>CM077911.1:20438535-30438535 GCA_039766575.1 Serrognathus titanus
ATTATTATTATTAATTTTTTGGTGGACGAGCGCCTTTCGTTTAGAAGTGTTTAAAAAATACAGAACAAAGTCGGTTCTTGGCAAAGGCGACATGGAAGATCATCGAGAGAACAAGAAATACTTTAACATTTAGGCTCGGTATTATGAAAGCAAGTTAACTTAACTATTGGTTTATTTCTATGGTAACAATTGTTATGGTAATAAACTGGGGGGTTAATTTGTATTTATAATACTGGGCCTTAGAATGCTTTCTTTCTTTGGATGTTTCTTTAAATTTATGTTCAAAGCTACCATTCTCAGAGAAGAATCTTTTATTCTAATCAAAATTCTCCTCAGTTTCGTGTTCATATTTACAAATTTTCATCCAAGTTTATTATTTCCATTTTCTTATCTCTGGAGACTGAATTATACAAGAATGACGTTAGTTACAAGTTTGTCAAAAGGTAGAAGAAAGAAAATTAAAACCAAAGGTGTATCTAAACTGTTCAATTTATTTTTTCAATGAACCGCACAGTATTTGGCACATTTATTTCTCATAAATTTATGTCTTCTTGAAGATGCGCTTGGCAACAACGTCAGTGCTGTCAGGGGCCGTGTAAAGCTGAAATAAATGGCACGTGGATTAACTGAGCTGGGCACAACTTCCACGCACTTACAATTGTTAGACCGTTGTCAGAGAATTGGTAAATACGTTCTCCGGTGTGTCCTTCCCCATCAACGGATTTTAGAGAGATGGAATCGCCAGTGACTTTGACGGTAGTCTAAAAAAAACCTTGAATATTAGTGGTTGTTTTTAGTTGTAAAAAGGATGGGTCACCGTGACTTTGTTGCCGGTCAGTAAGTTTTCCTCGAAGGTTTGGTTTGGTTCGAATTTCAGAGTGGTCACAGTGTCTGGGGTTCCGTTGTCGTTGTGCAAGGTGTAACTGTTCCCATTAACCGTGATTGTAATGACGGTTTTGAAGCTGTCAACCTTTTGGGCGATGGCCGCAGGAATTCCTGAACCTGAAACAAATCGCCAAAAGCTCTGAATCGATACCACGCGGTGGCCACGTTGCTATTTTTGGACGGTGAACTTGTCGACGTGATTTTTATCTGATCTTAAAATTAGATAATTGTATCTATAGTCGGTTAGTTCAAGGTTGAGAGTGTTTACTCGAGATAAGGACGAAGATTTATTGCGTTATTTTTTACTTTACATTATTTACTTTCATTTTGTAATTATGTGCTTACTTTGTAGAGAAGGTATTGATAAGAATTAGGTGTAACTGTAACTGCTTTGAATTAATTAGGAAGAAAACGGAACGAATGTTTAGATTTTCTAATGGATCAAGTCGTATTTTTAAGTTTCCGGGAATCACACTGTATAAAGTGATGCGTAAGGGCTAATTTTATTTACATTTAATTTAAATTCTATATTCGTAAAGATTTTTATTCCAAATTAAAAAATAAAACTATTGGAAGAATTTTAATTAAAAAAAGTAAAATTACTTACGTGAACTTGATGTTGAATTGTCTGAGTGAGTAATCGGCCAAAGAAAAATAAAAATGTGAATAAAATTTAAAGGAAAAATATTTTTTTACTCAAAATTATTGTTGATCGCAATCGTAAAAACGAATTAATACATCTGGAACACTCACCTAAAGTTTGTAGATACTCAACAAAGTTTTCGTTCTTTTCCAACACATATTTTCCAGCAAAGTTAACCATCTTGAGCTAATTTTTTTTTAACTGACGTTTCGCGCAAGAAAAAGCAAGATATCAATAAAAATTCACCATGCAATAACGTTTATATACTTTATCGATGGCTTACGCCGATAAATCCTACGTAGATAAAGCTCGGGCAAGGAACATTATAAAAAATAACAATAATGATACATCACGTCCAATAAATTTTATTGCGATTAATCCGATCGTTTGATGTATTAATGACATGGTATAAATTAAAACGAGCAACGTAATCGTCATTGCGTTTCGCTCCGAATTTACTTTTGTGCGCAGGATGATTAATTTCTGCCCGCACCGAATTACCACTTCAGTGATGTAATTAAATCCCAGTTTAATTAGTTGCCAATTTTGTAGATTAGCCGCATTCGGGAATCGACGATTAAAACATTCTGCGGCGAAAAACAGTTTAATATTCTCTTTGATCGGTTAACTCTGTGATTTACTTTGAGCCTTCAGGAGAGAGGAGAAATCCGCCAAGTCTTCGCTGGAAATACATAAATAAATATTTTCGCTCGATATTTACTTTAGATTAAATTCTGTTTCTTATAATTGTTTTGAAATAATTTAAAATATGCTGCGCCTTGGGTAAATATTTAGAGTACAGTTGCTTCTATGCTGCTTAAAGCGCAGAGAATTTAAGGTAAATAGAACATTCGAAAGGCCGAAGTGCTTCTAATTAAATTTGACGTGGGCCATCTTACATAGTTGAGCGTTCACAATTCATTCTATTTGCAGATTCGGAAATGCACTAACAATTCGAATTTATTACTGCAGCGCACAACTTCGAACCAAAATTATATGGATGAGTAAATTATTTGCATTCAAGTTAGAACAAGCTCACGTCCATGTATACCTTTGAGATTTTGGCCTCCACATTATTCCAAAGTCATTAACTCGCCACTGACGTGAACTTTATTTTCTGGTCATCAGAAATTGTGGATTAGTAGCAAGAGAAACTATGCAGAATTATCTAAGGAAATAACTCCATTATAGAATAATTTCTATTTGTGCGCTCCGTTTTTTATTTACTGAAGTTTATTAAAAAATAATTGGTTTATACTTTCTGCAACGGATAATTTATTATTGACGTCAGGGTGGTTCCCCCGAAGCTTTTCTTATTCCCCAGCCCTCCGAAATAATCCAGAATTTGCTTTGGGAATACAGATTTGAGTTCATTTCAAGTCACACGCAAATATGTTTTTAATTACAAAAGTGAAGCTTGAAATAAACTTTTCATAAAAATAAATATTAAGTTTGTCTTAAAATATGATGCGCGCCGATAACTTTCGTTATCGAAACAAAACAAACAACTTCAAAATTGATACCAACAAGTCATCGGAATTATCAGCGCGACTTAGCGATTTCAAAAACCGATAATTCGCCTTCGTAACGGTTACAGTTTACGCCAGCTCACACTGAATTCCTGTTATTTAATGTTTGAGGATTTAGTGCGTGAAAAGCAGCTCTGATCTATTACCTGTGCTGAGTTGTGATGAGCATAATTTTTTCCTTCGTCCTGGAACTGGGACGTGAAATATGCAGCCATTCGCCTTTCTTCTTCCCCCGCGAATGTAAAAATAAGGACCTCGAGGATGAGACGTCGAAAAACGATGACGAATATCGAGCGGGGATTTAAAATATTAATGCAAGGAATCTCGTTGAATTTGAAAATGTCACGGGCAACCGAAGTAGTTGCTTCTTTTAGATTACGAGCGGAGGGAATGTTATTATACTATATCACCCAGCGATATAGAAGTATCAATATTTAAAATGTCTTCGTATAGTATATAAGAAAAACAAAGGGAAAATATAATATTTTTATATTTCGAATCATTTCGTTATCCTTCTGGTTACTTCCCAAGTAACACACATAAAATAACGCATGTAACAAAAGTTTTGGGAAAATTTTTTGCCCTATTACAAAGTAAAGCAATCAACTTATCATTTGACATGGAGAATCTGTCAAGTTTCCTCTACAGTTTGACAATACATTTGTGTTCACAAAGTTATATAAAATGTCTTACAGGCTAGAATTGCGGAAAGGTATTTACAACTTGGTTGGCCAAATGCCCAAATCGTCGCCATTTATAAAAACCAAAATATTTCTAAGACAACAATTTATATCGATAAATTGTTGTCTTAGAAATATTTTGTCTCGTCATTAAGAAACGTGAGGCCGACCTCGAGTTTTGAATCATCCAAGGCTACAGAACTTGATTGAATCAGCAAAAAATAGACGAGGAGATTTCACGTATCTCATATGACAATCAAGAGGGAAATCAACAGAAAACATTTGAAATTTAGAAAGAGACAAAAGCGTCCAAAATACACGGCTGCTAAGTTAAAGAGGATTCCAAGGTGCTGCAGACGAGTATATTTCAGAGACAATGTTATAATAATGTTGGACGACGAAAAATATTTTATATTATCTAACTCCGAAATGAAAAGAAACGAAGGCTTTTATACAGACAACATTGAGGACGTTCCTAATGATGTAAGACATAAGAAAAAAGCGAAATTCGATACTTGTGTGGTGCGCCATTTCGGAAGCTGGTATTTCAAGACCTTATGTTGGGCGAGTTAGGGATGAAGCTGTAAATGCAGACATTTATATTAGAAGATGTCTTCCTAAATTGGTAAATTTTATTCAAACACATCATGTTCATGATAATATTATGTCCTGGCCGGGTTTGGCATTGTTCCATTATGCAAGAATAACCCAAGATTGGTTAAGGCAACAAAGTATTCCATATGTATCTACAGAGAATAACTCTTTGAATGTTCCCCAGGCTCGTCCTATAGAAGAGTTTTTGGCTTTACTCGGTAGAAAAGTTTAAGCGCTAGTTTGAAGGACAGAATTGAATTTTTATTCTTAATTACATTTGGTAAATTCCGTCAAAATTGGCCGAAATCTTCTGAATAAATAACTAACTGGATTTATTTTAAATATGACATTATCACAATGAGAGTTTCACGTGAAATTTTTATCGCAGAGGACTCCTAGAAACTTAATACAATCAACACGTTAGGCGTTCATTTTTGAAGTATAAGTCGTTAGCATTAAACCGAGACGTTAATTTTCTGTACAGCAAATCCTTACATTTATCAGAAATCACAAGCTATGTCTTGTCAGCGTAAATAATGAAAACATTTTCTTTGCTTATCTTATCCAATTTGTTTATGTAACATGTGTACAAAAAGTTTCACGTATATTCCTTACTTAATCCGTAGCCTAAACAGACAAGCAAACATAACTTTTAAAAAGTGTTTTATTGATTTGATTTTACAATGGTTTTCACATTGGAAGAAAAATCTTTTATGGTTGAATCCTACTTTCGAAACGCCCCAAAACATTAACGGCGAACGGACCTTTTCTATTCCTGATTGTATTGCAGAATTTCAAGAAAAATTTCCAGAAACTGTATTTCTGTACCACCAATTTGTTAATCAACTTCAGTACTCTGTAGGACTATTCAGAGAAATTGGCAGGGTGGCTAGAAAACAGGTATCAGTTAGGCCTAAAGTAAGAACTGATGACGTAGTTGAAAATGTGAGACAAATTATGACTGATGCTCCTCGTACCTGTCACAACAAGTTGATCTTTCTGTCGGAACCTACAGAACTATTCTAAGAAAGGACTTGCAAATGTTCCCTTATCGTTTGACTACCGTGCATGAATTGCTTCCAGTAGATTTTGAACGAAGGCGAAGATACTGTCATTGATTTTTAAACAATATTGACAATGACGATTTGTTGGACAAAACTTTCTTTTCCGATGAGGCCTGGTTCTATTTAACAGGATACATTAATTCCCAAAATATGAGGATCTGGAGTACAGAAAACCCTCATATTTTCATTGAAGCCTAACTCCATCCACAAGAATTGATGTTTGGATAGGTTTAAGTCGGAGAAGATTGATAGGTTCAATATTTTTTAATGGCACACTAACAGCACTTGGATATCGGGAAGAGATTTGCATCCATTTATTAATCAACTGCATGATGACGTGTTGGAATTTGGATATTTCCAGCAGGATGGTGTAACGGCCCATGTTGCTGGAGATACTTTAAATTTCCTTCAAGAGATTTTTGGAGATCGGATAATTAGCAGAAATATGGCCTCCGTGACCTTGCGATCTAACTCCTTTGGATTTGTTTGGCCCTACTTGAAAAATTCCATTTTTAAAACGCCCGTTAATGACTTACAGGAACTTACCCAAAGAATCATCGAAAAGTGTGATGAAATAAACAATTCTCTCCACATTTTGCAAAATGTTATTAATGGATGTCGCAGAAGAGTTAGAAAATGCCTCGAAGAAGACGGAGGCCATTTTCAACATCTGTTGTGAATTTACGTTGAACGTTATTTTCAATGCTTTATTTTGTTTGGTTTCAAATTCCTAATAAATCGTGATTATTGGTTATGATTTTCTGTTGACGTTATGTGAAGGTTAAATGTCAATTTGGCGCTTACTAATCAAGTAAGGAACTTGCGAAAAAAATAGAGCAATACACTAGATGGGAAAACGTTTTATACACATGCTAGATTGTAAAAGGTATGTGGTCTAAGGCTGTTCCCTGTGGAACTCCTATCTTGACACAATCAGTTTTGGAGTCAACATTACCATATGAGTCCATCATCCCTTAGTAAACCCAAAACTGGCCATACCTTTGACACCCAAGTCAGCAATATATATCATAATTGATACAGTCGAATGCCCTACTGAGATCACAGAAGACCTCAACAGAACCCTCTTTAGCCTCTAAGGCGAAAAGAACCTCACAGCAGTATTAGCGAATTTTTACTGTAATTGACCTATAAAGAGCTCATTCCATTAAAACATATTTAAATAGCTTAGAAAATGGAGAAGTTAAGGTGAAAACAGGTGTTATTTTCCCAATCTTCAAGTATCTGGAAATTTTCCGTTCACAAAGGATAAGTTGATTGAATGAAGCGTTGGCTTCAAAATAGCAAGATCTACTTTTTAAATAACTTGCAAGAATCTCGCCTTGACTCATGGCCCAACCATTTTTAAGGCAGCAGTTAAATGATGTTTTAAGTAGTCGCTCTCACCCAAGGGATTAAGAAAAAAGGATTCCTGCACGGTGTTTATGCGATCCTCAAACTTGCCAGGTTTTTCTGTATTGTTTACTGTTTCCAAAGGAGCTGACTGAAGAATTCGCTGAAATGCTTAACACTAACATTAGGATCTATAACTATTCGGTCTTCACAATGCAGTTGACAATTTGTTTTGTTTTTACAACCTTTCGTTAGTTCTATCATTAGGTTACACCCATTTCTAGTTGGCTTACCTTGAGAGAGTACTCTCTTCTGGTAATACGCCTTCTTCCATTGAAGGAAGCTTCAAGGAAGTTCCATGAATGCGGCCATTAATAAGGTCTGCAGTATTTGATAGCTGAGTATGAAATAAATACTTTTTGGATAGCGAGAGATAAAGAGAGTACGTAGACGTACGCCACTGTTTTAAACGATAACACACAAATTGCATTACAAAGCAATAAAATTGTGTTTGCGAAGCAACTCATCTGCATCGTATGATACGTCCCTGGCGTTGTTAACTTGTCAAAAGTTTCGTATTACATTAGAATATCAGGGCGTACGCATTACATAGCACACGGAAATTCTAACGCCACACGGTTTTCAACGCGGTACCCTCATCGTTTATTTGTTTAGTTATGTTTCGGCGAGCGATTTATGATTTTATGCCGTCGTATTATGTTTACCTCTTAATTAATTAATTAATCGACGATTACAGACGAAATGGTGTACAGTAGAAGAGTTCCCGCAGTAAAGAATTCATTTAAAGAAAATTATATTTCGTTTCATAAGCGAAAAGAAATCGAAACTCGTCAGTTATGCTTATTGTAAATCATCACGTTTGATTAAAGCAAAACCTTAAGAATTGCAACGCCTACAATGATACACTGGAAAGAAGAATATGTACTAATATACCTTGCACCATTTGGTGTGGGATTTATGTAAATTATTCGTTTCTTGCTTTGGTCAAACTCCTCTTTCATTTTACTTTCCATGACGTAATTGATCTTTCATTCTTTGCTCTTTCTCTTCTAATGTTCCATTGTTACTTTTGGTTGTAGTGCCTTTAAAAGTGGTTGGTTTCAATTGGCAGTTATCCTCTAGAGAGAAGGACAGATGAAGAATTGGTATTTTAGACCAAATTTTAGAAAGAAAAATCAAAATAAGTCGGAGTCTCAGAGAATTAGAAACAAACGAATTATATACAAGACAAGCCTTTTAAAAATGAAATTCAAGTACTTCCACACAAGACCTCTGACAATTACAATCTTTTTGTACTGTTCGCTCCTTTTATTCCCTTTTTCCCCACGTAAACCCATCAAAAACATCCGCCTCTTTTGATCGCGAAATATAACGGTAACCAACTGAAGACTTAATAAAATCTCAGCCCGCATTGACGTCGACATCCTCCGCTCCTGCCCGCGGCAAAGTAAATGATGTAGAAACTGTAGCGGATTTAATTTCAAACTTTACCCATCATATATCGATTATAATTTGAAGTTTACAGGACGTAAAAACTCGTTATATTCTATAAAGCGTTCGCGAACTTTTTACATTTACGGAGCGCGCGCCGCCGCCGCGAACACTATTATAATTTGATGAGCCTAAGCGGACACCGAGTTATCCTTAATTTTATTGGAAAGTTGCCGCCCTCGTTCTTCATTATAATCGCCCCTTTGAAATCGACTTCGAAGCTTGGAACTTCGTTTAAATAACGAGAAGAATGGAGACTAAATATAAAGATGAATGCACAAAGTTATCCTATACTTTCCCTTGTTTAAATTCTATTCTATCTGACCTGGTTGGTTTTACGATGGTTAAATTAAATTAAATTGTCGAAACGTCATTACAAAGGCAACATGGTGATGATGATGTCGTCAAACCAGTTGGTATCCATGGATTTCTAATCTTAAGTTCTTCTGGGTTAGCGAAGGAAGATATTAGCTAATTGCTTTCCTTTGTTTTCAATGGCGTAGTTATCGTTTGGGGGAGGAGAAGTTGTTGTCAATATTCATTTCTGATTACGTTTGTTTTGTACAAAAAGAAAACTCAAATATTTTGCATTTGCTGAATACAATTTTGTGTGTGTATGTATTTGAATAAGAGAAGAGGAATGTTATGAATTTTTTCATTATAAAAGTTATTCGGAAGACATCATTCTCATTTTTTGTTAATAAAGAAAATAATGAGGTACAGCACGTAGAGCATTAGGAAGAAAGGAAAAGAATTGTGCAGATATATTTTTAACAATGTAGTATCGTGCTTCCATCTCATGAGGCGTTCTACCTTTTGTTGGGAGAGATTATTACTGTGTCTATCCCGTTCCTGTCGTGAAAAGGGGGAAAACGCGAGCAGCAGCGCAGCATCCAAAGCGTCAGTCCACTCTGGGCCTTGTTTCTGTGCGGTACTCTATTTTCGACACCCAACCTCCCTCGACCCTATTTTCCTACTAACGCGCTTATAACCTGATTTTATTAGCGAGTTAACAAAATTCGAAAAAAAAAAAATTGTACACACGTGAAGCATCCAGATTATTAATCTTCCCATTTAAGGAAACATATCCACGGAGCTTTCGTTGATTTTACTCGTACATGTTTAATTAACTAAATAACAAGCATATCCGATTACTAACTAATTAGTCAACCTCAACAGAAACTTCTATTCGCCCGCAGCAGCAAACGCAGGAAGTGAATGATCACTATTATTTTTCGGTAGTCCGGTCAGTCGATAGTGAGACCAGAAACGAACGTAAACAAAGGCCGGTTCGTTGCATTTCGCTGCTGCTGCATCATATCAAGGGGACAAGCCTGGTTATTCTCGGCGATCCTCCTGCTGCATAATCGAGTGCGTTTTGTGAACATCATTGACTTGCCACCGGTAATAAACAAGCGAACTTCGAAGTGCATGGTAAGTTGACGAGCTTTCATTAACATAAGCTGCATGGGTATCCTTAAAGCGGCAGACTATGCGACGCTACTGCAGATAATAGCGTTCCTGGAGCTGACTCACATCAAGGTCGTTTCCATTAATTTAAAACTGAATTTGCATTCTGAATAAATAAATTAATATAATACATTCTTGCACTGCAGTTTTAGAGCTTTTTTCTTCAGGCTCACTCTTTCTTAATTACATGTGAGAAGCACAAGGATATCTCAACTTTATCGAAAACGATTCCATTTTTTTTTTGTTACAAAAAATTTATTTAAATGTAAACGTTTTAAAATACAATTAATCTTTTTTAAATGCTAAGCACCACGTATATAGTCGTATGTACATGGTGAGTTGTTCTTGTTTTGTCTCTAATAACTTTTAGAATAGGCAATGTTTAGTCTTACTTTGGTTGGCATGTAAACTCGTGTTATACAGGGTCATTCACGTAACATGTAACAGTTAATACCTCAAGCAACTATAAGCGCAAGTAGTTCGGTTGTTATACATTTTTAAAATGGAATGAAAAGCTCTATTAAGTCACGTATCAAATAGTCTTTTCGCTTCCGGTTTAACAGGAAGTATATGCAACCTATTGTTATCATTGAGAAAAAATTAAAAGCACTGAACCTCCCAGTGTTCAAGTTTATAATATCAGGCGTTCAAATGGCCTTTGAATTTTTCATAACATTGTGAAGCAAGTCTTGAATTAGATCGCGAAATGTCATTTTATGTTCACAACCTTCGTTTTCTGCTCTAATCTGCACTGGTTTTAACTTGGTACATTAATACGGGATGAAGATACTCTGATTACGCACTGATTTAGCAAACGAAAGTGTCAATAATATCAAAATACTTCGACTATTTGACAATTGTCATCCATTAAACGTCAGCTGGTTTAGGAAGTCTCTCTTCTTGCATCAAAAAATGAAAACGAACTTGATGACCTTTTTATTGAACACTCCTTAGTATGTCATGAAGAGCAAACCAATTCTCACGTTTGTCAGATTGATAGATGTTCGTATTCGACGCCTATAGACTGTATTAGAAACTTGGAAGAACCACAAGGCAAAATAAGAACTTCAAGCCAAACCTCCATCCCTGAAACTATACCGGAGCGGAACCACGAGTGCACATATGTCATCAATGGAGAAATTTACTATTTTTTTAAAGAAAGAAATTAAAGTTAAAGCAAGTTGATGTAACTCTGTGAAAGAATTCTTAAAATATCTTAAAAATGACCGAAATATGAAAGTTCAAAGTTGTGGTTTGTGACAATAGTGTCCGAGCGGCGTGACGTCATTTCTCCGATTCGACAAATTATTGCCTTTACAAATCCCACTTTCATTTTAATGCAAATACACAGGTAATAAACAACGAACGATGTAAAACACGTGTCAAATTGAATAAATGTTAACTTTACGTAGCTGTGTAAGAGAGTAGCTAGCAGCTATTAGCTAGGCGAAGAAGTGACGTCACAAGCGAGTCATTACAACTTTGAGAGCCTATTTCTCCGTTGTTTATCGATGAATTTTAAACATTTTTTCACCAGTCAGATACTTTTGGTCTATGTTTTGCTATTATTTAAGAAAGTATCCTATTTTAGAGACGAGGAAACTTCTCCATTGCTTTTTCAATTGTGTCATAGCTTCCTACAAAGTAGGTTAATGTTTTATTTTAATTGTTCAATATAAATACTTACAGATGTTATGTTTCATTTCAAATCTAAAAGAAATTAAAAATATACGCCATTCCACTTGGAGGCTTTCGTGGTCGTTGTCCATAGTTGAATTGGCTTTCGGTTGGAACCACGTCAGACTCCTTCTACTGCCAGTACTACTCACGCGGTTCCAACCGGAAACGAATTCAATTATATACGTCATTTCATTTAAAAAAGAAAAACTAACATTTCCGGTTATATTGGAACTGACAATAAGTAACAGATGTTGACATTTAATAAAGCAAAGAATGAAAGTATATAAAACAGATTGCACCATACTTACGTGAGTGACCCTGTATATATAAAATTCATTTCATGTTGTCAACTTGGCTGTAAAATACAAATATTCAAATAACTCTCCTTCGGGAAGTTGGCAGAAGTATTTGTTTTTTTTTTTGAGATATTGAGTTTTTTTTTAATATTAATAGCGACATTACATTAAGACGGAGTTAACAGCTATTGTAAAATTGTCATAATTTTATTGACGATGAAAATAAATCAGTTTACTTTGGAGAGTCAAGAACGTGAATAGCGTAAATGGGTTTTAGACCAGATTCCTTGCACAACAAACAAGATTTGCTTCAGTTTTTATTTGAATTGTTTGGAAATAGAACACGTTCTCTTTTTTTTTAGATAATTTTCGATACAATTTACTGTGCGGTGCTGTAAATTTAAATTATCTAGAAAATTCGTGCGTCACGACGCTCGCCAGGTCGACGACTTCATTTTCGAATCGTCAAGAACAAATAACTTCGAGCACTTAGTAAAAGAAACAATTTATTGTAATTGTCTCTCAAGGAGGGCAAAGGGATTAATTAAATTCTTCGAGAAATAGAAATATTGCTCTAAAATTTGATTTGATGTGATGAAACGAAATTTCACAAAATTTCAGTCGATTTATTTTTGACGCGCGCTTCCGTTCTTTGTTTAAAATTTATGTAGATTGCGACTCATAAATGTCACTCTTAAAACGCACTTCTCTTTTTATTTATAATAAAGCGGAAAGTAACGCGCGAAACGAAGGGCCGTCGGGAACGGATTTCTTCGGAAACAAAGCATCAACCAAAATCACAGTGCATAACTGTCAAGCGTAATGCCACCGCGGTCTAGATTGTAGTTATAAAAGTGTCACGTTATTATTTTAAACTGTGGACGAGATGTGTTTGTGTTTTTATCTAGAGAATTTGTGCGTCACGACGCCGACAGCGACGACGTCTTCATTTCCAAGTTGCTAAGAGCAAATAACTTCGAGTAATTATAGTAAAAAAATGAATTAATAATTAAAAAACACTCTGAAGTAATTCACTTTACTTTTAAATGTTTTTTTTTGAAGGAAGGGTCACTATTATACATAATAAAGGTCAAGTCGTAAGCTCCTAATCGTGGATAGCCTTTGTAAGACCTCATTTTGAAAATTGTTTCTTCTGTATTTTGAAGGTGTGTTGTTTTTATTGTATATTCCAAACAATTTTGTAATTACTTCTTTGTAAATACGTTACACTACAATCCATAAAATTTAATAAAATTGCTTCGTCTGGCTCGAGTGCCAAAATAACTATGGCCGACGACGACGGCGACGTCGTTGTAAACTTCGCTCAATGCACACTTGTGCATTCTAATAATACCCTCAAACATTTGCATGAGTCACATTTGAATGCATTTTAAACAACACACCAACTTTTATTTGGCGGATTTAATTAAAGCCAGGGTACCTGAGATGAGTTACGTTATCGCAACGCATGGAAAATTTGGCGTTGATAAGCGACGATTACGTAATAAATTCGCAGGTACTACGTGGCGCATTCACTGCATTAAAGCTAAGTAATTCTTTAGAATACTTTCAACTTCCCGGAGCCCGACAAAAATGTCGATATTACACGGCAGGGAACTTGGATATCTCTGGCGCATGAATACCAGTCATGTTTCAGATTGAACATAATGCGCGTTTATAGCAACGAGGAACTCAATTTTGTGCATTGATAGCATACGTACAATGCCATTTCGAGCAATACATTTGTAAAGAAAGATTTCTCGTCAATAAGTTCGGCAATATGTTGCAGAACATACAGATAGAATTTCTATATTTATTCTATTTTCGTATAAAGTTCAATATTGGAATCATCGTTTTTATGTTTTAATTTGCTTACGAAAGCCATCAAAATATTTGTTTTTCGTTTCCTTGTTGCTACGGCATTAGTATTTCATGATCGAACGAACTTTGGGCATCGTTCACAGTTTGAGATCGACAAAACCGATAGTTCTTTTATCTCACAATCAGTAACATAAGTGTGAACAGGGAAGATATTGCAGTATTATATTGTTAAGCTAAATCATTGCAAGCGAAAATGATCTACATCGAGTGCTAAAGGTCCAAAGTATAACAATAATGGGTAATACAGAAAAATCCTCGATTATGCTGAGATTTAGAAGAAGTCGAATAGTTTCCCAACAAAAAGGAACTTTATAGATCTGTCCAAAGCATTTTTGATTTGGTCGATTATGTGCTACTGCTGAAGAAAGATAAAGAATGGGTCTCTTTTAATTTGGACGCAGTTTCTATGAATTTTCTCCATTAGGGGGTATTCCATAGGGTTCAATGCTAGGTCCGATACTGTTTACAAACGAAATGCTCTCTTAACCTCCACAAATTAGACTATAATTTCTTTTTTTTTGGGTTTCCGTATGTCCATTATAAAGAAGTATATTGTAATATTGATATTTCAAATTAGCATCAAATTACTATTTATTTATCTTTCTTATATTGTTAATATTACTCGAGTTTTGTCAAAAAAATGTATTTGTAGTTATGGTTGTAGGTTACAAACTCATCCTTTCCTAATAGTGTTCTTAATGGTTGTTTAGCCCCTTGTGGATGAAACACAATGATATAGTTGACGATGCTCTTGGGGGTAGTTACTGCTTACTTTTCATTTGTGATTTATTTTCTTTGTGTGGCCTACGCTTCATCTTCCTTTGTCGATCGAGAAATATTAAATGAAAGAAACATAGTTATGAATTTCGCCGCAATATTTTTATTAAAAAAAAAATTTCCAACGTAGGAATATTAAAAGCCTTTTTCTGTTACTGCGCAACTTAGTAGGACTTAAGAATAATCGCCTGCAAATTCCCCTCGTCCTTTACTACCGAAATAAACTTTTTGAGTGCTAATAAAATAAACACGAGAATAAGCGTAAAGTAAGGTCGGCGTTAGGACCGGCGATAAAACGTAACGGTTTTATTTCCGCCCGATTGTTTCTAATTTTTATGTATTCGCTTCCGGCGCGTAACAAAGTATTTTTTTGCGCCAACCCAACCCCTTATCTGATATTGAGTTTTTCATTAAACAAACCCGCGGAAAGCAATTTTGCCTAGCCCGAGCACAGCGTAGGTTTAAATTAAAAGTTGCGACTTTTTTGTGGCTGTGTTAGTATTAAGGTTTTATTTCCTGAAGCAAATTGGGACTTCAGCAATTCTAGGAATTTTTCATTATTTTTCGTTTGTTAAACCACATGGTGCAAGGACAGACCAAAAGGATGCATCGTCCTCAAGCCACCATTAATAATTAATTAGCTTGATTTGTTTTTCTTTTGGGCTTTGTTTAAGTTCAAAGTATTTGAAAGTAATCCTTATTTGCCATTGCCATTTACTTCCAAAATTGAACTAATCATACAATCACAACAGAAATGAACTACCAAATAGTTAATTACTTTGGGGAAACCTCGTCGTCCTCACCTGCTTATATACAAACAATAATTTCAACGCTTGGTTTCGTCATCGTTCTACTAATACTAACAGCAAAGCATTTCACACAGTTAAATAAATTTATGATGTAGAACGAAATTTGGCAGTCTCCTCTAAGAAGAAGTAAACATTCTCCGGGGGGGGGGGGGGGAATCTAACACCTGTTTCGTCCAAAAAAAAAAATTTCAGTCGTGGCACTGTTCTGCCTGCTGCTTTTAAAGAATCCTCGAAATAGGTAGGCGTCGCGTCGCCGCCCTTCCAATTGAATAAAACGAGATTTCGTCCGTCGCTGGATTAAAAGAGGGTATGGGGAATACGTTCAGGTGGAGCCAATAATTAATTGAATTGATGCAGGCAGACGGAGACGGAGTGAGTGACTAGGAAGTGTCGTGTAGTCTATCCTAACTGAATTTCGAGAGATCCCATGAATAATGCATCGTGGACGTCGGTTGAGAGTGAGGAATCGGGTATCAAACATTTATGGAAATTGCGTGTTTATTATTTAGACTTTTCACTGTCTGCCTTTGTCACTTTCACGTGGGGACCTAAAACTTTTAAAACATTTTCGCTTCGTTAATTTATTTAATTTATACACATTTCGAGGTGGATTAAAAAAAAGCACATGAACTGGAGGAAGGAGGAAAGTCATTCATCTTTTCTATAGAGTTTGATCCAAATTGGAGTGTTTCTCGCCTTCTCTCCTTCCAAATCATATCTTCAAGTCCTGTTCCATTTTATTTCACGTTTCGCAAATAACTCGATTGGCTTCTTTATTTCGCTTATGATCGCTCTTTGCATTTTATTATGTTGACCTCATTTTCTTTCGTTGTCGGAAAATTTCGGTAACCAAATCGCATTCATCTCATTACGTGCAATCAACATAAAAAGATTTTTTTTTTAAATCGCGAGCTTTTTCCGGCGTTTGCTTCGCAATTTCATTTTAATCGATTTTCCTTCCTTCTTCACACTTCGTCAACACAGCGACGCAAACGAACTATCGCATTAAACGAGGAAAATTGCACAATCTGCGAAGTAATTCGACGCGGAGTTTTCAAAATTAGAAACGTAACGACTAGTTTACGAGCTCTTAAAAACGAAGACGAGAAGTCCGCCGTATAATTAAATAAAGCGCGCTTTCCGACTAATAAACGCTTCGGCGTTATCGTTTGCCGCCACCATTTTGCTAAGCACAACGCAAATAAGATGGAGGTCCGTTTTAAATGAAGCAGTAATTTCGTCAAGGCTGAACTCGTCGTAAAGTCTTTGACAAAAAAAGAAAGTTAGTTGTCTCACGTTGCTTGAAGTTTAAGAAGCCAAAGAATAAAAAGTTACTCACAGGAACGAAGTTTTTAGCTATCTTTGTATAAACGCCTTTCAAAGTGTGGAAGGAAAAGTAGGAAACTTCGAATCTGAAACGAGACAAAACTGTTTGTGATAAATGCGCTCTCGTTCCGTGTGAATGTGCCAGGAAGTTGCCTTATCCAATTGTAAATCTGTTCGTTACTTATTAAGAATTTAGAAATAATTTTAAATCAGTCGGAAGTAAAATTTGCAATTGCATCTTTCTCAAAAGTACTTTTAATATGACACAAAATGGGTATTTGGTTTGCTAGGGAGCGAGCTTTCGGAGAAGTTCCACAAGAAGATTTTCCAACTATTTTCACAGTAAGTTACTTGAACATCCATTACCAAATTCTCTTTCTTAAAGAAGTTTATGTAAACGCCATAAATCCTTGCCTTATGGTTCCGTTTTACATTTGTCCTCATTGTTTGATTCCTGCTGAGAATTTTCAAAAACGAAATTGAGGATGAAATAAGCTCTTCTATTTCATATTTCTTACATTCGAAAAAGGTATGACTTAAAAGTTTCTGGATTTGTAGAATCCTCTTAAGTGGCATCTCCTTTTAGAACGCATAAAGCTAAATTAGATACCTCGCCTGTAATCTAGCGATTTTGTTGGAAGCTTTTCATTCTTTTTTTTTATATTTTGATGTATTCGTCATTACTCGCTCACCTGTATGTCGGCCAGGTAACCTGGCAACAAGCGCGATCCTGCTCGTCTCCGGTTGCCATAGAAACGGCGCGCGCCGTCTCATGGTCTCTGTCTACAACATTGATTGTACGTGACGTCATGACGCCGGCAGGAATGGAGTATTGATGCTGATGGTAAACACGTCACGATTTGATTTGCTATTCCGATGGCGTCCAAACGTGTACCACCTTTACGCCACCGGAGGATTTTCTGCACACCTGAAGTCATTAGGCGCCGGTGTATGCGTGCGTGAGCGCGTGTGTGCGCGCTCTTACGCAATTATCGCAATCAATTATCCTCCGGCTGTCGTTTCTTGTCGCGGCGTAAGTTTGCAATTTTCGAGATTGGAATTTAATAATTAATGCCGTAAATTTCAGATATTTGGCTGGAGATATTTTAATTGACATTCTGTTTTGACGTGTAATTGACAAATTAAAATTAATTTCGCCGACCCCAAAAAGCTCCCCCATATTTTTCGGGCTCTCTCGTCGTGACCTCCGCTCGATAAAACTTTCGCATACTTGCCAAAGTGTGATTCTGTGTCGGCAACTTTTCCGGAAGTTATTTAGTCAAGAAATCTTATTTGACGAAGAAATTAAATTTTTCTCGCAGAATACTAATGGCAGTAGGGTTGAATATAACCACCTTTTTTATATAATACGAGAAACATTCCATTTTTAAATTGGTTTTTATCCTATTTCTTATTAGTGGCCTTTTTCCTGAAGCATTTCATCCTTTGCCTCCCCTGAGGCGCGTTAGTATCCAGTTCAATCACCTATTCGCTATAATAAACACTATTACTCACCCATAAAGATCATGCAGAGTACAAGTGGTCTCGACAAGAGGGATGACATTGAACCAGCATGTGAATAGAATATGAAGATAGAGTCGCTTGATTGGCAAGAGATGCAAATTCTCGAGGAAAAAGGCCAGTAAGAGGATCGCATAATTTAGCATAAAAAGAAGAAGGGCTATTGCCTTGCCGTAAAGACCAATTTAAAAGTGGCATATTATATTAGGCGTTCAATTGAAAAATTCAACCATTAGCCTGTGAATTTTTCAACGCAAAATATCGTCAGTTGATTTAGAAAGTCATCCCTTTTTCTTTCGTCAAAAAATCAAAACCAACTTGTGAACTCTTCAACTAAACACTCGTTATGATGCTTTGCATTAACTTGAAGGCTATCGCGGCCATTGTCTATCTTCTCTGTGACTTTTGGTGGCTCCGCGTCTTCCTCAACCGACGTCTCGTCCTAAGGGCTGCTGATGCTCTTGTTGTTTCGCAGACAGCAGTAGCAAGAAGATCATCAGCAGAACAACAACGACAGCACCTTTGAAGAAATCCTTTTTGTAACAAAGGACAAAGCGCAGTAGAAGAAGTAGAAGTGACATGGTGTCATGCTGCTCATTGTTGATTTGTAGCAACAAAGAGAACATAGAAAATTTCTAATACCAGCACTAACAAGAAGATCAGCAGGACAACAGCAACAGCAGCCTCGAAGAAGTCCTTTTTGTAACAAAGGACAAAGCGCACCAGAAGAAGAAGCTGCTCATTGCTAATTTGTAAACATTTTCTACAAATCAGCAATAAAGAGAACACAGCAGTAACAAGAAGACCAGCAGAACAACAACGACAGCAGAGAACACAGAAAACTTCTAATACCAGCAATAACAAGATCAGCAGAGAACAACAACAACAACAACACCCTTAAAGAAATCCTTTTTGTAACAAAAGACAGAGCGCACGCTACTCATTTGTAAAAAATTTCTACAAATCAGGAACAAAAAGAACACAGAAAATTTCTAATACCAGCACTAACAATAAGATCACCAGAACAACAGCAACAGCAGCCTTGAGGAAGTCCTTTATGTAACAAAGGACAAAGCGCAGTAGAAGAAATACAAGTGACACGGTGTCACTGGAAACCACAAGTCGACATCAGTTTTGATTTACATGTCGAAAACACTCTCAATATTTTGGATTTTCCATTCAGAAAAGCTTTTGCATCCTTGCTGGAGGATGATCAGGTTACTGAAACCTAAAAGTTGCTAATTAACATCTTAGTTTTCTTTCTTCCTGGATTTGCCACTAGTAAACCAAAGTTTCTTTGTTACAAAGATCACGTTAATTGATATTGTGTGTCTATGATGCGAAGCGGACAAAATTATGCTGCCCCGAAAACTGGTCCATTTTTTTCCTGAAATTGCAGCAAGATTTTCGAAATCCGGCTAGCCAAGAAATTAAGTCAAAATCTTGCTTATTCTTTGCTTACCTACCTATTTTTGCAAAACTCTTCTTTTTCTCTACCTTTGGATGGTTCAAAATCTTTAAATTTTTTGTTATTTCGTTCATTTCGTTTGGCGTATCTTCCTTGTTATTGTAATTCCTCGGATGTGTCTGTTGACATTGTGTCAGAAAGTCTTTCTAATTTTCCTCCCTTTGGAAGGTGGTGGTTTCCTTCCATTTTTCTTTCTTTCCAATTGAAGCGTCCACTTTCTCTCCTTCTACTTCGCTAATTGCAGATTCAAGCAGCATTGGTATTCGTATGGAAATTTTTTATAAAAGATAATTTCTTCGATCCAAAATATGAGGTGAATACTTCTCACACGTGCTTAGACCTTCTTCATTCGTTGCTGCTCATGCTTCAATTCCGTATTTCTAGTTTCCTTGTAATCGTTGCTTTTCTGGATATCTCCATTCATATTCTCTAATTTGGTATTGTTTTGACCAAAGTATTTGCAGTTTTCTTCGACCCTGCTTCTGTTCACTTTGTAGAAGAGGATGCTTTGATGTCGATTGGGAACACTATAATTCTTTGTGCCCCCCGATTTCCATTTTTTTACATTTGGAGCGATTCTTGCTTGCTGGCTTTCGTATTTCCTTAATACCACTTGGGCAACAGAAGTCCTCTGTGCCACTGACTCTAACATCTTCAGTGTTCATTGCTATTTCTTTATTTGTTCATATTTTACGTAATGCAACCTACTTTACTAGGAAGGGTGTTTTGGCTCCTGTTTTCATTGATTTTGTTTGTTCCAGACGCTTTTAAAGAATGATGTACTACTATTTTGTTATGAAAATAAATTGACACAGCTTTAAGCCTTCTAATTTTTTTTGTATTTTGGTTTCACAGTTGAAAATACAAGAAATGGAAAGTGTTTTTAAAATACTAGTGCAAAACTAAAAGTGATTAATTTAAAATCAGCAAATTAATACGATTTCTGAGGCACCTCTAATCGTGAGATGTTAAATTAAATATTTTCCAGTAATAGCTTCTGGAAACGTAATAAAATAACTGCATCCGTCAAAGGATCTAAAAATAAACGTGCAACTGCTCAAATAGATTCGAAAATATTCGAACCGGAGCCGCTTCCAAAAACCTCGTCGTCATCCCATCCACAAATTTATGTATGAATGCGTGATGTGATGTGTTTTACGCGTGCGTTAATCAAATTGCGTAATATTTACAATGCCCCGTGCATAAATTTAAATTTGGCAGGCTCTCCACTTGTAAAATAGTTGAGACGTTGGCAAGGCCCTCACGAATTTCCATTTTGTCTATTTATCAGCAGTCTACCTCGCTTACGACCGAAATAACGACCGATGTCGTGTCATTTCCAGCCGCTCGTTTTGCGCTAGCCATCGCTTAATTTTTATTTATGTTGTGATAAATAACTTAAACGACGGCGTGTCTGCTGTTAAAGCAAACAGTTTATAGTCGTTTCATATTTGTTTCAACTAATTAAAAAAAAAGGTACTGCGACGTTCATTGTTTACAGCACAATATAAAATGGTCGCTCGTTTAAATTAAAATTTATTCAAAGCGAAATGTCATCGGTCTAAGTAATAAAATTTTGAAATGGCATGGCTTTAAAGAAATTCAGTTTGTTTTAACTGAAGTCAAAACGTTGCTTTGTTGTCAGTTAATACGCGACAAGAATGTCACAAGAAAAGGTTCGAGTGTTCCACAGAAGAACTAACTTTACTTTCAACTTCTGCTCATTCCTTCGTGTTCCCAATTTGCGAAAGGGCTCCGACAGTAGCCTTGTGTGATTGACGGTAAAATGCCGCGAAACTTTTTAAACCACCCTTTTCACTTCGGTTTTTATTTTCGACAACTGCAGCATTTCGTTTTTTGATTGAAAGAACTTTCTGCAACATTAATTTAAATTCAAGAAGCACTAGATATTATAATTTTTAGTTTTATTACGCTTGCATCCTTGCGTATACTGTAACGTATTCATCAGGTGTGGGCAATCCAAAATACTAAACGTCAGTTAGAAATTTATGGGCCATTTACGTCGATTATGTGCCTGTTTTACTACCAATAACATTCTTTGTGCTTCGCTGAAATAAACCTATAAATTTCGTGATCTGGTTAGGAAGATGATATATTTATTTTATTTCGGCGTTTACTATTGATGCGTTCCAGAAATTAGTGTCCGGAAGTGCATCTATGAGGATAAAGAAGCTGTTGTTTTTTTGCAGCAAACAGGAACGGGGATATTTAAGGAAAATCACCCTCGAGATCTCGCGTCTCGTACGAAACTGATGAGTTGAAGCAATGATATCAAGTGCATAAGTACGGGGCGAATAAAATTTTAATTAAGCGCGAATTCACCCTAAATCTCGAGTGGTATTCGTTTTAGTATCAAGAACGTTTAACTTCTCCAGTAAGAAGATACAGATAGTGAGGCGGCAATTCATCAGCGCGGCAACTGACAGTTTCCCCATCAGCCTAAGAATTGTTGCTGTCAACTGAACTAATAACAACTTGTCTAACACACAAAGCTTCTAACACCATCTCGCAAACAATAATCCGGCTCTTTAATTAACAGGCGAAATTCTCCCTCTTATTTAGGAATTTCTAATACGTAAGACTGCTGTCGAGTACTGATTACGTTTAAGTGACTTGTATTTCCTTCTTCGTATTAATTAAGTCGCGAGAGGACTTTGAAAAATCGGGCATCTGTTCCAAGTTCGCAGGAAGTCTGTTTATACGCTATTAGGGCGGGGGGGAAGGAAGATCGATGGATAAAATTAAGTGACGGCCATAATATGTCGATCATAACAAGGAAACTTGAACCGACCGCACGCCGAGAAAGTTTGAAAAGTTTGACTCCTCCGGAATCCGTTTGCCAGGCGAACAAATGGTTATCATTTATCTTGCTCACGGGCGCCCGCAATTCTTACGGAAAAGGAACGAGCCTGCACGTATCCATCATTTCACTTTAAATTTAATTTTATAGAAGTAGATGCGGGATCTCATTTTCAAGTAACAAATGTTCGTTGTTTTCGAAACAATGTTCTCCTTTTTTTATTTCCATTTCCAGATGATATAATGCCCACACGTTTCTCGCCGTGCAAAATAAAGAACAGATTCTGAAATAAACTGTAATTAAAATTTCGTTTGATCCATTTGGGCCGGTGTCGCAGCTTAATTTAATATTAGTCGGGCTTTAATACAAAGGCCGCCATGAAATCATGAGCGACCCGTTTAGTCCCGATGCAGATAACCACATAGAGCCATTTACATTTTGATGAGTTCGGAGTTTCTTTTGTCCACATTGAAATTTAGCCAACGAGAGGATTTGCTTTCAATAAAATACTCTAAACTATTACATGTTACTTGGTATTAGTCTTTGCTCGACAATTTACACTTTGACGTTCGCCTTCGTCTGCCGACGCGACGCTCCTCAAATCCAATGCGACGCCGTCGTGTTTAGGTAATTTCATCTCGTGCCAGAGCTTATTTGCATTCAGATTTCAATTGCTAACTTTCTCAATAGTGTTCCAACTTTGTTGTGCTTTTGTTTACATTTCAGTTTAATAACTAAATAGTTAAAGCACAAGTTTATTTCAGCACTGCGGACGCTTTTTAAATGCGCTTTTGTTCATCGGATGTCCGCGTTTCTTACATGTTGTTACATAATTTCTCATTTAATTAATTTCTTATTTTTTTTTCATCACTTTAGAAAAGAATTAAAATAGAACGTTTGGTGTGGCAAAAAAAAATAACTTCTGAAAAGATTTATCTGCATTTACAATTGGAAGCGTTCGCTAAATAGATTAATAAGTTTCAGCAACTTTTTTGTGATGAAAACTTTTACAATCCTTTCCAGATTAAAAAATAAAAATAAATGAGAAAGTGACGAATACAATACGAATTGTCGAATTCTGATTGCACTCTCCGGCGCTTTTAAATTTGATCTGAGACTTTCTAATTTGATTCCTTGCATTCGTGAACTTCGACCGTGGCCACGAAACAATGTCGAATAAATTTGAAAGACAATAAGAAATCGCTCCGAAATTCAAAACGAAAATTAAAAAGTATAATCGCCAATTAATAAAGGCCGATTGTATTTAAATGAAGTTCGCGGGCGCGATTTACATTTAAATTTGCGCCTCGCTTCAAAATAGAAAAGTCGACTTCTTTCTGAATCGTAATTCGGCGATTTACATCTTCAAGGAGCCGGATCCGGCGAGAAATTAATAGCGGAAACGATTAGCGGCCGTCGGAAAAATCTGCGCCGACGGGGTCGAACCGCCCCATTTTATTCCGACGTTTTATTTTGCTTTAATATTACCGAGACTAATTAGAGAGGGGGGATTCATCTTTGCATTCGCAGCTGTGTTGGAAATTTAATGGACGAATTTGATTGAAGAAGTATTAACAACCAAGTCGATTCGATATTTGCCTCTTAATAGAAATTATGCTATTTTATATAAAAACGATTTGCAATTTCTATTTATAAATGCCTAATAAAATGCACCAAATTATAGTTGGCAAAAGAAATTGTAATCGATTTTTTTGTCGACATGTGAGAGAGGAATATTTAAATTTATTTCGGTGCAATATAAAAGTGTAATTATTGACATTGGAATTTAATATACGTCGGCGAAACTCCAATTTAAATGAAAATCTAAATTAATGAATTTCAGAGGATGTTATACAAATCGGACGGATCCGCATTACGAGTCAATTAATTGGGAAAGTAAACACATGGTATTTAGTTTTTGATGGTTTACTTTATAAAAATAACACCCACCGCCTTTCATAAATTTTAATAAAGATCTTTTTAATACAACCTTAGAGAAAGTCATTGCAAAAACGTACAGATCACGACAAATAAAATAAGAGATAATGGAAAGATTCATTTGATGTTACAATTACGTGAAGAGCTTGATTTATAAATGGTTAAGAAAACTGGAAAACTATTTTGATTTTACCAATAAGCACGTAGAGCACGAGATTAAACAATATGTGACAACTTCCTAGAAACATCAGTTACCTACCCTCGAGGATAAGGTTTTAAAAATAATATAAATAATAAAAATATCTAAGACTGCTTCCAAATGGATGGACACATAAATGATAACGTACAAAATAAATATCAAAAGTTAAAGAAAATGTCAAGAGGAATTATTGTTCATCAGCTTGGCTCAAAGGAAACAGAAATACCATGAAAGACAAAGGAATTCGTTGCATAATGAGGTCATATTTACTTTTGTTTCATAAGAACACAGAAGACGAAGAAATATCAGATAACCTTTGGACCTATCCAATCCACATTTAATTTTCTTAGTCGCTATTGTACGAAATGGCGTTTCTTCAGGTGTAATACTTTCAAAATATGAAGTCGACGCCTTGCGAAAAGCACAACATCATCAACAACGTCCCCCAATGCAGACGCCGAAGAAAAAGCTGGATTTCTTTTTCGCAAGATCGCACAAGACCAGCGAATGAATTGCCTACTAACGCCTACTATTAATTAATAGCAGATTCTTTATAAGAAACGTCATTGCTGTATTCTTTTCAAATACGTTTTAGAGTAGGGAAGTCGTCTGTTAATAATTTTAAACAATAATGTAGGTAAAATATTTTGTATAAAAAAAATAAATTCGTTAAGTTTTGTTTATTTAACAAAGAGACTTTTAATCCCTTCAAATATAACGTTTTGCTTTACACTTCTGGAATTTCATCATCATAAAACGAGTCTTCATCGGACGATCCTTCTTCACAATCACAAATTTGTAGGCATTCTTCTTCTGCTTCCTTAAAGACATCCCTCGTGCACTTTTCGATTTTTGAATGCACGTATCTCTCTTCTTCTGCAGGTCCTTTTCCATCAGTTTGAGCCTCAACGTCTTTGAAATCTTCCCAAAATGGATCGATGCCTGCATTCGACATAACCGTGCCGACCTCGTTGAAAGCGTGCTGCAAGTTGTACCTCCTCTTTCATATGACTTGCTCCTCGGGATAAATGATGGGTTTCTCCTGCATCTCAGGTTGTTTAGGGCCCCTCAGAATGCTCCACAGGGACCCTTCTTCCTTTTGATCGATCGCCTCGTTTATGCAAAATTGCTGCGACATAACTTCCGTTAATGGCGGGCTTGTGACATTCTCTTGAAGGTCGAAGCTTTCGTTGATGGCCTGCTTCAGATCCAACGCTTTTAATTTGACGGGTTTGCTCAGCCTCTTGTTGGACTCCAATACAGTTTTAAATACGTTCACTTTAATTTGCTTGTTGCTCTGATTTTCTAACACGCTGAAGACCCTCATGATCGCCGATTCTAAATTCGTATAAAATATGAAGTAAGTGCGCTCGTTGTATTCCTCCAACACCTTGGGCTGTAGATAAAACTCGCGAGACGCTTCCGAAGACGACGACTCAACTTTGGGAGTTGATGGAATCCCAATTTCGCCGTACGGATCAAAATCTTCGTTTATTTTATATTCCACTTTGGCACTGCTCGTTTTTATGCTTTCCTTTTCTTTGCTTTTCTTCGGCTTGTCACCTTTCACTCTCTCTTTCTTCTTCTCCTTCGTATTTTTCTGCTTGCCTTTCTTTTTGCCCGTTTTTTCTTCGTCGTCCGGAATACCGTAGTAAGTCTTGTAACGTTTCATGGTGTCTTTCATTGGGATGTCCTTAAGGCACTCCGGAGGAAGCCTTTCGCTTTTTCCACTTCCAAAAGCACGAAATGCCCCGGGGATTAATGCGTCTCCTAAAAACTCAACGGCAGTGGATACTTGCGTTTGGCCGTGGGGCATTGGATACTTAAAAGTGCGTTCTATACAATATGTCTCGTTTAACTCGTCCATTTCCTTGCAGATCTTGTCGATGCAACCGCAAAGTATTTGGTAGGTCCATTCGTACTTATTTCTATTCAAGTTAATTCAAACTGACGGTTGCTCCAGCTTCATTATAATATCTTCAAGTTGAGCAGATAATGGCCGTTCAACTGCCGTTGAAGTTCCTTCTTCCTTATCAATCGCATCGTTTGTCTTTTTTTTTCCTTTTTACCTTTCGCTTCTTCTTTTTTATCATCTACCGCGTCTTCTTACTTCTGGTTTTGCTTCGACTTTTCCAGTTTGTTTTGCTTAACGCCTTCAATTTCGAGTACAATTTTCTGCTCGTAGTCGTAGCACTCTCTTTGCTTCATCACACTTCTCAAGTCTTCAATGTTGTAATTCCATCTGTCAGGGTGTGATGGTAGTTTCACGCGCGCGTAAAATTCCTCTAATTGATCGACGACTGGTCTGTTGTATAAGTATTTTGGCCGTCGGGTGATAAGGTCGTAATTTTGGTTGATGGCTTCGAAGACCATAGCTCTATCGTAAGTGTACAGAATCAGCTCGCCTTGAGGACGAGGTATCTCAGAGAGGGCCTCATCGATGGTTCTCATTGCTTTCTTCTTTACGGCCTTCTCGTTGATATGGTATTTAATCACCTCGCATTTCTCCTCCAGGCTTTCTGATGAGGCTATGCCTTTGAATATGACGATTAAGTCGTTGGTCCAAACGATCGGTTGGGTGCAGAACTTCCAAGATTCTTTGTAGATTCCATCCTTGTTCGTCCTGAACCAAATCGGAATATCCACCGAGTTACTAGGGGGTATTATTTCTTCGTTCATTTTGAAGAAGAACACCTTGCTGGGATTGACTTCGGGAATTATGTCCGTGAATATGGAGTGTTTTGCGCAACGCTCGAAGTGATAGCGCAAGGCCAGAGGAGTTACGTTGTTTACTTTGAGGTATTCAGTTGCGACTTTCTTCAAATCCACGTCGTAGTTGAAGGCAATGAATATTTTATTGGTACTCGTTGAAGCTGTGGTTATTTTAATGTTGTTGACTTGAACGTAATATTCTTCAGCAGGAGCTTCGCATAAGGGGCTAATGCCAATTATAGTGGAAACTCTATAGTATGCTAATGGCATTCCTCTGATCTCTGTTTATTACAAAAAATTGCAAAATTTGGCGAATCTATGATGGTCAACTAAAAGAAACCTAAAACGTGATTGCTAACCAAGAAGGAAACGTAAAGCTAGACGTGACATAGTACAAGAAAAGGAAACGATAACAGAGGTTTAGACATGAAGCAAAAATGAGGAAATCAACAAGAATCGCCTACGCTCTAAATCAAATGTTCTTTAGGAAAAAAGATTAACCAAAGAACCAAGTCGTTTCGAATACAATAATCACAGCAACAAAGACAAAAAGATTATTCAACGAAACATGAATTTCCAATGAGGAAGAAGCGAGGATAACAAAATGCATTGGATTATGACACATGAATCGAGGATTGTGAGAGGAAACGGAACGAACGTATGAAAGGAAAAAAAGAACACTAGGAGAATGACTTGATCAGACTGTAGCGAGAGAAGAAGATTGATAGTTTTTTGAAAGGGAAGTCATATTTGAACCCGTCTGATCTTCAACAAAAAAATTTAAGTCAAAAGGGTCCATACGCGACGCTTTATTTCAGGAAATGATAATGAAAAGAAAAAAAGTTATATCACTTGGAAAATCAAAATTGATTTGCTATGTTTCCTTTATAATTTAATAATAATAATAATAATAGATTTATAATCTTATTTTCTTTCCGTTTTACCTCATAACTTTGCTCGACTCAAGCAACTTTATTAAAAGTGGCAAGACTTGTTTTGTTTAGATTTGATTGTAGAAAACGGTTATGTAATGCATAATTTATTAGCTTGTTTGTCTTTACTTTTATAGGCAGGAGATGAAAAAGTTTCGCGGCGAAACTTTTTCTAAAGTAAAATACGGCGCGCGGTGTTAAATTTTAATTAGGTTTAGGTTGTATTTCAGGGGCGAGTAAGAAATGTGCCACCGCGGGAGCAATCTCTCTCGGCCGGCGCACATTAAGAGAGAGGAAACAAGCAACCGTGCGGAAGTCACCGGTATATCGGACTCGCATAAATCAATAACCCGCAGTGTCAAGCGGCCGATAACCGAACTAAATGTGCGCCTGCCTAACAGAATAATAATCATGTTCTCGACTGCCGACGTTTCGGCCGAATCGATTCGCGCAATAAAACGCCGCGAAATTTGTTAGTAGCCGACACCTCGGAAATGATAGATTTTTATCGGTCGCGCTTTCTCAGATTTTCAATTTAAGTCTTTCCAGCTCGCTCATGAAGCCGTCATACCGTCAGAGGATCTATAGTCGCCCTCATTTTAATTTCTGTGGTACTTGCTCAAAGTTTCATTGCCTCAAAAGTAGAATTACGAAATGGAGTATGAGTTTCCAAAAAACTAAACATTAAACAAATTAAATTGAATGCCTAACTAAGTACTTCGACGCTCTCCTCCATGAAATGTTAAAATTTCTGTTATATAATAATGCTTTTCTTCAAAAGAATTTTATTCTTCACTTCCCAAATTAGCGAGGATCGCTTCGAAAGGTTTGAAGAAAAAAAAAGCGCGTTTCACTCAAGCAGAACGTTCCTTTTATGTTTTTACAACCTTCACAATATCATTTATAAAAAGAAAAATACATTCCCTCATCAATTTTGGTAAACAAACGGTGAATATGCCACTGAGGAAAGCAAAGTAATTTGTGTCATTGTTTTCTCGCGAAAAACCTGACGTAAATCCCTATTTTTTTCTTTCTGAAATTACAGCGTGCAATAATGTGCGAGTAATGTTCAATGTGCAAACGAAATTCTAGGAGAGACATTTGTATCTTTTAATTATGAAAACAAACATCCGGTAGAATATTGCCAAGTATTTGTTGAAGTCAGAGACTACGTAACGAAGCGCTGGACTCTTGTTTGAAGTAATAGAAAACGAGAACGTTTAAAAAAACAAATAACAAATAGGGAAGATTCACGTCAAAAGTCCGGATTTGAACAGCAAAAATACAGGGTGTCAGAGACTACATAACCACAACACGGTGTGGTATTGCTATTGCCTAATATTAAAATGTGGGCAATAAAGTAGCCGATATTACATGATGGGAAAGTCAAAGGGTCAGTATTAATAATTCTTTGTCATTTCTTTCTATGCAATTAGCGAACCTATTATAACGAAACATTAAACAAATTACACACACATTACATTGTGCAACAGAATGTTTGTTTATGAAGATTTTGTTTTATAAAACATAATAGGCAGTCGAACTAAACGTTGGTCTTGTGCAAATGTCAAATATTCCATAAAACTTTTAAAACCTTTGAAAGTGTAGTAATTCAGACGAGCGTCCAAGTTTTCAAATGATAGTTTGCGGTTATTACGTACCTCTAAAACAAATCAAACAAAAAAAAAATCCGGACACTAAATTTACTGCTGCTTTATGAAGCTTACTTTGGAATGCCAGATGTTTCGTGGGCTCCTCATGTTACCTGCGGAAGTTGTCGGTCCGATTTAGACGGTTGGTTTCGTGGCTTGAATAAGAAGATGCTACTTATTTGTTCAAGAATTTGGAGGAAACCATCAAATCATTATGATGATTGCTATTTTTGCAATATTAGACTTCCTTCCACAAGTGTCGAACTGTGATTGTTACTCTGTTCCACTTGGCCCTTTACTTCGAAGTGCTGCAGTAAGTTCGCCATCTGAAGAAACAATCGAGTCCGAATTTGCCGACGACCGAACGTTCAAGCCAAATTATGCTGAGCTTCACTTTATAACTCAGGCTGATCTAAACGATTTAGCAAGAGATTTTGAGTTGTCCAAAGAAAAAGCAGAATTGTTAAGCTCACGTTTGAAATAGTGGAATTTGTTGGGCAAAGATTCCAGAGTTTCGTTTTTCAGAAAAAGACATCGAGGATATCTTCGTTTTTTACTAGTGATGACTACTTGTGTTACTGCAGTGATATTAAGGCCTTTTCGAAGCGATTGGCTTAGAACATAAACCTGGCAATTGGCGAATCTTTATTGGTAGCTCAATTAAAAGCTTGCACAATGGTAATTTATTTGCCTCAATTCCAATTGCAATTCAATTCACATGAAGGAAGAGTATTCTTGAATAAATCGCTAAAAAAATCTGTGAAAGAAATTAAATCATAGGTTATAAGAAAAATGTTAAAAAAATTCATTGGGAAAATTTATAATTAATTAAAAATGACCCCAAAAAGCACGTTACGCCAATGTGTATGGAGTTCGTCGCAATCGTAAGTTTTATGATATCGCGTTTTCGTACGTTTTATTGTGTTTATTACGCAGAGCAATACAACTATAAAAATTAACCGTGAAACTTATTTAATAGAGGGAACGCCGCTGTAATGACCTGCCTCAAACGTTTAAATTCGTCCGAGCATTTATTAATTTATTGGCACAAAGACGATGACCTACTAACGTCACTCTGCTGGGACATTTAAATCAGATCCGACTAAAATCAATTTCAACAAAAGACAGTACTCCCGTTACAATTTAAAGAATCAAAAAACCCTGCATTACGCTCTTAATACCGGGCAAGCAAGAACCTCTTGTTTTCAAGGATAAAGTTTTGTTGCCTCCTCTACTCATAAAATTAGACCTTGCCAAACAGTTTGTTAAAGCTTTAGATAAAGAGTCTCCTGCATTCTGTCATGGACTGAGTGTGCTTCCAAAGCTTTCAATCGCAAAAGTACAAGCAGAAATTTTCACAGGTCGAATTTTGTAAAATTAGAAGAGAAAATTTATATTAAAGTTGATACTCTAAACTTGCGATGCAAAATCAAGAAGTACCCTTGCTGACCTCTTTTGTCACGTAAAATTAGAACGGTCCTGTGCATTCTCCCGTGGTTGAAACCTGAAGCTGTATCTCATCAAAGCACTTTTTCAGTGGCAGTCCTTTGTGCCACGCCAAGGGGCTATAGCTTCAATATTGAGATGTCATCGCATTGTTTAAGGTTCCAAGGAGATCGCTGCACGGCGACGATAATATTCAAGTTATGATAATGTCATTTACCGGCAGACAAGCGAAATTCCCGAAACAAACGGACCGTCGCTGAATGCTCGATATCAGAAAATTAGTTTATTAAAATTCCCGCCTGCGAAAAATTCCCGCCCCTTCGGGAACGGGGCAGGACTAGTTTATTTTTCATAAACAACGCGTGCGCGCGGGCGCAGTATAAAAAAAAAAACAAATGGAAGCGTGGCTCTTTTGAAGTTTATTGAATGTGTTTCTTTTGATCTCCGACTAAATCTGAAAGCTTTAAGGAAATATCGTACAATTTTCCGCGTATTTATTTGTCGAACGCAATTCGTCACTTTGGACCCGTGTTTGCCTTTGACAAATACATTTATTGAATGTTTCTTTTGTAAATAATTGTTTTCGTTTTGAAATTTTGTTTTGTTTATACGAAGAAATAAATTAAGCATTTCTGTATTTTTTTTGTGTGTATTTAAACAAATCCTTTTCGCTAACAAATCGAACAAATCCGCACATCATTTAATGTCCAAACAAACGGATGTGGCATTAATACGTTTCGATTTCCGCAAAACTGTCGTTCGCGGGTTAATGGCTCAAAAATTTACATTTAAAGCCCGACGTACCGTACATAACCTAATGCGACTCGAATTGGAAATTCGAAAGATTTATTTTATGCGCCCAGGTAATTCGAAACGTTCCATAAATTCCATTATTTTGTCGACAGTTTCCAGACGGTTGCGTCGAACTTCCACCTGGGGAATTAAATCACTTAATTAAATACAAAATGTAAAATTCGGGGGGGCGCGCGCGCGTGCTTATCCGCGCCTAATCTTTGCCAAGTTAAATTGAGGCAATTTGTGATCGGGTAATCCTAGAAATCCGATCGGAAAATTAAAATTCGTATTCCAAACTTTGTATCTTAAACAATCTGAAATAGATCAATCACTCGAAACTTTGCCCAAACACAATTAACTTCTTGTGGCTGAGAGTTAGATTTAATGGAGGAGAAATTGAAACTGTAATACGTGCTCGGAATTTTCGTGTATGCATCAACATTATGATCGGGTTGTGAATACGTCATTTATTTAAAATATTTGGAAATAAATTAACGCTTTTTTCTTTGTCTGTTCATTGCAGAATAATATTAATGGTTTGAAGACGCGATGTGCGACAAATATAAATGTGTCTGTTGCATTTCAAATCGAGTGAAGTGACTGCGAAAGGCATTAGGTTTTACACATGTCAAAAGCGTCAGCGTGTCACAGGAAGTCCTGAACCTCCTGCATTACCGGAGATACTTTATCGATTGTGTTGTGTTCAATAGTTGAACGACGCTTGCAAAACAGACTTTCTCACTTTGCAAACCTGCTCAGTGCAATCGCTTATTTTTTTTCGTAAAAAATTAATTTTACTCTCGCCTTGTTTACTCTGGTTAATATACAGCTGCGCTTAAGTAACCTGCAAGTGTAATAATTCCTCTCGCTTTGTTTTCCCAACTAATTAATATTAATTAGCAAACTCATTTGTAGTGTGATCTTAATATGCTTTAATTAACATAAATTCTGTAGGAAGATCTAGGTAATAATATAAACACTGTAGACTTTACGCACCAACTATTTCTCGTCAAAATTACTAATTAACCCACGTTGCGCGCCCCCTTATTATACTTTATGCTATCGTTGGAGATAACAGCATATACATATTTGCGTTACGACCCTCGTTAAGTCTTGATTAATGTGGTAGATGCACTAACAACTAATGAGATGCTGCTTTTTAGTTTCCTGCAACAAACTACATTTTATTAAACAAAAAAAAAATGAAATGTGAAACCTAAATGCCGGCTCTAAGGTCTATAATGTGAAATTCTCTCTCTTTCAGGTTTTGATGAATATAACTCGCGTTCGCATTGAAAATTCCGCACGCGGTGAAACTTTTGAAACGCTCGCGCGAATTACCACGCGCCTTTCATCTACCCTCTTCACGGTTTTAAATTCGCAGGGGGGGGCGCGCATAGAACAATAGCACAAGCGGCCGAGCATCTTCATTAACGAAGTGACCGCTGTCCATCTATTGAGAAGACAAGGGTTTAACCACGTTAATTCCCGGTGACAGAGAGGACGATGAGATAACACCCCGCATTAAAGACCCATTATCAAACGGCGACCCAACGCGCGCTGGCGCTTTTACTTCGAAAGCTGGGGCGGGCATTATGACATTACTTGCCGCCCGCAAGTTTTTCCGTTTTAGCGCTTTCATAATCGTAAAGTTTTAGGACGTCGAGTACTTTAATTTTATATAAATTATACTCTGCCTTTGCACATGAGCCTTTCCCCATTAGGATGAATTGCAAAATTACGAATAACATTACCCTCGTTTAACATTTTTATGAACAATTTAGCGTGTCTCGTTTAGATTGGATTAGCACAAATAGATTCAGAAATTGTATTCCGTAATATATAAAATTCAGAAAATTTCAGGTCACAGATGAAAAGTTTCCGGCGTAAGTAAAACGGCCTAAATATTCCCGGGACAGAGCCGGCGTGTTTCCTTTTATTTATGGCAAAGCACTTTACTTAACAACGCGGGCCCTAAACAAAATTGTCTACATCGATATCCACCGAGAGAATAAAAACGTCAGCCCGAATAAAAGTAATGCCTTATGAACACAGAGAAATAAAACTAATATCGTGAAATGCCTTGCCCGGGAAAGTTGGGCGCGCAGCGTCGCCCGCCCTAATAAAATTTTCCTGCAGCAGGTAATTTCATTTACGAAAACATCTTTTTTAAAAACATAATTGGAAATGTATCTTACATTTTAATAAAAGCACGGGGAAATATGCCGAGTTACATGAAAGGAGATTGGAACATATTTTCTCTTATATTAAATTCTATAGCAAATCAGATACGCTGCTCGCATAATATTCAATTTAATAGGATTTTATGCGATGGGGATAAAGCAAAACTGGAAAGCTGATTTCCTCATATCCTTCCCCCCCCCCCACCTCTGACACCCACCTTTCCCCATATAGAGCCATTTCACAAAATGTATTGATGATGGCTAATATCTTCGTGCTAATGGATATAATCTCGGAGCTTTTACATCAAATTTAATTGCACCCATTCGGGGCGGGAAGGGGGGGGGGGAACGTACGTGTAATCCGTTTTATGACCATTGGCTTTGAGTAATGAATACACATAGAAGCGCGTCAGTATCATCCATTCGGAAATTCGGAAACAAACAAAATGCCTGTGTATTTTTTTATGAAAACACACAAAGAGAAAAAAACGACAAACATAATTAGATTGCTGGAGGTCCATACGTCCTGGTAAGATTCTCAAAAGCAAAGCATGATGGAAAAAGGATAGAGGAAGACCAACAAGTACACATGGGGTGTGAAAGCTCAACAGAAAGAATTAAAAGAACTTTGTTAAAAGGAATCCCAATCCAATTCAAAGCAGGAGAAAAGAGGAATCAGATAAGCAAGTGGGTTAGACGAAGAAGTGAATTGTCAGTTTCTAATTTTGGTGTTCTCGTAAAACTTTTTGTGTGTGCGTAGACTGTTCAGTTGGGGATAACTGTGAATAATTGAAGGCGCGAGCTCAAGTAGTGTGCAAGTCCCCCCTCTAAAAGTGCGACCGTGATAAACCCACGTTTGGAAGAAAAAGAGCTGTAAATCCCTATTATGCGGCACGATAAGGGCCTTGTGCAAGCGTGCCGTAAAATAATTCCTCAAATTTACTGGCGCATCTCAGACCCGCGATCTGCATATTTGATGGCGGACGCGTAGCCCCGTGAAAGCCTAGACGATTGATACGTGAGCTGAAAAATTCAGCCACCTATTTCCGGGCGTAAATTATCCGGTCGTGTTTATTAAAAGAGGAAAGGAAAAGTTATCGCTTCTCGTCGGTGGTTTTTGCTATCGGAATTGTTGCTGTTAGGCTTTCGCAATCAGGTGCGTTTTATGGAGCTGTAAAGTGCGCGGGAAAAAATGTCTTTCTGCGCTGAAATATTAATGGCGCAATGTGTGTACATAAAACTTCCGGGTTATGCTTCAGTTTACTTTTTTATTTGTGACGTATGTATGTGTACAAAAAGCTTTCCCATCTAGTGTGTTGCTCTCATTTTTTCGCATGTCCATGTATGTTCCTTACTTGATCCGTACCCTAAACAGACAAGTAAACAAACGTAACTTAAAAAAAATTGTTTTATTGATTGTATTTTACAATGGTTTTTACACTGGAAGAAAAATCTTTTATGGTTGAATCCTGCTTTCGAAACGCCCCAAAAAATCAAAGGCGAATGGACCTATTTTATTCCTGATTGTATTGCAGAATTTCAGGAAAAATTTCGAGAAACTGTATTTCTGTACCACAAATTTGTTAATCAACTTCAGTACTCTGTAGGACTATTCAGAGAAACTGGCAGTGTGGCTAGAAAACAGGTATCAGGTAGGCCTAAAGTAAGAACTGATGATGTAGTTAGTTGAAAAAGTGAGACAAATTTCGACTGATGCTCCTCGCACTTCCATTCGTCACTTGTCACAACAAGTTGATCTTTCTGTCGGGACTTGCAGAACTATTCTAAGAAAGGACTTGCAAATGTTCCCTTATCGTTTGACTGGCGTGCATGAATTGCTTCCAGTAGATTTTGAAACAAGGCGGAGTTACTATCATTGGTTTTTAAACAATATTGACAATGACGATTTGTTGGACAAAACTTTCTTTTCCGATGAGGCCTGGTTCCATTCAACAGGATACGTTAATCCCTAAAATATGTGGATCTGGAATACAGAAAACCCTTATATTTTCATTGAAGCCCCACTCCATCCACAGAAAATTGGTGTTTGGATATGTTTAAGTCGGAGATGATTGCTAGGTCCAATATTTTTTAATGGCACACTAACAGCACTTAGATTTCGGGAAGAGATTTTGCATCCACTTATGAATCAACTGCATGATGACGAGTTGCAATTTGAATATTTCCAGCAGGATGGTGCAACGGCCCATGCTGCTGGAGATACTTTAAATTTCCTTCAAGAGTTTTTTGGAGATCGGATAATTAGCAGAAATATGGCAAACATATGGCCTTCGCGATCTTGCGATCTAACTCCTTTGGGTTTCTTTGTTTGGCCCTACTTGAAAAATTCGTTATTTTCAATGTTTTATTTTGTTTGCTTTCAAATACGAAATAAATCGTAATTATTGGTTATGATTTTTTATTGACGTTATGTCAAGGTTAAATATTAATTTGATCAAAGGCGCTTTCCAATTATACGTTTGTGCTACTCGGGACTAGTCCGGAGATGATCCGAAGCGTTCCAATTATAAGAGCGTGAAGCACCTGAACTAATCAATTTTGATTTCCCTCTTCCTCTCGAGCACCTGTCATATCGTTTGCGTTTCGAGCACCAAAAGGAAAGGGAATACATGTGGCGCGCACATGGTCAGTTTGACATATACGTCACAACTGACCCTTGCTAGCGTTCCCATTACGATTTCTAAAGTGTAGCTCGGATCAGATCAGTTCGGGTGCTTAGATTTCGTAATTGGAAAGCGCCTCAAGTAAGGAACATACTGAACATGCGAAAAATGAGACCTAGATGGGGCAAACTTCTTGTATACATGTTAGCTTCAACTTTTCTTTGACGTAACGATAAAGCCATCATTTTTGAAAAGAAAAACCCCTAAATGCAAGTTAATGGAGGAACAATCTGATTGACTTCAGGCTTTTCACCCAAAAGTGGGTTTGAAGCTTTTCTGTGCTCCCAAATTTCTGGTCTGCATGGCAAAAGGTTATTTTGGTTAACACGCAGACTTTCTGATATTCAAATGTTATTAATTAGTTTAATATATTCCAAAAGCTTTGACACAAAAGATATAAACGTATAATTCTATTTGTCCTATAACTTTCGTTCTATTCTATAAAGTTGGGGTATTGATTAGTTTGAGGAAATACTTTTTATTCATGCACCGTATTTCTGTTTTACGTTTGTACTAAATTTTAATGGGTTAAAGCTTGATGACCACCGAGTTTGGATTAAAACCGCAATTTCTGACCTGCACGCGAAAATAACAACGCGAAATCGAAATACGTCTGCAGCGGACATTAAAGTAAATTAGCCGGATTTTCGAATGGGAGCGGAAACAAAACGGACGCTTGCTTTTTTTCTCTGCCCATTCGAGCTCGCAGCAAGGTTCCGCTGAATACATTTTTCACAAAACAATGCGCTCGCTGAAGGCATTAGCTGACGCCGAGGTAGAAAATTTTGAAATTGAAAAAATATTCTTTGTCTCGGAGAAATGCGTTAATTTTTGCCAATTCCTGCAGCTTTAATTTCCACTGAATCGATTAAATGGAGAAAACCACAACACATGAGAAAGAATTAGATTTGGGATTAATTGATTCAAAAGGAATAGAGGATGTACGTGTAGAACAAGAAAGGAGGAATATTTGGTCGTGGTTTCCCCTATTTCTTCCATTTTATTTAAATTATATGTGGACAGGACTCTGACAATAAAGGAAAAACATAGTAAGAGTAGATATTATTGGAAAATGAGACCAAACCAAAAAGGTTTAAGAGCAAAGCATATAATAGTAAAGTACAACGTATCAAATGAACAAACAAAAGAGAGGATGAAGATTACAACAAAAAATTCAAAAAACGAGCTTCACATGCACCACCTGAAAAGAATAGTGATTGTTATTGCGAAAAAAACAAGAAAAGAAGTCCAAAGAAGAACTGGTTTGCAAAGATTTCCAAATCAATGAAAAACCAAAGATCAGAATTTTTCTACACGTCCAAAAAACAGCATAGAATCCTCAGTCAATAAAAAACAAATCAAGTAAATGGAGTTTCCTTTTGAAAGAAACTATTGTAGTGAACCAATCGACTAAAGCTGTAATAATCTGAGTTTTTCGCTACTCGTTCCAAACCTGACAATTTTCAATTACAGACGTTATTTATCGTCGCCCGCTTCAATTTCCTTGTCGGTACGATTTTCCGCGAACAACGGAAAATTGTCTTGTTACAGGAAACCCGATACACACACACACCTCTCCTCCAGCGCACTCGAACGTGCAGTTTTATTCAGCAGCTGCATATTGTGGCCGGCACTCGATATTTAGGTTAACCTCGTTCGCGATCGTTAGGGTACGTTGGAGTGGCACTCCCTTTTTTTTTTTTTTTTTCAAAAAACATGCCAACTCAGACAATCGATGCCGCTTGCTGAAGGAGCAATTTCCAAACGCCCTCTTCATAACTAGCTCGAAGACGTTTGTGAACTTCAAGTTCGCTGCATAATTAAATCTAAACAGCAAGGGATCTGGGTAGTGAATACCCAAGATGGAGTTTGTGTGGGTGATCCTAAATAAGCTTTCTTGTTTTTGTTTTAGGAAATTGCCCACTTACCCATATAATATTATGTTCTTGAATATTTACTGTTGATAAGAAATGGTGGGGAATTTTTTATCGCATTCCAAATTTTGAAATGCGAATTTGATTCCAAAAATATTGCTCTGAATCTAAGTTAAGTTATAGATTGCTGATTTCGCTTCACCATTTTTGTAAATGCTTTCTTCCCTTATCCACGTTTCGAAAAATCGAGTAGTAAGGATGTGTGGGGGTGGTTTGATGTTTGCCATGGATTTCTTGTTGGGTCCAGCCATGGTCATTTGAGGGTCGTCTGGCAAACATTTTTCTTTGTGTTAAATGTCCTTTTGGAGTGAAAGGATTTTATTTCTTCCAACGTCCTTTTCTTTATTTCCACGGTCACCCTCTAGTGTCCCTTATTTCCTTTACTTTGTTCCTCCATCCTTTTCCTCTTCAATTTCTTTCGTCTTCATAACGAAGCTGATAGTGAAAATAAATCTATTGAAGGCCTCATCCTGCAAGAAAGTGAAACTTAATTCATCTGTATCTGTAAACAAGTATGTATCTACAGACACATATTGATATGATAATTGGCCTGGTTTACTTTAAAGCTCGTGGGATTTAATTAAGCGTTGGAAAAAGTGTTAAGCTTTTAGAGTCGGTGTTAGTTTCAGCATGAAATCCGATAAACCAGCTTAATTATAGCTTACCGATGGTCGATTTCCTCGTCGATTGCACCGCCGCGAACACGATGAATAATTCACGAGGGAGCGAATGCTTTTGAAAAATGTGGCGCAATATCTCAAGCCCCCGACATCCATTATACGTAGTATTCTAAGTCTACGACGGAGGCGCGACCTCACGTCTGCACTCTTACCCATAAACCTCGTTCCGGGAAGAGATACTTTCACGGAATGTTCGTCCTAGCGCGACGGTTGTGTGCACGAATTTAAAGAAAGCTCTCGCACTTCGTCTCTAATTTTTCGAAGTGGTTAATTTGTTAATTTTATGTTTCGCGTAAATCAGAGCTTTCGGAAGTGGAAGGGTAGTAACATAAATTTGATTTTGGCTTTCCCCACACAATGAGAATATATATGGTCATAAATGGGGATTATTTGACTTAGTTTCCTTGGAAGAGGCTCGGGGGTGTATTGTTTTATGCTTCGTATAAATCAAAATTTGATTTAGACCTTAGTATGGTCTTCCTTTAAGGAGACCATCTTTTAATGCGTTCTTCTTGATTGTAGTTAATTCTTGAAATATCTGGCGTTCTAATGTAAAAGGTAAGAAATCACTTGCTTTTTGAAATATCAGAAGCTTTCAATTAATGGTGGATGCGCCGAAGCTATCCATACAACGTAGATTAATGACGCAAGCTACTTATTGTAGCCATTCATTTAAAGCTTGACACGTTCATTTGCTCGAGTGTTTCAACATCAATCTCAATACAAAGAGAAAGAGTGAGATTTCGCATTTAATTTTATGTAATTTGATAACGCTTCCATATTTTACGTTCAGTCGCACTCAGATATTTCACGGTGAGACGATAATGAAAGAGGAAACGAGTTGAAAATATCAACACCGAGCCTGATATCTGCACGAGATGCTATTTCCATTTGGCGAATCGTTGAACGCCAGATAAATTTCCGATAATGAATTCTGCCTGCCCGCATTAACGAGAGTATCTTTTAATTAAACGCCGCAGTTCCATTAGGAAATTGTGGAACGTTATTAGAATTAATTACTGTCGTGCTTGGATAGTGATTTATCTATGTACGTTTAGAGTATGACGTTTTTTTTGTACTTAATGCACAAGTTTTAATAAATTGCAGTTTATTTCATTCAACATTTGGTGTGCCGCAGAAAATGGGAGCATTCCATTTTTTTTGTAAAGTTCGGTACACTTTTTCTTATGAAAGAAAGTCTTTGGGACTGACTTGAAGCTGGTGTTGTTAGTGCATCTTCAAGATTGGCGTTGATTTAATTGTCCGATATATTACAACAAACTGTTAAATGCGCACGATAACTTTACGGCGGAAGTTCAATTACGTCAAGAACAGTTTCGGAATTGAGTTTCCGCTTTCCAGACGTGCATTATTTATTTGCAATAACACAAAGACGTAGTTAGAGCCCCGGCATTTAATATTGTCCCGTGAAGTATTAAACCAATATATAAGGATATAAAAATATTACGACGGCGTAATACCTTAAGCCAATTTAATTTTCGCGGCAGAAATTCCGCGCGCGTTATAAACCGTGTGACATAATTCTAAGCGAGGCCCTTAAAAGCCCCGCGCTAAGCGGGCGAATTTACGGCAGTCCGGGCTATTAACCCGAAAATCTTATTTTAATTTTATTAAAAAAAAAAATTAATAATAATTCCTCGCCGCGCGGATTTCAGGGCGGAAAATTAATTTCACCTCGTAAACATTTCAAAAGCTAATGTGGTTATTTATTTAAAAGAAAATCTTATATTCACCCCAATGCAGTATGGAGCGAGTTTATAAAAGAAACGAAAAAACCAAACATGAACTGAAAGGAAATCAATACTTAGTAGGTAGATGTTATGGATTAGCCAGAAAAATAATATTAAGTGAATAAAATAACTTATCCGTCCTCTCGATAAATAGGTGGAAATAAACAGTGTTTCATGTTGCGGAAACTCAATTACTTTAAGCTCCTTTAAAAGCTAGAAAGAATAGGACGAATTTCTTCTCTCCGGTAAGTCTCATTGATCAATCTCCTTAAAGGACCAAAATTACTCCATTTATTACGGACTCCTGCTCATGCTGCACGTCGTAATAGATTCTAGGGGCCTCAGGGACACCCACTTCGACAATCGCATCCATTTGCAGAATTTCGTGGTTTCCGATCTGGAGATAACTCTGTCCGATACGGATACCTGACTGATGGCTTACAGCTTAATTAATTCGTGACCGAATATTCACTTGCTGGCTTTAACTGAAATTCCATGTTAACTACGTAAGGACCTTGTTGCCCATATTGACCGATGGAATGCATCACTATTAACTCATTTATTTGAACTAAATTAAATAACTTTTTTTTATTGGGAGAATTAATAAAATTTCCAGCAAGATTTAATAATATGATATATTTCACCCTCGGTGGAAATTCCGGGAAATATTATTAAAAGTTTGCGAATTTCCTCCTAAATTAAAAATGAGAAAATTTTAATTTTCCGCGCGAATCATTAGAAAGCGGCCGCTTTGAAGGGCCGATGTTCACGGCGTGTCTTTGATGTCTTACTTTTTCAGAGGCACAAACTGTCTGCGGACGAGATAGATACTCCGGGTCTAATCTGCATATTCCGGAATAGCGCTTATGATGTAGTGGTGAACATCTCGTAGATTTCTATTGGGGATTTAAGGGATTCTGCGCAATTTTCACAGCTTACCGCGATCCGAATTTCATTTTACTCGTGTGTACCTAATATTCACGCTATGTTATGGATTTCAGAAATCATCACGTAGTGAAATATGTTACCGCACATTTGCAAGCTACCAACGTTCCGGGAGTCTGCAATAATGCGTTCGGGAGTTTATTCCCTTTTATTTTAATTAAGTTTCCAGCATACCATGCACGCCTCAATTTATCCTTGACCGTTTTCAGTAGCCAATGCAAATTTCGTTGGATAGTAAAAGATTTTTTTTGTTACTTTTTATACTTCAAAGCGACAACTTACATTCGCCAGAAATTAAATTACAAACTTACAGTAATTTGGAACATAGAAGGATATACTAGAGGACCTTTCCAAAAAGTAATTCGTAAAGTCATTTACTACAACCTCAACAATCATCAGACGTAGTCTTGATGAGTCCATTCCACTTCTCCTCCATGTCTGTTCATTCATTGATATTTTATGGTTCAAAACGTTTGGGGCATTCTTTATTAATCTCCTTGAAAACCAAATAACGTGTGTACAAAAAGTTTTCCCATCCGGCGTATTGCTTTCGTTTTTTCGCATGTTCACGTATGTTTTTTACTTGATCCGTACCCTAAACAGACAAGTAAACAATCATAACTTAAAAAAATTGTTTATTGATTTGAATTTGCAATGGTTTTCACATTGGAAGAAAAATCTTTTATGGTTGAATCATACTTTCGAAACGCCCAAAAAATCAATGGCGAATGGACCTATTCTATTCCTGATTGTATTGCAGAATTTCAGGAAAAATTTCCAGAAACTGTATTTCTGTACCTCAAATTTGTTAATCAACTTCAGCACTCTGTAGGACTATTCAGAAAAACTGGCAGTGTGGCTAGAAAACAGGTATCAGGTAGGCCTAAAGTAAGAACTGATGAGGTAGTTGAAAATGTGAGTCAAATTATGACTGATGCTCCTCGCACTTCCATCCGTCACCTGTCACAACAAGTTGATCTTTCTGCCGGGACCTGCAGAACTATTCTAAGAAAGGACTTGCAAATATTCCCTTATTGTTCGATTGCCGTGCATGAATTGCTTCCAGTAGATTTTGAACCAAGGCGAAGATACTGTTATTGGTTCTTAAACAATATTGACATTGAGGATTTGTTGGACAAAACTTTCTTTTCCGATGAGGCCTGGTTCCATTCAACAGGATACATTAATTCCCAAAATATGAGGATTTGGAGTAAAGGAAACCCTCATATTTCCATTGAAGCCTCACTCCATCCACAAAAAATTGGTGTTTGGATAGGTTTAAGTCGGATAAGATTGATAGGTCCAATATTTTTTAGTGGCTCACCAACAGCACTTAGATATCGGGAAGAGATTTTGCATCCATTTATTAATCAACTGCATGATGACGAGTTGCAATTTGGATATTTCCAGCAGGATGGTGCAAATGCCCATGCTGCTGGAGATACTTTAAATTTCCTTCAAGAGTTTTTTGGAGATCGGATAATTAGCAGAGATATGGCAAACATATGGCCTCCGCGATCTTGAGATCTAACTCCCAAGGAGTCCTTTGTTTGTCCCTACTTGAAAAATTCCATTTTTAAAACGCCCGTTTTTGATTTTAGTATTATGGAGCTTCATCTCCAAAATTCAGGAATCGCATTACCCCTAATGTTTCTTTTTGCACTAATTTTTGCTTGTGCCTTATCGAAAACCCCAAAATAAAATAATTCTTAGGTGGAACTTATAGAATGCAAGATTTTTACAATATTCATGACCAACTAGTTTGTAAAGGTGAACAATATTTACCTTTCCTTTATTAATGCTTTAATAACGCATCGCGAAAGTCATTAGCATTCGTGCCTGGGCTCTTGTTTATTTTGTTGTTGTATTGTTCCGCTCAAATAAATTTCAAAAGCGGAAAATTCTGCGCATAAATATTTACCTACTGACTTAAATAATTTATGAAGTCCGCTGATAAATAAAAAAAAATGACGTACATACGTTTCAATTTCTAAATGTGTTTATGAATACAAATTGAAAATTTAAGAGTAAAAAGATCGAATTAAAATAAAAATGATAATCGAGCGCATGTTTTATTTTCCGGTTTAAAGATCCTGATTTACGATAGTGAAAATAAAAATTAATGTTGTGGGAAAATCGGTATAATTATGTAAATATGTAGGCCAGTTCTATTTGCAGGTCTCATTAATTTTAATCACGTGAGTTAACCTGAAATGGATTTTAAATCTCCATATTCTCGTTAAAAATATTCAGGGTTTTAGGAGAAAATCATTTTTACAATTTATTTAGAATCAACAGAGTTTGCTCCAGAAAGAAATATGTAAATAAATAACAAGATGAAAAAATATGGAAATCAAATTATGCTGAATGTACTATAGACTGAAAAATAAGTTCATTCTTCGAAGTTTTGAAACTGAATTACAAAAGTGAAATCCACGATTTATTACTTAGTTTTAATTAATACATTGCTTTCTTTGGATTCCTTTGTGTTACCTTTTCGCTAGTTCGTGATGATGAGCCCCCAATCGGTTCTAAATTGTTTTAATTATTATTGTTATTCCCGGTCGGTTTAGGTATAATTGATACCTAACCATTTTGCGTTGATTATAAATTGAAATCGATGACATCTGCGTTAAACGAGATAATTATCATTGATTTTAATTTATCACTTTAGGTTATGCTAAAAAGTTGCTGTAGTATTTTTTAGAATAACTTTTAAGTCTGTAATTGACACAAAAGTAAAAATAGTAAGTACATCAATTCATAACAAATTTTTCTTTGTCATCTTTCATAATATTTAATTAGATGAGTTTAAAGCCAGCAGATAATGAGAGGAGTGTTCAGTTCTAAATTTAAAGATATTTTCCTTGAGAATTTATGTTGTGTTTCACACGTCTTGGCCTTTCACAACTCACACCTGCTCTAATCAGTTCACTCAATTAATTCTTATCGAAAGCTTTGCTTACTGGTTGTCAAAAAAATTCTAAAAAAAAACATTAATTTTACACGTATTAATTCTAACTACAATCACAGGAATCACTGTTTGAGTTGGCAGTGCTGAATTTGATTTTTAAATGGTACAACTGCAGTAACTTCCGGTTGTTGACAGCTCGACACTGACAGGCGTCACTTTACAAACGTCATTTGACATTTCAACTGAAACAAAGGAACGACGATTTCATCCCGTGGAAAATATTGAAAATTAAAAAAAAATCAGTAAGAAAAATCCGTTAAAAAAATAACATGAAAACACTAAGAACGAAATTAAAGGAAAACAAATGAATAACGCAGGGTGTTTCGCGTGGCTTTCCAATTTTTTGTTAAATTTTCCGTCGCTTCGTTTTAACACCGTAGACCTTCTTTTGTTTTTGGATCACCTTGTTCTTGTTGTTGGTTTTTCCTAAAAAAAAAAAAAAAAGAATATTGCAACAACAACAGCGAAATACTTGAAAAAAAACGGACAAAAAACAAATTAATAACGTAGATGTTTGTTTCTTCGATCTTCTCTTGCTTTCAAAAAGAAAACAAAAGAAGTTGGACGATTTTAGAGCGGAGTACCGTCGACCTGCTTTTGTTTTTGGGATCACCTTGTTCTTGTTGTTTTCTCTTTAAGAAAATAAAAGAAAATTGAAACAACAACATCAAATTCGTGGAATAAAACGAACAAAAAACAAATGAATAACGTAGGAGTTTCTTTCTTTGATCTTCTTTTGCTTTCAAAAAGAAAACAAGAGAAGATCTACGATTTTAAAATGGAGCGTCGTCTATCTTCTTTTGTTTTTGGATCACCTTGTTCTTGTTGGTTTTTTCTAAAAAAAAGTAAAAGAAAATTGCAACAACAGCAACGAAATACTTAGAATAAAACGGACAAAAAAACGAATGAATAACGTAGGTGTTTCTTTCTTCGATCTTCTTTTGCTTTCGAAAAGAAAACAAAAGAAGATCGACGATTTTAGAGCGGAGTATCGTCGACCTGCTTTTGTTTTTGGGATCACCTTGTCCTTGTCGTTGTTTTCTCTTTAAGAAAATAAAAGAAAATTGAAACAACAGCATCGAAATACTTGGAATAAAGTGAACAAAAAACAAATGAATAACACAGACGTTTCTTTTTTAATTTTCTTGCACTCTCTGCACTTTTCCTTTAAAAAAATAAAAGAAAATTGGAACAACAACATCGAAATACTTACAATAAAATGAACAAAAAACAAAAGAATGACGTAGGTATTTCTTATGTTTTTTTCTTAATTTTCTTGCTCTCCGCTCGAAAATCGTCGATCTTCGTTTGTTTTTGGATCACCTTGTTCTTTTTGTTGATTTCTCTTTAAGAAAATAAAAGAAAATTGAAACAGTAACATCGAAGTACGTGGAATAAAACGAACGAAAAACAAATGAATAACGTAGGTGTTTCTTTCTTCGATCTTCTTTTTCCTTCAAAAAGAAAACAAAAGAAGATCAACGATTTTAGAGTGGAGCGTCGTCGATCTTCTTTTGTTTTTGGATCACCTTGTTCTTGTCCTTTTCTCTTCAAGAAAATAAAAGAAACTGGAAACAACATCGAAATACTTGAATTAAAATGAACAAAAAACAAATTAATGACGTAGATATTTCTTGTTTTTTTTTAAATTTTCTTGCACTCCGCTCAAAAATCGTCGGTTTTCTTCTGTTTTCTTTTTGTTTTCGATTTCAAAGCGGACAGTAAGAAAATTAAAAAAAAAAACATAAGAAACACCTACGTTATTCATTTGTTTTTTTTTGTTCATTCATCACTCAAGGAATCGAGGTCAATTTTTGTCTAATTCTTCTAAAAATAGGCGTTTCCTATTAAAAGTGTAGAATTTGGCCCATCCTCTATATACATATACAGTGGCGAGCAAAAAGAAAATGGTCGCAAATGTTATTCAAAAATCTCGCGTGAGGTTGCACAAAACGTCATTTGTCACCGTGTCAAATAATGACATTGACGACCATTTTTTTAGCTCGCGACTGTACGTTCATAGAAGACAAATGTGCATGATAATGTACGATCAAGAAATTTTAGAAATCTGTTGATAGGTGCCTCGTAAATATTTACGGCATTAAATTGTGTGAGTAACGGCAAAGTTTGCGTTATAAAAAGGCAAAGTGTGTCACATAACAAGATTTAATCCAAATAGCCGCGCGCGCTGTTTTTAAACCTTAAACATAATTAGATTTATTAATTAGCTCGTGTATCGGCTCTTGCGTCACAGACAAACACACAGGCATGCGGTTATTCCTGTAACAGTGTCCAGTGCATTGAGAGGTGTCTCTTTATTTATTTCGATTCAGCCCGTGCATCAAATTGCTAATAATTAAATCCATTTTAATTTATGAATTTATAACTCTGGTATTATGTAGAAACCGATCGAGTAAGTGTGCGATTTTCGTTTTGTTTATTTTATTTGAGTTACTCTAAAGCGCATGTTGTGACTTGCAGTTTGAATTTTCGCGCGTCGTCGATTTGGTAACGCGTGGTCTTCTACGTTGGCAGCATTGTCGAATGAAGCATTCACGTGCACGGCGAGCATAGCGTCCTGGCCGGAAAGTGTTTTATTTTTTAAGGAAAAAAAAGGTTCAGGGTAAGAATTTCATTTTCCAGACAAATAAACATAATTCTGTTGCTCCTAACTGATTAATTACTTTCAAAATTAATTAATCAGTGTTAGTAATATAGGTTATTCGAGTTTATACGCAGCGGTATAACGGTTATAGCAGAGGCATTTGACCTAGGACGCAGTTTCTTTTATTTATCAAGTCGGTTTTAGAACGCAAAAACAAAGCCGCCGCTATTTTGCCGCTCTTTACCTTGCATAACCTCTGCCATAATTTTCTTCAAAATTAAAATTAGCATTTTAAAATGGTCGAATCTATTTTCTTTATTGTTGTTGCAGATTTGAACCTGTAAACCTTCCCAAGCCTTGACCCCCCACAATATCTCCGATCATGGATTTGGAGCCGAAAACCATGCTTAACGATGATCCACACGTTACGCTTACTATCAGACTTATTATGCAAGGAAAGGTAAGTTTGGTTACCATTGATTTAAACTAACACTAGAAGATACCTTTCTTGGGTAAGGGATGCACTCTAACACATTTTGCAACAACAGCTGATTATAAAAAAATATTTCCATGGAGACAAGCTCAATTTATAATTAAAAGTCTCACAGCCACAACAAATTCATCCCTAGAAGGCCATGTAATTATAAAGCATGTCTTTGCTAGATTTGGAAAGTTTTAACCCCAACATTTTGAATTTCTTGAATCTATCTAAGACATGCTTTATAATTCCATGGCCTCCTGGGGATGATTTTATATCGGTACACTTGATACTTCAGTAAAGAAAAATTTTAGACACACACAGTCTTTCTATACAAAATTTGCGCCTTATTTACGAGTTGTTTGATTTTTGATGAGTGAGGATGGTTTGAATTTACCGCCACACAAAATTGTTATTATGTTGGCAAGGCCTGGTTCTGTCGCTCACTTTTGTCACTTGTTTTCTAGTAATAACGTGCGTTCAAAAAAATCCGTTATCAAGTAGGCTCTGACCTTGCTTTTATTTTTATGACGGCACGTCGTAACTTAGTACGTATGTTGCAAACCTTGAACTGTCAACAGGGTCAACTGTCAAAGGTTTTGTTTACGTCTTCGTGGTAATTTGTAATAAAATTAATGTTTCGTTTCATTAATTGCGTTTTATTGTCCATTTTGTAGAAAATCGTAATTAAATGGACATAAAAAGTTAGGTTATGTTTTAATAATCGTCACTTTGCAAAATTTGCATTTAATATAAGTCTACTTGGTAATTTTTTTTAACACGAAGTAAAGCATGAAAAATGCGCCCGCGAAAAATCAAACAAAATAACATGGCGACTGCATTGTTACTAACCAATGTTGCCAATCCTTCAATGGTATTTTCGCCCTAAACATGTATTCAAAACCCCCTAAATCGCCACTGAATATCTCTATTTCTTTTTTCAAAAATTTACATTAGAAAGCAAACTTGAAACTAACTACTGATTGTAATGAGAAAAAAATAAGTAAAAAATAATTGTCATTAAAATTCAAGTAAAAAAATTGCATTTTTTTTATAATTACGTTACATTTTAGTTATTTACGTTATAAGTGGATATTACTTACTAAACTCTCATTTAAACTTAATATGTTATGCTGTAATGGAAACAAACGCTTTGAAATTACAGTCAACTGTCATGGCATTGCTGTTAACTGTCAACAGCTAGTTAATTAGCTGTCAGATAAGGCTGGAAAGGCAACGAACTGCGCATTTCGAAATATTTTAATTTCGATTTCTCTTTTCCCTTAAAAACAACCCTAAAAAAATCCCTCCTAAAAAGACCGTTTCATAAAAAGTTGATCCTAAATTTAGAGAGAAACCACTTAGGTTGGCAGCAGTGTTACCAACGTGCAAGAAACAGAAATCCCTCAAGAGTTACCAAAAAATCCCTTTTCGACGGAGAAAATCCCTAAAATTTGTTCCTAGGGTGAGGAATAAATAAATTTAAAAAAAACTAAAAAAGATTATTAAAAACAGAAACAAAAGAGAGTCGATTTTGCAGCGCAACCCAGTAGATTAATAGTAAATTGAAAGAAAAAGAACTTGAAAATAGTGAAAAAAAAAAACAAAAACAAAAAAGAAAACATAATAAAAACAAAAGACAATCGATTTCATAATACATTTCAGTGGATTAACAAATTTAAAAAATATATATTTTAAAGGAAACGTGACGAAAGAAAGAAAACAAATGAACAAAATTGAAAAAAAAATATGTAACAATATTTTAAATAAAACCAAAAAACATAAGGTTATAGATTTCAATACATTCATAATTTAAAACAAAAGTAATTTTAAACAAATATCAATTTAGAGATTATTTTTGTAGTTTGAGATGTCGACGAATGCAGCTAATAAAGAGTGTTGCCAAAATTTAACGTTCGTTTTTCCCTCTCATTGGGACAATGGGTTTTCTTTCATACTTGTTTTTTTTTCCCAAATTGTAATTTTAAACCATTTTTGATCAAGATTTGTCTAAATTTAAGTAATTTTTTCTTCAACGATTCGGGGGAATTCCCTACCAATTGGCAGCAGCGCTGCAATACGTACTTAGGTTGTTGTCAACATAAGAAAATAAAATTTCGAGTAAGTAATGAGCAACTTCATGAAACCCAAACTAGATCATAAAGTACCAAAATAGAAAAATAATTAAATAAAATGAAAATAAGTTCCGAAATTTGCCTTGTTTTGTATTTTTCAGTGGGAAAATTTGGAGATTCCCTGCAAACTTCAAAATTAATTTACTTTTAATTTTTTTCTGCATTTCTTAAAAAAGAAGGAAGAATTGTTGTTTAATTCTCTTGCCTTCGTGCTGTTTCAACATAACGTGTGTTTTCTGTAAATGTTTTAATAATTTATCTTGTTTCATACCGAAGTACATTTTGATTATTACATAATAACAGAGAATCAAAAGTTTCGCGCAATTTTATAACAAATTGCAAAGCAAATGAAAAGGAGTTAATATTTTATGTTCCTCTAAATATCCATTTGTGAAACAAGTGGAAAGGAGATAATATTATACTACACTCATTTCAATAGTTAAATCAAAATTCAATAGTTAAATCAAATTTATAGAAATTATCAATGCACTGTCATAAATTGTAAGAATAGAAAACAATTATTAGTTTTTAAGGTCGTTGTCCAAGATTCAGGCGAAACTAGTTTAATTAAGTAGAGATTGATATGGTAAATGTTTTTAAATGTTCTACGGAAACTCAGCCAACGAAATTCTCGACGTTATTTTCATATTACTTTTAATTACTATTCTTTTTATTTATAAAAAGAAAAATGCTGCAACGTTTCTTATTTTGTGGAACGAGTACTTTGTATAAATGTATTGTTGGTTGTATCTGTGTATGTTTTTATAACATGATGTACACAACGTTTTCCCATCTAGAATGTTGCTCTCATTTTTTCGCATGTTCACGTATGTTCCTTACTTGATCCGTACCCTAAACAGACATAATTAAAAAAAAAATTTGATTTTACAATGGTTTTCACAACATTGAAGGAAAATTCGTTTATGGTTGAATCCTATTTTCGAAACCCCCAAAAAATCAATGGCGAATGGACCTATTCTATTCCTGATTGTATTGCAGAATTTCAGGAAAAATTTCCAGAAACTGTATTTCTGTACCACAAATTTGTTAATCAACTTCAGTACTCAGTAGGTCTATTCAGAGAAACTGGCAGTGTGGCTAGAAAACAAGTATCAGGTAGGCCTAAAATAAGAAATGATGAGGTAGTTGAAAATGTGAGACAAATTATGACTGATGCTCCTCGCACTTCCATCAGTCACCTGTCACAACAAGTTGATCTTACTGTTGGGACCTGCAGAACTATTCTAAGAAAGGCCTTGCAAATGTTCCCTTATCGTTTGACTGCCGTCATGAATTGCTTCCAGTAGATTTTGGACCAAGGCGAAGATACTGTCATTGGTTTTTAAACAATACTGACAATGACGATTTGCTGGACAAAACTTTCTTTTCTGATGAGGTCTGATTCCATTTAACTGGATATATTAATTCCCAAAATATGAGGATCTGGAGTACAGAAAACCCTCAAATTTTCATTGAAGCCCCACTCCATCCACAGAAAATTGGTGTTTGGATAGGTTTAAGTCGGAGAAGATGGATAGGTCCAATATTTTTTAATGGCACACTAACAGCACTTAGATATCGGGAAGAAATTTTGCATCCATTTATTAATCAACTGCATGATGACGAGTTGCAATTTGGATATTTCCACCAGGATGGTGCAACGGCCATGCTGCTGGAGGTACTTTAAATTTCCTTCAAGAGTTTTTTGGAGATCGGATAATTAACAGAAATATGGCAAACATATGGCCTCCGCGATCTTGCGATCCTAACTCCTTTGGATTCTTTGTTTGTCCCTACTTGAAGAATTCCATTTTTAAAACGCCCGTTAATGATTTACAGGAACTTACCCAAAGAATCATCGAAAAGTGTGATGAAATAAAGGATTCTCCCCATATTTTGCCACATGTTATTAAGGGATGTCGCAGAAGAGTTGGAAAATGCCTCGAAGAAGACCGAGCCCATTTTCAACATCTGTTGTGAATTCACATTCAACGTTATTTTCAATGTTTTATTTTGTTTGTTTTCAAATTCGTAATAAATCGTAATTATTGATTATGATTTTCTGTTGACGTTATGTCAAGGTTAAATGTCAATTTGGCGTTTACTGATCAAGTAAGGAACATACGCGAAAAAATGAGAGCAACACACTAGATGGGAAAATTTTTTGTACACGTTATTTGATAAAATGAAATATATTTATATTTTTTCCTGAAAGCTTTTGAGTGGAATTAAAATGTTAGAGATCCTTAATTCTAAGTTAATAATGCGGTCAGCTAATCTAATCGAAAGCTATAATTTATTTTTAGTCCGCAGTTCGAGATCTATTCGTTATCAGTGACATTTTAACACCGCATAAATTTAATCTATAAATAGTGTTAGGGGGAGATTCAATAATCGCGTGTGCTCTGCTCTGTGCACACTGCGACAATTCATTTGTCAGTGTCACCTATTTATTCTTGCTCTAGCGCAATTGCTTTGTCCCCATGTTCACTGCGTGCCCATCTAACAATCCTTTTCACTTCCCGTGTAACGGAGAACACAATGGCGAAATTCGTGAGGTGCGGTTTTCTATTCCAAAGAATATCGATTTACCTATTTAGTACTACCTGTATATCCAACGTAAACACACATTTATGGATTCAAAACGAAATAATCTGGTTAAAGTGTTTTGAGGCTTCTATAATGTCGGTTTAAATACATCAAGAGTAACCTTCACGAGAATGTATAGAAAAAAAAATGTTGACGTTTCTGAAAATAAAATTGCCCCTATAAACTCGATGTGTTGCTTTTTGTACTAAGCCAAACTCTGTAATCCGAGTTTAATCACATTTAATTCTGGTTCAGTACAGAATAATCAAAGTTCGGACATTTAGGAGGGTTGCTATGGTTATGCAATACGATGACCAATTTATTAGCAACGCTCCGAAATATCCGAGGTCTGACAATAACTGACATTCAAATCTCAAGTGAAGTAAGAAATCGTTAATCTAAAGCGAAATCAGATGAATGCTGTAAAATTGTATACCTGCCTGTGCAGTTCTATCAAATAATTTAGATTCGGTTTTGTGAATAACTTTAATTTGCATATTATCTTCTGGCGGCGTTTCGCATAATAAAATGGATCCTTTGTACTTTGGGGCGCCTGATTTATTACCTGCTGCATATCTTTATTCTTTATGCGACGTCTGTTTTACATTAAGAATTAATTATCGTAGAAAAACGAGCGGGTCTTCCGATTACAGAAAAAAAAAACTAATTATTATATGATGTCCTGATTTATTATGTCTTGGTGCTTTAACTTAATCTCTTTCTACGCCTTAATTTAAAACTCCACCATTTTGTAAAGGGGCGAAACGAAGGCCCGAGACGGTTTTAATTAATGTTAAAGAATACGAAAATGATTTCATTCAGGTCGAGTAATTTGATTTTATTTGCTATCCCGCTCTTGTTTCGAGGTTAACATTGCAATTCGTTTAAGTGAAAAATGAAAAAGTTCACTTTCTTATCGAACTTAGCTCGCGCTTAGGATCCTTGTACTATTTTTAGTTGGTGCCCAACGTGAAAATTGTAATTTAAATCTTTCTGTACTTCATAAATCATGTGGCCCCCAAGTGTTTACTTGTAAATCTCTTACTTGCAAATGAACAATATATTTCAATATTTGAATGCCAAGTGTTTATAAACTATATTTAGAAATTTGCAACGTCCTGGAACCAACGACAGGGGTTAGGTCAATCAGGCGTTGGGCTTGCCAACAAATTCCCGATGCTCTCCTCAGTAACGACACAGTTAATAAATGCGTCTGCATTTAGAATTCTTTTAATACCCCTTTAATTTCGTATTATTCTTTCCCGTTGGCATTTAATTGTGAAGAATGTAATTATATTTTTGGCAGCGACTTTACTGTTCGTTCTTTCCATTTATTCTCTTGTTACACGTGCTGTTTGTTAATGATCCATTTTTTTTTTAACTTCTGGGGGTTTACTTAATCCACACAAGTTTTGTTCTTTTTATACAATGAAAACATATTTACTTGTTTTCTCCAATGTTTTTTTTTATCACAAAACAGAGGGAAATTACAAAAACTACGTAGTTGACATACAAATTGTCGGGTTGCTGTGTTTTCGAATAATACGCCGTTCTGATTTTAAATTAAAAAAAATATTAACATTAACATTAAAAAAAATCACAGTTTTCTTCAATTCTGGGCTGTCGTAGATAAAAAGTTATATCTCACGCGTGTGATAAGGCCTATTACTTATGTTCTTACTTTGAATGTTAGTAGTTTTTTTTTTGAGGCACCCTGTATATAAGATTGTTACGGTTCGTTTTTACTCCCCGAATCTCTATTCGGAATTCGTTTATTTTCGTTCACGTTTGTCTTAGTTACTCTCTTTGGTTTCGTGTTTTAAATTTAGTTCTTTATTTGCGTTGTGTTGTTTTTGGTTCTTTTTCGTAACTGTTGGGAACACTGATAATGTCTCAAGGAAGAAGAAGCTGGCCATCTTGCTTTTTCTCGCTTTGGGATCCATCTTGGATTTCTGCAGCACATTTACCGGCAAAAAGACGCTTTGTCGTTTAGCTTTCGTTATACTGAAGTTTGAGTCTTTTTAACCGCCCAGATACATGGGGATATATGTTTCGTTGGTGAAGAATTACTGGAATTATAAATCCAGCGCGTTTTGGGATTTTTATTGTGCTTCAGAGTCGGACGCCTTTGCTCTCATGCCCTAAATATCGAAAGGGGTAAGTTTCGTTCGTCCAGCTTATTTTCATTATTGTATTTCGCTCATAGTTGCGTTTTTCTTCCAATAGCAACACCTTGGGGGTGTGAATGTCAAGGTTAAGATTCAACCCGACCATTGATGTACAATTGAGATATCGTTTCTTCTGGCCCTTACGTATTTGGCCCTGATACCGTCAATTTCGAGAACATTTTCTACGTTGAGATTGCTACATGCGGTGCAGAAGCCTGTTGGAGGTCACCGAGCCCCCTTCGTAAGCCGTAGCTGTCCTAAGGCCATACAGAACGTAGAACTTGTTGGAATTGGACGTTATCGTGAGGTTTTCTATTGGTTTTCTTTGTACTTCTCCTTTGCGCTACGCTCAATTTTAGTTTTGAGTAATTGAACGTACCCTTGTGTCATTTTTATGTCTATCGAAGGCTGCGATTCCTTCTGAATCAATATAAAGATTGAGTTGCGGTGGTTTTCTATGCTGAACAATTGTTGTTGCTCCTTATGAACTGAGATAATGCAAATTTTATTTAACATTTGTTCAGTTATTTGTGTGCTTATGGCACGTTGCCATTTTTATGCAACAGTTTGTTACATTTTCTTGTAAACCGTTAAAGAGATCTCTCTTCAACATCCATACAGGTGGCCTCGGAAATGCTTCCAAATTCCACAGAGAGAGCGGTTACCATTTCTGGAACCGGAAAGGCTATTACACAGTGTATCTACCACATCTGCAATGTTATGCTCGAGGTGTGTATTCCCTTGAATTTCATAACAAAATATCAATCCGATGATAAGAAAACATATCGCTAGGGATCATTGCATCAGTTAACATCGGTTGGATGCCGAGCATGGTCCTTTTAAGGCTGTGTTTTTGTTAGTGAGGCGATCGGTGGCCCTCTGAGCGAAATAGAATTTGGGTTTTTGAGTGTTGTTAATTTTATTGGTCGTTATTTTTTGGAGTTGGTATTTGAGTTTCTGTTTGGTTTGAGTCCCCTCCCAAAGGAGCAACCATCCCCTACTGCCCCAAACTCCAAGTGGGTGGCTCCATGATCCTAGCTGCCGGACAAGCCTATACCATCCAAGGCAACTACACCGTTGCCATTTTTATGCAACAGATTGTTAAATTTTCTTGTAAACCATAGAAGAAATCTATCTACGGCACATACGTGTTTTACCACAAGTTGTTCATATATATTATTTATCGATTATTTAACTTTTGTTTGAGCAATTTGTCGAGCCAATTGCTGTCTTGGTCGTTGTGACAATTTTAATTTCGACAGTTTGTGTTGCTCTAATAAACGAACGTACCGATATTCGTTTTGTGTATTCTTTCTCTTTGCGTCTTATACAGGGTGACTGTCACTTTGCTTATGCACGTGGGTATAAACCTGTGGGAGTTCCGTCTACTTTTAAATACGTGTGCGGTTCTAGCGGTGCCGCGTATTATACCGAACTACTTGAGGAAATTTACGCGCCCCTTTACCATCCAGGTTTCGAGCTGCCGACAATCATATTGTAATGTTTTTAGATTTATTTTGATTTGTTTTTAAATGAAACACTTGATGAAACTAATAACTAATTTATTTACACAAAACTTAACACTAATTTATTTATAACGGACTAAGACTAATTTATTTGTACAAGCCGAGCGTTTTAACAATAAGTAACTCTACGTTGAACTGCCTAAGACTCATCGTCTTCGTGTATTTATACTAGAGGGGCGGCTTCTCCAGCAACCCCCAGCGTATTCTCGAATGCGACGGACTTCTCCCGTAGTCTGCAGAACCTTCCGGAGTCGGCCAGACTTCAAGGCGCTCGTCAGGTCGGTCGTCGGCGAGTGCATGACTCACTCTTAGTTCGTCACATTGCCCCCTTCTTAAAAACGTTTCGTCTCGGAACGTTCCTTGTGATAGCCTTGAAGGAGGGTGTCGAAAACGGCATGCTGGCCCCTTTCTGCAACTTCCGATTTGGAAAAAGTAGCAGTCTACAGTTTTCTCATTTCCAACAGCTGCCTGTGGGTGGTGACTGCAGACCAGGACTTCAATCCCCGTTCCATTGAAGATAACTTCTATCATGCTTCGGATTACCCTCCAGTCCAGCCCGTCAAGTCCGCAGCCCAACTTGGGGATGGCCAATTTAGTCTCTTTGCCTTCTATCAGCTGCCTCTTCAGGCTATCAAGAGCTCTCCACATACTGTGATAGTCAGGTTTACCGCTTGATATCTTCTTAGTGACTAAGTAGTATACGCGTCGTCTCTGATCAGCTCTCGTGTCGATGATCTGCAGGCTCTTGCCTACCATGGGATGCTGTCTTCGGAGTACCTCGACTTGACCAAATTTCTTCCGGAAAACCTGGGCTACACCTTTGGACATTCTTAGGTCTTCTGCCACGCAGTGGGCCAGACTGTACTCTGGTGGCACTTGAAAAAGGTCTTGCTGTCTCTCCGTGGTTACTCCAAATCGTGCTTTACTTCCTGTGGCGTGATGAGACATAAAGGTTTCGAAGTTTATTTCGGAACCTTGCGTCCTTTGTACAGTCCCTTTATTCTCTTCTCCGCTGTAAGGAGCCATCCGGTTGAAGTGGATCACTTTGGGCTTACCATTCGGGATCTTTTTGATGCGGTATATAACATCGTTGATCCGTTTTATCACTTTGTAAGGACCTTCCCAAGATGTCTGTAATTTTGGGGACAGACCTCGACGTCTCTGGGGATTATAAAGCCAGACCAGTGCTCCGGGTTGGTATCTCCCATTCTGAGCGTTGATGTCATAATGCTCCTTCATTCGGTCGCTGGCGGTCTGTATATTGTGACGCACTTGATTGTGAATGTTGTCCATTTTCCTGCGCAAACCGCTCACGTAGTCTTCGTCGGTAGGGACTTCGCCAGGCTTCACGCCGAATTTCAAGTCGCAGGGCAGTCTTGGCTCTCGCCCAAATACCACTTTCGCTGGGGTCTCTCCTGTGGTCTCATGAACGGACGAGCGGTATGCCAGTAGAAACAGGGGAATATACGTGTCCCAGTCTCTCTGGTGATCGGAGACGACCTTGGACAAATGTCGGTTGATGGTCCTGTTGAACCTTTCCACCATTCCGTCCGACTGTGGATGAAGCGCAGTGGTCCTAGTTTTCCGTACGCCGAGCAGAGTACACACATTCTTGAATAAGGTCGATTCAAAGTTCCTTCCTTGATCCGAATGCAGTTCCATGGGTGCACCATACCGACTGATCCATTCCTTGACAAGGATTTCAGCAATAGTGACCGCCTCTTGGTTAGGTAGGGCGTATGCTTCAACCCACTTGCTGAAATAGTCCATTACCACGACGATGTATTTATTTCCACTATTTGTTTCTGGAAATGGACCTGCTACATCGATGGCAACTCTCTCAAAAGGACTTCCCACGTTATACTGTTTCATGGGAGCCTTGCCTCGCCTGTGGGGACCGTTACTGGCTGCGCATACTACACATTTCCTGCACCAATTCTTTACGTCTTCTTTGCAATTCACCCAGTAGAATCGCTCGCGCACCTTCTCCATAGTCTTCTTAATTCCCAAATGTCCTCCCGAAGTACCATCGTGAAGTTCCCTCAGAACTTCTGGCACCCTATTCTTGGGAATTAGTAACTGTGTTTTCTGTTCCGTGCCTTCATGGTTCTCTATGCTTCGTTTGAGAAGACCATGATCCAGCACTATGGAGTCCCACTGCGCCCAGTATGATTTCACGGATGGTGCACAGGGTGCTATCTCTTCCCAAGTAGGCCTTGTCTCCCTACTTTTCCATTCCAGCACCAACTTCAAGTCCGGGTCGTTCTCCTGGTCTCGTCGCAATGCTTCGCCTTGCCATTTGTCGTCAACAATGGCCGTCCTTGCAGTCATGGCTACTTTCTCCTCCAGACGACTACAGTGCTTACAGTCTTCAGCACAGGGTCTTCTAGACAAAGCATCGGCATTTCTATGGCTTGTTCCTGCCCGATGCTGAATTTCAAAATCGTATTCCTGAAGTCGTTCGATCCATCGTGCAACTTGTCCTTCAGGATTCTTGAATCGGAGGAGCCATTTTAAGGCGGCATGGTCCGTCCTCAGGAGGAAGTGTCTACCATATAAGTATTTGTAGAAATGTTCTATCGTCTTTACCACGGCTAACAATTCCCTTCTGGTGACGCAATAGTTACGCTCCGGTTTTGACAGGACTTTGCTGAAATAGCCGATCACCTTTTCTTGCCCATCTTGTATCTGAGAAAGTACGCCACCAATACCAACGTTGCTAGCGTCTGTGTCCACGACGAACTTGCCTTCCGGGAGAGGGTAACTCAGAATAGGAGCACTTATCAAGTACTGCTTTAGGCGTTCAAAGCTAATTTGGCAATGCTGGTCCCATTCAAACGGGCGACCTTCTTCGGTGAGCTTTGTCAACGGCTTAGCGATGTCTGCAAATCCGGGAACATAGCGCCGATAGTAAGTACACAGGCCTAGGAAACTCCTTATGTGGTGTTTATTTTTGGGTGTTGGCCAGTCTCTCACCACTTGAATCTTCACTGGGTCCACGGCGATTCCATTTCCGTTAACAATGTGGCCCAGATAATTCACTTCCTTCTGGAACAGATGGCACTTCTTAGGACTAAGCTTTAGCCCAGCTCCGCGAAGTCGCTGGAACACTCCTTCCAGATTCTTCAGGTGGTCGTCGAATGTTTTTCCCACCACAATTATATCGTCCAGGTACACCATGCACGTTGTCCAGGACAGACCCTTCAGAACCGTCTCCATTAGCCTCTCGAATGTCGCTGGGGCATTACATAACCCGAATGGCATCACCGTGAATTGCCATAGTCCCATACCAATGGAAAACGCAGTCTTTTCTCGGTCTTCGGGCGCTAGCTCCACTTGCCAATAACCACTCTTTAAGTCCAAAGTCGAAAAGATCTTCGAACCGGCCAGAGTGTCCAAAGTATCGTCAATTCGTGGCAGAGGATAGCTGTCCTTCTTGGTGACATGGTTGAGTAACCGGTAGTCTACGCAGAACCTCGTGGACCCGTCCTTCTTCTTCACAAGCACTACTGGTGACGCCCAGGGGCTGCTTAAAGGTTCTATTACATTGTCTTTTTCCATATCGCGAATAATGCGTTCCGCTTCCTCACGTTGCGCCAAGGGCAACCTCCTTGGAGCTTGACGGATGGGTCTTTCTTCTCCGGTCTCTATCTTGTGTTTTACGACGTCGGTTCTTCCCCTAGGTCCGTTTTCTACTTCGAACACGTCCTGAAAGCGACCGATCAAGTCCCTTGCTTTTGTCTTCTGCTCTGGAGTCAACTCCTGGGCTGACGGCATGACCATTTCCAACAACTTCTTTGAGACCTCCGTCTCTTGCAGCTTTACTTCAAGTTGGCGGGAAATGGAGGACACCATGGCGCAGCTTCCCAAGATTGTCCCCTTCTTGATGTTGACTGGGAAACAGTTGACATTCATCAGGCGGACTGGTACTTCCTTTCTCGCCGTTAACAATGCTTTCCCAACGAGAACTCCTCTTCCAATCTTCAGATCGTCAGTATTGGGTTCTACCATAATAACTTGTCCATTTTGAAAAACGCCATTCAGATTGGCGTCGACGATGACCTCGGTCCTGCTGGGTAGCACAACGTCTTCGGCAAGGATAACTCGAGCGGCCATGTCTCCTCGTTGGTGTAGAATCAACTCCTCGTTATTGACAGCCAAGACACCACGCTTCAGATCCAATTGAAACCCATGGGCACACATGACGTCCATTCCCAGAATCGCCTCGTCCTCTATTTCTGCTATCAGCGCACGGTGTTCGATGGGAGTCGATTCGATGGTAATAATCACCTCTACTTCACCATGGACAGTAGCTGATGTTCCAGTTGCTGTCCTCAATTTCCACTTAGTCGGCTCGGTGCGTTTTGATGACTTGATGACGTCTGGCCTCAAGATAGTCTTCGTCGCACCCGTATCCAGCAACATAGTGTGAGGGATGTCATCAATGGTGGCATCCACGAAAACACTGCTGGTTAATTGTCGCAGGGATATCACTTGCCTGGCTTCCGTCTTTAGGGGCCTTTGAATGCGGGTTGACGTTTGCCCTACTGCACCGACACGACTTAGTTTCCTTCTTGAAGGATCCTGGCTGGGTTTGGGACATCGCCGAATATGTTCCTCCTCCTGGCAATTCCGACTCGCCAGCCGATTCTTCTGCTTCAAGGCCTGCTCCAAAATGCGGCGAACGTCCTCGACGGTAGTAAACTCCTTGGGCCGCTCCTCTGCAGTAGATCGCACTTGGACGTTGATGGGTTCCTCTTCTTGGAAATCCATAGCAGCTCGTATCTTGACATGCCCTCTTGAGACTCGCTTCGCCGCCTCGTATTCCAAAGCGTAAGCCAATGCGTTCTTGGATGTCTTTGGGTGAGCCATTCTCAATGCCTGCTGGTTGTCCGGGTCACGAATTCCATCTATAAATGTCTGCACCGTCAAACATTGCAGGAATTCTACAGGAGCTGCAGGATACGCCAACTGGGCTAGGCGCGCTACGTCGGCTTCGAATTCCTGAAGACTCTCTCCGGACTTCTGACAACGATTCCTCAGCTGCGCATGGTACACATCTGTCAGATGCGCCTGACCATAATGCATCTCCAGCCTGTTCACCAGCTTGTTGAAATCTTCTTGTTCCTCTGGCGGCATCGTTTGTAGCACATCGATAGCCTCTCCCCTCAAGGCCACAATTAACGAAGTGGCTTTTTCACTGGCTGTCCATCCGTTCGCCTTTGCTGCTGCTTCAAATTGTTTAAAGTAATTAGGCCAAGAAGACTTCCCATCGAACGTCGGTGGTTTTATTTTTAATTTGGAAGTTCCCGCTGGTCCTTCCACAGTTCGCGCCTCATTACTCTCTAGCGCTTCTGCTGGTAACTGATCCCCGAATATTCGCATCCCTGCCATGATCTGTTCTAGGTTCTTAATTTTGTTATCCTGCTGGAATATTATTTCTTCCATGTTTTCTTGCAGGTTCCTTGTCTCTTCTGATATTTTTACCACAAGTTTTTCTTCGAGTTCTTTCGACTGCTCCAGAAATTCGTCCTTCAAATTTTCAGACTGTTCTAGAAGTTTCTCGTCTAAATTTCTGGATTGTTCTAGAAGCTTATCGTTTAAGTTTCTGGATTGTTCCCGAAGTTCGTCTCTGAAGTTTCCAGATTGTTCTAGAAGTTTCTCGTCCAAATTTCTGGATTGTTCCCGAAGTTCATCTCTGAAGTTTCCAGATTGCTCTTGAAACTTCTCGTCTAACTTTCTAGATTGTTCCATTAATTCATTTTGTAATTCCTTGAGATTTCCAGATTGTTCTAGAAGTTTCTCGTCCAAATTTCTGGATTGTTCCCGAAGTTCGTCCTTGAGATTTCCAGATTGTTCTCGAAGTTTCTGGTCCAAGTTTCCAGATTGTTCTCGAAACTTCTCGTCTAAAATTCTCGATATATCGGCGGAACCACACGTAATTTCGAACAAGAATGTTTCTGGATCATCCCCAGCTGCCTGGAGAGCTTCTCGAAGACGCTGTTGAAGTGCAGCTTTCAAACCGGAAGTTTCCAGCTCTCGTTCTTCTAATTCTATTTTTAATTCGGCCACTTTTAAGTCTTTCAACAGCACTTTCTTTGTAGCCATTGTTTTTCCGAGCACTACACTTTATTTATTAATTTATTTAAATTTAAATTGATTTAATTGTTTATTTATTTTCACGAACCGCACACCGGACACCACTGTAATGTTTTTAGATTTATTTTGATTTGTTTTTAAATGAAACACTTGATGAAACTAATAACTAATTTATTTACACAAAACTTAACACTAATTTATTTATAACGGACTAAGACTAATTTATTTGTACAAGCCGAGCGTTTTAACAATAAGTAACTCTACGTTGAACTGCCTAAGACTCATCGTCTTCGTGTATTTATACTAGAGGGGCGGCTTCTCCAGCAACCCCCAGCGTATTCTCGAATGCGACGGACTTCTCCCGTAGTCTGCAGAACCTTCCGGAGTCGGCCAGACTTCAAGGCGCTCGTCAGGTCGGTCGTCGGCGAGTGCATGACTCACTCTTAGTTCGTCACAATATTGTAGGCCACTCCGTCTTCACTGAGTTAGGCATAAAACCAAGTAGCTTTCTTTTTAACATCGACGAATTTCCCCAGCGTTCGCAGCATATTCAGGGTCGCAAAAGTGAGGGTAGCAATATACAGGATGATTCTTGAATAAACCGCCAAAAAAATCTGTGAAAGGAATTAAATTATAGGTTATGAGAAAAATGTTAAAAAAATTCATTGGGAAAATTTATAATTAATTAAAAATTACCCCAAAAAACACGTTGAGTCAAGGTGTATGTAGTTCTTCGCAATCGTAAGTTTTTTTTTATCCTGTTTTCATACGGTTTATTGTGTTTATTACAACTATATCAAACTATAAAAGTTAACCGTGAAACTTATTTAATAGAGGGAACGCCGCTGTAATGACCTGCCTCAAACGTTTAAATTCGTCCGAGCATTTATTAATTTGTTAGCACGAAGACGATGACCTGCGAACGTCACTTCGCCGGGACATTTAAATCAGATCTGACTGAAATCAGTTTCAATAAAACAATTTAAAGCATGAAACACCCTGCATTACGCTCGTAATGCTGGGTGTTTTATGCTTTAAATTGTGGTTGTCGTACTATGAAATAAATTTAAAAAAAATGTGATAAATAATTTAAAAATTCCGGTTTTTCCTGTATAGCTCGATTTCTCAAATTTAATCTGCGGCTATAATTGTAAAGCCATCTGTTTGTTGTTGCATATTTGTTAATCTTACTTAAGAGCGGGTGAAATTTATTTATTTCTGCAAAAACAGTCTATTTGAGACAAACAAATAATTTTTTTCGGGCGCAAATGAGCAAGCTTAACGAGAAACAAAGTTTGTAGTGCTAGTGGGAATAAACGTGGTGATCAAATTGCAAACCTCTGTTATCCTCATTTTATAAAATTTGTACTAAATAATTTAGTACAGGTGATTTGTGTTTGCACGCCTTATACCTGAGTTTAAAATGTTAATTTGATAATTTAAAGGATTCAGAAGATATTGCCAAAAAGCAGTATTTTTCACCCCCTCTTTCAGAGCTATGAAAAAGTAACCTGATTTTTTGATATTCTCTTCACTCTCAAAATATCGCGAGACAATTTTGAATCACCGTGTATATAACTATTATTCGTTTTGGAAAATTAACGATACTAAAGTTTCCTTTTTTTTCGCCATATCTGTGAGTATTACGTAACGTGAAATTGAATTGTATTTTGCACAAATAGATTTTGTAAGGATCTCCATAATATGCCCGACTCAAGTGTCATACTTCGAATTCACACCTTCCTTGAAAGAAACTGACAGATGCGTTCCACTGGCTTGACATTCCAGTCAACAATCTATTTATTTGCGAAACGTAATAGATTTCGTTACAGAATTTACGAGTTTTAAAAATAGGACTGTTTAGTTTACTTGCATTTTTATTAATTGCGAGTCAGTCTTTTCCTTTTCTAGGAAATTACAATACAGATCCTTTCAATTTAATTTTTTTTTTTAATTTGACTCTTCGTGTGTTTGCTTTTGTTTTTAAATGCTTATTAGTTGGCTTACTTTGTGTTTATTCCTTTAATATTTTAAAGGTAATTATAAATTGCGGTAACTCATTAAATCACTTCGGTGTATGGTAATATTTATTCTAATTAAAGATTGTGAGTAAAATTGACTGCATGCCAAGTTTCGATCGTTGAATATCAATTTTCACATTCAGGGTCGACTGACGAAACTTCTTCATAATAGTAAATAGATTTAATAATTTTTTTAATTCAATTTTTTCTCTGTTCGTCATAAACACGCAGAAGTTTCGTAACTCGGTTAGGGGGATAACTTTGTCGTTTTTAAGTAGAAAGGCATCCAACCTAATATTGGCAAATTAATGTCAATTAAGAACAATTTTAAGCTGCGCATTCCTTTTTAAGTGATTAAAGCGCTCTGCAAAGGATAAGCTAAAATAAATTTAAAGGATGCAACTTTTTTAAACCCAATTAGAATATTAATTTAATTTAGTTCCATATACGTAATTAAAATAATTTGGTTTATTTTTAATTAAAATAAATAATGTTAGCATGTTCTGATTTTTTTTGTGTTTCAGGAAGTGGGCAGTATTATTGGTAAAAAAGGTGAAATAGTGAAAAGGTTTAGAGAAGAAGTAAGTTATACATTACATTTGAATCGCTCAGATATTTAATTCGTTAACGAAATACTTTTAGTCAGGGGCAAAAATTAACATATCGGATGGATCATGTCCAGAACGTATAGTAACAGTAACAGGATCAACAAGTGCAATTTTTAAGGCATTTACACTTATTTGTAAAAAGTTTGAGGAGGTAAGGTTCGAATCTATTTATGTTTAGTATATGTTTAACTGCCTCATAGTTTCCTTAAATTCTTGAAAAAAGTCTGCACCTTTTAATGTTATTTATACCAATGTGTGATTTAAGGAAATTTATTTCATTTTTTTTTTAAATGCCTGCTGCCTTTTAACTTAATCTCTTTTATGAGTTTTGTAGTCTTTTAGTATTAACTTTAATGTATAAACAAATAATAATTTCAGTAATATTATTAAAAACTTCTTTCTGACTCCTTGTAGTAATTAGTAGTAGTGTATCAATGCATAGTGTGTATTGTGCCTTTGTTAATGTGTTGTTGTATTGTGGTGGGCCCCTCAGTGGTGTTCCCAGTTCCAGGATATCAACAGTGGAAGCAGTGGCGTACCACGACCGCCCATAACCTTACGACTGATAGTACCTGCAAGCCAGTGCGGATCCCTAATAGGAAAAGGGGGTTCGAAAATAAAGGAAATCAGAGAAGTGACGGGGGCATCCATACAGGTGGCCTCGGAAATGCTTCCAAATTCCACAGAGAGAGCGGTTACCATTTCTGGAACCGGAGAGGCTATTACACAGTGTATCTACCACATCTGCAATGTTATGCTCGAGGTGTGTATTCCCTTGAATTTCTTAACAAAATATCAACCCGATAATGAGAAAATATATCGCTAGGGATTATTGCATCAGTTAACATCGGTTGGATGCCGAGCATGGTCCTTTTAAGGCTGTGTTTTTGTTAGTGAGGCGATCGGTGGCCGTCTGAGCGAAGTTGGGTTGGGTTTTCTGAGGGTTTTTAATCTTATTGGTTGTTATTTTTTGGAGTTGTTATTTTTTGGGGTTGGTATTTGAGTTTCTGTTTGGTTTCAGTCCCCTCCCAAAGGAGCAACCATCCCCTACCGCCCCAAACCCCAAGTGGGTGGCCCTGTGATCCTGGCTGGCGGACAAGCCTATACCATCCAAGGCAACTACGCCGTTCCCGCCCACACAGACGTAAGTAGTTCAGTAATGGCCCCCCTCTTTCCTCCCCTGCCCCTCGGCCACCCGCTGGCTGGTGCTGTGGCGCCGGCGGCCCCCCTCATGCCGCTCGAGCCGCTCAAGAACGGACACTTGCAGGCTGCCCTACCGCCCGCGCATCTCATGCCAGATGTAAGTTTTGGTCGTACCGGTGCTTCCCCTCAGTATCTGTCACGTTTTATCCATGCTAGAGGTTGCGTAGATTATTTTACCAAACAATAAGTGTCTAGATTTGCAAAGTCGAATTCGTTGTTACTTCTCTGCCAGCTATCCAAAAATTATGTGATGCTCTACGTGCATGTTTTTTTTTTAAAACCTGTATCCTTACCGCATCTACTAACCAGACAGTCTGTAAAAAATTGGGGAATAGATGAAGGCTTCGTTTATTTAAGAGATTTAGTTAATTAAATTGAGGCAAAGATTCTTTAATAATAAATTGTTTCTTTTGTAATACAAAAATAAATTATCTTGGTACAATTAAAGTGTGTTCCTTTATTACTGCTTATGAAATCGGTGAACTTTGCTGCCATATTAACAAACCTTTTATTTCTTATAATAAACGATTTGCCAATATTCTCTCACAATTTTCTACGAACTCTGCATTTTCTCAGTTTTTACCTCAGTTAAATTATTGCATTTTACTGTTATCAGAGGTGGTGATTGTATAACAATATTGGATTTTATTTTTCCTCTCTAGATTTTAATGAAAATTTGTTCATCTTGTTGCTTTGATTACTGTATTTATTTGGCTGTAAATTTTAGAACGAATAAATAACCATGTGTATGTGTACCGTACACTCTGTATACTGCCAAAATATTACACTACGTCGTACATAATATTTCCTGGTGACTTGCCAGTGCATGTTAAAAATACAAGTAGATGTATTTATTATTTTGCTTCCGTACAAAAATATATGATAAGGTGCCATGCCATACCTCTGAGATTCGCTCTATTATGTTTCTACAGGTTCTATTCTAGCTGCTTTTGCTAACAATGCTGCATACTTTAACCAGTTTATTACGGCTTCAAAGTATGTTTTTATTCATCAGAGTAATTGGAGTTTCTTTTATTTAATATTATTATTATATAACGTTGCACATGCATGTTGATTACTATTGTTTCGATGAGGGACACCGTACGATTTAAAAAAAAAAAAAATAGTTTGCCGAGGGGCTACAGGGATATTTCTAGGTATGACTTCAATTATTATACTTCGTGAGAGTATTCAAGTCAGGCACATGGATGAATAAATAAAATTCCCTGTGATGTGAAAGTATATCGCAAGGGGTAACTGTGGCAAATCAGTTAATTCTGGATACGGACACAACTCTGTATTTTATTTTGCCTAAGTTCGTGGCCCGATGTGCGGAGATTATGAGAGCTGAGGGAATCGTAAAAAAGTTTTGGGATTAATTAACACTATAATTATTGTATATGTGTTGGATTCTTTCCCAAATTTATTTGTTGTTGCCCTGCGTATTTATTTTCACCAAACCTCTTTTTTTCTGTGACGAATAAAATTAAATACTCTCTTTGTTGTGCATTGTAAGTCATTTTTTTTGTTGTTGTTTTCTTTGTGTGTATTAGAAATTAAACAAAAGAAACTTTTACATGAGGAGAGAAAATTGTAGTGTAGTACTTGAGCAGGTGCAGAATGGCATTCTTAGATGAAATGAAAGCAGGGTCTGCTAGGAATAGGATAATATTTCTTTGTTACAGATGAGTGCCCTTGGGAAAAGTCCGTTGGCGGGACTTGCGGCCTTGGGTCTTGGCGGTCTTGCACCTGCTAACACAGGAGGATTAAATCCTGCAGGTATAGTTTTTTTAAAAAAGGGGAACATTTTTGAATTGGGACAAAACCAGTGTCAATTTAGAAATCAAGTAAAATAAATTGAAACTACGTTTATATGAATTGACTAATACACTTTAGTCGGCTTAAAATGTACTGCAAAAATTCAATCCTAAAAAGTAGTTGGATTGGATATGAATAGAACAAGAATTACAATACAGTTATCCGTTGTAAAAAAATATCTTCGCCTGTCAATTTAGTTTAATTTTTAATCCGAGTATCGTTTAAAGTAAGCGGATTACTCATCTATGAAGTAAACATAGTCATAGATTATTTTTTAACAGCTTTGGCGGCTCTGGCTGGTTCACAATTGCGTACATCAAACACGCGAAATCAACAAAACTCAAACCAGCAGACACATGAGATGACTGTGCCGAATGAATTGATTGGCTGCATTATCGGTAAAGGTGGCACCAAGATAGCCGAAATCCGACAGATATCTGGTGCGATGATTAGGATCTCAAATTGTGATGACAGAGAAAGCGGAGTCACTGATCGTACAATAACAATATCAGGCAATCCGGATGCTGTTGCCTTGGCTCAGTATCTCATTAACATGAGGTAAGTCACACCCAGCAATTTCGGTGTTAAGTTTTGTACAGTACTTGATAAGTATAATCAAATATACCATAAAGAAATTGTTTATTTTTCACGATCATTCAATCGAGTTGGCTGCTTGCGTTGAAAATAAAAATATGCAAGATTTTTGGGGCACTTTACTAAAGAGAATCCAGAAAATCTTTCATAATTTTTGCTCCTCGTCATTGTAAATTTGTATTTTACTAAACTTTTGTCATTCGATTTGGTAGCAGTATCCTTAATCCTCGGCAAAAGATGCTTTTATATCATGAAGCGCCATTGCATTACGCACACTTATCCCTAACAAAATAAAAATGATGGCATTAATCCACTAATGAACAGTTACATGCCAGAACAAAATGTACTGTAAACGTCTTCCCAGGTTTTATATCGTTTGTATGAATGTGTGAGTGTGTTGTACTGTGACTAATGTATGTTCTACTTTTCAATGTGGATACTTAAGTGTATGGCGTAGGTTAGGAATTTTAGGTTCACGGTTTACTCAGCGTCTTATCTATCATTTGATGTGTTCTTGACATCCTTCGATTAAGGATCCTACCAACGTCCTGAAAAATCTTTGCGTCTTCTTTTTTTTCTTTTTTTAATTTGTTTCCTCAATAACACATCATCTGAACCAAGTATAATATTACAATCCGAAGTAACTAAATCCCAGACGGATTCAGTTTCTTCTCGATCCTAACAGTTATATTCCACTCTAAACTAAATAGTCCAAATGTACTTTTACCATCGGCTATAACCAGTTTGTTTAAATTTTGGTTTTTAATGTGGAAGCTGGTTATGCGATGGTAAATTGAAAGACCCTTCAAAACCATGACTCACAGTGATCACTTACATCCTTGTTTCTATGTATTTCCCCAGTGTTGAACTGCAGAAAGCTAACCTTGAGGCCCAAAATTCTCCTAGCACTGGCGGGTCCAGCCAGTCCTCAACCGCAGCCTCTCCCCTGGCCAGTGCCATCCCCCTCGCCCAGCTGTTGGCCAAGCCGGGGGCCCTCAACGCTCTGACAAGCCTCAGTGCGCTGGGAGGTCTGACCGAATTGCTGGGCGCGCAGTCCGGTGCCCCTCCCGTCCAGACCACGGGCGTCCATCGCACCCACAAGAACTACACCCCACGGCTACGTTCCCCCGGGGGCAGTGGTGGTCCTACGGAGGGATCCAAACTCAAGAGTGAGCGGAACAAGTTTAATCCATATTAAAACGCCGACTAATACATTAGATTTACCCTTATAGCAACGTGTGTCTATTCGTTTAAGATTTACACCGTTATTTAAAATATATGCTAGGATTTAATTCAGTAGGTTATGTGTAATGATTTTTACTGTGGGCGACAGATTTGTTTATTATTATTTATTCTTATCACGAAGAAATTTTTTTGCTGGCAGTCTCATAATGTATGAGGAGTATTAACTTTTTTTTCTGATCTTTATACACAGTTTTATTTTATTTTATTTTTTCCGGTCTTGTGTTTTATCTTCATTCGATTAGGTATATTTATGAATCTCGACTTTATATTCTTATTTTAGAACAACGTAACAATACATGTACAGAATTTAATGCTCTTTATATATTATTGAATTTAGGACTTGGCCATAGTTCTTTCGACACATTATAAATCATGAACGAGTCGATACCTAGATTATAGTAAGTTTTGTACAAAATTAATGCATAATGTGTTTTACTTGTAGGCGGCTTTGTTACCTACATATCAATTGCAGAAAATTATTGCTAACCTTGGAGAAAAATCTTGAGTAGCTTTCATAGAAATCATATTATCATTTTTATATTATTACTTGTTATTTACTCTTATTATTGTGCTCAACTTAAAATCTAGATGTATTTTATTGGAACCAATACAGTATGTGTAACTAAATTATTTTGTTTCCTTTTTTTTTTTTTTAATTTGCTTTCGTGCAAGAAGGGAATTTAAATTTACTCTCTCGAAATTAACACTTGTTTTGATTTAAGTTTTACTTTCGTCGGTCGTTCTCTTGTTGAACGGGATTAAAACAACGAACCTGATTAAATATTTGTAGGATACACGGGAAGATTATTAAAGGAACAGGCGGTAGGAGTTTCTGTTTTTGTAACGACTTAATTGTATCGATGCGTTGAAATTTATAGCCGTAGTTAGGTCTATTTGGAGTGTGAGAGTTGGTAACATATGGTTGTGTGGTACGTGTCCTAAGCCTGCTAACAGCCCACAGAGCCTTACCACCAATCCAGGCAGGAAGATCACATCCCCGGTAAGCTTAACCTTCCATTTTTTTCCTACCGAGGCCTTCACTCAGGGGAGTCCACATACTTTGCTCATTACTCTTATCATAACATTTTTTTTTAATTCGGTTATCTCATCACTGTAACACACGCATGTAGTCCAGTAGTCATACGTAGTTTTGTTGACGGTGATGAAATAACGCAAACTCTTAACACATCATCAGCATCACGATACTTATTAATATTTTCAAATTAGATTTTGCATTTCGAATGCAATTGCTCTGCGTTGTCTTAGAATTAAGTTGGATTCGTACTAATTTCTTGTTGTTGATTTGATTTAGGATATCAATGGAAACTGCAGGCTTACCAATGCCCGGTTATCATTACATTGCACCGAATCACATCGTGAAAGCGCCGATCCATTAACTGAACTGGCAGTGGCACCAGGAGTGCCAAATGCCGCCGATGCTAGATCCCCCCTTTCTCTGGTATTATAGGTAATACCACACGACAGATCTGAAAACTAACCAAATGATTTGAAACAACAAAAATATATAAAGGATAACCGCTGACAATATTTTGTCATTTATTATGATGGATACTATACATACGATCTAAAAAAAAAAAACAAAAATAAATAAACATTGGTACGGGGAACAAGCCAAAAAAATTTGTTACTTTTAATTTTTTATATATAAATATTTATATATAATTATATTTAGATACAATCTGACGTTAATATGTTTGTATTCGAATTAGAAATGTTCTAGATTAAATTATTCTATCGATCGAGTCGATTCCAATTTTGCAATTTGAAGTTGAAAGCGACTGGGTCCGTAGTCTATTAATTAATTAGATCACATTGGACTGTTAAAAATAAAAAAAAAGATAGTAATTGCAATTTTTAAATTTTTAAAACTCGATTATAAGTAGCTAACTTTTTTAAGGTAGGAAATAGTGCAATACAAATTTTTTTTTTAATTTATGAACCGTAACTATAAGTACAAGTGATTTGGGCAAGGGAGGGAGTTTTTTATTGTTTGATTGGTGGATCACGTACGCGTTAGGCTGTGGTTTCGTTGGTTATTTTACTTCCAGAAAAAATTACGTTGTGCCAAATTGCCACTTGCTCAGCAGCATTTGGAGATATCGAATGCTCACGTCACTTTCTAACTTGTTTTTAAGCGAACGTTTTATTTTTTATTATTAAGTATTTTTAGCAGTATTTTTTTAGAAGTGAACTCACTATACTGAGTCGGAAGCAGTATAATAATATTTGTGGTTAGTGGTAGCTGTGATCACGAAATAAAAAAAAAAAAACATTGCACTGTCGCATAGACATTAAACAATAATTTTAGGATAGGTAATTTTTGTGTTGATTCGCATTATTGTATTGTATATTTTTTTGTTTGTTTTTTAAGAAAATTTGCTAGTCTCTTTTTTTTTTGTTGAATCATCTAGGAACTATACAGCAAACGTGATTTTGGTGATAGGACTTTCAAAAAAGCGTTGCTGCATTTTGCTCAAAAACTGTGGAATTTAAATAAATAATCGTGTATAGTTCTTACTTGAAACGATTTTAATTCGTGCGAATAGAAAATTTTTTTGTTTTCATTTTAGCTACCGTATACTAACTAAAACATATACATAAATATAATAAAATATGATTGTTCGAATGAAGACTTACACGTAAATTAGTTTGTATTTTAAATAACATAAAATAATAAATCTTTAAACTATTTATTTTTTAAGCGCTGGCTTGTTACATAGTATGTAGTGATATGTAATCTAGTCTGTTATATTTACTAACGTTTTTAATGTTCATTATCGGTGTAATTTATAATTATTATGGATCTAAACGTTTGACTATAATGGGGACAATCTGTTGTTATCCCTTTGTGTTAACTGAGTGTTCTTATTATTAAATGATAAGGAAAATAGCATTTTAACGATGTGCCAAATTACAATGGATCAATATTGCGATGAATTGAATTTTCGAAATCGTCGAAATGTACAAAATTTTGCGAATGAAGACAAAAAAAAGACACTTGTGTTTCGCTGCAGAATCTTTTCAATACATGTACCACACAAAAAGGAAAACCGTTGTTAACTTGTATGTTGATGGAGATATGTGTTTTTTAAATGTTTCTATGGACAATATTTTTTTCGTTTGTGTTCCGAAGTCATTTTCACAACTTTTAACGGAGAAGCTTAACATGAGTAGCGAAGTAATTCATTCTACGAGGGGGGGACATTTTGCGTATGGCTTGCCCTACCTCGTTTAGTTTGGTGTAGTGAGTTAGCAGGGGCCTTAATGTCGGCTATCTCATAGTTGTCGTGTTGTGCAGGCAATCAACGGTTAGCTTGTGTTTAGAAGTTATTATGCTCATCAGCACTTTTACGTGCCAAAAAAAAAGAAAAAGAAAATGTTTTTCGCGTATTATACGTAACAAAACTACACGTGCACTTATTTCTGTTCAATAACGCAAAAAAAAATGCAAAAGCAAAGATGTCGGTGATACTTAATCAGTATTTACTCTTGTAAGTGAACGTATTTAAAAAAGAATTTGATCTTTGCGTGATTTTAGATTAAATTATAATCGTAAGTGCACGTTCAGTTTTGTGCTGTTATATTTAAGTCTTTTAAAATAAAAGAAAATACTCAAAAAAAGATAAAAGGTACACTAGATATATATATTTTCAATTTTGTATAAGATTAATTAATCTCTGGGGCTCAGAGGTTGCTGTGACTAACAAAAAAAAATTGTGAATTGCTTGGATAGTATAAACGTAATTTGCTGCGTCGGGTGAGACTTGCAAGTCCCTCGACACACCCTGAATCCAAAGTACCCCCCAACAACAATCAGCTAAAACGTGAGATATCATTTAATAGCCTTTCTTAATACAGGGTCATTATTATAAGAGATTGTACACATAAGTAGTCGTTTGTATTTCAAGTTCAATTGTGTCGACGTCTTTCGCGACACAGAAAGATCAGTATTGTTTCTTGTGAGATTTTTATGATTATAGTGTTCTAAGATGCCAAATTTCATTGTATATTAATTTTTTTATTTATTGTTGCCAAAATTATATCATCCAGATACAAAGTTATCTAAACAAAATAAAAAATAACTTCAGTTTTACCAAATATATTTTATTTTGTTTTCATAAATAGAAGTAACTCAACTTGAGAGACGATAATAAAATATCTATCTGGATGATAGAAAGTCTGCGTGCGTGCGTTTGAATACACGTGACCTCATATTGTTATAATGAACTTATAAAGTGTATATTGGCAACGTTTCAGGGTAAAATTCTTGTTTAAAAAGCGGAATTATAAAAAAAACAACTTGTCATTGTAGAATATGTTATATATTATGAAAAAAAATCTAGATAAAACATAGGTTTATTATATGAAATATCTAAGTGTAATCGCGATGTAATAGTGCTTTTTGCTTTTTGGATCACAACACGACTATAAATGCATTAGCGTAGAGCACGCTGTTACTCATTTGTCTGTTTTGATTGATTGATTGACTGTAGCTATCCTATCATATCTCTTGACATATCCTGAATGTACGTAGATGTTAAAGTCGATGCAATCTCATTGAGTACTTCTATGTAAACCGAAATCGGGTGAATCCTTCGCCGAGAGTATTTTTCATATCATCAAAATGCCCGTTTTGGTTTAGCCTCCCCCCTAAACGAAAAAAAAATCGATGTTTTTATTTCGTAACGTTTAACTTACGTGTATCACAAGCAATTTTGAAATCGAAGCTGAATGAGACCGTGCATCGGACTGACTTTAGTACCTTACTTGTTGAGTTGTTCAGACTTGCTCAAGCGTAACCCTATCATATCCCAAGTTTTCTTATAGCGTAATAATTAATATAAATAATAATAATAATGCATGGGTAACAGCTCACATTAATTATTCTTATCAAACATTTTATGTACTATACTGATGTAGTTTCTAAAAATAAGGCAATAAAGTAAATGATGTACGGAGAAATAAAAAAAAAGACAATTTTAGATATTGCACATGTCTATTGTTCTTTCCATATGCAAGATGTTTAGTATATACATATCTAGGTAAGATGTTTTATGTTTTGTTTTTTGGTTAATAAAGTGTGAATATTATAACTTGCTTTTTATTTATTGTTAAATTGCCTTGCCATGGGTTCCCCTACTAAAAGCTTTTCGAGAAAGGAAATGTGGAATAGTCTGACAATTAATTAATTAACCATCAAGTTGCATAGCACAGTATGGTGTAAGGTCACAAATTTTTCAACGCCCTGTATATATGCACAGTGCCCTCTCGTGGTTGTTAGTTCATCGTATACTAGAATTTGATGAACCAATTGTGCTTAATTATAATTTTCAAATTTTTCCTTACAATGCAGTGACTTTCTAGAACATATCTGTAATGGACATGTAAATATCTGCGCATTTTCGAATTTTAAATATTTACTGAATTAATAACAATGAAGCCTCCTCTATGAAGTATGAATAAAATTGACCTTTGGTCTCCTGCATAGTTAAGGTGAGGTAAACGTAATCGTATTCTTTATTACGTGGATTTTTGGGGGGCTGGAACCTTATAATTTAAATGAAATTATTAAGATCAGAAATCTAATAATTCTTAGAAAACTCCCTTTTGGTTTTAATTATTAAATTCGAAACATAAAACTATTGTCAACGACTTGGGGGGGGCAACTATCACATTTGAAAAACTAGTAGAAATTCAAAATCGCCAATTTTCAGTAATTAATGAAACTACTCTTCAGTTCAAAATGAACACAAAGAAACGGAAAATAAATTTGGATTTGCTTCATGTTGTAGCTGTGTTCATTTTCAGCCACACTTCTAAGGACAACTTGTATACATGACGGTTTCCCTTCACACTTCATTTGAATAAAAATTGGGAGACACATTTCAGCAAGCAGTTATTCTAGCTTCCAATTTCCACTATTAAAACTGGTAGCCAGAGTAAAAAAAAAAATTAAGATAGTTCTCATATACAGGTGTTTTTTTACATTTTAACCACATTACTTTTCTATTTGTCCGCGATACTTTGTAACTCGTTTCGAAGAAGAAACTTCCTAAATTTTAATATTGAAATATATAGGTTCGTTCAAAATAGAATAATTTAATTTATTTCAATAGAAATGCAAACATTTGAGAGCGTTGGTTTGGGAACGGGGAACACTGATTTTAAATGAAGCGATTTTCATTTTTAAAACCACGATTTTTTCAAAAAATTCTCTGACAAAACTAAAATTAACGTAAATTTTAAGACATTTCACAATTTGCAATTTCTGACGTAAAATAAAACAAAAGACGATCGACACAGAAAGAAAACTGATTAAATATAATCAAAACTGAGTCGACTTTCTATAATTAAGAAAAATTTTAAGCAAAGTTGAGCTGATTCGAAACATCTGATTAAAGTCATGTTTAAAATAACGTATTTTTTTCTTAAAATTTGTTCAAAGTCATTAATAAAATACAAAATTTTATTTTCTTACTTAAAATATCAAAAAAATATTTTTTTTTTATTTAATTCACTGATTTTTGATTTTTTTAAATCGTGATTTTTATCAAAACTGTCGGAGAGTGATAGGGAAAACATTTCTTTGGAAGATTTGGAGAAAAAGGACAACTGAAGCAATTGGCCTCAGAATTGCAACGTTGCCAGATGGGGATTTTCCTCCAAATTGAGGAAATTTCAAGCGGTTGGAGAATAACGAGGAAATTTTTCTTTTGCAAAATTTGAAGGGAAAGGGAAACGGCAATTGCTTTGACTGTAAATTAAACAATCTCAAAAATAGAACAATAGGAAATAAAAAAAATAGCAGTGTTGCCAGATGTGTATTTTCCTCAAATTGAGGAAATTTCAGGCGGGTGGGGAGAAATAAGGAAATTTTTTTGCAAGTTTTGGAGAAAAAGTAAACTGAGCAATTATTTAGACTGTAAATTAAATAATCTCAAAAAAAAATTGAGAGGAAATAAGGAAAACTTTTAAATTATTCTTAAAAAGAAAAAGAAAAGTATATTTCCATAAGACTACATTACAATAGTTAAATAACAATATTTGTTTATAGTGCATGTGGAGAAAGGCGGGGGGGGGGGAGGGCTTATCATCGTAAGTGCCCTCAGCAAAGACCTCAGAATGGCAGTGTTGCCAGATGGGGATTTTTCCCAAAATTGAGTAAATTTGAGGCGATTAGATAGTAACAAGGAAATTTTTCTTTTGCAAGTTTCGGCGAAAAAAGTAAACTAAGCAATTATTTTGACTGTAAATTAAATAATCTCAAAAAAAGATCGATAGGAAATAAGGAAAACTTTTAAATTATTCTTAAAAAAGAAAAAGAAAAATATATTTGCATAAGACTACATTACAATAGTTAATAACAATATTTGTTTATAGCGCACGTGGACAAAGGTGGGGGGGGGGGTCTTATCATCGTAAGTGCCTTCAGCAAGTGCCTCAGAATTGCAGTGTTGCCAGATGGGGGCTTTTCCCCAAATTAAGGAAATTTCAGGTGCTTGGAGAGTAACGAGGAAATTTTTTTTTTGCAACTTTTGGGGAAAAGTAAACTGAGCAACTGTTTTGTCTAAATTTTTAGTTCTTGTGCGTCGAACTCCAATCTTTTATACGTAATTGTAAATATTTGTAGAAATACTTATGTTTGACGGCTAAACAAAACCGAAAGACTTTGGGGAAATTTTAAAATAATTGCTGAATTTGGAAAATTGTGTGGTAGAGCGGGCAAAAGTGACTAAGAGCATCTGGCAACGGTGCAGAATTGTCATCGGGGGTTCCCACTTCCCATCGTGATCTTCATGCTTATTTCTTTCTTAAGAAATACTTCATTTCATTGGCTTTTTTGCTTGCACTGTTTTTTTTTTGTTTGCTGTCTTCTTTTTTTCCAAGTTCGAATCCAAAACGCATTTACATTATTCACCTTCTCGTCCTTTATTATTGTCTTTTAAGTTTTAAATCGTGGTTACTTTTCATTTTCAAATGTCGAGCAAACTAGTAAGTAGGTAGAGGTAATAAGCAGCATCCAATGAAGAATTTTGAAACTGAAATAATCCAGCAAATTGTTGAAGAAATGAAACGAAGTAAGGTGAAGTATTTTGCAACATGTACAACAGGTTTTTGCAAATACCTGCGTTCGTGCTAAGACTCGAAAAATAAAGAACAAAAATCATGTATAGTAAGAACGAAATAAAATTGTCAGGCGATGAACATACAATCGATGATAAAAGGAATTTTTTTTGGACGTACTTAATGCACCTAATTTTGTTTTTTTTTTACATCCAAATTGAACCAACCAAAATTTTAAAAAAATGTAGCGATACATAAACGGTTTATGATAAGCGTTTCTTTTTTTTTGTTAAATATATTAATATTAAAAAAAAAAGACTTAAGTATTAGGAACTGTCAAATTTAAGAGCCTTCCAGAATTTTTGTTACTGAGGCAACAATGTCCTTTTATTTTTGAAGCCACGGGTGAAAAGTTAATCAATTCAAATGATTGTCGTCAGGTTTGCTTAGGGAAGGAGTTTTGCCTTTGTATTCAAATTGCCGTATAAAGCTTCGTAAGTCACTAAAATATTCATTCCGTGGGTGTTTTTCGTTAGCAAAGGCAAGATGGTTGTTAACAGGTAACTCCTAATTAACTAATTAATTTAATTTCGCAAACTTTACATCCAAGCACACAGTAAAGCATTTGCAGATTAATTAATTGTGCAACAATTTACTTTTAAAATTTAAAATCACATTTGAGGATAATACCACTCGATTTTAAATTCAATTTAAAAATGACAGCATTAGATTAACTGATTAAAAACCAGAGATTCTAAACAAGTGGTTTTTAAAAGTCTCGAATAAGCTAATATTTGGATTTGAAGGTCATTATTATAGTTATTTGCGTCACGCGTAATTTAGAATAACAATAGCATTTTTGTCATTGTTTCCATTTTTATTTCTAACAGTCCTTGAATAGATAACGAGAGGAAAATAAATTATTTCATTTACTATTTGCAATTCTATGCAAATTCCTAGTTAAATATTTCCCCATTTGTTTTGTATTTTATTATTTCTCGCAGCAAAATTTCATATTTCAAAACTTTCTTCTTTTTTAATCCCACAAATATTATTCAATGCCTTGTCCTCAAAGCACAAGAGTAATTTTTTTATCATTTCCTTAGCTTATTTGATACGGACGTAGACGTCGTCATATCCGGAATCGGAGGAGCATTTCCGAAAGCAAACAACATAGAGGAATTCAAAAGGGTTCTTCTAACGCATGAGGATGTCTTCGGTTCTCGTTGGAAAGAAGGTAGGCATTCACAGCTGAAACTTTTAAACTGCACTTGCCCAAATTAAATTTCCAGGAGAGAGAGGCGTATGTAATAAGCTGGGAACAGTTTCGGGGGTCGAATTATTCGACAGCGCTTTCTTTGGCATCCATCGACACCAAGCGTCATACATGGACCCCATGCAGAGAATGTTGATGGAAAGAACTTTCGAAGCCTTGGTTGATGCCGGCAAGTCCAAACTTATCATCAAAATCTGTCCTAAACTCAAATCCAATGCAATTTGTAGGTGTGAATCCGCAGGAGATACGCGGGAAAAGAATTGGGGTTTACACGGCGTCTTCAATTGGAGAAAACGACAATCTTTTTTACGAGTCCGTCGTGAGTGGTTTTGGAGTGACGGGGCACTCGCGTGCCATGATGGCAAATCGACTTTCTTATTGGTTGAACTTGAAAGGGCCCAGCTGTGCGTACGATAGTAATTGGAATGGTGGTACAGAGGTTCTTACGATGGCGGTGGATGCCGTGAGGACGGGGCTATGTGAAGCTGCGATTATTGGCACGGCTAATATTGCTTTAAATTCTGAAATTTCCTGGCATTACAACGACTTAGGTTTATTATCTGCCGACGGAACCACCAAAGCCTATGATGCTGATGGTATAGAGGTTTCTAGTCGTACTTCCCCCAGATTAACTTCTGCGTTATTATTTCAGCTTGCGGGTATACAAGAGCTGACGGTATCATTGCCATGTTCATCCAAAGAGCAGATGAAGCAAAACGTTCTTACGCCAGCGTAATCCACTCGGCGACTATTTTTAACGGAGCCAGAGAAGGACCAATCATGGAGTTGAGTTTAAGTGGAATGACTGACTTCATAGAAAATTTCTATAAACAATGCGGTGTTGAACCTGGGGATGTTGGATACGTCGAAACTTATGGCTGTGCTATCAAGGCAATTAAAACACTCCATCTTACATTTCCTGTTTCATTAAATAATTTGCTTGCAGGAAACTGATGAAATCGAGTTGAAAGCCATTGAAAGCGTCTATTGCAAAAAGCGAAAGCAACCGCTTCTGATAGGCTCAGTCAAAACGCAAACTGGTCACAGTGAAGCATCATCTAATCTAACGTCCATCGCAAAAGTAATCATTGCCTTCGAGTCTGGGATTATCCCCGCTCATACCCAATTCGTGAAACCTAATCCCAACATCCCAGGGTTATTCAACGGTAATTTAGAGGTCGTTTCAACTAATCGAGAATGGGATGGTGACTTGGCGGCCGTGCATGGAATAGGGCTGGTTTCATCTTACAGTCACCTTTTGCTCAAGCGAAACCCTAAAGTGAAGAAACTCGTAAGCAATGACTTGCCCAAACTCGTGCTGGCATCCAGCAGACACGAAGCCGGAATTCAAGAGCTCTTGAAGACGGTCCAAAGTCAACCGATTGTTGACACCGAATACATAGCCCTAATCCACGAGTTATACTCAAAAACTATATCCGGCAATCTTCACAGAGGATACACAATTTTGAGCAACGCCGAAGAAGTAAAACAGGAAGTTGAGGTAAACCCCCCCAAAAAAAAAATGGTATTGATTTGTCACCGTTATCGTTTACAGCGTTATCCAGGTAACAAAAGACCGGTTTGGTTTATATATTCGGGGATGGGGAGTCAATGGCCTCGCATGGCGTGCGAATTAATGAAACTCCCGATTTTCGCCGAGTCTATTAGGAAGTCGCATCGAATTTTAGAGAAAAAAGGTATCGATCTAATCAAAATAATCACCACGGATGATAAAACCATCTTCGATAACATACTACACTCTTTCGTTGGAATCGCAGCGGTGCAGGTATGACTTCAAGCATCAAACCTTTCCAAACTTTAACATTCTGTATTTATAGATTGCTCTGACTGACATATTGAGGGCCGTTGGTATAGTTCCGGATGGCATCATCGGGCATTCAGTGGGAGAGTTGGGATGTGCTTACGCCGATGAGTGCTTGACAGCGGAACAAATGATTTTGTGTTCGTATTCTAGAGGAAGAGCCTCCAACGAAGCCAACGTAATTAAGGGAATGATGGCGGCTATTGGTATTAAAAAAAAACCTTCACCTAACAATCTCTTAATCCCTGTGATCATCTAGGCCTTGGTTATAATCAAATGAAGGATCAAATTCCATCAACCATCGAAGTTGCGTGCCATAATGCCTCAGACAGTTGCACCCTTTCCGGGCCCACTGAAGACATGGGGGTTTATGTTAAGACACTGCAAGACAAGGGAATCTTCGCGCGTTTGGTGAACGTCTCCAACATCGCCTATCACAGCAGATACATTAAACCAGCAGCACCTGGATTATACAAATACTTGAAGGAGATTATCCCGAATCCCAAGCGTAGATCCGCCAAGTGGATTTGCACTTCCCAACTGGAAGAAAACTGGGATAATGAAGCGACTCAATACTGCTCCGCCGACTACCACACCAACAACTTGCTAAATTCCGTGTACTTCGAAGAAGGATCCAAGCACATTCCCAAAGATGCCATAGCGATTGAGATTGCACCCCACGGATTGCTGCAGGCCATTTTGAAGCGTTCCCTAAAAGGAGAAGTGACCAATATTCCTCTAACGTTAAGGAGCAGTAAGAATCCTTTGGAATTCTTGTTGAGTGCGCTTGGAAAGTAAGTTGACGAACGACTCAAGGGGGGTGCATTTATCTGTGTCATTTCAAGGATATACCTGACGGGCGTCGATATGAATTTGACCGCGATTTACCCGCCGGTAGCCTTCCCAGTAAGCAGATCAACAATGACCTTGACTCCCCTCGTCCATTGGGAACACAGTGAACGCTGGAGAACGGGAATCGAAGACAAACTAAACTATTTGGTTAGCATGAAAGATATGCAAGTCTCACTTAGTGGTGAGGAGTATAAACAATATGCTGGTCATGAATTGGATGATAACGTCGTTTTACCCGTGTCTGCTTATTTGGTAAGTAACTGTACAAGATTAGAGTTGCTAAGGCCGGGAGAAATCACCGAGGTTTTTTTCAGACAATACTTCTGGAGATATTGATCATGCGTTCTGAAGCTTTAAAAGATGTGGTTTTGGAAGATTTGAAGTTCAAAAACACTCTGGTGGTTCCGAAAGTTGGTAAGGCTTTTTAAAAATGTTCACCCCTCAGATTTAATCTGAGCTCTCGATTAGGATCCGTTCCACTCTATGCTATGCTACAGAAAGGTAGTGGTAATTTTGAAATCCTATCAGGCGATACCGTTATTTGCACTGGAATTGTGAAAATACCCGAACCAACCGATGTTTTAAGGACAACCGTTACTGCGATCGATGAAACGAAAACTACTGTGCATCTCTCTGCTAGCGACGTGTACAACGAATTCTTGCACAGAAGGTACCGATATTCCGACGACTTTAAGCCCATAAAGGACGTTAAATTAACCGACAGGGGTAAGTTAGATGCAGGTAGTAAAGGAAACGCAGTTTTCAGTTGTCCCTTCTAGGCTCAATTTCCACCATGAAGTGGGAACCAGGAAAGTGGCAGAAGTTAATTGAGGGCATGTTGCAGCTCGTCCTATTGAAACATGGCGAAAAGTACCAAAATGTTCTCGTACCCTCGTACATTCAAAAAATCGTCGTGTCCCTTGAAAATTTCCCTACTGAATCAAAAGGTGATGTAGAGATGATTGCTTCCGGATTGCTTTAATAAATGCGCCCGCTTTTTCAGACGTTCAAGTCACTTATAACTATTACACCGAAATAGTTTCGACCGACGCCATTCAGATCATCACCACTGAAACGAAGGCGTTAAAAGAAAGCGTGAAACCCCTCACCTATTATTCAGTTGATTACGTGCCTTTCAACACCGTGGCTGAGGTGAGTTGCTTCATTTGTTGACTCGTCGTTTAAATTTGGTTTTTATTTCAGAACATCGACATCGTTATTAACAACAGCATTCAATTGGTCGTCGAAAATTTCGATGATCCTTTAGTAAACAGCATAATTATAATAGAAACGGAATCAGAGAATCCTGTACTGACGGATAATATTAAGAACGTCATCAGTAAAAATCTGGATTTAAGTGTGAGTTGGTAATTACATCGTTCAAGGGGTGGCCATGCACTTTTGACTTTCAGGCAAATTTATCACTGGTCAAAGAAAATAAGGTTGCCATTTTGACTCAAATTTCCCCCGTGCTGATTATATCGAATCAGTTTATATCTGAAGACGTGGCTAAAACCATCTTGACATCCCACGCTTTCGCGCTGGTTCGCACCAACAAGAACCTTCTATCGTATGATAATCTGGTGCAAGTTCTCCAAGCGGAAGTCAACGGAGTTTCCTACTCGCTAGTTCGAAAGGTACCCCTGAATCACTTTCACTTAAAAATCGATTAAAAAATAAATCATTCAGGCGTCGAGTGTAACTCCGGAAGTTGTCAAAATCACCGGCGATGCCTTAAGCGCGGAACTCGTATCTAACCCATCACTACCATGGGTGGCCAACTTGAATAAACAATTGGCAAAAACGAATGCCCAAGAAGTCCTCCTGGTTACTTCGCTGATACCGTCGGAAGGCATCACGAATTTCGTGCAAGCACTGAGAAAAAATCCAAACTTTAATCTTGTTAAGTACGTCCACTCGACTCATCTCTTGCTAGGCTTCAAATCCTCTTTTGTAGATTCTTATTTTTACTGGACCAGAACGCTCCAGCTTTCGACCCCAAAGAAAAGCTCTTCCAAAATATTTTCCGAAAAAAATTGATCACCTCCGTGTTGAAGGACGGCCAGCTTGGCACCTACTTACCGATACCAGTCGACTTTAAAAAGAACGTCAAGTCAGATCAAGTTTCTCCAAGGTAAAAGGAATTTGTGTGTGTGTTTTTTTTGGGGGGGCCTTCAAACTTGGTTTTTAGCACTTTAATAGCAAACAAGCACCTGGAATACATCGGTATAAACGCGGATGATGAGACCATATTGGTTGAAAAATACGAGAGTGGTTTGGGCAATATCGATTATTCCGGTACTAACAATCAGCAAGAACGGATAATGGGCTTGGCCAAAGTCGACCCCGATACTTTCGATTTGGTTCCGGATCCCGTTCTGGTTTGGAACGTACCGGAAAGGTGGTCTTTGATTGATGGTTGCACTATTCCTCACGCTTATGTAACCGTAAGTGAAATTGATTAGCCTCGCTCTAAACAAATGCAATGCTCTACATACTTCAGGCTTACTATTGCCTGGTGCTTAAAGCTGGATTGGAACATGGAGATACGGTGTTGATCCACAATGGATGCTCAGCGATTGGTTACGCGGCAATTTCCATCGCTTACAGGTACGGCTGCACCGTTTTCACAACCGTAGCAACCGATCAACAACGAAGCTACCTAAAGAAAATGTTTTACAAAGTGCGTCGCTTCACTATTTAAAACCCCTCCTCCCACGTCAGCTATTTTTTTTTTTAGTTACGCGACCGAAACATCCTCAACAGCTGCTCGACCAGCTTTGAACCCCACTTGCTTCTAGCGACCGGAGGCGAGGGAGCCCAGGTCATCATAAACTGCCTCCCTAAGAACCTCCTCAACGCAACCATAAGGTGTCTAGCGGAATTCGGGCGTTTCATTCAGCTGGGAAAATACGACGTCAGGCAAAAGAACACGATGGGGATGAGCGTCTTTTTGAAGAACACCTCGTTCTACGGCGTTATCCCCGAGGAAATTTTCGAAGCCCCCCTCGAGGATAAACGCAAACTATACGATTTGGTGAAAGAAGGATTAGAGGAGGCCGTGGTTCTTCCGATTAAAAGAACCATCGTCGACCACGAAAATATCAAAAGTATAATTCAGTTAGTGCCACCCACGTGAGTTTAAAACGAATCGGTTTTTAATCAATTTGAATTTAGGTCTATAACGAGAAGCGACTCCTTGGGTAAGGTTCTGATCAAAGTCAGCCCCACACTGACGATTAATTATTTGAACACCCGCAAGCCTAATCAGTTTATTTGCGAGACTAACGGCTCGTATTTGGTTTATGGTGCGTTAAGTAAGTGTGGTGTTTTTCTTTTGGGTTTAAAAGTTTCTGTGCAGGTGGCACCGCTGATATTTGGGCGGATATGGTGGAGTGGTTGGTTTTAAGAGGTGCAAGAAGCGTTGTGATTTCTTCCGACAACAAATCAGACGAGTCAGTGTACATCGACCGCAGGTTGAATCTGCTGCGAAATTACTTTAACGCGCAGATCGTATACCTGCCGAATAAGGCGTCGACGAAGGAAGATGCGAACGAGCTCATATCTAAAGCCTATTCCTTAGGTTCAATTCATGCCGTGTTTTTATTGCCCGATCAAAACACGCAGATAAAATCCGTGCGAAATATCGAAGCGGCTGTAAGGACCTCCGCCCCCAAGGTACTTTTCGTTAACTTTTTGAGCAGCGCTGGTGGTATCGCCCGACAGAGATCAGACGCTGGTTATCTCGCCTATAACATAGAATGGCCGACGAATTTGCAATTTTTGGATGCCCTCTATGGTTTGGATGAGATTCTGACGCTGTCATCCAACGAAGTAATCATCAAGAGCGAAAAAGCCGATGACGTCCAAGAAACAGCCCAAGTCCTTTACAAAAGTATTTATTTATTTATTTTGATGGGTCTTCTTAATTCATGGGCATCGTTCTAGAGCTGACGCTGGTTTTGCCTCAGTCATCCGACGAATTGCTGGATTATTTCAAGAAATCGTCTGACAAACCGAAATTCCAACAGGTGTTGACGTCGGGGCCGGTGAAAATTCGCGAGGTGCCCCCCATTTTTATAATACCAGGCCTATTCAAGTACAGCAACGTCGTGGAAATGTGTCGAGGTTTGCTGCATCCGACGTTCGTTGCGCGGTTACCAACATCGAAAATGTCCTTGCAAGAAACAGCAGCTATTTTGGCTGAGGTAAATTAGAAGGCCTTAACCCTTGACTTTGCTTGAGTTTTAAATTTTTATAGGAAATCAAAACGATATTCCCCAAAGGCCCCTACAATATCGTTGGAGTTTCTTGGGGAGGCATACTCTCAATTGAGATCGCCAAAATTCTAGAGGCACACCGAAAAACGCAAGTGACTTTCGTCGATGGAGCACCAGACACTTTGCAAGCCATCTTAAATAATTTAGGTAACGGTACTACTGCCGAGGTTAACATCTTATCCAGACTGCTCAACATAACGTCTGCAGAGGTTCGTTTCCAATTACAAATTCATTTGATCTCTTCCACCACGCCTCAATTATTTGATTGTAGACGCTGAAAAAACTGAATGTTTTACCCGATTGGAACTCGCGTTTGGACTTTGTGCTCAGTAGCTTCCAGGAAGACGCAAATAAAGTTTCATCCCTACGTACAGCCCTAGATACCTTACTACACCTACTAACATCCATCAAATCCTACGCACCAGGTGAAGAACTACTCAAGAAAGAACCTTTCCTGATCCGACCGAGCGGTTCAAACAAGTACGACAATTGCGGTTTGAGTAAGGTAGGAAAAGCCTGATTGCATTAACGAAGTAGGTTTTGATCCTTTTTGTCACAGTATTTCGAACAACTGACGCAAATTCACATCGTCAACGGCGACCACATCTCTATGCTGCACATCAAGGAATTTGTGGATACTATTAATGATAACGTCATCGTCCGTTAATCGATGGCGTTCAACCAGGTAAAAGATATTTTGGAGGTTCATCAAAGTGAAAAACTGTTATGAATAAAAAAAATCAGAAGGAAGATGCATGTAGTACGTTTTATCCACTTTTTCTCCACTTGAATATCCAGAATTTAATTGACTCTATAACACTAATGAATTTGAGCTCACCTATTTGCGATTTGTAAGACTTGTGCGTCTGTTTCTTACGGGGCCTTGGCATTTAACGCAGCTACATAAAAGCAGAAGAAATAATAACAATAACAATTAGTAACGTCACATGAGAAATTGCTGAGCTCATAACGACAATAAAATTGTGGCATTATTTTAGTGCATTAGTTGAAGTAGCGAGCTCACCGACAGCAGGGCGCCCGCGCCGCGACGCTAATCCTATAGTGCGCCGCTTTCCTAACTCAGACGGTGGTTTTCCGTGCCGCAGTACACGATATTCCGGTGATTCAGTGCATTAGGTTTTCCATATTTTCATGGAATTACATACGATTGTATACAGGTGACGCGCACGATTATGGTGAGTAGGTGGATTCACCATAAAAAAGAAAATTGATTAAAAAATTCGTGACAATTATAATACCAAACCCAAAGCAATCGACGTTTCCACAATTTCCACATTACTTTCCCAATGAATTAATAATATTTTAGTAAAACAGGAAATTCTCGCCGCTACGTTTATTCAAAACGACTTCGAGGTAAATGTAGAAATGCAAGTTTTTCTTTTTGGTGGAATTTATGATTGTTATTGTTTCTGTTGTATCGGTTAAATAACCTTGCGCCATTTTGAAAATGAAATGTGGAAAAACTGCAATGTTTTTGAAAAGCTTGCGAAGTTGCTGGTTAATTATGTAAGGTCGGCTTTTTGAAAAGATACGTTTCGAATTTTGGCAACTTACTTTGATTTTCGTCGAGTAGGCATTCGAAGGTATTTATTTTTAATATAATAGCTTTTGGCCTTTTCTATGGGCCGTTCCATGAATTGAATTTTCGTTTCAGTTTGTTTACTCGCTTTTATACCAAGCCTATTGTTAATGAAAACATGAAATGTTTGATTTGCCGCAGCGAACAACATCATACATTGAATATTAAACAGAGCTGCTTTGCTTCCAAATAAAAACAAACATAATTTTGACGAAATGGCGACGATGTGTCAAAACTTTTTACATTTTTTTTTTGTTGACAGTTTCAAAAGTGTTGCCTTCAATCTTATTCCAATCTCCACCTCAGCATTTTAATTATAACTTAGTTTTTAATTTTGTTTATACACGTATTAGATCTTTCGTCTCACAATAATGACCACGCTGTTTATATTTATAATTGTTGGTGCGAATCCAACGTATTTTCGACACTTAAACGTTTGTAGGTGGACGAAAATAGTGCAATAGAATTAATTACATACTCGAAAAGTTAACTGAATTTAGTTCCCTGTGCTTTATTTAATCTAGAATTTTCAACCTGAGGGTTCAAGGAGTCCTAAAAAGCTTGAAATATAAAACGATGTTGTTTAAATATGCAAATCAATAAATCACTGGAAACGTGCTGGTCACAAATATTGTAATTGTACATGAAATTTATTATTTATTCAAAACCAATTGCTATATCTCTATTTTGTCAATATCAGGTTTTTTTTCAAATTTGGAAATATCAATTCGAATTGAATTGAATTTGTTCATTTTCGTGTCATTTCAAATGATTCAAACTTCACCCCCAACGACACAATGTGGTTTCAACAGGGTGAGACGTAGCTGTATGTTGTTGTACACATACAGATCGTTCGTTTAGTATGCATAGGAGAAAATACCGAAGAAAAGAAGAGTAAAACATTTTTTCGTGTGCAAGTATTTCCTTTTTATCATAAAACGAAATAAGCACATTAGGACGTATTTATCAAAAACGAAAGTTATACGTCAAGCAAAATTAAAGAAACTCGAAGTCGTTCTCCATCATATTTCACAAGGATAAAGGAAGCATGTCAAACGAGTGGAAGTTTTTTTTCTTTTACAAAATATAAAAATATGGTTAACATTCGTTTCGACTGCGAAAGGCCCATTTAGACAAAATAAGGGACTTTAAAACGTCGACTTTAAATCGCACATAATATATCGTATAATATTTGCTCATTTTAATTAATGCTTTGAGAAGAACTTAAGTAATTCATTTTTAAATGTCCTATGATTCTTGTATATATTTTCGTAAACCGTCACTTAAAGAAATTATCGCGTTTGCTTTCTCTGCGACGACGACGACGACAACGGACAATTAAGTTTTAATATTCGCGGTGTTATTGTTTCATTAAAAGCGGATTGTTTTAGGGCATAATGAACAAGAACTTTCAGCTTGTCATGTTTCACAAGAGAACCTCTTCTGAAACGCGCCAACAGGAAATTGTTGGAAGGCTTTTACCGCTTTCGCTATTTGTCTAATGGAGAACACACAAAGCAAGTGCATGTTCGCAACGAATTGAGATTGAAAAGGTACACATTTTCTGCTGCACTTTTCAACATTGGCCAACATTATCATATTATATTGCACACACAAACCTCTGCAACAAGAAATCTTTTAGTCAAATTCAATTAAATTTATTGATTTTGAAATACTCGTTGCTAGCACAAACTAAAGTATAACAAAATGAGGCGAATTTTTCTTGAATTTAACCTACCCAAGGGTTATTTATTAAAACATGCGCCGGGGTAGATACGCAGAACGAAAGCGAAAGAGACGGAAACTAATTAATAATTTAATAACGGACGTCGGTTATATTTAGACCTAACAAAAGAAGCGTATCGATTGCCTCGTTGTCACTATAATAATCTAATTTAGCGCTGCTTTTATTATTATTACGTTTTAATACCTTTTAAATCCATCGAACTGGAACTCCGACAATATCGCCGTTGGTTTTACTTACGGATTTTCGTTTTGCATCCCCTAAATAAGGAACACACTGTATAATTTCATTGATTATAGTTGAATTAAACGAATGGGTCGATCCTGCTCATATGTACCTGTAAGGATCGTAAGATCTGTAAGCCTGTAACTCATGGCGTTTTCGATTCGTCTGCACCGGTTCTAACTTTATGTAATAACACGAGATGAAGATACTCTGAGTGTCCAATCGAAAACACTATCAATTATTAAAAAATGGAATGCTGAAGTTCTCAGTATGATACGATTTCTTGTAAGTCTCTAAGATAAGATCACAGCTCAATCCCTAAGCGCTAGCAACCCTTACTTTAAAAATTCCTTGATGGCAAAGTACCTCATTTGTTAGTATTTTTATGCTGAATACAATAAATAAAACTTTTTCAAAATCGGTTGATAAATAACTGAAATACTTAACAAAAATGTATTGAAATGAAAGTGTTAGTAAAACCAATTGCAAGTTGTTTGTAGTTAAATATGAAATGCAATTTATCGACGTTACGTAGTGTTTAATGATTAGATAGCAAAAATGAGTCTTACTGAAGCCGAAAAAAACGAAATTTTAATGATAATTGGGTTTGGACGCAGGAAGAAGTTCGTATTTTGTTTAATGAAAGCGTCCTCCAATGTCGCAATCATCTGTAAATCGAATTGAAAACAAATTTGGCGATCTTAGACATTACTACTGCGAGATAAATAATTAAACAACATGAAAAAAATTAATATTTTATTGAAGCACCATTCTCTTCCAACACATCAGCAAGCTTCGGCTCATTGATACTACCAATGTTCGTGTGTTTAGTAGAGTGAGAGTTTCTGCGGCCTAAAATCATTTCTGTAAATCTTTTTAACGATATAACCCCAAATGTTCTCAATCGAGTTAATATCCGGACTTCTTGAAGGCCAAGAGTTCATTTTCTGCCATCCAATTCTCGCCTTATGCACAGGAGAATTACTCTAGAAAATAGAATCCTTCAGTCATTTTCAGTTAAAAATTAAAAAAAAAAACAAGTGCAATGTCATGCTGGATCTGTTTCTACACAAAACCGTCATAATTTTTTTCTCTAAGCGTTACGTCAAAAAATTTTTGGCCATTCAGGCAACTATCTATAAAATGAATTCTGTCAGGGCCCTCACTTGAAAACCAACCCTTTACAAGCAGGGTGCTGCTCTTTATGGTGCAGGCATTCTTGATTGTATCGTTGATTTCGAGACTCGGTATACCCTTTGCCGATTAAAAGATTTTTTCATTCCTGAAGACATCGTGATTCCTATTTACGAACGTATTTGCAAACTCTATTCTCCTTAGTTTATTTTCATCTGTTAGAAAAGGTTTTCGCGCTGCTGTTGAGCTCCTTTTAAACGTTTCCTAGTTGTATGCTTTCCAGTCTCTACGGCCGTAGAAAATGGGATGTTTTCTGACATAATTAACCAGATCATCGTCTTCATCATGTGTGCCTTCCCATTTCCTCTTGAGGTTCTGAATATGGATTTTTTGAATCTAAATGATCTGCTACTCTTTGCAAAGACAATACTTCTTTCAATTTAGCGTTGGCGGTTGCTTTTTCCTCCTCCGAAAGAATCTTGAAAGGTATCTTAATGACCTTTGACAGTAACTATTTCAAATTTTATAATAACTATAACATGTGTACAAAAAATTTTCCCATCAAGTGTGTTGCTCTCATTCTTTCGCAACCCACCAGATGGGAAGACTCTTTGTACACACTTTATTTTTAGTACGAATTCGCATAAGACAGAAAGTTCGTGTTAAATAGGGAAAATCTGCCGCACCAAATATTTATTTCGCAATGGTACGAGATAAATTTAAAGCCGGACGTCCTTCGGCTTTAGATGAATACCAACTATTGAACGCCGTTTAATGGTTCAGGAAAATCCACATACAACCCTCGTGGGAATCGCTTCACATCTTAATACGCCAAGAAATGCAGTTTGCAGATTTCCTCATAAGGAAAAATTTCATCCTCGCAAAGTGCACTTGGTGCAAGAGCTGTCCGATGATGATTTTGATTGATGAACGCAATTTTTCGAGGAACTCACTAATGCAAATCCAGCCAGCATTCATTAGAAATATTCTTTTTTCTAGTGAGGCAATGTTTTGCTTAGTAATAGTAAACCGTTATTGGGCGACTGAAAATCCGCATTGGATGATGGAGGCGAATACCTAATATCCCCAAAAGGTTAACGTGTGGGCTGGGATAGTGGGTAATCGAATTAGTGGATCGTACGTTTTTTGTTGGAACACTGGGTGGTGCACAGTATCTGAACTTCCTCCATAAGGTCCTGATTCACCAGATCCACGAATTTGGTTACGACAAGATGGTGCGCCTCCTCATTATGCACGTCCAGTAGAGGAATATCTCGAACAAATATTTCCTAATCGATGGATTGGCGTTATTTAAAAGCCATTTTTTTAATTGACCTCCAAATATTGAGGAGTTAAAGCAATACACAACAAGCATTTGTCTCAAGATTAGGACATTGCCTCGCCGTTAACCTTTTTGTTGAATATCTCAGTTATTTATCAATCGATTTTGAAAAAGTTTTATTTATTGTATTCAAAAGTACTTTGCTATTTGAATTTTTTTTGCCTAGCCCTTAGGGCTTGAAGAGTGATGCATGTTTCTCAACCATTTTATACAATTTATCCGTTATTTTCGGGTAACACTGTATAAGCAAAATCGAATCATTTTGAAATCCGTCCAAAGCTAAACATTTCTTGTTGCGCCACTCGAGGGCAACAGTATTGATATATCACAAAACCGTCGAGTTGTCGGCGACAAGGGGTCTGGCTTTTTTATCTTCAGTCATAAAAGAGCGCTTTGAAAAAGGAGAAACCGGTCGGGCAAATTTAGACGGGGTTGTTTTTCAGTGCTTTCGCTTTCGAAAGTTTGACCCACTTCTTTTATATTAGTTTCAGATCGCGTCAAGTTTCGAGATAATTGTGCGAAAATTGCCAAATAAACAGCTCGCAAAAAATTTCATCAAATCACTTTATTGCTCTGAAAATTCCTCTGCCTGGGGTTGTAATAAACTATACAATTCTGGAATTAAATGTTAATTTATTTGTAATTCGTTAATTTTTCCTGTTGTTTGCCTGTCATTGGGGCGGGGGGGTCGTACTTCTACTTTGTTTGCAATAATTTGTAAGTCTGTTACGAGGTAAATAAAATTTTTCCGCTCCACATCACTTTCAACTCCACATGCCACGTTATAAATAAATCCGTTGTTGTAAAGCAAGAAAATTTCTAATTTTCTGCTTGAAAATGGACGACTGTGCTCGTAGTGTGCTACAAAATTGCAAATCATACCCCGAAACCCTTTATACGCAAGCCAGGCTCTTCCATCTTCCTTATTTATTTACTCAACTTCCTCGTTGTATACCAGACACATAAAGCCCTAAGCGCCGCTAACTCGGTTTGCCTCGTTCCTTGAAAAATAAATTCGCGGTGGTTGTTATTCAAAATTAAATTTAAGGCGAAGCGCGTTAACTTATTCACATTTGGAATCGATGATAAAGTAATGCGCATTTAACGTTCATTTAGATTCACGGTGTGAAATCGATAATAAAATTAATTACACCCGAATGAAGATCGCCATCACACATGAGTGACTTCATCAGGATGTCTTCCAATTAATTGGCCTTTAGCCAAATCCAATTTGACTGCAAGCGAACTTGACCTCTGTTTTGAAGGTGCAGACGGGGTTGGGGTGGAATTGAACACGCAAATGTATGAAACTTGTCTTGTTTTCTATTCTTTTTTTTTGAAGTCAGCGTGTGTAGATTAATTGATAAATTCAGGGCCCTCGTAAAACACAAGCATCCCTAAGGCGTCCTTCAATATTCCACCTTTATTATCCTCGTAAAACCGCGCGATACGTGGACTTAACAGTTTGGAGAAGTTCCCTAAGTGGGCGCCCCCACAAATCGCAATTTAACGATGAAGTCATTAGGCTGAAAAGATTATCATTTTGGGGACGTTGCCGGATTTAATTTCCTTAATAACAAGAAATTGAGGGAGAGGGGCGATTTGGGCTTTAAAAACAAGTCCACTTTATGAAAATCGTGGCGTGTCTGTTATTCTTGTTTATTGCTTTGATCAATCCAATTAATTTTATAATTTCTTCAAGTAGTTTATTGCTGCAATTGATTTTAAAAGTCACTAAAATTATGGCCTTCCTTTGCGGAACCCTTTTCTATCCGTATTTTTTCCAAAAAAGAATTGAGCTTCATATTATTATTATTATTATCCTTGTTAGAGTGTTATTTCTTTCCTTCATAAATAAATAATATTAGTGGCTAATGGTAATTGTCATTTCATGTTGCTAATGAAACTCATGGACGCTTCATAAATAGACCTTCTAAAAATACGAGCCAATAAAACGCCCCTGGCATAGTAACAATGAGAACTGGGTTGCCCGTCTTAACCAGGTCAAAATCGGCCCACGGACAGAAAAATAATTTGTATCTGGTCGAAGGTTAGGGAGACGGGGGTGCGTGTGCATATAAACCAACAACCCTCAAGGAATGTTCGCGTGATGTGGCGCCAGCCTAAATCGATCCGGTGCCATAATGCGACTACGTTGTCAGCAGAGAATTCTGCCCGGAATAAAAATTCGCTTTTCTTTTTTGGATGCGGGGGTGATATTGCGGAAAATATGCGCCACTGTGAATCGGGCGGAATGTAATTCCGTGATGAGCTTGGTTGTAAATCCGCCGTCCGTGTTTATCAGGGTTTATTAAGGTCGTGCCAAGCAAGGGATTTCTTGCCAAGTTTCTTCCCGACTCTAGTCAGCTGATCGATATAATTATCATTTAATTAGTTAGAGTTAAATAGCTAAGAATGACACAATGAGTTTGTCTAAATACTTTAAACTCCTTCTGTATAGATCAGGAGACTAATGAAAAATAATAGAAAGTTGGAAAAGGAAAATATTGAGAAGGTGGAATAAAAATAGAGAAAGGAAGATTGATTATAGCCCATCATATTAAGTCACGTGGTATTTCACTGAAATGACTTATTCTATCCACAGCTACTAATGATCCTACAAAAGTTAATATTAATTTACAAGTTAAGTATGAACAAGTAGGTTCAGTCAATTACTGTCGCATGTTGTAATTTTGCTCTTCATGTAAACTACTTAACGACATTGAGATACGGGAAATAACTTTTGCTGAAACAAAGTTAGCTCGTTTGAGCATCCAAGGAGCTTATTACGTTGTACACAAAGGAGTTATGCTCACTTGACGTTTCCCACCTCCTTTTTGTGCAGTTCCTCCAGGTCTTTACCATCGTGGCCCATTAAGTTTTGATCAGATCGTCAATAAACTCGGGCGCGTCTTCGATAAACAATAATCACGTGCGATGACCAATCTCGTCCGAAACGTGCGTTACGGTCAGCGTCGGAGGAGAATTTTAATTTCGGCGTGGAGGAAGTAATTAGCGAGCGTAATTTTATTTCTCCAAGGTGAATATTAATGGCACCGCTTGTAGGGGGATTATGCTCGCATTAAATTTAGACCGATTAAATTTACGCGGCGGCGCACCGTCATATTGTATTTATAAGCAATAATTTACATTCACGGAGGCCGGGGTATTCAAAAACGGAAGTGGCTTAGCTCACATAATAACGGACGTCAGTCAAATTTGAACCCTACACAAAAAAAAATGTACAGGATCTTTTGTGTTGAGATATTCCCTTTCATAATAATCCAAAACTTTGCTTGTTATGTACAGTCGCAATCTTAATTTATGTCATAGGGATAATTAACTATAGCTTCGATATCAAGCCAACAGAAGTAACAGTAAGCTACCCACCATTTCTTTCTTGTGTCAAGTCAAGCCCTTTGGTTTTATTGTTCGTCTACCCGTGTGGAGCCGCCCGGTATTAGATTAAATCAGAATTATTGGCGTGATTGTCGTTTACAAATGTGCTTGTGAAACTAATGCAACATGTGTTTCAAGTGGAATGGAATGGCTTCGTTTTTGAATGTCGTGCCAAGTTGGCACGTGCAATGTTTTTCTTTTTTTAAGTCGAGCGGCTGCACTGCAAATAGTAAATTATTTGAATCAGTCTTGAATGTCCTGTTGATTTCATATCATATATGCGTATTTCTTGTATTTTGTAAGCATTGGGCTCTTAAAAACTGTGAACTCTTCAAATTATGGATTTGGTGATAGAGTAAAAGCACAGGGTGTTTCTGAACCTCTGTCTCTAATTAAAACTGTACGTTTCCCGTTATATTAGAAATTGATTTTCCAAATCTCAAATGAAAATCAAAAGATTGTAATATTTGATACGTACAAATAAAAACTGATGTGCATAATGGCGCTACGAATTCTAACAGTTTACTTTCAAATTTTACTTTGAGTAAAATAAACATAAGCGTAAATGACACTACTAAGTAGCACTAGAAATTATTACGCAATCACTAATTGTAATTGTCGTAAGAACGTCTGCACCTAGTCGATCGAAAACGTCGCATTTTTTCTTACGAATGACGAACTTGACCTTACCTAACATACACACCTCGACCCATTCGTTTATGCCTACCTAATAATAATCAATTCCATACAGCCTGTGACTAAGCTAAGACATTTAAATTACCGACCAGTGTTACTTATATAATTTTTGTAAAAATTGAAAGTATTTTCTACCGGAATTATCATTTATATTTTCCCTATTGTTATACAATAAAATTTTCTTGATTTCTTGAGTACTATTTGTGGTTTCAGGTTTAGAAACAAGTGCTTCCCGAAAGTAACGGATAAATTCGATAAAATAGTTGAGAAAAATGTTTCAGAAAAATGCTCGGACACGTCGATTTTTATTTTTAAATCATTTAAATATGTAATTTTCCCCACCCCTCAACCCTTAAGCACTAACAACCCGAACATTAAAAATTCAAATTGTAAAGCACTCCTTGTGATGCTTCATTTAATTGCATTGTTTACGTTGTATACAATAAATAAAACTTTTTCAAAATCGATCGATAAATAACTGAGATATTCAACAAAAATGTATCGAAATGAAAGTGCCCAAAGAGCAGGTGTTGATATGGCTCCAACAATTGTGAAGTTACATGAAATTTCAAACTTAAAATTTATTTCCTTTTGTTTACTGATGGAGGGATTTGTTTGAATATATAAAAAAAAACAACTACTTAGTACATACGGTGCGTAATCAGAGCGACATTGTCCCTGACTTAAAATGATTCAAGGCTCAAGAATTTCTAAAATTCCCAGTTACGTAAGTGGCAAAAAAATGAATAAATAAGGTTCCGAGAGTCAGAATAGTGTTATCTTCGATGGTGAGAACTTATGTGGTGCGCCGATCGAAGAATTAAAATACAGGTTAGTGCAGAGTCAATTATTCAGATCCACTTTACTGATTCTGTAATAATAATATCGCTAAATGAACAGTCGGTAGCAATCTGCCAGTTAGATAGCTAAAAGTCACTGCAGTTTTTTATTAAAATTAGTTCATTGTCTGATAATCCGTTATGACCGGGCGGGTCGTTACGTGGCATTCCTGAAACCTACTAGGTGGTTATCCCCCAGTAGACTGTGAGGAGGGAACCTCGCGCGTTATCCCTTGGTTCCCATTGCACCATCTACAGCGGGCTATGGTTATCCTAGCCGGGGAATGCCAGTCTAGTGAATCTAGTGTTTGGATTCCTGAAACCTACTGGGTGGTTATCCCCCAGTAGACTGTGAGGAGGGAACCTCGTGCGCTATCCCTTGGTTCTCATTGCACTACCTACAGCGGGCTATGGTTATCCTAGCCGGGGAATACTAATGATAGTTAATTTCTAAATTGGCTCTGCAGGACGAGGAGCTTTGTGCGTTATCCCAGGCTCCTGCGACATTTGCTAGCGTCGGCATTGCAATGCCGGGGACAAAACGTAAATTAATTGAAGCCTGTCTTTAATTACTGTTCAAAGTTGTTTAAACTAAAATGATTATCGAGATGGCGATTTCTGAGTAAAACGATAAACAGCCTAAGTGCGTACACTTATTCGAAGAGCAAAGTTCATTAGCGTTATTAGGTGCAGTTGAAGTTTTACATAATGGTTGGACCGGCACGTTTCCGCTATTGACGGCCAAAACGTTACATAATGATTATCGTAATCGATTTATGGAATTCTGATATCAGAAAAATGCTGTATTCACGTAATTTTAGTAAGATAGTTATTCGACATTGCGACCCCGTGTGAGAAAAAAAGAGAATTAATTATTAATTAATTAATTTTAATCTTGTTATATTAAAAAAAAAATAGAGTTTGATGTTTTGTTTCATTTGAATACATCTTTGTTAAATATCACAGTTATTTACCAACCGATTTTAAAGTAGTTTTATTTCTTGTATTCAGCATAAAAATGCTATTAACAAGGAGTACTTTGCTATTTGAATTTTTAAAGTTGAGATTGCCAGCGCAATTCGTGTAAAACTGATTAATTAAACTTGTTGGGAAATAAAAATTCATTTCATTTATTTTTCAACGCCCTCAGAGGAAACCCAGAAAAACATCTGCCTTGTTTATTCTTTTCTTTATTAGCGCTATTTACTTTATTTCCTTTTTGTATCTCCATGTGAAGTGAAATACAGTTTGGCAAAGTACCTTCATCCCCATCGGGGGTGGTATCTAAATTAACTCGAAAATATTTGCAAATGTGATGATAAACATTCCATCCAAATCCCGTGTAGTTAGGCGGCAGCGGGGCATCCTCTGATGAATGTAGCCCCTTTCCTTCCCCTCTGCGTTATACTAACTGGCGAATTAGCTCTGAGGAGAAGTGCCTACAATAACATTACCTGCGTTTAATTAACCTTATTATATACTGGACATACTGTATTAGTTCGAACGGTACGAGAGCAAATTGCTTTAAGTAAATATAATTAAGTTTCCGCCTTTGGCGATTAAAGCAAAGAACTTAGGTAGAGTAGGTACATGCGAAGTTGAGGAAGTCCATAATTTTATTTCCCCAATTATAATTGGAGAGTGTCTTTAATGATTAAGACACTTATGCCCGTATGTACAGTCATGATTAAAAAAACCTGTTCTCTCTTAGTTACCATAGAAAATTGGATGACAATTTAATGGTGTCGCATTATTTTTCTTCATTAGTGTATGCTTTCGATTAGAACGAAATAAGAAATACACTACTTATAAGTTTAGGCGAAATTAAAAACCTACTTTCCGTTGCCTAATTGACAGTAATATCCTAAGAAATTTTTGATTGATTCTTTTATGCACGTCCATATTTTTTGTTCGCGGTTTGTTGGTATGGTGGTGCGTGAAGCTTTCAGGGTTTAAGATGCGTTATTATAATAAAATAAAATTTGAATACTCTGGATATTCCGTGGATCGATCAACTAAGTAAATTTAAATGTTGGTACCAGGTGCGGGGGTGACTTTTTGGGTTTAATATCCGCGTAAATCTCTGCCGGTTGCTGATACTGACTATAAACCGAGTATTCACCGGAATATTTATTGTGAGGTAAAACTTAGATAGCCTAATCAAACTGCAATGCGACATTTTGAAAATAAATAATATACGTTAGTTCTAAACAGAAAAGTCGTTTATTTTTATCTTCAAACGCTCTCTAATTAACTCTGCGTTCGTTTTGAATGGTGGAATAATATACAGTTCTACGAAGAGCCAATATTGATTAACGCTTCCTTTTTGTGGAAAGTATCGATTGCTTTGACGCAACTAAAAAAGTGTCGTGCATGTGTGTGAGAGAGAGAGAGCGGAAAATCCGTGCAAAAAATCCGTCTTGACAAAGTTGTAATCGACTTAATTCCTTCGACGGGGCTTCCGGTCCGTTAAGGGATTTCACACATCGTTGCCAATGACAATCCCATGCGCTCAAGCTTGTCATGTTCGGAATTGATTAATAGTGAGCTTGTGCTTCCTAGAAATATAAATAATCGTGGACATTGCGGTAACTTTGACTAATATCCGCTCGCCACTATAGAGGATGTTAATTGAAGCGACTGAATCGATAAATAAGACTGATGGTGGTTTAAACTGGCGACGAAGAAAGTTATGTTTGTAGTTAGCGAGTTGGGCTATTTTGGGGGAATCAAATAAATTGCTTTAAAGTTCATTCCAATTCTCAACATTAAAAAGATGTTGACGCAAACAGGAGTTATTTTACTATTATTTAAGGGGTTGATTTTCTTTTTCTAATAAAAAAAATTTAAGCGTCGGATGCGAAAGACATTTAGATAAGCCCTCCCAAGTTCCTCGCTGTATCGTGTGAGATAGCACTTGGCTTCGGGTTTCATCCAATTTTGCCAATAAATAACAGCAAGCCTGAAGGGAAGGGTCATGATCAGGAGGATGAGAACTGCGTCATTAGTAATTAATTGTTATTGTTATGACCGGGACGACTAATAACTTATTAGCTACTCCCACAGTCTGACAAAATAAGAAAAGCCACGTGGGTGTTAAAAAATATGACGTTTTGGGCGTATCCTCGGTAGGAGGGAAGGAGAGAGTCCTTGGATGCAAAAACACGGAGGACTCGACGATAATGCGATCGTTCCAAACAAAAACGCACTTTCATTCGTTAAATCCGATGGGGGAAGCACATGTCCGGTCTGATTTCGATGAATGCGCGGACGTAATCGAAATATTTCATCCCTTTGTGTGGGATTTACAAAAGATTTTATTTCCGCCGTGGAAAATTTTAAATCCTTCGCATAAACAGATTTTTTTTTTCGTAAATCCCAATTTACAATACGTATTTAAGGGGGACACAAGCTTACCCCCTCAAAGTATCATCAAATAAATGCGAAAGTTTCGCATTTTGTTGTCGGCCATTCCCAATGAAGTTTTTTATTTCCTTTAGCTCCAGTTTCTTAGTCACATAGGAACAATTTTTTTTATAATTGTTACTATGGGAATAAACAAGTTAAACTACTACTGAGAAACCGGGCCTTAGAGTTTCGATTTCCTCCAGGTTAATTAAAATAATTTAAAGCTTCGGTCTTTTGGGCTACTTCATCTACTACCCACCAGAACGAGGCGAGTCAAAGAGTGACAGCAAAACGAATGGGTTTTTTATTTGCGTCAGATTAGTTTTGACAGACAATCGATTAGTCTACGTTAGTCACTGCTTTCCACATTGAAACACCAACGTAGGGAAATTCCACGTTCGCCCCCAATTCAGTTTCGCCAAAAATTCGCCCACAACTCTAATATTATACATTACGCAAACTAGCTGGAGGAAGGCCGGAACTTATAGAAACTCCGGAATTATTTTAAGTCTTTGTGTGGGCGTTTTCACTTTAAAGCACAAAACCACCCCCTCGGATCGACGTTTTCACAAAGGCGGCGCGGCGATGTGTTTCATATCTTTAATGAATGAATAGCAAGTGAAGGGCTGTCAGATAACAGAACGCTCACTCTAGTTTGGCGGTGGAGATAATAACTTACAATTAGTTGTTTGGAACTGCAACACACACTCATCTTGAACGTTTCTATTACCTACGTAGATCGCGTGAAACCAAAGAGGACCCTTTATTCTTACGTATCAAAACAAGTCTATCACTGATTTTCCACGTATCGCCCTTAAGTTTAATCGTCAACAACTCTATTGTTGGGGAGGGAAACTTCAAAGGAAACCCGATTGCTTTCAGTAGTAATATGTTGGTATCGTTTTCAAAGGCTGTATATAGGAAATGGTTAAAATTGATATTTGTTTAAAAAAGCTTCGTCCTTCATAAAGGTGAAGTAATCTTCTGCGCTTACATAAAATAAAACGAGCAAGCACAAGTGCGTGCCTCATCTTCCGTTGCCCAAACAACTGAAACGAGTTAATCAAGCTTTCCACGCACGAAATGCTATTGCCTGCCCCAATTTTTCTATTTTTCATCAGTCCCTGCGCAAAACCTTTCCAGAAAGGAAGTGGCCACGCCTCTTCCGGCAAATCGCCGGATCGGATGTTTCTTCGACTCTGCTTCTCGAATTTCCACCGCAATATACTTAGGTACACCAAATCAATCAACGAAATAAATTGATAAATAGCCGTTTTTTAATAAATTCATACGAAGCTGCTTTGAGGTGAATTCTGCACGTAAACAAACTAATACGCAAATGGCTTGCATTAACTTGTAATTACTGTCGTCCCTAGAGAAACATCGAAGACTTTGATGAAGCATTTACTTTCACTGTGAATGATCGTTGCATTAATTTATATGCTAATGTGAACAGAAACTTCTTACTTTGATATTAAGAGATATAAAGTGGTTGCGCAGTAGTTTACTTTTTTCATTTATTTTAGAGAGGGTGGATTACGAAAATTTTCTTCGAAATTAATGAATTGAGGGCATTTCAAAAAAGTTGCAGTCATATTAAGTACGTGGCATTTCTCTTTAAATAATGAAATTCGATTTCTGTTGTAAAATTATTTATTATCTGTATACTTGTAGTTTAGTTTACTTTTTACTTATCTGTTGTCACTGGGCCTTTAGTAGAGAAAAGGCTCCGTGAGAGAATAGATCAGACCTTTGAGTAGTTTAAACCCTAACTAAAGTGAGTGGTGGTTAAACATAATAATGCTTTCAAGTATCCGCCTCCAAAGAACCTTCTAGTCTCGTTCATAATCGTAATCAGTACTTCACCCAATTTGACTGGTCCTTTTTTAAAAATTTAATTTCGCTTTCGCTTTAAGAGGTGTTGTAATTTGTTTAAATTGAGAGCAATAAAATTCATGGAATCAATTATATTAATCCAAAAAAAGAAAGTAACTACCCTTGTTGCTATTTATAGTAAAAAATAATGAGTTATCAGTATTTCCGAATCGATACTGCTTATCCATAATTGATGCTTCTTTATGTTCCCGTTGGCCTACATCGAGACTATACCATAGAATCGATTCGCAGGAATTAAATGGGGCTTGCGATTTAAATTTTCCTCAGTTAATAATTTCGCCAACATTTTTTTTTGTGGTGGTAAGCGTAAAATGTGTTCCGTTCGGAATTCGAATTGATATGCATATTTTTATCGCCGTGGCTAATCTCGACTGAAGTTAATTTGCATTTTATAATGGCGATGCTGTCTGAAAGATCGTTTTGATACTGAACTGGCATTCGTTATTCGTTCATTTGATGAATGTGTTGTTTTCAGGTCTGATAGGACGGGGATGTCCAGGAGATGAAGCTTGATGAGATGCTGCTGCAAGACCTCAGTCACGCGTGCTGAGCTTTAAGCACTCAGCACCCTGGCAACATCGTAAAGGTCAGACAGTGTTAATACCATTAACATTTACAATATTTTAGACTCAGTTTTTTTATCCTTTCACTGTAGCACTTTATTATTTTGAGTTTACGATCATATTCGAATGATTCTTGAATAAACCGCCAAAAGAAAAGCCTGTGAAAGGAATTAAATCATAGGTTATGAGAAAAATGTTAAAAAAATTCTTTGGCAAAATTTATAATTAATTAAAAATGACCCCAAAAAGCACGTTACGCCAATGTGTGTGGAGTTCGTCGCAATCGTAAGTTTTATGATATCGTATTTTTGTGCGTTTTATTGTGTTTATTACCCAGAGCAATAAAACTGTAAAAGTTAACTGTGAAACTTATTTAATAGAGGGAACGCAGCTGTAATGACCTGCCCCAAATGTTTAAATTCATCCGAGCATTTATTAATTTATTAGCAGAAGACGATGACCTGCGAACGTCATTCCGTTGGGACATTTAAATCAGATCGGACTCAAACCTGTTTCAACAAAAGACAGTACCCGCGTAACAATTTAAAGCACGAAACATCCTGCATTACGCTCGTGATGGTGGGTGTTCTATGCTTTAAAATGTGGTTGTTTTTCTATAGAAATAGTTTAACTATATGTTGTGATTTCTATTCTTGTACGGATTTGGCGTTCTACTTAAGAATCATCCTGTATGCACAAAAATAATTTCAGGTTTAAACGAATCTTTGCCGGCGACAGCTTAAATATTAATATTTATTTAAAATGTTCCTAAAAGGAAATTTATGAACGTGTCCTAGAAAACGAAGTGTATGCCGGGGGAATACTGTTCGCAGCAGGTTTAGAATTTATCTGTTCTGCATGCTTCAGCCGTTTCGCATTACATTTGCTCGTCTGGGCTTACTTTCCAAATATTTATGTTCGCGCGTCAGTTTCCTCTTCATTATAGAAATAAGATTAATGCAGCATTAAATTACTATTGTTTTAATTATATTCCACCAAACTTCGGGAAAATTCGGGGGAAAAAATTGAATATTTCTTTACTTTAGTTGTTACAACGAAAACATTTGTTTGTTGACACGAGAATGTATTCAAATCTCAGAGGAAAGGCCACACTCTTGCTTTTATTTAACGCTGACGTTGTGAAACGAAAATAAGTTAATGAATTGCAGAATTGAAACGCGAAAGGGGACCTCAAATGTACCATGGAAAAACACAGCGAATAATATAAGATCTCACCAGAAGAAATTGAAATTTGAACACGTGGGGTATACCCAATTATCAAAACCCTGTAGAAGACAATCTACATAGAAGTTAATTTTATTTTTATTTTCCTCTTCGTTATAATTACACGATTTTCACGTTTGTAGTTATAGAAACCGCTAATGGACATGCGTGTGGGTGATTTTAAATTTCCGGTAAAACAAACCGTGAGGGTTCGAAGCGAGCAAAAACTGGGTGGAGGGGGGGTGGTTAAATTTGACGCGTTACAAGGCAATTTGTGTAATCCATTATTTCAATTCGCCGGATAAAACGGGTCTGAATTTTTCTGCCTTTGCATTAAACCCGAATTTCACGGACGGCTTGGCCCAAGCACGTTATGCGGAAAAACGCGTCGATGCTTGAAACACGAGGCTCACGCGAGAAGACAACCGAAAAATACATATTCGGTTTCGTTTTTGATTAAACGCTTTTGATACGAATTTTTTTTGCGAGCCACAGCGTTGTGTTGTTAACTGAAATCCTAGTGTGACTGGAAACCCGGAGTTTAGATGCACCAATCAACTATGCAAATGAACTGCCATTACTACAACGTATTAATTATGAAAATAATTGGCTTTCGTTTTAATTTCACGTTGCAGATATGTTGATGGCATTTTTACCTATTTAATTAATTGTAATTAAATTTAACTTTCAACATGATGCGCTATAATTTATTATTGAAAACGACGTGATTTATCATCGGAGAGAACTGCCATTTTATTTTTTTAACAGTTAATATTAGCGTCTCTGTAAAATCAGGGGGGAAAGCTCTGACGTCCTAATATTGACAAAGACGAGTTAACAAAGCTCGACGTCGTGTATGCAGACGTGTGGCGTTCCGCAGCATGATATTGATCAGGTGGCGGCGCGTCACGGCCAGTTTGGGATCGGGATTTCCTCCTGATCGCGGCTCCGACTTGAACCCGAAACAATGCCCTTTTATGACATGTCCATGACTTACGCCACCGGCTGTCGGTTCGAAACGATAAGTACGGATTATGTATGCAGAAAGTTCGCTAATGAAATACAAATACTGGGGCTTGGCTGCATAGGTATTCGAGAGCGCCGTAAAATAAACCTGGTCGGGAAATTCTGTTTGCAATTGCAGCGCTGGCTCGTGATTCATAAACAGAACGAAGGTATAAACTGAAGTAACAAGGTTGAAATGAAATCGTACTTGCAATTGTGGTTGTAGGTCATCGCTTTTTGCAAAAATAATTTCGCTTCTGGTAGTCTGCTCTGGGCATGCATTATGTTTGGATTTGTATCACTAGTTTACATTAATTAAATTCGTGTGTGTAGGTATAGCACTCGATGCTGTTATTGTAGATAGTCTGTAACTTCTTTAGGGGGGATATGTAAGCTCCCAGTTTATAAATCAAACGGTTTCGCCACATTCACTTTCAAAAGAATTTCTGGAAATTCTTATTCCGAGGCTAATCTTATGCCTTGACTGAATTTGTTTGTTCTTTTAGGTAATTAACACTTTTCTGTAATCACCAAAGTCACTTTTATAAATTTATTTAGAAGAATTTTATTAAATTTAAGTTTTGAACTCGAATTCCTTGTAGGTGCTTACCTCAGGTCAAGTCGAATGTGTGCTAACAGACAATTTTTAGTCTTTCTCATAGATAATCGTCTAATGGTGTTTTCGATTCACTACTCTTGAGCATTCACAGATTTTCTCCACCTCTTATTACTACATGACTTGAATAACAGTGAATCTATTTTGATGTTCAATAATGTCTACAATAACATAGAACCGTTTTGCAAAATTTCAAAAGGCTTCCTACCAAACATTGTTCGTAAACTGGCAGAGTTTTTCATTTGACAATCTCAATTTCCTGAAACTTCTGCAACGGATTTTAATTAAACTTGTTTTTGTTAAACGTTTTTAAATGAAACAATTCGCCATTCACCATTATGTGTCATGAGCAGTTGGACGTTTAATAAAGCCGTTTCATTTACAAACGCATATTTTATATTAACCGGATTTTTTGTACAAGTAGGATTTAATTGCCGGTCTGGAAACACAAGTGTTCCCATACAATTCTTTTGCTATAATTGTTATTTCAAATAAAAATAGAAATCCTTCGCTGTTTATTTCTCTCTTCTCTTTGCGATTCAGATGTTAAAAAAAAAATAATTTATATCTTATGAAGCCTAAGGGAAGAGTCTAACAAAATTAATTTAGTAAATCCATATTGTCCAAGCATGTTAATTTTCTGCTTTGGCTGTAACAACAGATTTCGTGTTTATTTTCCATTTATCCTAAATAAATACGGCAACGTTTGAGAAACTTTGTTGAAACAATGAAATTCTTGTTTATCCAGGCTGGGTGGTTTCTCGAAATCCCCTCGGTTCTACAAAAAACAAAGGGAATTTGATATCCTAATTGTATACGATATATGAAAATCACATTCAAATTTAAATTAAAATCATTTTTTGTTAGATTCATAAGCTCCAGAATTAAAGCTCGTTTTCTTCTTTTTGTACGTAAAAAGTTAAATTATTAAATTAGTATATGTACAGGGTTTACCAAAAGTAACGGATAAATGTGCAATAGAATTTATTGACATTACGTTGTGGAGGGTGTGTTACTTGTTTAACGATTAGATAACAAAAATGAGACTTACTGAAGCCGAAAGGATTGAAATTTTAATGACGATTGGGTTCGGAGGTAGAATTCTTCATGAAGTTTTTGTTTTGAAGTTTTGTTCAATGAAACTCACCCAAACCGTTTTCCAATATCGCAATCAACGGGTAAGTTGAATTAGGAACAAATTTCGCGATCTTGGACATGGACGAGATAAACCTAAAGCCGGACGTCCAATGGCTGTTAAATGAGGAGTGCTTTGCTATTTGAATTTTTAAAGTTGAAGTTGCTAGCACTAAGGGGTTGAGAGGTGGGTGGTTGAAAATTACATTACATTCGGGAAATACTGTATAACTTACGCAATTCTTGTAAACAGTGACTCTTTATTTCTCAACGCCCTCAGAGAAAACCCAGAAAAACATCCGCCCTTTTTATTCTTTTCTTTACTAACGTTATTTATTTTATTTCCTCTTTGTGTCTCCACGTGAAGTGAAATACGGTTTAGCAAAGTACCTTCATCCCCATCGGGGGTGGTATCTAAATTAACTCGAAAATATTTGCAAATGCGATGATAAACATTCCATCCAAATCCCGTGTAGTTAGGCGGCGACGGGGCACCCTCTGATGAATGTAGCCCCTTTCCTTCCCCTCTGCGTTATACTAACTGGCGAATTAGCTCTGGGGGGAAGTGCCTACAATAACATTACCTGCGTTTAATTAACCTTATTCTATACTGGACATACTGTATTAGTTCGAACGGTACGAGAGCAAATTGCTTTAAGTAAATATAATTAAGTTTCCGCCTTTGGCGATTAAAGCAAAGAACTTAGGTAGAGTAGGTACATGCGAAGTTGAGGAAGTTCATAATTTTATTTCCCCAATTATAATTTGAGACTGTCTTTAATGATTAAGACATTTATGCTCGTATGTACAGTCTTGATTAAAAAAAACTTGTTCTTTTTTGGTTACCATAGAAAATTGGATGACAATCTAATGGTGTCGCATTATTTTTCTTCATTAGTGTATACTTTCGATTACAACGAAATAAGAAATAACACTACCTATAAGTTTAGACGAAATTAAAAACCTACTTCCATTGCCTTTTTTGGACAGTGATAACATAAGAAATTTTTGATTGATTCTTTTATGCACGTCCATATTTTTTGTTCGCGATTTGTTGGTATGATGGTGCGTGAAGCTTTCAGGGTTTAAGATGCGTTATTGTAATAAAATCTGAATACTCCGTGGATCGATTAACTAGAGAAATTTAAATGTTGGTACCAGGAGCGGAGGTGACTTTTTGGGTTTAATATCCGCGTAAATCTCCACCCTTTGTTGATAGTGATAATGCAAATCCTGTATTCGTTACAAATCTTCTCTTTTCTGATGAGGGAACACACAATATCCCCAAATGGTTAACGTGTGGGCTGGGATAGTGGGCAATTGAATTATTGGACAGTATTTAAATTAATTTCCTAACTACTGTTTCCTAATGCAGAAAATCCTGATTCACCAGAACGAATTTGACAACGACTATTATTATTAAAATGACTTATTTCGAAAGAGAAATTGGATGTTTTTAAAGAAAATTGCGGTAAAGATTGGTCAGGGAGAATAGAAGGCACCTCATTATTTCAGATTTGGGAAAACCGTAGTACAGAAACTGCTACAGAAAAAGAAGGTGATGGCAAAAAAGTTTCTGAAGAATTAATTGAAATTGCAGAGCCTTTTAACAAAGATATTGAGATAATACAAAAAACTGATGAAAATGAGGAATTAGAAGAGTTACTTGGAGACCACGAAATATCATTTACTTTAAGGAAGCCTTCAGTTCACCATCCTTCACCTGCGTGAAACGATTCTGCATTAATTAACGTCAACAGGAAATATTACGCCATCGAAATGTGACACTGAATCTTCCACTTCAATGAAAGAGAAGATTTTGACGTCTTTTAAAAAAGCATTATTTTGGCCAGAAAAATCAGATCTCACAAAGGAAAAGGCAAAAAATTCATCAGCTATAACATCTAAAGCATGGCAAGATTATCATCAAAAAAATAAAGAAAATGTGAAAAAGAAGAAACAAGAATTAAAAGAAGAAAGGGCAAAAGCAGGAATAATAAAAAAAAGAAATTCAAAAACTGTCAAAGAGAAAGAGGAAGAGTTCAAGTTCAAACAACACAGAAGAAGAGTGGATTGAAAGTGGTGACAGCATTTGTGATGTTGAAAGAGATGTAGAAAATGTAGAAGAAATAAATCAAGAAATGTTAATACCCATCAATTATGATGTTGTGAGTAACGGAGATTTTATTTTGGTAAAATTTCTTGGAGGAAAGAGGCAAAGAGTTCATTAAAGATATGTTTGTGTAGTACAAGAAAAACACTCTTGAAATTGATGTCTCTTAAATGTAAAAACGATGAAGAAACAAGATGATGAAATCAGATATTTCTGCTATAAAATTCGTAAATATTTTAGAGAAACTGTCTTCGCCAGGCTTCTACAATATTGGTGATCGAATAAAATATGTCTTTTCAACAAAAGTAAATAACATGTGTACAAAAAGTTTTTCTCTATCATTTTATAGAATTTATCCGTTTCTTTCGGGAAACACTGTATGTATCAAAAGAGAAGTTGCTATTTAAATAAAAACAACTTCATATTATTCTGCTTACAATTGTTTAATCAGTTTTTTTATTTATAATCTGGTAACAAAAAAAAATGTGAAATAAGAAACTTGAAACCGGAGACGCAGCGTTAAGATAAACGACAGCGATTTCGTGTCAAAGTAACGCAATTTGAGCAAAATAATCTGTTGTTCTCTTCGAAATTCAATCTGCATTTTAAAAAGTGTTATTTATGAGAAAATCCTTTAAACAAAGCGAAACGTTTTTCGCATAATACTTTAGCTTGCGGAGACTGCGTACAATTACAAATACGTACATTGTTTTTTTATTACGATTTTAAAACAATTCCAAATATTTTATCTAAATGCTTTAATCGTTTTAACATTTTTCAGTTCGTTTTATATTCAGCAGAGCTAACCGGCCCTTGAAAATATAAATGTTGTTTCGTCATGAGTGTACGGTTTTATTGTTGGTAATACGTTGCCGGAAGCTGCAAGAAAATAAAAATAAAATAAAAGCGCGTCCCGGATTTCAGCAAACAGCATCTAAAGTGGACTGCATTAAAGTTTAAAACCGAATTAATCCGGAAAACGTACCGCGTCCTTTCATAGTGCGGTAGTTTCAACTAGAATGTTTGATTAAACTCGAACCGAAAATACATACAACGCACGTGCTCGGTGACTCAATAAATTCGGTAATCCGCAATATTTTACGATCTATATTTGACGTCGTTAATAATATGCATGCAAGTTGAAATTTACGTTGCGTAACGAATAAATAACGCGCACCTGATGCGTATCACAAGCGAATTACGTAATTCCTTCTGAATCGATTCCTGTGTTCTTCCCATTGGACACATAAAAGATAATTAACGTTATGTGTAAACGTTAAACTTACAAAAGTAGCACGCTACGATACGAGATAAACATGCTAAAACACTTCTGTTTCGAGTTTTAACCAGTTGCACTTTATTAATTGGTTCTAGAATCTAAAAGCTCGTTTGCTTAAGTAAGAAAAATTAAAAATTCGTTTAAGCCGCAAAGCAAAGCGATCAAATTCATTGTAAAGTTTTGATTGTCTTGGTTTACGGTTTCAACCTCAATTTTCAAAGGCGGAACTCGATTCCTGTGACCCAAGATCCTTATTGCCGTAAGGATATTTGTATTCAAATCTCAATAATCAAACTTGTGCGCCCCGGACGGAACTTCGCGCGCGTTCTCTTTGTAAACTCATCTAAAATTGAGGGGCGACAGGATTTTCCCTCGGTGGAAACAATGGCGTTTGCGGTCACGTAACTGTTAAAACCGAATAGGCGATTTCATTTTACTATTTTCATCATGATGCCAAGAGGGATAAAACAAACAGTTTCAACAATTAAAAAATCCAAATTGCACTATTATTGTTAATTTTGAAGTTCTTAAGTTGTTTCGCGTGTTAAGGAGTGGTTGTGATGAGGGAAGGATCACATCGAGGATAAAATTGGCTTCTTTGTGTGATTAGGTCGAAGCTGTTGAAAAATAGCTGGCAGGTTAATTGCGAAGCATTGAGGTAACAGCTTGAAACTGCAGTACAATTGCGTCACCGGCACATAAAAGTTTTATGTACCTGCGGTCGCCGACGCAAACAGAATGTTGATGCGACGCCCGGCGTCGCAACGAGGAGAGGACGTCGCTGAATTGCCGCAGAGATTCCGCAGAACTATTTCTCGCTTCTTTTTCGCGACTTGTTTTTACGGTGTTCGAAATCGTAGAAAATATTTTAATAGTCGAGTTTGTAGAAAGAAACCGCGCCTGTCAGTCTAGGCCGTTTAAGCGCCACGAAATTCCAGTTGTTTGCGTTATTGATCCACCCTCCTCGACTCTCTCTCTGAAGTCTATTAATTATGGTTGACATTTCAAAAAACAAAAAAAAAGCTTCCCATAACTTTTTATAGGTCAAGTTGGCAAATTTATTGTATCGGCATTTTGCTCCAAAGGGGTGTAAGTCCTTATTTGTGAAACAAAAACAAAGCTAAATGACTTCCACGTTCAAACTGTGCTCCGAAAATATACGTCAGGGGAAGTACAACGTGTCGCATAATAAAAGTACAGGCGGGCGAAACGTTCTACTTTTAACAATCATTCTAATTTCCGAAACAAAACAAGATCAACAACTCTCCGGCGAAATAGAAATAATCAAATGCCTACAAAAAAAAAAAAAACAAAAACAAAAACAAAAGAATAATCTGCTTGAAGTGCCGAATGTAATCGAAAATTAATTCGGTTAGATTATAAAAAACTAAAGGAAATTCGAATAATGAATGACAAAGTACGAAGAAAAAGGTGAACAAGAAATCAGACGAGAAAGAACTGAAACGAACAACGTGAAAATACGAAAATACGAAAAAATGAAAACAAAAACGAAAAAAAAAACAAAAGAAGATCGACGTTTCTGGAGCGGAACGTAAGAAAATTAAATCGCCAACAGAAAACAAAAACATGGGACTGCATGAAGTGTTAAACTTTACAGGAGAAATGAATGCCAAGAAAAGAAGAAACAAAAAAGAAATAATTAAATAGAAAGACGCAAAAACTTTATTTCATTTGTTATTTTGTTCTTACGAAAAGAAATAGAAAAACAGTGAAACGCTTGGAAACAAATGAAAACTTGATTTTGTTTTTCCAAAAGCTTCGCGCTGGAAATCGTCTCTTTTTTCGTTTGTTCTCAGATTAATTTTTGCTTACAAGAACAAGAATGGAAAAAATGAAAATAAAAAACAAAAAAAAAAAAACAAATGAAAACTTGATTTGATTTTCAAAAATTTCGCGCCAATTTTTCTTTTATTTTTTGCATACGTAACGAAACAGAAAAACAGTGAAATGCTTGGAAACAAATGAAAGCTTGATCTGATTTCGAAAAGCTTCGAACTGGAAATCGTCTTTTTTCATATGTTTTCAGTTTCATTTTGCTTACAAGAAGAAGAAGGGAAAAAATAAAAAAATAACAGTGAAAATTTGATTGATTTTCGAAAACTTCGCGCCAATTTTTCATTTGTTATCTTTTACGTACGAAATGAAAGAGATAAAGAGTCATGTGCTTGGAAACAGATGAAAACTTGATTTTATTTAACGAAAAGGTTGGCGTTGGAAAATTTTTTTTTTTTTTATTAGGTATCAGATTTATTTTTACAAGGAGAAGAAGAATGGGAAAAAATGAAAACAAAAAAAAAACAAATGGAAACTTGATTTGATTTTCAAAAACTTCGCGCCAAATTTTCATTTGTTATGTTTTGCATACGTAACGAAATAAATAAACAGCAAACGCTCGGAAACAAATGAAACCTTGGTTTTATTTCGAAAAGCTTCACGCAGGAAATCATCTTTTTTCATTTGTTTTCAGCTTAATTTTTGCTTACAAGAAGACGAAGAAAAAATACTAGATTTGATTTCCAAAAACTTCACGCCAATTATTTCTTGCTTACGAAAAGAAACAAAAAACAGTGAAATAGCAGGAAACAAATGAAGGAGGCTTGATTTTATTTTTCCAAAAGTTTCCCACTGGAAATCGTCTTTTTATTTATTCTCGGCTTCATTTTTGGTTACAAGAAGAAAGAGAAAAAACGCAAAAATGAAAACTTTATTTTAAAAAATTTCGCGCCAATTTTTCACTTATTATTTTTTGCTTACGAAAACAAACAGAGAAACAGCGAATTGCCAGGAAACAAATTAAAAAAAAAAACAAATAAAAACATGATTTGATTTTCAAAACTTCGCGCCAATTTCTCATTTATTTTTTGCTCATGAAACGAAATGGAAAAACAGCGAAAAATCAGGAAACAAATGAAAGCTTGATTTATTTAATTTTCAAATGCTTTCCGTCGGAAAGTGATTTTTTTTGGCTCAGAAAAAATGAAAGATTGATTTTATTTCGAAAAGCTTCGCGATGGAGATTGTCTTTCTATCATTTGTTCTCAGTTTCATTTTGTTTACAAAAAGAAGAAAGGAAAAAAAGTAAACAAAAAAAAACAAATGAAAACATGATTTGATTTTCAAAACTTCACACCAATTTTTCATTAATTTTTTTGCTTACGAAACGAAATGGAAAACGGCGAAAAGCCAGGAAACAAATGAAAGCTTGAGTTATTTGATTCTCAAGGGCTTTTCGTCCGAAAGCGTCAATTTCTTTTTTTGCTTCAGAAAAACTCAAAAAAAAAAATAATAGAACATAAAAAAAAACAAATGAAAGCTTGATTTTACTTTATTTTCAAAAATGTCACACTGGAAATCGATGATTTTTCATTTGTTCTCAGCTTCGTTCTTGCTTACAAAAAGAAGAGGAAAAAAAAACGAAAAAATACAACAAAAAAAACAAATAAAAGCCTGATTTGATTTTCATTTGTTATTTTTTGCTTATAGAAACAAACAAACAAAAACAGTGAAATGCTATGGGAAACAAATGAAGCTTGATTTATTTGGGCTCCCCATCGTAAAGCGGCGATTTTTTCTTGCTTCAGAAAGAAACAAAAAAAAGTATAATGAAATAGTTTCGCGCCAGAAATCGTCGATATTCATTTGTTTTCAACTCCCTTCTGTTTACAAGAAGAAGGGAAAACAAAAAAAATTATGAAATATACGATTTTTAAAAGCTTCCCGCCGGAAATCGTCGACTTTACATTTGTTTTCAGCTTCTTTTTTGCTTACAAGAAAAAAAATGAAATATAAAGAAACAAAAGAATGCTTGATTTGATTTTTAAGTGCTAGGTGTCAAAAATCGTCCTTTTTTGTTTCTTGTTTTGACTTTTGATTTTCAATTGTTCCTAGCCGAATAGAAATCGACGATCGTGTATTGTTTTCATCCAATCCTGCATTTTGTCGTCGTTTGTTTTAGTTTTCTTTTGTTTCTTGGCTGGAATAAATATTTAACTATGCACCACCAAACCACAATATAATTTTATTTTTAAATTTTCGATCTTATAACCACAAAGTCACGAGTGTGCATATTTTTAGTCGAAACTTACGTGCTTTCAATATACTTTTTTCTTCTTTCTAAAGCGCGCTTGCATGCTTTGACTTGTTCATTAAAATTCCTGATTGTTATTCGTTTCAGTTTATTCATTAGTAATACCTAATTAATTCCGATTGCGAAAGTGTGATAAAAATGCGGAACAAATAAAGAATCAATAAAGCTGAAGGAAAATGATTTTTCTGAAAAAAACTCTTGTTTCTAGAGAACTTCCACCCTTAAGTATTTAAAACGCATATTTCCTTCGAGAATATTAGAGGCGAGTTTCTGCAATCGGATCGATGTTAAAAAATGCAGATCTAATCGAGCTGAATTTTAATATAGAAAATGCGGAAACTCGGGTCGATATTTACGTGAAACCTTCGTCTAAAAAGCAGGTAGAGGTGCACAGTAGCCAGCAGAGTTCAGTGAACCGAAATTCAGCCGCGCCCGCCCTCTGTGCAATGTCGATAAATGCACACGTTTCAGCAAGCATTCGCTGAAATTACCGGTAATCCACGGAACTCTTTGTAGTTGTTCTACAATTAACACGGCAAATATTATTTCAGACTTAGAGGGTGTTCATAAATTAACACAGTTTATAAAATGGATTGGGGGAGATTTTGCACACAGAAAGAAATGACATTATTACTCCATTTTGAGCACTTACTCATCTAGATTTCAACCCTAATGAAATCTTATCCATCCACGTTTTTCTATGGTCTATTTTCGGCAAAACCTTACGTCTTGAAACATCCTATATTTAACTCAATTCATTTGCAAGGACTTTGATAATCGTGACTTGTCTAAATCTCCACTTTAACAAAGCCACTTTCTTGGGGTCGTTCGTATTTGAAGACCAACATTAAATGATGTTGATAAAATCTAGCTCGACCATGAAAGATGCTTTTATGGCGCAGAGCTTTTCGTTATATAATTTCATTTGTGGCTGTGCGGTATAAAACTGACGGCGAATTTTATCCAATATGCACGGGGGTTAAATTGGGATGCAACGTAAAAGCTCACACAACGTGATCCCGTTGTAATAGGCGAGGGAGAAACGAGCGGAAATTCAGCTTTTGAGTATTTCAAAAACAGAACTTTTTTGTTGGTTTATTAGTCATGCGAGCGAGTGTTGTCTTTTCAATGAGCTTGAAATGAAATCGATGGAGTTTCGTATTTTCATTTCGTTTGGAAGTTGCTCGAAAAAATAAGCAATGAATTAAAAAAAAACGTGGCACTTGTTGCTTTAGTTTTTTTTTGTTATAATTTACATACATCGAAAGCTCGGATAAATATTTATTATTTGGGTATAATGAAAAAGAAGCGAAATTATTTTTAGATTTTTTTATTGTTGCTATTTTCAGATGTCATAATATGGGTCAAGTTTTGATGCTAGTTGGTGCGGCCGCTTTTCTACTCATAACAGGACAAACACTAGCACAATCATCTTCAGAAATGTAAGTAACATGCTCTGTCACTCTCATAAATTGCTAACAGTCCTTTGTACTTGATCTTGTATAAATGTAAAGAGAATTAAATGAAACTTGACCTACCCCATAGAAATTCCATTACGAATTTTGTATTAAATATATGACTGGCGTTCGTACAGCAGCATCTTCTATGAACTGAAATGAAATGCTTTCAGATTCGGAGAAGGAAAATCCGACAAGGAAATACTGGACAATCTCTTGCTTGCCACGCGGTATGACAAGAGGCTTTTGCCACCGGTCACAGGTGAGTTTCCCCTTTCACATCACTTTCTGTCTGTTATGTTGGCATGTCATCGTTTAACGCCTGTCGTATTTCGGAATTTTCGAAGCGCCAAAACTATTTGTCCTGATGATTAAATAACAACATTTTTCCACCTAGAAAACGCTCGAAAATTTCCAAATACGTTATTAACATACTTCTTCTTTATACATAACCGCGTACTGCTTATGTCTTTTTATTTGTTTATTTTTTTGTGGAAAAGGTTTAACTTAACGCTTGCCTTAAAATAATCAAGCTTGGCAGGGGGAATTTAAATGATCAAATGCGAATGCGAATGTGAAACGTCACCTAAAATCGCGCGACTTATTTAAATTAAACCCGACACGAACGGCGGGAGGTAATTTAATGCATTCAGTTTTTACCGTTCGATACAGGGCCATGAAAACTCGACCTTCCGTGTTTCTGTTCTCAAAGCCCGTTTAAATTGCACCACTTCTTGCCGGAAGAACGTTATCGGGCGCTTCTTTGTAGAGCACTTATCCTGGCTGCGAGAGTGACGGTCCTTTTAAATGAAAATCAGGTATCCAGGGCTTTTAATTTCGCCCCGATACTCCATTAGGGTGTAAGTTGCTCTGTTTGTGTAGCCCCGTTGAACATGTAACTAATTGCTTGTAACTGGAGCTGAATGAGGAATTGGAAAAATTGCGCTTTTCACGTTGACGACTTGACGTTCCAATTTATTGTCGCGTTTCCTTTTATGTATGAAAGGAAGGCGCTGAGAAAAACTGTGTTAAAATTAACACAATTGCCGATGTGTTATTTGCGATCCATACGTCTTTTGTGTGTGAAAATTAACATGGGTCTGTTGTGTGAAAAAATTAACACAAATTTTACACACAGCTTGCGAATTTTAACACAGATTAAGTGTGAATTCTTCACACAACTTCACGGACGTTTTAAAAATCGCGCAATCGCTTAACATTTCACTCCTGACGACGCTTGGAACCGATAGAAAAACGTCGACGGTTTTTAAAGCGTCAGTTTTATGGCAAACTAGATAACTTTTTCGATCATACTGTATTTTCTCCACACAAAAAATATTACGTTTATAACTTTACTGAATTGAAGTTTTGACTTTGTATGAATGCTCTCTGAGGTAGTGATGATGATTATTTAAGAACGTTAAAGAAAAATTGATTCGCAAATTAATAATTGTAAATTGCAGGTCATCTTTGCGAACGTAGTTCTTTGTCTGTGACAAAAAAAATATTTTTGTGGAGTCACTCCTCGAGGTCGATTTAAAATTAGAAACATGTACCTGAAACAAAGGCAACTGCGTGCAAAAAAGTGTAAATCCATTTTGCCTTACATAACGAAAAATTTAAAAGTCCTTGCGTGCGTTAGTTAGTCACACTTGAATGTTCGGCGAAGGCGTTGGCTCGCTTTGTTTTAAATTAAAAACTTTTCTCGTTCGGAAAATTTGCGTTAAAAAAACGATTAGTTTAGTGTGTTCCGCTTGATATACATATTGGTATTTGTGTGTGTTTGTACGAGGGTGGAAGTTATTGATTGGAATAAGGAGAAAATGTAAGTGCTTTTATGTTCTTTTGTTGTCTGAAAATGCTTTCGATTTTTCCTGAAATGTTTTTCCGTGTGTGTCTCATGTCTTTTGCTTAAAGCTGCGGTGTGAAAATCTAAAGTCTAAATGCAAGAAACTCACTGCCGTAATTTACAAAAATTAACTCAACTCAAAAACTGTTAAAGACAGGTATGCTAATACAGATTGATGTAGCATTTAATTCTACATACTATGGAGTATTAAAATATTGGTCGTTCCATTTAAAAAATAGCATTCTTCTTTGTTTGAACATCTTTAAGTTATTTTTGTACCTCAACGTTACGTCACTGTACAGATAAATGACCCACTACAAAATATAGCAAATTTGTACTAATAATCGACAAAAAGAAAAATATTTTAAGAAATATCTAAGGTGTTCCAGACTTTTGATCCACACTATATGTATAAATAAATTATTGCAGTGTTAATGTTAATTTTACTCGATTTCATTAACAGAGATGATCGGCTATTGTAAAATACAATTTTTTTAAGGCGTAAGGTATGATGGAACTGTTCAAGCAGAATTAAATTTTTAATTTATTAACGTTTCTTTCTTCACATCTTCATTGTTTCTCTTGCTCTACTGTTTTCTTTGTCACCAGCATCATTAACGTCAGTATCAGATTCTACTGTCGATACTGTCTACTGTAGATATTGAACGAACGACAGATGTACCTCCATTTTCAATTAAAAATAAAAACAGATTCATTGAATACCCTGAACCGAATTAATCACTTGTCAACAAAAATGGAGGAAAATTTGAAATATTTATTTTCAGGAGTTTTTCGAAACTTTCGAAAATGTCATAACCCTCTACTGCATGTTTTAATCTTTTTTTCTCAAAAATATGTAAAAAATTGTTGGTAACTTATTCTAATCTTACGTAATGTAGTATAGAGTGAAATATTTTGTCCGGCAAACAATTCAAAGTTATAGGGAAAACCTGAGACTCCAGTAAGACCCCATTTATGAGGTTTTTTGGGATTGTAAGTCTTCAGTCTTGATCTCCCTTTGAACGAGATAATTTACTCATCACTAGGTAGATGTTCTTTAAAAGGAACGACAGAACATACCTCTCTAATTCGATTTATTTTAATTTTATCGATACTTCGTGTAGATTGTAAATTATCGCCGCTTGTGAAATTCGGATTTGTAGAGACCAGTACCTCCTGGTTGTGGATTGCCTGATTATCGAGATCCACACAGTAATATTCCTACTTTCTACACATATTGGCCGATTTGGATTAGTTTGCACAATATACTGGGTGTCTCAAAACCTATGTCTTTAATTGAAACCACTGATAGAATTCAAAAAAAGAAGCTAAATTTGTCATAAAACAGAAGAGAAAAAGTAAATAATAACTCCGGTAAAAATCAGTTTTTTAAGAAATTGGTTGGCCATTTAAATGGATTTAAATGTCTCAACTGTGCAGAATTGGTGTTTTTTTTTGTGACCATAGCCTGTTGGGCTAGGGTCCTTCGCCAGGATTTTAAATAAAAACGTCTTCACGCGCGCTGCCGGGAAGTTGCCTACGACAATTGCAATTACTTATTACTACTTCATTTATGCTTCTTTATTCAAAGTAAAATTTAAACTGAAACAAACTGAATTCGTAACACAATTAAGCACAGTTTTGTTTCATTTTCGTGACAGTACCTCCACCTTAACACTGTAAACTGCAAAATGTTATGTTCATGTTCATTAATAAGACGAAAATAAATGTTTACTAGAAATCTTGATAAATATTAATTAAATTTAAGAAACGAGTGGCTCAATTAGTTTTCGTGATGAAAATTTGATCCAGGTTTAAAATAATTCGTAATTTTCAGGAACGTTTGCCTATATTCGCCTTGGCGATTTATTGATAACAATTGCACTGTCATAAAATAAAATTCAGCTGGCTCAGTTTCGTTCCTCGTACTTTATTGTTTGTTTTTATTGTTATTATCATGCTGTCATAAATTCACGTTAGGGAGGGGGTTTGAATGAAAGACGAAGTGCTGAATAATAGTTTTTGACAAAATTCAGTCCGAGCGAGTGCGTTTGTATTTTATAAAAGCCTGTGGTTAAAATAATTTTTTGAAAAGTATTATTTATCAAATTTACGTAGTGTGTAGTATGTTTTGTGTTAGTTTAATTCGTGCAAATATCCATGTAGATAACTTAAATGAAGTGTAAATGAGTCATACTAACAAATAACTGGATATGACGTGCCGAATTATTATTATTATGTTAATACCGCAGGATAACATTTTGAACATTTATTGTAATTGCAAATATCAGTGCGAAGAATAAGAAGTGAGTTTTACTAAAATTCTAAGGTCATAATGAATGCACGGGTATGACAACACGTTTGATATGCATTTTGTGCTGTACTGTACATTTTTTTATTTCGCACGCTAACCGTAGACGTACAGTTTCAATTCTTAAATTACGATCTGTTAAATTTTATTTAATACAACAATACTTGTCACATTCTACCTACTTCCTTAAGAAAGCTGCAATTTATTATTTTCATAAGCTGCGCAAACACCGTGTTATGTACAAAGTAAACTACAAACGTTTTAATTAAATTAAGTTAAAAGTTTGTGTTTAAAATACAAATTATGACTAAGTGTGTTGATTATGTCATCTCTTTAAGAAGCTATTAAAAGAATTGCTGAACAAGCGAGAAATAAATATTATGTAACGCAAGGAAAAACGCATTTCGCTATGCCAGTAATTGTCGGTGAAACACAAATGGATATAAAAAAATTGCCGATGACGCGCGCGCGGCATCTGAGACGTTACCTAATTCTTTCAAACGTAAATTAAAAAATATTGCAGGTTTTGGTTTTTATTGAAAGCAAACTTGGCTCAACAAGTCATAAAGTAAGCAGAGATTTCAAAACAAAGGAACTGCATGCGCTTGTGCTAGGTCAGTTTTTCATTTTTGAGCAACACCGTTCAGATTTGGAGAATCAAAGTCTTTTATGATGAGTACCTACAATTTTAATTAAAGACATAGGTTTTGAGACACTGCAGAAGCATGTCTGCCAAGTTCTGTAATGAAATCTCAAGAGAAATATGGATATTTGATTGTAAAATGTTATTGAGCAGTAAGTCACCACCAAGGAATTCAATTTCTTTATTATTTCTGGTGTAGTCTTTCTGTTTTTGGATCTTGATGACACTCTATCATAATTAGAGAGTGGAATGTCATCATCAGAGCCATATATTCATTGTTGAAATCAAATACTCGATGTTTTACGGTCTGAAGTGGTATACTGTGTAAAAAGTTCATCAATTTCATCATCGGAGAGCTTAAAATCCTCACGATTGTGTATGTTATCAAAAGGGAACATTATGCACTGCATATCTTTAACTCTCATAGGCCCAGTTTCTCAGTTGCAGTTGAACTTTAAGCTTCTATTTACTAAACTCAGGATTAAAGTTAAACTGTGACTGAGAAACCAGACTGTAGGGAATTTACATGAAAATTTCAAAGTTTGAATTCCCATTTGAGAACAATACGCATACATTTCAAAAATAAAAAAAAAGCTTTTTGAAATGTTGACGTTTTCAATGCTATTTTGAAAGTTTCAAAATGAAACAATACTAACATCACTACACATTCCTTCAACTTCTACTATCCTCGTCTATGGAAGAGAGACGTTGGGATGTCCACCATCACAATGATACATTCTATAATGGTTCTGATTTCCTCGGTACGCGACCTTAAAATCTCACACGAACAAGTATAAATTGTGGCATTTCAATTTTTAAAAATCTCTATGAAGGAGTCCTGCATAACAAGAGTTGCGATGACCTCAGCAAATTAAAAAAAAAAAAAAAACGCAGTCCCATACTAAAAAAAATCTAGCATGAGGCCCTTGTGCAAGGATAAGGAAAGATTAGCATTTTCAATAGCATCACACAAAAAGATTAAACTCGTTGACAGCCAAAGCTTTTTATTTTAATTCACTTTTACCTGAACATTTTTGTGAATAATTTGGCAGATGACCTTCATAGAGGTTTTTAAAAATTAAAAAGTCGTAATTTATATTTGTTTGCGCGAAATGTCAAGGTCATTTGCAATTCATTATTAAACAATTACAGTAGACGCTCAAATTATCCACCCTCTACTTCTAGGCATAATTACAAAAGTCTTCTTAATTCTCTTTTAATTAGATAACCGGTTAGGCTCGAAAAGTAGATACCCTGTATAGGATTGATTTTTTTAAAATTTAAATGATTATTAATTTGCTATTGTTGCGAAAATGAAATTGGCTCATATTTATGAAAATGCAAATGGCCATAACTTGAATAATTAGTTACTTGTTCGTTTCTATACGTAGTTAAAGAAAAGGAATCATCCTGTATAATATAAAATATAAAAAATGCTTTTAATTTACTTTTTTCTGCGCACATCCAGGTAACTTTCGTCAATAAAAAAAAACAAACTTCCGTTGAGTGTTCAACTTTCCCCCCCAAATCTTTGTCACCCCTTTTAAAACACTTCAAAGAACCCGGGTCTTTTACTCGCTCTAAAACTTTTATTGACGCCGACATTTCGACAAACTTTTGAATATTTTTTATTGAGTTTGGAACTCGCTTTTGTGTAAGCACTTATATCCGGATGTGTGTCGGCCGTAAAAGTTAGCGATACGCCGCTGACGTCCGCATCGTTAATGATATGGGCTTTCGGTGATTGCGTTCCGCCAAAATGCGATAAAATATTGCCGCCGGAGATTAAATCGTCGCGAGTAAAAAGTTTTATACCTTGAGAAATCCGGCTGTAAAAATATATTGTCCGACTGGCGCCGAGTTGGAATGCGTAGAAGTCCAAATGGAAGATCAGAAACTACCCTCGTTTGTAGTTACTACACAAATTACAAATTGAATCAATCCAGATTTACTGCACATTTTTATATACATTATATCTTTGCGTACAGATTGACTTCATCAAAAAAGAATACTTGCTTGAGTTTCTTAAACTTGCTGCACTAAAACCTTGGGCTAAAGGACTAATCAAACGCACTTTTTTGCTACTTCTACACATATCTACTTAACATACATAGCAGTTACCTCAATACTAATACTTAACACACGTTTTGGCACAGTCGAGCGCATACTTACACTTAAACCCATGTGTTATCAGTCGTTGGGTATTAAAAAAAATTTAATGATGAGGCCCAATTAAATAAATAATCTAAAATCGACTTGGTAGTGCATGAGGTAAACTATAACACATGTTGTACAGAAACTTTGGTGTATCTGTGTACCATTATAACTCACAATCAGTGAATAGTGTGACGTGTCGCGTCTTGCTGTTGCAGATGCAGATTTCTGCTGCGGCCTGCACTCACCCGAGGACTGGAGCTTATACAATGAAAACATCCTAGAAGGAAACAAAGAGCGCGGTCCGTTTTATGTCTATCTTTTGAAGAACTTCTCTCTTCTTTTTAGTGACATAGAACTTCAGAGATCATTGGCAATGGGTTTGTTTGCGGAGATGTTCCGAACTATGTAGTCCGGAACCGTTAAAATCAAATGCTCACCGAAATAATGATCGATTTGAACAAAGTTTTCAAGCATACAACTTCCAGGAACGCATGGATTTGAAGGTTCCAAATTATGTTACTTCGGAACGTCTTCACGAACAAAGCTAATGTAACGTAGTTAGTTACATTTCATTTTCTTATACAGGATGGGGCAGAAATACTGAGAAATATTTCAACATGTTGCTACATTCTCTATAAAAAGGGTGGTTAGTAGCCCTTCGTCAGAACCATACTCAATTGGGTTGTTCTTTGTTACGGAAGAACCTCTTCAGGATCATTGTCGCTGATACTTCACAGGAACTTATTTCTAAGGACAACAGCTGGAAGAACAGCAGCAACGATCCTGAAGAAGTTCATCGACGAGAAATCGTTGTACCAATTTTGAAAGAGGGCGCCCTAACCGCGTTTCAGTAGTAGAACCGTTAGTTGAATCATCTAACTATTTTTGCCGCACCCTGTATACAAAGTCGTATGAAAAAGATCCGCCAAAAAATAAGGATTAATAAAATACTAGTAAAGGCGAGGTGGCACAAGATTGATGATAAAGTGCTGCCAGCCAAAATGATTAAACGTAAAAGCTGCTTGCAATCTCTGCAGTTCTATTTCGATCTTTCGAATGTTGAGATGCATTTTGTGTGGAAACTGGTTGTTTCGATGTTGCACTTTCTTATCTCTGTTACTTCCTGAATGCAGCTCGTTTTGTGTGATGTGAAGCTAGATTACTGACGGATTAGACGAAACCGTCTGTGGAATTCGTACGTTCTTGATTGTATGCCATGGGATATTTAATTTTGAAATAACATCAGCTTTGATTCGACCGAAATACAAATTTATGGGCGGTGACAGTTCGTGTTAATTTTTTAAAATAATGCAGAAAATATTTAATTTTGTTAATAAGTTCAAATACATCCGAGTTCCGGACATGTTTGTTGTTTATTTGCATACATATCGGATTTTGTTATACAAAACAGTCGACCAGTCCTGCGTGAGTGGAATGTAGCCCTTTTATTATTCCATATTGCACGCACGATAGCAATAAACGAGTAATATGTCTCCACTTTATTTTTTTTTAGTGCGATATTAACGTTGTAATAAATTTGCAGTGCGACAGAAGGAAATTTGTCAAGATAAAGATTTACAGCAGTTATATTCATTCAAAGTTTTCTTTAACGTTTAGCGAGAATATTTACCGGTGAGAAGTTAGCAACAAACCTCCAGCAACAAAATTTCAAAATTGCCAAGGCTGTCAGAGTTGAGAAAAAATTATTACTACCTAATGGTGTAAATAATTTTTTAAAGAAAGTAATTACAGTCAAAACTTTCTCGTAATTGGATACCAAATGATAAAATATATTAAAAAATGCCACCAGTACGTTTTGGTTCATCGATTTTATTGATTACTGATCGATTGAAAATAGTTAATGTCACGCATTTAAAAGACGCCAAATTCAAAAACGTAACGTTTTGCACAAACGTTGCACAAATGAAATTCTGACAAAATGTGAGAGAACACATTTAAATCTATCGATTTATCCTATTTCTGAGGTTTGGCCGATCGATTTTATTGATTTATTCGATTATAAACAACAGCCCCAGGATTCAATTATTCAAGACAGCGTCAACTATAAACGCACATAACTTTCTATATAAATGTTGCACAGATGGATTTCTTGCCAAATGTGAAACAAAACATCGATTTATGTTATTTCTGTGGTTTGGCCGATCGATTTTATTGTTTAATTATTAATTGTAAACGAAAGCTCCCACTACTTTAGATATTCAAGATAGCGTCAGCTTTAAATGCACATAACTTTCTATGTAAATGTTGCACAAACGAATTTCTTGCAAAATATAAAACATAACATAACATTCAAGTCTATCGATTTATGCTATTTCTGAATTTGGCCGATCGATTCAATTGATTAATTATCGATTGATTAAAAATGGAAGCTTCCACGACTTCAGATATTCAACTATAAATGTACATAACTTTTTATGTAAACCTTGCACAAACGAATTTCTTACAAAATATGAAACAAAACATTCGAATCTATTAATTTATGCTATTTCTGAATTTTGGCCGATCGATTCAATTGATTAATTATCGAATGAAAATGGGCGCTCCCATAATTTCAGATATTCATTTCTGCGTCAAGTATAACCGCATATAACTTTCTATCTAAATGTTGCACAAACGAATTTCTTACAAAATATGAAACAAAACATTAAAATCTATCGATTTATGCTATTTCTGAATTTGGCCGATCGATTAAATTGATTAATTATCGATTGATCCCACGATTTCAGATATTCAATACTGCGTCAACTATAAATGCAGATAACTTTTTATATAAATGTTGCACAAACGGATTTCTTGCCAAATATGAAACAGAACATCGATTTACGCTGTTTCTGAGGTTTGGCCCATCGATTTTATTGATTAATTATTGATTGTAAACGGAAGCTCCCACGATATTCAAAACAGCGTTAATTATAAATGCACTTAAATTTCTATCTAAATGTTGCACAAACGAATTTTTTACAAAATATGAAACAGAACATTAAAATCTATCGATTTATGCTATTTCTGAGGCCTGGTCAATCGATTTTATTGATTAATTATCGATTAAAAACGAGAACTTCCATGACTGCAGACATCTAAGACAGTGTCAACTAAAAATTCACGTAACTTTTTATGTAAACGTTGCAAGAACGAATTTCTTACAAAATATGAAACAGAACATTCGAATCTATTGATTTATGCTATTTTTGAATTTAGGCCGATCGATTCAATTGATTAATTATCGATTGAAAATGGGCATTCCCACGATTTCAGATATTCAATACAGCGTCAACTATAAACGTACGTAACTTTTTATGCAAATGTTGCACAAACAAATTTCTTGCAAAAACGAAAGTGCACACGTACATTTATCGATTTATGATATTTCCAAGTTTTGGCCTCTCACTCACGACATTTTCTTGCATTAGCCCCGAGAACGCCTCTTGCAATCGATAATCATTAAAGTCGATGGTCCAAAACTCGAAAATAGCATAAATCGATAGATTTGTGAATGTTCTCCTTCATGTTTTACAAGAATTTCGTTTGTGCAACAAGTTATGTGCTTTTGTACTTGGCGCCTTTTAAGGGCGTGACGTTAACTATTTTCAATCGATCAGTAATCAATAAAATCGATAGGTCTAAAGTTACTGGTGGTATCTCTCGATATACTTGATAATTTACTATCCGATTGCGCGTAGGTTTTGATTGTAAATACTTTTTAAAAAAAATTATTTAATTTAATTAATTACTGCTAATAATTTGGATTTCGTTTTTTTCTCAATTGTGATGCACCAGGGATAAACTTCAGTTGCTAATGATCGCCACAATGCTGTTAAAATTATAGTTCTATAATAATTAGGAGGGATTTGGCAGACGATTTAAATTTTCCAAGTTTGTTGTTAGAGGTTCGTTGCTAACTTCTCACCGGTGAACAATTTTAAAAGTTTCCTGAGAACCATATCACATATTTGTTATAAAACAGATAAAAAAATAACTCAAATATTTATTGACCATCCAATTAATTTTTTTAACACAAAAAAGCAGCGAAGACGAAAGTGTATGCAACACTACAATTAAATTCCAAATTAAAGTAGGTTTTTTTCTTCTAAAGGTTTGTAGCACTGACAACTGTCCAGTTATCTTTTTTTGTGCCAACATACTCTCCCAACACTTGGCAAACGCGTTTGATTAAAAACATGATGGGCAGGGTACGTTTGTGCATTCAAGTCGAAAGACAGCATTTTCAGCATCTGCTTCAAGCTTCAGATTTGTTTTGAAGTGTTCCTCTGAATTTTGCGTTTCCTTTATATATATCTTTTTTGTAATATCATGATTGCGTATCGACAACTGCCAACTTTATAAAAGTGGGTCGTATTCCTTACATCTATTACAAGTTTAATTTAAATGAATACTCTGAGCCGTCATAGCATCGAGACATATTTTACAAATGTCATGCAGAAATTCCTTTATTGTATTTCATTGTTAAAACCGACGATTTATTACCTTTCGCAGATGCATTGAATATTTTCATTACTGTGACGAATGAATTATGCCAGACGAATAAATTGTACGCGTAAATATTTAAGCAAAGTATTAGTTATTGATTGTGAATTAAAAAAACCAAACGTGCCGAAATTTTTGCATGATTTAACAAGACATGATGTGACAAGCCTCGATTGATTGATTAATTAACTATGTCAGCCAGTCAATAGTCAATGAGCTGAATTTAATAATTGCGCGTTTGTTGCAGATTGTCGTTGTCAATTGAATCAATATTTTCTGGACAAATAAATTTATGACTTAAGCAAGTGAAAATTCTTATACTCAAACGATGCAATCAACCCAATATTTTTGCTTGTCTGAAACCATTTTCTTTGTGTTCGCTTCGAGTGTACTCTAACTTACTCCTGCAAGTCCTCCTTAGGGTCGATTTGCCAGGCACCCCGTTAATGTTGAAGACACTTCTGAAACAAGTGCAAGAAAATTGCACCGCGCTCGGTAAACAATTCCCGTCATCGCACATTACAAAGAACTTTCCGATAATTAGTTTTCTTCCATGCACACAACAGCCGAGGTAACTTTACATTTTCCATTCGCTTACAATTTACCGGAGAGTTTCAAATTCCAACCTAAGGTTTGTTTCAATTTCTTGACGCCTCAATTATTCGTTCTCTTTATTATTTTTGAAAAAAGTATGGAGCTTAAGGCTTTACGTAAAATAATAATTCTGAACACCCCCCGTATATCTCACTCGGTGATGAATTAACTTTACTTCGAATTATTTTACAGCCACGAACGCGCAAGTCTTGCATGTAAATTAACGTTGTAATTGCCGGTTTGCATTTCAAAGTGTAATTAAGTACTTCGGGGGTGGAAAATGTGGATAGTCCGCGATACATTTCATTTGTTTCTGAACTAAGCTAATGTTAACCACCCATCTTCATTCTGCGAATAAAATACGTATTATCTAAAAATAATGCTGCGGAGAAAATGTATTCAGTTTTGAATTCAGGAGACGAGAGCCCTAATGGAGTTTGACTTTTTCTTATTTAAGTTTCTTCACATTTCGACTTTCTTACATTTTTATTTATGTTATGCAAATTGAATGACAACTACAGGAAATAATTCAAATACATTTCCTTGTTTGTCCAGTAAATTGGGAGAGAATATCAAATTCGCTCCTGCGCGTTTATGTTCAAATATAATTCGGTAAAGTTTAAGAGCACTTCAATTGCGATCAATCCTTTCTTCTCTTTAAATCGAGATCGTGTTTAAACTGCATGGTACTATTTATTTATGAATGCAATTAGCATTTAAAAATTAAAGAAAGCAAACTATATTGTATTTACTTTCCTGTGACCTTCTGGAGGGAAACGTCCTGAAATAAACGGGCTCTTACTTGATTTGATCCTTTGAATCCGAGAAGAGTATTATGACCTAACCTTTCATTCGATGAAATTACATTAAAGGTTTCTATTTGGGCCACAATACCACCATTGTTGCAGCCCTCTCATTGTCGACTCTATTGAAATTGCGTCGAGCGAAATGGAGACGGTAAATTTTTCCCAATTGGAAAGGGTGTTTGTTTCTTTTTCGCCCCTTTCGTGCTGATATTGACCAAAGAAGCAAGGCGCAACTTTAAATAACGATTTCCATTAACATAATGAAGTCTTTATGGCCCCAATCTAAGCACAATTCGAATTTTGACGCGAAACTTGCTGTGCTCTTTGATGGTCAATAAAAAGAACAGTTGTTGGTCATCCTCCCAGTTATCGGCATATTGGCTTAAATCGACTGTATTTAAATTGGTTTTCAGCTGCGAATAATTGGGAATCCATTAATTCTATAGGGGGTTAATAATTGGTGTGTTTACCCTAACTTAAAAATACTGAGCGCTTTCAGACTCGGTTACTTTCGCTTTAGTTGAATTAGGCGATCCGTCACCTCAACAAACCCGCTTTCATTGACCAATAAATTTAAATTAGCTCCACGGCGATAGGGGAAGAATTGAAATTAATGACGGCCATACATTTTTCAAGCCACGAATGGAAAGCGTCCGACGAATATATAATATTCGGCCCTGGGAGCAGATGTTTCCGTATCGTAACGATTCCCTTAAAATTTCAGGCGCCCCCCCGAACCGAACGCATGAATTATTCAGGGACGTTTTTAGTAAAACTCGAGTGATCCTTCATATATACATTTTAATGGTGTCCGGATTGACTGAAATAATTATGCAAGAGGGACAAAGGGAGAGTTGCTCTCATAATTAAAATATACGTATAAGTGGTCCATCAATTTTAGAGTAACGAAACGGAGAAAGTGTGGAACTAGTAAAATAAAACACCAAAGCAGTAGTGATGAAGTTTTCGACGAAAATGGAAGGGCAAGCAAAAAATGAAAAAAATCAAAAGAGGCAACTGGGATAGTTGGGGCACAGAGGGAAGGTTTTCCAAAACAAATTACAAAGAAAATCAGGGAAGAAAAACGTACTTAACCCCACAGTCCTATGACTAAATGGACCAAATAATAATAAAATAAAGAAATGGTGGAGGCGCCTGTAGTTACTACGCGTTTTCTACATATAGGAAACCATAAGAATTAAATGTTGTTCCTTCTTTTATTGCACGTGTGTTGATATGCATGATCCCTTCCCCCTTTTTCTTGAATACAATGACACTTCACTATCGTTTCCCCCTTTTTGTTTGCAGGAACTTTAACTGTAAATATAAGCGTGCTGCTTCTGAGCCTAGCTTCTCCGGATGAATCTAGTTTGGTATGTAAAGGCGTCCCTCGCTCTCTCAAGACCTTCCGACGTATTGATTTATTGTTTTCTGCAGAAATACGAGGTAGAATTCTTACTCCAACAACAGTGGTACGACCCCAGGTTGAAGTACGCCAATCAGAGCAGGTACGACTACCTAAACGCCATCCATCACCACGATGACATCTGGCTACCGGACACGTACTTCATCATGCACGGCGACTTCAAGGACCCACTCATACCCGTTCACTTTTCCCTTCGCATTTTTCGAAACGGTAGCGTCAATTATCTCATGCGGTAAGCGTACTTCATCGATTCGCTGTGGGGGGGTGATTAAATTTTTGGCTTGTTTCAGGAGGCACCTTATATTATCCTGCCAGGGTAGTCTTAACATATTCCCTTTCGACGACCCCCTTTGCTCCTTTGCGATGGAAAGTAGTGAGTTTTTTTGGCGCTCGCGTTTTAGTAAAGGGCGGGTTACATTAGCTTGTGCTTTTTCGCAGTATCCTACGAGCAGACGATGATCAAGTACGTTTGGAAGAACGACGAGGACGTCTTGAGGAAGTCGCCCAGTTTGACGACCCTAAACGCCTATCTCATAGAAAATCAGACTATTATATGTCCTACTAAATCAAGTTGGAGAGGTAAAGATTTTTTCCTTTTTGCTCTTATCGCGGAAGTAAATTGCTTTTTCGTGTGACATCTAATTTTGCTTTGTGAGCTTTTGAGAAAGACGACATTAAATCGTAGCTTTTTTTTAATTCTCGGAGAGTATTTACATTTTTGATGTTGCACTTTTATGTTGCTGAATCCTTTTAGAGTTTTAATCTGATTTAACGGCGGCCCCATCCACATCAGGCTTTTAGTTGTAAACAAATTTCTGAAGCCTTAAAAGGATCGGGTTTCGAAGTGTTTTGCAAGTCAAAATAATTGTTGTTGAAATTGTTTAAATTCTTACTAGGTTTCCTTTTAGGTAACTACAGCTGCTTGAAAGTGTTTTTAAAATTTACAAGAGATAGGGCCTTCTATTTTACGACCGTTTTTATACCAGGTATTATTTTAGTGACGTCCTCGTTCATCACGTTTTGGTTGGAATGGAACGCAGTTCCTGCCAGAGTTATGATAGGCAAGTGATCGTTTTTTTTTTGTTTCGGCTGGAAGACTAAAGCTTTTGATTCGCAGGTGTAACAACAATGCTCAACTTTTTCACAACTTCGAATGGTTTCCGTTCGACTTTGCCGGTAGTGTCTAATCTAACAGCAATGAATGTGTGGGATGGTGTGTGTATGTGTTTTATTTATGCGTCGCTCTTAGAATTCGTGTGCGTCAACTACGTGGGCAGGAAAAGGCCCCTGCACAACGTGGTTTACCGCCCAGGAGAAAATCCAGTCATCCAGGTCAGTACTTCACTAAATTCTCCTCCTCACATTTTTTTTTACAACCATCGACTTATTAGCCTTTTGCCGAATGAAACCAAATAGGAACTCGTTCTTTTAAATCGATGGTGTTATTGTTGTTAAATTCAAAAATAGAAAAAAAATACTGATTCGGTTAGGTTGAAAAAGAAAAACTAGAATTCACTTAGATTTGTTTGCAAATGAGACGAAACGTAGCAGATTTTGCCGATCACTTTTTGTGTCAGTTCTGTGTGACAGTGTTCGTTTATACACTTTGACATTCTTGCAAATTTTCTCTACTCTCTCTTCTATTCTAATTGCATGTAAATGATAGTGCATGTCTGTAATATTCCTACAAATATTACTTTGGAAAATAACATTAGAAGTGAAGTAATAGCTTCTACTGATTGTATGCGTGGAAGCTATTGCGGACCACGTAGAGTTCAATAGATAACTAGAGCGAAAATATTTTTAGGAATTATTCTCTTTCTGTTTTACTTGAGACACTAACTTTTTAGATATTTCCTTCACTTTGTTTGGTGTTGTTTCGCAATACTACAACAGCGTGCAGGAACATTTTACTTAATACATTAATCACAGAGCGGAGACTGTACTTGTATATTATGTGTAAAAAGTTCACACATTTCAGTAAATAACTCGTTTGTAAATATTTTCGATGTGGTTGGCGAAACCTAATAAGGTACACAACATCGATTTCATATTAAGATAATTGATTTTTTTTGGTGTGCAATAAACCGCCAACCATTTTGAGAAAGTCCCATCATAATTAACGTTTCTAATATTGCCAGAATTAATATCGATGTGTACATTGATTGGCATGATGATGTATTAGAAGAGATGATGATGATGATTAATCACTGCGGGGGCAGTACCTATGCTTGTTGTCAATGGCTCATAAGATGAACGTTGTTGGTCTGTCATGTTGCAGCGACTGCCCGCTGTTCTCAGCAGGATAGGCATTATCCTGGCCAGTCCCCTGGTAAGCCTAGGTTTCTTAGTATCCCGCCCAGCCTATCACGTTCACACGCAAGCAACTGTGCTTTGCATGAGTATGTTTTTTGGCTCATGCGCATGATCGTTCTCGTTCTCATATTTACCCGCAATTTGACCCCCCAAAAAAGGAATCAAAAAACAAAAAAGTGTACAAGGTACAAATAAATTCATCCCCCGAAGAGTGATATGCTGGAAGAATTTCTTTATTTTTGCTTTGCTCAAACTGGAGTTCAAACCGCAACAAATCTCACCTCTCTCTCAAGTCTTTAAATCGTTGTAAGTTACACGTCTTCAGTTTGGTTTTAAATGAAATGCATGCGCGCACAAGATTTGTTGTAAAAAAAAAATAAACGACAAAGCAACTACACTGATTTTTTTAAAATTAATTTTCGGTTTTTTTTAGGTAGTTAAACGACGCAAGGAAGAAATAATTTTTTTGATTAATAACTAATGACAGACCAAAATTATTTAAATAAAAAATTAAATCCGCATTAACTTTCTTACAGCATGTCGCTATAACGTAGTCCTTCAAACGAATATTAATATCTAGGTACTCTTAACCCCTTTCATCATGAAGTATTGACTGGAAGCTTATGAGCCACTGTTGTTGCATGCTTCATACACTGCACAAAAAGTACTATTTTATAATTGATAAAGTTTTGGATAAATCGAAACCACTTTACCCGGTGTGAGGTCCCTTTCACGACGTCATTTTCCGATTTATTTTCAGTATTTGAGTGAGCCCCATAACACGAGGGCATTTCAGAAAAACGCGGCGACTTTCTATCAACCCACAATCGATTTATAATTTATTTTATTTTTTTTTAAATAAAAATTGGTAGGCAAAACCAGAACATTTTATTATTTATTATATTTTAACTAGGAGACCGTGCGACAAGAATTTTACTCATCCTTCAGTGAAAATTACGATTTCACCACAGTAAGTTTGAAAGACGTACAAAAGTATTCTCGTTTATAACCAACTAACAAAAGTAACTAAGCAAACGTCGTAGAATACAATAACGTTTGTGTTAATTATACTATATGTATGGTAATTATTATTATTATTAACATTTAAGCGCTTACGCATTGACATTAATTGTGGAAACCTTTTTATTTCACCCCGTAACTTTGTATTTTCTTTTTTTTTTTTTGTAAATTGGACAACTGTAAGTGTTCGTATAAAAGGGTTTCCACTTGTAGTTAACAACTTTTGAGTCGTACTTAAACTGCTTTTGTGGAGTGCTAACGAGCCTAGGGTGGCGGCGCCTCATCGATTAATTTGCTCTGATTTTGTTTGCTGCAGAGCGACAAGAAGAGGGACTCGGCGGTCGCCAACGAAATAGTTTCTTGTACTTCATGCGGACCAAATCCTTGTACTCACACGGCTAATAACGGCTGTGCTGCTGAGGTAAATTTTCTTTTACAAAATATCCATCCTCGATCCCTTATTTCTAGTAGTTGCTGTTTTGCGTTAGGATTTATTCGTTTTTTTTACTTTCTTTCTTTTATTCAGTTGGTTCGTTCCTTCATTAATTTTTATTTAATACCTGAGCGTAAGCTGTTGCCAAACTCAAGTTGGCACTAAAACAAATAGTAGAAGCATGGAAGATTCATCCTGTGGCGAATGGCAAAGAAAAGTGGACAGTCTCGGTAGAAAAAAAACTTTCTTTTCCCAGTTTAGTACTAAAGCCAAGTTGGGATTTGTTATTATCAGACTTCGGGCATTTAGGGGCGTTACTGTGGCGATGCAATGGCTTCGAGTTTCGTAACCATGGCAACGCTCCGAAATGTCCGTAGCCTAGTTATTATTGATCATTTGACTAACTAAAACTGAGCATATTTTTATTAAATAGCAAAGGTTTCCTCTTTGCTACTTTTTTTTGTTAGGATTTATCCAATGTAGAATCTTCCTTCCTCTCATCAATTTCATTGGGTATTTGGGGAACCTTCTTCACTTTTTAATTGAATTGGCTTCCGGTTGGAACCGCGTCACGACTACTTCTACTGCAGAAGTTTCGTTCTCCATTGTAGAAGAACTTCCACGGGGCTGCTGCTGCTGCTACTTCTCGTTCGTCAAATGAGACTAATACCGCTGCTGCTGGAGGTGTTAGTCTCATTGACTGGCAAGAAGTAGCAGCAGCAGCAGCCCAGAGGAAGTTCTTCTGCAATAGAGAACGAAACGTCGGCAGTAGAAGCAGTTGTAACCCGATTCGTTTCGTCTTTAATTTTTATTTAATGCCCAGAGCGTAAGCTGTTGCCAAACTCAGGTAGACACTAAAAAAAAATAATAGAAGATGATGCTGAGCATGGAAGATTCGTCCTATGGCGAATGGGAAATCTTCGAAGCAAGTGTAAAGTTTCAGCAGAAAAAAGCATTCTTCTCCCAGTTTAGTACTCAAGCCAAGTTGAGGTTCTTGTTATCAGACTTCGGGCATTTAGGAGCGTTGCTATGGCTACGCAATGAATTGGTCTTCGTGTTTCGTAATCATGGCAACAAAAATCCGAAATCGTAAATCTTCGAAGCAAAGAAAAGTGTAAAGTCTCGGCAGAAAAGAAGCTTTCTTATCCCAGTTTAGTACTCAAACCAATTAGGGGTTTGTTATTATCAGACTTTGGACCTTTAGGAGCGTTACTACGGCTACGCAATGAATTGGTTTTCGTGATTCGTAACCATGGCAACGCCTCGAATTGTCCGAAGTCTGGTTATTATTGATTGTCTAATGAAAACTGGGCATATTTTTATAAAGGTTTCTTCTTTGCTGCTTTTCTTGTTAGGCTTCGTCCAATGTAGAATCTTCCTTCCTCGTCGTCAATTTCATTGAGTATTTGGAGAACCTTCTCTACTCTTCAATTTAATTAGTTTCCGGTTGGAACAGCATCACGGCTGCTTCTACTGCCGGCATTTCGTTTTCCATTGCAGAAATACTTCCTCGGGGCTGCTGCTGGCGGTGTTAGTCTCATCGACTAACGAGAAGTAGCAGCACCAGCAGCCCCGAGGAAGTTCTTTTGCAGTGAAGAACGAAACGTCGGCAGTACAAGCAGTGGTGATTAGGTTCCAACCGGAAGCCAATTCAATTATGCACAGCGGCCTTCAAGTTAAACTTCTTTACTCTTCTCTGCCATTATTTCATATTTTTTCTAAATACCTTTGTTCAAAATTTTCTTCTATAGTTCTTTGGAATTGTATAAATATTTGGAGATTCTTCTCTGGGTGTAATAATGCCCCTTGGTAATACCTTCTTTACAACTGAGCATCTCTCTCTATTAAATAATAAAGATTTCTTCTGTGCTGTGCCTTTTTTGTTTGTTGGATTGTATCCCCCTTCCTCGACGTTAGTTGATCGTCATTACTTTAAGCCCCCAAACACCTTTTTAGATTTTCCAATTCCACTCGCCTAGTAATTTTATTAATCTTGAAGAATCATCTTCGTTATGCACTGAAAACTTTCGCCCCAATTTTCTTATTAGAAGACATTTCAGGCCTTCCAAATTTCTTTCGCGTGTGACAAAAACAGATTTGTGTTCTTCTTTACTGAACAGGAATATCATCTTAAGTTGGCCAAAAAGAAATAGGTAATTGGAAGAAGTAGATGAAGAAAATGAAAGAAGCAGAAGACCCCTGAAGTATTTATTTTTTTTTTTATTTGCCTCCTTCCCCCCATAAACGGTTTTGGTTTTGTCATAGAATAGATGTCACCCTTGCCTTTTAGCAGAGCTTTCAGTAGACTTCTGCCCCTTGTTTAAAGTTGCTAACCTGGAGTAGTCTTCTATATTGCAGGTGCGGAAAAAAGAACCGCCCCATCCAATAAGGGTGGCGAAGACGATCGACGTCATCGCCAGGATCACCTTTCCGTCGGCGTTCGCGGTGTTTCTGATCTTTTTCTTTTACCACTACAACAGTTTCACCCACGCAGATTATGCACAATAGAAGGAAACAATAACTCTCTAGCATTGCGTACATATCAGATTCTTGATGACAAAAGTACCTTTAGATGCTGCGCAAATGGACATTGCGGTCGACGATTTGTTGTTGTTGTTGTTACGTATTATTACTATTATTATTATTCAATCTTTGAAAGTTCGCGAAACGTGTAGCTTCATAGCACTGTACATAGTTAAAATGAAGATGTAATATTTTTAACTATAACACACTCTGTATCATAGCAAAGAGCAAAGACCCCCCCGTTTCGTTTCTTTTTCTTGTTCTGAGCCTAAAAGTGCATTATTCCTTGTGATAACACACGTGGGTGTCAATGTATTTTATATGCAGTTACATGTGTGTTTCGAATTTATTATAAGCGTAAGATGTGAATAAAAATTGATTCAATTAGAGGAGAGAGGAGGGTACACTGCGTTTTTAATTCGTTTCCAAATTGGTAGTTCTTTTTTTTGCTTTCGCGAACGGTTTTGAATTCTGCACGTTTTGTTCATTCGGCGATCCGTGAATTTCTGTTATTGGATTTCGTCGAATCGAAACGTGACACAGAAAAACAAGAACGTGAAATATTATCGAATTATGTTTTCGTTCGCCTGTGAAATCTGTGTTGGCCTGCATTGACGGTAGTAAGCCACAAATCATTTCCGAACAGAAAAATTGAGCTTTGAGATTTTCATTATTTGACTTCAGATTATTTGGTGGGTAAACTCTTTGTATAAATTGGAAGTGAAGGGCAAACAGTTTTTTTTTTTCATTCCCCCGATATGTATTTCTTGCAATTTTAAGGAAATATGACAGATTTGTGTTTATTTATTCGAGCGTTTTATTTGAACACTGCTTCATCAACAAACCAAACATGCAAAGAGTTATTTCGATACACCCTGTAGATGTCACAGCTCACAGATTATTTACAAAACGACTTGTGTATTGTTTTTATTTCCGGTGTACCTATGAAATGTTAAGACATATTAGTTTTAAGAATAAACCTACACGCTTGTGTGTTTCTATCTCAATCTTCTCTTGCGTTAAAAACTAACCGCGATTGCATCCATCTTATGGAACTAGTTTCGTACCTACCTGTATATAGATAACTTAATATTACATTCCAAATATATTTACTCTTTAATTCCGTTGATTGACGAACGGCATTCAAGAGCGTTGTTTTTTTTTAATCGTTCTTGAATGCCTGTTCTGTAATAATGTAAAAATTAACGGAATAAGTGATGCTGTCCTTCAAATAAATTTGTAAAGTATATTGACTTCATCTATAATGGCGTTTGCGTTCGCGTTCGCATAACTTTAGGTTCTTAGATTAGTTAATTACAGCATGCAACAACCATGCACAATATAGAGCAGATTCTGTGATGTCAGACTGAAAAGCTTGTACCAAAAATAAATTTGATAATTGAATGTATCTGTATGTTATTCGTACTTATCACTTTTCTAGTCTAATATGATTATAAATTTAATAGTCCTTAGGAAGATAAGGTGAAGGAATTTTTCGTATAAACACTGACGCATTCGACAATGGCTTAAAATACAGAGTGACTTTAAAATTTGGAATTTATTCGAAATTTATACGAAAAATCCGTTTTGTGCGAAAGCATGGAATTTTAGTAGCGTACGTGAAAGCACACAATAACAATAACCAACCCACAATTAGCACCGTTTTCTCACACCGTTGTACATAAATAAGTAGATGTTGAGCCTGAACACTTTGTACATAAGGAATTTATTGAAAGTAAAATTCCATGCTCAAAAAAAAAACCTAGTCGATATATACAGCTTTAAACTGAACGTAATTTTAAGGAAAGCCGCATTCGTCCGTACACGATTTTCCTTTTTATCTTATAGACGCCATCTGTTACGTGTTTTACCAAAATAATTTGGTGACGAATGTGGCTCATAGTTTCTAGGGGTAATATTTTTGCATCTCTCGATTAAAAATCCATATATGATATGTTAGGTGAATTCAGTAATAAGCTTTATGAAGTTTTTAATAACGCGCACCTAAACTTTAAAATTTAAAATTTGTAATTCGGCCGAGGAGCTAAGTTTAAACTCAAAGAGAAAACATTGAAGTAAGTCGTAGTATGCCTTTCCAGATAGTATCCATTGTTGTATATAATATTGTCTGTATATATACATCGAATTATTATTATTATTATTGAACCAAAAACACGTTATTATATGTATGTTTTCATCTGTTATAATAAATATTTCCAACCAGTTTTCTTTGTGCTTTTATATACATTTTCTTTTACAGGCTGGGCTTCACAAACGATTTAAGCCTGGCTTAGACTGCGTTGTATAAAAAACTTAAGCCAGGATTAAATTTAAGCCCAAGTTAGATGTGACGCACAATATGCTGGGGCGTTGCGTTCATAAACTATTCCCCCGAGAGCGACTTGGGCGTGTAATCGCATCTTTCTCACTTAGGATTTTTAATATATTTTGCGTCTCGCTTAGTATGTGTCGAGACGTCTTGTGTTTACATCATTTCCATGACGACGGGCGTACTTTTCACAACCCACTCTTAAGTAGAGCGTAAAAAATACGACCGTTGTCATGGAAATTATGTAAACACAAGACGTCACCACATAACCGAGCGAGACGCAAAATATATTAAAAATCGTGAGTGAGAAAGATGCGACTACACGCCCAAGTCGCTCTCGGAGGTATAGTTTATGAACCCCCCAGCATATTGTGCGTCACATCTAACTTGGGCTTAAATTTAATCCTGGCTTAAATTTTTTGTACAACGCAGCCTTAGAATGTGACACGTCGTAACATAAGTCACATTCTAGCTTGGCCATTAATCCCCTGGCTTAAATCTCCTGTGCAACCCAGCCAGAGACTTTCCCAATTTAAATTCTGCCAAATAAGGTACATCCACTTCAGCAATGCAAGTTTACTAAAGCTTTGGCTACTAAGCACTAGATGGCGCTGTACGCGATGGAAACCGGCGCATCCACCAATTTTTTGAAAATACTTCCCCAGTTCGTGTGGGTAGGCAATTTTTATACACGTGACGTCAAACCTCTCACTATAACTCCGACACAAAATAAGTATATAAGTCCGACAAGCACGTGGGTAGGTGGGAGGGGCCAAAAAAAATTCCACACTAGCTTTCACATTGAAAATGACTGTGGCATAAAGTTTTGGTTGAACATTCTTTATTGTAGTTAGTTAGGGGGAGGGAAGGTCCCCCGGGGAAAGATATCCCTTTGGGAAAATAAAAAATCTTTGATTTTTGATGATGAAAATCTAAAATCTTCTATCACCAACATATACACGCACTTAGCGGTTTTACAGATTTCTGTAAGTTTGCTAAAGCTTCGGCTACTGAGTACTAGATGGCGCTGTGCGTGGTGGAAACCGGCGCATCCGCCAATTTTTTGAAAATACTTCTCCAGCATTCATGTTATGAAAATCAGCCTTACGAACAACACACGCACTTCAGCGGTTTTACAGATTTCTGTAAGCTTGCTAAAGCTTCGGTTTTTGAGTACTAGATGGCGCTGTGGGTAATGGAAACCGGCGCATCCGCCAATTTTTCGAAAATACTCCAGCTATCATGTTATGAAAATCAGCCTTACGAACAATACACGCACTTCAGCGGTTTTACAGATTTCTATAAGCTTGCTAAAGCTTTAACAATTGAGTGCTAGACGGCGCTGTATGTGACGCTGCAACAAATCGGCGCAACCACCAATTTTTTTTAAATGATTCAACTTTGGCCGTCGAAAGATTGTAAAAGATTTCTAATACGTTGGCTATTAAGTGCCAGATTTACTCTGATGATATGCACTTTAGCATTTTACAGGTTTCTGTAAGCTTACTAAAACTTTGACTATTAAGCAACAGATGGCTCTGAATGGATGTTGTAAACCGGCGCGTCCACCAAATTTATAGTAGGAAGATGCATTTCTCTGGAGAATTTTCGTACTTTTTTGTTGTTTAGTGTCTTTCGGAATGACTAATTCCCAGTGGAAAAGTTTGATGGCTCCGAAAGGAGCCGATTTAAAACTCCCTGAAGTTCTGCGTTGGAATGGAACGGAGATGGTTTGGAGCGAAGTCCTCTGCGCCGACCTGCAGTTTACATAAGTTCTGAAACAGATAAATAACAAAGATATTTCATTCATTTCTATTGTTTTCTAAACCTGGAATTAAAAAAAACTATTTCCTCTATTTCATATACAGAACGTTTCGTAGAATTAGTGTGAATGCTTGTTGAATTAAGTTCGAAATGTGCGCTGGAAATTTCCCATAGCACACTGTGTTTATCGTGCGCGCGCTCAAACAAGGGGGAAATCGCTTATCTCTATTTCACAGCTGCATTTTCTAATATCCACTGCGCAGTCCGCCTTGTCAAAATCGGACAGGTGGTTTCCAAACAACAAAGGCAACAGGTTGTCTATCAATACTAGGGCAGCAGGTAAATTCACACCTAAATCGAACGCGCTCTCAATTTCAAGAAATTTTCCGCCTGCTGTCCTTAAAGCCCCACGCCCATATGTGTTCGTGAGTTACTCCTTCCGTAAACACGCGCGTTATCAAAACGCGGAAGCTCCTCCAGTAACCTAAATACGCAAACGCATAATTAATTCGAACGATTTTCATTTCAGACATGGATTACGATTATTTAATTAAGTTTCTGGCGCTGGGCGATTCGGGCGTCGGGAAAACGAGCTTCCTCTACCAGTACACGGATGGGACGTTCAATTCGAGATTCATATCCACAGTTGGTATTGATTTTCGGGAGAAGCGACTCGTAAGTGTGACACGATTCAAAACAGATTCGAAGTTTCGCCTTTTTTTTTCCTTCTTCAGCTCTATCAATCCAAGGGCAGAAATCACAGGGTACATTTGCAATTATGGGACACGGCTGGGCAAGAAAGGTAAAAAAAAATCATATTGTTTGCATGCATGTTGTGACTATATAAATATTTAATTTTTCCCTTCGATTAATATTTTTGTTTATTTGGGATGGAGTACTTAAATATCAAAATCGAAAGATTTGAAATAAAAATGGTTTGGAAAGCCTGCAAATTAGATTTAAGCCCAGTATACACTTGGAGACATTTTATGAAAACGTTGCTCATTGAAGCTCTTGTTTATGCTCGCTTCTACTTTACTTGTTTCTGCTTTCTACTTATTTTCGGTGCTTCCTCAATGTTTACAAATCAATGTGAGTAAAAAAAACAATTTCCAAAGGAGCTCTTCAACAAACGTCCCCCAAGTGTGTACGGGCTTAAGAAAACAATTTTCTACTCTCCAAGTCTCGGAGTTTTTTTTTCTTTTCGTGCAACTATTACCAAAAAAATAATGCCCCTAAGTAACTACAGCTGTGTTAAGATGTCTTTTAGGTTCCGCAGTTTAACGACGGCGTTCTATCGAGATGCCATGGGCTTTCTCCTTCTATTCGACCTGACAAACGAGCAGTCATTTCTAGAAATAAGGAACTGGATAGAGCAACTTCGAGTAAGTTTCTCAAATTGGAAGAACTGAATAATTTTGATCCAATTTGCAGTTGCACGCTTACTGTGACGCACCTGACATAGTCCTCTGCGGCCATAAAGCGGATTTAGAAGACAGGAGGGTGGTTATGGAGTGGCGAGCGAGGGATATCGCCGAGAAACACGGGTAAGAGAAAATGCAGATTCCACGGTGCCCTTTCTAACTGTAATTTAGGCTTGTATATTTGGAGACGAGCGCCGCGACGGGGCAGAACGTGGCAAGGGCCGTGGAGACACTGCTCGAGCGTGTGATGATAAGAATGGAATCGGCCGTGGACAAGGCGATGATGCCCGGCCGACGTGGAAGGCCCAGGGATTTAAACGAGCCGGATTTGAACGCCCAGTCGACCTCATCGTGTTCCTGCAGATAATTTGCATGTTAATTAACCCACGGTTTCCGAACATCCTAAAAGGAAGTTATGTTATCTATTGTTGACGATGGACTGAGAGACTTTATTAATTTTTCCTGCAGATTTTATACTACATTAACAACTGTTGCAGTATTACATAAAGTGTTATTATATTTATTAATCAGTCGTTTCATTTTTTCTTCTTGTACTGAATTAAGAGTAACGAAGGGACGATGGCGGTGGAAATTGGAAGGTATTGATTGATTTGATAAAATTAAAGCGCCGTGAAGGTGAAGTGGCACATCTTGATGGGCCACTCCATTGACAAACATTATGAAATGAATGCGTGCACACGACACCATGGAAGCGACAACAAAAGGACCGCTCAAGTCAGAATTCTCGTCATTTCAATATCAATGTATTTGTTATTTTAATCTCGATTGTTTACTTATCACATTCACGTTTCATCTTTAGCAGTAATAAAAATATTGATATCATGGCACAGTTATGGGATTATTTTATTCACTTTCAGTTTAGCTTACAGTTTCAGAAAACGTCAATCATACACAGTACATTAAATTTAGTTTGGCAACATCGATCTCACTCATCGCCAATCTCTGCCCAATTTCGGCGGTGGGGTCCTAAAATTTACAGCGTCACTCTCTGTCCCGTAATTATTTCTTTCTTACCTTAGGCACTATGGTGGCTTCACCGTTTACGGAAAATGCGAACGCCCCGTAATGCATGACGCTACCGTAATCGTAAATTTCCCCAAAATTCGTGATCGTATCAGCATCGTAGATATTAAAATTATTCTCGGTGCCTGCTTGGATATTTTCCCAAATAATATCCACGTATTCGTCCCTCTCGGTGGAACTCTGTTGGTGGTAAAAGCCGAGCGCGTGCAAGAATTCGTGCACCACAGTTCCGTTCCTCAAACATCCCGAACCGGGGCTGCTGGGTTGCAAGTTCAACTCTTGCACGCCACCCCTGCGCCCCACGTACGACCAGCAACCGCTATTTTCGCCCTAAAACTTAACGTCAAGCCAAAAATGACCCTCGCAACATTTTTCTATACGCACGGTAATGCGGACGTAATCCACATCATCGCTGGTTCTCAACCTCGCAGTGATACAAGAAATGACCGCAAATTCCTGAAGAGATTCGTGAATCCAAGCCTCTTGTTCCTCATCTACAATAAATCAAAACTTGGGGAACTGAAGTGAATGAAATGTTTTGGGGGTTTTACCGAAGAAACCAGGTGCAATTTCGTACGGAATTTCATTATTCGCCCAGCGGTATCTCGTGTTGATTAAACCATTGCGTTGCCCGGGAATCAGTATCATGTCACCCTCGAATTGACCGCTGATTTCCCAGATGTTCTGCTTGTCGCTCTCACTCCACGAAGACAATTTTTCCTCTGGAAAATTGACCTCAGCGCAAGCCCAAGCAAACGATTAAGCAATGCCTACCTTGTTCTGTCGTTAGTTTCTTAATGTAACGGGGGGCTGCGATTATTTCGTGCGAAAGAACCGCCGCCAACGTCACTAAACACAAAAGCTTCATCGTGCTTTCGCTGAATGAGAACTGAGGATTTTTGATGCGTTCGCTTCCTGTTATTTATATTTGCGGCGAGGCGGCACTTCAGATATAATTATCGGATGTGATTTGGCAATTAATTTTACAAAAAAAAGTTGGAGTTGGATAAGATCGAAATGTGCTTGATTAAAATCTTGTGCTATCACCGAGTACTTGAAAAGCGTCTGGCTTGCATTATGTTGATTAAAAAAAATATATATACACAAGCAGCTTGCGGCAATTAAATTATAAAACTACTGTTCACAGATTGTAGTAAGCCGTCGTGTAATTAGTAATATTTATTACAACATTGATAATATAAATTAATTGTTAGGCTAATATAGAACAGATTAATAACGTTGGTTTGACAGTAATATCTCAATTGATTTAATAATTTCTTATCATTTTCATTAATTTCTTGCATTCATTTAATAAATTAGATACGAACATGTAACGTAGCAGTAATATTTAAATATAATTGTGTAGTAAAATCCTTCAGTTGTAAGGAAAGCTGTTTGTGCCATCTACACACATATATAACGACGTAACAACAGTGGGAGCAAAGCACGTGAAATCAATAACTACACGAGCTCATACACTACACAGCAACCTGCGCATAAAAAAGTTTCTGTTTCTTTAAACTCTTGCCCTTTCTTCCAGATGGTGCTACGTTCAAGTTAAACAAAAGAATTTCTTGTTGCGTTACGAATATTTACACATTAGCTATATTCGTATTGATAAGTGAAGAACCTTTCTTGTTCGTCGAAATCTATGATTAAAAAAAATGTAATCGTTATTGATTAGACAGCTTTTAACATCAGCTTATGTGTTGGCCTGTTTACATTACCCCATTTCTTGTATAAGCTTTGCTTCGAGTCCAAGCAAGCGGGAACTGTGACACTTTGGCTTTGAAAAACAAATTGGAGATGATTAGTGACCATCGTTTAGAAGGTCAACTTGTTTCTTGTGCTGAAGAAGAATCCTTTAGTTCTTTTATCTAAAGAAGATCCGACAATGACATAATTTTGCGCAAGAGGTGGTCATTGGTCTTAAACAGGGGCGTATGTGTCGTGCGAGGTCATCTGAAGAAGTGTCGATGAGGACGTGACCTCACCAGATAGGTTTTTTCTTAATTCTTGCAAGTGGGCGTGTGTTTGAAGGAGTAGAAAATCGTTAATGACACCATCTTACCAGAGGGTGTGTTGCTTTAGCACTGCCCTTGCATTCGTAAGAATGTTAGTGGCACAATGTAGTAGTGTAAGGCCTTTTTACACTACCCTCTTTCTTGTACAAGATTTGCTTCGAGTCGAAGTAAGCGGGATACTGTGACACCTTGGCTTTTAAAATAATCGGGGCTGACAAGTGACCGTCGTTTAGAAGGTCAACTCTCTTCCAGAGGGTGATAAAAAATAATCCTTTGGTTCTTGTATCTGAAGAAGATCCAACAATGTCGTAATTTTGCGCAAGAGGTGGTCGTTGGTCTTAAGCAGGGGCGTATGTGTCGTTCAAGGTCACACCCCTTTACTTCTTGCATCTGAAGAAGTGTCGATGAGAACGTGATCTCACCAGATGGTGGTGGCTGACAGGTTTTTTTTAATTCTTGCAAGTGGGCGTGTGTGTTTGAAGAAGTAGAAAGTCGTCAGAGGGTGATAGTTCTTCTTGTGTTGCTTTAGCACTGCCCTTGCATTCTTAAGAATATTAAGGGCACAATGTAGTAGTGTAAGGCCTTTTTACACTACCCTCTTTCATGTACAAGATTTGCTTCGAGTCGAAGGAAACGGGATACTGTGACACTTTGGCTTTGAAAAAATTGGGGATGACAAGTGACCATCGTGTCTTGTATCTGAAGAAGATCCAACAATGTCGTAAGTTTGCGCAAGAGGTGGTGTTGGTCTTAAGCAGGGTCATACGTGTCGCTTAAGATCTTCTCCCTGACCTTGAATCTGAAGAAGCGTGGACAAGGACGTCATTTCACCAGATGGTGGTCGTCGATGGATTTTTTTAGTCCTTGCATGAATATGTGTGAAATATAAATAGAATGTCATCAATGACATCAGGATTGTGTTGCACTAGACCAGGCCAGCCATTGTTTTGACGCATACGCAGAAATTAGAAGGTTCAATTGATGCTAGGAAGCGAGATCAGTGCTTGAGGTCATAGACTTTTTTTCAAACACGATTGCACAAGTTCAAACAAAGTCAAAAGTCAAAAAAACTGAAAGGATTTTTTGAGGAGAAAACTGAAAAGTTAGAAATTAGTTAATAATTCTCGATTCCAGAAAGTTTCGAATTGACCCCCAGACGGCGCTAGACTTTACAAGAATGTTCCGAAATAGGTCCTGTGCTCTATAAACAACGACAAATACGATTCAGAACGATTGGAAGAATGTTAAGTGGTAGACAAGTATTGAACAATCAGAGTGTTTTAATTTAAACGACAATATTCCAATCGATACAGGGTGTCCCAACAATTTGGGAAGCTAACTCTAGAAGGTTACCTGCAATAGGGGTGTTCAGAATCAATTCGATTTATACTCGTAATTGAATCGATGCTTTGTAAGCGATGGCTTAAAAGCTGCAAACTTTTTAAATTTAATAACATAGTAAAAACTATAACGCCTCTAGCGTTTTTTTAAATGATCTTTTCGTCTGGATGATGACCTTTCAATGCTTCTTCATTTTCTTGTAAGATGATATAAGTCATAGCATCACTTTTTAATACGCATGTAATGTTTACTTGAATCAACTGAAACCGACGGGCGTAATCAAACGCACGCGTTCCATTTGCAAATTAAAAACGCAAAAAAAAGAAATCGCGATACACCCGTTTAGCATATCAGCTAAATTAATACGTGCGTTCCACCGTGGAATTTCTCACGATAACGAATGCGTTTCCGCGTGTTTTTCAGCTTCAAGCGGGGCGCGATAACGGCCGGGTCAAATATTTCAGGCATCCAACCGCCTGAGCGCTTGTTTATGTTATTTACGTGTACACTCGATTACATTTTCTCATAATCGAAATGAAGAAGTGCCATGACACATCATTGTTTACTACTACTGCTCGTAGTGCTGCTCGCAGCTGCGGTTACAAACTACGCAATGGAATTACGTAAGTAAACTTTCCTCTCCATTAAATTATGCTGTATCGATGATAATGCAAGAGGAAATCAGCAATGTATAAAGTCAACTTCCTTGGTGATTTTATTGTATTTAAGCTCCGACTGGTGTCAGTACTAGAATCGGGAGGTGTATCGTAGTTCAAAAACAAAGCGCCACTTCCGTGAAAGCGTACGGTTCACCGGGTGAAGATGAGGACGAGGACGACGACAATGCAACGGAGCCACCCTCTCAAAGAAGGAAAACGGTTCCGAGGAAATCAAAATCGAGGTGGCAGCAGCATTCACCGAGGTTTCGCTATAAATACGGCGGCGGAAGAGGCAGACTTGTCGCCTCAACAACTGCACAATTCGATGTCATCACTTGAAATACGCACGCACATGCAATTCATAAACTCCCTAATTTTTTAAATATATGAGTAAGTCCACAGTTTCCGCTTTCTTTTGTCTTTAATCAAAACTATATAAGTTCCTGAATGAAATTGATTATCCAAGTCTCAATGGTCTTATTAAAAAAAGAAAAACTGACCTACCCCAAGAATGAGAGCTCCGACGGAATCACTTTGTTTTGTTTTGCTTCGTTTTCGCAATCGTATGTAATAAAACGCAATAAAACTTTTTATTTACCTGCAGAAGAATAAAGTTTTTCGCATGTTCATGTATGTTCCTCACTTAATCCGTACCCTAAACAGACAAGTAACCAAACATATCTTAAAAAAAAATTGTTTTGATTTGATTTTATAATGGTTTTCACATTGGAAGAAAAATTTTTTATGGTTGAATCCTACTTTCGAAACGCCCAAAAAATCAAAGGCGAATGGACCTATTCTATTCCTGATTGTATTGCAGAATTTCAGGAAAAATTTCCAGAAACTGTATTTCTCTACCACAAATTTGTTAATCTACTTCAGCACTCTGTAGGACTATTCAGAGAAACCGGCAGTGTGGCTAGAAAACAGGTATCAGGTAGGCCTAAAGTAAGAACTGATATATAATAGTTGAAAATGTGAGACAAATTATGACTGATGCTCCTCGCACTTCCATTCGTCACCTGCACGACAAGTAGATCTTTCTGTTGGGACCTGCAGGACTATTCTAAGAAAGGACTTGCAAATGTTCCCTTATCGTTTGACTTTCGTGCATGAATTGCTTCCAGTAGATTTTGAACCAAGGCGACGATACTCTCATTGGTTTTTAAACAATATTGACAATGACTATTTATTAGGCAAAACTTTCTTTTCCGATGAGGCCTGGTTCCATTTAACAGGATACATTAATTCCCAAAATATGAGGATCTGGAGTATAGAAAACCCTCATATCTTCATTGAAGCCCCACTCCATCCACAAAAAAATTGGTGTTTGGATAGGTTTAAGTCGGAGAAGATTGATAGGTCCAATATTTTTTAATGGCACACTAACACCACTTAGATATCGGGAAGAGATTTTGCATCCATTTGTTAATCAACTGCATGATGACGGCCCATGCTGCTGGAGATACTTTAAATTTTCTTCAAGAGTTTTTTGGAGATCGGATAATTAGCAGGAATATGGCAAATATATGGCCTCCGCGATCTTTCGATCTAATTCCTTTGATTTCTTTGTTTGGCCCCACTTAAAAAATTCCATTTTTAAAACGCCCTTAATGATTTACAGGAACTTACCCAAAGAATCATCGAAAAGTGTGATGAAATAAACAATTCTCCCCACATTTTGCAAAATGTTATTAATGGATATCGCAGAGGAGTTAAAAAATGCCTCGAAGAAGACGGAGGCCATTTTCAACATCTGTTGTGAATTCACTTCAACGTTATTTTCATTTTGTTTTATTTTGTTTGGTTTGAAATACGTAGTAAATCGTAATTATTGGTTATGATTTTCTGTTGACGTTATGTCAAGGTTAAATGCCAATTTGGCGTTTACTGATCAAGTAAGGAACATACGTGAACATGCGAAAAAACGAGAACAACAAACTAGATGGGAAAACTTTTTGTACACGTTATTTATTTCGCGCTTATTATACTCCTCGTTCAATAATTTATTAAAGAGATGGAATGAACAACACCCTTAAACATAAACTTCTAAATTTGAAGTAAATGATCATGAAGCTCCTGGTTTTCTTTTTTTAAACGGTCCTTAGGAGCAAAGATTTTGAAACGCGTAAGATTTGCCACCAAACGACTACTGCGTTCTTTATAGTCAAGTAACAACCCAAGCAACACTCAATAGTTGAATAAACGTATAAATTTTGTCCACACCAGGAGTATAATTATGGTTGACGGTCAACCTCAAATAAACGATAAAATGTCCGCGAGATAATTGTTGAAATAAAATGTTCCATATACTAAATAATAAGCTTTATAATACAGTGAAATAGTATTGTATACAATACGTATATATTTGGTACAAATTATACGTATATTAAATGGCACTGAACGAACATAGAATATACGTTTAATCTTTTACTTTGTATACTGTAATTAGGAAAAAGTAATTAATAAAACTTCTGAAAAAAAATCTTTATTCACTTTAATATGAATAACATGTTCACATTTCTACAAATCTGTCACATAATTTATATAAATACAATATATATTATAATAACTACAATCTAGCATAGTGAAATCTATGCTTAGATTGTTTAAGCCAGTCTTGACAGGCTTGACTAATTGCCTTATCCGTCGATTCTCTCACAGATGACTTAATTTCACAAGTTTGAAATAAAAACTTGGTGGCCTCTGTAAAGTTAGAACAAATTACCACTGTTGCTGAAAGTAAAAAAAAACATTTAATAAAAACACATAATACAATTTCACTAAATAACTGCCCAATAAAATGATTTAGATAATAATTAATCGATTTATTACATTTAAATTAATTATTTAAAACAATTATTTACAATTTACAACATTTACAATTAAAAAAACCCGTTCGATTAATTTTCGTTGCCCAAAAAATCCATATGACTAAATGTTATTTTTTGTACTTATTCGTTACTTGTTACTTATTCTGCTTAATTAGCACATCATTATTCATCAAACAGTATAATTGTTTTAACTTAATTCACTTACCTACAGGCTTCTCTAGTTCTAACAGTCTAATTCAATATGGCGTGAACGGTGAAAACCTGAGACGGGAACCAAAGCGATGGACATCACAGACGATGCTGTTTGTCAGCCGATATCAGAGCAGGCGCAAGACGTAAAACGCTATTGGCTTACGTAAGCGGAAAAACCCGAGCTATAGCGAAGGACTGCGACATACATAAAATCACGTATACGTTTATAAATAAGTAAGCGTATACGTTAAAACCACCGTTTATCGTATACCACAATTAAACACATTTGCTGTAATGAAGGCCAATTGGTAAGTAACACTTTGTGGTCGACTGATGTAATATGGCACTAAGAAATAATAATGTGGAATAAGTACATGAAAAATGATAAAATTTGTACTCTGTACGTATCAAAGCGGTTTACCATATAGGTATATTACACCGTTTAAAACTTATACGTTGACCGTAAACGTTTAATAAATATACTAAAACCAAAAAATTACCAAAATATGGTTTAATACTCGTGTATAAAACTATACTGAACTTTGGCGTGTTGCTTGGGAATACGTGGAAACTAATATTTTTATTATAAAATCTAGAGATTGTAATATTTGATACGTACAAATAAAAAATGAAATGCATAATGGCGCTACGAATTCAAGCAGTTTGCTTTCAAATTGTACTTTGAATAAAATAAATATAAGCGTACATTACGCTACTAAAGAGTACTAGAAATTATTACGCAATAAGTAACTGCAATTGTCGTAAGAACGTCTGCACCTAGTCGATCGAAAACATCGCATTTTTTACGAACAACGAACTTGGCCTACCCCAACATACACATCTCCGCTCATCAATTCCACTCAGCCTGTGACTCAAGTTGAGACATTTAAACCACTTAAATCACCGACCAGTGTTAAACAATTTTTGTAAAAAAGAAAATGTTTACCGGAGTTATTATTACTTACACTTTCCCTATTGTTATGCTGCTTCATTTCTTAAGTACTATTTGTAGTTTCAATAAAAACATAGGTTTAGAAACAGGCTGTATATTACCTACAGTGTATTCAGGACTGAATTAGCAAAGATGATTGATTGCCAGTGGTCGCATGTTATGTTAAAAACACTTTTACTTGCCACTTGCAAAGTAGAACGGAAATGGAATCCTTTTAAAAAACCAAAATACAAATTTCGAGTGTTGTAAGAAATGAGTTGGCCTTTATTCGATGAAACTACCGGCGGAAATCAAACTTGTTTAGATTGTGCCTGAAAAAAATTCCGCAGCAGGTGATTCATAAAGTGATAAGGAAGTGGATGGACTTTAACGTTCCATCACGTACCAACGATAACAAACACCTACTGCCTTTGTCACCTTTTTTTAATTATCGTCACGTGTGCTCCTCCCCGAAAATCGAGCAGCTAACAAACAGATTTATAAAAATAGAAGGTGATCTCGACTTGAGGATGTCGATTGCGTTACAACGTAATCAGGCTTGAGGTCTAAGAAGCATGTTACTACCATTTTTGTCCTCGTTCAAATATGGGAAACTTATGTTCTAGATTTATAGGTCGAGATCGAGAGTGAGATATGAGAAAATATGTTCGAGTTACAATTCAATTACGTGCAGGTAATTTAACTATTTTAAGATATTCAGTGTATAAGCATAAATAAAAAAAGTAATAGATACGCAATAGGTAAATTAGTTTCTGTTTTTTGTTATACCAAATATTTCATTGTTGCAGAAGCTGAAGCAAATTGGTTTTAAAAGCTGTTCAACGTGTAGTTATTACAATTTGTTCCATTTTATTTTACTACGCAGTTCGAAGTATAAAGAAAATTATGCAAAGCGTTTTTAAATGGACAGAATTATTATGAAATAAGATTAGAGGATGTTACATGCAGAGTTATATAAGCGAATGTTACATAGGTCGTTACTTTTAATACGACCTGCTTTAAAACGCTGCTCGGCTTTCGTTCGAGATGACTCTTCATTATTCGTAAAGTTGTTTAATAAATAAGCAAGTTAACGAAGAGGTTGCATATTGTACGAGCTCCTCTGTTTTTGTGCCAGAAGTAAATACTGAAAAAATTATATAAATAACAGCATTTAAGAAAACATTGAAACGCATAACGGATAAGAAAGGAAGTGGTGGCTGTTGATCAGTTAACAAAAAGTCAAAGTATGCAATTTTAGTTGAGCGTATTAAGCGAACTAACTATTATTTGTGAGCGATTCAAATAAAGAAAGAACGATAATGCCTTTCTAATCTTCCAATAAATCCCGAAAATCCAAACAATTCATTAAAAAGGATTTTATAAAAATAATAATAAATCGTGCTCCTCGGGAGTAGCTATGATAAAATCATTACTGTTTTTCCTGGTGGAGATAAAACCGAGAGAGGCTCTTGGTGTGATTAGCGATAGTTTAAAGCACGAGATCAATACGTAAGCTGGTGGAGGAGCAATAGTGTTCGTCGGAAAAACAGAGCTTTCCTCCTCGTAATGAAAAGGATACAGGAAAACCAGAATCAGAAGGTAAAAGCTACCGCTGAAACAGTGCGCGCTCATTCCGGCAGAGGTAATGCCCAGTGCAGCGTCGCGTGCCGGTTTTTCTTACCACCACAAGACTTTTCCTTGTCTTGGCACATTAATCTGGAAAACGCATCGAGAACCACCGCCGCCGCTCACTACGTATCGTAAACTTTTATCGCACTTCGTGAAGGTTTCCTATACGGTTCGAAAATAATAACAATAATACGAATGCTCGTGCGCTTACACTTACTGGAGCGGTGTAAACTCGTTAAGTGCATCGGTCTTGAAATGTGAAACTATCTTGTAAGTAGTAAACATGAATTTTTGTAGTGCACTCGGGTTTAGTGTTAATTAATTCGCACTAGCCTCCTTTAGAATTTGTTTATTTATGTGGCCTAACTTGGGCTGACACTGACACGCGTCAGTTAAATTTATTAAATTAATAGAACTGCGTTGTTATTAATACGGACGTGTGGGGCGGATTCCATTTCCGACTCATTAAATGCAAGGGCGGAAATGTTTATTGAGTCATCACTGTCGGCTCGTTCAAATAAAGCGCCCAGAGGTGAACAGGACGAATATTTTCCAAAGCAGGAAAAATAATTTCAAATTTTAGAGCAACTTTGAATATGTTTAGAAAATTAATAAAACAAAATTTTTTGTAATTAATTTATTTTTCGTCAATTGGTGATAATGATGTGACGATTCCAAATACGTGTTAGTTAAAGTTAAAAAAAGTAACAAATTCCATTTCCTACTCATTAAAATGTAAGGGTGAAAAGGGTGAGGCTTCACCACTGATTGCTCAAACAACAAGAAAATCAAAGGCTTTTAAATTAATTTTGTTTTCAATCAATCAAATGGATCAATAAAATAAATTTAATACGAAGGTCTGATTGAAGGTAAACAGTGCCTAATAGGGAAATGAATTTTGCAATGTAAATCAAATGTTTGAAAACAAAAAATTAAATGATCGTATATTTTTAAAATAATTAACAAACTTAGAAAGGATTAAAGAAAAAGTATCGTGCTTGAATTGCCAATCAAGCTAGTTTGTAATGCGCCATATACTAGGATAAAAATGCGGAGGCGAAATATCACATTACTCAAGTAGACTGTACAGGAAGCAAGGCACATTAAAGTTAATTTAAGTTGGCAGAACAATAACAGAAATAATAAAGAGTAAGTAATGACGTAGACTTTTATAATTGGAAATATTTCACCTCAAGTAAGGACTTAGAAAACTACGTCTGAAATTTCATTCTATAAGCTGCATTTCAAAACGGTTTGCAACCAATTTAAGACATTTTTCCAAATAAAAAAAAATTATTGGAAGTTACGTTAAATTTAAATTTACTTGAACAAGTAAAGCCACGTTTGTTTTCGTATTCTTAAATGTGTCTTGGTTGTATTATGAAAATGGAACGAATTTCTTTTATTAATACCTGCAACCAAACCTCACAGTCCAAGTTATTGTCTTGGACGTGATTGAAATTTAATATTTAATAATACTCGTTAACAGATGGCATTTCAAACTACTCGGTTCGCTCGCAAAAATTAGAGGAAATTAAACAGTTTCCTCCAAATCCCAAGAGATGGCGCTGCAATACATACACTGTACGGCATGATTTTTTAAATTTTTTATCAACTCTTGCCATGGAACTTTGACGGCATGTCTTAGCTTTACTGTGAAATAGCTTTAAGAGTGCATGGACGTACTTTTTAAGAGTCGCTCTGTATAATAAATTTAAAAATCGAAAGGTGATGATGAATCGTATTTAAATGCGACGAAATTCGACAATTAATTGGAAATTATTGATTTTTTTCTTTATAAATGTAGAACAGACGATATTTCAAGCAACTCAGATGAAAATGCGGGCTTTCGCCAAGCCCCAAGAGATGGCACTGAAACATATGTTGTATAACATTGAAATTTGCATAACATTTGCACTTTTATGCAAATCGGATTATTGCTGCTTTATTTGTATTCTAGATAGTGTCTGCGTGTAATTTAATTTCTTCAACTTGACTTCTTTCAAAACCCGATTCGCAGGACTGAAATTCTTAACTAAAATAATGGGAATAATTAATTTCCTTCTCTGAGAAACATGTTTGGTTCATTGAACTATAGATGTTGCGCAGATTTTAGAATTTTTGTGACGCAGCAGAAGCTCTCTGTCCTGTAATTGCAATAGAACAAAAATCACTTGTCAACCAACGGTATTTGAAACAACTTGGGGCGCTGGTGAAAGCCTGGGGAAATTGTAAGCTTTCGCCAAGTTCCAAGAGGTGGCGTTGCAAAACATATACGGTATAACACTTGATTTCTCTTAGAAACCAGTTCGCAGGACCGAAATTTAAAAATCGAATGATTAGGTTTTAAATTTGATGAATTACGTTAGAATTCGACCAAATTCGAATACTGGGAATAATTTAGAAAAATATTTTGTTCATTGGACTACAGATGTCGCTCGGAAATTACAAATTTTGTGACGTAACGGAAGCTTAAGCTGTTTTAATTAGAAAACAAACGTCACCCGTTAACACTCAGCATTTCAAACAACGCAGGTCACTGGTGAGAATTTGGGAAAATTTAAAGCTTTCGGCAAGTTTCAAGAGATGGCGCCGCAAAGCATATATATATGGCATATAACACTTGACTTCTCTTAGAAACCAGTTCGCAGGACCGAAATTCAAAAATGGAAAGATTACGCTTTAAATTTGATTAATCATGTTAGAATTCGACGAAATAATGGAAATGACAACATTTTTTTTCTTAGAAAAGTGGTTAGTTCATTGTGCTACATATGCCACTTAGATTTTAGAAATTTTGTGACATAGCGGAAGCTTAAGCTCTGTAATTCTAAAACACCCGTTAACAGACGGCATTTGCAACAACTCAGGTGGCTGGCGAAAATGTGAAAAAATTGAAAGCTTTCGCGAAGTCCCAACAGATGCGCTGCAATACATATATTACCTAGCATTAGAATTTGAACAACATTTACACGTTCATGCGAATCAGACCATTTCCGCTTGAGTTAGATTCTAGGTAGTATCTGCATACAATTTAATTTCTTTAATTTGACTTCTCTCAAAATCCGTTTCGTAGGACCAAAATTCAAAAGTCTAAAGGTAACGATTTAAATTTTATGGATTAAATAAATTCGACGAAATTTGACTAGGTTTTCTCTTTGAAAAATATTTCGCTCACTGGGCAACAGATGTCGATCACTCAACGTACGCTTAATCTAAAGCAGGTCTAAAATCATTGCCACTTGTCTCTGCATATCACGACCTACTAGACTTCACGAGGCGGAGCTGTTTAACTGGTCAGGGCAATATTTTATTTAAAAAGCAAATTTTCCCCGCTTTCGCGCTAGTTACCCAAACAAGGAACACCATAAGTAAGAAAAAAAAATCACAAGGAAACTATATTTGAGCAAGAAAATACTTGCGATAAACCGCACAAACTTGACATTAATTGAAAATGGCGTTTCAAATATAATCCGCGTTTGGATAAGACAAACTGTCTCCTGAAATCTAGTAGGTCGTGCTGCACATAATTTCATTTCTTCAGTTTGGCTTCTCTCAAAATCCGGTTCGCAGGACCGAAACTTAAAAATTTTTAATTTGACGAATTGCGTTTAGTCTCAACAACACTTCGACAAATGAAAACGATTAATTCTTTCTCTCACAAAAATGATTTGTTCACCGGACAGTAGATATCGGTTGGAAACTAAAAATTTGGTGACGTAACGAAACTTAGAGTGTCTTTATTCATTACTCGAGAGACGTCTCAGAGTATTCTCATCCTGTTTTAAACTCATGTAATAATAAAAGATGGAGCGTTCTAGAGCGATGATTCTAGAGCGCTATTAATCTTTTTAATTCTAAAACAATTGCCGCTGATACTGTACAAACTGAATTACAGTGGAAATGGAAATGCGTGAGAACTTCTCTCTTCTTTATGGCGTTCGATGGAATCGCGTCACTTCTTCTTCTTCTTGTGTTTCTCGTTCTTCTCAATTCTCAAAAAAAGGTTTTATTTTTATATTACAATATAAAATCGTTCAGATTCAGAACTTATCGCGATTAATTTAATACTTATAAAGTAGTTCCTGTACTTAATCATAATTGACTGCAAAATGTACTTATAGTTATAGTCAGACTTCGGACATTTCGGAGCGTTGTTATGCTTACGCAATACGAAGAGTGTCCATTCATTGCTTATCCATGACAGCGCTCCGAAATGTCTGAGGTCTGATTATAAATAAATATTACATAAGTACTTAAGGATAATTCTTCGTATTGTACTTGTACTAATCGTACTTATAAGTAGTACTTGGCGCAGCTCCCGTGCATATATAACAAAAAGTATTGTTGAGTTTGCTTCGAGTGTTACCACGAACACGACCGCACGTGTGGTGGCACCAACCTAAGAACTCAATTCCGATATCAACTTTAAAGCGCGATGTTTACGAAGAGGCTAAATCAGTGCACGGTTTATTGAAGTGTAGGCGTGCACATTTCAACCGATAAGAACGCATTCGGTTATTTATTGAAAAAAGATAATTCGTGTCTGTGCGGCAGCCAATTTTCCGCAGCACTCAGCGATAAGAAGCGCGCTTTTCGGAACAGTTCCTTTTACACGTTAAATGTGTTTACGTTGTACGAGGAGGTGAGCACGAACAAGAAAAAAAAAGTACACCTCGGGGTCGTCGTTATTTTCATATGTAAATGCGTTTATTTCTAGAAAATCGAGAATAAATCATGGAAGGTTTAGAACAATGATAACGACACTAAATACTTAGATTTGAATGTACTAAAGAAATCGCTTTCAATTCAAAGCAATTCATCAAAATTTCCGCTTAATATACTCCGTTAAGAACTGTCTCGCCTTAAATTCATTCACGAAATAATTACGTTTCTCGAAATAACTTTTTTGCTGAGGCAGCAAACCCGCAAAGAGAGAGACTCGCAAAACGAGCCGGGAAGATTAATAACGTTTGTTTTCTTTAAAACTTCCAGAATTACTTCATAAATAAACACGGGTTCGTTCTTTCACGGTCCTCTCTCGAATATAATAAATTTTATCTTCTTCGTGAGGAAGCTCACCGGTCAGGTCGAGTTCAGGAGTTAAAGTGGTGGCGGTGGAAATGTTTTTGATGTATTTCTTTCGCACAAAGGCGTCCCAAATTAAAATGTTATCGAGAGTTCTCTTTCAACGTAATCGGGGAGGATACTACGCGAAAAGAGTTTGTTGTTTCCAGGTTGCATTATCTGTTTTAATTAAAAAATTTACTTTGTAATTAATTCTTTTTACATGTGGGTGGGCGTTGGTTTAAAAAAAAGCGATTATGACTTGAAATGTTTCATTTTTAAAAATTGTTTTATTTAAAAGAAAGTTTTATTTATTGCATTCATTATTAAAAAAAAATCCTATTAAATGAGGTATCACAAGGAGTACTGTGCCATTTGAATTTATCTGCATTGACAAAACCCGTAAAGCTCCACAAACATGCACATTAAATTGATTGAACAAATAGTGCGGTAATTAAAAAGTAAATACAAGTACTGCATTAATTAATTCAACTTAATTGCAGGAAGTGAAGAGTATATGAATATTTTTTCAATCACGATATACATTTAAATAAAAAGTGATGTGAGCACGTCGCCCCCCGACACTGATATCATTGAAACGTGTAAATTTTTCCAACTTTTATTAATAGGCGTTTGCGTGAAAAGAAATAAACTGTCCTGCCAAGAATGCTATCGAAAAACATAAGAATCAATCTATTTTTACCGGAACCTAATTCGACACTCATCAGAATCTGAAACGTACACACGTAACTTGTGGGGAATTTAATTTAATTTTTATTTTAGGCGTTCGTTTCTAATAAATAAGTAAATAAATAAAAGCGGGCAAAATTGTATTTTAAGGTTTAGGTAAGTTGAGTCTCGCCGTCAAGATTTATTGCTTCGCGCTTTTAAAAGGTGTTTTATTTATTTATGCGTTTCACGAGCAAGAAGATTCCTTGAAACCTAAATCACTCGAGACGTTATGAATGAAACCAAAAAAGAAAATGCAGTTATTTTATGCCCCAACGATGAGCTTTGCATTTATTTGTTTGGTTTTGTAACGTCTAGTTAATTTTCTTATAAATTTAATTCAATTCTTCCCTGAGTTTCGTTTTATTATAATGACTTGTTAAAAAAAATTAATGAAAGCTATGAAGCACCGGAAAAAAGTATTTAAGACTCGCCATAGTATTTATAAATAAGATCGAAGAAGTGCAATGTTGTAAATGAAAAAAAAATCGAAGTTAACTTTGAATGATTAGAATAAAAGCAAGAACGTGTTCCATTTTTTTTTAGAGAAAGAAACGACAGGCTAGGAACTACAAAAACATAAATCTCAGCCCCGACTCATTCTAGAATGTAAAAAAAATACGATTGCGCTTTAACTTCCTCTAATGACGCGGAAATCCTTTACTTTCCAGATCGATCGCAGAAGGGTAGTTTACTTCGTGAAATTATTTTATACAAACGACGCTATTTAATTAGTTTTGAAAATCCAAATCCAACTTAAGTTGGCAATTAGACAAAAGCACGAAATTAAGGACGGGTTATCTAAAAAAAAAAAAAAAAAGGTATTCCACGTTATCGCTAACAATTTTTCACGTCGTAAACTAAAAGCGGCATCGTTAATATTAAACGGGGGTTCGCAACCCTTGTCGTGGTGCCTGTAAATTTTCAGTATACTTAATGCCGTGAATTTTTTATTAAGTGACAAATTGACAGCGGTTTCGTGTCCGGGCGTTTTCCGCCCCCGGAATCGTTTCGCTAAACGCCCGCTGAAGAACCGAAATGGAAACCGTTTTAATTAAAAACGTTCCTCACTTTTGAATTTTTTTTCACCGAAATAAAACGTGCAGGTTAATATTTCAAGAGGAATTTAATTGAAACCGCTGTTGCACAATGACCGAATGTGAGCGAGTTTGTCATAAAAGGCAGAGAAAAGTTTTGCCGACCAAACTAGGCGTAAAAACGAGTAATACGCGGGGGGGGGCACATTCTTTATTATATTCCTAGTAAATAAATGGACAAAAGAAAAAGAAAAAAAACGCAAGAATGCACTAGTTAATTTTGAAGTTTGACAGTGTTTCACATTCTAAGTGACACAAGCGCGATATTTACAGGCGATTGAAACTTAGACTGTTCCTTTTTTGCGACTTTTCAGAAAACGCCATTAAATTCGAGCGTAGGTGGTTTGTAGATGTATTAGGGTAGGTAGGTACTCCAATTTACTTAAAAATTAATTTAAAAAATTACTAAGATGGACTACCTATACGATGGACAAAAGAAAAACAAGAAAACGCAAGAATGCCACTAGTCAATTTTGAAGTTGGCAGTGTCTCACATTCTAAGTGACACAAGCGCGATATTTACAGGCGATTGAAACTTAGACTGTTCCTTTTTTACGACTTTTCAGAAAACGCCATTAAATTCGAGTGTAGGTAAATTGTAGATGTATTAGGGTAGTAGGTAGGTACTCCAATTTGCTTAAAAATTAATGTAAAAAATTCCTAAGATGGACTACCTACACGATGACAAAAGAAAAACAAAAAAACGCAAGAATATCACTAGTCAATTTTAGAGTAGACGGCGTTTCACATTCTAAGTGACATTCTAAGTGTCCATATTTGTCCAATATATAATATTTTATATCTCAAGTACGCGAGTTTATCGAAGGAGTTTATATTACTGCTGTTCGTATTTTTTTTTATGTGCTCGGTATTCATATATATCAGTTATCGCAATTGCAAGTAAAACGAGTAATCAACAGCTTACACCTGCAATATTCAAAACAAGTCACGATATTTATAAGTTCCTAACGGTTTAAAGCGCCTATCAGTAGTCGATTAAAATTAAAAAAAATTTCTTTTTTTTTTAATTTTGGGGAAAAATCGTCCGAAACTGGTGCTCACATCGTGTTACTTTCGGCGTCGTGATTGTCGCGTTCGCGCCCCTTTATTAAAGCAGCAAGCATTAAATTACAAGCAACCCTTGTCAGCCGCTGACAGGTCCGACTGGGAAGGACATTTTTTTTCCCGCCGGAAACTTAATTTAATCGCGCCGTTGCAATGACACAGCCGGTACTCACCTAACGACAAATTAAAATTTGAATTTAAGATGACCACACACGCTCGGCAAACTTAATAAATATTCGCGCGCTCGCACTCGCAAGTTTATACGTACGTAAGGGCAGGCAGGAGTTTGAGGGATGATTTAATGGGGCAGCGGCTTTCTGTTCCCTGCTGTTTCGTATTCGAGGTCGTTAGTGCATGTTGTAATGTATTATAATCTGAAATGCAACTTTGAATTGTACGACATGATCTAATTTTACGTTTAATTACAGCGCCGCAGCTAACTTCCTGAAATGCACGAATTTCTCAACCAGATATGACATGAATACCTGAAAATACCTTTTTGTAACCTTTGAATATCAAACGAACGAAACGCATTCTTGATAATAAAACGAAATTAATTTCCGCCTCGGAATTTTGGACGCATCTGTCACGATCTGTAATTTGCTTTAACGATTAATTAATTAATTTCAGTTTGTGAACTGACTGAGAGGCGGTGTATACATAATATTATTTGTCACGCCTAATTGATACATGCATATTTGGTTATGCAACAGCACGTTTTCAAATTAAATAAATAATAATGCTAACGAAGAGTGATTGTATTAATTAATTCACGTAATTCAATCAAACATATTATATTTGTATAACCCGCGCAGCAAGAGTTGATTTTCGAGATTGGAATTCATAAACATAAACGTTAACTAACTAACATTTAAATCCTAATGAATAGCTAGCAGTAAAGGGTAAGCTATTCTAATTAGTTCTAAAACCTGCAAAATGTCGTCCATGTAAGGAGTGCGGACATAAAACGCGGTGTACTTTATTATTTGCGCGAGTTTGTTGAATGGACGTAAATTGGCGGAATTTAATTCTTGCCCGCCGTAATCCTGTTTTGAACAATCCGCGTCATTTGTGATGAATACCATCGGGAGCGTAAATACGCCATAAATTGAATTTGCTTTCACAGAACCGCGTACATCAATTACAATACTTGATACATCAGGCTGACCGCATCATAAACAAATTATTCATAATCAGCTTTATTATTGTGTTTCTGATTTCGATTTGCATGTTTATAACGATGTAATTAGGGGGGGAATGGGGAGAGAAATGCAACATGTCAGGCGTGATTGGCAGCAGCATCTGAACAATACTTCTTTAAAAACAAAAAAAAGGAATGAAAATATTTTGTGAACATTTCTCTAAGCGAATTTGTTTTCGATGCTTTAAGTTTAAGTCAAATGAGGAATTGGAAATTATTTGTGAAATAAAATGTATTGACATTACATAGTGGAGTGTGCTACTTGTTTAACGTTCACTAGTTAGCAAAAATGAGACTTACTGAAGCCGAAAGAATCGAAATTTTAGGAGTTAAAGCAGAGAATTCGACTAGAAATTCGTTCAATCACCCCCTGAAATGGGAGACAACATTCACCAAGTCTCTAGATTAGGACATGTTTAAAAAATAATTGTTAAGTATTGTGTTTTGTTTGGTTTGTCGAATATCTAGGTTATTTATTTGTTGGAGCATTATTCTCAAAGGTTACTTTCGAGAAACACTGTATACATAAAGCCAATTTAGAAAGCAATTAAGAATCAATACTTAATCCCAGAGAGAACTTCTCTTATCTAATCTCATCATAAAATCCTTCCAATTTTATCGGCGTTGCTTCTCTCGCTTTCAATTAGATTTGATTCCCGCTTGAATTTTTAAAAATTTCAATTCAATCGAAAATCGGTGCAACAAATCCCGAACGTATCTCCCATTCGGACGTTTATTTTATTTCCATCTCTCCGCGTGAAATAACTGAATTTGCTTCCGTAACCTCGATAGGTAGTACGTACGAACTGTGTATGCAGTTTTCTATATGTATGAGTATAGCGAAATGAAATTGCAAGCACGCTTGTCTCGAACCACTTGAACCGTGCCCATATTTATTTCTCCTGGAAAATCTTTCGTAAAATATGAAATGATTTCGACGTTCAAACAATTGTCTTTGGATTTATGTGGCAGTGAATTGCAGGATGGTATATAAACCTGAACCTCTGGCTTTAATTAAAACTGTAAGTTCCTCATTATATTAGAAATTGATTTTTCAAATTATTTAAAAAAAATTAAAAATTGACCTGCCTTAAGAAAACGAACTCCAGCGGAGTCACTTTGTTTTGAAATTTCTGCTCAGTTTATGACTTGTTTTCTCGATCGTATCTAATAAAACTCAATAAAACCTTTTATTTACGTGCAGAAGAACTGGGGCAAGGTCTCATTGTAAACGAATATGAATGACTTATAGACGCGATCGGCATAATTTTCAAATATCTGCCGATAATTGCGATAGTACTATTTGTAGTTTTAATTAAAAACTCAAGTTTAGAAACGCGCTGTACATACAACAAAGAGATTAGAAAATGTAAATTGTTAAAAAGGACCAACCTGATTTGTTGTTCTTTGTAGCAACATCACTCAAATCAGCTAATTTGATTTATCCAAAAACGCACACGCATTGTTTGTTGGTATTTCGGAAACTTAAACTTCAAGACACATAAAACTTCACGGCAAATAAACTTCTGCAAGCGACCACGTACATTAACGAAATGGCCTGCAGTTGCACAATGTCTTCGTTTTTATTATGAAACGGACTTTGTCTTTATTAATTTCCGTCAGCTCATGGTTGCTTTGTTGTTTGCTTGAAGGACACTTTACGTAATTCAATGTGCAAGGAAAATTTCAACTTCCTCCGAACAATTATGTTTTTAAGTTGCGTGTTAATACGAGGGTCAAGCTGAATTTATTGAGAATGAAAAACACGGTTAATATTTTCTAGTTAATTCCCTTCAGCTACGATAATATTCACCATTCATTCTTTCTTTCCACTGTTCAAAAGCTCTCAACCAATCATCTTTCGGAATGCCTTCAAAATAAGAGTGAACTGCGACATGAATCTCTTCTTCTGACGAAAGCCTTCTAGCCCGCAAATTTTTTTTAAGCCCAAAAAATAGCCAAAAGTCGCACATTGCTAAATCAGGTGAATACGGCGGATATTCTATTACTTTTATATTTTTTTCAGTCAAAAACTGGAGAGTTAAAGCTGCCGTTTGGGACGATGCATTACCATGGTGCAGCATAATTCCCTTGTCTGGAACTCTATTGAACACTTCAGGCAAATATTTTTCAGTGTACCATTTAGCTGTAACTGTCTTTTGCCCATCCAGCTTAATTGCCTTTACCAGGCCCGTACTTCCGAAGAATACCACATACATAACTTTTTCATAGCTCGCTGCTTTTTGGTCATTGTTGGAGTTCCCCCATCTTCGTGAATCCATACACGACTCTCTTGGAGGGTAGGTACATCGAAAAAAGGAATGTAAGTTTCGTCACCCGTCACTATTTTGGAAAAAAATTGGTGTCCGCCATTATTTAAGAAATTTAAAGTTTCATGGCAAATTCTTACACGCTCTGCTTTTTGGAAGTCAGAAAGGTGATGCGGCACAAAACGACTAACCACATTTTTTAAATGCAGGTGATCGTGTATGATTGTTCTAACAGCTGAGGATCCATGGTTGATGAGTTGATATTCTATTACAACATAAGTGGCTTTATTGTCTTCTTCCATTAATTTTTTAATAGCAGCAATGTTTTTGTCGGTAACAGCCGTAGGAAGACGCCCTGCTCCTTTTTGATGACGAACAGAATTCCTTTGGCGTTCAAATTCCTTATACCATCGGTAAATTGTAGCCAAGGAAGGTGCTTGTTCATTAAAGGCCGAATCTAAACTCTTTTTGCACTCATAAGCGCTTAAACCTTTTTTAAAATCATAATAAATCATGATTCGAGAAAGCTCTTTGATTAATTCCATTTTTTTACTTTAAAAAATTAATAACTTGGGTTCTAACGAACGTAACTTCAACAACTAAACTTCAAATGACAGTTAAAGATTTGCTCTAAATAACACTGTATGTTTTTTCTTATTCTCAATAAATTCAGCTTTACCCTCGTAAACCCAACGTTTTTTAATAAAGTTACTTCCAGCTTTGAATTTGTTGCAAGTTAAAATAATTCGAAATCCTTTGGTAAACATTCCGCTTTATAGAAGCGTCGCGGCGGCTTCATTTCCGGGGTATTAAATTAGGCCAAGCCTAATACTTGATTAGCACATTATGCTTCCGAAAACTTCGCAAAGCAGAAGTAGAGAGAAAATGGGCCATAAGACACTAAAGCAAACAATATATCCTGCCCTGCCGGAACGACAAAGACAGTTTCTTTCGAGCTCAAATATTCGAGCCATCCATCTTTTCCGAGAGAGAAGCCGGGGCTTTAATAGGAGGACGAACGAACGATTTATTTCTCTCAGGAACCATCGGTGCTCTCCGTTTTATAATAATTAAATAGTTCGCGGAAGCAGCGATAAATCGGCCCAGATTGTGAACACATGGCTTCGTTATAATTATGAAGTTGTGGCGGTGCCTCTGCTGGTCGTATTGTATACTAATGGGGCTGGCTCACTTAAATTACAATGAGGTTTAGAATACTACACGTTTATTAACAACTACAAAGCACGAGCTTTAGTTTTATAATCAATTCAAAACAAATTTTTAGTAAAAAAGTTAAATTAATGGGGGACCCCCAAGGATGTCGCACTTTTTTTTCGTTTGCGGATCCTGAACAAGGACGTTCTTAAATGATCGTGCGTTCGGCACGTTTTCGGCGAGAATTATTCCGAGCACGTTCTTTTTAATTTCGGAAATACCGCGCGCCGTCGAAATTGAATAACAAAAAAAAAGTGTCGTGTTACATAAATTTGATGAACTTGAGATACCTTGATACAGGAGCATTCATTTGGTATGCTCAATGTGATTCATATAATTATTATATGCAAGCGTAAGTGTATGTACAAGAATTTGTTTATCAGCATATTAACCTGCGATCACCGGATATATAACCGAAAATGTTTTGGTCCAAATTCGACCAACGTTTAAACTACAAACGGAAATCCGGTTGCGACCAAAACACAACTTACATTTTTTTTTATTCACTTTGCTCTTCCCCGTTTATCTCGTATAGTAATCCCTTAACAACGTCTGCGTGAGGCCCGGAATTTTGGGGCCTTTGAATTCCAACCGTTCTGTATCATTAATGGAATGTTGATTAAATTATAAGGATCTACTCGCAAGTAATTATCTACATACGCCTGAATAATGTGCCCCGACTAATTATCTTAAGGTAAAATAACTTGGGGCGTCGTTCATTTGCAAGGCGAATCTATTTCGAGGTATTCAAATAAAAATAAAAACAACTCAACCGTATGAATCGAATTTAATTTGAGAGTGATGTGTTTTGGTTGAGTAGCTTCGTTTAATAAATGTAACGTGTACAAAAAGTTTTCCCATTTTCGTATCGTCACGTATGTTCCTTACTTGATCCGTATCCTAAACAGACAAATAAATAAACATAACTTAAAAAAAATTGTTTGATTGATTTGATTTTACAATGGTTTTCACTTTGGGAGAAAAATCTTTTACGGTTGAATCCTATTTTCGAAACGCCCAAAAAATCAATGGCGAATGGACCTATTCTATTCCTGATTGTATTGTAGAATTTCAGGAAAAATTTCCAGAAACTGTATTTCTGTACCACAAATTTGTCAATCAACTTCAGTACTATGTAGGACTATTCAGAGAAACTGGCAGTGTGGCTAGAAAACAGGTATCAGGTAGGCCTGATGAGGTAGTTGAAAATGTGAGACGAATTATGACTGATGCTCCTCGCACTTCCATCCGTCACCTGTCACAACAAGTTGAACTTTCTGTCGGGATCTGCAGGACTGTTCTAAGAAAGGACTTGCAAATGTTCCCTTATCGTTTGACTTCCGTGCATGAATTGCTTCCAGTAGATTTTGAACCAAGGCGAAGTTAGCGTCATTGGTTTTTAAACAATATTGACAATGACGATTGTTGCACGAAACTTTCCTTTCCATTTAACAGGATAATTAATTCCTAAAATATGAGGATCTGGAGTACAGAAAGCCCTCATATTTTCATTAAAGCCCCACTCCATCCACAAAAAAATTGGTGTTTGGATAGGTTTAAGTCGGAGAAGATTGATAGGTTCAATATTTTTTAATGGCACACTAACAGGACTTAGATATCGGGAAGAGATTTGCATCCATTTATTAATCAACTGCATGATGACGAGTTGCAATTTGGATATTTCCAACAGGATGGTGCAACGGCCCATGCTGCTGGAGATACTTCAAAGTTCCTTCAAGAGTTTTTTGGAGATCGGATAATTAGCAGAAATATGGCAAACATATTACCTCCGCGGTCTTGCAATCTAACTCCTTTGGATTTCTTTGTTTGGCCCTACTTGAAGAATTCCATTTTTAAAATGCCCGTTAATGATTTACAGGAACTTACCCAAAGAATCATTGAAAAGTGCGATGAAATAAACAATTCTCCCCACATTTTGCAAAATGTTATTAATGGATGTCGCAGAAGAGTTAGAAAATGCCTCGAAGAAGACGGAGGCCATTTTCAACATCCGTTGTGAATTAACGTTCAACGTTATTTTCAATGATTTATTTTGTTTGGTTTCAAATACGTAATAAATCGTAATTATTGATTATAATTTTCTGTTGACGTTATGTCAAGGTTAAATGTCAATTTGTCGCTTATTGATCAAGTAAGGAATAAACGTGAACATACGAAAAAATGAGAGCAACACACTAGATGGGAAAACTTTCTGTACCTAGCGACCTAAGCTTTTGAAAGCTCTCAAATTCTCTGCGTTCGTTCCAGACAGCACAATATCCTAGTGTCCAGCGCATTCGATCCTTCCACGTGGTCATAAGGAGAATTTAATGAGCAAATAATTGAAGTTTATTAAGGTTTCGCACGTCCTCCTGCAGCAAAGTACGTATAAACTCGGTATCTTGATTCAATTACACTCACCTCTGTATTCCTTGGAGAACTAATTAGTGGGCAGCTTGTTTCGTAGCTTGGGGGAGAAAAATTATATCCTAAACGTTCGGGCGTTTTTTTTCCTTTTTTTTATCGGTCCTAGCCTAGGACGGATGCTGCTGCTTTTTCATTTACCTTTGGAAATGCTGCGCGGAATTCATTCCGAAGATTGACGGGGTGGATATTAAAATTTCATATCGCAAATAATCTTTGCCGACCTTTTTTCGCTGAAATTGTTTTTACGACAGTGGTCGCAACTTTTCCCTCATGAAATATTCTGGGATCGTGAAATATTAATCCGCGTCGTAAAATCGGACAAATTCGGTCGCAAAATCAAAATTTATAGCCGCAGTCTGTAAAGGGATTTATCTTTAAACAATTAAACGACTTAAACCCCAAGAGATAAAGCAAACGAGAATTTAAGTCCCCCCATACACAGAATACAAAGCTAATTTTTGCCCAACTTTTAACAAGCTTGAAACGTCGCGTCGACTTCTTAAAAAAAAGGTGGCCCGTGTATTTTGAGCCTCACTTTCATTTACTATTTTGCTTCTGTTGTTTGTAAAAGCAATTTTCTTTTTGCTAATACACTTTCAAGTGTCGTAAGTCTTGAGGATGAAAACAGATTAACAACCTAAACTGTAAATTACAATACGTCGCGTGTAGGAAAGAAAGTTTAAAAATAAAACCAAGTCCAATTCAAGAGCGCATTAAATTAAACGAGAAATCCAGATGGGCTTCTATTTTTAATCACAAAACCTAAGTGCAGTTGTGCTCGCGGAAGTTTTAAAATGCAGTAATAAGCGTTGCTAATTCAGTTCTGAAGTGAGCCTGACTCGATTAAGATTTGAAAGAGGAAAGCAATTTCCGGTTGTGAACTGCATATCGTCCCACTGTTTGCGAAACTACTTGATATTCATTCCGAAATTAATTTTCCGTTCCGCTGGGCTTTCTAATAGACGAAGCAAGATGATTAATCTGGATTTTTTTTGCGCGGGGGGACCTATTTTTCCGGAAAACTGCTTTATGGTTCCCGGGGAAGTCGTATAGAGTGCGATTTGCAAAATCAAATACGTTCGAGTTTACGCCTCGTTTATTCAGGTTACGACTATAAAATGGATCTTTAAATAAATCCCGGTTGACTGTAAAGGGAACGAAACAAGGGAAAAGCTGCAAGGGCGGGAGATAAAAGGCGAAATATGAAAACCGCTTATTACAATATAAATGTGTCGAGGCTACCTTAAATCTGCCAGGGCTCAGAAAAGGAAGGCAATTAATTTTGGATGAGAGATAAAGGACTAAACCCCAAAGCACCTTGCGGAGCGGAGACCGTGAAAAGAAAAAAGAACTTGGAACTGCCAGTTTGATATAACAAAATTAATAAATAATAATTTGCAAACCTGATCGTACATAACGTGAAAATATTTTCCACCTGAAATACTTTTCCTTTCATTGTGCTAACGGCCTCCCCGAGCACAATGTTGCTCACAATAAGCAATCATGATACGGACCATTTGGACCCGTAGTGCGGCGAGGAACAATAAATTGCCAGAGGAAGGCAGGTCGTGTAAACGGACTTCGCTTCCGCCTGTATCTTTGTGTAAATTCGGTCCGAGGATGGGCGTCACGTAGAGTCCTTGCTTGCTTATCAAAGGAATGCGGACTGTTTCTTCCTCAGATGGGCGAATGGATGAATTGAAATTCCGTGTTCGATTTGGTTAACAGTAAATTTGGGAATTTAAAAAGAGTAAGTTATAAATTGTTCTCGTTTTATTTGAACATTATTTCAAATTAATTCTCAAACTTGCCTGCACACAATGCGACCTTGACACACATCTCAAGTTCGTTTCAGAACATGACGTCTATTTTTTAATTAGAGGCGCATCGTCGTTTTGGGGCTAATTTTGATTAATTATCCCTCGAAACCTTAAGCACATCGAATTTTTTTAACATATTTCCCATAATCTTGGACATCGCTTCTTATTGTGGTTCGTCTTTGGTGGAGCAATTGTCATTCACCCTGTATAACTGAGGACTTGCCTTCTCCTGGTTTTAAAACCGAAAGCAAAATGTTCTAAAGCATATTTCTTCAGCACGCTGTATACAACGATGTCGCTACGGTATTTTTTTAACATATTTCCCATAATCTCGGACATCGCTTCTTACTGAGGTTCGTCTTTGGAGGAACAATTGTCATTCACCCTGTATAACTGAGGACTTGCCTTCTCCTGGTTTTAGAACCGAAAGTAAAGTGTTTTAAAACATTTCTTCAACATGCTGTATACAACGATGTCGCTACGGTATTGTATGCCCTAATAAAAAAAATTCTACATCTTTCCTTTCTACATCTTTAATTTAACAAAGAGTTTTTTTCTCTTTGCAATTTGTGTCGTGTCGTCGTGCCATAGTTCACTTTAATTGGTCCCTGGGTCACATTTCACGAAGTCGAGTAGTTTTCGTTGAAGGTGGAGAGTAGCCAGAAAGTCCCAAGAACAGTGCACTCGGGTGCAGTACGGAGTAAATATGCCGAGAAGTCATTTTTACTTTCGGCAATAACGCCTCTTTGACAAACCGCGCACGGTCGCCTCCGGCACTGCGGTACCGGAAGTGCAACTCCGGTAGAAAAGTAAGATGAATACAAACCGCCTCGTTCATGGAAGAGACAAACGCCGTCTTGTTTGCTGCTTAAATTCCAGGTTCAATAACACCGAAGGTATTATTACTCTAATTATTTATTTAACTCGGATTTAAACGCAGGAGTTTTCGCGAGTCTGCGGGTAATTTCAGATATGAGGTTCCAAGAAGTTGGGCGGAATTATAAGCCGGGGAGAAAATTATGTGTCTTGTTTTTGAGTTCCAAGTTTGGTGGAACGATATTAACGCTGTTTTAGGTTAATACCCTCAACGCGTAAACAAACTAAGTTCAAGAAAATATATCACGCAGATAATGGAAAGTGGAATATCACTCGGTTTATAAACGTGAAAGTCGAAACTTTTCATAACTCACATATACACACATACACGTTTCATTAGTTATTAAATAAAACAGCAATTTTAATGATGTAATTACTCTGTGAAAATCGCAGAATTTTAGAAAACGAAATGACTGTACTTAAAACGTCGATTCATTTCTCTTTAAGTAGTATAAAATTGGCTCTGAATGTACATTGGATTTGTGACGTATTCTTTGTTAAGTTGCTATCAAAGAGGCCATTATTAAACCTAACCGGCGCCTCCACCAATTTAGTCAACATAATGTATTTTGCTGTGAAATTTCTTTCTATTGATACAACAAAAATGAAACGCGACGAGACGAATTAATGCCAGAAATCAGTTTACATTCATGAACTTCCCCCCGCTCCTCCCGTATATGTTATTTAAAGTTTCGAAAACGTCAACATTTCAGATTATATTATGTGCATTCAATTCCGGACTGCGTCATACTCTCGCGAAGTAGTTACGCTATGAATTTTGTAACAGTGATGATAAAGTCGTCACCTGCGTCCTGTGCTTGTTAGTTTGGCGCACAAATCCGTCGCATGACAGGAACATCACAAGTTAATCCCGTTCCACATTCGAACAAGTCCGTGCACGTTTTAAATAAAAACACCCCCCCGCCCAATTACGCGAGACCTTCCCCGCGCAAGCAATCCCGATTCGATTAAATTTCACCGTCAAAAATGCATGTCAATTTTCTTTCCTTCGCTTTTTTTGGATTTTCTGGAAATAAAAGGTGAATCCTTTAATCTGTTTTTAATTTGGCCGGTTGCCAGCGACGCGCTTATGATAAATGAAAAGCTCCGGTTCCCACTGCTGCTGTTATTTATTTCCCGTCCGGAATGAAATCATAAACAGTTAACATATCGTTCTTTCCATCGCTGCGAATACAATTGGGCTCTAGGGCTGATTTATGTGAATAACTAGTTTTTGTTCGGGGGCGAACACTTTCATCTGGATTTTTATCTTGCCACAAGAAGCGAGATTTATTATAGAAAATTAAAAGGCAATCATATTCCAATAATACAATGTATAAAAATAAATTAGAACACATTCAATACTTCCCAAGTAACACATGTATACCCTATACATGTGCTTCTAAACCTTTGTCGTTAATTAAAGCAGTAAGTTCCTCATTATATTAGAAATTGATTTTCCAAAGCTCAACGGCCTTATTAAAAAATGAAAGCTGACGTGCCTCAAGTCGGGGCACTCGAATGGAGGCACTTTGATTTGACACCTCTCCTCCATTTATGACTTGTTTTCGTAATCGTAATAAAACGCAATAAAACTTTTTATTTACGTGCAGAAGAACTGGGTCAAGGTCTCATTGTAAACGAATATGAACGACTTATAGACATCTTCGGTACAATATTTAAATATCCGTCTGTGTTACATCGATTATTGTTTTAGCGAAATGTGTTTCCCGTCGGTTTTTATTAACATGATAAAGATATGTGTTTCGAGCTTATTAAAGATAAAATCGTTTAATAATTTATTTAAAGAAATGATCACAAAACTGCTGGTTTTCTTATTTTTAAACAATGTCCTTCAGAACAAAAATTTTAAACGGTCCTTAGGAGCAAAGATTTTGAAACACGTAAGGTTCGGCACCAAACGATTACTGCGTTCTTTGTAGTGAAACGAAAATACGTGCAAACTGCGGCATCAAACTCTTCTTCTGACGAAATTAATTAACCTTAATTTCCGTCAACTCATGGTTTTCTTTGTTGTTTGCTTGAAGGACACTTTACGTAATTCAATGTGCAAGGAAAATTTCAACTTGCTCCGAACAATTATGTTTTTATGTAGCGTGTTTATACGAGGGTCAAGCTGAATTTGTTGAGAATGAAAAATACGGTTAATATTTTCTAGTTAATTCCCTTCAGCTATGATAATATTCACCATTCTTTCTTTCCACTGTTCAAAAGCTCTCAACCAATCATCTTTCGGAATCCCTTCAAAATAAGCGTGAACTGCGACATGAATCTCTTCTTCTGACGAAAACCATCTACTCTGCAAATTCTTTTTAAGCCCAAAAAATAGCCAAAAGTCGCACATTGCTAAATCAAGTGAATATGCCGGATGTTCTGTTACTTTCATATTTTTTTCAACCAAAAACTGGAGAGTTAAAGCTACCGTATGCGACGATGCATTATCATGGTACAGCATAATTCCCTTGTCTGGAATTCTACTGAAACTTCAGGCTAACATTTTTCAGTGTGCCATTTAACTGCAATTGTCTTTTGTCCATCTAGCTTAATTGCCTTTACCAGGCCCGTACTTCTCAAGAATACCGCATACATAACTTCTTTCATAGCTCGCTGCTTCTAGGTCATTGTTGGAGTTCTCTCATCTTCGTGAATTCATACACGACTCTCTTGGCGGGTACGTACGTCGAAAAAGGGAATGTAAGTTTCGTCACCTGTCACTATTTTGGAAAAAATTTGGTGTCTGCCATTATTTAAGAAATTTAAAGTTTCATGGCAAATTCTTACACGCTCTGCTTTTTGGAAGTCAGAAAGGTGATGCGGCACAAAACGACTAATCACTTTTTTTAAATGCAGGTGATCATGTATGATTGTTCTAACAGCTGAGGATCCAATCTTGAGTTGATGCTCTATTACTGCATAAGAGGCTTTATTGCCTTCTTCAATTAATTTTTTAACAGCAGCAATGTTTTTGTCGGTAACAGGCGTAGGAGGACGCCCTGCTCCTTTTTGATGCTGAACAGAATTTCTTTCGCCCTCAAATTCCTTATACCATCGGTGAATTGTAGCCAAGCAAGGTGCTTGTTCACTAAAAGCCGAATCTTTTTGCACTCATAAGCGCTTAATTTTTTTTAAAAATCATAATAAATCTTGATTCGAATATGCTCTTTGGTTAATTCCATTTTTTACTTTAAAAAATTAATAACTTTGGTTGTAACGAACGTAACTTCAACAACTAAACTCCAAATGTCAGATAAAGAGTCGCTCTATGTTTTGTTTTTCACGGCCTACTAGATTTTCTTATTCTCAATAAATTCAGCTTTGCCCTCGTATATACAAATAAAAAATGAAATGCATAATGGAGCTACGAATTCTAGCAATTTGTGTTCAAATTTTATTTCGAATAAAATAAACGTACGCGCAAATTACACTGCTAAATAATACTGGAAATTATTACGCAATAAATAACTGCAATTGTCGTAAGAACGTCGACCGAAACCGTCGCCAAATTATTTATGAAAATCCTGCGATCGCTTTCTAACCTAGTATTGCATTAGGATTGATAAATTGCAACCAGTAATAAGTCATCCTATACAAGACGGCCATGCATGCTTTCAAAGCATAATGAAAGTTCTAAAGTTTCTGTTGCAAATCGGTTTTAATTACAGTGGATTCCTCGAACGTCCTCTGTGCAGCTGTTTCGGCTCTATTTGGGGCCCCGTCAGGAGAAGCGTAGCTCGAGAATTCCACTGCAAACCAAGCCAATCTGTCCTGCGATCTAAACATTTTATTATTATTACATCACATTTGCGAATAACTAGGATTTATGGTTATAGGTTTATGTAATACAAATTCGTGTATTTCATCATGTGACACGTTAATTTTTTACAAGTACCAAAACAACAATAAATTTTGATTTGCATGAGAAACTAAATCATCGTTGCATGCTAACGACAAACGACAATTCCAACATTTCATATTATACTCAAGAAAAAAGCAGATATACATATGATAGAGGCATGACACAGATGCCCATAATATTGTATAATTGTTAAGAAGACTTTTCGTGTCCATAATAAAATAAAATTCCATTATTAAACTGTTATCTGATTGCAAAGTTTTTTAAATGTTACGTAATTTTATAAATTTATAAACCTGTATAAAGTTTGTGGATGTGTCTCTTTTGATTGTTACAAAAACACCGTTTATTTTCCTTTTGTTTATTAAGAAAACTAAAACGTGCCTTTCACAATATAAGTGGACTGTATCTCTTATAATATGTTATTGCGCAAGCGCATATTCCTGCGCACTGTCGGGTGAATCCCGGCAGTCCAGGCTACGGCAAATGGCGGGATATTCAAACACGCAACATACTCCCCGCCTTGAAAGGAACTTTCAACAAACAGTTAAGTAAAAACTAAGAATAGGTAAGTATTATAAACATAAATGTTTCTATGTTTCAGCCCTTTGCACAGAGTTAGCGACTGGAAGTGGACAAATCTTCGTTACAGAACGTTTTATTATGCCACTTGGAATTTTCACTGAAACCACTCTCACAGCACCATCGTCGCCCGGATGGATGGAGTCAATGCGACCTAGTTTCCATTTTAACGGTGGTAAGTTATCTTCCCTTATTAGGACAAGGTCTCCAACGTTGACATTGGCCTGATGCTTTGTCCATTTCTTGCGTTGTTGCAGTTGTGATATATAATCTAGTGACCATCTTTTCCAAAGGTGTTGAGTAATCTGCTGCACGTGTTGAAATCGCGACAGACGATTGACTGCCCTATCCTTCAGGTCTGGATCAGGAGCTGCGACTGCACTTCTTCCAATCAGGAAGTGTGACGGGGTTAAGGGTTCGAAATCGTCAGGAGAGGTTGACATTGGATGTAAAGGGCGGGAATTTAACACTGCTTCAACTTGCGATAGTACAGTAAGAAAATCTTCAAATGTAACTAAAGCCGTACCTATCATCCTTCTTAAATGATGCTTTGTTGACTTTACACCGGATTCCCAAAGACCTCCGAAGTGGGGACTATTTGCAGGAATAAAGTGCCATTGAATGTATTCGTCACTAAATGAATTAGATAATGTTTCATCATTTTTTATTAAGAACTTACCTAAGTCATTCAGAGCAGATTTTGCGCCAACGAAATTTGTACCGTTGTCCGAATATACATGGGAAGGTTTACCGCGCCTCGAAATGAATCTACGAAACATCGCAATAAATGCGTCAGTAGTAAGCTCAGTAACTGGTTCCAAATGTATAGCCCTTGTAGTGAAACAAATAAATAAGTTAATGTAACATTTGATTGTTTTCTTTCCGCGCCCAATTCCCTCTTTTACTAAAAAAAGGTCCAGCATAATCTATGCCCGTGGCAAAAAAAGGATAAGTCGCGGCTACGCGGTGTATTGGTAAGTTACCCATAATTTGACTTATTTGTGGCGGTTTTGCCTTGAAACATTTAATACATTTATGACAAATTGTCTTAGCTAAGTTTCGTCCAGCAATTGGCCAAAATTTTTCCCTCAATGACGACAACATGAGCTGTGGTCCCCCGTGTAATAAACGTATGTGTTCATGTTCTAATAATATTTTCGCAAATTCATGTTTGCCAGATATCAAGATCGGGTGTCTTTTTTCAAAATTGAAGTTTGAATTTTTTAATCTTCCACCAACCCGTATCAAACTTTGATCATCAAGAAAAGGGGATAAACTTGCAAGATTTCCCTTTACGTACTTGTCCTTATTATTTAAACATTTTAATTCTACTGGAAAACTTTCTGCTTGTGATATTTTACTTAATTGTAATAACGAATAAGATAATTCTGCAGTAGTTAAGTTTCCTATTTGTCGGTTTTCTGGTGTTGCTTTACAATTGTTGTAAAATCTGGAACACCACGCCACGATTCGTTGTAATTTTGCAAGTGAAAAAGTATAATGGAACGGAAAATCATTTTCCTTTATTTGTGTTGCAGTAGCTAATGTAATTGTTTTTAATTCAGGTATTTCTTCTTCCTTGGGTGATGAGGAAGGCCATTCTGCTTTTGATAAGCTTAACCATTTAGGTCCTTCCCACCACATTGAGTCCTTTAATTTATTGGGCCAAACGCCTCTTGAAATTAAATCGGCTGGGTTGTCTTTTGTTTTGACATGTGCCCAATTGTCCTTGTTAGTTCGATCTTGAATTTCTGCTACGCGATGAGCAACGAACACCTTCAATCGAGCTGATGGAATTTTTATCCAACTCAAGACGATTGTCGAATCAGTCCAATAAGATATTTCATCAAATTTGATGTTTAATGAAGCATTTATTTTTGCGACTAACCTCGTTGACAAGACAGCCGCACAAAGCTCCAGTTTGGGAATGGTAATATTTTTTATTGGTGCAACTCTAGACTTCGCACACAATATTCTCACGGAAATGCTGTTATTGTTGGAAATTGATCTTATGTAAATACAAGCGCCATAAGCTGCTTCGGACGCATCTGAAAAGGCATGAAGTTCCACTCGTTTGGATCCTAAACTTGGTACATATCTTGGTATTTCTAGTTCTACCAGAGTTTTTAATTCTTTTTTGAAATTATGCCATTTTCTTTTTATATTTTCAGGTATAGGATCGTCCCAGTTTAATTTATGCAACCAAAGTTCCTGCAACATGATCTTTGCAATAATTAAGCAAGGTCCCACTAAACCTAATGGGTCAAATAATTTGGAGATTGTTGACAACATTTCTCTCTTTGTGTTTGTCTGACCTTCCAAATTTTGTACGTCATACCTCAGGCAATCCTTTGATGGTATCCATAAACAACCTAAAGTTTTTCTTTCTCCATGACTTCCTAGTTGCAATACGTCTTGTTCTTCTTTGACAGATATGTGCTTCAAAATTTCTTTATTGTTAGAGCACCATTTTCTTAATGGAAACCCTGAACCTTTCAAAATTGTTTCAATGTCACTACACAATTGGATGGTGTCTTGAACAGAGTTCGTGCCTGTGAGTAAATCATCCACATAGAAGTCTTTCAATATTACTTCTGCTGCCTTGGGATGAACATTACGGTACAGTTTGTTGTAAGCATCGGACAGCCAAATATGGAGCCGAGGCTGTCCCATATGTTACTGTGTTCAAGTGATATTGTTTCAGTTCTTCACTACTGTTTTCTCGCCAAATAATGCGTTGCCAATTCCTTTTTTCTGGTGTTATGAGTACTTGTCGTTACATCTTCTCGATATCTGCAGTTACTGCATATTGGTGAGTACGAAACCTCAAAAGTACGTTCAGTAATTCGTCTTGTATGACTGGCCCTACATGTTGAATGTCGTTTAAAGAAATGTTATTCGATGTTTTACATGATGCATCAAACACGACCCTCAATTTTGTTGTCGAACTGCTCTCCTTGAGGACTGCGTGATGTGGTATGTAATAACTCTCCTTTAAGTTTGTAATAGGGTTTTCAATCTGTGTCATGTGACCCAACTCTTCATATTCTCGCATGAATGCTGTGTATCTTTGCCTTAAATTTTCGTTTCCCTCAAATTTTCTTTCTAGTTTGTAAAATCGGTTTGCTGCTGTGTTGAACGAATCTCCTAAATTTGGTTTATCTTCCTTAAATGGAATGGAGACAATAAATCTACCATCCATACTTCTTTTCGTTGTTTCTGTAAATTTCCTTTCACAGTATGCTTCATTTGCTGTCAATCGTTGATGTTCAGCACATTCTTCTATTTCCCAAAATGCCTTTAGTTGGTTTTGCAATTCTAGATTCGTTACAAAATTACATCTCGTAGTCCTTGCATATTTGTTGTTTGGATAATACGACCCTGCTATTATCCAACCTAATAAGGTCTTCTGAAGCAATGGTTTGTTGTTCCCCAATTTGTGTCTCTCCGGACATAATAACTCCCAGAAAATGTTGGCACCAAGTAGAATGTCAATCTTATTTGTCGTCAAACAATCGTTGAAGTCTGCTAATTTAATGTATTTTGGTATTTCGTACATCGAAGTATCAAATGTATTGAAATTTGCGTTTTCTGTAATTTTGTCTATTACATAACATGTAATGTTGGTGCTGTATGAATATTGACAAGATGTTAACTGAACTTCAGTTTTGTGTGTGATGTTTGATAATTTTTGATTTATTCCCATAACTGCTAAATTTATTTCAGTTGTTTTCAGGTCCAAACGTTTGCACATTTCACTTGTCATAAAACAACTTTCAGATCCTGAATCCATCATAGCTCGGCAATAGTGTTGGTTTCCTTTGTGATCCTTTATCTTCACAACAGCGGTTGATAAAAGTACCTTTGGATCCCTTTCACTTGTGTAATTTGCTGCAATTGTGTTGACTGGGGTGGCAGGTCTTTCTGGTTTGTTTTCATTGATTGGTCTCTCAAAATGTAACATTGTGTTGTGTTTCTTTCCACATTTCTTGCAATTTCCTGCTCTGCAGTCATCTCTGAAGTGATTCTTCTTTAAACAATTCAAGCATAATCTTTTCGCTCTAACTTTCTCTGATCGTTGCATTGGATTCAATTTTGTAAAATGTTCACAATTGAAAATTGTGTGCTGTTCATCGCAAAATACACATTTTGTTAAAACGTTGTCGTTAACAGTCGCCAAGTTGACTGCTGTTGCTGAACTTGTTCCCTTTTGGAAATGCTTGTTCATGTTGTACCCTTTTTTCGCGTTTTGATATTCTAGACTCTCTAAAATCTCGCATCTGCCCTTCAAAAACGTTTTTATGTCATCAACAGTTGGAAATTCATCACTTTCCAGCCTGCTCGTCTCCCACTCACGTTTTGTTTGATTATCAATTTTTGAAAGTATTATGTGTAATAAAAGTGTACTCCAATGTGCTGTTGGTTGCCCTAGTACTTCTAATGCTAATAAATGTTTGGTAAATTTATCTAAAAAATTTCGCAATTCTGATGCGGACTCGACCTTTACAATCGGTAAACTGAATAATGCCTTTACATGATTATTCACCAAGAATTTTTTGTTGTCGTAACGTTCACAAATTAAGTTCCATGCGACCTGATAATTAACATCACTAATTTCAAGTGCTTTAATTACCTGCGCAGATTGGCCATGCAAGCTTGACCTCAAATAATGCAATTTTTGAATATTGCTCAACCCGTTATTAGCATGTATGAGTGATTTGAACGTGTCTCTAAACTCTAACCAATTTTCGTAATTGCCAGAAAATTTAGGTAGCTGTATTGTGGGTAACTTAACATAATTTAAGTTGCCGCTATTGAAACCAGTAACCAAGCTCGCCGATCGCATTGATTCTATCGAATCACCCGAATTACCGGATCCCAACTTTGAATCATTTTCACCTTTGCTAATTAGCGCTTTTGCTTTTGAAATGGCCGAAAAATACGACGTTTCGAATGATTCCCTCTCAATGTATTGCTCCGCGATTTTATCGTCGTCGCATGAGTTTTCAATGACCGTTTGTACTTCACAAAATTCCTGAAATACTACTTCTAGTCTTAAAACCCGTTCGCGTAATTCTACAATATCACATTCAGGGATTTGCTCTTTTGCTTCTACTTTCGTTAAATGCGTTTTGAATGCTGTTAAACTGTGCTTAATACTACCCCTCTTACGTGTTAATAATTTCTCTGAATTTTCCATTTTGCAAGTTGAAACAGGTAGGTAAAGCGAAACAAGGATAGGTACTCACGGAAAATGCTGTTTGCAGTTTTCCCACGACTCATGCACCCTGGATGTCCTCGATGCTTTCCACGTGTTAACCAATGCACACCACTTTCGTTGCTGCTACTCTTGAAATCTTACGCTTTTTCACTCATCGGGCTCGAAGCCGACCAAAAATGGATGTGTCTCTTTTGATTGTTACAAAAACACCGTTTATTTTCCTTTTGTTTATTAAGAAAACTAAAACGTGCCTTTCACAATATAAGTGGACTGTATCTCTTATATGTTATTGCGCAAGCGCATATTCCTGCGCACTGTCGGGTGAATCCCGGCAGTCCAGGCTACGGCAAATGGCGGGATATTCAAACACGCAACAGTTTGTATGCAGTAATAAAACGTTATTTATAAATGAAGTACACAATAATTAGGTAATAACATCTATTGCTTCAGAACATATTTATTAATTAGATTTGCAACTTAATACGGCACAGGAAACAAACAATATTGACATTACTTTGTAAGCTGGTTCTACTTCATTATTTTACGAAAGATTCAAATAAATGGGCTGCAGTCAAAAGGGGCAATCAAACTCTTTTAAAGTTCAACCGAGCTTTCGGAAACTTTTGTCTTTTTTCAAGGTTTCTACAAAAACAATTCACAATTTACAACACGATGTTACGAATTTAGATTTTTTAAATCAACGTTGTCATTATTATTATGTAATTTTAAAATTTAAAAGGTATATATGCAACTAAGTGTCTCAATATCTGTTCTTAACACTTTTTTTATTAGAGAAAATGTGGCACATTTCCATAAAATTTCTTTGACTCAAAATTGGCTCAAAATTTTTGCATTTTGAAAGTTAATCTGATGGTCTTTATTATTGCCATGTTCAGATAATGAACATGCATTAGGTCTAGGTCTAACATCACTTTTATGTGAAATTATTCTTGAGTGAAAAGTTCTTGGTGTTTGACCAATATAAACACAATCACAATCACGACATGGAATTTCATAAATGGAATTTGTCAGTGGGACCTTTAACTTTTGTAAACAGAGACGACTTAGGTAATTGTTATTACATTCTTAGTTGCAATTTGCAAGTTTTTATTTTTTACTACTTTTATTAATCGGAATTAGTAAGATTGCGTATAAATACTAAGGAACTAAAAACTTTACCAACGTTTTTTGATTGTGAATTGTTATTGATTTGTGTGAGAGCGATTCTACTCTTTGCCGAGTATTGAAAATTAATTTATTAAGCATCGCATTAGGATAGCTTTTTTTTGTGAGAATATTTTTGAATGTATGAAGATTTTTATTCAACAAGGAGTGATTTCTATACGATTTTTTTATCTTAAAATCATGATTATTTTCATTTTGCATGGGTGACAGTAATAAAAGTTTATATATGTGTCCAAAACTAATAGGTTTCATGTACCAATCAATAATGCTTGTATTGCTTTCTGAACGAATAACTTTCGTGTCTAAGAAAGGAACAACTCTTGTCTATTACCTTTTCAATAGTAAATTGAATATTAGGATTCGCTTCGCTATTTTACTTAATTACTTGTGCCCATTTTAAACATGTAAGTACTTTATTAGTGCTGAGAAAATGTTTAAAATACCAAAAGCTCAAAGTTACCGCATAGAGTGTTTAATACTTGGCTTTTATACAGGATGCATCATTGGTACGGAATTCTTCAATACCTTCTTAACTATTAAATACTTATCGTTATAAGTCTCTGAATGTTTTCTTATTTAATAATATTAATAATAAAAGCAGAATCGAATAATTTGCACCAAAGAAACTCCTTTCAAGATTTCGTTTGGGTTTAATCACAGATTAAAATGCCGAGGGAAGTCTCTCCGGGTGGGATTGATTTAGACTTGATCAGTACGAATGTATATTGCTCGGTTTAGCGCGAATCCCGCATTAAATCAGCGTGTTAACCTGAACGTTTGTTGCCGCTAAAGGAAGGTTTACACCGGTTGTGAGTGATGTAAATCTCCGATTGCCCCTGATTTCAAACTGCGAGTTTGGTTTCTAACCAGATTTATGTGCGCGTCAAATTCGCAAACCCTACAAATACTTCCAAGAAGTCCTTCAATACACAATTATTTCGTGACATCGTGTACTGCGTTTAATATTTTTCTCTTCTCTTACCAATTTTTTTGCTTTTGCCTTTCAATTTGATTCTGATTGAATTATTTATAAGAATTCATTTCTGATATGCACCGTGTTTGTGATGTTATTCTCGATACTGTAAACTGAACTAAAAGTTTCAACTTTAAATGCATTTCGTATCGAAGCCGTAAAACTAAACTAAACTTAACTAAAGTAGTAAAAGTACAGCCGTGAATGCGAATTTTGCCCGCTAAGGCGCAGGCAGTAGTATTAGCCGGGTAAAATGCTAATTCCGAATATATATAGGTCACCTCACCTCTCGGCTTACCCCGCAAACGTATTCCTGCCTCGTGCAAAAGGTACAAATATCAAAAAGTTCACGTTCACATTTCGAATGAGGGTTGGTTTAATATGGATGTGTTGGCCGACGGACTAAGACGAGAGGAAACGCATCCATCAGGACAGCTGTTGTTAATAAACTTGCAATGAACGGCAGACATTAATAGATTAAATCATTACACAACTTGACGTGTAAGAATGGCGAACGGAAACTTTCGAATTAATTGCCAATTTTAGAGACGCTCCTGCGTGCCTCCACCGGGCGACTGATGCGGGCTCGTTGTTAATTTACCACAGGAATGTTTACGTAATGCAAGAGCGAAAATGGGAGTACCATTGCGGCCAAACTTTTAATGGCTTTCCATACGAACACGAGAAGTTTAATGAAATTATAAATTATTTTTAAGAAAGCTCATCTCTCACGCAACACATCAAACTTTCGCAAAAATAAAAAACCAAAAACCAAAGCAAAAGTGTTCATTTTAATGAAATAAGGATTTAATTTTTCCCTTCCCAAGAGATTATTTCAAACACAACGAAAACAGCGTTTACATTATGCCGTCCAAAAGAACAAACTGTCCAATTAACAGACAACAAAGTATCTTGATTGTTCCGGCGCAAACTTTCCCCGAAAAATAATTTTTTTTCCTCGACAATTCCGAAAGGTCCCCAACTCCCCGAGGCTTCTTCACTTGGCATGCAGATAAAACGCAGCGCTAAATCGAGCTATTTACCGCGGTGGCTGGAATTCCGCCGCCGCCGCCGCCGCAAAAAATAAATCCGCCCGAATTTCTTATGATATCAAAGCGCGAAATTGAGTTAGGAACTTCTCCGGGGGTCAAATACCTGCGCCGCTTCGCCCTCTCGCCACCAAAACGAACCCGCGTTATCTGGGCTTCAAGTTTAATTGCGTTACGCCGAAAGTGGATGAGGTCGTTCCGAAATTGCAAAAACCGAAACTTGCGAAAATTGTTATAATCACGACCGGAAACGCTCCCCTTTTACTTTAGATCACTCCTTACAATAAGAGGCAGAGGTAGCCGAACTTTTAGGTAAAGTTTGGAAATTTCGCAGAATATATTTTTCAATAAAGCTACAGGCAACACAAAAGAAACCTAAACGTGAGCAAAAGCTTCTTACATTTTTCCTTATTTCGGAATACGTTGGACACCTCTTCATTGAATACTCTGTTTACTACTGCACTTTGTTGTCTGCTTAACCTTCCAACCTTCATCATGTTTTCGCTCTCTCAATCCAAATCCAACCCACCATCACTATAAATTACGTTTTCTTCGCGTACTCCATCTGACAGTCTTCCATATTCTTGGAATGTTTGTTTCAGAAATTAAGGACATACATATAAATGTAGTAGAGTTTTAAAGTCTTTTACATCTTTGAATCGACTTCCGGTTGGAACCGCGTCACGACTGCTTCTACTGCCGACGTTTCGTTTTCCATTGCAAAACTTTCTCGGGGTTGCTGCTGCTGCCGATATTGTTGCTGTTGGTGGTGTTGCTACTACCTCTCGTTAATCGATGAGACTAACGAGAAGTAATGGAGCATCGACAGTAGAAGCAGTCGTGATGCAGTTTCAACCGGAAGCCAATTCAATTATGGACAACAGCCCCGGAAGTCTCCAAGTTAAGTCATTTACATCTAATGTAATACTTCATCGACTTTCGCAACAACTCCTCCATGTATCGCATTAAGCAAAAAATGGAAAAAGAAGTCTTGTTAATCCCAAACGAATGACCCACAGAATCAGTTTCCAATTTCAGCTTCGTATGCAACACGAAGAGAACCTTTTGCTTTTGGAGAAAACAATTTAACCATGAAACTTTCTGAATAAAGAATACACAAAAAGGCACTCTCTTCCGAAGTAATCCAATTTTCTATCGTAATAAGCAGAAAGAGATTTTAATTTATGAAGAGAAAAGATCAAAAAAAAAACAACAAAGAGTAATTAAAGTGCTTCCTGATTTTTTGTTTTTTTTTTACGAGTGGCTAATTTTAGTTGGAATTATTTAGACACTGTTATAGCTTCAATTTTGTAACATACGGCGTTTCTCGAAAGTAACGGATAATTTCTATAATTAATAATAATGGTACCCCTCAACCCTTAAAAGCTAGTAACTCCAAGTTTAAAAATTCAAATATCAAAGAAGATAGTCAATTGTCCATAATTGAATTGGCTTCCAGTTGGAACCGCGTCACGATTGCTTCTACTACCGACGTTTCGTTCTCCATTGCAGAAGAACTTTCTCAGGGCTGCTGCTGCTGCTTCTTCTTGCTAGTCGATGCAGGTTACAGATTTCTTCATAAAATTTCAGTTAGTCTCATCGATTAACGAAACGCAGCAGCAATGGAGAACGAAACGTCGGCAATTGAAAAAGTAATGACGTAGTTCCAACCGAAACCAATTCAATTTTAGTAAAATAATCCTAATAATGTATTGAAATGAAAGTGCCCATGTTCAAGCAAGTGTTGATACGGCTTTAATAATAAGTAGTTAACACAATAGCAAGTTGTTAAATAGTTAAATGGAAATAGAATTTATTGACATTCGTAGTGGAGTGCATGTTACTTGTTTAACGATTAGATAGCAAAAATTAAACTTACTGAAGCTGAGAGAGTCAAAATTTTAATGATCATTTGGATTTGAGAAGTTCGTTTCTTATGCAATGAAACTCACTGAAATCGTCATCCAATATCGCAGTCATCTTTAAGTCGAATTGAGAACAAACTTCGCGATCTTGGGCACGTATGAGATAAACCTAAAGTCGGACGTCCATCGGTTTCAGATGAAGAGAGATTATTAGATTATATGTTAATGGTGCAGGAAAATCCACATTCAACCCTCGTGGAGGTCGCTTCGCATCTTAATTTATCAAAAAATAAAGTTTGCAGACTTCTTCATAAGGAAAATTTTCATTCTTACAAAGTGCACTTGGTGAAAGAGCTGTCCGATGATGATTTTGATGGACGAACGCAATTTTGCGCGACAATGATGGAACTCTTTAATGCAAATCCTGCATTCCATTTGGATGCTTAAATGGTATCGTCAGTGAGCAAAATTGCCATTATTGGACGATTGCAAATCCGCATTTGATGATGCACAAAATCTCCAAAAGGTTAACGATCGGGCTGGGAGAGTGAGTAATCGAATTATTGGATCGTATTTTTTTGTTGATGAACAGTATTTGGACTTCCTCCAATTTGAATTAATTCCGGCCGCTTGTGTTACCTGCTTCAGTTCACCTTTAGTGCGAATTCGGGCCGCCTAATTGGCAGCCAACCCATCCAAGTCGGTGTTGTTAGAAGCAATTAAAGGTTGCTTATCGCTGTCTTTCGTTTCGAGTTCAAACCTGACCGAATCTATCGCCTTTGGGAATTTATATGTCGGAGGTATATTTCGATCTAATAAACTCGAAGCTGTAAATGGTAAGACGTTATGTCTGTTAACGTGTAAATGATTTAATAAGTTTCATTATAATAGTTTATTATAAGGTTAATAACACTTTAATGTAATTTAATAATACACAGGACAATAGGTACTAACTGGTCAAATACATCTACTGCTAACCTCTACTCTAGAACTAATTCGCTGCTAGAGGGGTCTTCTCAATTGCGCCATAGATGTAAGTCGGTATATCCAACATTGATTTCACCAATGTTGCCAACTCTATTACATCTCCCTTCTTTTCTACATATAATCATGAAGGTAGGCTGGTTTCCTACTAATTCTTCCCGCTCTCGTAACAACTGAATTTCCAGCTCTAGCGTTACATTCTAATTGACTGTTAGAGGAGATCTGCCCGTTGTTAACATTTACTGCAGGATTAGATTTGTTACTAATTTTGGACTGTAGTTCAATTTGCTGTTCTAACATATAATTAAATATATTAGTAGTATCTTGAAATCTACTTTTTGGAATAGGTTTTAGAAATCTTCTATTTCGGATTAATGTTATATTACTATTATTTGGTTTCACTACATATGATCTCGGTCTACTGGTATCATTGCTTATAATCTTGCTTGGAATCCAAATACCTTTTTGATTCCTTACCATTACATCTTCTCCCTTTCTTAACTTCTTTAAATTTTTTGCATGTTGATCATAATAATATTTTTGTTTAATTTGCTTTCCTTTTTGAAAGTTTTGATATTGTTTAGCATAGTTTGTTTGTAACAATTTTTCTGCAACTGGCAAATGTCCTCTAAGTCTTCTCCCTTGCAATAAAAATGCTGGTGAAGGAATGTTTTTATCTAACGGTGTATTTCTGTATTCAAGTAAAACCATATTAAATTCTTTATTGTCAAATTTAGCTTTCTTTAGCAATTTTTTCATTATTTGAACTTGACGTTCAATAAAGCCATTGGACTGAGAGTATGTTGGACTAGAAGTTTTTTGAATAATGTCCCAGTTACTTAAAAAATCGACAAATTGCCACCCTGTAAATTGTGGACCGTTATCTGAATATAAGATTTCAGGAATCCCAAACCGTGAAAAACATTCTTTCATTTCATTAATTACCGCATTACAAGTAGAATCCTTACTTAATTTTCTAATCTCAGGATATTTCGAGTACACATCTACTATTAGTAAATATGTTTCACCATTAAAGTAAAAGAGATCCGTGGCTACAATTTGCCATGGTCTAGACGGAATTTCGCGACATAATAATGTTTCTTGTTGATTTTTCCTTGAGTAGGTGAGACATGCTGGGCAATTCTCTATTTTGTCTTTAATTTCTTTAAACATGTAGGGCCAATATACTATGTCTTTTGCTTTCCATATAGTCTTTTCAATCCCCAAATGTGTCATGTGTAACTTGTCTAAAACTTCTTTTCTCATGTTTCTAGGAATGATAATTTGATAACCTTTGTAAACTATACCCTCCTGCTCTATTAACTCATCTCTGATTTTCCAATATGATTTTACTTGATCATTTACTTTTCTTTTTTCATCTGGCCAACCCTCCCGAATTGTTTGAATAAGCATTTGCATTTCCTTATCTGCTTTCGTTTCTACTTTAATTTTTTCTAGTCTTGATTTGCTTACATTATCTGATAAGTTTATTAAGTCTATATGAGCCTGTAACTCTCTTTCTGACAATTCAAAGTTTTTATCGTCATAACTTGCCCTAGAAAGAGCGTCTGCAAAATATAATTGTTTCCCTGGCTTATATATTATTTTAAATGTATATCCTTGTAAAATTATTCTTAACCTTTGAAGTCTTAATGGACATTTATCAAGTGGTTTTTGCAGAATAGAGACTAGTGGCTTATGATCTGTTTCTACCGTAAATTCTTTTCCATATAAATATTGCCTAAATCGTTGACAGCCAAAAGTGATCGCTAGCATTTCTTTCTCTATTTGCGCATATTTTTGTTGTGCATCTGTTAGCGATTTTGATGCATAGGCCACGGGTCTATTATCTTGCAAAATGACCGCTCCCAACCCTACTTTAGAGCTATCTACTGACAAAATTATTGGTTTCTTTTCATCGTAAAATCCTAATATTGGACTTTTAGTTAATACTGTTTTTACATGATTGAATTCATCCTCATGAATTTGTGACCACCCCCAGATTACATTTTTTTTCATTAGTTGCCTAAGATTTGAAGTTAATGCTGCTAAATTTGGTAAAAATTTTCCCACATACGTTAGCATTCCTAAAAATCTACCTAGTTCTTTTGTGTTTTGGGGTATTGGAATTTGTTTAATTGCTTCAACCTTGTCATTATCAATTTTGATACCACTTTTAGAGATTACATGTCCAACATATTTGACCTCTGTTTGATAAAATTTACATTTTTCTGGGTTAAATCGCACGCCTTTTTCATAAGCTCTCTTTAAAACAAGTTGTAAAATTTTATCATGTTCCTTTTTAGTTTCAGTGTGAATTATCAAATCATCGATATATATTTTAACATTCGGAATATTTTCAAAAATTTCTGAAAAAGTTCTGTGATATATTTCAGGTGCCGATGTTAGGCCAAAAGGTAATCGTAAAAATTTAAACAAACCAAAAGGGGTAGAAAAAGTAGTTAAATCTGCTGATGTATCACTTAAAACTATCTGCCAAAAACCCTTGTTAGCATCAAGAACTGAAAAAATTGATGATTTTTTCATATCTTTGGTTATTTCGTCAAAAGTTGGTAATTCATATCTTTCACGAATAATTGACTTATTTAATTGTTGAGGATCTAAACAGATTCTAATATCTCCATTTGGTTTCCTTACTATTGTAATTGGATTAACAAATTCGGTAGGTTTTTTAACTTTCTCAATTATTTGTAGCCGAGTTAATTTTTCTAATTCCTCCTTTAATTTGTCTACTAACTGAAATGGAACTCTTCTACTGGGAACTACAACTGGCTGATAATTTTTTTTAAGCTTAATTTCATATGGTTTTGCTTTAATTTTTCCTATCCCCTGAAACAATTTATTATTTTTTGTTATTATATTTTTCTGATTTTTATGCTCTAATGTTAAAACCCTTTTCAACAAGTCTAATTCTTGTATAGTTTTTAAACCCAGTACTGGTGTACTTAATGTTTTTGTGGACACAATTACAAATTCTATGTTGTAAATCTCACTCTTTACTTCTACTTTCAACTCACATGAACCTAATATTTTAATTAAATCTCCTGAATAATTAGTGATTTTAAAATGACAAGGTTTAAGATCATTTATAACATTCAACTTAGTATAAATCTGTTCCGGTATTGCATTTATTTGCGCACCTGTATCTAATTTGAAATTAATCATTTTATTATAATCTACGAATTTTATGTTCATCGTCCAAGAATCTTCATTTTGATTACTTTGTATACTATCCAAAACATAAGTTTGTGGCTCAAAATTTCCTCGATTTGTATTACTATTATCATTCATATTAGTAATTTTAACTTCATTTAATGATTTAGTTTTACAAACTTTTGCAAAGTGTCCTTGTTTTCTACAAATCTTACAAATTTTATCCCTAGCTGGACAAAAATTTAAAGAATGTTTTTCATACCCGCACCTGTAACAATTTGTTTGTCTTGGTATATTTTTCTGTTGTCTACCCTGTTGAGACTGATGTCGTCTTTGTAGGTTTGTGGTGGTTTGCCTGTTAGCTCCATTGCCTTCCTGATTAGCCCTTGCTCCCCCTGGTGTCCTATAATTTTTTGACCCTTGCTTGTAACTCGAAAATCTCTGCTGTCTTTGGCCATGTCCTGTTCCATTTCTTGTACTCTCTGTAGCTGATGACTTTATTTCCTGCAGATCTAGAGTATTTTGATCCCAAAGCTTCTTGAGGTGTGCTTCTGTTTGTTCAGCTGCCTTACATATTGTGATTGCCTTATCCAGTGTTAGATTGTCCTCCCTTAGTAGCCGATCCTTTATTTTGGAGTCACTAATGCCACACACCAATCTGTCTTTGATGAGACTGTCCCTCATATCCCCAAAATTACAAGAAGCTGCTACATTTCTTAAATCCGTCAGGAAAGTATCAAAAGATTCATTTGGTGCCTGGGAACGCATATTAAATTTATGTCTTTCAACACTAACGTTAGTTTTAGGTATAAAATGGGCTTCTAACCTTTCTAATATTCTATTTTTATTACTTCTTTGCTCTTCTGTCATATCAAGAGTATTAAAAATATCTACTACCTCTTGTCCCACACAATGTAGTAGTACCGCTGCTTGTACCTCCTGTGGTTTTGTGCTGCCTCCCGTTGCCATCAAGTACAGTTCAAAATTCTGCTTAAACTTCTTCCAGTTCAAAGCTAGGTCTCCTTCCATTACCATTGGTTTGGGTTGTTTTAGAAATTCCATTTTTTTTTTTTTTTTAACACGTTATATTTTTATATATATATTTTTTAAAACTTCTTTATGACTGCGCCATGTTAACGTGTAAATGATTTAATAAGTTTCATTATAATAGTTTATTATAAGGTTAATAACACTTTAATGTAATTTAATAATACACAGGACAATAGGTACTAACTGGTCAAATACATCTACTGCTAACCTCTACTCTAGAACTAATTCGCTGCTAGAGGGGTCTTCTCAATTGCGCCATAGATGTAAGTCGGTATATCCAACATTGATTTCACCAATGTTGCCAACTCTATTACAATGTCTACCCACGATACCTAATTTTGGTTGGAGCGGAGCCATGACATCAACAGAGAGATGTTGTCCCTCCTTGGGCCGCTGAATGTATGCCTCGTATTTAAATTGGTTTTGCTCAATTGTTTTCTGTGCTTCTTTCGCACCTTTCAACTCTAAATTCGTTCGAAGAATGCTGATGACTCGTTTGTCTGCACCTCCTCCCACATGACGGCGACCAGTCAGCGATGACTGTGAAGTAGTTCGTTAAAGGTGTTGGATTTGCTGTTAGTAGACGACTTGCTGTTGTTGAGACAAATGATGCGCCAAAGCTGATGGGATATACGTCTGCTTATGGTTCATTTGTGATTGATACTGATTCGTATTACTCTATGCATCTGGGGATGTATTTGATATTGATAAAACTAGCGCTTACGTAAAGTTATAGTAGCGATTAAGAACAAAAAAGTATTTGTTGCTAGTCACCAGACTTCGGACATTTCGGAGCGTTGCCATGGCTACGCAATAAATGGTTAATCATGGTAACACTCCGAAATGTCCGAAGTCTGCTAATCACACACACACTGTCAGATGTTCCAGAGGTATCTAGATTCTATTTATAGAAATCGTTTGTTAAACGAGGAAACGATCTTGAAATATGAAGACGAATCTTGTTGTGGAGATGGAAGTTCTCCCCAGAATTTATTCCTTTTTACGAACAATCAAAAATAATTTCAATAAGGAACAACGAAATACGAACGCGTCAATGACATTCGACAAACAGAAACAAAAGAAAACTGACACTAATAGTAAGAAATACGATTTTCTTGTTTTTATTTAATTTTATTTTTCCTACCCTGATGCTGTTTTCTTAATTCTCTTTTGCTTTTCCTTTCCTGTAAAATTAACCCTCTACATATTTTTTTTGCGCACTAAAAAAGCAGAAATCAAGATCTAAACAAAATTCAGATTTCAGCTTCAGATTCGTTCTACGATTAAAGAAAAATTGCAGCGCCATCTATGTATACACTTCTTCTGCAATAGAAGCAGTCGTGACGCGGTTCCAACCAGAAGACAATTCAATTATGAAATTTATTCAAGTTGCCAAAAAATCGTAGACTTTCTACATCCAAACCAAATTCAAACTTGAGCTTTGGTTCTATAGGCATTAATAAAAATTAATATCCTGTAGCGCCATCTATATAAATTCTCGCGGACCATATTTTTTGGGCGCGAAATTTGAATCGCCTGAAATTAATTGAAGTTATAGAACGTGGACTTTTCTTTAAATTACCAAAGCTGAATTAAATTCAGTTTTTATCTTAGATTCTGTTTATTACAAAAAAGAATTATATTTAGTGTCGCCATCTACCATATTTTTTGAGCGCGAAATTTTAAATTCACAAAAATTAACGAATTTCATCAAAAACTAAACCTTTTCTTGAAATTCTTGTAAATCTAAACTAAATTTAGTTTTCAGCTTTAGATTCTATCATTTAAAAATGATAGATGTGGCGCCATCTATACGAATCTTGACAAATTAAGTTATTTTTGGGCGCGAAATTTGAAGATTTGCTGAAATTTTATTTATTGTACGTGGTATTAAAAAATTGAAATTGTGTTTTCTTTCGGTGCAAAATTTGAAATTATTTTTCATAAGTACCTCTAACAATTCATCATCAAAAAAGTGTCGGTCTTCTTCCTTTTACGTTTTGTCTTTTTTTGGTTCGTATTTTTGCCGTTTGTATTTTGCGATTCTCTGTAGTTACAGTCTCCTTTTCTATTAGTCTATAGATTTTCCAACTCTCTTTAACACCAGGGAATCGTAGATCTACTTTTAGCTTCTTTTGCTAGTTTCCTAATTATATTATTTTTTCGTTCTTTTCTTTCTTTCATCTTTTGTTTCTTTATGTAATTCTTCATGTCACGTTTTTTTTTGCCTTTTGGTTTCACCGAAGCCTCACCAATTTCTTTTTTCTTTTTGACTGAAATTTTCATTGATCTCACAGTGTTTCATTATTTGGTATTCTTTCTTTTTCTTATTTGTTTTTGATAAATCGTTATTTTCGCACCCAGACATGCAATCAAAAACAGATATTGGAGGAGTTTATTTTCAAGCAAGCTTCTAGGCAATATTGTTTTATTATAGAAAAAAGCAAATTACGTCGTGGTTAAAAGAGAGAAAAATGAAATTCCGACGCGACGCTGAACAACTCCATCTTAAAAGTTGACATTAACAAAAAGCTTAGGCAAGCAGGACACAATTGTAAGATATGTGTTGCTTTGACTCGAAGGGAGGGAGTTTCCGTTCAAGTGCGATTCAGTTGGTAGTTGCTTGACGTCGGAATTTCGCGATTGGTACCATGGAAACTTCTGCTCGAGTTTCCGGTTGATCGCGACTCGCCACCTGTCATCAACTTTCGGTTTCTTACTCAGCGTACCGGTTAAGTATGATGATTTGTTTCGTTTGAATAAATTTTAAAGAATACCTAAGTTATTTATCAAAAGTTTCATTTATTGTCTTCAGTATATGAGGTTTCAAAACGAGTACTTTTTTACTTGAATTTTTAAAGTTGGGATTGATTAGGGGCTGACTGGGCGAGGGGTTGAAAATTACATCTCTAATTGATGGTTTAAAAATAAAAATCGGCGTGTCCGAGCATTTTTTCCCGACCATTTTATAGAATTTATCCGTTACTTTCGGAAAACGCTGTATATTGAAACCGGTCACTTTTTAATATTCTGCATCTTTGATGGCGGCAATATGTAGGAGAAGCCATCGAATGAAGGGAATGGATCCTTTGACATCGGGTAATTCAGTTGTGCCATCTCTTTGTAAATGGACTGCAGTAGGTCAATCGATACTAGCCAATATAACTTTGGTCATACAAATAATCACATGTCCGGTGCATAAGCTCGAGCACGGCAATTTTTTGTCGATTTTAAATAGAGGAAATAGAGGGACTTTCCATGTCCATTCAAACCAAGTGCGTGCCATATTCGTTAACGCTTTTCCATCGGCGCGAACGTAAACAAACTTTCCTCAGAAGTAATTCTAAAAATAAGTAAAGAAAATAAAAGGCGGCGGTATAATTCTCGGCGAGGAGAAATACCCGCTGTGCGTGAACATAAAAATGCTAACTCAATTACAGGACCTGAATATTTATTTTTTATGTACACGTTCGGGCTTAAAATAGAAGCCCCTTTTTTTCCTCTACTCCTTCTTCTAAGTATAATAATACACCTTCGGCCGTTCGCATAACAAAGCAACAAAATAAATTAATCTCTTTAACGTCGCAATATGTTAATTCACACGTAAAAGAACATGCAATGTTTATCGCGGGTAGCACGCGAATATCTGTTGATTACATTAAAATTGTTTTAATTCGATTTGTTCGACTAACTTCGCTTGGGTATATTTAACATCCATTCAAGTCCATCCTCAAGTGTGTTTGAACATTCGCGCAGCAAGTTGGGCAAATAAATCCGGACGTGTCCGATACAAGCGTTGGATCCGCGTAAATCGTGAAGGCATCCGGTTGGCCAAATAAAAACGTCTTTTATTATTTCAGTTCGAGAAAACGGAAATAGCAACCCCCTGTTATCGTCTTTTCTAGCTAGCTGATGGGTGTTTTGTAGTGTTATGCAAACACGGCAGACAGAAACGATAATAAGGATTTCGCTCGCCGAGTAATTAGATGCGCTTTCCATTGAGAAAAATTGCTCGCCGTTTTATGGAGCAAACCAGACTACGAAAGAAAGCAAAATTGAAATGAAACCGATTTGAATTTAGATAACTTGGAAGGAACAACAAGTGCAAATCATTCGACGTTAAATGTAACATGCGAAGTTGCATTTGCGTTCGCGGCGTTTAAAATTAGCCAGCGAATAATAATCACTCATAAAAGACAAATTACTCGCCTCGCACATTTATATCCGTTTCCGGAATAGCGTTATGCGCGAAAGATCTGATTATTTAACGTCAGCTCCGCAACAATATATAATATGTGGGGGGGAGGGGGTGAACCTGTGTATATGTATAAAGTTTTAATGACCCGTCAGCCCTACGCGATATGAAATTTGCAGTATCAAAGGAAAATGAACCTCAAATTTATATGCTAATTACTTGTAATTCGTTTTGAGCTTACCACCGCCGCCCGGTGGAAGCTCGGCCGCAGGACTTGTACCGGACACAAAGCTTTTGTTGAAATTGCCGCCGCAATATTTGCATAATGCGATCAATCACGGGGGTAACTTTAACGTTTGCGCGCGACGTTGAACGAAAAATTTTGACATCTAAAGTAATACTTCCGCAAACAATTGCTTGTTTGTGATCACGTCCAACTTCCATTATCCATCTACAAGGCGAGCTTTACTCTGTGTTATTACGTTTACTCGTCAGCTAGAAGACTCAGGCGGCGGTGGTGGGTTCATACGATACACCACCACAGACACAGAGATGTATTCGCGCATGTTTACACAACGTGCATATTTGATAACTGCAGTAGATCATTATTATCGAATGTAGGTCAGAACACCCGTGGGGTGGATTCGCGAGTTCGGAATTCGACTTGTTATTATTAAACCCTGTTGCTGTACAAGCAACCGCAGTATGTTAACTGAATTATCTCTAATTCCAGACTAACATGTATACTTTACAATACTTTCAATTAGTCCCTTGTGTAAAATAATATTAAACAACAATAACTTAATGCAATTCTTTTCGTTTCACGTCCTCTAGAAGTACATTCCTTTTTCATTTAATCTATCATTTTGTAAAAGTGTTTTCCAAGTTTCACTAATTTGAATTTAAATTTCAGTATAGAGGGTGTATCATGGTTGGTATCAATTTCTTCTTCTGACTCGAGACTCTTCAGAAAAAATATTTATTGACCACCCCTTAGTAGAATTTTAATTATGTTTTATTATTTCTTCGCTTTTAAGAGTTAAAAAGTAGAAAGATTTAAAAAACCAACAACGAGTATTAAGGTGGACTCCATTAAAACACGAATTTGTTAGAATACTTCTCGCTACGGGGGTCGAGCAGTTGATGGCCTCGTGTATTAAAGATGACGCGTCGCCCGTCACAAGGGCCGGATCGCGAATATTTTGTACATTGGACGATTTTTGGAAATTAACCTCGTGCAAAATTTAACAACGAGTGGCTGAAACGCGAGAAGCACTCAGCTTTTCGCGTTTTCTATTTGCGGAGATAAAAGCTCGCTCTTGGAAATGTAATACCGCGGAAGCTGAATCTTAAAAAATTAAATACACTTATCTTTCTGCGTTTCGTTCGAAAAGTGACGTGCAAACAAGCCGAGTTATTTTGGGCTACTTGGAAATCAAGTTTTAATTACGCTTCAGTGAACTTCGAGAAAAAATTTTGCTTTTTTGGTATCTTTGCATTGTGGCTTTCTCTTCCGTTTTTTTTTTAAAATTTTGTCTTGATTTCCAAAGAAACCGCCTAAAAATCAACTTTTTTTTTTTCTTCATCTTTCAAGCTATCAAGCTTTCATTTGTTTCTTTTGTTTTTGTTGTTTCTTGCTTCGTTTTCCTCTGTTTCGTATTTTTCTTTTGTTTCTTGTTTGAATTTTTAGCTAGGGGACTTTTTCTTCCTTTTTTTTTATTTATCTTGATTTCCAAACAAACCGCCTAAAAATCAACGATTTGTTTTTGTTCATCTTTCAAGCTATTGAGCTTTCGTTTGTTTCTTTGAATTTCATTGATTTCTTTTTTGTGTTCCCATTAACACTTCGCGCAGTTTCTTCTTTTATCTCCTGCTGGTGATTTAATTTTCGTACATTTCGTCGTAGAGACGTCGATCTTCTTTTGTTTTTTTTTCTTTTGTTCGCCTTCGTAATGTCTGCGTTGTTTGTTTCAAGTCCTTTTCCGTCGAATTGTGGCTTTCTTCTTCTGTTTTCGTATTAATCTTGATTTTCAGACGAACCGCCAAACTAATCGAAGTTCTTTTTTTTGTTCATCTTTTAAGCTATCCAGCTTTCTATTGTTTCTCTGAATTTCATTGGTTTTTTTTTTGTTACCACTAAGACTTCACCACACAGTTTCTTTTTTGTTTTCTGTTGGCGTTTTAAACGTCGATCTTCGCTTGTGTTTTTTTTTTAGTTGTCCGCGACGTATATCCACGTTGTTTGTTTCATTTGTTTCTTTGTTAATTGTTCATCTTTCAAGTTTTCGCTTGTTTTTTTAATTGTATTTTTTTGTCGCATTAATATTTCGTGTTACAATTTTTTTGTATTGTTTTCATTTGATCTTTTATTTTCTGTTCAAGTTTAAACCTTTCAGCATTAAACTTTCGTGTTTGTTTCATTTATTTCTGTTTCTGTAGAAACGTCGATCTGCTTTTGTTTTTCTCTTTTGTTCACCTTCGTAATGTCTACGTTGTTTGTTTCAGTCCCTTTTCCGTCGAATTGTTGCTTTTTTTTGTTCATCTTTCAAGCTTTCGAGCTTTCATTTGTTTCTCTGAACTTCACTGTTTCCTTGGTGTTACCATTAATACTTCACACAGTTTCTTCTTTTGTTTTCTGTTGGCGTTTCAATTCTTTCTTTGTTTATTGTACGACTGTACAAGTTTTCGCTTGTTTCTTTGTATTTCATTGTTCCTTTTTGTCGCATTAATTTTCGTGTTACAATTGACACTTCATTCAATTTACTTTTTTTTTGTTTTGTGTTGGCGATTTAAGTTTCGCACACTCCATCGTAGAAGCGTCGAACTTCTTTTGTTTTCTGTTCAAGTTTCAAGCTTTCAGCATCAAACTTTCGTGTATTTCATTGTTTTTTTTTTTTTAATTTATTTCTGTGGCGTTAATTTTTCGTTTTACAATTGAAACAACTATTTCTTTTTTGTTTGCGGTTGGCGATTTGATTCTCGTATGCTCCGCTCTAGAAACCTCGATCTGCTTTTGTTTTCTTTTTGTTCATCTTGCTCTTCGTATGTCCACGTTGTTTCATTTTATTTGATCGAATCACTAATAATAAATCTTTTTAGTTTTTCGTTCATCTTGCAAGCTCTCGAGCTTTCGTTGTTTTCTTTTACTTTTTCCTTTTGTTTTCTTATCAGTCTTGGTTTCCAAACAACCAACGATCTTCTTTTGTTTATTCTTCATCTTTCAAGTTACTTCTTAGACAGGTCGGAATTCAGAGACTTAACTGGCCAATATGCAGCCCCGATCTCAATCCCGTTGAGCACTTATGGGATCAACTTCAAAGAGGCAATGGTCGTCGCCCGGCTTTGCCAGAAACACTGCGAGATTTAAGAGCAGTGCTTTACGAAGAATTTGGAGCAATACCTCACAATTCATTGACGCATTTGATTGATTCGATGCCTCGACGTTTAAATGATGTCAATCGAGCGTTATTAACCGTCACCAGACTGAAAAATTTCTTTTCAGTTTTCGAACCGCCGTTGTTGTTTTTTTTTTTTCACATTAGACTTAAATTTGTTTAATCTCGTCTTTTTCTTGAGTAATTTTTATGTTTTTTTTTTGGTCAATAATGAATGGTCCTTCGATCTAAAGTACATTTCAAATTAAATAAACCAGTATGTCAATGGTTTTGTTATATATTTTAGGGCGGCCGGTTTTTTTTTGCCGGTCAGTGTATATACGTATATAACCAGCGAAACAGAGAAGAGCCTGACTACTGAAGTCCAGCATTCTTGCGATCTAACTCCTTTGGACTTCTTTGTTTGGCCCTACTTGAAGAATTCCATTTTTAAAATGCCCGTTAATGATTTACAGGAACTTACCCAAAGAATCATCGAAAAGTGTGATGAAATAAACAGTTCTCCACACATTTTGCAAAATGTTATTAATGGATGTCGCAGAAGAGTTAGAAAATGCCTCGAAGAAGACGGAGGCCATTTTCAACATCTGTTGTGAATTGACGTTCAACTTTATTTTCAATGTTTTATTTTGTTTGGTTTCAAATGCGTAATAAATCGTAATTATTGGTTATGATTTTCTGTTGACGTTATTTCAAGGTTAATTGTCAATTTGGCGTTTACTGACCACGTAAGGAACATACGTGAACATGCGAATAAATCAGAGCAACATACTAGATGGGAAAACTTTTTGCGCGCATGTTAATTCCATTCTAATAAACGCATTTTTCGCAAAACATTCACTTATATAACACAGGTAAAATTAATCGGCGAGCCCAGCAATAACAGTAAAATGAAACTAGGTCTTTCCCCCTGTGAAAAACTCCCTAATTCCAGGTCTTTATGTCCCCCAATAACGTTTACAATTGGGGTGACTCAACTGCGTGCGAAAAGGAGAAACCAAACGATCGTGGCCCGACGATATTTACAAACTCGTTAGATTCGGGGGAATATTCAATTAGCCGGCGTACAGGTGACGTTCGGGGACGCATCTGTTATATAACTTTGGAAGCTCCATTAGTTTGGATGAGGCGCGACGGCGGCGGCTAATTTTGCACGAGCCGAATCCGAACTTACCTACAAATTTATCGACAGTTTTATTACCGGAACTTTGACGGGCGTTAATAAAATCTAGGATCGAATGTGTGTCAGCGAGGCCGTCGAAATACGAAGCGGAGATCTCACATAAACTTCCGAAGAACGTAAAATTTTTAAAAATCCTATTTCGCGGGAGCGTTTCGCTTGCAGAGCTTTTCTTTTTGTTCGAGCTGGAAAGTTTCGTTTCTATCATTTTCTAAGGGCGCTCTATCACCACAGCGAAAAACATTTTTTAATTGTAGGTATTTAATACTTTTGATTAGCGAATTTACAGACGTAGTAAAAGGGAGGAAAGCTCACATGGGCTCACATGCTCTGAGCAGACATGTGAATAACGAAACCGCAGCTTTAAAACTAATGTTACATGAAGCTGCACTTACGGTACACGTAAAGGATTTTAAACACTTACGCCGTATAATATTTTGGGATTGAACACACGGCCGAAACGTTGAGTTATTATTCGAAATTAATTACTCCAACGAAATTTTGTAAAATCTACAACTAAGGAGTTACAAAATGACCTACTTGTCTACAAATGTGGAGGCACAGCACGTCGTGGTTTTCGTTCGATTTACACGGGCGCTTTCAAAATCGTGCTTATTCTATTCGAATCTTTTATTGCCTTCATTAAATTTATTTCGTGAAAGCTCCTCTCTATGCCGTTATCATATTTTAACGAAAATTTATGTTATGTTATAAATACAAAAAAATAGCACGTTGCGTTTTTATTTGATAATTTTTAATAATATAAAATAAAGTGCCTTCCTCTCCATTTAAGGAAATATTTATAACAACTTTTGGGCAATACACCATAACAAGTGTCATTAATGCACAGATATAATCAATCAATCAACAGAGTGTTTGTCTCCGCCATTTTTCAAGATCCAATGAAACAGTCTATGCTTTAAGCTTATAGTGTAAATTGACGTTTAATTTTGCAGGTTGAGCTTGAAGTTTCAATTCGAAGCTTGAGCTCTCGAATTTCTCCTGTTATATTATTAAAGCGACTTCGAAAAGTTCGAATTCGAAAGGAAAATTAACGTCCCTTTTACGGGCATGCATCCGGAACCTCCGGATTCATTTGCACATCCGACCGGGCGCCGGCGACACATCTAGGGGTGAAATAAAACGTGGCGTCCCCGGCTAAGCCGGGGGTGTTAGTTGACAATTAAAATTAACGAGATGTTAAATAAACGCCGGCCGTTTGTAATTGCTGTTTGCGCGCAATTTCGAAACCGATCGCCTGCGCGCTTCGATGATTTTTGGTGATTTATGGCCGACCGCAGATTGCGTTGTGGCCAGTGCGGAATTGGTTATTTATCGTTCCGGAATTCGTTACCTGAAACTTCTTTGTTGATATTGGATTCAAACTAAATCAACTTAACAACAAACGAGCTTTCTGCATACAAACTTGGCGCTCACATCTGCTTTTATAATTGTAGAAACTCGTCTGGAATATTCACGAAGCAGTTGTTGATGGCGGGGTGTAACCCCTTATATTTAAATTATACATTTTAATAAAATTCACACCATAATACAAAAAAATGTAATTAGTTAAGGAAAGAAAAGCCACGAGGAAAAATATGTTCCGGCGAGGAAAGACCCTCGTGATTCAAGTTTGTTTAAACGCGGTGGTTACAACAACGAGCCGAGAAAAATTCCCCCGTGACGCTTCAAGAAGTTTCTGATTAAAGTTCGTAAATGGATTATGCAAGGAGTTTGAAACATATTTTCATTGTGCATCTATTTACTGTTAATTAAATGAATACTTGCGTCGGGAAGTTGGAGAACGTCGTAAATTTTTAAGGAAATACATTGTTTTCAGCAAGCGAGGGGCTATTTTCATTAGAATTTCGCTTTTGAACTTTTACAATTCTTATTTGGGTTGCTGTTTGAAGTCAACATGACACAAACACGTACAATTTAGATATTTAAAGAAATTTTCGTTTAAATTTCTTTAATTAATTTAATATCAAATATTGAGCCCAACTATTCTTTAAGAATTTTCAGGAAGTTCCTTGAGCTTGGCAACTGTAAGAAGGTAGCACGAATTGTATCTGATATAATAGTTGCTTATATATATTGTTTTTCTTGATTTATTTAAGAGGACACTCAAGGAAATTATCTGACAGAAACTCTAACAAACTCTCTCAAAGAAAGTTGTCTCCGTCTTTCACTGATTTATAAAACTTGCCATCTGAAATCCTATACACAAGCTTCGAACTTATGTATTTGTTTTATATTTATATGTATACCCTCAATCAAACCACCTCCGATTCCACTCCAAGTTCTTCTTATCACTTGAGATCTTCAATAAATATTTACCACTCATTCGTAATCAAATTCCTATTCCATCATTGTTAAACGCTGAATCCTTTCGCAGGTTTGGCAGCTCGTTTTACATTTACTTTTATTTACCTCCGAGCTAATTGAGGCTAATTAACATTCATTTTGAAAGGGAAACACCTAATCTTTCTTTCGTTGATTACTCTATTTCATTTCGTTAATTTATTCTTGACGTGCTTCCGGTTAAATATAGCGGCGCAGTTGTTTATTAAAGCAACTTTTTACGACAGTGCGATTTAATTAGCACAGCTTACGTCTGTTTTTCATGTAATTAGAACGAAATGCCAGTTGGCTTTAATCGATAATAACAAAATGGAAGCTTTTATACAGCCTGTATTTAAACCTACGACTTATGTAAAAAGTAGTTTTCATTTTTACAAAAATTGTTTAAGCAACACCTGCTCGGTGATTTCTTGTTTGTTTTCCGATCTTCTTTAAGTATTTTTTGATTTATAAATAAACACCCACCTCACCAATTTTCCAATAACTTCGCAATTGAATTGCACGATTTTTTTAGAACTGGAATAGAATTTGCTATTATTATAGCTATGAATTCTTGCAATAGGGTGTCAATTTTCTCCACGACGTTTTGTTTAAGCGACGTAGTTGAATGGGAGTCATCAGTTGTGAAAATTGCTAAACAGATACCCGGCAACACGTAAAGCTCCCGTGAGACTCTCGCCATTCAAATCTGAATTTATTCCGCGTCGTGGCTGCGCAAAACTAAATGACGTTGATGTATCGTGATAATACCGAGCGGTGAACAGGTCGTTTTGGTGCGTACGAGTCCTCATAATTCATTTACGTCATCGAAACGAGATGATGCCCCGTGAAATTCTCCGGCGTCGTTAAAAGCAGAAAACTTCAGCGTTTCCTGTTTATTGTGTTCGCATTATTTAAACGGGAGCGCCGCTGTTTTGCGGCCTGTTCAATGACAGATGTTTCCCTGACACCGTTTATTTTATGTAGATTACGGTAGGAGTTGCTTGTTTAACTGCGTGCGGGACGGGAATGACTGACGTAAAATGAAGCGAGGGGATGGAGAAGTTTATTTTCCTGACCTAAGATACCATAATTTGAAAACACTTTGTATGCCTACATAGCTTATTGGACAAACAAAATAAGTACTTATGGCTTAATTTTATTGAAGAAAAAAATAATCCTAAAATAACTAAGAAGAAAAAGAAGAACGTAGGTACAAGGGTATTACATAATATCGTTCCTTTTTGGACCATTAAAGATTGAATCAGAAACTCTAATCTAAAATTGCCAAAGTAAAGAACATCTAAAAAGTTGGTCGCAGCCGCAATATAAAACACCAATCGAAAATCCCTTTTCGGAAAGTTATGTTCGCTGTTAGAGAGGTGTTAAGATGTCTACTGCAAAACGATTTTCAAAAAATTCACTTAAATTCATATCAAATATAATTAGTCTTATTCATTGTTAAATGATTTCATCAACTCCGGGAATCCCGGAATTTTTTCGCTTTGAAAAATTCCTATTTGTTAATTTCGCGACCTACTTAATTCGGTACTCTGCGTTTCGTTTTGAGGTTTTGTTTCTGCATTTCTGGTTTTGTTTCCTGTTTTCCTCGATTTTGGAATTATGAAAACCGCCACCTTGCTCTTACCGAAAGCCTCAGGATATCAGTTAGCATGTTTCGTTTTTAGATCTTAATTGACCGTCTTTTGTTTTTTTAGTTCTTTTCTAAGGGACCAATTTTGAAATTTCTCTCGGCCTACTTCAGTTGTTATTCCATTTTGGTTTTTAGTTCTTCGGCGGTTGCCCTTTGTTTTTGCTCTTCTGGTTCCGTTTCCTGTTTTTTTCTCGATTTTAGAATTATGAAAACCGCCACCTTGCTCTTTCCGAAAGCTTCAGGATATCAGTTAGGATGTTTTGTTTTTAGATCTTAATTGATCGTCTTTTGTCTTTTTTTAGTTCTCTACTAAGGGAACAATTTTGAAATTATTCTGAAATTTTTCTCGGCCTACTCAATTTATTCCGCGGTTGTCTTTTGTTGTTTCTGCATTTCTGATTTTGAAATTATGTTATTTTTCTGTTTCCGTTTCGAAACTTTCAGAATTTCAATTTTATTTTTGAATATCTAGCACTTTATTGTAGCTTGTGTTTTGTTTTTAGATTACGTTGTCTTGTTTTTCAGCTCTCTACTACCGTTTTGTTGCTCTCTTTTTCTATTTTCTTGTTTTTTTTTTGAAGGCGAGAACCTTCGTTCGTCAATTAAGGATCGTCACAGTTTTGGTAATCTTTCAAAGTTTCTCTCTTTCTCTTCGCCTACCTAATTTATTCAAGTTTACTTTTTAGATTTTAATCGATTGCCTTTTGTTTCCACACTTCTGATTTTGTTTTCTTTTTCTTTTTAATTTTGGAATTATTTCTTAAAATTATGAAAACCGTCGTCTTGTTGTTGTTGTGTCTGTTTCGAATATTGATTTTATTTTTGAATGTCTATTGTATCTAACATGTGTTTTGTTTTTAGAGCTTACTTGATCGTCTTTTGTTTTTAATTTTCCACCGCTCTTTATCTATCTCTATTTATTTCAAAAAAAAAAGTATGAAGAAACCTTCGTTCGCCAATTAAGGGTTCGTTACAATTTTGAAATTTTTTGAAAATTTTAATTCCTCATCACATGTTTGGCTTTTAGTCCTCGGCGATTGTCTTTTGCTTCTGCATTTCTGATTTTGTTTCCCCTTCTTTTCGATTTTCAAATTATAAGAGCCGCCAACTTGCGGTTTCTGTTTCGAACATTTCAGAATAACAATTTTATTTTTGAATGTCTACTTTATTCTATCTAGCATGTGCCTTGTTTTTAGATCTTACTTGATCGTTTTTTGTTTTTTAATTTTCCACTACTCCTTTTCTATCTGCATTTATTAAAAAAAAAAAAAAAAACAAGTAACAAAAAACTTTCATTCGCGTTAAGGTTTCGTTACAATTTTGAAATTCTTTGAAAATTTTAATTCGTTTGGCTTTTAGGTCCTCGGCGATTGTCTTTTATTTACGCATTTCTGATTTTGTTTCACTTCTTTTTGGATTTTGAAATATTTTTTGAAATTATAGAAACCGCCATCTTGCATTTCTGTTTCGAACATTTCACGATATCAATTTTCTTTTTGAATGTCTACTTTATTCTACCATGTATTTTGTTTTTAAATTTTAAATTGATCGTCTTTTGTTTCGCAATTCTCCAATACTTTTCTGTCCCGATTTCTGCTTTTCTTTCAAAAAAGTAAAAAAATCTCTTTTCGACTGTTAAGGCTTCGTTACAATTTTGATTTTGAAAGTCTCTTAAAAAATTGCTCTTTTTTTTTGGGCCCACTCTCTGTTTGGTTGCTAGATCCTCGGCGATTGTCTTTTGTTTCCGCATTTTTGATTTTGTTTCATTTTTTTTTTTTTATTTTCAAATTATAAAAGCCGCTACTTGCAATTTCTATTTCGAACACTTCAGAAAATCAATTTTATTTTTGAATGTCTGCTCTATTCTATCTAGCAAGTGTTTTGTTTTTAGATCTTACTTGATCGTCTTTTGTTTTCTAATTCTCCACTGTTTTCTTCTGTCTGCATTTATTTCAAAAAAGAAGTAACAAGAAACCTCCACTCGCCAGTTAAGGCTTCGTTACAATTTTGAAATTCTTTGAAAATTTTAATTCGTTATTCCACGTTTGGCTTTTAGATCTTCGGCGATTGTCTCTTGTTTCTGCATTTCTGATTTTGTTTCCTTTTTTTTTTAGGATTTTCAAATTATAAAAGCCGCCAACATGCGGTGTCTGCTTCGAACATTTCAGAATATCAATTTTATTATTGAATGTCAACTTTATTCTATCTAGCATGTGTTTTGTTTTTAAATCTCAAATTGATCGTCTTTTGTTTCGCAATTCTCTAATACTTTTCTGTCCCGTTTTTTGCTTTTCTTTCAAAAAAAAAAGTAAAAAGAAATCTCTTTTCGTCTGTTCAGGTTTCGTTACAATTTTGATTTTGAAAGTCTCTTAAAATTGCTCTTTTTTTGAGGCTTATTTAATTCGTCCCTCTACGTTTGGTTTTTAGATTTTCGGCGACTGTCATTTGTTTCCGCATTTCTGCTTTTGTTTTCCTTTTTTTTCGGATCTTGAAATTTTGAAAACCGCTCGTTTCCGTTGCCTAAAGTTTCAAGATATCAAATTTATTTTTAAAGATCTACTTTCTTCTAGCATGTCCTTTGTTAGCACTTTATTGTAGCTTGTGTTTTGTTTTTAGATTACGTTGTCTTGTTTTTCAGCTCTCTACTACCGTTTTGTTGCTCTCTTTTTCTATTTTCTTGTTTTTTTTTTGAAGGCGAGAACCTTCGTTCGTCAATTAAGGATCGTCACAGTTTTGGTAATCTTTCAAAGTTTCTCTCTTTCTCTTCGCCTACCTAATTTATTCAAGTTTACTTTTTAGATTTTAATCGATTGCCTTTTGTTTCCACACTTCTGATTTTGTTTTCTTTTTCTTTTTAATTTTGGAATTATTTCTTAAAATTATGAAAACCGTCGTCTTGTTGTTGTTGTGTCTGTTTCGAATATTGATTTTATTTTTGAATGTCTATTGTATCTAACATGTGTTTTGTTTTTAGAGCTTACTTGATCGTCTTTTGTTTTTAATTTTCCACCGCTCTTTATCTATCTCTATTTATTTCAAAAAAAAAAGTATTCTCTAATACTTTTCTGTCCCGTTTTTTGCTTTTCTTTCAAAAAAAAAAGTAAAAAGAAATCTCTTTTCGTCTGTTCAGGTTTCGTTACAATTTTGATTTTGAAAGTCTCTTAAAATTGCTCTTTTTTTGAGGCTTATTTAATTCGTCCCTCTACGTTTGGTTTTTAGATTTTCGGCGACTGTCATTTGTTTCCGCATTTCTGCTTTTGTTTTCCTTTTTTTTCGGATCTTGAAATTTTGAAAACCGCTCGTTTCCGTTGCCTAAAGTTTCAAGATATCAAATTTATTTTTAAAGATCTACTTTCTTCTAGCATGTCCTTTGTTTTTAGATCTTAATTAATCGTCTTTTGTTTTTCAGTTCTCTACTCTATTTATTGTTTCCCTTTATTGTTTTTTTTTCAAAAAGAAAAAGAAACTTTGGGCTCGTCAGTTAAGCACTCGTCATAAATTATAATGAAAATTAATAATTTGAATAAAGAAAAACATAAAGAGAAAGAAACAAATAGTCGACAAGTGAAAAACAAAAGACGATTAAAATAAAGTAGGAATTAAAAAATAACACTGATATTCTAGAGCTTTGGAAACAGAGACGGTAAGTGGGGATTTTTTTAGTTAAAAAAAAATCTTAAAATTGACGAAAAAGAAACAAACAAAATCAAAAATATAGAAACAAAAGACGATCGACAACAATCAGAAAACAAAACAGTAGCGTAACGAATTAAAAGTAGACCGAGAGACAAATTTCTAAACATTTTATTAAAAAAAAACTTGAATAACTAGAAGTGCTTTCTTACTTGAGTTGGAATTTATTTCAAATTATTCATAAACAAAGCTCGGAATCACATATTTCGACGTCATCATGTGTACGGCACACCATATTTACGTTGTATCAGACGCACGTTGAAGAACTCGATTTGGAAGCCAAGTCGCTCCCCAGTTAATTTCGGAAAGAACTGCGAAATGAAAACGCTTTAAAAATAATTTTCTCTACTTCGCACAACATATTACGCACTCATTCTCTTAGTGATGACGTCAAAATATGTGATTCCAATCTCTAGTTATAAACAACTATTTTGACTTAACTTGACTTACAACGTAAGGATTCTCAGTTAACGTCTTTAACGACATTTTTTCAATGAATTTAGATTTTCTTTTAGATTCATATTTTAACAAAAAAATGTGATTGCAATGAAATGGCTAAGTAAGATGGTCACTTCTTAACTATATGTGTATCGAAAAGTTGTAAAAATGTAAATGTAAGGAAATAAATGAATGTAAATGTAAGGAAATATTTAAGGAGGAAGTATAGGAAGAAGAATCTGATTTTTATGAAAAGGGAATGTAAGTAGTTACTGTTTTTCTTAATTCAGTTTTAGCTGTAGTAGTCCTTTTGCGTTTCCGACTAAACCATGTAATTGCAGAATATTCAACCGCGAACCTAATCAATGTGCGCCATAACATTTTATCTAACGCGTGTATTTCCCCGCCATAACATTATCAACTATGAACTTGAGGTAGTTGTGCGGAAGTGCTTTTACGAAAGTGTTCTTCAATTTCATTTTAAGACACAATTTAAGCTTTCACGAAAGGTGTTCACGTCGAGTCTAGGATTTCTTTTTAATAATTGCAAAATAGAAGAAAAAAAAAGCGTTATTCCCTTGATGTATTTCACAGACATTTTTCTCAACATTTAATGGAACATTACGTCTGATGTTATTTCACATTTTAAAAAACATTATTGATTTCGTTTACGCAATGTCTGAGTCAGTCGGTAATGGAAAAACACCGACGACCGATGACATAAGGATAAGAATGACTAAGAACTGTTTTTATTTCTGTATTACTTGTGGCCAACTTCCTAAATAAAAAAATTAAATAATGTCATTTCTAACGTAAGCAGTACATAAAAAAAATTACGCTTGCTCACTGCTTTATATTTAAGCAATTTATGAGTAGTTGCAACGAAATGTATTTAATTTCCGAATGTAAATATTTACGGTGGTTTTATGACGTTAATTAAGAATTGTTGTTCCTGGACATTTGCCGATGAGCTTACGCATAATAGACATTGCATCTTGCTGCAGTACAAATTGCATCGTGGTAAAGCGGCCTTTAATGTTTCCAATACAAGCATGCAATCTCCTTAATAAAAAATGAACTCACCTAACATTTCGCTCATTGTTCCATTGTTCACACCATCATCCCTTGATCACAATCATCACTGAGGTTTCACCCCCACGTTGTATTGCATCACAAAGCACCCCAACGTCTCACATCAAAGTATTTAATTACTTAATTTAATTTGGTGGAATATCGGCCGAATTTTGCGATTAAATCTGCACGCGCAACCGGAAACGAAACATCGAAACGCACAACTGAACAAACTGACTCAGCTTTTCTTTGAAGGCCAAGGCATCAGGCGCAGGACCGACTCGGAAAAGTCGATTTAAATGACCAAATCGTTTCTTTTTAATAATACTAACAATTAAATTAAAAATATAAAATATTCGTGCTTTAATAAAATGACCACTGGCCCTCCAGGGGACTAAATGAATTCAATGGTTTCAATGTTTTATTTTTTTTTTATTGAGAGCTCTCATTGAAATTAATGTTATGAATGAAGTTGGTCATACCGAGTGACCTACCTGTACTTGTTTGCGTAGGTAGAAGTGAACGTGGGCGTCGCGGAACGAGAGAAAAAAAAAGAGACGTCTGGACGTTCGTATGTGGAAAATTCATTTCGCCCCGGAAATCTAAGCGATGTGACCGAACGCGGATGGGAAAAAAAACGAATTACGCATTCCGTTTCGGCGGAAAAACGACGCACGAGGGAAAGCAGAATCAACACGGGGCGCTAATATTTAATGTTGTGTGTATGATCGATAATTCCAAGTCAAATATTTGTCGTGTTCTCGGGTCCGGAATTTTCTAAACCGCACGTACGCGCGCCGCCGCCGCCGCCGCCCCTCGATGATAATATCATTAAATTTCGCCCGTGTTCATTTAATTACGTGTCTGAAAAATGAATTATCCAAGCCGGTAAAATGCGTCCGAACTTCATTTCGCCGCAGACAAATTACGTGATTCGATTAACAAGCTTAATGTAATTTGGGTCAATATAAAGTATCGCGTAATAAATTAAACAACTCTCGAACTATTTGGGGCCGTATCGATCGAAAGTGTGTTAATTACAGGTGTTCTCGTAAGGAGTTGGGGGATGTTTCTTAGTTCAACAACTAGTTCTAACTCAATATGAGCATGAACTCTATTTAACGAACCTTACAGATTATAGATGTTCTTCGGGCAAAGTTATTAATGAATTTGTCAAAACAATAGTGTGGGAATCTAAAATAATTTCTTTTTTTGCTGTGAATATATCTATTTCTACGTACATACAAAAAAAAAGAAAGGAAAGAAAGTAAAACAAAAAGTTGGAAGTTATAAACTGAAACAGCAAACATGTAGAGAGAAGTCTCAGGAGAAATTGTACTGAAATTTCTGAGAAAAATAAGGTTGGACCTAAAATAAAAAAAAGAAACAAATCGTTTAAAGATCGTGTTCGGATTCATACCGGCTCCTTCGAACTAGGTTTTCTGCGTTTCTCCAATTTGTAAGGCGAATGATGAGGGAGAAAAATAAAATCAAAGTCCAATCGCCAACCCCGCCCCCCCGACAAGCTCTATATATAATATAAATGGAAAAATTACACTCGTAAAAATTTCTGATGATTGTCAGAACCCCCTATCAAGGAGCTAACACATACAAAAAACTAAGTTAAAAAGATCAAAAATGAAGGAACAACAATAGAAGAACCATAGCAAACAAAAAAACTAGGAAAAGCAGCAGCAAAAGAAATGCTACACCGCAAGTGATTCGAGAGTGAGGAAAAGGAGCTTTCGGACACTTAGCGATTGGAACAATTTACACGAGCACTTGGTAACGTGGGAATTCCACAAGAAAGAAAGCGTAATGGCATAATTTGGATGAATTTGCAATGAAATCAAAAATTAAAGAAAAATATGCAATATGGTTTTCCAAAAGAGAGAAGAATGCAAGTACCAAAAACAAAAGGAAAGGAAAACGTGGAACTCAAAAAATCACGTTATTCCCAAACTGACGGAGGTCTTAAGGAAAAATCGAAAAAGTAGATCTAAGAAAAGCTGGAAACAAGACGCAAGTAAATCATCATCGATTGATTAGACACAGTAAATGGGAGAAGAAATCGATGACTTGATGCAAGGATAGGAAAACGTGGAAATCGAGATCAATTTAAACTTAGAGAAGCAGGCAAAGAAATCAGAAATGACAGAAGATTAAAGGACAGGAAATTGAAGAAATCAAAAAATCTCCTTGATTCCACAGTACTAGACAAAACGATAGATAGAACCTAGGAGAAGTAGGCACGAAGAAATAGCAGAGACATCAAACGGAAAAAATTAAAACTTGACACAGGAAAAGAAAACGTGACAATCAACAAATCAAATCAATCCCACGATTCCATAACTAACGGTGAGTTAGTAGGAAAGAAGTAGACCAAAGAAATGCTAACAAGGAAACGTAAAGAAAGCAGAATCATCAAACGGAAGAGGACCAAGGATTTGTCGAGGAAAACATCTTCGCAGCTCTGCAACTAATGCTAGATGCATTTTAGATGTAAGGAAAAAATTGAAGAAGCAAAGGAAAGTAAAAAGGGAAAGCAAAACACATGGAAGAATATTAAGAACTTAGCAAAGAGTACGAAAACGAGGAACGGTAGATAAGCTAGAACCTAAAAGGGAAACCGAAGGAGCTGATCTAAGCAGAGCAAGCATGAAGGAATCAGGAAGGCAAAATGTTAAGGATTTGGCACGAGACGAGAAAACGGAGAAATCTAAACCAAGTCTTCTAACTAACGGTAACTAACGAAAAAAAAGCTGAAGGGGAATAGTAGTTAGAAACATCAAATTGGAAAAAATCAAGGATTTGTCATAAAACAGGAGAATATGGAAACCAAGCTCATCTACACCTAACGATAGGTGGATTTAGGGTTCAGTGAGAAAATCGAAGAAGTAAAAAGGAAAAGCAAGAGAAATATGAGGACCATTAAATAAGAGAAGACTGAGAGCTTCGCAGAGGATAGAAAAGCGAGGAAATCAAAAAGTCAAATCAGTTTTTCATTTCTACGCCTAACAGTAGGTAAACTAGAAAGAAGCCGAAGAAACTATCAGAAGGAATGAGGAAAGCTGGAGTGGAAACTTCAAATGGGAGAAGCCTAAGAACTTGGCATGGGAAAATAAAAATGGAAATCAGAAAAGCTAGTAAATAACTGTAAGAAAAACTCAAAGATGTTGATCGAAGAAAACTGGAAAACATTAATAGTTAGAAATGCCAAAAGGAAGAAGATCAAAGATCTGTCTCACAAAGTAGGAGTCAAACTCATACACCTAATGATGTATGGTTTCAAGGAAAAAATTGAAGAAATCAATTCAGGAAAGGCAGGGAGCTTCAAATAGATAGAAAAGCGAGGAAATCACACGAAAGGAAGTTATAGCAATCAAAAGTAATTAGTTCAACACTACAGTTCTGAAAGTACCTCATGGTAAATGAGGGTTGTTTTAGATTAATGTAACATGAATATGAATTTTGTAAAAAAAACTGAAGCTTTGAAATATTGATTGAAGTTTAGTCAGTGGTTATTTTTAAGTTCCTGGCGACTCCTGCTAGCAAAGTGTGAAAATGTATTCAGCCAGGTTTCTGAAGTCTAATGAATCGGAATAATTACTTTGATATTGGCCGGTTCTCGCGTATTCATTATCTCGCTTTGGCCGTCTTCCAAGTATCACAAAGGCTAGAGAATAATACTCAGCCGAGCGTCGAATTTTAGAACAACGAAACTGTAATTTCGCACGCAAACGGAAATCCATCACGGTCAAATGGCCCCCCGGTTACACGTACGCCGGAGCAAAAAATTGTTTGAAAACCGTCGGATAATCCGCGGCCGCTTTTTTTCTCGAAACGGTGCTCAAAGCACCTGTCCTGAAAGCGGGGGTTCAAAGCAACAGCACGACTCATCGGTCAAAGGGGGGCACTCTAACCGGTACACATCTGAACTAAGACCTATTAAGACTTGGTTCACGTGACATCAAAGTATCCGTTGTCTTTGGTGATTCGATTAAGCCGTTTTACACACATAATCCGGCGTGAATTATTGGTCAGGCGGGCTCACGTACGTGTGAACATGTTCACGCATCGACGGGTGTGTGAGTCTAATGGGGGGATACGTATCCGTTACAGTTCACTTGCTTTTATAAGAACAGCTTCTACTTACGCTTTGTTTAGTGGAAATTCAAATTATATTATACACACATATTTTTTTTGTTATTTTTTATACACAGTTTGAAAATAAGAGATGCAGAAATCTGAATTGATATTGATGATGGATGGCGTAGTGCAAAGTGTAATTCTTTGTAGCCACCGCGAAACAAATTGAAACGTAAGGAGTAAAATCGATATGTCAAGAAGGCATTCTGTGCATTAACGGGAATACGATAATACCCCCGCATAGAAAATGGCCTGATCAATTACATGATAGCGAATGAAAAACCACACCTGTCTGAGCGGTATCATTGAAACACAAACCAACCCATTTTACGAGGGTGGTGCATGACAGTTATTATGTTTAATGTCGGCGATAAAAGGGGCAGAATATTTACAAACGTGAGGCCGACGAGAACCTGCAATTGGGGGGTAACGAAAAATTCCTTTTCCATTCAAGCACAAACCCCCTCAAAAAAAGAATAATTGCTTAATTTTTTTTTTAATTTGATAGCATCATGAAAGCTTGATTTAAAACCGAACAATGCGTCGCGTGCAATTCTCTATAAAATAAACAGCATCTTAGTGTTTTCTTTATGGTAATTAAGCTGCAATTTCCTACAATTGAAGTTAATTTACTGAGCGCGGAATTAATTTACTGAAATGCAAATGTAGCCGCTACACTTTGATTATATAATTAACTCGAAACTGAGTAGTTTCAACTCGTGGTTTGGAATATTAAATTAATTAAAAACTAAAAACGCGCCGGTGTTTAAAATACGTATTAGAACTGGAGTTTAAAGGCTCTATTGTTTGTATTATGTGAAAGAGGCAAACAATTTTCGCTAAAAAAAATAAATTCGTCTACAGTTCGTTAATATAGCCGCGCGCTCAAGCTCATTTTCCAAGCAAGCACGAAACGGTAACGATCAAACGAATATTTTTGGAAGTGCTTGAAGACTTACGGCAAACTTTCCAACGCCTGCGTTATCTTATCTCCTGTCACGTAGAAATTCGCCCCCGTTTCTTTTTTTTTTTGGGTCGGGGTACGCCCTCGCCGGAATTAGTTAAAACGAAATAATTATGAAGCTCGCTTTAACCGGAATTTACTTTATCTTACTTGCATGAACATGTTCCAGAGAGGAATGATTGTGCACTGAAGAATAATGCAATTATTAATCGCACCGCTGTAGACTGAACGTGCTTGTGTATACAATAGTTCATTACGTACAGCGAGCTTTGCTTGAACGGGTGCACTATTTTCCAAACACAACGAAATCACCTGACGCGTTTAATTATAGAATCTCGGCGACCTCTTAAGCTTAATGTCTTACGAAACGAATTAATTAATATACGTTGTGGTAGCACCATCCTATAACATATTATTATTGCTTGCTGCGCGCAGTAAGCAATACCGATGGGATAAGCTCGTGATCTTTAATATCTAATTCCGCTTCCCGAAGAGTTGGATGCTCGCCAAGCTCCTCGCGATTTTACTTTCGTTTGCATTAGGGTATTACTGAATCCGTTCGGATTTCGACCCTAATGATTTAAATTATGGAAAACTTGATAATAAATTCACCCTGCCCCCGTTAGGGGGAAATTACTAAAGTTGTAATTCACGATTCGTCGTTGTCAAGCAAAAAGCCATCAAATTCAAAACAAATCAAATGGCGCGGCGCTCGGAACAACCGAATTCGGAAGGTGTAGTAAATTGATGCGTTAAACATACGCGTAAATAAATGATGTAACGCACAGGTAATACGGCACAGAAATACGTGCGACATTAATATTGATGGTAACAGTTATTGTCATCCATCAAACTGGAAGTTACATATCATCTATCATAGTCGTACGGGGAGGATCTGTTCATTTACGAAATGATTGGTAGGCATGGTCTGGATCAGAGTATGTATATATGTTGAATCTGTTTTAATGTTATTAAGTTTGCGCGACGGACGAGAAATATTTGCTTTTTCTAGAAACTACACACAATAAAACGAATCTTTTTATTCTTGGATATAAGAGGAGCTATCAAAGAAGTTTCAAGGTGAAACTACAGTTATGGTGTAATTTTTTCTATATCTACATCCTAGTTTTGTCCATATTCAGTTTATTACACTATTACACTGCAGTCATTTACATTCCTTAGCATAAAATGGATTCATTCTGCAAATCTCAAAAATGTAGCTAAAAATTGAAAAGCTGACCTGCGTAACATCAAAAAGTTCCATTGTTTTAAAACCTCTGATTCATTTTACGGTGTTCATGCAATACGGTTTGTTTTCGGACCGTTCGCAAAACAATAAAATTCGAGCGCGTTAACCCAAGTAATCGGCTGGATAGATGCAATAAAGACCAAGGTCGGTGTAACCGTTGAAAAAATGAATGGATTTTATTGTCATTATTTCTTAAATGATAAAAACGCTGCTTTACGTATCTTCGAGTATAACAAAAGATGTTCGAAATGTTGCCCACCGTTTATGAAACATATTTCTGCTCGACGTAGCCAGTTTTCAGTTATTCGTGGATAATTATTCCGTAATTCCGTAGCGCAGTCATGAATTCGCTGACGTAAATCCTCAATAGTATTTATTTCTGTTGCATAAACAGGCTGCTTTAGGACCCCCCAAAAAAAGTTTAAAGGACTTATATCAGGACTACGAGGAGGCCATGTTGTAGCACTTTCGCCACCAATCCAACGATCCGGAAACACAATTATTATATGCACAATTATGCACTTCAGTTTTATTTGCTTCATTTTCATGACAGTACAGTGACCTTAACACTGTAAACTGCAAAATGTTATGTTTATGTTCATTAATAAGACGAAAATAAATGTTTACTAAAAATTGTGATAAATATTAATTAAATCCAAGAAACGAGTGGCTCAATTAGTTTTCGTGATGAAAATTTGATTCTGGTTTAAAACAATTCGGAATTTTCAGAAACGTTTATTTACGTTCGCCTTGGCGATTTATTGGTAACAATTGCACCGTCATAAAATAAAATTCAGCTGGCTCAATTTCATTCCTCGTACTTTATTGTTTGTTTTCATTATTATTATTATCATGCTGTCATAAATTCAACGATGCTTACATTAGGGAGGGGGTTAGAAAGAAAGACGAGGTGTTGAATAATAGTTTATGAGAAGATTCAATCCGAGCGAGTGCGTTTGCATTTTGTAAAGGCTGAGGTTAAAATAAATGTTTAAAACCATTACTAGGCTTAGTATTATTTATCAAATTTACGTAGTGTGGAGTTTGTTTTGTGTTTGTTTAATTCGTGTAAATATCTGTGTACATGACTTAATTGAAGTGTAAATAAGTAATAGTAACAAATAACTGGATACGACGTGCCGAATTATGTGTTAATACCGCAGGACAACATTTTGAACATTTATTGTAATTACAAATTTCAGTGCTAAGAATAAGAAGTGAACTTTACTAAAATTCTAAGGTCATAATGAATGCACAGGTATAACAACAGTTTGGTATGCATTTTGTGCTGTACTGTACATTTATTTTATTTCGCAAATTGCTAGCCGTGGATGTACAGTTTCAATTCTTAAATTACGATCTGTTAAATTAAATTTAATACAACAAAGCTTGTCACGTTGTACCTACTTCCTCAAGAAAGCTGCAATTTATTTTTTCACAAGCTGTACGAACACCGTGATGTGAACAAAGTAAGCTACAAACGTTTTAATTAAATTAAGTTAAAAGTTTGTGTTTAAAATACAAATTATGACTAAGCGTGTTGATTATGTCGTCTCTTTAATAAGCTATTAAAAGAATTGTTGAACAAGCGACACGTAACGCCACGAAAAACGTATTTCGCTATGCCAGTAATTGTTGGTGAAACACAAATGGATATAAAAGAAATTGCCGATGACCGCACGCGCGGCATCTGAGACGTTGACCTAATTCTTTCAAACGTAAATAAAAAATTTATTGCAGTTTTTGCTTTTTTATTGAAAGCGGACTTGCCTCAACAAGTCATAAAGTAAGCAGAGGTTTCAAAACAAAACAACTGCACGCGCTTGTGCTACGTCAGTTTTTCATTTTTGAGCAATACCGTTCAGATTTGGAGAATCAATCTCTTTTATAACGAGATACCTACAGTTTGAATTAAAGGTTTTGAGACACCCTGCTCCGCTGGCGTCTATAAGTCATTCATATTCGTTTACAACGAGGCCTTGTCCCAGTTCTTCTACACGTAAATAAAACGTTTTATTGCGTTTTATTAGATTGCGAAAACAAGTCATAAACTGAGCAGAGGTTTCGAAACAAAGTGACTTCGTCGGGGTCCTCAATCTTGGGGCAGGTCAGTTTTTCATTTCTTAATAAGACCATTTTAGATTTGGAGAACGTATTTCTAAAATAATCAGGAACTTAGAGTTTTAATTAAAGACAGAGGTTTATAAACAAGAGGAATCACTCTAATTCCTGTCTGGTCATGATGCTAACGAGGTGGTAATTTAAATACACCACACGTCGCCGTCGATAGACAGCTAAAGCTGATTAAAAGCTCCCCATTTTCTTAGACCTAACTGTTAGCCGGGGACGTAAATCGCATGTGGGACAGAAACAACTCGATTATGCATTCCACCGCGGCCTACATAAGTCGAAACGAATGCATTTGCACCGAGGCGTCGGAATACTAAACGCGAGCTACAAACAGCAGAATTATCGATTGAAGTACATTATGATTTATTGCACAAAACAGAGGAGGATTTGTGGAATTTAGTGCAGTCACATTTTACCACCGCAGTCATGAATGCGAGAAGTCAAGTACAAATGTCTTATTGTTGAATACGAAAATATACAAAATCGTTCCTGAATCGGAATATCAAAGATACCACGCAGAGGATGCAAATCATCATCCACGAAGGAAGTTTAATATGGGGTGCCACACGTCAATATTGTGGTACCATTACTCTTTATGTCCTATTATATCCAAAGCAATTTGTATGTTTTGGATGTTGTGGACATTGTGGGAACATGTATAAAGTCATGGAGAAATCAGAGAAATAGTATAGACCCAATTAGTTTTGCTATACACTGATGGCTTTCTCAATTCTGATGAGGTCCATAGGTTAAATTTCTTTAAAATTCCTTTTGCACTTTAATTAAACTCCAAATTTAATTTATTGCGGCTATTGTAAGGAAGATGGTTGGTTGATTCGTTTTTGATATTATAAGAGATTTAAATTTTTTTATTGCCTTATTTCCGGAGACAAAATATCGCAGATCAGACAGACAGCGGGGATGTAAATAATAAATCCTCGTCTCGCGGAAAACACGAACCCAACACAGAATTTCGCATTCAGGTCAAATCCACATTTTACGCGGAACGAATCTTCTCCTTTAGTTAGAATGCAAATGTCCCGACGTATGAATAATTTAAAGGCGGCGCTTAATCTTGCACCTTTATCTCTCGCCTAGCGTGGGTTTTAATTGCAATAAAAATATCCACTGCACAACGTCAGACCTGCGTGGGTGGGTGGGTGGAATTACATTCGAATTGGGGTGGCTACGACCCACGCCGAAAGTGCCACTCTATAGTAAGTAATTCACGTTGACATTTTTAGGAATTCAAACGATATCAAGAACTGAAAATCTGTTGTAATAAGTTGTGGATAAGGGCCATAGAATAGAAACGCTCGGAATTCCAAAGGACATGTGCAAAAACAATTTTCCAGTTGTTCACCTCCTCGGTGCATTGCACGAAGATGATTCCGCGTCTCGGAGCGACTGAATTTTATTGGAATAAATACTCGAGCTGAAGAACAACAAACTTGCACGTCCTTTCAACCGACCGTTTCGTAGTTCCGTCTGAAAACGTGAAGCTCAATTTATATAAAAAGAGATGAAACCTATTTAAAATAATTTTGTCTGTTCGTTCCTTGAATTTTCTTCAAGTTTTTTGCACTTTTGTAATAGTAATTCTGAAAAAAAATTATTTAAAAAAATCAATTACACAGAACGAATTTTGTTAGGCCCTCATAATATTGTTAACGTTCGTTTCTCCCTGACTCAGCGCCGAAGGTTACCTCTCGTCGGTAATGAGGAATTTATAAGACCCTCCTGAAAGAGAGGCTTAAGAAACAATTACAAAAGGAAGACTTCGAAAGCTCTATTAACTTGTTCCGTTTCTTGTGACCCAAATACCGTACTTTTATCGGTAATCTCGGCCGAATTAATTCTGATCTCTCAAACGAGTTTACACTCGCGTCGAAACGAAGGAGGGCATCTTTTCGCAAGTTGTAATTATCGACGTCCTAAAATAGGTCGTCCGTATTTGCGTTCGCCCTCCCCGAAAAAGAGAGAAAGAGAGTGCCAGTTCGAACGATTGAGTTTCGCTAAACATCTGATGGAAGAGGAACATAACCAAAGCAATTATAAAAGGAACATCAAACGCGAAAAGATTGTTGTATCGGTTGAGAGCTTCCGAAGATCAAATTCCAGGAAAAATAACAGCGCAGCTTTGAGTAAAAATAATTAAAATAAAAATAATTATTTGTTTACATCGTTGAGAGTTGATAAACAATTTGATTTTTGATGGTGATACTTTGGAGACCGTGGTCGTGTTACCGAAAATTTAAACTCGGATGTCCTGAGAGAAGCGCGACGATCTAATTGGGTTGGTTCCCAGCAATGGCCGGCGCAAGATTAGGGATTTGGTGGGTGGGGACGTTAATGTCATTATTACGGGCCTGGATTACACTGATCACGACAATGACACTAATTTACTAGGAGTGCATTAAGAAGATAAGCAGATTCTGGTTTGCACGGTTTAATATTCAGCCTCAAAATTCACCTTAGACAATAAAAGTAAGGGTCAAAGCATTTCCCGTACTCATATAAACATAAATCGTGTTCTGCATAATTTTTTTTGTTATATCTGCCTAGTAAGAAAGATAAGAAAGGCAAACAAATATTAAAATTATTGGAATTTATAAATCAAAACTCAAAATTTAAATTAAATCAAAATCACGCATGCAAGGGAGAGGCAAACAATTAATTATTAAGATAATAAGTTATAATTAAATGGAACGCGAGAAATCCATTGCCAATTATATATTTTTAATAGTGCAACAAAATCATCAAAATTCCTAAAGAATACGTACAATCTAAGCTGTCAGAAAGACAAGAAAGCATTTCAAAAGTGATTGGAGACTCAGGAGACCTCCTAAACGCATTACGATAGCTTGATCTCTAGGAAAAGCTTGACTAATGATCTCTAAGATCTTGAAGTACGTTTCAAAATTACATCTTTTAATTTTATACCATTCGTACAGCCCAAAGGTGCTCTACAAAATTTTTAAAAGCCCTACGAAATCTTGCTTGAAGATCTTCTCGTCACGACGCCTTAGGAAAGCTTGATTGATTAATTGTATTTTTATTGCGTTCACAATGCTTCAAAATACTCTGCAAGATTGGAACATGTGACCTCAAGTAGACCCTATTTCGTTACGACGGCTTGAAGATCTTCATCTTACGATCTAGTGGGTAACCTTGAATGACTTAGTGACTCATAAGGAGACCTCATTTCATTACTAAAACTTGAAGGCATTAATATCACAATATCACTTAAGAAATCTTCAATAAAAGCCCATAAGATCTTGAACTGGCTTCATAGAGCCTCAACAAGCTCTGCAATATTTCAGAAGACTTCAAGGAGACCCCAAATTTCATTATGAAAGCTTGAAACTCTTCTTCTCTTCATTAAAATTTACTGCGCTTTTTAATTATTACTCAAAATGCCCTGTGACATTTTAGAAGGCCCCATTTCATTACCACAGCTTGAAGGTATTATTCGCGATCACTTAGCAAACCTTCAATAATGGCCCATAAGATCTTAAACCGCCTTATTCAATTATAATCTGTTTAAATATTACTGCCTTCATAGAACCTCAACGAAGGGGCTTCAAGAAGGCCTCCAGGAAACGTCAAATTTCATTTTGGAAGCTTGAAATTTTTCGTTTCACGACCGCTGAAAAGTAACTCTAAACGATGGCTCTTACGATCCCCACGTGCTTCATGAATTGCCACTTATTACAACCATCAAAACGCCCTGAAGTATTTTAGAAAGCTTCAACGAGACTACATTTCGTGACCAAGCTTGAGGGTATTACTATCTCGATCACTAAGCAAGCCTTGAATAAAGGTCCATAATAAGATTTTGGACTGCCTAAGATTTCTGCGTTCATAAAGCCTGATCATGCTCTGCAATATACGAAGAGGTTTCAAGATGGCCTCAAATTTCATTATGAAAGCTTGAAGTTCTTCTTGCGATATCTTAAGTATCCCTAAAGATCACCATGTGTTTTATGGATTACCTCTTACCTACGGCGTTTCTAAATACCCAAAATGCCCTGCAGCATTTCAAAGGCTTGAAATAGACTCCATTCCATGACCAGAGCTTTAAGGTATTATTCTCAGGATCAGTTGGGAAACCTTGTATAATGGCCCATAAGATTTTGAAGTGCTTTATACAATTATAAGAATTCAACAGAAGGTCTCTTTGAGAGTCCCAAAGAGGCCCCAAATTATATTATGAAAGCTTGAAGCTCTTCTCACGCTGTCTTGAGATGAGAGGCCCGTAAGATCTCGGCTTCCTTATTAAGTAACATCTTTTTCAGAATTAACGCAAAAGTATAGAAAGCCTCGAGGAGAGCCCTTGAAAATTTCAAGCGTTTACGAATCTTGAATTCAACGTTTTCATAAAATTACCGCTTACTTAAGTTTAGTGTGTTGATAGAGCCCTGCAGAATTTCAGGATACCTCAACGAGACCCTAAATATTATAACCAAAGCTTGAATATTTTTCTTTTGCGATCTTTAGAAAACCTTGAGTAATGATCCATAAGATCTCAAAGCTACCTTAAAGTTTATTGCATTACCACAGCCTGAAAACGTTTTGGATTTGGAAGGACCTCAAGGAGACCTTATGAAACCTCGAAGAACTTTAATCTCACAATTTCTCAGGCAACTTTGAATAACGACTCAAAATATTTTCAAGTACCTTATAAAATTACGACTTTTTAAAAGATTCCCTCGTCTCTACAGTTTCAAAATTTCCGAAGGATCCCAGATTTCATTTCAAAAGCTTGAAGATCTTATCCTCATGATATCTTAGGAAACCCCATTAAATCTCGATGTGCCTTAAAAATTATTCTTTTTTTGAGTTCGTAGAGCTTGAAGACCTTAAAATCATGTGCCTCGTAAGTTATGCCTTTTGCCACAAAATTTCGGAATCCTTAAGGTACTCACTTAAATATATGCAATACTCAGATGGAGTTTACTTGAATTAATTGAAATTTATTTCGATTTTTAATTAATTTGATTAAAACTTCCTTCCAATAGTGCATCTTCTACACATTATTTTCTCAGATAAGATAAAACAATATCGTCGCTGTCGAGCTTGTCACGTTCAGTGCAATAAAGCTCCGTCGTCGTCGCCGTCCGCCGTCGTGTTCATTCGTGGCGTCGCGTCGCCGTATTTTTCTTTGAAATAGCACCGCATTAAAAAAAACCCAGCGCCGGAAAAAATCTAACCTAGTTTCCGGCGTCCACAATAAAACATTAAAATGCTGGAAACAGTCCGGAAAAAGCGTCCGGCTCTGGCCTAGCTTATCGATCCTAATTGTAATGCGTTCCTTTACGACTTTTAATCATAATTTACGCGCCGTATGAGTGGGTTATAAAACACCCATATATTTTATATAGAATTACCGACGTTATGTTTTATTTGAGTTGTCGATTTTAAGGTCGGGGCCGTTTCTAAAAACGAACTGATTCTCCAGATTGGAAATTAATTTTGCAGCTGGTTTTATTTGATTAATTTTTGCCAGAGCGTGGGTCGTGTTGCTTTATTAATGAATTTAGCTACAATGTTATCTTCACGTTGGTAAAACATGACCCTCCCGCTCTCTTCCTCTCTGTGTTGCTCTAATTTAATTTCTGCAAATATTTAAAATTTATAGAGCAAACATTTTAAGTCTTGCTGCATCAACAAAGGTAGAGCTCTGGGGGAAAGCTCGTTATATCCGACAAGCACAGTGAAACATGTGAACATATTAAGTTATAAAAGCAGATGTGCACATTACGTTAATAGAAACTTCGGTGCTGCCACTTTTTAAAATCTTTTTAATTATTTTTTCACAGTATATTTCATTTCATATACGCAGTTTATATTTTGATACGGTGTATCAGCGGTGACCTGCTAGGTTTGTGTCATTACTCCCCACTTTTGTGACGTGGATGATAAATTATTTATAAAATTTATTCGCTTTTTTAACATTAAAAAATGCAATAGATTCACCCGACCCCTTGTTACGACGTTAAACTAAAAGAAAATAGTTATGGGTTCTATATAACCGTAGAACTTAAGGTGTACGTACACATGAAATTAATTATAATAATTCAGATGATTTGCCTAAGCCCTCAGCGAATACAATGTGCGTACCTGAATATGTTAATTTTGGATTATGAACGCAGTTACATGAAAAGCAATTATCTCAAATTCCTCACGTGACGAAGCACCTCGAATTCTCGACGTTGCTATATCGGTGCATGTAATTAAACTTGAATAATGTGTTTGCGCCGCGAAATGCCTGTGCAGTAAGCTAAGAGCAAATCGCACAGGTATTAACAACAGTTTTATGGCTGAAATGATGGTGCGGGATGCGGTTTACCAAACGTTTTGATACAATAGCTTTGAACATGCGTGTCCGCTGTGATGATTTCATTGACATGCTGATCGACTGTCATGATGTTTAGAGCTCGTTTGATCAGAGGATTAGGATTAGCCAATATGGTTCCCATGATATTCTTTATGAATGCATTCATTCTGCTGCAAAATAATAAACTGGGAAGCTGGCAATAAATCTCCGGTGATAAGAGCAATTAGTTAGCTTAATTAGGATATGTGTTTGAAATTAACAGCGTTTAGCATTCATTAACACCGTCGGTCGACGTCAATTTGCTTCGCGAGTTGAACAGGGTTGAGTCTCCCTATCGAATGGGAAATAGGTCGTTTAGGTGCAATCAGTTTTCGACTTGAACCTCAAGAAGTCGTCTAAAAATAACTCAAAAAAATACCCATACCCCTTTAATTCAAGCAACAATAAATATTTGAGCGCCGTGCAATAATATTATTTCTTTTTCGCTCACGTATTTTTAACTGCCCGTGCAGTTTCAGGTTGAAAACAAAGGCAACGCCCGCGTAACGGAAACGTGCCTAACACCTCCTCAAACAAACCTCAAGAAAGAGAATCGCTATTCCGGCGCGTAACCGAAAAGATGTTTCGGCTGATTTTATTTTTGCCCAACACGTAATTGCCAGGGGCGTTTCCGGTCGTAACGGAAACGCTGCTGTCACCTTCACGAGCGAAAATACGTCCAGTTGGAAGTGTTCATAAAATTTTATTGGGCGCGGAAATCAACCGATCGCGATCAATTGTAGTAGTGGGCGAACATCGTTTTCGAATTTATGAATTTTCATGCTCTCCCTGCTTTGATGTTGTTGATGTGTTTCGGAAACAAGCGATGCCTTGTTGCGAAAGAGAAAACGCGAATCGAAACGTCCGATGCGAAGAATTAATGCGATACATTCAATTTAAAGTGATTTCAAAGGGATGTGGAATTGTTCGATGGATTAAGAAAAAAAATAACATGATACATCTAGGACTATCACGTGTGTGTTATTATTATTTTTCGTTTATCATGCGATCTTCCATCCTCCAAGTAATCGCAAGACCTAATTTTAGAATTCAGTTGTTCTCGATGTAATTATTAAATTTATTCGTTGCTTCTACCTCACGTAAAAATGGAAGCTTCGGGCGTCCCAATAAGAAGAAAAATAGATTGAAAACTTAAACCTACACACAATCGGTTTTAATCCATTTATGTAGAATTTTTCGTTACAGGAAAAAGAAGAAAAAAAAACACAATGGTGCGTCAGACAATTCATCTTCATAATAAAACTTGGAAGCTGTCTTGTATCCATTACTGCTTTTATTCCTTCATCAATAGCCGTGGGCTGAAAAGCTCGGTGTTTATTTTGCGCGAGGCGAGAGGAGATTAAAATAGTTTAGCACAATGAAGACGTTCGCAACGCGCCGGAACTATTTCCAGGCCACTTATCCGCAGAGTACGAATTTAATTGCAAAGTTTCGATGTGAATACAATAATTTCTTATCGCCGAAGAAATTTTCATTTTCTGCAAATGGAAGCAGCAACGCCAGCCTCTAATGTAACCTTAAGTTTATAGGCTGCATGAGATAATGAAGCGAGCCACGGACTTGAGTGTTCTGAAGATAAAGCTCCTGTTCTCGGCAGCATCTGCGAGATTAATGAAACGTGCAATTTTTGACTTTTCGGCTGCGCGAAGTGTTAATTTAAATGTCGACTCACTTGCCGAGACTGATTTATGGAGCTGGGCTGTAAGAAATATATTGTTGCTGCTTGCAATAATGGAGCTTATATGGTTCATAGGTGTTGACGTTTGAAAGAATGAACGGGGCAAAAAGAACTGACAGGGTCATCGAGTACTTTACAAGCGGAGAAAATAAAAGTTAACGCAAACGATATTTGATATATAGCTTCAGTTAATCACAATCACTAAAAGGATTCTATTTTGCACTTTTTCTTTTATGGAGTGCCAATATTTTTGACGCTTCGATTCTACATTTACTTGATTTAACTTGCCACAAGATAATTTCTAAGTTAATTTAATTTCGATCGAATGGATCACTTCTTTGCTAGTTTCTCTTGTTATACTCTGAAGGGTAGAAATTACTGAAAACGTAAATGCTATGAAACGCTATGAAAACTTTGAAGAGATTTCCTCAAAACGATAACAATTTAATTACGCGAGACTAGCAAACAAAAGATGTGTTCCCGAAATTAACCTGAAGTAACCCCTCACGTGACTCAATCTACCCCGGACTTTATGAAACCCGCATGGGACCCGAAAAATGGGGGCCCAAATCAGCGTACCGCAGTTTTCTTTATTTCATCCTGTTTTCTTCCGCTGATTCAACAACCCCTTTAACAAATGGGGGAATTTGTATTCGCCTCTAAAATCCGATAATTCGGACCCGGGCTTCAGGGATGGACCGACCCCCCGTTAAAGTTTGCTTCCGAAATTACCGGAGCAGATACTTTCGCAATGAAAGTTTCGCATTGCTTTGCATACATACGCCAGAGCGTCGGCGCGAGTTGGAGAGCGTCGCGATGGCAACGACGCCGGGTGGGGACCGGCGTCGGAGTGGGGTTCGTATGTCAAGTGTGTCCACTTGTCACTCAGTGTCAGTTTGCACGTGCTTTTCTGACTGTTACTATCTAACAGCATCCGTAATTAATTTTTAGTTGCGCGTGGATAAGTGTGTGGCACATAATTTTTTTCTCAACACTTTCAAACTCTAACGTGATGTAAATAGTAAGTTTGATGTTTATGTGTTGTGGATTTTATTTTTTTCTCTCTATGGGGAAATCACAATGTGTCACAAAAGTGTGAACATGAATCGAATAGCTTCTTAAATAAATGCTTTTTTTTTTCTTTTTTTTTTTTTGGTTAATTAATCCTACCATATTCCATTATTTCATTAATTAATTTCCTGTATTATTTCTGGTACATCTACATAAACGCAAAATTCAAATAATAAAATACGAACGTTCACAAAACGCTACGGTTCTTGATTTGGGGGCATTTCAACTTGATATTCGTTATTAATTATTTTTTTAAACACCGAAAATAATATTAAATGATGCCTATTCATTATCATCTTTTGTGGAATCTTCATTATCAATCTTTTGTGGAAAATTCTAAATATACTAACACGCAATTTCGAATTGGCCTTAAATTATTAATTTCTGGTGATTTGTAAAATGTTTTAAATTGTTCGAATGATTGGGTGTGTCATCATCACTTTTGCTTCTGAAATTATAGAATAAACTTTAGTCAAAACGAAGAAAAAATATTTTTCATCATGTCAGAGCGTTCGTTGAAATTAAATTAAATTAACCAGCTTTCGGAAATGTGCAAAGTTTTTGAATCTGAAAGAATTATTTTTAGACGCCCCTACAAATCACTGTATGTATTCGAGATTCACGTATAATTAGATTTCTTGAATAAAAAATTAAAAAATGTTGAATTTTTTGAATTTCGAAATTTTTTAAACACTGACTGAAGAGAAACAGAACAGTATAAATACGATTGCCTTTCATGAATCCTAGTTTGGCGTTTTAAGTTTATTTCATTTTTGATTTACTTGCCACTTTTATTGTTTTTTATTTTTATTTTATTTAAATAATATTTGCAAAACAAGCTGCTCGAAAGTATAGGTACAGAAAATACGTTTTTTTAATTTCTTTCAAGTCCGATTCATTTTATAAATAATTATCTCCTTGCTGCGAGTTTTTAAAAGTATTTTTTTAACACTATACAACTATGTATAAATAAAAATCGATTTATAAATAATTGCAGCAAATTAAAATAACAAAAGAGTTCAGCTTGGGCAGGATAATCGAACAGTAAACAAATAATAATTGCCGGTGAAGTATGAAGTGAAAATTTTTCTAAGGATTCATTTTTATTATTATAAATTTGGCAGTAATTATTAAATCCGTGCTTAATTTTAATTTGTTAATTATATTTATTAATAATTGAAAAAACTTAGAAGCTTAGATTAATTAATTAATTGTCACGCTCACATAATCTTCGTCTCCTATTTTTCTCTCTTACTTTGTTATTTTTATTTATCTGAAAAACCTCCTTCAGGTGCCTGCTTCTTTTTACGTCTTCTCCTTCTTTGGCATAATTTTCGTTTCCTGTCGTTTCCTCTTGTTTTGGCTTCTTGAACGTAAAAACAAAACGACTTACAAAGATCGAAAACAAACGACCACAAAGAAAATAAAAATGCACGGAGTGAAGCATCAGAAAATCATCATGCAGACAGACAACTTGTCGTTATTAAAAAACCAAAGGGACTATCCATAATAAAAAAATCAAGTGACAATCGTCCTTGCAGAAAGAAAACTTGTCATATTTAAGGAAAGCAAAAGGACAATTTGTAATAACATGACAAACAGTTGACGATCGCTCAGATGAAACCCAACAAAAGAAAATGAATTAAAAGCTATAAAATGGTTTTGCTGAGAAAAGAAAACAAAAGAACCATTTATTTTATATAATGAAGAAAAACAACTGATGATTGCCTTTGCGGAAAGAAAACTGTAAAACGAAAAATCGGAAGTTAGGAAAAAAATTCAATGATTAAAAACGTATTTTATTTGAAACCGAAAAAGAAAATTAAAAAGATAAAACAACTGAGAGTCGCCCATGAAAAAAAAAAGAAAGTGCACAGCGAAGAATCAAAAATTGACAGGAGAAAACCGAAAATAAAAAACGCAACTTCCTGCGTAGAAACGTTATATAGACAGAATGAAAAATCCGAAAGCAATCTTGAAGAAAAACAAAAGAAAATCGACTTGTGATTTTTAAGGAAAACAAAAAAAGCCAATTTATATCAAAGAAAGACAAAAAACAACGGCTACGATCGCTCGGAAGAAACCGAAGTTAACGTTGCGTAAAAACAAAAGAAATTGATTGAAAATAAATGATTTCGTCGAGAAAAACAATTGAAAAAAGAAAAACAAAAGACAATCGCCCGCGAAGAAAACAAAAAATTTGCAGAACGAAAAAAAACTAACTTGTTATTAAAGAAAATAAAATTTGTTAATAAAAGGAATTGATAATCGCTAAAGTCAAGAGAAACAAAAGAAAATTCGATTAAAAAGTGATTTTGTTAAGAAAACCAAAGAAAATAAAGAAAAGAAACAACTATTGCCAAACCAAAGAAAGCAAACAATTGACGATCGCCAAACCTCAGGAAATGCCTTGTCACTTTTAAGGAAAAATAAAACAACAATTCATAATAAAGAAAGACAAACAGTTGACGATCACTCAGAAGAAACCGAAGTTGACGTTGAAAAGAAAACAAAAGAAAATTGATTAAAAACGGAATGTCTTGCGTAAGGTGATTTCGTCGAGGAAAAAAAACAGAAAGAAGAAAAACAAACGACAAGCGCCCCACGAAGAAGATGAAGCACATAGAATGAAACGTGTTGAGAAAAAAAAACAAAAGAAAACTAACTTGTTACAAAAGAAAATGAAGTTGAAAGAAATTGATAATCGCTGAAGTCAAGAGAAACAAAAGAAAATTTGATTAAAAAGTGATTCTGTTGAGGAAACAAATGAAGATAAAGAAAAGAAACAACTGACTATTGCCAAACCAAAGAAAGCAAACAATTGACAATTGCTAAACTTCAGGAATCGCCTTGTCACTTTTAAGGAAAACAAAACAACAATTTTTAATAAAGAAAGACAAACAGCTGACGATCGCTCGAAGAAACCGAAGTTGACGTTGAAAAGAAATCAAACAAAGAAAACAATTGACAATCGCCTTGTCACTTTTAAGGAAAAACAAAACAACAATTTTTAATAAAGAAAGACCAACAGCTGACGATCGCTTAGAAGAAACCGAAGTTGAAGAAGAAACAAAAACAGAAAGTCTTGCGTAAAGTGATTTGTCGAGGAAAAAATAATAGAAAAAAGAAAAACAAACGACAAGCGCTCCACGAAGAAGATAAACATGAAGTGCATACATAGATGAAACAAAAAATCGTGTTGAGGAAAGAAAAACAAAAGAAAACTAACTTGTTATTAAAAAAAATAAACAGGATGTCTGTAAAATTATTTCGTTAAGGAAAAAAATAGAAAAAGAAGAAAAACAAAAGACAGTCGCCCACGAAGAAAACAAAAATGAGCAGAACGAAACAAACGTCAGAAGATCGCCTTGAACAAGAAACAAAAGAAAACTCGACTTGTCATTCAGGAAAATAAAAGTGAAAAAGAAACAACTCACAATCTCCTTGCAAGTAAGAAAACCGTAGAATGGAAGAAATTGACAATCGCTTAAGTTAAGACAAAAATTACATAGAAGAAAATTTGATTAAAAACTAATTGATTTTGTTAAGTAAACAAACAAATAATGAAAAGAAGGAACAATTGACAATCGCCAAATAAAAAAAAAAGTGAGAACGGAAGAAACTGACAATCGCTTAAATTAAGAGAAATAAAAGAAAATTTGATTAAAAACTGATTGTTTCATTTTGATGAGGAAACAAGAAAATAATAAAGAGAAGAAACAATTGACTATCGCCCAACCAAAGAAAAGAAATAATTGACTATCGCCTAACCACAGAAAAGAAACAATAGACTAAATAAAAAAAATTAAAAGGACAAAGAGAAGCAAGTGATAATCGCTGAGAAAGAAAAAAATGTATAACGAAGAATATTCGTTTTTCAGTGATTCTAATTTTTTCTAATTGAGTTTTATGTTCAATTTTTTTTTAAAAAAAATTATTATTTCACTTCAAGCAATATTCCTCTAAGATCTGTCATTTTAATGCCAAGATTTCTTTTACCATTGCTTCGCTTTGGTTTTCCGTTATTTTCATGTTCTGATTTTCTCCTTCGTTCACGAATTGAAACAAAATACTGTACTTCTGATAAAAATTTGTTTGTTCAACTTTAAAAGAAAATATTTTTGAACTAAACATTTAAATATGAAGTTTCCCAGCTACGCCATTTGGGACCAAAAATCTACGTAGTACATGAATAAAAGTTTATATGAAATAGTTCAGAAAGCTCGTCGTGTGTTGATACGGCAAACAACAAAGAACGGCCCGGAGCGTTTTACTCACAATTCCGGAATTCCGCGGAAAAATACCGTCGCCCGACTTGTGTGCGCAAAACAAACGGGAAATCATAATTAAAGAAAATTGTTGCCGGCGAAATTCGGGGCTCCGCGTCGTATCGTAATTTACACTCGCGCACAGGACAGCCCGGGGGCTATCTTTTCGCCGAAAATTGCTTTGCTCGTTCTCGAGCACCGGCCGTAAATTTGATTTCGAGGATTTCGGGGCGCGCCCTGTAATTCGGCGGTGCCACGACGATGGCCCCCACACGCACGCAAGTTTAATTTCGCGATTGTTTGAACATTTGTTAGTGTCGGATTTAAGCGACGAACGTAAACAAACAAGGCTCTAGTTTATTGTTTCAAATTAAACGTGTAAGTTAATCTTGTACTGTGTTTGTATACAGTGTGAATATTTTATCTCAACCGTATCCCACATTTAACTCGACATATACTCTAACCAGCAACAAAATAGAAACTCAACCGATTAGTTACAGTAATTAAAATAAAATTAATAGTATTGTTGCCTAAGAGTAATAATTAAAAATAGGACGATTATTGATTAATCAAAGAAGCCTCAACGTGTTTACTCAAATAAAAATTTGCTTTTCTTATCCTTGCAGGCGGCTGTCTCAAGACTGTCAAGCTTTCTCAGGATAAGCAAACAATTCCCCGTGGCTGCTCTTACTTTTATGTATGTATGTATATGTTTTCTTATGTATAGTATACTCGGGAGTAAATTTCTTGTTTCTTGTCTTTTTTATTCGACAGATGGCTTTCTCGTGGTGTCAATCAAATACGCCCTTTTCACTTTTTTTTCAGCGAGCTTAAGTTTTTTAGAATTGCGCCACTCTATTTATTGATGCAAATGAATTCCTTTAAAGTTCGCTCCACGTTTCACGTAAATCTTGAGAAAGCTGCAGGAAATTTCTTACACATAAATAAATATGTGATAATTATTTCCTGGCCTAAATTTAAAACCCAAGCAGTTTCAAATATTTACATAAAAAATACTATGCCGTAACCTTCTGGCTGTAACGAAATAAAAATTCCTGCGCGAACGAAGGATATCGTCGGCTTGCAATTAAGCGTTTTTTTTTTAAATCCCAATATTCTAATTCGCAACGGTGTTTACTTTAAGCGCACTTTCAGCCGAGCAAGAAAGCAACGCGGGGGGGAGGAGAGGTGTTTAATAGCTTTACTGAATGATTCGCCATTGTGCTTTCCTGGCGACAGGCCAATAAACACCGGCTTTCGAAACATCTGCCTGACAAAGCATATTTGTAATTTTTCAAAAAGTTTTACAACCGTCGATTCACAAATTTCTTCGCGATTCGCTGCGAGTTAACGACTGTATTGTTGATGTTATTTCGGCCCGGTACTTCTTACCTCTCTATTTATAAAACCGCGCGCCCGTCTTCGCACCGGCGTTTTATTTTAGAGATGTTTGGGCTTATAATTAGCGTGACGGATTTTTTGGCAACAAAACGCGAATATTTCAGCAAAGTTTTAAATTTATTTGTAGACCTTGGTTGTCTTTTTTCTTAGTGGTTTTAAGTATTATACCTTCCAACATTAACAGAAGTAAATAGGCTCACCTAAGGGGATGGTGTTACTGTAAGTTGAATTCGGTTTGTGTTGCTTTCAAATAAAACGAACTACTTTGTCGTTTATAAGAGAAAACGTAATAGTAAAACAACTCAAGTAAATATAATATTCGAACTTAGCAGAGGTGGTCATAGAAACTGGATTCGGTCTGTATAATACCATGACGTTTAAAGTTAGTTAAAAAAATTTCTATTTCATAAACAGAATATTACGAACGCAAACATGCAGAAGGAGAGGAAATGTAAATGTCGCGGTAAAATCAATAATAAGATAATAAATAGACGCCTGGAATTGCCTCAGACTCAATAATTCGCGAATCTAAGTTTCGAGGCACGTTTGGAAAGCATTATTTAAGATTCTCACATTTACTATAAACAAATTCCGTTTTGCAAGGATTTCGTTTCCAGGAAGAACAAAAACCTTTGCCACTTTCCATTATTTGATTATAAATAAGCGTGTGAGCAAAAGGATTCCCTCAAAACACTCCTGACAGTTCAATTCAGTACTTTTCAGCGCGCGTATAAAATATAAATAAGATAAAGCTCACAGCAGCGGTGCTTTGATTCCTTGCCAACAAGAATTATTATGACGTTACAAATATTTTACAGCAATAGCGCACTCGTAATTTTTAATTCGATTGGAAAATGCTACAGATAAACTCAATCGCACTCAATTGACGTGAAGCAGCATTCAATAATTTTGGATTCACGTCGCAGCAGGTATGAAATATGAATGAAGCTTACAAGCTCACGAATTATTATGAAGTTACAAATATCTCATTTCGAAGCTATCGAGATTCCTCCATTGGTGCTGTGCTTGCTGCACTAGTAATTTTGATTCGATTGGAAAACTCTCGGCCATCATTCATCGAATGTTATTTAACGAAACGAATTCAAGGCACAGGAAAACTGAAGGCGTAGAATTTTGCTCGCTTCTTCGAAGCAAACCGATTAACATTAGGAGCTTCAGGCAATTTATACAAGTGATCGAAGAGTGAGGAAAAGGAGCTTTCGGGCACTTAGCGATTGAAACAATTCATACGAGCATTTGATAACATCGGAATTCCACAAGAAAGAAGGCGTAATGTCATAATTTGAATGAATTTGCAATGAAATAAAAAATAAAAGAAAAATACGCAATATGGTTTTCCAAAAGAGAGAAGAATGCAAGTACCAAAAACAAAAGGAAAGGAAAACGTGGAACTCAAAAAATCATGTTATTCCCGAACTGACGGAGGTCTTAAGGAAAAATCGAAAAAGTAGATCTAAGAAAAGCTGGAAAGAAGACGCAAATAAAGCTTCATCGATTGATTGGACGCAGTAAATGGGAGAAGAAATCGATGACTTGATGCAAGGATAGGAAAACGTGGAAATCGAGATCAATTTAAACTTAGGAAAGCAGGCAAGGAAACGTAAGGAAATCAGAAATGACAGAAGATTAAAGGGAAAATGAAGAAATCAAAAAATCTCCTTGATTCCACAGTACTAGACAAAACGATAGATAGAACCTAGGAGGAGTAGGGAGGAAGAAATAGCAGAGACATCAAACGGAAAAAATTAAAACTTGACACAGGAAACGAAAACGTGACAATCAACAAATCAAGTCAATCCCACGATTCCCTAACTAATGGTGAGTTAGTAGGAAAGAAGTAGACCAAAGAAATGCTAACAAGGAAACGTAAAGAAAGCAATCATCAAATGGTAGAGGATCAAGGACTTGTCGCTTGTCTTCGATGTTGAAAATAGCCTCCGTCTTCTTCGAGGCATTTTCTAATTTTTGGAATATTCTTGGCTCTTTTTCAATCAAAACATTTTCTAATTCTTCTGCGACTTCCATTAAAAACAATTTGCAAAAAGGTGGGGAGAATTGTTTATTTCATCACACTTTTCGATGATTCTTTGGGTGAGTGCCTGTAAATCATTGACGGGCGTTTTAAAAATGGAATTTTTCAAGTAGGGCCAAACAAGGAAGTCCAAAGGAGTTAGATCGCAAGGTCGCGAAGGCCTCATGTTTGCCAAATTTCTGCTAATTATCCGATCTCCAAAAAACTTTTGAAGGAAATTGAAAGTATCTCCAGCAGCATGGGCCAGCACCATCCTGCTGGAAATATCCAAATTGCAACTCGTCATCATGCAGTTGATTAATAAATGGATGCAAAATCTCTTCCCGAAATCTAAGTGGTGTTAGTGTGCCATTAAAAAATGTTGGACCTATCAATCTTCTCCAACTTAAACCTATCCAAATACCAATTTTTTTGTGGATGGAGTTGGGCTTCAATGAAAATATGAGGGTTTTCTGTACTCCAGATCCTCATATTTTAGGAATTAATTATCCTGTTAAATGGAACCAGGCCTCATCGGAAAAGAAAGTTTTGTCCAACAAATCGTCATTGTCAGTGTTGTTTAAAAACCAATGACAGTATCTTCGCCTTGGTTCAAAATCTACTGCAAGCAATTCATGACGGCAGTCAAACGATAAGGGAACATTTGCAAGGCCTTTCTTAAAATAGTTCTACAGGTGAGGACAGAAAGATCAACTTGTTGTGACAGGTGACTGATGGAAATGCGAGGAGCATCAGTCATAATTTGTCTCACATTTTCAACTTCTTCATCAGTTCTTACTTTAGGCCTACCTGATTCCTGTTTTCTAGCCTCACTACCAGTTTCTCTGAATAGTCCTGCAGAGTACTGAGGTTGATTAACAAATTTGTGGTACAGAAATACAGATTCTGGAAATTTTTCCTGAAATTCTGCAATACAATCAGGAATAGAATAGGTCCATTGGCCATTGATTTTTTGGGCGTTTCGAAATGATTTTTCTTTCAATGTGAAAACCATTGTAAAATCAAATCAATAAAACAATTTTTTTAAAGTTATGTTTGTTTACTTGTCTGTTTAGGGTACGGATCAAGTAAGGAACCTAGTGATCATGCGAAAAAATGAGAGCACCACACTAGACGTGCACATATTATAATAAAATTTGCTTAATTTTAATATAATAGGTTTAGAAACCGGCATTTTGTGGTCCTAAAACTAATTTAATAAAAAATAAATAAAAATTCACGGCCTGTAAGGTGCAGATGCTTAAACTGATGAGTTTCTTAATGAAATTTTTGGGTCAGTTAACCTTGAACCTCTTAAACGAAAAAGGGAATTCCCATTTTAATCACGTAACGGGCAAAAATTCTTAGGTGGTTGAAATTAACATCCTCTCCTTCAGCCACGAGAATTATACCCCCGAGCACCGCCTGCCGCTGCATCAGCATCAATCAACTTTAGGACGGGATTTTCGAGTTAAAATTTTTGCGCGTCCGGATCTCTTTCCGGGCGACGTTTTAATCGCGGAGCGCTCCGGAATTTCGCGCTCCGATCATTAATTAAAAACGCACGTCGGAAATTTGTTAGTTAAATACTTCATAGTTATGGAGGGTTGGTTTGATTGTCTCGATTAAATTTGTTTTCTCGCCGCCACGTCAGACGTGACAGTAAACTTGACACACTTACATATACGATTATACTCGTGTGTATGGAGTGCGCCAGATGTTATGAAAGTTTTCGGTTGTTGATTACGCGAGAACGCTGAAATTCCATGTTCCGAAGTTGTCACCCTCCTTTTGCGTAAGTTGCGTACGTTGCGATTATGACAGACGTCAGGCAAAACCACGTTTCCTATATACGTATACGAATTACAGACCGGAGAATAAATTCAATGTTTTTCTATTTGGAATAAACAAACGAAAAGTCCTTAAACTAAAAAAATTCTTTCTCTATTTTAGGTCGTCAGTCTATTATACATACATCAAGCTTTAGCGCCCCAAACATTCATGGAAATGTAGATAAAATTTCCCGACGAGCGATGTTTCAATTTACATGTGATTTATGTGGGCCAGGGGGCGTTCGAACGCCCTGCTAAAAGCGAAAGTCCTCGTTTTCCGGAAAACATTCGTACTTATCTAAATCTGAGTCGCTTTCCACGACTCACTTTTTCCCAAATTTATTCGTTCGGAGGCAGCCAACTATTTACTAAACTAAATAAATAATTTACCCAGATCTTTAGGAAGTAGAATTATTAAATTATGTTGTGGGTTAGGTTTCCTTTACTTTTGTTGAAAATATTTGGCAAATCCATGCAATATCATAACTGTGGTGTCTGTGTTTCAGGTTGGATGGTAATAGCAGTTGGCTGTTATAGTGTCATCAGAGCCAGTACGCTTAATTGGATCTCTCCCGTGTTGTAGGCGGCATTTCACGTAAGTGTTTTCCCCCCCTTCACCCTGTTTGCTCTTCCTGCACAAACAAATTGCTTCGATCTACTACATTATCCCGTGAATCGACTTACAGAACACACACAAGGCAGAAAGCACGACAATGGCTCTGTAAAGCCACACCTTGCAGCACGTGTGTATCACATTCGCACGAATTAAACTCGGCAATCAAAACACTAATTGCTAGCGAAATCTTCAAATCTGCGGATATCAGGCGATGCCCTTCCCGTCTGTAAAGTGGCTTTCGCAATTTATCGATGGAAACCTTACGTGACGCGCCAATTAATTTGAAAGCATTCTGTTTTCATATAAGTCAATTATTTTGCTAATGCAGAGCACACGGGGCCTTTTAATTGCTTTACCAGGAATACCGGCGTTTTGCGTACGGTTACTAAAACTGATTAACGATGGCTGCGAAATTGCAGCTGGTGGGAGGACATAAAATTCATGACCCATAAGCGACTAAGAAAAAATATCATACGAAAGCAATCCTCGTAGAATAAAAAAAGAATCCTCCTTGTTGCCTTTGGTTTTCCTTGTCGGGGGTAATGTTTCGCTGATGTAAATTGACTTTATGACATGTAGGGGTACTTAGTTTAGCACGGCAGGCGTTCTTCGACCCGACACCGTCTTCAATTACAGGGATAATTAGGTACTACATATTGCACGAGCCAGGACAAAGAACTGCTGCAACAATTGCGGTGCATACTCTTATTTCTCGTGCATTCTTTTAAACATTTATGACGCTCGCTTTGCATTATGCAGCTTTCCCTGAAAACTCGACGTCTCGGCATATAAAAGCCACGAACGCTCGTAATTTCCCTGTTTCGCAGGCGAACAGCTGCGATACAGGAAAATTCGCAGACGTTTGTTTGCAGAAGGCGTCTGCTTGCTGTTTGCTACGCCTTTACATGCAGTTTATTTGACCACCGCAATTGTCTGCTTGTTCTCCTCTACTTTTTTTGCTCAAACTGTTGCTAATTACGTTCCATTTGAAATACGAATCAGGTCAACGATATAGAAACAGAGTGCATTCTTTTTTTAAAATATTTACGCATAGCTAAGTTAATAGCGCGACCTTGCGCTGCTTAGAAAATTAGGCAATGGATCATATGAGGAAATTGGGTTCTAAACAAAATTTGATTCATCGCGCGGCTGTTAATTTTTCCCTTAAAATATAGAGGTTTGCAGTAGATTTTTTCCATTCGTCCTGATTTATGAGAAGGTCGCAACTGTAGTTGCTGGTACTCTCGACAGTGCCGAGCTGAAGGAATGTAATTAACAAACGTCAAGTGTCCCCTTTCGTAAGAGTCTCACTCGATGGTACGCAAGATCACGTAGCGGATCTCATTCACATTTTTGTGTGCTCTCCTGGGGGCGAGTGGCGCGCAGAAAAACGTAAGGGCTTTTTTTTTTAATTAAATTTTCTTCGTTAAGATTGCGTTTGTCTTTGGAAGTCTGGAAACTTCTGGACATTCGCCGCATTTCTCTGGATAAACGAACTAATCGATAGGAAGGCAAGATAATATATACGTCTGCGAATCCTTTCACAATTTCATTTGGTTCTTCGCTTTTTAGACACGTTATTTAAGTCTTGCATTATATTAAATTCTTTTTCTTACGAGGTGGTTTTACGCAGGAAAACCATAATTTACAACAAGTACAAGGAGATGCATCGAAAGCGATTACTGTTAGCATTTGATTTTAGGAATTGCAATAAAACATGTAGGGAATCAATTAGTTTCATTTCATTGTTCCATGTTGTTTCATTAATCAATCGTTGTAGTTTTGCTAAAAAAAAGGGGACATCTTCACTGATTACACTTTAATCAAAATTTAGAAACTGGAACAAATCTTACAACGAGACAATCTATTACAAGAGGTTTTTGGATGTCACTGGAATACTTAAAATCACATGGCGATAAATCACTTATGTCATTCGTTCCTTGAAATCTCTCTTATTACTAAAGCGACCACGATTCGAATTAAGATAGTGAACTGAACAAGTTGCAGATGCGTCACGAACGTTTAAGGGCTTTTCGCGATGAGATTTGTTAGGGGGCGAATAGTGGCTTTAATTGGGTTCGGTGTGGAATTAATAAACTTAAAAGTGACCTGGCCTATATGTGGAAAATTGCAATTTCAGAGCGAATCTCTCTCGGGGGTTTCTGGACGAACTAATTTCATTGCGGGCGTATATTATTTCCCGGCGTGTAGCGCCGCAATTATTAAATTAAAATGTCCGAATTAAATTACACCCCACCCCCCAGAAATAACTACGTGTATCGATTGAGTTAATGCACCTAATATTTAGAGACCGAACAACGTTTTCACTTTGAAAGCGATGCTTGGAACTTCTCGTAATAGTTCCACTGAGACTCGACAGTTCAATGAATGGACTAATTTTAGCTCCAACCATTAGCCTATCGATTGTGGAATTTAAGCTCAGATGCAGCAGTAAATGCTGCTTTGGTATTAACCCATTCCCTTAACAAATTAGCTTGCACGACATTTACTTTGAACGCCTTACAAACAGCAGTCAATGCCGATTTTAATTGACCAAGTAAATAAATGTTTAGGTAGATAAGAAAGTGTGCGAGATTAAAAATACGCGGCCTCGAAACGGCCGAAGTGGAAGACAAACACTTGTGTGTGGCGGCGAATTATCATTTTACCTCGAATTCGGTTTGTTAAGAAAGATTTTTTTAGTAGCCAAACAAGCGGAGCTTTTTCACTTGAAACTTCAAATGAGGAATAATAGTAGAGTTCCTTCTGTGAATTTAATTCCGGGCCGTTCGGAATGATACATTTAATTGCCGAAGGAGGAAGAAGAAGAAAATTGAAAATCATATTGTTACGGGATGGAAAAAGCCGCCATTCCACCGCCCGTTCTTGATCTGGGCATTCGATTTCATTTCCAGGTATATTTCAGGAACGTTATTAGTAAACCTAAACCGGTACTTTAGATAATGATGTTTGCGGTTCGGAGAGATAGGAACTGATTATTTTATCTATATCTGTTATTAATAATGAAGAATTAGTTAGAATTTGTACGGCGTGTCAGGCCGTGTTCCTCCGGTGCGGCGGCGGTGAGATTTAATTTGGCTGTGCTTAATAAAGCGGCGCCCGCCGTAAGACAAGTAAGTTGTATAATGAAATTTCCTATGTACATTACGAAATTATTTCATTATTCATCTGAGAACTAGCTTCATTTGGCCCGCTCCGAGCAATCTACGAAGATATTACATAATTCACGTTTCATTTTCGGGACTAATTTAAAACGTGTCGTTTCAATTATTCGTAAGTACACACACACATGCACGACGAGTTACTATGAATTTCAGCTCGCGCCATAATCGAATTTCTAATAATCATTTCAGGACGCGCGAAATGCCCAAAAGCACATAAAACATAAATTAATTAAATTATTAATTGCAACACGCTTTCATCCAAATTTAAATTTTGAGTGGAAGAATAAAGATTAAAATTTATTTAATTTTAGTTAGATTTACTTCCAATATCGTCTGATTCAATTCAAGCGCCCGCCCCGTTTCAAGGCGTCATAAAATTCGTCATCGCTTTATCAGCACTTATTAACTTTAAACAGACAAGTTGGCGAAAATAACTTTACCCGATAAGGTAGAACGAAATGATTTGGCGAAATTGAACCACAAGGTAGACTTCACGACACTATTTACAGTCGCATTACAGATTACACATTTCACGTGTTATTTATTCAATGAGTCGGTGAAATTTATCTACTTGTTGATTTATTTATTTAATCGATATCTTATATCGTCTGATTATTTACGTACGTACTCCATTACTCATAATTTATTTCGTACGTATTTCATATATAGGCCATTGATTGCGTGAGAAGTTTCAAAGCGAATTAAATTTGTCTTCGAGGTTTCGTTAGAGTCATCTAAACTTTTCTTGAAAGTATAACATCTGTGTCTGTATTGCTCGAGGAGTTTCTGCGACATCTGCGGGCTAGGTTTTTGTTATTACACTTCCTTTTGTAGAAAATTTATTAATTCTGAAACATTAAGCTTGTTTTAACGGAAATAGAATCGCGTCGCTAATTCATAACCCCGAAGAAAGCGGTAATCAATTACAGGATAAGTCCGGTTCCCGGAGTATTCTTAATAAATTCATCGATCAGTAGGAGAGGCGCTGCTGCTCATTTAACCGGAATTTAATAAACCTTCAGCGCGAGCATTCTAAATATTTACACAGTGCGCTCGCTTGCTGTAAAAGGACATCAAAGACGATGGAATCGTCGAGTTGTTTATGTCCGTAAGTAGCGCACTTTGCGCGCAAAGTCTTTTTCCGATCAATTCGGCCCTTTTTGAATACGTGTGTGTCCGTCTCTGCGCTTCTCTTCATAAATGTTACAGTGCCCGTACGGAAAGAGCTGTGCATGTCCTGAATTTATGGATTTGCTTTAGCATTAAACGGGGTAAGAAATTCTGCCGTTTAAATTTTATAAAAGCCAACTCGGACTCATACGTACATATACAGGGCGATTCTTCAATAGACCGCCAAATAATAATTCGTACAAGAATGGAAATCACAGATTATAGTTAAACTGGTGAATAAAAATATTGCATAAAACACCCAGCATTACGAGCGTAATGCTGATTTTAGTCGGATCTGATTTAAATGTCCCAGCGGAGTGACGTTCGCAGGTCATCGTCTTCGTGCTAATAAATTAGTAAACGCTCGGAAGAATTTAAACGTTTGAGGCAGGTCATTACAGCGCCGTTCCCTCTATTAAATAAGTTTCACGGTTAACTTTTATAGTTTTATTTCTCGGGGTAATAAACATAATAAAACGTACGAAAACACGATTTAATAAAACTTACGATTGCGACGAGCTCCATACACATTGGCGTAACGTGCTTTTTGGGGTCGTTTTAAATTAATTATAAATTTTTCCAAAGAATTTTTTAAACGTTTTTCTCATAACCTACGATTTAATTCCTTTCGCAGGTTTTTCTTGGCCCTGTATGAACAAAAGATCATCCTGCGCTCTGATTTATTATTAACATCTCACGGTTCTGCAATCCACAGACCAAAGCTGATTATTGCGGCTGTAATTCAGACGAGGGAATAAAAAATTTCTTCATCTTTCCGCCCGATTTGAGTTTGCCGGATTTGGATAATCACATAAACCCCGCCGAAAAACGTTACTTTTTAAATCCCGGCGGATCAGTGAAAATCGCCCACGGGCTTTATCGACGGCGAAAGTCAAAGGCTGTCGTAAATTAGGAATTTAAATTCACCGAAATAAATGATTCTTGGAAATTAAAAAAAAAAATGAGGAAGAGATTTATGTGTTATCGATAATAAATTTAATTGAAATTCGCATAGCTTTCAGAGATGATGCAATATAAATCGCCACTTGATCATGCTTTAATAAAAAATTAAAATCTCTACGTTGTTAAAGGTTAATATTATTAATAAAAAATTAGTTTATCAATATTTGGATATTGATTGCAATTCTACATAATCTAATCAAAATTCTCAGTTATCTACATACCTAATACCTAATAATGCATTTGCGCCATGGGGACTTTAAACAAAATCTGCATTAATTGAATTCGTCCCATAATTATTAAAGTAACTTTATTCGTACGAAGGTTAAGTAAAGACTCACTCCAACGCCGCGCAAATATTATCGAAACTGCAAAAACATCTCAATTTTAAATTCATTACTTAATATTTGAGTTCGATGGCTAAATTAAACGCTAAATCTCTCGAAGGTTAAACTCTCGCCGAAAAGTACATTTTGCGTTCGTCGAAAATATATGTACACACGTGAATTAGCGATTCGGAAATTACGAAATAAAATAAATACAAATGTTTTGAAGGAAAGTTGCAGTTCCTTAAAACTCACGATACTCCGGCGTACAAATCTAGCAGGACGTGAAATTAACAATATAGTTCCGGGGAAGTCGATATTGCTTCTAAGTAACTTAGAAACATATGTCGAAGTTTCCGAAGTTCTCTGCTTTCTGCACTAACCCGCTTAGATCTATCTTCGCCCACAGTCTTATTAAGAAAATTTAAACCGCCGACGTGGTCACCACACGTCTCTCAACATTGTCGACAACAATGAAACTCCCTTGCCACCGAAAACTCACTTATATAGTTTCACTGGAGCGCAATGAAAAATAAAAATCTCAAAGCACTTGAGCTAACGTTACAAAGAGGCGTGGATTATTTAAGATCCGCAAGGAAAATTCGTGCATTAATTTCAAAATATTTACTGGGGATTAAATTAAGTCGCGCAGCAAAACTTCCGTTAGAAAAACTCACTTCCGTTTCAACATATTCAACGTGCGCTTAGAAAAATCTTAAATTTATCATTCAAAGGTAATATCTTTTCTTTGGTTATTACGTATTGTCAGGCTAAGAATGCTGTAGATTTTTCCTTTGTTGTTACAAGGCTCTTTTTCTTATTAGTACTTTGTAATGCTGCAAGTTTCTTTTGCAAAAAGGAATCGATTTTATATTTGTATTTCAATTAATGGGGGATTGCCGCCTGCTTTAAAATCGTCAGGGGTTCACTATATATTATGAAATAAATAGGGTTCTTAAAACCAGTCGTCCTTCGAGTAAAACGAACCACAAGTTCAACACAACTTGACTTATTTATACGTCGAAATAAACACGCTAAATAGCAATTCACCGCGAACGCGTTGTTCCTTTTTTTAATTGAAGAAAGAAAACGAGAGTTCGCCTCGTGTTTCATTGAAACGGCCCTCGAATTGGGGGGAGCGCGCTCCCTAAATAATTTACCTGAAATTAGAATAAGCGCTGATTTAATTTTAGCACTGCATTTATAGCCTCATATATTTATAAACGTTCGCTGCAAGCGATATTTCGCACTATAATGGCGCGCCGACCCGCCGCAAGAGATTTACAGCCTTTTAGTTGCCACACACGCTGAAAAATGCTTCGCCTGTAAATCAGGAAAATCGAAACAAGCCGCAAATTATAACCCGAAATGCCAAAATATTTAACTAAAATATGTCCCTCTTTCTCGTACAAAATTTATTATACTTAGATTGAATTATGCGTGTCCCCGTGACCGTGAGGGTGGTGCTCAAACAAGAAAAAAAAAAACAAATAAGAGTTCCAATAAAACTGTTTTCAAAGCGGTTTTAAAGCGGGGGTGCCGCTGGAAATTTCTTTGCAGCACATTTGATTCGTCCGAGGGTTGTTTGCGTTTAACTTTTGTTTTATTAACTTTGTCGAACAGCGGTGGAGTAAGCAAGCGGCAGTCAGCAATAAAGTAAACTCGATTGTTCTGATATTGAACGGGACTCTCCTGAACAGCTGTGACCTGGAAATTTCTGTATGCGAAAGCACGGGGGGAATTATGCGGGATCAATGGCAATGAGTTACCCGGGGGGGTTTTACCCGCCGCACTGATAAAAATTTAACAATACAAAACAATTACCGTTGTTAATTAAAATCGCCTAATGTTCATCTATTCGATTGTTGGAACATTTAAAGTTTTCTCGCCGGGAGTTATTTTATGAATCCTGAAAAGCAAGAAACAGGTGGACGGAGGTATTTCATTATTTTGTGCCACGCACTAATTTTGTAGTAAAAATCACGACCCACTTCAATTATAAATTCATATATCACGGTACTTCGTTACGTATACGATTCCCTTTTGCTGTACTGACTATAAATTGAAACGTTACTTATTTCCGGGGCTTCAATGTCTAATGTAGTCAAAACACGCAAAATTTCAACTAAATTTATTTACAAAGTTAAAATAATACATCGCTTCCTAAAACCAGGTCAAGTTTTCCTAACATTAAAGCATTTTAATGGTTGAAACGAAAGTTGAAATACGAAACAGAATTCAAAAAATGTACACTGCCGTTTAAAAGCCTATGCTTATAACTGATCAATATCGGTTGTATTAGTTTATCCTAATTATTGCAATAAAAAATGTGAACATAATCACTATGCAGTGACCACAGTCTCTTATATTACATCTTCACCCAGATTTTATTTCTTAAAATTGTCAAATAAAAGCAAAGCTTTTATTACTCGCAAAAAAAAAGATACACGTTTAAAAAAGCAAGAATAATAGCAAAAATAATACACGAACTTAAGCTATTATAACTGCTGGACAATACAAAACAACTTAGAAAGTTGTTATTCCACGCCACACAAAAGTCGAATTCCATCAAAAATCTATCGTGCAAACTTTTGCGATTAGAAATAATTTTATTGTGTGTTAATGAAAACGCAATCAAATTTAATTTCCACACACACAAAGAGCAACGAGATAACGCCAGGAGAACTTCGCTGTGCTGTCTTAAACGAACCAAAACAAATAAAACTTTTCCGGCCCTCCTTTTCCACCGAAACGCGTGAAACTTTCTCGTATACAGTTTACAGTCGCTTACAATCACTAACTGAAAAAGACTGAAGGATTTACAACATTGAATTTCAAGTTTAAGTTGCATGCAAGTAATTTCTTCGGACAGTAATCAAGTTTTATGAATCACGAAATATTTTACACAGTTGAAAAATGTGCTTTGTTCGACACTCTTCTATTGATTTTAATATTTTTCTAGAGACGTTAAGTTTTATTAAAGCATTGCCATACGAAAGAGTATTTGCAAAAAGTACTTCTTTAAAATTGCTCAGATTTTAACGTTTCGCTGCATCATCACTTGGCGATTTCTTCAAACATGATGATCATGTTTAAATAACTTTCTAAATTGCTTGCCCATTGCTTCAGTTTCGTTTCTTCGGTCCGAAGGCTTGATAGAGAGGCTAATCTCAATTAGGGATTTAGTCTTCAACCATAATTCCTCTCATTCCATACAGATTGTTCTTAGTTCGCCATGAAGGTATCCCTTGGGTCCCAGAGGATGTTATTCACTTGTCAAAACGTTTTCTAATCTGCTTAGGCAAACGTAAATTATAAATTCTTTAAAATTGCTCAGATTTTAACGTTTCGCTACATCATCAGTTGGCATTTTCTTGAATCACGATCACGTTTCAATAACATTTCTCAATTGCTTGCCCAATGCTTCAGAGATTCGTTTCTTCGGTCCGAAGGCTTGATAGAGAGGCTAATCCCAATTAGGGATTTAGTCTTAAACCATAATCCCTCTCATTCCATACAGATTGTTCTTAGTTCGCCATGAAGGTGTCCCTTGGGTCCCAGAGGATGTTATTCACTTGTCAAAACGTTTTCTAATCTGCTTAGGCAAACGTAAATTATAAATTCTTTAAAATTGCTCAGATTTTAACGTTTCGCTGCATCTTCAGTTGGCATTTTCTTGAATCACGATCATGTTTCAATAACATTTCTCAATTGCTTGCCCGATGCTTCAGTTTTGTTCCTTCAGTCCGAAGGTTTGATACAGAGGCTAATCCCAATTAGGGATTTAGTCTTAAACCATAATCCCTCTCATTCCATACAGATTGTTCTTAGTTCGCCATGAAAATGTCTCTGTTTCACTTTAGAATTGTATCCAGAAGACGTTATTCGCTCGTCGAAACGTTTTCTAATCTGCGTACGCAAATGCAAATATTATGGCTCAAGCAAAGTTCCTAAACGTTGTGAATATGATTGTAAGACGCAACAAGTGAAGATGGAAGTGATAATAGCTCTGTAGAGTGCGACGATGAAAATAAGAGCAATTGGCATTGAAGATGGACAGTTTGGATCAAAAATAAATTTGTTTTTTTACAAAATATTAAAAAAATGGCTATGCCTCATTGATTTCCTTTTTCTGAAAGAGTCTCTGAGTTTCGTAAAAAGGAAACTTATTACTGAGAAGTCTAATTCAAAGTAGCCTCACGCGTATGCACTATTTTTGGCCGATTTATAGTGCAAAGGTTTGCAGTTTGAAAGCCACATAGTCTGCTTCTTTATTGAGCTGATTTTGGGGAATATGTAAAAAAGAATATTAATCATCAAATTGTTAAAGTGTATTTGACGTGTACGTTAATGATTACCGTCGTTTCATGTTTCAAATTGACTTCAACACCGAACAAATAGGATAATAACCGAAGGGTTCTCTGAAAACCGAACGGGAGGTAATCCTAAGAGGATTTCATATATTCATGGGTTATTCCCCTAATAACTTTGATTTTATGTGGCCTCAAAATGCGAAGCCCTTTATGTGTACGTTTGCGGTGTTATAATCTAAATCGAATACACAATGTTTAATAAATAATTATTATTGCACATGCAGGTACGGAATGATTGTTTTTTGCTTTAGCAAAAAAAAACTGAGCGTAACGTTAAATATAAACATGCAAGCAGCTCGGGTTAAACATAATGACATGTTTATAACAACGCACGTCTCGATGTTGGCTAAAAAAAAACCCGAACTGCATTTACAGGAAGGTAAATATTGAATTTGCTGAAATTAGCCAAATCGTTCAGCAGCAAAAACGAACACGTTTAGCTCGATGCAATTTATCATTTTTATAGCTGGTTCAACAGCGTAACCCCCTAAATCGATAGATAAATTTGTAAAGTATTTCCATAATGCCCTAGATTAACGGTCACGTACAGGCTGCACGAAAAATATGTTCGTTTTTTGTCCTTAGTTAATTAAATGCAGGATTATTTTTCAAAATGATAACCTAGTTTTCACGCTTATATTTATAATCTTGTTAACGCAGGGTCGCAGATAAAATAACTTCATATATTCCACGAGCGTAAAGATTTTAATTAATAAGTAAAAGGCTGGCCACATTATGGAAATAAAAAACGGCTTTAATTCAATTCCGCCCCCTCTTAATTAACGACTCCTTGCCCGCAATATTAATTACGTTTTAAGAGAGCGGTAAGATCGCTCGAATTTCACCCCCCAAATAATTGTCGGAAAAATGATAAATCATTTACTGGATGGGAAGGCTTTTAGCGAGGAAACTTCCTTTTGAACTCGCACCACTAAACTTCACCATTATTCAATATATAGTAACTGACGGAACAACTACCCCCAGCCGACGCAAGTTAGGCACAAAGTCGTTCGCAACAAATCGTAACTGACAGTCTACATGCTTTAAAAATTTTTCATTTCTTATACCTTCAAAACTTCATCGAGAGAACTGAATTGAATTTTGAAACACAAGACTTACCAAGTGCGCAAAGAAGCACGTTTTTCTCTCTCATTACTCGAAGCAAGGCAAGGGGATCATTAATATCACTTTACCGGCATTAACCCTATTTACTGTGCTTTCGGGAAATAATCCCCGAGTTCATTCCCCGTTCTTCATTAGCGCACCATTAGATTCACGTGTCTCGCCCGGAAACCTGCCGCCTTTCTTTCGCCTGCCAGCACAATACACTCCGCGCTTACCGGAAACATGAACATGCAGATCACCAAATTGAATTACGGCGGATACATTTTTTTCTCGGCAAACCCGACCTAAATTGGACCGGCGTTCTCGTGTGTCTCATGCAAATTGGATAATTCAGATTTAGCCAAGGTGGATAGAAAGAAGAATCTTCGAGCAGAGGAGACGATAAAATCAATTCCTTAGGCAAATTTAATTTCCCAGTTCATCAGAGAAACTGCTTAATTTAAATGAATAGAAACTTTCTTGGTAATATTTTTATTTCTCCTTTCGAACTTCTTTCTTACGAAGGTTCTTCACTCCTCGTACATTTTCTTGGTTTACCAAAACATGATTTAATAACTCAACCCTAGTTTCTTCCGTCGTATGAATTTCTGGAAACCATTTTCCACCTCCTCAAGTTTCTTGGTGTTATTTTTATTTACTCCCTCTTTCTTGTGGGCTCTTCTGCTTTTTGTAGTGCTGTTTCTTGGATTAACCGTTGTAATGGATTCTTCTTAGTCTACTTTACAAAATGGTCTGACTATTGAATTTGTTTTTCTTACTGACAGGAATGTTGAGTGTAATTTTTTTCCTTTCGCCTTACGTCTTCCTTTCGGGCGTTGAGTTTTAAGCTAATCATCCGAGATCCATTTCTTTCATTTCTTCCAGTTTCTTCTATTTTTTTCTTGCTTGTTGATTTCTTCTTTTTATTCTGGCCTTTCTCTATCTTAATTACATAGTCCTTAGCTGGCCCATCTTTACTGTGCAAATTTCTTTCAACATCAGAGAAGGTAAACGATAAATATTTCTTAGAATAAACAAAATGACTTGGGAGCAACATTAAAGAAACTGTGAATGTTTTCTATCTCTTATACTTCCAAATTCCTTTTCGATTGTTGGGGTTTACTCTATGTCTTCTTGCCGATTTCTTCTCTTCGTTGCAAATTCGTCTTCTTGACCTTATTACCCCCTTTGTGGTTTCATACTTATGCTTGATCCATTCTTAGAACATCTGCCTTAAAGTATACATTTTTCTTCTCTCTATTTACGTATGTTTTAATAAATTATTTATCTTTATTCGTGTATTCGTATTAGATGCTTAAAGGCCTTGGTGATTTTATTTCACTCAAAGAAATAAAGCAAAGCAAGACTTCAATAATTTAACGAAGAAGTTAAATTGCACAGGGTAAGAATTTATTTGAAAAATCGTAGACTGCTTTAATCTTTGGCAAACAAGATCAACTTAATCTCTTACTAGTTCACGGGAAAAACGACATCAAACAGCATGCAGCACGAAAAAAAAAACGAAAAACTACAAACGAGTTTCTTAATACCGACACGAGTTTTAAAAGTGGAAATTAGATTTTCATAGCGAGCGTTAAAATCCCTTTGACGAGCCAACTCCAGAATGCGTAATTAATGAAGTATTGCATGCAATTTTACCCGCGGAGGAATCACTGCAGGCGGAACTTTTTAAAACGCGCCGGCAATCCAAAGGAATACAAAGCCAGGAGAACCGTAAGTCTTTAACTTAACAAGGAAATAATTCATGCGATTCACACACGTAATTGGGATCAAATAGAACGGGGGAAACGGGCTCCATGCCAGTCCGCACATTTTCGCAGCAATAAATCCACGAGGGAGCTTCGTATGAATAAACGAACCGACTTCGAATTAATTCGTACCTACAATAATAACGAATGTATAATAGAGCGAGCTTTTCGTTACAATGAATAGAAGTTCTGTGTTGCGTGTGACCTGGACAAAACAAAAGCCGGTTTAATGTTGTACATGAATTTGTACTTTCATGTTCTTTCAAAAATAAACGAATATCATTTAATTTTCTTCGGTTTAAATCAACTTGTCAATTCATTTTTCAGTTGAAATGATTACTTGGGTTCGTTTACAAGAGATTGTAGAAAACGTAATCTGAATGGACCTCACCAAGTAAAGAAGGAAAACTTTGTTAATAAATTCAATTTAAGGAAAGAAGAAGGACAGATAAGCTCAAGATCAGAAACATTCCATGAAGAAATAGGAAGAGAAGAGGCATGGATGATGACAACCAAAACTAAAGCTTGCGTGGAACATAATTTGGATCCGGAAATATCGAAGTGGTTAGGAAGTAAATTAAAGTAATAAATATAAAGTCAGTAAGTTATTAAATTCGTCACCATTACGTCTGCTCCACACGTTACAACTGCTTTCTACAAGTGACTTTCGGTTTGGGCGTAAGAAATTCTATGAACTCGTCCCAAAAATAGCGTCAGTCAGTGCCGGGGCGCAAATAAAAGTAAATTTAGACGTCCGCAAGTAAAATTTGAAGTGAACGTGTTTTATGGGAGTGGACGAACCGGTCGGGAAAGAAGGTGAAGTCGACGTCTGGAATTTATGGCTATTTTTAAAGCGTTTATAAACGAGGATGCTCACCTGTCTTAACAGGATTTCCTACGGGACAGCGTCGTCGTGGACTAACTCGCTTAATATGTGCTCTAGAATTTATGTGGAATGTTCACGGAATATTTAAATTGGCAGCAGCCTCCTACTGGAGATCAATAACTTCTAACATTTAACCTATTTATATGACGAGCTTCCATGGAATTCTATGATGTGGTAGTTTTTATGTATTAATGAAATAATCAATATTCATAAAGTGAGAAACAAACTACGAAGTAATGTTGTTAAAATATGTATTATTGCTTCCTCCGCCCCTATCGATTTTTTCTGTCTTCGTAATTCCAGGTAACATTAGTTCTGAATTGTACGGTACCGTAGAATAAGTTATCACCACGCACAAACATTCGCTGAATATTTAAAAAAGGGCTGGTTTGTTAATAATTTAGCGCCAGCAACATTACTTTTGGAGCGAAACACTTCAGAAATATATTTTTATTATTTACTTCAACGTGCAACTTGCCAATTGAATGACGAGATCTTTTCAATTTGAAGGAAAAGTTTGAAGATAAATAAAACGAAATGGTCAAAGGAAAACCTGAAAACCCAGACGTTAAATACAATTAATTATTCATTCAAAGGCAGATAATGATTGTACCTAATTACAATTAAAGGCGATTGATGTTGAAAGGCCCCTTCCGCGTTTCCAACAAATAATACAATAATGATCATTATTGAATTAGAGTTTGCGGCAAATACCTATGGCGAGGCGTGTAGTACGAAAGGTCACAAGTTCAGCTTGTTGCACGTAGGGGTTGGTGTGATATGTGCGGGGGCGTCGTAAAGTGGCCCAGTACGTTTCCTCATGAAAATTTCACTTCCACCCTTCGTAACAGCCGTCCATATTTCAGTACGTTCCGTGCTACCAAAGAGAAGTAACCGCGCGTATGTATGTAATTTTCAAACTCTTATCTATCGCAGAAAGGACGAGGCTTTGTTTGGGGGGACTCTTGAAAATTTTTGCAGGGGGCGAGATTGGATGTAGTTACACACGTGGAAATCATATTGTAAAATAGCTGTAAAGTGAAAGCTGAAAAATATTTGCCTTTAAAAAAAGTGGGCACGCCCTTCGAAGTAATTTTGAGCAGCGAGCTGGGTAACTCAATGTTATTGAATTCCTTCCGCTTGAATCTTGGCGTAATAGAATTCTTCACTTTAAGCTCTCTCTACTCTTTCATCTTGGTTTACTATTTCGTTTCGCTTAAACCAATAAGGGTTAAAGGTTTATGCACTTTTCGCATTCAGTAAACGCAGGGCGCGTTTAAAACAATCAATAAACGAGTCGTCCTCAATTCACAATTGGCACTTGAGTATGGAGCACGAAAGGGCAATGGAATTAAGAGCGAACGAGGAAAAGAAAATCAAATACTAAAAGAGGAGGAAGAAGATTAGCAATTTTTTAAACACCCGATGTTATCTAACGTGGTATGATGGCAGATAAAAGCAAAAAAAAAAAAACAAAGAATGCAAGTTCATGACAGCGAATATAAAACTGCCACAAAGTTGATAAAAATAAGCGGAAATTACCCTGCTTTGATGCCGGCGCGCATCGCTTGCAGTTTTATATGCAAAGCCCCCCCCGCGCCCTCGCCCCTTAAAAGAACTTTTTATTGCGCGCCCTCGCGGCCGAATAACTGCACCTACGCATTGTCGTCGGGACGCCGGAGACGAATCGAATTTAATTAAACAAATGCGAGCTTCAAAGGAGCGCCGGTTTTCATAAACGGGTTTTACTTCGGATTTGGAGCATTTAAATCGGTCGTCGAAGTTTTCCAATTTAGTTGAGAGGAAGGATTATGGGGAAATGATTAAGCGACGCTTTCCACTACTCAATGCCCCCCCCCCGCCCAAACTCATACTGGTACTTATATCTCTCGCAAATGAGTAAATAATTATACGAACGCCACCCCTCAATTGGTGAAGCTGAAAACTATAACATCAAACATGAAAAATTGATTCAATTTTCTCTTCCGTTTCACGCGACTCGCCCTAAGTAATACATTTCGGTTTGTTAAGCAAAAAAAATAAAAAATAGCGATCGTCCGAATTGGCCAAATGAAGAGAGTCGCTCAAAGAAAGACAGAAAGCTTTTAGCTCTGCGTGGAGAATATAAAGGATTCGGGTGTATTTTCAACTACTGTTACCCTCCATGGTATTATCCTTCCGGACATGCTCTCAGAATTTGGATTTAGTAGTAATAGCCGGGGATGGCTCCCAACTTTTACAAAACTGTGCTTACGGAAGTTGCGCCGATTGTTTTATACGACTTTACAGCGCTGCACGCTTTGATAGGATTAGCTTTACACGTCCAAAACATTTATTGGCCCCGTTACAATTTTCTATTCTACTTGGTAGAAAATATTCTTGACTACCATTCAAGTTCAGTTTTAATGAATGGAGACTGCCACCACCCCATTTTTACACCCTAACAACATCAACAAACTCTTCCAGGAAGTCAGCTAGGGTCCACGTGAGTGGCCCGGCCCGTTTTGGCGAATGACACCGGCTGAAACTTATTTCGGGTATCGGTGTTTATTATTTTTCTTTCCGTATCTAATGTTTAGATGAATAATAAACAAACGCTGGAGCGCCGCCGCCTACGCTCCACAAATTTCCACGACAAGTATGCAAAGTATGTCGTAAAAATATGATTAAGTATCAAAGGATCAGGGCCGACGTAAGAAGATGTTGGGCCCCATAGCACTGGCAGCAATTTAGTTGGCACTTTTTCGCACACCCGATATACAGGTTGGCCCTGTTTATTATACAGTAGATTCGCATTTTTAAATTTAAATTTTCAATTGATTTTTAAATCCCCCAAACGATTTACAAAAAAAGAAACTCACGATTCACTATTTTAAGTGTTAGTTCCTGTTATAGCAAAAATAAAAAAAAAGAACAATTGACCTTTGCATTGCTAATCAGCAGACAAAGTTATTGCACAAATGGAGACGCCAATAAAACACAAAAATTATTAACTATATAAAAAGAAACAAAAGAGAAATGAAACAAAATGAAAATTCGCCGCGAAATATTTGAAAATCAAATCAAGTTGTCATTAATTTAATTTAATAATTGAATTGGCTTCCGGTTGGAACCGCGTCACGACTGCTTCTACTGCCGACGTTTCGTTCTCCATTGCTTGCAGAAGAACTTCCTCAGGGCTGCTGTTGGTGACGTTAGTCGATGAGACGAGAAGTAACAGCACGATTGACGGGTACCAAACCGGAAGCCAATTCAATTGTCATTTGTTTCTTTGTATTTCATTTTTTATTTCTTCTCTTGTAAGCAAAAATGAAGCTGAGAACAATTGATAAACTAACGGTTTTTGGGGCGAGGATACTAAAGCAAGAAAATCGCCGTTTTCCCTCGGAAAACTCTTCAAAATTAAGTGAATCAAGCTTTCACTTGTTTCTTGTCATTTCATTGTTTTTGTTTTTTTTTTTAATAAGAAAAAAAATTTGCTTTTAATTTTTTTTTGTTTCTTTGTGTAAACAAAAGAATCGATGATTTCAGATGAGAAGCTTCGAAAATCAAATCAAGCTTACGTTTGTTTCTTTGTTTCTTTTTTGAAAGTAAAAAAAATCTTTGCTTTTCGATGGGAAGTCTTCGAAAAATCAGCTTTCATTTGTTTTTTTTTGCATTTTATCATTTCTTGTTACTTTTTGGGGAAAAAAACAATGAAACAACAACGATTTTCGGCGTGAAGCTTTTGTAAATCATTTGTTTCTTTGTATTTCGTTTTGATTTGTTCTTCTTGTAAACAAAATTCAAGCTGAGACCAAATGAAAACCAATGACTTTCGGGAAAAAACTTTTGAGAAACAAGTTTTCATTTGTTTTATTTTTTGTATATCATATTTGCTCTTATGTAAGCAAAAAGAAATCTCTACTTTCCGACAGGAAGCTTTTGAAAAATCAAGCAAATTAAGCCTTCATTTGTTTTTTATGCTTTACATTATGTTTTGCTTCTTCTTTGAAACAAATCGATGAATTCCGGCACGAAGCTTTTTAAAATAGAGCCTTCATTTGTTTCTTTCCATTTAATTTTTTTTTTGTTTCTTTCTGTAAACAAAAGAATTGATGATTTCCGGTGGGAAGCTTTGAAAATCAAATCAAACTTACGTTTGTTTCTTTATTTAATTTTTTTGTTTCTTTTTCAAATTAAAAAGAAAAGCTCTGCTTTCTGATGGGAAGTCTTCGAGAAATCAAATAAATGAAGGGGACAGCAAATGAAAACTAACGATTTTCGGGGCGAAACTTTTGAATATCTAGTTTTTATTTTGTTTTTTTTTGTATTTTAAATTTATTTCTTTTTAAAATCTCCAATGGGAAGCCCTTGAATAATCAAATAAATTAAGCTTTCAATTGTTTTTTGCATATTATCATTTTTTGTCACTTTTTGGAAAACAAAATAACAAGTGAAAAACGACGATTTCCGGCGTGAAGCTTTTGAAAATCAAATTTTTTACCATTTTTTTTTTCTGTAAGCAAGAGAATCGATGATTTCTGACGAGAAGCTTTTGAAAGTCGAACTTTCATTTGTTTCCTTGTATTTCACTTTGATTTGTTCTTCTTGCAAACAAAAATGAAGCGAAGAACAAATTAAACCGATTTTCGGGCGAGACTAGTTTTCATTTATTTATTTTTTTTGTATTTCAAATTCGTTTCTTTTCAAAAGAAAATAATCTCCGATGGGAAGCCTTTGAAAAATCAAATAAATGAAGCTTCCAGATGTTTTTCGCATTTTATCATTTTTTTGTTACTTTTTGGAAAAAAAATAACAAGTGAAAAACGATGATTTACGGCGTAAAGCTTTTGAAAGTAAAATTTTCTAACATTTTTTTTCTTTCTGCAAGCAAAAGAATCGATGATTTCCGACGAGACGCTTTTGGAAGTCGAACTTTCATTTGTTTCTTTGTATTTCACTTTGATTTGTTCTTCTTGTAAGCAGAAATGAAGCGAAGAACAAATGAAAACTTTTTTCGGGGCGAGTCTTTTGAAAATCTAGGTTTCATTTGCTTTTTTTTAGTATTTCTAATTTGTTTCTTTTTAAAAGAAAACAATCTCCGATGAAAAAACGACAATTTCCGGCGTGAAGCTTTTGAAAATCAAATTTTCATTTGTTTCTTTCTGTAGGCGAAGGAACCGATGATTTTCGACAAGAAGCTTGTGAAAATCATCATTTGTTTCTGTGTTTCATTTTGATTTGTTCTTCTTATAAACAAAAATGAGGCGGAGAAGAAATGAAAACTAACGATTTTCGGAGTGAGGCCTTTGAAAATCAAGTTTTCATTTGTTTTTTATTGTATTTCATATTAGTTTGTTTTCGTAAACAAAAAAATCTCTGCTTTCGAATGGGAAGCTTTTGAAAAATCTAATAAATTAAACTTTCATTCGTTTTTTCTTGCATTTCATTGTTTTGTTTCTTTTGTTTTCTTCTCTGTAAATAGAGCTTTCATTTGTTTCTACAAAGAAAAATAAATACAAATTTATTTTTTGATTCTCTCTGTGAGCAACAAAAAATCGACGGTTTTCGACGAGAAGCTTTTGAAAATCGAACTTCCATTGTTGGTTTGTATTTTATTTTTTTTTGTAAACAAAAAATAAATGAAAAATCGGCGCTAGGTTTACGAAAATCAAATAAAACTTTCGTTTCTTTCTATTTCATTGCCGTTTTTATTGTTCGTCACATTAATTTCTCGTTTTACAACTAACATGCAGTTTATTTTCTTTCGAAACTCAGAGATAGCCGTAAATCGATAGATATGAATGCGGTGCTCAATTTTATTTTACCAAAATTTAATTTGTGCAACATTTGTGCAAAAAGTTATGTGCTTTTGTATATGGTGCGTGACATTAACTATTTTCAATCGATCAGTAATCTGGTGATACCTTTAGATATGTTTAATCATTTGCTATCCGATTACCTGAAAGTTATTTGTATAATTAGGGACCAGCCATTAATTACTCCCAATAATTTGGCACTAATTTCGTTTGTTATTCTCAATTGTGAGAGATACACCATGGCCTGATCTCCACAAATGAAAATAATTAAGTAGTGTAGATATTGATTGAGTTATTTCAATGATTATTGACTTGACTAATTTTTTTATACCAGAATTATTTTATCGATTAAGTTAATTAATAGTTAATCAAGAATTATCTGATATAAATATTTGCACAATTTTAACGTTTAATAACCCGATAATATTAAACATTAAACTGTCGTGCATATAATAATCTAGGTAAGATAAAACTCCTATCCACTTTACTTTGAAATAATTCTAAGATAAAGCGGTTGTAAATTTGAATTCGAATTCACTGCGCGGAACCTTCGGCCTCTACGTGCGGCAAACCTTTTCCCCGGCAGTGTTTCAATAAAATTCGTTTGAAAATTCAAAGGCATCATACATCATTCCTGCGAGCCACATAAATACTCGCGAGTATTCGATTTTCTGGTCGACTAAAACGTATAGCCGCGCGCCATCGAGGGGAAAATATTGATGGGAGCGGTATTTTCTTGTTAAAACTTTGATAGTGTGCCTAAATCAGTTTTCGGTCTCAAATTTATTAAAACAAAACTCGTGCTTTGCTGAAACCGACACGCGAACGCACATGCATCATGCGAAATAAAACGAGAATGAGAACGAGAACGAGAACGGTGCCATCTTCTTCTATAAAATCCACATTTGGTGGCCGTTATGTATAAACGTCGTTCGCCTTCTCATTTCCAATTTTAATGTATCCCCCTAACGCACGCGATCCCGAAGCCCTTCGATATCTCTTTCCGATGTAGGAATTTAAACGTGCCAAGGAACACAGCGCCTCTCGCAATTCCGCTCGCGAACGCAGCGGCGCCCGTTTTTCTTTTTTACGGATTACGGGGAAATTTACAATTGCCGTTTGCCTCGGGGGCCCAGTCAATAATCAATATCACCTGAAATAAAAGAGTTCGACGAAGTCGTGACTGAATAAATTATGGCCCGAATTTTTTTATTTTTTTTGTTAGGAACACGAACTGAATTCTAATGCCCAGGAGCAATCACATTTAAATTCTTCAATGAATCTAATTTTTTATGTCTAAAACAAGAAGGATTTTATTTTCTAATATCACCCAACTTGGTTTTACCAAAAGATGCAGCAACTTCCCCCCTCTAACATTACCATTGGTTGTAGCTGTACTTTTAACAAAAATGATTTGCGATTTTTGTACTACATTCCTTGTGGTGCATGGGTGGCACAAAAAAGAACCAAAATATTTTGGGTTTCGTTCGTTTATAGCCCGGAATGCACAACATACTCTATTTTCAAACTTAAAAGTATTTGCAACCGTTTTTCATACTTGTTTATTCATTCATGGTAACGGATACGAAAACATTAAAACAGGAATACCGATCAGTTTTTTATTTACATCGAGCAGCGATATTTCAGCAGCAATTTATGTATTTTGTTAATAAAATCGGAGGTTTAGAACGAACATAAATAACATGAAAGTAAATGTGTGTAAAACACGAGCTAATAAGCGCGGGGCTTGTAACTTTCCCCCCCGCAAGTTTTGACAAGGCCAGGAAACTCTGTTAATAGGAAAAAGGGTTACGTTACCATCTCCGAACAGAAGCAAACTAAAATGATCAGCCCAGCTAGGTCAAGGAGTGTGTGTAATTGTTTCAGGTGTGTAAGTAGCTCGGCCAGAATGGCCAGAGTTAATCGAATGTAGGTCAAAGTTTCCCTCATCCAACGCGTTTTAAACTCTAAACACCTAAAAGCTAACGGTTGTTTCATTGATGTGCTTGGTAAACAAGAACGGCATCGATTTTATGATAATCCGAAACTTGCTCGCGTGCCTGCATAGCGCACGATTTTAACGCGCCGTTAATAATAATGCAACAGATAAGATTATGACGACGCCTTTGTTGTTAACATCACGTGCAAATATGTGATTATTTTGTTCTGTGTTAATGTCAGACGCGTTCCGTTTCATAATAGAAACGGCACTTGTCTGCAAACATCCCCGGCCATTAAAGGATGCTGCTGCCTGCAACTCGCATCGTTTTGGTTACGCTTACAGAATTCGCCGACTTGAGTGCTTGAATTTGTAACGAGTCTCAGGTTCTGCTGAATTGCTTTCTTGAATTATCGACTGCGGTTTTCAGGTTGTGTTTGCATCCGCAGGAACAACGGGTTCTTTTGTTTGCGTTTTCTATTCGAAATAAAGTTATAATGCGATGGTACTTCGAAGCAACAAAGATTATTTATTTTCAAATGTGTGGTGAGCTTTTGTTCCTGCGATTGCATTTTTCAAGGAAAAAAAGGAAAAAACCTGTATATTTGAATTTCCCGCGTAAAAAATCAGCAATGCTTGATCATTTCCACATAAAGTAGTAAATACAGAGAGATCGGAATTGATTGGCCTGATTCTGAACAACCACGCTCTCGAAAGCTACATTCACAACCACCAGATAAAGATTAGAAGCTAAATGGTAGCTTCCAAATAAAATTTAAAAACTAATTATACAAAGGTAATGTAAAAAAATCAAATTTAATAATTGGATATACATACAAATATTGATACCTCAGTATATTTTTATTTACAGATCCTTTTGCTGTACCCCAACGTAAACAGCAACTACTTTTTTCTGGCGATTGGTGTTAAAGTATTGGCGGTTAATCTAAACCAAATAGAATGCAATTAGAATTCCTTAACTAATAGTTTGAGATGTCATGCGGTCACAGTCGCTAAAAGCTGCACATAATTCAATGTTTGTCAAATTGATTTGTGTCGAGCGACGTTCTAAATTCTATTGCACACAGAACATTCGTGAAGGCCAAAATTTAAGTTTATTTTAAACGCCCGATTAAACTTTAATCCACTCCTGGCGTTTTCACACGTAAATTCCTTCATTATTTATTTACAAGCGAGCTAGGCGTACGGCATAAACAATTTTGACGTTGACATGCGCATTCCGCATAAATTATAGAATCGATCCGTTTTATAATTTATGCCATCACAGCGCTCGATTATCTTCCAATTGTTGGCAGCCTTGGAGTGTCTTAAATTCGGCCGACGTTCCGCAGAGGAATACCGAAAGTGACACCTGTAGTTTCTTGTGATTATTAATTCAAAACAAATTTTTTATTCCAGGTGAAAACTTTCTGACTTGTTATTAGAGGAGCTTTTACGTATACGATACTGAAAGCTGCTAGTTTAGCCATTATTTTTGAATACAATTCAATGTAAAGAAGCCTATTAATTCAAAAGTATTTAGGTTTGATTGGGGGCGATTTTTTTTTATATTCATGTGTGCTTTTACCATTGATGGTGGAGAAGTTACTTTTATTTGTCATATTCTTCAGAAATAACTTTCCATTTTTTAACCCCTCAGTGATTTTGAAACTCCTGCATTCAAACTGGAATTAGCTCCTTCTTCTTTGGTTTTGAGTTTTCTGGTTGGATTTGTTGGTCGTCATTTTCATTACTGGATTTGAAGTGAAGCTATCCTTTCGCTACTGGTAGTTGCTTTAATAATACCTTCTGGTTTCATCTTGCTGATTTTTCTCATCCATCCAATTCATGCGGTTTGTTTTTATTAAACTGAAACCATCTGCTGGAATAAGCATAAAACACTAGTTTTGCGAGAAATTTCCGGATCGAAAGCCTGATTTGCGGCCGTTATTTATTGCCGCCGACGCTTATTAAACTTTTAAACGCGCATTTGTTAGAAACACGCCATAAATCCCACCGCAACAGCAACAAATCCTATCGATCATTGTGTCACCAAATTCATTTCCAATCAAAAACTTGATGCGATTTATAGCTCGGCTCTGCGTAACCGCCGCCGCGGGGAAATTAATTTTTACCTTCGCGGAGCTTTGAGCAGGATGAAATTGTGTTTCTTTCGGCATCGATCGCCCGGTAGAACTGACAAGCGTTGCTCAGGTGATTAACTAACTTTGCCAGCTTCCTTTTTGCACTGCTTAGTAAGCGGCGAGCAGGACTGGCTTTCATCTAATCCTTTCCACATAGTTATGTCTTCCTCAAAGCAGTAATACATGGGATTACGTTATGAAATATGTTTTGGTTGCACAGAGAAATGTTTGTATGACACTCACACTCGAGGTAGCATCCATTTGCATTTATAAAACTTTTAAAAAATCGTAGATTCCATTAAGTCAATTCAGCCATTTCGTTGCATCCATTGCATGTTAAATAAGACAGGCAAATAACGTAATACGTGTATTACAAACTTTTCCTTCTTTGAAACAGAGATTAACTAATTGTAAGTCCCGGATTAACTTGGTAATTACATTTCTTGTACCTACGAACTTTGTAATTTCTTCCGGCTTAAGAAAAATTTGCTCGTTTCATCTTTAAACTAAACGCGTCCCCGTACGCTCGTAATTAGAATAATTCGTGATATCAAACGATTATTTATGATTATGTGATCGAGAGTGATAACACGCATCGATAATACGGTTTGTCATTGGAAGTTAATCATCATAAATTAAGTGCCCGGAACGATGTGAATGCCACACATACGATAATCCTGCCGCTCGAATTAATTAGATTACGGTTCATAAAGCGGCGCTCGTTATGAAAAAAAAAAGGAATCGATTGAGTTAAAAAAAATAGGGAACGCCCTGTAGTGACAGCGAGCTTAATTTATTATAGACGAAGCATTGAATTAATGAATTCGTAGTGGGGAATATTGGGGCAAGGGAATTGCGTCGTAAATTTAATTTTTAAACGCAGAAATAAAGAAAAGGCGAGGAATAAATTGGCCGTAAATTCCGCTAATCAAAAATTATAACCGGCCGAATACGTACGTGTCCATTAAACTTAAAGTAAACCGGCGTTAAAAACTGTTTACGGTGTGTTATTTTTATTCGTGCCCGGTGGCGCTTGCAAAAGATCCCTCTTCGTTATTGTTAGGACGCATTAAAGTTGCACAACGTTCTTGCGTTTTCCTTGCACGTTCCCGGTTTGCTGCGAATATTAAGTTCCGCAGTGTTTTAGTCGCTGTTGGAAAATTAAGTTCAATGGTAGATGCATATTGGGTAGTTACGTTTATTACTGGGGGAACGTGCTTTGAATCGCAATGTTTTCTCTTAACTATACAACTACAATTGTAACTTTTTTTTATTGAGAGAAAGGATTCTACACGAAACTCTTCGCCCCAAGAAAACTTGGGTAGATTGCAGAATTAAATTATATAAGAGTTCGCCTAAAGAAGAAAGAAAAAATTGCACGATTTTAAGCGAGGGAATAAAAACATCGCTCCCGATTAGTATTAGATCGTTATAAAAGCTTTGAATTATAAATTGGTGGGTAAATAGGAAAATCTGCCGAGAAAACAAGGGGGGTCGTTCGTATTAATGCGCGGCATTACTTATAATAATTTGCGACCCAAAACCCGCAATTGTTCGCACTGAAAGCCAGATAGGCCATTAATGGAACGCGCTACATTAGCTACGGTCCAGGAGAGAGTCCTAGTCCTGGGCCCAAGTCCTTCGGAGTTAAGTACGGTCGGGGGCTTAAGGACGCGCATTGTGAATGAAAGACGAGGCCGAGACAACAAATTATAAATTTTATTAATCCACTAACAATACAGTTTGTTGTATGTGGGCATCTCGGAAACGCCCAAACGCGAATGAAATTTTAAGCACATGGCTTTCACGCCGACACCATAATTAATAATAATACGAGTTTCGGAACATGAAATATTAATGATATTAAAACCTGAATATTATATTTCACTGCTACAAACGGGGTGCGAATTATTTAAAACCTGGCCCGTGCCTATCTAAACTTTTAAGTATCTCACTCTCCCGTTTCTGACTCTGAAATATTAAAGGGAAAGGTCAACGAGCGAAGGGTTAAATCAATAAACCGTAAGCATCAGAGCCGGCGGAATCAGAATTAAAAACAAACCGAAGTGAATTTTGTTGTGCGAGAGCTTTTCTTCCGTCCGACCCTCCGCAACCCATCGATCAATTCGGTTCGGGGGCACCTATTTTCCATTTTAATTATCAGATATGAATGAACCGCTTTAATCCGGGGCCATTCAACACTAATTAAAAAACTCGTAATACAAAGGGAAACTCATCGCCTGGACGATGCCGCTTGTTGAGGTTTGACCCGCCCCCCTTTTCATACAAAGAATCCCGCGGCACGGTATTCGCAAATGTTCACAGTTTAGTGAATTGCAAAAATTCGAATTCGCGTGAGGTGTTTGCTCATTGATGCCGGAGAATCAATCGATTCCCGGGCTATTAACAGTCAGTCGTTCGTCCGCCCTTCGCCCAAAACGTTTAAGTTTAATTGCCAGACATGAAATTTTACGACGTTATATGAAATACTAATAAATTTTTATCGCGCGTCGAATAAATTCGGCCAAACAGTTTGATAATAATAATAAAAGGGCGACGATTGATTTCTCTACCTCTGACTTTTTCACCCACGCATAACTTCTACTATACGTAGATAAAGCTGAGGGGGAGGAAACTTTAGAATTTACATAACTTCTGAGTTTCTCTTCTTTTCGCCCACACTGTATTTACTTTAAAGTTTTAATAAACTGCACACATTAATTTATTTAAGGGCTTGCTCGGTTACAGGTTGCTACCCTTCATGCTTAGTGAATGAGGTTTTGCCGAAATTTGCGTAATTAATAAAATTTTTAAACCGCCAGAGAATATACTATTATTTCAGTTTTCGATTATCCGATGGATCGCCAACGCACATTACCCCACAAATAATGGACCCAACATTGTATCTGTGTAATTAATCTAAAAAAAATGAATGCAAATACGAAATAGAAATTACATTACGTTTTAAACGAAATATCCAGTTCGCCGAACTTGCTAATGAAAGCGCGAGAGTAAATTATTCCCGAAATGCACCGCGCTCTGTTTTCTTTGAATTAAATAAAAAAAAGCTCGAAGACGAAGGCCCTCCGAATTCCTGCCCCTTACTTCAAATTAATACGAAAACAGAGCAAAGTTTTAATTGGTGTTGTTGAAAACGGCGAAATTAGAACTGCTTGAAGTTGCTTTCGGTCAATTAAAGTTATCTATGAAGCTCGGAGATATACTTGGGGGCACCCTACATATGACGGTTGGACCGCTGAGTGTGTATAGGGCGCCCCTTAATTATCTCCGCGCCGTCGCTAAAAGCTTTAGAATTTTTTTATGGATATTTTTTGTCGTGTCGTGTGATAAACGAGGATTCACACAATAAACGTCCTTTGACATCGGAGTGTGGTTTACCGTGACAAAGAATTAGAATAAATCGATAGAGGCGGTCGTATTCTTTTTCAAACCCGCCTACATCAAAGGACGGAACAACAGAAGCGGCAAATTACCTCCGAAAGTAACTGAGCAATTTTACGTTATATACAAAACACCTTGGCGTCGACATGCAAAGCCCACAGCCCAATTAGAGAAACCTATCACAAATCGACCAAACAGATGCCTACCATATGTTTCATTTTGAGTTGAAAACACTGCCTCCGCCTTTTTCCGAGTTTTAATGAAACAATCGGTATAAATATACACTCGTCTGTGGACTGAATATAATGGAATTTTTTTATTAAACCAAGAGAGATAAAGCGGATTTTATTTTTGCCTTCTTGATAATGACGATTCATCAAACTCGACCGACCTCACGTTGATATCGATTACGGATTGAATAATAGTACGTGTACACTCGTTCTGGATTGGATGAACGACGTGTCACAGGCATGATCTAGTATTAATTGCTATATTGATCCGTTTGATTTGTTGCAGGTGCGGCGTTCCACGTATGGACGACACCACCAATTCCGACGCCCTATAAGCCCGTCGCGTCGCGTCGCACGAGAATCAAGGTATTTCTTCGACGCTAACTAAAGTTGATCTGCGCGCTCGCGAATTTTATTTAAGATTATAGAGCCGCTGCCAGTAATTGTTTCACCAAGAATAAATAATAGTTGAATGGACGTCGTTAAACGTAAAAATAAATATGACGGAAGATTTTCGGGACTTGGCTCGCAAACAATGCGATGGACTGAAATACGATCGACCAGAACTGACCTAAAAACACTTTCGACTGAAGCTACATACTTTACGGGCGAAATTGCTTACTTATTATCGGTTTATTTTACAAAACGTCAGCATACTTACCATTATAGTTTTTTTCAAAAACCTACTCTCAAGCTCACTTCCATAAAACTATGAGGATTTTCAATTTACTTTTTTAATTTACTGACACGGACAAGATGAAGAAAATAAGAGAGAAAAATTGTTAATTATTTGAGGGGAAAATAGAAGAGACAGGCAAATCATGTACAGAGTCGCAGGCAGTAAAATTAAGAATGTTCGTGAAATAATTCTAAAATGCGGCCCTGTCCCGATTCAAATGAGAAATTTATAGTAAAATCCGAGAAGGGTACAAGTATCAAGTAAACGTCGATTATAATAATAAATCAGTGGTTTTTGGTTACGTAGGGGTTTGCTAGAGGAGTTCAATCACCTATTTAAAACCGAAAACGCTTCCTTAAGCCTTGCTTTGATTATGCTAATATTTTAGTCGAGTGGAGAGTGATTTACTTAACGCTAAACGTTTTAGGAGCTGAAAAGTGTCCGAACTCAATACACTTTACTAAACTACTCAACTAAACTGGCCTGTTCATACACGTTTAGTTGCTAATGCTAGCATCATCTGACCATGGCTGAATGAATGGCGGGATACTACGACACTTCATTCTTACAAAGCAAGTTAATGCAAGCTAATGAATTTATTTGCTTTGTTCAGACATATCCAATCACGTTCGAAGAAAGTCAGTGACCTCGTCTTTCAGCATCTTCTATCTTCTGCAGATGCCTAAGAACGATGGTTGGCCTAGTCCGGCATTAACTAATGCAACAAAAGAGGGACTAACCCTAATCCTCTGGTAAGTTGATGGCCATTGATCTGCTGGTTCAGTAACGTCATGCCATCCGCAATCTTTTTCGAGGCCAAAGTGTCACAGTATCCCGCTTGCTATGCTTAAGGAACACCCGAATTCGAAAGCAACTAATCACTAAACTAAATCGCTTTAGTTAAAATAAATTATAAAATCGTTTCCTCGCTCGTTTGTAAAAAGTATAGTCTGTAGAAGCTCGCTTTGATTTAGAATGAACAGAAGGCGCTGAATCCAAGAACATATCCCCAGTTTGTCGCTGTCAGCTCGAATTTATGAGATATCGAAATAAAACTTTTTTGGAAGCTATTTCCATATAACTATCAACTACATTTCAATTAGTGAGCTTCTGTCAGTCTTGCAATATGGCGTCGACTCGGGGAAGGTGTGTGAATAATCCGGAATATTTTTGTTTCATTTGTGGTGAATACATGTTTAAAGGAAACCATCTCAAGATATCGCAGTTTGTAAAAGGAACTTATTTTGATTACCTTGGATTTCCCCTAGAGACACAAAACAAGGCCTGATGGTGTATGGGCAACTAAAAAAAGAAGCATTTTTAAATTCCTTATGCCAATGATATGGGGTGAACCGTCTAACCACCATGACGATTGCTATTTTTGTGTTGCGAATGTTAATCGGAAAAAGCGTTCACAGTGGATCTGTCCTAACGTACCATCAATGTCAAGACCAGCTCTAAATATAAATAAAGATTCCCCACCTCTATCATCAACTCCCAAGAGACTGGAAGACGAGGATTCTACTCAGGACATGAAAATGAAGACAGTGACTTTGATTCGAAAGATTCCCTAAATTCACCAAAACCATTCAACCAAAACGAGCTTAATGACTTAGTAAGAGACCTTAATCTGATCTGTCAAAAAGAGCATCTGCATTAGTAGCTTCACGATTGAAACAGAAAAATCTGCTGATAAGTGACACAAAAGTGTCATGTTACCGCACCAGAGAAAAAAATTACTTCCTTTGTTTCTGAAGAAGATGATTTCGTATTTTGCAGTGATATTCGAGGTCTGATGACTGCAATGGGTTTAGAAGAGTACAATCCTAACCACTGACGCTTTTTTTATAGATCCTTCCAAGCGCAGTTTTTCTAAATAAGGGTAATAAGCTTGGTTCTTTGCCTATTGCGCATTCCACCAAAGTGAAGGAACAATATCCTACTATTTCCTTAGTCCTGAACAAAATTAAGTACGAAGAACATAAATGGTTGATCTGTGTTTACTTGAAGATAGTCAACTTATTTTTGGGTCAATAAAATGAATCCCTGTTTTATCTGCTTATGGGATACTAGGGCTAGGAATGAGCATTGGAGATTGTAAGAGAAGCTTTGATTCCTCTTAAGCATAGTGTTGTTAACGTTCCGTTGGTAGCAAGAGATCGCGTTACATTGCCTCCCTTCCATATCAAGCTAGGATTAATGAAACATTATGTCAAGGCTTTGAATAGAAATGGGGAATGTTTCAAATATATTTCAAGGAAATTTCCAAGTTTAAGTTCTGAGAAGCTGAAAGCTGGTATCTCTGATGATCCACAGATCAGGAAGCTTTTAAAATTCGAATTTTACAATTTCTATGAACAACGTTGAGAAAAACGCTTGGAATTCCTTTGCTTCGGTGATCAAAAACTTTCTCGGAAATAATAAGGGAGAAAACTATTCCCAGCTGGTTGAAGACATGTTAACCAACTACCAGCAGGTTGGTTGCAATATGAGCATCAAAGTTCACTTCCTCCATAGTTCATTTAGGCCGTTTTCCTAAAAATTTAGGTGATTTAAGCGAGGAACAGGGAGAAAGGCCCCATCAGGACATTCGAACTATGGAAGAACGCCATCAAGGCCGTTGGGATGCTCATGTGATGGCTGACTATTGTTGGGATCTTCAAAGGACTTCTCAAAAGACTCGCCAATCTTATAAAAGAAAATTTTTGTCGCTTTAAATTTACTGAGTAAAATGTTAAATTTCAAAATCTTTCATTTTTTGTGCGATATTTCAAAAACTAGAGTTGTTGCCATAAAACTAATTGTAGGTCTTCAGTGAGAGCCAAAACTTTATTCAAAATCACGAATAATATTTGATGCAACAGAAATACTGTTATGCCGTGTGATAAATGATGAATAATATGTTACGTTATGGTATTATGACAGCCTGATGTACAGATCACTCAGTTAACAGGGACAGAGCAGTTTGCATGCTTCCAGGAATTTTTGCGGGTGACCGCGACAGTTTACGAAATATTTTATGGATATTTAAAGCTATTGTTATTCCTCGATTGATTTAAAATCGCACCCCGTACAGCAAGTGTACACAGTTCAATTATTTTATATAATTTAGTTGGAACCATTTACTTTAAAACCGAAGTTATAATAAATACAACAACGACGCTTGGATGCAGAGTTGGCAAGTGTTCCGTACACTAAATAAATAAATTAAACGTTTCAGCAGGACGTTTTTATGCGGCTATTTGATCCAAAGAAAATATTAACAAGTGCCGTTTGAGTCTGAAATAAATACATTAAAAAAAATTCGGAACATTTTTCTGCAGCTATTTAATTAAAAAAAATAATCATTTATTAAAAAGTGAATCACGTAAACATTTTTTCTATAAGTTGGACGAAAAAGTTGACGAATCAGAATTTATGTAATTAGTTATATTGAAAGTAGAAAATGAGAAATAAAGAAGAAGGAGAAACATAACATTCATAATGTTTGATATAAAAGCTTGAATTGAATGACGTTTTGAAGACATCAAAGCTAAAAGAAGTACACGTACAAAGCCTATATTAAGTATAAAACTAAATTCAGTAAATTCGCTTTCAGTTAAATGACTCGAATCATGTCGTGCGTTAGCCGAACAATTTCCAGAAAAATTGGCCACCGACGCGCGGCGGCGCGACCGCCCCAATAAATTGGGGTTACTCGAAAGTAATAAATTCGCAGGACAATCTCTTAAATCTCCGTCACGATAGTTATTTCGCTGTTGCATCGGTGAATTTTCATTCCATTTCGGACCCAAATAACCGTTCGAACTTTGGCGAATTCGAATGGCCACACATTGTCATGTTGTTTAATTTTCGCTGAATAAACACAATTAAACAACGCGTTTCGATAATTTGAATTTAAAGTGCGATGCAGTTTGATGGCCGGGTGTGTGGATAGTTACACACGTACAGGCATGCTAGTGGTAACGCTCGATGAAACTTTTCTAGTTATCGAAGCTTTTCTAATACAAAGTTTACATTTAAATATATTACATTTTACGTTTAAACCGAACTGACACATTGCCCCAGTATGTATGTACTGACTGTATATAGCACGTTTGACTCAAAACAAAAGTTAAATTGCTAAATTGTAAACAAACTTGTTCTATCCACACACAAAGGTGTGATTATCTAATATCTGCGTCTTCACACTTCAAACGAGGCTTATTTCAAGGAATATGTTTCATTATAAACACCCCCGGTGTTTTTAGCGTGTTTTCCAGAAATTCAGCTCGCCCTCCTCGGGCGCACCATGTCGTTTATTCTCATACAGATATATGTTTAACTTACACTACAAAAGCAAACAATGTTTCGTGGAAAACAGGTGTGCACAAGTACACAACGTAAAATAATTTTCTGTTGATAATAAAACTGGTGGGGTCGTTTTTCTGTGCAAACTAATTACATAATTTAAATATCAAGTATGTATTATACAGTGTGTAATCGAATAAGATTAACCACTATTAATGCACAAGAAGCACTGAACGTGATGTAAATACCCCAGCTGAGCAACGTTAACTATTGTGTGAAAAAGTGAGTTAATTTAGACATCGGAAGTTACAACCCCTCCCCAACAAACAATCCCACTTAGCATAGCTAATAATGCCGGCGAGTCAATCAAGAGTTTGTTAACCCATTTACTTTCCCGAAGACGCTCTCCCCGAGGACGTTTATCAAATTACGCGAGCAGGTGGATGTAACCCTAGAGAGCGCCGCGCCGGCTTTATCTTTATTGCAGAGTCCCACGAAACGAAACAATTGCGAACCGTCGAGTACTCTAAATTAAAACCTAAAAGTTGGCGGCGGTGGTGGCGGTGATAATTTACCACAATCCGAGCGTGTTATTTAAATGCATAGCCTTTCCGGATTCGCGTCGCACCAACTCCGGGGACGGAAATTTTGATTTAAAAAGGAGCACACCTGTCCGAACGATTCCCTCTTCAGGCGCGCAGCAATAAAATCACATTCCGAACTCGAAATTTAATGCATTTTCGAATTAAATCAAGTTCCGGCGTTAATCCGACAGGGAAACTATCCGTCATTAAATCAGGCGGATATAATGAATTTAAATTTCAAATTAATACGAGCCGGGGCACTTCATCGCAAGTCTAGACTGTAACGGAGCAATTATTAATGAATTAACAAAATTATAAAGTTTTAAGCACGACGCCAGCTAATTAAGTATATTCCTTGAGGATTGGGTTTGAATATGGGCGTAAACAAGTTAAAAGTGAATGAACTTGCTCCATCTCAGGACGGGCATTGTTCTAAGGCTCCAGGGAAAGGAAAAAAAAGCGTTTGCATAGAAAGCCGGTTCTACTATAATTAATTTTCTAGTTTTGGAATGGAATTTACAGCAACGGCCAATCTCTTGCTTACATTTCTTTCAATTAGTGGATGGAGGAGCGAAGCTCCCTTTGGGGGTGGTAATTAAATTATTAAAAAGAAAAACGATACCGTCACTTGAAGCAAGTACTTAACGGGAGAGGGGGGGGGGAAATTACATCTTACATCGCTAATAATTAACGAAACATGGCCTGTACAGGAAAAAACAGAAAAAAAAAACTGGAGATGTGAAAGACAGAAGGTGAAACCCAAATGGGGATGATAAAAGACGATAATTTTAGAAAGGAATTGTATTGAAAAGCAAATGGTGGAAGAAAGTCAGCTGAGGTGGCTTGGACACGTAAAAATAATAAAAGAGAAGAGGTTAACAAGAAAAACCTGGCAGAGGAGGTGAGAGGACAGCGAAGGCGGGAGAAAGTTTGAAAAGAAGTCATCCCGGATAGGTTGGAAGGACTTTTGGAAGAGAAAGAGAAAGAATCGAAAAATCATGACAATTTCAAATCAGCAGTCAACATAATATAAAATCCTAATTGCCATTAAAAAAATTTTAAAGAAAAATCTCTTAACCTCGTTTACACGTACTCATAACTCAAATCAAAAATAGTTTTCCCATCTAGTATGTTGCTCTCACTTTTTCGCATGCTCACGTATGTTCCTTACTTGATCCGCACTCTACGCTGACAAGTAAACAAACATAACTTTAAAAAATGTTTTACTAATGTGATTTTACAATGATTTTCACATTGGAAGAAAAATCTTTCATGGTTGAATCCTACTTTCGAAACGCCCAAGGAATCATTGGCGAATGGACCTATGCTATTCCTGATTGTATTGCAGGATTTCAGGAAATATTTCCAGAAACTGTATTTCTGTACCACAAATTTGTTAATCAACTTCAGTACTCTGTAGGACTATTCAGAGAAACTGGCAGTGTGGCTAGAAAACAGGTATCAGGTAGGCCTAAAGTAAGAACTGATGAGGTACTTGAAAATGTGAGACTAATTATGACTAATGCTCTTCGCACTTCCATCCGTCACCTGTCACAACAAGTTGATCTTTCTGTCGGGATCTGTAGAACTATTCTAAGAAAGAACTTGCAAATCTTTCCTTATCGTTTCACTGTCGTGCATGAATTGCTTCCAGTAGATTTTGAACCAAGGCGCAGATACTGTCATTAGTTTTTAAACAATATTGATAATGACGATTTGTTGGACAAAACTTTCTTTTTCGATGAGGCCTGGTGCCATTTAACAGGATACATTAATTCCCAAAATATGAGGATCTATAGTACAGAAAACCCTCATATTTTCAATAAAGCCCACTCCATCCACAAAAAATTTGTTTGGAAAGGTTTAAGTCGGAGAAGATTGATAGGTCCAATATTTTTTAATGGCACCCTAACAGTACTTAGATTTCGGGAAGAGATTTTGCATCCATTTATTAATCAACTGCATGATGACGAGTTGCAATTTGGATATTTCCTGCAGGATGGTGCAACGGCCCATGCTGCTGGGGATACTTTAAATTTCCTTCAAGAGTTTTTTGGAGATCGGATAATTGGCCGAAATATGGCTAACATATGGCCTCCGCGAACTTACGATCTAACTCCTTTGGATTTCCTTGTTTGGCCCTACTTGAAAAATTTCATTTTTAAAACGCCCGTTAATGATTTACAGAAACTTGCCCAAAGTATCATCGAAAGGTGTGACGAAATAAACAATTCTCCCCACATTTTGCAAAATTAATGTTAATTAATGTTATTAATGGATGTCGGAGAAGACTTAGAAAACGGAGGCCATTTTCAACATCTGTTGTGAATTCACGTTCAACGTTTTATTTCGTTTGATTTCAAATACGTAATAAATCGTAATTATTGGTTATGATTTTCTGTTGACGTTATGTCAATTTGGCGCTTACTGATCAAGTAAGGAACATAAATGAACATGCCAAATACACAAGATGGGAAAAAGGCAATTACGTACTTCTTGGCAAACACGTGACTGCAAATTAAAAATTCGCCTTTAACGATTTTTCCTGTACTAATTACTCCCTTGCAAGACTGCCAAAAATTGATCGGTTCCTCGGATTTGCACACGCAAACAATCAATCAGAACGGTGACGGCCCAGTCAGTAAAATAGTTTTCCGAGAACGCCGTGACTCACTAGAGACGGTATTTCGATATTATCTCTGCGGAAATAAACCGAAATCTTGGCAGGACTTCTTTGGAATTCCAGCAGCCACGGCGGCGTTCATTTGCAGTTTATCGTTTGTTAATGTAGACGCTTTACGATTTTCCGGCCGGCGCTAATGTTAGCTTTATTGCAATAAACTCGACATTAACAAATTTGTTTCGGATTGTTGAAGTTTGAAGCCCGCTTAGCACCATCGCAAATAAAATTAGTTAGTTAGTTAGTTGCATGTGCGGGAAACTTTGGCACCAAAGAACATGCCAATGCGTTTTCAAGTAACAAAAAAAGTTACGTAATTATTACGGTAATTTGTTACGTTGCAAAAAAAAGGAGATTCGAACTACTGTTTTTGTTTGATGTACGTGTGTTGAAGCGCGTTTTTGAACATGAACGAGCCCACTGAGTGGGAGGGTGGTGAGAATGATTTACGCTAAGTGACGCGGTAAACACGGCCTTTCAAATTTCCACCGGTTTATCCCCGGCACGTCCACGCAACTTTCCCAAAAAAAAAAATAAATAAATAAAAGAATTGTAAAACCGAACCGCACGTAACAAAAAGAACCTCATTCGAACGCCACCGCCGTAAAGAAGATCCTTTATGACCTAGCTGGTTTTATTACGTTTGGTTTGTTTGTATTCGCGCGGATGAGAAAACGTCGCTTTAATTTAAATTTTATCGCGGATTATATTCTCTTCGTTTTACTTACCGTGCGCGTGAATGGATAAGCGTGAATCGCAAGGAAACGAAAGGGGGGGCGGGCGACGCTTATTTGAAATTGTAATTCGCAAACTATAACTTGCAAATAAAATAAGGAGACAATTGAGAAAGTTAAGACGATGAAGCACCCACGTGATGAGTAAAAACTCGTCTGAACGAAAACAATGCAAAACAAAAAAAAAACATCTATTTGCTTATCTAATATTTTAAATCAGAATTAAACCATTCATATCGATTTATTCTAAGATAAATGCAATTATATTATGCCCTTCGATTAGGTATCGAATCACGATATCTCGAGCATCCTGTTTTGGACCTATTTGGGGCCCCATCAGCAGAATTAAGTAAATTAAAGGAAAAACTGGCACTATACTTAAAGAATCACGATCGGCAATTTTAATTTTAATTTTAATCTACAGTCGCGTCGCCCGGGGATTTTTCGTATGATTTAAAATAACATACTGACTGGTTTAATTTTTAAAATGAAATAATCAATTAAACGAATGATATTTTGTATTAACCAATCCGCTGTGCTAAAAATCGAAGCCACTTAGCGTAATTAAACAGGCGGCATTATTACATTAAATATGCTGCAACGTGCCTGGCATGTTAGTGAAATGTCCGTTGGCCATTTTCACGTTTATCCGTATCAGGGCGTGCCATAAATTTATGTGATAGTCTTGACAGTCATCATCACGTTAATACCCGGGCTTCATATTAAAATAATATAAACCGGCTGAACCGGGCGGCGAAAAGATATCAGGCCATAAAAAAAATCGTAAATGATGTTGCTCTTCCTGCAGCTTGCGGTTAAAAGCTCGTTTTCACCACGCTCCTTGATAAGGGCGACAATATCCTAGAGCCCTCGTCTTGTCGCGGTGGCATAAAAAATACGAGAGATTTCTAGTAACATCAAGTGAGGGGGGTGAATTTTCGAAACAAATTTTTCTTAGCGTTAATAAATAAAGAATGGCCCTTTATGTGAGATAACTCGAATGGTTTTTAATAACGCTCGAGAGTACAGGCTCGTTCGTACAAGGTAATTTAATTCTGCCTCGCGAAAACCTTTAATTACGACACTTCAAGCCCGATTCTTTGCCGTTTGCTTCGACTAAATTCATTAACCCATATTGCGAGCTGGTACTATTATCTTTTATCCGCTCGATTCAATTATAATGAAATTATTCCATTACCTTTTGTTTTATTAATTTATATACGTTTCAGCGACGTAACAAAGTTAACGCAACTTTATTGCCTATTAGACTTAAAGCTTCTCTCTGCTAATGGATTATTACGTATGTGAACCGAAAACGGGAGAGGTTTTTTTTTTTTAATAAGTGAATTTTCTCGAGTTACTCACCTTGAGCCTCGGCGAAAAGTATGGGAAATCAAATTTGCAATTTCGCCGAAACGCTTCCCGTCTCCCGTTGTTTGTGTGTGTGTGTTTTTTTTTCCTTGCGAAATCGTAGTGAGCAAATAAAATTTATTCCGCAGCGTTCGAGGTAAACAAATTTAATTTGATCAATACCCCTTCGGATTTGTAGTTGTCGCTCCGTGCAAAGAACCCCCGCATCGCCCCCCGTCGTTCTTGAGCTTTCGCCGCTGAACTTTGGGGCAAAGGAAAGTATTAAACTATCTCGTATTAACCTCTGTTTTATTTGGTAACTACGTCACTACCTCGAAATGCGAGCACGTGTATTAAAATTAACGACCCCATCGACGTACCACATTTTTATTAATGGCATCATAAAAGCATACTCTATCACAGTCTAGTTAAGGTCAGTTCTAATTTGATAAATTCCCTCTACAGCAAATGAAAAGGATCGCATTCCACCTGATTAATAGCAAGTTATTATTCACTTGCAAGATTAGAAGAGTACGTTCGCATTTATTATTATAACACTGAAAAATGTGTAACACTAATTGATGGCCCTCTAATCTCGAGAGATCTCGAAAGATTTTGCTGAAATCCTTAATCATCTTTTATGTAAGTACTTACACACATAAATGGCTTGCGTCGATGATAACACAACGTTAAAGTTTACACGAGTTTCTGATTTCTTTTCGTATACTTTTCGGATGTTGCGTCTCCTCTTCGTGTGTACGCAAGTATATTTTCTTCCCCTTCATATTGATTAAATCAAAACTCGTCGTGTAATACGATTATCTCGTGTAAGAGTTTGATTTTCGTTGCTCTCTGTGTACGAGTATATTTTGTGCTTTCACAGGGAATATTCACAGACGGAATAAGGATTCTACAAAACGAAATTACTATTTTTTTTCTAATTCAATCGATAATCGATACTTTTTTGATCAAAAGAAGATTAGGAATTCGTAGAAGCCCATTTGAGATATAGTATAAATAAACTTAGACTTTACCCAAGTGTGTATTTTAATTTTATCAGCGCGTGCAATCATTTGTTCTAAGCTCGTAACCCCACAACCTCCATCTTATATCATATCGTGGCAATAAAACGTCTCACGGTTTCCTTTTCCTTTGATTGTGTCAGGAAGAGATAATAGTTGTTAAACCTCAATCATCGCCGATGTCTACAACCTTCAGAGCAAACATGTACAAAGCATTAATCTTGTTTTTGTACGTGCCCAGATATCTCTTCTCTCTGCGTCCGCAGCTTCTTACTGATGACCCATTGTATATCCTACTGGTACGTACGCGAACGTCTAAAGTTTGCCTGCGTGTGAAAAACGAGCCCCCGCGCTCAGAATTTAATGTTTTTACACATTAGCGCGTGATAAATGGATGCTTAACGATAATGCGAAACGCGCAACATTCGGTTTAAAGTTCCGACCCGTTCGGGTAATAGAAGCCGAGGAAGTTGCGAGGAGCTCGGTTTGCACCTTCTCTTTTTTTAGTTCCATCCCCGTGGTATTGTTAAAAATTTATAACTTCTGCGCCTTATCTATTTTTATGAGGGTGAGGTTCTCAGGTTTAAGGCGACCTGAACCACCCTTTATGTTTCCAAGAACAACCTCAGAATACAATTAATAAAGAAAAAGGAATATCTACATTTCCCATCCGGCAACTGAAAGCCGCCTGTGAATCACGGCGTGCCCCTTTCATCCTGCGCATGAAATCCCCTGAGAAGGTTCATTTTTCAAACGGCGCGTTCTATATTGGTTCACCGATAATAATAGACACAGTGCGAGTGAGCGCAGCTTATCTTAATAACGATACGACTCATCTTAAACAAACATGCCTAGTATTATTAATATAATCTATTTGTTCAAAGGAGCGGCATTTTCATTTCGCTTAATTTGATGTAACATTAAGCTCGAAGCGGCTCAGATACTCCAGAAAAAGAGAATGAGCTCTTTATTCTTTGAAGAAAAAAGTCTATTACTTGAGATTCGTTTGAACTCATATAAAACTTCTTTTTTTCTTGCTTTCACCGATTTACTAAAAGCGTCTGAATTAAATCCTGTGTAGCCTAATTGGTTTCGTCTGTTTTGTTTGGTAAACACTGGAGCTTTCACTTTGATTCGGAAACTTATTATTATCCTCAATTTAATCGAGACCGCGTTATTTACCTTTTATTTTAGGCAGTTGACAACATAAACAGAAATACGTAGAGTGTCGAATGTTGACATTAATTTGGCAACTTACTGTATCAGTGGAGTTATAGTGAGACGCGATTACTTAAATGAACTTTTCATAAAACGAAAAGGAAAAGGAAACACTACACAGTACGTATGGAAAGAACGAAAACAAATCATTACAAAGTTGTGGAAGTTGAGTTATAAGGACATATCATGAAGGGGCACTTAAAACTTTATTAAAAAGAAACCTAAATAATCCCAAATATGATGTAAAAAGAAAATATTTAACAAAACAAAACCACCAACAAGAAAGGGCTCAGGTAAAAAATAAAAAAGCAATAAGGAAAAGTCTGATAAGCGAAAGTAAAGAAAAATCTGAAAACAAAACAAAGACTATGTCCTTGCAATTACGATCAAAACAAAAGACATCGGAGCCAGTTCATTCATACTACAAGATTCCACAAATTTCTGATTGAAAGTAAGGATTCGGACCTGATGGGATTGACTTTTGCCATTTCGTTTCACTACGAACAAAAAATAGAAGGGGAAACAAATTTTTAAACCGTGATGGAATCGACGTTGCCTTTTCAGATTCCGCGTATTCCACCGCGGTTAAAAAACTAATTCATTTTTCAACTAAAAGTGAATTTTTTTTTTCGTTAAAACAAAACCAACGCCTAAACATTATAGTGTGGGCGAGAGGCCAAAATCCGGGCCTGCTTTTTAATGGTACGTTATAATTATCATTCTTGATATTCACGTATAATCAGAGAGCGGATGTCATCTAAGGTCATCCAAACCATAACTACTAAACCAAAATTATCTTGACGGAATCTTGTACATTCATTTTGAATATACATATTCGCATCTTGCAAGTGATTTATTCAGAAACCTAAAACTGGCCGCTCTCTGCTTATAACTGACATCTTTCTCGATTAAACGTGCTTCTATTTTGACAAAGATTTATTTATGATTTACTTCTGTAATAGGAAAGAACGGAATTCAGAAAGTTAATAAAGCATTGAACAAATTGCACATAGCAAAGCATTGAAAGCACCAAGCACAAGGTGTTCAGTTATGAAGAAAAAACGATGAAAGTAAACAGAGAATATTTAACAACGTGGCAATAATCAACAATAAGCAGCAACGATTTACAAAGTTTTAAAACTAATAAAACAACTAAGTACTCACCTGACATTTCACGAAATTGTTTGTGCACTTCATCATTCAATTTTGATAAAGCGAATAAACCATTTCACGAAACATCAAGTAAGTATTTTAAATTTAAAATTTTCTTTTCCAAATTCCAATCTGCAATTGCTTTATTTTGCCCCCAAAAGGTGACAAAAATGCGTTACGTCGTGCAACTTTTCTATCTCTGCTACAAAACCGTGAATCACCCTGTATAATAAAAATACTCGCATTTTCGAAAGTAATACAAAAACCTAAATGAAATGCGTATTAAATCAACCAATCACTGTTAACTCAAAAGACCAAAATGTATCGTATTTTATTTTCTTGCTAAATTACTTTCCGCAGCAAATTGATTTTTTTTTAAAGAAGACGTTCTTGGTCCCCAATATCAGAATCCGGATTTATCAATACAGCTATACTTGCAGTATTTTATATGCGGAAAGGAAGTGAGGTTTTTCAAATAATGGCACCATATGGACGCCATCCGTGCGGAATAATAAACGCACGCAAAAGCGAACGCATATTACGAAAATACGAAAATAAAACATACCTCTCATCGTTAAATTAATTTTCTACCACAAAGGAAAGGCAACCTGCGTGAAAAATGAAGAAATTTCGTGACGCATAAAACGCCAACAAATACGTTAAGTTGCAAATTTGCAAAATTTTAATAAAAAAAGAAAGACCTTGTATATCCCCAATAAAAAAAATATTTCCAATTAAGCCCAGGGTATCGTATTCTATAAAGTTTCGCATGTCATATGATAATTCTGATTTAATGAGGGAGCAGCGACATTAATAGGAATGTCTAGACGTAAAAGAAAATTTGGAAAAATCGATGATGTTGAAATTAAAGAAAAAAAAGTTTATATGAAACATTTTCGGAAGTTCTTGTTATTTGATAAATTTACTGCGGGGGAGTTTATTTTATACGTGTGCGGAAACTTTTCGGGATGGTATGAAATTTCATAAGCGACAAAACCGTGTCGTCCATAAGATATAATCAGCGAAAGCAAAGTTGAATTTATTTAATGGAACAGAGATATGTCTATTACAGGAGTGAGCGGAGCCGGTCTCTGGGGTGGGTTGAGGCACACATGAGAACGTCTGGCGGCCACCCCCTGCCAGTGGGGCCATGCGCGAGCTAGACGGCCCCAGGCTCCAACACCTGACCAAGGATCAGCAGCCCCACATTCATGAACACCCCCTGCTCGACGCTGACGGTAAGCCAACAATTACATCACCTTATTTATGAATACACAGCAGTCACATAAATACATAATTAAAATTAAAAGGGAAGTTAATTAACACTACACTCAGAGAAATACCCTCATGTGTTATAGCATCGTTCAGGTTTTAGTTTGAATACATTTTGCTCTGCTATTCGCAGTTCTCTGAATGAGACTCAGATCACTTTTTTCCCCTGAAAAGGAAATAATAAATAAATCAATTTTGTTTCGCCGGAATGAACAAAGGGCGTGAATTTTCACGAGCTCGGTTAAAATGAATAAATTTCGCGTTGTATGTGAAGCTCGCGTGTGGAAATACGAGAAAACTTGATCTCGGAATAATATATTAAAAATTTTCCACCCGAAAGAGGGAGAGAGGGCCGAGGAAGTTAACTTTCGGGAATAAATTTCGGCGACGCGCGCGGGAAAAAACGGGTGTGCGTGGAAACTTGTTAGTCCTGTATGTAAATGTATGGCGAGCATTTTTCAGTTTTTCAACACTTTCGATGATTTATCGCACCGCCCTCGTGATGGACGACGATGACGACGGCGACGTGTCCCCCTTTGTTTAATTTATTAACGGAAAATGGAAAAATAAACGAGGTGCTGTGGTGGAAGTTGGAAGGAAAAACAAAGAAGCAAAACGCACCTGATTAATTTAGAAAGTAATATCGAATTACACATTTTTATTTTTATCCTTCAACTACTATCGACTACACCATAATATAATATGTAAATATGTTATCATTAATGAAATTAAACAATAACAGAATTTTTCCTGATTTTCTTTTTCCTGTGGTCCCATTCTTTTCGAAAGTTTTATAACGTAATTGCTCGCCATTCTTTTTCCCAAACAAAGTTTTCCCTCGTACGTTTTTAATCTAATTAAATCCCACCGCAATTATTTGCATAACTAATCCCGAAATGGCCGGTGTTTTCTCGGGGGCACGTTAATAATAATAATAATAACACAGTGCGGTGGTGATCGTGTCGTGACTAATGCCGCTCATTTTTACAAAAAAATATCATTTTCGCTACCTTATCCATGCACGGAATAACGCAATTAGTTTCTGCGTGGCACTCTGCAAATTGCAGGCGACCATACGGTGTAATTCATTTTTAATTAAATTGTAAGTTTAAGGTAGTTTCTGAGTGTTACGGCGATCAAAAAATGAAATTACTTTTCAGCAGTGATGCATGTGATGGCTACGCTCAAGTTGCTATTATTTTTTTAACTTTCTCAAACATATTTTGTTTCGAGACTTTCCAATTGGATTTATTGCGTTTTAAATATAGTATACTTGTCAATATATCGCAAGACGTCAAGAAAATATTTCATCTGTGCATAAACAATATTAAAATTGAAATCCCGTCAACACTAAACACGACGGGAAAATAAAAATATATAGGTCACGCGGAGCACAGGTAGTTTTTCCTTCGCGATCGGAGGAACGTGGAAAACGAACCGTTCGGGAACCGGCTGTTTTCCTGCACCTGCTGCGAACTCGAAATTGTTCCAACATATCATGGGAAACGGCGACAGTTTGAATACGCTCGGAATTTGTTGTCTTCGGAGGCGTATTCACGCGCGCCCCTGCTTTCACATGAAAAATCCATCTTTCTCGCAGGAGACACTAGGGAGCAAGTTCGTCGTTGTTGCAATGGCGATACGCCGCCCGCCGGAGTCGAAGAGAATTTCTCTCTTTGTAACTGCGACGCAAACTTTATATGTAGACCTGGAGTTTGAATTGGAAAAGAATCGGAAGTAATTTATTGTTTTTTTTTTCTCTCAAAGGTTTGCAATAAACGTGACAGCTTGGAACATCAAAAGTTTTCTCTAGTAAACCCATCCCTTTTTTTTTCAAGACACTTTCATATTAAATTAAAATACCCAAGTTTTATTTGGGAACATAAATGACAGAAATTATTCTCTAATGATGATGCTCTTGAAAGAACGGAATCAAATTCGTCTCTTAAGAAAGTTTTAAAAGTCCAGGCTCGTTTCCTGCAGCTTTCCCATTTAGAGCCGGCGACGTTTCGTATTCACGACGAATTGTGAACTTCAAGCTCGTGGAGGCGTGGAATATTAACTGCGACACACTGACCCGATTTAATCGAAGTAATTAGTACGTGAGATCCGCCGCAAATTGCCGCCTCATTTTCATACAAATTACGCGTTTAATACTGAAACTAGCATTAGTTTGCCTATCCTTGGACGAATTCTTACGGTATCGAGGTTTTCTTTCTCGTTAAGTATTAACACCTTATTAATACAAGAACTTAAAATTAGTAAAATTTATAAAGGCGATGGAAAAGCTTATGTATTTTTTTAACATTTTGAGCGTCACTTTCTTCACTTAAGTAAATAAAATCAAATAAATTAAATTAAACAATATTAAAGCTGCGTTCACCTTCGGTCAATCATTAATTAAATACAGTGTGCTTAGATTATTGTTGATATTAACAAAACTCGATTTAAATAAATTGAAACAACACTAGAAAGCTTCAAGCTTCAAGCTTGCCTTATGATTTCTTTTTATATAAACAAAGTGAGATGGTATTTTATTACGAATTGTCAAAATTGTTTACAGCGATTTAAATTTTTCACCAAAAATAAAATTTCGACATGCAAATTAATCCACAGGATGTTCGAGTTTAAAAAAAAAAACAACAAAATCAAATGGTTGTTTGTATACTCAGAAAACAAGTTAATTGCTACACTTTACGCGAATCCATCAAAACGTAAACATTTTTCCGCGCCGTATGATGATGATGATGATGATAAATGCGAACCCCGCCTGTTTTCTTTTTTTATTCGAAAACACGCGCTCCACCGAACGCAAAATAAATCCGGAGCCTCCGCCAATAAACAAAATAAAGCACAATAATCCGTCTTCTTCCCCTGGACCCATTAAAACATCATAAACAATGAATTTTTGAACTCGGTTGCATATACATCGGCCGGAAATGCGAGGACTCCTCCGATAAGCTCCGGGGCTTCCGGAGACCGGAAGGTCGTCCACCGAACATCCGAGAGTTTTTTTTTATTATGCGGGAAGTTTAATTTCGGGTGAAGTTCAAGGACTTTTAACTTCGCCGTTATTTGTGAGTTACGGCTTCAATTATTGAGGCGAAAAAACGGGATGGTGTTACGGACGCGGATGGTGTAAGTGCACGTGCGGACGGATGTTAAAGGGGGGGATGGGGCGCACCTGCTGAGCTTTAATTAAAAACGGAATTAATTTCGTTGTATAACGTAAGACGGTTATCTCCTATAACTTCGTTAGGAGATCGTGCACGCTAAACATAAATAAACACGATTCCTTTCGTTGCTGCCTTTAATAACTGAATTCAAAATTATTTTACATTTCAAAATTTGAACGTAATGGTAATTGCTTGGGAATTTTATGTTCATATTTAAATTTCCCACTTAGTTACGTAAATGAAACGAAATTAATTGTGCTGTCAGTTAAATTAGGTTTTATTTAATTTCGTTCGCTTTGTTTCAGAGCTGGAGAAGAGGATTCCTCTCGCAGCGCAGACGAGTCACTGCGCAGAGCTGGAGGAGTTGCAGGAGCTGCTACATTTCCCAGAAGAGGTTGCCCTGTGTCTGGCCGATACCGAATATCAACTCTTCTACCAGGTACCAACGGAATTCGACAGTAAAATCTAATCAAACCCAACAATCCCTAAACGCGAGCAAATTCGACGTTCTGAAACCCAAATCCTGCGAAGCTCGTTCAAAAATGATCGCGAAACAATTAGCCCAGTTATTGATTAGTGCCCTACTCACTGAACAACTGTGCTAATCCGGCGAGGCAGGTTTACTGCTGTAGACAAGTTTAATAGTATAATACATGACTTGAACTGAAGATAGTGCCTATACAATAATATTCCAGCTTTGCAATGGAACAAAACTAGCGGGCGACATAATATTCATTATTGTGGGGAACTATTCCAAGAGCACAATGGCCGGGTCTGAATTTAATAAGATGTAGGATAATCGTGCTACAAGGAGATGTGTTGATTTTGTAATTACAATACCGAAATGATAACATAGAATTAATTAAAGTCGAGTAAGACTTGGCCAGTAAAGAAAAATCCATTTGTAAAATCGAAGAACGTTTTCCGATGCATACATTTTAACTTAGGTTTAAAAAATCCGTGACGTTTCAGGTCCCCCCTATTGATTACCTCCGGCAGGTGACCTTGGACCTTGGAGGAGCCACGGGCACGTCTGCCGAGAGCTTACCTGGTAACTCCTCCGCAAGATCGTCTGTTGCAACACTTATTAAACGATTCAACGAGGTTCGTACATCGCCCCCGGATTAAAAACACATTTTGTCACGCCATTGGAAATCGAAAAGCTCTAACGCCTTTCGACATACGTTCAAAAGTAATACGTAAATGATGTAATTAACTTTCGTGTCTGTGCGCGTGTTTTTAAATGAAAGCTCGATGGGATGTGTTAACGAAAAAAGCGAACGACGAAGTTCTGCTCGCTCTATATTGCGAACTCGTGCTAATTTAAATAATTCCGAGATAAAGCGGAAAAAGCACGAAAGTTTCTCGGTAAATTTAAAAAAAAAGTTCTTGTTTTGTTTTGTCTTTTGTATTCCAATAATGTTTCATTTAATTCACTGCGCGTTCATCCGCTACGTTAATCCTAGAGTGGTTTAAAGTCAACGCCAATCATCTATGTAGATGATCATGTCAATCGGAGCGCACACGTTCACGAGCTTGTACGCGCGTATGTGTGCCTCTTTAAATACCCGTATTATTATAATTTTTTTGTAAAATTTCTCGACGTTACGTAATCATTAAATTACAGGGAATAATGAAGCTCGGTTTATGTGACTTATTAAACATTGAGTATCCTCTTCCAGGCACATTTTAATAATATATTCATTCGCATCGATTAATCCGTTTTAAAGCGCCACGTCTCTACGAACCAGAACACGAAGAGAGGGCGTAATTTAATTAACGTATGAATAGCGAGCATCTTTAATGATTATGTTAGCTTTAATCGGAGCAGAACTAATTCTAAGCCAAGTTTTGTTAACTATCGGTTATAGTCGTAATCATTTCTAGTTACAGCACTTTGCAACTTTTTATCGAAGTTTTAATTTAATTGTCCTTCCATGTATCTGTAGATATCAGTTATTTATTGTTCAAAATCTCCTTTTCAAAGAGATATAATGTGTAGCTACAATTAAGGGCATCTTTTGCCAAGTGCAACATTAATGTTAATTATATTCAATTATGATCCTGTGGGATCTCCTGAATAAGTAGATTAGTTTCCCAGTTAGAGTAAAAGTATGGATAAGTTTTGTCACGTGCAACATTACCATCAATTACACCCAGTACGAAACGCTAATGGTAGTTTATTAAAACAGGTCAGCGCGTGGGTGACTCAACTGATAATATCACAGCCCACGCATGACGCTCGCCGGGCCGTTCTATCCTGCGTCCTTCGGGTCGCCCTCTCGTCCTGGAACATCGGGAATTTTAATGGAGCCATGGAGATTATCGCCGGCCTCAAGTGAGTACAGCTCTTTTTCCTCTCTCCAAAGCAGCGTGTTTTCTTTCCATTCCGCGGCAGCGTTACCGAGGGGGATCGATACAAAGTAGTAGCACGCCCACACACGCTCCGGTTGAAATAAGTAAAAACCAAATTCCCTTAAGGTAATTGCTTCGTTTTAAAAAAAAAAGTTAATATCTCGAGAGTTGCGGTAATTAAAGACAGTTCTATTAAAACCATTATTTTACCAAAACAAACAGCACTACGTTTAACGATATTTGTTGAGGCGGGCAGGCGGTGATTTAGATGACTCGGATAACAAAGTCAAGTTATAAAATGAACGGGTAAATAACGGTTGATGTGTCAATATAATTTCGAAATTGAATAGCAGGGGTGGGGGGCGGGAGGCCAGAGAGATTTATTATAAAAGGACGAAAAAGGGAAGCTGTGTACATAGGATTGATTTCAGAACAATAATAGAAGGTGAATCATAAGAACTTTTTAAATACAGAAGCAAAACATTATTGTTTCCCCAAAACCCTTTCTTATGATGTTTTTCATAATATTTTCTTTGTAGGTATTTCAGTAACCTACTCAGTAAATAAATATTGCATTTACTGTGGATTTGATTGTAATATTATATAATCTGTCATATGTATATACTTACAAGTTAGAAACGAAAAAATAGTTTCTTTCGTTAATTCATCGCGAATTTATTTATAAATAAACGGAAAAGCTCCGTTAGAACATGTAATAAACCTAATGCCTGCAACTCCCTGAAAGACTTTGAAGTTCAATTCGCTTCGTTTCTATTTCCGTAACACACGCTTGCATGAGCTTTACAACATATTACTTAATGTCTCAGCAATGTATAAACTTCACCTAAAAGCAGCCGAGCTGCATTACAGAATAGATTTCTCAGCTTTCTTGAGACGGGAGTATTTGACGAACAGATCAATTGTTCTGCGTGTTAACTGCAGAATTCCTCGGAGGGATGTTATATATAAAGCGGAGGAGAACGTTGATGAAATTATTCAGTGAACCGTATTGATCTTACAGCCACACACACACACAGAGAAACACGTGAACTTTTAGGTCGCCGCCGAGGAAATACTCAAAATTCCCTAAACGTACATATAAGGTTGCAAGCAGCGATATTTCTTTATTTACTACTACTACAAGAGATAGCCCGTATAACAGAAATGTAGTTTATGTTGCATCGTGAAAACATTAGGAAATTGAGACGCATTATTTATTTGAGAAGAAATCTAATTAAATTGTAATGATATAAAGATCCAGGAGAAAAGAGGATTTAGATTGTATGTCAGTCTTATAATTCCATTCAGTTGCTTGTCCCTATACGTATTTGAGGATAAATAATATTATAATAATAAACATGGATGGAGGAGCAAAGCTCCTTTCGGGTGTGTTAATTAAATTAAAAAGAAAAACGATACCGTCACTCGAAGCAAGTACTTAATGGGAGAGGGGGGAAATTACATCTTAAGTCGCTAATAACTAACAAAACATGCCCTGTATAAGGAAAAACAAAAAAGAAAAACTGGAGATATGAAAGACTGAAGGTGAAACCCAAATGGCGATGATAAAAAAATGATTATTTTAGAAAGGAATCGTATTGAAAAGCAAATGGTGGAAGAAAGTCAATTGAGGTGGTTTGGACAAGTAAAAATAATAGAAGAAAAGTAGTTAACAAGAAAAACCTGGCAGGGGAGGTGAGAGGACAGCGAGAAGGCGGGAGAAAGTTTGAAAAGAAGTCATCCCGGATAGGTTGGAAGGACTTTTGGAAGAGAAAGAGAAAGAATCGAAAAGTCATGACAATTTCAAATCAGCGGTCAACAGAATATAAAATCCTAATTGGTATTAAAAAATGTTTAAATAAAAACTCTTAACCACGTTTGCACGTACTCATAACTCAAATAAAAAAAAGTTTTCCCATCTAGTGTGTTGCTGTCATTTCACGTATATTCCTTACTTGATCCGCACCCTAAACAGACAAGTAAACAAACATAACTTAAAAAAATGGTTTATTGATTTGATTTTACAATGGTTTTCACATTGGAAGAAAAATCTTTTATGGTTGAATCCTACTTTCGAAACGCCCCAAAAGTCAATGGCGAATGGACCTATTCTATTCCTGATTGTATTGCAGAATTTCAGGAAAATTTCTAGAAATTGTGTTTATGTATCACAAATTTGTTAATCAACTTCAGTACTCTGTAGGACTATTCAGAGAAACTGGCAGTGTGGCTAGAAGACAGATGTCAGGTAGGCCTAAAGTAAGAACTGTGAAGTAGTTAAAAATCTAAGACAAATTTTGACTGATGCTCCTCGCATTTCCATCCGTCACCTTTCACAACAAGTTGATCTTTCTGTCGGGACCTGCAGAACTATTCTAAAAAAAGACTTGCGAATGTTCCCTTATCGTTTGACTGCCGTGCATGAGTTGCTTCCAATAGATTTTGAACCAAGACGAAGATGTCATTGGTTTTCAAACAATATTGACAACGACGATTTGTTGGTCAAAACTTTCTTTTCCGATGTGGCCTGGTTCCATTTAACAGGATACATTAATTCCCAAAATATGAGGATCTGGAGTACAGAAACCCTCATATTTTCATTGAAGCCCCACTCCATCCACAAAAAATTGGTGTTTGGATAGGTTTAAGTGGGAGAAGATTGATAGGTCCAATATTTTTTAATGGCACACTAACAGCACTTAGATTTCGGGAAGAGACTTTGCATCCATTTATTAATCAACTGCATGATGACGAGTTGCAATTTGGATATTTCCAGCAGGATGGTACAACGGCCCATGCTGTTGGAGATACTTTAAATTTCCTTCAAGAGTTTTTTTGGAGATTGGATAATTAGCAAAAATATGGCAAACATATGGCCTCCGCGATCTTGCGATCTAACTCCTTTGGATTTCTTTGTTTGGCCCTACTTGAAAAATTTCATTTTTAAAACGCCCGTTAATGATTTACAGGAACTTACCCAAAGAATCATCGAAAAGTGTGATGAAATAAACAATTCTCCCCACATTTTGCAAAATGTTATTAATGGATGTCGGAGAAAAGTTAGAAAATGCCTCGAAGAAGACGGAGGCCATTTTCACCATTTGTTATGAATTCACGTTTAACGTTATTTTCAATGTTTTATTTTTTGTTTGGTTTCAAATACGTAATAAATCGTAATTATTGATTATGATTTTCTGTTGACATTATGTCAAGGTTAAATGTCAATTTGGCGTTTACTGATCAAGTAAGGAACATACATGAACATGCGAAAAATTAACAGCAACACCTTTTTGTGCACATGTTACTTAGGAAATTACCAAATACGGCTGCAAATTAATTTTTTTATTGATGATCCTCCGTTTATACCTTTCGGACGGTCAATCATACTTAAATTTCGGTAATTCTAAACCAATTTATTTTAATTAACTCGCACTCGGCCGTCCCTTTTCCGAATCGCTTTTAATTTGACAAATATCACTGCCATTTTTAATTTTCCGAGTATAATTGCGCTAATAAATTAGATTAAGTCTCGCATTAAGATGTAGTGGTAATTTATTAGCAGTGGGGGGCGGTGAAACGTCAGCAATTAATACTCGGCAGGCAGCAGCAAGAAGAAACGAAGAGGCAGTTGAGGCGGTGGCAGGGCAGGGGTTTCTTTCGGCCTCCAGCGGAGTGGAAGGAGTTGTAGGCCGGCGGAAACTACTTGCTTTTGCATCGCAAACTTCAGCGACTGAAAAATTCCTTTATCTCATGGCCAAACGTGTTAGATAACATCATTATTATTGTATAATTGGAAGAAGAAGTAATAAATTATTTATCACGGAAGGATTTGTCAAGGAAGAAAAATTGCAAACCAAAACACGTCTATCTCATCAAATGCGATTATTCTCGTTAGCCTTTCAGTAGCTAATTATTTTGTTGTTTATGTTTGCTCATTAAATAATTAAATTTGCTTTCCCGCTTCGTATAAATACTAATACCGGCATGGTAATTTGCTGAAAATAAAGGTTACATATGTAACATCAGGCGGATCATTAGCAAAGTAAATATTGTATTGAAGTCAATGTTTGCTCTATTTGACGAGGCAGTTTATGTATATACTGTATGTACATTTATTTCCGTAATTGTACGTACGAGTTCACATGTGAGGGTGTCAGAAGAAGGTTTATTTCGCGTTATGTTTAATAAAACGAAACTAGGTTAGCTTCCACGGTGGACGTAACGTAACGTTAACGGCGACGTTTTTCTTTTTAGGTCAAATAAGCTCAAACCATTTTGGTTATCCATTACGGAAAAGGAGACGTTGCCGGTGTTGGACTTCTTATCGGCAGCTTTGCTTTCGGCCGAGTACGATCGTGCCTTAAGTCGAGCATTGGCCATGGCAGAGTGTCCTGTTGTGCCATTTTTTGGGGCATTCCTGAGGGATCTGCGGGAGATCCTCGCGTCCCCTCACAGTGCACATGACATGGTCGCCGGTGAACCGACGCCGCCTCCGAAATTTCCTAAGTCTGACTCGCGCAGAGACAGGGACCAACAACAACAAAGAACAGTGGTAGGTGAGATGGTGTTGATCATTTTATTCCCTCTTTTAGACCGTTACCCGTTTTTATATGCTGCAACCCAAAAATTTTGTATAAGGAATTGGAGTCTATTAACTAGTTTATTCCTTTCCAGTTTATATCAGATTACAACGGTGAAGACCATCATTTCACCAAGATAGGACCGGGCGGCCTCATTAATTTGGAAAAAATTTATCGGACGCAAGCTGTCATGGACCATATTTCACTGTGTCATCAGCACTATCACACCCGTAATCGTCTTTCTCCTACCCTTACACTAATTGACTATCTCAAGTAAGTACCGTGGTAGTGTTAAGGCATCGATTTAGTTGATTGCGACTATACATAAGGTTTTAGTTTTAAACATGCGTCTTTCTGTCTGTTGCTTTAAATAAATAGTTTCACGTTTTAAAGCGAGTGGTATTTAATTAAAAATCGAGTTTTCGTGCCGATGTCGACGAAAATATGGTCATGAAACACGACATCGCCATAAATAATACATGTCTGAATTCATTATGGACTGGACTAGCGCGAGCGGTAGGTAAAAAAAAATAAATAAAAATTTAATTAAATTATTCTACCCAAGTTCCTGGCTTCCTCTGAGAATACATTAAAACAAAACCGCATGTTTCTGCGAATTTTCGCGGCGAACAATAAAAGCTGCTAAATTACTTTTTTTTTTTAATAAACGGAATGAAGTTATTGAATTAAAACAACCGCCCATTTTAAAAACGGAAATAAATTATTAGCGGTGCAATTTTCCTTCCAAATTTTAATTCTTTTACTTTTCTGTCCATCCATCCGTATTAATCGCATAAAAGAGTAGACCAATTTTTCCTACGCTGCATTTAACTCTTTGTGAAGCTAAGCGGGGGTTTTTCCGAGAGCATCAAAGCACGAGATAAAAATAAAACGAAAGCTACAAGTTCACGGTGTTGTTACATTTACATTTACATTTTTTGCGTGGTTTTCATTTCGTTTAAACTTAATTATTTTGTTTTAGGTCAACAATTACACATAAGCAGCGCGTTTTAGCAGCTGCGCCGCCTGAAAGGGCTGAACACGATGGGGAGTACGTATGCGACGTGGACGACTACCATCCCGTTCAACCCTTAATCCACGACCACGGAGTCAGTTTCGTCTGCTTATCCTCGGTCTACACCAAAATCGACCAGCACGTAATACAAGTAAGGCGGCGAAACGTCGAGAAAAAACCGTGTTTCCCACGCGCTGGAAAACGATCGGAAAAACAGTCGGAGAAAAACGGTTCCCTCTCAAACGTTTTCTGCATTCAGTCGAGTGACCTTGACCTACTTTCACTCTTGCATCGGTGTTCTATGGCTGGCAACAATCCATGTGTCTCGAATGACCCGCAATTCATTCGAAGGCAAATAGCTCCGCCGAACGTTTCATTTTGATGCGGATTTTTTTTTTTTAGTTTCGGACTGATTGCGTTCGGAATGGCTGAATTGAATTTTAACGAGAGTCGAGAATCGATTTATTGTAATGCCTTTTTTATGTGCGCCTTTTGCTTGGCAAGAAAGAACAGTTTCCAGGAGAAAGTTACAATAACAAAAGGGGCTAAGAGGCTAACTCAAAAAGCTCGACTGCATAGTTCAGAATTGAAGGAGAAAGGGGAAAAAGAATTCTAAAAGAATCGCTAAATTAACTTTTTTTTTAGATTTTGTGTTGCTTAAAAAATATTAATTACTTTTTATAAATCGAACTGATTGCGTTCAGATTGGCTCTTCAATATTAACGGGGCTCCAGAATCGATTTATTGATTTTTTTAATGTGCGATTTAATTTTATTTTGTAACAAAATAAATAGACAAACTTTTGAAAACTTAATCTGGCTAATTCTTTTTTTCGATTTAATTGTTACTCAATACTTTTCTCCTGCTTTATGGAAGTGAAAAAGCTAGAAAAGAATTCTAAAAGAAACGTTAAATCTAACATTCCTTTTTTTAATATCTCCCTTTTAATATTTGTTAATATTGTTTTATTTGCTTAAAAAAATTTCCAATTACATTTCATAAGACCTATTGATCTGGTTCGGAATTGCTTTTGAATTTGAACGAGCCTTCGGAATCAATTTATTGAAGTTCGTCTTGCTTGGAAGGCTGGATTCGAGGAGAGCAAAATGAATAAAAATAAAAAAGTCAACGCGATTCATTAACATTTAAGAATTTGATTTGTGAATTCATCTTGTACCAAACTCTGCAGAAATAAAAATGTTGAAGAAGAAGAACCGCAACTAACTTTATTAAAAACATTTTATAATTTTTCCTAAAAATGTAATTGAAATTTAATTGGAAATATAATATGGAGGAGTCGTTTAAACCTGACTTGTGTGGTAGGTTTTGTGAAATGAAACTAAGATCACTAATTATCGGGGGTGGAACTGTAACTGTTACAAGGCGCATCAACCTAAAGTCTGCCTGGGCCCAGTACACTTTAAATTTATTATTTTCCTGAGGGTTCGCAGTCTAAAGATTAAGTTAATTATTTAAATTAACAGAAGAGATTTTTAATTGAAATTACTATTGCAATGCCATATTGAAATGAAAAAAAAAATCAAGTGCAGCCATACAAATATAAAAAAGACACACGTTATCCACGTATACATACTGAAACGCGTTAGTCTTTTGTGGTGTCAATTCCACATAATTCATTCGGACAGGATTGAATTCATACAATGCCGTTTTATCCGGTCGTCGACTACGAACTTCGCTGAATAACTAACTGAAAGCTGAAGCCTTTCAAAGCTCAAACTTTATTTACGAATGCGGCAAATCATCAATTTACGGCTGGAAATTCCGGGCGATCGTTTTTAATACGCGAAGCAGGGATGTTTAAATCTTATTTGCGTCCCTCGTTTAGATCCTACATCACGGAAGCACCGTCGTGCTTTGGGAAGGTGTGGAAGGACCCTCTCCGCCTGGTCCTCGGGGCGTTCTTTTATACCTTCGATTGGATCGCTCCTGCACGACTTTAACGTGGGTGCGTCCCAGTTGGAGCGGGCTCAAAACTGGCAGCAGTAATGACACCGACCCTTTCTCCACGGACTTTAACTTGTCTTTCAATCCGGAGGAAACTTTGGCGCCCGGATTACTCACCAAGTTGGCGCTTCAGTCCGCAGGAGAACAATCCACCGGCACTACGTTAGACGACGGGTTTGTATATTTTACTGCTTAGTGAATAAGTTTGCATTTGCTTAATCTATTTACACGGAATAAGAGAAAGGCTCTCTCTACTTTACGCTTATATATATTTTGGAGAGCGCAAATAATTAATGGCTTTGACTAGTAGGAAGTATATTTCGCAAAGAAGAATTTTATGAGCGCGAACAATTTAATGGCTTTGAATTTTTCCTTGCTCTGCAACTGACTCCATGGCTTTTCTGACTGTCTCTTCATCGCCCAGGAATTTCATGCTGCCACCTTCGACAGGTTTCAAAGTGCTTGCCTCTAGCACATAAACAAACGGAATCGCCGTAGGTAAATTCAAATTCGTAATTCCCTCATCGGAGATACCATCCAGTAACTTAACGATCCCCCTCAAGCTATTACTATGAGCCACAATCAATACTCGCCTTAGGGCTTTGACCTGCGGCTCGATGGTGCACTTAAAAAAAGGCACGGTCCGTTCAAGCGTCATCTTCAAAGACTCGCCCATGGGAAACTCGCTTTTCGCAGGGCCTGCTTTGTACCGTTTATCCCCAACGATCTCCTTATAGTAAGGGTTGGATTCTTCCATCATGGGCGGTGGTACATCGTAACTCCTCCTCCAAATTTTCACCTGTTCCTCCCCGTACTTCTCAGCGGTCTCCGATTTATTTAGCCCCGTCAGATTTCCATAGTGGCGCTCGTTTAATCGCCAGGATTTGATGATGGGGACCTTAGGTTGATGGACCATCTCCAGTATAAGATGGGCGGTCTCTTCTGCCCTCGTCAGCAAGGAAGTGTAGACCACGTCGAACTTATAGTTCGCGTCTGCCAGAGCTTTGCCGGCGTTTCGGGCTTCTTCTCTGCCGACCAGTGACAGTCGTGAGTCGTACCACCCCGTGAATAAATTGCGATGGTTCCAGACTGATTCGCCGTGCCTTACCATGACCAAACGCACGATCTCTTTGGTTTCGCAAGGAACACATAATTCCATTTTCACTTAATTCTTTCGTCGGTCAAATTTGATAAAATAAGTCAGTGTCAAATCAGCATGTTACTTGATGAAGTTGGAGCAGCTTTTGGCTTTATTGTATGTACAAGGTGTCCATAAAAGATTGTCACAAATTTATGTATTGTGACAGTCTTTTATGAATTCGCGAGGTTCAAGAATATAAACTGAAGAAACGGTTTTATTACGTTACTAAATTGAACTGCAACTACAAGTAGTTACGTACTACATAAACATTACAGTCACACTCTAGTCAAGATAATTGAAATGTTCCCAGTTTTCCAGCTGAATGAAATTGGTGTTGCTCCTCATAAACAGCAGCAACTTCTTCACGCAATCACGTTTCAGTTGGTTCGCCTTCAGAAACAAATTCTGTACGGGCTCCAAAACCGCCACGTCTTCGGCGATGCAACTTATGTTGTTGCGATTCAGATTCAACTGCCACAGTCGGTGGAATTTTTTGAAGAACTCGTCCGGTATTTGGGAAATTCGATTGCTCTGCAGTTCGATCCTCCTGATTTCCGGCAGGTGTTTGAAGGCCTCTGGATGGACCTCCGAAATTAAGTTGTAACTCAATATGATCGTCAAGTATTCGCCCCTCTTTAGGTTCTGCAAGCAATCTTGCCCGATTTGCGTGAGCGAATTGTGGACGAAGCTGACCCTGCGTAGATTTGTGGTGTTTTGAAACCATTGCCCATCGATGGTTTTTAACAAATTATAACCAAGGTCGAGGAGTACTAAGTCGGTCATGTTATCGAAGGCGTTCGTTTCAATAGTTGTTATCCGGTTGAAATTTAACCAGAGGTATTTTATGTGGGTGTTGCTGAAGACGTTGTTTTTTATTATGGAAATGTGATTACGCGTGATCGATACGATCACGAGATTTGCCGTGTTGTTTAGGAAGTAGGGTTCAACTTCTTCGGTGGAGGAGTTTTCGAATTTCAGCTTCAGCAAACGTTCCAGGCCAGAAAACATGTTGGCCTTCAACACACTCACGGGATTATCTGTGATTTTTATATCACATGCGTCAAACATGTCATTGCGAGTTGGATTTCTGATCAGTATCGGTTTCAAAGAGTACTCGCAGCTATGCACTTCGACATCGACGTCTTTCAGGTCGCCGTCGCTGAAAGCGACGGCAACTGCAAGAAACTTGACTAACAAAATCAGCACCAATTTTAATGTTCGATACATTGTGCACAACTGAAATGGAATTTATTAAATCCGGAGATAAATACAGGCGTTTCACTGGGTTATCACACGCGTGAACCATGAATTATAATCTAAATAGAATGGTTAAAACTAAATTTGTCGTTTGATTTATGATAGCATTGAATGTTTTAAAAATATAGTATATGTTTGCTAAGTGCGCAGCTTATTCATTCATAACGTTTTGTTTGATATTACGATGAAATCTCATCTCATTTGGTTTCGAATTTCGTCACCAACTGAAACACCATGCGCTTCACGAAAATTTTACGCACAATTATTACAATTTTCACAATCTTGTTAAGTGAAGCGATGCGTGAAATGTTATTAGCCTGCTAGGAGAACGTAAATTGCGGTTTTACGATAGAAGCAAGGCATCTTCCTTCCAGCCGAATTGTCCTTGCAGGGCAGGATTTTTTGCCTAACGATAAAAAGGGGTTCAAAGTGTGATTTATCTGCTTTGTAATTGTTCGCCGGCTCCGTTGCTGCGAAACACGATTAAGATCGATGCAGTGAATCACGGTCGAAACAAATTAGTTCTGCTAATTTTCAATAAATTACGGCCAGGAAACGTGATGTGTAACGGACGAACGAAAATGAACCCAAATTCCATGAATCACTTCCAGGAGAATTAAAAATCTGGCAAAATAAGAAAACATACTGGCAAAATCACGAAGCAAGAGTAATACGTCACATCTAATAATGATGTCAGAATGATCCAACGTTGCCAGAAATAATGGCGCCAAATACCGATTTAAATAAAACGTCATTTAATGACAACAAAAATTCTTTCTCAATAATTATGAGTCCAACTTTTGGATTGTTAAAGTGTAATTTGGAAATTATTGGACCTTCAGAATGACTCAGCTTACATTAAAAATACAATATATCATTAGTTATTTATTTTAAATTACGTTATTTGATTTTTTAGGTTAATTTTCGAATGATTACATTTCAGGTAACTAAAAGGTTTTAACTCTGCAATCTTTGCTTTGTGGGGGACTAGGAACTATTTCAGGAAACTAAAAGGTTTTAACTCTGCAATCTTTGCTTTGTGGGGGACTATAGTCTATTTTTAAACTAGGAGGAGTAACAGTTGTCGGCCTGTCGTAGGTAGATTCACACTGTAATACTACACCAGAAATTAATTTGGCTTGGTTAGGAGGTTTACAAATTCTTCAAATAACCAATTTTATCAATAGATTTGTTGACAAGTTTAAAACTAACTGAAATTGTCACAAGAATTATGAAAAATGTTAATTTTTTCGTTTAAATTGAAGGCTTGTGTAAAACCGGCTGTCAAACACCCAATAACTTTGTCAGTTTTTGGCGGGCAAAATTCAAATTACTCCTCCTAGTTTAAAAACAGACTATAGGAACTCTCTATATTTTGATAATGCTATACAACATAAAAGACATGGATTCAATTTAAAATCGTTTTTCATTTAATACTATAAGGAATAAAATAGGTGAGTAAGACTCTTCATTGGAGTTATTATCTGCTTTCCAGTTGCACATATGCTTTTGGCACTACTCTGACCTGTTCCAAGTGCAATCGGAATACATTGAAGCAGCTCCGAGTGGCTCTTATGTGCAATTGGAAAGTACCTATTGTAAAGAATTGAGGAGACTACCATTGGAACGTAAAGGAGTTAAATTAGCGTATTTATTTTATTTTGAAGCAAAGAAAAAGTGTAGTGGCAGCTAAAAAAATGTCATACTACGTTACACTTACACTAACAATTAAAGTTATACTTCTAAGATTGGATTAAAATTTAAATGCAATAATATACATTTTTAATTAAATTAAAATTATTTTATTAAAAAGAAAACAACATAATTCCATATTATTTATTAAATCTTTTAATTTAAATAATACAAAAAACAAAATCAGTCCACATGAGTTATTAAACTTTAATTAATAATACTTCACAGCCTTTTCAATTATTGAAAATTTACACTTTTTGGAATAAACAAACAAACCTTATATAACGTTGAAACAAACGAGTTGAAATTTGTCAGGTGCTTGTTGTGCATAAAGTAATTCTAAAGTCGGTACTCGAGTACTTGAATCAAACTCGAGTTGACTCGCTATCCACTGAGATAGTGACTCGAGTAGAACAAGTACTTTGTGAATCAAGTCTGATAGCCAGTCTACACTACTCTTCGCATCACTACAAATCACTGTTTTCTTGAAAGAATATATTTTCAGTTAGGAATAAATAAACCTATATTGTTCCAAAAATTTATTAATTTATTCACAATTGTTTCATTTTCAACTTTTTAATACTAAATTGTAATATTTGTGAGACAATTAACTTGAAAATATTTTTAGTTTAATTAGTTTCAAACATGAGGGAAATTTCAAAATAATTTAATAAATTTGTAGAACAGAAAAGAATTACTATTTATTCATAGCTTTCTGAATCTGATTTTTCACTGCTATTTTGTCCATTAATTATTAAAGGTGTTACGTCTGCTGCCTCCAAATGTTTCTCTTTGTCCCACCACTTCAATATTTCTTTTCTGTATGTTTCACACAATCAGCCCACATTCTTGAAGTAACATTGCAAAGACTTTCACGTCCCAAAGCAATGCAATTTTTTGTCGATCTTCCATCTTGTCCGGTTAACTGATCCCAAATTTAATTGCAGAGCTTCGGCAACACGCTACATAAAAAGGAATTGCAATAATTTGTTTAAATTTTATGTTGTTTATACATACTTCTCTAACTGAAGTCAACGGTAATAATGGTCCACCAAAATCGCGTTCTCTTTCGAAATACGTAATTAAAGATGCTACCATTTCCTTCACCTCTCGTCACAACGGTTTAGGCGTTGTTAGTTTTAAAAAAAAACTATTGTTTGCAAAATGTTAAACTCATAATTCGGATTCGGACGTACAATTGTCAAACACACAAAGACAGTTAACAAATTACTGAGGTTATGTACGGAATACGGATGTTTATGTTTACTATTCAATTTGGCAGCATGGTGAATTATTGCCAACTTAATTTTCGTTTACGTACGGTATTCTAAACGTCTCTTTAATATTTTAAGATGGTACGAGTTTTCATCATCAATGACGTATTACGCTTGCTACGTGATTTGATTGAAAAAGAAATTCAAAGAAACTAAGAAGAAGGTACAAAATTACGTTGCTCAAAATAGCCAACAATTTAAATTACAATTTTCTTCACAATCAACCACGAATATGTATGCAGATTTCTCTCAAAACTTAATAATTATTCGAAAAACAAAACAAATAGCGCAAGTTAAAAGCTAACACGTTCAGATTGTTTTGAATTTCCCGCGCAAATCGTGCATCCATTACGTAACACTGACGTCATTAGCGTTTTGTTTCAAAAACTGACATTTCTGCTGGAGCTTTGCTTGCCGCTTAACGAAAAATGGCTTCATTTAACCCGGCCCCATCAACAACCCAGACTGAAGAAGACAAGTACACGAGCGAGGCCTTCGCTAAATACAGGAAAGAAACGTTGGAGCTTCAAGGCGAGTGCGTCAAGCTAGAAATCGAATACGAGCTCAACGAAGCGTTGATTGAATATTTGAGGAAGCAGGTGGACGAGGAAAACAGAAAACTGGAAGACGAGAGAAATAAGCTCGACGAAGTGTTCTGTGATGTTTGGTCTCGTACGCAGGAGTTTTTCAAACGTGAACAACCACGTCAATTTGGGGATGAACAAAAAGTAGTATGGACCCCTGCTGCGAAAGAGGAGAAGCCCGACTTGGAGAAGCAAGCGATGAAGTTGCGAGGAGAAATTGATGCGCTGAAATTTTATAATGATGTGCTTGAAAAGGAAACTTTGTTTAGTTAAAAGTTTGTTTATTCCATGTATTAACGAGATATTCTTAATAAATTAAAAATTGCTTCAGACTTCGTGTTGTTAGGTCATCATTTACTCTTCGCAGGTTTTTGGATCTAATGTCCGTTAAGGAAGTGCACCTCGGAGGTAGGGACACAGAAAGAGAATTCGAATTGACCGGCGTTGCTCGAAGATACGGTCTCAATCACGAACAAGGAAATGAATGCGCCCTTACTATCCTCTACGGATACGGTTTAAGTGATAACAGATTACTGTACATAGTATGCCCTCCCGCTGTTTGTCGGTAAGCTCCGGAATGCATTCAGCAAACGCTGGAATCCCCTAATTGACTTTTTTCCGCTAAAGGGTATGGTACAGTGGACTCTGCTGGCTTGTTAGAGGCTTAGCAAGACAAAACGCCCTTTCAGACCGGCGACTTCTCTGGCTGCGAGAGCAATACATGCAACTTTATCACGAAGACGGATACTGTTGCGGTCCGTTGGCGGCGGATGCAATTAGGTCTTTCGGAGGTCGAGATTGGTCATTGGCCGGAATGACTCCTAGCGGTGGACAATCGGGAGAGTCGTCGGGTCTAAGGAGGGAGGTTTCCATGAAAATCAAAAAGAAACAGATACTCAGCAATCAAACGTTCAAGGTAAGCGCATCCTCGAGGACTCCACCTTTTACAGACACACACTAAAACAAGGAGATGCAATAAGGTCGGTCCACACTACTTACTATATCATTACATCAATCGTTACATCCTTATACACAACAGGGCCGGACGTAATCAGCTCTGTTCGTACCAAACCAAATATTACGAGCGACACATACAATGAGTTTTTTTAGTTGGAAGAAATCGAAACAATTAGAATTTGTTTTTAGAGCTCTAAAATTAGAAACCAGAGTGCTGACCACTTGTTGTTGGAGGAAGCTGGGCGAACTACTCCTGTGGTAAGTAAACCTTATTACGATTTAAGTTGCAAAGGATTTGGGGCTTCCACTGGCATTGACAATTCAGTTCAGTTCAGTTTAGAAATTAGCTTTAAATAAGCAGCAGCCGACCGGCCCTGTTTACTATACTTCCTTTAAATTTTATTTACTCTTTTTTGCTTTATAGATAGTTCTATCTACGCTTTGCTCAGGTAGTATTGCATTTAAAAAAAAAAAAATTACCAGACTCTCGCTTGGGGGCACGCTTCATTAAATTCCCCGCATTTTTTTAGGATAAGAGTATGAAGTTCATTGAACCAACAACTATGTGCATGGAGAGTAGTTACTGGCGTAATCCAACTCACCATCGGCAATCAACTCCGACAACTTTCGCAGAGCACCAACCAGATGTTGCCAGACACCACAGTCTCGGGCATTTGGCGTACAACTCCTCCCAGCCAAAATATGAAAGGTAAAGTAAGTGAGTTAATTATAAATTTAGGGGAAGTAACGGTTAGAAACTAAAGAACTTATGGGGTGACTCGTAGGGAAAGGCATGGCTCGACGGAACATCTCTGGCATGGACGACATCCAAGAGTGGGCTCAATCCTCTATGATACTCAATTAGACTTCGTAGATTTCGTCACGCTTTTTCGTTCATTTAGGTACTCCCACTGAATCTATGATCTAAACAACCTCATTCACACTTTTACTTCCAGTTTATTAATTCGGAAAGATTTACGCGATCTATTCGAGCAACTAGCAATATCTTATCGAAGCATGGCTGTGAATACTTCGATCCCAAAAGTGAACGGGATCAAAGGTAAACTGGAGCAAGCTAAGAAACCACAAAAGTTAGGTAAGGGCACTTGGTTCTTCCCCATGAAAAAATTCGTAACGTTTCTACCGAAGGTCTACTGACGAGGAACAGTCGCGCTGAACTTGAGGGACTTGTTGTAAATTCCCAAAAGAAGATATACGATGCTATAGCGGCGGCCAGTATTTTCACCAATTGCGCCGGAATTGACACCAATAACTCACAGGTGATAACCATGTCTACTTTCTCCAAGTTTCTGGAGACCAGGCAGATGGAAGTCTGGTCGGAGGAAGACGTGAAGGCGTTGATTCAAGTAAGTCACCCTTCAAAGCGATCTACTCATTACAGACTGATTTTTATTTCTAGAGACATGAACCAGATGCGACCTTGCGATCTCAAAATTGCTTGTCCTTTGAAGGTTTCGCGCGGTACTTAATGGACAAGGATAATTTTGCTTTCGTCAATGAAAGAGAGGTCCCCACCGAAGGTGAAATGGCGAGACCTATGTCGACATACTATATAGCTTCTTCTCACAATACGTACCTGACTGGTCACCAGTTAAAGGGTGAATCGTCTGTAGAATTATATAGTCAAGTAAGTATTGGATTTAAAGACCTCAATGGAATAACAACACTTCCATCGATTTCAGGTTTTGTTAACGGGTTGTAGGTGTGTAGAGTTAGATTGTTGGGATGGCGATGATGGTTTCCCCATGATTTACCACGGTCACACATTCACAACCAAAATTCCTTTTAGCGCAGTCGTTGAATCAATAGAAAGAAATGCCTTTGTTACCTCTCCCTATCCCATAATTCTTTCTATTGAAAACCATTGTTCTTTGCAACAGCAAACCAGAATGGCGCACACGTTTCACGTAAGTCCTCTACTTTACTTACACCAATTTATTTCTCATTTCAAATATATTTAGCGGGTGTTTGGTGAGAAACTTGTCACCAACTTCTTGTTTGAAGCCGATTATAGTGATGAACCAATGTTGCCTTCGCCTGAACAGTTAAAAAACAGGATCCTCATCAAAAATAAGAAGCTCGTCATGGAAGTGCCTATCCCGTTACTGACGTATCCCATCATGTCAACACCCGTTCGGTGAGTAAAAACAATTTTTCCTCGCGACGTGACGTTAACCAAACAAATCTTCCTGTGCAAATATCAGCTTTCCCATTAAACTTAACTACAGACATCGTTACATCCGTAAGCGGAACGAAGTATTGATTGACTTGCTTCGTGTACTTGCTAAACTTTAAAATATTAAATCAAATTATAAATTGGGATTCTTGTGTATTATTACAGACCTGCATCTGGTTTACGTCATTCTGTCCCTGGACGAACCAGTTCAATAATAAGCAACACCAGCAGCAGCTCATTCAATGACGATTACAGTGACGATGATTACGACGATGAAGATGACGAGGACAACATTGATGGTAATTGTAGCAAGTGCACGCGCGGCGATTGCTATGTTTACTTTTCTAAAATTTTAGAAAAGGCTTTACATGGCATGATAGCGCCAAACGAATCGCCGCGCCCGATTGGAATATCCCACGTCATATCGAAAACCAGCTCGACCAAACGACCAAACCCCGACGATAAACTAAAGAAGAGGAGCAGCCAAATTTCGAAGGAACTCTCAGATATGGTAGTGTACGTGCAAGTAAGTCGGCCTAGAAACTACCTACCCCAAAACCGGAAATAACCCGATGATGTTCCAGGCTATTAAATTCCGAGGTTTGAATACCATCAGCCCAAGTTCGTCGGTCAAGCAGAAGCAACGAGGCTGCATGTCCAGTTCCGGAAGCTCCATCGTAACCACCGCAAGCAGCTCGACCTCCAACATTAGCTCGACTTGCCCAACCGGATCTGAATCTGAGGCCACCGTTTTTGAGAGCGAGGCGAAACAACAGCGACCTAACCTTAATCTCCCTTGCTACCAGTGTTCTTCAATAAACGAAAATACTGCGAAAAAACTATGCCGAAAGCAACCGCTCGCCTTGGTGGCGCACACTCAAACTCAACTCATGAGAACTTACCCGGCAGGAATGCGCATAGACTCCTCGAACTTCAACCCGGTGATATTTTGGTCGTTCGGACTACAAATGGCAGCCCTAAACTACCAAACAGAAGACACCAACATGCAGTTAAACACAGCGCTGTTCGAGACCAATGGTAAATGCGGTTTCGTCTCCAAACCCAACGTGATGTGGGACCGTTCGCACGTGATGTACAGGCGATTTAATCCCTGGGATAAGGAATTTGACGGCCTGCATTCATCCCAGATCGTCATCAACGTGGTTTCCGGCCAGTACGTTTGCCAAAGCAACGTAAACTTGAACACTTACGTGGAAGTTGAAATAATAGGGATACCAGTGGACTGCAACAAGCAGAAAACCAAAATAGTCCAGAAGAACGCCCTGAACCCAATATGGAACGACACTTTCCACTTTAGAGTTTTGTTTCACGACTTGGCCTTCCTCAGATTCACCGTAATGGACGCCACCAGCAATCACTTATTAGCACAGAGAATACTGCCTTTGAAAAGTTTGAGGCCGGGATATAGACACCTGCGGTTAAGATCGTCCTTAAATAAGCCTCTGAACATGTCGACCTTGTTTATATACTCGAGGGTGGAGGAAGAAAGTTTGGAAAATACGGAAAGTCGAGAGGGTTTGGATAGGACGCAAACTGACGTCGACAAGCAACAGGACTCTAGTATAGACAGTACTTACGTGGGTATATCCGGCACGCCCCTGTGCGTTAAAAGACGTATGTTCTTTCTGATGGTGTATGGTGTTGTGGCTGAGGAACCTTACACGATATTGAAGATAACTCAAGAGAGCTCAACTCAAGACGTTCTGCTTTTAGCCCTCCAAAAAGCTAACGTCGCCATTGATAAACTTAACGATTATATTTTGGTCGAGGAAGTCGCTAGAGGATGGGAAAAGAAAGATCATAGTTTGCCAGCTACTCAAAGGGTACTGGATTTACACGAGAGGCCTTTGCAAGCACAGTCGCAGTGGAAAGGTGAAGGTCGTTTCTTGTTGAAGCGCATGGGTGATGATCCTAGTAGTCGTGCTTGGTTATCGTCTATTAGGAGCGTTGCAAATCGGGAACGTGAAGCCAGAAAATCAGACGGTGCCCCGAGTAACGCGTGGGAGGAAAACGATACTTTTCTTGTTTGTATTTACAATGTATCACCGGAAATTCCCTACGCCATATTGAAGGTCCCGCTTAATGCTTGCGCGCAGGATGTTCTGGCTCAAGCGTTGGTTAAAGCCAGAAGGATGGAAGACCCCATGAATTTTGTAATAGTTGAAGAACTCGAATGGGGTGGTACTAGTCATAATATCCAATTGCGTGCTTTAGCAGATGAAGAAAACGTTTACAGTGCCCAGTCGCATTGGCAGACGATTGGAAGGTTCATCATGCACGAACGCGCTAACGTAACGCCGACGACCTTGCGCAAAAATCGCATAACGTCCAGTCTCCGATTAGCAACCCTGGATCGTATAAGTCGAGGCCTGAATGTTGCACGCAATGTTGCTAGCAATAGTATTAAAGCTCCGGTGCAAGTTGCTTTAAGTGATCCGACGACGTCGAAGTGGAAGAGTAAAACGGGGGAAGACTCGCGCAAAGGCATGGTTAGGGGTAAAGTGCACTCTGAGAAAGACACCACCTCGACCATACAACAGCCCAAAACGCAGTGTCATCGCGAGGTGCATTCCGAAGGTGAGACGCTCAGTGATGATGACTCTAAAGAATCCGACCTTATGGCCACCGTTTCACGACTCAAAAAAGTTTCCCTGCGCAAATTCAAGGAATGGAAATCATGACTTTTGGACTGAATTTATTAGTTTATGCGATTTTATTTTAGATTCTTTGTAACTGGTTTGTAGGTTTCAGTTCTGTTTCCAGACGATTGCAAGACATGAAACCGATCTGGATTTACACAGGCAGGAACTAAAACCTAAAAACAATTTTGGTCTTAATTTGTTTTTGGCCGGTCAATTAAAATTTAATTAAGTCAAGGACACAACTGGCCAACGACAATCGTTCTGTTTTCCGATAAGAGCTTTAAATATCGAATTAGTATTTATATTATTATAATTGTGACTCCTTCTTAGAGAAATTTTATTGGAAGGAATAATCTAAATCATTTTTTTTTGTTCTAGTCGGTTAATGAAGCCCATTACCAAATAATACTTTGTTGTTAACATGAATATCAAAATGGAAGGGGGGCTCTAGTTAAAATTATTGATAAAATAAATGCCTATACACTTTAAAAATGCAGACGTTCTCTGCCAATAAGTTTTTCTTTTAATTAACTGCAAAGAATTGTCACATGTAAAAAGCATTTTATTTTAATAACAATTACAATCTTATCGTTATGTTTGCTATAGACAAATGTAAAGGAATAAAAGCGGGGCTTGAATTCACATTATTTTTATTATATCACGTGATTTTGGCTGATAAAAAAACATAAGATGGGAAAGAGAGAAAATAAGAATGACGAACAAAAAGAGAAATCCAATTACGTTGATCGAATCAGTACAACAAAGGAAGAAGCGAAGAACCAATGAAAAGAAAAACGATTTTCAGAATTGGGTAAAGAGAAAAAAAGGATAGAAAAAAGAAAAACAAAGAATCAAATTCATCCAAAAAAGGACAAAGAAAAATAAATAAGATCAAGCACGTTGCACGTTCCAGCTTCCTCATAATTCGTTCTGCGAATAATTACAAGCAAATGGAAGAAAGGAAGACTTAATGTTGAGGTAATTATGGATTTTCGTCGCAAATTATTTTTAACAGTCATTCATCAAGTCTGCGAACGAGATCTTTGCCTAAAACGAAGAAAACAAGAAGAAGAAGATAATGAAAATGCCGAAATTGCAATTTCATTCCTTAATACACTTCCTCTTGGAGTTCCAGCGTTATTCCTGTGAAAACAAAAACAAAGATCGGCGAAAAAGAAGAAGCGAAGGAAAAGTTTGTTGGAAGTTGTAAATCCCATGCCTGTGTGAATTCACTTTAGAATTATGATGAAGATCAAAGCATAGAAACGAAAGGCGAGGAACGAAAAGATCAGATTTTGCCTAAGCTTGATAAGAAAAGAACAACTATAAGGAAGAGGAATGAAAAAAGAAATCGGAAATTCAAATCTTAATACTTGAAACTGCGACGGAAAAATAAGAGAATAGAAGAAGAAAAAAGGAAACGATTGCCAGAAATTGTAAACACCAAGCCAAGAAAGGTTAGACAGAGAAGAAAAGGAAAGTGAATTTCAAAATTTGTAAGTAACGTCCTTGATTGTATGATAACATGGTTGCCAGTTGTACGGCAACGTCCTTGATTGTATGATAACATGGTTGCCAGTTGTACGGCAACGTCCTTCATTGTAGGATAACGACCTAAGGTCCTTGATGTAACCAATTTTTGTAGTAAAGAGCAGTGGATGAACAAGAAGAGGAAAAAATGCAAATAATTTTCAAGATACAGCAAACAGCTGAACTATTATTATTCGATTTAGATAATTCGATTACGACAGTTTGGGGACATAAAAAGGGGCAGTTTTCCCGAACTCCCAACGAATATTAAAAAGAAATAGAAAAGCAGAACGATTTTTATGTTCTTTGAGAATAAATTTACCTCGACTATTTAATATTTCCAAATGACCTAGAATTTGTTTATCTAATCTCAACCTACATTTTTTGGCTTTGCTTTGGTATTATCGATTGTAGACGTGAATTTTAATAATTTATAGAATATGATAACAATATTTATCTGATATTGCACTTCCACAACTCAAATTTTACCTGTTTGTGAATTATCACTTGTATCGATTTCCTGTTTGAATAATAAACAGCCACTGCATTGCGAAAAACTAAACACAATGCGATTGATTATTATTGTTAAATAATATTATTGAAAGGACAGACGTCTGTGACAATGTGCAATTCTTTGCAGTCAAGTTACTTTGCCTCTAAATTCCTAAACCAAGTAGGTTGTTAATGATTTGAATGGATCATCAATAAAATATTAATAACAGATCAATCAAAATGAGTAATCCTGTTTTTATAAGACAGGGGGGCTTGGATCTCATTATCATGAAAGTTTCATCGACAGACATAACGTGCGAACTTGAGTGGGAAGTTATCTCCTGCGGTGCTAACTTATTAGTCACGTTCGTATGGCACGTTCCTTCGTATTTCACGTTAGATTAAATTAGAAGCGGCCCTAATATACATATTTAATATGAGCAGCGTTTAAATGTGAGTTACTTTTTACATAATACCATTATAATTGCCTAGATAATCTCCGCAATAGTACCCAACCCACCTACCCAACCTGCAACTTTTATACTTACTAAAAAGCAATCGTGTTTGCTAAAGCAGTATTAAAATAAAATCACTTGCGTCGTAAACCCCATCTTTTTTCATTTGGATACATATCTTTAACTGTATTTAGTTGTGATGTTACCTGTTTTATTAATTATACTGTCGGATTGTGGCGAAAAATGCGCTGTCGCAACAAAGAGGAGGAGGTACTGTAAAATATATTCATAGCTTTAAATTGAGATGTCTTGGGGATGCACCTCGAAAGAACTCGACGATTTGGTGCGTTTCTTTGTAAAATAAAATACAAAGTTTTTTAAATATATGGAGAATAAAAGCGTGCGCTCTCATATCTGCTTAGACTTATCAAATAAAAAAAAAGAAAGGCAAGGGCAAATTGCGCGCGTGTTTTTTAATTTTACATATCTTGAGGATCAACTATATTGTATTAATAAGACCTTCCTTGTATCATATTATATATTTAAAGAATTCTTACATTACTTAATCGATGTTGTTTACTAAAGATATAATGTACTATATACGAAAATATATATTACTGTTAATTTGTAGTACAAATTGGAAATTATTGTTTTTACGTAATATTGTTATATTTAACGATTTATAAATTATATTGCAATCAGAGCGTCTCTTTTATTTACACTTGGCATGCCTCAATTACATGATCGTATTTTGTGATCACCCTATATAATGTTTTTCATGGCAGAAAACTAATAATCTTCTAAAGTTTTAATTAAAGGTAAACTAAAGCAGCAGGAGAAAGAACACAATATAAAATCATGGCAAAGAAGTATATTTCATTAGTTTTTTGGTCAGAGTAATATACAGAATGACCAATACTCAATATACTAAAAAAAAATTGCAAAATTCATTTAAATTAATTTGTACTTCAAGGATCTACGCTTTTTATGATGATAGTAATGATAGTAATCAATTCACACTCACAAACACACTCTCTTTGTGTTTATTGTAAAATAATTTTAGAATTGTAATGCATTTGAAAAAATAATTCTAATTTTTTGATTTGTTTTTATCGTTAAGAAAAATCCCTAAGGATTATTCATCGTTGATTGTTTAAGCTGTCGGCAGCTGTTGTTATCTCTTAAAACGAACAGGCGTGGTGTTTGAAGCGTACAATTCTTTAGAGCCTTGAAAAATAAATAATTCCACAAACAAAAATATAAACAAATAAATAATTGTAAATTTTAAATACCGTGCGATCGAACAAAAACTGATGACCACACTGAGATCATGTTGTCAACAACGATGCAGTTTAATTTTTCTTTATGTTGTTTTTGTTTAAATTGCCTGTTACCTTCAAGCCACATTTTAATATAACTTAAGTCTTCGCTGTGTCTCTAATAACTTTCTGGTGTCCGTGCTGCCCCCTCTGGAACGTTTGAGGTAACGAAGGTAGAGTCATTTATGCGGCTGGCCGCGTTCTTTCTGAAGAGGGAGCCACACTCTAGTCATCTGTCACAATTTTCCTAAATAATTTACCAAAACCTCTTTCTACTTCGGTAGGCAAAGAATAATAAAGATTACCCTTTCGATTGGAACTAATTTATGCAAAATTACATGATTTGGGGGTAATTAAATATAATACGTTAATTATTCAAAATTCAAACTGAGAAGGGGTCAGTCTACCGACTACTGTCGCACGTCCAGCCAGATGAACGACTTTTTATCCTTTATTAATCTAGAAAGTCATAATTGTTACGCCACGACTTCCTAAATTAATAATTAATTATTTTAATTAATTAATTAACTCTTAATTCAGAGATTTTTTTCTTTCCCGAAGAGGGAGCCACACCAGAAGACCTTTTGCTAACTTCAGAGAAATAAATGCTGCCGATTAACGCATAAAAATATGTAGATGGAGCCATCTACCAAGAACCAGAAAACCATGGCTATGGCAATTGTTTTTGCTGAAGCGCTAAATGGAAAACCTTGTTCAGCGCGAAAATTAAATTTCCTTAAAAAATTGAATTTCGTCTCTGAAAAATATTGTTTTTTCTTAGCACATTTGGCCAGAGGAAGTCGCCTTAATTGTTAAGATTCAGGATACTGGCGCCCTCGTTAACTGCCATTAGTTACAAATTTATGATTAGAAAAGTCATACATATTTAATTCACTTAAAATTATTATTTTAATTTCATTAACAGACATCGGACATTTCGGAGTGTTGCCATGGTTACGCAGTACAAAGATCAATGAAAAGTACCCATTAATTGCGTAACCATGGCAACGCTCCGAAATATCCGAAGTCTGTTCATCAACATTACAAAATTAAATAATTATTTATAACTTTTATCACGCGCTAGGGACGAGTAATCATAGAGGGTCTAAGAAAATTCAAATCCGTAAGATTTATGCATCCATTCTCACTCCCCAGAATGGAAGAATTTTTTTTAATACAGTACGATCTATAATGACATTAAAGACATCACACTTTTAAATTGGGTGTTAGAAATTCGCCCGTTGTCATGGAAATAAGGTTAACACAAGACTCCTTGAAATAGATGAGCGAGACACAAAATACGTAACTAATCATGAGTGAGAAAGACGCAATTACGCGCTAAAAAATTGAAAAATGCTGAGAAAACAAAAGAAAATCGACTGATGAATAAAAATAAACGATAAATAAAAAATAAGTGACAGTCAATTAATGAGGGACGATAAATAACAGTCAATTAAAAACAAAAGAAAATCGGCTTATGCAGCAAAACAAAAACTAATCGGTGTTAAAAGTAAAAACTGCTGAAAAAACAAAAAGAAAATCGCTTGATGAAGGAAAATAGGCAAAGAGAATTCATTAAGTTTCCCCAGAAGTCCTCAAGTTCTAACTTCAGGTTAAACAACCGACCCAAAAATTGGTTTACAAAGTGGTCGAGATGTACTGTTTGAGTTGGCAGTACTGAATTTTATTTTGAAAGTGTACAAGTGGACTAACTTCCGATTGTTGACGGCTTGACACTGGCAGCCGTCACTTTACAAGCGTCATTTGACATTATTTGAAAGTATTATCACACCGTCGAGTTCTAAACCTCGAAAGCAAGATTAAGAATGGCAAGTTCAAATGTCAAATTGACAATTGTCATGATGATGGTGGTTCATGGCCAACTTCGCAACGCTAGATTAAAAAGAAACAGTCTTTATTATCCGGTTGCAGTGTTGCAAATAGTCGAATAAAAAATGTCCTTAATTGTACTGTCAACTCAAACAGTTACTCTTGACCACTTTATATATAATCGTTCTTGGAAAGCACATTATTAATCACGTTGTATAATTTGGAGTTGTTGATATTATTATTTTGTTAATAATAAAATTTCGTCCTAACATTTCAGACAGTTGTAAGAAGAATTTAAATTATCTTGTTGCGTTATGTTTAATTTATTGTTTATACAACTTTGTGTGTTTTGAAGAATAAAAAGAAATCAGAAGATGTAGATCAAGGAAATTGGAAAGTATTAAACGAGTTGCCATCTTTTTAGAAATTTCAAGCAAAATGAAAGCTGTTTTATTTATTTCTTTCTATTCCATTGTTATCAAAAGTCATTACTGCAAGGTAGCTTCATAGTTAATAAATAAAATACAAGTCAAAAGACATTGATTGATTTTATTGGAAGCTATTTAGAGATATTTACAATGTCTCGCTTCTATTGGTACGAACAAGATCAGGTTCGATACTTTTTGAACTCACCTCGTATGTAAATTGTTTACAAAAACGAAATGTAGTATTGAGTAGGTACCAGACTCAAAAATTCTGGATAACTATTAAACGTTTATTATTTATTAACGAAAATTCGCTCTTTTATTCGTTCTTGATCGTTTTTAATTTATTATTTTATTAATTTGTTTTAAAATAAGCAGGTTTTTTGACACTCATCGAGAATTAATTTAATAAAAAAATAACGATTTTTAAAGGCCATTATAGACACAATTTACATCTCCTGCTATCTGTATAGTATTGCGTTGCTTACAAAGTTTATTCATGCGAACCTGTATAGTGAGAAATGATAATATTACTCGCGTATTCCTACATAATCATCAAGGTCAAAAAAATAACTATGCAATTTTTTTTCGGGTAATCATTTTTTATTATGCACACCTCATGAAAGCCCTGTGTAATCCCGAAACACTTTAATTGGGAATTTGTTGCAGCGCAGCAAACGTGTACTTCCCACTGAATTAATTACTTCAAAATTATCTATATCAGAGAAAAACTATCACAATGCACATTTTTAATTGTCTGATAAGATTTAAAACTACAGCGCTTGATAAGCTCACGTTAGTTGCTATTATCTGGCGAGCACACAACATAGTTTTGTGCGAGAAGGCGTGCATTAAGTGTTGCCAGTATATTATTATTATTATTATCATTAAAATTGTTGCCGCTCAAAAAACACAAACAAACTCAAATTGCAGAGTGAGAGAGTGACTACAATTTTGCACTCGGTTTTTCATTTGCGTGCAAACTACGGCAGCTCAAAGGTCAACATGGACGGGGTAAGTCCCGACGTCATACTTAGGAAAAAAAAGAATTTTAATATTAATTGAATTAACCTTACTTTCGCAGCAGAGAAAATGTGATATATGTAATTGTGTGCCTGAAAATTCGCTGCATAAATCATCGGAGTTACATCGGTTTAATTTTTTGTTGTTCGAGTGGAACCAATATCGGTGAGTGAGTTCCAAAAAATATAATTCAAAGACTTCATTGTTTTCCCCCCACAGCAAAGCCCTTGTTCAGAATAGAAATGGGGTGAAAATTGAACAGCGAATTAAAGGACAAACCATCGAAGAGACTAGTTACGATAAGGCAAGCGGATCGTTTATAGTTAAGGCAAGTGCAGCCTAAAACATCAAATTAATTTAATGCTGATAATCTATTTAAATATTATTGGACAGCTTCCTCTTGTCAATGAAATAAAAATTTGATGAGTCTCTTCCTTCCATGAAAGATACTTACAATTTTTATGTTCTAAACTGGTTTGGGGAGGGGCTTAAGATTTTTGTTAGTTTTTTGGGACTTCAAGGTCTCTCTGCTTTAGCTAATAACACAAATTGCCAGTTATGAACATATTTTAGCTTTCTTCTGCGAAGCACTTGTCTTTGACGAATGGTGTTTCGTGCACTTTCACAATCGAAAACGAAAGGAAGAAGGATAAGGTCTGCCTGCTGAAGATCACCGTCTTACATCCGCACTACGATGATGCAGTTACCCTCCAAGATAGCAAAAACATCTTCAAGAACAAGAAAGTATTGGAACTTGAGCCAAGTAAATGATTAGCCGGTTGCCCCCAATTTAATAATCAATTTTTTTCCTGATAGAACAAAAATATGAAGTCACAGCTCAAATCAACTTGAGACTCACAGCCGTTGGGAGTTACAAAATTCCCCTGGCATTTTCTTTCCAGGTTTACGGGGATAGCAACACAGACAGCTTCACATTCGCAAGAGAAATCGTTAGTTTTACATTAAAGGTTTGAATTACTTTCATTATCATTAAGCTTACAGGTAATAGTAATAAGTGACTACAACGATGTCATCGAGGATGAAGGGAAGAGCCCATTCACGAACAGTGTTTGGAAAAATGTACGCTCTCTTATACCCCCAACAGTTCAACAGTACGTAAGTATGTTTAACCTTGAGGCAGATTACTTCAGGATGTTTTACAGGTACGTAACGAATTCGTATCCGATTCCAAACGAATATCGCATAGTCCTAATGGTTGGTTTAAACGAAACTAATTACCTAGGTCAGAAGGATCTCGATACTCTGAATTATATCAGGTGATTATATTTATGCAATTCAACTCATTGTAACACATAATTAATTTTCCAGGAAAATATTTGATCCTTGTTACTGTGACACCAAGGAATTTGAACCTCTGTATCCTCCCACGCCTGAGAACTACGCTGACTTCTACCACATTTTAATATGGCTGGATGAGGTGGGGCAAGCGCTGATGTTGCGAAAATACAACATGTCAAATGTAAGCAGTCGATGAAACCGTTACATTTAAATGCTGTGGGTTTCTTCATTCGGACAGGTGACTATGAAGATCGTGCAAGGTAGAATGTTGGAACTCGAAGTGCCTGGGCTTGCCGAGAAACGCCCATCTCTTATAGCTGGTGATTTAGTAAAAATTAGGTGCCACGAAGATCACACCGCTTATCAAGGGTACATCAAGACGGTCAATGATAAAACTATTTGGATTCAACATGTTGATGATGAGTAAGTTTCAATTAAATGCAATGATGGGAACTTAGCACACCCCTTCAGGTTGATCTCAATGATACAAGACCAAGAAGAAACTGAGTTAGATGTAGCTTTTGAATTAGCTCGTCTTCCATTTGAACGTAAGCACAGGGGCATTGACGATTGTGTCAACGGGGGTTTGTTGACTGTGTTGTTTCCTGCCAGGCATTCGAAGCACAATACAATAAATACTATCAAAATAAACAATACCAGGTAAGTTTCTACTTTTACAAAATCACGTGCCAGCTGCTACATCATTTGACTTGCAGGTTTTACAATCAAAGTGTTTTAAGCAACAGGGAGCAAAAAACTGCAGTGCTAAATATTTTAAACGGTTCAGCCAAGTATGCACCGTATATTGTGTTTGGCCCTCCGGGTACCGGTAAGACGGTTACAATTGTTGAAGCGATTCTGCAGGTGTGTTTCGTTTAGGCTTATTTTAGTCAGGGTTGATGTTTATTGTGAGTTGCAGATCAAAGCAAATCTCAACAAATGCAAGATATTAGTGTGCGCTCCTGCGAATGCTGCTTGTGACATGTTGGCAACCAAACTCATTCCGTTCTGTACAAAAGAAGAATTGATTCGCATCCACGCACAGAGCAGAAATTGGTATGATCTACTTTAAGTACCTATACATACAAGAAAACCATGAGATGTGAGGAGCCTGCTTTCTTCGTTTCTCTCACCTGCAACGCATATTTAATTTGACACCCTCTGAGTTCAATATATTTTTAGGAATGACGTTCCGGATAGCATTAAGCCCTACAGTAATCATGATGGCGATTGCTACAAAAGAATTCTTCCGCGAAAAATTGCATCGTATCGAATTGTAATAACAACCTTAGTATTAATAGGAAAGTGAGTGTTGTCGCGTCGTTTCGAGCTGTTGCACCATTAATTTGTTTTTAGATATTCAGGGCAATACACCCCTGACTATGTTTTCATCGATGAGGCCGCGCAAGCCATGGAACCTGAAGCCGACATTGCGATAGGTTTGTTGTCGCAAGGTAAACACCTGGTTCTAGCGGGTGATCCAAAACAACTGGGCCCGCAATCCTCATCCAAAATAGCAGAGAAATTAAAATTAGGTGAGAAAAAAATTGCAGGCAGCCAAGGCGTGGCCTCACCTAAATAATATTCCAGGTGTTTCACTTCTTGAACGACTAATGACGACTAATCCTTTATATATAAATGGCAATACTGATTTCATAGCCATGCTTAAACTGAACTACCGGGCACACCCAACCGTGCTGCGATTACCAAACGAATTGTTTTATGAAAGCAAATTAGTCGTAAGTAACAAGAAATATGGTAATTGGGGCTCCATTTAAAACAAGACCCTTTGCAGCCAGTCAATCCGATCCCAAAGAACGACCCGATTGCCAAATTATTTATTTATCCGAGGATGTTCCCCGGTGGTCAACGAAACAATAAGGATGTGGGCGAAGCAATTGAATTTTATGCCGTGTTTGCGAAAGAGCAACGACAAGGCAAATCACCGAGGTAATGTCACAAACTGACTGTTTTGAATACTTCTTCACATAGAAGCTTTTTAGTTACTTTAATGAGTCTGAAATTCAGACGGTCATGAAATGTATAAAAGCTCTTCTCTCTTTGTCACAAACACGGGTGTCCCAATCTGAGATAGGTGTGGTAACTCCATACATCAGGCAAGTGCATAGAATAAAGCAGCGCTTGGAGCAGTCCAAGTTAACGGATGTTGAAGTTGGAACTACGGAAGCGTTTCAAGGGCGAGAGAAGCGAATTATCATTATTTCAACGGTTCGAGGTCAACATTCCCTGTTATTGTTCGACAAGCGATACAAACTCGGCTTTGTCTCTAACGAAAAGGTAATTCGTGTAAATTTTTCAACAATTAAAGTAACGTGGGGGTTTGTAGCGTTTCAACGTGGCCTTAACGAGAGCCATGAGCAAACTGATTGTCGTCGGTAATCCGCTGGTGTTAGGAACTGATAAGAATTGGCTGCGCTTTATTGAACTGTGTGAAGCAAAGGGTGCATATTTTGGCAGACAATACACCAGACGCACTGATGCTGTGAAGAAGGACATTAGCCAAAGGATAGGGAGTGTAAAGTTTAACCGAAGTCATCAAGGTGGCTAAACAAGAAGAGAAGAATAAGCAATATTACTAAAAATATTTTGTTGTTTTTGACTATTTCAAAATTACCATGTTTTATACTTAATGTGTGCATTTTTTTTTTTAAGTTGTAATTCTAAACACAAATTTTAGGTTATGTATACTTCACAGTGCTGTCACACTTAACATATCATGATTGCCAATCATGTACCACTACAAAGTAGCAATATTGCCAGTAGGCCTTTGTAAAACGTCACTAAATAGATATAGGAGAGGCAACTTAACAAGCGGTGCACGTCATTAATGACGTCAGACGTGTCGTCAGAAGGCAGCTATGTCTGCCATGTAACAAAAGAAAAAATAATTTTTGAAAGTAACATAGTAATGTATTAACGTTGTAAAATCACAATGAAATACTTCTTCTATAAAAACTTAAGAAATCTGAGTAATAAGTGTAAAGTAAATATGCTCCATATATTTTATTAATAGCCGTAAAATTCTGATGAATTTTTATTTTGAGAGTTGGTATACCTCAAAATTTATCGTTGTTGCCAATTTGGTATGTCAACAAGTTTTGTGGTGGTTTCAGTTACTTTTATTTTGCTTCTATAGTACACTAAATTTCCTTCAGTATGCCTAAAAGTTTATGTAAACAGACGAAGGAAGTTGTTAGGTGTCTCATCAACTACTTCGAAACAGAACGTGACAATGGTGGTTCATTAGTACCATTGTGCGCTGTTCGAGAGGTATTACAGTTGTATACATAATATGAGTTATATAAAACACGATTTTATTTTAGCGTGCTGCTGAAGCATGTGCCTTAAGTATTGCTACTATTAGTAGAATTTCAAAAGCATCAAAAGAAAATCAACCCTTGTCTTTACTTAAAAGGAAACGAACCAGAGCTAAGCCTACTGTTGATGTGCAACTCAAGTTGCAATACCCAATGTTATTTATGAAATGTATAGCAACCACTAGCATATACGAATAATTTTTTTGTATGTAAACTTGTGAGCATGTTACAAGTAAAAGTTTGCTGAGTTTGTTAAAAGAAAGAGAATTGTACAGCAGAGCATTAAAAAAAATTGCTTTTCGTTGGAGAAAAGATGACTGCCGAAGAGGATTGATGGAACTGCAGCATATAGCGTTAGCACGGGTTGACTTTTTGCAAAAGTGGCTATCACAAAGAAACTTTTTGTTTGATAATGGTATGTTAAAACCTCAGTTGCTGCTCTAGTCTCCTTGTAAGTTTTTCAGTGAAAAGTTAAATAGAAACAACAAACTATAATACATTAATGTTTTAGGCATAAACCTCCAAAAGAATATGTAATTGACAATATCGCAGCACAACATGGTCATAAAATTCTTCGATTGCCCCATACCACTGCATATTTAATCTGATCGAGAATATTTGGGGTCTCACCAAAAATTATTATAATAAACATATTGGACGATATGGTTTGGTATAGGAAATTGTTTGAAAATATAGGAAGAAGCCTTGCAAATGATTACTGCTCAAACTTGGGTTATTGAGCATACAGAGGCAGAAATAATCAGATGGTGGGAACATGAAGATGTGTGCCCCCTTATTATAAATTTGGAGGAAGACTCTAGCTCCTGCTAGTGACAGTGATGCTGATTAAAGTTTTTAAATTTTTTGAGTATTTATACGTGAGAAGGAAGAACGGAACTATGTTAAAAATTTGGTGGCAATTAATATTGTGTAAAATTATGATGAAATATTTAAGTATTGACTGGCACTTTTTTGAGTGACATTAATTTGCTATGAAAATGAGTATAGCAATGTGAAAAATCTAATTTAGAAAATGGAATATCATTATCGTAATCACAAGAAAATAAAACAAGTGGATTCTTTCCTTCAAAGATTCGATATACAAATTAGAATTAGTTATTAACAGAAAGACTGAAACTTATGGGCTCAGTTTAGTATTTGTAGGTAATAATTGAGGCAAAGTAATTTAACAAAAAACAACTCACCCAGATTGTCTTAAGTATGTTTATTTTGCATTACTTACCCAAATTTATGTAATAAAGATTATAATAAATTAAACTAGATTCTTATTTGATGAAAGTTGTGCAATAAATACCTTCAAAATTACAAATGTTTATTAATGGATCATTGTATTAGTGCCCGAAGAAGCATTGAGAAGTCGATGAATTTGACTGTGAAGAAGAAATGATTACGAATTTGTTATCTAACAGTAGATTCCAAACTTATTTTATGATTTTAACTTCGACTTCTCTTCACTCTACCCTGAATATTTTTATTTATATACATGTTTACAACAGATGAATGATATTGACAACATATAACCTTAAATTACGTATGTCAGATGATATATCAAATCCTGCTATCCGGCAGCAACGCATAATGTGACGTCATGAAATCGTAGATGACGTGCACCGCTTGTTAAGTTGCCTCTCCTATACAGGTCAATAATTCATTAAAGATTTCACTACAAGCAAATGCCGAGAAATCATTGATTATATTAAATTTTTCTATTTTATAGCGTTTTCAATTGACCCCACTAGTGACCACTCGTCTCTTATTACACGATGTTAAAAGGTGAGTGTCACCGGTGCAGTGAATCGAAAACGCTAAAGGCGTATTAGGTTTTCCAACTCTGATTTCAGTATTAAAAGATCGTTAAAATTGCAAAAGAAACGATTTGAATATAAAAGGATACGTTAGCGTTAAAAATAAATTAAAAACGGTAACAAAACACGTTGGAATTCTAATCAAATTTCGACTTTTTTCTTTGTAAAACACAAAATGCAGTCAACTGTGAAACAAATTGATATTGCACAAGTGTTTCAATCACGTTTACTTCCTTGAAATGCCTCATAAAATAAAGAAACAAAATACGACAGATTGTAGAAAGGAAATTTCGATTGTTATTTTTTATTGAAAAATAAAAATGGAAAGGAATCAATTGTTTTTCATTTCTTCTTCGTTTTCTATTTTCTGTCTTCTTCTGCAAATTGCCAAAACGGCTTTTTACAAAAATATAAGAAATTAAATGAAAAAATCACCAAACTAGTTGAAAGCTAATGAATGTCAAAAAAAAAAACGGAAAATGCTGAAAAAACAAAAGAAAATCGAATAATGAATAAAAAATAATCGATAATAAAAAAAAATAGTCGCAATCGAAAAATAATTGACAATCAATTAATAAAGGAAAATAAGCAATAGTCAATTGAAAACAAAATAAAATCGACTTATGCAACAAAAAAGAACTAATTAGTGTTAAAGAGAAAAAAAAAAAAAATGCTGACAAAACAAAAGAAAATCGACTAATGGAGAAAAAATTTATTTATAAAGAAAAGAAAATATCAAATAACGAAAAAAATCGACTTACTCGGCAAAAAAGCCAAATAAATAGAAATCGTTGGGAGAATTAAAAAAAATCGACTCAAGAATATAAAAATAAATTATAATAATCGACAGAAAAAATAAATGGCGGTCGATTAATGAGAAAAAATAATAATAATGGTTAATTAAAAACAAAAGAAAATCGACGTATGTATCAAAAAAGAACTAATCAGTGTTAAAAAGTGACAGAAGCCGAGAAAACAAAATAAAATCGACAGTTGGAGGAAAATAAATAACAATCGATCGATAAAGAAAAATAAATGACGATCGATTAATGAAACAAAAATAAATAAATGTCAATTAAAAACAAAAGAACATCGACTTACGCGGCAATAAAAAAAGCTAAAGCAGTGTTAAAAAATGAAAGAAGCCGAGAAAACAAAAGAAATTCGTGTAATGGAGAAAATTAATAAACAATCGTTCGATAAAAAAATAAATCAATGACGATCGATTAGTGTAATGAGGAAAAAATAAAAAATGTCAATTAAAAACAAAAGAAAATCGAATTATGCACCAAGAAAAAAACTAATCGGTGTTAAAAAAATGAAAGAAGCTGAGAAAAGAAAAGAAAATCGACTAATGGAGGAAAATAATTAACAATTGATTGATAAAGAAAAATAAATGACAGTCGATTAATGAAGGAAAAATAAATAAATGTCAACTAAAAACAAAAGAAAATCGACTTATGTGGCAAGAAAAAAAACTAACCAGTGTTAAAAAATGAAAAAAGCCAACAAAATGAAACAAAATCGACTGATAGAGGAAAATAATTAACAATCGATTGATAAAAAAATTAAATGGACAGTCGATTAATTAGGAATTGATAAAGAAAAATAAATGACAGTCGATTATTGAAGGAAAAGTAAATAAATGTCAATTAAAAGCAAAAGAAAATCGACTTATGCGACGAGAGAAAACTGATCAGTGTTGAAAAGTGAAAGAAACTGAGAAAAGGAAAGAAAATCGACTGATGGAGGAAAATAGATAAATGACATCCGATTAACAAAGGAAAAAATAAATAAATATCAATTAATGATAAACAAAATCGATTTGCGCTACAAAAAATAGAAAATGCCCAGAAAACAAAAGATAAATTCAACAAATTTCCCCAGAATTCCCCAAGTTCTAACTTCAGGTTATACAGTTGACGCAACTCGGACCTAAATATTGATATAATCCTTCTTGGAAAGTAGTTTTTTTTCAGACAGTCTTTATTGAACACATTGTATATTTAGTTGACTAGCTTGGAGCTGTAGATCAAATTTTTTTTAAAGATTAATATCAATAAGGCTTCTTCGAAAAAAAAAATTTTAAGAAAAAAAATGTCAATAACATTTCTGACAGGCATTATGAAATGAATTTAAATTCTCTTGATGCATTACGTGTAGTTGTTTCGAAACGTCGTTCTTTTATCGTATGTTTTAAACAATAAGAAGAAGAAGAAATCAGAGAATGCTAAATCTAGAGAATTAGGAAGATCGCCAAAAACTATTTTTCTAAATTTGATGCAAGATTAAAAAGTTGTTTTTTTATTTTCTTTTCCTTCATTTAACATTTTACTAATTTGCATTGACCACTCGTCAAGAATTAATTTAAAAAAAAGTTAAAAAATAGATAGAAGCTCAAGTAAAAGTTGAATCGAAAAGAGATATTACTTCATTTAAGCCATAAAAATTCGGGAAACTCACCTCATAGAATGAGGTTGGTAGGAGTATTATTGATTTTCCGGGGCATTTTCATGCGCCCTGCTTTCCTAAGCCGGACGTAAACTAACGATAATGACGTGAAAGTTTAACAAATACGTTCCAAGTAATAATCTTCTACAGTGCCAAATATATCAACAAATTACCAAAATGATGCTCGGAAGGAAACAAAGTCTGAAAGGCGAGCCAGCTTTGGCGGATTACGGACCTGATGAAGCTTTCAACGAAAGCGCCGACATCGAATGGGTGAACAAGGTAAATTCATGAGTGTTTTTTTTTTTGATAAATGGTAATTTCGAAATTTTCCAAGAACTAGTTATCATTTTTAGAGATGGGTGCGTCGCATTATGAGACTGTGTGCGCTCATCAGCCTAGCATCGGTCAGCTGCAACACTCCCAAAACGTTCGAAAAAATTCCACCAATGCAATACATAACATTCTGCTGTGATGTAGTAGTGACGTTCCTATTCACTGCCGAAATGATTGCCAAAATGCACATACGCGGTATATTAAAGGTACACGCCAAGACTTGACGTCCAAAATTAAATAGGAACAGATCTGATTGCTTTCAGGGAGAAAAACCATATCTGAAAGACCACTGGTGCCAATTTGATGCCAGCATGGTGTTCTTTCTCTGGATAAGTGTCATCCTGCAAATATTCGAAATGCTGGGGATTGTGCCAAGATTCAGTTATTTGTCTATTTTGAGAGCCCCCAGGCCTTTGATTATGATCAGATTTTTGAGGGTTTTTCTAAAATTTTCTATGCCAAAATCAAGAATCAATCAAATTTTCAAGTACGTCATTTCAGTTTTCCATTATTTTTTTTCAATCCGTTCTTTTTTCTCCTCTAAATCCTTATTCCATTGCCTGTATCCGTTTGAAGCTTGGACGCCCCATTAATACTAATTTTAGAATCAGAGTATAATTTAAATTCGAATGTTTTATTTCAGACGATCGAGCCAACAAATCTACAACGTAACTTTATTTTTCCTTTTCTTCATGTCGCTCTACGGGCTATTAGGCGTACAGTTCTTCGGCGAATTAAAAAATCACTGCGTCCTAAACACCACGGATCCACAGTATGTACGCGAGATTTCGTTTAACCCCCTTTTTCCTGCACGCCCTTTTGCTTGCAGTTACATTACAATAAATAACTTAGCAATACCGGACACCTTCTGCTCGCTAGATCCAAACTCAGGCTACCAATGTCCTCCTGGAATGAAGTGCATGAAACTGGAATTATCACGCTATATCATGGGGTTCAACGGATTCGACGAATTTGGTAAATAAATAATTGGGGCCGTTCCGAACCTGATGATTTCGTTTTGCTTTCCAGTGACAAGTTTCTTTACCGTGTACCAAGCTGCGTCGCAAGAGGGATGGGTTTTCATAATGTACAGGGCCATCGATTCTTTGCCAGGGTGGAGGGCGGTCTTGTATTTTAGCACCATGATATTTTTTCTGGCCTGGCTGGTAAAGAACGTCTTCATAGCGGTCATTACAGAGACATTCAACGAGATAAGGGTGCAATTTCAGCAAATGTGGGGGGTGAGGGGTCATATCCAAAGCAGCACTGCTTCACAAGTAGGTCATTCACTTGCACTTGCATCATCATAAGAGGTGCACACGTTTGCTTCTAGATACTAACCGGTGATGATAAGGGTTGGAAATTGGTTACCCTAGACGAAAATAAACACGGAGGAATAGCCCCGGAATTCTGTCATACAGTTCTGCGTTCTCCTCATTTTCGACTGTTGGTGATGGCGGTGATTTTGGCTAACGGAATCGTAACAGCCACCATGCATTTTAAGCACGATGAGAGGCCGAGGAGTGTTTTCTACGAGAAATATTATTACATCGAAGTGGGTTTTACGGTACTCTTAAATTTCGAGACGATTTTTAAAATGTGGTGCCTCGGTTGGAGAGGGTACTGGAAGCATTCCATACACAAGTTTGAATTGCTCTTGTCCATTGGCACGACGATACATATTATACCAGGCTTCTACATGACTGGGTTTACGTACTTTCAGGTGGGTATCACCCCAGTTCGCCTTTTTCGATTCAATAATTGCTTGCAGGTATTACGGGTGGTTCGGCTAATAAAGGCATCGCCTCTGCTTGAGGACTTCGTGTATAAAATATTTGGGCCGGGGAAAAAATTGGGTAGCCTCATCATCTTCACCATGTGCTTGCTGATTATATCATCCAGTATTTCGATGCAGTTATTTTGCTTCCTTTGTGATTTCACCAAATTCGAAAGCTTTGCGGAGGCCTTTATGTCCATGTTCCAGATTCTCACGCAGGAAGCTTGGGTTGAAGTTATGGATGAAACCATGCTGAGAACACAACCGACATTAGCCCCTCTCGTTGCCGTCTACTTCATTTTATACCATCTCTTCGTAACTTTGGTAAATCCACAGAGGGGGTTTTATTTCCGAATCTTTCGCCAAGTGATTATTTTTAGATCGTGTTGAGTTTGTTCGTGGCGGTGATTTTAGACAATTTAGAATTAGATGAAGACATCAAGAAATTGAAACAATTAAAATATAGGGAGCAGAGCGCCGAAATAAAAGAGACCCTCCCATTTCGCCTGAGGATATTTGAGAAATTTCCTGACAGTCCATTAATGGTCACCCTACATAAAGTACCTTCTGATTTTAATTTACCTAAGGTACCGACCCCAATTCTGTTAACCACAACTATATTCTGATAGATGCGTTTTAGGTAAGGGAAAGTTTCATGAGGCAATTCGTCTACGAGACCGAAGACGATGAGAATTCCGAAACGAGCGTGAAAAAAATCAGCGAGGAAATATTCGACTCTAAAATCATCTACCGCAAGCAAAAGCCCCTGAAAATACTAAACAACTTGCCCAAAGTTCGCGCGGGTAATTCCAAATTAAAGAAGACCTCAATTGCACATATCATCAAGTAAGCGCCTCCTTCCGCGACTAATCCTTGTTAAAAAGCGTTTTGCAGCGACTCCAATAACCAACGGCTTATGTTGGGCGATTCTTCCATGATACCCGTCCCGGGAAGCAAAGGTCCTTTGAAACCACAGGGTACAATTAACAGCATGAAACAGTTACGTATCGATCCGAAGAAGTGAGTGTAAAAATCCTGAATCAAGAATTCGAAGTAATTCTTTTTACACACACAAACACACCCTCTCACATTAAAACCTCAAAACATCAAATTAACAAGTCGCATAGTTGAATTAACAAAAAAATTACATCGTAGGTTTGGTTCGCGTTCTATTAGGAGAAGTGTTCGCAGTGGGTCAATCAAACTGAAGCAAACGTATGAACACCTAATGGAGAATGGAGATATTGGAGTTAACAGAGTCAGTTCAGCCAGAGCAAGACCACACGACTTGGATATCAAACTCTTACAAGCAAAACGTCAGCAAGCTGAAATGAGACGGTAAACACCAAATTACCTCGCACTACTCCTTCAGTGCAGTTTGATTTTGTTTAGGAACCAACGGGAAGAAGACTTAAGGGAGAACCATCCCTTCTTTGATACGCCCTTGTTTGCCGTCCCAAGAGAAAGCAAATTTCGAAAAATATGCCAACTCATCGTATACGCAAGATACGACGCGAGATTAAAAGACCCATTGACAGGCAAAGAACGCAAAGTTCAATACAAGAGCTTACAGTAAGTACACGCAGAGCTTCCTCGAGCTTGCGCACTCACCAAACTGTTTTTCAGCAACTTCTTGGGTTTGGTAACGTACCTAGATTGGGTGATGATTACAATGACGACACTCTCGTGTCTATCGATGATGTTCGAAACGCCTTACTATCGCGTTATGGAGCACGTCAGCCTTCAAATTGCCGATTACTGCTTCGTCATTTTCATGAGCATAGAGTTGGCTCTGAAGATACTCGCGGATGGCTTATTCTTTACGCCGAAGGCTTACATCAAAGACGTCGCAGCCGTCCTCGATGTTTTCATTTACTTGGTCAGTAACGAAACAGACTTTACCATTCATCTAACACCATCAATTTAGGTGAGCCTAGTATTTCTCTGCTGGATGCCCCAGAGTGTCCCACCGAATTCAGGAGCTCAGCTTTTGATGATTTTGCGTTGCCTAAGACCACTGCGCATTTTCACGTTGGTACCACACATGAGGAAGGTCGTTTATGAACTGTGCAGGGGTTTCAAAGAGATTCTTTTGGTACGTAATCCAACACGTGACCTTTTCATTAACAACAATAATCTGTAGGTCTCCACTTTACTTATATTACTCATGTTTGTCTTCGCGAGTTACGGCGTGCAATTGTACGGGGGAAGACTCGCTAGATGCAACGACCCAACGATTCTAAAAAGGGAAGACTGCGTGGGTGTTTTCATGAGGCGGGTTTTCGTTACGAAAATGAAGCTCCTACCTGGGATTAACGAGTCGTATCCCTCCATGCTTGTACCTAGGGTCTGGTGAGTATCGTGTATATTCTTGATTGTAGCGATTTGCCCATTTCTTTTTCGTTTCAGGGCAAATCCCAAAAGATTCAATTTCGATAACATCGGGGATGCAATGTTAGCCCTGTTTGAAGTCCTATCGTTTAAAGGATGGCTTGACGTAAGGGATGTTTTGATTAAAGCTTTAGGCCCCGTAAGAACTTCTCTAAAGTCAGAATCTCCAAGGGTTAATGGCTTTGTGTTTAGGTTCACGCCATTTACATCCATATATACATATTCTTGGGATGCATGATTGGCCTCACGTTGTTTGTAGGGGTGGTAATCGCAAATTATTCAGAAAATAAAGGAACGGCACTGTTAACTGTGGATCAAAGAAGATGGTAGGTGGTCGGTCTATTTGGTTTTATTAAACATGACAATTGTAAACTTGAAGGTGCGATTTAAAGAAGAGGTTAAAAATTGCCCAGCCTTTGCACCTACCCCCAAGGCCAGATGGCAAGAAATTTAGGGCATTCATCTACGATATCACGCAGAATATTAAGTTTAAGAGATGCGTTGCTGTTATGGTACTTTTAAACAGTTCACTCCTAAGTGTAACGGTACGTTATATTGAATGTGAGGGAAATGATGAAACGGGAGATAATTTCAGTGGAACAAGGAGGAATCTCACACGGAAGTCCTCGCGACAGTCGGCATGTTCTGCACCGTCATCTTCGTGGCGGAAGTCGTCATGAAGAACATTGCTTTCACCCCCAGAGGGTACCTCCAATCTCGGAGAAACCGTTACGATCTCTTTGTGACTGTGCTGGGTGTTATCTGGACCTTTATTCACGTCATGTTCAAAGTAGTGTGCAGTTTCTAATGTGCACAACCCCCTTTGACTTTTTTTTTTGAATTCCAGAACGATTTGACTTACTTCATAGGATTCATGGTGGTGATATTGAGGTTCTTTACCATCACCGGAAAACACGCGACTCTAAAGATGCTGATGCTTACCGTTGGAGTGTCCGTCTGCAAGAGCTTTTTTATCATATTCGGAATGTTCTTGCTCGTGTTCTTCTACGCCTTAGCCGGCACTATATTATTTGGTACCGTGAAATACGGGGAAGGGATAGGCAGGTAGGTGTCGTTAAGAAGCACTTGCAATACGCTCTTTGAAATGTCTTCTAGGAGGGCCAATTTTGAGTCTCCGGTCACTGGAGTCGCTATGCTATTTCGGATAGTAACCGGCGAAGACTGGAATAAAATCATGCACGATTGTATGATCCAACCTCCTTATTGCACGCCAGCCGATAATTATTGGCAGACTGATTGTGGGAATTTCACCGGCTCGTTGATCTACTTCTGCACGTTTTACGTCATCATCACTTACATCGTGTTAAACTTACTTGTGGGTAAGACATAAGCGCCCCTCGTCGGAGGAAACGGTAATGAAACTGTCCATTGCAGCTATTATAATGGAAAACTTCTCCTTGTTCTACTCGAACGAGGAAGACGCGTTACTCTCATACGCGGATATCAGGAACTTCCAAAATACTTGGAACATCGTCGACATACACCAAAGAGGCGTCATCCCCGTTCGTAGGGTACCAACTCGTCAAATTCAGGCCTTCCAAATATGACTGGGTTCTAAATTTCAGGTCAAATTCATTCTGCGTTTGTTAAAAGGACGTCTGGAGGTCGATCCTCAAAAGGACCGCCTGTTATTCAAGCATATGTGCTACGAACTAGAGAGGCTTCACAACGGCGAGGACGTTACATTCCACGACGTCATCAAGTACGAAACCCTTTCACCCCCCACACGAGGAGAATTAAACAAACCAAACCTCTTTCAGTATGTTGTCGTATCGATCAGTGGATATACGAAAAGCCCTGCAGTTAGAGGAGCTTCTGGCCAGGGAAGAATTCGAGTATATCATCGAGGAGGAAGTTGCGAAGCAGACCATAAGGACGTGGCTTGAAGGATGTCTAAAGAAAATAAGGTCGACAAACGTGAGTGCCCCTGTGCTTTGCGTACGTTTCATTAAAGACGTAGGGCTTTCAGAAACAGCAAAATAGTTTAATCGCTGGTTTACGGGCGACGAATGAAGCAATGACGATTGTGATGGATCCACAGGAAGAACACAAAAATGTCACCCCGGACAAAGAACAACCAGAAGGAGAACCTAAAGTGGTAGATACATTTTTAATACTTCTTCTGTTCGTCGTTTCAAAATCGATCAAATGAGGAAACGGATTTCATTTGCACGAAGTTTAAAGGAGGATTTTTTTTTTAATTTTAGGAAGGAGAAGCAGAAAGAAGGAAACAAAAACTAATGACACTACCACGTTCTGATAGTATAGGAAGTAGTTCTGGTCGTAAGTTTCTAGCCCCGACCCTATCGGACCCAGCTGCCCGAACTGAAAAAGAAAAGATTTCGACGAAAAAGAAAAATAACAGGCCCGCTGGTAATCCCTGTGCCCCTCATTAAAACCAGCGGAAAAAATTAAATACTTTTTTCTAGCCACCAACAAAAACTTACCTTATTTAAACGAGGGCAACGAAGTGAACAGAATGCCCAGGGAGGTCTTCAACAACAAGACGTGCTTACCGAAAATATCGAATGCTACTTTGGAGATTAAAGACTGGTGGAACGAGCAGCTGAATTACGTATCTCAATCTAGCGATGAGGATTAGATTAGATTCCATTCAACGTTTCATTTCAAAAGTTTCATCAAATCAAACAACGTCTTAAGGGAAACCGAAAGCAATTTTTTATAAACTGTGATAACGATAAACTTCACTATCACTTTTGTTGTATAATATTAATAAAAAAAATGTTAAAAGGCTTGATTTATTTTATTAACAGTTATTTAAAGTAAGATATATCAAACTGCACAATGATTGTAATGTACGTAGTCAAAGCCCCGACAATCTAAAATTGTAAAACAACATTTTAGCACAGCACCATAAATACAGAGTGACCTCTTACCATGTAAGCTAAGCTGAGGTCGATGTTAAACAAGCCCCCTGCGGTTATTTTAAAATCCTCGTGCATGAGTTGTAACGAGAAAGATTTCACCTGTAATCGATGTGGTAAACTGTAATGGATGTGGATGGAGGGTGAGGTTATGACTTACGTTTCTTGCAATGGCGGGGTTGCCGTTATAATTGGGGATGTTTCTCAGTGATCGCTTGATTCTAGCCGCCTACAAGAAAATTGGACTAAGTCGAAATTAATGTTGCGCTTCTTACTTTACTTACGCGTTTAATGCAGAAATAGACTGGCATGATTATAATAATTAAGTTCATGCAGAAAATTACAATCCAATTTAAAGACATGAAGGTATTCAAATACCAAAGTCTTGTGACTTTACTATTGTAAATCTTAGAGATGATTAAATAAATCTGCATCATGAGGAAGAAGAAACTATTAACGAGCAGCATGATTACTTGCGCCCCAAAAATTTGAATTGCGGATTTGGATATGTTACTCAATTTGAAGAATGACTTTTGGATTTTCTGGATACGTATAATTGCACAAACGATGCCAAACTTTTTTCTCAGAGTCTTCAACTCGCAGAAGACCAAATTCAAATTTTCGTACTGGTTCTGGATCATACAATATAGTAGCATGTACTCTATATTTATAATAGAAAATCTAATGTCCATTACTCTCAAAATATAGTAACCAATAAACTGGCTCGTCGTGTAGGAATAAATACTGTTGCGCAGAATGGATACATAGTAAGCTAATTTCAAAAAGATTTGAACCATTACTAAAGCAACTTCGCATTTTAATAAGGCGAATTTTGGGGGACGCCCATAAGATAATATTAGTTGTTCCGTGGCGCGTAATTCGTTCCAAAGGGTCAACATTTTTTTGCAGTAGATGTTTCTCACAATTGTCGTAGCCAATATCTTAATCACAAGGTTGGTCGTGTAAAACCTTGTAAAGTACGTAACAAACTTCACGTTTTGGTAAGCACCCTCGCCTATGGTTATGAAACACACGTAACCAACCAACGTGGCAAGCGACACCAGAAACGTGGATGCAATCAGATAGCCCCTGGGGGGAACCTTCAAAGTACCAAATGGGTCCACGCGAAACGGCATTGCTCCCAAGCATTTTAAGCAAAGCGATAAAAGCTTGAGGTAGTTTAGAAGATACGACATTATTGCTGCTTACCATCAGAGTAAGTGCAGTAAGATTAATGGGAAATCAATTTATTTAAGGGAAGGAATTTAATGCAATTATAAAGAAATAAGTAAAGTACCTACGTGCTCTTTAAAAAATTAATTAAACTAAACGAAAAATAGAAGCAGTCGTGGCGTAGAAAAAAATTGTGATAGCATAAATTTGGCACTATTTCTGCGCTACGCTCACAATCAGTGCAACTTTTTATTAGTTGTCGAAATAATGATGGAAATTAAAAAGCATGTACAGTCGTGTCCAATTATATCGATACCGCAAACGTACTTACGTTTATTTTATTAACATTTTATTAACTTACATTTCTTGAATACATATAAGCTGGTGAAATTATAACGGCCATCACAAAAAACGAGTCCAATAGATATTGAATCGACACATCCAAATTAAAATGCACGGCGGTGGTGTTTCGACTAGCATAAAACTTGGACACGATATTGTAGACATGTACTATAAGTTCTACTGTCGTTTTGGCGATAAACATCACCGTATTCGGCGACGAAATTTTATTGAAAATCTTCTTCATCTCGCCCAAGTGAAAGCACAGCTTCTGCACTTTCAAGACGTCCGTGGCTGAAAGTTGGCGTGCGATCGCCGTGGAACGAGCAAGTTTCTTCAAGTAATCTTGAAAAATGTACAACAACGCCAGGTAGTACGCCTTTGCCACGAAATACTGCAAGTCCCCCAGTTGTACGATGCAAAAAGGTATTATGAGCCGGGGGTGGGATTTAAAAGATCCAAAGAGGGCCATCCAAAGTATGAACCCGGCCTTGAGTATCATGTATGCCAGCAGAACTATAATTCCAGAGTATCTAACTATGGTATATTCTAACGTTATGCCAAAATTTAAGAAGTCCTGCTCTAGTACCACCAACTTCCTCCACAGAAGAAGGCTCTCTTTTTTAAACAGAAACGCCGTCGATATAACGGTGACATTCTTAATTACGTCAATCAGTACGTAGAATTTTATTAAATTTTCTGCGAACACCGACGTGACCTCTTCCTCGTGTACAAAAATTCTCAATGCGTACCCCGCTGTTAGTACCAGGCTGAGCACAATGGCGATGTTCATTGATAATGTTGCGGATGTGAAAGTCATGGTGGACGTGTCGATGCGAAAAGAGAGAAGGCCTGTGTATTTTAGGATAAAATACAATGGCGTAAGTGAAGAAATAATATTTGGCATTGTGAGATGCCAAATTTAAAGAACCAAGTATATCGTCGCTGCCATAAAAGCACTTGGTAATAAATTGGATTATTTTTTTTTTGTGTTTGATGTACGTTTCAATATCAAATGGATGTATACATAATTGTAATTAAATAGATCGATTATTTAATTACGTTTATGTACTACAGATATTTTATACGAAGGTACTTGATCACTGGTGGTTTGGCTCTATTAGAAGTAAGGTGAAATATATATAGTATTTTGGTACTTTAAAAGTATTTACTTTGTATTGGGTAAAATTCTTTCATATTCTTCATTATAATTTGTTAATTATTTTAAAATGTAGAAAATCAGCCTGTATATTTTGGCAATGAGAAATACGGACACCTTTAGCAATAGCATTTTCTTTGCCTACTTCTTTAATCTTCTTTAAAATAATAATAAATATATTTAAAATATTCAAGTGGAGTATTAATGTTTTAAGAACAAAATATTTGTTAAATCTGCTAGTTACCGTTTCGGGAAACCAGCCTGTATATACATATGATTCTCTAAGTCAGAATTTCTCCGTTTCTACTAAAAATTTATAACAAACCTGCAACCAATTTAAAATATTTATGTGCTATATGAGATTGCCCAGAATACTAATTAATTATCTTCCTAATTAAGTAAATATTTTCCTCAGCAAAAACCATAGAATTTATGGACGTGGATTCTCTTATGATTTATGCTGTTTTACGCAGTCGTTAAAGTGATATGTAAATCCGGGATTTTATTCAAATTAGTTTTTCCGAATTTTTTATTTAGTACATACCATCTGAAACAATATACGTATATTGAATTATACGATAATGATTGTTGAAGTTTTGAATAAACATAATAGCTTTAGCTCGAGTCTGCATACCGGGTGTCTTACGTAAAACGGCTCGATCAGAATTACTTTTTTAAGTAAATTTCATCATATCGAGTATCCCAGAAGTACATATAAAGCTACAGACAAGCGCGTTCCTTTATATTTTCCGAACTTAAAGCTATAAATAGTTCCTTTTGTACAAACTCTTCAAATATAGCTCCTTTAATTCGGATTAATTTCGTAACAAAACTCCATTGCATAATACAAAAACGAGATGAAATCATCCAACATACATTGCTTAATACGCAATCAGAACCACGTAAAACCATGTAAGGAGTTTGCAATTATATAATACACAAGTTGTTTTCTTGTACGAGTTCCACCCATAAGTTCAAGGTCATTTTCCTGTCGTTTCCAATCGTAATAATCGAGATCAAGACTTTCAATCTGGATGTGTGTATATACAGGGGTATGCCAGAAATAAGTTAATAAGTAAATGTTATTTCTTTGAAGCACGGAAACGTTTAAGACCAGATATATCCAATGAACCGCTTTTATATTCCGCATAAAACCAACCGATGTTAAATTGAATGAAACAAACCCTGTATAAAACAGATATTGACGTACGAATTTTAAAATATTAATTGCATACATTTTTTTAGTTGTAAAAGGAACATCACTTGACGGGTACGTGGTCAAACATCACGTAACTCCATAATTAATATTTTATGATCAATAAGGATCAAATAGTTCGATTAACGAGAATGTATTAAGCGATTTTTTATTGTAAGCAAATATCATAATATTAAAAAGAGGTCCTAATTAACGTCTAAATTAAGAAAGATATATAGACACCTACCATTCGAACAAGTCACCGTGAGATACAGAAATTAAATCATCTCAAGCTGTTGATATAATTAAGTATACATTTAATATCGCCCAAAAAACTAGTTTTGATCATTAAGCATCGCCGAGTGTTAATTTAAAGTGGCGGGGGGGATTCTGCTTGATATAAATACTTTGGAGATACCAACTCGATTAAATCGATTTGATCAAAATGAAATCGGTCTTCCTCTTTTTGGCCATAGTCTACGCCGCCCAAAATGAGGCGGCGAAAACACTGCGTAAGTACACCCGGAAAAATAATTTCATTTCTTAATGAAGTTCTTTTAGCTGACTTCGTGACGCCGTGCAAGTTGAAAACCTCACAATCAGATATATCGAAGTGTTACAAGGACAACATTGACAGCCTGCGCCCTCGTTTGGAGACGGGAATCCGAGAGCTCCAGCTACAAGGGATTGACCCACTGAAAGTGAACGAGCTGGTTTTAAGCCGAAACGACACCGCAGCTGTGGCGTACAGAGCGGTCTTCAAGGATCTTCTCTTAGTAGGAGGGAAAGACTTCAAAATCGAAGAGCTGAAAGTCGACGTGCAAAAGCCAACCTTCAAGGTGAAACTGAGCGTGCCGAAAGTGACCATGACATCGGGCTTTTTGGCAACGGGAGTTCTACTAGGTTTCCCCTTGAACGAACCTGGTTCAGCAAAAGTAGAGTTTGGTAAGATCCAGTCCCTAGGACTTCTATTCTTTTTTATTAAACCCAACTTTCTTTTAGGCGGCGTGACAATAAATTATACATCCGAAGGAGAGAAGGTTTCCAAAAAGGGCAAAACTTTCATCGATTGGAAGGATGGACAATTCGATACCCAATATGATAAGATCAACATAGAGATAGATGGGGTACTCAATGACCCCAATCAGCTTAAGCTATTTAACGAAGCTCTGAACGAAAATGCTAGGGCACTGGCTCCTCATATAGACCCAGTCTTGAAGAATGCATTCGGAGCTTATATCACGGAAAGCTTGAGGCGAGTGCACAAGCTGTTTCCAGTTGAAGTGCTTTACGCCGAAAACTAATCGTTAAACGCGATTTTTTATACTAATTCTAACCTTCGGTTTGTTCTCACAGAAACAACCGTCCTTATAGTTGTAGTCATGGGAATAAACCAAAGGTTAGACGGCCTTAAAATAAGTTTGTTGTGCAATAAAGTTTTGACTGCATCAAGTGCTTTTTATTGGATGGATATTATCAATGAGGTTAAAGTTACTTACTGTTTTGGTGCAAAAATGCGGCACGCCAATTACAAGTATTAACTGAATGAGGCTTTCCATTAGTAAACAGTTCGACAGTTTGGTATCGGAGAACCATACTCTGCCATTAAGGCTTCCAAATACGTTGGAAAGTGTGTAGTAGATATGGACGGTGGTATTAGCGACGTTCTCCAAAAATAAAATCGAAATTTGCACAGACATTATCTTATCAAAACATTCACAAATATCGCACAGGTTCTTGTGAAGTTTAAAAATGGTTTTGAACGGCACCTCTTGATGGTCCATCAGGGATTGCTCCAGTTCTTTGAAGTACCTCAAAATGGCGACGTAAACTCCCACGTATTCCACTTGGAAGCCGTAAAAAGCAATGTTGAGTGCTTGGGTGAACACGAAATGCAACGCGTGGGATACCCCAATCGTATACAACTTCGTAAAATACAAATAAGAAACCGTGAGCAGCTTAAGCACAGTTATATAAACAACCAGGCAAATACTGAGCCCCATAATTAATTTATTATCCAACTTTGTAATACTGGCGGAGAATTCTTCATCGAAAGTAATTAAATCCCGCCAGAGCTTTGCAGATTCCTCTGCTTGATAAATCCTCCAGGCACTTGTTATAAACAGCTTAAAAATAAGTATGCATAGGATGATTTCCAACAACAAACTTGCAAGGATGTTACTGTCGAATAAATCAACGTGGACGTTCAAGCAGTGGAACGCAGAAACACACAGGTTTGCCATCAAAAACGTATAACTAATTAGTTTCGCGCGTGTTATTGTACCATCGGAGTTTAGGCGGAATGGAACGAGCCCCATGTAACGCAGGTACCCATTTAAGTACCTCAGAAATTCCAAGAGCGACATTTCAAAACCGATGGGCCAATGTAACGAAAAAAAAAAATTAAGGTCATGCAATAATTAAGTTAATGCCGCCAGCCAGCAATAAAACGATATTATTACTATTCGACTTAATCAATTTCATTAGTGAAAAAGAAATTGTACAGGAAGTTCAAAAATCGTTGTAAGAAGGAGGTGCGATTGATTTTTTAATTATCCGACAAATCGAAATTTTATTTAAAATTCACCAATTCAAATTGCATAATAATTACAATGTACGTCACCAGAACCCCTACCACCTAAAAAAAAATGCAAGGAATTAATTGGAATAAATAATCAGGATAAAACCACTCACAGTGTACAACAAACTCAGGTCGACGTCGAAGATGCCCCCCGCAGTTATTTTAAAGTCCTCGTGAATTAATTGCAACGAAAACGATTTGATCTGCAACGTGGAAGTTTTATTCACCTTTCAAAGTTAAACAAAAATTACTTACGCTTGCGGAAATCGAGGGGTTTCTGTTACAATTCATACCCCTCAGAGTTCTTTTAATGTTGTTGGCCTGCAACGACAAACCTTTGAAAATGATGACGGTTTTAGAATCGAAATATGTACGTGACTTACCGTTTTATTGCAGACGTGTGTTGGTACAATCAAAGCGACTATACTGAAACCACCGACTACGGTCCATATACAGGCGTCAGATAACTTGATCGTGCTTTGCGTTTCGTAAAACTTCGAGCCAAGCACGTACAATTGAAGGGCTAACGTTGTACTATTATTTACGACAAGCGTAAGTATTTGGAACGAGAAAATGTTGCTCGTTGTGCGCGAGAGTTTGCTCAACCTGAAGTAGATACGTTGTATCTTCATTATATGAGCTGGACGAATCGAGCGGTTTAAATCGATCAAAAACTGGTGCAACTTCTTGTACTGACCGTGTACAACGCAGTACACGAGCATGTACTCCATGTTTAAAACGGAGAATCTCAAATCCATCAAATGCAGATAATAATAACAGAAGGCCTGTATGGGGTAGCCGACAGAAATTGCCGTGGGCAAATTGTAAAAATACACGGCAATTTTTATGAGATTTGGAATTAGAGTTAGTACAATCGTCGTGTTCATTAATGAGTAGTTCGGTTGATACCCACACGCTGAAACTAGGCCTTCCAAATTCAACAACTCCTTCCATAGTTGTAGCACGCTCAAGCTGAAGATGTTTCTGACGATCGATGACACAACGGTTTTCACTGTGACAGTCAACATGTAGAATTGAATCAAATACGAAACGTATCTGGCATTTTCAGTGTAACCTGCGTTCGTTAGTACAAAAGCAACGAAAACTGCGATGGTTGAAACTACGACTACGATCGTGCTAACGATCGAATAAACGCGGGAAGGAGTTGCAATCGATTTGTTGTCAATTTTTAAATATATTGCACCGGTATACTTTAACGCAATTGATAGATATGTTAAATATTTCAATAGAGCACTCGACATCGTGTGAAATATGGAGGTCGTTTGTTTGCGTCGGAAACGGATTATTTTTGGACGATTTTCTTGATGGGAGATTGCGGTTTAATATTGGTAATGAAGGTATTAAGTAGTTTCAGAAATGATTGATGAGTTTTAACGGATTTTAGAATTAAGATGGTACCTGAGTATGAAATATTTTTATTAACAAGAACTGGAACAACCTTTTCCTCGTTTTCCCTTTAAAAGCAATCAACAACAAACTATGTTTCTTAAGGACGAAACATTTTGCTTCTAGAATGTCAGGTTTGAACACGCTATCTATAATGCCCTTTAATAATGAGGAGAAGCAGGTTCTATTATCATTGGAGGTTTTGTAAATTATGCGAAGCCCACTTGGTCTTAAAGTTCTTACCGTTGCAAATTTAAAACGGTTTCAAAAGATCTAGGGTTCTTAAATATTATTTTTCCTAATTTGGTAATATATTGGCCCGAAATCCAATAATCGCGTGCGTCTGTTTTTACCACCACGTTAGAATCTAGTGGTTACAGGGATAAACCAAGAAGAATCCTGCAAACTGTTCCGGGAGATAAAAGTAAGCGATTTGTTTCAAATTTGCCCCCAAATCCAACTTAATGTTTCAGTCTACTATTGCCCTTATTGGGAAAACGTTCTGCCCTTTTTGGGAAAAAATAAATGAAGGCAGACTTATCCTTAGCATTAACGAAAGTGGCACACTTCCTCGTCGAAAAGCTGAATGAAGACGACTGAGCAGACTTAGCCACCACCTAAGCTTCGAGTTTATAAAAAATTATAACGCGGTGAATTACAAGGAAGTAACCAAAAAAATTGCCAGCAATGATTTCTTAAGGAAAAGAAAGTTTGAAACAAGTAAAGAAATAAAAATATTTGACGAGTGGATTGAAGAATGTAGCAGAGGGACTGGTTTAAGTTTCAGCTTCTGCACCTACATTACGAAAGAAGCACAGACGAGCAAACCCCACACAAATATTGCGTACAGAAGAAAAAACCCACTGAGGAATATGCGCAGAAGAGAAACGAAATGTACACAAGGTTTTACTCAAAATTATGATTTGAGATGCCTTAATATTTGAACCAAACTGTACGTTAATCAAATATGCACTTTTTATTGAAGAAAACTTTTCTTAAAAGAAGAATGTTCACAAAACTAGAAAATAATTCGTTTAATGTTTAATTTTATTTGAAATACATCAAATCGAACTGTACAATAATAGTAATATAGGAGACCAGGGCTCCTATTACCTGAAACACGAAAAAAAGCTTCGAAAGTAAAACCTCAAGACCCGAGCGCTTACCGTGTATGCCAAGCTCAAGTCGATGTTGAAAAGACCACCCGCAGTTATTTTAAAGTCCTCGTGAATCAGCTGAAGGGAAAACGATTTAATCTACAATCGAAAGTTTCATTTGACAGCCACAATTTCCACATTTCTAACTTACGGTTCTTATGAGAAGAGGATTTTTGTTATAGTCGATGTTCCTCAGGGTTCTCTTAATGTTATTAGCCTACAACAACGTAAGTTTGTTAACGCCGTGAAAAGAATATAATTCCTTTCGTAAATCTACTTACTGTTTTATTACAAATATGTGTAGGATAAATTAGTGCAATTATACTAAAACCAGCAATAAGAATCCAAAAAATACACATAAGCAGAGTTATAGCTACACTTCGATTTCCAGTCATTTTCGACCAAAGCACGTAAAGCTCTAGTGAGAGTATCGTACTGTTATTAACGATTAACGTTATTATTTGGAACGAAAAAATATCGCTCGTTTCCCTTGACAATTTGCTCAACTTGAAATACAAATTCCGCACCTTTTTCACCCGGGCTGCTGTTCTTACTTGGGCCAAGTAGGTTCCTTTTAAATCCGACTCTGTTAGTAACTGGTATAACGTCTGGTATTGTCCTTGTATGACGCAGTACATGAGCATGTACTCCATGTTTAAAACGGAAAATCGGAAATCCATTAATTTCAGGAAATAGTAACTTAAAAACGGGATGGTACTAATCAGAGAGAATGCGATGCTTACATGGTACAACACGCAACATAATAACATTAAATTTGGAATTACTGTTAGTATAATTGCTGTGCGCATTAGAGTGTACTCTGGTTGATAACCGTAATTCAAAATTATGTTTTCTAAATCAAACAGCTCCCTCCATAACCTCAAAATTCTCAGGTTGAATACGGTCCTGACTATTGGAGACACTATTACTTTTATCGCTACTGTAAACATGTAAAACTCCGTCAAAACGATTACATAAACGTTAAGCCCTAGAGTGCGGGAGTTTGTTTGAAGTAAACCAAAAGATGCGGCAGACGTTGTTAGTGCAACAACGGCAGTGCTAACAAACAAATAAAAATTAGAAGGAACAGTAATTTCGCCGCCTCTGGATTTGTCGGTTTTCAAATAGATTGCACCAATACTCTTCAATGCGAGGGATAAATATTTTAAACAATCCAACAAACGTCTCGCCATTGCTTTCAATATGAAATGTCACGGACGTGGCAATCGATGATTATTGATATTGGAAAAGTGCATTCCGTTAATGTATTAAATGATTGATGAATGCAATACAAAAGTTAAATCAATTTTGTATCGAATTAGGAACACTTACACATTTCACACAAATGTAGCCCTGGATTATTACAAGAAGCAAGGTGGTAAACGAATACCCAATTCGGAAACTAGAAACTCCCACGCTCAGCAACTTCACTTCGGAGTTTTTGCTGTTGTAAATCATAGAGAAGATTATATACATGTATATGGCAAGTCCGGCGAAATGTTATGCCATCAGCATAATTATCTGAACCGAAAAGCCACTGGCGAGTGTCTTTGTGAGGAAACACAAATTACAATAGAGCTTTTGGACTTCTTTCATGCTCACGATTGTGGTGCTCCTACTCAATAGTACATTGACGTTCCAGAAGTACTCGTGTAAAATCGTTATTACCAACAGGAACTCTGCTTCTATGATTGACAATCTCATGTCCAGCACGTGCAAGAAAATCAGGCAGAAATATTCCAAGCCAGAATACGGAATGGATTCATCATTAAAGAAGGTGACCACATAAAACACAAGGACCAGTGAGTTCTGCACGACCATCGCAATAACTGTGCCCGTCATGTAGTTGCACTTCAACTTCATAACATCATGAGCCACAAATCTTTTTTCCACCGCCAATAAATCCTGCCACAACTTCACCATTTTGCCAGAGAAAGCAATCCTCGTCAGATCGGTCAAAATAATCTTTAGCGTTTGCACGTAGAAAAAAATCAGAATCAAACAGCACATGAAATTATTCGTGTGAGCTTTCGTGGCTTCGCGCGAAGCAAACTTCACGCAAGCCAGCGCCGCCAAAACTGAAGTTACAGCTGAAGAAAATAACGCCAGGATTTTCGGCTGCGACTGGCTTTCTTCGGACGGGATTCCAAACAACTTAAACGCAATGCGTAAGTGTTTTAGGTAACGCGGTATCTTCTGAGACATAACGCAATCAATAATTTCAGTTAAGATAATGAGAACGGAGTGAATAATGAAGATGTTTATCGATGCCTGTATGTACATACAATAAACAAGACGGCAAGAAAATGCCTTAAATTGTACGTTTGAATTATGAATTAATTATGAAATGAAAAGCCAAAAATAAATTCAAATATGATACAGGGTGCTACAATACTTGAGCTGCGTTTTCATATTGAATTAATTACATCAATACTTAATTCTATGTATTTCATTAATTTAATTCGGTTTAATAATACTTACAGATTTAACACAGATGTGTGCTTGAGTCACAATCACACCCAAAACAGCAAACGATTTACAAATCCAAAGCAGGGAGACCTTAACGTGTATGAATAAGACGTCAGTGTTTTTACTGTCGTAAACTTTAGAAAAAATTATGTACACGTTGATGGCAAGGGTAAAGACATTCTGCGTGACCACTGCAATCACCTGAGCCGTAAAGATGCTGCTCGTTTGCCTTTTGAAGTCGCACAACACACAAAACAGTTTCTGCAGCTTTTTCAATTGAGTTGCCCCGGGTTGTTTCAAATTCTGGAATAAACTGCTCAATTTTTGAGAAAATTCCGATATTGCGGTGAACAAAAGCAGATATTCCAATTCCATTATTGAAGATCGCACGTCTAGTAGCAATATGTAAATTAAACTTACATATTCCTGCAGCTGATACGCAATGCGTGGATCCAGCGAGAGTATAAAGCCATTAATTGCCACGAGTACATTCTGAACCAACACGATTGCAACTGCGTACTTGAAAAACTTTAATCTCGACACAAACTCATTTGAACCAACCTGTACGTTAATCAAATATGCACATTTTATTGAAGAAAACTTTTCTCAAAAGAAGAATTTTCACAAAACTAGAAAATAATTCGTTTAATGTTTAATTTTATTTGAAATACATCAAATCGAACTGTACAATAATAGTAATATAGGTGACCAGGGCTCCTATTACCTGAAACACGAAAAAAAAGCTTTGAAACTAGAACCTCAAGACCCGAGAGCTTACCGTGTACGCCAAGCTCAAGTCGATGTTGAAAAGACCACCCGCAGTTATTTTAAAGTCCTCGTGAATCAGCTGAAGGGAAAACGATTTAATCTACAATCGAAAGTTTCATTTGACAGCCACAATTTCCATATTTCTGACTTACGGTTCTTATGAGAAGAGGATTTTTATTGAAGTCGATGTTCCTCAGGGTTCTCTTAATGTTATTGGCCTACAACAACGTAAGTTTAACAACGCGAAGAGAATATAATTCCTTTCGTAAATCTACTTACTGTTTTATTACAAATATGTGTAGGATAAATTAGTGCAATTATACTAAAACCAGCAATAAGAATCCAAAGAACACAGGTGATCAGGGTTATAGTTACACTTCGATTTCCAGTCACTTTCGACCAAAGCGTGTAAAACTGTAGTGACAGTGTCGTACTGTTATTAACGATTAACGTTATTATTTGGAACGAAAAAATAACGCTAGTTTCCCTTGATAGTTTGCTCAACTTGAAATACAAATTCCGCACCTTTTCCACCCGGGCTGCTGTTCTTACTTGAACCAAGTAAGTTCCTTTTAAATCCGACTCTGTTAGTAACAGGTGTAAGGTCTGGTATTGTCCTTGTATGACGCAGTACAGGAGCATGTACTCCATATTTAAAACGGAAAATCGGAAATCCATTAATTGCAGGAAATGGAAACTTAAAAACAGGGTGGTACTTAACAGAGAGAATGCGGTGCTTACATGGGACAACACGAAATATAATTTTATTAAATTTGGAAATACTGCTAGTATAGTTGCTGTGCGCATTAGAGTGTACTTCGGTTGATAACCGCACTTCAAAATTATGTTTTCTAAATCAAACAGCTCCCTCCATAGCCTCAAAATTCTCAGGTTGAATACGGTCCTGACTATTGGAGATACTATTATTTTTATCGCTACTGTAAACATGTAAAACTCCGTCATAACGATTACATAAACGTTATGCCCAAAAGTGCGGGAGTTTATTTGAAGAAAACCAAAAGATGCGGCAGACGTTGTTAGTGCAACAACGGCAGTGCTAACAAACAAATAAAAATTAGAAGGAACAGTAATTTCGCCACCTCTGGATTTGTCGGTTTTCAAATAGATTGCACCAATACTCTTCAATGCGAGGGATAAAAATTTTAAACAATCCAACAAACGTCTCGTCATTGCTTTCAATATGAAATGTCACGGACATGGCAATCGGTAATTACTATGGGATATTGGGAAAGTGCATTTCGTTAATGTATTAAATGATTGATGAGTGCAATACGAAAGTTAAATCAATTTTGTATCGAATTAGGAACACTTACACATTTCACACAAATGTAGCCCTGGATGATTACAAGAAGCAAGGTGGTAAACGAATACCCAATTCGGAAACTAGAAACTCCCACGCTTAGTAACTTAACTTCGGTGTTTTTGCTGTTGTAAATCTTAGAGAAGATTATATACATGTGTATGGCAAGTCCGGCGAAATGTTGTGCCATCAGCATAATTATCTGAACCGAAAAGCCACTGGCGAGTGTCTTTGTGAGGAAACACAAATTACAATAGAGCTTTTGAACTTCTTTCATGCTCGCGATTGTGGTTCCCTTACTCAATAGTACATTTACGTTCCAGAAGTACTCGTGTAAAATCGTTATTACTAACAGGAACTCTGCTTCTATGATTGACAATCTCATGTCTAGCACATGCAAAAAAATCAGGCAGAAGTATTCCAAGCCAGAATACGGAATGGATTCGTCATTAAAGAAGGTGACCACATAAAACACAAGGACCAGTGAGTTCTGCACGACCATCGCAACAACTGTGCCTGTGATGTAGTTGCACTTCAACTTCATAACATCGTGAGCTGCAAATCTTTTTTCCACCGCCAGCAAATCCTGCCACAACTTCACCATTTTACCAGAGAAAGCAATCCTCGTCAGATCGGTCAAAATGATCTTCAGCGTTTGCACGTAGAAAAAAATCAGAATCAAACAAGACATGAAATTATTCGTGTGAGCTTTCGTGGCTTCGCGCGAAGCAAACTTCACGCAAGCCAGCGCCGCCAAAACTGAAGTTACAGCTGAAGAAAATAACGCCAGGATTTTCGGCTGCGACTGGCTTTCTTCAGACGGGATTCCAAACAACTTAAACGTAATGCGTAAATGTTTTAGGTAACGCGGTATCTTCTGAGACATAACGCAATCAATAATTTCAGTTACGATAATGAGAACGGAGTGAATAATGAAGGTGTTTATCGATGCCTGTATGTACATACATACAATAAACAAGACTGCAAGAAATTGCCTTAAATTGGACGTTTGAAATATGAATTACTTATGAAATGAAAAGCCAAAAATAAATTCAAATATGATACAGGGTGCTGCAATGCTTGAGCTGTGTTTTCATATTGAATTAATTACATCAATACTTAATTCTATGTATTTCATTAATTTAATTCGGTTTAATAATACTTACGGATTTAACGCAGATGTGTGCTTGAGTCACAATCACACCCAAAACAGCAAACGATTTACAAATCCAAAGCAGGGAGACCTTAACGTGTATGAATAAGACGTCAGTGTTTTTACTGTCGTAAACTTTAGAAAAAATTATGTACACGTTGATGGCAAGGGTAAAGACATTCTGCGTGACCACTGCAATCACCTGAGCCGTAAAGATACTGCTGATTTGCCTTTTGAAGTCGCACAACACACAAAACAGTTTCTGCAGCTTTTTCAATTCAGTTGCCCCGGGTTGTTTCAAATTCTGGAATAAACTGCTCAATTTTTGAGAAAATTCCGATATTGCGGTGAACAAAAGCAGATATTCCAATTCCATTATTGAAGATCGCACGTCCAGTAGCAATATGTAAATTAAACTTACATAATCCTGCAGCTGATACGCAATGCGTGGATCCAGCGAGAGTATAAAGCCATTAATTGTCACGAGTACATTCTGAACCAACACGATTGCAACTGCGTACTTGAAAAATTTTAATTTCAACACAAACTCATTTTGAAGGGCAATCATCTCTTGCCAAAGTGAAATTCTCCTGTTAGAAAAGACGTCCAGCACACACTCTGTGATTATTATCTTTAAAGCGATTACCCAAAAATACAGGTGGGATATACTTTCCATAAATTTATCGTTGCGAAGAAGTATATCAACCAGCGTAAGCAGGAATATGTGCATGGCACAAAGAAGCGACAGTGACACCATCAATGCTGACGATAACATGAGTGCTTTCGATGGTGATGTCATCATGTTTGCTTCGTCCAATCGAAGTGTTATTATTCCTGAAAATTTGAAGGCGAAGTGCAGGCGCCTTAGCCACAAAAGGATGTTATTTTCAGACATCGTGCAAGAGTGTCTGCTTAACTTTTATTAAACATTAAACGTTTAATATATTTATCCAATTGACGGAAAGAAAATTGAGCTATTAACTTCCATTCAAATTAAATGTAATTGTTTAAGGAATCGAAGTAATCAACTGATTATGAGATCAGGTCTTTTGAATTAAATAATTCAAGACGTTATTTGTGATGAGTGGCCGTATTGGAAACTACGCACTGAAAAGAGAGTACTCAGAGGAGAACCACCACCAGTAACTAAATACAATTAAATCAACGTTATAGTTACAATTAGGAGGATCGTCAAGAATGAGTTAAGGCAATAAAAACTCGAGCAGTACCACAAAAATTTATTTGAGGTAACTAATTGTGCTGTTAGTTAAAATAGGACGTGTCAAACTGCAATAAAACCATTACGTACTCGGTTAAAGCACCTACAACCTGAAAAACGTGATCAGTACGCAAGGTATCCTTGGATTTTGTGAATCAAAATTACCATGTAAGCAAAACTCAAATCGATGGTGAATAAATTCCCAGCAGTGATTTCGAAGTCCTCGTGCAAAAATTGCAAGGAAAAGGATTTAATCTGAAACACATTTTTTTCCTTACGAACAATGCAGTTAAATAATGAAACACTTGCATTACGTACAACTCCAGGTTCACGTGAAAGAAATTCGATATTCCTGAGCGTCCTTTTGATGTTGTTGGCCTAAAATAATTCTTTTGTGTATTGTTAACGAACGAATTCCCGGTACTTACGTTTCGGGTGCACATGTAAGAAGGCACAATTATAACGAATAAGCTTAAGCAAGAATTCCAAAGCCAGAATAAGTCTACGACGAAGCTCCAATTAAAATCATAGGTGCCTTCATAAACCTTAGTAAAAAAACGGTAACATCGAAATGATAAGACGATAAACGCCTCGACGAAAATCGTCAGAACTTGTAGAGACAGCACCTGAGATATTTCGCCAGAGAAATTGAATAATTTTGTGAAGCATCTTCGAACCACATTGAAATTATTAACATCGTTGTTTTCAGAAAAGAATACATTTAATTGTCAGAAGTAATCTTGTAATATTGCGAAAAAAGAGGCGAATTCAGTACCCACGATCAAGATTCGCAAGTTGAGCAACTGTAAAAGAATAAATCCAGTCTTCTGCAAAGTCTTTCCCGAGGCATTTTCAAAAATCGCAATATACGCCATATTAGTGACGACGAATGAGCTATGAATTGCAATCATTAATACTCCATATTTTAGAACGTTGGGATTCAACTGGATTTTGCAAACACTAAAGGCTTCCTCAATTTCGATCATTTTACGCCATAACAACGCCAGTTTTGTAGCGTGAATAGGTCGCAACACCGTAACGATGATAATTTTCAAGGCTATAGCAAAAAGATAAAATTTCATCGCCGAATAATGAAACGTGCTGTGTTCAGAGGCATATTGTTGCGCCACGAACACTCCAATTGTGGTACATAAAGTGGCCGAAAGGGTACATGCAAATATCGACGAAAATATTTTTGAAGCGACGATGACCTTATTGTTAGGCACATCAAGTTTCAAACATAAAAATCCACAGAAGTAGAAAAGTTGATAGAGGAGCTTCAAGTGCATTAATACTGTGCCTCCCATTTCTCCGAGTTTGTAAGCAGATAATGCAGTTGTAATGATTAGATTTATAATCATTAGAAGTTGACAAATTGTACTAATATTTTACTTGTCCTATCGAAGTTCATTAGAAGAAAACTAAAGTTATTAAATATATAGTTCTAAAATGCACTTTAAGGTAATTATCTTAAAACTCATGGCCACATTGTCTAACGTTATTTCCAAGTAAGTAAGCGCACCACTGAAATGTTCTAATAATAAAAAAAAATGTTGGAGTTGGTAGATACCATAAGATCAAATGAATTTGCAACTGAAGTAGACCGTGGTTGGTAACACTGACCAACAAAAAATTTAAATAGCCACAATTTTAAACAGTCTGGTTTCAAAATAGAAAGAAAGAAAATCGAGAAAGAAGGCATTCAAACCGCCTTATCCAAAATTCTAAGAAAAGGAAGTCTTTAATCACAACAGACAAGTGCATGTTAAATATTTATTGATCAGATTAAAGAAGGAGTATGGTTTTAAAAAAACTTTATGTATACAGGTTGCGTACCTTATTTAAAATACATCAAATCGAACTGTACTATTATCGTTATGTACGTTGTTAAAGCACCTATAACCTGCAAAAAAGATTGATCAATTGGTTTGTTCCAGCTGCACTTTCTGACAAGTTAGAGACCGTCATCAAATTCGCAGTGAGCTAATTCTGACGGTTCCGAACTAGTCAAAAATTGCGCCTGGAACAGTTTCATAAATATAGATTACCATGTAAGCAAGGCTCAAATCGATGGTGAATAAACCCCCGGCAGTAATTTTAAAATCTTCGTGCAAAAGTTGCAAGGAAAAGGATTTAATCTGAAATTCAATTTTTTCGTCATTTTTTCGAAGTATAAAATAAAATACTTGCATTTCTTGCGACTGCTGGTCCACGTGAATAAAACTCGATATTTCTCAGAGTCCTTTTGATGTTATTCGCCTGAAACGAAACAATCAAATTGGCCCTGTCTCAAGGCAAACCAATTGGTTGCAATTGCAAATAGGACTTACATTTTGCGTACACATATGAGAAGGCATAATTGCAAGGAAAAAAATTAAACAAGAATTCCAAACCCAAAATATGCTCAAGGCATTGCTAAAACTGGAACCCTTGGTGACGTTGCTGTCGTAAAATTTAGATACAACTATGTACGACCTACACGTTAACACAACCATCGCCTCGGTAAGTGTGACTAAAACCTGCGGAGTTAAAACCTGGCAAATTTCTTTGGATAAATTGCATAAGCTCGTGAAGAGGTCACGAACAACCCCAAAATTAATTCTAGTCTCTTGGGCAACAATTTTGCAGAAAAACAGATTCAGCTGCTTAAAATAATCTTGCAATAATATGAAGAACGCGGCGAATTCAACCCCCACGATCAAAATTCGCAGGTTTAACAACTGGAATATAATAAAGCCGACAACCTCCACGGGCTTGTATAAGATGTTTGCGAAAAACGCCGTGTACAGCAAATACAGGATGATGATTAAACTATGGAATGTAACCAATACTATTCCGTATTTTAGTATGTTGGTGTTCGATTGGATCTTGCATGTATTGAAATCTTTCTCGATTTTTAAAAGTCTTCGCCATAAAAGTGCTAGTTTTGCAGCGCGGATAGGGCGCATCATCATAACGACGATGATTTTTGAGCCAATCGTCCAAAGGTAGATGATCATCCCCATATGTTGAAGCGTGCTCTGCGCAGAAACGACTCTTACAGATATATACAGGGTGATTACAGCACAGGTAATCAAGGAGAGCGCAAACGCAAACATTGACGTATATATCCTCGAAGGAACGATGATCTTATTATTTGCCACGTCTAGTTTTAAGCAAAAAAATCCGCAGAAATAGAAAAGTTGATACAGGGGCTTTATGCGTAATAAGATTTTGCTTTCCATTAAGTTTTTGTCGAGCAAACGCAGCTGTACGATTGAGTTTCATGTCATTGAATGATAAATTGACTTTATTCGTTTATCCATCATTAACTCTTGTTGTACAGAAATTCATTAGACGGAGAATTAAAAGAGTAGTATATGTAATTAATTTTTTGTAAGATGATAATCTTCAAGGTAATTATCTCGAAAATAACAAGTAAATGTCGGAAACTAACTAATACTTATAAGGTAATAGTTATATAGTAATTTACTTATGCTTCTGGTGCATACATGAAGTGGAGCTAACATTGATATAAAATTTAAGGAAGAATTCGATATCCAAAGCACAGACAGACTCACATTCAATAATTCACTGATCGGGCTTCCATAGATTTTCGCAAAAATTGTGTATATTCGTACTGCTAATATGGTCGTATTCTCGAGGACTCTTATCGACATTTGAGGAAATAAAATAGTACTGATTTCTCTGGACATACCACATAACTTGGCGTAAGTTCGTTGAAGTTTATAAACGTTCTTCTTTCCTTTGCTAAACGTTTTCATGTAAATAAAATCAACCAGCATTACGTTTAATATCTTGTAGCAATTTTGCAAGACCATTATCAACGTCATGAATTCACTCTCGGTGATCGTCGTCCTGAGATTTAAAAGCTGCAGCCAGTAAAAAGAGATAGTCTCAAGTGGAGGTGCCATTTTAAAAACGCTGTATCCCAGATAGACTAAGTAAATAACTTTTAATAAAATTTTGCGTTAAAATTAGGGCAAGTCCACATTTTATCGAAGCGTAATTCAAACGCTTTCCCGAATTAGCGAATTCACGTTCTAACATTATCAGGTTTTTCCACAATAAAATAATATTGTTTACGTGCCAGTTTCGGGCAATCTCATTGGTTACAATTTTAAATGTGATTATGAAGAAGTAAGTTTTGAAGAGGTAAGTAACAAAATTGTTATTCTTATGGCTTGTTGTATACCCCAAAAGATTACAAGAGCATAACGCAGTGACGCTGATTACGCAAGTGAAAACAACTGTACAACTTTTAGAACAACTGACAAATTCAAACTCAAATAGATTTTTCATTTTTGCACTTTAACTGTAAATAATGTACTAGTGCATTCAGTAATATCAAGCGGTGGCATCCACATAAAACATTAAGTAATTAGTTGTTAATAATTAATTAAATTGTATTCAATTAACTAACATTAAAAGCAAAATATTCAATTTTTACGTGCTACAGTCAATAGACTAGAACTGTTGAGTTTAAACAATTGTAGTTCTACATCATGAAAAAATCAACGAGATGAGTTGTTATTAAACAGAATTGTATTTCTGTTCTTCTATGAGTTTATAAAAATTTGATTTTCACAAAGTAATGGTGAAAATGTCATAAAATTGCCAAACTCACCTAAATAAAACTATTTCTTAAACAACTCAACTCGCCCACTTTTTTCAAGACCCTCTATAAGAAAAATTCTCTTTTTAAATCACCCTGAATTCTGTACTTACGTTTTTAGAGCAAAAATGAATCGGTAAAATAATCGAAGATAATGTTAGACAAGAATCGAAGATAACAAATATCGATAAATCCGCATCCATATACCATACGTTCGTGTTTCTGCTCTTATAGAGTTTCGATACAATGTTATATAGATGGAGAGTCAACAGAATGACAGCTTCAGCCAAAACTGCAATGACTTGCACGTTTAACGAGTCATTAATGATCCTCGATAATTTGCCCAGCTCGGCGTAAACCAACTGAGTTGTCAAAACATCCATACCTCTTCCGGATGCACAAAAGAGAGATTCCAATTTCTTGAAATAGAATTTAACAACGGAAAAGAACGTCACATACTCGGCTTTTAATATTCCATGACGGAAGTCAAGAACTTGAATGAAAATGAAGAATAATTGTAACGTATCCCTGTTGTACCATATAACGTAAGTTGTAAATAAAATTTTCATCGATGTCTGCGCTGCCGTTAATCCAACACCACTGTATTTGACCAAGCTACTATCCAACTTGGTTTTAAATGCCATCGAACACTGCCCGCCGGTTTCTATAAATTCTCTCCAAAGACAGCGTGTCTGCCCGCTTCGAAAATTTCTGACCACGTAAGACATCATCAACTTGATAAACAAAATGGTCAAATAAAATTGGGTCATTAATTTTGTCATTTCCGTATTGCCGTGCAAGTCAATCGTTTTAACAACGTATACAGAGCACAACACAAGCAAGGATATGCTAATGGTAGTCGGTATTATTAGCTCCAACTTAGTTGAACGGAACGAGTTGTCCGATGGGTCGATGCGAAAATCTAAATACCCGAAACATTTTAGAATGTAATAAAGAGGTTTCAAATTTGAAACGATATCGCCAGTCATTGCTATTTTAGTGTGACCACCACACGTTAGAGCTACACCTGATTATAATAAAAGTGTTTTATAAGCAAACAGTCTTCAATTAAACGCTATTACGATATTAGCGTTGCGATATCATCATTAGTAAGTAGCTAGTTATTTCTTGAAAAATAAATAATTCGTGTGCGACTTACATGTTTTGTGCATATCTAATTTGGATACTGTGGTACAACAGTAAAAAGGTGAACATTACACTCGGTATAAATCAATTTTCTCTATCAGGAATGTACATTTTTAACATCATATTGTAGATATGTATTGAAAGACATAAGCCATTTTCCAGCAACATTGTTTCAAATTTGTGTACTTACATTTTTGGAGCACAAATGTACCGGTAGAATAATCAAAGATAAAGTTACACAAGAATCAAAGATGAAAAATATCGACAAAACCGCATCCATATACCATACGTTCGTGTTTCTGCTATCATAGAGTTTCGATACAATGTTGTATAGATGAAGAGTCAACTGAACGACACCTTCAGCCAAAACGGCAACGACTTGCATGTTTAACGTGTCGTTAATGATCGTCGATAATTTGCCCAGCTCGACGTAAACCAACTGAGTCGTCAAAATATCGATACCTCTTCCGGATGCACAAAATAGAGAATCCAATTTCTTGAAATAGAATTTAACGACGGAAAAGAACGTCACATACTCGGCTTTTAATATTCCGTAACGGAAGTCAAGAACTTGAATGAAAATGAAGGAGAGTGAGTAGGATAATCCCAGGCTATCCTTGTTGTACCATATTACGTAAGTTGTAAATAAAATTTTCATCGAGCTCTGCACTGCCATTAATCCAACACCATTGTATTTAACCAAGCTACTATCCAATCTGGTTCTAAGTGCCAGCGAACACTGGCTACCGGCTTCTATAAATGCTTTCCATAGATTGCGTGTCTGTTGGTTCCGAAAGTTTCTGACCACGTAAGACATCATCAACTTGATAAGTAAAACGGTCATGTAAAATCGGGTCATTAATTTTGTTATTTCCGTATTGTCGTACAACTCAATCGTCTTAACAACGTATACAGCGCACGACACAAGCAAGATGAAGCTGATGGTAGTAGGTATTATTAGCTGCAACTTAGTTGAATGGAACGAGTTGTCCGATGGGTCGATGCGAAAATCTAAATGCCCGAAATATTTTAGAACGTAATAAAGCGGTTTCAAGTTTGAAACGATATCGCCAGTCATTACTATTTCAATATGACCACAACACATTAGATCTACACCCGGTTATATTAAAAGTGTTTTCTAAGCAAACAGTCTTCAATTAAACGCTATTACGATATTAGCGTTGCGATAGCATCGGCAGTAAGTAGTTAATTATTCCCTCAAATAAATAATTCGTACGTGACTTACGTGTTTTGTGCATATCTGAGCTGGTACGAGGAAACTCAAAATTTGGACACTGTGGTACAACAGTAAAGAGGCGGACATTCCACTCGGTATAAACCATTTTGCTGTATCAGTGCTGTACATTTTTGAGACCACATTGTAGACGTGAATTGAAAGACATAAGCCATTTTCCAGCAACATTATTAAAACCTGCGATGCCATTATTAAACTGAAATCCTCGCATAATTTGAAGAGTTTTCCAAAATCCTTCCTGGTATTTATCACTTTTTTTTTAGAAAGGCCGATTAAAATTCGTTGTATAATATAATATACGCTGATATACTCGGCTTGCACCGTGGAAAATTTTGTGTCAATTATTTGCATCAAAATATAAACTGATATCCCCAAGTAATCATATTTGAACAAAGTTTGATGGTAGAGGTGAATAACGAAAACCAATTTATATATAATCTGTAACCCAAAGACGAGAACCTCAATCCACACTACGAATTCGTAACTTACTTCGAGAGTTCTTAAACCTCGACAGAGTTCGATGAGGTTTCGACAAAACTCGATTGTTCTCGTGTGGTAATACGATCGGAAAATAATAGTAAGCAACAGCTTTAATAATAAAGTGTCAAGATATAACTTTGTAAGTATCGTGGTGAGCTCGGTGCAATCCACCAGCGTCGTCCTCTGAATGATCACGTAGGAAAAAAATATTGAAAGCAAAAATGCAGTCTGGTATATCATTCTGCGGTACATCTTCAATACTTCTACCGAACCATCATCTTTCAAAGTAAACGAAATGAAACCGTGCGACTTTGAACAAGAATACACAAGTTTTAAACATTTTACAACTTGCATTTTGCTAGCGTCAAGCTAAAACTATATTTTGTCAGTGTTATAACGCAATCAAAATAATTGCAATTAGGGTAATGGATTAAGTTGCGTGGTGTAGATGAAAGTTTGCGTGTAAAATACACTCAGTAAAATTATATTAAGAGCCCAGTTTTCAAAATTTGATTAAGTACAAAGTAATTAAAATAATTTTTAAAAAATTAATACACAGGGTGCTAAGAAAAAGTTGACAAATTGCAGCACCAGCATAAATTCACAAAATCACAAAAGAAAACGTTTAAAGTACCAAGCATAAAAAAACGTGGCTCTCACAGAATACAATAAAGCATGGCGTATTTATTTGTCGGCCCCTTTTTAACGTTTAATTTTAGACGAAATAAACTTACACTTCTGTTGCATAAATGAGCAGGTATTATAATCAGCGAGCAATTTATAAAATTGCAAATCATCCAAACAATCGCCAATTTAGAAGTCGTTACCCATGTATCTGCGTTGATACTTCCACAAATTTTGGAAAATATAAAATAAAAATCAATCGTCAGATTCAAGATATTCTCGAACAATAAAAATATGACTTGCACTGACACCACATGGCCCAAACGTTCGCAGATATCGCACAGTTTTGAACGAAGCATATCAACCTTCCTGATCTTTTTATGTTGGAAAAGGACGATGTGCTTGTTTAGATCTCGGAAGTAACGTCTTGCAATCGTGTAGATGGCAAAGTACTCAACATCGCTGCCGTAGAAACTTATATCAAGTAACTGGATTAAATAGCCTTGCAAGATGCTTTCAATATTTAAAGTGAAGAATTGATAAATGTGCATATATACAAATCCACCCATTTTGGTTAGGAAAAGATAAACGGCTACGCACGTGCTGCTACACGTAAGAAGTTTATAATCAGCACCAGAGATGTATTTAACAAAATCAGCATCAAATGATAACACGTCTTTCCATAACTGTCTTATATCTTTGGCGTAATAACATCTCCAAGTGGCTGATATGAACGTCTTGGTGACTATAATAGCTATTTCTGTGTTCATCAAGAGACCTGCAAGCGTGGTTTTTTCAAATCCATCCAATTTGACATTGAGCAAGTGTAGAAGCGTTACAACAAAACTGACTATGATGTAAACGACGTTAATGATTTTGCATTGCCTAAAGGAACCATCGGAGTTGATTCGAAACGTAACTAAACCCATGCAATTTAAAAGTGCGCTCAGAAATTTGAGGAATTCTAACAAATTCATCATCAAAGTTCGTCACTTGACTAAATATAAGAGTTATCGCCACCGCCAATCGTTATACTTTGTTATATCATTTATTTTTGCTGTCAAAATAATCTGATAATCTATTCACATGTGAATACTATTAATTTTCCTAAGTGAATAATAATGTGGTAATGAAATATCGATTAATTAAAAAATCGTTCACGCAAGAAAAAAGCTACTGCAATTCGATTACTAAAATTTCCGTTTCATTTGCCTCTGTATAATGTAAATCTCTTAGTGCCTAAATTTCTCAGATATATCAAACACATACAATATTTGTTAACGTAATTGCATTTTCTTTGGTAATTCCACGGCAGCAAACTATAGAGGATTGCCTAAGTGAAAATGGACGCAAATTAGAAAGAATTTAAAAGAGTTCTCCGCGTTTATTATAAACAAAGGACGCATTTATGTCTTTAGCAAAGAATTCTGATAGTTACCCCTAAAAAAAATATTTGTTCAATAACTCGTATATGTTAAATGTTAGTAGTAAGTTAGATTAAACAAGTAAAAAAGACTTTATAAAGTTATATACAATAATGTAAATATTTATTTATTACTTACGCTTCTAGTGCATATATAAAGTGGAGCTATCATTAATACAAAATTGAAGGAGGAATTCCATAACCAAAACACAGATGGACCCACACCCAAAATTTTACTGTTTTGGCTTTCGTAGACCTTGGCAAAAATTATGTACACTCGTACAGCCAATACGATCATATTCTCGAGGACTCTTATCGACATTTGAGGAAATAAAATAGTACTGATTTCTCTGGACGTATCACATAACTTGGCGTAAATTCGTTGAAGTTTATGAACGTTTATCTTTCCTTTACTAAACGTTTTCATGTAAATAAAATCAACCAGCATTACGTTTAATGTCTTGTAACAACTTTGCATGACAATTATCAATGTCATGAATTCACCCTCAGTGATCGAGGTCCTGAGATTTAAAAGCTGTAGCCAGTAAAAAGAAATAACCTCAAGCGGATATGCCCCTTCAAAAGAGAAAATGCCCAGGCAGATCAAATAAATAACTCTTATAAAATTCTGCGTTAAAATTAGGGCTAGGCCACATTTTATCGAAGCATAATTCAACCGGAATCCCGAATTTGCGAATTCGTGTTCTAACAATATCAGGTTCTTCCACAATAAAATAATGTTGTTTACGTGCCAGTTTCGGGAAATCTCATTGGTTGCAATTTTCAACGCTACTATGATGAAGTAAATTATGAGGACGTGATTAAGAAAATTGTTGTTGTATTTATGGCCTCTAATATACACAAAAAATGTAGAGGAGCATATTGCGGTGACGCTGACTACGCAATTGAAAACAACTGCACAACTTTTAGAACAATTAACAAATTTTCCCGACTTATGCAACTGTAAAGAAAAATTAGCAGAGTATTTCAAAATTGTGTACAGCAATCTCAGACACTCAAATAAATTTTGCATCTTTGCACTTCAACTGTAAATAACGTAATAATGCATTTGATAATATCGAGCGGAGGCGTACACTTACAACATTAAGTAATTAGTTGTTTATAATTAATTAAACTGCATTACATTAACTAAAATTAAATATAAAATACAATACAAATTGATCTACAATCAATAGACTTGATCCGTTGAGTTTAAACACATCTAATTATATTTTTGATTCTATATAATCGAAAAATGAACGCAATGAGCCAATTCAAATTCAATTTGTTCATCATTTTTTCGAAGTACAAGATAAAATATTTGCATTTCTTGGAACTGCGGATCCACTTGAATAAAATTCGATTTTTCTGCGAGTCCTTTTGATGTTACTCGCCTGAACAAATAATTCTCGGTCACAAACATATTGGTTCCGCCTCAAAGCAAATCAATTGGTTGCAGTTGCAAAAAGAAACATATTTTGTACACATATAAGAAGGAGGCTTAATTGTAACGAAAAAGCTTAAACAAGAATTCCAAACCTAAAACATGCTCAAGGTATTGCTAAAACTTAGTGACATTGTTGTCGTGAAATTTAGGTACAACTACGTGGACCTACATGATAATACAACCATCGCTTCGATAAGTCTGACTAAAACCTGCGGAGATAAAACCTGGCAAATATCACTCGATAAATTGTACAAGCTCGTGAAGAGGTCACGAACCCAACCCAACCCAACCCATCCCAACCCAACCCCAAAATTAATTCTAGTTTCTTAGGCAACAACTTCGCAGAAAAACAGATTCAGCTGTTTAAAATAATCATGCACGAATATGAAGAACGCGGCGAATTCAACCCCCACGATCAAAATCTGCAGGTTTAGCAACTGGAATATAATAAAGCCGACAACCTCCACGGGCTTGTATAAGATGTTTGCGAAAAACGCCGTGTACAGCAAATACAAGGATGATGATCAAACTATGGAATACAACCACTATTATTCCTTATTTTAATATGTTGGTGTTCGATTGGATCTTGCATGTATTAAAATCTTTCCCGATTTATAATTGTCTTCGCCATAAAAGTCCTAGTTTTGCAGCCCGGATGGGGCGCATCATCATAACGACGATGATTTTCGAGCCAATCGTGCAAAGGTAGATGATCATCCCCATATGTTGAAGCGTGCTCTGCGCAGAAATGACTCTTACAGATATATACAGGGTGATTACCGTACAAGTAATCAAGGAGAGCGCAAACGCAAATATTGACGTATATATCCTCGAAGGAACGATGATCGTATTATTTGTCACATCTAGTTTTAAGCAGAGAAATCCGCAGAAATAGAAAAGTTGATACAAGGGCTTTATGCGTAATAAAATTTTGCTTTCCATTAAGTTTTTGTCGAGCAAACGCAGCTGTACGATTGAGTTTCATGTCAATGAATGATAATAGATTTTATTCGTTGGCCCATCATTAACTCTTGTTGTAGAGAAATTCATTAGACGGAGAATTAAAAGAGTAGTGTACGTAATTAGTTTTTTGTAAGATTATAATCTTCAAGGTAATTATCTTGAAAATAACGAGGAAATGTCGGAAGGTAACTAACACTTATAAGATAATAATTATATAGTAGTTTACTTACGCTTTTGATGCATATATAAAGTGGAGCTAACATTAATATAAAATTTAAGGAAGCATTCCATATCCAAAACACAGACAGACTCACGTTCAATAATTCACTGTTCGGGGTTCCATAGATTTTCGCAAAAACTATGTACATTCTTACTGCTAATATGGTCATATTCTCGAGGACTCTTAACGACATTTGAGGAAATAAAATATTACTGATTTTTCTGGACATACCACATAACTTGGCGTAAATTCGTTGAAGTTTATAAACGTTCATCTTTCCTTTGCTAAACGTTTTCATGTAAATAAAATCAACCAGCATTACGTTTAATATCTTGTAGCAATTTTGTATGGCCATTATCAATGTCATGAATTCAGCCTCGGTGATCGTGGTTCTGAGATTTAAAAGCTGCAGCCAGTAAAAAGAAACATTCTCAAGCGGATGTCCCTCTTCAAAAGAGTTAACGCTCAGGTAGATCAAATAAATAACTTTTATAAAATTCTGCGTTAAAATTAGGGCTAGGCCACATTTTATCGAAGCGTAATTGAACCGGAATCCCGAATTTGCGAACTCGTGTTCCAACAGTATCAGGTTTTTCCACAATAAAATAATATTGTTTACGTGCCAGTTTCGGGAAATCTCGTTGATTGCGATTTTAATCGCGATTATGAAGAAGTAAGTTTTGAAGACGTGATTAAGAAAATCGTTGTTGTATTTATGGTCTCTAATATATCCAAAAATTGTAGTGGAGCATAATGCGGTGACGCCGACTAAGCAAGTGAAAACAACTGCACAACTTTTAGAACAATTAACAAATTTTCCCGACTTATGTAGCTTTATAGAAAAATTGGCAGAGTATTTTAGAATTGTGTACACCAATCTCAGACACTCAAATAGATTTTTCATCTTTGTACTTTAACTGTAAATAACGTAATAATGCATTTAATAATATCCAGCAGAGGCATACACTTACAACATTAAGTAATTAGTTGATTATAATTAATTAAATTGCATTACATTAGCTAAAATTAAATATAAAATACTCAATTTTTACGTCCTACAATCAATAGACTTGATCCGTTGAGTTTAGACACATCTAATTATATTTTTCATTCTATGTTTATCATTGAAAAGTGAACGCAATGAGGTAATTCAAATTCAATTTTTTCGTCATTTTTTCGAAGTACAAGATAAAATATTTGCATTTCTTGCGACTGCAGATCTACGTGAATAAAATTCGATTTTTCTGAGAGTCCTTTTAATGTTATTCGACTGAAATCAAATAATTCTCGATCACAAACATATTGGTTCCGCCTCAAAGCAAATCAATTGGTTGCAGTTGCAAAAAGAAACATATTTTGTACACATATAAGAAGGAGGCTTAATTGTAACGAAAAAGCTTAAACAAGAATTCCAAACCTAAAACATGCTCAAGGTATTGCTAAAACTTAGTGACACTGCTGTCGTGAAATTTAGGTACAACTACGTAGAACCTACATGATAACACAACCATCGCTTCGATAAGTCTGACTAAAACCTGCGGAGATAAAAATCTGGCAAATTTCACTCGATAAATTGCACAAGCTTGTGAAGAGGTCACGAACAACCCCAAAATTAATTCTACTTTCTTAAGCAACAACTTCGCAGAATAACAGATTCAGCTGCTTAAAATAATCATGCACGAATATGAAGAACGCGGCGAATTCAACCCCCACGATCAAAATCTGCAGGTTTAGCAACTGGAATATAATAAAGCCGACAACTTTCACGGGCTTGTACAAGATGTTTGCGAAAAACGCCGTGTACAGCAAATACAGGATGACGATTAAACTATGGAATACAACCACTATTATTCCATATTTTAGTATATTTATTTTCGACTGGATTTCGACTGGATTTCGAATGTATTAAAATCTTTCTCGATTATTAATAGTCTTCGCCATAAAGTGCTAGTTTTGCACCGCGGATGGGGCGCGTCATCATAACGACGATGATTTTCGAGCCAATCGTGCAAAGGTAGATGATCATCCCTATATGTTGAAGCGTGCTCTGCGCAGAAACGACTCTTACAGATATATACAGGGTGATTACCGTACAGGTAATCAAGGAGAGCGTAAACGCAAACATTGACGTATATATCCTCGAAGGAACGATGATCTTATTATTTGTCACGTCTAGTTTTAAGCAGAAAAATCCGCAGAAATAGAAAAGTTGATACAGGGGCTTTATGCGTAATAAGATTTAGCTTTCCATTAAGTTTTTGTCGAGCAAACGCAGCTGTACGATTGAGCTTCATGTCAATGAATGATAAATAGATTTTATTCGTTTGCCCATTATTAACTCTTGTTGTACAGAAATTCATTAGACGGAGAATTAAAAGAGTAGTGTATGTAATTAGTTTTTTGTAAGATGATAAACTTCAAGGTAATTATCTTGAAAATAACGAGGAAATGTCGGAAGGTAACTAACACTTATAAGGTAATAATTATATAGTATTTTACTTACGCTTTTGATGCATATATAAAGTGGAGCTAACATTAATATAAAATTTAAGGAAGCATTCCATATCCAAAACACAGACAGACTCACGTTCAATAATTCACTGTTCGGGGTTCCATAGATTTTCGCAAAAACTATGTACATTCTTACTGCTAATATGGTCATATTCTCGAGGACTCTTAACGACATTTGAGGAAATAAAATATTACTGATTTTTCTGGACATACCACATAACTTGGCGTAAGTTCGTTGAAGTTTATAAACGTTCATCTTTTCTTTGCTAAACGTTTTCATGTAAATAAAATCAACCAGCATTACGTTTATTATCCTGTAGCAATTTTGCATGGCCATTATCAACGTCATGAATTCACTCTCGGTGATCGTGGTCCTGAGATTTAAAAGCTCCATCCAATAAAAAGAAATAATCTCAAGCGGATGTTCCCCTTCAAAAAAGATAACGCCCAGGTAGATCAAATAAATAACTTTTATAAAATTCTGCGTTAAAATTAGGCCTAGGCCACATTTTATCGAAGTGTAATTAAACCGGAATCCCGAATTTGCGAACTCGTGTTCTAACAGTATCAGGTTCTTCCACAGTAAAATAATGTTGTTTATGTGCCAGTTTCGGGAAATCTCGTTGATTGCGATTTTAATCGCGATTATGAAGAAGTAAGTTTCGAAGACTTGATTAAGAAAATTGTTGTTGTATTTATGGTCTCTAATATATCCAAAAATTGTAGTGGAGCATAATGCGGTGACGCCGACTACGCAAGTGAAAACAACTGCACAACTTTTAGAACAATTAACAAATTTTCCCGACTTATGTAGCTTTAAAGAAAAATTAGCAGAGTATTTCAAAATTGTGTACAGCAATCTCAGACACTCAAATAGATTTTTCATCTTTGCACTTTAACTGTAAATAACGTAATAATGCATTTAATAATATCCAGCAGAGGCATACACTAACAACATTAAGTAATTAGTTGATTATAATTAATTAAATTGCATTACATTAACTAAAATTAAATATAAAATACTCAATTTTTACATCCTACAATCAATAGACTTGATCCGTTGAGTTTAGACACATCTAATTATATTTTTGATTCTATATCATCGAAAAATGAACGCAATGAGCCAATTCAAATTCAATTTTTTCGTCATTTTATCGAAGTACAAGATAAAATATTTGCATTTCTTGCGACTGCAGATCCACGTGAATAAAATTTGATTTATCTGAGAGTCCTTTTAATGTTATTCGCCTGAAATCAAATAATTCTCGATCACAAACAAATTGGTTCCGTCTCAAAGCAAATCAATTAGTTGCAGTTGCAAAAAGAAACATATTTTGTACACATATAAGAAGGAGGCTTAATTGCAACGAAAAAGCTTAAACAAGAATTCCAAACCTAAAACATGCTCAAGGTATTACTAAAACTGGAGACCTTAGTGACATTGCTGTCGTGAAATTTAGATACAACTACGTGGGACCTACACACTCGCCTCGATAAGTGTGACTAAAACCTGCGGAGATAAGACCTGGCAAATTTCACTCGATAAATTACACAAGCTCGCGAAGACGTCACGAACAACCCCAAAATTAATTCTAGTCTCTTGGGAAACAACTTCGCAGAAAAACAGATTCAGTTGCTTAAAATAATCTTGCAGTAATATGAAGAACGCGGCGAATTCAACCCCCACGATCAAAATTCGCAGGTTTAGCAACTGGAATATAATAAAACCGACAAGGTAATTATCTTGCAAATGAAGAGGAAATGTCTGAAGCTAACTAATACTTATAAGGTAATAGTTATATAGTAATTTACTTACGCTTTTGGTGCATATATAAAGTGGAGCTAACATTAATATAAAATTGAAGGAAGAATTCCATATCCAAAACACAGACAGACTCACATTCAATAATTCACTGTTCGGGCTTCCATAAATTTTCGCAAAAATTATGTATATTCTTACTGTTAATATGGTCATATTCTCGAGGACTCTTAACGACATTTGAGGAAATAAAATATTACTGATTTTTCTGGACATACCACATAACTTGGCGTAAATTCGTTGAAGTTTATAAACGTTCATCTTTCCTTTGCTAAACGTTTTCATGTAAATAAAATCAACCACCATTACGTTTAATATCTTGTAGCAATTTTGCATGGCCATTATCAACGTCATGAATTCACTCTCGGTGATCGTAGTCCTGAGATTTAAAAGCTGCATCCAGTAAAAAGAAATATTCTCAAGCGGATGTCCCTCTTCAAAAGAGATAACGCCCAGGTAGATCAAATAAATAACTTTTATAAAATTCTGCGTTAAAATTAGGGCTAGGCCACATTTTATCGAAGCGTAATTGAACCGGAATCCCGAATTTGCGAATTCGTGTTCTAACAGTATCAGGTTCTTCCACAATAAAATAATGTTGTTTATGTGCCAGTTTCGGGAAATCTCGTTGATTGCGATTTTAATCGCGATTATGAAGAAATAAGTTTTGAAAACGTGACTAAGAAAATTGTTGCTGTGTTTACGGTCTCTAATATATAGAAAAATTGTAGTGGTGCACAATGCAGTGACGCTAATTGCGCAAGTGAAAACAGCTGTACAACTTTTAGAACAACTGACAAATTTTCCCGACTTATGTAGCTTTAAAGAAAAATTAGCAGAGTATTTCAAAATTGTGTACAGCAATCTCAGAAACTCAAATAGATTTTTCATCTTTGCACTTTAACTGTAAATAACGTAATAATGCATTTAATAATATCCAGCAGAAGCATACACTTACAACATTAAGTAATTAGTTGATTATAATTAATTAAATTGCATTACATTAACTAAAATTAAATATAAAATATTCAATTTTTACGTCCTACAATCAATAGACTTGATCCGTTGAGTTTAGATGCATCTAATTATATTTTTGATTCTATGTCATCGAAAAATGAACGCAATGAGCCATTATACAGAATTACAGATTATAGAAAACTTTATATTTTAAATAACACATTTACTAAGCACTTAACCAATTATTATTTAAACTACATCAAATCAAACTGCACTATTATTGTTATGTAGGTTATCAGAGCACCTAACACCTGCAAAAAGGGATGATTGGTATCTATTACGCTACTTAATTTGTCTGATAAACGTTACCATATAAGCAAAACTCAAATCGATGGTGAATAAACCCCCGGCAGTAATTTTAAAATCTTCATGCAACAGTTGCAAGGAAAAGGATTTAATCTGAAATTCAATTTTTTCGTCATTTTTTCGAAGTACAAGATAAAATACTTGCATTTCTTGAGACTGCGGATCCACGTGAATAAAATTCGATTTTTCTGAGGGTCCTTTTGATGTTATTCGCCTGAAATCAAATAATTCTCGATCAAAAACAAATTGGCCCTGTCTCAAGGCACACCAATTGGTTGCAATTGCAAATAAGACTTACATTTTGCGTACATATATGAGAAGGCATAATTGCAAGGAAAAAGCTCAAACAAAAATTATTAAACCAAAAACATGCTCAAGGTGTTGCTAAAACTGGAACCCTTGGTGACGTTGCTGTCGTAAAATTTAGATACAACTATGTACGACCTACACGTTAACATAACCATCGCCTCGATAAGTGTGACTAAAACCTGCGGAGTTAAAACCTGGCAAATTTCTTTGGATAAATTTCATAAGTTCATGAAGAGGTCACGAACAACCCCAAAATTAATTCTAGTCTCTTGGGCAACAATTTTGCAGAAAAACAGATTCAGCTGCTTAAAATAATCTTGCAGTAATATGAAGAACGCGGCAAATTCAACCCCCACGATCAGAATTCGCAGGTTTAGCAACTGGAATAAAATAAAGCCGACAACCTCCACGGGTTTGTATAAGATGTTTGCGAAAAACGCCGTGTACAGCAAATACAGGATGACGATTAAACTATGGAATACAACCACTATTATTCCATATTTTAGTATATTTGTATTCGACTGGATTTCGAATATATTAAAATCTTTCTCGATTATTAATAGTCTTCGCCATAAAGTGCTAGTTTTGCAGCGCGGATGGGGCGCGTCATCATAACGACGATGATTTTCGAGCCAATCGTGCAAAGGTAGATGATCATCCCCATAAGTTGAAGCGTGCTCTGCGCAGAAACGACTCTTACAGATATATACAGGGTGATTACCGTACAGGTAATCAAGGAGAGCGCAAGCGCAAACATTGACGTATATATCCTCGAAGGAACGATAATCTTATTATTTGTCAACGTCTAGTTTTAAGCAGAAAAATCCGCAGAAATAGAAAAGTTGATACAGGGGCTTTATGGGTAATAAGATTTTGCTTTCCATTAACTTTTTGTCGAGTAAACGCAGCTTTACGATTGAGTTTCATGTCATTGAATGATGAATTGATTTTATTCGTTTGCCCATCATTATCTTTTGTTCTACGGAAATTCATTAAATGGAGAATTAAAAGAGTAGTGTACGTAATTAGTTTTTTGTAAGATGATAATCTTCTAGGTAATTATCTTGAAAATAAGGAGGAAATGTCGGAAGCTAACTAATACTTATAAGGTAATAGTTATATAGTAGTTTACTTACGCCTCTGGTGCATATATAAAGTGGAGCTAACATTAATATAAAATTTAAGGAAGGATTCCATATCCAAAATACAGACAGACTCACATTCAATAATTCACTGTTAGGGCTTCCATAGATTTTCGCAAAAATTATGTATATTCTTACTGCTAATATGGTCGTATTCTCGAGGACTCTCATCGACATTTGAGGAAATAAAATAGTACTGATTTCTCTGGACATACCGCATAACTTGGCGTAAGTTCGTTGAAGTTTATAAACGTTCATTTTTCCTTTGCTAAACGTTTTCATGTAAATAAAATCAACCACCATTACGTTTAATATCTTGTAGCAATTTTGCATGACCATTATCAACGTCATGAATTCAGTCTCGGTGATCGTCGTCCTGAGATTTAAAAGCTGCAGCCAGTAAAAAAAGATAGTCTCAAGTCGAGGTGCCTCTTTAAAAACGCTAAATCCCAGATAGACTAAGTAAATAACTTTTATAAAATTTTGCGTTAAAATTAGGGTAAGTCCACATTTTATCGAAGCGTAATTTAAACGCTTTCCCGAATTAGCGAATTCACGTTCTAACATTATCAGCAGGGCAAGGATAAATTTATTTTAACGCCACGCTCCGCCTACTATCCAGATGCGGCTCGTTGTATTAGCGCCTTAAGCTGCGGTCTGTTAGAACCATGCGCGACGCATAACTTACGCGTTTTCCTAAGTATATTGGCTGGGCAGTTTTTATTTAAAAATCTGCTTACGCCCTCCAGAACTAGTTTAACGTCAGAAAATAGAGAAAAAAATGTTAGTCATTCAAGCAAATAAATCTATTACTCATCCTACATTATAATTTATATTAATTGCTATTTTGCAGGACTCAATTTTATGAGAAAAATTTACAAACTTTTATAAAATGTTCACACAGATTTCATAACAATAATTTTCATTTTCCTTAGAAAGAACCCCAATATTAAATATCAAATAAAATTAACGCGCACGGCTCTGATTTTGTTTTCATAAAAATAGTCGTTTAATTCGTGCTCCACGCCCGTAAGTGCGCCGACGAAATATTCTACGCTGCGGATATCAACGGTCAAGAGAGGGAGTATCTTGGTCCACTAGTGTTTTAGTTTGTAACACCGTCAGCTGAAGTGGTCCGAACTTATGGGAGTGCGAAAGCATTGGAACTACGAATGAGTGACGTTCCGCCTCTTTCATAAAAAATAAATCCATCCGGGCCCTGATTATCAGGTTTTTCCACAATAAAATAATGTTGTTTACGTGCCAGTTTCGGGCAATCTCGTTGGTTACAATTTTAAATGTAATTATGAAGAAATAAGTTTTGAAGAGGTAAGTAACAAAATTGTTATTCTTATAGCTTGTTGTATATCCCAAAAGATTACAAGAGCATAACGCAGTGACGCTGATTACGCAAGTAAAAACAACTGTACAACTTTTAGAAGAACTGACAAATTCCCCCGACTTATGTAGCTTCAAAGAAAAATTAGCAGAGTATTTAAAAATTATGTACAGTAGTCTCAGCAACTCAAATAGATTTTTCATTTTTGCACTTTAACTGTAAATAATGTACTAGTGCATTTAGTAATATCAAGCGGCGGCATCCACTTAAAACATTAAGTAATTAGTTGTTAATAATTAATTAAGTTGTATTAAATTAACTAACATTAAAAGCAAAATATTCAATTTTTACGTCCTACAATCAAAAGACTAGAACTGTTGAGTTTAAACAATTGTAGTTCTACATCATGAAAAAATCAACGCGGTGAGTTGTTATTATACAGAATTGTATTTCTGCTCTTCTACGAGTTTATGAAAATTTGATTTTTACAAAGCAATGGTGAAAATGTCATAAAGTTGCCAAACTCACCTAAATAAAAGTATTTCTTAAACAACTCAACTCGCCCACTTTTTTCAATACCCTCTATAAGAAAAATTTGCTTTTTAAATCATCCTGAATTGTGTACTTACGTTTTTAGAGCAAAAATGAACCGGTAGAATAATCGATGATAATGTTAGACAAGAATCGAAGACAACAAATATGGATAAATAGTTCTTCTGCATGCATAGAATACTGAATCAAATTTCTTGAAGCAACGCCACAGTATTTGACCAACAAACTATCCATACGTATACCTGCCATAACAAGACGGTTGGTTGATATGACCCGTAAACTAATAAAAAAATAAAATCGAAAAAATCATTTAAAACGTGTACGAAATAATCAAAATTTTAAACATAAAATTTAATATACTGGATGTGAAGGAAAAGACAAATTACAATACTAACGTAAACATTCAAAAGCACAGCTATAATTATAAATAAATTTGTGCAAATAACTGAATATTTTAATATTTAATAAACCGAGCATAATAAGACGTGACTCCTGCAGAATGCGATAAATCTTAGCATATTTATTTGTCGATCTTTTGCCAACACCGTACACACAAAAAGCAACTACTTTACACTCAATAAACTTACACTTCTGGTACACAAATGAGCAGGTATTACAATCAGCGAGCAATTTATGACATTGCAAATCAACCAAACAATCGCCACTTTAGAAGTCGTTACCCATGTATCTGCGTTAATGCTTCCATAAATTTTGGAAAATATAAAATAAAAATCAATCGTCAGATTCAAGATATTCTCGAACAATAAAAATATGACTTGCACTGACACCACATGGCCCAAACGTTCGCAGATATCGCACAGTTTTAAACGAAGCATATAAACCTTCCTGATTTTTTTATGTTGGAAAAGGACGATGTGCTTGTTTAGATCTCGGAAATAACGTCTTGCAATCGTGTAGATGGCAAAGTACTCAACATCGCTGGCGTAGAAACTTATATCAAGTAATTGGATTAAATATTCATGCAAGGATAAGCTATTTTCAAAATTTAAACCATAGAGTTGATAAAGGTGCATATATACAAATCCACCCATTTTGGACAGGAAAAGATAAACGGCTACGCACTTACTGCAACACGTAAGAAATTTATAATCAACACCAGAGACGTATTTAACAAAATCAGCATCAAATGATAACAAATCTTTCCATAACTGTCTGATATCTTTGGCGTAATAACATCTCCACGTGGCTGATATGAACGTCTTGGTGGTAATAATAGCTATTTCTGTGGTCATCAAGACATCTGCAAGCGTGGTTTCTCCAAATCCACCAAAGTTGATATCGAGCAAGTGTTGAAGTGTTACAACAAAACTGACTATGATATAAACGGCGTTAATAATTTTGCTCTGCTTAAAGGAACCGTCGGAGTTGACTCGGAAAGTAACTAAACCCATGCAATTTAAATATGTGCTCAAGAATTTAAGAAATTCTAACAAACGCATCTTTGCTAGTTCGTCACACGATTGTGTGTAACGTTATTGCCACCAGAAAAATTATTTTCATGATATTTAATTCTTTTTTTTATATCGCTTATTATTATGTCAGAACAATCTGATAATCGCTATTCCGGAGTAAAATACTTTTTATTTTTTGAAATGATAATGAAGTAATAAATAAATATTAGACAATTGTATCGCCTTATGTTTATATCACAAAGGAGTTATTACAATGACTAATTTAATGAAATTTTTTGTTTCGTTATTAGAAGTTATTCTATAATCAACATTTTTTAACGTAATATATAATAATTCCAGGGAATGACTTTTGTTATAGCTTTTATTTATTTATTGATGCTGATATGAAAACAAAAGGCTTCCTTGAATCCCAATTGCCTCTTGTATTTTATTTGTTACATTGTCAATCGCTTGCTTGTTATAAATTTTACCTAAAAAAAAATTAAAAAGACCATCAATTATGTAATTGTCTATATGTTAATATGTTGACATTTTAAATTTGTCGCAAACGAATATTAACTTATGTGTCTTTGAAATCAGGAAACAATGATCTTTCATTATATTGAACAATGTATAGGCTGTTTTTTTTAATCAACCAAATAATAAATTATTTTCTCCACTTTGCGATGCGCTTTTGTTTCTGTAATAGCTCTAAAAGATAAATACATACAAGCCTCTACAATTTTTTTGCGTTTAAAGTTTTTTTCTAGCTTCTAAAATGAAACCTTTAGGTAACATGCAATATATATATATAAAAAACTGTACATTTCAGCACATTTTCAAAAAGTTTTGTGTATTTTAGAATTAAATATTTGCATGATTATCAACACTGTTTGAGATTGCTGCAATAATTGATGCTTGGGCGCAAATTTTTAAAAATACATGTAAATATACCACGCGATCAAAAAAAAATGATTCAGAGTAGGCTATAAATGTTAAAAAATATTTTTACCTGTCGAATTTAATAGCTGTACTTAACAGCGACATTTTGATTGTTTCAAAAACATTGATCACTAAAAGTTACATTAGAAATAGTGAAAAAACTGGACCACGGCTTCCTCTGAGTCATTCTATTTTCGATCGCTTGGTATTTCGATAAAGTGAAAACTAAGTTTGTTTTTTCCGTGTTTATTTTCAGTGATTTATAGTTTGTTTCTAAACTACAAAGTGGTCAAGAATAACTAACTGTTCCAGTTGGCAATACAACTTAAGAGCATTTTTTATTCGCCTATTTGCAACATTGTTTTGTTGGTTTATTTGACGTAACCTGAGAAGCGACAGATTGTAGATCGTGTGAATAAAAATTAGAGTTTTAATTTGAATTTGAAATGTCAAAGACGCTTGTAAAATAACAGCTGTCTGTATCAAGCCGTCAACAACCGGAAGTTGTACCATATAAAAATAAAATTCAGCATTGCCAACTCAAACAGTGTCGAAGGAGTAATTTGAATTTTGCCCACCAAGAACTCGCAAACTTATTGGCTATTTGACAGTCAGTTTTACACAAGCATTCAAATTAAGCCCCCAGATTAACATCTTTCATAATTCACGTGACAATTTCAGTTAGTTTTAAACTTGTGAGCAAATTTGTTGCTGAAACTAGTTATTTGAAGAATTTGTAAACTTCCTAAGCAATCCAAATTAATTTCTGATTTGGTGTCATAGTGCCAATTTATCTGAAACAGGCCGACAACTGTTACTCCTCCTATAGTTTTTTTTTTTTTAAAAGACGCGCAATATACTTTAAAAACAAACTCTAGTGATTCTTTAGAGCACTCCAGAGTACCTCCATTCCATCCTCTATTATTATATGACGCTAAAATAAGATGAGAATACTCTGAGAATGCTCTACACACGAAATGAAGACGCTGTACGACTTTTTGTGAAACCTATTGGCGACCCTGACTCGGTGAAAAAAAAATAAGTTGGCAGCTCCTGAATTTGACGTTTGCACTTCGCACTTAACTGACATGCGTTTAATTGTTTAGACTCAAAAGTCCAAAAACATTCTTTACATTTCAAATTTGCCAATATTGTTTTAATCTTTGTATTTAAAAGATGGAAAAAGAAATGCTGCAATGTTACAATAGGGGCTGCGGACAGAAATACTGCCCGGATGAAAACAATGACAGTAAGTGAGGTTAAGTTGTCTCCAAAAGCACATTGACTCAATTTATTCTGTTAGATTCTTGTCGACACCACCCCGGAGAACCGTTCTTCCACGACGCATACAAAGGCTGGTCGTGCTGCAACAAGAAATGCACAGATTTCACTGAATTCCTAAATATCAAAGGCTGCACGACGTCGAAACACTCAAACATAAAACCACCCGAGCCAGAGAAACCTTCCCAAGATGTCGTTATACCTGAGGAAGTCATACAAGTTAAACCGATCGTCAAGACAATACGAAGACCTCCGTATAATACGCCAATGACGACAATCACTCCGACAATAGCACCTTCGTTGAAGCAACAACTCAACGTGAATAAAGTAGTCGAAGGTAATGAGAATGAAAGTACGGAAATTCCCATTGGGACGAGTTGCAAGAATGGAGGCTGCAATGTGAGTTATGAGGGCCCCGTTACAAACGAGTCACGCTGCATTTATCATCCTGGCGTGCCCATTTTTCACGAGGGCCTAAAATTCTGGTCTTGCTGTCAGAAGAGGACAACGGATTTCAATGCGTTTTTAAACCAGGTTGGTTGTGAAAGCGGGGAGCACTTGTGGAAGAAGGATGTGGATCCTACGAAAGTCGATTGCCGTTGGGACTTTCACCAGACCGGTACAGACGTTGTCGTATCGATTTATGCAAAACAATACTGTCCGAACACCAGCGTTATTAAACTAAACCCGATTCGAATGTACGTGAATCTCTTGTTCCCGCAACAATCCGCAGCTGCTTTTAATCTAGATTTCGAATTGTGTGGAGTGAGTATGCGTTCGAAATTTAATTTTCATATTAAATTTAGCTTTCGTGTCGGCGCAGGTGATCGATGTGGGGGCTAGCAGTGTCGCTATGTACGGTACTAAAGTGGAAATTAAATTAAAGAAGGCCGAAGTGGGTACCTGGAGAAATTTGGAAGCTCCAAAGAAGGATGGTCAAAGCAGTAAAGCAAAAGATGTGAGAATTGAGGAAGAGCTTGCTCCTAAAGTTGAAGGAGTAGACATCGATGACTTGTGTTAAATAAAAGTAAAGTTTGAGAGAGCTTAGTTTGTTAAGGATTTTTGTAAGCGTAATAAAATCAGGGTTATTTAAATTAATAAAGGCATTTTGCTGAAACTTCTGAGACTTTATGTTATTTAATTTAAAGTCGATGTTTGCCACAAATGTATCTAGCTGCAATAGAAAATAGATTTCTTGTCTATTTATTTTTTAAATGTAAATTAAAACTAAGAGAAAAATTATTTTTAATTTAAGGCAATTTTAACTGCCACATACTGAACATTTTAGAGCTATTTCCTCGACGTATTCAGCGGAAACATCCTGTTTCAAATACACTCCGAATTTGATTTTTCCATCGAATTCCTTGGACAGGGTTCGCAGGGGTTCAACCGACTTTTCGCCAGTGCTCTGATCAATGCAAATCATTTGGCACCTCGCACATTGACCGTGACACTAAAAATAATCATCAGCTTCTATTTGTTTAAATTTTTTTTTTAATTTTACCTTTAATACTGTATCGTGCAACTTCACTTCTTGCAATTCGTTTTCAACGAACGGTTTGCCGAAGTCTACAACGAAGTTGGGTCTAAATCGTTTAATTAAATCAGCCATTGAGGAGTGGAAGTCACTTTTTGGAATTCGTTGCATCAGCCAATTTATGCTGGATTTATTGATTAACAGAAATTGTGCTTCATTTGCTAGCGACAGGGTCTCGCCTGTAAATTTTTATATTTTACTTTGGGTTCAATTATTTTATGCTGCGTAGGCAAACCAGTTTTATTTTTTGTCCTAATTTCGTTTACATCAGTGCATTGCCTGACCAGCCTCAAGCTGGGCTTATTCAAAGCTTTGCTTAACCACTCGGACACTTCATCACCGCAATCCCACGCTAACACATGATCTCCACAGACTTTACTCTGACATGGAAATAAATCACGAATGTTTTTGGCGTTCACACTCAGTGGAACCGTCACATCGTTCAATCCTAGGTCAAAATAAATTAAAGCTTGCTTTGATTTTAAAGTTCAAATTACCTTTGAAGCTTAATTTTAAGGTGTTATGGTTAACATCAATGTGTGGCTTGATGAGGCATAACCTCGAGTTCCTTTTTTGAGTCAGGCAAACGCCCAGGTGATTCACAATCATCCATTCTCTGTCGTACTTCAGCCCGGTGGGGCATAGCTCCCACGAATCACTAACAGCAAAAGGGGCACACGATTTTACAGGGTACACAAACAAGTCTTCTAAAAACCCACTAATGCCATGTGTCACACCATTCGTGTTAATTTCTGATGTGGTTCTCACTTTGTTCGCCTGCACTTCCGCTTTGTATTTCGGTTGAATTCCACACGAAAACTTCTTGTGAAATTTGTGTGCAACCGCTTCATAACTTGCAGGGATTTTTCTTACGATCGGCTTAACTATGAAACACTCCTCTACCATGGTTAGGAACTCATCTGCATCTCGTTTTGATGACATATACCCGAAAGAAATACGAACTGAACCGGTGGGGCAACCATCGATTAAATCATTTTGATCGCCACAAACATGCCCTCTCTAAAAAAGCTGAACATAAGCAATGATTACAACATCGCAAAGTTGTAACATACTTCAAAATGGAGTTTCACATCATCAGTTGATAACCGCAAGTGCCTCTGGCAAGAGCCCGGATTGCAAAAGCAACCCGTGCGCAAGTCGATACCATATAAGTTAGCTATGTGTAAGACCTAAACAATTTATTTTTAATTATGATATCTTCAGGAGGATTAATTATGTGTGTACCTCGGCATAGCCAATGTAATCACCGCTTGGCCTCAGCAAATTAAAATTAATGATCCCCCCTTGACATCTCCGGTCCTCAAAATTGGTATCGTGGTACAAGATCACAGCGGGGTTTTCATTGAAGTGATGCAAAAGTGAAAGACTGTGATAAACATAGCGTGCAAGCTCGAATGTATGTTGTGAAATTAACTCCATGCTCAGCTTCAATCTCCTCAACGTATCAAACCCGTGCTTCAAGGAGAGTATAGAAAGGAACGGTATAGTCCCATCTTCGAATCTGAAAGTTCATGTGCGTGACAACAAACTCATACGAGTCAAGCACTTACCTTTCGTGCGTTATCACTCTTGGAATTGCAATGTTTTCTAAACTAAGCGCCATGAAAACTGTACCTCCGCCATAATATTTTTTATTGAGAACATGTGCGCTTGTATTTTTGATTAGCAGGGCCCCTAACCCAGTTGGATATCCGAAGATTTTATAGAAAGAAACGCTCACAAAATCTGGTTTGTACACGGAGAGATCGAGGGGGTTGGTTGAAACGAAAGCTGCGGCATCCAGGCAACAGAACCAATGTTGCGAGGCCACCTCTTCGATTTGATTGAGGGCCCCCGACTGAACGCTTTGTATCCATGTTAACGGGTACTTCGTTCCAGAGAAGTTGCATTGTGCTGGGTAAACGAATAAGGAATTCCTACCGTTTGATACGTCTGTAGTGTTATTCTTGTTAAGAATTTGAAAGGCATCGTCATGTTGAAGTAGCTTGACTGACTTTGCATATGCTCGCATGCCCAAAACTGAGGTGTGGTTGTCCTGTAAGTAAGTGAAGTGCCCGTTGTTATAATTAAACGTCTCGGCTATTAATTTTAAGGCCCCCGTACATCCTGATGTAAATATTACGCTGTAGTCATCTACACTGGTTTTAAAGTGGTTGAGGATTCTGGAAACGCAAGCGAAGTAGTTTATTTATGTAGTGTAAGTTTGGGTGAGGCTTACTCGTATCGAATCTGATCTATTGAGTCCTCGGTCACCTTGCTGGAGGTGCTGCGTGCATGAGGATTTGCAAACAAGTTATCTTTAAGGTCCGAGAGGACATTATTGATTTGAGTCTCCGAATACAAAGTTGCTCCAGCATGCTCAAGATAACAATGCCCTAAAATGCAAGAGAAGAAAACTGTAAGCTAAGAGTAAGCTATGGACGACTGTGGTCTATGGTTGGCAGACGTGGCTTTCGTCCTTCTTGGAAAAATCAAATTTCCCATTTCCATTTGAATGTTTAAAAATGAAAACGCGTCATCACCTTGAGTTCGCGTAAACTCTGATAAAATTGCATACTCTTGCGAGTCACTGTATACTTTCTGGTAGCTCCTCTTGTAATTTGGTGGCATACTTGTTTTGATCTTGCTGTAAACTGCGGTCGAAACTTGTTGAATAAGATATAGATTGTTTGGCGTATAGGATTTTGCAACGCGTATTTAAAAGTGGGGGAAGTAATTAATGGAAAAAAACATTAATATTTGCAAGCGTGATGATGTTGAGGAAATAATAAATTATGTGGCAATCACCTTAACATTTGAGTTGTCGCAAAAATAATATATTTCACATAAGATCTCAGAAGTAACAGCAAATATGTTGTTGTAATTTCGTCGTTTTGTAGCCTTGGAAAGTATTACGTGTGCGCTTAAGTAATTTTGACGGTCGTTTACGTTGCACTTTTTTATCTCTGTTATCAATCATATATGTAATCCAGATTAAAATTATACAACATCCGCTGATAACGGTAATAAATGTAACGTTTTTTCGTTTTATTACGTTATCATTGATTTATTATTTATTATCAAGAAGAAAGCTTGGGGAAATCGTAACGAAAGAAAAAAAATTACATATTTCAGCCGCATATGTATTTAATACAATTCAGAAATCTATTAATTGTTTTGGGAATAAACAACGTTTAAATTACCGCCGAAAAAATCTGCACGTTGATTGGTGCCGTTTGTTTCCGCTCTTTTCCATTTCAAACTCGCCGACAAATCAACGTAAGTACGCAGGAAGAGGCGCGCGAAATTTAAAAGTTCAAGGTATTTTCTGGTCTCTAGTACGCACTCAGAGTATCTTCATCTCGCGTTATTACCTAAGATCAAAAGAAGATGCAAATACCCTGTGTCAGGTCAATCGAGAATGCCATAATTTATTTGAAAAGGTCATAAACAATCAATTTTCAATAGCAATCGCATTTTTTCATAGGTATTCACGTTGAATATGCACAGGTGTCCCATATTTCTGAACCACCACCTTTATGAGCTTATGATTGATGATAATTACTCACAAGTTATCAACATAAACCTATAAAATGTAGTGTCAATAGAAAGCTCGTAGAAAGGACTATCCATACATGTTACAGTACAGAGGGTGTTCCATTTGAAAAATTGACTAATTTTGCAATACCTGAACTGAACCGTACTGTAGTTGATACAATAGTATCGCATTATTAAAAATAAATCAGTAAATATTCAAAAAATAAATAAATATAATGTTATATTGGTTGTTCAAGGGCTGTAATATAATTAAGAGTTTTTTAAATCTTGGCCATGTAAATTTAATTGTGAACCATCATCATCAAGACAGTTGTCGATTTGACATTTGAATTTGTCATTCCTAACTTGCTTTCGAGGTTTTGAACTCAACAGCACGATACGACGACGTAAGAATGTGATTTATGATGATAAGCGAAAGAAGACACTAAGAATGAGATCTATTGTAACAAACGAAAAAAGACAATAAAAAAAATAATCAAAATTGTGGTAGGTTCACAGTAAGCACCTTTGTCAACGATAAATTTAAAAGAACACCCGATATATGAGGGGCCTAGTTCCAAAGTGAACAATCTCCATTTCTCCATGGTTTCACATGCAGCTTCATTCCTTTCTAGTAATACCTTCTTAATCGCTAATTTTTTTAAGTAAAAAAACTGACACATTATCTCTTAACAACAACACAAATACGTTAAAACAAAAAAAAATTAAGACAAAATGTTAGTTTTACTTTTCCTGAGAAATTAAAAATGATACTGAAGATTGTACACTTTAGAACTAGGCACCTCATATAGTGTTTCATTTAAAAAATCATAAGCTAGGTCTGTAACTTTTAAATGAACCGCCCTCTACAGTTGGAAATAACTTTAAATTATGCGGCATAGAAACCTACAATTTTTATTAATTTTTTTTTGATAAAATGTATATAAAAGGGCATTTCAGAGGTCTGGGGCACCCTGTACGCAGCAACACTATTCTAATTGTTATTAATGAAAACACGATAGTACAAATGCCATAATAACTTTTTTATCATTAATTTTAAAATGAAACGGAGTGAATTGTATTTTTTCTAAATCGATTAAAATAAAAAAAAATGTTTTTCTTGCATGAACGCTATGTACTTACGTAGTCGATATTTCATTTATTAAAACATAACATTGGAGTGTAATTTAATAACCAAACATCCTGTATAGCTAATAATATTGTGAATATTTACAGCTGTTAATAATAAATTCTTTTTTGATAAAATTTACATAAAAAGCCATTTTCGCACTCTCTGGAAGCTCTGAAGCACCCTGTATAATTACTATTTAATTAATCATAAAAAATATAATAGGTTATACTTAGGGAATATAGGTGTTGTACAGGGTGACTAATAATAATCTATGTACAGGGATGCTGTTTATATTTTGAGCGGTGCTTGAGTAGGTACCTACACGTTTTATTATTAGATGTATCAAGAAATGTTAAATACAAAAGTTTTAGGGATTTACCCGAACGGCCAGAATTTACTAAAAACAAAAACAAATGACGATCTGACACCTAACAAATGAATATCAACTTTGTTATTTTAAATGGAACACTCAATATATTTTCTCGAAGTAAGAAAGATATTTTCTTCCTAATTCCAAAAATTGTAGTTTGTACATACAGTAAAGTCCGGTTATAACGAACCCAGAAATTGTATCAAAATATGTTCGCTATATCCGAAGTTCGCTATAATAGGTAAATTAAAACAAAGTGTATTTTTAATAGTCATTTTTTATTTTACATTAAATAATATTGTAAAAAATAACATGAGGCCTTTGCGAAACAGTTATACAGTAATAAAATCGGTTATTTTTGTTTGCATATATTTGTTCGAAAAGTTAACGTTATTTACATAGTTTTGAAGAACACAGAAACTATTCCAAATATGTTCTGGAACTGTACGTGATTCTAAAAAAATGCGAGTTTCTGTCATTTTTTGGAGCATTTCAGTAACAGAAGGAACATCAACATTTTCATTCGATTCATTTTCTTCTTCCTCGTCACTGGTTAAAATGTTTGCAGTCACTGTTTCGATAATCTGCTCATCAGTTAACACTTCTCTTGCTGCTATGTCATTATCAACCCCAACATTTTCTTCAAAGTTAAATTCATTAAATTTTTTTCTCACTTCTATTTCAATCGCATTTTGCACCACAGTAGCAGAAACGACATCAGGGTTTCCTTCATGTCTTTTCAACCATTGATTCAGTGGAAGTTCATCATCTGACTCAAATCCATCGTCCTCTCCAGAAAATCCAGCATGCTTGAAGCAGTTTGCTATAGTTTCCATGCTGACCTTCTGCCAAGCCATGTGGATAAAATTTACAGCATCCAAAAGGCTAACTGTAAATGTTTTTCCATTATCAATCGCATCGATCATCTTCATTAGTAAAATTTTCCTGTAATGACATTTTAAAGAATGTATCACGCCTTGGTCCATGGGTTGTAGTTTCGAACTAGTGTTGGGAGGCATAAAAACCAATTTAATTTGATTTAGTTTAACTTCAGGATGAGCCGGGCAGTTGTCGACTAAAAGTACAATTCTCCTATTTTTTCGCTTTAGATGTTCATCCCATTCAAGCAGTTCATTTACGAAAATTTCGGACGTCATCCATGCCTTACTGTTGGATTGGTATTTTACGGGTAATTGTTTGTTTTTGAAACATCTTGGATTGGCAGATTTGCCTATAACCAACAATCTTCTTTTTTCACTTCCAGCCATGTTAGCAGCTACTAAAACAGTCACCCTTACTTTAGACAGCTTTCCACCAGCACAACTTTCTCCTACAAACTTCAACGTTTTATCAGGCGTCATTTGGTAAAAAAGTCCAGTTTCGTCTTTTTTTAAACCGTTCGATCCAACTTCTAGAACACTTAAAATCTATTTCTTCCACTTTACTACCTATTTCACTAGCTTTTTCTTGTAGAATAACACCACTTCATGGTATGTTTTCTTGTCTTTTCTGTGTAAACCATTTAAGAAGCCCTTTTTCCACCACTTCATGTGTCGGTTTTCTTATTTTTTTGCTTTTGTAATTAACTTTATCGTACGATGATAAAATTTGTTCGGGCTTTTTCCAAATTGTGGAGACGGTAGATTTTGTTAAATTCATTTCGTGGCAAATATCACTTTGTTTAACACCACTTTGTATTTTTTGAATAATGTCGTATTTGTCCTTTAAAGTGAAAGCTTTACGTTTTTGTTTATTCATTTTGAATTATTACATGCGAATCTTGCTACGCAGCACGTTGGAAATAACGTCTTACTCCAATAAAAAACAAAGACTCGACTGTTATAAGAGCTATAAATGCACGTCGCTCGTAACAAGTAATCGGAGAATAGCGCGTAATCGGGGAAACCCCTCTAAAGTTCGTTATAAAAGGAAAATTGTATCACATTTTAAGTCATATCTGGTTCACTATATCCGAAAGTTCGTTAAAAGAGGGTTCGCTATAACCGGATAACCGGAAAGAAAATACATTGAGCTTATGGAAAAAATTTCGTTGCTTGAAATATAGTACGTTATAGCCGGAAGTTCGTTACAAACGGGTTCGTTATAACCGGACTTTACTGTATTTGGTTTCACACTTTTTGCAATATTTAAGTTTGAAATTATTATTTTTTTGGTATATTTTGATAAATTGGATTTATACGAGGGTCAATTTCAAACTTAAACATCGCAAAAAGTATGCAACCAAGTACAGAATAAACTATATACTTTTGGATTTAGGGAAAAATATCTTTCTTAATGTGCTGAGTGTTGCTACTCATACGATATGTATCCGATCGTCATTTGTTTCTTTTTTTTTTGCAAATTCTGGCGGTTCTTTTGCAGTTATCATTTTTCTTTGTATGTCTAATAACAAAATGTATGGATTCCGTTCAAAATATAATCAAAAACCCTAAACATAATTGCAATTACAGATAGCGGTTTCTCCGCCACAAAGTTAATTCTAAATTCTTGTAAAAAGTAAATAAATTTACTGTAAAAGTCATTTGTGAGATTAGAAACCGAATTCAGCATAAACGAGTACACAACTGATCCAAGCTTTATAAAAAGCTTTCATATACATAAAATATGATTTAAAGTTTTTGTTTTCAATCTCTGAAAAAGCTTATTCCTTATGTGTATAGAATTATTAATAACAAAACGAGTACAGAAAAGTGAAAGTGGACGAAACCATTATCGTGTGTTTTTCCACAATAAATCTGCAGGGTCTGAGGATGGATCCTAGTCACGTTCAAAAATTATAAAAAAAAATTTAATGATGAATTTAGTTCAAAAAGAAAATCGTTAAGAATAATAATCTTAGAAGCTGATAATTATTATATATGCTAAGGTAAATTAAGGAAAATAGAGAAGGTATTTTAAAAGTTTCAATAGGATGCAAAAAAAATATTAGATTGTAAAAATAATTATTGAATACGTAAATACGACGAAGATCAGTACAAGTTGTTTTTCAAATCTTGACAAATTAAAGTGCCAGTGTAGTCACTGACATTAATAAATTTTCATAAAAATCCGGACTAATGTCAAAGAATACGTAGGCTTAAACCAAGTGATTTTTTTAAATTTTTCTCGACTTTTGCCATGGAATTTGGACGGCATGTCTTAGGTTTACTGTAAAACAGCATCAAGGAGTGCAATGACGTACTTTTCGCTTATGCTAAGACATGTCGTCCAGATTTCATGGTAAGGATCGATAAAAAAAATTAAAAATCACTCGGTGGAATCCTTACATTTACGATTTACTTTTCTATAAAAAAAAATAGATTTAATCCAAATGTATTTTTTTTTTACTTTCACTCCCGACGAAGCTATCAGTGACAGTGTTAGTACCAGTTTTAATGTCCGACACAGAAAATTTTCAGCGTAAGACGTTCAAAATTATTAATAAGTTAGAAAAATCTGTTGAAATTAGTAATAATATTGCTAAATCTCTTAAAGTACAGCATCCCACCTTTCCTAAATTATACTGCATTCCAAAAATTCACAAACCTAATAGTCCAATAGTTTCTACTATTGGTTCCTCTCTCCTCTTTTATCAAAATTTGTTTCGAAAATTATTACTCAAGTAAATCTAGTAGTAAATCACTAGTAACTCAGAATATTTTATAAAAAATTCTTTTGAACTTGTAAAAAAAATTAAGAAACATAGATATATCAAATAACTGCATTATAATTTCCTTAGATGTTTTTTTTTTATTTACCAACATTCCAAAAGAGTTAGCTTTAAAAAGCGTTAATGATGGGTGGATAGAGATTAAAGATTTTACAGACATTTCCAAAGATAACTTTTTAGAAATTGTTACTCAAAACGATAGTGAAACGTAGAGCGTTAGTGCCAATTTTTTAAAATAATTTTATTAGAATGTTTTCCAAAAATAAAATTTTTGGAGAATTAAATAAATCCAAACCAAATAGTAGTTCGCAAACTAAACTTGGCCCAAAAATGCAGAGAATGTTGATAATATTAAAAAAAAAAAATTACTCACTCTACCGGTGAGCACTAGTCGATCCTGGCAGATCAAAAATCACACACACATCACTGAAACTAAAGAAAAATCATAATAAAAAATGTGGCCAAAAAATCCGCTTTATTTATTTTCAATTTTTAAGAGTAAGTTTCATAATCGAATTTAAAGAAGTCTCCTTTAAACTGGCCCCTACGCTTGTTTTATTGTTATTCTTTCAATTATGTTTAATTTAAGGTTATTTTATGGTAATTATATTTATATTTGTTCAAAGAAATTTTCAAAGAACAAACAAATAAATTTTATGTATTAATTGAAATAAAATTAAAAAGAAAATATTTTTCTCAAACTTTTCTATAAAAATCTTTAACGGTTTAGGTTGAGACATCTTGCGGCCGATTTTGAAACAAATTTCCAAAAAAATTTAGATTTTTTTTTATTAAAAAATGCAATTCACCTAATGACTAAATCTGGAAGAATTTATTTAGGCGTTTAGGCGTAACCAACACATCTTAACATTCGATATATTTCAAGTCCTTTTTTTTTGGAAGTTACGAAAGAATTAATCATCATTTACACAATACTTGACCTTGGCAGGCGAACAAAGCAAATCATTATCCCCAATTGTTACTGCATCTATTGTTAATAATATTTATGGATAATTAAAAATTAATCTCCGCCCACAATAATTTTTTATATATTTTTTTTATATTTTTATATATAAAAAATTATTGTGGGCGGAGATTAATTTTTAATTATTTCTTAAACCACAGTCTCCTTTACTATATTTAATATTTATGGAGATATCAAATTTTCTGATTTTTGATTTTTGATCACATCGAAAAAAAAAGTCTTACCTTTCCATAACACTAAAATCAGCTGGAGTAAGCTCGAAGCACTGCACAAACACTTTATTTTAAACATTCAATAACGTGCGAATTGTTTACAAATGTAATTAAAACAATTTAAAGTTGATCAGATCACAAATATGCAAAAATTCTACGCGTTCCGATAAGCGCATCCTCACACCGCCGTGACTTACGCATACAAAAAAGGAGTCCACCAGCGAAAGAACAAAAAGCAATTGAACTTTTTTGGTGCAAAAAATATTGTAGCTGTAGGCAGAGTGAATCATAGTAGATATAAATATTTTTAAGCCAAAACAACGCAGGCTTCTTTATTTTTATGTTTAATTTTGTCAAAAAGCAGGGTCGGATTTAACTATTGTCCTCCATGCAAGCGCCCTATACATCCCAAAGCTAATGTGCCCCTTAAAAAATTCTATTTTCATAAATTGCCCCCAAAGAATATTTTCTTCGGACAACGATTTTTAGTCCGTATTCTTAAGATTTTGAGAACAACAATAAAATTACCCTTACGGCTTTTGTTCTGCTTTCACGAATCGATTTCTAATGGACCAATAAAAACGAAATTAATAAATGCAGTTATTGAAATTATTTTTGTAATGACATGCTTTTGCTTTTTGAGATCTGAAAGGGGATGGACATCTTCCGCCCTAATTTAAATCTCTTCGGATGATGGGAACCGTTCGAAATGAAATTTCGACACGGGCTTAAGACAGCGCAAATATTTCAATTTATGTGCATGTAAAAAGCGTCGGGACGTGGCAGAAGCAAAATATTTGGACGCTTTTATTAGTTTTGCTCCGGCCGAGGCTCATTTTTCGCAATTTCTAGTCCCGCTACGATACTAAAAGCGAATTTAAGCGAATACTGCAAGGCTCCCTTTGAAATCTCATTTAATATTCCATTTAAAATTTTATATATATTTGACGGATTTTTTTTTTATATTACTTATTTACAGAGCAGGAAAAGCACGCACGTGATTACATTATTGTCGGAATAAAATATTTCATTCAATTTATTAAAATATTAAAATATTAAAAAAAATACGGTAGAAAGGAGCACGTATCTGCTTTCGTATTGCTTTTATTGCTGATGCTTGAAGCTTAGAAGTCAATCACTTTACGACATCTAGTACGGCGTTACGTACAAGTGCCCTAGAAAAGCACAGCGACCTGTTCTTGGGGGATTCAAAAAAGGAAAACAGACAATAAGCAAACAAATCCTATGATTTCCCAGCCAGAAAACGATTCCGGTGCTCCGTATAGCGCAATTCGCCTGAAATATAGAAATACCCCTTTTTCTTCTTTCCTAGTGAGGTGCTTTACATTCCAGGCTACGCCCGAATGGCTCCGCTACGTCTAATTTCGAACGTGGAAACGCGAGGGGGTCGCGACTTTTGCAAAGGTTTCCCGGCTTAAATAAAACATTACAGGTGATTGAATCGCCGAGATAAGATCGGGTGGAAACGGCGTTGTTACATCATTTAATACGTGTCGTAAACGCGTTCAACAATCGTAAGGAGCACTTTGAAGAGTTTCCTTTGTAACTCGTGCTTTTATTATTTACTCGAATTTTCTTGGAAGTTCTTTGAAATTTCCAAACTTTAATACAAGTTCACCAGAAATACAGTTGTATTACAAAAAATTAAAAATTAGTTTGTGTTCGAAAAGTATTGAACCCCCGTTTTTTACTGCAACCGACTTAAAAGGAGTTTCCAAAGTTTGTAAGGCATGGTCGCATTAGGCGAGCAATTCTTTTTTATCTCTTTTAAAACGAACCCCTCCTCAGCTGGGATTTGTAATAATCCGAAGTGAAATCAAGTTTCAAGTGGTTAGTTACAACACAGTACGAGATAAGATTGCCCCGAATTATTTACTGAAACAATCCCGAACGCATTCGTAAAATTTTACGAAGCAATTTCTTTTTTATTGTTTTTGAAACGAGGTAAATAAGAAATGCAACCAAATGCATGTTATAGAGTCCGAGCTAAATTAAAAGTTATATTACTTTCGACGTGTACTTAAAACTTTTGCAATTAGACCCTGCAATGTCGTCGTCATCGTCGTCGTAGAGAGTAGAAAGAATTTTAAAAACAAATTAACGAAATTACGCGATTTTTCTTGAACGCGGAAAGAGCAAAAATTGAGTTACGATTACAGCGTTCCTGTTTAATTAAAATTAACAAGCGAATTTTTATTTAAACTTTCTCATCCTCTCGCTTCGGAAAATAATTTGTTTTGGGGCGAGCGCACTAACTTTGATTCAGTGAAATTAACAGTTATATCTTCGTATAACCTTGGTAATGTTAGGGTTTACAATACGAAACTTTCCGACTCAGTATCTGTATTTATGTTATAGAACAAACATCAGAACTTGTACGTAAAGTTATTTGGATCTTTGATGTGTTTTATAGATAAAGTTTCAGTGCTTAACTTGTTAAAAGTTCACTGTCCATAACACTGATAGTTAACCGCAGAAAAACTTCCCCAACTTGGGTAGGTTTGTTTACTTAAATAAATTAATTCCCTCTCATCAATAATTCATTTATTAAATACTAAACTTTAAACCCGCTATTCTCCTCAATCCATTTATCGAACCTCCCCATCATCACTGGACTCATTTCTGATTTGTGGCTCCCTACTTTGCCACACCTCATAAAATCGCCCTCAAAAGAAGTGATATTGTACTTCCGTAATATCTCCAAAGCTTCATTCTTATTGACCGCCAGATTATTCTTCATCGAATCAAAACTTAAGTGTCGCCCCAACTTATCGACATCCCCCTTGGTCAGCCTTTTACCAAGGAATTGGGCTACTTTATTTATAACGCCAGGCAAATGAGCCTTCATCTCCTCGTATTTAACTATAAGGATATTGTCTTGCTTTCGCCTTTCCCAAAAAGGCAAGACGTTGCCCCAGTAAGGACAGTAGTGAACTGAAATATATGTAAATAACCACCGAATCAAAAACTATATTATTTAAACCTTTATCAGTTAAAAATAATTCGCAGAAGTCCTCCAGCGTACCAGAGTAACCATCGATAATTCTAGCGTGGTGGAAAAACGAGACGCAAACGTCTTTTGCATTTCTGATCACGTAAATAATCTGAAATAAGAAACGTCACGTTTCGCTTCCTACTCCCAAATGGGATACCTTAGGTTTTCTTGAGCCTTTTTGAATTTGCAACGGCAAAAACGTCCAGGGTAGATGGGTTTTGATGAAACGCGGCCTCTTGAATCGCCTTAGGAAATCCACAGAGTTCTTTAGTAGTTCTGGCTGAACGTATCCATCAGGAAGACGGGTTAGATTTGAAAGCGGGTGGACTGTTGAAATCCTAACGGATTCGCGTATAAAAAAAGAAGGCAACAATCTACTTGGTTCTTACTCTAAAAATGGGAAGCGCAAGTCTAATGTCTTCTCCGAACCAGCCGAGAAGTCCAAGTCATTCATAATCAACCAAACCATCTCTTGCGTCCACGTGGTTCCTAAAATGCATTTTTTTTTGTAACTTGATTCCATGGTTGAAACAGTCTCACCTGATTTAAGAAATGAGGCTACCCATACGTCGTCGTCAAACACTTATTTAAAAATTTAAAATATCGTCGCGGAATTTCTTATAGTTTTTGTACATGACTGTCCCATCGATTGTTACGTAATGCGCTAGCATATCAAAGGGCTCCATTTGATTGATTTTAAAGTTGCCACTTCAAGGAGATCAAGTTGAATTGCTAAATGCATTTCCCAAAACTATCAAAACATAATAACGACTTGGTATGTGCAATACCATATCAGTGTTGACCTTTCTTAGTTAGTCACATAAATAAAATTGTTTTAACATAGCGGAGTAAATACTGACGAATGTTGATGTAGTGGTCGGCAAGGTTCACACTTGTATTATTATTATGAATTTTCGTGGATAAAAAAATTGTAGCAGTTAATAATAGGCAACGGATATTAAAGCAATACTAAACGATGGTTCATCGTGGTTCACTGAGCGACAATGTTGTTACGTTTTGTATGTTTTTGAACAACAAATTATCACGTTACATTTTAATGAGCGACAAACCGATATGAACATATTTTAAAAACCGTGCAATATCACAGAGATAAACGTCGATTCGTTCTTGCAATAACAAAATCAAAAATGGATACCGCAATAGCACACGTCGAATTAAGCAATTGTTTTATTTGAATTAAAATTAACAATTGAAATTTAAGCCGGTCCCGGCAACATTTCGTTCAATCCACTTATCGAATCTATCCGTCGTGGCTTTCCTCATTTCTGATTTATAACTTCCAACTACGCCTCGTCTCAAGAAATCACCGGTGAAAGGACTTAATTTATTCTTCTTAAAGAATTTCATCCCTTCCATGTTGTTCACTGCGTTATTTTTCTTCATTGCTTCGAAGCTAAGATGAGCCTTAAGCTCATCCACCTCTTCTTCACTTAGTTGAGTGCCAAGGAATCGCGCTACTTTGCCTAGAACGGATGGCAAATCTGCTTTCATGTCTTCGTATTTTAAAAAAATAATATTGTCTTCGTTTCTTTTGTTCCAGAACCCCAGCACGTTGTTCCAGTAAGGGCAGTAAGGAACTGAAAGTGTTTGATTGTATCAACTTTATTCAGTTTTTGAGGAAGAACCTAATTGTTAGATTGCCAAGTGACGGCACGAACTCGTCAGTACCACTTGAGGTGCAAAAGCTCTTAAGTTAAGTCTACTCGAAATCGAAGTTAAATATGCTTACTTTTATCTGTTAGAAAGAATTCGCAAAAATCTTCGAGTGTTCCACAGAAACCGTTAAATATTCTGGCGTGATGGTAATAAGAAACGCACACGTCTTTAGGATTTCTGGCTACGTGTATTATCTAAAACAATCACATCTTTAATGTGCAACACGAAAATCTTCACATCTATAAACGTACTTTAGGTTTCTTGCGACCGTTTTGTATTTCCAAAGGTAAAAACTCCCAGGCCAAATGGGTCTTAATGAATCGAGGTCGTTTTAATTTCTCCACGTAACCGACGGAGTCTTTATCACGTTCTAATGAAATGAGGTCCTCGCGTTTCGTCGGTCCGTTTAGAAGTGGGTTGATGCCGGTGATCCTTTAAGCGAAATTAGGTTGGTTAACCTGTTTGGTAAACGGCATTATGCTTACTCCAAGAATGGAACGCGATCCTTGAGGTCTTGTTGTGCTGCATCGTAATCTAAATTGTTGGCAAGCAACCACACCATTTCTTGAGTCCACGTCGTACCTCAGATTTGAAAAAGTAATTTATGATGTTTTTATGGACATGAATATAATCAAGCAAAAGAAAACTGGCCACGAGAGAAGAAAAATGAAGAGAATGGTGAAAGCAAAACGATTACAGTGGCTGGGGCTTCTACAGAGGAAGGAGAAGGATTTTTGGATTGCAATAAAAAATGAAACGGTGGAAGGAAGTGCTGATGGAAGATTCACGAGAGAGGAAAGTCTAAAACTAGAAAAAGAACGTCAAGGACGGGAAGTGACCAAACTATGGGCCTGAAAGTCCAATTAATAACTGGACATCTTTTTAGGAACAACTTCTTATGGTTACGTGTTTGCTCTCAATGGAAAATTCTAACCATGATAATATGAAACACGTTAGAAAAGTTGAAAGTTACCTGATTTAGGAAACGACACAACCCACACGTCGTCGTCGTATACTTGCATATTCAAGATTTTTTCTTGAAAATTAACAAAATTCTTGTCTATTACTGTACCATTTAGGCAAGCAAGTTCAAAGCACATCATTTTCGCTCGGTTAAAAAACTTTTTCTCAAACCGCTCAGAGCCGTCGATTTGAAAAGAATAAACTAATTCAAGTAATTTCGGTAAATGATGTGGGAACTGATAACTGCATTTAGCAAAATTCTTATGTACTTAAATTCAGTGAGTAGAAACCTTGAAGATGTGGCTACTCATTATTTGAAAATACTTTAAAGCAAGCAAGCAAATTTAAAAATATGTATTGTTTCAGGACCACAGATTTGTTAAGTAATAAAGGAAACAGATAAGAATTTTGTTGCATTGAAATTAAAAAAAAGTCCGTTTGTAATAAACTATACAGGATGATTCTTCAATAGACCGCCAAATAATAATCCGTACAAGAATAGAAATCACAGATTATAGTTAAACTGGTAAAAAAATTATTGCGTTCTTTAGTTCTCGAAAAATAATTAAACCCAAATACACGATACTTCACAGGTTAAGAACTAGCAGCTAAAGGATTGAAAATAAATATAGTCATAAATATTTTATCGTTTTATGGCTGTTGCCGCGAGAAATCGGGCGACCTTGATACACATTTGTTTGATCTAAAAGATCTAATTCAGTCAAATAGTTAACCATATACAGTAATTCGCAAGTGTTCATTGATCACGCATTTAAATTAGCGATTTGACTATAGTTAACCAATAGCTTACGCTGCAATTTGTACTGCTTAATAATAATTATGATTTATTTGTGAGAATAAGTCAGAACGAGTTTGATAATTTATAATCGGTTCTAGGAATATTTTCTTCGATTCATTTATCGAATCTTTCAGTTATTTGTTCGTTGATTTCTGATTTGTAACTTTCAAATTCGCTGCTCCTTAAAAAATTGCTTCAGTACGAAGTTACTGTGTTTCCTTCTTCATAGATTCAGTGTACTGTGTATGTCATGTAATCATTTTGTTTACGAGACAGCTGACTTTTAAACAAAAGTGATAACTCTTGTGTAATGTCAACTGCTTATGAGATTAGATCACAGCGAGTATACAGAACGCGTTACGACTCTATGGTCAGGCACCTCGACTTAGTGAACTTTCGTCGACGCCCCATTTATATCGCGTTGGATCTCGATTTTAATCATTTAGTGAATTTTATGCGTGGAGCGCTGTATTCGCGGCAACATTCCGGACTGCGGTACATCTCTCCCTCCTCGCGTAAACTAAACTAAACTTAAACTAACGAAGTGACTACAGGCGCGCGACGCTTACTATATATTTCGATTTTAAAGTCATTGCTTAACTAACCTAACTGATTTGCTGACTTTTTTCCCCGGTTGGTTATCAATGGCTTTTTAATTTTTGCAAATAAAAAAGAAGTAATTTAAGGATTCAATGTAGATGAATAAAACTCAGTCATTTAAAATATCGTAAACATCTGCCCCGCAAACGGATTAGGGGGGTCCTTTGCGCGGCTTTCTATCCAATTTAATTACCCTCACCTAAATTCAGATCTTTCCTTGCAATTAATTCTTGTTACTTTTAAAGCCGACTCCAGATGAGGGCCCCGATCTGTTTCCCGACGTCGACCCCTTTTTCGGCTTTACGCATTCGAACCGAAATCAAAAAGAACGTTTTTACGACAACAAGCACTCTCCCCCGTCGAAGACCACCTCTGCAAAAATCCCTAAATCTAATTTGGAATAATTTTTTTAATTTCTGGTTTATGTTTGTGATAATTTGAGATAATTAAGGCGCGAAACCGAAAGGGAATTGTTTCTTGTTTGTTTTCAGCGCGCGTTGAAAATAATTACTCCAGAGGAAACGTTAAAGAACTACTATTCAAATTACTCGGGACTTTGTGCGGCACGAAAAATATTACTCGGCAATTATGTAATGGGTACTTTTAGCACGGCTCACGTCCAAAGCCGGCTTAAAAACTGTTTAAAAAAAAGCGTCTCCCGGTGAGAGTATTTCAGCGCGACGCAAAAAGGAAGTCGCCGCGGAAACATTAACGTCGTCCTTTGAGCTTGCTTTAAACCATCCGGTGCATTTTATGGAGGAACATTTCATTTTCAAAATCGTTAATTGGCGCAGAAAGCTTAAGTTAATGAGTTTTAAATGTCCGTTTGATATACAGACGGTCCGGAATATGGTAAAACGCTGCTGATTATGACGCATGAATTTTTACAAACGTTTCGGGGAAATTCCCTCTTGTGCTTTAATTAGAATTTTACAAACGCGGAGGTTAATTTAGTAATGGAAGCTTTTTCAGGATTAACGTGATCGTGACGAGAATTATGAAGTATATACTGCATTTAATGAGTGGGAAATAATTTAATTGTTTCCACTAAAAAAGAAAAAAAGATTTCATATATTTACAAATCGAACTTCTGACGTGGGCCTTCTCGAATCAAATTAGTACCAAACTTTACAAAGTTTTTTTTTTAAAAAAAAAGGTCGTATGTAAATATTGTTGACGGAAAGTAAATATGTTGAGCTCGTAAAAAGCCTAGCTGAAAACTTGGCGAAATCAATAACATTCCCCTCCCTGGAACGGCATTTTAATGGAAAAATCATGTAGACGAAATAAGTGCGTCGCGCACAAAACCTAAGCACTCGCGAACATCAATTATACAAGACACTCGGAGAAGGTATTAAGTTTTCATGCCGCCCAAAAGAAACGGAAACGCGACGCAATCAACCGTCAAGACGCATTCACTTTCCCGTCTTTCAAGTATATTGGAGTTTTAGAGTTGTTCGTGAAACGTACTTCAAATCCAAGCCTGAAATGATCGAATTTAATGCGTATAAACAACGTGAAGGTTCGGTTTTTTTTTCTTCCCTAAACGCAAATCATTAGTAAATAACATAATCAAAAATAGAATGTGTTTTATATTTCCAAATAACCAACTCGTTTTAAATATTCTTGAATTGTAGTATTTGAGCCAAATTTGCAACGTTCGTGACAATTACGAGAACTGAAGGATTTATAAAATAATTCACATTCAAATCAGGCAGTGAACGAAATTTTCGTTGGGTGAATTAACACGAAACTCCTTCTTGATTATTGGTTAATTAGATTTACGTCGACCGCTAACCGCGAATCGTTAAGCAATTAATTATTAACCTTCATGAATAATTAATAGTAGCCAATTTAATTTGAGCGTGTACATACATAAAACCGAGTTTAGCGTATTAATTAAATAATTGTGACAGAGTCTGATCGGGTGCATTGTGTGAAATTGTGCGCGGAGGTGCGAGAGATTAATTTGTTGTAATTATCGTGTACATGTCAACTGCCAACGCGGGTTGGGTAAACAAAGAAAATAAATAATCGTTGGAAATGTTTTTGTTCGATCGCACAAAATAAATTACCCGTAAACGTACTTAAAATGCAAACGAGAAGCGTTTCCGCTGAATTAGGCAAGTCATTTTGCAACGTCTTTTTAACGAACTTATAATTGCCTACACGTGAGGCAGGTATTATCAAGAAGGTTCAAGAAACCGGAAAAGTCAAAACAAGATGAAACACCAAGGAAGAATTTATTTATTTATCATTTAACTTTGAAAATCTTTTTTCGTTTTAAATTTAACATGGATGATAACGATTCTTGTTAGTAGAAAAATGTAAAATATCTGTCGTTGTTTCTTTTTTAAATACTTAAACCAATTTACTTAACAAACGAAAATTCTGTTCGCGTAAAAAATAAATACCTACAAAAAAAAATAGAACTAATGCTGGTGATATTTTAATTTCAATGTTTGCGCTTCTTATTTAATTAATGATTAAATTGAATTTATAATTTATATTAATCTTGAAATCGCACTTGGAATTTTGAAATTGTTGCTTCGCTTAATCTTTCGCTTAATCTTTGGAAAACGAAAACAAACGCCGATGAAGAAAAAAAAAAACAGAAAAGAAATGACGATCTCTGGCACAAAGAGCATTAATTATGATGTGCAATTATATGAAAACAAGAGACGATCCTACGCACAAGATTAATCTATTAAAAACGAAAAATTCGAAAACAAATGAAGAACGCCAAAAGAAAACAATTGAATGTAATAAAAAAGTGGCACTCAATAAAGAATAAAAACCAAAGGCGATCGATGAAAGAAAACCAAAGTTGAACGACGATTGGCGAAGAAAACGAAGAAGACTCATCAACAAGGATAGCACAAAACCTTATAGTACAAAAAAAAACACTATTAATAAAAAAATTTTTAATAACCAAGAAAATAAATGAGAAAGGAAAGAAAACGAAAGGCGTCGTTGGAGAAAATAGTTGACAGTTGAAGAAAACGATGTTCAAATTACCTGTCGAAGGAAAATAAGAGAAACTTAAAAAAACCAAAAAAATTGACAATTACCTAATTGAATTGGCTTCGAATTAATTATTTAATTTAATTATTTTAATAAGATACATAGATGCAGTTGAAAGTGTTAAAAGTCCATTTCTCCATGTTACACTTGAATTTAGTCGAATTATCTGAAATGTCGCAAAAAAGGAACAGTCTAAGTTTCAATCGCCTGTAAATATCGCGCTTGTGTCACTTAGAATGTGAAACACTACCAAGTTCAAAATTGACTAGTGATATTCTTGCATTTTTTTGTTTTTCTTTTGTCATCGTGTAGGTAGTCTATCTTAGTACTTTTCTATATTAATTTTTAAGTAAATTGGAGTAAATACATCTACAAACCACCTACACTCGAATTTAATGGCGTTTTCTGAAAAGTCGCAACAAAGGAACAGTCTAAGCTTGAATCGCCTGTACCTATCGCGTTCGTGTCACTTAGAATGTGAAACACTGCCAACTTCAGAATTGACTAGTGACATTCTTGCGTTTTTTTTTGTTTTTCTTTTGCCATCGTGTAGGTAGTCCACCTTAGTTATTTTTTGCATTAATTTTGAAGTAAATTGGAGTACCTATCTACCGTAATGAACAGGGGGGAGAACAGAGTTTAGACGACACTGTACATTTACAAAATCTGAGCGAAATATTGTTTTAAAACACATTAGTTGTTAGGTGATGAGTTTCTTGTTCGTGTTAGTCACTCGGTTTTAGTTCCTTCGACGGATAAAGAAAAACAAAACCATTAACACTTTATCAGCGCAGATAATTCGAAACTGGAATGTCATACGTTGAAACCTAATTATTTATTCTAATAGTTTTACGTTTATCTTTTCCAGTTTCGCATTATTGACAAAACAAGTAATACGATGCTAATTACTATCAGAATATATCAAATTAATTCATTTTTTAATTCTCCAATAACATCTTACATACTTGATAAAGAAAAGGACCCAGAATGTAATAAATTTTGTAGGAAAATTTTAGCAAGTGAATTTTAATCCAGTGCCTGCGGTATTGTCCTCAATCCACTGATCAAACCTATCAATCATGTCGTCGCTCATGTCCACCCTGTAACTTCCAATCGTACCACTTCTCAAGAGTTTACCAGGAAAAGGACTTATGTTAAACTTTTGATATTCAGCTAGGGCTTCCTCGTTGTTCACCGCCTTATTATTTTTCATCGATTCAAAGCTTAGATGGGCAGCAAGTTTATCCAATTCTTCTCCGGAGAGTTGCTCTCCAAGAAAATGTGATACTTTGTTTATGACCGACGGTAAATCGACTTTCATGTCTTCATATTTAATAAAAATAATATTGTCTTCGTTTCTTCTATTCCAGAAAGAAAGGAGATTCTCCCAGTAAGGACAATAAAGCACTGAAACGTATATTATCTGAAATATTTTTTTGATATTGTTCAAAACTATATAATTAGGAAATCAAACCTTAGGTTTCCTAAAACCGTTTTGGATTTGCAAGGGTAAAAGTTTCCAAGGCAAATGGGTTTTAATAAAACGGGGCCGTCGGAAGTCTTGCACAAATTTTACCGAGTTTTCAAGGCGTTCGCTTGGATTAAATTCCTCGGGCCTATCTGGCATGTTCAAAATTGGAAAAATACTAGAAAGCCTAGAAGTGGTTTTGTTTGAAAAAAATTGACAGTAGTTTGATTCGTACTAACTCCAAAAAGGGAAAGCGAGCCCATATAGTTTCTTGGGCCTTGATATAATCTAAACCGTTGGAAATTAGCCAAACCATTTCTTGTGTCCATGTTGTACCTTGAATCATATCAAACTCTGCGCATTTCATTTAAGAAGCGTTGACTGGTACTTGCCTGATTTAGGAAATGATGCAAGCCACACGTCATCGTCGTACACTTCCAGGTTCAAGATACTCTCGTGGAATTTCAAGTGGTTTCGGTATATAGTCACCCCGTTTACAGTTATTAGATGCGACAGCATATCGAAGTGCATTTTTATTAAAAGTAAATATACGTCGATGTAAATAAAACCTACTTTCAGTTTTTGTACTGCAGTGCTTACATTTACAAGCACGTTATTATATAAGTCAGATTAGGCTAGAGGCAGGGATATGCATTTGAATAGAGCAATAGCCCCCTACCTCCAAATACACAGGGGGGATGCAGTCGATGTTTCGCTGTGGGTTGACAGCTTCGTCAGTATAATAAAAGAAAATAAATATTCGATTAATCATTGGCGAGTTTCATTACGAAGTCAATTTCAGCGTGATTAATTCAAACGAAGGGAACCAAAAGAGGTAATCAGTGTATAGGCCCGTTTAAAACCAGCTGCTCCGATCCCCAGACAAAATCAGCGTTGAACTAACTTTAAAATGCATCCGAGCGGGAGAAGTTAGCCCTTAAAAGAGAAAGCCGCGCGGGGGATCCCGTCTAAATCCGGCGTGCGCGAGCGATCCTGAGGGAAAGCGACTGCGGACCGGGATGGATTGCCTTTCCCGTCCAAACCGATGTTCTTCGTTTCAATCCCAGACGATCTCGAAGACAAACAAATCGCTAAAATTTTACTGCCGCCATCAATTTTATCGTCGAATGATTTGTACGGCATGACGTTAATATAAAAAAAAAGTTTTGTTTTCGCCTCATCTTCTTCGCATATGTAGAAAATCATTTAACAGATGATTTTCGATTGATAGAATGAAAATGGAAAAGTTTCGGTAATCCAAACATTATATAAATATCATCCTTTGGTTCGTGAAAGATAATATTATAAATCAAGTTTGTTTTCGTCGGAAGCTCTGAGAAATCGCTGCAATATTTATCAAAACTAAACTTAATTAAATTCGCCCTAAGTTTCGAAGCTCTTGGAATAAGAAAATTCGTCCCTGATTAAAAATAGACCCCGGAAGCTAATAATATTACCCACAGGGACAAATTTAATTTCAGTTTCGATAAAGTCTCTAATAATAGCCGTCGCTTGACATTCAAAAAAAGCGTCGCCGAAGAAGAGGGTGCACGGGGTTTTTTGCTCGGCCGAACATCAGGCTATATTACGCGTGACATAAAACCAACCATTCGGAAATTGCGTCTCTATAAGCAATTTATTATTTGATTCCGAAATGTTCGCTTATAGAAAACTAAATTTCTCTACGGTTTAGTTCTTTTTTTGGGCTTATAAAAATGCATCTATCATCTTCTTCGAGCTTTTTACAAGTCTTGTTACATACACGAAGTACGAAGGTTAAACTAAAGGATAATTTATCAGTGCTTGGCAGGACATGAGCGATAGGATTAGATGGGAAATGCACGTTGAACCAAACACAACCTTCAGGACCAAAGTTTACAATTTACAACACCCTTGTTGCTTATCAGGGCTATACAATAGCGATTTTGTTATTTTTAATGTTAATTTCCAATTTATGCAACGGTTAATTAAAAATGCGCTCGAACTTTCCTCGGCGTCCTCACAGTTTTATATAAAAAAAAAAAAATTCGGAAAACATAAATTCAAATAATTACTTTACCAACGGAAAATTCAAGTAGAAGTTTCGCGTGAGCGAATGAATAAACATGAGAAGACTTCAGAGGCAGGAAAATTTTAATTTCAGCCTGACGCTGTCAGGAGATCCTTTTTAAACAGAATCCTCGCAGGCAGGACCGGCAGCGAAGTCTTATTGGAAAATGTGTGCGATTCTAAAGCGGTGCGCGAAGAATTTAATACACTTTCGCAAGTGTGCAGCAGACTATTGAAAGTTGAAAGAGTTTGGGCCGTCCATATTTTGATTTTATTTTACTAAACCGTGACGAAATCAAGATCGATTCGATAAGTGCACAATTTTCGTCGCAACGCTGGTGTTTTCAAGCTCGGTTTATTAATATCCACCGTTTCAATCTCCCGAAACTTCAACGGCGACGCTTGTTCTTCTGTTTAGGCAAACAACGAACGTAATTAAAACATCACTAATTGCATAAAAGTTCTTAATGATTTATTACGGAAGTTTGGGGCTGCTCCAACTTCAGAATCGATTAATTTCATACTCAAACCTTCTTAATTCCAAAAGGGTTTACTCAATGTATATGAAATTATTCGTAACTCACTCCTTCTTCACTAAGATTAATTATTTTCTTCAATAATTATTACGGGGTTGTATCTATGTCGAAAAAGATTTGGAATAGTTTTCCTAGAGAAGACTCTTAATGAATATTCATTTCATTCGAGTGTAGGTCTTGAGACCCAGATGTAAAATTCACCGTTTTTACTGTTATCTAAATATGCTTTATGAAGTCGTTGTACAATATGTAACGAGCTCGGAAATTAGCGGAATAAATTGGTCTTGTTTGTACAGAAAAATAAACCCTGCAGAGTGCAGAGAGTCCACTTTTAACGAGAGCGATCCGTCCCTTCTATTATCCTATTTACCTTCTCCCTTTCGGGGTGCCTGCGTTTTCTACAAATTAATGGAAAATTCGGCTGGTTGGATGTTAGTGAATGGGGAGGAGGAGGAGGAGGGGCAGATTAACTATGCAAACGGGGTTTTAGTTATAAAAGCAATTTGCTGTAGTGGCAAGTCTTAATGGAACGATTAAAAATTTGTATGATGTGTTAATTTCTTCAAGTAATATTCTCTGTAAATCCGGACCTGTCTGTGAGAATTGTGTTTAAATGTTCTGGCCTCTCAAGTTTCGCTTACTACTCGACATTTCTATATGAATTTTCCGTTAGCAATTATTCGAACTTACGTTCCCCGAGTTTTTCTTTCATAAAACTGCGGAAAAAGAAAAAGTTTTCAAGTAATTTTTAAGCAAACGAACCAAAAACCACAGCATTAAAATGCCGATGCACTTTCGTCAGAGTTAATTCAAAAAAATTGAAATTCTCAAATGACGTTCATTATTCATTTTAAATTGGAGCGTCTCTGGCCACGAACAAAATAAAATAAGCCAGAAACTCGTGCCTTGCGTTAATGGACTTGATTAATAATTAAACTGGAAGTAACTGACCAAGCGAATACACGGCCCCTAAATTCGCAAGCATTTATCAAAATAAATTTAACCTATATGCAAAACTAACAAACCGTAATTTATTAGATCGCTAATGCCTTTAATACACCCCAAAACTAACTTTCAACTCCAATAAATAATTAATGATGAAGTAGTACCGCGGCCGCTTGTGTTCGGCAAGTTGTAAGTGGCGATAAAACTATGTGGGAGCATCTTGATTCGCACAAGTTTCTTTTTTACGGTTCCATAAAGTTTCCAGAAAAGCCGGTGAAGTTTCTAGGCCCATCGGCTTTATCACTCGGTGTAAAACAAACGGGGAATGCGAGAAAGGATTTTTTTTAGGGAAAAAACAAATCGAGTTAGTGGGGGCGTAATTAATCCCGGATGAAAATTAACAATTTGTCGGCGCCGCCGCCGCCGACGACGACGTTTATGAAAAGGTTAATTCTGCGTTGACACAAATTGATAATTTAATAATGGACATGTGCTGAAATTTTCGATTAATATGATTATCAACACAGAATTTTTATGAGGAAAAAAATGTGGTATGCACAAATCTACTGAGGCAACAGATAACACGTACTGCAAAAACTGACAACGCGATATTCAACAACTACTAACAGATTATCATGATGCGTGTAGTCAATGAACTACACAAGTTTATAAAAGTGGCCGAATTAAATTGGACCCATTTATGGAAATCTTATAATGGTCGCATGTTACAAGTGCTTCAGTGGAATTACGCCTTAATATGTGCCACATTTTTTTTCTCGTATTGAAATATTCAAAATCTCGAAGATCGAAATTACCTAACGTAGATGAGAATCAGCAAAAGAGTAATTTTACTTTCCTACGTATAAAATATCAATTCTACTGTGAGTCTATTCTTTGGGTAATCTGAGGGCGTATTGATCCTCGCCATGTACTGACTATATATAATTTTGCGGTTTTCATTCCTCCCCTAATACTCTTCCTCGTTTCGGGATAATCTGGTAAAAGTATTTCAAGAGAGCTTCTCGTAGCTTCTTTGCTACGATTTTTCGGTTTCCACGCCACAGCTTAACTTCCCAAGTCAAAAATTAGTTACTAGTAATGAACGCGTTAGGCAGTCGAAGGACTGTCATTGCGATGGCGCAAGCTAAAAGCTAGATGACTCAAGAAAGACTCACACATTTGTTGTAATAAAACAATTGCATCAAATTAGAGTAAACTAATGCTCATTAAAAATATTTTTAGTTTTGTAATGAGACAAAGCGAATCCAAATTAATCAAACGGTGTTCCATCTTTCCTTATCCTTAGCTTCTACTTTCTGGTTCATTATTTCGCTCTTTCTTTCCATTTTTTACTTGGATCCCTTTTTCCCCTTTAACACTGGTGTGCCCAAATCATTGCAACCTTCTTGTTTTCACTGTTTCGGCTTTGTATACGTATTTACCTTCTCCCTTTCGGGGTGACTGCGTTTTCTACAAATTAATGGAAAATTCGGCTGGTTGGATGTTGGGGAATCGGAGGGAGGAGGGACAAATGGGGTTTTAGTTGTCCTTAGCTTCTATTTTCTAGTTCATTATTTTGTTCTCGTTTTACTTGGACCCCTTTTTCCTCTTTAAAATTGGTATTCTCTCTATGTGTCCAAGTCATTGCAACCTTTTTGTTTTCACTATTTCCGCCATAATATGCTTTGTATTCGTATATATGAGAGTTATATACTATCCCGTTTGACCTTCTATTCAAACGCTATCATAATTCTTCAGTTAATCCCTTTTTCCTCCTCTGCGTTATTTGTGGTGATCACCCCTAAGCATACAAATGACTTCACCGTTTCAAATGTCATTACTTCGTTATTATTTCTGTTTTACTTCCTTTTCTGCTTTTCCCCATATTTCTATAAATTTACTTTCCTTTTATGTCTACTTTCCTTGCGGTTGTTATTAGTCTTGTAGTTATCGTAACTACGCCTACCACTTTTTGGTTTCTTGCAAAGAAAAATAAAAAACCTAGGAACTTGTGAAGCTTAGATTGAAGATGGATACTGACAGGTAGCAAAGTTGATGTGGTTTGAGCTGAAAAAAAGCAAAATAGGAAGACAGATGTGGACCATGTAAAGCAAACGACGAAGGAATAAGTTGAGAAGAGAAATCCATGAAACACCTAGAATGGAGAAGTAGAAAAATGATAGAAAGAGGGGAAGCAGATGGCGAAGGAAAGAAAATGATCTTTGCATAATCAAAGAAGCTTTTTATATTCTGTTAAGAATAGAGTTTCGATTGAATGAGAAAAAGAGGCGAATAAAGAAAAGGAACACGAGGAACTGAAAAATAATAAAAATGATCTGCCTTGTATGATTTCTCCTGCTCCTTTTTGACCTCAATTTTTCGTTGGTCTTCCTACGTCCTACATTCCTTTGGGGTCTCGTCTATCTCCATAGCTTTGGAAATTATTTCAGACGAAAACAATCATAATTTATTTTGTCGGAATAAAATTAATCCGGTCATGTAATCTTTTTTTTATTAGCCGTGCTTACAACGCTCACAATATAATAATTCAATTTCTACAGCGCGTTAAAACGGTACCGATGCAATTCTTTCTTAAAACAGCCGTAATAACAATAAATTAAAGCCTGTACTCGCGTTGTGGCTCTTCGCGATAACGCCGGATTTACGGCTGCAGCGTTTTCGTTGCAGTTTATCTGCGTTTTCCCACGTAATTTATTAAAGTACGTGCAAAGTATTTTCGAAATTATGTAAACAACAAACGCATTCGCAATGCGAGGGGGAAATCTCTGCTGCTACGTTTTGATAGATTTTTGCACGCAAAAACGAACCATTTCATGTAACTCTATGCTTGATAAGAAGAGTCGCGTCGTTAAGCTTTTGAGTAACGAGTTACAAATCACATACATCCGACGCTTTGAATTTGTCAAAGGCATCACACGAACTGGCGAGCAATGATTTTGATGATGTTTTCATTTTGAAAGCTTGTTTATTTTTGTAATTTTCGCTTTGCGTAAACCCGAGAAAATTACTTTTCCACCATCATTTCTGAAGTACATTTTGTGGCGATTCAGAAAATCCAATTTTTATGTAATTTTGAGGTGTGAACGAGTAAAAATTATGGAAAAATGAGTTTCTTGAGATAAACCCATTAAATTGGTCCAGAACCGGCGATATATATATATATACTACCAAGTAGATATAATTTCAGAAGCTTCTGTTATTAGCCATTATCTCAGTTGGTAAAGTTTCCGATCCGCCTTATGTTTAGACAATGAGTAATTCAATAGGAAATTTCCCGAGCGTGTTTGCTATAAACAATTGCAGCTGCTTTCACATGGAATGCTTGGCGAACGGAGATGAGGGAATTTCGTGCGCCTTAAATCCTGCAAACTTCTTATTACACACCCCTCGGCGGCAATTTATAAATTGATTCGTCCACACATCACTTTTGAGCCATCACTTCAGAAAGTAATTTCTTAACAGTCCGGGGTTGCATGTCGGTAAAGTATACCCCGACGGGCCCATTAGGTCCACCAGACTTTCATGTTAATCATTTTTAATCAAGATAAATGGATTTCCGCCGACGCTCGTTCACCATTATCGGCAATTTCGAATAAATTCGTCCGTCATAAAAAAAAATAATGCGCCGCTCTCGCGCCGCAGGATATTGCAGGGCGCTTTGAGAGTTTTAATTTCGTCACGTCATGTGAAAGACAATAAGGGAGGCGCTTTTTTTTCGTCGTGCCTTGTTATAATGTTGGCACGCGATATTAAAAGCTCTTAAACGTTGGCGTTAAATTTTCAAGGAAATAAAAAATGGGAGAGATTTGAGCTTTTTAAGCGTGATTTAAAAAAAATTACTTTTGGCCTTTTATCATAATATACTGAATAATTAATTTTACACAGCAGTCAATTCAAATATCAAACCGAGCTTTTATTTTTATTTTTTTTGTTGACGTTTCATTCTTGATTACAAGAAAACTATTGCTATTGCTTTTGCTTCTTCGTAAAAACTGAACGGGGTTGAAAGATGCTGTTTCATTTATAGTATACAAGTATATAGTATGTCAAACGTATAGTATGTGAAACGGAAATCGTTCTTCTGGTAAAAACCATTGAGTTAGGGAGTGCCGTACTATCGCCGATGTTGCCCAATATTTTCATACTACCTACCGTCGCTCCCTGAATTTAACCATTCTGGGAAGGAAACTGCAAGAAGAACACCGCCATAGTTTCAGGAAAAAAATATCTTGGAGAATAAAAACGAAGAATGAAGGCGAAGAACTTAGAAATGATTTGGATAACAGACTTTAACTGCGCCAAGCAGATCCCTGGCTAACCTTTATGGGTTGTAGAATGGGAAACTACAGATTCTACTAGGTGCTCCATGGTTTGTCAAGAATCCTTAAGGACATTCGTCCTAAAGACGTTTAGGACCAAGCAGCCACCTCGCTGATTCGGAAATCGAAGGACTAGGAAGAAATCCTAGGATTAGAAAAAAGCCCGAGGACTAGGAAGGACGATGCTACTGGACCAAAGCAGAGAAGAATCGCATAACGTGCGGCAATAACCGCATAATTTAAATTTCTTTTTTGTTTCACATAAAGTGGGTAAAAGGAATAGATTGTTGGAGCTCCTTTGGCCACGACTCAGAACCAATTTCGGTCCTTACGAAGCAAGAACAACACTGAGAACGGAAATCAATCTAGAGAAGTTCTTCAGAATACCCGAATCGTGAAAAATAAAAGAAATTAAATGTCATCAATAAATAAAGCAGAATTAATTATTATTATTAATAGCAAAAAAAAAACTTTCTGGATGTAGATTAATTTGAGAAACTATTCCTGCAATCGGTTTCATTTAATTACATGTTTATCCAACAGACAGATGATATTGGTACGACAAATAATCAATGTCGATGATTGCCTAAATTAATTGGGCCAGGGAAATCAAACTACGTTTTCATTAAATATGACATCGTGTGTAACATGTGAACTGTTCAACATAAATAAAAATGTCATCGTTTATTTGTTGTAATCGGGTGTATTTAATGAAGTAGTTAAAAACACATTGCCTACAACTTAAAAGGGGGGAATCACATTTTTAAGTTAGCGTCGTCGTGTTCATGTTAGTTATGAAATGAGGATGTCCACTGTGCGCACCGGCTTCGCCACTCTGTATGGAGAAGTGTCTGTAGGAAATGTACTCGGGCGGTATCGGAGGGTCCCTTTTAACCGCCGCCCTTTGTTTTTTCACTTTTAAGTAACCGAGCACGGACACCAACACGATGAACACGATGAAGCCCATGCAGCAACCGATTATGAGGCCCAGTCTCCTGGTGAGTATGGATTGGATTCCGGAGCTGTGATCCGGAATGCTGCCCAGACCTCCGTGGATTATATCCGGAGCTCCGAGGGTGCTCACCTCGGCGCACTTGCTGGTCGGCGAGTCGACCAGAAGAGGGAGGATTGCCTCGGTAAACACCTCCCAATTCCCATTGCTGTCGTTGTCGGAGCCGCGCACCGGACGCGAATGCTGCGCCGTTTCCGGATTACGAGATGCCCAGTTTCCGAGTGCGAGCACGCATATTAAGTAGCGCGTTCCCGGATACAGTTTCGACAGCTTTGTCGAACGTGATGTACGATCCAAGAGCTTCCCACGAATCTACAAAAGAATACAAAGCATTAAAGCTACCAAATTAAATTAATCTTTAAATCAAATGCACGAATTTTATTTTTATAAGAGACAAACGTGCTCATTTCAGACTGTAATCAATAGTAATCGGCCAAACTTTGGCACGAGTTTGAGGACGAACTTGGTCGCCAGTTTTAAATGTTTTCATCAAGCGCGACGTCTTCGGGCGACATTCAGAGAATTTATCCGAATGCAGCGCTGCCTTGCCATCTGTGAAAACGTACGGAAGTGTGCCATTACTTGACGAGGACAGCTTAAACGACGCCGGAAAGTTTCTAAGAAACCCAACCAGAAACGTATCAAGACTCCGGCTAACATTTGATTGTACCGCGTTACGTTACATACCCGTACGATTTTTGCTCTTATTGGAAAGCAGACTTTCTGATTCCTTTAAGTTTTGATATATTTTAAGTACAACGTCGCCAGAAAGTTTAATCGCATTACCTACTAGAAATTATTCCAAACTCTTTGAGGTCCCTAGTTCTGCTTTTTTTATTTAAAGGGTGTACTTTCGAAATATAATAAACTGTTAGTGTTTATGAGACAAACATAGGTGATTTATATGAAAAAAAAATATTTAAATTTCGTCGCGGACGCGACCTCTATTTTCCCTTCTGATTGATAAAAGGCAGCGCTTTCAATTCACGTGAAAACCTAAATGCCAAACGAGGCCTCACACGTTCCATCAACCCAACGGGAAATTAAGTTTACTCGTCGCATTTATTTTGCTTAAACCAGAACTCGATGAATCGTTTGGATTTGCACGAACATACTTTAAATACGTACTTGATCGATTCCATCGGTGGAATAGTATGTCACTTGGTAGCCGTGCAATCCGGAGTGATTCCGGCTCTGCCAGGACACCAGAACCGAGAACGGTTGTATGTCTTGAATGCCGAGCTTAACGACGAGCGGTTGATCGCAGAATTGCTCGGGGTTTAAATCGAGGAAGATGCGCCCCCGGAGCTCCGGTGGATGCTCGCACCGGAGAGCCAGTGCGTCTGCTCTTTCCACTAATTTCTGGTGATCACGTAGCCATTCCCATAGTTCTTGAGATTCGCAACTGCAAGATAAGGGGTTTTCTGAAAAGAAGCAGGAAGAAAATGTTTTGTTTGCTCTCATTTCAATTCATTAATACGAATAGAATATGAAATATTACCTTCCGTTCTCAGGCTACGTATTTGCGTTTCTAAAGGTCGAAACGCATTGAGTGGAATGTTTTCCAAATAATTCCTACTTAAATCTAACGTTCGTAATTTCTTGAGTGGTCTGAACGCTTCGCTGGACACGGAAGAGATCCAGTTACCGTACAAGTAGAGTTCGGCTAAGTTTTCCAAATGTTGAAAGGTAATCTTGCTGATCCTTCCGATCTGATTGAAGGACAGATCTAAAATCTGCAGAGATTTCAAATCCTGCGGAAACTCTTCCAACTCCTTTAACCTATTGTGCGTCAAATTAAGTATCCGTAGGTGATTTAATCCCTGCAGTCTTTCCTGCGGAAGAAGTTCTAATTCGTTTATCCCCAAGTCAAGCGTCAGCAGGTTGGGCAAACTTCCGAAAGCTCCGGGAGAGATCCTGGAAATCTTATTCTGGCCGAGATATACGTGCAGCAGGGCCGGGAACGTTTCGAAATCCTTGCTCGTTACAATGCTCAGATTGGTGAAGCTTATGTGTATTTCTTCCAGTGAGGGATATCTGTGTGACGAAGCGATGTCGTGAATGCGAACGAGTGGATTTCCTGTAAGGTTTAACCAGCCTAACCCCGGCAAAGTATGTTCCGAGAGAGCGGAGGTAGGAATTTGTCGGAAGCGATTACACGATAGATCAATCCTCCTCAACAAGGGCGAATGATGAAAGAAATTGGCGGGTAATGCCGCGAGTAAGTTGCAGCTCAAATCGACGGAGAGTAACTGTGTCAAGTTCGCAGACGCAAATCCGCTCAGCGAAGATATTACGTTATACTTGAGATCAAGCTCTTTCAGATTGGGCAAGCCGTTGAAGCGAGACACTTCAACCGTTGTCATCTTATTCTGGGACATCGATAAAATTTCCAGCGTCGAAATGTTCAACAGAGCTGTGTACGGAAGTTCCTTAAACGAATTTCCTATTAATTTAAGTTCTCTCAACACATTCAAGCTGTAAAACACTCCGTGCTGGAGCTCGCCGAGGAGATTATCGCTCAAATCAATTTTAAGCAAGTTTTTGTTCTTGGAAAACACATTTTCCGCCAAGGACTTTATGCTACAGCCGTCCAAAGTAATTATCTGCAAAGACGGTAGGCCATTCAAAGCCGTCTCGGATAAATCGCTGAAATTATTGCGAGACACCTTCAAGACTCTCAAGCCAGGAATATCCAGGTGTTGCAAGTCCTGAGTTTTTAATTTGTTTAAATCCAAGTTGAGTTCGTTTAGGTTATTCAAACCCCGAAACGTGCCCTTTTCTATTTTCGTTACGGAACAGTTCATTAAATTAAGAAATCGAATCGGCAGTCCTTCTTGAAACGTATCGTCGTGTAACGTCGTTAATTGATTGTTGGATAGGTCGAGAGTGCGTAGTTTCTTAAGATTGGTCAACGCACGAGATTCGATCGTTTCTAGTCCGTTGCTTGCGAGGTACAATTCTTCTAGCTCGTGAAGTTCGGCGAACGTGCGCGCACTGACGTGTTTCAGCTGGTTCATGCTCAGGTCTAGGAATTTCAGGGCTTGCATCGGTTCGAAAGCTCGATCTTCAATGTACGATATGCTATTATTATTTAAATAAACCCGCTGAATCAATAGTAAGTCACTGAATAATGCCCTATCTAATCGCCGCAATCTATTGTGACCTAACCACATAATCTGAACGCTAGATTGTCCTCTGAGGGAATCATTATGCAAAGCCACAATGCTATTAGAGTCTAACTGGATTGATACTAGGGAAGGAGATTCGTGCATAAACACGTCCCCCAGTTCAGCTATAACGTTACCCTGTAAGTTTACGTGCTGGAGGCTTTGCAAAGTACGAAATGCGCCGGAATCAATCATACCAATCCAGTTATTCTGCAAATGCAGTTCCAGTAGAGACGGTAGGGGATCAAAGACGCCGCGGTATACGTTCTGAAGGCGGTTGTTATGCAGTCGTATTTCTCGTAAACTCATGGTTTTGTCGAACGTTCCCGGCTCCAGATCGGTAATCCAGTTACTATCCAAGCTTAAAGATGTAAGATTGTGGTTTTGTTGGAACAGTTCGCGAGGGATGCGCGGCACAAAGTTCGCACTCAAGTGTAACTGCGCTAAATTAGTTAAGGTGGAAAGAGCCCCCGGATCGATACGTCTGATCGCATTCTGCTGTAAATATATTACAGATACATTGAACGAATCGGTAAACGCGTCCAACGGTATCTCCAGTATATTATTCTCGGATAGAAAGAGCTCTTTTAAGTCCGGTAAACGCGCGAACACTCCGCTTATGTAATGCACGTGATTGTGACTCAGATCTATCGAACGCAACTTCTTATTCCCTTGAAACGTATCCGCGTCTAAGAACACGATCTTGTTGTGGCTTAAATCGAGCGATTCCAAGTCCTTCAATGAAATGAAAGCGTCGGCGTGAACGCTGTCGATTACGTTATAGTACAGCGAGAGAGTACGAACGGACGGAGTCGGGCGAAAACAATCCTCGTTCAGCGATTCGAAATTATTCGAGCTAAGATCGAGAAACACTAAAGATTCTAAACGGGAATAACCATCATCCGGGATTGAGCTAATTTCATTCCAAGCCAGTCGCAGTAATCTCAGCCTCTCTAATCGCCTCAGTGCGGTCATCGGAAACATTTGCAATTTATTTTCCGCTATATCCAGCTCGGAAAGCGTGTCTTCCAAGCCGGCGAACGCGTACTCCGAGATTTTCTGAACCTGGTTCCCTTTCATGTTCAACTTTATTAAGTGGAGGCCGTAGAAACTGTAACTGGGCAGGTCGTTGATTTCGTTCGATTCTAAATCGAGCGCTATGAGCTTCATCAATCCACCGAAAGCCTTCTGGGGAATCTCCTTGAGCTTGCCGGAAACCAAGCTCAGCGATTCCAGCTCGGGTTTCAGCGTCAGCAGGCAGTCGTCGTGGAGTTCGTCTAAGCTGGATTGAGATATCTGCAGGTGTTTAATCACGGTTCCGTCGGGGAAAAAATCCGGGGACAGTCGGGTAACGGACTTATCTAGGTCATACACGCTGAGCGATTGGATCGGTCCCTGAACGATTTGCAGGACGCTGTACAGCGAGTTTGCGGTCGCCGCAGGACATTCCAAGAATATTCCGTCTTCGAAATTGTAACAAGGACATGATGGATTCGCCGCGAAGCTAGGACACTGGTTCTCTTGGGCCGAACTCAAAAGTCCCAGAAGACTTGCCAGTACCAGCAAGGCGGCGCCATTGTGCGCCATCATGTACCCGCCATAGCAGTCTCAGATGAGAAGTTCCTCTGCAAATAAAAGAAATTGCCGCATGAATAATTTTATTTTTCAAATTGGAACGTTTAATACGAAGACGTTGAGCTCCTATCCACGTAAATTAAAACATATACTTACACGAATGTTATCAAGTAAAATTAAAAAATGAAAACACAAAGGAGAATATCGCGGAATAAAAAAACCAAAATTCTTATCTCATCTTCATTAACTAGTAATGATGTTCATCCCGTGGTTAAACGGGGCTAAGGATTTTCTCTTTTTGCCTTTTAGCTTTAGTTTTAATGTTAAAATTATCTATAACTAGTTTCTACTGTATGCGATTAAAAAAAAGAATTTATTTATTCAAATTTATAATTAATTCATGCAATTATAACAAGGATTAACCTGTATAAATGATAACTTGCAGTTAATCCCTAGTATCTGATGACAAAACAGAATGCATAAGTACACAGAACAAGACCTCTAATTACTAAGCCCTATTCACACTAATTGTATGTAAATTAGTCCACGGAAATTTAATTACCTAAGCCGAGTTAATATGGTACATGAGCGCAGGATGCACTGGAACTATTTTACGTTTTCTACTTATTGTGATTTAATTATTTTAATGATCAATAAATTAATAATGTTAGAAAATATGTAATTACAGTTAATCGGACTGTAAATAAAATCAAAGTTTACAACATTTTCTGAAGAAGCTCTCAAACGTACAGAGCGAAACGTCAACTTTATATCAATTTTACAGAGTTTCCAATCAATTGAGGTATTTTTTATCAATTTTTTATCAACTTCAGGTGATTTATGTGATAACTTTAGAGTTCACTTTTAGAAATTATGTTAATTATGTTAAAATATAAAAACAAACACTTTACTAAACAGAATCAATAGATAATTTCATATTCATACGTGCGATAGTTCTACCCGAACTTAATTAATATTATTCAGCAATCAATTAGAAACCCCCAAATTCCCTTACCTATCAGAAATTAGCAAACACTCCCACATTACATCCCAAAGCATCTTGTGATGTCGGTTGTTATGTTATCACGCCCACTAAACCCAGTTAATTAAGAAGTGCTCATTAACGTCTGATGTATCACAGTTCTGATTCGCTTTGAGAGTTTCCACGTCGCTCGACATTTTTCCGCCGAAAGCAAATCTATAGCTTTCATAAAGTGGATTGTAATAGACATCCGAACGTTTCCGTTTCTCGAAAGGGTGGTAATTTCGCGCGGGTTACGATTGACGCGTCCCGGATCATATTGCAAGCACCCCCGGAACAGCTCGACGGTTTGACACTTTGAAGGGTTTCCGAAGTATATGTGTTTTTGATTAACTCGCAAGTAAAATACAGATTTTCTCTTACAACAAAAAACTTTCTTTCGATAGCTCTTTGCTAATTAATTATGATCTACACTCTTTCTGATTAATAGTCAAAATCGTTTTAAATGAAATGCATCTCTGGCAAATAGAAATTAACAAACAATTACGTGTCCATTCAGAACATACTTGCAACATAAACACTCGCTTTTATCTATTTGGTTTACACGCGGTTGCAACTCTATTTTCGGTTGCGGAAAACAATGGTGTGTAAATTCGAACTTTTGCCAATAACTTTTCACCGCTGTCCGTGCGGCGACCGCAAACTTTTGCGCGCGCAACAATAAATGTGTAATTAATAGGGTCGCAATAAATAAGACAGTACGTGCAAATGCATTATGTGAGGAACACAAGTATGACAAATTGTGACCGTCAAGCACATACATTGTACTCTGGATTTCTCTGAGGTTTCGCTTTTACTGCAGTTGTTGACGATGTAAATTTATCTTGCTTGGTCGTGGCCAACAACAATTAACGTGGCGTTCGCCATTAAATTCTACCGCTTAAGTTTAATCTCAGCCAAGGAATTTATATGATTATTTATGTAATTAATTATTGTCTTGCAAGTTGGGCAACATTCTGTTAAGTCACGTTTAAGCACGTTTAATAAAATTTAAAAAGAAGACTCTTTTGATGTGAAACGGGGCAAAGGTACAAAGAAAGCGAACTTTCATTTTAATGAGGTTCGGTTCAATATTTGGTTTCTTAGTTCTTCTTGGATTAAGCGCAGTTGCGCCCAGATTATATAAGTGTATTTACTCAGCAGTCAATTATAAATAACTCGACCTTTGCAACTGAGGCGAGGCGTGGCAGATAAAATACAAAATTGGAAAGTTCTTGAGACTGAGAGTCTAAGTGACCACAACTACACATATTTTGAAAAACATGTATCAAAAGAGTGAACAAGAAATCCTATTGGGGGAGGGGAGATGGAATAAATGAAAAGAAATTTCAAAAGCTATTAGAAAAAGCAGCGAATGCTTTTTGAAAACTTACAACAAAACCAGCCAAATTGAAGAAAAGAGAGATGACCAAGGAGCACTCCAAAGGAAACCAGAGGAAAATTATGGCGCTGAAACAGAATTACCAAAACACAAGACGTAACATCAAGAATGAAAGCCAAAAGGATGAGATGGGAAGAGATCTGTAACGACCCTAGGTAACGACATTTGGGGCAATGGCTTCAAAATAGTGAGCAAAAAAACTGGGAAAATTATTAAGCAATTCTTTCCCGAAGATCACGGGTGCTGCGAGGAAAATTATGAAGATGTAGAATTTGTACACCATTTGATTCAGAATAGCTGAAGAAGGCAACTGCAAAAATTTGAAAAAAAAGAGCACCTGGTCCAGGCATATAATGGAGAAATAGTAAAACTAGTAGTGGGGGAACAACCAAATTGCGTATTCAAATAATGAATGTATTACTGAGAAAAGGGTAATTCCCAAAAAGATGGAAGTATGCAAAAATCACTTTGATTGAGAAACCAAAGAAAGGCAAAGAAGAAGTCACGAAATACAGGGCAATCTGCCTATTGGACACTTTTTGTAAGCTTCTGGAACATTTGGTACTGAGTAACCTGAAACAAGAACTTCAGGAGAACGCTTTCTTGCAATATCCGCGATTATTGTTTATTGCTATAGTGGTGGATTTTCCTTCTGTAAAGCCAAATTGGTTTTCAAACACTAGTCCACTTGATGGTTCTGCGCATTAATCACCCTGGATATACAAGAACGCTTTCAATACGATGAACTGGGATCTCATTAAGGAAGAACTAAAAAATAGCAAGATCTACGCCAGGCCAGAAGGATAAATGGATCCTACCTGAAGGATAGAAGTCTAGAAATAGTAGAAACGGCATGTGGAGTTCGGCAGAGCTCTGTATTGGGTCCCACACTATGGAACATATCTTATGATGGGGTATTAAGATTAAACGTAGGGAAGCATGTTACAAACTGTGGCCTTCGCGGACGACTTAGCAGTGATTGCAAAAGAGAAGAACGAAGAATACCTTGAATATCATGTCAATTATGCTTTGGGCAAAATATCCTGGTAGATGGTAAGGAATAAATTAAAGCTGGCTCCCAATAAGTCGGGGGCCATTGTCCTATCAGGAAAAAGGAAGCACAAAGAAATAAACGTATAAGGATCATATGGAATATGCAAATGCAAGAACAAGAACGTCAATTAGCATGTTGTTAAGAATAACGCCCAATTTAAATGGGCCTGGTGATATATAGAGAAGAATCCTCTGTTCAACGCGACCTTCATGACCTCCCAGTGTGGTCCCAAGTTTGCAAAATCCGAAAATATCAAAATCAACTGCTGAGTTGGCAAGGGATCCTCGCAATAGGAGTAATATCTCAACGGACGCATCCCTTGTGATGGCTAAACTGATTCCCTTCGACTTGATCGCTGAGGAGAGGACAAAAAATGAAAACGAAAACGGACAGCGAAAACACAAAGGCAGAAACTGGAAGGGAAACAATGTCTCTTTGGCAAGAAAGATGGGTTAAGGGAGTTAAAGAAAGTTGGACCTGAAAACTAATTCCTAAACTGGATAAGTGGTATGGAAGGATTCACGGAGTTTATGAAACATGTCGAAAAGAAACAAAGAAGTTGGAATCAGGACACTGCAGATACTGCAAATTGACTGACGATGACGTGGAACACATTTTTTTTTCGTATGCGGAGCATAAGATAAAAAAAGACTAGACAACCTCATTGACTTAATGCTAGAAAAAAGGGACACCTGGGACATAATCGAAGAATTAGGCAAAGAGAGGAAGGAAAAGGGAAATTTATAACTACGAAAATACCCGAATAGACTAGCAAGAAGATGATTGGATCAAGAGCATCACTGAATAGAAACAAAGTGAATATAGTAGTGAAGAAATGCCTCTGGTGATTCCCTACTCGGCAAGAGGGTCAAAGAGGAAATGCCGTTTAGTTGGTAGGCATGTTGGTGATTGGATGGTTGGATCGTCGCAAGTCCGGTGACCTGGCCTAGACCATCATCGGCATGAAACCAACACAACACCCCCCCAGGCATTGCATTATCGCCATGGGGTGTCTTATGAAGACTCTGTAAACCTCTATAAAAAAATTCTTACTGCTTCACATCGAGCAACTAAAAAAAAAAGGCCTGCAGATGTCTTCGCAGCATTTTTTATTCAAGCGTTTGCTTACTAAAATTATTTTTTAAAATATTTTAGAGTTGCTTCTAGCAGTTTCTATAGTGAATATATTATTTAGATTTTTGTATTAAAAATTGCTTTATTCCTAGAAAAGCAAAAGAAATCTTTATAACCGCAACTTTAACAAAAAATATTACGTACTAAAAGCAATGCGTTTGACGACCGGAAAAATAATTGGAGAAACGTTCGGATTTACATCCCTTGCCCAGCTTATTAATTTTATGGTGGCTGCGTAGAATGTGATGTAGGATTTCTCGTTGTTGAAATTTCATTTAAGGATACAGATTATTTTATTGCAGACTTGCATTTTAGCTTATTTTCTAAGGAAAACACTTAGCCTTTAGCTAGTATTGTGGATTACGACGTTTCAGAAATGATATTTCGTTAAATTCTAAAAGCTTCGCAACAGAAATGGTGCAGGTAAGTGATTTGTAGTGTGTTAATTACACACAATAAAAATCAGTGCATTTAAATTACAAACATAAACATAATTGAAAACAGAAGAAGAGAGATCACTAAGTCCTTTTACCATTTCTGTATTTCGGACTTCTAAGGGCCCTCCACCTCTTGGCTCGTCGTCCTTTTGACTTTGGGCTTGGAAATGTGATGGATATATACACAATGAATTAGAAGAATGTAAAGCATCCTTTATGTAACTCATGAATCGATATTTCAATTGCAATTACATTGAACAGCAGCACATGAATTTTTGTTTATAAAATAGATGGGGGGGGGGGTTTAAACAAAACCACTAGCGCGTCGAGATAATTATGTAAAACACTTTTTTCCATTTTCCATTTCCCCAATCTGATTTTGTTTTTGAATCTATACACGAACATCGGCTATGTATGGGAGTGGCCGCAAAAATTGTTAGTAGCAATGCACTTACGCTTTATCAGAAAATTGAAATCTTTATTGCAGTTAATTTAGGTCAATTAGTAATTTTAATATCGGCAGGGGGGGGGGGAGGAGAGGATAGTACTCTGCGCTAATTACGTGAAACAGAAATTAATAGCGAATTAAACGTTTTCATTTGCGTTGAATTAGAAGAGCGCAGATTTTAACGATTCTCTATTATATCAAACTAATTTAAATGTTGCTGTGTATTTAGAGCTCATATACCGGATGTCCGGCAAAGGGTCGGGTAAACACCTGCATTTTCATGATATTTTATTTTATGCAAAAAATAATGTTTGAATTTTCGAAACACCCCCTGAAATATTGAGTGGCTAATGTCAACAATAGATTATCTAGAAAGAATAATGGTACATAAAACTTAAAATAACTTTTTTATGACCGCGCTTACATCAAACACAATTGAAAATACATTACGAAAGGTCGTAAATAACGCCCAGTAAAAAGATTACTGACGAATCAATTTTCTCGCAGCGAACACGTGTAGACTTGCTTAAAAAACGGGGGTCTAAAACGGGTGACATTTTTTTTTATCGAGGTTACCCCCCCGTCTAAAAACTGCTGGCGTTCGCATATTGTATTTCCTTCGAAGTGTGTAAGCAACACGTGCGGCAAAATCATAGAATAAATATCGGGTGGCGAAAGGGAGAAAAAAAAGGGGCTTGTCCGGTGTATGTAACGTTTGCAGGAATTTTTAAGCGTTCGCAAAAAATCTCGAGGGGTAAAACAACCCGACGTGGAATAATCTTCTAAACATATCGGCCGACGAGCGTGGGGCCCCGGAAAAACTTCGACGGGGATTTATCTCGTCGGGGCAGGTTTCAATCCGTCGAACCTGACAAATATGCGGAGAGGATTGCAGCTCGTTTATTTGCTGTCGGATTCCTGTTTCGTGAAAAAGTTACGCAGACGTGAATTATATGCTTACCAAATACATCAACTGTAAAAATGCTGCTAGACATCCAACTATACAAAAATAAACCAAAAAGAATTGGGTTTGCATTTCAGAGGACCGTAAAGTTTTTGTAGCCGAGGCTTTCATTTAAATTACATATACCTATGCGTCCCATCAACATACAACTACAACAAAATGAATTAGATTTAGGTTTTTCTAAATAAATTTGTATTCCGGGAGAACCACAAACGACCTCTAACATACTGTAAGTTCTTGTAGCTGAAGGACGTACTCGAGAAGCTCGACTGAAAAGAACGTGCTCCTAGAACTTTTAATGAATCTGGGGTTTGCGCGCAAGCATTCGGAAGGCAAACGCGAGGGCTGTGTTTCGGCATACGTATGGAGTTGATATGGTCCCGGAATGTTACCGGAAAGTTCGACTTAAACAATTTACATAGCAGTTTACGCGAGTAAAATGAATAAATCTACCGACCAACGTTTCATAACAAACATACTTTTATAGTTATAATTAACGGCTAGTTACGCCAGTCATGTCGAATTTGTAGCAACTAAACCCTATAATAAATCACGTGAGTATTAAACAAGGTTAGTGGGAACAATTGAAAACATCGTTCCATCCCAGTTGAAATTAACTTGCGATAATGTTCTACGGCTTCGAACTCGAGCAAATAACTCCCGCGAAGCATACGAGCACGTTTGTTTCAAGTTTGAAGCGTCTCCGTCAGGCGCTGTAAATAGAAGGTGCCGCTTCCGGATCGAATATGAATTTCCGCTTTCAGGAATAAACTCGTGTATCACAGACGGCTTTAAGCCGAACGCCCTCAAAGGAGGTGACATAGATTACTTGCTGACTAGGAGATATTTGAACGAAAGTGTGAAATATTCTTCTCCAATAGTTCTATTAAAGTTCAGCCTAGAAATAGATTCACGAATATTTAGTGTAAAGCATCGTAAAACACTTGCTTTTAACTCTAACAATATAATTTTTATTTCTGTGTTTATGTTTGAAATAATCACAAGACATTCTAAAATCCCTAAGCTGAAACAACTGTGATTTTACATTTATCCTTGCGAAATAAAAGGCAATTGTCGCAACTTGTCAAGTAAAGCAGCTGAAATCCTTCGTACTGTGCAAACTTCAAAGACAGAATACAATAAAACACAGGAAGGCGCTTCCGGTTCGAATGGCAATTGCTCTGCGAGCCCAGACGTCTCACAGAGCAAATTGAAAGACATATTGAGACGTAATACATTATTTATTTTATGAAAATATTATGTACAGCGTTGTCGTTTATTAACACGATTTTTTTAAACGATTTTGAATTGAAAAAAAATTGGATGTGATGAAATGCTTTAGAATTCGTCTTAAAAAAATAAAAGGGGCCTGATATCTGCGTTGGTGAATCGAATGTGACAAAGGAGAGACCGAGAAGTGGCAGTAAATTATTTGTTGATGAAAACGGGCACAAAAGACTGAAAGGAATAATCGAGTGGGTTCAAACGAACACATACAGATGTAAATATCTTCACAATACAAGTCTACACCTGCGCAAACTGAATGTACCTACACATAAAAATACAGGGCGTCAACTAATTAACACTATCTGGTTTCATTTCTTTGAGTCTTTCCAAAATATTTTACAAACACGTACGCTTAATGCAATGGGAAAAGTTATCACGCAATAAACAATAGTCGGAAGTGAAGAAGCATAATGAAGGAAAAAAAATTGAAAGAAGGTTTCAAAAACTTTACTTTTAGGCACAGGAAAGGATTTTGATGATGATTCGGTTGCTACCCAATATTGTAGATAGAATTCGATATGAGTTCGAACGAGTTAATCAAAGAGAGAACGCAAGAAGAAATTATGACAATGCCTCTTTGTACTTAATTTATTTAAATTTTTAATCAGTAATGTTAAAAATTAATTAACAATTTAATTCTTTGGCTAATGTGCGTGCCATAGAGGACGCTGATGTAAATGAGCTTTGTGAGCTCGGCTTTTTAGCGGTAGCTCTTCCTTCAACCCTTTCAGATCGATATTCTTTTATAATTACAAATTGCAATTACAAATAAACGAGTTTTATTTTATTATTTTAAAATTTTAATATAATTTTTCATTCTCTTCATTGCATTCGTTCTCGCACCTAATCGAATCAAATTCAAAATCGACCATTTGTTGTAACAAAACATGAAGCCCACTTGACTGCCAAAGTAATTAAATTCGAACGGCACTGCAAATTCGTTCATTTGATTGTAAATTAAAATAATGAAATTGTCTTCTCCATTCCCGGAAATGTTTTTAGTCTTTCCGCTGGTGTTTTCGACGGGAAACGAATTGAAGGAAATCAGTTCTCAGGTATTTGCTTTTTACAACGCACGACGTTCTTTGATGTTGCATGCGTTGCATGAAATAAATTTCCGAGTTAAAAATAATTTCTTTTCAGTACCGGGGCGATTTTCTTCTCTCGTCCCAAACACAATAAAAATATCGCATGTTTTTAACTAGTTTTGAAAATGTTATTTATCGTGTGCCTTCATGATTAAAACGCGGCATTAAATTTTTGTTTAATTTATATTTTTCCCTCGCTCCTAATTAAATCCGTGTTTGCTTGGCCGGCAAAATACAGCGACGCAGGGCTCAACGCGAAAAAAGCGACGTCAACATGCAGAATGCAAACCGGGGGGACATAAATTCAGCGTCTAATTTTTTCAGAGTGCGAACATGAATTTCGACGTGAGTTTATTCGCAAAGCACAGAGCGAGGGCGGCGGACGCGCATGAAAATTTGAGTCGTTTGTTGCATTAAGCGGCGAAATGACGGTATGAATTATATATGAAGCTGCCGCTTCCTTGCCCCCGGTTGGCGGGTACGCCGCGTCATTTCCCGGTGATTCAATTGTACCACCACCGCGGTAGTGTATCATTTTGTGTTCGCGATAATCAACGTTGTGATAAGCCCTCACCTCCCCCGTGCACGGAACCGCAACACAACAAAACACGATACAAAAAGAAAAAAAAATTAATAAATTCTTTTATGTGTAATTTAGAGCGCCGCGTGTATCTAAAGTTTAATTAAATAATTAGTGAACAAACGTGGCATTGCGCTTTTAATTATGACCTATCAAGAGCAGATGATATTTTCATTTAAAATCCTGCTAAAATTGATAAGCTATTCTTCATCCAATTCGATGTAATTAATTATGAAGTTAATTTATTATTTACTATTTTTGTATGTGTGTATGGTATAGGGTGGGCCAAATTCAACACTTTTAATAGGAAACTGTCCTCGGCTCCTGGAGCTCAATTTGAAGACAAAATCAAGGGTGAAGATATCTTGTATTGCTTAGGAGCTACAGGGTGTCTTTCAAAATTCTACGATTTCTAAAACTTACTTGTTTATGAAAATTCCATTCATATAAATATAAAACACTTAATATTTTATTCAAACAGATGCCTCAAAAAAGTTTTTATAGAAATCATAAATTTTCAACAGAAAACCATAACCAATAATTACAAATTATTACGTATTTGAAACCAAGCAAAATAAAACATTGAAAATAACGTTGAACGTTAACAACAGATGTTGAAAATGGCCTCCGACTTCTTCGAGGCATTTTCTAACTCTTCTGCAACATCCATTAATAACATTTTGCAAAATGTGGGGAGAATTGTTTATTTCAATCACACTGTTCGACGATTCTTTGGGTAAGTTCCTGTAAGTCATTAATAGGCGTTTTAAAAATGGAATTTTTCAAGTAAGATCAAACAAAGAAATCCAAAGGAGTTAGATCGCAAGATCGTGGAGGCCATATGTTTGCCATATTTTTGCTAATTATCCGATCTCCAAAAAACACTTGAAGGAAATTTAAAGTATCTCCAGCAGGATGGGCCGTTGCACCATCCTGCTGGAAATATCGAAATTGCAACGGCCCATCCTGCTGGAAATATCGAAATTGCAACTCGTCATAATGCAGTTGATTAATAAATGGATGCAAATCTCGTCCCGATATCTAAGTGCTGTTAGTGTGCCATTAAAAATATTGGACCTATCAATCCTCTCCGATTTAAACCTATCCAAACACCAATTTTTTTGTGGATGGAGTGGGGCTTCAATGAAAACATGAGGATTTTCTGTACTCCAGATCCTCTATTTTGGAAATTAATGTATCCTGTTAAATGGAACCAGTGTAATGGAATTAAATTTCATTCATTCCGCAAGAATGTCTCCGCGGCGCATCCGGTGCTTATTCAGCGACTTAAGACGAGTGCGCCGGGAAGCCAGGGAAAAATGCAGATGACAAAGCAGTATGTAATTAAGAGTAACAGAATAAACATGTTAGAACCTAAAAAGGGTTTCATTAAGAAAAATACAATAAAGCGTTTTTAGTTTATTACACCAGGCCTCATCGGAAAAAAAAGTTTCGTCCAACACACATCGTCAATATTGTTTAAAGACCAATGACAGTATCTTCGCCTTGGTTCAAAATCTACGGGAAGCAATTCATACTCGTCAGTCAAACGATAAGGGAACATTTGCAAGTCCTTTCTTAGAATAGTTCTACAGGTCCCGACAGAAAGATCAACTTGTTGTGACAGGTGACAGATGGTGAAGTGCGAGGAGCATCAGTCATAATTTGTCTCACATTTTCAACTACCTCATCAGTTCTTACTTTAGGCCTACCTTATACCTGTTTTCTAGCAACAGTGCCAGTTTCTCTGAATGGTCCTACAGAGTACTGAAGTTAATTAACAAATTTGTGGTACAGAAATACTGTTTTTGGAAATTTTCCTGAAATTCTACAATACAATCAGGAATAGAATAGGTCCATTTGCCCATTTTTTGGGCGATTCGACAGTAGGATTCAACCGTAAAAGATTTTTGTTCCAAATATCAAATCAATAAAACAATCTTTTTAAAGTTATGCTTGTTTACTTGTCTGTTTAGGGTACGGATCAAGTAAAGAACTTACGTGAACATGCGAAAAAATGAGAGCAACACAAGATGGGAAAACTTTTTGTACACATGTTATAATGATTATCGAACTAAAACGTGAAGCAGAAGTAATATGGATTTATAATTGTTCGAATAAAATAGTTTAGTAAGATACAGCACTTGCATTTACAGTGACAATTATCTGGTTATAGAAGTAAGGGATGGACGCATCAAATTGGGTCAAACTCAAAAGAACCGGAGGTTTTCGCAAAAAGATTAAAATAACGTTAAAAAATACAAGCAGAATATCAATAGTGTTACAGAAATATCTTCCGAGGAATATGAATGTGTAAATAATATAAAAAAATAGTGATAATGAACTGTCAAAGACATCAGAATATGAAAAATATTTATTTCATACTCAGCTGTCAAATACTGCAGAGAGCTTACTAATGCCCGTATTCTCACAGAACTTCCTTAAGGCTTCCTTCAATAAGGGACACCTTATAACGGATATTTCTTAATGCAATTGCCTCTCAACATTCCTCTTCTAGGTGGTCCTTCATTGCTCCTTCAATTCCGAGACGTAAATAAAAGAAAAAAATTTCGTTCGCGACATCCTGCGATCATTCTTTGACCTAACATTGCATTAGGATTGACAAATTGCCGCTAGTTTGTTAATTAATCATTAAGTCATCCCATACTGAGTGTTTCATTGAAGATGCATTAAACTTGGTATGCGGGTAGATGTCGGGAAAAGAAAGAAAAGTTTCTTTGTAAGTAGAGGGAATAAGCCGATTCTGGGACCTCCTCCGACCTTGACCTATAATTCTGTCAAGGTCAGGGGAGGTCCCAGAATCGGTTTATTCATAATTTTGACCTTGACCTAAATTCTAAATAAATGAGGTCAAGGTTAGAGGAGCTGACCTAATTAAAGGTGATCTAGTTAATCTATTAAGGTCAGAGGAGGTCCCAGAATCGGTTTATTCATAATTTTGACCTTAACCTAAATTCTAAATAAATGAGATCAAGGTGACCTAATTAAAGCTGATCTAGTTAAATACGGTCAAGGTCAGAGGAAGTTCCAGAATTGGTTTATCTGTGGAAGGTGACCTAGAGTGACCTCGGAGGAGGTTGAACTAGTTGCGTTTGAATCGTTCCCCCACCAACGAGGAGGATATATAAGCTGAAATCTATCGTCGTTGAATTACATTCGAGTAATGTCGTCGTGGTACAAGTAGTGAGTTTTTCTCGTGATTGTTATATGAAGTTAAAATTGCAAAAACATGTTTCAATGTGATCAGTGCGGAAAAGAATTTACCCGAGTTGATAATAAAAACCGTCATATGCGTACAGCATGTCATGGAAAACGCCAGAAAGTAAACGAAGGTGCTGGATCATCTAAAGTTCTTGAAATATTAAATGCTGTAAAATGTGACGTGTGTGAAATATACGTTAGCAAAAGATGTTTCTCAGCACACTTACGTAGCAATGCGCATAAAAGTAATGCTTTTGTAGTTGTTGATAATGGAATAGAAAAAATGGCTGGCGCATTCGGTGATAAAATCGTTACATATCGGATCACGGAGCCTTATAATTATGTGGATATTGATGATTTTACATATAATATTAAAGAAAAAGTATTAACTCTCATCCAAAGCTTAATGGATATCCACAGAGCATTGAAAGTAAATGTGGAAGTGTTTGGTGTTTATTACTTAAATTCAAAAGACGATGCGGAGATAAAGTCTTTTAACACTAAAAATAAAATAATTTGCACCGGAACAGATATATATAATGTATATCAGAATTTTGTAAATGACATTCATGCAAAAATGTCGGAATTTCAAGAACGAGATTCAGGTAAAAATTGTCTTAACTTTTAGTAAGTGTATGTAATTTAAAATTTTATTTTTGTTGTAGGTTGGGCCTTACAGAAGATTTTGTATATGGAACTTAACATTAGCAAATATAATCCATTAAAAGCTTCCAGTTTTTTATCTTTACCTGCTTCAATACGAGCGAAGAAAGCTATCATAAATGTTCAAAATAATGATACTGCTTGTTTTGCGTGGGCGATAATATCTGCAGTGTGTCAACCAACAGGTCCTCCTCAAAGAACGTCTTCGTATCCGCATTACAACACCGTAGCAGACTTCACAGACTTAGAATTTCCATTGAAAGTGACTGATGTGAAATATTTTGAAAGTAAGAATAATATTTCTATAAATGTATATGGATTAAGTTCTTATTATAATGGTAACATTATGGTGGATGAAATAGTGGGACCATTATATTTTACAAAAAACCGGAAAGATATTCATGTAAATTTATTATTAGTTGATGATAATGAAGGAAACACCCATTATTGTTGGATCAAAAATTTATCACGTTTAGTTTCAAGACAAACTTCACACCATGGCCATGAAAAATATATATGTGAGGGGTGTTTGGTATATTTCACATCTGAGGAAAAATTACGAAGGCATAAAAGAGAAGACTGCAAAATTATTAAAACCGTTTTACCATCGGCAGAATTGAGGATAAATAAATATGGTGAATCTATTGCAGAGAACATATTACAGTTTGAAAATTTTGAAAAACAATTGAAACTACCATTTGTTGTGTATGCTGATTTCGAAGCTTTGTTGAAACCATTAGATAGAGCAGAACCAAATCCGAATAAGGCTTTTACAGTTAAATGTTATGAACACGAACCTCATTCTTTTGCGTATTACGTTAAATGTAGTTTTAATGATGACTTGTCAAAATTAAAGGTTTATCGCGGACAGAATGTTGCGATTGAATTTATAAGGTCTTTAGAAAATGATATTAAATGTATGTATGAAAAATATTTAAGCAAGATTGTACCTATGAGTGAGTTAACGCGAGGAGAGAAGGAGGCATACGATCGTGCAACAATTTGTCATATTTGCGAAAAACCAATTTCGGATGTTAAGGAAAAAGTGCGTGATCACGAACATTTAACCGGCGCATTTAGAGGTGTTGCACATTCTGTATGTAACATTAATTATAAAGTACCAAAATTCATTCCGGTTTTTTTTCACAATCTCTCTAATTATGACAGTCACTTATTTGTAAAAACAATGGCATTAGAAGGGGAAGATGTTGACGTAATCGCACAAAATAAAGAGAAATATATTTCTTTTGCGAAGATAATCCATGTAGGAGAATACATTGATTGTAAAGGAAGAAAGCGTAAAATAAATTTTAAAATAAGATTTGTAGATTCTTTTCGTTTCATGCAATCATCTTTGCAGAAATTAAGCTCATATTTGGAAGATTGGCAGTGCCGGGAAATTAGGAAACATTTCAATGATGATAAATTGTTTAAATTAGTACGCCAAAAAGGGGTATTTCCGTATTGTTATATAGATTCATACATAAAATTAGATTTTCCAAAATTGCCACGTAAAGAAGACTTTTATGATGTACTAAATGATGAAAATGTAAGTGATGAGGATTATGAAAGAGCGGAATGTGTTTGGAATTCATTTAATTGTAAAACAATGGGTGATTATAGTGATGTATATTTAACATCTGATGTCTTACTATTAGCAGACGTTTTTGAAAATTTTAGAGATCTATGTATTAACAATTATAAATTAGATCCTTGTCATTTCTATACAGCTCCAGGATTAAGTTGGGAGGCAATGTTGAGAATGACAAAAGTTAAATTAGAATTATTACAAGATGTTGATATGTTACATTTCTTTAAAAACGGTATTCGTGGAGGTATAAGTATGTGTAGTCAAAGAATGGAAAATGCTAATAATAGATTTTTACACGATTCCGACCCCACATTGCCGACTACGTTTTTAATATATCTTGATGCTACAAACTTATATGGTTTCGCAATGTGTTCGAGATTTCCATGGGGAAATTTTGTTTGGTTATCCACAGAAGAAATTAATAATTTAAATATTTCAGAGTTAGAGGAAGATTCAGATATTGGGTACGTTTTCGAAGTGGATTTGGAATATCCTGCTCACTTACATGATCGTCATAATGATTTACCATTTTGTCCAGAAAATATTATCCCACCGAATTCAATCTACAGTAAACTTATTCCAAATCTTTGTAATAAAACTAATTACATAATTCATTATTTAAATTTGAAACAATGTTTGGAACATGGTTTAGTATTGACTCGGATTCACAGAGCAATTAAATTTTCACAATCTCGATGGTTAAAAAGTTATATAGACTTTAATTCCAAGAAGCGCGCAGAAGCAAAAAATGAATTTGAAAAAAATTTTTACAAATTGTTGAATAACAGTGTTTTCGGAAAAACCATGGAAAATGTTGAAAATCGCGTTGATATTAAATTAGCAACGCATTGGGAAACACATAATCGAAGACTAGGAGCTGAAGTGTTGATTGCGAAACCAAATTATAAGTCAAGCAAAATTTTTAGTGATCATTTAGTCGCGATAGAATTAGCTAAAGTGCAAATAAATTACAATAAACCTTTGTATGTGGGATTTTGTGTTTTAGACATATCAAAAACGGTGATGTACAACTTTTACTATAATTTCATAAAACTAAAATATGACAATCAGGCAAAATTATTATATACAGATACGGACAGTTTAATATTGAGTATTAATACTAATAATATATACGAAGACATAAAACAGAATTTAGATAAATTTGATACTTCAAATTATGCAGTAAATAATATGCACGAAATGCCTCAAACTCAGGCTGTGATTGGACGATTTAAAGACGAATACGCAGGACAGATAGTAAAATCGTTTATTGGCACAGGTGCGAAAGCCTACTGTATTAAACTTATTTCAAACTGTACTAAAAGAGCGAAAGGTGTAAAAAAATATGTAATAGATAAATATTTAACTGTAAATGATTATAAACAAGTAGTAGAACAAGACGGTTTTATTTATAGAAAAATGTATGTGTTTCGTTCGGATTTTCATACGATATACACAGAATTAAAAAACAAAATTGCACTATCATCCTATGATGATAAACGTTATATTTTGGATGACAAAATTCATACACTCGCGTGGGGTCACTACAAAATAGCAGAAATCGAGAAAGATAAAAAATTAAAAGAACTAATTCAAGATTTAGAGAAAGAATTGGAAAAATCAATTTATTGTAAGTAGAGTATAAGATGTATTAGTGAGTAAATAAATAAAAGAGAGTGAAATATTATATACATTTTATTTAAATATTATATCTTACACCTGTATTTAATAAAATATTTATTATAAAATATTGTGTTTTGGTATCCAAGCATCATGTTTCGAGCTCAACCCTAGGTAACTAATGAGGGCTTTATCGCCTTTTTTTCTCAACACATTAATTAAATACACATCAGGATGTTTTACTTTTTGTAACTCGTATTCATAGAATCCACCGAGTATAACTTCATCGTCAGCATCTTTAATTAGGTAAGTTCTGGGAAAAGTATTCTTCACTGATGTGACGGTAAATATCTCGTTAGACCAATTCGGAGTGTACATTTTTGAAAATGCTTGTCGATATTTACTGATGCGCACATGATCTCCAACTTTAAATTTCGCAATTTTTGGATCCACAATTTTAATATTGCTGTAGACGGAGTTTAAAATCCTTTTTGCATTTCTTTGATTTATCTTGCTGGGTTTGTAACCGGTCGTACTGTGAACTGTGTTGTTGTATTCTTCTATTAGTTGTGGTAATAAATTCAGCCAGCCGAAATTTCCTTGCATGCTAAATTCTTTCCACATTTTTTGTTTTAATGTTCTATTAAATCGTTCGACTATTGAACTTTTTAAATTAGAATATGTGCTATAGTGATTAATTTTATACTTGTTCATTAAATGTTGAAAGTCTGCATTGTAAAATTCCTTTCCGTTATCTGTTTGTAGATTTTTCGGTATAGAATTTCCACCTTCAGATAAAATCGATTGAAAAGCTTTTGTTACTTCTTTACCCGTCTTATTTTTTAATGCTATTCCCCAAGCATATTTAGAAAATGTGTTGATTACAGTCAAAATGTACTTGTATCCTTTATTTATCTTTGAATAAGGAAGCATTTCAATTAAGTCTGCTTGGAAAAGATCTTTGAGACCTTTTATTATAACTCGACGGCGGCGAAAGTTTTTCCTTGCTGGTTTGTGCAGTTCATTAACGACATCACGTTTCACATTCGATGACAGATTAGACATTTTCAGTTAGAATTCGTTTCCTTATAATGAATTCAACAAATAATGGAGATCCACGAACTAAACCTGTTTTAATAAACGAGATTTTATCTCCCACGTTCAACGTTCTTCCAATTAAAGTATCGGTACAATCTATACCGTTGATAAATACTTTCTGACTAGTAGGTGTATGAAAAATTACTTTTTTAACAACGCAAGTTTCTTGAATCGTATATTCCGTTTCATGGCCTCTATTTGAAAGAATAAATTCACCGTTAGAATTGAACTGTTGACCTTGAAAGGTTAATAATGTTTCGTAAAATAATCGTTTCGAAGCAATATGTTTGAGAACTATGTGTTTATGAAGGTGTCTTCCAAACTTATCAATAGTCATTGTGAATCAATCAACAACTATGTGAAACTGAAATGTGTACTCAATTGCACTCCACTAAATACTTAAATTTACAAAATAATTTTCGCTTCTTTTAATTCTTCAATTATCGCTATGATTTCATTGTTATGTCCTGTATGACCTGCAGATTCTGATGCCTTCAATAAACGTAATCGTTCTACTAGTTCATTAGGGTTATCCCAATATTTATACTGCGTACATTTGTCAGGCGTAAGTTGTTTTTCTAAAGATCCACCTGTTTTCCAGCTTCGAGCCCACCAAACGTTTGGTGGTTTCCCCTGCATTATTGGTTTTATAATATTCACATATTTAAATCCTCTACTTGCAGATATTCGTCCAGAGGGATCATAATTCACCTTAAACGCGTGAGTTCTTCTCAATATATCTCTATAGTCACGTACATCGTGAAATGTAAATTTCTCAGGGGATTTCTTAAAAATCAGTTCATATAAACCTTTTGTTCCCTTATAAGTCAAGTCTCCTATTACAAGATCAGGACCGTCAAACTTAAGTTCCTGAACCCCAATAAACATTTTTCCATCCTCTTCTCGTACACCATATTTTGTGTCAAAGTCACCTTCAACATCAGTTTGAAATTGTGTAAGATATTCACGCGGTAACGGATGATGTTGATTTAAGGCAGCCTGTACCTCCGGTGATTCTAATCTAGATTGAAGTATTGATTTCCGTTCTTGTAGAAGTGTACGTGCATGAGCTTCGGAAACGTCCAAAGCAGTGCTACTGTCACTGTTGTAGTCTTCTGCTTCTTCATAAATAGATTTTGATTTCGGAGATTCAGGTTCTGCTTGAGAAATGTCATGAACTTCTTCATCTTCTAAGATGGAAGGTTGTTTCTTTCCAAATTCACGACCAACCGGAGTCGAAGTACTCACATCTTGCTTTTCTGACCATGTAATTCGTGATGAAGGATCAGATTTTAATTTATAAATGGGTCTTTTTCGTATGAAAGAACTTTTTGGCTCACCTTTAAAACCTTTTTCACTGGTTTCGTACGATTGTTGTTCTTCTTTTGTAGGTAATACATTACGAACAACATCTAGCTTATTGATAATATCTCTTAGTGGTTCTACAATAGGTGAATAAGTCGCCTGAAGATACTTTTTTGATTGCTCAATATGTTGTTTTGACTGTTCGATATCAGATTTAAGTGTTTTTAATTTGGTACGCAAACTTTCCCGTGCAGTAGCTAATTCAGCTTTAAGTTTGTTACTCATAGCGCATCCGTTTCCTTTAACGCCTTTTGCAGTACTGAAGAACAATGTTAAAATATAGTGGTTTTAAAGGTGTATGTAAGTGTCGAATCCTTTGCGATATCTACCTGCGTTGACGGCACAGTCACTATCAATAACTAAAAAAGCAAACGGTTCTTTCCAACAAGTGTGGCATATATCGCGAAACTCGTCGAAGGTCATGTCTCCGCTAACATGATCGTCGTAAACGTGTTTCAAATTTGTGAAATCTTGACGAAATAATACCAAGAAATTACAATTATCGCGAATCATTTGTTTGGGAATCGCACTGTAAGTTTGACTTAAATAAAAACAATCAACGTTTCTGTGGCGTCCAAATGAAAAATATTCTTTAATTAAATTTTGTGTAGTGCATTGAACATCATCAAAAACAACAACTGAATATTCTTTTACATCTTTAGGTGATACCATCTCATCAATATCAGAAATTTCGAAGTAACCTATTTCGGGCACTGTAGCTAGCAATTGTCGAAGAAATTCATACTTTCCCTGATATAGGGTCTTACAACAAACGTATAAATTTTTAAAACGTAACCCGTTAGGATGTGTTAATAGCGTAAAAAAAAGGTTACTCTTCCCGGCCCCCGATTTTCCGCTAATAATACCACGTTTGCTGGAACCTCCAAAAAGGGCGCTATGACGTTTAAAAGTTTCACTTGCGATTGCGTCATCGAAGTTTTGTACAGGTAATTGTAAACTCTGTTGTTTAAACTTCATACTTCCAATGAAATATTTTTACTCTTTACAACGTGCAGTACTCTAATAAAGTGTTACAATTATTAACAGCAACCATTACTTAAGGTAAAAATTACTTTCTATTATAACTAAAACGGGTGCGTAAAACTTAAGAAAACTCAAAAATATTCGATTGTGCGTGTATTTTTTTAATCATCAAATTGTTATAAAATTATCCAACAATTCATTAACGTGAAAAAATGTAGTAGAACGAAATTAATATTAATAAAACGTGTAAGTTAAATTATTACATGATAATTAATTAATGATTAATAAATTCATTAATTAAAAGTAAAATGAAAAAATATAGCGTGGAAAAATATAGAACGAATTATAAAATTATAATTAATATTAATAAAACGTGTAAGTTAAATTATTACATGATAATTAATTAATGATTAATAAATTCATTAATTAAAAGGAAAATGAAAAAATATAGAACGAATTATAAAATTATAATTAATATTAATAAAACGTGTAAGTTAAATTATTACATGATAATTAATTAATGATTAATAAATTCATTAATTAAAAGTAAAATGAAAAAATATAGCGTGGAAAAATATAGAACGAATTATAAAATTATAATTAATATTAATAAAACGTGTAAGTTAAATTATTACATGATAATTAATTAATGATTAATAAATTCATTAATTAAAAGTAAAATGAAAAAATATAGCGTGGAAAAATATAGAACGAATTATAAAATTATAAACGATTACATGATAATTAATTAATGATTTTTAATTTTTAAATGTAATTTTCGGAATCACTGAAAAATTAATGATGTTATTAAAAATGATCAAAAATAATTGGTTATTTAAAATACCTCCCAGCTTTCCTCCATTTCCTGCCCCTGGTTTTCCTGCTCCAGGTTTCTTCTTAAAGTTCTTAGTAGAATCCTTCTCGTATTCCCTTGGGGTGGTGGTGGTGCCGGTCTTGGCGCTACCGGCACCACCTGCGGTATTTCGTTAGTGGGAGTGTAGGCCGGCGGTGGATCTACGATTGATAACGAGCTCCTTGCTAATTGATCCAAATTGATTGCCCCATGTTCCCCTCTAATGATAGTCCCGTCGGTTAACTGAAAACGGATGAGTAAAAGCAATTCTCTCATTAATGGAAATGAAAGAAACTCACTGTTAACACAAAATTTCTGAATTCAATGAACATCTGTAATTTGAAAATATATTAGTACAAGTAAAAAGTAATATCAAAATATAAATGTACCTTTTCCCAATTGATCCAAGTTAAGAAAATCAGAAATAGAAAAATTGCTACAGATATATATGCCTTAGTGTAATCATCCTGAAGGATTTATATCTGTAGCAATATCACGCATGAAGTTTTGAATTTGTTGTACATGATTGCGGAGTCGTGAAATTTTAGCAAACAATTGATTTAAAGTTTGGTCAGCCTCAGACCTTAAATTAACTCTATGCAAAATATCTTCACACAACAACAATCTAGATTCAACACCATCAAAACTTTTTTCACTCTCGTTGCACCGTTTTACAACGCTAGAAGCAATTTTGTTCAAGCACTCCTGACTAGCTTTTACTATAATATCCACTACTTCGGACATTTCAGAATTTTTAGGCGAGGAAACAGGTGAGGAAACGAGCGAAGGTAGCGAAATATTTTCTACTTCTATCATATCATTTTGGAGCGCTTCATTCTGAATTAATTGGGCAGAAGATGGTAAGTTGTGCAAAACCGTCTCACAGTGAGGTTGTTCAGATGCTGCACTACGAGACGGTCCTGCAAAATTTTCCATGGCTTGCACGTAATTTGCAATTGCTTGCCCGGGAATAATTTCGTCTGAAACTTCTGGTGTATTTAACTCTAAACTTGAATTTGGACCTTTAGGTGGTTGCATTAAGTTTGAAATCAAATTTGGAATTGAATTTATTGAATTTGAAACTAATTCAGTTTGAGGCACCACAAAATGTGAAATTATATTAATTTTATTGTTAGCATCGGTGTTAGGGCTAGAGGTAGACAACTGTGATAATTGAGATATTCTCATCGACGAATCGGATATCTCAATTATTTCGGAATTAAATGATGAATTTAGTGGAATATTATCTGTAATAACTCGAGGTCCTGACTGACGTGGCAACATCGAAGTCAGGAATAAAGATCGTTGCTTAGTAAAAAGTATTTGATTTTGAGGTGAGGACGCATATGAGGAGACAGCTCGTCGATTAACTCTCCCTTCATTCGTGCGTTGACACTTTAGCTTCAAAGACTCTTCTCTAGGCAAATACGATCTTTTACGGGAACACCCTGCTTTGACTTGAGTGATAGTAGAGGGGTTAATTTCTTGTGGGTGAAGAGTATCAACCACTTGCTCCGTGGGAGATGGTAAAATACGATTCACCTCAAAAGAAACTAAACGATCAAATATATCACCCACTGTATTCAATGCCGCATTTTCGACTGGGTCATCTAGGTGCGCCATGACTTCATCGTCACGACGCTTCTTTTGAGCCTCGTTGTCTAAATGCGACAAGAATGCATCGTCAAAGTAGTTCAACGGCTCCTCTTTGGCAGACGCGTCTACATTAGTGTCTGTAGATACGTTTGTCAAAGCCGTCGAAGCAGGCGCTCGAGAGAGGACTTTTGATTTTTCTAATTCTGACTTTTGTCCAACACCTTTCATTGTACTGTTGACAAATATTAGTAGTTAGTAAAAATGAAGAAAATACGTTATGATACTCACTATTAAGCTGTTGGATACTTTTATATCTGAAAGTGAATAATAACCAAATTTAAAAATAATTGAGAATCATACAAGCAATATATAAATTTTAAACCCACACTAACACAAAAATCTACTTTAATTATACAAACAACGATATAGAAAACTATTATTAAAAATCACTTACCAATATGAAGATTAAAATGCTGCTAAGACGCACAGAGCAGAAGTGATCCTGAACACAAACACTGTCCCTTTTATATCGAAAATTTGAAAGTCTGAAAGTGAAACTTGTTTACTTGTTTGGTGTATGAGAGAGTAAGTGAAACTCGTTGGCCTAGAAAGGAGGTCAGAACATAACATCTGTCTGGCACAAAAACTAGGTCACGAAAACTAGGTCACGGAGAAACTGCGACGCGGTCGCTGCCGCCGCCCCCAACATTACTCCGCTAGCCAACCGTCAGCCTCCCACCCCCAGCTGCCGCCCCCAACCGTCCACCCCCAGCTGCCGCCCCCAACCGTCCACCCCCCGGCTGCCGCCCCCGCCCCAAACTCCTACCCCCAGCCTCCCGCCCCCGGCACCACCCCCTGAGGGGTGAGGGTGAGGGGGTGGTGAGGGGTGAGGGTGAGGGGGTGGTGAGGGGTGGTGGTGAGGGGTGGTGGTGAGGGGGTGGATAGGGGTGATGATGAAGTCGGTAGCAGATTTCTGTATTTGAGGGTAGATTTCTACAGTTTTATAAGGATAGTACTACAGATTTCTGTGATGAGGTGATTAGAAACGACAATGAAGTCGGTAACAGATTTCTGTACTTGAGGGTAGGTTTCTATAGTTTTCTAAGGGTGCTAGTGATGGCGTGAGTAGCGGCGATGGTGATGTCGGTAACAGATTTCTGTACTTGAATACGAATAACTGAGAGTAGGCTTCTACAATTTCTGTAAGGACGGTAAACAAATTCAGTATTTGAGAGGCAGAGCTAAGGATAGGTTTCTATAATTTACTACCTGTGAATGTAATTATATATATAATATTTATATATAATGGTTATCGATAAGGTTCAGGCCTGATGACAATTTACATTACAATTTTCGTCAAAAATTGATTACCAATGCATTGGTTTATTTGAAAATTTATATCATTTTAGACAAAGATTTTACCATGTCAATCGATTACCACTGAAACCTCAAAATAAGTTTGGTACAGTTTGTTGTTAAAAGAGTTTATTCTCCAATTTATTCACAGTAAACGTGTTTATATTATATTTATTATGAATACTATGATTTACATCATTTGTTTTAATAAAATCATAAGTAAAACTACACCTTTCTTCAGAGGTATTTAATAAATGAAAGACTTTAATCCTCGGTCACAATAATTATTTATTTGTCTTAACGTTTTTGGACCCGACCAGGTGTTGCGTTTGAATTAATTATAGTAATAGTTAGTAAAGACATGTTTTGATTATATTAGAATTGAGTTTACAGAAAAGTTAAGTTACAAAATTAGGACGAATACTAACCGAAGGGATGCGTAAGTGTGACCCCTACCATGAATGAGCAAGCACTGAGGCAGAGTTGCGCGCGTTGTTGGTACTCAGAGGGGAAGAGAGATTTCTCAATACAGGTTGGTCCATATTGTGTACGGTGAACCTCGGGCCTGCGGGCCAATTTCGGCCAGCGGATTAATTTTTATCTGTCCCGCACGACCTAAATCTGTTTTTTTAATGTAAATTAGGTGGCAAATATTAATAAAAACAAAAATATGAAACAATAGAAAAGTATACATGCACCTACTAGTGGCTATTAAATAACCGTTAATCTTATTTACAAAAGGTTGCCCACCGTTGGTGTAGATTATTACAATCCGTCGTTGCTAACGAGGTATCACATTTCTAAGATATTACGATCTAGAAAGAAACTTGTTTTACGTTTTAAAAAAATTTCAGAGGTATTTTATTCTTTAAATAATTAACACAGCAAATTTAAGAATGAACGCCTTATTTAAAGACTGTTTTATAACTGGTTTCCAAAATAGACGATACAACAAATCCATTGTTAACTTTTATTTTAATTACTAGGAATCTAAGTCTTCTTTTTATATCACACCGTTGTTTTATATTTCGAGATACTAGGTTTTACAAGAAATCATTTTCAGTGAATAATAAACCGATGTAACAATTTTAATATAAAGTTGCACATAAAATAGTTCTTTTTTCTTGGCGTGCGCCGCGCTAAATACTTGACTAGTACACGTTATTAGTGATGTCAAATAATACAACGTTTCCGTTCAGATTTACTTTATTGAATCATAATTAACAATAACACTTAAGAATAAATACACAAGTGACAATTCTTCTTGCGGGGAGGGGGACCATCTATTTCATCTACAGCAGGGTCGATTTGGTTCCAGTGTTCTTGGCAAATCCTGGATTCTTGTAAATATCTGTCCGTTTTCAACTCTTTTGATAGACGAATCCAGACAAACTCCAAATCAATGGCTCTAACTCTTTGAGACAGGTACGATTTTGGGAAATAGATCAAGTCCTTGTCTTCTATACCACTAAACGAACCGTCTTTTTCATATTTATCAATTACTTCACCAACTTTTTCCACAGTGCGCTTTATGATTTGCTTGCAAAATAGATGGTACAGCGAATCCATCGCGAAGATGAACTTTTCTTATACTAACTACAAAAGCGAAGTTCCTTCATAATATATCGCAAATGCTTCTTGAAAAAATTCGCTCTTGTAACTTTGTTTGAACAAATCTATATAAATCGTACACGTTAGTTACGGCACACATGCAATTTCTTTGTAAATGAAATGGACAACTTGGTTCCGATTTCTGCAATTTTTGTACGTTTCCGTAAATTTCGTTTAAGTCCATCACGGGTATCACACATTTAGTTCCCGTGAGAATTCCACGTAGAAACTGTGTCTTCTCCGTTCCTTTCACGTAAACAACTTTAGCTGTACAACACAGAGAAGCGATGATTGTGTCGAATTCTGATAAGGGAACGAATCCAATATTCCAATTAATACAATGGTGGTTGCTCATTAACCAGTTTGCAGCGTTCTGATATTTCCTGGGCACTAATGACAAACTGGTAGGCGGTTGAAATATAAAATGACTCAGTTTGTTTTCACTATCGTAAGAAGCCAACTCTTTTGGTATAAACTGATTGTTTTCCACTTTAAAACCTTGAATGTCGATAATAATGAACTCCTTCATGGTTTAATTAATTAATTTATTTAGGTTTTATAAAATCAAATTACTTTTATAATTTATGGTTTAGTTGATGTTGCTTCAAGTGAAATCAAATAACATTTAGCTTATATCCTCTCTGTTAATGATGATATTACTCTTCAGCGTTTACATCAACTGACGCACGATTTTTGTAAGAGGTAAATAAGAGAATGCTTTGTCGTGTAGAATTAGACAGTAAGCGATAGTATCGGCCTTGACGTTTTCTTTTGTTGTGAACTCTATTCTTATTTCTACTGCGCTTTTATGTAAAGCGTCTTTTTGAAAAATACAGTTAACCCCAACCATCGGACATGCGACCAATTCTTTCGGAGTGAACCAAGGTTGGCTGCTTCCGTGATGATAATAGTGTTCTTGAAATCTTGAATACATATCGTAAACGATGGCGTATTTATTATTTTCAAAATCGATGTCTAAATTATCGTATGGATATCTTTCACCGTTCAGAAATATTGTCAAGGATTTCAACTTAATGTCGTCGAACGTGCTCATGTTCATTTCGGCAACACCCTTTCTCTTGGTTTGAAAACCGACGATTATATATCTCGGCGTCTCTAACTGTGGAGCTGTTTTAACCGTCCATGAAAAATTTGTCGTAGTCGGTAGCGAAGGGTATTCATGCAATTCCCAATTTCTAAAAGGAATTTGTATCGCGATATCTTTGTCGGTTATCCTCGTTAAAGCCAACTGTTCTCGCAAACCTACTGACACATGTGGCATTCTCCACACTATTTTATCGATTGTTAATTTGACCTTCTCGGCCGGATTGGTTTGGATAATCGCGTCCACATCGTCGTTGGCTCTGATTAACACCAATTCTTGTCTCATGTTCATCATGATCTTTTTATAATCTTCGGCAAAGCCCAACAATGTCTTTAAAGGTACACTTGCCGTGAAATTTCCCTTATCGAGGACGTTGCTTGTTCCTTTACGAAGCCATCCTGCATTTTCTAGTTTCCCTGTTTCGTTTGGAGTGAACGAGAAATACCCTTTAAGTGTTGAAGTTACGCCTACGTTTCTAACCGAATCCACCTGTACCCCGTTCAGAAGATATCTGATCTCGCTAAACATGTAAGCTATCGGATTGTTTATTAACTGTGCCGTCGCGCTGTACTTAGTATTATCGTTCGCTAAACGAAGCCTTCCCTCTACGTACAAATCGCTTTCACATGGTAGGGTGAAATTGTCAATTTCCGGTACTGTTATTCTAATTTCGTCGTTGTTACCAAAAGACATTGACCCAAATGGTAAGTGTGAATGGTACTCCACACTAGTTATTGAAGTATCAATTTTAATTTTGTCGGTCACTCCCAAAATATCCATTGCGTCTTGACTAAATGACTGACTTACGTGTAAGTACGATGTTCACCCTGTCACGGTTATCTTGCTTCTACAGTATAATTATCTTCGTGAGCCGCTTTAAAAACCTCTTCCTTCTCTTACTCTATATTAACACTTTATAACCTAAACTCTCTAAAAATAATCGATTTTCTCTCTTCAAGTTAAATTTTTTCTTTCGATGCAACACTGCGTATTTTCGTGGTTTAAATAATACATTCCGTCTTACTCTGTTCCCATTTTTTTGTGTTGAACGACCGCTTTCGTAAATAATCATTATGTAAATCTCCTCAAGTGGAGTCTTATAGTGATCAACTCGTTTCTAAAATTAACAAGATGATCCTCTTGATCCAAGAGTCGGATGACTATTCTTGTGATCACCTTCACGGTCACTGGTAGATAAATAGCTTCGAGAGGGGATTCTATTATTTTAAATCCGGGAGGTACATTCGGAAAAAAGTGATACAAAACGTGACCGGGTTGTCCGTTATTATAGGAACCACTGGTCAAATTGCAGTCTATTCTTATAGCATTCACTTTATTTATATCTACCGGATAATCGCTCTCATTATTTACATTTTCTTGTAAGATTTTCGGTTTGAAGCCCAACATTTTCCCCAACGAATTTGGTTTACTAAAATCGAGTTTAACCGTGCTTTTAACGATTGCTTTTAAGGTATTATTATTTCCTCGGATGGCTATATTCTCTAACATATTTTTACTTTGTAGATAGTCTTGCACATATTGGTTGATATCATCGAGTTCGTAGGTCCCTGTCGGTATAATGATGGTCTTCCAATCGGAACTAGTACCTCTTTCTTGATAATGTATCAGATTATTGCTTTCGTCTATATTAGGGATTGCATTAAACGTTTCGAAATTTAACATGCACATCTCATATGTTGTATCTTCTCGGAGATATATTGGTGGATTAAAATCGCAGGTCAGAACCGATTCATCACCCGTTAGGGTAAATGTGTACGAAGTCGGTGACGGTTCCATGTTGCCTGTCTCCTTGCGACTAAATCCTTACTTAACTTTCATGGATTTTAAAAATTGTAGACATAACTGTCCACAATTTTCTGAATTTATTTTTTGACGTCTGTTATAATTGTACGTGATAGTTCCTAACGCGTTTGATAAAAGGTATTTCTCTATTTCCAGTGGAGGCCGTAAGTCTCCGTAACTGTCAAAATACTTTATTGTGCCATTCTTTTTATAGTATGCTACCCAATGCGTTCCTTTGCCGGACTGGTTATCTAAATTTACGATACCGCTTTCACAATTCCGTATCTTTTTTGGTAACGTGTCTCTCATAAATACACCTCGAAATCGTGGTATTTTCATTATTTTAGCATACTTCACTATATCAATATTAGTCAATGGATGTCGAGGTACATTTCTCAGTTTTTTGAATTGGACGGTAGATATAAGCCACAACCTGTTTTGTATGGTTTAATGTAGAAACCACTTCCTACAGCTTTTGCTTCCATAGCACGATTATGCCTTTCCGCCTCCTTCAATTGTTCTTTCGCAGATTTTGTATCGCTCACGGCCTTCGCAATTGCGGCTGCTCCTCCTCCCAGCGAGCCTAATGCCCCTAAAGCTGCAAACAATGGAATTAAAGGTAGAAAACCACCACTTTTAGGAATTGGTATCACTCTTTGATGTGGAGGTTTTATCCTCTTATAATGTTTCTTTAAAACTGTTCGAGCCAATTTAACATTGTCTAAGAGATTATTTTTACCACCGCGTGAAATTGCATGTCGAGCTTTCCTAACGGCCGCTGCAAATGATATTTTGCCACCGCGCTTTTGACGCTTTTGGCGCTTACTAGTATTTTTTTTAAAGCCTCCCATTCCGAGCTTTGTTTTTGTACCTATTAAAGCGGCTACAGACAAGGCTGCTGCTTTTTCTCCCACCCCTGCTTCTTTGCTCTTCACTCTTTCCACTGCGGCCTGGTACAGTTTCCTATCAGCCTCGTGACGCTTTTCTAACTCGTTAGTTAATGAATACGCAATATCGTGTTGCTTACAGGCTTCGTCTAATGCATTAACACCTCTGTCACCTCTTTTCAATCGAAGATCCAATTTTGTACCTGGCCCACAATAGTTATAACCTGGTATATGTAATTCTATTGGGAGCTTATTGATTAAAGTGTTAAGTAAGCCACGACCTTTTCGCTTTACTTTACCCTTATAAATGCGATCCCTCTTGACGCGATACTGCATTTATATCTTTCTATATCTCATTCAATGGATGATGCCAACTGTACACTACTTCAATATTCTTTCACCTTATCCTTATATAATTCAGCAGTCATACTAAATATTTATAATATGTACAATCAAACTAAAAATATATATGTTTTCAAATTCTTTTATTAATAATATAACATGTTCACATAAATGATGTCATTTAGGTGTTACTAAATTAGCACTTTCTAACATTTATTGGGTGATAGCTTTATGCATACTTATATCAAACATTATCTTATGTATTCCGTACATAACTAATTCGTTTGTAATTGCACCCTTTTCTGAAATCACGTTATTCAAAACTCTATTAATATTTGTTTTTATATCTCCTTCAAATGTGCTTAAACATGGAATCATATCAACGTAAAAGGACTTATAATTTATTTCTTTTAAAACCACCAAACGGTATGAAATAATATCACACAATTTCCACAACTCTATTAAACCCTTATAAGATATATATAGTGTTTCCGCACCTCGTTCCAATTTTAAAATTTTGGTTCCTTCGATGCGCTCGAAAGATAGCTTTATTGAATTGATTTTTATTATGGGATAAATGTTTTTCTTCTCCGTAAAATATGTCTTCAATGCGTAGTTTTGTGTGTTAAAGTGTTTCCACTCTTCTTCATTAAATGATATATTTTGCCTCTTAGTACCCATAATACGTATAACAGGATCAAAAAATGTTTCAATACATAATCCCACGCTAACCCATTTCGTGCGACTTTTGTTTAAGAAATACACACTTTGTGTTAATAATGGTAGTTGCTCAATTTCCACCATTTCCTTCGATTCGGATATTTCTGAACACGTATTCTCGCTTATCTCACAGTGACGAAAATCTTCATCAGTGAAAAAAGGTTGTGAAAATATTTCAAATAATTCGTTTTGTGTTGATGGTTTCTGCATATCTTCTTCATTCACGTTTTGTACATCTGTCTCATCCTGTTTCTCTACTTCTGGAATTTCGAAGTTAAAGTTTGCAGATTTTTTGTTAGGTACTGCAACACAGTCATCATTTATAGGTCTTCTTCTTTGAGTGAAAAACATTTCTGTTTGTCTAGCGGCCACTATTACATAAATAAAAACAAAATTAAAAATTGTACACAATACCAAAATATAATTTTCTTACTCCTACACTGCACTGACGAACTGTTGATTCAATTACAAGTATTTCTCTCAACTTAGCACCGAACTGCTTCTTAAGTCGTAAGCTTCACGGTTGTACACCAACTGAATTTATCCGTATACACCTCAGTCTTATATAGCAACTGTTCAATTAAAAAAATAACGTTCATCTATATCCTCACCTTTTCTGAAACCTTCCGAATCTCTATACCGATTCTGGAACCTCCTCAAGTTTTAAGGTCCTTAGAAGACCTGGAACCTACTCAATGAGGAGAAACGATAAAAAAATTCTAAGTCAGGGTCGGAGGAAGTACCAAATCAAAATCCTCCACAGACTTCAAGATATTCAATTTTCAAGATATTCAATTTGTCTACAATTTAGATCAAGGTCAAAATTATGAATAAGCCGTTTCTGGGACCTCCTCTGACCTTGACAGAATTTTAGGTCAAGGTCGGAGGAGGTCCCAGAATCGGCTTATTCCCTCTACTTTTGTAACATTTTTTCTGTAATGAATAAATTTAGAGAAAATCGAAGAGAATGCGAAGTCGCATATTTTTAGATGGACTTTGAATGAGAATGAATGGATTATTATTCATTCAGATACGAAATCGATTTATTGGTTAATTGCCTCTAGAATATCGCCCCAGTCAATTCGGCAAAACACATTTAAAACATCATGGTTTTTGGCAATCAATAAAAATAATAATTAATTAATAATGTAATGTAATAAAAATAAAGGTTTTTATTTATAAGATTCGACAAATTTTATTTTAATAACAATTTGTAATGTGCGACAACATACATACTAAATGTATATTTTTGCATAGCCCTACATTTGTAATTTATTATTAAATTAAATAAGTTTAAATATCCACGCAATTTCACATCGCTGCTACACTCGACGAGTGGCAAAGTTGAATACACCGAGCTTTCGATCAAGGGCAAAATAAAATCTAGTTTGTTTATGGATTTATTACCCCCCTGCAGCTGTGTGCCATTCATAAATGGAATTTAGATCGCCGGTTTTGTTTCACGATTCCACGCGTTACAATATTTCAAAAAACATCGACTCCAAATTATGCAAATTTCAACTTGCTCCAATTAACATTTTTTATTAAGATATTTTGTTTGAAATGATGTCAACGTGTCCCTCAAGTTTGATGCATCTTCAATGAAACACGCTGTATAAAGCAGCCAAGCGTGCTGTGAAAGCATATTGATAGTTTTAAAAATTTTGTTGCAAGTCAGTCTTGATTACAATTGATTCCTCAAACATCCTCTTATTAAGTAGCAAACTGGCTGCAATTTATCAATAATAATGTAATGTTAGGTCAAAAATTAATCGCAGGATGTCACGATCTAAACTTTTCATTACTAGTACATCGCAAATGCGAAGAACTAGCACAGGTCGGTTTGGTTTGCAATGGAATTCTCGAACTACGCTTCTGCTTAATAGAGCCTAAATAGTTATGCAGAGAATGCTCGAGGAATCCATTGCAATCAAGACCGACTTGCAACAAAATTTGTAAATAAAAGTATTTATAAAGAATTTGTTTTTGTATTTGTGTTGTGTTACTCTATTATAAGTGCTTTATTAATACAGAGAAAATGTTTGCAATACCAATTATGAAGCTTAAAGTTTTGATGAGTTTAATAAAACGTGTTGCGTTACCTTGGGTAAGCTCTCAAAACATATCATAAATCTACTGTAATTTCAGGTTCAAACGAGTTATGGATTTTATTTTCTTCATTCATTTCAAGCTTTAGGATCTCCCGTGTTTAGATTTGGTATTTGGTGGTTGTTGAAAAAACAATAGGATTTGATCGTATCTACCGTTTCAATTAAAATATTTATTTTCGTTTCTATCGCTGGATTTTAAATTGAAAACGAGGCTCCTCTTCCTACTAAACAAATGGTGCGGCGTCGCAGCGCATATCGAATAACAACCTCGCATTGTTAACAACAATGATGCACGAAATTTATTAACACGTTTGTTCAAATAAATTTATTCAAACATATCGACGCAGTTTAACCGAATACACAAATTTTGTACGCAATTTTTCGGTTATGTGATTTTATTTTATCATGGCAGATGTGTGTTATTAAAATAGGCAGCGCATTTATTTTATTTTATAAATATTTTTAAAAATGATCATAAGTTTATGAAAATAACACCAGTGTTTGTAATAAACACACAGATTTTATTTGCACGTATGCAATGGCAATAGCTGCAATGAATTGCGATGAGAATTGTACTTTATATTTGACTGGTCTAAGGCCTTGTTTCATTTACTATAATAACCATTGTTTTAACAATTTTTATTAGGGCGTTAAACTGTACAGTAAATTTATTTTGCTCAGAAACAATGTAGAGTTTACAGGAAACTACGTTTATGTTACATAAATTGCCGCAATTAAAAGTGTATCTTGCTGCAACACAAACTGCATCACGTAAAGCGGCCTTAACAGAAAACAACAAATTATTTTTTTTCTAATCGTTCAGAATATCAGAGTTCTTTTCTTTTCTATTTAATTTCTACTTTGCAATAAGATTTTGCAACTGATGGGGTTGTGAGATAACGTCATACTTCTCAACACTTTGTATACATCTGCTCGTTTCCGCTTAATTTAGTACAACATCCATTCTTGATCTATGTATATTCAGTACGGTAAATTGAACAACTTAATTATCGTTGTTTGCAGACATGAGGGGGTTATCTCTAAATAAACAAAGCATCGTAACAGGATATCCTCATTTGTATGAGGTTCGGTTATTGTCAAGGTATTGTTCCCATCACGCCGTATAAACCGAGCCTCCTCCTGATTACTCCCGAAGCAATGTTAGTTATCGTAAAAGTGAAATTCTCAGCGCGCGGATGAACCCAATGCGTTCCTCGAAAATTATTTTAAATTTCCATTATCCACTGGGACTCTATTGTGTAAATATTGGAACAATGCTAAACTTCTAAGTACTCCTCAAAGGATTTCCTCGGCGCTCAAAAACGGAATAGGAAATGAAAATCTGCCGGAATCCGGAAACCCACTGTACAAACAGCGATAGCATTACGAGAGGGTCCGGTTCGAAATATCCTCGCGCAGATGTACGAGTTCGGGGGGAGGAAAAAAAACGCCTGTATCCACAAAAATAATTGCGTCTGCGGAAAAGTAAATTGGTTTGTTGCGTACGGGCACATTCTTGTTAACTCGGAGCTGCTCGAAACAACGCGAACAATATTCGCTGGAAATTAGGTTCCGGGTGTCGTAAAAATTGCTTTGATGTGGAGGAATTATTACTGGCAAGCAATGAAATTCGCGTTCGTCTTTAAGCACAATGGAAGATGCAGAAACTGTTCCAAAATAGTGGGGGCGATGATTAATTAATTAATTAATTCCGTGGGTTTTAATTAGCTGGAGGCAGCGTGTTGGAAGTCAATTGAGTGTGAACGAATGAAGCTATACAGGCGTAAACTTCTAATGAAGCTTGTTTGGGAACTAGCTTATTAAATGAAGACGCTTTATTACTTTGATACATAAACTACACTAAAATAGAGATACGAAAATTAACGGATGAATTTTAAATGCGTCTGCGGTATAATAAATAGAAAGGTATTAAATAAAACTTGAATAAAAAAGTTGTCCCCAACATCATCGCCAAATAAAGGATCTACTCATATGTGTTGATTGGAACTTCAGTGAAGCGATATGAAAGAGATAGGATCGTATACAAATAGCTCAAGGATAGAACGTAAACGAAGAATAACTGTGAAGGTCGCTCGAGCTTTACAATAAAAGGAGCTGCAAAAAAGACTTTAAGCTTATGGCTTACCATGAAGTCTGATTTGATTTCAAAAGTAATCCAAATTAGACACGACGTATTTTCCAAAGAGCATAGGTCAAGTCTAATTTAAATATATTATACTGTTGCGATCCTTCCGACGTTTAAAATCCTCCGGGCGATGTTCTTTTCACTTCAAAATCAAAACTTGCATAGCTCCGTGAAATTAATTCCTGTTCAGGATTTACGCTCTGAACAATTAAGGCGGGTGGTGTATACGGAACGAGAAACTAATCGCTACGATTACAATTATCTCCTGCTAGTATTAAACTCTATGTAATCCCCCTCTAGTACTATCGTATGGCTGATTTTAATGCACAAATTCTGTGAACGTCAAGTTTACTTTGCAGGCACGCAATTGACTGACACAAAGATCGATTGCGTTCGTTTACATAATTACACAACAACGAGGTATAATTGGAGCGTTGATCTTTTATGAGCCTGTTACGACCTGCACGTAACTAATCCCGGCTTCATTTACGACTTGGCAGTTACATCTGAATAACGTATGAATACGTCGGAATGTTCGCCGCCCATAATTTACTTTAATGTGTCGCTGGATGAGGGGCGTCTAGTGAATTTCGATGGTTCAGTGACATACATAACTGACAAGAGTTATGAGAACGTCGGAGTTAATTGTCAATACATACGTTTGGAGAACAATAGGCGTAGAGTTCTTTCCGGTGCTCACGTATTGTCCATTCGCTCAACGAAGATATAATTCAATGGAGTGTAACACAGATTTGAAGATAAATGAATTTCGGAATTATAGCTTTAGAGGACTACAGGGTCACTTTAACAATAATAAACCAAAATAATGTGGGGTAGTATCAGCTAGCCTCGAAGAATAAATTGATATTTCTTACACAATTGGCACAATTCGATTGCAATGCCCCATTAAGAAAGGGCCAATGCTACAAATAATCAAGCAAACAAATTTTTAATGACGTTAATCCATCATTAGTGACAAATAGTTTGAAATCGTAACGCAAGCTCCTGCACAGAACAGAACAGATCAGATAAATGAATGTCTCTCCAATGTTAACTTATCGATTTTGCTTAGAGTATTTGGAATTCGGCGAGCTCGTATCACTTGTAAACGTCGTCTTCAATGAACCAGCTGCTTAAATATTTGTTCTTAGTGGAAGGAACATTGACTAATGAAAGTAAGCTGCCACACTTTAGTGGCTACGAGCTGCGGCGACACTTAGGTGACGCAGGGGGCGAGCTTTATGGCACTTAAAAGATGAGGCAACTCTATTTCTCAAAAGTAGAACGTAAACCAGTTTGTAATCTACTAAACAATTTATTTTTTAATTAATTTAAATTTAATAGAACAATTAATTTTATTTAATATGAAAATCATGAAATTATTGGAATTTGCGGTCATTACACAGTACGAATCTACGGATTAATTGTTAGCACTTAGCAAATTAATAATTTATGTAATTTAAAATAATTCGAATAGTTTGTAATATAATGAAATATAACATAACGACGTTGTTTTCTATATTTAATTCAACCTCCATACTTGCCCTACGCTTTTGAAGCTTCTCAGACAGTATCAAAAGCTCGTTGCAATCTATTTGTTGTTATATGTATTTTATTGCTTACTTTATTGTAGCGAACGTAGCTATAACTCTAATTCTGCTAAGTCAGCTATATACCTACGTGTGTATTGAATACTGTATTGGCCCAAGGAACACTAGCTCTAATTTCTTCAGCACTTAGTACTCGTCTAGTTTTACAATAAAGTTTTAGAAGTTTGCAAATTCTACTCTGTCTAGTCTATAAAGGCAGGAGTCTAATTAATTTTTTTAAGGATGGTGTAATTCAGGTCGTCTCAAAACAATCACAGAGCTATCAAACTTCCTTTTGAGCGCTGCATATTGAAACCAAATACATTTGCACTTAGGACATCGCCGTACGGAAGCATTTGCTGCTTTAATTAAATCATGTAACATAGTTCCGGTTGGTGGCAAGTGCGCGGGCTGTCAACTAATTGCATGTGCTAGCTTTCGCATCGCAGCGACTAAATTGTAATTTCATACATCCGGCTTCACATTTTGTTGACTTAGACTGGATAAACAACATCTCGCAGTACGTAAACATTTATTTTTGTTCGTTTAAACGAAGGATGGCATTTTTACAAATTCCCGTCTCAATCCTTACATTTTACAAAAGTACTATCGTGAACTTAGCTTGCAGATTGCAAATTGATCAAAAGAAAATATGGAACGCACGAAATTGGTCGCAATCCATCAAAGTTGAACAAGCTTTTATCTTGTTTCATCACATGACTAAAGTTATCGGAGTTTAGATAAAACCTCTTTAACCATCAATCTGAAGACTCCTTCGACCAAAAAAAAAAAACATTCTCTTTACCTCCCCATTTTTTGTTTTTGCCACGAAAGCACTCACTTCATCTCATTTAAATAATGCGATTGATTTTATTCCGTCTCGTCCAAGTATCAGACTTAAAAAAGAACACATTAAGAATCCAATTTGGATAATGTAGCAGTCGGCGCAGCCGAACGAACGAGAGGAGCGCACAAAAAAACCGGCGGTTGTGCGGTGATCTCGGGAAAACAGACCGCGAAGAAAAATGCGCTTCATAAATGAGAGTTTTCATTCGGAAATGCCGCGTAACATCTCAACAACTCCGCAGGGGCCTGCGGCGTCCGCAGTGAAAAATGAATCGCGCTTTATTTCCTCATTTGGCGGCGGGGATTTAGTTAAACGCCTGGAAAGGGATCTATTAGTGAAATGGTTTTGATTAAAAAAAACGACGAATTAAAGAATTATTTTATGTAGTACGGTACGATTCTGGAACACTGGTTTTCCTGAAAGGCGAAATACTTACAGTTTGGATTAGGCATTTTGGTTTTGCCTGGAATATCCCTTCAAAATACAAAATTCACCCTGCAAACTTAACTTAAATAACACCTTCGAATTTAAACTTTAAATTAACGATCTAATGCGTGCTTAATTTATTCACCACGCGCCCTGTTATTTACGAAGCAAATGTTTAAAGTTATCTACTAACTGTTACGCCGTTTCCAAGTATAATATTTATCTCGATGATTTAACTTTCGGCGTTTACTTCGAAATAATCGTGGCGTTAGTAATGTTGTATTTATAGAGGTGAGCATTTGCACAGAAATTGCCGATTTGAACTTTTATTGCCCAATCTGGCGACTTACTCCGTTGAGTTGGACTTACACTGTTATTTAAAAAAAAATAAATGGTTTCCTTTAAAATAAATTCTTTTTCTTTCACTTAAAGCCAGTATTGCGTCGTCGTCCTCTGAGAGCCTCATCTATTCTTTTCTTTCTGAGGAGTCTATTTTTTATGTGCTGGTTCAATCTATCAGGTCATTACAGGCGAACAATATGTCGTGTTCTACTTTAAGGCGTTATCTTCAAATTATAGAAACAAAGGGGTTTCAATATCCAAAAAGCTTATCATAAGCGATTTCCTCCAGTTTCTTCTGTGTGTCCTGCTTCATTAGCAGCAGTTTCACTTTTCTGTACCTTCCTAATTCTTGTCTTCCCCCAAATAATGAGGCTTCATGGCACAAATCTTGGTTAGGACTAGAATCGGTGGTTTACGTAATCATGTCTTCACTTGCTAAATCTATTTCTTTTAATGGATTTGATACTGTGGGGGGTAAAGTGGTAAAGGAGGGATTGGACATTGACATCCTATCTCTTGACTAACCATCAAGAAACATCTAAACTATATAATTGTAGCTGAATTGGTTTCTTCTTGCCATAGGAGCGGTTGGTCATAGACTTCTCGCAGAAGATTGGGTATTGAGCGAGGCTATCTGTTGTAGATATCTCTTTCCGAACTTCTCATGAGAAGGGTCTAAACCATGGAGTAAACACTGATACAATAGGTCTAAATTGGTTTCTTGTTGCCATAGAAGCGAATGGATATTAATGTCTCGCAGGAGTTTGGTTATTGAACGAAGCTGTCTCTTCCAAACACTCCCTTCCGAAATTCTCTTGCACTAACCATAGATAAACGTCCAAACCATGCAGTAAACGGAAATTCAGTGGTGGTTGAACTGGTCTCTTCTTGCTGTAAGGGCGGTTGGGCATTGACGTTTCGCAGAAGATTAGATTTTGAGCGAAGCTGCCCCTTCCAGACATCCCTAACCATCGAGAAACGTCTAAACGATGTAGTAAACAGTGATAATGTGAGGGCTGAATTGCCATAAGAACGAATGGACAGAAGATTGGATATTGAACGAAGCTGTCTCTTCCAAACACTCCCTTCCGAAATTCTCTTGCACTAACCATAGATAAACGTCCAAACCATGCAGTAAACGGAAATTCAGTGGTGGTTGAACTGGTCTCTTCTTGCTGTAAGAGCGGTTGGGCATTGACGTTTCGCAGAAGATTCCATTTTGAGCGAGGCTGTCCCTTCCAGACATCCCTTACCATCGAGAAACGTCTAAACGATGTAGTAAACAGTGGTACTGTGGGAGCTGAATTGGTTTCTTTTTGCCATAGGCGCCATTGGACATTGAGGCCTCGCAGAAAATTGGATAATGAGCGAAACTGTCTCTTCCAGACACTCCTTTCCCAACTTTTCTTGCCATAGGCGCCATTGGACATTGAGGCCTCGCAGAAGATTGGATAATGAGCGAAACTGTCTCTTCCAGACACTCCTTTCCCAACTTTTCTTGCACCAACCATCGATAAACGTCTAAACCATGCAGTAGACGGTGATTTAGTAGGGGCTAAACTGGTTTCTTCTTGCTATAAGGGCGGTTGGACATTGACGTCACGCAGAAGATTCGATATTGAGCAAAACTGTCTCTTCCAGACACTCCTTTCCGAACTTTTCTTGCACTAACCATCGATAAACATCTAAACCATGCAGTAAAAGGTAATTCAGTGCGGGCTGAACTGGTCTCTTCTTACTATAAGGGCGATTGGATATTGACGTTTCGAGAAGATTATGTATTAAACGAGGATGTCTCTTCCAGACATCGTCATATCGATAATCGTCAAAACCATGCAGTAAACAGAGATACAGTGGTGGTTAGACTGGTTTCTTCTTGCTATAGGTTTGAGTGGGCGTTGACGTCTTGCAGAAGATCAGATATTGAGGCGAAGTTGTGTCTTCTTGAACTTCTCTCATAGTAACCATTCAGAAAAGCATAAACCATGCAGTAATCTAGCTTTTTCTGCCTCGCTTACTGTGAAAATCCTTCCTGGGCTAGTTATAATTGATCCTCTTTCGTTCAGGTTTCTTAAAAAAGTTTCTTTGTCTTGCTTCTTTAAAAATTGAGAGGAGGTCGCCCCTATTTTCAAGTTTGTCAGTTTTATCCTGAATGACGAGCTCTATCTAATAGGCAGTAGCTTTATCCAATCTTTCTACAATAGTTCATCGCCTACCTCTTACGACTCTTCATGTACTCATCGTGCATCTCTCTTTCTCTTTCTGATTTTAAGGTCAAGTTTACAGCAACCATCCTCTACGTCTATGTATTGATTGATTCATATGAATTAATTCGACATAAAAAACTGTTTTTGCGTGATCTAAAGAATGCGAATGGTTTCCATATTAAGCTTTACGTTCAAAAGGAGTAAGCTGAAAGCTCGTTACTGTAATGTATGTACTTCCAAAGGAAACAATCTAAACGATCTCCGCGAGTTCCATATGAGCATAGAAGGGCGATGTCTATCCCCGGTGGTTTTAGCTTCGTATCAGATTTTCTTCTTTGTGGCGTTTCAGAATTTATTTAATAGGCGGCGAAGTCGCCCATTAATCACCCGCACAATGGAAACGTACGAGTTCATCCCTGCATCGCGAGTGCATACGTACGACCACAACATTACACGCCCTTTTGTTGCGCGCCGCACCCCAGCCCCCATTTGTTACGGCAAACTTTATCTTTGGAGAAATTTTGTATTAAAAGTTCTTTGTTTCGCGTGTATGGAGCGCAATCGGGAAATTTACGGGCCCGATTGTTCTTAACTGAAATACGACGGCGCAAATGCTCGCGAGACAATTTTATTACGGTTTAAGGTCCTTGTAAAGTGAAGCAGAATAAATGATTGATGAGGGTAACATCTATTTTACTGGAGATTTAGTTGAGAATCAATAATACTCCAATAATTAAAAAAATTATAAATAATTGCGTTTAGCTACAGATTTATTCATTAATATTTCATCCGGTCTGGTCTACGTTCAGCCAAGTTAAGCGTTAATATCAGAGGCAGGAGGCTAAATGCATAATCCCTGAATTATCCGGAGGGCAAGAGTAACCCGGGCAGCAAGGATCAAAAAGGATAATTACGTAAATTGCTTAACTCCGACGATATAACGATGCAGTGACGTTGCGGTGCATTCAATTTTGAGGCCGTTTAAATTCATATGTGCGCAGTTATTTATAAAATGGATTAAATATGAATATATGCAGAGGGCCAATATGTGAAAATAGAAACGCGCTTGACAATATTTGCCAAATAAATCAAAGGTTCCGCATATCTGAAGCTCAACACTCTACTTCAGCATTATCGGTGTTTCCACTTCCCTCATAAATTTCAACTCCGTAAGTACCGAGATAGTACGATACTGTAAAACTGAGGGAAAATTGCGTAGCCCGCGTTCTAATAGTTGCAAGTTCAAAGTTGCAGATGAAGATGAATTTGGGGTATGCATCATACCCCTCTTATCCTTCGTAATAGTAATTTCTTTTTTACGGTTCTATTTTCTTTCTAAAATAAAAGAAATATATTCGTTTTTATTGTTTACATTTCAGACGCGTAAATATTTATACGGATTCAATAAAAGAAATTTTGCAAATAATAAAAATCTCATTCAGTGTGACACGTCCTTGTTTTATTGTTTGCATGAAAAGTCACTTTAGAAAAATAGCTTCGGTTATCAAGATGTTTTAAAATATTCTGCTTTGCTTTAACATGCACAGATTGCACTACTTTTTTTCTCTTCTTCGCACCTGTGCTCGTTAATTCATGAATTTGTGATTCAAATAACCCTACAGCGTAGTGGATGTTGCATTAACATACTTTTTCTGTTATTTATCGCACACTGTACGAGTTTACATTTAACTTTTCGCAATTTATTTTCTCGATGCAGAAATTTTTGATTGTATAATAAAACTATCCTAATATAATCTTTCTAGAGGTTAAATATAGGGTAAGTACTTTTTTTTTGATAGGATAGAAAAAGCTTGAATTGACTATAATAATATATTACTCTTGATGATGTAGCAGCAAAGAACTTGGGACGTATGCTTATTTACGCGAGGGCAACCAACACACAAGACTTATTGAGTAGGGCTCAGGAACGCATTGGTTTTAGTGCGTTCGAACCCTTCGCAAAGAGAATTTATGATAGCCAGAGTAAGAGAGTGCCTGAAATTGTTAGCCCTGCGATATACTGCCCCCGGAGATTATTTCTTACGGAACTCCACCTCTTATGTATCTACATTTCCGCACGAGGGGGTGGTCCCCGCGCAATAAACTAACTCCCAGGGAAGAAACGGAAACGGCTAGTTAATAAAACGTTTTCCTTTTTTGGAAATACCACAACGTGATTGAATAAATCAAATTCTAAAATGTCTTCCACAACAAAGTACGCTCATGTTTCTTAATTCTGATTAATGAACGCTGATACCTGCAAGTTTTTTTTTTCATATCGCTCTGAAAAATTACGCTCTCGCGTGTCCATTATCCTCCATGTTTTATAAGCAATTTATTTTAAAAAGGGAACTGAAGCTCGTGGAGAACGTCACGTCTTTATGCACGCTCGGTGTATTATTAGCTTCCGGTTTTTGTTTCGCGCAGGATATTGGTCGGGTCGCGCAAAAATAAGGATTTTTCATTCCGGGCGAACTAAAAATTTAATGAAATTAACAGTTTTGTAGATCAAAGTGCAACGGCGCAAAAAAAAGAAGAAAAAGGCGAAGATCCAATATTCTGTACGTAGTAAATTTTCAATATTAGAACAATTCGATTTGCCCGACGTGGAGGACGTCGAGAGACGGTAACCGTAAATTGATTAGATTAAAAATAAAAGCTGCTAGGATTGGCGAAGGACGAGGAATTTTTTCTTTTGCATTCAATCGAATTACTTAATTAAGGAAGGTTTTCAAAGGCGCTTTTTATTACCAATTCAAATAAAAAAAAAGGAAAACTTCATTTCGCAGTGAAATACATCGAGTGAACAAAATAGAACCGAATTGAGTAATCTGAGATTACCAAATTTGAACTGAACCAACAATAATGTTCTTTAAGCAAGGAAAGTTAAATACTTGATTAAATCTTGCTTTATTAAACGCAATTAATCTTATTAGAATATTGCGTTAAAAGTCAAGAAACCTTTTCATTTTCATAATGTGGAAAAGGAAAACAAAAAGCTTCGCTTGCCGAGGATTGTTTAGAATTCAAAGCGCAAGCTCTCCTCCGGTTTGAACTAAAATGAACACTATATTTCACGACACTCTTCGAGCTAAATGATGCAAATAGTTTCGGGAAAGCGTGAAAGCTCGTCGCAAATATTCGGTTCTATTTTCTTTCGATGTGAAAGAGGAGCGAACACACATGCAAGAAAAAAAACAATAAAGCTTGCGAGCGATGCTGATTTTCTTGCTTTCATTTACCCATATCATACAATTTCTTGTCTTTCTAGTTTATTACGTTCAGTTACGATGTATTTCCAAAGGGCGCTTTTGTAATAAAGAGAATTTTAAAAGAAAACTGCTCCTGGAGGAAATTCAGTTTTCAATTTGATGGAGAATGATGAATTCTTTTAATTTGGAGTTGAGACAACTGTTAAAATAAAAAAATTAAAATTTGGTCCAAAATCCAAGCAAAATTTATTTTTTTTTATACAGCAATCTCTGCTAATCTATTAATTTTGCTTGAGTGCTGCACGTTTTGAAAACATTTACACATAAAATGAAACAAACTGAAACGAATACATTTAAACGTTGTTTGAAACTGCGCGCTGGTAATTAGCAAATGCATTGCAACTACGTAAATTATCGGCGTTTACAGGTGAACACCGGGATTCTCTGTAGCTACCCGGACTGTCTGAATAACTAAAATATTTGTGCAGTTCGCCCTCCTTCATTAATCGCAGTGAATTTAGGAGCGCCGCCCTTTGCATTAAAACAGCCATTAAACACCAATCGGGCATGAATAAATTGTGAATCCAGGGTGAATTTTAAACGTGAACGCAAGTTTTGTACCTAAAAGAATATTGTTGTAATCAGAACTTCCTCGTACTTACTTTATTTTCTTAATAATAGTCGATCTTGACAGCTAATCGAATGGGTCACTAAAAGAAAAAATGCGTATAAGCGCATATCGCATCCATGAATAAAAATTTCTGATGGGCCCTCGCACACATCACATACATAAATTTGATTATTGTACCGCCATTAAGTAGCAATTTATACAGAAGAGAGCAGGGTGTGTTGTTGAAAAATGGGTTTTATGAAAAGCGAGGCCGATGTTTATTTATCGCAGCAAACAAAGACATATTACGCTACGCTATATTAAACACGTGACGCGTATAAAATAACGTATCACTTTTATGTGTGTTCGGAAAACACACACACGCACACACTTTTACGTTATTCGTGTTTGCTACGACGCTTTGTAATACAAATCACGCTGCTTTAAAATTTATGGCGCTTTTAAACGAAGATGGATTGTATATGTATCTCGAGTTCGCGTAATTTAAAAGTAATAACCCCGGTGTGCAGGGTAAATGAAATCTGGAGCCAGGACAGTGTAATATTTAGTAACACTCGAGGAGAGAGCGCAGGACGTGCACCGGATGCGGTTTGGGGCAAGTGCAAACAAGATAAAACCGGCGCGACATCTTTATACCTCGACGTCTCGGCTAAGAGCACAAAGCTCCCGACAGTTATTGGCTGTTTTCGAAAATTAGATCTCGCCACCGCAGCTTTAATTTGTATTCTGACCCTATTTTAGGGGCGGTGGGGTCTTGAAACGAGCAAAACAGCGAGATTCTCCGTTAACAAAAAGCAAATATTTTGTCTGCTTATTCATTCATCTCTTAACCTTGGCCATCGTTTATTTGATGACGAAGCACTATTATTCCAGTTTGTTTTAATTTACATTTATTTTTGATCATCAATTTTAAAAGCTTTCAATTCAAATAAATCAACTGATTTGTTCATTTTATATTCGTCAGTATTGAGCAATACTGTCTCATTAACGTTAGCACGAATCAAAAGTATTCCAAGCAATTAGTCGCTCTAAAATATTAACGAGTATTTACTTCAGTATATACATGTTGAATCAACTTTAATAAGAAGTAGGAACACATAAAATACAACTTATTGAGAGAGCGCAGCTGAAATTGGTTGATTCGTTTAATAACAACTTCAGTATTGGTTATGTGAAACTCTTACGTCGAAAATGGTGGAGGTGCTTGTTCCGTCTTTAATAAATCCGCGCGTTTCAGGTTATTCCCTCCAAATCGAATACTTTGTGGTTTCGTTTTAGAACACCTGGCCACCTATATTTCCGGTGCAATTCGAACATATGTTCGTCGGTAAAGCGTCGTTAACTGCGGTCGACTGCGGCGAAAGGGCTCGACTCATTTTGACCACAATCCAAGGCAGCAGTCGCATAAGCGTTCTAAAATTGAATCGAAAGCTTGTTATTATGAAAAGAAAACGAATTTAGGAACAAGAAACACGTGCCTAGTACAAAATTATTTTTTTTATCCAATCATATAATTTTGTACATGGAAAACTATTGCTTAACATCAAAAGTTGGAGCTGAAATACATTTTGCCACTTTATAAAAGGTCGACTTCCAAAAGATACATCAAGCACACTAATACCAAAATAAATCATTGCGAAAGCTTTCAAATCATCGAATCGAATATTTGTTCTTGTAGATGACGGGATCCTTTGGATGAAATCTGGTGCTAGGGTTTCTCTTAAAGAAAGCGTCGATTTCAATTTTGACATGGATTCAAATGGTGCGCTATTCTAAATAATAAAGTGTCACTCCTTTCATTGCATCGTCGAAAGGACGACGAAAGGACGAACGAGCATGACTGCACGATATTAAATAAACGCCCATGAAGATAACGATCGGAAAGACAAACCTTTAAGAAAGTGGTAGAGATCTTTGACAAGTAACGAAGAATCCAAGGCCAAGAAAGAGAATAAGAAGTGATGCAGACATTATGTACACATATAATTTGAAATCTTCCTTTTCTATAAACCTTCCTTTCTCCATCCTTCTAATATGCCCTAACCATCTCTATCTCTGCACGGGAGACACGGAGCTTTTGGTATAAGTCCGTAACCTCCTTATTAACTTTGCTCTGGTAGATGATGTAATCCCTTTTAGAGAAGACCGAGTGCTTCTTTCGTCGACGAAGATTTTGATTTCAATTTTGATTTGGGGAACAAAAATTACGTTAACTAGCAAAATAGGTACACCGCCTGCAATTCACTACATGCGCTACTTGTCACTCTAAGTAATACTTAAGTATGAAAGGTAAGAATCCTTGGATTGTTTCTTGTAACGGATCCACGCTTAAAGAAAATAATCCACTAGAAGCAAATTGTGGTTTACAAAGAGAAAATAAATATTTTCTCCAAAATAAACATGCTTAGAAAATAAGTTTGGAAAGAAACCCAACGATGGCAGGTCAAGGTTTATGAAGAAAAGAAGAAGGAAATTACCAAATAATTGAAGAATTAACAAAAGAAAATGCCTCCTGCAATAATGGAGAGGCATAAAATTACCAAAGAGGAAATAAAAAAGGGACGCAGCAGATGGAGCAACAGCTGAAACGGCAATGGCAAAAGCGTATGATAAAATGAAACGATAAAAAAAATTGAGTTAGCCACCGCACGAAAATAAAAGGGGTCCATATTAACCCCAAATTTTCGATATAGACCCTGAAGATTGGAGAGGAATCGAGGAACGTGTAGGGATCGAATCTTTGTGGGTTTTTTAAAAATTTACGATGTTGGACTGGGGGTCAATCTGTATTGGATTATGGCTGCTTCTCGATTCTCGAGTTACCTACTTCACTTCGCTTCTGAAGAAGATTACGACAAGATGATCGAAACGTCAAGTTCTACAAACTTTCTATACGGCAGAGAACCCAAGAATCGAAGAGCAGCCAACACCGACGTTCAGAAAGCCTGAAGACTGTATTGCATTATATTTTTTTAAACTAAATTCGTTTATTATATAATTTCAAGAGTATTTCGGGTCCTTTAGGCCCATCTACTCTTTACTACCTAACGCGTTTATGTAATAATCAGAAAGGGGTATTCTTATGGTATGACAAAGCACGCATAGTCCGCCAGCCGAATCGAGGAAGCGCTATTGCGAGGTTCATTACGTGTCCGTACATGGTCCGCTGTAGCGAATGCAGGCGCTGCAACGCCATGTACTTCGTCGATTCAGCTGGCTGACTGTGCATGGTTCATAATCCCATAAGAATTTCGCTATCTGGTAATAATTAAGTTTCAAAAGAGAGAAGCAATGAATTTTCAAGAGAAAAAAATGCCACGGATGTTATTGAGATAAAGAGTTTGCCCAAAATGAACCGACTTGGAACTTAGAAAGATATCCAACAATGGCAAAAGGTTTATAAAGAGAAGAGGAAACCCACAGCTCTAAATTAGAAGCAAGTAGTTTCAGCTTCCCAGGAATTTCTGTCAGAGCTTATACAAAATAAGCAGAAAAGCACGAGATGCATTTTTTATTGTCCTTTTTATGATTTTTGTGTCATGCGCAGTAGTAAACATTTTCCCATAATAGTATATTATACACGATGCTACAATGAATGCTATTATTATCGAGGGTATTATTATTATTATATTATCCGAGGTAATCTTAGCGAGTGGTATGCTATACTTTATCCACGACTACAAATACTATGAATAACAACGCGACTAAAACCATGGCGAGACTATATGTTAAACGAAGTGGGAGGACTATAAACTTTCGCCAGTGGGCGAAACAAATTTTAAAACGTCTTTGAATATTTTGTGAATTATTTTAAGGCTAGAATTTACTTCATTATACACCATAAACAATGATGGTTACCATAACACCGTAAATAGTGGATAGCATTATCCTTGACCAAACATCTGAATAATTGAGAGATTATTGAAGAGTCTTGAACAAGTATGATTTATTTGCTTTATTTTTGTCTAAAATCTAACAAAGCTGTTTTGTTATTCAAAAAAAGAAACAACCAGCTCCGGGAAACTCCCGGAATAGTTTCACAACCGCTGCGGTCGCAGCGGTAGTAAGCGAGCGAAGCCAGCGACAACACCGTTTCAAACGACACGACGACTGGGACTTGTTGTTACAAGTTTCCGAAATTAACCAGCGTCAAAGATTCGCCCTTCTTTGAATCGGAAGGGCACCCCAGAGACGCCGACGAAACGGCGTTTATGTAATTCAGCGCTCGAATACAGGAGGAGGTGTAGTATTTGCAAGGGGGTGCTTTTAATCGATCGACGGCGACGAATAAATTGGTTTTAATGGAACCGGAAAAATTTAAATAACGTTCACCGTGCAACCGGGTGTGTGCATTTGCACAAATGTGCGGGTTATTGCAAGATTGCATTGAATTTTTATTTCGGCTTTTACGTATTTCCTGGATGTTACAATTCGATTTTTATTATTTTGGCTTTTAGACAGCCATTGATAAAAAAGTGTTGAAAAATAAGACCTTCTGTGTATATTATGTGTGAATTTATTATAGAATTTTAAGGATTGAAATAAAATTTGATTAACAAAGTCGTTAGCGAGTAAATAAACTCGAGAGGATAACGGATTTTATTGAACTTGTTCTTTCTATTTTCTAAACTTTATTTATTAATTAATTTTTATTTTTTATAAATCTGACAACGCTTATAATTATCAGCATATTTTCACTGCATTTTTTAAATAAATAAAATGGCCTTAGAGTATACAATGTTCGTTTGCCTACGGAAATCTCAAACATGATTTGTTTGATCAATGGAAACGCTAATGGAAATGTTGCAAGGTCGAACAACTTTTAAATAAATCAATATATGTATAGCACGAGTGTAATTCCAAACAAGCTTGCATTTAAAAGTCTATAGACCGGTGTTTCATGTAATGCTATTTATAGTGCACGTGTTTGAACGTACTTTGTAAATTGCTTTGCCTGAGCTTTAAATGGCGCACATCTTTACGTCATATATTACGACCGTCGGCAGGAAATGCTTTTAAAATATTTTTCTACGAAGCAATCCGTGCTAGTTTTATAAACCGAAAAATACTGTCGCCAACTCAATGGGGCGAAATATGTAACTCTCACCATCTTCACCTCAGAGCGAGTAACTATAAATATCTAATTTCGTTGAATAATCGATATTTTAGTCTTTGCAGTTAAACTTGTTGAAGTTAAATGACGTCAATAGAATTTATGAGGAACACCTCTTAAAAAAAATAAATAAAAATTTGCGAATCATGTTCACAGTGCGTAAGACATTGAAAAGAAATATAATTTCGTTGCAATGTCTTACGAGAATTAACTTTTCAATTGTGCTGGCGTTGCATAAGCAAAATAGTTAGCTTCGGAATTCAAATTAATTCAAGTAATAATTAGACTTCGGGCATTTCGGAGAGTTGCCATGGCTACGCAATGAATGGGCACTTTTAATTGCGTAATCATGGCAATGCTCCGAAAAATCCGAGATCCGTTAATAATGTATGCGTACACCAAATAAAGTACGAAGGGAAAATTTTTATGTAAATTCAGGATGAATTGTTTAGAGTTTCAAATTGGTTATTAACACTTTTATTAAATCAAATTTTGCCTATTTTTCTTGCAAATAATTTCTTATCCGCTCGCTAGTTGCTGAAAACGAAGTGAAGCACATGAAAGTGAGCTGTATATCAGCGTTTCAGCAAGTGCTAATAATTTACGATTGATTGCGATCTACGTGGTGAGTACTCCTTGAAACGCTACGTCTGTTTTGTATACCATAAAGGGCTTCCTATCCGTGAGCATTCTGAGCTTTCTCTATTCGAAAACCGCAGCTAGTTAATGGACAGACTCGATTTAATTGAGAGAAAATCTTCGATTCGTCTCATTATGCACATTAACGCCTTTTTGCAATTGCTTGTGTTGTCGAAGCGCCCTTGTAAAATTATCTGTAACAAGAGGAAGCACATTTTTCTTGAGCATCGCGTCGGTTTTTGCTTCAATGACATCGATTAGTTCCTGCAGGGCTTTTTTGAGCTTGCCGCACACAGTCTTGAAAAGAATTTCGGCCTTCACTCCTTTGTCTTTTCCACTTCAATTATTAATCGACGTTTCTTTTTTATTGTGGAGTGTCACGACCATCACCATCAATAACCTGAGATGTAATTTCAGCTTAAATATTTTAATTTTACACAAAAACTACCGGCGATAGATTAGTTTTTATGTGTGGTGAGTTTGTCTTAATTTCGAATATATGGGTATCCCATAAATAAGGGACGGTAACAACGGATACGTTATTGCCAAGTTGTTCTTTTTAAAAGCGGAAATTCCTTCTTACGACTTTGAACGCTGCAATTCTAGTAGAAACTTCGGGGAAAATCCAGCAGAAAGAAGCGGTGCGTTACAACTTTACGGAATTAAAGAGGAGATAAATTTAATTGAAAATTTCAGCTACTCTAGCGTTCTGGAAGAACACGGCGGTGGTGCAGTTTAATTAAAACATAAATAACGTGACGAGGAACGGGATCGGACAGCTACAGGTGCAGTAGCTTGGTGCAGCTCCTTCTGTGATACATAACACATTAATTGATGGGGGTACCAGGAGATTCACATATTGTGGATATTGATTAACGCCGTGGATCGGGGGTGTTTTCCACCTCAGTGATGACGTGTTACCGTTCTGTACCGGTCTATCACGTAATTTATCGCCGCTTTCTAAAATGGATAGGTACAACGGGCCCCGTTCTGTTATTATGTGTGTTTGCTGCGAAGTTCAAAACCATTCCGGTAATTAAACGAATTTATTGCAATCGGCGCTTTAAATTATTTAAATCTATTAAGGGAAATTACACAGGTTTTAAATGTTTATATAGGAATCTCATTACAACTCATGAATAATAAAATAATTAGATTTGTATGTTAGGGCAACGTTAGAGCAAATAACTGCGATCAATTAATTATCTTTTGAATCTTCCGAGCGACTTTGTTCTCGTAAGCAGGTCGTAACACAAGCTCATGAGCGTTTTTCCCCTACGCGACTTAATATAAAAGATAAGAAACCGTACTCCGAAAATCTTTTTTATTACAAGGGTAAATTACAAGTTAGGCCATTAAGTTAAGTATCGACGGAATGGAAATGGCTTCGGTGCGCATTATCCCTCCGAAAAGGATGGGGCGTCATTTGGAGACGTGTTTTTACAATCAAACGATATGTCAGAGAAAAACTTTGTAAACTCAATTATCTCTATTATTTTCTAATCCCAACCCGAATCTCTTTTATCGGCGGCGGTGACTCGGCTTCCATTTTAATTAGATTGACTGGAACAGCAAAGTAAAACACACAAATTAATTCCCAATTCCATCAGAGTTTTGTTTGCGCACGTGATTATTAATTTATGCAACTAGTACTCTACATTCAATGGGAATCCTGGGAACTTCGGATATATTTAGTGATTGTTTACTGTGCTCGATTCGTAGGAGGTATTGATTCGAGCCGGTCGCAAATTGAAACGTCTGAATTCGTTAACTCTTAATAATGTGCGAGTGGAAGTTACTTGAAACTCACGTAGAAATTCCAGCCGAATTATTTCAGCGACGAAGAATGTATTCCTGCAAACTCCATTAAAAGGGCATTACTCATGACGAGCGTTACACTAAGAAGCTGCTGCTTCATCCCTTCGGTTATAATAGTATTTGCTCGGCGAATAATCGATAACTAGTTAATATGCGGAACGAGCAGCGTTTTACTAACTAGTATGGAGGGATGGTTCCGAGCAAAGCGGAAGTTATTTAGACGATTCTCACAAGTGAAATTAGAACTGCTTCATTTTGTTACATCACATTTAACAATCCGAATAAAAGTAATTGTCTTCGGAAGTCAAGTATAAGTAGAATGATAATATTGTTACGAATTTGTTGACAACGCCGAATAACCTATTCCCTATTATAACATTGTTTAAAAAAGTACATATATTTATTGCTCTCTTTCTATCTGCGTCTGTTTTATTGTAATAGCGTTTGATAGAATACACAACAGCATTTAATTTAATAAATTCAACCCTGGTAATGGATGCTGCAGTACAACACAGCTTTCATAGCATCTTATAAATAATAATTCCTTGTGATCACGTGTGTGGACCAAAAAAATTGCTCGTAAACGAGTTTTTGCCGCAAACGTTAATGAAACAAGCAGAACACGTTAAATTGATGAGGAAAAAAGCTCACGCGTGACGTTCAGCATTAGTCCCGGTGTAATAATCTAAGTAGGAAAAAGCGCACATAAAATGAGTAAGATCAATAATACAGGACAATTTTCCTTAGTGCGGATGGCGCTTTATATGTGCTGTTTCTTTTGTAATAAAATTGGGAGACACTGCACAAAGAAAACATGGTCCATAACGAATATTTCCGCGTCACTTTTAATCAACAAGAACTAGTCGGAAGCGCCTTTGCAGTTTCATCTCGCCAAGCGAAACTTAATCTCCGCCTAATTTCAAAGAGAGGCCCCCTCTCGCTTAATGACGAGGACGCCTCAAAACTTGATCGCCTTCGGTAGAATGAATTCGTGATTAAGTTTATGCGCTCCTGTGGCTGACCAAATAGCTAGAGTCTAATTGCGTTTCGAACCCAATACATAATAAATGACTTTCTGAATTAATTCTGGTTTGTTTTCAGTTCGTCATTTGCGCATGAATCGAAAATAGAAAAATAATGAAACTCAACTAACATAGTAACTTTTTAATTTTCGAAAAACAATTATCTTCGAAATGAAAGAAGATATACCTTTCTGTTCATAATGTTCAAAGATAAGCTACTTTTTGGAGTTCCTGAAACAAATGGATGAGTAGAAAGCAAATCATTGATACGTCAATATTAATTTAATTTAGTTTAGTTTAAATTTAGGGCTCATTTCCAAATCAAATAATAACTAAAATAAATTTCCTTCAGAAACTATTTAATTTGAAATTCTTTGAGATTTTCATCTACGTTCCAGTGGGAAGAAGGTAAAGAAGAGCTCCAGCAATGAGGTGGCAGAAATATATTCAAAATGCCATGGCAGATGAAAGTTTAAAAGATGAAGACTGGAGTAACAAAAAGCTCTGGAGAGGAAGAGAACGGCAAACTCATCATAATTGGATAAGTCCAAGAAAAAAAGAAGAAGACGACGACGTTCCATTCTTCTGCTGCAATCCTTTCATACTAGTTTTGTTCTTCTTATTAACTTATGTTACTGCTTTTCAATATTTTCTTAGCCATAGAACGCAGGTATGGTTCAATTTGATCAAAATCCTAACTTGCTGATAAAATTCTTTTAAATTGTCTTTCATTCCTTTCTAACATTAATCCTAGTTAAGGCTTTGCTTCTATCTTCTTTTTGTAATATGTTACTTTGTTCCACTTTCATGTTTCATCCTTTTTTTACCTTCCGTTCTGGAAAATTTGACTTCAGCGAATCGCGATGGGGGATACTTGAAAACTTGAAAGGAAATAACCGTCGATTACAACTTTTAAAAGTTTGGTGCGTTCCACTTGACTCACCTTGTATATAAATAAATTAAATCAAGTGCATTGTTTCAGTAATAACTTTGAAGCGAAACGGCATTCATGAAATAACTGAATGGTAAATTCGTTATTGGTTAACGCTCGTTAGCCATGAAGTCAATCTAAGCGTATTATTCGAATATCATACAACTACATAGCATAATAATTTAGTTATTTGCTAAACTGCATTAATAAATGAAAAACACGAGAGAATCTGTAGAAATGTTTATTTAAATGGTGTAAATAAAATTGGAAGACATCCATCTAAATAAATAAGTTCACAAAACACGGGCAAAAAGGAGCTGAGAGAAGATGATCATTCGTTAGAACAAAACACATTCCCGGAGTCTAGTTGTAGCAGCATCGTATTTATTTCCCCCCCGAAATTACACGCCCTTAAGCCCTTTGTCCCGCAAAGCCGAAGGAAAATGCGTGCGCCAGGAAAAAAATAACGCTCCAAAGTGGGGCGATAATACATTTCCGTTCGCGAGGAGGGATGAAAGCGGTTTTAAAGTTTGTTTAGAGTTGCCGGCAAATATATTACCTCCCGCCTAATCCACGGCGAGAAATCACGAAAAATCCGCTGCGCGCCCGTTCTTTATTTCGCACTTCGTTAGATAACGAAATCTATCAATACCGCCCCAAACGGACTTATCGATAACACGCCCTGCGCGCCCCCATGTGTTCCGGTTAAAATTATACGTCGTTCGTGTATTGGATTTTACGCGCGGATGGAAACTTCAAGTTCGCCAAATTTCAACGCGTGTGTGTCGCAAATTACAAGTCGTCAAATTTGTAATTACATTTACAGCTATCCTGTCGCATTATCAGACTTTGAATGAGAAGGGTTTTCACAACAACACATGTGAGAAAATACTCGTATAACGAGCACTGTTAAAACAAATTTTTAATTTTAATATTACATGTACAAAGAAAAGGAAAACAAAGATGGTTCACACGTTTAATGAGGATGAGAGAAGAAGGAACAGTGAAGATGCATGAAGCAAAACCATACAAACCAAAAAGAAGACTTGGACAAAAGAAGTTAGAACGGCAGTTGAAAAGCAAGATGTGTAATGGCAAGGTGTAAGGCAGAAGTGGATGAAAAAAATAGCTCGGCTTCGACAGACCTTACGCTCGTGCCCGAAAGAATAAAAATGCTTTTGGATTAGGTTCAAGTAAGGAGAGATAGTAAAGAAGAATTGGTCAGCATTCCCATTATCGTTTAAGGTCAAGCTCGAAAGCTCCAACACGAAATTTAAAACTAAATTTGTACAGCGCGTAAACAAGAAATAAAAATTTTTCCGACCTCCGTTTTCGTTTCATTTGTACCTACCGCGCGGGAAAATTCGGAAGAAAATTTAATTTCAATATTCCGGCCGAGTTTTAACATTGAGCCTGACATATTCTGCCCCAAAATTTGTGTGTCCCCCTGAGATTTATATATATATTTCGAGATAAAAAAAAAGAGAAGCAAGCTCGTTTGAATAGCAAATATTTGTATGACCATAACACTAAATCTCTTTGATAAAGCTGCGCTGTAAATAAGAAGCGAGGGCAAAGCGAACAAAAGGTCCGAAAGCTCTGTTTAAACAGGTCCCTTAATGATGCAGTTTGTCACACAATTGATAATGAGAGGTACTCCTCTACGCAGAATTAAAAATTTATAAATTCTTTGGGCGTAAAATTAAGCAAATATTTTGGGGAATCACAAAGCGCGATCGAACTACATATTATTATTATGTGTTGGTCGGATTGTACAATGCCGTAGCATAATATTAATAAAGGCAGAGGCACACAAAGATATTTTGCCAGAAGCGAACTCAACCCCAAAACGAGATTCACATTTAAGATATGTATGTTGAAAGCACGTCGCTCGTGTACGCCATCTAATGGAGGCTTTCCGCGGATAAGTGCAAGGCTCAAAATTTATAGCGTGTTTGAGAGAAAGATATATGTATGTCTGCGAACCAATGCATGCAAATTTATTTATTATATTTTGTTTCAACCACCGAAAGCGTAAGCCGATTACACACGCAAAGCTCTTCTGGGTGTTCCTAATTATTACGTCAAAACATTCCAAACTTCTAACAATTTTTTTGGCATGATGTACCTATACATCGATCCATTGTAACTGAAGCACAGTGCTAATAAAAGGGGGAAATTGATATTTTGGATATGTGAATGCAACCCCTTGACGGTTTTTACATTGAAAGCACGCCATCGACTGCACGCTAAAAATGCAATAAATGTAAGCACGCTGGATCAAAATTTGTGTGTATTATATTTTTGTTCGAATTTCTCTTTTTGCATAGCCCATCTCCTCCACCAGTAAGTCAATTTTAATTAATTGATTTTCTAGCTGCTCTACTCACATCATGTCAAAATTTATGAGGACCTCGTTTCTTTAGTTTCTTTAACACAAGAACTAATTAAATTCTGAGCCGAAACAGATACGATGCTTCGTTCGCAAGTAACGTCAAAACGTATTAGGCCGTAATTGTACATTTGCAGCACGTAGTTTAACCTTATTGTTGTTACACCCGGCGCTTAATGATCCTATGATTAAAAGAGATGTGAGGATCAGCAGCGTCGCCAAATGGAACGCAGTGCATGCATTTCAATTGGGGTAGCTTCCCCGACGCCCCGACTAAGCTTCTTTGCAGTAGAAAATTAAATTCGTTTCGAGAGAATTACATATCACGTTCTGTTTCTTTGAGGAGGCTGGTTTTAAAAGGAAAAACTGATTAGATTTGAGCCAAACGTATTCAAATGAAATTTACAGGAGAACGCGTGTGTCCCTGGAAGGGTGTTGAGGTCGCTCGCCTTAATTCGCTTAGCAAAATTAAATATATGTAGAGCACGAAACTTACCTTGCATCAAGAAATTCATGAAGTTTTAACGTCATACCACGACTTACTTTAGAAAGCTGCAATAAATAATTTATGCAAAAGCTTGAAGCACTTGAAGCTACTCGACTTGTATAATTTATTCAACGCGTAACACATCTGAAAATTAGTGCCTGTATTCTCAATACCTCAATAAGTTCTCCGGGGGCGTGAAATTAAAAGACACTTCCGTGTCAAATAAGTCACGGGCTTGGATTACACGAGTTTTCAATTCTGATAATCTCCCTTTCGCGGGGCGCAGCGGCGCATGTAATTTCGACTGCGATTCCCTGCGGAACGTCCAGGAGACGAGAGAGGAAGAAAAGGACCGCGCTCGGCTAAACTTTAAATCGCGTTTAAACAACAGTTTGTGGTTGCAGAAGATTTTATTGAATTATGGAACTGCTGCATAATCTAAACAGATAAAATTTGGGGCCCATAATACTATAACAACCCCCTGACGCAAAATCGCTGAGCAAACATCAACATAACCCCGAAACGTGTACACAAAAGCATTGTCCTACGTAATGCTCCTGTCTGGAGATAAATATTTGAATGGATTTTATTCTCGCGGTGTGAAAATGATCTTTTGTGAGGGGTTGCTGCATTGTTGCTCGAGCGATGTGTCAGCGTGAAAATTTAATTTATCTGTTTCAACGTAAATTCAGGATTTTACGTAACGGTTCCACAATCGTGGTTTCTGACTTGATTGTTTTTCAATTGTTTACCAAATTAGTCTCATTTGGGGTAATTCAGAAGAGAATCCAATTAATTAAAAGAAAAAAGAAACGGGTCTTTCTTTTTGTTGACCATTAAAAAAATGAATGGATTAACGACAACAATTCACAATTAGGTATAGTAACAATATTTTTCTGAAGCTTAAAGTTTGAGTGAGAAGATTGCTCGGAAATTTTATAATAATTCTGCCGCCCACCGACTTCCACAGCAAACATCTAACATTCAAATTCGTTAGAAATCTTAATCTTCCCGAAGAAAGTTAATTAAAACTTGGGATGATGTTGACACGAGCCACTCTTTCAATTAAACAAATTAAAGGCATACTTTAGTTTGGCCTCCTGTTATACAATCGTAGGGAACATGAAGTTGTATTCGTTGTATTCGAAAAATTAATAATTTCATTATTACCTTTAATAAATTTCGTTGTATTTCAACCTCATTAAAAGTTAAATGTCGTAAACTAAACTGAAACTCGAGGGATGAAATTAGTTGTATTAGAAACTCCGACGTAATAATTTTTGACTTCGTGTTACATTAAATTTTCCATTTTGTAACTTCGCAGAGCAGCTCCACGTTTTGTAATTTAAAACTTAACGGAGTGCATGTAAGGCGACGCGCAGGCGAAAAAAAAAAGGAGTCTCCAAGATCCAGAGACCTAAGGGGGTAATTTGTTATGAACGCAGCAACTCGATGTGAATAATTGAATGAGGGCGCCTCAAAGCGAAATAAATTAAGGCCGAAACGCACGCCACTTTATAGGACCATGATTTATATCCAATTAATGAGGACCTGCATTTACCCTGTTAATTGAAGAACAATTCAGCACTGCCAACATAAATATCCTGCGGCAGTCCATCGTCGGCTGAAGCAAGGGCTACTAATTTTGGGACCCGGCTCGCCGACATAATATATCATTTGGCTTTCTGCTTTGCTACATTAATTTTACAGCTGGAGGCGTGCTATGATTTTCCGAGATGTGAGAAATCCCAAATGAAATGGTACCCTTTCGTTGTTGTCTACACAGTCAAGTGAGGTGTGTTATTTTAGGACTAATTGCGAAACGCCAATTTCATATTAAAAAGACGGAATGCCACACAGGTAATTATTAAAAACATTCGCTTCACTCTTTAGGAAATTGATAATAAAATAAAATTCCACTATTAGTAACTATCTGACTGAAAAGTTTTTCTTTTTAATATACGTATTCTGGTATTCTTGCATTTTTTATATTTCTTTTGTCATCGTGTAGGTAGTCCATCTTAGTTATTTTTTACATTAATTTTTAAGTAAATTGGAGTACCTACCTACCTTAATACATCTACAAACCACCTACATTCGAATTTAATGGCGTTTTCTGAATAGTCGCAAAAAAGGAACAGTCTAAGTTCCAATCGCCTGTAAGTATCGCGCTTGTGTCACTTAGAATGTGAAATACTGCCAACTTCAAAACTGACTAGTGGCATTCTTGCATTTTCTTTTTGTTTTTCTTTTGCTATCGTGTAGGTAGTCCAACTTAGTTATGTTTTACATTAATTTTTAAATAAATTGGAGTACCTACCTACCCACCCTAATACATCTACAAACTACCTATATACACTCGAATTGAATGACGTTTTCTGAAAAGTTGCAAAAAAGGAACAGTCTAAGCTTGAATCACCTGTAAATATCAGGGTCGTGTCACTTAGAAATATGGACAAGCACGCGCAAGCCTTCAAGTTAAGTTTTACAATTGATTTTTGGTTTTTTATAGAGCGTGTTACAGGACTACCGTCATTTATTGAAACCACAAATAGTACCTACTCGTGAAAACAAGAAAAAAAGTTATATAATCTAGGGTGCACTATTAACAAAACGGCGTGAATAATGAATATTTGTTCATACAAAAATTGTTCGGGTGTCACTGGTATCGAATGGAATGCACAGTTGTGCGAATCGGTTATTACAAATTCCTTCATAAACGCATAAATTTTGATACGATGTTAGGGTAGGTCTGATTGGAGCACTTAAACACGCAGCCTTCAGTTCGCAATTTTGGGTACGTAAGTGTCGGGTGCATCGTTTCGCATTCTCGATATCGTGCAGTGTATGATTTTACCTGAAGAATTTTTAATTTGTTCTTGCGAAATAAATGAATCAGAGGTTTTAAAACAGTGGAACTTTTTGGTGTTACGCAAGCCAGTTTTTCAATTTGCTTTATTAGTGCTGAGAAAATGTTTATAACACGAAATGATAAAGCTCAAAGTGCCGTATAAGAGCTTATTAAAGTTTTTTGTGTTAGTTGTGTAAGGTCCTTTTTTTGATTAAATTAATGTTTCTTTAATCGGATTTGTGAACGGAAACAACCGCCCAGGATAATAAAATCAAAACTAAAGCAACAAAAGAGGGCTTCTGCACAAGATACAGTTCTTCGCAGATACACGTTCTTGCGGGAGCTTTCATAATTTATAGAGGTACATGCAGCTTATATTCTTTATAAAGGATTATACTGCAACAGAGCTTCACGCCATGCCTTGGCCTGCTTTGTGTTGTTGTCGTACGTAAAATATAAGTTAACAAGTAACAGTTTCATAAATATTAATGCGTTAACACTAAATATGATGGATGGTATTTTTTTTTCTAGATGAATCCCATCAATATCCCATTCAGCACCGTATGGTAAATACCGTTTATTTATTCCACTGCACCGTGAACGTGGAATACTCTATAAGAAGACCGAACCCATAAAAAGCTACGACCACAAAAAATACCTGCACGAATAATTCTGCTGATAAAACATGGCGTGACTAAGCTACCTCTGAATAATACATAGGAAACTAGAATGTGGGCAATGAATAATAAAATACATCAATGTGATTAGAAGGTACCATACATGTGCCGAACCCGTTGACCTCAAAAATTATTCACAGCGTAAAATCAATTTAGTTTCTCGACGAATTCTTTACATGAAACTAAAGGGGAGCGAGTGTCCGGCAAAGAATTTAATTTAATCATTTCCACTTGCGTGTTCGCCTGATGTCAGCGAGACAAAATAAAACTAAAAAGAAAAAAAGTGAATTTGCCGGCCGCAGAGCTACTCCTTTTAATGGACGCGTCGTTTCCAACCAACTACAATTTAATTACGCAACTTCCAGGACTCTCGGCTGTTTAATTTTGTTTGCCAAGAACTATAAACAAAGCGGTCCTTATTAAAGAGTGCATGTTCTGTCGTCATCTTGAAGTTAATTGGACTCCCGCCGCCTGACTGAGCACCATTGAATAATCATTTGATTGCGGCGGTTAAAAGCCGGATATAAGCCATTAATTCGTAATTGTGGAGGGTTTTGCAGGGAGACGCGTCTGTTAGATTTAAACTATCCGGAACGAACAACACGAAGAGGTCTTAGAAAAAGAACAATAGTATCTCCAATTTCCAGTCAATTATATTATGCGCCAAATTGAAATCGTCTGATTATTTCTGCTCCATCCTGTATTTGACTATTTTAATGTCCACCTTGCCCCCAGTGTATTAGCACAGCGGCTGTAAACTTTACGGGTGCCATAAACCAGAAGCTACGTTTTGAACGGTAGATTTTATTCTTCTGGCTTAATTTCCCGGCCATTGCTGGTGCTAATGTCCTCCACTATTAACTAGGTGCAGAACATATAAAATTTCTACGTGCGTGTTTTAAATGAGAGTTTTAAACCCTAATTAAGCAGACCTCATGGTGGAGTAAAGCACGAATTACTCGCTTAGGTATTTCTTCTAAGATTGTTTCGCTTTTTCTGTTCATGCAATTTTTGAAAATATTTCTAGAGAGAGTTTCCACTTGATTATAAGCAGAGAGTCAAAGCGTTAGCTAAACGTTGATGATTTGTGCGAAACTGTTATTCAAAACCTCTTTGATTACAAGAAAAATTGAATGTCCTTTAATAAATTTTTTTCCAAGACGTTTTCCTTTTATGTAAGATGAGGCGGACGCTGGTACAAAGGTGGCACGTAAAAAGCCCCCCTGAAAATCACTTTCTAAACTAAATTTCCTCGTGTTTACACCTTACAGGGAGCGTTACGCGCGTCCTACAAAAAGATTTGTGTAATCCAACCCGAGCAGAAAATGCCGCATCTAAATTGCAAATTATTCAAAAATCTCCGACGAATTCACCGACACGTAAGCATGCATGCAAATTGCTTCCCATACAGGCTGCTAATACGTCCCCCCAATACAGGAAATATGACGAAGGGCTTCCATCACGCGCCGGCGCCCTTCGGTGCCTCATTCTGGCGTTCCATGCATAATTTTCGGACGTGCTGGGGAAGTTTAAATTAATGCGGGTCCGATATCAAAGGCTTAGGTTAGTTAGTTAAGGTTGTTATCGAGAAATAAAGACGCTAAGCCGAATGATCTTCAACTTAACGCGTAGGGCATTAATTAAAAGTTACATGAATTCAAATCGAATTATTTCTAACACAATCGTGTTTTAATGTAAAAAATTTAAATCTTGATTCGGGCCAACGAGTTTCAAACTGGAGCGATATATGAATAAATAAATAAACGAGAGAACGTCGTAGTACATTACGAAACAAAGCCGCAACCAAACAATTCCATGCTTCGGAACAATACGCTCTAAACTTGGAGATGTCACGGCAGATACAAGCCAACACAACTAGAGCTCAAAGTAGCGCTCTTCAATACACAATAGAGCAGATAAAGAGCATCGCTCACTTTGAATCGGGCTCAACAATGACGTTCAAATTTGTATCAACAAGTCTCGGTCGTCCAGGACGAACTTAAATCGCGCTGGTTCACGCCTCGCTTCGTTTATTTAAATTAGCGCGATCGTCTGCGATAATTTGTTTATTTGTTTATCGGCTTCCTTCCTAAGGATGCTCATTTACAAAACCGGAAGTCATTAAGACCCGAGCTTTATTACCTATTTCCTATAATTAGCGTCTGCGACTACTCCAGACGCGAAGTTCGTTTTGCGTTTGAAATTATGATTATTTAAAGCTTCCTCTAAAATACATATATATATATATATATATATATATATATATATATATATATATGTATTGTTCTTAATTCGAATTACTGCTAATTGTTGTATGCAAGGGTCCTGCAATTATCATTTGTATGTATAAACCCTAAAGAACAGAACCCCTTGAGTCGGTTTTACAAGAGCTGCGCTCCTGCAATTTCCTTCTTGATTAAAATAGAGCACAGACGAAAAAAAAAATTAATTACGAGTAGGTACACTCAAAACTATTGCCAATTCGTAATTCATATTCAGTTTGAAATTTAATACAAGTTCCTCGATAATAAAATTTTAAATCTTCGAAAACTTAATAAAGCTACATAAATAGAGTTAATTCTGCAAATCATATCAGACGCCCTCGTGTTTCGTGAAAAGTAAGATAAAATGTGATTATGAACGGTTCAAATTTGGATTGTAATCCTGTTGAGATACGGATCTCCTTCTCTCGTTTACTCAGGAAAAGCTCTCGCGTCAGAAAGAACAGATAGATTCGATTAAATTTAAGAAACTCTGGAATTCTAGAGCATTTACTATTCTACTTGTGTTAATTAATTGTACATGCATATTTCTGTGAAGCAATTTTGCAAAATAGCGTCCTGGTAAATTACTTTTTAATTAAAAGCAGAAAACTAGACATTATTATAGTTAATTAGCACGCGCAGTTTATTTGTTCTTCATCGAAAAGCTTCGCTTCCTTCACTGCACACTCGATTGTGTTTCTAAAATCCTTTGCACACGGAATTAATCTGGCGAAATCATATCGACTGTTTGTGTTACACAAAAGAGAGTGGCTTCCGAGTTTCGCGAAAAGCAAGACGAAATGTGATTAGAGAAATTCAGCGTCGTCGTCGCCGGCTGTTCCGCAACAAAATAGTCAAAGTTTCGCGATCTCTCCGCGTTTGTTACACTCATCGTAATTAACGGGCAAAATAAGAGGAGCTTTCTTGAGAAAGTCGACACGGAATTTGTTATGTCTAACGAAAATTTACCGAACAACTTTCAGTTAGTAAGTTAGACAGCGAATTCGAGTTTAATTCGCTGTAAGCTCTTGCGATATTTATTGTTTCCTATAATTTAGGATGAAAGTTTCCCTTCTTTCTCAACGTGTTGCCGCCGCCGCCGCCGTCGCCTGTCGCTTTCATGAGCACTGCACTATTTCGTAATCCTCGGATACGTGCAAAAGATAAATACCGATATGTTTACGTTTTACGATCGTGTATTCGCATCACGACACGAATGTACGTTTCAAAATAAAACTACATCATATTTCCGCTTGTTCTACAAATTCCAGTTAATTTGTGTGGCGGTGCCGGACTCACGTGTGTGTTATGTCTGCACAATAATTCATCCCTAACGATAAAGCTGCTATATTTATGTAGCAGGAAATTTTAAAATGTTTAGAAGCATTTTTCTATTTGCAAAACCTTACCTATCCCAAGTAACACGTGCACATATTCCCCCTTACAAATAAATTGCTGTTTATTTACAGCATTTCGTACTTTTGTGATTTATTATAATTACCAATAAGTAAAAATGCTTAAATAACAATCAGGTTAAACGCATGAATGCATCAAATTGGATAAGCTTAACAGAATCGCAGGTTTTCGCACAAAAGTTAAAAAAATATAAACAAAATATCAATAGTGTTGTAAAAATGTCATTCGAAGAATATGAATGTGCGAATAATATAAAAAATGGCGATAAAAAATTGGACGAACTGTCGAAGACATCAGAATTTGTATTTATTTCATACTCAGCTGTCAAATACTGCAGAGTTTATTCTCATAACTGAAGAAAATGCCACCCAAGAATTATTTATGGAAATATTTTCGCAAAACAGAAAAAGATTTTGCAACGTGTACACTTCGTACAAAAAAAAATAATAAAAACGTCTGGAAATACTTCCAATTTAAAGTGTCACCTCAAAAGCATTCATAAAGAAATATTTAGTTAAAAACCGATTCACTTTTGTATCACACTTATTAATATTCCTCTCGATTTTTTAAAAATTGGTTTTGAACTTTTAATTTGCAGTCTTTTGTTTTAGGACTGGTTGATTTTTCTGCTTTTTGTTTTGTCTTTCAATCAACTGATCGTCCTGTTTTTTAACATTAAATATTCAATTCAAAGACGATTTTGAACTTTCAATTCAAAGACGATTGTCTTTTGTTTTAGGACTATGTAGTTGTTCTTTTTTATTTGTATTTTGTTTCTCTATCAAATGATCGTCCCATTTTTGTTTTTTATTTTTAACATTCAACTCAAAGACGATTCAATTTTTATGTTTATTTTCGTACTAAAAAGTCTTGTGTTTGTTTGTCTCTATTTTGAACTTTGAACTTTTAATTCAAAGGCGATTTTCTTTTGTTTCAGGTCCGGTTGATTTTTCTTTGTTTTTTATTTTGAACATTTGTTTCACATCAGTCGACCTTCCTCTCGGTTTCTTTTCTTTAAACTTTTATGTTCTTTTTGTTCAAAACTGTCTTTTGTTTTTCAATCACTTCATCGTCTCTTTCTATTCTTCGTTTTTTGACGTTGTTTGTACTGGCTGTCTTTTGTTTTTTTTTATAGATTTTGTTATTTGTTTAAGTTTCGTTTTAATTGTTTTAAATTTCGTCGTTATTAGTTTAAGTTTTATTCATCATTCTAAATTAAAATTCGATTAAATGACCACGGAATGAATTATCGTTCTTCTCTTGTTTTCGTTGTTGTTTGTTTCAGCTGTTTCTTGTTTCTCGCACTAAATTTCTTATTGTACAGATTTTTTGCGTTTTTGTTTTACTTTCTGGCTTGGATCTTCTCTCATTTTTTTATTTGTCCTATTCTTTGTATTGTTTATATTCTTCATTGTAGTTTTTCATATTTACCACCTTCTTTTGGTTTCTGAAGTCCTTTTGTATATGAAGCCTGTTTTAAAAACACTGGAAGAAACAGAGTTCATCGCTTCACCGCCATTTATTTTAAACGTTGATGATGATGATGGTATTGAATCTGATACACAAATATTCATGACAAGTAGTTCATCATCGCAAGCCTTCTACCTCTCGTTCTCGCTCGTCGGGTTTTCCAGACTTTCCTGAATCTATTTCTAGTTCCAGCACGAGTGTTTCTACTCGTAGATCAAATACAAATATTTCGAATTCTTTTTCGTTTAAAAGACAGAAAACAACTGGAGAAACATTTACTAATGACCAAATGTCTGTCTCTTAAATTTTTTTTCATTTATAATCTCGTACATACTATAACTGACTACTTTCACAGAAGATGACAGTTTGGGAAATGATGGCAAAAAGTCATACCTTTCAGAGATTACACAACTATTTTGTCGGATGAAGCTCCATTCTGCCTTAACAGACTGGTCGCTCAATAATTCTCATTGGATGGAAGAAACGCATACACAACAACCTGAGAAAGTCACCATTTCCTTGGAACATTCTCCTTAGCTAATACTTTAAATTCTAATAGGAGCCTGGAACTCTTAACAAATGAAGTAGTATCGTCGTATTTTCAAGAAGGCTTGGTTTCAGCAAGACGGTGCTCCCGACATTATACATACCGTTTCTTTCGCAGATGGAAAGGAAGAAGAAGTGACCTGCATGCTCACCAGCTTTACGCCTTTATTTATGTCGTCGCCTCAAAAGCAAATCGACCAAATAATTAGAAGGTTTAAAAGCTAGAATTGGGGCGGAAATGGAACACTCACACCACACTAATTATTTTTAATAAAATTGCTTATACAATCTAGACGCACTATAACATGGCGATTTACGAAATATACAAACATCATGGATGCTTAGACGTGAAGACGTAAGATAAATTAAAGTTAATTGACATGTCGTACCTAGCAACTTTAATTTGATTTTTTTTTACTAAACAACTTCGATTTGCATGAGGAACTAAGTCATCGATGCCTGCTAACTATAATTACAATATTTCATATTTTATTACTTGTGCCAATTTTGAACATGTAAGTGCCGAGAAAATATTTATAAATAGCAACTCGTAAAGCTCACAGTTTAACAAAGCATTTTGTGTTACTTGGGATGTCTCTTTCTTAATTTAACACCACTGACAAAGAAAGGAAATGAAAGAAAGGGGAATATGTGCGGGTATTTCGAACAGAAGAATATTGTCAAGTAAAAATATGATCACGACTAACCGCCAGGCCTGTAATTCAATTTAATGTTGCAGTATTTGCCAACATGCAGTTTTGCTACAGATAAACGTCTAACCGAGCAATTTCATTTATTACTACATGTGTTGCTGCCACCTGAAACTTTAAAGCCGTGAGATATTGTGCAAAACTCTATCCGCTACACTTAGCTAACTACCGTTCAAACTATTTTTTTATTGCCGTTATTAATTTGGTTCTTTTTTGGAACGGCGAACTCTACACGTGCAGTAAATGAATATAAAAACGCGTTTGATTTGTAATTGCGGCAATATCGTTATTGATGATGTCCGATGACAACTTTGCACGAAAATGCACATGAAATGGCTCGTTTGGAATTACTGTGATTTATTAAAACAATGGACGAGGAAATGTCCGTGTCAATCTAGTAATAATTCGCAAATGAACGTTCGCAATTTATTCGCGCTCGATGAATTTTAAATTTCCGTGTCGAATGTGAATCATTATGATAATACTTTTTTATTAACGCACACAAACTCGATTTATAATAAATAAATAACCGCCACGTGCTCATTTTGGGAAATTGAACAAAAAAGATTAATCGCATGGCCATGATTATTATTAATAATCCTTAAAGGTAACGTTTGTTTAAAAGTACTAAACTAATATGAAACGGTTACAGGCATTATTTGCCTAGAAAGATTAATAAATCAATAATTTTGTTGAGTTCGCCCCCCGAGGGTGGCAGCGACGTACCGAGGTAGACACACACGGAAATAAACCAGCAAAATTGAAAGAGAGACGAGGTTTGATTTGATTTCTTGGGGGGCGAATGCTTGTTGCGAAGGTATTTATAAATAAATACAAAAAAATGTAATTAATTACGACAGCTAAAATGCTTTTCGAGCAAAGAAAAAATTTAAAGCGGGGCAATTTGCCAGGACGTTTTTCTCATTACAGTTTCCAATAGAAAACGTCATAATCGACGCGGAATTCTGCCTCACGATATTCCGTTTCTGGTTTAGAATTGAAACGAAAAATTAAACTTGGCAATTTAAAATTACGCAAGGGAATTAATTGAAAATGCAGAAAAATTATTCTGCCTCATTTTTTTCCATAAAGCAAGACATCCATGTCAGATGTTGAATTATTAAGCATGTTGAAATAGCCTCTCAGATCCTCCGGGACGTTTCAAAGGGACCTCGTACAATCTTAATTTATGAAGTGTCAAGAATTTTTGCGAATGCAGAATTCATAAGCACATGTGGTTGCAGCGGAGATAACTCAAGAGTATACCGGCGGGGATTTTGGACCGGAGATCCCCCGCATTAAAAATATATCAGCACTATCTTAGCAATAAATCTTCTAGGAATCTAGTGGAGAAAACTTACGAGAACGTGTGCATATAAATAAATAACGGGGGCCGCTTTACACGTTGCGTGCCGAACAAAGCGCCTAGCAACAAAATAGGTCATCGATTGATACGATTATAAATTTAACTTTTACTTTTCAGGTCGCGCCGCCACACGTACTTGAAGCAAAAGGATTTTTCATTTGTGACACCGACCAGAATTTGGGCCACGCCGTTTAACTACCGGCATTACTGCAGTGGTTTCCGTATTGATTTTATAAAACCGACATATTTGCAGTCGAATGTGTTGGATGAATATATTAGAGTGGAACTGCTCTTTCATTAATGAATTCGAAAACATTTATTTCGAACATTTCGTTTAATTTAAACGATGCCATTTAATTTGAACCCAACTTACAAGGTGTGACAATAAAGTTTGGGAACTTGTTCTCATGCAAGACTGTATAGAAACGCCCTCCCAATCGGTTGATATTTAGAACCATATTTTATATCTACTGAAAATTTGTTTTTTTTTTTCAAAAACAGGTGTGAAATTAAAACCCGTCAGAAGATTAATTAATGAAGGCGTGGATGTACAATCACGTTTCTCCTCCACCGACACAAAGTGCTCACTCACAAAGACCAAAGGCATCGTAGAGGTCGAGTCGTTTATTTTCGTCGGAAAAATCTAGATTACCTCGTTTGTCTTTCACATCCAAAGTGCATCCGCTTTAAACACGTTTCAGCAAATTCCTCCTCAAAGCTGAGGACGCTCTCTCCCCACGATCGCGCGCCATGATTGATGGGGCAAAGTTCGGATGAGAACGCGCCTAATTTGTCGTCACGTTTCAGGAATGTATTTTAAAAAATTTTAACGCATTTTAAAGCGTACGTAAACAGGAAATTGTTTTGCATTTTTTTACTATACTCGAGCCAAAATAAATAACATAACTTTTCTCAACATCTGATGCTACGTGGTTGTGGTACGTAACTTATTTAGCTCTCCGCGTATAAATTCATCCAAAAAAGAAACACACACACACGAAATTAGTCTCGCGTTGCCGGAATGAAAGACAAACGCAAGCGAAGATTTACGTATCACCGTTTTGTCGTAATTATAGCGCCCCGAGTTTATCTACTTCGTGTCACTCGTTAACGGTTCGAAGTATTTACGGCTGGAAAGACGGGCAGTTTATTTTCGGCACGATCGCCGCTAAACTACTTCAAATGTCTCAGTTATTTGAAAAGGGCAGGATAGAAATAACCACCGCCAGTATTAAATATTGTAGAAAATTCTTGGTCGCTCAAAATTAATCTTTGCTACTTACGCCTTGTTTTGCTGTGGATCTTCCTACTTTCCGCGGCACATAAATCATCTGCTTTTTATCTCGCGCAAGAACTACATCCTCGTTGCAATTCTTTATGAGAGATGAGATCGAGGAAGCGCTAAGGTGTAAGGAATGGTTGAGAGTATCAGCAGAGTCACATCTGCCGCTTATTCATTCATGAGTTTCATGCAGGTTTGTTCCATCAGCAGTTTGGAACCGTCAGAAAATAATTGCCCATCGAAATAATGACTTATTCTAAAAGCGCCATCAAGTGTACAATTGTCATGAGTTGACGGTTTCGAATTTGTAAGAAACTTCTGATGGAACAAACCTCGTGTCGCCGATTCACTTCACTTTTTTATTTTTATTTTGTGCTTTTTCGTCTCGTAAAAGCAAAAAGTGACTGCAACCCTCGATTTCGTATGGGGGGTCATGCAAATAAATATTTACTCGCACATTTTCAGGGCGCACTTCCAACAAAAAATACTTTCCGTTTCTCATTACTAACTGAAATAACACGAAACCATTTTCTTTTATGGCGCGTTGTATAAAATGGTGGCGGAACAACGGGTCCGTCATTCTAATTACCGTCCAGAATAGAATTTGATTCGACGACTGCAACAAAGCATACATCATAAACAACATGCGCGCTTCCTCCTCAAATCGTAAATTTCGCATATGCATGTAACAATAGGACATTACATAGTTCGGGGAAGGCAATGCATTAGTTCCATTTGTTGTAATGGTGCAAGCATAGTTGAGTCGTTTGTATGTAGTTCGTTCGCTGGAGTTTCATGAAATTTCTCAAGTTTCGAGGAAATTCAGCTAAGATAACGAAAGGAACTTACTGTGTTCGTGTTCAGCCAGGCGCTATTTTTCCAACCTACGGTGTAGTGAACGCAATATAGTAATAAAATCATAAATTAAGGGTAGTTTTAATATTTTGGAATTACGCTTCTCTGAATTAGAATTAAAAAATTGAAATTACAAAATAAATTTTGAATTTAATAGGAATAATCACCGATTGCGGAATATGTGTACATTCATCACTGAACTTATTGCATAAATGAACGTACGTACACACATTGTTTTGTTGTTTTATGCAAATCAGACAAATAATACAAACACGCCGAACAATGGACAGTTATTTTGGCGTAGTGGCGCAAATTTATTTACGGGCCAATTTAGGTAATTGTTATGGGCTTATTCTTTATGATTACGAAGGGCGACCCGGGAAGCGATCAATCAGGAATAAGCCGACCGTAAAAACCGCCATGAAATATTCATTATTTCTGGCGTAACTTTTATACCCGAATGTATATTATCGAGATAAATCATCAGGGCCGATTTATTTGTACGGATTCGGTTGTTTGCGGAAAATGAGTCGCTCTTTTTCCGTTTTGTTTCCGACGACGCTCTGCCAATTCGGGAACGTCCTCCGTTAATTTATGATGTTCATCGCCTTGGCCTTTGTTGACGTTCGAAACTTGGCGGCGAAAAGGTTCGATTTTTTTTTCTTGCTGTTGTTATTGCGTTTTCCCGGAGAAGACGACGTTTATCTAAAACACGGTGCTCTAATTCGCCTAATAACTCCACTTCGAAGTCGGAGGGCGCATGAATTTATCATTTACCTTACGTTATGCCAAGGAACGACACCACGACATGTCTGCTTTTAACTAAATTAATTTTTCGCGTTAATTTTGAATATAAAGCGAAAATTAAATTAATTAGAATTTATTATATCCCATGATCATTTGTGAAATTAGCCCACCTTCATAAAAGTGATTAATTTAAGCACATTAATTAAACATAGTGTTCGTAAGCAATATAATTTAAAACAAAATAAATACTCTACATGTATTTTATAAAAATTTTCAAACCCTAAAATTATTTATTCCGTTGCACGGGCAGATACACACACAATCGAATTAGTTACTCTCGTTTCAAAGTCGATCAATCGTAATTTAAATAATTTACTGCGAAACAAATCGCTTTTTCTCGCTTAATATAATCGCGGAGCTGCATTTTGAGTAATAAATTACGGCCGAAATTTTAAAACAAACAACATTATTGTCCGGCAGAGTAAATTCATATTTTATTCCGCAACGAACACGGGCTGTACACGCCGCATGAAAAAATCGTCCTCAATTACGGCAAATCGAGACGCGAACGAGGACCACATAAAATTTTGATAAACTTTTGAAAGCTATTATTTCCGGTGGCGGTGCACGGTCACTTTTTTTTTTGCTGCGCGTACGCAAAATCGCCCCTAAATAAATATAGTCCGGAAATTTTGAAACTGCATACAACGGTGCGTTTGTTCAATAATCCGAAAGGGGTTTTCAGAAATCACCATTAATTTTCTTTTACAAAAAAAAAAAATTCGTTCCAGGCGTATTGAATCGAGCTTTGAAAATCATTTTTTAATAGCAGATAATTTTATAATTTCTAAAGATCAATCACATATGCTTTGGTAACGGGTTTGACAATTTATAAAACAATTAGAGCAGTATTAGTTCTAATACCTGTCAGTTTGTGTTGTCAAAGTGAACAAACTCAAATTCCTAACAAAGCAAGGAAAACCTCCAAAAATTATACGGGAAGAAATGATGGCTGTATACAGAAATAACTGTCCCTCCAAATCTACTAGTTGAGAATCGTCAAAACTGTTTAAATGTGGGTCGAGAATCACTGGGTGATGATTCCCGTCCAGGTCGTCCTGTCGATGTGATCACTTCCAATATCATTGAAAAAACCAAGTGTTTGATGCGAAACTAAAGAAGTTTTATTAGGAGTTTCATAATTCTAACGAATACCTTGAAATCACAAAGGTTAGTACGAGATGCAACTCATCTCGATTACGCCGCATACTAATATATCCCTTAATGCCTGATCCAGAAAATTCTCGAATTGACATGTTTTTGCTAAGTCTTTTATCACCGCTATATATTCCACTACTTTCTCTCCTTCTTTTTGCTTTCTATTGTGAAATTTAAATCTCTCTATTATTATACTGGTAGCTGGCTTAAATTTATCTTTTAGTGTATTTACAATCTGCTCATACGACTTTGAATCAGGACTATCAGGATATAACGCTGTTTTCAATATTCCGTAGGTTTTAGCACCCAACAGACAAATTAAATTTGGTACCTTCAAATTTTGTTGAATATTGTTCACATATTGCTGCAATCGTTTCTCCCATGCTTCAAACACTTCCAACGATTCATTGAATTCCTGGAACTTGCCCATCTTCGACACGTGGTATTCAGTAAAACTTCCGTACTCGTCGCCAAATTATGTTATATCCGTGACCGAATGAATACAAGGAATTCACAAGAAACACGAATTAACTTTTAAAGTATTTTAATGCACAGTATTTTAATTACACAAGCACGATACAGTAGAGACTTAACATTAGTCATTGAACCTGACGAGCGCGCTTCTTCAATTAGCGCGTGCAGCCCTTTTTCGTATTATGTGCCTATGCTGTTAAGTATCTAAGAAGGAGCACCAACTTAAAACTAATATATAACAGCGGTAATATCCGTTAATGATTGCAGCTGAACTTGGAAACCTGTTTCTGATATTCGGATAGATTCTTTGACCGGATAGCACTTTCGTTTTTCACACTGAATTTGGTAATAAGAAGGATATATTTCATAACCAGATTCTTCTGCTACAGTTTTCAGTGATACGTATTGATGTTTTGTCATCTTCGCCAGTACATAGTACATATAAAGCGAGTGCTTTCTCTGCGGGTATTTTATTTGTGGGTTGTTCTAAATTTTTACAAAATTCTTTTATTTTTTTGATATGTTGTGGATATTCTTGTATAAAATCAAGAATAAATTGTGCATCTATTGATTTTAGCAACTTTTTAGGTGCAAACATTATATACTCTTTCGGAGACTCTCGAACAAATTCTGTTTTTCGTCGTTTCAGTCGCTCACTAAAGATTTCGAAATTTGTTGATGTTGAAGGTACGGGTTCAAATAATAAATGTTCATCATTAATTTCACTTATAATTTGTTGTGGTAATTCAAACTTACTGTGCAGCCACGTTTGATTTTGATTACGGAACTTGTCTTCATTGCGGAAAGCTCCGTTCCATTTATCTTTATGTTTAGCGCAAAATTTTCTAATTTTTCCAAAAATAATAATACTTGATGACAATTGAACTTAGAAAAATGTTAAACTTAAAAAGTATTAGCTCATATAGAAACATTTTTAAGCAAAATTTCAGATTAATCATTGACGTAATTGTGTTGACGCACGATTAATGTGGATTATCTCCGAAGGTCGCAAAAAGTCGCAAAATATTATTGCATGAAAAGAACGTGCAAGTATCATAATTTCCTACTGTGATTGCAAAACAGCGGGCATATGTGGGCGTTTTACTCTTTTTACGGTCAAAGTTGAAAATGAAAAAATTCAAAGTGATTGACTTTAAAAATTCATAACAAATACAATTTTTGTGAAATGCTGCTTATTTTTGCATCAACAGGAAATATTTGTAAAAATATAATAATTTAAGATGCAACCGATTTATTTTTTGTATCCGTCTAAAAAATTCTATTTAAACCGTGCGTTAAAAGTACAATTATTTTCGAGAGCGAACATGGTCTAATTGGAACTGCTATAATATGAAATACAGCAGTCCTATAGACCTGAAATTTTACTGTAATATGCAGAATATAGTCAAAATTATGAAAATAATATTCAATATTGTTAATTCAAAATTTCAAATTTTGATCGTATGTCCGCCTGATTACATTGGCTCGTTCCACTGTGCGCCGCACGAAAAAATCGCCCTAAATTACGGCAAATCGAGACGCGAACGAGGACCACATAAAATTTTGATAAACTTTTGAAAGCTATTATTTCCGGTGGCGGTGCACGATCATTTTTTTTTGCTGCGCGTACGCAAAAATCGCCCCTAAATAAATATAGTCCGGAAATTTTGAAACTACATACAAGGGTGCGTTTGTTCAATAAACCGAAAAGGGTTTTCAGAAATAACCATTAATTTTCTTTTACAAAAAAAAAAAAATTCGTTCCAGGCGTATTGAATCGAGCTTTGAAAATCATTTTTTAATAGCAGATAATTTTATAATTTCTAAAGATCAATCAAATATGCTTTGGTAACGGGTTTGACAATTTATAAAACAATTAGAGCAGTATTAGTTCTAATACCTGTCAGTTTGTGTTGTCAAAGTGAACAAACTCAAATTCCTAACAAAGCAAGGAAAACCTCCAAAAATTATACGGGAAGAAATGATGGCTGTATACAGAAATAACTGTCCCTCCAAATCTACTATTTGAGAATCGTCAAAACTGTTTAAATGTGGGTCGAGAATCACTGGGTGATGATTCCCGTCCAGGTCGTCCTGTCGATGTGATCACTTCCAATATCATTGAAAAAACCAAGTGTTTGATGCGAAACTAAACAAGTTTTATTAGGAGTTTCATAATTCTACACGAATACCTTGAAATCACAAAGGTTAGTACGAGATGAGTTGCATGAATGCTTTCGCCATTCCAAATGAGTGTCCCGATGGAGACGTGTGATGGAGACTTTGTGGAAACAAATCAGGTTTAATTATCAATCGACCTGATGAAGATGAAACCTGGGTCCACATTTTGATCCTGAGTGTAAATAAGAATCGACCCAGCCCTTGCAAAAAGTTTAAAGTCATTCCTTCTGGTTACAGATTTTTGTGATTGCCAAGGAAATTGATCATCCACCTTGTAGCCCAGATCTAGCCCCCTGTGACTATTCTTTGTTTCCAAATCTCAAAATAAATCACTAAAAGCAAGGGGACTATACTGAAAAATAAATTTTTGTTGCTGTTCTAATTTTTCCTTTCCTGCCTAGTCCGGGAATACAAAAACAACCCCTATTATTTTTTTTTCCTTACAAAATTATAAACTGAAGAACATTATTATTTAATATACATTCACTGTTTTAGGCACTTTTACATCACTATTTTACTTTATTACTTGTCCCCATTTTGGACATGTAAGTGCTTTACTAGTGCTGAGGAAATATTTTTAATACCAAATTAAAAAGCTTTAAAAACTTGTAAGCATTTATAAGAGCTTAATAAAGCATTTTGTAATACTTGAGATAGCTTTTCAAATTAAATAGCGGAATACTTTTGGCACGAATCGACAACACATGAAAGTACTAGCCCGAGACTTAAATCATGTCGCTGCAAACGAGCGATCTGACCTGAAACAGGACGTGACCTAATAGTCCCTAATAATAAATTGGAACGCAGACGCACCGCTTTAATGTCACTGTCCCATTAGCATTTAGATGACACTCAGTGAGAAGAAATATGTATACGTAATATGTAATGGAACTCAGTTTTGCTTTCGCCACATAATTTATGTTGCACAAAAAAAAAATTAAAGACGTTTTCTTGCATGCATTGAATTGTATCTAACGTAAACACTACAGTTGTTTCTTTAGCTGTAAAAGTAGTGCAAAAGCAGCAACTACCCCGCGCTGAAAATTCATTCATTCGATGCATAAAACATCGAATCAGTTAACAGAAGTTTGAGCTCTAAACGAAAACAAATTCCGCGGCATTTTATTTCCTCAAATGTAAACAAACACTAGCATAGAAAATTGGCATGCAAAAGTCCGCTCCAATTTATCATTTCGCATGTTATAACGCCACGCTTTCTCATGTCACAAACTTTATGATAAATCCATCGTTAATGATAATAAATACCTGCGCAGCGTAATTTATAGTAGACGCAGATAATATTTTATAAATTATGTAAATATTCGCGCCGTGATTTATGCGTTTTTATTTAATTAATTAATCGGAATCAGTTATGCTTCGTGATTGCCCGCGTAAATCATACTGCACCACGACTGATTATTATAATAATTTGTATTAATAATTCCAACACGGGGGTTAATCAAATCGATGGAATTGTACGCGTAGCGAGTCCCGGAGTTTCTTTGCCCGGAGCCGTTCCCTAACTTTTCGCCAGATACTCGTGCATTAAGTAACTACATGAAATTTGCGTTTAATTAGCGAGATAAAACGTTAACGTTGTCTGCATTAAGCTGCACCTAATTTGCAGATTTTTTGCGAAGTTGCTGCGAGGGTTTGATCTACTTTGAAACTAATTAAAAAGTAGGAACCTCGTTTTTTTTTGTATTTACTTTTGAAAAGCACGCCAAAATAATTTGTTTTAAATTGAGATGCGAGGCTTCTCTCGAACTAATTAAAAATTATTATTCGTGGTAAGGAGCTTGAAATAAGTGAAGTTTATTAACGGGAAACTAGATTACTTAATAAACTAATAACGTGTAATATCATTTTACTATTTTATACTTTTTCGATAGCGAGAAATTAAATTAATCAACTACAAATAAAATTGCATGTTCAATTTAATTGATATTCGTTTCAAAGCTATGCGTGCCGCCTGCACAAATATTACAAAAATGTTTAAATTTGTAAAAACGATAATGTAGCAGTTTTCTGAACTTTCTTAAGAAATTTCAAAGCGCATTAGTCTTTAGAAAACTAGAAGCGAACTTTTTAACAAACTTCAAAATATGTGGACTCTCGCAAATCCACGTTTAGAATTTAATCTTTTGTTAAAAAGTTACGAGACGAAACCACATTTTCACCATCGACCTCATACATAAGTTAAGCAGCACGACTTAAATGAATCAAGTTGTGTTCGTTCTTGTTCATTTCTATGTTTAAGCTGCATACCTAAATTAAGCACGACTTAAATAAATAAAGTTGAACTGGAAGTTAAGTGAAATTCGTTCTTTTTTGTTAATTTCTATGTTTAAGCTGCATACGTAAGTCGAAGGTGAAACGTGATTTGTTCTTTTTTGATTCGATTGTACTCGTGTCTAAATTTAAGCAGCTGTGTTAAGACGTAATTAAATGAAAAATTATAAACAATACCTTTTTTGCGTCCGCGCTAAACGCTGACGGTGTCCATGGCATTAACGTGCGCCTATTGTCTTATGCTCCGACAAGAGCGTTTACAACAAGAACAACCACAAACACAACACTGACATTTCACACATACAGAGCAAGGACAAAACGCCGCTTGTTTCGACGGCGCCAGACGCCTTCGGTTGATCTCACGCGATCGCGACGGAAAAGTTTGCGCGCCGTTGCGGGAAAACGCGCGCCCCTACATAACGGACCGGAGCAGGAGCAACTACAAACGTCGCGACGCCTCACCGTCGACTGCAGCACCGCGTTATCCAAAAACCTTCCCTCCCTCCCCACCACACGGTGTTAATAGAATCCACGGAACTATTGCGTCCTGTTGTTTATTGATACGTAAAATAAAAAGCACAAGAGAACCAGTAAACTAAATTTTAACGCTTTTCGAATAGTTGCACTCGTAAACGAGTTTAACGCCGGCGATGAAGATTTTAAGTAAACTATTTTCGAGTTTTATTGTTACAAAAATTCATTTATTTTATTATGACCTTAACAAAGCATCGATATTTTTACAAAATTTATTCGACAGTACAAGTATTTCATTTCTCTGAAATGGCGGCGCCTTGCAAACAGGAGAAGAACATTAGAATATTTCAACGATTTATGAAAATATAATTTACTTCCTCTTGGCATTCCGATGTCGAGAAAAATACTCGGCTATATTAATCTCTGCATTTTTCGCAACAGTCATCTCAAAATTTAATTAAATATTGCATTCAGTAATAAGTTCTCTTGCCTTTCGTGTCTAGTCCGCCATGTTTTTTTGCAGCTCATACATAACTGATGGAAGCCGAGTTCGAAATAAAACGAATTCCCGTAAAACAGCGTAAATACTAATTATTAATCCTAACATTAAAAATGTATGCCCGAAAGATCTGAGATCCTGTGCATTTACATTTTCATAAAATATAGTGAGGGATGATGAAAGTAGTAGTTCCGCCGTGTCGAACGCAATCAGAAACAGGATTGCACACTAGAAAAATGCATTACCAGTTTTATGAGCCGCATCTGCTCTACGTAATTACCTATTATAGATTTCCAGGGCTTTCGAGATTGAATTCTTTGTTGCGTTTTGAAATACGCTCATACTTTCCGCTTTCGAAAGTCATAATTGACTGATATGAAGAAGGACGATTTGTTAGTCCATTGTGTACAAAACGGCGCGGCGTACCCGCCGAAGCTCGTGAAAGGATATTGCGAGACAAAGTGCCCCCCGCATTTGCGTATTCATTGCACGGATCTCTGAAACGCCCTCGTCCGGAATAAATTCGCGAAGCCATCTGATAATCTGACAAGGTACGCAGACTTTTCCGTCTTATATCGTCGCCGTATGAATTATGTGCGACGGCCACGCAAGGGTTTTATATAAACGACACGTGCTCCAGTCAGATGGTGTTTATTGCGAAAAAACGTCGCTCAAGTACGAAATAAAGACGGAAATGAAAGACTAAACCCCGCTGGCAGAATAGCAGATTAAGATGATGTGTTGTCGGAAACCTTTCTCTTCCAGTTACTGCCTCCCTTATTACATGAAAAGGTCAATGCTCAACTCCTGGAAATTTATTTATTTCATTTTCGCACCCTCAAGGAAACGTTTCTTTTACTTGCTATCAACTTAATCTTAATGTACACATCCAAATTACGTGCATTATGCTTAGATCAGTAGACGAGTTGGTAGTTAGCCACATATTACATTACACGTAAATGGCACCCGCAGGTTCAATCCGTGCTAAAGTTTCGTCACACAAATTCGAGACTGGGGAATAACTTTAGGGTACTTTTAATTTTGGACGTTTCAAGTTACGTCGAACATATTTCGCAATTATGCAGATTAACTACCACACACGCTCTTTCTCGCTCACTCTCTTCAAATCACGTTAAGCTCATACTAAACGTTGCAGTTGATATAATTAGCTTAACTTCACATCACATCAGGCGGGAAGTTTCAGTTTACAAATGAAAGAAGAGCGAAATTTTGAACTAACTAATTAGTGTGCGTGCTATTATATGGAAAAGTTGCACTGCGATTATAATTGAGTTCCGATCGTCTGCTGCCGAGAGTGTATTAGTTACGAGCTCGCGATGGCTACAAGAAACATCCGTCGCCTTTGCACGACGTCCTTTCATCCACCGGAGTAAATCGAAATTCACAAAAGACGAGAAAAGCGGGGGAGAGAGATAGCCGGGCCCCCGATTCAATAAAATCCATTAATCAGTTTGGATAGAAGACGTCGCCGAATGCCGTAAACCGACTCTGTTAATCATGTTTCCCTCCGGTGGTGATGGATCACTTTGCACCTTACGTGCCCGAAAATAACTACACCCACGTGGATGTATCACCCCTACGAAACAGTGGCCCGTCTTCATTGTCACCTATAAAAATCCTTCGACGTTTCTCTATAATAAACTCTCTGCTAAATAATAAACGTTCAATTTTCCGCGAACGTCGTCGCAAACTGCTTGCAGAGGAGCCTACCTATCTACCTACCTTCCGCGTTCGAGGCATCCGTTTTGATTTATTAAGGCCCGCATAAAAGTGACGTTCGAAATTTCCTCTTCTTTGACTTGATATTAGGGGAAATTTTACTTGGAAACTTCTTTGAGAAGTATTAAATCAAAAGTCGACGCTGTTTCATCGGCGGCGAATATTACCGAGGATTACAAATTTTACCGCGACGTAAATCGATAGAAAAACGAAATACTTGGCGAATTAATTTTTTGAATTAACTAAAGTAGTATATACATAAATTTTTAACGTAAGTAAAATTTGATTAATTAAAAGAATCATTAGTTTCATCAGAAACAATTCAGGACCAAGATGGGCTTCTTGAGGAACACCAAAAGTTCTAGCAGTACTTCGAAAAAATTAATATCTTATACTCTTCATTTATAGAGTATATATACTTTGGAATTAATAGAGTTGAATTTAATTATTCATGTATTGACTGGTAAACCTAATAAAATTAAAAATTCAAATTCCTAAATATCCACTAACACTGCTGCCGCCACTATAAATCAACCAAGAATTCATGATCGATGTACACAGATTAATTCTAGCCTCCCTTTCGTAAATTAGTTCTGCGTCGATTTGTGGCGTTTGCCTTTCGCCTTTTAATTCATCGAAACACAAACAGTTTGCGTTCGCGGAAAAACGAATGCACGCAATAAAGCCAGAGGGGGGCAACAACAGTTAATAAATCAGCTATTAATGTGCAGAAGGTACGGCCGCGTTTGCTTCCCCCTTAAATTTTAATTCGGCGTGAAAGATTGAATCAAACCGACCCGCGCGCGGAAATCGATCGCCCCGTTATTATCGGGGGAGGAAGTTTTAAGGGCCGCTCGCGAAATACACCCCGACACGCGCGGAGCTTTTAATAACGAAACTTCGGCGATACGTCTGAAATTATTAATAAACATCCTCTAAGCGTTCGAAATAAATAAATTGGATGTTTAATTTGATGGACGATCTGAAGGTTTTCGGTTGTGCAAGTGAAAAAATTAATTAAAAATAAATAAGCTTACGTGGCGCGGGTAATAGAAAATAAACTTTGTAGGTTTAAAGGTAAAGTCCTCTCTGGTACATTATCAAGTGGCTTATATAGAGCGAATGGCCAGGCTTTAATCTACTTTTGAAAAAATTTAATAGTTATATTTTTAAACTAAAAACGCGAGCGGGATGAGTTGGTTCTGAGCCTCAAATTCGAGCCGTTGTTTCGCTTTATTTAAATAAAAGGTTCTTTCGTTTCCTTCTTCATATAAAGATTATAAAAATGAATAATTTTTATTTAAAGTTAGGCTTTTTGGATCATTCATTCCATCGAGAAAGATATTCATTGAAAAGAAAGAACGGAAATAGAACAAGTTAGCTTCGAATGCTTAAAAGTAACAAGTTTTCTTTTTTTATTTTTAATTTTGGAATGCTGCGCGAATTTTTTTAATTGCAAACTGAATGCAACAGCTATTAGCGTTGTCGATGTTAAAAACTGTAAACAAAAACAAACTGAATTGATGACAGGGAAGTGCAATTTGATCATTTTTTAATTCCGACATTATTGTAGCGTTTTGCATTATTCCTATTGACAAATATATAAATTACAAACTAAATGGGCTTTATACAAATTCGGTTTTCATCAACTCGTTGAATGATAACACCAAAAATTACATGAAAACACGTTAATGGTGAAAAACGTCGAGCAGTCACAATATTGTGTTACAGGTCATTATTTTTTTTTAATTAATCACCATGTGTGTACACTCTAAACAACGAAATTAAAAAAAATATGTGTACACATGCATTGAAAATAATTAATTTAGGTTTTCACTCAAATTATTTCCGCTGTCTACTTGTGTTAACATTAAGCTGAAGACCCCGAGATTTCCCAACTATTTTCTGGAATGGTTTGGAAACCAATAAATCAGTCGTTTTCAATTAAGTGAACAACATACACATCACAAATTAAGCGTCAAATAAGTGCACTAATTCATCAAAATTTAAAACTCATCATATGTAGACAGAAACGTAATAACTGTCTGGCGCTAATGTTTCAGCATGGAATAATGAAAGCCCCAATAAATCGTAATAATAAATTTGGGAATATTAGAGCCATGCGTCCCGGGGAATTACCGAGCTCTTTTTTTTTCGATGTGTTTTCGTACAAATTTGTCTCCTGGGTCGTTCATCAACCACACTAATTAAGTGTACAATTTACTTCGATATTAACTCTAACCCTGTTTCCATATATTCAAATTGGAATCTTTATTTTAAATTAAATTAAAGACCTCCAATTTCAAAAGTTCGAGATTTTTTGAAACAGGACTAATCGAAGATGAAACTAAATATGGCCAAATGGAAAAAGAAAAGAATGAGCCAGAAAATAACTCTTTGGCTTAGAACTTGAACTACAAAACATCCTACATTAATGGGTTTTGGAATGATTTTAGAACTCGAAAGTTTTTATTGCATTTCCATTAACCAAACTACTTCTGCCTTCCAGTATCCAAACTACCAAACTTTAAAACTGATTTAACATTCAGGTTTGTCCGTAAAACTAGTTAGCCAGAATTTCCCTGCTTCCTCTCATTCATATTCGCGTTCGTTTTGTAATTTACACGCCCTGCACGGGGTGTGTGTTGGTAAAATTTAAGTTGACGTCATGGGGAATACAATGTAGGGGATTCCGCTTCCCTCGAATGAATATTTTACAACGCGGTTGTAATTTGGCACGCTATCACCTCGGACCCGGTAGCAACTAACACATGTAGGAATAAGCGAAACAATGTGGCTGGGGCGTTCAAGTAAACTTGTAAATATTGCAGCATTAAACTGCATTACGACGGCCTGAGGTTTCCGCTTACGTTAGCGGCGATCATAGTTTGTAGTGAGCCGGGTTTCCGTTGAAATGTTGCCGAACACGTTCCGGAAATTAAAACGTCTATGTCTGAATTTGGAGCGGTCGTTGAAGTGGTTTTAAAAAGAATCGGTTTGTGGTCGTGTTAATTGCGGAAAACACGTCTGCTTTCCACCGCTAACAAATCGAAAAATTCTTATACGCTTCCATTCATTCTTGGCCGAAAGTAGACTGCATTTTCGCTGAATCAGACAATTAGGGGAAATCGATGGTAGAAGGAGTTTATTTATCCTTACGAAGGCGTTTCAATAAGTAGCGAGGAAAATTGCTCTTTCATGTTTTACAAATAAAATTCTTGAAACTACAAGTTTAGAAATAAATTAATTTAGTTGTTTTGTGCAAACTTCTGTAAATGAAGGGCATGTATTGACTCTGATTTTTCAAACGCCCGAGGCCTAACAGGATCAGTAAATAAAAACACATAGGCAACATTGAAAAAAAACTTCCGGATGGAAAAGTCGAAATAGGCGTTTCATTTCCGTTTAAAAATAATTCAATTCTATGTGCTTTTGTGTTTAACATCCATGTTTGATTTTTTTTAGAAGGATCGTTGTGATTCCTGTTTGTGTACGCATTTCGTCTCTTCAAACATTCTCTCTATTTAATCAATTTTTGAATTAAATTTCAGCCATGATTTGTAGTATTAAGTACAAATCACATGATACTGTGGATATTGAATCGCATTGCCGGAGAATCCCTCACATTTTTACGACCTTTACTAGCAGAGCCTATATATCACCGAGGAGATGATGACCGCGTCATTTATACACACTCGTTCGGAATTGAGTCGGGGCAGTTTAAATCATTTTTATCTGCAATAAAATTTTAAGTGTTATCCAATTTTACGCGGAACAAATTCCCCGGGAAATATTTACTGCCTCAAGGCCGGCGGAAATTGTTTTCCCAGAGACCGCGCCGCGGTTCGATAATTTTCGTGCGATTTACGGCGGCCACCTGAATCCCGAAGATCCCGAACAAGAAAAAAAAAAACGGATCCCGCTCCCGTCCCCGGAGCGCGGTGGTTTGGTTATAAAAGAGGAGCGCTTTAAATTCGGTATTAATTCCGGTGAATTTGAGGAATTTCAACCGCAGTAGTTTGTAACTCGTTTCCTGCGATAACTACTTTTTCAAGTTCGGTTTATTTTTACTGTTTAGTTTCACTTCGGAATACTTTATTCAATTGGAGTGCAAAAGGCTAAATAATTATTTGTTTGTAATTAGAAAATTCTCGCACGCGTTTGTGCTTAAATGGAATTTTATAAATTAGAATGAATTTACATAAAACTTTTAAGTCATGATGAATTTAAAAAGAAAAATGGCTAAAACGAGGTGTAAAGCTGAGAATATTTAATTTAAGTCCGCAAGCAATTGTTTACGTGAAACAAATTTATGGGAGTATTAAAAATTGAAAGCAAATTTGTATAATGACCCTTTACTGCTGAGGCGTTTAATTTTGCGGAAAGCACGTACTCAAACGATGTTACATCTGCGGTAATTTTAATGGCGGCCATAAAATTTTGATCGGCAAACATTATGTCGGCAAGGCAAAGTTAAATTTTAGATGGTTTTAAGCCGCGTAGATATAGCTCGCACTGGCGCTAATCCCGCCGTGCCGGTAGAAATTCCGGGCATCTCCGGATTCCGGTAAACTGCCTGATGTACTCGTGCGAGACACCAGTTTTCAACCGAAGTGAATTCCGACGGTGTTAATCTTCCTATTGTGTATACAAGGTGCCTCAAAACGTACGGGCGATACTAATCTCCTCCGTATATTATGAGAAGCCCTGTATTTATACAAAAAGAAAATTAATTTTTGCTGCTCGAGAGAAAACAGCAAGGGCGCTCGCTCGATGTTCGGAGAGAAACTTTCAGCGCGCGTAAAGTAAGCAAACTGAAGGCGGTTGAAATTCATTCTCGTGTAAACAGAAACTTAATCGAAACGCTTTTATTTTATTTAGATTAATTGAAGAGCTAGAAAAAAATTTAATAATTATGAAACTTGCTTAAAAATACAGCTGACGATGAAACTGTGAAAGGCTGGCGATTTTATTTAACTGAAATCGTATCAACAATAGAAACAAGAGCTCTAGATGTCAGTTATATATCACGTAATACATTGACGAAACAAGCCGCTCATATGTCGGTTAACCACAAAACCGCACTCTCAGGACATGATGATATATACGCGTGTCTATTTCTCTAACAACAGCAATTCATTTCCAAGCATACCACAATGGAATTTCACCAAAAGGCAATATAAAATCGAAATTAAATAACTGCAACACTCTCTGTTTATTTACGATTACTGTTTGACTCGTCTTTGGCACTTTCTTTTCAAGAAATGACATTTTCTTTCTTCCTACCTTGAAGTTTAATAGATTTTTAAATCCTTCGTTAATTTCCTTTAATTGTTTCGATTCACCAACGCCAAATTGATTTTAAAAAATGAAGTAGAAATTACGCTCTTGATCAAACTGCCGTCGAACGAAATTTCTTTCAAAGCTGATAATTTCAAGCACCGAGGGACACCCCCAAAATCATTTACAACGAAACCCCCGAAGACACTTAATTGACACTCAACGCACTGACTTTGATTAATCGCGAAGAATGCGACCGGGAGGAGGCAAAACCCCGGGCCGAATCTAAAATTCCATTGCGACGCAAAATAAAAGCAATTACGTCTTCGCTTTGTGTACTTTGCGTTAGAGGAGGAAATTTTGAGTCGATCGCGAACGCGAGGGAAAAAAAGGAAACGCGAGACGGCCCGGAGCCATCCATGTGTTCGTCCATCTCTCGTATAGTTTGACTTTAATTTCAATTTTTGTCTTCGGATTGAATTCGTTTAGATTTCGGTGGAATTTCCTATGGGACATATCTCCATTCACTTGCTGGTTTAAAAACAAGGAATTCGATTCTATTTTAATACATAACGACCTTTGGGAGAACTCGTGTGATGAAAATCTCAGACTGCGTATGAAGAAAGAAAACTTTTTTTCTTACCAAAAGATTTTTAAATTAAAATGATTGATAAATCTTCTCCAACTTTGTCGTTTGTTGTTTCTATACAATAGAAGATCAAGTGTTCTTCTTTCATTCAAATTCTTTCTACAGCTTCAAGCATACCTACACGTGTTATAGATTGGCCTTTAGATATCGTGTTAATTTCTGTATTGTATACACAAAATACAAAATTAATTCCACAATAATGGAAAAGAGATGAGACCCAAATAACTGAAGCGCTTACGTAAACTTCCAACCACAATATAGTTACTTAGCAAACAACATTTGCATTGGGATAATCTGAGAAGCAATGTTCGATTGGTATGTACTCGTCAGTAAGAGCCAATATTTGGGCGTCAAGTATTCCGGAACGGAAATCAATATTGAATTTGACCGGGTGGTTTCATCGAATGCGATCAGGTGCAATTAAATACGTTTTGCCAACCCCAATTAATACGTACATGATTTATTTTAGTTACAAAATAAATTGGAGAGGAGAGCGAGATTTCCTTCTTGTCGTCTTGAGCACGCCAGGGCTCATAAAAATTGGTCTCTTTTATGTGAGCGAATCCATGCATTTTTATGTGTCGCGAGGGTGGTATACGTGTGTGACAGAAGTAAAATACAAAAGCCGGAAGCAAGCACGCATGTCGATATATGTACGTCGCGTCTTTACGGGCAGCACTTAAATCGCGTTCGTAAAACTCGGTCCGGAAATTCAGTACGCGTTCGCCGATGATACGACAAAACGCTTTATGTTTTATGGGGTTTCTTAAAATTATGTGCGCCCTTGTGTCTCATTCATCGATTAAACTCTTTGCTTGGTACTCCTAATAATAAATACAGGGTGTAATCGACCTATCACTACTAGAACGCATCGTATTTTGTTTACCCCAAACGAAACTTATTCGGTTACACACTGTATTTTAAAATATTTTAATTTGGGAGCTACACCAAAACAACGATCGCATAAATTATTTCCACGTGGTGTGACGTACCATTTGAAATGCGCTAATGCTTCCAAAATCCTTCATTTATGATGTTTAACGATCAGAGATTAGAAGTTTAAAAGAGCAGCGCGCTTAAAACGAATTATGAGAGCAACGCTAAGCTCATAAACTGACATTACAGCCCCAAGCTAGACATAGCTATCTACACTGAAAACATCAGCGAAATAGCAAAACTGCACAAATGTTTACTCTGCACTTCATAGAGCCGTACTTAGCGCCGATGTACGGGAGTGCTTTGGAAGGATTTACACGATGCTCTTCTGGCATGGATACCAAGTTAAATCTATTTATCGCGGGCGTAAATGTTTAAGTTATAATAAATTTGATTACGCGCCACGTAAAAAAAAATGATTTATAAAACGATTCCCTATTATTGGACTTTTACTAGTACGTAAAAGACGAATCACAGTAAGGCCAATTACATCAAGAAACGCAAATCGGATTTTACAAGAAGGAGCTTACTGCAGAGGCAATTTTAAATATTCAATACTGCACTGACTAGATTTATGCTAGTTTTATAGTAAAATACCAACTCCGTATTAATTACACAGAGATTACAGGATTATTCTACGTACAGAGTGGATGAAAAACTCGAAACATTAGAAATATCTCGTATTCAGAAGTAATTCGATAATCGTCTTCTTGATGTTAAAATGAAATGAAGAAACGTCATTGTGATATATTCTAGTGCTGCTCAGTTCTTTTAATTAAGAAGATACTAAATGCTAAGGGATCCGGGCCAAAATCACTCAGAAACTTCGACTTTATTAAATGATAAATTGCACAACTTTAATAACCGTGCTCCTTGTGCACTTCTCGCCCGCCGGCGAAGTGAATTAGAGCAATCTGGAAAATTGGGGCTGCGTGTTTCCTTCAGGCTTAGTTGGTAGGCCTCGCTCGCTTTCAGCGCTAGGTGTGGCCGTGTAGTTGTTTATGACAGTTGGTGAAGTGTTTCTTTCAATTTCGCTCGCGAGCGGAAAACGCAGATACCGCGTCATTGTTGTGACGATGCTTTTGTGTCTCGGCCCTGTTTTTATTTCAGTTTAATCAAGCGAATTCCCGAAGACAAAGGATTCGACGATTTTAGTTGGTTAGTTTAGCGGCGCAGTCAAATTGCGAAGAAGGGTTGCACGGCCCTTCTTTAGCGGGGAGAAAAAAGAAACGCCGAAGATAAAGCGCCCGGCTTTGTTTCGCCGAGGGATGAGGCAAATGAAACGTGCAGGCGGATTTTTTGCGAATTAAAATGGCGTTGTTTGTGTTTAGTTCAATGAAGAATTAACTTCGTTTACAAAAAGGCGAATAATTCATAATTTTATCCAAAGCTAACGCAAATGTTCCTCTCCTTCCTCCTTTAGAATAGAATAGAATAGAAAATATAGATAAGCGATTTGAAGTATAAACAAAATCGAACAAAAAACCTCGAATACAAATCACACAAAACGTCAGTCAACATCGAACGAACAACGCAGAAAAAAATTCAAAAAACCGCGAATGTACTGAATGTAACCTATTTACTCAAATATACGGATTCAATGTTTATGATTGACTCCAATTTCAAGCACTTTAATTAAAGCGCCTGTTAAATACATTTTTTTGAATTGATTGGCACAATTTCAAATTTTTAATTCTCTATATTTGAAATACGTGAACATTACATTACGATGAGTAACTGAACATCTTTAATAACGAAGAAAATGAAACTACTACTGAACAGCCAACAAACAAAAAAAAAGATACATCTATTACAACGTTTTTATCATCGTCGCTCTTTTAAAGATAACCGAACAAAAACGCATTCCCCTTTAACAGGAAAAATTTACGAATGAGATGAATAAGCGAGAAGTCGAGCCGCGGACGCCATAAAAATGAAATAATTGGTATTCGGGAGCAGTAAAAGTGAACGGGCTTTTGTGCGGTCTTGCCCGGAAACGCCCGCGCCCCGGATTAATCCGGCGGTGAATTTGGCCGGAGTTTCTTTTGTAATTATGATACATTTCGGCAATTAAAGTGTGGAGTTTGCTTTCGCGCAGCTGTTTACGGTGAAATCTGGCTCTGGTTTTCCCCCCGCCAGATATATATTTCCTAAATGACTCTGATACTGCGTAATCATCTTAGTTTCCAAACAAACAAGAGAGAAAAAAGTTTCTCACAAAATAATTTCACGGATTAGCAACATTATTACAAATAACACACTCTTTTAAATTTTGTGCAACATTTTACAACGATGTTGTTTACCTTCCCCGAAGATCCAATCTTGCAGAAGCAAGGTTTGCGCAGTCACGTATGTATGGAATATCTAACCGAAGCAGACTACGAATTGTCTAATACGAATTTTTACAATGATTTCTGGTTTCCTGCGCGTCCCTGTGCGACCCTTAAACCTAGGGGAAACGTTCTTTATTTGGCACATTAAACACGCGCTTTTTGTAGTCCTTCCGGCCGGACTAAATATCCCTGATACACAGCTCGCGTGCAAATGTCGTTTTTTCGAAAACCAATACTTTCCCTGCCCGTCCTAAATTGATTCCGCCCCGCAACCGTAAATTACTGAAGGTTTAAAACTATAAAAGCAATTTGCATGAAGATTTGGCAACCATGATTATTTCATGCTGATGTTGCTCGCCCCGGTTTACATCAACGTAAGTGTATATTCCCTGGTTTGATGTTATCGCGAGCGACTCTAAGATTATTTTACATAATTCAATTGCAACTTAATTTCTACTTAGACTCAACCAGGTAATTAAAATGGAAGGGAAAATCGAATTTTACGACTTGCAAATTCGTTACACACATGAGATGGAAATTTATTTTAATGCCACCTCCCAAGTAACACATATATATTGCGTCTTATATTATTGTTTATCTACAAAATTTCTTGCCTTTTTGATTTATCAAAGTTTTTAAGAAGTATAAATGCTTAAAGAACAATCAATTTATGCAAAAGCTATACCTACTTGCTTCTGAGTGTGTATTTTGTTAATTTATTTAGTTTTTTGAAGACCATTGATTTGTGTAGAAAGCCGGAGTAATTTCCTGCATTTGCACATCTAGAAATTACTCCCTCCGCTGTTTGACACAAGCCAATATCCTCGTTTATGAGAAAGTCTATCTCGTTTGCACGTAGACTGAAGATCGTCCATGAGAAAAGAAAGAAGAAAGGAAATAATTAATGTGAAGTCATAAATCAGTGTTGAATAGAAGTTATAGACAATTGTTTGTAACGATTAAAATTTAGGTAAACACTGTCAGTTATTTTTGGAAGTAAATAATAATATAAAATTATTTATAATGAAGAAAAACAATTGAAGTCGCCCATAAAAAAGAGACAAAATAAATAAATAACAAGGAGAGATCAGAAAGGCACTGTTTATTTAAAATGATTCAAATTTGTGTAACGGTTTTTTTTTATTAAGCAAAGAACATTTAAAACTATTGAAAAAGGCGAAAAACAATTGAAGATCGTCCAAGAGAAAAAATAAATAAATAACGAGAGGTCAGGAAATAACGTCGACTAGATACTGTAGGCAATTGTTTATAGCTATTGAAATTTATGTAAACTAAGTCATTTTTTTAAGTAAATAAAATAAAAAACTATTTAAAATGAAGAAAAACAATTGAAGTCGCCCACAAAAAAACAAAAAAATAAGTAAACAAAATAAAGAAGTTGAAAAAGAATGTATTTACAGCGATTAAGGCGTGTCTAAGTGTTGCCAACTTTTTCTTTATGTAAAGAAAATTTAAAACTATTTATGAATACCAAAAACAATAGAAGATCACCTACGAAGAAAAAAAGGAGAAAAAAATAAATAAATAACGAGAGGTCACGCAATTACGTCGACTAGAAATTGTAAGCAATTGTTTAAAGCGATTGAAATTTATGTAAACGGAGTCAATTATTTTTTTTCTCAGTAAAGAAAATATAAAACTATTTAAATTGAAGAAAAACAATTGAAGTCGCCAACAAAAAAAGAAAAAATAAATAAACAAAATCAAGAAGTCGAAAAAGAATGTATTTACAGCGATTATGTATGTATGTGTAAGTGTTGCCAACTTTTCTTTATGTAAAGAAAATTTAAAACTATTTATGAAGACCAAAAACAATTGAAGATCGCCTACGAAGAAAGAAAAGAGAAAAAATAAATAAATAACGAGAGGTCAGGCAATTACGTCGACTAGAAATTCTAGGCAATTGTTTAAAACGATTGAAATTTATGTAAACGAAGTCAATTGTTTTTTTTTAAGTAAAGAATATATAAAACTATTTAAAATGAAGAAAAACAATTGAAGTCGTCCATAAATAAAGAGTAAGAATAAATGAACTTACAAAGATGAAAAATCTAATGAAGATGGCTCTCAAAGAAAAAAAAAGAAGAAACAATAACGAGAGGTCAGGAAATAATGTCGACGAGGCAATTGTTTATCAATTGTTTATAGCGATTATCACACATCAAACTTTGTATTTATAATGCAGAAAAACAATTGAAAACGCCCAAAAGAAAGAGAGAAAATAATTAAATAATAAAGAGATCAGAAAAGACAATGTTTATTTACAACGATTAAAATTTTTGTAACGCTTTTTTTTGTGAAGTCAAGAACATTTAAAAGATGAAAAACAATTGAAGATCGCTTACGAAGAAAAAAAAGAGAAAAAAATAAATGAATAAGGAAAAGTCAGGAAATAACGCCGATTAGAAATTGTAGGCAATTGTTGATAGCGATTTAAATTTGTGTAAACGGAGTCAACTGTGTTTTTTAAGTAAAGAAAATATAAAACTATTTAAAATGAAGAAAAACAATTGCAGTCGCCCATAAAGAAGGGAAAAATTAAATGAATGTATGAAGACGAAAAATCAATTGAAGATCGCCTTCGAAGAACAAAAAAAATAACGAGAGGTTAGGAAATAACTTCGACGAGGCAATTGTTTATCAATTGTTTATAGCGATTATCAAATAACAAATTATGTATTTATAATAAAGAAAAACAATTGAAGTCGCCCATAAAAAACAGAAAAAATAAATAAACAAAAATCAAGAGGTTGGAAAAGAATGTATTTACAGCGATTAATATGTGTGTAAGTGTTGCCAACTTTTTTTAAAATAAAGAAAACAAAACTATCTATAAAGACGAAAAACAATTGAAGATCGTCCTCGAAGAAAAAATAAAAAAGAAAAACCAGAAGTCAGGAAATAACTTCGACGAAGCAATTGTAGGCAATTGTTTATAGCGATTGAAATTTATGTAAACTAAGTCAACTTTTTTAAGCAAATAAAATTAAACTATTTAAAATAAAGAAAAACAATTGACATCGTCCATAAAAAAAAGAGAAAAAATAAATGAACTTATAAAGACGAAAAACAATTGGAGGTCGCCATCGACGAAGAAAAAAACAAAAAACAGCAATTGTTTATCAATTGTTTATAGCGTTTGTTAAATATCAAACTATGTATTTATAATGAAGAAAAACAATTGAAGTCTTCTACAAAAAAAAAAGAGAAAAAATAAATAAACAAAATCAAGAGGTTGGAAAATAATGTATTTACGGCGATTAAGATATGTGTAAGTGTTGCCAACGTTTTTTTTTTTAAGAAAATAAAGAAAACTTAAAAGTATTCATAAGAAAAACAATTGAAGATCGTCTACGAAGAAAAAAAGAAAAAAACAAATAAATAACGTGAGGTTAGGAAACAACGTCCAACGAAAAATTGTAAGCCATTGTTTATAGCGATTAAAATTTATGTAAATAGAATCAATTGTTTTTTTTTCTAAGTAAAAAAATAATTAATTAAATTAGAGAAAATAATTAATTAAATAAATAACTAATTTATGATGAAGACAAGAAACTGAAGTCGCCTACGAAGAAAAGGGGTACAAATAAATAAACAAGTGACGTTGTATTAAAATTGTTGTTTAAATCGGCGTGAATTGTTTGTTTAAATAATCGAGCACTGATGAGACCAAAGTTTAAAATAAATGTTAAAATTTAATTTAAAATTTTAAAATAATAAACTCTCCACTATCTCAAGTTGATAAGAAACATAATTCTAATCTTTTTTTTTTTAATGTAAAATTTGTTTTGATTTATAAAAAAAACTTAAAACGTTTGAAAGCGTTTTGAAAACGTTTTAAATCGTTGCGAACGAAAGTAAATGCGCGGCCGTAGAAACCTTTGGACGGCATAGGAAAGTGTTGACATTACTTTGTAAGCTGCTTTTGAGGAACCTCTACATCACTATGTTATTTTATTACTTTTTCCCATTTGGGACATATAAATTTATAATACCAAATTATAAAGCTCAAAGTTTTAAAGACATTTACAGGGTTTAATGAAGCATTTTGTGTTACTTGGGCTAGTTACTTACAACCAGAATCAAAAAAATTTAACCCTGACATTTTAATTTTCGAAATCAAGTTATTTATATATAGAATTAAAACTTTGGATTTTATTTCATTGAGGAAGGCACTTAAATATGTCGAGCCACAAAACTTGTGCATCTAGCTTTCCGAAGGGATGCCGTTATGAAAATGAGCTGCATAACTTCACGTTAGAAGCTTGCAGCGGGATGAAATTATGACAGCTAGTAGAAGTACAACTTAATTGATTTATGTAAAATATCCTCTGCAACACTATTTAATCGAATTACTCATTACTTGATGAGATACTGAAACAACTTACTACTAGCGCACTTTATCACAAATTCTGTGAGTATGTGCTACGGTGATACGGAACTGCTGCTATAAATTATTCATTTCCAATAATATTTTTCCCACGCCAATCGAATTGGCGTTAGCAATTAATCTCATCCCTTTTAAAGTCAGCAACTTCTGCTGCGGCTAAGACGTGGTCATTAAGAATTTCCAGGACGGTTTTCACATAATTAATTCCATCTCCCCCGACCGCTCGCACACACCTACCCGGCGGAGAAAACTCGATGCCTAGCCCTCACGTTTAACGCCGTTACCGCTAATGGTGCGTCGGAAATTTATAGGGCACTACATTATTTCACGCTTCGCCTAGGCGCACCTATGTTGTAATTAAAACTTTTTCTTTGCAGCGCGAGTAAGCACATTTAAGTGATAGTTTGTAAAAGCGAATTTCCGGGCTTAACAGATTTGTGTCGAGCATATCTCAAGAGTTCCGCGATTGGTATTTGTGGCCTGGCAGCCGCATTCATTAAGCGGAACTCTCAAACGGATATCCGAGTTAATTCGTATAATCCGGATGTTCCGGATTGTGATTGATTATCTTGCACGGTTCACCGCGAGGATAATGTAAGGTGGATGATTTTCTTGAAACCTTTCATTAGATAACACGAGAACATAACACAAAAAAAATCAATTAGCAGGAGATCTGTAGGTACTACATAGGATGGTCGTCTTAATTTGTTTTCATGATAATATATATGAAAAATCACTCATATTAAAACGTTAATGGAATAAGTGGCGAGCAAATGCTATTCAAATTGAATGACAATAAAAGAATTAGGTGAAGTAAAACGTCCTCGAAATGACAAAGTGTGAGGGCGTTCCATTTAATTATGTCGTTGGTTCGGAACGTCCAAAAAGCGTTCGTTAATTTCGATTGTTTGTGGCCTCCTTATTCTCAGACGAGCCGGTGGAATTGGAAGGGCTCAGCGTCGTTTGTATTTTCCAGCCCGTTCGCTCGTATTTCTCGTTCGTTACGAATTGGCCCTCGAAAATTGAGGGCGTCGGCGTTGACCACCGCCTGACCTCTGTTTCACTCAAATGCAGTTCACACCTGACTACGCCAAGTCTTGTTTTATCGCCGGCCGTCGAGTTACGAGCCCAGGCGAACTTGTTTCTGAGGGTTTAGGGCTTAGATCAGCAACAGGAGATAGATGGGTATAAAAAATTTAATTATTTCGAAAGGAATATAATTTCGTTAACGGTCTGATAAGCGGGGCAACGTGAGCTGCAAGTAATCATCATCAATCATAGCCGCCCCTGTGAGAGGTCAATGAGATGATTGTTCGTATCCGAAGTAGGGCATATGGAACACAATTAACTTATTTAATGGGCCACGTCAAGCGCACAGTAGCCTTCCGCAACACGTTTCCGATCTTATTCGCCGTCTTCTGCAGACATCAGTTTACAATTTTATTATTTAGTAAGAACTCTAATAATTTCATGTACTGGGAAAATTATCCGTGTAGTAAAATGCCACTTACTCAGTAGATCCCTTATTTAATCCGGAATCGATTAAAGCTGATCCAGCTCGAACGCAAGGATCACGACTTCAAGTCCCATTATTTCTCTCCGGGATGGGGTCGCACGTTTCGCGAAAAACCGCAGCGGGTTTTTTTCGTGCTTGCGCTAACGACTGTTTCGAACAAAACCCTCTTTCTTTAGGTATCGATTGGCTAAGTTTCGCTTAAGCGCGGCTTCGTAAATTCCGTGTTTATTGTGGAAATAAATAAAGAGGTTTTAAGCCCCCCAAGGCGAGGAGAAGCTCAAATGAAGACGCGCTTGGTACACATGCAAACCGTCGCAAGTTACAACTAGAAAATCAGGGCGGTCATAAATATTTTACACGTAAAAATAAAATGTGAGCTTTATTATACGAGCTTAAAACAAATAGTACTCGTAAATAGCGTCATATATTTTTCCAAGTTTCGCATAACTTTGATGGTATCGGTATTCACTTTGAAATTGCCTTTAAATTTCGTGCGCAGAATTCGTATGTAAAAGCGAGTGTCACGATGTTCACGTTAAGCGAAACAAGTATTTAAATTACCTGGAAATATTTGTGGTCGCTTGTGTATTGAATTTTTTCATCGGTTGCGAGAATTTTAGAATGACGTTAATTAGTAGGAAAGAAATTCGCAAAATATTCGTGTGTAACGACGAATTTCACGGAAAAAAAGGCCCCGTTTAAAAAATATTTACGAGCACAGTTGGGGGCCAACTAAATCAACTGCGCCCTTATTTTTACTAATCAGTAATCTCCAAATTGCGAAGCGATATTGAAGTAACTGCTACAAAACAACACTTTTCTTTTTATTTTTGACATTAATAGAAGTTACCCCAAAACCACAAAAACAACTAAAGTAAATTAGAAACAATTTCCTGCCTTCCCATCTCCCCCTTAAACATTTACCTCATTTGGATTAGTAGAGGTAAGTACACATAAAGACGTAACATCTACCTACAACACAGAACGTTATACCTGCCAAGATCGCTTACGATTAGGGTTCGAGTTTATTTAACCAGAAATTCCCTGTAAACTCGAGATTACTTCCCTATCTGTTAGTGCAAATGAGATTTGGCGCGCCGGTCAAATTTAATAACGCTCCGGCACAACAAATAATCCGGTTCCTTAATCGGTTTAAAGTAACAAATGAACTGTAATGCTTAACAGGGGCCCTTCGGTTCAACGTGTCAGACGTTAAGTAGCTAATGAAGTGGCTACCGAACACCTTACGTTGTGCTGACGCGATAAAGCTTTTCACTACGTAACAACACCTTGCGTAAGTTGGGACCTCCTACAAAGAACCGCTCCCCAAGGGCTTATTATATTTGTCGGAAAGTTGTGCGAGTTAATCGAGTAAGCGAAGTTATGTCTGCGTTTACTCTTGCTTCCTAAAACTCGCAGCTTCCTTCCTGCCGCGTGTTAATTGCTTTGAAACTTGCGCGCTCGTAAATTTTAACTACGACTGTTAATATACAATGAAATCTGTTGATTTATTTTACGCACGTTTTTGACTGCAAGGCCCCACAAAATTCATGATGGTTTTTTTAAGGATTTTACGAGGCATAAACGACACCAAATTCATTGCGTTTTAATTTCTTTCAACTTGTAGTATTGGAAAAATCATGATGATTCCAAAACTTAAGAAGCTACGAAATCGTTTTGTACGTAATTATGTTGAACTCAGGGAAAAGAAGAAAAATATATACAAAAAGGCTACACAGAGGTGGTATGGTAACGACATGGAGGGCAACAGGTAGAAGGTACAGTGGGAGGCTAAAATCAAAACGGATTGATGGAGCAGAAGAAGACGTAACAAAGTTGAAGTTCAACGCAATAGGAGGCCAAAAGTAGAAGATCAAATAAAGTCATAGAGTAACAAAATTATAGCAAATGATCAAAATGGATTGATGAAGAAGAAGGCCTTACCAAATTACGAATCGTAAATGATGGAAAAGTGTTATGGCAAGCCAAAATCAAAACGAGTTGATGCAGCAGGAGAAGACAACCGCAAGTCTCAAAATGACGGAAGAGGATGAAGTAGACGGCCAAAATGAAAACGAATTGATGAAGTGGACTTGTCAATTTTGATGCACACAGAGGGGATATGGTAACGACACAGACAGACATAACAACCATTCTAAAAGTGAATAGGAAAACACGAAAGTCTCCACAAATAGAAGATACGGTGGAAGGCCAAAATCAAAACGGTTTAACGAAGCAAAAGAAGACGTAACAGAGTTAAAATTGCATAGAAAAAGAACACAATAAAAGGCCAAAAGTAGAAGACCAAACAAACAAATGGATTGATACAAAAGAAGACCTTACAATATTACAAATCGTAAATGATGGAAAAGTGTCATGGCAAACCAAAGTCAAAACGAGTTGATGCAGCAGAAGAAGACGACCGGAAGTCTCAAAATGATATAAGAGGATGCAATAGACGGCCAAGATCAAAACGGATTGTTGAAGTTGGAGCAGAAATAAAAGTTCAAAGTCACAAAATGGTGGAAAGCAAAGAGGAGTGACGTTCTTGAATAATAAAAATAATCAAATTGAAGGAACGGGAAGTGATCCTAATCAAAAACGATTCATAAGGGAAAAAGTTAAAGCTGTTTGTTCTTCTTTAAGTTTAACATCCCTTTTGTTAGCTTGTAATGAATAATGACTTAATATCACGTGATGCATCGAATTATTCGGTTTTAGTAATGCATCACGTGTTAATGTAGAAATTCATGGGGCCATGTGGAAGGCATTTGGGGGAGCCAATAAAATATCGCACCTAACACCCGGGTAACATGCAACGGTGGTGGTGGTGGCTTGGCTCATGAATTACATACGCCACCACACCGGCAATAATTTATAAATACCGGCGATTAACTTGATTTAATTCATTACATCGCGGTACGTGCAACACATTTTGATGATCAAATTAGGGATTAATGTCAGCTTGGATGTTAATCAATCACTCAAGGGAGAAATTGGGAAGAAATGCAAAGCAAAGAGGCCTCAGTTTTGAACAAAAAAAAAGGAACTGCAACCGAAGCTGCACATAATAAATAAATGGCTGCGCAAAGCTATTGACGACGACAGAACAATTTCCTGGTTCCTGCATATGTAAATAAAGCGGAAGATTACACTATTTTTCACCAACACGCGAAGCTGTTGGATATCAGACTTATATAAACGACGTGCCGAGCTACCCGCCACCATACTTATAAATTTATATTCACATTAAATAGTGTTATGCGAGCAACGATTGAAAATATGTCTGGGAACTGCAATAAATCAGTTTTAACATTTGACGTGGCTAAGCCGGGGGCGCAACTATTTCATATACTCGCTCATTCTTATCAAAGGAGTAAGGATTAACGGGAAACGACGCAATTCATAATAATTCTTAATGTTTCGTTTACAGGCGTCGTTTTAATCACTCTAAATCATAATCCGAGCCTTGGCTCTAATGGCCACATAAAAACGAGACCTAAAGGGCATTAACTAAGTCCAACAATCGGGACAGTTGGGGCGTAAATTAATGATGCCGAAGTCACATTTGCATTCCGTCGTTGCTGATGCATTTGGGTTTTTGTTATATTGCAATTACAAAAGCAGATGCTAACCATGAAGTTGAATGATCGAAGTTTATGGTTTTATGATTTCAAAAAGAAATCGAAATTCTGTTGTAGGACTGAATTTGAAACTAATATTTTTAAGGTAAATTATTTTTAAAAATTCAAAAACTTACAACTGGCATTACATTTTTATTTTGAAGTCGCTTTCATATATAAATTTAAATGAAGAATGCCAGTGATCGATTCTGACATAAAACACTCTCCAATTCCTTTTGAAGCACCGTGTGTGCAACGGAACGAATCAGACACAATAACGTCAACTTACATTTCCAAACAGGACGTGTTTTAGAAACGGGCTTGTTCACAAAATCCCGAAAGAAAAAGAAACACATCAGAACGACGGGTCTTATAAGCTAAGCAATCCCGAAACAACAAAGAAAATTATTAGGATAAAATCGTGACGAATGAAATTAGTCCCTATTTGAACGTTGCAATTCAATTTCTTTTACAAAACATATGTGCATTTAAAAGTAGGTCAAGTAAATGATAAAAATCGCTCGTCTTTTAAATAAACTCCGCAGTTCTTTTTTTAAACTGCTGAAGACTATAAATCAGTACCGTAATTAATTTGAACGTGTATTAATTTTAATTCAAATTAGCAAAGACGTAAGCTTTACAAAGTAACTAGAAACAAAATCGATCTTAACTCCCGCCATTTAAAAGTACTACCCGGAGTTCCTTCCATACGAAGCCTTGGAGGATTTCAGTGGAATAAATACCTCCCAAAGAGTAAATTCAACTGCGTGTGTTGCTTTGAATCGGAAATCAGTGCAAGGCTTCGCCAGAATAAGCCTGATGGAGATGCGATTTTACGTGAGACAGCGCCCGTAATAAATTTCCCGCCGGGAGCGTATGACTGGTGCTGGAAATTTACGTCTCACGTGTATATTTTAAGGTTCGAAATTTATGGTGGCCTTTTACACATCGATTTCCCGCATGTTCTTTTGTGTTTGTTTAGCGAAATTGCATTTCGCGCGAGGCTCTCCGGTCTGCGAGAAACTTCCAACGTTCATTATTTATACGTTATTATTTACGTAGCGTTTTCCTTTAAGCAGCTCGCGGAATTACTTTCAAAGACACGTCTGATTTTGTGTTGCTCGTTTCAAACTGAGACACTTTGATTTAATTTTCAGAGAAATCACGAAATCTATTACATCTGGTGTAACAATTAAATAAAATTACCACACGTTTACAAAAAGATGAGAAAGGTGCACAGAGGTATCATCAGAAACACTTATGCAACACTAAAATGCAAGTGGCCAGTTAAAGAGCAAAAATGGAATGGAACAAGAAGAGAGCTTTGATGGACAAGCCAATCAAAATAAGGAGAAAAACATAAGTGAGGTAAATGAATTGAAAATGAGACCTTTACAGAAATACCGTCAAACACAAAATGGGATCGAGAAGACAAAACAAGAATCAATAAAGAAAAGGGAGGCTTTTCACATTTAATACAAATGGACAACAACAGAATAACACAACAAAAAATATTCAAAGCAGGTTAAACTAAGAAAAGAAAAAGAAGTAGCCCCAGACATAACAAATTGCATAAGGGAAAGAATGAGAAGGCATAACAGAAGGAGAAATGGAAGATAATTAAATATTTTCCAAAGAATACATAAAGAAAAAAACTAGTGATGTACGATGATACGAGGCTAATAAGAAAGCAAAAGAAGAAATTACAAGACGAAAAAATAATCCAGCAAAAGAAAAACGACATAATCAACATGAAAATATAAAGGTAATCAAAAGAAAAGCGAAAAAAATCGGTGAAATTCACACAATGTATAAAATTAATTCTACAGGGGATCAAAGAGTATTTAAAGAAAAAAAAATGAATGAAAAACAAAATACATCAAACTACACAAGAAAAAATCATTCGACGAAAGGAAACAAAAGAAAAGCGAGAAAATAATTGATTGTAAATCAAAAGAATATCGATGGATACAAGGTTGACGATAAAACCAAAGAAGACACGATAAAAAAAGCCAATAAAATACGAAAAACAAAAGAAGATTGATGAGACAAGGCTGCAAAGAAAACAAAAGAAGAAGCTACTAAAAAGTCAATGAAATACGAGAAAGAAGAAAGCAAGAAGCAGATAACATGAAAGAAGAAACGAAACAAATATCATGAAAATGTAATAACTGAGGTGATCCGAAAGCAGAAGATGAAACTAAAAAAAGAGCAATGAAACTCGAAATAGAAACAAAAAAAAACGAAATAAACAAAACGAAAATTTGAAAAGAATGAAGTGATTCGAAACAAAAGGAGATCGACGATTGTTGACGAAAAAGCAAGAGCTACTATAAACAGAGTCAGCCAATGAAATTCGAAACACTAACAAAACAAATACAAAACAAATGTAAAGAACAACCCGATCCGAAAACAAAAGAAGATCGATTATAAAAAGTTGATAAGAAAGCAAAAGGGACAAACTCTAAAAAGAGTCAATGAAATACGAAAAAGAAACAAAAAGAAATGAAACAAACGTAAAACATAAAAAAGTAAAAAATTAAATGATTCGAAAACAAGGTTGACGTTAAAGCAAAAGAAGAAACAAAGAAAAAGGTCAGTGAAATACGAAAAATAATAATTCAACAAGGAGAAACAAAAGAAAAGCTAAACAAATACTCGTAAGATGGAAAAAAGAAAGAATAAAGTCAGCCGAAAACAAGAGAACATCGACGATACAAGGCTGACAAGACAGCAAAACAAGAAGCTAGTAAGAAGTTCGTAAAATACGAAAAAGGAGAGAAAAAAACAAATGAAATGAAACAAGTATCATGAAAATGTAATTAATGAGATTATCCGCAAGCGAAAGAAGAAACTAAAAAAAATCAGAAACAAAACAGAAACAGAAACAAAAAAAAACGAAACAAACAGCATGAAAATGTAAAAAACGAAGTGATTCGAAAACAAAACAAGATCGACGATTGTTAACAAGAAAACAAGAGAAACAACTATAAACAAAGTCAATGAGAAACTCGAGAAAAAAACAAAAGAAAAACGAAACAAAGGTAAAGAACGCACTGATTCGAAAACAAAAAAAGATCGACGATACATGATAATGACAAGAAAACAAAGTCAATGAGAAACTGGAAAAAAAAAGCAAAAGAAAAACGAAACAAAGATAAAGAACGCACTGATCCGAAAACAAAAGAAGATCGACGATACATGATAATGATAAGAAAATAAAAGACAGACAATAAAATACAAAAAGGAAAAACGAAACAAATGACATGAAAACGTAAAAAACGTAGTGATTCGAAAACAAAAAAGAATATCGACGATTGTTGACAAGAAATCAAAAGATGAAACTATAAACAGAGGCGACGAAACTCGAAAAAGAAACAAAAGAAAAACGATACAAATGTAAAGAACGAACTGATCCGAAAACAAAAGAAGATCGATGATACAAAGTTGATAAGAAAGCAAAAGGAGAAATTGTAAAGTGACACAATGATATACGAAGAGGAAAGAAAGGAAACACGAAACATAAAACATGAAAATGTAAAAAACGAAGTGATTCGAAAACAAAAGACGATCGACGATTGTCGGCACGAAAACAAAAAATATTATAAACGATGAAACTCGAAAAAGAAACAAAGAAAAACGAAACAAATGTAAAGAATGAAGAAAATCAACGATTCTCTGACAGAGTTTAAGAAAATCAAAATGCCAACAACAAGTTGGCACAAAATGCCGAAAAATGACTCAACAGAATAAAAAGAAAAGGAAATTTCAAATAAAAAATAAAAGAAGGCGGTTTTTCGGTAGAAAACTTGAAAAACTGTCAATAACGAAAAAAAATCAACGATTCTCCAACGGAGTGCAAGTGTGAATTAAAAAAACCAACAGAAAATTAAAAATTCATTCCACAAAATAAAAACAAAAGAAAATTCAAATAAAAATTGAGAATGAGGTGGCCTCCTGGCTGAAGCCTTTGAAAGTGAAAAGAACAATTGAAGAAGTTCAACATTCATTTGTTTTTCATTAACGAAACATCAAAAATAATTCTACAAAAGAAAATTCAAATGTAGAAGCAAAGAACGAGGTGCCTTCCTGACTGAAACTTTTAACAGTGAAAAGAAAAATTGAAGAACTGTCAATAATAAAAACGAACAAGAGGAAACTAAAAGCGACGGAGTTGTTAGTCTTTTGATTTTTCAGCATTCCACCGGAGAACATTCGACGTTAATTTATTTTTGAAGATCTGAAAGCCGAAACTTGGTTGAGGAAAGTGTCAAAAACTATGTTCGTCAGAACTAAGAGAAAACGACAAAAGCGATCAGCGCAACACGACGAAACAAGGCAATATAACCAACCAAAAAATTTGTTAATTTAAAACATAACTAATATAGGTGAACAAGCTCTAAAGAAAACAGAAAGTAAGTCGAGTTTCATAGATCATAGGTGTTAGGATTGTAAGAAAATAGTTTTTGTTAATCAAAGAATGAGACTCGTTTCATGTAAACAACTTATTATCGGGGAATAAAGCCAGTATCGTACCAGCCAGCGTTTGATTTATACTAATAGGCTTGAAAGAAATCTGAAGTTATTTTGAAATTGAAACTTTTCGATTTAATTTCAGGCAATTCAAGCAAGCATGTTTGTCAGAAGAGAATTCAAAAATTCAGTCAAAACAAACCAGGATCATCAGCGAGTCATTAATACATTTTAAAGAAAACTATCCAAGAATCTGGGGCACTCAATATCGCATTAAAAAGAGGTGTCAGTAGATTTGGAAGTATTTCGAGGTAAAAACGCCTGACATTGAAATTGGATTCATACATGAATAGGGAACATGCACGAAGTTCTTCGCGCAAACAATTTTTTCCGAAGAATTCCATTTTGCTGAGTAAACTGCATACCTCTGATAACGTTACCTAATATAAAACTTTTACGGAAAAGTGCATGTGTACACAGTAAAATGAGCTTGCCAGTGCTGTGGTTTCTCCTATTTTCAGTGCATACATGTTATTCGCTTGACTTTAGTAAGACACTGCTAAAATTTTTATTATTGGCTTAGCACACGTTGAAAACCTGGTTTGTATTTACTGAAACGTACTTTCAAATGTTTTTAAAAAATTGCAGGCGGAGGAACATACTTTTGGAAAAAACCGAAAGCCTTATTAAGAAACTCGCATCGCTTTGGGTATAATGCAAGAGAAGCTGATGAATTTGATTACGGAAATGGTCCTAAAGGTCCTCATTTTCAGTGCATTAATTAGCGTGAAATGTAATGTAAATTTTAATTTTCCAGGACCTGCAAATTGGCCTAACTTATTCCCAGGATGCGGTGGAAAAAACCAATCCCCAATTAACATAACCCTTAGTACATTAAAAAAAAGATTGTATGGAAAGTTGCAATGGTCCAGATCTTATTGGCACGTGCCAGATAACATTAGCATCATCAACAACGGCCACACAGGTAAAAAACTGGGTTAAAGCCAAACTGGAACTTCACTGATTTTTTTCAAGTTGAGATTCGGCCATCTTTACCTGACATACCTGCCATAAGTGGGGGCCCGCTAAAGTCAACATACCAATTGCAGCAGATCCATTTTCATTGGGGCACAGTGAATAGCAGAGGTAGTGAACACACACTGAATGGAAGGAGGTTTCCCATGGAAATACACGCAGTGCATTTGAAAAAGGGTTTGACCATGGAAGAAGCCACGAAGTTACCTGATGGTTTAGCCGTCGTAGGTTACTTCGTTGAGGTAAATGGATAATCTAACACCTACACATAAATGCAACCGTTTATTTGCAGATAGTAGGAATAAATAATTCTGCTATAAACAAGATTGAAGAATCTTTTGACTTTATAGGAAGCAATCCTGGTGTGGAAGGAACAGTCCCCCGTAAATTTCCAATGAATGACCTGGCCAGAGATTTCTGCAGGAACTACGTGACCTACAACGGATCCCTTACCACCCCCCCATGTTCGGAATCCGTAGTTTGGATAATCGCCCCTTTCAACGTGGGGATAACCAACGAACAGCTCGAGGTTTTTAGATCGCTTTACTCCTCAACCAGTTCGTTGCGAGATAACTACAGACCAGTGCAACCCCTGAACGGAAGACCTGTTTACTACGCCCTGTAAAATTTAAATTTCGAAATAACATTTCCTAACCAATTTTTGCGTTGGGCAAAAACTGCACAGACCTTCATCCACTTCACAGCCCTGTTGTCATCCCTTGGTTATACACGCCATAAATAACGGTGAGGGTGAACGGGTTAGGGAAAAAATTGGGCCCAATTTTTCAAATCGCCCCGACGCAAGTCCTACCGGGCGATTCTTTACACATCTGCGGCGACTGTAAATTGTAACGTCGAGAGAAAAAACTCTGCGCCACCCCCCCGGATGTAAATCACAGGGGAAAGGCCTGAAGCCCCAAATGCAAATTGTAAAAAGTATCAAGTCCCTTAAATCATTGAAGTCATTAATTGTAATTCTTAAACAAAATAAAGTTTTGAACAGAAATACAATGAAAGGATACGAAAAGTAGAATTGAATATATAAAAGAATGGAGAGAAATAATTTGATGAAATGGAGCGCCTTTATTTACAGTAACAAAATCTGAGTTTGTATAGCGATTAAAAATTCTAATGACGTGAAATGAAACAATTTTGGAAATGCGGAAAAACGTCAGTCGACAGCGACGTGATGCTAGAAAGTGCGCCGAAGTTTTAATAAATGATAAATGTTTTGCATTAATAGCACGTCGTTCTGCGACAGTTGCGAAATTAATTTCGGAGCTCGAGAACCGTTTGCAATCCGACAGTTGTAATGAAGGAAACGTCTTGACAGATTATACTAATTTAAAAGACTCCCACCCTCTCGCAACACTAATTAACGAGTCTATACGCCACCTCTAAAGTTTATTCGAATTTGCTTCCGGAACACGCCGAATTGCTTGTTAATGTGTGCTAATCTAATAATTACAAAAAAAATAAAGAAATTAACCGTGGTGTAAATGTTTCATACATTTTCATATTTAAGGAATATGGGGGCACGTATGGAGCGCGACACTGCAATGACAAATAATAATATAAAATATATGCAAATTCTAAATGGTTCCGCGTCTACCCGTACATACGACTTTATTATATTTCCGGTTCGTCGTCTGCGTCGTGACGTCAGCTCCGGCTCTTACGTGCCCTGCGATAAATTGCCGATTTCCAACAAGTCTTTGTGTTGCGGTGAACTGCAAGGTAATCTCCATTAATCATATTTCACAACAAATTGAACTGGATTATTGTCGAAGCTCGATGGTTCATTACGTGCGGGAACGAGAGAATTATGACATTGAGGAAGGTCTTAAGGCGCATAAATATTCAATGAAGGCGTTTCAAATGCTACGGATTTACTGTTGAGGATGAAATCATTAATTATTAATAATGCGGATATGTTTATAAAAGAAAGCGCAAGTCTAGTGTAAGAGGGTTAGTTTCTCCTGTCTTACTTTAATTTCTTAATTATCTGATGGGTAGCAAAAGAGCCATTGGTGACCAATGGTAAACAGTAGAATGGTATTCCAAGTAGACTAACAGGTAGAAGAGTTGATGGCCTCCCAACTTCCTCCCAGTCGACAAAGAAAGAGCGTAAAGTATGTACGAAGCAACACTATTTCAATCGCGATATTCTACGAAAACCTTAGGCAGGTCGGTTTGGTTTGCAGTGGAAGTTTTGAGCTATGCTTCTGCTGGGGAGGTCCTAAATAGGATGCTCGAGGAATGATGATGATTAACTTTTTTCTCCTTCTCTATACCTCTTGTTGCCATTAGAGGGAAACATGAAGATAAGATAAGATGAAGTGAATGACAAACAAAAGAAGCAAAAACTGTTGGAAGTAAAAGGAAATTGGATATACCATCTAGTGACTTAAAGGAACAAAGAGTGGGTGGCTACAGCCTGTGAAAAAAAAAGCTTCCTTCAGTTAAGACTCACCTTCAAGGATAATTACCCTTCAAGGATAAACTTAAGAGAGATTTTAGAGCAAAACTGCCATAAACTAAGGGCAACTGCTGATGACCAAAAAGACTAACGAGTAAAGGGAGTTTAGACTTGATATAGGACGCGCTGGGGCTTTATGAAAACGAAGTTTTCTTCAATTGCTAATAGAGAAAAAAGACTAACGAGTGAAGAGAGTACTTTGATGGAAATAAAAGTTTCTTCTTCACCCAAATTCTCTACAATCGCCAGAGAGAGAGACAAGAGATACGTATAAATAATATAACGCCTTTTTTTCCAAAAGGGACACTTTAGTTTCTCCTCGTATAACTTTTGCAGGTGACGAGTAGTTTGGCTAAGCAGAGGACGAAACAGAAAGCTTCTGAGCATTTGAAACAAATAAAATATTGGTTTTAGAAGAGAAAATAATGGAATAAAGAGCAAGAAAAAGACGACGAAAAGCTTCTTCTTCTTGCTTCCAATTGTACCACGTCACAATTCTTCTTTAAGCTGGAGTTGGATTCTTTCTTGCAGAAGGACTTCCTCAAGGCCACTACTGTTGACATTGTTCTTGTTCTACTGCTGCTGCTACTCTATAGAAACCGATGGTGATGATCTTGACTTGCTCTATTTATAGGTAAGTGTTATGGTTCACGAATATTTCTGCCAAGAAAACGTCGACAGAAATTTTGGCAACCGAAAAACAGAAGAAGATGGACAAAGACCACGGAAACCTTTTTTTACCCCAAGGTGCCACATCTAACCATTATTCTATATTTTTCATCCTTTTTCCAACGCCGGTTACTATGGGTGCTAACAGTTACCGGAAGGTAAATAATGTGGAAGAAATGGCGAATTCATTCCTTGCTTGACGCTCAGCTGTAAAGACTTCAAGTCCTTCAAGGATCATCATAAGAGAAGGAAAGAAGTTTGACCTTTTTAACTTTTTTCCGCGCATTAATTGAAGAAAATTATTCAAAGTGACGAAAATTGCTGATGACTGTAGGCAAAGAAGTTCAACGCTGACCAATTTCTAAATTTGCTGAATTGATTGACTTGAGTTGTAAACAGGAATGTCGTCTGATGAAGAAACGATACCTAAAGACTTTAGCCCGCATTATTTGTCAAACTTTAGATTACAACGACCTTCAGAATGCACCTGAAGACAAAATGATTCAGATTGTTGAGAATAAAATAGTTAATGCATTTAAACTTTTAACAGATTGTTAATAACGAGTGTTTATTAATTACAATTTTTGTAATAATATTAATTTAGATATCTCCCTTTATTTACAAACACGACATTGGCTTGTACAAAAATTAAAAAATAACAACAGTATCATAGTAAACGTAACACACACACACAAACATAAATAAACAAGACCCGCAAGCGAAGAAGTAAAAGACTTGAACAAAGAGGAGGTGGATTTTATAATGTAAATTGGTGCCTTTCACAGGAGCGGATTGTTGAATTATTTATGCCGCGAAACACATTTTTCCTTCGCAGGCTCGCGTGCAGACGTCTCCGGGGAACATTTCGAAAACGAGGTTGCAAAAGAAAACGCCGAGACCAATCCTTAGCAGAAAGTCTCTTTCACCTCAGACGCGCATCACTAATTCAGCATGATAATACAATCGACTTCCCGAAAAATAAATACGAACACGTGCTCTTCGTTAAGTTTATTTGATCTCGGGGTTTCTTTGAACCCGAGCGGCCAGAAACTTTATTGTGCGGTACATTAACTGAAAAAATAATCGCAAATTCGCAGCAATCTCGAGTTTCGTGCTTTATACACTTTGCCTTCGAAATGGCACTCGATTGAAACAACAACTAATTGAATATACATTCGTAACTCTAATTTAGTTCCCACAAACGATAATGCATCTGAAGCCTAAACATGTGTAAACATCATGTCCTGACATATCCACTCGTGCGAATCTAACTCGGGGCATCATGCGGACGAACTCAGGGAGTTTGAATTACCAATGATGGATGGTGCAGGTGTCGTGGAGGACCTATTTTAGACCACACCATAATCGATACCGATAACCGAACTGCTGTTGCACACTCTCGTCCTTTATCAGCGCGCTAATTACACTGGTAGGTGCTTCGTGCGATAACATCGCTTCTAGTGTTATGACAATCTTACGTTAATTAAACTATCGATTTTGCGTTACGGTCCCGGTTACTTCAACAACAACGACCCTCACGGCATGTCATGCAAGAGGGTCAAGTCACATGATTTAATTCCTCAACGTCAAATTTCATCCAAATTTCCATTCTTAATTATTCAAGCTCTTGAACTTGATCGCTTGCAACGAAAATCCAAAAATTATAGAAAGTTATAAGAGGAAAATCAACGAGCAAACCTGCGCATTTGTGGAATCCTTAATTGGAAACATTTCTTTAAAAAAACTTTATTCACAACCAAACACATATAAAATTATTAAAATAAATAAATTAATCGATTAATCCTCAATTAATTCAGGAGGCTGAGTAATAATAGTCGACCCTTTCTGTGCGGCTTCCTTTTGCTTGTCCTTTTTTCCTTGGGGTTCTTCTGTGGTTTTACCGACGCCGGCCTTATCCTTAGGATTAGCAGCGCCAACTAAAAGCGGCTTGAGCTTTCGCGGACGGTCTTCATGGCCACCAAAGCGCGAGTGTATCCGAGCGTGGCGTTCCCTCTCGCGTTCCCTGATCTGCTCCATGAGGGCAGATCGCTCCAAATTTCGACTTGATTCGTTCACCCTGTGCGTCACCGATCTCAAGGACGCGCATATAGCTTCGATTTCCGCCCCAACGGTGGAAGGATTAAACGAGGGTTGATTCGCGCGCTGTATCAAAGTGTCTATGTGCACTCTGGCTGATTCTAAAGCTCTTCTTATTGGTTCACTGTTGTAGGTTGGCCGTCTTAACGCAGGTGGTTTTCTTGGGCTAGGGGTTGAACGACGCGTTGTCTGCCTTGAAGGTGAAATCGGCTCACCTTCACCTACCATGTTAACCAACAAATCCGACGAAGCCCCAACAAAGTTTTCTGTGGTTCCCGAAACTAATTTCTTATTAGCTAGACCTTCGGATGAAGCCGAAGTTATTTTACTATTAACATTCGGAGGCCTATTTGCCTCTGGAAGTACTGAATCCTTTGTATTTTGTTGCTGACGTTGTGGTGTGGTGTTGGGAGAAACTTGCCCAACAACATCTTCCGAATCAGGTGACTTCGTTGGATCTTCCAGATTTATCCCTCGTTCTAAATTGGGATTCCTTTTCAGACCCACGCCATCATCTTGGAGCTTATTCATTTCTTTTAAATTGGAAGTTGAGCGACGCATGGTATGCCCAGGAGAGGCTTCTCTAATTTCAGTTGACGAAAGAGTCTCTCCTTCTGGTAACGCCGAAGTTTTCTTGTTGCTAATATTCGGTGGTCTTTGATTGCTTGAGCTAGCGAGCTCTCCTTTTGGGCTTTCGGATGCTTTTTGGCGATGATGTTGGTGTTTTGGAGGAGCTTGTCCTAAGTCAAGATCAAATGATGAAAATGCTTGCCTTTTGTCTGCCGTATTAAGAGAAACTTGACTATCTTCATCTCTTCCTCTCTTTAAATTGGGGACTTCTTTTTTAACATCTGGCAAGGCTGAAGTTTTCTTGTTGTTAATACTCGTTGGTCTTTGACTGCTTACTTCAACGGATTCGGCTAGTGAAGATCCTTTTGCATTCTGCTGCTGGCGTTGTGGGTCGGTGTTCGGCAAAGCCTGTCCTAAGGTGTTTTCAAAATGAGTTGCCGTATTTTGAGGAACCTCATCGTCAAACACGTGTTGCACATCAATTTGCCTTTGTGCGCTCGGAGCTTCCGGTTTCGCTTCTTTTACAAGATCTGACGAAGCGGAGGTTTTCTTGTTGCTAATATTCGATGATTTTTGATAGCTAACTTCAGCTGATCCTTTTCCATTCTGCTGTTGACGTTGTTTGTTAGGAGATGCTTGTCCCAAGAAGTCGTCAAAATCAAATTGCGAAGGCATCTGTCTTTTATTTGCTTTGTTTAGAGAGACCTTTTCATCTGGCATGTTTTTCGCATTCGCTTCCTTATTTAAATTGGGAGCTTCTAGTTCCGTTTCTTTAACAACTTCTGACAAGGCCGAAGTTTCTTTGTTGCTTGTATTCGGCGGTCTTTGATTGCTTACTCCAGTGGACTCAAGTGGTGTTGATCCTTTTCCATTCTGGTGTTGACGTTGTCCTTCAGGCTCAGCTTTTTTGGGAAAGACCTCCTCAATTTGCATGTCTTTACTCTCCATTTCTGATAAGGCGGCGGTTTTTCCGTTGCTTATATTCAGTGGTCTTTGACTGCTAACTTCAGTGGACCCTGAAACCTTCGCATCACTTTGATGGTGGCGTTGAGGAACGGTGTTCGAAGCAGCTTGTCCCAAGACATCATCAAAATCGGATGCTGAGCGTTTTTCTGCCGTATTTGGGGAAGCTTTATCATCGAGCAGTTCATTCGTTTCCCTCTTGGCGTTGGAATTTCTTTTGATGATTTTGAGGGTCATGCCGTTTTCTTGGGCTTTCTTCGTCAATAAATTCGCAGCGATACCTACAATTGGAAACGGAATTAGAACAAGGTTTTTTGTCCACAGTTGTTAGGTGACGCAAGACTTAAGTTTCGAATTTACTTATTTCCCAACTGCTTGTGCATGTGAAAGGCGTGAACGAGAAGTGACGTTCATGTTTACTCTGACATTTGAGAGTTTCTTTACATATTGTTTCATTTGGCTGCTACTTAAAGTCAGCCTGTATATGGAAAAAAGCAAACCCGATTTTAAAGAGTGCAGGATAAGTGCGTGCGGTTCAAATAACGTAACAGAATAAGTATAACTAACAACAAAAAAACGAAAAGTAAATCAAACTTGAGCTCATTTTTCCAATATACAGTAAACAACTAAAAATAAAATTAAAAAATATTGAAATAACTTTAGCTCTAACGGCTGTATAAAGAGAAGTCTACACACGAAAGGATTGTGTTGTGAATGTGAAAGAAAAAAATGTTAAAATACAGTTTGCATATGACATAATTCTTTTTATCAAAAAAGAAAGCCGTTCCTAACGAAAAATCCACCACATCAGCGATAATTCATTTTAGGAGTGCAATTTTAGCTTATGAAACATATTTCTCTAATTCTAGTAATTGTGTGGCTCATACAAAATTTAAAATGAATCCAACTTCGGAAATATATAGCACTGTAAATCAATTTCATAATTGCAGTTTATAAGCACTTATTGCCTCTAAAAATTTTAAAACAAGGATCCCACAATTAGTAAAATCGTACATAAATTGATTTTGTCGAAAATCAAATAAAATTTTACCTGTTGTGGTTTTAGGGATCTCACAAAAGCATGTCAAAGAGGCATCATGGAATTTGGAACTTCCTTTCGCTTCCGCACATACAGATTTACACAGTTTTTTTAAGCTGCCAAGCGCACCGCCATTGTAATGCATTTCCCTGGGCGCGGGCAATGACAGGGCAAGACCTGAAAATTTTCACGTTCATTACATGTAGTAAATAAATTAATTTCAACAAATGTTTGCAATCACGAAAGCGTTCGGCCAGTGAAAATTGAGTTCCGCAAACAAATCGTGGCGGGGGTTTAATTAAAACAAAATGAATTTGCGCTCCCGCACAAAACGTTCCACATATTAAGTCACAAAAGTAAATTGTACTTACTCAAAACGGCGAAAATAATCCAGAGTGCGAATAACTTTTCCGGTCCCATTTTCACTTTCGTGTTGTGTTTAGACTAAGCCCGAAACGTAGGGTGTTAAATATACTGTCGTGGAATCCGCTGACTGTGATGTTTCGGTATTTATTGTTTCATTATGAAACAATACCGCGTCCTCGATTGCAACAATAAATATGTTGACACAAAGAAAATAAATTCAAATATTTTCGAATTGATTTAAGCATGTGCATTATAAAAGGAACGAACGCTTTTTGAAGTGAAGCGAAAATCGAATAAAGGGGGTCGAAAGTTTCAAGCCTCGTTAACTTTTGAAATCACTTGCCCCAAGGTAAAATCTATACGGAGAAGTTTTAATTAATGCGAATAATTAGGCCGGTAAACAAGCGGGAGACGCAGAATGGAGAAGAGCACAATATTGAAACAGTATTTTCTTGTTTCCTCTCCGTCTTAACAGAAACGAAATTAAGTCCGATAAATTCATTTCATCAAATGATTTAGCTACTCCCGCCAGCTGCTTGATGTAAATCTTGATTAATTAAATCAGAAACAGTATAATTTATAATAATATAAAACCGACAGGCCATACGTTTAAATTCATTTAAAAAACAACACACAATAAAGTAAGCCACGTCGGCCCAAATTCAAATTAACCAAGTAAAATGTGACGTATTAAAAAGTACAGTGCGATCTTAATTTATGTGACAGGGAAAAAGAGTCTGAATCAAACTAATCAGGTTTAGAGGAACGACAGTTCTAGCCCATCAAACGATCAACTAATTTTCAAACCATACCCAAAGCGATAATAAGAATTAAGGAAAGTGTGGGGCCTAAGGTCTAACACATTTAAATTCATAGACAAAACTATTGGAATTGGAAACCTCCTCCAAATAAATGAAACAATTCTTCCAGCAGATCCATAGCTCTTCTCCAACTTTGCCATTTAACAAGTTTTATTGAACTAAAACTTATAATGACTAGTGCAATCATCAAAAACGTAAAAAACAGACTTATTACGGATTCCAGCTCATTATTATGCATTGCAGAATTAAGTTTAATGACCTGGTGAAGGTTTACTCCTCGTTCATAATTTATTTTATTTGTTTCGCGAAGTTTCGCTGCTCAAAAACTAATCTCTCCTCTCACTCGACGCTCGCCATCAATTTTTCATAGTATTGCATTCGGTAATTAACCGTGATTTACGAGACAAAAGATCCTCGTTACGTGCTAAGTACAAGACGCATAAATAAATTACGGTTATTAATTCGATGTGCTTTCATGGAGTAAGAAGAAGTATGTATAAAGTTTTTGCTGGAATTAACAAGTTCTTCAATTAAGTTCCCCGGAAAAATATTAATTGCGCAAGTTCTCGTTTCAAACGGCGTTCTACCAGGAAAAGGATTATTTTCGTGAAGTTTAAGGATTAAATGTTGTCTTTGTAAATGCTGAAAAGTTAAAGTTCTGAAATTAGTCTCTTAGAAAAATATTATTAAGTAAACCCGTGTTTCAGATACATTTGTACATTCTCTTGTAATTAATGGTTTCATTAAATCCGCAGACATCAGGCTGTGATGATGAAATAAAAGCATATCTCTGTCGTCGTTACAATAATGATTAATGTGACCCATAACTTCGGTTGCCAGTTTAATTAAAAGCTTCACGATATGAAAGAAAGGATCTCCAAGTAATCCTAGAAATTGCATTCTTCGAGAAACGCTTATCTGGAATGTTCCCAGAGAAGCACCTACATGTGTGTGTACCGCCAGACTTAATATTCGTTAAAAATTCATTCTCCGACCGGTCGCATAAAATGTTGGTAAATTACCTGGACCAGTTTCCGGGACGCTGCACACCAAAAGAAATAACGAGACGCCGCCCCGAAAACTGCAGCGTCGCTTTTATCTCACGTAAACCCGACGTCTTAATAACATTCTCCGAGGAATGTAGGTCGGCGTGCTCACCCCGCATTAATGCAACCCCGAGATGAAACGCTTCCCGCTGAATAAATTATTTATTAAAAGCAAATTTAAAAAAGCAAAAGCGTTGACTGTAGGCCGTGCTCTTATTTACACTTTCGAATCTGTTTGGGTGGCTGGCATTAAAAAAATTTAAAGACGCAGATTGTTTTGTTTTGGAAACAACTTGACATTTTACTCAAATTATTTGGAATGAAAGAAAAGAAGATAAATGTTATTTACTTATTGGCCAAGAGAATTGGGCACTTCAAAAAATCTTATAAAAGTGATCGAATCCTCAAATGTTTCAGAATAGACAACACTCAAACTCAAAACCTGTCCTAAAAGGCTTGTGGCATAAAAAAATAATAGCCCAAAAGGATCCAGAATCGTTAAACTTATAATAACAATGTGAAAGTGTCAAAAAATCCATTCTTCTCTGGGCTAACTGAATTGGGCATTTATAATCATAAAAATGCTCAAAACACATCAAAACCAATAATGTTATCTTTTTCCCAAATTAGTGCATCGCCTGGCAATATTGTTTTACCAAAATGGTGGAATTTTTGCTTCATTGTCGCCATTATCGTAAATAAAGTCACTAATATCACGTTTATAGCAACGCTTATACCGAGTGATTTTTAACATTTTTTATCAACTCTTGCCATGAAATCTGGACGGCACGTCTTAGATTAAATCATTGCACACCTTGATACTGTCTTACCGTAAAGCTAAGACGTGCAGATCAAGTTCCATGGCAAAAGTCGATAAAAAAAATTAAAAAATCACCTGATATTTTTAATTGAATGAAAGGAGATGTAATCCAAGGCTTCACCAGGTTGTTAAAATTTTATTATTAACGTCCCTGTGTCGTCCTTTTCAGTCTTTACGCTCTCATGATAATTTAAACCTCCTCGGGAGGCGATCTTGCCTACATTGAGGTAATTCAGAAAAAGAAATGGCAAAACTAAAATTCGATTACATAATAAAAAAACCAAATATAAATAAAGTTTTATTATAAATAAATATACATAGGTACATTTGATACAACAAGAAAAAACTGGAATTTGGAATTATTAATTAAATGTATCGTTTTCAAAAGACGAATAATTCTGGTAATCTGGATCCCCATTAGCTTTAAGCTGAGCTCGGAGTACGGCGTTGCCCAAAAGCAACTTGATTTTTGCTTGTTCGACAACGGGCAGCCGTTTAGTTGTTTTCGCCATACTCAAGAAGAACATCTCGATTTCATCTTTCTCTCTTAACTCGCAATCTTCACATCTGGTGGTTGCTTCGCTTTCGCGTGCCTTTCTAATTTCAGTGAATGAACTTTCGCTTCCGTCTGTTTTCACGACGTTCGTGACTTCCGGCTTTACATTTGGTTCGTCTCCTTCTAAGAGTTGCTCAGAGTTAAGTTCCTCGATGTCATCTTCGTCTCTAGCTTCTAATTTCTTCCTCTTTTTTCTTCTTCCTCCTTCTATGAAAGGCAGAAGAAAAGACATTTGCTTCTCGTACTTCCACGCGGGACTTTTTAGGATTCCATTGGTACGTTTTATGTTGCGACGTCTGATGGCGTTCAAGTAACAGCTTCGTATCTTATCCCAAGTATATCTCACAACCTCAGCTACTCAAAAAAAATTGTATTATATTTTCATGATTACAAATTTATTTTCTGCAAACTTTTAATCCTTTTTATTAAACTATAGGTAAATTGTGGTCATCCTACAGAGCTATTACAGCCAGGTTTGTCAAAAAAGTTGATTAATTACAGAAAAAAAAACCCCTATCACTATTTGTGAAACACCCTGTGTAATAAAATCCACACATTAACACATTGTGATCACTATAACGCAATAATTGAATGTCTCTCCCTTCTTCTTGTACATGTCTGACTCATCTGAGCGGCAAATTGCGTCTTTCGCCACGCTTTAGTGATCACCCTATGTAATTTGCTGACTACCATATGCAAGCATAGAGGGCGCTCAGTTTTACCTTTCAAGTTTATATCTCTGCCTATCTTTTCCCATGCAGCTTGCCGTACATGTGAATCTTTATAACCCGTCAAATCTGTATTGTAAAGTAGTTCACATTCTCTCACTTTTTCTATAACTAATTCATTCGTAGTGACTGCACCAACTCCATTCATTATCACGTGATACCAATAAGAACAAAACAACACAAACCTAAAACGTGCTTTCACGAGTTTGCGTGTCGTTGGTGTGAGACCCAGATAAGTTTACTACTAGTGCACGTCACTAGGTGGCGAAACATTCCGGAACTTATTTGAAAATTATTTTAAACACAAATCAATAGTAGAAAGATCTTGATCTGCGCTACGTTTAAATTGTTGTGTCTTCAACTTAGAAGTCACCTGTGGGACAGTTCGACTGCACTCTACAATAATTACTTTAAGATTTCTAACTTACCGATTTTTAACTGTACTTTGGTATAAACGATGGCGCCACAATATTTACGCCTTTATTTAAAGTATTATTAAACCAATTATTGTTTAAACAATTCTATTTCACGTTGACCAAAACTTTATGATTTAAAATAAATGATACACAGAGATAATGTAAAAATGAATAGAGCATGTACCGAGAGATTGTAATTTATTGAAATTTTTTATAAGTAGGCCAATTTTATTTTGGCAACCCAGTTTGAAATTTTAAGGTAAAACATAGAAATAAATTAAAGTGTTAAACATTTACTGACATTTAAAAATAAATTAACTTTACCACCAAATAAATGACGCATCTTCGGATTGGAAGTTTAATGTCCGCGAGAAAAATAATTTATGAAGTTTAAAATAAAGAACGAAATTAATAAAATGCACCGTTTTCGAAAGATGAATAATTCTGGTAATTTGGGTCTCCATTAACTTTTAACTGAGCCCGGAGTACGGCATTTCCCAAAAGCAATTTGATCCTTGCTTGTTCAACGACGGGTAATCGTTTAGTTGTTCTTGCCATGCTCAAGAAGAACATGTCGGTTTCATCCTTCTCTCTTAACTCGCATTCTTCACATCTGGAGTTTACTGCTGCACTTTCTCGTGCGTTTGTAATTTCAATGAATGAAGTTTCGCTTTCGTCCGTTTTCGCAACGATCGTGACTTCCGGCTTTATGTTTAGCTCGTCTTCTTCTAAATGCTCAGAGAGGTTGTTCACCTTAACGTCTTCAATACTTTCGAAGTCATCGTCGTAGCTCTCTTCTTCATTTTCACAAAGTCTCTTTCTCGCCTTCCCTCTTCCTCCCATGAATGGCAGAAGAAAGGCCATTTGCTCCTGGTACCTCCACATGGGGCCTTTTATAATTTCATCGGTATATTTTATGTTACGACGTTTGATTGCGTTTAAAAAACATCTTCGTAGCTTATCCCAAGTATATCTCACAGCGTCGCCTATTAAAAAAAAAGAAACTGTTTTATAACGTGCCTTTTTTTAAAATTCTTCTCGTGGTTGACGTGAATTGTTAGTTGTGAACCAGGCTTGCTTGACACTTAATAAATTGACAAATATCATAACCAATAAATTGACATATATCATAACCTAACTTTTCCCGGTAAAGGGCATGTCATAAAATTCGAAAAAACAGTTTCATTAACAATTTTATTCTAAATTCAGAGTAAAATCATGCTAGGTGTTCAAAATGTCCACAAATTTTCATCAATACAGGCTTGGGTTCTACGTAAAACTAATATTTCATACATCAGGTCGATTGAGGTTGGTTCACAACTGACAATTCACGGCCAACTACGAGGAATTTTAAGAAAGCTACGTTATTTTCGTGACTCAGTTTATTTTGAACATTTACATTATTTTTATTCATGCCATGACTTTGTCTTAAGCGAAATTTCTCAGAACAGGAAAACAAACAACAATGATCACCCTATTTAATTTGTTGATTACCACATGCGAACATAGAGGGCGCCCACAGTTACCTTTCATGTTTATATCTCTGCCTATCTCTTCCCACGCAGCTTGCCGCATTTGTGGATCTTTATAACTCGGCAAATTTATGTTGTACAGTAGTTCACACCCTCTCACTTTCTCTATCACTAACTCATTCCTAGTGACTGCACTAGATCCACTCATTATCACGTGATATCAATATAATCAAAACAATACAAACCTAAAACGTGCGTTCACGTGAGCTTACGTGTTGTCATTGGCATGTGACGTCGATAAGCTTAATACCAACGCGAGTCGGTAGGTGGAGACACTTTACTTGAAAATTTAAAATAGACCACAATTTTAAATTAAGAATTTCTTTATTTAAACGAGTTGTACAAAATATTACGAAACGATTTTATCGTCTGCCTTTTCCCTTCTTTCCTTTACCTCCAGCACTAGAAGGATTTTGATCTCCGCTGGGTTTAACTTGCCTCGTTTTCAACTTAGGGATCATTTCGCCGAGGTGATTCATAATACTGTCTCTAGTGGGAAAGCTCGCGTTATACAAGCTCCCGTCGTCGTTCTTCAACTGCACTCTAATTCTGCCCCTGTACAATAACTCTTTGCTTCTCTCGCGACTGTAAAGTTTGTTCTCGACTCCGACTTTCAGGCCCGCAGCGATCAGGACGTCTCTGATTTCCTGGTGCGTGGGGTTCTCGACGCATTTTTCTTTTGCTACCCTCCTGCCTTGTGCCAGCGTCTTCTTGCTGTTTATGTAGGCCGGGTAGATGCATATCCATCTGGAAGGTTAAAATTGGGGTGAGTTGAAGTTAGAGTGAATTTATCCTCGTACCGTTCTACGTCGCTGTATTTTTTGTTGGGATTCCATGCCAGCACTTGAACTCCAGGTGGATGTGCCATTTTTTAAATAATATTTTAGAAAATACTTTTGTGTGGTTATAAACACTTGCACGTCACATTGACAACTCTACAGATTTCGAACTTATCGACTTCCAACTGCACTTTGGTGTATAAGATGGCGCCACTTTATTTGCGTTTTATTTAAAATATTATTAAATTAATTATTATCGTTTAAACAATTCTGTTTTATTCTCAACAAAATTTTATGATTTACAAGGAATAATGTAACAAATAGCAGTCAACGAGGGTGTAAAAATGAATTGAGCATCTACCGAGTGATTGTAATTTATTGAAATTTGTTTTATAAGGAGATGAATTTTGTTTTTTGTTAAAATTAGGAGTTTTTAAAACATTGAATTTGTTCCTCACACTTTTTGACTTCGCGTATGTGTTATTAAAGCCAGTGACATAGGAACTAGACATACATACACAGTAGGCCAAAAAATGAGATACGTCATTGGTGTAAAGAAGCACTGATGTTAACATAAGTGTTTTAAACGGTTGAATTGTCTATTGGCCATAACAATTAAATAAATTAAGATAAATCAACTGTATTTGCATCAAATGTAGCAGTTTCTTTTATATAAGTTTCAATCATCAAATACAAAAAGAAGATTATATTATTCGCGATCACAATTAAAAAAAAACGTAATAAATTGGATGCGGAAAGCATAAACTCAGAGTATGTCATCACTGTTAACAAATAAACGAAATTTGTAATTAATTAAGAAACGTATAATTAAGCTATTACGTTTATTAACGCCTCCTCAAAGTTTCCCATTTTGTTTTAACAATAACTAACGTAATTGTCAAAGTCTGTAAATCAATCAGTCAATAATAATTGACAGACAATGACATCACCACAAATTAATTTTACGTTAAGTAAAAGCAAGTATTAATGAAATTCTACCACTTAGCCCTCGTAGTACTCTCAACCTGGAAATTGTTAGCTGCAAATCCTCTTGGATGTCCTGACCCTAGTACACCTGCGAGCTAGAAAAGATCTAGCTTCATAATTTACCATTTCGTATTCCAGATAAAAACCCTTTGGAAGAAACAGTCCACGAGTGTGATCCGAAACGACCCAACATATTCATCGACAGAAACAATTTGCTGGGAAAACCCGCGGGCCACGAACACGAGGAAGCTAAATTCGATTACTCCAACGGTCCAAACGGTTCGTAAAGGAAGCCCATCTTAGCCCCTTCGTTTATGATTCGACGTTTTAGGGCCCGCACATTGGGCGAAATTATTCAAACAATGCGGCGGCAAACATCAATCACCAATAAACATAGATTTATCGACTATTAAGTCAATCAAAATGCCGAAATTAACTTGGGACGAAATATACTCTACAATGCCTTCGGAAATTACAGTTGAGAACAAAGGCCATTCCGGTAGTAATAAAAAAATAAAATAACACAGGGTAATACTTTCCGCTATTTCAGTTGTGCTCAAGGCAACTTTTACAAACGCGAGTCTTCCAAAGTTACAGGGAGGTCCGTTAAGTAACCCTTACTATTTGGATCACATCCATTTCCATTGGGGTACAACGGATCATAAAGGCAGTGAACACCAAATAAACGGGAAAACTTTTCCTATGGAGATGCACGCCGTTCATATTAAGCCCTACATGAAGTTAGAACAGGCGGCTAAACTACCAGATGGGGTGGTCGTAATCGCCTATATTTTCGAGGTAGTGACTCTGTATTTTTTGCTGGATCAAGTAATTTGAACCGAACTATTTTAGATAGACCAAACTCCCCACAAAGCTTTGAATTACGTTCAGGAAGCGTTCGAGTTGATAGAGATGGACCTGAACACGGCTCAACCACTTCAAAACATGTTTCCGCTGTGCTCTTTGGCGGAGTACTTTTGTGAGGGGTACGTTACGTATAAGGGGTCACTAACAACGCCCCCATGTTACGAGTCAGTCACTTGGATTGTTTCCCCCTACACGATCGGTATTTCTAAGGACCAATTGGATAAATTTAGGGCCTTGTACAGCTCATCTAAAAGCCTGGAGAATAACTTCAGACCTATCCAACCACTAAATGGAAGAACAATTCATTTTGTAAATTAATATTATATTGTTTTATTTATTTTAGTCGAAACCCTTATTGCAGAGTATTTCAAAGTAAATAAGAGTTTTTTTTTAGGATTTCTTTATTAATATAATAACTAAAAACGCTACAATTTTTGGACGCCGCTATATTTTATAATTTTAATAACTTTTTAATATAAAACTTCAATCGTAAAAGTATACATCCCTGTTATTAACATCCTGTACAGGTCTCGTGTTGGTTTCTAAAGGCCCATCAGCCGACAATAACTTTCTGAATTTTTTAACTTGCCTGGACGAGATACTCAGCGTTTCTGACTGCACCAGCCACTCTATACCTTCAGTACAGGGGGGGTAAGTCAGTGAACCCATGTATGCGAAATACTTGGACGTGAAAGGCAAAACGATCCAACAAAGAGGAAAAGGATCGATTAGACAATGTGAGCCGGGCAGTTGGATGTTTTTGATCGACCTTAGTAAGGGCTCCAAGTAAGGATTATCCATTGGGGTAATCTTGAATTAAGAAATTAGTAAATGCTGAAGGAAACTCTGAATGGTGTGTGGATACTTGGAAAAGATAGCTGATGCATAACACTGCTTCATCCTCGACCGCTTCTGGAACATCGCCGTAAACCTTGTTTGCCTTCACGTGCACCGCCTGTATTTCCATGGCGTACCTAACAGCATTGATCGTGTGTTCGGAACCTTCTTCGTCATTCGGTCCCCAGCGAAATCGTGCACTGTCAAAACGGAAGCAATCACAAAGAGGCCCACCGTTGATGGTAGGGGTATCATCATCACTCCAGCAACCATAAACGATAACTAAAAGAGTCACGCGATGTATTTTGGACAAATTTGTTCCCTTGCGTAGCTTACGACCGTGTCCGTCGTTCATTGCGACGATCGAACGGGGCATGCTGTAATATTCAGCTGAAAATTTTAAGGGCTTAAGAGTTTCCGTTGGCACGCATATCGCTAAATGCGTAGATAAATTGATTGGCGATTGGCATTTTCCTCTGCTGTTTGGAAACAAGCACTTCCATAATGCAGGCCCTAAAAGAATATTTTCACGACCTCATATAATAGTAGATTATGGAGATACTATGGAAGTACTCTAAAGCAATGAATCGAAAACGTATTAGCTAACGACGAGGTACTTGCCATTATACGATTCGTATCCGTATGTATACTGGGCGACGTTCGTGGCAGAAAATAGTTGGACACAATCGAAAATTTCGGCTAATAAAACCGTTAGGAAGATGACGGTTGCCAGTATGATTAACTGCTCCACGCTAGTGAATTTGTCAAGCCAAAACATTTTGGATTTTTACTTTTAATTTGGGTGTTTTTCTGCTCTTGACGTTTACGGAATTTCGATGAGGTAACCATGGTTATAAAATCGCTGAACAGGAGGAATTGAACAACAATCAGGAGCTCATCCCAAAAGTGCTTCTTTTCTCCAAAAATATAGTACAAACTGCTATGTAACATAAACGGTCTTCGATCTGTATATTTGAAAAAGTTTTTCCATGACAAATCAATTACTTTAAACTACACAAAAGAAAATATATAAGTACGTTGACGTAATTTATCTAATAAATAAATTGTCAACGTCGCATTCGTGTATTATCTGGGATGATTAGATAAATATTTCAACCCTGAAAAGTTATTATAAAATTGAACATTCATGAAGTTTAAATTCGCTCCTTTAAACGGTCTTTCATAAAAGATGTTTTCTCTTATAAATTTCCTTCGAGAGCCACTTAAGGGCTTAGCGTCCGAACCAGATTTATTAACAAAAACGTATTAGCAATAAAGCCGTCGGCGTTAATCAAAATTTAATTCTCTCCGGCGATAAAGCGATCACACGTTAAGGTGAACAAATCAATATACTTTTGGTCACGTTACTAGCAAATAAAACTTATTATTAAGATGATTAAAATATTTCCTTTGTCATCGTAATTCCGCGTTTAATTTTCGATTCTCTAAAGCGGCGCTCTTAATTCAAAATTCGAAACGTTAAATTAAATTAATTAGTTTATCAAGGAATTAAGAAGTTTCGTATTTAATGAGATTTATTTTTAATTGGGGTTCAGTTTTTTTTTAAGAGAATGCGAAGAACCACTCTTCGGAGCACAACGACAAAATAAGGTATGAACATTGACGTTTCGTTGTCGATCTGTCGACAGCTTTTTCAAAATTAAAAACAATTATTTTTCTTGAGGTAGGGCAACTCTTACTAATTGATTAATTTGTGATTATGTTATAATAAAATTAATTCAACAGTAGCAGTGTTTGCTAATCAATTATATTGATTCTTTAATTTTTTTAATAGTTTAAGAAACGAAGAAAATTTATAACTCGTGTCCTAATAAATTGACAGTGAGTGAAAGTGATTATAAATTATCTAAAAACTGGGGCTTACACGTAAGTAATGTGTGGGAATTTACATTGTCACAGCGTGCACATTCTTACAGATTAAAACATCAACGAATCAATATATCAAAACATTACAGTAAATATCTTGTATACTTGCCCATGATCACCGAGTATTTATTAATAATTATTATCTTAATAAACATTAAACGAAATTGCTTCATACATCGCGAATGCAAATGCGCTTATTGAAGCCAGGGGAATTTAATTACGTAGATATTTGTTTTATCGAAATCCGCAGATTAACAGCAAGCACGTTCCTAAAGAAATAAAGATAACAAATTCGCATTGATAAATATCAGTAATTAAAGTAGATTTATCCAGTGTTCCTCTGCGTTTGTATTTATTTCAAGTGGCTCTCGAAATTATGTAAGTACAACATCACTTTCACTATTTCACATGCCGAAAATCAAAAAGAAATTATGAGCAGTCTTAATCCACACAAACTAATTATAGTCTGTTTAAAAATTTAATGAAAAACCGACGCAATTGCATCGATTATTTTAGTCCTGCTTTGCACATCCTCGTGTATGTAGTACTTACTATCCAAGTGCACAATACTTCCTGTCAATAATGATGTGGGAAATGAAAATTAAAAATCTAATCAAAGTGAACGCGTTTTAGGGCACAAAGATGACGAATCTTAAGAAACTCGTAAACGCCTGTAAGGTCCTGGTGGTACCGACCATCGCTGTGTTGAGCGACCTGAAACGACACAGGGGCAATCCAGAAGATGATGAAAAAAGTAGCGGCGAGGATAAGGCAAAGGAGTTCGTCCTGTCACAGAGGCGACTTTACGACGGCAGGAGTTTTGGAGAGGTTTTCGACGCCAACTCGAAAAAAATTCGTGAAATTCTAAACAATAACTTAGTTTTCGGCGCGTGGATGAGGCTACTGGAGAAACAAGAAAATCTGGATTACGCAGGTGGAGGAGCACCGCTGGGACTACATTCCTTGGCGGAAGGATATTTTTGGGAGCGAGTTAGCACGTGGATGCCCAATCGGAATTCAGAAGAAAAGGGTAAGTCTTTAGAAATTCATGAAATATTTAAGGCAGTATGATGGGTCATAAACAGATTGCAACTTTGTAATCGTTTTACGAATTTCAAACTTAAGCAACGACGTAAGGAAATGTGATAATCAGAAATTAGAAAAGCCCGCCCCGAAACTGGCGATATTGTTGAATTATTCACTGGTGGAAATTGAAAAGGAAAGAGGTGCAAGATTAGACCTTGCGGTAATCCAGAGAAAGCTCTAACAATAAATTCGTTGCTCCTTGTGCAACAAATTAAAAGATAAAAATAACAGCAATTTGTGTAAAGAGCCACTAATGTTATGGGTTTCATTGTGAATAAAATTATAATGATCACGTGTTACAATGATTACAGCTGTCACAATACTGAGCCAGACTGTATTAAGTTCAAATTTCGACTTTTTTGGTTAAGTATGTTTCTTTTTAATGAAGCTTCTTTATCTTAATTGATCTTTGAAAACAAAAACAATCAAACAAAACGTCTTTTCCAATTTTGTAAATCATTATTGGAAAGCGAACTAGTAAGGAACAATTGTATGTACAGTCGTGTACAGTTAAAAGCTTTTATCACTAATGGATAGTAAAAATAAGGTGGAATTTAGCGTTTCGTTTTCTGTTAATTCGTACGCGTACACATTTTATTAATTTATTACCAACTACGAGTTATTAAAGAATTAAAGAAGTTCCCACGCCTACTCTATCCAGGTAAGCAAGAAATCCGTAATGTTTTGCTTTTTGGATGAGTAAACATTCAAAGTATCATAAACATATCTTTGTATCTTATTTACTAAACAATACTGGCGTAAAAACTTATTTTTTAAAAGAGATATCATTTTTGCCAATCAGTTCTGCCACTATTTTAAAAAAATGTAAGCCACTTTATTAATTTTAAAATGATATACTCCCGAGGGCCTCAAAAAAGGTTGCACTTACGCCTTCAGAACAAAGGTCTGACTACATCTGTCTATATAAAATATCTCCACGTAAAATGTAATTATTTTTTTGCGGTAAATGACTCATTATACTAATGCAAAACAGGTCGAGAATGTGTACATTATCTGACGCTGCAGAAATACCATCCCCGAAGGGGATTTGTCTATTACATAAGCGCTACATTTTTGTCGCAGTTTCATTTTCAGGCGAATAGTTTGTCGCTCGATAACGCCCGAATTAAAACCAATAAATTACGAGATTTGAAAGGTTTAGAGTAATCCTTTCATCAAATTCTCAGCGCAGTTAATTTATAGCGTTAGAAATATTTATCTTCCGCTTTTATTATTTATATGGCTCCCGACGTTTATATTATCCAATCCTGCGCAACATACCCCCTAGGAATTGACGAGATATGAAGCAAAATCGAAGTAAAAGTTGATTATGATCACATCAGATAGAAAGTCGATGTTGATAAACGATTTATTGACGCCTGTCGCAAGATAAATAAAAATGATCGAAACTTTACGAAAAGAAATCTTTGCTTTCAATAATAATAAACGAGGAGAGACCCCGTCATGATCATCTCGGTCAATCAGTACAAAGTACACACGTAATTCCAGTTTGATGACTTATTTTATCTGCTCGTTCCATAATACTACTGCGTGTGATAAATAAACACTTTTGAGTACGAGGAATGACACTGCATTATCCTGACTATACAATAGAAATGAAAAATGTAACCATCAAGTCAAAGGAAAAAATCCTCGGTTTCCAAATTGTATAATAAATTTTATTCATAGACCACGATGGCCATAATTAATTAAGATTTTTTTGTTTATTATATTATATTTTAAATCCAATTTAATTTTGTAGATGGACAACATTACAGTGCAAGAAAAAGAACATTCGATGAAGAAGACGACAAAGAAAACCTCATAAGGAAAAGAAAACTGGGAGTTGATGATTCGACTAAAAAGTACCAAAAAGTAACACGTGAGCATTTTCTGTTCGTTTTAATATCCGATTAGAGGCGAGCTACTCTCTATCTATAATTTTCTGTAAAGAAGGGATTTTCTTTTAATTGATTTTTAATTCATAAATTAAACTGCCGATTATTTGAGCGATTAATTAACAAACCGTTTCAATAGAATAGAATATGATTTCATTTGATTAATGTTTTGTGAACTAATCTCGTTCTAAATGTCGAAACTAATTAAACAGTGTCGCAGTTTGTTCGGAGAAGGTCAAGTACACGCAGTATTTACCTCTTTTCTGCGAAAGTAAAGGTCGAAAGTATTACAAAATTTTTCATTGGAAGAGTACATGTTGATAAACAGAAGATAAAAATGTCTGGAATACACAAACCACGATAATTTTGAGGTCAATATCTATTTAAAAGCGGTCCTCATAATAAGCTATTTTTATTATAAAACTAAAGTCACATGAAAATGTGTCATTTAAATCTTTGGGAGCGTTTATTGAAGATATTTCCTCGAATGTTTAAGTTAAACATGAAACTGTCAATACTTAGCGAATTTGCTAAACAGAAAATATTAAATTATTTTGTTATTCGCCAAAGAAAAACAAATTTGCTAGATAGTTTAAAATGAAATTCTTCTGTAACAAATTGATGATTCACGTAATAACAGTGGAGTTAATCAGGAATTTAAAAGATTAAAAAAATATTCTTTTAAGTCCTCATTAATACAGGTGTCTATTTTTGGAATTTGGCGAAAATCATTTTCACCAACGAACTGTAACTAAAAAAATAAGGATTTGATATAAAAAAAAGAGAAAATTTTTAATAAATTAAACATAGTTTTAATATTAAATATTTTTGCCTTTACAAATCTAAATTTTTGGAAGTTGAAAAAAAGCAAACACACTCTGTTTGTGCGGAATTACAATCGGCCTTTACAAAAGTGCTAATTTTACTTCACTATCGTCACGAATTTTTCCGTCAATTTTTTCCATCATTTGTGTAAACAGACCACACAATAAAACTTGCGTATTAAGTTAAACTCAGATTTAAAAACCATAAATTATTCGTGAAATTCTAAATGCCACATGATTCCTTTTACGTACACATACATAAGAGCAGCTTGTTTCGTTAAAATTGAACGTAATGGCATATTACAGCATCATTACGGCGCTCGTTTGCTATTAAAATAATACCATCGACTCTGGAATTCCGGAAGGACCTCTCCCAGGACCTTCAGTTTTTGTTATTTTGTTTGTCATGTCACACTTTACAATGAGTTCACGTAAACAAGAGCAAAAAAATGATTGCACATTCTAATATATTGCATCTTATGTTAGATAACACCTAATACTTACAATGGGTAATAAAAAGATAGATCTGAGATAATCTCAACATACCAGCAGCACTTTAAAATGAACAATTTATGGGCGTACCATTAGCATACGTCAAAAAGCACGTGAGAGGAAACGTTTTGACGTGCACTTTGTGATTACGCGGTATTAAATTATAAGCCCTCGTAATTACCTATTTGCCGCTTTTATTACTCTATTAGCTTGTATGTACTGGCTTGGTCCTTTGCGTTATCAGCGCGAGGATTTAGACGTTTTTCTGTTTTGTATAAAAAAATATTTATTAATTATTCCTATATATGTATATGTAATAGGTGGAATTAATGGATTAGCATTGCTGTGATTTCTATAAACATGTTGGACTTAGAATTGAGTCACGTGGCTTGAGTATTTCGACATATCGTATCACGTGCTGAAATTGTTCATTAGACAAACACGCGCATAATTAAGTAGTTTACGCTAAAATATTTTATCAGATAATGGCTGGTCGGCGCTTGCATTATTAATGTGTGTTGTCATCAAGCCTGATAAAAGCTGTACACTTGAAAATGATCAATTGCTGATTTTTACCTGATCGTTGACATGGAATGCCCAAAAAAAAAATTCCTTACATTGCAATCAATTGCATGCAAAACTGAATACATTACATGATTCTATTTTCTTCTTCAAATTAAGCAAAGAATTTGCTTTTAGGTAATAAGTATCTCTGTGTCATATCGGAAAAAAGATTTATAAGAAATGAGATATTCGAAGTAAAGAACTGTTGAAACCTCAACTGGAATGACAAGAGATTACAACCGACGCCCATGTCTTACAGAAGTTGGAAATGTCATCCATTAATTAATTTAATTGAACGTAAATGAACACATCTTTTCATGTGTGTGTAGGAATTCTCTCTTTAATGAAATGACAAGAACAATGAAGCTATAGGAGGAGCAATTGCATCAATGGTTTAGAAAACAATAACATAAAAGAAGCTAGCAATTTTATTAGGGCGTTTTAGAAGTTCACAGTACGTGTAATTAATTGTCAAAATAAATTTTTAGGAAGCGATTGATTGAAAGTTTAAAAAAAATCAATAATAAATAAAAATTCATGACTATTTGGAGACTATGAAAAGAAGAATAGGCAAGACTATCAAAATTTTTGACCTAAAATGAAAGAGAACTGACAAATAGCAACCAGTTTGCTGCCTAATAAGTCACACAATCTCACACAAAGCGGGCAAATAATGCTTTTACAGCACATTTGTTGCAAATCGGGTTTGATTGCGTTGAATTCCTCAAGGAAGGAGTTCTCAACCTACTTTTCTGGTGTCGAGACCCCAAATAGGGCCGAAACAGCTGTCCAGAGGACGCTTACGACGAAAACCCACTTGCAACAAATATTCAAAAGGATATGATTGAACTGGCTTTCGGTGGGAACCGCATCACGTTACTACCGACGTTTTGTTTTCCATTGCAAACGAATTTCCTAAGGGCTACTGATGATGGTGTTGTCAGTCTCAACGACTAACGAGAAGCAACATCAACACTACCACCAGCAGGAGCTCTGAAGAAGTTCTTCTGCAATGGAGAGCAAAGCGTCGGCAGTAGAAGACACCAACGTGACGCGGTTCCAACCGAAAACCAAATCAATCATGGACGACGACCGCGGAAGCCTTCAAGATAAATTCAAAAGGATAGTTTCAAAACCATAAATTTCTCCACGTTCGTTATCGATTGACTGCTTCTTCGGTTGGAACAGCATCACGTTGATATCTTCTACTGCCGCCATTTCGTTTTCCAATGCAAAAGAACTTCCTAAGAGCTGCTGCTGCTACTGCTAATGCTGATGCTGTTGCTGGTGTTGTGAGTCTTAACGACTAACGAGAAGCAACATCAACACCACCACTAGCAGAAGCTCTGAGAAAGTTTTTCTGCAATGGAGGACGAAACATCGGCAGTAGAAAACACCAACGCGATGCGGTTCCAGCCGAAAACCAAATCAATCATGAACAAGACCGCGAAAGCCTTCAAGTTAAATTCAAAAGGATAGTTTCAAAATCATAAACTTCTCCACGTTTGTTCTTCGGTTGGAACCGCATCACGTTGATATCTTCTACTGCCACCGTTTCTTTCTCCAATGCGAAAGAACTTCCTAAGAGCTACTGCTGCTGCTGAAGCTGATGCTGGTGTTGTGAGTCTTAACGACTAAGGAGAAGCAACATCAATACAACCATCAGCAGAAGCTCTGAGAAAGTTCTTCTGCAATGGAGAGCGAAGCGTCGGCCATAGAAGACACCAAAATAACGCGCTTCCAACCGGAAAACAATTCAATCATGGACGACGGCCGCGGAAGTTTTCAAGTTAAATTGAAAATGGAAAATTTCAAACTCATAAACTTCTCCACGTTGTTACCGGTCGACTGCTTCTACGCAGGCTTCTAATCCTTCATATACAGGGTCTTCATAATTTATTTAATCCCACGTGATCAAATTATGCTTGATAGTTAGACAATAACTGCACAAACTGCAGCAGAACTAAATTTAGTTACCCTTTTTTCATAGTGACGTTGATCGAGGGCCTTATGGGATCAATTTCTCGATCCTAACCTAACATTTAATGTAATTAAATCTCCCTAAAAGATACAATTTCAAACAATAAAATACTACACTTCAGAACGAAAATGTAACTACGTCATTTTAGACAACTGTTGGATAGTTGTTTAGTTACGTCATAGATCACGTGGGTTACAAGATTAAATGAAGACCCGATATAATTATAGTACGGGTTGTGATCCGTTTGATGTTCTTAGCTACGTCACCCCTCAAAGTTAAAAAAAAACTTCCTGTAACTCCTGTGCATTGTTCAGAGAAAATACGTGCATCATTTTTATGTATTTTGTATTAGGTTGAATCACGGAATAAGAAACGCTCATCTAAACCAATTAATTTTGGGGGAAAAGCTCTAACTGCTTACTCAGCTGTAGACTTACTTTTTTTTATTATTTTTTGACATAATCTGGGCTAATAATACAAGCTAAATCTGCAACTGGTATTTAAGAAAAGTGATAGAAAACAAAATATAACATATTAAGTAATATCAAAGGATTAGGTCAGTAAGAAGTTGAAAATTTCCATTCCTATTGTCTTTTAAGTAAAGCACGCTTTTTAAAAATGTATTCAAAAGCTTATCCCCTTTGAATATTTCAGTATTACTAGGTCAAAATCAAAATTTTCTTTTTCATAAGCTTGCAGTACTTATTTCTTAAAATAAACGTCTTTGGAGGAAACGAAAAACTAGCGAGAAAAGTGAAGCCATGCAATTCTGGCAACTGACACAAACAGTAGAAGGCTGTAGAATGGGCAACATGGAAAGTAAAGAAAAAAAGATAATATAAATAATAACAAAACAAAAGAGTTCGAAGAAGTTGCTAATGAAGAGAAAGATAGTAGACATGTCAGTGTTCGAAGCAATAGAGAAAAACATTTTTAAATAGCGTACTTTTTTAATTCTTCTACCGTTTGTTCATTAATCTCCTGGCATCACTAATAGCCAATTTAAATAATTATTGCGCAGTTCCTCGTTCCGCTGCGCACTGCTGCAAGCAAGTCTTTGATATTCAGATATTAATTTGGAACTTAATGAAGTTGCATTGCGTTTTCCATAAGTCTCAGGTAAATAGGTCTTCCTGGAAACACGTTGGAGCTTTCGAGTTACTAATGCACCGAGAAATTAATTATGAAGCAAACACGTTTTCATTAATACCAAAAGCTCATTTTTGCAATTAATATACATGCTACAAAAGCTTTCATTAAACTTGTTTGCGTTTGGAATGAGGTCGTACACGTATCAAAGGAATTAAAAATGAACTATCCACTTTGCTTTATTAAAAACTACCGAAACAATCAATGACATTACGGCATTAAACAAACTACAGTGTGGTCCGGATATATGTTATTTTTATTTCTCTTTAAAGTAGTTGTGTATTTTTTTAATTTATACACTTTATTACTCGCGTCAGAAAGTAAATAATTTGTTGTATTATAAATGTAAACGCGGTAATCATGAATGAAGCAATATTTGTTTCCACACATAAATAAGTATAAACAATGGCAGGTAAATAATTTAATCGCGATTTCCACTTTGAGGAACCACTCGAGAAAGAAATCTAATCTAATCGGTGCCAATATAAGGTCTTTTACAAACACATGTACGTTTGTGGTTCAACTCGTCTGATTCATATTGTTTACTGTTGAGGTTGAGGTTGTAAATTCTGCTTAGTACCATGACTGACTTGGTAATGACAAGTAAGTACAGAGCGCATGCTCTTTGCCTTTAACACGTTTTAAAAGCGAGGTGGCTCGTCTCATCCGGACGCAGAGTTTGTTGAATTACTTCGTTCTAAAAGAGTGCTAGAGCCGAACACAGTTGTAAACAATAATGACCGGTAACGTGCTTGCAGGTTTGACCAAAAACGAATGCATCTGCGTACCTGACGGACAAAAACCAGATTATTCTCAAGGTAAGTCTTTAAAAATATATTTTTTAAAATATTATTAGAAAAAAAATACTTAATTTCTGTGTTTCATAGGTATATGCTTATGCAATTTTATTTTATTTTATTTTTTAAGTGCAGCAGTGTTTTGTAATTGTAATTTAAACATAAAAACGAGGAAATTAAAAAAATTAATAAATTCTTTAAAACACGCTTACGCAATGTGTCGGAATTCTCGTCTCTATATCTGAATTATTTAATTTTAAAAAAATGTCCTAAATTCTCCCGGTGAAAATTAATTTTAACCTAAATTTACTGCCTACTACTATAGTTCGTTCCAAACAAAATAATAATTGAGAGCCGAATTTATTTTTAGTAACAGAGTATTTAGCAAAATAATTATTTAAAAAAATCAAAATTCCAGTTTAAAGAAGCAAGCAGGGTTAAATCATGTTTTAAATCACTTGATTAAAATCATGTTTAAAATCGCTGATTTTAATCGATCGATTTTTATTTTATTTATAGTCATGATTTTAAAAGAAATTAAAAAATTCTCATAAAACAAACAAAACGGAGTTCACTCTATTTTTAAAATAAAGATATATTTTAATATATGCGATATACGACCGAGAAATAAAGAAAATTTATAAAAAAAATAATTATTAAATAAACAAAACTGGTACGACTGTTTATAATTAGGATATATTCTAAAATATTTGACAATTATGCATTTTTGACGTAAAATAAAACAAAAGACGATCGAGAAATATACAAAACTTATACAATTTAAAAAAAATACATAAAAATAAAAAAATTCTCATTAAATAAACAAAAGACGATCGAAAAATATAGAAAATGTATACAATTTATAAAAATTACATTAAAAAGTTCTCATTAAAAAAGCAAAACTGGTTCGACTTTCTAAAATTGAGATATATTTTAAGAAGTTTGACAATTATGCAATTTTTGACGCCAAATAAAACAAAAGACGATCAAGGAATATAGAATTTATAAAATTACAAAAAATACATAAAAATTAAAAAAACATTCTGGTTAAATAAACAAAACTGGTTTGATTTTCTATAATTAAGATATATTTTAGGACATTTGACAACTATGCAATTTTTGACGTGAAATAAAACAAAAGACGATCGAGAAATATAGAAAATTTATATAATTTATAAAAAAATTATATTAAAAAATTCTCCTTAAATAAGCAAAACTGGTTCGACTTTCTATATTTGAAGACATTTGATAGTTATGTAATTTTTGACGTAAAATAAAACAAAAGACGATCGAGAAGTATAGACTTTATAAAATTTTAAAAAATACATAAAAATTTTAAAAAAATTGTCGTGAAATAAAACAAAAGACAATCGACAAATATAGAAAATGTATACAATTAAAAAAAAAATACATAAAAATTAAAAAATTATCATTAAATAAACAAAACTGGTTCGATTTGCTAAAGTTAAGTTAGATTTTAAGCAAAATTGAGCTCATTTATAGTCATTTTTATTTTTAAAAATAGGTAATGACTTTTTAAAATTTGTTTAAAATTGTTATTGAAATACATTTTGCTTTTTCATTTAAAAATATCAGAAAAATGAAGATTTTTTTTTATTATTTAAATCAGTGACTTTATATATTTGTTTAATCGTGATTAAAAAAGACCGATTATTGGTTGATCGATTGAAAAGTTTTGCTTCAAAAAAAAAAAAAAAAAACAATTGAACCAAAAAACGAATGATTGCGTCTATTTTTTTATTTTAGTTTATTTTAAGAACAAATGAAAAATGAAAAAGATGAAGGATGTTGGGTTCGATGAGGAACAAGAAAATTAATTGAAAATTAAATTAAAAAAAAATTAACCAAACCAAACAATAATGAAATAAATTTTTGAAGTAAAATAAAATAAAAGACGATCGTGAAATGTAGAAAATTTATAAAATTTAAAAAAATATATAAGAATAAAAAAATTCTCATTAAATAAACAAAGCTGGTTCGTTCAATTTTCTATAATTAAGATGTATTTTAAAACATATGACAATTGGGCAATTTTTCGCGTAAAGTAAAACAAAAGACGATCGAGAAATATTATAAAATTATAAAATTAAAAAAAAAATAAATAAAAACGAAAAAAAAAAACTCTCATTAAATAAACAAAACTGGTTCGATTTGCTAAAATTAAGTTACATTTTCAAGCAAAGTTGAACTAACTTAAGTTTTTTTATTAAAGTCGTACTTAAAATAGCTGATTTAATTAAGTAAAATGAACTAATGATAAAATATTCTCATTTGCAATAGTTTATGCTTCATGAAACCCTGTATAGTATAGTCTGGCGATAAAATATTTTGTTTGTTTCGTTATTTTCCTAAAAAAAATTGTACCATCACTAATCAAAAGAGCCAATCGCCAATCAATTCTGATAACCGACTGATAACACAATCATTGACAAATCTAGCGTCTGCTGATTTACGATTTATTACATCAATCTGAAATTTTTGCTGAGTCTTTGTTTGGAGTGTTCTATGAATTTACTAAAGCAACTGATTCAATGGAACAGCCGATCTTCAGGTGAATTCCTTTCGTGTTGCAGATCCGGATGCAAAAATAACCGTCGAAGAATGGAGGCTGCACAGCGCACAATCTCCCATTGAATTGAAACATCACGAAACCAACGAGTACGATCATTTTGAACCATTGGAATTGCACGGTCATTGGGATGAAGATGGTGAAGCCACATTCACAAACAACGGATACACGGGTGAGTTAAAATGTAAAAAAAATCGTTTGCGAAGAAAGAACTTTTTTAAATCGTCACTTAGAAAATCTATCTTCCTCGGATGATAAATACAAAAGAGTTGTCATTGAACACCGATGTTCGTGACAAAAATTCATTAGATAAAGTTGAGGTCAAAAAACTACCAAAAATAATCAAAAATGAATTACGCGTAAGCCATCGCCTTGGGGGGTCCACAAATTAAAATTCTGTTGCATTCAATGTTGCCTTAGTGCAAGAAATGCGTGGAAATGAAATGGTTTGCATAAATTGATGCACAACAAGGACTTTAATGGTATCGAATGCATGGAAACCTAAATAAGGTTTGATGACCTTTTGCCCGGGGGGGAATAGTTTCACTCTAACTTTCTGTTTTTGCATAGTCAAGTTAACTCAAATTATACATGTAAGTATACATGTATGTATGCCACGAATTGTATTAACAAGAAATTTAACTCAAATTTATCTCGTGCTTAAACTGAGTATAAAAAAAAATAGCAATAATGTTGATTGGAAAATAACAATGTTCGAGAGCGCAACTTTTATTTCACACCGACGCGATAACAATGTCGTTTCGGGAAATGCATTATTCATTAAGTTTAGTCATGCGACCAATTTAAGCAAAACCGTGCATAATTATAAAACAATTGTTTCTATTATGTGCGTCACGTGCTTGTTTATGTAACAAGGTCGAAGCGCGCATTACAATTCTCTGAACTTTTCGGTCGCCTTTTTACCACTGGAAATTACCACAAGGATATACTTTTGCCCTTGCGAATTCTGTTACGCGGTTAATTTAATAATAACTTGACCTCATCCTCCTCCTCCTCCTCTCAATTACGGGAATCTTGAATTTAACCGGTTGAGGCACAACACTGTGACACATTGTGGTACGAAGTGTGAAATTCTTTTTACTTGAGGTAATTCTGTGCCCATTAAGCCTTAAGTACCAAACTCTTATATTTTTAAGAAATTACTTACCCTACAAACAATTATAAACTTAAGTAATACTGAGGCACAATAATAAAAAATATTCTTTGGTTATTTAAATTTAAATATTTCAGACACCCTGTAATAGTAACTTAAATTTATGTGTGTAACTTCTGAAGTTGCTCGAACTGTAATTCCAAATTTAAATTTAACCGTTGTTTCTGAAGTTTCTTGAGAAGCAGAATTTTTAGCATAAAATTGATGTTGAAATGGTAATTTCCTCTTGTTAACTCGATCCGTAGACACACTGTATATGCAGTATCAGTTTCTGGAAATTATTTTAACATCTACGTGTGAAAATTTGTATGTATTACATTAAATGTTTGCAAACATGTTTGCATTACATTTATGTTTGTTAAAATACTGAAATACGGTTGGATTACACAAGAGCAAAAACTTCGTTTATTTCTAACTTTGCTTTGCAATGTCATTTTTCTAAGAACCACTAATTTTCAAATTAAATTCAAATATTAAATAAATAAATTTTCATAATAGATCTTACTTGTTTTTGTCCTCCACGTTTCGTCCTCAAAGAAACTACGTCGAGACTGTTGTTGCTCCTGTTTTTATTTTTGCTGCTCCATGAGAACTCATTGTGATGGGTTTGATTAGCTCGTTTGATGTGCCCAGATGAAGATGGTTAAACACATCAGAATTATTCCCACGGAGTAGTAGCATCAATAAGGAAGAAAGGACGAAACGTCGACGGTACAATCGCAAGCCAAAAGTAAATGAACAGAAAAGAAACTTTCAATATCACGATCATTTTTTGTAACTAATAAAATTAAATTAATTCTGGATAAGTGTTTCGTTAAAATTTTTGAAGCAGAAGTTCCCTAACGTCAACGATTCTAATCCAGCGTTTTTAAATCTGCAGATCAAGGAAGTCGCAAACGTACAAACGTTGAACAAAAATCAATGAAATTAGAAAAAAATATTATTTTCCTCTGAATAATGCACACACGCGGCTGTAGAGAGATGAGGAAGTTTGAATTTTACCTTTTTTTTAACTTTGAGAGGTGACAGTGCTAAGAAATTCGTAAACAAGTTTTAAAAGTACTCACCGCAACAGGAACCCCAAACTGCTTACCGACGTGGGACTAAAAGAAAAATAAATAAATGAATACAAAGGGGGGCGACAAAGAAATGCGATTCTTACTTACCCTACCGTGTAACGAAGCGTGCAGAACTAGTGCCGAAAAAACGCCCACCGGCAGATCCAGGAAAGTGCACAATTCACTCACTACAAACACTAATCCACTGAAACAAAGATAACAACTGTTATGGGTGAAAATCACAAGATTTTTTTTGCTTTCAGGACACCTACACATTAGGGTGGGTGGCCCTTATTTTTTCTTAGCAATATTTTCATTTTTTATTTTCATATAAAAATAGGGTTTGTAAAATTTCAATTTAATACCGGAAAAGGTGCCTATTCGACTTTAAGTCTGTTAATAAACGTCTAGTTGCCAAAATTACATATACTTGCAGGGTGTGTTTCAAAAATAGAGTTGATTTTGTATTTTCATCAACCAATAAGCTACAATATTTTAAAGAAACGATTAATAAACGTATGTATAGCATACAACAAGAAATCATTCTTTCCGAATATCTTTAAAACTTGGGGAAAAGTTTGCCCAACAATATTCATTCGCTCTTCCAGCTCATCTACTTTAAAAATGGGGGATTTTCGGCGGAGAAAATGCAACCGATGGTTGCCAGTTTTACAATGGTTGGATAAACTCTATTCTTGGTATAGCTATAGTTAGAATTATTGGTTCTTGGTATAACTATAGTTTTAACTATAAATATACCAAGAACAGCGTATACTTAGTTTATTCCAACCATTGTAAAACTGGCCCTTAATCTACTTAATTAGCATGACATCATCATTAAGAAATTTCTTCCGAAAATGTACTTAGGTACTTTTGGGAACACAAATGAATGCTAATGCTAATGCCGAATGACCAATGAGTTTTCAAAAGCAAGTTAAAGATTTTATCAAGCAACGAAAATGTCAAAAACATTTTGTAAAAAAAAAATATTAAAGTCCAGGTAATGGTTTAAACAGTCAAGTATTACCCTGGATCAAGTACCCAGTGCCTTCGTCAAAAAACAAGTGCCTATCGTTATCTTCAACACACAAAAAAGAAATTCCTTGTCCGGCTAACAAATCTAAAACAATCTGAATATCTTTATCGCAATTTGTTTATAATTGTAGCAATTTGTTTATAATTATAGCGGCAATCCTTATCGAAACATTGCAATTTGTGATTAGATTACGCAGTGCAAGCGCAGCCACTCTGATTTGATTTGTGGTACGCATTTCTCGGATTTCATTATAAAAAAGACGTTTTTCGATTTAAGAATACAGAAAAGAAAGTCCTTACCTTTATTTTTAATTTACTGAAGGCATTGCACTATCACATTTTTTCAAAAAAACACACAAATTCCCTCGTTATTATAACTAGGGCATGAATCACTCCATTTTTGAAACAAGTGATCGACGCAGGGCACGCGCGAATATTTTCACAGCCTGCTTTTTTGGACCTTTTTTTATTTGATGGGGGGTCTTAAGCTAACATTCTTTTTGTATGATGTGGCACAATTCTATTCATAAAGTGCATAAACACATGGAAATGATTTTTTTAAATTATCTACTGAATTTTGGGAAGGTTTTATGGTAATTGAAAACATTTCAGATTTGCCGCATTTCGCTTATTGCAATCAGTTTTGTAGTTGGTGGCCCTGCAAGTCGGCGGCGGGAAATTCAAACGCTACATTTCGAAAACATTTAGAAAAAAACCTGAGTTATCCGCAATAAGCTAATAATTTAAATAGGAAATAATAATCGTAATTCCATTTGCCATATCTTAAGTGAAGAATTTGTAAATTTCCTTTTATTAATCAGCAAGCGTTTTTTTATTACAATTAAACAAAACAATTAATTTTTTCCGTAAAAAATATTTGCTCCAAGGACGCCCTGTTGTAAATTCGTGGTTCAGTTAGTCCCACTCTTTTTAAATTCGAAAAGTATCTTTTTTGTATAAAATTAAGGTTTTCAGGCTAAACTAAGTGTAGCCAACATGCAATATTTTTGTAAACTTATTTAATTCTCTAAACATTTACTTAAATCATACTTTGGTGAACTCAGCTTTTTTACGTTAATTTAAAAAGGACGAATGTAGAGGAAGAAATGCATCCAATTTCGGACCTTCAATTGCGAAAACTTGACAAGACAGGCTCAAAGAATCACATTAACTTAAATCAAATAATACCCACTCATCAAGAGATTAAAAATGATTTTCGAAATGTAAGTTTGCCTACATTTTTGTTATCATTAATTTCATGTTGATTCGTCTTAAACTCGTTCTTAATTTTGTGTGTGTTCTCCAGAATCTGGTTGTGACCAAAAGCATATCTTGACCTAAGAAAAAGGTTTGGCTTAGAGGAAGCTCCTCATTTAGTTAGCGAAAAACTTTGCCGCTCATTTGAAGAGTATTAAAAAAAATTGTGTTTCAGCAACACTGTCGTTCCAAAATAGAGATGTGCCTATTTTAATGGGGGGACCACTTCACGAAGACAAATACATTTTTGAGCAGCTTCACTTCCACTGGACCCAAGACGACCACGATGGTTGCGAGCACATCTTTGAAGGCAAAGCGTAAGTGCATTTTGCCTTTGATGATTGAGATTTAGATCAACAGGATTATTTTAGGTATTCAATGGAAGCCCATGCTGTGCACTACAATAGCAAATACGACACATTCGCCGACGCCGTGGATAAACACGACGGCCTCGCCGTCGTCGCCTTTTTCCTGCAAGCAACGGACGACTTTGAAAATCCTTGTTTTAAGAAACTCAGCGAAGCAGTCAAGGACATCGTCAAGATCAACACCAGTACCAGTGTGCGCTCTGGTAAGTAATTTTTTGCTTGACCCCCCAAGGCTAACTAACCTTACACAATTTTTTTCTCATTTTGGATACAAGGTTAAGAGATATGAATAATTCAATCGTTCCGTTGCGCAACTCACTTTTTACATAAACCTTCTATTTTTAGATTGCTTAACTTGGATCAAAGATGCTGCCCAATGCAAAGGATATTACACCTATCAAGGGTCGTTGACTACAGAGCCGTACTTTGAAAGCGTCACATGGATTATTTATCCAAAACCAATCCACATTTCCAGGGAGCAAGTAAGTATTTAGTTTTCTTAATCGCTGTGGTACGAAATGGCGTTTCTTCAGGTGCAGAACTTTCGAAATATGAAGTCGACGCCTTGCGAAAAGCACAACATCGTCAACAACGTCCGCCCTATACAGACGCCGAAGAAAAAGCTGGATATCTTCTTCGCAAGATCGCACAAGACCAGCGAATGAATTGCCGCCTACTAACGCCTAGTATTAATTAATAGCAGATTCTTTATAAGAAACGTCATTGCTGTATTCTTTTTAAATACGTTTTAGAGTAGGGAAGTTATCTATTAATAATTTTAAACAATAATGTAGGTAATATATTTTGTATAAAAAAAAATAAACTCGTTAAGTTTTGTTTACTTAACAAAGAGACTTTTAATCCCTTCAAATATAACGTTTTGCTTTACACTTCTGGAATTTCATCATCATAAAACGAGTCCTCATCGGACGATCCTTCTTCACACTCACAAATTTCCAGGCATTCTTCTTCGGCTTCCTTAAAGACATCCCTCGTGCACTTTTCCATTTTTGAATCCACGTAACTCTCTTCTTCTGCAGGTTCTTTTTCATCAGTTTGAGCCTCAACGCCTTTGAAATCTTCCCAGAATGGATCGATGCCTGCATTCGACATAACCGTGCCGACCTCGTTGAAAGCGTGCTGCAAGTTGTACCTCCTCTTGAATATAACTTGCTCCTCAGGATAACTGATGGGTTTCTCCTGCGCCTCAGGTTGCATAGGGCCCCGCAGAATGCTCCACAAGGACCCTTCTTCCTTTTGATCGATCGCCTCGTTTATGCAAAATTGCTGCGACATAACTTCTGTTAATGGCGGGCTTGTGACATTTTCTTGAAGGTCGAAGCTTTCGTTGATGGCTTGCTTCAGATCCAACGCTTTTAATTTGACGGGTTTGCTCAGTCTCTTGTTGGACTCCAATACAGTTTTAAATACGTTCACTTTAATTTGTTTGTTGCTCTGGTTTTCTAACACACTGAAGACCCTCATGATCGCCGATTCTAAATTCGTATAAAATATGAAGTAAGTGCGCTCGTTGTATTCCTCCAACACCTTGGGCTGTAGATAAAACTCGCGAGACCCTTCCGAAGACGACGACTCAACTTTGGGAGTTGATGGAATCACAATTTCGCCGTACGGATCAAAATCTTCGTTTATTTTATATTCCACTTTGGCACTGCTCGCTTTCATGCTTTCCTTTTCTTTGCCTTTCTTCCCCTTGTCACCTTTCACTTTCTCTTTCTTCTTCTCCTTCGTATTTTTCTGCTTGCCTTTCTTTTTCCCCGTTTTTTCTTCGTCGTCCGGAATACCGTAGTAAGTCTTGTAACGTTTCATGGTGTCTTTCATTGGGATGTCCTTAAGGCATTCCGGAGGAAGCCTTTCGCTTTTTCCACTGCCAAAAACACGAAATGGCCCGGGGGTTAGTGCGTCTCCTAAAAACTCAACGGCAGTGGATACTTGCGTTTGGCCGTGGGGCACTGGATACTTAAAAGTGCGTTCTATACAGTATGTCTCGTTTAACTCGTCCATTTCCTCGCAGATCTTGTCGATGCAACCGCAAAATATCTGGTAGGTCCATTCGTACTTATTTCTATCCAAGTTAATCCAAACTGACGGTTGCTCCAGCTTCATTATAATATCTTCAAGTTGAGCAGATAATGGCCGTTCCACCGCCGTTGAAGTTCCTTCTTCCTTATCAATCGCATCTTTTGTCTGTTTTTCCTTTTTGCCTTTCGCTTCTTCTTTTTTATCATCAACCGCGTCTTCTTTCTTCTGATTTTGCTTCGACTTTTCCAGGTCGTTTTGTTTAACGCCTTCAATTTCGAGCAATATTTTCTGCTCGTAATCGTAGCACTCTCTTTGCTTCGTCACGCTTCTCAAGTCTTCAATGTTGTAATTCCATCTGTCAGGGTGTGATGGTAGTTTCACGCGCGTGTAAAACTCCTCTAATTGATCGACGACTGGTTTGTAGTACAAGTATTTTGGCCGTCGGGTGAGAGGGTCGTAATTTTGGTTGATGGCTTCGAAGACCATAGCTCTATCGTAAGTGTACAGAATCGGCTCGCCTTGAGGACGAGGTATCTCAGAGAGGGCCTCATCGATGGTTCTCATTGCTTTCCTCCTTACGGCCTTCTCGTTTAGGCGGTGTTTAATCGCCGCGCATTTCTCCTCCAGGCTTTCTGATGAGGCTATGCCTTCGAATATGACGACTAAGTCGTTGGTCCAAACGATCGGTTGGGTGCAGAACTTCCAAGATTCTTTGTAGATCCCATCCTTGTTCGTCTTGAACCAAATCGGAATATCCACCGAGTTACTAGGGGGTATTATTTCTTCGTTCATATTGAAGAAGAACACCTTGCTGGGATTGACTTCGGGAATTATGTCCGTGAATATGGAGTGTTTTGCGCAACGCTCGAAGTGATAGCGCAAGGCCAGAGGAGTTGCGTTGTTTACTTTGAGGTATTCAGTTGCGACTTTCTTCGAATCTATGTCGTAGTTGAAAGCGATGAATATTTTATTGGTGCTCGTTGAAGCTGTGGTTATTTTAATGTTGTCGATTTGAACGTAATATTCTTCGGCAGGAGCTTCGTCTAATCGTCCGGAGTCTACGGAAAGATGCAGTTTCATTTCGCCAAGGGAATCACGTCGTTGGTCTGTTTTAAACGTTCTTCCTGCAATGTATAGGTTGTTCAAGTCGGGTTTATAAGGTTCGATGTGCTTTATTTCATTTTTAAGAGCTTCTACTCTATGTTGTCTGTATTCGAGGGCGTTCCAACGCGACAATGCTTCCTTTACCCCCCAACAGTGGTACCCCATTTCTGCTTTGATATAATCAGGGACTGCCACGTATTCAATTTCGGGGATTTCACAATTCTCTTCTTTGGTCATTACTTTTAAATAATCGGAGGGGCGTTTTGGATCACACAGGTCGGGCAAAGCCATAGGCGTCTTCCAGAACGCGGGGTTGCCCCTGTACTTGTCATGGGGATGTGGAATCTTCGCATACTCCAAAATGGCCTTTTCTTCTTTGATGGCGCGCAAGTCATTGCCGGAATTTATCACGGTCCGGCACGGTCCTCGCAGCAACGTTTCGCTCAATTCGGTGTTGAGCTTCTTGTGCATGGCCGCCCATTTTTCCCAATTTTCTAAGCGCCGGTCCTTCTTTAGCTTTCCGGCTTTCATCCGTTCGCACTTGCACGTATCTCTGCATGGGTATTCGTCCAAGGTGTCCCCCACGTTCGGTAGATCGCTGAAAGACATGGTGACAGGAAACGAAACAAAAAAAACTTGTCAGAATTTGACACATCGTGTTGGAACAACGTTCCGAGTTTCCCGTTCAAAATTCTTCGTGTAACTGACAATGACCGCTAAAGTCGAACAGCCGATCAAGCAAGAGGTGCAGGAAGACCAAGGTAAAGTTACATGCTGCGTTTCTCTTTTCTGCCAAAAGAAAGACTGACGCAGCTCGAGCTTTGAAGCCCCCCCACTTACGTTACGCTGTTTCTTAAAGATGCGGAGTACGATGGAATCAAAGTTATTCGGGAATTTATGTTGTCACCGGACATAGGTGAATCCCCCATAAACATCAATCTTGCTAAAACAATCCCCATTAGCTTACCACCTTTGGAATGGCATCACCACGATTTACCGCCAAAGAAAATGAAGTGTACCAACACTGGTCATACATGTAAGTTTGATTCTACGGTGTAAGCTTTGTGCGAATTAATTTTTTTTAGTAATCATGAGTGCGAAGTGGCATCAGGAGCGCCCCTATATATCCGGTGGCCCCCTCTCTGGAAACTACGTGTTTTCCCAATTGCACTTCCATTGGGGTAAGGACAACATGGAAGGCAGTGAGCATACAGTCGATGGTTCTTCGCAGCCTCTGGAGATGCACGTTGTTTTATTCAAGAGCTGCTATTTAACTCAGGAAGCCGCTCTAAAGAAGAGAGATGGCATTTTAGTCCTTGTGTACTTCTTCAAATTGCAGGGCGCAGATAATTCGACGGTGGACCTCATCACCGATGCCATCCCCTACATCCAAATGCCACATAGTTCCGCCCGCCTGGATCCTTTACAACTCAGTTACTTCATGATTCCATTCCAAAAAGATTATTTCATGTACTGGGGCACAGTAACTACGACTGACTGCGTCCACGTACTCCTGTGGTTGATAAGCAGAGAGCCAATTGGAATATCCATCAACCAAGTACCGCAGGGTCCTCTCAACAAAAACCAACGCGCCTAACTTTAATTCGTTTTTACAGATAGACATGTTCAGAACTTTGTTGAACGTTGAGGAGGAGCCCCTCCAAGACAACTTCCGGCCAATCCAAGACATTGACGGCGTAAAAAGGACGGTATTTCATGCGAATCCATCCATGTCTCTTTATTCCACCCTCTTGCCGTTACGAAGACGTAGTGAAGTCGTGAAAAAATCGGACGCAAGCGCGAAGCCAGAATCGCAAACGAAGACGCAACGTGATGATATGACGACGGAAATATTCCGCGTCGAGCCACAACACGAAAACCCCCTCAAAGACCCGGGGGATAAGAAGGAGACCAATAAGTACACGATCAGCACCAGCCTTAAGGTAGATCCTGGATTGTTGGAGAAGCTCAAAGGTGTGAAGACCTCGGGGGCCAATAAAAGCGAAGGTGGGAACAAGAAGAAACAGGAACAGCGTGCTGTCAAGGAACAATGCTTGGAGTCAACGTCAATCATTTCGGATTTACACACGAAGATGGAATCAGTTCCGCAGAAAGAACAACAGTCTCAGAAACTTGAAGCGAAGAAGAAATGCGCGAAGAGGCCATCTTTAATACCCAGATTGATTACTAAAAATAAATAAATTGCAGACTTTGACTTACCTAGCGTATTTCTTCTGAAATAAAATTCTTAGAATCAATTGATAAGCGAAACAAAAAAAACATTTTAAAATTAGCGCAATGTTTTTAATCATTTATATACACTATATTGCATATACATCTTTTTTTTTGTACATAAACAATAAACATTACATATTTCAGGTAGTGCTTTTCATACAAAGAATCTACAGTAAGTGATTGTCACTCATCTAAAATAATCAATGGTAATGAAGTCGTTCATTAACTTACTCTAACGTACACACCATCGTGAATGGTGAATGAATGAAACGGGCTTAAATCGTCGTGCATGTACGAAATAAGATCCATCTGTGGCAATAAACTATGCCCAACATTATTATTGTCTGTAGTTATCACCGAGGGGCATAATTTACGCGTGCCAAGTACCGCACTCTTTACAAAAGAAAAAAAAATGGCACTAACCCTAAGGACTTTACAAGAATTATCAACAATATTCACAATTGTAGTTTCAGGACTTTGTCCGCAAAGTAATTATAAAGGCGCTAAAATTATACAACGTAATACTTCATCATCATCATAAAAAAATGAACAACTATTTTATACCCATTTGTGTTTTTAATTACACCTTCGCTTAATTAAATTAATATTGCACAGCAACGATGCTTTATATACATATAAAATACAATTACTACGTACAAGAAAATACAATAAAACAACTGCTTTAAGGCTATTATTACAAGGCTATGTTAGATGCTACTAACATTGGTGTTTATGATATTATTTATTATAGTCACTTTTATTAAATTGAGAAACCTAGAAATTAACAAAACAAATGATGATTCAAAATCCTAGGAAGAAAATTAGATTAAAAACAAATTAAATGGATATGTTCAAATGTGATATAATTAAAAAAAAAAAAGGAAACAATAGAAAAATTTAATAAATTAACATTAACAAGAAGTATCTACACAATTTCACTAAAAGGTTGGGGAAACAATTATAATTACTTGGTCCCTAACCTATAAAGACATATGCATATCAAACACAGTACGCAATCGGTGTGTGTTATTGTATTCATAATTGTGTATGATTTTTACTATTTATAAATGAGTGCACTACACATTACGCTGAATCATAAATTTCAGAAAGTTATTTATACAATCATGGAATGTATTTAACATAAGTTACAAATGGCACTGTAAACAGTCTGTGTATTACTTTATACGTTCGACATCCATCGTAATAATGTCAAACGTTAACAAATTTTTCTTTAATTCATCCACTTTCGACAGTTCGGGGCTCCGCACATGCATGATATTTTATGCTGGTCGTCTTCAATGTCAAATTTATAATCGTAAGCCAACTACAAAACACAAAAATTCGTTACAATAAATTAATTTAATGATCTAGAATTTAGAGACAAATATTAACATACTTCCTCTCCTCTTTGAATCCTTCTCTTTGCAAAAATGATGATCCTTAAATCCCGGTCCACCTCAACAATTTCGGCAACACAATTAGGGTTGCAAGAGTGATTAATGTATCTGGCTAATCCACCACTTAACGTCGCATCGACTACTCGTTCTTCATCCAGGCGGAACATGTAAATACCTCGATTCTACACAGCAAACAATGTTGACAATCTGATCTGAAAAGGTAAAGACCCCCGACTTACCTTAGCCTCATATTTTTTTTCTCTGGTTTCTGCCAGTTCTGTTCTAATAATTTCGCCTATGTACTCAATTACCATGGTGTGTTTTTCTAGATCACGTGCTGCATACAAACCTAAACCCTGAATTTTTGACCTAAAAGTACAAATGTACTTTTACTAAATACTCAGAAATTGCCATCGCGAGATCTTTTGTTGGTAATAATTGGAGGATGTCCTTAGTGGGAATTAATTGGCAATAACAGTGGAGGATGTTTCCCTTCCACTTCCAACTCATCCTCCGATTATCACCAACTCATTTTCACTGAGGTTTAATCTGGAAATTCTTCAGTTATTACCAACTAAGAAAAAACAACTTTACCAAATAATTTATTTGCCTAAATAAAATAAAAAACGAAACTACCTTGCTAAATAAACATTATTTCTCCATTCCTGCTTCATTTTCTTGTACTGCGAACTTTTCGAGTGCACAAATTGTTTACTGTACGGGCAAGCAGCTTCGCCGGTTCCCACAGAGGCTGGCGCAAACACCGGTCTCACCGAGGAACCAGTTCTTTGAGTATGCGCCCTCTTCCAATGTAACTGATTTCTTAATCTTGGTTCCGTACGAGCCGCACCCGACGGGTTTATTGCCAACGGAAGCTCCAACAGTGGATTGCGGCCGTACTTAAATTTGTAATCCGTCAAAGTTTCTATGCCTGGAAAACACAGCGTAAAAAAAAATCACCAATTAAAAGTGTGCGAATACCTGGAAGGCTTTCGAGTACCCGAACAACCGCAGGCTCCGTCAGTCCAAACAAATCTTCCCCGGTAACATAAGCGGGGAAGAGTTTCACGCATTTATTTTCTCTGCGGAGACTTGCAATCGGTTCTAATACTTTATTCCAAACGGCTTTCGCTGACACATCTTTATACTCGAGGTCCTCTTCGCATGCTTCTTGCACTAGAATCCGAAACTCTGGCCGGCCTAACACTTCATGTATGGAACAAACGTAGCGACATCGCTTGTTTAATCTCCGCATGCTCCAGTAGAATCGAATTATCTTATAACCGATGGGGAAGATGTAATTTACGGTGTGGAAATTCTGGAGTTGATGGGGTAATAGCTGGCCTACGCTTAAGAAGATCAAGCTTCCAACTCTCAGCAAATTATTCTGGTCTGAGTGATGCATGACCGCTGCGACTTGTCGGTTCTCATCTCGGTTGACGTAAACTCGCCTGGAGACTTGTAACGTGGTAAGCTCGTTGTCTTTCTCAGATTTGGGGATGTGAACCATGCAGTAAGTGGTTTTGTTTTTATGAAAAACGCAACCGTCTTTAATTGCACATGGCAGGTGATAAATGTTGGAGCAACGAGTTTTATAACATCGGATCGTGGCACCCAATTTATTGCAATGGATGCAAGTTGAAACCAGACTTTGTTGCAGGGCATTTTCCAGATTCATCAGAGCTCCATTCTCAGTTTCGTAGACCCCATCGGACCATAAGCCGCAATTCAAGTGGACCCATTTATCGACATCGAAGTTTAATAATCTGCCTGGACCATCACCGACGCTGTCACCCATATTATGACAGAACATGCATTTGCGAGTGTCATCAGGAATTTTTACCGGACTAACAGTAATGCCCAGCTTATAAAGCAACTCCATGGTTTCTTTATCGGATGGTTTCTTGTATTTTGTAGGCGGTTGCAAGCAATTGCTTAAGTATCGTTTATACCGGATGTTCTTCCAGGTTTTGAATTCCTCCTCACTCTTTTTATGTTTCAGCAAATCCAGAAAGCAATCCGGCTTTAAATTTTCTATGTGTAAGTCATCGGAGAAATCTTCTCTCTTAATGTGATGAAAATCGAACTCCATTTTATCGAAAAAGTGCGCAGGCTTTCGATGCATGTGATCTATTGCGAACAAATCTGGCTTCTGCCTGTCCAGGACTTGCTTTTTTCTCATAGACTCGGCTTTGTCTTTTTGACATTGATGATCCACGATCGCTGCAGCCTGAAAATAATCAAAGGTTAAAAAATGTTTGGATTATATTAGTTGAGGATTACCTTGTCTTCTGTAAGTAATGGGGATCGATGCATCAACGCAAATTGCATGTAACACGTCGAGCTGCAGAAGAATAATTCTTCGCCGTCACCCAAAAGCTCGTTGTCTTTGGATAAAAACGGAAGCTCTGATATTTTCTTGCGAATCATGTTGTTGAGGATGACTACGTCGCAGTGTTTGCAGAATTTCGCTGCACCATTTAGAATACTTTGGATGTCTATAGGAGCTGTAATAATTAAAGAAGCATGACAAAAGCACTTACAGTTTGAAACTTTAATTTCTTACCCCCCTCTTTTCCATCTTTGCCTTTTGTACGGTATAAACCAAGCTTTTGGCTGGGAGGGGTGCTCGTTCTCTCAACAATTTGGTAACTCGTAGGGGCTGGGATATGCAAAATGTTAGCCAAGTCCCTCAGGACACCCATAATATCCTCAGCAGCCGATGAAGTTAAGGTCAAGGTTACAGTTACGTTTCCTGAATCTTTCAAAGGCACGGCCGAGGTTGGTGCAAACTTTGATTTCACATTCAGGTATTCTTTGCAGATATTTTCTTTATCCTATTGAAAAAGCATGATTCAGTTGGCTTCTTTTAAGTGAATATTATTTATTGGTACTTACCACATCTGCAAAATCTTTCAAATATGGCCCTGTAGGTTTCAATCGAATTGGGATTGGAGTAATGATGGGTACCACAGGTGATAACGGTCGATTACATGTAGCCCCATCATAATCTTCATCCTCATCTTCGTCAATCAATTTCAAACCAGGGAATTTCAGAACCGGTTCAAACAAAGGACACTCAGGCGATGAGCTACTTATTATCGAATCAGGAGTGTCATCCCGTGAGAACAAATCGAACCGTTTATCCTCATCAGAGTCGAATTTAATCAGTGCAAATTCCTGATCGTAAAATCCTCTCTGCGTTGACACTGGAGGTTTCTCAGGTAACGGGTCTAAGTCACCGTAAGGCTTTGTAACGTAATAGTCTGAGAAGCCAGGCACTACTGCGTTTCCATACGATCCAGTTAAATCCCCACATCTCGTATCGTAATCTTTAGCACCAAGTTTACTCAAATCTCCACAACCGAAAACTGATAACACAGCGAAGTTTCGGTTCAAAACGGGCTCCGAAACGACCATCGGGGGTAGAGTTCGAAGCTGTGCCAAAACACCTTCAATGTAAGCATCGTAATCCTCATCAACTTTAGAACTCTTCCTCGGGCGTTTCTTCGGTTGGCCTGCCGTCTCTTTATTCAAGATTTGATTTTGGCGCCTCTTCTGCTGGTACATCCTCCGCTTGAGTTTCTTAAGCTCTTCTTTATCCATGACTTTCTCCGTGTCCAAATCCATCATTTCTTCTTTGATCTGCAGATCAGACCGACTTTGATCGGACACCTCCGAATGCTGGGAGGATTCATCCACGAATTCCTTTTTAACTTCGAAAGCCGACATGATAGGGCTCTGAAGGGTCATCGATTGGGTTAATTCTTTTTTGACCGACAACGGAGGGGTGGTTAAGTTTGAATCTTGGCTGCACGTCGATCTTGGGGTCGGAGGCGATAGCAGATCGTCACGACTTGGCGTTCTGCTGGGTGGCAGAGATTTCTTGACATCGATTTGTAGTTGCTGGGTTGTAATAACTGCGGGGGTACAAACGGGTTGTGGTATAGGTTTCGAAACGAAAGACGTCTCCCTTGAGACTATAGAAGGACGTATGGTTATTTTATTAGACTGAGAAACGGACGTGTCATTTTGTATGATTGGTGGTATTAACGAGCTGGGGGTCGGAGGGACAGGCCTGGCTAATTGTGCTTCTAGATTTGGCACGATGGGTAAACTAGGGGCTGTTGAGGTTGTGGCAGGCGGCGCAGAGGTGGTTTGAACACCAGCGCAAGCTGTATTCTGCAGTAATTGCTTAAGTAAAACGTTCTGTGAATCTTCAATTCTGTTGCTGAGTGTGGTCTGTATCGTAGAGAACTTACACCCGCTTGAATCTTGTTTCAATAAACTTGATGCGGTAATGGACGTTGTTTCAGACTCAGTTTTGCCTTCCTTTTCTTTCTTCTTCTCAAATATCTCGTCTAGTGATTTAGTGCGTGCCACGGATGTCTTAGTTAGTTGACTGTGCAATAAATTAGTCGTGGAAACAGCCGGTCTAAACGTTGTTGTGTTCGCAGCGGATACTGAATTTGTTGTATTGGGCACAACACTCGTGATAGTTGGCGAAACTACGTGCGGCTGTGCTTGGATGAGAGACGCACTGAATCCAGTCCTTGCAATCGAAATGGGTGACCCGAGTATGCTGGCAGTTGTGATCGTCTCTGGAGACGTCTGCGGTTTAGTTGCAGCTGGATGCGACTGCAACATTTTATTTAAAAACGAAGAGGTTTTTTGAGGGGGGGCTGCGCTCGTTGTATTTATCACTTGTGAACAGTTAGTTATAACCGAGGACTTTTGCAGCGAAGTGAATGTATTCTGGGAAGTTGCTGGCGCGGATGTCATTGAAGGCAGCAACTTCGTGTGATCAGATATCAAATGCATTCCACCGATGGTACGTGGTATTAAGAGATTTGAAACCGAAAATGGACTGCTGGTTACTGAACTTGAAATAGATGAGCTGCTGCACGCTGAAAATGAGTTGGAAGCCGAAGTAATCGCAGCTATATTTTGATGTTGCAATGAAGGAGGCGATGGAACTTTCGGGCTTGTTTTCGGTGAACTGGTCGTCAAAGCCTTCGGTTTTAAATTTGGAACTATGACGGTGCCGCTTGTAAAATTCGGAGATGTTTTGCCAGATTGGTGAATCACCCTCGGTGTGACAACGGATACCGAAGGTGCCACCGTCACATTAACCACAACTTTCTCCTTGTGAGTTACACTTTTAACGTTAGTCTCTACGTTAGATGATGTGGTTACGGTTGTTGTGTTCAAGGAAGAAAGCAAAGTCCTCAGTTGTTGAGAAACGTTAGCCATATTTGTCGTTAATTCAGTTGGTTGTGATAGAGGTGATAACTGGGGCACTGTTGATCTGGAAGTCGTTGCAACCGTTACCACCGGGCTTTGAACTTCAGTTTTCTTGAAATCCAATTTCTTTTTTTCTTCAACTTCTGTGTCCGAGTCTTTTGATTTTATTTCATTAAACTTTTCAATCAGATTACCCTCGAACATTTCTAAGACGTCGAAGTACTCGAACTTGCCATCTTGCCTGCGATTCTCTAACGCTTGCAACGCTATGTCATCAAGCATTTGTTCTTGCGAAGGTGTAGGCGATGGGATGGAAATAACAACCGACTTTGTGTCTAAATCAGTTGAAATTCCATCACCGGTCTCTATTGTCTGAGTTGTCATGAACGGCATCGTTTCAGTCCTCGACGATATAATATTCCCTTGAGTTTCTATTACCTGCGCAGTCATTTTTAATTCCGGTGGATTGTGTAATACCAATGGAGATGAAGTTGATTTACGAATACCACTGGGGCTTGGTACTCTGTGGTCCTTGATTATAACGTTTGATATTTGAATGTTTTCAAAACAAGACATCGAGTTTTCCCGTCCCAGAACTTTCATTTGCTTATCTTCCATCACATGGTGGTTAACGGTTTCATCGTTTTCTTTCACCTTCTCGTTTTTTGATTCCTCGATCTCCTGAGTGGTTTCCTTAGTAAATTTGTCATCGTGGTGCTCCTTTGCTTTATCATCGTCACAGTTCGAACTATCAGGTGATTTTGAATCGTCTTCGAATATCTTTTTCGGCAAATCATGTGTGGTTAGCGAGAGAGAAGTTGAAGGTTTATCGATGACTTTCACGTTGGGCAGTTTACTAACGGCACTCGCACTTATAACAGGCACTGTAAAATGCGCTGGTAAAATAGAAGCGATCTGTGAAGTGCTTGCGCTTACGATTGTGATGGCCGGTGAAGACGTGACTAGTTTTGACACGTTTATCATGTTGCTCCTAACGTTGCTTAAAGTTGTTTTAATCGGCAGTATTATGCTGGCAATGCTCGTTTGTAATTTGTGTCCCTGAGTTGCGATTACAACATCCTGCACTTTTTTCGACAGGTTTATCTTAGATGTGGCCATATTAGAGGAGTTGGCAACAATCGGTGTGGTAATCAAAGACACCTTTTGCCCCGCCGAATTATTTGCAGACCTTATATTTATGGAGTTCGCCCTCTGCATCAAATTAGCATGCACAATTGTTGAAGTAGTCGTAGAAGCAGCACCCATTGATGACTTAGGTGGATAGCTATAAACATTAGCCGCATACTTATGAATTTCGCTTATGTGTTTCGAGTTAATCACATCGGATTTAATAATTTTTTCCTTCCTAGTGCCCTCATCTATTAACTCCTCGAAATCTTCTTTAGTAGAAATTTGCTCCTCCGGTGACTTTACGGTCGGATCAATTATAACGATATGAGGATCTTCATAGTTGCCGATTTCCTCCGAGTGCTCCACGTGAACCTCATTATCATTTTCAGGAGATTCTGCGTTTTCAGTAATCGAAAGCAACTGTTCCGAAGACAAACCTTCGACAATATTCAACGTCAATCCCTCGCTGGAAACCTGCTTAGTCTTACCTTGCAAAATTAATTCCTCATCGCTTGTTGTGGGGCTCTGTATCATGATGTGCATGTTTTTCTCGTATTCATCTTCATCCTCGTCTTTATCAGTGTAGTGAACCCCTCCGGGAATATCAAATAGAAGAAATTCATCCGGGATCTGATCAGATTCTAAGGGGCTCGAAAACGTTTCTGGTAATTCGCTCTGTGAAAATGACTCAATAACTGCAATGTCATCCCCATCCGTTTGTTGAGCTGCTGAATTTAGAGTGACCTCAGCAGAGACAACAGTCGCATCATCATCAGAATCCATCATATCACCCACGGGCATGTGCTTCACTTCCGGACTACTTTCAAGTATAGTCACAGACTCATTCTTATGCTCCAAATCACTCAATAATTTCTTCCCAATACTCTTGGATAAATTGGCTTTGCTAGTCGAGGCTAACGGTGGAGGAGTGACAGGTGGATCAGACGAACTATCATCAAACTCATTGTAATCCGAACTAACCAAAGAATTGACCCGGTTCGCAGCCAGCGCTTGCAAATTAGATTTAATCGGAGATTTCTTCTTTAAAATCGACACCTTGCTTAAATGTGACTCTTTCTTGAATTTATGTGGCGTGGGGGATTCCGCCGAGTTATTTTTATCTTCTTTATTGTCATTAGTTGGAAGTCTCTTGGCGCCCCGACTGTAATTCCACATTGGTGAGCCACCCCTCAACCCCAACTTAAAATAACCAAATCTTCCGAAACCAGGTGGAAACGGTATTGGATTTTGCGGATTGTGTGGATTTCCCCCGCCTGAAATATCGTGCTCTAAAATCTGATTTGTTTGATGTGGTTGTGGGGTGTACGAATTCCTCGGTGTTCCTGGATTTTCGACGCTTGTAGGACGGTCGGGCATAGCAGGGCTGTTTCCGGTGCTTGGAGGGCGACGCATTCCTAACGGTGATTGTATCATGGGGCTTCTTGGCATGGGCGAGCTCGGAGGTTGATGCGAGTGTTGCATCGGACTGCTGGGGAGTTGATGCAGTGCAGGGCTTCGAGGGACAGGTGAATTTGAAACCATCGGGCTTCTAGGGGGCATTGGACTCCTCGGCGGCATGGGACTTGCAGGTTGGCTTTGCAAAGAATGTGGTGACATAATTTGCTGGACTTGCCCAACTAAAGGGCTCTGCTGAGGCATGGGACTACTTGGGGGCTGACCAAGTTGTATCCTATTGGCTTGCGCTTGTAACTGGGCAATTTGCTGTTGTTGCTGCTTAGCTAATTGTTGTTGCTGTTGCACCATCAACTGATGTTGTTGTGGTGTTAAAGGTTGCGGTTGATTCGCGCCTTGTTGAACCAGTTGCTGTCTTATCACCAACTGTCTCTGTTGTATTAACTGCATAGTTCTTTGAGTGTGTGTTAATCCAGAGTCATTTTGTGGATTCTCCGAGTTCTGTTGTAAAAGAACCTGTTGTTGTAAGTGCCTTTGCAAAAGATGTTGGGGAATGGACATTTGTTGAGATGGTGGGCTGTTTAAGGGCGAAGATGTGCCTGGCTTCGTTTGAAAATTTACTGGTGTCGATTGCACTCGATTTCTTTGTTGTAGTACCACTGTTGTATCTAGTGGAGGCCGTGCAAATCTCAGTTGTCCTAATTGTGGCGTCCCGGGTCTCAAATCAACTGCGTTGTACCCAATAGGACTCGTCACGACTCTTCGATGTTGAGGTGAAGTCATGCGCGGAGCTGGTGGTGGAAGACATACTTGAGACGGAGATTGAACGGGACCTGGACTACCTTCACTTTGTGAATGCGGCGTACCAATTCGAGATGGTTGCATGGGTGACATGCTATTGTTAGCTGCGTTGCCGGGACTTTGCAGTACACTCGAAACTGATCCTGGCCCGGGAGAGTGGGAAACCATCGGTGCAGGACTGTGCATGGGTGAATTGTGCTGCATCATCGGAGATGCTGATGGAGACATCATAGGTGACTGTGGGGTGTTGGTTGGATGGATTGGTGAAGAAGCTGGTGGTCCCAGTGGTGATGGCGTTAATAAAGGTGACTGTCCTGAACCTGGCCGTTGTTTTGCTTGCTTGTTCCGATATTCCTTCATATAGACCAATAAATGCAATACAAAATTACATAAAGGGCAGTAAGACATCTGCTACTATGACTCATTTGCAATCACACTGAATGTAAAAAACTGACTTGCGAATCTGGTATTTAGTGAAAAATACCTCAAATTAGGTAGGAAATAGCAATGTGACTGCAAAACCTACACTGACAGCAGTGCCTTTTAGATAGTTACCTGCATTAGCATTCCGTGTTGCCGACTTTGTTTCCGACTTGATTCCAAATGTTTCTGTAAGATTGCTTGCTCTGATGAAATTCGTTGCAACTCTACAGCGTCCGCCTCAGCCAATTGATTTCCAGATTTTCTGAGCTGCCTCTGTTTGCTATTCAATGACTAAAAAATTGTTTAAACTTGTAATAAACTTCCTCGTTCATCAAGACTACGCACACAAACCTTTCTAATTTTTCTTAGCTTTTGTACTTCTGTGTCATAAAACTTCAGCTGTTGAGCCAATGCGGCATTCTGATGATTAAGCCACTGCTCGTATATTATTTGGGTTTGTTTGTCTTGCTCGGTCACAATATGTTCGGGGGGTAAAGGTGGTGCAGGTAATAAATTTGCATTAAACGTAGGCACTCTGGGGGTCGTTTCAGTTGGTGTTTGCGGAGCTGAGAGCGAGCCAGTCCTCACCTGCCCTGGCCAAGGTGAACTGGATGTTACAGGTGTGGAAACCTGAGTTTGATAAATTGGTCTTGTTTGATTTCCACTTGCCGGTAACACTCCTTGAGCTACTAAAGTAAAACCAACGTAATTAAATAACTTTTGCATGGTACAACTTAACAACCTGGGACGGCTGATGTACTTGGTCCTAATGTTACAGGTCCGGAATTAAAAACATCCGCCTTTAATCTCTCAAAATCATGGTCACTCAATAAAGCCGCTGAAGTACTTGTCGTGGTAACTTCCTGATTTGTAGTTACGGTCGTTTGAGTTTGCTGCTGCTTTTCTTGTTCTCTCTTTTCCTGTTCCAATAGCTCCTCCAATAGAAGTGGTTGCTCCTGTAAAACACATACTTTGTTTTTGTAGGTAAAAAACGATTTATATCTACATAAAACTAAAAATATAAGAGAATGTTAGGTTACAGTGGAAAATAAAAAGATTCACGTTAGTGCCACATTTTGGATGGATGGATCATCAGCTGGGTAAGATGAAATGAAGGAATTTAAGGTCTACTACTTAATCTAAAGTAAATAATTTGAGATATACACTTTATCTAGGGTTTGATAATCTCACCTCTAAAAGCAAGGGTCTCCGTTGCATGTGGTGGAGCATAGACAGACCCTGCGGACGCACAGGATGCATGAGCCCCGGTGGCAGTCGTAGAGGGCCCAAAGGAGAGGGCCCCACTCTCAATCCCATCTACCACACACATGCAAGCAACACCATACCTCAACCTCTGTTATGTTAGTACTACCATGTCTTATACCGTTTTAATTCAATCAATGAAACGATTACATCAAACAAGTATTGACAAATTTCAACGAAACTTAATCGCATTATTACATCAAAAGTAATTACTATCACAGCTCTGATATCAAAAGTATTTGGGTATTGATGTAGTAATGAACATTACAATAAAATTTGAAAACGTTAAAAAAAAAGTAGCCAAACCATAACCACATATTTATTCATGCTACACCGATTGAAATCAGTACATACTTGAGTTGTTGAGGATCCTGGGTATGGTGGTGGTGGTCCAGGATACGGTGGCGGAGGAGGCGGAGGTGCAGTCACATTTAATCTAGAGGGTGCCCCAATTGCAACAGAACTGCCGATGGGTAAACGAGGATTTTGACAAACAGCTCCCAAACGCATTTGTAATTTTTGGTTTTGTACTGAAACAAGCAACTCCATTAATTAAAACCTCAATGTTTTTTTAGGTAACTCACTTTGTTGTAATTGGGCCCCCATGATTCTCTGCTGATAACTTAACGATACGTTGTTGTTGGGTGTAACAATTCCAATTACACCATCTGTTGACATTAGTTTTGTGCCTGGAAGCATCGGGCGACCAGCTGCTGCAGCCTGTTGAACCTAAATTGTAATATAATATTAAAAACATAATGTAAAAACCGTATTAGGCGCAGTTACTTGATGAAGCATTTGCTGATGAATTTGCTGCGCATTACTAAGTTGAGGTACAGGCGTCAAATTTCCTTGATGGTGTACAGGCTGATGCTGAGAAACAGCTAATGGTGGCGGTTGTAGATTTGCAATAGATGACGTAGCCAGAGTTACAGGATCAGTTTTAATTACTTGTGAATTTGTCACTGGCTGTGATGGAGTCGATATCAAACTAAAAAAATAATAATGTTATTACTTTTAAACGATTAAAACGCAAGTATTTTCATTACCTTGCTCGGTTAACTTTCTTATCATCTTTGTCTGGTTCTGGTTCGACTAAATCTAGGGAATCTAGAATATTTGCTTTTCCACCTTCCAAAGCAACTAGCTCTGGATCTGCATACTCCAGGATATTAAAATCATTGCCCATTTCAGCTATGACAACAGAATTAAAGATAAAAACTCATGTCACGATTAAATAGCTACACTCTGCATTCGAATCACATTTGGAACAATTCTAATTTTCATGATCTTCGAGTGCAAAACGAATCCAAATCAGTGAATCAAATGCACCTATAATTTAAATTACTGCCTTACCAAGTAACAGTTCATCATCATCTTCATGTAATCCACCTAAAATATCTCCAACCCCTTGAAGCTCAACCATTGTACCGTCTTGCTCTAATTTCTCTAACTCTGCAGTAACATTATCTGGGATCTCCTGTTCGTTACTTGCAGAATCTACAGTCGATGAAGTCGTTGGTGATTGCTGCACAGGTGACGCCTTCTGTAAAGGCAAAGCATTCGCAGGTCTTGCTGAAGGTAACTGCTCCGCTGGCATATGTGGAAAAGCCGGCTGTCTCTGAAGCAATTGTTCGTACTGCTCAACAGTGGCTGGACGTACAGGTACTTGAGGAAAACGGGGGTTTCCTCCTTGAAATTGTTGTGGAATAGAGACTGATGTTATATTCCGTTGTTGCTGCACAGAAATAATATTACAGCTTCGTATGACAACTGTTTCGAGGAACATTACCTGCTGTTGTATGATTAATCTCATTCTTGGATCACTAACTTGCATTCTGAGGCCCACCATTCCCACCGGTTGTCTAATAATACCAGAGTTTGGTATAGGTATTCTAGGGCGCATGGTTGGAGGCAAAGGCTGTCGAAAAGTTGCATCTCCGGTTTGTGGAGGTGTCGCATGATCCGGTTCAGAGTTTTCAGCCGGAGGCCAAACTCTCTGCTGTCCCTTCCCAGGCAGTAACTGTTCATCCAATTTCTTAAATTGTTGCCTCTGAAGTAAATCTCGTAACTGTCGGTTTATTTCGGGTGCTTCAGGTCGCACCAATCCCTGCAGAGCAGGACGAGGTGTTGAAAATTGCGGGCGTGGTGTAGATGGTTGATGGGCATATGGATCGGCTGGCAGGCGAATTGCAGTAGGTGTTGTTGGAGTAATGGGTGGTTTAGGTGTAGATGGTGGATTTGGTGGAAACGGATCGGTTACTTCACTCGCAGCAAAGTCAATGGTCTGGGGTGCAGGTGTTGTAGGTCGTGTTGTGATTGAAGCCGGATGAGTGAAAGTAGATGCTTTTATACCAAGAGGATTGAAAGTCCTGGGACTAGGGGAAGGAGGGGCGGGGTTTATTTCCGGTTGTGCCACTTGCAATACACTGTTTTGATCTGGAATAAATGTCTGTCCATTATCTGATATATGACGGTGTACTCTTGCTACAGCTAAAATTAAATTTAAAATGAAATTGCCAAAAATACGCATTTAAATTGGATTTACCTTGAACGCGGTGTTCTTGAATTACATGTTGCTGATGTTGCTGCTGTTGCTGCCTCATAGCCTGCAACTGTTTCCATTGCCTTTCTTGCTCTGCTTCTCTTGCGGATTTCTGTTGGTGCGCTGACTTTTCAGGATCCTACACGATTTATTTCACTTTTAGTTTCGCACTTTTAGATCAGCGAACGTAGTACTTGCAGATTGCAAGTAAGTAATTTAACACAGAGAGATTAAATTATTTCAAATAGCAAACTATGTTATTAAAACAAGAGGCAACGAATACACAGATCAAATAAAATTTCCCTTTCTTTGAATACATCAGAAGTTCCCTATGAGCAACATTCTAAGCCATGCATGTTATAGATGTGTAAATAAAAAGAAATAAAATAAAAGAAAGGAGAAACACATACACCTGCACCATAAGCAAGATTAGTTCGTTAAAATCAGAACTGTTCTGTTAATTTTTGAAAAACTGACGCATTTATGTTAGTGTACTACAGAATAGCTCTGAATCTTACTCGGGAAGGAAATCGTGGAGGGATTGGGTAAGGGATTATGTTGTATGTATCATGCTCCAACATTTTCGGTAATTTAAAATGATAATTACTTTCAACATCAAAAATTTAGTATCAAAAAAAAAAAAAACATCAATCAATACAAAGTTAAACGAAACAATGTAAAAAATATTCAGGTGTTCCAAAATCTCCATTAATTTTTTATTTGAAAATCAAACGAAAATTCTGGTTCTTATTTTAGAAGTGAATTTCGCATATCTTGTTGCAAAGTTACATGAAGTTTTGCAATTTTTTTAGGCATCGCAACCTTCTCTTTTCTTCATGTTTTCAACAACTCGATACTGCGTGTGAGACTTGAAACAATTGAATTTAAAAAAATTACAAGAAATTAAAAATAATAAGCTGGGATACAATTTGACACTTAATTGGTTCTCACCAATGGTTGAGGTTCGTAAGTTTCCTGGCACAAGGAAGGAAGAGTTCTCATTATTTCAGATGGGGTAAGCACACGGATCTGTTGATCTGCGGCTGCGGAATGTAAAGTTTTGGATCTGACTGAAGTTTCAATGTTGGGTTGATATAAAGGATTGACAGTGACATTAGGGGCCGGTCCACAGTGATCCCCGGGTCCCAAAAAAGGTCCGTGCACAGTGAACTGGTGCTGCGTCGGCGGGGAAGGTGATATGGAGGCAGGGCAGGGTGTGGTCGGAGGTGTGACAGACACAGAGCTTGTGGTTAGTGGCGGCCTCGACTGGTGGGTGCACACCTCTGAGACTGGAGCGACTGCAGGGGCCTGGGTTGGGGGTACAACGCTGACCGTCGAACTGGCCACGGTTTTGGACACACTGGGCGAACTCGCACTCTCCTTGCTGATCTGCGATAGGGTCAATAACACACATACATACTAGTGTACAGTAGCAAGCAGACAGTACATTGCTAAAGGAGGGAAACAGTGATATCATAACATGGGCTTAGGCACACGGGTTAGTTACGACCCACAGCACCAATGCTTTCCAATGATCACTTTTTTTTTACTATTCATAGCACAAGTTAAGACGGCTTATCATTGAACAAAACAAAAATTAAATTAAATTGCAAATACTCAAACCCTACAAAGAGTTTCCTTTTATTTAAATTTTAAGAGAATAAATTAATTGACGGTTTGAAATTCAATTTGAATCAAATTACTTATATTTTAATTACTTTTAAATCGAGGAGCCAAAACATATAAAACAAATAGCAATTTTATGCACAAATTTTAGTAAATAAAGTACACTACATTAGTACACAATCAAAGTAGATTTAACACATATTCTGAATCTTGAAATTATTTAATTAAATTCTTTCAAATCAATCAATAATTTAGGTGCATGACCTTTCACAAATTTGTTAACAATTAGATTCAACATGAACTAACTCAATCAATATAGGTGCATTCGAATTACTGATTTGGATCAAATTAAATCAATTCAAAAAGAGTTGACGCGTTCGTTTCGTGCAAGATCAGTTAACCCTCACCTCAAATGAAACTGATCCAAACCACTTACTTGATTGTACCGATAAAAACGAATTGATTCCAAATGTGAATCGAATACACCTTATGTCATCACTCAGAACTGACATATCAAAATTAAAACAGACTACTTACTTGTTGCTGTTTCTTCATTCGAAGTGCAGAACGATTGTCTTTTGCTTTCTGCAAATACGGTGCTTTCTGCTCGTTGCTCAGAGTCCGCCATTTTTTAATAATCTGTTTGTACCTGTCACTCCACGATGGAAATTCTCCTTTCCATTCCGGATGGTTCATGTTCGCATATAAAACGGCTGAAATCGTAGCATCTGAGCCCAAACCTTCATCTGCTTTCATTTTCTCTGATGATCGCTGATTGTATGTTGAAGGAACGACGGGGTTATCGACTTCGCAAGGATCATTAACTGATACCCAAGGACTCGGTGGCTCAGAAAATGCAGGGCTGAATTGAGGGCTACTGCAAAATTAAAAAAAAAGGTCCACACTAATTACAACAAGCACGAATGATCAAACTTACTTGCTATATTCTGAGTGGTAAGGAGATTGAGGTGGAAAACTCAATGGAGAATTTAAATTATTCTGAGTGACATTTGGTAAAGCAGTCGGTCGCACTGCAGGTCCAATCGGATGTCCTGGTATCAGTGGTTGCTGTGCAGGCGCAGCTGGTGTACTAGCAGCGGGGGCAGGGGTAGTTGGAAACACATTATTCGTAGCAATTGGGAATATGTTGCTTTCTTGAGATTCTTGCGATTCATCCGTTAATACACCCTGCAAATTTACATCGTCTAATTTGATCCAATACACAGTACACATGGTTCTTACTTTAAATATGTCTTCAACATCCTTACTATTAATATTTGGAATTGACTCTAAATTAAAATGAGGTCCCAAAATATCACTTAATTCATCTTTGGTATCTTTCGTATTGCTTCTTGAATCCAAGTTATCAGGTATAACGGTATCATCTGGAAGATTAGAGTCCGCTAAGCTTTCTAAGGTGTCGGTGTTTTTAGCTAGCTCGTCGTCATCTTCATTCATAATCGTGTTGACCAAATCCGTATCTAATAAATCTCCCGGCAGAGCAAGCACGTTTAAATCTTCAGAATCACTTTCTTCCTCTTCTTTTGGTATTAGTGGTGCTTTGGCCGTCATTTTTTCATTGGCATTTACATATGGCACTTTCGTTCCCAGTACCGATTGAATAACTTTATCCTGCTTTGCAGTAATTGCCGTGACGTTTTTAATTTCATCCTGTAATTAATTTTTATGTAGTTCGTTAATTTTAAGTTGGAAAGCAATTACCTGGGGCAACTGGATGGTTTTGCCTCGATGCTTTGCGCTCTCCTCATCACTTCCACTACCACTTTCCAAATCTTTATGCGAGTCGAGAAGTTCCTTGCCAAAAAAAGCTTCCTGTAAGTAAGGGGGGAAAGTTTCTGCCAGTTTACTCTTCGGCTTTCTCCTTACTGGTTTACGCCTTGGCTTATTTTCAGGATCTATTAAAGGAGGAGGCGCTAAAGGATCCGCCGTTGGGGTAGTTTGGCCAGGAAGCATGTCAATTTCGTCGTTATCTTGGCACCCTCTGATTCCTCTTACTCTTACCAAAAAGCCACCAATTCCTGTTGTGCGCGAAATAATTAACGATAATTAATTTGGGCTAAAATTAAATAATACCTAGTTTTTGCAAATTCCTTTGGCGTTTACGTCGAAGAACACTGACACCGCTTTCCATGGTAAAAATTGTAAAACCTTCGGGTGGTGCACCATCTTCTTTAGCCCAAATCATGCCTTCTTTATAAATCTCTTGCGGTTCATCTTTAACGTCAACTAATTCTAGCTTTGCATTATCGTCTAAACCGTTGTCTGCAGACACTACAAAAGAAAGTAGAAACATTAAAAAAATTCAGATTTAAAATTATAGTTTTTACCACCACTGCTTCCGGCAATAACAGATTCTATAGTTGCCATAATTCCAGCTTCCTTATCTTGCAATGTGGGCATTTTTCTGCGTTTTTTTCTGGTGATTTGTTGTTCCATGCACAGTGATTTAATCATAGCATGTCCAGCTTCGCTAAGATAAATCCCATCAACGTAATAGTGAGCATTTGATTTAATTTCGGGACTTTTTGTTGGTGTCGGCGGCTTTGGAGCTGGGCAAGGCAGCAAATGCGGTGGAGGTACATCGCGTGGTCGACAAAGAATGCAATTGTAGCCTTCTTCGGCACATTTCTCGGCTTCCAACTCAGTTTTGATACAATCACAGGCACCATGTAACCACCGCTCGCACTGCACACATTGAATTATGAGGTCCCCTTCGTTATACGGTTCTAAACAACTAGGGCAAGTAACATGAGATGCGCAAGGCCCGCACTCTGTAAAACTGTTCATCCAGGTGCAATTAAATCCCGGATCCATAGAGCCGCAAGTCTGACATATTGCACACCACTTACACTTCCAATTTCCAATTGGAACATAGTCCAGTGGTGGATCCGCACAATAAATATGGTAAGAAATATCACAATCGTCACATAAAATCAACCTGCCTTCATCATTTCTCTGACCACAACCTTCACATACCGTGCAATCCAAACAACGCCACCCTTTTTGCAAAATAATTTTAGTCACTTTAACGTTCACACAGTAAGGGTGGTAACACTGTCCACATTGAACACAAACTATCAAACAACCTTCTTGGTCCCTTCCCAAAGCACCACACATAACACAAATATCCTGCGTCAGTACAAACCTGTCCTTCGCTGAGCACAAAACTAATCTATTTTCTATTCCAGGCTCTTCATCGTTTTTACTACCATCTGATACTGGTCGTTGCAAGCCAACCCCCGGTACGCCAAAGACGCCCCGCATTTTCGTCTTTGGCCCCCGTTTCCGTCCGAAATCCGTCATCCGTTGGCGCTTCATAAAACCCACCTTTCCAGGCAACCCTTTGCCTACTCCTTTCGGACGACCTGGAAAATTATTACCTAAACCTAAACGCTTCTTGGCTATTTTACTTGCACTGTAAGGTTTTCCCCGGCCTAAACCCATAACTCGCATGCTCTCTTCTGAAACGAAACGTTCTTGAAAGTCGTAATCATAATCGTCGAAAAGAGATTCTTGCGAAGCAGAAAGTGAATCTCCACCATCTTCAATACCTAAAATTTAATCTCAATTGATTAGAAAGAAGGAAATATGGAATGATTCTGCTGCGTACTGTTACGTTTGGCAAGCATAGGTCGACCCTGCTGAGTTAAATTTTTACAGATGAGGCAAATGTAATCGTATTCAGGGTGAGCTTCTTTTCTTTGATGATAAGTTGTTAAATCAGCTTCTGGATCGCAAGTACCATGCACGAACCTAATAAACAAAAAAGCTGTAATACTTAATATATTGAATAAAAGTCAGGAAGACTTACTTGCGACACAGAGCACATTGTACCATTTCACGATGAGCATGTGCTCGATATGCTCGATGACAAAGAGGGCAAGAAAAGCCCTTATTGCGTTGCTGATAGCATGAATCACAAACTGTGTAATGCGCATGCCAACGAGATGATAAACCAGCTCCCGGAGTTCGTGAACCACAATCTCCACAAACACGGCAGCACTAAAAAAAATTTTTATACATCAGGTTGCAAAATTTGCGATAAAATTTTACCCTGCATTTCCATCCATACTTTGGAATCGATGTTACAACAGGTCTTTGGCACATTGCATGATAAACTTTATCACACTGTTCACAAGCCATTAATTTTGTTTCGTCACCTGGCATGCGACAAACCTGGCAAAGTCGACATTTTCGACATTGCCACCCCGCTCTCACTCCTAAAGTTGATTATAAATTGATATTTACAAATAAAATATTAATAATATGAAATTATTTACCTGGTGATTGTGCTAGACCCACACAAATTCCATGATAATGTTCACCACAAGTAGAGCAATACATCAAGTTTGATATGTCACCTAACATTTTACACGTGTAGCAGATAGAACCTATTTTAAAACAAGGAAAAAACAATAATAAATAAGAAAATCGTAGAAAAACATAATTTGAGTTAGCTTGGATGATGTATAATTAAACTCTGCTCTCATAAAAGCAATGAACATGAACCCAGCAATGTAGATAGGTTTAATTTTACATAAACAAGTCCTTCTCATGTTACTTAATGATGGTTACCTTCACATAACACAGATACTTGTGTGAGATGGGTACTACAGAATAACAGGAGTGAAGCAAGTTCCTGAAAGGCACCAGATGCAGTGGCACAAGGAAAATGATATATCTTTGTACAACCATCTTTTTTACAAGTAACACTTGCTCCATAATGACTACAATGTGAACACTTTTTGGAAGCACTTAACAAAACTGCTTTTCCAACATTCTCCAGCGCAGAATTTTCTAGAAAAATAACAGGGATACGTAGTTCTCTTTCGCACATAAAAAAGAAACATATTTACCTGCTCTGGCTACACCAGATGACCACAAAGCACAACTCCGATGCACATAAAAATGGCCTGACGGTTCAAATATCGACGTTACATCTGGTTCCTCAGTAAACCCAATAATTGTAAGCTCGTCTACGTACTCGCTTGTCATGGATGGATGTCTGCATTTATTAAAACTTTTCTGTCGTCGACAGGTTACAGGTCCACGAGGACTCTTATCCCCAACGTCACGCTCAGGTATATTCTCTGCGATTTGTGGATTCGGCGTTTCAGATTTTATTCTTTGAGGAATGAATCCCTCTGGGCATGTCAATCGTAACATTTCACTCTGTCCCAACTGACTCCTCTCTCCCAAATTACAAAAGGCACAAACCTTGCCAGGCCTACAACAGCGACTTCAAATTAATTAACAATATCATTACGATTCGATTTTATGTGTACCATTGCTCTGGACTGTATGGTAGCTCTTCCGGTGGAGGCAGATGTTTTTCTTTGTCGCAAATAGTAAGTGCACCAGTTTCCGGATCGAGCATTGAGATTTCCTCGCCCGGTGACGGTGTCACTGACGTAAAGTCGAAATCTCCTCTCTCGAAGCTTTTCACTTTTTTTGGTAATCCTCTCATGCCAGGAGGTTTCCAACGCTTTCGGACACCTACATTATTCCTTCTCTGCATTGGTTTCCCTGATACCATCAAATATTTAAATTAGAAGCAAACTTACACTATATTAATATGTGTAAAATATTTCATACTTTGTATATGTTTATTTGAAGACATATGAATAATTTCCCATTCACCTAGATTAGACAAACAAAATTCCCACTTATGGTTTATGAAAATCAAATAAAATACCTCTCAACTATAATAAGAGGATAGTCAGTGGTGTAACAGAATTCACTTTGTCAAGAAATAGAAAAACAAATGCAGTTCGAGCATAATCTCCGAAAACCTATTATACAAAAATTAACACAAATCAATATGTAACAATTTGATGATTATTACATAAATATTTATAAATAAAACAAATAACAAATAAAACCACGCACACTTATGTTCACTTTGGTGACTTTAATTTGTTCACATGGGACTTTGAAATTGTTATTAATCCGGTATTATAAAGGAAGCCATTAACAGTGCATCTAAAGTACACACGAATTGAATTTTTTTCCATACAAGCGTTTATGCCTTTATGTGTTTGACAAATCAATAGAATTCCTAATTCCTCTACCAATAGGTCATTCTTCCTCTCTCTATTTTCTTTTGTTTTTCACCTTAGCTTTCATAAGTGATTGGGTCACACCCAACCCAATTTCTACAATGTTTAGACCTAAATGGTCAAGTCACTTGCCTAGATTGAGTAGCTAGCCCAGTGCTAGACTCTCTAGTTTGCTTCACAAGCGCCTTGGTATTTTTCTATTGCTCTCAGATAGCTAAGCCAGCTTTCGAATTTGAACTCATTTTATATTTAAACAACTTAATTACTATACCCATAAGCTCAAACGACTGCATCATCAAAGGTATTTACTTAAAGCGCTCAGTAAACAGCTTTAAAGTAACTGATCAATTGTGTATCGTTCATCTCTTGTTATTACATGAGGTTAAAATGAGATGAAAATATGAGTGCGTACGTTTTACTAAAGTACATTCACTTTTGTAATGAGTAACTAAAGTTACACGATTTATTAGTAACTTTTACTGTTGAAACCTGACTTCTTTTAGTTCCCTTTCTTGTAAATGGGATTTTTAGGTTATGTTGGTCATTTTTGAAAATTGCGTCTTACAACTGACAACTAAATTGTGACAAACGATAATTTAATTAGCAAAACTTTAAATATAATACCAATCACTTTCGTAAGATAACATAAGAACAAAAAATCAGTTACTCATTACTACAAAAGTGAATGGAGTTTGCAGGAAATATTCGCAGTGTTGCCAGATTGGGTGATGAAACTCCGCCATTTGGGCTACATTTTACATAAAATTGATGCTTGAAAATCTCATTGGGCGACTAATTTGGGCTACTCTCTTCACATAATTTCATAATTAATGAACATTCAATTCTATCTCTGGTCATATGTGGAAACAAAAGTACACTCCTGAGCAAAAATTTGAAAGCACATCTTTCAATTATTATTTGCTTTCACTTGTTTTTGATATTTTTAATTTTTTATTATCGAAATTTAAAAATTGGTTGAAGTTTTTTTACTCGAATTCTTTATTTTTGTTTTTTTTTCCTAATTTTCATTTGTTCTTTCAGTTTTTCTTTTGAATTTGGTCAATCATTTGAGTTATTTTTTTTAATATAATTTTCTAATTTTCAGAAATTGAAAGTCACGTACCTTCCTTTCATTTTTTATTTGTTTCCTCTCCGTTTCTTTTTCAATTGCCTTACGTTTTCCTTTTCTACTTATTATTTACTTTCATTTTTCATTTGTTTTACTTTCTATTTTTAATTTTATTTGCCTTTTTTATTTGGTTTTTGTTTTTCTTTTTTTTAATCTTTCGCATCCCTTGAGTTTTTCATTTGCCTTAAGCCTTACATTTGATTTTTTCTTTTTAATTGTCTTTCACTTGTGTGTCTTTTCATTTAATATTTGCTTTTCATTTCTCATTTGTTTTTTTTTTATTTTTGTATGTCTGTCTCAAAATATATGGGAAAATTAAGTTTTTTATTTTTGAAAACTGCTTGAAAACAACTTACAGTATGTAAAGTTGTGGAATTTAAAAAAGCATACACTCAAAATGTCTCGGTGTGAACTTGGTTTTGCTTGAAATTAAGAATTGTCAAAGTGACAGACCAACATTAACATGCCGCATTTTACCTATGCAGATCCCTATAATCAATCACAAGTCACACCTTGATATTCTACCAAATTTTGAATATTACTTAAAAAATATGCAAGAAAGTTACTAATTTTATTCCCAATTGAAACAATTTCTTTAATTACTCAGTATTTTAAGTATGAACTTACATGTGCATTTTTTTTAAACATGCAAATCATACTTGTAGCACAAGTAGGACCCTGCATTACCACAAAGTCAAAAAAAATTGAAAAATTTCTTTTTTTTTGTTGTTACCAAGAATTTTATTAAATGTTTCACTAATTTAATCATATAAATAATATCTCCTGATTGAGAAGCATCTATATCATAATTTTTTTGATAATCATCTCAATATCTGATGTTCTTATTTAAAAATATGTATACGTACCTCCTTCTCTGCGGGGTCTGCCACGACCTCTTTTGATGCTAAGAGGTTTACCAGTAAAATTAAAAATAGGTGGAATATCATCGTTAGTTGGAGGTGATGATGCGGCTGAAGTGGCAGTCGAAGCGGGACCGGATGAAGGTAACTGCAAAGGTGATGGAAGTGGATCATCGATGACATCTTCATCGTCCTCATCTAGATCGGAAGCGTCTGCCTCATCCAGGTCCATCAATTCATCAGGATCTACTCCCGACGTTAATTCATCCATTGTTGGAACTGCAAAAGCGCGCTGAACATAAGCACAGGTAATTTGCAACTATCAAGGTTATAAAATCAAAGTGAAGTAAAAACTCAGGCAGCCACACTAGAGCACGTATCCGATTTTCTCGGGCGATTTTCCACGCGTACACGACACTCAAACGTTTCTGGCCGTTTAGCGTACAAAGTGAAACTCACAATCAACTCAACCGCCATGTCAGTTGTATACATGAACCCGGGATGTGCAATGGCAAAAAAAAGGTTGTTGCAAACTTACTCAAACTATTTACAGAAGCATCTGCGCACAAACTAAATTAAATCTACTTGCTTTCTAACTTACATTAAACCGATTTTTACATTTTACATTTGTATACATATCGTAATAACACAAAAAAATATCACTATAGCTACGGAAGTGGGAGAGACCATCAAATTATTCGGTTCCGACTACGACTTTAAACGAAAAAGTACTTGCGAAGGTGTACCAACCTTAGTAAGTCAAATGCACTTTTTCAAGATATTGAATAATCGCCTTTCTTGGACTTTCAGCTAACGTAATTAACAGAGCACATTAATACATGTAATACGAATTAGTTTCGTTTAACCATTTCAACTCGATAACGTAATACTACGATTTAAGTCGCCGGCGGTATAGAGGATTTTGTTTTGGGAGATTGCAGGTTGCCGAACTTTCGGCGGCAATTTTAAAAATCGCCAACTCGCGCTTTTGATTGAACAGAGACGGACTTGATTTAAATGGTGTCGCAAAAAGGTAAATGCAAACGAAATCGTGGCTTACAAACGAACATAAAATAAAAAAGCTGATTGTTTGATTTCTAAAATAATAAAAAATAATATTTACTCGTTTATGTTTCGTTAAAGTTTTTTTTGGGTTTAAAAATACTCTAATTTTGTACCTTTTTGTATTTTTTTCGTGTTAGACACTGTTTTAGTTTAAAACTAAATAATTTAATAGTAGGTTTAGAGTTTAGCTAAGAATGCAATATGTATTTGTTTAGGATTATCATTGAAACCTTGTGGAGCTTTAATAAGATGCATTATGTATCTGTTTAATCAGAATTGGATGAAGCTTTACTCGTCTTAAGCTTTAATTCTTCCTTAAATTGGTTTCTTTGACGGTGTTTAATCAACCAGATACTGAACCACCCTGTTACAAATTAGTTTCTTCTTATAAAATAAGCAACCACTCCAGATCTGGTTCAAAAATATTATGCAAATAAGACTGAAACAGCAACTATTATTAAAGCTCATATAGTATTAATCTCAGCTGATATGATTTCTTTTTCTTCTTCTGAGAATGTTGAATCTTCTTTTACAACCGAAACTCCCTTAGCATACATGTCCACGGAAAGATCATTTTACAATACCATATTTCCTGTATAGGTATACAAGACTTGGTTCCATTTCTTAAACAATTTAATTTATACAGTAGTAAAATTTAGATTGAATTTAAAACTATCTGCAATGATCCATCTTCGAACGATGTCTACAGTCCACAAGTCTCTTCTTCTAAATTTTTCTTAGAGAAATTGAATTACTGTACAAGAAAGAGGGTAGTCTAAAAAGGACCTTAAACATAAATGAATTTAGGTAATAAAATTATTTTAAATAGAGAAAATACCGAGCTGCAATAAAAATGAAAATTTCACTCAGCAAAGCTTCGTCTTTTTCTCAGTTAATTTCTGTTTTAATTTCAATTCAAATTTATTAAGTTAGCACCTTAAAGCGTTTCCTAATTAACTAATAAGTGATCAATGAATTAAAAAACTGAGATATTCCAAGAATTCGGTTGGTTGTACACCAATAATATCTTTATAAGCACTTTCCAATAAAGGTAAAAAAAGTTCAGGTTTTCTTTTAAATCCATTTATTTATATTCAAGTTATAATGGATTACAAAATAATTAATACTACGAGAATAGGACAATAACCGTGTCTTCAACATTTTTATACATATAACGAATGTTTCACTAATATCAATTGGTAATTCTGCCTAAATATTTAGACGTACTCAAAGAAAAAACGCTATACACAGTTCAAAATAAAATAATCACCCTCAGTACAACTGATTCCATTCGATCTGAGCAAGTTCAAACAAGTCACGATAAAAATTTAATCCCAGTGAGTTCCTCGCTACTTTTATACAGAATATATTTCCATAAAAACAGTGGTCCTATGCGCTAACTTATTTTTAATCAGCCTCAACATTTATCCTAATTTAATATACATATCACGTTTTATGAACTAGTACTATTTACATTGTTTAATATGAGCTTCGGTGACTTCCTAACGAGTCTCTTTTTAATTCATAACAGAGCGAAAATAGTATTAAACATAGCATTACAATTTTACGCGTAGCATATACAAGCAAACTTAATTAAATTTAATGTTATTATAATGTACAGAATCTGTTAAGAGTATGTTTATGATTTAAAGTGATTTAGTTCTTTTTGAGCTTTATTATGATTTGCATTTTCGCTTAAAAAATTGAATTAATTTGGAAATTATTGACTGACGACTACAAACATCAAGTCTCAAAATGGATCATTGTATTTAAACCACTCTTTACAGATGCTGTACTCAAAATTTAACTTCATAAGTATGCAGCTATATATTAAAACATTAAGAACTCTAGTAAAGCAAATAATAATTTACTTATGAAATGTGCCTTGGAATAATTTTCAGTGAATCTAAGCCCTATAAAACTGGGTAGACTTTCAGCCAGTGTGCACATCACAATGACGAAATCCTTAAACACTAATTACGTTTTCGCTAAATCATTGCGAAACCATTACACTTTGCTTTTAATACCTGCAGAAGATAGCTCTACAGTTTTTAGGCAGTTGAAAAAAACTTGTGCTTTTAATATTACATTACACAAAACCTTGTACGATTCGATACGTACTTAAAGTTACGTGTATAATTAATTAAGTAAAGCTTCGTAAAAATAAATACTCATGCTACAAGAAATTTAATGCAATGAATTAATTTTAGCTAAGTACCAGCTACAGAGATAGAGAGAGAGAGATATTTGCTTTGCGATATGAAAATGAAAATGATATGTTCCTAACAGTGAATCAATCGAAATGAGTAACGTACACAATAAAATCAGTCTTCACAACAAAAAGCAAATTGCAACTCACAACCGTCCGTTAAAAATTTTATGATCAAAACAAATATCTCGACTAAATCATTCAACTTAGCACAATCGATAATAATTTGTACATGGTTTGGAACATATAGTGAAAATCACTAACATCCAGAAATTTAAAATTAACACAATTTATAAGTATTATGAAACGTTTACACCAAAATGTATGTGCAATATGTACATACTTGTTTATACTCTTCCTAATCAGTAGGTATGGAATTTGGAACTTGAGGCAACGAAAGATGGCCATCACCCAAAAAAATAGTTTCTTTTGCATATGTGGTTGCAGTGTGTGTGATTCCACTATATTTTATTTTATTACAAATCTAAATTGGTTCCTTTATGTTTACGTTTAGCTTTAAACTGGTCATCCTTGATTTTCGGAGGGCAGAACTATGGATACTGATTTTCTGGGGCAATTCTTTTGCACCGCTGACGTTTCTTCCTTATCTTGTATCACCAGTTTCTCTTCGTCGGGGACTTGGACTAGATTTGGACTAACTAAACTGAAACAAAATATTTTATTTTTAGTTTAGAATTGAGTACTTTTATTGCTTGTAATTTATTTTATGGGTTGGTAATAAACTAAAGTGAAATGTAAAGTAAATTGGAGTTGCACGTAGGATATTGTGAGCATCAAATTAAGTCAACGACAGCTTCATTTAATTAATGAATAATTTGTGAATCTAACGACGGTAATAACAGTCTTCTTTTGAATTAATCATCCATAATTGCAGACCAGGCTCGGCAGATGCATTCACAATTATGCGAGTGCAATTCTTGAATTACGTAATTTACTTTCTTTCGTAAGTCCGCACTATGAATCATTTCCTTAAGATTAATTAACTAATGGTCACTCAAGTTTTATTAAAGAAAAATATTATGTGTTATTATTTTTTCCTTAATTGCTATGAACAATTAATTCAGATTTCATTAACAATGATATGATATAGTTGGTAATAACTTTTTCTTGCTGTTTTCATTCAAGCAAAACTCTCAGTTTAATTGTAAGTGCAATATTAAACAGAACGTTCTGCTTCAGTGATAAAATGTAAACTTTTACGTGCGATTCTTTTCTAAAAATAACTTTCAATTAAGTGCTTGTTTTCTGTTACATTTGAGCATGGATGCTTCCTTGAATGCAAAATTAACTTGAGAGCCCCAATACGTTTGGACTTATCAGATATCATTCAGAATAAAAGCAAAGTTACAAAAAAAAATCAATCCTCAATTGAGGCGAATGGAATTCAGACAATGTTGTGTCATGCTCTTTAGATTTGCATCACAAGCGATCTATTTTCGAGCAGCGTTCGAGCTTTCGAGTGAAGCGAAAACAAATCAAGTATTATTAAACAAACCTCTCAAAGGCAGTCGGAGGTGGCGTAGGCGTTCTGGACAGGGGAAAACTGGCTACTTCTCGACTAACTGCCAAGGACCGGATCGAACCGAAGGGTGGATCTGGAGATAATTGAGCTACCGTTGGCACCAAACCCCTAAAAGAGAAATTCAATGCATTATGTTTTTCCTACCATTTCATTTGACATTTAAGGCTGTGCATTGTGTGGGACGAAACACAATATACAAAGGAAATCATCATAACAATTTCTTTATTCGTAACCAACCGGAAATGCATCTATTATATGCAAATGGAGTAAACTCTATTAATAATTAATAATGTGAATTTACAAACTTTAGATCCTGTGGGCCGCAAATGTAAAAGCCACTTCACACTACTCTATTTCTTGGTTCAATTTTTTAAATAATGTAATTTTGTATAAAAAATAGAACATGTTCTATATGTTCTTGTCCTAAATAAGCATTGTAGAAATTGAAGCAAATCTTGTGCAAGAAATAGAGTAGTCTTAAAACAAATCTGAATAAATTCATCTTAAGATTCTACCATCAAGAGCACATCTACGTGTCTTGAAGGTGTAATTAATTAATTGCGCGACAGCAGGAAACTATGCGTTCAGAATATCCGGGCACGTAGAAAAGATGTGACCGGAATGTCGGCGAGCCCCGTGATTTTTTGCATTAAAATGCATTCGCAGTCGCCTTGATTAGTTAACATTAATAACAATTAGCAATTTATGCTACTACGAAAAACAAGTACCTAATCAAAAATGCTACTGCGCGCAAATCGACGTTCTCAATACATCGGAGTAAACAGGTATTAACTTAAAAGGGTCGCTTTATTACAAATTTACTAAATTAAACATGATGATGATGGCTGATGACACATGCATAATACACACTGCCTGCCGGCGCGCCTAAATTTTTAAAGTGGTTATTTAAAATGCCGGCCGGATCCGGACGCGGAGGGTTGAAAAGGTAGTTTTAATCCCTCGTTGGTTCATGACTAACAAAGGGCCTGTTGCCTGTTCAGTTAATGCAGCAGGTAGTTTAATCTTGAACCAACTTGTTTGCTGCTCGAATTTTAAGCAAATGGAAACGGAAACTTCCAGATTAGTTCATTTATTAGTTGACTTCCTGCTTCATTAAATTATGTTTCGAAATCACGTTTTATTTAACGTCTTAATTACGAACCAGAATTTTTTTTATTAGCGGACAGATACGAATTTGCATTGAAATTACAAAAAAACTTTCAATTGGAATGGTTTCATTATTTAACTAATGCTATTAAACATGGTACAAGATAATGCACTTATATCACTGTTGTCCTTTCGCCTTAACAACAAACACGAGTTGGGCCCATTAGTAACGTTATTATCTTCTAAATTTACATTTCGCATTATCGAAGATCAAAGGTTGCTTTAAATATCGTCCGTTTGTAATCTAATCGGGATTTATATTTTGACTTTCTTCACGAGCAACGCAAATGCGGCAGCAATTAAATCCAAAACAAAGACGAGTTGTTTCATTTCATAACACATAACATTCAAAGGATTAGATTCACAAAACAATTCTTTGGTCGTTTTTAATTAGACTTTGATCAAAGCAAATCGGCGGCAGAGGCTTTAATGAACTGCCTTATGTGGGCCTCAATATATCTTTGTTTTGAATATTACCATATGCGATAGATTAGGATGTAATTAGCAATTCTGCAATGCGAAGTGTTTGATTAAATTACGTGGAGTAATTTTAGATGAAACATAAATGGGGGGTTCTTGAAATGTGATGCAATTATTACTTAAATGAATTACTGTTCGTTTCTTCTACACGGATTAAAAAGTCGTTTTGTCTGAAAAAGCTGTAATGATGATTAAGTAAGGAAATTATTGTTTAAAGATGTTGCAATTTAATGATCAAATTGATTAGGTCAATTAGGAGATACATCAGATTTGCTTGTTCCTTCAAACTTCATCATTTCTTTCCATTGTTGATGATCATCCACCTAACTTCTAAAGAGCCACTCGCAGACATTCTAGTTTATGTAAAATCTTCAACATAAATACTAATTACACTTTGCTTTGAATACCCACACAGATAGCTCTACAGTCTTTTACTCGAAGCTTTAAAAGCATGAGCTTTTATTTTTTCATCATCATACACATGAGTCAGTCAATTTAATGTCGTTTGTCCCCCTTAACTCGTTAATTAAAATTAAAAAAAAACATAATTTCTTAATTGTTCATTTTATTTACTATGTATAATGCCAACATGAGTTGCCTAAAAATAGAATGGCGCATAATAATTTCTGTTTTATTTTAAGGAAGGATCCTTCACGTCGAAATGGAACTTGGCAGTGTTTCCTGCCATAAAAATAATTCGAACAAATTCCCCGTACTCATTTCGCACTTGTCCTTACGAATATGGTCCTTTTTAGTGACTCACGCGTTTATTTTATAAAAGAAACTCATTTAGCGCTCAAGATGTTGAATGTTCATTAAAAAAAGAGCGCCTGCTTAGATGGTGTAACGGTGCTGCTTCCTTGGGTCACTGCTTCAGTTCGCTTTTGGAGTACGTGGAATAACAGTACCTCACGTTTTTGCTTACCCATACAACAATGTTAACAACAATTACAATGAGTAATCACTATTTTATTTGTTCTTGTGCTTGGTTAATTAAAAGCGAATTATTCTGGTGTAGTTCAAATTAGAAAGAGCCAAAGTTAATTAACAAAATAGAAACTTGTCCCAGAGATAAAATTCGGATTTACAAGAACATCGTGCGTTAATAAAGAAAAAAAGTAATCGAATTTTAAATTTGTCCTTTAAGTAGTAAGGGTAAAGCGAATCCGCATATAAATTAGAAATTAATTGTGTAATTCTTCGTACTGATTACATATTCACATCCTGTATGCAATCCAAGAGTCCATGCAAACGGAATACAAAGATAAAATGCATCGCTTAGGGTTGGTGACCTTTGCAGAGATTTCCATAATCGATGGCCCGGTCATGTTATCAGATAGGAGAACGAGGGGGCACTTAATTTTTTTTTTACGTCCCCAATGGCAAATCCGGGCAAAATATTTCACATTCTGCGGTTATTTCGAGATACAACAAGATAGGAGCTCCGAGCTTGACCTTTTGCAAACCGCATGCAATGTGCGAGTTTGTTTTACAAAAACTGACCTTAAACGTTTTCCTTGTAGAATCAATAATCTACAGACATAGTTTCTTTCAACAAACTGTTAAGTTCAGAAGATCATGATTACTTAAGTCAGAATTTGCAATTATTTATCTTGATTTGTCTGTTAAATTAGTTTGTGTTTGACCTTTCACAAGCTGCATGCAACGTTTTGCAAAAACTGACCTTCTTTGCAGCAATCAATACTGCAAAGAATTTTTGTTAACAAGAAAGCTACTGGCTACAAATGATAATAAACAATTGTATTTAAAATTCGCTCGTATGAAAACGAATTTATTTGATAAACTGTTGAAACTACAACACAAACAGAGTATCCGGTTCGAATGTAATGTGGGGGTTATTAAACGATCGCGTAAAAATTAATAACTTGGGAACTTCTGCACCGCATAATTTATACGGTTTTATCAACAATGCTCTTTATTCTCAATGGTTTATCTTCTTAGCTTTCGTTTTTAAACCATAATTTTAAATTGACACGATTATTCCGTCTGATTATGAGGCAATTTGCGTTGTGGGAATTTCGTTCGAGGTCTATTAATTATTAAAAGGGGCTATCGATTCATTCAGGTATTAAATAAAGGAAATAACTTGGAAAGTTCTTCACAAAGAACAAAGCAGGTCATCGGCGGGAGAGTACATTACCGAACCGTCTTATTCTATTGTTCAATTAATGAGGTAGTCGTTGCTTTGATATATTTGCAGGTCCTTTATTTTATTATCCTGTTTTTGAAGCGTCGGGGATTACGACAAAGCAGCTTTATCCAATTATCTTTTAAACTTTTATGCTGTTGTTATTATCAAATTTTTTGAAAAGCTTTATCAAAGCGGCGAGAAACTTGTTTGAATACAAAGAGGTGTGACATACTCATATGAAAGCTCATTATCAACAACAGAATATTTTTTTATTCTTTCATCTTTTCATGTTCTCAAAGCTCCCTCCATTATAAAAACGAGGCTACATTGGATGTTTTTTGAGCTTTTACTTCACGTAAGCAAAGTTCAATTATTGATAAAACTTAATAACGGTTTTTATTTTTGAAATCTTATACAAACGATGCTACTTGCAAAGAGCTTTTATCAATCCTCTGCGCATCAATTATTTGAAGCTCTATAAATATCACTGCCTGAAAATACTACTTCATAAAGGAATGTATGCACACTCAAAATTATTTATACAAGAACTTCTTTTCATTCCTTATCTTCAGAACTATCTGTGAATCCATTAATATATTATAATTTTGAAGCATTTGGAACGCCTCGTCTAAAGTCAAGACAATTATATCTTAAGCAAGCTTCTACTTCCGCGAGCAAATACAATTATTGGTTCATCTTTGTTGATATATCAATTTAATTTCATGTTGTCAAGCTTTGAAAGCGACGTTTATTTTTAAAACAGAGCTTCTCATTAGCTTTAAAGGTTTTACCTTTGACTTTACCTTAAGACTTGAAGAAAAAATAATAATATACAACGTTTTATTTTGATCAATTCAACGTGTTAGTGTTCAATAAAAACCAATTACGAAAAAAAAGCGCTTCGCCAATTATCTTTAAAGCATGCAATGAAAGCTCGAGTAACAGCAGAAAACATTTTTCTTCTAAATATAAAACGCGTCCCGGAATTGAAGGCAGAATTGAATGATGTGCTTTTAATGAACGAAATATTTTCAGGAGAAACTTACCCTACAGATCCTGAATTAACAAGAAAAGGCAATGGCGTGGGACACTGACTGTGAGGTGAGCTCGCCAGTGAGCTTCTTGTGCTGGAAATTTGACTGTGTGGACATTGAGGGGGGCCGACGGCGATAGCTCCTGGACCTCTTTTTCTTGACCAACATAACAACGTGTTCCTCGTACCATTTTCTATTGAAGCTGCAAATTGCAAAAATTTTTTTGTCACTCGGTGTTTTAATGAAGTCAATAAATCAAGGCAGGACGTAATACTGCAGAATATTTATCTCGGCTGTGATAAGGTACGGAAATTGTACTAGATGGTACGAAATATATTAATTCAGTCACGAAAGTCGCAGTTGTATTTTATGCCATACGAAATAACAACTACTTGTTACGTGCTCGTTTATATTCCAATGGCTCTATCGATTTGCGTTTCGCCGTGTTTTATATATAAAAAGAAAAAATAACTAGTTCAGAGTCAACATCTGCACTGAACGGTTTGTTAATTAACCGTATGACATTGCTAATTGAAGTCATTGTTCTATGGAAGCGAAACTCGACCCCAAACTGTTGTTTTTCTGCTGCGCTCTGCTGATTTAAAACAGGACGCAGGGAAAGTTCAACAGACGTCCGTTAATGCACCGTTCTGATTTGATCACGTATCCGTTTGCTTAAAACGAGATGGAAGTTTTAATTTAATAAACGGAAGTAATGATTCGCTCGCTGTGTAACGGCAATTTATATCGATGTCGGATTTAATTTTCCCCGTTATTACTCAACGGTGACACGCGGTGGTACTGACGACGATCATTCTCCGAAGATGATACGAATTGAATTCTTAAAGTTTCCACTATCATTCAGATGGATTTTCTTGAATTGTTTTTAAACAAGCAAACGCGATAGAATGAAAACAGAACCGAATTTTGTCCTGAAGCTCTTCGTAATAGGATCAGTTACATCAAAGGGGCTAAGTTGTTTTTATGAAGACCTCGAGATTCAAAGCACAGGAAACAGGGTATTGGAATCGAGTTCTTAATAAATAATAAGGCCTTGTAGTGACAGCTTCTTCTTACCACCATATGAGTTGGGGTATAACCAATTAAATCTTTCAGGACTAGAGCTTTTACTACTCCTCAGACAGTTTCCTCATTTTGAAGTAATTGATGATCTGTTCTGGTGTGGTGAAAGTACGTATCAAATTAAAAAATATGTTGAAAAACAATCTTGGCACGAAATGTTCTAATTCCTCTTTCCAAATGACTAATTTTTGGTCAGCGAAAATACTTGCAGAGGTGTTTCTTCTTCTTCTCCGGAAAAGATTATTGGGATGGTATTAAGATTTCTTAGTTCCAATCTACTCAAAGTAAACAGAAGAAAAGCGTCGAATTATACAATATGGCCCTATGGTCACTTGCTTGCCAAAACTGCTAGGTCTCCACGTCACCTTTACTTGCATTCCTGTGGTTCTTTGGAGATTCTTCCTTCCCAACCCTTCTATATAGTGGTTAATATCGCTTGCATTTCAGATTGGAATACAATGGCGTTTTGATACAGACTTTCTGACACATCCAAATCCTTTTCTCTTAGTTATCCTGGATCGTACGTGTAAGATATTAAACCTGCCTTCCAACATGGGGCTTGCTTTTCTGTTTTAGTCTTCCACTGTTGATATTTCGCCCTGTCTTTGGAATAACCTTTCTCCTCTTATGCAGTCAAGCCAGCCATAAATCTCATACAAAGTGAAGTTGTAAAAATATAGATAATAGCTCTGACTAAAGGGCGAGGGGGATTAAATCGCCATTTGTAAAAGACTTTAATGGTTGAACTCTGTGTATGTCTCTTTGATTACTGTTCCCAGTTTCAGTATGACCCCTTTACGATATATCCAAGTCTTTGATTACTCTTCCCAGTTTCAGTGTGACCCCTACTTCCCTTTACGAAATATCCAAGTCTTCCTTCCTTCACTGTTTTTTGCAGTGCTTCCAGAAATATGGGTTCTAGGAAATTTGTTTAATGTCAGTGGTGGTTAACCCAAAATTCCTTCCCAGTTTCTGTATAATTCTTATTTCCTTTTAGGAGAAATCCAATTTTCTCTTCTCTCACCGCTTTGATAGAGTTTTCTGTTAGCCTGACCTGGGCTTTCCTTGTGAGGTCATCACATCCCATGCCATATCATCAGGAGTAAAGTTTCAAAATTTATTTTCATTATCCCATTGGGAGAGGGTACTTGTACTTCTTAGAATATGTCAGAATACTTATTCGCCCTGTATGTAGAAGTTTAATTGAACGTGTGAAATTGAAAAGTTCTGTTCTTTTCACGTTTTCGATTTTATTTACTTGCTTTTTTTTATAATTGAAACGCGAAGGTTGTATTTTATTACACTTTAAATGCAAATGCATTTCTCGAGGGGAATTTCAACATGGCTCAAACACCATATTGAAATTAACGGTATAAACTGTCTCAAGGAAATTCATGGGCGAAAGAAATGTATAAAAACTTATTGTATTCTAATAAACGTTAAGCCCACGTCTCGCTTAAAATGTGCGGCGCGCTCACGCGCGGTTTCGATTTATAAACCGATTTCAAACAGAACCTTGAATTATGCGGCGCTGCTGCAAAAAGAAATGTTGCTAAAGTATTTTTGTTGTATAGGCCAGGTGGAATGAATGTATTATAGGCGTTCTAAATTATGCAGGCTAGGTTCAGCTGCAGCCGTGACAATTTGAAAAGAAATCGAATTGCGCAAGACACATATATCACAAGTCTTTGTCCTGTGAACGTTATCTTATAAATAACTCTCACATGTACTAATTACTATGTTTCTATGTTGTTGGCTGACAAATCTTCGTTTAAATTATCCTGGACTTTAAATTTCCCGTGAAATTAAACCTTTTACAGTAAACTGTAAAAGCTGTTCTCGTAAAATAATAAAGGATAACATGTCCGGTAGCATTTAATTGCTCTTCAAAGTTTACTGGTGCATGGTTGCTGCGAATGTATTCTGAAACCAATCTATTTGTTTTGGTTTTTGTAATTAAACGTTGCCCGTTGTCTTTGTTTTGTAATTTACGATTACAATGATTCCAGGAATTTTTTTCAGCGCCGTAATTTGCAATTTTATGTGGGTATCAAACGCTTTGAATTATTTATGTCTCTTGGAGCACTCAAACAGGTCTATTTATCTAAAATTAACAATAGATTATGTTTATATACATAAAATGGTAAGTGAATTTCGTGCTGAAAGTCGCAACATGTAATATAGCAATTATTAGAGCTATTGTTATTGTAACTAATGTAGGTAGTTGTATTTTCTCAGACAAATCTCTTCGAGCCTGCTCAAGTACATTTTCCATCCCTTGCTTCGAGTTCATAAGATTTTCAATAAATTTATTTAATTTTCTTTTCAAGAAACTCCGGGAGAAGGAATTCAAGTGGAATTTGAAGTAACTCTTACCTATTGTCTTTGAGCTAGTCACAGAGCTTAGGGGATAAAAGTCTCCATGAAGTGGACAGTGGAAACCGACAGTCTGTTCTCGTCTTCTAGCACGACGCGTGAGCAAACACAATACTATACCAGCGGCCGTCATCAAAACACCGACGACGATACAGGCCGGTCCCAAAATTCGGGAGTTACCGGTAAATGCTATGCGGGCGGCGTAATCGTCGGGTTGCTCGCCTTCGCCTTGCCCTCTGTAAGATGCCGCTGAAAAATTTAACAGTAATTATACTCATATTACTACAACATAATTAGTTTTGGTACCTAAGATAGTTTGAGGTGATTTGAGAACGACTGACCGACTGATTGTGAGATTTTGCTGATGAAGCAAAAAAAAAATTAAATATGAAGCTTCAAAATTCGGCTTTTGTAATGATACTTTCGAGCCACATGTATCTCGTCCACCAATATACACACACCCTGTATAATATTGATGATACATAAAGAACAGAACTTCACTATTTACAAACAAAAATAAAAACGATATAATCGCTCCAACCTTGTAAAAATCATTGCTATTGTAATTTTGACAAAGCTGAGGTTGAATAACGAAACCTTGTTTATTAAAATCACAAATATTGGACAAATTCAAATTTAAACCCTTTTAGGACGATATTTTTCTATACAGTTTAAGAACAACTTTTAGTGTGAGTGTATGAAAGCCCAATCTAAAGTTTTTTTATTTGGTACTGAAAGGGATCTAATTTGTACAAATACCTAGTAACATCTGGTCTACTTTTTCGTAGATTAGCTCAAAGAAATAATTTGATTTCATTTTTAACTGATGTTTCATCTCCCGAGCTAAAACCATAACGATACAAAGTGCAAACGGGGGGGATTCTATGTATAATGATAATACCAAGTGATAATTTGCTGTCCTTGTAGCGAATCTGATAATTATTTAAAAATTGTTTAATGTCCGCGACTTCCTTTTTGCACAATTACGGCCGGCCAACATCTATTAACTCGACATTCGCGGGAACATAATTCGTAAATTGTTCTGCCTCATCCATTTTAGCTCGCGAAAGCTTCGAGCCGAACGGATCGGAAAATGCTTGTAAACATTCGGGTCGATCGTATAAATAAATACAAAATGTTTTATCGCGTTTAAAACTGTATATAATTTCGATTTCGATTCTATTTTTGAAATGACACGAGAAAAATAGAAGATTTGGTTCTTAATATTTAAAACAAGATTTTTTTTGGGGTTTCAGAAACGGTTTGGAAATAGGAAACGTTCTATTTCTCCTGACGGTTTTTGATTCAATTTAAATTTATTGCAATTGTTTAAGAAACTGAACCAAATCTTGTACGTACGAGAAATGGGGTTGTGCAAAACGGCCTTTAGACCTTAGGAATGTATCCAAAATAATTTGGAAATGCGTCAGTCGACTAATGACTTGGCATGTGTCTCCTCCTCATCTCGATTAGTTATATTTGTGTGAACTCGAAAAAAAAGCAAATACCTGTGAGGACGCATCCCACGAGTAGAAATAGAAATCCGAATATGGGAAGGATAATTTGACAATTGGCAGCCACTACGACACCAGCAACCATGAGTCCGCCCTCTATTTTCTCCACCCGAAGCCGAGATATGGGCGCCGGGCAACGAAGTTTACCACCGTCTGCCAAACCTTCCACCGATGAATCCTTAGGCCTGGAAAAAAATTAAAACAAAGGTCAACAACACATGATTCAGTAGACTCTAAATCAGATCTTCCTGGTACTTAACTGCTGGAAATAGACCAAGAAATCATTTGATCCCAAAAAAGAAAACGTCTTGATGACAAACAAGTAATGTAAAATTCGTTGTTTATTGAAAGTATGCAGAATCCAAACCAAAAAATTATTGAAATTCGTACGTCACGTTGACGTATGATTTCTGTTTAGTATTCAAGTGCAGTCAATTCCCAGCGCCGCATTGAACTTTAAATACTTTAACTTTTCGAGAAGCATTATTTTGAGGTTTGGCCCATGCGTTGGCAATTCTAATTAGCTCGTGTATGCCGCCACTTATTTTTAGTTCGTACAATTCGAAAGCAAATAACTTATGATTGTATTAGGACGCTGATGTTTAATTAGAAACGGAAACAGCTTATTTAATTCAGAACTAATTGCTGACGTCTCTATTTTTCGATGACTTTATTTGAGTCATAATCGAGACACTTTAATTACAGCATCTCTGTAGAATTTCATATTTATATGACATGTGTGTACATGAAAAATATTTTGTTATTTAAAAATTGCAATGCATTTTAATAATTATCATAGAAGTTTTCTTTGTTTTGTATTGTTTCATCCAACAACTTGTGGTTGTTAGATATGTGATGGCAAACTTATTCGTTGAGTTGTCTTGCAACACCCTGTATTTAAGTCCCTTTCTCTTAGCAGCTTGCAATTTGTTTGTGGCAATAAAACTTAAAGTGAATTTACAATTTAACTGATTTTAAAATTATGCAAAATTAAATGACTCACCTGCAACAGGTTTTTTTGAATCTGTTTATTATTTAATGAATGGTACGTCGATGAACCTTCAGGGTCAAAACGGCAAATAAATTTGCATTTGCACCAAACGCAAAATTTGATTTCATTGCCCCGCGCTTACGCCGAGGAGGAAAATAAAAAATTCAGGCCACCTTGCGTCAGCTCTGTTACCAGAATCCAAAATTTATGTACATCGTAAGAGTTTATGGTAAGCATAATAAATAAAACGCGAAAATTTATTGCAAAGCAAACTAAAATATTTTTAAAAATTTTATTATTTATTTCATTTCATAATTAAATACGTAATTAGTTTGCATGTGGAGCTTTCAATTTGAAAACAGAAAAAGGAGTTTCATTGCGACTCGGAATATCTTCAAAATACTTCATAGTTCTTATATTTTAGGCTCGCCGGTTTATTTTTGTATACGAAATTGCTGCGTTTTGTAATGCTTGGCGGGAACAAGTAGAAAAGTTCCAATGTTTTGGATCGCATTTAATTTTAGTGGAAATGATTCATTTCAATTCAATTTCTTTTAAATATTTTTAAGACTGTTTGATTCAGAAAATCCAGATCTCTTAATGGCTCTCTAAAATTAGGGAATTACAAGATTTTTGTTGTGGTTGTCCCAAAGAAAATTAAATCATTTTCTATTGGTCGCTTTTCTTCTTGTTTCTGACATTTTTTCTTTCACACCACGACCTTCTCAGCTTTCCTCCAATCCCATTTCATTTGCTGCTCGTTCCATTGCAATTTTTCAAATAAATACGATTTAAGATTTCTGGAGGAACATAAACTCTTTTTTTATGAAGGAAGCTTATATTAGAAACGGTCGTACAGAAATAATGGACCAAGGATCGTATTTCCTAGTGCTTTTCAGTTTAGCACCTTCTTAACCATTTAGTGTTCAGTAGCTCGTGAATGTAACATTTTTATTTTAAAGAATCGAATCGAGAACTTTTCCCAACTTGCTTTCTAAAAAGCATCACTTTCCCTTCGTTTTGTGGGAATTTAGTATTTAACAAAACTATTTTCTCTTTTATGGCACTTGCAGGTTCGATTTTGTGTAGATTTAAATTGATTTTGTGGAAAACAATACAAAATACAGTGTTCCTTTTTCGTTCCTGTTCTTCGCAAAGTTTTGATGAGCAGCGACAGGAACAGTGAACTGGATTACAACAGAAGTTGAATTTCCTGAATTTACTCGAACACAGGTCAAGGTGTGTTAACCAAATTTCAACATTTTATCCATGTGTAACCTACTGTTCTAGTTATTTATTCGACTGGAATTGAAAATTGCAATGACGAACTTAATTAAGGAAAAATTGGATCTCGTTGGCTTTTATTGTCTCTATCACTCACACGTTTGCAATTGAAAAAAAAATTATTGGACAAAAAACGCGTTCATTATTCATAGATTGCTAACGTGTCAGATTATCATCTTTAATGGTTTTAAAATCTTTCTATTACATTAACATGACAGGATCAATCAGTCAAATTAATTGATAAGGTCTGCGGCCACGTGGATGTCTAATTTATATTAAGAGGAGGTCAAGAACCTAATGTACGTGCTAAAAACTAGTGCATACCTTCAATTCCGAAGTATTTTATAATTAAGTCATTAAGGGTGGGTTTATCAATCACAAATTAACTCTCAACTGTCAGTTTATTCCCGTAGTAACGAGTATTGAAGACAATAATTGTATGGCAATTAACTAAAGGTTAGAATTAACTTAACTTGTGATTGATAAACCCACCCTAAAACTATTAAGTATAACGCTTACAGTTTTTTTGGAAATGAAGTAATTGCAAAGAGAAACCTAAAACTTACCGGTTAAAGCAGATCAACTTGAGGAAGTTGAAAATTGTACTTGCTTGGACATGTTAATTAACAACGGATGTGATGAAGTAAGAGAGGTCAATCTGGGACTAGCAAAAATTTACAGATGTGTTAAAATGCTTAGAGAATTATCCGAAGGAAGAAAACTGAAGAAGGTAGGGAAAGGCAATGTAAATGCATCATATAAAGAACCAATTGTAAGTGGGGTTATTGAAATATGAAACTACAATGGTCCAGTCATCTGGAAGTAATGGATATCATTAGCACGATTAAAAATGTCGCATGGAAGCAATCAGGTAGAAAACGAAAAGCCAAAAAAAGTTATAGAGAAGCTGTAGCCGGGGGGCTAGAAAGAAAAGGAAGATCATTAAACCAAAGGATCTAAAGGTCTACTTCATTAGCTCAAGTCAAAATATGTTACATACGTAAATATTTAATTTCTCTCCACGTGAAACCCATTGTTCTATTCAATTAGAAGTGAAGACTGCAAAGTGATGAAATTATCAAGAAATCAAAATTTATTGTTAATTTGAAGCAAGTGTTCAAAATGATGGTACAGTTAGCGCGTTAGGTCGTTGCTAATTGTATAAAAATCATCTAAATGAAAGGATCTATGGCTGGGGAGATGTGTAATTTCTTTGGAGAGGAGGTCAAGAACCGCATATCTTTTCTAAATTTGCGTGCTCAAAATTATCACATATCCATCGTTCCGAAACGAAGATTGCAGTGGCGATGGGCGGTAGCATCTAATTTTGAGATGTGGGTCAAACCCATTACGTACAAGCTACACTCCCAGTACAAGCTGCATTCTGCAATAAAAATTTGATTGTTCGAACACGCGTGCCTTATATAAGCAAGATAATTCGGTGACCAAGTAAATAGCTGAATAAGTAAATTGATACCTTTCCGGAGCACGCAGAGAAAGTGCAGTTTCAAATTTCTAATAACGCACATAAAATGGCCGATAAAACGAGAAAGTGTTTCACTATACTAGTGCAACTCGAGTTCAAGTAAATGTTTAAAAATTGCAGTGAGTCAGTGACTTGTTGTTTTCAGGGTTAACACACGTCATAAAATGCATGCCTTCACTGTTTAGGTTTTACAGCAGTTTTTCCGTAGTCATTGGCCCCATAAAATATTCACAACAAAAACTTGCAACTCAAGAAGCTTCGAATAAAACAATTCATACTTTTATCGTTTCCTTTTAAATTCCTTTGTGTTTATTTATTTAAATGGAATCAAAAGTGGCTCAATAATAATAATAATTTATTCAACATATTCCAAGCTCCCTGGGAATAGTTAGACAAAAGGCTTTTTCTTTTCAATAGCAGTTGCTTTATTTTTTATCAAGTGCTTGATTCATTTGAAGGCTCTTACGATTTCTCTCTTAGAAAATCGTCTTTTTGAAACTTAAAACATTTCCTCTAAATTATACGAATTTGTGAGGCATTTATTTACGTGCAGATTATAGCAATAGCATAATACGTTTCAATTTTGAAATTAATGTAATTAAATTCGGTAAATACAAATTCGCGTCCAGTGGAATATTTTTAGTAATAAAAAAAATCTTTGAGTTCGAGCTTTCAAGCGGAAACGGACATTAAACGCGACAAATTTAATTTCAGGAACGGACCAATAAAAGCTTAATATCCTGCAAACACCGACGTAGCAGTAAACGTGACTCGATATGAAAGTCTCCGAGGATTAATGAATAACGGAGAACTCCTGAGAAATTAACGATACCGAAGTTAATTTACGAAATTGAGCCCCCATTACAGAAATTACCAATTATTTCCGGCGATGCACCTTGGGAGGTGTTCAAGAAATTAATATGTCTTTGTAAAAAGCTCTAATCTGACTGGTAAATATCTCAACTTGACGAGAACTTTTTATGTACATCAGCCGACGACGTCAAAATACATATTGAGTTACCCAGAGTTATGTAATAAAATAAATATACGTATGTACATGTGCGTGTAACTTCACCAACTCATATGTTTAATGTTGCTACTACTGCGGATGCGTGAAATTTGAGAGTAGCATGTAAGAACAAACAGCTTCTTACTTATACTCCGAACAAATATTAATGTGAAATGCTTGTAAATAGTCATCGCATTACTTAACAGAATCGATTAGACTGTTCATACAAGTGTAATTAATTCTAAATATAAAATATAGTCAAGGAGCGCTGAAGCGATACTATTTAAAGCCTGTACATACATACGTCTTTCCAAAAATATATATTTCCAGCGTTGTTCGAAAAATAATGACGTCGCCTCAGGTAACAGGAAATTTAAGTTTATGTGCTTCCTCCGGAGCACGGTTTCAAAGTTTATATAACTGTCTCAGGTACGCTTTTATTGAATTTTTTGTTTAGTTACTTGTTTAGAAGAAAAAAAAAACAAAGGCAAAAGAGAAAATGGTTTTCTTGAGTGCGATTTTTTTAGTTTCGAATTTGAATTGGTCACTCTTAATTTACTAATCAAAATAGAAAACTCTTTTGATTAGTATTTGTTAGAATACTTGGACGTTCGTCACATTGATTAGATTAGATGAGCTCAAAGCAAGAAAAAAAGAACTCGATTAAGCTCAATAGTAACCAATGTTTTGGATATGGGGGATTTACAACAAAGCTACGCTTCTCAAGAAGTTCAACTCTGGCTAGTAACACCCAATCTCGTTACAACTTGTCCAAACTTGTCTTGAAGGCTTTCTCGGACGAAAACGGTCTTTATTAGGCATTTCAGTGTGAACCGTCTTATGTTTCGTTCTGTCGCTTCGAAGGAAAAACAAAATTATAATCTCAGGTCTAAACAAGTCCCTTTATGTCTTCGTCGTATATTGGAAATAAACTTATTTGTGCATCCGGTGTTGTTCAAATACTTCCTGAGCTAATTGCACAATGAAGCCAATCATGGATCAAATGTAAGATTTTGATCAACAGTAATTCAGGAGTCAGTAGAAAGCGGAGAATTAGAATCTGAAGTTATTCTCCCTTTCAGGAAACGTTCAGTAAAACGGGGCAGAAAATCAAGTCTCTTAATTTGTCCAAAAACCTGAACAGGATTAAGAAAAGATATATGCCTTGTCTATTACAAAAAAAAAAATCGCCTAGATGCCTTAACACATAATTTTCCATCCCAATTCATTCCAAAAGAAATATTCTGAAACTCATACCTTAAATCAGAAAGATTTTTTCACTTAACGCGCAAAAGAAATATTTCTTGTAGGAATTACGAAGACCAAACTTTTTCCATCAAGGCCAAAGCTCCTTATAGTAAAGCGCCCAGTCTGACTTTGGAGATGAAATAAACCACAAGGCCAAAATTGAGGTTGTGAAAGGGATATGTCCATTAAAACCTTTCACAAAACCCAATACAGAAACACTGTCGTGAAAAAGTCTTCAACACAAGAGCGCTTTTCCCATTCTTTCGAACCACAAATGAATGTTTAGTCTGAAGTGAAAGAACGACTCATGAGATTGACTCAGAGGGATTATTTTGGTAAAGGGCAACGGATTTTTGAAGTACGTGTACTTTTGGATGATTGGCAACTTGAGGGCTTAGGATGAGTGAAATAAAATGAAGACCATGAGGGTGAGGGTGAAATGAAGACGTCGTCGGATTTAGGATGTCCAAGAATGGCGTAAAAAATGTTCATAAGTTACAGAAAATATAGATGTGTGATGTTTACTTTTATGTACGTAACTATTAAAGAATTAAAACGATTGTCGCGGATTCCTCTCTCTATCTCCTCAATGAATTGAATGGGATTCAGTCGAAGTAACTCAACGTCCTTTTCGCACGCCCTTCAGTCAATGTATTCGCAAAACTGTTTAAGGATTTGCAATACATAGAAGAGCAATTATTTGTTTAAATCCTAAATGTTCCTATTTAATACCCTCATCTTAATAACCTCGGGACTTGATGCCAACTGTACCAGTCCATACCTCGCTTTAACTCAACCCAGCAAGTTCGAACCAAGTCAATCATAAAATAAAATTTGAACAAATTAACTTGATTCTTTGCGAATATCTTAATAAACTGTTTCAAGCAAAATATCCCAAAATTTCTGTCTAAATAAAATCATTGTTAATTGCAGCCAAAACATTCAAAGCAAAACAAGACTTCTTGATAACGCTTGTAAGTCAATCAGGACGATGTCCACCATAGATAACAATGGCTTTGCATGCGACAAAGAATTGGTATGGAAGCCACTAGAAATAAACGTAAATATTTCCCCCAAAAATCCTGAACATTCAACCTGCACTTAAAAAGTAAATGAATTAAAGAAATAATCAAATTATATTTAACTTCCGATAGTAATGTTGATATTAGCATAATTTTCCGCAGGGGTTCTGTTAGTTAAACGTTTCAGTTTCGTTTGCAAACTCATTAAAAAATAATAATAATAATTGCGCAGGTAACATCGGAACTATGGTCCTTTTCTTAAGGATTGCGCGTGACTTCCTTTCCTTTGAATTTTTTTAATTTGCTTTTTACCAAATATGATTAAATTGCTGCTGTACACTTGACTAAGTACGTAAACAGAATCTATAATTTGTAGAAATATTTCAGACGTTTTCACTTCTTTCGAAGAGATCTTTCAGAAAAACGCTCTTCGTTTTATTCTGTTCACTTTTATGTGGAAACGGACATTAATCCGTCCCAATTTAGAAATATGGCTGCATTATTTCGAAATTTCTGGATTTTTTCATTTATTTTAATAGTGATTCATCAAAAGAGAGCTTTTCATCCAAATTAAATATTTTTTACTCCATTTTTACGAAAAATCTTATAACAAGTAACCTTAGGGATGCATGTGTCCCAGCAGGTCTTACTCAAACCAAATAAATTAAAATTAATGTTTCCCCAATAAAACGTCTAATCCCCCATGACCGAGTAGGCGGACGAGCAGGTAAATAAACGGGCTTTGAATGGTTTTGGGGGCAATGTTTTATTCCCTTCTAAACTTCAGAAGGTCAGATGGAATTAACATTTAATATTTTATTAAAGAGACACACCTTTTAATTCTGAATGTACCATAGTGGGTTTAGTGTCGGTTTGAAAAAATTCTGAAATAAAGTGGTTGCGAAAGGGTTAAGTGCAAATAAGTTTTATGTTCATTCTTGCGGAAAAGTCATCAATTTTCGGGTTTAATTTGATTAAAATTCCTGTTCGTAGACCATTTAGATTCAGCTGTACAATTCCAGCTTAACTTTAAGCCAAAGCTTAAACCGTTAAAGACGATTGTTGAAATAATCGTTGTTATGGGTTTAAATTTAAACTGGCATTGTATATGGCTTTAGTAATAATCTGGCCCCTAAAACCCTGAATTTTTTAAATTTTTGATACAACCATGGGCCTTTCAATAAATTCCTCGACTTTAATTTAGATTAGTTACCAAATTAGCCTTTCACATAGAATTTCTTAGCGCCTCGAACTATAGTCAAGAAAAATAACTTCCAGTGGCAAGTTCACGGATGGCCTTTGACGCAAGTTACAACAAAGAGTAATTTATTTATGCACGCATTCCTTTCCCTTAACTAGCGTAAGAAACATGGGCTATGCTAACAATGACATTTCCATTATGCGACAGTTGGGAAATAATTTCAACTTTACAGATAAAGCTGCGATCCTTCGACTTGCTTGCATAATTGAAGAGTTTCAGATTTTAGGGAAAAAGCGCAAATTCGTTATTATTTGCTTTGTGCCTTATAAGTGCCTTTTGTGTTATGTCTGTATCCTTTGAAAACAGTTTTAGTTGGTTACTCTCAAGCACGGATAAAAGAGGAAAAAAAGAACATACATTTTAACATACCAGGCCTGTTTCGCGTGGCCCAAATCCAAATTGTGAAAGGTAACTTTGGTCTTGTTGCTGCACTTGGGTCGAAACGTCATATCCAAGCGCACTTTAGTTTTAGCAAATGAAACAAGTCACCAAATAAGAATATTTTTTTCACCACGTTCCGCAAGCGACATGGTCACATGCCGCACCATAGAAATCCGCGTATGCAACTATAGATTTGAGTTGAACCGAGGAAGAAACTCAACTATTCTCTCCACGCACACGACAACAACTGAGGTGCACGAATTCTATAGCCGTTGCGGTGGGAGCGACGAACGCCAACTCGGCGTTTGACTCTCTCGTGTATGTGAATGTGTTAGAGAAAGCCAGGTTGGTTGTTCTTCAGACTTGTCTGGCTGGTACCACTTGGCTCCTTTTTATTTCTTTGCCGTCTGTTGTCTTCTTGTCGGACCCACACAGCTGTTTCTCTTGAATTTTCGTCTTTAGAACAGTTGAAATTCGGCGAAGCTCGGTTAATAAACTCACTTTTTATAACTTTGCTGGTCCGATCCTGACGGTTTGTAAAGTTGTTTCTGGATAAGGACGATCATAAATTTAAGAAGAATGAAATAAGAAGACCAAAGCAAAATTTAGATGTTCTCTCATAGCAACAAAACTCTTCGCGACCTTCTATTTCAGTTAAGCCCTAAAGATACTTATAGCACATGAAACTTTAATTTCGTTTATTCAAACGATTAACTTAAATAAAAATAGCACAGTATCAAATACAAAAAAAAATCACAGCCAACTTGCTACGATACATACAATTTAAGAGATATTTTTATTTCCTTTCCTCACGCGACTTGGATTTTATTTTAGCTTTCAGCATCCACCGATAAGACGCTGTTTTCTTTTATCATCATAAAAGACTTTATCACTATTTATGCAGATTAACAATGAGGTCATAATCTTAAACCTAACTTACTTATTATCTTCCAGTAATTTGTTAGGAAATTTTCCAAATATAAAATGCAATGTCTCTACTGTATTTGTATTTGTATTTCAATAATACATTCCAATTGTTTTGAGATTACACTACAAGGTAATTGTTGATAATTTAAGTGTTTTTAACTTCACGCAGAGAAAATAGAGTTTTGCCTCTGTGTAAGGCAAAATTTACATAAGAACATCATGTAAATGATTTCCTTTGTACGCAGTGCAGCTCGTCTAAATTTAACCATAATAAATCACGTCCCCGAAACATGTTTTGATACACAAGATAATGGTGGTATGTATTTCTCATAAATATTCCCGGCGTTTTGAAGTGAAACGTTCCGACTTCCTCTGGAAAAACTGGACACGTTAAAGTTAAACAACAATTAAAATAATTTCTCACTCCTTTTACAAGTTAAACATTTTGGCTCCTGGATGAAGAGCACACTTCCCAGAAATTTAATTTTAACAAGATAATAAATCACAATTAATTACGTACGTAGGCCTATAAATCATATTGTATTTTGCGGCAAATATAATAAATTAATTTAGCAGTTAATTAAACACATTCTCGGGACGTAATTAATTTTGCTTGGATTTTTCGTGAAAACATCAATGTTTACCTAAGGCGTGCAGGTACATGAAAGCTCAAATAAAAAGAAATGAGAAGGGGGGCAAGTGTGTATATGAATTTTCATCGAGAATCTCAAGTAGAAATTGAAAGCAAAGAACGAAAATAATCGAGTGTATTCAGAGTTCAAATTCGAATATTTTTTTTTTGTATAGAATCAAATTGTAAGACTTTCAGTTTTACATTAAAGTTTTAGTTAATCTTTATTTTATAAAGATAAGAAGCAACTTACGTATTCAAATCGTTTTTTGAATACAACTTTTCTAAGTACAGGAGCGCATAACTTTACTGTAGAAATCCAAGCACGATGAAGCTAATAACCATGATCACAACTTCACCGTTATTGCGCTCTTTATGGCCGGAAATTTATGAGTCGAGATAAATGGATTTTTCATGTCACTGAGCAAGTTTAAAGAACTCAAGGTATAGCTTCAGATTCAAAAGTTAACTGCAAAATTACTATTTCCCACCGTTAAAAAGCTATAACTTTTTAAAACAGCAAGCGAGCAAAGCATAGCTTCAGTCCATAGGATTCGACACACGAAGTTAACGCTATTTTATTACTCCGTCTCATTCTTGAGCTATAGTTTTTTCTTAACAGGAGATCGATATACGGGGATTAAATGGAATTTCATTAAAAACAACAAGCTTGAAATATTCTAAGATAACTGAGCTTTGGAGTTTTTTGTAACGAAAAATCTATATATGAGAGTGAATGGAATGTAACGAAAGTAACTAAACTTGAAATAGTTTCATTACTTACATCCAGACGCATCGAAGTTAACTGCAAAGACTGTAACTAACTATTTCCTATCATTTTTGAGCTGTAGTTTTTCGTAACAGGAAATTAAAAAGAACAAGCTTGAATAATCAAAGCTAACTACTGTCAATTTTGAGCTGTAGTGTTTTCTGTAACGGAAAATTTATTCATGAAGTGAATGGAATGTTATGAGAGCAACCAAGCTTGGAATAGCTTCATTACATAGATCTAGACATGACGAAGCTAACTGCAAAGACTGTAACTAACTATTTCCTACCGTATTTCAGCTGTAGATTTTCGTGACAGGAAATTAAAAAGAACAAGCTTGAATAATCAAAGCTAACTGCGGTCATTTTTGAGCTGTAGAGTTTTCTGTAACGGAAAATCTATGCATGAAAGTAAATGGAATGTAATGAGAGCAACTAAGCTTGGAATAGCTTCATTACTTAGATCTAGACACGACGAAGCCAGCTGCAAAGACTATAACTAACTACTTCCTACCATATTTGAGCTGTAGATATTCGTGACAGGAAATTAAAAAGAACAAGCTTGAATAATCTAAGCTAACTGCTATCAGTCTTGAGCTGTAGAGTTTTCTGTAACGAAAAATCTATATATGAGAGTGAATGGAATATAACGAAAGTAACTAAGCTTGAAATAGTTTCATTACTTACACCTAGACGCATCGAAGTTAACTGCAAAGACTGTAACTAAATATTTCCTATCACATTTGAGCTGTAGATTTTCGTGACAGGAAATTAAAGAGAACAAGCTTGAATAATCAAAGCTAGCTGCCATCAGTCTCGAGCTGTAGAGTTTTCTGTAACAGAAAATCTATGCATGAAAGTGAATGGAATATAACGAGAGCAACTAAGCTTGGAATAGCTTCATTACTTAGACCTAGACACGACGAAGCTAACTGCAAAGACTATAACTAACCATTTCCTACCATATTTGAGCTGTAGATTTTTGTGACGCTTGATATTACAGATTCTGAGACGGTGAAGTTAAAGCTGAAGACCGCAACATACTATTTCCAAGTTCTCGAGCTGCAAATTTTTTTTGACAAGGGGCATAGCTTCATTATAACGATCCGAACACGGTGAAGTTAACGCTGAAGACCACAGCTTATTGTTTCCAAATTCTCGAGCTATAGATTTTTTGTATGGGAAGCACATGGCATTTCATTAAACTAAACAAATTTGAAAAATCGATCCGAAGCTATTGTCGAAGGCCGCAACTTTTCCTAGTACTCGTGCTTGATTTTCTTGACAGGAAATTCTTGTATGCAAAGTACATGAAGCTAACGTGTTTGAAAAACTTGGAGCTTAAATTCACTGCACAGAAAAGCTAACGGCAAGAACTCAACTTGCTGTCTTCCACGTGTTGTCTTGTGATAGCAGATTTGTGTATGAGAATTTCTTTGAAATAATTAAATTAGAAAAACTCAGGACATAGCTTCATTGCTTCATACATCGCTTAGCTTCAAGTACTGATAAGAATGACAAGAAATTAACGTACGGGTTTTTATTGAAGTAAATAAAAGTGAGCAGTCACAAAAAAAGAGGATAATTAAGCTAATGGTTTTAATTTATCTTTCGTAATTAAACACTAAATAATTTTTTTATTGTTTTTATTGCTTTTCTAATACTTTTTTGTTTGTAACAAATCAGGCGGCTTATTTCGCAATTTGATTACCATCCTCGGTGTATTGTATGATATCTATAATTAAAACCAAAATAATAATAAAAAAATATAAATTATTTCATGCAACTTACGACTCATTAACAACGGCGATAAGATTCAAAAAAAAATCACTCTGGTGAAATTTATGTGGCACGTAACTGTTCCTACAAAGAGAGATAAAGAGAATGAAGAATTAAGTCAAGTGGGTCACTAAACAAAGACATATATTAGAAAACACTGGTATTACGATCGGGCGACAAGCTAGTGATAAAATACGGCCCAAGACAAACTACTACCGTTTTGCAGAATCACTGTTTTCCTTTTTGCCTTCCCACATGTTTTCTTTGTGCACGCAGGCTGAGCTATAGCTTCAAACTTTTAGTTCGACCGGCCTATTTCAGTCTTTGTAATTTAATTATTAATTGAATAACGTCTAGCTTTAGAACGGTCTACAACCTAGGGCGGCATTTTCAAGAAAAATACATAATTGAATTCGATCGGAAACGACGTCACTGTAACTAGAAGTGAAATTACTAATTAATTAAGGTGACGTTCGATATTGTATTATTTAAAAAAAATTAAACGTGTGGAGGAAATGCTGTTTTTCAAACAGGGTTTTATATTCTCCACCACGGTCTCAAAAAGAATTATTGCAATAAAAAAAAATAATGGATTAAATCAATATCATATTTACTCTTCGTATGTACAAATACATACATAAAATAACATTTTTATCAATAGAATAATAAGCGATGACCTACATGTTGCTGTGGTTTTTATCTCTCTGCTTCACCTTGAACTAAAAACAGAAGCATTTGTCGCCCAATAAATAATTTCGCCAGTGATTTATTTCCAAGCAGCACAAAACCAAACAGTTTACCTTTCTGAACAGTCCATGGCGGATTTACTTTTTTACTAAAACCGCGCAAAAAAGTTGTTAATTTGGCGGGCAACGACGAACACACAGACGACACGGTTCATTTCGATGAGGGTCGTGAAGAGACCGTGGTTCTTCAACTTCGGGATCGGCTTCGCCAAGCAGATGTACTTCGAGAACATTTCCCCAAAGTTGCGTTACGATCGAAGTTTCATCACTAATCATTTTCGGCCGATAGCCGAAGCACAGGTTGTAAGTGGAATCGCGTCCAAATCGTTCGTGATGCAAGCAAGTGGTTATGCAAGTGTAGATGGACGTTGGCCAAAATTTGTTGTAAGCGCCAACACAATTTAGCGGAGGAACTTTTTTAAACAAGGAAATCACCAAAACATACAAACTAATCTAAGGTGTCCAGAAATTTTGTTTCCATCAACCTGTTATTATAACGTTACACATTACACATTACACATTAGCTTTGCACAGTATCTACTTTTTGTCTTTCAATTATTTTTTTGTTTTCTGTTAATCTTTTCATTTTCAGACCTGTGAAAGGTCGATCTTCTTTTGGCTTTCATTTCCCTTATTTACTTTAAGATCTTCTTTTGTATATTTGTATATTGTCGAATTACATTCCCTTTTCCTTTGGTTTTCCTTTTGTTTTCTGCTCCGTTCGTCTTTTGTTTTATGTTGTTGTTGTTTGAAAACATTGTTACTCCATTTCTTTTGTTTTATCCGTTTTCTTTATAGTTTCCTTTTGCTTTTTTTACCATCCTTTGATGTCTTTCATTTTATATTTCACTGTTTCTCATTTGACTTTTGTTTTGTTTGTTCTTTTCGATTTAATTTTCTTGCACTCCGCCAGAGAATTGTTGAATCATCTACAATACTTTCATGCTTTCTGTTCGACGAATTATTGTATTTTCACTTTCTTCTTCTTTGTTCACTTTATTGTTGTTTTTCTTGTTCGTCTTTTCTTCGTTGTTCTGTCAGAAAACAAAAGAAAACCATAACTGTAAAAAGATACAACGAGAAATACAAGAATACAAAGAATAAGACAAACAAAAAATGAAAGAAAATCGATGCTTCTTAGGCGGAATGTTTCCAAACGAGAAAGTAAAACAGAAACGCAAGAAATCTGTACAATAAGAAACTTAGTTCGAAAAACAAAAAGCAGCTGAAACAAACAACAACGAATTACTGATTTAAATGAACCGAAAACAAGAGAAGAACGATGATTCATTCCGTGGTTATTTAATTGAATTTTAATTTAGAAAGTTATTTTCATGATAAGAATAAACCAAACAAATAACAACAAAATCTATAAAAAAAACAAAAGATAGCTAGTACAAACAACTCAAAAAACGAAGAATAGAAATTGAAATTGAAAAACAAAAGACAGTTTAGAACGAAAAGAATATAAAAATTTAAAAGAAAGAAACAAACATTCAAAATAAAAAAACAAAAATAAGAAACGGGACGATCAGTTGATTGAAAAACAAAGAAAAATCAACCAGTCCTGAAACAAAACACAATTGCCTTTAGATTAAAAGTTCAAAATTCAAATAGAGACAAACAAACAAAAGACTTTTTCGAACGAAAATAAACATAAAAATTGAATCGTTTTTGAATTGAATGTTCAAAATAAAAAACAAAAATGGGACTATCAACTGATAGAGAAACAAAACACAAATAGAAAAGAACAGCTACATAGTCCTAAAACAAAAGACAATAGTCTTCGAATTAAAAGTTCAAAATCAATTTTAAAACAATCGAAAGGAAGATTATTTGAATGTTCAAAGTAAAAAACAGAAATAAGAAACGGGACGATCAATTGATTGAAAAACAAAGAAAAGTCAACCGGTCCTGAAACAAAAGATAATCGCCTTTGAGTTCAAAATTAAAAATAGAGACGCTCAAGTGATTGAAAAACAAAAGGCCGGTTCGAACGAAAATAAACATAAGAATTGAGTTGAATGTTCAAAATAAAAAACAAAAACAAAAAATGGGACTACCAGTTGATAGAAAAACAAAACACAAGTAGAAAAGAACAACTACATAGTCCTAGAACAAAAGACCATCGCGTTTGAATTAAAAGTTCAAAATCATCTTTGAATTGAACGTTCAAAATAAAAAACAGGACGACCAACTGATTGAAAAACAAAAAAAAAAAAATAGGAAAAGATCAGCTAGTCCTAAAACAAAAGACAATCGTTTTTGAATTAAAAATTCAAAATCAAAAAATAAAAGAGTCGAGAGGAAGAAGATTTTTTAATTGAATGATCAAAATTGAAAAAGAAGAGACCATCAGATGTTTGAAAAACAAAAAACTATTTCAAACGAAAAAAAAATTATATAAAAAATTATATTTTATTTCATTTTGTTTTTTTTTTTTCTCTTAAGGAATCAACTTTTAGTGTTGTGTTGACGGTTATACAGGATGTCCATTTTAAATCGTGACTTCTAAAGATTTTAGAATAGGCAACCTAACAATCAAATTGGAAGTAACGTTTTCATAATGCACTGAACGCACGGATATAGGATGTGTTGCCTATTTTCTAATTTTTAAGGCGTCACGATTTCAAATGGGCACACACCCTGTATGGTTTTCTTTTATATCGCCAATCTTCTTTTGTTTCATCGGTTTTTCCTTTTGCTTTCCTTTTGTCTCTGATATTTTACATCTCATTGTTTTCTTAAATTCGATTTGTATTTTACTCTGCCAAAGAAACGACGACTTTCTTTTGTTTTCCATTAATCTTTTTTATAATTTCTTCTTTTTTTTATTCATTTTTTCTTCATTATCCCTTATTTGAGTTCTTTTTTTTTGTATTTAATTTGTGTTTCTTTGCGGTATTTCTTTGTTTTCCGTTAAACTTAAATTTTTTAACAATCATCGATATTTTAATTCGTTTTATTTTTCGTATTTCAATATGCTATTACATCCTGTACCGCTGACAAACCTATTTTTATAAATCGTCACATCATCTAAGTAATTTCTCAAAGTCTCAAGTAACACTGGAATTATAGGAGAAAGAAGACACCTCTATAAAAACAGAACTGGGCATGAGATTTAAATCAATTTCTATTTCGAGAGGGAAGAGTAATGGTTAATAGCAATTCGTAGATCGATGAATAATAGAAGATAGAAAATCATCGAATGTTATTATTGATTGCCCTATTATAATCCTGTCTTATTTATTTAAATTTAAAGCTGCCTCGTTACACGTTTTATAAAATACATCTACTTGGAGACATTTGAACATTTCGACGTTATCCCAACTGGTGAAGATCCGCATACTTAGCTCATATTAAATTCATCAGACCCGTTATCAATCATTATCCCTTCTTGGGGTCCTCACAGCTGGCTTAGTTCCTACATCTAAAATTTACACGTGAACGCATGAATACTTCATCACAAGGTGATGTGAAAATTGGAGTACGTGTCCAATCAATAACAGTCAACCCGTGCCCAATGGTTTCATCGAGATGTGCTCCAGTTTTTTTTATTTCACTCTTTTTCTTCTGGCAAGACTGAAAATAGCGCGTAACTGAATGGGGTGCGTGAACGTAGCTCCCGAAATAGCAGCGTGAATAATTTTAAAAACCGATTTGCGTCCTGTGAGCGCACCCGATTTAAAATAACTGTAAAATTCTGAAAATATTCGCAGACACGTCTGCGGGTCAGTATTTTTCGAAAATTTTCGATGCGTAATAAAAACGAATAATCAAACAAGAGTCTGATGTGATAATAACGTGAAAAAAAAGAAGCTTTTTCTCGCAGAGATTATGCTCGCTAATATGTTAATGCGCGAATTGATTTACCCAAAAATAACTTTTGTATTAAGAGGTACGGAAAATTTATATTTATACTTTTTGAACTTAAAAAAATCGTATGGAAGATTGATTAACAACTTTTTATGGTATTTTAGATTGTTCCAATTGTTTACAAAACAATAATAACTATTGTCGAAATGTTACAAAGATTTAAAGTTTAATTTCCACAACTTAACGTAATTTATTATCGAACAGCTCAGATTATTAATAATGCTTTATTATACAGAGTGACCAAATTATTTGCCCTACCTTAAATTTCTTAATTTAAATATAACTCAATTGCATTTTGCTGTATTTCGATTTTACCCATTAAAGGGTGTTCGAAAAGTATTTATAAAGTGTATTTGTGGCAATTAAAGTTCCTACCCCTTACAACATAGAATACGAGATAAACCGGAAGTGATATAAATCGGCGGTATATTTACTTTACCCTCGTGTACCTATTAAGTTGCATGCAAATCAAACGTTTGCTTCAAGAGATGTACAGTGGTGAGATATGTATTTTTAGATGATTTACACCAACGCATACTGTAAACGTAATACGCTGTTTACTTTGACGATGAGAGAGGGTGAGAATTCTTTTCCTGTGTAATATAAACAGCACATGCAGCAAAACCAAACTTACATTAGTTCGGTATACGTCCAACCCGTTAACAAGAAGGGTACCATGCAAATTCAAACGTCTGTGCACTCATTAATATACCCACAATTACTACAATTATCTATCACAATTAATATTAGCTGCTGCGACATCCAAGAGGTCACCGTCGTTCGTTCACACAGCAATTATAAAACACTCACTTCTGTGAGTAAGTCCATTAATTTTAGTCTCAAACGAGAAAGTCTCCACCGGCAAATTGCAACAGTTGTGGCTGATTGTATTTACAAAGTCACCTCATGAGATAGTTCTTAGTACCGCACATTTCGGGCTATCTTGTAGCTATCTAGTCTGCAACATGTTTTAAATAGCGCACGGTGAGGAACGATTATTTTAGGTGGTGCACTGTGCCACGAAGAAGAAAACGGACACATATAGATCATCCGGGCAACCCCGACATTGTTACTGTTGCCATTGGACGCATCTGTTGAAAGGGAGGGTTGCTACCCCATCGAACGGTCGATATTCGAACTAACGCGTTTCAGTTACCCCTTCATGTTTTCAGCCACCGGAAAAATCGTTTGTTTCAATGCTCATTATCATATACTTCCTTATATTCCATCACGCCTTTAACAGTACATCAGTTGGACCTAGTTTTGATCCATTATTTCTTGTTGAAAACAAAAATTAAATCGCGTAAATTTTGGATCAATACTAACTGTATTTGGGGAAAAAATTATAAACAAGTGCGTATCAATACAGTAAGAAAGTTATACCCTCTGAAATTGTAGGGATGTGAAACTTTTAACTGTTTAAAGATTATATCACTTTCTGTGTCGTCTTGTTTAGGTTGCAAAAAAAGTCCTCGCGTTTATTTGATCTTTATTAAATGTTTATCTTATCTAATAAACGAGTGTGTTGTTTAGATCTTTGCGCTTTCAAAAGCAACATCTGAACGTCTTAAAATCTAATGGATACAAAAAAGCTCGTTTTGCCAAATTACAAATTAATTTTTTGATTGACATTTGCAAAAATTCTGATAATCTTGGACTATATTCTAAGCATTTGAGGATGTAAAGAACAGGGCACCGTTAAAATGTTTAATGATCTGAATAAAGGTTTAAAGAGTTTTCGTAAATGTTTGCCAGCGATGATCCTTACCACCATTCGTTGAAGACCGAAAATTCTTTGTAAAGATGAAGAGTGGCCCCAAAGAAGAAGGCAGAGATGCAAATAAGCTGTGGTAAACGCCAATAGAATATTCTCTATATACTTTATTGTAGAGATTTCGAAAGAGATATATAAGTGACGATGTTTTGCTACGTAATGGCAATGGTTGTACCATATAACTGGTTTTGGTGGCAATCCAAAATTATGAATCCTTTGATATGTTCCAAGCATCTGAGAATGTAAAGCTCATGCACCGTTAAAGAATTTAACGATCTGAATAAAGGTTTAAAGGGTTTTCGAAAATGTTTGCCATTCTTACCACTGATGATTCTTACCACTTTTCGTTGAAAACCGAAGATTCTTTTTAAAGATGAAGAGTGGCCCTAAAGAAGAAGGCAGATATACAAATAAATGTGGTAAATGCGAATGGAATATTCCCTGGATACTTTACTGTAGAGATTTCGTAAGTAATGATAATTTATTTGCTTCGTAATCACAATGATTGTGCTATATAAGAGTACGTTCCAAGTATACCCCGAGTAATTTAACTGTAGCGGGATTTTAAAAATATCAATGGGCGTGTTGAAGAACTAACATGTTTGGTTTTCGTTTCATTTAAATCTGTTGGCCGGAAATCATTTTTGAATCTTCCGAGCGAGATAGTACTTCAGGTTACTATTCGATACTACGATAGTGGTATCATCAGTATAGAGTGTTAGATTCACATTATGTATATGATACACCAGGTTACTATATATCGGGAAAAGTAGTGGTCCTATTACAGACCCTTGAAAACTCCTGATTTTACAGTAAACTGATTTTATGTTATTAATTTCAACGTATTGATACCTGTCGGATTGAAAAAATGACAAAAATTATAAATTCTTAGTTTATCCAGTAGTATTTTGTGGTTTACGCACTCAAAGGCGCGACTGAGGTCGAGAAAAAAAGAGATTATAAAATTCATTACTTATGTAGGCAATGAAGTCGATCACTGCGGATTCAGTGGACTTACCTGATCTGAAACCAAAGTGGAATTCACAAAATAAGTTGTTGGATTCAAAGTGAGCGAGAATTCTGATGTTAAGAATTATTTCAAACCTCTTTTAGAGAAGGCGCCTTTCTTATGAATTGGAATAACACAAGAAATTTTGAAACAGCGTGAAAAATATTTTCCTTAACATCGCTATTTAGGTAGTAGCTTAGTTAAAGGTTAATTGATTATGGTTTTAATATATTTAAGAATTTTACCATCCAAACTGAAACAGTCGAAACTACAAGTTGTTTCTTAATTTGACGATTGCATCCTTGTAGGTAATTTCCCTGAGTTATAATTTGACTTTGATTTACGTTGTTACTTTTACACGGAAAGATAAAATAAATCTTACATGCATATACACTTCACTATACATTTCTCGATTCGTTGTAATTAGAAGTTCTTCAACTTTATTTTGAAATTAATAACAAGAAACTGAAAAAAACTAGATCAATTTTATTATGGTTTGTTATAAATCAATACAGTGTGCCGTTAACTAAATAAGTTTTGATATGACTATAAAAAAGTATTTCAAGTGAATTGATTAATCAAAAAATGTACATCTTTGGTTATTTTTTGCTGACCACAAAAGAAAAAACCTTAACGAATCAACTACACTACTTTTTTTTATAAATACTTAATACCGAATAAAAAATAATTCTAAACGATTTTCTTCTCTTCCTGGTCGTTTTTGATTTCTTCCACGGAGACTTCTTTCGCGCTCTCGACAGCATTTTGTTTCTTAAGATAATTTGGCAGCCAAAAACACGCGTAGATGAGCTTGAGCAGGACCCAAGCAGCAAAAGCTAAAGCCAAATACGAACACGAAGAGAATACCATTTTCAATATATCGACCGACACTTTTTGGGGCCGCATTTCTCCTCTTCCTTTTGAAGAAAATTAATTGATTCCTGTAAATTAATTCTAAATAAATTACAGTTTACGAAAGTAATGAAATACGTACGTGTGTTTGTATTCATAAACTTCATGAAATGCAGGAAATAATCGATATTTCCGGTCATGACAGTTTACTTGTCCTTCTCACTTTCGAGGCACTCGGTTACTTCTTCTGATGGATCGTCCTTTTTTTCTTCGGCTTCCCTGCGCTCGTTCTCCGCAATCACTTTCTGGATGTGTTCCAGTTGCTTTTCGATGACTTCGCAGCTTCTTCGTATTTGTTCTCTGCCGCGCAGAACTTTTCGGACTAAATAATAAAAGACCGTGAACACAAAAATTAGCCACAAGCTAACGCCCAGCTTTTTGTACAACTGGCTGAAATATTGCGCTGCAAAATCCATCTCACTGTACTGGTTATTGCATGGTGGATGCACTTTATGAAGTCTCCCTGTGAACTGTTCACTGTTCTCGGGCCAGTTGTATGAGCGACGTGGCTTTTTATAAGTCAATATTTCATTAAAATTTATACGAGAGACTTTTCACCTAATCGCACGAAATAATTACTTATTTACTGTTGTAATTGAATGATTTTTAGAGAGATGGAAGGAACGTTATTTGGCACAAATTTCAATTTTTGATAGGCTGACATAAAAAAGAACTGATTGTCCCAGTTTCGTGTAACTAATAATTATATACTTCCTAGACACACGAGTTCAAAATATATCTCATTTATACAAAGTGACTTTAATAATTGTTCAAATATTTCAACTGGTAAGTCTCCTCCGGTTCTTACAATATTAAGAAAGGCTCAAAAAAGTCGATTTCAGAGGTTCTTGTCTCTATCTCATGTATAACAAACAGTTGCGCGGTCGCAAATGTGCTTTCCTAGCTTCATCGTTTGCTGACGAGCCTTCATCTCTCCTGGTTGCGAATTTAAGAATTTTTGTTCTTCTGGACGTTACATAGTTGTCCAGAATAGCATTCCTCTTGTACACACTGTATAGATCGATAAAACTGCCCATGTAAGAGAGATATCCGTACTGTACTCGTTTAAGATTTTTACTTGAAATTAAATTAATAAGTGAAATGCAAAGAGGTATCATTGTTAGACAAAAATATTAAACTCATATTATTCATTTAACTATAATAAATTGTTGCTGATTTGTTTCTTGCTTGTTATTTTTAAATTTGGCGCGCCTTCGGTTATAAGTAACTTGCTTATCAACTCGCTTCAAAGAATACGCCTGCTTTCTAGTCTACAATACTTTAAAGTGTCTAAAAGAGTGTTAAAAACTGAACTCATTAAGTACAATTTTTTTGAGTCACCTGTTATTAACAGAGTTGCGTTCAGAAATTATAATACCTTTGAATACAGTTTGGGCATCTTTCTTACTCTTGATTCTCAACATGCTCTCCATTTCGTTAAGCTACAAAAACTATATTATTAGTAATTTTCAATGTAGTATATTTGGAGTTGGCAGCGCTGAATTTTAATTTCAAATGGTACAACTGGAGTAACTTCTGGCCGTTGCAGTGTTGCAAACAGCCGAATAAAAAAGTGCTCTCAATTCAAACTGTTATTTTCTCGACCACTTTGTACATTCTGAATTAAGAAACAGGCTTGATATAAGGTTTGTTTATTTGTATTGCTCGGAGTTGCTCTAAAAATGATCAAATGTAGTTTTCGGTCGAACTCAAAGTTTTTTAGGTGCGAGATAAACGAAAGGAACTGAAAACTACATTTGACCACTTTTAAAGTAACTCCGAACAATACAAATAAGCAACCCTATAGAAAAATCCAAGGAACAATACCTTGTTACTGTGCTTTGAAACGTCAAGAATGAAGTTGCCTTGTCTTCTTTTACTAAGAAATACTTATTAATGAATGCAAGTAAAAAAGGAATACATTAATTTTATTTTATTTACTATTTCCGAACTCTGCTTTCTATAATTTATATTCTAAAATCAAAAGCTAAATACACAACTCCATTTTTATGAAAGAAACCGAAAGAGTATCCGAGGGTTCAGAGTCTGAACGCACCCCCATTGTATTAAACCCCGAGTTTATAATCAATTAATTTTAATTTTCGTTTTACTCCTGTAACTAAGAAATAAGAAAATAATTACTGTTATGGCAATCAATTGAAGATTTAGCATAGATTAAAGTTGGTTTGTGAATATAAAGCCGGCCTTTAAAATTAAAAATAAGGAATTGAATTGGGGCGCCATCTATCTATTGAGGGATTCATTAAAACGTACCACCAAAATGAAGCACTAATTTAAATACGACGGAAATTAAATTTAAAATTTCATTAATTTTAAACCAGACTATTAATGATTCTAATGACGCTTAAGTTTGTTTTTTTTTAGATTTAGTTTGCGCTAGACGTATCACGTCATCATGAACTTGCCCTGTAATCTTTCACTAAGAAATATTTATTAATGAATGCAATGTATTGTTTGACATGAATTAATTGAGGAAGTCGATTCGACTTTCGATTAAACGTTAAAATCATGCGATTTTTCTAGCAATCAAAATTATGAAAGTTTCCCAAAGATTAAATTTACCGCGTGCAGGTAGGTGGCGACACGCTCTTGATTACATTCGATTCGCTATGTTGTTTTCGAGGTATCAACTGCAATAGAAAATTGAGCATCGGATAAAAATCGTCGTTGGAGCTCCTGCGGTGGGAAATACACGTGAAACAAATGAAAACCGGTAAAAATGGCTGATGAACAGGTGAATATAAATGTTGATGTGTCTGTCAACTTAATTGTATCAATTTGGAAACACTGGATTCCAATGCATTTTGCTTAATCCTGTGCCCTTTCTGCACTACACTCGCCCCCCATAAACTAAAACCTTCACGTTGTAGATTTTTCAGAACCTAATCTTTCAAGTTTCTCGTTTGTGTATTGTCCCTAACCGCCGATTTCTTAAGTGTATACCCCCCAGAGTAATTGATCTCTTTTCTTGGTTATACAGGAGATTCGACAATTGGAGTTACTCTGTAAACAGCTATACGAATCTCAAGACAGTGCAGCCAGGGCTGATGCGGAGAAAGCGCTGGTCGTGTTTCAAGATGGCCCCGATGCTCTAACCAAGTGTCAAGTGCTCCTGGATCGAGGAGATTCCGGATATGCCCAGCTGCTGGCAGCCACCACCCTCACGAAATTGGTCTCGCGTAGTGCACAAGGACTGAGCTTGCAGCAGAGGGTCGATATTAGGAATTACGTTTTAAATTACCTGGCGACGAGACCGAAGTTACCCAATTTCGTGATTCAAGCCTTAGTAACTTTGTTCGCCAGAATTACTAAACTCGGGTGGTTCGATACTCATAAAGAAGATTTTGTGTTTAGGAATGTTGTGAATGATATTACGAAATTCTTACAGGTAAAGTTTCATTCGCATTTCATGAATTCGTTACATACAATTCATTTTAAATTGCCTCACATAGCACAGATAATGTGCAGTTAAAAATGTTAAATCATTGATAACATTACATTTAAGATAAGTGATAATATTAGAACCGTTTTACACTATGGTATTTTTTGTGTAAAATTTGTTACGAAGTGAATGAGAAGTGGCAATTCAACCAATCACCATTCACTCACTTTGTAACAAAATTGTTATCAAATTTAACATGTGTAATTCGGCTAATCACCAAATTTGACAAAAGACATATTCAAAGGAAGTTACTGTTAATCATTTTTATGAAATGGGAATGCCCAAATGAATTGTGTATGTTGCTATTTAAGCATTTTTACTTATTAAAAACTTAAATAGATCAAAAACGTACGAAATGCTGCAAATAAACAATAATAATACAGTAATTTGGTTGTAAGAAGCAATGCATAACATGTGTTACTTGGGATGTTTGAGTTATACCTGCAAATTACAAACGGCCATTTGAAATTTGTCCATAAAATTTTATTAAAAAAATATACAATTACTCTTATGAAATACCATGATGTTGTGGCTGATGGGATAATTTAAAGTTTAGAGAAAAAAACACACTTAAGTATTTGTTTATTTAAAAACAGTTTTAAATAAATATTTACTTAATTGGATGTTCAAAATTAGATGCTAAAATATAAGAGAAAAACTTTGCACTAAAATAAAAAAAAATCTTTCAATAAACAAGTCTCCCCTTCAGAGAGATCTAAAAATTTTGAATTAACTAGTCTAGAAGGATTTGAACTATAGAACTTTTAGGGGTCAGTGGAACACTGTATGATAGGTGTTCAGCTATTATCACAGCTTACGTGTGAGATGAATCAAATATCGGAAGTAGAAGCGAATAGGTCATTAACGAAGCATCGTAAAATAGCATCCTCGTTTCGGGATACGCAGCTGTTCGAAATATTCCGCCTTTCATGTTCATTACTGGGGACGGCCAGAGAGAACTGTAAAAACTTAAATTTCAACGATGAGAACCAGCACGGCTTGATGACACAGTTGTTAAGACTAGCTCAAAATTGCCTTACGTTCGATTTCATTGGCACTTCAACGGATGAGTCTTCGGATGACCTGTGCACCGTCCAGATCCCGACGAGCTGGAGGCCGGCCTTTCTGGACTTCACCACGTTGAAGTTGTTTTTTGACTTGTACCATTCCTTGCCCAACACGCTCTCATCCTTGGCGTTGTCATGCCTAGTACAGATAGCTTCGGTTCGGAGGTCATTATTCAGCAATACTGAGCGTGCAAAATTCTTAACGCATTTGGTGAACGGTGTGAAACACATACTACAGAACCCCCAGGGGTTAAGTGATTCTGCAAATTATCATGAATTTTGTCGTCTGCTGGCTCGGTTGAAATCGAATTATCAATTGGGGGAACTCGTCATGGTTGATAATTACCCCGAAGCAATACAACTCATAGCGAAATTCACAGTTCAAAGTTTACAGGTAAGATAACTACGTTGTATGTAATTTATGTAACTGAAAGTAATTTCAGATGTGGCAATTTGCTCCAAACTCTGTACATTATTTATTAAGTTTGTGGCAACGCATGGTGGCTTCTGTTCCGTATGTTAAAGCCACTGAGCCACATTTGTTAGAGACTTACACACCCGAAGTGACAAATGCGTACATAACATCAAGACTAGAATCGGTGGCCGTAGTTGTGAGGGAGGGTCTTGAAGATCCCATAGACGATTTAGGAATGATCCAGCAACAATTAGAACAATTATCTGTAATTGGCCGTTGTGAATATCAAAAAACTTGCACCCTCCTAGTGCAACTATTCGACCAAGCTGCTAGAACTTATCAGGAATTACTTACAAATCCATCCCAACAAATAGAAATTACAATTCAAGAAGGTTAGTGCTTTAATACCTCGCCTAGTATAGAAAATAATTGAATTCAACCAATAGCAAAGTGCCTGAAGCAGAATTTTAATATGGAACATCTTGTGTAATGTAATTCAGAGTAGACAACTTTAAAAGCTATCAAATAAGTAACGTCCTCATGAAACATTAAAAAAATTTTCGAATATTTTTAACATTTCAGGTCGTTTAACTTGGCTGGTGTACATAATAGGTTCCGCAATTGGTGGTAGAGTTTCCTTCAATAGTAACGAGGAACACGATGCGATGGATGGGGAATTAGTTTGTCGAGTGTTGCAACTCATGAATTTAACGGATTCACGACTGGCGCAAGGTGGTTGTGAAAAATTGGAGCTGGCAATGCTCAGTTTCTTTGAACAGTTTCGTAAAATATACGTCGGAGATCAAGTGCAGAAGAACTCAAAAGTGTACAGAAGATTATCAGAGGTGCTTGGACTAAATGATGAAGCAACTGTTTTAAGTGTCTTCATTAGAAAAATGTAAGTTGTAGAATTCGAATCACCATTGAAATGCTCATTAATTTCTGCTTCTTCAGAATTACGAATTTAAAATATTGGGCCCGCAGCGAACAAATAATTAGCAAGACGTTACAGTTACTGAACGACCTGTCTGTTGGATATAGTTGCGTTAGGAAATTAGTCAAATTAGAAGAAGTACAATTTATGTTGAACAATCATACCAGTGAACATTTTCCATTCCTCGGTAATGCAGTGGCAATTACAGAGATGCGTTGTCGCTCCATGTTTTATACATCACTTGGTCGTTTGCTCATGGTCGATTTAGGAGAAGACGAAGATAGATTTCACACATTCATGCTACCACTGACAGGTTTCTACATAGCTTTTAATACAGACTTTAATATTTAAGTATTGTTTTTCGCACTTGCAGCGTCCTTTGAAAACATCGGCACTCTTTTAAGTACAGCGGACAGTCCTTTATTTGCCACCGACGAAACGAAGAAAGCTTTGATCGGCCTCGCAAGAGATTTAAGAGGATTGGCATTTGCATTTAACACGAAAACATCGTACATGATGTTGTTTGATTGGATGTATCCTTTCGCATGCAATTTGTGATTTTTTTCTGCGAAATATTTAGGCTTAATCTGCTTTAGCTATCCCAGTTACACTCCGATTTTACTTCGAGCTATTGAAATGTGGTATCACGATCCACAGGTGACGACACCGGTTTTAAAGTTGTTCGCCGAACTTGTACAGAATAGATCTCAACGACTCCAATTTGATGTCTCATCTCCAAATGGAATTTTGTTATTTAGGGAGGCTAGTAAAATAATTTGTAGCTATGGTAAGGGAATTTACCTTTTTTTTTTTTTTTTGAAATAAGTAGTTATAAACTATCATGTATGTAATTGTAAAATGATGCATGTTTAGTTTGTAACCGTGCTCTTTTATAGGTAGCAGAATATTAAATGTTGAAGTGCCGAAAGAACAAACGTATCCACTGAAACTAAAAGGTATTTCCATATGTTTCTCAATGTTAAAAGCGGCGTTATGTGGGAGCTACGTAAATTTTGGGGTGTTTAGATTGTACGGAGATGAAGCTTTGGATAATGCTTTAAACATTTTCGTTAAGTTACTTCTGTCGATACCGCAGTCAGACTTACTAGTACGTACCTACATTCACTGTATCTTTGATAATGTTGTTTATTGTGTGTTACATTTTAGGATTATCCTAAACTCTCGCAAACATATTACGTTTTATTGGAGTGTCTGGCGCAAGATCATATGAGCTTCTTGTCCACTTTAGAACCGCACGTATTTTTATACATACTGTCCTCTATATCAGAGGGCCTTACTGCCTTAGGTGCGCAACTGAATAACTACACAGGTCTGTACGGCTCAGGGACACGCAGCATATGTGAAACTTCATCATATTTTTACATTATAACAATACTTCTCTAATTATATTTCCCCAGCATAAACGTAATATCCTTAATATATTACTGTTGTTTGTTACAATCATGTCTTGTGTTGTTTTGTGTTTATATTCCAATTAAGAAGTATTCGCAGGAGTTGAAAATATTTGCTTGCTATCATTTGTGTGTAATGTTAATATTTTTGTGGTTTGGTGAACACACTAATTTCTACTTACTAACACATTATGATGAAGTTTCAAATGTTCAGACCCAGGTTTTTTTGATAATACCTGGTTTGTGTAGTGTAGAATAGAGATTGTTCTGTTTGATACTGTTAGGGTCTGCGCTGAAATGTCTCTGACTGTACAAAAGTTACATATAATCACCAAAATTAACCTAAGCAATGTTGCATGTGCATGTACTTGTGTAAGTGTATCCATATTCCTCATGCTCATGTTTAAAAAGTTTCTAACATTTTACTCAATTTTTTTTTGCTTTCCGTAATCACCAGTGTTACACGATTTTAAAATGAAGTGTGACGTTTATGCTTGGATGCACAGTTGCTTAGTAAAAAAGAGTTTCGAAATTTGTTATTTAAGATTTCGTTTTCAGATACAATGGTTTGCACAGGATGTTGTGCAACTTTGGATCACATAGTTACATATTTATTTAAACAACTAACACAAAAAGGTATACTTTAAAAACCTTCTAATTGCAAATAGCTGTGCGATAATATCGATTAAATCTACTGTGGTGCAATTTTGAATTGCAGTATTCCCTGGTAAGAAGCCGGGTCTGACTCCGACGAGTGATATGTTCCTAAAAGTTCTCGAAGTACACCCTGAAATACTTCAACAAATACTAAGTACCGTACTAAACGTGATTATGTTCGAAGACTGTAGAAATCAATGGTCGATGTCGAGACCGCTTTTAGGACTGATTTTGCTGAACGAGGACTATTTTAATCAAATGAGAGAGAGCATCATAAGAAGCCAGCCACCGGATAAGCAGGCGGCTATGGCTCAGTGGTTTGAGAACCTGATGGACGGTATCGAAAGGAATTTACTTACAAAAAATCGAGATAGGTGATTGCAAAAAAGAAGCAGTTTTCAAGGAAGTAGCGGCATGTATTTTTCTTACATTTTTGCGTTTCCAGATTCACACAAAACTTGTCAATGTTCAGAAGAGATATCAACGATTCACTTAAGGGTCCCAATGTAAATACATCGGTAAGTGACATGATGACATCATAGTAACCGTAGCTAAAGTGAGATTTGCGGAGGCATCATTTTAATCCGGCAGGTTGCTGTTGTATGTATTTGTGAAATAAAACAGTTGTAATTAGGTAAACTTTGCATTTATTTTTAATCCTTTGTTCCATGATCATGTGTTATTTTATTCACTATTGTGTAATTAATTATAAATATTTGTAATGTATATGTTTCATTTTATATATCATCTGTAAAAATAAATGCATAGAATATCTTGGCTTCATTTATTTATTTCTTTTTCTGTGAAATTTTCTGCGAACAAAGCGATATTTTAAAACTTGGGTTTTATTTTCACTTTTACGTAACTTACACTACACAAAGGCAATCACATTTTCCCTTTTCCATTTATCCTGATAACAGATAGAACGAGATACCTAGTCCTCAAGTGCCTTCTCTACAAGTCAAATCAATAATTGTATTTGGTACAACGCTGCTGTTTGGCAGGCTGACCAGGCTGACCAGGCTGTCGTCAGGGTGAAGGAAACGTGTTTTCCTTCGAGGTATGTAAATTTTGATTCTATGAAGTATATTGAGAATTAAAATGAGAAACGTAAATTTATATACATTTTTGAAATCACTTTCTGCATCATTTGGGGATCAAATAAAACGAAATTACTCAAAAAATATTTTAATAGAGTTCAGAAATAATCCTCATTGCCTGGGGCTACTAATTTCTTTTTCAATTTCTGGCAAATATTTCGAAATTTTTGTGTATAATGCGGAATTATTTTCACACCTGCCGTTTTCCGAGGGTGCAACGCTTAGAATTCCTACGAGAAAAAATCTGGAATCAGAATTTTCAAAAACTAAGCCACCTCCTTCGTCGCCGGCGCAAATGTCTGTGTCTAAAGAAAGAAATAACATAAAAATAAATATTGTAATATAATTACAACACTTACTATTATCGTCGTAGTCAGCACAGAATTTATCGTATGTATAATACCTCTTCTTGAATTCCCTCGCTAATGAACATGTGTTTCTAGATTTATAAAGAACTTGCAGTTTTTGTAGCTTGTCTGCTATTTCGCCAGGCGATTTAGTGTATCCCCAGCCTGTGATCTTAAACATTAATTAATCCCGTGAATTTAATTATATTTTATATTTACTTCTCCTTTATTGTCTTCCTTTAGAACAGAAGTTTCAAGTTGATTTTCCCAATCAACGCACGCCGGTTGAACGTTTTCAGTAAAAATAAATGGATCTTTTAATGTTAGTATTGCAAGATCACCGACGTGGTTTTGAAAAACGCCTTGATAAGTTTCCGGAATATATAATCGTTTTATCTGAAAGAAGAGTTCCTTAGGCACGATCCACCAAAGTAACTGAACTGCTATGATTTACTTGAGAAGACTGCTTGAATATATCGTTTTTATCGTCGAAACCTCGATAATATTTACCCACAGTTACGATGTAATTATTTTTATCCAAAGGATCGCCTTCGTTGTTTGTAAAGAGATGAGCGGCTGAAATAGTTGATTTTGCTAAAGCACTATCAAAGATTGAAATTTACCTGACAGAACCACATCTCTTGATATTAAGGTTCCAGCACCAATGAGCTGCGTATCATTTGTACGGTAAATTCCAGTCACCCAAGGAATACTAATACGTCGTGATTTTACAGCTACCGCACCACTGAATATCAGTGGCCGAGCACTCGCTCGTGTCCTACCACATTCTATATTTTGTAAAATTAAAGATAAATATGGAAGTCAATCGTTTTGTTATTTTGCACTAACTTGGCTGGCAAGGTAATAATTCACCGTCCCATTTTCCATCGCGACATGTAATACTAACGGATCGTGATCCTAGATGTTGTTCATAAAAAGGTTTGCAAACTATCTTAACGACGGTTCCTTCTATAGGATTATTACAGTTAATTTTAGGGCTTCTATGTGCACAGGTCACAGATAGACTTTCTCCTTCTGTTCGCATTTGTGGACATTCTCCTTAAAGGTGTCCTTACAGTAATCTTATTTCCACGATATCAAAGTTACGTTCAAGAAATACATACGGACACATCCTCCCATTTCTGATACAGTTGGTTTCCATTTGCCCTGAAAACAGATAGCACGCGATGGTCCTCCTGTTTCCGTTACAGTGCCGTTTTTACAAGACAAATCAATAATTGTATTTAATATGACGTCGCTGTTTGGCAAATAAGGATCTTGTTCTTGTCCGTAAAGTTTAAGTTCTCCATTGGCGGGGTGGTCTGGCAGAACGCAACTACAAGAAACATCGTTTTAATGCTCGTAAAAAATTGTTCTATAAGCAACAGTGTTAAATCGGAAAGGATTACTTACTGATTTTCGGATTGTCGCTTAGATCTAAGTAGCGGGGGATACGATTCGGTACTTCCTTGAGAAGTGAAACCTGTAAGTGGATAGTCAATAAAATAGTCTCTGATTGATTACATCTTAACAATTGCACGCACTAACAACAATAACCGTTATTCTGTTTGAGAGCAAAGTGTGATTTTTGTGTTCAGTTTAGTAATTGTGGAAAAAAGAAGTTTTTGTGTAAATTCTGCCGATAGTTTTTTTATATTTGTAGAAAGTTTTCTGTGAAAAATCAGCCAAGATCATCATCAGGATAAATTTTGGGTGTTGCATGTATGTTGTGTATTTTATTAAGCGGCTCTTATGCAATGGAAAAAAGGTAAAAGGAACCATGTACCATTTTCCCAACCAATGATTTGGCGTGAACCAACCATGATTGCTACGTTTATTTAACAAACATTGTTAGATATTTAAAAAATAAAATTCGATATCCCGATATAGCATCTGTAACAAGACCTGTCCCATATCAAAAAGATTACGTGCACTCTTCTCCTGATTCTTCACTGAATAGTTGCATTTCTTTTGAAGAAGTTCAACACCGCGGAGTTTCTGATACAAGTACGGATTTATCCTTAAAAAATAGCAAACCCTACAAAATCAACTGGAAACTTAGGAGCAGTGAATGACGAACAAAGTGAGCGGTTCCACCAGGAGATTCCTGTACCATGGATTAAGATACCAAGGTCGCTGGGACCTTACCCTGATGGGAGACTACTGTTGATTTTTAAAAAAAGAAGAAGTCTTCATGAGGTAAAAAATAAAGTTCTTTATTGTTACCATTAAAACAAGTTAGTGTTATTTTTGTGAAACCTGTAGATGACTTGATTTCCAACTAAATAAATTAGTTTCTCAATTAAACAAATTAAATTTAAGAATTGTTTTTGATACACAGTTTTATTTCAATTCTAGTTAAATGTTTTCCAATTGGAGGTCATGTTAAAAGTCAATGATTATCGTTATCTCACAGTCAAAATTAGTAAAGCGAAGAGTGACTTACGTTAAGAATTATTAAATATAACTTGGATATTATAATAATTTTATTTTCTTCCAAACTAATATAGCCAGTAGAGTTGATTGACTTACGAAAACCTGTTACGTACCTTTTTTTTATTCTACTTTGCATATTGCATTTGATGCATCGAGTATTTTTACTGAAATTTGTGAGTATTAAATTAAATTTGTGCTTTGAGACAGAAATGCAAATCCTAATAATTCATATTCAATTAAATTTAAACTTTATTTAGTATTAAATTAGCTGGAAACGCAGAAGGTTAACTGGTTTGAGTGTGTTCAAGGAAAGGGAATTCCAGTATTAAACAAAACGTGCGACAACTACAAGCTACATCGACATCAACTTCAAATAATTAAATTATTTCCGTTTTCTTTGTTGATAACACAATAATAAAAATAATAATAATTACATGACGAACGCACATACAAATAGAAGGAGAAGCCTTAGAAGCATTTTCGCGAATTTTGCTGATTTCGTTTACTGACTGCACACATATCACAACTTCACCTTATTCATCGCTGCTGGCCGACTAACTGGGAGAAGTTCATCCTGTGATTTCTTGATCACAGTTTTTTTTTGTTTATTGGTAGTAGCGGCAAGCTACAATTCAAGGCGCTGTTTAACTTAATTAAAAAATAAAATTCACTTTTATATCATCAACTAATTAGTAATAATAATTTATATTAGAAAATATCTTTTGTTACGTCATTTATTCGTATAGATGCAACTGAAAGAACATTATAAAAATTTCGCAATTTTCGGCAAAACACATGAAAGGCCATAAAGTATACTTCTAGGACAAAAGAATTGGAAGATGGTCTTTTTGAACAAGAAACGCCTAGTTTTAAATAATGAGTATCCAAATTTTATCAAGAACACCTAAAAAATGACTAAAAAAATTAAAAAATATTACCTCCCGGGTTATCTAAAAAAAGAAGTGTTTTCAAATTGGGAGATTTAAAAATAATAAAGAAAGAAATAAAAATATCATCTCCCAATTACCTAAAATTAATAGCTTCCAAGCTAGGATAATACAATTGGGAGATTGAAAAATCCCATAAAATTGGGTACGAAAAATACTAGAACAATGTTATTGGAAATTAAAAAAAAATACTAGCCCAGCTCAAGGGGGGAGTATAAAACTGTCTAAAACCAAACATAAATATCAATTTTAAATTAAGTAGAGCCTTCTCACTACTCGTTGTTAATAACGTACTCGTTGGACCGTACAAATTACCAGCTCGTTTATCTGGGGCAGACTATCTTCAATTTTTGAAGAATTTCCTTCCAGTACTTTTAGTAGATGTAACGTTGGACATCCGGTAAAACATGTGGTTACTATTGGATGGTGTTCCACCTCATTACAGCCGTGCTATACATGAACATTTACACACTGTGTTTCCAGATCGTTGAATAGGTCGCGGAAATGTTATATCATGGCGTCCTCGTAGTCCTGATTTAAATCCTTTAGATTTTTATGGGGGTGCCTAAAGCAGCGTATTTATGCAACAGAAATAAATACAATTGAGGATTTACGTCAGCGAATTCATGACTGTACTACGGAATTACGGAATAATTTTCCCCGAATAACTGAAAACTGGCTACATCGAGCAGAATTATGTTTCATAAACGGTGGGCAACATTTCGAACATCTTGCGTAATACTCGAAGGTAGGTACGTAAAACAGCTGATACCTAAATGCGTTTTTATCATTTAAGAAATAATAACAATAAAATCTATTCGTTTACTACTTTTCAACGGTTACACATTGCTGACCTTGGCCTTTATTGTATCTATTACTTGGATTAATGCGCTCGAATTTTATTTGTTTATGAACGGTCTGAAGACAAACTGAATTGCATGAACACCATAAAATGAATCAGAAGTTTTAAAAGTGTGAAACATTTCGATGTTACGCAGGCCAGTTTTTCGATTTTTAGCTAGATTTTTGAGATTTGGACATTAACCCATTTTATGCTAAGGAATGTACAGTATTAATGAATGACAGTAGTGTTATAACACCCTGTAATTATCAGCTGATCATTTTAAACACAGCTATGAAAGATTGCACCAGACAACCTGTGGAAAGGTTGCTGTTTGTATTGGTACGTTCATATACGTAAGCGATAGTAAAGGGATCAAATCAAGTTTGAAATTATTCAGAAAGTATTTTAATCGCATTTAGATATAATTAATTCTTATTGCTTGAGTTTACATTAATCGTTCAATTTAGTTATTGTTTCAATTTCTTGCAAATATGTGGAAACTTTTGTATATAACGCGGGTGCATTTGGGTCACAACCATCACTCTTCTCCGGCACAACACTTAAAATTCCTCTGATATAAAATTTATTGTCGAAGTGACGAAAAAATAAGCCACCTCCTTCATCGCCAATACAAACGCTTGTCTCTGGAAAGAAAAAATCAACAAAACTAAATTCTGTAGTATGATCATCACTTACGATTATCATTGTAGCCAGCACAGAATTTATCATATGTATAAAAGTTTTTGAATTTCGATGGAATTGAGCATGTGCGATTAGATTTATAAGGAACATCCACTATTAGTAGTGAATATGATACCTTACCACCTTGTTTTGTTAACCCCCAACCTGCGAACTTAAACAGAATGATAGGTTCTTTCAGTTAAATTAAATTTATTTTTCCTTACCACTCCTTTGTTGTCTTCCTTCAGAGCAGAAAATTCATGCTGATTTGTCCAATCAATGCATACAGGTTGAACATATTCGGTAAATGTGAACGGATCTTCTAATTTTACTATCGCGAGATCGCCTGTATAGTTCTGAGAAATGCCACCATAATTGTTCGGAATATACAAATGTTTGATCTGAAAGAAGGATTTTTTTAAGCACGAGACATCAAAATAATTAAACTGCAGTAATTTACTCGCGAAGACTGCGCGTTCAAATCACTTCGATCGCCGAAGTCTTTGTAATGTTTGCCGGCAGCCACTATGAACGAACCAGTATTCAAAACATCCTTACTTTTAGTGAAGAGATGAGCAGCTGAAAGAACTCCTTTTATTAAAGCGCTAGCAACGATTGAGTTTTACCTGACAAAACGAAATATCTGGATATAATAGTTGCGCCACCAATCAGAACAGTAAAGTACGGATTGGGCGATATGTAAATTGCAGCGACCCAGGGGTATTTAGATTTTATAGCTGTGTAACCACCGATAATTAGTGGCTGTACACCCACTCGTATTTTACCACATTCTATATTAAAATAAAACTCATGGAATGAAGTAATTTTTGTAAAAAACGTTACGCTAACCTGGCTGACAAGGTGGTATTTCTCTGTCCCAAACCCCATTCCGGCATGTAATAACGGGTAGTGTATCAGTATTTGTATAAAATGGTTTGCAAACTAATCGCACTACTGTCCCTTCGATAGGATTTTTACAGTTAATTTTGGGATTTTTATGTATACAATTCACACGTACATTGTCACGTTCTGTTTCTACTTGTGGACATTGTCCTGAAAGTTATTTTTATAACTTACACTGTTATAATATTTTTGGTTAAAAATACATACGGACACATCCTCCCATTTCGGATATCGACGGTTTCCATTTGCCCTGATAACAGATAGCACGGGATAGTCCTCCAGTTTCCGTTACAGTACCATTTGTACAGGACAAATCAATAATTGTATTTGCTATGACATCGTTGTTTGGCAAATAAGGTTTCTCTTCTTGTCCAAGAATTTTGATTTCTCCATTGGCAGGGTGATCTGGTAGAAAACAGATAGAGAAATGAGATTTTTAATGCATATACAAGTTAGGCTTCTATTTAAAGGATTAAAATATGTTTCCTATGAGAGGAAACAGTTACTTACTGATTCTGAGTCTGTCGTTTAGATCTGGATAAAGTTTGAAATGATTCGGTTATTTTTGTGAAACCTGTAAATGAATAAGTCGTATTCATTCATGAATATTAAATAAATTTCAAATAAAAAGTTTTATTTAGTAAATTATATCGGTTCATCTTTTCATACTGATTACCTTAACAAATGCAATTTTTTTTTTGATATATTTAGGTAATTGTTTTTTTTTTATAATTCTGTGATGTAGTTACAATTGCAGAATATAAAATCTTATAAAGAAACCTTCCGTTATTTCGCTGGTTGAAGTGTCCTTGAAGCGTCAATTACTTTCTTGCAATTAATTTGAAAATCAAATTAAGTTTGATAAGAATTTAAGTAATTTTTGGACTGAGATAAGATTTCCATTTAAAATTTTCCAGTTAATCGCTTATTGACGTATTCAGATGATGTACTAACCATGAAAGAGAGAAAACAATAACTTTACAATTTTTTTATTCAAATAATAACAACAGATATTCAAAAACAATATTTTAAAATGTAAATATTAAACAAAAACAATGTACCTAAGCAAGGATCTTATAGTTCAAATATTATGTAGGTATATGAATTTACTTATCTATATGTATACGTAGTTGCGGACAAAAAATATATATATTATCATATATATTATCTATAAGTAAATATGCGAAAGAAACCAAGAAATGACCAATGTTAACTGAGTTTCTCAATAATTACGTTACGAACCTACACGCAAACAGAAGGAACACCTTTAACATTATCGTATATCTTGCTGGTTTCGTTCACTTCACATTTACAAACTACAACTTCACCTTGTCCATCGCCGCAGGAAACTAACTGCGAAAGTTTACGAATATCTTCGAATTTGTTTGTTACAAGTCAAGGACAAGTATACATATAGTATAAATCATCTAACAATGTTTGATATTTTTCCTACTTTTCTTCACCGATAGTTATTTTCAATTTTTATTAATTGATAGCAGCTTGTTGAAAGTACTTTATTTATACCTAATTATGACAACATGAATTCACTATTTATACAATCAATTTTATACGTCCGAATCGACTAACGTTTTCATTCCCATTTGCTTTTGTCCTGTTCTATTTGATGGGTTGAAGAACGTATGCATGCCTTGATGACGCGATGGTAAAGATCCATTGTATAAACAGCTTTTTATCATCAACGCATTTTTAGATTAATTTGATCCATGTGGGATGCAATAAAAAATAACTTTTATTTGCATATTTTTAGGAGGATGTGATGTAGATTGTAAAGGTGAATAAAGGATTAGTAATTAAATAAAACTTGAAAATATTTTAATGTAATTAATTCTTATTGCAGGTTACGCTACTCGTGTTACTTCTTCTTCAATTTCTTTTGAATAAGTCGAAATTACACTTCAATTACTTGGCAGGATAATAAAGCTTCAGTAATCGAATAAAACTAGAAATTACCCCGAAAGATTTATTTTTATTTTATAGGTTTCAGACATAGCTGATTCTCATTTCTTCAGTTTACAGTATTCGTTTACTAGTTACGTTTATAATTTCTTCTAAGTAAGTCGAAATTCTTGTGTATAATGCGGAAATATTTATACTACAACCATTGAGTGGCACGACACTTAGGATTCCTCTAATAAAAAATCTACCTTCAGAATTTCGAAAAACTAAACCACCTCCACCATCACCGAGACAAACGCTTTTTTCTGGGAATAGAAATAGAATAAATATTAATTTGAAAATGATATGACTCTATTACTTACGATTGTCGTTAAAGCCAGCACAGAACTTATCGGATGTAAAAAACATACCTTTGATTATCTGCGGTAAAGAACATATATCTTTAGATTTATAAGGAACGGCTAATTCTTGAAGTTCCTCTGCAAAACTATCATTTCGTATGAATCCCCAGCCTGTGATCTTAAACATATTACATAATTCTTACAACTTAATTAAATCGTAGGTGAACTAACTGGGAGAAGTTCAGAATTTTATAAGCGATCTTCAAAACAACGTAAGCAATTTTGCATTCAATCGGTATGCATATATGAATTTTTTTTTACTTAGTGAATTTAATCACTATTTCTAAGAGGAATCAACAATTCACAATAGTAATTCATTTAGAAATATATATTTTAGTACTCAATTATTTATTCATAAACATTTAGCTAAAACAACGTCGTTAATATATGTAACACATACGAAAGGTCAATTTTATTGTTTTCTTTTCTCCTAAACGAATTTTCACAGAGTATAAAACCATGAAACATTCTACAACTTTTAGAAATATGCGGTTTAACGATTTCCAGGAAGAGTTAAATTCTCATTTCTTCAATATTCGTTTGCTAGTTTCTTTTTGAATTTCTCGCAAATACGTCGAAATTCTTGTGTATAATGCGGGAGTATTTGTATTACAATCACCAGCTTTGTTTGGCGCGATACTTAGGATTCCTCTAATGAAAAATCTACCTTCAGAATTTCGAAAAACTAAACCACCTCCACTGTCACCGGCACAAATGCTTGTTTCTGGGAATAGAAATAAAATAAATATTAATTTCCTAATGATGTGACTACCTATATTACTTACGATTGTCGGTATAGCCAGCACAGAACTTATCGTACGTAAAATACCTCCTTTTGAATTCCTGCGGTAAAGAACATGTATCTTTAGATTTATAAGGAACGGCTAATTCTTGAAGTTCCTCTGCTAAATTACCATATTGTATGAATCCCCAGCCTGCGATCTTAAACATATTAATTAATTCTTACAACATAATTAAATCGGATTTTTATTTACTATTCCTTTGTTATCTTCATTTAGAGCAGAAAGTTCGTGTAAATTTTCCCAATCAATACATACAGGTTGAACGTATTCAGTAATTGTGAATGGATCTTCTAATGTTAGTATAGCAAGATCGCCTACATAGTTTTGTATTTCGCCTGCAAAATTCTCCGAAATATACACTCGTTTTATCTAAAAGAAGAACTTTATTGGTAGGCACACCAAACTATTAAAACTGTAATCGTTTACTCGAGAAGATTGCATATTTATATCGCGTTTATCGCCGAAGTCTCGATAATATTTACCCGCAGTTACAATGTAATTATTTTTATCCAAAAGGTCGCCTTCCCTGGTAGTAAAGATATGAGCAGCTGAAATAGTTCACTTTACTGAAGCACTATCAAAGACTGAAATGTACCTGACAAAACGAAATATCTTGATATAACAGTTGCGCCACCAAAAAATTGTGTATTTTTTGATCTGTAAATTCCAGCTACCCAGGGATATTCTGATTTTGCAACCGTCGAACCACCAATAATCAGTGATTGCGCGCTCACTCGTTCCTTCCCACATTCTATAGCAAAACGTACAAACGAAACTCAATAATTTTTGTAAACATTTTACACTAACCCGGCTGGCAAGGTAATATTACATTATCCCAAGACCCATCCCGACATGTAACATAGGGTTGTAATCCTACATATTCATAAAATGGTTTGCAAACTATCTTAACGACGGTTCCTTCTATAGGATTATTACAGTTAATTTTAGGGCTTTTATGTGTACAGATTAGAGATTGATTTTCTTCTTCAGTGTTTACTTTTTTACATCTTCCTGAAATATAATTTCACAATCATTACAAACAGTGCTATTAATTCATTATTAATTAATTATATTCAACATATTCGTTTAAAAATACGTACGGACACATCCTCCCATTCGTGATAATGATGGTGTCCATTTGCCCTGATAACAGATAGCACGAGATAATCCTCCAGTTTCCGTTACAGTGCCATTTTTACAAGACAAATCAATAATTGTATTTAGTATGACGTCGCTATTTGGCAAATAAGGATCATTTTCTTGTCCGAAAAGTTTAAGTTCTCCATTGGCAGGGTGATCTGGTAAAACACACCTGCGAGATACATACATTTAAGAAATTAGTCTTCAATTTATAGTATTAAAAAGTTTTCTCCGCGAAGAAAGAATTACTTACTTATTTTCATATTGTCGTTTAGGTCTAGATAAGGTTTGAAATGATTCGGCATTTATACTTCCTTGGTAAGTTATTTTTATAAAACCTGCAAATGAATTCTTTTTTTAATTAAATAAGTTAATCTTTTGGTATTCAGTTTGATATACAATTTTACTTCAATAATCCTCTATTTCGGGTCGTGTTAAATGTCAATGATTATCGAGGTTACCCAATTGAGATTGAGGAAGCGAATATCAAATGTTCAGCTTGAATTGAAATACACAGTTATTTATTTTCTTCTAAATTAATACTGCCTGTCTTAAGAGCTTAATACCCTAATATGTAATTGTATTAAATAAAAATTTAAATGCTGATTAAACGAGAAGACAAAGAAATACTGGTTTCAGGTTTTCCAAGGACAGGGAATTCCAGTATTACCGTGATTACTCAGATATTATAACATGTGCTACAAGTTGAGTCAATATTTAGTTCAGTTAGCTATATTGTTTGCTTTGTAGTTGCATAACACATAATAAATACCTTACGAACGTACATGTGAATAGAAGAAGAACCCTGAGCATTTTCGTTCGCTTGCTTACACCATTTACGAACCACTATCATTACTATAACTTCACCTTGGCATCGCTGCTGGTCAACTAACTGGGAGAAGTTCAGAATTTTAGAAGCGATCTTCAAAACAACGTAGGCGGTTTTGCATTCAATCGGTACGCATATATGAATTTTTTTTAACTTATTGAATTTAATCACTATTTCTAGGAGGAATCAACAGTTTACAATATTAATTCATTTAGAAATATATATTTTAGTACTCAATTATTTAATCATAAACATTTCGGTAAGACAACGTCGTTAATATATGTAACAACTTTATTGTTTTCTTTTCTCCTAAACGAATTTTCACAGAGTATAAAACCATGAAATATTCTACAACTTTTAGAAATATGCGGTTTAACGATTTCCAGAAAGAGTTAAATTCTCATTTCTTCAGTATTCGTTCTCTAGTTTCTTTTTGAATTTCTGGCAAATACGTCGAAATTCTTGTGTATAATGCGGGAGTATTTGTATTACAATGGCCAGCTTCGATCGGCGCGACACTTAGGATTCCTCTAATAAAAAATTTACCTTCAGAATTTCGAAAAACTAAGCCACCTCCACCGTCACCGAGACAAACGCTTGTTTCTAGGAATAGAAATAAAATAAAATTAATTTCCTAATGATGTGACTACCTATATTACTTACGATTGTCGGTATAGCCAGCACAGAACTTATCGTACGTAAAATACCTGCTTTTGAATTCCTGCGATACAGAACATGTATCTTTAGATTTATAAGGAACGTCTAGTTCTTGAAGTTCCTCTGCTAAATTATCATTTTGCATGAATCCCCAGCCTGCGATCTTAAACATATTAATTAATTCTTACAACATAATTGAATCGGATTTTTATTTACTATTCCTTTGTTATCTTCATTTAGAGCAGAAGATTCATGCAGATTTTCCCAATCAATACATACAGGTTGAACGTATTCAGTAATTGTAAATGGATCTTCTAATGTTAGTATAGCAAGATCGCCTACATAGTTTTGTATTTGACCTCCAAAATTCTCCGAAATATACACTCGTTTTATCTAAAAGAAGAATTTTATTGACAGGCACACCAAAGTATTAAAACTGTAGTCGTTTACTCGAGAAGACTGCATATTTATATCGCGTTTATCGTCGAAATCTCGGTAATATTTACCCACAGTTACAATGTAATTATTTTTATCCAAAACGTCGCCTTCCCTGGTAGTAAACATATGAGCAGCTGAAATAGTTCATTTTACTAAAGCACTATCAAAGACTGAAATTTACCTGACAAAACGAAATATCTTGATATAACAGTTGCGCCACCAAGATATTGTGTATTTTTTGATGTGTAAATTCCAGCTACCCAGGGATATTCTAATTTTGCAACCGTCGAACCACCGATTATCAGAGATTGCGCGCTTACTCGTTTCTTTCCACATTCTATAGCAAAGCGTACAAACGAAACTCAATAATTTTTGTAAACGTTTTACACTAACCCGGCTGGCAAGGTGATATTACATTATCCCAAGACCCATCCCGACATGTAACATAGGGGTATAATCCTACATATTCATAAAATGGTTTGCAAACTATTTGAATTACTGTGCTTTCGATAGGATTATTACAGTTAATTCTAGGATTTTTATGTGTACAGATTAGAGACTGATTTTCTCCTTCTGTGTTTACTTTTGGACAACTTCCTGAAATATAATTTCACAATCATTCAAACAGTGCTATTAATTTGATGACACCAATTTATATTCAACATATTCGTTTAAAAATACGTACGGACACATCCTCCCATTCGTGATAATGATGGTGTCCATTTGCCCTGATAACAGATAGCACGAGATGGTCCTCCTGTTTCCGTCACAGTGCCATTTTTACAAGACAAATCAATAATTGTATTTAATATGACGAAGCTATTTGGCAAATAAGGATCATTTTCTTGTCCGAAAAGTTTAAGTTCTCCATTGGCGGGGTGATCAGGTAAAACACACCTGCGAGATACATACATTTAAGAAATTAGTTTTCAATTTATAGTATTAAAAAAAGTTCTCTGATGTGAATGTGAAAGAATTACTTACTTATTTTCATACTGTCGTTTAGGTCTAGATAAGGTTTGAAATGATTGGGTATTTATCCTTCCTTGGTAAGTTATTTTTATAAAACCTGCAAATGGATCCTTTTTTAATTAAATAAGTTAAATTTTTGCTCTGCAACTATTCAGTTTTATATAAAATTTTATTTTAATAATTCTCCAATTCGGATCGTGTTAAATGTCAATGATTATCGAGGTTACCTAGGGTCAAGATTGATTAGCGAATAGTTATTTATTTTCTTCTAGATTAATACTGTCTGTTTTCTGATTTTAACAGCCTAATATGCAATTGTATTAAATAAAAATTTAAATTTTACTTAGTGCTGATTAAACGAGAAGATAGAGAAATACTGATTTAGGGGTTTCCAAGGACAGGAAATTCCAGTATTACCGTGATTATTCAGATATCATAACATGTACTATAAGTCAAGTCGATATTTAGTTCTATTAATTATACCGCTTGTTTTGTTATTGCTTAATACTTAATAAATACCATACGAACGTACATATGAATAGAAGAAGAACCCTGAGCATTTTCTTTCGCTTGTTTACACCATTTACTAACCACTATCATTACTTCAACTTCACCTTATCATCGCTGCTGGTCAACTAACTGGGAGAAGTTCAAAATTTTAGAGGCCATCTTCAAAACAATGTAGGCGATTTTGTATCACTAACATTAGAAGATCCTTTCATATTAAATGAATACATTCAATCGATATGCGTAAATGAATTTTTTTTACTTATTGGTAGTAATGGTTCGATTTAGTAGATATCTAATTGATTTTAATCACGATTTTTAGGAGGGATTAACAGTTCACAATAATAATTTATTTAGAAATATATATTCCTAAACATTTAGCTAAAAGAACGTCGTTAATATATGTAAAACTTTCGAAAGGCCAATTTTATTGTTTTCTTTTCTCTTCAACGAATTTTCACATAGTACAATAAAACCATGAAATATTCTACAACTTTTAGAAATATGCGGTTTAACGATTTCCAAATTATTCCCAGCTATGCACACAGATAATAATTGTACGTATAAACGAAACGCAGCCGTTGCTACTTATTAATTAAGTGGGAGACGTTCCTTGGTAATAATATACAACGTGTTCAAGGAACAAGGAACAATAAGAAACTTGATTATTATGTAAATGAGAAACTTGTTTATTGTACGCCCTTGAAAAAAAAAATACTGCGTTGTCTTTGACTTTGTTGCAACATTACGTAATATTGTCAATGGATTTTAATATCACCATCCAGGCAAAAGCAATTGCTAAAATAAATAAAACATCGGATCGCATAAAAATGTTTCTAAAGACATTAGAGAGTTCAAGAGAAGGGGGAAATTCCAGTATTACATGAGCACAGACCTCATAACATGATAATGAAATAAAATGTACAATAATTCTTTTTTTATAGTTTAATACGAGTAGGTTACGAACGTACATAGAATCAGAGAAAGGCCCCCAAATATTTTCGCATATGTTACTGATTTCGTTCACTTGCTTGCACTTATTTACAAACCACAGTCAATACTACGTACGCACATGTATACAATTTCACTGTATCCGTCGCTAAATGGGATAGGTCCGTTTTTCATCATTTCTTTTGTGGCATGGACATGTTATAATTGAAGATCAGATTCGATCTCGTGACGATATTTAAAATCTTCCGAATGTTTGATAAAACACACGAAAGGTGATAGTTTTGATAAAGTGAACAAACAATTTCGCAATATATTTACTTTTAATGTTGTTTTCTTTTCCATAATATTTACAATGTCAGTTATTGAAAATAGGTATTCTTCCATTTGAAATTCGTGGGGGATTGAATCTTATTTAATTTCTTCACATACTCGGTTTCGATTTGATGAGTTTGTTGTCCTTCAGGCAAAATGTCTTACACTCTTCGACCGTATCGAATCTATTAGTGTTACCCTTACATCCTCTGTAAATAAATTGAAGGCACTGATTATGTGCTCTGGAATAGAACCATTGTGGATAATGCCCTTCACAAGGGCCTTCAACTTTCGGTAAATTACATAGACCTATTTTAAAAGTATATAAGTGATTTTCAGTAAAATATCGCTTCCCAAACAACCTTTTCCTTGTGGCTCTACGCAAATACTTTGACATTCTTTTTCGGATTTAAATTTATTACCATTTCCGCCGCAACCACCGTACCAAAATCTCGAGCAACCTCCGTATTCCAAATCGTAGAACCAGTAAACACCATAATTTTTGCAGGTACCCCTTTCTTTCGGTAATGAACAGTAAGCTGTAAGAAAGGCAACTATCACTCGTTTCTTTTTTGAAAATTAAAAGAATTTTACCCTGGGGGTTTCCTGGTACCTCCAGATGGTTGTGTCCTCTGCCGGATGTAATTTCGTCCAAACAGCAACCAAGCTCAGAACAACCTACAAATTCAAAATCCCAATCATTATTAATAAGTGTTAAGTATTGATTCTACCAAGTTGGTTTGGTCCCGTTGCAGCAGTGACGTTATCCTTGCAACAACCGAACCTAAAACACAGGATTTTTATTGCGCTCGTATTTATAGCAAAATGAGTTACTCAGAAAAGAAACATGATGGTGGAGGTGAAGGGCATCCCTCGTAGTTGTTTCCTGCGGCAGCTGAGGTCTTGTCTGGGCAACATCCGTAAATCGTTCGCTCACAGTGGCTTTGCGGGAATTCTTTGAAAAACGAAGCTTCGAACTAAATTCGCTAATGCTGATCTAAACTGACCTGACTCGCAGGGTAGGATTTCATTATCCCACGATCCATTTCGACAAGTAGTAGAGGATTTAATGTCTCTAAGCTTGCATGTTATTTCAGCCAGGGTTCCTTCGACAGGTTTGTTGCAACTGACGTTGCGATTTGCTTGTATGCAACTTGCAAAATATCTGTCTGTTTCTGTTTGTATAGCCGGGCACGTTCCTGAAATGATAATTTTAAATTTAACATCGACATTAAATTTAGTTACGTACGAGCACATCGTGCCATTTTTGAGATTGCGGGTGTCCACACACCGTTATAGCAAATCGCACGTGCAAATCTTCCAGTATCTATTCCGTAACCTTCTCTACAAGATAAGTCTATGATTGTGTTTAAAATGACGCTAGAGTTTGGCAAGTACGTCTGATCGGATTCCAAAATTGTTAACTCTCCGTTGCTGGGATGGTTTGGCAACACGCAAGTGATTCTGAAAAGATCTAGCGTATTTGCCTGAATTTTAAATAGTAAATAATATCTTACTGATCTTTAGATTGGCGTTTCATTCTATTTACAGGAAACGGTTGGCTGCGTAATTCTACTACAAAATCTGCAAGTAGAAAATAATTGCAAAAGGAAGCAAAACATTTTCAAAATTGTTTTAGGGATGGCAGCACCCTTAATAACGAAACCTACTTAGCATGAATGAGTTACAAAGAAAAAAAAATTAAGACGTACTTAATGTCTTGACAATTAACTTGGAAATATTTTTAATGAATGTAAAAGCGTGTTTACTTGATGACCTTGTTTACGAGTTAAGATTCGAAGAGAAAATATTAGCACTTCAATAGTAATATAATTGGTTGTAGTAGGTTTGGAAACGTACCCAAATTATGAAGAAGTAAAATAAAAACACATCTGCAGAATACTGCTGTGAATTCTGCCATGTGGATTTTCCATGTATGGACACGCACTCACTAATTTATTAAGCCTCGCTATTTGCGTAAGATTTTATCAGTTGACCAACCGACATCCTATTTGTTTATTATACCGGTAGTTGACTCAAGCTGAGATCATAGAAATCCAATGAGAAGGAATAGCACAGAAATTAATGAAGTGCGAAAAGGATATAGCATTCAATTTTACGCAAGGAAAACGCCATGTTGAAACTAACACGTAATGTTTTCACCTTTGATGCATTTCCATTTCCATTTCATAAAAAAAATAGTAGATATGTAATATGAAATCATTTGGGATAAACTAGATTTATGAACGTTTTTAATTGGCCCTAGAGTGCGTATTACCCCGACGCAATAATTAATGCGATACTTTGCAATTAAATCAAAATAATTGTCAACCAACTGTACAAATCATGATAAACCAGCACGTGGTCGAGATAAATAATTCACCGCTGTAAGCGTTAATTCCGCACACGAGGTATTCAATATCGATTTACGTGTGTGTGTGCGTAGTGATACGTACACAACAGTCGAGGTCGGTTTTTATATAAAGCGCCCCGAACAAAGGGCCTTGTTCTTTTTCATGCAAGTTTCCCTCGTTTACCCCAAATTTGCGGAATGCCGGTTGTAATCCGCTTCACTTCCTTACTTTGGATAGATGCCGCGGCAAATGGGCCACAAAATATGCTCTCCTCGGACTATCCAGTCGGCAGATGTGGCGGAAAATAGCGCAGAAAACACATAAATACAATTTTATGAACCGTCATGTACGATCGTTATGGCCTTATACATTTTACACGTGACGTCTATCTTTAATAATCAGTGCACTTAAATATTTTACTGTCTTTTGATGGATGAGGAAATGGTTGCGTGTTGTTCTAAGGAAGTACTTTTTGCATTCACTTTTATGTCTTCGTAGTTGCCAACATGCAGGTTGAACTAAAACCAGCATGGATTTTAGATTTAGTCCAGGTAACGGAGGACAATAACCTTATTGATTATTGCACTTATAAGACTATTATAGTCTTCCTTGACCTAGTTAACGATTGCACATGTAAAATTCTGATTCTAAATTAATCTCTGAAACCAAACAAAACTACAAGTTATCAATTTAGAATAGATTTTGATAGTATGAATATTGTGACGAACGAATTGCGACGAGTGAGTCATGCACTCCGCCGACGGCCGACGTGACAAGCGCCTTGAAGTCTGGCCGACTCCCGAAGGTTCTGCACACTACGGGAGAAGTCCGTCGCATTCGAGAATACGCTGGGGATTGCTGGAGAAGTCGCCCTCTAGTATAAATACCCGAAGACGAGGAGTCTTAGCCAGTTCAACGTAGAGTTACTTACTGTGTAATTGCTCGGCTTGTAAAAATAAATTAGTCTTAGTCCGTTATAAATAAATTAGTGTTAAGTCGTGTGTAAATAAATTAGTTATTAGTTTCATCAAGTGTTTCATTTAAAAACAAATCAAAATAAATCTAAAAACATTACAGTGGTGTCAGGTGTGCGGTTCGTGAAAATAAATAAACAATTAAATCAAATTAAAATTAAATAAATCATTAAATAAAGTGTAGTGCTCGGAAAAACAATGGCTACAAAGAAAGTGCTGTTGAAAGACTTAAAAGTGGCCGAACTAAAAATAGAATTAGAAGAACGAGAGCTGGAAACTTCCGGTTTGAAAGCTGCACTTCAACAGCGTCTTCGAGAAGCTCTCCAGGCAGCTGGGGATGAACCAGAAACATTCTTGTTCGAAATTACGTGTGGTTCCGCCGATATATCGAGAATCTTAGACGAGAAGTTTCGAGAACAATCTGGAAACTTAGACCAGAAACTTCGAGAACAATCTGGAAATCTCAAGGACGAACTTCGGGAACAATCCAGAAATTTGGACGAGAAACTTCTAGAACAATCTGGAAATTTAGACCAAAAGCTTCGAGAACAATCTGGAAATTTAGACCAAAAGCTTCGAGAACAATCTGGAAATTTAGACCAAAAGCTTCGAGAACAATCTGGAAATTTAGACCAAAAGCTTCGTGAACAATCTGGAAACTTCAGAGATGAACTTCGGGAACAATCCAGAAATTTAGAAGAGAAGCTTCGAGAACAATCTGGAAATTTCAACGAATTGCAGAAGAAATTGCTGGAACAATCCAGAAACATAGACGAGAAACTTCTAGAACAGTCTAAAAATTTGAAGGATGAATTTCTAGAACAGTCTGAAAATTTGAAGGATGAATTTCTGGAGCAGTCGAAAGGACTCGAAGAAAAACTAGTGGTAAAAATATCGGAAGAGACAAGGAACCTGCAAGAAAATATGGAAGAAATAATATTCCAGCAGGATAACAAAATTAAGAATCTAGAACAGATCATGGCAGGGATGCGAATATTCGGGGATCAGTTACCAGCAGAAGTGCTAGAGAGTAATGAGGCGCGAACTGTGGAAGGACCAGCGGGAACTTCAAAATTAAAAATAAAACCACCGACGTTCGATGGGAAGTCTTCTTGGCCTAATTACTTTAAACAATTTGAAGCAGCAGCAAAGGCGAACGGATGGACAGCCAGTGAGAAAGCCACTTCGTTAATTGTGGCCTTGAGGGGAGAGGCTATCGATGTGCTACAAACGATGCCGCCAGAGGAACAAGAAGATTTCAACAAGCTGGTGAACAGGCTGGAGATGCGTTATGGTCAGGCGCATCTGACAGAGGTGTACCATGCGCAGCTGAGGAATCGTTGTCAGAAGTCCGGAGAGAGTCTTCAGGAATTCGAAGCCGACGTAGCGCGCCTAGCCCAGTTGGCGTATCCTGCAGCTCCTGTAGAATTCCTGCAATGTTTGACGGTGCAGACATTTATAGATGGAATTCGTGACCCGGACAACCAGCAGGCATTGAGAATGGCTCACCCAAAGACATCCAAGAACGCTTTGGCCTACGCCTTGGAATACGAGGCAGCGAAAAGAGTCTCAAGAGGACAGGTCAAGGTGCGAGCTGCTATGGACTTCCAAGAAGAGGAAAACGTGCGACGTGCTGCAGAGGAGCGACCCAAGGAGTGTGCCACTGTCGAGGATATCCGCCGCATTGTGGAGCAGGTCTTGAAACAGAAGAATCGGCTTGTATGCTGGAATTGCCAGGAGGAGGGACATGTTCGCAGGCGGTGTCCCAAGCCCAGGCAGGATCCTCCACGAAGGAAGCCACAGGGAAACTAAGTCGGGTCGGTGCAGTGGGGCAAACGTCGACCCGTATTCAAAAGCCCCTAAAGACGAAAGCCAGGCAACTGATATCCCTGCGACAATTAACCAGCAGTGTCTTCGTGGATGCAACCATTGACGACATCCCTCACACCATGTTGCTGGATACGGGTGCGACGAAGACTATCTTGAGGCCCGACGTCATCAAGTCATCAAAACGCGCCGAACCGACTAAGTGGAGACTGAGAACAGCAACTGGAACATCAGCAACTGTCCATGGTGAAGTAGAAGTGATTATTACCATTGGAACGACTCCCATCAAACACCGTGCGCTGATAGCAGAAATAGAGGACGAGGCGATTCTGGGAATGGACGTCATGTGTGCCCACGGGTTTCAATTGGATCTGAAGCGTGGTGTCATGGCTGTCAATAACGAGGAATTGATTCTACACCAACGAGGAGACATGGCCGCTCGAGTTATCCTCGCCGAAGACGTTGTGCTACCCAGCAGAACCGAGGTCATCGTCGACGCCAATCTGAACGGCGTTTTCCAAGATGGACAAGTTATTATGGTTGAACCCAATACTGACGATCTGAAGATTGGAAGAGGAGTTCTCGTTGGGAAAGCACTGCTAACGGCGAGAAAGGAAGTACCAGTCCGCCTGATGAACGTCAACTGTTTCCCCATCAACATCAAGAAGGGGACAATCTTGGGAAGCTGCGCCATGGTGTCCTCCATTTCACGCCAACTTGATGTAAAGGTGCAAGAGAGGAAGGTCCCAAAGAAGTTGTTGGATATGGTCATGCCGTCAGCCCAGGAGTTGACTCCAGAGCAGAAGATAAAAGCAAGGGACCTGATCGGTCGCTTTCAGGACGTGTTCGAAGTAGAAAACGGATCTAAGGGAAGAACCGACGTCGTCAAACACAAGATAGAGACCGGAGAAGAAAGACCCATCCGTCAAGCTCCAAGGAGGTTGCCGTTGGTGAAACGTGAGGAAGCGGAACGCATTATTCGCGATATAGAAAAGGACAATGTAATAGAACCCTCAAGCAGCCCGTGGGCGTCACCAGTAGTTCTTGTGAAGAAGAAGGACGGATCCACGAGGTTCTGCGTAGACTACCGGTTACTCAACCATGTCACCAAGAAGGACAGCTATCCTCTGCCACGGATTGATGATACCTTGGACACTCTGGCCGGTTCGAAGATCTTCTCGACTTTAGACTTAAAGAGTGGATATTGGCAAGTGGAGCTAGCGCCCGAAGACCGAGAAAAGACAGCATTTTCCATTGGTATGGGACTATGGCAATTCACGGTGATGCCGTTCGGGTTATGTAATGCCCCAGCGACATTCGAGAGGCTAATGGAGACGGTTCTGAAGGGTCTGTCCTGGACAACGTGCATGGTGTACCTGGACGACATAATTGTGGTGGGAAAAACATTCGACGACCATCTGAAGAATCTGGAAGGAGTGTTCCAGCGGCTACGCGGAGCTGGGCTAAAGCTTAGCCCTAAGAAGTGCCATCTGTTCCAGAAGGAAGTGAATTATCTAGGCCACATTGTTAATGGAAATGGAATCGCCGTGGATCCGGTGAAGATTCAGGTGGTGAGAGACTGGCCCACACTCAAAAATAAACACCACATAAGGAGTTTCCTAGGCCTGTGTACTTACTATCGGCGCTATGTTCCCGGATTTGCAGACATCGCTAAGCCGTTGACAAAACTCACCGAAGAAGGTCGCCCGTTTGAATGGGACCAGCATTGCCAAATTAGCTTTGAACGCCTAAAGCAGTACTTAATAAGTGCTCCTATTCTGAGTTACCCTCTCCCGGAAGGCAAGTTCGTCGTGGACACAGACGCTAGCAACGTTGGTATTGGTGGCGTACTTTCCCAGATACAAGATGGGCAAGAAAAGGTGATCGGCTATTTTAGCAAAGTCCTGTCAAAACCGGAACGTAATTATTGCGTCACGAGAAGAGAATTGTTAGCCGTCGTAAAGACGATAGAACATTTCTACAAGTACTTATATGGTAGACACTTCCTCCTGAGAACGGACCATGTCGCCTTAAAATGGCTCCTCCGATTCAAGAATCCTGAAGGACAAGTTGCACGATGGATCGAACGACTTCAGGAATACGATTTTGAAATTCAGCATCGGGCAGGAACAAGCCATAGAAATGCCGATGCTTTGTCTAGAAGACCCTGTGCTGAAGACTGTAAGCACTGTAGTCGTCTGGAGGAGAAAGTAGCCAGGACTGCAAGGACGGCCATTGTTGACGACAAATGGCAAGGCGAAGCATTGCGACGAGACCAGGAGAACGACCCGGACTTGAAGTTGGTGCTGGAATGGAAAAGTAGGGAGACAAGGCCTACTTGGGAAGAGATAGCACCTTGTGCACCATCCGTGAAATCATACTGGGCGCAGTGGGACTCCATAGTGCTGGATCATGGTCTTCTCAAACGGAGCATAGAGAACCATGAAGGCACGGAACAGAAGACACAGTTACTAATTCCCAAGAATAGGGTGCCAGAAGTTCTGAGGGAACTTCACGATGGTACTTCGGGAGGACATTTGGGAATTAAAAAGACTATGGAGAAGGTGCGCGAGCGATTCTACTGGGTGAATTGCAAAGAAGACGTAAAGAATTGGTGCAGGAAATGTGTAGTATGCGCAGCCAGTAACGGTCCCCACAGGAGAGGGAAGGCTCCCATGAAGCAGTATAACGTGGGAAGTCCTTTTGAGAGAGTTGCCATCGATGTAGCAGGTCCATTTCCAGAAACAAATAGTGGAAATAAATACATCGTCGTGGTAATGGACTATTTCAGCAAGTGGGTTGAAGCATACGCCCTACCTAACCAAGAGGCGGTCACTGTTGCCGAAATCCTTGTCAAGGAATGGATCAGTCGGTATGGTGCACCCATGGAACTGCATTCGGATCAAGGAAGGAACTTTGAATCGACCTTATTCAAGAATGTGTGTACTCTGCTCGGCGTACGGAAAACTAGGACCACTGCGCTTCATCCACAGTCGGACGGAATGGTGGAAAGGTTCAACAGGACCATCAACCGACATTTGTCCAAGGTCGTCTCCGATCATCAGAGAGACTGGGACACGTATATTCCCCTGTTTCTAATGGCATACCGCTCGTCCGTTCATGAGACCACAGGAGAGACCCCAGCGAAAGTGGTATTTGGGCGAGAGCCAAGACTGCCCTGCGACTTGAAATTCGGCGTGAAGCCTGGCGAAGTCCCTACCGACGAAGACTACGTGAGCGGTTTACGCAGGAAAATGGACAACATTCACAATCAAGTGCGTCACAATATACAGACCGCCAGCGACCGAATGAAGGAGCATTATGACATCAACGCTCAGAATGGGGGATACCAACCCGGAGCACTGGTCTGGCTTTATAATCCTCAAAGACGTCGAGGTCTGTCCCCAAAGTTGCAGACATCTTGGGAAGGTCCTTACAAGGTGATAAAACGGATCAACGACGTTATATACCGCATCAAAAAGATTCCGAATGGCAAGCCCAAAGTGATCCACTTCAACCGAATGGCTCCTTACAACGGAGAAGAAAATGAAGGGACAGTACAAAGGACGCAAGGTTCCGAAGTAAACTTCGAAACCTTTATGTCTCATCACGCCACAGGAAGTAAAGCACGATTTGGAGTAACCACGGAGAGACAGCAAGACCTTTTTCAAGTGCCACCAGAGTACAGTCTGGCCCACTGCGTGGCAGAAGACCTAAGAATGTCCAAAGGTGTAGACCAGGTTTTCCGGAAGAAATTTGGTCAAGTCGAGGTACTCCGAAGACAGCATCCCATGGTAGGCAAGAGCCTGCAGATTATCGACACGAGCGCAGATCAGAGACGACGCTTGTACTACTTAGTTACTAAGAAGACATCAAGCGGTAAACCTGACTATCACAGTATGTGGAGAGCTCTTTGTAGCCTGAAGAGGCAGCTGATAGAAGGCAAAGAGACTAAATTGGCCATCCCCAAGTTGGGCTGCGGACTTGACGGGCTGGACTGGAGGGTCATCCGAAGCATGATAGAAGTTATCTTCAACGGAACGGGGATTGAAGTCCTGGTCTGCAGTCACCACCCACAGGCAGCTGTTGGAAATGAGAAAACTGTGAATTGCTACTTCTTCCAAACCGGAAGCTGCAGGAAGGGGCCAGCCTGTCGTTTTCGACACCCTTCCTGCAGGCTATTACGAGGAACGTTCCGGGACGAAACGTTTTTAAGAAGGGGGCAATGTGACGAACGAATTGCGACGAGTGAGTCATGCACTCCGCCGACGGCCGACGTGACAAGCGCCTTGAAGTCTGGCCGACTCCCGAAGGTTCTGCACACTACGGGAGAAGTCCGTCGCATTCGAGAATACGCTGGGGATTGCTGGAGAAGTCGCCCTCTAGTATAAATACCCGAAGACGAGGAGTCTTAGCCAGTTCAACGTAGAGTTACTTACTGTGTAATTGCTCGGCTTGTAAAAATAAATTAGTCTTAGTCCGTTATAAATAAATTAGTGTTAAGTCGTGTGTAAATAAATTAGTTATTAGTTTCATCAAGTGTTTCATTTAAAAACAAATCAAAATAAATCTAAAAACATTACAATATTTTTAGCTCGTGCTGCTTCAAGCTATTAAGAGTTTTATTTCACTCAAGAAGTTGATACATAACTTGACAAAGCAACATCTTCAGTTTCTCAATATCTACAACAAACTTGTAATGACTATAGTAGTGAGATTAATCATTATTTTGGTACTGTTTTTAATCGAAGCTTAATAATTTTTATAATTTGTTTAATTGTAATTGATTGGAACGATTGGTCAGAGAATTATTTTGTAAATTATGATTTGTTAGAAACGAAATTTTTCTTGTCGAACACGTGTAGAATTATTTCCGGTTCGTTGAGCGTGTCCATCTAATAATACGCTTTTTGTGGAAAATAAATATCACGAGTATGAATGGTGTTTGGGAGAGATGAGTGGCCGTCCAAAGCCCCGAAGAGAACGGACGATAGCCCGGATCTTTTGCAGCGAATTCAATAAACTAATAAAAGGGCATCGCGCGCGCATTTTCATTGTTGGCCGAAGGTGCATCTGGCACCCAAACGCATTCGCACGTGAAATTAGCAGAAAATTGCCGAAAAAACTCGAATGCTTTTGGGGCGAATCTGGTAAAGGTAATAAAATATGTCGAACAAGTCGGACCCACCAGGGATAAAGCTTCATTGTCGGCCGACGGAATGACTTTGGGTACTACAAATTGCAATGTAGTGAATCTAATTGGCGAGCTGTAACTTTTACGTAACATTTTCCATTGACGGTTATTGTTTACCCATAGGCGTACATTACTTTTTTTACACACACCACAGACATTCTATCTTTAATTCCACACAATCGTAAAGGTGTTATTTAAATAAAATTTTATTTATTTTCAGAGAAATAATTGTCGCAAGTTATCAACAATAGATGGAAACATATAAACCTCATTCTGCATGGAAGCCCAATTGACAGGAGAAGAAAGAGGAGAACAAGGAAGCAGACCTAAGGAACATGAAAAGCAAAAAGTGGAAGGTGAAGCCAAAGGAAGAAAAAGCATGAGGTTCTCTTCAACTTTTCCTTTAGTTTAAAATGAAATAGTCACTATATCACGAAGCTTCCTTTAGAAAATGTATTCCCACTCATCAACATTGTTTAGAAGAGCAAAGTTTCTGTTTGTCTTGTTTAATGGCACCTTTCAGCAAGATGGTATTAAAAAAAAAATTAATGTTTGGCTCTGATTCCTTAAAAGAGTGGCAAGTTTATAAGATTTTCATCTTCTTCATCTTTCAATGGTAATTATTAAACAAGGCCAATAGTTCATCGCGAAGGTAAGATCAGATTAGGCAGTTTACTTTCCTTCCTCGTCTTTGTTTGCTTAATAGTAAACGAAATTGAGTTATTAACCTTCATCCCGAATCAACGTAATTTTTCGATATTTATTTTGAACCGCGTACGCCAATGCTTCCGTCCACTTCCTTTTTCTCTTACATAATGGGTATTGAAGTGCTCTACCTAATAAAAGTGGGTATCATTAACTCAAAGAACATTATGTCCGTGACGTGGATTTTGTCAGGCGTGAAATAATGACTAAGTGGTGTGTTTACAGAACGGTAGGTAGGCAGCAGCACCCGCAGAAAGTTAAGCTGCTGAAGGAAGGCGATGTTATTTACAGTGATACTGGATTTGAAGCACGTTGCGCTTTACTCCGACCGAACGCTTAATTAAGTTTTGGATTTGACGGAAATTACAGCGCGTTCTATTAGACTGTTGTATTAATCCGCCTTCGTACTGTTTTGTCGCGGAGAGGAATAGAAAATTAAAGCTGAGCCTAGAGAGAACACAGAAACAGTTCTAGGTTTCATCAGAAACCAAACTAATTGAATATTTTTTTAATGTATAAAACGAATAATTCCAAAGAAAATAAAGACATGCCTAAATTATTTGTCGTGATATAATAGTGAAAGTGAAATTGTAATAAACTTTATTAAATATTTATTATAATAATTGAAAATGACTTGTAATTATTAGGTCTACTTCGAGCGTTAACGACCAAACGAACAACACTGACGTACCGGAAAATAAAACGTTAATTTGATTGCATTCGTTTGGCTTTTAACATTCACCGATTCGTTTCAATTGGACGCCATAATGGATGGTTACAAATGTCGGAAAGCTTTCCCCGTGTAACAAAAAGAACTAATAAAATGAATGAATTGCAATATCTGCGTTTACGGCAAGTAAAGGTGGGGTGGCAGATGACACTCTCGACTGTTGGATCATCCCTTTGTTATGGAAATGGACAAATTAACGAATGCGTTGCACTTCATCGCGACCACCCGTTTGTTTGTCCGTGCAGTGCGTGGAAGAGGAGAGACAAAGGGTAAGGACGATCCAAACGAAATTTATTTTTGCGTCCGGATTCGATCGGACTGCAAATTTATTCAAAGCTTGTTTCTGCATTGTTGCAAAGGGGAACTCCCATTCCGAATCCTAAAAATCCGTGTCCGTGTATTATTTAATTTCATCATCATTTTTGTATTAAATTTGATGGCATTAATCTTAATCACGTTTGACAGTGAACGCGTGACGGAAAATAGGAATAAAGAGGATTTCGGAGCGCACATTTTCTATAATCCGGCGTTTCACAACAATGCATGTTGTAATATATTCAGTTTAAAAGCAATTTTCTACACATATTACCCCATTCTATCGGATTAATGACGTATTGTGTACTCTGCTAAGTCGTATCGAAGTTCCTTTCACAGTTTTTGTTTTCACGTTTGGCTGGCGGATAGTACTTCAGGGAACGAGAGCTTATTATTTCATTATTTCGACGCTTCAATAATTGTGTAGCACTCTGGTTATTTGAAATGGACGTGTGTGGATGGGCATTCGTGCGTAATTATCTGGAATTTCTATTCAACAAATCGTTTATGTGAAAATCTATCATAAAGCCCTTTTGTTTTATATAATTAATTTCTCTTTGTGTCAGTTTCGTTTGTATGCAGCTTTCACGTGAAAAATTAAATTTAAAACGTAGCTAGCTAAGAAAAATCCGGGCTTTGATTACAAGGGAAGTGACTTACCCTTTCGTGTACTACAATGACGAGTAAAATATGATTCAGAATGTGGAAGGTTGTAACTAATAATAAAATTTGCGCTGCATGTGTCGTTAAATTAAACGTATTGACAAAACATTCTATTCTCAATTAAGAACTTTTAAAAACGATTTGAATTATGGTGTCCGGTGTGTTGTAGTTATTTAAAAGTCACGTGTCTTAGGCGCTGTTGAGTGTAGGGGGTGCACGTTCTCACTGGTAATTTGGTGCGTTTGGTGCGCGCGACAGGAAGTAAGGTCACGTGCACGGTGGTCGCCAGGATCGTCCGGGACAATTACGGCATTATTAGTCAATTTACACCCCAGAAATTCCTGGTCATGACTCGTGAGATTGGCTTCTGTCATTTATCACTTTCCAATCAATGAATTGGTTACCGTTACGTCCGCAAAATAAATACACGGGCTTCGTTTTAATTAAACTGAGTGATCAATTTATTTATTTCCGGCCGCCGCAGCTTGATTATCATCGGTCATAAAACGATAGAGTCCCAAGAAAAAAATCATTTCCCTCGTGTCCCCAGTTGGTTTCCATTCCGGTATTATGAATGCAAAAGTTGATTTTGAGGTTTCGAAAACGATAAACTCCCGGCCGTCGTTTAAATAATAATGAACTCCCCAATATTCAAAACGAAATACAAAAGCAACACGATTTAATATCTCCTGCATCGACCCCTTTAATATTCAGAACGATATTATAACAACCGACCGGTGCAATAATAAAATGCTGCCGCCGATTTTAAATGGGACGAAACCCTTCTGCGTCGTTGCCATTGGTTACTATTTGCGTGCCCCCATAATTGTTTTGTATCGGGGTGGAGCTTGAATACAATTTATTTAAAGTAATTCTGATTTTTTTCTTGATCCATTTACATAATTGTAGCCGACGTTCTGGGTAGGATCGCAGTTACAATTTTCATTATTTATGCCTTCATTTCCTTGTAATCGAATTTGCTTCTACATATTTTGAGTTGTTAGTTGAATTTGAGTTTCATTGGTTTTAGTTGGAAGTACAATTTGGGGATTACGGTAAATTGGTATTAACTTCGTTTATCTGCTCTGAACTTGTACAGGGATTACATTCTGTGTTAAATTGAAACCTACTTAATACATCCCAGCAGTACGCTTGCTATAAACATTTGTTGTAATCAGAGTAGATACAGTATGCTCACGAAGCTCTATTTTTATTCATTTTCTTCTAAGACCAAAGAGTCAAGCATTTAAAACACAGTACTTAAAACAACCTTCATTTGTATTGTCGTATTTAGGTATGAATCAAAGTAATATTTGTAAAACGACAAATAGCAACTCTATAATTAGTTTTAGGTGTTTCGTTAGTGATAGGGACGTAATTTGTTTACCTAAGACCCTGCGAACGGTGACCGACCCGTTGGGGCAGTCCTAGGCGGAGCCCTTTTCTAACATAAAGGGCGAATTTGCCGTGTAATAAAGAGGGGGCTTATAAATACAAAGCTCACGTACTTTAAAATCAGTAGGGTGTTCACCTCCCCGAGTGTTGTCAGTGTGTGTGCGTCAAAAAGCGATGAACATGTCGCGCTCGTTTTTGGTTGATTCGCTAATAAACAACACGCAGAAGGAGAGTTACAATTACTTGTCTCAGAATTTGAGCGAGGGCGTGCGCCCTGTCTTGCCTTATCCTTCGACTTACATCAGCAGCTACTTATTTTCGCTGAGTTTGGCGCAGCAACAGCAGCAGTTGCAATTAAACAATCCGCTGTTTACTCACAAGGCTCCCATTAGACCGATCGCTTCGCTTCCTGCTATCGCCGCGACGGCTAAAAGACCGCCGGTTTTTCCTGAGGCTTCGCCCCCGCCGAAAACGCCTCCTTCATACGGGAGTCCTTTAAAGTCGCCGCCTCCGATTCAACAACGTTCGCCGAACACGAGCAGAGAAACTACGCCTACACCGCCACCTCGACGTGATGATAACATAAAAGACTCGAGCAAGAGAATCAGGACGGCCTTCACCAGCACCCAACTCCTGGAATTGGAAAGGGAGTTTTCCGCGAACATGTACCTCTCCCGGTTGAGGCGCATCGAAATTGCCACTTGCTTGAGATTATCAGAAAAACAAGTGAAAATTTGGTTCCAAAACAGGCGTGTCAAATACAAGAAAGAAGACCTGCCCGGGAGCGGAGGAAATACCCCAACTTCGGGGAAATGTTGCTGCCTACGAACGTGCGCTTCGCGTAAGTCCAAAAGCTCTACGTCTTCTTGCGATGAAGACATCGACGTGATGCAAATCGATGAAGACGCTCAACAGAGTCACAGCCGAAACGCTTTCGGTGATCATTAACTCGTTTTTGAAACTCGGAAATTGTTCTCAGGAATATTTTTGATAAGAATTTTTATGTAAATAGATTTCAAAGATTGTATATACAGACTATTTATTTTATAGAAATTGTGATACCAAAGTTTTAATAAATCATTCTCAAAAGATTTTTGTTGATTATTTAATTAATTGTTTCTCATACAAAACGATTTTGATTCGGCTAGAAGTGATAAATTTAATTCTGCTTTAAAATGAGTACTTTCTTGAAGTTACGGGGGAAATCCTGTCTCAGGTATAATTTAACTACCCCAAGTAGCACTGCATGTTCCGTCTAATTGATTATCTGATGTAATACTCCCATTTTGACGGATATTAGTTTTGAACTTCAATTACTTCCTAAGTATATTGCCTTGTGAGTGATTTTATATCTAACCCTTTCGCTGCAGGAACATTATGATCAAAATGGAAACACAACCTACATTCTAAAGACCACAAAAATATTAATATAACATTTTCGTAAAAAAAAGTTAATTTCTTAAAGTGAAATATAACTTCCCTTCTCAGATATAAAAAGGCGACGTATGCATCTAAGCGGAAGCGGAAGACTGATGGATTGGATGTCCCAGTTTGGCTGTTTTGATTTAATACGTTTCAATTACTTGGAAAGCGAACGTTTTAAAGTTGCCTTCTTTTTGCGGAAGTTATAACGAGTTTCCTTTTTAAGTTAAAACATTACACGATTCTTAAATGTTTACAACGCACATGCGTACCGAGTTTTTAATTCAATTTGCCCAAAAGACCTTGAAGCTTTATTAATGGCATCAGATCTTAAAGGGACCCAGATTTTTTTAAACCCTGACGATAAAGCCAAAGCAATTAATTTCAAACTAAATAAATTAAACTTGTGTGAACTTTATTAATAGAAACTACTGAAGTCTATTCAAATTCAATGACAAGGAAAAAAGAATAAAATATTATACAAGTGTAAATGGACCCAGGGGATTTAAAAAAAGTTGATTTCAAAGCGTCTTGTCTTCAGTTTTAAAGTTTGTGCTCGAGTAAACCACTATAAAAAGTTCGTTATTTCCCTTGTGTAATCTCTTGTGTTTTAAGAAAAATAAATCAATTTCATAGTGGAAACTAAATAAATTTTAAGTCAAAACAAAATAACTGAAAAAAGATCGTCTTACTTCAATATGTGTATCTCGAAGGAATAAAAGAAACGATTCCTTCTTGTTCTTTGTTTCGTTTCCTAGAGTGTACGTTGTTTATTATAAGTTATCATTCGACATCTCACAAACCAGCAATAACATTACCGATTCGACATCAGGACGTTTATTATTTTAATTAAAGAAATATAAAAAAATGAACAAGAATCGATCGTCTCCAACACGTTAAAAATCTTCTTCTTCATGTGCTTTTTTTAGCGTCTCTCGTCAAAAACAAAAGACGATTAACTGTTGATCATAGAAATTACGTTCTTTTTCATTCATCTGATCAATTTCACAGCAAGTAAGATTGATTGCTTTCTTTATTAAAGAAGAGAAAAGAATATCTTTCAGAAGCCGATCGTCTTTTACTTTTTTTTTTCTTTCTCAAAAAATAATAATAACAACAAAAACACAAGACTGTTATAATAAGAAATTTCGATTTTCATTTTTTCGCTCAAAGAAAAACAAAAGATGATCAATTTCATAAAGAAAAATGACCGACTGCTTCTTTCATCAAATAAACGTCGATTGGTCGTGAAAAACAAAACAAAAACAAAAGACGATCGACTGTTTAATAAAAAAAATGTTGACTTTCGAATAAGTTTACAGAAAAAACTCATTTTTTACTAAAGATGAAAAAAAAAGAGAGCGGAAGACCATCGATATTAAAAAGCAGAAGTCGATCGTCATTTACATTTTCTTTTCTTCGAGAAAAACAAAAGACTAATCTAAGGCAGTCAACTGTTTCGATAAAACAACAAATAAAAGTCTATTGATCCTAAAAAGCTAAAAAAAAAAAAACAAAAGACGATTAACCGCTTATTATCACAGAAATTTTGGTTTTTCTTTATTAAAGAAGAGAAAAGAATGCGAAACAACATTCAGAAGTCGATTGTTTTTTACTTTTTTATCTTTGTCAAAGAAAAATAATAAAAACATAAGATAATCAACTGTTTATTTCAATTTTAATTTTTTCGTCAATGATTGAGCAAACTGACAAACAGCAAACAGATGTCTATTGGTCGTGAAAAACAAAACAAAAACAAAAGACGGTCGACTGTTTAATAATAAAAATGTTAACTTTCGAATAAGTTTACAGAAAAAACAACTTTTTTATTGAAGAAAAAAAAAGAGAGCGGAAGATCATCGATAAGAAAAGCAGAAGTCGATCGTCTTTTGCATATTTATTTTTTTCGTCAAAAATTACTAAAAAGACTAACAAGATAGTTAATTGTTTATAGTGGAACTTATGATTTTCATACCTTCGCCAAAAAGGAAAACAAAAAATAATTGAATAACAACAAAAATGCCCGATTGTTTCTTTCATCAAAGAAAAAGCACAGCAAATGACAGTGATAAAACAACAAACAAAAGTCGATTGATCGTAAAAAGCAACACAAAAACAAAAGGCGATCGACTATTTATAACAGAACTTTCGATTTTTCGTTTATTCTACCAATTTCACAGAAAACAATCTCGACTCCCTTGTTTATTAAAAAAAAAAAGGAAGTGTTAAAAGCACTCAAAAGTCGATCGTCTTTTACAATTTTTCTTTCTTCATCAAAAACATGAGACAAATAAGTGTTTTTGAAGTTTCCTTTCTTTTCCGAAAGAAAAACAAAAGGTGATAGATTTTACAAAACAAATGACCGGTGGCTTCATTCAACCAAAGAAAGAAGAGCAAAATTCTAATGATAAAGCAAATAAACGTCGTTTGGTCGTAACAAGCAAAACAAAAACAAGAAACTGACTATAATAGAAATGTTAACCTTCATTTATTCGATTAATTTCACGGAAAAAACTTGATTCCTTTGTTTGTTAAAGAAGAAAAAAAGAAAGCGCGGAAGATCGACGATAAAAACGTTCACAAAGTCGATCGTCTTTTACAATTTTTCTTTTTTCATTAAAAGTAAACACGCTATCATAAGACAGTGTATTGTTTTCGACTTTCATTTCTTCGTCAAAAAGAAAACAAAAGATGATCGATTTCACAAAAAAAGTGACCGATTAAAGAAGAAAAAAGAAAAAGGCTTTTGATAAAGCGAACAAAAGTCAATTGGTCGTGAAAAGCAAACCAAAAATAACAGACGTTCAACTGTTTATAAGACGAAAAAAAATTTTATTTTTTATAACAAGCAAAACCAAAAAGGCGATCAACGAATTTCAAAAACTTGAAAACTAGTAAATGTGGACAATTTTAAAATTAAATTCGTCACATCTTATTAATATCCGAACTTTTCAAAAACATCAATAATAATAATTAATTTGTACAGAAGTGTTTTATAAAATTCATGTAAAAATATTTCGATAAATAATAAATATACAAAAAGCAAGGAAATATTAAAAATAATAAAAGTTTGAGAATTAAATAACGATGTAGTAGTAGCATCTGCCAAGTGATAACAAAGTTAAATATTATGTGTTATAACAACAAATTAAATAAAGCTCAACAGATTCAGTAGCATATTCAATATAGTTATCAATATCAAAAAAGAACACAATGATTATAATTCACATTTCCATTTTGCTGTATATTGGCAACGAACGCTCGGATTACCGAACAAGTTATGTCCTTCAATTACCTTGGGGCTGTAACATCTAGTACAGAGGAGTCGTAAAAGAAATACGATCAAAAACTAACAAGGCTTCAATTTTCTGAGACGAACGCGACTTATAATCTGATAATAATAAGTATGGACGTACATTGTTAGAAAGCAATGTCACGTAAAATAAAATACATAAATTAGGGTTACATTGCTGACATCAAATTTATAGGAAATTAAAAACAGAAGACTTTTCATTTTGAAATTGAATTTTCTCAAGTGCGATCGAAGCACTCCTGCATCATCCAGATATTGAATTTTTATGCCACGCTAAAAGTATTACTGCAGATCATTTTAATGTAGGCAACCTAAACTTTTATTAAATCCCCGCATTAAGTTCGTACTACTCCCAATTCGCGTAGTTACACAAAAAAGTTCACCGCCTTTGTAAAGAAAAACCTACGTAGAATTATGGACGATTGTAATTATTTAGAGCGCATTCTCATTTTGCGCGAGGAATATGGTCTCCTTAAGTGAGGAGGACCACTCGATCTTTCCAATAGCGACGAAGAACGCTTTACTTTGTTGAAATTATATCAGATTTGAATCAGTCTTTAGATGTCGGCGCGCTCAAAGACACCCTTTACTTGCCGCATCCTTTTGTTGAATAACTAATGAATGGTTTTCGCAAAGCTGTGTGTAACGGTACTCTGGAAATGTCATTCTTGCAAGAAGGACCATCGATTCTATCAATTGGAGATTGATCAATAAATATTAATATGCTTTTGGTTTTTACTATCACAGTCTTCAATAGCAGTCATATCTTGCAGAAGCAAAACGAAAAATATCGCCTTTTCCTGTAATAACGATTTGAGGACCACCACTTCATATTACAAGAAGACGCTTAACTTTCATTCATTCATTCACAAAACTTTGCAACAATTCCTCGACTATCACAATGCGGCTTTTACGACGGAATTCACTACATTCTTCTTGCAACACACAATAATACTACAAGTTACCTGTTCTCGTGAATGACTCTTAACACAAAATAGTCCGGCAATACATTTCAAATTTCCATCGTTTCTTTGTTGGTCGCCGACTTTCACATCCCTTAATGTGTATGCGAAATGCTCTGCATAATGCAATCTTTGTATGCAGGTGTGTTAAGTGGGATAAGCTCTCTTTTTTCATTGCAAAACAAAATCAAATTAATCGTTGATATAAACTAGTCGAGCACAATTGATAATCGGCGCTGGTAAGTTTGTAGCGTCAGGGTGACAGGGATGAAATTGGTAAAATATGTAGCACTCGAAACTCGGCGGTTAGCAAGCCCATTCAATGACATACGATTGGTTACGGGACGATCTATTCACAGACGGGTCTTATTGTTGAAGGCACGTTGAATACGCACTGACATTGCCTGAATTATTTTGATACTGTTCGTTTATTATGTTAATAAGGAGTAATGCCTGTATTGTTTGTGATTTAAGACAGTCGTGTAGAACAATATTGCAAATTAAATCAAAACTTTGCCTTAAACGCCATTACATTTTCATATATGCATAAATTTATTAGATGTTATTGTAATAGGGTACTTGGTGGTTTTATTATTCCTTCTACTTCGCACACATTTTAGGAGATAACGTTTTTCCACCTTCTCTTTACTGCTATATTTTCTATCAATTTGTTTTTTTTTATTCCGAATTCTAGTCTTACATTGCTCTCATACGTTAGGTTTTTATTATTTTGGAATTCTTTTGCCTTTTTAAATAATTTATTTAGATCATAGAAATCCGATTTTTTAACTTCAAAGTGACAAGTAATTTTTTATTTTTGAATTCCTTTGCCTTCTTAAATACTCTTACATTTTCTTTAAATTCGTTAGCTTAGTGTAAAGGATGGATGGTTAAAAATGATAAAAAGAAAGGAGGTGAATTATCCTTTTTTTAATTTCGATCAAACCATAAAGGACCCGAGTGGCAACTCTTTGTCTGTGGGTGTCTGGTTTAAGCTTTATTTAGCCTTTCTTATTGCTGTCATCATTTTCTTATATTTCTCTCAGTTCGACGTACTCTTTATTTTGCAGTAATTTTATTTCTCTTTTTGCTTCTGGGAAAAATTTTATATTCCTTGGATGCCTTTTACCTTTGCCAAATAATCTTCGCTTTCTAAATTTATAAGTTTCTTCATCTCATCATTGTAGTTATTTTACAAAATACCGCAAAGCGTCCAGCAAAACTTTTTATCATTGTTTCATGAAAGGCATAAACTTTTTAATGGGCTAGAACTCGTCATCCACGTAGATTGGAAAATCGGTTTCAAACACAGTCCTATTAGCATTCTATTTCCATGTTAATCAATTGGGAACGAGGGTGTATTCAATTTTCGTTTTTCATGTGCATCCAACTTATCAAAAATGCAAAAAAAGGGTCGACTAGAAATACGTACATTCGCATTAATTTATCGAATATGTAACAGCACAGTACTGTGTTTTAAAATTATTTTTGAGTGCCCCTATGTAAACAGAATTTCGTTTCTGCTTTATGCTTCAGAGTGCATTGAATTTAAATGTTTTCATCACGCATCTTTCGTAGATGGATGAGCTAAACGAGATTCAGTAGATTAAAAAAATCTCATTTCGTATATTTACTTTTTTACTTTAGCGATTAGGTGATTTTTTTATTTCCATAAAAATTGCTTTCATTTTATAAACTTTTCTAGTTGATTGTTTTAATTAAAAGTTTGCATTCCACCAGCTATGTATATGTGGAGCAATTAGTGAACGCAGTAACTTCAATTAAAAATTCCTAAAAGTAAATAACATAATGAGTTACGTTTTTTTTTTGTTTCTAATACAAAATCGTTTCGCTCTGTAGCGTGTATTTATTTAATATTCATGACCGTTTTATTGATCGTAAAATCACCTGCATTAACGGAGATGCACTTCATTACTTTTCTAATTGTCGCTTCGTTAGTCAGCGTTTCTTCAAAAGCACATGTCTCATCTAAATTTTTTCTAACACCTTTAAACTGGCTCGCACACTAATTTAGAAACTCCTACAATTTTTGGGGTCCATTTTTTTATTCTTGATAACGTATTTAAAATTTCCGGGCGTGACTCTGAAGCCTTGTAAAAGTCAACTTTAATTCTGCGTTCATCCTCCATAATTATAATTAATCTAACTCCTCGCAGTTAAGTTATTTGAAAGCAACAACAACAACAACGGCGCTCTCTTATTTATGACGAAAACTTCGCATCCGTCATTATTTCCCCGAGTTTCAGAGCCTTTTAGAAGACGAAGTAAATCATAATGTAAAGAAAACGTTACCCGACATAATTACGGACGGCGAATTGTATGAATTAATGGGGCCTGAAAATAGGTTGTTATAATAAACTTTCCGGCGAGTTCTCTTTTTAAGAGCAAACAGACTAAGCCATATTTGCATTTGCTAACGATATGAAATATACATGGAGCATAGAAATTCAGAGGAGAATAAAAATTTATATTAGACTTGGTGTGTATTTCTGTTTTGATTTAAGAGATGCCCACATGTTGTGTTCACGTGTCGTTCATTTAAAATGTGGTGCTGCTGCGCTATCGCAATCTTGATCTACGAAACGTTTAAATGCTATTTAAAAAGCTGCTGCAATATAACACCGATGAAAGCTCTTCGTCGATGTCGCAAGGATATCCCCTAGGTAACTTAATACTTCATTGTAGTAAACGTGACAACTGTGTCATTAAATTCAACTGTGTTACAGTTCATGTTACAAAATTGTTACCCTTAAAGGTCATATAAGAACATTAAAGACAATTTATTTGTTATACGAGTATTTGTATCACGTTGTAGAAATTAAGAGTAACTTTAAATTTTAAGAATTTTTTTTCTGCATTCGTTTTTCGCTTTCGGCGTGACTTGCATTTATTCGCATTAAAAATTCAGACTGTTGCGAGTTGAAGGCATTTAGAGCTGAAACTTTTATTGTATCTGCAGGATGAAGAGAGTGGATGAAAGAAGTGCCAATCAAAATTCACTTAATCGCTCTTTTGTGCTTGCCTGAATTACTGAATTATTTAGCAAGTTCCAAGTGCTGTCGGAAGTGCTGACGAAGTGTTTTATTTTACTAACCGAAAGACGAGAATTTCGGCATGCAAAGCAAAATGTACTAAGGCATTTACGATTTTACGATTTACTTATCTAGGAGAATAGTCTCAGAAGTTTTTTTTTAATTGTAATTAGACGGTTCGCTTTACGAAAACATTCTGGCATATGAAGCGACGTTAAACTTGAAAAGCGGCTGCATTTATTAAAACTTAATAATTTGCGTCCGAGATTTTTCCCCGGCCTAAAGTTTCCCGTCTGAGGAAAGAGGCAGGCGCTGGCAACAGCTGGCGACATTAAAGTGCGCATCTCATTAACGACCCCCAGGACAAGAGATTTTTTATCGCCTAACGCGACGGAAAAAATTCGTTTAATTTATTACGTCACTTTGCTACCTTTTCATCAATTAGCCAGGCTTTAATATCAGTAGGGAAGCGCACGATTAAATTAAGTTCTACTTTGTTTAAGCACTGGTCCATTTCAGCAGAACATAATTCAATTTTTTGCGTTGTGTATCTTTAATTTATGACCGCGATTACATCGCCTTAATTTGTACGGAGTACATTAATGTAAATTAATACTGTTTGAGTTTCCTTCCGTTGTAGATACAATGTAGAGGGTCCTGTTTTTTTTTATCATTTTTTTGTTGTTGTACACTGACCGCCAACATTGATGTATCACAGTCAATTTCGGTTACTATTATACTTCACTTCATCTTACAACAGATTTACGAACAAAATTATAACAACCCACCCCGTATTTAACAGTGACATTAATTGTGTCGAAATATTCGAGTTGGAACTCAAAACATTCGTTGAATTATTTTATTTTCGACCACTATAAAACTATTTTAAAGATGAAAGGTGAAAGATCTTTCAACTTTCTTAGTTCTTTTGTATTGGACGCGGTAGTCGTTATAAAATTCGAATTTCCACTATATGGATGTATGTTCGGGAAGAAAAGCCGCAGCACTTGAGAGCATAAAGAAGTTGAAGTTGAGAGTACCTGGACTTGACCTATGCGAGTCAGCTGTTCTATAAATATCGAACAGTATTCCATCATAATCTATCGCAACATTGACAAGATCGCAGCGATTTGTCATGGTCTGATGTTCTACGGATTTGCGACCTCTGTGAACGAGCTGGATGACATCTGTAAGCCCCCCATTATATGTGACCCCGTAATGAATTGAGTGCTTCATTAAGCACGACTTTGGCCCGTAAAAAAAAATCTGTTTTCGTTTTCGCAACAAATTGACCAATTACGCTCGACTTTGCCCCCGCCGGTGATTGATAATTTGATCCCGACGGTCAAAAGAAATGAGCAACCTGAATTGATTTTCGTTACAAATTCAAATTTAATAAATACGAAATTCGTCCGTTGTAACCTGGGCGAAAATATGCAATTCTGGGCGGGTACATGTTTGAGGGCTTTTCGCATTCATTTTGTATTCATTTTTACAGAAGAGCTGCGGCACCGTAGGTAAAGCTTCACGTAATCAAATGAATATTTGATGAGGTCGAAGAGTTGGGGCCAGGACGGAAATGCTAATGCAATTACTGGGCGACTCCTTCGAAGCAAGATATCTCGAATTAACTTATGTCGTGCTAATCCGACAAACCGTCCCGTAATAGTGTTGGAATTAATTCCACGCACCTGGATCAACATATTTTCAAATAACCCACAACAACACATTCACATAATTAATCCTGAAAGTATTCAATCATCAGATACGTCTGCTTTACATAACTTTAAAAATACTTACAAACGATTATGTGTAAGCGAAATGGAAATGTGAGGGCTGCTATTACATCAATTTACATATGTTTTGCTTTCATTATTCAAATTTCCTCGCGTGGCGCGATGAAGCTATGGCGTAAAAATGTTTAAGGTAAATTGTTTATTAATCTCGCGCGAGTTTATGTAAAATTAATCCTATCGCCTTTTTTGCAATTCAGAGGAGAGGAAATGCAAAGCGAGTTGCCCTCAAAATCATTAGCATAACTTAACTTTCGGAATGTTTCCGTTTGTTTAAGATCAAAAGGATTTCCTGTTTTAAACCGAAATCACTGTTGGCTTCGACGTAACGGCCTTATGAATTAATAATTCAATTCATATACTACTATCAGGTTCTCATGTAAAATAAAATAGGCGTACCTGCTTGAGATACAAAGGGCCCTCGACGTTGCGTGATAAATTGGTGTACATTACGTACGATTTAAGACACTAAAGCAAATCATTACATGACTGACTGATTCGAAATTGAAAACTATGGGTAATGCACACAAGTTATTGGACCCTTGTAACGGCTTTGTTTGAGCTGGATGGATACCCATTAAACATTACGTTTGATTGGCAGCCACTTATGTGACAATTTTTTTGTGTGTGTCACAAGGAACGAACTGCACAACAAATGTTTTTATTCCAACAAACCACTTCAACTTTTCGTCGTCGTAAATTAAGAAAAATATAATTTCTATAAACAAAAGTTTTTTTTATTTAAATTCGATGGAAACACAGTATACAGGTCTAGACAGTTACGTACACATTAGTTCTTTCTTTGTGTATTTTAATTTACAATGTAATTAGGTTTAAGTATAGTTTTCTGTTCACTAACCAGAAACATATGCGTTGTATAATTTCCATTAAGTATAATCAAGCATTAAAAGTGACCAAGAAAGCGGAATAAAAGACTAATTTATACGAAGTAACACCTTGTTCCTTAAGTGTTGTTTAAGGAGTGCATTCGATACAGGTATAATTAAACATTCCCAAAACGTACAACTTCAAAATACTTTATAAACTCTTTGTTCTTTCGTTACAGTTTTCTGGTTCATCAAGCTTTACTACAGACATCTTGTATACGGAGCTCGCCTATAATTATATTAATTATTTTAATAGATTGTAATGGCGTGCAGCTTTGAACTTGGATTAAATAGGGGATTGCAAATAGTTGAAATAGCAGGATATCTCATATTCATGTTTAGTAGTCCATTACTTGCAGTAGCAAGTGCCATATATCTATTATTATATACACAATGGAGATGGTTTACCATGCTATACTTAATATGGATGTGGTATGACAAAGACATCTGTGATGAAGGCGGGCGTGGTTTTAACTGGGTACGAAGTTGGTTTTCCTGGAAACACACCAAAGATTACTTTGCACTAAAGCTGGAAAAAATCGATGGTGTTGTACTTGATCCTAAAAGAAATTATTTGTTCTGCTGTTTTCCACATGGCATGATGAGTACAGGCTCATTCCTAGCATTCTGCGGGGGACTTGGTGAATTTAACCAATTGTTCCCGCACCATACTCCACACTTTCTAACGTTGAAGCTGAATTTCATGTTTCCTTTCATTCGAGAATTAGGATTGGCTCTTGGTAGCTGCAGTGTCACTGCCAAATCTATTAATTATCTATTAAACATACCCGAAGGAGGACATGTTGCTGCTTTGATGGTCGGTGGGGCTCGTGAAGCCTACAACAGCCAGCCAGGCCGATATAAACTATTTTTAAAACGCCGTAAAGGTTTTGTTAAATTGGCCATGCGGCAAGGTGCACCTTTGGTCCCAGTTATTTCATTCGGAGAAACCGATATATTCAGTCAAATCCCCAATCCTGAAGGGTCTACGGTTCGCAAGATTCAGGAAGCTTGCAAGAAGAAAACAGGCGTAATTCCTATAATACCTCTAGGCCGGGCATACACACTTTTGCCTATGAGGAGACCAATTACAGTCTTGGGTAAATAAACGTGCAGCGTTAAAAGCGACTTAACAAACTTTGTTTCTAGTTGGTCATCCCGTTGATGTGCCGAAAATCGAGGAACCAACGAAGGAACAAATCGATGTCGTACACGAAAAATTCATCGAAGCACTGACGCAACTGTTCGAAGAAAATAAGCATCGCTACATAAGAAATTCGGAGGAGATTAATCTTGAAATAGAATGAGATAGTTAAACTCATGGTTAGAAATGTAAGGGGGATGATTCTGTTGTTTTAGAGGCCCTTATTGGAAATGCAGACTTTGGAAAAAGGTGATTTTGTCTCTTTCTTTGTGAAACGTTCTTCGTACGTCACAGTGTCTATCTATTCTATTTAATCTGTGACACAACTTCAGACGTACTGATCAACTTAAGGTGTTTTTGAAAATTCGCTCGGAATTAAAAATGAAAGGGTATTTATACGCGAAGTGACAAATATTTTATGTGCACTTTATCCCGATTCTTTATTCCAGTTGAATTTCACTCATTCTTTGTTGAAAGGACTTTGCAAAAACTCTTTGGATTCGAACCTGACTTGGTCAGTATGAATCAAAATGTCACAACAGCTACTTGATGGCTAGGGAGATAAAATGAAAATCTCCCCTCGTATCCAAAGTTGCAACCTAAATAAATAAAATTAGAGATGTTTATTTGTAAACCTTTGGTATATTGGCTAGGAAAGGTAACCATCGGTTTTATTAGTTCTCATCAGAACAGAATAACCATAACGTTTTCGGTGGACTGCTCTAGAGCACTCTCATCTCATTTTAATCTCATGTAATGATAAGGGATGGATAAATTCTGAGAGTGCTTTAGAGCAATCAATCGAAAACGCTATAAATCTTTTGAATTTTGAAGTCAGTACACGTCGTCATTATTGAATGATCAAAACACAAACTCGATCTATTTACTGCGTTTTAAATAAATGTAAATTAGATTTTTTTTCGTAAAGAAAATGGCTGTCTAACTTTTAGGGCACAATATTCCATTGTGTCCAACGCAAAGCCGACATTATAAGGAGAATTGTGTTAACAACGCGACATAATAGCGAGCAAAGCTCCTTTCGACGACAATCTTCGAGCTTCGAGAATTATGAATGGATCATTGTGACTTTTCCACTTGAGTAAATGATTTTAGCATTGTGCTGGCCCGGTTCATTCAAAGCGATCGTCGGCGGCGAAGGTGAACGCACGCAATTTAAAAGAATTTTGGTGTAATTTAGGCATTTTCGTTTCCACCGCTTTGCTGCATGCACGTGCAAGATTTTTAAGCGAAGCACGTAGCCGCCGGGAATGATTCGATAAGAAGTTAGTTTTTTCCAATAAATTTCCTGAAATATACGTTTGTAGTTTTTTGCGAGGGCCGTAAAAACGGGGAAAACGATAGTAGTTGTGTAAGCGTAATTTCGTCTCGTATTCTCTGCGAATGTGATAAATTGACAAGGTCTGACAAATGGCCCTGGCTATTTATCGTGGACGTTTGACAACAGATTTCAGATCCGCCCAAGGTTTTCACTCTTGCCTTTGTGTGCTGAATTTCACAGACCATTGCCAATAAGATACATAACCCTCCGATTATGGCGCAAGCATTCCTAATGTTATCTATTGTGCGCTAGGAAATTCACTTTTTAATATTAAGTAAACTCGCCGATTGAACTAATTCTGTAATTTATTTGCGAACGAAATCCGTGTCGTAATTAATCAAGTTTTACGTGTGTACATGTTTGTTTACGAATTCGCAAACACAATGGTCCTCAAATTACAACAGGGTTGAGATCACGTCTATAACTAGAGAGAGAGTGGTAAGTACATCTCTTGTGTGTAAATAAGATATTGGTCTGAATCAAATGGCATCCCCATTAGCGGGAGACGCTCTCTATTCATCGGACACCCCGTCTCGTAGCCCTGTGAGGAGCCGCGTGGCGGACATATGCTCCACTTCAGCGCCAGTAGCTTATGATTGTAGTTTCCCACACGCTGAAGTGTTATCTCCTAATGAGCGAACCCTCGAATTCGATACGATGAAAGCTTTGTTAATTAAGGTGAACTGATGATTCTCAAATCATTTCACTACTTAATCAAACTAATTAGAAACACGTTGCTTCAATAATTCATCATTACTTCAGCTACTTTTGTTTCAATTTGTGTCAAGAGCTTTTAACCTAACAGTAATATTAATTTTTTTTTGTTTGATAACATTTTCGACTAACATATTTCATACGTTATCCGGAGCTTTGTCGGCGTTCCAACAACAACAAAGTCAAATTCTTCTTTCATCGATCGATAGTTATCTGTCGATTCTGTGCGGGGAAACGAACGGAATCGCATTCAAGGCAAGGTAACCGTGGAAATCGAAGTGACGCCATGCAGAAATTCGTGCGCGCTTTGTTCGGTGTAAACAAACATAATAATAATCTAACCTTGTCCTTTCCGGGCGAATGTGTTTGCGCATAACTTAGATCGAAAGAGTTAGATTACTTCCAACTATCTGCGACGACGAAAATTCCGGGGCCGTGCACGTTATCGACTCCTACCCTCTCGAAGACTATTTTTATTTTCATGCAACAAATGAGTACAAGTTTATGGGCCCTTTATAAGCGACATTGTGTTCGATTTTAGACTTCGCGAAGCATGAGATTTAATCGAGAAAGCAAATCGTAAGCAGTGGAGAATTTCGTTGGCAAAAATAAGGAATCAGAAACTTCTTTTCGGTTCAGTTTTTTCCCTAAACATATTTATGTTAACATTGTGCTTACAAAATACTATTGTTTTGCAGTTAAGCCTCGTTTATTCTTCTTCCTGCTCGGTTAATATTCGTCCTCTCTTTTGGCTTTCCATTTCAAACAGTACTTCAATGATAAGTATTGGAAATACTTCCGACGTCGTAGCTCCTCTGCTTCTTTTTCTTCTTCGTGGCCTTTAGACGTCCATCTCTTTTTTTTTCTCTGGTAACTTGGCCAAGCCTAGTTTCATTGTTGTACTATATCTTTACCTTCGATTTTCTACGTACATCTTCATTTTGAATAAAGCTAACTCTCCTTATCCATAACTTCGTATGCTGCCAAATTCATTAACAAACTTGGAAACTAATGCCAGTCTTTCCAAATTATTTTCTTCTTTTCCTTCTCTCTTACTCTGATGACTTAGCCTTTTGCACGACGCCAAATTTGTTGATTGATTTGGAATTTAAAGTCTGGGCTTCTAGACGTCCAACTTTCTTTCTCTCATTTGGTGATATGTATTTCTAGGACTCATTTCAACATTTGGAATGTGGCCTACGTGGCCAGTAATCTTATCTTCACTGCTCTTGGCATTATTGTTTTTTCTTTATTTGGTACGTTACCTACACGTATGAAATAAATAACGAGTTACTTTTCTTCTGAGACTGCTCAGATTTGTTTCATTGCTTTCTTGGTTTGATTGCTTCATTTGAATATACTCCATTCGTGGGCTTCATTTGTAAATGATTTGATCTCCTTCTTACGTTGCAATCTTTAGTCACAGAAACCAATTCGTCTACATTTTTGCTTATGAGGAAGAACAATACCACGTGTAATTAAATCCATTTTAATAACATTTTCTCCTATGCTATAGGCGATGAGACTTTAAGAGTAATTGCATTGGTAAGTATTCTGTCAGCTCTCTCCTAATTAAAATCTGCAAACTGTGGCTTGTAACTATAACTCCTGGATAGGAAGCTAGTTTGCATACGTAACTCAAAGCTGAACTTAGATCTATTAAAATGCATGCAAGTAGTTTAAGACTCCATCCTCAAATTGGGCACTTATTTATGTGCATTTGTAGATGGCGGAATGGCTCGTTAACATGTTGATGAATACGTACGTACATCGTTCGAATTAAACAGGGTGAATTTGATCAATATTAATGATCACCGCCGCAGTTTTGCATAGAAAAGCAAACGTCCTGCTCGCGCTAAACATAAAAAAAACGATCATTTAAACTGATGTGTGACGCTGTTTATGAGCTTGCCTCTGCAGGTCCGGTAACCCCAAGTACTTCACATATGTTTTCTCTCCCTTGCAGCCACCCTCCGTTAATAGATTAATCTACCCCAATATTGCCAATATTACACCACTTTATTACATCATTAATTATATAACGCATCTCCCTAAGGTTTTTATCGAATCATGTTGCTCTGGATATAAAAGATTTTTTAGTATGTCAACATCTGTAATTGAATATTTGAATTGCATTAAACGGCGTCATTATTTTTAATGATGTAGATTCTAGCATGTGATAGCATAGCACTTGATTTGTGATAAGGGAAAATCGATTTCATTTTTTATGACTTCTCTAGCTTTAATTGCTTCAAATTAAATTTTTATGCGTATAATTATCTAGGATTAAATTAAGGTAGATATAAATACTTGAAAAATTCGAGAAAATACTGGAAAAGTGGCCCTTGTGCCTTGGTTTCTAGGTACTTGTCTCTATATTTTTCCTCTTTTCTTTACCGGTTTGTCTCGGCCTTTTCGTCTTCCTTTTTCCGAGCTCTCTAGCCTCTTACATTGCTTGTACTATCCAGTACTTTATGATTTTTTTTTTGTCTTTTACGAAATCCATTACTTTCGCTTTCATTTTTCCGTGCAATTTCTTTTTTCGTTTTCGTAAAAAGGTTGTATTGTTATTGTGTAATATAAATAATAAATATATTAAAAGTAAATGCATACATAAGCTTGTGCATACAACCATCGTATCGATTAAAAAATGCTTTTGACTAAAGTGAATGGGCAGATGTTTGTTTTCGATTCTTATTTCGAAAATTGACGGTCCGCCTTTAAAACGAAATTCGTCATGCCCAGATTATTCGGGGCCTTTTATTTCTCGTTTATTGCATCCGGATAGGACAGGTTAAGGGTGGACTTTTAATATGTTCACCCTTCGCGCTTGAAGGGGTGGCGAGGACAATTTTCTACGCTGATGTGACAACTTGCATACCGAACGCATTCGGAATTTTAATCAAGAAAACATTATTCCAACCTGTTTTATTAGGTAAGTGAGCTGCTCTCTCCGGATGGCATTTGTAATCACATTTCGCAAACCCTTCTCAATTTGATTCGCGTATTTAGTTTAAAATGAAGGCTGACACATTAAATTACATATACTTTCATGTGATCGATAGTCGACGAAAGACAGTTTACAAAATCCGTACCCTATTCTCATTTTTTTTTTCAATCAGAATGAGATGCGACTAAAGAAGGCAAACATTGTAATAGGTTTATTAAAGTGTTCCACATGGGAAGGCAAATGACAGAAAAGCGCGGGGCTTCCCCGAGGGGGGGGCCTCACTTAAACACAATTATAACATTACAATGCGCCGCGGTATTATTGAAACCTTCAAACATAGGCGCTTTTGTGCGAGAAGAAGCTGCGCTGCGCCAACAATTATTTTCGTTTCTATTATTACCGGTAATCGATACTCTTTTGTTTTCACAACGTTTCGTTCGTAGATCTTTACGATGTCAAGTTCGAGCTTTGTTTTCAAGTAGCACTTGGCTATTTTATTGAACCCCACTTGAGCACAGTAAAAAATTTGATAATAAAAAACACTGCGCGATTAAAGATCACTTTTGAAGAAACGTAATCAAATAGCTTTCAATATTGATTAGGCGCGTGATCGTCAACGTAATTAGTTACACAAGTGAACTGTGCACGTGCTTTCAAATTCTCCCAAGCTGTGGCCTTAATAGCATACAAGATTTCCTAAGCTTTAATTATTAGTTATAATATTACTTGGATTATTACTTATATGACAGAAGCAGAATGCGTATTATTTTAATTACACTGGCAAGTTTCTCCGAGCTTTCGTTGATTAGGTCCTAACTTTTAACACGCGGTGGGCACGGGACTGTGAAATAAAGAAAATTGCAAAAAGCTCGGTCTGTTTATAATAATCTTTTTGAAGGAGCAAAGGCATTAACATTCAGAAACCACGGGTTAAACAAAACTTTTAAGTAAATCTCCCCGTTAACGATAATTTAATTTTTGTCTTTGCGACAACATTTCCCAAATGAAATTCGGCGGTTTCCGGGGGAAAGTACAGGGGCTCTGGCACTTAAAAAAGCTCGTCGAAACAGCAAACGCACTCGTCGCACAAATTGAATTTAATCGAGACCTCGCCCGGTATGAATTAGCCGAGCGGATGGCCGTTAAAGAGGCATTTGAAATGAAGATGTGATCGTAAATCCAGGGCGGCGGCGGCGGAGGTGCTGGCACGGAGTAGCCAATTTAGAGAGTTGGCGCTGAAGTTGATCCTTTTTCCGGATCCGCGAACCATCAGAGGAGGGCTTTCTCTTAAGCCGGCGCTTTTAAGTTTTCAACGATTTCAATCGTCATTAAAACAACGCCGCAGCTTTTTATTATTTAGCAATGTGATGCATCACGGAAATTGTATGTTTTGAATCAAATTAAACAAACAAGGGGTTAAAGTTTTTATGTCACACAAATTGGACTATAAAAATAAAAACGTGGAACGTAAAACGAACCCCGGGGGCAATTTTAACCATGACTTGGCATTTAAACGTGCCATTATCACCGACGTATAATATGCAGCGCTATTATAACGTTTCGTCTGTGATGATGTGCAATTTCGAAGTTCATTTTACGGTTTTTACTGCGCGATCGCCCTTACGTAATTAATTTTTCCGTGTCGGCCTTGTTAGCGAACGATTCCCGTTTGCATTTGAATGGCGGCGAATTTCAACCCTTGCGTGATTTATCGCTTTCGACGGTCCAAATTAGCATCAAAAGACCATTTGCGACGATCAAATTTTATTTAAGAAATTATTTGAGCGAGAGGTCTCGGCCTGGATTATCAGACCTCTTCCGAAAGAGAAACAAATAAAAACGGGAATTAAGCCCGGACTTTGTATCGGGGAGGAATTTCATTTTTCCTCGCTTAATACTCGGGATTACTTTTTTAATTAGTTAAACCATCTTAAGTCCTTTCGACCGGACTTATTTTAATAGATTGCACGAGTATCATGTCTCGTAAAAGAAGTTCACTTTCAATTTTGTTTTTTTAAATCGATCCGCTTCAAATACTCGGTGGTTCTATTGTGTGCATTAGATTGGATTAGTGGATTAGGTGTGGTCCCACCGCAAAATAAACGAACAAGTCTGGCGACAGCCTGAAGCGCTCCATTTGTTCCAGGTTTTTTAACACAGCGTGAGATATGCAAACAACGCTGTTGTTCGAAAGGCCATACACATTTGACAAAATAAATACACATTCGTCTTTTGTACCTAAAAAATATTATTCTTTTTCGCCATCCAAGTTACAAATTCATCATTACTTATTGTATCTCTGTTCCAAGCTTCAGTTTATCTTCCTCGATTGTAACTGAACTTAGATTTATTTCATTTTAGAAAAACCCGGTTATAATATTGTTAAAATTTCAATGTAATCAACTATAATTGTTTTCAAATACTTGACAGACTTTTCTTCAACTCCATCATTGATGTTCTTTGCCTCTTTTCTTTAACATCAAACGTCTGACCACATTCGTTGGCTTTCACCACCATGCGTCTTTTCCGGAGCATTTTTTTCACTGTCTAGTAGACTTAGCTTGCTGATTGTTAATTAAAAAATTAAAGTGAATTATTTGCTTTCCATATTTACGTGAATTGTTTTCATAAAGTTATGAGGAAAGCAATTAAAGTCGTACTACCTGAAAAACCGTTTCACATAAAGTGATTTGGAACGAGCTTTTCAGCAATAAAAAAAAATAAATGCCCACTTAGTGCTAACCCATAAAACGAAGTTTTAAAAACTCGTTTAATTGATTTTTCGCGGTCCTGTGTCTCTCGGCCATGTTTAATGCGTCAGTTTATGACAGGCTTTTATTTTCTGCGCTAACTGCCTTGACGAGCTTATTCGGGGATAAAATCGAGCTTAACGTGATTTTATCGAGTTCGTGATAATTGGTAGGCGATGTTTGTAAGTTCGGAACAATTATTTTAATTACGTGTGATTATCTGTTGCAACAATATGTCAAAAGTATACAGAACGCACTCCGATGAGAGGGTAGCACCCTCCGTTTGTAATTCTCTCCTTACCCATCACTGTCAGTCCGCATCAAGGATGATGTTTGCCAACTATTATTGCCTTGCTAAACTGCACTCGTCCTGTCTTTAAAAAGCCGCTATTGTTGGTTATCTATCGCATTATAATGGTTACATACGAGTCTTATTGTAAACCAACCCCATTCTATGTATTAAAATTGGAGGAGACTCCGCACCGCGATGTTACAGTTTTATTGTTTCCGTTCCGTTCGTTTTTTTTTCTCCTCTTAAGTTATGCTTCCGCTCGTAAATCTCCTTGATTTTTATAGATGGAGCTTTTGAATGAAAATGGATGTTTAGTTTCTACTTCGAACGAAGGAAAAAGATAAATGTGCTGCAGTTGCACGGCATTCGGGGTGTAATATCTCAAAAGCTTTTCGAGCTTCCTTATGCATGAGCAAAACGAAATATTACTTAAGTTTTCAAAACTGCCGAATGCATTGTTTTGCCGCAATGCTTCGAAAAATAAAGGCAAAACGATAACGTACATCCGCTCGGAATCGCAACCAACTCGTAAATATTTTATAAGGAAATTGGATTGAACTTTCACTGAGGTTCGTTTGGGTCTCGGGTCTACCCTTTAGCTATGCTACTTGGTCACAAATTTGGGTTTTATACAAAACATCTTGTTAGCTATTTGCTGCACGTACGAGAGACCCTCACTCGAGGATTTTCTCAATCATTTTCGTAAATTTTATTCGAATTTCTTTATTATGACTCAATTTTTTTATTGAATTGTCCACTATCACCTACATATTCACGTGGGCCGTGTATCAATTATTTTTAATAAATTTCCCCAGTGAGTTTCATTGAAAATATAATCTCAGAAGTTACAGTTCATCGCCTTGATCGTCTCGAAAGGAATTCGCAATAAATTTGCCTTACATGAACTACCCAAATAATCGCATTAAAGAACCTTATCAAAAGATTATTAAATTTTACTTTCGAAATTGAATTTTGGTATTAATATTACATAGCCCAATAGAGAAATCACAGTCTGACGAAAAAGGGGATCAAAGAGAACGAAATTAATATCCGTTTAATGTAATTTGTATTTTCCCCATCACTTTGCAGATGTTAGGCGACGCGTTCGTGTTATTCTATACGTTTTTTTTTGAGACCACACAGACCAAGAACATCGTAATCAGGAAATCGATTCATTAGCAATTACGAAAAACAGATTGTTTCCAGAAATTCTGCTCGCACCGCAGCACCAGTTCATTTCCTGCAAATTGGAAACACACTCATAATTTCATGGCCGGGCGCAATTGCTGACGTAAATAAATCGCTAAATTCGAATGATCGTGTTCAGCATTAGACTCGAATATAAACCCCAATATTTGCTCGCCTCCTTGTTTACGGAATAATCTGCCTAATGTTGTTTATAGCACGGCAAAACCGAATTTCAAATAAACTTGTTCATGTTATGCTAAAAATACTGACAGTTTTATTACTAAAAATAAAACATATTTTGAATTACTTAATTTTTTTTGCTTTGTCCTCATTCGTCTTCAGTTTTCGTCCTTGACCACCCTTTTTCTATCGTGCTTCTAAAACCTTTCTGATCAACTGAAAAAAGAAGTGTACTGAATGTAATTCGGGAATTAACGTATTTTGAAGGCCATTGAACTTTCAGTCTCTCGTGGTTTATAGAAACACTCAACGGAAATATGCAGGTATTTGAAAAATATTAATCCGAGCTTTCACAATTTTTTTTTTTATCTGACAGAGGACGTACAAATTTGTCTGATATTTCTCAAACAAAGGTCCTGTTAGCTTTTGATATTAGTATAAACTGTAACGAATAAACCTCTATAATGTAACCTTATTTCCAAAGCAATTATGAATGACTGCTAAGTCCAATGTAAACACATAAAACAGGATAGGAAGTAAGTTAACAATGTAATTCATATTTACCCAAAGGAAAGATATTTATGAGTTTGCCAGGCGGGTAGTTCACCCCAGAGCGTCTCATTGTGTCGGAGATCAGTATGAAATATTAGCAAACAAGGGCGCTAAGCCACATATGGACTATTTCGTACGTAGATGTAGGTTAGAAGGCGAACGGAGAGAAAAAAAAAGTTGTCTGGACTTACGTAATTAAGCTGTGCGTGCGTTTTGTTTCCTAATTCAGTTATTTAACTGAAACAAACTTTGCTTGGCATCCTCATCCCTGCCTTTGACTTCCACCCTCTTTTCGGCTAATGAAGGATCGGCACACTTCTGCCGCGTGGTCTAATACAAGCAAACAATTAGTAACCCTGAGAACTACTTACATGAAATTTCAGTGTTTATGACGTGCATCACGGGGGTTTTTAAGTTTCATAAAAACGAATTTCTGAAAGCACTCAATACGATCGACGGTAACGTATAATTTTTTTGTACGTACGTAAGTGCAGGTCTGCATACAAAGTGACCCGCACTGCGACCTGAATTGATTCGAATTCAATGCGCACTCTTCATAACTTACCTTGTCGTCCTGACACTTTGAAGTAGTAGCCGACCGAAGCATTACATAACGATGGCAAATAACGTGTGAAATAAGTGGGCTCTCGAGAGGTATGAGTTTTACAAGTTTTGTAAGGGGGGCTCTTCCCACCGTGAAATGTTTGCGAGTTTTTCAGACACCTCGAAACTCTTTTCAAGTGAATTAGCTACGGTGCTGTTCTCCACGTCCTCGAGGGGGCTTACTACTACAACTTTAAGCAGCGTAACACCATCAGTTCTTATCGATTACTTCAAGTTATAGGATACTTTGATTGAAATTTGGCAAATTTATGCCAAGTTAATTTGATCCAAACCTTTCGATTTGCGAATGTAATAAACGTGTGTGCATCTCAAAGCTATAACGAAAATTTATTTTTAAGTCTAAGAAAAAAGGTCGAGGCGAAATTAATATTGAACAATTAATTAAGGTAAATAATTAAAAGCTTGAATGAAATTTGCTAAAAAAAAGACCTGGATACCTTAATGATCATATTGTAATAAAATCCTACCTAAAGCTTAACGGTATGCCGGGTTTTAAAATTAGAACCTGTTATTCGTTAAACCTATTTTTGCTCTGTAATCCCTTTGTCGTGCTTGTGCTCAGCCCTATTTAAACTATGCATCACTGATGTGGAATCCAGTTTACGTGGTTTATCAACAGATTCGAATTTTCATTTTAAAATTTGTTTTGATTAACTGCATAATGCACGTAAGCCATTGAATGAGGTTGCAAAGTGAAATAATTGATCGAATTCAACTCGAAAATAATTTGGGGAATACACAGAGGCGTCAAAAATACAGTCTGTAAATTATTCTAATTTTATTGGAATAGCAAGTGACAATAAGGAATTGCTGTTCTTATTTCAGATGTCGCCTTTTTCAAATTGAAATATTGCTTTGGTAGGGAGTCCAGTTTCCTGTTTTTCGTGCAAACTCGGCGTAATAATTAAGTTTCTTTCGTAAGTAACTTATTGATCGTTGGTATTAGTACTTTATTTCGTGCTTTTAATTTCTTAGCTCTCTTTCTACTATTAAGGTCCGCGCTTTCCATCACCTGTTAGTTCCCTTTTAAATTTTAAATAAAAAAATATTTCTTTAAATATTTTTTGACAAAACCACATAGACCACGACAACAGTGCTTTTCAACAAATAAAGTAGGATACTGTCGACAAAAAAAAGCTGTGAGGTTGCCACTGTCATTATTATAAATACTGACAGCACTTTTCAATACGTGGTCTTTATAAAGGAATTTACAGAGTCTCCCTACATTTTCAAATTTCAATCCAGTTGCGTGTCCATTTTTGCTTCGTTTTTGGATGACCACCGTATCTGCTCCATATAGCATGATTGGTAATTCACCCATGGGTTGTTTGGAGCTTGGGAAAAGTTAAGATAACCATCTTAAGTAAGTTGACACAAAATCGATGCGCTTTTAAGAAACCATTTGCTCTTCATACACAACTATTTATCTTCAGCTAAGAAATTGGCTTTCGAGTTGGGAACATGTCATTTCTTCTGTGTTCCATGTAATTAATCGAAGATGAAATGTCGATAGAAGAAAGGAGACTAGAACGAGTCTTAGGCCGACAACCAAACAGCCTAGGGAATTTGGATTGGTAATTTTAAGAGCTTGGTAATTACTGGTGATGTCATCCTGTAAAAATAATGAATACAGACGTCAACTCCTCAAGCCCAAGTCTAAGTTGAAGAAAACTGAGCAAAGAAATGAGACATTCGTGGCCATAAAGTTTTTTTTGGGCTTTTCGAATTAGATACGAGATCCAATTTTTCGTGACCTGACCGTAAAATCAACTTTACACGTCAACTTTATATCCTTGTTTATCTCTTTTAAAATAGTGCCCTTGTTGGCACGGGCGAGTTTATTTCTCAACGACATTTTTAGAGGGAGAACGTAAACTCCAAGCGCGTTTAGAGCGGTTCTGTGGAACTCCTTCAAGCGTCGATCAAAGCGAATGCTGCTGCATTATGGCCACAAAATATACAGAATTCAAATTTACACGCAAACAATTCTTTTTTCTTTCATGTGTACTTTACTTATTGGTGGTTTTAATAAGATTTTTCATCCTCTCTTCGCGTTCGGTTGAGTTCATTTTATCTGAGCTAAACCCGTTTTGTTTTTTTTACGAGTTATATTCCGAGTAAGTACAACTATAATTTTAAACTTTATACCAACTTTAAGTACTTAATATCCTGCGCTTTAAATTTCATGACGCTTATCTTTATTACGTCGGTTTTAAAGTAAAGAATAAAACTAGGACGACCGCGGTGAATTTGATTCCGAAGGAAATAGAATGAAAATGTACTTGAGCGTTTTTCTTTTGAATTCTACAGAGATTATATTTCGGTTTCTCGATATATATTTAATGTTTTGTCGTTGATGTATCCTTAGTCCACATATTAATAACTGTTTCAGTATTTTTCTATTCACCTTGAAAGAACACACGAGCAAGAATATACTTAAAAAATGGATTACACGTAGAGAAAAACACAAGTGATATATTCATTCAGTTTATTTTAAAATTGTAACTACAGTAGCATTATTATATGTATAGTCACACGCAACATCATATATAATATGTATGTAATGTATATAATATAGCAGTCCTACAAACAAATTACATTTAACTTTGAAATACTTATCACAGCATAATAACGAAAGGATCAATGATATATCTTCTTTTTTTTTATTTGTAGACAGTCTACTCAAAAATAGCTAATACACAATTTACAATAATAACAATTTTATCATGTATACGTATACATGCTACGCGAATTATACAATCTAAATACAACAACGAACAAACACCGCAGTGGTCTGAATATGTGTTTTCTATGTCAAGTGTTAACACGGATCTTTTAATTGTAAGCAAAAAGCACATTACGAAGCTTCCCTTAAATTACTACGACACATTTGTAATCGTTATGTTACATTAAATGTTTATTAAAATACTAAGAGGATATGTTTCGGTAATTAAACACTTTGCCTTTTTAATTACAGGAAATTATCCTTCCCGTTTTTTTTTTGTTATGTTAAAGCTGGACCGCATTTCGCTGGCTCTTAGTGAGCAGCTAGACTAAGTTCTTTTTTAAATTAACATTGAAACTACTACACTAAAAATTATATCTTACATCCAGTGATTACTTAACGCAAAGCTTATATGGGTGTAAAATTTGAAATCAAAATTTCACGACATATTACATATTGCAGGAACCGAACATTAATAACACATTTTTTTGTGTGTATTACATGTGTATACACAATGCTCCATCACATTAATATCCATCCGTCACCGTCACTTTTTAACATCTAATTTCTTTTTAGTAGCAAAACAAAAATATAATTAATCTTTGTTGTAATACACTTGCTTTTTTTAATATTAATTTTATTAAACCTAAAACGTTCTCATCAAAAGGAGCGATTCGTTAAAAATGAATTTTGCAGCATCGAATTTGCTACAGCAAAGGTTCCTCTTTTAATTACAATTTCTTTTAAAAGTCATTCACAAAGTGACGTTTGCTTTTAACTACGTCTCAATTACTTCCGTAATTTAAAACTTTAAACAATTCATTTTTCTTTTATTCGCTTTGAAAAGTGAAACAGATTTCAAAAAAAAACCCACTATTACTCAATAACATTCGGCGTATCATTTTTGTTTCTGCTTTTGAGAGGTAATTGCAGCGTAATTTCATCAATTCGCTCCTTTGAAATAGCAAATACGTTTACCTTTGCGGGAGAATTTGATCATATTACCGCCGCCCCTTTGATTCGGGATTTTTACAACTGTTTGTTCGGCACGCGGCGAAATAAAACTGCCCGAAAAGAAACGCCGCCGCCGCCGTTTGAATAAATGTCCTCCTCTTCTCCGCCTGCCACGTTTTAAAGCTATCGTCTATCACCGCCAGAATCTTGTCCTAATTTCAACCCTGTTAGAAACCGGTAAAGTGCAGCGTGAATAACGAAAAGTAAATCGCTACCCTACTACATATAGATACGTGTTACAGATAAAGTACATGTGCAGAGTCGATTAAGCATGTATAAAGCACAAGGGAGGTTTCTCATTGAATTTCTTTATTTTCACCGCATCTACACCCGATTGTTAAAGCGCTACGTAAATTTTTACGTTTTCACAAAACTAAATATTCATTACCTTCGATGGGTCTTCAATTTATATGGGCGAGTCATTGAAATTAAAAAAAAAATAAGTGATCTTCACTTTATCTCCAAAACTTCAAGAACACTTCGTGTGTTCTTAAAATAATTATGTATGGTATATCCCTACTATCGTTTCTCACAATTTTGGCAATTCTTTCTTAGCAATAAGTATAGCACTAGATAAGCACGATCAAAACGCACTCTGAATAAAAAAATACTTTCTTTTTACAAGAAATTTGCTTCCCCCTTGTCTATATTCTTTTCCTTGCTTGGAATAAATATATCGACAAAACTAGATTGATATGATTGGAAAGATTGCACTCTAAATGAAAGAAAATATATTTTCCATTGGATTTCTTTTCCCAAGGAATTCGTTTTTCCCTCTATCTATCAAAATAACGTTATGGCATTGCCTTTTTTCTTTTCATAGAGATTTTTGCCTGTAGGGTGCAATCTTCTCCAGCAACTCTTCCCTTCCTTCTTGTCCCAACTCTTTCCATGTAGATAATTCTCATAATCATTTATCAGATGCCTAATTTTGTGTCTTTGTTGATTTCCCTCGTTTCCCCTCTATTTGTTTTTTGATCCTAACTCTTTTAGGTCTGTTCCTACAAACTGAAAGTTTCGTCGCTTTGAACAGTTAATTGTTGTCTTCTTCTCTTACCTCTCGGTAAATGGTCTTCTTTAGCATCTTATTCTTTTTTATTCGAGTCCACACATGTACCATGCTCAGTTTGTTATTAAAAGCTCATGAAGAGTACTACAAGACACATATTTTACCTTTTTTTAAATTTAAAACTACAAACGTGAGGGGAGGAAGAGACGTTCACTGATGTATATTACCTCCTAAACATTTTGTCTGTAGTTCAAGAGCGCGTCCTTCAATTGTTTTTTGGTAAACGGCGATAAAAAGCTCGTGAAAAGCATTAAAAAACACACATTTGAACTTTTTAGAAAATTTAAAAGTACAGACGTAGGTGGAGGGAAAGAAGTTCATTTAGGAAAATTGCTAGTACAAATTTTGTCTATAGCTCAAGAACGCGTCCTTCGACTGTTTTTAGGTGAACAGTGTTAAAAAGCTCATGGAAGAAACTACAACATGCAAATTTGAACTTTTTTAAAAATTCACAGATACGACCATGTGGGGAGGGAAAGACGTTTGTTTAAGAAAAATGCGTATTGCAAGTTTTGTGTGTAGCTCAAGAGCGCGTCCTTCAATTGTTTTTTGTTGAACGGCGATGAAAAGCTCATGAAAATCACTACAAGACACATATTTGAACTTTTTCTTTAATTTAAAACTACAGACGTGAGGGGTGGGAGAGACGCTCACTGGAGTATATTACCGAATAAGCATTTTGTCTGTAGTTCAAGAGCGCGTCCTTCAATTGTTTTCTGGTGAATGACGTTGAAAAGCTCATGAAAGCACTACAAGACGCACATTTTAACTTATTAAAAAATTTAAAAGTACAGTCGTGAGGGAAGGGAGAGACTTCAGTTAAGAATAATGCAAAATCGGCGTGTAGCTCAAGAGTGCGTTCGTCAATTGTTTTTTGCTAAACGGCGTTAGGAGGCTCATGAAAAGCATTACAAGACACATATTTGCACTTTTCAAGAACTTTTAAATTGCAGCCGTGAGGGGAGGGAGAGACGTTCATTTAAGACTATAGCATACTACACATTTTGTCTGTAGCTGTGCATTTTAATTGATCTATTATTATTATTTTTTTAATTATTTCTTTCAGTTTTCCATATTTCTGGTTTATTTTTAAAGAAGCTTGAAGTATTGGAGACAAAGAGAAATCACCGAATCACAAAGAGAAACGGATTTTCCCCTCGACAGCTTATTTTTCGCAAACATTATCCTTATACACCCCAATACAACTCCACATATAAACATTTATGTATAACATTATAAAAGCTTACGAATATTGTTCCCGGATACTAAATGTACATGGACAGAAGCTGTCACTGGACCGAGTATAATATATGTATAAGACACAGGACCCGTGTTTGCGAACCTTGCAAAACGCAAATTAAAAACAAGCCGTTTAGAGCGACGCAACGACACCATCTGCGTGATGAGAATGGCCTTATTCAGAAGGGCGAACCGCCGCCGGACTTTATCATCGCGAACGAGCTGGGAATATCGAAGGAGAGGAAAGCGTTTCGCTGAATGCCAATTTAAAGCGGAACAAAATTTATTATTAACAAGTATTATTTAGGCAAATCCTCATATTATACCTTACTCACAATCAGGCGTTGTTCAATCAAGATCAAAACCTAGTTGTAATCTGTTTAAATGCTCCATAATCTACAGTGTTAATCCTTTCGAAGTAAATTAATTAAATTTGTACGTTGTGAAATTAGCCTCTCGCGTGACATTAATTGCCATCGGGTTCTTTTTTAATCAGTAAAGTGTCATTCTGCTAGTAATTTGTCAGGTCATTAATAACTCTCGATAACTTGCTGCTTCTGGCCGATGGTAATTTACTTTTACGCTTGAATTTAGGTCTCCACGAAACGCCTCCTCCAAATCGAGACGAAACTCGTTTTCCTCGTGACATGTACGAATTTGTTGCGGTTCTCAAAACTTTCGAGGCCATTCAGATAATTCCTTATTTGCCTATTTATCGTACAGGTCCCTCTCTCTACGAACACAATTTCGGAAATCAAAAGGTTTGCATAAGTTTGATTCATAAGTACATCGGTTACGTAATAGATATATGTAATTCTTTTATTATATTATAAACACACTAAAAATATATGTATCGTTCTATATCTACGATTCTGTATATCTAATTGACGTTAAATATTTTTTTAAATATGTTTCTTTTGGTTATATGTTGTGTCTTGTATGGGTGTACATCGTATCGAGGACTCTTTTGTCATAAGAACGGCAGAAATAGATAAAACCTCACAAGAAGATAACACGAAAAGAACATGCAATGAAGCTAATACTGGGCGTATGAGAGATATACGAATTCACAATTAAAAATGCGCCATTTTGATTTTCTGTTTTTGTTGCTCATGTTTTTGTTAATATACATTTTTAATTGCACAAAAGATACCTTTTGTATACAGATATTCGTTGTTCAGAAATTAAAAAAAAGAAATGAGTTATTTATACATATATTTTTTACATTTAATTAAGATTTTTTGCATTTTATACAAAAAGTACGAGGGCTTCAAGTTTGACAAGAATAGTAGTCTAGCAATGAGAGTTCTGATGACTTTCTTGTGGAGAATTAACATTATGTATTTATAATCAACGAAGATTATAATTGTAGCAAGAATATCTGTATACATAATAAATGAGTTGCAAATTTATAATAACATTGGAAGAAGCATTGAAAATGAAGTCGACATAAAACAGCACCTTGAATATAAAAAACCACTAAACATACTTGAGCAAAAATTAGTGATAGGTACGCGGAACATCCCATAGTTCGAAATAATCGGGAGGTTTCTGCTATTTATACCTCGTTGGGCCGAGCCAGGAACACCCAAACAACTGGCACCCGGCCAAGGCGATCACCAGCACGACAATCGCCAAGAAAACCGAATAAATTACGAACAAATGCACCAAGGAGAATACGTACAGCGTGCGGTGGCACCATCGATTAGGTTCGAACAGGGTGGGTGCGTAATCGGGCCACTTGATCGACAAGATCCAGTAATTTCCGAGGGTGAACCATGCGATGAGGAAAACGGTCAGGGCCAGGGATGCTACCCTGGATCCGATGGACGAAGCCGAATTCAAAGTGGCGACCTCCAAGCGACGGGTGTGGAGTTGATTCCAAAGCGTCCACGCCATTTTTATGCAACCGACGCTGCCCCCGACCACCATATAAACTGGAATGTGAGGTTCTCTGGGACAATCACGCAAAAATTGAATACCTAAAATTAAAAAAATAAAATGAATGAATTTTAGTATGTACACCAATGGCCAAAAGTAAAGTTCCTTCGCTGACATTAAATGAACTAGAATACATAAAAATAATTCAATTTGACTCAACTTCAAAAGTTTTTTCTTTTGGAAATAGAGGCGTACTGCGTATAAAGGAGCATTCGTTTGTAACAGTGAAGTTTTGAACTTTCCGGAAAAGCGAGAGCAAGATAAATAACTCGAACGGAAAAAACCGTCTCACCGAGAACACCGCCCAGTCGAAATCAAAGGGAATCGAAAATGACATGCATTCGTCTCTCCCAGAAGTTTGCTTCTGTGTACCAACCGCAAAGTAAGCAAACTCTGCAAGCCTTTCTGAAAAACGCTATTTACTTAACAATCCGAGTCAAAGGAGTAAGTAAATTTTAAACTAATTACAAATATTTGCTGCAAGAAGTTATCAAAGAACTTAAGAATAAAATTTTTGGGTGGTCCAGAATAAATCGATTTGGTTAATCAACCTTGCAAGAAAAGAAAATGGTAGAAAACAGGGAAGTATTTTGCTTTGGGCAGAGGTCGCACAGACGAAACCTGTAAATACGGGTTGTATTTCCTGATTGCGTTTCATAGAGTCTCTCTCCTCCTCGTTTGTCGGAAGCTCGATTTCCAAAACGTTATTATTCATAACCGCTACCCGCACTTGATATATTATTCCGCATAACCCCTCACTTAATATATCAACCTGATCTGGATACCGACGCCACACCGTTTCGCTAATTTATTTACCGATGCCTCTCTGATATCACGATGTAAATTTCTGTCTGCGGTTTTCCTATTAAGCTACGCAATTAAATTAATCCGTCTACTACTTAGGCGAACATAATTTTATGCTTAAAGAAAGTAAAAGTACCCAATTATACAATTCTTCTTTGGTTTGATGAATTATCAATGTACTATGGGCGTGCGGACTTACTTCCTTATGGAGAATTAACATTATGTAGGTATGTGTATGTTTGGTTGACTCCCGCTGTTCGATATTGACACATAATGTAGATAACAATACTTGAGGGTTACCTGAAATACTTGACGTTGAAACTGACTGAGGTTTTTCAAAATGTAACAAGGTATTGTGTTTGGCTTGACACCTTTTACAATTTCCGGACTTGCAATTTTTCGAAAAATGACCAAACCTAAGACAATTTAAGCAAAGACCTTGCGCTTTCATTTGTTTTATTCTCTCATTGATTGCTAATTGAAGAAATGAATTACATTCCGAAATATAATGTTCACCTTTACAGAATGTACACGAACCGTTGGCTACTACGAATGTTTTTGAGAGTTTTGGTGTATGCTTTGTTGCTGCGGTAGACTGAAATGCTGCTGAACGAATGTTTGTTTTAGAATTTTCTAAAGTTTCTAACAATTGTGCACGATTATTCAAAAAATTCTCAAAATCCGCGAATGTTATTTCGTCCTTTATATTTGACGCGCTTTTCTCCCACTCATTTAATGACGTGTTGTCTAACTTTTTTACCAAAAGATAAATTAGCAAATCATTCCAATTATCAGTTGGTAAACCTAATGAATTTAGAAAACGCAAATGTTTTAAAGCGTCATCCAAAAGTTGTCTCAAACTTGAAGAAGATTCTTTATTAATTGGCGTGATTTCGACTAGCGCTTTTATGTGATTGTGCTTTAGAATTCTTTTATTATTATACCTTTTACAGAGCAATTCCCAAGCTACTTGATAATTTGAGCTTGTGGTTTCCAAGGCCGATATTATTTTTGATGCATCACCCTGTAATGTAGCCTTTAAGTAATGAAATTTTTGCACCTCATTTATTTTGTTGTTACTATGGATTAGAGATTCAAACGTGTCATGAAACTCTAACCATTCTTCAAATTTTCCATGAAATTTTGGTAAGTTAATTGTTGGCGATTTTATATTACAGGCCTGTTCACCGGGTTCCGTTAATAAGCTACCGGAATGACTCGATACATTTGATACAGCATCTGTGTCATTTTTCTTAAAATCAACTTTGTTTATTATTAACTTTGCTTCGCTCAATAATCTAAAATACTCGTTTTCGACATTTTCTCTCTCGAGAAATTCACTTTCTAATTTTTCGGAAATGCTTTCAATTTCGCTTTGCGTTTCACGAAACTCGACAATGAGCCCTTCAAAATCGGTTACTCTGCTTTGCAAATCTAAAATTTGAATTTCGTTTGATTGGCCGGTGTTAAATTCGTTATTCAACTTTGATATAAATTTATTGAAGAAAGTAACGCGTGCTTTTAATGAACCACGTTTTCTGTGTAACTGCGTTAGATCAAGCGACATTTTATTTTCTTGCATGAAGCGATGCTAAATCGTGTGAATGGAAAATTGGGAAACTCACTCGTTTTTGTTTCAGATCTCTACTGGTTTCTGCTGCTGCTTCCCTGATGTTTTCCACCGATGTGATCGACGTTCTTTTTCAATGATTATGATGCGACGATGTTGCAATGGCTGCCTTGTGTTCAACACCACGCTGACACTTACGATGTTTTTGATGATATCCAAATCATCCGCACTCGAAGGACCAAGATATGTTTTGTTTTCACTTATTTTTTGTTGTTTGTCAGGCGTTGAACTCTTAATTTTGTATTATTGAGCTGGTTTTATAAAAATAAAATGCTTAGATCGCTTGAACCCTTTATTGTGCCACATGCACGTTCATCTTTCTACGCAGTGCTACTACTACTATTCGCGCATGTTCAAAAGTCAGGTGCACCAACCTGATTTGCTTATGCTCCTTCAGGATTACAACTATTAAAAATAATGAAACTAAATAAATATCGAACACCCGCACTATTCCGCGTCAGAGCGATGTATGCAACCCTACATACATATTTGGGATATAATGTTAATTCTCCATAAGAAACAATTAATTAGTTAAATACCATGACTATAAAATATGAAAATTTCAAGGAAGTGATTAGAATGTAAGTACATACAATGTTTAAAATTTAGGACCACTTCACTGATGAACAACAAAAGGGTAAAAGGGTCAATTTGAGAACCCTGTGGTACCCCCAAAACGATCGTGATTGATTTCGAATGAAAATCCAATGCTTTTACAATTAAGACTCTTAATTAGCAATGAATAAAAAATCACTGTCAACACTAAAAAATGATTATGTGGATTTTAATTTCCTTCCTAATTTTTTCACACTGCACATAGAAGTAAGTTTATGTTCGTTAGAGAAGAACTTGTTCAAGGTTATTACTGCTATAGAAGGATGACAGAAATAGCCCTGAAGTTTCCCAAAACGAAGAACGAAACAAATCTAGTCAAATCTATAAACTTCCCCATTTTTTTTTATTCCTAAGATATAAAACATTGTTCAAAATAATTAAAGTATTAGACTTTTGGTATTTAACTTTCATTGTTCTTTTTTGTGTCTCTTGATTAAATGTGGCGTTTTATTTAATATTTGTCAATATTTTAGTCACGTTATCAAATGGTAGCTACAACAATGGTCCTATATTTTACACACGCGCCTGCTTTTGTGTTTAAAATAAACTACCAACCCGATTCGAAAATAATTTAATACAAAATCCGACACAATCCTAAATAATGATTGTATCCAGAGGGCTAGATAAACAGGGATTCGAAATTGATTTTAATGTCGCGGCTCAATTTATATATTTAGTAATTTTCGCGTTTGAAACCAAATGCCATCCATAACAAATTATGGGAAGCGAAAGACTAAGTCATCCATTGCGATAACCGACGTTTCGGATTGCTCCTCATTTCCTTACGAACGCAAGAAAGATTGAAATCCTGGGCAAAAGTATCGGGTCAAAGGCAACGCTTAAAGATTCAGTTTTTAATTAAAACGGAATCGGCTATGTAGCGCTACATTCTGAGGATTGCGGAGGCGTCATGAATATTTATTGCATTATCTTGCATCGAATCTCTGTCCTGCATGTTCATGTTGAACAAAACGAATCGCAGGAAAAGCAGAATTGCAACAGCTATCCGGCGGAAGTTAAATTCGTGTTTCTATTAAAGCCCGCAGGCGAAATACGAAAAATTATTGCAACGTGGACGTGTCACTCAAAATAATTAAATGAAATGAAATTTTTTAGCCCATCAATAACGTAGTTAGTTAATCAGTCAATGCCCGGTTTCCCAAACACGTACTTGCTTTCTCTTGATTTGTTTTTAACTTCGGAGTGAAATTAATGAGTTCTCCGCCAAACAACAACTTCTCGACAATATTGTATTGCTCAGCCCGAGTAACAATTGTAATGCTGCGAACTATAAATCTTGCGCTTCCTTAATTGCTTCCTGAATAAATTACATAAGCGCGGATTGCATAAAATGATGTAAATGATTCTGCGAACTGGCGTTTATTATGATTAATTTTGCTCAGAAATGTATACTCTGAAAGCGGTTAATGAGAATAAAGTTCAATAAAATTGGGAAAAGTTACAACCTGTACGAACGTTAAAGTTACGTTCCGCTTGTATAAGTTCTGAATTTGACAAGTGCATCCTTACTGAGAAGATTGGAGATCACAACGTGGAACATGAATGGGAAATGTGGGAATTCTACATCCCTTGGTTGTCTGCCTACCCGCCTAAGAACTCGAGAATGCGAATACAAGTGCGTAAAGTGGTTAGGTCCCCTGTTGGATCTTGAAACACTTACACTAAAAGTGGAAATATGACATAAAAGAAAAGGCTCGATTTAGAAAGTCCTGTCTCTCATTCATCTCCATCCATCACAGTTTGCGAGTTAGCAAAAAGTGAGTTAGTAAAATCAATTTTTTTTAAGTTTAATATTCATCGTTTAATTACGAAGGCTGTAGATATTTTTAAGAATAACATAATACGATAATCTTTTCATAATTAATATCGCGAACCTGGGGGCGATTTCATATTTGAAGCCTCGAGTTTTATTATTTTTTATAAAATCCTTGACATCGTTAATTGAGTTTTGTTTATCCTATTTTAATCTATTTGATTCTAATTCGGATGTTGTTATCTACAATAAATTATTGAAACGCATTCTAAATTTACTTAACCTTTCTATGCGTTGTTAATATAGTCAAAGATTTCTCTAATCAAGGAATTATAACCCTCACCCCCCCATAAATCTAATCTAATCTATTCACGCACCGATACTCGCGAGTTTAACGTGGGCATTGGGGCGAACAAGTTTAAGAATTGAGTTGGGTAATATATGCGCCTAGGAAACCATCACACAAACAGCGAAACCGTATAGTGAGAAGGGTTGCGTGCTACACGCTTAACAGGATACGATAGTTCATGGGGTTGGGAGTTTTAACTTACCCATGATGAGCATGAGGAGGGGTAAAGCGGACAAACACATGAGGGCGATCGTCACGACCACTGAAAGAAAACGAGCGTTTACAATACAATTCGAAGCGATGCCTTAATACTGACCTGTTTTATTGACTATATTCAGAGCTTTGATTACGAAGTCGCAAGTGCTCGAAGCTTCCAAGTTTGCGTCTTTGAGTTGGTAAGCGACGGAGCCGTAAGTGGTCAAAGACAATCCCAGGCCGAGGCCTTGTTCCCCATCGACGTACTTTTGGTCGGAACAGAGGCGTCTTTGCTCATCACCCGAGACCTGCATCAGGCCCACCTGTCAGTCAGTCAGTCACCAGTCACATGGTGTATTTTTTTTAAATTAATTACACTACGCCAAGCACTAGAAGCAAGCAAGGATATCTGCGGAACAGAAATTGGCTCTTTGTTTATTCACAAAGTACCTGCGCTACTCCATGCCGTACGAATCGAAAGCTCTCGCGTTTCTTTTTTTTGATTTTTCATAGAAAATACGCTCGGAATTTATGTAAGTAACTTTTGATCTGAGTGTTATTCAGGAACACAAACGTCTAGTGTGGATTTCCTGAAGTGGATTTCGAGAAAATTCAGATTTCTTTATAAATCGCGCGATCCGCACGTGCTGCCACTGAATTAAATTGCTCCGAAGACTGGGAGATAACGTTATAAACATCACAATATGTCACGGGATTTATGCCGGGGCTCGGCTAAAAGACGCGCACGTGGGATCCGAGATGAGTTTTTGCGTTTTTCACCCCGAGAGACATTTCAATTTTTAAAACGATCAAATTGCGCACACTTTTTGAATTTTACTGCGCTCCGAGAAAACATTCCACGAGATTATATCGATTTGTATACTCGGATCCTCTTGTGTGTCTCGGTATACGAGTACAAGTGTGTCTATTCAATTTCATCTGACGCGCGCATTGCATCAAGCTTGAAAGCGAAGTCTATAAGCAGTAAAAGCTCGGCCTTAGTTTACCTGGCTGACAGAGCTGCTCGCCCTCCTAGATCCACCCTCCGACAATCCCGTACTGCTGTAGCCCATGTTGATCGCGCCCCTCGAAGATGAACGATACGGAGATGTACTTCGTCCACCTAAGCGAGAACCTGCAAGCAAGTAAAATAAATTAGGAACTGCAAATTTATTACAGGCGATTAGGATCTTGTATAATGCCGAGGCAATTTTCTCCTAAATTCGAAATTTTAATATAAAATCAAAGCATTTCTTTTCAAATGAAGCCTGAAGAGGCAAAGTTCCTATTAAAAGAGAGTTCGAATCGATACACAGTTGTAAAAAATCTTAATTTATAAGTTTCCTTTCTGGATCGAACATTTATGAAACTTTGTGTACTTCTTTGTGAGAGCTTCGAAGCAGCGGGAGATATTCTAGGTATAAAGTTTAGTGCGTCGGAAAGAATTGATAAAGAAAGTCGTAAAATGTGTATTATGCCATAGAGATAAGGGGGGAAAGAAGATAACTTTTTAATTTACTTGAGTATGTAACTTACCCGAGGGATTATCGGCACTTGATCGTCTTTCCGTGGCTGGTGGTTCTTGGAAGGTTAAAGTTAAGCTTCCTCTTGGTGTTCGGCCTGTATCTACGTCAGGGACGAGTGTGTTTTTGGCAAGACTTCCCCTAGGACTTCGATTGTGATTGTTATTTTCTGGTCCGATGCTACCCCGTGGACTTCTATCACTATGATAATCACTACCGCCGATGCTTCCACGTGGACTAGTCCGTACATTCAAGGTTTCCGGTGCGATACTACCCCGAGGACTACGATTGCTATCAGGTACTATACTATGCCTTGGACTTCTGCTGATATCCTCTTGGATAGGACTGGTGTTATGGTTCCAAGTTGTTGATTCTGATGGTGTTAGACTTTGCCTCGGGCTTCTGTTGATATCGGGAATTAAACTATTTCGCGGGCTTCTGTTGAAGTCCGGCGCAAGACTCATTCTGGATCCGTGGATATTATTGTCAGGAACTAAACTGTGCCGTGGACTTCGGTTAGAATCCGGCACCAAACTATTTCTAGCACTTTTATTACTCGCATCAGGAACTAAACTGTTTCGCGGGCTTCTATTATACACGTCGGGAACTAGGCTATTTCGCGGACTGAGTGCGCACTCAGGTACTAAACTACCCCTAGGACTTCTAGAATATGAATCGCCGGGTACTAGACTATGACGAGGACTTCTTAAGCTAGCGGATTCGGGAACCAGGCTGTTTCTAGGACTCAAAGCGCTATCTCGAACACAAAACTCATTTACATCCGAAATGTCTCTGGTTTCTAACGAAATGTCTGGGATGATGCTGTGCCTGGGACTTCGGTTGATTTCCGGCACCAACATGTTCCTTGATGCTCTTTCGCTATCCACGGGAGAAACAGCGATACTCGCCCTTCTACCGGGGCTTGTCGCAGCTGAACGAGTTTGTCTTGATTGCGGTGAAGACGCCGTGCTTCTAGATGCCCGTCGTCTACGCGACGACGTGCTTCGATGTAACATCTCGGAATTACTGAATTAAACTATCGATATTAATTGTTCCTGAAACAAAATAATTGGATTAGTTGAGTGAGACAAGAAAACAAAGAATATATATATATATATACTTCAGGAGAGGGAACGAGTGAAATAGAAATTATGGCGGTACATCCTGCACACCTGGTTCCGACCTTCTGCTGAAATATTGCTTTTTAGATGTACAAGCACGCGATATTTTCGCTTCGCCGTATAAGCTCATTTTTCTTCGAGAAGAAATCCTCAACTCTAATTAAGAACTAGGCTAAATGAAATCTGGCTGGAAGAGATGGGGCGAAATAATGAGTTTGGTTGGCGATATTCACAAGAGACTGTAATTCCATTGTAATCCTGCGTGTCGAGCTACAAATTGATTTGATGCAGCCCAAGACAAAATTCAATTTGTGATTGATTAGTTTGCGAAATCACAATAGGCAATGGAATATTTAGTAGCAACAATTATAAAGTGAAGTACTATAATATTTTCTTGGAACCATTTCAACTGTTGTAACACGTTTACTGAACACTCTATCTAAGGAAAACTGCTTCTGCGAAATGCAACCATAGTCCTTTCACGTCCCTGCGGCACTGTATCTGGATCCTCCCAAGACAGAGCTTGAGTGCAAGTCGAGTTAAGAAGTGAGAACTCTCGAGCGACAGACGTGCCTTTAAAGCGAGGTTAAAAGCTTCTGGGATTCCACAACCGAAAGTTTTATTTGTGAACAATTGGAAGCGCAAACATATCTTAATTTGCCGCTCACCGTCTGTCCGATAAGGGACAGGACAGGAGAGTATTGGATGTGTTCGCGCGACGAATAAACAAGACGTGGGATGTTATTTTCAAAGTTAAAGTAAATAATATGATGCTTTTCCCCGGACAACAGGACGTGTTTTTCTTTTTTTCCCCCGTTCGAGGGAAAAAACCGAAATGTACTAACTTTTAATTAAACTCCGGGCTTAATTAAAATAATTTTGAAAACGCGTTGGCACGAAATTATTTATCATCAAAGGACGTAAAGAGCAGAGAATTTTATATTGGTATAACGAAAGATGATTACTTCAACCCTGCTGTTTGGTGCTAGTAGGTTCTCTGTACAATATTAAACGGTCCATTGTTGATTGTTATTTGATTCTATTACTTTGTGTTATATGTATGTTCAAATTCAAAATATGTAAGTGCGTTAAAAGCGTAAACTCTGAGTTTCCTCCCCATGTTTACACTAGGTAGTCAACAGTGATCACATCGGATGCCTGAAGACGCGCACTGGATCAACAAAATCTTCGAATATGTTTATCGTTTCTGTTTGCGCTTTGCTTTTTTTGGGAAAACACACACGTGCCACCTACAAAAATTTAACGACGCCCTCCCTTCCCCCTCGAGCGCCGAACTTTCAGATTAAATGTAAATATTTTAGTTTCGCGCGTATTTTCCTTAAATAAAAATTTAAATTCCCACGTCGATCTTTCCGCCGAGGTATGAATTCGGGGGTCAATTCGAGTTTCAGGTTAGCCTGCCACTTATTTCGTAAGAATTCACACCATTACGTTCCTTTTACCGACCGAATCATTTTTATATTGCCCCCTATTTTAAAGGATTTGCCATAGTTTCAAGCGGCCGGGGCTAATGGAGTGTGAAAGTGACGTTATTTTAGTTTCTTTTTTTCTTCTCGCTGGAAGACTTTGCTCGGGGTAATCGACTATTTTATTGTGTGAGACTGAGGCACCTTTATTCCAATCCTAAAATCAAATAAGACGTTTCTGCCAAAAACATACATACGATTATGACATCTAAAAAGCTCAGATTGATGTATCTATATCCATAAAGGTAAAGGTTCGTGGCTCGTGACGGCGGAATGTCACAGAAAATGGCCGCTAAACACACGGAATTAGGACGGACGGAAGCAATAAAAGTGATTCGTGGCCCCAAAAACCTTCTACTCATTTCTTTGCTATTCAATACACTTTCACACGCAAATGTGATGCGTTAGCCAAGATTTTCACTTAAATACACCATTTGCAATACATTTCAGCTATCTATCTGCAATGAAGCACAAATCAAAGCAAAATATTTTACTAAACTTTTAATAACTACAGCAAATTGCCTGAACTGTAAATAATTCATATTTTAATGGCTCCGTGTATCGTAACACAGGCGAAGAGCTTTTACATAATTATCACACGAGCGCTTTGAGAAACTTGATGCTACTTCAATGAGTGAAATTGCCAGGTTCGAAATAGATTTCATTTTTAAATCTAAAAACTATTTAGTTTGAGAAATTAAACTGTGGAAATTCGTTTAATTTGCTCCTGCAAATCAACCAAGCAATAAAATTGATTCACCATAAAACCTGTCTTCTCACAATAACTACAAATAAAGCCGCGTTTTAGAGCTTGTAGGAGGGTTTCAGATCAGATGCGCCATAAAGATCATTCTTAAAAGCCAATAAAACTTGGATGGCCTTCTTTTTCATTTAGTCAAAATCTTACATGCAAACAAATTCGGATTTGCCTTTAGAAAGCGTGTAACGGACAATTTTTTTGGTTGAAAACAGAAATGGAAGTACATTCTTTTATTTTACGAGCGCAATTAACTTCTAGCTTTTTTCAAGTGTTTGGGAATGTGCCAGAATGAAGTAATGTATGCTGAAAGTTTCCAAACATCCATTCAACGTCGCACGCCATGCATTGTAAGTGTAATGAAGTTTTCTTCGTAGCTCCACTATCCGATTCTCTCTTAACTTCGATTGCTAAATCGAACTTCCTAATTGCATTTACCGAAATCATAACTTAGTTTGGGCGCAAGTTGCTAAACGACGACATTGACGTATGTGAACGACGCAAGTCGGGCGTGAAGTTACAGTTAGTAAGGATTCCAGTTGAAATACCAAACTTTAGATAACTTAAATATTTTTTTTTAATTAAAATACTCCCATAGCTCCAAGCTCGGGTCCTGAAAGGTCCTGGCGACTGGTTCGAAGTCAACTCGAACAAATACCGAGACAGTTTGATTTATGCAAAGCTTCAGCGCACAATTTCCTCCTGCATGTGTTTGTTTAACGCTACGGCGATGTTTGCCTGTTTATGGATTTAATAAGGCGAACTTTTATTGTTTTACTTTTGGGCTGTCCCTGTTTCACTGGAGTTGGTTCAAAATTTAAATCTCGACTGGTGCGCGCTCGGCTTTCTCAGGTCCAGGTGGGACCGCTTTAATCTCGCGTCGCGTAATAAATAATAAAGAGAATATCTCTGCAAGTAATGCGACAAGTGTTTTTACAAATAATTTAATGTAACGTAAGCGCACGTGTAAGTTTAGAACAAACGGCGGAAGCTTTTTTGATTTATTAGTGTTCCAGTGATAATAAGTTTTCTCCTCATCTTCTAGAGTGATCTTCTTATTAATTATAAAAAATTGTTTTAAATATAATGATTATTTTATTAAAAATCAGCACAGAGGAAATGCAAAGAAAAATGGGTATCTAATACAGAAAAAAATGAAAGAAAAGAAAAACCCATTACCATTTTTGTAATAGGGGGCATAAAGACAACTTGTAAGTGAAGAAGGACGAAAAACATTACAGAAAAAATAAAGATAAAAGCCTTTATTTCATTTTTTGACTTTTTCTCCAATTCATTGCAAACCATTCCTTTTTCCTTTGGTTAACTCTCTTCCTACTTCTACGGTATCATTTTTCCATACCTTTCGATAGAATTCATTTTCCCACCTTTTTATTACAAATTATCCACAAGGATTTCTTATTCAAAATTATTTTACTTTTTTCCCTTCTGTCTATCTTCTAGACAATACTTCTTCCGTTGTCTCACTCCTTTTACCATCATCTTTGCGTATCTTTTGATTCAATTAAAGGTTACTCGTGCTGCCTTTTTAACTCATTCTGAATTTGACTTTATTTCTTATTTATACACGTACATTCAATAAGCAGATTTTCGAAGCATTACTTCTAACTTACAATCCCATTTTCGTGAGCTGGAAATTTAAATCTCACTTAACGCCTGACACGTTCGTTTCACTCGCCCGCGCCTGCCTTCGTGACTCTCACTTTGCAAATTAATAACGACATTTTTTGTATGAATAATGCGTCGACCGAGAGCCCCGTAAAACACTGCCCTACCTAAATTCTATCGCCGAACGGTAAATCCCTCTCCGTGCAGGCGAAGTAAGGACCTATTTCGAATAACACCGCATTTGAGTCGAACGTTTGCACTGGAGGTTTTTAAACGCCCCTGGGAAATTGTTTTGTCGTCCTTCCGCCATCCTAGGAAAGGATTCAAGGGCAATTCCGAGTTAAAAATGATATCCGCTAGGATAATTAAGTTTTTCGATATTACTAGTCATTTTAAATTAAAAAAACTCGGAAATTCCTGTCATAAATAAAGTGGGATTCCTTTGGTAATTTATACGCTATTGATGTTTCGCTCAAGACCACACATTAACTTTGAATTACAACCCCTCGACGACGTCCGCAATATTTCTCGGCGTGTAGTCCTTTCGAATGAAAACAAACTGCCTCGGCATTTTCTACCCCCACGATGGTATTATTTAGCGCCGATATAATTGCGAAAGTAATATTAACAGGGGTTGTTTTTCTCGATTTTCGTAAAATAATGTCGCCGACGAAATTTTCATTTTACGGAATTTTTTTCATGCGGTTTATGTTTTCAGCGGCGGCGGCGGCTGAAAGGCTCCCATTTTATTTCTGCAGAAAAAACATTTTTTTTGCCTCGCTCGGTAATTGAGGCTCGCCGGGAATGTGCAAAATGGAACAGAAAATGCTAATTCGTCGGAGGTTTTCAAGCGTAGCAGTTTCAAGGCTTCAGTTTACCTACGCAAAAGTATTTATCAAAAGCAGCAAATGGAATGTTTTTATCAATAGTGGAAATATCGCGGAAAAACCGAAAAGGGAAAACGAGATTTCTTTGAAATCACTGAACTGTTAATTCTTACAAAGCCAACATCAATACCCAATGTTTTATTTTAGTTAACAAAAAAAAAAACGTAAAAGTAAAAGAGAGCAAATATTTTTTCGCTGGAATAATGCTGGGTGTGGCATTGAGAAACGAAGTACACGTTTCTTTTCTTCGAGCCAAAAAAAATATCTATCGTTTCGTTTAAAGCTCATTATTAATGCTGAGTGAATTTCCGTGGCGCGAACGAGCTTACCATAGACCATTTGCCACCCTTCACATGAATTGTTGGTTTTTGTGGAACTAAGGGCGGCATCGTGGAAATGTCGAAGTAATAAACTACGTGATTTGTTAGGATTTAGGAGGATTTGAATTTTTAAATTACTTTTAAAGTCTGAAGTTTACCGCACATGTTTAGAATGTATTGAAGAATTGAACACTCACGTGTTCATGCGTGCAATTTTCTTTTTTATCTGGCAATGAATTTTCCTCAAAAAAATGTTTATTTCCAAGAGTCGGGCACTTCGAGAGTGAACAAAAATTATTCTTTAGTTTAGTTTATCTTTTTCTTTTAATTTCAAGAAAGCCATCTCGAATTAACGGCCTCCTGCAATGGTACTCCAGTGTACGTGGGTAAACGAAGCGCATCCTTTTAAAAGCAGGGTGGTCGCGTTTTTCCTTCTCGTAAAAAAGAAGACGTCGAATTTATGTATGTACATAAGCAATTCAATTTGAGATACAACCGCTCGCCCCGACACTTTGTCGGCGTCTCTACAGACTAATATCGTATCACATATTTATAAAAGAAGAGATTTGTAAATTCTATTTCGCCCTTAGGCGAGTCCTCGCCGGAGCTCTGAAGGACCGCCTAATGGCGCATCAGCTGCAGACGTGGAGTTTCCACGGACGCGGAATTTTGTTTTCCGCCGCTAATTTGCGCACGAGAAAAAAGCACAGCTTAATGATGACGGCAGGAAACGTTTCGGTGGTTAATGGGAAAGTTTTGAGAGGGCGTATGTGAGGAGAAGGTCCTACACGTTTTGAAATAAGCAGTTAAGCTTCATTTTTGACTTTTTTTTACAGTTTACTACAACAAATAGCAGTTTATAAATAATAGGTAGGAATTATCCAGTTTCAAACTGCTACTCGTTTCTACCTGTTATTTGAAAACTGGTATTTGTTATTCACAATTATAGGGCTTGATTGATAAATAAAATGTTTAAATATTTGAAATACAATAAAATTATGTTCTATTATATTTGTATTAAGAATTTTCTTAGCCTCGTTCAAAGATTGAAATATCTACTCACAGTGTTCGACATCGTGCTGGAAGGAAATTGCATTTCAAATATCGTTATTGCACTGGCGACGGACGTCGTCGACGTCGTTTCTCCAATATTTTATCGCCGGGGCAAAAAAAAATAATTTAGTCGTAAGCGAAAGGAAATTGTACGATAAGACAGAATGTCAGCTTGCGTAATGAAGCGTAAAAGTAATCGCTTTTCTTTGACCTTTAAGTTCCTCCTTATCGGGAGGTAAAATGCGCTCGCTCGATCGATTTTAATGTAAACAACTCGTTAAGCACACGATCTTATCGGAGAGGAAACTGCACACGTCGGCCGTTTTTATTTAAATTTCAGCGAAGGCTTTAATCTTGAAACTCATCGGGGATTCATCTGAAAAGAAATTAGGTTCGCGTGTGAGCTGGTAAACTAGAGTTGTTGTCGAATAAAGAAGTTACTATTTCATTCGTTTGTCGCACGAAAATGTGACGCAAATCACTGAAGCATTTCACTAACCCTCCGCCTGTTGTTTGTATCAACTAGCTGAAAGAATTTTAATAAATATGCCCCTCGTCAAGGCGGATGAAATTTACAAATTCTTATTATAAAATTAATTCAGGACGCTCGCGATTTCAGGAGAAGAAACTCTTTAAAATTATATGTTAGGAGGGAGGGGAGTTTTATGGTGTAAAATTGAGGCCTTGCGCTAAAATATTCCAAGGCTGAAACCAGGACGACGGCGACGTATCCTGTGCTTAAAACTGACGAGTTTGCATGAATTTATTGGTTTCTTATCTAAAATTGAATATTTTTTTTACATCGTTTCTAATTTTAGTTCGCTTTCTCAATTTCAATTGGCTTCGTTGTCCTTTTGTGTTATTTATAATAGAATTCGTTTTTCGCACTTGTTTGACTTCCTCTTATAATTAGATAGATTCTTCCCCCACGCTTTCACGGGGTTCCATTTTATAAAGGTGTCACCATATGCCAGCCAACAGATGATTGAAGTCAGACTATAAAATAAAATTTTAATAAGGCTATTTTCTCGACGAATTTTACTTCTGTTTAAATTTATCGTTGCTCGTAAAGCCACGCCTAAGAATTCGTACTTGTTATAATAATAAGGTGGTTTATTTTTCGGCTCAAAAAAAAATGTTTACAGATGTCTCTCGCTTTCCCCGAGCGAGGGCGAAACAAAATAAACCCCCAAAAAAACCTTTTCAAGGTGATTATTCATTTTAATTTGCCGTATAAACATAATGAATCTCCTCAGAGCCTGGAGCTTTTACTTATTGCTTGTTTTGAAAGCGCGCTGCGTTTTAAACCCGCATGTTATTAGGTGGAAAAGATCCTAATGTGCGTTCCGTGATATCAAGGCTTTACGTGCGTGTAAAGCTTATCCCGTTTCGCAACATTTACTTAAACGATCGTTTAGATCGATATCTGAAATCGCGTTTTTACTATAATCCGAAGGAGGGCTTTAAAAATACGTCGGTCGTATGGAGGAGGTGGTTTCAAATGAAAACCGGTTTTAATGTTCGTGCCTGTATTACACGTTTCCGGACGCCGAGGAAAACGCATTAAAAAGAAAAATACTACGGTTTCATGTAAATGCCGACTCTTTATTCTTGAACCCGTAATTTGTCGAGCGGCAAAAAATAATTCTTTATGTGAAAAGTGTCAGCTCGTTATTTAACATCTAAACTTGCGTTTATAACATTCAAACGTTCGTGTTCCACTTTGTCTTCACGATCAATTAATAATAAATATTATGTACATTCAAACCAAACTTTAACAATTCAAAAAGGAAGTCATCGTCCTTTCTGCAGGATGCATTAACGTTAATGGATGATATTCGATTTTGACGAATGCACCGCCACAAAAGCCCCGACTGAAAACAGGAATAAAACGAACGCGAGTGAAAACACGCCGTGGAAAATTTAATTCGGGAAGGAAGGCGGTTATCTTTTGGTCTCAATCGATAATACGATGCTCGTTAATTAAATTTTCATTGGGCGATGCGAGTGCACTTAATATTCCATAGTGTCTGCACCTTCGTTAATCACCTCCAACAATAAAGGGTGTGAAGTAATCATCAAAATAATTTAAACTCAAAATTCGGGTGGTATAATTTTCACAAAACCAAATTGGGGGGGTAACTCGGAGAACTTTCAGGTTTGACTGCTTTTATCGACGGCTGACGTAACTTGGAAACTGTCTTCTAGTTCTGGAGGGATGAATAAGGCAGATAAGAATTTGCGTCTGGACTAACAAGATTGAAATGCTGCTTGCCCTACGAACTTAAATCCGGGAGTATTAGTGAGGATTTTGTTATAGAAACGCGCTTTAAAATTCCCTTTTTATCTTCTCGTGTCTCTTCCGACTGTCATAATAATATAAAATTGCCTTACGCGTATAGAATATTCAGAGGGTTTTTCTTATTTTAATATCATGCGAGGGCGGTGATGTGCGGAAATGGAATGAACGTTATCAGGCGGTGTTTCGGGAGAATTGAATTCAAAATAGTCGAATTTTCTTTTTGTAAAATCAATCAACGTAAAATTGCCCAAATCTCTGCGATTAACTAAGTTTGGAATATTGATCCCCCTCGATATTTCCTATATTTAAAGTTTTTCTATTACGGTTGCCTTACGTGATTTGCTCGCGTTAGAGCTCCGAAATAAAATAATGACAAAAATGTATATAATTTTTACGGAATAAAGTTTGTGTGTGTAAGAAATAACTTTTGGGATTGCATGTAATTTGGGAGAGGTCGTAAATATGTAAATAAGTGATTGCCAAACATAGGATTTCTGACATGCCCTTTGGCAGACGTGAGATCAAAAAAGTTTTGCATAAGAAAAGGACTGTGGGATGTAAAAGTTGTGCGCTCTTTAAGTGAACTTAAGAGAAAAGATGTGACAAACAAAATCTAAGTAGTAAAACAAAAACGAAATATTTTTTAATCCAATTTCCTGTGCTGCAAACTACGAAACTTTTTGCAAGCGAGCAACACACTTCGTTTTCTCCTTATGCAAGAAATTATCTTTCAGATTTCAAATGTGGCTTACGAGTTTATTTCCTGAACTTGATTTTCTGAAAGTTGAAAATTAAATAGAAATACTCTGTTATAACTTCATGGTTTTGCTTCTCAAGCAGCAGTTTAAGAAGTCATTTTAAGAAGCAATTAGTTTTTACATTGTAAAGAAAAGACGCAAGTAAATAGAACCAACATTTTGTCAAGCAACATAATGGAAATAAATGAAATCTTTCATAAAACGAAACCAGAATTTCTAAGAAGATCTATAAGGCAAGGCTTTTGGAGCCCATAATACTATTACATAATAATAAATTACTTGCGCGTCTTCCAAATTAAAAATGATGTTCGCTTATTTCCCACCCACACGTCTGATAAATACGAGATTGATTTTTCTATAGCATGAATGAAATATGATGAAAAATGTAGCGTATTGTTGCAAGGCAGTACCCCTTCATCAATTCAGACGGCGAAATTGCATGACATCCATTCAGTGCATGTTCGGCTTGAAATATGTAGGTCATGTTCAACGCTCTGTACAAATACCGGATCTATTGCGAAACGGGGCACATCCAGGATGCCCCAGTAATTGGGAATAATTGTAAAGTCGTACCTGTACGTGTTGCTCTTGCAAGTGGGTCTTAATGCATGCGCTGAAATATTACTGGACTTCCGCGCCCGAATTTACCGCCGCCTTCCTTGGAGTGCCCTGCCTTAAAAGCATTCGGAGTTACGTGTCATTAGTCTTGAAAAATGCGAAAAACGAAATGACCGAAAGCGAGGCAGGCAATGATTTAAATCGTTCGTGTGTACAGTGTGTTAACATGATTCGGCTATTAAGTTACGTTTGTAACAATAACAATTTCCGAAGTAACGGTGTTCATTATCCCAGATTAATGCAGCAGATTAGTTCTGTGGGAGTTGACGTGTTTTGACACTGTTGGTTAGCAACATTACGTGCCTTCAACGCCAAGTCGATAATCGAAGTCGGCGATTACCGCGCGAACAAGTTAAAGACGTCGAAAATTTAATAATCGGATGAGGTTACCACTTCTTGTCCTTGTCACGGCGATCAACTTCCGCGTTTGATTTATATTTGTTCCGGAAACAGATGTCGCCAAGAAGATGAATGGTTTCTTTCGCTGAATCTCATTGCCACTTGAATACGTTCGATTCAGCATGACGATTCTCATTTCATTTGAGAAAAAAAAATTGCTTTCATGTGAAATCGAAAATTAATGCTCTTTAGAAAAAAACATACTTCTTGTACAAGAAAATTGAAATGTATTATAGCTGCTGCTGTAAGCTATCGAAGTTGGTTGTGATTGCTACGAAGTTAGAGGACCAAAGAGTTTGATGAAGCAGGTGACCAACAAACCTCAAAAATTCGACAGGTCACAGTCGCTTTTTGGAAAAATCTAAGCATTGGGGGAATTCCCCAAGGGATAAACATTTTAGAAAAATAAATAGCACTCAATTCTTGTAAATAAACAAATTTGTTTGGATAATAATCAGTGGCGCGCAATTTATATTTAATCAATGCAGCCAATTAATTGATTTGCATAAATTAGCTAAATTAATTGCCACGCCTACGCTTTATTTTCCTGTGATTCGGAATTGTGCGCGTTTCATTCAAAAGTCCCTCGTTTATAATCTACGCAAATAGTTGGCAACTTTTGGCAATTCTCAGTTGAGAGTGGTGCGATCATTCGTTCGGAAACAGCATTTACGCGCCTAAGTTGAGAGTTTTCCTCCGGGAATTAATAATTCCGTTAAGTTCACTGGTAACGGTATGCAGCATCGACGAAACAAGTCTTCGCATGTGTAGGCAACTTGCGCCCCGTGCTTCGACTGAGAATTACATAACCGCGCCCCTCAACAAACAATTTGTTTTCGAGAAATGTATTACGCGAGCGCTTCCCCAAATATTTACGCAGTCATTTTAATGAAACACCTATTATGCTAGTGGAAGTTGGCAAACATGCTTAATCAAATCGTTGCTGGCGTATTTTAAATAAATTGAAAGTTTCGATGGCTCTTACTTAGGGAGTTGTCATAATCTTTACGCTTCGATTAACTCCACTTCAGTTAAAAAAAAGAAAATCTTCCGGGCCCATTATTTTCAAATAATCACACTATAATCTGATTTAATTTCAATTACGCTTTAATTCTTCTTATCTTGCGGATGATAAAATTCGAATCCTTTCAAAACTTTTCATTTCCATTTGAGAGTCAGCTAAAAAGAAATTAAAAATCCTTCGTGCTTTTAGCGTTCGTAAATCGTTTTGTATCATCACGATCGCAAAGAGACATTTATTTTTGATTTGGTTTTAAGAAAATGCGGTTCTCTTCGGCGAAAACTACACAAGAAGGTAATTTAATACCAGGTTGAAACTTTCCGATTTTAAAGATATTTACTTTCAACTTTAACAATATGTTTCAAAGTTATTTAATTATGTAACATTACTGCGCCATTATTGCAGAGCATAAAGCAAACGAGATCGTTATTTTTTTTTCCTTTGTTAATTTGAACTCTACCATTGCTCGCTGATAATAATACTCGTAATAAAATGCTGGGGAACTTTCAAAGCAATTTGTCTTCGAAACTTTTACGTAATAGAAAACATGTTTTGCAGGAGGGCATTTTCATTTCAACTCAATGAAGATTATGGACTGGCTGGTTTTAATTAAAACGAAGCCAATGAAACAACCTCTCCTCGTTGTTCAAGTAAAAATAGAAGTGCTATAGAACAAAACGATATTCGTTAATTATCTACACAAGTCATATATGGCCACTTGCACCAAACATTTTAAGCTCAGCTTAACTTAATCATCACTTAGAATATGATTTATATAATGATGTATAAACAAAAAATCACATTATAAACACCACTTAAATTTAAGCTCAGCTTAAATGGTTGGTGCAAATGGTTATTAGATTTTTATTATTTTCTAATTTCTATTTATTAATAGGCTATCAGCAAAACTGTAATTTCAATGACTTCTCAAGCAATCTCGTAGTTTTTGCTTTTGTGTGTGTCCAAAGCGAAAGGAAAATACGCAGAGAAAACTATTTTAATGTATAGTAATGCAATTGATTACTCTGATGTGTTCGGCGTGTGAAAGTAATTAAATTATTTGAATTTAATTAACGCAATTTTGAACCCGAAATCGTAACAATAGTATCAGCGGGGAAACGACAACCCTAATTCTAATTTATCTTTCAATGAAGCTATCCGATGCGAAGAACACATTTCTTACAATCAAATCGGCTACAAAGCCCCCCCGTTTCGCGTCGCACGTCCCAACGTAAAAACGACGCCGCTCTTCTGTCACCAAAGCAAATATTACAGGGGCATTATGTGCAATCACGTTTTGGAGTTCCTACGATATATTCCCACATTTGCTTCCTCCGTTGGTTTAGGAATTGACTCGAGTTGAAATTTTATCGTCAGTCGGTGTCACATTAAAACAAAAATGAAATTTGCACAATATAAATTTGATGGCGTTCGTATTTTATTATTGCATATTAGTCTATAAAGGTTGTTTGTTGTGCGGTAAAGATTTATGTATTTGGTTCGTGTAGGTAAATCTACGCTAATAAATTCAGTGTTTGCAGTTCATTAAAAAGCCAATTTCAGCGCCGAATGTTTAATATACTTTCAAATCGGAGTTAATTAAAATGGCGTGTTTACAGCTAGGAATAATAGGCACTTTAAAAAAAAGCAATAAAACTTTCATACCTCGATTTACAAACATGCTAAAATTTATTTATTTGCTGCGGATGCGAAAGGATATGAGAAAGCCTCGATTTTGTTTCTGCGAAGTGCTGATTTTAATTCTCTTAATTTTCTTCACTTTGTCGTCGGCTGTATCCAATTCATCCGGCTGGAAGTTTAGCCCGGATTCGGTACGGAACGGACGAGGTTGACGGTGCGTGGCGAAATTAATTTCGAGTTGTCACGTCAGGCTAAACTCCCCAGCGTCAATTTTAATTATTCTCCTGGGCGAAGAAATTAAGAACAAAATATTTGTCGGCGTTAACGGTTTAGGTGCATAATCAGCACTTTCTTTTAACCAAGAGTGTGTTCTGAATACAACAGATGTGGAGTGTTTCAGCAAACGTCTACGAATTTATTGTTTGCAGAATTTAAACGCTGTAATAATTCCATGTTTGGAACATTAACATTGCCTTTCTTGCCGGTTGTGGCATTGTTTACCTTTAGTTGAGTCGTAATGCATCCTGCACTGCAACGAGAAGTGCTTCCCTGTTCTATTTGTCAGTATCTGATTATAACTTGAGCGAGCATTAAGTTTCACAACATCTTTATTGATTTTGTAATCAGCCTGAAATAGTGAACGAAGCAAATGGCTAGGAATTACGAAAGGAAACCGAAGCCCTAATTAACGCCTATTAAACACATCTGCGTATTAATAATTTTTATCTTCTTTTTGATCAATCTAAAAGCGAGTTGATTCTACATAACGAATAAAAATCCACTCTTTACTTAAATTTAAAGTGAATCTAGCACGTTTCAAAAGTGGTACGTACCCAAACTTGTCTCTTCTTACAGAAAGAAAAATAGCGTTTGATTCGAGAGTGCGCAGAGTGAGTAATAGTTGGAAGAAAGATTCGTTCTCATGTCTGCTTTTATTTATAGTTTGGAATACTCTCGAAGCTTAATTTTTTACGACTAAATTACTTTACTGGTAAAAAGAACGATAGTATTTCGTGCTAAATTGAAATTTCCTAAGTATTTCACAAAGATCTCAGAATTTTTGAACAAGTTAAGTCATTCGTCAATTTCTGTTTGCTTACGAGCGAAGAGAAGAAATGTTTTGAATGCTTAAGAGTCGAGGCGTGAAATCTAAATAAAATATCACGTAATAAAATGAGGGAAATAGAAATGCGGGCGGGCGCGACTGGCAAAAGAAATAAAGCGCCCGCTTTATTGCCAAACATCACTCTCGAAGTGAAATGAATTAGTTTTCCCATTCAGATGTGCTCTGGTACAACATCGACGTGCGGCCGATTTATTTTATGCGACGCATATGACTCCTACGTTCCAATTCTCTCATGCGCCCCCGAAAACAAACGCTTCAAGGGAAACGTCCTCTTAGGAAAAATAGCTGCGATTTATGTTCGATATTCGCAGGGAAAATTTCGATGAGCGATGGGGGTTTCACGTATACGGATGCAAAAGCCAATTACGTGAAAATATTGCAGTCCGGTGCGAAACTTTCGGACTTTTATTAATGGAAGGGCAACTTTTTTAATCGAGGTGAAGTGAAAAGTATTTAAAACTGCGGAAAAATGGAAATGTATTTTCCCCCTCAGAAGAACTGAATTTGAACAGTACCTAACTAGAAATTAAAACAAATTGAAAAAGCGTCAATGTTTAAACATTAAACATTCAATTCGAACTCAAATAAAATCCTCTACTATTTTAACCTTTAAAATATAATTATTTTTGACTGTGAGTGCCTTTCTTTTTAAATAAATATAAAGTGCTATGTCATTTAACGTTTTAAATTCCAGTCCACAATAGCACTTGTGCCAAATGATTACCAGATTCGCGCATTAATCCTAATTAGTTTCACATTATCCCCGGATTATTTCGCGTTATGAAAATCTGTTGTGCGGAACTCTGTTCGGGGGAGAATTCGATTTTAACTCCATAATTTCGAAAACAAGTTCTCTAGGCGGATCATCGCACGTTACACTGTTTTCCGCTTCGGTTGCTCGAATGGAAAAGTTTACGGCGACCACAAACGCCGACAGCAGTTAGATATGCATTGAAACTCATCCCATAATATTCGCTTGTATGCATATAGAACATCATTGGCGTAAAAATTTCCCATATTCTTCACAAACGCGTTTTTTATTCTTTTAACTATTAACCGGGTCAGACAATAAAACCAATAATTAAATACCGAATAAAAAATTTGAACTTTATTGCTTACGCTTCACTAACTATTAATCTCCGTATTCTTTTTAAAGCTCATAATAGCAAACTTCGCTTAGCTCGAGCATTCAAATAAATAAAGTAAAAAATAAAAAGTAGATTATTTTTTCCCTTTGCCCCACACGTATGTCATAACTTCGCTTCTTTTCCAGTGTAACTTATTCGATTGCACACTGTATATTCTTAGGCATACGCTTACAATTAGTTGCAAGTTGAAAGCTCGCGATGGAATTCCTTTATTCTACCCAACTTTAAATGTGAGAAGGCGTCCAAATTACAATAAGGTATTATCAAATACAAAACCGAAACGTCTGATCTTGGCGCAAGAAAATTGACCGAACTCGATAGAATTTCTCACTTCTCGAAAGCTGTTCGAAACAGTAAACTTCGCCAGACCCATTTATTTCCGCGATTTCATACACCGTTTCACTTCCAAGTAAGCCGAAAGTTTACACCTGAGTAAAATGTTTGCGCGGTAAACAAAGGGTCTGGGTTTTATTGACGAGGACTTACATTAATTCCGGCCGTAATAAATTTGGGGCCGGAGGCGGTAAAAATCTTTTATGTGCTTCGAAACTACTCCGTAATTCTTCGTCAGTACTTGAAAACAAACAAAAAAAAAATGATTTAATTTTATATGTACATAAAATGAGTTAAATATAATTAAATAGTGTAAGTTGGTTTCAGATATTAATTTGATTGAACTTTTTAGTACGTAGTTTGCGGTGCTTTCCAAATAATAACGAATAATGAAATCTGAATAAATAAAATTTTCTGCAGCTATTATGCAACTGCCATAAATTCTGCTTTTTGCAGGGTAATTTGGCAAACTTTTTCGTTGCGTGTCAACTGTATAATTCATGCAAATTTCGAAACTTGAGAAACAACACCTAACGTAATTAACTGCGAAACTGTTACATCTAGATCGGGAGTTGATGTGTCTGAATTAGTCGTAATAAATTGCTGCCACTTGCTCTACAGTATGCAAGAATATTAATGTTGCCATATTCAACATCGCTGAAGAGCAAATGTAATAAAGCGCATCCTGTCACGCACCGAGCCGTGTTCCTTCCTTCGCCGGCCCTTCCTTCGGTGGCACCGTTTTCTTGGCGGGGCCTTCCTTTTTAATTCGATCTATTATGTCGCTCCTTTTATTCGACGACTCGCCGTTTGTTATTTTTAATGAAGTAAAGAGTAACGTCGACGTTAATTTATTACCCACAAAAGTACGACGTCTTCATTAAGTTTTGTCAATATTTAATTAGCCGGCGGTTTTATATAATGAGCTCGATCAATCTTCCGCGCGGACATCACTCGCTCGAATGTAGAAAGGTCTAAAAACATGTGCTCGAATTGGACTGCGAAGAATTCCAATATGAGGAGTCTTATTACGTTCCACTTCGATCGATCGGAGTTTGGCATTTCCTCTCAGAATTTTCTCAATAAAGTGTACAGTTAGATTAGTCTATTTTTGTCGGTTATGATTTTTTTGCAATTCTTCCTCGTACCTTCCTTTGATGAGGCGACGACGCGACGCGTCTTTGTGATGCGAAAGCTCAGGAAGTTACTGATCTTTTTGTTTACGCTAATACGAAAATAGGAGACCCCCATATAAATGGTGATGAGATGAGATGGTATAAAAAAACTCGTTGAGAAATTGAAAATTTTTACAATAGATTAAAGTAAACACTAGGGGACTTAAAGCTCTCCATGTTAACAAGAAAAGAGAAAACTCCGCTGTATTTGTTGTGCTTTCATAGCTACCCACAAAATTTATTTGAAGTTTAATCGCTGGTGGTTTTGTTAACTGTTTTATTTCGTTTTACTTCTGCGTCCAATTTAATTTGACAATCTATCTGAACATGTTCCTGGAATCTAAAATTAAAAATGATTAACAAGGAATGGAAAGAAATAACACGACATATTATTTCGAATTTTATTTTTAATTAATGCAAATTAATTTAAATCAAAACTCCTTGGATTTTCGCCAAAACAAGAACCTGAAGTCTCAACATCGTGCTCGCGAATCACACAAGAGATTCGTCCGCCCTAATGGATTCTTAATGCGACGAAATAAGATGGAGCAAACCTAGAAAGAAAACAATGCAATCGATCTCTCAAGACCATTTTAATTACATCACGTCTGAAGATTGTGCACGTTTGTTTCCTTTTTGCTCTGAAGTTTGCTGAAATGCAGAATCGTTTCGTCCTGCAACGTATTGAAGCTGTGTGCTTGTAAACCGGGTTGGATTCGATGGAATTAAGAAGGCCCAGACCAGGGTGGTTAATTAAAAATTTTAATTGGTTGGAAAGTTCCGCTGCGTCGCATGCACTTCGTCCGAATTATTATGAGTTGACAAATCAGAATGTCAAAGTCGTTTTTATTTTTTATTTTTAATTGTAATTCGTTGGGATTTAAAAGGATTCAGTATGAAACCAGAGCATATACAAACAGGTCATTTTATTATAAATTGAAATTTATATGATGAACAAAGTACTAAATTTAAAGCAAACAGAAAATTATCAATTCAACAAGAATTATATTTTTGTTCTTCTTTTAATCGTAATTTACTCTGCACCTCTTCATCAGCCTGCAACAAACTCTTATACAAATTATACAACCCGGCTTTGACCCACAAAAAAAAGGTACATTTTATATTCCCAAATAATTAAAAAATGTAATTGCAATGTTTTTAAAGTTCCGCTTGAAATTATTTAGTAGCCAACCTCGATGGAAAATCCATTGTATATTCGGTGGCACTTTAAACTTGCAAATATGCAAATGCATCAAAACTATCCCCCTACAAACGTGTCAGCTATATATCCGATTTAAAATGCTACCATATGCGGGCGTGCAGATTTCATATTCGTGAAACTCTCCGGGAAACTTTCGGCATCCCATTAGTGACTTTCGTATATACACACGCACATCTGCATCTCACATTTTATTCTATTAAATTTTACGTCAGCCTTCCTCGGGGACCAACTGATCGAAATGGTCGTAAATTTCCCGGTGTCGTTGCGTCACACACCAGAAAATGTTTATCGTGGGAATTGCGCGATGTGGATGGTGGTTGATGGTGAGGTGGAGGCGAGCTCTCTCAAATACTAATGAAAGCTTATCTTAAAGTGCCCGTCTTAATTGCCTGCATCTATTAAATTCTAAGATCGAGAAAATTTAATAATGAAAGCGTTCATGAGGTTTTATAATCGCAGCAAAATTAAATTTTCTCTTCGTCGCCCTGTGAGCGTCAGGACATGAGCACGTTAGGGATGGACGTATTTTTAAACGTCGAGGTCGAAAACGAACGCTTCTATTTCGGTCAGACGCCTTGAACTTGTTTAGCAAGTCTCTCATCACTTCACTATCGATTACTTGACCTTTTCAGATTCAAAAAACTACTCTTCACTAAAAATGAACACATTAGTAAACTATAGTCCGAATGATACTGACTTATAACAGCAATTAGTTCCAAATTTTCAAAGTACAGGAAACTGTTTGAAAAATGAATTCGACTTCGCGAAGTATTATAAATATGTACAACGCGTAATTAATTATTCATGATAATGATGTAAGTTCTGGAAAGATTGCATTAATTATAGATGTCTATGCATAAATTTCCCATAATTCAAAAAGCCATTACCCGAGTTAGACGCATCTCTTTTACGTCGGCCGTCTGCCAACTCGCGCTATTCCTATGCATAGTAAATAATTCAAAAAGCCTTCGACTTTTAAGCAGCACGAAATCGGGCCCAAAAGCGCGGGACTTAATTACATGTAATCTCGGCCACATCGAACTTTCCGACATAAATTTTCAGACTCACGCCCTTTACTCAATCTCGCAGATTATTGCGCGAGATTTATGATGCTCTCGCCGGCGTGCGCGACTATCGCTTCGTGGTTTTTACGTTTTTCGGTAAATATATGCCATACCCTTCGACCCATTTGTCAGGGATGGTGTAGGTAAGTAACGAATTTGACTCACACGTAAAATAATCTCAAGAATGATTTAATTTGATGTAAAGTTCCCAAAAATATTAAAATTCAATTTAATGTTTAGCTTCTAATTAAATTTATTATTTACAATAGCCCTTCTTTATGTTTCCACATATGTACATCACAATACCATTCGGGGAGACCTACTGAGTATGAGAAATATGATTTTCTAAAACTCAATGAAGCCACTTATAAAAAGTGTAAAAAAACAATATATCATTTCTTTGCATGCAATGTAAAAATTATGGGAATAATATATGCCCTAAAGGACTATCCTGTAGCTATAAATATCGTGAATTTTCGCCCAATTTATTACGTTTGTGAAATACTTTATCCCCATATCTTCACGTTAGTCCTTTACTTACGAGTTGCCATCTTTCCTGCTAGCACTAGAAATATTGCAAAGAAGAGTTACTCCTGCCTGCTAATCCTTTCAGATCCTTCGTCGCACCTTTTCAATGTTCTCACCGTCTGAAAAGATTGCCCATTTATCGCTTTCTCGATTTTACGCAAAAGAAAACGTTCACTTGGTAAGGGTTTTCCACAACGCAGAATTCAATGGCGTTATTACAAATCCTATGTAAGTCGTACAGCATACATGCAGGCCATTCGCAAATGCATTTCACCAAATTTGACAGGCAGTCACTAAATATTTTATAAGAGAAAACATCCTTAAGCAATTCGTTAATTAACAGTAACAATAATACCCAGATTTATTTGTTCAAGATCAAAAATGCATTGTTGAATTTAATTGAAAAGCAAGTTTTTCTTAGCACGAAAAAAAAACGGATGAGCTTCCCTGTAAATTATGAAACGCAACTCCATTTCGTTTGTGTCTTACTCTTTTCGCTCCCGTTTAATTCAAACGAATATACGAAGATGTTCCCGTTTTTAAAATGACATTGTTGAGGATTCACTCTGACTGCTTCATCTTGCCTGGAAATTCTTCCGGTTTATTTAGTAAGCGAACGAGGAGGACGTAATGTTGCTGGTGTAAGAGATTTTTAAGTGTCGTTTTGACGTAGTGCACGAATTCTATTAACATAACGTGCCCTCGTTTCCTTTTCGAGCAATTTATTGTTGTTGGAGTTGAACACGCACCGAATTCAATTGAGCACCCTGACACCACCAGATTTACCATCACTACAAACGCATTGAATAATTCCGCGCCTCATCATAGTTCCATATTCCACGCGTTTAACCACGTATCGATCCAAGATGGAAGTCAACGACTTTATTCTCCGATTCTAAAACGAAATTGCGTCGGATGCAATTCGATTCAACTTCTTCATTAAATCTAAAACGGAAGAGTGGTCGCACGAACTCGTTAGAGGATAAAACTATGCAAGTAGATTCAAAGGTTTGAATGAAGAAAAAAAAACGTTTTAAATGGAGACGAGTGTTTTTGTAAAAGTATGAAAATGCCTCTCCTCGCAAACCGGGATTAATTGAGAGAAATAAAAGCAGCTGAGTGAAGTGAATGTTTATTCAGGTGTTTCCCTGGAGTTTGGAAATGCCATTTGCGTTTTCAGTTCGGAATTCGAGCCAAAACAAAATTTCCAAATGATTAGGAAAAAATATTTTTATTTCCTTCTCACTATTTGAAACGGAGCGCCTAAATAAACAGCCTGAGAAGTCCTCGTAAATGCTTCTTCACTTTGTTTAATCATAGCAAATCGGCAGTCTACGAAAGTCAAAAAATTTCAACGTCCTATATAGGATTTGTAATAACGCCAATGGAAAACTCTTTCCAAGTGAACGTTTTCTTTTGCGGAAGATCGAGAAAGCGTTAAAAGGGCAATCTTTTCAAACGGTGAGAACATGAAAAAGGTACTACGAAGGATCTGAAAGAATTAGCAGGCAGGAAAAACTCTTTGCAATATTTTTAATTCTAGCAGGAAAAATGGCAACTCGTAAGTAAAGGACTAACGTAAAGATATGGGGATAGACGTAATAAATTAGCCGAAAATTATGACAGTAGGATAGTCCTTTAAGGCATATATTATTCCCATAAATTTAACATTGAATGTATAGAAATGATTTATATCTTTTTACACTTTTTATAACGTGTCTTCATTGAGGTTTAGAAAATCATATTTCTTATACTCAGTGGGTGTTACCGTGTGATGTATAAGTTTGGGGTTCTTTAAATTAATTTCTTCAGAGGGAAGCAAATTTGAATTTGAATATTTTTGAAGGAGTTGTCTTGAACCATTAATCATCAAATATTAACTCGTTGTGGGTGTATTGTTATAATTATGACATCATTTTTTCCCTTACAATGAACTTTCGTCTTTATTGACGATATGAAAATATTGATGTTATTATAGAATTGTTAGCTGGCAAACTAACTTAATTCTCTCTAATGGAATTCCCCTTCGACATGAATATTTATTAATTGGTGCGTATTTTGCTCACGACAGTGCCGGAAAACTACACTGAATTAATTAAATTCCCAGAAATACGATTACCCTTTAATTGGCGAAATAACTCCTAGATGAACACGAATTCCCCTTGAAGTGAACCAACTCTATGTCGTCGTCGCCGTCGCGGATTACACACGAAGGCGGACGGAAAATCAATCGCCATTAAAAATACATGTCTTTATTAAATGACCAAAACCAGCTGCGTGAATTTCCAGTGCTTTTTACCGTCAAGGAAAATACGCGGACAATTTAAATGCAAATTTTAAATGTTTGTGATACATGGTTTAGTCATTTCGTCAGACAATGCCGAAATGGGAAACATTTTTTTGCTGTTTTTGTTACATTAACATAAAGTCGATTAAGAAAAGAGAAAATTCCAGTTTAACGTCACGTAATGTTTTCAAGAGCAATAACGCTTTCGTCGGCAATGCTCTACTTACGATTATTTTTATTATCCTTTGAATTTTCTTTGGCAAGAATGCGAAGCTCATGTATATTTGAGCTTTGATGTTTCTGCATGTCTTCGACAAAAAGATATTGTATTACTTACTGAAGTATACACAACTTTATTGCATAAATAAACACTATGTATACAAAAAAAAATAAGACTTAGCTCTAGATTCGGCACGAGTTTTAAGTCCGAATGGTAAGTATAGCTTTAATGGCATGTCTGACTTACTCTCATCTATCATTCAGAATCACATCTAATTAATTATTACAGCTTTTAGAGCTATAACGCCCATGTTTATGTGCTAGTGTTGTATGTTCAAAACGCTAACGCTAACGGATTCGAACCGCAAATGTTTGTTGTTTATTACAGTGTAAATACCTAAGCACAAATTCCTAACTCACAAAATTTATGACAATTAATAAATTTTAGCCGAAATACCGTGCAAGTTTAAATTCAAACTTGATGCACTGCAAATTTGAACTATAGAAAAGTGAATGAATGCGTTATTTAATTATCACGTGTGCATTGAGGGCCACATCTTGAATGCAAGCCGAAGCTTCCGGCGGGGCATTTTAATTAAGACAATTAGTGCTTTGAAGACGCAGCGCGAAATCAAATAAACGGAGTAATAATGTTCGCACCGAATACTTGCTAATAAAGAATGGCCAATTGAATTAATTGTTTTCTCAATCCCGGTTAAACCGTTCCTAAAACACTCCAATTAATTTCGCCGGAACGATTTCGCTGAGTTCTCAAAGAAAGAGGGAAAAAATCAGCTGAAACAGAACTAATTAAGCAAGCTGTTCAGAACTTTCGGAATTCAATTTTTCCTCACCGATGTATTCGATCTGCGCACACTATAAGCTCGAATGATTTTTTATTTTTGGTGTAACTGGAGAAATTAACCAAGAGGACACCGAAGTTTTTCCTCAAAACCCATTACGCTGCAAAAACTAATGCGTGTTCCTGCAATTATGTGTGTTATACACTGGAGACCTGTAACCCCCACACAACAGAGAACGATAAAATTAAGTCCGCAGATGCGCCACAAGCGGACTAATTGCCTGATATACCTCACACAGAGCCCTTCCTGAACAAAAACGCTTCATTTCAGCGACCTCCATACATCAGAAAATTAATCAACTTCCACCGATTGTACAAAACCAATATTCAGATGCTTGCTGAAAATCTATCCGATGGAGAGTAATTTCCAATTACTAGGCGCTGATCACTGCCTAGTTCACAAAAGGACATCGGCGGGCAAAAGATTTAATAGTCCTGCTTAACTAACGACGCTAATTTATTTCGTGTATTATATTTAAGCGGCAATTGTTGCCTTATGGGATTACTTCATTATAACTTCGTAATTATGAGAGCTTAATTAAAAAAGTTCGGGGCGCTGAAGTAATTTCTTTTTTCAGAGAGGAATAGGGTAAAAACGTTCACTCATACGTCCAAGGGAGTGAAATATAATTAATACTTGAAAATTGATTACGTTTTATATTCAAAGTAAATAGGAAAATGCGTTCGTTTTTTGTAGAAAAGTGAAATGGCCCCTACTCGTAAGTGGGGGCTAATTGAGAGAAATGAAAAACCAAATGTTTACTCGGCGTTTCCCAGCAGTTTGAAAATGCCATTTACGTTTTCAGGTCCGAAATACAACTTGCAATTGATTAGCACTAAAAAAAATATGTCAATAGTTTCTATTTGTACAAGACGAGGGTAATTCGAGATTAGCAGAAGCAAATGCGTCTTCGTTAAGGAAATTTATAATTTCAACAAGTATTTACAAGTAGAGTATCAGAAAAAATGATTTAATGATTGATTTATATATATAGACATAAGAAAAGATATAATGTAGGACTTGAAAGCTCTGATGTGAAATATTGATAGGTCAGTTTCTTTCTTCTGAATTTTCGATGAGGATTCGATAAGAATATGTTTAAATATGAAACACATTTTCAAACTTTCTGCCTTGAAATAGAACTCATATATGATAACTACCCAAATGAGCATTGACCTCAGAGGTATCAGATTAATAAATCAATCGTGTCCAATCAAGGGTGTCCAAGTCTCGTTGACTTATTAGAAATTACACTCATTTCATGTTACTGTAGACAGGGAGGTATTCACAAATTAATATCATGAATTATTTGAACTGAAATGAACTCGATTTTGTAAACGTGCTTTTTTTAATCCTCAAGAAACTCGCGTGCTCTGAATTATAAAATCAAAATTAAATATTGCGTCTACGTAGATCGGATTCCACGCTCGGGAAGGCCCTCCTTATTTAATAAAATCAAACGCCTGGAAAAGACAACATCGCCCGTACAAAGATCATGAATTTTTCAGTTTAATTTTACACTTCGTTTCCCCATTTCAATACGTACAATTCTGTTTGCATGAGTAAGCTTGGGAGCGTGCCCCCCAAAGCGGTCAAATCCTCTCGCTTCACGTCTACTTTACGTAAATCGATAGGAAAACGATGCCAACAGCTGTGCAATAAAATTCCGAGTCAATCGAATTTAATTAGTTATTGCAAACTGAGTGCGAAACGTCCATAACTTCTCAACTCTTCTTGGTTCGTGATTCTTGTTTCTATAAAAAAACTTCAAAATTAATTAATTAAAAAATTTCTTTGGAATAGCTTTTCCGTTTCCCCCCTAAACGCACAGGGGCTTTTCAAAGTCTATTGAAATCAAACCTCTGCGCTTATTTAATATTTAAGGAATGATTAAAATGTCATCCTCTTGAAAGAAGCCTGCGACGCTGTGAATCGGGGGGAACGCTATTATTTTCCGTTGTAGGAATGACGCACATCAAAACGACGCCTAGACCTTCTATTTCAGGATATAGTAGAGCGACTGGATTGATTTTGATGAACTGCTTGCTTTGCCATGCAAATATTTACATCCCCCCAAAAATGTGCGCACCGGCTTTTATTAGCTGCGTAGTGAGCTGGGCTGTTCAAACGCGTGTTCGCGACGGCCAACTTTAATTATTGGCGTGAAAAAAAATTGGTGTTTAATTAAAACTTTCAATATGAAATTGGAAACTTAGATGTAATTTAGGTTTTTTTTTTGAATGGTTTGAGTTCTAACAGCACTTAATTGAGCTCATCCGAATTCTACCTAGTCCTCATCCAGTGCCCAATTCCTTCCAACCCTCTTCTTCTTTAATTCGTGCCTCCAACCTCTAGAGCCTTCTTTCTCAACTGTTTCTTCTCTGTTCCCGTTCGTCGTGTCATCTCCTCTTGGATTCGCTTTAGTTTTTTGTTTAAGTTGAGGTAATCAGTATTAATTCTCACTTTCAGCACTACTTATTTGAAGGTTTGATTTTAGGATTCGTTGTGGACAATCAAGGCTTTTACTCATACAAAGACTTATCTAGTAGTTCCTTGAATTAAGCAATCCATTATCTTAGGCAAGGCTTTTGGGGCTATTTTCAAAATAAAATTAGATCTTCGAAATAGAGTTTATCATTGTAGTTTGTTAAGCTTTTTGCTAGTTTTGTAACTTGCGAGTTATCTACCTAAAACAAATGGAATTAAATTTGTTGTGACCCAGTTTTAACTTGAAATGAAAAATACCATAAGTATAATATGTATGTTTAGAAAGGATGTGTCTCGTTCGTGTACAATGACGTAAAACGAAAAGAGAAAATTCACAGCGGATGTGTATAATGGACACGATCCGTTGCCAAGGAGAAACGTCCGTGTCTGGAAGCAGCGGCAGAGGCGCAAACGAAAAACACCAGCTCCGATGTGCACAGACGTGGAAATCGCGAGTAGCTTTTCCCCGACACCCGCCCTGAATGTGAAAACCGCACAGCGTAAAAATCCACATGGCAGAGGCATCGCCTTAATTCATTGGAACGAACAGATCTTGATTTATATCAAGCACCAGGACGGCACGGGGAAACGCTTAATTTAATTTTAATTCATTAGTTCTAATAACGCTGTTATAACAATGCTCGCGTCGGGTTGAGCAAAATGTACTAATTTAATGTATCTCAACATAACTGGAATGGAAACATTTAATTCATTCCGCGAGGAGACGGGAAGTCGAGCGTGGGCTTTTCGTGATTAATGAAAAATAATACCTGAGAAATACCATGACGAAAATCCAAACCCTCCCTAAAGCTTGTTTATTCGAAATTTTTAATTTGAAGCGAGCCTGCCTTTTAATATAATACTAAAGACATATTTTTAATCTTTGGCCTTTCTCCGTCGTATTTAATACAATTTTCTTTAAATAACTTATTATATGTTTTGCTAAATTAGAGAATATAAAGAAAAACCCCAATTTCCTAAACTTCTTCGTTTTATATGCTTACTAAAAAGAGGTCTCAATTATTAAAACGAACACACACCCATGAAACCCAATCAATAAAACGAAACCTGAAAGTTTATTCGCTTTGATTCACGTATTGAATCAATGAAAGTACGGTTGTAATTATTTTATTGTTTCTTCATTTCTTTCCTAAATATGAAAAAAGCAGTCATTAACATCGAAGGTAAGGCTTTTAAATTAATGACGCTATGTATCGCTAATGGTAATTACCATATTCAAATGATAAGTAAATCTTTGTACTTTCATTAGAGCGAAAGGCAACTAGCTTTTCTATGCCGAATGATTTCAATTAATTGCTCTGTTGTTGCATAATTTTTTTAGGCTATACTACATTGCAAAATATTGTTTTTTCTTTTCTAATTCCTGCAATTTTTTTAAGATTTTTCTTTTCCTTTAATTGTTTATTTATTTACGGGCAAGCCCATTTACAAATTTTACATATTTACATGGAGTAAGCTTATTATTAGCTAACGCATATTCCAAGTGAGCGCAGTAAAGTCGATGTAAAGAATCTTATGAGATGAAATAAGTTGTACATACATCTCGTAATGAAACCTAAGGTTTTGGAAATAATTTGAAATATTCGGTAGTCCATTTATAGAGTAGACATAGTCGATTGGAATTAAAAAATTAAAAAGCAGGGGTCTCAGATGCGAGCCCTAGCGAATGCCAAAAATAAGTTTAGATTGGAAGTTATCTGACTTTAAAAATTTGAATACGATCAGATAAAGAGCTTTCTATTAAATATAGTAAGACACCGTTTATGCCATTAAATTTATTTTATTATAGTTTCTGTGAAGGTCTCTTGTGATTCACTGTGTCGAATGCCTTGGAGAAATCAGTGTAAATGGAGTACACCTCAAATCCTTTCTACGAGGCACCCAACAGAAAATCAGTTGACCTAGCCTTCGTCGATACACGAATCTTTAAGAAACTTCTCAACTGTCTGGTTATGATTTTTCCAAATAATTTGGGAACAGCACTTAGTATGCTTATAGGGCGATAATTAATTACCCCCTGTTTTATGTATAGAAGTTACAAAACTGACCTCCCTGATATCAAGAAAGGTTACCTCTTCGATGGTAAACAATGGCCTTGAAAGAATGAACGCGCAGTTTTTTAAGAATAAAGGATAGACCCATCTGGTCATATTTTTTTGCAAAGCTGCAAAGTTTTGGTAATCCAATAAGGAGCCTGAGGATCTGTACCTTAAATGAGCCTCTTTTTTTAAGTAAAATGTTATACTTTAGTTCAAGAGTGAAGCAACTTGGGAATTTTCTCATTGATATTGGTTTTTTGGTAACAAATAGTTCAATGGGCTTGTATAATACATTATAAAAGGAGTCGACCATTGAATCCAAGGATCTGTCAGCCAACGACTCGTCCCAAGAAAGACAACCCAGGTTTTCTTTAATGCATTGATAATCTGCTGACTTAAAGTCATAATAAAACTCATAGGTCTGTGGGAGTACAATGTTAGACTGGCTAGTCTTTGAGCTAATTAACTCTATAAAGAGGGGAGTGTGATAATCATCTGGTTCAAGTAGTAATTCATGGGCAAGAGTTACATTAAAGAGCTCGTTACAAGAAAATACAAGGTAAAGCATCGATTCATTAGAGTTAGAAATACTGTTTATCTGATAAAGGTTAGTTTTTGGCAGGCTGACTTAAAAGTTTTTTATTTTAAAAATAAAGGAAACACATGTATATGGGTGGTTGTTTGCTTTTGAAATTGTGCAGGTTTTGAATTTGACTTGTTTTCCTCAGTACTGCTATAAGTCAATTTCGAGGGCACCTAATCTTACAATAGAAAGGCTTTAAGATTCGGACAGGACAGGAAGATGATAAAATTTATGGCTGAAATTTGTAAGATGGTGGTTAGAGCATATGCAGAGGTTGCTGAAGGAAATAATGGCAAAAAAATAAACGAAGCTAAAACAATTAAAAGAGATAGAAAGAGAGGTCCAAAAGGGGGCACATACAAACACAAAATTAAAGAACCTGTATGAAAAAGAACCTTACCCCCAAAAAGACAAGATGGGGCAGAAAGATGACGGAGCTTTATTAATTAAACTTTGCTTGTGAGTGAAATGATGGGTACTTATAATTAAATTTGGTTTTCTTTCGAAATCGAATTTTCGTCGATCAATCGAGAAATCAACACCGCTTACTACATCAAAGGAAGGCGTCGGTAGCTCGTGTTGTAACATTTGGAAATTGCATCGACGTGCATTTAACGCGCTGACGAAGCTTCTCGATTCTGCAAGGCTTGCGGAACTGGCGGTAGACTTTGTTAGGTACCTCTTCACATGTGAAATTTGCGTTAACGATTTTCAGCGTTCGTGACACGTATCGCGGATGATTTGCATAATACGCGTGAAAACTCGCTTGGCGCACACAAGTTTGCGTTTTGGCACCACCGTTACGCCAAACTCTTTTTTCAAATCAGATCTCGAGTTATTGTTTCTTGCATGCGGGGAAAAGGTTTTGTTAATAATATGCACTTTCAAGTTCAATAATTGGCAAGGGGATAATGCGGAATTCAAAGGAATTTACGAGGACAACACAAATTATAGAATTTTAGAACCCGACGAAAAACACCAACAATGATAAATCCCGGGGTGGATCCTTGCCTTTTTGTTATTGTACGTGAAAAAAACAATTGCAATCGCGGTCGTTACGCTTCCCTTAATCCGGGAGATTACACCGCAAAGAAGGGATCCATTTGTACACGAGTCGGTTTCTATATTTTAACCGCGTCGTTTTCGACCTACATCAGGCGAGATCCCATTTAGAATTCTAACATGTTTTCAATTTTTGCTTCTCCTCAAAGTCAACATAATAAGTCGTGCTTATGACGGGGCTTGACATGAAGTATCAGACGCAATTTTTCACATTTTTATGTCGATAGGCCGACGAACTGTATTATGGGAAAATAAATGAAGGAAAGATGTTCAAATCTTTTCTGTAATCCCGTCTGAGTTATTGAGATATTAATTTTATAATAACGATTGTCAGTGTGTGTTGTTCACGCTGACGCCCCGTCGAGTTCCGGTTTTTCCCCCAACGTTTCTGCGCTGTTCTCGTCCCGTTGCTGCAATAAAAGCAATGCTGCCAACGACAGCCGCCCCGAAAAGTCCCTTATAATAGTTGATGAACGTTAGTAAAAGACCAACGTGACCACGGTTTTAGCTTGCACGTCTGCCAGTCGGATTAATTTACAGAACAATCAATAACTTGTTTACGCTTTTATATTAGCAAAAAAAAACTAATTACAAGCACGGCTATAAGCTATAAGTTTGCAATGTTATCTTTTTCTAGATAACTTAAAAGCTATCAAACGAATGAAATTTGATGCGAAAGATTCTTATCTCGTCCTCTCACTTCGTACTAAACTTTTTATTGAAATCAAGTTTCAGAAATGTCAAAATGAATAAATAAGTTAAATTTTTTGAACAATTTAAATTGTGAAGTAAATTTTATTCAAATTTAAATTAAATCAAAAACTAGCTGAAATAGTAGAACGTCTCCAAACCCTATCTGCAACCCAAACTTTACTTGTTTTAAATATTTATTGTAGGAATTGAACGAAATCTAAATACAAGAAATAGGGTGGTTTGAAACGGCCTTTTTAAGTCAAAGTCAAAGAAACCATTGATGGAACTCTTTGGGATAGGTTATTTGGAACGAACTCATGAAAAGCTTCATCACGGACTGAACAATTGATGATAAGCTAGAATTATGCAGATATTTTAAGGAATAGTGAAGAAGTCATAGTCTTAGTCTGTTTTTAAATAATTTTGACTAAGCCTGTTGTCGTTGTCATGGGGGTGCGCGTTATATAATATGGAAGAAGACAGCGAGACCATCAAAATTCAAAATTTAACCAAACCATTTGATTTGTCTTCTCTGTCTCTGGTCACAGATAACTACGAGTGTCAAGTGAAAAATATATATTTTCTTCTTCAAAAACGCCAGTCTGGAGCAAACATGAGAACCAAATTGCTTTTTAAATGTCTTTGGGCAATGAGAAAAAAATGAATCTAGTTCAGGCAGTCCCCATAAAGAAAGTTCTAACATCAAGAGCAAAGGCGACCTTAAATAGTAAAGATAATAATTACTTCTGTATACAGTCAGTATTAGAAAAATGGCAATACAGAGATAAATGGTTGTCTCTTCGCGATAACATAAAACTCAATTCAATGGAAGCACAAAAAACTTTCAATCTCAAGAAAGTTTTCCACCGTTTTGAAAACAAAATTAAATTAAACTCTGAGCCTCGACCATTGCCTATTGCGCAAGTTCTATTGCTATGTACTTTAAACGTAAACAATCAAAGCGGCAGTAAACAAAAACTTACCATAACAACGAAAAGCTGGCAATAATGTGGGGAAAGTTCGTGAAAGCTGAAGGGGGATCAACTTCGAAAGCTTGCGGAACAGAAGAAGCACTTGTTCACCGCGAGCGTCTGTTTTAACATTGCAAGACGCTTTGGTGGTGGGATTCCCGCATCGCCGCGTGCGACCGTCTATGACATCGGAACTACACTGAGTGTCTATCCGTCACCTGGTCAACGGCGCCGCGACGCCTTCCTCGCGCAGTTCTGGTAGATTTATAGTCGCTGCCTTGTGAACCGTCAAGATTTCACCAGGTTTTTTTTTGCTTTCCTGACAGGTCCGACACAACAACTAAACCATACCTCCCCTCTCCCCATCCATCCATTAATTAGTTGGTACCTAGATTCTAATTCGTCTTGAAATGCGAAGACCCTAGATAGTTCGACGACGTGCAATATTAAATTGAATTTTTTGTTTATATGGGTTGATAGCAATGATAAATTATATCCAGAACTAACGGTTAACTTATCTTTCACCGGATTCATGAACGTAGGAAGATTACACCGCTCTTAACGTAATTAATTATATAATTTAATTAGATTAAAGTGTAACTTTAAAAACTAATCTCAGATTATAGTCACGTTCACGTACTTCACAATAGACGACGCCAACTAAGGACTCGCAGGACTTGTTGTTTTATTCGGTTTTAATATGTGATCAGCATCACTAATTCATAGAATAAAAAGTTATTTTCGCCAAGAACGAATTATTATATACGGTTTTCCTACACTCTTAATGTTGTTCTTGTCGTCTTAATAAGTCTCGAGATTTGGTAAATTAACTGAGTTGTGAAATTCTTTGATATTATCCGAAAATAATATACATTAGGCGTACTTGTGCGTTGACCTAGAATCCCTTCTAAATCTAAATCGCCGCAGCACCCGCATTTGCGCGCCTAATGGTAGCAAATATTACTTCAGAGTCCTAAGACGGCTGTCTGAAGCTCTGAAGCTACCGCAACGACGAAAGATAAAGACCAGTCGCTATCCCTCACGAAACAATTAAGGCTGGTGGAAATTTATTTGGCTGAAGGTCCTTTTTTTATCTCGTCTGAAATATAAACTTCAAGACGGCTTTTTTTGGGGGAATTTTAGCCACCTCGTTTCTACATCGACATTTAAAATTATTCTCCCTCATTACTGAGGTATGTTAAAGTTTTGTGCAAGTTGGGAGAAAAACTAAATTGATAAGTAGTTGCAACTCGATTTACGATTACTCGCGCTGCAAAAGTTTACACAAATTAAAAACAAAGTTTTATTTAAAAATGATTACTTACCATGTGTTCCTAAGTTTAAAGTTCTTGTCGGCGTAATCGTTGGCGATGAAACTTGAAGCTGCAATTCTTTTGTGACAATCCCAAGTAACACGAAATGCTTTATTAAATTCGGCGTCTTTAAAACTTTGGAGTTTTATAATTTGGTATTACAAACATTTTCTCAGCACTAATCTCCAAAATGGGCGACACAACTTTTCAGTCAGATAAGAGTTACTGATAGTGAAGTTTTATTTTATTATGGATACAAGTCTTATTAACAGTTCAATGTTTCCATCATATGTATAGCTGTTTTATTTTTCAATATAATTTGAAATAATTTAAATAATCATCAGTAAATAGCGAAGCCCAAACAGCAATGGACCAAGATTCGAACTTGGGGTAACCCTATATAGAATACAAGGGTTGGGATTAACCGAAAAATATTTACAGAAATTTTTAGGTAAATTATATTGTAATAGTCGAGGCTTTATTCTACCAATCAGAAACAGAATATACACTGTTCGGTGTGTAAAATGAAGTTCCTGACAGTTGGTGTTAAAAACTAGTCAGAAACATTTTGATTCGGTCCAGTTTTTGGCGAATTTAATTCAATTTTGCACGAACTCTCTGAAATACTTTCTGCATTTCACGCAGTTGCATACAGGACGAGCTACGCCGGAGCGCTTGCAATTAAAATTGATTGTGCTTGATTAGAATGTAATGTCTGTTTACGTAAATCCTCTCACAACCAATATCCTTTCGCTCTGTTCAATAGCCACTGTTCGTTTAGAAATCCTCCTGACATTTTAGATTAGGAATAATGACCGTACAATTCAGCCGGTTGCTACAATACTTATTTCACTTCCTCCTCGTCACATACGATAATATTACAACTTAATTTCAAAGTACCAAATATCAATTCTTTTTTTTTTTAAAAGATCAATTTATTTTGTCAAATATTTTTCTGAAAATTCCCTTAAACCACTATTGCAGTTTTGCTTGAAATATAGTGTGTTCAAATTGGTTTCGATTAGAAAGATATCTAAAAGCATTATTTAAAATACAACCGAGTATTTTTATAAGACATACATAAATACATATATCACGCATTTCTTCCATACGTTTCGTTTACAAAATCCACACTAACAAATCAAATCTCGTTTCGAACCTACTGTCGCGCCCTCAATAACAAGACTGACAAAAGCAGGCAACAAAGTAATCGAATACTTTTATTGGTAATTTTATTCGGGAGTTTTATGTGGAAGATAAAATTCTCGTGCCTCGGGTCTGTGTCGAATTCACCCAACTGCTCGAATCAGGTTTTTCGCATTTCACCGGTTCGTCAAACAATGGACTCCACGAGATTATGCCCGCTTTGTTTTCTTCCATTTTGGGTTCGGCTTTCACGACAAGTTAATCAAAAGCGTACATAATCTGCGAGCTTTTAGAAACGGGGCGAGGAAATCACGATTCTGGAATATCAATCGTCAATTAGTATAGTTCTCCAATTTCTATTTCGTTTCGATTCGGTTCGCAAAGCAAATCTTTATCATAAAAAAAAAGATAAACAAATTAATCAGCCTCTTTAAAGGCAATGCAAATATCAAACAAGAAAAATGTTTCATATTTTAATAGTAATAATAATAAAATTAATTTAAATCTACAGAGTCATGACATCAAATTAAAATGTTATATGAGATGTTTTTTTTTAATAAAACTAAGACGTTACATTCATTCTTCAAATGGAGGTAAGCCAAATAATTCGGGCTTAAATTCCGTAAGCGAATTCAAGACGACGGTGGCGGGCCTTCTCAATTCTTCAGGTACTTCACTTGTTGGGACCATCACGACTTGCATCCCTGCACTTACAGCGGCCTTAACCCCGTTTGGGGCATCCTCAAACACCAGGCACTACTCAAAAATAAAATAAATAATTCCGGTTCGCTTCGTCAGATCTTTGAACTAACCTGTTGGGGTTTTGGGTTTTCTGGAAACCTCGACGCACAAACCAGAAATATGTCGGGGCTGGGCTTGCCGTACTTAACTTCCGGGTCAGAACTGCCCATGACTTTGTGGCAGAATTTCGAGAAGAGCCTCTGGTGACTTTGAGTTTTAACGTTTAAAGTGAATTGCGACGACGACGTGGCCAGAGCCATCGGGACGTCGTGCTTGTACAAGTGTTCGATTAATCTCTCCACACCTAAACGAATCAAAACTAAATATAAACTGTAGGGGTTGGGTTTATTTTGCTTACCAGGAAAAATCGGTGGATTCTGCAATTCCTTGGCAACTTTCTCTCGGTAGATCTGAACGAATTCTTCAACGGTGATCGGCAGCTTCATTTCTCTAATAGCAATTTTCGCCGTGTCTTTCTCGGGGGTTCCCAAAATCTTCATTCTAGCCTCGCAAGTGTATTTCTTACCGAACATTAGGGCAATGTCGCTGATAATTTTGTCCAAGCCTTTTTCGGAATCTTATTAAAGCAAAAAATGTAGAGCGGCGTTATTTTAGGATTATTTAAGAACTCACCTATTATTAAACCGTCCAGGTCAAATAAAACGTGAGTAATTTTCTTGTAAGTCATGATGAGCGTACTCTTCGAGTTATTATGCACCGCACGACACTGAGAATTGGGAATAGGAACGAGAACGAGACGGTCCAAGTGGATTCGGCTTATATATCAGCAAATTGAAACATGACTGTTTGAGGAGGGGAACACGATCACGATTACAACCCCTGGCTTACAAGCAAACAAACGCATCGGAAAACTACAAGAGATTTAAACTTTGCGACTTATGTTAGTTAAACAGCGCCGGCGGAATAAAATTTTGTTACTACAGGCGTTACATTGTTTTCCTACTGTTGTTTAGGTATGATGTAATTTGCACGTTTGCAAAATATTTGGTTTGCATTCTCTGTGAGTGTTTCTCTCGTTTTATTACACAGGAAGTTCGTGGTGGTACACGTGATATTCAAATTTTATAAGCGTGAATTTTGACGGTTTTTCAGAAAGCGGCCAAACCAATATAATCTGCATGCCAAATCCAAACAGGTGTTATAATATTTATTCATTCGCAAATGTAAATTTAATTAAAGTCATTGCCCAGAACCAATATGTGCAAAATTTTATGGTCCCGAATTGTTTGGATAGCGAACACACATCGTGCTCTCTTACGTCAATATTAGTCATATTTCCGCAAAATTTGACGATTATGAATCGTGCATCTAGAAACACGTTAGGTGTGAGATAAGCATGAATTCAAAGAAGATAAAGAAAGTGTCGATAACTTAATTACATGTGATTTCTTTATAAAAAAGTCACCTAAATTTAATAGTCCGTATTAATTTCCTGAATATTATCTTTTAGTATTAATCCATGTCTTAACTCTTAACTGACCATTAAGAAAAATGTTATAAAAAATTATTAAATTGAAAATTGCTACATATTTCATTAATTGTTTAATAATATTGCTATTTTACAATAAAATCGTTTGGCAATATAAAGCAATTATCAAAGATAAACGTCTAATAATATTCTAGCCTCAATTAATAAACATTTTCGTAACTTTTGGAGACTCATACTACGAAGAGCAAAAATTTTAATGATTTGGGCACCTACTTAAAAAATTGTAATACTATTGGCTAATTACAAGCAAAGAATTTAGTCACCAAAAAATCTCTCAAAAATATATTTTTTTTAAACATACATAAATTTGTATATTTTAATTGGATTAGGCCCCGCTTGTGAAGTAAATGCGTCTACTAAATTACCTAATAGTTATGCTAATTATCTTCCTCTCTATTACAATAACTTTCCACTGATAGAAGTCTATTAACTTTTGATTGCGGCCGTTTAAACTAAACGGAATTTTTGACAATCGAATTAAATGAACGAAGGAATTTGCCGTGGTCGGAAAGCTTTCTGTTATTTTCCATTGCATTTGTGTCCAGAAGCAATCAACTTATTATTTAAGTATATCAAGTGTTGGTGTACAGGCACTTATAAAGTTAAGGTGGCTCTTAGAACTCCAACTCCATTCGCTAGAATATTCGAATGTTTAAGAATTTAAATATTATGCCTTTTGATCACAAACTTTATTTATTAAATAGCATAATTAATAAGTTCCTGTTTATTTGTATTTTGATTAAATTGTATTTGAAAATCACGCAGTAATAAAACAACGCAAAATAAATATCATCATTTTAATTTAATCTAATTAAATTATTTTATTTGTCGATTTATTTTTGCCAGTATCCAATTTTTTATTGTACTATTTTACAATTGGTAAAAGTATTAATATTAAACAATAATTTTAATATAACTCAGGTTTTCTTCCAGGTCTTCCCCAAATGTTGTTCGAATTTACCGCCACCGACTCGCAGTGCTACCAACTATGAAACTGATTGCAACGAGTGAAGTGCGGTAAATCTGAAATGTTTTCAATCACAATACAAAAAGAATCTTAGCTTAAACTTTCTCGTATAGATGATCGCTTTATATCCATACGCAAAAGTATCAAATCTAAATGACAACGCCATATATAACATTATAGTTCAAATCCAACAATTATTCAAATAATAAATAATAAATTCAGTTTTATAACATCGGTTGATGCATCGTTGACTAGAAAAACGAAATATGCAAGCGCCATCTAGTGTGTTTTAACCACACTACTGTTATTAGGTTCGAAACTTCAACAAGTTGATTGACAGGTACATTGTTATCCATATATTATTTTTTTATACAAAGAAATTCAAGTATACTAAAAGTGTCGAAGCAGAAAGCATTTTTTAAGGTAAATAAGCCGGTGAATTTAGTGTACATATCAAGCAAACCGCCGTAAAGTTCGTTGTAAGAAAGCGACCAAGCCCAAAATTTTTAGGTTAGGTTCCGATCCCATCGTCATTCTTTTAGAAAATATCAAGAAATGTCATCGGGTCGCCCCATTAAATGCGTTGTAGTCGGTGATGGAACAGTCGGGAAAACTTGTATGTTAATATCATATACGACAGACAGTTTTCCGGGCGAATATGTACCCACTGTGTAAGTCGAATATACGTGGGCACTTGCTTTGTAATTAGTTGACAAAATTCTAGCTTTGATAATTACTCTGCCCCCATGGTTGTTGATGGCATCTCAGTGAGCTTAGGGTTGTGGGATACTGCGGGGCAGGAAGACTATGATAGGTTGCGTCCGCTGTCTTATCCGCAAACCGACGTATTCTTAATTTGCTTTAGTGTAGCGTCACCTTCATCATTTGAAAATGTTACCTCAAAATGGTATCCAGAAATAAAACATCACTGTCCTGATGCACCTATGATTTTAGTTGGTGAGTCACCACTGAAGGGAAAACCGCCCTAAATTAATTCCAAATTTCTTCCTAGGCACAAAAATAGATTTAAGGGATGATAGGGAAACTTTAAGCATTCTCGCAGATCAAGGCCTTAGTCCGATAAAACGTGAACAAGGCCAGAAATTAGCAAATAAAATCCGTGCCGTGAAATACATGGAATGTTCGGCCCTCACACAGCGAGGCTTGAAACAAGTATTCGACGAAGCCGTGAGAGCTGTGCTTCGACCTGAACCTCAAAAACGTCGTCAACGCAAATGTCTTCTTATGTAAGCTTCTATTAGAAGAGTTTTTTTTTTTAAGAATTGTTTTTTTTTACCATTGTGACACATTAACGAAATACACTCATGCCAAGTGTTTTCAGGGCATATAAATAAGTCAATAATATAGTTAATTTATATATTGCAAGTTACGTAATTTAATTCAGTGAATTATCACAGTTTAAGCTCGGCAAAATCAGCTCTTGTTTATTTTACACGCTTACCATGTTAAATGATGGACTGTTTACATTTTGCACAATACTGCAAAGCATGGGAACAGACTGTTAATGTACAGCATGTTGAGTGACAGGAAACTGGTTCTTATTCTGTGTGGACTACAGATCTGTATTCGAACACTTTACTAAAACTATATTGGATGTAAATCTCATGTTGAATTTAAAATAGCTATAAATATTCCAAACGTTTTATTACATCAAACTAACTTGAGAAAAGTAGGAGATTCTGTGTAGTTTTTTAAATTGTTCTGATATATAGTATAATCTCTTTTTGGATTTAAATATGTAATTATAATTATTTTCATGTAAATTGAAGATCTCTGTTGTACTGCACAGTAGGACTGTTCATTATAATTGCATTATGTAATAAATATATTAAGCCCAAATTAGAATAATAGCCTTCAAACTTAGTAAAAAAAAATTCATTACTGTTAGTTATGTGTCAAACCATTTTTTTTTTAATTACATTAATTATGGTTGACAGTTTTATATTGCAGTAACAACAAATTGTAGACGTTAACTGCCCACAGCCATGCCCATTGCACGTCCAAATTTCTAATGTCGATGTAATCTGTCAGCTTTCACTATCGTTCCATTTATATAATTGTATCTATTTACAAGTTGCAAATTCCTTGAAAAAATCTAAGTCTGAACTTCAGTCCTACAAATCTTTATAATATTTGAATGTTCCAAAATAAAAAAAGCTGGTATTTTTAGAGGCTATCGATATATTTACGTCAATAAGTTATAGTTTTATTAACTACGATACAGATTAATATTTTTATACGTCAATTAAAAAACATGAACGACTCTTATAACGAAAAAATACTCGGTAAGATTTTTTTTACGTTTTAGTGGATGTTTGTACGTGTTCGTTTTATTCTTGTTTATGTGTGCCATTTTTGAATTGAATTTTGTACATACAGAGTTTATATTACAAATTTAAATCAAAATATTAATTATATAACGACGAAATCTGTAATAATCTAACGATTCTTATTTTACTTAACAGCACAGAGTTCAATTTTTATACACTAAATTAAGTTTGCTCAAGACTTTGATATTATTCTATTTAGTTGTGCTTAGATTTTTACAGATTTTTCAAAGAATATTTCTTATCATAATCAATTTTGTAGTCGGTTAGTTGTGTAGTATTATGTGAACTAGCAAACAATCAACGATTCTGATACACTATAAACAGTGCTTCACTTATGTCTACATAAATCAAATAACGGCTGCAGCTTCACACTGTACATTTTTATATTGTTGATGATGTTTTCTTTCTTTAAAGTACTTCTCAATTTCAAAATAACTATAATATTGATATTTACTAACAGTGTTAGAATTTTATATTGTATATTACACATAAGATTGAATATGACCAAAGTAATCTTTATTTCTAGTCACGAACTTAAATTGTACTGCACACTTTTTTACCTTTCTAAGCATACACAATATGTAAAGGTGGTGTTTGAATATTTAACTTTTTTATGTGAATTAATATGTATTACTCAGAACTAAAATAAATCATTTGCCTTTTTTAAGTGGTATTTAGTTTAATAATGCTACAAATAAAAAACACAATCAATAATCCTACGTAACAGCGCAAAATATTGTTTAAAAAGCAAAATCATTAAGCGTTTACTTAAGTTGCAAGAGAGTCGGTTATCTTTCAAGCATTTAATAAATAAAAATTTCTTCTAGAGGTTTGCTTGGTTTAATCATCATACGGTGGTAGTCCAAACAACTCCGGTTTAAATTCAGTCAATGAATTCAGAACGAGCGTTGCTCCTTTACGTAACTCGGAGCTCACTTCGGGAGCCGGCACCATCACAACCTGCATTCCTGCGCTTACAGCTCCAAGGACACCGTTTGGTGCATCCTCCAAAACCAAACACTGAAAATCATTGATTGACTACTCAGTTTTATTGAGTTTCATGCATGGTTTTACCTTAGCAGGGTCAGGTTTGTCTGGAAATCGAGAAGCACACACCAAAAAAATGTCTGGATTAGGTTTTCCTCGCTTAACTTCATCATCAGAGCTGCCACTTACTATGTGATGGAACAACGAAAATAAATCCTTGTAGTTTTGTGATTTTATTGCGGTGACTCTGGCAGAGCCAGATGTGGCAACAGCCAAAGGGATGTTGTGCTTATGTATGTGACGAATTAGTTTCTCAGCGCCTACAATAATTTTTAATAGATTTACTGATCGTAAGTTACTGATGAATAGTTTACCTGGAAGTATTGGGGGATGCTGAAGCTCTTCTTCGGATAACGGCCGGTATATATTGAGGAATTCTTCGGGGGTAAGCGGTAGTTGCATTTCTGTTACAGCAAGCCTAGCAGTTTCATTTTCTGGCGTTCCTAAGATTTTAAGCCTGATATCTAAGCCGTAAGTTTTGCCGTAACGACTGGCAATGTCTTGCATCACTTTATCGTACACATACTCCGTATCTTTAAAATACATGAACTAGTATAAAAAATATTCAATTAAAAAAGTTCCTACCTAGTATTAAGCCGTCCAAGTCGAAAATTACGTGTGTTACTCCCTTAAACATTGTAGTAGCTGCGTAAAATTGCAGTCTCTCCAAAGTGACTTTGTCAATAACTATTGAATATTGTGCAATACACTGTAATAATTCGCACACGTTTGGAAACGTGTACAATCACAAAACACGCGATGATTTTATGCCGTTTAAAAGCGAATTTCTTGTTACATCATTCAGCATATGTAAGAATTTTTATTTCAGGTTATAATCTTTTCACTGATAATCAAATTTTCGCGCCAAATTTGAATTCGAACCAATTCAAAGTACTTACTTCCGCCACTAGATGTCGCAAGATAATGAAATGACAGTGACATTCTTGCGGAATTGAGGTTAGGATAATTTAATTTTTGGGAGATTACAATCACATAATAAACAGTAAATACAATCTTATCTGAAGTGCTGCGTTTCCACAATGATAAGCGATTGTTAGACTTTACTTCACAGAAGCTTTAGACTGAAAAAAAGAACAAGCCGGCATGGAACAATTAAAAATCCCAATCACTGCCTTCAAAACGGGATTAAATTCACATTTTGCATCCAAAGAACCATGGCAAATAGTTACTATTACGACAAGCACAGTATTAATATCGGTGTGGTTGTATAACTTCATTTTCGATGACGATGAAAGTAAGTTCTTGTGGTTTCATTCCCCGAATTGGGGCATTTACAATCATTTCCATTTCCTCTGTTTTACATCAGTGAGTTTTGTGGCCCCAGGGGCTGGGTTTAATTACGTTTATTTTAGGTATAATCACTAGAGTGAAGAAGACGTTTTTTAAGATAGCCAAGAACATTCCTGCTGTGAAACGTAAGCTCAATGTAGAATTAGAAAAAGTACAAACGACTTTTCGGAGTGATGTACAGGAGCGGACTAAAAATTTAACCTACATTACTACCCTGCCTAGACAAGGACTAACGAAGGAGAACATATTTGCAAAAGTTGAAGAAAACCTTACACTAGGTAATACTTTTATTTTTTCAGTCAAATATAAAATTAACTTTTCAACTTAAGTAATTTTAATATAAAACTAACATGAACCATAGAACAATAGAAATAATTAATTATTTTAGTAAATTTAAACCAGAAATAGCAGATTTTATTTCAGATCAATTTTGTTTTGTAAATTATAATTTTTTAAGCGTAGGAGATGCAATCAGTTTTGATTTTACCATATAAGGCTATGCAGCTCATATCTATTTGTTTTATCTTGCCACTCATAAAAGATTTACATCTCAAGTAATCCATTACATTTATTTATTTTTGTCAGCAAGGAAGATTTCCTCTTCATCAATTTATCCTTTATATCTGTTTTTAAAAAAAAGGTCAAGTATTCTCTAGAATTATTCTTTACGTGACTACTTCTTCTCCCTTTTGTAAAGTAAACTGATATAGCAAGAACTAATAAATCATAATTGCCATCCATTTACATGCTGTTGCTTCTGATCCTATTGTTTATAATTTTGCATTACCATTTTTTGGGTTTATGCTAAATGACAAATGTCTTCAAAGGTCATTACAGCTGGAAAAAAGGCTTCGTATCAGGTTCAGTATATTATGACAGCGATAAATTGATTGACCTCGTGAAAGAAGTTTATGGTAAAGCTTCCTATACAAATCCGTTGCATCCGGATGTGTTTCCCGGAATCTGTAAGATGGAAGCAGAAGTTGTTAGAATGGCAGTCGATTTGTTTCACGGCGATACAGATGCTTGTGGAACAGTGAGTAAAATATTTTATTTCCCTTTAAATACTTCCTGTGAAAGACCACACAAATCACAAAAATTTTACAGATGACTAGTGGTGGTACTGAATCTATTCTCATGGCCTGCAGAGCTTTTAGGGATTATGCGAAAGAAACTTATGGAATAAAGAAACCTGAGATCATCGTGCCCGTCACGGTGCATTCGGCTTTTGATAAAGCAGCTCAGTACCTAGGACTTCGAGTGAGAACCATTCCTGTTGACACTGCCACCTATCAGGTTAACATCGACGCAATGAAACGTGCCATAAATTCCAATACTGTTCTGGTAAAGAACTCAAATTTGCTTGAACTGTTTAAAAGGTTTTAAATTTAGCTTGTTGGTTCGGCTCCGAATTATCCTTACGGCACAATGGATGACATCGCAGCTATATCGGAATTAGGAATAAAGTACAACATTCCAGTTCATGTTGACTCATGTCTCGGTGGCTTTTTAACGGTTTTCATGTCCGATGCCGGATACCCTGTGCCGCTATGTGATTTTCGATTACCGGGTGTTATGAGTATATCAGCAGACACCCACAAGTATGGATACGCTCCAAAAGGAACATCTGTAATTCTTTATAGGGAATTCAAGTAAGATTTTCTGCAACTTTTATTCAAGAGTATCATGTAAAACCCCATTTAGATACCGTCATCATCAATACACGGTTACAACTGATTGGCCTGGTGGTGCTTATGGGTCACCCACTGTGAGTGGATCTCGAGCTGGAGGTAACATCGCCGTGTGTTGGGCTACAATGCTGAATTTCGGATATGATGGATATGTGCAAGCAACAAGGGAAGTCGTGCACACGGCGAAGTACATAGAGAAACAGTAAGGCGTTCAACACTGAAGTCGTGCAGAAAATAATCTGGTCCTTTCAGGCTGAGGAAAATGAACGGCATATTTATATTCGGGCAACCTGCCACTAGTGTAGTTGCTCTAGGTTCAAATGTATTTCACATTTATCGTCTAGCCGATGCATTATCTAAAAATGGATGGAACCTAAACGCTCTTCAGTATCCACCGGGGTATATCGAACATATACACACTTTAACATTCAATGAAATCAAATGATTTGTAGGATTCACATTTGCGTTACACACGTCCACACCCAACCCGGAGTCGCAGACAAATTCCTCAGCGATGTACAAAACGCTTTAAATGAAATACTGAAAAACCCAGACGATCCGATTGAAGGAAGGGTTAGTGTGTGTCTGAGTTTCAAAAAAGACGTGCTGTTCCTGTTTTGTTACAGCTGGCAATGTATGGGGCAGCTCAGAGTATTCCAGACCGCTCGATTGTGGGTGAATTTACCCGCTATTTTATCGATGCCTTGTTCTATACACCCCTAGATGACAAGAAGAAGATTGAAAGTGAAACCTCGAAATAGTCTTACAACCATGTTAAGAAAATACTAATTTTTGTCTTGGGCACTTGTGTAATTGGATTTTTCTTTATTAATTCTTTGTGAAGGAAGTCAAATTTCTATGTGATGTATCAAAATGTGTTATTTGCTTTTCAATTAAATCAAATCCAGGCCAAAGATTTGCCTTCAAAAGGATTGAAATCACTTTTTAATGTTCGATGTACTGAGACATTTTGGGCTTAAAAAAAATAACATGCTTTCTCCAAAATGTTCAAGCCAGTTAATATCTTTGTTTATTATCGAATCATATTTTTGTGAGATAATAAATTGATGAACAATTCCAAAAGCCTTTTTGTTTATTCTAAACTGAAGTGTAATGATGTTATAATTAAATATAGATGCAAACGTATAATTGTTAATAGAAATATGCGTACAAATACTGGATTTTTAACAATTTCTAAGTACTGCATGATTAAATTAACTACCTTCCCTGAGAAATTATTTGATTCTCGCAGATTGGCGATACTGTAACATGTATGTGTCACTATGTAATCAGAGAATAAGTTTTTATCTTCAACCATTTACTAGAAAGAAATTGTTTCATGGGCGGCTAACTTTTGGTGGCTGAGAAGGAAGCGAAGCGCTAGAACGATCGCTGACTTCTATTGAACGCATCTCATGATCGCCATCTATCGGTGAATATACGAATCTATAACTGGCGGATTACAGGAACCTGTAATTACCGGTAACATGTAGGTTATGCTACTCACTCATAGATGGCAGGACTAATTTGTTTTTAAAAATTAATTTCATATTTTGTTAATTTAATAGCAAAGTAATGAAAATTGGCTCACGTCTGTTGATAAATAAAGATCAATCGAATGGAGTTATTGTTTCTTTTCCTTTTCCTTCTTCCACTGATAAAATAATTCCTTTACGTATGAGGTCCTCTTAATTTCGGTCTTTTTAATTAATTAGGGCCTGAAAGTTTTGCTTGCCCCGCCTAATTTTGCACAGACAATGTACGCGACTGACGGAAAATAAAGTCGCTAGTTATCGTGTTATTTTCTCTACGAAAATAATTATTTTCCGTGACAGTGACTTAAGGATCGATATTTCGGGAACAGCGCGGGCTAGAGAGGAACGGGTTGCGGTTTCGAATGCGCCTCGACGGCCTCTACATCTGCGAATTTTTTCGATATTTTTGGAGGAAAAATATTTTTTGGGGCAAAATGTAGCAAGGCTATTATAGTCCATGAAAATTTGAGGATTTGGACGGAAAATCGATTGTGTCGAAAAAAATCACCCTCATAGAGCTCGAGGAGGCGAATCCAACGGTGCAAGTCGCATATTTCTATCTTGAACGGTTTTCGAGAAAAAAATTATTTTCTACGTTCCGAGTCTGAAAATTTAGGGATTTCCACTGGTCGTGAAAAAAATCGTCCTCTTAGAACTCGACATGGCGAATCCAAGGGTGCAAGAAGCAAATCTCTATCTTCAGCCATTTTCGAAAAAATGTAGCATACCAATCTATGAAAATTTGAGTATTCCCACGGGACATCGATTGTCGCAATAAAATAGCTTTTATAGAAAACGATGACACGAATCCAACGGTGCAAATCACCGTTTACGAGAAAGAAATCGAGGGGCTCATTTTAGGAGCGATCAAATGAAAAAATGTTAGATAAATTATCTCAAACGGACACTGGAAAATAGCACAAATGCTCGACGTTTCACTATCGCTTGATAGTTTCTTCAGGAGTGAAAATGTCAAAATAAATAAACAAGTTATCAAGTAAAAAAATAAATAAAGTTGTTAAGGGAAACTAAAACTGAAAAAACTTTTTTTTTTTTTAATATAATATTAAAAATTGACAGATCTGTATCTTACTTAACGAATCTAAAAAACTACAAAATATGTCATTTAAGTTAACAAAATCCGTACGTTTATTAACAGAGTTCGATGACATTTTAATTTTACACATTTCTATAAAACGTCTTTTAAAAATATTAGACTCAAAATATAAAATATTAGCATTTTCAAAATCAAAATTATGGCTATTTTCTAATGAATGTTCTACAAGCATTGAATGATTTTGATTATTTTTTTGTATATGATATTTATGTTGGTCTAATCGTTTTTTTAAATTTTGGCTTGTTTCTCCTATATAACAGGAATTACAATTAAAACATTTAATTTCATAAACCACGTTAGGTTGTTTTAATTTTGGTGTTTTGGTTTTTAAATTTGAAAATATATTACTTAAATTATTTACAGATTTGCTAGCTAAAATTAAGTTATGTTTTTTGAAAATGTGTTTGAATGTGTTATACAGCGGCTCAATATAAGGTAATGAAAGAAAACTCTTGTTCAAAATTCTTATCCAATTAATCTCATAGAATCAGTAATTAAAAATCGTATTAAATATCTACAAAATTTAAATATCTACAATAATGTAAAACAAACAGACACCAAAAAATACATATCATTACCTTATATTGAGCCGCTGTATAACACATTCAAACACATTTTCAAAAAACATAACTTAATTTTAGCTAGCAAATCTGTAAATAATTTAAGTAATATATTTTCAAATTTAAAAACCAAAACACCAAAATTAAAACAACCTAACGTGGTTTATGAAATTAAATGTTTTAATTGTAATTCCTGTTATATAGGAGAAACAAGCCAAAATTTAAAAAAACGATTAGACCAACATAAATATCATATACAAAAAAATAATCAAAATCATTCAATGCTTGTAGAACATTCATTAGAAAATAGCCATAATTTTGATTTTGAAAATGCTAATATTTTATATTTTGAGTCTAATATTTTTAAAAGACGTTTTATAGAAATGTGTAAAATTAAAATGTCATCGAACTCTGTTAATAAACGTACGGATTTTGTTAACTTAAATGACATATTTTGTAGTTTTTTAGATTCGTTAAGTAAGATATAGATCTGTCAATTTTTAATATTATATTAAAAAAAAAAAAAAAAGTTTTTTCAGTTTTAGTTTCCCTTAACAACTTTATTTATTTTTTTTACTTGACAACTTGTTTATTTATTTTGACATTTTCACTCCTGAAGAAACTATCAAGCGATAGTGAAACGTCGAGCATTTGTGCTATTTTCCAGTGTCCGTTTGAGATAATTTATCAAACAATTTCACCGGGCAAGAAGCTACCTTCATTATGAAAAAATGTTAATAACTCCCTTATTTATTGTCTGATTTTGATGTGCTCTTTTAGGGATGTTCAGGGGACCCTTTTTAATTAATCGGGCAATCGATTTCAAGTTTATTTCCAGTTATTCACCTTTGTTGTCTGTGCAATATTAGAGAGGGGAAATTAAGGGAATGTTCTGTGCAATCAATTATTTTATCGGCGGAAGAAGGGAAATGGAAAGAAACGTTTACTCCATTTGACTGATTGGTATTTATCAGTAGACGCAGGCCAATTTTCATTGAATTTACTATTAAATTAATAAAAATACGAAATTAATTTTTAATAACAAATTAGTGCTGCCATCTATGGACGCGTAGCAAAACTTACTTGTCATAGGTAATTACAGGTTCCTGTAATCCGCCTTTGTGAACGCATCCCTTAGGATCCCCTAAACATCCCTAAAGGAACACATCGAAATCAGACAATAAATAACGGAGTTATTAACAACTTTTACGATGATGACGTCACAATAGCTTATGACGTCATGAGGTATCTTCGTCTTCAAAATGCGTTGGAAAGGACGATTTTTCTGCGAGTCCTGAAAAATTCAACTTCTTTATTTGAGCCCTTAGGGCCGATTTGAAGGTACCATTGGCAAGAAGAATTTTTTGATCCGACATGCTTTACCATCTGTCGAAAATCAACTGCGCAGCCCTACGACACTCCGTTACCTACTGCGCAGCCCTTTTGTGCATTTCGCCTTTTTTAAAAAGTTTGATGGTTTTAAAGGGTGGGAACGCATCCCTTAGGATCCCCTGAACGTCCCTAAAAGAGCACATCAAAATCGAATAGTAAATAAGGGAGTTATTAACAATTTTTCATTTGATTTCATTTGATTTGATTTCATTTGACGAGGAACTTTTGCCTTCAAAATGCGTTGGAAAACACGATTTTTCTATGAGTCCTGAAAAAATCAGCTTCTTTATTTGAGCCCTTAGGGTCGATTTGAAGGTACCACTGGAAAGAAGAATTTTTTGATCCGACATGCTTTACCATCTGTCGAAAATCAACTGCGCAGCCCTGCGACCCTCCGTTACCTACTGCGCAGCCCTTTTGTGCATTTTGCCTTTTTTCAAAAGTTTCATGCTTTTAAAGGGCGTCAACGCATCCCTTAGGATCCCCTGAACACCCCTAAAAGAACACATCAAAATCAGACAATAAATAAGGGAGTTATTAACATTTTTTCATTTGATCGCTCCTAAAATGAGCCCCTCAATTTCTTTCTCGTAAACGGTGATTTGCACCGTTGGATTCGTGTCATCGTTTTCTATAAAAGCCATTTTATTGCGACAATCGATTTCCCGTGGGAATACTCAAATTTTCATAGACTTGGTATGCAATAATATTTTTTCGAAAATGGCTGGAGATAGAGATTTGCTTCTTGCACCCTTGGATTCGCCATGTCGAGCTCTAAGAGAACGATATTTTTCACGGTAATCCTCTTCCACTGCAAGTCCCTAAATTTTCACTCACTCGGAACTTAGAAAATAATTTTTTTCTCGAAAACCGTTGAAGATAGAAACTTGGGACTTGCACCGTTGGATTCGCCTCCTCGAGCTCTATGAGGGTGGCTTTTTTCGCCACAATCGATTTTCCGTCCAAATCCTCAAATTTTCATGGACTATAGCCTTGCTACATTTCGCCCCAAAAAATATTTTTCCTCCAAAAAACATCGAAAAAATTCGCAGATGTAGAGCCCGTCGAGGCGCATTCGAAACCGCAGCCCGTTCCTCTCTAGCCCGCGCCGTTGCCGAAATATCGACCCTTAAGTCACTGTCACGGAAAATAACTATTCTCGTAGAGAAAATAACACGATAACTAGCGTCCTTATTTTCAGTCAGTCTGTGCAAAATTAGGCGGGGAAAACAAAACTTTCATGCCCTAATTAATTAAAAAGACCGAAATTAAGGGGACCTCATACGTAAAGGAATTATTTTATCAGCGGAAGTAGAAAAAGGAAAAGAAACAATAACTCCACTCGATTGATCTTTATTTATCAACAGACGTGAGCCAATTTTCATTAAATTTGCTATTAAACTAACAAAATATGAAATTAATTTTTAAAAACAAATTAGTGCTGCCATCTATGAGTGAGTAGCATCACCTGCATGTTACCGGTAATTACAGGTTTCTGTAATCCGCCAGATGAAGATCCGTATATTTGCCGACAGATGGTGTTCAATAGAAGTCAGCGATTGCTGTAGCGCTTCGCTTCCTTCTCAGCCACCAAAAGTTAGCCGCTCATGAAACAATTTCTTTCTATAGTCCATTCACTTTAAGAATACAGTAGACAGGTTATGAACCACGTACTTTTTACACAGGACAAATTTTCTTAGAGCGGGAAATTTAAAATGATAACTATGCATGGTAATTGTGTTACTCCAAAATTATGTTGGTAACAAATAGGTTATGTAACCAGCTATCAAAATGGATTCGTTTTGATAAATAATTAATAAAGTTCACGTTGTTTTTTAATATTGTGCAATTACTGGTGCTCGATCATCACATGTATTATGGACATATACATATGTAAAACAGTCGGGTTAAAATGGGAATACATCGAAGAAGAAACACATTTTGTTTATAGAAAAATTTTAATAGATCTTTCAAGACATTAGCAGAGAGAATAACACAAATGAGTAATTTCCAATTTCATGAATTTGTTCTACAATCACTTTTTTCATATGGCAAGAACTAATTACAAAATATCTGTTTGTTGTTCGCCCACCACCTCAAGGACTAATTCGACTGGTCCCTGTTAGAGAATAACGTTTACGAGGAAACTCGTTTAGTTTATTGTTGCAATACTTGTGACCGATAATCTGTCACGAACGATCTTTATGTTAACGATATTTTCCAGGATAAGCCTGTTAAAACCCATGCACATTTATTTAAAACAAAGGCGCACAATCAGAATCTGAATCAGTCGTTGATGAATCAGATGACAATCCTGTATTCACATTAAAACTCAAATTCTCAGTCATATCTTCCACTATATTGCCCAGATCATATATTTTCTGCTCTTCTGCAATTGCATGTTTAACACAATTATCCCAAGCATCTGCATTTATTTTCTCCACTCCTTCAAACAACAACGTCTTTACATCAGCTAGCTTATATGTTTTATTATTTGCGGCAACATGATGTTTAACTTGAGCCCACACCAGTTTGATTAGATTGAGATTGCAGTGATAAAGGGGTAATCGTAATATTGTTCGACCAGTCTTGGAAACAATTTCATCGATTTCGTAATTTATAGGGTGTGTACTTGTATACTGCTTGGAAAGATCCAAAATTTCAATTTTCAAAGGTTTTCTGTCAACTTGAATACCTTTTGTCATAAGCCACTCAGTCAATGCACTCTTAGTCCATGAAGCAGTAGGGCACTTTTCAGTTTTAACTGAATGGTACGGTGCATTGTCCATGACAATTACGCTATCAGGTGCAAGATGCGGTAGTATATTTTGCATCCAATTGGAGAATACTGTACTATTCATATTATTATGATAGTCTCCCGTTTTTTTTTGATTCAAACAAGAGAAGACCTCCGTCAACAAAACCTGTTTCACTGCCAATGTGTAACACGATTAAACGTTTTCCTTTTCCAGATGGATCTCTAGAGCCGGTAGAGAGGCCTTCATTGAATGCTTGTCTTGCACTAACAACAGTTGTGTCCTTCCATACTTTTGTAATAGTATGGCCAGCATTAACCCACGTTTCATCACAATAATATTTTTTTTTTCCTTCCGCTCTAAATTTTCTAATGCTAGTCAAGTAACGACGTCTCTACAAGATAATTTCTGGTCGTTCCGTTAACATATTATTTCGACCACGTTTCTCCCATTTAAATCCTAATTTCTTTAGGATTTTCCATAAGGATGTTCGTTTTATTTGTGGCACAGAATCGTCATCATTTATAACCTACAAAAGTTAATGAATTGAATTCCAAACTGGAATGAAAAAGCATATTTACCGTCAGTACTTTTATGCAAGTTGGTAACTCGTTTCTCAAGAAAAAAGAATGTACATGGCGTCTTATGGACTTTTTCTGTGTTTCATCTAATTTGTCATATCTTGTTTGGCGTTTACGTTTCTTCGGAGGTGATTTCAATATTCCACCGGACTCGATGTCTTTGACGATGGTCCAGACAGTCTTCTCACTGATGCCTACTTGTTGTGAAGTCAACTTGACAGCAGTCGTTTTACAATTTGCCTCTATAAGTTTTAAGTACAGATTGTACACCATAAGCCTTTGCCCACTTTGAATATGCTTCCCGGAGGGATTCTTTGAAGTGCCAGGCGCCTCTTGTTCAGCCATACTAAAAATATATCATAATGAAGGGAAATAATTAAACAACAAGTAATTCTGGACATATGTAATGTGAAACACATAAAATATCGACATAAAATATTTACTTACATAAAATGAGAACTATATAAACATTCAGTCCCGAAAAGAACTATTTTTCTTGTGATAAAAAACTCGAAATCGTAAAAAAAGCAATTTAAACACAACCGACCACAAAACACACTAAATGACAGATGAGAGTTACTGCCAACTTTTGAAACTAAAAATAACAACCTCCATCTGAGTAAACCAACAGATTTGTTTCTATGTAAACGTGACTCTGATTTCCAGCCTTGTAATTGGTTGAAAAGTTCGACGGACCTTCACCGGGCTGTATTCTTAACGTGAATAGACTTTAGTAAATGATCGAAGATAAAAACTATTCTCTGATTACATAGTGACACATATATGTTACAGTATCGCCAATCTGCGAGAATCAAATAATTTCTCAGGGGAGGTAGTTAGAGGTAGTTAGAACACGCAGAACTCGGAAATTGTTAAAAATCCAGTATTTGTACCCATATTTCTATTAACAATTATACGTTTGCGTCTATATTTAATTATAACATCATTACACTTCAGTTTAGAACAAACAAAAAGACTTTTGAAATTGTTCGTCAATTTATTATCTCACAAAAATATGATTCGGTAATAAACACAGATTATTAACTGGCTTGAAGATTTTGCAGAAAGTACGTTATTTCTTTTAAGCCAAAATGCCCTGTCGAGTTCTACGTCCGTGAATTTTTTCGCTATTTTTGGAAAGAGAAAAAAAATCGGTCGAGAAAGTAGCAAGGCTATAAGTCGGTGGCTATAAGTCTAAGAAAATTTGGGAGTTTGGACGGGAAATCGATTGCCGCGAAGAAAATCACCTTTTTAGAGAGCGACAAGATGAATCCAATGGTGCAAACCACAAGTCCTATTCGGAACGGTTTTCGAGAAAAGGAAATTGAAATTTGCGATATGAAACGATTGGGAATTTTCTTTATCGCTTGTAAAGCATCGAGTAGACTAGAAATTAGTTAGATTAATTTATTTATTTTATTAACATTAAGTTAAGTCACATTTATGCAGCAAGTGCTTTAATTCTTGTTTTTAAAATCTAACTTTTTCTAAATTTGGCAACACTGAGTTTGACATTTAGATTTGAGGTTAGTTTTTGATGAAAGCAACTTCAGATTGCTGTGAATGTGATTTGTGTATCCTTGGTTCTCGCCGATAAAATGTAAGAAAAAAGGGCGCCCCAGCTATTTACGAGAAATATTAAAATGGCAACAGCCTCACTGTACGACTACATACCTAAATCAAAGCGAGCCAAAGCCAAGTCGAAAACACCAAGGCAGGAACGTAGTGCTATAACCTATAATGTCACTGAACCAAACACACAAAGCGAACGCTATTATGTAGGTGATATTTGGATAGGCACCACAAATAATGTTATCCCGAGCAAATGGACGAAATGTAAAGCGAAATTCACCAACACGGATGACATTGATAAATTAATACTTGAATTCGATGATACAATCGTTGTGGTTAGTATAACAACAGAGGTGCAATTCCTCAAAGGTATTAACACCAAGGCGAACGCAATCAAAACAGTGAACATATTTATATTTTTCAGATTTGCTCTCTGTTAAAATCTTTTATTTACGTTTTCAAATGCAAGATGACAGTGATTACGTCAACGTGTCACTGTACTTAAGTAGTTTGCCACTGCCAAAATTCAATACTAAAATAGGTAATGTTTTAAAGACTGTTTTCTCGCTGGTTTTCAATATATCCCATGAATATAATGGTAAGTTCATTTTTTTCTCTTTCTCTTAATAGTGCTGTCACAATGATCTTTCTGTTTCAGAAGTCGAACACATAAAAAGTTCCGATAGTGTAGAGGCATTCTCTGACTTGTATAAGTCTGCTGCGAAATATCGAGAGAAAACCATAAACGTTCCAAAGGTAGACGTCCAACATCCACAGTTAAAACCAACTTTGCGACCTTATCAAGTGGATGCTATTTGTTGGATGATACACAGAGAAAAATTACAAGAAGGAGAAGGTATTTTATGTTACTTTTACCTTAATCTACTCTGTATCTACTCAGAAAATAGTCAGTTTCAATTAGAGGATTAGGAAAAATTTGAAAAAAATGCATTTGTTCTCAGACTTGCATTGTTAAAAATAATCTTAAGAATCTTGCAACAAACAGCCTTTAGATATGCTAAAAATTTTAGAAGTTTTACATCCACTTTATGAAGAAGTCACGTTATATACTGGAATGAAAGTGTATTTTGATAAATACACTGGTTATGTTGAGGATGTAAAACCAACAACCAAGAGCTTACAGACAGGTGGAATTTTGGCAGATGAAATGGGCTTAGGAAAAACCGTCGAAGTTCTTGCTTGCATTCTTATGAACCCAAAACCATCAGACAATGCAACACATTCCAATACATTATCAAACAAGACGAACGAAGAACAAACTTGCCCGGTGGTAGAAAGACAGTCCAAGAAAAGGAGATTTCCAAAATCGCTCGCAAAGACGGATGAGAAAGTGATTAGCGTGGCAAAGAAAGTGAAAGTGCCCCATGATTGGGTTAAATCGAGCAGTAATAAGTCGAATATTCGTATTGCCTTGGAGATGTGGTATGAGAACATGTTGTCCGGCACTAAACAGCCTGTCCCATATGATGAATCCAAGGTTCACTGTATTTGCGGAAACGATGATGAAAATGATGATTGTTTCGAATGTGTGGATTGCTCGAAAGTTCAACATGGAACTTGTGTTGGATACAAGAAGAACTATGGTGTTTATAGATGCCCACAGTGTTGGAATTTGCAGCCTCTCATAGAATCTCAAGCAACTTTAATAGTGGCCCCATTATCTTTGAAAAAGCAGTGGAGTAAAGAAATATGTAAACACATACATGGGAAACTCAGGGTGTTAGAATACGAAGGAAATTCAAATCGTGCATCGATTTATCCAACACGCTTGAAGCATTACGACCTGGTTATAACTACTTATAATGTTCTGCAAAATGAATTACGTTTGAGTGAAAATGGGCAGGTGAGAAAACTATTACAGTTGTGATTCAACTGTACTAAATAATTACAAACGTTGATAGGTTATAACTTTACGTCGTCAACCGAAATATTCAGTTCCTGGTAGTCCTATAACAAGAGTTAAATGGTGGCGTCTCTGTTTGGACGAAGCACAAACCGTCGAAACACCTGGGCAGATGGTTTCTGTTATGTCACAGAAATTGCAGGCACATCACAGGTGGGCTGTTACAGGAACTCCCATTTCCAAGGATATTTCTGGTAACTTTTTTTACATAAAAAATAAAAAGCAGTTCTTGAGAGTCTCCTTGTTGTTAGACTTGTTTGGATTGGTTTGTTATTTACAACTCACCCCATATTCTGAAATTGAAACTTGGAATAACTTATTATATAAGCCGTACATAAATGGAAGAATGCAAGCAATGCATCAATTTTTAGCTCAAATTCTCTGGCGCAGTGCGAAGAACGATGTAATCGAGCAGGTAATTTTAATTGAAATAACATTAGGTGTGCCAAACGCCCCTGGTTTTGCAGATTAATATTCCCAAACAGAGTATCATTGAGCACCGGATTGAATTCACAGCTGTAGAAAAATTCTTTTATGAACGCGAGCATGAGCTGAGCTCACGAGAGTTTCTACAAAAACTTAAGAACATGAATCTTTCTGTCCCGTTGAAATCATTAAATAAACGTGTGCTGAAACGAGTGAGCATTAACTTGTTTAATCCACGCAATTATTATTTAAGTTGGTTTCAGGTAATGGCACCGCTCTTAGCATTACGACAAGCATGTGCCCACCATCAAGCAGTACGAGGACGATATTTGGCCACCCGCAAGCAAGTCAGTTCAATGGAAGATTTATTAAACGCTTTGATTGCAAAAAATATCAGCGAAAGTGAAGAACACCTTAGAATAATTATATCCTCATTAAATGGTATATTTTCATATTAAGCCTAATATTTAAAGTTTGATTTGATTTAAATGAAGATTGTTGAGATGGAATTCAGTTTTTTTTGTGTATCGCAGGACTTGCTGGAATTTATCTACTGCTTCAAAATCCGGCACAGGCGGTTGAAGAATACCGTAAAGTTCTGCAGATGTCTGCAAGATTTTCCAAAGAACAGACCAATGTGAACTTGGTTGTTGATAGGTTACAGCTGATACACACAATGCACAATTTAGCAGAAGTGTTCGAAGTCTTTCCTTTTCTTCCTCCTACACTTCACGATCACACGCTTAGAGACGACTGTAAGAAAATTGAAGAAGAGTACATGGAGCGCTTTTCAAAGCAGGTAAAATACCAATTCTGAAACTGTCTTAATGGGAAACTGTAATGACGAACTTCAGAGTTTTTCTGCTCTACAAGAATGTGTGAAATTCCAAGGTACTGTTCGCCAGTTGCAAGGAAAATTCAGCCTTTCACCTGGGCAATGGTTTTCGGACTTGCTCGATTGGATATCAGCAAATGATTTATTTAATGAATACATATTACGTCTGCAAAATTCGCTCGAATGTGCGAGTGTGCTATTCAAGTAAGTTCTTTTTTAATAACCTCGACGTAGTTGTGTAATTCATTACTGCGAGCAGGTATCCCAACGAACGCACTATTTTATACATGCTTGCTAACTGGGATGAAGACATTGGAAATCTGCGAGATGAAACCATGGAAGCAATAAATGATTTATTTGACGACGGGCTTGATGAACGCAAAATTTGCATTCCAATGGAAATCGTGGAAAACGCGACAGACTGTCACTTGCGTCCACAAAACAAAAACAAAGCGAAAGGCAAGTGCCTCGTCTGTAAAGGCAATGTTATTTTGAAGCAATACGAATGCAAGCTATTCAATATGAAGAAGAAAGATGAAGAAGTTTCGAACACAGGCAGTTGGAAACCAGCCGTCGAAGAATTTGTACTTAAAGGTAAACCATGAATATTTCTTGCGCTACACGTTATAGAAACCATTTTTTGTAGCTCTGCTTAGTTTGGGAAAGGCGAAAAATTTGAATAAAGAAATTTTGAATGATGGAGAAATTCACCTAAATATCCTGGAAGTATTGAAGAAAGAATTCAAGGTGATTTAATTAATCTGCAATATTTTGATGTACGTTAATCATATAATTTAAGGAGCTACGCAAATTATGGACCTACCTTGATCAACAAATTTGCGCTCAAGACGAGCTGGACATGTGTAAAATTAGGTTGGTGTTAAAGGATAAGAAAGAGCAGAGCAGTGATAGGAAACAAGCCAAAGCCGACAAAATACTGAAGTCTTTAAGCAATAACATTGTTAATAAATTGGAAAGCATTCATATGCTCGAGGAACATGAAGTATGTTTGTTGAATCTTATTGAATCATGAATTTGTGAACGTTTGGTTTCAGCTTGATTACCAACGGGCACTGCTACACGGAGAAGAACGAACTAATTTAATTGCGCTTGAGAAGACTCTTGGTACACACAAGTACCTAGAAACACTGCGGAAACAACAAATATCCGGGCAAAGCCCAGATCCGTGTCCAATATGCAAGAACGTTTTAGAAAATCAGTGGAACATACTGTCTTGTGGTCATTGTTACTGCCTAGAATGCATTCAAACTCTACTTGGTCAAGTAATGGACGAACTTCAAAAATTCAATACGATTCTTACTCTAGACTTTTTCAGTCCGCAAGTGTTAATATATCATGTTCAGTTTGTCGAGTAAAACAACCCGTGGCTGACATATCTTTTATACAGACAGGAAGCAGATCAGATAATTCGGATGAAATAAAAGTCAAAGGGAATTTTTCGACCAAAGTGGAAGCCGTCGTGAAATTAGTGATGAAGCTTAAGAATGAAGAAAGCGGTATAAAGGTTTTGGTTTTCTCTAACTGGGCATTGCTTTTGAAGCTATTACAGATGGTATTTACAACAAATGGAATAGCTTCAGAAGTACTACTGCAACATAATTTCGATAAAAGTTTGGAAGCTTTTAAGGTTTGTTAACAAAACAAAAAAAAACGAACAATAACATATATAGAAGTCATTCTTTTTAGGACGACAGTAAAAACGTAACTGCATTATTGCTTCCGGTTGCACTAGGTTCTAAGGGTTTAAATCTAATTGAGGCGACTCACGTGATATTCGTCGAGCCACTCCTGAATCCAGCTGATGAATTACAAGCAATTGGTAGAGTACATCGTATTGGACAAACAAAGCAAGTATTATGATAGTCAGAATCGTATGAAATATGAATTTTGCAAATTTTTACAGACCGACAGTCGTACATAAATTTTTGATTAAAAATACTATAGAAGAGGATATATACCATGCAACAGCAACTAATGCGGATGAATGGGACAAAAATAAGGTTACCCTAGCTCATATAAAGAAACTATTTGAGAATAACATGGAAATTAAAGATACAATTAACGTGGAAACTCGACCACAACTCAATGTCAGTTTGCTAAATGGCTAATAATTAAATTATTACTGCAAATTGATTATGTTAATGGTCTGGAAGTTTTCTTCTTATAATTTCTTTTTATGTACATTTATAGATTGACATTGAAATCCATCCAGAAAACAATGAAAGTGTAATTTAAGACCATTTTAACAAATCACGTTCGTTAATGTATCTAGCAGGCAGGAAACGTTTTAATGAATATTAAGTAGAAGCAATAAGTGTAATCCTTAGTATTAATTATTGAAAATATTTTTTACAAACTTCTTTCCTTGGTTTTTGTGGTTCCTGGTGGAAACTTAAAATCTGAGTTTTGTTTTTAAACTTTTAATTTAGTCCACGTGTATGCAACTGAAAACTTCCAGGCCACAAAATGTTCATATTACGACTTTTTTAAACTAAATGTACTTGCAGGGAAAGAATTCTTTTAATTTGATGTGGAAATGCATGCATTTTTTCTTTTTTAATCAGAATTACATGTTTCACCTTCGATGACACACTGCCAAAATGTATTTTTATATGACCATCATACTGCTTACGTTAATTTTTACACGTCTTTCCAATTAACAGTATTATTTATTACTTAATTTTCTATAATAAATGTATTCATCGTGTATTGTAATAGATTTTGCGAGTTTTTATGATGAACCAGTCACCTCAACGCTTATCTGTAATTAGAAATACATTTTACATTTGCATTTGATTCAAAGGTTATTGATAGTGAGTGCAATTAGCACGAATCTAATTTCAAAAGCAAGTATGGTAATTACATGTAGATTAGTCTTCTTTCTGGACGGCAAACAAGTTTTTTTTTTTTAATTTAATTCGATGGAAATAAGTACAAAACAAATCCAGGCAAAAAATTCTAATTATGTACAGTTTTATTTTAACACTGTAATTATGTTTAATATGGTTTTCTGTTCATCAACTGGAAACATACGTTGTGTGATTCCCAGTAAGTATAATCAAGAATTACTAGTGAACAAAACTCCTTCAGCTTGATGAACAACAAGAAGTAAGACTTTGTTACTTAAGGATTGTTTAAAGAGAGGAAGACACACCATCATCATACTCTGATACCCAAAATTTTTGGATTAATTTTTTAAATTAATACAAATTACATTAAGTAGTGTAATGGCGTTCAACATTCGACATGGATTACAAATGCTTGAAGTGGCAGGATACCTCACATTGGTATTTGGTGGTCAATTACTTGGACTAACAACTGCCATATACTTATTGTATACACAGTGGAGATGGCTTACCATACTATACTTAATATGGATATGGGGTATTGACAGAGATACCTGTGATAAAGGCGGGCGTGGTCCTAACTGGATTCGAAATTGGTTTTCCTGGAAATACACCAAAGATTATTTTGCCCTAAAACTGGAGAAAATCGATGGTGTTGAGCTTGATCCTAAAAGAAACTATTTATTCTGCTGTTTCCCACATGGCATAATTTGTACGGGCCCATTCCTAGCGTTTTGTGGTGGACTCGGCGACTTTAACCATTTGTTTCCGCATCATACTCCGCACCTTTTAACACTGAAGCAGAATTTCATGTATCCTTTCTTTCGAGACATAGGCTTGGCTCTTGGCAGTTGCAGTGTCACTGCCAAATCTATTGATTATCTATTAGATGTACCTGAAGGAGGACAAGTTGCTGCTTTGATGGTCGGTGGAGCTCGTGAAGCGTGCAATTGCCACCCAGGACAATATAAATTATTTTTAAAACACCGTAAGGGTTTCGTTAAATTGGCCTTGAGAAAAGGTGCACCTTTGGTTCCGGTTATTTCATTCGGAGAAATCGATATATACAGTCAAATCCCTAATCCTGAAGGATCTACAGTTCGCAAGATTCAGGAGGCTTGCAAGAAGAAAACTGGCTTTGTTCCTGTAATACCTCTAGGCCGGGCATACACGCTTTTACCTAAGAGGAGACCAATTACAATCTTGTGTAAGCAAACGTGCAACATTAAAAGCAATTTAACAAACTTTATTTCTAGTTGGTCGTCCCATTGATGTGCCTAAAATCGAGGAAGCAACGAAGGAACAAATCGATGCTGTACACGAAAAATTCATCAAAGCAGTGACGCAACTATTCGAAGAAAATAAGCATCGCTATATAAAAAATTCAGAAGAAGTTAATCTTGAAATTGAATGAAAGCTGAAAAGAAGTTTTATTGTTTTATTTTATACAGTATTTTATTTAATTAAACTCATAATTTGTAAAAGATGCTGACCAGGGATGATTTTATTGTTTTGAAAAAGGCCCCAGAGGCATCTTACTCTGGAGACCTTTACTGTAAATGTAGACTGGGGAGAAAAGGGTTATTTTGTTAATTGTCTGTTCGATTTGGGTCCTTTATGAAACGTTTCTTACGTCACAGAAAAGGGCTCATATCAAAAAGTGTCCGATCTAATTTATTTAATCTGGGGCAGTGTCATACAGGTTAACCAACTTAAGGTATTTTCAAAAATTCCCTGGGAATAGAAATATGAGAGAACAATTTATAGACTCGGTGGAAAAGGAATTTGAATTATTTAATGGCTTTATATCTTTAGTTTTAAAATTTAATAATATAATAATGCCTTGAACCTGCAATGTTTATATTTCTAATTTTTTGAACATTTCAGTGTTTTCTTGTTTTGTAAGTTGGTAGCATTGCTTAACGAAGCTGTCATATTGAGAGGTTATGTGCTTTATTATTTTCATATTTCAGTTAAATTAATTATAATAATACAACCGTTTTATTATTAGCGTAATGTCTCACCTTAGTCGTAAGTGCATTCAATTTCGTAACACGTGAATTTTTAGTTAACCTCACTTTTTCTGTCATCAGCAATCAAGACAGTATTCACTAGCAATGTCTTTGGAAGATGGTTTTTCAAGCAAACGGTTGTGCTAAGTCAAGTACGAAATTATGCGGCTCGTAAAGGAACCAGGGAAAGAAAGAAGAAACAAAAGGTGAAAGTAGAAGAGAAAAAGGTCGGCTTTATTCCACATAACCTGCGCAAGAAAGAAGGGTTTGTTCGCCAATAAGCGACACTTTCTGAATTTATAGTTGTGTTTTTCCGTTAGTATGTTGATAGATAGACCACAGAGGAAGTTTGATGACTCTTGGAAACAGCTACCTATAGATAATGTATACCCTCATAAATATTATCGTTGGCCGACGTACTCGTTCGTTGAAGCTGTTCAGTGCCACAAAGAAACTCACCACCCAGATATGTATAATCAACCGAATGCCTATTTACATGTTGCCGTCGAGTTAAATATGGAGGGAGAAAAAAAGGTAAACAAATTTTAAATACCTTGGCTGTGAACCATTTGCTGTATGGAAGTATAATTTGTATATAGAATCGATTTCTGGATAACTTTACAAGAACCGTGGGAGTCGCGCACAAATTTGATATCAAGGAAGAAAGAAACATAATGGCCTTCACTAAAGTACCGGAAATGCAAGAGGCAGCGAGACAAGCAGGTGCACAGTTAGTTGGCGGAACTGAATTGATTAAAGACATTCAGAACGGTGCTGTGTCCCTCCAAGATTTTCAGTACATCATTGCACATCCAAATATTTTACCCGAGTTGGTAGTACTCAGAGGATTAATGAAACGAAAATTTCCAAATGTCAAAACTGGCACCTTAGATGTGAATGTGGTAGAAATTTGTGAAAAATTGTTGTTTGGTATTAATTATACAGCAGCAAAAGATGAGTATGAAAAAGACTTTGGAATAGTCGAGACCCAAATAGGCACGGTGAGCGCAAGCGCAATAGTTGTAATGGTGTAATGATTTTAATAATTTAATTTTAGTTGAATATGGAAACTAAACATTTAGAGGAAAATTTTGCTCTGTTAATAAAAGATATTGATGAGCAGAAACCAAGGCGGCAAGGAACTTTTATAACTAGGTTGGTAAAAATAATTTCGACTTCAATATTCTTTCAAAAGAAAATTATTATATTTTATTAATTTAATTGCTTCATTTTAATACTTCACTCTTGATTATTTAAAAGACTCATTGAGATTAATTTTTAGACATTATAAATTGTGTTAAAAAAGTCACTTCAAATAGAAAACATTTTTTAGATGTCTTTTGTGGAGTCCACCATCAAACGAGAGATTGAGAGTTGAACATAAGGTATATACTGCTGATCAACAGCACACAGAAGTTGCTGAAGAAGCTGAAAAGAAAGTTGTAGCTTTGAAATAATATGTGTATCAATATAAAATGAATAGATAATTTTGTTATTTATACAAGAAGCTTATCAAAGTCTGCAGTTGACATGAATTTTTCTAGTTTTATGTTCAGTTGAACAAAGAAAGAAATGAAGTGCTCCACAATGTTTTTCCGTATGTTTTAATGATTAGAGATAATTGAGTTTCTTTTCAATTCAATTACTCAATTAAAATGAAAAAAGAGTACAGTTCGTTTGTGGTGATCAGCGCAATTAATTGTAAATTTAATAAAACGCTGCTTTTTAAATACCAATTTGTAATTGTTAAATATAAAGCAACATTCAAAATTACAGGAATCTGTAATAATTAATAAATATTAATTGTAGGTTTTCGTCGATAGATTGCGCAAGCAGTTGAATTCTAATTAATTTTTTTAATTTAATTGTAAAATTAAAAATGACTGTCCTGCCTGGGTGGATTAATAAACGACTGATCCTTTATTAATCTGAATAGTCGTGGTTTAATTAATTACAGCCGGTAGGCTACGAAATGTACAGTGAACGTTAAAATTAATGCCTCCCCAATAAATTTTTAAAACGCGATCTGAAAGATAAAGGAACACCTATTTCATGTTTGTTTATGTGCTTGCACGTTTGCTTGTCCATCTACTTATTAGTTGTCAAAAGGGATTATTTAACATTTATAGGCGAGACATTAGACTCCTTAGTTTAATAAAAAATGCGTTATCTGCGTTATTTTTTGTACAAAAATCTTTTTTTGCGTTATTAATTGAAAGGTTGATATTTCGGGAAGGGGGCAAACCGAGCCGGAGAGGAACCGACTTCGCGGGTTCCGAGTTCGATGAGTGTTAATTTTTTTAATTTTCTTTTAAAGACGTACGCCAAATTTTTCAATCGATATTTTTATTAAATAAAGAAAACCTTGAATTCATATCATTTTATTTCGTATTTTTATACATTTGTGATACACATTACATAAGTAGTAGTACATTTTGTTATAATTTATTTTACAAATTTAAATTCTCTTTCCTCCGAAAAGTTGTAATCCGTATAAATAGTACGCGTTTAAAAAAAACAATAAGTTCATCGACAGACTCTAATGAAAGAAAAAAGAAACTGTTTCAGATATTACAGAATCTGTTGTGCACGTTGTATTCCATATAATTCGAACCTACTGATGTAGATATGTATTTTTCACAAAAAGAAAAAATTTAAAGTAGTTACTTTGCTTACGTTTATATAAGAATGAAGACTGCAAGTAATTAAAGTCAAGAAAATAAAAATCAAAATAGAGATTTATTTTTTGTAATATTTATAAATAATAATATACAACATATACAAATAACCATTTGAATGACTAGCACGTTTTATCCACTGTAATAAGACTTTGATTATAGTTTCTTTTTAATGATTTATTTTCTCTTGCTTTTATTCTAAAGATTACCTCCTTGTTGATGGTGTATGAACCAGTTGATAAACGTCTTTAAATTACAGTGAATGTAGAACTAAAACGTCTACACAAAAAATATACAAAATAATTACATGTTCACACTTCACTTCACATAATATGTTAATTCGAAGACATTGATGAGACAACAAATTAAAATACAGGAAGATTTGTCTGTAAAGTACATGTGTTGCTTTTTCTTATTATGTGCCATTTAATAAAAGTATTTATAACTATATACAAATGCTGGAAGCCAGCAGTAACACAATCATCATAGAACCATCACGACTCTGGAATTGTGATGGTTGTGATGTGCGGCGTGATGTTGATGCGGACTGCCAGGATCACTGTTCTGGTTTACTGGTTCAGTTTTTGTGGCATCCCCGTTCCACTTACATATATCAGGATTGCTAATTTCTGCTAAACTTTTGAGGGCTTCGCAACCTTCAGACGTGGGCCCCGTCGTATACTCTGCCGGAGATCTAGTCGTGTGGTTTGGAGAGTGGTGTTGGATGTGATTGGAACCCCACATTAAGACAGTTTGCCGAGGAATTTCTTGGATGGACGCCGAAGTAACTGGGGAAAAATGCTGCGTGGACGACGAGTTTTGTTGTTGGCTAATGATGTGATGGTTGTTGTCCGTTGTGATTATCGCATCCGCTTTTATTTCTTCAATTTTTGGCGTTAGCAGTCCGCTGTTTCCAGGGGATGACGAGTGACTGGACGACATGCCGTCAATTGATGTCGAGTGTTTCGTTATTTTAGCGCATTGTTTGTGTCCCAAATCTAATTGAGTACTCATTACTTGGACTGGCTGAATAATACCCGACGAGGGACTCACTGAATATGGCCATGAAACGTCCAGGCATTTCGTCGAATTGGCCATCACGTACCCTCTCGACCCGTCTACGTACGTGGAATATTTCGTGGGGGGATTTGCGTCGACTACTTGCTGGCAAGAGTAAATTTTTTCTTCTACTGGCATCACCGTGGTGCGATAGGTTGAATGATGACTAGTTGACGATGCTGTAGGGTCGTAAGTGGGGACGGCTGTTCTGGACGACATATCCAAAAATCCGTTTCCGACGTAAGGACTGGCTGTGGGGGAGTGATGGTAATCGGGATAGTATGTGCTAAGCGGTCGATATTGGTGAAATAGGTTTTCTGTTGTTGTTAAGTAACGATTTTCAAGAGCGGTTGGTGAAGGGTAAAGGCTGTGCTGAAAATTTGAATGGCCCATGTACGTAGATAGACTATGGTCAGGTGCACTTGGAGGATATGGGGTTGTATACATATTGTAGGCCGCCGTACAGCCGTCGGTTGTGATATAATCCACAGTGGGCATTGGACTCACCACAGTACCGGATACAGTAGCATTTGCAGGTGGGGTCACCTGACCACTCGATGAACTGTGCGATAGTTTGCGTTTGGTTCTACACGTCGATAAAAAGTCCCTCAACTGCGTTTTGTATCGTCTGTTAACGCGCGAAGGCGTCGATGAGAGACTGTGTTGAGCAACTGTTGGGGTACTTGCCAGTAACTGGTCAGATTCCGAGAAGTAATTGTTTGGAAGACCAGCGTCTAAATAACTTACTTTAAAATCCATCGTTCTTTTTCCCAATAAATCACGACCTTCTTCTTCCCTGGAAAACGTTCCGTTCATGCGAAGCACAAATAACAAAACTTATCATTTTTCAAGTAAATAAATATCCACTTACATCAACGGACGATGAGTGCTAATAACAAAATCAGGTTTGGAATTTTTGTACACAAGTCTCGAACTTGTTTGTAACCATTGCCACTGCCCTTCTTTGGTTTGAAATCTATAAGCAATCATACCAGATGCACCCGTTTTCAGAACTAAAACGCATTGCATTACCCAAGCAATATAAAAATCTATCTAGAAACCTCAACTTACGTTCTTGATGTGCGCTTGCAACATACGCCAGGTCATCATAGTGCACGAGATCGTAGCCACCCATATTAGCCAGCTCCGAGTCGGAATAGCCAAGAAGCATCTTCCCTCTGAAAAAGAAAAACGGATGTTGGGGTGCTCTGCTTCGCGAGCAGTTTATTATTCTTACCTCTGATCCATCGAAACCAACGCTAAGTCTAATTTGTGCTTGCTCTTAAACATTACTTCTTTCTGCGGAATCTCGAGTAAGGAAGGAGGACCAAATGGTGTGCAAATTGCAAAAAGTGCTAGAGGGGGTTCTTCGGATTTTCGATTTTGGCCGTGCAAAACTTTCACTCGACCTCTTATATCAAGACGCTGGAACATTAACAAGCATTAAAATATACATATTGCTGTCTACGGGTTGCCTAAGGCCAAAAAATGCAATATCTCACCAAGAACCCGGAAGTATTGTCAAGTAGACATCGGAAGCGCACCGTAAAGCTACGTTCCAGCATATGGCAATTATCTGGTAGTAGCACATCTTGAAGGCCGATGTTGGCAGATTCAGGAGGAAGAAAGGAGTTCCACATCAACTGGCGCTGCAGCTCTTCTCTATCTTCCGAATGAACCAATTCGTACACCGACTGATGAACGATATCGGACTGTAAAGCAGAACATGAAGCGATCACTTCACTACTAACGTTTGCGTACGAACCTGATGGAATCCCAAATAACCTTCTATACTGTGCGTGGCAAAAAACACTTCGCCTTCGCACGTTAAAATCATTAGGAACCCATTCAGCGCCTGCAAGAAGAATTTTGTATGATGTGATCGCTCGCGTGCCTATTTTAATACCTGCAAGAACATTTCTCCGTCTAGGGGAGTATGGTCGAAGGCGGTGAGATCTCTGGGACGATGAAGACCTCCGGCGTCATCTTTATCTTTATGCATTACAACTGAAACAATTTTTTGTCATTGGTTAAAACCGACTGCGAGTAAAATATGCACTAGAAATAGAAGAAAGTTGTACAAGCGTAAAAATTTAACAAGAACAGAAAGTAAAGCTACTCGTAACTCTTTTGGGGAACAAATGCAAAGGCGGAACGAATTTTCAAAAAAATCTTCGCTTTCTGCAATGATAATTTAGTGTAAGTCTAATTATTTTAATATCCAAGTAAAATAATGTCGTTTATTGTATTTTAATTAACTTGTTATTATAGAGCTAATAGTCTAATCCTACGTGAGCTTCCACGATCAAAGTGTAGTCACGATGATGCTGCAACTTGTCATATTTAACCTGTCTATTGAATAAACGTTTAATGGCTCTGTGATTGGAACCTGGCAGGTGTTATTATTATAATAGAGTAAGTCATCGCGCCCTTTATTGATGACCGTTCGTCCACGCCGTGCGTAAATTATCGTACAAACTTCCCTATCCAATCGATTTAGAACGAACGTGAACTCACAAAGCATTATTTTCAAGTTCGGCAGGAAACTGATGATGTTCACTTTAGATTTATGAAGAAAACATTTTTTGAAGAGATGCACACATGTTTATATGTACAATAAGCACCTCGTTTGACTATAACTCTAAAATCTGAAGTAAAACGAACGAGACAATATTTATTGTTAATTAATTATAAGCCAATTTTTACGTGTTGATAATACGGTTCACAACTGCTGCTCATAAAAATGTAGCAATTTACATCAATAGAAGAAACTGTCTTCAACCTTGTGCTTCTTTAGATAATCAGACATATTCCATAAAATATTGAGAATTAACATTTTTTTGCCAAAGTTTCAATATTGTACGGGGTGTTTAATAGTACCTAACTTTTTATATACCGTCGATATAGAAGACCCTGTACAATAGTAAAGTTTCAGTATTTTATTACAGAATAACCTTTTATTGCAATAGTTTTAAATGTTTAAATCGCGTGGCTCATCTGTTTATGAATAACAATGATGCCTAACTGCATCTAATGATAGTTACAGCTGACATTAATAGGAAATTACAGATTGAAATTAAAAAAGAAGGGAATAAATTTAGAAATTTTTACGAGCTCTGTTAAAATACCTGTATAATTACTGAATGTTGGCTAAACGAAGTATGTTCTTCTGTGTTTATTAAAAGGAAAGTAATTTCAGAAATCAATAACGCAATTCTTACTTAAAATAAATTAAATTGATTTTGTTATAATTTTTCCTTAGTACCTCCTAGTCGATCGATTTTTTTTTTGTGTTGGACCACTTAAGGACATTTTTCTCAAGATATTCGGAGTCACAGCGTGTTCCATTCAATTAGATTGTATTTCGTGTCTGGGATAACGAGCGTAATTATGAATATTACGAATTAAAATTGTTGTACGCACTAATTTAAATATGGTAATACGCATGCATTATGCATGAAAAGTTAGTTTTCGATAAAAATTAATGAATTAATCATAACAGTTTAAATACATTAAACAAATAATTCCCGGCCGAAACAGAAAAAAATACCTCGCCGGCCATAAATATAAGGCCGCGGCATATGAAGTTTACGATTACAATTATGAAATATTTATTAGAGCGGGTATATATACGCAGACATATTTATTAGTTTAAGAAATAAAACAAATAATTCGTAATAAATATAGAACATAGTTATAGATTCACGGCGAGCAGTGCGGCCCAGGTATAAGATTGGGCCGCGGCACAACAGTAAATTATATAGTGTTTTTGTATATTGATTAGGCGAGGGCAGACCGCAAGTCTGGCGCTGCTCTGCAGGAGGCTCGAGTATTGATCAAATAAATATAGTTTACGAATACCTGCCCTGCTCTAGCTTTTAGATATTTCAAGTTTCCATTTCGATTTCCATATTACCATTCTGACTCATTCCGACTAATTTCATTATTACTCATTAGTACGAACGCAATGCTTTCAAGATTTACTCACTATAAACAGTATCCACTTGTTCTTACTTTATTATCGCTTTCCATTTTAATTTCATCTACATTTATAATTAAGCGTTGCACACCGTTATTAAATCACCCCTTTTGAAGGTAAGCTTGTAAAAGATTATTGTTTAGTAGATCGAGGAATAAATTAATAAATTAATAAATAAACAGATGATGATAATATTGATAGAAGATCCAAATCACAGATTTTCTGGGAGAAGTATAGAGTTGCAGGAATTCAAAACTTGGGATTTCAAAAAGGACCATCAAATCATACCTCAAGGAAAAGTCCCAAAAGTTAATCAAAATATAAAATCTAAGCAGTAAGGGTAAAAATAAGAAATATTAACAAACAATCTACAGCGAGGGAAAGAGACGAACAACATAGGAAGCCAAGAGAAAAGAAGACAACGAAAGACAGAAGAATAACAGGAGCAATAAGGGTAGAGAACAAAAGGAAGCTAGATTATATTAAAAGGAAAATAAAACAATATATACGGCCAATGGAGGAATAGTGGAGGAGTAAACTGAAAGCTAATAGAGCAGAAATAAAGTACTTTAGAAGGTTAACAGAAGTGAGAGAGATGAGGAAAAATTAATCAAGAAACGAAAACAGCGAAGAAACGATTTTTCTATGAAAGTCCCAAAAATTAATTAAAACATTAAGCAGTATGAGTAAAAATAAGGAATATAAGCAAACAAACCACAGAGAGGGAAAATGACGAACATCATAAACTGGTAGCCAAGAGAAAAGAAGACGAACGAACGACGGAAGAATAATAGAAGCAACAAGGATAGAGAAGAAAACGACCAGGACTATGAAATGAGAGAAAAAAATATATATAAGAGACTAGATTATATTCAAAGGAAAATAAAAGAATATATACGGCCAATGGAGAAATAATGGAGGAGTAAACTGAAAGCTAATAGAAGCGACTTCTAACAGTGGAAATTAAGTACCTTAGAAGGTTAACAAAAGGGAGAAGAGGTGAGAAATGAATGAATCAAGGAGAGAAAACAGTTAAGAATTAAATCAGGGATCACAAATAATAATAAAATGAATATAGTCGACTGATTAAAAGATAAAGGCCTACAAAAGGATCGAGGAAGAAAACAGGAAACTAAAGGAGAAGCAGAGAAGAAGAATACTGACGACAGAACACTAGACAAGAAAAGAAACAAGAATGTGGAATGGGAGAAGACAAATAAAAGAACAATACGTGCAAGAAAAAAATGTAAATACTTAATTCATTGTAATCAGCATTTTACTCTACTTCGATAGCTTCGTTTTATTCTGGGGAAAATTATTTATTTTTTTACTGTTTTGGCGAAGAAATTTATTCATTGTGAACTTCATTGTATTTTGTTTATTTTGCACTTTTTTTTAGAACAAATGAAGAATATATTTACCCGAAAAATAAAAAGAAAAAAAGTGTTTCCTTTTCTATTTGTGTTTCGAGGATATTGGCTTTTTATTATATCTATACTGCTACCTTCAGGCTAAATTTAAAAAAAAATTATTAATTTTATCAACTGATAGTTGTTATAATTTCAATTGTTTCATTATTATTTGCTGACGAGATTCTTCATGAAACGATACCTTTGTCAAATCTATCGCTTTTCGTTTCACTTTTCTGGATATTTCTTTCAGCGCCTTTTTTGTTTTGATTTACTAGCGTCTTTAAAAATTGCATTTGTTTTACCATTATTAGTTGATCTTTGTTAGTACTAATGCTACTTCTTGTCCGTGAAATCTTATGAAATAAATATGTGAAAGCTATTCGCCAAACTATTATTATAACGCTCAGAGAAACGATTATGTTCTAAATACAATAAAAGTTATTTACAAAATATGTTTTATATTTAACGGATTTGTATATTGCGCATATGTACGTACAAGTAAACTCATTTTACAAGTAATTTTATGAAACCACCCTGAAATAAAACGTCAAAATTTTCAGTATTCGCAATCGATACTTAAGGCAACTGAAGCACATACAAGTTACAGTTCACGAGCACATTAATTAGTGTATTTATTGACGGGAAATCGTCAACGACGGAGAAAGTTTCTAAAAAGAAAAATATTTGCTCAAGAAGAAACAGAACATTTCAATACCACGATAATACTTACGTTTTTAAAGATAAATTACAACTTAATAGACCACGCGAAGTGTAAATACGTTCTGAACACGAAACAATTTGCTTTCCATTATTAACATATTATTACTTGGTGCTACAACAAATGATATTATGTGACTGTTAAACAAAACGTTTACTCACCTCATACGCGCATGTATATATTTTTCTAGGGAATCATCAGAAGACATGAAACATAACTTAAAAAAAAACTCCAAGGACTATTAGGGATATATTAATTACTAATTATAGTAATACAAAAGTATTACCTTTTGAAGTTATAACTAAGCACGGATTTAGTGCGCCCCACTGAAGAGATCCGTGCTTTAGTTATTACGTAACGAAAATGTTTTGTGTTTTTTTCTTTTGGTTTCACGATTCCACGTAGTTTTTAATAGTTCATTCAAATTTGAAAAAAGGCTATAATTTAAAATAAATGATGTAAAATCTGCTCACTTATTTCGTTATACATACTGAGCATTAGAATAGACTTGCAGAATTTAACACAAGGTAAGCACAAAACGAAACGAACGATATATTACTATAATGCATAGTCATATAGCATTTATAAATTACGTTCCTGTGATACTCATGAAAGGAAAAGGGAATGTCAACTAACAGTAAATTAATGATTGCGGATAATTAGTTAATTTTCAATTTAATTTTTATAAAAGTGAATCGGTGGGGTCAGTTTTGTGTGCAACAAGGAATGATGCACTACATAAAATCTACTTTTGGCAGGTGGTCACACAAATAAATAGGTGTGGCCTTACATGTATGTATGTACGTAGATAAAATCTGTCTAACATCACAAGATAATCTATGCAGATAAGTTAGGTAGTTTATGCTTACTTAAATGTATTTTATGCACGTATTTCTATAGTATTGCATATATATACCTTCCTTATTGCTTTTTAATAGAGGCATGATTTCGTTTAGTACAAAAAATTCCGTTTTTTATTTTTTAAATTAACTCCAACGAATCTTGATCATTTCTTTTCTCTTTCTCCTTTCGCTTTTTTTAAAATTAACTATGGTTCTTTTTCATGAAGTTTCAGGTTTTTAAAATTCGACGGCAATTTCTTATATACTGTTTTATGTTATTTGATCTTTCAGTAAGTAAGAAAATAACCAATAGTTTGAATCGCGACATCCAGCGATAACTTTTTGACACAGTGGAAGTCTCAAACTACGCTTCTGTTGACGAGGCCCCAAATAGGGCCGAAACAGTTGTACAGAGGATGCTCGAAGGTTTCACTGCAATCAAAACCCATTTGCAACAAAATTTTTTAAGAAAATAACGTAAGCTTTTAGAAAACGAACCGATAAGGTAAGTAAGTATTTATTGAAATGAATAAATGGTTTGTAAAATAAGTAAATCGTAACATTATTTTTCTGTGACTATGTGTTATTTTATACTTAATCGTTTTGTGAAAATTAATTTGTTTAATGGTCCAAATAAAATTCGATAGGTAATATGATTTATGATTTTGTTCGGGGGCCGCTCGAAAAAGACGAAATTAAAAATAGAAAGGCAAGAGTTTTCGTATTGAGTTACGGCATCGAATTTCACCTAAATTATTCGCGTTTCGTCCTCATACTTCGTCACTCTTTTACTGTTGGCAGCATGTACCACGTCCAACCAATTTAGATAATATCTTGTGCAGTTTTATTTTTAAATGAACTGAATGATTGTGTATGCAGAAGAGTATAGTCCTCCAGAAAGAAAATAGCAATTTTTTTTTGCCTCTGTTATTGAGATTAATAATATTCGACAAGTAGTTTGAAATTTTGATATTTTTACAGAATAACTTAACAGTAGTTCTTATTTAAAAAACGAGAATTAAGCACAATTTTATCGTTAACAAAACTAATTTATTTTCTATGTTTCCCTCAGTTTTCAAACTATTTTAGGAATGTTTTAATTTGATAATTTCAGCCGGTAACAAAAAATTTACATATGTACTTGTCGTAAACTAATCGTGCTGGTTTTACGCTCACTGACTACGAAACAGTTGTATTGCAAACAATCTGGCAAAACTGTAAAACTTACAAACTATTATGTTTATGAACATTGCATTAGAAACAACAAATTGCAGCCAAGTCATCCTATACAAGGTGGCCAAGCTTGCTGTCAAAGCATATTGTACGTTTTAAAAATTTTCTTGTAAATCGGTTTGATTGCAGTGGATTTTTCTATATAGCTGTTTCGGCTTTATTTGGTTCGGTTTGCAGTGGTAGTCTCGAGAGAGCTTCTACTGACGAGGTCCCAAGTAAAGTCGAAGCAGCTGTACAGAAGTTGCTCGAGGAATCCACTGCAATCAAAACCGATTTGCAACGAAATTTTTAATGTTTATAAGTGTGCATAGGTTACTATTTCTGTGTCAACAAAATGGGAGTAAAGAAAGAAGAAACAGAAGGTAAGAAAAGAATTAAGAATTAAATTGATAACCACAATACAACAGTCGGTTAACTACGTTAAAGAATATAAATGACGAATGAATCGCAAGAGAAGACTAATGCAGAAGAGAAGAGTTGTAAGAGCAACAAGAGTATAGCCTGAGAAAAAAGTTCAGTGTTTTCTTGAGTTTAAAATTAACTAGAAATTGGGAGTAGGGACTCTGCAATAAGAGATGACAAACAAAAAAATATGTGGGAAGCTGGAATCGCTTCGACTAGATTATCGCAACAGAAATTTTTATTAAAGCTTAAGCTGAAATAATACCACGTAAGGGTATTTCCACATTAAAACTTGAGTTAGAGGCCTTAAGGAGATTAAAAATTTATAGGCGCGAGTAGACGTCGTAAAAGAGGCCGCGCAATAAAAGCTCAAAGCAAACGGTACGTTCTCCTCGCTAATTATAAAAAGAATCCTAAACGGCAAAAGCTAAATTGTACGAATGTTGCTATAAAACTCGCGGAGAGACCTATTCGGTTTAATTTACATTGCAGGGAGAACTCGTTAAAAATAGAAATACGTTTTACTGTTAGCCAGGTTTAGTGATTAATGGTATCAATAAAATCATCAGAAACATTGATGCTTCTACTGTTCTCATTTCGAATTTTACTGTTTCATCATTACCTAAAAAAAATCAACAATTTTTGACTTTGAAGAAATTGGAGTTTTTAATTTCGTCCTTTCGTCCTTTCGTCCTTTCCTTCGACTTTTTTATTTCAAATAAACTTATTTAATTTTGATGTACACTTCTGTGTAATAAAGTGACGCAAAAATAATATTTCTCCCAACTTGTTAGACTAATATTTCAGTGTGCTTAATTTTATTGCACAGAAGTTTACCCTGTAATTATTTTCCAAGATTTAAAGTTTAAATATTTTAATTAAAGTAAATGAAATTCACAGAAGGTATCCTAATCCAAAGATGCTTGCATGAATTTTTCAGCTTTACCAACTTCGCTTGTCCTTTAACGTAAAAAGGTCACTCGGCGACCTCATATTTATGATCGATGAATAGGCGTGTTGTTGTGGGGGCAGCAAGTAATGCCTAATAGTTGTTTCTTATCAGAAAAATGCAAATTCTTATCTATAATTCCCCAAACCAGGAATATTTAGCATAATCTTCAAATAATGAAGTCCGCATTATGAATGGGCTGTCATACGCGCATGAACGGTTTGAGCGCGCGCGGTTATCGGATCTCTAATTCCCGGCGGTCACGGAATGTGCCACAACTATTTAAATACTAATTAATATTTTTAATTAGATGTAAATTATTGCAAAACTTGACGCGTTCGTGATTATTTTGTCCGGCTATACGGTTGTAATTGATTAGACAAACAAACAGCCATGAATTACTTGTTCATAATCGTTATGAGGCTGTTCGAGAAAGACTAATCAAATTACGGTGAACGTTTCTTGTCATTTTCATTTATTTGCCTTAAATCCCTTAATTTTTATATGAATCTTGTGTCTAGACTAGTAGAATATACAGGACATCGGTAATCAAACGGACTTTTCGTTTTATATCTTTCACGTTTATACGGAACGTCAAAATCCGTCAAAAGATTCTTCACTGTGATATGTCTTTACTACCACACAAATTCCATTGAAGAATCTTTTGACGGTCGTTGATGTGACGTTGAAGTTCCGTACAGTGAGAATCGCGCTTAATCCAGCCTATTCTACGTCCGCCGTTTATAATAAAAAGAAACTCTATTGGAGTTTTAAGGATTCAATATAGAATAAACTCTTTTTAACTTGAATGAAAAGAATTCGAAATTTTTTTCGATTTTGATTGGAGGTAATGAAAGCTCTTACCTGCGTTGAGTTTTTGTAGAAAAAACGAACGAAGTTATCAGTATATGTGGTATGAATTTTCAATTAGAGCCGAGGTTTGGAAGCGGCTTGTATAAATGTACAGTACGAAATAAAGTAGTCGGAATGGCAAATGTGTCAGTGTAAAATATCGGACAAATCTCACGTGGGAACATCATTTATTCTGGAACGGTAGCGAGGTGTTAAAAGCGTGGGTTGGTTTGAATGCGAGCTCGAATTATGTTTGTTCTTATAGCTAATGTATCTGTAACAAAATCTCACATTTAATGAACCGGAGTGGATTTATTGGGAGCTAGTCCGATATCGCCATCTCCTCGGGCGTCCTCCGGTGATGGGCTGCTCTGGAGGAACAACCTGGTGCTTGCGATAAGGTAAAATAATTACCAGGCGAGGGGGGCTGCTCGGCCGCTCGTAAATAACCCGGCCCTGGGTTAATGAGCTCACGCCGCGGACAACCCTTTTATTTATTATTCTCCACCTTTTTATGTGTTGGAATATCTTTGTGTTTTTATATGATGACATTTGTGGATTAAATTGGAATTAATGCTAACTTTGTTTTATTGCCACCTATCTTTAATTACAGCTTTAAATTTGTATCTTACAGACATTAAACATCACTGAATTTCAAATACACAACAAAACAATCCCAAATCATTTACAAATCAAAAACCTCCTCTTTTAGATTCTATTCTACGCAAAGATTCAACCCAATTGTATTTTTTTTTCAAAGTAAATTGTTTTTGAAGAGATACATTTAGATTTAAAATATGTGGACTTAACTTTAAAAGAATACTAATTGCAATTTGAAGTTAAAAATAATACCAAACTAAGGAATCTGAAAGGAAATAGAAGATTTGAAACCCTAAGACACCAACACAGGTTTGTAACGAGCTGTTCTATTTAAATACCTTTTACTTCCTAATTATCTAAAGTTTCAGTTTATTGCAATTTTGGGTTTCGTTAATCTAGGTAAGGCAAGCAAAGAGGTGGACAAAAAGCAGAACACTTTGCACTTGATTGAATTGCTCGTCAAAGACAAAGCGAACGTTATTCTAAAGAAGTTGCCAGAGAATTTAGATGTGCTTAAACTCGACGAGGAATTCTGTTTGATATCAAATTTTGAAATTCTTACTCTATACAGTGAAAGTTACGTAAACCGTCGATCAATTTGGATGAACGATATCAATCTCAAAACCGACGAATTAAGATATGAAGGAAGATTAAAACCTCAAAAAACTCAAGTTTTACGTCGAGGTATTCTGTCCAAGGTATGAAGGAAGATTAAAACCTCAAAAAACCTCAAAAAACTCAAGTTTTACGTCGAGGTATTCTGTCCAAGGAATCAAAAGTACGTTTGTACAAAATAAAACCCCCTTTAACTTTGATGAGGATGTCGTTCAAATAAAAGAAACTCTTCCAGAATTATGGACGATTTTAGAGGATCTAGTCTTATAACCATACAAAGTCTCTTTTAGCCCACTTGTCAAGTTGAAGTTTCCGATGTCGAAAAAAATTCCGAAAAGAAAAGTTTCCTAACTGAAATACTCACGTTAGAAGGTCTTATGATCGGTCGTTTAGAAAGTGAAAGTCCCAATCAGTCTGTAGTCAATAATACTCTAAAAAGCACCCGAATTCAGGAAATCATTAAGCCCGTACCTGTTCAAAAGTGCGATATAAAGTTTTCAGGCGAGAAGGGCAAAGAACGTGTTATGTCTTTTTTAAAGAAAATTAACGATTATTGTGATGCTCGTCGTATTTCTAAGGCTGAGTTATTTGTGTCTGCTATAGATTTGTTTTCAGATGTAGGTCTTCTAAAGTATAGAAGTACTAAAGAGACGGTTCAAAGCTGGACTGTTTTAAGCGTGAGTTTCTTCCGGTAGAGGCTACGAAAATGATTTGTTAGAAGAAATTCGAAACAGAACCCAAGGTCCACAAAAGGATGTTTTCTTTTATATTATGCCGGTACAAGCCCTTTATTGGCGATTAGAAAATCCTAGATCTGAATCGAAAATCGCTGATCAAAATTTGAATCCTTATTTTGCTGAACGTGTTCCACAAACTTTAACTCAATTAAAAAGAATAATATCGTAAACTTCAAGGGACTAAATTACGTGTATAAAAAACAAAAACGTTCTAACTTAGTGGAACAAGATTTTGCATATTTATCTCTAAATGAAATGACAAAAGATACTCCCAACCTTTTGTGCAGAACAACTCGAATTTTTGTGATGTGACATCTTCATCTATTACGTCCAAATCGGTCGTATCAATGTTCTAGAGCATTTTATTGATACTGGTAATGCGCAGCTAATTAAACAGCGTCAGTATTTATTATCTCGTGCTATGCAAAAACTTTTCATGGGGAGGTAGATGACATATTGAAGTTAGGAGTTTTTCGCCCATCTAATAGTCCTTGGAGCAATCCTGTGATTCTTGTGAAAAAGAAGAATGATGCAGTATTAAACAGGTTCTGAAATGCTTGCTTTTTAAGTAATACTGATTTTCGAAAATCATTTTGGCAAATTCCGTTAGAAAAGTCTTCTACTTACATGAACTTCTTATTTCCTTAAGTTTATTCAAGTTCAGGTTCTTCAGGTTTTCTTTCACCTTTGGCTATCTTTTGTATATTGCTTCAGCTCGGCAAATTTTGTTTAGAAATCGATTCATGCGCGTTTCATATCAAACATTAAATTAATTAATCCTCGTCCTTACTATATTTGTCAGGTTTTTTACGTCTTAAATAGTTTTTCACAGGCGCAATGAATTTTATTTGAGCGAGCAAATCTCAAGTCCTTTGCTAAAGTTGTTTTATTTAAACGATTTAAAAGTGCTAGGATTTAAAGACATTTCAAATATTATATCAGTGCACTAAAATGCATGTTTCGACCAAATCAGGGCATCACATATCCAACGCGGTTTACTGCTCGCGTGTTTTGCTGCAGCTGAGATCCTCGAGTGTTGAGCGCACGCTATTGCGTGGACTTAGTATATTTATGTACTCTTCGTCAATTCGTCACACAACAACAATCAGCTGATTTTACGAACTTTTTATCTACTGACCTTCAATCGTGAAATTAAAATTTCCGTTTTTTTGCTGCTCGAAATCGAAGATTCTTTTTCTGTTCTGGAAAATGTAAAATTGGGGATTGACGCAGGGGAAATTATTTTGGCCTCCCAAATAGGTGCAAGTCCAATTTTCCGATATCATTTCAGCTGCATTATAGTGCCTGGTCGTTCGCGGTATCCCCTGGCAACCGCCGGCCCCACCTTCCGTCGCGACGTCTGCAATGGCGGCCGCGAATTCTTGGAGAAATATGAGCGACCGCTTTATGGATCTCTCGTAATAGCGAGTGTTTGCGTAGGGTTTTATTACGGCGTCGGAGGAAATCAAAGAGGAACAACCCGAGTACGTATGCATTTCTCGGGTAAAATGTGGAACGAGGGAGCCCGGAACAATGGCACGTGGCCCTGCCACAATCAGAATTCGACGAATGAGCGCCCCATCGCGTGCCGACCCCTACGAAGAATATATACACAGGTCACGCAATCCCAAAATGTAGTTAGTTTATACCTGCTTTCTAGAGACAATAGTAAATGACAATTGAATACTTCTTGTTTTCAAGAGCAAGATTTAGGAGCATACACAATACATAAAATAAAATAACGTTTTTCACGATATCAACTTTTCTCAACCAAATTGAAAGCGTGTGAAACTTTAAACTTCTTTGAAACTATAAATATGAGGGCATTAGCCCCCATAACTTAGGCAGACAATTAAATCTATACATACATCCTGAGCTTTTCAAATTGTTAATTTGAACAAAAAAATCATGTACGTTGTGCGCTTTTCACTGTTAGCTTTATCATCTTCAATTCTATAAAGAGAAGCTTTGGTCTAAGCTTCCGAAACTTGTTTACATCAAAGAATAATTCACATTCATGTCATAAAAGGTTCGGTTTTAGAGAGTGTTTGAAGATAATTACTTCACTACCTATGTCCTGAGCTTTCCAGACTTAAGACATTATAATGTACTTACCAAAATAAGTATTTACCTAGTAGTGAGTAAAATATAAATAAAATCAGTACAGTTGAATTTGCGACATGAAACAAAATAGTTCTGCGTGGACAGACGTGTACAACAGACTTGCGTGTCCCAGCCCCATATCCACAACGAGGGACAATACAAAGAACCTGACTAGGATTATTACATTTAAGAGTTCCTCGCAATGAATGCTACTCCGACTCTCAGGTTATAGAAAGAGAGGGAGATCTTCTCCCTTTGTATTTGTTATATTTCATGGCCAGTAATTTACCCCGGCTTTTACCATAATTGCAATATTTCGTATCCGATAAATTTGCCCGGTAAAGACCGACCTTTACAGATGCATGTTAAGGAAATTTACGCACGAGTTTCACCCACACAGATATTCATTTTTAACCAGTTTTATATAAAACAGAAGAAAATAATTGATTTGGGGTAATTAGTAAATCAATTAGGTCAAAACCTGATACAAAAAGCTATTCATAAAAGCAAGTAATAATTTTCGGTTACTATTTCTATTGATTTAATTGCAACTGTAATAATATTACTAAAGAGTGATATTACATTACTCAATAAGTAAGTTTCTATAATAGTTTTTTTTTGTGTAATAAATCGCACCTTACAAGTATAATTTAATTTCCAAAACTTGAATGGATACATAATATATGACTTCATTAATTCCAATTCATTTCAAAGTTTCCCGAAGCTATTATGAACGCGCTGCGTAGGTGTCGACACACGAATTTATTATCTCTGTCTAATTATTGCAATGTATGTTTTATGCATGTTTACCATATAAGAGGAGCGCAATAACTTCATTATCGGTGGACGCATGAATAAACGAGCATTTTCCCGATCGTTTTCGCGCAGCTTTATTAAGTCACAATAAAACTTTGTTTTAACGAACAGACTTTATTGCTCGCGAGTTAGATTATAATTGAGACGTAGGTAAGGTACACACGGAATATAAATGAATTATTAGGCCCGTGCCTCCATAAATAACAATTAGTTTCTGTAGTCCTAAATTGGTACAAAATCCAGCCAGTTTCTCAGCGCAAGCGATCTCTTCATTAAACTAACTTTTTATTTATTACTTTTCATTTAATCACTTCTTATGTTAAGTAAATATTTACGACGTATAAGTAATGTGCTTGAATATTCATGCTACGTTAAGCTCGTAATTAATTATTATTCCGCAAATATTCAACGCCTGTCATTAAAACTAAGAAAAACATTTTTTTTAATGTAAGTAGCATTCAAATTATTCTAAACCATACTGCAATGTAAATGTAGCAACATCAAGAAAAAAAAAACAAACTAAAGCTTTCAGAGACTGCATGGAAAATGAGAAATAAATAATTATATGCGCGTCCTTAAATTGAATGGGTAAAGTTTATTTATAACTTTTAGGTACGTACTATGAAATTACGACTGCATAAAAATACTATAAATCATTGAATGTTTCATATGTATATCACAGATTAATTAAGAGATCTGCATATCATAAACGCACATGCAAATTTACGTCTTAATGCACAATAAAACCGCAAAATTACTCACTCATTATGCGTTAGCATTTCTGTCAGTCTCGCCTAGCCTATATGCAATGCAAAAAGGGCACTGAATTAATCAACGATATTTCAAAAATAAAATTAATAAGCTCGGTTTGTCGAGTTAAAACCGTAGTATTTTTCATTCACAGCCGCCTTTATTAAAATATTGTAATTTATGGAGATGGTTCGTCGCAGATATACAAACGCAACTTTTGCTTTTAGATGGGGGTAAAGTTCGGGCTGCTTTGTGTTACTCGCGATCAATACCGGGGCAAGGTAAAATATCTGTCTCGAATACGGGAACGAACCAACGGAAAAATTCTTGTCCGTCTCGAAAACTCTTATCGCCGAATTAATTAACGAAAACGCCTGTTAATTGTGTTTTTAATTTATGGCGGTCGATTTTATTATGAATTATTAGGGCGCGTCCGAATTTCAATTTATCTCCTCGTTATTAAGAAAAATATGGATTAATTAAATATTTTAATTACCGTTCGATTTTGGCAGTTACCCGCACCTTGCGTCTGGCAAGGGGTTCATCAAATAAGATGGTTTAAATGAGCATTTAGCCATCGCCAATCGCCACACTTGTGTTATTCATTTAAAAGCAGCTGCATCATCACTCATAAAATCGTAATGAATTGATACAAATAAAATATAAAATAAACATACATACGTAAAAAGACTGATGTGATTGTAAGCATGAGGGAAACTTAAGACATCCACTTATTGCATCATTAATTATTTTACGAGTGAAGTTTCTTTGCATACTAAATAAATCCTGACAAAATTAACGTTGTTTCTGTGACATTAAAAATTAATTTTCTTTTTGTCTCGCTTGGAAATCGCGAATTCTCCCCACGAAAACGTACCTGTGTATCCCATATAACTTTTACGGGGGGCGATAAACAAAAGCAATGATTTAGTATTATTATTTTCGGTTTTTATTGGCTATCATTAAGACAGCGAAGTTTTAGATAGTAGGGGTTGCCACCGAAGGTAATACCGGAAACTTCGGCAGAGCGCGTTTTATCGCGGCGCCCGACCGGAAATGATGTTGAGTCACCTTACAGGACTACTTCAGCGATGATCATTATTTGTACGTAAAGCTCTCTGCTTGGCATTTGCACTAAAACTTTTTGAATTAAAAAATCTTGCATTCTTGGGGAATTTTGTGACATATTAGCTCAAAAATCTTTCTCAGATTTCAAAAACTTTTTATTATTCTTGTCCTAGAAGTCTCAAAATGCTAGACAAATCAGTCTGTTTCCATTTTGAACATTGCATTGTATTTAAAGATGTGCCATAAGCTTGTATGACAAAAGAAATGACCTTTTTCGTTTTCGGATCCTGATCATCCTGTGCATATAACAAACTGAAAAACCTGCATTTTGTTTGCAAATGGTAAGAGGAAAAAGCTGTCAGCACTATCGATTGATTCACTGAAGAAAATTGTAAATTATAAAATGAAGGTTGTAAAATACTATAAAGTGAAGGATATTCGTTTGTTTACCAAGTGGGCGTATGATTTCAGCTAAAAATGAAACGTATGGTCTATCTCTACGCTGAAAACACTCTGAATAGAAATATTTGAAAGTTACACAGCAGCGACTGCCCAGGATGTAATAGAAATTTGTTATCAGGATTGCCAGTTGAAATTTAAACATTTGTAGTTGGAGTTACGTATTGCAATTATAATTAAGATTATCAGAATCTGAGCGGCAAGAGTTAAAACACCAAAATAAATCATAAAACTTGTTCGATGCCCTAAAGGAAGAGAAAGACAACAAATTACTGACCATTTTGTTACGAGTTTACACGAATTAGTTAACATAGTTACAAATAACAAGGTGAGAAAAGAAGAAGATTGATTTAATAAGATGAACTGCAAACGAATAGTCAAATGCTCCAAAATGTACATGTATTATTAAAAAATGGTTAAGGACTCTTTAACCTTCATAAGGCTGAACGGGATACTTATAACTTTTTTTTGTTACTTTTAAGTTAGACATTTCTTCAGTAATATCCAAAAGTTAAGGCTAATTTACTTTATTGGGGTGTATTTGTGCCCCACCTGGTCTGTAACGTATATAAATTCTTTTATCACGTGAAAACTCAATACATTCGCAATTTTAACTTTTCCTGTGGTTTTTATTATAATATTTTCTCATACTAAGCTTCTGGTTGTCGCAAGTATCTATAGGTATATTTTAGAACTGGAAATCCCCCAATTGTGTTGGGCAACCCTTATTTACTAGTGTGTTGATAGCAGTGTGAAGTGTAAAGTCGCGTAGAGCGGTTCGCACTTCGTTTCTTCTTCTAAGAACGTCTTATCGATGATGAGTTGTTGAGAATAATCGAATCAGGTGGTTTTTTAAAAAATATTTTGATGATGTGGCATTATGTGATATGGCAAGTGATGTAGAAGACACTGATTTAGTAATTGATGGAATAGATGACGTCATTCAAACCAACGATGAAGAATGTGCGGATTCCGTAAATAAATCTAAAAATATCAGTCCAGTTTAAGTCGCTGGTACTCAGTGGGTAAAATATCCATTAGTTACGAAAGTGTAGGGGGCAAAGTATAATATTCAAAAAGTTCCATCAGGTCTGACAACATACATTTCTAATTTCTCAATCATGAAAGAAGTTTTTAAGTTATTTTCTTTTCAGACATTATTGATATAATTCTTACAGAAGCAAACAAAAAGATTCTATTATTTTTTTCTAAAAAAAGGGAAAGCTTTTGACTTGGTACGCAAAGAGGAAATAGAAAGAACCAATTGATGTATTGAGTCAAGATCCGGCTTTATGTCGACCGATAGCATCGGCTGCAATGTCTCAAGGCAATTATGTGTTTCTTAAGATTTGATAACTTTGAAAAGAGACAGGAACGAAAAGCTACTGATAAGTTAGTTCCTAGAAGAGATATTTTTGATATTTTTGTATCAAAGTATCAAAATTCTTACAATCCTGGAAAACATTTATGCGTTGATGTGTAGTTGGTCTCTTTTCGTGGCAAACCTCCTTTCCGTGTTTATACGAAAAGTAAACCGGACCAAAATTTGGGTAAGTTAGTTTTATATAAAATGCAAAACCTATTTCTTTGTGGAAAGAAGAAAATAAAGCTGAAAGGGGCCAAGGTCAGAGAGTAGTCATGGATTTAGTAGAGCATTTGCCACAAGGTCATAGAACAACTACAGATAATTTTTTCACAAATCTTCAGTTGGCTGATCAACTTTTGGAAAAAAAATCTTTCCTTGTGCGGTACTCTGAGTAAAAATAAAACTTTCATTCCCAACGAACCGCTAATTATAAGAAAGACTATTCCTAGCATGTTTGCTACAATACTTTAGTATCATATGTGCCTAAGGAAAAAAGCTTAGTAAGATTACAAATCGGATATAATTTTACATTATAATAAAACAAAAGGTGCAGAGAGTGTCCAGCAAGAAAATAGGATAGAAAACAACAGAATCGAAGGAGCTACGAAGAAAGAAAAAAGCACATCCAAAGGAAAACCTTGAGCAGGAGAGTTTAATAACATCGATCATTTTTTTAAAGATTGGAAGTATGAAAATAAAACTTAATAGACTTTTTTTTATATTGTAGTAATAGTAGTTGTAGTTATTGAAAGAAAAAGATGTTATATGTAGAATGCCGAAAAAATCAATTTAACTTCTACTGTCACTTTTCCAACAGTTTTAGTAAATTCCCTCGCGTGCGCCCCTAAATTACAACCCAAATCTATTTTTCTGTAGTTCAACCAATTTCATGAGCAAAATTTCAACTTATAATAGTTTTGCCCTACGACAATCTTCAAAGTGATACATTAATGACCGGAAGCGCCATAGATCCTCGGGGCCAAATCAAAATCGCATAATGTATTGAGGCGCAACGAAACGTTAAAACCATTAATGTGACATGAAGTCCACAATTACATTACAATGTAAGTCTGGGGCACTTATATTGACCCCGGCGTGTGTCGATTGTGTCGCAAGTAACCCGCTGCGCCTGCACCACATGCATAAGCTTTATTCCCTTCCCCATGTTTACATTTTGTATCCGTATCACTACATTAGTTACCCATTAATCCATGTCCTGAACATCCCTTTATATTGCTTTAATAGTTTATTAATATAAGAAGGGATTAAAAAAATAAAATTTACTTCGTATAAAATAATCATTAGAGTTTTCAGTCCTGCTGTTTCTTGTTTTCTTTCTTTCTTGTTTGGGGCCATCGCGTCGTTTACGTTTTACAATTTGATGGTTAGCTCTCGATGGATTTAAACCAATAACATCAAAGAAAGTATTTCACGTTATATAATGATTAAGTTAATAATACGTGGCTCAGAATTTATGATCCCACCCTGTACTAATAAATTTTAAATATCTGTGATAGTGGTTCATATACGACCTGAGCATTAATATCTGAACCGGAAGTTCGGGCGGCTTGCGAATCAGGGGCCGTTGATTACATCGGGGGTCGAGCCTAATTTATGTATTAGCCCGGGCACAGTATTATTTACGACATCGTAACTTTTTATTAATATAGTTCCTTTTGGGTAAATATTTTTATCCGAGGATCTGGGGGAAATAGTTGCGCTTTGGGGGCGAAAGGAATTCCGAGCAATTTTGATAAGAACTTCGCAGACCAACTAAAATATACGCACCGGTCGTAATACAAATCGCTTTTATTTTCGTTTAGAGAACGCTTTGGTTTAATGACATTTTTTTTATTATTATAACTTTCATATCTGATGAATAATGCAAATGATTTTGTTCTGAAAACGCGAAACTCTTCTATCGTCAATGAAATTTTCCTATGGTTCTAACGAATAATGTGCATGTGAGAATGTTATCCAAATTAACGGCACACACGTTTACCGTTCGAATAAGTAAGTATAGGGTTGAACGTGTACATCAGAGTTCGTTTCAAAACGAAAATTTATTACTCAGATTAGTGGGGGCTCTGACTAATAAACAGCCCCAACGTCAACAAGCAGTCGGAGATATATGGACGCTGAAATTGAGAATAGAGAGCCTCGAGGAAGCCGGGCGTGATGGGAGAGAACAGCTGGACAGTTCCAGGTGAAAATAATGAAATCAACGAGCCGAAACAATGCACCCACCACGGACCACATTATCATCCACCCGCCGTTGCAACTATACCTACTCTTTCTACGCGTATTAATCACACAAATCTACGTACTTAAATCAGAATTAAAAGACCAAATTTAGAGTTAGAGTGACTCCTAAAGCGAGGGATGTTTCTTGAAATTTCATGGCGTTTTGATCATTGCATATGATTTTATTTTTTACTAACGGAGCAGTGCCAAGTACTATTTATAAAAACAACAAGTACCTTTCATATTATTATGTAAGTAGAAGTCCATCGATTGTCATTAAGGCCTTTGAGCTTTTAAATACAATACAAGTACTGTCGCCTGTAGCATGTATTTCAATGTAAGTGCAATTCCTAAAAGTACACGTACAACTCTGTTTGCTAATAGGTAATATTCCTCTTATAACATCTTGACTTCTTCTTACTAGTAATCTTTTGAAAATGAAAGTTAGAGTCATTTGCAGAACTCATTCTCTACGAATTATCAAATGTGATTTACATCTCTTCATTAATTATACGCTCACTTACATTGTCGTACTCAGTGTTATATTGAAATTTGTTTTACTTTTTAACACCGAAATACAGAAAACAACAAATTAGATGGCCCCAATTTTCTTTATTTGGTAGCACCACAGCAGTTCGTTCGGTTGGCTTAGCGTTTTACCTTAATCTTCGGTATGATCTTATTCACGATTGCGTATTATGTTACACGCTTTTTTTTGATTGTGTTTCAATCAGGTTTGGGTTACAACGGACGTTATTCAAACACAAAGTAATATGCAGCATTCAATAATAAGGCTGTGCAGAAAATTACGGATTATTAAAAAAGAACTAAATTTCATATTAAATAAATTTAAACAATTTTTATCGTCTGTGTCTACGTACATACAACGATGCCCATAAAGTCAAAAGAAGGCTTTCAAGAAAGTATGCGAAGATTTCCACAATTTATTTATTACTTTAAAGTCGCGTTAAACAAGACGAGCAAACTTGAGAGCATAATAACTCTTTCCAGAAATTTTTCTATAACGATACGGTCGTGTTTTCATTTATATTCATTAGTTCTATGTGAAATTTATGTCTCGGCGGTTATTTATTGTGTCTACTTGTAAGCGACCGGTACGAAGGCGTATAAATCTCGAACTTAATTAAAATTTTATTATTTCAATAAATTAATTAAGCATTAAATATAGCGTCTCGTGTTTCATTAACACTCGGGCTAGCGAAACGGAACAATTCAAATTAAAACGTTAGAGTTACGACAGGCGACACGTGTAGATTGTTCCAATTTTTACAAAAAGTCAGTGATATGTTAATTGCTGAGCTTTTTGGCAAACTGAAGGTTCAGATATTCCAATGACACTTTCAGATGTTGGTTCTTTATCACCAAATCCTTAACTTTTTTTATCATTTCTGTATTTCGAACTTCTAAGGACCTTCCACTCCTTGGATCGTCCTGAATGGATTACGAATCATGGTTATACACTGCCGCCATTCTCTCATAAATATTTTTAGTATTATTCCCTTCTTTGTTCAAAAATTTTAACTTTAAATCACTCATTTTCTTTGCCAATTCATAACTGTTAAAAATCAACAACGTAACTCCTTATTTTCATGGCGATGAAACTCCCTTCATATGTAGAAGTGTTTATTTCTGTCATGTGTTGCAAACATAAATGAAACTACATTATTTTAAAGTAATTTTATTATAAGATTGTAAGAAAATAATTTCGTATGTTAAATATTAAAGCACTTACACTATAATTATAATAAATTGTGGCTTAATTGCTACATAGAATTTTTCCTTCATATTTCAGAGTGTGCTTAGAAATATTTATGAAATTTCCTTATCAGGAGCAAGGACGTACTCGGTCGTAATTACGCAAAATCCGTTTGCGTGCGCCCGTACGTGTGCCAAGTTGCATTTAACACTATTCCGCCTATCAAAATTATTAGTTTACGACGTTCGCATTACAATATTAATTTTTACGAAAAAAAGGTGTTAACCGTACGCATACTGCGGCGGGATAAACTTTAGGCACGCGCACGCGAGAATCGCATTAATGGTGGCGACCATTTCAATCGGGTTGCATAACTTATTAGAAAATAATGGTAGATCTATCACTTTTGGCATTTTGGTTATTTCATTTGTTCATTTAGATCGATGTATTCGTTCTTTTCGATAGCGAGTAAATTTGATTATCTAATGAATATAACAAACGCTGGGAAAAGTTTCAGGCATGATGGAAGACTCTAGAAATAGAATCAGAAATTATTCCTTTCCAGGATCGCAAATTCACATCTTTGAAATCGTAAGTATTGTGGAGAAGGTAACATTATCTAATTTTTTGGATATCCTAAAGAAATAGATTAAGTTAAGCCACCCATACGTAGACGAAGAAGTAGCAAAATATGGACCCATCAAGGAAAGTTTGAAGAGTTATAAATATGCGAAACTTAATTCTATAATCTAATACTGAATGAAAGTTTAAAGAAAGAAGTGAGAAAAAGACAAGAATAGTTGATCGGAAACACGAAGAATAGGACCTTTACATTCAATCCTTTAACAGACATTAAAAACTTTCTGTTGATTTTGTTTGAGAAAAACAAAAATGCAATAAAAACTAAGCCCTTCGGTATATTCCCATGAAACCCATGACCTATTGAAAGCACACATGTATTTGATACTTACGCTTAAACGAAACATAATTCGTATGTGACATATGTTAGTTTTTTTTTTTCTATATAAAGTATAAAATGTGTATAGTAGATAAAACCGTAATTATATGCGAAGTCCAAGTGTTTAGCTTTGGGCAGCGACCACAGTCCATAATTAACTAATTACATGTATATCATTTACGTATGAGGTCTTTCTGACATGGTATAGTGGTTTTTTAGGAACCGGGTGATACGACCGCATTAGTCCACCAACTGACGTCCGGACGCCCCGGCAGCTGTCCGTCAGCGACCCTGCCTGCCTCTGTGATTCAGGTACCGGTCATTTATCTCCGCAGAGACAACTGTAATTAAATTCGGCAGTTTTCTATTTACGGCTCGCCGTAATACAACCGGAATAAGCTTTAAATTAATATTTAATATTTATAATGCGTAGGTAATGAAGGCGCGCTAATTATACCCCCGACGAGAGACGAGCCATTACGAAATGTCCTGTTAAATTATGGAAATTCGAATCTTACGTACGATTTAAGTATAAGTCTTCGATTGTCGGCGCTGAAAATAGTTGAAAGCTGCTTCAAAATTATTTCTTGGAGTCCAAAGCAAATCTAGCGAACTCAAGAGAGATTTCGAAAAGAAATGTGACGAGTTGCAAGCCTAAATTAAATTAAAAGCTTTCGATTTTCTCTCAAAATGTGACAGTTCTTTACACCTTAGATAGCTACGTTCTTCTAAAAAAACACCCTTTGATATTAAGAAAGACGTAAAAGGAGACGAATTAATTTCTAGGCGGAATGGGATCTCGATTGAGTCTGGAAAACCTCTCCCTCTTCCCACGAATTTCATACTGCTATCACTCCAACTTATGAAATCCAGTCATTTGAAACACGCAACGAAAAATTAGTTTCTGCGAAGAGCAGAGTATTCGCGTTAAAAAGGATATGAAGGAGATGTTTATCGCAAAATAGCTTACGCAGCCATGATTCAATTAGGTTCATACGTATACAGGGTTTGTAGTGATAAGCAGTTCATCTCAAGCGAGTTTTGATTTATTTTATTTATAATTATATCTAATTCATATTTGATGTTTATGACCCTGCAATAAAAATTACCCACGCCCATAATAAGTGTTGAAGTGACCTGCCTTTATCTTGTTCTGAGCATCTTCTTTTATGGCAGAGTTGTTACTTAAGAATAATTGCAATATTTGCTCTTTGAGAAGCGAATTGCTGTTACATGTATAACAAAGCTTGTTATAGAAATAGGAATTGGAAAACTGTTAAATAAAACAGGATGCAATTGCACGTGTAAAAATCAGACGCTCTTGAACCATGAGTCTTCGGATGGTCTTCGTTAGAAACGAGTAAATGCTGCACACCAATAATTACATTTAAATTGTTATTTACAAGGCTGTAAAATATTGATTATTAATTGACGATGGCGTTTAAGTTTAATAATATAATCAAAAAGTTTCGATTCGCTGAAATGTTGGGTGATTAACAAATTCCAAAGTAAGCCACGAACTTTCTGAAATAATAATAATTAAATAATAATTAGGTTTTTTCTTTTTTAATTTATAAACGAGAAATGATATTTGCAAAAGGTGAGCATCGGCTAATGTAATTAAGCTCGTCAGTAAAAATAATAATAAGCGTAAAACAAAGAAAACGCAATTTCGTCAACGAAAAACGCAAAGAACGACAAAATACGAAGGAAGATAACAATAAAACAAAACGAACTTGTGCGAATTGATCTTGAACAAAGAAATCAAAAGAATAACAAAAAAAATAATAAAACGTCATTGAAATATGACATCATATATGACAATCAGAAACAAAAGAAAATCGAAACAAATAATACTAAGAATAACTTAAAAAAAAGAAATAAACAAAAGAAAATCGACAATTTTCAGCGCGATGTGATTAATAGTAGATTGACATGAAGTGAAAGAAAAATTCGATGAAAACAAAACAAAAAATCATATAAAATACACGAAATATCAAAGGTAATGAACAAAAGAAAAGAAAGACGATTCTCTGGCGGTGCTAAAAAAAAAACAAAAGACTAAAACAAAAACGAAACGTGAAAAATTGCTTACACTAAGAAACTCAAATATATAACAAAGATAACAAAAAAAAACAAAAGAAGATCCTTTGCGGATAATTTGCTAAATATTTTCTTAATTCAAAAGTAGTACACATTTTTAGACGATCGAATAGAAACGAAAAGAAAAACAAATGACCACCGTTTGAACGAATGAGAAAAAAATAAATGACAGTCGACCATAAAATATTAAAATACAGGAATCTATTTAGTATACGACAAAAAATTAAATGAAATAAAACGACAATCAAAAAAGGAAGAAGAAAAAAACAAATTTCAAATAATAAACATGACAAAACACGACCTACTTTGACAAGAAAATAAAACAAACTAAAATTTAATGAAAAAAAAACGACAAATCCTTACAAAAGAGAAAAAAAGAAAAAAGTGATTGTCAGGACGAAGAAGAAAGAACAAATGATGGTGGATTCTAGGAAGCACAAAAATCGACGAACGTCTCTAACACATAAAAGAAAGACGATTAAAAACAGACCATGGTAAGGTGACCCTACCTTACCATGGTCTGCAAAGGAAAACAAATGAATATCATCAGAAATGCGAAAAAAATTTGGAAGAACAAGAAACAAATGACTATCGCCTGCTCAGTCGACTGTAAGAACCAAAATACTGAAATCAAAACGACCATCAAAAAAAGAAAAGAAGCAACTTTAGACAATAAACATGGCAACCATAATTTAAAAAAGGCAAAACACGACCGACTTTGACAAGAAAACGAAATAAATTACAATTTAATGAAGAGGAAAACATGAAAAGCCATTGACAAGGAACGCGAAGAATAAGAAAAACAAGTGACGATCAATTTTAATAAATGAATATTATTATTATAATTATTAAATTATTTGCAGCTTCGATGTCTGCCCTCATATACAGCTTGCGAATCTCTGCTAAACAATCAATCTCGTGCCAGCATGAATTCGTAGCACGAAAGTTTGACGTGTGCTTTCTTATGATTCCATTTATACTGGCTGATGTAAATGGCATCACAAGAAAGCTACGAATTCGTGTTGGCACGAAATTGACAGCATAAACGTAGTAATTATATACCTAGACTGATTATAGAGAAATAAAGGTAAGGGTCCTAAGATGCCATCCATCAAGCTGATGGAGAGCGAAAACTGAAAACGCTGGAACGTACTAGAAAAATAGTTCAAACCAAAAATAGCCATGCAGCTCCAAAATGAGTAATTAAGACGGCCATTATGAAATATTATATTTCTTTTCATTATGGATGATGCACGCGTCACTAGGACCCCTTCGCAACCTGTATAATCACCTCTATGTTTCTAACATGAAAAACTAATGCCCCTTGTCTATTATATAAGGAACTCATTGGATTAGGAGTGGCAACATGGTACAGTTTTTGGAAAATAGAAGAAACCACTCGTTTATTAAAATTACGTACGAACCTTTGCACTAGAGAAGGCAGTGTCATCAAAATGAGTAATTCTTTAATTTTTTTGTGTACTTTACTAATTAGGGCATGAATTTGTGAATCAACTTGTACACGTGACTTTTTTTTTGATAAAAGATCAACTGAAATTAATATTGTAACTTTGAAAGAGAATGTGTGTGTACCTTGGAAGTAGCTCTTCGTGCGTAAGTAACTGACAGACAGCCGTAGAATCGAAAGGCGATCCAGTTTCGACAAAATATTTTGCTCGAAGGGTAACAAACTCGCTAGGGTGTCCAGTTCGGCGTTCAGGCGTTCGCGGTGTCTCTTGCTGGGATTGCTTTTCGTGACTCCATCTTTTGGCGTCGGTTTCAAACTGAAACAGGACAAAGTATTTCTATACGTCTGATCGTAGTTCAAACTCATCAGCATTGTTTACGTATATATGTAAATCGTTGATGACAAGAAAATATAAAATTGTTGCCAATTTTAAGTTCAAATATTAACAGAGCTTACACAAATAAGTATTCTAGAAAAAACCACGAATATCAAAACATTAAATTCTTCTGTGTACCTGCGCAACATTATTATTTCGTTTTACATCGTATCAGGTAGATTAAGAATTGTTTTGTCGTTAGGTTAGCTACCTCCGTGTGAGGGCTCAATTAGTCCTAGATGTAACAGAATGACAAATGATGTTTACAGACCCTAGTCCGTTAACAAAGCCGGAATTTGCCAAACTCATCAATTTTGGACGACCTCTTATTCGGTACTTAGCTGCAACTTTTATTAATTGAATTACCTATACCTACTTCGAGCCATTACTATTGACGTTCTTATTAATATATAACGAACGAATTGTTGAGCGAAGAGAAAGCGAAATGCACTGAAAATGAGGGGAGAACACAATAAAAAAAAATTAAGATTAAAAATTGTGTCCTGATGAGTTGCAACTTCTCGTAAAAAAAACGCGGCCGGTATTTAATTTGTCGTTTTAATTGAGAAGGTTAAAAATTCGCGCAACGTTTACCTACCTCAACTCTCTTGGCAGATGTTTTCTGAAAAACTGCTTAAAATTCTCCGCTTAATTTTCGCTATATTTAATAATAAAATTGACACTTTAATTAATATTAATAATGCATATTACACGAGCCATTGCTATGTCGCTTTGCATATATGCGATATCAAAAATTGATCCTCCGTATATTTTCGAACACGTTAATATGTTATCGGGACGATCTACATTTATTCATAAAATAATAACGAGTACGTAAAACTCAATTAGAACGTTTTATGCATTAATTTGCTTTATAAATTGCACAATTTAATTCGAGAGCGCTTCAATACATGCAGGAAATTTTGTCGTAACGTGACTCTGTATAAAGTGAAGTGGATTGTAAAAAATAAATTAATTTCCGTCTGGAATGAAACGCAGAATAATCTTAATAATGTATTACAACACAGATGTAAATGGTTTAGACACAGAAATGATTACAAAATCATTCGGATTCAATATTACCTAAGGAGGGAGGTGTCATTTCAGAAACGTGTGTGTATATAAACGCTAACCAATTTGGTATAGGCAATTAACAAAACGAATATTCAATGGGGGTAAAATATGATGAATTAAAGTACTTTTAAAAATGTTATAACCATCCTGTGTATGAGAACATTTCACGCCTGGGATTCACATCAAATGGAAAAAATAGATAGGCTACGAAGTGTGTGTACTTATACAAATTTCACTTTTGCATTTGCTGTAATAAGAGCAACAATAACACATTGTTATTGTTTACTTTTAATAAAGCACACGTGCATTTACATATGTTACGAAAAACTGGCACATCACATAATTGCTCGCTTTATGTTGTGTAACGTAGTTAAAGCAGGCAAGTGAATAATTTTAATTTATTTTACGATGTCGTTCTCACCTTAGAAGCTCTTCTTTTTTATATTTTGCAGATGAAAATATCGTTCATTGATGAAAGATTTATCAATTGCTGCAAAACTGGGGCACACTCTTCCAGAAAAATAAATTATAAGTGTTTTACTCCAAATAACTATGATGAGCACTTCCACTACAAACTGTTAATTAAATTCTGCTACCACTGCCGATATCTTAGAAGAAAATTACGTACATTTGGCGTCAGGTACTATGTTTTGAAGTTTTTTTTTCCTTCCTCGGAGGGGTAATTACAGTTTATAGTTGGTATGTATGTACAAATATTTTTATATTTTGCCAGTTAAATGTATATAAACTACGTTGGGAACGTAATGAGCGGTTTAAGTTTCTCCACGGTTATAATTAAAGGGAATGACAAGCGGACTACATCAACAGTGTACGTTTTATTGCAACTTTTTCCCATTCACAGGCAGAAATTAACTGTTACACTGTAATTATACCGCTGTCGTTGTTGGTAGACGTGCATTTTAGAAAAAAATAATACACTCGAAGCTTTTATTCGCCGATAGAAATCTAATGAAGCTCGGATTTTTTGCCGGACAAATTGCGCGAGTGTTTTTTCCTTTGCTTCAAATTTGATTCGCATTAAGAACCATATATTATATGTTGCTTGAATATCTCTCTAATTATAATCAAATTTATTTATAGACAAAGGTTGCTTCATCTATTTAGAAGAGAATAGAAAATCTGTATATTGTGCAAATTTATATTTGCCGAGAAATAGATATGAGAATTATTTTATTCACTTAAGATGATAAAAGGGTAGAATTTATATACGCGGTAGGCATTAAATTTATTCGTATCTCCTAGATGTATCCAGGTAATAAATTGGAGTTGATATCAAACTACCGTGTCGAGTCCATAGATTATTAAAGTAAATTTCAAGGACTCGCCGTTTGTTTCCAGAAATAATAAATAATTAATTAATATCTTAAGTTTTCCTGATGTATCCACATCCAAAAAGAAAAAGGAAACAAACATTCACTGGTTAAGATTGTAAGGCTAATCAAAATAGGTAGAGTAATTTCTATTATTTTTTAATTCAATTGAGAAACTAACATAAATGAAATCATCACTGTACGATTACATTTTTTTGTGGTGTTCTTATGCGCGTAAAGATCGAAGATGGGTTTTCAAAGGCTGTGGTAGAATACATTAAATGGCCCCATAGTTATATTGTGAAATCAAAAGCGCCTTTGGAGCAAGTTTCGCTACATATCCGAGGCATTTACATAGAACGTACGAGGTGCAATCAACGCTGCCAACGGCTGAACCGGCTAATAGCAGCTTGAGCAGCCTGTCATTACAAAAGAGTTAGGAGAAACTTTTAAAACGTCAGAACGAGGCCCCAAATTTCTTTATAATTCGTTCCCGTAATGTTAGATAGTTTGCCTAATGACGAGTTTTTTCTTTTAATTCCATACCAGATCTAATTACAAGGTCTATATTATCTTTTGAGGAAGATGATTCCCTTTGTACGAATCATCTTTTTATCAAATCTGAATAAAACATGCCCACACCTCATACGAGAAGGCATTCTATTTTTGGCGATTCGTTTCTTGCAAAGTACGAATTCACGTTTTCTATGCAATGAACACTAATCGCAAACACAAAAGAATAATGTAAACAAATGCACGTGACCGCGTGAGTACAAGACGTGCATCGTATTTATAATGTGTGAAGATTTCATTGAGACAAGCGCCGGCGGCCGGGGCGTCGCACGCCACATTCCCTGTCGGTCATTCCACATGCGCCGCGAACCGCCCCGCATCACGAACTGAGAAATTTAATCTAACACCTCCTAATGTTCATTAAATATATTATGACAGTTCAAGTCTCGTCGTGTTCCCAACGGTTTCTTTAACTTTGCATTCGAAGCTGAAACCATTTTGTTTGTTCCACCCTGCGCTAAAAAGCTTCACCCAAAGGTGTGGGCTCATTTCCTTAAGAAAAAATCTACCATACACAAATGGTTTCGTTTAAGTATCAAGTCATCCTCAGAAGAAGTCTATGTAATTAAAGTTCTTATCTTAACCAGATTTCGATCTAGCTACGACATGATTTTTAATTCCTCAGTCATCTAAGGATTAATAAGTTCGATCACTTACTGTTTACTTCTTGCTTGGCTGTTGAAGCCATGCAAAAGAAATATCTGTTTTATACAAGTACAAATAAATACAGGGGACTTCCCGCAAGGCGGTTTAAAGAGGTTTTATGATTAAAAATTTTGCGGTGATACTGTAAAAATGGACCTGTACGAAACAAAAAAGAACAATTAGACACGGAGATGTGGAGTGGTGTAGATGTATCAAGCGAGGAGACGATTAGCATACTGAGTACCGAAGTAGGACCAGACGGGCTCGTTAATAGTCCGGACTGATGTCTTCATCCGCGGCTACCGGTTCAGTAGCTATCACAAACATCGAATACCTCTTCACCTCTAATGTCTCGTTACGTCCTACACGGATACCGCTGTCTTAAAATGCAACTGCTCTGCATATCTGAATTGTATCGCAATCAGTCACGTACACGTTTTAGCGCCGTCTCTGCTTACACTGAAATAGTGGTTTCGTTCGTCAAGGTGAATCTGGTGTATACCGAATGATTAATTTACTAACTGTTCAAGGTAAACGTATTTCATATACTTACGATGATTATGATTACTCAACTTGTGAAAGATTCATTTTGCGCCTAACTACCTCACAGCTAATGGTAATTACGTCATTGCCATTGTTTCTAATTTTCAAGATTTCAAAGATTGTCTTTTATTTATTGAATATAATTATGTAAAGCGTACATAGTTGCATTATACGCATAAGTGGGCTACAATACAAGTATTCTTGGAGTAGAATTTGAATGGTGCCTAAGGGTTCCAGGGGTTGAAACTTCTGGTCGCATATAGAGACTGAAAGTTGAAGTTAACTATAAACAAGTCAACACTGTTTGTTGTTAACGTTTTCATTCCATATTAGGTCTCCTCATTTTCCGTTTCCCTGTCTCTATTAATGGTTTTGATACACGGTCCAACCCACCCCGGCCTTTCAATTTCTACTTCTTCGACACTTGCTTTTTTTGTTTCTCTTCATTCCTCTACCTTAATCTTTCGTGTTGCGCCAATTATCTTCCTAAAATGTTTCACTTCTCCACGACTTTTGCAGTTGCTGTTCGTTAAGCACGTTTCTCTTCCGTACGATAAAACCCATATTACCATCGCAATACAGTGTTACTTAATCTTCTTCCTTTTTAAATCATATAAATCGTTATTCCCATCATAGTTTGCCGTTGATACGCAATTTTGTCTTCATCCTTTTCCTTTCGTCTTCAAAGTTTCGGTCTTCTTCGCATTCACAGTCAATTTAATTTTTCGTTTTCAAATTATTAAGTGCTAGGCACTGGATGTTGGTTTTCGCTGCTTTTGTCGTCTTGGCTTCGCAAGTCTTAATTATTTTTCTAGCAGCACCTCCAGACTATGTATGTGGATTCAACCACTTGAGGATATTTGCAAATGGGGTAAAGTAAATATGATTACAGAACTTCTACCCTATTTCTCATTTCTAACAAAATTGTTATGACTGAATTGATTTTCATACGCACGAAAACGTTACGGTTGAATATTTCATCAACTGGTACGAACAAATCAATTTTATACGTGTTCACTGTTTTTTTTTTAGTTTAGATGAGCTTCTGTAATCGAATATACAAATTAGTCACTTGCTTGAAGAGCAAAAAGAAAACCGAACAACAAACCCTTCTATCAAACTTGATTTATGATATAATGAACAGTGCGATGTAGTTACAAATGATCCAATTAACATTAATAGGACAGGTTCGTTGATACGGAGATAGATTACGTCGCTCTGGCCGGACCCCACCGCCTCAAAATCAATCAGCTTTCAATAATAGTGATTATCAATTTTAAATCTGCGCTCGTTTAGTACGTTTCGCACCCGTAGTTGCAGGTAACACGTCGTGTTAATATATAGACTGTTCATCAGAGATATGCTACCGTGTAGCCGTGGGTATCGGTGTAGTGGTGATCCAGTCCAAGATAATATGACAGATTAGAATTCCAGATTTCACTTAAAAAGCCATTACGAGTGAGCGGCCCGCATTCTTTTCGGATACGTTATTATCAACTTGCGAGTATAGTCAGGGTTATAAATCGAACCCACGGTTTACTCCTCGGTGCTTGATAGAACGTTGTACATACGTTCGACCCACTACAATTCAGCGAGCGCAGATATCCCATCAAATAACCCGCTAACGAGGGCTGCTGTTCCTATCGCCTCCTCCGACGTGGCTACAGCGATTCCGTTTAGAAGCACCACTAATTACATGTAACGAGCGAGGGTGTTAACACTCTGGTGCTACTAACGTCAAGTTTTGTATGCAGATTAATCTGACTGATTTAGATTCGTTGTCAACATGTAAGGATTGCATTTTTTGACTTTGATACTTTCTTTTTAACTGGATTCTGTTTATACAAAATGGTACAAATTGGAAACTGTTCTATTAGAGATGATAGTTCAACCGAGAAGGAAGAAGTTGAGACAGTAGAACCAAGAAACGTAAAGATACAATAAAATTACCTGCAAATTAAATGATGGTATGATAAGACCAATAAGTAATCTGACAAGTAGTTCTGTTGTTGGGTATTCGTGAGTGATTGATTTTCAATAGAGTATTAATGAAAGCAAGCAGACATTGTCGTGATCCGTGACCATACCGTGTTATTGGTTGTCATGTCCCGTTTGATGTGTATGTAATACATAGTATCCATGACCTATCCCCACGTTAGTTCGTGTTTGATTGTTTCGCGTGCCGCGCACAATCGCTCACAACTTCCACGCACCATCCTCCCACGAAACTCACCTAAAGAGTCTGCAGTTCTGCTCCGCTTATTTATATGACTTCTTAATATGTGTAAATTTCGGGCATGCAATCCTTTTTCGTGTCAGTGTCGTTGTACCTTTTAAACCAAACAATTGGAATTCCCACCCCTTTTAAATCCTATTAGATCCTTTAAGTACGATTTAAATAAAGTTGAAGGTCTGTGCTAACTATTATTGCTGTTACCTTACCTGTAACAGAAAAAAGAACTTTGATCTGCAGCCCAAAGTTATTTCTTCCTCCAAAACTGGTCACGAAGAATCCCTTTATATTTTCCACGAGGGATGTAGGTATGACGATTTGGTTAGTAATGAGAGAGCTCTCTTCTTCTTAAGCTTAAACCACTCGATCCTAAGGTGTTTTAGACTACCTCATTAGTTGTAGAAGATTTGATTAAATTTCTACAATAATATTTGAAACAAGAACATGGTTCTCTTTTTCAGACAATTATTGATTTCATTTGATTACTTAGGATTACTCTCGACCTTAGGAAAATGCAAATACATGTTTGCCCTGCAAATAATTAACACGAACGCACCACATAAATAAAGCAAAACACCGTTTTTAAATGAAGTGGATCTAGATTAAGTCAAAATCTGTCGTATGTCAACCCGCCTCCATAACAATCAAGGGAAACTTACACGATTTGCTTTCAAGAGGTACGATACGTTTACGAGTTTGTTGAAACAAGAGTGCATTCTATCGTATAAAACGTTACTTATACAAAATTCAGGACTTTAAATACAAATGGTGGTTAACATATTTTGCAATCTCATGAAATCGATTATGTGTATTTCAGATTGAAGATTACGTTTATCTCTTTCCCTAATGCAAAGAGCTAAAAGCTTCACACCGGAATCGAGTCGTTTGTCTGTCTGGATTTCCTGGGAGTCGAATGAAAGCTGCGGCATCTCTCTTGTGTTCTTCCGCCAATTGACGGTCTGGAACAATTGTAGAGCACTCGTAGTTGAGTACTTTTAGTATATGTGCTCAATTTACTGTACAGATAAGCAAACATTTTATATTTAGCATAAGATTATGATAAGTTGATGTTAATGATTCACAGTTCCTTAAACAAGTAGGAACTAATTAGCACTTACTATAAATATTTAAACAAAAATGCACCAACGCACCGATGTGTTTCTTTCTCTGGGAAGGTACGTGTACACTATAATTTGCAAATAACTGCAACCAAAAGCACGTAACGCTGTACACCATCGCATTAAATCTGCTCATACGATGCGTATAATTGCAAGATAGTTCGCAAGTGAAACACGAGACCTGATTCGCACGAAATGTATTATTGTAAAAAACTGTGACGTGACGCACTCTGTAACAAATAGAACGGAATGATCCCGATGTATAAAATATACAGATCAAAGCAGGTATTTGAAATCTTAAAAATAGTTCATATTACAAACGCATCTTCACTTAATGAAAGACACACAAAACCCGCAGGAAACTTGAATTATACTTTTGCAGATGAGGATGTTATAGCATGAGGATCGTTATTTTCTTGTTAGCCCTCGTATACACAAAACGGTGAAATACTTTGGACACAACGAAAGGGTTCAATGTAATAAAATCAAATGAAGCGAAAGTATTGCGGTAGCTCCGTAAATTTATTACTGAGGGGTTACTTTTATTTGCGTGAATACAAGGTCTAGCCAAAATCGATGGAAGTTTGTGAAGTGAAAATCAAACAAATAAATATTTGCTGTAAAAAGCCAATAATACAGTACTTATTCATTTCTGTAGAAAAAAACGACCATGTGAATTAAAGCTGTGGTCTCAGTGGTCTCAGAATACAAAAGAAACGATTCGGAAGTACCCGTTAATGAATTAATAAAACTTTACTTTCTCTTTTGACAGTGAAATTAATATTTTTTTCTTCTACTTTTGGCTAGATATGTCTACTCTTTTGCCTAGCCTAGTTTGCCATTCCGTTAAGGACTTTATAAATTATGTGTCGTTGCAGTTGCCCTTATGCGTTCCCTTTAGGTTTTCTTCTCTTTTCCATTCAAATTCATTTGACCTACCTCGATCCCTATACCATTGCTTCTAATAATAACAAAAAATATTCTAAATAATAAATTTATTTCGTTAAACAGTAATCACTTCTTGTCTTGTTAATTATGACGTTCTGCCATAACATTCATTAATTACGTACTGCAACATTCTGAAGGTTACTGAGATTTACTTCTGCAGTAAGTCGTCCATTAAAAGAAGTGCACTGAATGCAGTTTATAGACCTGCAATAACTGTACTAAACTGCATACGCATATGCAGTCTCTGTGAAAACTTACCTAGTTATTGTAAATATATCATAAGCAAGAAGCTGGGGTTATTACACTAAGATTGAACGCCCATAAGGTAAATAGTTTTTTTTATTATGTATGTATGCATTAGAGAAAAAAAATAAATGGCAAATATATCTATCAATTTCTTTAAATATAAAGCGGTTTCTCCGTGCTGTTTTTTTTTAAATAGTTAATCAGACAATGCGTTTCGCTTTTGGGGAAATAAATTACACCCTAATTACCTGACAAGCTAAATTAAACTACACGGCCACTCATTTGCATATTCGAATTGCAATATTTAATAATTAATAAACACACATCTTTAGCTCGGGTTTTGTATGGTCGCCCAATTTAGGAAACTGTAAATTTTAAAATAATTGCCCCGTTTCAGGCTTTAAGAACTTGTTAAGGAGTAGTTTACTTTATAACTTCTGTAATAATCGAACACTCAATATTCTTATACTAATTAATATGTTATTTTAGATAAACCAACTTCTTTTAAATTCAGTATGTGGAATGAAGTAGTGGTCTTATTAGATGTATTTGTTAGGTAGAATATTAACTGCATGCGTTAGTGCATCGCATCATATCACTTGTGCGTAATAAAACGCATGCAAAACAGCCATTCTTTAGAATTTTGAATTATTTCTACATTATGAAAGTGACAAGATAATTAGCGCCATAAAAAAGTAATGGCACTTTATTATTTTAAATGCTTATGTATATGAATATTCTTTATCTTTGCATCTTCGATGCACAGTGCAAAATTGAAGGCTTATTCTTACTGATAATACCAAATATAGATTTTGGAATTGGCTCATTTAGGGTATCAGCTGCTCGTCTCATTATTTTCAGCGTGCGTGGACAGGTGTCGCACCTGCCGCTCTGATATGTCCTTTAAGTCGCCAATTAATATTTTGCAAATTGCGGCCTTCGAAGTTGTTAAAGATAATTAATCCATGAAAATCTTCGATACATTTTATCGGGATCAATCATGTACTCATTCGTAAGCAGGCCACTTAAATTTACATAGTTAACACGCTCCTTCTGCAGGGAACATTTGTTTTTGGTTTAATTAACGAATTGACCAACATATTTACAAGGACATAAACTTTACGAATAAAAAAAATCTCTCTAAAAGTAGCAGAATAGTAGAAAATTGGAAATTTTTCGAAGTACAATGTAAATGATAACGATGTACTTAATTCAATTCGCACATAATGCCTCATTGGTATGGCCCAGTCCAGCTAAGCGAAACTAACCGAACTTCCTTTCTGTAACGGTAGTCAACAGTTAACAGTACTTTAAAATTAGAGCTTTGAAACTCCTCGACAATTCTTTCCTTTTTTTAAAAGAGCAACGTCGAAAGTTTGACAGTCCCCCATGCGATAGTACTTTCTTTTCCTTTCCATTTTTCCATCTTCTTGTTGCTTCCTTGATTTCTAACCTTTTTTCTCCGCATCCATTATTTTTTTTTTCTTTCTGTTATTAAAATTGCTTGGTCTTCAGACGTTTTACAAAATAAGTTTATTTTAGTACTTACATTCCACATACCTACTTACAATTTTGAGTGCATATATGATTACCCCGAAGTAAAGATAAAACATTTTATTTAATAATAATACAGGCTAACGCTGTATAAATTACAGATTAATGACTTTGTTAATGCATTTTTGATTATATAAATTTCGGGACTAGAGGTCTTACCAGGCGGTCGAATAATAATAGATTGCGCCTCGACTCTTGTACCTTTCGTACGTTACGTATTAACTTACGTTTTTGCTAAACTGAACGACAGAATCAGATTTCACGGATATTAGTTTTGATGACTTTTTTACGTACGTAAATACGAAATCAAGTTTATTCGTTCGTTGATTCGAAAACAATCCTCAGATTTACATAGTGCCATGCCCAGAATCACTTGACGAGGAAATAATTGGTTAGACATAATTTAAAGTAATAATGCAGCGCATAATACCTAATTATTAACACTTTTATGTGCCGGGGGTAATTATTTCTTTCCGTGTGAGATTACCTCGAAAATTCAATCGAATGTACTTGATTATACATATTATAAGGAGAATTTACATACTTTTTTTTTTCATTTTAACGACATGGATTTGCGTAAGTAAATACACCAATTATGAAATGACAACGTGGTCATAATCGTTTCCTTCTAAAAGTTTCATTCTTTACTACAAAAAAATATCATCATTATCGTCGATACTATGGCCTTAATTGAGACTCGCATACTTCTTTAGCCATTCGTTCCAATCCTTGGCCAATTGTTTCTAATTACTTTCATTGAATTCATCACAGCCTTGATTTGCTTCTATCCTTCATCAGAGTGTAACTTATATAGTACTTGGCATAGCTCTGCTTTGTTCTTGCCCATTCTCCTTTTGAAGTGGCGATGGCTTGAGTACCATTCATTCAAAGCTCTACTCTCTCATTCCTTTGACACATAATTATGTATACCAGCCAAGGAACTGTAGATTTCATTCAATTATCTATCTTTTTCAAATTGTGCAAAAAGAAGGAAAGAGATTGGAAAGGCATTCGTCTCCTGCTTCGACTTAAGTGTAACGATTCTTCTACTATCACCATAAATATGCTTACGTGTTTGAAATTGGCCTTAGTCGAATGTGTTATGTATTACAACAAACTCTAACTGTATGGTATATGCAGTATTAATTAATTACTTTAAGTAACTAAATACGTATGAATTTGGCAAAAATTAGAGGGTTAAGTAGTATTTTTTTTCATAACGAACGTAATTATGTATAATAAATAATTAAGGCAGGGAGTGATAACAAATTACGGCCTAATGTAAATTAACCGTAGTTTATATTTCGCATGTTTTGAAGAATTTCTCGTACACAAAACGCTATAAAATATTTTATTTTCGGTATATTATCCCAGCCCCGGCGAACCCGCAGCATAGGTGGGGTCGCTTTATCTGATACAAATTTAGGGTACATAATTAGATTTGAATATGCATTCCGCATAAAGAACGAAAATATACAGTCACTCGGCATTATAATTCAGCAAAAACTGGATCCGCTTTTTTCACTTTATTGTCTGCTTCTATAAAGGTGTATCATTTAACCCAATTTCGTTATACTTGCCAAGTTTACATCATAATTTGGCGTCTTTAAGACTTCTATGCATTTTAAATTATGTTAAATGGTACATAAGACGGAGGCATTATGTTCTTTCGCAAAACGTAAACCGATAATTTTGATAAATTCGAATAGTGTAGTAATGATACAGTAGCAAAGACGATCCGAGCTTCGCATACCTTAATGTCTGCCTGCCTAACGAAATGTTAATTTCATTTAATAATCCTTTACATTTCATTGCAGCCTCAATGCTGGATCTGTTGTTTCAACGTCCAAAAGAAACGAACTCCGTCAGAATTTAGTTCATTAAAATACTCATTCATTGCACTTTATATTTTCCATATTAAATAAACCCTGACGACTTCTTTATTAATTCTTCTAAGTGTACAGAAACTTAATACGAGTCCTTGAAGTCCAAAGATCTTTTCACTTTAGATCATCTTCTACATCTGTTACATTTTAAGGACGATCATTAAAAACATTAGTCACTTAAAGCTTCTGCCTCTTCTTTTATGCCTTCCAATTAGACCGCTCCACAATTCTTCTTTTTACCAGAATTTGTTCTTTTTTACTTAGGGCTGGTGCTGCCGTGCTCATTGCTGTAGCGACAAAAACAATAGCAGCCTTGAGGAAGTCCTTTATAAGGAAAAACGAATTTTGAAAAACCTTATGTGCCTTAATAAAAATCAAAATGTAGGCTGCTTGAAGATTTTATTTCCAAACTATTACTTGGTGATTTGATGGATATCTGTTTAAGCAAAGTCAACTCTTGTTTTAGTAAAATCATTATCGCATTATAAATTGAAGCCCCACGTTAGTTCTTAACATGACAGTTGACTAAACAAAGCATTTAAGTACCTACGTAGCAGAAACTTAAACGAATTCTTCCTAAAGGGATGCGTATTTTGTAAGCAGACAGGTGCACTGAAAGCGCTCGCACTTTGCAAACCGAAACACGGCCGATTTATTTCTTCTTATTTCGGTTGACTTGCCATGTGCTCGTAGCGGTTACTCATTTAAATTTTGTTCGCCCAACCTACAATTAAAAACGAAAACGAATTAGAGATAGTAGCTATCAAATTTATTACTGCGGTATATTTTATGTTGCGCCCGAATCGTCCCCGGGGTTGCGTTTTATTTTGTTTCAGTTTGAATGTCTTTCTTGCAAACCATCGAAACATTCAGAATATTTGCACGCTTATTGATATTTTTATTTGGTAAACGAAACTGGAAACTATTTTCCTTCTTTGGTTTAATATTCAGTTTTATGGAATCAACAAAACTTGTGGAAATAGCTTCTGTTCTTTCTTACGCAATCACTCAACAATAGGGGTGAGTAAATCTATTATTTTTCGAAGCAACTACAAGCTGCCAGTAAGCAGCCAGGTAGGAATCATAAACGAAAAGAATTTTATTAAATTTTGAAAAAGTGCTACATCAGTCATCAGTATTGTTCGCCGCAGTTTAAAGCTCTTTTTACCAACGTTTAATCAAATATGAAACTCTTCTGTTTCATCCTTGGAATTATTAATCAACATTGTTCAACGATAGACTTCACTTATTGGCAGAAACTTCCATGATTTTTATAGTAATGAATGATAATTTCTGTTCAGGTTAATTTAGGACTTCAGGGAAAATCAGTTTGAAATGGTTTCGGAAGTATGACGAAGATGCTTTAGACAAAAGTGATTTCGTTCAAATCATACTTCTTCAGTTAAATCTCAAAAATATTGGAGTCTTTGTTCATATTGGATTTAATTCTTCACGTGCAGTTTTCTCCAATTAAGACTGTGGAACTTAAGCTTCTCAATTACATTCCTGAGTTCTGAGTTATGAATTGGCCTGTGATTATAATCCAAGAACAATTATGCAACTTTGTAAGTAGTTTTCACGAATCTTATGTTTTTTCCAAAAAATTACATCATATCATGGTTCTCACACACAGTCACGAATTTAGAATTACGAAGCTGTAAACAAAAGATACTCTTGGAGGACTTGAAGGTTTCCGGTCGTTGTTTGTCTTCTCCAAGGTTTCCCTAGTAGCCTTAACCATGACACCGGCTTCCACCTTCGTAATTTTTGGAAACATCTACTCAGTCAAGCATCGATTTCCGCACGTTCCCTATCATTACCCCCATCCTCAGCAATTAATAGAGCACTTCAAGCAAACAACCATCAGCGACGACAGCAAGAAGATCCAGCAATCCCGAAGAAGTTATTCTACAACTTAAAACGAAACGTCGCGCGTCGGCAAAATAAACAACACCGAGCCATGGAAAAGATACTCTTGAAAGTTCAGACAAAAAATTACAAGAAAATTGATTTGTGACTCAGTAATTGTGTGCAGAAGGAAGGATCGTTTTCGGCGTGGAAATTTGAAAATACTGCGAGCTTTGTCTTTAACAAATTTTTTTCTTTGCCTAAAATGAAATCCTATGTCACATAAGCTGATTTTGAATCTGAGGAGTAATATAGAAGCCATGACTCGATACGATGAAGAAGGATGAAGTTAATAATGATGTCACATAACAGTTTCTTCAGGTACAAAAGCTTTTTGTATGCGATATCATAAAAGATGCTTTGAAATCCGCTCCTCATTATCTCCAAAAGCTGTCGTATCTAATAATATTACTTCTGTTTATTTCAGCATAAGCTGTTGGTGACAATACCCAAGACATTCAATACGCGGGGTTGAAATTAATATGGCAACCATATTCTTTTCCAAAGGATAGCAACAAACCATTCGTAATATTGTATTATATATAGAATTGCTATTTGTCATTTACAGGGTGTTTAATTTAAACAGTACATTTCAGTTAATATTTAATATATCAAACACATGCATGCATCGCAATTTTGAAAGTTACACCTACAGTGAACCTATTTCTTAAAACTTTTTTTCAATATTTTTATTTTTCATATCACAGCTTACAATTAAATCTACTGTATTCATTTCAAAATACCTTCGATTGTGAAATTCTTAGGAAATTTTAAGAATTGAGTGTAATCTTTAATGTGCTATCAAAAGATGTAATTTGTTCACCTCTGACAAGGTGCCTCACGAAATCGTGGACACTTATACCATCTGGGTAGCACTTTGAAACGTGATTCAAACACACAGGTACGCGAATGTAAATTATTATGGGAAACCGATGGCATTCTAACAGCAAAACTAAAACAAGCATCTCGTCCAAGGAAATTAATGTCTTAATTAAGAAATTCAACGATTTATTTATGTTTTGATTACTGGAAAATCCTCGTTTCTTTTTATACAAGTAATAATTTAATTCCTATGCATTTCTTTTTATTTGTTCTTTAACAAAATCTGCAAAAAACGCAAAAACTGCATTCATTCTTTTGTGAATTGCATGATGTTTGTTTTGTTTTAGTTTTAATTCTTAATTGGTTGCCAGTAAGTTATAAGATTAACACATACTTAGTTACTAAGGATCCTTCCAGAGAAATGCACCTACAATAATAATTAATTATCTAATATTCAGAGGCTACTGCATGAATAATAAATGCATCTATATTTAGAAGTTTCTAGTAAATACTATATTTTTGCACGTACACAATCTCTTGCAGCATTATATTTGAATAATAACGATAATAAAAACAGGACGAAATAAACATGGGTATATTGTATGCAAAGAAAATCCGACATCATTTAGATCTAATCTCTAGGAAGTCTTCATATTAATATGTATAGTAAAACTGAATATATGAGTTATGTATAATTTAAAACTGAGAATGATAATCTAGTTTTATAATCGCAGCTTAATAAACGAAACTTTCAATTACGCGCATATATAAATATTTTAGATTCTGGTTTTTCTTGATAATTATTTCTCGTTTATACAAATATTTATTGTTTTCGAAACGAAAAATAAATATAAGGATGAAGCATTTTCAATCATTTAAAATTTTTAAATTTAAAATTTGTTATCATTATTTCTTTTTTTATGAATAATCCCCTCATATAGATAAACCGAGAAATTCGAGGCAAGAGTTTAAGCTTTTAGTATCCGATTTGGCCAACATAACTTCCACTCGCTTATATTTAAAGAAGTATGTATTATGTAAAAGATAATTTAAAAGAAATACAACACGAAACAATATTAAATTCATGCATCAATATAAAAAATGATCAAATAAAAGATCACTCGATTATAATGAAATAACACGACAACAAAGCTTATTTGCCTTATATTGTTTTAATCTTTAAACTAAAGGTTTTAGGCACATTGCAAATCAGGTCCTCTCGTCACACCTAAAGGAACAATTTTTTTAAAAGTGAATGCGTATTTCGTCCGCATTGTAGACATCATCAGTTTATTCGGTTAGCGCTGATGATCTGGCATAAAAATAACTTTTTGCTTGTTCTTAGTGATACGATAGTAACTAATCGCAACTCTTCTTTCCCTCTGAAAACCAAAGTTTCATGAAAGAAATTTCAAAAATGCAACAGATATTATATCCCTGATCAAAAGTTGGAATAATGTAGAATTTCGTGTTTATTGAAATCTGGACAGTGCTGGGCGTAAGGTCGAAATTGAAAGCGAAAATATTTTAGGAAAAAATAAACAAATAAAGAATGGTTGAAAAACGTAATTTACTTTGCGCTGAGGCAGCAATTGGTAATCTATATTCCGGAATGTAGGGAAAATTAAAAGGTAACAGGAAGCTCAGAAAATATTAAAAGAAAAGACAAAAGGAAGATCAAAAAGAAAACGCGAGAGATGATGCTAGAGAAAAATATATGGAACATTAAAAATCAAAGTAAGAGAAAGATAGAAATTGCAGATACTTAGAAATAACCTAAAACCTAAGTCTAGGTGTACACGTATGCATTAAATGACAGTGCTAAAATCGTTAATTAATTACTGTCTAAACGTTCATTAAGCTTGACACCAAAAAGTAAACCAAATTTTCTCAGAAAAAGGAAAGACAGTATATTTATTTAAAAAAAAAAACACAATGTATAAAGAATTTATACAAAAATTAGTGTATTTATCAAAGAAGAAAACATTGCAATCTTTGATACCCCAATAAATAATGTATTTGAAAGAGAAAAACAAATTAAAGAAAGAAAATGCATTAGTCGCATCGATAGTTAATTAAACTTCTGTGATAGTGTTTTTCTTATTCCTTTTTTTGTAAATACTAGAAAGGTTTCTTGTGTCTTCCCTTCATTTGGTAATTTATTTCATAGACATATTCCCCCATTTTTAAAACATGTACCTACATAGTTCGGTGGTTCTGCGTCTTTGTAGGTGATATGCGTCGGGCAATCAAAATGGTGATGGTTCCCCCTAAATTAATCTATATTTTGCTACAATTACAAACCCCACCGATACAAACAAAGGACGATTTCAATTCAAGAGTAAATTAATCAAGAAAAGAAATTAGGAAGTTCGAACCATAATCAACCACTCATTCCGCTATGTTAAGACTAACATAGCAAAAAAAAACAAATTTCAAGGGTTTGATTATCGAAGTTGCTTAAATATTGTACATATGGGTTGCATATGTTCCGTTAATTACTGCGATTAACACAGAAAAAAAAAATCACAACCATAGTCAAAAAGCTTTGGGCGAAATTCATCAAAGACTAGAGTCATCTCATAATGTAGGAATATCTTTTATTTGTAGATGATCGGTTTATAAAATCATGTCAAGCACTTTGGATATTTGTTGTAATGTTAATTAATTCGATAATAATAATATACATAGAACGCTTCAGCCTTTGAATGCTGGATCTTTACTTCAAATTACAGTTTGGAAATCTTTATTATTGCTAGCGCATGTTTACTAAAATATGACTACATTAAATCTACTATGAATCGTTAATACATCCCATGAAACAAATTTAAAATTTCTCTTTCAATTCACGTTAAGATTACGTTAAGATTACCATACCACGTTTACCAAATTTTCATGTTCAGATTACTTCATGATAATTTGAATCATCTTAGCGTTATCCCAAAAAAAAAATTCCCCTTTTTCCCTATGAAACAATTCCCATTGAAAAATGAACTTGGTCTTGGGCGAAGCGAACCTCGCGTGCGTATGACATAAAAACTGAACTCGCCATTGTACGCCGCTCACTCGAAAATAATTTGTATTAACAATAGTAAAGATATCAAAACCCGACGTTGTAAAGAGACATGTCGCTTTGCCGTCGCGTAATGGTGGCCACACACGCCTTCCGTACAAATTGCCATGTCTAACTGCCTACGTCACAACACGTAAAGTAAATAGATATACCTCTTTACCTCCGGGTAGTGTGGCACGCATCAGCATCACGCAATTTCTATCGGCGATTACAATATTCATGGCGTGCTCACATGCTGCACTGCTTCCGAGAAGGTGTTCTGACCAATTAACGACCAATTAAACAACAATGTGCTCATTCCACACTCGGTCATACGAACTAGTGCACATGTATTATTCTTCTTATTTTACATATCCATCAATTTCCTTTCGCTTTACTCATTTGGGGGATGATTGGATTTCAGTGGAAGAAAAATCTGTTTAAGCTAATTGTGGTTTTCCTTCAGGAATCCTTTGCCAAGGATGACATGGTGTTAATAAAAGCGCACCTTTTGGAAAAGCGAATGGGTAACTGGTAATTTTTTGGAATTGAAGGCAAAGATGATTTTGATGGTGTAGGCTATTTTATGATTGGGTTTTGTCTTTGTTAATTACCTTTTGCCATTCCGACGGCGTCGTTTAGTGGCATAAACTGTACCTAGTTGATTCATCGTATTGCTGGGCGCCGCGACGACAATAGGGGCGGACGCCAGCACACCAGGGGGCTCACCTCCAAATGTAACAGCCGCCCCAGTCACCGATAAAGAACCTGGTGCACATTGGCCCTGCACTGAGCTTATGAATTCCGTGTTGGCGTCAAAAGGTCACTCACTTTATGGACACAGGGCACTCGCGGCGTCTATGTTGAGGTCCTTACCGGGTATCTACGCGCGAGGATACTGCTGAAGCGATGCATGCGCACACCACCACGACCGCCACTACCACCCCACTACCGGAGCTTCGCGAGGGGCGCGAAGAAAGCCCGCCTTATTGGCGAACGAACTACCTGACGTCACAAGATGGCTTCGCACGCAGTGGGGATTAGCCAAGTTGAAGTTAATCCACATGCAAAAATTGTTTGTGCTTGTCTCACTCCGCCAACCCTTATCTTCGATCGAATCCTACGATAATATGACTAGACAGGTTGTTCAAACAAATTGTCTCATACTGTAATTTTTCCTTCGCTTAATTAAGGAAGTCAAACTACACTTTATAAATGTTGGGACAATTTATTTGGTATTATTTATTCAATTAATGAGAACACGTCAAACTGTGTAATTAAACGAACGTGTTATATAACCGAGGTAATAAAATGAAACGAACTCGCCAGTTTTGTAACAATGGGTTTGCCAAAAAAGAGGGCCATTTCACGGACGAAGTATGTCAAAAAACATCATAATTACTCAAATTAATACCTCGTACAAAAGTACCTATCACTTTAAATGAAAAATAAAGTTGATAGCCGAATAATACAGCACGACGCACATACTTTTTTGTTAAGAGAATTCTTTTCATGTTACTAAAACTAATGTTACCTCAGCAAACTTTTCCGATAATTATATTCAAATAGGATAATAACAATAACCAAGGCAAACCATAATAAAAAATAAGCTCTAAATCATAAACAAGAAACAATAAAATTCAGATTAATCTAGATTTTGTAACTGCCAATGTTGATTTGAAATTAATTCTGAAGAAGAATTGATGGAAAATCACCAACACTATTGAATAGAAAGTATATTTTCTGTTCAGTCAAAGTCTGTCAAAAAAATACCTAAATGTATTTATTATATTCAGCCAAAATTAATCTTGAATATTTTTTTTGCAGAAATATACAAAGCAGTTCTAAATTACTTATTTAATTTATATACTAACAAGTTTAAGGAGTTCTCCCGAAATATGTGAGGCGAAACAGCAATGGGAGAAATATATGTGAGTCATATTTTAATTAATCAGCTTTATTTAATAGCATAAATTCATTCTAAGGTCGATATAATGAGAGCCATAAATCAATATTACACAATTGCATAATATAAACGCGTGCACGTTTAGTGAATGATAGTTTTTATCAAGGAATCAAAGTCATTCGGATAATTTTTGCACGCACTTTTTACAGTAACATTACACATAAAAATAACTAATTTGTAAGTCTATTAATATTAAATAAAACAGTTCTAGATAAAGTCGTTTATATATATACCGTATGTTTCATTTCAACTATGCGCGGCTCTTATCTTAAATCCTTTTGATTTTATATATGAACCTCATGCTTATACAGCGAAGTAGGCATCAAGCGAACGGTTTCATTATATACATTTTATTTTATGAAATATCTTCTTTCATGAAAGAATTCCTTGCTACTTTTTCTATTCAGTTAAATACAGTTACACGAAATAATGTAATGATATATTTTAATCCCTAGTATTCGGTAAGCGTGCTGCTGACTCATAAATATTATATTGCATCAAGCAAGTTCATATTTAAATAGTTTTAAAAATGCTTAACTCCATATAACATATTAAAAATCACACTATATTAAGGCTATTTGTTCAAATTTGCATTAATATTAAAAATATTATTTATACTGAAGAAGGTGTCAAATTTACAGCGAAACGTTGACGTTTACGAAGTGTCCAATCAATTTTGTGTTAAAGGGCATACACAATACTTAATATTTCTATTGGTAGAATATCCTAAAACTCGAACTGATAAAATAAAAGACCAACTGCCGAAGCTTTACTATTTACTTCTGACTTCATATACTTTCTTGTTGTGAATGAAAGCCAGTGCTTTATTTACTTGCGCGCAGTGATTTATAGAAACTTGCATGATTACAACGACAGTGTCCCGTTTAATACATTAATTCTTGGAAGTAAATATTGGCAAATCCAAAAGATAAAGTGAATTCAGAGGATAAATCCGGTATATATAAAATTAGTTCCAAAAATTGTGATCAAATTTGTGTAGGGCAAACAAAAAGACCATTAAAAATTAGATTCAAAGAACATTTAAACTTCAAACGGTATGCTTGAAAACGAACTTTCGGTAAATAAAATGGAATTAATCAAAAACAAATTAATAATAAAAGAGATCTCGATTCTTATGAAAGCTTAGAGATACACAGAAACAGAAATAGATTGATGAATTCAGAGAAAGCAGGGCCGGTCACTTCCAGCCTGTTCGAGTTTTAAGTATTCATGGAATCCGGGTTCACTTGCATATTTTAATATAGGGTGGGAGAGTTCTAGTTTAGTTTAGTTTAATTTTCCGTAGTTTTAATATCAGTTTAGCACTGAAGATGGTAACGTTATTACTGAAATACGTATTCGCTATCAGTGAATTTATGTAGTTAAGGGTGTATCTCATTGATTAATTGGCAAATTGATTATATTTTTGGGTGCAGCTTAACTGAGCTGGAACTTCAAGACATGTTAGTCATTTTTGATCGCATTGTACTTATACTTAAAAAGTACTTGCTATACATCATGTGTTCATTATTGAATCTGGTCAACTCACCTATGAAAATCATTTGTTTTCGAAAAGGCATGTCTTTACTTAATATACCCACTGACAGTTCTGTAACCTCACTTTTAATTTAAAACATCACAATTTATTAAACACAAATTAAAATTAAAATATTTCCTACACTAAGTGCTGGACATGTCCACCACGTTCTTCATAACACTTTAATACACGTCGTCTAACTGCATTTATAACATTATTTAAAATATGGGGTTGTTGACAGTTGTGGAACGTCAAAAGAGATGTCAGGCGCAAGCGTAAGTTACGACATACGTTTTTTATAGTTAAGCCTACTGGGACCGGATTCTTTTATGAACACATGTTACATTACCGACAATTGAATGCTAAATGAATTTGTACTTATAAATAAGTACTGTCCATGAACTTGTTCTTATACTAGATTTTATCTGAAATACATATATGAAAGTACTTGTACTTAAGGATATTTATTTTTGTTATACTTGCACTCAAAGTATTTATAAGTAGTACTTGACACAGTTCTGCTGAGTACTTCTTTTTAAGAGAAAATGCAACACGAAAGTAGCGTTAATACTAATATTCTTCACTTTTTAAAATTTATTTTTATGTATTTTGAATAATGAATGAAGAAAGTAGTAAATATTGCGTTGCGTTTTCGCTGTAATAAAAGCAAATAAAATTAATTAATTTTTTTTGATTTATGAATAATTAAGTCACACGTTTGAGTTTAAGTTATTTATAAACAAAAATGTGTCTCACCGGAGCTCTCTCAGGGCAACTATACACGGTCAAACAATTTTAAGTTTCAGTTTCAAGACTTAACATGCCCCTTCGATCAAACGAACTTTATTATATATTGATCTCTAAGCCACTATAATTTTAACAAAAATTCGAAAATCTTATCGCCTCCTTAACTCATTTAGAAAAGAAGTATTAAAGGTTTACATTTTTTTTAATCGATGATCTTAGTTTGATTTAGTTAGTCGATTTATGCTTTTAAAAATTTGAATTTTCATTGAAATGAAACAGGCCAACAGGTCATAAATTTTTGGTTTCGGTTTTATTGGAAAAAAAAGATCTTATTATCTAATAAAGCCAATACATAAGTTACACTACGGCTTAAATAAATCAATTAAGTGTTAAAGCTCACGTTAGTAGGTAGTTGCATGTATATGGAAAAATATTAAGTCATCATTATTGCTAGGAACACTAGAGCATACATGGGGCTGTCAAGCCAATTATTGTTTATAAGGACTGGGATACACGACATTAAAAAATGTAGCCTGAATACACACACATAACAGCAACGATCCTATCAGGAATGTATACATAAAATATAAAACGTGTTCGTATGTGCATAATACGCGGTGCACGGTTTCCTATATAGACGCGCATATTAATATGCATGCGCAGCGACTGATCACCGACTCCGATAAACACATGGCTTTCGTACGGAACTACCCTCGTTATACAGCGAATTAATAATGCTAATGGCTTTTTGTTTGTCTTACCCCGCTGAAGATCATAATGCAATTAGAATCTCCTACACTCGTTATTATTGAAACGTGATTATCTAGTGCGGTACAAAGTGTTTTGATTGCATGTATCGTTTGCAAGACTCTGACTGTGCTTTCCAACGGCACATAAAATTAATAACGTCAGAAGATATACTACTTAAGACAATTGAAATTAGATGCCACGACGACAAGTGAAACGACAAGTTTCAAATACAATGAAGAAGTACTTAAGTACATTTAAAGTATAAGTACTAAATTCTTTTTTAGGACTTATACTTGTATTTGAGTACAACCAACAAGCGACAGTACTTCTACTTGTATTTAAATATTCAAAGATTTAAGATACTTTAATGGCAATTGACTGTAAAATGTACTTATACTAATAATTAAGTAGGACTATATGAAAAGTACTTGTACTTGCTCTATTTATAAGTAGTACCTGGAACAGCTCTCGAAGAGTTCTATTAAATAATACAAGAGCAGTAGTTTTCTTTGTTTTCCTCTCCACAGTAGTCAAGTCGAATTTCAAAAAAATCTAACTTCTTTGTCGCCAGAGATTTTTCAAATGGTTATTTAAATCAAATTTTGATAACCAAATGATACCACAATCCTGCGATAGCAACATGTCAAGAAATAGGGATGGCCCGACAATTTTCACTCACAGAATCAAATGGTACGTAGTACTTCTAAGAATTGGTCGATGGAGTTTCAAAATTGTACAGTGAAAAAGTTTTCTAAGAAGTCACTTCATTAGTTAAACTTAAATTCCCCAACGTATATGAAACGATTAAAAATTTCGATTACGAAAGAAACTTGTAGACTTCCTACTGACAAAAAAAATAATAAAATTGGATTTTTCTAGAATTTAATACCACTTACTAACACCAAGAATAATTTCTGAAAAGCTGTTACAACACTTGGAAACTACGCAAATCAATTTCAGCCATCAGAAGAGTCGTTGAAGAATGTGCAAAAAAAAATTAATAAAGTTGGATGGTACGACACCTGAAGAATTATCTAAAAGGACACCTCTAGAATTTAATACCACTTATTAACACCAGAATAATTTCTGAAAAGCTGTTATGAAACATATGAAACGCAAATAAATTTCAGCCATCAGTAGAGTCGTTGAAGAATGTACCAGGACAAATTGAGAGAGAAAATTTGAGAAGAGGCGATCATCAAATTCTGAGAAGAAATTATTAGAGAAAGACAACGTAAAATGTGAACAATTTCTGTGATTGATAACATCACTAGAAGAATTTAAAAATGTCTGTCTCAAGAATGCTTTCGGCATATCACTAGTTGAAGCTGAGCATACTTTGTAAAAAGCTATTAATAAATCTAGATAATCACGCTAATAAATTCTAGTCATAAGCAATTGTCCATGATAGGTCGAGAGAAAGCAGAAAACATTTGGAAATCACCTTGAAGAAGCTTTCAAATTGTTTAAAAGAAAATTAATTAGAATTTTCTTAAAAGATATCGATTTACAGACAATAGTGACCATATTTTTTTAATATCAATTTCTTAATCAATGGCGCAACATAGTTTTTAAGGGAAACTTAGTTTTTAAAGAGAGCCGTTTAAAAAGACAGATCTAAATTAGAACACCTAAGATAATAGAGGAGTGTCCTTCTTACTTAACCAAAGGAGTAATTTAAATTTGTCTGCCAAAGACTCTCAATGGTACTGGCTGTTCGAATATCGCTCTTCAATTCGAATTTAAAAATCAACGACTTTCATAATTCATGTGACAGTTTCAATTAGTTTTAAGCTTGCAAGGAAATCTGTTACTGGAAGTAGTTATTTGGAGAATTTATAAACTTCCTAAGCAAGTGAAATGAAAATTACTTTTTGGAGTGTCAGTCTATCTACCTACAGCAGGGTAACAACTATTACTCTTCCTAGATTACAAATAAGTTATTGCATGTTTCAAAACAAAAAAAAGACACCTCCTGCTTAATTATGGCACTAAAAAGCAAAATTCCCAAATGTATTTTGGGTTGGTATTTGACGTCGTTTATTATACAGGGTTTTACCGAACACGAGTTATTAATTAAAACCAGAATAGTACTTCAGCCTACGTCGATAGAATTTCGCAAGGTTTAAAAAGCGTAATGTTAAGTAAGTTGAAGAAACGAAGAATGAAACAATACGCCTCAACAATTCGCGAGAAATTTATTATTAAGTCTGTCTAAATTAAATTTAGATGTTGAGACAAACTCTTTCCTATTATATAAGGTAGCCTCAATCATATATTATTAGACAGTATATTTTATATTTATAACATTGAGTAGTTCAAGATCCATTTCCATAAAGGCAAGATTAACTCATTATATATAGTTATTGTGCATTAATTCATTAATAACAATTGTTATTAAGACATTAAACTGCTTTTGTGAAACCGAGCCTAAGAGTATCATAAGCAGATATTTTATTATGATTATATTATACAGGTAATGCAGATGCTTTTTTTAATTATGTTTACCAGATCCACTTTCTTGTAAGAAAATGTGCGCTACATTTTATTATGCGACAGACGTGGTCAGCTTAAAAATATCAGCCTATTACAATTACATAACTTATAATTACAGTTGCTTTTGTAACTGCACAGACACGGTCGTTACGTGACACCGAACCGAAAATCCGTTTGTAGATATGATTTATTTTCAAGTAATTAACAGATTTTATCAATTATTTCTGCTAATCATTATTATTAAATTTTATTTACGATGTAATTACCCGCGTTTAATGCTAATAAATTCGCTGCAGGTGTCAAATTAATGAATTCTTTAACGAATATAAATTTAAGAGCGCAGAGTGAAACGCTCCCGACATAATTTCGTACTTGAGGTAACAATGTGATTCTCGTTTTAAGAAATAAAAACAAAGCCTCCGTAGTTGTTACTCGGCCGTGAAATTTACTTAGTGACCGGCAATGAGATGAACGAAAAAAAAAACGATTTATCACATCAGGCAACTGTCTAGAAGTACCTCTTCGGTTGTGCTCCCAACTGGAAACTTAAGCAGTTTCTGGTTCGAGACTTCAATTCCTCTTTAGTAATATACAATGCAGTTTATTCGAAAATCCTGACGCAGCAATATGTGCATCATTAAATTATGAATAAATTTTAACACATTTAACATAATGTATACAAACTGTCAATTTAATGCTTTAGTTTTTATATTATTATAACAACAAAAAAGGATCGACTGGGAAGTGACCTACAGAATAAATCAAACTAATTTAGCGTTAAGAAAATTGCAATGGAAAGCCAAGTTAAAGAAGGGAGCAACAATTTTTAGATAACTCGAAAGAGTCTGATAAAATCAGTTGGTCTAAGACTATTGGAACTCTAGACACTGAAGTATAAAAAATTGTAGTGTGTGTATCATAAACTGAATATTGGCAAATACAATAATAAGAACAAAACTCAAACATCACAGGGAGGAACTAATATGACCACAAATGAAAGAAATAATAATAGAAATCGGACTGGAAATCATTAGCATCATTATCAGTGTGGGTACTTTGTGGCCAATCACGACGAGAAGATTAAATATGTCTAAATGATGGTACTATAGCCTATTGGCAAAGACTAAACCATCTAAATACCAAATATAAAAATTCTAGAAAAAGTATGTGATGTAATTTAGAAATTCCTGTTCCCCCTGCAATTCTGAATGGAAAAAAAAGCGATAAGGTCTTTGTCTACCCAAATATAGTTATTTTAAAAATATGTACTTATTTTTCCATACAAAATTTTTTTTTGATGTGTACTTATTCCATAAACTAGTGTTTCAACAGTTTCTTAAAGACTTACAGGTGCTCAAAATACAGCGTTGACTCTAAGCTAATTTCTTCCAATCTAAAAGCTACACTTTTCAATCAACTGTAGTACACATACTATTTGAAAATTATTACAGCGTAGAAATTATTAATTCAATTAGGGGATGGCGTGGCAAGGAATGAAAATAATTTTGAACTTTTTAATTCACTTTAAACAAAAGAAAATTATATAATGAAACGAAACGTCGTAAAAAAGGGCTGCCACAGCAGCTTGTCAAGAAAATACCTTCATTATGAATAAAAAACTCCGGCTCCTCCACCATTATTATGCGAAAAATAATTTTTAGATATTCTCCTAAAAGAAGCACTGTGCAAAAAGTATCGTTAGTACTAAATAAAGCAGTCTTTAATAAAAGAAAAACGAGACTCAAGGAAAAGCTTTTTCGGGTAAAATCAAAAGCATTTCCGAGCAATAAAAAAAAAACGTAAAAGCACTTACATTTTCATCGTCACTACAAGTGTACTTCCGTCTTCGAACACACATTCACATGTACCTATCTAACGGAACACACATAATTAGCACTGAACAAAGTGTATTTTTAACGCAAGTTAAATATTTTTAAGTTAAATATGAAGTGAACCACTGACAAGCAAGATCTTGCATAGTATCTCCATATAAATGAATCTCCTGCAACTTTCAAAATGTCCTCAAAATGTCTCATAATCAGATTATCTGTATCACGCCCTTCTCCACTGAGCTTAGCATCGCTGTATATCAACAGACCTAACACACAGTATCTCGATTTAAGAGTAGCATCCCCAACACGTCTTAATTGTACATTAAGTGTACAGAGAAGTAGGTTCGATAGACATCATCATCAAATTTTCCTCGCCTCTTTTTTTTCTCCATCCTCTTTCATTTTGAAAGTACACTTAAGAGATTTTTACATTCAAAATTAGAAAACAGAGAAAAATGAAGCTGTGCTCAGTAATTAAAATTAAGTGTTAAATAGTTCAACAGCTAGGATCAGAGTTACATATATTGTTTGGCGTCATTTAATAAATTGGAAGAGTACTCAGTGGATAGCTCAGAGAAACAGGAAAATTGAATGAAAAATAACTCAATGTTGCTAAGTAATTTTTGACATCATTTATAAAGAAGAAATTAAAGTAGTGTTCAGTAGATGGCTCAGAAAATTAAGTGAAAAATAACTAAATAGAACCCAGCTGCAGATCTACGCTAGGATTTGAGTTAAATATAACATTTAGCATCAATTATAAAAGCAAAAGAAAAAATTGAAACAGTGCTCAGCGTATATCCCAGAAAAATTAAGTGTGAAGTTGCTCAATAGATGTTGCTAAGTACAGTTGTAGATTGTACGTGAGGATCAGAGTTAATTTTTGACATTCATTATAAGGAGAACAAAAAAATCTGTCGGGACTCAGTAAATGACTCAGAGGAACAGAAAAATTAAGTGAAAATAATGTAATAAAACACAGTAGTAGATCGTACGTTAAGATTAGAGTTAAATATAAAGTTTCGCAATAGTTATAAAAACAACAGTTGTTAGCATTCATGATTGACTAATGCGTGCAGCGATTTTCAATTGTAATGGTCAATGTTTTATACCTTTTCGCTCAGTTGTTTTTGCTTCAGATTGTCACTCACTTGAAATCGATTTCGAAATAAACGAACGCACAAAAAAATTAGTTTTTTCCTGGTATTAGGTTTGCCGTAGAAAAAGAGCTATACCCCAAAACTACACGTACATTTGAACGATATATACACAGATGATTTATTATCTTGTAGTACATACTAGTGGTCACTAATACACACTTTTACATAGCATATGCTCTAATCAAACCTAAATTCTACGCAACCTATTAATATGCTTGATACTGACAAGTGACACAAGAAATTCCAGGCTATGCTAAAACAATTTTACCAAAGAAGTTGAGTTTTTAAAGTAAAAAATTCTGTTTTACGCTATTTATTAATGAATCTTAGGTTTAAAAACATTTTCAAATAAAATACACAAACGTAGATACGTGTATAGGACATTTCAAATGATTTGATACTCATAAAATATTTGACGGTCATTAAAAGATTGTTTAACAATTTTAACAACTTTACGATCGATATTATGAGTTTCAAATAATTTGAAACGTTCTTTATCCACTTAAAACACAGATTGCCAGTCTCTTTCCTATCATTTGTTCTTCGTACTCCATTTCTCTCTTCCATTTTATTCGAATAATCACAATTTTTTATAACTGCATAGTGTTTTAAATAAAAAAAAATTACTCGATACCATATGATGTGAACGTACTATTTTGATTCGAACGTGTTTAACTGCACGAATGAATTTATAATTTATTTTAACTTATATCTGTCTGATCTATTTGAACTCTTGATACCAATTGTAAAGTCATTAAAATTATGAAGCAATCTGTTTATGACCATCATAGACCTTTAATTATTTATGAGTTTCAAATATATTGAATTATTCGATGCCAATCCAACCCCAAGTGCTGAGATGTTAATTTGCCACAGATTCATAACTTTATCAAAGAATGAAGTATTAATCATAACTGAAATTACGAATACATCTATGACAGACTATAGGCTCGCCTTAATAAATTACGTTTTATTATAGAGCTATAACTAAGAGTTAATATTTCTACAAGATTAAAGAAATATTTTGAATGATATTTGCAATCTCTTTACTTTAATTTACTAAAAATAATGATAACAAAAGTTGTCTTGCAATGTGTTTTCTTTTTCGTGTCACTAGGCACTATAAAGCGAGGCAATAATTGCTGTGTCACTTCAACTCCCGCGATGAAGAATCAATCAGGAGCCGTTAAAGTTACGTGGTTCCTCCAAACAGCGAATTATAGGAGCAGTGACTAGAATGATGTGGAAGTGATTGAGCATTTATCGATGGCAGTGGGCGTGCGTAAGTTACGTAAAGCCAATAGAGTGTATGGGCGTGTCGAACAGTATGCTGCGTACTGAAGAACCCGCCTACAAAAAGCAATAAGTGCAATTGCACATACACTTACGTCGACCAATGGAAACGTTATTTAAACATTTGATCACACTAAAGCATCTAAGCAGGCAGAAAATGCTAACAATGTAGCTTATGCATGGGTGAAAATATTGACGTACTTACATGGGTTGTTTCTCTCATATTTGCGATTCACTGAAAATATTGAAAATAGGTCCGTCGCATCAAACCCCTACGTTAGAAATCTAAAGAGTATTACTTCATGGTTTACTTGCAGTTAAAATGACATTTCGATAACAGCTCACGCAAATGTTAAGTTAATTGCTATTAAAAATGTATGTATTCCCACGAGAAAAAAAAATAAGTTGCTTGAAAATATTTCTCCAGGTATTTTTAAAATACCGTTCTAAAAGTTTTCTCCAAATCAAAATATCTGGAAAAGACTCATGAGTCTGATACAGCGAAACGCCAAGCAACTTTTTAAGTGTCTATAGAAGTAGGTAAAGTTGCGGACAGCAAATTTCGGGTATAAAATTGACAAATTCCTGTATATACCCGTATATGTCAGAAGAATGACAGTGACGGTCCTCAACTATACCTAATTTATAAAAATGTTACAAAACATTCCTACGAATGTATGTAGGCAGTGTGATTTTTAATGAATCATTAAAGTTAATAATGCCTTAATAATAATAATAATGATTAAGGATGATTTGAATTTACCGCCATACTAAATTACGTTGGTAACACTCAAGTCTGTCATTCAGCCTTTGGCATTTTCTTTCTGATATACGCATTTGTAAAATTAAAAAAAAAATAAAACATCAAAAATGCGCTTGAGAAAAATGAACTACTTATTCATCGCGAGCGTATTTAAACGCAAAATACACTAAAAACTATGGCGCCAAATTTAAAGTATCCTCATTCAAAATCACGCTGTATGTTTTAGTAAATACTTACTTAAATTAACTTTATTTACATTTTTAATAAAGATTTTCCAATACTATAACAGATATGCAATTTTTCTACTTAATCTTGTTAAAAACGATGATGGATTTTCATTGTAATATGGGATAGATACTTATCTCCATTGAAATATCCTTATAGGTATCTATTGACTGATAAATCTCAGTAAAAAAAGTTTTAAATAATAATTTAAATAATAATTTATATTGGTAATTTTGCTCCATAGAAATTAATAGTTAGAATTGATTCAATATAAGTCAATTTCACTACAGTTTTTTTATAATTCGTTGTTGTAACATCCCAGTTTGTTTTTGTCTTAGTTTTTCCCTCGCCTGTTTCTTGCAGTTTCAGATTTCATATGATTTTTTTATCATTATTCACTACATATACAAAACATCTCTTCGTAATTGTGTGATAAAGAATTCGGTTCTTATAAACTTTAGTAGCAAGTCAACGTAAATCTTTTGAACTTTTGGGCATTAAGTTTATGGTTAAATAGTGCTTCCTTTTTTATATTGTGTTATACGTAACATTAACAGAAAAGGAATAGCACAGTAACGTGTACAAATTTCTTATCTAAAAACTTACTAAGCGATAATTACTCAGCTATTTGTTGTGCAAACAAAATATTTGTTGAATGCGTTAATTTTTCTTGTTGTAGTAACTAGGATGGTTACTAAGCATTCACTTTAAATATCTGCTGTTAACAGTTTCGTCGAATTCTATCAAGTAAAAAAATTGATATTGTAATATCAATTAAATAACAAACAATTCGAGAGATGTATTTTTGTGTTTATTCTAGTACTTACTGTCACAATTACGTACTTCGTTAACTTAGCAAAAAGTGATTTGTGTTAAGATAAATAACAAGAAAGTACCAGTGATTCTAATGAAACTGACAACACGAAATTGTCCGTAAGCAAAAGTGCAAAGCAAATCATAAAATAAAAGAATAAGCAATGAGTTGATTTGAGTTGTGCAATTGATCTGAAAAAGTAGAAGTATACAATTAGAACCAGACCTCAAGAGATGCAATAGAAACAAATTTATTATTTAAATTTCTAAATTTTTATAATGAATTATCTCAAACGGACACTGAAAAATGTCACTAACGCACAACGTTTCACTATCGCTTGATAGCTTCGTCAAGAGTGAAAATAAATAAACAACATTGACAACTTTGTTTATTTATTTTCACTCCTGACGAAGCTACCAAGCGATAGTGAAACGTTGAGCTTAGAGTTTTACATTAGGCATGTAACATAATGAGTTTGAAAGCAGCATTCAATTTAGTATTTTTTTAATGGGAATTGAGCCCTTTTCTATGAGGGTACGGTAAAAAGTAAAAATTACTTAATTAAACACATCTATACGCATTTTCAATAAAACGTTCAGCTTCGCGTGACTAAAACAATTCCTCTTACTTCTTAATTCATAATATTTTATTAGGAATATTTGAATTGCTATCTACGACAGAAATGCGTTAAGACTTTGGGATTTAAAAGAGAAATTTGAAAATGAAACCGAGTTCGTTTTATTCGAGTTTTAAAATTGACGATTAAATTTCATGAACTGAATTTATTCGTTGTAGTAGTCTTTCAATGAAGAAACCAAGAAATTTCCCTCTGGCAAGTGTAGCATGATGAGTTAAAGAAAATTACCGACTTGGAACGACAGGTAGTAAGTAATTTCCGATTCGCAAAAACAAAAATAAACACAAGAACGAGATGAATTGGCGATAAGGAAGAAAATTATTTACTACCACGAAATAACGAAAGCCAACAAACAGCATTTGCTAAAATAAAAACATAAAATATAACCATTAAATTAAATACAACTTAACAGCTGTGTTTTTGATTAGTATTCACGTGAATTAATTGGCAGAACCGAATATTAATTTAAATTTTACGCGGCAGTTGCATTCAGCAAATGCGCTCTTTTCCGAACCTTCGCAATGACTTTCAACACGGACGTACACTTGCAAAGTTGCACTTTCAATTAGTGGAGTGACATCAAAGCAGCGGGTTTTCCATTCAGTTGTCACTATATTTCCAAACGCACTTGTATTATTTCTGCTGATTTAATTGAAACGGAGCAGATTGCTTCCCGGATAACATCAATTAGTATAATTTGTATCGAATCTTGTATGTATATGTAAAGCGAATAATAACATTGGTAACCGAAACGACATATTAAATTTTTACATTTCATTACGCAGATTAGGGAAACTGCTTTTAATTGGAGGAATTACCATAGGTAATATAGAGTTGCTGCGTGCATTAAACACGCAGTGCGTCTAACGTTGCAACAAAAACCAAATATATGAAATTAGAAAATTAATTAAGAATGTGAAAATAATCAAATTTGGCGAGCTTCCTATTTTTATTACAGAATCATCTTTGGCAGAGTACGAAGAAAGGCACGAGGAAGAGGAGTTCGAGTTATTACAGAAGCGAAAGCAGGGGAGTGTAGTTCCATAAATTTAAATTAAAATGTTTCAAGCCCCAATATTTAACATCTTCATTATCTATGCAAACAGAGCATATTCTCCTGACAAAATCTCTAGTGGAAGTAAATGGCATCCCGTGGAGCTGTTGAAATACGTACCTACGTTAAAAATAATGTTGTGGGTTGAAATATTTCAATTCTAATTTGGATGAAAACAGACTTATACAAAGAGAAAACAATGAAGATTAATTTGAACAGTAGAAAAGCAGGCCTGCAGGATTACTGCAAAGTAAATTTTATAGTTGAATGTCAACCAGTAAATAATTATAATTAAATTTGGATCTTTCTTTTAATCAAATCGTTACTCGTAACTCGTTAATTCATACCATAACATAAAGACAAGTTCGTCCTAACGAAACGTGTTTATTTTCCAGTAAAAATTCGCTGCAATTCACTTAAAATGCAAATCCAGATATGTGCATTATTATTATCATTACGAAACTTTAGTTGCAACCTTTATTGTTACAGAAATATTTTTCTCCTACTCATGCGGTAATAACCGTGAGACAGTTGATGATACCGACTTGTAGTTAAGTAACTGTGTCAATGAATAACAAGGCGGCATGAGAAAATAATAGACGACCTTACTTAGTTGCTAATCTATCAGTGTTTTCAGTACTTTGACGGTCGGACCACATAAATAACGTTTTCCTAACAATTTATTTCTCTTTGACGTAAATTAAAATTTTCATTAATTTCTACACATGTCATTAGCGTTTTATTTAAAACTCATTTAACATTTTTTCTTCGTGGCATAGTGCGTTACTCATTAATAAAGATGGGTACGATTAAATAAATTTACATTATTAAATTATATTTTAAAAAATGCAAAGAGAAAATATTATTATTATTATTATTACACCAAGTCACGATTGCTAGTATACATTAAAGTCATTAATATTTTATGACTCTGTCAATTTGAATTGCATAGCTTATTGTTATTTTCATTGTGTTATTACTATTTCGTTGTTTAAATGCGGAATTCGAACAAATCGTTTATCGAAGCTTTACTATGTACTTCTTTTACTTTCTTGTTGTGAGTTAAAGTCAGAGCTCCATTACGTGCTTCTCGTAGGGATTTGATTGAAATTTGCATAATTTCAATGACAGTGTTTATTCAGTATATTATTCGAGATTATTTTTATATTTGTATAAATAGTTTTGAGCAACTACACAGACTACAAGCAATATTTATAACGAGAATTCTCAAAAATATGTCCTTATTTTGTAGTACTATAGATGTAATGCTCAGATTGGACTTTTCCCGTCACCATTATTAGTACTTACGTTTATAAAGTACCTTAACTTACTGTACTTAATGACAATCGAGTGCATACTGTAATTATATTTATAATTAAGTACTATCCATGTATTTATCTGAATTATATGAAAGGCGTACTTGTACTTACATTTTAGTATGTTTTTTCTTATTGTACTTGTTGTATTTGTATGTAGTACCCGGCACATCTTTGAAAGAATGATGCAAGAGCAGTACCTGAAAAAATTGAACATGTTCTATCTTGAAACCGTATCTGCAGTTCAAAAATTTCTTGCTTTAAATTAAAATTTTATACAAGAAATGGGGTAGTTTAAAACGACCTTGAAGCAAACTCTTCCGTAAATAGGTGTTAAAAGCATTTAAAGCTGTGTGCTTTAAAAGTACGATTATTAATTAAAACGAAGCTGGAGTGATTGTAAAAAGAAGGTATAAAATTCCAAGACGCATGATTAATATCGTATTCATTATAACCTGCACTCCTCAATGAATTAAAATAATATATATTTTATGGTAATGATTTTGAATAAATCGTAACTCAAGAAATACGAAGTATAGAATAACTTCATCGTAATAAACGAAGTACTTAACAGTTATTTATGGTAATGGCCTCAAAGTGCATAACTTTCTGTGTAATTCTCCGTATTGTGCATCGGTGTGCTTATTAATTAATTTCCCTGTTAAAAGTGAGGACCTGGAAGTGCCGGTCGAAGAAGGGGGCCCCCGCGGCTTTATGCTCGGTGAGAGTCCGCGATACCGCCGGCCGCACATCTCTCTGTCGGTTTCCAGCTACGGCGCCTCAGACCAATAAACAATTGACTTGTAACCCATAAATAATATAATAAATTTCTTCTCGAAAATATTCAGTTCAACAGAGAGTCCGAGTTATTTATGCTCGTGCGTCCTTTCTGAAATGCCCCGATTAAAAAAAAAAAAAATGTAAAAGATGTGAAATTTCAAACAGCCAAATTAGCGCACACGAAATGCTGACGTGCGAACGAAAAATGTTTATAACATAGTTACGTGTGCCATTGTTATTGTAATTCACCGAAAATAATGGCACAAAACTATTTGTCAACGGAACGAAATGAAAACGATGCCGGGGAATTACCTAAGCGTTTAAGAATCGTTTACGATCACGAAAGTAACGATTCAAATGTTTGTTCTATAGAATAACACGAAAACAATCATGGCCATAAAGTACCTAGTTTGTACTAAGGTAGAATTATTCCTTGGCAAACTTTTCTGCGTTTCGTTGTGACTTGAGAGCGTTTTCAGATTGTACGTAAAGAAATTCGTATTGAGAAACTATTGAACAAATTTTCTTCATAAACAATTATGAATACGTTCAATAAGAATTCTCTTGTTTGGATATTCTGCTTCAAAAAGTCTTGCAAGTAAAAAACTTTTCTTTAACTAGGAAATGTTTTCCTTTGTGTATAAACCACGATAAGTAATTGAAAGTAAAGCAGTATAAAGTAAATCGTATAGAGATTGCGACCCTGTAAATGAGGCGAGACGCCGTAAATAATACCCGAAGCAGACAACAGGATTGTTATTGTTATCTGCTGCATAAATCATTATTCAATGTAATGGTAGCAGTTACAAGTTTGCAGTATGTAAATTTCTTATTTCTTCGTGTTATGTTTTATTTCAGCAATATTTTTATTGTGCGGAGTAAGAGACACCAGAAAACGATCTGCGCGAGGTTTTATACTATATCAAAATGTATATGTAAATCAGTAAGCAATACATGCGCCACCATGTAAGGCCCCGGCACACCGTTATTCCCACCACCACACACAAAGTGTTACTACAAGGACATAACTTGTCTTTTGATCAAAGTTATTGCCAACATTAGCACGAATTATTACTGATATCTTCTTGCATACTTTGGAATTTGTTGTATCTGGCTTATAAAAATAAAACTAAACGCGGTGGACGTTTTTAACCGAAAACTTCCTTTTTTTCTCTTCCACATTTTATATGTTAGCACTTGAATTCAATTTTTCAGTGCGTTAATTTCAAGGCTAAGGTGGTGGTTGCCAGGAACATTGATGAACCCATTATAAATATTTGTAAAGAGCAAGGTAACGGTAACATTTAGCGAGGCAAACACACGTTCAGGCATTCACACTACTGGATACTGACTAAGCCGTTTGTTTATGAGCACACTGAACAAATTATTGGGGCTGATCTGTGGGGATCATAGATCGACCACATGCTGGCATGATTTACATCGTGTACCTCCAGAACGTATAGCCGAATGCGTACATTGTAGCCAGTTTTACACACGTGTAAAGTTTCAAACTTTTTAAACCAGACTACTTTTTGATTCTTTCGATTCGAATTTTAATTGCTACTTTTTAAATAGATTTTGATAGTAACTGAAGAAGAGCTTCGCAACTCAGGAAGAGATGATGTAAGATGATTAACCCTAAATCCAATCAACATTTACCTTCGTAAATGTAAGACCGTTAAACTGATTGAAGAATAACAACAATAAATAATTAACTCGATTCCTAATAATGAAGGATTTATTGGATTCACACTCGAGATGCCTTACCATCCATCCACGCATACAATGTAAGAACAACTTACAGTCTCCTCTTTTACTGTAATTATACAACTCGTAATTTTCCTTTGCCTAAAATTTTAAAACTTCTGATTATCATCCAGTGAATCCATAACTTAATCCGGCATACATTTAAAATAGACCTGAACTAAATAATTATTAGAAATTCAATTACTACATTAATATTTAAACGTCTTATTTGCTATTCAAATCATTCGTCTTTTTTAAAGGAATTTCTATGAATTTAAAATGCGAAACTTCTATAACATGATACCTTGTAAACCGGTCTTCATTCATATACCCAACCTATAAACATATTGGATACTTTGTGTTCTCACATTTATAATTGAGAAACGACTACAACTTGTAAAGTTTATTGTAAGGCTTCTGCCGACCGCATTGGAGCGAGTTGGTATGCTTTTCATCAATATTCAACGATTTATTGTCCGCATTTAATCTGTTACATATATCATTTCGTACAACTACAGCACTTTATCTGTTTAAATTAAAATATTAATGCTGAGCTTTGTAAGCGGTAACCGCTGGATTCGATGATTATTGGTTTTTGAACAGATTGGAAATCGGGGAAACTTGCATAATAAGAGAAAAAGCTTGAAAATAGATTAATTATAATAATTCTATATCGTGAACGTATTAGTGACCCTTCTTTTAGAAAGTTTCTAAATGAAAATTTTAAACAGATTTGTCTCAATTTAATTATAAAATCTGGTAGATGAGATTGCCGTCGTGGAGTTCTCGAGTTACTCTTCTACTGACGAGGCCTTAACTGCAATCACAAACTTTAGAGTAAAACATCCCCTAATTAAAATTGATTGAAAAAACAGTATTCCTAAAATATTCATGTTTAATAAGCAAGAAGGTCAAGAAGTAAATAAAAATGTACCAATATTCTGTGACTTATGAATTATTCTAGTAGTTAAATGAACCCTTCAAAAATGGAAGAAAAATAAGAAAAATATTTAAATATACGCAGGGCAAATAAAATAAGAGTGCATTGTCAAAATAACACACAGACGAGTAAAGAACTTGGGGAGAATAAAAAAAAAGCAATTAGAAAATGTTTAAAAGTCTTCTCGTATTTAATTTAATTATAATCGGTGCTTCCAAACGTTCATAAATATCAGAAAAAAGTAAACCTTCAAATTCATATACTTACTGATCATTTTAACCATTTTTTTGAGAAAACTAAAGTAAAGCAAATATTACGTATCATGGTTAATATTCAGTTCTATAAGTATTGACTTGAAATAAATAAATTTATAGAAATAATGCAAACTATTTATATACTCAACTGATTACGATTTATCGTCCTAGCTTCAAAAATAGTGTGCAACATCGGTGACAAAGGCCATAATTCGCTTTCCTTATGACATTATTTTCGGTTGTGATCGTACGTAAGCAACAAGTTGGTTTTCCCGTATTTATAGAGCGATAGATAATAAAATAAAACATATAAAACAAAACGTTTTACATACAATTAAAAGGAAAACCATCGCCTTGCCTTAAGCATTCTTGAACTCGCTTAGGCATGGACCTAATTAAGTGATCAATTTCTTCTTGAGGCAAGGAATCCCAACCCATTTGTTCCTCATGCTGCAAGGTTGTCAAAGTTAGAGGAGTGCGAGGCAAATTATTAATTCTTCTTCCCATCATAGCCCATACACGTCCAATGGGAGAAGGATCAGGGCTTCTTGGGAGCTACGAAAGGATGCCTGTTCCTTATTGCTCCAGGAGTCCGTTGTCCTATGGACAACATGAGGTCGAACGTTATCCTGCTGGAAAAGGGCGCCTGGTATGCCTCTAACATAAGGGAGAGCAACATTTCCAATATAGCGTTCCGCTGACATAGTACCATGGATAAATACTTAAGGATTCACTGATACTACCCCATACCATTAGTCTCACGGTGCGAACTACATGACGATCTATAGTGTGTTGTAAAATACGTGGCTTACCTCGACGACTTCTAACTCGTTGTCGCCCATCATAAGTTCTCAAACAAAACCAAGACTCGTCATTAAAGATAAATGAATCCTTCATGTTCCAATGACTTCAGTCACGCCACCATTGGAGCCGTTGTCTTCGGTGATCTTGAGTCAAAGGTAGGTCGATACGAATGTAGTCCAAATGCCCTAATCCTGGGATATACTGACAACATAGCGGTCGATCTTCCCACTGCATTATACCAGGCATCGGCAATCCGTTTTGTTGAAGAGAATTGGACCCTAAGCGAAAGCAGACGAAGATTTCGCTCCATAATCCTTCTCTGAGCTCTAGTACCTCGGGGACGCTTACAACGGCCTACCTCTGCCCAAGCACGATTGCACCTGATGATCGTGGCAATATTGGGATTGGTGCTTCCTGTAATTTCCCTAAAGGGAATTCCAGCTTCGCGTATAACCACACAATTCTCCCCCTTTCAAATTCAGTTAGTTGTTGGAATTCTTTCAAATTCAGTTAGTTGTTGGAATTGTGGACGTCTTACTCAAGGCGTTCCCTAAATTCTTAACAACACTAAATTTTCCACCAAGTTTCGTTGAAATATTTCCATTCCTTCTAGATGATGCATTTTCTATGGAAAGCAGTAGGAATAGATAAATATTGTAATGTTCTTCCGGGTCTTACAATATACAACACCCGCGGAAACCTACGATGTAACAAATATATAAATAAATGGATAAGTGTAAGTGAAATAAAAAATTGTTGAAGAAGACCAAAATATAAAGCATAAAGAATACTATTTCGTAAAAAGAATTAAAATTGTTGACAAGTTTGTAACAGCTTCAACTATTATAGATATTACTGAACTATTACAAGCAAATATTTTTTAAATCTGTTGAAAAAAGAAGGTTAACAGAAGAAAAGCGATGTTGAACATTGAATTCTAATAAGCAGAACATGAAATTTTAAAATAATTATTTAAGCTTATTTTTTTTTTAATTTTTAACACTTTTAAATAAAGCGACTATTATTAGCAAACATTTGTCTTGCTTTAAATATTAATAAACTATTTAAGTATTATTTTTTTATGAGCCAAATATATTCTTGTTAATGCAAGCAAGTACTTAATCAATTTAGTACGCAAGTTTAAATTTACGCTTCCAAAATGCACAACGCTGCCACCTTACGGTGAAGCTTCCGTATCTCTGAATACGTGAGTCCTTAACGGTCCTTACAGTATACTTGATGTTCAAATACTGCCGAACTTCGAGCACTTAAAAATTGGGTTCAAACTTATTCATTATACATAATAATATTTTATTATTGTTGTTATTAATATTATTATTATACACGACACCCATACCAATTTTTCCTTTCTATCGAATTAAATAATGTTTAAATAACAACTTCGTTCAGCGTAATTGTATGTTACAGTATATGCTTAAAATTAGACCTTATTAATAATTTTTATTTTATTTTTGACTTCTCATTTCTGCATGATTAGATAACAAGCTTCGAAATTCATGATCTCGACTTGCTCATCGCATGACAGCTGTAGGAAAGGCGCATCTTTTTTTTCTTTTTTGCAAACACTTGTTATTTGCTAAATGAATCCCGGTCAATTAATAAGGTTTTACCGAGGAAATATTTTTAAAAAATTGCAGCTGTATTTTAATGGCGCTCGTTATCGCGCTGCGAAACCCGTTATTTTTAAATATCTTAATTGCTGCTTAATTTACAAAGTATATCGAATGACATCTTTGTCGGTTTTTTCGCCAGATATCGTGTTTTAATTCATCACTTATAGGAAACATCGTTTACGCGATCATTTATTTTATTTGCGTTCGTTAAAAAGAATTTAGGCGGTAATTTTTGGTAATTAATATGGGAAATTAAGATTGGCTTTTTCTTTCTTTTGCAGAGTGTGCCAACAGGTGTATTATAATTCATACAAAAATTTTAACTAGCACGAACGATGAACATTTAATCCCTTCAACTAATTGTTATTATTTATCATCGATAATGTTATTACTTCCGAAACAAAAATGTAATTATTCTTCGCCAAGCAATTCTTTCATTCACAAACTTCTTCAAGACTAATTCTAAGTTTAGAAATAAAGAAAAACACAAAAATAATAATTAAATTATTACAGAAAATTCGAAAGCGAATAATGCAGGAATTTAAATAAAGCTGTAGAAAAATGGATAAGACAAAGTTCTTATTGATAAGAGAAGGCAAGAACAAATTAGAAAAGAATGAATATTAAATTTCAAAACACATAATCCAGTAATTACTGAATAAAACAATAAATAATACTGTAAAGTCGGACATCTTGATAATAAATAAACCGTGATAAAACCGCTCATGGCATGGTAATTTTGTTTCCACAAAAAAAAAAGAAAAAATTCACGGAAACGCATAAAATTTGCATTAAGTATATTTATCGAAATCAAGGTAAAAACTGGGCCTGGGTATATACCTTTCTGTGCACCAGTACAGTGAAATTTATGAGCTCTTCGATAAGCTCGCGCAGTTCAGGTACGAACCTGCACGAACTATGCAAGAAGGTAGAGTTACGTTAAGGTTACAAGGTGTTAATTAAATTTATTGCTTTATTACAAATAATTATGGTAATATTTGTGTTATTTTATAATGCACTTGGAAGAGAAAAAAAAAACAAGCGCCTTAATGTGAGGTGAATCGATAAACGAAGCTAGAACTACTTGGTTTAATTTATTAAATATTGGGAAATTAATGGTTAAGCTTCGTAAATGTTAAAATTATTACAAAATTTATTATAAAATTAGTTTAAAAGTTTTTCACGTACGTTGACAGCTTCTTCAGAATAAATAGCGAAGCCTCGTCTTTTAACTCATTTTATAACTTGTCGGATCGATAATAATTACGAATGTTGCACACACTGAGGCAAGTACGATTGAAAAAATTTAAAACAATGAATAGAAACAAAGACAATAGAGGATTTGATAAAAAAATACAGCAAAATACATATGGAAGGTTATGATTCAGAAGTGGAGAGAGACCTAGACTGGGTTTTATAAAAAATTTAAGTCAGGATTGAATATGGCACATAAAATGTGTTGTGTCTCACATTCTACCTTAAACTTAAATTTCTTTTGCAACCCAGGCCTTAAAATTTTAAATTTTGTCCATGTGTTTCCTTTATTCAATTATTAACGGTCAGTTTGTATTGCACATTTTAGAATCTAATTTAAAGTTTATCAAACGGTTTGAGTGCAGTTGCAGTGCGTTAGTTACAAAAGAATAAAGGAAGTATTTTGGGAAATATGTATTTTCAACGAATACCTTCGGACAGATCGATTTTATTTTTTCTCGTCCACATAGATCGAAAAAAAAAATTGGAGAGTATGGCACAGTCAAAGATCTTCCCAGAATTCGACGAGAAAGAGTTGTAAAATACGAAAACGTAAATGTTACATTGTCCGACCATAAAAATCCACCTCTGACCACGTAATCATGGGATCTCTAATTTTTCAGTTCACAAGATCCTGAAAAGCAACAAATTTCATGCAAGTACAGTTCTGTCAGAAAATATTGCCAACACACAAGTGACTGATGATACAAATCTATTGTCATCCTAGACATATCTCACGATATTTTCAATTTATTTCCACTTGTCTTTTAATTAAAGTTTATTGTCAAGATAAAAGTATAAATATTTACATCAGAAAGAGCAGAATGTTCTGGGTGACCAAGAATTGTAAACGAAAGAGGACGAAGATTGCTGACCAAAATGTGCAAGTGCTAAAGACACTCTGAGGGAAATTCAGATACAATTTAGCCAAGGAGTGGATTTAAATGGATCTATCGAATGTTGTAAGCAATGAATGTACACATAGAAATTAAAAAAAGTAGCCAAAATCAAAGGAAAGGAGCAGTGAGGCGAGATCATTTTCAGCGTTGGGAATTTTTGTTATGGTTTGGGAAAGCATGTCCAGCAAAGGTGGAACCATAGATGCCTAAAAATACCAAAGTAATAGAATTAGATTACAAATCTTATCTACTTTTACATTAAGTCTTTCAAGTAATTATTAAACTGACTTTCCGACTTTAGAAGGTTGTAATTCCAGCTAAAATCTATTCAAAAGCGTTATAAAAATATATCTAATTTAAATTGAAGCTTCTAACTACTATTTTACATTCCATTCCAAATTAGAATCACTTTTGGCTGGAATTTTCCAAAATTCGAAAAGTCATTTTAAGTTTCTCTATTGAAGATGTCGTCAGAGCTTTCGAAATATGTACTCAGTATTTAAAAAACAAATTCTAACCAATAGGAATATTTGATTGTTATTATAATAGAATTCACAGGTTCCAATTTAATTTTGAGCCAGATATAGCGCGTATCTAAACATATTGTTCACTCTGCGATATCTTCTTGTATTGGTCAAATTTGATCGTGTGAACGATGAAGTTCGCGAAAATTTGTGATAAAGCAAAGCAAAGGGTGCTGTTGATGAAATTAAAGGATCACAATTCTCAATCCTCACTTGGTTTTAACATACGGGAAAGAAAGCGAGATATTTCAGCAACGAGAAGGAAACAACGATAACCATAAACTCCAACCAAATGGTAAACGTATGCCTCACGAAAGTAATAAACAGTTCATCTTCATTACGTATAGAATGAAAATGGACCATCACAACATCTATGGGTTAAGGCTTTCAGCTTGGATGCACCTCATTGAGCTCATTCTTTATATTCATATTCCTAATTTATTATCTAAAAAGTAGTTTGTCTTCTATGAATGAAGAAATAACAACCAATCAAAAAACTAGTCAGACTTAATTGTTCCTAAATATCATCAATGGACCTGTACTTGTATTTATTTGAGTTAGATGATCGGCGCTTGTATTTAAGCATGTTTCTTCTTATTGTACTCCTTGTACTCCAAGTAGTACTTGGGACAGCTCTGAAACGGATTCACAAACTTACTCTCACTAGTGTCAAGTCAAATTAGTGCTTTCAAGAAATTAATTCATGTTTAATTAAAATACTCCGCATTAGAATTTCCGGTCAATCAGGTTGAATTGAGCATCAATTAGATTGCGTTTACTTACTTACACCTATCAATTTCCAAAGGAATTTTCAATATTGATTGAAATAGTTTGTTGAGAAATCGGTCTTAAAATTAGGAAGTGTGGTGATGGTTTATGATTATCTTAATTTAATCCTTTTACACTTGAGGAGATTCATCGTCATGGGTAACAAAAAAAAAGGCATTAACTCAGAACTTTTGCCAGCAGACCGACCGACGCTTTATTTTCAATCTCGGCGGATATCTATGATTTCACTCCACTTATATGCAATTCTGTCGACTTTTATCGTGAAATCAACGTAAGTACACCTTAATTTAAAATAATTAGCATTATTATGAGTTATACTTCTCGTTACATTTGAAAGCGGAGGAATTTTTCATAATTTATGATATTTTTATCGCAATTATCCTCACCGCAAGTTCACTTCCTTCATGTTTGCGATCGTTAAGTCTAATTGTAATTTCATAGTAAAATGAAGATACTTGTTTACGTGAATGTCACTCTAATTAGGGTTTATAAGTAATTTAAGACTCGGTTTGCATTTTTTTAAAATCAAATTAACTTTCATTAAATACATGTAACTATCATCTAATAAATTTAAGCTCTAAAAGCCATAAAATAATTACTCTTTAGCTCGCCATGATTTTTTTACACTATTACAGACAATAAAATTTAAAAAAAAAGGTTTATGGTGTTTTCAAATCTAGAAACTCACATATATTTGAAAACCTTTATGTTGCACGAGACGATATTTATAAGGGCTCATTTTTATTTTATCTACAATCCTTTATTTTTTTATGTAATTTCCTGCAACACTTATACACTTACTCCATGTTTTTCCCAACTACCCATACCTTCACAAAAAAAATTCCTTTGGAAACCCTGCAAAAATTGTTCTTAAGATTGTCACAAAAAAAAGTCTGACGGAGCTTGGACAGGACTATAAGGTGGATGCTGAATCCACTCAACCACTGAATAGTCTACTGAACTTTATTTGCCCTATGAATCTGACAATACCAATTTCTCTATCCATAATGTTCGCCTATAAAAATTATATGCCCGTCATTTTTTTTTCTGCTTCTTTTCACTTACCTCTTCCTCGTCACCTTTCTGAAATGCCTAAGTCCATATTTTCAACTGAACACTTGCTTTCTTTTACATACCTTTTAATACTATCTTTTCTGTTCTGCTTTAATTCTTTCTTTCATTGTTGAGTTGAAATAGTTTCGTCCCATTACATTCATCCTGAAGCTCCTTTCGAGTTCTTTCATTTACTTTCCATACGTTATCATTTAAAAATAAAAAGCCCATCAATATAAGGTAATATGTAATCAATCAACCATTCAGAAAAATCAAATTATTCGCTGGATAACTTTAACGGGATGATGGCAATACCTGCCCTAAGTCAAATTGAAATTATTCTCTCTGCACATGAACATGCATGATGTTTACGTGGTTAAGGTTGTTAGATCAACCCTTTCCAACAATCTCGATGATTTCAATATTTGAAAGTAACAGTCTAAGAATATTTGCAATCTTTATTCTTTTTGAAAACGTATGGAAGTTTATTTTATTTATGAAATTATTAAAGTAATTAATTTGTGAGGTACGATGAGTATGATTCAAAATTAGATAAAACAAAATATTAAAAACCAGGAAAGTAAGTATTTCAAGAGTTACTTTAATCAAAAATCTATGGCGACTTAAATAATGCATTGAAATGTGTCTGCATTGCAAATAATTTCAATCAAAACAAAGTTATGGATATCAGATATGAAAGTTATGTAAAGTAGTTTTGGTGTTACTTTCGTTATCTAAGCAATTTACGTAATTAGTCTATGGAATTATCAAAATCGATTAATATCTTGCTTGATAATAATTTATTTTTTCATAAGATATCGTAAAATGAAGTGTTACGAAACTAATGTGTAATGTACTCTATTTCAACCAAAAAAATATAACACTTTTCGCCATTCCTCACATAAACAATGACTCTACATATTGAACAAAACGAATTTGAAAAAAAACGTAACATATACGTTCATTCTTATTTTTAAATTCATTCATTTACGCTTATTTTAAAAATCTCGTTATCAACTCTATTATTTCTAATAGATTGAATTAGAAAATATTTCTAAAATGTTGGAGGTTTTCCATTACGCAATTGTTATCAAATTTACATATAAATAGAGCACATTAATAGCCCTGAGTTATCAAGATTCTTAGATAATAAAATCCACATAAAAAATGGTTTTAATAACAAGTTTTAAGAGGTCAGAGATTCGAAGAATAAGAAATTGGAATTCGATATTTGGGAATACCATGGTAAAGCTTCAGAGCAATGGAATAGATTTTTCTTATGAATTAGAACTCTTTCAACCGACAATTTGAGGTGACCAACAATATAAATTATATAAACTTCATTCGCATCAAAATTGTATAAAATTTCAATGAATAACTAAAACTTAACTTCAGGGTTGAAAAGTTTGCGCAGTTTCATATTGAGATGTAAGTTTCTTTTTGTAAAACTTACTTGCGCATTAAATAAGAATTCTCAATTAATGATCCTAACGAAATAATTACCCCCTATTTAATTTTAATAAAGGATATTCCTATAAACTTTCTGATAGTGTTAATTATTTGGATGGTTTGTATTTGGTGTTGTATTTAATATGTAAACGGAATTATTTTACTGTAAAATAAGTAACAGATGGTTTCAATAAATTGTCAATAGAATGTCAACGTGCTAATTTAATTCGAAAGCGTTACAAGGAAGAGTTTCACATGACCCTTACCAACCCGAAGAATATCAGGTGCCAATACCGGTAGTGTTTTTGTTAGAAATTTAATTAGGCCTTGCAAGATACCTCACAAATTGCCAGTGTGTAACAACATTTCAAAATGGCCTCCCATGTAATTTTCAGTATAATAAGAATAATTTTCAAATATGGTCGAGGCATTATTATGTTGTACAGACTCATGATTGGCGGCTTGGGGCACAATGCAGTAAGAGCACCTCCTTCTTTGTGACGTCATGTTGCGACGAGGAAAACGCTGCACCCCCTATATTATTATTTCACCCGGCCGGGGGGTTGTTTGCTGTATAAACAAAATATTTTAATTACCTGTGTTTCACTTGTTTGCAGGGAAAGACACTGACGTTGCCTTAGTTACTCTGTAATTAATCAAGGTACGTTTACAGGCATAACGATACATGATTTATATGACACCCTATTTTCTTAATACAAGTTACTACTCGCAATAAATTGAAAACCAATACAATAAAAATTGAATGTTACATCCAAGAGGAACGCCCATTCATTCAAAATTGTAATCAGAAGAAACTGAAATTACAAAGCGAATTTGTAGCTGAGACAAAACAGAATTATAGTCCGAGAATTGAAACAAATTTTGTAAAATAAAAGAGAGATCAAACAGAAAAGACAATTGCCATTCAAAAATTAAACTTACAATTCTATTTTCAGCGAAGAAACCTTAAATGTTAGGATCACTTTTTTTAAGCACTGAATTCATATTTTAGATTGTTTTGTATCCTGAAATCCTTCTCGATAATTTTTGTGATTAGATTGTGCTTTCGTAAAACAAAAATAAAAGTGCTTCACAACTTTAGAACGAATAGAAATGCGTTTCAATAAAGAAAAGCAGATATATATTTCTAGAAAAAGTAAAAAATCAAAAGCGCACTGAGGCTAGCTCGAACTCACGTTGACAAATCAAAATTTAAAATAAGGATTATATTGTAATTAAAGTAGATAGCGAAACGTTGAGCGTTAGTGCCAATTTTAGTGTCCGTTTTAAAATAATTTATATTTATATTATAATATATATTTATATTATATTAAATTGACCTTAGAAATCTCTGTAGAATTTTTAAAGTGATTTCAGGAGCAAAGCAAAATGATTGGACATTTAAAATCGTTAATTCGGGAATATTTAGAGAATATCCCCCCTTTCAAATACAACTAATGTGTTTATTTCTTATTAATAAAATAATAATAAAATCAGACTGGTCAATTCAATAGAATCCTTAAAAGAATATTTAAATTTATTAAATATTTAAATCTGTATAAATAGTACATAGCTTGAGCCAGTTTAAGGCCTAGTTTATTCACTTTCAAGTAATTTTAACCATCAGTTTGTTCCCATAGGTAAAGTTAATTGAAAGTGAATAAGCCAGGCGTAATTCTTTAATTTAATTATATTTAGACTAATAAAAATCATAAGTATTATGCAGAAGTGTTTGGAAAGTTACACCCCGACATATTTGCACTCCCACTACATTAAATTTGACTGAAATGGAGAAGTTTACTCATCTTCAAAATAGAATATTTTCTTAAACAATGGTAAATGGTTAATTCATCGATAAATAACGGCGAAATAAGCTTTTAAAATTGTCATGCTTTAAGCAGGAACGATTCGCTTGTGACGTGACTTCTTTGCATAGCTGAAAGTGGCTACACTGTTGGACAGCTACGTAAAGTTAATATTTATTCAATTTGACACATGTTTTACATTGTTTGTTGTTTACCTTTCTATTTGCATTAGAATGGAAGTGGGATTCGTAGGGTATCAAAATGACAGTTTGCCAAATAGGAGAAATTACGTCACGTCGCTCGGAAACTATTGTCACAAAATTGTTTTAATTCGGCCATTTTTAAAGATATTTTAATAATTCTTTTACAGTCTTACGCTGACTTGCCTTAATTTATTTTCTTTCTTAAAAAATAGTGAACTTCTTCATTGTCAACTAATTAATCGTAGATTTACAGACCGGAAATCAGTGCGCATAAGAACAAGAACAGATTTTACCGTTTGTTAAAAAAACGTTCTCCATATTATTTATTATGAAATGAGACAATGATGTTTCCTCTAACACTATCTGTACTATTCAAGAAATTTTTGAAATTTCCAAGAATCTGCTTGGTAAGATGGTACTTCGTATAAATATCATTGAAGTATATAAATAAACATTTTTCTTTGGGAATACAATTATTTCATTATACACCAGTTAAGAAAATAAAAGATTTTGGTAGGCTCCATATGGTTTTGCATAAATAACTTGATGTAAATTGCCAAAAATAAAATTAATGACTACCAAACCAGTAAGTAGGAAAATTCTCGTTTATAATTGGAAGTGTGTAGAGGTGAAGATGTCGAGATTTAATTGCTTTACTTGAGTGAATATTGGGCATTTTTGGGTACAGGTCCACAAATCTTATGGATCCGAAAATACAATTCATAGGTCCGCTACTTCAAACAAAGCTTTATACATCACCAACCTCAATTTTCTATAAACGTAAGGAACTCATTTTTTTTAATTAAACGTACCTGATCGACTTCTTTCTCGGCAAAAGCTGTCATAATATATGTCGAACTGTTTTTAGTAGGATTTGCACACCTCTAAAACCAAATATATTTAATAATTCGAGAATCAGATGATAGTTTTATAACATTGCAAGTTGGGTAAGAATTTTTTTTCTCTTAAGGTCGTTTTACATTGACTCTTTATTCACGGATTAATTCATGAAGTTCTTTTTCGTGAATTTATTTACGAACACATGTCGTATTACATCAATGAAGAAATCGATCGTAATGACCATTTATAGGTACTACCAACATAACGAAAGAATTTGCAGGTGATTTATGCTGTTCCACACAAACATATACCTTAGTTTTCCATGGTGGGTATGTCTGAAATTCATGCAAATATTGACGAAAAATAGAACTTGCTGTAATTCGTGAATAACAACGAAGAAATTCATGAATTTATTTGACGCCAAAGAAGTTGCATTGTACTTGTCCGACTTCTTCATGAAGCGTTAAAGTAAATAAATAAATTGTCAATATAAAACGGCCTTAACGTTTTAATAGATGAAATTGTCGGCACTTGAGTTGTGAGACATTATAGAAATTAAACACTTGGTATTGTCTCCATTGATAAATTTACTCCCCTATACGTATTTCGGTCATTACACCATCCTGACGTTCGAAGTTTCAACTTTATTTTAGTTTAAAAGCTCCTGATGATGATAATGTAATAACGAAAATACGTATAGAGTAGTAAATTTATCAAGTGAGACAGTACCAAGTGTTTCATACATTTCATCACGAATTATATTATTTCTTGTGCAAGATTTGATTCAATTTCTAATTGGAGCAAGACATTTTTGGACTGCAGATACGATTTGGAGAAAAAACTAACAAAAGTCGAACGGGATCTTCAACTTGTAAAAGAGAAAAACAAAGATGAATAACAAAGTTGACTATATTAAGTGAGTTTCAACAAGGAAGAAACAAAAAAAAAACTATAGATCAACGGCACGATTTTTAATGGCAGAAAAAAATAAAAGATGATCGGGATGACTTTTAATCCTGTATTTTTCAGATAGGTTTTGAAATTGAACACAGTTTTGTACGGTAATGTAAAACGACCTTCGGACATAAAAAAGAAGATATTTTCACCACTCTACGTACTTCCACGAAATAAAAAAATTAAATATAAATTGGAGAGGGTTACATGTCATGTTTATATTTTGTTTTAGAATAGCCTGGTGTACAGATGTCATTTGAAGTGTTCAGTTTAGTAACTATGGAAAAAAAGAAGTTCTCCTTATTGTGTGAATTCTGCCGACAATTTTTGTTATATTTGTGGGAAGTTTTTTGTGAAAAATCAACGAAAATCGTTAACTATAAATATAAAGAGGGCATACTTTTAGTAATTCAATCTGTATGTTACCCATCAGGATCTTCTCTTGGATACCGCAAGATATTGTGTATCTTGTTATGCGGCTCTTGTGTAATGGAAGAATGGCAAAAGGAACCATGTACCATTTTCTCAACCAATAATTTGGTGTGAACCAACGAATCATTACGTTGATTGCCATTTTTGTTTAACAAGACCTGTTCAATATTAAAAAGATTATATGCATCCTTCTCTTTCTGATTCTTCAGTAAATAGTTGAATTTCTTTTGAAGAAGCTCAACAGCGCGTAGTTTCTGATAGAAGTATGGATTTAGATTACATCCCTGAAAAAATTAGTTAAATGATTACGTGATTTAAAGCTAACAAAGCAGCAAGCTGAACTCTTAGGATTCAGATTACAGGCATGGAATATACTGGACAAAGCAACACGAATTTCTGTATACAGAAAATGGCACAAGATATTTTCGCCGTTTTATGAAATAAGAGGTCATCTTTTTGTGTGTGTGCAGCCTTAGGTTTAACAAATGCGCTTGAATTTGAACATCACGCAGATGAATGGAGACTCTTCATAGATTCATCCAAAAGTAGCCTAAAAGCAGTTTAATTGCATAATGGTAACCAAAAACCTTCAATTCCTTTGGTATATATCGTAAACTTAAAAGAAAGTTATGAAATCCTACGCCTTATACTGGAAGGTGTAAATTATGGAACCAATCAGTAGCAATTGTGAGGAGATTTAAAAGTAATGTCTTTTTTACTGGATCTGCAAAGCGACTTCACAAAATAACTGCTGTTTTTTATAACTGTGGGATAGTCGGACCACAGGGAGACTCAACGACAATCGTGAAGCAGCAGCAAGACCAACAGCAGCAGCAGTAGCAGCATCACCACCAACAGCAGCCCTGAAGAAGAAACAGAAGCCCTGAAGACGAAACGTCGGCACTGAAGAAATCCGAGATACGCGATTCCAACCGGAAGCCAAGAATTCAACAATGACGACGGCCGCGGAAGCCTTCAAGTTATAAAAAAACACAGGCAGACATTATATTATTCAAAATTGACCACCAAAAGAGCAATTCGTTCCAGGAAAATGTAATATAAAAAATGTGCGACTGGTGAATCCTCAGAAAATATGTCTTCCTCCTTTATTTATAAAATTAGGGTTGATGAAACAATTTATCAAGGCTTTAGACATCAACGCCGATAGATTCCTTTATTTAAAATACAAATTTGTTGCATGATGAGGAATTTGGTGAACCATTATTTTAATTCTTTTGTTTGATACATCGAGATTGTCACACGTGGAACTTACAATTAGCAGAACCTTTTGAGAGTGGTTACCTTCCCAATCCACGATCTACGATATTTTGGGGGTACCTCAAAATTGGTCAGATCTTGATGTAATAAATACAAAAACTGAAAGAGGTATCAAATTCGACAAACGAAAACTGCGAGCGTTAAACAAATACAATTACGTTGAATTCGATCTGCAAGCTCATAAATTACGTCAAGATATTATAAGTGTGCATTCACGCTTAAGGTAGATCACGAAATCGAAATTTACCGCCTATCTTCAAGGAGGGTGCGAAATTGTGCTCATGCGACCTCGTTTTTTGCCCTTAAGTTAGAAAATAGGCATAAATATTTTATCTGTAATATCGCATAACAAGTAGGTGCATGCGGTCTTTAATGCGGCATGAAATGAACATTCGTAAGCGCATAATAACTTCATGAAAATCCTAGGATTAAGTTTAATTGGACATTGAAACAGAAAGCAATTGAGACGTAACAGAGACGATCACGCAACGAATTAAATTGATTTTGTTTATCAGAAAATGTGTGAATAGATAATTTTTTTCGGGCACTTAGTACAATATAATAACAGCTAAAAATTTCATCTCAAGAAAGTCTTTTCTTATATGATTTGCTTCTTGAAGTTTCGCCTCTTTCCTGCTCTCTTCTCTTCGATTGCAATTATATTTCTGTTAGATCCTGGGGTTTGTTTAGTGGGTTATTAATTAAATTTAATAACATCCGCAAAACTACAGGTTGCAGTTTCTTCAAAAAGTCTGTCTTGAATTGGACCCCTTTCAAAACCAACAACAAAACGGTCCCTTAGTATCATGTCTAAAATGCGAGATTCAAATTCGCATTTAACTGCTAGGCTGCGAATTCTTGCCGCCCATTCTGCTGCAATTTCTAATATTTAATATTTTAATATTTTGTAATGCATACAGGGTGATGCGTATATTACTTTTGAATTTATCCTTAAAAACAACGTATAAAAAAATATACAAGAAAATAATGCAAGAGGCCGTCCCAAATTAAAGAGTTTTAAAAACATATTCATTAAAATTTAATTTCTGTTACCAATGAAGGAAACTTTGTTTTTCCCGAGAATTCTTTTGTCTGATTCATCGATCCAGAAGCGGCCACCATTTAATTATTAATCACAGAAAAATAATCAGCTACTTCCTTCGGAAAACAATATTATTTTGTGGTCGCGTATGCTGTAATTTTTCTAGAAGTCCTTGCCATTAATTACAACTTGAAAGGGTTGGTTATACATATATTTAGCTATTATTTTTATCCTCTGGTTAGTTATTAAATAACCACATCACTGTTGTTATCATCTGTATAATTACTTTATTGCTTTGAGACAAATACCTACTTACAATAGGAGAGTCTCACCCTTTAAATTCTTGCGCTTTTGATAACTTTGATTTAATAGTTAACATTTATCAAGTAAATAGACGTCTGATAACTAAAGTGTACGTGCAATTTCCTGAATCATACTGTGACTATCGAAGATCTAGATATCTCTCTGAACTACGAAACGCTTGTTAAGTTTGTTGATAAAATCCTACGCATGTGTTATCCTTGAGCAAATAATGCGATAGACTCAATTAAAAAATTACTTTTTGTAAAAAAAAGTTGCACGCACGTAGATCAAATTGAACCGCAAGAGCAAATTAAAAGTGATACACATTAATCACGAAAATAGTTCGAATAGATTTACATTTTGTAAAATCGTAAATTTGTAAAGCAGGTCAATTGCAGAGATTAAATTTAAGTTGTGTTTAAAATAGGATATTTAATGTAGATACAGCATAACGTCAGGCACACGTAAATTGAAGTCTAAGGATGAGTTGCACCAACGTCGTTATTAACTAATCCTAGATTAAACATACGACTTTCTTCGCTTTAATTCGAGATTAACTTTAATCGATGTCAGTGTGATTCATCATGAACGTCAATTAGATTGTTATGTATTCACGATTGTCATATTTTAAACACGTCTTAAAATTAATCTATAATTAAAAATGCGGTGCAATCATGCATAAGTCCCCGTTTTTCATTTCTAATTACAATGATATACCATAAATAACACCCGTAACCATTTTTCTTCTTTGAGCCTAAAAAAGTATTAATTAATTTAAATTAATTCAATTATCTGAAAGTAATCACATGATTTGATTAATTACAACTATAAATTTGGAGAACAAAAGCAGCAAAATTAATGGGTTCGGATTTCTATAAAGATAAAAACTGGGAATTTCAAATATTAATAAAACTATGTATTTATTCTTTTTGTGTGTAAAATGTGGAAATCCTGTTTATTAAGTTATTTACTTAGTTGGTAACGTATGTAAATCAAGGATTAACTTTAATAATGCATTGCTTTGATGCACGAAACTACTTTTTAACGTTTCGATTCCTTTTCAATTCTTAATTGTATACCAATTTAGCATATTATTATAAATATCCAAAAAAAGAAGCACAAAAATATGAGTAAAAAGGTATTAACAATGAAAACGAATACTATTGTCAAGAATTTTTGTTTCGTGTTTACATCTAAATCACTTTTATTGTGTAAGTATATTTTTTTAATAAACGAATCACTATCCTTTTAAATTGCTCCTTCTTTATTATACATTTTATTGTTTGTTAAATGTTTTCTTTATTATTTATTAAGTGTTTGAAGCAAAACAATCCATTGGACATTTAGCGTCGGACAAAAATCGTTAGCAAGTAAAGACATGTAAAATAACACAAACACAGAACTTATTGTTAGATTATTTTGGGAGTGCCCAAGAAACTTCTCTTCAATTTTAATAACCAGGCTTCAAAAATAATACATCCATTTTGTCAAAAGTACCAACTTGGCTAACAGAGTATTTAACAATAAATTTTTTAGATGGAAGAATTTAAATTTCTGTTCTAAATAACCATAGTAACGATTCCCCATTCAATAGTGCCGTAAAGTTTAAAACATTTGGCGCATCTACTTACTTAAGGTAGTTAAGGCCATATGTTGATAAATTTTGAAATCAATAATTAATTGACGAAATTTCAACGTCGCTAATTATTTCATTAGGGCTAACTGTCCGCTGTACATCTGTAGACGCAATTAATGGTTCGATTATGCAAAAGCAAGATGATATCCCAATTTGTACGTCATATGTAAATAAAACGGGCACTCCACCTCACTGAAACACCCCAAAAAGAGCGAGCACGTTTCCGATTTGTACTACGCACACACATGTAACCGCTTTGATGTATAGAACAGCAACTTCCAGCAGATATGTGACGGTGGGCCCCCAAATGTGCCGTGATGGTCCTGGCACATCCTGCACGCCTTGTTGCGTGCTGCACGGAGGAATGCGTCTCTTGTGCAAACTGTTGCACTCGAACACGCATATAATGTCGAATTAAAGCCGCGGCTCGTTTTTATCTCGAAATCGAAATCGCGCAATATTTATTTAATAAATAACGAGACGTTTAATATTTTACGGAAAGAGCGCGCACATCTTGCATGACTGTCACTTTTGACAAAAAGAGTCGATGTCTATTATTAACTTGGCGCATAAATAAAAATTTAACCAACCGGGCGTTTATACTTGTAAATGGAAACAGATTTCAACATTAATTATGGAAGCAGGTTACAGGATTTACATAATTTATATATTATTTCTGAGGAAATTAGCAATTTATTAAAAGGAAGATTAAGAAGTAAAATGAAACTTATCGCATAGAAAAAATAAATCCATTAATCTTTCAAACATTGAAAATTAAGTCGAATTTAATTTAAATGTTAAAAGACTTCGATTGAATTGTCACTCCTGGGCAAGTTTGATTTAAAAATGCACTTGAGAATGTATACACCATTTTTGTTCTTAGCTTACACTGAATTAAGACTTTGTAATATTTCTTTGCATTGCGTTTGCATTTCTTTTTATTAATTAATTTTTCCTTGCAAGTACATATCTGCAAGATGTGAATTTCCGATAAGAATTTTTTCAGTTTCTTCTGCAGCTGTCTCTTAAGTTCTTAAATTTATATCCAACAATTATCATTGCATAATTGTTAATTTTGACTACCGCCGAATTTAACAATTGTTACCATGGGAGTAAACCAATAGTCAAATTATATAAAAGGTACTTATACTTGTACTTAAGTATATTTCTTGTTGGATTTATAAGTACAACCCTGGTCGAGAATAGTCAAAATGAACAAATTGGAAAGAGGCTCGCTTGTTATCCTAAAGAACGACCGATTTGGAAAAAAGTTCCCGATAGAGATCAAATTATATTTAATAGAATATAACGTAGTACGTTTATTTTCCAACTAATTTCCCCGTGGAGCGAACAAATTATTATGTGGCTTGCAGGGAACGACGTGCAGGTCGGTGATGCGATCGCGCCCGGCCTCATTTACCTGTCACGGCCTCATCAAACAGCCCCTATAATTTAACTGGAAACAAGCCAGATAAAAGCGGGACAATTTACCTACAGATTACAAACACACAAAGAAAATGCACCGGTCGATATGTATTTTTTTCTATTATTTCCGAAAAATAACGAAATTACCCTCCTCGACCGACGAGCTAAACGTCAGCTCTGAGACGCAGAGAAATCTAATTGCACCGTCATTATCGTATTAAGTATTTTTTCAAAGATATTTATAAATTATAATATATTTCCGATATAATAATTTCATGCTTTGATATCTATAATCGAGGGATTAATAACAGAGTCTGGCGTTCGACTTTTTCCTGGTTCACTCACGTTAAAAAGAGATCTTGCAAGGAGGATAATTTCATGTGAAAGAATTAACCGCCAATTATAATTTCATATACAAACGTAACCTTAACAATTATCAACTAAAAAAAAAAAACATAATGTATTAATTAAAAAGTAACAGATTTTTCTATTTATAAAAAAAATGTCATAAGTAATAATAGAAGACTAATAAATATTCGTTCGATACGTTTCAGGACTAATTAACGATTACCCTGGTGCTTTCCAGGACATTATTATCCGTCGTGCAATTAAAAACACCTAAAATATTCATTAACATATAAAGATAGTTTTGATTTAGTAGGTAACACCTTAAGCCCAATATTTTTAAACAGCTATGATTCACAATGCTTAAAAAAGAAGAACGCATAAATTATTATTCTCCAGTTATGTCTGCACCTGATTGCTTAAACCACATTTTGTGCTAATACATAAATGCAACAACGCATCGTATACCCTTGCAACGAGTGCACTGAAAAAGCAACTGCGAATTATCATACGTTAATTGCACTCGATTTTAATTTTAGTTATATATATTGCCGTTTATTTAACTAATTAAGAAAGTTTTTTCGACGAAAAAAAGAACGAAAGTCTAAGGTATTTTAATTAAACGAACTTCTGCATTTAATTGATTACGTTGGTACTCGCTTGTAATCAATTAATTAATTTCGGTATTATTTCAATTATCCCCGTGTACGCTTATCTAAGATTACAAAGCGTTTCCGGTTTATACTTCGCATCAATTTTTATAATACGACACATTCGTTTAGGTTAAACGAATATACATATTTAAAGCCTAATTCTTCATCGTGCTATTAATTAATGTAGTGCTACTGTTCTTTATCTTAACTAGATTATTTTTTTTTTAATTAGGACCTTGCTTCAAGTCACTATAAAAAGTAACTTAAGGCGCATCTCCAAATCCAAATTATTTTTTGTCACTCAAGTCGTGGATAACTCTTTGGTTTTAATTGGATTTATTCTATCACGGTTTCTACATATTCGATTTGGAACAAGCGATACAATACCCCATTTCGAAAACAACTCAAGAAATACTAGCATTTTTGATAAATAAATAAAATTATTTAACTTTTAACAAGAAGGATGTTTTCAAATCATGCGAAATACAAATGTGAAATCATAAATTTAACATTTCGGTTAAAAATAAAATTATGTAAGTGAATCATGGTATTATTTTTTTGAGTTAAAATTGTCATTATCAACTAACATCTTTGAAAGAGTTTCAAAATGAAGAAAAACCTATTCTTTGCTGCCCTCTAAGAAAGAGCAGCAAAGAATATTAAATTGTTTCAATTAGACTGTGCATTTTTAGTTGCCTATCTAACAGATGTTGTATTTGAATTTATTGCTGTACATTGATTCTTTACCAATTACAATTTTCTTTTATTAGAAGTTATGTGGGTAGCTGTTTGCATTTTTTTTTTTTTGAAATGGATTTTTTAAGTTTTATTTGTGTATGAGGGTGGCGTTTTTAATTAAAATGTGAATATATTATTGTATAGTTCTACAGTACATTATAAACTCACTCAATTATTCTCAAGCCCCAGGTAATCATATTAGGCAACCAAACTTACGCTTCCGGCAACACTAATAATCAGTGGCGTAATTATACAATTTACACATAAAAGTAACAAACGTAACCTTAAGTAATATTATAAACTTACGTCCAATTTATTAAAACAATAAATAAAGCGCAAACTTTAGGATAAATCTGATTTTTTTTAGTGACACGCAAGTATCTTACAGTGTCGCCAATCTCTGCGAAATAAAATTTCCAGGAAAGTTCCTTAATTTGACCACGTGAGATTCGGAAATTGTTGAAGGCACGGTGAATATGTATTTCATTCATTTATGATTATTGCAACAATTCCTGTACAAACAATTAATGAATAGACCTTACAATTACATTAACAAACTTATTTATCCAACAATTTGCATCCTTTGAATTTTATATTACAAGAAACCCATATTTAAGAAAGCTTTTAAGCTATTTATTTAGTTTGATTACTTCAATAAAATATAAAGTACAATTTTATCATGTCCATTGAAGGAGAGAAAGCGGTACTTTACCTGCCTAGGCAGATGAAATACTTACCTGACTGTATTGAAGCCCACTCAGACCTATTCTGATGACCAAGTTAATTGTTTCATGTTTCTTGCAGTTGAAATCTTTATATTTTTGTTGAAATAGTATTATATTTAATTCTATTTATCTAATTTGCAAAAAGTATTATCGTCTAATCAAATTAAATGTTAAATAATATGTCATTTAAATCAATTCAAGAAATAACAACAGTTTTGCGCTCGATTGGTAGTCGAAAAAATATTGTATACACCAAACTCGTTTGTTTGGTCGCGATTTCGCCTTGGTTCGCAATTTTCAAATTCGTTCGATAAAGTGCCACTTTACTGCCTTGTTTAACGCTTCTCCATATTTGAACTAGTTACGTGGAAAATTGTTTGCGAAAACGGAAAATTTGGGGACATTTTTAGGTAATAACCAATTTTTTCACAAACAGGCATTTCATAGTCAAATAAGGGACAGTTTATTATTAATATTAATAAAATAATTAATTAATTAAATAATTAATAAACCTTTTCATTTTTATACTTACCTCTGTAGCATTAATACAATTATAGTAGAATAGTATTTATTTATTATTTTCTCAAAGTATGTTATTTAGCACTATTCAACGCCTTATATTTCTTTAAATTGCAACCAACAAAACATGAGTAAAGGTAAGAGACTGGATACCTGGTCTATTAACACTTGGGTCAAGTCTGTAGACCGCTAGCTTTTGATTCTCGAGGTGGGTTGTAGGTAGTAACCAACAGGTGCGGCACAGCATTCTCTTTCTTATTTTTTTGCTATATTCGCAGTTTCAGTTCGTTAACGCGTACGATGCACAAAAAGTGTTTACTAAAACAGACGTTTTATTTACGCCGATAAGACACTAAAGCCGCGACGTGTGTAATCTCCTCAGTGCGGGACTAACATTTTCTTTTTAAATATGTTCAATTCGGGTTGATGAAGACTCGCCAATCAAAAGGATATGTGGGTTGATACGTGTTTTCCAAATACAGTGCGAACAAGGGTTAGTATGTGAATTTATTTTCGAGTTACTGTCTTAGCGCAGCGTTAAATGTACTTGTAGATATCTTGCTCAGCGCGTTTTACATATGACCTGGATTGAGGAGCGGTCGGTTTACCTACTTTTTTAAAGTCGAATTTCAATTACGTCTGTTGCTGAGAACGGTCAATTTTATTGTTGAATGGTTCGCACGATTCGTTATGCAAGAGTTCGTGAAAGTGCACAAATTTTCAAAAAAATTAAATAAAGCGATTACCTTAGACTTTCAGAAATTTGCGCCAGCAAAGTAAAATCGTTGCTTGTAACGGCATTAGAAGATTTCAAGCAAACAAATGTTTATTTCGGAATTAAACGAAAGCGCCAGCAGAAAAAATGCAGGTTGTTTTGTATATATATATATAGTAATTTTGACGGTTCAAGAAACTGTAGTTACTGTAACGTATTGATTATTCTACAGTGTCATTTGCAACGTTCACAAAAGCAACAAATAGAAAGGTTTGGCACTATTACATAGTTCATTAACTTCATGTCCTTTTGGTATGATTTTAATCCCATTTCATCATCGTATTCGAGAATAAACGAATTAAATAGATAAAAAATAAAAATCTATAACAGTCAAAAGAAATTACCATTAATTTATATAACTAGGCTAAAAGTAATGAAATCCTGCACTTGTCAGCCCACTCGTAAGCAAGAAATTCATGACTCAAGTTTAGGCCCACTCTTTTCGCCAAATTTAAAACACTTCGATTGCTCTTTGTGCCTACCACAAAAAAAAAAAACAGGAATAATATAATTGTGAGTCGTGGAAAGCCAAGAACCAAGGATTTATGAAGCCGTAAAGGAGAAGTTGAATGCTCTTTCATTACTTTAATAAATTGCACGACCAGAAACGCAAATATCATAAAAATTATTCAAGTCTCGTTGAGAATACGAAAGAATCAACTTGTACACATTAATCTTGTGATCTATGTAATTTTTCCATAAAGTAGAAGTAAACATTTCGAGTCGAACAAGTTCTGCTACTACCTGAAATTTTACCTTGGATATTCGATAAAAAAAACTCCACATTAAGGTCTGCGGCGATAGCCTTTCACTGAGCACAGCAGCAGCGTGATTTTCTTACTACATGAAATAATACTTAAAAATAAACCAAAGATTGATCAAGCACCATCAGGAAGAAAATTAATATTCCTGACGCGTTGCTTAATTATGTACCGCCTTTTTTAATTTCGTGGTGTGAATCTACAATATGTAATTTAATTGTTGGTTAATAAATGTGATTACTTCGTTTGCTTTTAAAATTTTCATATCTGCGTGAGTTTTTGGAACTCAAAAATAAACAAAAGTGAATCTAATTCGTGGTATTAAGTTGGATTTAATGAAGATGTTATTCGGACACTTCAGCTATACGATTAATTATCAAACACGTTCTCTTAATATTTTAAAATTAAATACTTAGAATTCTTTGTGTAGAGTACGTTGCGTGTTGTATTTCTTTATTTATTAATAAAGAGAAGCTGACCAAGAAAAATAAAATGTAAATTACGAATAAATACTGACAAATCTAGAAAAGGTTTGAAAGTGATGTAATTGTTATTAATTTTATAAATAAACTTCACATCACAAAAACAGAAGTAGGACATGGTGGTTGATGCCTGCACATTGATTAAAATACAAATAACTACCATAACAGCGCTTTATTTTTAATAGAGAATATAACGAATGTATCTCAACTAATCTCAAATTTAGGTAATCGGGTTATTACATCGCCGATTATGCTAGAGATTAAATTACTTCGATTTCCACAGCCAACAAACCGCGCGCATTTCACCAACAAAATAGGAGAAAAAGCGTGAAATTGTTAATTTTACACTTGAAGTATTCGGGAAAAGATAAAAAGATACTAACAGCATTCCTTCCTGTGAAGAATTCCACATAGAAAGAGAAAGCTTATCAGCAAGTTTAAATCGAAAAATCTTAACGCACGATTAAAAAAAATATGGAGAAAGAAAGCGGAAGTGCTAGTGTATTGCTGGTCAACCAAACTTCCGCTATAGTTTAGATGCGAAAGCAAATAAATTACATACTCTTATATTACAAATAAAAGCAAAGTTATTGTAAGAGGCAAGCAAAAATCGACCGACAAACACCCATTGTTATTTCTTTTTGAAACTATTGAACCAACAAAATGGTAAAGTAATATTAAATTGAGGCGGTCCATTCCAAAACTCGCTTTATCCACTTTTTTTCAAGATTGAAATAGCTGCTACAACATAATGTAGTCCCTATATAGAACCACATAAAGAATATATCTTAATGTTTAAAAACTCAACCCACGGGAAAAGTGAAAGCAAAGTCTAGCAGAAGCCCTCGATCAAGATGAGGACGGTGTATTTAAAGTAAAGAAAAGCGCCCTGGGAGAGCTTTGAAAATTCGTTCTCTTTGAGTTCATATTTTAATTTGAAAGAAAAAGTCAAATATTTCATTAGTAAAGAGGATTTCTTGTCTGATGAAGCCGCCGACATTTTAAACACGAAAGCTTTGGAAGCCCTAAAAACTAACAACATATTGAGTTGTTTCTGACATCACAATACAAGAGCATTGTAGATAAAATTAACAATGGCAGTTCCGACAGGCTTGTCGGCAATATTAAAAAGAACGTGTGAAATATCATGCAGAATTCTTTCACTATTTTGAAAACAGGTGCATTGGAAGACTCAAAATTAGCAACAAGTTGAGTTGCTTCAGATTTCGTAATACAAAACCATTATAGGATAAGATCGTCAATAAACGACAATTCAGAAGAACTTGTCAGCAACGCAGAAAAAGAAAAAACCTATGAAAAGTAAATCTTTTCGAATTGTAAAGAACCAATAGTATTCAATATTTAAAGAACCAATGTATCTACTATAGTCCAAGCTGATTTTATTATTTATTATTTATACGATGACTCTTTGGATTTGGATTTCCGTTCATCTTGCATAAATTGAAAAGAAAATTTGAAAAAATGGACAGCAAAGACTCTGAAAGAATACTGGATCAGACTTAAGAGAAACGGTTCATTAACACATGAATAAATCATTCTGTGAAGGAGACCCATCATAGCAAGCTGCCTTTTGGTTCACGATAACGCACTAGTGTACGCATCGATTCTTGCAAATGTTGCTCTTCGAGAATGTTGCCTTAAACAACGGGATAACCCACTTTATAGCCCTGACCTGACCCCAAACGATCTATTCTTAAAATTGAAAACATATCCTCGAGGGAAATGCACAAGATCCACGATACAAATAAATAGAAATTTTCGGAAATCAAAACAAGTCTGTCTAAAAATGTTTTTTCTTGATTAAATAAAAATTAGGGAAAGCATTCATCAAAGAATCGTTCGAAATTGTTCAACAAATGAGAAATAGATTTCTTGCTCATAAATGTTAAACAATTTAATAGACGTGAATCATTTATGGGAATTTAATAAATACGCACTGCTGCATACGCTTGTTTTCTATAATGCAATTCCACATTCTTTTGTGGATATCCAAAGCAACAATTTCCGATTGAGTGGATTAATTAGAGTTACTTACATTAATAAAATAAATACTTTGAAGTTACAACGGCAGATAAAATAGTTTAGTCGTTTTAAATTACATTAAGTCATTACTGTCCACGTGAGCTTATTTAAACGTGCAATGATTAAATAATAATTAATTAAATACTTTCTTGTATCATCAAATTAATTAAATTGGCAAATCTAAATTTAGAACTTTTCTACTTTGCTGTTTTGATTTACGGGTTGCACTACCCACTCCACACGTAAACTAATACATTTTTATACAATTTTTATGGAATAACTTCTGGACTTACAACAGCCAAGGTTTGAATTATTATTAAAACATCGTGTAACAATAACATAATGGACGTTCTCACAATTTACCTGGGTGAAACTACGACGGCAAAGTTGCGCTTTGCAACCGCGACAAACAAAATATGTGTCTATTCAAAAGAAGCAGAGATTAATTAAAAGGAATGTACGTATACGGGGTTATCTGGAAGTGCACTCGTGCGTGCATAAATTGATTAGAAGAAAGTTGGTTTCGCAATGACGGTCATTTATATTGAGTTATCCATGTTGCAGTAACCGTTGGTAAACAAAAAGACTGGGGCTCACGATAGCTATCTTATAGGAAATTAATTAGTTTAAATTAATATTCGTATTTCAGAACAAAATCATCATTTTCCTTTTTGTTATATTTCTGAGTTTGTAAAGTGAGGAGCTCAGTTATATGAGAATTTTTAAACTATTTTTGAACAAATAGAAACTATATATATACTTCACCCTTTTCACAATCAGAACTTTCAAAATATATTAATTTATAACAAATCATAATGAATTATTGATTGATTCAAAAGTTACCCACTTTCTGTGACAGTAAATATTAATTAGAGAGAGGTTTGTTGCAATACGCGAAAGGATTTGTTGATACATATAGTTATTAACCAACACGAAATATTGATGCCTTACACCAGTTACATTATAATTACGTGTAAGTTTCATTATGCAAACCTCATTTATTGTACAACTCAGATTGCGCGATTAAATTGCAACACGTGCTTTGAGTTTTCTTGGGGAAAAACCAAAGCACAACAAAGTTAGATTTTTGAAATGGAATGTGAAGGCGAGACTGTACGTAGACGATCAACAAAAAATTGATTCGATTATTCAATGACTACAACGCCAGGCTCGAGATTATCCTTCGTAATGAGCGGTTACTTTTTAATAAAACCTGGAGAAGTATTAAGAAAATTAAAAACGCGAACTTTTCTCTGGACGTTTTCAATTTACCACCTTTTAATACTTTTTATATAAATTGAGTATATTCGTATCAAAATTTTAAAAACAGGCGCTGCACATTGTAGAAAGTGGATAATGAACTTCAAAAAAGAAGAAATTGTAATAATCCTGAAACTCAACAGCCTCTAGAGTGAGGTGTAAAGTTCTTAGATCGCTTCAGTCAATCAAGTGATTTGCAAACAAGTTTTAAAAGTGTAATTTTCACTGATTTATTTAATTTAGTAATTTACTTCTCGGAATGCGCCTAATTATATACCTCTAATAAGCCAGCTAACTGACCTTTTGATGATGTACTCAAGAGGCTTGTTAAGTAACACTGTGTTACCTAAAACAGGCGGACCTCTAAATCTACAAATCCTAGAACATTTTCTACGCTAATTACACACGAAAATGTGTCATACGAAGCAATTACAACTACAGAAAAACGGATTCTTTATTTGCACAGATACAAAGACTCCGTTAATATGAGTCAAGGTTGCTGTGTTGACACTCCTTTACCGTTAACAGTACTGTTTCGGTATTCACATAAATAAATTTTTAACAAGTGAATTTCATTACACGTGTTTACTATTTTAATGCTAATTGATTTTCACACACACACACACACACACACACACACACGCACATAAGTTCGAATGCAGTTGCCCCTGTTGTTAAGTTTTAGTCGTAAAGCTCTGTGGCATTTCGTTTCGTAGAAGACCAAAGCTGATAAATTGTTTTCGAAGAAAAACACTTAGTGGAGATTGTCATAATCATTCATTGCTCTTGTTCAATTTACTCAAGTAGCTTATGCTTAACATCTTACATTCCTTAGATGTGTCGCAAACAATCAAAGACAAAAAAGTTTCCTTTTTTTATAAAAAAAATGAAAACATAAACACAAACATATGTCATGTGTGGTCCTAAATACGTTGATTGTCATGGTTTGTTTACTAATTTGTAATAGAACAAACTACTTCTGACATTACTTTTGTAAACAATCATCTTTATAAAGCAGTTTCAAATTTGCAAAACATAAATGTTGCAATGTGAAGCTAAGAATGCACACCTGTGACCACTTAATAAATTAGTTTCGTAGAACAAGCTATTTTTAAATGTTAATTAAAACAAATTCTTTTTTACTATTACGTATCATCATTCATGGCAACATAATGCGTTATGTAATGGAGAACTTTTATTATCTCCGCGGATAGTTAGGATACTTTACTCATCTGTAAATCGTCTGAACCAAATGCAAAATTGCTTGTTATTATACTTTTAACTCTCCTTTATTAGGCAGGCATGTAGGAATGTCATGCTTTCGTAAACACGCAGAAAAATTTCTTTTTTGCTCTCATGGAATTAATTACGGTTAGAAAATCTATCTAACAGTAATTCCATGCTCATTGTCCGCGCAGAAGTTACGTCGTTTACATTCTGCAAAGATTTACGTTATCTGAGATGAAGATGCTTGTAATCAAATGTCTTGTAGTAGGAAAAAGGAAGGATGACCTTACACTTAACGAAGGATAGTCTTTTAGGATTACAGTACACAAATCTTTTTCTAACGAATCAATTGCGTAGTTAAAGGGTACTGAAATTATTTAACAAATTTAATTTGTTTCAGAAGTCCGAATGGCTGCCAAAGTGATTTTAGGAACTTGCCTGGTACTTCTATGTACCCAACGGATAGCAGCAGCAGGTATAGTTTTATTTATTATTTATTTATCTTAATTAACATTTCCAAGTTTTTTTAAATTTAGCTCCTTGGTAGCTCTTATGAGCTCGGATTTTTTATTACATTTTCGATTACTAATGAGAAATCAACTTTTGATTACGAACACGTACGGAATTTATAACTAAATATTGTTTATTTAATTAATTTTACAATTGCTGAAACTCAGAGCTATAACATTCACAATGTGTCTATTTAGAAAGTTGCGTTTAAAACCTGAAGTGTCTCGTTGAAGTAATTAGTAGAATTAGCGTACATTTTCGATTTAGCTGCCTCGATATCGAATTGCAAAAGTATGAGGAGGTAAGTCGTCATCGAAGCACACATCTAAATTTAAAAAAAAAGGAAATCCACAAGCCAGGTCTTATTTGATTACTTACTGAAAATAAAAACGAGTAGTCGATGTCAAACAACTCGCAGGCTGTTATTTCCAATTTGTCGTGCATAAGTTGAAACGTTGATACGACTATCTATAAAAAAAGGAGGAATTTACACCCAAATTTTCTCAAAAATGCATTGAGTTAGCTACAAGTTCGCACGATCAAACCAAAAGTATGAAGTTTTATTTCCTTAAAATGGCGATGAAACTTACTATATTTCTTGCTTCCGTATTATCCGGATTTATTTGGGTTTTATACAGTATGTCCTTAGTATGATTTACCTAAAACATATTTCCTGATAAAAATAAAATTATAAGTGACATAACATATTTCCTGATAAAATTATAAGTGATGTAATCTTAGGTCAGGACGTTCTCTTTGATTTACTTCTTACCTTATAGCAAAGCATCATGCAGGATCTTAATAAAATCAACAATTCCACTATATGAAATAGAATCGGCTTCAAACAAGAGAACAAGACATATCCGAGATTTTCACTTTTACCAACAGTAAGATAATACAACACGATGTATCCATCCGCCAAGAATAGCACGAACAGCAAACCAAACGATAGCAACAATTGGAGCGTGAACAGAACGTTAACGTCTCGTGCCGCGTCTACGATTCTCTTATGTATCTTCAGTATTCGTTCCACGTGCTTTCCAAAAGAATAAGAGACGCCAAGCTTAGACGAATTCACCGATTTTTCCATCCTAGATTCCAAGTAGTCGTTAAGTATTTCAATTCGCCCTTTCAGCACCAGCATGCACAGGAAAACCTCGATCTTCATCGAGGTGATAATCACAGTTGGAAACACGGATTCAAACACCTTGTCGAGTCCGGCGATTTCCGGGAAGAGTAAAAGGTGCAGCACAATCTCAAGTACGAGGAAATAAACCAGGTATACGCTGACGCTTAAAGCTAACGCGATTTTGAAGATGCCCCTGTGCTTTTGCAGTAATTCTTCACCGAGGCCAAGTCTCTTCAAAATCTGATCAGTTTCTTCAACGGAATAAATGATTTTCAGTTCTCTGTGATAAAAGAGATGAGACAGTACGTAGACGCAGCACATTACTATTGCATTTCCGACGAAGTATGACTCCTTAATTACAGTTATGATGTACGATTGATAATTTAAGATGGAGTGCAGGGCTTCGCCGTAAGTGAAAAATTGCCTCATGTAAAGGGACATGTATAACAGTGCTAATAGTAAGCTAGGAAAGCATCTTTTGAATTTTCCATTTTTTGTTTTGTATATTGACGACACGCCCAATATAGCACACCAACATTGAATTGGAAAAACACTCATGTAAGTGCTATTTATCTGAATCATCTTCTTACTGGAAAAAAAAATACTTTGGTCATGTTTAAAGACTCAAGAAAAACAGGAGAGAATAATCTTTAGGAATATGCAGAACAAGTGAAGAAGGAGCAAACATCAAAAAGTAATAAATGAGAATAAAAGTCAAAAAAGCACACAAATCGTTAGAGTACGCAATTCATATTGAGAAGAATTCTAGAATGAATAAATAATTTTTAATAATAATAATTCGTCAACAAATTAAAAAAATTAAATGGAACCCCCAAAATGATAAAAGGAGGATACCATTTGAAGCCTCTCATTTAATTCGAAAAGATCGAATGTTTCAGAAAACATAAATTTGGAAATAAAACTGCAGTCTAAAAATAGATTAATGGTTAATCAAAATCAAAACTTCATTTCTTGTACAACAATAAAACATACCGATTAAAAAACCTACAATATTCTTATTTCTGTAGTGATGGTGGTTATGTAAAACTTACGTATTGACCCTAAACAACAACCAATACTCAATGAACATTCTCATTTCGTCATCAATTTAATTAACTAGATAATTGACCCACATTTAATCATCTTTCTATCATACCATGTGACAGCAAATTAATTTTTATTTGCAGTCGTAGATACTTAATGATATTAAGTATCGATCGCTTTGGACGGCGAAGCACTTGCTTCAAGCATTAATTTCATTCGTTATTGATACCGCAGTAATTAAGCACTTTATTTATTGCAGGACTATGTGAAGTAGAAACCGGCCAGTCGAACATTATTCTAGATATAGAAGAAAGTAAGGGTTCATGTAAGTGCATCAAAGTTTCCCTTCACCAGTTGCGATCGTTTTCGTACATACAAAATTTCAATTAGAAGTACTTTAGTGAGAAAAGAGAAATTTTCTTTCAGCGATATCTCAAGAAACTGTACCGCTAGAGTTACCAATAGTAGGAGAACCAAACGTAGATGTTTTCCTGGACTTGATATTTCCGAAAGGGCCCCCCATTTTCTTTTTAAACGGAAAGAAATTGCAGCTACTCTCACCGTTGGACAGAGATGCTGATAGTTTATCGCATATAGTGTTTCAACTTGCGTGCACGATAAAAACGACACACAGGAAGAGAACGTTTCCCGTAATCGTAAGACTGACAGACATAAATGACAATGCTCCCGAATTTGTAAACACCCCGTATGAAACCAGTATATCAGAGGTAAGTTTTTTGGAGAATGTTTTATTTACACCCGATTACAAATACCATACGTAGAAACTATGTTTGTTTAGCCTTAATTTGTGCATCAGTCACTTCGTATACCAAGGAAAGCGTGCCATGAATCTCTCTAGAATATAATCTCTACTTTCCTTACAGTTGTCGATAATGAACTAAAAAAAAAACATGGAGATTTAGCTGTGATTACGGTAAAAGTAAAATTATAATCTTTCTAATTACGTAATATGTCAATTTTTATGTATGTATGTGAGCGGTGTCGTTAAACTCGAAGAGCTGATTAAGGAAAAGGAGGTAATTATGTATTTAAGTGGCGAGGTTTTTTTAGGAAATATTTCCATTAGATTAACGGTAAACGCTTATGCAGATTGGTATTAATTTGAGAAACTGGCATGTGTGTTATTTATAAGTGTTCAAGGGTACAATTAATTGGATATCAATCAGGTTTGTGTTAAATTGTGACAAAGTCCAACAGACATTTGACATGGGTGTGGACAATTATTCATTTACAGAAGCAATTCACTTCATAGAATGGTCTGTAAGTGAAAAGGTGGCCTTTTATTCGTAGAATATTTTTAAAAATTCCTCAAACCATTCTACAGATAAACTAAAATTGTAATAATGTCCAGGTCCGGCTGCACTCGATAAATTCGTTGCCAAATTCATTATCTAGTCCTGTGCAGTTCAACCAACTGCAGCTTTTTGCTCGATTCCAAACTCTTCATATTAAATTTGAAATGTTAAAATCATACAATTAATTTGTATTTTATGTACAATTAGACAGAAAACGCAGTTTACTCTTTTACTGCTAACATTCTCGACATTTTATTATAAAAAAAAATGTTAGGCGTAGTAAGTAATTACATATAATTTATATCAACCGTTTTCCAGATGCTACTGGCAATCACTTTAATCGATTAATTGCTGATATTATTTATTTAATTATTGTTATGATTTCATAATTGATTCTCTGGAAGTATAAATCATAAAAAAGTAGTTCAACCTTTCAGACACGTATTTTCACAATGTATTAAATTAAATCAGCATAGCACACTTTTTCCCCAGAAAAAATACAGTTTGTTTCTTTCTGAATTATTGTTTTTTAAGGAAATGTTGTTACAAAAATTTTTCTTGTACCACAATAAACTCTCACAATGTCTAAATCATAATCAAATCTTCAATTATATTTTTTGTTTTCGTATGGGTATTACCCAAATGTTTGCCATCTGTCGCATCAGACATCACCTTGAAGACTTTCCAGTCTGAAAGAATATTTTTAATTTTTAGTTAACGCCAATAGGAACGACAGTATTCCAAAATATATTAGCGAAAGACAAGGATGCCGGAGTAAACGCTCTAGTAGAGTACTCGATTGTACCAGGAAGCGGCAACGACCCAGACTACGACGGCAGAGTCAATTCCGCCGACGGCTACGGTTTTTTTGCAATTAATTTACCACATCAGGGTCAAGTTACAGTGAACAGGACGCTAGACTATGAAAAAACGCAAAGATATTACGTCACGATTGTGGCCACTGTAAGTTCTTCCTTTAACCCATCGCCTTCAATATACGTACAAATTATTTTCCTAGGATTCTAAAATTTACATAAAAATTCAGTAATTACATGTTTGATGATATCAGCGTTAATGAGGAAGTAAACTGTGCACATGCCTGTCGAATGCTTCAAGCAAAACATAACATAGAATTCACTTTCTTTTTTAATAACGAGCTGATACAATCTAACAAATGATTTGCTCCATATGATCGCTGTCATGCTAGGCATGAAACAATTATTTGAATTTCACATGACTCACTTCAACAAATATTTCATAAAAGAAAATGTACAGTACATTTTATTTAAAATGTCATGGGCACGAAGAGAAAACTTTTTGAACCCTAATTATGTTCTCGTTAAAGTCACTTGAGCTTTCCTCACTTTCTTAACACAGAAAGACTTCTATTTTAAATCTGAAAGTCCGATTATTGTGATTTTTAGGACAAAGCAAGAAACGAATCGCATCGTCTGTCAGCGACCACGACGCTAACCGTTAACATCAAAGATGACGACGATCAAAACCCATCTTTCATATATAAAGGCTGCATGCTGCTTGATGGTTCTTGCATCAATCCAGAGTACTCAGCTTCTGTAAGTGACTTAGAAAGTTGGGAAACTCGTGGTATTTTCATGTGACCTGTAGGTATCAAGTGGAGTCCTCCATGGAATTCTCAACATATCACCGGAGAAAATTCAAGCCGTCGACATGGATACTATTAATTCACCGATTCGTTACACCTTCGTCAGTGGTACTCCTAATTCTTACTCTGAGTATTTCCGAATTGACCCTGACACTGGCGCGGTGCACCAAATAAAACCAGTTGATACTTCAACTACGAAACTCTTCAACATAATCATCAAAGTAACTTATTTAGGAAACGCATTTAAATATAACTCCCATTTGGATCTGTTGTAGGCTCAAGAGATATCAGAAGCGAAGAGGTCAACCACGGCGAAGCTATCGATTACCGTGAAACCGGTCGACGCAAATCCACCGGAAATATTTATGTCTTCCGTGGAAGGATTCGTCAACGAGAATTCGCCCGTTGGCACGAACGTTCTCGACCTGGAAGGCGTTCCATTGACGGTTACCGTGGAAGACAAAGACTTTGTGAGTTTATTAATAAATTTTATAATTGAAACAAACACCGAGCTAGTTAAAATTGTTAATTAAGTCTGTCATTAGGCGGCAATCGAGAATGTTAATTGTTAAAGGCATTTATTGCGGTAAAGGAACAGGTTATTAAATTTACATAACTAGGTCATAACGGATTTTCAATGATTCAAAACGAAAATGTTATTAATGTGAGGAATGAGCTGGGTCAGTAGAATCATACGCATGTTTTTTATGCAAATAAACTATCAGAACACTCCATATTAAAGCTACGCCTTCTTCCCATAGAAAATTGTTTCTGTGATTTTTATTTTCCTGTACCTAAGCGAACGAGAAATAATTTCAGGGTCCAGGCGATCCCAAACCGGCGTACATGTTCGAACTAACAACTCCATTCTTCGTGGTCGACAAAAACAATAGGCTTGTGGTAAACGAAAACAACCTCGACAGAGATCCTCCAAATCCGGGCAAATTCAGATTCCAAATTGTTGCAAGGGAGAAGACTGGTGTGGCTGCCAGTGCGCCGGTTTCTTTAACTGTAAACCTGATGGACGTTAACGATAACGCCCCCGTCTTACCGATCATACCCCCTGTGACAGTTCCGGCCGGAGACACGAAGCGTAAAGTTATACGCGTGCAAGCCTCCGATAATGACGAAGGAGACAACGCCATAATTACTTACTCGATTTACCACGTCTCCAATAATGGGAATAACAAATTTATCATCGACCCGAAAACGGGTCAGATTGAGACGGTTGGAAAACTGAATGCTGGTGATCAGTATAGTTTGACGGTACAGGCTACTGATAAAGGAGGTTTGTACACGCAAGCAATCGTTGAAGTTACCATTAGTCCGGGCCCAAATACCCAAAGTCCTGTGTTTGAACAGTCAATTTACGACATTGAAGTCAGTGAAGGTGCTACCATTAATTCAACGGTAGCAACAATAGTGGTATGTAATACCAAGCTGAGTCAATAGGAGTTCATTAATTATTGATTTTAATTTAGGCAACTGATCCAGAAGACGATCCAGTATCTTATTCTATTCAATCTGGAAACGACTTGAGGCAATTTGCCATTGGTTCGAAGTCTGGTGTCATAACCGTCATTAGGAAATTGGACAGAGAAGACCTCACAAAATACAGACTGGTAAAGTTATTTTTTAAACTATCAAATCCTTAACTTGAAGCTTCTGACATTAATTATATAAGTATCTTAAGAATTTGATTCAGCCCTGAATATTCTCTTAAGAGTTATTGTTTCTAATGGATCTAATGAAGAAACAACTCCGGTTGCATTGAATAACGCTATTAATTGCTAAATCTTATCAAATATCGACTTGTATCAATAAGAAAACTTTTCTTTTTCTTCTTTGCCTTTAAAGACGTGTATGTTACGTTAGCAAATAAATAAATAAATTTGCAGATTATTAAAGCCGAAGATAATGGAAAATTATCGAGTACAGCTACGGTCAATATAAAAGTGACAGACATTAATGACAAAAACCCGGAATTTGTGGGCGACCCCTACAATTTCACGGTCAAGGAGGGCATTGAAAAGACGACTGTTGGATTCGTCCACGCGGTGGACGCCGATGAAGGAATAAACGCTATCGTTTCATATTTTATACCGACAGATTTGCCCTTTAACATCGACAACGAGACCGGAGAAATCACAACCACCAGGGCACTAGATTATGAAACACAAAAGGTAAATTATACCGAGTTTTTTTTTTTTATTCTTTATCAACTCTTACCATGAAATCTGGACGGCATGTCTTAGCTTAAGAAGTCATTGCACTCCTTGATGCTATTTTACAGTAAAGCTAAGACATGGCAAGAGTTGATAAACAAATCACTCGGTCCTTGAAGGAAATAGAAAGTGTTCTAAACTTGCGTTCCTTTTAGAATTATCAGTTTGTTGTTACTGCGAAAGACGGCGCTCCAGATCCTCGTATAGCCACTGCAACAGTTTCAATCAATGTTCTGGATGTGGAAGATGAAGTCCCAATTTTCAGTCGATCCCTATATGAGGCGACGGTCCCTGAAAATATGCCGGATTATTTCGTAACAGACGTCATGGTAATACCCCTCTTACATAAACTTTCCTGATTGAACCAATCATTTACGTAGGCTTTTGATCCTGATACTATTAAAAAAATAACGTACGTTATCCACCAAGGCCCTACCGACTTGTTTAGGATAGATGAAAATAACGGGGCCATATACACCACCAGAGGGTTGGATTACGAAAAAGAAAATGAGCACACCCTGATCATTGGTACTTTGGAAAATATGTCGGATGGTAACGGGAGTACAACGAAAGTACTTGTGAAAGTTGAGGTATAAAATTCGGGGTCGTTATCGGTTTTCTTTTTATTTAGTTGGCACCTTTAGGATCGCAATGATATACCGCCGGTTTTTATAAAAATTCCACCTCCTATTATGATAGAAGATGACGCTGCTATTGGAACGTCGATATATGATCTGGAGGCAACCGATTCTGATGGCACGGCCCCAGGAAATAAGGTAAAAGCAAGACAATTTTGGGGAATTTGACATTCCTTTCTTTGGTCGTCAAATAAATACCACTCTATAGGAATTTTTGTTGAATAAAAGCCATCAGGTTTACGTTCCAATCCTCTATTTTAAACTGACTGTTAATAAAACATGGTTTTTCAATTGCATTTTACCTCAAGCGCGGAAAACACTATTTACATACGATTTTCATAGCGTGCAATAAATAAAGTGAGTCATACAAGTGGTATTTATGTTTTCAATATCATAAGTGGAAAATAAGCAAGTGCGTTATCTTTCAAAGTAATTTTAATTTATGGAACTAGAAAATTTGATCTTCAGGTGCGTTATGAAATCATCGGTAGAGGAAAAGCCACGAAATACTTCCAAATCGATCCGGACAGCGGAAAACTTAGAGTAACGAACGATCTCAAAAAGGAAGTGGACACAGAATACCAGGTAAGGCCATATTCATTACCAATGAGTTCCTCGCATTCCTTACACGTACTTCGAGGTTGACGTGAGAGCCTACGACTTGGGCGAACCGCAGTTGTCGTCCGTCGTCACTCTGGACGTGTACATACAGCACGTAGCCACGGTGGCACCCGAAGTCGGCCTACGTTTCGCCGATAACTCCTACAGTATTCAACTTCCGGAAAATTCCTCAGTGGGCACTCTTGTTAAGACTTTGACCATCGTCAACAGTCGTTCGCATGGGGGTAACATTCCGCTCAAATGTCAGATAACATCAGGAAATAAGGATGGTAAGTCTTCACCTATATATACATATTTATTTTCAATAAAAACCATCTTTACGTAAACCGTTTTGCTATTCTTTTGGAAATTACAGTTGACAGTTAACAAATGTGTTATGATTCAGGCAAATTCATAATAAACGTAACTGAAGAGCGCAACTGCGCAATATACCTGAACGGAACGATTGACTTCGAAGAAGTAGAATTGTATAATATTGACGTGCAGCTCATATCTCTACAAGGATTCCTCAACAAAGACTACAGCAAAACGCAACTCGCCATAAACATCGTAGACGTAAACGATAACACGCCTTTTTTCATATATCCAAACAACTTGCAGGATAAGTTCTACGCGGCGATACCTCGCTCTGCCCCACTTGCAACCACGGTGATCCAACTAAAGGTAAAAACTCGCGCTTCAAATCAAACAAATTCACCAAGTCTTTCCAGGCTGACGACAAAGACAGCGGAAAACTGGGAAAAGTCAAGTACATTGTGAAAGGTAACCAAAGTGACGTGTATTTCAGCGTAGATCCAACGTCCGGTATATTAAAAACGAAGAAGACTTTCGAGAATTTCGAGGAGTCGGAGCCTTTTCGTTTCGTGGTCATTGCACGGGACAACCCAAATTCCACCGTAGAATATAATAAAGTCGAGGCGCCCCTCGTCATTAATTTAATATCGGAGATTCATCGCATGATCCTAGCAATAGGAGATGCTAAACCAGATGTGGTAGCCAACAAAGTTGATACCATTGCGCAGGTAATCCAGGAACAATCAGGATTAATTGTGGGGATTGAAAAGCTAAACGCTCGCGAGTATGTTGGAGAAAATGGGACGCTAGAAACGGATGCAGGGGGCACCGATGTGTGGTTTTATGTGATTGACCCCGAAACTGATACGATTTTACCAACGAACCACTCCATAGTACGTAGGTAAGTAATTACTTTCTTTATTTACTCTTTGAGAAGTTGATACCAAATTAATTTCGCACTCTGGAGTGAAAAGCAAAAAACAAAGCAATTATGGAGCAAGTAATTCAAAGAAAAAGAAGAGATTGCCCTTTCATCTACGAATGAGCTTTTAAAGAACTCGAAACCTTTCTTTTAACTAAGGATTGACTAATGACAATAGAATTTTGAGAATTCTGGGATAGGACCTCACTGAAATATTTGACAGATCCAAAGGCTCTTAAGATGCGCTTTGTTTATTTAAATTTATGTAATGTTTAAACATTTTGACACATCTAAGAATATTGTTGTTTTAGATCGATTTTGGAAAAATCAGCAATTACAAACATAACATTCGATGTCACCGGCCAAATCAAGCACACAGCTATGACCATACACGAACCCATAATAATACATAAAGTTAAAACCGCATCAATCGCCACCTTGAACGGTGAAGTTTTTCCCTACGCGCTTATCATAATAGCCTGCATAATTTTCATTCTTGGAATAGTCGGGATTATCTACATTTGTGTGTCATGGTCGAGGTATAACGACGATTTCAAATAATACCTAAACCGTAAACTGTTATTTTGCGTGTTTTAGATACAAGAATTTCAAGGACCAAATGCAACGTTCCTACATCGTTCCCGCCAGCCCGGCCCGATATGATTCTGTGTACGTCGAACCGAATTTGAAGGAATACGAAACTCAGGTTTTACAAATGTGCGTTCCTGTCGATGATCCAGACGATTACAATGACTTGCACTTGGATTTCAGCAACAAGAACCACACGTTTAGTTTAGAAAATGTTAGCTACATTAGCAAGGATAATAATTTAAATAAATATGGTAAGTCCTTGCACGTTCGCTTAAACCCAATTTTCTGTGAAAGTCAAACTTAAAATTTAGAATAATTAAGTTAGAGTTGAATGATTGCAGGTCAACAGAGTCCTGTTAGTAGTGAGTCAGCAACGACAGCACGTGCTTCCAGTGTTGGTGAACACATCTTATCAAATAACATCAACAATCGTGATCACATATATCATCGGTAAGAAATCTTCAATTATCCCAATTTCAAACCAGTCTTTCTACTGGGCCAGTTGACATGCTACCAAAATAATTATTATTTACTTCATTTGTAGGTCTTCAGATGATGAAGAGATGAACGCAAGTCCGACAAACGAGAACGTAATGTTTAGGGAGAAGAAAGACTATTCTCATCTAGGTTTCACGTACGGCGATCACTCACCTGTAGAAACGACGACGGAGTTGTAAATAAAATGAATTTTATTCGGTAATTTATTTAAAAATAGGTTTCTGCTAAAGGGTTGTATGCATATTTTTTACATAATAGAATGTAATTTATTGTATATAAATGTCATGTATTTTTATTAAAAAAAAATATATAACGAAATATTTGGTACAAAAAGATGAAATAATTTACTCCTCTTTGGATTATTTGAAATATTTTTCTGCAATATTTTCATTGGTTGGTTGAGTTTAAAACTCAATATCAAAAACGAAACTAAAATAAATAAATTAACGGATTATACAAAAGGTTTATTTACAGAAATATATACACACAGGTATCTTACAACATTCAAAGCGTAAAGTTGACGTAAAGTTGCTCAATAAATTCTTTGTCGTTTAGTTCAATAACACATAAAAGGGAATACTTTAATCTATCTTCAGTTTCAGTCAGTATTGCATAAAGATACTTTTATAGATACATAACACGTACGGAACATAGATCGCAGTAATAATATAATAATAATTATTATAAAGCATTCTAAAACTATCACCATTTGAGCCTTAATATAAGCTACTCAAGATAAAAAGCAACATTTAAGTTCGTGTAGATTTTATCTGTAGTAGAATAAAGCAAAGACAGCGAAATTTATTAGCTTGCACAAAAAGAGTATCTTCTAGAATAATTGCAATATCAAATCCTTCTTAAAAATAGAAATGAACCTGTCAAGTAATCAAGAGGTATTTATTTACTGTTGGTGTTCTACATTGGAGGCGAGTTTTTAATTTTTTCTGAATGATTATATTGTTAAAATTAAAAAAAATATTTCTTTTCAGAATATTCTGTGCAACAATTACTGACAAATCACAGGTTCTTGTCTATTTCATTTCAATCTACAATTTCATCTTTATACATATAAGTAGATACACTCATCTAAGAACACTTTCTTTCTGACAATCTCATCTTTAGAGGGTACGAAGTGGTTAACAGAAACAATAACAGATTTATCTTAAAATTAATACAACAAAAACATACTCTGACAAACTCCAGGCGCTTCAAATATAACTAACACTTTCACTACATTAACGTTGCAAAAGATGTACCAGTCACAAGATCTTTTTTAAAACGAAAACTTTGAGTACAGTGAGAAAAATAGTTAAATAAAACCTGTAAATCGTTTGCAACTTTTCCCTAAAATCGTCTCATATATCGCTTTGAGTTTCTTTTACTTTTAACCCGTTATATTCATGCATTGCATATCTCAATACTACAAACTAAGTTTATATTACTTTCCAAATTTCGACGATATAGAATACAGTGCGTTCAACAACTGCAGTGCCCTCGTATCATCGTCTTCTTCGCGCAAGGAAGGATCTACAAAGACTTGGAACGGTGAAGGTACTCCTGCCGGCTTGTCACCGTCGACGACCGGAGTTATTTTTGCATCACTAACATTGGCCAAGCTCAAGACCTCGTGAACCGTGGTCGTTCTTGCCTCAATATCTTTGGTCGCGTTTGACCCACACTCGCTAATCAAAAGCAAAATCAACCTGCGCGTTATCGGGTTTTGCTCAATTGCACGCATCTTGGCCAGGAACTCATCTTGAGTCGTATTGAGTTTTTCTAAAATGCGATGTAACTTGTTAGTATCGTCGGGCGTGCTTGAATTCATGAAGTCTATCAAGAGGCCGTGAACTTGCGTTGAGTTCAGGCTTAATTTTGGCAACGATCTTAATTCGTAATCGATGCTAGAAACCGCCGGTTTCGACGTTCCAGTTTCATTTGCGCTGAGGTTTTGATTGATGGTCAGTGGATGTGTGTAAAGGGCATCCCGCCAAAGAGTCGTAACTCCAGACGAAGATGTCCAATGACCATTCGGCAAATCAGGTTGCGGCGATGTACTTAAATCCTTCTGTTTTTGAATCTTGTCCTTCACCAAGTTATTGAATTGCGTGACGAAAGATTGACTGTCGGCGCTCTGCAGATTCTCACCTTCGGAACTCAGAGAATTATATTCGAAACTATTCGAGTTATTGGGGGCAAGGATATACCCCCAGGTAGGACTGATGGACGTAGTTGTTGTTAAACGTGGAAGACCCGGCACTATATCTGCGTCTGAATAATTTAGGAGTTCATCGTCTTCAACCCGCGACACTGTATTGGTGGTAATTGCGGGGGGCTCAGTCGGTCTGACTTCTTGCAAGGCCTTTTTGAATGTATCCGGATTATCTAGGTAAGACGAAAGGGCTTTCGTAAAAACTTGCGCTAAGTGGCGAACTCGTGGTGTAACTGTAGGATTCTTGGAATGTTGCCCCAACAAATCATTATCAAAAGCTTCCGCGTTTTCTCCTTTGCCCACAGAAAAGTTCGTCGTAATATCTTCTTCTTCTTCATCATCTTCATCGTCCGCATCAGTGTTTTTAAATAAATCGTGATACCTATTCAAAGTTGCACGAGTTAGCAACTCATTGATTGTTTGGGCCTCATTTTCGTCCTCTTCTTTTCCTTCGGTTGTTGAAATATTATCTTCGGTGTTTGCAAAATACACGGCAAGTGAGTGCAAGCTTTGCGGACCGGCAGATGGCGGAATAAGTAATCCAGGTCTTGAGGTGTTAGCAACATCATCGTCTCCCTTTCCTCTTTCCTCATCGGCAATCTCTTTTAAAGTATTGATCATATTGTGTACGTGTTCGTAAATCGACGACTTTTCAGTCGGGAATTCTGTGGCAGCGGTTGGTAAAACAGCTTCTACCGTGTTAGCTGAGAAAGGCCTTGCTGAAGACACGTAAACACGAGGATGAGGTTCGAAAGTAAAACCAGTATCCAATGGTAACACGGTTGTATGACCAAAATCTACGTTAGTCTTTGGAGGTAACTCGAATGGTTTAGGTCGAAGAGTCTCATCTTTGAGTATCACATCTGGTGGTTGAGCAACTCCTGCCGATGTTTCTTGAACATTTTGATTATTCGCGGCCTCTTTTGGGGTTCCGTTTCCAGTAAGTTCGTTTTTCTGCAGTAAAGGCGATGCAGTGGTGGATTTTGGTAAGTAAGTGTTTGCACTGGAAGAAGCGGTGGATGGTATTTTTGTGCTTTCTAAGTCGTAAGTAAATTGTTTAGTTAAGTAAAAACCGTTTCTCCTTGTTGTCTTAGGCACAGCACCTTCATCACTTGTCTGTTCCGTGTTTACTTGCCCGGTGATGGATACTCTAAATACATCCGAATCAGTCACGGGAACTCCTTGATCGTCTCCTTCTAGTATCACCCTCGGCTCCGGCGACACAGAAGATAAATCTTTAACATTTGATATATTGTTAACTCGAATTTTAATTATATTTGATTCGGTTGATGGTGGAAGAGTTGTAATCACCGATGGTTTTAAAGTCACGCCCAATTTATTAGGTGTAAAGCCTGTAATCGTATTGTAAGAGGGCGAAGTGTAACTCTCACTAATTTTTGCGTACAAAGGAGTGCTTGTGTCTATTTTGTTTTGAGCAAATTTAGTAACAGGCGACACCTCTTCAGGGCTAATTTTTGAATGCCCAAGCTCTCCCAATTTAGACACTAAGGTAGTGTTCGGCCGAAAGTCAGTTTTAGGACGGCCTATGATGATTTGGTAATCAGGGGTTTTTATCGCGTTTTTATTACCACCTTCATTTGGCCCCACAAGAGGGGGGTTAACAGTCAAGTCGTCGTCGAAAACAAGTTTTGGGTGGCCTATGACAATCTGATGATCCGGTAAAGAAGTAGTACTGCCTGTTACTTGATTAAAGCTTTTATCATTAACATTTGTACGAAGTGCAGGATTGATTGATACTTGCAGATTTGCTTGCGTCCTATCTTTTGTTATTGGTGAAGGAGTAACTGTTACTTGATTAAAGGTTTTATCTTCAACATTTTCATGTACCAAAGGATTGATTGAGACTTGCAGATTCGTTCGCGTATTATCTTTTGATGTTGGTGAAGAAGTAACGTAGTTTTCGCCAAAACTAGGTAAATAAGTCGTACTAATGGAACTTGCTGAATCATAATGTTGCGTGGAAGTATTTATTTCAGTGGCCGGAGTTGAGGGAGCTTCCTTTTGTGTTTGATGATCGTCACCAATATTGTCCAAAGCACTTTGGGGTATTTTGCTAAACGAAGGTCCAGAGTTAGGGTTAACATCTACATGTACATCCAATTGATCTTCTTTAGAAACGTAAACCGGAGAAGCTAGTTTTGAATCTATATTCGAAGACGGTGTAGACTGCAACAATGATTTGCTTGTAACTGTGATGGGTGGAACAGTAGGAGAATAGCGAAACGATTCCGTAGAAGAAACGGGTGCTTTGCCACCAGACTCGCTCACGCTTTGAAAATTGTTGATGTTATACTGTACCCGAGGGGTGGTTACTACGAAAGGCTTTCCGTCATTCAGCGGAAATCGATTGGTCGAACGGGTTTGGGGGCTTGCAGGAGAGGTACTTTGAGGAAACCCATTAAGGGGTTGAGTGTAAAAATATTTTATGTCCGGCGCATCGGAGTATGTTTCCCTGTGATTGGGGTAGGGGTTAGCCGTGACTTGTTTCCCAACTTGTTGAATTGTATTTTGAGAATTCTTGTAAAAAGAAGCGGATTCTTCTGGAATTTGGGTTTCCTCGCTGCTGCTACGTGTTGGTTGGGTCGGCCCTACGCTCAAAGAGTTACTGACTTCACTGGGTGTATTCAAATTAAATTTGCGCTGCCCCCTATTGCCGTTAAGTTGCTCAATTCTGGTATCACCCGCCGCAAATTTATTGATGAAAGTTTCGTTCTTTCTTTCTGGTGGCGCTATGCTGTTTGTGATTTGATTTCCTGGACTGATAACTTTGTTTTGACTTCTATTGATGGCATTGTATTTAATGTTGTTAATCACTTTCCTGAAGGACTTCCTCCTTTTCGTGTTTTCACGTAACTGTTCCGCACTTTCTTGATAGTAATTTGGAGACTCCAAGCAGTTGACTTTGAACCACCACTCGCAAATCAAATCGGACTGTTGGAATATCGTTCCATTTGGACAGAGGAACGATATTTTTGCTCCGTCGTTGCATATATGAAATACCTACGAAGAAAAATATTATTACAAAAAAAATATTTGACATTACTTGAGGTATTTGCTCTTTAAATGTCGAGCACAGTTTTGAAACAATGGCAACAACATATTGAATCAATAATGTTTTAATAAATGTTTTTAAAAGATATTACGTCGTAAGAGTATAGCATCTCAGCCTGCATAATGGTATATAATTATTGTAGACTCGCGGTTTACGAGCAGTGGTCTTGGCATCATTCCTTTTAACAATAGTTGAATTGCATTTATTAAGTTAGTGGGTAGGATAACAGCAGTCATGTGCTTGTCTTTTTTCTTGGTTTTCATAACATAGTACACGCAAAATCGTTACGAAAATTACGAACCTGACAGTCAGTCTCCAAATCTGCATAATATCCAGACTCGATTTCCTTGCAGCTAAAGCTAGTCCTGGGAATTCTCGAAAACACCGGGAAATCTACTCCTGGCTTGCCTTGAACTCCTGGAAATTCAAAAAAAATATTTATTTTGTGTTTTTGTTTAGTACGTTATAAAAATTAACGCTTAAGAAAACGAAAATACGTATTTGCATTTAATTTCACGGACCTGTTAGATAAGCACAGTTATTTTTATCAGTGACCTTCGTTAAAGTTTTTTTTTTGTTTATGAGTTTCAATGGATGTTAATGTAAAATATCTACATCGACATCATCACTGAAATTGCAGTTGATGGAATAAGGAATGCAGAATTGCGTAGCTTTGTTTGTTTTGTAAATAAAATCATTCTCAACTCATAATGTTTTTGTTACTTAATTGTGTTAATCTGTTTGTTTTTTATTGAATCAACTTACCCTGATAGAAGACTAACTCCTCAGGTATTCTACCACCAATTTTCTCGTAGGCCGATAAGCCATTAACAACCTAGAATGACGTCTCATTAAAATTAATTCTAGCTGTTTTGAAATGCAATTGCTTAAATAATTTCAAGAATATATTTTAAGGAAAACTTAAAATAAAGTTAAACAAACCACATATATCTATCACTACAAACGAAAAGAAATATTTCCTGTACGAGAACATTTTTGTTTTGTGTTTCATATCTGAAGGTGTCATTCAAAATATGGCATGAAAAGACGTTGTTCTTTGATGCCGTTGATAAGGAATACTTTCTCTCACGAAGAATTTACTTTTCACACTAGTAAACAGTGTTGCAGGCTTTGTTTAACTTGTAGAATTTGGTGCCCCCTGTGTAACACATACAGATATGTATATCGTTTATATTCTCTGAACATTTCTTTTCATCTGCAACTATTCAAGTACATATAAAAACATAAGCTGATTTTTTTTGTTTTTATTTACAAAGAATATTGTTTAGTTACCACTGATCTTCCATAATATGTGATGTATAATATTAATGTGAAACCTGTAAAACAAAAAAAAAGTGTTACACTATGACTATCTTAAAATTACAAGTTAAGTCTTGAATTAATCAAAATTTTTGATCTTCATTCTGGTCACTAAAATTTTTATTTTAGGTAAGTAGGTCTATTTATTGAAAAAAAATCATTGCAATTTTGAAATTAATTTCTTGTTTTACATTGATGCGAAAGCGATTGATTAACGAGTAGTTTCACATATTTGTAAATGTTCTGCGTTTACTTTTGCTACGTAATATTATTTATGCAATATTTAAATTGGATGATATTTATTTAACGTGTCAACTACCGTGTCCATATCTTGCAACCGTTGCGATCAAAGAGCGTTTCATAATATAACGAACGGAACAACAAATAGCAAAATTTGAAAAAATATTGATTATACAATGACTTTTTTTTAATTTTTAATAATTATCTACCGAAAATATGCATGACGAAGAATCAATTCTTTTTGTGTGTGCCTCGTGTTTTAATGTCAAGGCACGATTCAAAAAGTATGATAAATATAAACATTACAGTACTCTCATCATTCGATACGGATTTAAAAACGAAAGTCTCCGACGAACGGGCTAAAGTTAATGTACTTAAAATCAAGGCCATTAGCATTATCGAATACATTAAATTTAACTTACACGTTAAAACGTGTCAATGCAAACGAATGGAAGTGCGATTATTACGTAACTTACACGAATTTGACCCAGAATTTTGATTTCAAATAATCTCGCAATAATATTTAAAGTTTGACAGCATCAGAGTTTGATATTACCTCATCAGTTCCAACATTCAGTATAATGTGACTGAATAACTAAATTTAGAAATGGGACTCTCAAAAAATATCCAATCAATATCATGAAAAAAATATTCAAAATTCCATTTTTATGGCATATTTTGCATTTATTATTTATTTCGGTTTTAAACAACAGCACTTACCCAACCTAAAAATGTGGTGCCGGTCCATTGTATAAGAATTCCTGCAACAAAAGAGAAAACCAGGTATTTATTTGACTTCGTTCAATGCCGCAATATTTATCGATAAACAATCAATACAAAAATTGATGCTATCTTCAATAAAACTTTTGTCAACTTGAAGTCTGTAGTTACAAATTATTTATCGCCCCAGTATCTCTAACATTGTAATTAAACGAACCGTATGAAGAAGAATTAAATGCCTTTACAGTTATGTTATAAGTATCCGCAAGTTCATTCTAAATTGGAAGCGTGAAAGGTCAAATAAAGAAAAAGAATCTTCGGTGAGCCTTATCAGATGGAATCGATTATTTAATTACAACAGTGAGAGTTGCCGACGATAGAATCATAGGAATCTTACTACGTGAGGTAAAAAATAATTTGAAATGGTAATAATCTAGGGCATGTTGTAACCAATACTAAACTGGATTAATCTTAAAAAAAAAAGAAGAGAATCTTTAGTTCTATTCAAACAGTTTTCCTAGCAATGCAACTTAAAATACGAAACTATTTATCTTCTAGTAGGTAAATTGACACATACAACTAATCCTAAAACGAATTAACACGAACAACGATTTAATCAGTGAAAGGAATATTCATTCACTTGAAATACTATTGAACCGTAGCTAAGACAGCCCCATCTGTTAAATAACCAAAAGAGGAAAAAGTATCATCAGGAATCGAGTTTAACTGATTAAATAATTATGCACGCTGAGAAACAACTTTCCCCTCGGCGCTTTCAAATAAAAATAAATATAATGAAATTCACTAGGAATCTCTTCATGACACAATCCGCGCAAATAAATCAACGTTACTCAGACAAAAATGCAAATGATGTTTTATGGAGCAGTCCTCCGTAGAATCCGCTTGAGACGGTTCAAGATGATGACGTAATTTTTTTTTAATTAAGATATGTCAGCTTGTCAGCCAAATTTATTTTCAGATCACAATCTTTGCTGTTAGGACTACGAATATGAAATTCGTTTCGTATCAGTAATAAGTCAAACAATTGGTTAAAGCAAAAGTGTTGTGTCGCAATGCTGACACGGAAAGTAGATTTTCACTTAAGATACGCTTCCTTGAAATGGAATATTTGTAAATTAAAATTAACATTGCAAAATCACTGGGCTGCGAGCTCCAGACGTAAGGAACTAGTCCAATCCATATTAATAATCGAATTATGCAATCGTTTTCGATTGAGTTTTCCATGGATGTTATTACATACTTTTTATTTTTCTTCAGTAATATAAGATAATTACACGTTCAAGATTTTAGCGAATGGATTCCCGCTATAGTTAAATAAAATTACAATACCTACATTACCTATGTATGCATGTAAATACGGAATTTAGTTGTTTTGTTACATCTTGTTTGAATTAAACAGAGTATTAAACAATCATGTATAATTCAACATCGGAATTTTTTAATTTTATTGATTCTGAGAAACGTTCGTTTTAATGTGCGGGTTGCGAGTCTGATCAAGCATTAATATCTCCTCGAAATCGCAAGACTAAAACCTGAAACTCTCGGCCCAACGAGAAGCACAGCTTTATAAATTCACTATCTAATTATTTGTAGACACAATTCTTCATGTTTTTCAATTAACGAGCTTTAATTTAAAAAACAATTAATTTGATGTGGTAATTATTCAATAATAATATCTACATCAACGTGATATATATGCAATCGAAGTTCTCGGCCATTTTTATTTAGTTTTCACTTATTCTTGTTCTAACTTAATTTCTTTCAGCCTGATTTTTTTTTAATAAAGAAAGAAATTGACTTTTTTTTTCATTCTAAATCGTCAAAAGCGAAAGGAATAACTGCTTAACATAATTACACTATGAAACATGTCATTGTGACTTTACGAGATTTTAATTATTCTTCATGGCGCTTAATTTACAAAAAGCAGTATCTATGTAAATGAAGTAAAATAAATATCGAGGCACCAAAATAAAGAATGGAAAAAAACTTATGCCAAAAGCAATAAATGGAATATCCGGGAGAGAAACGGATTGTTTTAATCTAACATCAGACGATGATAAAATTTCATCTTGTACTATTAACGGCAATAAATTTGGGATTAGGAATTTAAAAAAATTCAAAATTTTTTAATGGCGTAAGCTATTAGGAAAACTATTTGTCTATTCAGCAAACATCCTTTTCTTTTGTCAATTTTTAACGGCAGGAATAGTTTTGTCTATTCGTTTCATTTTTTCTAATTCCCATAACTAAACTCTACGATATGATTATGAGGTTATTACCGCGTGTCCACGGATTTATTACCTATATTAAACCTCCTCAATACATACTTTGATTCATAGGTAAACAAGAGTGATACGTTTTGCTTTAATAAAAAGAAACGAGCGGTCAGATATCATGAATGCGCTCGAGAATAAATTGAAAGACCCAATTCTGCGAACGCGTGAGAACCATCTCGTTGCGTGGTAGCCAGAGCTTTTCGTTCCCTGAAAATGCTATTCGCTTTTAAAGAGCGCATCGCTCGGAATGATTTTCAGACCTCGACAATCGATCCTTTAGAATGATACGAAGACACGCCACCATTCACTACGTGTAAAGCGGAAATCCATTCATTTGATAGAAATATTTCAATCTTCAAGCTTCATAACGCATATTGCACATTTGTTTACGTAACGCAAATAATTTGCGGTGAATTTTTCCGATGTGACATTTGAGAACCAAACGCGGACGTTAAGCGCCTCACAAAAATAGCGAGAAACTCACGAACGAACTATTTCTCGCGCACGAAAGACCTTGTGTGAAATACCCATCATCTTTTCTATTCTTGAACGTCCAGTAAACGTCTTATGTAATTCTAAAACAATTCGACGAGCATCGCGTTAACCGGGTATAATGTAAAAGTCACGATGTTTACTAAACTTCCTAGAATACGGATGCGGTAGTAGCACCTGCTTGTACCTGTTGAAAAACTCATTGGAATGCATTTTTCTTCCATTATTACCCGTGCCTTACAAAAGTAAATATTTAATAACAAATTAAACAAGAAAAGAAGTGAAACACCTATTAATATATGCAATTTTTAATTGACGTTGTTAGAACGTGTTGAAAACTGTCAGAGAATTTGTTACGTAAATTTAGAATGGACAAGAATCTAGGTAAATTAATTTCTGGCTTGCATTTTATTTATTTAATGAGGAAGTTCACCATTTTCAATTAATTTTATCCTCTCATAAAGTATTACTGGCTTAATTGGTTATTTATTGCTTAGTTAATTAGTTCTGGGAGTACAAAAGGACGATATTAAATGTTTTCTAGTTTTTAAATTAAGTTTCAACGCCACTAAAATTTTAATTGATATTAAATTATTCGCGACATCCTCATAAGAGCCCCAGGCAATTATACCTACACGCAAGAACAAGAAAATTATAAAAGAGTATGAATAAGACTTAAAGAAAGGAAAACAAGAACCATGAGACGGACGGAAACGATTATGGGACAAGAAACGACCACAAGTTACAGCAAATGTTATGGTGTGTTAGATTGGAGTCTGGGTTAAAGAAGAACGGGAAAAATTAGTGCAAAATGGTTTGAACTAAAAGAAAATGATGATCTTAAGGAAATTAACATTAAAAACACTATTGTACGTGCATATATTAATTAAAAGAAAGTATTTTGAGCTGCATAACTGATTTCATCTGTTGTTCCCACGCAAACAATTACACTAGTAGGCGTAAATATATAAACTATCGCACACCATTCTCTTCTCGCCGTTAGAGTTTTCGAAGCAAATAAGCTCCACTTTCTTTCCATCTAATCACCACGAGCCAGCAATAAATAACAACGAGCAGTTCAAATACTCCTCATCGGTTTCTCATGCTTTCGCGTAACGTTCCGCTGAACTTGACCTGGCGGCGTTTTCGTTCTAACATAATAATATCACTCAATGGTATCGATCCGCCGAAGACTTTCACTAGCGTCCAGCTTCTATAAGCTCTGGCGCTCGTTGGTGATGAGCCACCTCAAGGATCGTGCATAACAACTGGCGGTGTGTAACTTCCTCTTTTGCTTTCCGGGAACCATTATTAGTTGCTTGATTGCGACGTCGATTAAACATGTGATGCGTAAATTCTGATGAAATTTAATGTAACTTCCTTCATTTAACCTCGGTATGTTCCGAAAGAAATGTACTGCTTTCTTAAAATCAACAAATAAAACCATTCATGTTCAATAAGATTTTGATTTTCTCTGGTGAAAGGTTCATTTAAAACAGAAGCCCAATTCGTACACAGGAAGAAAGTCATTCAAATTCTAAATCGTTAGTAACTCTACAACGATATTTTGAGTGCCTTTGAATGTCGTAGTGTAAATTATTAAAAATTCTTTACATTAATACATGTATGTTTTAACGAAGAGCTTGTTCTTTATGGCAAGTACTATAATTTTTGCAACAGCAATTTAATGGCTTATGTCAGACATTGTTAATGCTCATAAGTTTATTTGCTATACTCGATAAACCTTCCGGAATTATAAATAACTAGTGACATAAGAAAAAAATGTACATTAATTGCAAATTGTCTTTAATTGCATTGCTATTTTAAATTGTTGTTGTAATATAACCACATTATTTGAGTTGGGTCTTTTTTCAATGTTAATGACATCGTTTTAATTGATAACAATACGATTTAAAGCAAGCTAGAGACCTTAAAAGATTTTTTTGTCTCTTTAAATAAATTTATAATTCAAATTCTGGCTTGTGAATTCAATTGTTTTTCCTATTCCATTATTTAGCATTTGATTTACATAGGCGACAGTTTCATACTTCACTAAAAATGACCTAACAATTAATCATAAAAGTGTCCTTCCATACAACCTGCTTAGCATTTCACCTTTTAATATTCATTACTCGTTTTATAACCCAAGTGTTTAATCATCTTCTTCATAAATTACATTCGCTTTACATGTCGTTAAAATTGTTGTTTGATTACATCCGCCATTCGTTTTACTTAAACATATATCACCGACGGTTTTAGACTCGTGCAACAAAAACGTGCATATTTAACACGCGAGTTGGCAACCTGAGCCAAAAGTGAAAGTAAAAAGGGCGCATAGAACAGGATGTAAAGTCCATCGGTGACACCAACGAAATTTAGAAGATGGACCGCCACAACAAGGTTGCAAGCGCAAAGTAAATCGGCCAAGAACGAACGCCTCGAAGGACACCTTCATGTGAGAATCATTCGTTAAAGTTTTCTCACTGATCCTGCACCTCGTTGTTCACGAAACAGAATTAATTGTTCTTCGTTTATCAAATTATCTTCTACTTGGATTCTTATTGTTAAAGTCCATTAAACAAAATAAGTTGCTTCTTCGACCTTTCTCTTTTCTTGTGGTGTTCCTTTAAAGGTTCACAGCAGTTTTCCTGATTTCTTGCCTTGTATTTAAAGAAGACTTTTTGGGGGAGCTCAGGATTATTATTAACGATTCTAATTTTTACACAAATGACTTCGTGATATATCTTTTTTCACAAAACAAGTATTTTTAATTTGGATAATTCCATTAATATGTAGTTAAGGTGGAACCAATGTTTTTCAGTTATTTTTAAATTGTGTTGAGTCGTAATGAAGTCGAACTCACAACAAAGAACGCTCCCAATTAAACGGATCTTTACGCAAGACAACCTTTTCATACGCTAATTAAAGAAGTCCCATTTTAACTAACTTACTCGACCAAGCGAAAAACAAGGACGAGTTTATTTATAAGTAAACGGGCATTCTCACACCTAAGTAGACGCATCAATCAATAGAAAAGAAAAAAGTAAGGTCGTAGGTGAGGATGGTACTCAACTTACATGTTTGCATTAAAACATGTTTGTGTTTGTGGTGGGATTATTAACAATCAACATAGCAAATTGCGTTACTAAGAAGGACGTATGAATGTTCGACATGTTTGGCAAGATATTTGCAAAAATGTTACAGAAGATTATTGCAGGAAATTGCATAAAAGGTAAATCATATTAAAATAGCTATGCTGTTGGTAAGCAATTATTTTTACAGTATTTATTTATTTGATAAAAACTTCTCACCTACTCAACAGTGAAATTGCTTTAGCTTCTTACCATATGCAAAATGCAACGATCCGACTCTCATCGTCTTTGTGTAAGGCATACATTCATTTACTTTCACTAGATGTTCGTAGACATAGCACCTTAAATGAATTGTTTGGTGAAATCAATAGAGTTGATTTGGTTTAGCAAATTCCAAAAAATATTATACATTTTATATTTACATAATTTAACTATTATTATAGACTATGTAGGAGCTCTTGTTTGCGTGCTTCATACAGTCTTCTTCAATTAAATCGATACCTTCACAGATTGCCTTTAATTGAATTTTAATTAAAAAAAATTAACCACCCTACGACCTTGGCTTACATACGTGTCATTCTTTGAAAGACAATTCGCATTGATTTCTAATTTACACTGAGAAACAAACCGGAACTAGAGTTCCATTAGAATAAATATTCACTTAAGTGTTAAATGCAATACAAGCTAATTACATACAACGATTTCGCAACTGCTTGCGACGTACGAGTTGCACAGGCGCGAATAAATTTAATTTACCCGCTTAATTCAGCTGGTTTTTGAATTTCTTTCAAATAAAATGTTCCATCAAAGTAAATCATGAGTGTAACTTGTGGTCACGACTTTATTAATGACATGACGTTCGAGTGATGGTTGTTAATGTGAATCCTAAAGAGCACGTTCATTCTACCTTGACCTGGGAACATGAAGTAAACAACATTTCGATTTACTGTAGTGGCAAATATTTTAAATTATGAAGATCGTCCTAATTACTCGTACTCGGTCCTGCGAATATAATAAATCTTTCCTTAATTTGTTCTTGACTTGAATTCGTGTTTAGTATACACGTAAAGGAAAGAAAATGTTTCCCAAGGCTTCATGTTCAGGATAATTCACTGAGTATCCCATAGTGATTGCATTTTAGAAGATGTCAAGTATCCTAATCGACGTATTACTACGTGAGTTCGTTATGTGGTCTTATAGATCCAAAGAACTTCACATGACCTCCTATTCCAAAAAAAGAACGAAGAAGCTATTCATTAAAAAAATAATGAAGAAAACATAATTTACTTGAGCCCAAATATAGTTGTAGATATTGTCAAGCCAAGTTAAGCAATGTTTAGAAAAAAAATTGATGGTGTAGTTATGTTCTTTTGACAGAAACAAGGTGTTATTTTTTTCCAAATAATTTTATTTTATGCTGAAGTAATCGATCTATAAATAATCTTATAAACCTTAGTATTTAATGTGTATGACACGAATTTAAATGTTTAGACTTATAAGAGTAATAAATTGTAGAGACCCAATATCTAGAAATCAACGTAAATCCGCATTAACTTGGAGAATCGTGAGGAATGTCTTCACATCTTCACACAATATTTAATAACAAACGACAGTGAAAATGGTAAAAGTCATGACGAAAACGATTCGTGTAATTTATGTCGAATGCAAGAAAGTCTAATGCAATAATGTATACTTTCAAAGACGTTTCGATTTTTATTATTCACCGACGATTTATTTTTGCATCCCTGTGCTAAACAGTTTTAAATATTTATGATTCTTACCTTTCAATTTAATATATGCCTATTATAGAGGCTATTTTAAATATTGCTTATTGCCTCAACAAGTCTAATTTTTTTATTAAGTTAAATAACTTTATATTTGTTGTTTGCAGGTTCAAAATAGTTTTGTTTTAGTTTTTTTTTATTCCACTGAGATACCAGCTACTGGAGCGAAGTAAAGAGGCTAGCAACAACAACGATAATCCAAATAATTATTTTTCACTTCATTAATCAAGAATCTTCAGAGTTTACTTTTTATGTTTAAGTTTTATTAAAGTACATATTAACTGGCAATTAAGTCAACAATAAACACTGCATTAACCTTTCTTAATAGATGTTTCATTGCAAAAGTAATGCGTGTATAAATATTTAACAATTTTAACATACGATGTACTCATTTCTAGGAACTTTAAAGGGAATCTATCAAGTATTAATTGATACTCCTGCAAACAAATTAACGTCACCACTAAAATTACACAAGTGCAAATCATTATAATTAATTATGCATTACTTTAAATGCCAATGTACTGTGACGCTTCTTGGGAACGTGCGTATTAGAAGTTTAGAAAATTCGAATCAATTTAGAATTGTTTCGAAAAGCAAGCAAGAAATAGAATTCTAAAAGAATCAGATTCTTTATTAATCCCATATTTTCTTGGTGTCTATTTACTTATTGACCTAGCACTTAATTATTCAGAACCAAACTTTATAATTTTCAGAAATAAATAATACAATGCAAGGACAGTATCTTCCAAGACAATACTATAAACAACTTTAAGAAATAAATCTAAATGTAGCTTTCTTGTACCGAGTCCTTCACATTTAAATTTCAAGCAACGATTATGATGAGCTTGATTTGCCAGTAGGTGTGTCATCTTTAATGCAGCGTCCCCCTTTTCGAATTATTCGATAAAAATGCTTTGCTAACATGTTGTGTAGTAATTATAGAAGTTTTTTACGCATCTCAAAGGGTAATCGCTTTTATGTAACGTTACTCAGAAGGAAAGCTCGTCTCAAATTGCTTTAAGTTGTTTTTTCTCTAAATTATTATAAACAATTTTTAATTAGTACCTGAAGAAACTCTCCCATGACATAAATGTATTCACTAATTTTCTAAACGCAAACAGTTCTTATAAATTATTTTTAGTATTTTAATTAAGAATTAAGCATATTTTCTCTCGTAATTAATTTATTAAGAACGTATTGATTCAATGCAGTGAAACGTCGCATTCGCGAATACAATATCCTGTATTTTCCACGACTAACAGTCGTGAGAATAAAATTCTAAAGATTTCCTATAGCTATCCTCAATTTATAATTGTTCTCGCCTTTAACGGTTCACATAATTCATAAAATTTCTACATAGATATTCAAACGGTAGTAACGATGCTTGAAAGGTCTCCCCTCATTCAATCAAACATAATAATTTATATTTCACATTGCTTTGAGTTTTAGATCGTCTCCAAAATTTCGAATTATGAAAGTTTGTTGTTCTCGAAATAACTGGCGCTGTTGAAAGCAAAGGAAATTCCTCCTCGATGATAAGATCGATTCCCAGTTTGCAATTATTTCTACATGCCTTTGTATGAGGTCTGATCAAAAGGAACAAGAGCACTGCCTCGCTCTCTTTTTCAATGTTACATTTCAAAACGGTTTGTAAAACATGCAGCTGAAATTTTGAAATAGCAAACTGGTAATTTCACTACATGATACAAAATAAAAATATTAGCATTTGAAGTTATAAAAGTAACATTTGAAAGTGTATTACATAAGGAGAGATGTCAAAGATGAAAATCTAAATGCGCGAAATATCAAAAACTTGCAAATTTAAGGCAATTTTATATGGAAGTTTGCATGAGCGTTCACGACTTTTTTATTTAAAAATAATCCTCTACCGGGAACACAAAAGGCTGTCTTTCGTTTTTAACGAAATTTGCCAAAATGCTTTTCGAAAATCAGTACTACTTAAAAAACCTGTATAATATTGCATCCATTTGTGGAAGAGGGAAGACATCTTTGATAGTGACACTGTTTAATTTACGTGCATCATCACATAAATGATATATATCATTTTACTTCCTCACAAGAAGCACAGAACTGCTCCAAGGACCGTTAGATGGGTGAATAACTCCTAACTTTAACATGTCATCTACATTTCCATGAAGATGTTCTGGATAGCAGGGGATAAGAAATACTGACGCTATTTAACTGGCTGCGCGTTACCAGTATCAATGAAATGTTTTAGATCGTTAGTACGATCTAATGCAACATAATTATCGAAATCAAATGATCCACAAAATGATAAACTCTTTTTCAGGGCAACTGAAAGGACTATTAAAACATTTGTCACATTTGTAACTAAAATTACAAACGAATTCTCAGTTATGACACCGTAAGTTGTATCAATATGCATTAAGTGATCAATCACTCTGTACGAATATCCCGCGTTAGATATTATAAAAGAAATAACTAAAAAAGAAGCTCTTATTATGACAAACTAAGGAAAGTAAAAAAGACAGTGATTTAGAAATAAATTTCTTAGCACAATTAATTTATGTCCAGAGATACATATTTCGGCAGCTAGGCTGCCATCTTCAATATGCACATCACAGGGTAAAAGCATTTAACCAAGTGGCCACTTTCCAAATTAATGTAAGTTATCAATGTTGTATCTAAAAATCTAAAAATCAAAACAACCCCTAGCTGAAACTGTTGGAGCTATTTTCAGACAATGACCTAATTTAGTATAATCTCCAATTATTGTTAATTCAATTGATTCAAAATAGTTTGACAAAGAATTAACCAAAATATAATAAAATAAAGTATACCTGCGGCTCATCGGGGGAAAACAACTCCACACAAATTATATCTTTAGGATTCCGAACGTGGTGTTTACAGCTTACAACCGTTAATTATTAAAATCTTATAGAACGATGGACGAACGTGAATGTATGTGCACCATGTAATCTTGCTAAATTTGTGTTAATGAAAGACAAACACAATGCACGATAGTAATCGTAAATCATTTGAAGGTTTTACTTCTTCACCGTGAGTTTTAAAGCACAGTTTCGTACTTTGAAATTAAAAGAAACTTCTCAGTAAAAATAAAATACGAGAAAAAATTTAATCGCTATTTAAGTGTTGATATTTTTTTAAATAAATTAGAAAGATATAGGTCAAATATATTCGGACAACAATATTAAATAATTAAGATGTGCAGAGGTAATAACAAAATTAAATGAAGCCGCAAATTAAGAAACAAAAAAGTATTTAAGAAATTAAATATTTGAAAGCGTTTTATGAAAAAATTATGCAGAAGAGGGTGCTTTATTAATGTAACCAAACCAAAACCATTCGAAAGTAAAATGCGGTGGTATTAATCAGGCAAAGAAAATTAGTAGCATCATTTCAATTAAGCAGACTTTCTTTTCGCTAGATTCTCAGGCTCCGACCGTTATGGTAATTATTGTAAATTACAACTCACTTATTTGTCACTGATTACACATTGCGCCAGCTAAAATTACGAACTTCCAATAATGTTCCAGTAATTACAAGCCAAATAATAAATACTTGCAAAAATTCCTGACGTAATTTTGTGCTGGCAATAGTTGCGCAAAAATCTTGAAATTTATTTTAACTATCGAAAAAAAAATTAAATGGATACTCACGTTGAAATCCTCATACCACGGTATATCACATGTATCGGGCACTATGAACGATGAAAGCACAAGGAAGACTAAGAAGACCGAACTCGCTTCACTAGAAGATCGCGAGATGAACCCAAACAATTCACTCTCTCCCGCGCAGTTTCCTAATCCACGAACGACCTTTCACAATACTCACACGCATAGTTAACAAAGGCCAAAGAATTGCAATGGAAACTCTGAGAGATTAGCAAAGTGCTGTTACTAAAGTTCACAGGCTGAAAAGTAATTTGGTCACTGACGGTCGTCGTTAATTTACAAAACGCAGTCTAAAAACCACGGCGGATTTCAAATCAGTTGGCTCTATTCCGTGTCTTCACGACCTCACGAACAACTTAGATTTACCAGAGCTTTCTGTTCAAGGAAAAAAGCTTTTGTTCGAAGCAACAGGAAATTGTAAAATTCGCGGAGTTAACTTTTTAATTTGTTTTCATTTATGCACTGAAGCAACTCAATAAATTCATTTTCTTTAATTTCTCACAAAAAGCAAGTCCGGACTTCAGTTCACATTAAGTTTTTAAAGTGACTCTGAGGCTTTCTTTTATTATTAGCAAGCATGTACTTATCAAGTGATAGTAAATTACTCCAAAGACTTATAAAGCAAGCTTTGAGCTAGATATTATGTATTAGGCGATCAGGTTTTAAATTCTCAAAGAGAGGGTGGATTATTGGGTGTTATTCGTACCGTTAAAAGGCTAAGAGAATTTTGTATGTATCATGTGCATTAAAAATTTTTGCCTTTCACAAAACTAATAAAAATAAAATTTTGTGAATTATTACTATCAGTACTTTCACATTTTAATTGCTATTATATAGTACCTATAATACGCTTTCAGATTCAGGATGTACAATCTTGAAATTTCTTGTAATGATTATCTAGTGATGTTTAGTGTCGACGTAGTAAATATGAAGATGTAAATTGGCAGTTAATACTTACATATTGATCAAAATTGTAATCTTTCTCGAGCCATCTTGCTTACGATCTGAAAGCATCGACCTGTCATTTTATTAATTATTTGAGCACTGCTGAAAGGTTGATTTAAATCAACATTTATATTAAAATTATTATCCTCCCAGGAAAGATTTACAAAGCCATAATTCACTTGCTAAAAATTGCACATTTAATTCTTAATTGCTGAGGTAATGAATTTATGCGACTATCTTTCACAGGAAAGGTTTTTTAAAAAATCTGGTTATAAAATGTGCAAACGTCATATAACTTACACAAGATAAGGAGTTAAGGAGCTTCAAATTATTTTTTCATTGTTAAACTGTGCACAAGAGTTATGTACACTCGTGGCCAAGTAAATCGTTACGATTTGAAGAACCCGGCAATATAAGTGAGGAGACGATAGCCGTTGTTTCCGTTGCAGGCAGATCAATAAAGACGAGGTTAACAAGCAGGGGTACCACGACTGTACATACATGCATAAAGGCCCGTTTTCACGATGATAGTAGTCTCATGAAAGTGAATGTGACAGTTCTCATCAAGGCGGGATTTCGCGATAATTATTTGCGTGATAGTTGCTGTCATGAAAGCAACTACTTATCATAGAAGCGTTGAATGTCAATATGATCCATAATTCATAAACGTTGGAGGACTTCGTTTGTCCGCACCTTACTCATAGTTAATATTTTAATCTTTTTAAGCCACAAGTGTAGCAAAATGACATAGGAAATAATAGGATGTAAAGCTGCGACCATCAGAATCAACACCCCCGCATGCTAATCGAGACCTTATTGATCCAGGTAGTAAGGGTCATAAAATTTTCGTTCGATCTTGATTTACATGATCATGACCGTACAACTTATGTTTCAAATTGCCTAGTCGTTGAAGACAACTTTATTTTCAATGTTCAATGTATAAGTATACTTCTACGCTACCTAAATCCCATTAAACTAGTAAGTCGTAAATAGAAGCAACCATAGTAACAAATCTGTGTGAACAGTAGAATAACTAATTTCTTTTATGTATAATAACCCACTCAACCCAGTGAGTTAATTATACCAGCTCTATTGTATATTTAACAGAGGTATTTTATGTAAGCTGGAAACAATCAGAGTAATAATTCATATCGTCACAGAAAGGTATGAGTCGCTGAGTAACGCATTTCTCACGCATTTTTTTATCAGTTTAACGTAAATCCCTATCGGTGTGTTTTAATCCCTTTCGCGGATTAACGATTTTACAACGAAATCCTCTTTCCTTTTCTCGAGCATTTGTGAAAAAACGTTTCCCCAACTAAAAGCCGTGGTGGTCGATAACCGAGTATACACGCGGTCACGAGTTAGGTATGACTCGCTCCGACTTGTTCGTCCATTGAATTTGTTCGTTAAAAGAGATAAATACTCGGAACTACGCAATGGCAAATGCATTGAGTGTGGTAAGTTGATAACTTATTGACCTTCCCGTATTGTCTATCAAATTTGTGCTCAGTCGTGTTTATATCGTGTGGTGGAAAATGAGCGGCATCGCTACAGAAGAGGGTTATCAGGTATGGATTTGTACGGCAAATAAGTTGTAAAGTAATGCCTTTTTTAGGCGTAAGAACAACTTGATTAAAACTTGAGGTTATGTAGTGCGTTGACTTTACACAGGGAAAGGGAAAGATTAATTAGTCCTTTATGAGACAGTCAGTATGGGGGTCATTTGCATTGAATGCTTGCTATTAATCTACATACGTATAGGGAGTGCTTTTAACTAATTTGATAATTAATAACTATGTATTTTTTTAATTAGGATGATTAGAAAATAAAACGTCATTCGTCCTGGTCATCATTGAGAATGATCACTTCTATTAAACTGCAACCTCAATTGGTAAATACGTGATTTGTGTGGTTTTGGTTGACCTAAAAACGCTTATCTCTAATCTGTGTTTCGTATTACTTATTGCATAACTTGCCATCGTTTCTCATAAAAAGATTTTGAGGAGGGGACACTGTATATACAGTGGCTACCATTTCATTCAATTCTATGTAATTATTTTATCAAAAGGTATTTTAAAAATCGTCTCTACAGGAACATATAGTGTTGCCATGTTTAATAGTTACGAGTAAATAGGCCAGGTATAAATATTAAATTTTTCGAGTTATTAATTAGCAATCGTTTTCCGAAAAGCTGGCCAGTTTTAAAGGTAAGACTGGCAACTGATTCCAGATATATATTCAAAAATTCTAAAGAAAAAACTTGTTTTTAAATAATTGAACCTAAATCAACATTTATTCTTTAAAAAGTGTAAAGAGATAACGTAAATAGAATGCACATTTGAACTTGATAATTACATGACTAATCAATTTAAATGCAAAAAGTGTTATGTGTTCTATAGAAGCTGAAGCAGGAAGTTCAATTTGGTCCAAAAAGAAAATACAGCTTACGTCCTCGACTCCGGAAAATACAAATTTATTTCCCTTTTTTCGTAAAAATTTAACCTCATACTCATCATTGATTATTTTAGATACTTTTCCGACGTAATATTTTAGAGTATTTTTTGTCAACTGAAATAAATGATCCAATTTTAATCTCACATGTTTTCAGGATCAGTTTCAAAATAGTCCACATCATCTGAATCGATTAAATCGGACATGTTAATCTTACTTTCCTCGGATGAAGAAGAAAGCTTGTCCCTATGTTTTTCTACTTTAAAGGATATATGTTTTTCCAAACAATTCTTTTCGTTTGACACTGCAAACTTTTCGAATGGACGCTTCTTTTTTTCTTGCGTCTTTTCTCTAAATATTATTGCTGCATTTTATGAAAAATTGGTGTATCAGTCAATATTTCAATCGATATTCTTTCCTTGCTCTAAAACCTTCAATTTTTTCTTTTACTTTCGGGAATAGGTGCAATATTTTTGGAGAAATAAATTGTTTTTCGGGAGTTCTGTCTTGTTGTTGTTCAACGTTGTTTTCGTTTAGTGTAATGTTTTCCACAGATGAACGTGGTTTTAATCCATGTGTACTGAGCCACACATTCACATCTAGACTTTCTGTTACGGTGGAAGTCATGAAATCATCATCGTTGAAGATCATGTTATTATATGGAAAAAATTGCCTAAAAATTTTGAACGCAAGGGCTATAGGGTAGGCTTCTTCTAGAAGTTCTGCTATAACATAGGTTGTAATTCGGTGGAGTTAATAATTTAACGTTATTTTCGCGAACAAGTTGTATGACCTCGGCTTTCGTGAATATCCATAATTAGGAGTACTGGAGTCGTCATATTTGGTTTTGAATGGTATAGGAAATGTATTCGCGGTGATCCATCTAGACGATGATGCGGTTTCGATTGTATCTGGTGGCGCATTCTTGATTATGTGATCCTTAAAATATTTCCGGGGAAACACTAACAGAAATCGTAATCTGCAAAAGGCACTTTTAACCGAATTTCAACACTCACACCAAAGTCTTTTACAAAAACGCTGGTTATAAAGAAAACGGTAAAAAGATTAAAGTAGAACCTTCTCACAAGATGACAACTCTGAATAATATGCTCGAAAAAAAATTGTTCTATGGCCACTGTACCCCCGTATGGCTATTGTACCGGGACGTTCCCTAACTCCTTTAGATTCTTTTTTAATGTCATCCAACTCGCCCCCTCAAACACGGTTATGATTTAAAGTTCTATAGCGCTTCTATATTTTTTATTTTACGTTTTTTTTTATTTCTGATAATTTTCCAGTAATATTGAATTGCTTGGCAAACGTGTTAGGCTTGTTTTAGCGAAACTCGATTGAATTGTTTAATTGAACATCTCTTTTTAACGTTACGTTTAGTTTATTATTATTGTTATAAAAAAGAATGTCACATTAATTAATTAAAAAAAGATAATAATCTGTTTAAAAATTATTATTCAAACTACTTCTCCTTAAACTCTTATGTGTACCGAGGATTTTCTCTATACAAAGCTTTGTGATGGCCATGTTTCGTAGATAAAATGGGTTACGGAACTATTTACAAATGACCATACTGTATATATTGTTAAGAAATAGTTGTTTTATTTTTAAAAATAAGATCGTATCAGTTAACATGCTTATTAAATGTATTTGAAATTACAAAATTAGTGCAACAAGAATTTTTTAATTTACGAATACACGTTCTATTTCGGTGAATGTTACTTTTAACTACAATTTGTATTTACTGACATTCAATAAGCCCTTGACGTAGATAATTCGCTTTTTGGCACAACCGCCAAATTCTGTATATAAATTATTTGTGTTATTTTTTAATATTTAATTTGGCCGATCAAATCATCGATATTATTAGCTATAAGTAGGTAATATCTTTATCTTCGTTTAAAATTAAAAAAAATATATGTGTTTGTGCTGTTGCTGTAAGAAAGTTGGTCATTGCTCTTCTTATCTTATATAATAAAGTTATAAAAGAAATAGAATATATTTTTTCTTTAGAATTTGGAGATTCCTTTATTTTGTATTTCTTATCTTATAGTATTTTTCTAAAGACATCAATAAAGTTCAGTCGATTTATGTTGTATGCAGTCCACCTTTGCTTTATAATTTAAGTTGTGTTTTTAGATTGCCGAATTTTTAATTAACTTTATGTACTGTTTTCCTTCAATAACGCTAACAGATAAGATGAGTTGGAGTTTAATCCACGTGTTTACGGTGACTCTACTTTTCCTGTTCAAATAAATTAATCACGAAGTTTTAATTTGCCATAAATTAGTCACACTTACGTCGTCGTTATTTTAGTCATTTAAATTAAATGCAAATTACATCTGAAGAAGGTTAGTTATATTTAAGTAAAATGTCTGCTATAAACGGAGAGTCTACATTTTATCACTTTAAGTTGAGCACAAGCATAACGTAACACTTCGTTACTGAATTCACGATCGTGTACGTGTAATACGTAACATATACGCTTTCCCCACTCGACCGACTAGCATACGTTAGTAAACTGCATAAAATGTAGACTCTCTAGTTATATACGTTGAAGACAACGCTATTGACTCGTTTAAAAAAAGTAAAAAGAGATATGTAGTAGAGGTGTGATAAATAAAGTATTTTGGAGGAAATTGCAGGACAATTGTTGTTTGCTAACTATTTAACTACTGAGCTTTGTTGTGATTTATTTTTGAAACCTCAACGATTAACTCATTACGCTTGCGGCACATTTATTGCATGCGTTAATATCGAAAACAACACAATTCCGGGCCCCTTTGAAAATTTTACGATTCTGAGCTCAAAGAGATTCAGTTAACATGCAAGTTGCTGCAGGTTCTTTTATTCAAAAGTAACATCATTTTCAGGTACTACCCGTAGTATTAGGTGTCGGAATCATAGTTGCAACCGCAGTCGTTTATAAGTTTTATTGCTGCGATAAAAAATGTGCTAAAAATAAAAGCGAGTCCAAGGAAAACAAAAAGAAAAAACTTGTAACCCTCGAAGACTCCCAGGTGAAGTATTCACTGCCGCTTATAGAAAAAGAAGAAATCAGCCATGATACCAGGCGGTTTCGTTTTGGATTACCTACGAAAGAACACGTACTTGGTAGGTAGTTTGCTTCAAGTTGCTTCGGGTGAATTTATTCGTACTTTGTTGCATTGCAGGCCTTCCCATCGGTCAACATGTGCAGTTATCGGCCAAAATTGCCGATGAGCTAGTTATTAGGTCTTACACTCCGGTTTCATCCGACGACGATTACGGATACGTAGATTTAGTAGTAAAGGTAAATTTCACCGTTCGCCTATCAAGCACCACTTGGAATTAATTGTCTTCTAGGTTTACTTCAAAAATGTCCACCCACGTTTTCCAGATGGAGGTAAAATGTCGCAGTATCTGGACAATCTCAAAATCGGTGACACCATCGATTTCCGAGGACCATCAGGTCGCCTAAATTATCTAGGAAATGGCAAGTTCTCAGTGAGGAAGCTTCGGAAAGATCCTCCTCAAATTGTCACCGTGAATAAATGTGCGATGATCGCCGGTGGAACTGGAATCACTCCCATGCTCCAACTCATAAGACATATCACCAAGGATAGCTCGGATAAAACCGAGCTGTGCTTGCTCTTTGCAAATCAAACGGAGAAGGACATTTTGGTGAGGAAGGAATTGGAGGAATGCGCCGAGAATCATCCCGATCAGGTTAAGTTGTGGTATACTTTGGATACGCCGGGTGAAGGTAATTAATTTGCAAATTCCCTTAGAAATTACATATTAAGTTTTTTGTTTGTTTAAGGGTGGAAGTACAGTTCCGGTTTTGTGAACGATGAAATGATTAAGGAACATTTGTTTCCACCTTCGCCTGAGACAATCGTTTTGATGTGCGGACCTCCGCCTATGATCAACTACGCCTGCATACCCAACTTGGATAAGTTGGGCTATAATAAAGACCTGTATTTCGCATATTAAGAAACACGTCAGTGTTATGCACAAACCCCCTTTTCGGAGGGGGAATTTTCTTTTGCTTTTTTCTGTATATATGCGAATCACATGTAATACAACCGCGTTGTAATATTATACCATCACAGAGTTACGTTTTGAGTGCCTTGTATTGATCGTTTTTATTTTCAATCAAGAGCAATTTAGATAAGATAAAAATTAATTGATTTTTTTGTTAGTATGTGGTACATAGAAATAATGGTTAATTTTTCTGTTTGAGATAATTTTGTTGTATTTTGTTGTTGTTACAGTTGTAGCAAGTCAATGTATGTTATAGTTTAATTCGAATAAAACTTTGCAATCACAAGTATATACACATTTGTACGTGAATTGAGAAGATATCTTTGATTTGTATTTATAATTAAAATATTTCCTTCGTTTTCTTGTTTTATTTGTTTCTTTCATTTTGTTTTACTTTCGTCTTGCTTTAATATTTGAGTTTCCAAGTATTCGGTGTTTAGTATTATCAAAATGAAACGAGAAAAGCATTGCATGCTAATTATATATTTCTAAATTACAGAACATCAATGAAATTACATCTACAAAATAATTATAAAATTATTTCCTGGCCTGTTACATGACATTTTTTATTACGAATGTAATGTAAGTATTTTAGAGTATACTGATAGTGATTAGTGATTACCTATTGATAATCAAATGAACACTTATTTTCAACCAAAAAATTATTTTTCGCCAATTGCATATCGTCCAATAAATAAGGTTACATTTTCCTTATTACGAATGTAATAGACAAAAGAATGGTCTGCATTGAAGCCAATAGGAGGTGGATACTCAACTGCTGTTGTTGCAACTAGTACTGAAATCAAAATAAAATTAGGACAAATTATATTTATACGTAATTAAATTAAAGGAACATGTAGTTTCCTGGTAGCAAACTAATAAAGAAATAACTCCTATCTCAGGTGATTGCACCACATCTTACTCTTATAATTTGGAAACCCAACCCTACACCATTGTTCTCCGAACACCATGAAATGGAAAAATTATTAACATAATTTCAAAATTCAAGACAATATTCAGAAACAGGTCAATTTTAACAGAGCTATGCACGATGATATACAAGAACCAATGTTTAATAAAACTTTGATCTTATTCATGCCTACTTGGAAACATATTATATAAGAAAGGTCCTAACCTCCCGTGGCTGCAGCCGCTTCGGTTCCAATTTCCGTCACTTTGATGAAAGTCTTCTGTAATACCTTATTGACGTATAGATTCGGTGCAATACCATCCAAATTGGATTCGACGCTAAAAACCGTCCTTATGCCCAACTACAAACCATGAAGAATAAAAAATCTAAAAGAGTTACTTAAGAATAAAATTACTTACATTTTTCAAAATTGGTATTAAGTTAAAGTTTGATTCCGTTGTAAACTTTGGAAGCCTGACATGAACTCTTTCCCGCGAGAATTTATTGTGGGCAAGTAACTCGGTGATATGCCTTTCAAGGTCTGCCAACCCATCTCTCTGCTTTGGTAAAGCTATTATCATAGAGATATCATTGTCAATATAAGGAATTTCGATAATTTGGGAATCCAATTCTTTACTGTCGTAATAGTTGTAAGTACTCGTGCGTTCCATCATTTGCACCGCCACTGTTTGATTGTTAATTCCATAGAATGTTACTGGATTCTCAATTGATAGAAACTGTTCGGACCAGTTAGCACGAAGATACAAAGTATTTACCAATATAAAAACCAAATCGGGAGTTATTGATGCAACAGGAATGAGATCCTTAATTTTATTATTAGTTTGTCGTTCCACCCATCCATTGATTAAATCAGACGATTCTTGTGCTTTGGTGAAATCCACATTTTCAGCGCCGGCGTTATAATATCTACTTGCGAGGTTTATATAATTATTCTGTATGTGGAAGCCTTCCTTTATGAACAAGCGATTGGCTGTTGCGAGGCTATAATTACCAGTGCTTCTCAAAGTCTGCACGACTTCAGAAAATATTGAATTGACTTCAGATTGCCTCGTCGGAAGATATAAGGTACTACGGATTTCACCTCCGGTTATTCCCCTAGCTCCGGCCGCCACGAGCGCTAAGGCAATCTCTAAAGAAAGAGGAGAGACCATGAAGTTGCCGGTTTCAATTTTTGTTAATTGCTGTGGAAAATATATTTGGTTAAAGAGGCAAATAGGCGAAAATTGTAAAGCAAATCTATATAGTGAAATCTCTCTAAAAAGAGACAGTCTTTTATAAGCACATTTCTCTTCAATAGACAATATATTTAGAAATGCAAAAACTAAGGAATTATAAAACAAATCTACAAAGCAATAAAAAGATGGACTTCTCTGTAATAAAAGAAATAATGGAATAAAGTTCGCCGAAAGGGAAATATACAGAGCATGCACAAAAGGTTTTGAATAGCTTTAGAGAACTTAATTTACAGCAAATTATTTGACTAAGTAATAGTTCACCTTATAAATATCGGTGCTGAAATTTTGATTTCCGGGAACGAATTTTTGCAGCTGTGATGAACCGGACACCATCCAGACTGGCCACAACAACAAGAAAATCTTCATTGCTCTTCCCGGAAAATTTTGTATTCGTATCACTCTCCGCATATTTCTTGCTAAGACTTGAAGGTACAGTTATTAATTATTTTGGTTACTCTAAATCTAAGTGAAGTACAACTTTTTCGATTCAATTTTAAAACATGTATATACAAACAAACCTATATTCTTTTCGAGTCAGGCGTGAATACTGATGCAAAAACACTGTAGTATATTAAAACGGTGCTCAGAAAATATTTATAAACAAAAACCCCACTACTTTTTTTCGCAATGACGAAAGTGATCATTTGTATAGGAAAACTGAAGACTTAAATGCATTCGAAGCAGTTAGCAGAGGAACGCGCTCATTGAATGAGAAGAATTCAAATAGTTTGAATAGAAAAAATAACAAAATACCAATTTTATGTTAACAAAGTCAATTGTGCTATGATGTAAAGCTGTTTATCATTAAAATTATGCACGTAGTCTTATCGAATACGATACTGTAACAAGAAAGCATAATTTTATACCTTCTTTTCTCAAAAGACAACACGCGTATAAATATTTCATTGGCAGCGACTAAGAGAATGAAGTACTTATGTTAAAAATTTTACAGCGATGTGTTGGTTGGGGAAAAACCAGTTATTTTTAAATGCTTATCAGCAAGAAATTTTTCGCGATTTTAAAAGTTGTAAGTCACGTGCAAAAAAGCTATTGAAATACAAAACGTACTAAATTCCACCTACATAGAGCGCTTCCAATTCACGTGTACTAGTAGCACAGATTTTATTGCATTTTCTAATGGCAGCACTAATGAACACTCGGTATATTCTTATCTCATTTTAATCTCATGTAATAATAAGGGATGAAGATACACCTAGTGTGCACTGGTGTAGCCATTGATAGAGAATCCTATATGTATAAGATTTTTAAGCACACGGTATAAGATTTTCAACTATGTCCAAAAATTATTCATAATTCAATCATGTCGCATTCCTTTTCCACTGATTCTAAGATAATTTCACCTCACCTTCTTCACTTAAATTACATGTTCCTTTGGCTTGAAATGAGACGAGCAGAATTGAACCAATAAATAATTGATATGTGGATCAACTGCGCAGGTATATCCAACTTGGATAAGTTAGGCTGTAACGAAGACCTGTATTTCGCATATTCGTATATAACAACCATGCTGTATGTAATATGTCGTTCGCTTAAAAAAAAAGAGTTAGCATTTTCGGGTGACTTGTATTGATCATTTTTATCTGCAGTTAGAAGCAATTTAGATAAGATAAAATGTAATTGATTTATTTTTGCTATGTGGTCCATGGAAATAATTATTAAGTTACGTTTAAAATAATTTGTATTATAACTTGTTATTTTTGGAGGTAATCACAAGTATTTACAAATTTATACGTGAAAAGATATCTTTATTTTGCGTTTATAATATTTCTTGGTTTTATGTGTTTTCATACTTACTTATTCTTTTAAATTTCATTGTATTCTGCGTTCAATAACTTGAAGATAAAATGAGAGAAGCATTGCGTAATAAAATCATTTATTTGTAGATTACAAAACATCAGTGAAATTGCACCTGGGAAATGATTATAAAATTATATTCCGACCAATTACATAACGTCCAATGAACAAAATTGCGTTGTCTTTATTGCGAATGTAATAGACAAAAGGATGATCTGCGCTGAAGTACTTTGGAACCGGTAGAACTATTGATACATTTACAAGTGGCACTGAAACCAAAATAAAAATTTTAGCAAAAACGTGTATCTTAAATTATATTTTAAAAATTACAACTTTAAATTTGACTTCTTGCTACAATAAGTAGCACAAAAAAATTATCATTGCCTACATGTAACAACACATCTGTAACATGAAGAACATCTATCAATTTCCTTCATCTCTCACTCATATGTTTGCAGATCGTGCCTATCAAATCAAAATTAAAATTAATTTTATGAAAACATAAATGAGTAAAATAATTCCAAAACAAAATTGCATTCTCTTTAATTTAAACGAAATATGTCTATAAACAGACGATCTGCTACAAATAGACGCGGAGGTTGAGGAGGATATTCATTAATTATTTTCACAGAGATCATCATTACTGAAAAAAAAGCTTTTGTAAAAGTAAAAACCAAATTGAAACGAACACCAACAAATTTAATAAATATTAAAATAGAACAAGAACCATAAATACGTTTATTTAATACACCACAAAAAAAAATCATACCATGAAAGACCTAAATAAGGAACAAAAAGTCGGAGCAGATCTAAATAGTAATAAAATAAATTTGGATACTAAAACAATAGTGAATTTTCGAAAGCGACATTCATTATTTCTTTTGTTAAGATAGGTTGAAGTTCAACATTTTTGCATCAGTTGGATAAAGAACCAAAATACAAATAGAATAAGTATCCTAATTATATATTGTTTATAGAAATCAGAAGAAACATCGCAAAGACAAAACAGAAGAAGAATGGAAGGACCTAAGCAAACTTATCGAAGAAGATGAAGAAGACGTCACTTGGGTTTGGGTTGTAGACTCGTAAAGGAATACATGAAAGTCGCCACTTCGTTCTTCTCAAATTAGCACATCACATCTTAAAGTTAGTTAAGAGCTATATTAATTAAAAACCAAGCGGCCATCTGCTGTAGCAAATCAATCAAGCTCTATCTTGTAGAGTTATAAGCTGAACGATTAATCTAACAATAGAAATGTAACATGCATTAACGCTAACTTAATACCTACACCCACGCCTACCGAACACCATAAAATGGTATAATTACCACTTTTTAAAATCCGACAAAGCGTCCAGTAAACAGGACATTCCTAATAGAGGAACGCACGATGCTGTATATGAACGGGTGATCGGCCACGAAGACTATCTCAGGAGGAGGTTCCGGTACTTGAATTGCTAGGGTGAGCGCTAAGCCTGTTCAATCAAACTTTGATTTAATCCTGTGCTTGACGCATAAAAGAATTAAAATTGGGAAAAGATACTAACCTGCTGTAGCTGCAGCGGCTTCAGTTCCGCTTTCCGTCACGTTGATGAAAGTCTTTTGTAGCACATGGCTAACTAGTAGATTCGGTGCGATACCATTTAAATCAGATTCGAGGCCAAAAACCGTTTTTATACCCAACTGCAAACCGTCAGGAATAAACACTACAGAAAAGTTATTGAAAAATTTAATTACTCACATTTTGCAAAATTGGAATGAATTCCACACTTGTTTCCGTAGAAAACTTTGGAAGTTTCACGTAAACTTTTTGCTGCGAGAATTTATTGTGAGCAAGTAACTCGGTGATATGGTTTTCAAGGTTTGCCAACCCGTTTCTCTGCTTAGGTAAGGCTATAATCATAGAGATGTCATGGCCAATGTATGGAATTTCAAGAATTTGGCAGTCTAATTCTGTGCTATCATAGTAATTGTAGTAGCTTGTGAGATCCATCATCTTTACGGGCACAATTCCACCGTTGATTCCGTAGAATGTTTCCGGTTGGTTAATTATTTGAAATTGTTCAGACCAGTTGGCGTGAAGATACAAAGTGTTTACCAAAATCAACACCAAATCGGGAGTTATTACTTCAGGAGAAACGAGATTCTTAATTTTATTGTTAGTTTCTCGTTCCACCCATTGGTTAATTAAATCAACCGATTGTTGCACGTTGTTAAAATCCAAATTTTCAGCACCGGCGTTATAATATCTGCTTGCGAGGTTTCTATAATTATCCTGTATGTGGGAGCCCTTTTTTATTAACAAACGATTGGCTGATGAGAGGCTATAGTTCCCGGTGCTTCTCAGACCCTGCACGACTTCGGAAAATATCGAATTGACTTCAGATTGCCTCGTCGGAAGATATAAGGTGCTACGGATTTCATCTCCAGTTATTCCCCTAGCTCCGGCTGCCACGAGCGCTAAGACTATCTCTAAAGATAGAGGAGAGACCATGAAGTTGCCGGTTTCTATTTTTGTTAATTCCTGTGGAAAGTATATTTAATTGAAGAGGTAAATAGGCAAAAGTTATAAAGCAAGTCTCTCTAAGACGGGCACTATTTTATGAGGAAATTTCTCTCCAACGGACACCGTCTTAAAGAGATTTCACTGTATTAGGTGAAGCAATAATTTTCGTAACAAACGAAACAATAAAATAAAAGTTCACCGAAAGAAAAATATCACGCAGAATATGCAAAAAATAGAATGAATGGCTATGGAGAACCTTCATGAAGAAATAGTGGGCGAAAATTACAAGACTTAAAAGAAATGATGGAACCAAGCAAATGAAGGACACTGCCATTGCATGATCTCGTTTGCCCTCTGAAATAGTGAAAGTACAACATATTGCCCTACATATTAAGTAATATAAAAGATTAAATTACATCGCCAATTAGGTCGGAATTAATACTCAGTTGATTTCATAAATGCGGACATGAAAATGCTCTAAGGAAATTAATTAAAATAAAGGTCGAGACTGCAGTATTTAAAATTAAATAACTGAAGCTCTAAAATAAATCTTAAAAATATCCAATCTACTGCTAAAAATTCAAATATTTTCCCGAAAAACTGCACAATTTCCAATTCGTTACATAATTATAAGTTAATACTCTAATTAATTATACTTTCTTTCCAAACCAATATGAAATTAATCTACATAATTAATTTATCGTCAAATAACACACTTAATGAAGGAAAAATATGATTTTCTGACTTGACAAGGCTACAAAAAAGTCACTGCATGCAATTAGGTATGCACATACTTGTCCATTTCCACTTTCACGTAAATCAAGCACAAAAGAAAAATCGAGGCAAGAAATTATATTAAGGACAAGTGCAGGAAAAATCCTTATTCCAAACATGAAGGGTGTGCTAACAATTTATCTAGTGATACTAAGCTTCTCAGCGGCCCCAGTTCACAGTGTTAGAATCCTACGAGAAAGATTTCGATGGCGAATATTGGATTTTGCGTATCCTTCACCGAAGGAACGAAGTGAAGCGATAGCCACAGGGCGATTCATACCTGAAAATAATTTACCAGTGGGGTTTGAAATCTGGAAGGACATGCTGTTCGTAACCGTTCCGAGATGGAGATCAGGTAACCCAAATCCTTTAATTTATTAAATCACTTCTTAAAAACTTTTTTGAAATCATCCATCACACAAACTTTATTCTTTCAATTTTAATAAATTCCGTCGGAAGTAGAGTTAGAAAATCTTCCTCCGTTGACGAAGCAGTAAACAAGAGGATGAGTTTGATTTGACCAACAAATTTCTTTCAGGTGTACCCGCGACTTTGAATTACTTTCCCTTAAAATATACCACGTCAGAATCACCTGCTCTAATCCCCTACCCTAACTGGTCATCAAATGAATTGGGAGACTGCGAGAATGGCCTAAATACCGTCTATCGAATCCAGGTAGATGTCTGCGATAGATTATGGGTGTTAGACACCGGGACGTTTGGTATTGAAGAGAACACAACTAATCTGTGCCCGTATGCACTCAATATATTCGATTTGCACACACATTCCCGTCTTAGGCGTTACCAACTCAGGCCAGAAGATACTAATTCGAACACGTTCATAGCAAACATAGCCGTCGACGTTGGGGAAAACTGTAAAGACGCGTTTGCTTACATGAGTGATGAACTTGGTTACGGTCTTGTGGTGTACTCGTGGGAACAAAATAGATCGTGGAGGTTTACTCACGGCTTCTTCATGCCGGACCCCCTATCTGGAGATTTCAATATCGGAGGGCTAAATTTCCAATGGAGCGAGGAAGGGATATTCGGATTATCGCTGTCCCCCCCGACAAGAAACGGATTTAAAATATTATTCTTCAGTCCTCTGGCCAGTAATCATCAATTTGGTGTATCCACGAGAATTTTACGCAACAGTTCCAGAGTAGGTGATAGTTATCACGATTTTGTACATTTAGGCGATCGGGGGCCTAACGGGCACACCACGGCGCGTGTAATGGACGATGTCGGCTTGGAATTCTTCAATTTGATAGATCGAAATGCCATCGGGTGTTGGAACTCTGCGTATCCTTACCATCGTACGTACTTGGATGTTATTGATAAGGATGACGAAGGATTGGTTTTTCCCAGTGACATTAAAATTGATTCAGGAAGGAACTTGTGGGTTATGTCTGATAGAATGCCGAATTTCTTGCTCTCCACGTTGAATTACATGGACGTAAATTTTAGGTTGTTTTACGCCCCTATTGATATTTTTACGAGATGCTCTGTGATATGGTAGCGGATGGGGACGAAAATTTAATAATAGAAATATAATTAAAAAATAATATCCCGTACCAATCAATAAATAGATTTAAGGGAAACTTTTTCAGTAATACTGCGAATCGTTGAGCCCTCGCCCAACGATTTTATATTTTTTCCAAAGAAGAAATTCAAGAAATCAAAATTCTGTTATAGAAAAAGAAGATGAAAAGTTGGTTGGTGGTTTATATTGATTCTGTTGATGGTTTTATCACCTACATACATATTTGTACATTTTGCCAAAAGCACGAATAAAGTGCGGTGAATAATTAACTAATTACTTAAATGTGAGCAAACGCAAAAACCATAAATAAATTCACATTAAAACTTTGTATAAATAATACTGCACCTTATAAATATTGGCGCTAAACTTTTGATTTCCGGGTACAAATTTTTGGATCTGCGATAAACCAGACACCATGCAAACTGGCCATAACAACAGGAAAATCTTCATTTCTCCTCCTGAAACGAGTTTTTTTTTTTTTAATAGTAGACCAATTAGTTTACACTTTAGATATTTTAACGTTGTGTAAAATTCGAATTCATTACGGCTGTTGAAGCATTCTTTGATATCATTAATAAAATAATTACAGCAAAATTAATTAACTATTATGCAGCACCTGTATTTTTTGTAGGTAAGTGCCGCATTGTTCGCGATCGATTTACATATAAAAGTGTTGAGAAGAGTGTTTGGGACAGCCATTAAACAATAACATAAAATTAAGAAAGGAAACTCTATCGAATTAAATTAAAATATAAATGCACGTGCAAACCTGTATTCTTCTCACAATCAGCAGCGAATACTAATGCAAAAGCACTATAGTATAGTGAAGCGGTGTTCCGAAAATCTATATAAACAAAAACCCCACTACTTCTTTTTTGCAATGTCGAAAGTGATCATTCGTAGCGAAAATTAAAGAATTAAATGCATTGGAAACGATCAGCAAAGGAATGCACTTGTTGAAGAGAAGTATTCAACTAGTTTGAATGACAAAAATAACAAAATACCAATTTTAACAAACACATTGACCTTGTAGTGTAAACCTGTTTATAACTAAATTTATGCACGTACATATGTAGTCTTATCGAATTCGATGCCGTGACGAAAAAGCGTAATACGATTCTCGTCTTTTCTCGACAGAAACGCGCGTAAATATTTAATTGACCGGCGACTATAGCAATGAAGTACATTGTTGGATAGGGAAAAACCGGTCCTTATTTTTAGATACAAAGAAATTTTTCGCAACCTGGTTATTTATTCTGAATTTTCCGATTGAAAGTTAAAGAACATGCATTCAAAGAAATCTAATAATTTTTCTTATGTACACGTGTGCAAATTACAATAAAATGTTTGTATTAAAAATGTTACACTATCCCAGCTTTATCTCTGTATTTAGAAACTGTTTATAAACAATCATGTTATTGTTATTATTGTATAAAATAAAACTAACATTCTTTCTGCAATTATTTATTATTATACTGGAAAATTGTCATAATTTCATTGGCAGTTTTACAATGAACACATTTTAACATTATTCCATATTTTAACAGCATTGTGAAAACTAAAAAATTGTATTTGTGAAATACATAAAATTAATAAGACACTTAAATTACAAAATACATAATTTATTCAAAATGTGGAATAATGCTCTCTCAAATTTGTCTACAAAAGTTAAGAGTTGAGCAAGAACCTAAACGTAGTTTGTACTTCATTACTTGTACTAACACGTTTCTAACTTAAATATCTAAAATAATTGCACTTAATAATACTAAAAAACATTGCAACGTTATACCAAATTGTAAATTACACAAAAGGAAATAAAAGCAACGTTAATAAAAACATAATACATTCAATGTTATGCAATTTAAAATATAGTACGCATTAGATAAATGTAACAGGTACGCAGTTTTGATTCATTGAATTTTTCAATTATTACTAACAATAAAATTAAAAAATTACATGTAAAATAATGAGAACAATAAAATTAAAAAATTACGTGTAAAATAATGAAATTCTTAACCAAATACCATTACTTATTGTTTGATGGTGGATCAATTCGCTGGTGGATAATGAAATGACGACCAACCAAACGGCCAGATGGCATGTGCGCATGAAATATTCGATGTGTTGGCTTGTATCTGTAAATAAAATTAATGCCCACGATCCAAACGGAAACTGAGTCATAAAAAGCGCCCTTACCTTCTTAAAATATCAGTTAAACGTGGCACTAATATATCGAAGGTGATAATATGGGATGGCAAAGGTTTAGTCGGTGGATAGTTCCCTCTCAGCCAACGTGAAGGATTCTCATCGAAATAATCAGCTTCGTCAACGTAATCGGGTATATTATTGAGATTTGGATTACAATGGAGAAAACGTGAGGTAACATTCACATGTAAATGACTGTACAGAGGAGTTGAGTGGCAAGGAGTCAAAAAAAGAAGGCTAGTATTATGAGGGTGTGCTCTCGCTACTTCTCTGAGCGGTACCATCACATCTAAAGCACCTCTCTGGTGGACTAATCCCAAATAACAGGCTGGTATTGCATTACCAAGAAATATGACGACAGCAGCGATCCAGATGTGTAAGCTAGAAAATATATAAAATACAATTTTCTTGATAATATGAATCCAAGAAAATTATACGTACTCTTCGGCCCTATAACTCCATTTCGATAAATAGATTGCAGATATATGCAAGGCCATCGGTAACAGTGGTAAAATAAAACGGAATTCTTTATGAGTCAGGAGACTGTAATTTTTACACATTACAAATTGCAACTGCTAATTAAAGTCTTGCTTACCTGTAAACCCCAACTGTGAAAGCCATTGTACTAAGTAAAGCAATCTCATCAGGAAAAGCTTTCCTGTACTTAACAATGTGGATTGAGGAAAGTAAGAAAGGTAACATGTATATTCCTAATACAACGGGAATACCTTGTATTATGTACCAGTACCACGGATGGGAGCCATACCAAGAACCGATATCTTTTATAACGTTTGCTCGCAAAAATTCATAAAATGTACACAAAAATGAACCGTGTCCCCAACTATCGATAAGTATTGAACACAGTAAAATAACTACTCTAAAATCAAAACAAATTATAAAGTAATTAATTAGTGAGAGTTACTGTAGCTTACCCTATGGGAATATATCTTGCAACCAGCAGTCGAATAATACTATCTCTTGATGTTTTCATGTGATAAATACATAGTGGTAACCAATGAATAGCAGCGGTCGGCCGAATTGCACACAAAATACCAATTAACCATATGAATTTACCATTGTCTGCTGCAAGTGCATTTTAATTTAAATAAATGAAGATACTATCACTTAAAAGCATTACCATTTTTGGAATACTGCCAAGGGAAATATGATAAAGCTATAGTCGTAAGGGCAGTTTCAAAGGAATTAATTAACGTCCTGGATCCTGTGTAAAACCAAAACCACGATGTCGCAACAGCGAACACGGCCCACTTTCTCGTCCCAGACCAACGATAAAATCGATAATCAGCATAAGCACTCAAAATCGCTTGCATTATACGAGGAATAAAAATCTAAAACAAAAAATCATCGCCTATTAACTTTCGCAGACAATATCAATGAATATTTACGTACCAGTGCTTCTGTGGTGTCCAAATTCAAAACGTACAAAATTTTATAAGCAAAGGATATAATTAATGGATACACATAGCTTCGAATGCCTTCCCTCCATTCCCAAGTTAGACTGCCGTAATCAAATACAAAACGGTGTGCCACTTCAAGGGACTGCCAATACTCATCGGGTACATACCAGGTCTGGACCAAGTACACGGATGCTAATCTAACTGCAATGAATATACTGAAAGCTTCCCAGTTCTTCATTCTATACATTGAAGCAGGAATTGCAAGAGATGCATATGAATTACTTGTATCAAAATTGAAATGAATCTCTTTGTCATGAATTAAAAGTTCCAATAGAATTTTACACTCGTCAGGGTGTTGCAAGCATGTGCGTGGAAGTTAAAATAAAATGATAAAAATAGAAATTCTCCCAGGCTGTTATATTTTAGGTTATCCAACAATTAAGGCAGGGGTTATGTTTGTTACAGGTGTACCAACACCAAACAGTGTCAAATTCTAACGGTCTATCATTAAACAAATTAACTAAAATAATCATTAATATTATTAATTATTGCCTTCACCTTTGTGAGGAATACGTGATAGATTAATGAACAATTTTAAATTAAGAAGTTGGTAGGTCCGTTAGAATAGAATAATCCATGGCGGTCAAATCCAGACGAGAAATATGTAGTGGGTCGATGTATCGATGTACGGATTAACTAAACATTATTTTATTTATTTATTTGTATTTATATGGTTGAATATCCGGATTCTGCTTTAATCAGGTTGGCAACACTAGTTACCAGTCGGTCACTGCGATATTTCGATATGTATCGATTGCCATGCTCGTAATAAATTCTGAGCTGTTCTCAGATTCAAACTGGGAAGATGGAACGGGTTTCGTGCGATCATCGAGTCTCTCGACGTCCCCACGCCCGGAACTAATAGCTTTTTCAAATAACTGCCGCATTTCTTCGCAGTCAATATCGTTTACTTAATTGTCTAAGAATTTATTCAAGTACGTACTGCTATCACTTCTACCGTCTTCGCTTAGTTTGTATTTCATCAAGGTGGAATGAAATCCCATTTTGCTTTAATTTGCTTTAAAATTTCATTTGAAAATCGCCGTGTAATTGATGTTAGATTGACCTGTCAACCGGTCATTACAGTTTCCTGTAATCCGCTCACGCTTTAAGCAACTACCGACAGATGGCACTCTGAGATGCGTTCAATGGACGTCAACGTCGCTCCAGCACTTTGATTCCAAAAATTAGCCCACGAAATTTTTACTGCGACTTTTGAGTCTCGTACCAGGATCACATGAACGCGAGGAGGTGACGGATGGATATGAATCTGGCGCGAAAGAATTAATACGTAAATTTACTGCGATTATTAAATCATCGTATTAAAAAAATGGAATATAGGTGTTTCTTATGCAAAGGAATTATTTTATAGGATTTTTGGTAAAGTTATAATTAATAATAATAATAATAATATACTTTCTTGCCCAACAGATCGTGTCCAATTACAAGGCAATATATGTGCAGACAACAAAGAGGATAGATAATAAATAAGCACAATTTGTAATAGAAAAATTAAAGGAACGGCGGAGATATTGAATTCAATTTTATCACTGCCCTACGACCCTCCGTTAGGTAACGAGTAGGTACTGCGCAGCCCTTTTGTACATTTCTTCAGTCTAAAATTGCACTACAGGTGTGAACGCTTCCCTTAGGGTCCCTTGAACATCCCTAAAGGAGCACATCGAAATCAGACAATAAATAAGGAGGTTATTTACAACTTTTAATTTGATGACGTCATAATAGCTTATGACGTCATGAGCCATCTTCGTCTTCAAAATATGTCGAAAAAGACGATTTTTCTGCGAGTCCTGAAAAACTCAACTTCTTTATTTGAGCCCTTAGGACCGATTTGAAGGTACCATTGGAAAGAAGAATTTTTTTATCCGACATGCTTTATCATCTATCGAAAATCGATTGTGCAGCCCTGCGACCTTCCGTTACCTACTGCGCAGCCCTTTTGTGAATTTTGCCTTTTTAAAAAAGTTTCGTGGTTTTAAAGGGCATCAACGCATCCCTTAGGATCCCCTGAACATCCCTAAAAGAGCACATCAAAATCAGACAATAAATAAAGGAGTTATTAACATTTTTTCATTTGATCGCTCCTAAAATGAGCCCCTCAATTTCTTTCTCGTAAACGATGATTTGCACCGTTGGATACGTGTCATCGTTTTCTATAAAAGCTATTTTATTGCGACAATCGATTTCCCGTGGGAATACTCAATTTTTATAGACTTGGTATGCAATAATATTTTTTCGAGAATGGCTGGAGATAGAGATTTGCTTCTTGCACCCTTGGATTCGCCATGTCGAGCTCTAAGAGGACGATATTTTTCACGGTAATCCTCTTCCACTGCAAGTCCCTAAATTTTCACTCACTCGGAACTTAGAAAATAATTTTTTTCTCGAAAACCGTTGAAGATAGAAACTTGCGACTTGCACCGTTGGATTCGCCTCCTCGAGCTCTATAAGGGTGACTTCTTTCGCCACAATCGATTTTCCGTCCAATCCTCAAATTTTCATGGACTATATAGCCTTGCTACATTTCGCCCCAAAAAGTATTTTTCCTCCAAAAACATCGAAAAAGTTCCCAGATGTAGAGCCCGTCGAGGCGCATTCGAAACCGCAGCCCGTTCCTCTCTAGCCCGCGCCGTTCCCGAAATATCGACCCTTAAGTCACTGTCACGGAAAATAATTATTTTCGTAGAGAAAATAACACGATAACTAGCAACCTTATTTTCAGTCAGTCGCGTACACTGTCTGTGCAAAATTAGGCGGGGAAAGCAAAACTTTCAACAGACAAGAGCCAATTTTCATTAAATAAACTAACAAAATATGAAATTAATTTTTAAAAACAAATTAGTGCTGCCATCTAAGAGTAAGTGGCATGACCTGCATGTTACCGGTAATTACAGATTCCTGTAATCCGCTCACGCTTTGGATGACTACCGACAGATGGCACTCTGAGATGCGTTCAATGGACGTCAACGTCGCTCCAGCGCTTCGCTTCCTACGTAGCCAACAGAAATTAGCCGGCGAAATTTACTGCGATCGTACCAGGATCACATGAACGCGAGGAGGTAACATACGATAATAATTTGGCGCGAAAGAATTAATACGAAATTTACTGCGATTAAAAAATGTATTAATCGTATTAAAAGATGGAATTAAGGGTGTTTTTTATTTATTATATTTATTTATTTAACGATACATCCTACATACACCACACATATAAATGACAGTAGTTACATGTAAGAGGGTAATTAATATTCAAGAACCTAACACTAAACTAACACTTCGGCTAAAGACTAAGGAATTAGTGATATCTCTTCTAACCCACGCTCGGAATAAATTCTGAGCTGTTCTCAGATTCAAATTGGGAAAGTGGAACGGTCTTCGCGTGAGCATCGAGTCTCAACAAATTTACAAATACCTATTTTATGAATTGAGAGAAATATTTCGAAAATCCCGATTCGATAAACAACAATGTAAATTTATTTAAGAAACAACTTTATGTCCTTGCAGTTCAATTCAAAAATATTTATTATATATTATTATATTAACAATAAGCATAAATATATATTTACATTAAAGTCTGTGAAATATGTCCACGTTCCTGAGTAATGAATGTTATAATTAACTGATCTAATGGTTCATTGCTTCGTGCAACCTGCCTTCTAATTGCCTGCTTCACCTCTTCCTTTACACCCTTGTCGGATCCTCTTGTACCAATACGTCTCTGTCCTATATGCGGAACTACATCCAATGTAGTGTGGTGCGTCCACAAGTAAGTCAGTTCTTCAAGAATATCCACATTCACGATGTAACTTTGGAATAAATAATAGTGAAATACACCACGTTGTTGCAACTGATTCAGTAATAGAGGTAGTCGATCTTCTTCTTGTGGCCAATCCAACTGGCTCAGAACAAAGATGTTTCCTATGGCCAGATCGCTGTAGGTTGCAAGGGTGGCGTTTTCAGAGGTAGCTCGAATTAATAATTTCGTGCAGTACTGAAGAATAGTTTGTTGAGTTAATGGTAGATAATGCAGATGTCTTTGTATTCCGCCGGAAACTAAACTGCTGCTTAATGATCCCACGTTGTTAGATGGCAATTGACCAATGACAGACAAAATCTGTTCATAGCTGCCCTAAAATTTAGATCAACGATAGAAATTGTTATTAAACTGTGCATATGAAATGCCAACACTTACAAGAAAATTCTTCTTAAAGTATAAAATACTTGCACATCGTAAGCTTTTTGAAATGGAAGCGAAAGGCTCGTGTGTTTGGTTTACACGAGTGAGAGCGTCATCTATTTGTCCCTTGTACATTGCATAATCTATCAAAAAATATCCTAGCCACGCATCTAATTTCAAATGTGTGTTCAACTTGTTGAATTCTGCAAATTATCGAACTGATCATGTCTGCGTTTGAATTATAACTATTACCTCTTTTTAGAACCTCAGTGGAGTTCAACAACTCCCAGCATTTCACTAACAGCATGAAATTATTGACAATTGATTTCAGTTCTGGTTTTTCTACTGTTAAATGAGGCGTAACTGTCTCATGGTCACCTTTCCTACGTTTTGCTTTTGGCTCCAACAAAGGTCCAGGTACACTGGGGTCATTGAAAGCTTCGATTAGGATGTATGTGGTTTGTAGCTGTCCTGGGCAAGGTTCTGGTGCCAAACTGGTTTTATATTCATGCAAGCAATGCAGAAAGAAAATTGTCAAGCAGTAAAGTAGTTGTTTTGTGTTGTTATGATCGTCTAGGTTTAATGCATGGGACTGACAAAACGTTAGTAATTTTTGCCAGTAACTTTCCTTTGACCTATAAAAACACAGGGCACAATATTAAATGAATTCAAAAGTAAATTAATTCACCAATTGCCCCCAAAACTCGTTAAGAATGGATTCCAGCCCAGCTGTTTACCAGTGTATTCAAGAATACTGCATAATTTATTCCATGGTTGATCTGCATAATTAGCTTCCTAAATACAAAGATCAATAGAAGATGCTTTCAACAATTTTGACATTTACAGTTAGTTACCTGTGTTTTATTTGTCTGGACGTTCAAAGAATACAAATGATATTCAATTGATTTATGTAATAACTTGTATAACAATTTCTGCGATAGTTCAATAGGAGCATTTTCTTCATTGAGGAGAGGTAATAAATCGCAAACTAAAATCTTACGGTAACTGTTTATGGGTTGGTTACTCGCATGACTGTGCTTCTCCGCACTCAAAAGCGTATCAATTAAACCTGGCTACAAAAAATCAATAAACATGTATGTAACAATTATAAAATGCAATTTCCTCTACTTACGGCATGATTAGGAATTGCGTTTGGAAATTTTTGTAACAACAATAAAAGGAGTTTGCAATGTTCCATGGTGTCTTCGCAATGATCTGCCGTTATAAGCAATAATTTATGCTGAATATCTACAAATAAATAACTTCTACAAAAAATATTTAATCTTTGCAGGATGTTTTAAACCTGGAGACATGTGCTTAAACATTTCACACAAAAACTGCCTTTCGGGATCACCTGAATCACATTCCACACGCAAGGCAGACGTTACTTTATTGATTTCATTCCAGAACTCTGGTTGCTGATGAAATTTACCAATTCTAAAAGTATTTTCAATGATAAATCCAAATTATTGGGTAGCACATGATTCTTACAAGTCGCTGAAGCATTTCGCAGCCTCTTTCACGTGTCCCGCGCACTTTTCTATGCAATATGCCTCGAACTGAAATCAAAATATAAATAGGCCTTGCAGCAAATCTTTTGAGGGATGCGAGTTACTTGTACACCGAAATTAGTGGGGTATAAAGTTTTAGCAGTAATCATCCAGGCTTTAGCTGAAATCGGATCATCTTTTAAGGCTTTCTTGGCACGCTGAATTACATATTCCTCGTCAGAAATGTTAACGTCGATATCCATGATATCCAACAGGTTTTAAGACGGTATGTTATTGAATTTAATTAAAACTAATTCATTTCAGCATAATAAACGCTGAGGTTAGAAATGATACTTTAAGGAGGTTAGGTTAGACTATAACCTTCAAACGTCAAAAGTCAGTGTTGCCAACGTATATTTGTTATATAACTTTTTATATTCTTGCATAATTTAGATTTAAATTTTCTCAATTTGCTCTAAATGAACTCAATTATTTGGACAAATAAATTCAGCTTGAAACGTAAATGCGAAATATATCAAATATCAAGAATTCAATGTTTAGATCGCTGGTTTAGATCTACGCCTTTGGTATTGTTGGTATTGTATTGTTGGTATGACTGAAATGCTTCATGTCAGTTCATGTGTCAATGTTTTCATTTGAAAAGTAAACAAAAATGCCTCCGACGATACAAAATGGCACTGCACAGCCAGAAAAACGCCCAATTAAGCAAGGGGAGAGACGGTAAATATTATTTTTTTAACACTGAAACCCTCCCCCCCCATAATACCAACGTATCTTATTTTTAGATCCGAGTTAGTGTGTAAAGTTAAGTACTGCAACACGTTACCAGATATACCTTTCGATCTTAAATTTATTTCATATCCATTTGAGTCAACCAGGTAAGAAAGAAATATTCAAATACTTGAATGCAATGCGATTTCCAAGTCATGCTTTAATTGTCCTCTAATGCCGTTACAGGTGTAAAGCAGCCACAGCTGGAGGTAGCTTAGCTTGAGAACTCTCGTGCACTGTTATTTTTATTTTCAGATTCATTCAATACAATCCTACTTCCCTGGAAAGGAACTACCGTTATGAAGTTTTAACGGAACATGACTTGGGCGTTAGCATCGACTTGATTAATAAAGATATATATGCAGTGGAGCCAGGTTCTATTTTAGACCCTGCCGATGAAAAACTCCTCGAAGAAGACATTCTTACTCCGCAGGATTCAAAACGATCTCGTCATCATGCACGCTCGGTCTCATGGCTTAGGAGGACAGAATACATTTCGACGGAGCAAACTCGCTTTCAGCCACAGACCATGGATAAAGTGGAGGCAAAAGTCGGGTATAGCATCAAGAAGAACTTCAAGAATGAAACCTTGTATATGGATCGTGATTCTCAAATTAAAGCCATCGAGAAGACGTTTGACGACACTAAGGTGCCAATCGAGAAACATTACAGTAAACCAAACGTTGTTCCCGTCGAGGTTTTACCTGTTTATGCTGATTTCAAACTGTGGAAGTATCCGTGCGCGCAGGTCATATTCGACAGCGATCCTGCCCCAGTTGGAAAGCAGGTGCCCGCACAGTTAGAAGAAATGTCGCAAGCGATGATTCGTGGTGTCATGGATGAAAGCGGAGAGCAATTCGTCGCTTACTTCTTACCCGTGGAAGAAACCCTGGCTAAGAGAAGGGAAGACTTTGCGAAGAATATACCTTATCAAGACGATGAAGAATACGAGTATAAAATGGCTCGTGAATACAACTGGAATGTTAAAAGTAAAGCGAGTAAAGGCTACGAAGAAAACTACTTCTTGGTCGTCAGACATGATGGAATCTATTATAATGAATTAGAAACGCGTGTCAGGCTGAGTAAACGCAGACAAAAGGTTGGGCAAACTCCGAGCAACACTCGGCTCATTGTCAAGCACAGACCTATGGATGCACAAGAATATCGTATGCAGAGGTACAGAGAGAAACAACTGGAGCCCCCTGGAGAAGAAGATGATGAACCCGAACCAGAACCGCAGCAGGAAGAAGAACAACAACATGATTCCGAACAGGAAAACAATGATGAATCGCGTGCAACGTCTAGGTCATCAAGTAGATCAAGATCTAAATCTAGATCACAATCCAGATCCAGATCAAACTCTAGATCTAGATCGAAATCACGATCTAAATCTCCTTCAAGATCTGCGTCTAAATCCAGATCTCGCTCTCCATCCCAATCCAGGTCAGCATCAAGATCACCATCGGGTTCACGTTCGAGGTCCAGGAGCAAATCACATAGCAGATCTGCTTCAAGGTCTCGCTCAGGTTCTAGGTCAGGTTCCGCTTCGGGTTCTGGGTCTGGCTCAGGATCTGAATCAGGAGGAAAGTCTGACAGTGAATAACAGAATGTTTGATAAGTTAAAAAATATGTAATTACGTGTGGTTCAATAAAAATAAGCATGAAGGTGTATGTAGTTATTTATTTCCTCCACTTTAAAGTCACCAAAAAAGAATCACCGCTAGGGAAATAATCTAGAGGTCTCGAATCGAACTAACCACTTAATTAAGCTCGATGTTTAATGAAATTTAAGAACCATGTATTCATTAACTTCTTCAAACAATCAACGTTTTAATACTTTCCTACTTTTCACTAGAACTCTAACATTCATGAATCAAAAAGAAAAGTGGTTTGTCATCCTATGAGATATTCGTTTTTCTTCAACTAACAGAATGACATAAAAACCAGTTTAAGACAGTCTAGCGCCCAACATTTCGATTATCACAAAAATTAATCTTATTTTCTCATGTTCCGTTCGAGTACTTGACTTTGTTAGGTGACTTACTTTCACCAGATTGTCGTTACCTACACATAAATATATGTGGGAGGGTCCGGTAATATTCAGGATTGGAGTCGCCGAGAGCACTGTCAGAAAAAGTGATCTAGAACGGCTATTGTATAATGAGATTAGAAATTGCGTAACGCTTTTACTCCGAACGTGCCAAAAAAATTCGTAAATTCAGTGTTACGATGTCAAGGAAATTGATTAATCAATTAATAATTATTCTCAAATAAAAAAAGAACATTCGACGATTGTTCATAACCAGACACCAAAAAAAAAGTAAAGTTTTGAATGTGGAAGTAGAGAGAATCCTTTGCTTTTATTTTTTTTCTTTGTTTCTGCAATTACTCCAAGCTGACGATATATAGATACATACCGTATGTTTCCTTTTTAGTTGAAAAAGTAGTTTGGATACATTTCTCTGAATATCAATATACCTACGAGGTTACAGAATCGATTATTATTCAATAAGAAAAATCGTTGCTCTTCCCAAATTTTTTAGGATTTCTATATTGCATTTATGCCCTGTTTTTACTTACTTTTTAATATTCAGATGGAATTAGCCAGCTACAATGGTACCAGTAAAGCTATTTTATTGCATATTACAAAATATTGTTATCCAGTGTTATTATTGTTGCGTATTGAAATATAAATCTTCCCAAAAGAATTGCTAAACAGAATTTCGAAGTATATTTGAATAATTCGTTCTAGTTTCTAATTTAAAATATTACATGGAATTACAAAACATTAAATTAAACAAAATTAAATTAAAGTCAATATTTTAAGCCTCATTATTATTTGTTTATTTATTTAAATACTAGGGATTCACAGTTCATAAGTCTTGCAGTGAACTTCACTGTTTCTAAAAGCGAGCTTTGTTTTCTTAATTTTGGTTCGTCATCAAATTTTAATTAAATATAAAATTATATCTATTTGTTTAATTAAATAAATTTCAAGTGACCTAGCTATAATAAATCGAACTCAAGTTCGTTCTCGACATTTAACGTATGCAAATGAGGGTTCGGTTATTGTAGTCACTGCTCACGATTCTTTCTTATTATGTAACGGCCGCGTATTGTTAGAAATTTGAGTAAAACAATTAGAAATGTTTTCAATGCATGCGTCTTATTGTCCGCAAAGGTCGCCTCAATTTTGCACGAATCCGAAGTGAACCGGCAAAATGCTATCAGGATTCTGATCTGTATGTTATCTCTTGCTGCTGCTGCACAACGTCGAACCGAAACCAACTTTTTTAATTGCCCGCTTGGACAATGGCATGTAACACTTTTGATTGTGGAAACTGGAACGCACTTGAGTTTGATAGGAATTTCAAGTGATCTTATGTAAACTCGTTTCGGCCTTAAATATCACGTCGCAAAAACGTGTTTTTCCGCAAAAATATTTTTTTTCTAATAGTTATCATAATAAATGTCCTCTCGGTTTGCGACTAGAAAAAAATGAAACTTGCGAATTGTATCGTAGAGCTAGATCTAGTATCAAAGTAAGGGTCGTGAAAGTGGCAGGTGGGGCCCAATGCAGCCGAATATTCGGGCTTATGCAAACTCTTGCACAATTCTGATGTATAAAAGCCACCACGTTGGTTACAGACGGCATCATTCTGTAAGTAGACAGTAAAGAACCACAATGTTTTTTAAGGTAAGGCAATTTGGTTCTTATGAACTCATAAATACATATTTTTTTTTATTCCTAAAAGAAATAAAATTTTTTGAAATAATAGAAAACACTACTTGAATCTTTGTTTTTAATTTAGCCTTTGTTTCATGCATCTTTGTTTGTTGATTGTTTAATTAATTAGAATTTTTAGGATAAATTAAAATAATGTAACTGCATTATGTACCTTTCCTTTCTTTATCTTTTTTTACGTTTATGTTATGTATTTTTTTTTGTTTTGGTTTCTCATTTCTGTTTCTTAATTAATTTTCCTATTTCCATTTAATTTTCACGCTGTAGAGTTGTAACTATTTACTATGGATTTGTAGTCGTTGTGACTTTACATCTAAATCTTTAACAATCTCATTATTACTTTAAAATTCCTGCTCTACAATTAAAAAAAAATGTTTTATCTTATTCCAATTGAATAATTAAAATAAGTTTTGTTAAATGACGAAATTGAAAATGAAAAAAGACGGCCTTGCTTTAAAATAATTTAAAATTCTGTTTTATTTTGTAGCTTGCATTATTCGCTGCCTTTGTGGCCATTGCTCGTGCTGGTGTGATAGCACCTGCTCCATATGCACTGAGTTACGCCGCCCCCGTAGCCAAATACGCTGCTCCTTTGGCCGTAGCAAAAACCGTAGTTGCCGATGACTATGATCCTCATCCTCAGTACTCCTTCGCTTATGACATTCAAGATGGACTTACCGGCGACAGCAAGAGCCAGCACGAAACACGCGATGGCGACGTCGTCCAAGGTAGTTACTCTCTCATCGACTCTGATGGAACGAAAAGAACCGTAGAGTACACGGCCGATCCCCACAATGGTTTTAATGCAGTTGTACACCGCGAACCACTTGGTGTGGCCGTTAAGGCTGTGGCACCGGTTGCCAAAATCGCTGCCCCCATAGCATACGCAGCTCCAGTTGCCAAATACGCCCTCCCTGCCTACCACTGAATCAGCTCCGTGTCATTTTGAAAATCCATTTTATTTCATGTAATATTATTTATTCTATCAATGTATATAGTTTTAACAATAAAGAAAATTGAAATTATTATTATCATTTCTTTCTCTTTTTTTCTCTTGGATGTGCTTAGAATTTGCAACACCTTAGGACAGTAACTTTTTGTGGATTTTATACTTTTTAAAAGACCAGGGTCGAATTTATATTTTTGAAGATTTTGTGCGGCCCCTCTATAAATTTAGATTTTAAAGATGTTACTGGTTACTTACTGCTATAATAAATAGGATAATAAAACAAAATTTAGATTTAAATATTATTTATTATCACCTTTAATATACAGAATTAGGCATAGAAAACTTGGAAACTGCCGATTAATTTTAAAATACCCTCTGTGGTGTTTACTATAGCTTATTATCGATTGACATCAATATTTGTTAATAAATCGAATGAGGACCTGGACAGAACTAAAACCATGACTACTCGGTGCTAAGAGACAGTTTAAAACGGTGCTAGTTTTACTTAAGTGCAGAATATTTCTTTTTTTTTATCATGCGATAAAATTGTACGCATGTAGATTAAGTGTTAGTGGGAGGAAAGTACATCATCTATTATTTTTAATACCACATTTTTTCCTACAAATCGTATATCTGCCAGTAATACACAGTACGCTAAGTAATTACAATAGTAATAATGTGATATTGAGACTGCAAGAGAGAGACACATGAGTTTGGACCCTTAGTTCACTAAATGGACAGGTATAATATGCAAATCGACCTGGTTATGTCCTAATTCTCATCGAGAATCAAATTTTGTAAATTACATTTCAAGTACATAACGTCATAGAAAAATTGAAATTACATTTCATTTAATTTTGAAAAAAAAAATTCAAACGCTGGCAAATATATAAAGTCGAGCCTGGAAGAAATTCCATCGCAAGTTTCTCACAATCAGTCAAAATGATTTTTCTTAGGAAGATCAGCTGGTTATAAACGTGCCTTGATATTAATTACACAATGGAATATTAAATCTGAATTGGTGTTGGATTACTTATAATACCACACAATATTTTTTTTCTTCTTTGCAACTCAGCACACGACAATATTTAAGTCCTCTTGCCCCTCGAAGTGAACCTAAACATTGCTCAGTTCTCAAGTTAAAGTGCTACTAAGTCTATTTGAAATGTACAAGTGTTTACAACCACAAGTCTATTATAAATACTAATGAAAGATAATCGAGCGAGATTTTCGTCCGTCATACGGACTAATAAGAATATTGGAACAAAATTGACCAGTTAAAGTGACACGTGAGTTCAAGCAATCACATTCATTCATTCTTTCAAACATACGTTCACAATATTCGGAATTAATTATTATTAACTGGTCGTATTTAAGTAAAACTGATTATTCTACGTGGGGCAGAATGTACACAACAGAGGAGAATTTTTTTACTGAAAGATTATTTTTTATCATCAATTCTTTTATTCAAAATTTTGACTAATTTATTTAAGCACACCTTGCAATAACTTGAGGGATTTCAATTCATGAAAACAATGACAACTTATTTATATCATGTAATTACAAATTTTTATTAAAATAACTTTGTGAGGGGCTCATAAAGATTCCAATAAAATAAGAAAGTTTTGGATAAGTATGAGGATTATTAAAATTATCAAAATATTGTAGAACAGATGCAAATTGAATAAATTCTCGTCTGCCGATTACATAACGCTCCTTACTAACTACTATATTATGTCTAAATATGTACAATATTTCTAGGTTTATATTATATTAAGATCAAATCCTAGATGCTTAATGCAGTTCAATAATTTCAATAATTAAAAATTCGAATTGAAAACAAGTTTTACAGCTACAATAATATTACAACAATATATAATTTTCCAGAACATTTATAGATTGTCTCTTGAGGAAATTTGAAATTCGTTGCAAGTAAAGTTATTTACACATGTACAGGATTTTATGTACGACGTACAAGTTATTGCCAATGAATAAAACAACTAAAACGACAAAGACTATTCTACGCTGGACAGCTATGGGAATGTGAATATGATATGTTTCAATAAATAGATGGTAACTATAAGTATGTACAGATCTTTAAAAAGAGCAACCTACAGACTGAGGACTTTAAATTGATTCATTTAAAATAAGAATCCCGTATGTTTTCCTAGTTTAATTTAATTCTATTATTCTTTTTTTTTTAATCTATAAGAGCTACACATGATTTTCTTCTAAAATTTTACATCAGTCTGTAAGTATTTTTCTGGCGTGTTTATAATTATTATGAAATAAAACAGAGAAAGAAAATTTTCATTGCAAAATCTCTGGAATAAATAAAATAGAAAGCTGCATCTTGAAAACACGTCGTCGTCCTTCTTAATTAAAATTTATCTACTTATACCTAATCTAGGGTTGACTAGCCATAGAAAACAATAAATAAATAGTACTAGTAATGATATCACATGTTCATAATAATCTTGTAGGTACGATCATTGAAAAGTTTAAGGCATTTAGATAAAGAGAGTAGAAGACCAATGACCATTTATTGCTGTGTTAAACCACCGTCTCTTCCACCATTTGAAAACGTTCTTGGCCTAAAAGTAGAGCGATTCTTAGCTGAGATTATTCAAGGTTACGAAGGTACTCACTTTCTAAATAGGACGCCAATTCGTGGTCATCGGCTTGTAAGGCCAAAAGACGTGCAGTCAGTCCCTGAAAGTCTGTTACACCTAGTTCTGCACCGGCAGCTACTAACATGCAGCAAATTGATCTCCATCGGAACGCGGCGGCTTTATGAAGTGCTGTTTGACCCTGAACGTTGTCTTTGATGTTCATCAAAGCAGGAGGAGCACACCCTAGCAAATATTTTACTATCTCCTTGTGACCGTATCTAGCTGCATAGTGTAACACTGTCTGACCAGTTACATCTCTGGTCAAAAGTGAATACCCTTGATTGTAGAGATGTTTTACCTGCATTACAAATAATACAAACTCCATTAACGCAACAAACAAATTATCACTTACCATCTGTAAGTCCCCGATTCTGGCAGCTTTGAGCAGAGCTTCACTAGGTTTATCCAGAAGGTTGCTTCAAATAAAGAGAAGATTTCGTTAAGGACGCTTAACAGGCACAGAAGTGGTTGCAGTGGTGTAGAATCTTACCTATACGCATTGTAAGATTCCTGTGATAAGCCAAAGAGTCGCTCAGTGATGCTGCATGCAAAACACATGTCAGAAGCTCAACCAGATGGAAATACACCCGCAGATCATGTGCAGGTTATAAACAAGAGTAAAAAAAGAACACGGTGCCTTATTTGATTAAAAAAACGAAACGGTGATCGAATTTAACGATATAGAATCTAAAACTTAGTGCTCGTGATTGAAGTTTTCAGAAGCAAATGTTAATGAGTTATTTTAGTTATAAAATTTAAAAAAAAGTACTCACTTACTCGAATTTAACTCATAACTCATTCACACGAACGTATCTTTCCCCCAATGCTCCCTATTTACAAGTGCTACTCTACTATAAATGTTTCTTGCAAAACCTAAACCGCAAGGGATAAATATTACAAAGTGGTGATGATGATAGAAAATTTATTTTCACAGAGTATTCAGAACATTTAAAAGAAAAAACGGCATGCTTCTATTAAATACATTCGAGTCAATAAATATATTTTTTTATATAAATAATAAAGACTATTTGTATAATCCAGTTACGAAGTAAAAAGCGCCGATTACTTTACCTAGCTAATCTCTATTAGGGGTTTAGTATAAATATAAGTAAGGGCCATAATAAATTGAAAGTACCTTCTAATTTTAAGATTAGGTTCTGTGGGTGAATTATCGCCGTTTTGTTTCTCCTCGGATATAGGCTGGGGTTCTTCAGGTGACTGCAAATTTTTCGGAGACATAGGTGGTTGATCACTAGGTGAATCTAAACTGCCTTCATCACTGAAATGAAACCAAAAGAAAATTACGCACTGCCTTTGCAAGTTTTTAGGAGTGAAGGAAATGAAAGGGACTCACCACGAGGATTTAGGAAAGGGGTTTCAGTTTAGATTTCTCGTACCTGACCCTCATTTCTGGTATGACGTAGTGGGCGGGCGAAGGTACTGCCGTTTCGTCTTCCGGAGTTTGAGGTACAGAGACGCTACCGCATTCGAGAATGTAGAGATTGTCGTAGGCTATATCGGAGATGTAATGTATGTTTTCCTGGGCACGGTCTATCCTAAAAAATCTTTCGGCGGTGCAAGAATCCACGAAACAATAGTCGGTACACGTGCCGGATCGTTCTTCCAAGAACTTGTTGATTTGGACTCGCACTTGTTCCAGATCTGCCACGGGGTTTACATCCACCGTACCAAGTGGTATGGCGGCTTGCATGAGAAGCTCTTTATCGTAGTGATGTTGCTCATAGTCGCTCATGATAATTCGATGAAGAGTGACGTGAACGTTTTCTAACGCCGTCTGCGGCACCGTCAATTTATGACCCTTGCGTTTCGCAAGCATCGTGGCTTTATTTAAAAGGGAAAGAGTTATAATGGAAGGAGTTAATTTACACGCTTCTCCATCCACTTGCATGGGTATTGTTTTAGATGTAATAATACGAGCAGTCTTGCATTGGGTAATACACGTACCATGACCGCCGGCTTGCAGCAAAGGCTGTAAACAAGAAAGAGTTGCAAGAGAACTAAGAGATAATTAGGCAATCGCAATAGAAGTGAGGCAGCCCTAACTTACTCACAAGCTGATAAGTAGTTAATCCGACGACTTCTATGAGACCATCTTCAGTACTCGGCTCCACGGCGCCCATGGAACGATTCCAAGGATGAGTTCCACCACCATAACTAAAAAAAAAATAATGAACTAAGAGATAAGCTAAAGAAAACCTAAAGAAATACCTTGGAATGTTAAGGAAGACAATAGCGTGTACTTTGAGCTCTTTCAGTTTTGGCGTCATATCTTTACCATCACATTCTAAAGTCACAAACTCGGCTAACCCCTTCCACTTTCTTTTCAGCAAGTCTTTACCACCCATTTGGCCGTAAAACATTTTGTTTCTCAGCCTTGAATTGAATTTTTCGGGGTGGGCCTCTGTAAAACATTAATTCTGACGCACTGGCATCAAACAAACCGGAAAAAAACTCATACCTCTCGCCTCATGAAATTCCAAAGCAATGTGAGCGTCCACCCCTAAAGAATAATAGTTGTTAACGACGTTTAGGGGTAGATTTTCCTTGCCTCCTTCGCTAGCATCACCATCAACATTTTTTTCGACTTGTAAAGACCACCGATCCAAAAGTACCGTTTCGGATGCGCTGACGTTCAAAAGAATCTTCGATATTGGTTCGTCTGTATAGCCACCGCCCCAACCAAGTGCGCGAGCCAAGTCGTTTCCGGTGCCTAAGGGTAAGACGCCGACAGCAGGTGGAAGTGGTATGCCTATTTGGTCGATGACGCTGAGGATCCACCCTACCGTCCCGTCTCCACCGCACGCAAGTATTCGAAGATTAGGTACCTTCTTAAAAAGTTCTATTCCTAATTTTGGTCCTCCTTGAGTTAGATCGAATACTTGGCGCGGGTTTAGGAGCCACTGGAACTTTTGCAGCAGTTTTGTTCCCTGGTTGCCGCCTGATTTCGGGTTTATGAAAACAATCACTGGAGTTACCGCCGCTGACGGAATTGGTTTTATCACAAATGTTTTCTGATCCTTGTCCTACACGCCAATTAAAAAGAAAACACAGAAAATATCTCTGAGAATAACCACATTTTTTTTTGTAGACGTACTTTGTCTTTGCTTCTCTTTTTACTCGAAGCCCTTTTTTTGGGAGACTTGCGCAGACTTGATTTGAAACTGCCTTTGCGTGGTAGCTTAACTATCCAAGAGGGTGGAACTATAATACTGTTGTGGACGCCCAATTTACATTCCTCGGCAATGCGGTTCAAATTGAAACAACTTTCTTTATTGTGATAAGCTGCTTTGCACCACGAACAACTCAACGCCACAATTTCTTTACTGCTGAACGATAATTTTGATTGGAACGACTAAAACAGATTCATAACAAAACTGTAGTTTCTTTTTAAATTAGTTTCTGAAAGTTGCTGGATAATGATCTCTAATTTAGAATAATTCAAGAGAGTTTTTTCTTTTAGATTTAAGAAATTCATCGTTGGAAGTCTTGAAAGGCTCCAGATTACATTTAATTGAGTTTTATTAGTGAAGTTATTACTTCAGTATCTTTCGCCTTTGACTGGATCAAAGAAGAAGCAATAACGTTTGTGTTAGTACGGGAAGCGAATAAAAAAGATATCTAAAAACACGGCAGTAAAAATGTACAAGCGTTTGCTAAGCCAAAATATTTTCAGCAGAGATTGTAGACTCTGTGAGTCTGACCTGTTCGTAATTAAATTTATACTGATAAAAATAATTACATCAAGTTTACGATGTTATCTGTACACCGAATGAAATGTAAATTCAAATAGTAATTTTATTTGTCTATGCGGAGTTTAATCCTAAATGTCTTTTTTTTACATTTCCATTGATTAATCTGTCAGGATATCTATATTGTACGATATCAATCAAAAATAAAAGTATAGTTATTAATACAACTACGATGCGTCAGGTCAAATCTTATTAAAATTAAAAGTTCGAACAACGCCCCTTGGGGGTTTCTAAGTTCATCTTCATTTATTTTGTTAAGTGAAGGCTTTCGCAAAAGCAACAACCACAAATATTAAATGTTTCAGTTTGTTTTGAAACTAACTTGTTTAATAAATACATATAATCCACAAGAATGGAAATGCCTATTTATGATCGATATTAATACAGAGTGATTAGTTCGTTCGCTGATTACTATTTGACATTAATTTACTTGTTATCGACCCAGACCGATTATTTTTGGGAATTAATGAAAACGACCACACACGTGTTCTTACCTTCCCGCATTGCCTGCACTTGCCCTTTTCAGATCGTCTGTGAACCCAATGGTGGTGGATGCACGTTTGTTCCCGATACTGTCGCACGCCCACGTCCCTAAACGTGGGTTTGCAAGTGAATTTCACCCTCTCCACCAAAGTGTTAATGCAATTTTGATGGGCTATTACATTACACGCTGCACATTTTAATCGCGCACCATGTTTCTGAAACAAAAAGCAATCCTCGTTAATGGAAAAACAATAAATCACAATAATAAGTCGAAAACAGAAAAGTTTAAGTATATGTACAAATTTACAGTTTCAAAGCACTCTTCATAAAACAGAGGCGTGGAGATTTACTATAGCATTCAATATATAGCCTTCCATAATATTCTTGCTTTAGAAATCGAATTCGATTGTTATAACAAAATATTTTCTTTTGAAATTCTTCCCAAGAAACATTTTTACGAAATACGCCATTTACGGTCGATATTAAATCTCACAATGAGCAGTTTTCATTAAATTACCCATCGAAGTCTCCGATGGTCGGCAAATAATAATGAGAATGTCTATTTTAGGAGAGAATGAGCGAACGTGTATATAGAGGAGAACGTTCAATAATGGTTTAGATTTCTGATGTCATTCCACTTATTATCATTGTCTGCATTGTGGTTTGAATGAACATGACAGTCTTCTACGTCCCACTCGTTTCATAACCGCTCTACGTGCGATTTCCACGCCATCGCGTGAAACAAATCTCGACCGCCTTCCTAAACCAACACCGACATTAGATTATAATCTGTTCATTAGCGTCGGCAAATAATTGTCATTCTAATAAGAGCCGTCTACATTCGCAAATATTTGTTTTCGTAATAGTAATAGGCCAATAAAAATATTTACTGTATACATAGTTGATTAGAGCGACACTCGTGAGGTGTGTAAAAATAAACATAATTCCACTCATACCCCCCCTCAGAATTTATAATCCCACGTACATATTGTTCTGACAATATCAGGAATATTTCAAACGGACTTAATTAAGTATGTTAAATGATAAGTAATGAGTGAAAGCTCCCCATCAAATAAAAAATTCTACACACTGCGTCAGTTGAAAATGTTCATTTGCCACGCAAATTGAATTCCAAATTTAACCGGGTTGCCTTCTCCAATAAAATTCTAATCTAGCTAGAAGTGACAAATTTGCTGGAAATTACGCGAAACAAACTCCCCATTAAATGGGAAAAGCTCGCAGATACCTGGCGCTCGGCGAGGGAGCTCTGGAAATAATTACGAGGTCTAATAATGCAGACGACCGAGCGGATTAACTTTTTTCTTTTTCGTTCTTACCGTCACCGTATTGTGGCGCAGAAACGTTATCTCTTGTTGCAAACTAATTCCACACTGCTTTAGCTAAATATTTTAGTACAATAAACAATGCGAGATACCTCGAGTTGCTCTTGAGTTGTAAAAGCAATGTATCCCCCTTTTGGACAAATGTTATCAATAGTCCCAACTAGTTCCTATACATACCCTTAATCACGTGCCTTTTCAATGGCAGAATACGAATAGGAATGTTCGGGATAGCGAAATCACAACCAAACTTCGTGGAATGCGTAAACAGGGCGTATTCAATATTGTTGGAAACAATCATTATTATGAGCAGTTAGGATCTCTGCTTATTTTGCAGTGAATATATTCAATTTCTAAGGAAATAACACGTAAATTTCGATAAGTGAAAAATAAAGAAGACGTAAATGCAGGTAAAAGCTCCGAACTTTCCAGTTCATTCCCTAGCGAAATATGGATGCAACAGAATCTAAGCTGAGCAAGATAAGGAGCTTACAATTTTTGTACAGTAGTCGTGGGCTGAGCGGAAGAGATAGCTTCTCTTTTTATTACGCAAGGTGACCGTTTACTTCGAAGCTTTCAGGCTTTCAGTTTATCAGTGACACATACAAATACTCTCTACAATTCAGTGAGTTTTATTACTTAATTAAAGTATCCTGTTACGACAAAAATGAGTAATAAATATTTATTTTCCAATGAATTTTGCAAGAGTACACTTACTAGTATTATCAATAAAACTATTGGATTTTAGCCAAATTGGCAGTGAATTGCGTTGCACAATTTCTTATGAGCTTTTCGATGGCCAAAAATAAATAAAGAGAAATTCATAATGAAACCCTAACCGAATAAATTATTATGGATTGAAAAAGATAACAAAGTTTTGTCAAAAAAAAATTTTTGCACCTTTTTGTCACATTATAAACACCGCTTAATTTTAGGCTCACCTTAAGTCATGCTTAAGGGCTCGGTGCCATTTTAATGATTTATTTCTACCTTCATGAGTTAAAGGGGGACGCTAAGGTCTTACCGTGCAGTCGGTATCACCGGCATAACAAAAATCCCCGGATGCAGAAGTAGGAATCCATAAATGGTCACCATTCAAAGCTGCATCCGTCCAGTCTGGTGTTGATCGTATTGGACGGTCGCCACCCTCAGTAAGGCTTTTTCTGCAACAAGATAAAAAAATTGTTAGAAATTAGCCGACAATAATCGAACGTAACAACGAACAGCCTGAATAAAAATTTAACAATTGAATTTAACATATTCAGTATGAGCAAGAAATATTATAACAAATTTTAGTTTTAAAATCATTGTCATTTTCATCACGTAGGCTAGGTGATGGGTAAGAAGATTACCCAAAAAACTTTGGCAGTTTCGAAAAGCATTGAAAATAAATTTAAAGTGAGAAAATTATTTATAAGTCCACAATTTCACGTTCTGCAGTAACTTCCGGCTTTACACACACACATAATTTAAGCGCGAAACTTTTACAAGTCACACCGAATTTAAATATTCAGGTGCATTGCAGTTAAAGTTCGGGGAATGAAGTTCTGTGTCATAAAATATCAATAAACTCTGCAACTCAAACTATGCACGTGCGCTTGTCTGTATACAACTTAATAACAGTCAGGCACAAGGTAACATCTTCAAACAAAATCATCTGCAACAAAGACCAGTAAAATGTAGAAATCGACGTTGCCTTATCAAGCAAGACGCTTGCATTTCTGGATTATCCCTTTTAACAAGAACAAAAGAGTTTGCACTTGATGGATTTAAAACTGCAAACTTAGATGAACTTTAAAAAACAATATAAAAATTGATTTTATTTTAATTATACCTCTTAGAGCTCTTCAGAGCAACATTTATAATTTATCTGGTTCGTCAACATTTTGGAAACTAAGCCTGCAAAAGCCGCAAACACCAAGTACTTAAGAAACTATTTAAGACGAACTTTAAGTCCGGACGCGATTAAGTTGGATTAAAGTTTTAAACCACGCATACAACTGAGGTACACAACGTAATGTATTAGTCAGAGTTGCCATTTCAACAAGCCATGTAAATAAGTACCTAAATGAATAGCGCATAAATTTAACTTTAAGGCTTGTGGCCGTTTTGCCCATCACGTCTTATAGAACGTTTCCGGACTGGAAACCGACGTGGTTCCCGGAAACTTCTGGCGGCAGTGCAATGTTTGTTAGTTCAGAAAAATGAATGCAGTTGGACGTAACCGTATGATGAATTACGGAGTGAATTTCTGAAAGTATATTTAACAATTCAGAACGCATTCAACAGTAAAACCGCCTGCCTTACTCTCCGTGGCTAGCCGCAAAGCGATACTTTGAAACTTTAAACAATAAAATGCTTTCAGTTGGTGTTTTTATCTTTCAATTTAACCGCACGTATGGGAAGTAAACCGAGAGAAAGTAGAGCGCACATGTAGTCACTTACTCACGTAATGAAAGTGTAGTTATTTTATCAGAAATTATTACCACGTTTTGTTTTATTTTTTGAGAAAAACTTACTTTGTTGAATTCTTCGGAATATGAAAAGAAAATTAAATTTAAGGAATCTACAAAATAATTGTCACTAGAACCAGCTTCTGTGCAAACATGGTTTTCAATTTATATCAGGCTTTGTAAGGATTAAAGTTACTCTTTACCAGAGAAGCGCGAGCTTTGCATTATTCACTTTCAATAAATTTAAAAAGGTTTGTTCATGTAATTACGTACGTAATTAAAACAGGTAACAATTTAATAATTCTGAATTGAAATTAAGCTGTCTCTTCCGGGCGCGTCTTCGTCGTTTAATTAGAGCTATGCGCTCGTCGTTGGCTGTAATTTTAAATAATGTAGCCAGGTAGGCAGATATCGGGGAAATAATTTCCATAGTTGTGTGAACGGTACTTTTATCGCTCCCCGTGCCGGAAGCCGATATTAAAATTTTGTGGGATTTACAATCTAGCAACAACTTCCTTATGCACACGTGTCAGATTATACTAATGTAGATATTATAAGGATGCTAGTATAATTAGAGGCATGAAAATTTCTAGAAAAAAGCAATAACAATTAAGATGCATATCTTAACGCATATCCAACAACAAACTTAGGAATACGAAGCTTTTAAAAAGTTAAGAGACTAGAAATCTGTTTAACTTTGTCGAAATAACATTAAAGCTACTTGAAATAAAATTATAATTACGAGGAAGTGATTAGAATGACTCATAATAGACAGGCACTGTTGAAAACACCGATTAACATGGCGTTGGGAAATATCAACACGAATATGTGCAACTAGTGATAATTATAACATGATTCGAAAGAAAATCAGAGGAAATAAGACACTATTGCGATGACAATGACAAACAGCTGATAATTTAAACTCTAAACTATTAAATTAAAATTAAAATCTCTTTAGACGTATCCACAAAAGAATTTCAAACTATAGTTATAGCTTAAACGTCTCATATGATAACGAGCTCGAATGGAAAGCTCCTAATTTTCTTTAGTTAATGTAAACAAAACTCCGGTGGTAGCTTGTTTTAAGAAATTCTCTATTTTATTTTTATGTAAAATCCTCATTTTAGAAAAAGTTCCGCTACTAGGCTAAGCCAAATACCTGAAGATGAGAACGAGAAAAAAGCAGAAAGTGAAATATTAACGAAAATCGACAATAACCAACAACTTTAAGTAGGTACTTCAGAGTGACAATAATAAAAAGGATAACGAAAATGCTGATGTCCATGAAAAGCTAGTAAAGAAAAGTACAATCATGAAAATGTTAAACAATCGAAATTAAAACTGATTACAAAACGAAACAAAAATTAGAATAATTACACTAGACTCTTTGTTTAGTATATATTAATAAATAAAATAAATATTTGTGGATTAAAGTATTGATGTTAAATATTAAAAAAAAGTAAAAAAAACACAACATGCAAAATATGTGGGCCAGACAAGCATAGCTATGTTATTGATTTTAGTTCACGATAAGCGTTTTTGTTACTGACGTATTAATTTAATTTTTCATGAAAATTCAAATCAGATAAAAATAGCACAGGTATTACACAACGGGAATACACAATTTTAAATGAAAAATGTTAAATTCAAACTGTCTGATAGCGTAGGTTACGTTTGTAAATAGTTTTTACTTGCTTCGTCTAGCTAGATGGTGTGAAGCTGTGTCTTAGCATTTCTACAACGAAAGCTTCAGATGAGAATTTTAGAAAGGTTTTAACTTAAAGGTACGAAATGCCCCATCACAATATTAATATTCTTTTCACTGTTCTCTTACTTATTTTGACAAGCAAAAAAAAATGTTTCTACAGAAATTTCCGCAAGAAAGTAGAGGGTTGCAGTAATTGATCGTAGATTGAACAAAGAGTTTCACATTGATTCCGAAAAAAGTCTGAAAATATAACAGCTGAACTAAACGATTAAAAAGTCAGAAAAATTATACGTACGGACTGTGCAAACAAAATCAAGTTATTTTATTGATTTACTTCGCGATAAGCAAAAAAAAAATTACATTGCTGGCAAGGTATTAATCTTTTCGGAAAAAACAAACCATGAACATCAGACAACAGGAATGCGTCGCCTATTGTATGTTACCTGATAAAAATAGGCTATTATTCATACTCGACCCAAAAATTACGTGTACCTATGTTTCACGAAGTTGCTGTACTTGTAAATAGCTTTCCTTCGTACGAGCTGTCTCTTCCTAGCTATGGTAGTCATTGGTGTACCATTGAAGCTCTTGTATCCTGGGGAACGCACAAAAACACTCCTGCACGAGCGGTACTAATCACGACACTGAATCCTGTGGGCCGTATTATGTTAAATATTTATTTACCGGCACTCGTCATTATACCGACAGACGTGTATCCATGTGCTGAATGATAACGATGTGTAAATAGTATAGAAGATGTTCACGTGGTGACGCGTTCATGCATACTTAATCGAACGCGGAATGTAAAAAGATGGTATAAAACTTTTTATGACGCTCCGGTGATGCGAACAATTTCCAAACTAACCATCACGTCCTAGTTTCATTCCGTGTGATGTATGTACGTCAAACACTAAAAGGAAAATTTTTCTGGGGTTTTCCACGCTCGAATTTCGCGTGTAATGAAAACGTGAAATGACCTTCACGTTCTTATTTAAAATTAACCGGAAGAAAGATTATTGTATTGTTAAGATGATTTCCAGAATTTCTAAAAATTACTACAGTTTCGTTACTAAAGTAAACACTTGCTACATGATGACGGACGGAAGATTCAATGAATAAGTTTTTATTTTTAAAATAATGAGCATTTTGACGTACTGATGTAACATCAGAGTTAATGTAAGGTATTTCATTTATTTAAAACAAACTGTTATATTCAAAATAAATTTCTATTATTAGCTCTACGCCATCCGGTATATGACAGATAAGATCCGTATCAACGAAAGCACTCCTGTAAATCTTTGGAAAGTCTGCAAGCGTTTATAAAACTAAAAAGTAGAAATATACATACACAAGACATATTTAAATAAATATTCGTTTTCTTTCTTTTTTAATTTAAACAACTATCATACATGTAACCTTGACGTCCTGATTTATTATTAGAACTAAAATAAGGTCGTGAAAGTTTCATGCCCTATCGACGATGCCCTACCATATATAGCCCTGGGAAAGTAAATTATTAACAATTAAATTTCCAGCTCCTGAAATGTCACTAATTTTGCCCTCACTGCGAAACAAATACCGTCTGCGAGGCATAAATAATTCATTCAAGCTATATATAAACGTCAGCATCAAAAACGAAGTTAAAAATAAGCGGAATCGAATTATATAAGCCCGTGCCATCAGTTTACGTCGAGAAGCATGCCGAATGATGAAATTTTCGGGGGAGCGAAGCGCGGCCATTGTAAATTAATGCACGTATAAGCTGGGTTCATATCGATTCCGTGTGTAATTCAACAGATAATTACGTGTGCTTGGCACGAGAGATAACTAAATTTTTTTTCGAATAAAAAAAAGTAGCCCTGCGAATTTTTTCTCGCAAAAAACAATCTTTGTGCCTGAAATTATTTTTATTATGTTAGGTAATCTAATTCTATTACAGAACGTAACGCAAAAGTTCGTCAACCTTTTTACTTACTCGTCACATCAATTGTGACTAGGCATTCCTTTTTGTTTTCTGCGTGCAGCCACCCTTATTCGAAATTTTTTTGATCATGTTATACCGGTTGTTCAATCAAACTGAGAATATAGAAATTCAATGAGAACAAATAGCGCAGATAACGTGAAACTTTGTAACTTGTCACCCACCCACGCCTCCAAATGATGATATAATGGAATAGGCCACCTCCACCTCCACCTCTTTTAGGCACCTACATCGCTTATTTTACGTATTATGAACCTAATAAGCATAGACTTTAGTCTTAGTCATATGTTCTTACTTTAAAGAATGACCTGCATGCAACTTTTGTAATACGTATTATTCTGAACTTCCGTTTGAAAAAAAGTCAATTTTTGTATAATTGAGAGTCACATACATACGAAATAATATACGTGACTAATAAAAGGTGTGTATGTATTTGTTTTATGTTTCATTGACAAAGCTTTGGTAGGTCTGTACCCAATTAAAATTCAAAACGCGCAATGCATTTTAATTACGTACGCACGTCCATTTAACCGCACACTTTCACATTTGCATTTTCGAAGCCCCCAAAATAATCGAATAGCCTCGCAACGCTACCCTTTTTCTTTTGGTGGAGTGAAAATAGTCACAACGTTTATTAGTTGATGGTATCAAGAAATCGGATAGTTACTGTTCCGATCAGTAAATAATTTATCACCAATACGGGCAACTTTATTGACCGCTTGTTGAATTACACGTTAAACGTCCATTTGTCTCGCCGCTTTCGATGACTAGGTGCGCACGTAATCGTCACAACTACGGCATACGGTCTACTGACGGTGAACATGCTGAACAACACAACACAAATCAATGAGTTTATTCGCATTTCAGAAACCTGCTCGTTTAAAAGCAAGAGAATAGAAATAAATTCCACGCGAGTATTTTTAGAACACGTAAAATACTGATTTAATTAACGCCACAAGACGATTTTGTACTTATTTTTTTGTTGTAGTTTCGTTCTACAACCTCTTTTTGATGCCCTTGACTCTACATTTAGACTACCTCTTTACTTTGGTCATATAGCAACTCTTGCGTGTATTTGAAGCACATTTCATTTCTCTCGCTGCGGTGTTTAATTTAATTTAACCACGAATAAGTCAAATAAATAAGGTGGAAAAACACGTTTGACAAAACTTGATTTTTTTGTTTTATTCGTTCGTTGCAAATGTTTTGTATTTATTTTAGTTATCATTACTTAAAGATTAGTAGAAACCTTCATGCTGTTGGTAGCCACTTTAACTCTTACTAAGAATGTTTTTTAATTACTTAAAAAATGTTATAATAAGTATTTTAAAATCATTTTCTAAGTAAATACATCAACTGTTCGTCAAATTCGTAAATTCAAAATTAAATTAGTCGAATGATTTACTTGTAGTAAAGATTGAATCCAAATATTTCTTTAACTAAAATTTCTTTTTAACTTTTAAACATTATAAACTTCTGCACTTATTTTTTTCTCTGGAGACTCCTCCTTCTTAAAAACACACAGTCCTCCTACTACATCCTAACCGAAAATTTCGTTCTTTCAAGATATTTGTCAGAAGTGTAACGAGAAAGAACTGAAGCCGGCGAGGAGTAGGTGGTCGATCGAAACTGAACTCGTTAAAAAAAACTTCTACGTCGTTTTTTAATAATCGCGCGAACCCTAGGCAGGTAAAAATGAATAAAACTCACCGTTCACAGTTTTATCCTTTTTTTCAGCTTTTCAAATAATGTGTTCTTCTTTAAATTAGATCGCTCATAGTGAATAAACTGCTTGGAAGATTAATAGTTTTTGATTACTGAAGACTTACACGTAAGTACCTGGCTTTTAAAGCAACATATTCAGGAGGTGTCTCAAAAGTAACGCCTGTAAGTGAATGATAATGGTAAAACCAACTTCAAGGATTGAGCTAATTCAAACCATTTGATTAAAATCATGTTTAAATCACTGATCCTCAGCAGGATATACCTAACTCATTTTATTTTTTCTTGAATAACGCATTAACGAAGGCATATCGATGCTTTAATTATTCTTTCATTTCGATTTGCTGCTTCTTCAGTCGACAAGCAAGCAAGGTCCATAATTTGGAGACACTTTGTGCACCTTTATAAAAAATGCATCTCCATTATAATTTGAATAATTAAATCAGGTCATCCTACGACCGATTTTTGTACCGGCATTGTATGAGAATAATTAACAAATAACAACCACTTTGCAGCTTAATAAGTCATCTCGTACAAGGCGGCCAAGCTTTCTATCAAAGTATATTTGAAAGTGTTAAAAATTTTGGTGCAAGTCGGTTTTGATTGCAGTGATTCCTCATGCATCCTCTATATAGCTGTTTCGACCCTACTTGAGACCTCCTCAACCGAAGAAGAGTAACTCGAGAACTTCAGTGTTATCCAACCGACTGTCCTAGTTATCTCGCAATTGAGCACATTAGTAACCAATAGCCAATAGGCAATCAAAACCGTTGTACAACAAAATTTATAAAATTTTTATACACAAGAAAAAAACTTACCTATTCAAACAACAAACCGCTATTTTTAAGCCTGAATTTAATACAAGTGACTGAAATGTTGAAATGAAATAACTGAGGCATTCACATGACATTATAAATTCGTTATTAACACAGCATCCTACGATCATGACTTTTCTTTTTTAATCTATTTTCAATTGATAAACTAAACGCATCTTCGGATCTTCCATATACATAAGATTTATAATTGTGGCATGCAAGAAGTTTCATGCATCATAACGTACCCTCTGCTACACGATCCTGCAGCGCTAGTCGGCGGTGCTGCCATCGCAAGAGCTTTGTACCGTGCTTGTTCATCTGTTGGCAGAACGATGTCAACTGATCTTGATCTTAGTGCAACGTTTGGTCCAACCGGAACTTCCAGACTGACTCCGGAATGTTGAAGTTCCTCAGTTTTCCCCTGGGATACCTTCGAAAAGCAGGAATCTACAGATGCAGCTCTGTCCCTCTTCAAATCTGGCACTTGTAAGTATATATCGCGAACGACTAAACCGGGTATGGGTATGATCAACCGATCGCTTTCAGAGAGGGCACCTTCCGAAGTACCGTCCGAACACGGCTCGGAAGGCACGTCCGACATGTTGTCCAAGGAATTTCCCGTTGATTCACCAAAAAATGCTTCTTGCCGATGAATGGATTTGCGCCGTGATGGACTAGGAATAGGAACGTCTTCAGCAGCAAAGTATTCTATGGTTGGCGATGTTGGTATAGGTGGTGGCGATTGAATAGGAGGAGACGGTATGGTAGGTGATAAAGTGACTTTGATTGTACATTCAGGTAAATTCTCCTCCTCTAATTCGCTCGATGATGTATCACTAATACTTAAGCTACTTTGACGATTATCAGGTGGTTCTGGCGGTATTTCATCTGCAGAGTGCAGTTTGTTGTACTCCTCGAGGCAAGCACAGTGAATACAATTAATTTTTGAACTCGAGGATCTTCTCCGTTGAAAGCGACGAGGGACCTCGAGGAAATTACTCGATTCCTCATTTCCACCGGAATCCACGCTTCTAGAGCGTTGGCCGGGGAACTGTGGCACTCGCAGTAAGCTATTAGGACCCGGTGGTTGTCCAGCTTGTTGTCTTTTGGCTTCCAGTTGTATTTCATCGAAGGAAGCCGAGCGTACTTGCTTTGGCACGTCTAAACTGCTTTGGGTTTTCATCTCGGCACCTGTCGGAGTCCGTGAACGCTTGAAGGTGGTGCGGAGCCGGTTCATGGCTCAGCGATGGCGTTCGCCGGCCCCCACATTGGCATGCCTCATTCTGTTGAAGAATTTCAATTAGAAAGAAATAATTCTCATGTCAATCAAAACTATCCGGAATGCTATCCTTTTATTGTCATTTTATGTCCGAGAATATATTTAAACGTTCAATTCAATTTACTTATACACTGGATTAACAATCAAAATACCGAAACAAAACTTCTTATGTGTCAATCTAATAAAAGCACTTGCGAAGATATCAAATTCTGGCCACAATTAGATAAACATACTGTATCTTTTGTTACAGAAGGACAATAGTCCAGGCATTCAGTAAAAACATATATTTATTTATTAATAAGTACATTGAAACGACATGGACATTGCTATAAATAAAAGCAGAATAAAATATGAAAATCGTGTCAACCGTCATTAAAGATTATCAATAACTTTCTGTTTGGAAAATTCAAAAAGTTTTATGGCCCGTCCGCGAGGATCACAGGGAAACGAGATTAAAGTGTGAAGAATTTATTGGTTGGTGTTCCCGGAAACACGTGTATTTCGGGTCGTTCACGCTAAAAAAAACACCGACGGAAGGCACAGTCAAGTCACAAATAACTTTCGTATTATAGTACGTACGAATCGGAAAGTTATTTTTGATTGAATTAGGACGGGAGTGCGTCATTAATACACAATAAATTTTCAGCAAGCTCATAATAATATGAAAGTCGTCGTTCGTCATGCGATTCTATGGAAAGTCGTTCATTAATTAATTTAATACAGAAATTGACTTACCTTTTTTTTACGAGGATATAAACCCTAAAATATTTTTATATCTAACATTAACTCAATCATTGCTTTGTGAATGCTCGTCATCAATGATGTGATAACGATACACTTAACATTGATTTGTAATGTGCATAGACGTTAATTTGTTTTACTATTCTGCAACAACTTTATTTTCATAAATTTACTATATATCAAAATATAACTGCAACTGTTAGAAACAAAAATATAAAATAGAAGATGAAATGTAATAGTGCAAACGAGTAGACAGGCCTTTGCTTGTAACATTAATAACCTTAAGATCAGTCCTATGATTTTATAGAGAAAAAAAAACTAAAAGATGTTTTCAGATTTAACAGCGAAATATGATTCCCGTATGTAGAGACGGTTTACAAACCTCAAACAATAGATATTTCACATAGGTTGGGTTCTAAAAGGAATCGTAAATCGCATCTCACTAATTAAATCGCGAGAGGACAACGCTATCATACAACAATCGACGGGGAGCTTTAGACTTACATAGGTAGTTTCAGTCCCACGAAAGCTTTCTCTTTTCGTCCTTTGAATCTCAATTTCATGCCTACATCAAGTTCTAAATTTCTAGCACCATTCACGTTCGTAAAACTAACAAAGCTAATAGTTTATGAAGTCCTTTTGTAATGTTCAAAGCAACTAACTCGACAATTTTGCAACCCTTATTAACAGCATCAAGAAGGGAGAGATTAGCGTACCGATTTAATTGAACGAGCTGTACACTATAGAAAGAAGCAGAGAAAAACGATGTCACTTGATTTAAGTAGAAACAATCGTAAAAGATGTGGTCCACTTCCCTCTTTCCACTGGAAGAACTTTTCTGAATTGGAGTTTAATTTTTTTGAATAAATGCTCATTTCAATAACGTGTGCAAAGTTGCCATTTTTGCTCATCGTGGTACAGTTGCCGTAAAAATAACCACAAATATTAGTATGCGTTAATGCCATACGGTATTTCTAAGCCGCACTTTACCTAATGAAATCGCGCTAATAACTCTCCCTTACAAACATGCCGTGCCCATGTGAATTCATTCATGCTTTAAGAGCAGGGCCCTTCTGTAATGCGCCTACTTTTTGTGCTGCCGCAAGCGTTTTACCTAATGGCTCTTTGAAAAGCCTCACGTGCAGCGAAACTTTATCATCGATGGGGAGTAATGAACGGTAGCAATACGAATGCATTCAGAAAAATTTTAAAAGCTGCTGCATTTAAATAATGAGTAGGTATATTTTGTGAGGAAAAAAGCACGCTATTTAACTAAACTGTTGGATTTCGAAAACTTTTTGATTTATGATCACGAGGACAATCTGCCCGGTTTAATCTATTTTGGAACGAACCCTCTGCGGAGAGGGTAGGTGGCGATGTCGTTGCAAGGCTTGGATTGTCAAATAAATCATAAGCAAACTATTAAAAAGTGCTTGCTTACTGGGTGTGAGATATTAAAAAAAATAACACGGTATTAAAAATAATTTATGATGTTAGTTTATACTGAAAATAAAACTAGCTTGCTGAAAAAAAAAAAAGCTTCAGTGAATATGTTGCAAAAGTATTAAATGATGTTAAAATTGGATGATACTTTTGCATATTTAATATTTTGAAAATGTTCTATCAAAATTGGAAATTTTAGTTTGACGTGTGCTTTCTTACGATACCACTTACATTGATTGATACCAATGTAAATAGTATCATAAGAAAGCATAACGAAATTGAATGTAAATATAGCTTTTAAGTAGAATTAATATGGCAGAACGAAGTACTTGGATTCGGTAAATAAATCATCCTGCTCGTAACGTCATTTAGTACTTTTTTTTTAGTTCGTAAACTTAAATCAATGCGACCGTAAAGGAAGTCGCCCATAAAACCAATTTCGTAAATAAATAAAGTTTAATCAAGTGATGCGAAAATTTACATCCGCGCAGATATAAAACGCGTCTTTCTGTCGATAAAATTCAAAATTTCACGCGAAACTCTGACGGGCGTATGAATTTATGCGTTTTTTTTACCTTTTGCATTCATACGCCAGTAATCTCCTGTTTGGAGTTCGGGAGCGGAACGAAATAAAAGTCGGATTTATTCACTGTGCAAAAAATAAGTATGTCTTTATTCCGATTGATGTTTCGTCGTTAAGAATTCTCTTCTTGATTTCGTCAATTTATAACGGGGCCCGCTTCGGAGAGCCCTTGGAATCCTCTTTTTTGTAACGTAATGCCCCCATGCTATCGTTACGTTAAGTCTCGAAATAAAATATCACAAGTTTTATTTTAAAAATGCGTGGCGTTTACTTTCGAACAAAGAACCCATTTATAATCTTGGTGTATGTAGGTATTTTATTCGTGATATTAAATTCTTGTCATTTATTTTAGCAGAATAGATATACTCTGGGCGTTCTTGCTCATTTTCTTAAGGAGCTTTTAAAGATGGATGTGTGGTTGCGTATCGTGACTTTAGCTAGGCGTTGACGAGGGCAAGATTCGTGGCGGCACGATATCGGCTTATAAAAAACACGTATCGTTTCAACTAACAGTTTATAACTAACAGGTAAAATACTGATACCACTTCTTTACCTGTTATTTATAACCTGCTACCGATGGTATGCGTTTAGAAATTTTTAATGTCAACTATAGCAGGCAGTGCGACGGACCTTGCTTTTCGCTACGACATGCAACCACCAATTCCTAACACGAAACACGTTATGCAACCATAGATGCAAATTTGATAAATCCATGTAAATCTCCATCGGAAAGTGAACCTGAATGCCTACTTATTTTCAAAATATTTTTCCATCAACGATATTATTTTTTATTAGGTTTGTATACATATAAATCCTGTGATAAAAACCTAATAATTTACGCTCTCCAATTGCATTTTTTTTTGTGGACTTTCGACGATTTTCGTTGTGGCATGGACCAGTTGGAAATGGATTCGATATTAACGCAATAAATCAAACGTCAAAATATATCAGGCCAGAATTTGCATCGTAGGTGTACCTGTCTACTGAAATTTTACGAAAGCGCCTGATTAATGTGTAGGTATCCTGACAGTAAAGCCACTAAATTACGATAACAGGCGACACAATACAGTTTCCGAATGCCACCACGGAAAGCGATATCTTTTAGACGAAGAGCGGGCGGCCATAATGAAATTATGCTTTCAGATCCGAACACGATCGTTATCAATGGTGCTTCGAATACAGATTGCTTCCTCGAAGTTGCAGAAACTATTGCCTACGAGTAGGCGTTACACTGAACTCGTGAAATTTAAAATATATAATTTTCTAATTATATTATTACTATTATTTTATCTGCATATTTTATGAATCCATTTAGAGGGCCGATACCTTCCAAAAGATTAATTTTTTTTCCGAAAGCAAATATCGCCTGTTCAATTAAATTCTTTTAGATGCCGGGGGGCACGAAGTCAGAAAGAGGTGTCAATCATTTTTATTAAACTCGAGTTTCCTGGCACCTAATTTACCCCCATGATGGATTGTGTATTCAGGCAAAAAGTATATAATGTCAGTCAAGTATTGATGTTACAGGCTTGAAACTGTGTTGGTTTTAAACCGCAAGCTCAAACATTTCTTTCAATTAGGTTTCATTTTTCTGAAAATTAGTCTGTTTAATACCACAACCCTTTATAGTATATTGAATAGTGCGGTAACATAATAACATAATAATAATTATTAGAAATTTTTTCGTTACCTACTAATCCTCGTAGTAGAGTTTCAAGCATAAACCTCAAGAATAACAAATTTTGATTCGTTTCGACATTCGCTTTTCTTAAAAAATTAAAAAATTGCGAAAAGTAACGAGAAAGAAAATAGTGAACATTGAAATTTTTCTGTGGATTACGTACTTAGTTGTCAACTTAATCGTTTTGCATTTTCTTTTACGTGTATACTCTACGATTGGTTAAAATTTAAATATTTTCCTAATTCATTAGACTAATAACCTTCTGTTACGATCAATATCAACAGTGGTCATAAAAACCAACATCATTAACAACGGTTTCCGTAAAAAAAAAGATTAAACTGCCCCCGTTTTGACCAATTTCATGTGAATCGCACAAATGCGTTCGAAATGGAATGAAAACATTTGGGTTTGTTTGCGTAACTTTAACCGCCGTATATTTTGCAATTGTTCCGACCGGGAAATGGTGAAAATTACATAAAATTAAAATTTAAAAATCCGAAATTGATTTGATTAAATACACACGAAGTGAACGTAAAATAGTTTTAAAGCTAAGCTGCCAGGCAACTATTTGTAACATGGCGGATTTGTGGCTTCTGCAGTCTCGTCGGGTGTAATAGATTCTTCACTAAACCGTTACCGCAGATGGCATTTTCTTTACACCGATCCGCCTTTGACAGAGAACCTCATCGCGGTTTAATGTAGATTGAAATTCTTGGCGAAATTGATATTAAGGGGATCTTTAGTGCGTGCAGCATCCCGTTTTATATGGTTATTGATATTTACCACGCTTTTATGGCTTCACAATTCAAGCATTTTTTAAACACCCTTAGTTTAAAAAGTAAATTCAAAACGAGCTTCAGTTTCAAATAAAATTTAACTAAAAAAGCTAGACGTAGACTTCGTTGCGATGACTGCAAATGTATCTAGAGTCTTACAAAAATAAATAAACGACCCTTTAGATGCAAGCGAAGCTCTAAAAGCCTTTTAATGCATCAACAACTGCAACAAAGTAAAACGACGAGATTTATGCTTAGAAAATCGATCTCTATACATGTTGAGTTTAACTCTACCTCCTTTTACAAAAGAAAACTTATTCTATTACATATTTATGCCTCGCAAACGTATAAGCTCATTTGTTCGTTTTCCTTTGTATCGGGGTAGGTAAATTGCATATTTTTACTTTTTCTTTCGTTAAATGCAGACTATTAAAGTAATTTCAGTGTCTTTTGTCCGTACTATTACACGCGATCCATTTAATTGTCCGTTTACATAAATGAAGCCGGAACAGACGACGGTGTTTTGCGAACTGTCTCAAAGAGGGAGACGATAATTGCGTTTTGCGGACAATGTGCAAAGGTATAATCGTCGAAATTCGATTATTGTCCTTTATGTGTGCCTTTTTTGTTTTAATAATGAAACCATCCCGAGGAGCAACCGTCGGTTAAAATTTATCGCTTTTAATTCAATTTTAGTTCTTTAAATATTCCTTTGATGTGTAAATCATCAAAATTATGTGCCTCTGTTGTTCGTTTTGTTTCCTTTACGTGTAAAATTGTGCGACATTATTTTATTTTTACAAAACTCCATGTCAAACTTTTTACCAGTAAACATTACCTAATTTGAAATGTGCACAGCGGGAACGAAACTTATTGTTCAAAACCTATTTGTATAATTTTGAAGTGACTTTCTCATTTGTAGGGTAATCTGCAGAGCGCCACTTTAAAAAGAATTCATCCCTTTATTAGGGTTTTATAATCTTTACAGCCCCGAGAATATAGTCTAATTAGCCTAGTTATTTGTTTGTTCTTCGCCGACGGAATATAATTTCTAATAATATTTAAAGTGGTATAAATCCGTAAGCCTAATTTTTTTTATTAAACTTAAATTCTTTTAAAATTTAGAATTTTATAATTTATGTAATTTTCAAATCAGTCTGTATATACGTAAACAACATAAGCAATTAAACATGTGCTCCCTTCAATTTGCAATGTGTCTGACGTGTACAACATAGTTTATTTCACGGTGTTGCTAATGGCATCGCGCAGCTGTTAGGAATTTAGGGTAATTTGTCGCGACGTTTGATATTCTAAAGGGTACGGGAGGTGAGGATTTTAAATTAGAGACGACCTTACGTAATTATTGCTTCAATGAGAGATAAACTTTTGCTAATTCCGAATATTTCACTGATGTAATGATAAAGGAATTAACAGTTAAACATGGCGTGCCATTTTCCCGGTTTATGAATGCCATCATATTTCGCCAACGTTTTCTTATTTTGAGGACGGCAAAATTCAAATCAATGCCATTTAAAAAGCACTAATCAGTGTTATCAAGAAAAATTGGGGGTGTTGTATTTCGGCAAGTTTCCCGCTTTGTCATCGCCTGAGTCAAGTTCAAGATATATAGCCCAATTCAAGTGAATGATACAAATTATATTCTGGAACCTAATTTAATGTGAAATGAAAATCTGTGTCAGCGGCGAAACTTTTAATTTAAAACAAACAGGCGGGCGCACGCTTGCTACGCCCCTCCTCCAGTTTAGGCGGCAGCAGGGGCACTTTTTCCTCGGCATCAGAAACGAATTGAATAAACAGAATTAAATTACCAAGATAAACAAGAAAATAAAATATTTCGCTGCTGAAAGCTACGCGGCATTTAATGCAGTGAACACAGCCCGCGGCTAATTTTCATTTGGCTTCGCTCTCCTTTCGGCTCGCCAATTTGGAGACGATGGATCGATCAAATTCGTTAATTTTTAATTTCAGTCTTTGTGCCCGATGTACGACGTGAGTGCTGGAAACAATGGCTTCGGCACGAGCACGAGAAAGATCTTTTGTCAGCGCTTTATTACTCGTGGGAGCAAAAACGACCATCAAATGGAAGGGTTTGCTCGCAATTACAACTAGCATTACATTGGAAATTGTACGATAACAAAAATGAAGATGTGCCTTTAGCCAAAGAACATCTGGAATAAACGGTCCAAGACACATATGCTCCAACACTCCTAATTGGTCACGTTCTTTTATTATTGCTTTTACTGAAGGAACACTATTATAATGATTACAGTGGCAACAGACATGGAAAAATTATTTTTAATATCCGTTCCATTTGTTTTTATATTTTGTTTTGCAAATTTATATTTTATTTCTATTCTAATCTATTCAGTAAATTGGAAATTTCAAGTTTCTAATATCTTGAGCACAGGCATTTGTTTACAATAAATAAAGAAAACCAAGAGAAAGTTGAAGTCTAGAAAAAAAGATAGATATTACAATGAAACTTGGCGGGAAACACTTTTAAAAAAGTACTGATTGAAAGGAAAGAGGAGTAAATATGCTGTGGTTGAGAACTTGGAAGGAACCTAAAAATAGGAAGTTACAGCAAGGAAGATAAAAAATGGAATGAGATTGTGAAACTATGAATCTGAATGACCAGTGAAAGCTTCATACAAAAAAAAATAATAATACTAGGATTAACAAATAACTACACAATCAAAGTAAGCTGCAAAATTTCACTAAGGGAAAAAAAGGACCAAGAGACGAAACTCAATAAGGCATGATTTTATTCAGCTGATGATGTTTTAAATACCGTCATTATCTTGGAGAAATAAAAAAAAATGATATTAAAAGGCAAGTAATAAATGCAAAAGTGAATATCAATGACGTGCCTTGAGTTCGTGATAATCCAATAATCAATAAATGCGTTTTAAAACGGAACAGGTGGGTTGCGTTCCAGAAGTTTCCACTTTTGTTCGATTAGAAAAGGATTTTACAGCGGAAACCTCTTAGCTCACGCAGTAAAATGAAAATCACAAAACCCCAAACTGCGTATTACGAATAATAAAACGTGACACTAAACTCAAACAGAAACAAAAATCACTATTAAAACAGAAACATTAGCGAAATAAAAGTGCAGCATAAGGTAAAACTTTTCCCAAATGATACGGGTTCGAGGAAAAAGAAAAACTCGTCCATTTACGAAAGGGAATTAAATGACGCTCACGTTTCTAAAAGTGTTATGTTTTTGTGTGTCTTGTAATTTTCAGTCACGCTACCGAACTTTAATTTCAGTTCCAGTTTGACAGAGTGATTTACAAAACAACTTACTCGTGCCTGGAAATTTTAAGTTGAAATTAGTTTCGTTTTTAATACACATAAATATTACTACAAACGCACGCGAATGTAAAATAATTCAAAAAAGTTACTATTCAGTTAGTTCCACGTCATTTTCACACGTAATGGCGTAAAGATGAACCTATTCACCAAATAAGAAAAAGAATAAAAGGCTGTGAAAGCAGAAAACAAATTAAATAAATACAAAGCTCAAATTACTTTAAAATTTATATTATCAAAAAATCTTAAAATCGCACGAAATTAAATGCGGTATCGTGATTGTCGAATTATAGATCAAGATAAGCTGAGGAGTAATTACTTCGTTAAGTTGCTGATTGCCCACGCGAAGCTCTCCCGTTAGGAACAAATAACGCCTTAAGCAGAGCGAGCTTCCTTTCAAATACGTGCCCCGCTAGACTCCTGAATTTCTTAGGGGCTAATGATTTTTCCATTATCGTCGCATTGTATTTCAGCGCTTTCGCAGTTTCGTCCCTCAATTTGTAAATAATGAAAGGCTATGACGCTCTTTTGTTGTTTATTTCCGCTAAACCGAAAATTAACTTTTGATAATATACAAGGAAAATTTTAAAGTTGTGCAAATATCTAAACTGGTAACTTTTTACTGTGCCAGTACTTCTTATTATTAAAAGGTATTGAATTTTTTTTGGACAGCACAAGGAATGAGAGTTCATTGATATTTAAAATCGATACTAATTTTTTTCGCTTTTATGTGTGACTCGACAAAAAATCGACGGTGATTACAAAACGTAAGAAAACTTTTTTTATATATAGTCTGTTGAACGCGAACCCCAGTGTTGTGCTACTTAGTAGAGAAATTCTTGTGGCAACAATATCATCGTAAGTAGCTTTAAGATCTCAAAGCGAGAGATGAACTTGAAACCGTAAACGTGAAGATTGGCAATTACAACAAGCTGCTGAAAATAACATTGGCTTTTACAACAAGTTACTTGAAATGATCGGACTTTTTATATGAACGCGTTTTAAATTTTATTTTAGAAACAAGGTTTAGTAAAAACTTAATTTCCAGGTTTTCGCATTTTATTTTCTCTATACTCTTTACTGTTAGGTGACGTTCTTATTCTTCTACTCAGTCACTTCTATTAAATTGAGTAACTGAACGAAATCTTTGATGTTTCATTTCAGAGATGTGCTTGCCATATAAGAAGATAAAATAAAATATCCCTTTCAGTTCTAGCGTTTGTAGTTTAGGAATTACTTGATTTTATATAAATAAACTGTTCTTGTGTAATTTTCGATAAAACTGTAGAAATAGCAAGTTTTTAACTCATTGCTTTTCTTTGCTGAAAACGCGACAAGTACGTTTTTTTCTACAAACCGAAATTACATTTAGAAAAACTAATTTCTCGTTATTTTGCCTTTTTTCCGCCGCTTTGATGTGTCACGTTCCCGCAGTAAACATATATAACGACGGTAATTCTCTCGAAAATGGAGAAATATAAACGAATTGAGTTGACGAGGATTTCATTTCTTACAAACACGCGTTACTTAACCCACCGCACACGTTATTTAAATGAAATCTTTCACGAAGTAAAAACAAAAAAAAAGTAGCGAGAAATGAACAATAAAATCATTTCATACAACCGAAGTAAATAATTTTGGGAAAAATAAAATTGCCAAAATGTAATCGTTTACTTAAACACTGACAAGGGTATAAAAGTACAGATTCTACACATTTACTTACTATAACGCATTAATACAATTTCATAAGATCGTTGGTTGCATCGAACTCATGAAATCCGAGGCAGCAATATTTCAGTGAACTTGGAAATTTAAGTTTAGCTTCGATTTAGTTAGAAGGGAAGTTTAGAAGCTGCACAACTTTACGTCTCTGTTGCTCAGTCTCAGCATTTCGACACCACTAATTGCTCCTACAGGACGAAATAAGACAGCAGCCATTCAGGAGCTTACTGCCCGAAACTAATAACGTATTTAGACATGTCGGTTGCTATAAACTAGAAAGTTTGCATGCTGTGACGTGTCTTTATTACCACGTTTGCGTCTAAGTTGCGAAAACGTCCTTTTCACACAATCTGTATATCGTTGTTTTAGACGTAAGTATTTGCGATTTATAACCCCTACATCTAAAATATAGAGAGCCATGTACTTCCAAAACTTACTATGTTATTTTTTATATACCTGGATGGATACGATTTCATTGTTCTTTCAAAAATGCGAAACCTTGAACCTGCATTCACGAAAACAAATTGAAGATAATCCACAAGTTGTTTGCAAGTCAGCCACATTACTCGTCTATATCCAGCTTTAGAAAACAAAAAGGTACTCGACAAGTCTCGAACAGCAATCTTTTTCGCTTCGCTGGTCGACAACGTCATCGCGCTAAATATACGATGCAATGTTATTCACGCATTCACAATCTGTTCTCTAAACAAATTTGTTTACTCGAGGGTGGATGAGTCTCCGGCAAACATACTTTTGGCAAGAAAAGGGATGCGTGACGTAAACATTAACGGCGTCGAATCAATCAGGACGTCGTCCTGGAGCTTCGTGCTTGTTTTGAAACAGAATTTTCAAGAGTGATTCAACGTTTTATTTGTCCTTTTGTAGGTTGTAGGCTCACAAGAAAATCATATCAATTTTATGCTCTATGGCAGCCGCCTTCCAAATTATGTTTCCTATCTTGTTAACTTGGAAAAAATAAAACAAAGTTTTCTTCTAAGTAATCACACTAGTCGGCAATTTTTAACTTTTTGTTCGTGACATGTATTAAAATAACTGTTTATTTGAGTTTTGGGTCTGCTGTATTTGAAAACGGCCATAGAAATTTTGTAGAACCCACCAATTTGGAGTAGATAAAAAAATACGCGTAAATTTTCTTTCGAAGGCAAGAAGATATGTATCCAAGGATTTATTAAAAACTTGTTTTTGCCCGTCTCAAAGTAAGTTAACGTGTGTTGGTCACATCTGAAATGTTTGATCGAAATTATCAGGGCTTAATTCAACCACGATTCAATTTCCCCTGCTAGTTATGCACCGGTAATACAGTTGGTAGGTCGAGCAGTGATTACACGTATCAGTAACTGCTGCATGAGCTTGTGTAGCCATTAGTAAAATAGTGATCAGGTGAATGGCCCTAATTAAGGTCATTATGTTCACTCTGTTTCATTTTCTAAATAGAAATCGTAATACGGACAAATCTCGTCTTCATAAATTGTTTATAATTTGGCCATCAAGATCACTTCATACCTTCCAATTACTTAAAAAATGTTACAGGGTTGAAAGAGATTATTTCTGTCTTCTTATCTTTAGTCATCAATTTGGTAGGGTTATTATGGAAAATACAAGCAACTCCCTTCATCAAAATAAGAACCAAACTTCCCGATAACTATTAATTTACTTACAGACATCTTTTAATATTAATTAATGTCACTGTTTTTATTAAATTTAAAAAAAGGACCTTATAAAGCAAGTTATTACAACTTAAATACACAAAGAGCACATTGTACGTATTAGTAAGTCTCTTTTATTAAGTAGTTCAGACTCCCATTTATTAAATTCGACAGGAGGTAGGCGAAGGCACCGAAACAGTTCAAATGCTGCCTCGTATAAATTATTATCGAACAGGTTTACAAAGTTTGAAGTCCTGAACTTAGTTCCTTAAATTGGCAGTCTAATAAGTTTAGTTAAATTATCGCAAAGTTTCATTTGATAATAATAGGATTTACGGTAATAATTTCAATAATAACGTCTGGCGCATTATACGTGTACATTTTCATGACCGATGTCGAGGGCAATAGAATTTTCTTGTTTTATTATTCGACGTTTCGCTGACAGCTTGTTCACGATCGCAGGTTCCTTTCAGGAGTTCGTTTACAAATTTTAAAAGCGCTGCCAGCATGCAGAATAGATAGTGATGATATGTCCGGAAAATTTGCTGCTCATAATCCATCGCATATGTTCCGAAACTAATAAAGCAATATCAGAAGCACACTCCCTATTTTAATCCAGGTATTTCGGTACTAATAAAGCGGCAGGAAAAGCGAACTTCTTGTTTTAATCCAAAGTTGACATAGCTGCAAGCTTAGAATATTTCCTGCATTATACTTCGGAGTTAAAATTAAATTACGATTGCAAATATTTGCAGACAGGAGAAGTATTATCGTTATTGCGAAAGCCTGCAGCAACATTAATGTTTTTGTAAGAAGCTTTTAGTATACTATATTAATAATTGGCGATAGAAAACATGACGTACAATACAAAATGTTTATCGTCAGACACGGTCGCTTCCTTTTTAATATCATTATATTTGAGTATTTGAGATATTTTCATTAAAACTTTTATTAATTCACGTTTTTTTGAACCATCTTGTCCGCTCCTCTAAGATTCTTCATGCTGTTGTAATTTATGCACTTTTTAATTACGTCGTAACAAATACTACTTATTACATTCGGTTTTTAAAGTCACGTCACACGTGTTTCCATGTGAAAGCCTGAAAACCCTACTATAAAGATGACAGTTTACTTCCCGGAGGAAATTACTTGGTCCTGCCGTATGTTCGCCCTCCCTTTTTATTATGTTCGCACGCGAACATCGTCGCCATAAAGCTGATTAACTGGAAAGTTTATCGAGTTCATCTTATGTTTGAAACACAATAATCTTTATGTTTTCTACAATGTAGCTTGTAAATACAGTGACAATGTTGTACGTTTTAGTTTTCATTGTGTTTTTTTTTCGTTTTATCTACATACTTTCCCATGTAAAGCAACAAAATTGTGACATCAGTTAGAAACACATTTGTGGATGAAGCGGTTTAAAGAAGGATGTTTGCAAATGTCCTTTCGCGTTGTTATTTTAGCCAACAGTTACTTACTTCAGGGATCACTTGGAAGACAATATTGAAATGAAGTCCCGATATAATAAAAAGGAGTTAAAGGAATTGTGATTATCACACTTATTATCATACTTTCAAGGACTAGAACGTATTAAAAAAAACGTGCTCTCTAAGCGCTTTTGTTCGAGCTCCCACTTATCAATAAAACGTTTTACGTGGGAACTTCAGAGATAAAACTTCCGGCGTTAACGCCAACAAAACGACAGTAGTTTAAGAACTCTCCCCCGACTTAATTCTAATTACTATTTTCATCAAAATAGCATCGAAATTCCTTTTTTACGTCTTGCAAAACTTGTTATGAAACTTATTGGGAGTCTGATTGAAAAATAATCCCGAAAACAGGATTTATATTCAACCGTACTTGGAGCTTTTGGAAGGATTTTCTTCGGCAAATCACAGTAAAGCTCAGGTATAAATTTGAAAAGTTTATGTAGTGCTCTTAGCGCGCTTCTTTTTATTTCAAGTTTTATTCGAAGAGATATCTCGTTTTACCCTATTCTTTCTATTTGAAACATACAATATTTAAATAAGTGTAATTTAACTCGGCAAATCAGGAGCCTGTGAAACGAAACATTTGTTGTCGTAGGCCTTAGAATTGTATGTGGAAGCTCAAATAAGGTGTTGGCAGATTTATAACGCAACAAACGTACTCTCGCTCTGCCTAGAATAATTTATTGTCTTTTAGCAAAGCAAAACGCATCAGTTCGCTTCGTTTGCTTTCGTACGTGCTGCGAGCAATTTTCGTCTTTCGTGCACACTGTCTTTTCAGGTATTCGTTTCCAGTTGTTTAACTAAAGTGATTCAGAAAGTCCAACAACGAAAACTAAAATGTAATTTTCTCCACTGTCATATCTCATTTACAACAAATCCTAACACGCTACTTCACTTGTAACTACATTCTTTTTACAAGTGTGAACTGTATTTATTATTTCTTTCTGCAATATTATTTACAATGTAACTACAACTTGAGTTTATATTTTAAATTTCTTATATATGTTTTTCTAAACGTACCAGTAAACAAATGCTTTAACAATTTAAATTCAAAACCATTATCCTGCAATTGAACTGTTCCGAACATTTCAAAGACACTGTTCCTACACTTAAAACGTTAGCCCATAAATATTGATTACGCTGAATAAACGGAACTGTGAACGACTTCGGAGAACTTGAACAAATATTTAAACTATTGATTAGCTGACAAATTAATCTGCAGGAAAATGAGATATCTTTAGTTCCACTGGCAAGTTTGAAGTGCCGAATCTGATTTGTTAATTAACCTGTTCAAAGCGTCTGTCGGCTAATTGTAATTAGTCTGGCAATTCCCATACATTTAATTCGGTTATTGTCTTACAGCATTGCAGGTTACTTAAGCTTCGACATTTTCTTCAAGCATTTAAAACGAATCCGGGATTGTTTCCTTAATTTTCACAGAACTTAACGCACTTTTAAGTAAAAAAAAAAAATAGAATAATATCCAGCAAGTCTTTATTATTTATGTGGCCTTTAGAGTTTTAAAACGTTATAACTAAAGCACGGATTTAGGTGCATTTTTAGATCATGAGTCACCTCTCCATAACGCATACGCCCGATTAAAAAAGATTATTCGTGGCCTAAGAATCCGTGTTTTAGTTACAACATTAGTAAAAGTGAAAACCTTATATTTTGTTTCGATTGAAAATAGTGGACTTTGCAATTGGGGGATTACTCACTTGTTGTGATAAAAAGTTGAGTTCAATTTTTGTAAAAGCAGAAAAAGTTTGCACAGCAAGCTGAGGTTTTATTCAATCCTCACCGGATACGTGGAACACGATCGGAATTGTTTATCAGACTTTGCCACTCGATAACGTAATATGAAGGAATTTTCAGTGAGTGTTTGTAGACCCCCACGTTCCGAACCTAGCAACAAACACATCTTGAAAAATCCAGGAGAGGAACGTCGCCTAAATAATATCTTCTTTTTAGATATCACTTGCCGGTTAAATTCCCTTTTCTTTTTTCTATGTGGGGTTGTGTAGATGTGTGATTTTATAGAAACATCGGGGGGAAGAACTGCTAAAAAATCACCAATCAATTTCAAAAAACGTCAGTCTCTTTTCTTATCAACAAAATGTGCTTCGTTTATCAATCACTAAAGATTACAAGAAAAGTTTATCGTAAACAGAGTGGGTGGCAGGGTTGATTTATATAAATTTATTTATTTTTTTAATCTTGACTTACCATGTAATAAAATATCTATCACACGACAAGAAGATGCAGTAATTTACTCCTCGGAAAATTTCTACCTGAATCGATAGACTTTAAATTGACATTAGCGTGATGCTAACGACATTTTATCACAAAGCCAATATCCTGCTCATCTCATGCTTATACGCGTTTGCTAAGTTTACTCTGAAGGAATTATTTCTGAAAAACGACTATGCAAAGATTATTACGCAGGTGTAATCTAAATCTAATGCGACAATGGTCATCAATCGTCTGGAACTTTGGCTTGACAGTTAAAAGATTTTAATTTAAAAGAAGGAACTAGAATTACTTCTGACAATTCTCGTAATTAAAAACTGGATCCCTTATAAGTGTGTCGCCCTGAAACGCGCGCAATATATCTCGCTCTGCATACTTTAATGTATTATTAAAAGCCTGCAAATATTAAGCCGGAGCTAAACCGGCGGCATAATTAAAGCATAACTTATTTTCGTCTTAAAGGCTTTCTACTTTAATTTCCTGCCCGGTGGTGATTAATAACTCTTCCGAGGAATTCTTTGACACGCGACCTCACGGGCATTCAAATTTTCGTAATTACTCAACCCAGTCACTTTTTCTATATTGACTGAAAAATAATGGAAGTGCAGGTTAAACCATTTCTTTTAATTTTTCGAGTGAACAAAAGAATAATTTGTTTAAAAAATATGTGCTTTCTGTGCTTGTTCGTCATAAGGGCGTATTTGGTTTGTGATAGTAGTGCAAACGTTTATTTGCTTTATGTCCCTGCATCGAACACATAAAGCCTGTACTTTATCACACTTGTGCAATAGAATTGAGTTTGAAATGAAAATTTATACTTCCCCAGAGTAATAATGATGTTCACACTGTGGAATTATTTAGAAAACTTTTAATAAAAGAGTTGCATGCGGACGTGAGGTATATGACAGCATCAACCGCTAATTGGTGCCGGTGGCACATAAATCAATACCGAAAGCACCTTTCAATAACGTGACGTTGCAGTGGAGTACCTCATTTCTAACTGCAGCTAAAATTACAATTATAGGGATAAATAAATAATTAAACCCATGCAATTATAATCACTTCAAAAAAATGCAATCCCTGAGGAAAGCAGCAAAGTAAACGAAAGTCGCTTCGTAACTAAAATATAGCAGGTACTACAAACTTGCTAAAGCAAATATGCAAACTAATGTCTCACGGGAGAAGATAATATATTTTACCAGTATATTTCCCATCTCTAAATTGACGTGGGTTGAGATCGCACTTCACGAAAAGAAAGACTTATTCAAACGTGCATAATCCATTTGGAAACTTCGAAACAGAGTGCTGTATCATAGATCTAATCCCAATAAGCTGCGGTGTGCAGCTAAATCCACAACGAAAGGTTTTACTTCAAGTTGATTTAAAAAAAAAATTACGGTGCACTGTGCTCTCAAAGGAACGACGATAATCGATCGAAGCGGATCTTTTAAATTGCCTGGGAATTGTGTTACCAATACTGTTTGCATTGACAAACTCATTTTCTTTTATTAGCCGTTCAGAAATGGTATGTTTACAAGAATGAATGAAAGAACAACTCGGAAATATTAAGAGTCGTACGGAATCGATTTTAATAAGAGATTTGATGTGTAGAGGTAAACGTGAAAAACTCAGAGAAAGTGTTTGTTTAAAAACTTTCTTATTCTATTTTATTTTTTGTGTGCTTGACTCTTCTTTCCTTCCATGTTAACTTGGAATCTCTTTTAATTATTTACTCGTTTTCACTTTTTTCGAAAAGTTTGCCCCCATCTTGTACCCTTCTAAATTTTTGATTTCTTTATCTTTTCTGTTTAACATTTTCTTCTTTTTACAAGAAGAATAATTTTGGTACATTTCTGGACGCCCTTTCACGCATGACTGTATCAGACAAGAGTCATCCTACGCCATGAACTTCAGGATGAAATTCATGTCTATTTTTGAATTGAAAAGTTATCCAACTGCTGATATTTCACGAATGAAATTAAATCACCGTGAACATCGCAAATCAATCGAACGTTATGTTTGCCAGAGCGGTATTTTATTTGTTAAAAAATTTGCTGAGATTTTCATTGCCTGCTAAAGCGTAATTTTAAGTTGAGGAAAATAATTCTGCTTTATGCATATTCTTGCTGACCGTGCTTACTCGGCATTGCTTTCTATATTTCCAATTTCTCTGAGGACAACGCCGACAATAGAATCTATTTTTATTCTGTTCCATATTTTATTTCCTAGTAAAAGGAATCCTCAGGAATTCTTAAAATCACTACAGAGTTTCCGAGGGAAATTTATAGTGGCAACGTTGGAAACAGAGTCATCCTTAAGAGAGACGTCAGCACCTCTTTGTATGTGAACGATCTGATGTGTGCACTCACGTGCATACAGTTCGGAAAACGACGGGGAATTCGATTACTCCTATTAAGCATTAACAGAGCACGTGTCTCTTTCCGCGAGTTTGAAGTCAAAGCTCAATTAATTTGATTCGGTTTAGAACGTGACGTCTAAGAGAAGATGGTTAAATGCCTACTCGGGATTAGACACGATCCAAAGCATCATCGAAACTAAAGGTATCGGGTTTATTGGAACTAAACAATTTATATTCAGACTAGAAAGCCATAGTAGAAAACCCACGCAAATACTAAAATAACTATTTGCTTGCAACATAATTTGTTTTCAAAGTGTTACTTAATTTTTATATTTCAGTTAATTAAATCGGAAGTATCTCCTTACATTATTTATGTATATTTAAGATTCAATTAACTAGAACTGAGGATTGCTGCAAAACTTCATTTAACAGAAAATAAAGGCGAACATACCCTGGTAATTTGCTTCCAAATCCGAGTTTAACATCCCTTTTACTAAAATATTCATGCGATGCTGTTCTTAGAAGCATTTCGCGTTGTATACATTTACAGAGCCGTTATACAAAGCTGAGATGAATGGGGAGTTCTTTTTTCAATTAAGTCAAGAAGTCACTGTAACTCGAGAAAATTCTTAACGTAGGCAAGTGTATTGTGTTAAGTTACGACTTCACACCAATGCGCATTATCAAAGAGTTATAAAAAGCTGTAGCAAGAGTTAGTGCTATTCGCTAGTTTTCACCAGATCGCTCATGGAATTGCAAAGGCGTTTAATGCACAAGTGAACATTGTTTTCATTTAGCTGAATTAATTGCCATTGTGTAATTTTCTCTTTTGAATCGTAGTGCAGACAATGGTAATTCGAATTCCTAGCACTCTTACCCTAGTTGATTCTAATTTCGTACTAACGAGACAATTCTTAAATAAAATCAATATATTTTACGCAATACTTTCACAGTACCATTTTATTTTATTTTAAAATAATCTACAATACTATACAAATTTTAACAATACCATGAGGACTGTATGTAGTCTGTAAACATGTGAGCATGGGGAGGTGAGAGGATTATGTTTGAGTTAAAAAAGTAGTACTAAAGTAGTCTTTACCAAATCTAGACGAAAGTATAAAATAACTTCACAAACTTCCCTCAGCCGTAAAAAATTCAGTGTTATTAAAACATCTAATTATAAGAAACTTCGATGATGAAGATTTATCCAGGCATTGTAAATAATTTCGTTTCGTACGGGTTTTAACTAGCCAAACTCGACAAATTAAATTAATTAACGAGCTACAATGCTTCGCAAAAACCTTAGACGCTGCGAAGAAGAGAAGTTAATTCGGAACTTTTATTTGTTCCACATAAACTTGATTAGGTTTATAAAATATTTCCGGGAATAAAGCGCGTTTCCGGCGGCGCTTACCAAAATAAAACCCAAGTCGCAAAGAGCAATCGAAGAAATCCAGCCGGAAAAGAGCTAATTACGAGACGCCTCGCTGAATTAATATCCGAGAAAGACACTTTAAATATTTTATTGCTCGGCGGGTACCAAATTAGAATATTAATCTTTAATGTGAGGAGCAGTTCTATTATAGGATGTTTATTAAGAGCGCCATCGCATAAACCGCGCAAAGCACAAACGTCAATGTGATACCGCAGCTTGATTTATTATATTCCATTTTTCTGAGGAAAGTACCGCATTTATCTTGCTCGTATTACATCCCTTACGTTCTAATAAAATTTTCCCCCCTATAAATCTTAGCGAAAGATATTTGTTGGCAAATATATACTCGCGTTATTTCCTTTTGATAGCTTAAATATAAATCATAAACACAGGACGGTTAAAACACTAGAAAAGAGTTTCATACACGTGCACAGTTACACTTGTAGATTTGTAAACAACAAACGACAATCTTGTTTTTTAATTCCAAACCATTTGAACCAAAGGCAAACAAGAAATAATAATAAATTTGGGGGAACTACAATAGTTCAAACTTAATCACTGATTTCTTCTATTTGTATAACTTCATTTGGCTTAATGATTTCACAGGAACGAGAAAGTTTTCAAGCTGTAACATTATTTTTAATTCATTGAGAGATTAAGAGATTACGACCAAGTGCACAAGCAAGTTTAAGAACAAGCACGTAGTCCAGCTAAAATCCGCACATTTTTAACCATTTTTCTATTTTTATCAAGTATTTACATGTGCAGAGATTTTTAACGAATATCTCATTTATGAACACCCTTGATTTTTGTTTCACTTCGTTTATCATATATTCAAGATTATTTTTACATCTCACCGACCTAACCGCTCATTAAAAACAACCCGTGAAAATATCGTAATCTTCACAAGAGATCTAAATGAGATGCGCATTAATAAGTTTGTATTAATTAACCCCTCGCGTCTCACGATATAATTTTGCTTGCGCCGAAAGAGAGCGGTCCTGATTTATACGCCATTTTGTTGCTCGTGCGATGCAAATCAGTAGGTGAATTATTTAAAAATAATCACGCCACACGCAACGCGTTTATTCGATTCTATTGAATGTGGACGAAAATATTGCTCTTTGTTCGCCGTGGAGGTTCATTGTACATTTTGTAATTCAACACAAAGCAAATTGGTAACATTAGAATTTAATAAATAAGTACAATGCTACCAGGTCCTCAATTATTTATAAAATTTCTGAAAGGTTTATGCCGGCTTGAAAAGAAACTTCTCGAGCTGATGTTCAATTAATTCATTTGCCTGCTTGTAGAGTTCCTCTTTACTTTACGTGCACATATTTGATTTTCAACCCTCAGTAAACTGACCAGTTTAAATTCACTTTTCTAGATTACAACTAACATACGTCAGTTTTTTTATTTAATTTGAAAACCAAAATTAAAACAATAAATTTTTGATTAAAATAAATTCTTGTCCGGTGAAATTGTATAATGAATTATTTTAACGGACACTTAAAATTGGCACTATCGCTCTACGTTTCACTACGTTTCGCTCCTGACGAAGCTATCAATCGATAGTGCCAATTTTAAGTGTCTGTTAAAATAATTCATTAATAAATTTTTGATAAGTAACTAATTATTGCGTTATAATTACAAAGCGTTAAAATTTTAATAATAACAAACACTCCCAGATAAGAGGCAGTTGGAACTGTTTTGTTTAAAAAAACAACTCGTTTAAGAAACGAAACGAGAGCCGAGTTAAAATGCAAACTATGCAATTCAGTTTCATTTGCAATCGAATTTGCAAAGGAATATTAATAAGAAAATTGAATCTTTCTTGTTAACGGTTTCGTTACACGAAATTCGTAACATGCGAACGGTTGCAATTAAAGTTTCGTAATGATAATAATAATGCACATATTTGGATTTGCATTTTAAGTGAATTGCAGCAAGTATTGTTCCAATTTTTACATGAAAATAAACACACTTCGTTAGGGCGAACTTGTCTTTATGTTATGTTATGAATTAACGAGTAGCAAGTTAGCTCTTTTGATTAAAAGAAAGATCCAAATATAATTATAATTATTTACTGGTTCACATTCAGTTTTAAAATTTACTTGACTGTAGTCCTGCAGACGTTCTTTTCTACTTTTCACATTAATCTTCATTGTTTTCTCTGTTGTCACTCACTTCCGCTGGAGATTTTGTGATGAGAATATTATGACGATAATTGTTCTAACTCTGAAACTATTAATAATTATGATCATCAACTAGCTTTCAATAAAAATTTTAATTTGCTTTTTACTATATAACTCAAATTACAGATTTAACATCATTTTAAAATAAGAAAGATCGATGCTCCAATTTAAAAAATAAAAATACCTCAACAATTGTTTCGGTGCAACTGCTATGTGCAGGGGAAAAACCGGTTGCAATAAACCATGCCGTCCGGGTTTCAATCGTTTGTTTATTTATTTCAAATGTTCGACGCGTTTATTTTTGCATCAGACACATCATCATACATCTTCATTTTGCATTTATTGCTCATAATCATTTATTCGCACAATTTTCAACTCGACATGTGTTTAATTGGAAAGTTTGAAAAACGCATCCCCGCCAACACGTTGCCGAAATTTTGTAATTATTTATTTATTTTCTTTCTGTCATTAAATTGTTGGTATACATCGTGACAAGCATCCAGCGTAAAATTTATTTATTTACTTTTATTATTTTAATTTTCAACAAAAACATACACGAAATCTAATCAATTGCAAACTAAATTTACTTTTTTGTTGTTTTGTTTGGAACCACTTCGAAATATAAATTAAAAAAAAAAAAAACTTTGATTAAAATATTCATTCATAATATTTAATTTACCTGAATTGTCATCTTGAATTGTTGGAATATAAAAATTTATTTCGGGTTTACCTCACCTTATCTTATACCTTAATATTTAATTCAAAGAGCTAAGGCCTACCCTCATTTCATTAAATATTACTTGCGGTACCAAAAACTCCTCGTATTTCGGTTCAGTATGTCCACATATGTATATTAAATAAACTTACCGCTGCATGAATATTAACTCGGCAATATTGCAAGAACTTTGTCGGACCTAGGGAATAGAACTTTTAAATGAAATTTCCTAGCAGGAATATCTAGCAGACTTACGACTGCGTGTAAAGCTCATTTGGAGGTTAATCAAAATATATTCTCATTTCAGTTTGTATTTCATGGTAATTTCATTGAGGATTCTGGTTTTATAAATAAAATATAATGCAGCGCGGATTATAATTAAAATCGACGGCTGTCGCGGATATAAAATTTTATTTCCAGACACTGTTAAGCCATGTAACGAATGAGTTTGCTAAATCCATTATTTATTTTATTTACAAACGTGCTTGCGCAAATACATGATTCACCTTTCGTTAATATTTGTTTTGCCTGTAATTTTTTATTACGTTCTTTCTAATTCCCGTTTTCGACTATAAATATTTACCAACAACATTCACGCAAATATTTATCTGCCTGCACCAATAATTTTCGTTTGTGTTTATTGCGGATATTTAAGCAGCACTTTGAATGAAAATATTTTTTAACGCATGTTTGAAATTTGATGCGTGTAGTAAGCAGGACGATGCTCTAATTCTAATAATATCGGAGCGTAGTTTAAAATTATTCACGACTCGGAAAATTTTTAAACTGCATCCACTTACAAATTCATCCGTCGGTATCCATTTTAGATGAAAAGAGAATTTAGATGAAAAGAGAATTATTATTTACTTCTGATGAAATCTGCTATTTACATATTGCAGTAACACGTTAGAGATATGCGCTAATTGTTACACAGTTGAATACACGAAGATTTTCATAAAACGTTCAGTTTTTCAACCTGCAGTTCCTGCTCGAGAAACCGTGAAAGGAAATTACAATCTGAGATAAAATCTGAAACACACCTGCCGATATATTCCGCCGCAAGCGTAAAATCTATAATTTCCGATTGATTTTCATTTTATTTGCTTTTCTAAGTTAGGTGAGAAGACAAATTAAATAAATTATATTATAACTAAAATACGTAATGCATTTTTGATGTATAATCCTAATAGAGCTCTTGTTTACACAACAAAAACATTTCGTTGTCTAAATGCATTTACTTAATCTCTTATATTTAATTTCTGAATTTTTCCTAAATTAATTCTCATTACTTTCAGCAAAATATTCCATGATTCTATGATAACACTAAAGAGAACTACTATGTACTTTGCTCATTTTGTTCCGTTGTTTATGTAATAAGTGCATATAAACAGTTTCTCATGTTGAGGCAGCTGAAACAGAAACAATAAATAACAACAACGCTCGCAAAATGAATTTCTCTTGAAATAATAATTTACTTTTCAGAATTTTCTTTAAAGATGAAAACTTCACTCTGTGGCTCATTATTAATTCTATTAGATACTTTTATTTGTCCTGAAAAAATTCGGTGAAAACTCGAATCTTAAGTAGCCGTATAAGTAATCCACTTTGTCGTCGAAGTTCAAACACATTAAGAGTTCAATGTTGATCTTTTCTCTGGAGTCTTTGAGTAATTCATTACTCGGAACCCATTTGTCCTTGTCAAGTTAATACCATCCGTTTCTAAAGCTTCTAAAGAAAGTATTGCCGTCTGTTATTTCTTAATCACCGCGAAATTGTTTGATAGCATTCGGGATAGCGTAATGCTGCGAGAATATATTGGGACTTACCCTTTTTCCGGGACTGTCTAATGCGTCGGGGTGTGTGCAGTTCCAGGTCCAAGGGTTGCACGGCCGGGCAGTTTCCCTTCCAATAAAACCCCATGGCCACCCATCAACCGAAATCACACAGCACGCAATCCTCTACCTTCATGTCATCAAGTTTAACGAAAACACGCATTATGATCCTTTGGTTTCACATCCTAGAGACTACGTTACATGCTAATACACTTTGAAAATATGTTTTTTATTAAATATTGGCTTCTCAAAGAAATAGTTAGAATTTTTTAACAAAATTTTAACAAATATAAAAAGAAGTGCGTGTCTCTGATAAGTTAAACAAATTTTTAAAAGAAATCAAAGCCTTATACCCTTACAAATTTTATAAATTCTAATTTATGATCACGAGATGAAATACTTCCTTCTAACTAAGTAAATATTTATTTGTAAAATGGAAAAAGATTTTTTTTCTAGCAACTAAAGTCGAAACTTACTTACGTCAAACACAAGCAATTTATTTCCAGTTTCAATTAATTTCCTTCGGTTTATTTCCTCATTAACCGAGTTAATTAATTTCCAGTCCTTAAACAACTTAGTAAGAAGTTTCACGAAGTTAAAATTATAAAACTCCTAACATTTTTTAAACGCCACGAGATGTCGCTTAAGTTGTCCCGTTCAAAGTAGGTACAACATGAATAATTGTTCTGTTACACAAAGATTACTTATGTGAAATTAATCACGCCCTGTCTACGTTTTGTTCTCTCTTAAGACCGTGATTAATTTTCGCCAGGCCAGAAAATTATATTCAGCTTTGAAATTCACTTGAATTTGTTTGCCTGCGGACACAATTTGTAACTTATGTCAATGAAAATCGTTCTCATATATGATTCCATATAGAGAGATTAACTTAGGAACCATTTAAAATTGCATTCACCTTATCATAAGATTAGTTTTTCCCCTCTACAGTATCCTTGGCTTGCCGCAGATTTACGCAAATGAAAATCTATGAAGGTCGGGGAGTAGTCATCTCGGGTTCTCGTTTAAATGAGAAAGTATGTATTTGTGGAATAATGTGAAGAAATGTTTCCTCTCTTCACCACATCTCGTGTTCTCTGCTCTTATAGGGTAAAATACACGGAATGTTCTATCTCGTTAGTACATTTTCACTGTAATAAAATTAAGAAAGAAATTACGTCATTCTTTTCTGTTATTTTATTTATTTCATATATGAAATCATTAAGAGCGTAGAATACGTTGGGGATACTATAAGAGTTTTCTATCTAAAACGCCACGAGATTTATTAGATTGCGTTCGTTCTTTTCGTTAAGAAAGAAACTCGTTTCCTAAGAGACACTAACAACACACATTGTGTAAGTTCTGAGGAAAATCATAGAGAAAAAAAAGAAAAATAATAAAACGCCGGTAAACGAAGTCAATAGTTTGAAGTAGTTTACTAAAAGCCCTAAGGCAGGTACGAGTTCAAGTGATGAACTGAGAATACGACTACTTTAAGAAAAAATAGATTTATTACGAATTAAACCAACTAACAGGACCTATAGATGAGCAATTAATTTGGCATAAATATTGTACCTATGCATAACAAGAATAAAAACAAAGATAGATGAGCGATTATTGACATTGATTATCTTAATCACCTTACGTTTTTTGTCATGTCAGTGTAACACAAGCAAAATGTTCCACATGATAAAATGAAAATGGAAACTATAAAAAAGAAACTGGACGTTTGTAAAATTTGTAATTACGTTGTGCGCTGTGAGTCAACTAATGCAATAAATGTAAACGTCAACTAAATTACCTCACCCGTGGCACTAGGGGTTAATGTATATCACATTAAAATAATACATTAAACAAAATTTCACGTTCAATTATTTGTTGCAAATTTTATGCCGTTCAGAAAACCTACTACCATATCTTGTCAATTTATATTCACGTGAACTGTGGGCTTTTATTAACCGTAAGCCACAAAAATTTGTCTCTGTTTTGAAGGATTCTTTTTGTTCAATCTTGTGTTCTGTGACTTGCTTTCCAAGTCCTTAGAGAAACCTTAAGGTAACATTGCAATTTTGAAGGAATCCGGGGCAGCTGGAGATTTGCACATTTGTGGATCCATACATTAGTACCATAGAGTACTATTTAACACACATCATATTTATAGAATTTCGAGTTTTCTTTATTTTATTAAATAGTACCAACATCTGTATAATTTCTGTCCACTTTTTAAATGAAAACAAATGTAGTTCGACTGCGCTGGCACTACAATTCGGGCGATGAAGAAGTACACATTCATTTAAATTAAGTTGACAAGTAGTCGCGCACAGTTATTTTAGTGTTGAGCAGAATGCTTACTTTGAATATTTCTGTCATCGTTTGTAAAATATGTACATAATTATTTAAATGGGGAAATTTGCGATGGAAATTTCGTGGAATTTTATATGAGGGCGTCACAGTTCTTTCATTGATAAACTAATGCCATGCGCTGTTTAGAAAACCAGCACTTTATAAAGTGTTTTTTTTTAATCTGGCGTCCAAGTTGGCCACGAAAATTTGATTGTGAACCATCATCGTTAATGTGACATTTGAACTTGCCTTCCTAAGGTTTCGAACTCAACACTACGATAAGACGACACAAGAATCGATCGTTTTCTATACTTTCAGATAGGTGATTGCTCATTCATTTCTTTAAGGCGATTTCAGACACCGCACTGTCTTCATTATTTTAATATCAAATTTTTAAAGTATTGTGTTTGTCCAATTACATTTTCCTAGATTTTTCGAAGATTGTTTATTCTTTACGATGAGTTCATTAATTAACTTATCGATGAACTTACTGGTGAGTTCATTGAAGAAGTCTTCAATGAGCTGACCAATTCATCGATGAGCTCACTTGTAAGTTTATCGATGAAAATATCGGTGAATAATCGATGAACTTATGGGTGAGTTAATCAATGAACTTATCGGTGAGTTAATCGATGAATTTATCGGGGTGAATTCATCGATGAGCTGAGCGATGAGTTCATCGATGATCTGAGGAGAGATGAATTCAATGATTAACTCACCGATATGTTTATCCATTATTTCACCGTTAAGTTCATTAATTAGTTCCTGATAAGTACATCAATATTTTTCATCAATGAACTTATAGGTGAGCTCATCGATGAGTCGCCGATATTTTCGTCAATGAACTTATTAATTAGTTAATCGATGAACTCATCGCTCAGCTCATCGATCAACTCATCGATAAGTTCATCAAACTCGACACCTACACCGATTTTTTTTTAATTAAATTTAATTAATAGATAATATTTGAAATTAAAGAACTCTCCCCCATTTCTCTCTCTTTTGCTTAACAACGAAGTGATGGTAACATTATTTTCTTAAAAAAAAGGTGAAAACATAGTTTGCTTCATGAAAACTTGGAAAAAGGAGCAAACCGAGTATTTTCAACTCAACTCAAAACTTATTTCTTTATTTTCTTAATTAAGTTTCAGGGCACTTCATTCCGAAGTCATTTGACGTCATCGACCGAGAGGGGCATCAGTCCGATGTTTTCTACGTCAGAACAAGGAGGGACTTAAATACACTTTGAACATTTTAACATCATAATATGTACTTACATTCTGGATTTTAGCTTCTATTAGAAATTCCAATTTGCTTGGGAAGGTCTAAACAAAAGGTGTAACATAATGGGCCGAAGTGCTTCGGGGCAATCACTCTACCTCGCATGTGTAATCAATCTATCCGGCGTGGAATACCCTCCGGTAAAAGCAATATTATCAGTTTAACATTAATAATAGTAGGAAACTTAAACCACGCATCAAGAGCCTCACAAAATTAGTAACGTTTATAACAGACTACTCTCCTTTCTTTTTTGATTTTTACTACTTCTGAAATTATGGAATTTTTAAATCAGGTAATTTTTCCAACATCTTTCAGTTGTTCAAAATTGATTGGTGTTCTCAACAAAACCGGGACGAGTATTAATTAGGCCATTCTCATATCAGTTGCTAAAGTAGTATTTTTTTAGCAACCACCAACTAAGTTTGTAAGCCATCCACGCATTACTCGAAAACTTTATATCCTTGTCAGTCAGAAAGTTACAAAATCTGATGAATTTGTTATTCCCAGCTCAGTTTAATCTGCCCACATATTTGTCCTTTGCTGGCCCTCTGTTTCCGCACGTTTTCGGTGCGTCCTGCATCGAATAGATTAACTGTCGCGTTTGCCGGTGTATGAAAACCGCAACAATGTGCGGATTTCATTGTTTCGGACATTGCCATGAGGGGGGAATCAACACAAAACAAGGATCAGATAAGCTTTCGTTGAATAGAAATCAAGTCACAATTAGCATGCAAAAATTGAAACGGTTACAAATAAACCTCACATAAAGCAATGTTAATATTTCTGTTTTATGCAATAATAATTTTTCTTTAATGCCTAGAATTAGCAGAGAAAGAAAAAGTGTCGCAGCTATAGTCATTTCTTCTCTCATTGGGTTGTTGAAAGCAGTGGTCTGACAACATTTGTAAAGCCTGCTAAAATTTTCTTGAGCTTTCACTTCATTTAACATAACATCGTAACGAACCAGTAAGCTTCTAAACGCTGCAAAATAAATAATGAAAGACCTCTCACTCGTTCCTGTTAATTACGAAGTTAAATTTATTAACAATTTTAGGGATGAACCCAAGGCGAAACTTAACGAAACGTGATTAAAAATTAAAATTAAAGGGAAACACTTAACGCCGTTTTCTTGCCTTCTTTCAATTTAATTTTTAAACAGCATTAGCTGGCTGGAAATTTCGTGTATTCTTTCCTGTAGTAAAACTGGTAACAAAAAATAATTTTAAGTAAAATTATTACAACAAAAAAAAAATTTTAAGCGATCGCAGGATGTCGCAATTTAAACTGTTCATTAAAATTACATATACAACAATATTTTGTAACATGTTAATAATATATGGGTAGCATTTGGCCATAAGAAAGTGCTATCACGTCACATTTTGAAATAATATGTATAAATGAATTTTTATTAACTACATGTATCGAAATTATTAAAGATTAACTCTTTGTTTAGCATTTATTAAATAATAATAATAATAAATAACCGTATAACAGCAAAGTGTGATTTTTGTGTTAATTTTAGTAAATATGGAAAGAAGAAGTTGTCCTTCTTGTTTAAATTCTGCTGACAGTTTTTATTATATTTGTGAGAAGTGTTCTGTCAAAAATCAGCGACGATCATTAACTACGAACGTAAAGAGAGCATTCTTCCAAATAAAAATAAGAGTTCTACGACTGATAGCTACAATGAAGGTGATTGAAAAACATGGATTTTTTTAACAACTCCACAGAACTATAATCTTTAAGAATCTAGAACTTCATGAACGTAAGGTACTAAAAATTCCCCTAAGTTACTTTCGAATGAAAAAACTTTTCAACAATAACTGTGAATAAAATAAATATTAGTTCTTTGAAACTTCGTCAAAAGAATAATAAATATTAGCTTTACGTTAAAAGAATCTCTTCCCAACATCGTTATAAAAGTTTCGAAAACGTCTGCAAAATATTAGCTCGGCGATCAACTAAAGTCGAAAAACGTTCTGAAACGCACGAATATAAAACTTTACATTGTCTGATGTTTTGATTATTTTACAGCGTTCATTAGGGGGGTGGCTGTGTTAAAGTTGCGGGAAACTTTTCCATTTATACAAAAAAGTTTATATCGCATAGCAGTTGTTTGACTTCGAACTGTTTTCCGTTGATTTCATTAAAAGCTCGAACGAAACTTTTCGATTTAAACTTTCTCGTTAACGTACATACACGCTAATAGCGATTTTAAGACTCACAATTTATTATTCGTCATACATTGATTTAACTAATTAAAATATCTGGAGACGATGTACACATTTAGTTAAGAAGTTAAATTAATCTATTCAAAGTTTGGTTTCTGCTTGACGTTTCGCTCTTCATGTTTCTAATATCTTCAGGAATTAACTAGCCCCTTTTCGCAGAAATGGTATTTGGAACTCACTTTGTGAAAAGAAGTTGATTCCTGATAATTTGATCGATGGTATTCAGATTGATTGTATTATAATAAACGTCAACAAAATCAAGTTAGAACTGATAACAAAAATGTTAGTATCTAAATAAGTTATGTAATATTTGTACATTAGATGAGGGGGAGGAAGCGAAAACAAGAAACATCATATTTTATGCAGGTGCATCTTATCTATGTAAAATTTAATGAAATAAAAGGGTACCTGACCCTTGACTATGTATAATTATGCCTTTTTTTTAGGTATATTTTTGATATTATGGAATTCCAACACAACAATAGCAAACGGAGAAAGGAACTTCCCGCAGTTACGTAAAATTCCATCACCGAAATTGCAATAAATCGTCCAGGAGACAAAGAATCGACGAGAACAAAAAAAAAACCTGAATACCTTCGCGTTTTGTTTTATTGAGAAAAGCGCCGAAATAAAGCGCGCACACTTGTTCCTTTTTAATTAAATTCCGCGGGGTATTTTATATTTCCTCCGCAACCTTTATAAATATTGAATGTCTTCGTGGGGTAAATATTTTAGTGCCTATAATGCTTCAACGTTCCTCCTTCCTACTGGAAACAGGAACCGTCTTAAGTGTAAAAACTCGGGTAATATAAAATAATAAACATCTGCCTCGGAAACTTTTGCGAGATCTCGAGATAAGCCCCGTAGGGATACCGCATATGCGCAACATAAATAAAAACTAACGTATACTTTTAATAATTTACAGACTCGTTCATTCTTGTACTGCTGCGTTTGCATGGTATGTTTTATATTCAATGGGAAGAAAAATTCAATAAAATATTATATAGGAAGATTCTACCAAAAAAAAAAACAAAAAACTATTACATCACTATCTCCCGTATTTAATTACGTAAGTTAATTTAAAAGAAAATTGTGTGATGGTGTTTACTGTATCTGCCAAGAATATAACTTTTCTCCTTCTGTTGTCTATTTACTTCTTTTCAGAGGATAAGAAGATTTGAAAAAAAAACAGTGTTCTCATAAACGTAAGAAGTAAGAAAGTAAAAGCGCAAAGCTTTTTGTATTTAAACGAAGATGAATAATTAATATTTCAATTATATTTTCGTCCAGGAAAACGGAAGGTTTAAAACACGGGCGAATAATTCGTCACCAACTTACAAAAAAGCTATTACGTGTAACGGCCATTTCCCGAGCACCCCCTCGCCTCCGGAGAGGATGCTCAGGAAATTAAAATATTGAGCGCATACTAAAGTAGCGTGAGGGCATTAACTTAATGAACCAAACGGATATTATTGGAAAATTAATACAAATAATGTGTTTCCGGCCAGTAAATATGCCAATTTCACGAGGAAGAGAAAATTATACCGAGCGATATGCAACTCAGCTAAAATGTACCCACCAATTACCTACGATTATTTACTTTCAATTAAATTATTACCAACGCAAAGCACATTTATGTTTCTTTAGTACGTAATATAATCATATCTAACGCGTTTCCTTATTTATTTAGCTAGTTCGAGTGACGACCTAGCGTGTATGGATCAAAGCATGGTGCAACTGGGAACATTAAAAGCCTTCCGTGATATCGAGCAGACGGTAAACTTTTGAGGGTTGTTTCCCTCCATTAACATGGAAATGTCATCGATGGCCGCTTCATGTGAAGTGCACACTTACGTACAAGTCAAATTTATTACATACTCAAACTAAAATTAAATAAATTCAGTATTCTACGAAAAAAAGAATAATCAGCCAACACATCTGAATTGAAGGAAGGACAAATAAAATAAACTCATATCGGAAATTCACATGTGATTAGTTTAATCTTTCTAGGTTCTTTAATTCGAAAATAAAATCTTTTACGTAATCCCAATGATCCTTTATTATTGACATTTCTCTTTTACTACGGTTAATTAATTTTATCCCCGAGAGGAGGTATATTAGATTTTATTATCACACATAAAGCAATCACATAAAACCGGTATCGCCGCCGAATGAATGATAAGGAAGTTATTAGTTTTCACAATGCAATATCTCACGAGTCCACTTTACAAAATATTAAACGCCGAAGAAGAAATATTTGTTTTAATTTCGAAACAAAATTCACTATTTGAGGGGAAATATACTAAATGAAATTTGTCAATTATTCGAGAGAACAGTTTTAAAATATGTTTTTAATGATCCGCAGGTGTGAAATAAACTGCGAATTCAATTTTCGTTTAACAAATGTACGTGTTTCGTCTAAAGTATTTTATTACACGGCGCGGCCACGAAACGAGAAATAACAGAGTACGCCCCTAATATGGATTGTTCTTCAAAAATTTAATTTATGCTTTAATAAATCTTAAAGTCCATTAACTGGGTAAAATATTGTGCTCAAAATTGAACGGAACGTTTCATTCATTCGTTCAGCTAAAGTAATGCAGAAGAAGTTTTTCTCTCATAATTATTGTGTTACGAAAGCATCTTTTGGGTTATTTAATACAAATTAGTTAATTAAGAAAAGCTTCGCACAATTAAATCAAAGATAAAATAATGATTTTAAATATTTCAAAATCAAACGATGGTAAAACAGAAAATTCAAAGATTTAAATACCAGCAACGTAAAACTCAATGGAGTAAAATCTTACTTTAAATAATCTACACGATGATTATCATTTTTTGACAAGTTTTGAGACGAAATAGGTTCGAAATAATTAGTGCAGATTTTATAAAAAGAAAAACTTTAATAAAACTAATAAATGCTCTGAAAGGTAAATTCATTATTAAAACTTGAAAACTTTACCAGTAAATGGAAAAGCCTTGCTTTGTGCATTTATTATGCAACATGAAAAGAGCGAAAGCGATACCAAACATTGAGAGAGCGGCGCGCTGCTTGGAATGTATTAAAAGAAATAAAACCTCCTCTTTTTTTTTCTCTTTCTTCATTAATTAATTTGATTGGTGTAATTAAGTCGCTGAAAGCAAACCGAGCTTCGACGATGCCGCAAACGCCTAATTCTAATGACGCACACACTTCATTTTATTAAAGCACGCGGTTCATAAAAAATATAGAGTTGAAGGAAAATGTATTAATTCGCGAGCGGTTTTCTTTTTCATTTCCCTTTCAAGCTGAAGAGGTGAAGACGTGTTTTTCTTTGGGTAGGTTACGTTAATATCATTAAGTGCAGAATCACATAATTTCCCAGTTGTCCTCTTAAAATGTTTCTTCTTCGTTCAGTTAATATGAAATAATTGAAAATAATAAAAGTAACGCCTTAAGTTAACGACGAGAATAAGATAGAATACACTAGATGGTAAGTTTAATTTTTAAAAATTGTGATTATATTTACTAATACAACCAAACTTTAAGGTGCATATTAAACTAACAAAGTATCTTACCCTACAATATGATAATACAGACAGTCACGATACAGCTCTCTCTAGAGCTTCCACATACGATAATGAATTTCAGTGTTCGTTACGACAATGCAGTTCATTCCGAAGCAGACATGGCGCACATGTTTTACTTTGCGAAACAATGGATCCGCAACAAAAGAGCTGCGGTTTCCATGGAATTCTGCATTATGCGATTTTATTAAAAATAAGTCCGCTGAAAACATGGCGGGAACGACGCAAGCAGGCCAAAAAAAGAAAGAGAACCAATGATGTGACGACAATTTTTTCAATGGTTCAATAATTTTACATTACTAATACATGATTAAAGTTAATCATTACTTAAATTTTAAATCGTTGGACCGCATACTATCAAATATAAACATATTATTTTAAATCACAAACAATTTAAGTTGTACACGTGCCACAAATTAATTGCAGATGGTTTGCTTAACCTGTCATGTGGAAATTCAAGCTGATTTTCTATTGCAATTAATAATTCAAGGACTGATTGCTTGGTTAATCGAAATCTTGAGTAAAATTTTAAGTCGTCGTGATTGTGAAATTTATCTGACCGAGTGTATCTCGGTCCTGGAAAACCGTGATCAATTACCTCAAGAATATCGAGATCGTCTTCGGCATCCCTCAAAATATTATCCATAGGTAGTAATGATATTAAAATCAAGATAGGGCATCGATAAACAAGTGCTTGTGTCCAAAGCAAAAAAATAATTTATCTTTTTTCTTTTAAGCAGCGAGATAATACCACTAGACCTCAACTGCTAAGTTTTCTTATAATTACATTATCTAAAACCTCCCATTTGAAAAGTGAAAATTGGTTCCGTTGTTATTACTCTGAAGCAAATTACACCCCTGAAAATTTTGCTAACGAACTTCATTAGCAGCTTCAAACGCAAACGGAGATGCATTCTTAACAAATCGGTTCGAGTTTCCATTGCACATAATACTCGAGCCATCGATTTTCGCCTCAGTTGATGCGAATTTAAATCCTGCATTGATGAAATCTGCATAAAGTGGTCGCTATAAATCAAACTCGTCCGGAATTATTCATGTTTCGTTCTTCATTATACTGTTATAAGAACTTTGCAACTTATACTCGTATATTATGCCCTTTAACTGATAGACATCTCTATGTATATAGTTTTCAGAACGAATCAATTCAAGCTCCGTTAGGTACAGTTTTTAGGGGGCACATTTAAGGTTCTCATTTGACTCGTATTTTATTCTGACCAATTTTCTATGTTCTTTACGTCCGTTAGTTCAGTGTGATTAATTTCATTGCATAGAAGTGAACTATTTCCTTTCAAATCGTTTATATTAGTTTTCACCATTAAAGTGGACAATTTCTTTGAGATTTTTCACTTTCCAAATTTATAATTTTTGATTTATGATCACATACCCCTTGTGCTTTATGAAATTAAAAATTGCTTACGTAGCCGAAGCTAGCACGTCACTAGACCATTATATGTCCAACTTACAGAAAGGACGCCTCTGCGAACGTTAACTACTCAACTTTTACGGTCGTCAGATTTACGATTCGCATAAAATGCGTCTCCCGTCTTCTGGCACTCGGAAGTTTGATGTCATCGCTAAGTGTAAAATGAAAACGTACGAGGTATTATTATAAATAAAAGTTTGGAAGTTGTATAAATATAGTATGCATAAGTTACTTTCAGGACATTGTCTTCAGAAAGGTGGAGATATATTAACACATGTATATTCTGGAAGATCAAAAAAATACGATTCCAGAAAGTGCAAGAAATTAAGAAAATTCAGTGTACTACATTCTGAAACTATTGTAAAAGAAAACTTTGATTGCCTTTCCTTAGTTGTGAAGGAAAAGAAAAAAATTGATAAATTGTACGTGGTTTGTATTATTCTCACCGTAGCGTTGCTAGAAACGGCATAATTAAGGAGAAAGACTGATGCAATTTGGAGACCGCAACAAACGAAGTACAGGCAAGAAGCAGACAGCATTAACCGCAACAATCAGAAGACCTACAACATCTAACACAGAAACAAGCCAGGCGTTTGATTATGTTCTTAATTCAACACGATTTAGAAAGATGGAATCTTCTAGAGCAACCGATTTAAAACTGGCACCTTTAAAATTAAATTATAATATGTACACGAATTTAGAAAAGTTATTTAATTCTCTCCTACGGCAAACTAGTAGACGGAAATGTAGAATAGAAAAAAAAAATAACCCAAGACTAATTAATTAATGTATTTTACTTGGTCATTTTTTTTAAATAAAGTGTTCACACGTATTCGTTTAAAGATTCCTGAAAGCAACAAACCTCAAAATAAATTTATGTAAAAAAGTAAGAATAAAACAGAGTAATGCCACTTCTATTAATTTATACACGCTCTGTATATTCCATACATAGTATATCTCTTTCGAGAACAAGTTCTTTTTTCTCATAAGATAAAAAATGGAACAGAACGAAGTCAAACGAAGTTACTGGCATGATATACGCAAATATTTCCCCCCCATCAACTCTGAATCCTAGTCACGGCATAAGCCACAAAAGACTCGGTTTGAAACTATCGAGACATACAACATTCGAGCAAGGGATCAAAGAGAAACAAATAACGCCCAGGTATGATAATAAAAAAAAAGTAGAAATCGCAGCTTTGAATTAATGGACTTCAATTTCCTCCTTTCATATCAGGACAGGGCATAAAATCAATAAAAAGGGTAAAAGCAGTTGAACTTTGAAATGAAGTACTTAGGAGTAAATATAAACAACAAAGGCATTGGCAGGATGAAAAACAGAAACTGTTTAAAATTAATTCGTTGCCTGAATTCAAGTGGCTGGGAATCAATGGTTGAATCAGTTTTCTCTACTATAGCAGCGACGTTTCGAATTCTATGCTAAATACCATTTGTAGAAGAGTTAGAAACCAAGAAACAATCAAAGAAAAAAGACAACAGGTCCTTAAAAAAGATGCACAGCATTAGTGGCGACGATCTCCTAGAAAAAGAAGGAAAATATTTTTATTGTAAATGCCATTGTAAATTCGTATGGTTCATAAAATCTTTGGTATCACAGAGCTTTTAAAAATGGAAAATATCAATATGTACATTCAGAATTAAAAGTAATGTCTCCCCAATAAAAAGTTAAATTCCGTCCTAATCATTTCTGACCACTATAACGATTAAGCGGACAAGTAAGTACGCATCGAATTCTTATTGATGTTTGCTTGGCCGCCTGCTCGTTATGGTGATCAGAATGGATAAGATCATGCATTAATTTACATTTTATAGAGAAGACATCACTTTTAATTCTGACTGTACATACTTGTGCATACGAGGACTGATGACAGAACAAGAAGTATAGAATGGAACTTGATAGAAAAGCATTTTTTTAAGAATTAACTTTTAGTACACATATTTCGTATTTTCTAAATTCCTTTCGACATAAACGGATTCTCCCTTCGAGTCTCTCCTATTTTCTTTCTAATCTACTTCTCAAAGATGAAGAATTATTTTTTGCAGTGCATGGACATGAATTCCCCATGGTGCCTTCCGTCCTCGTAAAACTTAGAAAGGCCAGTATTTAAGACCAGAATTTACCGCATATATAAATTCTAAGGATCGATACTGGGCACTAGTTTTACATTCACGATTTATCGCCAGTTGCACGCTCGCTGCCAATAACACAATTACCACGATTACGAGAAATAAAGCAATAAAAGCAGTGACGCTAAACTTCCTACAAAACAATAACTTGCATTGAACAGTTTTAGAAGCGAATGGAAAACAAAAGTTAAAGACCTGAGCATATGTTTGGTTTGAGCATTTTTTTTTTCGTTCTGTCTACAAAGATAAAATATATTAGTAAATGAGAGAGACGTTATCTACTATAATGAAAGCTGTCCTGAAACAGTCCTGAAAAGCCAATATTTAACAAGGGCAGTGTTTGAGATATTTGGAAATTTCTTAATCTTAAAAAAACCGGAAATGTTCCGAATGTAATTAAAAGAAACGTACATCTGGGGTGCTGTGAATTCCTCTATCGATGTGAGCAAGAAGTATCGATCACAGAAACATGTGTACGGAAATCGAGGCCCGTAACTCGTTTTCTAGTCACTACCGGAACGTTTTCTCAGTTCGCACGTCGCAGACAAACTGACGCGCGCTCCTGCGACACGAAGGTCCTGCGCATTGCAAGGTGAATTACCTTAGAGATCCTAAAGGGCAACTCCGAAGGAACGTTCTGATAGCCAGGTCACTGGTACTTAGGAACGATTATAGATCGGTTTTATTAATTTTTTTTATTAGTTCTACCACGTGTTTTTTTACAGAATTCGTCCACTTTGAACTTCCAATTGGTGTGCTTCACCAACTCTTCGACTTATTTAAGGATGACAAAAACAAAAGGGTACGTAATCTATAATATTGCTGCCTTGATTTTGACAGACCTTCTCTGCATCCTGCTTTTTTCTTCCGAAAGAAAAGCTAGCAGAATATCAACACGATAGTCAGCACCCTCCACTATTAAAATTTGTGATTTATAACTATAAGCCAACTAAAACCTATTTCGAGCGTTCCGGGGAGATGGAGTTCTTTTCTGCCGAACCAGAAAACAAAATTTGTACCACAACCATCTTATGTTGTAAAGTGAAGAGATAAAACCAAAAGGAAACTACTTTAAAAATTACTAAATTGTCTGGTGTCGTCTTCAGAGAAGTTGCTTACCAATTCATTAATTAAGCGCTATATCAGTAGCTCAGTGAATAGAATGATAGATGAATTGGCAAGAAACTGTCTTCCTTAAGACACCTTCTGTGAAGACGACAACAGACAATTAACTACTGAATCATTATATTGTAATAATCCAGAATACCTTGTCTTAATATATCGGGTGTTCTTTTAAATTTGGCTTCGAAGTTGGCCTTGACAAGGTGCTTATTGTGAACACACCACAATTTTGATTTATTGTAAATCTTATTTTCTTATTATCTTTTTTCGTTTGTTACAATAGACCTCATTCTTAGTGTCTTTTTTAGATTATTACAATAGATCACATTCTTGTGTCATCTTATCATAATATTGAGCTCGAAACCTCGAAAGCAAGTTTAAGAATGGCAAGTTCAAATGTCAAATTGACAACTGTCATGATGGTGATGGTTCACAATTAAATTTTCATGGTCAACTTCGACGCCAAATTTAAAGAAACACTCTTTATAATTTTGAGAGTTGTTTTAATTAACGAATTCATTCACTGCTGCTTTTCAAAAATTTAATGGTCTCGATGTTATTAAATTTAAAGATGGCTGCTTAAATATTGCACGCTCAGAAATTGTTATAAATAGATTCGTTGTGAGGCTAACTTTAGCAATAATGAACAAGTTACCTACGTGGTGACGCATTTCCAAACTATATTACACGTTTCCTGCTCCGGAACGCGTACGCCGATAATATTATAAGTACGTTCCTGAGGGGGCGCCAACCCTATTTCATTATTCACGAAATTTATCGGCATTAGATGTTGATTAGCGTCAGTTTATGCGTTACACTTAGGAGATAATTCGCTTACGATCACTAAGGCACTTCATTTCGCATTGGTGTAAGTGATTGTTGGACTAATTACTTGCCAAAATTTCAAGTCAAGCAACGATGAAATGCACACTCGACTAAATTGTATTTTAGCAGCCAAATTACAGAGTGAACTTTTAACACATCTTAATTACGAACCTTACGATCACATCTCTGCTATAATATTCTAGGATCGCCACACTTACCTGAAACAAAAATAATAAATAAAAAATACTGTAGAAATGTAGAAATAACTATTTTGTACATGTATTCGATCACATCAGACATAAACTAAGCACAGCGTAAAGTAATCATGAATATTAGTTAATGTCACTGAAGACGATGATTGATTCCTATTAAATTATTTGCTAATTCTCAAGGCATGTTTTGATGTGCCTTCAAATTACAGATCATTATCACTTTATATTCTCACTTGTAACTTGAATTTCAGAGGAATTTTTGAGGTACATGTAATGAAATGTTGTGTAAGTAACTCATATTGTCAGGTATGTAAAATTACGGTCAATTTAAATGATGGCATTCAGCAATTTCGTGGTCTTTGTAGCAATTGAGAAGGATGTGGTTTGCATGCAGAAATCTCGTCATGATACTTATAAATTGGTTTCCCTTCATTGCAATTTTAACTTCCAAATGTTTTCAAAGAATCCTTTTGATGTTTTTTGATTGAATTTAATACCGTCTGTCTTAAGGGAACCAACAACTAAATGATGGAAAGTCATTTTCATTTTAAATAAATTCTGCAAGCACAGAAGAGTGAACAGATTTAGAAGCCAAGAAATTCTTGGGTACCGGTCGCATGTGCGTGCTAAATATTCAGGAGCTCGTATTTGCATAACTGGCGACGGTCGGCATCGAATATAAGATCACACGTACGGGGAACTCATAAATATAACGCAAATTTTATAGATTTCCTACCGCACGAGTTATAAAATTGTAAATACACAGAGTCGTGCTGTATTGGTAATTTTACCTCTGCCTAATTTACAAGCACCGTGAAGTGCAAACACCCACACGTTCCTATGCCACTTCTCAATTAAAAAAAAATAAAATGCATCGAACTTTCACTATGAGAAAAAATATTAGTTTCTTTTGGTGCTTGTTCACAGTTACATACTTATGTACGTATGTATATGGAGGAGAGATAAGTTACATCATTTTATAAAAACGGCTTCGCTTTTTCAAAACATCAATCTTTTATATAATAAAAACTTAGCAGTAAAGCAAAAAGAAATGTATTCTTTTCATACCACTCCAACTCTCAGCTATTAATCATTGTACCACACGAAACAAGATTAATAACGCCATCATCACACTTCACTGTTTACTCACCGTTCACACCAAAGTAAATAACACTTTAAAACAAGGACGATCGTCAATAAAATTCGTAACATGCTGTTTTTATTCATATTAAAAATTGATGTCAGGAAATTGTTTAAAATCCGCGCAATAAATTTGAAAAAAAGGCTGCGATCCGTCATAATAAATTTGAAAGAAAATTCGTTTAAGCAGAACAATATTCGTCGCCCACGATAGTTACAATATACATATTCGGGCTTAATATTCCGCCAGCGTATTTCTATATTCGAAAAGTTTTCCAATTGCGTTAGGTTTATTAGGAAAAACGACGGCTCGCAAGATATTGAATATCAAAGGGAAATATTAAAATTTGTCTCATAACACAAAAATATTCCTCGCGCTTTATTTATTTATTAAAGATGTAACAATTAGAAGAACGGGACTGTTTCTTCTTAAATATCAGAATTCTAATTAATATACATAATCTTAAACTGAAAGAAGGGTATAACAAAATTTATTGTGATATAGACACTTTTACATATACAGTCCAAATATCCGATTTTATTTGTGGGGCCACAAAAAATTCGAAAATGACATCAAATGGCCGATGCGCGTTTTCAAATGCCATTATGTAAATAATAGCTGCATTGTTATTTTAAGCGAACATGCATGAAAAATTTATTCGCGAACGCATTTCTCGTTACAATGCATTAACGAATTTACACGTAAAACAAAATTAATTGCAGGTAAAAGTATTTATACATATAATGCGATTTAATAACAGGGGCAGCATAATTTAAACTGTAACATTACTAAATTTATAGTTTACATATAGTGAGCTTTAATTAAGTAAAGAATTTATTATCAATAATATGTAAATGTCGCAATCAGTTCATTTAATGCATCCAGAACAGAAAGGGGTCAGAAGATTTTACAGCCCCCGTCTAGACCGGCTGGCGATAATAAAATATTCCTAAAACGAAACCTGGAAAATCGTTTAAAAGTTATGCATCATATTTTTATGGGTGACATAAAACATTAACATGGATGCTAATATGCGCCAACGTGTTTCGCTAAAACTCGCGGGGATATTACTACATAACAGGCGCAGTGGCAATTAATTACTTGCCCCAAAACTCTCCAACTAATTAAAGTTAATCACTCAATATTCTGCCTTTGCTTCGCCGTATTCTCCGACCACCACCGATGCAACTCCGTCAGCCAATAAATTTTCCACTTTTCTACATCTTTCCGTTTTCCATTTAATGAAATAGCGCGCACTTGGCATATTTTAATTCAATCACCAAATGCATATTAAATTTAAAGCAATTTCAATTTCGGTGTTTACAAAAAAAAAGTTAACTGCATTTTAGATCAACTTTACTTTTCTATCCCCGGAACCGTGTTTAACTGATAATAAAGCTGCTCGTGTAAGCTTTCTGTGTGATCGCTTGCCGGTAAACGAAAAGCCTCACTGAACAGTTTGTATTACGGGATCACTGCAATTAAAGCCGCTAAATAAAGGGGGCTGTTTTGCTTTTGGGTGACTAGTTTTACTTGATAAAAACGAAACGCGTATTCGACAAACATTAAACGGAATTTTAAATCGCCACAGAGTGCACGAAGGGCCAAAGGTTTCAAAGGAAAATGATTTCATTTTTAATCAAAAAGGAAATCAAAAAGAAATGCTATAATTATAATAGAATCTTATTACGTATTACATAACAAAAATGTTGTTTTTATTTTCAAATTGTTAGCTCATTTTAGAGTAGGGAACGTCTCGGTACAGTGGTCATACGGGTACAGTGGCCACAGAACAATATTTCTTGTTAATACATTCCACGTGAAGGAATTCGATAATAATAATCATAATGATAATAATAATAATGATAATAATAATATTAAAATAATTAAGTACAATTTTCTTGAAAATAAAAAACCTCATTTTTAATATATCAACGTTCATAATAAAATTAAATATCTCCGGGAAAGTGTCTGGCACAGCGGAGCAATTACAAAAGGCATCTCACGTATGTCACACGCCATTTCTACTGACGCAATAAACCTAGCGAATACCTGAAGTAAGAGGCAAGAGCGGAAATTTTTTCGTAGCAGCTTGATTGCGAGATCAGAATTTCAATTAACGTTCCCTTATTCTGATTGTTGTAGGGCGGAATTCATGGAAAGTCGAACACGAGCAAAATTCGTCCGAATCACTTCGCCCAAATAAATACTACGTCGTTTCTAAAATGGATCGTTTCTGAACGAAATGCATTTTTTACTCTTAATCAGTCACCACACAACAATTTTTAAAATATACACAATCCAGTTCCATCAAGTTACGAACGAATAAAACCTCCGTCAAGATCTTCGAAGATAAATAATTTAAACGACGCCTAAGAAAAATTCAAACCCGTCACAAAGCCGCAAAGATGTATTATTGAAACCCTCAATTGGATGACTGACATTTATATCTTTCATTTCGTCTGAAAGCTCGTTGATAATTTTTATATTCCGTGAAACATGAAACTACGAAGCGGAGGGAAACACTGTCCTCTTTGATCGTTTATAAACGATAAGGTCTTTGCAAATTTTCATTAACACGTTTTGTTATCATCTTTCAAATTTTATATTTACTGTTATTTAGACGGTAGTTTTATTTATACATATTCTAGTACTATAGCACTTTAAAACATACTGCAATAAAAGAAATTAAAAAATGATTGCAATCGAAGCCATAAACACTGAACTCCCTATGGAATATAAAATTATTTCAGCGCGTACATTTTTTTTGAAATAAAATGTGCGTGGCGCTTTCCCAATTACTAAACGTCATCCAATTTATCTCCAAATACAATTACGAGTGAAACACCGCACTACAATATCATAATGAAACTGCCCTCCACCTGGACAAATACAATACCTGCATCAGATTAATTAATGAATTGTGGATTGTATATTTACAGATCGTATTATGCATTTACTAACTAGAAACTCACTTTAGTTGCATCGAGTCATCAAATTGCACATGACGACCGAACGTGGTCAGTTTTAGCAATCTAGAAAAACAGGTGTCATAGAAGAAACGCCCAGTATTTGAGTGAATTATTCTATATAGAAGTTATAACTACTCAAAAGACTTTAAAAATTTATTTTATGAAAATTTGTTTTCGATTGAACCTTTTGTAGTGCACACTCAACTCGAAATAGCTTATTGATTTATTAAAACAAATTGTTGATTTCAAATAACTATAAAATTGGCATAGAATTTTCTATATATGTTGCGTCCGCCAATGCAACATCCTACATGGATACAGACCTACATTAAGGCATGCTATATTCTTTTTATTATCAATATTTCGGCGTATTTCTCACCAAAATAAAATTTTATTATTCCTGCGTTTATTAAAGAAGTCCTTAATATTTGACAAGAGGGAAATAAGTTTGGAGTGATATCATAAAATTCTTGAGTAGTCATAACTTAGCATAATGAAGGCGAAAACCATTAAAAGTTAACTTACTCATCATCACTTTCCACGCAGTTCTCGTCAACTGCGTCGGAATTTTCGACGGGCACTTCAGAAGTACAATCTTCCGAATCCTCTGCCATTTAACGATCCCGTGTTTATGAAATGTTTAAGGAAACGGATATTTTAACTGTTCAGCTAGTCAGTGAAACGAAAAGCACTACACAAATGCCTCGTCCTTGCTTCCAAACAAGATTATCCCCGCAAGGATGTATAAATCCTATTAGGCGAACGCGCAGAGAATACCTTCAGAGTTTTTATTTTTCTATTCTGATCTCACATAATACAATAAATATCTTTTGTGTGCAAATTATTCCGGTTTGGTTAAGTATAATCATTCGAGAAGAAATATGTACTTTCTAAATAAATATTTGTCTTAATAAAGTTAAAGTTAAAATACAGTACACAACAGCGCTACAAAAAATAATCTATTCGGATCAATTCACAACGATTAATTAAATAAAAAAAATCATGCAGTTGCACCTACCTGAAACTATCCAATTTCCTATGTCTAGTTAATCGAACAGGGGGATGAGAATCCATAGAAAATATGACATCCCTTGTAGTGCTTCCGGCATTTTTTTCACTCACTCTGAAATGAAATCGTTTTGCTTAATTACGGTATCGAGTAAATTAACTCATAATTTATTAATTACATGATTAATTTTCTGATTACGTCTGGTTTCTACACCGAAACAAAAAACTTTTAAGCAGCCCTCAGGACAAAGCAAAGCTACCAAATTCTTACACTATATTGTAGTCACATTTCGAAAGTTATTCGAGTATACAAAACACACAATTAAAATTAACCAACGTAAACGAAGCAATATTTTTCTAAATTAATGCAAATTGCCTTGGGCACGAGCTTAGACGTTTCCTAGGTCTTACAAGTTTCTTTAGACGTTTTGTGGAATGTTTTGCAGAGAGTCCACTTACGAAGTTGACGAAGAAGAAAACAAACTCTATATGGAGCGAACGACAAGAGAAATATTAAATACCATGATCTTATGGGACATCCAGTTATTGAGAGAACATTTAATAATTTGAGGCGATATTATTATTTTCCAAACATACGTGGATATATAAAAGAACATGTAAAAATGTGCGTTGAGTGTATATTAAGCAAGAATCTGATGGGACTGACCACAACCGGGAGTTCAGCATCCAATTCCTCCGGGAGGTAGTCCTTTCTCAATTATTCATGTAGACCACTTAGGACCATTCATTAGTACCAGAAAGAAAAACAAATATGTGTTGGCGATAATTTAGGCAAATATGTAACCTTGAATGCTAATACGAAAACCGAGACTAACTTAAAGAACCTAGAAGAATTTGTGACGTATTTCACCTCGAAACGATTTGAAGATTTCTGTCAGAAGCATGGAATTGGATATACACTAAATACATCAAGAGATCCACAAGCAAGTGGGTTAGTTGAGAGGATGAATGCAACATTACTGTCTATGATGCAAATGACAATGGAAAATGAGATAGATTGGGATGTTAATGTGAAGAAAATACAGTTAAATCGCTTCACTTGAATTACATGCCTCGTGTAGGAGAGGGTAGATTAACTCTAGAAAATGAGAATTATACAAAACCAGAACAATCAAGAGAAGAAGCAAATGTCTGGGAGCGGCGTAACGCCTGCAGGTGTGACCGATACAATCTTCGCAGGTACTGTAGCACGTCAAGGACAACGGTCGTAGAAAAGACATTTTTGATTGATTTATACAGACGTTATCAAAGGCATTATTAAATGAATTGGCAATATCCTTCAAGTGAAGTGTTGTTGCGAAACGTAAAACATGTACTGCAACATTTACTTACGCAATGCTAAGCGCATTGATATGCCAATTAAATTAAAAAATACTATAACGCTGATTTAGTTTCTTATCGATTAAATTTTATATCAACCTTTATGAGAAACTTGTGTAGTAGAAATCGATCTGATTGATAAAAATTTGGTAATTGGTATTTTAATTTTTATAGGTAGAACATTTTCTACTTTAAGCATCATTTGCTACTTTAAGCATGTATGTACAGAACATAAAAGTTTGTGTGTGTATTCCGTTACGGACCTGTTTCATACATACTTGCATCCGGTGAATTAATTCACTGCGTGTCCACGTAAAATCATTTCACTCGAGCACACCGTAAACTTGTAGCTACTCAGTTCGTTTCACTTGGAAACTTAAAGGACAAACTTTTGCCGGCCATATCATTTAATAAGTTTTCATTTTTTATCTGCCAAAAACTTCGAGCATACAAAAAAAGCACAGAAAGAACAAAAGCATAAACGTGAGCACGACATTTCTGCTCGACGGTATTCGCCGCAAGTCGTTTGAATGAGACTCGAATTAAATAGAAGTGGCGTCAACGTTGGTATTTAACTGCAGGAAGGTGGGCAACAAGACAATGATTTGCGAAAAGGTATGGAAGAAAGTGGAAATTCCAGTACGGAGTGGTTCTATTATGAAACTTATTTCTTCAATCCTCTAAGGACGGTGAACACATAAATTATCTACTTCAATTCTGACTTTCAAAAGGCAAATGTGCCCAAATAGAATGAGTTGGATTAATCAGTTCATTTATGGCAATTGAATCAATTTCTAAGAACTATGTAAGCACTTATGATATCAAAACCAAGCACGAATGAAAAGATTGAGATATTTGATTTCACTTTAAACAGTTTGTGTTTAATTAGATAATTAATTATTTGTAATTACTTTTATAATGTGAATTAAAAGGTGACATAATTTTATCGCTTGTAAACCGCTTAAATATTTATCATTCATTAATAACCCCCCTTCTAATCTATCTGCAAATAATAAATACTTCATTTCTATACGGCGAGGAGGAGATAGGCGCTCGTAAAAAAACGATAAAGTGAACATAAATGGTGCTGACGTAAATGGGAAAGGTCTGGCACGATGCTGTATGTAATTCACGCGGAGCGCTCTCATTATTTTTGTCCATCAGTAGACCCTTAATATACTTATAAAGAATACGAAAGTGACAAGTGACCCGAAAATAAAAGCACTTTTTTTTTTATTTACAACTTACGAGTTTTATTTATTGTTAATCCGCACATCATTAGTGCATGTAACAAAACATTCAAATGTTATTCAGTATCTTTCATACCAATAACTCCAGAATGTTTTTGAAAATTAAAATATTTGAAAAAGCTTATTTCGTTCCTCTCTGACTTGCCCTCGTATATGAGATCTAAAATAAATTTAGTCGAGACAATTTTTATTAGCTACCTCCTACATTAATAGTTATATGCAAAGTTCTAATACATTACTTTTGATTTGATTTTTGAAAATTGTTTTTTACATTCCCAGATAGTGTTGCTAAAATAAATCAAATTCTGTTACAATTAAGATACACAATGAGTTAAAAAACGATACATTTTTTTTCAATTTCTGATTCCTCGAATTTCCCAAATGTAAACGAATTGCGTAATTGAAATGCACGTCCAAGCTATAAGCGAATTTCAATTCTTAATTAAAAGCAGACTTTATTCCCATGTTTCGGAAAAAAAATTAATTAAGTTAGTTTTAATTAAGCTCTTTGCAGTATAGATCTAACCTGTGCTCCAGTAGCAAATTACGAGCGAGTCCCACGCCGGTTTTGATTTTTCCGTCTGCATTTTTATATTTTAATTAAAATTTATCTTGTTTGTGAAAAGAATTATACGGCGTTGGTTTTTACAACATTAATTTGTCGAGAGAATTAATGACGAGACGACCTGGTTAAGAAAGAGCAGCAGATGAACGAAATGAATACTGTCATCAAAGTGTCTTCTGTTTTGTTATTTTTTTATGAAGAAGAAGGTCGAAATTCGTTTGCAACGTCTTCTGTCATCGCACTAAATTTATTTTTTTTTTAAACCAAATCGTCGACCATCTTTTGCATTTGTTAAACTATCGATTGTCTTTCGTTTTGTAATTTTTTTAAGAAGAAAGAAATCGAAATTCAATTGGAATTTGTTATTCTGCCGATCGTATTTTTGACAAATTCTGTTATTATAAAAGACGAATTATGTATTGGCATAAATTTGTACAAAGTCTAACAAAATTCGGTACGTGCGTTCGGTTTGTTATTTTTTAAAGCGTCGTCGTAATTTATTGTTCGCTTCGACGTAAGTATTTTACTTTTGTGTCCGTAATTGATTTTAATTAAGCAGCAATTGATCCACTTTTACGACGCATTCATCATCAGTTGTGTAACTGTGTGTTATTAGTTCACGGTCGTTTTACGACTGAGCGATTCTCTGCGTAACACCATAAACGTTTATTGTATATTTTTAAGGAGAAACTACATCACACCTTTCGTCTATTTACTTTCTGCTTTAAAGATGTAAACTTTTGGTTCTCGTCTTATGAATGGGCATAACGTGCATATTGGGTAAGTTTTTAATTAATTATAAAATATTTTTTAAGATTTTTCCCATATCCTGTGTTTTCGTCAGTATTTCCTTTTGTCGATCTATTCTAGAATCACCTTTTATTATTTCAAATGTATACCTGACAAAAGAAACTTACTAAATAATCTCTTTAAATAACTAAGTTAAATAAAGGAACTCTTTTGTAATTTAATATTGCATCAACAATATTTTTAGTCTCTTTATATCGAAATAAAGTAAAGTATAAATCGACAGCTAAAAGTATTCTTCGAGGTACGTCATAAAGTAATTTTTCCTTACGTACTTATTTTCAACAAGATTTTTGGCTGCATATGCAAGGTTAACAAAATCCAATAGAACCAAACCCAAACGAAATAATGATGAGTTCGGTTAGCATTTAACTTACTCATTAAGAGTGTATTTTTCAAATTTCGCCATGCGTAAAAAACGAGCGCCAGTTCAAAAACGATCACATTTCCTTTACACGCAAACGTAAAATGCATAACACAAACATCATTAAAAAATACGGGCGACATAAAACGCGTCGCGGCGCTACACTGAGACGAGCTAGAAACACCGAGTCCAAAAATAAACAAAACCAGGAGTACTCACTTGTATTTACGCTGAGACCAATGGAACTTCAAAAGGTCCATTTCAGCGACGTTTTCCACGTTATTCATGAAAAATTATAAAGACCAATTAAGCGCACTTGTGACATTTGTTTCATGTATAAAAGAGCCAAAGCAAATAACCTTGAGCGATACCTGTTTTTTAAAAAAAAATTACGTGACTAACGCGTTTTCCATAACAGTAGTTAAAACGTAAATTCCCTTTTTTAAAAGCATACTTTACGCAATTATTGTTTACGATTCGACTACAAATTAATAACTACTGTACAAATAGGTAGGGTAGGTATGTACAACAATCTGCTTTATTAAAAGTTGCACAACTAATTAGCATCCTCCAATTCTCGATGATGTACAATATAAATTACACGGTATTTTTATTTGCTGTTTCAATTTATGTCGATGATGCTTTTTGCTGTCTCATTGTCAATTCGATAACCGTACATTATAAAATGTTACACATTTCTGAATACTTAAATCATTTTCCAACTAATGAGATAAAATTTTATCATCAATTAACTGATGTTTAAAAAAACTCAGTTGAAGTATTTTAATCAACTATAATAAACGTTTAATATATACTCAATAAATATACAATTTTGTGTACCTTTTTACTTTTTTTAATGAATAATTTGGGTAGGCGCATTTAATTGTAAACATAAATGCTTGGAATCTAAATACTTACAGTAAAGCTTCGATAATCCGGATCAATTAAAATCTAGGCGAACCGAATCAGGATTATTTGCAGAAAAAATATATTAAGAATTATAACAGCAGAAACATGGCGCCCTTCAATTCAATGTTCTTCAAAGTGATGGAAATGTCCATGAAGTATTAATCAGACAATTAACATGAGAATTAGGCTCCGTTGCACTAATGTGACTTTGTTTCCTTTAATTCGTGATTAATTTTAATCGATGCCAGTGCAAATGACATTAATGTTTTGTACGTTCTCTTTAGAGCCATGTTATTTTTTAACGGCCCTACTTACGTAATGAATCGTGAATTATATGATTACGGATGGTTCGGATTAAGGGATACATAATATAAAAACTTTTGATTACTAGGAGCCCAGATTATCGAAGCTTTACCATCATCCATTCGTATTCCATTACTTATTTCTTGAGAGACGCTCACTCTTGGTAATATGTACACTCGCCGCCACTTAAAACAAAACGATGTACCAAGTCCATGGTCGTTAGTAGGTATAGTAAAAAGGTTCACATTTTCATCGAGTTTATAGCTTTTCGTTTCGTTTTTAGTGCTGACGATAGTATCTACTATTCTATTATTTGCAATGCTGACTCTGGTCGAGGCAGCCCGATTTTATAATCATCGGATAAACTATTCTTGGAATAACGTGACGGAAATATGGAAGAAGGTTAAAGGATATTCGGCGAATACTTATTTTGTCCTTATTCCACAATTGTAATACTGGTCCTAAGGGCCGTTTTCATAGCAGGACTAAAGGAATTTTTAAATTTAGTCACTTTTAAAAAAGTTCTTTAAAAGACAAGACTATAGTCAAAATTATTATGCAAGTCTAATGAAAAAAAATTAGAATAGTATTTTAGATTTTGCCTCAAAAAGAAATATGTTAGCAATTCGATATAATCGCAACTTTTATCAGACAATATAAAGACTTCGATTACAAAGAAAAAAGACTTGCAAAGAATGATCACTTACACAGCCAAAAGCCTGATAGTAATAAAAGCAAGACAAGTATTTCAAATCTCAAATTATTACCAAAAGAATATCAAATATCATAAAATAATTCATCAGTTTTAAAACTTAATTTAAATCTTGTAAATAATCAACAAACGTTTAATTTTTTACCTCTTGCAACATTTAAACAGCACCGTATACAGCCAGAATAGACAAGACATGATCTATGTGTGCAGAGCAAACGAAAAGTTATTTCACTCCCTTCTTATCCATAAAAATACTAAGTGCTATTCATTCCTAATATCTTACTGATACATAGATTTAGATAAAAGTTATATTTTATCAGCACGCATTAGTTTATTTCTCTTTGCAGCTTAATAATAAATCCAGCTGTAAGTTAACTACACATCTAAACTGTATTACAACACAAAGAAGAAAAGTTAATGCTTCATTCATAACAAATTTACCACGAATCTAATGATAAATTTAATTATTTAATCTTAAATGTTTAAACATACTATTCACCCTACATAAATAATCCAATTGCAAGATGTTGAGAAATGAAAAAAAAAACGATTAACTAGGAATTTGTCAATTTTGTCCACAAAATATACAAGAAATTTTATTTTAAAAATGTAATTACTTTAACAATAAATCAGTCCTAGGATGTAGAAACTTTCATTGGACTTCGAGTCTGAGTTTCATATTCCATTTCATATTCGACTTCCACCCTGGGTTTATGTAATTTCTTTTTTGGTGACGGTCCATTACTGAACTTCTTACTTTTAATGGATTTTTCATCTTTCTTTGATTTAGTTTTGCGTTGAGCGCCTTGTTGGATGTCCTACAAAAAAAAATAGAATTACATTGCTAATAACTGCCAAAGAATTGAATGTGAAAAACAAACCTCAATATCTGAATTATCAGATGATTCAAAACTACTATCCATTTGAATGTGTTCTCTATTTCCACTTTCGCTATCCTACATACAAAGAGTCGTTATTAGGAATAATTCATGCATGTATATGTGAACTTACAATACTCAATACATCATCATCATCTGCATCACTATCACTGCTTGCAGCCACATATTCTGAAGTTTCACCTTCGATTTCCAACTCTTTTTCTGTTTCACTTTCGAATTCTTCTTCTTCCACTTCCCCTTCTCGAAGTGCATCTTCGAATGCTGTTTGCGGAATGTTATACAAATCTTGATACTTAAATGAATGCACAAATAGAAATTCGGTAAAGATTTTTCACTCTTTCAGTGCTTACCATGCCCTTTTTAAGACGATCCAAAAGTGTTTTCTCCACACCTTTTTCTATTCGAGCAGCTATCAGGGCTTTCTCTTCTCGTCTTCGTTCTCTCCTCTCGATTTTGCGCTGGATTGGCACCAATAGTTTCCTATAGAGTTCATAATTTAAACTCAACACCCAAACAACATGGCGAAAGTACTTACTGCCTGCGTAACTTGAGCTTTCTCATCCTGATAAGGTACTGCGTTATTTTTACAAATCTCTGCTTGCATTTTGATTTTATGAAACCTGGCCAATAAAGTAAATTCTCGTTTATTTGGAAAATTGCTTTTTCAAAATTCCTCGAAAGTTTTACTCGTTCCCAAGTTTTGCTTGGAAATGCTGACCTAAAACAAAGAAGTTTTCTTTTAATATTTAATGTCTTTAATGTTTTCAATCAATAACTAAGAATTCATTTAAATGTATGTAAAAAAAGTTTGTAAATTTGAAACAATTCACGATAATGAAAGGCTACTTCTCTTGTAAGTTTTGTTATAATTTTTTCACTTGATAATAAGTAATCCCCTAACAATTAGAAACGAACTAAGAACCGCTAACAAAATCTTACCTCTCTGTTGTTTTCATGTACAAGTAAATTATGCCCTTTTCTTCACGAATTGTTGCATATTGACTGTTTGCCAAAGGACAAGATGATCGGTTACAAAGACCAGTTAAATTGTACTCATTTCGACAAAATTTCTGTGCTTTAGTGCTAGAAATAATTTGGGTTTTGATTTACTCTGAACTATTACGACCTGTATAAATGACTTACTTTACTTTATACGAACAGAATGATTTATTAATTATGCTCCACACAACCTGTAATTATTTTAAATTAAATATTAATTGAGCGAATTTTTATAATAATTTTACTTACATCGTCGTGTTGCATTTTAATGAAACGATATTGTACTGACCTAACCTCAAATTAGCACGTTTTACTTAGTAATTTAACTGTCAACGTCAGTGTTATCACACTGGTGCGCGGCGGTGCGCCGTTATAGTGTTGCCAACTGTCGTCTCTCCCTCACTAGAATAAAATAATTGACTTGCACAGAACATTCCCTTAATTTCAGTCTTTTTAATTAATTAGGACCTGAAACTTATGCTTTCCCCTCTCTAATATTGCACGTTGTACGTGAACAACTGGAAATAAACTTGTTATTTATCATGTTATTTTCCCTACGAAAATAATTATTTTCCGTGACAATGGTTTAGGGGTCGAAATTTCGGGAACGACGCGGGCTAGAGAGGAACAGGCTACGGTTTTGAATGCGTCTTGTCGAGTTCTACGTCCGTAAATTTTTTCCCTATTTTTGGAAAGAGAAAAAAAATCGGTCGAAAAAGTAGCAAGGCTATAAGTCTATGAAAATTTGAGGGTTTGGACGAGAAGTTGATTGCCGCAAAGAAAATCACCCTTATAGAGGGCGACGAGATGAATACAATGGTGCAAACCGCAAGTCTCTACCTGGAACGGTTTTCGAGAAAAAAATTTTGAAATTTGCGATATGAAACGATGGGGAAATTTCTTGTGCCTAGCAACGCCTAGCAACAAGTTAAAATATATAAAATCAAGCTATCCAGCAAGATTTTATTGTTTTACAATTTTGTGTCAGCTTATCACAGTTAAAACTACGCATCTACTGAGCCTGTACAAAAAAGAATGTCTGGTGAAACCAGACAAAAGTTGACTCTACCTCCATGGCATGTGCCCTATCTTGAAAAACATAAAATAATGGAACTATTTCATGTAAGTCGGCTTTGAATAGGATGACTTGTTCTTGTGAAAATCATAATTTCGATTTGTACTAGTAGGAATTAGCAAGAGAAATAATCATACAACAACCGGCTGATCATTTAATGTTCACTAAACAGCTGCTGTATAGGGCGGTCAAAAACATCGGCGTTTCTCGAGTCTTGATGTTGTCTTCTCCGAAAGTCAACAGCGTGGAAGTTGCCAAACAAATTGCACAGCAAACCGGACAGTCCATCATCACCGAAGACTTAATATTGAATTACTTGCACGCAGTAAATTTTTACAGTGTGAAAGCATCAAAATCACCACCTTAATTTAAATTTAAATTGCAGACAGTGCGAAGCCAAATTCGTCCGGGTGCGTTGGCAATGTGCTTGGCCTATTTGTTACACACTGAGGATGCACAGAATCATGGCTGGATACTGGTTGGTAAATGCAGTTCGATTAACGTTTGATTTGCTTTCGATGATTCGCATGATTTTTCCCAAGATTGCGTTAAATCAGTGAAAGAAGCAAAAAGAATTGTACGCACCGGGATAATACCAACTCACGTTCTGCACCTTATTCCACCATTCAACCCGCCCCTGAATGAATTATTGTACAGTAATGTTCATACGTTGTGGCCGGAGTATAGGAGAGAAATTATGGCGATTCGTGACATCTTCAAACATAAATTAGTGGTGAGTTATCGTTTGCTGATTTTCACTAAGTCAAAGGCGAACATTTGTGTGTCCGAAGGAGGTGTTTTTGCGTCAGAGATTCATTCACGACATCGTCAAAGAATGTGTAGAGATCGTTAAAACTCTGAAAGGAATTGGATGTCCTCAAACTGTGCGATTGCTCCTGCTAGGCCCCCGAGGTTCCGGCAGGAATACCCAGGCGAAGCTGATCTCAAGGAAGTTGAATTTGGTTCACGGTAATCGAACTCTAAAGTTTCTTTGCACTGTGTTTTTCAGTCGATTTTCAGTACCTTCTCTGTCAAGTTTACAACAGCGACAGTGATTTAGGCAAGGCCTTGCAAGAATGCAAGCAGGATGTTTGTTATCACTCAAATTTGTTGGCACAGGTCATAAACCAGCGAATACTAGAAGCTGATTGCTTGGAACATGGGTGGGTGTTAACCGAGTATCCGTTTACCGTCACGGATTTTAAATACCTGGACATGCTAGATACACCTCCCAACAGGTTTACACTCTTCGCTTATTTTGGTTTTATTAATCAACATGTTTTCTGTAGGGTAATATTTTTGGAGTGTGATTTGAATATCTGCAGGGAACGGTTGATTAATCGACGTGTCAATGTCCATACTGGTTCTGTTACTGACATCGTGCAACAGCCAGAAAACTTTCACCTGAAGATTCATCCCAAGGACAAAATGAATATCGTCGATGCTGAGGTAAGGTATTTTTGTGTTATTTTAAGTAAACAGACAAAATCTGTTTCAGCTAAATTTTTACTGTGAAAATTATGGTGTTCTGAGAAATTACTGTGGAGAGACTGCGCAAGTGGTTAATGCAGATCAGCCTGAACGATGGGTCAGTGAGTGCATTCTTGCTTTTATTGCTCGAGGAACGCTCGCAACTCCTCCACGCAACCCCGCAATTGATAAGAGGGAAGAAGTGTCGGACATTACTTCCTCAGAGTCATCTTCAATATTTTCGCAAAATCTTTACAATTCAAAAGTTTATAAAAACCAAATCTGATTTTTATCACATGTACATATTTCAGTAGAAATTTTGTTTTTATTCAATTGTGAACATGAGTACGTTTATCATCATAGCATGGAATCATTCATTTGGAATCAAACTTTCTTCTTTTTCAAGCAAGTACTTATAAGACATGATGACAACCCTTGGTAAAGCAGATTTGAATTTTATCCAAAACTTCTTGTCAGTCCACTTAATATAAGACCCAGTACTCACATATTTCTTCAAAGCCTCATCCGGAATCTCTTCAAAATCAACTTCCTTATAAAGAATAATGATGACCCTGATTTGGCCTTGCATGGCCAAGTCATGTGCCATACGAAATTCAGTAACGCCCCACTTACTTCTTAAAAATTGCGGCGAAAGTATTATTATGGCCCTTCTTGCTTCTTCCATGGACCTAGCTATTTGGTCTGTTATAAACTCTCCTGCCACCCAATCTCGAAAGTGTATTCCAATTATATACGGATTGAAGCCACCTTCTAAGAACGGGAGGAGTTCATTGAGCAAAAACGGTTCATCTTCGTACGTGTAGCAAACAAACGCATCTTTCACTTTGTTAGTCATAGGAGCACTTCCCAATCTTATGGGTGGCCATAAATCATGCACAGATAATATAATTCTTATTTCTTCTTTGTATTTATAACACAGAGCAGCAATAATGCCTATGGTCATTCCCAGTGTTACGAAGAGCACAGTTAACTCAAGCCTCTTGTAAACGTTACACACTTCATTGTAGTTTAAGCTGACGATTTGAATACTGGTATTTTTGCAAAACACATGGTCTAAATTCACCTAAAGAAAAAAAAAACAAATTATAGTAATGACTTCGTGAAGACAATGAGTTTTTATGCTCACTTTCCCATTTGGCTGAAGGAACCTCAACAGATTAATTAAATTAAATATTTCACAGTTACAAATCCAAGGATTGTGATGTAATTCTATGTGTCTCAATTTCTTGGCGGATCGAATTTCTGAGATCACTTTCTCGTTCAACAAACTTATGTTATTGTCGTCGAGTTTCAGTTCCTGTAACAACATGGCGATTTATTTAGTCTTGAATTTGCCTAGACCGTTTACTGTAAAAGTATTTCACCTGAATTTTTGGAGGAATCCACTCCAAGTTGGTGATCCTATTGTGAGACAAATACAAGCCAATTACATCGGTGTAAGCATCGACAGCTCGTGGCCCCTTTGTTAGTAAATTGTGGTTCAAGTTTACTTCAACATTGAAAAATTGAGGCACGTTGAGCTTCGGAGCTTGGTGTAATCCTCGATTCTCGCAGTCCACGACAAAAATCGATTCCCACGGACGCACGGAACATGAGCAACTTGCAGGGCAAAATTCAGACAAGTTTTCACTTAGTTTACAAGAGTACACCTGTTCTTGGCCTGTATACTTTATGCAAGTCAGTTTGTTTAAATCAAACATGTTTTTTAGTGAGGCGTTGCTTCTTATGAAGTTGTAGTATTGTACAAGATGCTGGAGTTTCTCATTGGATGCTACGAGATTGCCCTTCAAGAAAATCGTGTTGTTATACTTCTGCAATGCAGAATCCGCGTATAAATGCGTGTCGTCTTGAAGATTGAGAGTTTTATCCAAGATGAAAACCCTTTGCAGCTTGGTCAACTGCAAAAATTGAATCAGTTAAAGTTAAAGTGTGTGGTAAACTTACTTCTATCTGCGTGATGTTGTTGTACCTCATGTCGAGCACGTCAGCGCAGGGGAATTCCATCCATTCATGCAGGAAGCGTTGGATTTTATTGTTGCTCAAGTCTAGCAATCTCAAGTGATGTGGTTCCCTGTAAATTCTGCTGAAAGGTGTGACATCTACAGTGTCATCCTGCTCCCCTATCGTCAAATTATTATATGACAAGTCAATCGTATTCAGTTTACCGAAATACTCGTGGATGAACAGAGCATCCGGCGACACGTAACGTATGATGTTCCCTCGTAAGTTCAGCTCTTCCAGGTTTACTAGATTTAGCAGCATATTCTTAGTGAGTAACGTCAAATTATTTCTTTCCAAATTCAGTTTCTTTAGATAGGGCAGAGATTGAAAGGGGTTTCCCAACAGCAAGACCAAGTTATTGTAGCTCAAGTCTATTTCTTCCACCCTTTTAACCAGTCGAAATAGTTTGTATGGTATCATGGAGATTGCATTATGGGATAGCACAATTTTCTTTAAGTTTTTCGTTGTCATATCAAAGAAACTCGGCTTTAATTTTATGCTGCAAGACGTAATCGACAATGTTTGCAAGCTATTTGCATCTCTTAGTATTTCATGACCAACCTCATATGATGTTACTATCAAATTCTTCATCTTCATTGAAGGTAAATTAGTAATCTGTTCTAAATTGGTGGGGTCTCCTTTCAGATTAATCGTCTCCGGTGTTGGTAACATGTGTATCAAGCGAGGGAAATATGATTTTCCTATGCACTTGATTAATGTTAGATACCTAAGGTTCAGGAACTGAAAATTCAGTGCCTTTAATGTTGGTTTGTCCGAAAGGCACCTTGCTGTTAAGTTTTGATTGCTGAAAATTTGGAAGGTAATTGCTTTTGAGCACTCGAGTTTAAAGTAGCCCGACTCGAACTCACAATGGCAGTCTCTGTATTCACTGCAATCTAATTGGTGTGAGAGTGTCAAGCACAAAACAAAGCTTAGTGTTATAAGAACAACCATTTGAATAAATAACCTCGCACTCGTAACATAAATGTTTGTGGCTAACTGGAGCATTGCTGGCGTAAAGTTCTGGTGCCTCTGGATTTACCAAAAGATATTGAAATCTTAATTTGCAACCTTTGACTCTTGGTAATTGATAATATGATTAAAATTGCTTAATCACTGAGTGTTTACTAGTGTGATTTAGGAAAGACTTATAGTAAGTTCAGTAAACAGTTTTGGTTGATAAAAACGCAATTTTTACTAACAAGTAGTTCTATTTTTCGTTTCTGAATTATATTTATGGATCTATATGTACAACAAACTAATTTGCATTTTGTTTCTAAACATCTAACACATATAAAATATTATATAAAATACATAACACAAAAGAAACATATAGGAAATAAGTACTAATTATTTATAGCCTTTGGAGGCTGGAAAGTGAATTGAGCCGCGGTTTAAGTAGATGGAACTTATAACTTCTCGTACAATCGAATCTTTGTTTCTACCTGTTCCGCATTTGTGGAAAGCCAATTTTCTAGTACATTGTACCAACACATTCGACTCTCCACTTTCGTTTCTTTACATAAAATATATAGATAATAGCTTTAAAAATAATAAACAAAAATTGAATAATATCAAATAAAAATTAATCATCAGTCTTATGTTTTCATATTTTTGTTCAAACGAATTTGAATTTATACTGCAATTTTTATTGTTTATTTATTATCTTGCACTTCTAAGTGTAAAGTGTGTCTCGCCCCTGCTATATGGCTGATAGAGGGGTGGGGGGTCTACTTAGTTTCCCATCCATAATCTTCAGGGCCTGGTTAGATTGATTTCCAAAAGTTCTGATCATTATTATAAGAGTGCAATAAAGTTTAATTATGAGATCTTGAGTAACATTAATTATTTAAATTACTTTGCTTAATTCTTACAAAAATTAGCTGCACTGGAGATTTTTATTTCAGGAGCACCTATAAACATCTCCAGTTGTCGCATTTTTTTAAACTAAAAATAATATAACTTCACCAGGAAAATCATGGTCACAATTAATCGTTTTTCTCTTAAGAACTAAAGCTGGTCACTCAAAGTTCATTTTAGCGTCTTTAATTTGAGCTAAAATATCACAAATTATAGCACTAGGAATTCATTCACATTTATTTGTTATAAGTGACGATTAAACTCGATTCCACTTGGGGCGCCATGCCTACGTTATTGTTCGACTTAAACATCAAAGGATTTCCTTTCAACACGAGTGGATCCAGTGAGTTAGCAGGAGGCGTTCCGACATTCGGAGTAGATGGCGAGGAGTTAATTAGATCCAACTTGTCTAGCGTCACCATAATGTTGTCCATTTTTTTGTTCTTTTTTATGTTATTATGACGGTGAGGAAGCGCGTACCGCAACTTGTCCCAGAACCACGGGTCACCCCATTTTAAATACGTGTTTGTTTTCAGATATGCCTTGAGTTCTTCGTCCAGATCACTACTGAGATCGACGTCCCCATATAAAATAACAATCACTCTTGCTCTGCCTTCGTTCATGGCCTCCGTGTGCGCAATCCTGAACTCCATTTTAGCCCAGGAACTGTGCGGGTAATTCGGGGAGAGAACCACAATAGTCCTGCGTGAATTCTGCACCGACTGAGTTATTTGAGTAGTTATGAACTCGCCGGCGATCCAATCACGCACGTGTATGCACAACTTGTACGGATTAGGCCCGTCTTCCAGCTTTGGAAGTAAATGGCTGGTGATGAAGTCCTCATCTTTGTGTGAATAGCTCAGGAATGCGTCATAGATCTTATCTCTGTCCAGATCTTCCTCAGTCACAAACCACAAGAGTAGATTATGTGAGAATAGCCATACTTTGATTTCCTGGTTGTACTTGTAATACAAGGCCATCGCAAACGCCAGAGTTATTAATAAGGCAAATAAACATGAACCCAGCGCTATTATCATTGTAGTGTTAGTCTCACATAAGTCATCGTTTGTCATGTGGATGAGGTTTAAGTCGGTACCATTGCAAGTTAAATTTTCCACCGTAACCTAATAACAAATGGCATTCAGTCTTCCAAGTTACATGTATATCTCCAAAATGTAGCCGAATTAGGCAGCGCACGCCGAGTTACTGGCTTTTGCTTGTACTAATTCAGTTACTTTTTAAAACTGTATTAAAGGAAAGCTTTGTTTTATTTTTTAGCAACTAACAGTGTTTTAAATCTCACCTTTTTTATTAAGTTTTCTCGTAGCATCACAACGAAATATAAAGTGGAAGCCGAGCAATCACAATGCCAGGGGTTATTGTGCAGAGATAGATTAGTCAGAGTTGTCGAATCGTTTAACATCGACAATACGTCTTTATCTAAACTCGTCAGGTTATTTCCCTGCAGATCTAAAACCTAAAATGCGGTTAAAAAATTATGCGCTTAATCTTCATGTTAATAAAGAACTCACTTTAACTTCCGGAGGTATCCACGATATACGATTTAAGCGGTTATTCTGTAAATATAGATCTGTCACCCCATCGAGACCATGTCCTCTACCAGGAAATTCCGTTAAATAATTGTCTTCTAGATGAAGTGCGACGTTTTTCGTCTTGAATGTACTGGGTGGAATAACTGGAGCTTCAGTTAAATTCCTCTTAGAACAATCCACAATGAAAGAGTCATCCCAATCTCGTTTTTTACAAGAGCACTTCTCCGCACAATTATTATCACTGCAAGTTAACTCCTTAGGGTCCACGGAAATAAAGTCCAGTCCTGCGAACTGTGGCGGTGAAGCACACTTTAAATCATTGTCTTTCAATTTAAAGCGATAGAGGAGATTGGGATCGATTGATTTGCGGAAGTATCTGGCAAGGTTATACGAAGAGCAATCGCACTCGATCGGATTTCCGGCTAATTGCACAGTTGTCACTGACGCATCAGATTCGAGTTGTCGTGAAATTGTTTCCCAATATTCGAAATCCAACGTCTTGATTTGATTGTATTCCAAATTGATTACCGCATCCTCTGAAGTTGTCTTTACATCAGTTAACTGCAATAGAAACAATTGTAAATGAAAATGCTTGCGGATAGCCAAACTTTAGCTTACCGAAATATTAGTAATGTCATTGAAAGATAAGTCTACTTTTCGTATTTTCGTGCTGATTACAAAATCGCCATAGAAAGCAGGCACGCTGTTGTTCTCCAAGTATAATTCTTCCAGTACGAGCAAATGATTAAAAGCAGTGATGCCCTCGGGCGTATCCAAGACTGATAATTTGTTGACAGCCAAGTTCAGCACCTTCAGGTTTCTCAAATTGTAAAAAGCGTCGTAAACAATGCGACTTATGTTGTTGTGTTCCAAGTGCAGCTCCTCCAGATTCTTCCAAGGCAACGTCTTATTAATCCCAGTCAGACTGTTGAATCCAAGTTGCAACTTTTTCAAGTTTCCAAGCCCGTTAAAATCTGCCAAGCTCGAGATTTTGTTGTACCTCAAGTTTAGCTCTTCGAGGTTTCGCAAGTTCATAAGGACATTAGGCAGAAATACCATCTGATTTTGCTCTAAATTCAGCGATTTTAAACTGATAAGGTCCTTAAATAAATTTTCGGGCAGTGTTTTCAGAAAATTGCTGCTCAAGTCGAGGTTTTCCAACCGTCTCAAATTAGCGAATATATTCTCTGGCAAACTCTTAAGTTCATTGCGAGCCAGCCTTAACTTCGTCAAGAGTTGATTGTAGCGAAACAGCCCTTCGGGTAACTCACTTAAATTATTAATGAGGAAGCTCACCTGTGTCAGGTTCACCAAAGGATGTAGCAAGTTTTCTGGCAAGCTTTCCAATCTGTTGGAGCTTAGCTCTAAAATAGTGATGTTTTTCGTGTGCAAAAATAAATCACCATTTATTTGACTTAGTTTATTGCTATTGAGATATAGCACCCTTAAATTCGGGGTGTTATCGAAAACACCTTCAGATAAATCTGTGATTTGATTCTTCGATAAATCTATTCGTTTCACAAGAGGTGCGTAATCAAAAATTTTGTCGATGCTTGTGAGGTTGTTACTGTAAAAATCGATCATTTCCAATTTAATCATGTGCTTAAGGGCATCTCTTTCGATGGCCCTAATGAAATTGTTTCGCATTTGCAGTTCCATTATATTTTCCAACCCTCGCATATACCTGTTGGTCACCACTAGCTCCTTCTGGTAACAATCTGAGGGATTCACACACATATCAAATATAAAATATTCGATGCCCGTGAGGTTCAGTGTTTTAAGTATGTCTTCCTCGAAACTGTCTGGCACATCACAGCTTTGCACCTTTATTTTTTTCCTTTCTCCGAGGTTCAACTTTGGTATGAAAACATAGTCAGTTATGTTTGCACAAGTCATTTGCACCTCATCCTGAAGTGTAATAATCGAAACCAAGTTCTTGTCAATGTTCGGGCAGTTGATTTGAAATTTGGTATTGAGAGGTATACAGGAGCAATTAGTTTTTATCGTGGAGCAATTATTTAGGCCATAGGTGGTACGTAGGAACATCAAAAGCATCACATAAGCTGTGCTAAATAGTTTATTGGACAACATTATCGTTTTCTGAAACAAAGAAATCAAACATTAATGCAACCTACATGCATTAACAAAATGTAAAATTAAAACTATTACAGTTTAATAGAAACTTTTTGCTAAAACAAGGAAAACCTATTTGCTTATTTTTGACCTACGAAGTTCGCAAATTAAAAAATAATATAAATCACCATGAGATCGTTGTAATCAAGTGGGCAAATTATCTTTACTTTTCCGGGAAATGGTTGCAAAAGATAAAACACGTAATTTAATAACAAATTAATTATTGACACAGCGAACTAAGTGGCATCACAATTATCAACCCAATACATAATACACGTTTAATAATGTAAATATAGAATATAAAATATCTGCTTCCAAACTAAAAATGTTCTTACTGTCTAATTGTTTATATATGTGTTCAAAAACAGAATAGTGATAACTCTACTTTAAAGAGGTACTAATATTAATCTTAATTTGTTGACTTTCCTAGGATACTATAATACAACAATACAATAAAATCTGATTTTAAGGCCGCAGTAATAAAGTTGCTATACGTTGTTAATGCACTTTTGTATGTTTGGCTGCCTACCAACCAAGATATTATTTTATTGAAAATGTAACTTTTTTATTTTTGTGCAACTGTGCGCTAATGAAAACATGAAAACAGGTCATTTAAAAAGTAATAAAGAGCAATTGCTGTTGAGTTATTGTCTGAAAAAAAATCTAATTGATTTATCTCATTAATTAGACTATTAAAAGCAGATAAGTTAAATTAGTTAAGTTCGGAGAATACTTTCAAATCTTAGAACATTCATCGATATTTTGCAATATTATTTATATTCGTTTCAACGAATGGAAATCAGTTTTGAACGTGCAATGATTAAAACATTATCAAAAGCAAATGTTTACAAATTAGTCGCGAACACGCCTTTCAGTATAATAGCCTGACTACAGCACCGCGTTTATTCTTGCATTCCTCTTTTCTTTTTCACCGAACAGATATAATTCTTGCTATAAATAACAACGTTTCTATTTCGGAGAAAGTACCGCGTGATCAAAAAAAAAATGGAATGCTTCTAATATACCTTGAAAACGTATAGTTTTCATGTTTTAATCGTGCAGTTGGCATTTAAGCGATTGCGGTTGCCTGGTGCCTCCATCAAGGCCAATTTTAATTTGCATTTATTTAGGAAAATGGTACAATTTTCATTTTATAAAGTGAAAAGGAACTTTTTTATGGCGTTTTAGGAATTGTAATTTTTGTTAGGGGAATTTTTAAAACGTCTACGGCGTATTACGTTGAACGTCGCGACACAAAACCGGCTTGAATGAATAGATTCTGATTAAGGTACAAAAAAAAGTATGTACAGTAAACCCAGTTCTAAAAATGCATAGTCACGACCTTGAAGAAGCATTATTATGTGGCAACCAGCACCTCAATAACACATACTTTACACGCAATACGGTCTTCAAAATAAAAGCTTCAAGAATTGTACCTTTCTTTCGCATAGACTTTCAATATCAAGCAATACTAAAAATGTATAAATAGGTCCCAAATATTCTCAATTAAAATGTGATCTCCAGTTTGCATTGGAAAATTTTCGGAAACCAATCCGTACTTCTTGACGAGTTATACGCGAGCTTTGTTTAAATGGCAATGAATCACCAACCCTTGTTTATCGCCGTTATCAAACATTACTTATTGCTCGTGTTTGCTACGTTCCAGATGTGGCACGGAAAAGCTTGATAAAATAGACATGACAAATTCGTAAGTCGAATTTGACATTTTTGTATTTATGAATAAAACAATAGTACGTAAACATTTCGACTTTCCAAATTTCTGCTTTCAAAAGAGACCTAAGAATTTCTTATTCGTAATGTATCACCTAGCTTTGTTAATAAATCAAAAAACCACCACCTGTTGCACTATGTTGGTACTAAATTTAATTCACTAAAAAAACATTTTCAAAAATCTTTAAAAATTATTTGAAGTTTCATGTCAAAGAATTTGTCAAATCTATTTTACTACTTATTATATTCATTCTTTCATGAGATAATGATAATTGTATTTTGTTATTTATAAAATTGTTCTCGAACGATGCGAAGTTAAAAATCATCAAAGGAAATGATTTAACAGTTCAGAACCTTGTTTTTGCTACCAAATTTCTTACTGTTGCCAGTTGTATTTTTCACAAGGCAATACTGGTGGCGGTTTTTTAATTCATAAACAGATATATATAGTGAAAGGAACTGTAACTTACTGCAAAATACATGCTCAAAGTTCGTTTATCAACAATTATGAATAGCGATGATCTCAATCGAGTACATCAGATCAAAAGTCTTTAATGAATTTATTAATTAACAACCCTGGTTTAACGTAGTTCCATAACTGAAAGTATCTGCCGAATATTTTTCTACAACAATTACTTGGTACATCCAAACGACCAGGACATTTTCTGTGACCTTTCCCTGACTTGTTTATTTCATTTATCATTAGAATTGAACATAATTACAAATTGCTCTTGAATACATATATGCATCATATAGTATAGAAAGATAACAGTAATTGATTTTCAAGTGATTTATCTAATTGTTAACAACTGATTATACAGTAAGCATTGGAATGGTGTTAAGTTCGCATAGTGCATGGAAAGAAAAAATTTAATTTATATTAAATCTAGAGAAAAATGTTACGTAAGTAGTATCGACGTGCGTTTTTAAGTCAAAACGCGTAAATACCTCGAGAAATTATTTTCGATGCCGTAAAAGTTAAATGAAAATAAAAAAATCCTAGCACGCTTAACTTTTCCAAGGGGAAAATCCGTTTTGCAACGCTGACCGCATCACGTACGATCAAATTAATTACAGTCATTAAGTGCGGCATCTCGGAACGTATTACCTCCGTTTCATGCAAATGTGAAAGGTTGTTTGCCCCTCGGTGGTTAATCTTTTACCTTTCGTATTGCACTTCTCAGAATAATTCTTCGAGGGTTTTTTTATCGGCGCACAATCACAGTTAAAATTGGACTGAATCCGGACGGTAAGTTTCGGTATAGTGGGGGCCTGTTATCTCTTAATGATTAACAGCAGAATTCTGAGTATGCTTGCTTTTGTGAACCTTCGTAAAGATAACAGGCCCCCGTAGTAGGGAACTTGTTAATGATTAACGGCAGAATTTTGAGCGTGCTTGCTTTTGTGAACCTTCGTGAAACGTATGTACCAAAAACGAAATGCCAAAATAATTATCACGTAATTTTCTTTCTCCTCTTAATCGCCACTCATGAACACATGCAATAATCATCACATTTACAAGGTCTTTAATTTTTTACAAAAATTCAGGCAGTTTGGAACTAGTCGGCTTTCGAATCTATATTTTTACGCGTTTTGCGTGTACAGTTATAGCTTCGCAACCATTCAGTTTTTTGGGCCAAAACTAAGTGTGCCATCGCCCTCTCACTCGACCAATTTTTCCAGCAATTTTGCAACTCGGTAATAGCTGTAAGAACAGTTACGCTAACAGTACCAAAGTTTGGAATTTATTCATCGCAATGCTTTCAGAATGCTAAATGCAATCCATGTGTCAGAAGTGTGTATGTTAGCAAACTTCCTTCTTGTAACTCATCAAATTAATAGAAACTTCTACGCTGTGCGAACTTACGAAGCAAACGGTGCAAATCCGATTGCCTTAAAAAAAATTATTTACACATAATAAATTTTCGCGGTGCGATTTATAGGCTGTTATTTTTAGGCGTGAGTTACAAGAGTCAGAGCTGACCACTGGTGTATTATTATTATTGTTATTATTACTATTATTATACAATAAAACAGCGTTTCACGTGATGAAGTTTCGAGTGTCACTTTCACTTTTCACCTCGTAACACTGCTTGGTTGATGTCATTAAACCTTTCTGTGTATGTAGCCGTGCATGCTAAGCCAAGTAAAACTGGCTTTTCAAGTTTGAAATGGTTTTTTTTTGCCAAACCTTTACGATATTCCTACTATATCTATTTGTTGCTCACACAAAGCAGATTTAGAAAGGGAGAAAACAATCGAGTGAAATTGTTAATGCCAAATTAAGTATTCAAGAAGGCATTACAACCTCGGGGCTAACAGGAAATTCCAAATTATTCATAGTGTTTGAGGTTCCACTATTTCCGTTTTTAATTCGATTAATTCGACACTCAATCAGTGCTAAAAAAATGTAATTCAGAAAATAAGGTGTTTTTACATACAGGTCTGCTCAAAACTTTTTTTAGAAACCGTGTTATATTAATAAATATTTTTTACGCTAATGCTACATAAAATTTTCGAACGACGAAATTGTTTTCAATTTGCAGAACACCAACATTTCAGATTACGTTTATCTTGCCTGTGGCCGGGGTATTTATCACGCTTTATCAAAACCAAACAAAAACGACGCAGTTCACATGATTTTACATTGCAATCATCTGAGGAATTACATCAAACTAAGCAAGGTCGGCCTGCTTCTTTGGAAGATGTCATTAAATATCACGTATGTATATTCAAGTTTGCTCCTTAAAATTTAATCATGTCGCAATTCAACAATGTTCTCTGTTAATGAAGAAGAAGGCCTTACATTTTTCTTGTGATGAGCTCTTACCAGGAAACAATTGATGATGACTAATGATTTATTACGAATGAATTATGTAATTGAGACAGTTTTTTTTTTCGATTCTGTAATTCGCTCATTTTTTCAGATTATCTACTTTATTTAAGTTTCGTGATTTGCTTACAAAACGTAAAGCCTAAATGAATCGTTTATGTTTCAGAAATGATCTTAAGGCTTACTAAATGATTTCAAAATCTTGCAGTTTTTCCTATTTTTTATCGATAATGAGAAAGAATGTGTTGGCGATAACGATAAGAAGACGAAAAAGATTAAATAAATATAAAGTAGAGGTCTGCAAATATTATCTAAAACAAACACCGATCTGTTAAGAAAATTGTACGTTACACTTTAAATTAATCAATGCTTTGATTAGAAGACGGCTTCTTTTGACTCTTTAATCACTTAACTTGTTATCATCAACTGAAAATCTTTTTGGAAAATCTGAATCAGTTACCACTGTTGTCATTCGTAACCATAAAAAGAAGAACACTAATTATACCGGCAATTTTATGCGAAATTACCCGTTGTTTCAATAGAACAAGCTTTGAAACAGCATTAAAAAGTTGCTACATAATTGGTCATGTTTTTAAGCTGAATTTTAATTATCGGGCATATTTCGCTTATTAATTTCACCTTAATTCAATCCGGCGCGAAAAAAATAATGAGGCGATTTAATCGCAAATCGAGGATGCCCCGAAATTAGTTTGCAAAAAATTTTGCTCGGCAAGTTTGTTTAGAATAATCGCCGAGTCACACGGCCGGACCGCGGCAATTAGAGCGCACCAGTGGTTTCGGGCGTACCTCCGCCTAAAAACAAGAAGAATTAGGCGTGTTTCGGATTGCGCGTTCGACTGAAACGGCCGAATAGATTTTCTTTGCTCGTTAGAATAAACGGCGGAGAGAAAACAATCGTTCACCTCTTTAAAAGATCCGTTTGGTTCAGGAAAATAGTCAAAACAGAAGGTAACCGGTAATCAGAAAACCCAACAAATATCACAAAAAAAGTCTCTTCCAAAATACCCGCTATTAATTATATTCATATTTCGAGAACACTCCCAGAATAACAAAATTAGTTTAGCACGGAACGTTTCTATGGAATTTAATTAGTATACACGCGCATGCTAATATAACTTGTTCTTGTGATGAAAACAGTGAGTGTCTATACAAACACGTTACGTAAATCCACTCGCCGCGAATAGTATTCGATCAAATATAATATATTCCTGGGTTTTTCGTTTTCAATATTTATTTACATATTTTGTTAATATCTATTTTCGTCACCGAAAAAAGTTCATTTCTTTGTGTTATGTTTTATGTTTGTCCCCGACAAACTTTGGTTTATCCACTTCGTTATATTTTCATTAACGCAGACTAATCGTGATAACATGTGGCGTTTAATTGTGTTGTAAAAGCGAAAAAATGTGTAATACCTGCACCGGTTGCACTCAGAATATTTGCATTTTGTTTTAATCTCATGTAATAATGTAATAGGAGATGAATTTACTCTGAGAGCATACTAATGCATCCAATCAATCAAAAACGTTATAAAACAACGTAAACTGTCACCGATCATAATTTAATTAAGTTATATCGATATGATCGATGTTATCGATTTGTCGATATATCGATAAATATCGATATTTTTAATAAACGGTACTGAAAACGTGATATCGCCTACCCCTTGACTTAAATGCGAACTTGAAGTTAAATTACAAGATATACAATAAAGAATTAACTTTAATTGAAGCACTTTTCTTGTCCGTTTTGTGATTAAAAATAACATCTAAATAGGCTAGCGTATCTATTGAAGCTTACTGATATGATGAGCTTATCGATAAACTCACCGATACGTTCAATGATGTTACTGATACTAGATGATCGACGAGCTCCTTCAATGGATTCGGAATCATCAATTGATCGGTAAGTTTATCGATGAGTTTAACTTCAGCATTGAATTCATCTTGAGAGTTTACTCACGACTTCATTGATGAGTTCGGTAAACTCAGTGCTCTTTCACAATAGTGTTAATGTTAAAGGTAATGTTAGCAAGGTAATGGTAATGTTAGTTGTTGCATTGTTCACAACAATGTTACTGATGTTATATATTTTGAATTTCCCTCCCAAAGATAGGCGGAGAATGCGAGCTTATTTTTTATGTAACGTCAACTGTCAAGTCAACGATAACGTAAAGATGTGGTACTTCGACAACCATGTTGTATTGGGCGAATTCTTTTAATAAATTTGCACCATACATAACTACCGAAACGCACGTTGATAGCTCAACATATATTTTGTATTTGCGTTAAGGTTATAAAATATAATTTATCTGCCATAGTTCACATACGCATGCGCCGCAGACGCATATTCATTGGCGGATGTTATTATTGATGTTACTGCCCTTTCACAATAGTGTTAATGTTAATGTTAGTGGTAATGTAATGTTATAATGGTAATAACCAGAAGATGATGTCAGACATAGAATGTTCACAATACTGTTAGCAGTAATGTTAACGTAAGATGTTGATGTTAAAGTCCAGAAATTTTCTGGTTGTTTAAGTGCTCTTTCACAATAGTGTTAATGTTAAACGTAATGTTAGCAAGGTAATGGTAATGTTAGTTGTTGCATTGTTCACAACAATGTTAGTGATGTTATATATTTTGAATTTCCCTCCCAAAGGTAGGCGGAGAATGCGAGCTTATTTTTTATGTAACGTCAACTGTCAAGTCAACGATAACGTAAAGAAGTGGTACTTCAACAACCATGTTGTAATGGCGAATTCTTTTAATAAATTTGCACCATACATAACTACCGAAACGCACGTTGATAGCTCTACATGTATTTTGTATTTGTGTTAAGGTTATAAAATATAATTTATCTGCGATAGTTCACATACGCATGCGCCGCAGACGCATATTCATTGGCGGATGTTATTAATGATGTTAAACAACCAGAAAATTTCTGGACTTTAACATCAACATCTTACGTTAACATCACTGCTAACATTATTGTGAACATTCTATGTCTGACATCATCTTCTGGTTATTACCATTATAACATTACGTTACCATTATCATTAATATTAACACTATTGTGAAAGGGCAGTAACATCATTAATAACATCCGCCAATGAATGTGCGTCTGCGGCGCATGCGTATGTGAACTATGGCAGATAAATTATATTTTATAACCTTAACACAAATACAAAATACATGTAGAGCTACCAACGTGCGTTTCGGTAGTTATGTATGGTGCAAATTTATTAAAAGAATTCGCCCATGGTCGTTGAAGTACCATTTCTTTACGTTATCGTTGACTTGACAGTTGACGTTACATAAAAAATAAGCTCGCATTCTCCGCCTACCTTTGGGAGGGAAATTCAAAATATATAACATCACTAACATTATTGTGAACAATGCAACAACTAACATTACCATTACCTTGCTAACATTACCTTTAACATTAACACTATTGTGAAAGAGCACTTACTGCCCTTTCACAATAGTGTTAATGTTAATGTTAGTGGTAACGTAATGTTATAATGGTAATAACCAGAAGATGATGTCAGACATAGAATGTTCACAATAATGTTAGCAGTGATGTTAACGTAAGATGTTGATGTTAAAGTCCAGAAATTTTCTGGTTGTTTAACATCATTAATAACATCCGCCAATGAATATGCGTCTGCAGCGCATGCGTATGTGAACTATCGCAGATAAATTATATTTTATAACCTTAACACAAATACAAAATACATGTAGAGCTATCAACGTGCGTTTCGGTAGTTATGTATGGTGCAAATTTATTAAAAGAATTCGCCCATTACAACATGGTTGTTGAAGTACCACTTCTTTACGTTATCGTTGACTTGACAGTTGACGTTACATAAAAAAATAAGCTCGCATTCTCCGCCTACCTTTGGGAGGGAAATTCAAAATATATAACATCAGTAACATTGTTGTGAACAATGCAACAACTAACATTACCATTACCTTGCTAACATTACCTTTAACATTAACACTATTGTGAAAGAGCACTTAAACAACCAGAAAATTTCTGGACATTAACATCAACATCTTACGTTAATATCACTGCTAACATTATTGTGAACATTCTATGTCTGACATCATCTTCTGGTTATTACCATTATAACATTACGTTACCACTAACATTAACATTAACACTATTGTGAAAGGGCAGTCACTTACCGTGAGTTAAATGGTACAAAGGTAAATTCATCGATGAGCTAACCGGTGAATTAATTCATCGATGAATTTTCTAATGGGTTCATCGATGAGTTTAACTTCATTAATGAATTCATCTCAAGAGATTATTCATAACTTCATTGGTGACTAATTAATGAGTTAAATGATACAAAGATAAACTCATCGATGAGCTAATAATATAATATAATATGAATTTAAAGTCACATTAATATGCTTTCACATTAGTTTTTAGATCTGAAAATGATTTTATTTAAAGTCTCCTTTAAATTCGATTGTGAAAGTGACCCTAAATAGAATTGTGGGACGCATGTATATTAACATGTAATACATGTAAAACTAGTAAGCCAAGAGGTAGCCTCTCATTTGAGTAGAGAAACAATCGCTTTAAAATTTTTCTGTAGTAATTTCTTCACAATTTATCAAAGGACAAAAAGTTTGTCGCATTTAAGATGTCAAATATGCAAGACTCGTAATTAAAACAAAAACAAAAACAAAATAAGACCATATAAACAAATTTTGTTTTTTAAATTCAGCAAGAAAACATAACAACACGAATAAAACACAAACAAATGTCAAATGGTTGATAGTATGACTTATTTTACTGCAGTGTCATATTTAACGGTAATGTTTAATGTATATAATAAAAGTCGACGCGGAGTGTCGTATGTTTTCAAACATCTTTTATAACTTTTTACATAAACTCTAAAATTATGAATAATATGGCGGCAATAATAATAAAGGATGATCCAAATTGATTCTAGTTGTGGCCGTCAGAGTGCTTGTAAGGTATCAAACTAAACAAAAGTAGATTCTAATTTATAAAAAAAGTTTGTGTAGCCCCATATTTACGTTCATTAGAATGTAATAAATGTTCACCGCATGCCACTGTCTGATGAGTCATTTCAATTATTCTTGATCACTCCATGTTTAAAATCCTTGTTTTTAATTTCAGGATTCTTTTAGTGCACATTTGCTTGACATTGCCTATTTTGTTGGTTGTGTTTTTTACGTACTTTTTAGAAGTGGAAGCAATTTTAAAATTTGTTCGTTCACTCTGTGAATATTTTTGATGTGTGAACTCATCGCTAAACATTACCGTGTCAGCAAACAAACCAACCACATCGCGAAACTCACCTAAACGGTCCCTCTTTCGCGTGAAACAAACTATAAATTTATGGGTAAAAATAAAAGCTTGCACTGGAACTGGCCACACACACGGAAGTGTAGGCATTCGTCACTCGCGTTTAAATAAAAAAAAGTTAAAACAGTTTTGCATTACATTATTAAAACGACGGTGCAACGCGCAATATCAACTCGATACTAACTACTATTATTAATTACATTACTGAAATACTGAGCAACCCGTGGTGTGCGTCAGCTTAGTGAATGGCTCGGGGAGAGGGGACACAGCAAATTTCTTTTTCCAGTTATTCCTGCTGGGCGTATTTGTTTCTACCGCGGTTTGAAAACGCTGAATCGAAAGGATAATTATCTTTAGCGCTTTGAACCAAGTCGAAATCCAAGAACTCGTCGTGCTTATGTGGAATTATTTTAAACAAACCTGTTTTGTAGGTCACTTGATAATAAGAAAGCAAACAAAGTTATCAGAGATAGCAAGAAGAGACGAATTTGTCTTCTTTTTATCCGTCTTTTTTCCTTCATTTTAACTCTGAAGGCTTACTGTCATATTAATTACTATTTGATTATTTTAATTGTTTAATTTTCCGACAGCCATTATTACACGCATGCGTATTAAACGCATGACAATTTGTCTAATACGCATATGATCTAATGTTTCCACGTCTTTGCTAAACATATTAAGGGCCCTCCGGAAAAATATTACATGGTCTCTAAATTATATTATAATGAACCGTATGACTTAAGAAAAGTTAACAAAAAAAAATTATTGAAAAGAAGTGATATAAAATATAATGCAAATAAAACTCTCGAAAGAAACAAGTGACGATCGATCATTGCTGAAAAACGTGCGAAGAAAACAAATGACGAGAAAAATTGTGAGAAATTAAAAGTGAGTGAAAAAGTGCGAAACCAAACCTAGTTGACAAAACAAACACAACTCACGATCGATCGTAAAGAAAACAAAAGCAATGCTGGAAAAATAAAACGTTATCAAAATGAAGCCAACCAAAGTGATATAAAAAACAATATAAATACAATATTTACTCAAAATTTTCTCATAACATAAGTTAACATGAAGTCAAATTTTTAGCATGTAAATTCCTACGGCCACATAAAAAATTCACTGTATACATCGTAATGGACTTACGCAAGTGTGTATGACAGTAGAGGTTTTATTTTCGTTCTTAATCGTTTGTTTTATGTTTTAAAACTTGTCGATCCGTAAAGTGTGCGTGTTTATATTTTTGTTTTTTTTTTACTGGGTTTTCCAGTGAATATCTAAGTCCTGTTTTATTTTCCCCACCTTTTGTCGTGTGATCATTACAGGCAATAAAACAAGAGTAAATCTCGTTTTTCTCGTAAACAAAATTTAATCTCGGTCTTGTTCTTTAAAAAATACTTAAAATCCCAACCACAAATGGCTTCGTTTTAATTACTTTTCTTAGCAGACTTTTATTCACATTTTCAACGTAAACTTATTCGTGTTTTTTAAAGTTTAAAGTTAAAGGTTCTGTTAAAATAATTTATTTATTTAGAAATTAGATCGATTTTTTCTGTATGTTTTTGAAATTCGTTCCATTTCACACGAACTTCCCTGTTAGATTATAAGAGCTGTAGATATAATTCGATATTTTTAACTAGATTTCACTGAATTTTGTGTTTTCTGCTTACGTCTTTTGGTAATCAATTGTTTTAGACTATATGTTATTCGGTTTGCCATTGCCACCGAAGCATGTAACATCATTATAAAGGTCAGTTCAGATGCATCTTGATTTATTCATTTTATATTCCAAAGTCCAGTGTTACCAACTTAAATTTCTGACAAATTGGTCCGGCATGTGGAAGCGGTTATTTTGAAATGTGGATGTTCTGAAGATTATTAACTATTAACAACATTGTTGTTATATACATATAAGATTGCCAATGGAAAATATATCGAAAATGACTAGCATTTTCAAATGAATAGAAAATTTTTACTAAATTAGCGCTGCTGTCGGCTGTCACTGCCATTAATATAGGTTAATTACGAACATGTAAAACAAGACGATGAGGTTATGAATAAAACACCTACAAAAATATTTACTAATCAGCGTATTTACAAATTTATATTTTCAATATGACAGGTCGAGCCAAAACGATCACTGTCGAGGCTGAAATTGAAAAGAACAGGGAGGAATCGAACTGGTCCAAAGTCATCGAGTTAGCCGAACAGTTGAGAAAGAAGTCGTCCGAGTATGGTACCTTTGTCCACAGTTTCTTAAAAGACTATCCTGCAGATTATTATTAATAATTTGCAGAACACCTGGCTCATTTCTTGATTGGTGAAGGACGCCTAGAAAGTCACTTAGAAGAATGGCCCCCCATCGAGGTCAACATCAATCGGGCCAAACTGAATTTAATGGAGGCTAGAAGAAATTTGATGATTGCTTCGGACGAGAAAGGAAAAAAGGTAGAAAACAAAAGAGAATTGAGTGCACTTTATAATTAAATTAATTTAGGCCGGTGTCGCTTTGGACGCACATTTATTGTTGGGGAAGTTGTGTTATGCATGTGGTCACTATGCGGACAGCTTAAACAACTTCACGGTGGCGGAACTTCAGGGGTTGTCGGAGAAGAAGCTACCCCTGTAAGCCAATCAATGGAAATAATTTACCTAATTCTTATACTCCAATAAATTTTAGTCGAAGCCTGAAAATAGTGGCGGAATCATTCGCTATCAAGGGCTTATGCTTGCAAAAGGATAACTCTGCTACTTCGAAATTTCAGAAAGTTGAGAAAGACGAAGAAATGTTGAACTGTCTAAAATTGGGTTGTGATTTAGGATTGCTGTACTTGCAAGAACTTGATAAACAGCACACACTGACCCTCACAAACACAGGTCTTTCTCGTGCTTCATGTCAGAACTATTTATTTTATGATTGCAAATTATAGGTTCTCATTCTCCGCAACCTCTAAGTGTACATAAAAATCTGAGTTTCCTTCTGGAGCAAATTCTAAAAGAGACACCTTTGCTTCTGCTTCAACAGGGTCAACACGAGGCAGCGTTGGATAGGTACAGATCGACGCTATGTGCAGTTGAAAGCCAAAGTTTCAGTGCTATTCGCTTGCAGCTTCTCTGCCAGTTGGCGGAATTTTTATTGCAGGGTTTTACCTGTGAAAATTACAAGATGCCAAATATTTTCAGCAAAAGTTCAGTGTGGAAACCTAAATTTTATTCCACACCAAACCAATTTGTGCCTCACAGTGACTATGAAGAGATCATTCTGGCGCTGTTAGTAGCTGAAGCGATGGCTGTACGAAATGCAGTTTTATCGCAATCACCCGAGTTCAAGGATGTTAAATCAAGTGCCTTTCAAGATGCAACGACTGTTTATGATTTGCTTACGGTTGCCACAGTAAGATGGGGGCAGATTTCTCTGTTTCAAGAGGTAATTTTAAAAATTTTTGTTTGTGCTAGCCAAACTTATTCTTTCTTTAACAGTCATTAGAACATGCAATGAAGTTTTCTTTTGAGGAAGTACACTTATGGAGGCAACATGCTCTTAGTTTGCTTTCAGTGGGTCATTACGAGCATGCTTTTGCTGTGCTGAGGCAGGTGATACGACTTGATCCCAAATCTGCCATAAATTGTTTGCTTGCTGCCAAACTATGCTACGAACACTTGAATCAGCCTGTGGAGGGCACCAAATTCAGTGAACAGGCAAAGAAAATTGAACTTGTTCATTCCAATGGTTTACTCGGTAGATGTCATTTGTATATTGGGATCGGATATCAACTGCAAGCTCACACGACATTAATTAAAACGAACAAAACAGCTCTGAATATTACTGCATTGGAAAATTTTCGCATGTGAGGATTTTTACTTTTATTCAGAAAAAGAAAATTTAGTACAAGTATATGCTTTCAGTGCAGTTCAACTGGAACCTAATGATAGCCTCTGCGAATATTATTTAGGCTTGCAGTTAGCTTTAATGGATCAAATAAGTGAAGCATTAATTCATGTGGAAACTGCCTTAACTCTACGCCCTGAAAGTTCTTCTACCTTACATTTATTGGCTCTCCTGCTCTCAGCACAAAGACAATACGAAGAAGCGTTGAGGGTGATCGAGGCAGCTTTGGAAGAGTACCCGGATTGCTTGAACCTCATGTATCTAAAAGCGCATTTAGAACTGCATGAGCAAGGAGGCGAGGTTTAACAATAATATATATCACATCTATAACTTGTTTTTCAAATGTAGCATTTTCAGCAAGCGTTAACAACGGCAAAGCAGATGTTGGAAATTTGGAAAAATATACATGAAGGTCAGACATCATCGGATATGCCCGAGTGCGATAGAAAGAGTGACACGCGTTCCATCTTTCAACTGTACACACCAGAAATGTCAGATAAAGATACGAGTTAGTAAGTGAAGGATCTATGCACAGTAAAATTTTTGTGTAGGTTCTTTGCAGACGCACAGCATTGCTGCATCAAAGGTAGAGCAAGCGCTCAGCGAAGTTGCAAGCTCTTTGAGCAGCTTTAGCCCCCGTCCAGGTCCACAGAGCGCTTGGATGCTTCAGCTTGAGATTTGGTTACTTCTTGCAGAATTTTATCTCGCATTAGATCAATGCTCTGATGTCCTGAAGTGCATTCAAGAAGCCATGCAAATTTTTCCATTATCTCATCATGTAATGCACATGGTATTTTTTTTAGAGAACTGCTTCGTTCATGGTTAATAAATAAGAATTGCAGAAAGGACTTTTACACATGCATAAACAAGAATGGGTGGATGCGAAACTGTGCTTTCAAAATGCCATTGCCATAAACCCTCAACACGTAAAATCCCTGCAACAATTGGGCTTGGTGTATCACTACTTAGGTCTTCAGGGTTTGGCAGAAACCACACTGAGGGAAGCTGCGAAAATAGATCCCACCAATCATGTTACATGGTAACACCAAATATTCTCATCAAACAAAAAAATATTAATTTTAAAATTTTCAGGTATAATTTGGGAAAGGTTTTGGAGGCATTGGGGGAATATGAAAGTGCAAGCAGTTCAATGGCAACCGCTCTGACTGTAGAAACGACAAATCCGTTACTTCCGTTTACGTCAGTTCCTTTCTGTTTGGATTAAAAACATGTTTCAAAAAGAAACGACAATAAGCAAAAAATTAAATATTCACAAAGTGTGTCAAACCATTTTGCAGGGCTTAAAGAAAGTGTATGTAAATAAATGTTAGCCAATTTAATGTTAAGCAACTTATGTAAAGAGTTATATATGAAAGAAATATATTTATCTCAATTTATTAATCTTAATTAAGTTAAATATACCAATTAGAATAAAAGTTATTGAAACAGAACTGTGGGCACTGCATAAACTGAATGCTTTTGATAATTGAATTGGATACTTTCATAAAATAAATATTTGGAGCGTTAGTTTCGTTTTGCCATATGAATTACTTCGAATACTTTTATGATAGATTTTCAAATTATTATTCCACATTTATCGAGTAGTTATCCAGGTAGTTATCGGGTAACTGATACATTCCAGGTGCCCGGGTATTTATTGGGTAACTAATATCCGGATATAAATATTCGGTATCCGGGTAACAAAAATATAAGTATCCCTATTGTCAATTTAAATTTCTGACAAATTATTCGTCACACGTATGGTCACAAGCCAATATGGTTGCCAATGTGGGCGATTTTTAAGTAAAACTTGGCGACCAAAAATTTTCTTTTGTCCATTTAAAATGCGTTAGTGGGCGATTCTTACTTTTGAATTTGGCGACTAAAAATTTTTATCTTCCATATAAAATATACGCATTGGGCGATTGTATTCTGAAATGTTGGCGACAATACGTTTGACAAAGTTGGCGACACTGGTCACACGTCATATTATAGACGTTCAAGTTCTATGTTGTGCACAGCTACATTGTTTTCTAATTCTTCATTTTTAGGCTTTAATTAATTATTTATACACGGTTTAATATTTATTTTGATGTAAAATGCATACAATTGTTGTATACAAAAATAAAAAAATATGAAAAAAAAGACGTTTATTTGAAATTCTTCAAACGAAGTTTTATTTTGAGGTTAAAAATGTGACATTTCACATAAACTGTGTCGTAAAAATTACGTTTAAATAACTACGATCCCGACGTTGTAAAATCACGGAAAATCTAATTTACATAGGAAATATTTTCTCGACGTAGTTTGTTTTTGTTAGTCTTGCCAACATTAAACACGCAATATTAAGCATTCGGCCGCAATGCAAATATGTAAAACTAATTAATAAATACACACGTAATTAATGATGTCGTCAGTTTATCGCATCTAATTACAAATATAATTTGCGATAACTTGTTTCGCAAGTCTTAGAATGCTTACCAATTCCATTCTGCTTTTTGGGAAAGGAGCACTCTCCTAATTAACACTTAAATTAGAGAAGACACAGGATTTAATTTATCTAAGGATAATGAAGCAAATCATTAGGCAAGTACTTAAGTGCATAGTATAACAAGTATCCTTTAATTGAAATACGTTTCCAGGGCTTGCAATTCTAGAGTTCTTAGTAACACTTGTTACCATCAAAGTAGAATAATCTCCCATGCAGCAGATGATCATAAAAGAAACAATAATAACGGAAATAATCAAAGTATATTCAACTACACCAAGCATATAGTTGGCATTGGTGCGGCTGCAGCAATAATAGTGGGATATGAATTCCTCGGTATAAAAATTTTCATGGTGATACTGACGATCCATAATAACTCTTAAGATGTGCTTGAAGATAAATTAGCCTTTTCTTAATCTTTAATGATGTCATGTACAGGCTGTTTCAGATTATTTTACCCACTTTATAATCACTATCAATTTTCATCTTCTAAGTACACTCCATTCTTTTATTTTTCAATTTGTATTCTTTTATTGTTTTTAAATAATGGGCTGCCGGAAGCAAAAAGGTCGTATCTGTAAATTTCATATTTTTGAAATGTCTTACATTTTTTCGAAATAATGCCCAAACTGAATTTTCAAATAAATTATAATGATATTTATTTTAAAAATAGGTATTGTGTAATTGAAATATTCCAATATTGTTTAATAAATATGATACAAATATGTGTTTACCATATTTTAAACTAATCAAAAAAAAAAAAACATTTAGTATTGGTGAAATATATATTTTAATATTCCACATATTTTGGAAAATACTTGATATACTCGCATAATAATTGATTTTTACATTTCAGAAAGACAAAGGCAAAATGTTTCATTGCAAGCGGAATTGGAAGCAGGAAGTTTCAAACCTGCACTCCCAAGTTATTCCATGGAAGAAGTTGCAAAGCATAATACAAAGTAGGAAAGTGTTCCTTATGTTTCAACTAATTGGAATAATATTTATTTACAGAGAAAACAAAATATGGGTCACTTTTAAAAGAGGTGTTTATGACATTACTAATTTTGTAGCCGATCATCCCGGTGGAGACCAAATTATGATGGCAGCAGGTAGTGCAACAGATCCATTTTGGTTATTATATGGTGTACATAAAACCCCAGCAATAATGGCCCTGTTAGAATCTATGAGAATCGGTAAGTCCTTTGAGTGCAATTTTAGAAACCGATTAGTTACTTGTAATTTCAGGTAATTTATCTGAAGAAGATGCGATTCACTTGACACAAGATATGTTGGATCCTTACGGCGAGGACCCTGTAAGGCATGGAATATTAAAACCAGCATCGCTGAAACCGTTCAATGCAGAGCCACCCCCTAGTATCCTGGTGGAGAATTTTATAACACCAAAGTAAAGTCTGCCTTTTTAAAGATTATCAATGTCTTGAAAGCGTTGTTGCAGTGAGTTTTTTTTTGTCAGAAATCACTTGCCCGTACCGACGGTTGATATTAAAACATATGAACTTGAAATAGAGATTGAAGGCAATGATAAAACCAAGACATTATCTTTTGCTGACATTCAAAAATTACCTAAGCACCAAGTAACAGTAGCACTCATGTGTGCTGGGAATAGGCGAAGTGAAATGACTAAAGTATATGCATTGCCGTGCAACAAAATTACAATATTTTCTGAACATTCTATTTATACAGGTGAAAGCTGTTAAGGGTTTAGAGTGGGGTCATGCAGCTACTGGTAATGCTACATGGGCTGGTGCTAGACTTAGGGATGTTTTAGAATTAATGGGAATAAACGAGGATACTGAGGGATTCAGTCATGTTCATGTGAGTATTTCCATTTTAATTTTGTTGTCTTATCCAGGTCATTAGTTTCAAGGTTTAGACACAGATACCACAAATACAGCGTACGAAGCTTCAATACCTTTCAGTAAAGCACTTGACAAAAGAGGGGACGTCATTTTAGCATATGAAATGAATGGTGAACCTCTACCGAGAGATCACGGTTTTCCAATAAGAGTTGTAGTACCTGGAGTCGTAGGTGCAAGAAATGTTAAGTGGCTCGGTTAGCACATCCTTTGTTTTTTGAGCCGTTGCCTTAATTTATTGTTGCAGGCAAAATCTTTGTATCCACTAAAGAAAGTGTATCACATTGGCAGCATAGTGATTACAAGGGATTTTCTCCAAGCGTTGATTGGGATACAGTTGATTGGGATAAGTCGCCAGCAATTCAAGAATTGCCTGTAATATCTGCCATTTGTAGGCCCTCAGAAGGAAATACTGTTGAAGTTGAAAATGGCCACATTACCGTTCAAGGTTTCCACCTATTATATTTGTAACTCTTAAGGCTCGGTCACACAAAAGATTTAAACCATGATTAAATTTAAGCCCTCCTTAGAATGCAATACACAATATGTTGTATGTCATTACGCATGTCACATTCTAACTTAGGCTTTAATTTAATTCCGGCTTAAATTTTTCGTGCAACATTCTCAATTTCATAATACTTAGGTTATGCATGGTCGGGAGGTGGGAAACAAATTATTAGAGTGGATGTAACTGCAGATCAGGGAAATACATGGCATGTAGCACACGTAGATTTTCAAGACGAAAATCTTCCACCACGACATTGGGCATGGACTCTTTGGTCAGTTAAAATACCCATAAAAATTGGAACTAAACAGGTATAACAGATTATTCTTATTAAAGAGACATTCATCAAAACGATTGTAGGTGGAAATTTGGGCAAAAGCTGTAGATTCGTCATATAACACGCAGCCGGAAGATTTTAAAAATATTTGGAATTTGCGAGGGGTTTTAAATAATGCCTACCATCGTATTAAAGTTAATTTAAAATGGTAACTTGGTCGCTTGTGTGATAGAGAAGAATAGTATTATGCAACTTGAATGTGAATCTGAAATATATTTTTTGGTCTAATTTGTGAGCAACTGCTATTGTGTATACTTATTTCTTGATATAAAAGCTTTTCCTGGTACATTGTTTTTCTTTGTCAAAACAATCATCAGAAAATATTCTTAATTAGTAAAGACAGATTTAACAACATCAAAAATTTGTTTAGTATAGCTTTACCTTGTAGAAGAGCAAAAATTAAATTAATTATATTTAAGCTCCTTTATTTAATATAATTAATCTAGCAACAACAAATTACTAAAGTAAGTAAAACTACGTTTGTACACTTGTTTTTACAGAACACAATATTTACACTAACATCTAAAATGTCTCAATTTATATTTATTTACGCATGACCTCCAGCATTTGACAACACTTTATCTATGTGCAAATTTGAGAATGATAGAAATGAGTGTAATTTTTTTTTAATAATGTTTAATAATCTCATACGAATGTGTATTTTGTGATATGGAATAGATGTGTTGCCAAACTTTCTCGTCTATTAGTTTATTCAAAAATGTATTAACTTAATTTTAGTTCTTAAAATTAATAATTACAATATATTTCTGCCAATGGGATTCATATACTTTATTTTTTTAAAGTATTTAATACTAAATTAAACTTAATTCTAATCTTAGTTGTGTTTAATATTTACCCACCACATGATAGAATTTAATAATGAATAGATACATAAAGTACATATAAAAAAAATGTGGAAGATGATCGTTTAGTCTCACTTATGAAATGTGTAGCAACACATTATTTAAAAAAAGCAAGAAAATAATGGAATTTTTTATGGTTAAAATACTTCATCGTAATAACTTTAGTGGAAAGATTTTACGATTGACTGTTTAGTTGGTGAAAACTGTATGCTTACAAATCTTAGTCATTAAACATCATTGTGTTTTAATGAACAATTTAAAAGTATTTTTATCTAGAACTGAGTTTGAAAGTATGTTTGTTGCAATTTATATAATGATCACACTACATTTAAATGTCTTTCTAGGACCAGATTCCTGTTACAAATATACTTTAAACCTGTAAGTAGAATTTCTTTATTCATTACTCTAAAGCAATGTTTAATGTATTTTGCAAATCCTTGTCTCATTTCACTCTATACCTGAAAGTTACACTGTTACTTTTTAAGAAGTTATTTAACATCTGAAAGAACCTTCTATTTTAATTCAAGAACAATTAATGGTCAGGCATTTTACTCTTAAAACAAACACAAAACCAAATATATTTTATAGTTTATAATAGAATTTCAGAATCTGCTTATGTCATAAAAGATTTTAATTAACACTTTTCATGTTAACCAGATTACCAGCAAAGTTTAAAACACGTTGGCGTTATAAAATGAGATCATATGATCATAGTTGCAACTTTTAACATAATATATACACACGTTTTCTTTATTAGTTCTAAAATATACACACTGTAGGAAATATTAATTAATACAGAAAAGAAAACGTGACATTTTGAGAGTAATTCAGAGCTAAAAGTTGCACTGGTTTAAATACTAGTTCAGCAGACCATATAATAGACTACTGTAATAAAAGTACTGATGAAGGTAAATCTTTTTCTTTGTAAAGTTATGCAAAAAAATGACAGAATGGCTAAAATTACGACTGGTTTGGATGCAAGGAAGCATATATGGGTGCGGCCTTCGCTTTAGCCAACTCCGAGGCATTCTTCGCAACACCTTTCAGCTTGTCTGTAGTTGTTGGTGTGTGAGGTACGCTCATCATGTTTTGTAGAGGAAACATGTTTGATAAAACGTAGTTGAATCCTCCAGCCTGGATATATAAATACTAACTTTAACATTTGAGATGGTTGCATTTAAATAATTTTTTTTATATTGACCATTTAAACTAAATCTGAAATAGTCTTACGTCACAGTGTTTGATAAATACATATATAGCAAGTAGATTGTCTTAATTTTTATCTTATTGTAAATATTGACTAAGTAATTTAGGAATGAATAATGTGAATGATATCCAATTAGTTATCAGTTTTTTAACAATCATGTAATCTCAGATCAATCATACACAACAAAAGTTTTTTTTTTTTAATACTAACCATTTTTGTACAGTTCTTCTTAAATCGTTCATATCCAAAGGCACATATAGCCCTACTAAAACCTGTAACTTGCGAGTCTATCCAAGCTGATCGAATTGCCACGGTATGTCCAGGTTGTATTTCACATTCCTTGTAAATTACTTTTTCAGTTACACTCTAAAATATGGAAGGGTAATATAATAATTAGTAATGTCAGAGCTTAATAATTAATTACCATAACTTTTGTATATCCAAGATTTCTAGTGTACGTGACCAAAACTTTATTTTTTGGGTCGACAGTCGATTCTTCTACGATATAAATGTGAGATCCGCTGAAAAACCTTTCGGCCCACTTAGGAATGGCATTCGTTTTGCTTAACAGTCTTTTGCTAATTAATTTACCAGCTTGTATTTCCCGAACAACGGTATCTTCTGTTAGAACATGTTGGCTGAAACCAATCAACTTAAGCACAAAAAAACCTGTGCATATTCCAACTCTTACCTGTTAGGATTCGGGTATTTTTTCCAAAAAGCTTGCGCTACTTGGTCCCAACTAAAATTAAAAGTCGTCGTGCTTTCATAATACCTTGGCATGATAATATCCGCGGTGTGTACACTCAGCAGGATTCGTTATCAAAATGGAAATGTGAAGGACCAAAGCCCATTATCGTGTTATGCAAGTGGCATTGTTAAACTTGGAAAATTTACATCTTCTCGTCTTCGCGAATTTGTATGTTAATAAACTCCGTTCATTATTCAATTTTATAATTTTCTGATTTGGTTTTATAACCTTTTCTTTTAAGAAAAAACAGAACTTGTCACTTGTCGGCGGCGCAAATATGGCAACGTGACAGACGTTATCCATTATGCGGCTGTTGTATAATCATACGCCGTTAATTTAAAAATTAATTAAATCGAGAACGATTTTCTTTATATTTACAATAATTTCAAATTACTTTTTTAGCTTAAAGTAAAATTTTATTTTTATTAATAAAGCAGAGGTTATGATTTAATAACAACTGAAACGTCACTTCTAACGGCGGTCCCATGGTGTAATGGTTAGCACTCTGGACTCTGAATCCAGCGATCCGAGTTCAAATCTCGGTGGGACCTTACTGTATAATTACTTTACTATTTTTTTGGAAATATTCTTTTATTATTATAATAAATTCTACCATGTAGTAATAAATAAATTATAGTTTTATCACCGAACGGTGAGTTATTTTAAGGTATTAAGAATATTAATTGATAACGCTTAATCAGATGAAATTTTTTGTTACATAAAACAAGATCAAATGTAATAATGACGTAAGCATCGTATACAACTATTTATATCGTATTACATAAATAATTTTGTATTCTTTGCTTTACAACAGTCACTGTAAATACTTTCAGTGAATAATAGCTTTGGTATTTTTATAAGAAGAGCCGCACCAGAATAATATATCAATCTGATGAGAATAAGTTTTTGTTGTCTGTGAAAATTGTAATTTTTTATAATTTTTATATTTAGTAAATTGAATATGAGATGACTTTTATGCAAAAAAACCTAAAGTTATAGTGCCCGGGTAGCTCAGTCGGTAGAGCATTGGACTTTTAATCCAAGGGTCCAGGGTTCAAGTCCCTGCTCGGGCGACTTTTTTTTGTCATTTATTTACTTTTATTTCTATTAGTAAGGTAGATTTCTATTGTGCATACAATAAACAAAGTGAATAAAAGTTCGCCGACCAAAATATTAGTATAAGGAGAAAATCTCGCCGCCGAATTTTAGAAGCCGACTGCCACTGATGTCCTCAGTGTTGCCAACTGAAGTGATTTTTCTATTTTTTAGATAGGTTTTACGAACGAATATTTAACCGTTACTTCTTTTACATTTGTTACGACGCTACTTGCAGTACACACCGAATCCAGTATACAATATCCGATTTTCTGGTAACTATCTGCACATTGGCAACAATACTGGAATTGACAGTTTTTTTAGGTGATGTTGATAGCGAAGTGATGTCATGTCGATATTGCAATTCACGTAAATAATTCTTATAATTGCACAGTACTATCAGTACAGAAAGTATTTATATTAAGTTTAGAATCAATTCTGCATGCAGCTCCTCAAACGAACCCGATTTCTTGTAAACATCTTTACAGGTCAACAATTAAAAAAATTTAAAACATCAATTTATTTGTATAGGTAAGTGTAGGACGTAAATCGATGACTGACTGAAATACCTGCGATCATTTCAGTTCTTTGACTTTACTACCCTGTGACCAAACTGACACGATGTGTAATTCTTCATCTGCGGTATTGCGGCGTGTTGATAACATAATAAAATCTGGAGAGGATAAAAGATTGTACAGAGGACTGGAACTTAAAAATCACATGAAGATTCTTCTTGTGAGCGATGCCACTACAGATAAGTCAGCTGCATCAATCGATGTTAATGTTGGTGAGGTTTTGTCAACATATATTATGTTGTGAAGTTATTTATTGGCATGTTCTAGGATACTTAAGTGATCCAGACCATATTCCTGGTTTGGCACATTTCTGTGAGCACATGTTATTTTTGGGCACGAGTAAATACCCTAACGAGAATGATTACAGCAAGTTTCTAAGTGAACACGGTGGCAGTTCAAATGCCTCAACCTCTTCGGATCATACAACTTATTATTTCGATGTTGTACCTGATCAGTTGAAGAATACTTTAGATAGGTTAATTTGGTTATACTTTTGAGTTGAAGGTGATTTAATGGTTGTTAAATTTTTTAGATTTGCACAGTTTTTCAAGTCGCCTCTTTTTACTGAAAGTGCAACAGAAAGGGAAATAAATGCTGTCCATTCTGAACATGAAAAGAACGTTGCAAGTGACGTTTGGAGAATAGATCAATTAGATAAACATACTGCCAATCCTAAACATCCGTACCATAAATTCGGAACAGGTAATTTTTTTATTTGTTTACAACAAAAGGGATCAGTCTTAAAACGTGCTTATTTTGACACAGGTAACCGATATACTTTGGATATTTCTCAGAAGGAAAATGGTGTTAATGTAAGAGAAGCTCTGTTAAAATTTCATGATACTTGGTATTCGTCAAATATAATGACTCTCGCAGTACTGGGAAAAGGTAAGAAACCCAAATTGTCATTCTCTTAAGAAACATTTAATTTTACAGAGAGCTTAGATGAATTGGAGGAGATGGTAATCGAGTTATTTTCGGAAGTTAAAGATAAAAATGTCACTCCACCACACTGGGAAGAACATCCTTTTCGAAAGGAACAATTAGCAACATGTGCTTATATGGTTCCTATAAAGGACATCAGAAATTTAAACATAATTTTTCCAACCCCTGATTTACAAGAATACTACAAATCCCAGGTTAGTCTATAATTACTTTTCTATGTTTAAACCTAATTTAATTTGAAATGTTTTACTATGCAATACATTATTTAATTAAATGAAATGGTAAAAATTTTCTACAATTTATAAAACCACATAAACATTTCCTTTTGTCTTGATCACTACTTGATGTTGGATAATCGGGATTATCAGGTCCACTATAATCGAATGTTATCTCTGCTTCTGCAGGTATATCATATTTTGCAAACACACATAGTTTTGGAATTGTGCAATGTACTCTAACGGGCACCACTTCGCAATTTGGATTGCAACTGTGATTTATGTAACGCCCAATGTTTCCGAATTTTGTAGGATCCACGAAGGTCTTTATGTTCGTTTGCCCGAAGTTTTCGTTTAGACAAAATATATAATTTGATAACTTCTGTTGTTCTTGAATCTTAAATCTTTCGTTTGCTTCGGTTTGCGATATAACTTCCCCCGCATATTCACAAACAAAGTTTCCACCATAAATCGGTTGCGTTGTAAAGAGGCCAAATCCTTTGCCAGTTGGGTCGGGCTTTTTTGCAAGGCCAAATTCTGTACAGAAAGTTTTTCTCGCCTTGCATGCAGCCACCTTTAGGAATTTTCTGGGTCCAAATTGTACTAATCGGTTCGTACAGTATATCGAGCATTTACAGTATGGATTGCACTCATAAATCGGTGTATCCTTTTTAATTACCATAAAATTATTTTGTATGCTTTCCAAATTGTCTTCCAATAATTCAAATGTGTAATTGGTTTGATTACATAAACACATACAATTTGTTTCAACCCTGCATTCACTTGGGCATTCACAGCCAATACATATTTCTAAAAAATCATCTTGTGTGTCTTTTGTGGACACGTTTTCAGATGTGTATATTATATCTGGATTAATGTGTTCATAATCATCAATTAATTCCATCCTAACCTCAATTGTCAAATATTCACTTATTTGGGTCAGGAGATTAACATATCAGTTATTGAATTTGTTGGTAAACAAACCTATAATAATAGTAAAAAGTGTTATTTGTCATTGTGGCATTTTATAAATACATATGACATGACAAACATCTGTTAATTACCTATGGTATTCTCTATGTCATTGTAACTATTGTTGCCAACGTAAAATAAAATTTAAGATGCTGAAATAAAATTGAATATTTTGTAAATTTCTCTCGCAGCCTGGAAATTACATAAGTCATTTGATTGGTCACGAGGGTCCTGGAAGTCTCTTGTCTGCTCTTAAAGAAAGAGGATGGTCAAATAGTTTAGTCGCTGGAAGTCGACCTGCTCCCAGAGGTTTTGGATTTTTTGGCATTTCAGTAGATCTAACGGAAGAAGGAATTAAACATGTCGATGACATAATAAAACTAGTTTTTCAGGTATAAAAATAATAAAGCAGTTCCTGGGCATAGCAAATTCTTCTTCTTATGTATTTCCAGTATATACGAATGTTGAAGGAAACTGGCCCACTCCTGTGGATATTTGAAGAGCAAAAAGGTATATCGGCCATGGGTTTTCGCTTTAAAGACAAAGAATCTCCTCGTAACTATATTGTGTCCTTAGTAAATAGTTTACATGTAAGTTTCTTGTTTTGTTTTTTCATAAATGCAAGAAGTATTTTTAGGATTATCCATTGGAAGAAGTGTTGTCTGCACACTATTTATTAGAGGAATGGAAACCGGACATGATCGAAAAATTGCTAAATGATTTTAACCCCGACAATATTCGGTGTGTAACATAGTCCGTATTTGGTATTTGTATTTTTTAAACTTAATTTAGTGCAGGAGTTATTGCAAAGCAGTTCACAAGCATAGCCGACCAGAAGGAACCTTGGTATGGAACCGATTATAAAATAATACAGATTTCAGAAGAAACTTTGAGAGTAAGTTTACTAAATAGGTTCAGTCCTTTCTGTACTTTGATGAGTTTTGTTTAGGAATGGCGAAATGCGGATCTCTGCGATGAACTGAGGATACCCGAGAAAAATGAATTTATACCGAACAGTTTTGGTCTATACAAACTCGACTCTGACGTAGGTATGATGCCGAATTTCAAAATTATTTTTATAATTTAATTTTGCCCCCTAGATAACTGAGCATCCTGTAATAATTAAAGATACTGCTATTACAAGAGTTTGGTTTAAACAAGATGATAAATTTTTACTGCCGAAAGCTAATTTGATGTTCGATTTTGTGAGGTAATGAAAACATACTAGATGAAATTATTCTTATTATCTAGCTGCCTGCCATTATTTACATGAAGTATTTTTCAGTCCTTTTGCATATTTAGATCCACTCAACTGTAATCTAACCCACATGTTTGTGCAATTATTCAGAGATGCTTTAAATCAGTATGCTTATGCAGCAGAACTTGCAGGTTTGAAATATGAATTGACGAATACCAAGTATGGATTGATTGTAAGTTACCTTGTGCAAGCCATTACATACTTGTGTAAAATAAAAATTTTCGTAGTTAGCTGTTGGTGGGTTCAGCAATAAACAGCATATATTCTTGGACAAAATCATGGATAAATTAACAAATTTTAAAATCGATCCAAAACGTTTTGAAATTTTCAAAGAGAATGTAAGAGGAAATTAACTTATGAAATACTTGTTTAAATATACATTTTTCAGTACATCAGAACATTAAAAAATTTTTCTGCAGAACAACCATATCAGCATGCAGTCTACTATTTAGCAGTTCTGTTAACAGAACACTCGTGGACTAAGCAAGAATTGCTGGCTGCAACCGAGTGTAAGTAACTTGAGAAAGTTTGTAATAATTCCCAGCAATTCTTCTTATAGGGCTTACCATTGAACGCTTGGAAGCTTTCATTCCTCAGATACTTTCAAAAATGCACATCGAATGTTTATTGCATGGAAACTTAAATAAAGAAAAGGCATTAGATTTGGTGGAAATTGTCGAGAACAGATTAATATCAACAATAAACATGGCGCCCTTACTGCCTCGTCAGTTACTATTGCATAGAGAACTGAAGCTAGAAGATGGATGTAATTATCTGTATGAAGTGCAAAACAATGTGCACAAATCATCCTGTGTTGAGGTTTACTTCCAATGTGGATTACAAAGCACTGTAAATAACATGATGCTGGAATTATTCGCTCAAATCTTACAAGAACCATGCTTTGATACCTTGAGGACTAAAGTAAGTAGTACTTACTAAGTACATACTAAAAACTCATTTAATTTGATTGGCTACTTTTTTTAGGAACAATTAGGTTATATTGTATTCAGCGGTATTCGAAGATCGAATGGTGTGCAAGGTCTGCGTGTGATCGTGCAATCTGAAAAGCATCCTTCTGCTGTTGACGAAAGAATCGAAATATTTTTAAAAACAATATTGGTAAGCACTTGCATGTAGATTCGATTATTGTAACAACTTTATTTGCAAACAGGATTACATAACAAATATGTCCGAAGAAGAATTCACGAGGCATAAAGAAGCATTAGCTGCACAAAGATTAGAAAAACCGAAGCAGTTATCATCCCAGTCATACTTGTTTTGGGCAGAAATTACAGCTCAACAATATAACTTTGATAGAGCTAATGTGGAAGTGGCATATTTAAGAACGATTACAAGAAGTGATATATTGGAATTTTATAAGGTAATAATTTTTTAAAAGACAATCAGTTCTTAATTCTTTTTTCTTCTCATTAGAACTTACTGGAAGAAAATGCCAAAAATAGACACAAAATAGCTGTGCATGTTGTGTCAACGGCCGAAGGAGGATCTGGAGCAAACAAAAAAGAGTCGGATAACAAAGTTGAACAGAAATCAGACTCCCAAACAATTCAGGATATAACAGTATTTAAGAGCAATCATGGAATGTATCCTCTTGTGCAGCCTTACATTAATATAACACGAAAAGGAAATAAATCAAAACTATGATCACGTTATCAAGTAGAATTTTACATGTAATTTTAATATGTATTTTTACAGTTTTTAAGGCAATTGTAAAAAATGATGTAAAATTTAATTGAAATATTGAATTACGTAATTGTTTTATTCATTAAATCATTTTAAAACTACACCAAAAATAAATAATAAAAAGAAAAATTAGATGTATTTTTATGTTGGGCGACTCATGCCACATGTGAAGTGATTTTATTTTTTTATTTACAAATCAATTTTAAAATACAATTTTGCAGAAGAAATGATATTGATTCATCAATAAAAAAATAAGACACTGTTGACATGAGTTATTCCGTATAAAAATGTTAACAAGAATAAATATATCTTAAAATAAAATTTTAAAATTATCCAAAATGGCATTAAATACTTAATATCTTAATACTTTTATTATCAAAATGTAAATTGCACATGATTAATTAATATGTATGTAGTTAATAATTAAATATAAATTGATTAGAGATTAAATAAAATCTGATAAAGCTGGTTGCTTTTTATCAAATCTTATTTAACTCTTTTTCATATATGTAAAGTGTAAATATAATATTTTTACTTCTTCATAGAAATAGAAGAATCGATAATATACTGTACATGTACCAGCTTAATACTTAAAATTCGAGGTTTACATTTAAGTAAATGCCACCATTTTCATTAAACTTTTAAAATCGCTTCTAAATTCTTTGTCCCAGTATAGTAGTACCTGGCTTCGGAACGTAACTATACAAGAAAATTGAAAAAATAACAAACGCTGCTCCTATAATAAACTGTACAGTCAACTGGAAACCAAAGATATAAATTGAACCGATACATGATATTACAATGGCAAGAGAGGTGGCAAAACCTTTTAATATGTTATCAGCATATTTAACAACGACAGCTACAATAAGACCACCTCCTGCCTGCAGTATGATTAAATATTGAATAAACTTATCGTAACCAAAGAAAAATCCATGTTCCTGAATGGCAGCATGATCTGTTACGTAACACGTCATCAGGCCAAAAGGTATCGAACATAAGCTAAGCTGCACATTTCTCATCCAAAGTGACACGTCACTGCCTTTTAGAATCTTCTCAAAATATATGCCTGCAAATCCTGATAAAATGCATGCAGAAAAAGCGGCAGAAAAACCAACCATCCTGCTCTGTTCTATCTTGGAGGCCGTAACAGGTTGGTCAGTAGACTGAGCAAGCTGAACAAGTACTACACCCACCACTAAAGTCACAAGTGAAATCCATTGCGTCCTTAGTAATTCCTTCTTTAATATTAATACTGCAAACATGGCCGTTGTTAGAATCTTCAGTTGGTACGTGACCTGAAATTAATTAGTTTTTGCGAAACTTGTGCCAAATTCCCAAAAAACACTTCCTACCTGATAAGTAGCAGCATCTAAATGGGAAGCAGATATGTACAAAAGATTATTTTGTATTATGTAAACTAAAGATGGTACGCATACTTTTAGAGTGTCTAGCGGCTGATGCAGGATAGTATCACGTAAAGTTTCCAACAATTGGAAAACCCCACCAGTTTGAATGTATACAATGGCAAGACAAGTTATCAACTTTAGTATTTCTGACATCAAAACAGCTAAAATAAAATATGTTGAGTCAGATTTTTTCATTCAATTATTTCTCTTATATTTTAAATAAAATTACAACTGAAACCTAATATACCTTTTCATAGGTAATGAAGGACACTATAATGTATAAAATGCTTGATATTTCTTGATTAGATTTTTAATTCGTTAAATAATTGAGATTATCACGTTTCTTATCTGTTAGGAAAATATATAAATTTGATATACCTACTGATGTTCACTTAAAACATAGGTAAATTTTTTAACCTGAAGCTCATGTTGAATTACCTTGTCCATGAGTTTAAAATAGTAAGCAAATATACAAGAGAAATTTCAAAAAAGCCCTGGGGATATACTCATCACATAAAAATAAATATATGATGTCACCTTAGTTTCTACTACAGACAATGAATTATTGAAAATAAGAAATTAATCAAGCGTTTTATCACCTGTTGAAGACAGAAACATGTCACCATCTCGGGTTCTTGCGTATCGCATGCTGAGGCCCAGCAATGCATTCTGGACTGTGAGCGTAACTAAGCTTACATACTTTAAAGTACTAAGTTCGTTTCCTGCAAAAGCTTCTGTTTAAAAAATGCACAGAAATACATAGTTTTAAACTTACCAGATTTTTTCATTTTTATTCTTAAAAAAAAATGTTTAAAATAACCTATCGTTTAAGTTTCTTCAAATATTTTCGTTCAAATTTGTTATAGATACTGATTTAATTTCTATCTAATTCATCATTTACTACCTACACTCGATTGCATGCAAATATTTTTGAACGTAAAAAGCTGTGTACGTTGACACGTTAAATACATTTTTGACATTTAAAACCAGTAACGCCAATTACAGTTGCGAAATAAATTATGCACAGATATGCGCAGGCTTGCCAATTTCACAATATTATTTCTTAGTTGGCACCTTGGTAGATTTATTTATAATTTTAAAAGCGTTGTAGCGAAACTCACTTCAGCAATACTGAATAATTGAGTCGAGAAATAACATATGATAAACTATTCTACAAAAGAAAGGTAACCATATCGAAAATAGGCGACAAACTGACAACCCATGCACATGCAAAAACTTGGCAACATTGCTTTTTCATATTTTGTGGGCATGCGCAAGTTTCATTAATTAATCGAGAAATAACTTAATATGTATAATGAAAAGTTTAAATCGCCACTTCCTGTGATTGCTTTTTGACCTAACATTGCATTAGGATCGACTAACGGATTGACAAATGGCAAATTGCAGTCAGTCTATTTACTCACGACGCCCAAATAGTGCCAAAACAGCTGTACAGAGGGCGCTCGATGAATCCATTGAAATCAAAAACGTTTACCAAAAAATTTTTGAAAACTTTTAACATTTATATTTAACAATAAGAAGAACACGTAAAAGTTTATCAAACATAATTTTGTAAATATATAATTCTACTTGGATGAATATCCTCCCTACAAATAGGACACGTAAGCTGATACTTCAAGCTATCCTGAATACAATCCCAGCAAAATAAATGACCACAAAACGTGGCACAGGTATTCCTACGATTTTCTGCACATAAAACACAGATCTTCCCGGAACTGCTCGAATATGAAATGTTGGTTGCAGCTCCCGATATATTTTCAGCAAGACACTTCTGTAGTAACACATACAACACATAAAATATGGATACAATGCCCAGTATGTTGAAGCTTTTCGTGGTGGTATCTTCTTGAGATGTCTGCCTTAACAACACCTTAAAGAACATAAAATTTATTAATGTTTTAACACAATGTTGTTACATACATATTTGATGCCAGCAATTCTGTTAGATATATTGTAATATTTTCCAGTTACATAAAAAATTGAATGATGTAAACGCATCAGCAATATTTTATTCATCTTGAAAAACTTAATGCATCTTAATATTTTTGCTTTACTATCGCTTGTGAATTCCTTTGAATCTAAAGTAGATTTTTCCAAGGCATTTAAAACTTTTTCGTATATAGCTTCGCCTCCTACATACAAAATAAACCACAGCAATTTAGTCTGGAAAGAGCATGTTTCAATTCATTTTCGTGTGATGAGATGAAAACTTACATTGCTGTTTGGTAATCTGTTTTGTTCATTTAACCTCAAAGTTCCAGTGTATTCTTCGCCCAACGTTTGCAAATTTGAGAGCGAAGTCAGTAGATAATACCAGGAGGTGGTTACTGGCACAAAAAATTTCTTGAAACGATGATGGTTGTTTATTCCGAATTGTTTTAAAATGGAAGTCAAGTAACTTTGTAGTTCCTCAGTGAAAGATTCATCCCTTCTAGAGCTTCGTATAATGTCTGCTATTTTTGCTTCTTGATGTGTCATTTCTTGATGCCCCTTTTTAATCTTTGATTAATAATTCACCTCTTGATTTCATTAAATATCAACACATATAGATCTCTAACAAAATTAATTGTGCATTGTCAATAATGTTCTATCTATAATATTTTTAAACTAGGAGGAATAACAGCTGTCGGCTTGTCGTGGGTAATGATAGGTATTTTCTAGTTGGATGTTACCTTATATTGAACCGTCATATAACACATTCAAATTCAATTTCTTTACGAGAAATTTTATGTTAAAAAAATCAAGTTACTTTTCTTGTGCAACAGTTGGCATTACTGAAAACTGATTTATCCCTTTTTATTCAAGTGAGGTTAAGAAAAAATAATTTTTTTAAATTTATTGGCACATTAAAGAAGCGTGTCAACATTCTCGAAAAAACAATTGTCATTGTGTATAGTTAACAATTATCTAAAATGATTCGTAATTATAATTTGAGAAAATTATTTGTTTTGCCTCGATATTTGACCGTAGTAACTCCGAAAAGTACAAATTCAGTAGACATTGCAAAACTAGAACAGGAAAGTGCTATGGATCTTGATGGTAGGCCACCGCTTTTTATAAATTAAAAGTATTACTCCCCCACTAGTTTCAGTGGTTGATCAAGAAGCTCAATTGCGAGAAGAAGAAATACAAAAGAAGAGAAACAAGTCGAGATTGAACGAGGTGCATCGCAACATGCTGCACGACATTGTTCCTTATAAAGAGGCCAAACACTGGGTGCATGGCACTTTGAAGTATCATAGGAAGCTATATGGAAAATATGGCAAAGCAAGCGGAGTAAACCCCGAGTTTTGTTGGCCTACAAAAGAAGAACTGTCTGAAAAAATGGAATACGAAAGGGTTGCTTATCCCTTCACCATCAGTGAAATAATGGAATCTGTAAAATGTCAAAAAGAAGAGAAGGAAGTGAAGATTCAGAAACGGCAAAAAGAAATTGCTGAAAAATTGTCGAAATTAGATGATTGGACTCGTGACTTAAGAATTAAAATTGCTAGAAAGGAAGCAGAAGCTAAAGAAGCAAAAGTAAGTGGTATTTTGGAATATTAAGTAGGATAGACACAAAGAGGTTTCACAGTAAGGATGCTGGTTTTATAAAAAATATAAAGTTGAATGTCATTTACAAGAAACTTTGTTAAAATTAAAATTTCTATTTTAGGAAAGAAAAGAAAAGCTAGTTGAAGAAGTACGAAGACATTTTGGCTATACTGTTGATCCCAGAGATGACAGATTTAAGGAAATGCTTGAGAAAAAAGAAAAGGAACAAAAGAAGGCTATGAAAGAGGCAAGGAAGAAAGCTAAAGAAGAAAAAGTAATTATAAAACTGGTGAATAAAAGTGCAGAAACTGGTGCACCTGCAGAAGTTGAAACCAAAACAAGTTGAATTCAGACAGTAAACAGATGTATTTAATTTAATAAAATTAATAAAACTGTATTTAATTTTAAAGACTAGTTTAAGAATTCTTCTAATAAATAAATTAACGTCCCCCACCTCCATTATTTGCATCTGGATTAGTTGCTGATGACAGTACCATAATGATTACTACAGGTACAATATACATCCACTACAAACAAAAAATTACAGGGGATAGTTTGCTAAATTCATGACTTGGAAACTTACGTATTTTGCTAAAAATGATCGGTTATCTTTTACTTCGCCTCTTTCTTTGGCTTCTCTTTCTCGTTCTAATTTTTGTATGTAACTCGCTGTATCAGGTCTAAAATAGATAAATTACAAAACCTGTTTAAAAAAAAGAGCGTGCTCTTACATTGGACCATTCTCTGTATGTCTAATAAAAACTGAAGTTGTAAAATGCTTTAATTTATCAACTGAAACGACAGCTCCTTCACAGGTTGATGTTGATGATACAGCCATTGTTACTGTCACAACTCTTCCCGAATAGTCGAGGGAAACCGATAAAATGTCAGTCAATTCTGATTCTGCTAACATACACTAAAAAATTATCATTACAATAACTAAACTTGTTTTTGAGAAAAAGAACTTACAGCTTTAACCAAGGATTTGTAGGTTGTTTCAACACCATCATTACTCACTATGATTGCCTTTAACTGGTAATATTTATTTCTAGCAGCTATATCCTATGTGTAATTCACATTAATTCTAAAATTAGTTTTTTTTTAAACTGTTACCTTTAGTTTGTGCTGTTCGTCAGGAGTTAATGGGTTTTGAAGGATCGTGTTAGAACCCGATCTTAAACTTTGTATCGTGATGTTCCCACGTTCTGTATATACAGGATTGTCAGTTCCATCCAGGGAGTGTTGAAGTTTAATCAGCAAATAACCATCATATTCAACTTGGCTCTGCAACATTTTTCTGTTATATTCATTCCACAAGATCTTTACTAAAACAACACTTACGGTGTACACTGAGCAAACAAAGGAAAATATAAATGGAACTAGTTTATTAAACATCAACATTATTACAGGAATAAAATTTTGCTATTTTAATTATTTAACAACTTAACCATAAATTGACAAATATCTATCAGTATTGCCACACTATATTTATATAAAAATAAACCCTATATTACTTGTGCTCTGTTAGCATTAAAAAGTAAAGCTTCGCTTTTATAATTAATGAAAAGTAATGAAATTAAGGAGAAAAATGAAATTAATCTTAATTACAGGTATCTATAACAGCCGATACAGCCTAGATTCACTATTCGCCTATAGAGGGCAGGCGTTTGTCGTAGGATGCGTTCAATCGATGTCAGCCATCGTTCTAACGCTTCGCTTTTAGCTACAGTAGCTAAAATTGGCTACCCATCCACTTAACGACGTGCGCATTTTGAATTTCTAATCAACAAGACAATTGCACTGTTGTTTTATCGAAATACTTGCACAATCGTTTTTTTTTATTTAATTTTTTTCTTGAAAACCGTTCGAGATAGCGACTTTTCTGTCGCTGGCGATGAAATGAAAGATTATAAGCGTAATGTAATCGATAATTGTAACGCTGTAACTAATTTCTAGTCTGCTCGATGCTTTACAAGCGATAAAGGAATTTCCCAATCGTTTCATATCGCAAATTTCAAACTGTTTTTTCTCGAAAACCGTTCCAGATAGAGACTTGCGGTTTGCACCAATGGATTCATCTCGTCGCCCTCTATAAGGGTGATTTTCTTCGCGGCAATCGACTTCTCGTCCAAACCCTCAAATTTTCATAGACTTATAGCCTTGCTACTTTTTCGACCGATTTTTTTTCTCTTTCCAAAAATAGGAAAAAAATTCACGGACGTAGAACTCGACAAGGCGCATTCAAAACCGTACCCTGTTCCTCTCTGGCCCGCGCCGTTTTCAAAATTTCGACCCCTAAACCAATGTCACGGAAAATAATTATTTTCGTTGGGAAAATAAAATGATAAATAACAAGTTTATTTCCAGTTGTTCACGTACGTTGTCCGTGCAATATTAGAGAGGTGAAAACATAAGTTTCGGGTCCTAATCAATTAAGAAGACTGTAATTAAGGGAATGTTCTGCGCAAGTCAATTATTTTATCGGCGGAAGAATGGAAATGGAAAGAAACGTTTACTCCATTCGACTGATTGTTATTTATTAGCAGACCCAAGCCAATTTTCATTAAATTTACTATTAAATTAATAAAAATACGAAATTAATTTTTAATAATTAGTGCTGCCATCTATGGACGCATAGCGAAACTTACTTGTAACAGGTAATTACAGGTTCCTGTAATCTGAAAGCCGCAGATTTGTACATTCGCCTATAGATTGTGATCAAGAAATGCGTTCAATTGATGTCACTTCGATTTCTATTCAACCTCCTAAAATTAGCCGCTCAGGAAACAATTTCTAAGCTAGGATGACGAATAGAAACATCTGTCGCAGTGTTAACTACACGGTTCTTTTCAGGGCCACAAAAATATTCAATCGAGAATTTAAGCGTCTGTAGGCATACAAGACGTGGACAGGAAATTTAAAGTAAAAGAGACAAGAAACAAATCTGAAAGATATGTACAACCATATAGAGATAAGGAAAACTAAAAAAAAACAAAAAAAAACATCGCAAACAAAGAAAATAATAAAATAAATAGAAAAATGAAAGGGACAGCGGAGATATTGAATTCAATTTTATCACTGCCTTACGACCCTCCGTTAGGCAACGAAATAGGTACTGCGCAGCACTTTTGTGCATTTCTCCAGTCTAAAATTGCACTACGAGTGTGAACGCATCCCTTAGGGCCCCTTGAACATACCTAAAGGAGCACATCGAAATCAGACAATAAGTAAGGAGGTTATTTACAACTTTTAATTTGATGACGTCACAATGGCTTATGACATCATGAGCCATCTTCGTCTTCAAAATACGTCGAAAAAGACGATTTTTCTGCGAGTCCTGAAAAACTCAACTTCTTTATTCGAGCCCTTAGGGCCGATTTAAAGGTGCCATTGGAAAGAAGAATTTTTTTGTCCGACATGCTTTATCATCTGTCGAAAATCGATTGCGCAGCCCTGCGACCCTCCGTTACCTACTGCGCAGCCCTTTTGTGCATTTTGCCTTTCTAAAAAAGTTTCACGGTTTTAAAGGGCGTCAACACATCCCTTACGATCCCCTGAACATCCCTAAAAGAGCACATCAAAATCGAACAGTAAATAAGGGAGTTATTAACAATTTTCAATTTGATGAAGTCACAGTAGTTTGTGACGTCATGAGGCACTTTTTGCCTTCAAAATGCGTTGGAAAACACGATTTTTCTGCGAGTCCTGAAAAACTCAACTTCCTTATTCGAGCCCTTAGGGCTGATTTGAAGGTGCCATTGGAAAGAAGAATTTTTTTATCCGACATGCTTACCATCTGTCGAAAATCGATTGCGCAGCCCTGTAACCCTCCGTTACCTACTGCGCAGCCCTTTTGTGCAATTTGCCTTTTTTAAAAAGTTTCGTGGTTTTAAAGGGCGTCAACGCATCCCTTAGGATCCCCTGAACATCCCTAAAAGAGCACATCAAAATCAGACAATAAATAAGGGAGTTATTAACATTTTTTCATTTGATCGCTCCTAAAATGAACCCCTCGATTTCTTTCTCGTAAACGGTGATTTACACCGTTGGATTCGTGTCATCGTTTTCTATAAAAGCTATTTTATTGCGACAATCGATTTCCCGTGGGAATACTCAAATTTTCATAGACTTGGTATGCAATAATATTTTTTCGAAAATGGCTGGAGATAGAGATTTGCTTCTTGCACCCTTGGATTCGCCATGTCGAGCTCTAAGAGAACGATTTTTTTCACGGCCAGTGGAAATCCCTAAATTTTCACTGACTCGGAACGTAGAAAATAATTTTTTCCTCGAAAACCTTGCTACATTTCACCCCAAAAAATATTTTTCCTCCAAAAACATCGAAAAAATTCGCAGATGTAGAGCCCGTCGAGGCGCATTCAAAACCGCAACCCGTTCCTCTCTACCCCGCGCCGTTCCCAAAATATCGACCCTTAAGTCACTGTCACGGAAAATAATTATTTTCGTAGAGAAAATAACACGATAACTAGCGACCTTATTTTCAGTCAGTCTGTGCAAAATTAGGCGGGGAAATCAAGACTTTCAGGCCCTAATTAATTAGAAAGACCGAAATTAAAGGGACCTCATATGCAAAGGAATTATTTTATCAGCGGAAGAAGAAAAAGGAAAAGAAACAATAACTCCACTCGATTGATCTTTATTTATCAACAGACGTGAGCCAATTTTCATTAAATTTGCTATTAAACTAATAAAATACGAATTTAATTTTTAAAAACAAATTAGTGCTGCCATCTAAGAGTAAGTAGCGTGACCTGCATGTTACCGGTAATTACAGGTTCCTGTATCCGCTCACGCTTTGAACGACTACCGACAGATGGCACTCCGAGATGCGTTCAATGGACGTCAACGTCGCTCCAGCGCTTTGTTTCTGACGGAACCACCAAAAATTGGGCGGCGAAATTTACTGCGACTTTTGAATAAACAAATAAAAAATATTAATCTTGGAGTGCCACCTAAAGTCAGCCGCTCGGCCAACAATTTCTTTCATTGAGGACGACTTGAAACAGAAACTTGCGACTTCCACCTTTGAATTCGTCTCATCGAGCTCCGTCGTGGCAATCCTCCTACTTTACTGGAGACTCAAACATGAGACGTCAGTCAAAGGCACAACTAATTGCATTTCCAACTCTGTAATTGTAAAAAGTAATTAAAATTGTGTAACTGGCAATATAGGAAGTGTTAGGAAAGAGTTTACACATGCATTTCGGCCTTATTGGGCCTCATCAGAACTCTGTACCTTAAAAAAATTTGGTTTATTGAAAAATTTAGAGAAACTTACCCCTTTTTTGAATTTCTAAAATCCCAAAACACAAAAACAGGAATTAATGATAACGCTAACACTTTCTATATTGCCAGTTACACAATTTTAATTAATTTTCATAATTTTCATCTGGCAAGAAAACTTGATTCTGTAATTGTACTTTAACAAATAAATATTGTAGATACATGTTTTACTTATTTTTAACAGAAACAGATCACGTTAATTTATGTCTCATTTCACTTTCTCCAGAGCATTGACCTCCTTTACTGCTCTGGCATGACTCACTCGTCTACCCGGTGGAGCAATGGCTGGGCACTAGGTCCCTGTCGAATCATATTTTAATTGCATTAGATGAAAGCATACACTATGAACTTACCATATCATTTTTAATCGAAAATTCGGCAGCATTCTTGTAGGAACACATCTAAATAATCCATAAAATCGGTTCCAAAATGTATCACCCTGAACCAACTTGTGTTCATAAGTTAAGGTACCAGAACTCCTATGGACACCTTTGGAAACCGTTGGCCACCGTTGCCTTCAGGTGCGAGAGCGATTTTACCTTTCTCATCTAAAAGAATGCGTCCGTTGAAGTCAAAACGAGTTCTTGTCTGACAAATACTTACCCTCTCCTGCCCGTGCAATTTCTTCGTCGTGTCGCTTGGATTTCGTACAACGCCTTATTCGATGGAAGCCCAACGGAATACCCAATCGAGTGCCACATTGAAATCTCTTCTGAGCTGTTCTCAAATTAGGAAGGTGGAACGAGCTTCGTGCTACCGTCGAGTCTCTCGAGTCTCTCGACGTCCCCACTCACGGAACTAACAGCTATTTTAAATAACTGCCCCATTTCTTCGCAGTCAATATCGTTTCATTCATCGACAAAGAATTTATTCAAGTACCTACTGCTACCACTTCTACCGTCTTCGCCTAGTTTGCATTTCATCAAGGTGGAACGAAATCCCGTTTTGCTTTCATCGCATTTTAAATGAAAATTATCGCGTGTTCTAGGTTAGATTGATCTGTCATTACAGATTCCTGTAATCCGCTCACGCTTTGAGCTGTCACCGATAGGTGGCACTCTAGATGCGTTCAATCGACGTCAACGTCGTTCGAGCGCTTCGCTTCCTGCGTAGCCACCAAAAATTAACCGGCGAAATTTGTCTGCAAATACTTGCCCTTTGCTGTCCGTTTTCTCTCGTGCAATTTCTTCGACGTGTCGCTTGGATTTCGAGCAACGTCTTATTCGATGGAAACCCAACGGAATACCCAACCGAGTGCCCTAGTGAAAGAATTAATTCAAGTACCTACTGCCACCACTTCTATCGGCTTTGTTTAGTTTGTATTTCATCAAGGTGGAACGAAATACGGTTTTGCTCTCATTGCATTTACTTTAAATTGTTTTAAAAGTTTGATTTGAAAATTATAGCGTGCTTTAGGTTAGCATGATGTCAACCGGCCATAACAGATTTCTGTAATCGACTCGCGCTTTGAGTCGTCACCGATAGATGGCACTCTGAGATGCATTCAATCGACGTCAACGTCGCTCCATCGCTTTGCTTCCTACGTAGCCATCAAAAATTAGCCGGCGAAATTTACTGCAATTTTTGAATCTCGTACCAGGATCACATGAACGCGAGGAGGTGACGTAGGATCTGGCGCAAAAGAATTAATACGTGATTTACTGCGATTATTAAGTCATACTATCAGAATTGGAATAAAAAAAATTGAATTGAGGGTGTTTCTTATGCAAAGGAATTATTTTATCGATACATGACAGGAAAGGATTTTTGGTAAAGTTATAATTAAATTAACAAATAAAAAATATAAATCTTGGAGAAGAGCATAGGATTTTCAGGTTATATGAGCAGACGCCGTAACGTCACGCGGCGTCGTCGATGGCATTGAAGGCGCAAATCCGACGCGCAACTTGCTGAGACCCGGCCAGTCAGTAAGTGACATGAAAGCATCAGCGCGGGTTCATATTCAACACCATCCGCGCGGAGAGACATGCATAACGATGAATATTTCAGCAGCAAGCATTCTATTTGCGGTAAGACCAAGTAGTTCTGATAGTTTTTCCCTAAATTTTTGGGTACAGACGCGAACCTAGCGTTAACAGAAGAATTGCTTATCGATTTTAGGAGCTAATAAATTTGCCCTTTCTTACTGGAGTCACTGCATTTTTTCATTTAGTTTGGCATTCTCACCTGAAACGATATTAAACTTGATGGATCTGTTTTTGAAATCAAAAATCGCAAATATGCTCGAGAGCTCATACTCAACCCATCCATTATCCACGAAAGGCACGTCAATTCAACGAAAAAGGCTCTTTTGTTTCTTGTGTTTCTACAGTAAACAAATAAATATTTAGAACAAGAAATTTTTAGGCTGTAAATACGGGTAGGAGAGAAAAAGGCGTTCTATTTTTCCTGATATTTTTTAATAACATTTAAAATCTTGATGCAATTTACTTCATAAATTAAATTGTTTAAGGAATTGAACCAATTCTTGTACAAGAAATAGGGTAGTGTCTTAAAGGCATTTAAATTAAAATAAGGAAGCTTTTGATCGTTGACGTTTCAATTGTTCAAACGTATTTCAAACTTGTGTAAAATATCAATGATTTTATACTATACGTTTTTTTCTAATTTCAAAAAGTGAAAGCTGGAAAATTAACTGTTGGGTACCTCTCCTCATATACCGAGGAAATCGAAAATTTGAAATCGACAGAAGAGTAAAGTACCTTTATTTTTCAAAATACGCGGTAATATTTTTTGGAAAATTTATTCAGAATTATAAGATCTTAAGTGTGCACTGTTGGCTGACTACGATGAAAAGGAAAAATTAATAGTTTTTCAATTTTGCTGGCATTAAGGTATATATTGTCATATACACTGCTGTCCCTCAGGCGATATCTCGATAACTAATGAAGATACAAAAAGAACTTCAGTACAATTTTTTTTTAATTTTAAAAGTCTACAAGACAAAATTATTTTCATCTATACACAGTGAATCAAAACAGTAATACCTGACACAACTTTGTTTATTTCAAATGACACACCCTATATATGAAACCAAATTAGGATTGCCTATAGAATTTTACATATTTTCTGTTTACCATAGTCTAATAGCTAAACCTAACCGTTCTTGAGATATTTAACTTTTTGGCTGCAAATGGCAGTTATTTATTCATATTTTACTTATTTTGTCAGTTTTTAGACAAAAAGTTAAATATCTCAGTTGGGCTTAAGTATAGACAATGGTATACAGTAAATGTGTAAAGTTTTATGAGCAATCCAAATATAGTTTCATATACAAAGTGTGCCATTTGAAATAAAAAAAATTGATTCATTCAGAATAGATGAAAATAATTTTATGTTATAGATCTCTAAAATTAAAAAAAGAATTGCGTTAAAAACCTTTTTGTATCTTCAATGGTTATCGAGATATCGCCCGAGAACGCTGTGTTGGGACACACTCTGTGTCGTCAGGTGAGACACGAACATACTCTGGAATTTGCTTTTCGCTTGTCTACCAATTAGCATTTATGTTCGATAACATTGGTACCTTAAATCTTCACTTTTTTGGGTCCAATTTTTTTTTTACTTCAACTAATCAACGTATAAAGAATTCAACTAAGTGGTGTAAAATCCCTCACATCTCATCTTGGGATTTCCATACGGGATGTCCTGCACTTTCTACTTGGATTTGTGACGCACTCTGCCTATTCCAACACGCACGCATGTACACATATTAATAGCATTTCAATTTCTCATCTAGTCTGGATTAGTCGCAAATCCTCGATCATAATCTGTGATATACGAGGACTTTTGAATGGGCGCGTTATCTGTTATCAACGAATGATACGTGCAGTATTTCCTTTTGTTTTTTCTTATGTAACACACTCCAAAATTTCAAGAGGTAGTCAACGACGCATTTTTTACACGTTAAAAAAGGTTATTAGTGTTACGTGAGTCATGACGTGAGCACTTTTGCCTACGTGCTTATTTGAATGTTGCATTGCTTGAAAAATATCAGCTGTATTATTCTATGAATATTGCTCTGTACTTTCTAGAAGGTTTACACCGCAAAGATCCGGTAGTGTTTCATGATTCTATCGCACGAGATTTTCAATTTTTAAAGGAAGGACGTGAAACGTGAAATCTGTTCCTTGGGCCCCGGTTCTTTTGCGCTTTGGTTGCAGTCGGAACTGTGGAATGGTTACGGTTACGTTTCTCATCCCTGCTTTAAAATGTCGTTTCCTTCCCCGCTTATTCCGAAGAAGTGAAGAAAAAGCAAACGGACCATTTAATCAGTCCTCCGCATCATAAAAACTGCACGCGCGGACCTCTATTGATTTTCCAGAATTTTTGCAAGGCCCTCGACTTGTGAATGGGGGTGTAATTATTTCTCCAAACAATAAAAATAAATTAACAAAACGTCGTACGCACAACATTCATTTGCAAACTAGGTGCGAAATTCACTTTGGTTTTAAAATCCGGGGAATGCCGTCAGAAAGAAAATCGACGTTTAATTTATTGTTCTTATACCTACGAGTCGAATCTATTTTTTTTTAAATAAAAAAAAATCACAAAATTCCAGCTCGAAATGCAAATTGTTTTGAATCCATTAGGTACCGGGAACCTGTAATTCCTCTAATAAATGTTTGGACATCAAGGAATGCATTATTATGCAGGGGTTGCTCCGAAAAATAATTGATCGTATTGTAAAGCGCTCTCCTTACCCAAACCTTCGTATGGCAGAGGTTACAAAACGATTGGAAGTCATTTCTTCTCACTCGCCCTTCGATAATTACTTCATTATTACATCATTACCAATGTTTCTGGAAAGCGCTTACATAAGAGTTTGCGGTCCTGAGAAATTACGTTGGTTAAAATGCTTAAAATACTAATCGTATTCTGAATCTACGTGCAACGATAACCATCAGGTAAATCTCGGGCAATTAAAATTACAGTGCGCGATAAGGTACGGTCTTTTGTTGGATGATAAAGGGACTCAAACTGCGCAAGTTGAATTCGCAAGGGTGCGATCGATGCACGGTCTCTGCCCACGTTTGGTGCTAACACGAAGAGATCATAGTAAATTTCATAAGTACATACACACAAACGTATGTATATATACATGTAATTTCTAACACTTCTGAAAATTGGTAAAATTACACCATTTTTACATTAAAATTTAGTGTTATTTTAAGTAAATTTTTAAAATTCTATGTATTATCACTTAATGACAGTAAAGTAACATTAAATTTTAATGTAAAAGTGGTGTCGATTTTAACAGCGTAGAAGTTAAACATAAATATGGCAAATTTTAATCGCACTTTCGCCTCCGGCATTGTTATCGACCGCTCATGCAATTAATAAAGTCGTAAACATTATGTCGTTTTTAATTTTACTTATTTTTATTGCACTTCAATAAATCGTTCTTGTTTCAGAAAATTCGCACGTCACATACCTGCGTACATTAGTCGTGATCTCATATGTGGCGGTTATCGCTAATTGTGTTAAGTACTTTGGCTTTTGCGTGTTCCTGGAGTCAGTACTGAATTTCGGTGGTTGTGTGAACAGTCTGGTCGAGAATCGTCATTTTGCAAAATATGCGGCAGTGTTTCGTAATTGGTGGACTTAATTTTAGTTTTAGAAATTTCTTAGGAACTTACTAATGAGCAACGGTTTAAAGAAACTCGTATCGGTTCGCAACGTAAAGAATGAAGTTTTTGGCAGGTGTGTTAAAAAGTTCGGCTGTCTATTTAAATGTTCAAATAATTGTTCAGAATATTCCTTCAGGACCGTTTCTGATGCGAACCATGAGCGACGAATGGTCAGTCCTGACGGTCATTCCTGACCATGCGATCGGGACGCTCACGATACGTACTCGTATACGTTTCATGTGAAGAAAAATCAATTTAACAATAGCTCGACTGACTGTTAGTTGAATAAGAAATTACATTTTCATTCGCATTTTCTTTACTTTTTTTCTCATTGAAACAAACGTTTATTTCGAGCGGTTGGGTTGTTTTGGGTTCTAAAGTTACGAGTCGGAAAGGACAATTTTAAACACATTTCAAACACATATGTCAATTTGGTGGTTGTTTTTTAGTTTCATAATGTACTCATTAAAGTACCAAAATCGAAAAAATAAAGATATTAGAAACTCTCAGGTGTTTTTAGTAAAGAAAATGCAAAATTTTTTGGCGGCCTAATACGTTTAGCAACTGCAATATCTAGTGATAAGAATTTTAAGATTAGCAAGATAGCGGTTTATTCGATGGAATATGATGGATTAATTGTTGATCATTAGGCGACATTTATAACGATTATTATTATTATTACCTAATTTTAATTCAGTATATGTATTTAACTTAACATCAGCGCTATTAAGAATTCAAAAATGTATATTAAAGTGTATAAAGAAGCAAAACCGAAAGTTAGATTAGTAAGTAAATACATAACCGAATATTCCTTTTATTGATGCCAATTAGTTTTAATTAACAAACAAACTAACGAACGCGTACATATTTTAAAGAAAACATACTAGTTAGTAATTTCTGTTGCGAAATACCATTTCGAATGAATAAGTGTATTAGCAACTGGTCGCAAAATAGCGAATTATTTTATATTAACGTCGTCCCGATAACATCTATATTACATCGCAATGAACGTCATACTTTATGCAGCTTGAAATCTTACTCATTATTCACTCAGTATTTGAATAGGCGCTAATTCGAAAATAAATTCGAAAGCAATCCGAGGTCGACCGTAATTTTAACTTACTTTCGACCGAAAATAGCCAACATTTCAAGACAGCTGTGCATTCCCTCGTGCATCATTCAGTATTTGCCGGGACAAACAAATGTTTGTATACGTACTTACGTACATGCATACAAACATTCGTTTGTCCCGGCACGACAAGATTAATCCTTATCAAAGTGGTACAGTTCGCGTGTGCAACCGGCCTAATCGATTTTGCATTTTTACAGCGACCTGTGGCCAGTTTATTTTTTATTAATGTGCGAGGTCTCAATCGAATTTGTTAACCTCTGACCGTCTCTCATTAATAACAGCTCGCTTCGGAAAGAAATTTTCTATGTAAAATTAATTGTACCCGTTCAAACAGCACTTGATCTTATTGCATCGCGGGTTCGAATCAATTAAGCAAATTAAAGTGCTCGCGACTAATCTAAGAAGCCTGTTAACTCTCCTTTGGAAGAAGACATAAGAGAACTTCTTGCTTTAAAATTAAATATGATGCGTTGGTTTTTCATGGGGAATTTCACAATTCGTTTGCGATATACATCACATGTGGAGACGGCAAACAGAACAGAGCCTCGTAAATTAAGTAATATACGTAACATGGCTTATTTGTTCTGTACACAGTGTCAGTGCTAGCATAAATTGTTATTGTAGGAACGTCAGCAGTATTATAAATTGTTTGCTCTTGATTATGTGGCGCCCGAAAAATATTTGCTTTGACAAAACACCTTGAAATCGCGGTTATTCTAAACTTATTAAAGGGATCCTGCGTACAGGTTGTTTCACGAATTCATACAGAGACATTTGTGGTGTGTCGTATATGCCATGAACTCATGAACACACGAAAATTAAAACAAAAATTAAAAATAAATTCTCACCGAGGACCAATAAATCCGCGAGAAATGTTTCAAACCTCTGGTATAATGCCTGGCCTTCACTCACAATAAGTGTTCGAAGTTTTTCCCCTCGAAAATATTTTGTAATCCTCAAATTCACTATTTGAACGTTTTGCTATATTTGTTACACTAATTTAGGTGCAATCGTATCGGAATACGTGCAAATTAAAGCTACGTGTACATTCAATTTCGTAAAAGCCTGACATTGTGCTTTCATTGACCAATGTAAATGGCTCATAAGAAAGCACACGTCAAACATTCGTGTTACGCATTCATGCTGACACGAACGAGTGGAGCTCGATTACATAACTTATTAATTGTTAACGAAACACTTTTCCATAGACGTAAAAATAAGACGAGGACCACCAAAAAAACATTTAATATCTCTAAATTTATGAACAAAATGTTATACAAAAAAGGGTTCATTATAATAATTTTCTCCCAAATTTTCATTGGTTGGTTGGTTTTTGTATGAAGTTGTGAAACACCCTCTATAGACGAAAGAACGCTGCAAAAGATTTCTGCGGTTGGGCTTCTCTCTACTTTACGATTAGAATGACAGAGAGGGGGCATCCAGCATTTTGGCTTTTATATGAATTATAAAGAACGCATATTACGAAAAATCTCGCTTGAAACAATTCCAGATGCGAGTGTATTTGTACACAAATTAGAATTTTCTATTTTTAAATTTGAACAACAATAATAAACCCGCGCTACAGAAAAACATGCAGGCGAAAAGGACCGTGAAGATGATCTTTAAGTGTTGCCCAAATCGTGCGTTTCAAAATAGATTTGCATTGTTGTGTAACATTCGCACGGACGAGAGATTTTCACCTAGTCGACACCAATATGAAAAATTTAAGTTCACTTTTCGTCAAGTGAATCGGACGTTTGGACGTAATTGCTTTTAACTAATTGAAACGTACTGAATATCTATAATTACTCATTTTATGTGCAGGCTGTTTCGAAAACAAGCATTCTTTTGTATTAAAATAAATAAGAAAAGTGAGTTGGAAATTCTTGCATTGACATTCAATACGTTCTCTAATTCATTTCAATAATTTCGAGGTCAAATGCAATAAAAAAAGTCAGTGTTCTGAAATGAAAGAGAAAAACAAGAAAATACAAAGAAAACGAATGAATAAATACATATACCTTTCAAATAAAAAATAATATCAACATAAACGACGGAAAAGTGAAAAGGAACAGGAAGTCTTCCGAATTCCTTCTAATACTGAGAAAAAAAAAACAAAAAAAGGCTAAAAGAGAATAATATCGTATAGTTGAAAGAAAATTCATATCGAGAAAAAACAATAAACGCAAAATTGCATCAGAACTGAACAAATTTTATTATCCAGAAAAAAAATTATCAAAAAATTAAAGATTGTGTCGCTTCTTGAGAAACAAACGCATGAATAAAAACTCGTTGTTGAAAATTAGGCAAAATTAAGAATTCCAGAGTGGTCAGTGTTGTAAATATACGTTAAGTGTTTTTTGATTTAACAAAAAGAATGCAACGCCAATATTTCTTTCTAGCGTGAATTTTGTAGGTGCCAAAGTTCGAGTCGATCCCGGCACGAGCATTTTAGCACCTTTTCATCTGCACAGTGGTGGAGTACTGCTGGTTTTCGGCGCCCGAGAAACTCAAAATAGTATTTATTATCACGTGAAGCCACCAACTATAAATAAACGCTGCCAGAATTGCGAATCCAATAAAACGCTATAAAATCCGATTCGCCATTCCGCGGCCCAAGGCACCTTTTTTCAGCGTTGATTATCGTGTTACTGTTCTCACATTTCCCTGTTGTTTATTTTTTCATCTCGCCTTTGCTTAGACTATCAAACACCAAGCAGGTCGGGTTTCATATTCACATACTCGGGTCGATAATATACAACATAATACTGTTTTAGTTTTCAAAACGTTTTTTTACCGGATCAATCGTACACTCAGATGCATAACGAGTGATAATGATCGAAAGTAACGTAACGTTAGACTATACGTACAAAGACAAAGAAGAGACCCCCAACCCTTTTTGCTCGCTCCGTTTAAGCCACCGGATACATGTAACAACATATGTAAGTATTCGTATTCGCACATGATTTATTTTTGAATGAGTCAAATATTCATTACATTTCTCAATTATTATAACGAACGTTCAATTGAGATGTTCATCAAGGGGTTTTGGCGTTTTAATGAACTTTTCCACTATTAGCACTCTGAAGACTTGCTTGTCAATTAAAGAAAAAAAACTCTTATGAAATAAGTTGAAGCAATCCAACAATTCCAAATAGTCAATGAAAAGTCATCGTCGTTACTCGTTATCGATTTGGTTCGTTCGCTTTCAGTCGCCTGAAAATAATCGACGCCTGTTTGAGAACCTCTGAAGCGAGTGGGGTTCGCATAGCAGACGCGCCGCGTCGCGATGCATCCGGGCCAGTCTCGTGCTTGCAGTAGTAGAAGAGTGTCGGATAATGTTAGATACGCTCAAAGAACTGTTGAGTTGTACGTTCATTAGACATTCCCAACATTCACAGTACACAGGTAACGCACGTTTCTTACATGCTCAGACAATTATAAAAAAACGTAAGGTTCAATTACGTAATCTTGAAGCTTCAACTCGACAGGCTTTAATTCACCTAAGTTTGTCGGTACCAAGGAAATAAAATACTGATGAGACGTCTAATAAGACTGAAACGAATTAGTTTTCTCGTCTCTCATTCTTTCATGTTTTAGGAAACAATAATGCGTCCCCAAAAGAAGGTCTTCAATGGCGCGGGCGTTCCGTCCAGTGCAACGGAGATGGGTGCACCGTCAGTGGCGGCGACGGTGAAAGTGGCGGGAGCGGTGTCGAGGGCTCAGCCGGACCAGGGCAGGACCAGTTGGAGGGGGCGGGCCCAACTGAGAATGACGCTCTTCACCTCAAGAGACGGGTGGGACTCATCAGTGGGGTGGCTTTAATCGTTGGAACTATGATAGGTGAGGTAGCACCTCCACGAAATGACAGAGAAGGAAAAATATCCATGTCCAAAAAATGAATGAGATGGAATTGTTTTAATGACAGATTTTTTACCTCCTTTTCTATTTTTCAAGCTTTTATTATTAAAGTTTGTGGAGAGAAAAATTGGGGAAACGCAGAGAACTCGGTTGGAACAATGTATTTTTCAGAATTCAACAATTTCCTATTTAAGACAATTCCCCTGTCAACTCCCAAATTAGCGAATTTGTAGTATAGGTTGCCGAATAGCAACGGCAATCGTACAGTCAGAATTAAAAGTAGCGCTTGTAATCATTTCTGCTTGTTTTGGTAATCAGAATGGACAAGGCCATACATTCGCATTTTAGTGGGAAAGCATTACTTTTAATTCTGATTCTACATCAAAAACTCAAAAAGGATAGGATTTCGCTTTTCATTTTTAATTGCACACTCAAAATTAAATTGAAAATCGTTTCACTTTTTAGGGTCTGGAATTTTTGTTTCCCCTTCTGGCTTGCTCGAAAGAACCGGTTCGATCGGGATGAGTTTTGTGATATGGATGGCTTGCGGATGTCTATCCCTTTTAGGTAAGAAAAAGCCCGGCGCTTAAGCGGGCCAAAAACGATGTACGAATTCAAGATACTACTACGCTTGTTATTTATAAATACGAAACTCTCCGAGCAAATTTAAAGAGAACAATAGATTTTACTTGCGTGAGCGTGCCCATAAATGCGTGACCGACGTCTTAAATTCCTTCCTCAATCGTTTTCTGCGTAAGCCGAAAGTAAAAATAAATTCATTCAAAAATCGCAGTCAGGCGCTAAACATAGGCGAGAAAATGATGAGGCATCTCATTTTACGTATTTTTAAACGTCGGGATCTCTTTACGTCAGTCGACTTTGGACCAAGATCACAAGGTGGTCTAAAAATTTAGTGATCAATAAAACAGGATATTATATCAATCAATAAAGTGCTTCTTTGTTGGCATTTTTCTGTTCGAATTAGCATATGTACAGGGTCTTCTTTTATTTCCACTCGAGCTATTTTATAAAGAGAATCAATCATTATTTCCTCAAGCACTATACATAATGGTGTAGTTACACTTTACTTCTTTTCTCTGGAGTCACTTTTGTCACAGATTAAGTACAATGACTCGTGGCTCTCTTACACATTAAATTGACATAAAACTACGTCGTTTCTTGTTTATTTTATTCACGACTTTAGTTTAATAGCACTTTAATCAGAAGATGAGGATACGGGCTACTGTATTTAGACCCTGTCATAGATTCACTCATTCAGATAGGACATCGAAACCAAATTGAAATAGTGGCCAGCGCAATGACCAAGAAAACTCTTTTAGTCGACGTTAGTGTTAAGTATTAGTTACTAAATTGAGTGCTGCTACACTTCTACCGACTTTTCATAATGTTGTCTAATCATAAAGCATAGCTGGGTCACATCACATGAGATACTATCATTTCTGAAGAGTGTGTAAATTAGTTGCTTTAGTTAAAGTCCAAGTGGCTGAACCAACCAAACTGTTGCTTGGGTTGCCTACATTATAAATTATGGCTCAATTAATTCAAGAATTATTTCAAATCCCGGATTTCAAAACGTCACTGGTAAAACTTGATGGTTGAAGTGGAGCTAATCTTTCTCCTAAATCAAAAATATCTTTGCCCGAATGCGTAACCGGCCGCACGACAGAAATTTATAACTATGTTTTATGCGCAAAATTTCTCTCAGTATATCACCATTTATACAATTGCGGCTGAAAAAATTTGAAGCACCTGTTTTTGTGCTTTGCAAAGATGGCTTTTTCACGTTAACCAAATACGTGAGATTAGATTTCATTGCAAAGTAATTATCACTTTGACTGCTTTGACAAGAGTTTATTACGAATCTGTAAAATACTAAACGACAAAGAAAAAATCAGAGCATGTTTTGTTCATTAAAATAAATGCGATGATCTCTCTGCCCTGGCACTTTAATGTCACATGTGACTGTGACATTAAAGCCACAATCACAATATGTAAAATTCATAAAAGCTAGCGGCAATAGTATGTCACATTAATTTGTTGGAAACTCAAGCCCCCGCTCTCAAACAGGAAAGGCTAGCTGCGCCCATGATCTAATAATAATTATTATAATGACATCCAGGCGTTTCAAGCTTCCTTTGTTTTTTTCAGGTGCTCTGGCATATGCAGAGCTGGGCACCATGAATACATCTTCTGGTGCAGAATACGCGTACTTCATGGACGCGTTTGGAGCACCACCGGCCTTCCTCTTTTCCTGGACCAGTACTCTGGTACTGAAGCCCTCCCAAATGGCAATAATCTGCCTCAGCTTTGGAAAGTACGCAGTCGAAGCTTTCGTCACCGAATGTGAACCACCGGAAAGCGTCGTGAAGATGGTGGCAGTGCTGGCCATTGGTGAGTGCAATTTTGCAACACGCTTTTCGTGAGACTCAACGGTCAAAGATTGCAGTGGTCATCCTGTATGTGAACTGCTACAGTGTTAACCTGGCCACCAGCGTGCAGAATGTGTTTACGGCGGCCAAACTCGTAGCCGTGCTCATAGTGATACTGGGAGGTGCCTACAAGATGTTTGAGGGTAAGCGAAACATAAAAGCTAAACAAGTCAAACAGCATAGAATTCCAGGAAACGTGCAGCACTTGACACAACCATTCAAGGGCACAAAATTTTCTATCGGTAACGTTGCCACTGCATTTTACACAGGGCTGTGGGCGTACGATGGCTGGAATAATCTCAATTACGTCACCGAAGAAATTAAGAATCCATCCAAGTAAGGGCCGGCTTTACACTCGTTTTGCAAAGTACATTTTTTTTTTGCAACAGCTGCGCCTTAGATGCAGGCTTGCGGTCCGTCCCAGAATTTGCTTTCTGAGGGTGGAGCGATCGATATATCGGGCGCCTACACGCCGATCAATCGATCACCCCTTTAGTAAGCGTAATTTTTTTTTAAAGATGGGCGATCAGTAAAGTTCGCTTTTCCCGAAGGTGGAACAGGACGATTATTTCGGTCGCACCGCCTCTCTTATGGACCGCAACTGCTTCGACGGCGTCTTGTGCTCGCCGTACATGCCGCTTGCATTTTCAGTTCTTGCGCGCGCCACTTGTAAGCAACCGGAAGTAAAATCGTTTTGAAATTTCGTTTTCAGGAATCTGCCACGTAGCATAATGATCGGAATTCCTATGGTAACGATGTGTTATGCCCTTATTAATATAGCGTACTTAACAGTGATGTCACCGCTGGAGGTGATGACATCGGAGGCGGTGGCCGTGACTTTTGGAAACCGCCTGTTAGGCGTGATGGCCTGGCTGATGCCTCTGTCTGTGACGATTTCCACGTTCGGCTCGGCGAACGGAACCCTGTTCGCCGCCGGACGCTTATGTTTCGCGGCGAGCCGCGAAGGTCACCTCTTGGATATTCTTTCGTACGTTCACGTCAGAAGGTACACACCGGCACCCGGACTCATCTTCCACGTAGGTCCAACTCAATTAAATAGGTGATTATCTGACGTATGTGATTGTGTTTAGTCGCTGATCGCCACCGCAATGGTACTCTATGGCACCATCGATTCCCTAATCGACTTCTTCAGCTTTACCGCGTGGATCTTCTACGGCGGTGCCATGGTGGCCCTCATTGTCATGCGCATCACCAAACCTAATTATCCGAGGCCCTATAAGGTATGACCCGCTTCACAAACGGATGGGAAGAGAGTTCGTTCCGATCACTTCATTCTCCGTTCCGAAGCCGGCAACAGATTGCGCATCCAAAATTGATCGCAATTTTCTCGTATGTGCAGGTGCCGATTATCATTCCCGTTCTGGTGTTGCTGATCTCTTGTTACTTGGTGATAGGACCCATCGTGGACAAGCCGACGATCGAGTACCTGTACGCCACCATGTTCATACTCGGAGGGATGATCTTCTACGTCCCGTTCGTGCACTACAAGCTCAGAGTGCCCTTCATGGGTAAGGCATTTTGTCGTTATTCGCTCGCCCTAAAAACTTGCTTCTAGGCGTCGGTTGTCGGCTCGAACGGCTTCGATTTCTTCCGACGCTCCAAGATGCGAAGACGGGGCATCTAGGTAAGGTGGCGGCATCTCTTTGAGAGCCTCCTCTACTTCGTCTTACCTTATTGCTTTTGCTCTCGACCATTGTTTATCGAAATTCCTCTTGCTTTATCCTCCAATCGTTTTGACTTGAACAAAATTATCAGGAATGAAGTGAGGCGGTGGGAGGGGAGTATTTTCAATTTACAAAGCGAAGAACAGTTCCTAATTACTTAGCAACGGGAGGGGAGGGGGGGTGCAGATGCATAATAAAGCCTCTCCAGTGTGCCTCTATACTTGGTTCAATTTTCCTTTAAAGTGGTTTTGTCCCTCCAGGATTATGATCTGGATCCACCGCTGTCCTAAAATAGAACAATTGAGGGAGTGACGTACCAAATGGTCTAAGTGCCAATTTCTTAACTTTGAGATATTTAAAAAAAAAACATTAGGAAGTCTAATAACAATAAGCAATTATCCGATGCACATATGTAATGGGTGTGATGATACCAACTTACAGAAAGGTGTACTGGTGATAAGGCACTGCTTCTTAATGTATGAGCGGTTTTCACAAAATTTGATGTGTCACCTCCTCAATTAGGGAAATTAGAGAACGACTCGTTCAGCCTTTAGCGCTCTAGTTTCTTTTTGTTTTGACGACGCGATATTTGCGTGAAAGTTCGGTAAGTGTTTATCGGGCTGTTTTTGTTGCAGGTGGCGTGACTGTGTTCTTGCAGATGCTGTTGGAGGTGGCGCCGACGGCGTCGATGTTCGAATAGGAAAGGTCAACCTAATTTACCTATCTGTCCATGGTTACAAGTACTGTACTAAATACGAAGGAAACAACAAATCGAAATAAGTAGTTGCACGAATCATTCCTCTCTCTCGTTTCAGGCACCGTGCGAGATGCAACGCACGGTGTGGTAGTGCCTCAAAATAACAGAGAATGCTTTTCATATTAAAATTGGAATAGAGTGGTAGAGTGGTATATAGAGATTCTCTTTCCGCCACATATATTTTATACACTCACCTGGATGTCTGAATTTTCTACGGAAGTCTTTTTCTATAGATTTTATTTATCGTTAAGTTTCCTGGAGTTAATAATTTCCACTTTGGAGTTAAAAAATTCACCGATTTTTATACGTCCGCTTGCAAACAGAGCATTTAATGTTTGGAAATTATTGCGCCATGTGAAGAACTTGCTTGTAACCATGCGCGGATTCATTTGTTTATTTTTCTCGAAATGTTTATGGTAAAATACGGTCCTATCATTCCTTACCAGAACATGAAATGATATTTTGTAGTTTTTTTTTTGTACTCGCGGAGAGCAAAATTTAAGCGACAATTCCTGAATTTATTATTGGAATTATTTCGTGGAGCTCTTGCTCTCTTGCAATTAGAGAGACATATCGCAGATTTTTAGATTAACTTTGCACGACGGAAAAAACTTTGCGGACGACGACGAACTACTGTACGTCATAGAGTTGTTGAAAAGTTTATTATTTTATACTTTGCAGACTTATTTTCTATGAAATATTATTAATAGATGATTGATATTGTTGCCAAATGTGTATATCAAAAGATGTTAAAACTGCAATATATAAATATACTCAACTACGTTGTTGTTGTTGTTGATGATGAAACCAGAAAAGCTAGATATTACCCTTGATTTTATTAACTTGAATAAACATTAATCTTCGCGAAATAATACAAAGTAGAGGCTTTTATCCACATACAAAAAAATATGTATTAATCTACGAGTAAAGAATTAACAGGACGGTACCTTTAACAGTTGGAAAATATGCTATTTTGACGAAAGTTACCAGTTTGTTGACATCCATTGATGGAAAAAATTTGTTTGATTTTGTGCTAGTTACCATATTGGACAATGAACTGCTCTTAGTAGTAGGGAGTAGACTCCCTCCTATTAATGTTTTACTCGTTGATACAAGTCGTGGTCAAGAATCGCTGTTTGAGTTGGCAGTGCTGAATTGTATTTTTAAATGGTACAACTGGAGTAACTTCTGGTTGTTGATGGTTTGACACTGACAGCCGTCATTTATTCATCTCGAGTTTAATTTAAAACGTTAATTTTTATTCACATAACCTACATTCTTGTCGCTATTCAGGTTACGTCAAACAAACCAATAAAATATATATCCGGTTGCAAAAAAAATGCTCTTAAATATATTGCCAACTCAAACATTTACTCTTCCTTGACCACTTTGTATAAATTATACGAGTTAGGCAATGCTTTGGAGTGTTTTAACAATGGAAAGATGCTTGAGTTAATAGACCACGATGCAACATACATAAAAAGTCAAAGCGAGCAGGGTGCTGTAACCAATGCGCTTTGCAGGAGCCGAAGAATTATAATCCGGGATTTCCTTTGGAGTAAGCGTCACAGTGAGGAGTGGACTTGATGATTGCTCAGATGTAACAGGCATTCCGAAAGATGAAACATCGCCAACTTCAGTACTAGAAGGCTCAATCTGAATGACTTCTAGTATCCAAGCAAGATACTTGGCGACGTCGGAATATACACCTGGATAATCTGGGCTTCCGCATCCACTGCCCGTAGAAATGACACTTGTTAATAACCCGTCGCAAAGCAGAGGCCCTCCGGAATCTCCCTGCAATCAAGTATTATAACTTATTATATTTTTATATGTTTCCATGTTCATACTATTTCTTACATTATACAGTTGTGGACAGAAAATTTCGAATATCACTGTTACTCATCTGTCGTAAAAGTTGAAAAAAATGTACATTTATTTAATAAGTTAAATGTTCCAAAAAAAAACGCAAAAGCTATCGATCACATTAACAACTAAAAAAGGACGCACAGAAGTTTGTTCAGGAATTAGTTGAATGTTTGAAAAAACAATAAGAATTTTATATTTTGTTTAGCCAATGCTACTGATCGCATTAGCATTAGCTCTTTTTCAATTAATCACGAGCTCAGAAAAGCAAAAGCTATTGAACATTGTTCATGAATGTAAAAGGAGTCGCCGAAAATTGTTTCTTGACAATAGCAAAATTTGGGCATTTTTGTGTAATACTTTTTCAACTATCAAATAATTTGAATAGTTTACAACTATCGAACACCTCGATAGTGCCTTGATGCCTGTCACATCTTTACCTGGCAAGCATCAGTTTCTCCCTTAGGATGACCAGCACACAGCATCCCCTCCGAAAGGTTCACAGTCGGCCCATACTTTTTATTACACTCGTCAAGTGGGATAATATCCACTTCTGCTGACAACAACACTTCGCTGACAATTTTTGATTCCTGAAAAGCGAAAATACTTTTATATCCTGGATTTTGATGTGAGATGTGAATACTTCCTTACGTATTGTTTAACCCCCCACCCACTGACCACGCATTTCCCTGAACTGATAGACAAATTCCTCATAGGCACAACTTTAACCAGAGGGTTCTTATCTACAAGAAATGGGAAGTCGACCTGAAAGTATAGTATGTCAATTCAAAAAATTAGATGAGCTTTTCGATCAAACAATTACCAACCTTTATCACTGCTATATCATTTTCCATGGTTGTCCTGTTGAAACTGGGATGGACGATTATTTCAGAAACATTTCTGTAAATGCTCCTTGATGTGATCGGCAGATCTAGTTGGCCGACCACTACGCTCACCGTGAAAGGGGGCAAAAGTCCTCCCCATAAGTAGTACATACAGTGAGCTGCTGTGAGGACATAACCGGGGGCAATGAGTGAGCCTCCGCAAAAATGGTTGTCATTGTAAGAGCGTCGCAGTGAAACCTGCATTTTATTATGTCAAGGATGTTATTTATATTATTTCGTAGTTGTTTTCGTTATTTTACCTGCCAAGGAATTTCTCCCTCGAGAGCAGGTTTGCCTCCAATTATGCGACTTTCTGTGGCTGAAACAATATCTGCAACAGATTTTAAGAAAATTAGCGAATGCGACTAGAAGAAGCTAAATTATTTTTCAATTTTTTTTACATTACTCTCTGAGGAACATAAAAAACAAAAACAGTTGATAAAGAATGCAAAAAGGAAACTTCGAAAGTCACAACTGGAAGACTAGTTAATTTTCTACATATTTTTTTTGGCTGTTGTAAGGATTGAAAAGATAAAAATAGTAACACATAAGGGTGCAATAAATACTTTCTGGATAATGAACCTCTGACTCCATTTAAATTAACGCGCTCGCGATCAAATTATCCCCAAAAGCATAGTACCACCGCCCACTTTGCAAGATAAAAATTATCCGATTTGTAAAGACACGAAAACCATTAATTTGAAAATATTTATTTTTAATTTCGCCACCGACTCCTAGACCGTCTTAATGCCCTCCAATTGCCTCCGGACCTAACCCACTTAGAAAGCTTCAGTTTTGAAAACCTATGCATTTTATTTTCTTAAAATTCTAAAAACATTAGGTATGTTTAAAGATTCATTTTATAAAAAGCGTGACATCCTGCGATCACTTTTTGCGAATAACCTAGAACAGGTCAGTTTGGTTTGCAGTGGAAGCCTCGAGCTACGCTTCTGCTGATAAGGCCTCAAATAGGGCCGAAACAGCTGTACAAAAGATGCTCGGGGAATCCACTGCAATTAAAACCGAACCGCAACAAATTTGTATTAATTTTATGGTAAATGTTACAATTTGATTATGAGATAAAATGATAAAGTGGTCCTAAGATAGCACGTGTCGAAACGAAATTGTAACTCAAGTATTTTGCGAAACGAACAACAAATTGCGCTCAATTTGCTTATCTTATCGATCGCTTCAGACTGCACTCTTGTGCATTTCCGTTAGTTTTTATGATTACCGATATCGGACACTGTCACTGTAATATTCTGTGCAGACACTCAAAAGAGGTGTCTTTACTATAAACTTTAATATAACACCGCTTCCAGAAATTGCACCTTAAAGATGACATGTTTTGTGATTTCAATTTTGCATTTATTAATGAAAAAAGGGAACCAATAAGAAAAAATATTTTATTGAGGTGCTGAAATAGTTTCCGTAAATATATACTCTGTTCACAGATTTCTGCAATAGAGGAAAAAAAAATTTATTTTATTTTATGGTTTAGGAAGAAAAGTTGGTCTTTATAGAAGTTTTTGCTTGCATTAGAGCCTATAAAAATGTTTATGGCTTTAAATGTAAAAATCATGCTCACTTTTTCTCAAAAATTGTTCAAGTTCAAATTACATTCGGAATTATCGCATTAGCTGGTATTGATTAAACGATTAATCAAACTTATTCCTTAAGTACTTTTTGGTAATTAATACCGTTTGTTATAGCTATAGCCACACTGCAGCAACAAATTTATTTAATAAAATGTTAGGCAATCGGAGAAACTACTTGCTAAACGATCATTGATTAATTTAATGTAAAATATACTGGCATTCATGTTATAATTAAGAGGATAATAAAAAACCGTCCAAAAATTTGATGAAACTGGTTGTGTATCTATAGGGAATATAGATACGAGGTAGATAAGTGCGTAGAGGTCGGTGGGTGAGTGATTGCATTAAATATTTATTTTCACATTTAAATTCAATAAAAAGTCTCGTAGGAAACACTTAAAACAAAAGAAACAATGAAAAATATATCAAAATCAATGTCACTCAACTATTGCAAAAAATCTGTGGACGTACTATAGATAAATTATTTAAACATGTCTTAATCAGAGACATGCTTTTTAGAGATCACAGCCGTCGAGTGCTGAAAGAACATTTGAGTTCTTGTTACATGGAGGAACTTTCGGATATCAGTAATTGTAGAAAAAATTTAAATATTTTGAGAACTTGAATTCGTAGAATGATAAGGACGTAATTATGCCGTATGGCAAACTGTTTTGTTATGCTTTTTTAGTCACTTTTTTCTTTGATCTTCACAAAAACCTACACGATTCGCTTACCTGACAAGCAGTGCAATGATAATATTACACAAAAACCAATTCTGCTCATAGTAGTTAAGTTTACCTAAATGCTAGATACTTCACTATTCAAGGAACATTTGTGTACTAGATAAAACTTTGATTCCAGCAATAAAAAGACACAATGAGATTCTTATCTGGTACTATCTCATTTCGAAGTTTACGTATTTGTGTGTACAGAGTGAATACATTTATTTAATTTGTTCAACGTGATAATATCCCGTTAATTTAGACTTTCTTTTCTAAATACCCGAAAATTTCTTGTAAACCTGTTTGTGGACATTAGAGATATCCGGCACTGTCCGGTTATCCGACCACTTTTCCTATCTGGCCGGATACCGGGTACTGGCTATTAATATCCGGCCACACCGAATATTATAAACGCAGGGTATGATAATAGAAAAATTAAGTTTAACAAAATATTTCGTTTACCTATTTGCACGTGGTCATTGTGCCAACAGTAAAATATTCAGTGATGGGATAATTCGAATTAAAAATAACCTGTATAATTCTATTATCAAGTTTCGTAATTCGAATTAAAAATGAACGGTAATTCGAGAAATCGGATAAAAATTAGGTTCCAGTCTCGATTCTAAAAAGAATTCAAAATACCGATTAATAATCGGTATTTTGAATTCTCTAACCATAATCGGCGATTAGATTTTAAGATCATCAGTAAACAATAAATATTTCCTGTTCGTAAAATTATTGCCTATGTCATTCACAAATAAGGTAAAAAGCAGGGGTCCTAAACGTGAGCCCTGGGGAAGGGAACACCAGAAAGAACAAGAATAGATCTAGATTGGAAGTTATTGACTTGAACAATTTGAATACGAGCTTTCAATTAAATGTAGTAGGACACCGTTTATGCTTTCGTAAGACATCGGAACCAAAAAATCACAATTAGTTACTGATTACAGAAGTGAGCGGAGTTTATTTTATGTGTAAATCCTTCTCATGACATCATGTCATATCTGCGTTTTTTTGATCTGTGAACGAGGGATCACGCGTCGGCAAGTGACAACGTGGTGGCAACCATAAAAAGTCAATTCCTCTAACTTTGTTCATGCAGCAAAATTATCGCGTTTATTTAACGTAGCACAATATATTTTACGAACATTCGATCTTTAGTAATAAGACGCGTCGGTACAAAAATTATTGAAATTACCTTCTATTATCAATGACGTGTCTTCTTTAAATGTAATAACGTGGTGATTCGCGTACCAACTTCACTCCAGTTGATGGAACACCAGTGTTACCGGCAAATATTTCTTTCAAGTAATAACTATGGTAATTTCAGAAGTTTTTAAATACTGCAATGTCTTGTTCTACCTCTTGATATTATCGTCGACTATACATCCTTCTGAAGTGCCCAGACCCAGAGGGGTACCGCTGTCCAGGGCTTCGCTTTATCCTTCTGACAAAGACTTTGTATGCTTTGATGGTAGCTTAACACTACCGTTCACGCAGGTAAACGACGATTACTGTGATTGCCCGGATGCTAGTGATGAGCCCGGAACGTCTGCGTGCCCTCACGGAATTTTCCACTGCACGAATGCAGGCCATAAGCCATTAAACATTGCTTCTTCGAGAGTGAATGATGGTGTGTGTGACTGCTGTGATGCCTCAGACGAATATGCCAACGACAAGATCAAATGTGTTAATAACTGCAATGAGTTGGGACGCAGTGCTCGCGAGGAGGCTCAGAAAAAAGCTGAATTAATCCGTGCAGGGAAGCAGTTGAAGAGTGAGATGAGTGAACGAGGCATTCAGCTCAAAGAACAGAAGAAGGAGAGATTGAGTGAGTTGCAAAAGAACAAAGCGGAGGCCGAGAAGATAAAACTCGAGAAAGAAGAGGTGAAAAAACAAGTGGAAGAGTTGGAGAACGCTGCCCTTAAACACTACAGGGACATTGAGGAAGAGGAGCGGAAGAAACAGGACGAAATCGAATCTGTCAAAACAAGACAGGAAGCTAAGGAGACTTTTATCAAATATGATTCCAACGGTGATGGTAAAATTGATTTGTTCGAGCTAAAGACCAGACAGAGTTTTGACAAAGACAGAAATGGGGAGGTGTCTGATGAAGAAGCAAGGTATTTCCTCAATGAACAAGATTCTGTCAATGAAGAAGATTTCGTTACATTATGTTGGTCCAAAATGAAGCCATTCCTCATGATGGACGCCGGATTGTTTAAACCTCCAACGACAAAACCAGAAGAGAAAACTGCCCAAGAAATTAATGAAGAGGAAGATGAAGAAGAAGAAGAAGCAGAAGCAGTTGCAGCTGCAGGCGATCATGAAGAGAGTAAGATATGACTAAACCAAAGTTTTTTTTTATTTTATCTTGTTTTTAGTCCTTCAATGAATTAAGAAATTGTTTTTGATATTTTCTCAACACATATGTTTTCGTTTGACTGCTCTAGAGCACTCTCAGAATATCTCCATCTTTTATTATTACAAAAGGTTAAAATAAGATGAGAATACTCTGAGAGTGGTCAATCGAAAACGCTATAAGGTTCACAATATTTTAGTAATCATTCTGTCTATAGCAAAATCTATAACGTACAATTTTTTTTTACAGTTGATGATTTGGAAGATGGAGATGACATTGAAAGTGAAGGTGATGATGATGAAGATGTAACGGACTCAGAGAAACATGATGAAACGATACCAAGCCCTCCTGTCTACGATGAAGAAACTCAAAAGTTAATCGATCAAGCGAATGACGCTCGCCAGCAATATTCTGATGTAGAAAAAGACGTGCGTGATATTTACTCTCAAATCAAAGACATTGAGGAGTATCTAGAGAAAGATTTCGGACCAGATGAGGAGTTTGCGGCTCTCGAGGGGGAATGCTTCGAGTATACCGATTACGAGTACATTTATAAACTTTGCCCCTTCGACAAAGCTGTTCAACAACCGAAGGCTAACTCAGTTGAAACTAGGTTAGGTATTTGGTCTAAGTGGGTGGGGCCTAGTGACACTCCCTATGATACCATGCTGTATGATAGGGGGCAGTCTTGCTGGAATGGTCCCCAGAGATCAACTCGAGTGAACGTGATGTGTGGTAGTGAAAATAAATTAACTGCGGTCTCGGAACCAAATCGTTGTGAATACCTGTTTGAATTTATCACGCCAGCTGCATGCAGAGAGACACCTACTGAGCACAGCGATGACCTGCATGATGAGTTATAAATTGCTAGAATTAAATATTAATTTTCATGTGTCATTCCATTACTAGTAATTTATTTTTTTCTGACTTTCTATTACACCACTGGGCCATGTAAATGTCTTACAACTATTCAAGGGTAGACATATCTAAGTTTTAGTTTTGGTGTTCTCATCATGGAACTGTATTTTGAGAGTAATTTTCCTATGTAATACAATTCGTAATAAATCATTTATACATATTATAGTCATATTTTTGAAATGACATATAATTATGGATCTGCAAACATGAGATTTCAAATTAAGTAATGCGCCGTTTCGTTGGTTCAGTTTATGGAATTGTATGTAATTTCACAGGTAATCTGGTCTGCAAGTAAAACTTTTTGGATCAGCTTTAATTTAGTCAAGGGAAAACTAGAGAATTTTGAATCAAGGTTGGAGAAAATAGGGAGATTTTAAAAGTGTTGGCAAAACTGCGCAAGGTAGTACAGTGTTGCCAATATGTTGAAACATATCCGATTAAAATTGCAAAATACGTAAATTCTAAGCCAAATCTCGACAGAAATATATAAAAAATCTCAAAAGTCAGTCTCAACGACTAACGCGAAGCAGCAGCAAGACCAACAGCACCAGCAGCAGCCCTGAAGAAGTTCTTCTGCAACGAAGAACGAAACGTCGGCAGTGAAGAAATCCGAGACACGCGGTTCCAACCGGAAGCCAAGAATTCAACAATGGACGACGGCCGCGGAAGCTTTCAAGTTAAATTATGTATAAAAATAGTTTGAAATAAAAAACAAGCATAAAAAGAAATGTTTATCCCAAGTGAGAGAAAAACCAGTGTCAATAGTTTGCAACACTGCTTTGAGTATTTCATTTTAGAACTTCTCGTATTCGATGTGTTGCAATTAGCGAAGGTTAATTTTATTAATAATAATTTTGCCTGTGTTTTGGCTTAATATTTGAGATCGGCGTACAATGTCAGAAGATTTCGTAACAACTAGATGCTCTGTGGAAACCAAATCGAAGATCGACTTTAAATATGTAGCGTTCGGTACGCATAAATTAAAGGACACAAAGCACAAATTGGAAAATCCACGGCCCCTAGAAGATAAGCACGTGAACGACAAAATAGACATGAAACGGGCTAAATTTGAAGTAATCAAGTTTGGAATGTCTGGTTTCAATCTGCAGAAGAAAGAAGAAATTAAGGTGCAACTCGCAATAAAGTTAGGTTAGTAACCACAGGCTTATTTTTAAACAGAAAAAGGGTAAAGGCCAGTGGTGGCTGGAACATGTGAAATTGGGGTGCTGCACACATATTCGCTGACTATATATATATTGAATATCAGCAGCACTCCCAAGTTCATACATCAGCCGCCCCTTGGCAGTTGGAAATCCACTTTGCAAAATTAAAGAAAGGGTCATTGGCAAATTTCGACTTTAAAGTACTGTAATTTGAAAATAATCTTCAATAATTTTAAAAGCAAAGAAGGATTTATACCCTTTAGGAATTTAATATTCAGAACAAATGGCATTTCAGGTGCAAAGCCCCGCAAAAATAAATACAAGAATTACAAGTTGCTCCAGCAAGAGAGGAAAGGAGAACAAGAAAGTGAAAAGAATAAATTCAAGTTTCAACAACTGGGGAAAAATAAAATGGGCAGGTCAAATGCCAAGGGAAAGAGTTACAATCGAAAGCGAAGGAAAGGACAAAACATTTTGGCAATTTATGGAAATGTAAAGGTATACAAGTCTTAAATTGTTGATATTTTTAATAATTCTCTTTAATTACAGGATTCACAAGTAACTGATTTAAAGAAAGGAAAGAGATGATAATAATTTAATTATAAAAGATAAGTCATCAGACGCCCCTTCTTCCATAGCTCTTTTAGTTAAACAAATAGAATTTTTTTCCTTTCACAAGGAGATTCTGACACAAAGTGTTCCCTAAAACAATGTCAGCATGCAGCAGGATTTTTTTTAATGTAACACTGTGTATTTTCTTATAGAAAGACAGGACCAAAATTTTTAAATTTTGAGTTAAAATATTACGCAAATCCGTGTTGTAGAAAATAAATAATTATTATTATTGATATTCCTTTTTTAGAACAAATTAAACCCCTCTTTGTTATTTATTAAACAACATAAAAGATTTAAAAATTCACTTTATAAAGGTTTTTATGTAGATTTGATTCATGCTAACAGCTTTGCAATACCGTTTTATACAGGTTGTCCTATAATTGTACCAACATACTGAAAGAAGACATCAAAATAAACATTTTTAACCAATAAACTTATGGCCGGAAAATGCAAAATAATTAAGTTGACAAATAAATGCAGAATTCTCAGAAAAATCTCAATGTTTTATTTATTTCTCATTACTTTTCACTGTTTTTTAAGAGTTTCAATTTCCTGGTAAAAGTGAAAGTCAAAATAAAGTATACTTGAGGTTTATGCTGAAACTCTACTATGAGGATTCATGAAAAATATAAGCATAGTGATGAGAAACCACATAAAATGTAACTATCAAAAAAATTTGAAATAATTATTCTTCCGTTTGCATTCAAAAACAAGTTAATTATTCGTGTTTGGCTAAACACTGACAGATTTTTCAATATTAAATAATAATGAATTTAGGAATTTTTCTATTTTTACAAATATTAATATATCAATATTAAAACAGTGTTAATTACAACAACAAAAAAAATGTATAACAACAAAAATACGATATTATATTTATAATAAAATGTAACAAAAGTGGAATTAGCCGGCTAAAATGATAAGAGATATTGGACTCACTGTAATCTTTAAATTATTCTGTTGCTCTTTTCCTTCTGTAAATTATCACTGTAAGAAAATTTGAGGAGAAATCATCAATAATTTTATATAAACATTTCATATATTTAAAGTTTTCTGATTCAAACAGCGTAAGAAAAAACAAAAGTGTAGTAATTAATGTTTTTCTTTTCACATTTGACTCTTACAAGTAGAATTACATATCGTCGGCATAATTATCAAAATTCACAACTCAAAGAATCAATTTTTGCGTTTTTACATCATGTAAAGGAGAATTTCGTTACGAATTCGATAGAATAGTTCGCATGTTCCGCAAAAATTGTAAAAAACAAGTAATATTATAAGAATCTCTTAGATATTACAAATATAAGAGTTTTCGTTCCTCCTGTAAAATTTGCCCAAATGGACTTACAAATTCTGATCACTAGACCGACAATAAGTCATGTAATAAACAAAATTTGAAGAAAAAAATCAAACATATTTGATTCAAATTTTTAAATTAAAGAAAGATGGTGGAAAATTAGGAGCTCGCATACTTGCTCAGTGTTCACCAGTTTTTCTACGTATCACTTTTCCATAGTTTTATCGTTTTATCATTCTCTAACGCTGCCGATGCTATTATGTTCTCTGTGGGATGGCAAGTTGTGCACAGTACTACATCTAAAACAGATTATCACTAATTAATTAGTTTCAAATTATTTTTAATCAAAAATCATCAGATGATTTGTACCTGTGTGTCCTTGTAATTTTTGTACTATTTCTTTAGTTTGTAGATTCCAAATGTAAACCATGCTGTCTTCTGAGCCACTCACAATCCACTTTCCTCCGGTGACAGAAAAATTGGCAAATATGCAATATTTTTCGTTTTTATGCCCAGAATAAGTCTTGAGACACTTGCCCTTTGAATAGTCCCACAGTTTCAGTGTGTTGTCTAAGGTCGCCGCCAGAATATACTTTCCATTCGGTGAAAATTTCACAAACGATACAGGCGGATTGTCATCATCGATTAAAGTTTTCAAACACTGACCTGATGCCGTATCCCAAATCCGACTAAAACCTCACCTTCAAGTAGGTCAATTTTTTTGGTGATTTTGAAGCACTTACCACAGTCCATCGTAGCTACTGCTCACAATGAGAGAACCATCTCTGTTAAAATGTACCGCACTAACAGGATCAGAATGAGCAGGTAAAGTTTTCAAGCATTTTCCGGTTCTAACATCCCAAATGCGTACGGACTCGTCAAAAGATCCAGACACTATAAGATTTGATTGGGGATTGAAATTGCAACAGAATACGTAATTACTGTGGCCTTTCAGGGTCTTCAAACATTTTCCCGATGATAATTCCCAAATTTTTAACGTTTTATCATCACTTGCTGATACTGAAATTAGATCACATTTGGCTTTAATTGAATCATACTAAAGGATGCTTACCGAGCAATCTGCTGTCACTTGACCATGCAACGTCACTTATGCCTAATTTATGACCAGAAATTGTTTTCTCGAATTTACCGTCGTATGCCCCCCATATTTTGATCAGTTTATCTGCCGATGAACTTGCCAGCCATTCTCCATTGGGGCTGAACTTTACGGACGATACAGCTTTAGTATGTCCTGCTAGAGTAAACTTTAGAGTATAATTTGGTTTCTAAAACAAATCAAGATCACATAAACATACAAACTGCTATCATTGGGGAAGTAAATTTACTAAATTGCTGGACTTGTTGGAACCTCCCGTGGGTGTTAGTGAATTATTGGCGCTCGGTGGATTACTCTGCGCTGAATTAGGCGTGTGAACAGGAGGCACTGTTCCTAAAGGCAACATTTTATTGCTTTGTGTCGACTAGCCATACCTACAGAAAGACGCTTCGATTATTATTGCAGAAGGAAACGTGCGGAATTATTTACAGCTGTGCCAATATTGCAGATTTGATTTAATTAAATCACAAACGAAGTATTACAGGAGTCTCACAACGCATACAAGACAGAATCACTCGTACCCGCCATATTTAATAGGATGTAAAACGCCAACGCTAGAAACTAAAGTGTACCAACCTCAGCGCTGAAAGTTTCCAAATAGTTATAAAATTTTAATTCTCAATTTAATTTTAATTGTATTTTGTTTTGTTGGAATGTACATAGTAAGTTTAAGGCCGTATCGGTTGTTGCAGATACCTGTAATTAAGATTAATTTCATTTTTCTCCTTAATTTCGTTATTTTTCATAAATTATAAAAGCGAAAGCTTTACTATTTAATTCTAACAAAGCACAAATAATATAGGTATACGATTGAAGACAAAATCCGTTAGTTATCACGTTATTTCCTGTGCGCAATTTGAGGATGAATATCTCGGGAACGGGGCGATCTAGAGAAGAACGAGCTGCGGTTTTAAAAGCGCCTCGTCGAGTTCTATGCCCGTGAATTTTTTCGCTTCGATAGTTCATTGAAGCGTTGGCGACACTGATGTCGCACTCAACATTTAAACGTTTGGCAACAATGTGAATTACATCTGTCAGAAATTTCTTAAACGACAATGCAATTAAAATATGATTCGACAGGGACCTAATCCCAAGTCATTGCTCCACCGGGTAGACGAATGGGTCGTGCTGGAGCAGTAAAGGAGCTGGTCAAGACAAGATCAATTTCGTTGGTTAATTTTTGGTGCCTTCGTACGAAGCGAAGCGCTGGAGCGACGTTGATGTCGATTGAACGCATCTAGGGTGCCACCTATCGGTGACAAATCAGAGCGTGTGCGGATTACAGGAATCTGTAACGACAGATCAATCTAACCTAGAACACGCCATAAATTTCAAATCAAATTTGAAAAGAATTTAAAGTAAATGCGATGAAAGCAATGCGGGATTTGGGAACAGAAACCTACTACGTCCACGTTATTGTTCCTGGGTAACGCTAAAAGTAGGTCTTGCAAAAATTAAACGTCATCTGTCAGGAATCCAAAACAAAGATTCGATAATAATCGAGAAGGAAATGGAAAAAGCAAGCGAAAGTTTGCAAAGAGAAAAAAAAACAATGTTTTAATCAAAAAAATAATACTAATAATGTAATGTTTTTAGATTTATTTTGATTTATTTTTAAATAAAACACTCGAAGAAACTAATAACTAATTTATTAACGACACTTAACACTAATTTATTTATAACGGACTGAGACTAATTTATTTTTACACGCCGAGCGATTAAACAGTAAGTAACTCTACGTCGAACTGACCAAGTCTGCTCTCTTGTCCTCGCAGGCGTAATTTATATCCGAGCGCTTTTCCAGTAAATTCCTTTTCTAGGCTATTTTGGACTGCGCGGAACTATTCCCGAATCGTGAGTCATGCATGACTCGTCGCTGAGTGCATCACCCGTCGCAATTCGTTCGTCACATTGCCCCCTTCTTAAAAACGTTTCGTCCCGGAACGTTCCTCGTGATGGCCTTGAAGGAGGGTGTCGAAAACGACATCCTGGCCCCTTTCTGCAACTTTTGATTTGGAAAAAGTAGCAATCCACAGTTTTCTCATTTCCAACAGCTACCTGTGGGTGGTGACTGCAGACCAGGACTTCAATCCCCGTTCCGTTGAAGATAACTTCTATCATGCTTCGGATGACCCTCCAATCCAGCCCGTCAAGTCCGTAACCCAACTTGGGGATGACCAAGTTTGCCTTTTATCAGCTGCCTCTTCAGGCTACAAAAAGCTCTCCACATACGTGAGTCATGCATGACGCGTCGCTGAGTGCATCACACGTCGCAATTCGTTCGTCACAATATTCTAGCAAATTTCTATAATCACTTTTTGTTTCTGCATCGTATAGATCCAATAGATCATAACTCAAATTCATACCAGCTCCTTCGAGCTGGGTTTTCTGCGTTTTTCCTGTTTGTAAGGCAAATGCCGAAGAAGAACTAAGCATTTACATGTGGGTCGCGACCATTGTGGGCAATACATGAATAACCAGCCAGTAAGCAACTCTAGGAAAATCTGGGTAGTGCCGGAAGTATTTTCTTCCGCTTAAAGGAATCCGTAGTTCTTACAGCTTAGGAGATCCCTTCAGTTGCACACTCAATTTGAAACAAACAGTATAACAATACATCTAAAAGTTTCTCTAATTTTATCACAAATTGTTTAGGTTCGTTTAGGTTGTTATATTTTTTTGTATTAAGATACATATAACAACAAAAGCGAAATAAAACTAGTCCTCTTTCAAAAAATTATAAAATATCTACAACGAGCTCATTATAATAAAATTGATGAGATTATTTTTTTTATATCACGTGCTTTAAGAAAATTATTAGTGGAACAGTTCTAAATATGAACTCAAATGGTTCGCAGGGTGAAAAAGAGAATGTTGTTAACAAGGGCCCACCGAATGCCTCATAATAATCTTATTACAAGACCAAATGCCTGCAGCCTCGTAACAAGAATGCCTCGTAATAATCTTATTACAAGATTTGCGTTCGTTTATTCAACTCCATTTATCTCTATTTATTCTTTTCGAACTTTAAGGAGTGAGACCAAATAAGTTTTAATACAAGAGGCAAAAGTGCGAAGAGTAAATAGAGTAAACGAACGCAGCTAAGACCTGTGAAAGGGTCCAGAGCAATTAAGATTGCCTGTATAAGCAATATTATTCCTATTGGTTGGTAGGGGATGGTTGATAAAAGGGATAAGGAGGGCTCCGTTCCAGTTTGGTCATCAACAAAATTAAAACCAATTTTATTATAGGTCCTACCCCCTGGTTTTCTTTGAAATATCATTAACGTTCTTATTGATCTGAGATCTAACGTCGTACATTTTGAAGCATGTTGCAAACGTCAATATCCGCAATTTTGTGCAACCTAAGCCTGCTTCATTTGCATTCGTTCTAATATTTGTAGTGGGCTCTCCACTTTCTCATTATGATACGTAACCGGATACAATATTAGCTCAAATAAACCCGCTACTTATGTTATTTGTTTATCGTACAGGAGAGATAATATAAATGATAAGCACCGTATGGTCATTTCTGATAAGGATAATTTTCTTGAATGACGCAATATTATCATACTAGCGCCAATAAGAGCGTCACATTTAGAACAAGCCTCCAGTCACACCAGTTTGTGGCTAGCATTCGTGTGGATAGCGCGTTCACACATTTGTATCATTCTCGTTGTTTTCTCATTACACCCTGCAAGGATGACCTCGCAACAAATGGATCCGAATTGTATGACATTGACCCGATTCGTCCTGGCCGAGCAGAAAAAGATCCCTGCGGCAACGGGAGACCTAACGCAATTGTTAAATTCCCTTCAAACTGCTGTTAAGGTCGTTAGCTGCGCTGTAAGAAAAGCCGGTCTTACACAATTGTAAGTTGACATTTTTATATTGTACATAGAAAAATTGATTAGGTCCGAAAGCCCTGGAAACAAAACATTCTTACCAAAACCGCACAATAGTAGAGGCAAGGAATGTTGCTGTCGGGTCTCGAAGGTCAATGGTAATTGCTGACTTTATCGAGTTCTTTTAAAATATACATGTATTTCAATTTACTCAATAATCTCGATCATTATTTCCGTGCGGTAACATTTTATTTAGGCTGCGTTTGCAGCCAACAACGGTCTAATTAAATGCTATTTTTATTTGTGTGGCTTATGTTCACGTGTGAAAATTACAACACGTTGATGAAAGTGTAGAGATCTTGATTAAGAGATCACGACGATCACGTACCGTCTTAATCAGTTACTAAAGCCAAATCACTTATGTATGTATGGACTTTTTATCAAGTGCAAAATTACAAATGATTTATGTCGAAAGTCCGTGACCCATATATTTCACATATGACCCAACATAATTTGTAAGATAATAGCTTAAAACCATTTGAATTTTATATTTCTAGATTCAATGTTGTAAGTTTAGCTCACGTCTTAGTTTACAAAATATTTTTGTTTTCAAATCACAATTTTAGTGGCAGCGAAAATATAAGTAATTTTTTCTACAACCGTGTCGAAAGTGGATACTTTAATAGTTTATTTTAGCTTGTAAAGTGTCACGTTTTAAAAACCAGTACATGAAGAGTTTTTTTACGTACTACAATTTCGGTCCAAGGGATGTACAATTAATTAACAAATCAGACATCATTTAAGTCGCTCAGTAATTAATAGCTTCTTCAATCTTAGAAAAGCTGTCAGCCGAAGGATATTACAAATTTTTAATATCCTTTGGAAGTGTAAATGAAATTACAAAAAGATAAAAAGAGAAAGCGCTTAAAACATGTGTTTTTAAAAAGGTAAATATCTTTCGAATGACTTGAGTTTCAGATTTAGAAAACGTTCTGCATTGTGTTCTTCAAGTATCCAAAAGACTTCCTCTTTGTTTTTCAAACTTTCGGTTATTTCATACTTGCACAAAAAAAGGTGTTCTTTTAAATTTTCTAAAAATTGAACATGAAAATTGATCTTTTCCTTGTTCTCTCGGTTCCATTATTTAAAGTAAACAAAACTTTTTCTATTTCCAATAGAAATGTGTTTAATTTTGGCACAAACTACAAACCCATTAGGCAGAAACAAGAGGAAAACAAAAGAATTCTGTATGTACTATATGTTCAAATAGTGAATTAATCGTTGTCCGCATGTTTTTCTAATAATTTTGGAAAGAAATTTATAACGAGGTACATTTTGTCTGTCCCAGTTTCTTTTTCACTATTTATTTATAGGCAAACTAAAGGTTTTAAAGGTTTATTTTACGAGAATGAAATTTCAGATTCGGAACCGTTGGAGAAACCAATATTCAAGGCGAAGAAGTAAAAAAGTTAGATGTCCTAGCAAACGAACTCTTCATTAATATGTTGAAGTCCTCGTTCACAACTTGCCTTCTAGTATCCGAAGAAAACGACCACATCATCGAGGTATGAACACTCAATTTGAAAACACATCACCTAGTTAAGTCAAAAGTTGTTTATAGGTCGAGACTGATAAACAAGGAAAATACATAGTTTGTTTTGACCCCTTGGATGGATCTTCAAACATCGATTGCTTAGTGTCGATAGGTTCGATTTTCGCCATCTTTAGAAAAGACGATGAAGAACCGCCTTCCCTCAAGCACGCTTTACAACCAGGCACCAAGGTAGTAGCAGCAGGATATGCTTTGTATGGAAGTGCAACCATGATGGTGTTATCGACTGGAAACGGAGTAGATGGTTTCATGCTTGATCCCTCCATAGGAGAGTTCGTACTAACCGATCGCGATATGAAAATACCAAGCAGAGGCAAAATATACTCAATTAATGAAGCCTACACACATAAATGGGATGCAGCAATAAAAAATTACGTTGAGTCCAAAAAAGACCCTGCCAAAGGAAAAACGTATGGTGCTAGATATGTAGGATCCATGGTTGCTGATGTTCATCGAACAATAAAATATGGAGGGATATTCATGTATCCTGCCACGAATGATGCACCTAAAGGAAAGGTAATAACTTCATTTAATAAACGTAGGTAGTGATTATTTTAATTGCATATACTTTGTAGCTGCGATTATTATATGAATGCATACCAATGGCGTACCTTGTAACTCAAGCTGGTGGCCTCGCTTCAAACGGAAAAATACCAATTCTAAATATAGAACCGGAAAATATACATCAGCGGTCGCCTATTTTCCTTGGATCTAAAGAAGATGTTGAAGATGTACTCGAACTTATTAAGAATAATTCCTAAATTCGCTTATCTTAAAGTTGTTTTTCTAATAAAACTTTAATAAAATATTTTTAAGCTTCCACTCTTCTTTATTCGAGTTATCGTCCAGACATAGTTCATAGTTCATATTACATAATACGCCAACACTGCGGTCATTCAATAAAAACAGATGTCGACAATTATTAAATTTGTATAAAATATTGTCTTATATTTTTAGTTCAATGTTAAAAAAATATTTAAAAAAATATGCTTTGGGAAAATTTATTTAAAGCAGGTAACATTCAGTTCATTAATGAAAAATATAATTTAATTACACTGTTCTGGTTTATCAGTATTGCTATGATACAAGATAATTTTAAGGTAAATCTCGAACCCCCTGAACCATTTTTAATTCGTCTAAGAAGTGTTAGGTGAATAAAGTTGACCGTGTTCAAGAAACTCACTACTGGTTTATTTTAATTGAATGGCGATAAAGGTAAATTAATATCAGTTCTAAATTTATGTTAACATCAATATTACCTCTAACAATAAGCTATTCTCATTTTGAAGACTTATTAATTTTGTATAATTTTACACATTTATTTTAGTAGTTTTTAAATTATGAGGTATTTTCGATACATTACTTTAAAGCACCCTTGAACTACCTCCAGCTATTAATTTATTACATGAATCAAAATAAGATGAGAATATTCTGAGAGAGCTCTAGATCAATGATTCGAAAACGCTATTGAAATATTGTTACGAATTTGGGATTCCCAAATTATATCGTTTTTTAAAATCTTTAATGTCTAATGTCTAGTAAAGTTTTTAGTGAATTATTTCTGCTTTTACTAAGTGGTCAAGAATCACTGTTTGAATTGGCAGTGCTGAATTCTATTCCTAAATTAACGACTATGTATATCAGTAAGGTAAATTTCGAACCGGCATATTGTTAATCGGACGAATACTTTTGGTAATTTTTTATTTGAGAAATTATAAAAGTTTCTGATTAAACTATTTTGTTAAAATTCAGTTAATGATTGTTAAAATTCCAGTTCTGATTACTGGAAAAATCCGACTGTAATTGTCAATAAATGAGGAAGATATATTATCTCATACAATTTACTTACAAATGAACGAATCTTCAAATAAGATGTCGCAAATACTTAAATTATCTTATTCCCACGACTTTACAAATTACAAATTAATGTTGATATAAAAAGAGTGTCTGAAGGATTCAGATATTTGTAAAATAAGGAATACTAGTGTAGATGCGCCTAAAGTCGGACTGATCCTACACTACTTTTTGTGAGTTTGATATCAATCTTTACATCTATCACATGAAGGTTAGAACGAAAAGCAGTGACGTGCATAGAACATTCATTAAACTTACATCCTAACCTAACCTAAATAGTAAAGAATATATTTATTGTTTAATCAGATTGCTGTAACAATGAAATAAACTTTCCCAGATTTCTCTATGTTGCTAACTTCATTTCAATAATTAGATGTAAATATCGATATCAAGCTCGTGGAAAGCAGTGTAGAATCAGGACAATCAATTTCGATCTCCCTGTATAAGTGCAAATGCCAATTGAAAGGCGTACCAGCTTGAACCGCGGTTATTTACGCTGAGCGAACTAAATATTTATTCCTGATATGGTACTTGGCTTGCGTACTAAATGACCGGTGTAAACAAGGCCACTGTTTTATACTAATTCACTTATTTTAGTGATCTGCCGAAATACAGCGACATCTATCGAAATTTCTCACAACTATCGTACTGTTGGCAGCACTGTCTGGACAATTTGACGTTTGTGTTGACGTGTAATGTGAGGTTAATCCAAAATTAATACAATAATATATTGAATAAAAATGGCCCGCCAACAGCAACAAGACGTAGACGAATTATTTGATATCAGAAACTACTTCTACATCGGTAACTATCAACAATGCATAAACGAAGCACAGAAATTACGAAAGGTTACAAAATTGAATGCGCCTCTAATAATTAAGTTACATTCTTTGTTTTTTTTTTAGCCGTCGTCTGCAGAAGTTGCATTAGAAAGGGATGCTTTTACGTATAGGGCGTACATGGCTCAAAGTAAATACCTAGTCGTCCTTGATGAAATCAAAAGTAATTCCCCAGAAAAGATCCAACCTCTCAGGTTGCTCGCTGATTATCTCTCGAATAAACAGAAACGAGAATCCGTTGTGTCTCAGATTGACCAGAAACTTTCTGCGGCCAATGCTAATATAGAGAACGAAATTTTCATCCTTGTTGCTGCGATTATTTATCAGAAAGAAGACAATTTAGAAGCAGCCTACAGGATTTTGCATTCTTCAGAAGGCCTTGAAGCACAGGCCATGATGTTGGATATTTTATTGAAAATTAATCGTGTGGATCTTGCCAGAAAGAAATTGAAGGAAATGCAGGATAAAGATGATGATGCCACTTTGACACAATTAGCGCAAGCTTGGGTTAATTGTGCAACTGTAAGTTTAAAAAAGGAGTTGATATTATTTAACCGTCACACTTTTAATATTTTAGGGAGGAGATAAATTACTAGATGCGTATTATATTTATCAAGAGATGGTCGACAAATATGGCGCAACACCTTTGCTATTGAATGGTCAGGCAGTTACATTTATAGCTCAAGCAAAGTACGAAGAAGCTGAAGCTGCTTTACAAGAAGCACTTGATAAAGATCCTAGTTATGCTGATACCCTTGTCAACTTGATAGTGCTGTCATATCATACAGGGAAAGGGCCTGAGGTATTTTTTTTTCATTTGTAGAGCAAGAACTAAATTTAAAATTTTTCATTTTTGTATGTTTCAGGTTTCAAATAGATATTTGGCCCAACTGAAAGATTCATTTTCAGAACATTCCTTCATTAAGGGTTTAGAGCAAAAAGAGAGTGAATTTGAGCGTGCTTGCAGTCAGTATGCGGCTTCAAACCCAATCAAAGCTTAAATATTTTTTAATATGTGTGAAATAATTTGATAAATAAAATTATTTACTCACTTAGAGTATTTTTATGAAATCTTTTCCATGAAATTTAATTGTTATAATAGGGGCCAGTATTTCATCACCGATCAATTTTAATCACAAGTTAACTTTAACTCTGAGTTTATTTCCATAGTAATTATTATAATAACAGTTGTTCTTATAGCAATAAATTATAAAGTTAAAGTTGAACTTTGATTTAAAAGCCGGGCCCTAATTTAAACTTCACTCAAAGCTACAATATATTACTTTCAATTAGTGTGCACATTCTATCCTGAATTGTCCATCAAATGAAGCTACAGTAAGAGTTTGTGTGAACTGTTGCTCAAACTTTTTGATAAAGTGTTATTTAAAGCTTAGCAAGTCGAACGTGACTAAAATGACAATCTAAATTATTAATAAAAATTTAAAGACACTACATTGCAAGCCATTCAATATTTTAATTGCGACATTGAAGTTTTAGGTTTTGATTATAGAAATACTAGGACTGGTAACTATAGAAACACAAATTCATAAATTTAATTAAGGCCTGGTCTATTAATAACAAGGTTTATTGCCATAGTAATAATTATACTACTAATTGTTACCACAGGAATAAACTGAAAGTTAAAGTTAGGTGTAATGAATAAACCAGGCTTAAAATATGTATATTAATTTGTGCTGTATAATTTTAATGAAGAAATCCTATCAAGTTTTGGAAATAAAATTTTAAATTTTCACATTTGATTGAATCACGATAAACTATATAGAGAATAAAATTTAAAAAAATTGTAATGGAATCCACCTGTAAATAAAAAAAAATTGAAGTTACAGAGCTTCAAAAATAGATAAAGGTTCCGCTGTATTTTAGCTTTCATGAAGCTATACTACATCTAACCGTAATGGTAACGTAAATACAGAAAATCGAGTTTATTATGTTTGCTTTCTGTTTTCAGAGACTTCAACAAAATAGGGCATGTCCCCTACATTATAGATGGCATTGCAAGTGCTGCTTTCGGGCAGTGACGGCTCATAAAGGTATGCAGAGGGTGGGCAACATTTAAAAAATTAAAAGGAGCTTTCATAAAGACATTCCTCCGATTGATTTTTTTTTTAGAATTTATTTTAATGGGTTGATAAACAAGTATTATCGTTATGATATTTCATACTTGTAAAAATATCGTATTTTTAAATATTTTGTATAGCCCTACGGCTGTACGAAATATTTTAAAATACCGTATTTTTACAACACTTTATGATCTTGTAAAGATAAAATGCAGGAAAACAAAACAAAGATCAGTAACAAATAACGAAGATAATAAGGCAATGGTTGTAAAACAGTTTCAGGCCAATCCGGGTATATTATTCTTCAATTCAAAGTAACGCAATTCGTCCTTTGTCCTTTTATAAGAATACCAGCGTACCAAGAGTAATTAAAATTTGTGAATTTACATTTACAAAAATTTATTTTCTTTGCTTTCTTTACACTTTTACAAATGTTTATTTTATTATTGTTATTTTAAACTTATATATAGGAACATTAACGCAATTTTTAATATAAATTCCTGCTCTTCTATCGAATAAACGGCATACATACATTTATCCAATGGATCTTTACCATTATGTCACCAATTTTATACGTCCGACTCAACAAACTTAATTATTCTTATTTGCTTGTATCCTGTTCTATTAAACAAAAGTACTTTTAGTCATGCTTTTAGTATGTTTTTATTTTAATATATGGGCTTTCAAAATTAAAAAAGAAAAAATGAAATAAACAAATATTTTTTTATTTTACAGTTTTGATCAAGTAGGAAAACTTCTAATTGACAAATGTTATACATTTTTAAAATTTTGTAGGTAATGAAAATAGAGACTTGAAACAAAATTATAAATATTTATTTATAAATTAATATGTATTACACCATGTTCAAATAATTTGCTGTTTGCGGTCAACCTGTCCTTGAAGCTTCTATGAACATAGCCTAATATTCTAGAGCTAATAGTTGTCCATCCTTGCACGATTCTACCTCTCAACTCATTCAAATCGCGAAAAGGATAAGTTTTGGATTTTAAATGAGAAATCGTTTGGTGTTAAATCCGGCGAACATTCAGACCATCGTGGATCAACAAGCCTGCATTCAGTATGCTGCTTTTTTAATCAATAGAGAAGCAGGAATTTACAATTATGTAATTATATTACAATTCTTTGAGGACATAATCAAAGTTTATAAAAAATGATTAACCAACACAAGAGTTTGGATCAAAATAAGCAAAAATCTTTGGTAACATGATTTCCCAATATTCGTCGTTTCAGAGAAACAAAATAAATAGTATTGTATAATTAATGCATTCCTAAATGTTATTTTCATATTTTTTGGCATCTTTTGTGTTTTCTCGTTTCAATAGAATTTTGATATTAAATCTTGAATCTTGATGACTAGCAAAGGGGGTAATTTTTATTTAATAGTGTGCTTTTTCTAATTCCATTGTATTCAGGATGTTAAACAAATTCGAGAATTCATTTATTGTCATTGCATCACCGTAGAATAAGCGGAAGTTATTTTAACTTACTGTGTTCAAATAAAAATGGTTATTGTAGACTCTCTCCGCAAATGCCTGTATTGTAAGTAAAATGTAAGTACAAAATTTAAATTTTTAGAAATTGTATGTCGAAAGGAAAGCTACATATTATTCACTCAATATAAAATATTTAATTTTTACTTTATCTTAATTTATTTTTTTATTCATTAGCTAAACTCAGTAAAACTGCGCTTCCCTATTTATAGACAAACCAAAACAATTTATTAGCTAAAAGTAATATCTGTTAACTGTTTCAATTTTCCCAAATCTGAAAAATATATTCAAATTAAAATGTTTGTTCTTATAACGTGATCTTTTGAAAAACATTTGGTTTATATTCAAAATTCTACACGATGATATTTGAACAATGGGGAAAAATAAATTTAAAAAGTAGCCATTACCATTCTTAGGAATGCAAGATTATACAAAAATTAACTTACCTTTGGTCACGTTGCTTTTGGTGGATACGCTGGGCATACACTTTCGTTTAAATACGACCGTGGCATTAATTTATATTTAAGGTAACACAAATTATTACTAAATTAATTTACCAGGGCGTGTCAAGCATCGTTACTGAACCGCAAATTTGTCTTGACTGAGCTCACCGTATAAACTGAAGACAAAAACTGTGCCTAAGAATTTCAACTAAAAAATAGGCGTTTTTATTAATAAAACTCATAAACGATCATGATCAGCAGTTTAACCTGAGGCCTAAAATCAACGATGCTGCCCGTCTCTTTTACGCTTAATGTAATTTGTCTCTTTCCTGAAATAATGCAAACTTTATGGTTTGATCGTAATTTTAATCTAAAAAAAAATATTTTTGGAGAATTGCTAAAATTTTGAGTTGGATGTAAATTTTTTTAATTGTTAAATCTAAATCTCTTACCTTGTATTCTGTAATGTAAAGAATTTATTTTGTTTTTAAAAATTATAAGTATTTTAAATAAGTATAAAATATATTCATAGTGATAGTAAGCTGAAGAAAATAGGGTACTAATTTGAATGATTAAATTAGAGATTTTAGTGCAGTTCTTGCTTATGATATTATAATATTGAAAAGGAATCAACTTTAGATAAAGCAAGAGCAGTATTTGACGTCTACGACTAGGTTGTTCGCGAAGAGCGAACAATCCCGTTCGCAAAGCGTCAATTAACTAACAGTTGTTGAAGATTAATAAGTATGTTATTGCTTTTTTCACGAATTTTAACAAACAAGAAGCACGGATAATTGAATTTTCAAAATAAACAACAGCAGCCTTCATTTCTTTCTTTTATTTACTGAATAAAAATTAAATTTTCAAACTTTTTATTGTAAAGTTTTCATTGTTAACCAACTGAATGATTTACTTACAAATATGTTAGTTTTTTATTTCGATATGATTATATAATATAAGTTTGTGCGAATCTTAACCACTTACCAAAAATATGTTGTTTTATCACGCATTGATCTTTTGCCTAATGCTATCTGAAGATAGCACTAATTAAGACATCCGGTCCAGACCAAATACTGCTGCCTACGTGATCTACTTTAAGGTATTTCGCAATATGATGAAAGCTAATAAAAAGAGAAATATTTCATTTTTTTCGGTAAATTGCGCTTATTTTTTTTTGCAAAAACATTAAAAGGAAAATATTCCATTCATAAATAAACAAAAAAGAACACCCTAACACCCTAATTTTTAATCGTTTTTCAAAACTGGCTTAAAGTGAAACTGAGATATTCAATAAAATTTGTGGTTTAATAAGTACAGATAGATGAATGTATTTTCACAGGAGGTGAAAAAATATTAAAAGGCTAGAAAATGTTTTTCATTGTAAAAAGGTAGGGCGCGTTGTTAAAATGGAAAAAAGTTTTCATTGCTTATTATGTAGTTTCTTTTTTCTGATAAAATATAAATGTAAATTGTAAAATCCGTTTAAAATAACTATATTACATTTTGGTAGTTACTTCGTTACTTCGTTAGATAATGGATTATAGGTACGTATGTGGCTTGAAAAGCAGTAATTTTGACGCCACCGCCATTTTATTTTCTGATTACCTATTATCATTTCGACGATGACTTTAATAAATGGGTGTGATACCTACTAACAGATTCTCACGTACAGTGCTGCACATTAAGACAAATTTTGTCCTTACAACTTAATTTTTTTATAACAAATGTAGTTTTAAAGTAATTATACATTTCGAAACAATCCGTTATATAATTTGTTTTGTAGTTTTTAAAATGAAAATTCGGTGAATTATATAAAGAGAGCATATGAAAGTTTCTCTCCGAGCAGCTTTAAAGTTTATGGCATTGTTAGTGAATACTTTCAAAGCGGCAAGCATTTGGATTTCTCCATGAAATAAGGGACATACTCAGACTATTACAAATTCAAAGCTCACCATGGGGATGTCGAAAACTGTAAGAGATATTAAGTAGATTAAATTAGGACAAAGTTGCGTATTTTGGTACTGAACAATAATCGATTTTTAAAATTCTTCTATGATTTGTAGATATTAAAATATTTATAAGAGAAGCGAAATCAAAAGGGGTACGATTAGTTTCTGCTAACCTAGAAACAAATCAAACGATAACGAAATTTTCTTTTTTCTCCTGAAGTTATTATTGTATGGATTACAATAAAATGAATGCCCTTTTTTGAGCTTTTTGTGGTGATATAATTGGATTTACTTAGAGCGTTTCGTCTCGTTCTGGATACCATCAATTTATTTTTTTCTTATTGCCGCCACGTTGGATTTTAACACCGTTAAATAAATTAATTTCTTCTGATGCTTGTCCATATATCACACATCCAGATTTATATGCAATAAAATAGCTATAAATACAAGAAATTGTTAAAAATAACAATGCAAAGAAAAATATGTTCTGCTGGGAAGACAAAAATAATTTAACAACAGGTCGGCTATCCGTTCCATTTTTTTCTGGTCATATGTCGCGTAATGGATTTCCTTTTTGCAGATGGATAGATTGGAAGCGATTTGTTTGAGGCATGGACAGCATTATCATTGGAGGATACTTAACAACACATAAAAATACCAATAAAAATTCTTTCTCGTTAGTGAATCACAAGCCTTAACAATGGAATTAAGTAATCATGTATTTAGCAGCATTTATCAACTCATCTTCTACCATTTTATTTTTAACTTTCCTCTCTTTGTATACAGGTGTTATGTTTATAGTCTTCTAAGTAGCGTTACATGTTTTTTTTTTTATATAAAAGAGAAACATCGACCACAGTAACATCACCAGACCAGTCTCTTTGGATTCTTTTTGTTCGACTGCTAACTTTAGAATTTTAAAGAATCATTTGAATCTTTCTCTCTTCTACAGTGCTTGCCAAAAAGTCGGCATCAAAAGCGAAAAATTTTTATTTCTGATTTTTCGAAAAGACTTTACAACAATAATTTGTGCTCATCTGAAAACAACTTTAGCCCCTATCAGATACAACAAGTGATTTTTATTCACTTAGAAAATAGCGTTTTTCGAAATGATGAAAATCTACAAAATTTCGCTTTGGTTAACTAACGCCAAAATGGCGAAAATTTGCTTTAAATATATAGATTACCCAGACCTCATAAGATACTTCGTCTATTGAAATCTAGTTATTCCTAGTTAATTTCTTTAAATACAAAGTAATGTCCTAAATAGCATTTAACAAGTCTGTAAAGTGTCATATAAAAATGCCACCCAGATTATCTTAACAAAAAGACATATTATTTTCACGAAAACTCTTTTATAGCCGTCTTAAATGAGGAGGCTTTTCTGTATTTAGTTTACATGTTGTCAATTTAAGTAGGCAGAATATGAGATGACGTTTTCATAATAGGACCAAAGAAAACTTTAATTCAGAATTTTGAGGACCGATTTGAAAAAATAATAAAACACGTTTCAAAAAATGTTTCCACCCAAATGAGTTCTAGATCATTTTCTACTATTTTAACATAAATATACACATATTTAAGTTTCTTGGTGTTCCCTATTAAAAATATTCTTTTTAATGCTGACAATAGACCATTCAAATACATGGCGCATCAAGTCACCAAGCCTCATCATCTCACAAAAAAAATTGTCTCAATTCCACGATAAGCAAGAATAAAAAATTTGTAAACTTTGTTAAACAAACAGGAATTAGAAATTACGGGCGTAAACTTTTAACAAGGCCACAGTTCTATCGCACCTCGAAAGTACCAAGATATGAAATATCATTCTAGGTAAGAGGAGAGTAAACGATAGTGAACGCTTACTCGATATTAAATGTCTCAAATAATCAGTATTTCAAAGTAAACTTTCAGGTCTGAAACATGTCTTTAACGCATCGCAACGGGTACTAAATATTTTATCTACGTTATCACTCAAATCTTCGTTGTATCGGAACAGCGAAATAATTCTATTGTGAGTTACATCGCTTATTGTTTAGTCGGTGAATGAATACCTTGACCAGACGGACGCATTTCGATCAACAGAAATGGGAGCAGTGAGTGAATATATTTTTTTAATTCGTATCAAAAGTCTATGTATTTGCTTAAGAAAACATAAGGAATAGGAACAATTTTTTTTTCAAACTACAATGTGTGGAATTATTATCTGACGAATACACTTTTGATGACGACGCAAGGTGTAACTACGAATTCACGACAAGTTTTTGTTAATTTTTATTTAAATACATACATATTTCTTTTAAGTCTACTTTCAAGAATTACTAAAATTGGCTTTGTTGGTGTTATCAGAGAGTAAATTTCGATTTCATTTCTATAAAAACGTAAGGGTTTTCTTTCATTTTATATACATATATAATTTTTGTCCAAAAACGTACACGTCCATACTTGCTTTAAGCTTACTTTTACCATTTTCAAGATTTACTATAAATTACTTTCGTTAAGTTTAATTAGAAAGAATAAATTTCAAATTTGTTGCTTGTGATAAAAACGTAAGGATTCTTCAAATATGTCTTGTATTAATTTAAACTTATAATGTGATTATATTATAATGACTTCGGCACTTTTAATCAGTTTTAAATTAAACACGTTTTTGATTTTTTTTAAATTGATCTGTTATGTTAGTTTTAATTTTCTTAATCACATAAGTTGTTAAAAGCTGTCACCTTGTCTGCTTCTTTAATCCCTATTAATCCCTTAAAATTGATGAAACCTAGATACTGCCAATCTTTAAATTTTTAATTTTGTATTTTAACAAGTCATCATAAAATTGAATATTCTTGGTCAATTTTCGCCTCATGATCAAAAGATGTCTTAAATTATAATGTACAGGTTATAAGGTATTATTTTGAATATTTCAGAATTTTCTTTGACGTGTCAACTACATATTTATCTGATTCGAGGAAAAAAATCAATATTTCAGCATTGTGGCATGTTGATTCCTAATTAGCCTGAGTCGGATTAATAGGCCTCGTCACACGTGTTAAGATACAATTTTTTATCTACGACTGCCCAAAATTGAAGTAAACTGTAATATGTTTTTTGCAACTGCATTAAACGTAATGACTTTTAATACCAAAAACTGCAATTGAAGATGACGTTTTTGTTACTAAAAATAAAAGTGTGTTGCTAGGTAACACTTTTAGCTCCAGAATTAAAGGCACTTTTAATCCGAGAAGTTTCTACTTTTAACATTTTTAGTTAAGATTTGTTTTGTGAATAATTTAATTTAAATCCGGTTACAACAAAAATAGTATGTTTTATTCGGAATAAAAGTGCTTTTTGTTTCGCCATTTTGAATCCACTCGGCTACGATTCACTTCGCCTCACAAATACAAAATTTGCTCGTGTAAAAAGTGGCACGTTTGTTTAATCCTAATAAAACAATAATAACTTTTTTAATTTAAAATCAGAGCAGCCTAATATTCAAAAACATAGCAACTAGACAATTTGTATGTCAGCTTATGATGTCAACAACAAAGTGTCCACAGATTAAGATCACTATAGGAAACACTTTTTTATTTTTATATTAAAAAAAAGTCAACTCAATCCTTGAACATAAATTGGGGAGAACAAGTAAATAATTGTCCTCAACTCTTAATAATTCAAAAATAATAAAGTTACCATTATAAATTGTGCTAAAAAAAATTGATTTCATTGTCACACTCAGTGTAGTTACTAATCGCAAAATGAATGTCATTATAGGTTCTTATACAAGCAGACGTAGATAAAATAAATAAAATATGGCTTTACAATATAAGTTTGTAATAAAAGTGTGTACCTATAGATGAGCTATAGATTCTGGAAGAATTGAAGTTATTAAATGTCAAGGTTAGGCGAATACTGCAATGCTACACCTCCATGTTAGTAAAATCCAATTTCTTTCTGTATTGAATTTTAAATACAAGTCTAGAACTGTTAGCACTTCCATTTTCATTTTGAAATTGCCATCTTGAATATAGGTATGTGCAAATTTAAATAAAAAGACATCAACAGAATTTTTTGTCTAAACTTTTTTTAAAAAGAGACAGCATTTTAGAGAGAAATTTGAAGCTACTTTAATACCAATTTGTTAAAAAAATCAGCACTGAAAATTGACTAATTTTAATGTAAAATACGATTAGCTTCTGCCTCTTATGAATATGCCAGTAAGGACAAGTCGGGATAAATTTTAAACCGATTGATAATTGCAAACGAAGGTATTTGCCAGATTGTTGTAATCAAGATGAGTAATATTAGCGTCAATAAAAATGAAAAATAGCACCGGTATTTGCTTGATTGCCTCAAGTAAGATGATTATGTTAGGTATTCTCAGATAAACACAAAACAGACACAAAAAGTCTATTCTCAAATAATGATAACAAATCTTTTCCGTTCCTTTCTGAAAACTGCTTTTAGCAACATGTCACTGAATTTCTTGGAACAATCGCAAACACTTCACAAAGTCGATTAAACTGAATAATTTTTTATAAGGTAATTATTAATTATGTTAAATCCATTGAAATGTAATTGTATGGATTATAAATAGGTTGGTCATATGTAAGAAAAGAAAGAATTTGTAAAAATACAAAATTCCGAGAGAAAAACATGGAAACATTTTAGTGCAACATTTTCTTATCAGTTGTAAATTATAGGTGATAATCACGTTCTAAATTTCATTATCTAACAAATAATAAAACATGAATGGTATTACGGCTTTGGTAAACACTACACACAATATACTCGTATATTAACATTAAATATCTATCGTTAGCATATACATGGTGTTTATTTATTAAAATGGTATCGCCGTTATCTGCACGTCGCGTCTGCCGCTTAATAATGCATTCGGCGTTATTGCGCCTCAATTAAGCCTCGCGAGCGTTACCAACGGACAACTTTTATGAAGCCGAATGAATCCTTTATAATAATTGTGTTCGTCTGGTAGTAGCTTATCGGCTTTTCGCCGGATTTGTGTGTCAAATTATTAAATATTACTGCGGAAGATTACGTGAGCCAAGTACTCCCGAGCGCTACTTGTGTATTAATGAACTGCGACACATACATATAGTGGTCACCTCTCAGGAGTTGGCAATTTGACAGGTTTTTTATAACAAGATCTGCAATTTAATTTTTTTTATATAAATCATTTTCCATTAATCTTAGTGATGACGTTAACCAGATAAGCTGCTGCAGTCGTTAATCAAAAACAGCATCATTAACGTATGCAAACCCGAAAATTTAGAGGTATGGAATATTTGTACCCTATTTGGCGACTGATAAATATATCAAGCTGTACAAAAAACAGGGATTCAAGTCTATCTGATGATAGTGATGACGAAGATAAAGAGATTTACTGTAAAATAATGGCTTGCAGAAATTGTGTGAGTGTCACTTAAATTTAAGGATGGTGCATACCATACTGTACCGGATGTTTTATTCGCTTATAGTACTGATGGAAATAAACAAAAAGCTCTTAGTTAACATGAGTCGGCAATTCAATTGTCTCTGAGATATAGTCGATTTTATATTGTTTTATTAGCACGTTTCACATCTTATGAGTGATCGACACAAGCTTTCGAAAATTTCTGGAAATCTCTGAGTTGAGTTGCGGACTTCTATACATTGGATAATATGTGGGAATGACAAAGACTGCAACAACCTACTGTGGGGATATGTGATGAGTGATGACGATGAGGCAATCGATCACATCTATTCAATCTTTTATAAAATACATTTCCTCCTTTGTCTTATCATTTAGATGCATTACTAAGTATCATCATTGAAGTAGTTCAAATTTTCGACTTTTTGAAGACCTACCACGATTATCTTTAAAACAAATTATTAAAGAAACTCCAGATCATGTTTCTTCACTACTGAGAGTGAAATACTGTATCATAGATAAAGTTGTTTATTATACTGACGTTTTGTACACATATTGCAATCTAAGGATCATATTGGGATGAGTACCAATATCTTTCTGATTTAGCAGATAGAGTAGTCTATCAGGAATTTTCCGAGGGTCTCCAACGGCCCAATCCGTCTTTGGTTATTAAAATAAAAGTATTAAAACATTAATATGGAAACTTTGTTAGAGAGTGATTTTAGTCTGTTTCCTGTCGTAATACGTAATTGGCAGATTTTTTTAAGAGAAGAGGAAGTGGTTGTAGAGAGAACGGAATTTGTAAATTTATTTCATAGAAAAAGAAAGAGAAGAAAACGTATTTAATGGTTCATTTAAAGTAAAGTGAATTTTCTTAAAGTGAGATTATTTGTCAGAATTTAAAAACTGCATATTTGACGAAAATGGGAAAATTTATCCAGCTTAGATACACTCATGGTGAGACTTGTATATACAGGCACGTGTCTGTTGCTTGACCTAATGAGTAATTTACCTATTTGCTGGGCTTTAAAAAAAAATGACTAAATCTTCTACATGGAGAGCGACTAAACTACATTAATTAAATAAGCAATCGCTTATGATGATTGAAAATGGTACCAAAAACTGTTACTTTTCTGAAGCAATGATAATTGCTACTGCATCCCTACTGCGATTGTTGGCAAATACTACGAAAAGACGTAGCAGGCTTGTCGTCAAAGACAACTAGAAAAGCACGAAAACAATAAAAATATTTTTATCTAAAGTATGCACGTTGACGAATTCCAGGTATTTACTTACTTAAGCTCGAATGTAAAGTAATTAAATTATAATCAATTTAAAATGCTTATACTTAATTCTTTTGAAAAGTAATTAATAATTTGGAAGTTTTAAGTGTTTGACAACTAGAAAATTTAATTGAATATAGCAGTAAACAAATACATAACTTGAAGTACACATGATTTTCAATAAGAAATAAGTGTATGAATGGTGTAATAAATAACAAATATTTGCAATAATAATTTAAATTCGATTTTTCAGCCTACAGCACCCGAGCGTGCAAGCTGGAGCAAGCCAGTGGAATTTCTTCTATCTTGCCTTACGTATGCCGTAGGTCTGGGCAACGTTTGGAGGTTTCCTTATCTTTGTTATCGTAATGGAGGCGGTGAGTAATTTTAATACAAAAGAAAAAATTAAGATACCCGAGATACACTCGCAGTTTTACATTTAGTGTTTAATCAAGATAACTATTGTGTTATTGTTTAACTAACCGACTTTCGACTTTTTCCTTACTTATAGAGATATGAAATATGTTTTTTAGATATGAAACTTATGGATAAATGTTTTGACTTTCTTAACTGTTACAACACATTTTATTGTTTTACGTACGTGTAAATTATGACGTTACGTTGTATACTTCTGTGCAATAAAGTTAAGCTTATTGAAATATTACATTGTTGAGTGGGGTCCATAATTAGATATAATTTGTGTAATAAAATAATGCACTTCCTTGTTTATTGTAGCGACCGGTTTCGGTGAAATTGGTCTTCTTTAGCCTGTTAACGACGAAAAAAGATTAGATAACTTGTAATCATTGCAAATATTGAAGAAGTTATTTAATCTTTTTTGGACGTTAAAGAATGACTTTGCCAGAATAAAATACGAGCCAGAGTTAATTGAAACCTTTAAAAGATCCTTAAAATTGTACCTAACAGAACCTTAGTTTACACGTTTACAAAAATATCATTTTTGAAATGTATAAACTTTAAAATAATTACTGTACTTAAGTATTTTGTACAGAAGTATACGTTATGTTGACTGCCATTAATCCGATATGCATGGGAGAAGTTTAAATTATATTTTCGAATAGTATTACAAAATCATCAATTTACTTAAGAGCATGTATTATATCTCAAAATAGCAGTATCATAAATAATTTGTAGTTGTTGAACGATAACATGTAAAGTTTATTCAATATTATTGCTCAAACAAACCAGAGTTGTTTGTGTTATCTTTGAATAACTGTAAGAATCGTAGATGGAATTCATGTCGACGCGAAATAACAATTATTTTAGCGCAAGAAATAGTTTGTGATTCTTTTTAACATAGTGTTTCGAATTAAATCGTTTCGTTAGGTAATTAAAAAAAAGAGTCTTTAAAAGACAATCAAACCCTTATAGAAATTCAAATTAGTTTGAGAGAAGCAAATAGAATTTCTAAACAAAATTGACATGTGTATATAAACCACAAATATATGCGCAGAATAGGAGCCAGGTTATCCTAGTTATATCAAGTTATACGATTTTGCTATACTCAGCAAATGTTTTAATAGCTAACTTAGGTCGTAAACCTTTATACGGACACATAAAATCGTGAAAATGTTTGGGCCGCATGTCTTTTCCAGAATAAAATATGAGCGTCTGCTGCATCGCTGACGAGGAATTTATTAAATCAATTTTAACATCCCCGAAAATCGAAGTTTTCTCTTCGTTTGTTTTTCAAACTTTTGCATATTGAAGGTGTGTTTCGCAGAATTAAATTAGGGAATAAATTCCGAGCAGCACACAGACCGTGAAATTTAATGTTTCGCCGGCGAAATCGTAAATCGGGTTTTATTTTCACAAGTTTTCTATATGTGCACGGAAACTCTGATTTTAATTAACGTTATATGGGTTTGATAGTTTTAGGTTTCGTGAAAAAGATTTACGACCTGGTGTTCATTATAGCTTCTTATCGGTCCATATGCGGAGTTATTAATTGCATTTGTCAAACGACATGATTGGCTCGAAATGGTGGCTAGAATTGAACAGTAAATCATTGTCGGGAATTGATTTACCGTCAGCAGTTTAGAATTAATCTAAGTGAAATACTCCGGTCCTTCTCTAATCGCCAGACACATTATTTAACGAGTTTTACATTTTTTTTTCTTTATAGAAACTATTAATTACTGTCGATGATTTTTTTAAATGAAAAGAAGGGTACATTTTATTGGAATTAGTAAAATGTAAATTTTGTTTGACTGACCGAAAGACAATATTTATTGCTATGTAATACAATCGATTTTTCTTAATCAGGTGCATTCATGGTAGTATATTTTCTAATGCTGTTCGTAATGGGAATGCCGATATTTCTTCTCGAGTTAGTTATTGGCCAATACACAGGACTGGGCCCCGATCAAGCGTTTCGCCGCATTGCCCCGATTTTCAGCGGCTTGGGGTATTGCACCCTGGTCGTTATAAGCCTCATTACTGTTTATTACATGGTAATAATAGCATGGACGGTGTTTTATTTTTTCGCATCATTCACGAGCGAACTTGGATTTGGATCTTGTCATAACGATTTCAACACTCAAGGTAAGAAGTTTTTACGTTGTTTCTATAAAACTTTTATCATTTTCTTGTAAGTTGAAAGTATTTTTGTTACAAGTCTAGTAATTATTGTCTCCATACTTAGATATTTGATGTAGTTAAAACTTTTACAGAATTGCTTTTTAAAATATTGAAAATAATAAATTGATTCAGTTAAACGAACATTTATAAGAAAGGAAAAAGATATTACATTTAATTAACAGAATATAATCAATAGTTTGAATCGCGACATCCTGCGATCACTTTTTGACCCAACTTTGTACAGGAGGCCCAAATGGGGACGAAGCAGCTGTACAGAGGATTCTCGATGCAATCAAAATCGATTTGCAACAATTTTTTTTAACAGAATATAAGTGGAAGACCTTTAAATGCTCGTGTTTTGAGTTTGCTTCTCTTAGCTTTTCCTACGTTTGTGTAAGGAAAACGTTCTTGCAATTTGGTCATCAATTTTTAGAAAAGCTGGCAAATTAGAAATGTATACTATATGTAGAGACCGGATTTTAGGTAAAATATCGTTTCATAATTTAAGATTTTAAAGATTTTTATCCATGAGTACTCAAATACTCTGTCACTTATTCATGTGTTTAGTCAAGGATAATGCTATCTATAATTCGCTATCATCAGTGAATAATCATTATTCACGGTGTCATGGTAACCATTATTGTTATGGTGTGTAATGAAATAAATTCTATCCATTGGTATTTAAATTGTAATTAAAAGTTCTTAGTATTTGTAGTCGAGGACAAATTATAGTATACTACTCGCTATAATGGCTGTGGATAATTGCAAAACTAGCTCGCTTACGTTGTTAATATCCTGGGTAATAATAACATTTATTATAGCGTCGTGTATAATATACTATTTTGCATATCTTTTCGTTTCTTTAGAAATAGAGTAATTTCACCAAATTTTATTTTACCTAAACTACCTTTTTTAATTTCTTTTTACCTATTGCAATGTTTTCCATCTGATTTTCGTTTCTTTCTCCTAAATAATACCTATTTTTGCAAAATACAAATTTTTGTATTGAAAAGTACTTTTGTTACTACCGCCATCCCTGAACGTAAATTGCCGTGAATTTGATTGATGACTTTTATAACGTTTCTGTAGTTCAGAGTGAATTTTGTTGAAAGAAAATTTTGTTCGCTATTACTGAATTGTTGTTAATATAATAAATTTTGAAATTTAAGTCTTTCTTGATTCATAACATTCGCTTTCATAACTGAATAACGATTTTTCTAGTTATTACATAATATTAAATAAATTTTAAGTAAAATCTAATGACACCATCATCAATAGTTCAAGAAAGTGTCTATAGAATGTATTATTAATTTTGTTATCCCTGTCGTTATAAAAAATACAAAAGAAATTTGCGTAGATTTTTCAAAACGGATTTATTATTCAGCACCAAAATATGCAACATTGTTCTAATTTAACTATCTTCGTTTATTGGATCTTTTTAAGTACCATGAGAAAATAAAAACCTAATTTTATAATGAAGCAACTTAAATTAAGTATCTTTATCCAACTTTTTACAATGTAAACGTCCGGTCTTTAACTATATGGTATTTCTGTTAGTCCTCATCAGTAAGAAGTTCAAATTTAGAAATGAGAAATAAGTAGTTGCCAGTAACGAACGAACTATTTAGGAAATTGCCAATATGTAGTCTACTAAATTATGTTAAGAAATCAGTTTTTGTAGTGATCATAGAAAAAACAATTTTATCGTATATATTCCCCATAAGTTGAAAAAAGCAGACATTTTTGTACTTGTTACATAAATAACTATTTTTAATTGAATTAATTTTCAGTTTATTACATGGCGAACAGTTTCTTTTACTTAGCGATAATTTATATTATACAATATGTCCAAGAATACTTTCTTGGAACAAATAGAAAACTTTTACTAATTTCTTACAAAATTTTATTCTTTATAAAAGTTTGTGCTTTATATCTGAAAATCATAAAAGACCTAAAATCTTATCAGAAAATTGTATTAATTATTAAGTATGAAATTTAATAGTCATGATTTAAATATAAATCACTCATTATAAGAAAATATTATACTCATAGCATCCCTTATTTTGTTATCCAAATTTGTTAAATTATCAAATTGCCTTTCTAATATATCTTACTTTTTAAACAACCCAATAAAAAGTAATCTAGAAGATTTAGGTCAGGTGAGAGTGGAGGCCATGGAAATGATAGATATCTTCTTATCAATTTTTGAGGAAGTTATCTTCCTCAAAAATACTGCACTTGCGCTATGTGCAAATGCACCAAGTTTCGTAAACCAGACAAAACGCCTTGTATTTAAAGATAAAATGTCAAATTCATTGTTTAATTCAGTTCTCAAAAATACTAAATATTTCTCAGCATTTAATGATTGTCGGAAAAAGTAAGGCCCAATTACTTTTCTGTTTCACACCACATTAACGCTAGTGCCAATTTTAAAATAATTCATTACGAAATTTCATCGGATAAGAATTTATTTGAATTATATTATTTACATCTCCATGCTGTTTTCCAGTCATTGATTATATTTTTTTATAAAAGGATAAGTCTTTCAATACAAAAGGTTTTTATTTCCAGACCGGTTTCATGGCATCGTCAGTGGTATATTATAAAATTATCAAACAATATCTTCTAAATTCTATAAAATGAGTGTAAGTGTGTATAACATTTATGTAAATGATGAATGTAGAGATAAGTAAGTAAAATAATATTTTATTTATTTATCTACGTCATTTATTTTTTAGTAAAGCACAAAATTTATAAAAATTTTTCAGTTTTTCATTTGTTGCATACTTCCTTGGACACGTGGTATATATTATTAGTATTTATAATACTTCGTCTATAAATATAATTAGCTTTATCTGTGTCACGTTTTTAAAATCGTAAAGAATTTCAAAATTTTATATAACGAGGTTAACAATTTGTAATGACGAAACAAGGAGATAAGAATTTATCACAAAAATAATGAGTCTATAAAAGTGTACTTTCGAATTATCCAAACGTAGAGTAAACTTTTAAAATTAATTTTGCTCATTGTAGTTTTAACCATAAACTACATTTTTACAGTGTGGTAACATGATTTTAAGATAAATTTTTAATTCATTCTAATTTTTTAAACAGAATTTTTTAAACGTAATCTGCAATATTGATTCTCTTACTGGATTTATGTTGTCATTATTATTGTTATTTCATTTTATTTATTCTGTACAACATGAAACTAGTATATATGTAATTCGGCTAACTGAAAATTACTTTTGTCGTAATTATTTTTAAAACTATAAGCATATATCGACGATCAAATTTTCAAAACAAATCGAAATGAACGAGACAACATTTGGCATAAGAACAAAATGTTTAATATTTCCTTTTTTTATACTTACTATCATCTAATATAAGAGTACAATACAATTAAAATAAAATAAAGATTAAGAAAGATAATAACACATGAATATAATAATACATATTGAGGGAACAAAATGTAAATTGAAGTATTTATCTAAAAAAAACATAAAAAGTCAAATATTTCAGAAACTATTGAGTTTTGTAAACGGATATTACGGTTAAATTAGTTACAAATAGATTAACTAACACATCCTTTAAGAAGTACGTCTATGTACTACACACCCTGTATATAAACGAGCAAAAATAGACAAGTAAAATTTAAAATATCTGTATATAAAGTTCTAATCATCTAATCTGTAGAAGCCGTGACTATGACAAAACAGAATAAAATCAATTCTAGATAAACAGAGTAAATAATTTTGTAAGTTATATTGTATCTAGGACCTACCTAAAAAAAAAGCTCTTTGAAAGGCACCGGCGACGGCAATATTATTAACATAAAGGTAGCAAAAGCAAGAAAGTTTGGACACTGACACAAAATGGGGTTGGATTTAGCAGTGATTGGAATTCAGTGAAAAGACGAAATCTTGAATAGCTAAATAGATAGAAAGGTAACAAGCAAAGACGAAAACGCAACATAATTTCTTGCAACTGATATCTCGTAAATCAGATCGTGAAAGCTTTGAAACCTTGAAACCCAAGACACCCCATTTTTACTGATGTGAAATATTTACACTCTATGAAAGTGTTTCTCATATCTCTTCTGCCTTTAGATAGTTGCTAACTCTCCTAGAATCCCTAATGTTTTTCTTTAAATCTCAAAATAAAGAAATTGATGCTTAGACACTTTGCTACAGTCATGAGAATTAATTTTGCAACGACCGGTGTGATTGGCTGGCAGTTTACCACAAGGTTCACATTCGAACGATTTGGTTGCCTTTAGTTGTAATTCTTTCTATGTAGTTGCATCTCTTCAAATGTTGCCAACTGAACGAAACATTTGTTCAATTAAACTCAAAGAAATTGTTCTTAGAAAAATATAATTCCCAGAATTGTAGAGCTCGATACCTCTTCTTTAATGTAATAGAGTAAAGACACCTCTACTTAGCATACTTCCTTTTCAAGTAAATTTTGAAAATGTTTGCTTGTATCGGTAGTGTAAACTAAACAAAATATTAAAAAAAAATCAAATTGGATAAACATATTGTTTGCAACACAGACCCGGATTAATACGGGTTTTAAAAAAGACAAACGGAACGCAACAAGTGAATGAATCGCAAAGAAGGGATATAAAAATAAGGTTCTATGATTGATGTGGGTATTAACGTCCGGGTTACCGCTAACTCTCACGTAGTCGTTACATAAATTCGGCTCAGACAGTATATGACGGGATTAGGGCCATGCACGTCGGAATTAAGTCCGGTCGGTTCAATGTTCCGCAATTTTAATTCGTCCGAGCGTTATTTTTGAGGTTTACAACAACAGCAAATCTAACTCGATTATTTGAAAGAATAATTTGCACAAAACACTTATTAAATTCTTCGGACTTAGTAGAATTAAAATATTTCTAATATGAAATACGTACTTGGTATAGTTGATATAATTACAAAAAAAGCAATTATTTCATTTAAAAAACCGGACTAACGAATGAATAAGCGAGAACTAATGAAATCAATTAAGAGATTATATGATAAGGAATGTTTATAAAAGCATAATGTTCAAAAGTCGGAATATTGTGTAAAAACACTTTAAGCTTTAGCTGGTTTGAACCGGTACAGAGTTATGAATGAAATTAGGAAAGTAACTAGACCACACATATTTGGCTTAAAAATTATTGATTAGATTCATTTACATATAATTAATCTCCGGTACGCGAATTGTTATGAGATTAACCAAATTTTTAGCTATAATTAACAGATATATTTCTGGAATAATTTTGCTGAATAAATAAATACTTAAATCTTAATTTAATATCCCGAGCAAACCTTTGTACCGATTGGTACAAGATAAAAAATAATCTCCTGACTTTTCGAAATGATGAAATCCATGTGAATTGACCTTATATGAAGCTATTTGGCGGCATCAGTAACTTAAATTGAAAGTTTCATCATTTTATTTTTGTTTATATTATATTATTGTTTATTTTCTTTTTAAATCCTCAAATCCCTTTCAAACGATGATAAATTCAGAAATCTTATAATTCTATACTCTCAAAAAAATGGTAAAAGATTTGTTTATAATATTGTCAATTATTTTAATAACCAATAATGTAAGACTGTCTATTTCTTCAATATTTTTGTTGGGTCTAGGAGTATTGTTTTGTTCATAATAGATTTACACGTGTCCAAGTATAGTATTTCGTTTCTATAATATTATATATAAATTTTCTGGTATATAAAACTTAATTTGGTTCACAAAGGAACAAATACTGTAAATATTCTTAAGTTACAACCCTAACATAAAAGTTCTTGCCTGACAAAAAATATCAAATAGAGCAGATGTTTCGTAACAGGGCACTTCAACATTTCTTACGGGATTGATAAGTTTTGCTGCAAACGAATTAGGAATTACAAAAGTATAAATCTGAGTCACTTGAGAATTTCGTGATTCTTTGCCGAAACATAAGAGCATAGAGAGTATCGATCTAATTGGAGAAGGCTATATGTGTACTTCATATATCTCCAAAAACAATTTAGTGTGGAAAGAAGGAACAAAAGATTACACATTAAGTTGCAAACTGTAATATTTTAACAAAAGGAAAGGATAAGCTCAGATAGCCATCACCTGTGAAATATTGCAATTCTTCGTAATCCAATTTTACAGTTAATCTTGAAAAAAATAAGTACGAACAAATGTCAACTTATTTTTACTAATTATGATGGATGTATGTCTTATCTGCAAAAGGTTCACTAACCGAAGGCACTTATCGCAAAGATTTACTAACGTATCGTTAATTGTGTTCATTTTACCTTGATAATTTATTTTTTGAAAACTAATAACACGCCATCGAAAATAAAATGAAAATTAATTAAAATTGTGTAACTGGCAGTATAGAAAGTGTTAGGAAAGAGTTTATACATGTATTTCGGCCTTATTGGGCTTCATCAGAACTCTGTACCTTTTTTTTTAAGGTACAGAGTTCTGATGAAGCCCAATAAGGCCGAAATACATGTATAAACTCTTTCCTAACACTTTCTATATTGCCAGTTACACATTTTTAATTAATTTTCATAATTTTCATCTGGCAAGAAAACTTGATTTTTTGAAAATAAAATGATTCAAAATGGGCTATGAATATTGAAAAAGAAATTGATATTACTATCTGTCGAATTTAATAGCCATATTTAAGAGTGATCTTTTAATTGCTGCAAAATATTAAAGTTATTATGGCAAAATTTACATATAAAAAATAGTTATTTATGTATCACTTCATACACTATGCTTAATTGTAGGTAATTGGCTTTCAATAAACTTTTCATTGTAGATTCTAGACATTTTGCTTCAAATATAAACGCACACATGTTTTGTAACCTCGAGTATAAATTGCAGGTTGTTTCAGTGCAACGGAGGATGCTCTCTGTGGTGCTAACGAAACGTTCTATAATTTCACCTGCACTAACGTGAACAAGTTGTGTCAGTACCATGGATTTAAAGAGTGGGTCAACCGAACGTATTGCAGAGCAGAAAATGGAACGGAAGTTCACATAAGTTATTCCATAGATCGGGTATTAGCAACTTACGAATACTTCAACGAGTATGTACTGGGAATAGGTGGTGCAACTTGGGAGAATTTCGGAACAATTCGCTGGCAGATGGTTCTTTGTTTGCTGTTTTCTTGGATAATTGGTTACTTGTGTGTGGTAAAAGGAGTACGGACTTCTGGAAAGGCGGTGTATTTTACCTCAGTATTTCCATATGTCGTTCTAACAGCTTTGGTGGTGCAGGGTGCTATTCTAGAAGGTGCCATAGATGGCGTACTCTTATTCGTTACGCCGCAATGGGAGAGTTTATACGACGCCCAAGTTTGGGGAAATGCAGCATCTCAGACTTTCTATTCACTCGGTATTGGTTGTGGTTCTCTGATAACGTTAGCCTCCTACAATGATTTTAAAAACAATTGCTTAAGAGATATGTTGTTCGTAAGTATAGCAAACGCTTTAACGTCAGTGTATGCTGGTTTCGCCGTATTTTCCATGCTTGGATTTTTGGCTAAACAACTTGATATGCCCGTGGAGGATGTGGCAACTAGCGGACCTGGGTTGGCTTTCGTCGCTTATCCAGAAGCCATACTTAGACTTCCTCTTCCTACATTTTGGGCCATCGTATTCTTTTTCATGTTGTTCATCCTGGGCTTGGGCAGTCAGTTTGCGGCTATTGAAGCTATGAACACAGCTATCCTTGACAAGTGGCCGCACTTGCGTAGACGCCAAGTTTTTGTTACTGGCGGAATATGTCTCACGTGTTTCATCCTTGCTTTACCAATGTGCTTCCAAGGCGGGGTTTACCTTTTCACACTTCTCGAATGGAACACTGCATCGTGGGCTATTATGTTGATTGGTTTAGCTGAAGTAACAGTGGTCTCGTGGTTCTACGGATGCCGAAGGTTCTTGGGTAATATGAAAAGTATGGCCATTAATCTCAGCAAAGTTCCTTATTGGTATTGGTGGGTCTGCTGGGTGATAATCACGCCACTTTCACTTGTTGTAAGTAGTAAGTAGTGTTTTTAGTATATTTTGTAATAATAAATTTACACCGTTTTTAGGGCGTTTTTGTTTTCCAAATGGCTTTCTTCTCTTTGGCGTCATACGGAGACTATATTTTTCCTGTCTGGGCTGACGCTCTTGGGTGGTTGATTGGGATCACAACATTAGTTCCTATGCCAGTTTTTGCTCTATACACACTGTGGAAGAAGAAATATGTAAGTTCCATGAATTAAAAGCAATTGTTATGGCCACATTATTTATTTATAGACTGGGAGAGATCTGTTCCGACCAACACCCCAATGGGGACCTCAGACCAGTAAATCAGAGAGTCTTGAGAGTTTAGCCAAGGCAGAAGAAGAGAAATTGTCGAATTCTCTTCCATCAGCTCCGACACTTCATCTGTGATAATATCGAACGAAGATCTTAAGGTCTATTTAAGTTTACATTAAGGCATTGTTTGTAAATGGATACTTGTAAAATTTATGTTATCGTATTGGATTGGCTTATTTTGTAAGTAATGATCTGCATGTTTTCATGTATATGTGATATTACAGGATTAGTGTACAGAGAATGGTAAACTTTTATTGAAAATAAATACAAATAGCATACGAATGAAGTTATTATTAACAGTTTTAGCAGATATATGTAGGATTCGTTTTGGAATCTTTTTGTAGACTTCCATTTTTAAATAACTTAAATACTATGTTTAATCTAAAAAAGAAAATTTGTAGAAATATAATTCAGGATATTTTTCGTTGATGAATCGTATGAGATATTAAAATATATAGTGAAGTTAGATTTTAGATAAAGCATTATGTGTCAAATAGGTATTGACCATCCGAAAATCGGATCATTCAAAGCTACTTTCCGTAATGCGAAATCACTTAAGTGGATATTTTTTGCGCAAATCCACGTGAGAAATTCATTATTATTCATGGCGATCGCCGAGAATGCGTTGTGCACGGTTAAAAGGAGTCGAGAATCACTCGAAATCCTATTTCAAGCCCGCCAGCATACACAGCCCACTTGATATTTCCAGGCGAGATTCCGATTGCCTTACAAAAATATTCATGTGTGCATAAACTGGAACAAATAAATTCATCCTTCTGCACCGGAAACATCAAGACATTTCAGATGCTTCCGACAATTTTCAATCGAATTTACAACACACTGTTCGGGTAAATTGAATCTCGTGTTTAACACCGGTTAAGTGGGGCTAATGGGGCGTTTGCCTCGCGTGCCTTTATTTAACGACTTTATAAATCATAGCTAGAGAATTTCTCTTCGATACATGTTTCTTATATCACGATTTTAATCTATTGAAGAATACAAAGATATTAAAACAAATAGTGCAGGGGTTTGAAGGGTGTCGACTCCTTAACATTTACAAAATAATTAAAAAAAGTTGATGCAGCGCTTTATAATTTTAGGATTTGGAATGTTACTATTATCTCGAGATTAGACTAATATTAAAAATTGGTATGGCAGACCTACTTTGAAACAAAATATTGAGGAAGTATCCATACAAAGGAAAACTTTAATTTTAAAGCCCGAGGGAATAACAAACGAAAACAAGAAGAACGAAACAATGCTCGCCGGAAATTTGATACCATTAAATTCTTGCTAAAATGGCAGCACAAAGGATGCGACAGGAAATTGTACTGCAACATGCGCTTGAAACATAGTGCGGATGTCGGCGAGAAATCGAACTAGTCAAAGGCACGGTCTAAGGAAGTCGCAATTGTCATCCGAGCTCCAGGCTAAAGCGTTCGATGGACGAAATTCAGTCGTCGAGTAAGAAGACGAAGGAGCCGTTGACATCTCGTAATTCGCATACGAGCTCCTTTGTAGAACGATGTTGACAATTCTTTGTTTGTACGGTATTCGTAAGTGGAATTCCTTCCACGGAACGTCATATTTTACAAAAAGTCACGCGTGCGTCTCCTAAAAATATCTAAATCTTAGGTTGGAGGATCGCAGGTCCTTAAAGCAAGGGTCAGATTAACTCAAGGGGTTCGCTCGCTTCAATATCAAAACAAACCACAAGGGTCCGTGGATTATATCTGCTTCCAATCGGGGATGGAATAGCATATAACCGCGATGTGCCAGACAGAAAATTAAACATGGAACACTGCACCTGATCAGATTTTATACCTCCGGGATACATCCTACTTAATATTTCTCAGTGCGCACAAATCTGTTTTGCAAGCAAACTGAAACCGAGATAACAATATTAAAGTAACATTAAAAATTCTGTTCCAGTAAAAGTACAAATAAAAATTCGAACGTTGAAGTGATAAGTCAATATTCGAAGAAATTTAATTAGTAATTATTATTCCAAGATAGTATGTACAACTTGAGTAAATAATTGATTTATTGAGTTATCATCTTTAGGCGCGACATTTTGATTTCAACAAAACATAAAACTTAAAATAAATACAACGTTCTTTGATAAAGGGCCTAACTAATCGAAAACTTCCTTTCTGTTGTTCTTTATCAAAAAACTATCGATCTATCTATCTGTAAATATATACTCAACATACAGCTACATGTGCAAGGAAATGTAACACAATTGATTACTGTTGACGTATAAATCTACCCTTTTCGGACTTAACTAATTAATCTGGTTACATGATGCTTGGGTTATCAGAATGATTTAAGATTACACGCCCCTCGCTCCCTATTGTAAGAAAAGAGAAACCAAAGATAAGTTCTTTCAATACAAGCATCAGGATGATATTGTTTCAAACAAGTTTTTATCACAACTCAGGCGGTTGCGAGAATGTGTTATGATACACAAATAAGATTATGTATTCGTAGAACGTCATAGAATATTTCCATGTCTTCTAATTATGTATCTTACTTTGGATGTTGGTTGCTGTAATAGAAATTGGTAAACCCAAATAATATAACTGCCTGAAATTATTAAATTTAGAAAATATAAATATTATTTCATCTATTTATTATAATAATCAGAAGCAGTAGGATGTGGTGTTAATTCAAACTCATCTTAGCTTACTCATCTCTAACTATGTAATTACTTTGTTTCGAGATTAATTTATATTTGCGAGAGCTGCAGACATAACAAACCGGAATTCGATTACCACTGGTGAAACTTTTGTATTCGCGTGAAAGCAGCTCTCCACAAAAGAAAAACCTAAATAATATGCTTACATTTTCCAACTTCTGTTTTATTAATTTACCTCCCTTGATGTAATTAAGGTTCATCCGAATTTATACTGTGAGGGAAAGAGATAAAATTTACAACACTGTGTAGTATCATATTGGGTTAATTAGGCCGAGCTGTCAACGGTTTAGGGGAGGATTAAAGGGTGAGGACGCGGAAACAGTTAAACGAGCCGGCCAACGTTTGACGACGACGAACTCAAAGCTGACAAGCTTAAGTTCGAACCACTGTACCGCATTAGGGATTAGACAATAAATTCATCTGGCCAAATTGTGTAACTCAATGAAAGCGATTTTCTAAATTACAAGTAATAACTAATCATAATAAAAATAACAAGAGACGTCCTAATGTAAAATTCCACCATTCGTTCTATGTAATATACCTCTCTCATCTCTTCGTGACAATATTCATTTCATGGTTTATTCAACAAAACGACGAGCAGCTTAACTGTCGTGTTGCACGTTTGACTATAAAAAGTTAAATTATCCTTTAAGAATAAGGTTAAATACGTTCCGATACATTATCAGGGTGAGGCAGAGGAAGCGTGATTCGAACCTGGACGTACTAGATCACGTGACAAGTGTACTGTAAAAGAGGTACAGGGCAGTTTCCAATCCAATAACCACGACCAGCCTCGTCCGACTCTGCACAATGTACAACCAGTACAACCAACGTTTCTCTTGGACGGCTCTTCCATTTTATCCCGACTTTTTTCTTACTATAAAGTACATTGCTTTATTTACAGGGAAGTAATCTTAGTTGATAAAAGCATCAAATGTATTGGTATTAAATCACTGGAAGGTTTACTTGAAGATAGGTTCACTTGATAAATGAAAAATACATTTAAAACTTTAAGCAATATGACCGTGCAGCTAGAAATTCAATAAGCAATCCAGTTTTGCTATTGTTTGTTCGTTCTAAACTAAATAAAGTTAACAGTTTTAAATATGATAAAAAACGAAGTAATTTGAATTTTACAGTCGATTACATCGAAGTAAGAAAGCAAGTAAACTGATAATTACAGACGGTAATTCTGTTTCTTTTCTGATAAACGAATTTGCCCGGGAATGGCTGAATCTAATTTGACGGATAAATCGACTGACTTGTATTCTCCGCTTCGAAGTACGTGTCACAATATTGTGCGTTCTATTTGGCGATTAAATTTACTTTGCCGCCAGCCGTTTGTTGAAGTGGTTTCCTGAATTGCTTCTATTTTTTTTTAGGGGGAAAATAGTTTTTGTTTCATTGAGATTCGAATTTTAACATTAACATTTCATTAAACTTAATTGTCTTTACCTAACATTGCAATTTGTCTACGTAAATCTAAATTTGATGTAAAATTATTGATTTGAAGTCAGTCCTCTTGAATATGGTGATCTAGCATTTGTGTTTAGATTGTAAACTCCTGAGGCAGTGATAGGACAATCTTCGCCCATAACAATTTGATCACCAGTTTTAATATCCCTGGCCAAAAAATTGTTGGAAGATACACTTTCAATCCAAAGTTCAATACTCCGAATGTGACTGCAAAATACTACAACACAGCTAAACCCTAACGCAAAAATCCAGACTTACGTAATCGATTTACTGATTCGCAAGTTATTTCACCAAGAAGCACTTCAAGGATAGACTTGCAACCCGGTTGGAAAATTCCACCGTTTACATAGAAGTCTGCACGAGCGAAGTTTGTCTTGTATCCGAAGATATATCCGTTCGTATGGATCGCATCTACGAAATCTGCGTCTAACTTGTCTAATCGTAGATGAGGTGGATTGGAATTGAAAAGCGGTCCAGCTGCGTCCAAGCCGCTTATACGCGCTACAGTTTCCCCTGTTTCCTTGAGAATGTATTTACCGGCGAAACCTGAAATCTGTGCTCCTGGAGCAACAAATACTTTAGTAGAAACTAACAAAAAATTATGAGGTGAAGATGGAACTTACTAAAACTTAAGTTGCTTGGATGAGCTTTTCCAATGAACTCAATCGAGTAGTTTTTATGATAACGATGATTTACAATTTTAAGTAATTGATTATAATTTATTAGATATTACGTAAACAAACAATCTTTCTCAATGAATGTGTTATGACGTAGGGAGAAGTAAATCGTACACATGATGAGTGGAAGGGAGCAGTATGGATGTGATGTTGAACGCAGTTTCTCTATCTTTAAAGATATTTTAAAATCAAAACGCACGAGGTTTACGGAGGAAAATTAAGAAAAACATGTAATTGTAAACACGTATGTAAATCGTTCATTGGTGATAGAATAAATAAAACGTTGCAGTTGTGAAGTTTCTGAAAATTTTACTTTTAGCCCTCCCAGATTGGCCAACCTACTGCGAAAAAAGAGGAACTTCTCAGTTGCCCAGTCTTCTAATTGAGTTGCTTACACACACTGCTACTGAGAACGCAGCTGTTCTATTAGAGGAATGTGTACGAGATACTTCTCTCTAGTTTCGAGTGTTATGTTCTCAAGTAAGTGTAAGTGTTGGATATTCGTAAAAAAGTTTGACTCCTCATTCCTATAATACACATACGTATCGAATCAAATTAAAAAATAAAGAATTATAATAAATTTGATTCTATTTCAAGTCATTATTTTAAAATCACAAATGCTTTAAGTCAATTCAAAACTTTTTTAACTTTAACTTTATCAATTAATAAATGGTAGTTTCAATTACTAATGCTAATGGTTTTTAGAGTAGTAGTTGCACTATTTTCAGAACAAACGATGGCAGAAATTATGTAATTGTATTCATTAAAATGGAGAGAGAATGTTTAGTTAAACAGACAATAGATAATGGATGATATATTGAAAGGGGTAATAATAGGAAGAAAGAATTAGACAAAGAATAATTTTAGTAGAATGTTAGGGAATGTTTAGGTAAACAGAAAGTGAATAAAATATTGAAAATAACAAATGTTTAATTAAACGAAGGCAGAATACTTAGCCAAATCTGAAAGTAGAAAAATGAGACAAAGTTTAATTTTAATAGAGTGTTAGGTAAATAGAAAATAAATAAACTATTGATGATGAGAAGAATTTAATTGCTTGAAGACAGAAAACTTTGCCAAAGATGAAAGTAGAAAAATTAGACAAGGATTAATTTTATTCGCCGGCAGGACAGACTAATAAAGCATCTGAAGTAACGGTACGTTGTCGGAATAATGTGAAAACATTTATAAAAATAAAACATTCCTTTCTTTTCCCTCGAATACTTCCTAAATGAGGGTGGTCCATTTTAAGCTTCATTAATATTGTTCATTAATAATAAATTAATTTTTTAGTGTGTGTCATATCATTTCGTCGTTTTATTTCCTAACTCAGATCGGCATATATTGGAAAACTGAACTGTAGTTATTGTATATTAAAATATTTTCGTTATACAGGGTGCTGAAAAATTGACAAATTCATTGAAAAATATTGATAATATAAAAAAACGCAATTCTCCATTTTAGCACGCAAAAACAACCATAAAAGAACTATCTTCGAGCTTAAATCTGTTGGAAATATTTTGTTTCCGTAAAGACATGTCGTAGCTTAAGCTTTATAGCGAACAAAACGATCACTAGTGATGCCTTCTGTTCACCAACGAGTAAGTGTTTTCGTTTTTGTTGGTTTTATACAAAAATAAGTTATTTTTTAGACTCATTTTCGTTCTTCATTTTGCATTACAAAAGCGTGGTTACGTTAGAGCAGAAAACATTTGTGATTGAAAGTTATTTTCGTAACAATTCAAAAATCATCGATAGGGAATATTTATTTAGTAGAAAACTGCTTGAAAGAGTTTTCTGATGTTTTATTGATCACAAAACACTCGAAGACAACCTGCATAGTCAGGTTATGAACAATTTTAACACTGCAACATACGTGTTCAAAAATAAAATGTTTCTATAGGTAATTGTGTTCGCGTATGAGGAGTGTCCGTTAACTATACACACATATATTCATTAAACTGCCATTAAGTACTATCGTAATAGTTAATTTCTTTACATAATTTGTTGTGAAAGTACTCTAAATACTAAAAGTGTTTAAAAGGGCACTCAAATCGTTCGTTTAAAAAAAAAAAACTCGAATTAGTCATATAATTCTAAAATCGTGTAACACAAAACAAGGGCGTGCAATTATGTGACACACAATCCGTTTCATTGTCGTGTAAAATATTGCGAAGCCGGTGGTAATTCTCGATTTAAATACCTTCAAAGTGCCAGTGCGAAAAACGAAACGGTCAGAGGACGTCGCCCCAATTGTGCGCGTTATTTGATTGACTGGATATGGCGGTGTAATTTAAAGAATGTCTGTTTTATCCGTTTTTACGTTATCTGGGGGCGATTTTATTGTCACTCTGCGAATGGGCGCTAGATTACATTTTGGGCAGAACGTATGGGCAATTAGCTAAATTTCGACTCGATAAAGCAACACATGAAATTCAGAACGAAATTAGGGTGATTAAATCTTTGTTATTGCCGGGAATGAAACCTAAATGAGTCGTCTTGAAATTTAAATTCACCCCTTGGTTAGTTATTGACGAAGAAAACTGCGCAAATGTTATGATTATACCCAAATGAAATTCAAAACGTAATTAAATCGTTGTTATTACCGAGCGAATGACCTATTAGGTGTGTTTTCTTCAAATTTAAATTCAAATTTATTATGAAGTTTCCGAGGTGATGTCCTAAGCTTTCAGCCACAGAACGTGCATAAATATAGGGCACATCTGAGTAATAATCATATCCAAATACTATAATATTGTAATCATCTCTGCTGAGGTAGGCATCCTTCATATTTGGGATCCAAGGTCTATTATGTCCTTCTAACCATCCAAATACAATAATTTTTGTTTCTAATTCCAAATCCACTTCCATTAAATCAAGACCATTCGTTAAGATCAGTCCTTGTGGATTATTTTTCGTATATAAATAATAGTTAAGTTTGTCCTCCAGGATGGCCGCGTCTCGTGAATTAAACGTTAGTTGTTTTCGCAAGATTTTAGAGACGTCTCCATCGCAGCTTTCCCTTGTAAAATTGTAACCGTGTACTGGAACGAAAAGAATAAAATTAGTTTATGTAAATAGGATGGCTACTGCACTGTGTAATTTAAAATAAAACTCGTCGGTTTAAGTTAACAATGGGGGCGGCTTTTGCATGTAAAATTTCTGCGATACTACTAATGAAACTTTATCGCTGCACAAAATGAAAACTCCTATTATTGTTCTACTATTGTCTAAGACATTTGGATCTCTTTCGGTGTACCGCATAGTGTTCTGTTGCAACCAACGCAACGTGATGAATGCATTCTGCACGAAACTAATACATTGATGGTGGATATTTATTTTTGAAAATTACTATCCTATAATGAATGAAGTCCAAATGTAAATCGGCTTTAGGAAATCCTTACAAAGAATGCAAGGATGCTACTTTATTCAGCAAAAGAATGCTTTTATTTTTCATGGAAACACATCCCGTGAAAAGTGTGTGATTTGTATGAGGGTTATGCTTACTAATGGGAGGGTGTTATGACGGCGTATATCTCCTTTTTTCCGAACACGGAATAAAAATAATTCATAAAATATCGGGCACTGTAAGTCTGAATATCTGATATAACAGCTTATTTATTTCTGGTTTTTTATGCGAGGGACAGATTTGCCAGCAGATCATTTCGAACAGGAGAAAATATAAATAGGGCTCTAAGAACATGGTGGTTTTATACTTGTTAAATTTTCATTCGTACGCATTATTTTGAAATGATCGCTCAATATTTACCTTTGAAAATTTTGAATACATTAATTAAATTATAGTGATGATTTTTTAACGGCTTTAATAATGAATGAAATAATATTAATGTAGAGGTAGAATGATTTGAAACGTAAAAACAGGACTTACTCTGAATTATACTAAATAATAAACTCCACAAAATTCCTATCATACTATTGGCATGAATAAATATGTGCTGTGCTTGTAACTATAACTCAGGCACGAATGTATTTTGTCATGACTAATTTTTGCTAATCACCATGCGTCCTTCATTAATCAACAACTTGCAGTAGTAACGTCAGAAATTTATAATCGTTCGACATTTTTACCTTGACCAGGTTTGGTTTCGTAACATTTACCGAATTCAATTTACATCGAATTTCCTAAACAGTAGATTTTATTTATGTTAACGGCGGTGAGCGGCGCCGTGATTTCGATATACCGCTAAATTCATAAAAGAGCAGACACCCTCCACTCAGATTATCTGTATTCTAGTATACTTCTATATGCTTGGCACTAGTGCTCTCCTGCAGTTCACTGTAATTGAATTGCAACAGTTACTCGGGCCAATCTCTTTAGTAAAATTGTTTGCACGACGTGTTGTAAGGAAGTGCCACATAAATATTCAGAGTCCTTGTTGGACACTTTTTAAGTGGATATCGCTAATACAATTGCTTGTTTGAAGTGGAAGTGTGTAAAGGAATACCAAAGCAAAGTCGTTTCAGATGAAAACTATAAAAAGAGTTTGCATATAATAAAACTCAAACATAAACACAATATTCTACGAAGGACGGGTGGTTAAAAAATAGGTAAAAAGAAAGATGATGATTTATCTTTTACTTTCCGATGTATCAATTGTTTCAAGGCCTCGTCGAGGCGATATGCTCTTCTAATAACCAAGATGAGACTGAGAAAGAAGTTAACATTATTACGCTACATGTTTTAACAATTTTTTCTCTTCACTCTTTTACCAAAAATTAAATCAAACCATAAAAGATCCAAATTGCACTTCCTTTGTTTGTACGTTTCTGGTTTGAGGTTTAAGCCAGGAAGTGAACTCAAGCGTTCTATAACCAATCGGGTCAATGTTACTAAAATTTGTCTATGTCAAAATCTATCTTTCAGTGTAGAGAATTTTGATTTAAATTTGAATTTCTTTCAACAAAGTTTTTCATTTCTTTACGTTACTGCCTTTAGTATGTAATGCCCTTAGTACAAGTTCATGCCAAGGTCTTTTTGGTCTCTTTTTCTTACATTTCACTTTACCTTTTGCAAGTTTTGCTTTTGTTGTTCTTCACTAACTAAACTAACTACGAATATCTACTCCATTAAACGTAATCGTAACGTGATTATCATTAAACAAGAAGGATTTCTTCAATTTACCAAAAACTAACAGTGGTCTCTTGGAAACTCACTTTCATTTAGATTATTTTTCGCTTCTGTTTTATTGTGTTACGGACCTGCAAATGGCGTTTTTTTTTTAATTGTCATACATCTCTTTCGGCGGCCTGCCGAGTACATAAAAGCTGCGCGTCTGGCGATCTTTACTTGCTCCAATTCAATATTTGCAAAAGCTCCAGCTTATTTCCCATGGCTCCGAAGGACGTGTTTGTGCAGCTCAAACTGATTACCGAAAGTCATGAATATATGATGAAACATTGCTGCTGACCGATCGTGTCATTACTGTAACCGAAGAGCAGAAATTATACTGCAAATATTGTAAACGCTTCGCATGTATGTACATATGTATACATAGAACGATGAGTGAGCGCGTCGTCTAGTTTAATGTTGGTATAAATTTTGAATATTCCAACGCACGTCCCTGTGCTGGTGATTATTTGTTTGTGAAAAACTTTGTATGAATTTGAAATTTTAATTAGAAAAAAAAAACAAATTCCGACTTTTGTAAGTAATTTACATAAAATTATGTTTTTTATTTGAAATAAGTATAGTGCAGAATTTGGGAAGCTTATTATTGATTAATATACCTATACCTATCAATCAGTTCAGTGAAACTCTTTAAAACCACATTTCAAACTAATAATGAATTCTATTCATGTTATTTCCCGATTTCAAGAGACTTTCCACATGTACGAAAAGTTAACTTAATAGAAAACTAGTTTACATATATACATATGATCTGCCGGAGCCTTCACGTAAAAGTTCAATTTATTTCTAAACTTATAAGAAGTGCTCAAACATGGAAGTCGTGCTTTTGATTACTGGATTCTGTTTTGGACAGGTAATTTCTGCAGTGAAAGGGCGATTGAGGGACTCATTATTTCTAATTTTAGATTTAGTGCCGGGAATTTCAGTGAGTAATAAGTGCAAACACGATTTTACGACGGACGAACTATATGAGAATCGCTTTTATTTCGCGTGATCTATAAAAGCTTTTCGAGTGCGAACTAATTTATTGCCGCAATAAAATATGAATTTAATGTATTAATGCGGCATTTTGTGAAAAGTATTAATACCATCACGTCAACAAATATAACATTTGAATTATAAATGGCGTAAATTTTTACTGTTCGAAATGATCCCCGAACGGTCAGTGAATTTTCAATGAAAAATTAAAATTTTAATTAACACATGATGAAGGAGATTATCAACAAAATATAATCGTATTTGCTTGTAATTCATTTCGCAAATAGTTTAAAATATTTACAAGCTGCAAATTGTTGACAGTTTTTACAATCAATCTAAAAATAAAAAAAAAACTTTTGTAATTTGCTAATTTATTTTTCTGTGGGTAATTAAATTTTAATAAACAAATAAAATTAGTGTACAACACATTAATAAGAAACTGAATTAAATTTTGCGAATTAAAACTTGATGAAAATTTCTATTGTTCGGAGCTTTTTATGGAGATAAATTTTAAACATCCCCACGATAAAAGTTTTTGAACTTCATTACCGTTTCAAATTCCAGAGTAAACGAGCTCGAAGTTAATAAGACGCTTTTTATTGTTGTGATTGCATTAGTGACGGTGATTTATTGATGGAAAATGATGCCGAAAATTGTGAGTGGATGTATAGAAAGAAAACAAGTTGCTCTAATTAAAACCGGATGCGGAATAAGCGGAACGCAAACATTTGGAGAAGGGAACGCTCAGACGAGTTAACATATGTAAACGAAGACTATACACTCGTTTTGGATAAGTTAATTTTATCAGTTATCAGAAACAATGTAATTAGTTAGCACGGCTTAGTACAGATAAGAGTTTTATCAACGCCCGAAGCACGCAATTTAACAAACGCAATTTAGAAACGAATACAAGCTTCCCTAACGGATACTTTAGTATTAGAGAAGAGCGAAATTTTCCTTTAAATTATAATATCGTACTACCAAAATATCTGCTTTGCCTAATTAGTTTCATGTATTATAAATTAAGGATGATGTTATTAAAACCAACAGAGTTTTCAATTAAAATTTAATTGTTACTTAGTTATGTACGTATTATGATCAGGTATAAGACAAAAATTTTAACCAATATTTTTTTCCTAGCAATTTTCCATGGTTAGAAACAAAACACAACCTGTTAAAAAATTTTCTTTGTAATGTTATGATTCAAGTCATTTACGAAAAGCTTAAACTGCGACATCCTGCGATCACTTTTTGACCTAACATTTTATTAGATTTGACAAACTGCAGCCAGTTAGGTACGTAATAAGTCATCCCATACAAGGCCACCAACCGCTTTGCAACAAAAAATTTCAAATCATTTACGTTATAATTATTTTTTTATTTTAATAGTTGAGTCTTTAACATTGAAGTTAAAAATAAAGTGCGAAAGTTCATGTTTGCCAGGTTTGTTATCTTTACAAGTACCGCTAGGTTGCGGCGATAAATTAAAGAGTGTCAACATGATTTTATTGAATTATTAAAAAGTAAGATTTGAGCCAAGGTAACGATCGCCGTAAACATTCGTTTGAAGATAACGTTTGATTACTGTAGGAGAAGCTCTTACGCACTATTATTCTCAGATCATTTATTTCATAGATGCATCATAGCATATATTTCATTTAAAGTTGAAAATGTACGCACATAATTTGTGTTCTTAAATCTTTTAAACCTTACACAGTGACCTCTACCATGGGTGGACCAAGACCTTCATCAAAGACACAAATGGAATTTGGAAAGTCAGTTTCTATTATAATGAGGAACTTACAGTTTTATTAAAGACAGAGGTTTAGAAATAGCCTGTTTAAGCGAATTGGCTAAAATGATTTGTACATATTTAACATAAAAAAACAAGAAAAAAATTGTAAGCAACGTACAAGTCCTTCTTCGAACTTTAGCCTTAGAAATCTGCATTGATAATATTCCGGTAAGTTTTAAGCATTGATAAACATCTCGTAAACCCTCGTTACAATTTTCCTGACCCGAAACGACGATCTAATTTCCCGTTAGAATTTAACTTCAGATTCAAAACAAATACAATGTATCCAGATAAGATCGGGCATGTTCTATAAATGTACAAAGTGCCTGCCTGCATTGTCGTGCAGGAAAGGAGATATTTTCACAATGCCCAACCTGGAACGTCGAGGCATTTAATCGCACTGAAATTACTGAAACGTTTCTTCGAACGACGATAAGCCAGTAAATGCATGACGCGTTGTATTAATTTTGTTATTATACAGAACGTTCAATTTAATATGTCATAGCAGTTTTAGGCATCTATAGTATATTATATAACAATAAATACTTAGGTTAAAATTGATTGAATGATTTCTCATAAATCTGATCAGCTTGACCTAAAACGGGATCAGTAACTTACCGACAATTATTGCGTAGACTATCACAGTTTTACGGCCGTCGGGGCACTTACAATCAATAGTAACGTGGGATACGGTGATGTAATTTCCAGTTGATATTCTATCTGTTCGCATAATCCCAATCGTAAAATGATTGGTGCTTGCAAATCCGATAGAGTTTGATGACTAATTATTGCCGTAATGGTAAAGTCAGTGCTTAAATGCTGTAAATCTATGACCCTAGTGCAACACATATCTCTACGGGGATCCTGTTCCCTCTATTTTATTGCATAAACGTCATGCTTCGAATGAATTACTGCAACCCCAAATCTTACTAATTCAAGGGATGATTAAAATAAGTTCGTTAGAAATTACAACTTACGGAGGCGTCATTAAACATGCTAACAAATGTTTGCGTCGCCTTTGAATATTGACATGAGTTCATAATTAAAGAAAAAATATTTGCAAAGTTATTTCAACTAGGAAATGTAAGAAAAAAATTCATTCGTTTTACATGCATGAAACACTTAGGATGCATTTGACTTGGCTCTGAATGTTTAAATATAATTGTCAGGATTAAGCAAGAATTACATAAACAAATAGCTAAATTTATTTTCCTCTGCTGTACTTGTTTCGTTCATAAATTCAAAAACTGAAAGTCGCAGTGTTATTTCCTTGTTTACGGATACTTTCTAGACGGACTCTATAAGGATATGCTTGAGGTAATTGATGGAAGAGGCTGCAGGTTAGCTTATAACTTAACAAGTACGAAGCTAATAATAGCTTGTAGAAACTCTCTGGAAATATGTTCTTAAATTAGGGGTTTATGTTATAATAGTCCAGCAGTTTTCCTGATCTCGCGATACATGAAAGGACTCACCAAACAAACAACAGAAGACGGACTCGGCCGGGCCAGAAAGCGTTATTAAGAAAAAAGAAGTAAGTTTAGTAAAGTTAAAATAGTCAAAAGAATTGAACAAGTAATATATAAAATAGGTTGCAATGAAACAATTAGTTCTTCATTTCTTCATCTTAGCAATTTATAAAATGTGAGTTCCAGCATGATAGGTATTTTTCTCGGCGGTAATAATTCGTTGAAGCAAAACCCGAGGAATTATCTATGATATAATTAATAGAGATACTTTAATTGAATATGATTAGTGTTATCAACAATTATGGTATCTAGAAATCTCTTGCTTGTAAAAAATCGTTTGTATTTTAAAAAGTTCGTTTAAAAATTGGTAGTCGTTGTCGTGCTTCTTTGAAGCACAAAGGGGAAAAAAGCATGTATATTGATGAGGAATGAGAATATTAATAGATGTTTATCTTCGGAGAAAGCAATTTCAGCGGAGTTTTATAAGAACTCCGGCGAGGTCGTAATGCAGAAGATTTTGCGTGGAAATAAATCCGGTCCTTTTATAATTCTCCTGTGATACATAGAAGTCATTAAAATGTAAATTTACGTTAGTTTGAAATTAATTCAGCGTAGAAAAATTTGCTCTAAGTCGGGTGCATGTTTTTCAAATTAGCGAAATTAATTTTTCTGCGGGGCTTCGCACCGGCGAAAATAATTCTGCGGCCCGGGACTAATTTATACAGAAACCAATTCCACATCGGTCCATATGACTATTCAGAGACTACACACGACTTCGTTGTTACCGCCTGCAGAAAGTCTTCCGCAGACATGTTCTCGCCGACCGTGAATTTCCCCTCGGAGAGGCCGCAAGCCCATCGATTTTGTCCAAAGGGAAATTTGCCCGCTTTTGCACGCTGGACATTGAATTATAGAAATCCCAGAACGCTCACGTTGCTCGCTATAATTACGTTTTCACGTTTATTTTTACTGAATATTACACCTCGCCATGTTAATTAATGAATTTACACTTTCGGGCAACAATTTTTACACGGATTGCAAAAGGATTTTATTAATGTTGATTCTGTTTCAAAACGGTTCCAAATTTTATTGTGCAAATTCGAATGTACATAATTACTTAACATATCAAATAATTTAAACGATATTATTTGGATCATAAAATGAATTCATCTTAATTTTTTTCTGAAAAAAAAAAAATCGTTAAACCAATTATTAAAAACTAGCTGTGTTATTGAGACGTACATGTGCTAAGTTGTGCTTAATTTGTGCGGTTTAAAAAAATTTGGGAAGGTTTAATAAGATGAGTGGAATTAAGAAGGAACATCGCAATGTCATAAAGCTCCTGATTAAAGAGGGTAATGATCCAAAAATTATTTATGAAAGAAGATGCACCGTTATATTTTCAAGTAAAATTTTGGTGTAAACTAACTCAAAATCCGGACGACCTGTGGAAGCTCGAACTAAAGAGATGGTGTGAAAAGCCGAAAATTTGTTGCTGCAAGGTCGATATATAAAGGTTGATGTTATTGTTAATGAAGTCTGTATAACCCAAACATCTGTCCTAAAAATTTTGCATGATGATTTGTGTATGAAGAAGGTATCTGCTTGGTGAATTTCCAACACTTGAGCAAAAGTTGGCATAAAAGAACTTTCTCAAGACAGTTTGACTGCTTTGTAAACAGAAATTTTCACCAGAAATGAGACTTGAGGTACATCGCCATTAAACAGGAATCCACGCAATGAGCTTCATCAATAAAAAAGAAAAACACAATTTTCTGGAAGAAAAAACTAACGGCAACAGTTTTCTGGGATGCTGAAAGTCTCTTGCTTATCGATTATGTGCTGAGGGGACCTAACATAACGGAGGGAGTCTAACCTAACAAAAATGAAGAAGCCCGTGAAAATAAAATTAAAAATTTAAAAACTGCTCTGGAGGAAAAACGCCCACAACCTTATTCGCAAAAACACTTGTCGACTTCATACGGAAAACAAAGCTCAGCAGATGCTAGATGGATAACATAAAAATACGTCCTCATAGTAAAAATGTAAAATATTTTGTTTTTGTATTCTTCCTTCAATTTAAAGTGTATTTCTATTATGAAAACGATCCTGAATATATTTTATGCAAAACTCCCACTTATTTAGTAAAGTAACTCAAAGAAATTTGAAACTAGGTTATCCTTATGCAAGAGCCTTTGATATTTGATTCATAGCGGAAGTATTTGTGCTATTCAATGAATTGTTTGGTGGCATCAAAAGTTTATTCTAGGAAGATTTATGGCAACAGTTTGTAAATAGTTTACATCGCTCGCGCCACCCGTTTTGCAACGTGTTGCTTTTTAGCCCGGTCTAGGCCGTGAAATTTACAAATCCAGCCGGGACAGGGGGAATTATTCTAATATACTAACCGTGAAATGTTAGCAGCGTCGAATCCGTGCACCCCTCCTTCCTTCGGATTACCCCATAATAGATAATCAGTAACGAGATACGTGATTCGATTTTGTAATGAAGTTTGCTTTAGTTTCAGATTAGTCTTTTTATTTTTGCCTTTCATTTCCAGTTAGCCGGTATATGCTTCGCACCGCCAACTCCATACCACAACTTTTAATTGTGTGTGTAAATTTTCATAGCACGTGTGTGCCGTTTTATTAGGGAGATAATGAAAGGAAAGTTTTATGTGCGAAATTTGCAGCTACCGAAGATAATTTTTTTTTTAATCACCACCAGTAGTCTGTTTTGATAATGCAAATTATTACCCCTTAAAAGCATAAACATGTAACCTTTATTAATATGTATTTATCTGCATAATTGCAATTTACGCCTTTCAAAAATTTTTTTTTAAAGAAAACTATGAGCAAACAGACCATCATTTTTCTTTAAAGCTGTTCCAATGATGTCAATTCACCGCAATTAAATTGTGTAATTAACTGATTCTTTTAATGGAAAAATTTTAAAACTAAATATGTAACAATAAGTAGCTTTTTTTTTCTCATTTAAATTATAAAACTTTCTTTTGTTTGCAAAAATATAATGTATTTTAATAAAATCGCATCAGTAATCAACTAATTAAAAATTGTTTAATTTATTTGTTGAAAAAAAAAAACATCTCCGAAAAGATTTACGACCCGATAAAGCCCCATATTTACAATAATCGCTTTAAAACGAATTTCCTCCGGCACTCGACCGTTTGACCGGATAATATCGAGAAAAATTATTCGGGGAATGTCCACCGGGGCAGCGGTCAGCGCAAGCTGGGAGAAGGTCAGGCGATACAATTTGCATACAAATAAGATTAGCAGATACCTGGTGGAAATTCCTGCCATAATGGGCCCTAATGGAACGCGCCGTGCGTAGAAACGCATTCATCATGCGTTGTCGCTGTTTAATGCATGAAACCTCATTATTAATACTGTGAGCCAAACGCCTCGACTTTTACGTAGAGTGGACATGTTAAACACTTTGAAATTTCGACGAAAAAGCTTCTAACGAGTTTTTACGCTGTCCTCTTTAGCTTTAACTCAGAAAAAAATAATAAAAATCCTTCCGGTTTAAAAAAATGTTTTAATCGTTTAGTGGCGAGGCAGTTTTAAAAGCAAACGTTTATATCCAAAGGAATATATTTGTATGACTTGAGTTTCGTTTCATGTTTCAGTCTCTAAGCTAACCACCAAAAAGCCATCTGGATAAATAAGGCAAAAAAATAACAGAAGTCTTTTTGAGAAAGAAATGGCACTATTTACCGAACGAAAATTACAAAGACTGGGAAGTATTATGCTCAATTTATTGTGAAAGCTTTTAATACATAAATTATAGCTGAAAACTGAAACATAAATAGATACTGAAACATATCAGTTTTAATAATACATTTATGTATGTAAAGCATTTTCATGTTTCTCGTCGAATAAAAGGTTTGAAAGAAATCTGCAGTATGGATAAATAATAATCACTTTTGAAAATTATGAGCACGTACTACATTGGGTGTTAAAATACATTTAGGGCCGGTTTTACAATGGTTTGATAAACTTAAAGTATAAGCTGTTCTTAGTCTATCTATAGTTAAAACCAAGAAGTGGCAGAGTTATACTTAGTTTATCCGACCATTGTATAATTGGCCCTTAGTAAAGCATATCAAGTTAGAGCCAAATATATGACATGAAAGTCTTTGGTTTTTATTTATTTTTTTTTTAAATTATTTACTGACTCTTGTCATGAAATTTGGACGGTGTGCCTTAGCTTAAATAAAAACATATCATTGAGGTTGATAAAAAAAATTAAACAATCAGTCGTTAGAAGTAACCCAAAAATAAAGAGAATCAATTTCCAAAGGCTCGGAAGAAGATGCACAAATTTTACAATGGAAGAACCAAGGAAGCAAGTTGTAGAAAAAACGAAGAGATTTAGAGAAACCTAAATCTTTAAGTAATTGATACAAAAATATAAAGGTGGAAAGAATGACTAAATATAATGAAGAAATACTAAACAGAAGCAATTAATAGAGCAATCTCTACAAACATAAAGCGACAGACGATAGCAGAATTGAAAAAACAAAAGTGATTTCTAGCAAAAATAGAGGAAAGCAGTTCAATAACTTTAAAGAAATGAAAACATAGAAAGAAAACATCAATCGAAAAAAAAACAATAAGACGAACATAGAAGAAAGAAGAAAGAGGAGAAAATCGGTAAGGAAAGTCATTAGAAAAAAACTAGAAGATTGAAGACAAAGAGAAGCAAAAAGAGAGGCGAAGAAATGACAAGAGGATTCAAGAATAATCAGGCCTCTAATTTTCAGAAGACCACAAAAACCTTAAAATCTAAATAAAATATGATTTTAGAATGTTTTCTTTTTAAATTTTCATTAAGTTTTATGTTTCATTTAAACCATCCAAAGCTTGTTGAATATTTGAAAACGATTCTGTCCTACGATCGAAAAAATGAATCGAAAAAGCTCCTTTCTGCAATGTTTAATTTCATTCTTCGGCGAATTAGCGCCAGTTTCCATGCAATCGCGCTTCGGCGAATTTAACAAACTGTTTTGCCTGCAGTTAATTTCTAAATTCTCGACATTCGGCTTTTGTACACCTTAAATGCGAGGGACATGTTTATCGTCAATTAAACCCCGGGGGGCAGAGACGCTGACTTCTAATTACTTTTCTCATCCTTTGTGTGCAAAAATAGTCTGCGAATGAGAAGGTTTAATTCGGACCGAATTCAAAATACTGCCTACATTTCATGAACAAGATATTTTTTTACTTGCAAATAAATTATTTCTCGACAGATGAGTTTGTAATCATGATCACAATATTCATGGGAGGATTTTGCAAGTCCAAATAAAAGTGTTTATTTGATTACTCAAAACCTTCTCCACAAAGTAATTTAATTTCTTCTTTGATTGAGACATTTCCTTGTTTTTTTGGTTCGCATCTATTTGTAAACGTGAATGTTGATTGATTCGTAGTAAAACATTTGCATAATATATTGCACAAAGAACGTTAGGATATCTTTATTAATATTAAATGCTGAAAAATCAACAAAGAAAGTTTCCGCTGAAAATTTAATCAAACCCTCGGAGATACAGTAAGAGAAGGCGCTTTCACTGAATGGCGTCGAGTTACGGACGCCGACATGTGTAGCAGGGAGCAGCGTATCTACTTATAGATTCTTGCTGTTAGATAATATGCAGTATGATGGTGCAGAGAGAGTTGTCGACGGAATATTGAGAGAGAAGTATACGTGACGAGTCCCATGGAGATATTCGCCGTGTGTTTCTTTTGCTGCTCAAAGTGTTTCGTTTTATTATGCACCGCCTTGGAAGTACGCTGACAACGACCTCGGTGATGCATTGCCTTAATAAGAATCGCAATCGAATATTTATGTAAAAAGATAAAAGTTGGAACAGTATCGATGACTTAAATCATGAAACTTCGAGGAAAATTTGTTTAAAAAAAGTATTTTCGTAATTTTTATTAACTATTTTGCTGTGTATCTACCTGTAGCGTGATTGTATTGTTAATTTGACTGCCAATAATAAAGCATCCCGGCAATTAGCGGTTAATTACGGGTGAATGATTGATAACTGAAAAATTGATCACAACAACGCTATTTATATCCGACAGTGACACGGTCACATCTCGAGCTTCAAAGGCTTTGATGCATCGTGACGCGTCGGGTGTTTAGTTGCGACAGGGGCACAATGCGCGGAATTTGCATGCAGTATGTGCCAAGACCTGACGCCTGCCGCCGCCGGGTAAACATCAATCATGGCGTACAATGATTGATCGCTTCGCATTTTTTTAAATGAAATAATACTTTCTAAACGAGCCGCCGACGTCTTCGCGTTTACCCTAAATGAAACATTTTTTGGATATTTACTGGACCTGTCAAAATTCATGCACTTCATTCGTCTTTTCCGTTTCGCACTTACAAGTGACTTGGCCGTAAATATCTCTACGAGAGTATTCCAAATATGCGGCGACTCCTTTAAGAATGTCACCTAGAAGAAGCGACAAAAGTACAAAAATTATTAGGAACGTCAGTTGTAGAGTCAGTGAATAATGGAATATAATTAGAATCCATTTCAAAGATGGCAGTTTCTTTCTTGCAATTTCAATACCTCTGAATCATATTTATGACGAATAGGAGGAAACTTCAAAAAGCTTCTTTTCATTTCTAAGAAACTAACGTGTGACGTGATGACAGTAATGACAAAGTGAAAAATTGAAATTAACAATTTCTCCTTAATCTTTAACTTCACAGAATTAGTTAACGTTTCACTAACAGTTGATAGCTTCGTCAGAAGCTAAATAGTCTTGAAGAATACATTGGTTCAGACATTTAGAAAGCGTAGGCTACCACAGGATATAGAAAACGTGATTGGAGAAGGAAGGATGATGAACGATCTAAAAGAAGAACATAGATTAAGAATCGTTCGATCAAATAATTTATTACTTTAACAAATTACTCTGCCACGACTTGAACGTTTCAAGTAAGTAAAGATGCGTTAGAAAAAGGGCCAAAATTTATACCATCTAAGAAGGACGCCGAGGGCTGTGCTACAAACTAATTTCATTCACGCTCAAACAAGGGAATTGCGTCTTGTGTTTTATTTTGTTTGTCAAAATCTTAGGTAAAAGAGTGGGTAAATTTTATTCGATATTATAAGAACAAAATCGTTTAGTATCTACTTATCTTTGAAAGGAACTTTCTCAGATGTGAAGTCGCAGTACTAAATAACAGCGGAAATCGATAAACTTTACCATAATAATACATCTTACCCCTTCCGTTATTCTAAACTGAAACTAATAGAATGGTAGTTGTAGCGGATGTCTTAAAATTTATTGGAATAGTTTCCCATTACGGCGAATCTTGTATTGTGATACCTGCAAGAGCCTGCTAACGTACATAAACATAAATTTAGTCGTCTCCTTCCGTCGATTACGACTTAACCTATTTAATCACCACTTATAAGGGCTTACGGTACATAATCAGTCATCAAAGTAGCGCGCAAACGATTAGGTTATTTACAAATTCAAATCTTAATACGATTTCAGTAAATTATTTCATCGATATCTGATTATGATGTCACGTATTGTATAGCGAGTTTCACATGATTATTATCCTGGGCTTTCATGGAATTCTAAGTTATTTGTGAGCGAGTTGATGATAAGGTAATTCTTCTTGTGCCTGACAGAAAGATTACCCATTTCGCATTTAAACGTCGTGTATGGTATGTGTCCTTCAGTATTTGACTTATGACCCGTTGTCAAAGAAAGACGGGCAATAAAGGACGTGTTTCGCGATCGCATCTCTATCCGTGAAAAGCCGTCAACTTAAATATGGGCGTCGCTTCCGAACAGAGACGTTATTGCAACCGCACGGTGATATAATGCTGGCGGTGTTCATTTCTCACGTTTAACTCGGCGAGTTTAGAGTTTACTGCACATTGTTCCAATGTGTGTTAATCATGTTGATACTTATGCAACTTAGAAACTTACTTTGCATACATTCTAACTTAATAAATTAACCTTCCCGTAACAGTAGCTCCGCGCGTCTGAAGATATATTATCGCAAACACTTATTTGCATGCATTTCAAACTTTTGCACGTTCACTTCATATCATCGCAGGTTCATTCAGTTGCATATTTTTCCGCGTTGCTTACGCCGACTTTAAGACTTACCTCGATTAATATACGTTACTGTCTAGTTTCAATTATGCTCAGCCTTTCAGCTAATTAATTTTCTTGCGGATATAACTTGGCATTCTAGGTATTTTCCGAGAACAAACTACTTTCGCAATTAAGTTAGTCGTCTAATCTACACTTGCACGTTGAAATTCTCGTATCAAGATTAATAAACTTAAATGCAAATTCATAATACTAAATCATAATTACTCCTACATAGACTGATAATTGACAGGTGATAGAATCTTTTGGATGAAGATAAAGGAAATGAATGTATGACTGAAGGTGTAGATCTTTAAGAAGATTCAGAGCAACATTTATAAATTTAGAAACAAGCAAAAGTTTTGTCAAGATTTCATTTTTGTTGAATATTTGTAGTAGTTCTTGTTGTTACCACTTGTCCCTTCTTGTCATTGTAGGTCACTGAACCCACCCGTTCAAGGTGATATTCTTTTGGAGAGTACTCAGTTTATTATTATATTTAATAATCTATCGCTTATCAGATATTCTTTTGCTAGCCTGTATGACTGCTTCATTATTAACTCCATTCACAATTATATCAAGTACCAGAGATGATCTTATTGCGAATAAGCTTTTCCTTGGTTATACTATTCTGATGAAGTCTAGCAAGATCAAAATGACCTTGTACAGTTAGTTTCTATTACCCATACAGTTTTCAGTGATTCAAACAATGTTGTCTCATTTAATTTTGCTGGTTTATATTTAGTTCTCTTTATTTGCCTAACTAGTTATTTCTTAAGATGTGTCGTTGAATTCTCTGTTTAGAAAGTATTAATGATAGGTGCTTAGAAATGAAACGATATATTTTATCTTTTGTCCATCGCATTCTCGTTTAAAGATTCTTTTAATAAAAGGATAAAGAGGGTAGTTGATAAAAATCTTATCTCAAATCCATTTATCGTGTCTATCGCAGAGTCTGCACTCACAAAATTCCCTAGAGGGCTAATTTCTTGTTCCGCTGGGAGGCAAAAGTGTTTACTTTATGTTTGGGCTTCTTGGACCTACCAGAACAATTCTCAAGCTGCAGATTATTGGCCTTGTGTAGGTCGGTTTATGAACATAAGATGAATTCCCTCTTTTCAAATTAAATTAGGCCATCATCACCCAACTTTTAATCCATCTAGTCCTCTTATTCTAAATATTCTTCGATAAGAAGTACCAGAATTCCCATACGATTAAGAAGTGCTGAAACTTATTGTGCGACTGTGCAGCTGTTGTTGTAGTTGTTGGTTCATTGCTAAAAATAAAATTTCTTAAATAGTGTAACACTCTATGCAGTATTATCTCACATCTTAAATTGCTAGTTTTCAAGGCTTCTAAATTGCAGTGAACGTATATTCGAGGTTTTAGATAAACTAATAAGAAGTGATTTGGCGCTACTAAGTCTGGCAACTTCATAGAAAATTAATCGCACAGACATGTTTCTTAAAACGTTTTCGTGATGTGTGATAAATTGCTTCATCCTGTTGAAACTTTACCAAGCATTGAAAGCACTGACATTTTTAAGTAATAAAACAAAATTTTTGTACGTTTCTTTTTATATAACATTATTATCAATCGTAACGAAACTGTAAATTAAGTCTCTTTGAACCCGACAAGATTTTGATTGTTCCAGAGCCACTTTCAGAGTATTCTTATCTTTTTTAACCGCATGTAATATAATAACAAGGGATGGAGCAATTTTGAGGGTGCTCCAGAGCAGTCAATCGAAAACGTTAAATAATGACATTTCAGAAATAACGAAGGTATACTCGAGAACATACTGCGAGTACAAATAAATATTATGAGATTATTTCAAAACGAACGTTGTGTTCGCTGAAATTATAAATAGATAACTTCTGAAGTTAATATATTTCGTGTATCCAAGTTGAAAATATTTTGAACCTTTTTAGTTAATAATATAAATAATTCAATAGATTCGGAGACAAGACAAATTTATACCAGAAACTAAGCACTTGAGTGATTTATTAATATTTTTGAGCTTTCAAAGCATCTACTTTGTAATAAATCTTCGAATGATTGATTGCTCTGTCGCAATTCCTGCTTGCCTGGAATTTTTAACGTGGACTTACTCCGAGATAAGTAATTTTACTGCACAAAATCACAACTTATTTTCATAAAGCGAAGAAGGCTGTATAAAAAATAAAAATTTTGGTTCTTGATTTGATATACTACTTGAATCGGAAAGTTTTGAATAGTAGTAAGTCTTTGGGAACACTTCTAGAAATTAAACTTTAAGGGACTTTATCTCGCAATTTATTGTCGCCAGACACACAATAGATAATCAGGCCCTGTGCAAGGAAACTAAATGGAATTAATAATGCAATCGCCGTGGAGCAGAAAAAGGATGAAACGCGGATTTAATTCTCTTTTTTACGTGCACTTTGTAATTAACTTTTTCAAAGCCGAATTACAGTATTCCTGCCGGTATTTTAATTACAGGGACGTTGAATACTTTCAATAATTGATATTTGTTTCCATTTGCCGTATTATTTTTTGAACGCACTTTTTTTTTTTAATTCGAATGAATTGTTCTCTTTGTACGATTTACAGTTATCGTTGTATTGTTTTGAATTAATTAAATATGAATTCGTATACGTCTATAATTTCTAAAAAGCGATTTCATCATAATGGAATTATTGAATTTTTTCGCAAACTAATCCCATACACTAGTAAATAAAATATGCTCCTGTGTATTTTGAAAATTTATTATTTTTAATCATCGAAGTTTTAGTCCTACAAAAATGGTTATCGCTTTTGTTTAGTAAAATTAGAGACTACTTTTTTTTTAGTTTTTAGCGCGTACATTTTATTTTTGCTGCGACGTTTCAGTTCTCTATGGCAATTATTCGCCAGTAAATCTCATTATTTTTCGGTTTAAACTGAAAAGCTGCGTTCTGTCCATCTGTATGCATGAAAAACGGCCTTGTTGCGCGTCGACATGTATCAAAAGACATATTAATTTTCATCGGCGTTCTCTTTCAGCGCCGCACGACCGCTTTAGCATAAAAACGAGCTATCATTTAGTTAGCTTATCGGACTGCTTTAATGTGCTGTGCACGTCTCTGTTGTTTATTATTTTCCGCTAAATGGCGGCCCTCCTGGCCTCTGCGACGCCCTCGCTAATGTTATAATACTACATTGTGAGCGATGTCACGATTTTACGGGGTTAGTATAGCTTAATTGCGTTTTATATTATTAATATGAGTGAACGTAACCCAAAGCTCGAATTTCAGGTTTTTTTTTCAACCTTTATGCAATTTTATCGTAAAAGAATTTAATTTAAAGTTAAAATTACAAATAATTTCATTTGTCTTACTTTGGTCAATGCAGTTAGAGAGAAATTGGATATTAATAGTTTTAAGTTTGTTTCAGATCAAAGTAAACCCCTACACATGATAGAGTAAAGAATTTAAAAAAATATTTGTGTAATGTATTAATTAATCCAATGATTAGTAAATATTAACAGACAGGACATAATGTTATTGGTAGTGAAATTCACTGTACAAATTGAACTGCAAGTGTTACTGCACGCTTCGTTAACGCAAAGTGTTGCAAAATAAATGGAATTTTTATTCAAATCATCTTAATATGGCCTCGTATATTAAGATTAATTTCTTGGCGTCTCTGAGGTCATACTAAAGTGAGGGTGTATAGAATAAATCATGCGTTAATGAGCTTCTTGTTAGTTACACAAAGAAAATCGCCCACATCATGTGTTATACCATTATTTCGATTCTGTCCATCGAATTCGATAATTGCGTTAATAGTAGTTCCATATATCATTAAAACGTCTGTGGTTCATTAATAATGTACAACGTATCGATCTGGTTGATTATGAAATAGTGGCGCAAATTTTTCGGGTTTGTTTTAATTAACGTCACGGAGCGGCGTTCAGTGGGAGGAAAACATAAATTCGTGAATTCGAATTTTAATTATTAGTAACGTGTTGCCGGAATAAAGAAAATAATTAACTAGAGTACCCTCCACGCATCTAAACGAATAATTTCGTTAGGGTAAAATTAAGTTAGCGCTGACTACCAAACTTGTTCCCTTCGGTATAGAACTTTTAAATTAATAAAAAACAAGCTATACTGCTATACGTGAGAAGTGATTCTAAGGGTTTTGTTTTAGTTCATTTATTTGTGTGCATTTTACTTTCTAATTTCAGGAAAGTTTTTATATTTAGAATATGAAACTGTACATTTATTTTTCAAATTTACAAGTAAACCCTAATTATATTTGATAACAGAATTTATTTTCTATTAATATAGGAAATAGTTCAATATCTAACTTGGATGTTTAAAGTTACGTTGCGTAAAGTTTTTAAAGAGAGAAAAAACATACTGAAATTTTAAACATACTTACAGAACAGTTTAGAGAAACATGCCTGTCGAAATGTGTACGATTGGCGTAAAACCTTCCAAAATAGTGTAGCTGACGTGCCATAAACTTCGTGTATCTCTTTCGTAGTAAATGAAACTAAGAGCATGGATAATTCCCAGCTCATTTATAGAAATTGGGTATATTATAACTTCCTCATTGTGATTGTTGATGTGAGACCGCTAATATTTACCACATAGTATGGAATTGCGTGAACGATAAACAAAATAGACAATTATTAATAACAGAATCTTTAAAATAACCAACATTGTTCTAGTTTTTTTGGATCGGTAGTTCGTTTTTAGATTAAATCAAATATGAGAATCTGACTTTAATTCTTAATAGCAACTATTAATAACTAAACCGTAAGCCAATGGCCTTTGACCCCAATAAAGCTTTTAATATTAAGAAACAACAAATAAAACATGACCAAAAATAAAATAAAGTATAGCAGAAAAAAAAAGACTAGTGAAATAATTCTTAAACTCCGTTTGGTTAAAATTAAACATCCCTCGTATATTCTGAGCTTGTTTATAAAAAAAAGAAAAGACTTTCATTTTAATTAAATCAAAATCGCAAGCTCGGAAAGACGTCACAGTAATAATCTCGTGGGTGTTGTTTGGCATAATTTCGAGGCTCAGTATAATTGACAAGATGGCAGTTTAATCTTACTTTTTAGCGCGACACAGTGTGGAGATTTTAAGATTCTTAAAGGCAGCTTATAGGCAGACAATTGCCTTGTTTGCGGAGCATTATCGCACCGACTTCAATCTGCGCTCCTTTCTTAAAGACAATGCAGTTAGGATTACCAAGGAGATTACATAGGCCACGATAGAAAATTAAATGGTAAAGACAAATAGATTTACATAGAAATTATTTATTGTTAGTTACATTTACTTCTGGAAATAATTACATACAGTACGAAATTATTTTCTTCTTTCGGTTTTTCCTTTATTGCAGAAAATCCGTGGACACAGTATAATTCAACAGTTTTGAAAGTATTAATAATAATAATATGTTTTGCACAGAGGCAAAAAAGCAAAGTTCTGCCCCGTAATGGATTTTTAATGTAAGACTTTAGCGTGTACAAGGCTGCTGGTTCAATAGTCTGTCAATTCCTCTATCATAATACAGTTTTAAAAGTCGTTTTACAGACATACTTGAATGAGCTTTAACGATACAACTGATATAAGAATATGACGAAATCTAATAATGGTGTTTTTATTTGTTTTTTTTTTCTTTATTACGGTAATGGTTCTATTTGAGTTAAAACTCTGAAAATATTAAAACAAACTTGCGCTCCTATCAGAAGAAGTTTCCTATTTATTTTTCTATACTTAAAATAAATCTGACATTTTCAATTTGAATTTGTGGTTTATGTTTTGTGTACAACAAGAATGGTTTCCTTTCGAATCAAAATTTCCTGAATTTTCGTGTAGCTTATGCTTTAACTTTAGCGGTTTGTAAAACTTCAACTGATGCTTCACCCAAGTAAATACCTCTTCGTAGAAAATTATTTAAAGGCATCGGTGTCAAGAATAAATTCCTGATATTGGACGAAGCTCGAGCGCTCTGCGGAGTAATGAAACTCCTCGCAATGTTAAAAGCTCCTATTATGGCGGCCGCTGAAAAGACGGAATGAAGTTGTAGTAATTTAAGTGGAAATAAATGAAACGAAATGGATGTTTAATTATGAAATTGAAGTATTTTAATTAAGGGCTCACGTACAATTAAGTAATTCAAATATTGCCGTAATTAAAAATTTCCCGAGGACGGGGTCGTTATTTTTAATGGCAACGGAGCGAAGATGACCTGTCTGAAGTTGCTCGCGCGTTAATTGTGATAGTTCTTTTTTGTTTTACTGTCAGAGTTATATAATGAATAAAATTAAGTATTCTGTCTTTCGCAGCTAAAAGCAGCAATCACATTTATTCTTTCTTTTAGTTATTAATTTTCTCCTGCTGGTGACACCATGATATCCTCCAAAAATGTTAGTTCCATACCGCTTTTATTTTCATACTGTACTAAGATTAATTTCACTCTGATAATTAATTAAATAATTTCAGTTTTTTTTCATCAAATAACTTCTACACGTACACGCATACAAATTTGGAGTTAATTCTAACTCCTTTTCTGTGTTCCCTCGCGTCCGTACGCTTCTGATAAAAATAAACGGAGTAAAGACGTCTAAAAGTGGCATTTTAATCCTTGCGGTAGTTATTCCAAGGGGTTAATATTGTCCAGGAAAAGAGATAGATTAAACTTTGTTTGTATTCCTAATTCTATTCCTGTATTAGTATTGTCCCGAAAGTTCAAGCATTTCTATCCTTAAAGGTATTAGCATTATCCAGAAAATGAAAGAATCTTTACTGTTGGCGCACTCACTTATATTTTAACTACTCTAAAGAGAGGAATCCACTTTTGATATTGCACTTTCTAACTCTTGTTGTTTTTTGTGGAAACATTTGAATTCCTTATTGCACTAGAATTCTAAAGTAAGGTTTCACCGCAATTGGTTGGCATATAGTAATTTGTAATTAAAATTTGCCATAAACGAAAAGTAAATAAGTGCGACTTTATTTCATTTTCTTCTATTCTTTTCAAGTCCTTCTTATTTCCCAATCTTTACATTACAAATCAATGTGATATTAATAAAAAATTATTGGTAGATAGGCATAACTCCTGTGCAAAGAGAAGATATTATTTAAAACCTCTGAAATTAAGACTACTTCAACATTTTTTATTTTAATCCGAATATCGTGGGCTTCACTCGGCGGAAAGGGGTGGAAATTAAAATTTTAAGGTTCAGGCAGCGTGAAATGATATTTTAATCGAAGACCAGGGCAGATGTGTGAGGAAGGGCGTCATCGTCGTCGTCGGCGTTGCATGCAGAAAGACCTCGTCGGGATTACTCGAGCCATTAAATTCTGGCCATCGTAAAATTAAATTATTTCTACGACTCCTGGCTTCGGAGTGACTTCATATCTCGCGCTTCACCGACTCCCAATCCAGACAGGCGTGTTCTTGTTTTAAGGAGCTCGTATACAACAGAAATTCCATGCCCGGAGGAAGCTGTAAATTTTCCTTTTCATCGATTTTAGCTGTAGCACTTTTATTTTACGATTTTTATCAAGGACATTTATTTAGTTCCGAGTTACTGTTATGTTCGTGTTATGGGGTACAATAATTTTCCTTTCGTTTTAATGCCGTTGCTGTTAACGATGCTTTTATATTTTTATGACGCCCGGAGCTTTTTATTATGCTTTTGCCCATTGTAATACATAGAAACGATTTTATGAAATCTCACTAACGAAATTTACCTCGACGTAACGCCACAATATCCAACGATAACAGTAAATTTTAGCAGTTATTTAGGTATTTATCTAATGTTTGATTCAATTGTGTAACCGAAAGTACCTTTTTCTTCTGCTTCCATTTTGATTTATATCTCAGGTATAAGTTACTAACGCTGCAGAAAGCGTGAAACTCTCGAAGGCAGAGATAATTCGAAACGCTATTGAGGTTCAACATAAGTGCGATGTCAATTTGATTGCAGTTTGCAATCGACGTGCTTTTGAGAGTTTGACGAGGCTTGGAACTTACCAGAAGCTAATTATAACTTGTCGATCAATTACTGTCAGTAGCAAAGGGCAGTCAACTTCAGCAGTGCCATTACTAACAATCATAAGCTTACATATGAAGTTGTGAGCATCGGACACTGTATTTAGCTCCTTCGTAAATTCCATCTAATGCAAAGAGAAAGGAAATTTTACGCGAGAAACCCTCATTTTGAAGTAAGATATCAGTCTTAAAGTCGAAAGTCGAAAGAGTGGGGGCGCATAATGCGCGGTAGAGACGTTTAGTACAAAAGCAAATTATCATATCCGCTGTGTAATGTGTTCTTTTGCATCTTCGTCCGGAGTATTCCGCCTGAATTATCCCCAGGATTCCGTTCATAATGTCAGAGAGGTGCGAGTCTGTAAGAAATGATTACACAGCGCGCGCTTCGGCTCGATGCTGGAATGTTGCAGGAGAGCAAGAACGCCAGCACAACAGGCAGGTTAAACTCCCTTAATGTTTAATGTAAACTCCTTTTAAGATTATTAATAGGAGCTGGCTTTATTTATGAATATGTTTTGCTTACGTCTATTATTCAGGCAGGAGAACCAACTCTGAGCCGCCTGCATTACTCTGCTTGGCTTCAGAATATGAAAGTGGGTGTTTTAAATTAAGTTTTTTTATATACCGGCTCTCACAAAAAAGAAATTCTAATCTTTACTTTAATTTCAGCTTTTTTAGTGATTAACTTTTTTGCCACTGCTTGTTAGTATTTGAATATTTTATTAACCTTTGGTTACGACGTCGAAGGATTAATCAGTATTTAAAGTCATCAAGCGATCTTGAAAAACCTCAATTTAAACAAAAAAATTATTCTCTGAACTTTTATTGAATTATTTACCAAAAAAACTTTGAAGTAATCCGTTTTAATAAAGTAAATAAAAGTACCTAGTTTATTCCAAAAATATGCTCTTTCGAAACTTTTTCAAATAATTCTTATGGTTACTCCTGCTTAATTAGTTTAAAAAAATTAATGGATTTGATGAGTGAATTGATTGCTTTACTTTAGTTTTTCTTTAAAATCCACTTTTCATTCAAAGGAACTAACTTTAAATAACGCAAGAGCGATTAATAATAAACTACACTCAATTCAAGATGATGAGAATATTGTAATGTATTTTGGGTTATGTAAAATTTTTCATTTTACATCTTGTTTGTTGTAGTCTTACCCTTCATGTTTTGTGGTGTTGAAATGAGAAAATTGTATTTAATTTGAGTTTTCAGAGCGATGAATACACTCTTTCTGTCCTTCTTAAGTTTTTCTTTCATTATGTTACGGCTACACCAACTATAATGACCTTGAACCGCTAGTTTCTTCCTCTTGCTTGATGGAATCCTAGGAAGTCTGCGCCCCCGCTACTTATGCCAGTATTTTCCTTAATTTCTTATTTTCCTCGTGTGTCTATATGTAGAATAATTATTATGAATATATTGATTTTTTTATTGTCGACAATCACAAATCCTTTGTCTGTTTTCAATTGATCTTTTTTCAAACTTTTAAAGCAGAAAATCCTTTGTTATGTAATAAAAACGATGCCTGTGTCCAGGTGCCACCTACTCGCATCTTAGGCAAAACCTCAATCATCATGTTCTAACAACATCACCATTATTGGTGATGTTGTTTTTAGTACCGTCACTTGCAGATGACTACAAAACGTCAAAATGACAGTTGTTAGAAACGTTAGATTGACAACGTCAGAAAGGCGTCACGTGACACTTGTGTAACAAAGCAACGATGACGATTAGTTCAAATAAACTAATGTCGTTTTCGACTGACTGCTTCGGAGCACTCTGAGAGTATCTCTATCCTATGTTATTACATGAGGTTAAATAATAATAATGGAAATAATTTGAGATAATTCAGTCGAAAACGCTATAAATTTAGACCGCCCCTTGATGAAACTTCTTTCGATTATGATTGGCCCGCACATAAGATCGCATTCTCGAATTTGGTTGCTAAGGCAACCTCCGAAGTAAACACGAAAAGACCCCCCGACGAATTAGGCCCGTATTCATAAACAAAATTTAGGCTATACGCTCGATAATAATTCGCAAACTGTACGCATTTCACGTGTAGCGAATGCACAACCAACAAGGGTTTAAATACAGTCTAAGAATTAGTTTTCTAAAAGAAATCTTTGCAGTACATAAACACATATTTGCTATATTTTAGTGAACGCATAGCGTAAGTTTTGTTTATGAAAACGGACCTTAGACACAGTTCTGATCATCGATGATTCGATTACGCATTGTAACCTTGTAACCAATGAAGTAGAGTTAATTTATCCCTGCTATGAAAAAAGCCTTAAAAATGTGAGATCACTGACGCTTTAGCTTCAGTACTATATTCTGAGCACTGAAGTGTCGGGAGCATACATTCTTCCGTGCAGCTTATTGTCGGAAGCACTTCCAAAGTCTCCTGTGTATCAATTGTCAGGAGCAACATTTATACTCTTCCGTGTAGCCTATTGTCGGAAACATCCACACACACTTCCTATCGAGGGCAAGCACACATCCATTGTCGGTGTCATCAAAACCAGCAAGAACAAGAGAAGAAGTGGAACTCAATCAGAAGCAAGAGATACTACCTACGTCAATCCCATGTTTAACATCCGTTACTACGTTACCAGGTACTCACCCTACAGTAGTCCAGACGATAACCTGCCAGGAGAGCAGAGCGTCACATACATTGTTATTTTTCTTCTTCTTTTAATTTGGTGAAGAAACGCAAGAACCAAAGACTTCTGAAATGAAAAAGTGAATTATATGTACACTCGTCCCTACTCTGCATTTCTTTCTTCTTCCTGCATAGTCCTCGGTGTAACAGTAGCGATAAAGGCAAGTGGAAGCCAGGAGAAGAATATTCATTTTCTGTGGGGTGGCTCAATTATTTTTTTATATTTCAATTTGGCACAATTTTTGATAAAGTAAAAGAAAGCAAAAAGAGTGTTCCAATTCTCGATTATATTGTCTTTGCTTAACATCTTTGACCTTCCCTTACTGGAATATATTGAACCATCGAGTTCTTCTGGATTTTAGAAGAATGACAGTTTTACATATTTGTTCATCCCCTAATTCAATTACATTCGAGGTTGTTTAAATATGCTCTGATATTCGGATTGTATTCTTTGCCTAACTATGCGGTTTTTATCTTTTTCTTCTATTATTTTGGTATAGCTTGTTGATAAGGGTTTATGGTGCTAATTGTAATTTAGATTATGTTCTAATTATTTAGTTTCCTTTCCCACGAGCAATTTGTCTGCTTTTTATAATTTCGGCATCCTTTTACGGCCCGCAGCTGTAGATTTTGCATTTTCTAGCATTTGCAAGAACTCCTAGGTGATCGTTTACAGTCGTATTTAGCCTTCTCATTTAAGCTGTCTAAATGTCTGCTCACGAAGACATTCCGACATTCTTATGTTGGGTTTTTATTTAATCTCTTTAACGATTATAATTTCCTCGGTTTTATGCTTGGGCCATTTAGATAGTAGGGGTATATTTTTTTTTGTACAGTTTAAATAGCAAGTGGCAATTTACTTGGAATTGCTGCCATTAGTGTTCCGGTGATATTAAAATTAGAAGTTGAGTTAATGGTGTTTTACGTGATAATCAACTTGAGCGGAGCTAAGTGACGTGGTTAATAAAATTTTATTTTTACATTTTTCCCCGGCGCTTTCGTGGAAAGCTTCGAATAGAGCCGGAAACGTCAATTTGTTGGAGTTGTTCACGTGAAGTAGCCCCGGACGTAGTGTGATATCAACGTCACGCATGTACGCACATTAAACTGGCACGAAACTGTCGTAATTTTAATTGCAAATTGTCACAACAGACAAATATGCATGCGGGTAACAACTGTGTGTGCGAACGTACGCGTTTGTGTGTGTGTGTCTCGTCATGTGATCACTTCTGTAATTAATTTAGGGCCTGTCGGCGCCCGCTCGAAATTGCATTACCAGATAAAAGCGTGTCGAATCGGTCGACAAATGCTAACCACGCAAACTGTAAATTACTATCGCAAATAGTTTGCATAAAAGAAATTGGACCGTTATCAACGGTATATTTATTACGTATTATCTTTTGTTAACGCTCTGCGGAATGTACGCGATTCGAAAATTGTATTTTTCAGCGTCCCTGTTTCAGCACGGACGGAGAGGTTATTCGTTCTTTTGTGTGTAACACAATTTCACACGAAACTGATTTCAACACTTGTTTCCATAACTACCCTTTTTTCAACAGAAATGAGCGTGTATGAGCATGTTCTGATGTTTTATACATTATAATGTTCATTAAAATTCAGTACTATACAAAACAGTCAATAAAATCGCACGGAAAACTGTCGCATTGCTTCATAAAGTGGGAATGATAACACTAGTGGACATACCTATTCAGATGTTGCATTTTATTCATGTTTATTTACATATATTCTGTTTATATAATAATAATAATCATCTTTATCATCATCGATTTGCTACAGTGCATAATAAAATAGTTTATTCCAGTAAACTAACAAAATTTATTGTTTTGACAAAAATTTGCCGAATATAAAACATTATTTCATTTACAAGCGAAATAAATACTAGGAACCATTACTTCATAACCAAATCCAGTAATTATGAAGCGGAATGATTTTAAAGCGGAGGATATTTTCCTGCAATTAAAAATGCGTAGGCAGTTTGAGCCTGCTGACGCAGTTCTTCGGACGGTCGGCCATTACAATGAATATCCACGACCATTTTCGAACGACTGCAAGTACTCACTGTGAATATTTTATCGCCTGTTTACCTTACATTCATTCGGTCAGCCGACGTTATAACCTGGCGATATATATTTAAGCGCAAGTTTAAGCGAACAGCCGCAAAATTTAAATTTAAATAACGTATGAAAGAGAAATTGTGCCATAAAAAACCGAATTAGAAACGTTCACAGCGAATGAAAACATTTAAAAACTCGGAGGGTTAAAGCCGCTGTAAAAGTTGCGGGGGAAAACGGTGCTTAAATTGTTGGATCGTGAATATAAATGTTTGATTCGCTGTGGTCCGCAGAAATGCGGCGATAATTTATAAAGTCGTCTTATTACATAGTAAATTTAATTTCTAGTATTATTAATTTCATCTTTTTTATACGGCAGCTTCAAATCAAATACCCAAATGAAACTGGCTAATAAGTTTTTATTGCCAGGAGGCAAATAAAGTGGAGTAATTTGGAGTACTTAAATGGCTTGATTAAATTTCAAATTTCTTCTGTTAATGTTTTAACAGAATTACTATTACGAAATGGCGAAGTACTCATTATTACTAAAAGGATTTCTAATTTTATTTTCACTCTTGTTGTCTTATTCATGTTCAGAATTATCTAAGCTGTTCAGTTTATTTTAATTGGTTTTTTAATGTTAATTTGATTTATGTTGAAGATACCATTACAAAATTGCACATCGTGTTATTGCAGTGCCCACATTTCCTTAGTTATTTTATAATTCAGTATTGCCTAATTATTGGCATATTGCTGTCTCCATATTTATAACTACATCATCTATTTAATATTTATTAAATCATTTTCGATAATCCATTTTAGAAGTCTTCCTTTGATTTTTTTTGTATAAAAGACGTAAAATAATATTTTGCAATGGGAGTTACATTAGAACTCCCTGCTTTTTACTTACAAATATAAAATATTCGGCAAACGAATTTACACATTTATTCGTGCGTACGTTATTAATGGAAATACTTGAAGATCTGTGGTGTAGTCGAGCAATAATAACATATCAAGTTCTGCAATGTTGAGAATACCTTAAAACCAGCAATAAAGGAGGATTTGTACCATGACAACGATATCTATATTATTTGTCGATCTACCGTCATACATGTAGATATAATAGTATTTCAAATTTCTAGTAGAACAACTAATGAGCCGGCAAGAACGTGCAGGACACAAAATGGAAAAGAAAGTTTTACGTTGGCGATGTCAAGTTTGATTGATGCGTTATGCAGAATTGCCTAAAGCTCCGAATTATTCATGTCAATGTATTGATATAACATTTTCTGAACGATTTGCTTGTAATTTTGTCTTCTTTTCTTTATTTATGTGCTCACGTCGTTCCTAATTTCACTTTTTAATTAATATTTAAAACATAAACGATTAGATAATTTTAATGTTTTGTTTCAACTTGAATCAATTAGACAAAGATTTGAAAAAAAATGGTAAAGGGTAATTTTTTGGCTACTTCTTCTGGAATTAAGACTAATAAAATTGTTTTCATTATAATAACTTTCTTACAAATTATATACATATATATTTTTAATATATCTATGTTGAAGCAATGAAAAAATAATTTATACTCATTTTTTACTTCTGAGAAATAAATGCGAGAGCAATTCGAAATTCTGCTTATCTCTCGCTGGTCTTACTTTGCATTAACATTCTTATAAATTAACTGCAGTTTTGTATTTCACATTCAGTTTTAAAGAAGGAGTACTCTCACAGAATTTTGATCAGATTAATCTAACACATAATTTTCAATATACTTAGCAACACATGCTCGCTTACTTTAAGCATTTCTTGGCATATTCTGCATTGTAAGTTCAATAAATTAAGTGCAGTTTTGGCTTTTGCTCTCAACTTGCTTTAAACTCGCGTGCTTACACAGAATTGTGATTGGATTAGATTTACACATTATTTAAAAAAGCAACTTGTAAAATTACAATTAAGTGTCAGTCTTGCTTCTTTTAACAATTTACATTTACTTAAAGTATTAGTTTTATGGATAAATGTTATGAATCATGTGATTTGTAAAACATTCCTTAGAATCACCAGGTATTATTTTTCATTTATCACTTCTTTAATTGTAAGATTAAATTTCCGCTTTATCGTAAAAACAAACGCTGGTTAAATATATTGGGTGTAAAGTACCTCAGGCCGACAAAACACACAAGTAAAGTTCAATAAGCTTCAGCAAATGTTTCAGCCGGGTTGTAGTGTGTAATCGGTTTAGAATGCATGAGTGAAACTTGGAGTGTATTGCCGTGACCTTGGAATGAATTGTTCCTTTGTAATAATAATGGGAACGAACACTAATTAACATGATCTGTCTGACGTAATTAACGTGAAATTAATTTACTCTACTCGCTATGATAATACTGTATGCAATTATCGTACGCAAACGCTTAATGTTCTCAGGCGCACTTAGATTTGATTTATCTTTCTCTGCAAGTGACTGTATCGATGTTGGAGAAGGATCATTTGTTTCGTTTTCAGCAAGGAAGAATACTTGAGCAAGCAAATTAATTCTATTCTATCGAGAGGAACATGTATTTCATTTAAGATTCCGTTAAAAGGGTTGGGATTTGAATATGAAAGTTTATATCAGAGTTTAGAATACCTGCGTTCCGAAATTCCAAATATCCAAGCCCAGAATTTCAGTACTAATTTGAAAAATAAGACTTTGGAGATGAATAATATACTAAGTTCGTAAAATATTCAGTTAATTCGATGGAATATTCATGATGATTATAATAATAAAAAATATGTATGTTTCAGTACTTATTTAAAAACAAAAAAAAAGTTAAGTGTGTATCTGCGTGGATGAATAAATTTCCCTATTGTCCGATTAATCTTATCCTCAACAGGAAAGCTCGCGTTTCCCATATAAGTTCTTAATAGACAAACATGTATTCGTATGTAAAGTTCTTCGGTACATACGGTCAAAATGGCGTCATTAATTATAGAGGAACCGTTCCCCAGGTGCACGTATCCGCAGCTTTACTTAATCGTCCATGCGTCTTGATCATTGTAGAGGTGGAATGTTTCGCATCCCCGCTTCCCATAGCTCGCCCCTAACACAACCGTAACCCCAATACCTATGCCAATACCACCCGCACGACCCAATAGCTCCGGCGGGAATTGCTAAATGCTCCGGCGTATTTTATGCACGCCAAAGCTCCGTCCTAGTTCGCGCTCGGATGCAGTTTTACCTGTGGCACCCCGCAAACCTTAGGGATATTTTGAAGTTTTGAGGTTTGCTCAGATTTAATTTGTTTAACGAGTTTCAGTAATTACGCCGAATTCTTGGGACTTCCGTCGTCGGCTTAAATTGAAATCTTTAAAGCGGATTTCATTAAAATTTTATATTGATATTCACACCGTTCGCGAAATTGAATTTGAATTTTCACTTTTAATTAAACAGAGGTTTATGAATTCCTAAAATGTTTGAGAATAAATAATGCAAATTTAATTTCTGTTGACTTTCTCTAATTACCGGAAACTTTTTAAAAACAATTTAAAACTTAATCGCAAAAAATATTATTTTCATTTGCCCACGGAGAAGAGAACTCAAATATCAGGACTCAACGAAATTATATGAAAAATACCCCAAAATGTTCTCTTAGGGCAACTGTTATCTGTATAATACACAAATGAAACCTTTGAAAATGAAACATGTTATGAAAATACCTAAACTCTGAAAAATGCTTATTGATTTGCATACAATAATTACCTATAAACTATTCTAAAGCAAATTATAATGAATAGCATAAATGAAAGGAAATGTTAGTTACTTGAGTAGACAAGAAAATGCTATTAAAAGACGTATCACAAGGAGTACTTAGTTATTTGAATTTTTAAAGTTGGGGTTGCTAGCCGTTAGGAGTTGTGGGGTGGGGTGTTGAAAATTGCATCTTTACATGATGTCCGAGAATTTTTTTAAACATTTTTGTCAACCATTTTATAGAGCTTATTCGTTACTTTCGGGAGACACTGTACATACTGATGAATAGACTTAAGCTGCAGAAAATCCTATCTAAAAAAAAAAAGGACAAAATTCGATTATCTACTCGTTAATCGCTAGTTGTGCAAAAACTATTTTTTGGTCCGGTGAATATCAGCGAGAATGCGGACGCTGGTCGTGCGGAATCACGCAATCTCAGACGCTTATCGCATTGTTTATTCCCCGTACCTCACCCCCAGTAACGTAATAGCATTCACGTAACTCTATGAGAATTTTCACAGATTTGGAAAACCCGGAAATGTTGTGCTTTCCTAGGATTTTCTTTTTGTTATAACATGCTTGCGGCTGATGGAAACTAGAATTACGAAGATAAAGTTTCAAAATATTATTGTGCCTTGATAAAAGTTGACTCTGTTTACAGTTACTTCCTTTGTATAAATTATGCAGATGTAATAATGTCTACGGAAGTTTTAATTAGGATGAGACTTGCCAAAGCAGACTTTTAACAGAGGAGACGTGATTGCTAAAATATCTTCAGGATTTGTGAAAATAAATTCCTCAGTCAATGAGTATATGCAGAAAGGAAGTTATAAGTTGTGCAATATTAAGCTTGCTATGTACAATATGGCTCTTTTAGATTTGCTTATATACTGCAATTACCTACTTTTGTTTTCAAGTTATTATTATCACATTGTTCTTAATATCGTGGCATTAGAGGAATGTATTTTGTTTGAAAATTTTCTCTCAGAGATATAAACTGATATGACGTATTTCCTCAATTAGCTGTAATAAGCTAAAAGTGAAACTGTCCCATAAATAAACACAATATTAAATTTGCGTACTGTTCACAGCCGGCCATAAAAATTATTTTTTTACCAGAGACCATTCCGAAATTTTAAAATTCGGTAATTAAGCAATAAATTCTAATTAAACCGTTAAGTTAATTTGAAACTGAACGTCCGTAACGGCAGTGCAGTGGGCAAATTAACATCGTTATAATTCTTTAATGTCATCGTAAAGGGCGATGGATGGCTGAAGTACCTGAAATAAAGCGGTAATCCTCCGCGGATTCATATTCTGGGAATACAGGACATAATTCAAACGGGAAAGTATATTAAAACGCCCGGGATCTAATGCAGCGGACGTAAGTCTCCGTATACTTTCGTTTTCCTGTTAAATCGCACCGATTCACGTAATTATGTTCATCCCTTTAATGTTTTTACATAAATAATTCTTAGTTGCTTGAGACACTTCTTTGTACAGGGCTGACGTTGTTAAATTTACCTTATTTTTATCTGACAGTTTAGTACAAAAACGCAATATTCTTTATTACGTTTAAGAAGTAGTGTTCACGTATTAATACGAATTCAGAATCCACTTTTATGATATATGAATTTTGTAAAAGCCTTTTAGCTACATATTTTCCTCGTTTTTTAATATGTTTCTTCACATGCTTCCACTCTTTACAAACTTTATATTATAAAATGTAAAGCATAATGAAAAGGGACTTTCGTCGAGCCTCTGTTATAACGTTTTCTAAAAGCCAGAAAATTTTTTACCCTATGATGGTTATACATTAGAGGCACTTATTTCAAGGATTATCTGTGCAATGAGAATTTCAATTATTATTTACCTTCTCAAACCTTCTTTGCCTGTTCTTACTGTGCTCGTCCATTAGTTTTTGCATTTTCTTTATTAATCGGTTTCGGGTTTAAATCTCATATCAACCAATATTCGCTATTAAATTGCAATATTGGAATTTGAGTTTAAACTCGACTCTATTTCGGAGAACTCTCGGAATCGATTACGTACTGCTAAGAATCGAGTTTCGCGAGTCCGGAACTCAACTTTTTATATCGCTATACTGAAGTGTCTATGTATTCAACTCTCTGATTCATATGGTATTCGATTCGCGTAAATAATAAGTGAAGTTATATAATAGATTTAATTGATACTCGACGTATATGTATTTCTGTATATTTTTGATGTATCCCGCATTAGAGTGGAATAATAAGACGTCGCAATAATACTCGAGCAATAAGATGAGCCTGTGGGCATTCATGGCTCTGAATACTAAAGAACCGTAGGAATAAAACGTTTGAAAGAAGAGACAGTTCGTGTGGAAGGAAACGTGACCAATAACAACGCGTCTTTATTGTTACGGCTTACAAATTGCCCGGGACCAGCTACTTATAATTATGTGGTTCCCAGAATCTCCAATAATGCGCCCCGAGTGCCCACAATACTAACTCCCACAAATATTGAGTGCCTTGTTCGTTTTCTTCTGTCGATTTATCCTCGCGCGCTCATTTGATGAGATTGGGGGACTTCAAAGATTCATCTGTACAGTCGCAGAGAATTATTATTTTATATTGTAAGCTCTACACGAAAGCTACTGAGTCGGATGTTTATTTGCTTAATTAATCTCTTGTAATCATGTACGCTTTAGTTGATTTACTATACACAGGACCAATTTATGTCACATATATAATATGTGATTCCTCGTCAAGATTGAGTGTACATAATTATCAATGTTGTACATCTAAATCACTATCTCTGCAAATGTATGCAATTCTGAGATTAATTGTGTTTCCATTATTATTGTTTATTTTCATTTTTTTAATTACTGATTGCTTTAAATACCTATTCTCGTCTATTCCATCTTGTTGATTAGCTTAATTAAAACTAATTAATCTGATATATTTGATGAGAATTTAATGAATGGAGAAGACAAAGATTCGGCGCCAGTAAAAAGCGGGTTCACATGAAAGCATTCAATTTTACCAAATTACATTACTGCTATGTCCTATTCAACGAGGGTCTTTGATGCTTTCTCAGGTTCGCAGCAAGATGGAAATTAATATCGTCCGGAAATATATATTTCACTTTTCGGCTCGAAGCAATATAAATTAGCTCTATTCTGTGTTTAATAAGAACGAGCAAACAAGACTTTTAGTGTCTGTTCTTAAAGTGTAATAATATTGTAATAGTTTGGATTAAAAGAAAAATGGTGTAACGTAACGTTTTATAAATAAAAAATGAATTTCAAAGGGAAAATAAACTTTTAGCATCAGTTTTGCGCAGCCCCTACGAGATGGTTTTTATAGGTCTAAACAAAGAAAAAAATAACACTGGAATAAGGAGCTCAGCTCGAAGACAGTACTATATTCCGAAAGTATCGGTAATTTGTCATTTTTATATTTTTTTATTGAGCATTACGGAACAAACGTAAGCACATTTTTCCATTAACGAAATCCGATATCGGGCATAAATCTTATGTATTATCTGTTTTCTGCGTCGGTGGCTTTCTTTTGCACTTTGTGGGGGTATATAATCATCTATAGCGGATTAGACTTCGAGCACAGCGAGGGGCTGAGGCAACTTTCTTCGTTCGAAGAGTCCCCATCCAAATCGCCGACCCTACTACTATCATTATCACGAGGCATTCATGACCTGATTACATTAAAACTTCGTCGTTCTTATGTCGTCACTCTCTTTTATAAATATTGAGGAGTTCAGGTCGAACTAGTTACCAAAGATTTATTTGCCCCTTATCTAGCACAGAATCGCCTGGAAAACAAATTGCGGAAGCAAATTATGACAGCGGGTATAAATAATGTTACCTTCTGAACTCGGTGTTGTTAGGTCTCAGAAAATTTAATTAATACCTTTTTAAAGTTGACACTTTTCTCTTATCAAGCTTGTACGTCGACTTATCATTACCCTCGTTATTCTAAATTTAAATCTAAGGTAACGAAGACTATTCAAATTTATTTACTCTTGCAAATTTTAGCGGTCAGCTTTTGATTAAAGAAATTTTAATATTTGAAATGTATTCAGTTGTTTTAAATGTGAAAACTCGCTGTTTTCAACTGCTAGTAATTTTGTCGTTCTATTTTTATTCTTTTCTCTGTTATTCACAGTTCATACAGAACAACAAGGTTTCCAGGAAAGCTATTTGCATTCTCATTTGTTTCGTAATTTATATTGGCAGCTTTTATTTATTAATTTCAGCGCACGGCAGTATCTGATTGTCGGTCGATGTCGAAAAATAGTAATTTGAATTTTAATTTCGTCTGGATTTCAGCGTGTTTATGTGTACAACAGACGCCGAATCGAATTTAGTGCGGTGTTCTATCGAAATGTTTATTAAAACCTGTACGAGTACATGGAGTTAAAATAGGAACGCAAAAAAATGGACAGTTAATTATTCAAAAAGTGAAGGAAGATTTTATTCCTCGATGTTAAATGAAAAATGTTTTTTGCGATTTTATTTGGATCACATTAGAAAGTTTTTATCCAAAGAAAAAGAAGAGAAAGTTAATTCCGACGGTTACGTAAGTACATAAATTTATCTTCGAAAAGTTAATAACTTCAGTATACCAAATTAAACTGCGTGTCCTCGGATTAAATTAATGATTTTGCTTGTTCATAAACTCTAAACATTATTAATGAACAGTGAGTGCGCAAGTCATTGAGAGAAGTTAAATTCTTTGATAAAAGTGATCAATTTCTAATGAGTTAAGTTCCCTTCTTGGTCAAAGGCACGAAAAAACTATATGTTACAAATAATTCAACAACAAATCTAATAATGAAATTTACAGAAGAAATATTAAAATGTCTTCACTTTGCAGAGCTGCAGAACTTATTTATCTATCAGTAAAAGTTTGTGATGCCAAATTTTCGCCTGAGACTTTTTATATGAAAAGAGTTAAGTGAATACAAATATAAAATAATTTAGAAACAAGTGAAACTTTACGTGCGCTCTGAATGAACTTAAAAAAGTTTTTCACCCGTGGACCCACCCACTGGATAAAGATTTTTATAAACGCGTTATTTTTACTTGTTGTAACATTTTTTTCATTGATTACTAATACAGATCAAATTTAGTACCTACATTAAGAGGAAAAAAAAAACTTTATTAAAAATGTTTCACCAAATAAAAATCCTACTTCAACAATCAGATGAACTCAATCACTATTATAATATTTTAGCTATGCTTCGTCTCATTTAGATATAAATCCACAAATTTCTACTACGACGTGACCGTCAAATGATTGTTTCTGAAGGCCATTGTGTGTCGACAGATGATATTCCACCTGAGTTAAACACAACTATATCAGTAGTAGTAAATTTCATAATTACTAGAAAATCATTTTATGATTTAGACGCATATCAAAATGAAATGAACTGGACACTGTTTCTTCCTAACTTCAGCAACAAGTTCATGGTTGTTTGATTAAATATTTAGAGCACAAAACAAAGTGGGTTAATTAACTTGACCTTCCTCTCTCCATAATGTTTTTAAAAGTTTCTCTTTACCGAACTATTGTACTCTAATGCACTGCAAAAAAGTTTGCACGCTTTCAGACATGAAATTGTGGGGCTAATGTTACCGGGAGGGTTTGAGCTAATAACTTAATCGTAGCCCCCCTCTCCAGTAATTTCTTTCAAAGTTTCTTGTTGCACTTGTTATGCACGATTATGGATCACTGTTTTCAAGTTTTTCACTGCTTACAGAAGAAAAAGTTTATTTAGAATCTGAATAAATAAAAAAAAAAATAATTTTTTAAACTTCCAATAGGCTTGTTGGTCGATGGTTGTAAAAAATAGAAAAGAGTAAGGCAAAGGCAACGAAGGAAAAAATAAAACAAACTGAAACGACAAAAGGTTTATTCACCCACGTATCAATTAAGAGTTATTCAATCGTTCAATCGATATTCCACACTTATTTACAGTAAACAGCTTAATTGGATCACTTGTTTTTGTTTTGCCTAAAAGCTTTTTAAAAAGTAGGTTTCAAACACACGGATTAAAGTTTTTATTTTTTTTTAAATTGTGATTACATTATTTATGCAGTAACACGTGTGCATCAGTAACTGGTTGAAATGTGAAAGCCGATATATCATGAACAGTAATTCCTGGCTTTGGCAGAACGGAAGAGTTCTTTTTGTTTGTTTCCAAAGTAAAATAATAAATCAAAGAGTCAAACTTGTGCCACTATTACATTTAAACAGAACATATATCAAAGTGTTGGTCGGTTCCACGATACGCTGTTCTGTATGATAATAAATCCGTATTACTCCACGATGCCACACATATTTGGCCACCAGAGGGCATTATCTCATTGCAAAATCCTGTTACGAAATAACAAATATACTCCGCTTGCCGTATTACTCCGCATGAATTGCGTTCTTACATTATTCACATTAGGTTTATATTAATGTTTGTTACGTAAAACTGGTAATGAATGGACTCGCGTATATTGTTAACTTTGCTTGTACGAACTTCATTTTAACAAAACATGCATGCCTCGAACAATGCAGCGATTATGGCTCTAAACTTAGCAAAGCTCTTTGCCTAAAAACATGAATCGTAAATACCGCTTTGTCATAAATTACTGGTACATATTTATGCAACAATAATCATTTCACTTTATTAAAGTTAAGCTTTTAATTTATATTTTTTCTACCGAAGACTAAGAATAAATAGATTAATTTCATTTAACAACGCTATGATTTAATATATTAACGAGGTGGTCACAATGATAAAGTTTCAATTATATGAGATAATTCGGAGTTCTGCATAGTTAGGTTAAAGCGTATGATGCAAGCTGAATCTGCAGTGCTTGATTTCATAATTATATCAGATAAATCGACAGCTCTGGACGTTGGCTTGATTGAATGTTTGATTAGCAGGAACGAAATTTACTTTGCACCAAGATCAACTGAGATTAATCAAAATTTGAACTGTTAATTATATTTGTGTTAGCCACATGTCGTGGAGATCAGATCATCGACATGTGATCATAAAGAGCAGCTTCGTACTCGTCGCTTATTATCCAGTACGTATACAGGGCTAATATCAGCGTAATTAAATGCACTGCAAGTGCGGTTTTAATAACGTAATTAATATTCAGCGGAACTTGTGCGAATTAACAGAAACTTGTAACTAATACACCAAATGCGACTCTAATTTCGCATGATCATTCGAAATAACTGATAGTCCATTTAATTCCACAACTTGCTCGAAACTGTAATGATAACCTACAAATAAATAATCTTGATTATCACACAATACAATTTACATCAGATTTTGTTATAAATAAATTGTTTCACTTAAAAGAAATTTAAAAAAAAATGTTTAAGCAGTTGTATGTAGTCGTAAGTATAAACACGTTAATCCTCTGTGTTTTGCTTGTGTCCTATTGACTAGGATTTAATAGTGTGTTAAGTAAATAACCCTTAGACATTTTTATCTGTTACAAAAGTATTCTAAAAACGCACTTGATGTCTGCTTACATTTACAATTCCAGTTGAAATATAAAAGATCAAATATTTTCCAATTTTCATATTTCACAATAAAACTCAGCAGGTTTCAATTTATCTAATATGAAGCTTCAACTTGCAACAGTTAAATTAAATTACAGAAGCGCGACTGCATAGAAATCATAAAGTAGAATTTCCGTTAATACAATGGCCGCTAGCATTGCTTTTATTCTCTTAATATCTAATGGCAGGGTAATTCGTTTAATTCCAACATTTTCACTACATAAACTAGCGCCACAATTCGAAACTAAATTACTAGTTTCGCGAAACTAAATGTACCGAACAATCTGCGAAATTTTAATTAAAATATCAGACGGGCGCGACGCTCTTCCTGCGAACGCAACGCGGTAGCTCTCCTTATTCTGTTTCAGTTTTCATGCGTCTAAAGCTCCTCGTGCAAGGTTAATCGAGTGGGCGTTTTATGAACCTGAACCCAACACGAGCTATTACGTTCTTGCACCGCTAATTACGTTATGACTGAAGACGATGCTTGCAAATGATTGCATGCATCGCTAGCAAGCGCTTCTGGATAAATTAATTACAGCAGTCCATTAGTCAGTCTATGTTTGTCTACTCTTAAAATTCTTGAGTTTTATGCTTCGTTTTCTCTATGAGAAAGTACCCTCGTTTTGTAACTTCTCCGAGTTAATTAATAAATTACCTAGACGTGCACATGTACTACTAAAATTTTTCCGCAAATGTCAATTTATTTGAGTTAAAAAGGAATACACAAGAGGCCACCACATTTATTTGTAATAACAGCAAATTATTATTGTACGTCTACTAATTACATTCCTTCATCTTCTTCTTCTCTTTCTTTGTAATTCTATTTGATTGGAGCTTTGGAATTTGCGTATAAAAATAAATAAGAGCGTGATCACGAGAAAGAACTTTTCCTTTTAAGTTCTGAACGAAACAAAATTGTTTAAAATCTTTTGCTCGTCGCGGCGGCTCAATTTTTCTGCGACGGTAATTGTTATAAAGTTATTCGCATAAAAGTTAATTCAAGTCGTCTTCCAAATCGAATTTCCGGTTCCAATCAATCGACGTTTCGTGATGCACGATAAACCTGCCGCCGGTGTTGAAAGAGTACGACACGAGACGTTTCAGAACCACGGTCGTATTGTAGTGCTTTCAGGAGCTTTCACACACCGGAGTCAGGGTATCACGTATCGCGCGAGCGGCAATTGTTTCCTCGGAGCCGCTGTGCAGGAAGTAGGCCATGCTCCACTGCATGCAGATTTTGAATCGATAATACTAAACGACGTAATAGTGCTCTAAAACAAGAAGTCCTTTAATGTGTAAGAGAATAGGAGCTGCATTGGCCAACACTATTGAATCAGCCTTAAACGGTTTAGGTCTACTGAACTTAACTAACTTGTATTTTACATCGTGGATTATTGCAGCGCATTGTGAGGAAAGGTGGAAGAAAAGGATAAAGAAATATTAGGAATTCAGTAAGAGCTGCACCTGGAAATTGAAGATTTACAGTTGAAATCTAATTGTTTATTTTTAGGGAAAAAAGCAAAGTGAATTTCACCCGAGGACTTTGTTGAATTGTAAGTCAAAAGCATTTTGAATCTCATAATCAATTTCACTCATTTATTTAAGCACGCTATTAATTTAATTACGGCAATTTCTGTAAAGTAAATACAATATTGTGAAATTTTACTTTAATATTCTTCTGAAAATAATATTTGTAATTTACAATAAATCAATAATAATTGTGGCATTGCAGTTCGTCTGAACTGAGAAGGTAACAAAAAAATAATTTGCCATCGAACTCATGTTTTAATTAAAACCAATCGAAACCAATTACATTTCCGTTTAGTTCAACTTTAATTGCGGCAACAACATGAAAATGTAATAAAATCCAACATTTAATTATGAATCCATCGATTACAGAAATTGTATTTCACTGTATGTACGCAGGGTAAGTGCCCCATAAAACGAGTTCTGTGTTGCAACCGTGTCGAATAAATGCAATAACTTGTACGATAGAATTATTTATGAACGTCCGGCAGTCGTTGTAAAACGCACGGACTTGCTTTTGATATGTAAATCACAACGACGACGAACTCATGTGTCCATAACGAATTAATATAATAAGGCGCACATACATGTAAGGAATACTTCAGGCAAACAAACTGACTTATATATCTACTATATTTTATCAGCAATTAAAAATATGTAGACAAGAAAGTACGAACGTAATAGACTGAGAAAAAACAAATTGAAAAGCACTCTAAAAGAACCTCTCCCTAGTAAATTAACTTTTGCAAACTTGTTCCGTTAGAAGCAGATTAATTCGAGTAAAATTTCAGCGCTTGTTTGAATATAGAAGTTACCATCGCACCGCGATAATTCGAACGCGTTTCGTTGTTTGTTTTCGTTATAATCTATGATAATAAACACACTAAACTGTAGAATTATACACTCCAGTGGAATGCTAAATTTTGTATGATGTTGACTGTTCAAATCCAAACACAATGCCGAATTATAATGCCTGCCGCTGAAGCTTCAGAAAATGAACGCGAAGCTCGAACATAACGTAGTACATAAGTAGTTTATTTATTGTGCAGTTTTGTTTACTTTGCTTTCAATGTCTTAGCTTGTGAGAGTTCATTTTTAAGGCAGAATGCGGTTCACGTTAATTAATGTGTAATTTTACATTTATTTAAAGTAGTGCGAAGTGCATCAGTAAAATAATTGTCGGTTTCATTACATCAAAGTATCATTCTTCCCTTACTTTTAAATATAAAATAAACGCAATTTGTTGTCAAATTTCTAGCAACTTTTTGGTGAATATGCACTGGTAATATAAATAATAATGTTGAGGGATTAGCGAAATCATGGAAACTGAAATAGAATTTTGTGAAAAGTAAATATCAGCGAATCGTTAATTAATTTTGTTAATATTTTAATCATACATCAAAAGCATTAATAAATGGAAAGTATAATTTGCTTCAATTTAGCGTATTCCATGGAATACAACGCGTAAAACTCATGTAAATTTATGTACATGTCATATTTTTTAACTATAAAATTAAAAAAAAAATGAAAATTAATTAAAATTGTGTAACTGGCAGTGTTAGGAAAGAGTTTATACATGTATTTCGGCCTTATTGGGCTTCATCAGAACTCTGTACCTTAAAAAATTTTGGTTTATTGAAAAATTTAGAAAAACTTACCCAGTTACACAATTTTAATTAATTTTCATAATTTTCATCTGGCAAGAAAACTTGATTTTATAAAATTTTAATCATAAATTCTTTTGATATTTAATGAAAATCTTCGATAGAATCTTGAACAAAAATTGTTAATAAATTGAATGTTATAATTGCACATATTCATTAAATATGCGATGACAAATAAAAGAAAACGTCTACAAAAAAATAACAATTTATTTTGCTTTACCCCCAAATTTCGCCCGGATTTATTTCATTAGCCTCGTGTTGTGAAAGTTACTTTGGCAAATTGAACTGTGTTATAAGTTGTCAATTTGGGTTTGACGAAAGAAGAAGTTGAATATGATAGATTATTGAAATTGGCGGCTTTTGCTTTCTTTCGCAGTTTTATTACATTTAACATTTTCGACAAGTAAATAAATTCCTAAAATTTAACGATACATGAAGATGTTTATTGTACCGTTTTAAAAATGTTATATACATACGAACTTGATAATTATTAACAAACTTGATACTTGAAATTACACACAATTTATTGAAAGAACGAATATAAGTTGTTAGACAAAGTGTACACAATCTATATATACACAGAGTTTCTAACCCAAAATAAATAAACTTACAAAATTACACGCGAGCGATACTTGTTAGTTTCATTTAGCCGTTGCATAAAACTCAAATAATGAAAGTTTGCAAGTCTAGCGACTTTTCAATGAAAGTTCAGACGGGTAGTTGTTCTGGCATATGCCGTATCCTGCCAAAGTACAGTAAACTTTTTATTAGACGGAGTCGACATCCCTGTTTTCAGAAGTTATCCTTGAAAATTCCGCCGGAAATTGTTATTTCGACCTATAAAACTCTAAGCGACGTTTTTTTTTTCGGCTGAAAATTTTATTTGCTGTGTACGTGATTTTTAAACGCCATGAATAATTTAGTATTTGCTTACTAAAAATTTCTGTTTTCCTGAGCTGGCAGTTTCTAATTATTTTCTTGCATCTAAGAAGTCCACTTTCATTTATGAATAAAAACATGATTGTTAAATTAGTTTACCGAAAACAAAATTGGTTGATAAGACGCCGGTTTGACAGAAACAAGTGAGGAATTTTGAACTCTACTTTTTAACATTTTTACTTTTCAATAACTCTACTGCGGGAAAGTCAACAGTATTAAAAGAGTTTACTTCATTATAGTCAAGAATAACAAATAATAAAAGCATCCAACAAGTGTAATACTCATTTAATTTATAATTACATTTAGTCGACTAGATTCTACTTCTGTGACACGAACATATTGTCACGCCACGGGCATTAACAAAGCGCTTCAACACTGGCTTTCGTCATTAACATCTGAATTAAAAACACATTCATTTTGCGTAGACTACACTTTGAAAATATAAATGTTTTGCTTTCTCTTATTCTACTACAAAAAATTCATCTGTGTTTTCAGATAATTTGAGTTCCACAAAGGTTCTTTTTTAATACGAAAAGTGGAATGGAAGTCGCAATAATACTATAATAACATTTACGTAAGCACTTTATTTTTAAGCGTCTGCTTTAGACTATTAAAAACGCTTTCCTTAAAACCCTCTAAAGCAAGAATATAATCAGCATTGCCTCCGTAACTCCGCATAGATGAAAGCATAGAGATAAAATTAGCATAATGTTCGTGATATAGCAAATAGCAAAACAAGGAATTTACTTAATGCGGTATAAACTCATGTTCCAAACCCAATTTATCCTTCAAAGGAAATTAGTATAATAGACTATTAAAGTAAATAAGCGGAGCAGGGGGGGCGGGTTATATGGGAACGAATGCGGAGCAACAACGGCAAGATCTCGGCGCGACTGACAGATAATCGTAGATTTACGTAGCAGGAAACTCCGACGGTGGTGAACCACCACCGTGTCCAACCAAACCCGATCTAACTTTCTGACTGACTGCCTTATCCGTTCCATGTCCGCACGGAGTAGTTGCCAAACTATTTGTATAGCTAACAATCATACGGGCCAAAACCTATGTCGGTAATTAGTCTCGGCTTTACAATAATTACCCAGAGATGACTTCTAGTTTAACAGTGCAAAACAAGGACTCTAGCGAATTTACTTCTCAGCATTTACTTTTGTTGAAATAAAGACCTTCGAATAACATGGGATTAATGAAACTGTGCAATTGTGTACACGAGCGTTACAAATATTAGTTCACCAAAATGCTACAGTGCAATATCATATGAACTTTAAGCACGGGGAAGATTTACTTGCAATTTAAATCAGCGACATAAAATTTCCCTTATTCTTTTATTCTTCTTTTAATAACGATTCTATTTTACGCTCCCATAAAGGTAGTTTGTATGCATGCCATCGTTTACTTAACCGGAAGAAATCAATAAAAGAAATGGGGGTTGAATATTAACTGGAAGATTTCATTAAAAAAAAATTGACATTCGGATCGATTTTGGTCGACATTGCAACTTGGGCAAGATGGAGCTTTGCTAGTGGCAGCAATTCGCTCTTCACTGTTTCTTTGGCAAGAGAAAGGGTTCGAATGAACTTTCGGGGGTTATACTCCGAAGAGAGTTTGAAGACTACCTTGACCGTATGGTCTTCTCCAGTCAGGAATTTCTTAGCGGTCTATAAAATTTCATACGACTTTGCAATCGTGGTGTCGGTTTGCTTTTCTACAGTGTCAATTGGTGAATTTGGTCATACGATATGTTCAAGATGATGATGATGTCGCGGATGCGTTCATCGACGCTTCTTATACCCTGCACTTGTTGAGCTTAAATCACACCATCAAAATATGGATGGTTACTTTAAATTGCTCGCTTAACTTGGTGATTAAGTTGTTGAACGTCTTCGTGGCCAAGTCTTTACCACCATAAAACCTTTGTAGTAGTTTATATGATATTGAGCTTCATCAGAGACGCGTTGAGCCTCGAAACATTGATTTAGACAAGAAACATACACGTCCCAATCATTGCTGGCTATGTAGTCTGAAAAAGTAGGCGCATTACTTGAAAAATATTGTCAAGAACTCGGAGTTATATTTCCTGACGACCCTGGTTGTCCCGATGCGATCCGCATCACTTGTTCAAAAATTTCATGTCTTTCTTGCTCATGTTCTTTACATTGAGTTGTCCTTGACGCATTCGATCTTCTCTGGCTTCCCGTCCTCTATATTCTGCTGCTCGTTTCTTAGTTCTTCAAACATCATATTCATCGACGTTTCAACCAAGGTTGAATCGCCTGCGGAGCAACAAGTACCGTACCCATACAAAATTCAATAACTTTTCAAGCCTTTATTATTTTTGAAACTGAAACTTCCGTAACGACGCGACGCGACGGTAATTACGCAATTAACCAAATTCTTATGTTTAGGTGTTTCCCGATCCCATTTTGAATACATATAGGTATTTCAATATGGATATATTTCTGTGTGGATTTTAGTGTTAAAAAAGCGTTAAAATATGTGCTCCACATCAAATATTTACCTCTGAACTGCGAATTTTCTAGCTGCTCGTACATACAGTTTGCACAGAGTGTTATTGTGCTTGCATTTATTTACCTTTTCTCGATAGCAACTGTACATAAACGCAAAACGCGAACTTTCTCCTTTATTTTGTTAAGCGAATGCATTTAGAACTAAAATAGTCTGTAGTTGTGTGCTCTCATATAAATTCCCCGAAGCATGTTTCACCGATCACATTAACATTATAATGAAATTCGACGTTACTGATATAGCATTACGTCAAATTTTATTTCGGTCGTTGTGATCCGAATTTTAAACAACTCCTGCAGAAGACTATCCGTAAAGAATAAAATATCGCTTTTTGCTCTGCAGTTTTTAGGACTTTCGCAATTTATCTTGTAAGCATAGCAATTTCTCATCGAACATAGTAATATACTAAGTTGGAGAAAAAATATCGTACGCCGTCGTCTTATTTTGTCAAGCGGAAGTTTTTAGTGCTATTCATCAGCGGCCATGACACGTCGAAAATATTTCAGATGACAGAGCTTCAGTTTTTAATAAATAGAAGTGGCGCAAGGATTATCAAGCCTGACGGGGGGTAGAACGGATTACGAGAAACGTTTGATTATTGCCAGCTCGAATAATGTATGTAAACACATAATTAATAAACTTGTTAACGTTCTGAAACCAACGAACGTGTGCATTCAATTAGTTCGGCACCGGGTGAGAGTGCTGCACGTTTCCGTGGGTTATGAGCAATTTACATTACGGCTTCTTGCCCAGAGAATTCACTCACGTGTTTATACATGCCATCATAATAACACCCTTTCAACTAGTTTCAAACTTTTTTTGAACAGGTTAATTAATTTCGAAAGAAAACTTCATATTTTAAGAAAACTCTTGATATTTTAAGAAAAGGTGTATATATGTTAGTATCAAAGCTTGACGTAGCATTTTTCTTTAGATAATTTTAAATTAAAAATCTGAATGCAAAAAATGTTATACCTCTGCGAGAAACGTCGCCGAGTCCCTACTTTCTGCCAACAAAAAGACAAAGGTAAATTTTAAGGCATAAATGATAATGAGAAAAATAAAAGCACTTAATAATCATATAAATATGTGAAAAGTTAAATGTATCCCAACTACTCAGATTGAGTAAATTCTAAATGCAACTTCGTGTAGCCATACGAAGACGAACATTTGTATTTGACTCAGATTGATCAAAAGTCTTAATAGAAATTCATTCATATTCTGTATATTCACTTTAAAACCTCTTTTTCTTTCACTACTGATATAATTCTGAAGATGAAGATTTTATTTTTATTAAACATTAGATCATCTTTCTTGGTTACAAGTGTAGTGTAGTGCTTCAGGTTTTCAGTTTATAAGAATGTTATAACAAAAGTAGCAAGTAAAAACATATTATATTCACGTCTTGTACGCACAAATTTATATTGTTATGAGAGTATAAAACATGTGTAATTAGTATTTTTATTTTTATGTTTATGGATATCAAATACAGTGTAATGATAATTAATTAATAAATAGATTGTTGTGTAATGGAATGTATGGTAACCCAACCGTAATATAAATTATTATTAGAGTTCGTTCAACAGATATAACTCTCACAAATATTAAATATTTTAATATGAGCAAAGTTTTGTGGTCTTCCGACCCACATAAATTACCTTTATGCGCTCGAGTGATATTATTAATAATAAAAGCATTTATAAGATACTAACTGAGAGATAATACTGGCGAGTTATTAATTAGTATAATGTTTGCTGTTAAATTTCTAACGTATATTTTATAGATATCCCTCAGTATTTGCAATTAATATTCCGCTTACCCTACCACGTAATTTCATTATCGCTACAAGAATTATGTTACCTTATTAATATACTACAGGTACACACCTGGTTGTCGTAGCCGTAATTTAAATTTAAACTTTAATATAACTTAGTTAATCATAGAGGCCACGCGGGGTGCGAGTTCGTTTTTCTTTCGTAAATTACACAATTATTGTGGAGGATACACATAACGAACTTTGCAGTTTACAGTCAAGTTGTAATTTAATTAACGGAACAACTTATTTTGCTTCTCGTATTACAAGAGTTAAAACGGAAAATACATTAGCAATAAACGGGAAACGTATTAACTTAATTGCGCAGTGATACAAAGGACCCGATTCTTTACGGTTATCGGGTTAAATTTTCAGCGGTAGCGCCGCCGTAATACGATTTTGATAAAACGAAACTGCAATAAAGCTCACCCCCTTAGAACATTTTATTCGACATCGTGGCGAGAATTGGCGCAGAATAAACAAGAATGGGACGCCAGCACATTATGGTTGAAATGTAAATTATGAGTGTAATTCAGCATTCACCTGTTGTAGTCTTCCCCTTGGATAAATAGCTCTTGCATGTCTCCTTTTTAAATCAGATTGTTGTTTGGACAACTGCCAGCAAAAATCACTGCTGGGACTTGTCGCACTGACGGCCTCTGTCTCTCGAATATCACCACCAAGTCCTCTACAATCCCAGCGAGTGGGAGATTATAAATTTATGAGATCTCGGTTACTGGAAAGCGAGTTTTCATTCAATTATTACTACTCAAATTTGGATTAGATTTACGAACAGGTATAAACGCGAAATGTTAACATTCTTTACATTTACAATTTCTACACAACTTTCTCTTTTATCATTCTTAGTGAAGTACGTAATAAAATTAAAAAAAAAAGTATTGAAAGTTGATCAATCAATCAAGAGATCAATTCAACAACAATAAAAGTGATTTAAGGTAACGTTCTGTTTTCCTCACAAAATTGGGATATGTAAAATCTACAAACAACTTTTCAAAGTGAACACAGTTAACTCATAACTATAAAACTTGAGATCGCAGATTATGTTCTCCCAAGTTCTTCCAAATTGTAAACAAGCTGTAACACTCAGAGGACTTATGACATTATCGCTTTATGGATGTCGTCGTTATCAGACGCCATCCATCCGAATTTTGAACGACGGTCGCTCATTGGATGTCGAAAAAGCGGTAGTTTCATCCGTAAATGCATAAGTTAGAGATCGCATTCCGGCGGAGTGTAAATAAAAGTTGTGGCCAATAAATCTGTTTCCCGCAAAACACACGTAACGAACGTAACTGGGATGGCCCAGATACTAACTTTGAGCAGTAAAAACGCAAGGATACTCATTTTTCATATGAAATAAAAGTACCTGAATTAGAAGGGAAGAGATATAAATTTAATCGCTTTTAGTTTGCGAGGTTCTTTTATTATTCTTTATTTTACCATTCTTCACATTTTGGTCTTAGATCATTTTAAGGAAGAGTGATTTTGTTTGTGTCACTTACTTTCTCGAATATTTTATGTTTACTAAAAATAATAATCTGTGAAATTTTAAGATAGTTCCTTCATTTTGTTTTTCTTTTGGGTGGAATGTAAACTGAGCTTGTAACTCAATTAATCCTGACAAGCTTTGGAGTAATTCTTGAGTAAACGAGAAACTAAAACTGTATAATGAAATCCCATCCACTTCTTTTAAATTTCTTCGCAAATTCGCCATATTACATGCCATATTTTCTTAAAATTGTTTTGCATCTCACACTGTAAGCTGCAATTTTATAATATAATTCGGGAATGCTCAGTAATACAAAAGTTGCAAATAAAAAATGGCATTTCAAACAATAACGCAAATAAGTGGAACTGCACATATATGGAACAACAAAAAAAAATAATAACAAATGAAACTGCTATGCCGGGAAAAATATGTGCTGCTTCAACGTTATATTTTTATTTAGGGGCTTAATACATTTGCGGAATTTATGGCGCTGTGGAGATCAATGCATCATTTCATTACGCGTTTTTTTCCGGATTCTTTTTTGATGGACCGAAACAATTTTATTTTACAACGATATTTTTTTCGCCTATTAACCGCCTGATTTACTGCCCGTATTGTACGCTTGAATTTATTGCCAGATATTTCATTAGCAAATTAGTAGTTTTATCGACGTGAAAGTTAATTACAAAAAAGCTGATTATTTCAAACCATTTTTTCCAACATAATTTTCATTTCAGCATTTGTGTATATATAGGAATCAGACCGAAACGTTTTTCACCAGAAAAAATATTGAAGTTCTGTCTCTGTTAATATCAGATAGAGCTTGAAACGTATTATTTCACGTATAGTTCCTTTTCAATTAAAAACTTGTCTCAAGTGAACTGAAGAATTAGGATTTTCAATTCTAGTATATCTTTTTCTATTAGCTTAAACTAAATGAAAAATTTAACTACTCTGGAGAATCAAGCTATGAATTTGTATATGGATGCAAGCATACTCACATAAATAATAAAGCATAATGCGTCGCTAAACGTTTTACGGTGAATTTTGAGGTATGAAATGAATTATTTAATGTATGTCAGGAAACTAATAACTGTAAAATTTAAAAATTCATAACCTATCAACAGTATCGACGGCCACGGGACACACCAAGTGCTCAACTTGTATAATGAAATGAATTAATTTATACGCTGACAATTTCAACTGTGAAGCTTTCGAGCAAATTAGAAATCGATTTTTAAAGCGTCGCAAGTATTAAAAAGAATAAAAGATGAGCTGAAAGGTTTTTGATGAAAAGAAGTGAGAAAGAAACTAATTTTGTTTGTCGACGCATTTAAAAGCTATTAATTTTTATGATGTTTTTAATTTCACTGTACAGGCTCTAAGAAATTTATTAGCAATGTTGTACCTAGATATTTCAAAAGGAATTTATACGAACTGTAAGAATATTTGTACAAATGTCATTCGTACAATTAGAAGAATTAATATTGGAATCGAAAAATAATTTAATATATGCTAATATAATAGTCATACTACTCTATCTTTTCGTGAAATAATTAGTGAAATCAAATTAAACCAATTCAGTAAAATCCAAATCAAAATTTGAAATGTGACAAAATTGCAATTCTTTTTAATTACTTATTTGTATTAATCCTGATACAATGAAAGTTTTAATTTCAATCAACATTCCCTGAAATATTTACGTTAATATTTATGAATTTGCAACAGTCGACATTGTACGTTGTTTTATGTAATTCATACGCGCGTAAAACAATATGCTCGTTCTGCATGAATGGCCAATAAATACAGTTACTTGTAATGACCTGTTTCCTCTCTACATAAAATCGGATACATGCACTGTCGGTTACGTAATGAATTTAAAGTACGCTTTGTTTACTAAAATAAAAAAAGTAGACATAACTAACTTAGTTTTCGATGTAATCACGTCATGCCTTTGTTTGCTGAGTTTATCGCACATGCAAGCGATGAAAAACCATGTAAAATACAAAAAAAAAACGTTTCTATAAGAATGATTATCGAATGGCAACGGTTGTAAAATGCTTGGCCTCCTGTATGCTCGTCGGACGTGTTCTGTGTCTCAGTATTTACAGATATTTTCAATTTTCCGGATGGTAAGTGGCATTTCCGGACCAATTCAACCTTCCGGCTTCAATATCCTGTTGTTGATCCCTCGCGCACCTCTCCATCTATTTCATTTGCACTTTATCATGCAAATCAAAGTCTACACAAATATTAGATTTCATTCTGTTCGTATATTTCAGTGTTGTCACGAGAATTAAACTTGCAAATGGGGGGAAATGGTTTCATAAACGGTGGTGTGTTCTATTTTAAATCAGGAATCCACCGACAGTAATAACAAAAATAATTATAAAGAAAGCATGCAGAAGTCATCTCTCTTTTCTTTTCTGTCGTCTGATTTTATTATCATAATATACTTACTTGTGTTCATAAATTTAAATTTGTGTTAAATATGAATTTATGATCAACAACTTATTTTGTAATAAATGTAACGATTAACAATAAAACTTCAAGAAGAGAAACCAAACAAAAATATATAACGTTAAATGAACCTCTAAATTGGTTGAGTTTTAGACTAGAAATTAATATCCGTTTAGAATTTTGTTGTTTTCTTTAAAATAAAATTCAACGTCTAAAAACGTAAGCAATATGCTTTCGAATGAACGAGACGGATCGATTTCAGTTCAAACTCCCCCGAGCGGAAATTTCGATAGTCAATTTGGATCACATCCGTCGACAGAAACTGTTATCAGAGCAACTATTTCTTAACCCAACAAATTAGCCGGATTATGTGTGAATAAGAGGAACTGTGGGTGGCATCATAACTAATTTTCAGGAATTGCATCAATATTGCGCCATTAATTTTGCTTACTTGAACTCCGCCACGACCACTTCAACAAATTTAGTGTTCGACAATATTGTAGCGAGCAAATTTCAGGTTATTGAAATAGTTTACGATCTCAAGCTTATTAAATACTGAATCTGTGCTATTGATTTATATAATTGTGTTGGATAACGTAGTTAGACGTAATGAACAAATTCATATTATGTTTAGTTTCTCTAATTAACTGTGGTTCATGGGAAGGATCTGGGAGTATAGGAATTTAAATAAATATCCCAGTTTAAGAACCATTTTCAGTTGTAATTATTCTTAAAAGATTACTTGATCTCACGACTGAAGAACGAAAACAATATTCATATTGAAAATTGGACCATTTTAAGGCCGCCACAAGTTTTATTGAGAGATAAGTCTACGTACAGCTACCTGCCATAAATCTAGTTAAAGGATCAAAAAAAGTAAGCCCGGTATTGATATTAAATTCTTCATGCGTGTTATTGTGCTGGAGCATTGTGAGATCGACGAGAGAAGATATTCAAGAGCTAAGCGGTCGCAGTTTCATTTTGCTCTATGGGGTGCGCGTGTCGAAGATATTTCATCGAAAATGCCGAACGATTCGACCGATATTTTTTTCGCGAGCAACATGCAGAGGTACGATTGTTATTCGACTTATTCGCCGCATGTTGGTTATTATATTGCTGCCTTGCATGTTCCACTGCTCTTTTTATATTGTTTAATGGCATGATGCGTGGAATTTACCCTGGTTTGGTTACTGTAAATAAAACTATTTAGGTTGCGTTTGTAATTAATCGCAATCTCTATAGTATTGAATAGGTACAGATAATACGCATTCTTTTAGCATGAATTAGAAAGTATTCGGAAAATCCATTTATTCTGTCCTGAGTCAAGTATCTATATTCAACACATTCTGTTTTCAACCTCTAAAATACCCAATAACCTCAGTAAGATTCCATTACTCGTGGAAAATGTAATTACAGCAAGGATTTATCTAGGTCAACTAGGACTAGAAAACCGATAGATAGATTAATTCTTTAAAATTTTGACTATGGGAATTATAATAAACTGAAGGGAGTGTTAAGGTGACATTCAATTTGTGAGTAATTATTGACGAGTGATGCTATTGATTTATTACAACAAATTTTTAAATAGCTATAATAGTGTTAGTTTTATGAAAAAAAGGTAAAATTGTGAAGCATTCAATTAATTTGAAGTTGTGAAGAGAAATAGAAAACTATCCATATTTGAAGCATCAACAAATCTACAAAAATACAGATATAAACAGAGCTTCAGTGTTTGCAGTTTTTTTAATTAGTCCATTCAGATTTACGTTTCAACGTTTACGAAAACGAACGGGAGGAGTAGTTGTTACCGTAATTGGAAACCGCTGTAATTAGTAACGTTCAGGACTCGTCTGAAACAAAACAGCAAATCGCAAACCACCGCGAGTTACTTACGTTTGTGCTCGTAAGTGAATCCGCGAAGGCACACGGTAAGAAACATAATATCCTTAATGATCCCTATATTCCGTTTTAAGTTCTTTAACTGGGTCTTCTCGCTCTGCTCGCAGTTGGGATTCAAACGAACGACATTAATCCTTTTACACGACGCAGACTGAGACTGAACACAAACATTTTGTAAAAAGCAGTCGTGTAAGCGCATCCTTTTAACTAAACGTCTACTAAATTATTCAGACAAGAAAACGTAAAATAGCACACCCCTTCATCTATCTTCAGATTCTGACTGAATGTGCACGTACATTTATTATACAAAGTGATGTGTTTCTTATTATTAATGTCGAATACTTTACTATTTGTTAATTATCAAAACGAATTAGTATTTATTAATTAATTTTAATCGTGATTATTGATTACTACAAGGAGTTAATTTATTACTACGTCTGTCGAAAGTTCCGGTTAGGTGAAATGACACATCAATTAGATTAACATTTCTTTTGGAATTTGTGATCGAGAATTACGGTTGACTAAAAAAGGTTCTTTATTAAGGAAAAAAGAAGTTTTTTATGGCGTCACATAAAGGTCTCATTGTTAACTATAACCGTAGTATGGGATAAATTGGTCGCAACTAATTTGAAACAAGGACAATAATTTTCACGTTCCGCCCTTTCTACCTTCTCGCCAACGACAGGCCCGGCGTGACCCTTTTTTAACGACGCAGCCTTGGAGGAAGCGCTAATAACAATGTTTCATTATTGTTTTAACAAAATTTCCATTTCATTGTCGGGACGACCCTCGTCTCCGATGATTATTTTGATAACGAGTTATTTAATTCCGGATAACTTCGCGCATTTGTTTCGGGAAAGCCTTTAAAAAACCACCCGGTGTGTGTATTTATGGGTATTAATAATGGTGTATTGTTGAACCTTAGTTTTGTACGGTAATTAATATTTGCTTTCAGTGTAATACGTCATGAATGTTTTACGAGAGGATGAGAGGGAATTTATAATTCAGTCTGCATTTCAGAAAGTTGTTCTTACACATATGGTAATGCTCGAGGTGATGAATATGTGATCAAATTAATAACACTGGTACTTTATATAAACTGTTCATACGAGTACGCATGCATTATCCTGCATGAAATGTTAGCATCGCATATACCAGTGGCCATTTGTAGTTCGTAAAATGAATAATCACTTGAATTTTACAAACAATCCCCTTCAGAAATTTGGTTTCGTAACTTATGAAATCCGATTGTTATTTCCTGTACCGATAATCTAAATAAAATGCACTCGACTTGTTGAGATGACTTGGCAAAAGTTTTAAATATAATCCGACATCCATTTGACTCACTTGCCACGAATTTATGAAGAAAACTTATTAGAAACTGCGGCAACTTTGCATTTTACAGCTTTGACAAGTGAACGGTGCACGCGAAGAAAAACCTTATTCACGCTTGCATATTTTATAAGAATCTTACGTTTTATTACGACGGCATAAAATGTAAGATCTTTCTGATACAAAATATCCCGTAGTAATCACGTGTCAAACTACAAAGCGGAAACTTTATATATGCCATAAAGTGGAAGGCCAGGGCGAGAATAGTGTTGGAACTCCTTTCTTTACGAGTCTCTATGACATATGATACCTTTACGTCCGCATTACCGGAAAGGTTTAAGTCAAGTTCACCCACCTTTGAACTTTGGAAATTCTTTAAAAATATTTTTCCGGAAATGAATTATGATAACCTCATTTTAGAACCAAATAACACTAAAAATAAGAAAGAATTTTTTTGACGAAACACGTCATATAAATCACCAATTCACAGTTTCATTAACTACTAGGCTAACTCAAAAAGTTAGTATCATTCTCCCAGATTTTTGTTGTATCTAAAAGAAAGACGTGATAAGAATTGTTACAATGGCGGTTATACCTTCGGCTTACAAATAATAATAGCACAATTACAACAAGCAATAATCTGATTTAATATTTCAGTTTTCTATTTCCCATAAATCTACACAAAACAAATATTTTTTTCTTAAATTAAAATTTAAAATATTTATTTCACAAATAATTTCAGAGAACTTGATTACTTTTGCTCTCGCACTCCCGCCGCTTTGCTTGTTTAAGTTATGAAAATGTTTCTTGCTAACGAGGCGCTCTGCCGTGCAATATTATCTTCCCCAAAGTTTATATGCGCTCCCAATTTTGAACGTAACATATATTTGTATATTTCGAACTGCCTACCTTCAAGCATAGCTTAGTAGATTAGTTATTGTTTGTTTTACGAGCGTGTCGTACGTGAGGAAATAGGAAATTGCTTACTTCTGCAGCTCCCCTTGCATATCCTGGTTATCACAACTTACGAATAAACAAGTGATAATATCGATCGCAAATCACGCGCGCAGGTAAATCTATTTAAAGCATTCGAATTTTGAATTAAATTTTGAGGGTTAATTAAAATTTTCTAAACCCTCAACACACAATGACGCATTTAAAGTAAGTCTTATTCGAATCGTGTTCTTAAAAAATGTATCGATACTTAATTACAATTTTCAAAAATTGTAATGGTCGATAATGGAAAATAGTTGCTGCAAATCTGGCAGCAATTTTCTTTCACTCTTCTAGAATACAAATGTTTAAACGGTTCCATATAGGGCAAATAGCAGATGTAACTACCTCGGCCCGGTAGATTGCGGTCACGATACTGCGATTTGTAGCCCCTGTCTGCTCGTGCCACGCCGCTGAACATAGAGGGAAAAACCTTAATACCTTACTTTTCTAAAACAAGATAAAGTGGAGATGCAACCACTGGAGACGGTTGAATGTGTAATATGTAACACTTCAATCTAATAATGTAAACAATTAATATTTTTCTAGACTCAATAAAAGTTTATTTGAAAGAAATAAAAAATACATACAATAGAATTTAATGTAACTCTCTGTAAGTTATTTCGTTAACCGAAACATAACCGTTTTAGGTATAGCTTAAAAGTAAATTTAAATTTTATATGAAATTCAATATAATTAACATAAATAATTATTAATTAAATCAAGGGGTGGACGTGGTTAACTACTTTCCTCCATACATAGCAAGAAAAATTATATTTGTTGAATTAATAAATATTCATAAAGAAAACATAGAGTTTGAGACAAAATAATTTTAATAACGCTCTAACGAAATGAAATTTAATATGCTGTATATAAATACAACTCGCGCATACAAGTAATAAGTTTCGTAAAATCAGCAAGCTCTCATAAAACTAATATTACGTTCTGACAAGCGTCGAAGTAATTTACTTTGAACGGGAGTGCAGTTCGGAACAAAATCAACTAATTAAATAAAATTAATTACGTTATGCAGAGTGGCGCTTACATATGTACTGTACACAAATAAGAATACATATGAAAAATGTATGTCATTACTTCAAAGCGAAGCACACCGGGTGGTGGTGCATGAAGGGGTGGTGGCAGACTTATTGTCCGTGTCTCTAGGTCTCATTGATCATTTTAGAGGTGCAACTTATACAACAAACGTTACTTCAGTAAAATTGTATTTTGAATTTTATATTTTTAAAAATGCTAGTTGTTTTGATAAATACAAGATTTCGACATATCAAAACTATTGATTACGAAATTTTTAATACAATATAGAAGTATTTTCGAATAATTACCTGAAATCTATCAGTATTATTAGAACTGAAAGGATTCTACTTGTATACAAAATGAAATTTTAATCATGATGTATAGAGATAGAATCATGCTGTATAAAGATAGAATAAAGCAGATAAAACTCCAGAAACATTTTGAAATCGTATTTATCTTAGTATTTATCTTATTCGAAACTGTTTTGCCAAGTTGGTAAATACAATAAAACACATTTTAAACGCGAACGATAAAGATAGCGCGCGACAATTTTATTGTTTGTTTGCACAGTGCAGGCGCAGATTACGGATCGAAAGCTTCCGAAAGCTCTGCTTGTTATTTAAGCGCGGCGTATTAAAAGTTATGGGTCCCGCGATGTCATATATTATATTACACTTCGCTACACTTTGGCCGCCGTGCTCTTTCATGGCGGGAACCCAAAACGGTCACCCACGGGACTACAGCATTTCGGTGTTATCGAAATGCAGTTTTTATTATTTTTAGCCGTACATGGGTATTTTGTTGGCGAAGTGAGATGAGTTATAACCGCCAAAGCTCTTTTCCCCTCTAACAGACTAAAATTGTTTTAGTGTTACGTACGTAACTTTTACGTTTCTCTACCAATGTTTATATCAACTTTTTAATGCTAGTTTACATAATATGAGAAACAGGTATTTATTAGGCAATAAAACGATGTCGCATTAAGCTTAATTCCAAACTTATACAATTTATTGACAATTGAATTCGTTAGGTGAAAAATAAATTGAGGAGTTTTCAGTTTTCAAGTCGAAAATGTATAGGCTCTACATTACACTATTAAATCGATTGTTTTTTTATAATAAAGTAACTAAAGTAAAAATAAAGGATCAGTGCCAGGAACATGGCTATATGAATACTATAAATAATGTGCTTTTATACAGTCATTTGGATAAGATAGTTATCTACTAAATGTACAACAAAATGCCTTAACATTAATTTGATTGAATGTCGGCTTCATTAGAGTGACCTACAGACGAAACCATTAAATAAAGTGAGAACAAGGAAGCAAATGTTCAATCAAATAAATTTTCACAGTTAAATGAAAAATATACTTTTATATTCAGATTACTTGTACTGAAATAAATAAAATCAGAAATCATATAATTTTCTTTGACACGGTTGATATTAATCAATAATTTTCATTTACATAATAAAAATATACTTGGATAAAATATTTGAAAACATTATGAGTGATGATTTCAGGGAAAGCTCATCAGATTTTTAAGCTACATACATTAGTTTTAGTTCTCCTTATTAAAATGCTACTTCCCGGCTGAGATCCTCGAGATTACTCTGTCGTTATTAAATATGGCTACGAAAATGGTTATTAGTATCTGAAAAGTCTGTTGCAGCTTACAAGCTTAACTAATGCAACAGGTGTTTAGGTTTAGTGACAGTTAACTTCTTAATTTATTTATTATTGATATCTTTAAATGGTGATAATTTTCGATTTCTTTAATGGTCTTAATTTTTATTAGAACTAAAATGATACCACTTTTTATTACAATTAAAATAATACCATTTTCGTTCAACTTTAGTAACTTCATCAAATGTAAAATACTGAATACTGGATGATGAAATCAGGCTGTTCCTAAATTTAACATTTAACTGATTAGGTTGGTGCATTACACTTGTCCAACTTCTTCATGAAGCAACTTCACGAATTAATTCATGAATAAATTGTCAATGTAAACAGCCTTAGGTCATTTTCAGCTGAGCTTAAATATTTAGTTCAACTGGCCATTAGGCTTTAAATTATACAAACAATACATGATAGATATAGTTTCATCATGAAATACTGTGATTGGAAGACTCCTTGCTATACGAGAGTTGATTCCCTATCCTTTTTCTTCAATTTTGGGAGGAGTCTGTATTCCTTTGGGGCAACAATTTTGGATCCATTGTAATATAAGATGTGCGACGAAGTCTTAATGAAGTAGATACCTTATTCATTTTCTTACCGTTTTCCCTTTAAAGCATCCCGCAAATTGACCATCAAAGCAGTCGTTTCTACTTTTTGCGGTGGAACGATTCCAAAAAACTTCCTTCCTGCCTGATATTACCGCCTTGAATTTGTGTAGTGGAAGAAAATCTTTATGAGAATTTTTATTTCAATTACTTAGGCTTATCAAGTGTTCGTTATCTTACGTGGACTTGAAAACTATGGTTTTATGTCTGATTTTCTTTCGGATTAAAGTCAATCCTTAGCTTTATGAGGACCTAATAATTTGTCTAGGTAATTTAAGGTCTTTTAATAATAACCTAAGATCCAAATAGTGGTAGAAATTTTGACTAAATAATTTTCTCATAAGTCACAAAGCGAATTCCCAAGAAAGAAAGAAAAACGCTTATTGTATTAAAATGCTTTTACAGTTAGTGCTGATGCACGTTAAGCGTTCTGCATCCAAGATTAAGCCCACTTTACCAGTGCTTTTACACGCTTGCGGTAAACCGAAAGTCGCTAGTGCACAAAGCTCCTGCAACTTTTAAAATAGGTCACACATTGATTGAACGCCGCCGTTCTTTATGTGGCTCGTTTATTTTCGAAAAACGGAAATTCCGGCTTTATTCGCGATTCATCGAGACGGTCTCGCGCAATTAGTTAGTTCAGTTTGCCCGGATTCCGTTTAATAGCCGGCCTTTAGTTTTAAAGTCTAGGACACAAAGAAACCTGTTTTTCGTGCATTAATTTTGACGCGGATACGTCGTTCGTAAGTTTGCAAGTTTTAACGACAGCAATACATCAGGCGTCTGCTCCAATTTCTTTTAACTATAGTTTTAAAGGACATTACACGTAATGGAACGTCGCTTATCGTAAATCCGGCACGTCATATATTTTGCGGGGAAAAGAATCCAAGCCTGACGGCAAAACTTAAAGTAAGCAAATAGTTTTACTAAATTTGAATTTAGATTTTCTATATTCATAACAACTGATTTCTCACTAAAAAATTACATACATTTATTTCCAAAGAAACAATTTGTTGATGTGCAACTAGTTTAACCAATTAGAAGGAATTTAAAATTGAAATTAATTTACCGTTTCATACTTAATGTTCTTCTTCTTAATGTGACTAATGTCACTTCTATTAAACTTTCACAAAATCTAATTTCTAATTAATTTTAAATTCGCTGCTTAATATACTATTATTGATCCATTATTATAAATAAATAATAAATCAAAACATATTTTCATAGTGTGAAAATGACTTTTTTAATTAGCAAGGAAGCTGTAATTTTTGTTACTGCCTCGAATTACACAGTGAATATTTATTTCTTGATGGAGTTTGAAGTCGCAAAAATTTATTTTGTCTGAAACCAGTAGATAAGTAAACGAAGTCGATTAAGTTCAGACAAATTTTCCCCATTTTTATGCGTCCATTTGGACTCGGGGAAATTTATCTTATCGTATTGTAGTCATAACGTGAGGTTCAATAAACATGCTTTCTAAGTATTATGAAAGCTGCGATGTAGCAGTAATAGTAAATTTTTATTTTACTGTAGCAACTTCGAGGACATTATAGTCTTCGTAATATTCAGAAGATGATTATTTCGATATTGGGGCCATTAAATTTAAACACTGACGTGCTAACGCAGAATAGTAAGGGCAGATTTAATCAACGAAGTAGACGTTCGCTGCCAACAACCGTAAAATGTCGTATAACGCGGCAGTTTCAGATTGTTATGAAAATTTATGATGTTTAAGTGGTTATTGTTTGGATATCTCTTTCAGCGACTGCAGATGGTAGCAATGAAAATAGAGCGTAAGTTATTGAAACGAATGTGCAACGCGCAAACACCCCAACACCGAATGTGTTGGAAAAGAATAAAATGAATAATTATGTCACCCGTCGCTCCTGCCACAAGGCGGAATAGTACACTATTTTTAGGTGTGCTTCAAATTTCGGGATACAAAATTTGCATCAACTCTCACCTCGAATTAATATAAGGGAAAGCATATATGAATTTAAAGAGGACGATGCATGATGGCGCGTATATCATTTATTCATTTCATGTGCACTTCGTAACTCCGTTTGAAATTGAATTGCATTCTTTACTGCAAAGCTACTCTGAACTTTGTCGAATTTTCATATAGTATACGGAGTGTAAATGAAATATTGAGCAAAAAGTGAAAGGCGTTGATTATTGGGTTCCATACAAAGGCAATTTCCAATTAGAAATATTATCTACTGCTTTTTCTTTTAAAATGAATCGGTTATTTAGAAGTCCTACTTTTTCACGATATTTTAATAACGCATATGGTTTATTTATTTTACCTAGATAATATCCTTACTGAGTTTTATTGTTATTATCGAAGATAGTGGGTATAAGTAAATATTAAACAAATAACTGTTACACTGTTCAATTGCTCTAATTATTTGCGATTAATTGATGTATTTTATACATGCGTAATTTAGAAAAGATTTAAAAAAAAATTCCAATTTATTTATAAAATGAGTTTATGTGCTAGGTAGGTCCTTTGGGAACGTGTTTATTTTAGGCTTTTACGAGGCGAGGCCACCGAAACTCGATATCGTACAAAGTTAATATCGCATGTTAATCAAAATCCTAATCCTAGGTTCTGTTCGATAATAGACTGTCATACATGCGGAGTATATCACATCAGTCGGTCGTTGCTCGCGCAGCTTTATTTAATCTTGATCATGCAATGCAATATTTAATAAATCGATAGCATCACAGATACAAATATCGCGTGTTCATCAATTTGTTCCCTTTTCTTTCCGCATGCCGATCAGTGTATTACATTTCATGTCATTTCTCATTCACCATTACGTGCCGAACTTTTCATTATAACTGCCAATGGAAGATTAAAATTGAAAATTCGGTCTCCAATTTATAAACTGAATTTTAATAATTAGTAGTTGTAGTGCAATCTAGTAATAAGTAAAATAACGAATGGCTCCTTTACTGTTCTTAAGTACTTCTAAATTAAAAGCACGTTTTTGATCAAATAAACACTACAATCGATGTAAATGCTCTTTATTTCAAAGATAATGGTCTTTTCAGCATGGCTAAGCGCTTCGTTTCAGGAAAGCACAAAGTTATAGATTAAAAACTTTCAGTGGCGCTGAAAAAGTCGGTCGAAAACTCAACTCGTCGTTACTTTTATGTTTTCCGCACGATTTTCGATATTAAGTTTCTTAAAATTTTATTAGTTTTAAAATGAATCGCTTATTTAGAAGCCCTGCTTTTCTCACGATTTTTTGACAACGCGTATTGTTTATTTATTTTCATTTGTTATTTATTATCCGTTGATACTTTATAACTCAACAACTTAATTTCAACCCTGTTTTACTTCATTTTCACTCTTTCAGTTTAATTTTTTGATGATTAGTTTATACTACTGCACATATTGTTTAACTTGTGTTTGCCTTTCTGAAGGTTGCCTTCCGTATTTTGCATAATCACCACATCGTCAGTAATAGAATTGAACTTGAACAAACTTCTGGGTTTATTTGCATCTCCCTGTTAATGACTACTTGTTTTCACCCCCCGGTAAGGAATTACATTACAGTTTAACTCATTTACAACCCACACACAACTACATGGAATAGAAAATGCTCTACAAATTTAGGAAATCTGCAATTATGATTCTTTCTTAATTTGAGGAAATATATTTTAAAAATATGGGCATAGTTTTGTAAGTGTAATCGATTTATTGGAGGGTCTACTATTCTGATTGAAAAAACAATTGTCATCGACGGACATGTGACCGAGGAAATGACTCGTTAAAGTTGTGAGTAGGAACATGCCCACGCTATTCTCTCGCTCCTAACAAAAGCTCCGGTGCTGAGCTAGTAGAGGACGAGGCTCGCTCCACGTTCACGAGTACTTTCCTACAATTGGCTATTTGTTAATTGAATTCGAATTCAGCGCGAGTTCGCGGTGGAACAGCTATTTACATGAGCCGAGAGAGTACGCCAGGCAATCAACGCGGTTCTGATTCGATTAACAATGGGGCCCACGGATTACGTTTCCAGCCGCTCATGCTGCTTCTGTTCCGTATTACCACCGTATTGTTGTTATATAATCATCGGGTGAGAGTCGACGGCTGCCGAGATTGCGTGTCTGCGGCAAACTGCCACTGCGATGATACCGCGATCCGGCATAAATTATTCAGGAAGCGACGAGAGCTTTTTTCGTTGATGCGATTTGCTTGTTTTAATTAGCAGTTTTATGCGAGCTCTTGGACACTGGCGCTGAAGTACTCTTTGTGTTGTTTTCATTTCGTTAGTAACTAAAATTTCGTACTCGTTTCCGTAAAATAAGCAACATTTCATTAGGGTAGCAAGAGCAGCAAATTTAGGATGTACTTCATTATCTGGACGCCATTAAATGCGGTTACGTAATGAATACTATTAACAAAACAAACAAAAAAAAATTTGAAATAGATATTCCAACATCATTTGCTCACCTAAACATAAAGTTTTATTTCATTAGTTGGGAGCGGAACTACAAGCATAAAAATTTTAATTAATTACACACACAAGTTTACGCGCCTCCTCATACTAGCAAAAAGTATTTTGCAACATTTTGGCCTTATAGTTGCACATACTTCAACAATTAATTGTTCCAGTTCTTGCAAATTCTCTACAGCAGTCCTGAAAATCCTGTTTTTTTTTAAGCAAGGGAACACAAAATAGTTCATAATGATCAAACAAGGTGACCTCAGAGGAAATTCAAATTGTGTATGTAAACTTATCAGCAGGTCATCAAAAGACTCTCGGAGAAAAGCTATACCTAGTGCCTCGTGTCGTATGTACCATCCACCATCCTGCTGAAAATAGCACTCCTGAAATTTATCATTGTGTAGTTATTGAGCAAATTAAGTCAAAATGTAGTTTCTGTACATCTCTGCATTGACAAATGAAATTAAAAAAAGGTTTCAATTATTCCTCTGCAAGAAAATGCCACACACACATTTTCTTCTATACAAACGGTTAGCCCAGAGGCACCTTTCATATTAGTCAAGGAGTTAGTTTCGCGAAATTACTGCTAAGTCTGGGAAATGATCTCGAAAATTGACTAAACATAAACGCTGACTTATTCAGAAATTCCATTTATTAACACACCAGTTCGAAAAGGCTTAAATCGTGTATATTTTTTTGCAGTGTGGTGGAAATGACAATCCAAAAACCGCTTAAGATTACAACAGCAAGAAAATTTCACCCAAATTGGGATTTTGTTTCCTATCATCACAAGTCTTAAACCTACTGGATTTGTCAACGTAGATTTTGACATCATTTGCAACATTATATTTAATTTTAAAACGTCTAGAATTTTTAGTAAAATGTTTATAGTAACCTACTATGCTTTTTGAACTATTTGGAAAGCTCTTGAAAATTTAAACTTGTGTAAAAGCGCCCGATTTAAATCAGTTTTCTGTTGGATAACGAAGTATACCGATAATATCGATTCGTAATGTAAATTTCACGAGACAGTGGGCCTTTATCCGGCCTGCGCAATTTATTAGTTCAAGTATTTCTTCGCTGGCGTCGCTTACCCAAACTTCCAAACTTTTTTTATAACACCTAAGCTTGTCGCTTGTCGGGGAGACGCGTTCTAACTGGTTCCTTGTACTGCCAGCAGCGGCTGCGACCGTCTTACTGTTGTTATTTCTCCTTCGGCATTCGCCTTACAAATTGAACCGAACACAAACCGACACATGAAAACTCTATCTCTCACATAAATCTCACATGAACTGTGTGAGTATTGAACCCACACCTGAGATTGCCGAACCATGCTTCACAAGTCCAGTGACATCAACCAACTGGGCTATGCAATCACTTAAACTAATACAGCTTAATGGGAAACTCTTATAAAACATAACTTATATATCATGAAAAATGTTAATGTTATTTTATTGACTGAACCCACTTGTTTTATAAGCTACATAAAAATTACAATGAACAATACATATTATTTCTTCCTCCCTAATTTCTTGGGACTGCTGAAAATCGAACAAGTGGTTTTCGAAGTCTGGTCGATCTTCGAAGGATTGAAGAATGTTCTTCTAGGTAGCTCGTTCCAGGAATATATTAACCTGTGTTGTAATATTTGAATCGACAGGAATCTCAGTTACTCGGTTTTCAGAATAAAATGAGCTTCATTGTCACGCTCTTGAATCAAAGGATGATTCACTTTCAGCAAATCCTAAAATTTGTTTGAGCATTTTGGGCAGTAACTGTGAGCTCAGCTGCTAGTCACCGTCATTGCATTCGATGTTGCCATAGGTTTTACGAATCTGGTTTTGATGATCAAATACATCATTTTTCCAATAGATTTGACGATTGTCCATTTAAGTCAGTGTTCTTGTGGTTTGAAAAACTTGATGAAAATGTGTCCGCCTGAAAAGAACTTCAAGTTTCGAAAGCTTGGTTGATGTTTTGATGATGGCTTGAACAACGAAAGTAGTTTTCTTGGTTGTCTACCTTGAAGTTCCGCAGGTGATTTATCTAAATTGGGAGGTGTTGGGAGACGTTCGGGGTAGGTAAGTAGAATGTTTCCTAGGGGTTTCCTCCCCACAATGTTTTTTTCATGGCCGTCTTAAAAGTATGAACGAACTATTCAGCCTGTCTTGATGCTAGATGGAAGAGTATTGTAGTAAGATGATCGATTCAATTTTCTTGACAGAACTGGCCAGATATAAACTGAGGTCCGTTATCAGAAATAATGGTAGTTTCAGCTATGATATTTATAACATGTATTACAAAATATAGTTTGAGAAAGCATTGACATATCAACCACATTGAATTTATTTATGGACTGGCGAAGTCAACATGAATCCTATCCCAAGATTTGTTCGCTTGTGGCCAAAGTTCAAATTCTCGTGGTGGATTGAGCTTGATGTGTTGGCAGGACACACATTTCATGATCAAATATTGAACATTCTTATCGATTCCCGGCCATCAACAATGACGTCGAGCAAGCTAATCACTCCCCAATGACAATTAACAATACATATTACAAACAACCCGAAACGAGTTGGATCTGGAACGTAATTTTTAATTAACGTCAAGTTTGAGCAACTAAGGCCTTGTTTATTCACTTTCAAGTAACTTTAACTTTATTTTATTCACATAGTAACAATTATTTGTACAATTGTTACTATGACAATAAATCAGAAGATAAAGTTAATTTAAAGTGAATAAACCGGCCCTAAGACTACAGTTGTATTTTATCCCAAATATAGTGTCTTTGTGATTTTTTCCTTTCGTTATACGTTTCTTATTTGGGTAACTAGAGCCAAAGCGGGGAAAATTCGCGTGCGTTAAATAAAACATTGCGCAAGCCGAGAAGAGCTCTGCCTCGTAAAGTCTAGTAAGTCGTGATTAATTTAAGAAACAATTAAACGTGGTTAAATAAGTTCTTAAAGAAGAAGGAAAAGATCCGAAATTGTTTGACTTCGGGGTTGCTTTCCTAAAAGAAATATAAGAACAAATGGAAAAGATCAATAAAAATGTTTCGCAAAAGGAAATAAATGGAAAGATTAGATACCTAGCCAAACGCAGTAATTAACACAGGTATTTTGGAACTGATGAGTTTTTGCAATTTGCCAAATCCTCTGCTGCTTTGTCGCTTTCATAAATTTTACCTACACGAAGTAATCCTTATCCAGTAAGCTGCTTTACAACGTCGTATTCGTGGAATTATCAGAAGACTCTTTTCAATTACTGACGATAACATTAAGTATATATACATCTTTTTTGATAAGTTTATACAACTTTATGTCATTTCTGTGGCGATTATTTTCGATATGCTGGATGTGCTTGAGTATGTTATGCATTGAAAAGCTTTATTTAAGTTCTCTTTTTGGATAGTTCGTCTGACATTCTGAAAAACTGTCTCCACTAATGGCTTGAACTTGTTTGTATAATCATTTATTTCGATATATGCATGACTTACTATTCTTAGGACCACAACAACATTTTTAAAAAGAGTTCTCGACTTAGCCTGACCACAAAAAGAATGAATGATAATAGAGACCTACGTATTTCTTGAATTAAATTTTTGTCAAATTTTTACTACATCTCTTAAAGAACAGATGCCTTTGAAATTCTTGAATATTCGGTTATGGGTTTTTTTGTCGTTGAAAAACTATGACTTGTCGACAACAATTTTCGTACGATACCGCTTGTTCCAATTTTTTTAATTATATTTTCTCCGTAGTAGATATCAGGTACTACGTGTGCATTTACAACCACGAGAGCTTTTCGTAGGTATGAGTTACATACACTCCTAATCAAAATTAATGCATTAATGCCGTATAAATATGCTTACAATTACTAAAAAGTTTGTTTAATAAATTTTTAATTAAAACTTTTTTTAAATGTAAAATATAGAAATACCAAAGGGCTTTTTCGCTCTTTCGTGCAATTTATTTGATGTAATATGCAATTATAAATATTCGAATGTAAATGTATCGTGTCATAATATAGCTGATTTGAAAATTGGAATTATATAAATTTGTTTGCTTCATGCAACTTCCACATGTGTATATACACACAGATACAAATATCGAAGGGATGAGAAATTATTTTAGCAGAGATATGTTTGTTGCAGGTTTAATAATTTCCAACCGAGGCATGTAGGGCGACATCAGAAAATGTGCTCTGTAGTAGAATGTTAGGAACACTCAACTAAAACACAACAAAGGATAACACACATATTAAAATTTATCAAAGGAATTTGCTTAATGTAATATTATCCTGAACAACAAATAAATATGTGATTTGAACATAAGCGCAGACCAGGATGTTCATGTTTATTTAAACTACAAAATCAATGTGTGTATTTCAAAACTATTTGGCTCCTTTCATTACTTTTGTGCATTTTTAATGCAAGTTAAAATGAACTATTGAAGATTATAAATTATTCACCGAGTAATTAATATAATAATGAACAAATGCTTTAATTTATCCCACTGGGAACGTACTGTTTACTGGTATTCTTAATTTAGTCTTAATAGCATTCATCACTTATTTTTCTTTTTTAATAATAACTATTACCCACTTTTCCATATGCATCATCGTTTATCGTGTTCACAATCAAATAACAAGTAATAATAATATACCTAATGAACCAGGCACGTACATACATACATCTATTCGTAAGGTGTATACGTATCTGGAATAGCTCATTAATTACATCGTGTATTGCTACTAACAACTGGGAGAAATTTTAGTTGGGTTACATGGCGCACGCATGTTAAACCACCTAAGATGAGATTATTTAAGACGAAAATTATGGCAAAATGATTACATAATCAATAATGCCTGAAATATTAATTAATAATAATAATAGCAGTAAGTAAAGACATACCACGTTTCTTGTTATATTGCAAATATAAATTTTAAAATAAATTGAATAGCATATTACTTCTTATATGAATAGGCATCCCAAGAAAGCAAAATGAGAGAGGATAAGAAAACTATCCAGACATGAAGAGGCATAATTTAGGAGCAAGTTACAACTTGAAATATAAACTATGTATTGGCTGGTCGGCTTTTCCGAAACTCTCTATATTGTCGTAGGATAAGCATTTCATATTGTGTTATATAAAGAAAAAAGGAATACATTAGCATATTTATTGTAAACTGATACATGAAAAACGAGAAAAAATGTGTAAATTTGCTGATATATGATAGTTACATAAAAAAACCATTCAGCGACATGTTTCAGTGCTATTTATTTGTCCGGTTCCCTATCAAACATTACGACAGCGACTCGTGATCGATTTTTACGTCAGCGAATTTCACATTGCATATTTTAAAGCTTTAATAAAACCCATGTATCACGACAGCGCAAATAATTGTTATTGATTGATGGCCATATTTTGACAGATATAAGCATCATTGATACGGATTTAATTAATTTTATAGTGCTCCGGGCGTTGTTCCGTCCGGATATTGTTATTAAATTAAATTCATAGCTGCTTTGCTTTGTGATTCTTGAAACAATATTGGATTTCCGTAATTAGCATTTACTGCTCCGTTTACCGTCAGTAATTCGCACTAATTTGAGACAGGGTCGGATCATTACAAATATAAACTGTTTTATTGAACTTGTAGCAAACTTTCAAATAAATTCATATTTTAACGGAGTTGTGTTTTCAATATTTCTTCTAATTATCGTAATTTCCAGGAAATTTCAAAACCTAAATAAAATTTCACAGCTTTATCCTAGATTTTTAGATTTATTTCATATTTGCAGCACGTTAATATTGCGGATACGTTTACTTTCATTAGTAAGTTCAATATTAGCCCTTTGCGCTGGTATGTCAACCGATATTAGAGTATATTGCTCATTGTTATGAGCTTAAATTGCAAAGGGAGACTTCATGTAAACACGTCCATACACGAGATTACATTTCTCACAAGAATTTCCTGTTAAGAATTCAAGTTGCTCTTTATTGATCGAAGAAGGGACTTTATATTTTGCTTGGTAATTGGCAATTCCATTACAATAAGTGCAAAAAAAAAACAACTTTGACGATATATTCTTGAAAATATGGTAACATTTTATCATTTTAAATAAATATCTGCGTGCACGTTGTGAAGCAAAATAAAATAAACAAAATATTTAAGACCTTCTTCTTCGACAGAAACGTTGTTTTGTTCCTCGCATGCATAATTCGAAGCAGCAATAAATTATAATATACGCAATGCGTTAACGTCAGCCACCTCTTTCTCGTGAATAAACAAATTTGTTCCCCGCTGAAAGGATTCCGGCGAGGGACGGATAAGACATAAAAATATAAACCGGCGTGCTAAATTGTGTTTATAAATCAAATTACGGTAAATGGTCCGTTTCCTACGCGTGTAATGATGTCTTTCATTCTCGGCAATTATTATCTTTTACCTTGCTTTCTTAAATGCAACATTCGCTAAGAGTTTTTCCCCTTTTTATGAAATTGTACCCAAGTTTCCTGTTAACCCACTCAGTTTTGTCGGCTCATATCAGAAACCTTTTTCTGAGAATTTTATGACAAATACCATGCCATACCATCATGAATAATTTCTTTATATTACTTTAGTTAACGAAATACCAGCGATAAAGACCTTTTTAAATTGACGTTTATGAAATAAATAATTTATTGGCATAACTAGAAATGATAAAATCGATCGATCTCGTTATGGAGTGAGTGAAAAGAAACCCTAATAAGAAAGATGACTTTGCTTTTCTTCAGAATTTCGTCTATATCTCATGAATATGCACAGTGTAATCAGCAATCAAATCAATAAACTTAACGGAATGAAATGGATGAAACAGATCTTGAAAGTTTTATGAGCGATCTTGACACTTACGTTTGAATCGCCGCGATCAATGATCACGATTTACGTACAGGCTAGCTCAAAAATTGCATCCATGCTGGTAGGATTCAAGAAACCAAAATAAATTGAAATGGAAATATGATTACGTTAGCATGTTATTCAAGAAAAAAAAACAACTAAATTTATTCTTACTTACAATAAATGAATTATAATAATAATAATATCCATAAAATATGAAGATTTTGTACAGCAAAATTAAATAATTCTAGAATTAATAGTATCAGTCTAAATTTGATTATTTTTGAATTATTTTTGTACGTCTAATTTGTACATACATGAGTACTGTTAAAACTTTGTGTTTTCACAGTGAATTTTACATTCGCAACAACAGATTCAGGGCAACGCTTTCGTGTAAATGAGTTATTTAAAACGCGTCTCGTTCATTATCACGTGCTTTCGAAGCTCACACACGGCGAACGTTCGGGTAAGAAGCGGCGGTAATCACGGTAAAGCTGCATTTGTATACACGCGCGAGCTTTTCAACGATCAAAGGCTGATATTTATATTTTTTGATATTAGCGTCGCGTTTGTACAAGTGTATTTCCATTCGAGACGCGCGAAACAAAAATTACTGAAACAAAGCCGTTTGACTAGGAAAGAATTCAAAGGGAACGAACGCATTGCATTTAAGAGTGGATTGGATTCCCGCAGAGAATTTTGACGTTATTTTCGTAATTGCAAAGTTTTCGTTTACATAAACGTAACCAACATCACTCATTTTTCAATTTTTTTCCAAAGGACTTTTGTTAAAATTGTTTAATAAGAAAGCATTAAAAAAGCAAACATTTATACGAGTTCTGCTTCCTACCTACCATTTTTCTTTTCAATCTTTGACAGCAAGAAATTTTTACACAATATAACGCAATTCTAAATTCATGTATAGTTTATTTATCAGTAGATGTCTTAAATGAAATCACTGTGCAAAATGTGTAGTAATAATAAATTTGTTTATCAAGTTAATTAAATTGAATATAATTTCACAGATTCAATCAAGTGTCTTTACATCTTTCCACGTTTTTTTTATCAACGCTGCTTTCAGCTTTAATTAATTTTAATTAATTGAAAGCAGAATCCTTCGTACTTCTCGGAGATAAAAGAAAATGCAGACAATAAACAAGGTTCTTGTTCGGAGATAACTTCTCCATTAATTTGTCTCGTCGGTAGAAACACTTTGTCAAGTGTCTCAGACAGCTTATTAGCAGCTAATACGCTTTGAGGTCCACAGATATTTTTCACATTTAATTAAATGCGAATTAACAATCGCGCGGATCAAAAGTGGTCGTCGCGTATTGCTCACAGCTCTTTTATCTCGGTAAACTGAAAATCTTCGCAAAATCAATTTTTCTGATGCGAAAAAACGCGAACTTGCGTTTCACATTGCCCTGAAGCGAAACTTCCACCTCTAATTCATAAATTCCGGACGGAACTTCTCGTAAACTTTTTCCGATGTCATTAATTCTCAGTAAACAGTTCTTAGCGAAAACACACTCGACTGATCGTGACCATCTTAATTCGCGACCACGTTCTACCTGCCAACAAGTTGTAAATTATTATTTTAAGATAGAGTCTATCAAACTTAAGAGTTTTAATTGGTAATTGAAATCGTCTAGACATAACTAATTCTTAATTCTTACACTTTTTCAAGTCGTTTTCGATGAGCCCTCGCGTACATTCATTTCTGGTGTTAAAATGAACGGAGTTAGGACGTTTAATTTTTAAAATGTAAATGTCGTCTTCAAATAAGGCATTTTAATCCTTGTGGTAGTTATTTATACCTTTCAAGGAGTCAATATTATCCAAGAAAAGAGAGAGATCACTTCTGGAGTAATAGTTTGTTTCCCCAAAACAATTAGTATTATCCAGAAAGCGTCAAGCATTTATGTCTTATTATTAGGAGGATAACAATCTCAAAAATTTTTGTGTGTTAAAATTAAATTCTTTTCGAATTCACCGTTTCATTTACTTTTTTATTTGCTGTTCTGTTGTTCTTAAAAGTTTTCCTAAAACTCTAAGAGATCTAAGTTTAAGCGAAGAAGCATAATATTCCATTTCTATTCTAATTTTCGAATAAGCGAGGATGAATAGTAGAGAAGGCAAAAGAACTTTATTGCACTGAAAGTAGTATGAGTGGTGTTAATACGGCTTCGATTGAGAGCGAAATGCTGTAATTCGATATTGATTTCACGTCAAATATTGTGTATTTCGGTCGGCGAGCTATAATTCCAGAAGTTACACATAAATGTCTTTAGTTGAAACGTTAACATCAATGGACTTAAACGCTTCTATATATATATACAGCTAACACTGAACTAATAATACCAAAAGCCATTGTTGTGCTATGATAGAAATGTAATAGAATGGGAAAAATTTCACGACTTCAATCACCAAAAAAAAAACTGTAAATCAATAACATATGAAAATAAACAACAATAATTTATTTACATATCAAAACTAACTGGAAATTTTCTATGTTAGTACTTTTGAGGCAAATTGAAATGAATACTCTGAAAAAGATGGAAAAGGATTAGCAAAGATTGATAAATAAAATATACAGAATTTAGAAAGAGATTCATGGTGGAAACAAAGGCAAAGCAACTGAGATGGTAGGAGCAGTTTGTAAAGAAAACAGAAATTTGAAAAATTAAAATGAAAATAAAGAAAAGAAAAAGAAGACCACATAAAATATAGAAAGATAACAGCAACAATAGGAACTGAAAGATCAAGGTGCACTTATTTGAGGTCAGTGATACAAGTATCAAATTTAGAACAGGAGAAGCAGATGAACGTCATTTCAGAACAAAATTTTAAAATAAATAAACAATACAGGAGATAGTTCTGTCAGAGAGAAAGTTCGAAATAAAAATAGTTAGATATTGTTTAAATAGTGTTCTCGTTTCAATTAACGTTTTGAGTAAAATTAATTACACCCAATTTTATCTAAAATAATCCCTGTGGTCATATCGATTTGTCCATTTACCTGAAAACTGAAAATAAACGCGAAAAGTGAAACGGAATTGAAAAATAAAGAGAAAATAGCATATTAGACTACACGCGAAACTAAAACAGAAGCAGTCGATAAATTAATAATCGTTTAACTCCTGCAGAATAACATGCAGATTGCCTGAGAGAATATGCAGGCAGTACAAAAATTCACAAATTATTTTATTTTAAAAAAACAGTTAAAGAAAAACGTTATAATTAAAGTAGATACTTATTCGAAGAAAATTGTATAACAAATCACAAATTTTGGATGCAAGTCAGCTGGATTGAAATGGGGCCTCCAAGCATCCTCTGTTTAGCTATTTCGGCCCTAATTGAGACTTCATCAGTAGAAGAGTAGTTCGAGAACTCCAACGCAATTCCAACGATCAACAAATTTTGCAAGTTTGCGATTACACACTAATTGTCCGCACTGGCCATCTCGTGTGTCGTAGCTTAAGGCTGCGTTCACACTGATGAAGCAAAAATGTTTTCAGACAAAATATTTTTGATAAATTTTATTAGAGAGCGTTTTTTCAATACTTTAAATGAGACCAGGCACACACTGATACATCGAAACAAAAAGCACGCTGATTGCAATCAAAACATTTTTACTCAAAATGTTTCACAATACAGTGAAATGTTTTGCTTCATCAGTGTGAACACAGCCTAAGAAGCAGCGATATTGCTGCGATTTTGCTGTTCACACGCAATTACAGGTCAGAAAATTGTCGCGCGGAGTCGCACAGAGTAGCAAATCCTTTTAATGGACACTTCAAATTCGGTTGATAGCTTCGTCAGGAGCAAAAAAAATAATTGCCAACGAAAGCCAAATTATTGTACGAATTAATTTTTAATATAAAACGTAAAAAACAAATCAACCATCAAAAATTGATAATTAAAAACCTGTGTATATATGTATTTGAAAATTAATTACATTTCATATTAATTGGACATTGATTTTGGCTTCCGAACATACAATTGCCAAATAATTTGCTTACTTTTTTCACGTTTCCAAATTAGATTAATTAATTATTTAAAATTATGCCGCTTATTTATAACTTCTGTAATACATTTTTAATTTAAAATTGTTTACAGGTATCTCAGCAAGTAAATGCAAAAAGATACTTTCTGATGAGAACCTGCACGAAATAGCCAAAAGTCTGTCTTTGTTTTTTCTACACTTCTATAGGAATTTATTTAACCAGGGCTTAAGAAATGTAAGAAAACGAAGACCAATAAAAAAAGTCCAGTATTTTTATTTACAATAAATATATTGTGAAAGATGGGTTTTAGTCTTATAAAAACTGGGTTTCATTTTCCGTCTGAAAACTTTATCCTGAAGAAGCAATCAATGTATGTACAGCGAAACGTCGATTGAATTTACCGAACTGACTGAACTAACACAAAAAAATCTGGAGTTAATTCTCTTTTTCAACTCCTTTTCGGTGTTCCCTCATGTCCATCCGCTTCTGATGTTAAAATAAACGTAGTTAGAACTGTTTAAAGTTTAAAAAGTGGCATTTTAATTCTTGCGGTAGTATTTTTATGTTTCAATGAGTTAATAGTATCCAAAATAAGAGAGAGACTTAACTTCTGAGATAGTAGTTTGTATCCCTAAAGGAATTAATATTATCCAGAAAGTGTCAAGCTTTTCTATTCTTAAAGGATATTCCATAATGAAAGAATCCTTACTGTTGGGCAGTCACTTCTATCTTAAATTATATATGCAGATAGAATATTCTACTATTTAGTGTAACTTATCTCCTACTTATTGCATTAGCGAATTATGGATAATATGTTTACTGTACGGTGTTAAACAGGAGTTAAGCTTTTCCTTGTTGGATAAAATTATTTCACCTTTCTCTTTTACACTTATATTTAGACGCATTTTAAATTGGAAAATATAACAATAACACGAAATTTGTAATCATTACAACCTACAAATTGCAAAACTCTTTTATGTTTTATCCAGTATATAAAATATGTGTACAATTACAAATGTTAAGTTAGTGAGAAAGTGTAACTGAAATTTCTGTGTACAAGTCATACTCCTCGTTTTGTTCACGTTCTTAAATATGAGCAAACAAATTATTCAATTTAAAACACAATTTTATTATTACTGCTTCTAAGTATTTACATTGTTAAAACGTTGTTACATAGTAAGTAACTAGTTATTCTTATTATTTGATTTTATTAGAATGTATGAGCCAATTGAACGTATGAAGAAGGATCGGTAATAAAACAAAATTAAAAAAATCAATAAAACCATAGATGATAAGCACTACTATTTTTTTTAATCTACCTCATACTGAAGTATAAATTATGCCAGCTAATTATGTTTAATAAGTTATACTGCACAAGAGCTGACTAAATAATATATTTCATTTCCTTTCTTGCGGTGACCGGAATAAACAAAAACTCTTGCTCTTTTATTCCCGTAAGGAAACGGTAAAGAATTCTTTTGCATGCAGTTTCCGCTTGGTTTGAGTTAACTAAAAGCTAAGCCTTCATAAAACTTATGAACAGTTGTGAAGAATTTACGTCAGAATAAACTTACGACTGCCATTAGTTTTGTTTTTACTTACATTCTTATTGTTAGAGGTACATAATTACATGTGTATATTTTATCTAACTAAATATTTCCAAAAATAGCTTCAAAGAGAGAGATGGATTGCGTTAATTAAAATTGTGATTTATCTTTAAATTACCCCTTCAAACTCGAGAGGAGGGAAGTTGATGTGATCTTAATAACAAACCAATATTAAAAATTCCATTCCGGAACTCAGAAGAGGTTCGAGTTTATGCTTAAAGGGGCAAATATATTTTCAAAAAATCTTACTAATTTAACTATGCAACTATCAAATTGATCATGAATATGCAGTGTTTTTGAAATATGTATATTTTAGCTTAGTTAATTAGCCTTTGTAGTGTTAATTCGAATTCCTTACTTAAATACTTAAGCTTCATTAATGGATTTTATTTTTGTTTTATGATGTTGAAGAATTCGTAAACATTCATTGGTATATTACGCTATATTATTGATGTTCACAGCTTTTCAGCATTGTTAATTTTCGGTTGTAATTAAATACTGATAATGTTAGAGTGAAATAGACTGATTTTAGTTTCTTACTATTCCATTATTTATAATTAAAATGTAAATACAAGGAATAAAAATTAAGTTGAATGTCTTTATGATACCTCCACTTAGCTGTTAGATGGTTTATAGTGGTCTATCTAATATGCTGTCAATTAAAATCAGGACTTAAAAGCAACGTTTAATTTTGAACATCCGACAGGATGTGTTCCGCATGTCCTTTTATTATACTACATTAATAGGTATTCAGGATTTACACCATAAGGCGCAGGTACCATATGATACTGAAGGATAACACACGTTTCCTTATTGATAAGTGTCGCTTCATTATCAAAACCAATGCCTTGCCAAACCTTCACGGAATTATGTTTATCAAGTGCCAAATAATTTTCACTTTGGGTAACTACCGCTAAAACGGTGAAAATTTCTTTAAATAAATATATTACCCAGGCCTCATAAGATACTTCGTTTATTTAAATCTATTTATTATTATATACATGCGGGTAGCTATGATAATCAAGAGAAAGCATAATACGTAAAGACATAGACGATCGAGTATGGTTTTTCTATTCGTTATATTCTTAAATAAATGAAAAAGACATAACCGAAACTCAACCAGAGAAGAATAATTCTCAATATCTTTTAATACATAACAATTTCCCATTGAATCTCTGAGTAATGAATATATAAATGAATAACTCGAACTCAAGAGCTTATTTAAATCATATTTAAACATAAATTAATAACATTCTTTTAGAGGTTGTACAATTCGATTTCGATTAAACTCTGCAAAATATCATTTACATATTTAATCATATTTAGAATTCGATTCGGAATTTATGGACTTCTAAATTGGATAAATTTGTATGAGTGAAATGCGTGTTTTCGAATCGACGTTGAAATTATATAAAATCGCGTGGAACGAACCGAAGAGAAAGTTCGGCTTTCTAATTAAATTTGCCGTTTAAGAGATCGCGATGCCGTCCGGGCCGGGAAGAAACTTGTCGCCCAAAGAAATCTAATAAAACCATATTGGTTGCACCGTTTTCCCGAACAGCAATTAAGAAATTGCCAGTAAATCATAACAGGACCACACACTGTACGGCGGCACAAGCGCACAAGAAACGGTACATTTCGAATAGCGAAACGATGCCCGGAGTTTATTCCAGTAGAAATCCGAGCGCCACCCGGAATAGTCCTTTAGAAGCTTACTTGACTGTACAGGCGAGAATCAACCGACAAATGCGCGATTAATTTTTGGCGAAACAGATCCTGTCACACAGAAAACAAACTTTTTGTGCCAAATTGTGTTTCCAAAGAAAGTAGTTAAAATTTTGGTTCAGCTTTAAGAACTACTTTTTTTTAAATAAACTAACTGTGGAACTCCAGAAATGTGACTAACATTTAAACAACTCTAACATTAAAAAATATATATCAAATTATTATATTGGGTGTAGTGTAGTAATCTTCAAAGAATTGTTGTGCATAATTCAGTAAACATGTGGTTTCTGAAGTTATGTGCACTGTCGTTTATCATCGCAAGCTCCTTCGCCTCTTACGAAATGATAGGTGAGTCCTGACTTTATTAATGCTTTTCTGCGTGCAAAATCAGCATTCATGAGGTTTTACTTACCCGAAGTTTTGCGAGTTTGTAAGTTTGTTAAAGCGAATGCGTCTCTCTCCTCCATGAATAATTTCTCGAAAACTTGGAAAGTTTTTCATTCTTTATACGTCAGAATTTAACGCTACACTTTTATTTCCGGCGCTAGAAACTCACCGGACGTAATTGGTTTCGGTTTAAGTTACGACACGGGAAATTTTAAGCATAATAAAATTTGTTTGGGCAGGTCAGTTGGAACGCAGTAACATCCAGGACAACCTCATTTTTGAACTTGAAGATTTTGCTGGCAATTATTGTTGTGACATTGAATATTGAATTTAAAGTCTTTATTAATGTAATTGAGTTTCTATAGATGACGGCAAAGTCCATTAAAAAGTTTACACAGCTTCTAAAGAAGTCTTATTTCTAATCATCTGACACAAACAGATTAATTAAGAAATTTCTACAAATACCATAGGCAGGGTCGGCGACAAGGGTACTTTGCTCCCGGGCCTGGGCACACAGAAGCCTCCGTACACCGTACCACTGTGTTTAAAAAAAGGGCTGCACATTCTTAATATTCCCGGGCTCCGTCATTTAGAAGGCCATCCCATAGCAAGCATTCAAAATCTTTCATAATAGCTTAAATACTGTTAAAAATGTTGTTTATTGGAACAACACCTAATAAATATTTCAAATTATTGTAGAAAAAAATGTACAGTTAGGTGCAATGAAATTGGAACAAGTTTTATAAAAATTTCTATTTTACTTGTATAAATCGACTTTAATATTGATAAACAGTTTTATTTATTATTATTTAATAAGCCTAATTCAGAATACAAGTTAGACGTCCAAGTCACCTCGGTTACTTGTACACAATATAACAAACTGAGAAATAATGTTAAGTAAAATGCTCTCAAAAAGGATAAAATACTTTTATTTGACTAACCATAACGTCAACCCAAAAACAAAACAAATATTAAAAATGTCACTTTTCTGAATTTGTTAGAGATTGCAATCGCTTTCCTTGTATATTTTGCAAAAGAATTTTATATTTTTATCATTAATTCTGGTTCTTGTTTTTTGGGATCTTAGAAATTCAAAAAAAGGGGTAAGTTTTTCTAAATTTTTCAATAAACCAATTTTTTTTAAAGCACAGAGTTCTGATGAGGCCCAATAAAGCCGAAATATATGTATAAATTCTTTCCTAACACTGTCCATATTTTTTTTTTTAATTTTTAAGATGTTTTACCTTTTCTAAGTTTCTTACACTACAACATAAATTCCTTGAACATGTTTATATTCTGAAAAGCAATTGATTCGCATGAATTACTCTTGTCAGCAATATTAAGAATATGCAAATTTTGAAAAGTGTACAGGATGTTATCGATTAAAGTGGAAATAATTATATTATGTATAGAAATCTCAAAATGTTGCTATTTAACCTAATTTATCTATATCCAAAAGTTCTTCATTTTTGAGGTATAACCTCCTAAAGGATTAACTTAATTATACTTTCTTAAATATCTCTGGAATGGTTTAAGATACAGGGTTGAAATTTGATATGCAAACAAATCAAAGAACAAGGTCTATTAATCGTGGATTAACATTTACACGACAAGTTCCTCTGAATAGACTATGTATATGTTCTAGGCAAAACGGAATATTCTTTACCAGAGGCGTAGATCCATGGTAGTAGGTTATCATTTTAATAAATAATTTTTTTATTGTTACTTTTACAAAAAATCTAAACAAAAACTGAAAAGCTCGAATAAAATTGTACAAGAAATGAAGTAAGTTAACCGTAAAAGTTGAAAGAAATTCGAATTTTGGTAAAAAAAATCTAATATGCTTTGACAACATTAGCTGTTATCTTACATACTATATGTTCAAATAAATTTTTGATAAAGGTACGCCATCAAAGGTAAAATGTTTGATTCGGATTAATCTACCTGAAAATTTATGAATTGACGACTTGCTATCCAATTACAACTATTGTAATTTCTTTCCATTAAATTAAAATGTATTATTTACATTAAAATAGTATGAGTTCTTGAGCAGTTAAGTAAAATCGAAATTTAAGTTAACACACACCATGTCGTGTGTGTCACTTACGTCAGAAACTGCTTGGTTACGACACACGTTTACACTTCCATAACCTTTATTAAAAATTTATTTGGACATGAGGTATCATCACACAACTGTTGCGAAATTTTTTCTCAATTTATGAATTAAGAATGAGAAACAATGAAATAACGGATATGATGCTCATTCTTGGGGACAGTATAGGAAAGAGTTTAGAACAAATTCCTACTAGACGCACTCCAAATTGAAAAACTTTTCTCTCCATTGAGCGATGTCTCCGGAAAACAGGTACCTTTTCAAAAAATATTAAAGACCAAGTTGTTCTGCGTAAAGCCTTGATGTTGCCTGTTTCCTCTACTTTCCCCAAAAATGTTTTTATTTCTTTTAATTCATTAATTAAGAACAGTTTTGTATGTTAAATAGCAACTAATGTTGCCAAGGCATATTTGATTTTTTTACCAAATTACGAATTTCTGAAAAAATGAAAGTTTTCGACCCCAATGTCTCGAAAACGGTTAATCTAGCGAAGATGGAACTTAGTTCATTTTTTGTATGATTTTATTCGTACTTTTCAGTTTATGTTATTTAATACTACCTTGGATCTAGGCCACGGTGATGAATGTCCAATTTGTCTGCATCCCTGCATTTCAGTTGTGTTGCATATCAAATTTAGATTCTCTATCTTAAACTGCTCCGGAGATATTTAAGAAAATGTACTTTCCAAGTTGACCCTATACATCTCAAAAATGAAGAACTTTTGGATATGGATAAATTAGGTTAAATCGTTATATAAATTTTGACGACGAAATACATAGAATATAGGAACTGTAGTATTTATAGCAACTTGAACAAAAAGTTCTTGGCATCAAATAAATAAGATTACACCTTTTTAAATTATTGAAAATTCGCACATGATGATATTCGAAGATGAGCATTTTGTTATTATAAACGGAGCTGGCTTAGCTGTTGTTCAAAATGTTGCCCATTTATTAACAAGCACTTATGTAATGCTGGATGAAATATTTAAAGTTCGTTGTGCGGTGGTCATTGGGTTTGGTCTTCCAGATCACACGACCTGACTCCAGTTGCCATATCTATGGGCTAAAAAAAGGATAACGTATAACAGATACCTCTAAATACTAAGGAGGATCTCGAATGAGTTTGGATGCACAAGAAATTCGATAAGCAAGTCTTTATAGCGTCAGTCTTTAACAAGAAATAGATTATACAAAAATATCTTGAAAACCATTAAAGGTAATCATTCAAAAATGAAAGAAAATTACATTTTACCTCAGATGGCATAGAAAAAATCAGTCTTAAAAAAATCAAATTATTCATTATTGAAAACTGTCAACTTCCGTGGATCCTCTGTAAGCTGAATGTAAAGTACACGATTTATTTTTTATCAGAAAAGCATTACTTCAGTTCTTTGATCAAACAGTGAACACTTCTCTATCTTTTCTACTTTTTGAAACATTCCAAACACTATAATCGTTAAAATTTTTAGAAAATTAGAGTATTGTCAAAACAGCTCTGAAGTATGTGAACAGAGAATCTGCAGAATTGAACGGAAAATCCAAAAATATAATAATATGCTTTTCAATCGATTTAAATTAAGAAAGTTAGTAGAACCTGAAATACGCTATGGCTTTATTCCTGTACCTACAATTGTAAAGACAATTGTTCCTATGGGAATAAAAGTTAATTATTAAGATTAAAGTTAATCAGTGATGAATGTCCCGGCCCTTAGTTCATTCAACTTATAGATTATATGTATTTTTGTAATTTGTACATTACTCTCCATCGTTATTTATAAGCTACCTTATTATGTTATTTATATTGTAGCCTACTTCATTTGTATTATACATGTGCTAATTATTTTTACTGAACTGAATTTATACAAAACAATTTCATTTCAAAGTATGATATAATTGTTTCGTGAAAATTTGATGTATTAAATGTAAGAGAAAATTTGATGAATATGAATTCAATGCGATAGAATAAAACAACGAATTGCATTGTGATTAAAACTCACTTGATATTTTACAAATTTGTCCGCGTGTATGAGATTTTGTGATTACCCCGTATTTGAATGAAATTCTAATAAAGCGGATGTCCTTTCCAAATTTGCAATTTAAATTTATTCCCCTTATAACTAACTTTTATATCATAGGATACATGCTGAGCCGATTTAGCCTTCACCTTGTTCGACATTTTCGACACAAATCTTTAAAACGGTTTTACATAAAACACATAACATTTTCTGCGTACATCCCTTAAATTCCGAACACTTATTAAGTAATCGATAATTTTATCTTTTTTTTAAATTAATTTACTGTTCTACGTGTTATCGAACTTTAGAAAGAGATTAACCATACTTATGTACTTAGGTGTAATCACAACTTAAGATAATATCTTAAGTAAGAAGTTCCTGACGTCATGAACGATCGGTCCAAGCCGTAAATTTGTTTTTAAAATGAAATTGCTTTATATGGACCAGTACTACTTGTCGAAGTTAACGACATTTATAATCGAATTTCAAAGTGATGATATTTGCAGTTGCATGGGCTGGCAACGGACTTGACACTTGGGCGGGCAACTATAAATGTGGGTTTCAAATCCTCTCCTAATGCACATGGGTTCTATGTAAGAGATAGAGCCGGATTGTGTTCAGATTCACACCGGCTCCTTCGAACTGGGTTTTCCGTGTTTCCAGAGTTCGTAAGATGAATGCCGAAGGAAAAATAGCAACTGTAAGGCGGTCGCAGCCGCGAATGGCAATACGAGTAACTAACCAACACGCCTCCCCGACAAGTTTTGAAAACTTGGGGCAAGTATGCCTGTGAAAAAATAAATAAATATGAAGAGGTTAAAAGTTAACCGTTGAATAAAAAATAAAATAAAATCAATTAACATTCAAATATATGTATACAGCTGAAAATAATCAATTACATCATTTCCACCTGGCGAGGAAAGGCAAATTATTTGAAGTTGGGGTTGAAATTCCCGGGTAGTAAGGAGAACTCCCCAGGTGCTAACCCGCTTTATGTCTAGTGCAATTCATCGCATGAGCGAGAAATCGAGGTTTACTTTTTTATTAAACGGGAGATTATGTAGGGTGGAACGGAAAGTGGCAGGGCTGCCGATACTGTTGAGTTTGTACTTTTAAAAAGTGTTTACTTACGCACGCTTTTAATGTATTACGCTGTTTGTTTTCTAGCCGGCAATTTGATAAACACACTGACTGCCTCGTGGAGATTTATTAAAAGCCATAAATTTGGTCTTTTAAAAGATAAGGAAATTTATCAAACGAATTAAGGTGGCCGGCAACCGTGAAAAATTACTCTTTTACGTGACGAAAATTTTATATTACTTGCGGTTTACAAAAATATATTTTTTTCATATACCAGCAGTATTTTAAACGTATCGTAAATTCTTTTTGGTTTTAAACAACTTAACATTTCAACTGTATTTATTTTATATAATAAGTTTCTAATATTTTATCCTTCAAAGACTTTTTACACTAGATCATTTTCCTTATCTTTTGATATAGTGAAAACAACCTTACTTATTATTAGCATATACATTATTTTATTTTTGGGAATATAATTAATCAAAGCAAGTAGCGTTCACATGCAGTAGGAGTCCGCATTTCATTAATTTGTCATTTTTTTAATAAGAGATAAAATTAGTATTTAATACAGTGTGTCCCCGGATTGAGTTCGCATCACGTATAATGGAGCAAAAATGTTGAAATTCAGATTTCACGCTTTGCAATTCAGGTCTTCTCAGCGCGAAATGAGTTTGCGCCAAATTTGATATCGTAAGTCTTCAAGGGGGTGGAATTAATGCAAGAAGAAATAAATCTGTGTAAGGTAAAGAGGTCTTCCTTTTAAATTTAGGAGAAAAATTTTGTAAAATAAATGTTTTAAAGTAGGGAGTTATACCAAAATCATAAATCCTTCGAAAAAGAAAAATAGAATTAAGGAGAATTACAAATTGAAGACTGCCTTTCCAAAAGGTTGTAAGTGCCTATATATCCGAGAATTGGTTTAAGGTGTTTTTGGCTTATCAGTGCAATGTTTTACATGCTTACATGTTTCTCCTATAAAATGTTTAAAATGGCACTTACAATGTTTTGGGAAGGCAGCCCTCCAGGGTCACACTATAGAGTGAGAGTGTAAAGTTTGGAATAATCAGTGTGAAATATAAATTATTGACTTCTTTGGTGTTGCACCTGAATATACAGAGTGTTACAGGAAGAGTGATGACGTCACTGACTTTTTTTAAATGGCAACCCCAAGTTTGAGCTGATATTTCAATAGTTCCCTGACTATCAAAACGACGCTCAAAAATGTTTACCCCTTTCATTAGAAAGTTTTTGAGAAAATTAATGAAGAACATTGAAAAACAGAGTTATAATTTCAACGTTCCTAAATGAATTTCATTAAAAAAATAAGTAAATAAATAAATCACATCCCAAGCATTATTAAAATTTCAATTCTTTCTCGTTTCATTTGATTGGTTGCTTTAATTAAACGAACCAAGCAAATCTCTATCGCCTAATGCGGTGATGAAAAGTCGGTGAGCAGTGAATCCCAGCTTAAGGGATTAACATTTACCACTTATTATAATTATTTTCAAATGGAAATTCTGAAGAAGCAGATGAAGGACATTTTGAACAATTACAATTTTATTCCTTTCTGATGTTTGATATCTTAAATTTATTTAAAAATTTTGTTACAAATCAGAAACTGATTGCAGGATGTCGCTATTCAAACTATTCTAAATTTATTTATTTTTATTAAAATGCACATGGGAACGTTAAAATTAAAACTCTGCTTTTCAGTTTTCTTCTTTAATTTTTTCAAAAATGTTCATGGCATCATTTTGATACCCACTGGAACTATTGAAATATCAATTCAAACTTGGGGATTGTCTTTAAAAAAATACCAGTGAAGTCATCACTCTTATCTGTAACATTCTGTAATATTCAGGTGCAATGCCAAACAAGACGCAGTTTAAACCTAAAATTGGAATTTTTTAAAAGTCAATAATATACTTTCTATATTGATTATTCCAAACTTTATTTAAAGCCTTTAGGCTGATTTATATAATGTAATAACCATATATAATAGTCAAACTTATAATAACAAAGTAATGAAGATATGAAATAAATTAGAATCATTTTATAAAGTCATTAATTAAAAAAAAGTGCCGTTCAGCTAATTGTAATCACAGAAAAATAGTCATTAATTAGTTTGTAAATACTCGAGTAATTCATTTTCTTTTACATTTAATTACTTAAGCAAAAAATTCTTAACGAGATCAAACAAAAGGTAGATATTTACTGTTTTAAGCTTTCTGTGTTTAATTCAAATTAAATTCCAGAAAAAGCTCTACATCCTAACAAGAGATTGAAAGTAGTGTTTCACCGCCAGGACTTCAAAGCGCATGTTAATTGGAATGCTAATTGCGACATTTATCATTAAGTTCTTTGACGCATTGCCTGCCTGCAGTGCTTCACTTGGTTACGCCAAATAAATTACTGAAATGCAACTAACAAGTGGCTCCACTGAGTTTTTATTTTTATGAGTTTCTGCAAAAGATGATCGATGTAAGTAATTAAATGTGTTATTCTTTTTATTACGTTTTCCGAGATTCTATTTAAAAAGTAACTGAAGCAGAAACAATAAGAAAGAGCTCAAATTGCTACCTTATGTAATATACGTATAAGTTTTTAACTGCTTATAGTGTTAAAAAAAACATATCTGATGTTTTTAAAGAGTTGCACGTTAGCTTGGCTAACGCAAGCATATAATTTTGCAGTATTTGTGTGTTCTAGAGTTGCATGTTCTTCGTAAATGCATACTATTTTATATGAATGTGTATTAGTAGGCACTTTCAAACTTGCACGATTATATTTAGCTGGTTCGAGTTAGTTCCAAGTTTGTGAAGCTTTTGCAATGATTAAATTTATTAATACTCATCTGCAAACTTTACAAATAATGCTGAGTGGTGTTTGTGTAGTGGATTTACTCAACATTTTAGCTACTGGAGTACAAATGGACTACATATCTTACTCATAAAAAGACTAGTTAAAATATTTTTTATAAAATAAAACACGTTTGAGAAAAGATATTTATTATATACTAAGAACATTCTACAAAGAATAACATTTGAATTATGTAGAATCATATAAACAGCTGTATTGATTGTAAGTATAAGTCAACGTGTTTAAATCAAGAAAGCAATAAAACAGTAGAAGCAAATGATAGCAAAAGATCATGTGGAGGATAGTTTAACGAGTACATACAAAAATTAATTCATTAACAGAATTAAGAAGAATTAATCAACAAGCAACCAGCAGCTCGCTTGCTTATTATCTTCAAAATCAGTAATTCAAGTCATCCTTCCTAACTCCAGTAGAGGAACTGAAGTCAATAGGTAACCAACAATATAAAAAGTCAAGAAAGGACAGATATATACGGGCTGTCAACTACAAATTGCAATAAAATCAGAAGAGTACATACAGTCAATACATAAAATACAGAAATGGAAATGAAAATTGTAGTACAGTTTAAATAAGGAATGCTATTACACCTAGCTGATTTGCTTAAATCCGTCCAAATATAATGAAGCATTCTCCAAATCTTTCTTCATCATCGAACAGATCGTTTCATTTCATCCCACTGTAATCTTAAAACTTCACCCCTGTTTCATAGGATCTCATTAAATGACAATAAAATTACGAGTGTCTCATTAAAGCAGTTAAATGAGGCAAAGTAAAAGATGAAATATACACAAAGCAATTAATTAGAGGTACATTATTAGGTATTTCCCTTTCTTGTTCTCTTGCGACATAAAGTGCAACAGTTGCCGGAAATTCGCCGAAAATATAATATTGGCGCGCGAGTACTGGCGGATGTAAATTAATGCCTTTTTGTAGTTTAACTTGCACGGAAATTCCTCAGGCGCAGCACAAACAATGTTACTACAAATATTCGAAAATTTTGTTTGAATTTCATAATAAATAGTTTTATACAAAACGTTTTTTTTTTTTTTGTAGAAAAGATTATTATATCAAATTTCTCCTGTCATAAAAGAGGGTGAAGGAAGAACTGCTGACAAAAGGAATTTCCCGACATCTTCCAAGTACATAACTCTTTAATATAGCTTCATTACAAAGAAACTTGAGTTCTTCAGTGCACGTCTTTTTGTGCCCATCCACACGCATGGCAAAATATTCCGCTGACTTCTGTAATGAGCACGGTTCAGCTATACATAAACGGGAAGTTGGAGTTTATCGATTATATGTCCGCATGTGATTGGTGGTCTCGCGTATAGCACTCGTAACAGTAATTAAAACTTTGCGACATTCCCTTTTGTTGTTTACTTTGGTAGTTTCCAATTTCGCTTCAGTTATAATACGAGGCCATGTTCCTCCGATAGGATGCAGTTCACCGCAAACTTTCCGTCGCTTTTGTCAATGTGCGGTTTCAATATTGATCTGAATTTTTTCTAGTTCCAGCTCTCTCTTTTGTTTTCCTCTGTGAACTGAAATGATGCAACTGTATTGAAAAATTGATTCATTTAAATAAATGTACATCCATAAAAGCACAGAGAGAAACAACTCTGGAAAAAATTGGTGAAATAAAATTAAATCACGAATTCTATATACGAACAATATGGTCACATAAGTTAGAATAATACCAAGCGATCTAAACATAGAAAATAAACACGATTACAAAGAAATATAGGATTAGAAAAATATTAAGGAATAAAAGTATACGAACCTCAAAGTTAGCAAGAGAAAAAAACCTGTGTTGTGTACAAATAATTAGTAGGCGTTTCTGAATAATTGAGTGAAGAATTCGAAGTAAACTCAAATTTATCTGGAAAATAAAAGATACCCCAATTAATAAAAGCAAAAAAATAATAAAATATGACATTTAGGACGTCAGAAAACCTCACATTTCATCAACATTTTATTATTTTCTTAACGTAATTAAATTAATATGCGAGGTGCATATAGAAAGTAAAAGTTGACTATGCACAGCAATTCTGCGGTCGTTAAAATGTACAGTGTGTCAACGCAAGAATTCTTACCTCATTTAAATGTTCTATTTTTTGACTTAGAAGATGTGTTTCATGCAAAACTTACACAGACTAATTCAAGGTTCAAGCTTAAATTGAGTTTTATTTAAATGGAACAATCAATATATATTTGTGCAAAAATTTTAATTATAGAATCCCGGCAAGAGACGATAGATTGTTTTATTCACTGAGTGGAATTGTGTTGTAAAAATGATTTATAGAGGTGGCCCAACGAAAAATAAATGGTTTTTGGCACAGTACACTTAATATTAACTAATAATTAAAAATATACATCCCGAGTATGAAATAATAAATGTCTCTAGGCAACAATTATATTTAATAAAAACTGAAATTTTTATATTGTAATTTTTATATTATATTACCTACACGTTAATATTTTCTTTGTACGAAAAAATATATTGTGAAAAAATAAACCTAACAATACGACCCTAATTTAAAATAATGAAATCACTATCGATAGGCCAACAATTTAGTATTGATGGTGATAGATTAACTATGTTGATTTTTGTAGCATAGAGAACTGTATCCCTATATATTATTGAAACTATCCAACGTATAAATAAAATTCAAAGTGCAATAAAACAAACAAAAATAGATGAAATATGTTTGGTTTCGAATTTTTCGGTGAAAGTATATATGTATATATGCGATTGTCATTAAAATCCGGCAATAAACATGGAAGCACAGAATAAAATAAAAAAAATAGTTTTCAGAGAGAACGATGTAATATGGAACAATACGCTGGCAATGTTTACTATAACAATAAATCACTGAATCAATACGCAAAATTCAATAAATTAGAGTTAATTTTTCGGTACGTGTTCGATCTGAAAACGTGCGTTTGCGTGCTTGCGGGCAATAAAAATATAAAATTTATTCAGACAACGCATTTGCATAAAAGCGACGCGACGGTTTTATTTGGTGGCAATTCCAGTAGAGTAATTAAACAAATCAATGTTACGTTGCCGTTACGTATTGGAATATTTGCTAACGTGTTGGAATAATTTACGTGTAACATTTCGGTTTAACCGAGCGAATTAGCTCGGAAGAACTTGAGAGAAGCCACTTTGAAATTCAAATAGGACGAGACGCGTGCATTCAGGAAATGGCGCAAGTTTTGAGGACGCAGGAGGACGCACAGGTATATTCCAGGATTGCGTCGCCACTCCTGAAGTTATAAAATACCAACCGGGATTAAGTTTGCTTTATTTATACTCGGCGAGCGCCAGATACGACGAGATTTAACTACAAATGAATAAACGTACATTTTCTGTCAACTATGCCGAGTTCGCGATATTAAGACCCTTGAATAATTAACTTTGCTTAAAAGCGGCAAGTTTGCAGACTGTTTGTTTTAAATGGCTTAAGCCTTCTGAATTGTCCGTCTTTCTTCTTCATCTTACTCAAGCTCATTATGTGCTAAAAATATAGAGCAACCGAGCCTTTCGTTTAAATAGTAAATGAAATTCGACGGAATGGAATGTCACCCAAAAGGATTTGTGTTTATCTTTTCCGGAACAAAAACACCGATTCGCATTAATTATTGCTTTTAAAGGTTTTCCCGTTGACATTAAGAGGAATCCATTGTTAAAAAATTCAAAGCCACAGGGCAATCTCGCAAGTCGAACGCACGAGAATATTCATGAGCACGCAGGACCTCTACAGAAAAATAAGACCAAAATACAAGCGAACATGGATTGATAAAGACTTCAATAATTAATATTTATTTTTGCTTTCAAATTAAGGAAACCTGTGTTCTGTCACGCAGCACTTAAATCTGTCCATGTCCATTGTTAATGTACATGTAGGGAACATCGACATTCAACAAGCTGATTCACTTTAAGCAAGTCCAACTCAATCATGTAATATGTCACTGCATTAATCAAGTGCTGCAGTGTGTAAAAGATGAAGAAAAACCGATGTTTTGGTTAAATTATTAATCATTGTCTTTGTTTCTCTTCTTTTTACCTTCTAAAAAATCCTATTTCACAAGAAATTGCATTTTATGAAACCGTATCGAGCAATATATTAGAAATAATTGTGACTGCAATTAGAAATATCTAAAGGAAAATTCACATGAGATTAATTACTGACTCTTGGTTTTTTATTTCTTTATATTCCTGTGTTTGAGTAATTTTTCAACAAGTTAATTATCTTTAATTAAGATAACTTTCGGTAAGAAAAATATTTCTCATTTGCCAAGAAAACGAAAGAAAAGAAGTAGGCCGAAGAAAATTTTGCACCGCCGAGAAAATTATTTCGGCTAATTTAATTCGTTAAAACAACGGAACGATGAGTTATCTCGCCCAAAAAATTATTTCCCGGGGAAGTTAAGCCTCTCGCGGAAGCCGGATATAAATTTAATTTCGACGTATGAAAAGCGCCTTCGGAACGAAAAGGAAAAAAATTAGAAGCGAATTGCGCAAGTGAAATTAATCAAATCTTCCCCGTCCATATCGTAATTTTATTATTTGCGAATTAAAGCGCGGAACTTATTGGATCTGGCGCGTCTGCCTAAGGTGTTTAACGTTTCAAATTAGATTTTGACAGCGTTAATTAAAGTATTGAGTTACTCGGAATATTTGCTTTGGGAATTTAGATGTTTTGTCTACGTACAAGGGACACGGTGGGAAATTACCGTGATTATATGTCTTTTGATTAAAAGGTGAAAGCAGATGCGTACGTCTTTCTGGTAAAGGTCAAAGCATTAAGTTCAAAATTTATTTGCCTTTCTCTACTTAATTTACGTTTTAAACAAATAATAATAATTAAATAAATGCAGACTTCATTAAATTATTAGAAAATGTTCTCTAGATGTACTCGAAACTCTTCTAATTTGTTTTTGACTATATTAAAATACATTTTGCATAATATTTCAAAATAAAGAGGAATTACCATATTCATTTAATGCTTTTCTGCGCCGCTAATAGAATTCTATTATCTCCTAAGAATAAGTTAGTAAATTGGTAAACGATAAAGGAAACAATTTAAAAAAAGTTTCCTATTTTTTCAGCAAGAACTTTAACCTTTTTGAAGAACATCCTCTTAATTGGTCTGCAAACCTGACCATTACTACCACTTTGATTTCTTAGTTGCTTAAATTGTTTCCTCCACGAGATCGCTGAAATTCACGTTTTTGGGGACTTCTTACACTTTCTCGAACATGTGTGTGAGAGCATACTCGTGTAGAAATATGAGATTTACGCGCCATCTTTCTTGAAGGAATAATACAACCACCATTATGTTGGCATAACTCTCTTCTGTTATGGTTTCCTTTACCACATGTATTCCAAGAAAAAAAAATTCCTCGTTTCAAAAAATAAGTTTCCGTAAAATTTCTACTAGATTACTCCCCTCGGGATTTGGAGAAGCGAAGAAATCTCAATATTGTATTGTATACATATATTTGGGGTCTTCTGCCAATCATCGACTGTCTCCTCCTGTGATGTTTGAAAAACGTTATGGATTATTTCCTCTTGCATACTGTGCAGGATAGCGGATGGTCAACACCTGTTTCTTCTTAGGAAAGAACTCTACACCTTTTCCCAAAGAAACAACGCCTTAGATCTCTTTACTTCGAACTTGTTGGTACTAGCAGAAAAAATCATAGCGTAGAGTTTTTATGACACATGCATGTCTCCTCTGTGTTTTTTTATTATTTAGAAAGCACTGACTCTCAGAATTATACCTCTGACATTTCTTAAGATATTGCCTCCATAGGTCACCTAATGAAAGCCATCTACTTCAAAGTATTTACAATAAAATTTCAACTTGTAGCAATATATTCAATTTTTTTTATAATTAAAGCAAGTCTCATGTAAATTCCATTTTTTTGCGATTTTCATCCCCCGGCTTACGTCAGCTGCTACCGTATCTTTTTTCGATAAATTTGACAGAAAATTGTAAATGGTTGCAAATCAATTCCTCCTCCCGTATTAAATTGATTATTGATTACTCTTTATATATTAGTGTGCACAACAAGCGCACCTTTCAAGTTCGTAATTGATATATGAATGCCATGAAACAATCCGAACCTAATTCGTGAAAGAAATTTATTATCATTATGACCGGCCCCTGCGCGCCGATAAATATTACATCCCTCAGGTTACTTTGTTATTCTATGTCAAAAATGTTTTTACACTGCTTTAGATAACAAGAAGCAACTGTTAGTTCCCAACAAAAGCATTCCTTTCGAATTTCCAATTAATTAAATGAAACGAGATATCAAATTCAAAAAAGAAAATTAATTTTTCAATAATTTGGATGTATGTAGATTATGTTTCTTATGTAGCTCATTATACGAGGATACTTCATAAATTTGTCTTTAGCAGAAACTGATACCAAACAATTTAGATGAATTGTGTATAATCATTCATAGTTCATAATTCCTAAAATGAATATCACGAAATTGTCCTAATAGAAGATCACACCCAATTACTGCTTTTTCTATGTTGCATGAGGGATACTAATAATGTTTGATCTTTATGTACTATTATCAAATGTTTTCTGTTTTTCTATTTGTTTTTTTTATTCAGTAAAATAAAATCCTAGTCTCATTATTTGAGATAACGATACAGAAAGCATGCTCGTGGACCACTTTTATTATAAAATAATGAATACAATATCTTGCTCCGTAGAGTATTCTTCGTATATTATTTATATATTTGCCGGCATAGTTATTTCAAACAACAAAAGAAATCCCTTTCGCAGAAAAAGTTCTTGCTTCATTTCCGTTGCGCCTTTGAACAAACGCGCTCCTCGAAGCTAAGCTCGAATAAATAGGAATTAAATTGCAGAAGCAAAACGTAAAACTCTGGTGTAAGCGGACCGGAGCAGCGGAATATAGGATATTTATGCAAAACATAAGCGTTCGAAATTATTCTTTACAGCGGACGCCGAGGGCGGATTTCTGCGGAATACACTCGAGAGCGTTTAAGATTTGGGAGTTCTTAAGAGGAGTTCTGAGTACGCCAGTACGCCCGAGAGTGTGCACATAAAAAGTTGCAAAACTGAATAATACCGTCTGCAAATTTATTTAAATAGAGCACACTTTTATATATGTATGGTGGAGGCCTCGTTTCAATGCTCAAGTAAAAAGTTTTTCATACCTGAAAATATTCTAACATATTAATCTGTTGGAATGAATTTTTAACAAAAATATACTTTGGAACAGGAGTTACAATTTTTTTTACAATTATTGTCTATTATTGTCAAAATTTTATAATATTCCTAACCAGATGAAGACTTCCAAAATAATAATTAAATCCTCTTTTTCTTCATTGAGTCCAACAAACTAAAAACAATGTTGTGAAAGAAATATCAAAAGAGATAAAGCATAACCCAAGTAACACAAAATGCTTTATTAAACTTTTATAAATGTTTATACCTGCCAAATGTATTAAAGCGTTAAAATAAAGCTATTCAAAAATATACACAGAAGAACGAGACAACAAGACATTTTAATCCCAAATCATATACTTAATTACATTTCGAATTATCGATAGGAAAACAAAGAAAGACGTGTCCCGAGTTACATAAAAGCTTATGACAAAGAGTAATTCTGCTTTACTTCAGCATCTGCGGGGAGAGAGGGCCCGAGTAATCGCTATTGTGGCAATTAATTTCAGTTTTCAGCGCGCCGCCGAGAAATTCCACCTAAAATTACATTTGTTTGGCCGACAAAAAACTGGATTGGAACCGAACAAAAAGCCGAGGAGATTTATCTGTAATTAGTTCGTTCTTTAGAAAGTAAACTTCGCACGCAACGATTACTTCCTCCGCGCTTGTTTCGTTTCAAACCAAAAAAAGCCCTCCCATAAAATGAATAATTTATGTAGATATAATTCAACGTCAGATTCTGCCACAGTCGAATTATATGTTTCTGAGGTCGATTTAGGTATTTTTTATGATAAATTGATATTGCTCAGCTAGGCAAGGGTTTATCATTTATAAAAGTTTAATAGCGACAGAAAACGTCATGGCACGTCACAACTTTATTATGAACATAAAAATTAATTAGTACCATAAAAGTAACCCTTGAATAAATAATTGGAAAACGAATATCATCATTTCTACGGAATAGATTTAATGTTATTAGTTTTACAAGTTTTCGAAAAATAAAACGCTCATATAAGTAAATAAATCATTTAAAGCAAGTAACAAAGTGGACAAGAAGTAATATGTAACGCGTTTAATTTGTTGTTAAGTGTCTGGCTGGTGGGTTAACCAAAAGCCAATATACATTGAAAAGAAGAAGTCTCCATATATATCATATATAAATTCTATATTGCACAAAAGTAAGGAAATAAATAAATTTACTTATCCGAAAAAGCATTTTATAGAACTTCAAGTGCAGGGTCATTTGGGTTTTTCTCTGTTTGCAAACTTGTTTCGTGCCATTATTAGTTCTTCAGAATATTTTCCCAAAACCACATAATGTGATCTCGTTTTCGTATTTAATTAATCTGAGACATTCATTATGTTACTTTTTAACATTAAATAGAAAAATTAATAATCACCATTCGTCTCAGATTCTTCTATAATAATATTATTTGGATTGTTTCAAAAACTATTTCGTTCTCGGGTAATTAGGTCATGTTTTTCATAGAAACTTGCCCCTATAAACAATTATGTGTCTACAATGAATAATAAAATCAATAGTCGCATGTGCCTCGCTTAACTGTAATTATATTTATTGAATTATTCGCCGGAGAATAATCGTTCGCAGGAGCTAAAATAATAGCGGAATATCGTGACCATTTCAAGGTTACTTACCCGAAGAGAGAAATTTACTATATGCCTGGCAGATATTGTGAACACAACCCCAACGTGATATAACATAATTTGTACAATCGCGATAATGATTTGCGAAACCGAAATCTTGTGCGACCAGCACCACAGGAGTTCGTGTTATCTCTCAAGTTATTTATTTCACTTTCAACGTGAACTGCGTGAGCAAAGTGTATTTATGGAAGTTTTTAGGATACCTTTCGCCTTAAATAGATATTTATTTTTTTGTAAGGGCATTAGAGTCGGCCTGAGGGGATTTCGTAAGTAATTCCTTAAATTAAAGCACACAAATGATTTTCGAAAATATCCTCTTATGTTCATCGAACGAAATATTCTCATACATCATTATAGTATATCAATGGTAAACCCCAAGTGAGGTCGACGTCTTGTATTTGGTCACATAAATTTGCTTCCACGGATATTGAAAATCGATGCCGGGGCATTACTTCGACATGTTCGTATTATCGTAGGCGAGTTGTTTTTCGCTGTTTTATGGCTTCCCGTATAATGAAGGTGGTATAAAAGACTAACCAGATGCAGGATGAGTTGTTTTATTGGACGTAATTTATTAGCGCGATAAATTTCGGCGGTAAATAGGACGTTGCAGTTAAGCCGTAGAAAATATAAAAGTCTGCGAAATATAATTAATGTACTTACTATACGGTGCTTTCAGCTTTACAACTTGACTTGCTTCTTTTCACTGCGGAGAAAATTTATAAGGTTAATTTAAGAACATAAGACGAACTTTAAATTATCACGTAAGGGAGTATTTATTGGGGCATTATATCCAGAGTAGACAGTTAATTGCACTGACAATCAAACTGTAACTACTTGGATAAATACCTAAAGTAATCGGTAATCATTCTGAGTTTTACTTAAGGTAGGGTATTTTTAAAAGGTACTTTAAGAAGGAAAACAAGACAAACTAAAAGTTAATCTAAGAGAAAATACGGTAATACTGTTATAAATAAAATAAGGTTTATTATACTAAATTGAAGGTAATAGGTATAATGATTACAAAATCCAAAACTACGCAGAAGTATTTAATAATTCAAAATTATGTACCAATAACTTCCAAGATCCAGTAAATCTTAATTCAAACGCTTCAGAAGCTTCAAGATAATTCAGTGATAGGTTTCAAATCGAATCGACCCTTTGATAACGACTCCTTATAAAATTTTGCAAAGTGTTCGAGAACAATGTAACAAGTTACAAAAACGGGAAACTAATTTACTAAAAACTAACGCTGTCAATACTGCAGTGCTTTAAACTTGAAAATGTTTGTACAACAGTCGTAACTTGTTCTATAGCATTGTGTAACATACTCAAATATTTAGGAGATCCACAGTTTCCAGAGGAAAAGATCCGAATGGAATGAAGAAATCGATTAGGAGAACTGCAATAACGCAGATAACATACGACAGTTAAGTATACAAAAAACAAACGAAAGTGTGAAGTTAATCTAGGTTTTGCTTTATATTGTAAGACAAAATGGAATTGGCCGTGATTTGGAGAACTTGGGGACTACATTATTTCATTTCAAATACTGTTTTGCCTTGAAAGTTTTGCCCTATTACCAAGTACGCATGACATGGACGATGTTAAGCAAAGGATTATCAGGATAACAAGGATAGTAAAGAATGTTTTCTAATCAGTTCAGATAAGAATAAAATTATTATTATAAAGTTAAAGGTAAACGGTGATATTTCTTATTAATAATAAATAAATTTCGTGTCAGTATAATACATTTTACCCAAGAAATAACTAAAACCAATATCCGAACCTATAATTGACGGAGCTCGTATTTTCCTTCTACAATTGATGAAAGGAGTGGTAGACTGAGCACTGAGCACTGAGTTTCTAGAGCACCGGAGAAACTGCTGGCTTGAACAGAGTTTGCAAACCCATGTTTTGGATCATACTACGTATACCTACCCCTCAAAGTTTGTGACACTTCTTTTTAACAATCTCTGTAGGTCTTCATCACAAGAATATAAACAATGCGGAAATGTATCATTTTAGTCCAATTTGTTTTCACTGCTTTACCGAAATTTAAATAAATTTTATTTTACTATAATATACTCTTGTTTTATTCTGATAATTAAATCGCCACCTTATTTCATTCATATTTAAAACAAAAATCAGTAGATGTGACATAATTGCCTTCAATCTAGTGCCATGGCTAGTACCTAAGTAATCCTTAATTCAATTAGTCACGATTTATCTTCATTTCGTAGTTTATATACAACAAACAAACAAACCGATTCTGGTGATCAAGATGTGCCAGATTCCTGAGAGGCAGTTTATTGTGTACAAGACTAATTTTTCCACATCCATCCCATTCGCCGATCGCTAGAAGAATATAAAATGTCATTTTTGCAGCGACCGACCCAGCTTTTATGTGCTTTACTCCGTTTGAAACTATGGACATAAATTTTGGAGCTAAGCGACCAGCTAGGCTAACCCTCCCATCCAGGCGTCATTGTGAGAGTATCCTAAGAGGTGATACTCCAAGGGTCTTATAAGTTTAAAGCCCAATAATGCTGGGTAAAAAAATTAAGTTTTACCTTTTCACCTGAACTTCATCTGGTTCGATTGGTAAAGTTGATATGAGGTGCAAGCTTGATTCTTGCGCACTGAACATTTAATTAAGTAAGCAAAGCGATCCATTTTTTTACAATAATTGCAGGTTGCAGAAATGAGCACTTTGAGCACTTGATGATGCAGAACTTGATCTTCAAATCGCGAATTTGTTGAATGATGATCTTGTTGGCGTTGAGTCTGCCAAGCTTACTGATCGACTTCTGGTTGATTATAGACGGATGAAAAGTTATCGACTTTCAATTGAACCGAATGATCCTCGCCACTGTGTGGTGAATTTAGTGGTTTTGAATGCAGTTGCAATTTGCAGTACTTCGTTCAATGAACGTTCGGAATGTCTTAATGCTGCTGTTCAATTTTGTTCATACGAAATTTGCACCATGAGGATATCTCGGAATGTGTTCGTCGACCGAAAAAAGGTAATCATAGTTGTCTTTACGGCATGTAAAAGCACAATCTCCTGCTAAGTCGCATAAATCAGCAATACACTGTGCATACTTGGCTGGAATTCATGAGGCATTTATTGAATCTGTATCGGAACATAACGAAGAGTGTCTTTTCCAGTTGCTTGTGAGCTTTTTGGTAAACAAAAGCTGAGTTTTGTGATCATTTATCTTACTTTTCCATATGTCACAACAGCTTAGCTCTTATTTCATTTTTACTCCCTCTTTGCACTTCGTAAATAACCGAAATCAGCTTTGGTATACTGTTCTTGTGCTCAAAAATAATATGTTAAAAACTGAAGAAAATAAGGAAGAGTAAAAACTTGGAAATTTATCTTTGCTGTACTTGCTTTAGGAAATTGTATCGTGTAGATGTTATTTGATATTTATAAATTAATTTCTAAAAGCACTTAAGTACATTACCAGTCCTGTTATTAATGGGTTACAAGAAATGTACTTTAATTAAAATATTCGTCAATAAATGGATTATCTGAACCCACAATCAACAAATAAATTGTATTCATCAATTCATTGCCTGAAAATATATCACCGAGGAATACAAAAGCAGGCATATCTTATAGGTGGTGTCGGCGGCAGAGGATGGAGGGGTTACTTTAATCATTATTAGCGTTTCCAGGCGTCGCTCCCTATTTATCGCTTTTGTGTGGTCGGCATTGTGCGAGGTGGCACACACGTAAATGGATGACATCTGGTCTAACCGCAATTTATTTGTGTCAACAGAGCATCACTCCTTGCGCCCAATATTTATCACCCAATCCTAAGCCGCTTGCCTCAATAACTCATCCGCGCCTAGTGCTCGTCCTAATTAAAAGAAATTGGTCCCACAGCTCCCACCATTAATTGTCATACTTTCTGGAGAGCAGCCTGATGTTGAGCTAGGTAAGTAACTCATCCCTCGTCGTCTACTTGCCGTCATTTTGTTTTTAAAATAAATGTTTTTAATTACTCTCAGTTGACAGCCACATTAAGTAAATGGAGAATGCTGTTCATTTATTTGCAAGACTACGTTTAATGAAACAATAATTTAATAGCCATCCCATGATAATTTAACACTAAGTAAACGCATCAACATACTCCTGATATAATCGTTACATTGTAACAAAATATTTCGATGCAGAAAGGAATTGATTACTCATTTGTTTACTGAATTTTTTGATTACTACTAATACCACCGCAAACAATTTTTCTTTATGCTCTCATTTAATGATTGATTTGACACGTTTCATGAAAAATATAGCCAGATATGAAAGATGCAAAAAAAAGATTGTAATTTTGATTTGATTTGATTAATTAACTTCTTTTCTTTTGGTCGAACTCAACTGCTGAAAGTAGTTCGTGGTTCCTCTCGTCACTATATGGTTCCATCATTTGGGAACAGGGTATAAATTCGAGCTTAAATAAGTGCCAAAAAGTTCTCGAAATTAATGCATTATTTATGTTTAATATTCAACAATGAAGTCTCTCTCGTTCAATCTTTCGAATTGAAAAGGAAACTGCAGTGTTCAAAAAACTCCAAGCTCATAAAAAATGATAAAAATTTAATGTTAATGAAAGTAAAATTTTGCGGCGTTTATTCATGTTTAGAGTTTATAAACTTCCTCGGGTGAGATATTTTACAACCTTAAAAGTATGAATTTTTTATCGCTTTAATAAAAAGCCCGCCTATAAAAAATACCGTGCAATTCATTCATAAGTTCCGCTACTCATTTTCAAACTGAGTGTTTACAGAGAACATTCAATCCCGCCTCGTTTTATTGGCCCGATTATTTCTGTCGGAATCCGGACGCTTTCCCAAACAAATAAGCAAGAAAATATGCGAGTAGGATCCCCTTTTAAAAACACATTTTTATATACGCGCGCCACCCCCACACTATCCGTAAATTATATTACTTTTATAACATCCTTAACGGATTTTAAATTCAGCTATAACACGTTTTCGTGACGCGGAATATCTTTTTATTTGCATTATTACTTTCTCTCGGGGAAATATTAAAAAACGGACCGAACCGGGAAACGTTTTCGGGAGAAAAATTGTTTTGGGTGCAACCGGTGCGAATCGGCTTTCGGATGATTCGCTATTTTTCGTGTTGCGAAACTCCCGAAGCGATCGATACATAAATACACGCCGAATATAAAATTTATTGGTTAGTTGATTTGTCCGTTTTACAAGCAGATATAAAAAAAGGTTATACGTATCGTCATCGTTACATATGTCACGCACTAAATATCGTTATGATATGTGTTTCAGCACGCACACGAGATTTGATAAGTGTAATAAAAATGAGCAAAACAAGGTTTACATTATATTCCATGTCACGTAGAGAGGAATAAAATTTATTGTCAGTGCAAAATTCATAATTTAGAATATTTATTTTGCTTGAATTTGTATTTGTAAATATGAGGATAATTATCACGCACATACTAGACAAGCTGAAAATAATCTTTTATTGAAAACCTACGTATTTATCAAAAACAAAAATTATATCATATCAGATAGGAAAACGACTGAAGCCAAAAGTCAGTTTTTTGGTCATAAAGACAGTGTTATGTTAGTGGAAATACAGCAGAATCCGAAATTTTGTGTCCGGACTCTCTCACATATTCCTTTAAAAGTAAATAATTTTTTATCATGTTTCTTCAAACTTTAAAGTAATAAAAGTTTATTTTATGCAGAAAAATTAGTTGAATTATAAAGTATAAAGTTATCTTTCTATCGACTGATTCAACTCACTTGGAGCTTTCAACGAAATTTATAGTCTACCATGTTCTGTTATAATTTATTAATTTATGCGCATAAACAAAAATGTCCTATGACGTGACCTTGAAACTGTTTCAGCGCCCGTCGACCTCGAATTACGTTATCTGATGCAGCCTTATCGCATACGATAAGCGACTTCATTATTTTATTGGCACCGGCGCACGTAACTACGCCTATTATACAACAAAAGTGTAGCGAGGCACTGTTTACAATGGCGTGTGGCATTTTTGCAGACCGCTAATTAATATCCCTGTATTTTGTATTCAAAATTGCAGATATTGCCTGTGGATAAGTCACGCATTGTTGGTGTTATAAAACTGTGTGAATTTTCGCTATTACCAATGCACTTTTCACTCCAACATAAATTGATACGTGAGTTATTTCATTGACGTACTGAATACTTCATACCTCATAGAATGTATACCTCATATATTGAGATATGTCTTGTATAATATCCGTTGAAGTTATAATATAATTGTATAACATTCTTTATACAAAACTCAATAGTTCCTTGTATTTTTCTATTAACACATAGACTTAGCAATCACCCTATATATAACCACAACAAAAAGTAACGTCATAGCTATAAAAATGCACAGAGAAAAAACAATAGTATTTGTTAACACACAATTGTAGAATTTATATCTATAATTTTTTTTATAGAGACTAACACAGTGTTTGGAAACCAATACAGTAAAGTATAATAAATTTTTACCCAATTGTAGTATATTTTTATTGATATTTTTATGCTAATTACACTTTGTGTTGACAATCATTCAAATTGTGTTACTGGTTCCATATATTGTGTGAAAAATTTGCAATTACTTTTCAGATAGCTTTTATAAAAAAAGGTGGAAAATTATATACTTATTACAAAATTGGATTTGTTAGAATTTTAATTACAGGTCGAATTTATATTATTCGTCGCATGATTCATTCATATTAATAAAAATAATCTCGGAATTGTGTTCCACTTCATATGTGAGTGCATACATGTTATGACATACATGTTTGTATGCAGAGATAATTTGATCGCACGGCATTCTAATATTGAAATAAATTCTAACACATTGAAATACATGCATGCATGAAATACTCCAATACACATAAATCAGTTATTTCGCCGGTATTTGCTTTTGTGCTGGAACGTGCTACAACCGGAAATGATATTAATTTCAAAGCGCTGGTAATTTTTACATCGCCGTATTAACACGCAGCACATAAATAAACTGCTATAGAAGCAATATAACGTGAAATTAACAAAGACAGCCACTGAAAATTTAAGCCAAAGTAATTCGTCCGGGTCGGGGCGATGTCCGCTTTCCCAACACGTCTCATTTGAACCAGCAGAGATGGATTATCCGTAATAAACCCGGACTGCGCGTGACTTGCTCGCTATAAACCAGCGACGACGGCAACACCCCTAGCCGGAACAAAGCGCCCTACTTCAATACTTAACCCTGTGTTGTGTTCTATTGACTTTTCGAACTGTTTACCTAACATGTACACGCTCCTCCTTGGTCTAATCTTGAGCAACCAGCAACGAACGCGGTGACGGCCACTAAATTTATAAAGCCAAGTGGAGCGAGGCCATTGTAATTGCTACCCGATTGTTTGGGGCTGTAAATAATTTACGACTGTGCGAATTTACTGTGAGTGTATAAACTTAAGGTTAAATTAAGCTATTACGTATTACAGTGACTGCGGAGATTTATGGTTCACACGTAAAGTACTCATGGCTGCTCATAACTTACTCATTACAGCTTAAGTTTCAAATGAATGGAAAACAACACCAACTTTATTCAATCTCATTCTTCAAACACTATACAGTAAACCATGATTTTATATGTTAATAGAATTTTATTTTTCCAACCAAACCGATCTAAGACAATTTATTATGTACACTTTTCCATCAGAACGGAAACAGCATGTTGTATTATTGCATGTTTGTACGTATTTAAGTCAATAATAACATACATGTATACGTATACCTACGCACATTCTTGTCCACGTAAATGGATCTTGCTTCAGAATTTTGCTGAGAATCGTACAAGAGTATCGGTTTAGTTAAACTCTGTCAAGAGATGGATTTGTTTTTAATACTATTTTAATGATAAACTACATATATCGTTTTCTATTTATTATTTATGTAGATATATGTGTGAGTAATCCCTAAATTCTACCTTGTAAACGATAATTTACTTACGTGACGTTCAGGTCATATTAATCAGGATCAGTATAGTGTTCTGGCAGGACTGAGTATGTTTCAATTTCTTAGAACTCATCAGGTTACTATCGCATTAGACCGAAGGGGCAAATAGCTAGATAATGAATCAGATTTTCATCTATCTTAATGTTGAAGAAATTATCGGAAATCTTCTCAAACATACCGCTGGGCTACAAATAATTCGGCCACTATTTCTCAGAGGCATCAACAATTTTGGAAGGTATCTAAGAGCATCAAACCTTTTTAGATTCCCTGTATCACATATTTTTTCTTTAGTCATTCCGAATATTATTCAAGTAACCTTAGATACCATGTGTTGTTCGTTAAGAGTTAATCTTCAATTAGACTTCTATAGAACATTTTCCTGATGGGGCGTATGGAAAATGGAAAGCTGTTCAGATATGTTCTCACATAAACATAGCATGAGCTCTTGCAAGTATATTATTCTGATCAGGCATAATGATGAATGTTTAGAAGAACCTTAGTATCCTTGATATAAAACGAAATGTTTCTCTATTTTAAATACATAGGTATACCTTGTTAATCTCGTTAATTTAGATATTCTAATGAGCTTTCAGTGGACAGATTTAATTTAGAAGTACTTCAGATCGTAATTTGTAATGAATAATTCACAAACAGTTTTATAATTAGTCACGAGAGATCTAATTCGTAAATTGTAAATTATCTCCGTTTAAAAAGAGACGCATTACACATAATTGGGTTTTTCGCAAATGAAGTTAGCAGTTATCGCGCACTGAAATGGCTTTTATTGGGTTATTTCAAATATGTTAATGAATACATTGAATTCGGTAGCGCGGTTATCTATTTAGTGATCATTTAAGCTGCCATTGCACGTACGAAACAGGCAATTTGCCCGCAGCTAGAATCGAACTGGCAATTATCGGCGTTAGAGGATTTCGTTCGATGCTTTCAATGGAAATAAAAGTGATATTAGAATATAATTACTCTGAACCCATTCGATCAGAGTTCCACGAAGACAAAGAAGATGTAAGAAATTTCATTAGCTAACATGAGTAAGGCGTGCCTCAGGGCGAAATCTAATAAAATTAAACTCCTAGAGGTAGGTAAATTTTTTTAATTAACGAAAATAAGAAGACATAAGGAAGCAAAGGGAAATCTAAGGGGGTATGTGTGGTTAAATGAATTCAAGGAGTCGTAAAGTGTAACACAAAGTAATATATTCCCTTGAAAATTCCACACCCAATATTATTAAAATAGTTTCGTGTTTTTACTGAAAGTTTCGTCCGTATTACGTGGAACGTGTTTTAAAAACTTTAACAGGAGACAAGGGAAATTAGGTTTGGAAATTTGATTTCATCAGATATGCGGCGACGAGTTTTTATCCCTTCAACCGCCGCGTTTATAAATACTCATTACTTTTTAGACACTCATTTCGAGCAGCAACGTCCTTCTCTTTTCCTTTTTTTTTTAATATAATTTTTCTTATTACCAGTAAGGAAGTTTGCAGAGTAACTGCATTGTCTTCTCGGGATTACTTTTAGTGTAAAGACAAACAAGAACGTTGGTGACTTTTTCATCACAAAACATTTTTTGGTCTAACATACAAACGCACTTTAGTAAATTACGAGAAAAAGAATTGCTTTGACCTGAGTAATATCGTAGTCGTACATAACAGTCAAGTGTGCGGAAGCCCTTGTTTATAATTTATACATTTTTATCGATGCTGTAGGTATAGAATGGAATTTATTAGTGTTCGCCCATTTCCTTAAAAAAAAGCAAAGCAGGTTGACCTGAAAACAGCGGAAGCCGAAGGTAATAAATTACGGCACCCGGTAGGAAAAAACACACTAAACTTGTTATCTTTAACCTGATACTCCGTATCTCTGGACAAACTAATAAAATGTCTTAATATTCCGGAAGATAAATTGAGGTTCCGACATATTCCACGGCATGCACAAAATATTTTTTACTCGCGCGGGCCCCTACGAGCACTCTATTACTTGAATCGAAAGTCAGTTTTATTTTTCTTTCAAAGAAAAATACTGTCCCGGAAAAATTAGTACAAACGTCGTTTTAGTTGTAAGATGATTCACATCAGTAGTAGTTTTAGTTCACCCAAGTTACAAATGCAAACATACCAATAATCTGCGTATGCATAGCTATTATCATTGTTATTACTGTTGGCAAATTAGTTAGTCGCAGTGCAATTCCAATTTACAATTTCCGATAATGGCATTGTTCAGTTTAAATCTAAGACATCCGGTTCAATATTACGTAACCATATGAACGACAAACTTATTTATGTACATCGATTAAATTAATTAAAGCGATCCTATCTTGTCATACGTCATGTAAGAGTACATGTAACGATGCAGTTGATCCGCTAGTAATTAAGCGGATGGTTGCGTAACAAGAGCTGACAGCTCTTTGACACGAGATGTAACATACAGTAAGCGTTACTTACCGATCTAATTTATATCGATTTCTAACAGTATTAATTAGTTACGTATTGCAAAATTTATTATCGGACATGATTGGGGCTCAAATATTAATTGCACCGGGCGTCAAGCTTTAATCCTGCGGAAATTCTCGGGTTGTCATGAGAGCAGGGGACGAAGACGTCGTCTTGTTTTTATCGATCCTGAGAAGGTGCGGAATATTTGCACGTCTGATTTATTATTCATTCGGACGAATTGTGAAACGCGATCTTTCCGAAGCAAGCTCGCCGAATTCAATACAAATGATGCGATTAACATTTATTGGAGGTAAATTTATTAGAACGGGAATAAAACGATTTGCAATGGATACGGATCTGAAGACGACGTCGTATCTTGTTTTATTTTATGGCTTTCCTTTGTCGTAACTGCGTGCATTTAAAATTCCTTTTCATTGAATTGGATTGAGTTCCTTGCAATTAATTTTTATTTCCTGGTTTTATGCTTCGTCAATCGGCAATGCAATATTTTTAACTAAACAAATCACTACGTTTGTATAGAACGTTTCAAAATATTTGAAAGTCATAATATCGATCATAATTCAATTTACAACCATCGAGGTAAGTTAAGTATTTTATGAGTTTCAAATACTTTGAAATGTCTTATATAACTTTCGTACTAATGATAAATTGAAATACCTACTCAGGACAAGCATGAACAAATGCATGTCTCGGAACATTTATAGACAAATTAGCCATAAAAGTATAACAAATAAAGTACGAGGGTGATTTTTAGTTGACAAAAACTATAAAATGGTATCACATACATATCATTTTTCTTAATAACTACCCCCCTTTATAATACACTTATTCTATCTTCCCGATAGCTTCCAAATTATTGCTGAAAAAAATTCTTTCGGTTTACGACGTAACCAATTTTGAACCACAATTTTAACTTCCTCAGTAGAGTGAAATCATTTGCCCCCAAGAACTTTTTGAATGTCCCAAAGAGATGAGTATCACTTTGGGCCAAAGATGGACTTTATGGATGGTGACGAAGCCAAATCCAGTCAATGTATCGTTTGTTAGTTGAGTTGTATGTGAGCAAGCGTTATCGTTGAGAAGAATAATGCCCTTGCTTAAGAGACCGCGTCTTTTCTTCGTAGGGTTAATTTGACTTTTGCAAAAAGTTCACTATAATAAGCGGCAGAAATTGTTTACCCATTTCCTTCGTAGATATTGTTCTATTGCTCGATCAACGTTTTGAATGTTCACAGGATTCACAGCAGACACTGGACAGGCAGCTTGCGGCAAGTTTGTCAAACGTTCGCTTCCATCATGGAAAAATTTTCACTAGTCAAAGATTGATCTGAGAGAAACACTCGTCTTCAAACTACCTCTCTGATGAATTTCTAATGCTTTAAAATCTTCATAAAAAGAAATTTAATAATTACAGGTTGCGCAGTCGAATTTGAAACAATCAAGTCTATTCTCACCCATATTCATATCAATTGATACATATCAATTATTGCTATCTATCAAGCATAACAGGTACAAAATCTGCATTCTCTATGCAGTTAACAACTCAATTGATATATCTCTTCAAGGTCACTTGTTTTGCTTATTAGAAAACAATAATTGATATTGTATTAATCGCTATCAAAGTTAGAGAATAGATTGGTGAACTCCATGGCTAATAAAACTGACAATATTGATACCAACAAGTTGTAATTGTTTATGATGTCAGCTAATATGTTTACCATGATGAATACGAAATCATTTCGAAGCTCTGTAATTGCATCTAAAAAAATATTAAATATAGGTCAAAATTGAACCGCCATCGCAATAGTAAAATGGTACCAGAGTAGTAATTTAATTAATTTTTAAATATGACGAATTCATTAACTGTATATTAGTTCTTATCTACGATATAAGCTTTAGTTTCCGATTTATTGATTTTAAATATTGTCAATATTCAATGGTGGAAACTGGTCATTGGACTCATTCCTCTGGAGCAATCTCAAAATGTCTCCATCTATTATTACATGAGATTCAAAGAAGTTGAGAATATTCTGAGAGTACTTTAGGGCAGTGAATTTAAAATGCGACGAAATTATTTAAGTCATGTTGAGAGGAGAAGAAAGTTGTTGGTGGCAATATTATTGACGTAATATATTGATATAATTCCAAAAAAAATAAAGCTGTGAATAAATTGTTTAAAGATATCTGAAACTAGTCTCTATAAGAGCTCAATTAATATTATTTTAATCACTTTAAGAACATTTATAATTTTTATTTGGTTTACTTTTGCAATTTTCACTCATTCGAGTAAATTTGCAGCAAATACAAAGATCTTTGCGAATTTTGATTGGAGAAAAATGTTAATGTTGGCTATCATTGGGGTTGAAACGATTTGTTTTGCAATACCCTTTTTCATCTTTCTCAGAAATGTCCGTTTCTTTAGAGAAGTGAAGTACAATATAATATCTGATGTAAAGGACAATTCATACTGCGCTTTATTTTTAATAACACAAGCAAATTTAAAGGAACAGACAAAATCAAATTATTTTCTCTATAGCATACATTTCGTTAATATTTGTCAGATGATCTCCTAATACGTAGTTAGGTAGAGTAGTAGGAATTTGTTTTATAAAGGTTATACCATGTGAAACCTGTTGAAGAAGAAAAAAACTCGAAGATGTCAGACCCGAACAAAATATGGTTTTAAACAGAATAACTTTATTGTACATTTTGAACTAAGCTAATCATTTAATGTGTTTTTTTTTTTTGCTTCAATAGCGTGTGTTCCCACGTCCAGCCCGTTATTCTTCCCGTACTTCTGATAAGGTTATCGAATCAGTTCTTGAGGCAATCTGTCCCATTCCTTCCTCTCTGTTTTTGCACGTCTTATACATGTTCGATCGGGTTCAGGTTAGGGGAACACGCTGGACAAATCATTGTTGTTGTACCCACTTGGTTTAAAAAGTTAGTTACCCACTTTTTCTAAAGAAAGTGTGGGGGCTCACACGTTACTTAGCGGTCAACAAATCATGTTACGATGACAGATGTGAACAAATGACTGATATCAAGAAACGTCAGAATGACAAACGTCAAAGTGACTTGCGTAGAATTTTGTCGAGCAGTAACCACATACCTCACACTGAAATGTCAGGACAAAGCCTTCACCATGTCATGATAATTCACCCAGGAGTGAGGCTTAGTGATTGTGCTTAGGGTTATGGTTATTAGGGCACAAAATTTGTTTAAAACAATGATATCTATGTATATTAAAATCAAAAGTACGCCAGTCAATTGTGTGTAAATACTGATACTCGATGTTTAAACACAATGGTAACTTTTACTGATCTGGGCTGTTCATTGTGAGAGAATGTTAAAGATATGCATCCAGAAATATCTGGAGAAACATGTCGAAGCGTGACGTGACACAACTGCAAGAAAGGTTATTTTTGCTTTAAAATGTCGATGGAAATCACTTGACGATGTTGCTGTTTTTACGATGAATGTACGAGGTGCAGACAAAAGCCTCGTAGAAATAGTCAAATTGACAATTGTCATAATAATAATGGTTCATAATTTCATGGCGCCTAATTTAAACAAACATTCTTTACATCACTGGCTCTCGAGACCCTTACCATGTAGTAAAAAGCACGAAGGAAGTGTTCCATTTGTAGACAATGACTTAAATCACACGACTATCCGAGAGTTAGATGCTTGACCAATTTTGTCACTATCAAAAGAAGTTCAATTTTGATGTTAAGGTTGACGTTCACGTTAGTACCGCATTTGCGAATATTCTTCAATAAGCATTCATTGTAGTAGTCTTTCCTTCATTTCCTTAAAAGTCCGCGTGGTCACTCCATTCTATAGTTTAAAAAAAATTGTTTTTTCAAATGCGCCATAGAAATAAAGTCAAAAAGCATAATATTCCAAATATTAAATTAGAGTAAAATAACTCATTGATTTTTTTATTATGAATTATGTACTTATGTTTGATAAATTATCTCAAACGGACACTGGAAAACAGCACAAATGCTCGACGTTTCACTATCGCTTGATAGTTTCTCCTGAAGAAACTATCAAGCGATAGTGAAACGTCGAGCATTTGTGCTGTTTTCCAGTGTCCGTTTGAGATAATTTATCAAACAATTTCACCGGGCAAGAAGCTACCTTCATTATGTACTTATGTGTAAATACGGTCGTCTTGCAGTTTATTAAATATGTAATCTTGTGTGCACAAAATTACTTCCCTTATAAAATTTTTACTTTAATTAAATTTTATCCGGGAGTATTCTTAACCTGGCAACATCCTGTTTTTACGCTCTGCACTTTTATAATTTAAAAGTTACCTTTGTTACTTTATTAAGTACTTGTGAAAACTAGCATTTCTTTCTACTTTAATAAGAAAACTTGTTTTGAATTTTCCTCCTGTAAAACTAACGTTGTTAATTTCGCTTTGTTTGTGCTCTCGTTTTATCTGGCAACAAAGTTTCCGTAGAACTTTTCAATAAATAATAAATTATACAACATCGGTCGTACATTAAATAGGTTTGCTACAGATGAGACGGCCTGAATCGTCTTATACATCACCAGGTATAATGAAGTCGTCTTAGCAATATAAGGATCCCACCTCGCACTGATAATTAGACAGAAACCTTAAATCACGTCCTCTCCATCCAATATCCTCCCGTTAACTTCGCCGCCGCGTAGGTAACCTGACAGATTTATAGCCCTTGTTAAAATTGAATCGAGAAAATATTCTAATTTTCAATCAGACCTTTTCACTACACATTTGTCAATCGGTTCGGCGGCCCTTAATTCAAAATTAACTAAGCGTAACCTTCGCCGAAAATCGCCCGCTTTAATGGAAAAGTTACGGGCCAAATTTATTCTTTTAAGCCGGTGATTCTTTATTTTATTTCGGCTCGCGGAACAAAGAAATTTTTATTCGGGAGTAGGCAAAAGTATCCCGCGCGATTTATATGGCAGATAAGCGTAAGATTAAGCTGCGGTTGGATTTTATTAGATCCTGTTGAATTTGAATTTTGTCACAAATACAGATTTCATAGAAAGGTTACGCTAGTGACGGTATTACGTTTCGTAATTATGGATCTTTATGAGACGTAAACGGAGAAAATTAAAATTTAAAGGCCGTACTAAACCTGTAGGTATGTTCTATTTCATGTTAAGTATTTCATTCATCGATAATACTCTGTCTTCTTTACTTGAGATTCTCGTTGGTACTGAAGTGAGTTTAGTGTTCATAAACATACGTTATTAGAAAATATATCACTCTCAGTAAATCCTAGGATTAAATTATTAATTGCTATATGTATATCCGTTTGCGAAAAATGTATCTACCTAAAACTTCAGGAAAATAATAGCAGCTGTAATGAATCAAGTCTAAAACATCTATTTTATGGGTGATACACTTTTATTTCGAAGTTATTTTATTTGTTTAATGCTTTAGTGTAACAATTTTAAAACATTTTAATATCTTCAAATCCTAAATGAATTTTTATTTTCTGCTAAAATACAAAATCATACTAATTAATTCTTCTGTACTAATCTGAAACACACCATAGCGTCGCTTAAATTCTCATTACTGATGAACATGTTTCACCACTTAACTAGATTCTTAATAATTAATTAAGAATACGTCGGGGAATTGAAGCGTCTTCTAAACAATACGATGCCACAAACTCGAATGCAATTCTGCAAGCTAATGCATAAAGATTACCCAGGATACCAGCGGAAAGAGAAAATTCCAATCCAAATTTAATATTAAATGCAGTGTCATTTAGGTTGTTTCGTTGAAGCCACTAAAGTGTGGTTAAATTAAGTTAATGAACTTTGCTATCGATTTTATTCGCTTCGAAACTAATTACGGTGTAATCAACGAAGTTTGAAACTATTTAACATAATTACGTTTCTCAGTCAGCCATTTTGGATGCGGGAAAAAAACAGGGTGAATTTTAGTTATTGATGGATTATGCATCACGTGGTCGCGCCTTGAGCTTCCTCGCTAGAAAAATAATTGACGTGGATGCATTTGCATAAGACGAACGAACGGACGGACGGACGATCTATTCCCAGGATAAGCCGAACCGGTTTAGCTTCCGCAGAGAATCCTTACAGTAAAAAAGGTGAAGTTTCTTCGGTCTCGGCGGTCGTAACCTGAGGCGTGTCTTTCAAGTTGGCAGTAGCCTGCAGTGTCAACAGGATAATCGTGCGGTCCCGAATCAATTTATCTTAATCTAAAGGACTTTACAAACATCCTTGACCTGTTAACACTGGATGTACTGTTTACTGTTTAATTAGTTTAGAACTTGGTATTTGCACAAGGAGAACTTCGCCTATTACACGTTACCTCCTAGACTAATATATTGGATTATAACGGTGTACGTTTATACTTGTACTTCACACACCACCATGCAAATATATCATCTACTTTCAAAGTTGGATTACCGTAGTGCAACTACACACAGTTTCAGTTAAATTTACTACATCAGAAAGTCATTAATAAATTTCACCAATATTCCTATAATGGCCATTTGTTTAGACGCAAATTACAAAACAGTTATTAACAATTGAAAGCATATGTATTATTATTGTTATTAAAAAAAACAAGTTCTAAATTGTTTATTTTCAAACCAATTAATAATCTGTTCAATTTCTTATGGTTTTACATACACCAAACTAATGTTTACAACCACTTCACAAGCTTAATGTAAGTTATTCGCGATCTTTATACATTAATATTTAATGTCGCTTGGATACATTCAAACCCATGTATTTTCTTAAACTCCTCCCTAATTTAACGTTGGGGAATAAATACACTTTAAACATTTCCTGATTAATCCTTGCTTAGCAATTTGATTGTCAGATATTTCACTCGACATTGGTCAACAATAACGAATCCTATCATTGCACTGATGAAAAGGTAATGAGTGGAAGATGTATGTAATTGAACCGGTAACGTAGGCATTGAAATCATTTACTGAAGCTGACCATAATGAAGCCTGTCACCCTCTAGTATGTATAGTTGTCGTCCAATATTGATTACTAAAGAATCTGGTCCAACATGTAATGAAAATGATGGAAGTCACTTTTGTTTCAATTTGCAATTTACAACAATAACTTTTATTTAAAAAATAGACTAGTTGGAGACTATATACAGTCCGAGTAAGTTAGGAAAGTAAATGTTACACAGGTATTCACGAATTAAAAGAAGGCGTCCTCTTTTATTTATAAAATACTTGATGCTCTTAGCTGAAAGTCCGGAGCTGAAATAAATAAGTAAGTTTCATTAGTCAAAACGAGGAGCAAACATATTTACGAACTTGCTGCAAAAATAGCTTCCGCAGTAAACATTTCTGAATTGAACCCAAGCGGCGCGGAATGTCTTCTAAGTACTACATGAATTTATCATGATCACTCGTGCCTTGTAACAATTTTCATTTGTTTTATTGAATGGGAACAGTTTAAAGTTCGACTCCAAATTCTGCGCTCTCGTTAGCGCAGAAATCCTCGCATTAATGATTTAGGTACGCTTTTGCGAATCGTCAGGAAGATTTCCTCCTATTATAAATGTACTGTAATAAATTTCCAGACATTCACTTCCAGAAAATATCCTTTGTTTTACGCCCATTTGTTTTGATGTTATTGTTTTACGTAATATTTGTTGCTCCTCCAGGAATAATGCTTCTCGGTTGTTTCGCCCTCCCGTTTTATTACCCATTTTTATGAATGTTCAAGTGTGTTTGCTAGACATCACATTTCACTTCCAACATAATTTGTAAATAAGGGCAATTTTTTTGACTATTAAAGAAGAATTAGTTTACAAATAAAAACAAAATTTACTTTAATTTTCACTTTAATAAATTGATGACAACTTGATGTTTTAAGCAAGCATATTGGACCTTTAACACAATCACCGCAGATGAAAAAGACTCAACATTCAAATAAACATGAAATCAATTTCCAAGGATAATTCCGAACGTTTTACGAAACTAAAATAAATTATACAACAACGACTTTTGCGTGGTACATCCTGAGTAAACTAAACCTGGCGGAAAATATGAAGAGCTAAAACAGTTTACTGCGTAGAATTAAGCGGAAATGCAATTAATAAAGAAGTCTAGAACATTCGCAAACCTGAAACGAGATTTTAACACGCTCCTACGTTAATTCTCAAGATTTTAACAGTTACTATCCTTCAGATAATTGCGAATAGCACGTAAAAATTTAACGCTAGAATAAATTAATGAGAGCCAAGTTCGGAAACTCCAATAAAGTTGATGGCTTTCAGATATCGGCCACGAGGCCAATCAACTGAATATCCGGTTTCAAGTTGATCAATTACTACTATACAACAGAATTTTCTCTTGCTTTGCGATACGTAAGTCATGGCGCACCTATTCTTAAGATATTATGTTGTATAACATCAATGAATAATAGCAGATGTAGAAATATTAATCAATATATTATTGAACTTTTTTTTTAATTGAGGGCGAGTTTCATAATCGAATTTAAAGGAAACTTTAAATTTAAAGTCACTTTCAGATGTTTACTCATCTGAATGTAAGTTTCATTTTAAAGTCTCCTTAAATTCGATTATGAAACTGGCTCTAAATAAATTAATGTGTTAAGTGGAACGCGGAAATATGATAAAATGGAAAAACAAATATAAAGACGATTAATTTAGTTCTTTTATTAAAGTACTAAATTTCAATAATAATATCTTCCCATTGAAAACTGCATTCTCGTTCTAAACTTTTGAAGTACAATTCTTATTTTATTTAGACATTTCTAAGTGCATTTCTAGGTTTTAGCTAAAGTTTCTGAAGCAATAGAGTAAGCTTTAAAACATTAAGCTCTTTAAAGGACTATTTACACTTTCCATCGCACCCGTAACAATTTTTATCTAAATTTTCAATACTGATTTGAAACCATTTGTTAAATTCTGTTTCAAGTCAAAAATAAAACAATTTTAATTCCAACGTAATTATAGTAGGTTGTAACATGGATGTTATCAAGTTGCGTTTATTGCATTAAATGATGTCGTGTACAGGTCTTAATTGCGTAAAAGGAAATAAAGTTAATGAATAAGGTCATTATATTTTATAATTCTGAGAGAATTAATGTTGCATAATAACAAAGCGCTTTAGATTACAAACGAGGGTTGTTATTATTAAATGCAAATGATTTGTTTATATTTTCTTAGCGTTACGGTCAAAAGGAGCTTAAATCATGTCAAATTTGAAAACTATCAACTTCAAAGGCTCAAACATGTCCACAGCAATGGTACTTCCAATTAACAATGTTGGTTACTTCATTATTTATTTATAACCGCGACGCTGAATGCCGCACACGCAAATAACGAAGTTAGTTCTTGAAGTCGTTCAGTCTAGAATTTGAAATTATATTTTAATGAGTTCATAAACACAGAATTTTATGGTTAGTTATTTCGCAAATTCGCGCAGCACTGCGTGGACCCTCGCTGTATACATAACCTTTGAAATTAAATTTTCTGTTCGTGCACAATACATCATAACTTTACATATAAAACTTTGTTTCGTCATTTAAAGTAATAGGCTGCCTACATTTTGGAGTAAGTACTTCGAAGTTTCGGTCGGCTTGCTATTAGCACACAAATAGTTTCGAAACTAGGTCTTTTAGCGTTAAGGTTTCCTACACTACGTTTCAATGTGCTGAACATAAATTTATTTATTACTACAGTTGTACGACAAATATATTTATTCTGAAAATCAAAGGTAGGAAATTAACAATCAGCTCCTCTTTTTTGTTCTCAGGCTTAGCTAGACGTGCTGCCTGAATTAAAGAAAATGATTCGGCCTCTTGTTTCGATTTGTCTAAAACGAAATATTTATCGAAAATTTACAAGTTAATGGAACAACGAGACATTTTAATCGCAGAAAATGAACCCGTTCTTTTATCTAAAGCATAAAAAAGTAAGGCATCATCATTAAGTGCATAAAAGCACGGGCTTTGTTAGATTATTAAGTGCGTACGATATTATCTGAACATACACTGGAGCGTACTAGAAAGAAATTAATGTCCCGATAAAAAAGGGTATATCAAATATAATCTCTGCGTATGCAAAATACTTTGATTTAATTAAAATGCATTGCTACATGAGCTAGCATGTCAAGCTGACGCAAAGTCGTTACACAATTCGAGACTTTGTTTCCGTTTGTGTTCCACTTTTTTTTATAATTTATACTATGCCACATGAAACACACGAAACGATATATTAATTGTTTCGCAAGTTGCATGCATTTTACAATTGGCACAGTTCCATGAAAGAATAATCTGGGGACGTGGAAACTTTAATTGAAGCGGGGACACAGTAGCGAGGATAGTGACGTTATCAAGATTAAATCGCCTGGAGGACGAGTTTACGCGCTCGTAAATGTGCGTGAAGGGACCTCGAATAAATACATCTTAGAGCGTCGCTTTAATGGTTCTTGTATTCGCGTGTTCGGGTATTTATTGCAGGCGATGTAACAAGTCCCTCAAAAAAGCTCCGCCAGATTGATTTGACCGTAAATGCGTACGAAACTTGCTCTTTGCTTTTCAGGGTTTTCTTTCACTTTAATCTTTTGCTAGCAATTTTTCTTTCAAGCAATTTATTTTATTTTGCTTAAACGTAATACATTTGTATTCTTCCGTTCAAGAAGCATGGTCGAACAATAATAAGAGATTGTTAATTAAAGAGATAATAGAAAATAATTGTAATCTTTCTTATTACAAGTGAGTAAATTGTGAAATCTCTTGTGTGAAAGCTTAAGGGCTTTAGAGGGTACAAATATATCATTCAAAATGTATACGTTTCTATTAGAATTTTCTATGAATATGTTTGCTTGCCATACATTAATATCCTACAGGTTCAATATTTGCGAATACACAATTATTCGATGTGGTAATCTACAATATAGATATAGACGTGAAAGCAAATGATGAAGTCGAACCCCAGAGCTCTCTACCCCGATAAACTATTAACCAAGGTAATAGAAAGACAAAGAGAACTCACCAGTCCTATCTCATTGTATATTCATTGCTATATATTGAACAGATATGAGAGAATTCCAAAAATTTTCATTTCATTGTAATATGCATCAATATACACGGAAAACCCTGCAGTAATTTGCAGCTACTTTGTGTACAAATTATAGTAAATGTAGGAATACGTACACACTGCAATAAATATGTAAATAAAATTGGTAATTAAAATGTATGCAAATATTATTAAGAGTCTAACATTGTATGAGAATTTACAAATTGCAGCCAATTTGCTACTTAGTAAGTCTTCCATACAAGGCGGTCAAGCGTGCTGTCAAAACGTATTGAAAGTTTTTAAAAATTGTGTTATTAGTCGGAATAATTGCAGTATCCTATGTACAACTGTTTCGGCCCTATTTGGGGCCTTGTCAGCAGAAGCATAGCTCGAGAATCAGATGACTTATTAACTAGCAAGCTGGGTGCAATTTATCAATCCTCATGCAATGTCAAAAAACGATTGTAAGATGTCACGCCTTAGACTTTTCATTACAATTACATTGCAATTGCAAATTACTAGGACAGGTCGGTTTGATTTGCAGTAGAATTTTCGAACTACGCTTCTATTGATGAAGGCCCAAATAGTGCCAAAACAGCTGTACAGAGCATGCCCGAGGAATCCACTGCAATGAAAACCCATTAGTAACAAAACTGTTGCAAATATTTATAGTAATCGTGCTTACTGTTACTGTTTCAACCAAACTAGCAACTTTTTGGAAAAGATTACTACAAAATAATTTTCTGTGATCAACGATTGTGTAGCAGTAAAAATAAATAACTAATAAAAATTGCTGCAACTTATAGGAATTCATTACAAAATCATACGTACTTACAAAATTGAAAACATTTAAGAAAAAAAAACATAAAATATGAGGACTTTGTGGTAATTTTGAATACCTTGTGTATTTATATACAATAAAGATAACCAGATACTATCCTTACCAAGGTAGGCCAAAAGCTCAATAAGTGGCCTGAGACCAAAGTCCGAATACTAAACAAGGCATAAAACGGTGTATAAATGATCTTTAAGTACCATCTAACTGGTGTTACCATTTCAAAACAGATTTGCATCTTATTAACGCTACTTTTCTTAATTATTTCTATTGGACTACCAATCGAACGTATCTAACATTTCCCAACAAGCAATTTTAAATAATAACTTAGAGAATCTCTTATGTTCTAAAGAGAAATTTACCAAAAGGTATTAAATGGTGATCTTGCTGTTCAAATAATATTACTCCTACGTATTACGCTTTGTAATAAAAGGTACTTTAAGTTAACTACTGGTACTTATAACTCACCCTATTTATTCGGTGTAGGGAAAAGGCTTACTAGAAATCAGCTTATGGTAGTAACTCATATAAAGCGCGAGATGAAAATCCCCCCTCACGCAAGTATAAATTCTGTTCTGCGAAGCTTTGTTTGGCCTTAATAGTAAGTAACGCCGAACTTTATAGTTGTATTAAGCCACGGAACCGACCCGAAACAATGACGCAACATCAAGTTCATAAATTTGGTATACCTGCAGGAGCACAGAGTGTCACCCAAGGGATCGAGATCGGCCCAAACGGCGCTTCTGCAGGATCACCGTATGTGTAAAGGTGGAGAAAGTGGGAAAGCACCGGGATAGCTTGGTATTTCGTGACAGTTTACCTGTACGTTGGAATACGCAACAGTTCCTCCGCTGAATTTACATCTACATCCTTTTGCGCCTGGATTCGATGACTTGCCCTTATTTGCCGCCCTATGTAAATTTCTTCGACGTCAACTTAAGTAAAATATATTTTCCAGGTGAAATGTTTATGACCCTACAAGGTGGAATAATAAAGTTTACTTATTTTTTTACCTAACTTTTTCCCTTTCCTGTTTTCCGTAAAATACTGTAAAATAATTGAGAAGTAACGGATAAAAAATAATGGAGCGGAATTAACATTCGAGTAGTTTAAACTTCAATAATTATATTAATCAATTATATGGCAAAACTCTTGTTTAAGTTTACTTACAAATAATGCAGCTCCCTGTGTAAAATCCAACGTGCTTTTAATTTAAGAGAATTAAAAAAATTCTGTTCAAAATTTATGAAGTCTAAAACGCACGGGCACCTCCAAAAAATCATGTTAAACTCCTGTGAAATGTTTCGTATCGCCATTGTGTGCTCAAAAATTTAACTAATTTTCCAATAGTTTGTTCACAAACTCATGCAGCGAAATTAAATTACGTCGCGCTTAACCGCATGCAATTTTCGTAATTGTCACAAAAAAGTTTGGAAAATTTGGTTACAATCTGCAGACTGCTGCAATTATAACTAAATGGAAGTAAGTAAATATTAGCAATAATTTAAAATAAAAAAATTTGAATACGACCATACGTTAACAATGTGGATATTTCGTTTTAAATTCTGTGGTGTACGTACGTCCTTCATGTAACACTACCTTCTTATTGTCTAGTCCAAGAAAAAGGACGCATATACCTTTGACGTTAACGGATTTACTGCGCTGCTTACATAGTAGATACCAGAAATGCAATTTTCACAATAAATCATACATAAACACAATTGTGTCGGATTCTGGCGTGCCGTACGAGGAATTTGAGCGACCGTGGAGCGGTCACGTTATTGTCGGCTGTAGCGTTTCGTCCTTAGCTCTGACGTGCAAAGATTTGTGTGAAATATTGCTTTTTAAAAGGTTACAGTATGGTATTTATCGCTCCACTCTATCGAGCCGGAGTGTAGTTTTATTGAGCGTACGTTTTCATTCAGGGAAGATTAGATTACGCTCAATTTTGTTTTATAGCTCTTCGTATTCAAATATTTTGCATGTGAAATTCTGTTTATCGTTATTGAAGCAATGTCATTTATTTTATGTCCGGCAATTTGTTTCCACTTACAAGGTATCCAAGTAAATGCATACGTGCATATATTCTATCGCGATAACAACATATTTTACAAACGAGGTTACTCTCAATCTTAAATATAGAACACCTTCTGTATTTGCACGGGAAAACATCAAAGTTTTCTGTGCTTAAATGTTAAAACCACCTGAATTTAAAACAAAGGAATAGTCTTTGTGCGGACTCTCAGTATTCGTTTACACTCGCCTAACTCAATTTCATTCTGTGATTTGATTTATTTTTCAACCTATCGCAATCTTGACTTCATTTGGCACATAAAGCAGATACATTTTCGTTTAGTGTAATGTAATTCGTCGCCAAAACGTATGAATTTAATGATATAAATACTTATAGCTATGCAATGAAAAAGAAATATGAAACAAAGAACAGAATTAATTCAAATGACTTGTATATTCCAGACAAAACCAACTAAACAAAAGGTGATGCAGATAATGTGTTAAGGGCACTCTCCTTTTCAGGGCAGTGAGTTGTTGTTTGTTTATGCTGCTCAGGTTCAGTCAAGTGGCTCATAAATTACGAGCACGAGCAAGCAGAAAGCTTGATATAAACGGGTAGAATTAATAATATTTCCCAGACTGTTTGTGAATTAAAACCCAGTAATACAATGATAGTAGAAAATAGGGGAAAGTTATTTTATATTAACAGATTTTAATGTTAAAGGTTATAATAAATGGAAATAATATAATTAAAAATATTTAGAGAACACTGAATGTATTTTCTGTCATTAATAAAATATAGTACCTACATATATCTACATATTAAGCGAGATTATTAAATCGGTTTTTATTTGAATCAAATACGACATTAAAGGATCATCTCAAAAGGTAGACCATATTTCCAAGACCACTTCAAATTAAAATCAAACAACATCTTAGACGAAACACGTGTTCGCTCTTAAAAATGTGAAGAGGGAATCTGATTTGTGCAATGTAGTTGGACTTCAAAATAATAGCTGTTACAATTGAACTTAAAATTGAAGGAACAAAGATTAGAACTAAACTTAAGAACTAACAACATTCTACTTAAATAGTAGAAATCAAAGAAGCTATGAGAAAATAGAGAGCGGCCTTGAATTATTTACGACGAAACTATAAGGGGCCCTAGCTGTTCTACACAATTGATAGAAGATAAAAGTGCCTATTCGTACTCTACTCTGTAGTAGAGTGAAGTAAATTTCTAGAAGTAGAGTTAGGGAAAGCTCCAAGATATTGTTATATCATTTAAATAGATGAAGAAAGGGAGAGAAGGTTTAAGTTGAAAAGAGAAGCAAAATAGAATCCAAAAAGTAACAAAGAGGAATAGGAATGTAAGAAACCGGCTTTTTGTACAGAAGTAAATCATCAAGTTCATTTCTCATGTTAAGATAAATAAATATTCGACAGAATGTCGCCAGCGTGTACAACACTTACCTAGAATTATTAAGGATATCACACCTGCCTAAATGCATAATCCCTAAAGTGACTCATAAACACTGCATACGGCCTAAGAAGGCGGTATTTTGTAAAGAAGTTTGTTTATTTGAAATAAAGTGCAATTATAAAAAAGAAAACATGACGAAAAGCAGTCGATCTCATAAACATCCGAATGAACATTTGTGCAACAAGCTAATCAAGGCACCAATTTAATCCAACATGCCGAATTTTGTTCTTAGTTAATCGAAATTTTTCGGCTTTAGAATCATTTAAAAGACGGCTTTTAATGGGATTGGGATGACACATATCACCCAGAGTCCAAAAACCTAAACACTATCCGAATGTGTAATTAGCATTTAAATAATATTTTATCGTGTGATCAAGTTCCGAAAATTCTGAGTCCCTCTCTCTCTTATTATTACAAACTAAATAACTACTTTATTTGATTTGCAGAATGTCGTTTCTTCTCTTTATGAAGTTATTTTGGATTTGTTTTGTATATCATTTTGAATTCATCTTCAATTACTTTTAAATTTTTTATTCGTCTAATAGTATCTTCATTATTAATAAATTGTCTAAATCATTAATATTACTTATATTTATTTTGCTTTCTTTTCTTGTTTTCAGACTTTATGTTACCAGTGTTTTACATCTATAGCTTTTGGAACAATTAGAAGTGTAGTTAATAACTGCTGTTTTAATTACCGTCTAATAATTTATTTGAAATTCAATTCTATTGTAATTAGTAAATGATTTATGAATCTGTTTCCGGTAGATTAGTAATCGAGGTATTATTACCGACTAATGTGCACAGCTCAACATAATGACGTTATTGGAATAGTTGCGGTACGTATTGTAACTTAAATAGTGGAAATTATTGTTTGTTTCGATACAATTATCCTTATGAAGGGAAGAAAAAGCAATGAAACGAGCGACGCCGCGTCAGCGTAATCATAATTACAAGGCTTTCCAGGCCGCCGTGGTGGCTCTTGATGGCCAGAAAAGTCCCGAGGGTCGTGATAAAGTGCAATTTACTTTACGATTTCACCGTCGTCGTCCGACGTTATTATTTCGTCAACACGCCACTCTCTTAATCTCGGAATTAAATGAATCATGTCGCAGAGCAATAAGATCGCGTCGGAGGGCGGCCAAAGAGAAAGGAGAGACTGACCCGCCGTCGAGCTTTTAGGACTAGTAATCACACGAGGAACCACAATGAGGGACCATCGAACCCGACCACTGCTGGCAAGACTCGTGTTATCACACCATTAGGGTTGCGATTTTAATGCATACTAATTATAAGCCCGATTCGAATGATTTTAGAAGATTAAACTGATATCGTGATGTTTGTTTAACTTAGCCGCGTAGGTATTGAGGCACGCTATTTTAACGTTGCTAAATCAGCAGTCCGAATGTTTAGAATTAATCGTGTATTTCTCGCATCTCACTTGATGTATATGCAGTGTAATTTTTTCATTTGAGGGCAGGAAAAGCAATAAATAAAGCGGATTTACAGTCTGCGATGTATTATAGTGTCATCGGATTAATTATTGCTTTCCACATTTCATTCATTTTTTTTTTTATTAAAATTCTCTTAAATTGTTTCATTTCCTGGTTGACCTTTTGATTTATTTTTGAAGAAAACTCACATATAAATGACCTTTGACATAATTAACCAGGAATCTATATGGCGCAACTAATCACTTCTACCTATCCTTTCAGAGAAAAGCATGTTACATACGACCAAAGGAAAAAGACACATTAAAAGTATAATGACCCCACAATTACAGGCGCCAATCTGGGTCATATCGATTTCATCGACAAATGCTAGTTGCTTCCTATTGCACCCTAATAACCAATAAAACTGCACCAGCCATCTCTATTGAATTCTTTTTACATATTAATACCCACCCCAAACTCTGAATACTCGCATAATAAAAAGCAGCCCTAAATCTCCCAGAATCAGAGGCTAACATAATGTAAAGTCTACTAAAACGTCGACCAATCAGTCTTCTCTCCTACGAAAAAATTTCTAAAGAAAATTACACTGAAATGGCTAAACAATACTAAATAAATCTAATCTGTTTACCTGACGAGCAATTGGACTTTCTTCCAAATCACACCAGCAGGCAACAAACAATAAAAAAAAAAACCTATCGTTAGTCTGTGGGTTATCCAAAAGTTTGCATGAGTATTTTCGAACCCACATGACTGAGTTCTAGTAGGGTTAGCAACTTTGTGACCAATTTTTGTTTCCTGGACACCACTTCCACATATTAATGGATTATAATTATTAAGTATCAAAAATCTGACTACAATGATAACAATTTTTTCATTGAAAACTAATTATTAACGTAAGGAATGAACATTATTGATCTTATTTTACATGAACGGTAAAGATTTCTGGCAGTTTCGTTTTGTAATTTTCATCGCAGCACTTTGACAATTATTTTGATGTACAATTTCAAACAAAGCTCAAATCAAGTATATGCTTTTTTTAAATTCCGCAACTGTACCTACTGTTTAGAACCACACATTCTTAGGTGGTCTACTTTTATCTTTATGTAAGTTAGGAAAATTTCTTTCCCACAAGTTCTACAAACTCTAGTAATGTATGTCCTCCGTGCGCGCAGTTTTCACAGCGAAACAGTCTAAAAGCAGAACACATTAACTTACTCGAGAAGGAAAAGTAAATTATAATATAATATTCTCGTACCTCCTCCATTTTTCTGGTAATTCTAATCCTGAGTTAGTGTTATGTATATACTGGGACCGCCTGTGTCTTGCTTTCCCCAGACTTATTCAACCTAAGGTCTATATCCTTTAGAGCACGTGAATTATTAAAACGAACCTGTAATTACTGGCTTACATGTTCTGCATAAGTTATGGGTCCGCTATTGAGCACGCATTTTACATATATTAAAGAGCGTTTAATTCGCATCGGCTGGCGCGTGTGCTGCTAATGGAAATGCTTCCAATATTAAAGAGGGAGTTTCACGTGAAACAAGTTTTATTAAAAATAGTTCCAAAGGAGAAATGGCTACAGAATTTAAATGAAATTTCTAAAAACAAAAGAAACCTCTAACGATTTCTAATTGAATTTTGAACCTTTTAATTCATTTTATAGCTACCATAGCGTCTATGAGATATAGTACAGATTTCATTTATACTTCTTGTGTTTATAGATGAGCCCTTCACATTTATGAGGAATAAATTAGGTAATTTGGTTTTTCCCTTTTAGAAATAATGGCATTAAGCCTTGCTTTGTTTGTAATCGCAGCACTACATTTCTGAAAATAAACGATGCTATTTCTATTTAAGATGTACAAAGGGATGCATAGAAAACTCCTGCAGTGTTCATAATCCACTTCGTCTCGTGTGGATGCTTCAACCGTATAATAGAAGTATAGAAATTTATCGTCGTAGGTTATTTGTAGCGTGAATTTTACACAGACTTTCTTTTGATAAATTACTAGATTGCCCGCCGCATCAGTTTGCACAATGCACGTCCGCGCAAAACGAAATAATAAACCGTCGAAATCGGTGTCGGCGCACTCGCCCCGTTCACCGAGAAAGAGAACAGCGGTTTCGGTACAGAAGCACTGGATACCACCCAGATTACAAGGACTATGGTCTATTCGCAATAATAGATGAGGTGCAGTGAGGAGATTACATTGATGAAATAGCTCTTTAGAGAATAAAAGTTGGAAGTGCTCCACCTCGGCGAGGTAATTGCGAAAGCTTTGTCTGTCGGGGACCGATTAGTGTCGTTCCTTTCCGTCGATTTCTGTGTGCAGAGGTCACAGAATAGTATGCCACAATGTCGGTCAAATGCTGGTTAACCATTTTTTTTTGCTTGACTTCTGTCAGGAGTCACCACAGTAGGTCACCAGTAACATGATGACACTGTAAAGTCGAAAATAAAATGTTTTTGAAAAGAATTCGTCTATAAAGCTATAGCTTCACATCTGTTTAATAAAATGCAATGAAAATTTTCCAATAATAAAGATGTTTTAAGTAATTTTTCTCGTGGTGGAATTTATTCTTTAACTTGTGTTTCTTTATAGTTACAAATATCGTAGACCAAACGAGTGGAAGTCTACGTTTTCGAATGAATGAATACACAATACCGCCAAATTAACTTAAATTAACTATTATAAATTATTATATAACTATTTAAAGGCAACAAACTTAACATATCTAAAGATCTCGACGTATTCTCATACTAACTTAATCAACGAACAAATTTCGTTTAACTATTGAATGATGATTATATAACTGGCTTCTCTCTTTCCTTTTTTTTTCCTAAATACTTGCCACCATGATTTATTTCGTGAATGTATATCTACGGAAACTTAAAGGCGTCGAGATACATATTTTTCCGTTCGTAATAGATCCATACAAATTATTAAACTTTCTGAAACGAAACTCATAAAAGTTTACAGATTTATGTTCATAAATAAGTCGTTAGGGATATCTTTAATTTCGTAACTTCCATCATTAACCTAAATAATGTTGAAAATTAACGACTGTACTATTAACAATTCAATTCATATGTATATTTTCTCTTACATACAATATCTATTTCATCATTATGACAAAAATATAATAAATAACTATCCTGGTTTCAAAGTTTAATTTGTAAGAAAATAATAATTCCTTAAAAGAATCCACTTCGACGGTTTCGAAAAGCTTTCTTGCCAGCAGTTATAATAAAAGCCGCAGGACGTAACATTTCAAATATTCCAATACAATAAATCAACCAATTAACGAACTACAAAACTTCCCCATTTGCGTTTTAGTCTGTAAATATGTGCGCTGATGTCATAGAACAAAAACGTTGTAATTCGTAACATCGGAGCTCATTTCTACTTTTATATTGAATCGTGTCATCTGGAATTTGCAGCAGCTGCTCACGAATCTACGAAAATGCTCACGAAACTACAAAAATTTGGTGGCGTTTATAAACAAGTCACTTCTATTTGTATATTACATTGCTATTCACTAGCATGTGATAATAACTGATTTGGTATTCAAAAATTCTGACAGTTGTCTTGAATTTTGTTGAATGATAATCTGTAATGGTAAAATTTACAAAAAGAAGGAAAGATAGAATATTTAGAGGTAAATTAGGTAGGTTTGGCATTCATAAGGAAAACTAAACAGACATTCGTGTGCTTTGTAAATGCATTGCGTAAGAAGAAAGAGGTTCTACATTTCCTGAGGAGTGGATATCTAGGGAAAGGTCGGACTGTATTGTTTTTAAGACATTTGCAAGCAACGTGAACAAATGATCGAGCTCGCTGCGGAAGACAACTTGGATCGATGAGTATTCACAGATGGCTTCCCTCGAACTCGAGGCTACAAAGGCGGGAATCTCCCCGAAGGCGGTCGCCTCGCAATGCCAATAAGAAAAACTGCATGAATCGTTCCGGCGTTTCCGAGACAGCAGCCGGTCCCCTACTGAAATAGCTTAACTTTCTTAATTAAGTCATTCTCTAATCAGGAACTGCGTATTTTATTTCAGTCGCTCGACGTTTGTCTGATTTGGTTTTACAAGTTCAACCTCAAGTTCGGCCACGAAATTGCTTTGCTCCGCATTCTACACTTCGCGTATTGTCTAAAACATAAAGAAAACATTTTTATTTTATTCAAGTTTATTTTATATTAAAAAAAATGACCTTTTAAAATTAGATGAATTAAAAACCTGGAAAAATAGAACATATTCTATGACTATTTTCCAAAGAAAATACTAAATACCTAGTGCACTTAATTAAATCCCCATGTACTATGAAAATAAAAGTAAGATTTGTAAGTAAAATTATATTGTGAAAAACTGGAAATTAATTTTATTGATTCATAAATGTATACATTAAGATAGAATCTGCCAATGAAAGCATTCGAAGTAAAAAGAAAGAAGCACTTACTTATAATCATTCTCATGAGTAAGTCTTAATAACACTTGAAAACCGGTTTATAATTTCTTGTGTTGTGTTTCATAGCAGCATTTTATAAAATTTTTGAAAGGGAAACATGCAACACATGAACACAGCTATATTTCATTTTTACTTGTTACGTGTATAATGGAAGGAAACTGTTTCGTTCCTTAGAAACTGCGTCCGAACTAAATAATTTCTATAGGAGGTAGCGTGAATATAATTTCCAGCAAAAGAAAATAATAGTAGTCGTAGTATAGTGTGACAGCGTAGGAGTTCGCGTGCTGGCTTCCCTTCCACATTATTTAAAATGTAATACATATTCATAAATTATTCAAATAAAATCGTTGCAGAGCAAACTTGAATGTTCCCCGACAACAATGGGATGGAGATGCAAGTTTTTGCCTGCTTATCTCGACACAGAAAGACAGATATTTTTCGCGTTTCATTAGGTAGTAAATCTCGTCCGGTTAACAGTTTTCTTGCTTTTAAGTGCACGACGTCGAAAACATATAAAGTGAACCAAAAATACTTAAATTTAAATTGTCTTATGCAAACAATTTCCATTAAAATGTGAGAAGCAGCGCAACATTTAAAAAGAATTCAGTTTAATAACAATACAAATTGTCACGATATCGCCTTCAACATTGTTACGATATCGGCGGCGTCTTCGCCTAGTCACGACAACAGTTGTTGCAAATCACGCCCATAAGTACAATCAGAATTAAAAGTAATGTCTCTCCAAAAAAAGTCATCCATTCAGATCACCATAATAAACGGATGGGCAAGCAAGCACCGACAAGAAGTCGATGATATTAATAGATTTATTATTATTGTTATTTGAAAGCCACATATAAATTTAAAAAATTTTCAGAACGTAACAATTTGAATAATAAAAGAATACTACTTTTGCGTGAAATTAAAATTTAGGAGAAGCCTACCATTTTTAATAATAATAATATTTCAGCGGAGTTATTTAATTTGAAAACATTAATCAAGCGGAGACGAAACACAGTTAATAAAGACGTAATTATTTTTTAACGAAATATAAATATTTGAAGCTCGGGCCGAGGAAATCCCGCGACAAAAACACCAATTACAGGAAGACGTTCAGGACCAATTTAAATATTTTTGAATAAATGTTTAGCGCTCGCGCCGAAACACCCGAAACGGTTTTTAATTTGAATTGTAATTCGAGGATGAAACGCGAAGTATCGTGTTTATATATTAATTTTGCATTCAACCGAAACATTCAAGGAACATTCCGGAATATCTAATAGCAGCGAAATACGAATTTAATTAAGAAATTTATTATAATTTTGGATAAGATAGTATGGAATTTAAACATAATATTTTTATAATAGCAAGAATAATTAAAAAAAGCTTTTAATTGGAATTAGTTTAAGAAATTAGAGTTCCGTGGTTTTATAATTAATTTGCTTTTTAATTATTACTTTCGTCCTGGCCACTTTACGCATTTCCTTAATTAAAAATCAAAGTTTGCTGCTATTTATCCTGTGATGCGATTGAAGCCGGTAAACTAAATACAGAAGAACGTAGCTAAATTTAAGGTATTTTATCTACGACTGTTTGGTTAAGAACCTTCTGAAAAGAAGCGAAACGCCGACATTTATATCAATCATACAAAGTGTCATATACAGAAAATTATTAAATGGCTTAATTAATACGAATTAGTTGCGGTTCAAATTTTTAAATTCATGTACCAATTCAAACACAAATGCATCTTTTTCGTTAGTAACCAAAGTACGTTTGCCATGCCGCAAGTATATTCTGGATATTTTATCATTCCACTTCCATCCCATCCATATTTATGAAGCTCTTGCTTTTGGGTAATATATCACGTGCTGCATTTTTTGTGCATTCTGACGAATTCTGCTTTTAATGCAGCATTTCATGAATATTCGCCACTCTCACTCAATGTATACTTCAGTCCACTTATTACATTCTTAAATATGCACGCCAACGCTTCTTTCACACCTTCATCCATCCTCGATGTTTAAGCCTTGCAAATTCAACGCGAATCTATTTCAAATTAAAATTTGATATTGTTGCCGTAAATTCTGTTTTTATGAACGCATAACTTTTGCGCTTCATCCTCAGACAAATCGATGAAATTAATTACAAGTCGCAAGAAAGATTCACTGTTAATTTTGCAGCATTTCGTTGCATTCGCATTCGGCTCGAGAATTACGAGCGTCTGGTCTATTGCCAAGAGACATCCTAAGAACTTACCGACAAGAAATAAATGATTCAGCAATTAGATTCGCGTTACTTGCTACGACACGCCGTGATGTATTCAGGTAAGCCACATGAGGAACGGCCGCTTACCAGGAAATTAATTGCTTTTAATTATTTATTAGTATTCGCAGAAATGCAAGAATAGTAAATTGGTAATTCTACCTGTCCATATATGCTTCAAATAATTAGTGTAATGAATTGTTTATTCTTTTCTTTACATAATAATAATAATAATTTGTATTTCTCGTCTCTTACTTTCTTTCATGTTAATGGTTGAAAGAAAATACTCCACCCACAGCTAGGTTATCCCAAATAGTGCCTTGGCTTTACATGTGTTGCAAGAACACTCCATAAATATTGTAATTGAGTTTGGATTAAACCAGAGATTCTCAACTTATGGAACACGCCTCCTTAATGGGAGTCGAAATAACAAAAGTAAGGTGTGAAGATATGGCAAGAAAAAGTCATGACTACTGGCTGTATAAATTAAGCTAATATATTAATTTTCGGTGAATCTATGTATAAAAGTAACTCCTTTTCATGCGGGTGCTCAATTTTTTCATATGAATCTAAATTACCGCCATAAATTCGAAAAGTTGATGTAGCTGTTTAAATTTAATAAAAACTCGTGAAGGCCCAACATCTGTGCTTAGTTTCGTCTTTGAGAAATTTATTTGTCTTGTGTATTTGTTCCTTGGTAAGGAATAATGTCCACATAAACAAGAAACTAAAAGCGAAAAGTTGGTTCTGCCTTCCTAGGAAGGAAAACACAGAAAAACACTTTTCATCTTTAAAAGAAACAAAATTGGAAATGACTTTAGACACTTCTATTTTCACTCTACCTCTCCTGCTTATTTTTTTACACGTATTTCAAGCACAAGGATACGTAGGTAATAGAAAATCCGTGATGCATTTCTTAACTTTCAATGGATTTGGAAAGTACTTCACATTTAAAGCGCATATTTTATACGTAAGTACGTTACCTTCGAACCGTTTATTTATTGGCCTTTTCCTCGGCGGTGGAAGATATGTGATATACAAATCAAACTTATTTATTTCGGTTGCATTGAATGGGAATCGTGACTGGTGGCTTTAACAACAAATTATTTATTTCGACCGGCAGTTCCGGTGAATATATTCTATTGTTCCATAACGCATAAAATTTTCCCCAAGACGGAAAGTCACGAGATCGATTTGTGATTGTCACGTAGCGCTCGTTGTTGGTACGGTATTCTCCTTTAGGTCATCGTAATCATGCAATAACTTCAGCCGTCATTGATGACGGTATTGCGTGCGTCTTGCGTGATGAAACTCGACTTACATTAAAATCCTTTCGTAAATACGTGTAAATTGACAAAGCTGGAAATAACTGTAGGTAATTCGTTAGTATTAAATTACGAGCTACGTGTTTTTTCGGTCGGTAATACATCACTGGCAGCACGTGTTTATCTAACGTTTTTAATGGAACGGATCGATAATTATTACACGTAATTAATACCAAATATAGTAAGTTAAATTTAATCGATTCGGCCGGTAGAACACACAAACTCCCCTTGTTTGGCGCAGAAATAAATATCGTCCAGCAATCTGTTATTGTGTGACATTAGCACAATACACGGTCAAGTGTATTAGGTTTGTGCTCTTCCATATAAAACTCACCCTGGACGTGGTCACATAAAGGCCACTAATATAGCAGGTGCCAGCATGTGTTACACACACTGCGAATACGTGGTCTTATAAAGAAGCACGAAAAAAACATTTCGCTGTAGTTATATTCTTGGTGGTGATTTATAAGTGTCTCAAAATTATATTCCCATTTATTTAACACCTAAACTTTTAAATATTATTAATTTATCCATGGAGAAACTTTAAACATCACAAATTTTCAATTTACTTAAGCAAAGTTTAAGTTGTTAATATAAAACTTTCAAATTTTACTTCGAATAAAATAAACGTAAACGTAAATTACATGACTAAATAGTACTAGAAATTATTATGCAATTGTAAGAACGTCTGCACCTAGTCGACTAAAAATATCGCTTTTTTTCTTACGACGGACCTAACACGCACATCTCAGCGTATGCGCTTGTGGCTGCACAATAAAAAGACATTTAAATTCATTTATTATTGATTTTTATTTTTCCCTAATGTTATAAAAGAAATTTGCTTCATTTTTTTAGTACTATTTCCGATTTCAATTGAATATATTGGTTTAGAAACAGGTTGTATATTACCCTGAACTACTTTCATTTCGAACGAACTAAATGCACTTTACTTTTCTTCAAATCAGCAATTCTATTTCTGAGTTGAAACCGTTACCAGAAATTAGTTCTTATATTCGTCAATAATATAATTAATTTTGTGGAAAACTGTTGTACTGTAGTGAAGAGTACACCGCCTTATAATTAGTTATGAAATAATGATAAAAAAAGAAAGACATTTTCACTTCGAATAACCTTTGTCCTGCCTTCAAGTTCCACGTTTCCACCAAACTGAAGATTCTACAAACGAATTTCCTTTTCAGATTATGTTTACGTTGTACTCTCGGAATATAATGGGACGCGTTACAGAATCGGGCCTGTTTGGATTTTTTTTTGTTCAACGTTATTAGGATCCTGATGCTCTTAGATAAATCGAGGTTCTTTTTGTGGCTATTCTTTCAGTTTTCGTTAGACAAGATGCCTTTACAAACAGGAAAATCGCCAATGCGTTCTCGTTAAGCGTTACTTCTTTATTCCGAGAATACAATCGCTTGCTTCCCCGCTTACATAACAAGGGCGAAATTTGTTCTCGAAATGTGCGTTCGCCTGTTAGATGAAAAAGCTTGCGAAATCCGCTGAATACTTGACCGTATGAAAAGGTAAGCACTTTTTTTAAGTGCTCGGATTTCCTTTTAAGACGAAATACGTTTGCAGGATTAATTTATTAAAATCTATTGATAATATTACTTATTTCGATGCAGTTTATTTCATGCAAAATCGGAATACTCAAATCATGTTTTTCATGTAGTACAAGTGCGAGGATACGTTTAGATAACTTCTCAAATATTTATGCAGTTCCACATGAAAGAAGGACGAGGTTTTAGGAAAATATTTTCCTTCCGATTATTTAAATATTCACGAAGTATTCAAAATATTTGTTCATTTTTCACAGCATCATTTGGAGGGCCCAGAAAATATCGATTACTGCCCGGCTCCGTGTTCCGTATATTTATATCTTTTCGCATGTTTTAATCAAATATTCACGGTAATAAATATTTTACTGTAGTGTCTCCTTTGTTGTGCCATATATTCAGTTTATGCGGCGCATATATTTAAATTATACGCAGTCGTGCGTATTTATAGGAACATTTCGGCCATTCATGTTGTCACATCGAAAAATATTTAGCTAGTTATTTCGACTTATTTTCTTTTTTCCTTGTATTTATACTACAGGATTATTTTTTATTTGTTTGGATGAATATCAAATATGTATTTAGAATAAAATATCATGCTTTCGAATGTGGTGAATGTGGTGAAAATTATTAACAAATTCCCCACTTTGCGGACATATTATTTATTATGTTTACAGGGGAATTTTGATAAAGAGTAGTTCTTGCTTATTTCTGCCTGCTAAAAACATACCATACCATGTAAATAAGCATGAAATTTGACAAATAATTTCACCAAGCTTGACAAAAATAACTTTTCTGGCTTACGATATGTAAATTTGTGAACAGATGTCTGAGAAAAACTTGAGTTTTGACAAAATTAAATATCAGTCTGTGACAAAATATTTATCTTTTAAGAAATTATCGAGCAAGAGACTTACGGATGAGTAAACTATATTTTGGGAAAAATTGCCTTTCATATTCTGCTGTAAATGCACTTTGGAAAACGTCAATTCTGTTTATGATGTGATTTTAGTAGATCGAAGAATTGGAATTGGACTCCTATGTTAAGAAAGCCTCTGAAACGAATTTCGCATGTTGTATGTTAAGATTTAGACAAGAAAAAATAAGGAGCTGAGTGGATTCTGAAATGTCTCAATGAATATCTTTTTAAGGAAGATTTTGCAACTTTTTGGGCCAAATTATGACAATGGACAAAACTTGAATCAAAGAACGGAGCAAAGAATAGAAGCATGCTAGTTCTCCGCGTCCAAAGAAATTTCTAATACAAAGAAATAGTTTGCGTCCATTTCTTGGCACAACAATGATACACTGCTCAACATTTGCACTGGTACACTTACAAGAAAATATATAAATAACAATTTACTACTTTTTGAGCAAACCTCCTTGCTTAATTGATAGCATATGGTTCTGGAAAACACTTTTAGGGCGAAGAATTAAGAGAATAAAACTTACATAACGAATTTCAAATGTTTTAATAGAAAAATAATAAAAACTTCATTTTAGTATTACAGAAAAGATTGCTCTGGAAAGAAATGATAACCAAACACTTAAAGATTAATAATGCGTGGGACCTCCTCTAGCTTTCATGACCTCTTGGCAACGTCTTGGCATTCTGGAAATCAAATCCCGAACGTAATGCTGGGGAATATTTGGCCATTCTTCCAAAACGGCAGTTCGGAGCTGATGGTGATTGTTTGGATCCACTCCTCGTGATCTTATCAACCTTTTCAGGTAATACCACACGTTCTCTATGAGATTAAGATCTGGAGAGTTCGCTGGCCAATACATGTGCGTAATATTATTATTTTTAAAAAATGCATTGATTTGCCTCGTTCTATGAGGACGCGCGTTATCATCCACAAACACGAAACCATCGCCTATTTCATTGGCAAATGGCAACACTACAGGTTGTAATACCTCATTAAGATACCTGACACTATTCATTGTAGCATTTCCAAGCATAACCAATTCAGTACGACGAGTCGCAGAAATACTTCCCAAAACAGTAATTGAACCATCTCCATAAGCTTGATGGTTCTCAATATAGCCTTCTCCTCTGTTTCTGCAAACTCTCACTCTTCCATCTGAGCTATGGAGACGCACTCTGGTCTCGTCACTGAATAAACAACGACCCCAATCTTCAATATTTCAATTTGCCTTGGTGTGCCCACTCTAGCCTTCTTCTTTTGTGGGCTCTGGTCAACAATGGACATTTACCGCATGGAGTCTTCTTCTTACTGTTTGAGTGGATACTTGAGTACCTGTTGCATTCAATAACTGAATTTGGAGTATTCTTGCAGTAGAAAATCTATTCCTTCGACACTGAACCGTAATAAAACGGTCTTCCCTGACTGTTGTACCGTGATTTCGCCCTCCGCCGTGCCTATGTTGGACAGTATCATTAAAACGCATTCGAACTCTTCTGATCACATTGTGGCTCACATTTAAGTGGGCAGCAACAGTTCTTAGTGATACACCAGTCAAAACCATTCCCATAGCTTGGCTCATCTCTTCGATGGCTCATCTCTTTAATGGCATCTCTAAAATGCAGTCAACCAATCTGAATTAAAACTTACTCGAGAAATTCGCAAAAATTCTCTTAAAACTTGATCAAAGTATAAGCGTCCGCGAGCTCAGTAACTGCACTTATGACAGATAATAACAACAAACAACAATTGAAGCACAAATATCATTCGAATTCGCATTTGTTCGCATTCCGAAGCACAGCCTTGATCATGTAGGAAGTCATGCCAAGTGTCTAAGATGGATTGTTTATTTTCACCGCATGTTATATAAGTGTACCAGTTCAAATGTTGAACACTGCATTATTCTCACCAATTAAAAGGTAATGAAAGGTAAGTTAAGGTAAAGTTATGGAAACGATAACAGAAGTGCATTATTCTTAATTAACCAAGAAGTTTAAAAGCTGTGGTTTTTTTCAAGGAAACGCACTAACCCACAAGTCATTAATTGCATTGCAGAAGATTGATGATTTGGGGTTTGAATTGAGAGACTACTCTTTTTTTCACCTGATCTGGTCCCAACCAATAATTTTCTCATCCCTGAATTATAAGAACATCTGAAAGATATTTTCTTCCGATATTAAAGTAATGGATACCACAAATGAGTCGTTTCCATTCCAATATCAATGGAATGTTGTTTTACGATTTACTTTTCATAGTTGAGTGTCATCGTAATAAACAAAACACATTATTAGAAGAGAAGGAAATCTTGATACGTTGTAGTATGTACACAAATTTTATATTTATAAGTAAATTAATGTAGAAGCTTTTAAATAAGTAATTTTCCGAATACGTACGTTAGGATATAAAAAAATGTCTACGAATACGTATACCATTTCGGCTGTTTGGTTGTCATGGAAAACAAACAGGAAATGACATCGGGAACATGACTTAATTTTCAGCAAATATACATGCGACCCGAATCCATTATGCATTGTAAATACTCGTCGACGTTAATTCGTATTCATGAAACTGATACCTCATTTACTTCGCAGCGAAACAGAAATAAAAGTCGACGACGCGTTTCGGTTTTTGCACGTTTCGCTCGCTTTGTTTTTGCCGAAACCATTTTTCAAATGCGCGCGCTCTCATTCCGATCATTGTGTGTGTTTCTACGGCGAGCTAGTTATTAAGTGATAGTGATGAAGGATGACTCTCTACGTAACAGGACTAAAATAAAGTTAACGGTTCGTAAAGGGAGGGCTTTTATGGCGGGCGCATTCGCGTTATCGAGGACGTGAGTCAAAAATAATTACTGCTCCGTCTTGATGACTATTACTTCCGGCCAGGGTGATTTTATGTTGTGGCCCGTCATCAACCATCCAATCATACAAAATGGAATTATTGATTTTTCTCAGATTGCGATTTTTATTTCCACACTAAAGTATCTTTTCGTTATTTCCCTTTTACTTCCATCATGCACGTGTTATAAATTTGCACATAAAAGGATTTATTGTCAAAAAAAGACATAAATTGCATAAATCTGGAAAAGGTAAAGTTCATAATTTGCCTTTCTATGAAAACCTTACAAAATTACAACAATCAAAAACAAGCCAAAAGTGCTGGAATTGTAATACCAATTTTAAAAAATATCAAACTAGTGTGAATAGTATATAAGTATTCTTCTTTTCTAACGTTCATAAGAAATAATATAAAAATTAAATGAACCAGTTTACAGAATATGTTTATATGGTTTGGGGAGGTGAAATACGATTGTATAATAGACTGGCATAATACTTTAGACTATAAATAGATGATGATAACGCGGTCTAAATAGAAAGGACAGGAATTGAAAAGAATCCTAGAAATCAGATGGTAATATTAATTGCCCGTTGCCAACAGACTGAACCACTGGGCTATCAACTACTGTATAACATATTTATTTTTCTCTTGGTCTTCTTTTCTTCATCTTTGGTTTTTACCTCCATCTTCGTCTTCTTTTTTGGAATCGTGTAGAACAAACCTTTATGTCCAAGCTCCTGTCTGTAAATAAGTTTAAAGCTGCAGAGTACAATTTGCGCCCTCTAAGCTTTTGCCTTCAATTCGTTGATAGTAAAATTATCAACGTCTTAGTGTTTCCTTTTGTAATTATTACCGAATACATGATTATAAATTTGTTTCGCGTTCACTCATTTGCAATTTTCCGGATTTCCAACCAGCTTAACGTACTCTCACTGCTTTAATAATGTTATCAGTTTATCATAGCTGAGTTACGAAATTTTGTGAACAGTAGTGAAGATAGGAACATGAAGTTTTCCAAGTCCCAATTTGCCTATAATCAGCTAATCAGTGAATCCTTTTTCATGTTGAAATCTCTACTTCCGTTTAGTTATAAATAGTTACTTATATTAACACGAGATATCCAAAAGCACCGGCTTCTTACAAGAGAGTAATTCACAAGGATTCAAGTATTTTATTGACCGAATTTCAGTTTTATTAATATCTACTGATAGATTTTTTTTTCTTTGACTTGGTAATACGAAGATTGGAATAATTAAATTTAATTACTCCTCACTTTGCGATGTAGTTAACTTGAAACGTGAACATTAAACGTTCCTCATTTTCAAACTGCCCGTAAAACACGGAAATAATTCGTCTCCAGTAATTTTATCCTTCCGGAACATAGTTGTTCCGTAATAATAAAACGGTAAAACTCCGGCGCTTATCTTTTACAAGCACAAACCTAAAGCAGTCTTTTAGGTCGCGGATTAGCAATCTCGGACCTCCTGACAAGTTAATAAAAATTACGTGCCCGCAAGTTACGTCCTTGAAGTCGAAATTACCGGCTGCAATGTCACGCGAACGGTTAATTACTTCACAATGCTCCTCGCGTACGCGTCCGAATAGTGCTGGGCTGGCTGAAAATTTTACGCGTTTCATTCCAGGAAATACCCGGAATGCCAACAATTTGTGAGTCCGGATTGGAAATGATGGATAGACGTTCGCAGCGCCGTAGATGCGAGATATCTCTCACGCGGAATAAAAGGAACTCGACGGCGGGAAAAGGACGGCTGATTTAATTATTTGTTCGGAAAAGAAACGGACGATGAACGATAACAAACTTTTCTGATTAAGAGGCATCGCGAATGGATACGAAATAACTTTGTTAGGGGAACAAATTGCGAAACAACATAATATTCGAATCTGTTCGTGTAAACATTTGTTGTTAGGGCGTTCCTCCGCATTCATCTTTTGTATTTCTATACTATATTTATCCTTATTTGTAATTACTTCTTACATAGCAAGAATCAAATTTTTAAATGGATTTTGAAATGCAAAAGAATGCATGGAGAAACTAGGGCATTGGAGAAATGTCACGAAGCTGCAATACACGTTTTATGTAACTTCGAAAATTAATATTTTTTTAATACTTGGCGAAGAAAAAACTCACTGTTTAAAATGCGCAAAAGGTGAATGTAGGACAAATCTAAAATCCAATTCCTAATCTATAAATAAATCGCTCACTTCTTTGTCTCGTAGATTTAAGAAAGTTAAATAAAACTAGTGTATAGGAAAAACACAAGAATTTAAGCCACCATAATAACGTGTATGCACTACCAGCTGACTAGGTCATATGCGTTCAAACAGTGTTGATATAGATTTGGGATCACAGCATATCGCGTGTTTAATTTGCATGTACTTAGTAATTTGCATGCGTAATCAGGAACACGGGTACTAGCAAAATAGTTTTATAAGAACTATGAAATGTATAACAAAACCGTTGACTATTTCGCAGGTGCAGAAAGAGGCGACGAGAAATGTACATCATTAAATTCTGCAACCTTGATATATTACCGCAGTTATATAAGTCACCCTTGCTAAATGAAAACAATGCAAACTTTCCTCAATTTTGTTAAGCGAATAAAAGACATTTGTATCTACACGTTGGATAAACCAAGTAATCCAAGTTTTGCATTAAATTAAAAATAAAGCATGTAGTTTCGAAATTGGTTAATACAATACACTTTCATTTCACAATCTTTGCACTGTGTTCCTAAGGTCGACATAATTAATTAACAAAACGCTGATTATTTCTGAATAAATCGTATTTAAACGTCGTTGTAATACCGCGAATGTATTCTGTTATATGTACACGTGTAATGTAATGCTACGTTGATAAACGATCTATTTGGAATGCTTTCATCCTTTGCTTTTGTATAATTAGTTTATACAGTGTACGAAATTGGAAACCATAGTTCAGAAACAGATGAAGTTGATTACAAAATTACGCGCAATTTTGGCACTGAATAATGTTACAACGTCATCATTAATGATGAATTAGTGGAATTATCATAGAAACAATAAAGCGTTTACCAGTGAGAGTTTATCGATTTTCATAACAAATTACTATGTTGTTGAATAGTTTAAATAGTTTATGCAACAGCAAACTGTTAATTGCCTTTTTTGTAATCTTATAATATTAGTACACTTTTACTTTTTAAACATTCATGTTTGTTCCATCTCTTTCTTTACCGCGTATATAAAACGCCTAAAACAAACACACCAAGTTTCCGATTGTTGCTTTAATTTATGATTTTATGAAAAGCACGTTTATACCACCTCAGTATCGTGCTGCGTAATAATTTTTACAAAATTATTCATTCTTATAAGATCGGTCGTCGTTTAAATAAATACTATTTCTGACCCACCTAATCAAGTAAATTTCTTATAATTCGTGTTCGTGTTAGCTCGCAGTAAATTTCACCAACTTTGCCTCTTCATTAACGAAAATTCGGACAGAAAAAAGATTAGGTTCGCCAGATTAACGCAATCATCGAATGCTAGCGCGCCCTAAACGTAATTTAAGGGCATTGGAATACGCCGGCTGACCCATCATTTGTGCCTATATTGTTGCAGTGTATGATTTATACAAACTTCCAACTTCCGCTCTGTCGTGTCGCTGTTCAATAAATCCTAATTTCCTTTCCCCGTTCGATGCAGCGCACCCCCACGTCCTTTTCAAAACGGCGAATATGCGTCGGCTATTTTCTTCGTGCGGAATGACGCGCGATATGTGATTTGGAAAACCGGAATTGTCCGGAGCACATCACCAACATGCGAAATGTCATTAATGATGTATCTATACGTCAAATGACTCATTCATGAATTATTCACTAAGGTATTTAGGGTTTTATTTTTTATTTTTTAGTTCGTGTAGGTACAGGAAACGACAACGGTAATTAAGAAAGTCAATTTTTTATTTAAATTTTAAATAGAATTGTTCCAGTTTACAGTTACATTTCCATATATATCACTCATTTTTTTGGTGTAAACAAAATGCAAAATGAATTTGAGTGTGGTTTTTGAGGTTTTCCGAGAAGATGAATGCTTCTATACATGTAACTACGTAAAATCAATAATAAAAACGTTTCTTTGGTTATTTGAATTTGAATATCTAATCAAGTCGATCCGTGGACACATTGTATGTAATTATATTTGTGGATCATTGTCATTATCACATTAACTTGTACTTACTTCCAATTCCATAAAACAGGTTACATTGTGTGAATTCCGTAATACATAACTAATTTCTCGAAGTGCCCAACAACGTAAAATGAGACTCATATTTTATTTCCTTCACATTTATTTACAAAAGCTATTATATAAGCGAGATAAGAGAATTTACCCTTCTTATATTTGAAGTTCCGGTCGTAAAATGCGAATAATATGCGACGGCTTATATCCGGTAGCCGCGCGAACTTTCCCGACGGAAAGAAGTGAGAAGACATTCCGTTTTACAATGAACTGCGATCACAATAAACATGTAATACATTAAAAGGTACACGGCCATTTTTGACGTTAAACGACAAAAAAAGACTACGCCCGGATGCTAAGCACAGCGAAAAAAGCATCGCAGACCCGGATACGTTCCAGATATGTAAATGGTTCGTGAATTGGAGGGACAATAACGTGATAAGGGTTGATATAAGTGGATTTTCGGAAGGCAACAAGTTCGGTTTACATAATTCTAATTTAGAATGCTATTAGAGGCGAAAGCGAATGTCACCGTATCGCACTGGAAATTAATTTAATCAAAAAGGACTTTCGATTTCGAGTTGTCTTTCCATTAATGTTTGAAATTTCGTTCTGTACTTTTAATTAAATTAAGAAAACTTTTACTATAACATATTTTCTTGAACGCTTTAAATATTTTTTTTAATGACCAATAAATGTACGAAGTGTAAATCAGTATATACCGAAAAAAAATTATGTAATTAGCTATTCGGGGAAGTTTCGATTGAGGAAAAAAGAAAATAAAATCGGTTTTGTGGGAGAATTTTCAAATCTCCTGAATATAAATGTGCGAGAATCGTAGAAATTGCATGACCAGAGAATAAATTAGGAAGGATATTAACCAATTAAAACTGAAAAATACGGTTATACGAGAAACGACAAAGTTTTAATTGCCAGATGATTAAGATAACGAACGCTCCCTCCGTCCCTATTAAAGCTTTCACGGCAAAAGGCGAATAAAGAACATCAAATATAAACTTATAAAATATGGAAAACAACAAAGTGAAGACCTCCTATAAAGACGGGGATAGTTAAGAAAAGCTTCAGACGACGCGTCGCCTCCGGGGAGATGTCATTTTAGGAGTGCCAACTTTATAAATTATTTTCACGCCGAGAATCACTTCAAGTTTTTCTTATATATCGTTTCTCCTTACTGATTTACGAGATGAGCTTTTTCGGGTACCGTGAATATTTCAGGAGGTAAATTTTTCAATTGGTACTTAGAAAACAGAAGGTAATCCGGGAAGTATGAGACAACTCGCTTTAAAAACAAATAATTTATTACACGCTTCCATTACCAACGAAACCATTACTTCTAGCTTGTAAAATCTACAATGAGAAATGGACGTAAACCTGCTTTTTTCCCCGAGCAAAATTTTTAATGTTACTGTCATGAGCTTATTTCAACTTTCCTCTCTCGCCTTCTTTCCGAAACAAATAATATGTTTTTTTTTTTGTTTCGTAGGTTGAATAATATAATACATGTTTATTCAATAAGTCAAAACTTCTTCTTCCTCATGTAAATTTCAACTTCTATAAACATTGAGAATTACGTCTAGTACAACTGAAAGAAAATAAAAGGTAATGTCATTAAAGAAGGGCTATATAATAAGTATATCTTGATGCTATTTGTGAAAGCACAAAGAAAATTCCATTATTATTTTAACGTTGGTCTCGACATTATATTGAAATCCACAAAAGAAACAACATGTATTGTTGTATTTCCAAAGTAAACATACCAAACGTATCTGATACAAACAAAATACACAGTGAGAAAAATGACCCACTCTCTAATTTATACGCCATCAAAGCATTACCTCAGTCAAAAACAACTTGGAGGTCGATACTTTATTATTAATTCGACGGGATCGTTATGTAAACGCCTATTTAACGTTGTGAATATCAATTTGCTCATAGGTCAGGGGTCAAAGTCTCGCTAGGTGAGGCACATAAAACGTACATCTTTGATGAAACTATATTAAATCGTCCCGAAGCTTTATTGCTTGCGCTGCCTGCTTACAAAAATGTTCCACATACTTCGGATATTCCGTAAATCGACGCGAAACAACCAATATAGGGAAAAAAATATGAAGAGGTGCTTGATAAATGAGAGGATCATTGGTCACGACTCGCCAATATTTCAGTATGAACGAGCTGAGATCGATAAGACGCAGACATTTTTTTACGACGTACGCCATTCTTGTAAAAAATTGCGCATACTTTTCTGGATCGCTAACTAGAGTGAATTTATTTCTTCTACATGAGCTTTCAAGCCTATTGTTTAGAACACAAATAACAGAAAATATTTCTTGCTTTACTCGGAACGTTTCTATACATACACATAAATAACACCTTCCGTTGTATCCGGCTTATGAGGAACAGTTATTTAATAAATTAAATACTTGTGTACATTTGAGAGTTTAATATTTAAAATTTTTGGATTTGAGGATCACACAAAATACGAAGCTGCCTGAATCATATGCTCTTTGATACTGCAAAAGTTCTATTAATTATTGAATATGTCGATAATAACTCTAAGAAACTGTTCGTGGTCCACTTGAGATACTCAAAAGCAGGTTCTACTAGATTTCACGAGACTGCGTGCCTTTATCCGTCCTGCGCAATTTATTAGTTCAAGTGTTTCTCCATTGGTAGAATATCCGGAACGTCATTTCACAGAGTCATTTTCAACTAATGTCAAGCTCACGTAGTTTATGGAAAGTCTAGTTATATTTTCTTGTCCAAATATAGTTTCCTTGTGATTTCTTTCTTTTATTATTTATCTGTTTCTTATTTACGTAACTAGCACCAAAGTTTTCGTTAAATGAAACATTGCCTAGGCCGGTTAAGAGCTCTGTCTCGTGAATTCTAGTAGGTATTGCTCACAAGCCTATGGATTTGATAAAAACATTTTCAAGGATTGGTTGCCGCTTATAATTCAATATTAAAATGAATTACGTTACGATTTTGAAAGAAATAGTGAAAACTACATTTAAAATGACGTTCAACAATAATTTTATATAAAATCGATAAATATTACGTTTATATGAAGCTTTTTTTTCATGTTTTGCAGAAAAATCATCATAAAAATGATATGATATCCCTGAGTAGTGGCGAATGGCACAACATGATTCAATCAAAGACATTCTAATTGTTTTCTACAGACACTCTTTATCGCAATAATAGAATCATAGAATCATATTTTAGGTTTGTTCCATTTGACAGAATTTCAAGTCCTGAGGCGTTCAAATCATGCGCATTCTGAATTTTATATCCAATTTCGTGCACTGCTCATGCTCAGTATGATTTTTAATGGTCCAGAACTTGAAATCCTGACGAATCAAACAGACCTTTTCAAGACGTTAAACGTATATTCATTCACAAAGATACATGCAGCTATGTATAAAGCTACCAAGACTAAAATACTAGGCGATTAAATAAAATCAATAAATAATGTGCCATGAATGTATCTTCAGAACTAAAAACACTGACATTAGATTGACATTAATGAAAACTAGATAGGATGCAATGTAATAGTGATAAATAATTTAAAGACTACAAAGAAACGATATACAGAGTATTCTAGGTAAGAGTGATGACCTTATTTTTTTTTTAAGGACAAGCTCCAGGTAAGAGTTGATATTTGAATAGCTCCTGTGATTATCAAAATGCTACAGAAATCTTGACCCCTTTCATAAGGAAATTTTCTCAAACATTTTCAAATTTTTGTTTTATTTTGCTTTGATAGACACGGGGTCTATTGAAACTCAAACTTGGGGGTTACCGTAAAAAAAATTCAGTGACGTCATCACTTCTATCTGTATATTCAGAAGCAATGCCAATACTCTCACTGTATGACAAATTGTAAAATAAATATTCAACTTTATTCTTTTAACTTGAATGCAACAAATAAAGTTACTGTTAGGGCGGTAGTATTAAATCAAAGTCATCAGTTTTCTTTTTAAAATGAACTGTGACTTTCAGTTTTACTAAAATTCTTTACCGAAATCTTATTACTTCGGAAATAAAATCCGGGGTTGTAAGGGATTGTTGTGGTACAATCCCTGATGAATTCTCTAAATCGTTTTTTATTTAGTCATGTGGTAGAATTTTGCACGAAAACCACTAGTGTTTTGTGAAACGAATTCGAAAAGAAACCTGACTTTGGAAGTAAGATTAATATTGTAAGTGATTGTACTCACTCCTAATGACTCTAAAGCATTCTCTGAATGTTTTTCTATATTCGAACGTATGGTAGAAGCAAATAAAAATCACTTTAGTTCTCTGAAATGAATAATAAAGAAAGTCATGTTACACTCGAAGTATCTACTTGTAATTTTTTAATTATTTAGCAATTGTCAATTGATTATTAAAACTTTTTTATTAATGGTTTTTTTGCTTTTACATTAATATTGACAAAAAAAATTTGACTGTTACATAAAAAAAATAAAGATTTTACTTGATATTTTATCATTTTTTAACTGCAAAATAGAATTTTAAATTTTCTCTACCCTCTTACGCGCTGCAGAAATCTTACCGAAACAAATATCGTTCCGGAGATGTAATTGATGGCATAAATTATGCAAGCAACAAACACGACGCAGAGCTTTTTTTTATACGCTGATATATCCAAAAGCCGATGTGTATTTCAAGAACCTAAGTTGTTTCCGCATACATGAATTTAGAAAGAATTGCAAATTCCCTTTAGTATAAATTGCTCTTCCTGAAGTGAAACAATGCATATAAAAATGTAATGCCAGCAAGTAAGTACCTTGTAGTTTGAAATTTATATCGTTACGCCGGCGCATAACCCAGATAAGCGTGCATAAATATTTGAGTGCGTACCTGCTGCAATTTTTCAATAATGTCTTAAAATATTAAATCTCTTGAACCGTTCTATAAGCAGAAGAGCATAGAAATCTTTATAAATCTTCTCAAAATTATTTTCAAGCAAAACAATTAAATTTATATACCATAAAACTACACCTTTATTTTACTACAAATAATAATCATTAATTAAAAGATGAATTGAAGAGTACGAGGATATTTTTCTATTTTTGGTCCCCTCTTATATTCTCTTTACACTGCAGATTTTTACACTAAGGTTAAAAATTGTAATGTTCACTTCTATGCTGATGACACTCAGCTATATTATAGCTTTAAAGCTTCAGATTTACACATTGCTTCTGATTTAATTAATGAAGATATTGAACAACTATGTCAAATTTCTGTTTCTCACTCATTGCATATCAATCCTATAAAATCGACGGCAACTGTTTTTGGTGGGTTTAAAGATCGTCAAAGGGCCATAGACAGTTTGAAAATCACAGTTAATAATGTTCAATTGACGTTCACTGAATCTATAAAAAACTTAGGTGTTTTCTTTGATAATGATTTAAGATTCGTATCTCATGTCAAGAAATTGATTCAAAAATCATATTCAACTTTAAAGCGTTTGCATATGAATAGACATTTTCTTACTACTAATCTGAAAATTCAATTATGTGACGTGCTAGTTCTATCTTGCTTCAATTACTGTGATGCTGTCTATGGCCCCTGTTTGGATGCCCTATCTGCTGCAAGAATTCAAAAAATCCAAAACTCTTGTCTTCGGTTCGTTTATGGATTGAGGGGAAGAGATCATGTATCTTATAAATTAAAGGAGGCTAAATGGTTAAACATGCGCAATAGAAGATTGCTTCATATGGCCTGTTTAATTCATAAAGTGTTTGTAACTTCATGTCCTTCTTATCTCAATGTGCTACTAATACCTAGATATAGACTACATGATTTAGCCTTAAGACGTACTAGTGGATTACATATCCCTATGCACAATACTGCCCTCTTCGAAAGGTCCTTCAGCTATAATTCTTCTATAATTTATAATAAAATATCCCATGATCTTCGTATGTCGACGTTACCTATTTTTAAAAAAACTTACCGAAATCAACTCTTTACTGTACAGCAGTGATTGCCCATTGATTGACATAAAATGTATTTCCGTACTGGATGCTTTTTAATGTTATCATTATTTAAGATATGTATATATAATCTTAATTACAATTGTTATATTGTTTCTTCCTGAGGTTGGTTGAGTGGTAGAACAGCTTCAGCTGAACTCCGCCAACATAAAAATAAAGACGTATATTATTATTATTATTATAATATGAATAGAAGGCACGCAAACTAATTCTAGGTCTTCGAAACGAATTCGTTGTTTGATGCGTGTTGGAAAGCGTTAAATCAAACCCGCAGAAGCCACTCATCAAAATCCACTGCGTGTTGTTACTTACGGTAAAACGCAAAGCTCGCCCGCCTTCTTTAAAATCAAAGCCCATCCGATGGATTAGTTCAATGCTTGATTAATCTGCACTACTTCCTAATGGAAAATAAAGTTCTCGTGAAAGGTATTATAGCTAGTTGGCCAGAGTTTGTTTCGGAATTGCTTCGGTGCTCTATTATTGGCCTTAATTGATTTGCTTCTGGACGGGTACAAATTGTGTTTTGTTATAAATAGTATGCGGCATCGGGGATTGTATTTGCGTAGGATTTTCGCCGTTATCGCAACTTAATTAATCTAGGCTTTCACGAGGAGGAAACAAAGACGAATGAAGTAAAAAATATGTTTGAAAATAATTGAAATATGTCGTAAGAACTAAAACACAATTAACCATGTTTTTCTAAGCTTCTTTTTATTCCTAATTCCTTACGACGATTATCATCTGCAAAGACTAAGTAATTGATATATTCTTTGATAGGTGAGACCTGAAAATTCAGTATTGGTTTATCCAGAACAAAGCTGAATAATACCGATTTAATTAGTAGGCTGCATAAATACACGTTGCGGTCATGTTTAGATAGATGCAATGTTGATGTTGCTGCATGCAGATTTATCAAGGTGTGCATGTGGCAATTTCGGTCTAAAATAATGTCCGGAGACTTGAATAAACTGACAGTGCAAATTATGTTTGCGTTCTGCATACGATAGACTCGCCACCTTATTTATTAGCACACACCCTGCTGTTCTACCTGCTGCTACTACCGCTACTGAAGCATGCGGAGCGCGTTACGTACAGACAAAATTTAATAACGTTCCACAGCAACATAATACTGAAATCCCATTATTTCATTTAATTATAACACTTTTCCCCGGTGAAACTTGCACCGCATATTTTATTCCAGAACCCCCTGCGAAAAAGTTTATGCTTTTGGTTATTTTAGACCCAGTTTTGTTTATTCAGCTCTCGGGCTTTGCCGAATGCTGCTACATTATTTACTTTATCGAATCAGGAAAACAGGTAAAATGTTTTTGTATAAAGGAAAGTATTATGTATACATACACATATTTCGACGCACTTTTTTGTAATTCATTAATTAAGCAAATATGTATGGAGTAAGTATCTCTGATTGTGAGAATCCAAATTGTTTTTGCAAATCCTGCAAATCTTTTTATTATTGTATTAATATGAAATATCCTACAACGTGCTAAGACCTGCAGAAAAATCTTCTGTTTACACCAAAATAGTACAATTGCGAAGCAAATAACACAAGAGCTGTGAATCCGACTGTAAATAATTCGATACTTCCCTGTTCAACACGTTCTCTGTCAACGAAATCGATTATGACAGTGTCAGAGTGTCGCAAAAGCATACCTGCAGAAAACGTAATGTGGTTGCCGTAAGTTTCGTGAACTCAAAGACATACATATTTAGCGCTGGTGATTCATTCACATATAAATGCTAGTTTCTTTCACGTATAGCATTAATATTCCATTTCGTGTTTAATGTTAATTGTGCATTAGTAAGTTATTTTATTTTTTAGATGCTAGTCAAAGTTTTGATAAATGATATATAACTGTCATGTAGCCTGTTATTTAACACGAGAAAGAGTTGCGCACTTATTTAAATGATTTTTTAATGTTTAGTCATAACGCCCATTTATATGTGCTTTCACATAGTTTGATATTAATCTGTTTTTTTTTTAATAAAGATATCATATAATTTGTTTCAGAAACGAATTACATAAATCATATAAAATCCTGAAATACATGAATATTACTTCGCCTGCGCAAGTTAGGAGGATTAGAAATAAAAGCTTATTATGTTTACATAGTAAAAAGATTGAAATTAAAAATAATTGCCAATCTATTGAAAAGTTTTTAACAAATATGTAATCTCCGTACGTTTTTTAATTCTCTCATATATCGACGTGTCGAGAAACGTTGAGAAAACTGTGAGCATAAAGGGCAAAATGTAGTTTTTAACATTAATTTGCCTTTAAATGTTTTGTACGTTATATAGAGGTTTCTAGTCTGTTTAATTCATCTATTAAGCTATTATTTTAACTAAAACACGAATAATTTATTAATTATGAATGGCACCGATATTTAAATGGAAACCAAAACCCAAATCTCATTTCACTCACTAGTAGCAATAAATACAATTGATCAGAGAATTTATACACCTTTAGAATTTTGTTCAATATTTGAATAATTGTAACAATTTAATTTCATCCATGTTTTGGTGTTTTTTTGAGGATAGGATAGTTAAAAAATTAATTGAAAACGTGAATGAATAAATAAATATATAATAGAAAGGACTACCCTTAATACGACTTTTCTGTCGAAATTAAGCTAAAGAAAGATAAGTTGCTTGTATCTTTTGTGTTCCTTGCAATAATAATTAATTATCTTTCAGATTCATTCAATTTACTTACTTCCGATCTAAATTATCACAACCAACAATACAATATATAACAAGAAACTTTATAAGTAAGAAGTTCTAAGATGAAATTTTTGTATGTAAGTTTCTGCCAAAGCTCTGCCAAATAATCGCATTATCTCGAACTAAATTTTCCTGCCAAGTTCACAACAGACTTTAGATCGAAAGTCAGTGCGATTTAAAAATCCACTATTGCAAGATTAGAACTTTTTAAATCCGGGCGTACGTCTTGCTTCGAGTGTAATTACTTAACGCGAACTTATTTCGAGAGCAAACTTTCACGAGTAATTCCACCGCCCTGGGCGATTCGTAAATTTCTAAAATTTTAATTTCGAGAGCCACGGGCCGGCCACTTTAAACAGTTTCGGTAAAGCGCGAGACATTTTTTGCGAACGCATTCAGAGTGTTGCTGGAAATGACAAGCGTACATTATAAAAAAAATTAGAGACTAAACGGACATCCATTTGCCACTAGTTACTTTAAAAGGTTCATATATATTCATGTGTTTGGAAAGGGCAGCTGCATGACAATTGACTTCACAAACAAATAATTAATTACGTCGGCTTTAATGTCACGGATGCTAGATGCTTTTTACATAGCCACGATAATTTAGATTTTTTTGTTAACGTTATACAAAACAGGTAAAAGTTTTCTGTACAATACGAAACGTAGTCTTTTAAAATATTTATAAAACGCAAGTACACAATAATGATTACTAAAGAAACGTAATCCTTCAGGATTATTTAAACTTTAAGCAAAAATTAAGGTATCAGAAATTATAAATAAAAACGTAATTATTCGTGCATGTAAATGAATTACTTTTTCAAGAAGCGCTTTCGATATGAATGCCAAAACTTTAAGGGGATAAGAATAAAAGAACCTCGGCCGGAAAAATTCTTTCTAAAATGAGGAAGCACGTAAAACACATAAACAGGAAATGAATTCTCTGGGAATAATTTCACAGACATTGTTAACGAAAGAAGTAAAACCCCGAAATATTTGTACAAGTTATAAGCTAGAGTGCAAATTTAAATGCCAAACCAGATTGGATTCGTTAATGGAAAAATTTTATTATTCAAATTGAAATATGAGAACGTAGAATATTTTTCGTGCACTAAATTTAAAATAATGTTATGATACGTTGCAAAAGAGAGGAAGGGAGGATATGCAATTTGCGCGAACACATAAAGCGGAAAAGCTAATTCGTGTTAGTTCAGTTAAATTACATGTTCAAATAAAAAAAAATAAAACGTAAAATACGAGCGGAAGCTTTTCCGAAGGAAGTTGCAAATGAAAATTCGCTGATATATTGAAACTAATAAAAATTCTAGCGAAACTTTTTCAATAAACTCCCTTAAATTGCGGTAATAAAAAGTTAAATTATTCATAATTCAGACGAGTCAACCCAGGAACTTGTTGACTCGACGAAGTCAATAAATGCTGTAGTTCGCGATAACGGCCATAGTTGTAGCGGAAGTGAAAGTTTCACCGGTAAAATTATAGGTGTCAAAGCTGACAAAGCACCGGCTAGGTCCGGGCGTGACCCCACGTGTGGAGGATTTGTTGGCCCGAAGGTCCCCGTAATATATCAAGTGATAATTGTGTTGCGATCGAGACCAAGATCTTGAACCTTAAGGTTACCGGAAACGATACTAACTATCGGTACTAAACAAGATATACAACATTTCGCACCCTACCATTGTCTTATTCGCGCCCTTATCTGATTTTATTAAGCATAACTTGGGTTCAATTTCTAACCTGGCAAGAACTAATGTAAGCTCCCATTACATTTTAGCAACCCACTACCTTTTACGTAAACTCCACACCGTAACATGTTAGAATTAATGAATCTCTCAAATTAAGTACTGACCCCAAAGTACGACATCCTAAAGTCAAACAGAAAATGATTTCGTTGCAGGCGAACTAAAGACTTCTATTATTAGATTAAATTATGCCTCGCCTATCAAAGTATACTACGTCTGACATGAAATTGATATTAAATTGTAGCATTTCGCCTTCTGAATCGAATGCAGTAATGACAGCACTTACACTATTATCAGGAAGCAAGGCAGTCCTTTTAGATCCTTTACTATTCATTCTCGCTTAATCGAATAACTAAAATAGAAACGAATGGAACTGCTCTTTCTGTTCAATTGAAATTGCGCGAAATAAAGACAACGTAAACTGTAACAATAATTTTATAGCAAATGAAATCTACTTTTCATAAGTTCAGTAATTTTTAATACATCAAAAATTGATAAATTTTTACAGTTTTTATTGACTCATCTCATATGAAATTTAAAAGACTTCAAACGAACGAAAAAATTTCTATAAATGAATATGTTCGTGCTTCCCAAAGCAACATAATATCAGGTTTATTTCAAATGGGATTAATTCACAAAAATTTGAAAATAGTTAACAATATCATTCATGTTGATTTATTTCCGCCATTCAACATAACCGTGCGGAATTCTTTCCAATCAGCAAATTATACAATAGCAATGCGGATTTGCTCGGTTGATTCGAATGAAATTTAAATACGCCGATCGTATTTTATGCAAAAGCATAGTTGTACGACACCGTCGGATTTTACGAGCTCTATTTTTATCTTTCAATTTTCCGATTGAAGGAAAATAAAAACATTTACATTTAGAAAGGTTATATAAGCTTTCGTAATGAAGAAATGCTGTACGCTGCTCGGATCTATTTTTCTATAAAGTTTATTTACTTGCTTTGGCGAGATCTTTCTCTTTCCTATCCTAATCTCGGGAAATATTCTTGGCCGTTATTAATCCTCGACTGGTTTGGTCTTGAGGAAAACAAAGCAAGTTATTGCCTAAAATGAATTAAAGTCTCGTTTTAATGTTTATTGCCGGGAAAGTTTGCTTGGAAGTGTCTGCGCGCCGGGTAGTTATATCGTGGTCGTCCATCCGGAAATGGAGAGCGGCTTCATGGATTTTACCGGTTGACCGGATACGACGGTGCGGTGATCCCCTAGCTGATATGATAGCTTCGATGTCATTCATTCTCGGCTATTACGTTGCTTTACCTGTTCCGCATTACACGGGACAAAATAGGAAATCCAATATTTCCAGGCGGTGTTATAATCATTGCCAACGTAAATCTTTTTTCTAATAGAATAGGTCGGGAGATGTATTTACTGAACGTCTCCTGCTTTGTTGTGTTAGGTCAAGCCAGATTTGCATTTATCTGTTGTCTTAGGACAGGGGTTACAGTTTATCGAATCAAACGTCAATATAAAAATTTACTTGCCTTTCAAAATGCATCAGAAATTTGATGTACGTTATCCACTAACAAAAAACGTTAAAATAGTGACCCAAATATGCCAAAATCAAGAAAATCAAAGCCTAAAATGTTGATAAATGTTCTTGTTTCCAAATTGATTCATTTTTGGCTAAGTATTACGTAGATATAGCACAAAGCTCGTTCCTTAATGAATGGATGAATTTGTGTTGGTTTTCATACATCCAATCTACCAAAACTGTAAACGTATTAAATGGTAGAATTCATCATAACCCACACAAAAGACGTTTCAAGATTACAAGCACGGCGACTCGTAATAAGATATCATAAAATTTCTTCCAACTCCTAACGGAATTAGCGAAAAGAACACGCGACACATAAGGCAGCACAATACGAAGTTAGCGAAACGTATCCGAAAGTTATAACAATATCGAACACATTCATCTGGAATCGGACAAGTTGCTTAACTTTATTAATATGATATGAGTAAGCCAGGGAAGACATCCCCGCGGGAGGGTATATCTTGCCGGCACGGTGGTGCGCATACGGCATTACATTCTCACCACAAGACCACAAATTCGATAACAAAAGTTGTGGCGGTTTGCGACATATGGAGTATATATACAATAATTTTCTGTCTCTGCGGAAGTGATATTCCAAGCTTATAATTTTGGCAAAGATTATTTACATTATACACTAAAGATTACTTATTACTTATTATGTTATTAAAGTTTCAGAGAAATAGAACAAATAAAAATGGTATTTTTATTTCTTGTTTTCACGTACATGTATAAACAAATTAAAATTTCAAAAAACATTGCAATAACGGACAACTAAAAATAATTAATTTTAGGGCATTTATTTATTGATACGATTATCTTTCAAGTTGATTCGAATATGCGATTATTTGAAACGAATTCCCACAAAGCTCTTTGCAGTTCATCTCCAGCAACTATTTATTTTAATAATGAAGCAAGAAACGTCGACAGCATAGCAAACTCCAAACCGAAGCGATTGCATTTTGTAGCTGGACTGACTGTGCGAGACGTAAGTGTTGTTCCCTCTGCGCTAATTTTGATAAATGCTCCGACTACTTGAAAGTTTCCCTTTTTGATTGAAATTGATCGTCATAATGGTCACTATCTATTTTGTTTCGCGGCTAATTTATGAGCAATTTGCGTCGCAAACACTGTCGCCATTTATATACAACTTCGAGAAAGTATGACTATTTGTTGAAATTTATTGGGGCCACAATTAATGCAACGCCGCGTTAAAATTACGATTGTTTCATTTTCAGGTTTCATGTAAATGTTGAGCGAGACATTCATACAGCAATGTGTTACGCAGTTTCTGACAAACGTGTAATAGATGTTTGTTCTACTACGCCCATAAAATGGTACACAGGCATCCAGCACTTAATTTATTGAATAAATTGCCTACAGCACTACTTATTTTATACTGTTTTTTTGACTTTCCAACTTACAAGCCATTTTAAAACTTCGCGGTTGACTTCTCGAACAAGTTTCCACATTGTTTTATTAATCAATTAAAACATTTTTAAAGCAAGGAAAAGTTAAACATATTTAACACTTGATGTTTCACAACGTGTTTAGTTAATTAAATAAAACCATACAAATATTATTCACCGCTTAAATGAGCACATGTAATCTGTTAAGTAAAATAGAGATTTATGTGTACTAGATTTTCTCGGGGGATTTAGAAGCAAGTCGGCCGCTACCAACAGATCATCTGTAAAAGGAAATTCAAAACATCCTGTAAACTCCTGAACGAACTTTCAGCAGCGACTACACAAACTACGTAGGTTTTCAAGCTTTCGCTAAACGTTTGAAAGCACTCGACGAAACGAAATAAATAACCGTCACATAACGATTTATTCTATCTCCTCCGCTTTGCTTTAAAAATCTAACAAATTTTAGCTAATTATAAAAAATTTAACAAACTATTTTTAAGATCGACGTAAATTAATGTAAATGATGTTTCTAATACTTATATTCCGATTCATTGTTATCTTTGCTTGTTGTAAAGTGGAATTTTGAATCTTGTTAAGTTAACAGAAAAGTGTAAAAGTGTATTGCATTCAATACTTTGTTAAGTAAGTATAACAAGTTTGCACTTGCGCCAGCAAATATTATTGTTGATATTTATAAAGTTGCCCTAATTGACAGTTCATAAAAATAAATTAAGACAACAGCAATAGTTATGCAAATCTCAGGAGCCATAATGACAAATAGCTAACGTGAGCAATTTCGCCGAGTAGAAAACACGACGAGAATTTGCATTTAATCGCAGACAATTTGCATGATTGTTAAATTATTTTACATAAAAAATACATCCGTCTTCGGTTACATAAATTACTAAGTGAGTGGAAAGTAACAGCCAGAGATAAAGCGGATTGTTTTAGTGCCCATTAGTCGGCTCAAATTTAGATAAGCCGATGGAACTGCACATGAAAGTTTAGATTGCGAAACAAACGCTAAGGCAATTTACTGAGAATGAGGCGCTCGTGACACCATTAAACACGAGGAAGTTGCGACGTTAATGAGCGTTATTAATGTTTTAATTTAATTCAATACCCCATCTGTCTATTGTGATTTTTTCTTCAATTTCTTCTTTCCGGTTTTCCCAGTTTTCGACCCCCGGCGTAATTAAGAAATAATTATACTTTAATCTCGGACGAAAGCTCGTCACGTCAAGAAATCATCGAGCAGTTGCTCGAATTTGTTGCGAAGAAAGTACGCAAAATTACTGTAGGGGAGGATTAACCGTCACCTCTATGCCTCCCCGGAGAAAGAGAACCCCATCCGGTTGTTGAAATCCATTGAATAGCAAGCAGTTTCCCGATTGCCGACGCTACTTGTACACTGACACTGGCGGATTACGTTCGAGATTGTGTTCGCACAGCCTACCTACGTTACCCTACACATAAACATAAAAACGTATCTTTACTGTACCAGTTTCCTTCGAGATTTCTCCGATGTTGTTTCACTTCTTACGTTTACATCAACACTCCTAGTAAGAAAATACGCATACCTTCAGTCCCAAATATTATTAAGAAAAACAATGGGAAATCGGAAACCTATTACATACTGTCCGAAAATACGAAATAGTAAACATATGGATGTACAAACGTACACAGTAAATACAAAAAAAGTTAATTCTGAAATTGAATGCAACTGCAATCAAACTGCATTGATGATATGGAAAAAGCTTTCTACTAATACACAGAACGTTCAAATGTAAAAAAGAGAAAGAACAATTAAAATTAATCTTTCAACATATGGAGCCAAGCTGGAAATCCTGCAAATACCTCCTCTATTCCAGAAACAATGAACACGTGAGTGCGTGCAATAAATATAAAAAGCTGATCCTGAAATCGAATGCGATTACAATCAAACTGCAGAGGCTGTTTTACTACAAACACTTATGGATAGAGCTTTTGTTATCCCACAGCACAAAAAGAGAGGCACACGGTGCGACGCGACGCTGTAAATACGTGGGAATAAGTATTAACCTTATTAACCAACCTTACACTTTACATTCCAAAAGAATGCAATTTGTGATTACCTAGTAAAATTAAATAAATTTAGCTGACAATGGTGTAGAGATGGCGCGACAGTTGCAGAATGAATTAATTCACACCAATTAAACCGGTTCGACTCTTTCGATGCATCGCCTGCAAAGCTTCGATTCATCTATAGAACGAATCGATTCTGAATAACCCTATCCCTCATTCTCCAATATGTATAGTTAGTGTCCAACATTGGCTCGACAGCCAAAATATTTTCCGCTAAGTTTACCCAAAATAGACTTGTTACGTTAGAAGTTAAAACTTAACTAATTCATATTTCTTATTCATATAACAATTTTTTTTCAGGTGTTAAGAAATATTGTTATTATAAATAAAAGGGCAATTTGATAGTCTCTCATTCTTCTTAAATTTGCGAATAAACTTTGAAAACTAAATAAAAACTAGTTTTCTAATGTATGAAATTAACTTAATGAAATTTAATTTCATAAGTGGATACAAATTTATTGATACTAAATTTGAAGAAAGTAACGTATAATTCAGTAATGATAAAAAATATGTTAAGTAATTACGAATCCGTTGTAAACTGAATCGAAGTAGGAATCTACGAATTAAATTCTGAAAGCGTACGATATTTTTTTTTATGTTACGGGTTATTTCCTGAAAAGAAACTCTGTCGAGTATAAACCTGTGTATTTTCTATATTTGGCCGGAGCTGCATTTTATTTTCTCTAACAATCGGAGCAAAAGAAATGCCAAGGTTCGTTTAACACGATATAAGGGATCCATAAATTCGCTTCCTTTAAAAATGATAAGTTTTACTGCTACTACAGAAAGATTGCTTTTAAAGTTATTTGCAGAGAAGAGAAAAACGTGAATGCGTCGGATGTTTATGCTTTCGATGGTGAGATAGAGCCCGCCTATACAGGACACGAGAAAGTTCACAATGTGAATTGCAGGAATTTCAAATAAAAAGCATAAACATAAAAAAGATGTTATTGCTTTTCCTTTAGGCTTTAGCCTATTGCTGTAAGTGCCGCAATATATAAGATATCGAAAACGATTCGATAGTCGATTTCAAATCAAACGGAATCATACGCAGCATCTTGTTTCGAATTCTAACAGGCAATTTGGGTTATTAGTCTGTTCATCACATAAATTATTCCACATTGAACATCAAGATCACAAAATTAAACACATCAAAGGTTGTTTCATTTACATTTAGCTACACTCATTATCAAATTATGTATGAGTATAATCAAAGAGTAATTTCCATATAATTACTGTAATATCTTAAATGGAACCTAGGTACTAAACATTAATTGTTGCTATTTAATAACTAATTCGTTGTTAGATTTATTATCTCCCTCGCAAGTGCAAATGGAGGTCGCTACCGTTCTCAGACCAAGTGATTGTTTACAACTGTTTATTATAATCACACTGTTTGTAACACCAACAACCGCTCCCATAATAAATAGAAATGCATGCGTCGGGCCGCCATTTCAATTTATGTGTGAGATATGTGAAATGTTATGCGCAAACTGGTTTTTAGTTGACTAATGTGGGCTGCTGATGAATAATTTATGCCTAGCTTCGAATCGTGGAAAACGCCTCTGTTGCATTCTTTATCTTTCGTGCTTTTCGTGTACGCCTAACTTAATAAATAATACATATATATCAGAACTGAAAAAGAAAGTTTTAACGCTCGTTGCCTTATAAATAATAAATCAAATGGCCAAATGACTGCCTGGATTTCAAATAAACAGTAAAGTTAAAACAGTTCTGAACTTATTAACTTGTGCTTATGAATATTTTCTAAACGTACGCATTGCAGTTAGGTATACTTAACTGCTTCTCTCTCTGGTGAAACTTATTAATGCGCTCGCAGTCCTTTAATTTTTAATTATTTTTTGCATTATCACTAAGATTCTTCAGTCTATATAGTTTAGAAATTAAAGTGTTTTAGTTTCAAGCGCAGAAAAAAGTGAAAATCAATTGTCAAGGAGTTCAAGTTTAAATTGACTTGTCCTTTGATGCAAAAATGAATATTCTTTCATCAATAAGTGAGTGCAAAGTACTATCCTACGAATTCTTTATAACAACACTAATGCAATTTACAACTTACATTTTTGTAACAACTGGGTGCTTTAGCTTGCTTGCGATAAAGAGAAGCTTTTAAAACGGACATTGTGAAAGCTCGCTGATGATAAAAATTGCCATTATAACGTGCATTCAACTGTGCTTTAAAGAGTAAATGTCCATACTTAGCGGGTACACTATGCGAATTGATTTTGTGAATAATTCAACGCAAACATTCCGAAACGTTACAAAGGTTCGTGCAATTTATTGGATTCAGCTGTTGTCTCACACAGTTTAATTCAGGCTAATGCATCTAAGCTACTATTACATCACGGCAATCATCTACTATCACGTGTTCATAAATTACAATTAATAGGATCCTTTTCCATTATTGTAATTGGCGGTCAGTTCTAAACAATTTCATCTTCATTTTGCAAACCAACCTATTACTAAACGCATCATTCAAAAGGATTACATTACAGGTAACTACCATATTGATGCAAAATTCTGGCCGAATGATTAGAATGAACGGGCTTTATAGAAAATGTAACCAACTGAAACAGTACTAACATTTACAGCGTGTTTACCTATGTACATGTTGCTTCCGGGATATTAGAACAGAATTCGGTTCTATTTTTATTTATGCGCTTTCATAAAAACGAAGGCGAACATTCCGCACGGTGAAATATTCGGCAAAAACTTTATCGCCAGAAATTTTTCCGAGCACATCAATTTGTCCTTTATTAAAGGACGGAGGACGCGGTAAGTATGTGGCGGATTAAACGACAACCCCGAATATCCAGAATGTTTTGTGTAACTTTCGCCGTCGTTTGCGCCTCCGGAATGCCTGCTAAGTACCGGTCGATTTAATAAAAATTACTTTGGAGACCCACCCTCGGACTAAATTTGCGAGCGCCATATTGTATTTATACACTCTGTCTCTCTACATCCAATTTTGAAATTAAAGACGAAATCGAATGTTGCATAAAATAAGCTGAAACAGTTACTTATAGATGTCATTTGAAATATTTTGTTTTAACAATTAAAAATGTATAAATGTAAATTTATTTATTATCGGGTATAATATGCAATATTTCAGCTAAAGCCTGGTTATTGTCTGCTACTAGTGAAATAATGAAAAAAGAAGGAAGATGTATATGGTTAAACAAAAGAAAACTTATGAACTTTTTAAAATTTAATTTAAAAAAATAATAATATTATGTGTTACCAAGTACCACCACAAACACTTTTAACGCGTTTAAACTGAGCGAAAATTTACGAAGTAATTTCATATTTAAAATACTTAATTAAATTTCACAACTCTACTACACATACAGCGGCGCATAATTTTTAATTTGTGTCTAACTTAGTTTAAAACAAACAGATTTCTGTCCTTTCTTTTTTCTAATTTAGTATTTCACGAGCAGCACGCATAAAATAATGACATTAAAATACTCCGGCAAACTTTCGAGTCCATACTTTCGCAATTCCCAGACTAGTTATTATTATAAACTTAACCCCGGACCGTTCTCTAATAATAATGAATGTTGTTAGTTGTTAGTGAAGTTCGCTCGACACAAAGGAAGTTGCAAACGCGATACGGGGCAAGAACAGTTTCCAGCTCTTATTACTCCCAGAAATGAATATTCATAGACGTTATAGAAACGTAAGACACTGTCAACTGCAACCAATCATATTACATTTTGTGTACTGCGCTCCTTTAAAGTATAAGTAAATATTAATGTGCATCTGCGGAAATTCTATATTCCTTCCGGCATTTCGTTGAAGATATGCCAACGTCAATAAATTGCAACAACGTAATAACATATTTCAAAATATTACCTACAAAATTGCCATACCAAGAACAAAGAAGCACTTATAAGTTATATACAAGCTGCTAGATAAACTAAAAAAAAAAATCCAATACCATTTTGTCACTCTGAAAAAGAAGCAAATCATAAGACAGAGCAATTAAGGATAACGAACAGAGGGATGAAACGCGTTTAGCTTGCAAATAGCAGCGATGATAATAAAACGCAGATAACTGAAACATTAAAGCAAATTAATGCAAGAACTGAAAGTTAATTAGAAGCACTTCAGTTTATTTTGAATTGTTTATAAAGGGCAGCATTTATTTATCATTACTTGCAAAAAAACGCGTCATTTAATTTAATTTGTTTTTTTTTAACCCCTCACTAGTGTTTTCGTTTAGTTAAGGCTTTAATTAAGCTTCTTTGCTTTCTGCATGGAATATTTCATTATTTTATGCAGAATGCAGCAGACGTTAAAAGTAATGTTTTAAAATGGCCTTTGTAAAAAGATAAAATTAAAAAAGACCGCACGGAATGAATTAAATTCTAAAATAAATTTTGCAGCCGCTGCTAAATGAAGTTTCGCGCTGTGAAAACAGAACGTCAGAAAGAATTTCTAATTACGTTGAAAACCGAATTATTATTCCCTATGAGTGCGGTAAAACAATAAAGCATTTTGTGCTAAAGAGAGCAAGTGCAGCGGCCAAAAGTGGGACGTTCATGTGCGAAATCAATTAAACTGGCATTATTATAACTCCAAAAATAAATCTTGAGCACTATTGTTTAATGGAAGCATAAATTTTAAGGGAAGTGTAATATCAGAAAATAGTATTCGCACTCGTATTCAAAACACAATTGGATTTTCTGCAATTGATGACTTTTATGAATAGAAAAGACTCGTCTGCCAAGAACGTAGTATGTGTGCTTCTTTCTCTGCTTCAGCGCTTTATTGAGCGAGCTTTGAACCAGAAATGCATTCGAAATTCTCTGTTTTGATCCACATGGATTAAAGTTATAAATAACATTATTTTAGTTTTCTTTTTGTTGTCTTTAAACAGAAATTGATGTTTAGTTTTGTACACCAGAGTTGTATAATGTAACGTACTTTTATTAATTAACGCTGATAACATCGTAAACGTGAGCGGTAGATCAAGTATGTATGTAAATTTCAGCACTATACATCGAAACGATAATAAAATTGAATAATAAATTCCCAACAGACCAACACCACAGAGTTATAAATACACGTATGAATTAAAATGTTACATACGTACAAAAATAAATTTAGTAAATATAATTTGCCAGGTGGTTGTAAACTTCCATTTCAAATTTAAGTCGACGTTTCGCTGTGCGTTGGACAGCTTGTTTAGGATAAATAATAAATAAACAAAATGTTCAAGGGAAACTAATAAGTGAAACGTAGATATAATTTCACTTTTTACATTTTTTTAGTGAACTAAAACCTTTTTATTCATTATTTATCCCGAAGAAGCTGTCAACATACAACGAAGCGTCAACTTTAAATTGAATTTAACTCCCCCACAAACAGAGAATAATTAATAGCGCCTGAAGCTTCAAAAACTGAATTTTTTTAAGTTTGCATCAGGTTATTCAAAAATGTCTACGTTATTTACAGGATAGGTTGCTATGCTGTTAAAATTACGAAAGCAACAGAATTTCAATTTTAACACAAATATTGTAAAATAATTATTTGTTTTTAGCAAAAAGATTGATAATGTGGTATGCCCTCTGGCAAGTCTAAAGAAGTGCTTGCTCATTTTTTATTTTTCTTAACAATTCCTTTGGGTTGGTATCCACTAAAGATACGATTTTTTTAATAAACTGATTTTGGCTGAAATATTCATAAGTGTACCTTCCCGAAGATCTTGTATAAAGATTAAAGAATATTTGATGTTAACGACTGGCTTTGTAAAGCAACATGAATTATAAAAGAACAGTCCTTTGAGGTCCTTATTCCTTTATTTTCTTAATTACTTAGCGCCAGAGAATTTTTCTATTAATTGAGACTTGGCGTTTGCAATTTCAAATGTACATACCCACAAAGGCGCTGGCAGTAATTAGAAGTTAGCCAACACAAAACAGCATTAAGTTCAAGTTGATTCCATTGAAAGTAGAGAGGGTTTAAGCTTTCAACTTCCGGACACGATGCAGAAAATGCACGCAGACATGCTCAAAGTTGTAGATTAATTAATACACTTACTACCTCGTTGCGCCATAAATTAATTTAATTTATACGTAGATCAACTGTTCTCTTAGCGTATATTAATCACATCGATACATTATAACCGAATTTATCATGAACATCCTGGCTATTATTACGCAGCATAATTTGTAGTGTCAATAGTGTCCCTGCAATTATCCTCTGATGAAATATGCTCCAGACATATTAAAATAACAGAATCGATTTATTGCGGTTCAGATACTTCGCGATATAATATCGCAATAAATTTGAGGTATTATTATATCTTATAATTAGTTCTTAAATTAATGCATTAATCATTAAATGAAAACACGTCAACGAATAATTTTTGAAACGAAAGAGTTCACCAAAATTGGAAGAAGCATTTTTTATAAATTTTCTTTACCATCTATATACCTGCCCAAAATCTGATGAAATAAAGCACCCACATTGAACGTTCGTTATGAAAAGCCACATTTAATTATTTACTTAATTGATGTTATACTAACTTTGTAAATGCTTACTTTGCTTCGCTTTATGCTAACAAATACAAAACTTTTATATGTGTGACATTATTTTCAAAATGATATTTACTTACAGGCTTTCGTTTTGACCTAAGAACTTGATCTGTTAAAACACCTGTATATGCGTATTTATTTAACCAATATTTATTAATATTAACTAATTAGTTGTTATTTGTTTCAGGATATTTTTGGCACATAACAGACTTTCATTTCGACGCGTATTATTCACAAAATGGAGACCCGAGGCGAGGTAAGAATTTAATAAAACGAATCTCTTTATTTTCTTAGTACAAAAATGTAAATCGAGTTTTTAAACGATGCCGCGATTTCGTCTTTTTTGTTTTTATTCCATTAAGAAAAATTTTAGCATCGAATATCCTTTGAATTGTAAATACAACACCATGACGCTTGAAGTTGTCGGATACCGCCATGGTACTCAGAGTTAAAAACAGCAAATTTTTATAATGAAATAAATTATTGAATTCATAATTAGAAAACGTTGGAATATGTGGACTATTATTAGAATCTCCTACAATGTTAGTCCATTCATAGAGGGGAAGCGAAACAGTATGCAGAATATTGAACATAAAATTGGTTTTTCATTTAATTGCAAAAGAGCTGCACACTTGAATCTAGCGAAATAAAATCAGAGCATTAATCAGTTTTGCACTATAAATACAGCTTTGCTTTCGACGGGAATGCATATTTTTACCTTACCCTGCATTATTTCAACAATTTATTGCTTTCATACTGATACTGTTTTGATGCATGTGCGCTTGCTGCAGAAGGATCCTTAATATATGACGTTATATTTCACTCGAAATTTCCGTACTTGTCAGTCATGATTCTCTCATTAGTATTCCTCACATTAAAATAGAACAGAACGACATCAAAATCAACTATTGAATTTTCCATTCGATGCATATAACTTTTTACTTTTGCTTGATATTACGTTGTTGATGGACATTACTGGAAACCCAATCGTACTCATAACGTATACATCGTGTCGCTGGAATCTATCCATTAATAAAATTTCTCTATGTCTACTACTCTGGTTTACTTAGCGACCGGTAGTTACGCCATTGTCCTTCTCTTGCCCGTCCGGCCATTTTCTGGTCTGTTTGAGTTTATGTGCAAACCACTTGCATTATCTGGGAAATGATGTTGACGCAATGAATTTGCTTCGATCGTTCTGCGAAAATATTATTGTTCTTGCCGAAATGGCTCGAGTTAAACGCCTTCCATTCTAAATATTAGTTTTCTTAAATTGCCGGCAAAGTTTGTTTAGGCAAAGTCCTCTAATTCGTTTAAGTTGTTTTGAATGTTACTTCAAATTTGGCTAATGAAGAAAATTGCAGCGAATGTAACCTTCTCCGGAGGAAGGAGGATCTACATGCTCTCTCGTTAGTTACCGTACTTTGCACTTATTCAGAATAATGTGAATAAATCTATTTTAAAATTTTATTCAAAAAAATATGTAATTAAAGTAGATTCTTGTCCGGTGAATTTTCGTAATAAACTATTTTAAAACGTACATTAAAATTGGCACTATCACTGTACGTTTCACTATCGTTTGATAGCTGTTTATGTTGCTCTAAACGTTTTTTTTTAAGTTTTGCTTCTCTTTTATAACATGAATTACAATTTAAACATTTAATTTCATAAACCACGTAAGGTTGTTTTAATTTTGGTGTTTTGATTTTTTAAATTTGAAATAAAGTAGACAAAAAGGATTGAATAACATATAAAGCTCCATTTAATTTCATTTCTCATTAATAGGTAAGAAGACCTTTATATTTGATAACATCATGTTATTATTATACCTGACTATTATCTCTCGAATTATGTAATTGTAAGACCTGACCACGACAGGTATATGAACTAGCTTTTTAAAGTTTACTTAGTGTATTTCACGTATGCATTACTCTTTAAAAAAAGATAATATACATTGCACTACATCTTACATAATGGCTGTTCTTTGAGATTGTTTCGTCGCGACTTCGCCCGTACAAGAGACTAGGGAGTTCCTACTCCAAGACATTAATTATAACTTATCAGCTATCACAGCACTTTGCAAGTTGTTCAAATGACCGACCGTGTAAGTTCCGTGAAATTTCGCTTGGCGACCTGAAAGCTTGTTTTGAATTTTCCGTCCCTCTCTACTGTTTATTTATCCCTACGTTCTACTTTGAGCATGTCTTCAATTAAACTAGATTTATCCTGATGCTCCAATGAATTAATTGCCATCAATTCTCCAAAGTAAGAAAGTCGACGGTGTTTGTCAGCGAAGCGGAAATATATTTAATTAATGAGGAAAATGAAACTAACGAACCTAACGGATTGCACGGCCACTTTAATTATTCAACTTTTAAAAATGTAATTAAGTTTTTAGAGAATCTTTCTGTAACAAGGGAGTTGATTATTGATTTAGTGTATCGTATTTTTTGTTAATTCAATTACCAGTCAAACATTTACTGATTGGAAAACTTATTCGCAGTTTAAAAATATTGACTAGACCGTAGCAGAGGCCGAAGTGAATCGATAATGCGTATTCAGTCTTATTTTGATTCCAAAATAACAAAAAAATATATTTCGTATAAAAATAACATAACAAGAAAACAACTTGTTAAAATCTGCCTAGTTCAAAAGAAATTTCTGTTTGCGACCTCTTTGTGCTTCTTGAAGTCGTGCAACCTTGAAGACCATCTTCAAATCATTACAATTTCTTTGAGCTTGCGTTGCTGACAAAGCGCATTTGTTACGATACAATAGAATTTCTTTCATTTTCTAGCCGACAAGTTATTATTTGAAATGGGCTGTTTTCTCCGCTTTAATTGGTAGCTCATGAGGAGACGATTCGCTCCAATTTATCGCAGTTATTTTCGTTTCAAAGGGGGGCCGTTAAGTGTCGAAAGCAATTTGACAGCCATATCTGTTGTGATGTATGTACATATGTTCGTCGCATATAAGCTAAGTGACAATGATGTATTATTGCTTTTCTTTTATTTGGAAATTATTGAGTTTTCCCGAGAATGGATGATGACAACTACTATGTGATAAACAAGAGTAAAATATTCGTATATGGTTTCAAAACTTGAAAGATATAAGTATATAATACGTCTAATACTTCTAATCGATCAATATTTAAAAATTTCAAGCCAATAAGTGGCTATTGTGGATTGTTAATATAGTAAAGAAACGCATGTAAATGAAACGTATGTAAATCTGTTCAGTGGTGAAGTAAGAGGAAACGAGAGGATGCTGTGATATAAACGATATAAACGAAACCATTACAAAATATTAGATATTCCAAGTCTAAGAGCTAGAAAATCAATAAACTAGTTCATAGGTAATAATTTCAAATAAATTCCATCGCAAAGCAACACAGCACTTTGCGTGACATCAGCCTCATTCTAGTTTCGAAAACGATTTATGTATTCAAATTTAATTTATCTTGACGTTTAATTTACCCATAAAAACATTGATTTCAGCAGGTGATTAATTTTAACTGAAATTTTAGTTGCTAACTACTTTAGTGTGCTTATGTCAATTTATTCTCAAATTGTAAGTGTTCTACACAGTCTAGAATCATTATTTGAAATTTCCATTTTTTTAATTTATTTATAGGTTTTCTTGTGAACAATGAGGGTTTAAATAGAATAAGTTTTAATAAAATCTATCACGTTCTAATTATACAATTTAAATAATATTAATTAAGAGGAAGAGATGGAAACTGTAAAATTCTTATGTATCGATGGCTTCCGGGTTCTGCCATGTTGAACTTGCTATAGTTCGACGTTTCGCTGTTCATACTGACAACTTCCTCAGGAACTGAAACGTCGAACTATAACAAGTTCAACAAATGTCAGAACCTGACAGTTTCATTTATCAGGACTGCTTGTTTCGGTAGTTCACCTTGATACGATACCTTTCGCGTCTGTTCTTATATGGATTCCGCCTAGAGGTGGGTCACAATTTTGGAGTTATTATTGTTACTGATTGATAAGTATTTTTTATACTTTAATTTTGTTTGTGCCCTTATGTTATTTACCCTCGTAAATCATTGCAATTTAAAGAAAAATATAAATAATTATGTAGCTCTAAAATCTATATCTTCTTATAATCTACCATCACTGTACAAATTATCTACAATTCAAATCATTTCTAATCCAATACTAATTACTAATACAATGGAAGCAACAAAATTTAAAATTAATTCAAAATAAAATTGAATATTAAATCGTTCGATTTTAAAATAGTATAAAATTGGATTGTGCATGTGATTCATGATCTACCTATTTCAATTTTATTTCACGTCCGCTTTTCCGGCCAAAAATAGAAACATATTTCGTTATCTCCTCAAATTAAATTTTCAATTAAGTTTAAATAATTATAAAAGTGCGACTGTTTATGAAAATTCTCTCTGTTAATGTGGCTTCCGAAAACATCCATCCATTAAATGTTTTAATCCGCCGAACCGGTGTAATTGGTAATATTTAATCGTGTTACTGTTGATTATAATTCGTTTGGTTGTATTTGTGAACCGAACGCATTAATTAAAAATGAAGTTTGTTAGCGCTGCCTCTACAAATAATAGCCAAAACGGATAAACTAATTCGAAAACAAAGTGATGGGGATTCAATTAAGTTGTATTAATTGACTGTCAAAGTTTGAAAGGGTCGAATGTTATTTATGAAGTGCGCAGACTAAAGTTAACTTAGTTAGTGCGAAATTAAATTATTCTCCCATTGTAAATTTTTAAGGTTCTGGTTCCAGTAATAAACTTTATTTAAAAACGTTTCCAGATATGTATTAGAAACATTTTCATGACTAAGATTTCTTTGTGAGACTTGAGATTGCCTCTCTACTTTCATAATTGTAATATTTATATGTATAACAGTGCATGTAAGAAATTTTCTGTAGTATTTCCCTTTACGAACATTTGTTTTCTCAAAAGAAAAAAAATTATACCTTTCATTTAGAACTATATTCTTCTTATTGTCAAAGGATGCATTCGATGATTTAGTTCTTTAAAAGTATCTGCTTTCGTAAAACCATTATTAAAGTTAGAATGGTAGAAAGTTAACGCAAAAATATGCTTGACCATTTTCAGTGGCATCTTCTAAAAGATGTCACTTCATAAAGAAACACAGGAAAACACTTCGACTAAAAAAAAACTGTGTAATGTCACATTTGGGAGTATATTTATTTTTTATTCGCTTCCTTTTCCGGAAATTCAAAATAAGTGTTATAGCACATCAAGGGATAATGCGAAATATATGCGTTGCAGAAGCAAATTTAATACCTCCATTAACACCATACCGTTTCAATTATCCTTCTCCAAATTGCAAAGCAAAAATTCGGACTTGGGCAGGGGTCGTGGAATGGCGTCATCATTAAAAAAAAGAGCAGAAATAAATCAAAGCTCTGATGTAATTACCCTTTCCAATTGCATGTGCCCCAATTACCTCCTGTCTAATTGCACCCGTTCAGCCGGTGTTTCAACGGCGGGAACTAAAACCCGGGAGAATCAGTCAAGTAATAATTACAGTCGGATCAAGTGGCCGACGGAAGCGTTTCGAGGTCTCACGCAACGTTTGATGGAAATGCGGGGGATCCAGTGGACTACCACGATAGGATAACAGCCCTTTCATCATGCAGGATACACGGACCGTTCTCATGTCCACTCCAGACTAGAGGACACTTCAAATTAAAAGGGGTTTTACTGCTTTTACTGGGCTTCCCTTTTCCTTCTGTTTTTCTTTCTCTAGATATGTCAGGTCAATGAGGAAGCTTTGTTACTATTTTTAGAACTTCTTTTGCACGAGAACTATTTAGTTTACCCTGAAATTTTTTATTAAACTTTTAAAAATGTAATGCGATATACTTTTGGTGTATTTTAAAAATTAATTAAAAAATCTTTTACGCTAAACCTGCACACATCATGGATACAAAAAGGGTGTATATTAAAACAACTGAAATGATTATATTACAACCTCACCGATATTTCAAGTTTGAAATAAAAAATATAGTTTACTGAATGTAACTGATACCTACATAGAAAAATACGTTTTCATATCAGAAATTAAAATCAGTCTGAGTAACAGATATCGCTGAATGTAAAATATCGAAGCGTGTTGGAATATTAACATTGTGATAAATGTTGCATCGTTTGTAGTTATTATTTGTTGTCAATTATTTACGGGATTTTAATGCAGCAATAATTAATCGAAATGATATTCATTTTTACATAAATACATAAAATACTCAAAACATTTTATAACACTGTGTTCAGGTAAACTGCTTTTATTGTTACTGAGAGCAAACATATAAAACAATTTCAAATTATTCATATTGCCATGTTATTTTTAGTTTTGAAGATTGAAAATTTGTTGTAAATGTATTTTTATACTTATGATTCCGATGTATTAATAGTAAATTAGTTCATGATTTGTCGCACATCATTTAAATTTTGTATATTACCGGAAAATATGATCCAGAAATTTTTTGTTAAGAAAAACAAACATGAGGGGAACGATTAAAAGATGCAATCATCGTCACTAGACTTATACATACACTAGTCTCGAAGCAGTTCCGATTGTGAAGGTTTTGCAGTTCTTTCAAAGCGCCTCCGAAACCAAACTTCTTAGACCATGTACGGGTTTCATTTATTTGATAACAAAAGCAAAATTAAATGGGGATTTATTTAAGACCAAGCACGAATGCGAGAGACAGAGGATTAAAAAGTTATTTTTTACATTAGATTTAAATTCGCGCTTTTACAAAAAATTGTTTTTCCATATTCATCATTTACATGACGCGTTGGACTTTTTTAATACAGCTTATAATACGAGCAACGTTAAATTGGAGGAAAGTTTACTCAATACACGGTTTCGAATATATCCAAGCGACATCGACATTTGAAATACTAATATGCAAAAATCGTGAATAAATTAAATTACGCTAGTGAAGTATTCGTAAACATTAGTTTGATGTGTGTTACTGCAATATAAACAAATAAATTTATCAGTAACGAATAAAGAAATATCTTCTCAGAATATTCGTAAAATTTATCAAACTGCTAAACGCTAATGGAAATTAAAATAATGTTGTTTTTTAGCGAAAATTACGACAATAGCTTCAAACAAGAAAACAGAAACTCTCTCTTTATATTCCAAATCGTAAATCGAATAAAATATAAGATAAATATTTGGCTCCAAGAAAATCTTGAAGATTTATTGATTCAGAAACAGTTAAGTTATAGGAATTAATGGAATATTGTCGGAGAAGCTATACAAGACAATGTGAAAAGTGAGAAACGAGGAAAGAAATACAAAAAAGCCAGAAAATCGAAAGAAACACCAAGCCCTAATCAGAAATTTATTAATTAATTAAATAATTTATTATTAATAATTAAGTCACATCAGTCTCAAAGTCAAGCCAACCAAAATTAGATAATTGAGAGAAACACAGAAGTCAGTTAAATGTTACCTTTCCAAACCGTAGATTAGATAAATTCTAAACGCAGCTTAGTTTCTGATCCCTAACTGAAACTACTTGTAGATCTATTTAACAGACTGAAGTTTTCCAAGTGTAGTTCAGAAATGATCAAGTAAGACGGGGAATAAAATTGAATACAAAAAGCACAGACAAATAGAATTACAAAACCGCGACATTACCGAAGCGCTAAGTGGCATGTGGCAAAGTGACAAAGTGAATAGCACGTCTGAAACCATACAACCTCGAGCCGGCCCTTGTAATAATGTTTATCTCTTGCTAACCCGACAACTATTTGCATAATGAACACTTATTTATTCAAAGTGAGTATTAACAAGTTAATTAGATAATGCTGTTTACCCATTGTTACAAAGTCATTGTTCTACTCGCCCGTATAGCAACAGAACTAGACAAGCAAACATCTTAATCTATTAGCCGGCGGCACGTCGCAAAAACCTGAAATCCCCTTTGTTATAAATGATGATTCCGCCCGGGGAAGAGATAAGAAATTAAAGATTTAATCGCAAAATAGGAGTCCATTAATAAAATTTCATAGTGTAACGGAAGACGCGCAAGGTATTAGCTATTTTTTGTCGTTAGCACAATTACTCAAGATTAATAGTTTTTTCAGGCGAATCATCAATATCTTGCTTGTCTGCAGCACCTCTCAGAGGTTTTTTTTCGCTGCTCAAGAAAACAAATAGTGTCTATTTATTCCATTTCAGGGAACACAGCTTTCATGTAGTAACGGACTATTGTGTTCCTTAATCAACGGAACGGGAGTGATAACCGATACATTTAGCAAGATGTCTCTCCTAACAGAAACAAAGCACGTACCCGAAAGTACGATGTTTATTTTCCACGGTGATAAAATTCATTGTGCTTCTGGTTAAAGAAATTTAACATCTTTCCAGATAATAAAAATATAATATACGTTTTACCTTAGTTAGTATTTCCTGTTTAACATGGGAATTGTGCAATCGAGCTGAGTGGAAATAATTTCATCAAGTGTGATTTATCGATGCCTGTATTCACTAATATGTCAATTCAAACTCTGACAGATACATATTGGCTGACGCACTTTCAATAATTGTCTGAAATGATTGGTTTCTCATGCAACCACACTCTACACCATAAATCAATTTTAAGCTGCAAAATTTTATAAGTTAATGTAAACCATTTGACGTTGTGCTTCTGTTTTTATTAATTTATAATCGTTTAAAAAATGATACGTAATTAAAATTCCGGGAATTATTGCAGAATTTAAAGAGCGTGAAATTTTTTTTGACACAATAATATGGTTTTGTTTTCTTGATGCATTTTACACTTGCACCCTAAAAGCATTTGAAGTCAGGTGTAGACAACTTATTTCCATGAAATAAGCAGCTTTACATAAAAGCAAAAAGTTTATTTTACTCATAAACACTCAACTACAGACACATGTTGCAACTTACAGTTGCTAACTTTAGCAATCATACTTTGGGTTTGTTAGTGAACTAGAAAATGAGATACATTACATATTCATATCGATTCTACACTAACTACCTACGTTTACCACGCTCAGAGCAGTTCCTGAAACTTAATTACGATAGTAAAATATTTACGGAATAGTTTATTTGCTTTATTAGCTCGAGCACTGCCGAAAATTTCCATAATAAAATCGCTCGATCCTTCGAAGGAAACGGCGTTTAACTTAAACCGGTATTAGAACAACAACTTCGCGAAATCAAATTTAAGACGAAACTTGCATTAAACTAGACCATGGCGGTCGAGGTTTTACCACTCGTCTCTCTAATTGGCCAGAATTTAACTACTTCGTCCGATAATTCGTTAAAGTTTCTGAGACTGTGATTCATTTCATTGCGGGAAGTTTCGACGAATAGAAACGAAACTTATAAAATTAAACAGAGCTTTTATTTTTAGTTCGAAAAATGAAAGAAAAAAACTTAAGCAATTTGCTTTCAATTCATTAATCAAAGAGAAAAGGATAGGCAACGATATAGCTCACTATTTTATTTAGAGTAAGTAGTTCTCAGGTTGTTAACTAATAAATAAAAATAAATATGAAGGGAATCCAAAGAGAAATATTCATACAATATTTTCAGATATTACTAAAGAAATTTCAAAAGAAAAAAGACAAACATTATTGAATGAAATCAATAAAACTTGGAATTATAATTGGAGCAAACCATAATATTTGCTCAGAACAAAACGAGTAAGCACGTTTTTGTTTACAGAAAGTAATGCTAAATAATGATATGAGTGATCAAATATTTACTTTGTAACATAATATGTTGCGATAACGAGTTGAGTGATTCGCAAGTGTGAGTGGAAACAAATGAGTCCAAAAATTGAGAAAGTTTTCACTTCAACTGTGATAATGTACAACGTTTACTTTAGCTTAACTTACCTATTTCAAGATTTTTCCGAAAAATAGCTACAACAACGCAGATGTAATACCTAAAGAAAATCAATAAAAACTGAGAAACTCTTGAATTTCAATAATTTTATATATCGCCAAGGAGTGTTACTTTATTAAAATGTTCTTTTTTTCGGAAAAGCATTATTCTTATCAAACTGCAGTGTACTGAAAAAAGAAAATGAAATTCAACCCCTGTCGTATCCTTAGACGCCGGATATTAATTCGGTTGAACACGCTTGAAGCTCCCATCGAAGTGAATTAAAAAAAGCCTTTAAGTAATACGGAGTCGTTCACATTACTAAATAAATATCACACCAATACCTCTATTTTGGTTTTAATTAAAATTAAGGACGCTTCATTCATTATCGACGAATGTATTTAATGCATTTTAAATTAGCAAACACATATAGAATATTTTCACCTGAATTTCAGGCACAATTTTAATTGTTTTATAAAATTTCATGGATTTTATTTACATAAGAGATATTCCACAGCTTTAAACTAAAAAATCAATCGGGTAATTTATTGCGGTATTATCAAATGCAACAACAACAATACCAACTGCAAAACACATTTAATTTGGCGAAGTTGGATTCTGGAAAAAGAACGTAAATCGGGGCGTTGTTTACAAACGTTTCCTGTTACAAAATAAAAAGACCGCGCTTTAAATTTGCTCGGCTAAATGTAGGCAAAACGGCTGAAAAACGGCGCATTCGCGTACGATAATGTGGGAATCCGAATCCAGCGATTAAATAAATAATCGGTTACACAGTTCGCTGATCGGAGTATTCGAACACATTATGGAATGACGAGACAAAACCGCTCCGCAGCCGCAACATATTGTACCCGTTGAATGGCGTAGGTGTTATTTATGCAGATTCAAAGCGAACAATGAGTCAAAACTAACACTCTCCCTTCTGTTTGATTTATATAATATGAACTGAACAGATTTGCGAGGAATGTACAACAAACAAAAGGGCCGTGTATCAGAACATGTGGGGAATGTGTCGTTCAGCGACGTGGGATCGCGTTTGTCCTTAATTAAATAAATTTATTGCTTCCAGAGGATTTTCTGGCCTTACAAGTATCCCTCGCAGAAATTAAATAATCCTACTATATTTATGAACACAGTGATAGATAAGAACGTTTACAGATATAGAATTGGATAGAAACAGAAGCTACAGTTTCATGTTTCCTTGAACTACAATCTCTAAATAAGAAAAGGGAACTAGAAATTGATACTGCAATTTATTCTTTTATTGTATGCCGATCGGATCAATCTGAGTTAAGAATACAATGTGACCTCCAACTGCCAGCGGCAAAGCTGTTTCACAAAAGTAATTCCTATTTTAGTATAGATATTTACATAAATTTATTTAAATAGCAGTAATCATTTCTTGCTTTTTGTTATTACCCTACATGCAATTATCAAAATAGTTCTTTAGTGTGTATTTTTTTGGAAAGCAATGTTTGTGTAATTAGGTTTTCCACTTCATGTTCTAGAAAGTCTTTAGTATATTGGGAATTTCGACTTAGCTAAGTTTAATTATGGTCATGGAAGATGTGAGTAACAAGAAATATCATAGATAATTAGGAACTAACAAATTCAGACAACGTAATTTGGTTGTTTTTTTTTTAATTTTGTTTCATTGGGTTTAACGACTTCTCCAGAATTTCTTACAATTAGTTAAAATAATAGTAATAGTTTCTATGATGATTTCAATATGCCAAAAATAAATCGTCACCGGTTCCAAAAGAATTTAGTTTGTAAATCAAAAAAAAGTTTCGTTTTAATCAACCCCGTTATTGGAAAGTTGCATTTTATCAAATTCTATGTTTTACTCAAATTATTGTTTATCGACCCAGTTCTTTACCTTCCCTTTGGATTTCACCGGCGGTTTCTTATCTCTCGCTTAGTTATTATAAGGATCGACTTTATCCGTTCCACGTTATTGAGTTTCATCCTTGCCCTTTTATAAATTATTTATATTAAATTTTATATACTTTATTTCGTACTGCTATCAACTGGAGATTCAAATATGTTATTTTATAAATAACGTGGGCGATTGAAAGTTTCACAAAATTTCCAATTTTTGTTTTCATCGAAACAATGTGGCAGATTAAATTATGAAACGTCATAAATTCATAATGTGAATATTTATACGCAACCACGCTATAGTTTGCGATAAGTCGCGTTTAAAAATCAAAATGCCGCGAAATTAGATTTCGGAGGGTCGGCGCAACGAGGCTGATACTGACGGCGGTGTTGATGGGATTTTGAATTATTAAACGTTTTCTCCTTGCTTTCAGCTCAACGACGACCTAAATAAATTTAAAGTGGTGGCAGTCATTTTTAAGCAGCGCTCTAAAAATTTTTAATAGTTTCATTAAAAATTGGGACTCGTTAAACTGAAGAAGGCTCTCATGTAATTGCTTAATGCGTTTTACTTTACTTGTTTATCTTGTAAAACGCTTTATGTAGAAATGTAATTCAAATTGAAAGTATAGGGGAATAAAAAGAGATGAGATAAATACAATTGTCTCGAGATGACGACATAGCTCCAAGCGTAGGGGATTTCATTTCTGTTCCTCTATATTATTTTTTATAACTGGTTTAATGTTTATTTGTACTTCTTTTTCATGGAAATTTTTCCTGTGGGTTTCACTTCTTTTTGGATTGTTGAAGCTACATGTTACGGACAAGAGAGAGTGAGGTATGCAATCTTGTTGACACATACATATGTACGTATACGATAGGTATTCACATTAGTTTCAATAATGGTGATCTCCATACTTGTCTTTATTGCATGTACTCTGATATGATTTTTCCCTTTACACTGACAATGGAGCTAGCTGCCATGTTACATAAATCTCTTTATAGGCAATATGTGGAAATGTGTAAAAAAAAAACACTACTAAGTAAACACGTGATAGCAACAAGAAAAAAAAACATTAAATAGCTAAAATACCAAAAATAACGACATTATGAGCAGTTGGATTTAGAAAAACTAAAAAGTAATCTTGAATATGAACCAAAGAAAACTTATTTTTAATGATGATATTCCGCAGCTTGTTTTGAAAGACAAAAGTCAATAAAAGTGAGAGGGAAAGAAAGAAAATAAAGTTTAAGAGAGTAAATTAGAGAGCTAAAGATAGAAGTGTTGGTCTAATATTACAGAGAATACTGGCATATATCCCGGCTAATCATCAAAGTGATTTCCAAGGAAACTAAAACTTAAAAGCTGAGAAAGCTAGAGACAAAGAAAGAATTGTATTGAATTCTTCAACATTTTCTGTAATTAACGTCAGTATTAATCAACTTATTTTTGTAATGTATCTGCGAGTCACATTTTAAATGTGTAGCATAGCAATTGTTACTTATTTTTTATGGTTATTAAATTACATTCCAATTTTCTCAGGCGCGTAAAAGAAAATATTCCGCGGTTGTCCTTAGAAATGAATTTTTAACTTTCCTGAATTTCAAATTCATTCGATTATTTTGTAATTTTAAGAACTCAACGAGATGAAAGCGAAACCGAAAGAAACGAGTAATGACATGTAAATAAACTTACGGGGGGGAAACTTTCACGCAGCTGAAAAATGTACGTATGAATAGGTCAAAGCTGCGAGTACCGAGGCATTATCAGAAAGTTCAAACGTATAATTAATTCAATTCCGCCCAAAAAAGAGCTAAAAATTGTTATGAAATACGTTTGCTAAATGAGAACCTCTCTGAGCGAAATGAAGTTGAGGTTAATTCCAAGCAAAGGATTTCTAATTAAATTATATTTCGTGAATGTGAAACGAATATATTTCACGTGTGTATTTGAAATAAATAGGAAGATGGAAATAAAATGAACGCGTAAATTAAAAGCAGTAGATATTTGATGACGTAGTTATATGTAGGTACATATCCAGTACGGATGTTCTATTTACTTTTGAAAGCAGACAATAATACGAGCAAGTAGACAAAGAATTGTTCCAGTTCATTCCTCTTTAATTATACAAAGCAGTTTGAACTGAGTATTTTATGGACGAATCTGATATTGCATAGCATAGGTATTTACTCATTGTCTTTTTGGAATTGCGACGAGATAATTAACGCCTCGTTATCCTGTATTGTGCTGATTAGCGTATACCAAACTGAAAGGTAAATATTGCACAATATTGGATATTGTATTTACATAATCAATTGCATGATGCTTCGTCACTAATTGAAAGTCACAATTTGAATCCAAATTAATAATTAAAGCGTCATTGACGTTTACATTGACAATAAATCTGTTTGCATACGTGCCACGCATAATTCAAAAATATATAATTATATACTCGGATTATATTCAGTGAGTTTGTGTATACATTATTCTCGGGGACGAAATCGCTTACTGAATACACCCACTACAAGAAGCCAACATACATATACGTATTTCAAAGGCTTATAAACAAATTTTATAGTTGGCTTTATGAGCTACGCCCAGCGTTAGAAATTAGTTAATGACCTTTTATATGTTGTCTTCTAAGCCTCACTCCAGCAAAGTGGGACAAGGGTTTTGCATGTCTCACTTAACGACTCAAAGGAGGATAATGATTTTATAAATTCAGTGATATTATAACGTACGTAAAGTGCCCGAACTCTGATCGTACAAAGAACATGAAACGCATTTGAATACAGAAACTTGAAGCTGGAGTTGTATAACCACATAATTATATTAATAAAGTTTTGAACAATTGTCTTTATCACAAAAAATTGATGTTAAAATTGAATATAACGTAACTAAGGAGTACTAACTCCTAGTATACAATTATATAACGAAAGAGAACTCTACCTGTACGTGTAAAAGTTTTGTAATAATGTAGAAATTATTGATCCTTGTTTTCACCTAATGCCTCTGTTTACAATTACGTATTCACAGCATAAATGACAAAATCAATTCTATTTTCTGGGTTATTACGTAAATGACCAGTAATTTTCAGGCAAATTGACAACTTTCTTAAAAACTGGTTCGTTTATATTGTTTAGTAGACAGTAATTTAGAATAGCATGTGAAAGGATATTTATAATTAGATGGAAAAAATTTAAATATAAATGAGTGGAATTAATTTTAACACAATATTCCATACTTAGACCGACCAAACTATTCCTGCTTGTTTCTTCCTTACCCAAACATTGATTGATTTGAACAAATTTGCAAAATATAGAATTTTCTACCAAAAATTTAAAAATAAATAAACAAATAAGAAACATAACAGAGTTTAAAAGTATCTATTCTTTATCGGAATGAGAATCAGGGTTATTTCGTTTCGTCCTAGACTTTCTTTAATTTTGAATTTTTTATTTTAATATTATCTTGACTTACGTCTTCTTCTTGGTCTATCTTCTATTGATTTCCAACCATACTATCCCCTTTTATGTCATCAATTCATCTGCTGCCTGGGCTATGACATGTATTTATTTATATTCCCTTAATAATTGTTTGTTATTAGCTATGCAACTGTAAAAATAAATCTACTAAAATTGAATTTCTCTAGCTAATTGGCTATTGTCCATCGAGGATGAAAATTCAGAGAACAGTTTACAATTATCCACTATCTCCCTAGGACAATGCACATAAAAACAATCTACGCGTTTTGTAGATAAAGCCCGGCTTGATCATGTATCAATAACAAACTTTTCTGGATCAAATCAAAACGCCGCGGTGAATTCCATAAATGTCAGAAGTGAAATATAGATAATGGGGTGGCCAACGTCGCTCACGCCAATTTTAAAACGGCGGCGCTATCGATTGCCGGGCTATTAATTAATTTGATTGTATTAAAACGGCACCGCTTTCACGATAAATTGGGCAATCTTGGACTTTTATTAATATTTATGGAATCTGCGAGTATTAATATCTAAAGAAAATTTATTGCTAGTACTAAATTCTATCTGCGTAATACCGGACTAACTTTCCTGGGGTTATTATCTGGTACAACACGACGAGCACAAAACCGATACCAGCAGGACTCGATTCTAGTATTCCCAGAGCAGTATTTGCACATAATTGCAAGCCCACACATTGCTGCAGCTTATTGAAATCACCCTTCCTTTGTATCTTGCCGCAGATACGTCCAAAATTGGTCAACAGGATTAGCTGTAATTTTCCGGGAAAGTCATTTCAGATATTAATCAATTAATTAATTTTCTTTCTGGCTTTAACGTCTGCATGTCAGTTCTGATTTGTTCTATTTGTCTGAAAAATTAAGTAATTATAATTTATTTAATGAAACAGAAAATTACATATAATTTAGGTGTATAAGGCTACAGTGTAAAGTAAGAAGAAACAATCACATTTTCGAAACATCTTTATTATCTGCAACCAGCAAAATAATTTAGGCTGGCCCACAATTAAGTTAATATTTCCTTAATGAGAGTATTTTCTAGAGCCAAATGTAATTATATGACCTATAAAGATAAATCAATGAGTGTGTTTTATGGTGTGACTTTAAATCTATACCTTATGCAGCAAAATGAATGAGGAATAAAATTTTGAATCATTTGGATACTACTAGATACGTTGACCTTCTTCTGGATGTGGCGTTCTTGTTGCCCAAAGTCACTACTCTCGTCTCTACATAAAGAATGTAACTATTACACAATAATAAATAGTGACCTAATGAGAAATTAATTAGAGTTAGTGATACAACTAAAAACGCGTGTGTGCATTTAGTTCATCAAGCATTCCTTCAGTCACTTTGACGTTTCTACCAAGCAAGAAAAAAATTAAAGCAAACGCATAAAGTCACCACTGCTCATTGCATCAAGATAATTTCGAACTCTATGAATAACTGCATTAGCGATATCTTTTGGATATATGTAGAATACTCCGTATATTTCAACGTTTGGGATTAATTTTTATCCTTTACAAGAAGGAAGAACATTAAACATTTTCGGCGTGCTATTTATGCCACAAATGATTGAGAATTAGCATTAATATGACGTTATCCAAGACATGCCTTTAAATTCCAACGCCTACCCGAATTCATTTTTATATTGATGGCTGATTATAAACTGGTTACCCCCAAACCTTGCACGGATCAATATTTCCATATTAAGAAGTTCCGAAATTTCATATGACGATCCATTGTGTCTGAAGTTCAATATTATTTTGTTTTTCTCAATACGGCACCCTTCGAAACGACCTTCATCAAAACCAGAAATCGGTGTACTTTTAAGCAATGGTCGGATGTGACCTCCACTTCGGCTTGAACGGTTACTTTATTGAATCGAACCATCTCTTATATTTATTGATGCTCAGTTTCAGTATTTTGTTTGGTGATGATCAAAAATACGAATTCAGTCCACTGTTTGCGTACAAAATACTCAGTCACGGATACACACGAAATAAACCAAAAAGTGGGAGAAGTATGAAATGTGATAAAATTTCGTCGGTGGTGATAAAATGCACAGGAAAATTCTTAACAGAAATAACACCCTGATTTTAGTACACAGTTATTCCACCCTCACTTTCTTCTTTGTCTGGTATACTCTTTAAGCCTTCAGTTTTTCCAGATGCAGAATTGTTCAAAGCAGATTCTTCTGGCGAATTGTCTGTGTTGGCTATGAATTGGTGGCAGCAATTTTTTCAGGTTTTCACACTGTTTTCCATCTGAATTGTAATGTTATTTCCTACTACATTCGACGACACATATATTTCTGAAATATGAAATTTGGTCCCCTGTTGCAGTCTGCTTGTGCAATGATACGCTCATTCCACAAGCAGAATAAGCATAATCCTATTTCCTTTCCTCAAATTGAAGTAGTATTTGTCTCACATTTCCACAGAGAACAAACCACGTTCAGTACTCCGGAAGCTAAAATGCTTCTGAAAAACAATGTTCATTAATTCATTACTTAACTCAATAAATTTTCACATTTCAAGAAATGTTATTCTTTCAATTATACTCTGTCTGCTGCATAGTACGCAATGCATTTATAATGACTTGTATTTTATTTTCAGCTTTTTATTTCATTAACAGAGTAGCACCATTATTTATGTTACATAAAATTTATTTAATTACCTGCGCCTTTCATTTAATTCTGCAGTTCTGCGAGCCAATTAGATTGATATCGGAATTTATAGACAAACACAGCATTCCCGCAAATAACAACATTCAGGTTGGGACCTTCATAAAATACGTGCCAGCACCACTGTTTAGCTAATAACATTTCCGCTGGAACTCACAATTTTCTGTTTGCAACACAGGACAGCACATGGAATCCTGCGGTGCATTGACGGCGGAATGTTCAAATTCAATTCAGTTTAATTAATCAACCTGACATTGTACTTTTAATTATCATTCAGCAAGGTAATAAAAGCAACACGCGATTATCCTATATTAAATAACGCATGGTTTACAAAGAAAGGAAATGGTAGGAAGCTTATTAGTAAAAAATATTCCTGCTTTGTAGGTAATTTATTAAGCAAATAATAAAAAAGTAATTACCATCCCGACCCTTTGAAATAAACATTCAAAGAAAACCGGATGATAAAAGGATTTGTTTGTTTCGCAATTTATTTAGGCTTTTATACTGTTCGTTCCTTTTCTACTTAATAAACCCAATGTATGTTGTATTCAGCGTTCAATCCGGAATATTTGCCCGCTCCTTATTATATTAAAATTAATTATATACAAGCGAACCAGTTTTTGTATTTACTTTAACGTGATACGTTAGGAGTGGAATTGAAATAACTGTTGTAGAATCTAGGGAAGTTTCCAGACCAAATAAACCATATGAATTTGTCTAATGTTCTTTATGTAAATAAATAATTTTTAAGTACGTGATAAAAATTGTTACGTGCTTCCTATTGATTTTTAAAAGTAAGAAAGAGTATCTTCAATCATAAAATAGTGTTCAGATAAATATCCTGCGTAAATATAATGGTTTGAAGGAAAGGATACGGTTTGTGTACTTCCTAATATTTAATTTTCGTTTTAAAAAGCTGACACTTCCTGAAGTCACTTTTACGCAAATGAAACAAGTATTTTTTCGTTCTCGAGATAAAATGACGGAGACTCACCCTGTATACGATGTATTATGCGACTAAAATAGAATATGAATCGTAACCATTTTATAAATTCATTTCTGAAACGTTCACCTTTTTTGTATTTTGACATTACTTTTTTATTAAAATCAAAGGTAAATAAATTCTGTAAAATCTTCATAGCACACAGTCAATATAAACCATTGTCACTGGAATACCTTCACATGAATAAGTTACCGTCCTTCTAAGCACTTTATTGATTTCAAACCATACAAGGACTAACAGACAGAATACTGAAATATTTAACTTTAGTAAGCAGCTTTCTTATAAATCATCTATTGTAAAACCAAAAGAAAGAGACGCTCTCAAATACAAAAAATATGATTAATAATTAAAAACTAAAAAAAGGAATACAAGGATTCATTTTTTTCTTTTTATTTAAGAAACGAGAAGTTATGTTCTGGAAAGATATTATTTCCACGTTAAAGCAAAGTTTATAAAACGTAAAGTGTACGTAATGTGTTCAGTTTCTCTGCAATTAATGACATAAAAGCGTTTAATATACCATGCATGTAAAGAATGTTAATTCTCTTTAGTATAATTAAACCTTGTCTGGGGCGTTAACTTAGCTTTTAAGAGCAGTACCTCCGGTACACACGTACACCGGAACACTGTTGAACTTAATTCTATTCATTCCCCATTACCGACGTATTTCTGTATACTAACACAGCTACAATGACAGGGTGTTGGTGGTCGGAGTACGAGGCTGGATCCGGGGGTTCCAGGAGACATGCAGGTCGTTATGGAGACTACGCCTGCGATGCCCCGTGGGAGCTCATCGAATCAGCCACCAGAGCAATGATGTTTAGGCAGGGCGATGTCGAATTCGTGCTGTGGACCGGGTGAGTGATATATGTTTGAAATTTCCTTTAACACCGAATTGAATTTTATGGAATTTTGATACGAATGAACGCGCGACGGCAATAATGTTTGCCGACTTGATGGCTATAAATATTTTATGCTCGCAGCGACAAGAATAACATGTCAGGCATCACACGAAATTGCATACATTATGAGAGTCATTACATAGTTTTAACATATAATTCCTACGTGTTTTATATTTAGTTAGTTATGACAAATCGATGCCAGGGACGAATATCACAATTAGAAATCGATAAATGAAAGTTGGCCAAACCTGTTTAGATGGATACTTTACAATTCATTTAAGCAGCTTTTTATTTAACAATTTAGAAATATTTTTCAAAATATATCTCATCACATTATTAAGAGTATTTTCCAATTATCTTGAGCTGTAATGTTCATTATAGCTAATCTCAATATGAAAGAGGTATAAGTCTTAGGAATTAGAAATATTTAGCTACTAGTTCTGATAAAAGAAATCGAGTAAGGGAGTCGATATCACAGGTTAGGGTAAATAGCCGATACCGATAATCTTCCGGCTAAACCTAATATCAAATAAAGACCAGTGGGAAACTGCCCGCCAAACTCCATCCACAACTCAAAGAAAAATAGAATAAAAATTATTTCGGGACACTAATGATTATTTTGAGCGGAAGCGAAAACTCTAGGATTTTCTAAATTTCTGAGATTGGATTTTTGATATAAGTACAACGAGAGAAGCTCTGATATGGTTGACCACAGAATAAATAGTAGCAAATATCACAGATTCATAATATCTGCAAGCGGACAGCAGAAGATAAACTTCACAAGCACGAAGGGACTGTAGAGAAATAACTATGCCAGTAAATAACAAAAAATTGGAAGCTTACATGAAGTCCTATTTTTCGCAATGGAATTAAATAAATTATACCTGTAGGATCTAATATAAAGCCAAAATGTGTATATATTTCAACTACTTCATAAATAATGAGCACGTTTGCAAAGCAACTAACTTAGTTAAATATTTCATGTTTGTAAGTGTGAAGCTGCATTAGTGTCTATTGTTTGATTTGCATTTGCATTCGGAGGTCGGCGATTAAATAATTCATTTCGTGTAATGTGTTTTCGTAGTTCTGGCCACATCGAGAGATGCAAGAAAACCTTGTTTCCTACGCTTCAGAATTGAACTCACGTTTTCCATCAGAGAAAAGTCGCTTCATAAAATCATTTTCTCATTGTGAAATAGATAAGAAGGAAAATTATAGATGCGCGCACTTCGAATTCATTAAATACCAGTAAGGCAGGCGCGATAGTGTGCCATCGATTATTGATGCTGCAGATGTGACCGGAATTCTACCACTTAAACAGCGTTTCTTGAGGAACGGAAGTTTTATTAGGACGGTGTAATAGTATAAGTTTAAGGGTGGCTCGCTTGAGACTGTCGACTTTAGGGGATGCACGCAGGGAACTTTGAAACGCCATTACCTCCTGATGTAGGTCAGAGAATTTCGCAAAAACTTTGGCTTTAATTATTACTTCATCACCTGTGAGGACTCTACATAAAGAAAACAACCTAAATATAGTTGAACAATAAGTATATATTAGTTTTTTTTTTCAAATCAAATCATACAATCATAGTGCTAGTCAAATAAACTTAATTATTATTTACTGGAGTCAGAAATTTACTTACTTTTATGTTTACTTTTTTTATAATAAATATTGGAGCTTGACATTTTTTATGAGTTTGTTAATTAATTGAGATGTGTCTAGAAAAGCTACAAAATTTCGCCCAATCATTTATCGCCGAGTGAAAGCACATTTATCTGCTTTCACACTATATCCTCGTTCAAAGATTAAATAGCATAAAATCTGGGTACACAAAAAGAAAACAGCGAAGCCTGCGAGCGAGTTATTAATTACCCAGGCAAATCGATACAAATCTTTTCGTGTGTTTGCGAGGTTTTTTTATGCAGTGCAAACGTGCCGTATTCATACTCGTATTTACTTTGGCAATTTTACGGCAGCGAAGCTATTAATCAAAACTAACGAGCTTTCGTTGAGTGTGTGGGCCGCTTTGAGGACGCGGTTTCTTTCATGCCGTCTTTGTCGATTCACAAAAATGCTAAGGTTTTACGCAAACCAGCTCTAATTAAAACGAATTTTTAACTGAAAATAATTATTGTGATTGTTTGGCAACTAACAATATTCTGCAATATTTTTGTTGATGTGAATGTAAGGTCCAAGTTTTCTAAATATTCATTCATGGACAAAGGAAACGTTAAAATAAACATCAGTAAAAAGTATAATTACACATGTGTTGTTAAAACACTCTTTATTTTCTAATATGCAAATTCTTATCGTTCTTAAAATTGGTAACAATTTGTTTATTTCAGATAAAAAAAATGAATAGTAGAGTGAAACTCTTCAAAGGGTTTGTACTTACTTTAATATTTTAAATTATACAGATCTAATTTAAAAGGTCTGTTCGACAGTAGTATAAATTCTTAAAGTTATTAATTTCTTCAAAGAAATAAAGATAAAATCTTACAAATTCATTTCAAACGCAATAAATTTTGTTTTAATTTATACATTTATTAATTTACAGTTTCCAAACATATTCTGCGAATACTAAAAAAAAATATTAATTTAAAAGTGAAACTGAAGAATTGTCCTTTTATGCTACACAGAATTTTAATACAAACTCAAGTAGCGTATGACATGTTTTCTGTTCTTCTGTTTATTCTAATTCTGGAAAAATAACATTGAGCTATCTTTTCGTTAGTAATTGAAAGAAATCGATGTTCGAGAGAGAGAGAGAGAGTACTTTTTGCACCAGTACATTCGCAACGTGTAATTTAAAAACACAAAACATCATAAAACATTCGCGTTACACACGTCACTGGCCTGTATCAAACAAAATGTTCGGAAAAACAATGAACCGTCGCTTTTCCGAGAGAAATGCAGAGCAGCGGACGGCTTTCTCACGAAATTTTCTTGTCCTACCGTTCTATTTTGTTTGAGGATGAAATAATTGAAACGAAACGTAATTTAGAGCGCGATAGCTACGGCACGCTCTGTTGCTTGCTTGTTATTGTTACCCCTGTAATTTATTATTCAAATAATGCTTGGAGGGTGTATAAATTAAAAATTTGAACTGCAGTTACAGTATTTAATTGCTTTAAAAAATTAATTTCAACCGCATTTACAAATAAAAAAACAATGCAAATTAACGAACATGATCACATTATGAATATTCCAGTAAATAATATAGAAAACAAAACAATATCTATTAGTTGAAGAAATCATAAAAATTTGGCAGCATAAATAAATAATAAATTTCTACCTAAATTCCTGATCATGTTTTGCAAGGCGTTCCATTGGATTTGGACCTATCTGACATGTTCAGAATAGGAACAACACTAAATAGTTTAGAAGAGGAATTGATGTTTAAATGACATAAAATAATTTGACTTATACCAACTCTAAAAAGGGAAAGCGAAGCTATACCAGTTGTTGGACTTTGACATAAACTAAATCTTTGACAAGTTACCAAACCCCTTCTTAAATCCATGTTGTATGTATATATTTTAAATATATAGGCATATATATATAATGGGTACTTGGCCGATTTAGAAAAAGATGCCACACATTATCGTCTTATACTACCAAGATCCATGTGAAATTTCAAATGGCTTTTGTATAATAGTTATTAGATACGACAGCATATCAAAGTACACCATTTTTAATAAATTATACGCCGATTAAAGTAGATACAGTGAAGTGATCTATTTTTAACTGAAACCAAGTTTTGGAAGCATTTTACGAAATTAAATCTAATTAGTAAAGCCCGGATCAGGCAATTGCATAAAATTTTATTCAAGAAAAAACATAGGCAATTAAGTTTTAAACATTTAGACTGCAATTTGAATCAGAATGAGATGTATATTTTTTCAAGCCTAAGAGCCTATTTTTACACTACTTTCAATATTTGCCCAGTTTTACAGCTTAAGCGCTTTCAAAAGTTTTTGTTGCCTATTTTATTTCTCAAATGTAAAATTATTGTATAATTAATTTTTATGAACATGTATACATGTTTACATGTATACGCTTTTAAAACCTTTTAAAGGGACTGGATGTGTTCATCAGCTAAACTCAGCACTGCAACGCTTTTGTAATGAGCCGAAAACTGAAATTCAAAATTTTTAAATTCAGGATTATTCACGAAAGATTTTCACGCTTCAGTTGTTAATATAAACAATAAGGCGCCCAAGCGCCGAACTTTAGCCAAAATACTGGCTCTCTTTACAATAAGTGGAAAAGTAAATAAGCCACGGCGATAAAGACCCTGAGTGTGTGAGAACCTCATCCACGCAAGGTAACGGAGCCGATCCAAAAACACATCGCAATCCCTTGAAGGTAGGCACCTTAAGTCACTCCAGTGACCTAAACGAACTGGACCAAAAGGGGGATTCGCAGAGATGCCGTCACCTTGCAGTCGCAAATTACAAAAGTGGTTGAGTCTTGAAAATTTAAACAATACGGTTCGGCAAGTAGAGAAGAATTAAAAAAATAATAATCATTTTCGCGAATGATTGCGTTCATATTTATATTCCTGTAATTTTTATAAAATGTTCGGCGAACCCTTTTCGTGAACAGAAGTGTCCCCCTTATTATTTTATTTTTATATCTTCGTTCAAATTATTTTTTTTCAACTTTATTGTCGAGCCCTTTTTGTGAGTAGATATTTCAATTAAAATATTCCTGGTGTGGGTGACGTGATACTGTACGAAATCAAAGAGCTTGGGCCCCATAGAAAAATAGAAAAGCTCTAAAATGGAAAGCTGTAAAGAGGTCCTCTGCTGCTGAGCCCTCAGAAAGAAATAAATTATTAAACAATTTTTTAAGCTGCCCTCCACACCTCCACACAATACAATGGGAATGCGTTTGATAAGATCATTGTTGGTGTAGTGTATGTGATACATCAAGAAAGTAGGCTTACATTTTAACAAGCACCAACATCAGCCAATAATCTTCTCGTTTGTGACACGTCACAAATATAAATAAATAAGCTATAATAATTAACCCAAAAATTTTATCAATTTTAAACAGTGTATTCCATTTAGCTAACTTCATTAAGCCTGTGCCGTGAAATTTCAATTAAAAAAAACTACTATGTTGTAATCTTGTTGTGCTATTGAAATTTCCCCATTAAATTATTTTTAAACAATTGTATGCTCTCATTAAATTTAATATAAACGCGTCTGTTAAATAAATAGAGTTGAAGCCTGCTGCGTAATACTAATGATGTAAACAGGGAACATTTTAGCATGTTGTTCGTACAAAGCGAAATTTAAATTATTTTACATAATTTAACATTTAATTTAATATTTTAGTGAGTTCATTTATTTTCAGTTGGAGGTCAATTAAAAATTAGGAAAATATCGAGGGGCATGATTAGTATTTTTTCTCTGTATACATACTGTACGTTGTACCTACTTATGATAAGTTAATCAAGCGCTTTTATTAGTAATTAAATGATTCCAACATAAATTTCGTCAATAGATATATAAACATAGTAAGGATAAAAGATTTTTCTGATTTTCTTCTGAGGACGTTATGATTTTTATTGATTAAATATTACACCACTTATTTCATGGAGAATTATAAAGATTTAACAATATTAAAAAGCTTGAGGTTCCATAAAAATCAAAGCTCTACTCTTGTAGTCACTTTCTTGACGTGCGCTATAAGGGAAATTGTGTGAACAAGCAATGTCATAAAGGAGGAGGACTCTGACTTTTATTTTAGTGGGATTGATAATCCCATGCAAAATCCTAACAATCAATCTGTTTGAAAAGTTTTTCCTTTCACCAAATTTTTTAAAAAGGAAATAGTCTGCCTGTACCAAGTCTAGTACATATTCTAACGAATACACGTTTTCTATGCATTTTTTTTTTTGTTTTCTTTTGTCACTAAAGATTTTTTAAATGGAGGATTTTATATATTTTTATATTTTATAATTTGTATACCACTTATGATTGCTTGAAAGAAAATGGCATTGTTTTACTCATCATCGAATCGTTTTCGTATTTCTCTGTAACACGGTGAAGGAAAGAAAAAGTTGGATTTTTCTTTCTGTTAGCAGCAATTATAAAGTTATTTTATGAACAAAACGCGGTTATCACCAATTTAATCTACGACTTCAATAACTCAAGTACGTAATAAAAATGTTTACTACCCGTGTGGACTGTAAAGAGCTTAAATTAAATTTATGTAAAAGTTAATAAACAAGATTGATGACAGCTACAACTAGGGAATTTCACCTTATATGCGCTTAAAACTGCCAGCAAAACAAAGAGTAGAGTTGAAGAAAATTTATGCATCAGATTAAACTTCTAATTAACAACTTAATTTAAAATCTCACACTGTTAGACGAGAGTTAGGGGATTTTCCCGTGTCGGATATTATATGTCAGAATTAATCTTTGCATTATCGTTACGTCTTAGTTATTAAAGCCGGGCATTTGTTCGCCGATCGGGAGGTACAAATGTTTATCATTAAATTATCTGGGGTAATCCATCTGCGATTCATGTTCAGCCCGTGCCAAATTTGTGACGTTAACAATCCCATTTAAGCCCATACGGCCAACATATCGGTCTAATTAGTTTAGTTCTAAATAATTGGACAGTACGAAGTCAATTGTGTTTGGGTTGAACGGATTAAACATTATTACCATAACAGGACAGTACCTGAAACGAGCTTTTCATAATCTTCAAATACTTGCGTAGATGTAGTTTCCACCAGACCAGCATGAAACTTTCCCATATACTGTCGCTATAAATGTCACTCTTTTTGTAAAATGTAGTCCTCTTGGGGAATTTGTCGTCGTTTCCTTTTTTTAATATTCTATTAATTTGATCTCGAAGGATTATAACGCAGACGTATTACATTTTTCAAACGCTCTAATGAACATAACTTACTTAATATAATCACACCAATCAATTCCAATTTTTCTAAAATAGAAAAGAAGATATTAAATACACAGACAACAATAAAATAAAAAATAATTTCATTTCTTCAATTTTTTGTTAAATTTTGCAATAAAAATACATGCAAATGCACAACTTTTCCTGATAACGAATACAAATCAAATAGAGTGAAGTGTATTTGAAGTACAATAAAAAAAAGTGTCACGATTGTTTCAGCTCATTCAGATTTAAAAATTCATGATGTATGAACGAGATTATCAAAACATCGCTTATGCAACTATACAGGTTGGCGATGGGACGCATTGTTCGACGGTGGCGATATTAGGTATACATTTTTAAACCTGTATTCGCCGGGGTACCGCGGCAAAATCACGTCCAACCTGAACTTTACGACTTTTCAATCCGAAATTTATATTTAAAGGAGCGCAATTCAATTTCTATTGATCCCATAAATTTGCAGCATCGTATATTGTGAGTTATGCGGCGATATTAACGCCATTACTTTATGTTATTGAAAAATATTGCTGCCATAAAAACTTTTCCGTAATGAAGTTGGATGTTTATTTAAAACGGAGAGCAACACGGACGTTACAGAATGTTTATTTTGTGAGGGAAATGCGGTTTCAGGAAGATGACGTTTAGAGCTATGTATATTTAGTATCGTCAACAGTCAAGTTATAAATTCTGAGTTGATTTATACAAATAATTTAAAAAAGTTTTACGTCAATAATTACTTTACGTAAGAACTTTTTCGAACACACTTTTATCATTTACTGTGTAATGAGACGTCAAATAATAATTAAAAAATAATTTTCATTGTAAATGTACCGTAAGTTTTATTTTAAATTGGAAACGTTGACGCACATCTCATCTGCACTTACATAAATTACATGACTACCCCGATGAAGAAAAATCAAACCGAAGAAAACCTATGATTCATCAAAACCTCGTTTTTCTTCAAGTTTTAATATTATTTCTTTATTCTCACTCCTTTCCTAATTCTTTCATTTCTCCAACAATTCTCCAGGTAAAATTTTGCTGTCAAATATAATTTTTCATTTTTCCAGTACACTCTAAGACATTTATCTTTCACGCTATGATGTACTGATGCACACTCAGAATTAAAAGTAATGTCTCTTTAATAAAATATTTAATTTTAAGTTCTTCTGACATTCTGAAGTTTAGGAAACGTAATGCATTACTCCGAAAAGAAATGCAATGCCTTGTCGTCCGCTTACTCCTGACACGGTCATAAGGGATTAGATTTGAGGAGATGTTATTTTTAAATTTGAATGTAGTGTACAAACAAGTAGCAAAAAGTGAGAGACGCAAAACTTGGCTACTGGAAAGGATGCTTACGTTTTGTATCCTTTATTTTATAGTTTATTCGTTTCTACCTCCCGTTTCTGCAAATTTCAATGAGTAATCTGTGAAAATAAAATAATTTACTTAATTTAGTTTTTCTTAAATAATTCAGTTCGAAAAGACTAAGAAAGAGATGAAAAAATCGCCCCTAAGACAATTAGTAAAGTAATATCAAGTACAGTTGTGACCATTAAAGTCGTTACCCCTGCATGCTAACCTCGTCCTTATTAGAAACAACGGCTACTCTATTGTAGGGCTGCTCATAACGATTTACTTGGTCGCGATTATATGTGTAAAATTCATATTCTCCTTACAATTACAATGTAACTCAATAAAAATTACTCAGCTAGTTCTTAAAGATATTTAATTTTAAAAGATTGAAAAGCATAAGGAATTTTCTGATTTAGAAAATGTTTAGTAGTCCGGTATTTCCAAGATCACAAGATTTATTAAACGATGATAGCTTAGAAAGACTGAATTAAAATTTTCTCGCATTCATGAAGATTATGACAATCGTTCTTAGAGTATTCTCAGGTGACTTTTCATTAAATTTCTCGACTCCACAAAGAACTCCCGAACGGTATTGAAGTAATGAAACTGGATTTTGATATTTATGAACTCTCCATAAAATTTATTCATTTTCCTTACCGACTACCACGTTTCTAACCGAACTTACACGGATATTAAATTTACATCTTTGCATATGTAATTTTGTGTGTAGATGCCGTCGACGACGATGTTACGATATATTTATAGACAATGAATATTCCCTCAGGTCATCGAATGCGAAGGCGTTAAACTTGAAGGCATTAAAAATGGATCCGACGTCGCCTAGAGCTGTCTGATCCGTTTAATAGGAAAGGTTATTTAAAAGTTCAGAATTCATAAATTCGGTGAAGTGCTCGCAACGTCGTTCAATACCCAGAGCTTGTAATTTACTGCAATGTACTTGCAATGTGTTAGCTGGAGCTTGCTGCCCGTGCTCCCTTTGTTCTTGCACAACCGCAAGTTATTTATCATTCGGCCTTTGAAATATTTGAACCAACACCGCTTCTAATATTTAACCAATACTTCCCTGGATTTTCTAGTGCTTCCTTATCGCTTGCGGATGTAATATTTTCAGGAGGGAACGTCTTATTTGTTTTTTTCAGCATACACTCAAAGTTTATGAAGACTTTATAAAAAAATGCTGATCCATGATGCAGAACCAATAATGATAAGGCAAAAGAAATTAGCTGTGGATATAAAGTAAATAAAACTAAATGAGAAATTAAAAAGCAGAGCATTAAAAATAAGAAAAGGAAACTAATGTGACGTATTTGAGTAAATGCGTTACATACTCCACAACTAAATTAATTAGAAATTTCTCAATGGTTCGCTTAAGTTGCTGAATAATATATATTAAGACCACCATAAACATTTCTTCTTACATCTGCTTTTATATATTTTACTGGTAAAGTTAATCGCATAAAATGGTTTTGCTTACCCGTCGACAGCTTTTAGTGATTTTTTGTTAACATATTTTGCGCTTTGAGAAAACAAAACAATTTAATAGCTTCTCGCAGTGAGTAGCTTTATTGTTTCTGAGGAACGATGGGGGAATGTAATATCTAGGTCTCATGTCGAGAAAGCCACTGATCGACATTTGCTAAGGGATCCCATCAAAGTCGTAACCTTTATAGCATATTGATGTATCACGTACAGCCTTATGTGATTACTTATCGACATATCTGTACAATATTCTGCGCTGGAGATGAAAAGGCTCCCAGGTAACCCAATTTCTTCCGTCAGAGGTCTCCGCGTTTGTCCGTTAGACCCTTATTTACATTCCGAATTGTATAACTTCCCATTCGAAAAAGGAATTTAAAGCCAAATCAAATTCAATTGACCCTGCCGACGGAACAAAAACGCTGTTGACTTTTGACCGCAGGAGTTTTATTGTCAATGAAATAATACCGCACAGGAAAAATGAATTACCTAAATAAATAATTCTAATAATTTGCAAATACTTACAAAATTATCGTATACAGGACGCACACAAAGGGAGTAAAATAATAACTGTTTGATATTATTTAATTGGTACTTAAAATATTTTAACTACTTCATGAAGTAATACATGTGCTTTCGAAACAATCGTGACCAAACATTGTGTTAATTAATTTAGCGATACAAATTAACGTCCTGCACGTGAATCGTTTTATAATGGAGAATAACCTGCAGTTGTAAATTCGTGGCAGGCATGGTTTAATTGTTAACTCAAATTTCTTTTATGTTTTATGTAACTTTAATAAAGTAAGATACTTTAAATTTATTATTTGGGATTAATCAGTTGATAAAGTCGAAACTTTTCAAAATTCAAAATAAAAACTTCACAAATTTTCTTTCATCTTCACTTTATGCATTTATTCAACGTGCAACAATAATCAAATTTCCATTATGAAGCACAGACATTTTATCGAAGAAGTTGAGTAACCAACAATAAAATGGAAAGAACTGCAACAGAACAGAGGTATAAATCTGTTCCCGAAATGGTACCAGTGTAGATTTTAATGCCGTGTCATAGGCCACTTAGCATAAATACGAAACCCGAAGCTATATTTAATTTCAAACGTGCTTTGGAATATCAGTTTTTCCTTGAGAATAGTTTGGCGGAACAAAAGCGGTCGTAATACGCTTTACGTATGACTGTTTCCGGCCGCAAAACAGATAAAACTCGCCCCATTTCACTAAAACTATCCTCGTACATACATTTGTCGTGCAGTATTCTCGCTTCCTAGTTTTTGTGCGCGAGCTGAAATATGCGCGTAACCCGCCCCTGTCACCGTGCACGGAGAATCCGAAACCTTGTATGTATGTTCGTACAGGATACATGCATAATGTAACCAGGCCACGCGGGCACCGTAATTACAGCACTAATTTGCAATTACCATCGATTCTGTCTGTGTGTATTGCACTTTTTATCGGACGTTACTCCGGCATGCTTTACAGTCGCCCGCAAATAACCTCGTAATCTCTGCTATGCCGCGATTAAAAGAAATTAACGTTGGGTATAGAACTTTATCCTTGCGGTACGTATGCACACAATACTTTTGCGTATAAACAATTTCTCATCAAAGGAAATATGTATGTGTTTCCAAAAAGCCCCAATAGTAAAGATTCTTTCGTTTTCTAGATAAAACTAACTCCTTTTAGGCAAGAAATGTTTGACGCTTGAAATTTCAATACCATCAGGATTTGTGGACATATATTAATTACCCTATGGCGTGCGTACCATGACATTGCTTATTCGTACAAATGTGAAAAAGAAACTAAAATGAGCATCGAACAAATTGCTTTTCGAAACGGTCCTAGAAACATAAATTTAAAACCGTTTTGTAGAAACAGGAAGGTAAAGGCAACTGTCAAGCAAAATTGATTGCATATTAAAGTGAAACTGAAACTTCACGTCAAAACCATCGGAAAATCTAAACAGGGGAGTCTTTTATAATCGCTTATTGGTTCATCTAAAGAAAGAGGTAAAGTCTGTACATACAAATTTTCTAAGAAAAAAGTAAAGCCCTTTACTTTCACTACTACTTACATTTTCAAATTAAATTTCTAAATTTACGGCAAGATTGGTAGATGTTACTTCAATAATTAAATAATAAAGTCTAATAGTAATGATCTAAAAACACGGTTCTTTATCGACTTTGGAAAATTTATAGTACTGTCGTAAACTTACTGCCATCAAATAAATCATCGAAATGCATAGAATCGGGGGTGGCGATAACTTCTGCTTGAGTAGGCACGCCATCCATAAAAATTTCGTCAACTAAACATTCACCGCCGTAAATCATGCAAGCCGGAAATTATTTGATTTTATAACCAATTACAAAAAGAATGACTTGGAAAAGATGTATGTATTAAGAAAAGCTGATTCCACATTTCTAGTTAATTATTTCGCCGTCCCTGTAAGTAGGTGGGGCAAAAAAAAATTATCTCGATTCAGCTGGCGGTGTATTCAAACACAACGTTTCAAAAGAAAACGTCGGTAGTGATTGTCGCTCAAGTGCCGTCACGGGCAAAACTTTTTTCCCCACTTGTGATAGCTAAAAGCCGACGAGAATAAAGTTAAGATAGAGTACAATTTCGGGCTTGATGTTACATCGGCAAGAACGCGGAAGAAGAAAAAGCCGTTTGACAAGCAAAAACCAGGAAATAACGCGAAAGACTTTTTACAGATCGTGAATTATTGCCAGATATAATAATAAAGAATATGTGGGTGTGTATTTTATATTGAAGTTTTTGCGGCCGATGTGTAGGATTTTTTGTTAACGCTTGGACACAATAAAAAAAAAACTAACAATTTTATAACGACAATCGTTTGCGCCGTCCCTTCAGAATCGATTCACAAAGGGTTTATAGCGCGTCCAAATTAATAGTTCTGATTTATTTCACCCGATAAGGGAGGATAGGTGACAGAGAAACGTAATCGATAAGTAATTTACTTTTCAGCCATTTTATTTCCTAGGGATTTGTATCAGGTCAAAATGTGTCTCTTCAGCTTAGATAACAAAAATACTTTGTCCATTGAGTTCTATGTTATTAATGTTTTCGCCGTGAAAATTTTTCCTAAGAAGTCATTCTTATAACTATTATTTAACTTAGAAATTTGACGGCTATTAAATTTGAAAAATGATCAATCGATTAGTTCTAAAATCGTATTCCTAAGCAGAGTGGTGTGACATGATTAAGATATAATATCTCTAAAAATAATTTGAAACACAAAAATTGTTGTAATTATAATTACAAAAAAAGTAAAACTACATAGGAATCAAGCCGTACTGTTTAAAGTAGGGAATCAATCGAACATGTATTTGGCAGGCACGGATTCAGGACATAATCCTGAATGAGACACCATTTTAAAACAAACCCAAGGAAAATTGAATTGAATACAAGCTCTTTACAGTACTCCTTTCTTATTAGATTGGGAGTTTTTGAGTGTCTTACAGTGCATCATTCAAACTGGTCTTTTTTCTGCCATAATAATTATTAACTAATAAATTTGTGACACAATTCTTGTGATATTTTATTTAATCAGTCATTGATTGCTCGTACATTTTCAGTTAAATTTGAACGCTCAGAAATTAACAATAGGGATATTTTCACTGAAAATCTATACATTCTAAAAATTCATTGATATAGATTGATATCGATTTATACAGTACGTACATCCATTATACCCGACTGTCTTGGAAATATCTTCCTTTCTAAGTGTCTAAAATAAACTTATTAACCAATCAACTTTATCACGAAAACTCTTTACAAACGTTTATTGACGTTTACATTAAAATACGAACGACATGAACAGAAAACATCAGAACAGCTAGTCAGCGCAGTGAAAACAAAATCGAAGATAATTTACCCGTGGTTTCTTAAAAGGCATTTACCTTACGCTACATTAGCTAAGCCGATGGAGTATAAAGTGAAACGAAACCTCCAGCGAAATTTCCAAAGATAACAACCTAATTTACCCTAATAACATCATTGGGGTCGTAATTTGCATTAGGTGATTAAACGTGTTCATGTCTTGCGTAATTTTTCCCAAAGTAATTAGAATTTCTTATGCATGCAGCGAGCCTGACGTTGGGGCTCGCCACGTGACGCAAGAATGTTAATTTCTGCGCACGTATTTATTATCGGTTGATCGGTTAAATAAACCCTTTGGATTTTGCGCCAGCGTCTGGTTCCGGTGGAGGACGGGCATGCTTACAAAGTAAGGGTGAAATTAATAACGAAGGTATTGTTTCATGCAACACGCCAAACTACCAAGCAGCTCTCGTCGGTGTACTTGCCGTGCTGTGAAATTTCATTAAAGACGGGGATGCGCGCGCGCTCGACGTCGCGACGTCGGCCAAAACTACCCTGCATACCTGAGTGCTTACCGTTGAGGCGGACGGCTTTAATGAAATCCAGCGTTCGCGCATATTAACGAAGTCTTTACTAGGAATTTATGTACTTGGGGTCTTTTCCTAATTTATTATTAATCCCATCTTCGGTCATACACTTAATTGTGTTGTTCCTTCCCCGATTAGGCGATGAGGGTTAAAATTTTAGCTCGTATGACTTACCTGCGCTTTTCATTATTTATCAGGTATGTGGTTTACATGCCTTATTTGTATGTGTTAATCGCCCACACAGTCATGTAGATAAAATCAATAGTTTCATTCTGTATATATCATTCATAAAATCAATGATACGAAGGCTGAAATAAGCCATTCACTGCAATTGCTTGAAGGTTCATTTATTTCTGTTTACCTATGAAGCGAGAAATGATCATTAATAAAATTATTATTCCATAACATGGAGTAAATTATTTATGGAGATTGTGGAGATCAGTGGACGGTACAATCATGTCATATTCATTATTTCGTACGTTTACGTCTTATAAATTCACAATCGCGCTCCGCAAATGGAAAAAGTTCGGTTACTCAATTATTAAATATAGCAGGAAGAATAATTATACGATTGCCACGTCCATGTCCATAGATATGTATAATGCAATTCCATTTTTAAAATACTCGTTTGTTCAACGTACATTTCTATCTTCCAATATTTTACTTTTAGTTTCTTATGAATACGTACATCTAAAGCAATGGCTTTTAAATACTTTTTGAAATGTTAGTATCTATAAACGTAGCGCTCACCAAAAATAATATTTGACCCTCTTTGAAAAGCTTTCAGCTGTGTTACTCATATTGATTTATGTTATAACTTTCATTCCCGAAAACTTTAAAAAAACATTTCCAACAAACTTTTGCCGGCGTCGAATTTGTCGTCCCTCTGCGAAACCTTACATTATTATAAAACATGACGGAGTGCGAGGCCTCAGCATTTTAAAGCCGATCACGAAGTTTCAGGACCGATCCGCTGTATCACCAGTATCGGTGTCGCTAACCCAAGAAGCAGTCCGAGCATTAACTGATTGATTTCACCCCCGAGCTTTCACTCCGGCAATCTGTTCTCGCACTTTCCCACTTTGCGTGTATATTTACGGCACGCCTTGTTCACTCCCGATTGCAAACGTGTTACCTAATTTTGAACGTTCTCAAACACTTTGTGAAGATAATCTTCAAATTTTAATTCTAAAAAAAAATGATCGATTTTAACACACAAATGAAGTAAATAAAGGCAATACATATGATTATTTAAAATTTTTTAACTTGCATTATGTAAACAAGAGAAATCAATAATCTTATATGTGCAAGAACTTGGTACATAAACGTTTAATGAACTGAAACTTATTTCTCATAACATTTCATGACTATCGGAGTTTTCATTTTACGTTTTTGTTTTTCTTAAACTTTTTACTGTTAGTGTTACTGTTACAGTTTTGGAGACCCTTTATCTGTATACTTAGATTAAAGATTTGCCTCAAGATAAATTACTAATTATAATAGAGGCGCAGGTATTAAAATTTCCGGGGATATTTGGGAAATTGCCAGAGAACATGACAATCTCATTTCTACTTCATCGTTGAGAAGTTTTTTTTTTATTTTTGTTAAAGGATCCAACTAAGGGCGAACCTAGTTCGTCATTTACGGATTAGCTTTACAAAATAACTGTTTGTAAAAGCTTCTGCACCGATGTGAAGGTCGTCGCAATTTGGGACATGAAATAATAAAACTTTATTTCAGCTGTGCACGACTTTTCATTCTAACAAAACCAGTGCCGTTTCATGATTATGAAAACCATTTTTAACCATAATTTTCTAAAATATTGTACTTTTGGTTAAGGACATATTAGCTCAATTCGTTGCCATTTATGGTGGTAAACGAGGGCGTTTCCCTTGAACAAAACAAAAGCGTATTACCATGGTCACAAACAATGACTTAATAGAAATGTCACTGTGAAATTTTAGTTCAAGTAGTGAAGCATTAGGTCTAAAAGTTATCCTGCACTGGTATACACTTTTTTGCAAAATAGCCTAAATTCTTTGAGAATAAAAAAGCCTAAATTCTTTGATAATGTATGAATACAAATCATCCTTGTTCATACTAACATACCACACAAACATCATATTAAAGCGTATTTTGCGAAAAAGTGCAGGATAACAAACAGACCTATTGCAGTGCAATAAAATTTGTGAGAAAACATGTCAACCGCAATTGTCAGAATCAATGAATTGGAGTATCGAACCATCATAAGTACCGATATTAAAAGAGGTGAAGGAGTAAGCGTAGATTTATAGGCTTAATACGTTTGGTTGATTAGTGCCCTCCATATGCGACTGTGAAAAACTGGATTCGTTCATTTAAAAGGGGAAAACTTTCTTTTGAAGATGAGAGGAGACCAAGAAGACCGATTTTGGTAACTACCTCCGAAAATATTGTTGCAGATTGCATATTATCAGACCGGCTGAAACAAATAGCAGTCAAGGCAGTCAAGATTTCATACGAACGTATCCGTTGTACCTACAGTTCACGTTAATTTAGATATGAAAAAAATCTGCAAAAATTGTCTTCTCCAAAAGCTTGAATGCTTATCAAAAACTAGCCAGAGTGCTCAATCTGTGCCTGGTTTGAAGTTATGGAGACTGAGCCGTGATGTCACCATAGATGAAACTTGAGTCTGAAAAAGAAAATAGCAGTCGATGGAGTGAAAGCATCGTGGTTCTCCAAAACCTAAGGAGTTTCGAGTTCGAAAATTCGCTTCAATCGATCCTACTTCTGTGTTTAGGCTATCCGTGGAGTAATTATGATCCTGTCTTTAGATTTTTAGCGTTCATTTTTCTTTCCAGTGGTCATAAGCTCCTACCAATTTATTTTGTTCAAATAAACACTAAAGCAATTATTGTAAAATAAATCAGATTTTGTAGCTGTGAATAGCGATAATAATTAAATTGTGCGTTTCTTTTTATGTTCTATTCTAAAGTGTAGAATGCAGGACTTGAAATTTTAAGAGAAAAGGCCAAATATTTTATAGTAACATACATCATTATTCGTCGTGTGTTCACGTTACGTCGCCTGCAGCACACTATAATGAAATCAAACGCGTATCGCCTCCAGGCTAAGCAACTTGGCATCAGGCCGGGTGTCGGCGTCACGACGCCGCCTGCACTACTGGTCATCACGTATAACTGACGTCTCTTGAGTACAGATAGGTAAGGCTTCGCATATTCAATTTCCTGCATACTCTTATCATATACAATTTGAGTTTTGCATACAATAGCGTCTCTTTTTTTTGCACTGAGGAATCATCCCCCAGTTTCTTTTTTTTTTTCTATTCGAAAAAGGTTCTATCGTTTTCTGTTTCTTACAATAAAAAGTTTCGTATTTCATCGCTCGGGTTACGATTGATACCTTACTTCCGGTATTGAGCGCCGCCAGATTTTGTGGAACTATTTCGAAGAGATTTGTTGCAGGATAATATTTTTACAGAAAATTGTCTTGCAGGAACTATTTCTAGTTTAAATCAAATATTTATCTTTCATAAGCTCGCTGCGTAAAATTCTGGAATTTTTCTCTTGTAACAATTCGCCGGAACTCCATTTTTAGTTTATTTTAAAAGCGATCACTTTATCGAATACTCACAACGCTTGTATATGATTGCAAATATTACAAAAAATTATCAAAATTTGTTTAAAATAATGTCAGCGAGTTTTCCTGTGGAAAATTGAGGGAATCACTTTTCACATTAAATAAAAGCCTTGCTTTTTCATACTTGTTTGTTTCGAATTACTCTGTTACTTTGTTTGTTTCGTGTCAGAAAATTTTTAATAAATTATAAAAACTTGTTTAAATAACTCTAGTAAATAAGATATGTTAATTACAAACAGCAACTTGCGAAAATAACGTACTTTACATTCTGTGAGCAATAGTGAAGATATTTCAAATATTTAAAAAATGTGATGACTAGGAAATTTCATTTAAATTATAAAAAGTCTTGCTGCGGTTAAAACATTTGTTGTAACACAGTGTACGGTACTTCCGCATAGCTGCATAAATAAATTATTCTGTCCGCGGATGCTGTACTTGTTATTTTATTTATTCCGTTCTAGAACTACGCCATGCTCCTGCTTACGTATACACATGATGCATATGAGTACCCAGACATCTAAAGAAAACAGAATGCGGTGAAATATTTTTCCAAATGTATTTTTACAAAGATAGTGGCAAGGATTTAATATTGATGATATTCCATGTACGCCATGTGTAGTGTCTGTTTCTGGAAACATGAATTTGATCCCTTTTAAATGCCAAAAAATTATTTATTAAGCCAAGTCGTTCATCAACCTTTGCTTTATTCTTCTACCTTAAGGTTTTAAGAATCACTTTTTCCTGTCACTCATTATTTTCTGTGTTGACTAGAAATGTTTGTTTTCAATCTGAGTTGTTTTTATTGACCTGTACATATATTTTGAACATAATTTACGCATAAAACAGAATTCTAAAAAGTCTAACTTATGCTTCCTTTTTTATATACCAGGATATAAATAGTTATAAGAATCAAAGAAGCCCAAAATTAACTGTTTGTGAATAAGTATTTAAAGAATTTACTATGTTATATACTATTGGTAGTTTTTACGTATACTAAACATCAAAACTATTAATAATAAGGATACGCAAATTAGATACCTGGATTCTATTGGCCGCTTCTCTACGTTATATATTTCTAAAGTTCCTAGAAATTTGATTTTTATGGAATTATAACATATGTAAGCTGTGAGACATATAACGTTAGAATTGTTATTCAAAGTATACTTATTTAAACTATCTAGAAAAAAATAGTGTCCTATTTTCTTTGTTCGCCACTGTGCACAATAGGCATTTCAATAATAGACATGACAATTAACCTATACAGCCTTAGATCTATAAACCTATATTTTAAATTGTTAACTGTGTGACTTCTTTATGCATTTCCTTATTTATTCTGCGCACAATTGTAGACAAATACTTCTCATTACTGAAATTATTAGGCACATAAAGCAAACTATACCGTAATTCTCGTTTGCGAAGGTAATTTCATAAACGATGTTACTTAAACAAATTTATCTTTCATCTTCATATTTACTGCGCGTAGTTCTCTACATTAGCGAGACATAAAAGGATTTACCTCGGTTAAATTTTTAATGAAAATTTATTAATATATGCATATTCAATGTTAATAGCGCAATTTTAATCAAGTCGTCCGCATTCATTCTAACGTCCCTAATTATATCGCAGAATCCTGAATGCAATCTCCGTAATGCAAGAAAGAAGTTCTGTCTAAATTATTCCTGTAATAGCAGCAATAACCTTAAAAGCACTTATTTGTCTTCTAAATCTAGCGGCACTCGGCTACTTAAAGACGAATAAATTCATTTCCTTCGTTCGCAGGGATAGCCTGTCGGATGCAGTCAAACGACCGTCCGAATCTAGACAGCTGCATCTGCTTCAGAACTTAACAGATCTTCTGGGAAAGACTTTTAATTCGCAGTTCGTTTTCCCAGCATTAGGCCATAATGATCCCACAGCTTGGAAAGATCTTGCTAAGATGTGGAGTCGTTGGATTCCTCCTGATACGATAGAGAAGTTCGAAACAGGTAAGCTCTTATTTAAATACATAATTATTATAGAATACATGTTGGGTGGCGACGCCATGGTAAATTTGAATTTATACAACAAAAAAATAAAGTTCTATGCAAATGTTTTTCCAGCTTCTACCTTTTAGAACTTCACATGCAAAATTAACATTTCAAGCTCCTTAAATTCCGGACGGGTCGCCATTTACATACGTCGCATAGACGTCGTAACTTTCACGCGCACATTTTTAAACAAATGCCTTCTGCCTCCGGCGAAATGATATTGAATGTTATTACGTATAAATATACGAGGAGGTGTGTCAGAAAAAGATTTTAATATTTTAAGGGGGATGATGATGTAAATATATCAAGAGCATGAGGCGGCCCGTATTTGCACAGAGCTAAAAATTTAAATAATATTCCTGACATACAGTTTCATCTTGTGGATTTATTGCATCCGTCGTAAAACTGAACGTTACGGCTCCTACATTTGGATATAAATATGACGGCTGAAAGTACACGTTCGCCAGAATTAAACTGTCTTTTTATTTTATTTGATCTATAAATTTTATGGCCAACCTATCAATGAATACAATTGTAGGTGCATTCATTTTTAAGTTATCGCGAATTCTAGACACATTCGTTGCATTGGTTAAATATTTATATATAATTTATTAACATTATTTTACAGAATTCAGTACTCATTCTTCCATAGACAAAAATTGTTATTACTGATCCTTAACTATGTTAGTAATTACTAAAGAAGATTGTATTACAAATATTAGTATTCAAGTAAAGCAAAGTTATTTTGCAATTCCAGAGAGTACCGAACTGCACTGCACTCCACTTTTAAAGAGGCATTATAATTTCGACACAATTAGATGGAGAATAAAGCACTGCATGCAACCGAGATTGGTTCTTGTTGTTTTTTGTGGCTTAGTTTAATTGAGCGCTATAAAAGTAATTCCAAGTAATCCTTGAAACTGGAAACTGCACTCGACGGCCGGTAATTTGGATGCGTTTGATGTGCTTTTACTTTATACTCTGTAATCCACACAAGATCAGTTTTACTTCATTTGAGTTTCATATCATTTATTATTAAATTCATTCCTAAATGAAAACAAATATTTGTTTTGTCTGCATTTATAAGTTATGCACAATTTTAGTATTCGGTAGACACTTCAAAAAGAGCAAAACTTTCATAGTTTATATCATAACTGCGTGGAAGCGAAATTAGAAGTTCCCTAACTGGACAACAGTACGGACTTCGATGCGCAGTATTTTAGTCACTAGAGTGTTAAAAATGCAAGATTAATTTTCTACAAGCAAAAATTACTACTTGTTCCTTTTTACTGCATGGAAAACAATTAAAAATAACGTAACGAGCCTCTATTGTTACAGTTACAATGAAAGTTTATAAAAGTTGATGCAAGTAGCTGTTAGCCAGTTTCGAACAAAACGTTTCAATTCAAAACTTCAAAATTATGTGCAAACTATAACAGAAGATGAAGTCCACGTATTATTTTTCAAAATACCTCCGTAATACTTTATTTCACATACAACATCAAATCATAACATATCTGAATACAGTCATAATAAATACAGAAGGAGCAAACATAAATCAAATCTAAATGACGTACCTATCGGGAAGCGATAATTACAATGGAGAATTCTAAAAGAAATTTATGGTCAATTGTAATTATATCTATAATATTAAAATAGTTTCTTTCATCTCGGTTTCCTCATTATATTCTATCTCTCCAATCAATTCCACAATTCTTCCTCTTTGAAGGTTTTTTCATATTTATTATAGATGATTAGAGTTGAATAATACAAATGTACTTGGAAATATAGTTATATTGAGGACTCCTTTGAATAAGAAATAAGAGTGGAATAGAATTTTATTTTCACGATACTTCCGTTTGCTTTGCAAACTAAAATAATAAAAAAAATATAAAAATGTGCATAAAGCAACGGTTAAAAATATATTAGAAGTAAATCCTCTACAACAAACAAGAAGAGAAAAACCATTTTCCTCTGTTTTCGACTTTCTTTAATTTAAAAGAGGCTGCGTATATTCCTCTTTTCATTTTTTTTGTCGATTTTCACTCACGTTTAGACTTTATACTTGTACATGTCAATAATGTATGTGCCTACATTATAGACTTGTATAAGTATTAAGTTATTTCACAGTTAATTACTTTATTAACTCGTTAGTTTTCTAAAATTCTGCACCCTAGTTTATCATGTTTTCTACTGCATATTTTTTTCTTACTTCTTTAATTCCGAGCAGAGTCGATATTCGAGCTACATCTTAAGTTTTCTTTCATTCAAAGTTATTTTCTCAAAATGGCATACGAAGATGAAAACTTAACATCTTAATCTTAAGTCTTCATCTTCAGACTTAACATCGTAATATTTAAGCCTTCGCCTTCATACTCATCGTAAATCACAAATTCAATCGGTAGTCAATAAAATTAAGCTAAAGCTTAATTTACGTGTTCATTAACATCATAACACAACTTTTCCAAAAGCGAATGTTTCACTGAATAAAAATTAGTAATTTATTGAACAAGAACTTGCAGTCCCTGAATATTTCATATTTCGAAGTACTATGCACATATGGCCTCAGGAGGAAACTATTCGTCATATCCTAAGGATAGGTGACACTCACTGTCTGCAACTTATGTTGTCTAACATTCACATTTTACATACCTAAATGTACCAAACGTTCATCATTTAGGTCTTGCACAATTTTAGGCTATTCTAACAATCAAACCTTTAAAAAAAATTCAGCTATGACAAAATCTAAAAGTATAGAAAAATAAAATAGAACTGTCATTTTATTTGCGCATGAAATATAATAGCAACAAAAAATGGTTAAAAAAATAGAGAACATCTTTATTCGACTTCTAGTGCAAGAAGGAATTTGATTATTTCCACAGAAAATAGCAAGGATTAAAAAAAGCGCATTCCTAACTTTGGAGTAGTTAACATATAAGTGAAGATACATGAGATTACCCTAACAGTCAAGCTTCTTTCATTTTCTGGATAATCTCCTTTGTGGATAGAAATGATTGACACTTTCTAGATATTACTAATTCCTTTATTCCTCAGAAGTTAAGTGTCTCTTTTTTGTGGATAATATTAACTTCTTGAAAGATTAAAGTTTTCTAATAAATTGACGTGGCACAAGTACATTTTAAAATTTCTAGAAACACACTACTATTCAGTGAGAGATTAATTTAAAAACCTCAACACACCACATTAAGCAGGACCACCACTTTTAGTGCCTTAAAACTTAACCTATACGAACACTTTTCCCTTGTGTAAGCTGAGGTTTTTTTTTTGGCAAAGGTGGAACGCTTCTTCTTTCGATGAAACAAAACACAACGAAGAAAATGTAGCGTAAATTCTGCAATCCGATTATTTCGTTCCATTAAAATGTAACGTCAAAAGAAAAGCACACCGCAGCTTACCCAAGCTCGTACTGTTTAATTTTAGTTTTTTCCCTAGCCATTGGTAGTAAACTTCTATTTTGTTAATATTCATTAATTTCTAAAAATATATTTGTATTGAACTCGCCTTCTCTAATCGTTCACATAATGTAATAATTCTCCCGAACTTTAGGATTGGCCAAATCGAAACAAAAGAATATGTTATGTAACAAATTTTTATTGTCAGAAAAACTAAAAATTCTGTCAATGTTTTAATATAATTTAAAGAATATATAAGAAAAGGACGACGATGGACAAAAGAAAGTATGAATAAATCGAATAATAAACGTCGTAAACAAGAGAGGAAAAATCAGAAACAGACGAATCGTAAATAATAGCACAAAACTGAAAGTCATATGATAGAATTCCAAAGAATTATTTATAAATTAGTTGTACAAATTGTTAAAGAACGTGAAACATGAAAAATTAATATAAATTTGGAGCACTACGAGCTTAAGCACACATATTTAACTTATTTACTTGGTGTTGTACACCGACGTATACGTCGAAAATATAATTTGTCAAACATTTCTCGCAGAAAAAGGAGATATCCTACTCGGAAAAACAGATAAATTGGAAGTTTAATATTTAATTCAATATGTTTGATGTCATACCCGCCCGCTTGACTTCATACATTTCAGATGATATCATCTTTAAAGCACAAATAAAGCTTGGCTCTGATATCTAAAATTTAGAACTCTACAACCTTAGCTATTTATAATAATGTTTATTACCACAACTTAAGAGAATATGCAAAGTTTATTCAATTTCTTATGCTATTGTAGTTATTTTCTTCAAAATTATGCGACAGTTAAAATAGGAATATATTCAAATTGCAAAGTGATCGATTTTATTTGAATCGCACAATATTTTTCAAGAGCTTAAGCCATCAACTGGTAATTTGTGTGATAAGAAACAGATGCACTATGAATAGTAATTGATAACGTTAAGTACATTAAAAGTTGAATTACCCACATGTACTATCGTACTTAATCCAAAGCGAATTTCAATTGCATCGTTCCCTCTCTCGCAGAGCTTTTGTCTTTCTATTTGGAAACCACATCAATAGCTGAGCTTTATCGGAAACGGTGTGCGAACCTGTAATGCGATTTTGTTACGTCCATGAAATTAATTGTGCTTACAGGACAAATCCGCAACAATTTTAATGAGGATAACGGACAGGTAATTAGTTGGATGAAGCCTAATTGTTTACATGTTGAATTATTTAAAATCCATTGTTTGTGCATTTACGTAATGTAAAATGCAAGAGGTACATTGTTTTCTAACTATGTATTAACGAAATTTTTAACTTTTTCATGCTATTTGTATTGAATTCGAAATCTTTTGTGTTTCACCCAAAAGTGCGTTGCATTTTTTTTTTCCAACCGATTTAATGCACGCGAGGGAGCGGCGATGATCGGATTTTATTAATTCCCTGAAAGTAGTTTCCGGTAATGGTTCGGTAGTTGCGAGTTCGATGGAAATGTCGTCCGCAATAATAAGCAGTCGCTGGTAATTCGAATTCGAAATCTAATCCATTAAGGGCGAACGGTGAACTAAACCGACTCAGGCCCCAAATGATATTGCCTGGCGCGCTTACATTTCTACAAGCGGTTAGTGACGCCCAAACGTTGCTTGAGAAAATTCACACCGAAAGGGAAACCATTCACTTCATCCCCACGATGTTGTCGTTTAGTTTCCCCGTTTATATGTGTTTACTTCCAAGTAATTTGCAAAGAAAAAATTATAATTTCATTAAAGCAGTTATAATTATTTGAAAAGATAAACGCCGACAGTGTCCTAACTTAAGGTTACTGGTTTTTATTTTTCATAAGAAAACTTCTGCAAAAATTGCAAAAGCAACGCAATTTATTGTTACAGTATTGTTACAATAAGATTATTTTTCGAAAAATCAATAACAAATAGTACTTAGATGGTGTTGACTTTCTCGAGGGCTTGAGCATGTTTATGATGTGTCAGTGCTGAGTACGGATATCTAACTATCCCCTGGGAAGGGTATGTGTGCCCAACGGCCGCCTAGTAAATTGCCGCTCCTCTTACCCCAACATGGAACTGGCCTCTTCAGCAGATATATCCATTGCAGCCCCGAACTTATTTCGTTCTCCGCACAAAACATAAAATGTCAAAGTCTGCGAATTGGAAGTCGCATTGAATGGGTTTCTTCCCATACTTTTTCTGTTCGCAATCGACCGTTCTGTATGGACTTTTGATTTCAAATATTTAGAGTTAAGGATTGATACATCGTAAAACGTTTCCATCGAGTAAATTGCGCCGCGCCATATCAAAAATGGGAAATGCGACAGGGAGAAATGTAATATTATTAAAGTGTAATTTACAATACGAACAACGCGATATCGAGGATATTATTACGACATAAAGGACTGGCTGTAGAAGGTATAATTCAGCAATGTAATCCAATACTTGGACATCTTGAGAGGATTTTCTTCTGCACGTCAGAAAACCCAAAGATATATTCTGGGATTGGCAATCTTTTTTATGACGACATATTCTAAATATTATGAAATGGCAATTTGGATTATATTTATGATTATTCATTACTCTAAAGTCCTCCTCAGAGTGACTTCAAACTCCTGAGGAAGCCTGTAGTATGAATGTCGAAACGTCAGGAGAATCAAGATGGAAACATCACCCATACTTTAACTCCACTCAAAAAACATGTTAAAGATTGATTTACTATAGTTTTCTAATAATATTTTATTTTATTAAACTATTTCAAATATGTTTTCACCACGAAAGAAACAATTCAATTTATGTTTTCATCATTTTATTACAATTTACTACCTTTGCGAATGCTATATCGCTATCGCTATCCGCTCAGCCTAAACCATAACAATTTATTGTCCATTGTTAACCAGGAACACAAAAGAGTTTTTTTCGTCCGCTCGTATTTAAACATTGTTTGCGTCACGTGACAGAGCCGAAATATTTATTCCCGTTTTTGTTGAAATGTGCTGCCACATTGCGGTGGCGGTCGGATGACACCGTCGACAGTAATTAAATTAATGTTTATCAACAAAACGTCAGGCTTACATTACTCCACTTATTGGCACTTGACTGCTAATAGTCAGTGATTATAATATTCAAAATGAGTTCTGTTAAAACAAATTAGATTTTTAAATAAACAAACAACGCCGTGTTATGGTATGTGCCCTTGTAAATAAATAATCAAAGACTAGATAGAAGTAATTCGATTTTGAATCTGATTCAAAAATTTTCAGACTTTACACTAGTTTAATGTTATATTTCTCAGCCCTCAGAAGGTTCGAATATGTTGACACCTGTTTGTTCGATGCAACAAAAAGCACTTAAAGTATAACTAATTGACGACACTGTCTTGAAAGTAAATATAAATTAAGAGAAATATTTGAGATATTCAGAGCTTAACTTACATCCTTTAAATTAATTAAACTGAAGTTATGTTAATGTTGTACTTACGAATGTGAATAATACAGAAGCCTGTGTAAAGGCTTACTGTAGACAAAGACTTTATTGTACTTTGTTGGTGAGCGCTGAAATATTTAATGTTTCGGGGGGTTAAGCTTTTGTACGACTTGAGTCAATTTTAAATCAAATAAACGATTTATAAAGTCTACTGCAAACACGCTACACGTTCTGGTTTGCAATTTACGTCTTCAAACTATATTCATGTAGTTCTCCGGCGACGATTGTTCCGACGTTTAGATATTTAGCAGAGACGGAAGAGAACGTGGCGTTATTTTTCGCAGAAAGTGTGTGAGACAACGTCGAAGTTACGGATGCTGCGCCCGAACATGAATTATTTATCAATGTAATTTTTTGTACTAAATCACACGGAAAACCTTTCCGTCCGTTTTTATAACTCGCACTCCTAATACTTACTCCTTCCTACTCTGAATATGTAACAGGAACCACTTTTCGATTAAGCTCACTGACGGCAGCGCTGTAAGCGTCAAATGTATTAAACCTTTTAAAGTTTGTAATATTCGATTGGTTCGAAGCGCATTCGTTCCTTTTAACGTTTTACATTAACAGCGCAGAAAATAAAGTAAATAGTGTTCCGATTGGCAGCTTTATACATGGAACTTTGACTTAAAATTCGCTGGCTTGTTACATGACTGAGTTCAATTTCATTTCAGGAAGTTGCAAGCTTCCTCGATGTAAAATCATTTAAATTAACTTTTAAATAACTTGTTTATATAAATATAAAACAGATAAATTGAAACGCTACTGTAATTAAACGAGAAAAAAGAGAAACTTGAAATGACTGAAAATATAAATGTTTAATAAAAAAAGTTTGGTGTATAAACTACCGTATCAAAAAAATGTGATCCATCTGTTGCACGATACATAAGCAAAAGTACAATAAAATGAAAGCAATATAAGTCTGAGAAGTTATAGATTTTAGATTTTCTTGTATGACTTTTCCTATACGAATCTAGACATACCGCATGTATTTCTAACCAAATAGTTAATATAACAAAATTGAATCTGGCAGATGTAGCACACATCGGGCAAAATGAAAACAATAAAATTCACATTTGGATTTATAAACAAATAAATCTGAAATGTTCAGGTATACTCTCGGTCGGTTTAATTTACCAAATTGATTTGATTTAGCATTGATAAATGGCTCGAAACTTTTTTGATTAATTAAGACGAAAGGAATTATTTATCGACTACAAAATTGAGATGTCCTGCCTTCCGTTTATTCATTTGAGCGCGGCCCAACTTTCCAGAACTTCATCAAGACATCACAAACTTATTTATTCCGGTTTAATTCAATTTAGACGTTTTTATTGCAGGTGGTTATTACATGGTCGAAATGAAGACGTTAAAGCTGGAGATCATCGTGCTAAACACCAACTTAATGAAGAGGAACGTAAATGAAGAGGAAGCAAAGAAACAGTGGGATTGGTTGAATCAAATGCTTGAAAAAATTCACCATAATAAGGAAGCGGTGAGTTATTATAATTAAGTATAGCTCATTCAAGAAGCATGAAGTATTCAAATGTAACACAACATTTTTAGTCATTTAAATTACTAATTATTTTTGAATTACGTTCGAATGCGTAAATATTAGTGGTATATATTAAACAAAAAATTTCGTACACATTGAGTTAGTGCAAAAAGCTTCATAAATGAAACAAAATATGTATAAATTAAGCGAAACGTAAAATAAGAACAAAACGAAATACCGAGCTGACGAGTAGATTATTAAAAGGTTAGGTAATACGCTCTGGAGCGAACGGATGAGGATTTAACATTCGATGTAACAAAATATCTAACGTATTCAGTCGCGAGTTTCCCAATTATGAAGAGCAACGGAACCGGCTCTGGCAAATGAGAATTAATGAGTTCGTTATCTCGAGAGACTTCCAATGACCAGTTGATTTAATTGTTTTTGCGTACATAACATACAGTGGATAACGAAGTCATTAAACTATACGCGCCCCAAAACACCCATAATTCTGGAAATGTTTTATCTGGAACCATGAATAATACACACGCGCTCGGCATATGTTGTTACCTTCCTTCCAAATCTGTTTAACCTTTGTTGCATGCTCTCGTGTTTTGCTTATCATTTTTCAGCTACTTGTTTATGTCGGTTTAAACTGTACGCTATCAGCAATTAATTGCTTTATGAATTCAAGAGATATGCCATAAATCCATCATTTAATTTTGTGTATTTGTATTTATTTCATGCCTGTTAGAGTCTGTTAAGGCCAGAAACATAATGTTTTTATTTTAAAAATTTAGAAACAGAGGAAAGTTGTCAACCGTACAGAGTAAGTCTGCATTCCTTTTTGATTTTCCTCCGACCGCAAAAAAAAACAACTTTCTAATTAACTCTTCGCCAATTAGAACCAGAACTATAAAAAGAATTTATTTATTCTTATTTACGGTTTTCCTCAAAAGAATACATTTACTATTTCGAAATTGTTTACGGAAATCCCAAATAATTCACGAAATCTTCGGTAACAAATCATACTCGCACGCATGCAATATTCAGCCGTCAGAAACTTATTTGCCCGCAGAATACGTTCGTCAAAGAAACAATCGTGGAGTGTAGCGCAACCGTGCATCCCCATTTATAAATAACAATGTGATTTCCAAAGGCGACCCTCCACATCCATAGTTCTACCTGTCAAGGTGTTCAAGTATAAACAATGAAGCGGGCTGGTGGAAATGCGTCTCAATAGTGTGAATCAGCGTCACAGGTGCAGGGAAACGTAAAGCGAGGGCGGCCGTACATACCTAGATATACACCCTCCATTACACAGCCCTGCACCCTGCCACACAAAACGCCACCGCCGGATGTCATTCCACGGTATTATTCACTACATTGAACCTTTTGTTTGCCCAGCTAATTCCGAATAATAGAGCCAAACTAAACAGTGTATTGTAATTTGCGATTATACAGAAACATAATAAAATATTAATTGAGGCGCTCACAGTAATTTAATCTCATGTTTTGTTGTTTGGTAACCTTATTAACGATCTGATTGCGCTGTTTCTATTTGTTGCTTACATATGCATAATTACGGAACTTTAATGGGGTAGTAAAATGCATTTACAAACAAATTTTAATGCTTTGATTTATAAACAATGAAATAACGATGCGAAATACACATAACACAGCACAATTCTACCTTCGTAATCCCGAATATTTTATTTAAATGTTGACATTTCGTTTCATTTCATTTTAATATTACAGAAAAGTTTGCTCTGGAAAGAAATGATAACCAAACACTTAAAGATTAATAATGCGTGGGACCTCCTCTAGCTCTTATGACCTCTTGGCATGTTGGAAATCAAATCCCGAATGTAATGCTGAGGAATACTTGGCCATTTTTCCAAAACGGCCGTTCGGAGCTGATGGTGATTGTTTCCACTCCTCGTGACCTTATCAACCTTTTCAAGTAATCCCATATGTTCACTATGAGATTAAGATCTGGAGAGTTCGCTGGCCAATCCATGTGCGTAATATTGTTCTCTTCAAAAAATGCATTGATTTGCCTTGTTCTATGAGGACGCGCGTTATCATCAACAAACACGAAACCATCGCCTCTTTCATTGGCAAATGGCAACACTACAGGTTGTAATACCTTATAAAGATACCTGACACTATTCATTGCAGCATTTCCATGCATAACCAATTCAGTACGACGAGTCGCAGAAAAACCTTCCCAAACGGTAATAGAACCACCTCCATAAGCTTGATGGTTCTCAAAATAGCGTTCTCCTCTGTTTCTCCAAACTCTCACTCTTCCATCTGAGCTATGGAGTCGCACTCTGATCTCGTCACTGAATAAACAACGACCCCAATGTTCAACATTCCAATTTGCATGTTGGTGTGCCCACTCTAGCCTTCTTCTTTTGTGGGCTCTGGACATTTACCGCATGGAGCCTTCTTCTTACTGTTTGAGTGGATGCTTGAGTACCTGTTGCATTCAAAACTGAATTTGGAGTGTTCTTGCAGCAGAAAATCTATTCCTTCAACACTGAACCGTAATAAAAGGGTCCTCTTTGACTGTTGTACTGCGATTTCGCCCTCCGCCGTGCCTATGTTGGACAGTATCTTCTGATCACATTGTGGCTCACATTGAAATGGGCAGCAACAGTTCTTAGTGATGCACCTCTCATAACCATTCCCATAGCTTGGCTCATCTCTTTAATACTTAAACGACTTAATGACATCTCTAAAATGCAGTCAACCACTCTGAATTAAAACTTACTCGAGAAATTCGCAAAAATTCTCTTAAAACTTGATAAAAGTAAAAGCGTTCGCGAGCTCAGTAACTGCACTTATGACAGATAATAACAACAAACAACAATTGAATCACAAATGTCATTCGATAGGCATTTGTTTGCATTCCGAAGCACAGCCCTGATCATGTAGGAAGTCATGCCAAACGCCTAAGATGGATTGTTTACTTTTACCGCATATTAAAGCGAGTGATTTTTTTGCTATTTGGTTCTTCAGTGTAAATTTTTGCAGTGTACAAAAAAGATTCGTAACATGTGGCAATGCCAAAAATGCTCAGTAAGGTTTGCCATTTAACCATGAATAGACTAACAAGCGAACAACGCTTGCAAATCATTTAATTTTATTATCAAAATTCGTGCAGTGTGAGAAATGTGTTTCGTAAATTACGTCCATTTTATGGTCGTCATAATCGACCCACCGAACAAGCTATTCAAGCTGTTGTGACCAAATTTCGCACCAGTTTCATTTTATTGGACATTAATCCTCCAACCTGTATGCGAAGAGTACGTACCGAGGAAAATATTGCTGCTGTATCGGCCAGTGTCAATGAAGATCGCGATATGTCAATTCGTCGCCGTTGTCAACAATTGGGCTTGTGTTATCCGACCACCTGGAAGATTTTACGTAAGGACCTCGGTATGAAACCATACAAAATACAGCTGGTGCAAGCCAGGTGACGTACTACAACGTCATTTGTTTGGTGATTGGGCCTTAGGAATGTTGGATGAAGATCCATTTTTCTATCGAAAATTTTTCTTCAGCGACGAAGCTCATTTTTGGCTCAATGGGTACGTCAACAAACAGAATTGCCGAATTTGGTGTGAAGAGCAGCCAGAGGCAGTTCAAGAGCTGCCAATGCACCCTGAAAGATGCACTGTTTGGTGGAGATTGTGGGCCGGCGGCATCATTGGACCGTACTTCTTCAAGAACGATGAAAATCGCAACGTTACAGTCAATGGAGCAAGGTACCGTGCGATGATTACCGATTTTTTTTTGCCCAAAATGGAAGAATTGGACTTGGTTGACATGTGGTTTCAACAAGACGGTGCCACATGCCACACGGCACGCGATACCATGAACCTATTGAGAGGCGAGTTTGATGAACAATTAATCTCACGTTTTGGAGCAGTCCATTGGTCCATCATGCGATTTGACCTCACTAGACTATTTTTTGTGGGGATACGTGAAGTCTCTCGTGTACAGGGACAAGCCAGCCACAATTCCAGCCCTGGAAGACAACATTACAGCTCCCATTGGTGAGATACCAGCCGAAATGCTGGATAAAGTATGCTAAAATTGGGGCTCACGGATGGACCACCTACGGCGTAGCCGCGGGCAACATTTACATGAAATCATCTTTAAAAAGTAAATGACAGGCATTCATTTATCGGCCCAAATAAATATTTCATTCACTTTTGTGTTTTTTTCAATTTTCAAAACACAAACGGTTAAAAAATCATCCGTTAAAAGTGTACCAGTTCAGATGTTGAGCAGTGTATAATTTTAATTTTTAATTTAAGTAAATACGCCTACAAAAGCAATGACTTTTTTGTTTATGCCAAAAGTGTATAAATTACCCGACCTTTCTGCAGAAAATTATTTAAAGCCGACCACATACAAAGTAGTTCTCAATAGCGTTTCCAGGTTAAGAATAATCGTTACTGCGAATATAAATCTCCTTAAATTAAAAAATTTAATCGCGCAATTTCCCCGTCCGATTTTATTTCCGTTACATAAAATTAAACACGATTTCGTTTTATTAACACGTTTTTCTTAAGAACTCGTCGTCCGTACAGATTTACGCGCGGCAGAAGTTATGATTGAGGTACTTTATGAGTCCGTGCACGTGCTGAGCTCACCGGATCCCGGATTATGATGCACTTACGGTATTGGTACAAATACATAGTAGCAGATTAAATTTTTACGTCTTGAAATGATTACTGCGTGATATGAAGCAGTAAATTTTCCATAGTAAGCTTGTTTCATCAAGTTAATACTTCTTCTGGCAAAATTTTGCTTGTAATTGGCGTACTTGATTTTTAAGGATAATAATCCGGATTACTTTCCATCTACAAAATTCTTGTTACCTTAAACCTATTTAGTTATTAATAAAGGCGAGGAATTGCCGAAACGTAATCCTCGATCCTCGTGTGCAGCTTGGTGAGATAGAACGCGTTCGTTTCCTAGCAGCACGGGCGGACATCAAGAGGTGCTTATCGACTACCCACGTCGAAGAGTGGGTCCGAACAAAGTCCTCGGCTTAGTCCCATGTTTACCTTGAAATTTGAGCGGGTCTTAATTTCCTCCAACCCACTTCCTATACGAAACATACTTAAGTCCTATCGAAGGATTACTCTAATTTTTGAACAATCCACCTGCCTTAATGAGTTTATCTGCTCAATATATGTACAAGAGTCCTTCGAACTCTGAGTGCCCGTAAGAAACTTTACGATACAGGATCAGGGTATTACAAAAATATAAAACGAGACGGAATTTATTATAGGAATGCGAACCGACATAGGGCATTTCACAAAGCTTTAATGTTTGCGAAATGCGAAGGTAGTGTTATTGCGAACATAAACATAAGAGTGCACCGTACTGTTATGTCAGTATTCTAATAAATTTGCGTAATATGCGATGTAATATAACCCTGTGATCCGTGCCGTCGTCTCGACTAAAATTTACAGACTCCAAACAATATGTAAACTTTACTATATAGTTTCCGTTGAAATTGTTGAATTTCCAAAGTAGTTCGAAATTTTAAAAGTTCTCGACACGTATTTGTAACCAAAGCGGAACAAAACTCGAAGTAATATAAACTTGGTTACGTTAGGAGAAAAAACCTATTGAGTTTTGCTTAGAGCCACCTGAATCGATTTGACATTTCACGCTGCAAAGCACAATTTGCCGTCCGAGACGTGATTTACATTCTCAAAAGTGTGTTTGAATTAGGCAATCAGTAGTTTGAAGTTCCGCTTGCGGAAATACCTACGAAGATATTTACGAATTCCTTCGGTCCGATAAACTAGAAAAGAATTTTCATTAAAAAAAATTGCTTTCGACGTTGTTTACTGTGTCCAATCCTTGCCAAAGCAAGGCGGAAAAGACAAAGTTCGATGCGTACAAATTGCCCTTATTTTCTTTAAACTTTATTTCCTATTAATTTTTAATGATATTGTTTTATAATTTTTTTCATTAACCTTTTAATGAGTCAAAGCAACGATATTTTCAGTAACACACCATTAAATATTATACAATTTAATAAGAAAAAAAATGAATTGTTATGGTACATATATACTATAATTCAAAGAAGTAACTAGGTTAAGTGTAATATTTATATTCTATTGGAATTCTGCATTATTTGCACCGTAGATGGTTATATAAAGCAATTTTCGAAGAAGGACCCTGAATCTAGGTCACAACTGTAAATCCTTCTCTCTTACTGTTGTCAAAAATCACTCGGTTTGAGATTAATATTAATAAAGGAAGGTAGTTTCATTTGTTACGCACGGCGTTCACCTGCACATTTTATTTACAGCCAAAAGAAATCTGACTTCCCCCTTTTTAATTTTTTAAGCGCACTGAGCGCCGTAAATCATAAGCCGATGATTTATACATTAGACCCGGCCGGTCCCGGACCGCACACGATCGATTTGCGGGCCATTTATTTATATCAGAAAAAGGTTGTTGTCGGCGGAAAAACTTCCGAGCCTCCCAAAGTTAATTACGGTATACCTCAGGGTTTTAAAGCCATATTCTCTTCCCTCTCTTCTGGAACAACCGATTTCACGGAAAACCTAACATCATATATTGGGAACTTGACTCAGCATTTTTCTTTTTCGTTTATATTAATTGACTCGTCAATATATGATGACAAATTCAATTATTATCTTCAGTAGGTTATTAGACCAATTATTTTTGAGTTAACAAAACAACAAAAAACCGAAGTTCAAAACATGTAGGAAACTAGATTTATTCTAGATGGACTTAAAATTTAACTCAAATACATATGGACTTCTTATATGTAGGCTCGGTTTTGGTGATAAATCAATTTGTTTGCCTAGAAACTACTAGAGGTTAATATACGCTTTAAATGTACTCTTTTCGATATTTTCGAGGGTTCAAAACTATATTTTTTGAATTATTTTTTATATTAGAAATGTTTATTTTTCTTTGTATTGGATCTTAAATATTACAATCTTGTTTCAATTTCATATTTATGTTATTTACGAATGAATTTATCTAAAAGAGAGACCGTAAAAAGAAAACAATCAGAGTAATTTCTGACTACCTAAAAGCTCAAACCGAAAACCTAGTCTTAGATGGTTTCATTATTTATATCACTTCCATTACTGAAAGTAATTACTTCCATCACTGGATGATGCAAATGCCACTTTCTTTTCTAAATTGAGTGACGGAAATGTCAATTTCATAAGCGTAGTTGGAAAATACAATTTAACAGTGTTCCATAATCATTGAAATTACGATTTACTGTTACTGATAAAACAACATTTGTTAATATAAATCAAAAATTAAGTATTCAAATACGAAGAATTACGAAATGTCTGTGATAATCCTTGAACGACTGATAGATAACTAACAGGATTTCAAGAAATACGATGTAACTACCAGAACCTATCAACCCGAATGCCATGTGGCCAGTAACTTAAAATTGGCTTCGCAAGGATTGATGTTAAATGATATCTCTTTCGTAAGCTTCGTGCATCATTGAGGACAGGTCCGCTGCAGCACAGGATGCGACGCCGTAAATTTCGATGTCTGCAGCACATAACGACAAGAAATGAGTTAGCGAAGTGGTCGGTCGGTCGTTCGATATCATCACCCGTGGAGATGGCTTGTGGGGCGTTTGACCCGTAATGAAGAGCGGACTTGTTCCGGGCAATCCGGTTCTTATATGAGCCGTCCTAATGTCAGTACTTTGTGTCCAATATCCGTTATTAGTGCGACAGCATAACGGATATAACTCGCGGCGGTACAAGCAGCACTTACTATTCGCATCCTGCCGACAACTATTCCTATGTGTTCCGAAATACTCCTCAGCATTAAGTGCTTAGTTTGGTTAGTGGTATGTGTTATTTTGCAGGGACTTATATTTAATTAAATCAGAAGCGATGTGCATAAGTAAGCAGTTTTGGTGTTATCACTGACGACCTGCATTCGTGGGTATTAACGTGAAGGCTTTTCCATGTAACAATTACCAACCAAGTATGAAACACACTAACTGAAACTTTAAGTTCCAAATTTTATCTTTCCACGTCACTCTCATTTTACTGTAATAAAACGTAACATAAAGAAGCAGTTAAGTTAGTTATAAACAAATTTACTTTTATGAAGCAAGAAAAAAGTATAGAAACACTAAATGTGTAATTAAAGTAAAATTGTAGGTGCAACTAAATTTAAAGTCAGTTTTAAACATAAAATCCGTGAGTCTCCTGCTCTTTTAATGTAAGAAACGCCGTAAGTAAAATAAACTTGATCTAATTGAATTCAGTTTTGAAGTTTTGCAGTTGTAAATTACAGACACGAACTTTAATCTCATATTTTTATTGACTTTATAGAGAAGTGCAACTTGAAACTGATAATTTTCTTTACTCGAAAAACTAGTCATATTTAAATACATTTTTATTCTGAACGCGTTTACACAAAGCTATACTTTCTTGAGAAACTTTTCTCTAATAAATGGCTTGCCTGTGGAAGCAAAAAAAAAACTGGAAAACCTAAAGATAAACATATTTGACTTGAAAATGGAATATATATTTTTTATACGATGTTAAAGGAGTACCGTTTCATAAACATAAAAATATTCGAGAGTGCTCCATTTGCAACCTTATTTCGCACATTCTCGTTTTAGAATGATTACTTTAAGTTCAGAGCTTATTTCTGCTTTTATAATTGGATAACTTCATCTCACATTCGAGAGCAGACGGCGAATCTACGAGAATACCTGGAATATGGCGGCACTTATAAGCGGGACATTCCTCACTGCTTTCCCTATTTATTCATCAGGATGTAACTTTATTATATGAAGAATTACATGCTCATGATATTTTCTTTAGGGAAGACTCTTTGAAACTAGTCTGAAATATTTTGAAAATGGCGAAGGTCGAAACTTGTAAATATAAGTCAAGTAAAAAAAAATAATCATGACATTATTTAATTTTATTTTAATCTTTAAATAAGTGTGTAAATCTACATTAGTATTTATAGATAATTGAGTAACACGTCTTGAAGCGAAATTCCGAAACAAATCAAGCTTCATCGTTCTTTGTTCTGAATAGCGATACAACTTTAACGGAAGTTTTCCCGAGGACGTAATAAATTCCGGACATAGCTCGAAAAGGTACCTAAACAGTGCTTTTCTGTTTAATGCGGTGCTCGGATTTCGGATCCCACCATCTAATCGTTCGCCTTCCTAATTATTCCGCCGGGAATTTCTTCGACTGGACGACAGTGTGCACGGAAGCATCTTTCCGTTGGGTAGCTTTCCATTAGTCTGGATATCGACGATAAATTTTAACACGTCTTTTTACGTGGTAGCACTTGTGCTGCATTTGCAAATTAATAAATAAGTTGATGGGAATATTGAAAAAGAAGCTGTATAAATAAATAGCTGGAAAAAGTCTTTATCATCACAATTAAACTGAAATATTTCACTTAGTAATCCACACAAAACCGTTCTAATTATAACATACTTTAACATGTCTGCAGCAATGACAATTAAACTTGAACCAGCTAATGCTGGTGGCGAAAAGTCTCGTTAATTTAGTCTTCAGTTAATGTTGAAATTCGTCTTGACTTGTTTGGTCTCAAAGCCCTACCTTACCCTTTTGTTACAACGTTTGAATACTTTGTAGGTAAGAGAGACGAAAGTCTTGCGAGTACTTACACAAGTATTCAAGGCAAACGGCATCTACAAATTCTAATTAATTTACTCGACTTTCTACATCGTATAGCGTTTCAAACTTTAAATTTCCAGAGACAATAATTTGAATATTTGTTTCCCGGTGCAGCAGGTCGAGGGCGCGAGAGCGAGAGGGTGTCGGTCGGGGCGCGTCAGTAATTAAGGTGTCTTTGATTCGTTAAATTCTGGGCCGGAACGACGAAAATAAATTAAACGCTCCCCGGAGTATTAAAAGAAAAACAGAGACGTGCAACGACTCGTAGAGAATTGCGTTAGCACCGAGAACAATGTGACCGTAGAAACAATAACAACAATCGGCTTGGGGGTGACCAGGGGGATGGCGGGAACTCAGGCGATGCGGTTGAAACCCACTGTTGAGACCCCGCCAATAAGGAAATGTGCATTCAGGGAATTGCTTCTTGTACAAAAAAAAAACTCTTTTTCGATACAGTCCGTGAAAACAACGAAGGAGGAAACACATTGGAAACTATTAGAGTTAATTGGAAAGGTTTCACAATGGATAGTGCATGTAATTTTGTTACGCAATAAAACGTAAAAGAACCTTTTAATTATTTAAAACTTGGGCTTATATCATTAAATTTTACTTTTAACTCCCTTCATTATAAAACTTTAATGAATAGTATCTATACACACAAAAATATTGTACATGTTCTTAGTTCCGAGTAATTTATATCACAGAAGATACAGGCAAACAATTTTTTACACAAAATTGTCCTTACATAAATCACGTTATAAGAATCCCAGGAGGTATCGACTGACAACCTTTTCAAATAGGAAAATCTTTCAACCATGATCTGACATACCCCAGAAGGCTATTTCCAGGCAAAGACCAGACTTAGATCCTGAAAAATATTCGCTTTTTTTGCTACCACAATTCACGATTCCGTACAAGTTCAAGCAGTGTCAGAAAAGTGTTGCGCCAATCCCCGTAACACGCGGACGTCTATTTCTGCTCGCTGTTGCAGGCTACGTACAATTTTTCCAACTCATGGCATATAAATATCATTCAGTTTTGTAGCAGCTACCGTATGATGCATATAAATAACCACAATACGCTACAGATAGTTATAAAACAAATTGCAAGTTTCTGTCTCCTAACTTATTAATTTATTTATTATTTATCAGGAAACTGATTAATCTCGCACCCGATTCTGCTTTTACAAAGGTAATGCTTTGGAATAGTCATTCTCATACAATTCCAATACTAATACTCGTCGAATATTCACGCATCAACGACTAACTCGTATTTGATGATAATTATAGAAATGGAGTTGTCGGCACAGGATGCAACAGTAAGATATCTGCAAGACCCCAAGTAAGAAATTGTAGAACGCAAGATGTAAAAAGTAGCTTTTCTGAGAAGAAGATTCAGGTGAATTCTTATTTTATTGCAGTTGATTCAGTTCTCGAGAACTAATAATGTTAAATATTTTATTGTTAACTTTTATCATTAGTGGTCCACATAACTCTATTTCCATACATCTTTATAGTTTCTTTTTGGAAAACTAGACCTACTCCTCTTGTTAATTCTTCTCTTGTAACTTCTTTTTGATTCTCTTAAATTTGCTTCTGTTATTGAAAATCTGATTGCTTACATTTTGGCTAACAAACTTGTCTATAATTGCTCGAAATTAATGCTTCTTTGAAATGAATTTTGTGGCATTCATCGAAAAATACATCGGAAGATAATAAGCTTATTTCGAGTAATTGCTGCAAAATTAAGGACTCCCCTCAACATCCTCGCGAAAGAAACTTACATTTTCGCTAATTAATATGAACTTAGAACACCAAAATCTTTAATTAACTAGTAAATAATGCCAATTACATCTGTTCATGAAAACTGAAAGAGAAAAAAAATTAAATGTATTGCTATTCCTTATTTATAATAAATACAATTTTCTAGCTACGGATTTTGGCTATGAAATATTGGATTTTACTAGGAAGGTCGATGATTTGATGATTTCTCACAAATGTCAGTATATTTCTAAAAGGCTCTTGTTTCACTCTGTCAGGCGTTAAACTATCACCGGCCAAGTGCTCGTTTGTCCCACTAACATAATCTGCCAAATTTAGATTTTTGGTACCGCAGTATGTAGTGCTCAGCGTATGAAACCTGCACTGGTTCTTAATTCATTTCTACCAAGAAAAGCTATTTAGCAATCTTTAGCAACTCGTCACATTTCTTCACCTTCCTCTGACATGGAATATTTTGCCACCATGACCTTCTGCTTTCTATTTCCCCCACGTATAGTATTTCTTGGTAGACCACAGAAGAGTTCTAAGAACCAACTGAGGTAAGTTCATCGAGTACTTTATTTGCCATTCATGGTGACAAATGAACTAAGTTTCTTGATTGTTTGATAATTTAACTGATAATTAATTTTGTTCTTCATGTTTCCTATTAGGTGCTCTTTGCCTACGTACATATATTTCAAGTAATAGCAGCCTTGAACGATATACACTTCACTTATTAATATGTGATGACTATCGATGGTATTTTAAACAAAGCATTGGTTCAATGATATTTACAATCATATCTCGTCGCAAGAGTTCAAACTTTTAATATGATCTGTTCGATCACCTAGTTCCAATTTCCTTTCTTCGAAGAAATCTGCATGCATTCATATATGTCGAGGGATAGTAAGGCTTTGATTGTACTTACAGGTTCTATTATTACCAAATACGCTGTAATTTCTGCAGCCTACCTTGCTTAGTTATTTTTAATATTTTCGTCCATCATACTAAAGCTGCATATGTCAGGATAGGTGTTACTACCACTCCAGACGGTAATAAATTGTGGTTTTGGACCCCAAGTCTCAAAGGGCTTGCGCTATGTCCATAGGGATGTCGTTGCTCTGCCTTATAATCTTATCGAAATATGCTTTCACCGCCAGGTACTTCGTCTCTTTCCATTTAAAATTTCAAGGTTGGTTTAGATTACTCCTACTTCCGATAACACTTGGTCGATGGTAGTAGCGGCACTTTTGATTTTCAAATTTTTCTCCACAATTTCAATTGCTTCACATTCTCCATTAAAAGTGCAATTTCAATTGCTTCACATTCTCCATTAAAAGTGCTAAGATAAATAAATTGAATTGTGCGATGTGTACAAATATGAACAGAACGATATTAGATAAACTTATTTTATAACTGCGCCCTACGATATCGAGGAATCCTATAAAAATCCTTAGGTTCCTGAAGTATTCGATAGGAAAGAATATTTTACGAGAAGTATGTAATACTAATTACAACTGGTTTTCTAAAGGACAATGTACTTAACTTATTTATGAAAATGTAAATAGAGAATGAAACATGCGATGTTACATGTTTAAAGAGGATTGTTATAAACGAATGTAAGCTTATTGATGTTTTAAGGTTTTCGAATAGATTTGCATAAGAAGACTGCGCCCTGCAAGTAAACTGTTATTAAAATTAAATAAAGACTAAAATTCTGAGCGTGTAACATTAAAAGAAATTCCAAATTCAATATCAATTTGTATTCGAAGGCACGTATTACTTTATCGTTTTGTCTTTATTTGAAGTGGTTTGCTCCACTCCATTTTCATCTCCGCCACCTCAAATTTGTTTTAGGCGAGGGAGGGAGCGAAGACTAAAAACGATATTAGTTCCGACTGATGACACGCGTGAAGTTTTCACAAACGGCATCGACGCGAAAGATAATCGAGAAAATGGGCGGGCGCGAACGAAATACGCACCGCCAAGAGATGGATTCGAACGAAGCCGGAACTCGACGTGCATTTGATCAACGTCTCTTTTGTATGCGAATTCGTAATGTTGCAGTCCTTCATCCGGTTGACGTCTCCGGGCTACCCGACCGACGAGCTCTTCACAGCCATTATCCTGCATTAACAACGACTCGATGCCTTTCGTGAGACGTTTTCTTTGGGAGAATTCGCCGTCAACCGCCGTCTTCACCCCGGCTACGGCAGTGTCGGAGTAGAAGCCGACTGGCAAACAATTTGGGTAATTCCACTTGCGACGTGTTTATCTTGACAACAAAACAAATTGTTTCAATTGCTGCAATACGTCTCAAAGCAAACGCAATATTTTAACAGATTTTCCCTTAACTCACTTCAAAGTTTTCCTCTGACAATCCTATTTCAAACAAACTTTAAATTAATTTCACAATATTCTACGAACAAGTTTGCTTTTGCAAAAAATATAGCATCATTAGATTTTTATGAAAACTTTAATAACCTTCCGTGCTTTAAGCTCATGATTGAAGTCTCCACAATACAATAATATTATTACATTATTCATAGCTTCCGCGAATGTATTGTGCCAATTGGCATCTTCATAAACTTTTTCTGTTAATTCAGAAATTATTTTTATAGCTTTTTTTTCCATTTCGGGATATTTATTTATTATTACTATTAAAGTATAACTTTTGTAATATTTATTTATATGTTGATGTTTCTCATATTTTTCATAAATAATAGTATCAAGTACTTTCCTACGTGGCGGGGGTGTATACACCTATTTTGTAATATCTTCCCCTAGCCAACTCCAGGCCAAGTAAATATGTGCCCACGCTCTTTGATCTATGTTAAAATTGACTGCGCTTCAGGAAACGGTGAAACTCATTTCAAACGCCGAAAATAATTTTCAACTCTGCTTCTAATTTGCATCTTTTATAACGAGATATTCCGATGACCACGATAAAATTGTTTCTGGAAAACGTAATCTTTATTTTCTTTGTTAAATCGTGACCTTTTCTGCAAATCCAGATTACGAAACTGATTTTATGAAACTTACCCAAAAATAATTGTATGTTATTATATTATCTCTTATATACAGAATTTACTCAATTAACGTACGATAAACGCCTTACCTCTTTTACTTTTATTATTGAATCATCGAGTTTGCAACGGGAATTTTATATGCACCGCAAAACAAATGACATTTTTATTAAATGTGCAAAGTCATATATGTGTCAGATTAAAGTGATTCGTTTAATATGACAGTTGATGAGGATAAAGAATGGATATTGTAGATTCCACGAATGTAGTTTAATTGCGAAATGGAGCAGAGTTTGCATTTTTACTGCTAAGAGAAAAGAGCTTTTGGAATCGTTTCAAGTGATAGTAAAAGTATCTGGGCCATTAGAAAACAATAAACGAAGCAAATGAAACGTATCAACATTCCGAAGAAAACAGCATATCTACGCAGTTACGGGCGCAACGATTTCGCCGTAAAGCAGATAAGAACGTTGTTAAAAAGTTAAACCACAGGCGAGGAAGAGTCGTTAGGAATTTTTGTTTTTCGGTATCACACATCTTCGCGACGGGATGGATATCGCATCGCTTTAACTACGACCGGTAGTTCCACGAATCTCGCCGGCTTAACGCTGGCGTTGTCACATAACGCGAGCCCAAATATATATTTAGGGTTCACATTCCGGGGAGCTTAGATACAAAAGTCATCACTCAGGGGGCACGCGAAGGGCAATCCGGGACCTTACGGAAGCAGCTATTGCTGTTGTGGAGCGAACGACGAAATAATGGGGTTACGCTCTATGAGAATTCAACTGACATACGTGTTTCGCTATAAAACTTTACGGCAACGCTAATAAACTATACGAACTGCAAATAAAATAGAAATTTCTGCCGCTTTTTTTTCTTTTCCAGCACAAATCCGCGTGTTTACAGTAAATAAATTATTGCGCGATTCCTAGATTCTTTTCAATTTTGTAAAAAGGAACATAAATTTTATCTAATGCGAAGATATATCCACTGGCTATCGAGAAAATGTACTTATGTGACACTAGTTTTTTAATACTAAACCTAAACATAGTTTTTACAACTAGTAATTTATTTAAATTAATGAATGAGATACACCCTTAGTCACATAAATTCACTGATAGCGAATACGTATTTCAGTAACAACATTACCATCTTCAGCGCCAAACTGATATTAAAACTAGGAAAAATTAAACTGAACTAAACTAGAACTCTCCCACTCTATATTAAAATATGCAAGTGAAACCGGACTCCATGAAAACTTAAAGGTCGAACAGGCCGGAAGTGACCGGTCCTGCTTTCTCTGAATTCATCAATCTGTTTCTGTTTCTATGTATCTCTAAACTTTCATAAGAATCTAGATCTCTGTTGTTAGTGAAATACGTATTCGCCATCAATGGATTTATGTGGTTAAGGGTGCATCTCACTGATTATTTGAGATTACAGCCACAGATTAAGTGTTGCTTTGTGATTAGTAATGGATTGATAAAATAAAGAGGACTTCAGTACAACAGAGTATGTAGATATTGCCTTTATTTGTGGATATTTGCAAAGCATTATTGTCGAATTCAATTAACTGTAAAACAATTTGTCAATCAAATGAATTCAGAAAATAACTTCGCATCTTTGATTGACATTGGTAAGTGGTTTGCTTGCTCGCCACGGTTTCGCCTTGGCTCTCAATTTACAAACTCGTTCGATAGAGTGCCACTTTACTACCTTATTACATAAATAACTATTATTTCAAGTATCTACACAAATATTCAAAATGGTCTACGTAATGTTATTCAAAACATAGAAAAATAGAGTTCACTTTCAAAAGCTTTCCAAAGGTGCATTTAGAGGCGACTCAGGATAGATAGAAATGCCGCACATATTACATGATTTCATTTTCCCTTAGCTGTTTTTAAACAGGTTTTTTGAAATCTCTCTTAGTTACCATTGACAAGTTTCCAAATTGTCACCTTGTATAGAGTTTAGGGTAGTTAAATATTAATCGCAAAAAGCTTAAGGCAAGACTAAGAGTTTATGTTAAAGCAGACAATTAATGGAGACACTGTCTGATGAATAAGACCTACAGGATCTGATAGATCAATGACGGTAATTGCTTAGTGGTCAAAGGGAAAGGATTTCACTGGGAAAATAGGCTCAGTCCTAAAATCATCCTGGGTCAAAAACCATCTTGTGGTGAGACAGAATACCGCTAGCTTTGAAAACTCGAGAGAAAAATGCGTGATTTAAAAAAGTTTAAAAGAATGCAGACCAAAGGAAATGGTGATAGCTACAACATGAATTAATCGATACTCATGATTTAGGCCCAGTCTTTTAACTTGTTTATGAATTCCCTGCTTAATTAAATAAAAGGCAGATTCAAGTAACTTTTAAGGAAATATATCTTTGATACGGAATTAGAATGATTTCTAGTGCAGGTCGTCATCAATTAATTTCGGTACCGGCAGTTAATAAGGCGATAGCAAAAACGATTCTAATGAAAAAGTGAAAAGAAAACGCTCGAAAAATATTACAGAAATAGAAAAGCTCTCCTTGCTCCACTTTAACGACTTATTCAACTTTTCATTGAAGAAAATTGAGATAGAAGTTTGAGTTACTCAAACTTACTAATCAGATAAAGTTAAAATAACTTAAAACATAATTTCACAAATAACTTAATTAAATACAACTAGCTTGAAAATATAATAGTAAAAACTGACTTTTAAAATAAAGGGTATTTTATGCTGTTATCAAAAACGATCTATGCATTGATATATGTCTCGTAATTACTGTGTACAGAAACGTGAATAGGATATGATAATAATGATAATGCAGTTTATTTCAAAACAACTAAATTAGACAGAATTACCATTAAGTTCCTATTGTAATGAAAAAGGCGTTTTTTATTTCATGTTCATGCTTGTAACTGAAAATACTGATAACGCCAAATATTTATACATGCACTGATACATTGAATAGTAATGTACATAACGAACACTGCTCGCAAATAGAGGCATTAGATTACGATGTAATTTTTATTATAACACACTTTCTTACTATTCTTTAAATCCTTTGACGACTTTTGTTTCGCTTGTTTAAAGCACATAAGAAAATTCCTACCGCACTAAACCATTATAAACGAATTAAAGTAGGTTTTTTCCTTTTGATTCTTGTAATTGCGTTGGGTTGAAGCACGAATCGCCTTATATTAGCAAATTCTTTAGTCTGAAATTACAGAAAGAAGTCCCCGTCGCCTTCAACAAAAAGAACACAAAAAGGGAAAAACTATTATAATTACAGTGAAGTTTCTCTGAATCGCAGCCGCTTTTATCAATTGATAATATTACGCCCATTATTTAAAATTAATATGGTATCTCTCGAATGGAATATTAATTTTACAAAACGTCCGCGCACGAAGTTATAAATTAATTCCGATTAAATTAATTTTGTGAAATAATTATTGATACCGTGTAAAGGCTTTATTAAATGCCAACGCTAGATTTATTTCGAAACACGTTAATGTTGTACGTTCTGAATTACCCACCTGTTTATAATGTTATTGAAAAATATAAATTTTATTAAAAAATATGAATTTTTTTAAGATCAAATTCAGAACACTGAAAATTAAATTTATATTATATTTATATTTCTTTTGTTTGGGAAATTATCATGACATGGTTATAAGTATAATTAAAATAAATAACAAACAAACAAATTTAATTTCTCATTAATGTGTGGCACTTAACCGGGTTTCTTCGATAACGGTTCTAATATTAAGTCTAAAAGAAGGACTGAATCTCTAATTTAAATTTTAGTTAAGGTTTCGTTTTACATCGCGACATCCTGCGATCACTTTCTGACCTAGTATTGCATTAGGATTGACAAATTGTAGCCAGTTTGCTAAATATTTACATTAAATAAAAATTCAACGGAGTTTCTGATAACCATTTCAAAGCAAACCAGGCAGAAAAGAGAATTTACAGTCCGTTTGATTTTTTAACTCTGAAAATAAATTTAGCATGAAAATGATTTGTTTTTAATTTCTGTGCACATGCCATCGGGTGCAAAATAAAATAAATAACTACCAGCAGTTTTTAATGTTGTAAAACAGGCTTCGAGAATATCATTATTAGTAGAGGGAAACTTATTATCAGAGTTTGGCTATTCCCTCATACATATGGTGATCAGACCACAGAGCGTTCAGCTCCTAATCGCTATGGTGTAGGATGCCCCTTACTATTTTATTTTTAATATTTTAAAAAAATTTTAATAACCCGATGAGTATCAAAATTGAAAGAACGATTTATAACTATGGCGACAAAGTATTCTATTTGTAGTCAGTGGATAAGTTCGTTTATTTTGCACTTTTCTATAGTTTCTACACCTGAGAGACCAAGATTTGTATATAATTTAATGTAAGTAGGAGTGAAACAAATAAAGTAAAGGAGTTAAAAGTGTAACAGAACGAACCTAATGTTTTTAACTCTATGAACTTCTAAATGAAACAATATATTCCAACATATACAAGAAACTCACTGTATTTATTATTTGCGAGAGCGTTTTTGCAATAGAGTGCGAAACATAGACCATTCTGTCTAATTTTTAACGAGAATAAACAGTTATACAACAAAGTTTCTCGCAGAATAAAAGCACGCGAGACTCATAAAAGATTCTCCTGAGATATGCAAGATTGTAGATGGCTTCCTTGTGGAAATGGCGTGCAAATGTAAAACTTTTGAAATATCATTACGACTCACATCGTATCAATAGTGACTTTGCATACCTAAGCATGTCTAAACAAATGTATGGGTTTGTAAAATATGGCTGTGTACGGGGAAACTTTGAAACTATTATAGGTTTCATAGGAAAAATCGAACTAACTTTTAATATTTATCAAATCAGAACAATACTTAATTATTATATTTTACAGGCAATTTTAAATCTTTCTACCAATCTATATTAAGACAAAACTTGCAGAAACGAAAAATAAAAAAGATAAATATTATCGTAGACAGGCAGATCAAATAGAGTAATAATAAATGTAGGAGGCATAGACAGCATTATTCTAAATTTGTGTAGTAATATCTTCTCACGTACAGTTTAAAAATTGTATAAATCTCAAGATTACGCTATAGTTTAACAGCCTCTTTAGAAATGGAAAATATTGGAGAATATTTAAGAACCCCTTTGGTTTAAACGTTTTTCAATTAAAGGTCAAACAACAAATTTATTTGACAGAAAACTAAGATCAAGAGATGAACTGAGTTCACTTGAACAAGTGTTTAAACCAATATTGAAAAGCCGGTCCTTAGTAATTCACCAAAGCTCAAAAATGCGACAAATTTTATTTATTATCTGTGTTAGTATTACACTCATTGAGTAGAATTTTAATTAATAATTATACTTAATATCTATAATTGATTATAAAATACTTAAAAAGCACATAAATACATCTATAGAAATGGTACATCACATTCTTTTCTAACAGGAAGACAGAGGCTTTTATCTAAATTGTCTGCATTTAAATTCCAAGTGCCGTATAAATATGCCCGCGCATTTTTCTAGCGCCTTAGCAGCAGCAGGCGAAGAAGTATTTAATTCGATACCACCGCCGCCGCCGCCTTAATTTAACGTTTGGATAGTACTAACCCTTATCTGCTGTTTTATTTATTTCCCGGACTTTATTTGATCTCCTCTTTTCTTTTTAATTCGGCCAAGAAATTCTCCACGCCTTCGTTTATCCTAGACGTAAAATAAATAAATACGGCGCACGGCGATTTTTATTATTTCTCTCACCGCTCGCCGTTAAAACGCCACCGAAATAAATAATCTGTTTCATATTTGCCGGAGAAGAAGTTCATTTCTGAAACGGAAATGAATTATGCATGTAACGGTGAATTATAGACTACGAATTAAGGATCTCGTTCCACTGCACTTCACTTTAATATTGTACGAGTCATTAATCAAACAAAAGTCTGGACCTAAGGCTTAAAGACTTTGCATTTCGATTTTTGATTAATTCTTTTTAGTGTTCGTACAACCGATACCATAATCTATAATAAATAAACAGAAATTTTTCTTGTTTTTTTTTCAAATAGATTTAAAATAAATTTCTTTTAACTCAAATCTGCAGATTTCTTGCATGCAGTGAGATCATTTCAAAGTTTCAAACAAAGAAAACAAAAATTAATTAATTAATTTTAGTAATTAGTATTTATTCCTTTTTAAATACGATGACTCTACATGAAAATATTCAAAAATTTCCGATTTAACAACTTTGTATCATACCTACAATTTAGGCAGAATTTTTTTTTAGTTACTTCGTATATCATCGAACATATTTATGTTTCACGTTTCTCTGTCACTTTCTACTGTTGTGATACAGTCATCATTACTTTCCACTCTGGTAATTATGTCCATTCCGCATCGATGAACCAGTTCGTTCCACTTCGTTGTCATCGTAACGTTCGTTCTCGCAGTTAAAATACATTTCTATTTCTGTTGCTTCTTGAATTATTCGCTGGTGATACTTTTACCAATATTTCTACGTTATTGGGACATGTCGTCTGATGGGATAACCTTCTAATCAGTATAACATGTTCTCTTTCGTATATTGTCAGTGGATTTAAATAGGATTTTTTTATTCCTTTTGTGGTCCCAAATCTAACTATGGAATTGTTTCTTAAAGATCTCCACAATTAACTGTTACGTACCGTATAATAGTGGTTTTGCTAATATTTTTCCCTCCACAATGTTTCTTCCTTACTTTTATTTTGAATATTTTTTGAGATTAAGTGATTTCAAATCACCACTTTAGAGAATTGTTAGAATAGATATTAGAAGAGATTGGCAACAAAGAGCGCTGGTTTTCTTGGAATACATAAAAAGTTGAGCTAATAAAAGGTCATTCCTGATGAAATTGAGATGTCAAAATAATCAGACATAAGATGTGATACGGTAACAAGATTTTTTTTATTTTTCTTCTACTTTATCAAAAACGATATATCTTCAATTTTACTCTAGAAAGATTTTACTCCGCAGCAGCTTGACAGTTACAGAGTTCCACCCAAGATATCCTGCCAACATAAGTTTAAAAAATTCATTTGAAACTACGATTAAGGAGAATACTGGCAAGTGTAAGGATTTCATATCTATGTTGTAAGCAAGATACGTTGGCCATTAAATAAATAATTACTTCATTTTGTAAATATTTAACTCGTTATTTGCTGTTAGGAAAATTTACCTAAGAAATTTTAGAAATCGAAACGAAAATAAATTCTGGACGTCGTCACTTTGATGAATGCTGAAAGGCGTTGAGATTTCAAAATTTAATTTCTTCTATGGTCCGAAAGCTTATTCAATTTTTCAATAGCTTTCTTTTTAATTCGTTATGTATTTCAATTTTCAAGTAAAATCTGCTTGAGAAATGAACTTCGAAATTCGAAAGAGATAGACGTACATTACCAAAAAATTGTAAGATTGTTGCTGTATACAAGATTTTTTGCAATCAAGTTACTTTACAGTCAAAAAAGTGTATCTCACAAAGTTTTTTTTATTTTTTTTTATGTTTAAGGAATTTATTTGAAGTGTTACCAAAAAGCTCACAACCCAATGTTTCATTGTCCGAAATATCCTTACATCTGTAGCTAAACTTCTAATTATAAAACTTTAAATATCTCTACCGCAAAATCATAAATTGCAAACAAGCAGTGATTTATAATTAATACAATTTTTATTCTCTAAAAATTTGTGCTACACGTTTACAAACAAACAATTCATACAACTTTAAAAATACAATTAAGATCGACATATCACAGCTTTCTTAAGTGTCAGCGAAAGTTGGTTTTAAACATTTATCGAGAATAATAATTTTACACTTGTTTCATTAAATATTTAATTAATAACCTAGGTGGTCCGCTAGTAACAGGGTGTCTACTGTAGGTATAGGTTCGATTATTTTCCGAGTTCTAGGCGAGAGAATTACGTTTCTGATTATGTACAAATTAATAACTGTTCCTTCCAACTAGGTTTTCTGCATTTCCCCAGATGTAAGGCGAATGCCGATGGAGGAGCAACAACAGTAAGATGGTCGCAGCCGCAGCCGGCAGTATGAGCAACTAAGCAAACACGCCTCCCCTACAAACTTTAAAGCTTGGGGAAACCATGTATATTAAATTTTAAAAAAATAATAATCATGCATATCAGAAATTGACACATTGTAATTTTTATTGCAAATATAACCTTCCTTTCGTAAACATTTGATAAAATAGAACTATTTTAAACAAAAGTAATTTCTGAAATTGTTAGAATATTAATATTCATAAAAATATAAAATGAAAATAATGGCTGAAAGCTGTTGGCTGCATTTATCTGAAAAATTATACCCAAATTATCCTCATTCTAGCAGTGCATCGTTATTACGAGCACGTTTTCCCCTGCAACTAATAAATTAATGCATGCATAATGATTATAATTTAGATCCGCGAGAGAATGCTTAATGAAGATTTATTTTAATGTTTTTATAGCACGTCATCAACGGCGCGACGTCATCTGTCATCAAGGACAGCTGTGGCACTGTCCTTGACGCCCTCATAATTTCTCAGCCATTCCTTGTCGGTGAATACTTGATTTAAACCAGGAAGAGCTCACACGAAAGTTTTTTAAATTTGCTAGTAAAAATTTAATCCTATTATCTTTACGTACTCTGCTTCGTAACACGTACAAATACATTTTTCATTCTTTTTGCGCAACTGTCGCAAGTTGCTTTTTCGACAAATCGATAGCACGTCTTTCTCTCCTGCTCGGGTCAAATTTTTTCCATACTTATTTCCATGTCGCGTGAGGCATTACGGGATTTGTCTGGATTTTCTCAATGTCCAATTTGTCATTCCGGAGAGAGTACGAATCTCTCCTTGGATTTCGGAAGCCCGAAGGCATGCGAACAGTTTTACTTGAAGTTAAACAGAGAGCTTTGATTCAAAGGGAATGTTTCGAGTATATATGTTATGAATTTCAAACATGTAACGCGAAACTTATTCCGATTGGGTATACTCTTACTATTTGCTTAACCGTTTCATTTAAGTTCGTACACTTTAACACAATTTACGTTTTTTAATTAACATGATTTTTCAGTTCAGTTAAATTTTGATTTTAAATTCAGAAACTCCAAAATAAAATAAAACGAATATAATGGCCTCATGCGTCTCAGTGTTCGCGTCTTTGATCCCGGAATTGCTACATTATCATCGCTGGTACATGTGAATATTCCTTTCTCCCTAAAGTCTGGAGCAACAGCGTTCTTACTGAAATACTCCCCCATTTCGTTCCCAATGAAAAGTTATTTCGGTGTCTCTGCCGGGATGCCTCTAAAATTCCTTTATACCAGATACTGTGCGGAAATAAAACTTTAACGTTATTTACGTTATGACTTCTAAAGTATGAGGAAAAGAATCGTTTGGGTAAACTGCGCATTGCGTTTAGCTGTTTAATTAACTTCGCCGCTTACAGGCGGAATTTTAATAAACACGAAGCTCGCTGAAAATATGGCGAGGTAAAAATTTACCATATTCAAAATTTACCGCTTAATATTCAGACTTCATACAACGATAACGAATTAGGTTTTAAGACTAACGTATTTAGTTTGCGTTGTTCTCCTGCTGCATTTAAAACGACTCTCTCGAAAAGTAGGTAAGACGGAAAGATGAATTTGCGCATTAAATTTTATTTGAAATTCAATATCTTGCCAATTCGTTCATTGACTTCATCTTCCGCTCAACATTTCGACTCTTTTAACTCAGAAATTTGTACTTTTGTATAAACATATCTTTACTTGGTCTTATAAACTAATTTGAGTACTGTACTATAGCGTATTGTAGATTATTGCACAGTAATGTGATACAATGTATATCTATAATTGAATAAAAAAGAATATTGATTCAGTCTCTTTTATTTATAGCTCATGTGTTTCATATCATTTTAGAATTGAATTACTTTCGTCTTCCAAATACGCAAGTTCAAAGCTAACGACATTTGGAAAAAAAACGAGCAGATTTTTTTTGACTGCGTATCAAGTTTAACAAATAACCCCCTAACGACCATCAAAGCAGAGACATTTAAATAGGATGCAGCCCTTATCGACGTATCAAATTCTCATCAAGGACGCCGCCGCATCTGCTCCAACGCCGTTCGATCTAAATATTCTTGTCGGGTTTTTAATTAAGTAAACCAACGCCTCAGCCTTAAACAGAAATTAATAATTCTCCGGAAGGGGTTGTTCAATTGAATTCAAAGTAATTTCCGGCCTAATTCGTCGTTAATATTTTCCGGAGATATTTTCTGTTGATTTGAGACAATCGCGGATTATATTTAGGCAAGAAGTCAGATCACGTAGCGGTGGGTTTGTACAAAAAAACGCCCTAAAAATTTTTATTCCCCAATTTGTTTTATTATCATCCAGTTATCCATTTTAGCTTACTTTTCTTTATTCAGCAAAAGAACAATGTTGCTAAATACGGCGTTGTCGTTTTCCTACATTCTCACGGACGAACGATCAATATGATGTGTTACAAAGAATGAGGGTGGATATTACCACTGCAGCAGCTTTTCCTGGATCTCAGTCAGCCGCGAAAAAGTGCTAATTACAGCTGGCCATAAAAGAAATCGTAATGCTGTGCTTGCAAAAAGCGAAATCATGCTAGACTGTATCACTAACAGAACGGCCAATTGTACAATGCGGTAATGAAATTCAACCCCAGACTAACTCAAATTGCTGGTTATTATTTGTTTCCAGCTCATAAAAGAAGGGCGATTTTCTTTTGTTAATTTTTCATTCTTTTATAAAATGAAAACATTGTAACCTGCTTTTAACCCCTGACAGTCGTAAACCAAGTAAATTATTTCTCTCGCCGGCTTTATTTTTCAAAGTTTGCTTTACAGCATTCTTTATTCACTCTATTTTGAAACGAACGTGTCGACTTGGAAACAAATATTTAAACCTGACAAAAATCAAATATTACATGTTCCTTCTCACTGAAATACGAAATAAAAGTCGACAGGGAAACATCCATATACATTTTCTTCATCTTGATCGACAGTTTTTTCAAACTTTGACACAAAAAATCAAAAATTAAGTTACGACAAACAATTTTTTCCATTAAGAAATATAATTTTGTTGAAATTTGATATTGTATGACATGAGTTTTATCATTCATGTGAAGGATAAAATTAATGAACGAAGTTAAATGTACTTCAAAAAGCTTTTAACGTTTACTTTAATATGATATTTGCTCATTTATTACTTTTAACTTTTGGAAAAGGGATAAATTTACGGCTGTGATTATAGGGGACACTTCGCGAGACGTGGCAAAGACAAGCAAAAGAAAAATTGTGCGTGCGTTTGTTACTGTTTCATCAATTTGTTTTCCATCCCCCAAGTGTTTACTGAAAATACGCCACGCAGAAAACGACTTCTGTACAAATTGACGGTTCCTCGGATCCTTTTCATTTCTTGCTAGATTTAACGTAAAAAAAGATATGTCATAATACAGCCGCTGCATGAAGAAGGAGACGGAAGATTTGTCAAGTGCGGATGGATACAAACCGAGTGGACTAAGAAAAATGGTTCCTCCCCGTTTTTATCGACACCCAAATGAACTTCCGGACGATGAATATTATCGCTAAAACAAAAAAGAACAAACCTTTTTAACATAATTAAGTTAAATGCAAACGCACGTAAACCAGCAACTGCACTTTTCATAAAATTAAAAGCGTTTTTGTAAACATAATTCAATTAGAAGTAAAAGCCGACTGGAAATTTACACTACTTTTTAAACTTCTAAATTAGTTCTGACGTTTAATTTGCTAATATACTAGTATTTTTAATATGTCGGTTTAATTAAAAATTACATTCCCCGTACCGCTTTTTAAGCGAATGCTCAGTGAACGAGTTAAAGAAGGAAGTTGCTTAAATAATTTAACTTCCTTCTAAACGAATTAATTATTCAAAATGTTCCAAGTATATAATTCATTAAATGTTTACAGAACTCTGTATTTATTAAGACGATGAAAAATATGTTTAATTTTACGAGATAGAATATGTTTTCTAATTACTGTGAATCACTAATTAAAACAAACAAAATAAAAATGTTTACAAATTAGTTACAAACTAATTAGAAATGCAAATGTTTCACTACTTTTTGGATTTATAAAACAACATTTAAAAAGAACGTATGCATTCTCTTGAGACTACATTAATATACCTACACAATTGTCAGTGAAGGTAAACAACTTTGTGAAGGCCAGTTTTCGTCGAAATGTCACACAGAATCGATTCTTATGCAGGAAAGGTTTGGTTAATATTACATACAAGATCATTGCGACGTGAAAATTAGGCTGATGTTATTTTTAGAATTTTTTTAATATTGGTAAATGTCTATCAATAGCTGAATAATACGAAATAATTTTTTATTCGTAAATAGAATATATTCTATAATTCAGAAGATATTCTAAGGATTTTTAAGTTATCCTCAAATCTTATGTATAATACATTATAGCGTCTTGTGCAGATACCAAACAGAAAATTAGAATTTTAAACTGGTTAACACTATTGTTATTGGTTATATAATTATTCTCCGAATTGATAATGTTTTATAAATATTTAAAACCTAAGCCATAAAATTCCTTTATTCGTCGCTGCTTTTGCAGAAAATAACATTTATATGCATCTGCGAGAATGGATTTGACTCGTTAAGCGGCATACGAGCGGGAGTGACAGAATTATATTTTTATATTCAATATAGTGTCGATCTATTACGAGAAAATCGCATTTTCCTTCTTTCAGAGCAGGGTCGCCCGGCCTGAATAAAATATGATTTTTTCCTTTGAGTTTCCAGCTGTAGTGCTGTTTGATAAACATATCAGGCGTGCAGTACTCGTGACGACCACGCGTCATATGCGGGATTTTCTCTCGTAAAAAGCGAAACGGCTTATTCCGTTTGACGGTGGAACGAAGGTGTATATTGATAATGACAATTTCCGTCTGGCTTTACGAACGACGCATAAATTATTCACGGCATATTGTCGGGAAATCGCGTGGGAAATGTTCGCCGGTTTCATCAAGGGCGTTTTTTAGAGCAAAAATAGAACGAGAAAGTGCAAAATAAATATGATTACCCCTATTACTTCTTCACGGTCGATATTGTACACTAAAATATAAAAAACATTGTAATCAATAAAGTCGACATCAAACTGATACCTTCTTTGAAGAAAGTGTAGTGCTGCTTTTAACTCACCTCATTTCTTTTAACTGAACATCAAACCTACTGCTTTATATTAACTCGGCTGAGAATCAACATATTCGATGTACAATACTCGCTGCACTTTATTAAATTCTTGCGAGAATGAAGGAAGTCGGTTGCGTATTAAGATCTTCCTCAACATATTTTCCATTTTCGTATCTATTTCATTGTCTACGCTGCGATCGCTTGGTTCGTGTTTCCTTTTCTAAAGGACTCCTCAATTTTAAATGACGTGAAAATTTGTTCGTGAACGTTCATCAGCTGCTGACGGACGTCAGTTGAAGAGCGTTTAATATTCAAATTTATTATAAATTTGTACGAGTTTATACCCAAATGAATTAGTAAGAAAAGTAACTTGAATTTGAAAGCGTCAATTTATAAATAAATACCTCACCCTTATCCAACACTAAATCAGAGCATTAGTTAATGAACGATGTCTCCTTTGACTGGCATGAACTTCTGGCCATGCTACTTCGTCCACCTTTCTTAACAAGAAACAAGAAAACACAGATATAAAAAAAAGGATTTATTGCTGCCTCACGTTCTTGTAATCAGATAACAGAGCACCGTTCGGCTGAGGGTGAAACTAGCTCTAGCCCAAGAATCGATTACACACCGACTCGATTACCACTGCTCCCTGCAGCTTACGATTGGGATTGAAAGTATGGGTTTTATTAAAAAAAAATTATATAACAGCAGATACTCAATTCAAAGAGAAAACATTAAATAATTTCAATTTATAAAGGACTTTAATATTTTAGTTAAGGTTTTACCGATCCAAGCTACCCGTCAGATTATTTATTATTAAATGAAGCACTAGGCTTCATATTTCATAGAAAAAACCGTTGCGTTTGAAAGAAAATCTTCGGCGTTTGGAAAAATGTCAACGACAGCCTGCACTATTAAATTATCGATGTGCACCCGTCACTAATGCCGTTAATCATTCAATCTACAATGTGCCTTTCTATGTGTGTAAGAATTTTATGTCGGCTGACCACTCGCCAATAATTTACGCAAGCACTTTCAACCACTAAAGCGAGCTCATGCAAATATCATGCTTTTTTAATTATTCAGTGAAATTCGATTCTCTTGAGAACTTTACGTGTTCACTGTTACAATAGATTCACTATTAATATCTCTGTGTTGCATTTATAATTGAAATTTGTTATTTAACTAATCTATTGGCTTTCAATTTTAAAAATAGATTTTCCTTCGCTGGTTTCCAGACAAAAACTGAATTAAGAAAATATATTATTAATATTAATAAATTGTAAGTTCAATTAAAAATTTGTGAAATTCTGTTTTAGGAACCATAACAATCGAATTAAGATATAATTAAATTAAGTATGGATTGCATCGTAATTCCTCGTTTTAATTAGCTTTAAAGGACGACCTCTCTTTGGACAATGTTTAATAATTACTCCAGAAATATATCCTTCCTGCGATTGAACCAGTCCTATTCTCATTAAGTTTGTTTAATTAGTATTTGCAGAAGCAGACAAAGAAATTTAATTAGACGTCCAGGACGAAGTGGAAGTAATACTTCAGATAGCGGCCGCCGTTCATTGTTTAGTATCAGCACTTGACAAATATGAAAATTAAACTTTCACAATTGAGGATGTCGTTCATCGAACGCCAGAAGAACAAATTGCTGTCTGTTAAGCATGCAGATTGTGTTTTGCAGGTTCTATCAGCGCTAATAACATCGAAATTGTGTGCAGACGCTGAATAGAAATTCTCTCTCATTGAAATTCCCACGCTTACAATGGCGTGTGGTTGTTAATACCTGCGAGGATTTACAGTTTATTTTGGTATTGCACTAGTTGTTGGGAATTGAAATTAATAAAACGCTCGAATTCTACAATGTGTGGTTTTAAGGTCTAGAAAAAGCAGGAATAGAATTCGAAGGCGCAATGCTCTTCGACGTTGATAAACGACAATGGAAGTTGTTATATATCTTGTAAAATCCGGTATCGAACGCAAATTCGAACGACATCCTGTTTTACACTAGCGTGACATGAATTTGCTACGTAAATCCAAAGCTGATCCTTTGATAAACAGAAAATTGTACGCTAGCCATCTTTTTAACGCTTCCTCCAGAAGGAATTTTATGATTTCCTCTTCTTATCTGCTCATTTAAAATCTACCTTCTTGTTTGCAAAAGTGCAAGACGCAATTTTTATGAAACTAGTCTAATTATTAGTGTTATTTTAAACGTGAAATTTCCCAGATGTGGAAAACAAATAAGTTTCTAAACCACTCAATGATTCTATATTTGGTTGCTAAGGAATTTGGTTTACTATAAATGGTAATGACCCGGAATAAGCTATTGATTTGCAATAGAGCTTCTTTGAATGGAAACGTTTTTGTATTTTTGCTCTTTTCGTTCCCCCTAGATTATATTGTTGTAAATTATTAAATTCCAAATACCAATTTTGATGTTAATAGACACATATCACGTATGCCACTATCAAAATTGTGACGCCGACGAACGAAATCAATACAATTTAATTTGCGCATTCGACGAATTTTTTTGTCCTCGCCGGGAAGCTTTTATTTGGTGTTTTGCATTCTATTCCGTTTCGTGAATATATTGATGGAAAAATTCTTCTCTTTTAGGTATACATTGTCGGGCACATTCCGCCGGGATCGGATGAACGACAAAGGAGCGCTACCCATTCCTCTGACAACATTTACTCCGATCACCATAACAGAAGATATCTCAAACTCGTCCGCAAGTATTCACACATAATTGTGGGGCAGTTTTTTGGACATTTACATTCAGACTCATTTCGACTCATATACAATGATCGCGGTAAGTAGACTCTTAAATAAATGAATTCCTAAGAGAATCTTTACTTGTATAAATCTACACAAATTCGCCAAATTTTTATATATAAACAAGTAATCCATTTTTAGCCCCTAAATTTAATAAGTTTTTACCTGTTTGTATGTAGCAATATTAAATCGTTTTTGCCCAAAAAAAGAACTAATCGCAAAAAACGTATGGAACAGAAATGAAACAATTAAACGCGCTTGCCTGTACACGCTGCGAGCTTTCATTAAACTAGAATTGAAAAATAATCCGATAATCTCTGCAGACGTTGTAGAAATCAATCGAAACTAAATACCTTTATCAGCTTTCATTTAAACATAAATTGGAAAAAATAATCTGCACGTTACGCCACCGCCATTGGGATGTTGAGTACTTACATAACGTAGATTTGTAAACATTTGTAAATCATGGATTTTGGGTAGAACTGCGCTATTAAAAGCAATCGTTTTATTTTTGCTAAACTGAGCGAAACACACTTCGTTTTCATACAAATTACGAATTTAGGATAAATACACACGAACATGTTTGATGTTATAATTAGCTTGGAAATGGAATAATTTACTTGTTTGACAAGACTTGGCAGGCTCTAAGCTATAATTTACGTTCTCGTGTATTAGTGTACTATGAGAATTGTTAATGTAACTTCAAACAGGTAATTTACTGTAAATCTATTAGTTCAATATCTACTGCGACTTTCAGGTTAAACCCCAAAATGCTTTGTTGTTGGAGATTATCAAATTTATTGTGTTTTATTAACGCCGATTTCACAGGAACTAATGTCAAAAGTCCTCCTATCATCGATGGATCATTATACCGGGTGCATTTCAGACAAATCGCTCGAATTATTTCTTAATTAAGACATCTTACTGAACATGCATTTCATAATTAAACGTTTCACTACTTAGTCTCGTGGGAATGTGCTGTATTCGGCAACTCCATTTTGAGATGAGTTTCGTGTTAAATAATTACATAGCTGAGAATAACCACAAGGAGAGATGTATCCAACTGTAGGAAACAGAGAGAGAGAAAGCTATCTTCTTTAATAAGATATTTAAATTTAGTGCTTTTTAAACATTAATAATTTTGAAGATATTTTAATAAAGCTTGGAGTACGAATATGATTACAATATAAATATAAATATCTAGATTATTTTAATTTTCGACACTTACTTGGCTAAAGACTCTATCTTGCACAAGTTTGCTATTTTTTTTTCTGATCTTCCACGTCCTTTCCTTCTTCTCTAACCTTCTCCATCCAGAGACTAAAATGTTTCAATTGGATAAAGTTCTGGGCTATTGGAAGGAATGAAAGATTTAGGCACAATTTTGACATTTTATTATTATATCCTTTTAAGGCCCGGTTTTTCAGTCATTTTTGATTAACTAAATCGTAATCCAAATACTTAAAGCATCGTTGAAAAACTCCCACGTATTTTGTTGAATTCGCAAATCTTTCTCAATTCAAGAATCCGTTTCTGTGGAATAAATTTTTTCATCAAATAAAATGAATTAAACCTTAACGTGTCACTGAAATACGTTTAAACTAAAAGTTAACCTTAAACCAAAAATTAACTAAATTATTTTTTTAAGTTCTGACTGAAATGAGGGCTTAAAGCATAACCAAATCCAAACACAAAGCTTGTGCTTTTTTAGATAGTTTTGTGGAAATAAAACCAAATGACTTGCCACAACTATATATTTTTTGGGAAACTTTGATAGTTTCTTCTTCCTAAGTTTATCTGGAACGTTTTTTTTTTTATATTTGGCAGTATGATACTCCTGCCTAGATAATTGGGTGAATGCATAAGTTTTGTTGGCTATAATAAGTAAAGCATGTTTTATCATGATCTTATCATAAAGCTTCAGACATGAAATTTTTTTTTCGCGAAGATTTTTTATTCCATTATCTTCGTAGCCAGTTAGTTTAGATACCAAATAGCTCTCGTATATATGCAGAAGTCAGAGGACAGGTCATGCCTTGCGTCTCGAGTCTCTTTAAATTTTTATACAGTCGCCACCTTTCACTTATTCAGAAGCACACTCAGAAATATCAACTGTCTTTTCCTTTCGCGTGAAAGAAGTGGAGCTTAAAGCTTCAATAACTTAAAGCTCTTGCCCACTATGAGGTCCTCTATTTTTCTTTTCTTTCCTCCACACTTATTTATTTTGGTGTTGCCTAGTGTGCACAACTAAATTGTCAATGCTGTTGCTACCTATTTTTGCATGTTTTGGGACAGCTCCATTTCTCGGCTTTCCTTAATTTCCAAGTTATAAATTCAGATTATCTTTATCCTATACCATTACCATCTGACAAACCTGCAAAAAAACAAAGGTTATAATATTTGTTGTTGTATCCAATTCTTTGACACGATCGCTGCTACTGTAAAATAATACATTCTAAATGTAATAATACATTTAGAGCAGTTTGTGTTTATGTATGTCACTTCTTATATTTTAAAATTGCTTGTTGCTTATTCTTTACATCCTCCTATTTCTAGTAATTACACAGATCTGATTTCAATTTGCAATTCCGTACAGAATTCAACCAATCGAAAAGGGAATCGTTCTGTGTTTCAGATGCGACGGAAAGTTTGTTTATAGCATTAATGCAGTCGATAGCCGAAATGGCGTTCGCAATGTACTTATTATATAGTTTACGTAGATTAAGGAGCCGGGGTGCCGTCAATGTGGCGTATATATTCTCGCCACAAGTTGCTGGAACTCTTGTAACGCCAGCCGGTTCGAGTAATTGATACTTAAATACAAAAGAGGTCTGACCCGGTCGTCGCAGTTTATATATCACTCGAGACGCTCCCGTTGCCCTTTATTGTTATTGCTTATGATATTCGACTTATATTCCTACGTATCAGGACCGTACTTAACAATTATTACTGCATAATGCTCGCAGTAAATTCGAATGAGACTTCATTAAGCGCCAAATCGGTGTTTATTGCTTGAACTAAAACTAGTATGGCGCAACGACTTTTATTTTTAACTCGTGCATTGCAGTTAGCATTAACTAAATTAGAGTAAATTCTGAGTTAATATGAATTCTCCGTTTTTAAAACATCTTACATATATTTTTGAAGAAAGTATAGATCAAAGTGATACAGGAATAAAAACGAAACAATTTGTAAAACAATGGAGAACTTGTTCAGGAAATTTTTATTCGAAATTATGTTTTCTAAAAAAGCATTTTCTATTTCTAATTATCATATGATAATGTGTCTACAGCCAGAAATAGTTGATGTAATAAAAGCACGAAGGACACGATAGTTAAGGCATGTGTGGATAATGGAAGACTATCCAAGATATTATTAAAAACGGGCATGCGTGAGCTAAAGACATAAAAAAGAACAAAATGGAAAAAATAAAAGTGTTAAACAATAAAGTCAAATTCTAGCTTTTAGTTTCAGTTTTATATTATTTGAAGCATTTTGTAATTACCTCAAATTAATATATAATGTAAGTGCTTCGTAATCAAGTATAATTTAGTTAATGTTTTTCTTTTGTAAAAAAAAGAGTATCCAGTCCATTATCATGCAATCTAGAAATAAATTACATTAGCGAGCATCGATGGCAGTTAAAGCCGCGAATTGAGAACGAAAAATAATTCTATTTCCGGAGTTTTCACTCCGCGCTCCGAAATAACGGACGGAATACTTCAATCTAATTGCCCGATCCGGAGATCGCGGTTTCGCCACAAAGCGAAACAGGCTCATCAAATTAAAACAACCATACTCTTAACGTCCGCTTTACCCGGTGCCCGTAATCCGACCGCATTCATTGACAGACAATTCAATTTCTTGCGATAGCTGCCAATTACTCTCATTGTTTCTCATTTCCTCGATTAAAAGCAAAAAAGAGAAGCAGCGCGCTCGAAACTTGAAGGCGCTGAAACTTGCAGATGAAGAAATAACATTAATCAAACGCCCGAAGAAGAATCGGATATTTATCAAACAAGGGAAGCCTCAGTAATTCGGAATTACAATTCTGGATAATTAATATTGTGGTTGGATGTCGAAATGGTTTTAGTTTTCATTTCATGCTGTTTTTCATGCGGAAGATAGTTTGGGCGAAAATTAGAATGTACATGAGTTTTCCACCGAAGTTTATAGTAATTTGGCTCTATCGTATTTTTCGGGTTAGTTAAAACTTTCAGTTGTAATTTATTTTTACGAACTTTTTTATCAAATTTCAGCACATCCAACTTAAATAGCGCAGCAAAACTAAAAGCGAATCAAAATCGAATTCGATTTAAAAATTTAATTACTAAATCCATGTTTAATTTGAAGAATTTTTGTAATAAATCCTTGAACGATAAAAAGAATTTACTTTAATTTTTCTAATTTTGGATATATTTTTGTTTCTGTTTGCAATTTCTTTAAGAGTTGAAAAAGTTTTGCTGGCCACAAAGCTGCGAATACGAAATAAAGATTCAGAGTAGAAGCTTTGAAATTAGTGAGATTGAATTCGAAACTCGAAAGCTCCTTCTAATGACTGGCTGTCACTTACTCTGTTTATTAAGCGCATTTCTGTAGACAATTAGTTCCGGGTGAGTAATTAAAGATGAAGAAAAATGAATTAACATCAGTTTTAATACACAAAAAAAGAACAGTAATAAAGCATCAGCTGCCGCTACCCGGGCCTTATTTTTAAGGCGCTTAATTAGGAAAGACGCCGGAAAGAGAACTTCGGAAAATAAGGGATAAAAAATGCCTGCCTCCCGGAGGCTCCGGGACAACAATGCGATGAAAGATGATACGATTTATAAGATAAACTTTCCGCAGCGGTTCGTATGTGTGGCACTAAAGCTCACCGCAATTATGTAGTTCTATCAAAGAAAAACTTATTATTACTATTATATAACACGTGCCGTCTTTCGTTTTTAAGGTCATCCGGTTTCATGGGCGATGCTAGCGCCATCTGTAACTCCACGGAGAACATCAGATGGTCCCAATAATCCTGGATTACGGTTATACAAGTTCAACAGAAACACCTTACAGGTAATTCAGTACTTTTTTTACATGGCGGAAAAATACTAATTAAATCACGACTCAAAGTTTCTTTCTCTTAATCAAAATAAATTGTGAAACTTTTAGATTCGTCCATGATTGGGGTGATTCAAAGACAAGTCAAATCCATGGACACGCTGTATTAAAGGCATTAAAGATTATTTCTGGCAATGATATATTTTTTTTCAAATACTTACGAATTTAAGTTACGTCTTTATTAAAGAATAACATTTGTAGCAGTTAATTAACTAGCACATATCAATATATAATAGATTAAATAAAAGAATTATTTAGTAAATTAGTTTAAAATTAAATTAAAATTGGCACTAACGCTCTACGTTTCACTATCGTTTCATAGCTTCGTCGGGAGTGAAAATAAAAAAATAAAATAAATGAAAATAATTAAAAGGATCTATTTTAGTTATTAAAAAATAAAAATTGTTCGTGTTTAATTCAAATACCTTCACAAGACATTCTTATTTGATATTATATATTATATCAAATTTCTGGCATTTAAGTTTTTAAGTAATAAAATTTGTTTAATTATATTTATTGTTTTATCAAATAGGACATGCACATATTACAAGTTATGCATTTAGTATGCCTAACTGAATTTTAATCTGCAGTTATTTGCGCAGTTCGGTGGAGTATGTCCTTTGCGGCTGCGGCGGCGGTGAAGTAATATGGCGAAATTAAATTTCCGGAATAATTTATGTGATCACATATGTGCGGACTCATTTTTATTTAAAAAGGAAGCAAAAGTATATATCATCGCTTGAAAGCGCAGAGCAAAAACAAAAGGCGGCGCGAAATTGCATATTCGAAAACCGAGAGCGGAGCACAATGCAGGCTTAAATTTTTCACGGAATTACAAATTTCGTATTCCGTGTGTAACGGATGTCGAATGTATGGGGCATATTTTGTTGAACACACGTACCACCAGCGAATGATAACAATAAACAACACCGGCGAAGCGCGGGAACAAAGCGATCGTAATTTTCGATCTTCTGTTTCACTGAGCGACTTCAAAGGACTTATCGTTAAACGGATATTGATTCCAAAACACTTATGAAACTGACACAGAAAGTAACACGTACTTTATCTTCGTATTATTAAATCATAATTTCCTAGGTTTTGATTCTTCCGATGTCCACACCGTAATGCTAATGACTAGTGACAATGACTCGTTTTCATCAAATTGACTTCGTAAAAAAAATTTTTAACGTCATAAATATGCATTGAATTCTATTTTCCACCTGCTCAACGATTTACACTGGTTTATTTTTTACGCAAAAATTTGAAAAGAGAAATGGATGTTACGATACAATTAAAGAAATCTAAAGAAGCAGACCTTCAATGGGAAAAAATGAATAACTGAAAAAGAAAATGCATAAGTGGGAGAAAAATAATAACTGACAAAGTCCTTTTATCGATAAATTAAAGAAAATTAATACCTTGCCCACCTCTGGTTCACTTTAAAGCTGTTACTCTATTGGGAAGACTTATTATGAAATTATTGATAGTCCTGAGGTATGACTGCCCAAATTGTAAGGTATGGGGAGGCTGATGGATCTGGTAAAATTTCCTGGACTCTCGAACATGCTCAATGCAATTCATATCTATTGAGCAGGGTATCCGTAATTCCATGACGTTTTTCCGATCATTTACAATTCTTCCACGGTGAGGACGTGCAATGTCATCAATAAAAACAAATCCTTCGCCTGTTGCAGCAGCAAATGGCACAATTATCGGCTCTATGGCAGTTATTGTTCCATTAATTAAAACTAGGAGGTGGCCATCAAATCATATGCCTCCCCAGACACAAACTGATCCTCCGCCAAAAAGAGTGGTTGATGCCATTATATCATTATCCTCTTTCTCTTTATACCAATGTTCGATATCTAATTTTGAAACTTCCAATGATAATGTTCTATGGCCCAATAATATCTGCATGTACATTGATGTGCCGTCAACCGTGGGTATGTAGCGCGTCTCCTTGCACGCAAATTACGTGCAGGCAACCTTTTTCTGATAGTTTAACTCTTCCAAAAGCTTGTCTAAGGACGCTGTTATTTTCTGAAGCCATGAATGTTCGATTTCATGTTGCAGTCAGGACTATAAAACAGGCTTCTTCTTGAGACAAACCTACACCGATCCAATGCACTACTTGCTCGAATTGCACTATTTCCAAACGTCGTCGTAGAGATTTAATTTCTTTAGTAATTAAAACTGAATGAAGAACAAATTAAAATGGAGAAAATATATGTTTTCAACTTCCTCTTCATTTAATTACAACTCCATTATGAGTATATACGTCAATGGATTTATTAAATGTTAAAGGCAAGACTCTAATATATTTACTGCATAAATAGAGAGAAACCAAAATTTTAAAAGCTTTCTTGTATTGTTTTAAAAAGTTTCTTGTATTGTTTCTCTTTACTTCAAATACAAAACATTAAGAAACTTAACATTCTAGCTACATTTTAATGTACTTCTTGGTGTACTGCATTCGCATTACCTTTCTGAAAGAGAATGAAATGTTTAATGTTACTAAACTTATACAGCGTTTCTTCAATTTTTTTATTTAAAACTTTCACACGTTGATATCCTCTAGGTATATACACCAACAACGAGATCAGTTTTGACCGCAGTTTATATAAGAGTTCTATCAGCATTTGTTCAACAATATGTAGATTGGATTGTTGTAGAAAATCATTTTTAAACAATACTAAATTTTCTCTTTTAAACCATTTTCTTAAAATATAAAATTCCATCTGCAATTCCATCAGAGATATCGTATTTGTAGAGTAAATATATAATATGTTATTATTATTATTTGATAAAGTTAATCCAACAAAGATGATATATTATTCATAAGCCAGAAAGCATTGTTCATTAATTAAGTTCATGAAATTTTCAGATACTGGACTACACGCAATTTTATTTGGATCTGTCTTCCGCAAACGCAAATCCCAAGAGCGAGCCCGAATGGATGGTAGAATACAACTTCAGTACCTATTACGGCATCTCCAACATAACACCCCTCAGTCTTCACGTCCTAACTGAAAAATTGACCCACTCCGGTCCGAGCGACAACCCCATCTTTAACAAGTAATTATTAATTTACCCGTCATTTTGTTCTCCCCGCTTGAAATTAAAAGCGGAAGTTCTGTTGCCATGAAATGCTTTAATAAAGCAACGCACACGACTTACTCTTATTTTAGTTTTAATAACGTGAGGAATGATTGAAGACGCAATTAAATTCGGAAAGAATTTCGCAGAGACAACGTGAATTATTTTCCGTTCTTGTACACTTTAATATTTCCAGATTTATTATGTTACACATTATTCTCCTTCGCTTCAATGTTATTGTAGTAATAACTTTCGCAGACGTTCTGACGTAATTTCCTTTAAATGTGTTTCAGATATTACAAGGCAAACTCTGTTAAGATGTACAGCAATTCAAATGGAGGATGTGACGCAACTTGTGCCCATACACACTACTGTGCGATAACCAGGGTAGATTTCGATGAATATGACCAGTGTGTCAAAACTGCTCCGAGTGCCCTTGCTTCCTCTTCAGTGGGTCGCTTGTCATCTTCTCTTACATACGTTGTACTCCTCGCATCGGTTTCACTCATGCCACTCAGAAATCTTGTGATCTACAAAGTGTGATAAACTGATAACAGTGCTTAGTGGGTAATATTAACTAGTTGGCCATGTTCTTTAACATTATGTACGGGGTGTTCATTTTTCAGTTAACCGCAATTCCACAAAATTCCAAAAGACATTAACGAACCAAACAAGCGAATTTTCATTTTACGTCGTAAATATTGTATACGATGTTACGAGATATGGCCAAGGGAATTTTAAATAAATTTCATAGTAATTTATTGTATAAAGAAAAATGGAATTGGTACTCAACGTTTATTGTGCGACTGCAATATTTGCTGTAAAATATTTTTATATTTTATAAAATGTAAATAAAAAGATTATATGATATTTTATATGCGTGACTGCATATAATGAAGATGAATTATAAATATGTTTCAAATATATACGGTACGTAGCTTTTTATGTGAATTTCAGAGCAATGTATATTAATAAAGCACAACTATTATTCTAGCGTAATAGTGCGAATATGTTAAAGTTTTTTGTTCATGAACATTATTAAACACACTTGGAAGTCCTTTCAAAATCAATATCTTATTTGCATTTACATTTCCCTTAAGCCTTCCGTAAGAGCTTTTACTTACTTACATTTTTATTATTTCCAAAAATAATTAACTTTTAGATATAAAACTGGTACAATAAACTATTTCTTAAAATAAAATTTGTTGCCCAATTTTCTCTGAAAATTGCACTACGTGCCCAGTTGAATTTAAAGTTATTTTTAAGGAAAATCAAGCCAATTTTATAACGGGTAGTCACAAGCAGAGACCGGATATTGAAAATACTGTCGGTAATTTAAAACTTTTCAACATTTTCTCTTCGATACAGTATGTAATAAATAAAATTTCATCAAAGAGTCGCAAAGACGAACGCACCAAAGCAAATGCAGGCTGCTCCGATCTGGATACAAGCAAAGTAAAACGCTGTAAGTTTATTTAACAGAACCTCGCTCTACGAGATATTGATTTTGAATGGAAACTCATTGAGGACATAATTACGGAATCCTGCCACTCGTGTGAGGATTTAAGAATAAAAAAGAAGAACGTGCAAGATGTGTTCTTGTGTGATATTTTAAAAATAATTTTAGGTGAGCGATTAATGTATTTTTGTATCGTTTCTGTGTTTCATTAAACGGCGATACTGTATAAAAATTTTAATGTAATTGCAAAAATGACCAAGACCTTTTTGCTATTATATAGCATTATGTAATTATAGCTGTCTCTGTAATATAATCCATGATGTCATTTTTTTATTAAATGTGTTTGTTTATCACTCTGATACGCTCTTCTTTGTTTTAATTATTACATTTTTTATTATATTTTTTTTAAACCGGTGAGTTCGTCTTTACTTTTTACAATTTTCACCCGCCTTATTCTCATTTGTCCAAAGATTTTTGAATTAACGCAAATATAACGAAACAATTAAGCTAAAATTAATTAAAATATTGGCATTTAAAATCTATATTTAATACTATTCGTATTTCCATCAAAAGTTTTTAAGAGACTCCTCGGTGTATTTGATGTTTTGCGCCAAAGTCCGAGATGTTAGAGCCCTTCGGAGAACTTCAATAATTAGCTGTTAACATCCAAAGGGCATAAGTTTGTAGGACTTGCCCCTGTGTAATTAATTAATCAATTATAAATTACGTGCAATCAAGTGTTAATTATCGAAGTAATTCCCAAGTTATACAAAATTAATGAACGGGATAAAAATGTTCGTTTATTACAAGTAGCACCCCTAACAAGGAAGCCAATTGAGAAGTTACTTTTTTACTTGAATAAAACTTTTTCAGTACCATCCAAGTCACTTTTAAAATACAAGAAAATTCCTAAAATAATACAGAGCCAATTAAATTTCGCTTTCTTTCATCAACATCTTATATAATGTTGTTAATCAGCGCAAACAAAAATAAACAAAATTTAAAAAAAAGTCAGTATTACCCAGAAGCAAAAAAATCTGCGTTTATTAAATCAGTAACAAAATTAATAAACTGTTACAATTGGCACAAAAGCATCTTTGTTCTTCTTGTATTTTGTAATATTGGGCGTGCAAAACTTCAAACGCTTCGCTGCATCGAACATAGAAACGTTCTCGCGGATTTCCTTGAAGCCCCCATTTTTATTTTTCAAGGGTACAAAATAATCAACGTCGTCAAGAAGAGATTTTCCTTGGAAAACGTAACTCTCGTAGTCATCTTCGAACGCCTTTCCCTGCGCCACGTAATTTTCAGAGGGGAGGTTCTTACCCTGGTATACCATATTACGTAGCAAAGACAAAGTAACGCAATCCTGTGATTTCGCTTGAGCTATGGAATCACCTACTTTCCCTTGGAAAACTTCGACGGATTTCGCTTGCGGTATGTAATAAGTTTTGCTTTGATTTATTGTTTTTCCTTGTAAGACGTAATCATTTTCGGAAAATAAATAAGTTTTGCCCTGTGAAATTGTCTTTCCTTGCTCAATATATTTCGCATGATTAATAATCATTTGTTGTTGATTAATTGTTTTGCCTTGTTCGATATACTTTGCCTGTGCAATAGTCTTTCCTTGTTCTACATATTTGCCTTGAGAAATATACTTCGCCTGATTAATCGTTTTACCTTGTTCAATGTATTTTGCCTGAGCAATGGTTTTACCTTGATCTACACATTTGCCTTGCGCAATATATTCTACAATGCTTTTGCCTTGTTCTATAGTTTTAGCTTGATCTATATACTTTCCTTGCTCAATACGTTTCGCCTGGTTAACAATCATTTGGTCCTGCTCTATGTATTTTGCCTGTGCAATAGTTTTTCCTTGTTCTACATATTTGCCTTGAGAAATATACTTCGCCTGATTAATTGTTTTGCCTTGTTCGATATACTTTGCCTGTGCAATAGTCTTTCCTTGTTCTACATATTTGCCTTGAGAAATATACTTCGCCTGATTAATCGTTTTACCTTGTTCAATGTATTTTGCCTGAGCAATGGTTTTACCTTGATCTACACATTTGCCTTGCGCAATATATTCTACAATGCTTTTACCTTGTTCTATAGTTTTAGCTTGATCTATATACTTTCCTTGCTCAATACGTTTCGCCTGGTTAACAATCATTTGGTCCTGCTCTATGTATTTTGCTTGTGCAATAGTTTTTCCTTGTTCTACATATTTGCCTTGGGAAATATACTTCGCCTGATTAATCGTTTTACCTTGTTCGATATATTTTGCCTGAGCAATAGTTTTACCTTGATCTACGTGCTTCCCTTGATTTATTGTTTTGCCTTGTTGAATGTACTTTGCTTGGGCAATAGTTTTACCTTGATCTACGAACTTGCCTTGGGCAATAGTTTTGCCTTGTTCTATATATTTTGCTTGAGCAATAGTTTTTCCTTGTTCTACAACGCTTTTACCTTGGCGAATGCATTTGCCTTGCTCGATGTATTTTCCTTGAGTGATGTACTTCGCTTGTGAAATAGTTTTGCCTTGTTCAATGCATTTCCCTTGAATAACCTCGTTATGATCGGTGTACTTTCCTTGGAAAATTGTTTTCCCTTGGTCAATGTACTTTGCTTGAGTGATAGCTTTTCCTTGCTCCACGGACTTGCCCTGAGAGATAGTTTCGATCTGCTCGATTGTTTTGGCGTCTTCCACAGTGTCGTATAGATCAATGAATTTACCTTGTTCCACTTCATACCAATTCTATAAGAATAAGAGCAAAAGCACTAATTAAATTTGAAATACATTTTTACCTAAAGTTCTTGTAACAAAATTTCTTTCGATGTCTTAAAAGCTGTTAAATAATAGAGAAGAGAATAGCCATGTAATTCTGATTATGTTGTAACAATGAGATTGTAAATATATTAGAATGCCAGAGGGTATTCAGTTAAAACAGAACGTTCGGAAATTTGATTAGCACTGATGGATAATAAAAATAAGGTCAAATTTGGCACAGTTTTGCTTCTTTTCATTCTCTTCTAATTATATACGACTTCGTGGGTGTATCTGCAGGGAGAAATATTAAAAAAATGAATTAAAAAAGTCGAAAGGTTTTACTTGTTTCGCTAATCACTTCGATTAAAAAAATATATCGATAAATTTATAATTTTTATAAGTCTCTCCGTATAGTAATCAGAATTTATAAAAAAAATTACTCATTGATTGTAATTGTAAAAATAATGGAAAATTATATTCAACATGTATAATTTTATAAACAAAGTAAAGTTATGAATTTCTTATGAATATGTTCACAAGTGTTCCATCACGTTTAAATTTTTTTTATATAAATCATAATAAACGTTGTAATAATTAACCAAATTCCTCATATTCTGGAAGAGGTCTCACAAAACCAAAACTAGAAATTATTTGTTTTGTAATAATAATACAAGGGCAATAGATTTTCTTCTGAACATTATTTAGGAAGAGGTATAATAAACGCTGAGATGGTCAAAATAATTACACAGAAACTAAAAATAAAATTCGAACATAATCCTTTGCTTTTAGAATTGATTCTGGGCACAAAACTAAAGAATGAAAAATATGATAAACCCAATTTAAGAACTGATAATAAACTTAAAAGGAACCTTAGTTTTTTTTTTATAAATAATTTCATAGATTATTTAAATTATAAATAAACGAATGAAAGGAAGAAAAGCTTGGCAAATTCTAAAACTGCAAAAAGAAGCAACATAAAATAAATTGTCAAAAATAACGAAAGTAGTTAATGAGACAAGTCCTGATATATAATTTATTATTAACCCTTTAAAGTACGCAAAGAATAATCACAATTTAAGATGACAAGTATAATGAAAGAAAAGCAAATTCTTTTAATTTACTACTTTTTTTTATTAAATATTTTAATACAACTAGAAATATTTATTAATAATTCAATTTATTTGTTTATTTTACGACTTCTTTCATTGATACATGATTTATAGAAAATTTTTACATAGTTTTCCACGATATATAACATCAATAGAAAGTCAAACAGAAAAAAATACACTTACGTTTTCTTTGATGTTCAAACCCATCAATTCATGACCCACGAGGAAAACTTGATGCTTTTCATCTTCGGTCAGATCTAAGAAATCGTAATTATGCTGCAAAAAACAACATTTGAGGAAAAATCTAGTGAAATTGATTTTTTTTTTATTTTACGTAAAGTTTCACTCACTTGGTACAAATTAATTTGCATTTTGATTAGGTTGAGGTCCGGAATGCAGACTGTAGTAAAAAGCAAAATAAACTGATTTTTGCGAGCGAGGCCCGAAATTTAAACGAAATTTGTTTCCGGGATCGCCGCTCAATTCCCTTCTAATTGGTTGCTGATATGAAGTCTGGCGATGCGAATAGGAAAACGGCCATTGGCGAGGCAATTCAAGTGCGCCCGCCACAACACAATCGTATGATGATGGATTCATTTGATTTCTCTTGCTGAACAGGATCTAAACATCAATTTGTTTTGTGTTTTTATCTTGTATAAATAGTTTCTTGGCTTTATCTCTTTCAAACTTATGACTATGAGTAATGTAGTAGCAATATGCGCGTAATTTTAACTTAAACGTGGAACTTCTTTAACTTAAAAATATATGTACATAAATACATAATATTTTTACTTGTACATTATTGTATTTGAAAAATTGCTTTGGAAAAAGAATCGGTCGCGAATCTATACAAGGCGTTGTATAAAAGTTTTTAAGTCTAATAAATTCAATAATACACGCAAAAGCAAGTAAAATAAAACAAAATGAGAATCTTTTTAAACAATGTAATAAAATAATTTATTTAAATAAAAATTAATTACGTCCGTGTGACCTATTTTTATTAGTACTTAAAGCACCTTCTTGTCAGTTGAAATTTAGCTAACAATTTGTAATAATTTTCCGTAGAAACACTTTTAAAATTAACACATTGACAAGTTCTTCAATTATAAGTATAATAAATAATAATAAACTATTATACTTATATTTTTTATTCTGGTTTATTTATTTGGTTTATTTCCATGCCTACAATTGCAAAGACAATTGTTTCTGAGGCTGCCTTGTGTAAAACATTTAAGCCAGGACTAAATTTAATCCTAAATTAGAAACCAAAGAAACCTAAGGGAGAGGAAATTCCTGCTGAGGTAACGATTAAGAAACCAGACGAACCGGAAAAGGTAGAAGATGAAGTTGTCGTCATAATAGAGAAATCGAGAAAACCGGAAGAAGATGAAGCCCCCGCTGAAATAACCATTAAGAAACTGGAGATACCCGAAAAACCAGATGATATTTCAGTAATATCAGAAGAAATTGTTATTAAAAAGAGACAACCAGAGAAACCGGTGGAAGAAGAAGTTACTACTGAAATAACAATACAAAGCCAGAAGAAATAGAAAAACCGAAAGAAAACTCAGAAATTACTGAAGAAGTTGTTATTAAAAAAAAGACACATCTTATGACATACAACATTTTGTGTGTCACATTCTAACTTAGGCTTAAATTTAATTCTGGTTTGAACCTTTTATACAACGCAGCCTAAGGGAATAAACCAGACATTAAAGTTAATCCGTAATGAAAATACCGGCCCTTAATAGGATTAGTTAACTTATATTGATTCGATTGTATATGAGGCTCGTACAGAACTTTTAATTTTCTTTAATTGTACGTATGAGTAAATTTTAACTACCTCTCGGAGGTGACTAGAAGAAGTTATCTTTGATTAATGTGAGCACGTGAGTAGGGTTTATTCTATTAAGGGTGTGTTTATCAATCACAGGTTAACTTTAAGTTAACTCTCAGCTTCAGTTAATTGCCATGGCAACAATTGCCTTCGTAGTCGTTACTTTGGGAACAAACTCAGTTAGAATTAACTTGTGATTGATAAACCCACCCCTCTCGGGCAATTTATGAACGGTTTAAAGTTAATAGAGTTAACTCTAAGTTAACTCCATGCACTTTATGAATGCTAAAAGTTGAGAACTCTGGTTAAAAAGTTCATTCTGTAGTGGTAAGACTAAAGCTCGAATTCAGAGACGCAAATTAAGCCGATCTCAACCTCATCTCTCAACTACTAAGGCTGCATTGTACAAAAAATTTAAACCAAGATTAAATTTAAGCCTTAGTTAAAATATGACATACAAAATGCTGTACGTCATAATGTTTGTCACATTTTAACTTAGGATTAAATTCAATCCTGGCTTAAATCTTTTATACAACGCAGCCTAAAAGTCTGATCTCAATCGTTTCTTACTTTCTTAAAGTAAAATTAAGACTGACTATTTTTTTCTAAATCCAGTATAACTTGAGACGAGATTGAGATGAGAAGAAAACGCTCTGATCTGAATGTTTCTGAATTCGGGCCTAAATGTATATTTTCGAATACGTCATACCAAAAATAAATATAGTGTCAAATTTAAATAAATTAAGCTTTCATAGTCTGTAACGTAGGGAAATTTACAATATTTCTAAAAAGACAAAGTGATACATTTTTGTCCAAAAAAAAAAAGAATCTACTGTTTAACTTGGAGGCTTTCACGGCTGTTGTCCATAATTGAATTGGCTTCCGGTTGGAACCGCGTTACGATTGCTTCTACTGCCGACGTTTCGTTCTCCACTACAAAAGGATTTCCTCAGGGCTACTGCTGCTACTGGCGTTATTGCTGCTGCTAGTGGTGTTGTCGCTACTTCTCGTTAGTCGATGAGCAGCAGCAGCCCTGAGGAAGTTCTTCTGCAATGGAGAACGAAACGTCGACAGTAGAAACATTCGTGCAGCTGTTCCAACCAGAAGCCAATTCAATTGTGAATCTACTATTTTTCTTTTTATTAACAAAAAATAAACGGACAGAAAATTTGTTTACTTATTACAAACACAATGAAAATGAACTATAATTGTGTAACTGGCTATATAGAAAGTGTTAGGGAAGAGTTTATACATGTATTTCGGCCTTATCGGGCCTCATCAGAACTCTGCACCTTAAAAAAGTTTGGTTTATTGAAAAATTTAGAAAAACTTACCCCTTTTTTGAATTTCTAATGATGAGGCCCAATAAGGCCGAAATACATACTTTTCTAACACTTTCTATACTGCCAGTTACATAATTTTAGTTAATTTTCATAATTTTCATCTGGCAAGAAAACTTGATTTTACATAATGTAACAAAAATATGTTTTTGGAAATCAAATTTCTCTTTTCTCTAAGAATATTTGTATTTAGGACAATAAATTGATTTTTGCTGAGTCTTTATCAATATTAATTTTTAAGGACATTTGATTGAGTTACTTTTGGAAAAAGCAAAAAAATTTGTTTTCATTCATAGTTTTTATAAAATATTGTTGTTGGACACTGGAAGTTATTTTTTACACATAATTTTGTTTGACTGCATCAATTCTCCAAGAAAAAGTTACATAGTTTTCGAGCTACTGCAATTTCTTGTTCTTGAATTTCGATTATTCGAATTTCCCGCCAAATTTGAAATGATCGACGCGGTTATGTTGCTCTTTGGTTTTAATGGATACTGCGATTTTCGTTTTCACAAAAGTTAATAGTAATTTTTTTCACATTTATTACGAATTTTATGAACGGTACTCTGTATTATTTTACCATCGTATACAGTTGCGCCCCTATAATTCAAACCTCCACAACTCGAAATTTACTCTTACTATTTGATGCTCCCTGCATCCCTATAACTGATATCTCTTTCTTTAACTCAAAACCTCTTAATTCGAAATAATTTACTGGCTCCTTGAAATGTGAGTTATGGAGGTTCGACTGTATTTTATATTGACTATAAACTATATGTTTATTGAGGTTGTTATGAAAGAAGTAAAAGTAAGTTCTCATGGTTTAAATGTGGAACATGAATAGATCGCCTATTGTCAAGGAAATAATATAAGCACAAGATTTTTCAAACAGATGAGCGAGATATAAAATAGGTTAAAAGTCGTGAGTGAGAAAGATACGATTATATGCTCCAAGAGTGAACAGAGTTGAACGCAGCTTTATTTGTAAGGAAAAATTAGGGAATTTCCTAATACTAGGTTGGGGAAGAAAGGAAAATTTTCGTGAACCTGAATACCTGATAGGAAATTCACTTTAAATGGGTTGGCAACATTGAACCTAACCTAAATTCTCTATTATTGACATAACCTCACTTTTAATGTGTGTAAAGCATTTCGAAAAGAAAAGAAAGTGCCTCTATTTTTGAAAGCAATGATTTTAAGGCGAACGCTATTATTTTACAAGAATAACCAAATCCGAACTGGAAGATACGACATTGGTATGCCAGTCTTTTTAAACCGAGAGTAACTCCTCCTCCTTATGGACACATTGTTCAAATTGGTGATCCAAGACTACGATCAGCTGCTGAGCCAGTGGCTGTAGATTCCATAAATAGTCCTGAAGTACAAACTTTAATTGCGTGCATGAAATACGTGTTCAAGAAATATAAGTGCGTTGGACTGTCGGCACCTCAAGTTGGTGTAGCTTTAAGAATAATTATGTTAGAGTTTAGTCAGAATCATGCGAAAGCTTTTAACAAAGAAGAGTATAAATTTAAGGAAATGGGTTTTGTGCCATTTACAGTGAGTACATACTATTAATCAACATCAAATACTTATTTTATTTTACAGGTAGTTATAAATCCTGAAATTAAAATCACTGATTACAACAAGGTCACATTTTCAGAAACTTGTGAAAGCATACGAGGATATTCTGGTGATGTACCACGATACAGAAATCTACAATTAAATGGTAATGGTAATATGAAGAGTGTAATGCATGATTGATTTCATTTATTTTATTTGTTACAGGCCTCAACGAGCACGGTGAAAAAATCAACTTGCAGGCAAATGGATGGATTGCCAGAATTATACAACACGAACTTGACCATTTGAGTGGTAAATTATACACCGATGTAATGGATAGGAAATCTTTCACTTGTACTTCTTGGCAAGCTGTTAATGAAAGGAGAGGAAAAATTGTTTTGCCTTATTATCCTGACTGAGATTATATTTTTAATTTCTGGAAAGTGTAACCCTAATCCCATAGTATTTATAATAAATAAACTATTTTAAATTAAAATATAGAAATTGTTTGTTTTCTGACATTTCGGAGCATTGCCATGGCTACGCAATGAAGACACTTCTCATAAGTAAATGTATTACGTAACCATGGCAACGCTCCGAAAAGTCTGAAGTTTGCTCATTATAAAAACGAATTGAGTCGAATGGAATATTTTGACATCTTTTGAGAGATTTCTCCTTTTACCATGTTGGCTACACTGCTGCCAGTCGATTGAGTGGCCTATACAAGGAAATGTCAAGTCTAGGTACATGTGAATCTCCCGGGTGTAATACCCCTGCAAAATTACAGTGCCCCACATGTATTAAATTAGGCATCCAAGGCTCCTTCTTTTGCACCCAGGAGTGTTTCAAGAATAATTGGAAAACGCACAAAATCATCCATGCTTTAGCCAGTAAGTAAGGTTAGGTAGGTATGTGTGGTACATTAACCTATCAGAATGATTAGCTATTTATATCGATGGTATCGTTACTTTCTCGGAAGAGGTATTAATCATAGGTAAGCTTCAAAACTCAAGTAAATTTATACTTTATAGAGGGAGAAAATGTAGATGGTAAAAAGGAAACTACCTACAATCCATGGCCAAATTACACTTTCACTGGGAAGCTTCGACCATTTCCCCAAACGGAAAGACGCTCTGTTCCATTGAAAATACCAAGACCAGATTATGCAGATCATCCGCAAGGTTACCCTCTGTCAGAACAGGCAGTCAAGGGTTCAAGCCAAATAAAAATCTTAGATGATGAAGAAATAGAAGGTAAAGTTAAAATTTATTAATGTGCATGTAAGTTTTACATACTATCTTCATAGGAATGCGTGTGGCTTGTAAGCTAGGGCGAGAAGTATTAGATGAAGCAGCTCGAGTTTGTGATGTTGGTGTTACAACTGATGAAATTGATAGAGTCGTCCATGAAGCATGCATAGAAAGAGATTGTTATCCATCACCTCTAAATTATTACGAGTTTCCAGGTTCATGTTGTACATCTGTTAATGAAGTAAGCATTCACTTTATCTTAGTCAAAAATAGATGGATTTCCACCCAGTGTAATTGTTTGCAATGGTGGAATCATGGAATGCATCTACAATGCAATACAAGTAACTATTTACTACACACTATGAAGTGTGTAAACTTTTAAATCACCTGATCACCTGTACACAATAGCAAGAAAGGATATGTTTCATCAGATTAGAGCCGGAAATTAATATTTTTTTAATGCACCTGGTGTATTCATATATGCACCCTAGTGAATGCACCCTTATGGGTGCTTTCATTGCCTGACCCATCTCTAAAAATAAGTAAATGTAATATCCTTTTTAGAGGTAGAGATCCTTGTCGATAATTAATTTTTCATCAAAGAAATTTTAATTTAAAAATTGGTTTCTTAAACTTTGTTTTTTTATATCTTAACTTCCCCAGGTTATTTGTCATGGTATCCCAGATTCAAGACCTCTGAATGATGGTGACCTCTGTAATGTCGACATCACTGTTTACCATAATGGGTTTCACGGTGATTTAAATGAAACCTTTTTTGTTGGTAATGTCAGTGAAAAGCACATAAACTTAGTTAAAGTCACCTATGAGTGTTTATCAAAAGCAATAGATATTGTTAAGCCAGGTGAAAAGTATCGTGAAATTGGAAATGTGATTCAGAAGCATGCCCAAGCCAATGGGTATTCTGTGGTCCGCAGTTATTGTGGGCATGGTATTCACAGACTCTTTCATACTGCCCCCAATGTACCACATTATGCTAGTAAGTTGAATGTTTATGATGTAAGTGCTTGAAATGATCTCTATTTTGCCTTCTTAGAAAATCGTGCTGTTGGAATTATGAAGCCCGGTCATTGCTTTACAATTGAACCAATGATATCAATGGGCACATGGAGGGATGAAATGTGGCCTGATAAGTGGACCGCAGTTACTGCAGATGGTCAATGGTCTGCTCAGTTCGAACAAACCTTGTTAGTAACCGAATCTGGTTGTGATATTCTAACCAAACGTCGGAATGATACTGGGCTGCCTCATTTTACGGACAAACTGTAGGACCAAGTGCTCAGACGTTAAGTTTTTTTATGAATACCAAATTACATCTATGTCTAGTTGTAATTAATTTTTGAATTCGTGTTTATGTAACAAGGAAATAAATGAATATTGAGAAATATTGCGATATTTATTGTCTTTTCAATCTTTTTTTAAAGGTTTTTGAGTAAACGTGAAATTCTGACTTACACTAAGTTTTTATTTAGAGATATCACTACATATTTTATTTTTTTAAATACACGTTAATAACAAAAAAAATTGAGTAGTATTCCCTATATGTATACATTATACATATTAATGCATTAAACATGCAGAAATATGTTAATTAGTTTCTGAATTAATTGGTGATGGTGACTTGCTGTTATTAAAAGTATTTTCAGACTTAGATTTTTCTTCCTCTTTCATTACACTCTCAGCCCTCTTGGTAGAGTCATCTTTAAAGCGATTTCGTGAGTAACTGGAAGGTGATTTTGGTCTACTCAGATAATTACTTCGACTAGAACTTCTAGATCTCGAGCGGCTCCTCCGTCTCAAACCCGACTTGGGGTTCCTCTGTTTCTTCATACTTTTTGCTATGACTCGCTTTTGATGATCAAGTTGAGGAAACAAATCTATAAAAAGTAGTTGTTTTAAGACATACATTTTTAACGTTAATCATTTACTAACCATGAGATATTTCCAACGCTTTTTTGGCTGCGTTCATTTCCGCTTGTTGTATGCTATGTCCCATTGCACTTGCTAATCTTCGACCACGAAAATAAACTGCTACAGTATACACTCGTGTGTTTGTTGGGCCTTTACATTCAATCACTCTGCAAGGAATCTTTGTAATCATTTTCTTATCTTACTGTAAAAGAACTTACTTATACACTGGAATGTCAGGTTCACCTCCATCCATTGTACGTAAAGTTAGACAACACTGTTGCAACTTTGACTTAGGGTCGTTCCAATCTTGGTTCATAATAAAGTCTTGTAATCTTGGGAATAAAGTTACTTGGCAAAATACTTCGCAGTATTCTAAACCCTAAAATAATTTTCAATTAATTTGAATTTCAATTAATTTTTTATCATTTACTTTATCCACGTAAAGAGCACCAATAAAAGCTTCTAGTAAATCAGCCCTATCTTTCGTTTTTAGTTCGGCTTTCGGATTATTATAAACAGCGTAGTTTGCCATGCCTAGATCATCGCAAACGACCGCTTGAGTCCTATTGTTCACTAGCGAGCTTCTCAATAGCTGAAAAATAATGTTATTTTTTAATTGATGCGGAATCAATAAATTAACTACTCACAGATAGATGACCTTCATGATGCTCAGGAAAATATTTATACAAATACTCTGATGCTATAAGTTGCAGTACAGTATCACCAAGAAACTCCAGTCGTTGATTCGACCCTAAAGTCAAATTAGTATAGCCAACACTACGATCGGTGAATGCGCGAGCTAATAATCTTATGTGATTAAATTCTACGCCAATCGAATCTTCGAATTTCATTAATTTTTGCAGAAGTTCGAACTTTGGAATCCATTGCCTGTCACCTAGAGGTTCTTTTTCTTGCAGTGGATGTGGAGGAAGATTAACCCAAACGTCCAGTAAATCTGGATGCTCTTTAAAAAGGGTCTCAGAAAACACCCTGTCTACAATCTATAACACATAAAAAATTAATTTTGGGAAATATATGACAATAAACGGGAGGACTTACGTCAATACCCCCATCTAGAAACAGTGCCCCCATTAAAGCTTCAAAACAATTTGCCATAGCATGTCTCAGTTCTAAATCATGGCATAAATCTGATCCATGTGCATACAACATAAACTGGTCAAGATTTAAAGTACGTGCAAGGACTGCCAGATGTTGATTCTGTACTATGGCAGCCCTGTATGTTGCTAAACCACCTTCTTCTAAATCGGGAAACGTATAAAATAGATGAATCGAAGAGAGAAATTCAACAACAGCGTCGCCCAGAAATTCCAATCGTTCATTGTGAGTAATGTTCGATTCGGTTTCTTGCTGTTTACCAAAACGAGACATTATATTTATTAAAGTATTTATACCTGGAAGCAAAATGGATTAAATAATGGCGACATATGAGTAAGTACACACCTCTCTTTCTAGTATTCATGTAATGGATACGTCTGTCTCCATACTCGGGTTGCCTTATACCACAATTTGTAAGACTATTTCGTGCATGATCCGGATTGGTTCCAAAATTTTCTCGATATGATGGATGGGTCAGTGCTAATTGAAGTAGGGCACGATTATAAAATTTGTAACCTATTCTTTCTTCCAAGACATTCAGAGAATGATGAAACCTTAAGTGACATACCAAGACAGGTATCAACATCGCATGCTGCAAATATAAAAGCAGTAATATCAGATATGTTTGTATTTAAAATATAAAATAAACTAAATACAGTGAAAGTTCTCCATACTAGCAGCTCTCATAAGCGGACAAAAGTTTGGGTATTACTTTGCTAAAGCAAAGGACAAAGAGCTTCTGAGAGCTTCCACTATACATTTAAGTATTAAAGTACTAAAAAGTATTAGAAAGATGTATGAATCCAAACCTGAATAATATCGCACATAATTCCAGTGCGATAAAATCCCTCAGCTGACACCGCTACAGTAACATCCCTCTTCATCTTACTCTGCGTTCGCATTTCTTGTAGTTTATTTTCCTTCACTTCTAACTTGCGCCGGTCCTCGAAAGTTGGTTTAGACATATTCGCGAGAAGATGTCTGAATTTAACATAATCTCGCCATGCTTTCTGATACCTTGAGAACATATACAAATTAATACTTGTGATTAGAAAAACACATGGAAGACATACTCAGGATTACCAGCATAACTTAGTTGAGGTGGACGAATACCAAAATGAACGATTTCTGGGAATTTACAGTTATTGATTACTTGTGAATCAATGTTTCGATCAAGTTGATCTACTCGTACGGAACAAGGCTTCTTGCCTGGATACGTTACGACCATGCCCTGTACAACAGCTTTTTTAATAAAATTAAATAAACAACATATTTCTACTTACTTTTACTTCATCAGCATATGCTTGCCATTCATACTGACTCATATTCACCATATTTTGCAACTGATTTTCTCTAATAAGAGGTACTGAACTCTCTAATAAATATTGAAGTACTTCTTTCATAGATAAAATTTCTTTGCCGTTTTCAGGTAATTCACGTACAAATCTTGGCATGAAATGAAACTGAGAACACCCTTGACTATCTCCGGCTGCTTTGAAGTCTAAGTCCACTAATTCTAAAACTTCTCTAAAGAGATAATCATCTAAAAATGAGAAAGTTAGACAGAATCATAAAAAAAATAAATATAATTACGAAACAAATCCAATTCTTGAATAGTAAAATTATCAGGAACCTTCTCCTCAATGTATAGAATTGTGTATTCGATGTTAAATCTAATGACCTTACAAGTAGGTAGTTTAATCAAGGGAAAATGTGAAAACATGGAAAAACCCTCAAAGATAAACTCGTGCTCATCGTGTTGAATAATCGTGGGAGTTTTAATTAAGAAATTTGTTGGAGGAGATATAGTAATGCGATAATGAAATAGTTTATCGCCATTATTTGTATTCAAATCACACTGTATTAGAAACCTTTCTCCAGGATAAATGCCATGTCTTATGCCTGATTTTTGAGATTTTTTGGAGCACCTACACAGTGGACCATCATTCATTTCTCCTGGATCATTATACCTACAATTAATTGAATAAATTGGATGGTAAACAAACTGACGGCTAAAAAATTTGATTCTTACCACATTTCCGGATGCAGTCGATCAGGGTGTTGTTGTTTTCTTGTTAGTTCCTCCATAGTACAGTCTTCTTCATCAGTTAATTCTTCTTCTGAACTATCATCACTACTCGACTGTTCACCTAAATAAATAAATTAAAATTACTTACTCATACATGAAACTTATGAAATGGTTGTTACTTTTATGTTTGCATATTCTGGCCCTGTTCTTTCGAGGTGGGGGCTCATACTTTGGCTTAGTTGCATTTACAGCCTGTGTTCTTAATACTAATGTGTTCTTAAATGTTTCACATATTCTTTTCAATCTCTCTGTTGCTCGTATAATTTTAGGATTAATTTCATCCCGTTCGTAAAACAAATCTGCAGGCGTCGTTCTGGTCCAAATTTTCTTTTCCTTTTCCAAAATATCCTCCTGCAAATCTTCTGATAATTGCTGCATTTTCCAGGACATTTCTTCCCGTGTTGAACAATAGTCTTTTCTCCACTTTAATAAAATCAAGTCCCGCTCAGACTTTGAAGATTCCAATTTGCTTGATTTGGATGAAGATCTACTTTCAGTTCTGCTACTGTTGCTGCAACTTCTGGAGTTGTGATATCGTTCCACACTTCTCGGTCTCCTAGAATAAGGGCTCCTGCTTCTAGACCTGCGATATCTGCACTCGTTCAAGTCTTTTTGTCGGCTAGGAGATTTTGATTTTGACCTCAATCTACAACATAGGAGTCTACGTATTAGGTTGCTTCAATTTTATAACTTTCTAGCTTACCTTCGTTTCTTATAAAAATCTTTCATCCTCAATTGCCTATCGCTTGCAAATTTATCTTCTGCATAATCTTCCTGTTTAATTTTAGATTGCCTGTCGTAGTTGTTCTTGGAGTTTTTATACGATTCAAGTTCCTGGGCGTAATCATAAACATTGTTGGCATCGCTGATGCTTTGATTATAATTTGTAGGCCCAGCATAGTTATTATTACAGTAATAGTAATTTTGATCATAGCCGTGAAATGGAAAGTTATAAGCAGCAGGCGGAGGTGGAGCAGGTGGAGGAATAGCATATTCAACTTGCTGTTTAACATAATTTGGTGGTGGAACAGAAAAATCAGGGTACTTAGGGGGCCACTCTTGCCAATTTGTAGGGGGCCCCTCGGCATTTGACTGAGGGGGTGGATAGTTTGCATTGTAAAACCAATGGTCTCCCATTTTTTTAAAATAGAATCATCAGTAGATTAAGCATACATGTTTCACTATTTTAAACTGGAATTTCTTGCACAGAGCAAAGTCAATAAACTAAGCATTTAACTTAAATTAAATTAAACTGGAATTTCTTGTACAAAGCAAAGTCAATAAACTAAGCACTTAACTTGATTGTGCACCGAATTTAAGGTTAGAATTTGTTTAACTTCTTCGCTTAAAGACCGTTTTACACTACCCTACCCCATTTCTAGCAGAGTTGCCAACTTTGTCAAACGTATTGTCTCCAATATTTCGGAATGAAATCGCCCAATGCGTATATTTTATATGGAAGATAAAAATTTTTACTCGCCAAATTCAAAAGTAAGAATCGCCCACCAATGCATTTTAAGTGGTCGCCAAGTTTTATTTAAAAATCGCCCAAACGGCAATAAATCGCCCACGTTGGCAACCCTGATTGCTAGTACAAGATTTGACTCAATTTCTTAAACACTTTAATTTATGAATTAAAAGCTATTTTCAAAAATAGAACGTGTTCTATCTTCAAATCATAACTATCTGTAGGTAAAAAATTCTTGTTCTAAATATTTATTGTAGAAATTGAACCAAATCTTGCACAACGGCCTTATTAAGGCTGTTTTACACTGCCCTATTCTCGTGCAAGATGTCCCATACCTCTCGAAAAGTCCAAAAATGCTTTTTCATATATACATTTGATCAAAAAAATATTGTTAATAGGGGTAATAAGGATATTCAGATTAAAAGAAATGATACTCGGGTAATAATTACACGGGTATTACTCGGATACCCGAGTATCTGATACCTTCCCTACTTTCTTAGGTACCCGAGCAACGATTATACGGGTAGTACTAGGGTACTCGATTTTTTCCTTACCTTCCTACTTCTACCTTGGTAATAACTGTATAAAATTATACTCGGATAACAATTTATTCGGCTAGTACTCGGGTACTTGGGTACCCAATATTTTCCCTAGTACTTGTGAGTAGCGAAAATCGAATATATTTTGCGTTTTTATTTTAACTGCTAAAGCAATAACGTATGAATTATTAATTTGAACAAAAATAAACTGCCTGGATAAGCCTTTTAAATGATAGAGCAGATAAAATATTATTGAAACATGAAAATATTTTACAGCGGATTTCTGTAAATTGATTAATGAAAAATACTGATAATTCATAAGTTATCAATCTTAAGCCAAAAAATGTGATATTATTGAAAAGCTAGTAGAAAAGGAATCCACATATGTTATAATACACAAGGGCTAACCAAAACAGCAATAAAATAGTGTCATAAAATCATAAGGTCTCTAACTTTTAAACGAACTGGCCTGTATAGTTGGAAATAATTTTATATAATGGACAATGGGATTCTACACAATTTCTATTAAGAACATTTGTTGTTAAATAACTGAGATCCCATGGTTGTCCTCGAAAAACGGGCATCCTGTTCGTATAAACTGCACTTTTTTTTATAGTACCTGTCGAATGTTTCGAACCTTTACCAAAATGTAGGGAAATTTCAAAAATTTGTCGTATATTTAGTGATAACAGCAAGGTTGCAACAAAAACCCTAGAATTTTGGCACTGATAGGTATAATAGAAAAAAAGACTGAATATATTTATTCTTTAAAGTGATTCCAGTGTATTCTCTTTCATTAACTTTAAGTTTTACGAAAATTCACTCAGTTCATAATTGGGTTAGATGTGTCAGAGGGAACATATAAAGACTTAGTGCATGTAAGAGTGAGAATGATGTATCCACCGGGTGAATTTTCGTAAATTCGTGTTGCAAGTATTTAAAGACCATTTAAAATTAGACCACCCTATTTATTGTACAACACGTCGGGGAATCCCCTATAAAGGAAATGAGCGCTGAGCGACTCGTCACCTCTATATTGAAAGTAATAAAATCAATTATTTTATTACTTTCAGACTTCGCAAACAAAATTCCAAAAAATCATGCAGATTATTATTACATACTCATACAAAGAAATAAATGAATGCATTGATATATTTAACGCATTTGTTTTCTGAGTGTACAGGTCACTAAATGTTGTAATTCAAACTAACAATGTATTTATTTATACAGGTTGCGGCGTTAAGCTTCATTCGCGGTGAGTGGTGACTAACTTCCTTTTCGACGGAGCGAGCTTTATATCTTTCTGGAATCCTCTGGTTTAGGTTCATATGTTCCGGAGGCTCTTCGAAGGTGCCTGTGGCGTGTATCACCCAACGCCATAGAGATGGTGACGTCATTCCGTCTCGCCAGTCGCGCGATTATGTACAGGGTGGGCCAAATTCAACACTTTTAATAGGAAACTCCTAGTTTTAGGCGAGTTAGACAAAAACTGACCTCGGTCCCTGGAGCTCGATTTTTAAGACAAAATTAATGGTGAAGACCGCGTTTCGATATCTTGTATCGTTTAGGAGCTACAGGGCGTTTCTCAAAATTCTACGATTTTTAAAAACCTTTATAACTTTTTTGTTTATGAAAATTTTTGATTTCTGTAAAGACTTCTTTAAGACACTTTTTCATGCAGAATTCATTGCTCCAAATTATTTTTTTCCCAAAGTGCTCAATATTTGAGATATTAGCTAGAACTTTGATTTTTTATATGGAACACCCTATATATTTTTACATTTCTGAAAAGAGCATAAAATTCTATTTACAAAAATATAAAACACTTGATATTTTATTCAAAAGATTTTTGAGTTGTAGAGCTTTCATGTTTTAATTAAAATTTTGATGTTTATTGCAGCATCCAAGTAGGCTGTGGATGATGATAGCTAAATATTTTTTGAAGATTCAATGAGCCATAAAAATATTACTTTTTAATAAATATAACGAAGTTATAACGAGTAAATACTAATGTAATCGAAACTGCGCAAAAATTACATAAAGTATCAAATTGTCGGCCATTTTTTACTAAACATAAACGATTCCGTTTTGTTATGGTTTGAGCTGACATCATCAATTCAAGGACTGGTAGTGATGCATTTTTCTTATTCAATAAGGTCAGAATCTTTGCTTCTTTAAAATTTGTATGGCAGAAGTTCTTGCTAAGATGTTTTCTCCAACTGACGTCGGTCATTTTCAATTTCTCCCAAAACTATGATCTTCTCTAATTCTTTATTTCCGTTTCGAGATTCATAATTTTTAGTTTTTATGAGTTTAAATGACTAAAAATTTATTATTTTGTTTTTAAATCTCAAGAATATATCTCTGAAGGATTGTCATCTTTCAGGATACCACTCGTGGTAAAGATTAATCGCTGCTTCTGAATTTTCGCCAATTTCTATAAACACTTTAACATTTAATATTAGTAAAGAAGACAGTGGTTTAGAAATAACAAATCAGAAAAGTAAATATAAATCAAAAAAGTTTATATCCTTAAATATAAATCAAAATAGATTGTATCCCTAGATACGTATTTCGGCAGATGCGCTGTCATCTTCAGTACACACTTACACTTACAAGTTAAAGGCACTTCATGAAGTCTTGAGATAGTATAAATATTATAACATGTCGTATTTCTCGTAGTTTTCGTACAAGTTTAGTTATCTCCCTAAGTCTATTTTATAGAGATAGTAAAATTCAAGAGAAATGCAAGTACTGTAAGAGATTGTGTCAAATTTTGATTGCGGGCCTACCAGGAAGTTACAAAAAGTTAAATCGCTTAGTTATCGTCATCCATAGCCTACTTCAATGCTGTAAAAACAATTAAATTTTTGATTAAAACTTTGAAACTCTATATTTTACAAACTGTTTGAATAAAACATCAAGTATATAAATGAAATTTTATGCTCTTTTCAAAAACTTAAAACTATATAGGGTGTTCCATATAAAAAATCAAAGTTATTGCTAATATTTCAAATACTGAGCAGTTTAGAAAAAAATAATTTGGAGCAATGAATTCTGCATGAAAAAGTGCCTTAAAGAAGTTTTTACAGAAATCAAAAATTTTCATAAACAAAAAAGTTATGAAGGTTTTTAGAAATCGTAGAATTTTGAGAAACGCCCTGTAGCTCCCAAGCGGTACAAGATATCGAAATGCGGTTTTCACCATTAACTTTGTCTTAAAAATCGAGCTCCAGGGACCAAGGTCAGTTTTTGTCTAACTCGTCTAAAAATAGGAGTTTCCTTTTAAAAGTGTCGAATTTGGCCCACCCTGTACACAATTTTTTACAGTTCAAAAATTGTTAGTGTTCTTTCTTGATGTATCTCGTGTTTGCTCATCTATCGAATTTATATAAATATGTATGCTCGTAGCACTGTCACTAACAAAACTTTCGTTTCTTTGTGGCCTTATAATACATTAAAAATCGACGTGTTCTAAAATATTGCATAGTAGGCACACGAGACAAAATGTGCCAAAAATTGTCAAAATGGATGTTATGCTCCATAAGAGATGCGCCAAATTTATATATGTGATCCCAGAAGGTTTGCGCGAATTAATGAGTGATATATCACGAGAAGTAAGTACAAACTTAAACACAAAATTACATTTCGCAGTAAAAAGCTCAAATGTTCCAAACGCAGTGACCTTAAAAAAATTTGAAAATTTTTTTTATAGGTACTTCGTACTCAACCGGAGCATATATACACATTTGTGGCAGATTATTTAGACGCCTTGATGATAACCAGAGAAAACGCTCGAGTTGCAGCCAAATTAGTTGAATGTATTACTGAAATTGGAACTTATGTCGTCGAACTATTACAAAGAACCGGGATGTCCCGACAACAGGCCGACAAAATGGCTGCTATTATCCAAAACGCCTTTCGAAAATATACGGCATTCAAAAGTCAACAACCACAAGTAGACTATAGCCCAAGTACTCAAGCAGCGACCAACAATTCTTGAATAACTAATCTTTCTTTTTTAGCTCTTGAAGAGGAGGACGAAGAAGAAAGGAACATTGTAACTGAAATTCTTAATGAGTATGGTATGTACTGCGAAGACGAACAGGCAGCTGCGAAAATAATTCAAAGAGCATTTCGAAATTTCCGAGAAAGACAGAATCGTGAAAAGGATTTGTTGACAGGCATGATAGATTGGAGAGTTGCGGCGAGAAGCGCAATTTATTTGTACAGAAAAACTGGGGTCACTGATGAGGAAGCAAACAGAGCAGCTACTCTGATCAAATCAGCCTATAAGGGTTACTACACAAGAAGAATAATGCAACGGTTGATTGATGAAGGGCAGAAACTCTACGAGGAAGAAGAAGAAGAAACATATGAAGAAACTAAAAGTGAATTTGAATCATCTGAACAACTTTATGTTACAACAAAAGAATTGTAAGACATTTTTAAACCGAAAACAAAATTACTTCCGGCATTTATTGTAGAGGAGAAGCTGAAGTGGATCGTTTACACGGTCGGAAGATAGTAGAAAGTTTCCTGGACGCAGCTGTCTTTAATGCAGTTCCTGACGACATCGGTACATTTGCCAGAAGTCCCAGTGGTATGGAAAAACATGTAACCACCGGCCATATTCTTCAAGAAGTCACTGAAGGCTCTGTGAAAAACATCGAAGAAGAAGAAGTACAATTTAGTGAAACTGCTCTTCTAACTGAAGCTACTTTTATCGAAGGGACCGGAGTACAAGAAGGTAAGTTTTTCTTTATTATTTGTCAAATAATAATAAAGCCATTTTTATTGCCTGTTTGAAATGCAAACATTTCGAATGAAATAGTTATTATGGATTAGGTTGAGCAAAGGGAATGTAGACAAGAAGATTTGCGAAATCTGCCCACAACTCACTTATCTTATTCCCCCCCAACCCTCGCGGTGGAGCTGATTTCTGTGAAATTAAATGGAGTTCCTATTAGATTTGCTCCATCAATAGTTGCTGACTAGTTCGATACTGTCAAAAACATACTTATATCAAAGTTATATTTATTTATTTTTATTTATTTATTTGCATTATTACTTATTACTATAGGCAACTGATTTTGACTATTCCGAAACTGTTGTTGGAACAAACCTAATGGTTCACTCCGCTCGTAATCAAACCCCGGCTATACTGATTTGAAAACGTTTTTCTATTTCTATTTCTTTAATGAGGTACCTCCTCGAACTTTGAATTAGAAGGTTTTGAGCACGAACAATTGACAATTGAGCCAATGACCACTGAACCAATAGAAAGTGAACAACCAACGGAAAGTGAACAACCAACGGAAAGTGAACAACCAACGGAAAGCGAACAACCAACGGAAAGCGAACAACCAACGGAAAGCGAACAACCAACGGAAGGCGAACAAGCAACGGAAAGTGGACAACCGACAGAACAAATAACTGGCACTACTGAGGAAATAATGACTGAATCTATGACACAAGATATTAATAAAGAAATCGATACAACAGGTACATACATTGATTAAAAAAAAAGAAAATTGCACTTTATTTTTTCAGAAATTATTGAACCTACAGAATCGACTGAACCTCCTACTGATACTACAGAAATAACAGAAACAATTGAGAATTAAACAAATTTTATTATCCTTATACACATATTTTTAATACTTTTATAGATTACAGATTCATTAAACCTTTAATAAATAAATTGTTTCTGGATTCTATTCGACACTTGATTTCATTAATTTGTGTCATCAGCTCATCATCAGTTAAACTACTGGTATCTATTTTCTTCAGTTCTTCTAAAGTCTCGGCAATAATTTGGTCACCTTCCTGAAATAAACATGCTGTATAATAAAGAAGAGAAAAATAATTTCTAAGATTTACATCGACGACTTTTTTCTTGAGACTAAATTCGAAATCTTTGATGTACTTCATGCCCTGTGTGTCTTCAAGTTTTTCTTGATGGTTTACAGCGCACTGAAAATTAATTTATGGCAACGAACGAAGCGATTTTTTAGCAAGAAGTAAAAACCTGTATGACATCTGCGGGAAAGTCTACCATTCTAGCACAGTGGATTCCGTAACTTTTATCACAGGGTCCTTCCCTAATCTGATACAAAGGAGTGATAGTTTTATTGGTGACAACAGCAGTGACGTGTAAATTCCGTGCAATCGGCAACGTTTCGGCTAAGTTTGAAATTTCATGGAAATGTGTGGCAAATAGAGTAAATGATTTTACTTCTTTTGCCAAGTGCCTAAATATAATGAAGATTAGTTTTGGGTTAATTACGATAGAAAAGATACAGACTCTGCAATAGCCCATGCTATACCACATCCATCATAAGTTGATGTTCCCCTTCCCAACTCATCGATTATTACCAAGGAATTTGAAGTTGCGCTCTAAAAATAACGATTTAAATAATGTACTGTCGATGACTGCAAAGATGATTTACTCTAACGATGCCGCAAGTCTCGACCATTTCCAACATAAAAGTAGATAAACCCTTCAATTCACAGTCTTCTGCACCAACTCTCGCCAATACACAATCAACTAATGATATTTCAGCTTCTTGGCAAGGAATTAAACTTCCAACGTGCGCTAGTAAAACAGATATTCCGATGCTTCTCATAAAAGTGCTTTTACCCCCCATGTTAGGCCCAGTAATAATGTTAAGAATTGTTTCGTCTTGTTTAAAGTTGACGTCATTGGGAATAAAGGCGACACCGTCCTGCTTTTCCAAACAAGGATGACGCACTTTGTAAAGTTTCAAAATTCCAGAACCCTCTGGAAGTAGCTTCGGTCTTACATAAGGGATAGGCGCAGAAGCTGCTGCGTTTGCGAAGCTAACTAAGACATCGATTTTTGCTATAAGTACATTCAAATTGCGTAAGGTATCTGCATAACCAGCTACAAAAAAAAATGCACACCATTGAATAATCTACTGGATTAGTTACGTGATGCTTGTTTACCTGCGACATCGAAAATCTGATCCACGACGTTCGCCTGTTGCTTTTCGTAACTCTCCTTAATTTCAGAATAACTTTCATTTAAATCCGACAGCTTTTTATTTGTGAATCGAACTCCACCTTTGATGGCAGCTAATATTTGATAGTTCTTGCTCTGTCTTAAATTTTGTTCTTCTTTTAAGGTCACCCGAAAGTAGTAACCGATTTGGTCGTTGCATTCTAATTTAATTCTCCCTGACTCGAGTTCTAAATCCGATTCAGCGTGTCGTAGAACTTTCTGCATTTTTTCTTCAACGGAAAGCTTTTGTTGGTAGAGTACTAAATGCGATAATTATGATTAATAACCAAATCGGATTCTAATCGCCTTCTCTAACTTACCTTCAAGAGACTCGTCAAAAGTAGGTTTAAGGAAAAATTCACCGCGATCTACAAGATCTAAATCTATGGTTTGTTCTACCATCGCCTGATACTTTTCCATGTCCGTCAGTAATTCAGAGATGGGATCAATAAGCATAGCTCTAGCATATTTGTTGTTTAGATTTCTTAGTGTATTAACTAAGCTAGGGACATTCCCGATCGTTTGATAAATCTTGTAACAATCTTGGAGGGTCGCTTTTTTTAGAGAAACTTTCTTGGCCAATATCAACAGATCTGGTACACGAGTAAGAGAACTCGTTGACAAAATACTACGTGTTTCCGAGTCGTTCAAGAGTGATTGAACTATTTCCATTCTCTCCGTAATTAAATTAATATCACGTAGAGGTTGCTTCAGCCATTGTTCTAAAAGTCTACGACCTTGAGCTGTACAACACGAGTCTAATACACCAAAAACACTGTCGTATTTATTCCGAATTGTATTGCTTTGTTTTGGCAACAAATTCAAGGCATTAACAGCTGCAGTATCCAATCTGACGTACCTACGCATTTCTAGCGAATGTATTTTAAATTGATTGAAGTTTTGGCTATCGCCCATCAAATTTAAGTATTTAATGACCGCCTGTAAACTACCCATAGCTTCGTTTAATTTGGTTTCGGTTAAAGACGATACAATCCTCTGCTGACCTTCTGCGAAAAATATTAATCGATTTAAATCTTGTTCTATATCGGCTCCGTTGAAGTCAACCCTTTTGGCTTTAATAACCAGGACTCCGTTGCGTTCTAAAGTTTTTCTGAGTGTTATTAATTCGGGGGTTTCCCCCAAGGGTATCACACACTCTTTCGGTCCAATTTGCGCTATTAAAGCTTCTAATTCCGTTAAAAATTCATTGTCGGTAAATTCAGCCACGTGAAAGGATGATTCTGTCGTGTTTACGCAACTCACAGCAAGCTGTTGAAAGAATTTAGTAAAAATTTTAATTATAGTATAATGTATGGGCTTACTTTATTTTTTATTAGTTTGATGCCCATGACGACGCAGTTAATAACGACATCCTTTACGTCGAAAAGGATGTCCTCAAACTGGGCTAAGTTTCCTGGAGAACCTTTGTATTCGAGTATCCAGTCATTGTTTTTCGTTTGCGTCGGTTTTACGTACACCTCGACTCTGTACTGCTTAATCAGCAGAAGATCGCGAACGAAACGTTCGAAATTTGAACGATTTAAAACCACGTAACTCAATTTAGGCTCCTCGCCCATGTATTTGATAACGTTGCTGAATACACTTTCCGCTGCTAAAGTGGCATCCTCCTCGTGAGCGGTATAAAAATCGGAATGGTTGAAGAATCGTATGGTTGAACATACTTTCTTGAAATATAAATAGTCTGTTAGGTGAGGCGAAAACGAACGATTTAATATTTTTCATTTGCAATTGGAACCTTTTAATCGCAGATTGTTGCTTAATCGAAACACCCACGTAACCTACTTCTTACATATTCAAATTTAATACATACATACGAGTGACATGATTATATTTTTATTCAACACTTAGAAGGCTATTTAAAATACAGGGGATCCTGCAAGAATAAGAAAATAATTAGGTATGTGAGAAGTGAATCATTTTTATGTGAAATTTCTTTCTCTTTTCTAAACACTGTGTTTTCACTGTAAGATGGGACCTTTAAATTGACCACAAAAACTCAGGAAACGTTAATATTTTTTGCAAATAGGTAAACATTTCTGAAAAACTGTATCCATAAATAGACACATCTTTAAATAGCAAATGTCAAGAACGATTCTACATCCGTCTTAATCCCTGTTCCGAATTCTAATACTTTTTGTGAATGTTGATTCATACTTGATAGATTTTGCAATTTGAACTTGTAATTTGCACATACATTATAGTTACGTTAACGGTGTCACAGAAAATCGCTCATACGCCCTGCGTTAAGAAAGTTTCGCAACTAAAACCAAGCCTGGAGTGTCAGGCGAATTCGATTTCGTTCGTTCATTAATTCACGTCTTCGAATGTGGACAATAGCTCCAACAGCATTAATGAAACTTCACCCAGTTCGTTTCGGTAAAAGTTTCAAGTCAAGGCTGCAGACAGGATCCGCAACTGATGCGAGCCCATTTGGTTCAAGATTACATTCTGATATTCTAATTGATTGCAATGCGTTGACTAAGCCGAAGGCTGCGTGTTTACCGGCTCTTAAGCTATCCATGAATCATGTAGAATGTGTAAACTTATTATTTATCGGCAAAACTGCAGCCTGTTCTGGTTAAATTTCGAAATCAGGTTCGTTGGCATCGAATAGGATTTGTTTTAATCACACGGATAAGAGTAATTGTTAAATTTATTCGTGAGTCAGTGCCTGATTTAAATAAATTAAATGGAAACAATAGTTTGTGTATTTCGGTTGTGCTCTTTATTATGCCACATGCGTTTCTTTTATGGTTGGTTATGCAATTGCTGATTAAATATTTGCATTTATTTATACTATTTTTAAGTCAAGTGCTGATTTAATACTTGACTTCGTTTATTACTCAAAATTATAAAAGTATATCTTCTTTTTACATACTATATTCGATGACAAAATTCTGCATGTACAAAAAAATTTGAAAGTTTGGATCATAAAAGTTTTAATTTAGTAAAAAAATATAAGTTAAACAGAAAACAGAGAGACTTGCTTGCTGTTACGTTTGTTCTTGAGTATCCTTGCAAAACTGGTCTACTAATTACAGGAAATTTTCAATAATTATCTTCATATTAATGATGGGTTTTTCTTTATCAAACTTGTAATCTTATCTAAATGAAAAATGATTGGATTCTAAACTTCAAAGATCTTCAAAATATTTATGAAAATATAAAATTGCTCTGATCAATAATAACCTTATTCCACTGGCGTTATCTAAGTATGCCACATGTGTGCATTCTGGAATACTGCAAAGCAAAACAAAAATGATGAACTTGAACTGCAGATAAGAAAAATTAGTTCTATTTAATGTAGTTCAGTGTCAATCGCAACGAATTTCTTATGTATAATCAACTCAGTTGATTTTCCAGGAACCTGTTAGAAAATTCATTTTCTCACAGATCATAGTTATATTAAGCATGTGAATGAAGTGAAAATAAATATGGATCTGTGACTAATTGCGTAACACCTACGTGAAGTGTTTTTTCCTTTAAATTTTAATGAACACAGCAATAACGTTGTATTTGTCATCACTCTGCGGTTTTTAGGAAGACTTCTGGAACTAACATTAGTTCCATCGTGAGCATATTCAATTTTCTGTCTTAATTTAAACTTTTTCTGATAGTCATCATGATCATAATCATTTGAAAATGATTTTTTTTTTCGTTGTGAAGAGTTAAAGTAAATTAAAGCACATACGCAAAAAATAGGTCATTTGAAAAGAAGTAACGCCATTATTTGTTGGTTAACGGTTGTTATGATTAAGAATTGGGAGATTCATTAAGTCAAATAGGTTTCCACCGTTGTTAAGTCTGATATTTTGAAAAAAAAATTGTTTCTCTTACATTCATATATGGCCGTAGCCAAAATTTCATTCAGGGAGATGCAAAAATTTTGAAATTATGATAAATTTGTAGTAAAACAGATCTTATGCTGATGCTAATCTTCTCAATATCTATTCTTAGTGTGAAAAATAAAACAACTTTTAGTTCAAACAACCTATCTACTTTACATTTTGCGAAACGTCAAGTAAGTAAACTTTTTACTCGATCTAAAAGTTGTTTAATTTTTCTTACTGTCTTCTTTTAGTTTCTTTTTCCAAGCACTATATTTTTCATAATTGTATTATCCATTCAGAGCTGCCTATTCAACTATAACCAAACGTTCATTCTCCATAACTTGCTCATCATTATATTTGTCCAATTTGTTCCAATCGATACACCAAGTGATTTTAAAAATTTTTATCTCATGTCTTAGCTTAAGTGAAAAGTACGTCATTGGTTTTACAGTAAAGCTAAGACATGACCTCCAAATTCCAGGGCAAGTGTTTTAAAAAATCACTCGGTACTAATTACAGGTTGTCAAGACCCTCGGTGTTCAATTGAAGAATTCATGATGTAGCCTTTGAATTTTTCATAACTTGCAAAGCAAGTCTTGAATTATGTCAACGTGAAATGTCACTGTGGGTTTATCACATCAAAACATAACTACTTGACAACTGACATTCATTCACAATGCCAATCGGTTTAGGAAGTCATCTCTTTTTCTTCTTTCGTTAAAAGAATTAAAATCAATTAATGAATTTCTCAAGTGATTTCTGTATTTTCTCCTTCAAAAAATTTACGTACAAGAATGAACGTAAAACATATGAATTTGTTGCATCATCTACTTTTATAACACATTACGAACATTTTGAATTTGAAATTATTTAAAACATTTCTCAGTACCAAGAGAAGGTCAATACTCGTTACTGTCCCAAAGTTCTTGGGCCAAAATTGAAATCAGCAAAAAATTAATTAGAAGATAAGTAGTAAATTATAGAGTTAATAAAGAATCCAAATTTTTCCCAATTTTTGACTGGAGCAACCCTTAACTTCTTGTCACGTTCTTACTTACGTCATACTAAATAAAAACAGCTCTAAGTGCATTACAGTTTCACATGACTCGTTATCATTAACTCAAAAGGCAACAAGAAAAAACAATCCACAGCAAATCAAATACCAAGAATCGAAATAAGGAGAACGACGATAATATTGTTATTCTGTTCAATTTCTGTGAACTCTTGACATCTCGCGAAGATATACAGTGGCCTAAATCGATGACCTCATATATTCACGTAAATTCGTCGACGTAAAAACACATACACAGAGAACTATTACGCAATAAAAGTTGCGACACAAAATTTTTCCCTGGGAGGAGGCGAAGCATTTCCGGTGAAGAGCGAAGGACAATCCGTAAAATCGTCCTGGCAAAGAACGTTCACGCACATTTTGTTGTGATCTTATTTATTGGAACAGGGAAGAGGGGATTCGGAATGATAATTTAACAGCACACATGCGGTTGGTGGTAATATATAAATGAGTTTTGAGATAGGGCGGTCAGTTTGCAAAAATTATTACGAGAATTCAATGTGAGTCAGCAAAAGTGTCAAAGTACGTAAGTCCACTTGCATATTATTTAGTGAATAAATTTCAATATTTAAAATCTGTTTATAATTGCGAATAAATATTGACAATGCTATGACAAATCTGCTAATTAATTGTCGCTTAATATATTGCTGATTTAATTCTTTTTAATATGCAAGCGATTCATAAGCTATGTTTTCTTTTGGCCAAAGAATTGTTTACGAATTTATAATCTTAATTTAAAAATTCTGAATAAAGTACAAATCAACAAGTAAAAAAATGACTTTTAATTTCAAGTTTATCTGAATGCGCTTTTCAAGTTTATCGTTTGTTTCTGAAATGATTTCAGATCACTTACAATAACTTTATTCAATTTTTTTACAAGAAAATGCGAATTAGAATTATTTTTGAATTCCGTTTGAAGCCCGTAATGTGCAAGTTGCAATTGCATTTGCAATTTTAAAAAGGAAATGCAGATGCATTTAAATATTGTTATAAATACTACCTCGTCTTTCTTTCACGAAGAAATTTCTTACAAAGCACAAAATGATTTCATTAATACATTTTATAAAGTTTTGAATTTATTTAAAACCGTTGATTTGATTTTTATTAAATGCAAGTAATTTGAAAAGTTTACAGATTTCTTTAAATTAATAATTGATTTTAAACCACGTGTAGAAATTTATCTAAATGCTCCCGTCCTAAATTTATGTTTCTTGATATTCAAGAAATAAATATTTACACGAATTCCAATTAATTGCTCTCCATTACACAGATTAAAATTAAGGACAACATAAAAGACGTTAAACGTTATCATCAGAAAGTTTTTTTTTCGTGCAACTAATTTATCATGAGGTCTACGTCCAAAGTCAGTTATGATTAAAACGGAAACAGAAAAAAAAACAAAAATTAATTTTTTAAATAATGTAGTTCAAATCACTTTAATGAATTTAGGCCCGGTCTTTCCATCTGCCCGTTAAAGTTATCCAGCGAATAACTTGATTTTTATGAATGGTTGATTGATTTTTATGAATTGTTTCCATGGTATAGTTATCCGTCAGCTAGTTTATCAAGAGATGGAAAGACCGGACCTTAAATAAATTAATTTTTTTGTGGGTGTAAAATAATTCTTTTGGAACATTTAAAGAAACAAATAATTGCACAATAATAGGATTTGTTTAAAACAATAAAAAAAGAAAAAGTACTTCGTAACGTGTTAACAGATTATGACGAAATACTTTCAAATATTTTTCTTATTACAACGAAACGAATCTAACCTTGATTCATTCATAATTTTAATTTCGTGTTTGTTTTACTCTGATTAAATTATTTAGTCGTTTTAGTAAAAGCAATGCTAGATACAAACAGGACGAACACTTCATTATATTAGAACATTTTTAAACCATTCACAATTAGCCCTCAAAATAAATCAAAGTTTTTCAAATAAAACGCATCATGAATAATTAGAATTATAATTCTGATTTAACCTTTTACACTCGAAGTGTTTTTACTCATCTTCGAACCAATTTCAATAGAAAAAGCATTTACACACAAATAAATACATGGCACGTGTAAAGCCATTATGTTATAAACTGAAAATCAATTGCCTTTGGCTCCGTAGTGGACCCCTTTAGTTTGCAGACAAACTCTAAATGGCTCCGCCCCTGAGCCCTCAAGTGCAAATTTTAATAAATATTTCCAAAACAATATATACAAACATTTTTTTTTCTTTTTCAGAAAATGAATCTTCTATATTTCCTATGTGCTCTATTCTCGGTGGCACTAGCAAAACCGGAAGGTTACTATCAACAACAATACCAATACCACAGTTCCTCATCATCATTCAAAAACAACGAACTGCAGCGCAAGACTGATGATGAAGGATTCTACGCAAAACATGGCGATTTGGATGGGAGAGTTAAGCCAAAAGTAAACGCTTACGCCCAACACACCGACTACGTAAATCCGAATCTGCAAAACACTTATACCGACATCAATGGCAAATACACTGGAGGATTAACTGAGCAAGAGCTTGCTCAAAGAGCTGAGAATAGTTTTGCTCAATATGGTGCAAGTCATTCGGGCCTTTCATCCAGCAGCCAATACGGTAGCTCCGATTCTAGCTATAAAAGTGGCTCAAGCTATGGAACTAGTAGCTCAAACTATGGAACTAGTGGAACTGGTGGTCTTGGATATGGACAACAAATACTTGGAGCTGATGATTTACATGGCAGTACAAGCGGAAGGCGCAATCAATATTCATACTCTGGATCATACAGTTTGTCGAGCGGAGATTTGAATCGTGTAAGAGGAGGGGACTATGATATCCAATCTAATCTTGCACATTTAACACAACAGCTACAAGATGATCTTTCAAGACAATTACAATCGGCTATTTCACGTCAACAACACAGTTCTTCCTCTCAGTCCCACTACGTTTCAAGCAGCAGTGGTTCTAGTCCTGCTTATGATTCCGAATTGCAAGAATTAGAACAAGAGCTGCGTGCTAATTTAACGAGAGAATTGCAGGAGTCATTACGTAAACAATATGGAACGCAAGGTAAAAGAGGTTCTTATAGTTACACCATAACGAGTGGCGCGTATAATCCAACTCCCAACTACAACAACCAAGAATTGGTAGATCTAACCACACAAGTTGAAGACAATCTCTTGAAGCAACTGCGACAAAATTTAAGAGCTCAATACGATCAAAGTTCCTACTCTACGAGCAGCAGCAATCGTCAGCAATCCACATACCACGATACTAATTACGGCGGTAACAGAGGTCAACGTGTGGTGTATAAACCATTTTCAAACTATGATACTTCTGCTTCAACCCACGGTGGTCAGACTTACTCAACCTCAACAGTGGACAGAACTCCAGTGGTAAACCCGTCGATACGATTAGTAGATGTGATTCAACCTGTACAGAACGAGCTAGACTTACAATTAAACGACGCGTTAAATGACCTGGAACATCGATACTTAATATCAGAAGTGTACACATACGACCGGCCAGATTACGACATTATTTTGCAAAATTTGAAAAACGAATTGCGCCGAAATTTAACTGAGACTTTGCAAAGAGCTTTGCTTAAAAGTTATGGCACTCAAGAACAACAAGGTTCGTACGTCTTTTCCACCAGAAGGATCACCTCAGGGGAACAAGTTGCCAACTACAAGTACGATGACTTAGAAAACTTAAAAAAACAGGTGGAAGATAATTTACTACAGAAACTGACCCAAGTAATAAACGATCAAAGGAGCAGGTACACGACGAGAATCCAACATTCTTCGGTGTCGTACGAAAGCAGAGGCAATCAATATACAGGAAGCAGACCCAGCACGTCCCAAACGGGAGATGACAGAATATACACCTCTTACGCAACTTTTCAACCAAGTAGGCAAACCAGTGAAAGCCAAACTCGCCAATCACAGTCTGGATACAGTTCCACGGGTCAGACTTCCTATGGTTACAGACCCTCAGGTTATGACCAACAATTAAATGAAACGCAGACTCAAACTGGTCAACAAACTCAATTTCAATATGGCTATAATCCCACCTCCGACTATCAACCTTCAGGTTCAAGACCAACAGTCGACCAAGGCACACCAGTTTACGGGTATTACCAACCTAGTTCACAAAGCAGTGGTGATACGTCATATCGGTACGCGAGCGGTACCAGACAATCAGGTATTGAGTACACATCGGGAAATGTGCGCTCAGATGCAGATCAACAACTGCAATCTATACAACAAGAGTTACAAAACGACCTCTCACAACAAGTCCAAAATGTTATTAGTCAACAACGCGCACAAACCAGCTATTCTTCCTCAACTTCCAGTCATTCTTCTTCCGCGAACAACCAAGTAATCAATGACTTATCTGAGGAACTGAAAAGGAATTTGACTCAAAAATTAGAGGAGTTACTACAACAACATTATGGTAGACAGGGTATCCGTGGAGGATATTCATATTCAGTTACAACCGGAGGAAACTTCAACTCAAAGGCCAATTACAACAGCCAACAACTTGCTGAAGTAACCGCGCAACTTCAAGAGCAATTACTGCAACAGCTCCGTGAAGGCTTGACAAAGCAATCTTATCAATACAGTGCAAGCTATAAACCAATTGTAGCGCATGGTAGTTACGGTTCAGGATCAAGTTCTTATGGAAGTCGCTATGTTTCCGGATCAAGACAATTTGGTGCTTCGAGTTCCTTTGGTACTTCCGGTTATGGACAGACATCTGCAGGCACTGATAGTTTGCTTGGAGAAGACTGTATGCAAAGCGATGATAACTTCACAAAGCACGAAAACGAGGACTTACATAAAACCACACTAGATGAAAACAACCCTGTCAGAGGTGACATTCCTCAAAAACCGGACAATAGTGAAGAACTAACCCAGCAAGTTATTGATGATACTCAACAATTAGTTGACTTAAGTCAACACACTGAAGATGTCGATCAAAAACCTCAAATTAATCAGAATTTTTATTCACAAACGGAACAACAAACAGCAGATAGCACCGAAGAAGGCCAACAACAAGAAGCTGTGGTTGATTTGGAGGTCGAACCCGAAAATGAAGATCTGATTCTGCAAACGCACGTACGAAAACCTAATCATTTTTATGGGCAACAAATTGAAGATCAGTCCCAACAAACTGAACATGATTTTGGACATATATTAGAGCAACAAGCAAGTGCAATCGATGCACAACAAACCGAGGATGGATTTGGAAAACTTATAATAGGCAACCAGCAAACAACTGATACACAACAAGCTGAAGACGGTGTTGGTAAGCTTATAATTGGTAGACACACAGATGACCAGTCAACCATCGATACACAAAGTACTCTGCAATTATCTCATCATGAAAATTTAGATGGTTTATCTCAGCAAACTGAAGACTTAACACAACAGACTGAAGATTTTGGGCAACAAACTCAAGATTTAACTCAACAACAAGAAGATTTAACTCAACAACAAGAAGATCTAACGCAACAGCAGGAAGATTTAACACAACAGCAAGAAGACTTAATACAACAAAGTCATGGTATAATTCATACGGGTCATGTAATTCCAGTTGGATCTTTAAACTCACAAATACCCCATTACCCTCAAGCTGGAGGATATCATACAATTATATTGGATCATGGATCACAAAATAGTGATTTATCTCAGCAAGCTGTAGATTTGACGCAACAGTCACAGGATTTCGCACAAAATACTGGCGTGGAACAAGAAACTGAAGCCATTATACAACACAGTTATAGAAGTCCATATGCCAATCGAAACACAATGTATAGAGTGCCTGGATATTATCAAAACGAAAACGAACAAATTACTCAACAGTCAGAAGACTTATTATCACAACATGCAGAAGATTTAACGCAACAGCATACAGCAGATTTGTCACAGCATACTGAAGATTTAACTCAACAAGCTGAAGATTTAACTCAGCAAACTGAAGATTTAACTCAGCAAACTGAAGATTTAGGTCAACATGCAGAGGGTTTGTCTCAGCATACAGATGATTTTTCTCAACATTCAGATGGCTTATCTCAGCAAACTGAGGGTTTAACTCAACAACAATTAGATTTAATTCGTCAATCTCAAACCGGTGGTGTACAGTCAGGAGACACCCTTTACAATGTAAATTATCATTCAAGTCAATCATCTTCTCACTCTTCAAGTTCAAGTTCTAATTCGCAACACTCTCAATCATATTTCTCTACATCACATCCCAGAGTAAACTATGCTATACCCCAACATGTATCACTTGAGAGAGCAGGTGATTTAGAGCAACAGCACATACAATTACAAAGAGCTCATGTTGTGCAAGATGTGAGTCCCCAAGCACAAAATCCCATAAATATCTATAGTAGTAGCAGCAGCAGTAGCAGTAGTAGCAGTAGCAGTAACAGCAACTCAAGCCACAGTAGTTATTCAAGCAATGGATATGGATCAGCACAAAGTGCTATTCCTTTAGATCACCATACACCTGATGTTGAAACTGTAGCCAATATTGAACAAATCGAACTAACTTCCACAACAGAAAAACCAGGCTTTTGGAAACGTCTGGGTTCCAAAATCAGTGATACATACAAATCAGCAAAAGATAAAATATCAGAAAAAATAGGTTAAGGCTTTAATTTAAAATTTATTTTTAGTTGTATCATTAAGAAGCGAACGAAAATTAATAAAAAATATTTTTGTATTAAATATATATATATTTTTCTTTTATTTAAAATTTGAAAAGTGCAAGTGGCATGCAAGGTAAATAAAGCTCCATTGTCCTCAAAATTCACAATTATAAGCAAGCAGCTTCTTTTAAAATCTTAAGGAAGACAGTTTTACACTAACTTATTTATTTTGTAAAGGTATTACAAAGAAATTAATTATTGATTTTCCCCATCAATCCCCATTTCATTCGAGTTTCTAACAAGTTCTCTTATAAATTTAAATTAACAATTTGATTTAAAGTGATGATCAAGATTACTTGCACCATAAATTCAAATTACTCAAGCAGTAATACATATTTGAAAAAAAATTATCAACAATATTAGTGGGTTGACCTTAATCTATGTTGGTCATTTAAATTCAGGAAGAGTGGCAACCTGAAGGGGATTACATCAGTATCAACTGCTTAGGAAAAACATTTTTCCACTTTTGAACAATATGCTACAATCACACTTTTAATATAAATATATGTATAGTATTTTGCTCATAAGCACAGTATTCCTGAAGTATGTCTGATTTGGCTTCCAACTATTAGTTTCAATTATTAATGCTGAGAAAATGCTAAGAAACAGTATCTAAAGCAACCCTTTTTTCACTCAGTGATTGGTATCCATTATTATTTCTAACAGGATCCTGCAGATTAGGCAACAAAATAGTACCTAAATTAGTATTTCCTTTTGTCAACACAGATACTTTACTTATTGAGTTATGACGGTAGCAACTCTCACACAAATTCTCGAAATATGTAAAAGTAACAACAAGGGTACATTTCCTCATAATGTCATTCACATAAAATGCTTTTAATAGAAGCTCTTACCTCAGGCAAGCTTCTGTAGAAACGTATATATTGTTGTTGTTGTTTTAAATCTGCAAAACAATAATTTTGAGGTTAGGACCACATGAACCACATATTTAACAAAAAAAATATGGAAAGAATTTTACTTACCCAAATTAAGGGCATGTAGAGGTTCTACATTGGTCATTTTTAGGCTCGTTTATTTAAAACTAGCAAATTACAAAGAAATTGAAGCGTATTGATATTTTGCCGCCTAAAATTTAGGTTTATTTATTATGAAATGAAAACCATCAGGGCAGCAAATCTCAAATAGTGAAATATTCCTACAGAATGTTAGAGCGTTTTCGATTCACCTGCACCAGTTGTATTCATGGCCTAATCCGTTTTCTTTTCTGCCAGTGTCAAAATTCTAGAATTTCTACTGGAACCCTGCTTTTCTCACTAAATATAGAACAGAAATTTTCGAAATCATAATATTAAGGCAGGGATACCAACTTCAAAAACATTTGACAGGTATATTTGCATCTTCTTTTAACCTCGTGTAATAACAAAAGATGAAGCTAACGTGCGAACTAATGCAGTCAATCGAAAACGCTAGAAAGAATTATCTAGAGGTAACTAGAAGGCAAAATTACTTTCTTATGCAAACCAACCCCCTATTTTATAACTGGCTTTTTACTTTTAACATTTTTAGTGATGATTTGTTTTGTGAATAACTTTATTTTCAATCCGGGTGCAGAAAAAAATATATGTTTTATTCGGATTGAACTTCCTCCTTGTAATAGGTTTTTGTTTTATTTAAATTTTTCCTTTCCATTGAGTTTTTCATTTGCTCTTGGTCTGTCTATCATTAGATTTTTTATTTGAATTTTGTTTTCTTGTTTTCCAATGTCTATCTTTTCATGTAAGATTTACTTCTTGTTTTTTAAAGTGAAAATTTATTTTAATCAATAAATAATTTCTTTACGTTTTAGATAAAAATAAAACGATTCATTTACTTTTTATATTTATTCAATAATGATTTGCTGGGAGAACAATTTTTGGGCTTGATGTCAGGAAGAAATAAATTGGGGAAGAAGGGAACTTGTAAATCGGATTCAACAGAAACAGCGATCATATTCCTAGAAATTATTTTAAGTGAATTCAATTTCCAAATTTATTATTTTTTTTTTTACACAACTAAGAGTACAAATATAGTTGCGTCCTATTATCTCTTTTTAATTATTTCTTATAAATCCTTATTCAAACGCACAATACATCTATAGTTATCTTAAAAAAAACTGGTAACAAAACTTCTCTAAAGGCAATATCACAAATTAACAAACGCAAGAAAATGATGACTAGTTCAAATACTCATTGGAACTATGCAAATATCACTTTGTGCCATTATTTCATATTTTAACAACTAACAACAAAATAATACTGAAAGTAAACAAATACTTTTGTCATAACAACACAAGAAAAACTAACAAAACAGGTAAGCCATGGTAACTTTTACAGACTTCAATTTGCAAGCTAATATAAAAGTTGTCACTTATTCACAATTAACATCAGCGTAATAAATATATTTATATAATGTTTTCTATAAAGACTAGATAAACATTTAAGTTATTGGATGGTTTATAAGTTGCTCCTATAAAAATGTTTATTGTGAATAAGGGTCTAATTAAGCCTGATATTATAATTAATATACAGGCTTTGCAGATTTTGGTGGTTGCCTTACTCTGCAAAAAAGTTGTATGAAAATTACACAATGACATCTACATATAACAAAATATTCCTCACCTATAATTGTGGACTTCAATTGTATTCCTAGAAGCTTTATTGTATCGGCCTTCCAACTCGGATTTTGAAACACCTCTTACAGAAAATCCGTGCGGAGCCATTTTAACAACAATACGATTATTGTCAGTGTCTTGTTTTATCACATTTTTAACGGCTGCCTTTACCTGAGGGCAGATTGTAGGCTTAATATAATCTTGAGTAGTTCTCATGGGGCTATCAAGTTTCAGATCTAGTACATTCTCACCCTAAAATGCATTTTAATTATCACCAAATCCTACATTTAAAAGGCAGTACTTACACGATATCTAATTCCAGTGGTAGGTATGGCATGTGTTATGGCATAATCGGATATTGGACGTCTGTAATCATGAGCTAGTGGTCTCTCGCCAGGTCTAAAATTATACCTTTCCTTTTTCAAGAACCAATTATCTGTGTTTTCATCAAACTGTGCGAGATTAATTAGACGTGATCGTTCTTCAGCCGGAACAAAATTGTCAATAATGAGGAATTTCTGTCTTAAATTCCTAAAAGAATTGCATAATAAGCTGTTACTGTTAGTATAAAGTAGTGTCTTACATAGATGCCTCATCATTTGCGTCTGCTAAATCCTGGCGCTCTTTTAAGTACTGGACATGATTATCTTTGATCTCTTGTCTCATCGATTGCAGTTTCGTGTGCAAGCGTTTTAATTTCTCTCTTTTAAACTCAACTTCCTGCTGAAGACTTTCAAACACTTGCTTTAATTCCAAGCAAGATTCTTCTTCCAGTTCAAGACGTTGCTGCATTTCAATCTCTCGTTTCTAAAAATTTTAAGATTTAGTACATTTTTCATTATTTTAAATAATCCTTACCTTGCGTGCAGCAATCTCACCCTTTTGTTGCTCAATTCGTACTTCATTTTCATTAACACTGTCAACAATATTCTTCCCACCATGAACCATCTGCTTTTCTAATGTCCTGAGTTTCTTGCCAAGTTCATCTACTTCTAACTTGCTTAGTTCAAGTTGCTTCTCTTTCTCTTTCTTCTTTTCCTCCTTTTCATCATCATCGTCTTCACTTCCTGAATTACTGTCTAACTCAAATTCCCCGTCATCCAGACTAAGACTTTCAGGTAAAAGCTTGCCGTTACTTTTTTCCATGATAAGTTGCTTCAATCTTTCAATTTCTTGTTGCAATTCAAGCATCTTCGCATCCTTGATATCTTCGTTTTTGATCGGTTGATTCTTAATCGATTTCGCTCGGTATGCATATCGTAATGTTATAATCGTTTCTTCGTAGTTCATACTTGCCGGGCCTATGTTTGCTATCATTATCGTTTTACTGTTTCCACCGAGGGAGTCTTGTAAGAGCCTAGTTAGTTTCGAGTCCCTGTATGGAATGTGTGCTGAATTTTCAGCTAGCGCGTAAATTACATTTCCTGAAAACAATTTTTAAATAAATGCAAGTTTTGCAAATCTTGTTGTACCTAATGAAGACAGGGCTTTATTAATTTTGCTAGCTTCTTTCAGCCTATCTCCGGAAGCACCAGTTTTTGACTGCCTCTCACTTCCCGCCAGGTCGACCAAATTTAATTTCCCAACTTTAACCGATTTTGATTCTGTCTGGGCCATTTCGATTGAAATCTGGAAAATTGCATGAGATCGAGAACTATGTTCATTCATATTCGTTGCTCCGGTTGTACGGTTGTGGTTACCAATCTTCATCGCCTTGACCATGTCTGCAGCGCTCTGGCAAGTTTGTGAATGAAGGTGAGATACAAATACTCCTTGCCCGGACATTTCACGTAATTCTAACGATTTGGTGTTCTTTGTTTTCAGAAGGTCTCTGTAATTATTAAGAAATGAGCGCGAAAATTTTCTTGCTCTTGAAAGCGGAATATTTTTGAGGCAAACCAAATGAAAATATCTAGAATGTGTAAGGAAGGGAAGACATCGAGTATCCGGGTACCCAAGTACTACCCGTATAAACGTTACCTGGGGATCACTTTTTTATCTCTGGGAATTTGAGTAAGACAATGGGTGTCCAGTACTACCCGTATAATTATTACCCGAGTTTTGTATATATTTTTTTTTTTGAAAAATTATTATACCCAGAAATTTGATTTTTAATAAAGATATGCGGTACTATTAAAGTTGAAATGATTGTTATTTAAGATTAAATATTGCAATAACATTTAATGACAGTGATTACTTTTTGAGTGGTAGATACACTTACAGTGATTTAATCTCTTTTTTTAATCTAAATGAGTCTTATCTTTCTTGTGGCAATCTCCGGGTTATGTATATTCAATTCTAATTTTGTTTCCATTAAAACACATCATCAGTTATTTTTATTGTTAGGCAATGTTTTAGTTACACTTCATTAATATGTGATGGCAAAATGAGAATGTTATTAATAACATAAAATAAATTATTGCTTTGGACACTGTGGGCACTTTGGCTTGTGAGCTCGTGTTCACTGCCCCATGCACTCCGATTGTTACACCATTGAGAATATGTCATTTTTTTTAGTACTTGGAGCTTGGAGAAAGACTGTTGTCAATTTTTATATGAAAGGATCTCTTTGTGAGTCAATTTACTTTTTATGATGGCTATATTTGTAGCTTCTATTTTATGTAATCTATAACTGAATACCCTAGTCCTTTTCAAAAGTATTTTTACTTTTTTTTTAATTAAAATACAATAAATTAAATTAAAATTGACTAACTAGCATGACTAGAATTATAATTATTGTAAAGATTGGAATGCACATATCTTTCTTAAGAACCTTGAGATATTTTATTATAAAAGTCTATGGTGTACTATATCTAAGACATTTATTTATTACATAGACTCAACATGATTTATGAGATAAGATTTTTTAAATTAGAATTTCTTTGATTAAATTTATATTATCATTGTCTGCTTTGTGATGTGAATTATGATAAATATATTAATTCAAAAGTATTTACCTAATTTCTTCCATGTATATTTCTAAATATCGGACTGTAACTAAAAATTCAACACCGGTGGTCCTGTTTATGTGAGACCAAATTTGTTCGAATGCCCTAGGAATGATTCCTTTATTCTCTTCATCATCGATACCTTCCATGGTGTACGTCTTTCCTGTACCAGTTTGTCCGTAGGCAAAAACACAACCATTATAGCCTTCCAGGACGGATGCAACCAAAGGCCTGACTGTTTCATCGTAAATACTCTGCTGAGTAGAGCTGCAAAACATCTTCATTTAGAAAATGCACGGTACGTTGAGAAAATCAAAATACCTCCAGTCGTAGACACCATCGTAGGTGAAGATTTTACTTTTCTCATTGTCACTCTTGGCTTTTGGATTTTCTACTTCGATCACACCACGTTTCGGAAAAACACTCACAACCCTTGTGCAGTCGGATTCAACCTCTTTTTCACTGATCGGTCGGCACCTTACAATTACTTGCACGGCTTCATTATTAACAGAACGTGCTGATTTCTGCAACAAAACGAAGAGTCCTTGTAAGTTATGTTAAAAAGTGCAAGTACTATGTGAAAGTTTCAATAGAATAATTGCTCAATCATGGTGTGTATATTTACCGCGTTTGAAGGCCTGTCCCTTTCCTTATCCATTTCCATCGGACTATCTCTCACGTTTGATTAGTTTGTCATAGTTTTCTTTGGTTAGTACTTTTAATTACATAATTACACCCACTGACAAGTATGACACATTTACTTAATTTATTGATTTCTTAGCGCCATGGTCATATTCAAACTTGAACGTCATTTTTATTTTTTCTATTGATATGTGCTGCCATCTCTTAATAATTGTCTGAACTATCTGCGTCGTGAAATTGGTTGCCTATATTTAAGTTATAAATTGCGGGCTTTTAAATAATGAAATTATTTTTTCTTTTTTTAATTATGTCTGATAAATAAAATGCTCTACTTTCCACAGAAGTTACTAACAAGTAAACTTCTTTTCATGAAATCAATCCAGCCATTTCTACTGCTAATTATTAGAGACCAAATTTCAGTTTCTTTAGATATTATGTTTCTTACAAAGCTAAGGGAAAACCGAGGGAAAAACCATTGAATAATAGATCACACGTAGTTGTCGGTTTAAGTTATTCCCATTGATATTTATCATTTTACTCACATACCTATTTAAAAGAAGTGCACAATTTGCTATCTTGGTTCTCTATTTTTAGTCTCTGAATTTTCACCTACCCTGAGAAATAATGAAGAAAAATGTTACTTCCTCAATTCATAAACTAATTTCAATAAAAATGAATTAATTGTAAGTCATTCGATAGAAATATTCTTTCAATTCAATTCTTTATTCATACATGAACAGTCAAAGCATCGTACACGTCAAATCACAATCAGTAAATAACAAATGTGAAATATCACAAATACAAACAACACAATTTACAGCCTAATATCAAATATGAATTTTCGTATTAACAAATTCAATTATATTGTAAAAAGCTTCTTGAATCAGTAACGATTTAACGAAACGTCTAAAGTTCGGCCCTGGGAGACTTTTTATTTCAGCAGGTAGAAGATTGTAAAATTTCTGCCCGTAATAATTAAGAGAATTTCTGCTACTTTCTAATCTGTTAAATTCCAATCTAACATCAAAGGCGTATCTCATATTGAAATCATGGATATCACTTTGTACTCTACACGAGTATTTGTTCGAATAGATAAAAGTTAAACAAAGATAGATGTTACACAGAAGGAAGCTTTAAAATTTGTAATTCAACAAATTTCTGTTTAACATCGTCTCTGTAGCCTAAACCTGTGATAATATGACCTGCTTTTCTCTGGGGACCAAATATACGAGATGAACCAGAGGCATGGCCCCAGATAATTTCTATTTAATGTCGTCTCTGTAACCTAAACCTGTGATAATACGAACTGCTTTTCTCTGGAAACCAAATATAGGAGAACCATGGCCCCAGATAAGGAAACGATAGGACATATAAGATAAAACTAATGAGTTATATGCCACCATCAAAATCTTTTTGTCAACCAGTCCCTTTAAATTTCTCAAAACAAATATGTTTTTGGACATATTTTCAACGTGATTGTTCCAGTTCAGTTGAGGATCCATATATGTATGTATAATCCTAAAAATTTCGCCATTCCTGGATTTGCCAGGCCATGATCACGAGTGGTTTTATGTGTAAAGATCATCTTAACCGTTTTAGAATAATTTAATGATAAATTATCTGAAGTGTACTGGTTGTTGACCTTTTCTAATCAGAAATAAAATAGGACCCACAGTTGAGCCTTGTGGAACCCCACGTTTTGTCTCGGTCATAGAAGATGTCCGATTGTCAAAATGACGTACACTGCTTTCTATCATTGAGATAAGATTTAATGAATTGGCAATTTGAGTCACTGAAATTTAAATTTTCAATTTATTTAATAAGTGTAATTCATACAGTCAAAGGTTTTCCTTAAATTACAAAAGGTCACACCAATACATTGTCTCTTTTCTTGTCCCTTTACAATTTTTTCGTTTAGATTTAAAGCGGCGTCTCTGGTACTTTGTTACTTTGAAATCATACTGACGTTCGTTTAAGATATTGTTAGTTTCTAAGTGAAATACAATTTGCTTTTTCATAATAGATTCTAAAATTTTTTATATGGTTGGGAGCAACGGTATAGGTCTATAATTATTTAAACATTTATGTTTTTGAAAGATATTCGTAAAAAATAATGTTTTCTTTCTTTTCCTCTTAACAGTTAAGAATTTTATTGTAAATTTATGAATGCAAAGTGTAAGAGTTCTTTAATTATAGCGTAATGTAAGTGAGATATCGATTTGACATTAACCATTTTTGAAATAAAATGTTTTCAGTACCTACTCATTTTCACCGCATTCATTTAACATTCCACTTTTTCTTAGTAAATAACCTGTATTGTTGACCAGTATTATTTTAATCGACTTTGGTAATCTCACAGAAAACAAAGCAAACATAAATGATATTTTTAACAAAAAAAAAAGAGGATAGTAAACTGTTCATTACAAAATAGTTGTTTCTATAAGAATTATAAAATGAAACAAAATTTTTCGCCCATAGAAGGAATTAGATTCCTTCACGCTAACGTGTTGCGAAATTATTTCGATTCAACTAGAAATAATTTCTCAACTCATTAGCAAGAAAGAAAGTTGCACTAAAAAATTGAGTCCTACCTGAGAAAAGCCTGGTGGAACAAGAAACAAGTTTTATTTGACTTCCGCCTGGAAAAGAGACTTTTCCTACCATCTCCAGCGATTTAATGAACTCCCAATAAGCGTTTTATTGCGGTAAGGGCTATTTTTATAGCAAGAAGTAATTCAGTTCTCCGTCGTTCGTCACAATTATCCCTCTAAATAAATAACTTCGCCGTTTCTAAATAACAGAAAAATTTGTATTGTGTAGTTGTACTGTAAGTATCTCGTTTTGTTATAAACATTTTACGGTAAGAATATTTAATTTTAGAAATGTTTCTAAAATAAAATTAATAATTTTGTTTCGGGCACAATTTTTTTTTTAATAAAGATTGAGTTTTCAGGTACGTATAGTTTCAGGAAAGCAAATAATATAACCTGCAGTTCAAAAAAGATTTCCCACGAAAAAAATTACTTATGTCAAAATATAAAGTTTGAATGTTGGAATTATATCAAATCTTTAAATGCCTTACGTGTTAAGCATCAATTTTTTCACTGTTTATCATATATTTCTAACATACAGCATTTTTGATGATCAGTGTTTGACATCAACTTGGGCACTTTTCTAATTAGTCCATCTCTGTTTTAATGTTAGAAACATATGATTGTTTATTGTTAAGTGTAGAAGAAAAGTTTTTGAAATTAAATATTAGAGGTGTAGGTTTGGTTTACAAATTTTACAAAACCACATTTCACGTTAATATTAACAGTAAAAATTATAAAAGAAATATCTGAAAAGGAGTTGAAGATAAGATGTCAGTAAATATTAGAGTTAAGTTGTTTGCTCTTACATCATATGAAAACATTTCGCAATCTTATAAGCGAAGTAAATTCTTTACGACAAGACAAATCCGAAAGATACATTGATTTCTCGCTAATAATTATGACGACGTTCTAAAAAAAATTTCTTGCTATTACAGTAATATAGATTTTATGAATAATAATTTATCCTATATTGTGTCTTTTTTTGGAAAAGAGAGTTGCAGAATTCAAATCGAAAAAATTCTATTCGATTACTGCTACTTAATTTCCATTGAAATAAATAAATAAAGTTAGCAAATTTATTTTTATAATTTAAGGTAGTTTTTTGAAAAAAATTATATACAATTTCAATTAACTTCAATGCAATATATTCCAATTAAAAACTTTAGAAACATAAAAGTACATTTAATTTTTTTTAATTCCCTGTGAATTTATATTTGAAAATATTCGCCAGTACGCTCGATGAAATCCTTTGGTCTCATTAGTCAAAGAAACCAAACAGGGAATGTCAACCCTTAACATTTCGAACGTCACGTTCAATTTTGTTTCCATACCCTTTAACGATGTTCCACCGTAAAGGGTGCGTGTGAGCATAGCAAGATGAAATCGGAACTGAGGAACGTGTTAACAATAATTTGGAAGTCACATATAGATCTAAGTTTAATCTCCACGTCGTTTTCGTGTGCGGTGAAATTTCCTTCTCCTTGATAAAGACGGATTTTTATTAACCTAAACGTGAGACGTTCGCTTCGCAAATTGTAAATGAAAGCAAAGTGAAAAATTGCTAAAGGGAGCGCAGATTTTATACTAAGTATGAATAGTTCGGGTGAATTTATTTTTGTATTCCTAATAAATTGCCTACAAAATTTAGTGCAATTTATTATTATTCATAGTAACTACAGTTACCAGCTGATGTGAATATCTTCAGAAATTTGTCACGTTTTACGCAATAGAATTTTTAATATTTAAACGTTTGCTTTGCGAGAGATGCTCACGTGTTCACATGTTTTTAAACTTCATTTCGTACGTGTACGAAAGCGTTGCAAAACGTGCGGTGAAAAGGCAGACACTTTAATTATGGTTGTGATTTTGCAACGCTATTTTCTAAAACTTTGCCTATTATAACTTTTATTCTGACGAACACAAAAATTAATATTCCTCGTGGAATTTCGTTGGCAGAATTGCAGAACGTCGACTTTAAACCACATATTTTTCTGCTTGAATTAAATAGTGTATTCGTTTACCTAAACGAAACAAGAATTATTTAGACTTCAGTCTGAAAACTTAGTTAGGTTCTGTTTTACATACATCGGAAATCACATTCGCCAAACCATTTCGAATTCTTTTCAGTTTACCTTGCCAACGCAAACTAATTTTTCCAATTCAGTTTCCCAGCAAACTTTGTAAATTAATACGATTCGTTTGCATCCAGGGATAATTTGCATGTTTTCATCGAGTGAAGCTTTCCTCTTAACGAACGTGACTGACGTGCGTTCTTTTCATCAAATTTTTTATTCTGCAGTCCCCTATTTTGTAATGGCCATGTGTCTAAGTGCACACGTCAAGGTTGGTTAATACAACATTTTAACAAAAAAAACTTTATGATGTTTTAAAAAAATGCAGCTTGTTGATCCTGAGTGGTATAATTTTTTACCAAACACTGGTAGTTACATTTGATGGAAATTTTAGACAACATAGAGACTATTTTAAAAACTTTTAAATTAATAATTAATAAGACTTTTAGGTAAATATTCCATGCTGGAATATTAGAGAACTTTGGTAATATGCATATGAAAAAAAAATATAAAAAATATATTATAAATGCAATTTGTATAATCATTTCTTTGCGAGCCAATCAGTTAATCACTTACAAAAAAGCTATCCACACACAGGTAGACATAACGAATTCCTGAATTTGCCTGAAAATAAAAACTTCATGTCTCGATAAATAAAATAATGAGAGAAATCAAGCCCTAATAGCATCAATAACACTTGACCGTAGCAAGCGTTCTGCAAATAAAGAGGGTGGATTCCGTTTCGACGCAAAATAATTTCCCGCTAATTTACATCCACGTAATTGAGCTCACAAATAGCGTGACCACGACGCCAGTGTCATCCACTACACGCAAATATGCGCCGAATAAATATTTATTTATTATACTTGTAATTTGCTGTGGCACTAACGATGATAACAGCTCAAATGATAAACATTTTTTGTGTCTGGCAATCGGAAATCAATCCGGAGCTTTCGAGTACGTTAATTAAGGGTAATGGGTTGTACCTACTTGTTGCATTGGCAAATTTAACAATTTAAAATACAAGAGTGCATGCTTTGATTTGATATCAAATTTAAACTGCAAGGCCCTTGGTATACACATGCGAGTCAACTCCTTATAGTGATTATTTTCAGCAAATGAAACGTAATAGACGATGTAATACATTGTTAACTCTCAGAGCTGTAAATTATAAGAATAAAAACAATCCTGGCACGTATCGAATCTCTTAGTTGTACAGTTGTAAGTTAAATTAGTTAATTTAATTGTACATTTCCCCATCAAGATTTGTATTGTTATAATTTAAAGGCAATGAAAAGGGAAGAAAGATTATACAATGTGCAGAGTCTCATTCATAAAGATCGTAACAATGGGAAAACTTTTTATTGTCGATTAATTTATTTTTATAAGTAGATATTGATTGATTTCAGTTTGTGCTTTAGCCAAAACAAAAAACCAGGCGTCCTATTTAGATCATCATTTAAAATTTTACTGGAAACTTAGAGAATAGCAATTTTCAAAAAGAAGAAGAAAACACAGCACTATAACCAAATAGTAATAATAAAACTAATTATATAAGTATTTAAAAACGTTCTTTGAAGTTATTCGATTCATTACAGTGAAGTTATGCGTTAAGATTTTTGTTTATTTATTGATGTTATTAGAAGTTTGATTTTGAGGACATTATAATCTAAGTCGTAAGATATATAACGTTATTTACTATCTAGAAAGAAATAGTGCTTCGTTTCGTCATTGTACATAAACAAATTGACTATTAGTATCGTCTGTGATTTCAATTTTTAACACATTCATCCGGAAATTATTTGAAAAATTCCAAAATACGTGTTCGCATTGTTTTAACAGACACCAAAATTAAAATATAAGCAATGTTTTTAAATTCTCCTTATTGTATTCAAATGTGTGAATCTCATATTAATAATGTATTTTAAAATTGAAAATTTACGAAGTGTAGCACAACATTAACAAATAAATTTATTGTATGCAAAATAACTATTTAAATGACATCAGCAAGTACATAATGTAAGTAGCTGTTAAATGTCTTACAACTTCACCAGGCAATATTAGCAAGTGAAACAAACGTAAGTACAATCGAATTTTTGATTTATTTTAATAATTCCAAAATTTTAGTCCAACATGAATGTGATAACATTCGAAAATATTAGCGCATTTTCAGTAGCATGCCTTTTTCTAATAATTTATTTCAAATACGTACTGGGAACGCAAGAAACTTTCTAATCTTAGCACAAGCGTCAGTTTTGGAAATTTTGAGAAACATTTAAATTTAAAATCCGGTTAGCTCTTCAGCTGGCCGAGTTACATACGCAATTTAAGAGAAGAGGTGGTATCCCCGAAGGAATCTATTCTTCACGAGGCCCATCGATTTGGAATATATAGACAAAATACTGATAACAAATTTTCAATATTTTTTGGATCATGGTAACTGATTTACCGAGCGCCAATCTATATAATTTAGAAGACCACTAATGGAGGAAACTCAAAGCAAAACTCAATTCGGTATTCACCGCAACAAAAGTAAAATCTATGTTTCAGATGATTTTGGATTGTGGAGAGCAAATGAAACGACGAGAAGTACTTGTTAAAAACTAAAACAGTCTAAACTATAACTATAACTAAAAGAAGAAGCTTGCTGTTATATGACCGATGTAAACGGATCCTGTAAATTTGGAATAGGCTGTAACTGTTTCAAAACTCCCGAGTCACTATTTCGAAGATATTGCAGAAAATATTTTGCTACGAACACGAATCGGAAGGTCAGGAGCTTTATAGGTCTGAATTTTCCAAAAATTCGTTCGTTTTTCGATGGCGTCATCAAAGACGTTATTAATAAGAAAAAATAAGCAAATTTCCACAGGAAATATTTTATGTAGCTCGTTCTAGAAATCAAAAACAAAAACACTAATGATTAGCTGACAGATACAGAAATCAGCACTCAAGGATTTTTGTTTTTTCTGCCTTGATTTGAAACATCTTCAAACGTTTTGAGTTTCAGTCTTTATGGGTTAGCACGAAACCCAAAATATGATAAAAATAAATGATAAACTCAGTGACGTTATATCTAAATAGCATACGATTTTCTATGAATGTAATCAAGAGATGAGTTATATGAAACAAGTCATACAAGGTAAGTAACATTTTTCTCTTTTATTAAAAGGAGTCAAAAGGAATTTTTTTCTTCAGAAGCGTTGAGGTTCTGCTGTTGTTAGAGCGTGTACCCAAGATTATATTTTACCCGGAGCATATATAATTCTTGGAAGAAGGTATCAAAGTACTTATTTCTCTTTATGAAATTCATCATGATCATAAACCCAGAATGTTTTGATTCAGAGCGATTTGCCGTAGAAGTGAAAGCTAGCAGACCTGCTTCGTCTTTTTTGGGTTTTGGAGAAGCCCCTAGGATTTGCATGAGTAAAATTATAACCAAAAGTTTTTGAGTAATAATTCTAAATTCCTTATATTTCTAGGAATGCATTTGGGTTTAATATAAACAAAAAATGGATTAGTAATTCTCTTGAGACGACATGAGTGCAAATTCTAAAATGCCGCAGTCGTTAACTATATATCCGAAGAGTATACTGGCATCTTCAATTGAATACTTGTTGTTAGATGTCGATGACGTTTAAGTTTCATTAGTTTTCAGGAATAAATAGGGTTCAATTAATTTATTTTTCTTTATACTTTTCTCTTATATTAAGATAGTACAATAATAATTCATTTATGGCCACTTGTAAATTCGAAATGTATTAAAAATATAACTGTATTAGCCACCTTCAATCTTCAATTTTAAAAACACTATAAAAATTATCTGACAACAGTCAAAGTACAGATTAATATTTCACTTCTTTCCTTGAAAATTCCTGTGTACCTAAGTTTGTTGTTTTTAAACAAAACTGTGTTATTTGGAAAAGTTAAAATATTAACCTAGCCTATTTCGTTAATTAAATCGTTAATACAGATTAAAAACCATGTCGGGCCAAATATCGAACCTTGAGGGACATTTTACACACACATTTTTAAATTGACTTGTTTTTTTTCGCGACAAATATTTTTGAAAATTTAAAAAATTGCGTTTTCACGTTAAATATAGAATTGTCATAAAGAAAATGTTTAAATAATATTGCTGGGTTTTTGATGGTGTCTTCAAGGACATATTTTAAAAAAGTATTCGTTCTAAGGAATAAGTTGTGATCTGTGTGATCTAGAGCTCAGGATAAATTCAACTGCATAATTGCTTTCACCAGCGTTTCTGCAGATGTAACGGAACCTCTGAGGAATTGCTTTTTTTGTCTTTGTACAGTGGCATAATTTTCTAAATATTAAACAATTCTAAAACTGCTCTATTTATTCGTTGTGCAAAATAAACAAATAAATTAAATCTTTCTTCATTTATTTATACGACAGCTGCATGACATTAGTGCAGATAAATTGATGTTTTAGGCTTTGAATGTTTCCATTTACGTTACGAATTTTTGACAGTTACGCGAAAATTTTTGGGATATGTGAACGAATATTACTTGTCAAGAAGGAAGTCTTTTTATTGACACGAATATTTTTGGATATCGCAGAAACCTTCCGCTAGCTTTCTTTGTACTATTTTGTTTGTTAACATTTTCGCTGCTCTCGACGCGTCCTTTCAGTTTTTCCCCGAGTGCACTCGACGCGAATTCGCGTCTTATGCATTTGTAGGTTCAGTTAATACCAATTAGTAGTAAGTGTTTCCTACCATGTAAAAACGTCATTTATTTATTTCTGTGGCAATTTATTCAAAACCACAAAAAAAGTTACACATAGAAGAATAATAAAAATTGATCTCTTACCATATTTTTTTTTCTAAAACCACTCTCTCCTTCACTATTCTTAGAATACATATAAGAATAGCCGAATAAATTTTTTTTATGAAAAATCTTACTTAGTTCATGTGTAATCTGAAAACTTCACGGTGCTTTGGAAATAATTAGTGGTATTAGAGGTATTTCATAACAATGAAAATATTTAATTATTTAGCCGATGATCGTTATATCTGAAATACTCAAATGCAGCACTTAGATAAGATAAAAATAATATTTGGAGAATTATACCTGATCGATTAGAAACGCGTTAGAAAAGAACAGATCGTTAGTAGAATTTTAAATGAAGTGATAAAGCATTAACTCCAGCCAGGCTTTTAGTCTAAAGGGATTATAAGTCATACGCAAATTTTAGCTCAATACTGCCCAAAATTCATTAAACATTTTATGTTTTGCCACGAGGCAGGTAAGAGTTACTAGGAACCAAGCAAATTTACAAACACGGTAAATAATTTTAACCCTACTCGCTTAAGTAAATATTCTGTCGCAAATTTAGTTATACATTTGCGTATGCAAAATGACTGCTCTAAATACCTTAGCTAAGTGTTGGTTGTTATCCAAATCTAAATGGGTTTAAATGTCCTATAAATGTATTTATTCCGGTTTTCAATTTTCAATTTTAATATTTTACAAAGTTTTTTTTGTATTAAAGAATCTAACAGGTCGTCGATTATGAAGCGTTTTAAAAGTTATCCACAATACAATAAACTATAGTCCGAAAATGAAAATTATCCTGTAACTCAGTTTCTGAATTTATGAACGAAACTAGTATAGTAGGGGAAAAGAAAACAATTCTGGACATTTGTTTAATAATAAGGTAAGTAAAGGATAAGAAAAGATGCATGTGAATGTGACTCACGCAGTCATTAAACTCAAATAAACTTTAATAAATATTTAAAGAAATATTTAGTAAACAAGCGCACTTTTCGTTGAGTGGAAGACCAAAACTTCCCTGTTTTACTCGTCGAAGCTGAATATCAACTAAGATTGAGTTATTGAGTACGCTATCGATTCAGTAAATACGTTTAATGGTGAATCGCTGTTCTTATTATCATATATTATCTTTGCCCTACGTCTGCCGATTTTGTGTAACACATTATCATACAACAAAATTTCACAATTTGCATCCGAAAACATTGCAAAATATTATTGTACCTCGCAAATTATAAATTATAAGCAGTATTATCAATTTACGTAAAATATTCAAAACAGTGCAATTTTACTGAGTGAACCTTTAAAAATCTTCGCGTAGATATTTTTTTTAATATCATAGAGGAAAGATCAATGAAGTGTTGAAATGCACTGTCTTTTCGCTATTTGTTTTGTCTGATAATTATGTCTGAAACGCCGGTTGCTCGGTTTCATTGCCTAGCTTACCTGTTGCTTTCGGCACAGATTCGAAAGTACTCCGTCAACTAAGTTGTACGTAACAGGAAGCCTGCGTCATTCAACTCGTACATTAACCGATTCAGACGGAATTGTTTGTCTAACATGCAGAATTAGAATTGTCTCTTTCAGACATGCTAGATATCTGCTGTGGCCAGAAAACGTAATATGAAAGTTTATGTTTTAATTCGCGTGCAAAGTTGTGCTTTATTTTATGAAACAAATTCAACTTGCATTCCCTGTGTATAACAATCGTCATAAAATGTAATAAATGCACGTTGCTTGCCTTTAAAAACTTTATTTTATTATATTTTAATTTTCCTGCACATTCACCGCTTCTAATGAATTATTGCAATTTTCGTAAGGAAATCATAAAAAGAAAAATTTCATTCACGATCACAAACCTCTTCGTTTTCTTCACCATTGCATGAAGAGTTGAAATAAAACGAGTCACAGATTACGTTAAAAATGTTTAAGAAATTCTAATTATTATAATAAATTGAATGAGTTAAAAATGTACCTTAAAAATGTAAAGATGGATACTATCTCATGCTCGCCACTGTACATAAACAAATTGAGTATTGGTACATTTTCTGTGATTTCCATTTTTAATATATTTTTCCCTCAGAGTTTAATGGATTGCATGAATTCCATAAAATAATTCAAAATTCGTATGATCATTTGGAATATTTCAAAATACAAATAACGTTGGAATGTTACGCTGCAATGAAAGTCCGAACAATTGTTGGTTCATTTAAATAGTTTCATTTATTTTCGTCATCGATTTCAAGATTATTAAAATAAAATAATATTTTTGAACTGTGTATAACGCCTATTTTTTTTTTTTTGGATAACCTGTTGTGTAAGGTATTAATTTTTCTATATTATTATTTAACCGACAAGAAGGACGATTAGAATTTACATGAAAAAGTTTTTAAAATTAAAAATCCACCTATTTTATGATTTTGTAAAAAAACATTAAATAAATAAATAAGGAGGGCCTATCACCACTCTGTATTTTAAAGAATTGCATTTATATTTTGAAATATTTCAAATGATCATACGATTTTTGAATTATTTAATGCCGACGTTTATCGCCTCTCTCCATATACAGGGTGTTCCAAGATTCAATACAGAAATTTGGTGGGTCAACAGAGAGGTTCAGACGACACAAATTTCATTAATAAACTTATACCCTAACGTGCAAACTTACTACGATGCGGTTTAATAATCACTCTTGAACATGGATGTGACATGTATAAGTCCTATATAAGAGGTTAAAAGCCTTTTGCTTAGTGTTTTTAAATTATTTTTATTGTATTCAAATGCGTGTGTATATTTTAAAATTGAAAATGTATTAAGTTAATCAAAAAATTAACAAATAAGTTTATTGTATGCAAAGGAATTGTTTAAATCGCACCAATAAATACACAATGTCTCACATCTTCACCAGACAACGACAGCTAGCGAAGCAAACGTAAGTACAATCGAGTTTTTGATTTATTTTAATAATTCCAAAATTTTAGTCCATTATGAACGTATTAACATTCGAAAATATAACGGCACTATCTATGGCGTTCCTAATTTTAATAATAATACTTTATTTCAAATGGACTTACAAATACTGGGAACGCAAGAAAATTCCCAATTTTAGTCCAAGCATTCCCTTTGGAAATTTTGAAAATCCTTTAAATTTAAAAACCGGAATAATACGTCAGCTGGGCGAGATGTACGCGGATTTTAAGCGAAGAGGTTGTAAACACGGTGGAATCTATTCTTTCACGAGACCCATTTACATGCCAATCGATTTGGAATATATAAAGAACATACTGGTAACAGATTTTCAATATTTCTCGGATCGTGGAAATTACTACAACGAAGAAACCGATCCATCGAGCGCCAATCTTTATAATTTAGAAGACCACAAATGGAGAAAACTCAGAGCGAAACTCAGTCCGGTGTTCACAGCGGCAAAAATAAAATCCATGTTTCAGACAATCTTAGATTGTGGAGAGCAAATGAAGCAAGCCTTTGATGAGAAGTATTTGTCAAAAACTAAAACATGCGATATAAAAGAGGTTGCTTGTTGTTACACGACTGACGTAATCGGGTCCTGTATATTCGGAATAGATTGTAACAGTTTCAAAAATCCCAACTCGCCATTTCGGACGCATTGCAGAAAATTTTTTGGTACGAACACGAATTGGATAGTAAGGACCTTTTTAGGGCTGAACTTCCCAAAAATTTGCAAGTTTATGGGAATGAGATTAGTTCCAACATATTTGTCTTCGTTTTTCGATGGTGTTATCAAAGACGTTATTATTCAAAGAGAAAATGCAAATGTCTGCAGGGAAGATTTTATACAACTCATTCTAGAAATCAGAAACAAAACCACCAATGATTCGCTGACAGTTGCAGAAATAAGTGCTCAAGCACTTTTGTTTTTTCTTTCTGGATTTGAAACGTCTGCGAACGTTATGAATTTCAGTCTTTACGAGATAGCACGGAACCAAAACATTCAAGATAAATTACGACGAGAAATCAATGATGTATTTAAAGACGATGGTAGAATTTCTTATGAATGTATACAAGAGATGAGTTATATGAATCAAGTCATAGAAGGTAAGTATTGTTTTTTTATTAAACGGTTTCAAAAGGAGTTTTATTTTTCAGAAACTTTGAGAAAATACCCTCCAGGTTTCGCTATTGTTAGAGTGTGTACCAAAGATTACATTATACCTGGAACAGATGTAGTCTTGGAAAAAGGAACCAAAATACTTATTTCACTATATGGAATTCATCATGATCCTGAATATTTTCCAAATCCAGAATGCTTTGATCCAGAACGTTTTTCTGTAGAAGGCAAAGCCAGCAGACACGCTTTGTCTTTTTTGGGCTTTGGAGAAGGACCTAGGATGTGTATGGGTAAAATAATAAGCAAAAGTGTCCGAATAATAATTCTGAATTCTCTATATTTCTAGGAATGCGTTTCAGTTTAATACAAATAAAAATTGGATTAATAACTTTGTTAAGACGATATAAGTTCAGACTGAATTCTAAAATGCCGCAATCGTTAACAATAAATCCGAACAGTATAATGTTGTCTTCAGTTGAAAATATATTGTTAGATGTCGAAAAGATTTAAGTTTTTTTAAGTTAGAAGAAGAATAAATATACTTAGGTATTTAACAAAAATTAGGAATAAATAATAAATGAAATTAAATTAATTGTTTAACTTATTAATAAAGTATTTTATTATTTTCCTGTTAAATAGCATGTAATATACTCAGAATATAACGCCATCTTTCATACCTATAATGCAGTTCTACGGGGAAATCAAGTTACTTACTGCACAGAAGAGAGTAATAACATTAATATGAAACTTACGCAACATACATTCTTAACTATTAATGAAATGTTAATGCCTCCATTAGTTTGTACTTGTAAGCATTTTCTGAAAGCAGATCAATAAACATATATATCGTACGTGCTTTGTATATCATCATTCGTTTTAGAAATTTATTTGAACTATGAAAAATTATTAAATTTAATTTTAACGAAGATTATTTTAGGCAAATATTTTGAATAAAAATATCTGTACGTTCATTTTGTTAAATCCGAGCGAACGAAAACATTGCGTAGGACTCACTCGATACCTGTTGTACATTTTCTCTCCCAAAACACATTCGTATGGAAATCTTGAACTTATAAAAGAAAACTGAAGGTAGAGCATTAAAACTTTTTGCAGCGCAAGGTAGGTTTCATTTAACTAAACCAGTTAATTTACTTTCGCCAATATCATCGTTCAAAATTAATCTGTTGGAAAACTATTCAGCAAATTTCAGCGTGCAATAGAAATCGCGTTAACACAAAACTCACCCAAATTATATGTATTTTTTAAGGGTCGAAGGCAATGTAAAAGCAATTTCGTTGGTGCGTTTCTCCGAAGGTGTATTGGGTCGGAGTTTGAGCGATGATGTCATGCGGACGCTTGCGCCGCGACGCTTCCACATACGTGAATACAGGTATAAAAGGATACGCGCCACTTTATAAACATTCTTCCCTGTGCTTCTTTATCGTTGTTAACAACACATCCGGCATACGCAAACTTTGTCGAACGTAAGTAAGTTCACGATTTATTAATTTTGTGTTACTTTCTTGCGGAAGATTCACAAAGAGCAATAAATTTTATGAATTATTGTAACTTCTAGTTTATTTTATGATATAAGCTACCGACTTCATAAAATTTTGGTCATAAGTTCTTGTTTTCACCGTATTAAATTACGTATACAGAACAGAATTACAAAAAAAATTCAAAAATTCGCGTTTATGAATTACAATGGGAAGCTAATTTTTTGTGGTATTTCCGTCGCATCTTACTGCCACATTCATGTTTACTCACAGTCCAACGTTTTATAAGCACTTGTTAACGAAATAATTAGGAAACAGTAGAGTAATTCAAGTTAAAACTTTACATTTTACTTTCCTTTAGTTTACTTTAAGTTTTCAATGTAGTTTTAATTACGATAAAGTACCGATTTCTCTTGAATTCGAATTTCTGTGAATTTCTAATATAATATTTAGGTCTATTACATTAACATTACTTCTTCTGTTGCAAAAATAATATAAATCATAAACATCCGCAGGGTTTTACAGTGAGTTATGATATTACTTCAATACATTTTTGTGGAGGTATTTGCAGATGTGTATTACGAAAAGATTAATAAAGGCAAGAAAAGAGAATTAAAGATACTGTACGCTGGAGCTTTCCATCAATATTTGCTTTACTAACGTAGCATTCAGCGCAGTTATTAGCTTTTTTTGCTAGAATCAAGAAGCCAGAAATGTATCAAACTGTTGCAAATATACCTACTTTTGAAATATATTAAAAAAAATTATTGGTCTTGATACAAAAAAATTGTTTATAATAACCTAAAGATTATGTCGGGGTAAACAGTGTGTTTTAAGTGTGTTGGATAGAAGACTCTTTGTCCAAAAATTTTACCAACTATGCTTTACACAAAGAATTTTAAAAAATATAGTATTCCTCAGATATTTTTTTTTAAATATAAATTTGTTACTTGTCCTAAATTAAATTGCTCAAGTCTTCATGTATCGTTCTAATAAGGATGTATAAAACACCTAGAATTTCTGTTTTAAAAAAAGCAAAAATTAAGGCTTCGAATTGTTGTGTCAAAAGCTTTAGAATGATTTGCCCCGAAGAAAAGCTGCTAGAATTAAAGGGAAGAGAAAATGGAAAGCGAAGAATCAGATTAGGGTAGCGTTATCAACTGCGAATTCCGTGCTAATTAATAGTCCTTTGGGTGTACTAAAATAATTCAAAATTAATCCAAATAGATCGGTTTAAATGAAATATAATTATTAAATTTTTTACACGTTAAATTTTCGTCATTTCGCAATAATCACTTTATCCGGAATAAAGTCGCAATTTCTTACAAATTTAATTCAATAGTGCTACAAAAGAATGAAATCGTCGTGGCCATATTACATTCATTTTACACAACTCGCGCTCCTTTGTTGTACAAAATTGTGAAGTTACCTATTGTAATAAGTTTTTAAATACAACACCCACTCGGCTTGGTCGTGCCTTGAAAATAATAATTTTTTTCACGCCAATTCGTCGAAGAAATTCGTTTCACAAAAAGTTTAAAACTCAACGCGGCGTATCAATCTGGCGAATGAATGAATTCGTTCTTTTGAAATTCAGCGGAATTAAAAAAGAATGCTTTTGTTTCGGAACGTGCCGTATTTTAATTATGTTGTATTATTGGCGGCCTTTTTCAATAAAACAAAATCTCTGGAACACTTTTGTGAAAACACTTAATAACTTTTTGTCTGGTAATCAAGTGTTTAAGCATACACATAATACTACGAGAGTCTTAATTAAAATGTAACGGCACTATCTATAGCGTTCCTCATTTTAATAATAATACTTTATTTCAAATGGACTTACAAATACTGGGAACGCAAGAAAATTCCTAATTTTACTCCAAGCATTCCCTTTGGAAATTTTGAAAATCCTTTAAATTTAAAAACCGAAATAATACGTCAGCTGGGCGAGATGTACGCGAATTTTAAGCGAAGAGGTTGTAAACACGGTGGAATCTATTCTTTCACGAGACCCATCTACATGCCAATTGATTTGGAATATATAAAGAACATACTGGTAACAGATTTTCAATATTTCTCGGATCGTGGAAATTACTACAACGAAGAAACCGATCCATCGAGCGCCAATCTTTATAATTTAGAAGACCACAAATGGAGAAAACTCAGAGCGAAACTCAGTCCGGTGTTCACAGCGGCAAAAATAAAATCCATGTTTCAGACAATCTTAGATTGTGGAGAGCAAATGAAGCAAGCCTTTGATGAGAAGTATTTGTCAAAAACTAAAACATGCGATATAAAAGAGGTTGCTTGCTGTTATATGACTGACGTAATCGGGTCCTGTATATTCGGAATAGACTGTAACAGTTTCAAAAATCCCAACTCGCCATTTCGGACGCATTGCAGAAAATTTTTTGGTACGAACACGAATTGGATAGTAAGGACTTCTTTAGGACTGAACTTCCCAAAAATTTGCAAGTTTGTGGGAATGAGATTAGTTCCAACATATTTGTCTTCGTTTTTCGATGGTGTTATCAAAGACACACATTAATTATCTTATACGTTTTAATTAACAATTAAGGTAGATTCTTGTTCGGTGAAATAGTGTAATGAATTATCTCAAACGGACACTGAAAGTGGCGCTATCACTCAACGTTTCACTATCGTTTGATAGCTTCGTCAGGAGTGAAAATAACTAAACGAAGTTGTCAAGTTTTAATTAACGTTATCTTTTGCTAAAATTAAATGTAAATTCTTCTGTACCTTCAACAAGACTTTTTACTATTAAAAACTAGGAAAGTCTAGTTATTTAATTTACAACAGAAGTTCCTAAACTATGGTAAGAAGAGGCTCGTGAGACGTCTTCTTGAGAATTTTAAGTAAATGAACGTAACTGATTATGATTAGTGATTACGTTCTGGAAATAATTATATTAATTAATTACTGTTTACAAATAAAATTTTTATTATACAAAATGAATTACAATCTCTGGCAAATATTAAAACACTGCGCAGTTTAAGGTTTCAAACAATTTGCTAAAAATTAAAATACCATTTTTCACTAAACTTTTTGGTTGTGAAGTTATTAAATGTTGAAAATTGAGTACTTATTTAAGAAAGTGTGATAAATCACAGCCGATATTGTCAGGAGTACACACAACACGAAATAGATTGTGATTCTTAAATCAGCACTCAATTTTCAACGTTCAATAACTATACAAGGTGGCTGTTATAGTAAAGTCTTTACTCTGTAGTAAATAGTTAAAGATTTTATTTAAGTACTGGGATCGCCTCAAGCGCGATTAATTATTTTGTGTCTTTTTTATGAGTCCTTTAAAATTCATGGGTAATAAACAAGTAAATATTTACAATAACAGAAATTAGTGAGCTGCATTAAGATCCTCACAGAGTATGTTGCTGTTACAAATCAAAACACAAGTGTAAGTAAATTAGCATTTAACAACTGTTGAACTGCTACACCGTTACATTAACTTACGAACTTAGTTTATTCTAATTAATATGAATTATGTTCAGGTGTATTATACGTTTTAAGCGATGTGTTTGCAAACTATTGCCTAGCAGGTTTACACTTGGAGAATTTAGATGAGTTTCAAGACGTGATAGATGCTTTGAACTCACATGCTTTGTCTCTTCGCGTACTGTTGGGACTTTCAAATCGTGGTTATTGTGTCAATTGTTACAAACCAGGGCGCATTTGTTATTGTTCTTAATACTTTGGCTTGGAACCGTTGGAGGATTTGTATGTTGGAGACACTGGCGATTCCCCAGAGCTGGACGCCATAGTACCCCTTGGGCTTTAGCATAACTTTCTAGATTAAATGATTACTCTCTAGGGAAAGCTTAGATCTTCGACTCAAGAACCACTGTAGCTTAAAAAACTGTAGGCCAAGTTGTTTCCTCTTCATAAATACGTGCTTTTTCCAAGTAAGGCTCCTATCCAGATAAATGGCCAGGTAGTTTACGTTATCTTCTTGAGTGGGACGGGAGGGCAGTTGCTTTGACTTAAAGTGATTTTTTTCTCATTATTTTATCAATGAATTTTATTCTGTTTTGTTCTGTAGATAGGGTATTTGAAAGCCGTAAATAATTGAATTATTTGGAAACAAGAATTAGGATAAATAAGATTACTTATATTAGAGACGACACGATGACTGGGGATATTTGAAAATCGCTTCCAAAAATGTGAAACGCTTCATTTTACCTGGAACACATTGCTAAGAAGTCCTTTACTTTAATTAAAACATCGAACCTAGTTCATTATTCATGTGTAATTTAAATTACAGCTGATCGTAAAATCTGAAACATAAAACAATGAAACTTTATTAAATAACGTAAAGCCAGTGCCATACTGTGATTTTGGGTATAATTTTTAACTGCAATTTTCTTGAAAACTATTAAAGTTTATCTTTCATTGTCAACCATTAAGTTAGTAATCGTCACGTGCTTACTCAGACAGCTTCTAATTCAAGTATTCTATGTTATAAGAACAATCCTTTTGTAATCATTCATTAACTTAATTTTTAAACTTGCCCTACTAAGGAAAAGCTTATTGAGAGTCTTTTTTTATTGTAAGACTAAAGAAGACTCTAGGAATAGGAAAACACACGTACTTTCTGTTTTGAGGTAGATTTAATGTCTTGTTATGAAAAAGGTCCCTAAATTTAACAAGCTGAGTATCGACACTTGTTTTTCAATTTTACTAAAATACTATTCCTTGACAAAAGAACTTTCAAGTTTTGAAACTTTCAGATACGATGATCTAAATAGTACCAGTACTACACAGCATCGATGATAAATTATATTTCGGAAGCTCACTTCAAGAAACGTCTAATTTTTTTTGCGCGATCAATTTTTAATGTCCCTATCAATCGTTCTTTCGCCTACTTACTGACAAGTTCCGATACGTTATGCAAAACTAATTTCGTCCTGAAAGCCGCAAGCACTTGCGATACCATTACCGAAGGAAAACTTCATCGGTAAATAAAAAACCGATTCCTGACGACTTTCGAATTACATTCACACTAATAATTTTATTGTCCCAGCTTTCACTGCACACAAAAAAATTAGATTTAAAAAAAAGTAAAATCAGCTCGTTTGGGATGTGTCAGTGCCCTAACTGAACGAATTTTGTACAAAAGTAGTGCAATTTACGAGGTGGTTTCACATCGCAATGAAAAAAGATTAACTTTACTGCGGATAGCTTTTTCATGTATTCTCGTTGGTAAAATTTCAGGCTAATTGGGGAATTAATTTTTCCCCATATTACGCGGACATTTCCACAAAAAAGAAAATCCCTGTGTAGGTAGATGTCCCAGGATGCGTCTCTTCGTTAGACTTAACGATCTCCGTCCGTTTTTTCACAGCACGGCTTTAACACCTCGTGAACGAATGCATAAATTCATAAAGGGGCTGCTTTTGTGAGGCCTGGGATTGTCCAAATTTTTTGTGCAAAGTTGATGCAAATTAATGTTTTATGCTGTCGTATCATAAAAGGATCTAGTAGTTTTTTTTGAAGAACTATTGAATTGGTTACCGGCGCATCCACCATTTCTTTGAACTTGCAGGTTTATCTAGGAGTTCATGAATTATTAAGTTTTTCTAAAATAGATAGAATAGCTCGTTGGCCTCTCTGTACAAGTACATATATTAAATATACTTATGTAATTACTTTGTCGGAATTGCGCTGAAGCAAGTAATTAATTGCATTAAACTTTTTTCATTTATCTCTTCTATTTTTACTTTCATTCAACGACGTCTTTGAATATCGACGAAAAAACGAAGCGCTGGAAAGAATCCTTATTCGGCAGCTTTCTCTTATTAATCTGTGTCTCATCTATCAAGAGGATCTCTCCTTTGACTTTCCGCGAACTTTTAATAAATTTCAATTGTCTTTTAAAAAATCTCACAAAGGGCCGTTTTAAGTTCGCCCCGAGCAAATATCGCGCGGAACCAAAAAAAAAATTGCCTGGTCTTAATGAAACTTTCATGAATCGCGTTATCTGACGTTTAGTTTTAATAAGAATTTGAATAGAACACGCTCATTATAAAACTTTGATTAAATTGCTGCTCTCAGTGAATTCGAATAGGCTTTTTAATAGTTGGAGAACGACTTCATTTTATTAATACTTCATTGAAAATTTTTGTTGTAAAATGAAAATCAGGTATAGAAATTGGCGATGAATATTAAGGACCTTTTGGAAGTAAACTAATTAATTTATTGATATTGGTATTTAATTAATTTTATGTCGGTGGTCTCGTAAATTCTCTAATTTCAAGTAGATTTGAAATATAAACCTTGAAAGAAATGTAATATGTTTCCTGAATTTTCTCTGCGTCAATCTATCTCGTAATTCCTCTATTTCTGTTTAGAATTATCTCTGGGAAGTCACTGCTAGTTTATCAGTAGTATAAACATTTTTCAATGTCAGTCTACTTCTGTTATTAACTATGTATGAGGAAGAATGCATTCGCCCCAAAGTTTTTATTTACATTATGCATAAATAAAATATTGGATTTGGGAAATATCGCTGATACGGTTATTATAGAAACTGATTTTAATTTGTTTTATTTCGAAGGGTTGGAATTTTGGAAAGCAAAATATGTAGATTTGTTTCAAAACACAATTTCAGAGCAACTTGTTGAAAAAAAAAATTAAAGCAGATTAAGACGAAATGAGTTAGGGTAAACAGTAAACTTCTTTGAAAATTAAAAATACAGTAAATTTCCGTTAAATATTTCTAGCCAGTAATTGATCTGCACAAGCTTTCGATATTTTTTAAACGAGGCGGACTTTCCCTACATTACTTTTGATCTTTTAAGTTTAATTCTTTCATTATTGATTGATACTAATGACGTTACGTGTTCGTATTGTAATGTGAAAAAATTGGTAAATTATACATGACATATACTGACAGATATAAAACGAAAGATGGACGTACGTTTTCATCTTAAAATGAAACATGTAGTATAAGATACGGTATACGTAACGAAAAATAACACCTTATTTCATGTGCAATTGCCAACGCAACGCAAAAAGTATACATATAAACGAAATTTACTGTATTTTTGTTGTTTGTGTTACCTTTTTTTAAATCGGTTTATTTATAGTTTTTAATTTACAAACTATGCGTTCTGCATTGGCGTCACAATCCTGGTTAAACCAGGCATGCTCTCAGGAGCGCCACTGACGCAGAACCCTTTAAAGCGAAAGAAATCGAATATACCACCCGATTACCAGTCCCGGCTTCGATGGCGTGGTTTATAAATAAATACGTACCATAAAACTAGTCTAGTTACACGATACCTTGTTATCTTGAAAACTTAATTGATTCCTTAAAAGTTAATCACAGAAAATCACACTAGCTGATGTAAGACGTTCTCGGATGAAATTATACTTATGTAACAAAACAACCGGACAAGTAATTCATAAAACGTGACCATGTAGAACGCGTTGAAGTTGTAATTCTAATTTAAATAAATAAATTAATTCTTTTACAACGCAGTTTTGTTGATTTCTTTAAAAGATTTGGATTTGTCTCTGATTCGTTCAAAGAAAATTGATTGTGAATGTGTTATTGAAAGAAAGTAAACATATACAGGTTGATTCAGAAACGTTGCGCAAAATTTAGAACGAAGTTTTTTAACATAAATATTTATTGTTAAAAAACTTACTTACAATTACTTCGCATTTTTAAGATACTCTCCTAAGACATCTAATAATCATAATCCTTAATCTACGATGTAGGATATTCCTGCGTTGTAATCAAGGATTGTTCCCAGAAACTTTCCTTGCCCTACCAGTGTTATCGATTTTGCAAAGTCCTGCTCATTCATCAAAGTTCTTGTTATTATCAATTCTGAAGAGAAGAATTTAGTGTTCTGAATACAGAATGGTCTTGTAACATCAGTTCATCGCAGTATTCAGTTTTCTGCCTTCGTCAAACAAGTCCTGCTGCTTGGCTTGCTTCCATTAAAACACCAACTTACTGCATTATCCTAGGTAATTTATGGGTTTTACTCAAGACGTGGTAATCATTAAAGCTCCTGAAATAACAACACATGGTTTAATTTAAAGTTCATAACAAATACAGTATTTGTTTTTCTAATAGTAAAAATTTGCACTTTAATAAAATATTCAAATTTTCAATTTTTTTATAGCTGTGAAGTTTGTCGCCTGTACAAACATTTTGATGAGATTAGCAGAAATTTATAAAACCATTTCTGAAATATACTTTTCACGGGTATTACAAATTGCATTTATCACGTACATGCCTTCTCAAATAAGCATTAAAAATTGCACTGATATAACATTTATAGAAATACGACAGTATTCAGCCTTTAGCCTTTCAGTGTGTCAATCAAATTACTTACGCAACTTGCATCGATCCAGAAAGAAATATGCTATGCTCACATTAAATTTACATCGACTTCCGGATGTACTAAAAAATTAAACATTGCGTCGTTTTTTAATTAATATCAGACGCAATCAATTTTTCTTATTACCAGTTAATCGCCAGAAAATTGAAATTTCGGGAAGCAAAAGAAAAATCGTGAAATTTTTGAGTTATTAATTCATTTTGTAAACCTGCAATGTAAAGCACCTTGAATTGAAAGCTTCAAAAGCACTCGCTATCTTTGTAAAACTCTCCAATGGAAGAAAGATCCTTATCATCCCCAAAAAAATTCGATGAATTGAAAGTCTGAAATATCTCACACGATAATCGTTATTGCGGCATTAAGGAAGCCAGAGCCGTATGAGTTAAGAAAGAACGTCGATAGATTTCTGTAATTGATGGTCATGAAAGCACCCATAGGACTTTCTAAATGGAGGGTGTTAAGCAGAGAGGCATTACATGCAGGAGGCCACCTGGTCCGTAACATTGTCATTAAACGTCTCCTGCCACTCTAGGAAACTGTTTCAGAAAATGAAATTTAACTCTTTTACGTTTTGCACCACATTAAATTTATTATTGCAAAGAAAGCAGGTAGAGTGAACGCTAGGGAAAATTAAGCTATATTGCTTTTTTGACCTTGTTGCGCCAATGGTGTAGGATGTTTACTTTTATGCAATGTTAAATTTACCGTTTGTAATTTATTATACCGTGCAAAATTTTATAAACTGCTTTAAACAAGTAGATCTAGCAGAATGCATGTATGCATGAAACTAAATAATTAATTATTTTCTATTGTTATCGTATTCTTCTGTTTATGTTGTATTCTTATATTTACATACCCGCAGGTATAGGAGAGAAAATGATTTCTGCTTTACTTAAGTTTAATCATTAACATTAACAAAATAAAATTTCTAAATATCGATGCAGGAATTGTCACGATACTTGTTGATTTGGTCCGTTGCTTTCGTATCATTTTCCATCTTTCTCAATTTAAATTTTGCATTGAGCTTTCATCGACTAGTATTAAGTTTAATTTCCCCGACTTTCAACTAAATGTCCTGCATACTTTAGATAAAAGATCGCGATACATTTCACAAAAGGAAATGACTTCGGGATATCTTTAACCTTAACGGATTCTCCGATTGTGTCGGAGATCCGGATGCTAGATCAGACGGACGACTTTACACCGCAAGTTTTCAATTTCGTTTTTGTGCACGTCTACGTAAGCTTGATGGACATTTCGGCGACCCTTTCGCTTTTGATATGGTAAAGAGTTTGTTTGCACCGTGCCGCAAGTAATTTCTGTTTGTTTGATGTTATTTCAGTTTATGAGCCTAAAATTTTGCATACAATTCATAGTAACGCATATTTACATACATTGTCAATGAGAGGGTTGGTTATTTAATTTCTTCTCCAATCAAGGCGTCAAAGTTTTGATTATTCCATATTATACGTCTGCCACTCATATGTAGAAAAGAAAAATATGTTCAGTATTTAACATTTTTGAATGGCTAATAATATCAGATTTCCTTTTATGTGAATTCGAGTATAGAGATTTAGATTTTGATAGATTAATCCTTTCAATGAAACCGCAAATTGAATTTCAATGGTTGACCAATTTCAAGCTAAAAGTTCATAAATTAAAAAGGGCCGTATCGCATCGTTCTAAATGAATTCGAATCGTCGCAATATTAGTTTGCAGTACGTTTCAATTTTGCGACGCATAACATCTTCATTAGTCAGAAAATGTTGCACAAGCTTTTGGATTTATCTCGTAATGGAATTTTTTCGCTTTGTTTCATAGGTTTTTGCCAATGCACGGTTAATACAAACTGAAACCGCTTTGCAGTTTTGAAGAGAATTTGAAACGTTTCAAAAATGTATATCTGCTTTTGGCGTTTCATATTGAGATAATACGTAATGTATCAAAATATTTAGTTTCTGTGCGAACATCGAAAGCAGATGACAATTTATTAAATAGTAAATTGGTTTCATCGTAATAAATAGCATAGTAATTAATTAAACAAAGGAGAACATTTCATAATTAAAATAAGTATGAAAAAATTGTAATTTAATTACTAATATCTTTTAAATATATTGTATAGGGTGTCACAGATTTTCTTCTGGCATGTTATTCTTTATACTGAGACGAGTTATTAGATTGGCGCAAAACATTATTATTATTATAAAGTATTATTATTATATTAAGTTTTCCTTCGATTCTGAGTTTTTATGGTTTTATTAACTTAAATCACGTTTCAAAGAACAAATAATTTCGAGTGACATTTTCGTAAGTGAAATCGTTCTACTTTTTAAAAGTTACGTCGTCTATCATCGCAACGCCGGCGTCGGTGGACGTTTGTTCCTGTTTACTTGCGACTATGTAAGGAAAAAGGCGCGATAAATCACGCAAAATAAAGAAAACGACGACACTTTCCTTTGAGTTTGCGTTAATTGTTTCCCAGTTTTATGTTTTTCCGCAGAACCGAGCGTTAATTCGGCGTAATGAAAGGGCAAACTTTCTTTGATGTGTATTCGACGACGGTGTGTTATTTTTAAATACAAATAGATCGTTACGGCGCGTTTGTGCTCCGACAGAAATGTATTATGAGTAAATGAGGAGAGATCGTGCTCAAATAGGGTCTTCACTTTATGGGTAGACGTGGAATACTGTCAAAGGAAAAGATGCGTTTCTTTTTGAAATTTTCAACGAAATTAATAACTTTGAGCAATACATTTATTTATTTAAAACAATTTACTCTACACTTAAAAATAATATTCTGAATTTCATTGAAATGCTCTTGTTCTTCGATACTTGATTTAGGCTTCTAATTTATAACGGAGCGGCAAGTATCATGATGCACGCCAGTGTCCTTATGAATTTATGAATGCGTGAACACAGTTAAAGAACAAACAGGACATGAGTTAACTCCACAAAGTTAGTACTTTGAAGTGCCATTAAGAGCAGAAACGAATACTGTCCGGTAAACATTTCACAGAACCGTCCGTACTGTTCAGAATTATTACCACACCGAATTCGTGAGTCCTATATAAACATTGGCGCTCACTGTCAAATTGGAGAACCTGAGCTAAGGATAGTTACAAGCAGGACGAGGATTCATCCGAAAATAATTATGTAGGCGCTAATTTTCGATACGAATATGAAACGTTGAAAACCTATAAACTGAATATATTAGAAATTTTAATAATTTAAATAATTAAAAAAGCGTATAAAAATAGACACTTTAAAATGTTTCTAATCTTGAAACATTTACAATATTCACTAGAGTTTCCGTTAGAACCAATTGCTGATGATTTTTCTGAAACACTCGCTTTTCACGAAACAAAGTCACAAAGTTCTTTTGCAACGAAAAATGAAATATTGGTAGAAGATTGAAAGAGAATGAATGAATAGAATGAATGGTCATGATAGCTTTTAACTTAATTGAAAATATTCAAAATTAAGAGAGGATTTAATTATTGATTCTGAGCCATAATCTCTGGATGTTTTAATTTGCTGAGGGGTAATAATTAAAAAAAAATTGATAAATAAATTTTGCTCATTGAATAATAAAACAATTATTAAAATAAGAAAACCGTTATGTAACGCAAAGATTTTAGTCAACCAAGAATACTTTTGGTATACAAACACTAACATCATTTTTTATACAATGCACGTATACCTACAATCTCTCAATCGTTTTCATTTAACTTCGGAATTAAATTAAAAAAGTTGTCAAGTTGTTCAAGGAATCATAACTCTAATTCTGATTCATACATTTCCAAGTGCGAAAAATTATAATTGGCTATTCACAACCTTTACTCTTCGAAATAGTTTGACATCTCAAATATTCACTATGAATCAACAAATAAATTCATGTGTAAGTATTTAATATTTTATTGCAATTTGAAACAGTAATTAGTTCATAATGTTTGATTCTTCAGCCACTCAGGAGTACAATAATTGTTGGACACCTATTATTTATACTTCACTGATGCAAACATTGACGTATTAAGAAATTTAAGTTCTTAGTTACTCTCATTTTGTAATTTAATATATCGTAAATGAAACCCTGTTATAAAATACAAATGTCTTCATTTCCGTACTGGTATCTTAAGCACGCGTAGGCGTCCTCATGGGTCATTTAAAATTCCAATTCCAAGTACCAAAGTCACCATAATTTTTAATGTAAAATTTTTCATCTCATTTACTGATTTGCCGGGTTGTGAGTTTAGCTCCGCCAAAATGTATTTTCTTCTCAGTGCATTCTGAATTTTACGAAGAGCTAAAATTTATAATCCGGCGTGAAAACTGCGATTTCATGCTAAATTTAAGTTGCAGTTAATACTGAAGTGCACAGTAATTAAAACGTCTTTTATATTAGCAGCAGTACGAAGGGAGTATAGATTTGACCTGGACTTTCTTTGTGTAATTCATTGCGACAATAAATTTTTTTATATAATTTCCGACTGATAATTGTTTTTTTATAGTTTTCTTGGTTGATTAAGAAATCCGCCAAAATTGGACCGTGAATATTCCAAAATACACGTTACTTGTTGATGGTGTAGTGTTAAAGTTCTTTGCGACGTTTGAGTGGCGCCATTTCATACCACTCTGTTTCTTTTCTGTGTTTTAATTATGCAACTCAAGATTTATTTACGGTAGTATTTCGTTCCAGGTCTCTCAACTTCAGCACATAAAAATTTAATGATAATTCGCGGTACAACAGCACGAAATACATCACCGACAAACATGTTTGATTCAATGGGAACAAAACAAAGTATTTATTAACTATATAAGTAATTTGATTATTATGAAATAAATTTGAATATTGTTCATTGTTATCAATCAGAAATTTAAAAAGTCCAAGTCATTTTTTCCCTTGTATTAAACACAGAAAAGTCTTTTCTAAATAAGGAACCTCCAGCCAGTGAAATAGTTGTTACTGTTATTGACTTGTTATTACGTGGTAATTACGTATTCACGATTTAAACAGCTCGAAAAAAGGTACGCGTCAATCATGTTGTTGACAAGGATAAAATTAGCGGAAGATGATTAGATTGAAATTTACCCTGCGCATCCACTTTGTAATTAATTTACGTATTACTTCAGAAGAAGGCAACGGTGTTGAACTTGACAATTATTTACGTTTTAAAAATTTTCATCAATGTTAAATTAATTAATTATCAAAACTTTGTTTAGAGAAAATTAACTGAAATTACTTTTCAAAGCGGTCGCTTACGAAAAATGCAAATATGTTCTCTCTTGGTCAGAAATTTTTCTAATAAAGGGTGACTAAAAAACAGAATGAAATGAAATAATTTGAGAGTTATTAAAATGAAGTTGTATTGTAAGAAAATTGCAATATCGCATAAGGTGATTGATATTCAACTAAAATGACCAGCTCATTAAATCTGTATTGCGAATTAATCAAAGAGATTCTTTATCAAAGAGGATTTTCAGATTATTATTTTATTTTCATCATAAAACATGAAAACTATTTGAAAAATCGAGCTAAAACTGCTATGAAACTTTGCCTGCGTAAAATACGGGGGCATCTGCATTTTTAGCGGAAATGAATAAACAGATTTCAGTATATGTACACTGAAATGCGAAACGACAGGTAAACATTCATTTTTTTAATGCCTCGAACAGAATCGTGCTTCAAATTCGTTCATTTGTGAAATATTTCCAATGAAACGTAAAAAATAAATTCATCAAAGCTACAAAATTACGCGAATAAAAATGTCACGTTTGTCTTTATGCGTACAAATATCACTTCACATAACCGGACTTTATTTAGAAAGGAACGATATTTTCCTGGACCAATTTATTAAAATTTTCCCGGAGGAAACTCCCTCTTACGTTGACAATAAAGGGAACATTCACATAAAATTTTAACTCAATGCTGCTCTAAACGTAGGTATTAAATCGAAATATTTTCTAATCAAATCATATTTGGGGTAACTCTGTGATGAAATTGTTTGCTTGTATATCCCCTTGTGGGATATTTATAGAACCAGAAGCTGGGCGTTATTTGAAATACAATAGAAGCTTAAAATAAAAAAGCGTCGTTGCAATTGACAAACAAGACCAACTCAAAGCAAAGATTTTTAACGTACTCAGTATATTTACTTGAATATACAAAGGGAACACCTACAAATTACAAATTGAAACGAACCGCGAATTCGTTTATTATTACGTATATTTTCCGGTACAATGCATAGAGAAGGGTCCTTGAAGGACTTCAAAAAATTACCTTGCCTTCATCTACCGGTTGACACAGTTTAAAATATCGTTCGACAAACAAAACAAGGCCAGAGAAGACCGCAGTCATTCGAAACCCACGCCAATAATATTCATATTTACAGTTTAATTATAATTATCAGTTTGGCTTAAGTGGTTGACAATGACGAAAAGTGCGTCTGTTAATTTGTTGTTTGGCGAAGGGGGGTTGATGGAATTTCATTACTGTATAATTCGATTCACACCGCGCCCTTTTCGTGATGGCAATCATGTGGGAATTTCAGAATCAATATGTAGGAAAATCAACAAACATCGTCGACACAAAAAGTTACAATTGTGAAACAAATTTATGACCACGCGTTAATTTCTTCCTCGTCTTCCGAATTAATAGCTTAAATTCGTTTTATTATACAACGTTTACGATTTATGATATTACGTCGTTAAATTGAAACAAGTAAGGAATTTATTTGCTTTTTTTCCTTTTGTTTAACAGCAACAATCACATAACCTTTTCTCGATCAAACATTAAAACCGAAACGTTAATTATTTTTATTATTTTAATTAAGTGAGCGCCTTTTATTTTCCATAACAGAACACGCTATAATGTTAATTAGCTAATTAATTTCAATTATCAACTAATTAAATTTAAAATTAATCAAGAACTACTCTGTAATTTACAGCGGACGAGGCGGTAAGTCTTTTTTTGTTTAGCAAACTATTTCAGGAATAGTTTTTTATCTTTCATATTTAATGTAAAATGCAATTCTTACTATGATAGGAAGTTTGAAAACGAAGCTTTAGAGCAGAAAGAGACGAACTAGTTTTACACCGCCAAAGTCGTTATGGTAAACATGAATCAATCAAAGTGCATCAAAAACAAAATTAATAAAGACGAACTTTTAGCAATCAAAGTTAACGCAAAATCCAAGTTTTAGTTAATCATAACTAGCTATGACTTGGATTAACTAAAACTTCGAAATTCAGTCTTTTTAGGAAGACTTGAATGTTATCACGGCCATTTTGTTCTCCGTGAATTTCGATGGAACCGCATGTGTTGTTCTTCTGTTCATGGTTCTGTCAGTTTCCCTCTTCGTTACAAGAGAACTTCTTCAGTGCTACTGAATTTCTTGCGCTTGTCGCTGCTATAGCTCTTGCTGCTGCCATTTCGTAGAGACAGTTTCCATGAAGTGGCAGTAGCGATAATAGTAAGAAGAGCAGCAGTACTGAAAAAGTTCTTCTGTAATGAAAAACGAAACATCAGAAGAAGAATGCATTGATGTTTCACATAGATAGATTAAATTCTAAACGCTCGACCACGATTGTTAAATGACCGTTCATTTTGGCCCTTAATATTAATGGTTACAAAATTTCAACAATTTTCAAATAGAGATAAATCATTCAAACTGCACATTTTTTTATTTAGATAGAAAATAACTTAAAGCAAAACGATCTCTGCTTGCCAAATTTACATTAATTTTGTTCGACTTTAATTGGCAAGCGCTCCCATAAATACCGCCAAATTTATAGATCCGAACTGGTTAAATATAGTTCCTGCGTGTCAGTTTCGACGTGAGCTGTATTCACCCCTATGTCCTCGTATACATTCCAATATGATTATATTAGCATCAGTAGGGGAGTTGATTATCATATCTGCTGTAACGAAGTTATTACTCAACGACCATGCACGTCATTACATGGCACTGTGCTCACGTTCCCAATTTATCTGGGTATCTCCAGATGTAGCAACTATGATGAAACTTCTGTGACCAGCACTTACAATTTTTCATAAAATTTCTTCAAATTATTACAATTTCGTAATATGAATACCTTAAAAATCGTACAATTATTGCATCTGAAATTTTTAAACAGAGCCAACCAAACAGTAGAATAAAAATATCAAAGGCTTTTCTTTAACTTGAAGCTGTTTTCCCCAAAGAAACTAAATCTCCTCATTTCCCGTTCTATTTATCTACGTAGCGCTAAACGGAATTCGTTTAATGATTGATTTGCCTGGTAAACTGCATCGACTCCAGACATTAATCTTAATTAAAAGTAAATACACCCGAAGACATTTACTCGATCGTGAACCTACTTAGCTTTCGTTTCATCGGACGTCTTTTTCCGAGGATTAATTTCTCTCGCCGCGGTACAATCAAGAATGAAATTCGCTTTTAAGACGAAGAACGCAATTATTAATATATTTTTCTAATAATTCCATTTTGTTGCAGGTGACACAAGACTCATTGAAATGCAAGGATACCCAACTTTGAAATGCCTGTGCGCTGCTCTCTGCATAATGATCGTCGTTGCAGAAGTTGCAACAGCAGCACCAACGTACGCAGACTACGAAAGTGAGTTTTGCATATATATTTTAACAAAATAAAACAAAAAAGTTAATCAGGCCTTTACAACAACTTTTTTCTTACTACTCTAATCATTTGATGTCTCTAAGACTCGTCTCTGATAGTAATTTATCACGCGGCATGAAAAGGTCACATCAAAGAAGATTACGAATTAACTGAGTAACGACTACGCTTAGTAGAATATCATATCAAATATCAAATAAAAGTGAAACCTAAAAACATTTATGAGTACTGACGAGCGAAAAAAATAAATAAAGTGCAATTACGAACTCTTATTTATACACCAGCCTTAAAGTTTAAAGTTAACGTTTATTGAAAGTTCACCGAAAAAGCTTGAACTCTTATTGAATCAGCTTTTATAAAGCTCCTACATTGAAACTTGTAATTTTCGCTTAAATTGCTAATATTGTGTTTGCTTCCTTTGATCTTTGTTTTAATTTTCCTCTTTCTAGTTCTCAATTTATTTATTGATGTAGACATATAGATTTGCTTTCAAAATGGCATTTTAAATTGTTTCCGCATTAAAAAGATTATATTTATCCTGCTCAAGAACTAAGGATTTTTATAATTTCAAATTTATTTTTAATAATCTTTAAAGATATGATACATCTTCAGATCTTTTATAGTTTTCTGCTTCTTTTTGTTTTAGCTTTTCTTTTTAAATTATCTTGAATTTTTATATTGTTTTATCTCTGCTATCGCTTGTGCTATTTCTTTTACTTTTTAGTAAATCGCGTACGTGTTTTAATTTTACATTTCCTCCTTGTCATTATATTTCACATAACAGCTGATCTCGAATAGCCAAATTTCCAGAAGTTTCACAGGCTCTCTAGTGGGCACTAGATCGTTCGCGACGTAGCAATTTGATTATCAAAGAGTCGCCATTAGTTTTTTTAACTTTCAATTTTAGTTCATGATAAAATACATGTGTGATATTTTTAGAAGTTTCAAGGAGCTGGTACTTTGATCACCGATTTAGTTTAATCATGGGTTTATTCCCATAGAAACAATTGTAGACATGGTAATAAATCAAAGATTAAAGTACCGGTCCAAAGACCTATTTAGCCCTAGCAATTCAATTGAACCCGTTCTTGTGCGAGGACTGCAGAGTAGAGTTGTAAAATATTTTTATGTTAGTGCTTAGCTAATTAGTTTTTTGTGTTTTTATGTTTTTTATGTCTACGGGTAAATAATATTTTTTTTATTGAAAATAATGATTTTGGACTCCAAATAGTAACAGTTTGCACATTTTGTATATATTTTGCTTAAATGATTAATAAAAATGCTAACGTAACAAATATTAAAGAAGATTAACGTAAAGTATTTTTCTGAAGACGTAACGGCCAGATTTAAGTAGTCTCTGAGATAGGTTGTCAGATAGATTGAATGCATATTGCAATTTGATTACGTGTTTAAACTTTTACGTAACGTAACTGCTTAACTTTATAATTAGTTTGAGAAACTCAGATGAGCCTGGTAATGAAACTTCAATGAAATGCTAAGAAACGATTATCTTATATAATCATCAGAATAATAACTCAGAACGATCAATATTTATTGGTCTTAATTTTTTACTTTTTGACTTTTTCTGCATTACTGTGTATGATATGACGATACCTGCATTCAATACTAAACTGTTCTTTTACTTGCAGTATAATCGGAATTAATTTATGATTGAACTGAACGTGAAATAAAAATTAATCGCCAAGAGCTATTCGTTTCGATGAAACTTCAGGAAACAATTTCAGGATCTAACAAGATAATTTCAACAAGACCAAACATTTGAAAGAAAGTTAAACAAAAAGGCGAACCGATTAATTTACAACCGTTAAAATATTGAAAAGAAATTTTAATTACTTTGAGTATCGACTGAGTTACCGCTCTTTTCTTTTCTCGCGAAAGAAATGGAAAGTTTGTCGTCCGCGTGAAGTTTTAGAACTTACTTAAATACTTAAATTCTTACGCTCTGATGCTTAACAAGCATCTGGCGTTTTTATTCGCTTGAATTAATCAATTGAATTTATAAAAAAAAATTGAGAAAAAATCTTCTACTTTTCCATTGGAGGTGAAAGCACTTTTTTTCGTGGGCAGAACGTGGAAACCTACACGTTTTTCAATACATGAAAATGGAAAAGGAACATGTCGTCTAACGTTTAATCGTTAGTAAATATTTGTTTTAGTTTAATTAAATCGTGTAGATTGTAACCGCATACATTTGCTTTCAATTAAGTCTTCAGTAAACTTGTTTGTTTAACTAATAAGAGAGAAAAGAATACCTGACATTGTTTGAAATACATAGAAGTAAGAAAATCATTTCCTCTGCGCCCTGTATTACAAAAAAGTATTTTTTTTAAATTTACACTTTCAATTTACTTAAAAAAATGTTTTAGTTTACTAGAAGTCCTACTATGACAAACTTTTACATTTCCGACCACAATCGTCCTCAGAGTGTTATAAAACGCTTTTTCTTCGCTCGTTTCCCTTTCGTCAGGTTTTAATGTGGCATACCATTCCATTAAAAGTTTTTAAACTACTTAGCATTTCTCAGGTAATAATTTCCAAGCGCTTGTTTTGACTACAGAATAGAATTGTTGATACAGAAAGCTTGTATCTTTCTTGTTGCGTTCGTTTGATTCGCATCGTCTAATTAAAGTTAATTTACTAAAGTAAACGTAGGATTTGTGTTTGGTTAAGGCACAAACTCGAGGCGGGTGTTCAAATAAAGCGCGTCAATATTTATGGCACAAATGATCCGCTGGCGAGGATAAATTCGGAATTTTGTTTCAAAATGTGTTTGAGTGCGGAGTTCAGACCAAACACGATGGGAGTTTATGTTTTACACGGCAAATATAGAAGTCAGAGCTACCACAATTCCGCGAAATGTTTCTGCGCTTTATTGTCCTGTTCTTGCGAGGGTGAGAACGAAAGGAAACTTCCGTCCGTCGCCTTATTTGGCGCTCATTTCCGTTGCGTAATTTTTTTCATCTAATTGACAAGGTTGTGAAATGTCAAATGCACGATGGGGAGTTCTACAAAAGATTATCTTTTTAGATACTGTTTCCACAAGAAATATCGCTTTGTCCTCGACAGTTCCAACTTACATTAGCTGTTTATGAAATGTAGTGTTTAAGTGGTTAACAACGTATTATGCTCGCATTTTCCAGTCACTTTACTAGTTTAAATGCAACAATTAATTTTCGTATACATAGAACTTGTTTCATGGTATGTAAAAACACAAACGACGATTGTTTTAGATCCATCTTGCAGATCTACAGACTAATAAATTTAACCAGAACCAAAAAAGAAAATTTATAACTTTGTATATAAGTATTTTTATCTGCTATATGAGATTCTGCAATCTAAATAAAGAATTTAATTAAAAAGGTAATTTAAAAGTGTTTAATTAGCTGTGAAGTGCCTGTTACTCAATTGATAAATTTAATTTAATTACAAAGGCGGGAAATGTACCGAAATGTCGTAAGTTTTTAACGATCCGCTTGCACAAATAGAGTACACCCTTTAATTAGGCTAATTTGGTTTCTTTGCACTTCTGCGTTACTTCAAAATTGGACACACATCAAGCTTTAAACAGTTGTGGAGCTTATATTAAATTTGAATCGCATTAATTACATTTCATTAATACCTCTAAACATAAATATTTAGCGAAACCAGAAGCATTAAATCAAATAAATAAAATTCAAAGCAGTGCGCTAGATTAAAGTGTTGAGATTAATTCACCACTTTTAGTTCTCGTAAGTAAGCGTAGTTTGAGAACCGTAGAATTAACTAATTTGATTTACTAAAGGCTTTCGCCGAATACGAACTTATCGCAAACTTCTCGTGCAAACTTAAGAACTTGAATGTAAATACGAATCACTGCGTTTTAACACTTATTGTGAGAGCGTCTTTATTAAGTTCGCTTCGCTTTGCGGCTCCGTTTAATCCGGGACACATTTTTTAAATTAATTGCGGCGAATGCGTCGCAATTATGTGTTTTTCCGGTGTTATTGCGAATTTTCCGCAGCATATTGTCGCGAACAAAAACCGCTCGGAAAACTAGTAAGGGTCCCAAAACGTTATGGACGTAAATCAAAGTTAATTGATAATTCCGTTAGGGTTTATTGCAGCACATTGCTGTTTTACGTGCTTTTTGAAAAAATATAATACGAAAAGGAAAAATATTTTTCAGTCCATTTAATTACCAATATATGTATTACAACTGCATCCATTAATAAAGAGGAAAGTTCTACTATTAGGGGATTTTCGTAAATAATAGATAAATTAATTCTTGGGTTGACCAGAAAGCTTTCTCTTTTTCTTATTATTATTCTTATTAGATTTTTATCTGCACAAGTATCGTTCATTTGTAAATCTGTTACCGTTTATTATAGTAATAATAAAATTTAATGCCTTTTACAGATTGCAAACAACACAACATTTTACTTATTGTAGCTTACCTTAAAGGATTCCTTCAAATTCTAGAAAAGTTACTTTTATATCACTTTGTTTTTTATCACAAAAATATTCCAATGGCTAAATTAATTTAATAAATTGCCCATATTTTTCTTATAACGTAATTTTGTTTTCTGTATAGAAGAAGCTTAAATAAAATCAAACGCATCCATTTTAGAATGGTTATTGCATTTATCGCCTTCTTATTTTCGTATTCCCCAAAAATACCACAAGATCATCTCTTGAAAAGAAATGTGCATAGGAAAGAACCACTTGTCGTCTTGAATAAATCAGACCGACAGCGAGGGTGTGCAAATATAACCCGAATCGGTCGCACTGCGATACGATTTATCAACCGGAGACGGGAAAAATCTGTTTACCACCCCTGCTAGAATGCTGTAGATTTGTTTGTTTTGTCTTAGTTCGATTTATCCCATCAATCATGACTACAGTTAGGATTTATGCGGTTTTAATTCATCTGGAACGTGATGAGTCGTAAATATGTCGAAATGTCACCTACTGTTGTCTACTAGGATTAAGGACACACGTTTGTTTACTTGAAAGCTTAGAAATTATTTCTAAAACGCTATTAATTTCTAGATGGTTTTAAGACTTAGATAAGTATAATTAGAAGAAGCAAATTCAATTACTGCTGATGTGGTAGTGATCTTCAATAAAAATTGCTGAAAAATGACAAAATTTCTAGCTTTTTATTTCTCTGGGGAAAATAATATCTACTTCTTCGCATAAAAGAGAACGTTCTATATTATTGTGACAAGTTATTTTGCAAGACCTCACTCCACAAAAGTTTTTGTTTTTATAATTCAGACGATGTTTACCGAAATGACCCTTCAAGAATTTCGCACGTAACACAACAAAAGCAGCCGGAAAATAAAATCAATATTTTATTTTTAATACGTCCGTCCTGCACAAAACCGCTTTCCGTTTTTCTTTTTTTAGCAAAATTATATTATTACCGAAAATTTACGCACATAAATACAATATTTTTCTAAAATTGCATACGCAGAGCTTATCTGTCAGATTGAAACCGCGCTGAAAACGGAGTAAATTTTCGGCCGCCGGAGTTTTTCCGTTTTCCTTGTACATAAACAGCCGAGCGTGATTAACGCGATCATTTCCGGAAGTCCGTGAAGCGTGAGCTGTCCGTACTTAGACAGGTTTATAATACGTGGAACGTACACGCGTGGAATGTCCAAAATAGAACGAATACATAATCAATCAATGACCGTGCATTCTTTGCTTCTAAAAGCAAGAAAAAAGGAGACTCTACTCCGAAAATATCCAGCTATTTTTGTCAGTTTTACAACAAAGTCTGCCGAGTATCGAATAAAGTCGTTAACATTAATGGAAACACATTTGTTTAAGCGTTGTTAGAAAAGCAATGTTATAAAGTTGCGGTAGGATTATGTGCTAGAAGCTGCACTTAGAAGCAATTTAATTAAGCTGCACCTAATAAAAGAACGAAGGTCTTACTTCTGAATATGCATCAGAAAGATAGTGCACAAACTTGTTAAAATGAATAATTAATACTTGCTATATAGTCGCTTAATTGGAAAAAAGTTTTCACGTAATTCATCCAGTGAGGGTGGCAGAATTAATAATTTAATCCAATAAGACATAGCGTCGCTACCACTTTATAAATAAATTGAATTAATTTAAAAGCCACGATCTGTATGAAGTGACGAAGTAATTTTTCTGATTTTTAGATGTACATATATTAATTTATTTAGACTTGGTTTGTTTTTGCTTTAATTCCCCAAAATAGATCAATAAATTTAATGATGTGGTTTTTCACTTGAAAATGTCCTTTGTAACGAAACCTTTTGTTTATTATTGACGCAATAATCAAATGAATTGTAGTGTTGACTCGCATTTTCTAAATTTACAAATGCCATGAAGTCCTTTCTTCACAAATAATATATATATATCGATTGGAGTTCAATAACATCATCTTCAGAATGTGTTTCTTCCCTTATTTCTTCTCTTTCTTTTCAGAAGTTAAAACGACTGGCCTTGCAACAGCCGAAGCAACAAAAGTGACTTAATAACATTTTCACTAATGGCAGCTTTTTTAAATCTACTGAAGCTTTGCAGAAACTCTCTAGAAATCATTGGTAATAATGTCAGATGTTTAGTTCTTCTTTGAATAGATAAATATCTTTGCCTCGCCAATCATGAATCTCTTTTATACATCTTTTTCTTATTTACCTTAACAATAGAAGCTTAGGGCTTAGGAAAAGTGTTATGACAATAAAAGAATTCAGAATTTCTGAAGCCAAAAAAGCGATCGTGAGTCATATACTTGCTGCTTCGTAATCAAGTCATACAAGAAATGGAGAAAGAAGTTATATTCAATAAAGTTTTCGATTCACTTGCACTGCTTGCACTCAGAGTATCTGCATCTTATTTTAACCTCCTGTAATAATATGAGATATGATAACCAGTGCAAATGAATCGAAAACGTTATAACATTTAAATACGTGCCCTAACAACTACATATTTGGACTTACAGTTATTTTAAACATATCTGTTAATTTTTTCAATTACAGTTATAAAAAATATTATATAGATTTATTTGAAAACATATATTTCTTAATTTATATTTCATCTATTAATTTTAAATTGTTGTTGGTTCTATTTAATACAATTCATTTGATTGTTCGGACGTCTGCGTTTTTATTCTTTAAAAACAAGAAAATCTTCAAAACAAAAACCATAAATCGTTGTCAACACAGGTTAATTGTTGATTTATTAAAATGTGGCCCGGTGACCAATAATGATCAGTGTTGTCACTTTTTTGTTAATTTAAAAACTGTAACTCAAATATATGATTTGGGCGTTTTTCTTACGTTGCATTTGTACCCTTCATTAATAATTAATAAAAAAAGAATTAATTAAGTTTAATTAGTAAAATGTACTTGATATTTTCTCAATTTTCTACACAGAGAATTAGTTCAAAATAATTTTGCACTTCTCTGCATGAAATACAAACATACGTAGGTAATTACCAACCTCCAGCATGAGAGTTAAAAGGCACAAAATCGTGGTAGTTTGCGAAATCATTTACTAGCCTGTTTTACAAAACTGTATCTAATTGAATTGCCTAGCTTTGATCCGTGTGAAATTTAATGCGAAACAGGTTTACCAAAAGCATACCCGACTTAATTGCTTCGTTTTAAATCAGGAAACCATATCGCAAATTCCGCCGGATAATTTATTTCGTGTGTAGTCACGTTTTGAGTAATGTTATGAATCAAATCCTTGCTTACACATGAGAAATCCAGTCACAAAATCGGTAATTACAAAGTTGCAATGTCGAGGGAACAAAATGCTACTAAAGGGAAAGTTTTAGAGTTGCACCGACATAATTATTTTTGTGAGATTTTAACTGCGTTTAGGTGCAACTTGGAAGTTATAATCAGAACAGTAAACTTTCTAAAGTTTTTACTTAAGAGGCAATTAACGAAGCAAATATTTTTTACATAGATTTGCCAAAGAAAAAATCAGTGGTTAATAGCGTATGAAATTGTTCAATTACACGCTTCTCTGCTCGCTAATAACATGTAAATTTAGGGGATGTGATGTCTTAAAATTTCGAAGTTTCGTTTACAGTGGAACGCAGGTTTAACAAAAATAATTTTGTAGGTAGTATTGTGACGTGTTCGTGACATTTTAATAAAGAGAATTTTGCTGCATGTCCTTTTCTGCTGATCTGGTCAACTGAAAGTCAGGATGAAGCTCATACGTTGCAAGCGTGATGACTTTGATTAAATTACATGCCAAAAAAAGATATTGAGTTAATAAAACTAATAAATTCTTGGCGTTTGCATTTCTGGATTTATAGGTTCTGAACTTTAACCTACATACAATAAATGAACTTTAATATTATAGAAACTTTTACGCAATCGAGGCGCTTTTTAATGTGAGTAAATAAACCAAATGTTCAACTTTTTTTTAGTAGTTTTTAATGCGGCGTGTTTTATTTTGTAAATTAAAACTTTGCAATTACATTTCACAACTTCCAATTATCCACATTTAGAATGAAGGAGCTCTTAGTCAAGCTTTAATGTAGCGGAGCTTTATGAGTTTAATCTACAACGAAATCGACCTCACTTGCGATACAAAAAAGAATGCATTCGAAAATATAGTCTTTTATGCTCTGCGAGATAAAAACAAAAGCGAAGGAAACGAGGCAATCGGAATAATGTGACAATTTCAAGCACAATTTTATCCTTTTCGGGTTTCAAACTGGGCAGTATTAATCATCAGGTTATGAAGAATAAAAAAAATCATTTCTTGATTTTATTGTACAAACAGAGCAAGTGAATAATATTAAGTAATTAAAATTTAAGTTCCCTATAATACTAATATCATCAGATTTAGAAATTCTCTTTGTCTTAAACCTCCCTAAGTTGTAATGCCAATAATTAAATATTACATTTTCATGAATGTTTATCTTGCACTACATCTTTTGAAATTTACTGATAGTTAAAAGCATTCACGTAATGGTTGAAAAACTTGTTGCTGTTAAGTTAGCATCCTCCGCAGTGCTTTTGTTCGCAACCGTAAGTTTATTTTAAAGCGCGAAAGTTGAAGCAAATTTCCTCCCGTTATCGCTCGAATGTTATCGCCGGTAACAATGGAGATAATGAAGTGCACGGATTATTCTGATACTCATTAATATGCACGTAGTCGTGTGAGATTAATCTATAAAACACCAGTGAAACTTGATAATACCACTCCGCACCCTTGATCATTAGCGTATAACATTAAAGTGTATGAAATACATTGGATGGAAGACGGAGGGATGATAATTACTGCGTGTTCGTGCTCTGCGTTATCAGCCTCTGGGCTACAATGCAAAGTTAATAAAGTGAAAGCATTTGTTGTGTGCAATTTAAAATTGAGCGCTAATAGAATTAAATTTTTCGAGCGTCGACACTTTTATCTGATGTTTTGATCGTGAAAATTGTGAAATCTATCAATTGAATTGAGAGAATTGTCCAAGCGGAATTCAAATGTCACCGGAGTTATCCGGAGGCGGCAGGATTATCCGTTTAGCCCATGTTCACTGCAGCATACGCTCACTTCATTTCCAATTACTGCCTTACGTGCACGTGTTTACAACACACTTTTTATAATCTACGTCGTTCTCATGACGGGGTTTAGAAAGGGAGCAATCATCCTTTCCGAAGAAAAATAAGTTCGTCAGAGCTGTCGCCCCCAGAATAATCAGGACAAATAGTTCCGATAAAATTATCTTATCTCATTATTATTATTATTGTATTTTATTGAAACATAAAACATTTTTTAAATGAAAAAAAAAAACAACCAAAATTACTAAAAAAAAAAAAATAACGGGCTTGTAGCTCCGTTAACTAAATCTCGATAAACACCTCAGTTATCTTAATACGTTTTTTTGAATTTTAATGAAAACTAAAGAGTAAAACATCATTTAGGGCCAGTACTTTAGTCGCTGATTAATTTTAATCTTCGATTTATTATTTTAAAAGCAATTACCTTTATAATTGTAGATATAAGAATAAACCAAAGGTTAAAAAGACTAATTCTTAATATCTTATCATTTTCGGAATATAAAAAAGAAACTCGGAGGACGATCGATTTATTTTCGCATAAAATTGCGAGGATGATCTTTCTTATTATATCACAGGACGATCTAGGTACTTTCAGTCTATAAAATGACAAGGACGATCCCTTCAATCGTTCTATCGCTCGATATAGTTAGTCGTGTGATAAACTAACTACTCATTCATTTTTATGTAATAAGGATTAAATTAAAATGACACAATAGCACATAAATATATAATATAAATATAGCCTGTCCTTCATTTACTCACAATAAACGTATAGATAGTGATGGCAAGGCCAAGCCGGTATCATTGCTCTTTTGAAATTTTCTTCCCATTAGATTTTTAACTTTAAATATATTGTCGCTAATTTATCTATTAAGGTCTAAATATCGCTAGTTCATCTTGCATTTTACCTTATATTTCTTTTCTCAGTTTTCTTTCTACAGGCAATGTGTAGTGCATATCGGCAGCACTCTCAAATTCCCAATGCATCGATGTTGCCTTTTTTTTCGAAAGGAAAGAATTCGTCAAGGATGTCGATCACAGGGAGAGACAATTTTTGATGTGTAAAATTATAAGAAAGATCACACAATTTATCATTTCAGTATTTTATAAGAAAAGCGTTGTTAAATTTTCAGAATAAAATAGTAACAATTTCTTTGTTCTTAATTTCATTCAGATTTAGTTGTAATAAAACGAAACAACGGAAGGAAATGCCACTACAGCTTAATTTTCTCAAATTTATCAAGTTATTTTTTTGAGTCAGTCACAAAGGGGAGGGAATGAGTAATTATTCTCATGAATTCAACATAGAAATATGAAAAAGAACTAGGTACGATCCACATTTGAATTCCTAGAAGGGACAGCTGAGTTGTTGATGAAACTATTTACACAGAATCGAAGAAGTAAGACCTATGAGTAGAGCTTGAAAATTAAAAAATACGAAAGAGGAAGATCGAGGGAAATATGGGAGAGTTGTGAAAAAAAAGGGATAAGAAAAGAATGAGAGAATTTTTTTCACCGACAAGTGATTAATTATATTACACTTCGTTTATTAGCAAAGAAAAATTATTTCTCAAGTGGCAGATAGCACAGCATAATCTGAAATGTTTGTCAAAAAAATTTATATTATATATAGTCTCCTTAGACAACACAAGGGATATGCGCACTATAAAATAAAGTTGCTTTAATCTTAAGAGGTTCAAAATGCTCTAAATTCCATGATTTAACAACGCTTATAACTTAGAAGTGATGTCATCAATCTGAATAATCTATTTCGATATAAATTGTTGTTCGTCAATAATCTCAGTTTAGTCAATTTGATTAATCAAAAAAAATCTACTTTACCTTAGTCATTATGTGTAGGGCTCCTTTTTGAAAATGTTTCAATTATTTCTCGTATTTTTCAAAGTCACATCTTGCCAAGAGATTTCTTGAGGCCATTTATTTATTTATTTGAATTCAGGACCTCGAAGAAAAAATGTCGAACGAGAATATCTATATCCGGAAATGATTCGTTATTGCGCTTCTCCAAAAATTGAGACTAAAATTAGGTTTCCAATTTTAGAAAGAGTTAAAAAAGGACGTTTAGTAGAAATTTTCTATTAATAGGAGGTTTTCTAAAAATATTTTTCCAGTTAATTAAACTTTTTTTATAAGAAAAGTAATGCTTGTTGTTACGAATCACATGATCATATGCTATTGAATTTCATAAGGAAAGAAAATAGTCAGTAGTGCAATAATATTTATTTGTTCTGAGCTCAAGATGAGCAACTTTTGGTCAATCTTTAGTAACATGTAATGGCAATTAATTAATTGAATAGCAAATAATAAACCTAAGTTTAGAAGGAGCGAACGCTTAACGAAGTGCTTCCGGTTATCCTTCCAAAGGATAACATTTTTTTGTATTTCGAAGTCTTGAATGCAGATTTTAAGTTTAGTTGGTTGGCCCTGAAACATTCATAATTATCTATTGGACTACATATTAAGATGTATCAGTTTTTATCATAGAACCTATTAACTGAATATTATTTTAAATGTACCTACTGGTATGTAATAACTTGTTAATAAATAGAAGGTTTAATCTTCCATTAAATTATTGCATTTGTAACATTACGTCATTTTGTAATCTATTACGACACACCCAATACGTAATACATCCAACGGGAATCATTAATATTTTATTTAAAAAAATTTAAAGTGCTTGGACTTGAAAAATTATTAAAATGTTCATCGTTACAAATCACAAAAGAGTTGTTAGTTACGTGATTTACTCTAATTTTACTCATAATCTTCAAATACACCCTGAATAATGGAAAAAAATTATTTTACGTCAAACTATAAACAAAGAAAAACATGTTGAATGAAAAAGCAAATTGATATAAAAGAATAAGAAGATGACTTAATAACGAGATATTCTGTAGAACTTGTAAACAAACGACAAAGTCGAAATTAAAACTTCACTCTTTTTGAACCACAACAAATATTACAAAATCATTTAGTCTAAAAGGCTTAATAAGAAAGGATCAAATAGTTAAATTAGTAGTTCAACAAATTTTTAAAGCATTAAAAGTGCCATAAATATTGCGTTAGTTTTCAGAAGTTCTGTCATCAGGGAATTTCACACCCATATCTCTGAAAATGCGAGGATTACGAGATAAATGAACACTACAATGGGCTATTCTATTAAAAGGATTAAGGATCAGAACGCATATATGTATGTATACCTCGTTGTGAATATTCAGGAAGGTCCATGCATATATACAGAGAAATTACCAAAGCAGATGCAATTACCTTCAAGTAATTAATACATGTTGCACCTTAACAAAGCACTTCATAATTTTGCTTTAAAAATAGCTAGAATTTGTTCACAAAAATTTTATTGAGATATCAGCATGAATAGAAATCTTAATATTACCATTAAATAATGCAACGACGGGTTGACCTTGCACGTCCCCCTTAAGTGATTGCTGTTTGGATTTCAGATAATCCTGTATTGGAAAGAGCGCTTCCTTCGCAGCTCGACATAAAAAAACTACCTTTGAGGCAATTTGTACCGCGCAATTTTCCACAGATTTAAATGTAATAATAAAACTGCTTAAGGCGGCAATAAAAATTGCAGAGATATTCTTTATGCAGCAGCTGCTCGCCGTTTCATTTTATATATTGTTAACAGAATGATTCCGTTTTATTCGTCCGTCGCATATCTTCGGGAGAACCATTTTAATATGAGTCGAGGAAATTTTATTTGAGTCTGCAGATAACGACGTATGCACGATCTATTGCAACAATTTTAAATGTGGAAATTAATTTGTTTATTGCGTTTTCACATGTGAGGGTTGATAATAAAATAATCTAAAATTTATTGCAAGGACCCTAAGCTAAAGTTTTTATATTTTCTTACAGGCAGTATACGGGATCTCTATGAGCTTCTAATGCAGAAAGAAGCTTTGGAAGACAGACTAGGAGCTCATCAAGTTTCACGAAAATCCAACCGCTCGCCATCCCTTCGATTACGATTTGGCAGACGATCTGACCCCAGCCTTCTTCCGGTATGTTTGAGATTACAATGCTTAAGAAAAACGGACGCAAATCCGTTACATAAATCATGTAATTACACCCCTAAAAGTTTAATTTAATGCTGAAGGAAAGTTGTTTCATAAAAATTTTAATAATACACACTTCGTTGTGCTCCTCAAGGGTGTACATTGTTTCGAGAGGCCTTCACCTTTACAGCATTGTTATGCAATACTCTTGAAGCAACAGCTTCATTTACTTTAGCACACTTAAAGCAGTAGGTGCTTGATATTTAACGCACGAATATTATAAAGGGAGACTCGTCTGAAAAAGAACTTCCCTATGTTATAGCATTTAAAACAATTCTGCGTTACTTTAATATAGTGTTTCAAACATGTCAGTAACTCTACAAAATCTGTTTTCTTTTTTCAGGCTTCTTCTTATCTCCTGAGTGCTCAGGATTCCATTGAACGTGGAGAGAACTAAATCGTTGTCGGCATATCCCACCACCAACTTTATTCAAGATATTATTACTTTGGTCCATGTGATCGCATCCTCTGATTTCTTGCTTTTCATTTTTCACTTGCAGACTGATTCAAACTCCAACATTCCTTGCATAAAATTGATGTTTTGTTTATGAATTATGGTTATTCCGTAATCTTCATTTTTGATAAGCTGTTGACCATGTACTTTCGATCTCTACGTCTTCAATTATATATAAATCAAGTGGATATTTATTATTGTTTAGCCAGAGAAAAATGAGGCATGCAGTGTAATTGTAGATACTTACTATGTAGTTTGTTCAAGAATATACGCAGTGTTTAAAAATAAATAATTTTATGATGTATGCGAATTTCTTTTTTTTTGTTAACTACCATAAACCTTCCCTAAAACAATTAATGAAAACCGTCACATGGAAACGTGTTTCCTTTATAATAAATGAAAAAGAAACCAGTGAGGCGATTTGACATTTTGTTTTATAAAATATTCAGCAATTCTAATTATTATAAACGCTAAGAAAAAAGACGTTTCTGTTTTAAAAACCAAAGAAATGTATTAGATTTTCGATTGCCTACAATAAAATGTGTTAATTTTGAAATGAAAAACGTCCCAATAATTTTGCAAATACAATTCCAGTAGCAATAATTAAAAACTTCCTGAACTTTTTAGACTTATAAGATTTAAAAAAGGAAAATGTAATTTCATAACTATTAAATCCCTTAATTTAACTTGAAGGCTTCCGCGGCCGTCGTCCATTGTTGAAATCTTGGCTTCCGGTTGGAACCGCGTGTCTCGGATTTCTCTACTGCCGACGCAGCATCACCACCAGCAGCAGCCCTGAGGAAGTTCTTCTGCAACGAAGAACGAAACGTCGGCAGTAGAGAAATCCGAGACACGCGGTTCCAACCGGAAGCCAAGATTTCAACTATTAAATCCCTTTTTATTTAAAATAACCAAAAGGCATATATTTCATATAAAATATATTGAAAAATTAATAAGGAAATATAATCAACCGTACACAATCAGTAAAAATATACAAAAAACTTTTATAAAAAATTCGACAGTTACAAACAAGTACAAAAGTAGAAGTAAAAAAATATTCACAGCTATGACTTATCAATTACAAATGATATAAATTAAAAGAATGTCTTTATGAGATTCACAAATATTAAGTTACGTGATGTGTTTAATACAATAATTCCACATAATTCTCTAAACAACTCCTAGACACGAAGGGAAAATAACTATCACATGAGAACCATGTAATTACAATTCGTCTTTGTGTTGGCCGAGAGTTTTCATGAAATTTTTAAGATCTTCATGTGACCTCGAACCCCTGTAATCTTTCACATACTTTCCATTTTTGAACAATTTAATAGTCGGAAAACCAGATATTTCATACTCCTCTGCCAGTTCTGGATTTTCAGTGCAATCTACCACAGCAAGGTGACCATTAAAACCTTCAGCTTTCAAATCTTCTGCTGCCTTCGTATAATCAGGTTTCATTTTTCTACAGTGGCCACACCCTAAAAGAAAATTATTATAAATTTATCCTTGTTACAACTACATTATTTCTTACATGGTGCATAAAACATGACTAGTACATGTTCTTTGGAAGATATTTCAGTTTTGAAAGTGTTGTCTGTTAACTGAACTATGTTACTTCCAAGGTCCCATTCTTCTTTATTTGGTTTAGGTGACGTTGGATGTTCAGGATCAGACATGAACCTAACGAATTCTTCAACCGTTCTGCCTCCTCCATAAAACTTCATCGTTTTATAATAACTATAATACCTAATTGTAGGGTAACCCTGGATATTGTTTTGTTGGCACAAAGTCTGTTGCGTCGTGCAATCAACTGCGGCAAATTCAACTTTCGAGTCATCTTTGAAATGTGCTGCGGCCTTAGTAAACTCAGGTTTTGTTTTTCTGCAATGTCCACACCCTAAAATCAAAGGAAAAGAAAGTCAGTAATAAATTCACTCAAAGAGTTCAAGTAACTTGCATGGTGTGTGAAACATGACAAGAACGTGCTTCTTTTTTCGAAGAAATGACTTGAAGTTCTCTTCGTCAAGGTGCACAATATCAGATGGTTGTTCTGACCATGGTATTTCTGGAGGTGGAGGTGCTGGTGGTTCCTTGGGATCTCTCATGAATTCGACTATTTTTGGAGATTCACGTACGTTCACATCAAATTTTACTTCACCATAGGAAAAGTATTTTACAGTCGGATAGCCTTTTACAGTGTAACGTGATGCAACTGCCTGCTCTTTTGTGGCATCAATTGCAGCTAACATTCCAGATACCTTCAATAACACTATCATTACAACTAAAGTAGTTACAAGTTTAAATTTATAGAGATTAAATTAGAGGAGAGTTGAACATTTACTTCATTATTATTTCTAAAATTTATTAAAATGTTTAGAGAAATTGAAAATACTATTTTATATGAGGGTTTCATTGAATTTCAAAGAATCCAGCATTAATTCGGTAATTAAGAACTTAATTTTATTAAGTGGACAGAAAAACCTTACGCCTTCAGCTTTCATAATTGCAGCAGCCTTTTCATATTCTGGTTTCATTCTTTTGCAATGCCCACACCAAGGTGCATAAAACATCACCATCACTGATGCTTCTTCTTTAATAACAGGATCAAAACTTGTTGCAGTTAAATGTACAACTTCGCTATCGACGTCTGACCATTCTGGTTCCTTAATTTTTACAGGTGGTGCTTGAGGGTTTCGCATAAAAGTCACAATGCCCATTTTGTTATTTTCCCCTTCATACTGATATTTTAACTCACCACTCCTGTGATCAAATGCATGATTACCAAACCAAGATTACACAAAATGTAACGACTCACTCGTAATACAATAATGTTGGGAAACCTGTGATGTTATACTGAGTTCTTACAGCTGCATTTTCCGGCCGATTTACGTCAATAGCAGCAAGTATACCTTCACCTTGCAGATCATTAGCAGCTGCTGCATATTCAGGCTTTAAACTTTTACAAAAGCCACACCATGGGGCATAGAACATGATTAAGATGGGTTTGGTTTCCCGTCGTATAAATTTTGCTAAACTCTGCAAAATAAACAGATAAAATATTATAGCATATTGAGAAATGTAATTACCCATAACATATTGAAAATTTAAATTAAAACAAAAATAATTTGACAATTAAACCTGCCAAAAATTTTAACTTTGTGGTCATTTGTTTAAGATTATAACATCAAGTAAGCATGTTTACATGAATGTAAATGTAACTTACAGCTGCATCAGATATATGTAAAACATTACTGGCTGTTATATCTTCTTCCCAAGGAAGATCTCCTATGGGATCTCGCATAAAATTCACCATTGAAGCAACTGTTTCTTTCCTATCATAATCCTTATTGAAGTCTCCATCTTTATAATGTTTCAGTAAGTATGGGTCTGGATGTACCTTCAATTTCTTGCAGATTTTTTTTGCTTCACTGGAAAGAATGGGGTTATAAAAACTACTGCAACGGCTTGTAATATAAAAATCACCTGTTACAATCAACCAACATCATAGTTCCTTGTCCTTTAACAATACTAGCAGCATCTCTCAATACTTTAATAATATTGTTGGATTGTTTTGTAGAACTAATGAAACATACTAGGACATTAGTTTTTGTGCGCAGTATCTTTTTGAAATCCTTTATGTCGACCACGTCTTCTACGATGCTGTTTTTGCTGTTTCCTTTCGCAAAACGATGAGGTACTAAAAAAATTAATACCTGAAATGCATTGCAAAAAAATTAGCGTGCTCTAAAGAAAATGTAGAGTTATTTTCTTACGAGAATTAATATTATATAAATTGATTTCTTCATCGTAGTTATATATGTGAGTAACCGGCTTTTTATAATAATTAATCAATACAAGTTTTATGATTTTTAAAAACTGACTAAACACACTATTTTTCATCTACGTTTGCCATTCGCCGACAAATTGACGTGCCTCAATGACGCCAACGTACTACAATGAAAAGCACTAGATTTTGAATTGTATCAAGTTGTATTAATTAAATCAACAAAAGTTCAATTTGCAATGATTCACTAGTTCATTGAGAATAATTCAATATTATCTTTGAATATAATTTCAATTTCTGCACTTTATGATGTGTTCTGTGGTTTAGATGTTGATTAAGCCTGATTTACACAGCAAAAATTTACTTAAGAGAATTTAATTATTTAAACCATGACCTATGTACTAGGATTTCAGTACGCATTGTAATTGGTTGAAGTTGAAACAAGTAAAGTGTAAATCATGTGTAAACATGTAATTTTGTAATTTGATTGAGATGAGAAATGAAAAAAATTAATCGAAAATAGATGGCGCTAGTTGCAAAATTTAAATATTCATGAACATTTATTATAAAAATACACAGAAATAATATGTACCCGACTTTATCCGCAATATTTAAAACCCACGAAATTACCCGCATTTTGAGTAATTATCCGCCAATTGGCAGCACTGTCGTGATCAGCTGTAAACTGTCAGTACAAATATAACCAAAATTATGAATGTTTTATGTCCTGCAATAACTATACAAAGGAATTATTTAAACTGTAAGTTGAAACAGTAGTTGAAAGAACAAAATTTAACTATTATTTTGTAGCTGTGATCTTCAGACACCTTGTTGATGGAATAAGTACAGGCAAAATGCCTGCAACAAATCCAGTAGAACAGTCAATTAGAAATAAACTCAGTACAGCACTGGATGTACAACATTTAGAAGTAATAAACGAATCTTATATGCATAATGTTCCAAAAGGGGCAGAGACACATTTTAAGGTAGTCGTAGTGTCTGATAAATTTAAAGGTGTCCCTCTATTACAAGTAAGTATTGTTTCTTTGATTCTGCAGTAATTGTTAACCGTTATTGCCGTATAAGATACTTCTTCTATGTATTTATACTTTCATTCATTAAGTTATCAGTCCTGTTAGATTTCATTTTCAATAATTAAATTATTTTTTATGATTATAATCAATTAGAAAAAATATGTTTCTTCCTACAATATGGTTTCCTCTCACTGTTTGAAAATTGGGGAAGTCCCTGTACAATAGTTTTGTTCTAATTCCAGTTCAGTACAGAATTCCAACACAAGAAACTAAAACCATAAGTGCCTGTTGAAAAAAATGAGGGGCAACATGTTTATAAATATTTTGATTCCAGTTTTAATATTTTACGGTTGGTTTAGTTTATTTAATTTTATTGTTAATTGACTTTTTTGAGTAAGGAAACCAAAGAAAAATTTCATGTAAAATTGTTAGTCACAAATTGAAGACTGAGTAAAACATTAAACCTTGTAAAACTTCTACTACATGTTGGGCTTCAATATGAAAATATAAATGTATGATGTTTCTGTTTAATTTTTAGAGGCACAGGTTAGTGAATCAACTAGTTCAAGAGGAACTGCAGAATGGTGTCCATGCATTATCAATAGTAGCAAAGACAACTGATCAATGGAATGCCAGCGATAAAATTGTCAAACCAAGCCCAAATTGTAGAGGTGGATTTGGAAAATAAATCTATAGTCAAAAAGAATTTCATTTTATTTACAATTATTAATTACAATGCATGGATAATTTTAACTCAATTACAGAAACTTAGATCTTTTCAACAACAAAATAAAAGTTTTATCTACCTTATTAAAACTTTTGTTTAGATTTACTTAAAACAATTATAAAGAAATTACTTTCATGTGATATATTATAATTTACACATGTTTAACTTTACGGTACTTCCAGAAGAAGGAAATAAAAAAATATAAACAAAATAAATTACTACTGTCACATAACAAAGTTATCAAGCCGTAATTTACCCTCATTTTCTGTTAAGTAGAGCATATCAGCCATAGTTTGTTCACAAATGGCTTTTTCAGCTTTTTCATACATCTGTAAGTAAACAGTTTTTCTTATAACACCAGTAAAGAAAACAGAAATTCTATAACGTACCCCACAATAATTGTATACATGTTTAGATGGAGCATATTTGAAATTAGGTCCAAAGTTGACAGAAACTGTGGCACTTTTATGCAGGGAAAGAGTTGGATAATAGGCACCGCAATAAACATCTTGAAAAGCTAAACCCTGGTATTCACCATTTTTGAAAAACATAATTTTGCTGCCATGTAACACTTTCAAATTTTTCAAGCATTCAGCCACATTATCCTTCTCTTCATAATACAGATGGCTCTTGAATTTAACTAAAGGCTACAAAAGTTATTAAAATTTCTGAAAATGATTAGTGAGTTTAGACAGACCCTATCTTTAAATGTGTTCGGTATTGATCTTGTGTGAACCGATTCTGGTAGGATAATTAAGAATCCTAAGACATCTCCTTCACCATATCCTGTGCTGTAATGCTTTCCGGCAGATTCGTGAAATCGCGTTCCTTTCTTTGAACGCCAGGAATAACCGAATTTATCATAACCTAGTGGCGCTTGTAAGTTTGCATAGTCTTGGCCCCATCCTAGTCTTGTAGCAGATCCTTCCGGCATTTCTTCGACAGTAGCTTCCCAATACCAATTACCTTTTGTAACAGCTGGAAAATTATAGATTACGGGAAAAACGTTAAAAAAATTCTAAGGAACAGTTTATGTAACGTATTGTGAGTGATTTCACTCTGTCTTTAAAACTAAAGATGTTGACATGTAAATCTATACATATACTACAAATGTGTTCAATGGAAGTAATAAATAAAAATTTAATCAGCAAAAGAATAAAATAAAATAAGTCATGTCTATTAAATTATTAAAAAGGAACACCCCTGTTGAATATTTCTAAAAGAATAAAATTACTAGATATACAGGGTGACTGACAATTGTTCCATAAAAAAATAACGCGTAAGAGAATGAAAGTTACAGATTACGGGAAAAACGTTTAAAAAATTCTAGGGAACGATCTAATTAAATAAAAATTATCCCTAAAAGCGTGCTTCAGCACCGTGTACGAAATATAACGCCAGTATAAAGGTTTATTGTTATTATTTTATTGACTACACAGAATGTGACCTTGACAACATCTGAATTTCGTTTTAGTGTGTTTAACAGCTGAGAACGAAAGTCTGAGTTATGTAGATTCGAAATTTTAGAAGCCATTTAAATACATATTTGCAAGAACACGAATTTCCTCGTCGCGCTCGCATCAAAATTTCGTATGAAAGTGTTTGCTGTTAATTCAGCTATTCGTCAGGAAACAAATATGGACGTAAAATATTACGTCCACAGTGAACACCAACGGCATTCAAATCGACCTACGCAGCTTAACACATCTATTATGCAAAGTTAAGTTTTACAAGCTCTCTGAGTAAATATCATGAAACGTTTATGACAGACGTACGGTTTGAATTTGGTGTTTTAATCTAAAATATATCTACTTTTAATTATAAACTATTTAAAAGAATGTTTTAAACATTTTTCCTGTAATCTGTTGCATCCGTTCTCTTTTACGTTCTTTTTTTGCGAGACAATTGTCAGTCATCCTGTATACATAGGAGATCTTTTCTGTATGAAATACATTTGCTATTAGTACACCAATCTCTGTTAGAATAATTTGCATTACATGATCAATATTAGGTAAACATATCAATTAGCGTATGATTAGAACTTTCAAAATTGAACAGCTAATATTGATATCATTTTTTGTCATAACCAAAAGATTGTGAAAATTCACATGAAGTCAGTCTTCTCAAAATAACTTTTGCGAAACATTTTACATCATCTCGATTAGAATTTTAGTAATTGGTTCTTAAGTGATCTCCATAATACATTATATTTTTTTTAATTATTGTATTAATTTATTTTTTCCTAAATTCTAGAAATGTTCAAAGCACACTTACAATGAGTTGCTCTTACTGTGCAATATCCTTTTTCACCAGTCACAGCTAAACGGTCTTCCGAGATTTTTAATTGTGGAGCCCTATCGTGCAATGCTAACAAAACTGTGCTGGGAACTAAAGTTCGGTACAACCAGCCAGGTATAGGTTTACCAGCCCAATCAGAGCTCTCATCAAACTCCTAAACAAAAACAAGGTCGTGGTGGTTAGACAAAGCCTCGGGCAAAATTTATTTACAACTCATTACTCAGGCTTTACAAAATAATCATGCACACAAACCTGTCTGAAAGGAGCATGAGGGTCAGGCTCAGCTAATAAATATCTGTAACCATCTTTATTATACGGGTGATCCAGAGGATAACCATGAGCAGGTAACTTCGGGGTGCCAAGGTCAACATTTCTTCCTTTTTTTCCAGAAGAACCCACATCCCCGGGCAGTTTTCTCTTTGCACTCCTGCTTTTCGTTCCGCCAGCCACAGGCACTGGAAAGCACTCGAGCATTATGACACGTTTTTAATCTAATTATGAAATAATGCTATCAGCAAACACTTATCAATATTTTAATAATACCTGCGTGCATCATTTTTCGTATGTATTGATTCAAGTTATAATAACTTATCTCAACATTAACATTCAAAGATTAAGTTACAAATTAATTCATTTGTTTACATTTCAAAAACAAACATTTGAAAGCTGACTAGATTCAAATTACTTACACTGGCACTTGTTTTTTACTAGCTGTCAGATTGTTTAAAATAAGTTTAAAAATGTATTTACCATGTTGAATGCCCATATCTGTTACTCTGAGCATCCCACCTCTAATCATTGCTTCATAGTTTGGTTTAATTTGAGTAAGATCTGAACATAGTAACCCATACAACTGGCCATCTATTGGGTGTTCCTCAAATACAAACAGGATGTGTATTTCTTTTAGTAATGCCCTGTGAACTGTTGCATGCCATGATTGGGTTACTCTTCTAGATGTTGTTGTTAAGGCCTCCCAATGATATTCTATGTATGGTATGATCTCCTTGTCTTTACTGAACATTGCACGGTTTGAACCTTCTTTCGTGCTACTTTGTTGTAAATTTGCTATGGCTGTGACACACATTTGTGGAATTTCTACACAAAACGCAAAGGCACAAGGATTATTCAACCAATAAAAAGAAGAGACTCACGTGCTTGGCTCTTTTTAAAACTTTCCAGACCAGTTGGCGAGCAATTCTTGCATAAAAATATGTAATTGGCAAGGAAAGGTACGAGTTTTCCCAGTTGATAACCAATACATGATTCATGAAACCAACGTGTGCAATTTGCACACAACAATTCCACGATATTGAGATTCCTATCCTTTCCACTATGAAACAAACAAATAAGTATAAACCATAGAGAATATCACTGGAAACAAAAGAAATTTTAAGGACTTTTGGGGTATATTTGGAAGATTCAATAGGAAATAGGAAAATTCAGTTTAGCTACTTCCTTATCAAACAAGATCTCACCAGTAACAGTTGCCTTGCTGTTCTGTTTTTTTGCCATTCTTTTCATTATCATTTGTTCTATTAGAAGCCCCATTTTCGTTCGACTGTTTTTCTTGGACGAGGCCTGTTTCGTTATTTTTCACAGAAGTCGAGTTGTTTTCCGTTCTGAACAATTTCACAAGATGTTTTTGGTTATATGAAGATTTTGAGGTTTAAATTGTATGATTACTTACTTGGTCTCAATGTCTTCAGCCATTTCTCACCTCAATAAAACCTAGAAACACGAAATTAATTTATGAATTTAGGGTAGAAATTAGCTTTAATTACTTTATTTTTCCATGGGGCAAAGCGTAAGCGTTTTATTCGAGTTTCGAACCATAAAAACCGCATTATTAAAAAAAAAGGGACGTCGTAGACAATCTGCTTACAAATCTGTAATGCTGGTTGCCTATACATCAGTAAGTGGTATGTGTTACGACGAACGGACATGTGACGTCATTGTTTGTTCCTGAATGCGGCAAATTAAATTTTTAATTAGGCCGCATTAAATGCATAATTAATAAAAATGTTTTGTGTGCGTCTAGTAAATTAAACGTAATTTATGACAACAAATTTAAATAGAATTAAAAACAACCGTTTGTATTCGAGGACACTATTAAACGACTTCATCAATGGTAAATTTTAAATTTCTTGGAAAATTTACCAAAAAGGAAATAGTGATTCACTATATAAAAATTATAACACGTCGATGGAGAATATTTTCTTAAGATAAAGAAATAAGCTAAAGCAAACAAACAAATTAAGAGTGATTTTTAAAAGCTCTGCCAAAACTTCTGGACAAAAGTAAGGGACCACCAGTAAAATTCAAAATTAATTTAAAACAAGATAACGAAATTTAATGAAACGAATAAATATAGAAATTTAAGTGTTTCCTTACAGTTTAGTTGAATTAAGGGCCATTAAATTTAACAAACTTTAAAGTACTTTAAATCTTTAAAAATACTTGGTCTTCTCATGAACTTATATCCTAATTTGTAATAATTTAACAAAACTAGAATTATTAACAGCGTGTATGCCCTCCTCTTGAAGCAATACACGCTGCATTCTTGGAATGCTTGAGATTAAGTTGAGATATTTGTTCCCATTCTTGAACAAGCATGTTAGAGAGCTCTTCAAGTGTTACTGGTGGTCTCGGTGCGTTTTTAATTTTGTTGCCCAATTAATCCCAGAGTTGCTCAATAGGATTGAGATCAGGGCTTTTGGCAGGCCATTCCAAACTTTGGATATTTGCATCTCTCAACATAGCTGTGACAATGTTACCTGTACGAAATTTGCATAAAAATGAATTCATTGCTGAAATTTTCGGTAAACGTTCAACATGGTGTACAATAATCTCGTCTCTATGACATCTTGCTGTTAGCAATTCTGTACGATCATTAAATTGTATGCCACCCCAAACCATCACAGAATCTTTTGTCAAATTCTCGAATGGTACATGGTGCAAATCGCTCGCCTGGTCTTAGTATGACAAGAGCATGGCGATCATTTTTACTTAGAAGGAATCTGGACTCGTCCGAAAACAAAACGGAGTCCCACTGCTCCTCGTTCCAACCTTGATGATTCTGACAAAAGTTTAAGCGATTTCTTTTGTGCGTAGCTGTGAGAGCTGGACCGGTTGCTAGTTTTCTAGCAGACAAATTGACTTCTTTTAGTCTTCTTCTTCTTCTTCTTACTGTTTTGGTAGAAATTTATTTTCTAGTGGCTAATCGAAGATCATTTTTTAATTCACGAGATGTTACAAACCGCTTTCTTAAACTCTGAAGTTCGATAAAGCGATCTTCTCTACGTGTTGTTTTTCTTCTAGCACCTTGTCCGCGTCTTCTTTTGAAACTACCAGTGTTTCTGAAACGTGCTGCGGCCCTCTGTACGACAGATTTGTTGGTATTTAGAATTCCAGCAACTTTTCTCTGTGAATATCCTTCATGAAGAAGAATAATCATTTGGGATACTTCTTCTGGTCTACAATGGCGTCTAGACATATTTAATTAACTTAATGCAAATAAATTCACTAATTTTCGAAACAAAAAGCACGATTTATTAATTAAATGACTTAAAAAGGTGTCAACAATTAGGCCTTTTTGTTGACTTTTCGTTTTCTAGCAGAGAATACCTTGCGATTGTTAATTGCTTCATCACAACATTTGAATTGTGTTGAATAAATGTCAATTTATGACATGTGAAAAGTCTATTAAAAATAACTTGTAAATTGGAAAAGTTATTTCAAGTTTAATTGGTGGTCCTTTAATTTTGTCCAGAAGTTTATATTATACCATGTGAAATCTAAAGATTTGATATTAGATTTCGAGATGTAATATGTTGTGACATATATTGTACTTTCGCAAGCTGTATGAAGCCAGCTTAAGAATAACTTTTCTTCAGTAGAGTTACTTGCTACATTGTTAATTAAAATTTTGCTTGGTAACTAAAAATAAGAATGAAAATATTAGTTTTAATATCAATCTAAAATTGTGTATAACATAACATTTAAGAAAGATATTGAGTTGAATAAAATAATTTTGTAACATTTCACACTAACATAACTCTACTAAATAGTTAGTCATTCAGAATAAATATAGGAATTATGTCTGGTGAGACCTAATTACATCATTTCGTACTAACTTGTTTGCAAAAAGCAAATTAAATCAAGAACCACAATAGACACAGGTTCTCTTCATGTTCTTTTCAAGAATACTAGTGTCAATTGATAAGTTAAAATTTTATAATAGAGATAATTATAATATATCTTTACTGAAGGATACCTATCTAATGTTATTTATACTAATTAATCTAACGATCTGTATTAACGTGTTAATAAACTTGAAAGTCGCATAATCGATTAATTTAAGAATTAATTTCGATCTTCTAACGAAATTTTACAAAAGCAAAACAACAAATTGAAAAATAATAGAGATGCGAATCCGTAGCAAAAATGCAATTCGATTTTTATAGTTCAAAGCAAATAACTTTGGAACAGTTTTTAAATAAATTGGAACCAGTTTATAATTAATTTAACTGCTTTCGATTTTTTCCTGAAGTATTGTAAATGTAGAACAAGTTTTTTTTAAAGCACTTTCTGATCAGTTATATATTTCCACAAAATTTGTAATTACGTTGACAGTCGACATTACAGCTTCTCAGGTTATAAGTAAATGAATAAAATTGTCTGATAAATTATAGTTACAAATTTTCTAATATTTTATCAGAAAATAATTAACACTCTGTGTAACGCAGAATTTTTTTTGAAACGAGTGACAAAAATACTATAAATCTTTCTAAAACGCCAAATAAATATTCCGTGTTTTATACTCGTAGACTAAAACCGATAACATTGATTATTTAATATAATAAATTAAAATTTTTAATATAATGTAATCTTTAATTTAATTTAAATTTAATAAGTATTTTCTATTACATTTTATAAGAGATTATCGTCACATTTACAGGTTCATAATAATAATAAAATCAGATGAGACATGTTGTCAACGGAATTGCATAAATTAATGGCTTGTGTGAACAATTGTGCTTTCTGTTTTCATCTCTAAAGCTTTATAAAATAATTTGTAACGTTAAATTTCAGTATAATTTATTTTAGAAAACAATTATATAATATAATTATAATTACGGTATTCATTTAACGAAAGAAAAGTGAAGTTTAAAGGCTTAATGTAATAACACCTTGCCTATTAAATTAATTTAGAACTTTCCATTTTTGTTCTTTTGTTAAAGAAATGTAATTCATATTTTCTTTGCGTGTGTTTTACCGCATACAGTTTTATTTACAGGAAGAAATAGAATCGGAATCAATAATGCTACTTTAATAATTTATTGATTAAGCGTTGTTTTCTTTCTACTGCAGAGTCGAATAGTTTCGTTTATATACTTTGTTTATATTTTTCTTATTATCCAATTTATCAATAATAATTAATAAGTAAAGTTAGACAACGAACGAAATAAAAATGAAGAATTGCAATTTGTTAAAATTGAAATAAGGGATACAGTTATGAAATTAATGTAAATGATTTTATATTAACTTTTATATTATATTAGTATATTAATTAACATATTAGTATTATTATAATATTAACGTTCTATTAATACCTTCGTTATTGTACTGAAAATAAATGTGATACGCATGCCGATGTTCATTAATTAACTAAAACGTCATGTACTTATATTACTATATTGCACACATACACATTAATAAAGAGTTACGTAATCAAGAGTCACAATTAACAAGGAAATTTGTAATAATTTGTTTAAATTGAAGCAATTAAAATGACATTGCTAATTTAACTTAACTACAACCTCCTTGCATTGGCAATTTATTAATCAATGTCCGAAAAAGTCGCAAATAACATTGACATCACGCATCTACAATAGCTTATATAATTTTTCATCTAGATGAATAGTTAAAATTTCTTTCATTTTACTTGATGTTTTTCCATATACGTGCGTAATCTATGTGTTCACCGGTGGAAGAAATAAGAAAGGGAAACGAAAACAACTTTATTTTTTTAGAAATCCTTTCCTTTAGGATTCCAATGTTTATGCCGTAATATTTTACGCTGTAAAAAATCTGCGAACGTATCCTTCTCTATGAGTTCTTACAGCAAAAACAAGTTTCCTTGCAGACCCATTTTTCATAAATAAGTTATTTCCTTTCCCATTCGTTTATTGTTACCTAAGGGTTTTCTAAGTAAATATATACTGCGTCTTGTACCTACTTGATGAATGAAATATAAAATTCCATTTCATTGTACTGCTATATTTAAAAGCCATTATAGAAACTTATACACTGAATATTATTCATAAATATATGAGACTTTATTTTTATTAAATAATAAAAAATAGATTACATGTAAAATTAAAAACCTCTGTAAATAACTAAATTAAATTAATTTACTTCTTTTCTTTAAAGTTTCTTGTTAAACATTTTTTACATCTATTTATTTATATGTGGTGGATCCATTTTCCATTTGTTTTTAAAACTCTTTACAAAGTAACGTCTTAGCATACGTTCATAAATATTTAATCTGAAATTTCAATTCACGAAATGAGGGACGTTAAAGTTGCGAGTATAATTACATGGTCATATTGGTAGAGTTACCGGAGTTTTAACATTCAGAACAGAAATATCGTCACACCAGTTACACTGCTACGAATGAATGTCATCGTAAATACTGAAACGTGTTTCTAAAATCCTATTTCGACTTTCCTGATACGTAACACATTCATTTCAATAATGAAATTTGATTGAAGCGTGAAATAATAGATTACATAATTTATTAAAGTGTCCAAAGTCTGCAATACGAGATAGAAATTTATTTCGTTTGGAATTCTTTTTACTAGGTTTGAGTGATTTTGAGATATTTTATGAATTAATGATCATTTTACCCTCTTTCTTGTATAAGATTTAGTATCATTTCTTAAACAACTTAATTTGTGCAGTAAATTGTAACAAAATTTAAATTTAATCCAAAAGTCAACTTGAAAAGAAATTTATGATTCGTCTAGACATGTTTTCATACTAAATAGAGGTGTGCAAAATATAGGAAGTTTCCTTAAAGATTATTTCCGATATTCACAATTCAACCACATTCTCGTCCGATGAAAATTCGTATAACCATATTCGCTGGCAATTTGTTAACGCGCAGCTTAAAAATCGTATATATCTCAATATTTCGCTTCGTTTAACAGCATTTTCAAGAATCAAAAATATTCGCTTCGTTTAACAACATTTTCAGGAATGAGAAATAAATAAATCAGTTGTTTTGTAATGTTCTTATAAAAAATGTTTAATTAATTATAAATTTTCATGAGTAATTTGCCTCAAGTGATGATAATTACATAGACCACTTGCCTTATTTCTTCTTTGTTTTGAAGAACATGGATTTGACTCTCGTCCCGATTACTTTCGGCTTTCGTCGTTTCATGAAACTGCGTATGGCTTGTATCAATTCTAATATGCAGAGCGAAAAATAAACAAAACAAATAAACAAGCAAGAAAGAAAGAAAACCATTCTAGAATATGATTATAATAGCTTTTAATAGTAAATAAGTCCACACGTGATTTGTCACTTTTCCCTTTTTCTAAGGGCGAGTCAAACCAGCGATTTAACAATTTCAGGGTTACTTGAAGTATCTTTAAGATTACTAGCTGGTTAAGATAACTTTTTCCACGGTTCGCGTAGACCCATTCATAATTTAAAAAATATGGGTCCATAGATCTTTGGCAATCGAATGTAAGCAGCTGTAAACAGTTTTGCTGTCGTTTATATTCAGTATTGATCAATCAACACGTTCAAATTATCGAAATGCTCGGTCGAATAAGTGTATATGAAAATCCAAATCTTTCAATTTCTTACTGTTTGAAATAAAGGGATTTTCCGCATTTTTAACTTGATAAATTATGCATAAAGACTAAGATCTCCATTCCTTCATAGTTCAAACTAAGGTCTCCATTCATTCATAGTTCAGATAACTCAAGAACTAAAGCTAAGTGATCAATTATGACACTGCAGATTCGCTTATCGGTTGCAGGGTAGTTGGAATGTGATCCCAAATTATCTTGTGACGAAGCTTAGCTTTGATTAAATGGATTCCGAAGTTTGGGTGATCACAATCTACAAGAAATTCGGAAAACAAAGCACAGGGTTGATGTGCTGCTAAATTTTTGAATACCACCACTAACCATCAATATTAAACGTTGCTCTTTTTGCCGAGCTTTTAATTAATTAATTGTAATTAGTATTCTCCACCTGTTTCAGTTTTATTTCGAAAAATAATTGAGTTTTTGTGTTGCGCTTCAGGGGCTCTAGTCTTTGGGGGGTTGTAAAAACTAAATGAGTGGTGGTTCATTACAATTTCATTAAAAATTAGTTTGAAAATAAGTTCTGTTGTGACGTGCACGTTAATGAGGATTGCATTAAAGGTTAGGATAGCTTCTCCAACAGGTGCAGATGTCAACGATGCGCGTTTCTAAATAGATCGAGTGGCGTCGTTTTGAGTATGGCGTCGAGGCGCGCGCGCTGGCGTCGATATTGATTCCCGCAGCGCGGCGGCGGGGCCTGGTAGTCCGTGTCGGTGTGTCGAAAGTTTCGCATGCAACTTCTTCGGCGAGCCTAGCACCGGAGTGGATGCCTCGTCCGACGGGAGCGCCTGGCGCGGTATGACGAGCGAAGCAGCGGCGAGTCTGCCGCCGACTCAATCCGTGGCCGCTACAAATTCCACCACCGCGTTAGAATCGTGTCTAACCGTACGAAAGTATTGGTGTTTCTTGCTGTCCAGCATCTGCACCTTCTTGGCGGGCCTCTTAATCGTATTGATATGGCGCGCCTTTGCCTTCCTCTGCTGTCGGAAGGACGCGGAGTATGGTCCCAACGACCCCAAGCAGAAGGAACAGAAGGCCGCTCGCCAGGGCAAGCAGGAGTTCGAAGGAACCTTTATGACCGAGGCCAAGGACTGGGCGGGAGAACTTATTTCTGGTCAAACAACCACAGGCCGCATCCTGGTAAGTCCTTCCTCCTTAAGAGATTTCACTCCATGTCCTGCGTAACTTTATTGGCAAGAGCGCCATCGTTATGTAAACATTGTAGTAAACGTAAACACACCTGCAATGTATCTGTGTATTTGTGAAAGATATTAACGCGTTTACAAATTGATTCACTTTAGATTGGAGATCTATTGGTTTAGTGAACTTTTCATGAAATAATGTTCTTGAATGAGCAACTGCGCATATAAACATAAATTAGACAAAGAAAATACAAATGGACACTTTTAATACTTTTCTAAAAAAGGCCATGTGAAAGCTTTCAGGGGAAAGAGCTTAAAAGCTCAAGAACAAAGTGCTTATTATACTATGAAAACCCATTCGCGTATATTGTTGAACCTTTCATTGAAATCTAATTTTTTTCTCAAAAAAATAGTAAACGTTGTATAATGGAAGCATTTTTTGTATGGATAAAAGCTTTTAAGAATATCCAAAACACTTTCAAGTTATTCAAGTAGGAAGAGTTGTTAAAATTATTTGGTTTCGGACTTGTATATCGATTTTATAATTAAATATTTCGCTTGAGGCTGCGTTTGTCAAATATAGATAGAAACAGGACTGAACAAGTCTTCTTAATCAAAGAGGACTGTTTTTCACAAAATACGTGAAATGTATAGTTCTCTACTATTTAAAATGTATAACCTAGTGATCCAGATCATCGGCTTTATGAAGAGATTTGTGTTGCAACTAAAAATATAAAGAAAAATGAAGTACAGTGGTCGACTACGACTGGAAAATGGAAAAACTATCAAATTAGTGATTTTGATAAACAACATTTGCTTTGACATGCTGTAAAAGATATAAGCTTTTATCTTAGTCAGCTAAGATAAAAGTTTATATCTTTTTCGGTCAGCAACCAAGAAAAATAGAAAATATAAATTAGTTAATAGATTTTGGCATGATTCATTTATGTTTACAGAAAATATATAGTTATAAAGAAAACTAATCCTATCTACCTATACGTATCATGCTTAATTCAAATGAAACCATTCGGCAATTTCATGATCCTTAAGATAATTGTGAAAGGACGGCTACAACATACTGTTTTAAATGGCTGCCGATGAATGTTCTTAAGGATGCGGTTTGCATGCCAGACTATCGTTTTTATTGAGCATGATAGGTGCATGAAGTACAGTCAGGTAATAAAAAGTCGTCTCTTCAATAAAAGGTAAATTTAGCTTAGAAGACTATATCTCATCGATATATATGTCGTCTCTTCAATAAAAGGTAAATTTAGCTTAGAATAAGAATATCGAATAAGCGGAAGAAGTGGGCCGGCTGCGGCTGTCCGCCTGGCATAGTGATTAACAATACTATCACAACTTATTGGGGAGACGTCTCTTTACTACCTGACTGTACATACATACTTACACAAATGTTTAAATGCAGTGAATTTAGATTCACAAGCTGTAAAATATAAAATCAGAAGTAGAATCAGAATTTAAAGTAATGTTTCCCTAATAAAACGTTACATTGCAACTTAATCACTTATAACCCCTTATAATGTATAGGCGGATAAGTTGACAGACACGCCTTGTTATGGTTATCAGAATTGATAAGGCCACGTATTTATATTTTATTGGAGTGATATTACTTTTAAATTTAACGCTACAATATGTATAACGGAGTCTCTAAGCCCGCAATAGCTATGCTTGTATGATACATGTCTTTACTTTCTTGATATAGTACGACGAAAACGTCATCTAAGATGACATCTTTTAAGGTACTTCAATTTTTGGTAAAGTTTTGTATCTAGTAAAAGAAAATAAAGTGCCAGCAAAATTTATATTTTACTGTTGCTATAGTAAAAGCGTTTTTAAATAGATTCTTTGCTAGGGGTTGAAGAATTTTTGGTCACTCGTTATAAACTTTATTATTAATTGCAATCAATTTTTTAAATTTATTTCATTTAACTACATTGGGTCCTTTGTTTCGTGATAACTTTTATTTCGCCGATTCATGTGCAACATTGGTAATTTCTTTTAGTAATTCCATTTATCTCTGAAATTCCTCATGTGAAGGTATGATTAATGACACTCAATATTTTTATTCTTTTACTGAATCATGTATGATGACGTTATGTCCTCTATCTATAGCATGGCTTGTTGCTTCTTGAGTTGCTGTTGAGTCTGTTTCTTCTGCATCAGCATTTGCCTGTAACATTCTTGTATCAATGAATTATCTCAAATGGACACTGAAATATGGCACAAATGCTCAACGTTTCGCTATCGCTTTATAACTTCGTCAGGAGTGAAAATAAAATGTCAAGTAAAAAAGTAAATAAAGTTGTTAAGGAAAATTACACAATTTCCTACCTTAATTCTTGTAGCACATGAAAATTGTTCAAACTATTGATTGTATCACGAAAACAAAATAATTTATTAGTAATAATATATTTCCCAACGCTCTACTTACAATTGAATATCGGAAAAGATCTAAATAATATACAGGCATAACTAAATTAAAAGTAAAAAGTTAAATTAACAAATTAGTACATATCCAGAAAAGAAACAACATAACATTTATTTATAAAAAAGTGAATAACATCAGAAGCGAATTTATTAAAATCGCGCTTACATTTTTCATAAACTTCATAAGTAATGTTATATACATATTTTGCCCAGCTGCAACTCTACCTGGTTTAAAGAAATAAGTAAAAAGCAGATTCTGCTTTAGAACCTTCTAATAACGAACAGGCGTAACCATCAAAGAGAGTTTGCCAACATTTGAGAGATAAGAGACAAAAGCATTAACTACATTCTTCGGCTGTGTTAAGAGTTATACTGTCGGGTATTCTAGTTGATTTTCTGTTCTGATTCACATAGGACCAGATATTTTTAGGGTTTTAATCTATATTTCGTTAAATTGACGAAACACTTGTAGCTCAGCCAAATTTGTATTCTTATAGATAGTCGCAAGCTTGTTGTTTTAGTTTCTTTAAAAAGTAAATAAAAAAAAGAGAATTGGTACAATTGTTTACTAATTTATGGCCTAACATTTATGTTTTATAAATATTATTTATGTATTTTTACTATATGTAGCGGCGTTTGATAACTTTGATAACACTAAGGTCAGTAATAATCACAGCATAACAAATTAATATTTTTATACATATACGCTAATTATGACAATATTTATTCCTTCCTGTTATTGTAACTATTTAAAGAGTACGTCAATAGTCGATTTACTAAGAAATTTAATGCCGAAAGTTGAAACTCATTCTCTTAAAGGTTGACAGTAGTGGTTTCAGTTGGTCGTAATGAATCTATATGTCTACTTATAATTTTTTATTTTTTCTAATTACTAAGATATCTAAGAAAGGTGATTTGTTATTAGATTCTGAGAGATATAATGCTTAACAAATTTATATATTGAAAGTAGATTCTTGTCCGATGAAAATTGGATAATTTCAACTTTTTCTTTTACACTTATTTTTAGACGCATTTTAGTCTGGAGAAGATAACAATAACATTATATTTGTTAAGTGTTATTTTACCGTTGCAACAGTAAAAATTCTTTCATTTTCTGGATAATACTAACTTCTCTAAGGATAGAAATGCTTGATACTTGATAATTCCTTTAAGGATGCAAATTACTAGCTCAGAAGCCAAGTCTCCCTCTTTTCCTGGATAATATTAACATCAAATAACTACAGCGAGGATTAAAATTTCACTTTTGAAGATAACATTAATACTTTTTAAAGTTAAGCGTCCTATCTCCGTTCATTTTAACACCAGAAGCAGATGGCCGCGAGAGAACACCGAAAAGGTGTTGAAAAACTGTTAGAACTAACTCCAGATTTTTATGTGTGCAAGTTTGAGATACTTCTGAGACTTAATAATAGTTATTATTCATGAAATAAGTATTTGTTCAATCAGGTTGAACAAAAATATTCGAATTCGTGTTGCAATTCGCAAAAGCTAGAGCCGTAATATAAATGTACCCATGCGTCTGTATGTATCAAAGCTCTTCGCAAGGACCATTAGGAGAAACCCGAAGAACGTGTTTGGAATTAATTCTACTCAGATCGAAACATGAAGCTGTCACCGCGTAAATCCAGTGGACAACATTTCAAGCTCTCTTATCCTTCCTACATCACTACTTGCGTTTGCAAGTAGAAAATCTTATTTACAAAGTAATGTCCAATATCGTTTCTCATTAGTGGGGCCATAAAGCGTGAACATGTGCCATTAATGACACGCTTGCGACTCGTTTGATGGAAGAGTAACACGCTGTTTGCAGGTTGCCAGCCTGTAATTGTGCTGTAATTGGATTTTATGCCGGAGCTACTATTTCCCGGTCTTTTCAACGCCGCTAGCAGCTAATCGATAGCGATCAGTTCGGTGCAGTGGCCTAATTGGGAGAGTAACATGAAATATTCATTCAATTCTCTTCTTTGCTGCAAGTAGAATTAAAAAAGAACGTTAGGTTTCCTGCGTGATTAAGTGGAAAACAAGTTGATCGTAGAAACAACCATAAATCATTGTCTTGACATAATGGATTAGGACTGTAGTCTGTAGAGGTACATCAAAAATGAAGGCGTCTTCCTAAGACTATCCGATTTAAGGAGAAGGACTTTATATTGTCTTTTCTCTTTTTGCAATTATACTCTGTGTCGGTGCATTTAACGCATGAATATCAACAGAAAATAAACATGTTTTTTAAATTCAATTTATGAGAAAAGGAAAGCTCATTACTTTGCATTATTAAATAATTTATCATTACGAGGTATTATTGAAGTGCACTTCAAAACTTAAAAAGCTCTTGAACAAAAAGATCATTGTAGAGAAATCTTTCTCTTGCACGACAATTGCAAGATGCATAAAGCAAGAAAAGTTAAGAAATTCATCGACGTCTACAGATGTTGTAGACATTTTTCTTGCGGACCTTCCATAAGAAATTATTTTCAAGTTGGTTAGACCATCGGAGCAAAAGTGGCACAAGTGTGTGGTCTTAAATGGAAAATTTATTGAATAACAAAAATGTTTAAATTGTCCTTCTTCATGACTAAGTTGATATCTTTTTTAATTCCCTTCGTAAATTGAAATAAGCATAAGTTTTGGTGAAACTGAAAGTTATCTTTTGGATAATGCGTATATTTAAGTAAAATTTTTACTTATCATTAGTCTTTTATCATAACGACACTTCTTCAACATAATTACTACTTTCTATTCTCTAATTTAAAAGTTTTGATGTGCTTATAAATAAGTCAGATTTCAATATCCAGTATTTTGAATTAGTATTCGATTCGGACCAGTTTTTCGGTTCCGTGTTCTAATTGTTTTGTATCGTATATTATTTTTTTGTTAAGTTATTAACGCTTGATATTTATTTATTTTTCATTACTTTGTTTGTAAGGTCAATTAAATACAACGTTAATTCCTTTACTTTTCCTTAAATTCAACTTTGAAAACTCGAAACTTTTTATTTTTGTAACAATTCCCTGAAACATATATTATTCAAGTGTCACCTGAAACTTATCGATCGCACTTCAGACTTGAAATGCCCAACTCATAAATTATTACCTCCTTTCCAGGATATTCATCGATCCTTCAGTCACGCTGGCAATTTAAAGTGATTCATCATCTCGATTTCTAAAACCAGTTATTAGTTGGATGCAATTTGACGTGATGGATCTGTTGGAATAAATTATTTAAGCAAGTGCATTATTTCACATTATTACATTTTCAATTTATAATTATAAGAAAAGTTTCAATCGCGACGTCCTACGATCGCTTTATGACCTAACTTTGCATTAAGCTTAACAAATTGCAGCCAGTTTGTTGCTTAATAAGTCATCCCATACAAGGTGTGAAAGCTGTGAAAGCATATTGATAGCTTTTCAAAAAATTGTTGCAAGTCGGTTTTAATTGCAATGGATTCCTCGAGCATCCTCTGTACAGCTGTTTCGGCTTTATTTGGGCTCTCGTTAGCAGAAGTGTTTGCAGTGGAATTCTCGAGCTAAGCTCCTGCTTAAGAGGCCTAAAACTCGACGTATTGGACATGCGATATTCCCATTACAAAGTCGTTCTAATTTTTTTATGTTAGTTTGCCAAAACAATTTTTTTTGTTGAACAAAAGTATCGAATAACATTTGATTGCTCATTTCTTTTTATATTCTATAAGAGTTATTCTTTCTTTGTCTCTGGTAGGCATTTCACAACACAGTGAAATTCTATTAGCAAACCTACAGGAAATAGCCAATATTGATGAAGTCGTAATCAATCACGTTGAAATTTTAACACGCTTTATTGGCATCCACCGGACGACATGCAATGAATAATCGCCACGACGTCAATATTTCAGTTGCCGAATACTATTTGTACGTGTATAATTGATGGCTGCATTAAAAATTCACCAATGACGTAAAATGTAAGGATCGATGAAATGAATCAATTGAACTATATTTAAACCTTTCAGTAACTGCGACAGATACATGTTCAGAAACATTTATTTTCAGTTTAGGTTCAGAGTTCCTGAGTTTTCATTAAAATACACACTGATTCTTTTAAGAAAATTTTCATCTAGTAGAGTAAAAGATTCTACGAGATAATGAAACTATAGGTAACTTATACACAGATATTAAAAGGAAATACTTGTGTCTATCTAATTTTTTTAATTTATATTGTTGACTAAGCACAGATTCATTAATTTTATTGTCAAAATATCTTGTTAGAACTATTTAACAGACAGCAGATTTATAAAATACAATAGTCTTTGGCACTCCACTTTAATTCAAATACAATTGAGTATTTGGAGCCGAACCAAGACATCTGTCCCTTCGTATTTCGTGCCTTTGATATAGAATAGGTTCTTGTCTGTGGATAATGGCAGCCAATAAGCAACTGTGGCGTGTTCAAAAACATCTATTTCAATTTTTGAGACAGACAATGGGGCTCCTTTCGCACACAGACACGAGAATTTGTGAATGCATCTGAAAATTGAATGTGCATTCGGAATTACTGTTTGCTGAATATTGCAAGATGCATAATGTAGAAAGCAATTTATGTTTGCCGCACACATTCAATATTCAGTGAATAGTTTCTTCTCCCCCAAGGAATACAGTAACTATCTTTTTTAATGTGTTTTATTTTCTATGTATCCCATTTGATAAGTGCATTACATCTAAAATGTAGAAACACACTGAAGATTTTACGCTGCAAAATATGTGCAAAGTAGAACGTATATTTATTTATTATATTATAGTAGTTATATGCGAAGGAAGGAAAGAATAAAACTTCGCAATTCAAGCAAAAAACTGTTTTAACACCAACGTAATTTTTATGAATTTATTATCCTTTTCGAATAGGTATTTGCTTAATTTTGTTTCGAAAACAAAGACTCAAACTCATACAAAATGTAAAAACGGGAATGGAGGCCAACAAAAATTTGTACTAAATTTTCTAATACCCTCAAAAATTAATATTTAGGCCATGCGGTCAAACTGGTACGAAATGACAGATATTAGTGAACCGCCAAAAAAGAGAACCTGCACGAGGTTTCGACGTTACGCTGGCTCCATTATATCTCGTCCAAATTGCTTTTTGTTGAGCGTGGCGGTATATAAATACGCCTTAAAACTAATTTTAACTATCATTCTATTTTCAGTGACGCGAAGGGATGTCACCGACTTTCGTGCCGAAATAAATACGATCTCCACTTATCTTAAACGCAAATTTCCACGCCGGCAAAAGAGAATTCACACAAAATACAATGAGCTTTTCGATCTACTTTCTCAAATGCAAACAGATTCTACTTTATTATTACTTTGGTGTGCTGGTATATTTTTCATGTACGATAACCGCACGTTACTTAGAATTTAGCCTTGAAATCAAGGCACATTACTAAAGTTCACCAAGAAAAAATAACAAATACTTTGGCAGGAAATGAAAGTTTGGAGCAATTTTTACTACGACATTGTTTGTAGTAAACGTGGGTAGGCTTCTATTTATGACAAAGGTATGTCATGCAAAAACGATAAACACAGACATAATTCGTCACTATGTGAGAACGAGAATTTATTTTCATTTTATTTTATCTTTTGAGGGTGGTTTGGACTCTAATGAAGCAAATTTACCTGTGCATATTTTTTAATGCTAGACGGAAAACTCCAACTTCTCATCACTTAATTTTGTTTTAGCAATTATAGAGTGTTTGTTTTTTCTGCCTAACCCAACACAATCGGATCCACACTGCCTCAATTACCTTATAATGATGATCGCTGCCACCGTAATGCAGCTTTCTGTGCTTCGTATTAAGTTTTAACTCCAATGTGTCGAAATGGCAGTTAATACCCTCAAAATTTTCTTCTTCTTCTCTCCAAAGATGTTGATTTCATTAAATTTTTACATTCGACGTTAGCTGCCTGATGAAGATAAGAACCTAATACCTAATTTTGGACCTATTAGAACTTCAAAAATTAATAACTTGATAAGTGAGAAGACGATTGGCTTGAATGATAATTCACATTGTAAAGAGAGTCCCCTGAGGGTGTATGCACTAACAGTGTGAGATTAATTTAATTGTTCTTGAGTTAGATCTTCAGTTTGCTGAAACAAGTCTTCTGAATGTTAACCTAAATCTTCAACCTGCTAGGATAAACGTTTTACTTGATAAGTTAAATCTTCAGTATAAATCCTCTGTGTGGTGTTGGATAAATCTCCAACAGGCTCTCTAACTGTTGAGTAATTTATTCGTTTTCGTTTTGGTAATATACAGGAACTCCATACACTCTGCTTCGATTGGCACATGGACTTCTGTAACTGGTGCGTTGTATGACGGCTTCAGTTTCGTGATCCACGCCAGTAAATTGTGCGAAATCCTGTGATTGCTGAGTCAAATCTACAGTTTGCTGAGATAAATTTCTACTTTGTGATCCTGATCCAATACAATTGTATGATATCCAAACTGAAAATAATGGGGTACTTCTAAGTTTAAGGATCCAACTGGAATTACATGACCCGTATGAATGATACCATGACTTTTTTATATTAATTCTTCTTGATGTTTTGTTAAATCTTCCTGCTGTTGCGTTAGATCTTCTTATTGATGAGTTAAATCTTCTTGTTGTTGAGTTAAACCTTGAGTTTAGTGCCCAAAATTTTCAGTTTGTTGTGTTGTCTTCAGTTTGCTGAGATAAAGCTTCTCAATTTTCATGATGAGATAATTTCAGAATACTTTGTGTATCGATGGTTGACTGGTCATCTATGTGGCTGCCAATTATAAGCTTACCGACACCATCTTCAGCTTGTGTATCAGTTGTTTGTTGGCTGCCTATTATAAGTTTTCCAAATCCATCCTTGGTTTGTTATGCATTGATTGCACTTGCTTGTTGCTCTAATATATATCCAAAATCATGTTAAGTTTGTTGGGATTGGTCTTCAATTTGTTGTCCATAAAAATGATTAGGTTTATGTACATGCGTCTGCAGAATGAGAGCTACATTTTCAACTTCGGCCTAAAAATCAACTCTAGCTTCTTGTTGTTGGCCTTCTTCAGTGGTATCTAGTGTTTGTTGTTCCGTTTGGGAATAGAATTTCTGATTAATTTGAGATTTTTGATCGACATCTTCAGTGTGTTGATTTAAGTCAACCAATTTTTGAGTATCATCAATAACTTGCTGGGTTAGTTCTTCACTATTCTCTGGTTTTGTCATCTCTGACAGGTTTGCTTTCATCTAGTGTGGTTTTATGTAAGTTCTCGTTTTCGTGTTTCGTGAAGTTATCATCGCTTTGCTTGCGGTCTTTTCCAACAAAACAGTAGATGTTTGTCCAAAGTACCAAAAGAAGCACCAAATTGTCTTGAACCCGAAACACAGCGATTTCTATAGGAACTAGGAAGTTATCATCGCTTTGCTTGCAGTATTTTCCAATGAAACAATCAGTGCCTGTAGATGTTTGTCCAAAATACCAAAGGAAGCACCGAATTGTCTTAAACCTGAAACATAGCGATTTCCATAGGAACTAGGAAGTTATCATCGCTTTGCTTGCAGTCTTTTCCAACAAAACAATCAGTGCCTGTAGATGTTTGTCCAAAATACCAAAGGAAGCACCGAATTCTCTTGAACCCGAAACATAGCGATTTCCATAGGAACTAGATTCTGAACTGCAACTACCAAGTGCTACAATTAGTTTATAGCTTGCGTTGCATTGATAAAATTGCTTCATCAAATCTTCCATGGCGCTGTTATAGCAGTTGCTCTTGAAGTTGCGCAAGTTGTTAGCTGTTGTAATTGGCCTTTGAGTTAAAGTTTCCTCCGGTTGTAATTGAATATGAGTATCCTCCATACCCTATACCCATACCCTAGTGTTGTTTTAGTAACTCCTCAAATTTTCGAGTCAAATTCCTTTTCAGTTCCTCAGATAAGGCATTGATTACTTGGTTGTTCGTGGAAGAAGAGAATGTAGAATAATAACTTGTATGTCTCTTTAATTATGTCATTACAAATTAAAAATTGAAAATGTTTCGGCATATAAAATGATATTTTCTGTACATTATACAGGACTGTTTGGATATGAAAAACAAAGAAAATTAATTAACCCAAGCAGAACCCTGTAATTCCCACATAAAACTAAAACATTAAACTTCAAATGGAAGCCTTCGAAAAGGACGCAATAAATTTTCACGGCGCCACTTCAGTCGACAAAGCTCCATCTCATGGGAATAAATTACCAAATAAAATAATGGCCGCTACAAATGATGTTGACACTTTGCAAAATTAATAGTCTTGTTTAATTTTGCTTTTTCTGTGTCTGCACGATAAATGAATTTTTTATTGAAAACCCTACGCAACACAAATGTATAACTAATACATATATAGAGTTGCTATTGATTTTGTTGCACGAAATTCTGAAATCTATTAGGCAACCTAAAGGCGAATTAATATTAATGCGGAAAAAAGAAAGTTATCTGAGCCGATCTCCAAACAACGTTTCCTTTGCGCAATGGAACATAATACGTCGTATATTTTTCCCGTTGAACACGGACTGTCATAATAGAATTACTAAATATTTAAAGAATAATCAATATCTGGCTTCCATACCTACAGAAAGTAATAAATTCTCTTTTGAACTTGGCTAGCCGTTTTCCTAAGTGGATTAATATGAATAATTTCAGCGAGCAGATAAACTATGTTTTATGGGAATATTTAATGTGTAGGAAAGTTAATGACGCCTGAAACCTTTTAACTTGTCTGCACAAGATACTGGTTTCGATGTATGTATTTATTTAATCATAAGTAATGAGATTTCTTTCACATTCGTGCTAATTCTATTACGTACGCATTTCCGGCGGTCCTTCAAAACAAAAATTTACAGTTTACAGGCTGAAATCATTACTTTACTATAGCGTTCACTAAAATGAAAATTAATTCAAATTGCAGTCGAAGGAAGTCAACAAATAAATTAAGGCAGTTCATAATTTACTTTAATTGACTTGATTGGAAGCAAAATCTGCTTGATAAAAATTATTTAATATAGAAGGATGAATGAAGACCCAGCAAGTGTAATTAAAGTTCTAAAAATAAAATGTATAAGAAGACCTTACGGAATGAAATATGGAATCACCGTGTATGTTAACGATGCTTAACAAATAAGAAAAGTAACATCAATGTTATAAAAATAGATTGATGTTCGATATTTACGAGACACTCGGAGCAATAAAATCGAACTCCTTTGATAGCACTCGGTAGTCGTACTTCTTCACAAACCAAAATAACTCTGCACATCCCAAATCATTTAAGCTTGCATTTACTACGTTTGTTTTTCCTCTCACTGCTCTGCCTGTACATCAAAGTTCCTAAAATTCACCCAATTTGTTAACTTAATAACCGTGCCACGCAATTAAATTTGACGTTACACATCTCATTAACTTCTCTTCTCCGGTCGAAAGCGCTGGCAATAAAACATAAACACCAAATACACGCGATTATCGTGTAAATCTAAAATTAATAAAATCTCGGGAGGGCGTACGCGAGTTTAGATGTGATTCATGTTTTAATATTTCTGGAAGCTGCCTCAGAGAGCTACGCCCCAGTTTGACCTTTGGATTCCGGCCTGTGTAAAACCACGGCCTGCGGCGATAGGAATTCTAAATTTCCCTCGGAATACTTTAATTGCATCGAAAATTCAGGCAGCCTGCTGGGAGGTTTTAGTTAGTTTCATCAGATCGTGCGGTTTTCCAGAATCGATGAAACGCGAGACCTCAACAAAAAGCTCTCTGTGGTTTCAGTCCTTAGGTGAAAAATTTCGATTTTCATTTATGTTCTTTGAACAAAAGGATTTTAATCGAAATGGAATCGGAAAAAGTAGTGTTTAAATAAAAGTATAACTTTTGTTACAACTTAAGCAATAAAAGGTTAAATACATTTCCAGAAAGCTTTTAATTCAATTGAAACGATTATGAAAAACTTCTCCAATTCTCGCTCGTTGTAATATGCATGTTTTTACAACATCTGATTGTGAGTTACATATAGAAAAAGAATTTAGATCGCACATCAAATTGATTGTTCAAATGTATGTTTTCATCTCGACTAATGAAAATTTAATTAAATTCTAGTATGAACGTATGATAAGGTTTGTTCTAATATTGAAGGACCAAGCAAAAATGCTTACTTAGTTGAATTTTTTTCTATAATATTATTTTTTGGACGTAGTTATAATAAATAGTAACAAAAAGTCAATAATTTTAGAGTATTGGTCGTTCACTTATAGATTATGAGTTTGTTTAGACGGAGTTGGTCGTTTGTGTGCCGAGTAATTATTTCTGTGCTCACTGTCTATCTAATGAAGTCTCGAGTTCGGATTACTGACGTTTTGCATACATTAAGGGCGGTAAAAGCGCGGTGGTTTGATTTAATTAAAATCATTCGCATGCAAAACTGATTTTTACTAGCGCAATTTCGTTCCCCGTCGACAAAATTAAAATTTAAATCAAGTTGTTCACACGATCAGCTACGCCTTCACTGAACTCTGCTTTGGTTTTTCAGACAATTTTCTACTTAGATTTTTTTCTTTTAAAATAACCAATAATTATTTGTTTCATGTAACTGTAACATAACTTTTAGAAAATGAATGTGTGGAATCGAATTTTTATTGTATACCTCATTATACCTCATTAAAATTATCTGTCAGAACAGTGAAAAGAAGAAACATTAGATCAAGAATGTTTGAAAAGTATAGTGGAGTTAAAAGTGAGTTCTATAGTGTTTGCAATAGTGATGGGCCCTTTTTAAGAACATTAAAGAAAGAATGAATCGGTTGACTTCAGTCAATACACATACTCGTAGTCTTATGTATGCAGATGATACTCTGGGAGCTCACACATTGCTTACCAATCAACAAAAGCATGTCACGATGACAGATGGCAAAAAACGTCACGATGACGGACGTCAAGAACGTCATAAAGACAAAAGTCAATATGACAGACGTAGGAATGACAAAATTCACAAAAGTAAGGCTGCCCCTTAACGAATTAACGCTTGATTGGCTATCAAATAGGACCGCAGCCTAATTTTGGTCGTCAAGGTAATCACCGGAGCAAACACAAAAAGACTGCCCGATGATAAAGAAGATGTATCTCTGTTCATCGTTGATTCGATCAGACATACAGACCAATGAAACAGAGATCCTTATCCCCACCACGAAAATATGGTACAAAAGCAAGAACGCGAGCCGTTTCAGCCAGTGAAGTTTGTGCAGAATTGTCGAGCAACACTGAAACCATCGCTTATACAGAATTTGTCGAGCGAACACCGCTTGTTTAGAATTTGTAGAGCGAAAACCCACACACCGCTTAAAAAAATTTAATTAAAAAATGGCGGGAACTATAAGAAAATGAAGGAAAGAAAAATTTAAGGCTATATAAATAAATAAACAAAAATATAATTCAAAAAATAACATAGACAATTAGCAAATTAAAGACACATTTTGAAATTGAAATTATCAATATAAAGCGAATAAATACAGGAAATGAAAGAAATGCATGTGAATAACCGCGTTACAAATTCTTACATTTATATTAAAACCAACTGAAATCTTAAAAAAAAGCGTAATATAGTTTTAAAAATAAATTTCCAGACACCTACTAAACTAATCAAATAAAATTTAACATCAAACCTAAGGAGTTAATGACACCTATTTGCGAGGAGATATAAAAATAATCTAATAAACAGAAATATATAGGACATTCCCACATATACTTACCGGATAGTTGGCAACCTCGACATAAACCAACTTTTATAGTACATCTTCCTTTACGCTACTTTCTAATACATCTTATTTACAGCAATGCAGATTCAAAATTTTATTTATTTAATAAACAGGAACAAGCCTGCTTTAATTATTAAAAACTTGGTACACATTTCAATTTTTCAGCTTTACTTCACAATTTAATTTTATTACACAAGGAAACGTTCCGCAATAAAAGTGAACAATCTAATATTCACATGCACTTACATGAACCACTTCACCCGAATCTAATTTGCTTGCCGCACGTTTATTATACGTATACCATTCATTACACGTATACCAGGACATCAATTACCATCAACCTTTACCGCCCAGCATTTCACAGGCAGCTTTTTAAAGCTGTGAAATATTATGTCTATAAATACACGACGATAAACATCATTAGGCTCGCCATACTTCCGAATGACTTAAGAGACCATTAAGACTTAATTTGTTGACATATCCATGTTTTCAGTAATAGCTATTTGTTAAATGTATTTTCGTACTGACCAAACATTTTCGGTCGTATTTAATAAAGTCCGGCGGTGAATTTTAATGGAAAGATAGAGGAGGTATTGCACGCAATTTCCGACGTCGTAAACGCCGATATTATCAGATATTTGCGCAACTGAACGCGAAGCTTTTATTCCGGATCCGTTTGATGCAAATCAAAACATCCTTTGCATATCGATTGACATTCGAGCAAAGCGTCGAGTTCAAACTGAATAGGTCTATTTAACGAGTATTTGTTATAGCATTCTATTGTATTTTTTTTATTATGGCAATGTAATGAAAATAAACTGATATTTTCGAATTCAACGACAATCAGTAGAGTTAAAAGGAATTTAGATATACATATAAAAATAAACTAAGAATTAGGAGATGTAGAAAAAATCATCATCACGAACGAGTTGAGTATTTTAAATGCTTGTGAAAACAGAACAATTTGCGATAGAAATCCAGCAAATACACAGGACATAAAATATTTTGTTAGCAAAAAGGCTTCAAATGCATAGTAATTATAAAGAAACAAAAATAAAAATGTATTCAATGATACAAAATAATAATCATACTAATAATAAATTACTTGTTTCAAAAAGGAAATTTTAAGAACAATTTCAGAATTAATAAAACGAGGAATTCTGGGGTCAATAAAAACTAATGCAGTAGAAGTATCAACATGAAGTTATTAAATATATAGGAGGAGAGAACCCTATTACATACAGTTCGTTTTTCTAAGAAGTAGGCACCAGTTGAAGGGCTTGACATTTCTATTCTGTTCGGCTTTTGTACTGTGAAAGCAATAAAAACCCAAGCCAAAAATACCCATCGTTAGATTAAATAAAAATGTAAACAACATTAAATTTTAACTATATTTTAACTTACGTAATACATAAAACGCAATTACTTTTTAATGTATGGAACTAATAAGAACAACACATTCAAATTACCAAGTATCTTTGACTTGGGTTTTTATTGCTCTCTCAGTATATATAAATTTCGAATTAACCCCCACAAAACAAAGCTTTAGAAGAAGCAGCAAAACTCTCAAAGAGGTGGAAACCCACAAACTAGATGCAAGAGATTTGGTATAAAGAGAAAATAATGTACGAATCAATATTTTAAAATGTCAGAATTTATTTAGTTGTTTGAAATAACACGACTCTCCTCTTTTAATAAAGATGCCAAGTGGCAATTGATTTTCTTTATCTTTTTTTCATGTTTTGACTTCCATATCCTTTTTTTATTGAAATGTTATTGTTCATTCTTGAAAATGTCCCACAATAATAATTATCTTTGTAGAATGATTTTGTTTCTCTCCTCTCATATGATTATTCCATATTCCATTTTTTTCTTGTGCCCTCTTTCACCTTTCTTCATTTTTTTGAATCTCGCTCTTTCCTTGTTATCACTAAGAAACCAGAGTCATATCCGCGATTTCTAATTTACGATGAACTATGCACATTAGCTTGACGATGGTACCAACTAACATTTCAGTTAGCTATTTCAAGCACATTTTGCTGTCTAAATGGAAACTGATTTATATTTCATGCTATATTCGGTTTCACGAAGTTGCGAATGTTCGATGTCATTACTAAATCTGCAGCGCGTGTCGAAACTTCTGGAATCATCGGGAAGCTAAATGCTATGAAAATTTATAAAAATAGTTTTGTCAGAAGCACAGGATGTAACAATATTATTTACTGAGTGTACGCTTTTAATAATCCAATTGTTTTGTTGTTCACTTAAATCAAATAACAATAAAGTGAAATAGAATGAAATGAAATAATTTAAATTCCTCAATTTCAACAGTCTTGTCTTTATGGGGTAACTAAATTATATAAAAGTAATCAGTTAATACAATGCGATCAATAATGATTGCGTGTGTCGCTACTTTAATTTATAGGTACCAACTGAAATATGCCACCTTCTAATAATGGAGGACTGCATTAGATCAAATTTAATTTAAATTACGAAATATGTTTTTGATATAAAGCAGCTAATTGGTTTAAAATAACTTTATGTAGCAACGAAGTGAATAAATTAATTAAAAAAAATATCGCAAGCGAATGCAAAGAACGGAAAGGAAAACTGCCTTTACTAATTTCCCCGAGTTCTAAATTCAAGTTATATAACTCGGACCTAAATAATGATATGTAGTTCTTCTTGGAAAGTGTTTTTTTTCAACCAGTCTTTAATGGTCAGTTGTATAATTATCCGTAATTCATTAATTTAGAAATTAATTATCTCTTTATTAACCGGCATTGTATTTTCTAATGCGTGCCGTTTACGCAAAATAAATTGAGAGATACTTGCCAATAAGTCCTAATGAAAACGTGTCAGTTTCGAACTAGGGCAAGAGGACAATTTGTCCTTGAAGGAACATGTCCAGAAAGTTCAATTTAATTTCGTTCGTTTGATCGAACAATCATAAATGATAAAGAGCCTTGCATGACTTGAATTTGGAGCAGCGCACGTGCCGAAATTTCAGAGGTCTTATTACAGTATTATTCTTCGAAAGATATGAAACAAATTGATAACAATTATTAGTAAATTGTAAATTTACACTTGTTTCAACTTAATATACAGGGCGTTCATAGAAGGTTAATAATACAATTTTATTTACTGTTTTATGGAAATAAAAAATGTTAAAATGTAAATTGTTTATCTTGAGATGGTGTATGGATTGAGCTGACTTTGTTTACATAAACTTGACAATATATGAAAATAAGATTATAAAATTTATGATTAAAATTCAAAACAAAACCGAGGTTGTGGTTCTTGAAGAATGCCTTGAAACTTAGTATATTTATTTGTTGATTGTCAATCTCAACATCTCAACAGTATGACGACATCAATCTAAGAAAATCTGAAAAAAATTACTTAACTTTTTTTTTAAATATTTGCTCAGACTTTCAGTGTCATTAGGTTAGCTTTTCCCACTATTTTTTGCTTTACCAAACTTAAAAGTTTCATTAATTTATAATAAACACAAATACAAATTTGGTTCAAATGGTTTAACCAACTCTTATCTCTTAGTTGCTTTAGCTCCATCAACATGACCGAGTTTTAATGTGACATCATAACACTGTTGAAAACTTTTGACCGGAAGGTAATCGACAGTGTTATGAATTTATTTTTGTTTTCACCAGTTTTCCCTCAAAAAGATAAACCTTATCTCTCCGCATTCGATCGTAACAGCTATTTCTACTTCGTTTATTTTTACCTGCCTCGTTTGAATGCCTTCGCATCACGTTAGAAGCTACCGCACCCTTGACGTCCAATAAGGGGGCATTTTCCCGTTGCGGTTATTTTTAACTCGCCACGCGAAGCGTGGTGGAAAGCGTGAATGCGTCGTTAATTCTAATCTCCAGCTCATTAGCTTTTGCAGTACGCGATAAATTTGCATGGAAACAATTGTATGCAAGCACTTGTGATGGGCGAAGTCTGTACCAGTCGAGCTTTTTAGCTTTTGGGGTTAAATGACGTCGTGTCATTCTGCCATACTTTATTTGCGGTGTAATGGCCGTATTTGATTTATGTTGCAGCGTTAATGGGTTTCGATTAAAACCATTTGTGACTCAACGTTTCCCGAATACATCTTTATATTTTCCAAATTATGGCAACATAGGCAATTTTTATTCTTTTCTGATCAATAGAATTCTAATACTTTAAAACAATAGATTGTAAAAGTTAGTCAAAAGCTTGGATCAAATTTTGGAAAAAAAAATTCGTAAATTTTTCAGAATATAATCTGCCACTTTAAATGCAAAAAATCAGCCAATAAATTCGTTTCTAAAACACATCGCTGTACCTGAGGCGGTATATCCATTTCGCCTATTGTCTTAAGGTGTCTGCCCAAGTTCAAGCGATAAATAATAGCTATAAATTTGCGTGGAGCCCGAAGCAGCAGGATTAGGCCATGTAAATTTGCGTGCAATCCAAACAGGAGAAGAGCAGCCACGGGATGTAGGTCGAGGATCAATACACTTGTGACCCAGAATTGTGTGATGCCCTCAAACGTTCATTCATTCCTGTTGTGGGCTATTCAAACATGTAACTGTTGGTTTTCGGCTTTGACTTTATGTTTTGTGCAATTGCAATATTTTGATGAAAGCATGAATACGTTTCTCATAATTTTTATTTTTTTTATTACTATGAATAAGGGAATACTTTGTGCTACGAATTTAATCTCAACGTGCAACACGTGTGGAATATAGTACATTGTTGCTGAAACATTAAAGAAATACTCCAGTGAGTTAATTACCACAAACTGAAAGACAAAGCTCTAGCCTTAAATATAATAAAGACAATGGATATGGGATATTGTTGCAATTGTTTCAGTTAAGCGTCAGCCAGGATAAGTAACATTTACGGAGTATTATTCCCAATGGTAATTTTTTCATATATATTTCCGTTTCACTTTAAATTCTCTACGATGCTGAATTCCAGAAACAGCAAAAAGATACGCAGGAGCACGCATCATTAAGCTATCCTCAGATACGTCAGTCAACCGCTGCGTTTCCGGTGGCATTTTCATGCCTCAACGATGAAGAACCCAATGTGAACAAATAAATAATATTTTTTTATCGACTTTGGCCTTCTCTAGTTATTTTGCAAAACATAATGCATGCAAATGTCAAACAACAAGCATGAGCAACAAACATTCCTGGATACTATTTTTAGAGCTACATTCATACAGCGGTAGGCAGACAGGGACTACATTTTCCGCAGCGAAGTTGACAAACAATGTTTTATACATGTGCGAATATTTCACGAGATCCGGCTAGACAGCTCTGACAATACGGAATCGTGGATGAATGATAACTGATTTGTTGACTTGGTTCTCGACCATGTTATAAATTCCAAAGAGGTGCAAGTAGAGTTTTTTATTGTAGGTGGTTATAAAGTATGTAGTTCCTTCGTGATAATTTCATATTTGTTTTAGAGGAATAAAAGCGAAGAAATATTTTAGAGCAGAGAGAACTTTGCTTACTGCGGCATGCGGTTTTGTGAGTTGGAAAGTAGACAAACTGTCTGATCAATAAAGTGCGCTTCGTAAATCATGATCGTCCTTTATAATACAATCCGTCGGTATTACAGTTCAGTAGTTTTCGGATCCTAAGAAACTTACAACAGAATTAAACTATTTCTTTTTATACTGCAGTTAAAGTGTACTTTTTGGTGGAGGCGCCCTGAATCCTATTGCTAACTCCGTAACTCGTATATTAATTTAGACAACGATAGTAGCAACCATTTATGATATTTTATATATATTTTTTACGAACATTTTTTTAATATCTAAAACATCTTAGCAATACTTTTGATAAACTCCTATATTCAATTGCATCGACATCGATTAATGTTAATCCTGAATTAATATGTTCAACATAGGAATAGTTAAGAACAACCTTGGTGCAACTCACTCTTAATGTATATTCTAAGATTTATTTATAAAAGGAAATAACACGAATTTCTTTATAAATTAGTTCGCATGCTTTTAAAATTTCTCTACAATTTACCGAATGTAGTTTTTAAGTACTTTTGACTAGAAACATTCTAAATATTTTATACCACAGCCTAGCACGCGATATTGTAATTCTGACTAAACGACAAATCAAATTTCTATTTATGCAGTCTCACAGTCTTCTAAAGGAGAATAGAAAATCAAAGCAAAGTATTGGTTTTTAATTTAAATTATTATTTACAAAAGAATCATATCTAGAAAAGATAAAGAACAATATACAGGAAACACTTTACTTATCAAATGCGGAAATTCGAGTTAATCAATGGTGAAATTAGCACGGCAATTGGTGGTTTGTACTATCATTTTTCTTATCAACTTCATTTCGTTCATTTCATTTTGTAATGTTGGCAAGTTTGTGTGCAACAGTCATTAAATTTGAGTTTTTGAAAGTCATCTTCATGTTTAAATTATAAATTATTATTTTTTATGTATTAGCGAGAAACAATTTACATTCATATAAATTATTCATAACTTAGATTGATTTTTTTAAAATATTTAAGTTATAGTAAAATAGCATGCAATATAATAAATTGTATACATATTTCAAATTACTATAAAAAATTACTTAAAATTACAATTTGAGTTAACTGATTAAGACCCGATCCTACAATCGTCGGATAAATTGAGTGTGACAGTATTCTTGGGATAGCGGTGATGTAGGTATGGGAATAATTATTCTGTCCTTATTCTATGTTTGTAAAACTGAGACTTAATAATGAATAAACAATAGTAATAAGTAATAAAATAAGTTAAAGTAATAGTTGCCTACGACAAGATCATGACAAGTTCTGTTTTTATTAACTTTTCCTCGTTTTCCTTTATTCACTAATTCTTTTGAGTATTATATCAATTTTGTTTTCTAGATTTTAACGAATTATATAACATATGATCATAAAGTACTGGCAGTTTGTTACATTTGTAGCTTTTAACTAATATAGGTTCAAACAAAATAGATAATTAAGTAGGTGCCTCATTGATGAAAAACCATAATGTATGTAAAGTCGTGATCATCAGAATTGATACCTTGTTATGTATCTTAACTGCGCGTTGCTCTCAGTTGCTTTTGAAAGTTACAAAGTTCAACAAGGATCAGTGGCTGAGTAGCAATTATACCTAATAAGAGCTGTGTTTAAAAACAAATTAATAAACACATCTTAAAAGTAATTAGGAAGGGAGCTCTAGGGAGCAAGAGGACGCTCGTTAATTAATGTGAAAAAAAAACAAAAAAATATTCCACTGTAACATTCACGTCTTTCTAGGATTGTCATTTTTTAATAGAAAATAGAACCGATCTAAGAAGAAAAAGAGACCATACAAATAACAAGGAGATAAGACTTGTTTAAGATAATAGTAGAAGAAAGCATAAAAGTGTAAATAGTTATAAAAATATATCGAGCAGATTAAAATCGGCGATTTACAATGGTGCAAAGATGGACAGAAATCTGGTTAACTATCAGAGAGGCATAAAGAATAATATATCAGTCTTCAAAATTTTGAATTCTTGACAAGAATGAATGCGATAGTTATACCCGTGAAGGCCTCTTATAACAAACAGAGGTCACGGTCGTAATTTTGAATATTTTCTGTGAAGCCATTCGCCAAAAATATCGAATCCACAGGAGTACTCATCCCAAACAAACACAAATAACCGTCAGGATTATGCAATGACAGATATTAACTGCTCGGAGTTTCCCAGACAACATGAGAATGATTTTGTGTAATAATTATGATGATTCTGCAATATTAAGAAAGAAATTAGAACACTAGGGGCGGGATTCGTAATAGTGACTTAAGTAAGTACTTAAGATCATCTTTCGTAAATTCGTCTTATACGTTTAAGATTAGATTGTCATAAGTTGCTATGTATTGAAAGAGTCGTCTCGCAAAGAGTTCTTCTTTATTATTAGAACAATGAAGTTTTTAAGTGTCAACTTTGGAATAAAATCGCCTTACGTAAGTTAAAACTTACACTAAATGCTTAAGACTTTCTTAAAATCTGTCTATGAACCCACAAGATATTGCTTAAGATTTTTCTAAGTATAAAAACTGACTATGAATATCGGCCTAGAGGTCGTACTCATAGTTGCAAGTGTTTAAGATCTTCTTTCGTAAGTTCGTCTTATACATTTAAGATTGTCTTAAGTTATTATGTATTCGTAGAGCTTAACTTTGATAAGTAAATGTCAATATTTGCAATATCTATGTTGTCAATATCTTGCATGTTTTGAAATAGAAATGAAAATTAGTTGCCGTTTCAAAGAATTCTTCGTTATTCGACTCTTTCGGGAACAGTGAGGAACAACTTGGAGAATAGAGAAGTTTTTATGTGACGAAACGTTTCTAAATAAGATAGCTTTGCGTAAGTTAAGACATCAAGCAAATGCTTAAGATTTTCTCTGTCTATGAATCTGTAAGACATTGCTTAGGATAAGTGTGTCCTATAAATGAACTAGTGGGTGTTATATTCAATGACAATTGAAGACAAATCTCTTTTGACTGTCATGTCATTTAGATTCTCGATGATTCAAGAAGTTTCATGCGTGCTCCAGATTATTACTGGAATTGTACGAAAATAATCTCGATAAAAATAAAGCCGAGCGCGAGATTTAAATCAGGATGGCAAAGTGTTCAGTTGATAACGAATGAAATGACATAAAAAGAAAAAAAAAATACAGGAAGCGCATTGACGGAGAGTACCAAGGACGCAGCTAATGATTATAAGAAAAAGAAAGAAAGAAATTTGAATTACGGATTCAGATATATTAAAGAGTATTAAAAATTTACGATTTTTAAACAATTCATCCAGATATGAGACCTACAATGAAAAGACGTCTTCCCCATAAAATGTTAAATTCATTCCACGCGATTGTCTCCCCGCTCGACATAGTGGTATCGCACTTTATGGGGGAGACGTCTTTTTATTACCTGACTGTACATTTCAAGTGCGAATGTTAACTGATATACATTCAATATGCACTTTTCATTCCAGAGGTATTTTTTTATACTTTTAGTAACTTTTTTGTGAATTTTTTTTAACATACAAACTAAGAAAACCCTAGTTTTTAAGAATATGTTCCAACCTATGCACCAAATATATGACTATATTAAATCATATTGTAACAGAAAATATCGAAATTAGCCTACGTTTCTTGTTTCAGGTTGTGCTGGTTTTTATCCTAAGTATAGCTTCACTTGTAATCTACTTCATCGATGCCTCAAAGTAAGTAATTTTTTTATTTAAATACTGTTTTATTGCACAAAACTTTCAATCTTAAAATAACTACGTTGACTCAAAAGCGTGCGTTGAGTAGCTTTAAATACATCCTGGATATTTCAGGAAAAAGGTCAGTGTCAAAAAGCTTCTGCTTTAGGCTTCATAAAAGTTGTGAACGACTTAATTATTCCTCAAATGATTATAAATAGGACTGTCGAGATACAACAGAGAAGAAAGTGCGAATTCACTTCATTCAAGAAAACTTCGCCTTCAATCTTTCCTATTGTGTTGTTTTAAGTAATAAAATTCAAATAGTTTCAAACAAGTTAAAGTGAGCTTTTTCTTTACGACGTATAATTTTAGAAAAAAATCCAGGCAGTGCATCGATAAACAAGTAAAGAAAAACAAGAAATGCAGTTCGTGCAAACAGTTTATTTTATGCTTCAAATAAATTTGTTCCGAAAATATTGGTTTGAACCAGATGACACCGGTTTTATTTTTGACTGCTATATAACTGAAATTAGAAAGTAGTTACTAAATACCACATATTTCCTGTTTAATACTAACATAAGTATAAAGGAAATAAAAATTATTTTCCAATTTATTTTTCCTTACACTTTTTTCTCTAAATCATATTTTAATTAGTTGTAAATCATAAATTATAATTAAGTGATAATAAGGCAGTCAAATATGCTTAGGATTGAGGCACAGTTCTTTGACTGAAACGTCACCGTTACAGACACTGAAATAATTACATGAGTCCTAAACGCTGTATTGTTTCAGTGACGGCGTGGAGCGGTGCCAGGAGTGGAGCAACAATATCACGCAACAGATTGACCTTGCCTTCAACATATTTTTTATGGTCTATTTTTTTATAAGAGTAAGTAATTGGATATTAATGTTTATGTTTAATATCATAATAAAATGTAATCAAGACAGTCAAGATCATACGTTGATTAAAATAAAGATAAAATGTGTCCTTTAATTGTTTTCATCTTCAAAACTTTAAATCTCTTATCATCATGTTTCTGTTTTCATTAGATTTTTTGCTTGACGATGAAAGTATATCAACTAACTTTTGGAGACAATATTCTCAAAATTTGATATTCTTGTCGCAAATTTGACTAATCCTAGCATGATGACTAAAAAAAGACTTAAACAAATATTTTTTTGTTTCAGTTTATAGCAGCTAGCGATAAGTTATGGTTCATGCTAGAGATGTACTCATTCGTAGACTACTTCACGATACCCCCGTCCTTCGTATCCATTTATTTGGACCGCACGTGGATAGGTAATTACGTAATTGTTGCTGCCGTGATTCGCGAATTCGATTAAATTACTCTTTTGAAAGTTTAACTGGGGTGACTTATCTTGCCTCCAACCAGCACGCCCATTCGTTCTCTTAATTGGAAAACAAGAAAACGCTGCTTGTTTACCTATCGAAGAAAACAAATTTTCTCTAAGTGCTGGCCGAGACGAAATTAATGAGATTGATCGCTGTAATTTAATCGAATTACTTTGCCTTTTAAAACTAATCTTATACATTTGGGTAATCGATACTACTCGAAAATTTAGCGGTTTTCTGCCAAGCGTGATTAGTATACAGCGTTATCGATTTAGTTGGACACGGCTATATGTAATGGTTTAATATTATTGAATTTATTATAGTTTTATTCATATTGCTAAATACCGGATGTATTTTTCAAAATAATTACGTCATGAACTTGAGCTCTTAATACCATAGAATTTTATTTTTCGTATTATCAGAAAATAAGGGCAATTATATGAAATTAATAACTGATTAAACTACTGAAAATTGATGTTTGCATAGTAAGCCTGACTGTAATAACGAATTTGATACGACATAATCGTCCTACATGAAAATCGCAGTAACTTTATATGTGTAATTCTAGGCCGTATAAGTCGGTAAATTACACCCAATTATGTTTTCCAGACGAAAGCTCTGCCAACGTTATACTTAAACTTGTTATTGTACGAATGAAAATTACTCGTATTCCATTACTGTTTTTATAAAGTAACCTTGCCCATTGTTGGTAAATGAAGGGCGGATGTTTCCACTTGTTTTTACAACTACTGCATAACAAACGAAAGAAAGGAGAACGTATTATGAAATTATGTAAACCTGTCAATCAAAATTACGCGAATATGGAAACTAAACGTTGGAAATAACGTTTTCAAGTGATATTCCTTTTATTTATATATACGTGCAGAATTTACTTTTACTAAATACCTCGAGAAAAGTAAATAAATTCTGAGAATTGTACGCTCAACTTGGCAGGGCGAATAAATTAGTTCGCCCTTCGCGAGTCCAATTAAAAAGATAATGAAGATAAGAGTCACTACTGCCTCGAGTATTAAATTTGAAGAAATATAGCACGCTGATATAAAATTGTTTTGCAATGCGTAGAAAACTTAGTTTTAGAGCTAGATCTTCAACCAGTGTTCTATGATATGTACCAGTTCTAAATGAGATGCAAATAATAACGTTTGATTTCAAGAACATAAATACATACAAGAATAACAATCGGACTCTATAAAAGAAGTGTTGGAATTTGTTAAAATGTGAAAATTTTACGGACTGGCCACTATTAAAGGGGAAGGACCCAAAGCACAGGAACATAAATAACAAAAGGGGAGTTGATAAGTAGGAAAGAAGACAAATTAAATTTCAAAGAAATTTAAAAACTCCGAGTTGGTGTTCAATACAAATTTGTAACGTTTTTTGGAAAAGGAAAATGTGAAACCTGAGCCGGTACCACCACCAAGCTTATGGATGTGGTTGAGTTGAGAACGTAGAGAAACGTCAATCTATTGTAAGCATTTTAAAAGCTTTCTGAAATATGAACTGAGAAGTGAAGGCTTTGGCGTTCTCCATCTTCTTTATGGCTTCTGGCGAACCGTATGGCTTTATTTTCCTCTGCTTATGTTTCGTTTCTCGTTACAGAAAAATATCTACTGCTGATCTGCTTGTTGCTGCTGTTTCGTAAAAATAGCGGCAGCGAGAAAATATTTCTATAAAGTAGCAGTAGCAATAGCAGCAATAAGAACAATAGCCCCGAAGAAGTTCAGTTTTGAAAAGTTTCTGTAACGTTTTGAGATAAAACGAAAATACAATACCTAGGAACATCGACATTTATAACAATTACACAGTGTCCTATCAATTGTAATTACGTAGAAAGTGTTTTAATAGTAAAAACTAAAGTATAAATCCGAAAGTTTATTTGTCTTTTGTATTTTAGGCCTTCGATTTCTTCGTGCACTTCGTCTAATGACGGTACCAGACATTCTTCAGTATCTCAACATTTTAAAGACTTCCAGTTCCATACGTCTTGCTCAGTTAGTGTCAATATTTATCTCAGTGTGGCTGACAGCAGCTGGGATAATACACCTTGTGAGTATGAAACTACGTGACAAGGTGAACGAACGAGTAACTTTTTTTACTTTCTTTTACTTCAGTTAGAAAATTCAGGAGATCCACTGGATTTCGACAATCCACACCCTTTACCATATTGGACCTGTGTATATTTCTTAATAGTAACTATGTCCACAGTAGGATACGGTGATGTATACTGCCATACTGTGCTGGGACGGACGTTCCTCGTGTTTTTTCTGCTGGTCGGATTGGTGAGTGTCTTTTCAACTATCTTTTTTATTATTCTTATATCTTCCCATTCTGCTAATTCTCTGTTAAAGAATACAATCTGTCGATGCAACCATGTTGCCTGCGATGGTGCTTATAGCTTCAAATCTGATAGGATTATTTATTCAAAAAAATACGTCGATTACAAAATTGTATATATAGCCATACATTAACGCATATACAGTGAGGCGTTAATAATTTGCTTTTTATACGATTTATTTTTTTTATTTTGATAGAATGTGTACAGAAAGAAGAGGTTAAAGCCAAAAATGTTGTGTAGTATGTTATTGCAGATATACTTAAACCAATCCAGCCCAGTCCTTAATATAAAATACCTCAGTCCACATAATACCTATGGGATAATTTGGTGTCGTTAAAAATCAGTATAAATGAGCGTATCTGTGTATGTCTTTAGTTTTGAACCGTCCAGTCACAAACACAAAGAAAAGCATGTATTTGCGATTGTGCACTGCAAGCTGCTTCTTTTGCTTCGTGTGACAACCCTATTGCTTCGAGCCAGTTTTTTCTGTTTTCGGCAAAGTTGCAGTGCTCATGAAAAGCGCTCGCTGCTCTGCTGAGACGCTTTAAGGCCGTGTCTGCACTCTATGTACAAGCACAAAATCTATAGTAATAGCGTCGGGAACGTTTGTTTGCAGGCAATATTTGCTAGTAGCATTCCAGAGATCATAGATCTCGTAGGCACTAGGTCCAAATACTGTGGAGAATTCAAAAGAGAGCATGGAAAGAGGTACATTTATTATATGTTGCAGAAATTACACTGTTTCTCAAAATTTTGCGTGTCGATTTGCTGATGAATGTATTAGGAGAGCAAAACTTATTTCCCTATAAATTGCGAACTAAAAAGTTTCTGTTAATTATGAATTAATGAAGTTCAGACAATGTGCTTGAGCACGTCTACGGATTTGTACTGGAACGAAAACTTACTCTATAAATTCCAGTTAATCTTTGTTGAAACTAACGATAATTAGCTTTCGTCCTTTTAGCTCTTTCACCGCAACTGTTAGAATAAAATTAAGTTTCTGCTCAATTACAAGTTACAATACGATTAGTTTTTCCTTTTTACTAATTCGTTCTCTTACGAAATCACCGGAAAAAGTAAATTTCCGACCATTACCTACATGAATTGACCCCACTCTAACATGAAAAAAGTTCAAAGAATGGAGGAGCGTGTCTTGACTAGTAAGAATTAAACTAGAATTCTGATTTTATGCCCACGTCTTAATTATTTTTATTATTTTAAACAGAATTATTTTCGAAACTTTATTTTTTACACATTGATTAATTTCTTAAATTTAAATACGATTGAAACTATGCCAAATTTAAGAATTATAGCTTTAAAAACATTTTGGAAATTAAAAAGCTCACTTAGGTTTCACTTTTCATTCTTGTGTTTATATTTGTTTTATAAGCTTTATAGAGGCGATTATTAGAATCCTTTCGTGAATTAGTTAGCTACAAATTATGTACATAATTTCATTCAATGATGGCTCTGTAGAATATTCTGTTGTTTTTCTTGAGAGTTTAATCATAATCTCTTCATCTTCATTATTTTGATTATACTTAATGACGCTTCAACGTCTTCAATTTTATTTAAGCTAATGGGTGAAATCTAAAACAATTTAATACAAGATAAAATAAGTCATGCTGAATTAATCATTTACATTCATTTGAGAATGTGTTAATGAAAACAGAAATATGCACACAAAACACACAATTCTGCAAATGAATGAGTTGTAAATGTAATAATAGAATCGTCTATAAATTGAAAAAGCACATGCAGGAATACGATAACGATCTCGTCCGGTGTATAATACAGGAAACAAGTTCCTAACCCGTGCAATACTTGTTGAAACTGCATAGCATGGAAGCGTGATTCAAATTAAATTGAATTTTCTTGTGAAACTTATAAAATTGAACTAAACACAAAAAAGCTTTCAATTTTAACATGCAAAAATTAAATACAGTGATTCAAATTAAATTGAATTTTCTTGTGAAACTTATAAAATTGAACTAAACACAGAAAAGCTTGCAATTTTGACATGCAAAAATTAAACACGTTCACTCTTTTAGATTTCAAATAGGGAAATAAACTTTTTGAAAACGAAATGCAATGCAAATAAAAGGAAAAGAAATCAAATCGTACACGCAGCATATTTTTGAGAAACACTGTATCAGTGAAAGATGGTTAATGGTGCGATGTCTGCTCAGTTTGTGTACAAATTGGCACGTGTCACACTTTTTGGCACTGGTCGCCGAAGTTTTGGGAAGTGCTGCTTTTAAGTCTTGCGCAAAAGCAAAAGTAACGTCTGTAGTTGGTCTGGATATGCTTCCATTGAAATGCATCCAATAATTTCAAAAACATATTATTGGATTCATTTTTAAAATCTTATTTTCTTGTCTTCAAAACTAATAATACCATTAACCATAATTTCACGCATAAAATATGTACGTTCGTCATTAATATAACTAAAATTCTATACCTCGTGCATATTCGTTAAATTAATTTATTAAGACGAAATATTTGCATGTTACTCGACTACTAAAGCAAATTAATTAATTAATTAATCGATATCGTAGAATCTTCCGAAACAGTTTCGTTAGTTTTAAGAACACAGCCAGCCCGCACACACCCTTACGTTTGATGAAAATTATTTATTACTACTTGCCTGCATTGTTAATCTAATTCTATGCACTAACCTATTCGTAGATTTCTTGTTGAGACTTCGAATCCGTAGTGCACTACAAAGTCTTGCAATGAGTTCTTTTTTGTCTCTTGTTCTTGCGTATCAAATATTTGAAAAGAGTTTGAAAAATTTAATTCTCTCATTAGAAAATTTAATCTTTTTAAACTTAATTCTAACTTTCAGCCTATAATTGTTTAATCTATTTGAAGATATCTTCAAACAGAAATAAATTTGTGAGAGAATAAAATTTACAGTACATTTTTTCATCATTCCAACTTATGCATGTGTAGATTGTTATCGAGAGCTTCCTTTACTACGTTGTAGTAGAAAATAAAGTCGTGAAAGAAATATAGTCAAGTATTTGATACTCTTTACAAGTCTCCACATGTCTTGTGCGTTTTGTTTACTAAATCGTTAGAAAGCGAACGAACGAAAATTGTATTAAGCGCTTGATATTGATACCCTTGTGCTTCCCACCTACGACACATATCTAAAAGAATACATGGATGTTTCGGTCGAACAACAAAAAGAAATTTAATTTGCCTTTTCTGGAGAAGTTGGTAGAACGAAAGTTACTCAATTTAAAAATTCACAGAATTACACCGTCCAAAAAAGAGAAAACATTAAGGTCATGAAAATTAATCAAATAATTGAATAAATCGAGAAGGGATATATTTTTTAGCATAACAGATTCGAAAGATATTTTAATGAAGGATGTATGTATATATATATAAAGCAAAGTCTTTATAATATCTATGAATACAATTTAACGTCACAGGATTTATAAAAGGTTGCAATCGAAATGCCACAGAATCAAGAAAAGATCACATGAAGGTACGATAGGAACATAATCAAAATGACTGCAATGAAATAATATAAAGTGTCACTTTACAAACGTGAAAGTAAGAAACAAATCACATACATGTTCGAATAGTATTTTTTTATGTAATCACAATATTGAAAGTTGAGAGAACGGTTATCTGTACTTCAAACAAAGAAGTTTGATGCTGAATAAAATTAAGGCGTTTCTAATAATGCGCTTTTTATTGGCAATTTTAGCCAGGATTGTGTTTCAGTAGCAAATGTGTTTCTGCAGATTAACATTAAAGGATAACAATATTAGGCACCTTCTAATAATTTGATCCTTTCTATAAAGACCTTTCTTAATTGGCAAAATAATTGGGTATTCAAATTAACATTTGAGGGTGGTAAATTAATTCAAGTGTAAAATGAAATTGTGCCACGTGATCATGCAAATATTGATAAGAAGTAATGTTGGGAAATAAAGTGACTTCATATGAGAAAATAAAATGTGCTGACGCAATGTAAAGTCGGAAACTTCTTCATTGATTCTAGACAGAATAAATTATTATAACTGTAAAGGCAAATTGAATTTCTTTAAAAAGAAAAAATGATTATCAATGCAAACTTAAATTGTCGTTCATTTATTAAGGTAATAACCACAGAATTCCTCTTGATTAAAACGGATCAGTTTCGATTATCTTGACCATTATTTTTTGTCGACATCTAACAAAAGAGAATTATATAAGAAATAGAATGAAAACATTGAAATTCATAATTGTTTGAAACCATCATTAAGCATGAGAGAATTGCTTGTTCATGTTTTATGTAAAATTGTCCCATCTTTTTTTTTTGTTCAATTAAATGACATTATGCATTTTGGTTTGTACTGGGCGATATTAAAGTCTGGTAGTGTGTCTTCTAACACGTCGGTCATTACAAACTTAAACGAGGCTTGCAAAAGTTGACAGTATCATAATATCATCATTATGTATTTTAAATTGAAACCTACAATTTAAAATAGAATTTTAGTAATTCTCAATGGCAGTAATTCTTCCAAATTCTCCGCTGATTGAAAGTCAATCTATTCTGAAGACGGTGTAATATGTAGTTTTAAATCTATGTATTTACTTTAACCTTTAAACTCACCTTACTCAATGCGTAATGATCGCCATATTACAGACTTTATCTTCACCTGATAGGTACCAATAGTCTAAAACTATTTTCATGTCGCAATGATTGACATTCTAGATCTAGACATTCGATCAATAAACGTACAACATCGACTGATCTTTAAAAGCAGGGCGGTAAAGGCGAAAGTTTCTTCTGCTTATGAGATTACCTTTGGTAGTGGTTGTACTTCTACCGAGTGCCTCAAAACAATCTTTCAGCTCTGGGTGACGCAAGTCTTTAGTAATATCATTAAAAATAACTTGTTTCAACGGGGCATCTATTCGTATCGTGTTTTTTTTTTTCCAAGAACCAGAAGATTTATTTATATCTATTTGGTTTGCTATGTTGAAATTTTTTGTTTTTGAAGCATACTTTACATGAGGTTACCGAGAAATGTTCAATTTCTGAGAAGTTTTTAAAAAATCTTTGGAATTATGTAATAAACGAAAATGATTGAGTTGTCTCATGTGTGTAAATCAAAAAATTATTTACTCAAAACTCAAATGCTTTTGCGTCTCTAAAACTACTCAGAAGTGAAAGAAATCTTAGATGCTCTTTACTTAAAATTAACATTAATAACATTATCCAAATAATGCATTGAACTTTAATGAACTTTAATGAAAAGAAAAGAAGAAGTGACGGGAAAAACGATCAATGTCCAAATTTTGGGGAATTCTTTATTTTAGTGGCACGTGATTCCTAACTATAAACTCACCCAAGCTCGTTGCTCAAATAAAGATCGAAATTCCTCAAATGTGCGATAAAAAATTGATCTGCTTTGGAATAGTGATGTAAGTCCACATCATTTTATGGAACACTGATCTAAGTCTACTTAAAATTGAAATGAGTTGCCATGATGCTAAGATTAGTTAACATCAGAAAATCATATGTGGACCTCAATCGTTCTTCCAGCTGTCAAAGTGGCCCGTTAGCCAAATAACAACAAAGACAATAAAGATATATGTTTTGTTGCCATTATCATATTGTTTCAGTTCCAAATAAAGGTACATATTTTATAAAACATCAAAAATGATTTCATTTTCAAAATTTGGGATTGATCGTTCTTCTCCATCCACATCTTCGTTATAATAACAAGTTACAAAACCATGAAGAGTAATAATAAAGGATAAAATTTGTTGGAAAATATTATTTTCGTTTTAAATGGCGATAACATAATTCTAAATATACTTTTGCTTAACAAATGGATCAGCCAATACACCGATGATGATCCCCAGATTAGATTAGTATTTTTGGTGAAATATAAAGCAGCATGTATATCCAGTAAAAATTGTTACCTCTTAAGAGTTATTTGAAAAAATTCAAGATTCAGCTAATAATATAAGAAATCATCCAATTGTCATATATTGCGTGAAAGAATTTTTGGTTCGATATACAAGCCAAATATGGACATTCAGATTATTTCTTGTAACTTTTAAACTGACGTTTTGTTATGAACTTACGTTCATCAACAGTTTTCCTTAGAGTTGCATTAACTTTCACCTGTCATAGTTTGTCTAGAGGCAACAAATCCTCCTGTATTCGTTGAATTCAATCCTCTAATCCTCTCTTACATCATTCAACAACTACGAACGGGCAATAATATTGCATAAAAGTGGATGCTGAATTGAAATTAAAATATATTAATCAATCGATTAAATTTACGCTATTTTTTGTAGTTTATTTTCTGTGGTTGTTACTTTAAATTTTTCCTCTTTACAACATAATAGAAATCTAAAAACTTTCTACTTACTGTTTATTATCTGCGCAAATACACAATAGAAATATGATTTTAATTTTCGCCTGAATGTTTAATTAAACAAATGGTGTAATTTTGGGTGTTATAACGTTAAGATAGGTTTGTTTGTTGACGTGCATTGATCTCAAAAACCATTTGCTTATTTGGACCAATTGAAAACTGTGGTGAATGGATTTCTGTGTATGTTGCGTAAATTGGGGTTATATGAGTAGAGTAGTAATTGTACGGGTCCGAGGAGGAGCCTGATGGGTGTATGGGTTGGTAGGCCGTTTTTGCCAGCTGGATTCCCGAGATCACAGAACTCGCTGCAAATCGTCCCAAGTATGGCGGAAAGTACAGCAAAGATGTGCGACGCAGGTATTAAACCAAGGCTGCTACACTATTGTCTAACACAAGGAATGGAGCTATTTTATTTTTACTATGAGTTTTGTAGCACTTGGGTTATGCTTTGCGCTGTTGGGTAACTTTTTACTGGTGTTGCAAAAATGTTACCCGCTACACAAGCACACACCTTCTTGGACATGTAGAATGTGTAGACTGTTATAGTCTTGGGTAATATTTTTGTGGCCGTTTACACTTTTTTGATAGTTGAGAGACTTTGGCATGCTAAGCTAGCTGCCGAATACAGCGTTCTGTATGCTTACTCCACTAATTTATTAATGCCAACAAATTCGTAATAATCTACAGGGTCGGCGCTTTCTCACCTGTTTATTATATTATTATTTCCATTCTTATCCTCGCCAAGCACAAAATTATTTTCGAGGGCTTACCATGTAGGTTACTTACTGGACAGAGCATACAGAATGGGATGAAACAAGCCTAGTTAGACTAGCTGGCCCCAAGTAGAAGATTAGTAGCACTTAGAGCCTGCACAGCCTGATAGAGCCACGCACGGCCGCGCCTCAAATCGTGCGAATGTGCAGGATGATTGACTAACAGTGATACCTGTCAACTCTACTGTTAGTATTTTCATTTTAAAACATACTCAACATCAAATATTGTCAACACAATAAGGCAATTAAAATTGATGAAGCTACACAAAAACCAAGTCGATTGGAGAAAGAGGACGGCATTAATTGGAAAAAAATATTCGTTTTCTATCATGATATTAAATTTATTTTTAAAGTGTTGATAATATTTTTGCAAAGTAGAAGGAAACTACTTTTGGTTTATAATTTTTTTTGAACTAAAATTTATACAATAAAACTGCGATTAACTACTACGTTTACAATACTAAAATACTCCTAGAAGGCTCCTCTAATGTGGACCGTTTAGAAATTATTGACAATAAGGTAATATCCCTAAATAACTCCTTTTAAAGATTTCCCTTGATTTGTTTAACCACCACAACCCCCCGTTCCTTGCTTTTGCAAATAAATTGTATTCGTCTGTTATTATTTTGGTTGATTCTCGTCGACCGGGCCGAGTTTGTTTGGTAATCGTCAGCGAGAATCAATTAAGATGTTGCCTCTGTTCTGCTGTGAAATGATGCGAATGTTGTCTTGTTTATCCGGCTGGCGTCTAGGCGATATTTGCCAGTTGTATTCCTGAGATTATTGACTTGATCGGAACTAGACCAAAGTATGGTGGGACGTTGAAGAACGAAAGAGGCAGGAGGTGAGAAAAAACCTCTAGCTTGTTTACTTAACACTTAGCCTACGAATAGCTCCCTCTAGCTAGTACTTCTTGTTAAGAAAACAAGGTAGACTTATTGAAAATAAACGTCCATTTGTTCTGTGTTAAGACACCCTGCACGCTTGTTCCCGTCTTAATTTTACAACCCTGCCTTATCTGTTCCAGTGTATGTCGATGTATTCTTCTCCTCCCGTTTTCCTCCACACGTAGGCGTTTCGTAAATCAAATGTATCATAAACTGCTCAAAATTCTTGCTCCTGGACTCGTTAGAAATGTTTGAATGGAATTTCTTTACCAGTCTAGGACTATATGTGTTAGCGAGTGAGATGCATGACCGCATGCGCGTTCGTGCCACACGGTATATTGTGCGTGGCCAGGCTGTGTGCACAGGCGCTCACCCTGTATATATAGAAATAGGGTAGAGTCCGAATTTTGTATTGATTTCTTTTTTTATTCAACTAGAAATTACTTCATCCAGCAGGCTTGACAGTCTTTAATAAACATGAATAATCAGTTGGCCTAATATCAAAAGGAATTCTATTAATAATCTAATTTCATTTAACTAGATTAAAAATTCACTTATACTAAAGTCTTGAATGTAATTAATGAATTTGCTCTGACCCAAAAAAAGTAAAGTAATAATATAAAAGCGAAAGAGAAAATTTCACCGCTCAATTGTAATTATTGATTAGGCTTCAACTTTCATGACTTCCTTAATCAATTTCCACAGTCTAATAAAAATGCAGCAGGTCAACTGATTTATATCTTTCTGGCATTGTGACGTTTCATTACAACAAACATTATATTTCTAGGTCGCCGCGTTTAATTTGTTGTAAACGGTCTTCAAGTGTGCTGGATTTCATCAAATTCATACGAATAACATTACAGAGATTAACGATTCGAGTTGCATGTGGAGTTTAAGACTAGCGCTTTCTGCCTAACCCGTTGTTTTTATTTCCATTTTCACTAATATAATTAACAAAGAAAATAATTTTATATTTATTTAAGTAAATAAGAAGCTAGTCTTAACCATTGTGTTGACCAGGAAACAAGGTACATACACATTCAATAGATACATAATAAAGAAATTTAAGGCATTTACTTCTAAAAAGTTTATATATTTATCTATTTTTTACACGAATTATAAGCTCAGCCACTTTAAAAAGAAATTATGCTCTCATGTCTTTATATTATCAATATGGGACATTACTTGTTATGGAAATTAAAATTTTTCGACCCTCTTTGAAGAAACGCGTCTTTAGTTACCGTAAATATACTGAACATAAAAAAATCTTAGCTTACTGTATTGAAGTACGCTAAGCAAATATTTTGCCAAGGAAACTCAAGGGCTTATACACTCAGGCAACGATAACATTACATTGGAAATCTTAAGGAAATTGAAGGACTGATCATATTTTCCTTCTATACGCGGGCATAACATAAATATTTTTATCTAATAGATATGTCTCTATGATTGACATAAACTATTATTTTTTATAACATCTTCAAAACAATCTGTAAATAATCTATAAAACAATCTCAGATTGTATTAGATTCTATTTCAAATAATTTAAATATATTTTCTATTATTTACATAAAAAGTTAATTTTCATTATAGTTCAGTAATTTTATATTTATTTTTAAATATTTTTTGATTATGCATAGAATTTATAATGAAAGAACAAAGTGTTATAGATCACGTATAATTAAAGTTGAATGGTTTATTAAAACAGTTACACTTGCGTTAATTTAATCGATACTACGCGAGAATTTGCAGATGCAATTAATGTTCAGAAGTGTCGCTTCTTGATCAAAAGTGATGAAAGATGTATAGAGTAACTTGAAGGCTTAAGCGACCGTTGTCTATCTTCCTCTTGGTTTCCAGTGAAACCACAATCTTCTGTGGATTTTCGTTCTTAGTTAAAAAGAACATTTTCATAGTCATTGCTGCTGTTCTTATTGTTATCGAGATGAAATAGCAGCAGGGAGCAAATCAGGAGGGTTACCACCAAAGTGAACAGCTACAGTGGCTCCGAAGAACTTCTTACGTAACAAGTGTCGTAGTTTTGCCGAAAGCCATGAAGTAATGAACGGTTGTTGATTGCCAGAAAAAAAAGTATTATTTTCCGAATTTTTTAAACATTTGAATTTGACCAGATTGAACATCTTGTTTCCTTGTCAATGCAAACCATAACTTTTCAAATTCGTAAAACTCAATTCACGACATTCGAATGCCGAAAGATGCACTTAGTTTAGCAGATAACTTAGAGCGCCCAGTTACTGTATTTTTGTCTAGACCCATTCTGAAACATGTAGCATGTTGGCGGAAGTTCGCCGCCATTAGAGTTCGTAGAAGATAATTCGTGCGACGAAGACATTACTTCGTTTTTGTTTTCGACTGTACACGGCTAATACTGCTTTGTGTGACCTAGGCACATAGTCGTTTGTGGGCACATCACTTACGAGTCCGTTTCACATTTCCTGAAAGATTTTCTACACGAAGACAGGGAAGACGTCGACGTTGAAGTGGTTTTCCTGCATAGGTAAAAAGATATACTACTTTAATAGAATATGTTTTTAAATGGATAGGTTTTTCACACGAACATGTTTAAATTTTGTGAGAAACTGTCTGGATTCTTTAGTCTGCAAAGCTTTTATCAAAAGCAGGTTCGATATTTACAAAATTTAAAAATGCACTGTGGTTTTATGAAGTGGATTAATTTAATTTCAGGAAATGATTATTATGCGAATAAAAAATTAGATAAATAAATAAATAAATTTTTAGAAAAGAGCCTGATTTGGAGCTGGAAGGACTTCTAAAACGCCACTACACGACGGTGGAGTTTTTTCAGGGGACGATGATGAACGCAGTTGACCTTGAACGAGTCAAGGTATCAATGGAGTCCTTCGTTTCTATTCATCTTGGATCGTGTGTTACTTACCGCTTATTATACCTCGCCGCACCATTTATGATTTGTTTCAATTTTGCAACTTTTCCGATTTAATTTCCTGTAAACTCTTGATTTGATCAAACGGAAATCTTGCAAGGTTTTTGCAGAGTAGTGGTTTAGCCACCAGTGCCTTCTGCTGCATGGTATTGCTGACGAGTATGCAGATGTGGATATAAATAAATTGGTAGTTTTTGACGTGTTATATATCTGTTTTGGTAACTATTCGGATGTGCAGGAAACCGCCAGACCTTGAATTGGAAGGTCTTTTCAAGAGACATTTCACTACCGTAGAATTCTTCCAGGGTACCATCATGAACCCTATTGACCTTCAAAGGGTTAAGGTAAGACTGGAGTATTCTGTCTTGAACGGCGTAAACTGCGTGCGTGCGTGTTTATTACCCATTCTAATCACATTTTGATTGAGTTCCTATTTTCTTGATTTCCCTGCTTTTAAATACACGCATTAAAATTAAAGATAATACGAGCTATTACATATTTGAATTAAACAAATGGTATTATAAAGTAATCAAATTAAAACTTCCCTTTATTATGTTTTTTTTAACCAAAATTGTATGCGGATTTCCCCAATTCCTTACATACCTGTGTTTGTTAAATTAGATGTTGCAATTTAATTAAAAAAGAAACTAAGTACAGAATAATTATATGACTGGACGTAGTTTTTTTTTTGTAACAAATCCTTGGACCAGGTAATGTGACAGCCCTGGACCTCTGTCATGTGTTGTTATCCCCTGCCCCACACCCTTCCGTGTTTAGCATTACTAGGAAAAGCACTTAAAACTTCCCCCAAGAGAAGGGCCAATAAAATGGTAAGTTGGCTCTATATTGGCATTTAAAATGTCTGCCTCTCTAGATGAAACTGCCTCATTAAATTTTTATCATCCTAGCCACTTGCAGAGCAGATAACTTTTGTGCATGTATTAGATTTGTACATGCGTACCTGAGACAAGAAATCGCACTTGGTCTCTAAAGGAGTATTTCCTAGTCATAGCAAATTTTTCTGCATGTTTTTGCAAGTTACTTCGATTTAGCTCACGTAGATTAGAAACGAATTAGAACGAATAGAGCTATAGGTAAACAAACAGTTCCTTTTTTTTGAAACAAACATTTTAAGGAAAGCACTAGTTTTAGTGCTTATTCGAGGTAATGAGCAAGTTTGTTTTTGATAGGTACACGAAGCCGATGCGTGCCTAGTATTAGCGAATAAATACTGCCAAGATCCCGATGCAGAAGATGCAGCGAACATTATGAGGGTTATTTCCATCAAGAATTATAGTGATGATATTAGAGTTATTATTCAACTTATGCAGTATCACAATAAGGTAAAAATTAGAATATAATTAGAATTCTATTTGAAAGTCAATGATTGAAAAATTTCACAGGCTATTGCCTTCTTTGTGCTAAAATTTTGTTTTGAATACTTTATGTATTCTGTAAAAACATGTATCGAGAGATTCAATCTGATTTCAGGCTTATTTACTAAACATTCCTTCATGGGACTGGAAACAGGGTGACGACGTAATATGTCTAGCGGAACTAAAGCTCGGCTTCATAGCTCAATCGTGTTTAGCTCCCGGATTCTCGACGATGATGGCGAATTTGTTCGCCATGCGATCGTTCAAAACAGTAAGTCCCAAAACTTTCTTCCCTCATTTTCACGCTAATTCTCACCGTTTGTGAAAAGCCATCAAAAAATGCAGATACTGACGTGAACTAAAATGTTTAGGGAACTGCTCTGACGTAGTATCTGATTTTCTGGTAGGCGGTTTTCAGGTAGATTTTAATTTTTAATCCCGTAAGTGGTAAGCATTTTCCTACAGGCGTAAATATATGGAATTCTAAATTATTGCAGTCGCCAGATATGCAGGTGTGGACGAACGATTATTTGCGCGGCACCGGGATGGAGATGTACACTGAAACCCTTAGTCCTTCATTTGTAGGCATGCCATTTGCACAGGCAACAGAGTAAGTCGGATGCGGACACCACGTTACCGCTGCACCTCATTGAAATACCTTTTCTCTCACAGTTCTGCTGTTTTTTGTCGGCGCGAAAACTATGTGTACATACCTGTAGAAATTGAACCCAAAATAAATTTCTTTTATTAGAATTTTCCAAATTAAGGAAAAGAACTAACATTAACAGTTGTGTCTGCTATTGAAAAACATTAAACGAATCAGTTGCAGTTATAGTTACCTAAACACAAACATTCCACATAAATTACGAAAATAATTTAAACTTATGCATAGTTGATTAAGGAAGTTCTTAACGACCTCCCTCTGCCTAGCTAAAAGGTCACTTTCATTTGTGACAAACAAGGAAACAACGTACGTTTCCATTAATAATGAAGTTATTAGTGGTTGTCTGCACGGGCGGAGGGTTCCCATTAAAATACCTTGAAACAAAAAATCTAACTTTTTTAAAATCGATGGCGAATTCTCTTTCATAAGTAAGTAAAACCACGAAGTACTTTTCAATGTCTATTGATTTGCTGCTTAAAATAACTGAACGGAACCAAAAAAGATAACGTGAGTTTTAGACGCAAGATCAATTTATTGATTCAAGCTGTAACGTCCAGACTGTTTGCCAACTTGGGTATTGTAAAGCACAGAGTGAATTTCACAGAGTATACATTATTATTTGCAGTTAGCATAAGAGGAAGTCTGAAATTACCAGCGCAGACAAAACATATGTATATAGCAGACACAACATGAATATTAAGTGTCAATTTTATCCGTGCTTTTAAATTCTCTGCTCTAAACTTTAAAGACGAAAAACGCATTCGTTCTTAGATGTACCATCCGCATTTACCTTTTAGTTTCCGATACTATCACTATATTCACTCGCTCAATCAAGTTTCCGCCAAACTACGAAGATACAATGTTACTGCAAATGGTCATTGAATACTATCTGCAAGCTTGTGTTTGTACTATTATTTGCTATAAGTGTATTTCATCTTTGCATTTCAAGAAACCGATTCATTTTTACAGGACGATTACATGAATGGGGTTTCTGTATTACAGCATTCTTATTTCAGTCACAGGAGCGTTTTATCTCCAGTAAATGTTACAACCTTCGAAACGGTTATACATATAAGTGATGTAAGATACAGAAGGTTAAACGTGATACTGAAGATAAAGCTATTTTTCCACCCTAGCCAATAAGAATTCCAGATTTTGATTCGTCTGGTCGGAACTTGCCTGTTCAAAAGAAAGTGGCTGATTGTAAATTACGTGTCATGCCAAGTGTTGAGTGGCGATGTATTGTTTTCAGTCTCCCGATACGCAAGTCTGGCAGAACGATTACCTGCAAGGCACGGGATGCGAGATGTACACTGAGACTCTGTCCCCCTCCTTCACGGGCATGACATTCCCTCAGGCCAGCGAGTAAGATTGACACTCACCCAACACACTAACAAACATTTTTTTTAAATGCCCTTTAGTAGAAGGGACTTTTTTTCCCTCCAGTCTACTCGCTAGTTATCAAAATAGCTTGTAGTAGTACCTCTTGTATACTGATACTATCGTCAGACCAAATCATTCTTGACTAACACAATAAGCAGCACAAAACAATTTTTCGTTGCAAAATTAAACAATAAGTACACAATTCAATAAACAAAATCGAACATTCGAACACTAAATGTTACGTTAAGAAGTGAATGTAAGTGATATGTATAACAAAGACGGCATAGTTTGTGTTGGCGTGTATTTGTTAACCCCCTCAAAATAGAGTTGTAGTGCCCAAAATTACCTGCGTCAGAAAGTAATACGGTTAGGGGGGATAGAGAGCAGCTGTAAAATAATTCTGCTTTGCCTGTAGCTCTATAATAACGTGCTCTCAATAAGAAAGCAACACGTCTGCAAGCTACTAGAATTAATTGCTGCTAGCTTCTGGCAAAATACGAAGATGAAACGAGGAAAGATTAATTTGTTCTCAGTTAGTTGAAGTAGAACCACTCAAATTGCTATGAACAAAAAGAGATACTTAAACTGCCATAGTCATCAATTAAAACGACAAAAAAACTTATCGTGCGCTTAAAAGCTCGTATGTTTATAGATTTGTGATTGTAATTCAAAGATAATTGCTAGTTCATTAAAAATCTTGTGACGTGGAAATTTATTGAATATACAATTTTATTCATGACATTTTGAGTTTTGATTTTGAAATATCAAATTTAAAGTCCACATCTCAATTTACGTTACGTTATAATTGAGCTTAATTTGCTCGTCAGTTTTTATTGTCGCCGAAAACAACGTTCGTTTAAATTTCCAATAATGCGTAATCAAAACTTCACTCTGGAGAGTTACACGTTATTATAGGATTTTTACTGCTGTTGAAATGCTCGGCATCCCGACCTAACAAACAAACAAACAAACACAGGCACTTGTGTGTATAGATTCCTTCCGTAAGAGTTTACGTCTGTTTTCAAGCAATAAAATCGATGTAATGAGTACTTCATTATGCTGAATATCGCAGGTGGTTTTTTCTGTCGTTCTGTATAGAAAAAAATACTCAAATTACTTATTTATGTTTATTTAACTTTTGATGACTGAGCTATAGTGATTACTTACTGAATTACTAGGAGACTTAGCTGGATACTGAACCGTCCTATTGCAAATTAATTTATTTATATATTTCCTAATATTTTTGATTTTAATTCAAAATAAAACTTTCCGGATTAAATAGAAGTAGCAAACTAAAGTCGAAAAATTTGAAATTTATTTCACTTTTTCGGGTTATTTTAAAACAAAAGCAACGAATATTTTGCAACGCATAATGAAGCATAGGTTTCAATTTTGACAAGATTATTTACCGAAAAATTTAATAATTTGTAAATAGATAAAGACAAAAATTATTAATTATGGGATTTATACACACAACAAATTGCTTCTATCCCATTTCTCCATCTTTAGTTGCTTCTAGTATCAGAAAACAATGTTGTTTGTTGGCATGCTTGCTTGCTTTCGTTTTTTCCCATCGAAATAAAAATAAAACATACATCATTTAACTGCAACGGTATCTCGTGACTTGAACAAGTTTAAATGATGTATGTCGGTCACGTTAATAATCGGCCGTTCTCTTCAAAGCTTCTGTTTAAACAGGCTGTGTTTCACGAAGCTCAAACTCCTGCTCCTGGCGATCGAAGTGAAGGGCGTCGAGGGTGTAGACACTAAAATATCCATCAACCCCCGCGGAGCCAAGATTCAAGCAAATACTCAGGGATTCTTTATAGCGCAGTCTGCCGATGAGGTCAAGAGGTAAAAACCGTCACTTATTGATTCACCTTATAAAAAATTACTTTCGCTGATGCGGGATAGTTTTATCACATAATGATCCGAAGATCGTAATATGTTTGGGTTTTCACATCGAATTCATACAAACAATTTTTTACGAGTTCTTATTTTGTATTTCTTTCTAGGGCATGGTTTTACTGCAAAGCCTGTCACGACGATATAAAAGACGAAACCCTCATCAAAAAGTGCAAATGCAAAAACTGTGAGTTCGCCCACTTACTTGAATTATCTGTTTATACGTGAATAATCGTGCCCATGCAACTACCAGTTCCCTTTTTGTCAGTTTCTGAACTTTGTATGGCCCATGTTTAAGTCCATATTCATTTTGCTTTTGACTTTGACCTTACTTATTTTATCTCTTTGATTTGTTAATTAACTTGTTTTGTTAGGGCCGATTGGCTCCAAGACACCGCCGAGCCAATCCTTGGCCACTTGTTTTCTTTGTTTAAAAATATTCACATTAATGTTTCGAAATTTAATTGACTAAATCACTTTTAGTGGCAGTTCAACAACGTAATTGGTCCCACGATCTAGGTAAATGCAAAATAAGTGACTGATTTTTATTTTACCTTCTAGATCAGGCTTGATGACTCAGCTCGTTTACCTTATTATATACATCTATAGTTTTGGTTTGCTATCGTGGACTGTCTATTTTGCATATATTTACATCCACAATTATTATTCCGATAATCTGTATGTCACTCGATATAGTTTTGCTATTGGTATGTGTAGTCCATGAATACCAATATCCAATATTTGTTCGTATAAAGCGACTTCGTATTTGAAGCTAACCAAATACACAACAAGCTTTATAATTTCTGTTTCAGTTTATAAACAAAACATAGGCCAATTTCCCATGATTATACAACAAAAATATTTGTGTTTGATTTTGATTTTTTACAAACGTTTAATTTATTTTATTTCATTTTATTTTTATTTTGGTCTTACGCTACAAAACAAGTCACTTTATACAAGAAAAATATGATTGCTGAATGACGGAATGTCTTTGACACACATTCTGATCCCTTTGCACAAATTTCTCTGCATGGTTAGGTTCATTCTCATTAAATAAATAAAATTGTAAGTATCAAATCATCATTACGAATATTATGATATGAAGCTTGACCCTGGGCTTTCCATTTGATTTCCAAACGCTCCACGCAGTTTTTCGTTTTGATTTTTTACCAGGTTACTGTAACTTTTTTTGTCTTTTTTACAAGGAAAGTTTTTTGGTTTTGGCTTTTTCCAGATGTTGGAATGATCATGATGCAGACAGGCATGGTGAAACAAGGGCTTAGCGCCGCCTATCACGGTTACCTGGAGGGTAGGACACCCTTCTATATACCATGCTCAGCTGCTTAAAATTATTGTTTTTACATGTTCCTATACATTCTTCTTTTCTATTAGTTGTAGCAAGAACTATTTTAGAATTACTGCAAAAAGTAGATTATGCATCTTTAGCTCATAATTTTCTTTTTATTTTAATTTAGGTTTAGGTTATTGTTTATGGTCATTTAATATTACAATACAATAAATTCATTCAACATTTATAATATTTTATACCAAGGATTTCCTTTCTATCAATACAATATCACTCTGTCTTTTCAGCTACATATAAAGTTCAAATTTTGCTCTCTTTAAAGGATAGATAAAAGTATTTTTTTTCTTGTGCAAGGATGTATTGGAACATATTAGCTTGTTTACTGTTAGTTAAAATTTTTCTAGGTAAAACAGCACTGTTCTAAACAGCTTTGTAATGCAGTACTTTTAAATTTCTGCTAATATGGCTGAAAAAGACTTTCGACTGCCGCTAAACAGCTAAGAGCGAATGTTGGTATAACTTTTACTCTCATAAGGCGCATTCAGACTAACAACTAAAGAGGTAGTATCTCGCAGGGACCTTCAGGACAGGATAAACATACTTAGAAATTCAGCTTCGCCTACAATTTTAGGGCTTGACTTTTTTAAATTGGATTGGATTGAAGGTTTCAAATTACTTTAAAGTAAACGTGTATAACTCAATAAATAATAATGAAAAATCGAAAAAAGCCAAAAGGCGATTTTTTTACTAGTTAGTACATACCCAATCCAGTTTTGTGTACGATTAGTACCTGTTCCAGTTTACCTACGACCTTCTCGTGCCCAGGGTTAACTTTGCTAAATTGTATGGTACATTTTGTGAAAATGAACAACACACGTGTTTTGAGACTTCCAGCGAATGGAGGTTTCTATTAGTGTTCATTTAAAGTTAATTGGCCTATTTATTGAATTAAAGAAAGTACGTCATTTTTATTATGCAGAGATTGTGGTAGTTTAATTTTTGAATTTAGAAAAAAAATGTGTCAAAGTATTTCTTTTCTTCCCCCCATAACTTTTGAACGAAATCTTTCCTAACTAAACCAAAAAAGTGTGTTGTTCTTTTTCAAGGCGAATAACCCCATTAGGCTAGGGGTAGTTGGGCTCCGACTAACAATCTTTTTATCTGGTTCGCTGTATAGTGGCCACGTTCAGGAAAGGCGTCCGGGCCATTCAAATGGTCGGTCGAGCAAGTATGTATTGACTCATCACATTTCATTTTCTACGTTCTCACACACTATCAATTTTTTTTATCACCGTACTACATGTAACTCTTCTGGTTTTCTTACAGTTATGTACTAGTCAGTTGTAATAAATTCTGTGATATCTTCAAAACTGAAAGCAAATTTCGGAACAGGTCAAACCCTCTATGATTAAGACGAATAAAAGATTCTATCCCTGCGAAATAGTTCTTCTTAATTTAATGTAACTTGTCTTTTAACACACTCGATCTAACTGAAAGGGAAAAAACGAAATAGGAAAGGAAAAAATGAAAATGATTAAAAAATCAATGAATCAAATGGTAAGTTTGATTTTGTTCGTGATTTAAAAAAAAGTACTAAATTCCTACAGTATTTATTACACCTGATTTATACTTACAATACTCACATAGAACTTTAACACGAAATGTTTAATATTTTGTTTCTTGTTTCCAAAATACTTTGGTTTCAGATAGCTTGATCGGTCTGTTCTGATTCGATGTACTAGTTTTGTTGTACAGTCAGGTTTAGTGTTTTGTTTAGTAAAGGTGTTTAGTTTTGTATATTATTATATATATGTATTATACTATACTATTACTACAACACACATATCTCTAACAGAATTGAATAAATTTGAGAAAATCTCATTTCTTTAATTTCGAAATTCGAGGTGACGCGATAACATTGCGCAAATGAAAATTTTCTCAAATTTCCTGTACCATATCACACTTACATGTTTGATCACTCCCATTTTGATTTGGCCTGCAGACGAGGACTTCACGAACACGTATCCAAGTAAGTTGTAAGAGCGCGGCACCGCGATTTAAAGCCTGTCGACCACGCCGAAAATCATTGAAAAACTTAGCACCAACACCACTTTCTCTCACTTCACCTCTTAAGACCGAAACTATCTCAAACTTTCGCATGCTGTGTTGCATGTTTAGAATTAAATGGCCTTGTCTTTTTCTGCATGGATTTTTTTTTCAATATATCTGTGTTTGCTGCGTACTGAAACATTAGGTATAGCTTAAGTTAGTTTTTAGTAACAGAGGTATACCTACACCGGAGTATAGTTAAAGGTATCCCAAATCGATTCTCCTTTTTAACATCTCTTTGGGATACTGTAGATGTAAATATGTAAACGAATAGCGGTAGATGATTAGATGTGGTTAGGTATTAGAGAATGTGCTAGATTGGTTTGTGGTTACAGATGACCACCATCCTCCTCCTACATTCACACCACCAGAGTTACCCAAGAAAGTTCACGTCAGAGGTATACTATAGTATTAGAAAAACTCGCAATATATCCACCCATCCAACAGGGCGCTTACTTCTACACCTGATTTTACTTGCAGAAAATTACAAGTTCAATAATGTTCATATGTAGAAGCAAACGCCTTTTCCACACCTATTTTACGCTAAAATTTCCTCGCTTTTGAGAAAATTGTTATTACAATACCTAATCAATATTTGATGCTTAAACTATCGCTTCTTCGCCTATTTTTTAAAAGAGTTAAGTCAGTACGTAAATCTAATTTAATTCTTAAATAAATGCAAATGCACATGACATTTATGAGTCGTATCTAAGAAAGATACATTATTTACCTCTAATCTGATTGAATTGGGCAAACAAAAAATATTCGTGAACCAACAATAATTAAAAGATAAGGAAAAAAAAGTAGCTAAAAGCGAAAACACCAGATACATTTCTGGTATGTTTTAAATACACTTAGTTTAAAAAATTTGTGTCATTTAAAGCTAAAATCTAAAATGGGTATTTGGATTTTACTTTACTAACGTTTTTTATCCAAAAGTTCCAACCTTAAAACATAAATTTAATGTTGTACCAGTGTTGTATGTAGCGAATCGTGTCCTTTTAGTTGTAGTATGTGTAGCATTACTAAGGCAAGCACTTTTATTTCTTTTGCAAACACATACATTCCATGTAGCGTCCTTAATTTTATGGACTTTCTATATCAAATATTTTCGCAGGTGATGTCAATCGGATACAGGATGATTTACATCGTAAGTATCCTACGCCCTCTTTATTTCCCAAACCATCCAGTAAAATAATGTGCGTTTTTAGTAACACATCGAAATCAGAACCACAGGAACAACGTTATTCCAACTGCTAACATGGTGAATTCAACCAAGCAAGTCAACAAGGTTAAACCTACTGTTAACAGAAACACCACTGAAAATATGGTCTCGCCCGGTTACAATTCAAGGTAACTTCTTGTTGGAATGTTGGAATGCTTTTATTGTTAAGTTTTTAGTTAAGTCAATTTTTAGAGTGTACCAAAATTCACATCACCCTAATCAATGTAATAGATTACAGCAAAACCTGCACATAATATATACATATAATTTGTGATTCTCATGTTTTCTTGAAACTTGAACAAGTATGATTGGTAAAATAAAAACTCCTCGATGTAAACTTAAAAAAGCTCTTAAATTTCAGGTGCACTGTAGAAGGTTATATGTCGTGAAATATAGTTTCAGATAATTTTTTTTTCACAGTGGTATATTTTATTACTTTTTTTATTTCAATACTGATCAGTTTATTCTAAATATTAAGCGAAATGCAGCCGCTCAAAAACATTATGGTAAGAAATTCTTAGGGTGATGATGCTCTTAGGCTAAGCCTAAACCTTTTGCGAATTTTTTACTCACGTATTGGTTTGACGTATTTCAGACAAGAAGGTGCGCAATTTTATTCTGTTACTTACTCGTCGTTGTTTTTTGGTTGAGTGAACGTAGCTTGTGTCACCTTCTTGCCTACCGTTTATGGTGTAACCTATGGTGTGCTATCAGCAGTGTGCTGTTTTCAGAGCACCGGAGCAGGATACAACGAGTTATGCCGGCTATCATCTTGCCTATGAAGTCAAAAAACTCATGTACGCTTTTGCTATTACTTACACTTTTTCACTCTCTCTGTCTATCTTGCTTGCTTGCCTGAATTGTTTAGCATTTATTTAACATCAAGAAACTAATTTTAGGTCCGAAACTTTAAAAGTAATTGTTAATATTGTTACGTGCACACGTTTCATGATGTTAAAACGTTTGATTGTCTTTTTATTTTGCATTCTTTTTGATTTCGTTTTAAATACACAGTTAAAAATTTCACGAATGATATAAAATAATACACCCGGCTTGCTACTTCCTTTATTGTTTGAGGTAAACTTAGACCTAATTAATTACAAATAAAAAACTAAAGTCTCCAGTTATGTTTCATTTGCGACTTTATATTTTCTCGCTATTTATTCATATAGTTCCGACAGTTTTTCGTAGATGTAACAAAATTAAAATGTATGGCACAGTAAACACACCAGTGTACTAATGTTTGTTGGTTTTCTGTTTCGTCGTTTTTTTTTTTTTTTATTTTGGCCTTTTTTAGATTGGTTCTTTTAGTGATTAGCGCATTGCATTAAAGGAAACCCTTTATCCGTTTAGTTTTTGAATTTCTGCTGATAGTCAAACCAATAGATCGGGCGTAAAATCTAACTGATTTAGAATTTAGACTTCCCAATAGAATCTTTTGGTGCCATACTGTTAACTCTACAGTAAAACGGCCTGTTTAACCTATTTAAAATTTAGATATTGTATACACCTTTTTTTTCCTCTCTTTCCGGTGTACTTAAGCATGTTGTTTTATCCTACTAAATTAGAGAAGTTTGCACTAATTTACAGTTTTGCTAATACCATTTATTTAAGAAAGTTGTTTTCACTGAATTCACTACATATATATAAGAAAATAGAAGACAATTTGCTTATTTTGTACACAGCGCTTTTTGTAATAATCACATTCTTAATTTAATAATGGAAACTAAAATAAAAATAAACTCAATTGATATTCTTTTAAATTTTCATCTTGAACAAGTAAATCTACACAGCTTCGATGTTAGTTCCTTTCTCCACTGGATTCGAGAAGCATTCTTTTAACTTAAACTTTAATTTGAAATATAATTTGAAAAAATTAAAGTTTCTTCCTCATTTTATCGCTCAAATATCTGCTGATTTATATATTATAAAAACATTATTTACATTCATAATAAAATTTACTTGTAAAAATTCTATTACTTTCGCTTGATGTTTGCCTCCTGAAGAAAAGATGCATAGAGCTTATCTGTTAAGTCCTTTGCAGTTGTTGCTTGATCCTAACGTTTTCTTTGCTTAGTTTTCACAAACTTTGCAGCTCTTGAAGAAGAAAGATAACAATTAAATTGTCGAAGAAGTACATAACAGACTTAATCGTGCGCAGCGTTTGTCTTTGAAAACTCACAATTTTGTAAAATAAACACATGCATGCGACTAATTGTTTTTTTCGAACAAACACATTCTGTTGTCCACCAGTTTCCACCTTTTTTTCTCTTAACGGTCTCTCTCTTAACGAAAATAAGAATGATGCTAGTGGATAGTAGTGCAACTAGTAGTGGAAACAGCGCATATTGTTGTTCCTAAAGAAGAACATCACAGTGCGATCTAGTAACCCGTGTTTTGCAGGCCTACCAGTAGAACCAGTGGAGGTGCCAACCAGAACAACAACGGAGTGGCCCTCCCCGTCGGACTCGCTGATGATCAAGCCAAAGATTTCGACTTTGAGAAGACTGAAATGAAGTACGACAGTACGGGAATGTTTCATTGGGGACCTGCGAAAAATTTAGAGGATTGCTTACTGGTACTTATACAACTTCAATTTTCAAAGCTACGATTCATCCTTGGAAAATTTTAGGATCGCAATCAAGCAGCGATGACTGTGCTAAACGGTCACGTAGTCGTCTGTTTATTTGCCGATCCGGATTCACCCTTAATAGGTTTACGTAACCTCGTAATGCCTCTAAGAGCCAGCAATTTCCACTATCACGAACTTAAGCACGTCGTTATTGTCGGCTCCGTGGATTACATTCGACGTGAGTGGAAAATGCTCCAAAATCTTCCCAAAATATCAGTTCTAAATGTATGTATGTCAGTGGATGCTTTTGTAATCCATGATTTAACGCATTTCCTATAGGGTTCCCCGCTTAGTAGAGCAGATCTTCGGGCAGTAAACGTGAATCTCTGTGATATGTGCTGCATTCTCTCTGCAAAAGTGCCAAGCAATGATGATCCTACTTTAGCTGACAAGGAAGCAATTCTGGCTTCTTTAAACATCAAAGCCATGACTTTTGATGATACCATAGGGGTCTTAAGTCAGGTTAGTGGAGATCAGGATGCTACAACACCCGTGGGAAGTCCTATTGTATTGCAAAGGAGAGGCTCAGTTTATGGTGCTAATGTTCCAATGATTACAGGTACAGAAAACAAAATTAAAGCTTCCAATTTGAAAATTATTAGTATTTTTCATCTATTCAATACGTTAAAATTTTGTTCAAAACATTTTAGAATTAGTCAACGACAGTAACGTACAATTTCTGGATCAAGATGACGATGATGATCCTGATACTGAACTGTACTTGACCCAACCGTTTGCTTGCGGTACAGCATTTGCCGTTAGCGTTCTTGACTCCTTAATGTCAACGGTGAGACTTTTTTAAAAATGTTCTGAATGAACGTTTCGATGAAATTATTATCAATTCTTTAGACATACTTCAACCAAAATGCCTTAACGCTAATACGATCATTAATAACGGGAGGTGCAACACCTGAACTGGAACTGATTCTGGCTGAGGGTGCAGGTTTACGTGGTGGTTATAGCACTCCGGAAAGCCTCTCCAATAGAGATCGTTGTCGAGTTGGTCAGATTTCCCTTTACGACGGTCCCTTAGCCCAATTTGGCGAAACGGGAAAATACGGCGATTTATTCGTTGCTGCTTTGAAACAATTTGGAATGTTGTGTATTGGTCTATACAGGTTTCGAGATACAAGTTCGTCTTGCGATGCAAGCAGTAAAAGATATGTAATTACGAATCCACCTGATGACTTTCAGCTATTACCGACAGATCAAGTATGTAACGCTAATTTTATAATTGGATTGCGGTTTGATGTTCGATTTTTGGTAGGTTTTTGTTCTAATGCAATTTGATCCTGGCCTGGAATACAAGAACATAAGAGGGCGAAGTGGCGCAGGACAAGGAAGCGGGACGGGAGGAGGAGGATCAAATAAGGACGACAATTCTTGACTACTGCTTTGTAGCGCCCTCACTGATGGACCCTACTCATATATTTAAGGGTACCATCGACCCATATCATTCCAATACCCAGTTACAAACTTTCTGTACTTTACTAATTATGTTACTTTTATTTTTGTTATTTTACATTCGCTTTTATATCCCTATTTATTTGTTTCAAAGGGAACAGTTTTGTATTTAAATAAACGGGCTTAGCAAAGGGTTTGTAATACATTTATATTGTACGTTTTCAACTTGAATTGCAATAAAGATTAATAAAGCAAATACTCATACATTAATATAATTTCCATGGGAGTCAATTTACATAGCAATAAATAAGTTCTGTAAGGTTAGTGTTTAGGGCCAATGCGTTGTCTTTTCTGGAGATCCGTGGTTAGTAACTGTTCCTGAATTTTTTTGGTTTCTGTTTGTTTGTTTTTTTTTTTTTTTGGTTTTGTATTTTTATAATAAATGTTGGGTGTTGTAACTACTGGGGAGGGCGCTACATGTCTAAATTGAATTTAAATAAAATAGTATATGAAGTTCAAAGTAAATATCTAGTGCTTTATAACCACACTAGTCGTGTGCAATTAAACAGTTTCACACATCGACAAGGACAAATCTGCAAAAGAAACGTGAGGCAAGCTTTTTTAATGGAAATAAAAACAATCTACTGTGCCATGTTAAAATTAAAAGAAAATGATGTATAGACTGAGTGAATTGAGCTTTTTATAGTGTACATGATGTAGATATATGTTAGAACAGAGGTGGGTATTTAAGACCTAATTGTTATATTATAGTTCTTTTTTATATGTATATTATAGTCGCTCGTTAAATGGTTTTAAGACTGTGCGTTTTAAACGTTTCGCCATTAGATTGTTTTCAGTAAAGCCGCAGTCGATTTATGTTCATCGCCCCCCATCTAAAAACCTCACAGAATCAATTCCAATCACCCTAAGAGCGTATTCTTTGGCGACACGTTTATCTTGCACAGGCTGCATATAAAAAAGTATAAACAGGAATTGTAAGATATGTATATTGTATAAATTTTTGAATTGTGATATTGTAAATAATTAGTTAAGAATTTCGAATCTAATTTCTACACAAATTTGTTTTCGTGTGAATGAACGACCGGACGTTGTTGACTTTTATAGGATCTAGTCGGTACAATTTTGTCTTATTTAGCAATATGATAATTATCCGACAACATAAAATCACGCATCCGTTACGGATGCAATGATGCTGATGGGCAAAGACCGAAGACATCGACGTCCATCTTTGATGTAACGCGGATCGATTCCGGTTGAACCGCTAACAATCTCACATGTGTGTCTTGTTATTATATAATGTGTATTCCTAAAGAAAAACCTCCACCAATTAAATGGGAACTGCTGAAAAATTACTGTAAAATATTTCGTTTGAATAATTAAACGGCTTTAAAAAATGTAAGATCGAAACAGATTAGATAATAATTGAAGGAGAATAATCAATTGGTTTATGATTGAGAGTAAAACTTAAGGGAAAGCCATTATTGGGTACATAACAACAAAAAACAAGAACAAACGGGAAGCAAGATTTTAAAAAGGTTAACAAAATCAATATCGATGATATTTTGATTAGTAGTCAAACGTATACCTTAATAATAATAGAATTAAAACCATTGTAGGTGCTACGTGTGCAATTAATTAGTAATTCATGATTAGTAACACATCTTTAAAGTTACAAAATAAAAGTTATTTATTCATTCTACATTGTACGAAATAAAAAAAATGTTCATTTAAAAATTCTGCTGAAATAGAAATGATCATTAATTAAAGCTAAAGAATGTTCTACCTACATTTTTGTTATTTGTTATAAAAAAGGTTCTTTTTTAATTCTTACAGTATTATCCAAATTTTGAATTACATTAGCGTAACTAAATTTTCAGCAGTTACCATGAATTCTGCAAATAAATCATTTTACAAAAAACTTATAACTCTAAGGAGATTCACTTAAATGTTGTTCACGCTTCGAATTACCAGAATGGAAAGTTTTAAGAGTGGACTTTGTTCATCGCCCCCGAAAGCACGATGGAACGGGCGCTCTCAAAGCTTTCGCGCTTTTTTAGATATTTTACTATGAATTTTCTACGTACGAGTGATAAAATTACACTAAAATAGTGCGCTTGGAGTGGATATTTTGAAAATATACTGCACTGAGTAACCTAAAAGATGAAAAGTTGTTGATGTTAAATGATTGTTAAATAAAGATGCAAATTGTACATATAAAACCGTGCGAAATTTGAAAATAAACAAGCTCTATTTGAAGTAAAAGCAAGTTTCATTCTTACCCCTGTTTATTTATAAAAACCCCAAAAAAAGATGAGTATATTGTTTATGTTTTTGCTACAAATTCAAACACTCATACAAAAATAATATTTATTAAGAAGAAAACGAATACAATAATTTAATTAATTACAACAATACCTTTTAATACTTTTGTTTTCAGAATGTCTTTTCAGCAGACTATTGTTATTTAAACTAGTAACTTCGATCCTGTTAGTAGTTTTATTAGTCAAATTAGTTTTCGTAGAAGCTGCTGAAGATCTTACACTTGGCTGAAGATGTATGGCAGATACTGATCGAGACTGTGGGTTATTAATCGGTGGTAACATTAAATTATTATTATTATTATTAGACGGTACCAGTTCAATAGCAAATTGTTTACGTCGATTGATCGTAGAAACTCTAGTTTTGGCACTAACATCACGTTGTACCAAAGGTAAGTACGGCAATGAAACGAATTCTGGAGAATGTTTGGTGTTGTGCCTTCTAGAAACCCTCAAGGGCCTCGTAAACGTAGGCGCTGGTGATATTCTGAGGAAGTTCTCAAAGTCACTTTCCAAGCTTTTCAACGCGTTTTCTTCTTTTCTGCTTCTGCTACGATTTTCGTATGCTCTTTTTCTGCCTTTTCTACTTGAATATGATTCTATGATTGATTCTCCAAACACACCGTCTATCACAACATCACTTGGCAAGGTTTCGGGTTTATCACAGTATGCATTTTGGGTGGTCAGCTCTTCCGAAAATCGGATTCTGTTGTGGGGCCTGGGTCTCGTGTCTGTAGAACTTAAATGAACATTAAATTTTGGCAGGAATTTAGTAAAATTTTAAATTATTTTTTTAATAATCTACTACAACAATTAAAGGCTGAAGATAGCAAAAAATATTATGTAATTATAAAACCTTTAAGAAAGGAAAATATAAAAAGTCATTATATAAAGTTGGAAATATAAATAATAATAGATTTAATAATTATTATTTCGAATTTCCATAGAAATGTTAGATTTAGTTGTAAATATCATTTTAACAATTACTGTAACAATTAAAGATAATAAATAGCATACTCTGGGTTACATTCTACCATAGAGACTTTTTATACTAACCTATATCTTGTACAAGATTTAGTTCTAGTTAAATTTTATAGTAAATTGTTTCAAAATTTAATTGAATCAATAATCTAAAATCAGTGATTTCCAAACTATATCTGCAATTTCTTGTTCCTAATTTATTGTACAAGAAATAAGATAGTCAGCCTAGGTTGAGTTGCATAAAAGTTTTTGCCAGGATTAAACTTAAGCCTAAGTTAGAAAGTGATACACAGTGTGCTGTACTTCATAAATGTGTCACATTCTAACTTAGATCTATATACAGGCTGTCACAAAATAACTATTCCTAATTTTCAGAAATGATAGAGGGCACTTAAATAAGCATTTTTTATTAATAAACTAGTGTCCGGAAATGTTTCGTTGTCAAGATAAATAAGAAAACTTAACGAATAACAGTTACATTCCGAGTTACAACAAAAAAGAGTAGTTAATTACAAATGGAAGCGGTTAAATTTAGAAATAACACTTCATCGAATATTATAAAAATTGTTCGAAGTTACGACCATCATTTTCGATGCACAAGTTGTAACGATGTGCGATCGAGTACCGAATTCTTCGAAATATTTGTGGACGTTCACGAATATCATCGAAGGCTAAAATAATTCGAGCCACTAACTCTTCCTCTGTATTAATAGGCGTCTCATAAACCAGTGACTTAATATGACCCCAAATACAAAAATCCAGAGGAGTCATATCTGGTGAACGTGCGGGCCAAGAAATCAGCCCCCCCTCTTCCGATCCATCCATTTGGAAATTGTGCATTTAGATAATTGCGACAATTTAATCCAAAATGTACTGGTGCACCATCGTGCTGGAAAACAATATTTCTTCGAATATTTAAGGGGACATTTTCAAGCAATTCTGGGAAAGTATGTTCCAGAAACATCCTATACACATTACCATCTAACCGTGCAGGTAATAAATATGGGCCCACTACATAATTGTCAACCATCCCAGCCCAAATATTAACAGAAAACTTCCATTGATGATGTAACCTCCGAATGGCGTGAGGATTTTCTTCGCTCCAAATGTGACTGTTGTGTGTATTAAAATACTCGTCTCTTGTAAAACATGCCTCGTCTGTACATGTACATGTCTGTACAGTCCTAGGAAATCTTGGTTCGTCGTTAATTTTATTCAAATACCATTCAGCAAATTGTACTCTGTTGGGATAATCTGCTGGAATTAACGTTTGAATTTTTTGAATGTGAAACGGATGCTTTTGGTATTCCTTTAATACCCTCCATACAGATGTGTGGCTTGTATGCATTGCATGAGCAATGGCACGAGTGCTTGTTTTTGGGTTATTTTCAAATTGTTGCAGAACTTGGACCTCAAAGTCAACATTTTGGACAGTACAATTAGCTCATGAATCTATTTTCTTTACTTGGACTTTACCAGTATCTCGAATACGTTGGTCTAATCTTGAAAATGATGTATGATAGGGAATGTGACGCTCAGGATGCTGTTCTGCATAAATTCGCCTTGCTTCATTAGCATTACCGTGAGCTGCCCCATAGGCAAGATGCATGTCTGCTAATTCAATATTTGTAAAATGATGCATTTTCAATACAACGCTAATTTTTGTAATAAAGATTAATTTTTAATGCTTAAAATGACAATTAAACACATTTATTTAATAAGGAATAATTTATGACACACGTAAAATGACATCTACGAAAATCTTCATTGTTTTCAAAAGATTGCTATGATTCAATTTTTATTTTGGGGTAATAGTCGACTTTTTTCATTTTATCTCGATACTGAGGAATTTCCGGACACTAGTTTATTAATAAAAAATGCTTATTTAAGTGCCCTCTATCATTTCTGAAAATTAAGAATAGTTATTCTGTGACATCCTGTAGAATTCAGGCTCACTTCTTTCATGTAACCCAGTTTTAAATTTTTCATGCAATCCAGCTTTAGTATTTTTTGTAATGAGTGGAGGAACAAATTGGAAATATTTGAGTCACTTGCTATATTTAAAAAAATGATCACATTTGATGCGATGTTTGGAAGTTCCAAAAAAAGAATTATTTTTTAAACTCAAATTGCTTAAATTTTGCTCAAATAATTCTTACATTTTATGTGTATTTATAAAAATATTTTAGATTGAATTGATCCATCCCTTCTAAATAAACCTATAGTATGTAGTTACTTCAACTACAGTGAAAGCTCTCATAAGCGGACACCGACGGTTTCAATTTTGTCCGCTTTCCAATTATAAGAAAGCTTAAGCGAAATAATATTCAAAATTTAGGTTTCGTTCATGAAAGACGAGCGCTGTCCATATAGAAAGCTTTCACTGTAATTGTGAGACTTAAATATTTAAAAACTCCAACAGACATTACCGTAAACAAGGAAACGTTTTGATCCAAAGCTTATATTCGTCCTTGTTATAATTTGGAGGAATATCCTCAATTCCTTGGAGGACCCTAGTCATTTTATCGTACTCTCCTTGAACCAATCGAGTCGATTCTACTTCACACTCTTCGCCCCAACTCAACGAACTCGAAGAACTCTTATCAACACTGACATCATCAACATTTTCCAAAACACAATCTCCAGTGCAACAATAAAAGTCAGAAATTTGTTCCCAGAATTTATTTCCCAAAAAGTTTCGATGAGAAGACACTGGCTCACCAAAGCAAGTCACCCTTTTCGAATCCGCCGTCATAAGTTGTGGCTTATTGTTGTTGTTGTTGGTCGAAGCGGGTTCGAATTTCTGTCTAATATTTCTGTTGCGTTTTTTAGACATGTTTGATGTGCATGCCGCGTGTTTACATTCGCCGTACCTGTGACAAAACGAAATTATTGATTATTTTTGAAATCAATACATTTCACGTGCGCCAGGTATCATTAGTTAACCATAAAAAATATTTATACACATTTCTGCTTGTTGATAATCCAATAATTAAAGAAGATTTTTAGAACCGAAATGTTTTGCGCTATTAACATTTAAACTTAAATTTACCGCTTATTCCTTGATTTGACTTCGACGGTACAGGAAGAAGAACGCTCACGTAACGAGTGAAGATAGCTGCGGTTGTTTAATGTTTTACAAAATTTACAAAATGCAGTTGACTTTTGAGGGTTTTAAAGTAATTTTTTTGTAATTTGTAATGCGGGGGGTTAAAATAGCAAGTTGAATTTTCGAAGCGTTCGCGTTTCTAAGTATCCATTTTTGTAAGTTACGCGGTTGCTATATTCACGCGCGCGGATAAACCGGAAATGTCACATCACATACTAAGTGCCAACATAAGTTCTGTATTCTGCTTGTCAGTGGATAAACCGAGCTGTGGAGTTTAATTAAAAAATTAATATAAGTGTCGTGTACGTGTGTTAGTTCATATATCTTGTAAGTACACATGGAAATCTTAACTTTAAAGACTTACATGTCGGGCAGAACAGTTCTTTACGAAAGCTTCTTAAGATTGAATTAGAGTTGTCATAAAATAAAAATCAAATTAACTGCGTGTTTTTATCAGATTCTTTTAAATTCTGGAACACATTTCGACGATAATTTAACATTCTGAAGTATTCAGGCTCTTATTGTCTTGTCAAACTGAAACAGCTGAGTCACAAAAGACTTCTACGAAATCAAGGTTAACTGACTACTTTTGTATTTTATTTTCAGCCGAAAAATGTTCATTTGGGACTGGTTCACCGGTGTTCTAGGATATTTAGGTAAGTAACTTCGAGCTCCTCGAATAGTCCCAATCATCTCCTGTTCTGTGACTAGGTGTTTTTAAACGTAAAGGAAAATATGTAATCGCAGGCCTGTCAGGTTCTGGCAAGGCCGGTTTAATTAAGTTACTACTCCAAGAAGGTTTAATTGATTGCATGCCGTATCCGCAAAGCTATGAGTTTAAAGAAATCGGCACACATTACAAGGGTAAGTCATGCCATTCGGTATACTGACAGCATGTTGTGTACAGGCTTATGGAAGAAATCTGGCAAGTTGCTCTTCCTGGGGCTCGATAATGCAGGGAAAACTACCCTTCTGCACATGCTCAAGGACGATCGGCTAGCACAACATGTACCTACTCTTCATCCCAGTAAGCTTTATTTAATCTTTCATTATCATAATTACATCTAAAACTATTTTAATTATTATTAACATGATCGTAGGCTTTTGTATTTAATCTTTATTGTATTTATGTTATTTCAAAAAAGCAGACTTCTGAAGTAAACGTTCTATTTTGGTGTTGTTCTTTGTTTGAGAATGCGTGTATATTTAGCATACTTCTTTGTGTTTCTAGAGTAATATGTTTTAACCAAAGTATTTGTTGTCATTTTCACAGATTAATATGCAATTCTTTATAATTCATTTTTAATTTGCAAGAAGAAATACACTTGATAGAACAAAGTCGTTTTAAGCTTAAAATTCAATTAGAAAAATTAATAATTAAAATTGCACATAGGAAATTAAAGTTCCTCCGTAATGCTGAGCACTCATTAAACAAATATTTTCTGACAACCTACTTGGCCACCGTGCAGGGACTTTTTGAACGCACCATTAGTTCTTTTTCATTTTTTAATTCTCTTAAAGCAATAGGTTATCTTATGACCCTGAATAAATTAACTATTTGACCCTGAACGTTATAAAATTAGAACTCATGTAACATATATAGAAACAGTTAATTAATAACGTATTATTTTTGCTGGTAATTTCCATTTATAACGTTGCACAAGTCATTTTATATAGTCAACATTATTAATGATAATTAGCTATCAATTTGTTGTAACTAATATGAGTATTACATTTAATTGTAAGAAAATGATAGAAATACAACATGAACAATTATATATGCCTTTGTTTACAACACTCAAATTACAAATTAGTGATATTACCAATTTATTGTAACATTACCAATCGATTTTAATACTACAGAGTGAAACATAACAATATCTTTAAAGACATTAGAAATTACATTATTAAATATTATGTGCATATCAAAATTACTGGTAATAGAAATGATAGTTATATTTTCTTATCTTTATGATATTGTAAAAGCAAGTCATGCATTATAACTTAATAAAACTGCCAAACAGAATTAATTTGTTTGTAAACACTTGTGACTTGTTATTTTTCCACTTCAATAATAGACAATGATTTTTCTTTTTGCAGCATCGGAGGAATTATCGATAGGTAACATGAGGTTCACAACTTTTGATTTAGGAGGTCACGCACAAGGTACTTAAAATAAAAGACAAATTTATTAATCTTGTAGCAATTTTTCAATTAACAGCGAGGAGAGTATGGAGAGACTACTTCCCAGCTGTAGATGCCATTGTATTTTTGGTGGACGCCTTCGATCGATTGAGGTTTCCCGAAAGCAAAAACGAGCTGGATTCGTTGCTGACTGATGAAACTCTGTCCAATTGTCCTGTTTTAATCCTGGGTAACAAAATTGATCTACCTGGTGCAGCGTCTGAAGATGAACTAAGGAATGTGTTTGCCTTATATGGACAAACGACAGGAAAGGTGAGTCTTGAATCTAAGTTAATTAATTTTTTTTAATTCGATTTGTTTAGGGAAAAGTACCACGGTCGGATTTACCTGGACGTCCACTAGAACTTTTTATGTGCTCAGTTCTTAAAAGACAAGGTTATGGCGAAGGTTTTCGTTGGCTAGCTCAGTACATCGATTGAAAATGTTTCGTACCCTCAAAGAGTGTGAACACCAGAATTTGATAGGACTGTTTTAAAATAAGAAACTATACAAAACTTCTGATATTTAAGTGGTATTTATGAGATTACAAACAAAATTTGTTGGAAGACCGTGTTTGGTGCATTAATTCAAAACCGAATGCATGGTATATACATTTTTATAATTGCCTGTTTGTCTTTTCCAGCTGGCGTTTGTTGGTAATCTAAATAAAACTTTTTGTATGTTCATCACTTACAGTTATTGGGACTGAATGTTGCTGAATTTAAACAAATAAAAATTGTTTTTAAACTTTTAATAAATTATTCTATGATTAATATTAAGTAGCTCAATTTTTTTAAAGTGTAGGTGATTAGCTCATTTTTCAATTCCGGTAGCCGATTCCGATTTTTGCGCCATCATATCCTGAAATTGTTACATCTATTTTGATATTTATTATTAGTGGCCTGGTGTATATTGTTTTGTAAAGTATCGCACGATTTTCGTTGAAATTAAATTAAATCTGCTTTGTATATGAAAGTGTTTTATTTACCCTATACAATATACATGAAAAAATGTATGCGAATTTTTATCACAACTTGTGTTTTAATTCTTCATTTTCTGGCAATTTATTGAAGTGTCGTTCTACTAAACTTGCCGGTACTTCTTGTAGACTAGGAGGATTCCATTTAGGTTTTTTATCTTTGTCAATTAAAAGCGCTCGAACTCCTACATAGGAAAGAAATTAAAATTAATTTATTAGATGTTAAAATACTCATGACCATTTGCACCAGGTCCCTAAGATGACTTAACCTGAACTTAAATTTAAGCTCGGCTTAAATCGTGCTCAAGGGCTTGGTGCAACTGGCCATAAGTGACGCCTAAAGCTAAACAGAGCTTAAATGGTTGGTGCAACTGGTCATTAGTCTTTAAACTTTAAATTTAACGGCCCTTAAGGCCGGTTTCATAATAGAATTTAAAGAGAACTTTAAAATTAAAGTCACATTCAGATGTGTAAACAATTCTGTTTTCACATTTGTTTTCATATCTGAAAGTGACTAAATTTAAAGTCTCCTTTAAATTCGATTATGAAACTGGCCCTTAATCTTATAATTAAAAAAAAGTTAGTAAAAGCAATTAGAACTATCCACTAAGAACAAACTTTTAAATAACATAAATTCTTAATACTTTTAGTTTAAAATAATTACCAATTCATTTAATTAAAGGTCAATACTGCTTTAAGTACGATAAACTTTGTTTTTGTGATGTTTTAAATTAAATGCAAAATTCAGTATTGCTATACCTTCATAGAAATCATGATTTGCTAAACAGCTAACAGCCAGCCTGTATTCCATTTGCAAGCATTCGTGCAGTGTCATTTTGCTTCCCAACTGCAACACTTTTAAAGTAACCTTCATGCTAGTCGGAGACATATTCTTCAAAGTCTTTAAGGTATCTTGTGCCCACTTGGAGCCATCTTTTTCCAATCGGACCAAAACAGCTTCCATGGTATTTGCAGAAAAACATTCATTAATTTGATCCATATAAGGATCCAATGAGAAAGGAAAATTATCTGCTGATGAATATCGCAGCAAGATATTCTTAACACCATCCAAATCTTTGGCTTCACGCAAATTCCGTTCTAATTCATCCCATTTAGAGCTCTCACAGAAATGCGTTGCAATCCCCGCTTTAAAGACGTCGGGTCCTTTCAAGCGATAGCCAGTCAAAGCTAAATAACACCCGAGTTTGCCTCGCAGGCGAGGCAAGAAATAAGAACCTCCAACATCAGGAAATAAACCAATGGCAGTCTCTGGCATGGCAAAAACTGTGTTTTCACTTGCAATTCGATATTGGCCATGCACGGATAATCCAACTCCACCTCCCATGACAATGCCATCAATCAAAGCAATGTATGGAATTCGATAAGTACCGATTATGCCATTCATGGTGTATTCTTGCCTAAAGAAATTATGCCCTAAACGGTCACCTCTACGTCCTGCTTCGACTACTGCTCTGACATCTCCCCCTGCACAAAATGCTTTACCCCCCGCACCCTTGACTAAAACAAATTGCTTTTCATGCTCCCACTTTCTCAATGTTGGCAGAATTTTTTCTACCATGGACAGATTTAACGCGTTGAGGGCTTTGGGCCTATTTAACGTGATGAATCCTGCGCTTTCAGTTTCTTCGACGATTATGTCTGGTTCGCTTGACATTGTCCGAATACCTGTGATCCTTTTCAGGAGTTGTTTGCTATATTTTGAGGTTATAAACAGAGTCCTTGCAGCCTAAAACACACATGCAAACAAGACTGGTTTTTACAACGAATTATTTATTTTCATTCTACTCTACCATTTTGATCATAGGTTATGACAAGTACGAACACAAATGGAAATATAAATTATAGAAAAAATTTCATAGTTATAATGTTCGAAGGTCGGTGTTAATGAAGTTGACAGATTCACTTTCGAAACATGAACATGTTTTAAATAGGATTTGCGTCAGGAATTTTACAACTGGATTATTTTTGGGTTTACATAGTTTGGTTTACATATTACTTACGCAACTACCTTAAAAACGTGGGCTGACAGTTATATATTTATATAGTGGAAGAGATACCGCGTTTAAACTCGAACGTAACAATTCTGCTATATCATCATTAAACTAACTAACTTGAAATACAAACACATAAACAAATTTTACATAATTAATTGAACACTAATTTGTTTGTAACAGTGTAGAGATACATTAATTGAAGTTCTTTCACGTAATATCTTTTAATAAAAAAAAAACTCATGTTTGAGAATTCAGATATAAAATTATTAATATTTATTTACATTAACGTAAATATTTAAATAATTTCTCAGTAAGTTGTAGCGCCATCTATAATAACAATAATTCTATTTTCCGCGGCCGCCTAGATTAATCGCGCACACAGCCTTATCCGGCCGGTCGCGTTCTCAGTTCAAAGCCATTTCTCCGTTCCGAAGAGGGAGCCACAGTCATTTTCAAACACAAATGTCAAGGTGTTAATTGTGTTGGTCCTTTATTTTTGTATTATAATAATTTATACCCACCGACACAGAATTAGTAATCGTAATTATTAAATTTGTACCACCAGGAAGCTAAAATCATTTGTACTGTAGTGGTTAGTATAGAATATTACAGTTGTATATATTATACTTATTGAACCTTGAAGAAAGAAGGTAAGTGTGGCTCCTGCAATTTTTGCGAGAAAAAAATATCTTCAGAAATGTGAATGCTAAACACTAGTGAATAATAATGTGTGAAAAGTAGCATTTACAGGTGAACAGCAGGTGAACAGCAATCAACTTACTTACTTACCATTGGATATGGAGAATCCGTCAAGTTTTCTCTACAGTATGACAATACATTTGTGTTCACAAAGTTGTACGAAATGTTTTGCAAGTTAAAATTGCAGAAAGGAATTTACAACTTGGTTGGCCAAATGCTCAAACGTCATATCGTCTCCATTTATAGAAACAAAATATTTCTATGACAACAATTTATAGAGTCATTAGGGAAGGTGAGGAAGGTTTGCCATGCGTGAATCTTTCTAAGACGTATCGCCCTCGAGTTTTGAATTATCCAAAGCTTTGAAGTTGATTGAATCTGCAAAAAAATAGATGAGGAGTTTTGCGAGAAAATTAGGCCAAAGATTTCACGTAGGTCTCATACAACAATCAAGAGGGAAATTAACAGAAATCGACAATTGTCCAAAATATACGGCTGCTCAGTTACAGAGGATTCCAAGGTGCTGCATACATCTAAGACGAGTACATTTCAGAGACGATAATTTTGAACGACGAAAAATATTTTACATTATCTAACTCCGAAATAAAAGGAAACGGAGGCTTTTATATAGACAACAATGAGAACATTCCTAATGATGTAAGATTAAAAAAAAACGAAATTCAAGTACAAGATTCCTAGTGTGGTGCACCATTTCAGAAGCTGGTATTTCAAGACCTTAGGTTGGACGAGTTAGGGGTGAAGCTGTAAATGCAGACATTTATATTAGGAAATGTCTCCCTAAATTGCTAAATTTCATTCAAACACATCATGTTCATGATAATATTATGTTCTGGCCGGTTCTAGCATCATGCCATTATGCAAGAATAACCCAAGATTGGTTAAAGCAAAAAAATATCCCAAGTGGACCTAGAGAGGATCCCCAGGCCCGTCCTGTCGAAGAGTTTTGGGCTTTATTCGGTAGAAAAGTTTACGACGGTTGGTGGAAAGCCCAAAATGAAGAAGAACTGCGACGAAAAATCTACCAAAAGATTCGAGAGTTTAACCCACTTACCGCCCAAAGGCTAATGAGAAACATTCGCATTAAATTGCGAACCCATGGTCCTTTAACTGTTATATAATACATTATAATTTTTGTTAAATCTTCACTGAATAGTTTTCTTAAGTATAATCTTAAATAAAAAGAATTTCCCAAAAGCCGCAGTATTTTTCCCAATCACCTGACATTTACGTATTTATCGTTTAATTTATATCCGCTTTTTTATTCTGTATAAGCTGTGGTGTGAGTGTTTGCTCGACAATTCTGCACAAGCGGTGGCATGAGTGTTGCTACACTGGCTTGAACGGTTCGCGTTCCTTCCTTTTATACCGTGTTTTCAAGGCGGGGATTAGGTAACTCTGCTCCATTGAACAGAGTTGCATCCTATTTGTCAGGGAGTAATCCTTTGGTGTTTAGCTCCGGTGGTTATCTTAGCGACCAAAATGAGGTTGCGATCCTATTTGTTAACCAGTCAGAAAGAATGCGGTTGTGGTTTTATTAGTTAAGGGGCGGTCTTAATTTTGTTTATTTTAATGGTTGTTATCGTTACAATCTGACATTTCTTGACGTCTGTCGTTTTGACGTTTGTCGTTGTGACGTTTCTTGTATCTGTCATTTTGACGTTTCTTATTTTGACCTACCTTAACGTCTGTCATTTTGACGTTTCTTGCCATCTGTCATCGTGACATGATTTTGTTAATCGCTAAGTAGCATGTGAACCATCACAGTAACAAGCATTTCATCAAAATATTTACTTTTTTTGAAGTGTGCAACCACAGTAAAAGAAATATACCTTTTATTACCATTACAAACAGCGCCCCCTAACTATTTATAACAAAGTAGCCAGAGCCACTGAAAGCAAATTTTATATCGGCTTAAAATTCTCTTTCAATTGAGCCTAAGTTCGTTCATTTAAAGGGTATAGACGCTATAGAATTTTTGAAACTAAATAATCCAACACTTTCCTCTACTCCTATTAATGGCGATACGATAATAAGTCCCAATTCAAAGTTGTGCAGAACTAACTCACCTTTCCAATGGCACTACGAAAGCTTATTCTGAGACTTTCGTTAGTATACCATTAAATTTTATTATTGAGCCTATTAATTGCACTTCCTGGTGGTCAAATCTCATACTTAAAAATATTTTCTTTGAAATTCTCATGGTCACTTTGTATATAAATTTTTCCTCAAAGCTCTAGGTATTACCATTTTCTATACAGGGTGAAAACAAAACCTTGGTAGTAAGATATACTGGGCATATGATTGAACTTCTATCTCAAAAACAAATTTAATATATATATTTTTTTGTATTCTACCCTGTACTAGTGAATAAGGAAATTTCTTTAAATAAATTATTAAGGACAGAAAAACTCGTCGTCACGGTTTCAATTATTAAATTAGAAACAAAAAACTAATGTCAACACCTAAAGGTGTTATTAAAAATATGGGAAAATTAGTAAAAATCAGTACCGTGTACCGTTTTCAGTAATTCATGAGAATTTATGAAATTATTTTTCATTTCGAAATGAACACAAAAAAAAGAACAATACATTTTCCGGGTTCCTTTCCAGCCACACTTCCATCGATCGCCATCCATGTTGGGACACCCGATATATACGTCAAAAATGATTCGTGTCTCTGACGGATATAAATAAAATTTATTGTAAACGTCGATCCAGCGTTTGCATTATTTTTATTTAGTCCGAAAACAAGTGGATTCAATTTAAATTCAAATGAATTTATTTAAACGGCAGTCGCGCGCTGTATCCGTACAATATCGCGCTTTATCATCAATCATGTAGGTGTACTTCCCTATTTTGCAGACAAAACAATAAATTATACTTAAATGAAACATATTCCAGATAATGCAACACTATCAACTGACATATAAATTTCAATAGTGCGTGTCCCTTTATTAAACCGTTCGATATTTACGTATTTTGTGGAATAAATGACATTTCGAAAAAAAGTCAACATGATGTATGTGATTTTGCTTTCGTTCGTTATTAATTCGGCTGACGCGAAATGGGAATTTCCAAATGACTTCCAATTTGGCGTTTCAACTGCTGCCTATCAAATTGAAGGAGCTTGGAATGAAAGCTGTAAGTTCTTTTTTGATTTATTTCCTCACAAATTCAATAAGTAATACCCTAAGATGCAAATCGCTTGAATTAAATCATCAAGTTTTTCTAATTCATCAAATAATAATAATATTTTACCCACTCATAATAACGAGGCTATCATTTAAAAATAAAAATTGTTTATAGGCAAGGGTGAAAATATATGGGATCACCTAGTGCATACGTCCCCCGACAAAATTAAAGACAAATCCAATGGTGACATAGCGTGTGATTCCTATCATCTGTTCAGGAGAGATCTCGAAGGAGCTGTAGTCATAGGCGTTAATTTCTACAGATTTTCTTTGTCGTGGTCCAGATTACTTCCAACCGGTCACGTCAGTGTTGTAAACCCCAGTGCTGTGAAATATTATACAGAAATGTTTACGTATTTAAAAAAGAACAACGTTGACGCAATGGTTACCCTGTACCACTGGGATTTACCACAACCCCTGCAAGATCTTGGGGGATGGACGAATCCACATATGATCGGTTATTTTTTCGATTACGCCAATTTGGCGTTTAAATTATTTGCTGGCTACGTAAAATACTGGATCACATTTAATGAGCCTGGCGAAATTTGCGAAACTGGATACGGCCAAGGTCTAAACGCTCCAAATATTCATTCATCTGGAATTGGTGATTATTTATGTGGTAATACCATCTTACTTGCACATGCGAAAGTTTATCACCTCTACAATAATAAATTCAAAAGGAATTGCAAAGGTGAGTGGTGGAATTTGTAAGGCAATAAATCTCGGTGTGTTCTGTTTGTAGGTCAGGTTAGTATATCTATATCCACGCCGTGGTTTGAACCAAAATCGACCAATTGCTCCAGTGATAGATTTGCATCTGAGAAAGCAATGCAAATGACTGTAATTGTACTCGACGTCGTATTAAGGATTTTCACCAATTAGTTTATGTTCCAGCTAGGATGGTGGGCAAATCCAATTTACTCAAAGAAAGGAGATTACCCCAAATTAATGAAAGATAGGATCGCCGACTACAGCCGAAGCGAAAACTTCACACGATCTCGTTTGCCCGAGTTTACAAGCAGCGAGGTGAAGTTCATACGAGGAACCTGGGATTTCTTTGCTCTGAACCATTACACCACGTGGTTAGTGACCAATCACGATCATGATTGCAATGAGACTTGGTCGCGTGAAAAAGACGTTGGCGTGCTTAAGGAGCAAGATCCTAACTGGAAGGGATCTTCTGTCAGTTGGCTGAAAATTGTTCCCTGGGGCTTCAGAAAATTGTTGAGATGGATTAAGAAGGAATATAATAATCCACCTGTTTTCGTCACTGAAAACGGATATGCAGATACTGGTGAACTCGAGGATAATATGAGAATCACTTATCATACGGTAAGAGTAATAAAAAACGTTCAAAGTGCGGATGAAATTATGTATTTTTTAGAGTTACCTGAAACATATGTTAGAAGCTATGAAGATCGATCAATGTAACGTGAAAGGTTATACAATATGGAGTCTTATAGACAATTGGGAATGGCTGGATGGGTATACTGCAAAATTTGGACTATATTATGTTGACTTTTCGGATCCTAATAGAAATAGGAAAGCAAAAAAATCTGTTAAGTTTTACACCTCGCTGATAGAGGCCAAGCAAATTCCTGCGAATTGCTTTCCTTCCATTGATAAAATGTAAAATTACTTTCAGTAATTTTATATTACGCAATAAATTTTAATTTTTGTATTGTAACATTTAGATACTTTTCAAGCTTAATTTTCATATTTAATCATCCAATTGCTTCTCTATAAAATTTATCGCAAGTGGTGCTCGAGACTCGAATATATCGAGTAGAAGAGCAAAGAAATTTACAGGCATCTGAATTATGTATAAGCTCGGAGTAAAGTTTTTAACACTAGTATATAGAAATTTTATTTTGTTCCGCACCGAAACTTTTGATTCAAGCAAAACGTCTGCGAAGTTTTCATATTTAATGTCCTGTAGAAAGCACTAAATTTCGAAGTTTTTCACTAGACATTATACAATTAGCTATTTTTTTTCCTACAATCTACCGCAGTAACTCCCTGGTAGATTGGGGGAAGTATCTTTATCGTGATTCTAACTTGAGAACTTCGATTTTGGCAGTCGTTCACGTAAAGCGCGCATCGAACAAATAAATAAGTTGCGAACCTGAAAATACTTTATGTACTTTTAAATAAATGACTTTTGTTATTTTTGGAATGCACTTATTTTCCCTTTAAGAAATATGGATAAGTAGAAAGTACATATAAGTTGGTCTTTCCGATGGCATTTTATAAATAATCATTGTCTGCTGAAGACAAGGAAAATATATTCCGAGGACAATGAAATGAGTTATTCCACAAATGTTAAGATTAAAAAAAAATTAACAATTACTTAGTAATTTTTTTTTGCTCTATAAAAGAGGATGATTAAGCTTTACCACCAGCACACTGTATACTTAAGCGTCCTGTACAAATGGCTTCATTTTAGTGCGTTACGTTTATGAGCAGTGGGACGTTGTTTTACTACTTTCGTATTAATTTTGTGAAGTTCGCCTTCATTAACGTCGAAAAAGTCACTCCGTAGACGTTGAGCAAATTGAAATCTACCACATCCATTGCCGCCGCTCTTAAGTTTACGATGAGCGGTGATTAAAGATTTTTTTTAATTAAGGGGACTCGGGAAACAAAGTTTCATTTCACTTGTTGGGATTTAGAAATTCATTCGTGTTTGATGGCTAATCTCAGTGTTAATGAAATTTCGTGTGAAATGCCTTACGGCGTTGCTTTATTTATTTTTCGATAGACGTAGGTCAATATTTTTTTGCCAAAGACACATTTAGGCCTGCGATATAAAATATACAAAAATTTAACGAAATACGATATATGGTTGATGAAAAAGCAAAAGTAAAAGAGAAAAATTAATCACGAACATTAAAATAAGAAATTAATGTTTCTATTTACCATTTTTTAATAACAAATTCCGAAGCTTTCGCCAACGAGTGTCGCTAAGAAAACAAAGAATTTGTAAACGTCTCGTTTGAGACACCATGAGAAGGGTTTCTATCTGACACCAACTTAGGGTGCATACACAAAACAAATTGAAAATAAATATTTAACTTAGCGAATGTACGCTAATTTTTTATTAGAAGCTTTACCAAGTACCAATGATTCGATACGCCTCGTAACTTGAAATAAATGTTTAGAGGTAAACTTGAATCCCTTTAAAAAAAGTCATTGAAATTCTTATTGAATGCCTGCTTTAAATTTCGTATACTTTAGGCACAACTTTGTACCTTTGTTCTGTAAATAAAGTTTTCGGGAGGGGCTAAAAGTTAGTAATAAGCAAAGAAGTTTGGATTCAATTAAGGCTCACGCATATTTGTATAAAGTTGGTTAATTAAATTAATTGTCATAGTAAATTATACGAGCACGCTGCATTGTAGGACTACACAGAATTATTTGAATTGTGTTCGTTCTTGGCGCGAACTCATTAAATATTTTGACGAACATTTGGCTGAAACTTTCGAACCAATTTATTTTATAATCCATGCCGTAATGAAAGTGAAATTAAAAAAAAATAGTTTAATTTAAGGAATATTTATAAAAAAGGAATTAATCTTGAAGTGCAGCGTGTAGATAACACTTTGTGATTTATGAGTCGCATAAATATTGTGCGCTCAAAATATTTATTCGCAAAAATGAAATATTTAATTTGATAACAGTTTGCATCATAGCGTTTCCTGTAAAATCAAGTGCAGTAGGTCATCAGATTTCTTATGAATATGAAAAATCAAAATTTCGTTTATCTACATGCAGTCGAATATTTCATTTTTTCTTGTCCAGCGTTCACAGTGGTATAATTATAACACATGAATATGCAAATCGTCGTGTGTAAATTTGTACTCTTACTAGGTCGTTTGTAGCCGAATCGATAAACAAATACTAATTGCCGGTGTGAACGTGGAAAATTGTTTCGCCCTTTTCGCGATGCCATATTTTATTATACGCGGAACAAATTACAATTAACGTGGAATATAAATATTTATACTGCAGAATATTGCATCATAAATTTTAATGGAACTGCATAAGCGTTGAATCAGGCGTAATTAAGACTTTTCTAAGGAACCCCGAAGAAATATGCATGATGAAATAAGGAAATTAAGAATTTAATGATCGTCGCTTTCTGACTGAAATTTTTGTTTTTGCTTCTTTGCGAATAATTATTTATAAAAAGTTATATTACGGAGAATGGTGGTTAAATTATTTTAAAGTCGGTATAAATTATAAATTATTTTATAAGTTTTATAAATGCATGTAAAAACAAGTGGATTCATAAGCGTCCTTGTCGATAGTTACACAATTTAAGACGTTCATTAATTTTATGATATACCGGGCAAAATCTCCACATTTTAGATTGCCTAGTGGCCTTGCTCTTGCTCTTCAATAATTCGGTAAAAATTTACATGGCAAATAACGTTACTGTTCAGGACTGTGCAATTGTATGTTATTAATTTACGGTTAAGTTTTACGAGAATTACTTTGATTTTATCTGCGCAAATATTTATTGCACGTTTTTAAAGATGAATTCTCGTCATGCAAGGGTATATCGTGCAATTCGGGTAAAATTTTAATTAATTAGAAATTTTTGTATAGAATTTTTTATATTTTTTCCATGTTCTGGGAAGTCGCTTCTTTTTCGTTTTGCTACTACCCTCTATGAAATTTGGACATTATGTGATCTAAACTCATATTTTCTCTGATACGTGAAAATTCTTTTAAAATCAGTTTTAAAATTTACGATTGAAAATATTATAATTCAGAGTCTATTCACGTTTTTGCATATTGAATAAAAGAATGTGATGATGACAAGCAATCCATTCTTAGAAATCCACTTACCTGCCAGGGGAAATTTTGAAATCTGAAAGGCATTATTTAATTCGGGACATTAACTCCTCTCTTCCTGACGAGGATTTCGTATTCATAAATGAATCGTCAGATTAGGACGTGATTTACGATCAGGTAAAACCCAACGAAGCAGACGTGCGCTTTGTGCGTACGCACTTACCTGCGTGTGCATAGGTATTTGTCCAAGTGGATTCTTGGTATGTCAACTTCCACCCTTTCGTCAACGGGGTAGCAGGAGGAGTCCAAGCTGCGAACCCCACGCGGACTAGTTAGTGTGGCCGCCAACGCAGTACGTAGAGCATGCTCGAACGTTCCGTGGCTTGTTTGGCACGCGTTCGAAGCTTACTCTCGTTCTACAAGGACTTTGCGAAATTCTAGTGTTTTGTGTTTTCTCCTTTTAGGTACGTATAAAATTATTTTAAAACTCGTCGATTTAGGTTTTGCTTTTATATTTTTACTAGTTTATTGTTTTTTCTGTACTTTCGGAGTTTCCTTTTTACGCTTCAAGAAGCAATGACGACTTTTCTCTTACTTTAAAATATCTAAATATATTTTTTAATACGAGTTAAAATAATATGTAATTTTTGAAATTTTAAAACGATAATTTGATTTCTTTTTTATTTATTTTTTTTTGAGGGGGAAACGTTCCTAATGAGCAAAAAGAAAGATAGCTGAAAAAGAATGGTAAAATTAATACATAAATGATTTCAAAAATATTTATATATATATATGATCTAACAAAATACAAAAAAAACCTTTGATAATACAAACTTTTTCGTTTCAAAGACTCTAATCTTAAAACTGGATTTTAGTAGTTAAAAATATTTGTGAATAATCATATTGCATCGTAATTACGATTTAGTCGAAACATTGTCATAAATGTTTACTAGTTTTTTGGTGGATGCACTGGTGAGTTTGAGTATTGAAAGAAAGACCTTTGGAATTATTAATCGTTTTCACTTTTGAAATCAATTCTCAAAAATCACAGGTCTACAATTAAAAACGAATTTGATAAAGTTTTCAGGTACTGATTACAAGAAAAATAGTAAAGAAATTCCTTCACATCATGTTTCTTTGTTTCTATAAAAACCTTTAAGAACGAGTTCAAGATTTTTTTTCTGTAAATCATTCGTAAGGCTTAAAATGTATTCTTTTCAGTCTCAACATAATCACATCAAATTTTGAATAAAAAAAGGCAGGGTTTCACAAAGATCTACGGTTTGCACATAAAATGTTAGTATTTAAGCATTTCTTCCTATTCGACGTGAGCACCACAAAAGACCCCTTGGCCGTTTCACACTACCTTAATTTTTGGACAATTTCTATTTAGAACGAGAAATTTTTGGACTCCAGCTATGGTTCGGAGATAGAACGCGTTCTATTTTCTCAGAGAGTTTTTGATTCAATTAAATTTTTTGTCTAGTTTATTGCATAATTTAAATTATTCAAGAAATTGAACCAAATCTAGGCTAGTGTAAAACGACCTTAAGACAACTGTTGAATCCAAAAAAAGTATTTGTGACCTTAAATTTGCAGATCTGTGTAATTTAACACCATTTGCATGATGATATAATTTGCAGTAATCTAGTGCAAAACAATAATTTAATGATACAAGGTGCATTACTTATAAAAAGTGCATCAATTATTTCAAAATAATTATCATCTCATTATATTTAGCTTGTTTGTACGACGGTAAAGTGAAAGGCTTTTATCGCTCTTCTCAGTTGCTCGTTTTAAATAATAATAAACATCAACCTTGCACAATAATCCTGCGGAATTGGATCGTATATTATTGTTATCCGCTGTATGTACTTTAAAAACATTGTATGTCGTTGTGGTTTGTTGAAAAAAGTTAACATCTCAACTAACAATTTTTTCGTATATTATAAAAATCATGAATCTGAGAATTTTTAAATATTTTTACGTGTAAGATACATACGAGGGCAAATTCCGAATTAAAAACGGGTCAAAGTTAGTGAAACAAAATTTTCTTTTTATTTTCCTACAATCTCGATATATTTATTCCAGTGGCGTGTATACACTACTTAGCAATAAAGAAGGAAAAAATTTAACATTTTTATTTTTTAAAGTATTCTCCGTTTAAGTTCAGACACATGTGCCAACATCTTTTAGATCTTGTCCTGAAAATAATTGCCTTCTTCACAGGCTCTTTTTAAGTTGTCGAAATAAATAACAGTCGGAAAGTGCCAAATATGTACTATATGGAGGATGGTCCATAAAGTAAATTCCTTAACTTTTCTTGCTTTATGCACCTTGCAATTGAAGAGAAAGATTTCTATACAGAGCCTTGAGGTCTTATTTGTTTAATGGTCTTTTTTGTTATGAAGCTTACTTCAGTAAGCTTCTGCATTAATTGCTGCAATAGTTTGGCATATGTTCAATTAGAAAGTTTCCATCATTATCCATGCTTTTTTCACGGACGGATAACCTTTATGCATCCATTGCATAAATTCTAATTTTGTCTCTAAATCCCAAAAGTACCCAAGTTTCATCGTTAGTGATAATTTATTAAGGTTGGTTTGGATTCGCTTCTAGAGGCTAAATTTTGCGGTGAAATTTTTTTGTGAAATCATTTTTGTTCAATAATTAGAAACCCCGGACACTTTGCTTAGGCCTAATCTAAATTTTTATATTTTATATTTTAAAGTGTCGAACTGGACTTCACCTCCATTACATTATTATAATCCTTCTTTCAAAAATTTGTAATTAGTGCGAATAAAAGTCCATTATTATTAAATAAACTGAAGCTTCAGATATTCCAACTTCTGTAACATCGATCCTTGATTACTAAATCCTCAACTTTTTTTACAATTTTCTCCCCTCAGTGATTAATACCTTCAGCGCAGAACGTTTTGTCTTTCCTCCTATAATTTTAGAACTCGTTGTAATTTTTTTCTCGTTATATAGTCTTTTTCAATCTGTATGATATTGTGATTACAAATTAATTTCAAGTTTGTTTTGCTATTTCGGCATTTAACTAAATGTTAAACGTTTCGCGAAGACTTCGATTTCTGTTCTGCAAAGTTCATTTGTATTACGTTTTTTTATATAAATATCAATTTGAAAATACAAAAAAAAATTGATAAACTCAGAGATTGATGGACGCGAACAAAGAATGCTTCTATTAAATCGTGAATGAAATGACTCGCAAGCATTTGTCGTTCTTTTTAAAGTCTCATTTGCTTTTGTTGGGGTGGAAATCTGCTATTTCGGATCTTAATTTTCTACGAAATAATAAACCCTCTTAAAATGTTTATTTTCGAGATCGAATGCTTCATGTTTTTTCCAAAAATACCTTGCTTTTGTAGTAATTTTTAATATGATACTCACAGTGATGCTCTTTTCCCTTCTATTACTGTCATCTTTATAGAATTTCTTAAATTACATACATTTGATATTGTATTTTTAATTTTGGAAGATAAAAATGTATTAAACTTAAAAAACAGTTATTAAAATAATTTAATTTATCAGCGATACTCTCTAACTGATATATATAATGATCAATTTATGTATAATTCTTAATTTTTTTTGTTAATTGGCATCAGCTAGCATTATTTCAGCCAGTAACATCTAATTTTCAATATGAATCAAAGAATTTGGGTCAATATAATCATCCATGGACTTGGAAAGCAATCATTTTGTATTTAAAATTGATTTCTAGAAAGCTAAAATTTAAAAGCTCTATATCATACGACAGTTTCCATTTGTGTATCTCATTTTGGAAGGACGTATTCCATTAATTGATCCATTCATGAAAGGAGTCAGTAAGTTATTAAGAAAATATTGGTTTAATTATGTTCTTTAATACCGTTTCGTATTTTACATTAATAAATTTCGCGTTTCAGTCGAAATAAAAGAGTTTCCTAATTTACATCTTTCACGAAGCTGCAGATTTTGAGGCAGATGATAAAATACATTGCATCGTGCCATGCTCATAATCGATGTGAATAATTTTATTCGTATTTCCGCCAGAAGCGTGCTAAAATATACAATCTGTTCGTGTCAGTTTTTATGATGGGCTCATTTGGAGACATTTTTTTTTATATAAAAGCCGCTGAACTTCGGTAAACGTTTTAATAAACGGTTTATAGGTTGAGTTATGAAAAGATTATAAGGATTCATGTTTGCGTAAAGAATTGTTTATAGACACACTTATGCCTTAGTATCTATCATTAAGGATATGATGCTATAAAAGAAAACGTTTTTGTAACCGAAGTTTAATTTTGCTAGGGAAATGTGCCGGTAAATTTTTTTTAGTATGCGTTTGTGGTTCGGCTAGTGTAAACGTTATTATTGAAATAATTTTTTCTGTGGAAAGCATTCATTCACTCAAAAACAGTTCTCTTTGATTTGTGTTAATCGGCATACAAGCTGGCCGCTGCAAATGATGTTTGTTTGTATTTATTGAATGGTATTCGGAATTTGCTTGCTTTTAAAAACAAATCTGAATTTTTGACTTAGATTTAACTGCATGAACAGAAAGAGCAATGATGATATGTCAGCACAGATTTTCTTAAATATTGCTTCTTTTAACAGTTTTATAATTTGCTGTTGCTAATTTTTCTTGTTTTTACAATGTGTATATTCATAAAAACATGAGTAGGTACTTTGCAATCGAGAAATAATAAATAAATAATTCTCTGATGTTTTTGTGTAAAGAATAATTTCACGTGTCCTTTATGTACCTAAACGATTATTAATGTTGTCTACAAATGATGGATGAATAAAATTCGTATACTAATAATGAAAGTGAGATCAGAAAAAATGCTGAGTGTCATTAATGTGAGAGTGTTATCAATAAACGAAATGAAACGATTCGCCTCTCGTTTTAGTTTCCACACGTTCTTTTTCGATTCTGAGGTTTGCAGCAACCTTCTGGGATAAATTATTAATGTGTTAGGAAAAAGTTTTAACTCTGTATGTTTGTGTTAATGTTTAGAAAAAGAATTGTTATTTCAATGAATTAATTGATTTCCGTAGAAGACTACTTTACTAGATTGACACGAATGAAGCTGAGCCAAACCTCAGATGGGTGTTATGTAAAATAAAATTGTTTTAGGAGGTTACGTACCCAGGTGTTTTAAAAAAAATTATTTTTATTTATTGACACTCTCTCTCCTAGTAGCTAAGAAAAAATTAAAACGTTTCGCTAAAGACTGTTTAAAATTGAAGGTATTAAAATGTGGTATAGACATCCGTTTTTTTTTTTCTAATTTGAGTTTAATCTCAAACATAGTTTAATCTTAAGCCCTTAATTATTTTTTGAAATGGCTATGTTGAATGAAAACTTTCCTTGTGGTTTTATGGCAATTTTCTAATCATATCTAAGTTAATTTTAGATAAGAACAGAATTGAAAAAAAATTAATGAAGCTTTTCTACGTCTTTGTTTATTATAAAGAACATAAGTTTGATGTTGTCAAAATAATTACACAATGTACTTTAAACCTAAATACGTATATTGAACCGACATGCTAATTTAATTTAATAATTAAAAGGGTTTTAGTTCATTAGTGTTTTATGCTTGGTCGCCGATACACTCTAGTATTCCCTGTAGTAAGCCTATGCAGGGCGGAGAGGAGGGGGGGTAGCTTCTTGATTAAATAACGCAAGTGACATAAGTAAACGTGTTTATTTGGTTTCACCACTTTCTAAACACTTGTATACGATGTGTGAAGCTCAATAACGTTTAGTAACATCTGGTTTTAATAAGAGGTTTCTCACCCTTATTTTTTTAATAACAGTTGTCAGTATTTTTAGACTATTTTAAAATGTAAACAGTCATCATCAGAAAACTTAATTTAGAAAACGTTATTATATATCCTTTTATATAAAAAATTCCACACAAAATGTGGAAAATTGGAACTTCCTTTTTCATATTGAAGGACATCGTCGGCCACATAATCTGATACGCGGTTTCTCCATATTCTATAAATAAACATTAATGGAATGTGTCCTACATCTCGAAGCTCCATTGTCCTCTCTCCATTGCCACCCAAACAACGTTTTGCTTCGAACGTAGTAAGTGATGAATACTTCTGTCGTTGCACCAATAAAATCGACGCGGGGATATTTCCCGTCCCGATAGGAAATATCGCCGCATCCGATAATACGAATTCAAGTGAACGTTCGAAGTTTGTTTACGGTCGTCAGGGGGGTGCAAATCCGGGTTGGAAATTTAATAAAACTATACGTCATTCCGAGCTTTAATTTCGACAGGCTTAAAATAATTTTCCTGGAAAAATTTCGCTTGCATGACGGGCTCACTCACGCTTTCGTCGAAGCTTTCACCCTTCAAATTAATTATAATCATCCTGAAAATTTACTCCCGACGTGGCGCGTCGACTGGATACGAATTTTTGTGGTTCGGGCATGGAACGTCGACTGTTGTCGATAAGTAATTTAAGATGACAAATTACAGAGCTTGTTTGCTGCTTGCTTTTAAAACAATTCTTCAAACGATTTCTCAGACTCTCCGCTTAAGATTGGATTTGAAATTTAATCAGAGACAGTCTAATAAAGGCTGAGATTAAAATATATTTTCACTTTATATGGGTGTAAGAAAATTTTCTTCATTTCACTTGTGTAAGGATGTAACAAATTTTGTTGAAGGGGTAAACTTTGCGATTGGTCTTTTGGAAAACTTTACAATTCAGAGATTTTAATAAAAAAGTTAAAATAACCTCCTTGTTGCATATTTAATTAGTAATTTATGCAGATGAACCACATTTATTGTTTTTGCGGATAGTATTGAGGTCAAAAAACATTCTAGATCAAGGCTGTCCAACCTGTGGTAATCCGAGGTCCACATCCGGAATAATAAATATAATGCATACCGTATGTTTCCTGTTTAGTTGGAAATGTATGTGCATAATTTGGACGCACTTCCATACCTATAAACAGAATATGTAGCTCGTGGGCGTAAGCAAACGTTTGCTATTTGTATCCTTTATAACCATTTCTTTTTCGACTTCGTTTTTTAATTTAATTCAGTGAAACAATTGGTATATTAAATTACTCGGAGAGTCTTAACCTTAGTTAAGTGTAGCAAACACTTTGAAAATCTCATAAGAAAGGAATATCATGACGCAGGGTTTTTTTGCTTCAAAATTGTTCCAATGTTGTAACTAATTTCTTGACATAATATGATTGAGCATTGTTATCATATAAACAATATTCTAAATATTTCAATACTTTAGCTCTTTCCAAGAAATTCCCAGTGTGAATTAAACAGAACTTAAGCTAAAGCAATCTCTTAACATTTAAATTGTTTCTTCAGTTCTAGTTACTATTTCGTAAAACATTATGAAGTATAACAATTTCGTTTCAAGCTGCCCTTTAACGAATTATAACGAGATTGTTAAACAAATTTGACAAGAATTTAGTGGAAATATAAAAAAAGTTTATACATCGTGAGTATAAAGATTGGAATAATTAGTATAAAATGAAAATTATTGATTTTGAACAAAATTTCAAAAGCAAATCAATTTTTGATTTAAATTTTGCGTTGTTTGGCATTGCACCTGAATAAACAGAGTGTTACAGGCAAGAGTGAAGATGTCACTAACAATTTTTTTCAAATTAATCACCAAGTTGATATTTCAATATTTTTCGTGACTATCAAAATGATGCTACAAAAATGTTGATCTCTTCCATAAGAAAATTTTTAAGAAAATTAATGAAGAAAACTGAAAAGCAGATTTTTAATTTGAACGTTCCTAAATGCATTTCAATAAGATAATTAATAAACTTAGGCTATAAAACATCGTAAAGGAATGTCCTTTCTCTGTGTCTTCAGAGTTTTCAGTTGAAAATAATCTCAGTAAGTGGCTAATTTTAATCTCTTAAGCTGGATTCCCTACTCGGCGATTTTTCATTACCTCATTAGGCAACAGATATTTGCTTGGTTCGCTTAATTAAACGAACCAATCAAACGAAACGTGAAAGAATTGAAATTTTAATAATGCTTGGGATGCGATGATAAAAAAAGGACGCAAGAGAAAGTATGTCAATCATCCAGAAAGAGCATCTATTTCTCGGCCCAATTCTTTTTCTGCTATTCGTTAACGATCTTCCAAACTATCTTTCCGGATATAATTTAACAATTTATGCCGATAATACTTCGGTTCTTATTTGAGAAAAACCTCTTGGAAATACAGCTAATTCCTTACTGCTTGGTTTTCCTTTAATAGCCTTTACTTAAACATCTCCAAAACAAGTTATCTTCAGTTTCATACTAGACAAAACCGCTTTTTATCACACTTGAATATAAATATCAACAATAAGCCCGTAACTCATGCTAAAGACATAAGTTTTCTTGGAATAAATTTTGAAGAAACCCTACATTGGAATGTCCACGGCTCAAAATTACAATCTCTTTTGAATGTGGTCTGTTTTCAGGTAGATTTCTAAAAAAATTGTTTATCATGCCCAGTTTTACTCTAATATCTTATGGGATTATCCTATGGGGAATCTCCCTAGCTGGAAATCGTATATTCCTAACACAAAAATTGTTTATCATGCCCAGTTTTACTGTAGAATATCTTATGGGATTATCCTATGGGGAATCTCCTTAGCTGGAAATCGTATATTCCTAACACAAAAAAGGATAGCGAGGCTAACTGCTGGTGTCTCATTTCTGGAATCCTGCCACAACTTATTTAAAGAACTGGAAATTCTAACGTTTACTTGTGTTTATATATTGGAAATTTACAATACCAGAAATTTACAATATACCAGAAATAATTCTCTACCCGATCACAACACCAGATATAATCAAAACTTCCATTTACCTCTACCACGTACAGATACCTCCAAGAGTTCTGTGACCTTCATTAAAAATATTAATGGTCAAAATACACTTAATAGATTTGAGTCGTCTCTTAAAATTTTTCTAATTAATCATCCATTTTATAACTTAAATGAATTTTTTGAATTTTAATCTATTGATTGTCTTATTAGTTTGCATCTTCTAGTTGTGCAACTGTATATTTAATTTGTTTATTTGGCACCGGACGCGGACAACTTCTACTAATTCTAGTGCTAAATATTTTATGCTTTAAATTTTTTTGTACCTGACGATGATACTTTTGTTCCTTATGTATTGACGATCCTATTCATGTATTATGTCTTCTGGAGAAATAAACTAAACTAAACTAATTTATCAGTATAGTTTTTCCCCCTTAGAAAATGGAGAAACGCAGAAAATCCAATTGAAAGGAACCGATATGAATTTAGATTTTTTTCCTTCTGGGATTTGATAAGTGAGACGTACAAAAAGAACAATTGAAAGGTCAAATCAGAACAACAATTAGAGCTATACAACCTAAAATCATTCACAATATTCTGCATGACTTTCAAAATAGATTGGCATATGCCAAGCAGTTGGTGGCGGACATTTTGTACATTTATTTTGAAGATAATTTTATTCCTTTATGATTCTTTATATTCTAACTTTACTTATTTTCGAAACGCATTTAGGAAGGTTGAAATTAAAACTCTGCTTTTCAGTTTTCTCAAAAATTATCATATGAAAGGAATCAAAATTTTTTCAGCATTGTTTTGATAGTCACTTAGGGATTGCCATTAAAAAAGCGTCAGTATCATTATCACTCTTACCTAAAATACTCTGGCCATTCAGGTGCAATGCCAAAGAATGTGCAATTTAAATACTAAACTAACCTGTTTTGGAATTTTCTAAAAAAATATTCCAAATTTTATACTCTCCCTGTAGAAAGAGACTTAATTATGAATGATGTAGCGATTTTATCTATTCTTACGTTTTTGTTTTTAAAAGTTGCAATTTGAAAATATTCTTCATTTCATTTTTATATGCAAAAATGTTTCTTATTAATTGAAATTAACATTTTAAAACTATGGATCTGATTTTCATTTTTTTTTAAAGCACCCCACCAATCAAACTTCTCATCGTGCAGATAAAAATAAAACGTTTCAAATCACGCAGACATCGTTTTCCATAAGCAAAATGTCTCTCTGCTTGGAACAAATTCCTCACCGCGAAGATAGATAAAAATGTGCAACAGTAAGCAGCGATGGAATCGATCGATATCCATTTTACACGCGCTTCTTCCAGGATAATGTCGCGAACTTGATCCCGGACAGTTTAAGATATTGTTTTTGAATTTGTGCACGTGTTTGCGTTGTGGGGGTGAAAAGCTCGCCGTAAGCGATATTTCCCTTGCGAGCAAAGTTTCTCCGCGCTTACTTTCAATCGAAGAAGGTGAAAATATATTTATTGCTTCGGCAGTCACGCATTTCCTTTTTTTTTTAACTAAAAATATTCCAAAGTATTCATCATAAATTCATCATCATTTATCAAAAATGAATATAATTTATTATCATTGCTGAACATATTTTTATAACATTTTTTTTAGCCAAGGGGATAGTATTGGAGTTCTCGGCCTATTATTTTGCTGAAGAGGCCGCAATTAGAGCTGAAACAGCTGTCCAGAGAGCATATGTAGAATATATTTTTTCATTTTTTATCTTTATCTTTCCATTCATGATTTTTTGCTAACAAGCTTTGTAAGATTAATATTTGCTATTCAGGTTATTGTTCCTTTATCTTTTGTGTAGTTTCGTGTGACTAATTTAACTTTCCTCTACGTCATCTATTTGTTGTACGCAGAATCACTGATCAAAATAATACTTGGATAAACCCAAATTTCTGTAACTCTCATTTCGCTTGAACTTAATCGTCGTTGATATATTTATTTTACTTGCATTTGGCGCTTTCATAATCAGTTCTTTCTCTTAAATTTGGTATTTTTACGTAAACGAAAATTGAAATCAATAAATTACAAATCTTTTCAAAGCATGATTTTTTTATTTTGGTATCAAACTGAAAGGTTAAAACTTTCTTGCTTTACTCGACCCGCAAATTTTTAAATTCGATAATGCACTGCGTTGTATTCCATTTAAAAATTTTAATAATGTACGTATTTTTATTAGAAGCGGTAGTTTATTTATTTTGACTCTTTGCTCAAATAATCATGATCAACGTAAAAATTAGAATTAAAATAACTATTAGTAAGTAAAAATAATGGTATAAATTACACAAAAAAATATAAAAAAACACGTTTATTATTAATATTGGAATCGCACAATTGAAATGAAAAAAAATGATAAATTGATTGTTCATCGCTGAGAGTAATATTTGCTACTTTCATACAACCAATAAATGGATTTAAAACCAGAAGTAAAAATTATTTATTTAAATATTGCAAGTATGCTGAAATAATTTTGTACTTTTCTTCTTTCTGTTTCTTTTACATATATACTTACGTTTTCAGAACGTCAAATCTGTTTCTGCTGTCTTTTTTTCTGATCGTATGTCTTTTCCCCCTCTTCCTCTTTTTATTTTTCACCTCCGTTGCTATTTCAATTACTTTCTCCGTTAGCCTTTTATCCTCATTATTTTACTTTTTTACATTTGTTATTATATTTTCAACACTTTCATTAGCGTTGGTACAACAACTTTTGTACTTTGAAAAGAAGTAACGTTCTTTTTCTTGCTGTAAAATATAGATCATAAAGTAACTCTTGCTTACACCGATTTCGTACATTACGAAACTAATTTTGTAGTTTCGATGATGGTTAAAAGTTCGAATTCTGAACAAATTTTACATTAAATGAAAGAACCGATAAAGACGAAACTTCGAACGCGACGCAACTTTAGTGACAGTACCTGAATCTACGGAGTATTTTATAGTTGGATCAAAATTGTTCGTCTTCTCCAAGTTTATTCTTCGCGTAATTGCATTTGAAATGAAACTTAACGATTATTATTGCTCTCAACATAAAACTGATTAGTCTTACTCCTTACTGCTTTGGCCTTTTCAGTAAAAGTTTTCAGACCAACTTGAGAATTTGCTTCTTGAACGCGTGTTTTGTGCCGAGTATACATTACATGAATTCGGTTTTATACACGAGTGTTATTATTTATTATGGTCATATATATTATCGTATGTGCTGACGATTTATCAATTCCAGAAAGTGAATGTATCGAAGAACAGAAGCCCGCACACGAACGGACACAGTGATCTTTGAAACGAGCAAACATTACTGATAATGGGGATCTTATTAACAGTGCTGTAAAACAAAGTCACCGAATAAAACTAATTATTAAGCACTGAAACAATAATGTGAATAAACAGTTTTTTCGTCGTTTTCGTGTACATAAACATTAATAGTGCTGTGATTTTTTTTAGTGATAACCAACGCTTAAACTGAAAGAGAAATATGTGTGCGAAACTGTTATCTGTGCTGTGGAGTTTCGAACTCGTCTTGGTGTTAGTGTTCGTTCCGGTAAATATACTCACCAATAGGACTAATGGCAGCTCGAGGTTTACAATAGAAGAATTGACGACGACCACATTTCCGAGTATGATTTCGAATGATATAGATCTGGATCCCTGCAAGGCTGGTAAGTGCCAGTAATAACCGGAATACTACAATCATCTTTTAATATTATTTTCATATTGTTACATAGCTTCTAAAACACAGATTATAGAACGGATTCCATTAATCTTTTAAGCTCTCGTCTGAAAAGCATTACAATAGTTCCGTTCCATCCAGATTATTAAATGCAAATTAAATTTACTATCTCGAATCAAACAAGAAAGAACAAAAGCAGCTCTTTGTTGTTTCTGAAATTGGGCAATTTTAATCTTTTGTCTTTCGCGAAGCAATTAGAGTCGATAAACTAATGCTATCTTTTCCGTGGAGTCATCCAACCTAAGATATACTTATCGCATTTCGCGTACAAATTTACATACTTAGTTGTTTTAAGCCAACGGAATTAAAATAATCGCTCGGGGGCAGTGATAACCGAACATTATTGATAAGTTTCTGAAACCAGATGTGCCAATATTTTATCATTTCGTTACATGTGTAATTAACGGCTAATTGATATAGCATGTTTTATGTCAATCTGTGTGATAATAAATATTTACGCAAATTATTCCATTTCCAGTCATAATTTCGCTGATAAATTGGAAAAAAATATTGATTACTTATAATAAATGTGATTTATTTATTTTTAGCGTTGCCCAGGGTTAATACCTGATAATGTGTTGATTAAGGTATCTAAAGAAATATTAAAAAATAAAATAAGCTATTTTCGAATAAAATAGGAGTGAAAGTTACAACGGCTCTTTCTTTTAATATTCAATATAATAATAATATTTATTTTATTTATTTATTTCATACACAGGTATATAAACAGGATCACAGTGCAAAAGCTACCACAATCTTATGTATATTTAACTTTATTAACCTGGTATTATTAAATTGTTGAATCATAGTAAGTTTTAAGTTTGATTTGTTTATTAATGCCTATGAAACTAAAGTGTGATTAAACAAAAAGCTTTTTTTATTGAAATAAATTTGCATATGTAAGTAAACACTTCACAGGCTCGTTTGTAACAATGAAAATTAACAAACGCCCGATTATTCGGGACAAATAAATATGTCAATAATAACATTTATTTCAGACAGGATTTTGCAGTTTTAATGATATGCATCGGTAAATCATTGCAGTAAAATTGTTTTTATAAATTGTTTGATGAATGGATTGCATACATAGGTAGAAACTATTTCGTTAAATTGCACATGCAATTTATGCAACGAAAAAATGCTATGAAAATGTGTATCACACATATTGTGGCAGGCAAGCAGCTTCTAAATTTCCATAAAAAAGTCGTTATTTCTTTTCTTGAAATACTAAGTATTCCGAATTGAAACTGATTCAAATTTTGTTTAAAAATATGAGAAATATTAACATTAACTTATTCAAACCGAACGAGTTGCTTTATCATATCACGCAGGAAGATATTTTTGCTGTTCTTTTTTTGTCAGAATAAACATCTGCGACCGTAGTAACATCATAATGTGATAATACTATTCACAGAAAATATGTCAATGTCGTTTAGTAATTCATACTGATATATTTTTATAGCACAACGAACAATTCTTTCATATTCTAAAATTCCGCTAACAAATAAACTCGACACAGATTTTATTACAAAGCTCAGATTTTTTTATCAGTATTTTAAGCTTCAGGTAATTCACCGAAACGAAGCTTGTTTCATTCTGTTCTATGTGGTATATGCATTTCAAACTATGTAGCACCTTTAATAGTTTATTACACAATAAATTGTTATTATATTTTAATCGAGGCAAAGATACTGTGATCTGTAGGTTCTTTACCTTGTTTATGAGATTAAATTACTTAAAGAATTTGCAACTTCTCTAGGTTAGCATACTTATGATGTAAATAAACTTCCGCGATTGTAAATAAATAATTCGATTGCTTATAATTAGAGTGCGGATTAAAATAAATTGGTGGTGTTCCTATAACAAGCACTAAAATTTCATCATTTTGCTTTATTTCTATAGATTTATTCACTAAACTTAAATTAATAATTGAATCTTTTACTAATTTTTTTACGTAAAAATTCTCTCGACGAGTATATGTATAGTTAGTTATACATTTATACTTAAAGAAACCAAGAGAATCCCTTTTTTTAATGAATAATAAAGAATCAGATGATTGTTTTTTTCCGTCATTAATCGTGCTATCGTATCTCTGAATTAAAAATAGAATTTAATGCAAGAAAATCTAGTATCTATAACTTATGACTATAACGCTGTCATGAAAGCAACTATCACAGAAACTATCATCGTGTAAATAACTTGACTATCGCATTCATTCTATCGCGACTACTACTACTTTCATACTATTTCATTTGACTAAATAATTGATAGTGCTATTGCGATAGTAATTCATCTTATTTGATGATTTCACAATATTTAAAATGGCCCAATAGTTTGATTTTTAATTTTTTTAAGAATGACAGATATTTCCATTTTGCTGGAAAAAGATTCTCCAGAATTTAAAAAGAGATCATGTAGGAGAGGTTTTACTACCATTCTGAGAACTTGCCAGCATTAGAGAGTTCTGGTAAAAAATAAGAAACATATTTTAATAATTTCGCCAACAACAACAGCTACAGTTGTAATTAATTCATCGTCGGCAACTTACTTACTGCCTTACTATCGCTAATTTCTTAAAAATCTCTTTCCCTGTAGATACTGGACTCTCATGTCAGGACTATCACACTCACTTTCTTGGTAGTACTATCATTTTGAAGACCAGCCTTTATCATAATCGCCAAGAAAGCTGCATATTATTACATAATTAATAACGAGCGAAAATTTGATATAAAATTATTTCGTTTCGTTATTAAACAGTTCAAGATATTTCAAGTATCCAGTAGAATCTAGCATCAGATAATCAAAAAGTTAGACAAAAATTAGCGGAAGTCGTTGTTCTTTATAAAACACCTTTTGATTATTCATTAATGAAAGTAGCTGATGTGAAATTAAAAAGTAATTAAGAGTATCAGCATTAAAACTTTAATTATGAAAGTTAATATAATCCGCAAGTGCAATGTCAATTACAGGCAATTTCTCCATTTTCCCCGCACAAAGACAGCACGTCTGTCGTCGTATTAACTCTACGTTTCGGCTTCCTACATACCTACGTCAGTTATCCCATTGAGCCGGTGTGATTTTGTCATTCAACGGAACGCATTCCTGAAAATGACGTGCCGACATTCATTCGCATGAATGCAAATCTACAACGAGCCTCCGATGCAACTTGTATTGTTGTGAATGTGCCACCGTGCTGGTAGCAGCATACAACAATACAACAGGCAGTTTTAAAAGCCCTTCCTCTCTCATCGCGTTACGTGTGCATGCTTGTGTAACACTGACGGTTTCTTTTGTTACGTGCAGGGACGTGTTAACTCCGCAAACGGGGTTATACTATTACGTTTAAAATGGCGTTTTATTCACGGTTTTGCCTCACCTTCATTTAGTGTTATTACCTCTGGGAATTTATGATGGATACGTAAAGTTTTTTTGCGGCATCAATCTTGTCTCTCGTAGAACGCAGCGATTATAAAACTTCCATCCAACAGCGCTACTCGTCAGTTTCGAATTAACTGCGCCAATGGCAATTTTTTTTTATTAAAGCTTTCAGAATGACTGTGTTGTTCTGGCTGAAATAATTCACTTTTAAACGTAGTTACATGAATTTATGACAATTGCTTTTTTTTTTTTGGAAATCAATTAGAATTTTAAGATTGTAAGATTTATATTTCCAACTCTTGTTTAGCATGAACTGTTCGAATTCGTTTTGGGTTTATAATTTGATTCCTTCATCTAGAAGTTTTCGAGGATAGATGGGAACCTTCGAGAAGAAACAGGATGTATATTAGAATGTGGCGGCAACTATTAAATGGCTATTAATTGGGCGTTTTGCCCAAGTACTCAAACTTCCTTAGAATTATTCACGTTAAGCTATGAATTTTTAATAAAACCATTATTTAACTATCCCACCAATCTCCATCCATAATAGATAGGTATTTAGTATTCCAAATATTGCCAGAGGTGGGTAAGTACTTATTATGAGTGGTAGTGTACCTAACTCTATGAGCAAATTTGATTATTGTGTGCAGAACGAAAATCTCTCCACCTACATTCAACCACTCTGTAAGTTCATATATAACACAACTTGTTGATTGATAGACAGATCATTTTGTTTCAGCTAGAATCTTATATCTTATAGCATTAACTCCATCCCCTGTTATTACATGAGGTTAAAACAAGATTTGCTTTAGACTCGATTTTGAACCCAAACTTCAAGTTATGCACATCTAATTACAAACTCCAGCAAAAAGTGTGTTGTGTTCAACAATATTATTTTACGATTAATAAATCAACAACTTGGATTCTTACTTAATTATATTTTCGATACATCATTTGTAAGTATTTATTTTAAAAAGTTCAATTGAAAACTATTTAATATGCATAGTAGATTTCAATAGTTTTCCATATCAAATAAAAATTATATTTCTGCAAAGGCAAAACTAATTAATTAATTAAAACATATTTGATAGGAACATTTTATAAAGCAAATGTAAGTTAATGGTAAAACAAACTATCTACTTTTGCTCTACATGAATGTATCGGCAAAATTTGTCGACGCAGTTTCATTTAAACTCTGAAACTGCCATGCAATTCATTTTGCGCTTAACACGGTGCTCAAAGCGCTTTTAGCTGCCGGACTTAAAAAATATAAAAGAACGTAATTGCTGCCGTTAACAACCAACATGTCAGGGCAATGTAGCAAATTCTAGTAACATGCGCAATTAAAACTCTTGCGAATCTATTATATTATAATTTGGCGATTTACGCCGTGAAATCCATTTAATTAAATAATTAAATGAATAATTGCTAAAGCTCATTTTTTTAACAGGAAGCACTGTATTGTTAAGCGACTAACAGAATCACACGAATTATGTGATCAACTTAGTAATCCACTTATAGACCTTCTTATAATTAAAAAAAAAACTTTATTATTTATAAACTAATCAAATAGCAAATACCATGCTGAAAGTGTAGGATGTTTAATTGAATTGTATTCACTATTGATATCAGTTAATAATTTATTCCTATTCCAGATTGAGGTCAAATAATAATTTGTTTATATATTTTTCTAGATTAGAAATTGTAATTAAATGACATAACATTAGATAATATCTGGATTTAAATTTTTAAATTACGTCATGAGAAATTTCCATTCCAATGAAACAAATAAATTTGTAAATTATGCATTAATTAATTCTAGTATCTAGCAATGAGTGGTTTGGGAAATTCTTTTATAAATTAGAAGATGATGGTGTTATTTTATTTTTAAATAAATTTGCACCATCGATCTCAGTCGATACACTCTGTAGAAATACCGTTTTCGACCGGTCGTTATCGTATAATTAAACTGTCTACTCCTGTCTGTAAATCTAGTACCATTCAATTCCGATAAATTAGTTTATTGAGGCGGTAAACGGTCCAATAACCGTTTCTGTTTCGCCGTAAATGTACATCAGGCAAACCGGAAACCTATAACCGAGTACTAAAGCTCCAGTATCATCATCTACACTCGTGCTAATTAATACTAATACGAGTGCCGTTTAGAACTTGGGCTTTAACCGTTTCATATCTTTGAAATTGGATAATTTCTGTGCATGTGTTTTTGGTGAATTTATCAAAAACTTATAATTTTTGAAGTTTGGATAATTATTTTAATTTATTGCTTCTGTAATCTTGGTTTACACTAAACAGAAACATAGTCGAAAGTCGATTAATTTGACTGTCTTGTATATCTCAATTTGATGGTGTGCGAAGAGTGTTCTTTTCGAAAAATTATTAATTTTGTTTTGCAATTACGATAGGGATCAGTTTAACTTAATTTCAATTGTTTGGTAACGACCGCCGTTTAAATTTTGGTTTTCCTACTGGTTGTTTCACTGAAACAAAAAAGTGTTCTCATTAAATATGGCAAATACTTATATCTCCAGTCGAAAATAAAGTCACGAACATTTTTAGAAACTCTATTACATTTGTGCAGAAATTTTTCTCAACTTTACGTTCATAAAATATTCTGTAAAATTGGCCGGCCCGTAAGTAATTAGTTTGGAAATTTTATTTAAAATTCGAGACTCGAACGGCATCAAAATCCAGCCGCCCACTATGCAATTACTAAATTTTGTTTGCCGAAATACTTGAGGCGAGGAAACTGCTCGAAGTTTGAAACACATATCAGTTTGAAACTTTAAACGAAATACATATCGATCGCGAGGAATAAATTAGCAACAACTCATATACTTAATACAATTCGCTCTTTTAATTCTTTTCAAGCGTGTTCAGCTTTATCCCATGTAAACTGCAGTAGATTTTAAAGTACAAAAACTATCAGATCTTTAAAGCTATTGATCTTGTTCGTTTATATGAGAAATCTATATCCTTTTTTTTATGGTTTTGTAATCGTATTCTGCTTTTACAACGTCTTTATCGAAAACGTTATTATTGTGCGTCATTTGACTTCCTCCCGCCCGACGAAATTGTCTAATGATGCGAAATAACAATGTATTTTGCCGAGGAGTGTTATGTTCCAAAGCAACGCAGATTTATTTCCCTCTTCGTGTTTTATTAGTCGAAAAATGGTTCACTTAATACGAGAAGCATCTGCCATAATACCTAACAGTTTAGCACAATAAGTTCGTCAGTCAGATAACCAAATAAATCCCTTCAGTCTTATGACGCGCGCCCTACGTACGTAAACAGTTCGTTGAATAGCCCTCCTGGCAGGGGATTTGCTGCGACCATGCTATTAAACTTGGAGAATTAGGGTTGATGCCGAATGACACCGCTCTAAGCTCCACAAATTGTTGCCACTTTCAATTAACTTTTCGTTGGTCCGCGCGCGTCCGCGGGGAGTGATAAATCCGTCCCTTAATAATGTCAAGGTTTTAATTTTTAACGGCGCTATTAATTATTTCGGCTTAAACTTCCGTCATTTAAGATTTGCACCCCTTAAGTTCTTTTCTATGGCAGTAAAATGAAGTTCCGGGGAGTTCATACCGCTCTGGAAATTCCCCAGAGAAAAATTCGCGCTGCACTAAAGCTGCTACAACTTTTTTGAATACCAGAGTTCATTTGTTTTTTTTTTTTTTTTGTAGCGAATGACGAGCAATTTGGTGTTTACGAATTTATTTAAAAACTACATATATTTACAATTAATTAAAAATATTATTCGTTAGATTTAAAAACGAATATAATACAGAAATGCAAATAACAGGCTTAGCTGGACGTTTACAGAGACATATGATTGCACCGTATTGAATCTGGGGTACTTCAAGACTCTTCCTTTGGTCCTGCATTATTTGATATTTACACCAAAAGCGTAGCTTCTGTATTGAGGTATTACGGAGCTCATTTATATACAGATGATTTTCAAAGGTAGAAGAAAAAACAAGCATCTTTAGTTTTTTAAAGAACTAATGAATTCGCTTCTTTGATTAATTGTATTATGAATATTAGGCAACAAAAAATTGATTATTATTGTTATTATATGCTAAAGAAGGAATGCCTCTGCCTTGGAGATTTCAGCAGGACCCACGATCCTAAACATTCATAGTTTGCTGAGATTGCTGAGAATAACGAACGCAGCTATAAATGCACTTCAAACGCGATTGCAAAACGGAATCAGCATTGAAGCAATTGCAACTGAATTAGCTGTTAGTATTATTAATTGCAGAAAATATTAATTTACTTGGAATCGAATAAGATGGATGAAATTTTATAGGCTGACGATGGTACATATTATATTAAAAGCTGAAATAAAAAAGAACATAACTTGCACAGAAAGTAAAATTTTCCAAGCATTTTATTTCATTTTATAATTAATTAATTACTTAATTAGTTCTTTGAAATCATTTGGCTTTGTACATTAATTTATTGAAAGCCAATTACGTGTTATCACAATCACGAAATTATTTCATTGCTCGTATCACAGGATTTTTCTTTTTCGTAAAATTAAAAATCGAACGAATCAATATCTAAAATGAGCGAAATATTTATTTAACAATTTTCGCAGTGTCCTCATTAATTTTATTAGTAAAAATGTACCATATACACAGAAAGATGACCGAACGAAACATTCATAAAAGTTCTGCATTCAAAATTTAAGAGTCTGTTTTTTATGTTGGTTTAAACTCCAGTTTATAAAATGAACTTCATGAGGTTCATCTCTTGATCGTCCTTCTTTGTTTGCTGCTTGATATTTGATTGAAAAACACAATATATAAAAAACAATGGGATAAAGAAGTTTAAAATTGTTTTAAAAATGGAAAGCAAATAAAAAGAAATGATGAAAGTAATTTTCTAATTGCTCCGTATAATACACAAAAGCGAAATATTTTTGATTCATATGAGGTTTGGTTGGTATCATTCATCTTCTCGTAACACGATTTTCCCATTAGATCAGGAACCTCCATAACTTTTAATTTTATAGGACACTAAATACAAAAACGTAAGCTCAGCGTGTTCGTGCGTTCGATTTACGAAGCGATTTTATATTCGCGGCTTCGAAAGGGCGAAGACACGTTCCGTGAGGAGTTTAAACTCGTTGACGTAGTAAATAGTTTAATTAACAGGGCGGCGGGTGTTGCAAATAATGGGTTGCCGGGCTGAGCATGACATGATCTACAAACAGCAGTTGTAAGGTTATTGATTGCAAAAAGCCGCAGTTAATGACGAAACCTTGCGGCATCATCAGGCCGGATTACAGGGACTTAACATGGGTTTGATGGCCAGTCACTTCGAGGGACCCGCCGCCATCGTTCGTTTCGCCGACGGTTCAACCCCCGCAGCACGTCGTTAAAAAGTTATGCTTATGCATGAGAATTACTGCCCTCGAAATCTGTTTCGGGTCAGCAATGTTCCCAACAATAAACAGAAGAACTTTTATTAAACACCATTCTGGTAAACGTTCGGACATTTAGGGTTAAGTGTATCGCGGAGAAAGTCACAATTATCCCGTTCATCAGCGACTAAAATTTAATTTTTACATCCGTTGGTTTACAGGTTCTATTATTACTAACTTGAAGCTGAAAAATTATTATTGGCAGAAATGGTTAACCATGAATAATTCATACTAAGCGCTTATATCTTGCATCTAAATCTCAAATAATCTACAGTGTATTCTGTCTAATCCCAAAAGCATCTTTCAGTATGTCTCGGATCCCGAATAAATTATTCCTAAATGATAACAAACCGTTTGATCATCCACAGGATATCGTCAATTGTTTTCTAAAATTAATTTGCCTGATTCTAGGAATATTGAACTTTACGATGTACACTCGAAATTTCTCCCATTTCCTCTGGCGTCTGTTTCTGAAAAGAAACTATTGGTTAAATTTCCTGCTAAACTTACTGCTGGTGAGGATTTAATTTCAAGCTTCTTAGTTCATGATGCTAGATAAGTACTTGTCAAGCCATTACTGTACAATTGCTACATCCCCTTTTCCTGATGCATGGAAGCATGTTAGGACTTAGGCTGTTTGTAAAAAAGAGGACAAGCCGCAGTGTTATAGCAATATTGAACAACTTTGCTAAAATTTCTAAACAATACACGTACAAGATTATTTATAAACAAACATGTTCTTATGTTGCATCTTGTCAACATGGCTTTGCTTCTGCTAGGTTAACGACTACGAACTTACGCAATTTATTGCTGAACAACTGATTCGACAGAGTTAGGTTGAATTTGTATATAATGGCCTGGCTAGTGCTTTTGACGCGGTACTTCGTGGTATCCTTCTCAGGAAACCTAGTGCTTTCGGCATGTCTTCCTATAAGCTATGTATTTTATAATGGCTATGAATCGCTTGATATCAAGTAACTTCTAACTTGGGACCTTTACTATTTGTGTTACTTATTAACAACTTATTATCAGTTCATTCCTGGTAACCATCCTGGCTATTTACTAAATGGTCAATTCCTTAATGGAAGACAGGCCATGTTGGATCTTGGAGACTTTTTGATTCTTCTTTAAGTTTTGCTCACCATATAGGCAATTTTGTCGTCGCAGCCTCTAAAAGTCTTGGTTTCATCCTGCGTACAGTCAAATATTATTTGGCTGTCTTAATAACTCCTTAGTTATTAGTAGGCTTGCGAATGCTTCTCAAGTTTGGTCACCTTATTACAATTGTTATAGTTTAGATATTGAGCATCTTAGTTTAAAACCTATTTATATAATTTTCATTTAAATCTGCTAAAACGTATCTCAAGCGACATTTTTATTTCATGATATCTGTGAATGTATTAGTGTTACCATTAGTGTATTTTTGCAGAATTTTCCCGCTTCTTACTGAAAATCAGGTTGCTAAGAAACACAATAACGTAACAGAAAATTAAAAAAAAAGCTCTTGATGAGTTTTCTGGTTAAGAAGGTAGTGTTGGTAATTGCTTTGCATGGAGCACGTTGGGCGGAAGAATTACGTTTACTAAAAGTGGATGATGTAGAAGATTGCAGCCATATTTTGATCATAACATTACATGACACGAAAACAAAGAAAAAACGACACTTTTCAGTTATATCGGAGGATGGAGTAAACGGATTGAGGCTTACGAAAAGTATTTGAGACCCAAAAATGTGGACCATCGCATTATAGACAGGGCAAGTGCACAAAGCAACCAATTGGTATAAAGACCTTCTACAATTTACCAAAGAAAATTGCTGCGTACTTTGGGCTGAACAGCTTCACAGACCATTGTTTCCGAAGGACATCAGCGACCTTTTTGGCTGGCGTAGTAGTGCTGTTGCAGAAATCTACGTCGAAGATAGTATCGAAAATAAAGTAAAAATTTCAAAGAAAATTTTTTGTAATTCGACTGAAAAGCAATCTTCGACCTCTGAAACGCCAACATCAACAGTAGCAGCAAGTGAAGTAATAAATTCTAATTTGTCAGTGTCAGCATTGCGGTCAGTTTCCTCATCATCTGGTGTAATATTTAATAACTTAACAAATTGTTCTTTCACAATTTACGCTAATAAATTAAATGAATGAAAAAAAGTGTTGCTAACTGAAATCGTGAAGAAACGTGTTGCTAACGAGAAAAGTCCCTCTTTTCTTCACGGTTTTTGATTAAACAATGTGTCACTTTTCTATCAACTACACGAAAAAAGATATTTTTCACTCCGAAATTGAATTTTTTTTTGAATTCTGTTTACTTATCAAAGTAAGTTCAACAAAGAATCTGGAACAAGTTAAAGACTTACATATTGAGGAATATGGACCTCTATTATTTTTTCCTTTATTTAAATTATTATATAATAAATTATTTAAACGGGCACTTAAAATTGGCACTATCACTCTGTGTTTCACTATCGTTTGATAGCTTCGTCAGGAGTGAAAATAAAATAAAAATCATTTTTATTTTCACTCCTGATAAAGCTATCAAACGAGAGTGAAACGTAGAGCGACAGTGCCAATTTTAAGTCTCCTGGTAACTTCGTCAGGTGTGAAAATGAGAAAAAAATATTTTTTTTTCACTCCCGACGAAGCTATCAAAGGATAGTGAGACGTAGAGCGAAAGAGCCAATTTTAAGTGTCCGTTTAAATAATTTATTATAAAATTTTCACCGGACAAGAATCTACTTTAATTATAAATTATTATAATAAGGATAACAAATGAAAATCGAAACTTGGCGAAAAAAGAATGCAAATGGAATTGTAGTATTTAATTCACAGTGAAACTAAAATCAAATGAAATATTACTTGAAAAAGAAAAAGAAAATTTATACTAACTGCTCTCAAGTTGATTTATTTATTGACTAGAGAGCCTTAGTTAAAACTAATTTCTGAACTATCAAAATAATGTCGTTTTGTTAAATTTAAACTTTAAAAAGTTAATTAATTTGCTAGAAATATTTATGAATAAACCAAACATTTTTGTACTCGAAAATAATTTCGTAACTGGTTAATCTCTTACATATTAATAACTAATTAAATTTTCGGTTAGTATACCTATAACGAGCGTTTTCTATTTTAAGCTCCGCGTAGTACTATCCGAATTTTAAATAATTATGGAAATGTTGTTGAAAGTACTCGGCGAAGCAGATAAACCGCACTTAAATTGCGAAGTAAATTAAATTCGAAAATTACGCGAGAAAAACGTGTAGACGTTCAGGAAATTTCTGGTATGCAAAATAAACGATATGTAAATTCGCTGAGCACCTATTGTGCGGTATAATTTAGTGCAATTGATTGATTTGATAGACCCTTTATCGTGCAGGTCCACATGCCTCTATAAACCACGCTAACAATGTTTCCATCGTAAAACACGGCATTATAAATGGAACAGGTGAATAAATTACCATAGCATTACAAGGGCAGACGGCTTCGCCCGCCTCGTTTGCCAGGCTCTATACAATTGTGCAAAATCGTCCTCGGCCTCTGATGACGCTGTGCGACGAATATGGCCGCCCTTGATCCGCGCTATCAGTAAACTGCTGATCTGCGAGACCTATAATCAGCGCATGTCAAACGTCACAGGCCTTTTCATTAAGCGAATTCGAGGTGATGCTCCAGACAACTTGTCTCTCCAACGTAGCGATTCATTTTTCTTGCAAACATGTTTATTTGAACGACAGTGATATTCTGTTTGCCAAGTTAAACCAATCCACTTCAGAAATGTTTGTAGATAATTACGTATTTACTACAACAGTTTAATGAACCCAATCGCCGATAGTGGAGGACACTTTTTGTAAAGAATAATCTGTAAGTTGTGAAAAGGAAGCATAGAAGAATAAGGTGCACTATAATCAGGACTAATTCCAACCAATTTGAAAGGAATTTGCCAAAGTAATCCAAAACTACTTTTTTCAAGCTTAATCTGTTGCAGCTCACATTAAACTAAGCTAGTAATGTGAGAATGGTTCTGCCATAATCATTATAGAAACAAACAATCTTGGAAAATCTAAATTCATTCTCTCATTAAAATGTAATAAGTAAATTGTTCTGTTAAATTGAAGTAAAATTTATATTTTATATTAAATTCTGCCGTTCGTGGATTTGTAAAATTTAAGGATTCAGGATACATTGTGCAGGTACCTAAAGAGATTTTCGTTAATCTAAATATATAGAAGCGGCGATATAAGCTCCCTACATGAATTTCCTCCGTGTGCGGTCGGAGCGATCAATATAGATATTATAATGGCAAGACAATATAACGGAAGCATGCTCTGGTGCAGATCAAACTATAAAAAAACACGTTATTGTTAGCGCCAGCCTGCACATTCGAACAAAGCTGTTAATGCATCTCGTAAAACGACGAGAGCCACCCGCACAATCGTGGATTACTTTACTTCAGCCCTTACTCTATCATAATCCGATTTCAAATTCCCCATCACTCCACAACTAGATTTGTTCTTATCCCATTATTTATTTAGCAGGATTAATCCTTTTCAGTGAACTGAATAGTAATTTTTTCCTAAAATAAATTCGATTTCTAGGTAAAGTCAAACGCCGTCAAATAAAATAAGTTTACCCCTGAAATCTTACAAGTCTTTTACAATTACTGAAAAAGTTACAAATTTTCAGAATTGAGTTCAGATCTTATCTCGTAATCCGATTTTGATATTTCGTACAAACAGATTTACTGTTCGCAAAACCAGTTCTTTTATGTTGAAAGTTCCACGTTGTAGATTAACAAAAATTTCTTCAACAGACTTAAATAAGCTCTAGGAATTGAGTAACGTGAAAAATTCTTTGTGAATACTTCAGGGAACAAGTTTAAATTGTTAAGATTCAAATTCCTTGTAATTTTTTCTGAGGGATACGATTAGAAATGACGAGGATAATTCCTTTAAGAAAATTTAAAACTGAACAGGACATCTTAATTAAGAACGATAAAAATTTTACTTTAACACAATCCTACTACTATCTCTTGTTATTGACACGTATTATACACGTAGCTTTAACAACTATCAAATTAATGGCAACGCGAGCCAATTAAGGACATTCTTTTTGATTTCAGTAGTCATTCTTTAGTAGAAAATTTTATGACCACTTTGAATTACTTGCAGCTGTAACTGAAAACCGAAAACATTTTCTTCCGCTTAATGCAAAGCAGCTAGCGAAATATGTGCATTTATTACTTTTAATGCTTCTGAATAAGGCAGTGAGGTCGAATTTGTGTAAATGCTATGTAATCTATGCACATACTGATTTAACGAGAACATTAATAATGAATTATGATACGGAAACAAAGTGATAAGGCCATACCTGTTTTAAGTGGGCCAATCAATAAATCTTTATTAAAAACGGATTCAGAGGAACTGAAAGAAGATTAATTGTTGCAAAATAATATTAAAGTTAAGATGTTGTTATTTGTTAAAGCACAGCTTTGCACGTTTTATAAATTGATGTCGATTAGAATTATTTTCGAATGAATGGCAGTGGTCAGTAACAAACGTTAACATCAGTCCGGTTCTTTCGCCTTTCATCCTTTGAAAGAATTTCGCAAATAATAATGGCCTTTTACCGCCGTATGAGATCATAAACCCCGTGTAACTCGGGACGGACGGTTTTAATTTACGAGCAATATTCGGTGCAATATCATATGTCGCATTCAAAGAACCCACTGAATTGAAAGGCGACATCTGTGAAGAGTTACCGTTAGAGGAACGGTCATTTTTAATAATAAAAGCTGGACCATTTTTGAACGTAAAAAACCAACGGAAATTTAAAGCCGTTTAACACTCCACTGCAATTTTCTTAATTGATAGTTTCATGATGTTTAACGCAAGTAATAAAAAGTTAATTTGTTTACACTTTCACTAACATTGATGTTTTCGTTTTGTTTTAATGTGTTTACATAATCGCTCGTTTCGTTTCAGGTGAATTTATGGGTGACATTGCGATTCCCAACGATTACTCGACCACGATATCGCAAAAAGACGTCGAAAAATACAAGCAGTTGGTGTTAGAAGGTCTCCAGATAGAGGAGGAAGGTCTGACGGATCTGATGCGTAAAAAAACAAAACAGCCTTCACCTCCGGACACATCGAGGAGTTACAATGACCCAATAGATAATCTATCTAAAATGGAATCGGCCGAGAGGACGATTAAGAAAGACTATTTGTTGCGTTCTACATACATCGACGATCGTTTTTTGAAAAAGTCGAAGAAGATCGCACGCTTGAGCGAGGCGGAAATGCAGGATAGACTCAATAAAGTGCAAAGTAATACGCGAGAAATTAACGGCGGTCTACAACTGTTTACGACTGTAACCGAAAAACCTAAAATTAGACATCAGAGACGAGCTGAGCAGAGAAAAAGACTGAAACATAGAAAAAATCGTAGAAAGATAAAGTAAGAAAAGTTCAAGTTGTTTTCTAATTCGAATTTGCTCAAAATATAATTTCTTTCGAAACACTACTTATAAACAGGTTTAGTTTTGTGCAAAAGCTTTTTAATTAATTTCTGAAAATTATTAAATCTTGAAGATTCGTTACTAAGTTGCCCAGCTTTCAGAACAATTCGCTACTCATTTAATTAAACATTATAGTTTCAAGCTAGGAGGATATTGATAATAGAATTCGTTTTTCTTCAAGCATATTAAAATGTTTATGTCTTGCCATCTAAATTGGCGAATCGCTTTGGACAGCTTGACCAAAAAAAAGTTAAAAATAATATAGTAGAAAAGAAGTGAAAATGTTAAATTTTTGTTTTCAGTACCGAATCGGTAACAAAACTGCCTTCAACCTTTAATCAAGATGAGGTTCCCGTGCACGAATTCGAGCCGCACTTCGATTTCAAGCCGAAAACTCAAACCAGCACAAATCTCAACATCAAAGTTCCTAATTTTTACAACGAGAAAACAATCCATCGACGAATTACCCGAGCCGCAACGGCGAGAAAGGAACGGGTTTGGGATTACGGCGTAATACCGTACGAAATCGACGGAAACTTTAGCGGTGGACATAAAGCGTTATTCAAGCAAGCCATGAGACACTGGGAGAATTTCACTTGCGTGAAGTTCGTCGAAAGGTCACCTGATGACCACCCTAATTTTATTTTGTTCACGGAGCGGCCCTGCGGGTAAGGCATTGTAATCTGTTTTGTGTGTAATTTGGGGATAGATATAATAATAGTTTGAATATAAATTCACTCTGACGTTCAGTTTTGAGATTAAACCGAAGTCATGATAAATTATCGTCGGAGATGTTGATAATCGAAACTGCTTCCATGGAGATTGGATGACGAGGGGTTCTCCTTGTCCAATTAAATTTCCACCGGATAAAGACGTGAAAGAAACTTTTTACTTAAATCACTGCTCTAAAACATATCCCCCAAACTTTTTAACTATACGTTTACAAGAAGCTACCATCACATTACCAGATAAATTATCTTTAGAAAATAAAAACTAATCCTTTAATTAAAATTATATTTTCCAAACGGATTACATATAATAAGATCAATAACGAAGGAAAACTTTTCTCTTCAGAAATTGTACCATTGGTTATAAAAAATGATGCAATGATTTGTTGGTTTTTGAAGAATATTTCTGTTTATTGTCTCGACTAGTTTCGACCATCGCTATTATCAAAAGGGTCAATTTTTTGAAAGTGGCAAAGGCCGAAATTGACTAATAAACAAAAATATTCACAACAGAAAATTAAACTCAAGCACATCGTTAATCAAGATGAAACAAAATGAAAATACTGTATTTTTCTCAGAATATTAAAGGGATATAGTAATTATAAAGTAAACTTTATTTTCTTTTTTGTTTAAAAAATTATATGATGATAGTTTTAAGAGATCATTACATTGTACATTTTTACCAAAATATTTATAAATCTTTTCATTTCTCTTGATTCCAAAAATTTGCTTCTTACCTTTAAAAAATTTTTTTAATGAAAAAGTTGAGGCAAATAATCATTCCCGCCCCATTCAATACGTAAGTGCAACGCAAGTGAGATACGAAAAATTATTTTGTATTGTCCTCCTATAGAGCATCCTGTACTTCCAACAAGAAAATTAAAAATAGAAATCTGGGACAGATGCGAACCTGCACATTGGCACACATTATCATATCGTTCACGTAAATAAATTGAATCTGAAAATTTACGCCCTTTTCTACCTTTACATACTTCCAGTAATAAACGAGAATATTAACTGTAACCGCAATTATTCGTTTAACTTTTTGCAGATATTTATACAGAATTTCTTAAAGGAAAATCTTTCTTTTTTTTATTGAAAAGATGTAAAACATTATCTTTCGAAAGAAAAACACTCTCTTATTAGAGAGTATTAGAAAGAACATCACTGCCTCATTTCATAGTAAGTAATTTGGTGTACACTTTTAACTTTTCTTTGATTGAAAATACTGGCATATCTTTCTACTGTGATTCTTCAAAGTAAAATATTACTTTAATCAATAAATTTCAATTAAATTTAAATTTAGGTCCTCAACTAAATAGAGGGTGCAAATTTGCAGATCCACAACTGTCCAGGATTTAGAATAAAAAACTGTTTCAGTGAAAGTGACGCTACATTTAATAATTGCCAGAAACATTTCAGAACGTAGTCTGAAGTGTCTAATTACAAACAGATTAATTAAATGATAAGCGTTCAATGAAAATTTTAAAATTCGTCTAATCTGTTTTCAGGTGTTGCTCCTTCGTGGGAAAACGAGGAAACGGCCCTCAGGCAATTAGCATAGGCAAAAATTGTGATAAATTCGGGATCGTAGTTCACGAGTTGGGTCACGTAGTTGGATTCTGGCACGAGCACACGCGACCGGATAGAGATAGACACGTTAATATTATTCGAGATAACATAATGAACGGTGAGACTTTTTATTGCATCTGTTAATCCCCAGAAGATTTTCGCGCTCACGTTTGCCCTACTCCACTTTACGCCCGATCGTGTTTTAACAACCGCCTTTTGATGAAACTTTGTGTAATTTTTCCGTTCGTTTTCTTAACGGACGACCGGCAATTATGAGCTCGCCGCTCTTGAACATTCGTTAGCAAAGATGGATCGACGTGAAATATCGACAATAATAAATTTATCGTGAAGGCGAATCGGACGAATATACGTTTATTTGCTGAAACAATTTATTATCGTTCAGCGAGTTAGCTTTCTCTTTGTTGCTGTAATGTAAACAGTATTTCAGAGTGAGGGTGGAAGAGTGCGCAATTTTTTCCGGGGGTAAATTATTAGAACTTTTATACTGCATTGGCCGTAAAGTTAAGCAGGCCAATGTTAAAACCTCGTTATGGATTAAAGGACACGTTCAGCGTAATAAATCTTTTTAGAAAGTTTCGCCGCGCTATTAAATTTTTAAAGGCGGAAAATGCTTTACGTTTTATTTATTTATGGCTACACTTACGATCTACATACTTTTTCCATCGCGGAAAAGCGAAGAACATAATGATAATTCCCTCGAATCTGCAAGAATTCGAGTGGCTGATATTCGACGAATACAAAGCAGAAAAATGATGCGCGCATTGATAATATTAATTAAATTATCCGCACCTCATCAAAGAGTTATGATTCATTTAATTTGGGGTGAAATATGGGAGCAGCCTACCATCATATTCACAATTCCGAAGAGCTTTTATCAACATTCCGCAATAATAAATCTGATGTGATTACATTAACAATTTGTTAATTAAAATCATTCGATCGCATGCTGTGCGTTGTAATAAAGCTTAAACATATATAAGTAAACGCGTGTAATTAAACTTCTGCATGTATTTTATTTGCTTTAATTCCGAGTTTTAACAACTACGCAAAATCACAAATCCATTACAAGCAGAAATGCAGCGAGCGATTTTCATAATTTAATAGTCCGCGTTAGCGTGAAAATCCGCATGAAAGTAATTCGTTATTCGCGGTAAAATCTCCGACGTTCTCTCCAGCCGAACAAAAGTAATGAACTGGTGGTCTGTTGAAAAACCAGTAATTGAAACTCGTTAATTTTTTTCCAGGGCAGGAGTACAATTTCAATAAGCTGAATGAAGAGGAAGTAAATTCACTGGGTTTAACGTACGATTACGATTCTATAATGCATTATGCGAGGAATACGTTTTCGAAGGGAACCTATTTGGACACCATACAACCCATTGACGTACCTGGTAGGAAGAGACCTGAAATTGGGCAACGCGTCAGATTAAGCGAAGGGGATATATCTCAGACTAAATTACTTTACAAATGCCCCAGTAAGTTATATTTTCTTGTTTTTTCTTTGGTTTGCAATAACTAAAATATTTTTCTTGTAGAATGTGGAAGAACATATCAAGCAAATTCGGCAACGTTCTCTTCTCCAAATTATTTATCCCAGAAGGCACCGGACGACGGTGAAAAGTGCGAGTGGCGAATTACGGCGACTCATGGAGAACGAATTATTTTAAATATTACGGAATTGGATATAGCGAAGTCTCCGGAGTGTAAAAACGATTATCTCGAAATCCGAGATGGATACTGGCATAAGTCTCAGTTGATCGGAAAATTCTGTGGGTCGGGAAAAATTACTGAACCAATCGTGTCAACCGGAAGCAGGATGTTACTCACCTATGTTACGAAAAATCCAGCTGGGCACCGCGGATTCGTCGCAAGCTATGAAGGTAACACTCAGCCGGATTATTTTAGAATTCTCTTCATTTTTCTAGAAACATAGGAAAATTGTGTACCAACTTATTATTTTTTCTTAAAATATGAAACACAGTCTTAAACTACGTTTTACATCCTGTGTTATATTCTGAATTCAAGTACTGAGTACAGAACGTTTCGAGTTTTTTTCATCTTAATATTACGTAAATAATAAGTATGGACTGTATGTCGAAACTTAACTAATTATATATTCATTCAAACCCGTTCTTTCTGACTTGGTACCTCTTTAAATTCTAAAATATGAGGTGATAAATAAAATAGCAGCCATACTATTACCAGTTTCTTAATTATGGCTTCACTTAATTGATGCCTGCTTGTATGTAATTGTAAATGTTTTAAAATATAGCCACAAATCATTGTTTTCCTAAATTCTGAACTGTACCCTTCACTAAAGCAGAAAAGTTAACTTAACTCGAACACAAGTTCTTTCCAAAACGCTAGGAAAACAAAATGGCAACTTTAAGAATCGAATTCATAGCTATCTGGGTTTGCACAGTTTCTTTTTCGCCATAGAAATCAACTTTTTTCCATTACTTTCACCAAGGCTTTCATTTTGAACCAAATTATTGTTTTTTAAAATTTTTCTAATCTTGTGTTCTTCACGAAAGAACTTCTTCAATATAAACTTGAATATTTTCAGCGGTATGCGGTGGTGAATTAGATTTGGAAACTGGGGGTCATTTAGAATCGCCGAATTATCCTGAAGATTACCAGCCGAATAAGGAGTGCATCTGGAAGTTGACGGTTCCCGAGAGCTACCAGGTTGCTTTGAAATTTCAATCATTCGAAGTTGAAAATCACGACAACTGCGTTTATGATTACGTAGAAGTACGCGATGGTTTAAACAACGACAGTCCCTTGATGGGCGTCTTTTGCGGTTATAAAATTCCTCCAGATATGCGATCGACGAGCAATCACTTGCTGGTGAAGTTTGTTTCGGATGGTTCCGTGCAAAAAGCAGGTTTTTCTGCCACATTCATGAAGGAATTTGATGAATGCTCTCGGATTGACCATGGCTGTGCACAGGAATGTATAAACACTTTAGGATCTTACGAGTGCGCTTGCCGGATTGGATACGAGCTTCATTCCGATGGGAAAAATTGTGAAGGTATGTTTCTTAAAATTACGAAAAATTCTTCTAATTTTTTTTATAACAGATGCTTGCGGTGGAACTTTCATTGAACCAAACGGCACAATTACATCTCCGTCTTTCCCTCATCTGTATCCATCGAATAAAAACTGCGTTTGGGAAATAATTGCACTGCCACAATATCGAATTACGCTCAACTTTACACATTTTGATCTTGAAGGCAACAACATTCCCCAACAGCCCTGTGAGTACGACAGGATTGAAATTCACAGCAAACTTGGTGATTCGAAATTCAACAAGCACGGCATTTTCTGTGGATCAAAGCCACCTCCACCAATAACTTCAGATGGCAACGCTTTACGCATTATTTTCAGTTCAGACCCCAGCGTTCAAAAAACTGGATTCGCCGCTGTCTTCTTCACGGGTACCACAAGTTTCTTTTTTGGTTAATCACTGCAAATTAATGAATTTTCTTTTACAGACAAGGACGAGTGTGCTACTAATAACGGAGGTTGCCAACACGAATGCATAAATACATTAGGTTCGTTCATGTGTACGTGCCACAACGGTTTCACACTGCATGAGAACCAGCGAGATTGCAAGGAGGGTGGTTGCAAATACGAGATAAGTTCCCCTTATGGCCAAATTAGCAGCCCCAATTACCCTGATTACTACCCGAGCCGTAAAGATTGCGTGTGGCATTTCACCACAACGCCCGGGCACCGCATCAAGATCATGTTCCTCAGCTTCGAAATGGAACCACACCAGGAGTGCTCTTATGACCACATCGTATTTTACGACGGTGATTCCCCCGAAGCTAACACGCTCGGCCGATTTTGCGGTTCGAAAATACCGCATCCCATAGTCGCTTCCGGCAATCAGATGTATATGGTGTTCAAGTCGGATGCTTCCGTGCAAAGGAAAGGGTTTCAGGCAACGCATTCCACGGCTTGTGGCGGACATTTACAAGCCACGTTCGTCCGTAAACACTTCTATTCTCATTCTAAATTTGGCAGCTCTGGTTATGATCACAGGTCTGATTGTGATTGGACTATTGAAGCACAACCTGGATATAATGTGCATTTAATGTTTGTTACTTTCGATATCGAGGGAGAAAAAGATTGTGGGTATGATTATGTCGAAGTGTTCAGTGGATTTGATTCTAGTGGAGCTTCGTATGGAAGATTTTGTGGACACACTGTAAGTCTTGATAGTAGCAAACGTATTCGCGGTAGTTAATGAATAATTTGTTGTGTAGAAACCCGCCGATATAATATCGGTAAACGAAGCGCTCCTCATTAGGTTTAGGACGGACGATACGATGGCGTACAAAGGATTCAGTATTGCCTACGAAGCGGTAGAACCCTACGAAACGGAAGAGGAAATGTAGGAGTAGAAGAGTTTTTAGATCGATGGTTTAACTTTGTAATTTTACGTGCTCACCGACCGATGGCGTAATAGGAAACTAAACATACCTCCATGACGAAGAAAACTCTATGTTTTTGTAGCTGTGTTGTGGGTAAGACAAGTTATTAATTTTTTATGTTTGCTCGGAGCATTCGATAAACACTTTTTATAATATTTACGACTAGTGAATTAGTATTTATTTAGATACGTGTTAGTACTTACTGTAATCAGATGTAGGCAACATTTTTTTTTGTACATTATTTTAGTAAGTGTGCGCATTTGTGTGATGGCATAGGAAACTGATTTTAACATTTGGAGTTAGTGAAATGACTTGTCCTGTTCGTAAGAAATTGTAGGAAATAGTTTTCCTTTCGTTTCTCATCGTTGGTTGATTGGATGTACAAGTTAAAGCAATACCCTCTTAGATATTACAGCTAATATTAACGTGCCATACTCAATAAAAGTAAAATAATTGTAATGATATTATGTGTGACCTATTTTGTAAAATGTTCAAGCAATAAAAGTAAAAGAATTAAAACCTTGTCTTTCAATACTTATTAATATCATGATTTGTGATAATTCTTTTATAATTTAATGAAATTTATAAAATCTTTTTTCATCAATTGTAAACGAAAATCATTCTCGTTAGTGAAATGAAAATAAGACAAACTTTCGAATAAAATTACTCCTCACTTTATCATTGATTAAAAATGAACAGAAAACTGTATTGGAAGTATAAAATTTAAATTGTGAAAATTTGATGTTGCCTTCATATAGAAAACTGTTACATTCTGTAATGAGTGTAATAATAAATTATAGCTTTCTGTATGAAATATTGTAACCTGTAGGATTGTATTACAGTTACATAACTTGATTCAGTAGCTACTAGTTACTAGAGGGCATCTGTATAAAAAATTGTAAGGGTTCTTTTCTTCAGTATAGACATAGCGATAACTGCAAAGTTCTACAGATGTATTTTTTTAATGCAAAACACGTTACTTGCCAAGATCAAATGCTAAAATAAGAAAATAATTTTGTAATAAGTTAAGATAATGTTTGTTTTTGATAATTCAAGGAAATTTCCAATTACGGAAATTATGAACCGGAAATTGATTCAAATAAGAAGAGAAGGAGACAGAGTAAAGAAAAAAATAAAATAGACTAAAAGACAGATGGAAATAATTTAAATTAATACAGACTTTAGATTTAGTGTAATTCGTTTAACAGCTATGTATTAAGAGAGCTTTTATTCATTTTCTTTTGCATTTATCGTTGAAATTCTTAAAATAGGCAGTTTCATAACTTTAACTTTTTTAACAAAGCAAAAAAAATAATGAAAGTGAAGACATTTTTATATACCATTATGAATATTCGGTTATATGTATAAAGTAAACGAAAAAGAAGTTTTATTTTTATAAAGACAAATAACCTTATTGATTTAATCAGCGTAAAAGAAAGCTAATAGCTCGGAAAAGCCAGTTATATATAGAATTAAATGCCGCGAGTCAAAACCAATTTTCACAGGCGTCGAGGGTGAAAAATCAATAAGCCTGGCCGAGAATGAAAAAAATCTACACCAAATAACAGGGATTCGTCGATTATTGCTCCTCATATCAGCGCGTGCTTAATATGGGATGTTTGGGATTTCTACACGCGAAAGGGATCGCTCCGGATTAAATTTATGCCAAAGAAACCGCATGCATGTGACTGAATTTAGTCATCGTCGCGTTAACTATTTCGGACTTTGGTTTTAAAAAATTCGATAATCTTTGAAAGAATTAATCTGAGCTTAAAGGTATTATGAAAACTCTTTTCGTTTTGCATTGTGAATACAGGAGTACCGCCACTCTTTACAACGAGAGAATGAGGCAGTGATATAAATTAGTATGTAAAGGATTGTTCTGAGCTGCAAAGTTTATAAATTTTTCTCCATTTACATTAAAAATTTTCTGTTATCCGGAGATGCATTTGCATACTGAAATTTCCATAATTATCTCGGATGACAGTCCGTCAAAAAACTTCGTTAAAAGTTTCGTTGTGACGCATTTATAAATAGAAATGCAGTCTTGCACAATGAGATTTCACGTGTATATAATTAATACAAAATCCAAATACATTATAAAAATATATGCAAAATTTGTATTATACATAAACTAATATACCTAAATAGAGTACGAATTATAATTAAAAGTACAATAATTCGTTACATGTGTTTCGTTTCGAATTAGAAATCATAATAGAATTGCTGAAGAAAGGGTTTATGGGTAAAGAAACTTTGAAAACATAATACAACCATTTAACGATATTTGGATATTACTTATATTGCTTATAACTTAAAAAAATGATGAATTTTAAAGGAAATATTTGGTTTGGAATGAACGGACTTAATACATGAATCAAATTGAAGTAAAGCTTTTAATTGGTTTACAGTCGCACGCTTGACAGTTATTATTTCGCAACAGCAAAAATGTTTCAAGTTACTCTGCTTGATTATTCCGACAAGAACACTTTTATACTGTGGATTTTTATTTAATTTATCTTTACGAATGTCTTCACATCACAGCAGGAAGTGGCGTCGCACTGCGTTAACGTCTATAGCTCAGTGCACACGGTTTTCGTGCGGATTAGATTTAATTTTGCGGCGGAACCCATCGTTGAAGAGAGAGTATGCATATAAATGAAGTGCATAGATAGTTCCAAAATTCTCGTATGGCGGATAGAATTCTATCCTCGGCGACGGCGGCTTTGTGCGCTGATCTTCAATAGGAATTTCAAATGTGTAATCCGGAAGCTAGAACAAAGATCCGGCTAATCTCCTTTTCGTTCATACACTCTGAATAATTTACTAAATGGCTTAGATATCATTTCAGATTTGTCAATTTCATTTGACGCTGTGTCATAGTCTTAATACACGAAATTATTTCTTATATAAAAATGATGTTGTAAAGCTAGGCTTACGTTTATCAAAACGTAAATTGACTTCCCTTTTGTTTTCATGCAAAAGTATAATATTTTATGTTTACGTGCTCAATTTTTGATGAAGCAATTTATTTATTATGCATGGATAAATGCCGGCGCCTTTGCTTCACGAACAACAACCTTCGCGTTAATTATAACTCCAAGGTGAGTTATTCAACGCTATATCAATGAAATGCAACTTGTGCCCGGCATACTTTATCAAAGGTTTGATTTTCAAATTTGCAATTGTAATTTGTTGATGAAGCTTGAAGGAAACGCCCTCATTTCTGTAGGGCGACCTAAAACTAGTCATTGTTAAAGCTTCAAGTACACACATTTGATCCAGTTACATGACGTTTATCAGACTAAACGTGCAAATATCTCTCGATTGGCAATGCTTAAACATAAATGCTATTATATGTATGTAACGAAGCAACTTGCATTGCAATCTTCAATCTTTGCTTGAGGTAGCATTATTATTATTTAAAGATAAATAAATATTTCTTCAAATTTGACGTTTATCTTTTACTATAACTACAGAAAATGTTTTGAAAATTAAATACACCATTGTTATAAATAGTTTTCATTTTTCATGCTATCCATTTCGAGTCAGCCAGAGCAGTCAGTCACGCTTTAATATTTCAATAAACAATCTCTTTATTAGCTTCAGCAATATTTTAAAGACAAAAAGAGCTAAACCATTTGCAGAATGAAAGAATAACAACCGAACTTGAATGACTTTCTATCTTGGAGTACGGACAATGTCAACCATCCAGAGAAACGAATTCTTTCCTCAGTATTTAATATTTTTAAATTAGTACGTCTTTTACCTCGAGCGTTTTTACAACAATAAATGTCGATACGTGGAGGTTTTATTAAACAATTAAATAATATATGGGGTCTAAAGAGAATCTTCTTCAACCTGCAGCGATGATTGGAAACAATTCGCTCGGCTTAAAATTAATGACGTTCATGGAAAGTGTAAGAAAGCAAAATTCAAAAGAATTGATTTGATGTGCATATACCGTAAAGAACTTGATTGATGATCTTGATATAGTCACAAAGGTAACCCACATTGAGAGGTCAGTGTATGACAATTTCAATTTTATTTCTTACATGACTAATAAAGTTATTGTCGATTTGTTATAAGGAATAGATGAAAGAGAATGGTTGCTTTTCCTAAGACTTAATAAGCCTATTTCTTTTTTTATTTATCAATATTGCGCATGTATTGGGATTGTACTTCCTTTAAAAAGGGGGCAAAACTATAGTAACAAGTACGCAATACTACAGCTAAAAACCATACTAAAGAAATGATACTTGATTAGTACTAATTAAAATCCGTTTTTATTCCCAATGGAACAGTTTAATTAGCAGACACTATTTATCAATTCTTTAGTAGCCAAACTCGATTGATTCAATTCATAAATAGATAGGGTGGTAAAGTGTTCCGACAAAATTTATTCAACACCATGTAGAACCCTATGCTGGGCTTGATATGTGAGGATAGAATAATACATCCCACGCGTCCTGATCGTGAACGTTTTATACTCCATAATGCTTATCCTCTGAAGTTCGAATAGTACATGTCACGATCATAAATGTCATCAGAAGTTGACTATAAAAATATTAATTATGAACGAAAGAACACATAGATATTTCTTAACTAAAAAAAATTATTTTAATATTTGTTTTAGATGCTAATACGATACATTCTGAAATTTGTAGTGATTGAAATTAATCATGTGGAAAAATTATTATTATTAAAAATAAAACGTTCTATTTTCATTCTAAATTTTGAACCTAATTTCAGTATTTGGAAATTGTTGAAAATCTAAAATTAACTTCCGTTCTTACTTGATTTAAAAGCGTGCATTAATTGTGTTAATTACAAACTAGTAATCGCAAGTAATACACGTCTACCTAGACGGCTTCATAAAAGCTTCCACTTCATTTTAGATAGTGGCTCCATTTCCCGCCGAGTGCCCTTTAAAATATAGAAGTGATAGTTCTAGTTGCTATAAACGTAAACTCCTTAATTTTATGTCACGAAGTACAAAAGAGCTTATTGTTAGAGTCTACAAATCATATCAAAGGGACCGTTTTGAAGCGTAGCATTTTAAATTAGGGCTTAGTATTGTGAACGTGCGCGCGAAAGTTTTTAACAATATCCTATAAAGTTGTTTTTTTCATGAAACAAGAGCAATTTCCACCTTAATTAAGCTTTTACGTACAACATTCTTTTAGAGATCAGAGGAAAGTTGTTAAATAAAGTTCTAACGAAATGGAATTAATCCTTCCGTTGAAGAAATACGCAAAAAGCTTGATAATAATTGAAATATCTCGATCGGAATTTTTCTGATCTCAAGAGTGGTTTCACACTAAAATCGAATACTGAATGAAATCTGTATGTGCATAGTCAAGAGAGCAATGAAACGCAGCGTAGTAAATGATTCATGAACACCGGTGAAGCAATGTGGGTGGTAACGTTAAATGCATCCGGCGATAATCTAGCCATTTGACTAATCACGTCGCATTGATAAAGTAAGTGCCATTTTCCACAAAGTTAACATCTACCGCCACATACAACATCTAATTTTAGAAACTATCGCCACATACAACACTTAAATTTTAGATAGCCTGGCTAAGTGAGGATGGAAAAAAATGTCTTGTTTAACTCGTTCGTTATAAATTTCTTTTTCATTAGTAACCGGCAGATATGAGCTAGCCAGGCAGGGTACGGATATGGTATACCTTGGTCCTGAACCTATCCTAGGTATAACCAAGAACGCTATTCGGCGCTTTTTTAGTGACTAGATAAGCGAGGAACATAACAGATACTGGCTAAGCAGGCCAGGACATCGCCACAGCAAGACCTTCTTTAGAGGTCCTTGCAAAAAGAGAGCTGCAGAACTTTTGCTTTTAAGCAGGGCGCAGCTCAAGATCACCAGAGAATTGCTAACAGGACACCTGACTGTTAAGGACCATCTGTGGAGGATCGGTAAATTCAATGGGAATCTAAATTGCAGACTCTGCAATGGAGAACCAGAGACAGCAATGCACATTTTGTGTAGATGTGATGCGCTGGCAAACCGCAGTTCCTGAAGATTTCAACACGCAATCAGTGAAAAACCTGTACAAGCTGGTGCAGTGGACATGCCTCACTGAATGGTTGCGGTAAGAGACCAGGGCGAGCACAATAAGCCTAAATGGCTGCCTTAGGTGCATTCTTTGCGGACGGGTTCTGATCATGTAAAAAAAAGCAAGTGGCAGATATTTTGCAAAAAAAGTATTGAAAACAAAAACCAGAAATTGAACACCTGGTTGTGCAACATTTAACAATTTTCCTACTACGCAACAATTCGGCAAAGCTCCTCAGAAACTGACGAGATCAATTTTTGCTTTTGCCCGTACATCAACGAAAGCACGAGCGTAATTAATTCTAACCGTGCCATTTCAGATGTTAACACAAAATTAGAAATCGACTTAATTACACGCCTGCTGCTGTGCTGCTGATGTTATTTATTGCGATATCGCCCGATTCGATTAAAGAGAATCTGACGCCGCTGTGATTTCGCTAACTTCCGGACAGCTTTGCGGGGGCAATAACGTGTATCACGCATGTAAGCGATGTATTTTCATTAAACTTAGATGTGGCGTATTTCATGTCATTATGTTATAATTAGCGTAATGTGCGTGAAACGTGTCTTTGGATACAAGGACTTCAGCAGATTCATTATAACTTGTTTAATCAAAATTCCTGAGGCGATTTTAGTTAACTGACTTGCAAAAGAAAATTAACTTCACAATTATAAGTAATATAAGTTTAACTAAAGAAAGAAATAGGATAAAAGTTTGAGTCTTAAAGCAGTATTTTGTTTTGAGAAAAGTCTCAAGCGAATTATTTTTTTCTTAATAATTCAAAAGGTATAAATTTACATAGTTTCGTAACACATGAATCATTCTATAAAGAAGCGTATTTTATATGAAAAATGACTCTCCCTCTTTCGGCAAATAAATTCTAAATCTATTCAGTGAACTTTTAAAATTTGCATAATTAAGTGCAGTGTGTGGAAATCTTCTCCTAAATTCTCGCAAATTAAAGTTAAAAAGAATTCATTACACAATTAAAAAATATTTAAAAAGAAATCTATGAAGTTACAAGGGATCAACAAACTGTTTAAAGATAAATGGAATTGTCTTGCTAATACTAGAGTGTTCTAAATTCTCCTTAACCCCGTGAGAATAGCCTCCCATATTGCTTCTTCATTCAGTTTCCAGAATATGTGAGATTTTCATTATTTTTATGAAATTTGCATAATCGAGGTGACCCACTTGAAGACGAATTTTATTGTGTGGCTTCACATAATAAGACCGTAGGACTTTAAAGATTTCAGAAGCTGAATTCAATGGACGTCCATTCTTGTCTTTCGGTTTAAGCAATTTATTTTTAAAACATTCGTATACTTACAACTTTCAAAATAGATTGCTTAATGCTGCTAATCTTTTTCTTGCTATGAACTCTTTTGAGTTCGAAATTTGAGAACTTTAACTTTATTACATTAAAAATTTAATTTTGATTGTTTAAATCAAGAGTAGATTCATTCAACGAGAGAAGTTAAAGATGTATTCAAATTGCGTGGGCGCCTTTTAAATTTCCGAGTCAAAGCCGATTTTTATAGATTTCCCCAGAGAAAAGGACGTTCTCGATTTATAAGAATTGCAATTATTCTGATATTAAAAGAAACATGAAACATATATTGTGATGAATGTAAAGAATTGATTTGACCTACATTATGTTTTCATAGAGTTATAATCTGCGTATATTATAACTAACTTATTTGTATTGTGAAAAAACACACAAAGCCGAAAAGATAAATTCCTTAAATCAACTTACGTGACTAACAGTCATTACAGCGTAATTTTATATAAAATGCATATTTTTTTTCTTAGAATTGTTCGTGTAGTAATTTAATTTAATTAATTTATTTTTAGCTTTATGATTTTGTTACGATTTGAATTTGTACCTTCATTGTAATGATTCACATTTATATGCTAATTTGAAATAGGGAAATAATTTTCCTGCCCGCGCTTGTCCACTCTAATTTTCCCTTCTTGCTGCTTCGAGGCGTCAACAAAAAAACAAAACGATTTTATCGAAATCAGGATTTCAATGCGCCGGAAAACGGCCCCTACAATTACCAACCCGAATTAATTTCACGCACTTTTTTTTTTGAACAAACAATGCATTAATATTTACCGCTGAAAGCAATTTCAATAATTGAAATTGCGACCTTTAATTCGAACCCGAATTGCAAATTAAAGATGAACCTGATGAGTTTAATTAAAAGTATTAATAAAACGGATGCGGTTTCATCGCATCCGTTCGGCGGTTTAAATTTCAGCTTGCCTGTGGAATAATTCGCGTCCACGAAGAACTCATTTTCTTATAAATTGCCAAAAGAGAGCCAGCCGAATCTCCTTTCGTGCACCGTTGAAGACGTTTTACTTAAATGAATGCAAAACCGATCTGCAAATATCGGTTTTTACTAACTGCGCTGGAATAATATTCGTGAATGAATATTTTCGATTGAAATTCGCGTTAGTTTGGCTCTGAAATTATTAATTCAAAGTAAGGCTTTCTAAAAGTTTGTTAATCATTCTTCATAAAAGATTAATTTGAAATTAACTGTGGAATAAATATGCTTACTCTTAATTATATGATTTTAATGTAAAATAAATAAATTACAAGGATGCTAAGCAAGTACTAAGAGAATGGTTTATGTTCACTAGACATTTTTAATATTCTTTAGCTTCAAGTAATATCAGAAGTTGAAAACTATTAAGGATAATCACGGATTCAGCAAATAGGGTCTAAAAGCGCGCGCAATTTATTTCTGTCAACAGTCTTGTCCGTAGGCGTTTGACGTCAGTAAATGTCGTCCGATATATTTGAAAACAAACGCCTTGACACAAAAGTTGCGTCTGTAAATGTTACTGACTCAAATGTTTTATTGCCCTGACACCTGTCGCAAATATTTTTATCTTAAGTCTACAAGTCTGTGACGTTTCTAAACCATCTTCAATAAATATATTTTTAATATGATTTCATAATTTTAAATATTCAATACAACGGTCAGATACAAATAAAAGTTATCCCACATAATGTCGCTCCTAGACATGTGCACAAACATTCGTACAAAGTTATGTGCAAACCTTTGCGCACGCGAATCTGAGAAATTGTAAACGACAGGTTTTGATTGTAGTGGATTCCTCGAGCATTCTTTCGGCCTTATTTGGGGCTTCATCAGCAATAGCGTAAGTAGAAAACTAGCTCGAATTTAACAATCTTAATGCAATATTAGATCAGAAAGCGATCGGAGGATGTCGCGATCTAAACTTTTCGTTAAACTCACGGTTAATTAAATTTAATATCACAGCGATTACACTTAACCGACAATTCACGCCCTAAGTACATTTGCCCAAGCAATAACAAAATTTGTTTTTAACTGGTAATTAAGTTCCATTAACGCTTTTGCAAACCAGAAAAAAAATGAACCTAAAAACGATGCGTATTTTTCAATTATTTTTCATTAACTCGAAAGTATCCGGAAATTATTGTATTCTGTTAACCTTTATCCTCAGTCGACACGTATTGATATTAAACGTTAAGGTCATTTTTTTGCCCTTCCTGTTTAAGGGATTCACTATAAATTCCGGGAACTGAGCAGACGTGCCAATCACCTAATTGCTCTTCAATACGTGCGTTAAGTGAAATTTAACACTAATCCAATAAAACGAAACATATTTACAATCGCCGGTGGGAAATTATTTGCTCAAGCATAACACACCTAAACGTATTAAGAAGATGTGCAGAATATCAATTCATCTACGTGTGTGCTTAGGCTGCCTAATCAAACAAGATGAATGTCAATAGGTGCGTATAAATGATACCTTTGTAATTTGTATTAATCTAGGCAAACAAAAATCGCAAGCAACTATACGTTTCGTGAATGTAATAATAAGGCGCAAATTTTGTAATTGGAAGGGCACTGTTAGTGCGATGTATTTGCAAACTTCTATTTACATTGAAATAAAAATTTAGTTTATTGTTAAAGATTAAATTTTCTCTCGTTTTGAAAAAGGTTCTAATTAATTACCAATTTTTCCTCATTGCATTTCAGATAGAAATAATGCTGCCTAATGGATTGAAAAGCACCATCCTTCTGTCAATGTTTGGGCCTGACAATATAAAGGAGCTTTTTAATTGCCCTCATTCTTACCGTTCTTAACCAATTTATTTTCAAATTTGAAACTCGTTCTTCAATTAATCCTCAATGGATATTATTTCTGATATTAGTATTATGAAATATCTTTTTAATAATATTACATATTATTATGAAATAAATATGCTTTTACAATCTGGCTTGTCCGTCAATCAAAACGAGCTCCATTGTCCCCTAGAACAAATAATTCGTAATAAGTAAGTTTTATGCCAATTCAAATTTAATTAAATTTATTGAAAACCACTGCACTTCTGTAAGAATACTTTTCAGTTTATAACGCAGAGGAAATTCGTCGGGGATTGAGCTATATAGGGTGACGAGTGCTTGATACATTGTGGCATCATGTGCAAAAGCTCTAACTAGGAAAGTTTCAAACAACTCTGGCGAGTCTCCCTGGATTTGTATATATTTCAAACATTCAGCTTATAATACTGAGTTTGTTGCCTCACTGCCGGAAAAAAGTTGACGTTGATATTTATAACCGACGGACAGAGAGAGAGAGAGCGTAAAATATTTTGCAAAGTTTTTCATTTATTCATAAATTATATTTATTAATAATTCATAGGATTTTAAAAGGATTTGAATAATTTATAATTATTTTACCGAAATAAAATAAAACGAACGCAACTCTGAAAAACGGCCATGTCTCTCGAGTTACGATTTAGGTTCTTGGCTGACTCTGCTTATTTTGATTTAAATTCAAAACAGCAATGGAATCTCAAATAAATAAACGTCAAACAACAAGTCCTTTATTAAACCTAAATTTACAGATGAACTAAGAAAAATCAGTGGAATATTGTCAATAGATAAAAGCATGTCTTCAGGAGGTAATGACTCACTAAATAAAATAACAACAGTTTTGTTAGTATTTATGGGAGAGCTTATTGCAGATGCATAAACACTCAAAATATATGTTTGTTTCGAAATTACACGTATGTGTATAACGCATAAAACAGAGGTCTCATGATGAAGCCTTGCGGAACATTTTGTTGTTTCCTGTAATCAATTAAACAGACTTTTCTTGAAAAGTCAGAGTTTATTGCGAATGAAAGGTTATAACTTTTAGAATACTTTTATGATATAACTTAAAAAATGTATTTAATTTATGAAAATTTGTGGAATACCTATGGAACGCATCACTACTGTTTTTTTTTTGAAAACTTTGTAAATTGCAAATGATGTGATATGATACTACAGTAATCATTTTATATGTATAAGTTCAAAAAGACATTAATCTCCATCTAAACTAATTTTCCCCAGGCCTACTAATATCCCAAACTTAGTAATGTCCGCTAGATTTTATTACTAATGTAAGTGGGCGTACCTTTCAAAAACTTTCAAACTCAAAACACTCACACGCATATAATACGATCAATTATTGATATAATTGATAATAATTTTTGAATTAGCTAATATTCGTGTGAATTTTAAACAAAACTCATATTGACTTCTCGAACATCAAACGTGACGAAACGTGAAATACGTGTGCGAAATATCTACACAAACATTGGCACTAAGTAAGTCGAAGTACAACTCTTAATCATAAAGTTGTACGAGAAAAGTTCATAACTTTATTATTTCGGCTTTGTACGCTCGCTTTAGAAATTTATTTCTCTTCCAGTGGGTCCTTAATATCCTACACTGTTGGCGGTTCCTTTGGGTATAACCACCAAATTTTTTATTTTATGCAGTTGCCTGGAAGTTTTATCAACGAAATTTTGCATCGTAGGCGTACGCATATTATTTTATATTCACAGAGAGAGTTATAAAAACACGGTTCCAGCATTAGCACATTGTTCATATTTAGAGTATTTCAGTTATATATTAATTTAATTTTAGATGGAAAATTACTTCATAAGTTACCATATTCCACAATGAAGTAAAGAGTATTTATTAAATTCGATTTCCATGCATTTCTCCTTACACAATGAGTTCTTATAATTTAAATTTCGAGAATTTAGAAACAACATTTGAATGAAAAATTTTCATGTCAGTGAAATTTTATTGCTTTTCAAGTTATTTAATTAAAAAAGCTGTAAATTTTAACGTACAATTTTCTGAAATTAACAAGTCTAAATTCGACAACCACTGAAGATAACATGTCTCATGTTGCACCTATTTCTCAACTATACATACTCTCCTCATGTATATTCATCCATCCATTCACATATACAGGCCAGCTCATACCGTACTTAATTGCCTTACAAAATAGAATCGCAGACGAAATCAATTTTGTTTTTATCGAACGTAAACACGATAGAAACAAACAGAATCGAATTAATTTTAGAAATTATCAGTCACGCCATAATTCATTAATTTTTTTTTGTTCGTGCCAAGTTATTTTCTCGTAACATCGGGGGGGTGTGGAGCAAAAACACCAATCCATCCAGATATGAGTCTAATTTACGTGCGCTTTGTGTTTATTCGCTTTGCTACTTTTTTTTTCGTTGAAAATAAAAGACCATGAAAGCCGCCCTGAAAGTAGCAAATACAATTTCAAAAGTCAGAACGACGAACGAATGCCCGAATTTAAAGCATAAAAATGAAATTGGATGAGAGCGTTTTAGTAAGTCGGGTACTGTGGGATATTCCATTGCACATGGTGCAGCACTTATCAATGCCCAAGAGTAACGTAATTCCCGATAATTCTAATTTTGTGGGCGTGCAGTCTCAAATATTTTCTGATAAACACACATAAATACATTTACTCAGGGTTCATTGTCTTTATAAATTTATTCTACGTTTATTTTAATGCACAAAAACAAATGTAAATCTAAAAATGTTCTAATTTGATTTAAAGCTTATACAGAAAATAACATTGTGTTTAACTCAACTTCCAAATAAAACTCCTCATTGAAACCTAATTAATTAATTGCGTGTAGAAATTCATGCCCCAATTTGATTTATCTTCGCTCCGTTTTAAAGCCCGTTAATTCTTGCACCGTAACGCTCATTAATAATCGTTAGTTTTGAGCCTTTTCTGATAATAAATAACAATTAATTTTGTTCTGATTTTCCGCGAACTGCATAGAGTGCTCTATTTATAATTCTTGCGTATTGATTTGACGAGCGAAAATTGCGTCGTCAGCGTGCCTTTCGTGCAGTTTTCGACGTATTTAAAGTTCGAGCATTACATTTCAGCAGATCTGAATACCTTCCGCAATTATTTTAATCCGGACGGAAACCTGCTGTCCCACTCGCAAAATGTAATTCACATGAATATTAAAAACTGATATTAGATTGATATTATTCATTGCTGTAGATCATTTAAAAATATTCTAGAAATTCTAGGATTTTTATCACCTATTTGTTATATACAAATTTTCAACAACTTAACTCCTTTCAACAAAACATAATTTCTGTGAGTCTAATTAAAACAAAATTTTAAATTAAAAGTTGCACAGATGAAAGTCTTTGCAGAGAGGAAAAGAAAATATGGTAAAAGAATACTGTGAAGAATTTTTGGTAGAAGCCACGGGAGAGGTAGATGGGAAAGGACAAACAGAGAGAGATTATCAGTTTTCACGGAAAATTAGGTACAGCACAGTAAAAACAAAGAAAGGAAGACGCAGGCAAAAAAGAAAATGGATTGATTCTCTTATTTTCAATGAAAAAAATAATAAATTTCAAGGTAGGTAATAGTGGTGGTTGAATTCCCTTTGCCTGTTATGGTCAACCCACTTCGAAATAATACGCTTAGAAATATATCGTGCAAAATTTCGAGGCGCGCCATGCAATTCAATTAGGAAATTCTGACTTGGCGCAATAACCGCTCATGAGATCGCCCCTGGATCTGACGCGAATACTTATGGTAATTACACGCGCAGATAATCGATAATAATTACGGTATTGGAGGGATGATGCGTGGGAATCGGCGAGTGAAGTTACGAACCGCGATGGTCTTCTAGTTCTCAACCAGTTTTAACCATTTTCAAACTACTCCTACAAGTACTTTACGAACCAAGTTCTCACTTGGTGCGAGTTAATTATCACGTAATCAAAATAAATCTGTCTAGACGGGGTTAGTTTAATTAACTTTCGTGTAATAATCGCTCGTAATTACAAAGATATGGAAGTCAAAAGAAGAGAACCAATGAAATATTTCAAAACCAATCAATGTTGAATTTTACAACTGAAATAGTGAGGAAAAGTTTAAGTCGCAACATCCTGCGATCGTTTTTTGACCTAACATTGGTTTGCAGTGGAATTCTCGAGCTACGCTTTGGTGACGAAGGCCCAAATAGGGCCGTAACTGCTGTAGAGAGAGATGCTTGCTACAATCAAAGCAGACTTGCAACAAAATTTTTGAAATAATGAAGATAATGTTTCATTACATTTTCAATTTGTTATTAATGACAGGAATTTATGTATTCACATAGGTGACGTAAATAGAATATACAACGTCGAAAACGAGGTAAATATTATTTCTGCATCGAATATAATAGTAATCTGTACGAAACCAATTTATTAACGGAGAACACGTTGGCAAGTTTAAGCCAGCAGAGCTTTGCACGTGCAGAACAATACACAATGAGTTTATAGGGTTAAAGCTGTTGGGCGAGCACTAATCTATTAATAACAAACTAAATTACTTGCTAAATTACATAAATACTGATAAATGTGGGGGTGAAAAGGACAGTTTATTTATTCAAAAAAATATTCTGAAAATAAAACATCTTTTACAAATTTCATAAAACAGGAAAAATATTGTTTTCATTAACCAAATAATTCTTTTAAAATCAGGGTGATAGATGGAGACGATAGTTTGCTGCAAACTCTTTTTCTCAATGACATTATCTCTGGTTTCGGCTGTACACCTAATAAGTTATAATAAAAATATGTGTAGTTTCTATTCAGAATTAATTTTATTAATTAATTATTGAAGTGGTGGAAAAGGCGACACTTTTAATTTCCCATTACAATGTATTTAATTACAAAGTAACTATAAAAGGAGTTGGCTATTTATTTAACTTGTTTGTTGCAATTATTTAATTAGGTTTGGCTTAACTAAAAATTGAAGAACGTGGCCTATATTTTATAGCTTTCAATCACCGTAATGAAAAGTTTAAAGTATGGGTGTATTCATTTTGTCAAAACTTTCTTTTATATTAAAATTCTTTTTTTAGATGAAATGTAATGTGATTTTTAGATTTTTATTGTAATTTCGTTTAAATTGCTTATAGGCTATCAAGAAGATTTTAAATAAAAGTGAAACATCAACTGCATGATCTTTGTTCCTCCTTAGTCCAATCAAAATTGAAATTCTCTTGCAATCAACATTTAGAGAGTTATAATTTTTTATGTGTACTAGCGGCGTTTTGAATTGCTTTTGATGTTTCATTTGAAATCTAAATATTTAATTTCCAAATTGATCCTTCGCAGAAAAAAGATTTAACGAATGAAGTGCTACATTTACTCTTTAATTAAATATGCACTTCAAATGTTCGAGTTTTAATTCTACACCTGAGCCCTTCCACGGCGGAAAGTTGTATTTTTTAAGCGAGATCATTATTTCGGTATCGGCGGCACTTAGCGTGGGTGAGAAAAATCTGTGGATGGAAAATGCTCTCCGGTGTTTAAATAGCCCACGTTCATTGATGAGGATGTACTACGTTGCGCCCACCAGTTATTTCGGTGAAGTACTCTTTTAGAAGAACGTATTTTGAAGCGTGTTTTATTGATGCTCTCACGCTCTTAGACACGTTTCAGGTACAATTAAATATATATTATTGCAGCGTTAAGGTGTGGAATTTTCTTTTCTGTTAGATGCTTGGAAAATAAAAAAAAATAAATATCTTTTTCTCATTTTTTTAATGTTATTTTATTTGTCACAATATATAACAATATTTAAATAATATAAATATATAATAACTTTATTGACTGATAAGTACTAACATATCTAGACTTATATGTTTGTATAATGCAAGTGTTCTACCAAGACAACTTTAGGAAAATGACAAATTACTGTTATATAATTCATCCTCTTTCTTTTATCGTTTTTAAACACCCGTCTTTCATAGGATTATCACATTGGGCGTAATTGTCGTCCTCCATTAATGACTAAAAGAATTTCAAAAAAAAATAAGGCCGAAATACATGTATAAACTCTTTCCTAACACTTTCTATATTGCCAGTTACACAATTTTAATTAATTTTCATAAAAGAATTTCGGTGATGCCTCAAATACTTTGAAAGTAATTTATGTGAATCCTGAAAATGAAACTTACGTTGGATTTCGTCTTGTCACTCAAAAACGACAGATTAGGAGACTCCATTGATAAATACATATTTGCAAATAAAATTAAGGCAGTTAGCCGAAAATTTTAAACCTGTGACAGTAAAGTAAAACATACCGGTCTCTTATCAGGTGCTGTGTGACAACGTCTCTTAGAAAATACTTCCCTACAATTAGAAGCTTTTAACCAGGCACGCTCTCCTACAATCTGTAAGTTTCCCAACTTCTGACAAATGCCGTTTCTAGAAATGTTAATGAAGAAATTGTTTCAAGAAGTAATGTTGTTTTATTGTTTTATTATAGCTTCGATTTGGTGTTTTCATCGTCTCCCAAATTCTCTCGAACACGTTTTCTTTTTTTGTTTTATTTTACTTTAATTTTAATCTATAAACATAAATATTTATACTGGTTCAAAATTTGGTAGTGATTCATCAATTACAATTGTAATAAATTATTATTACAATTTTTTACGTAATAAATTATTATTACAATTTTTTACGTAATAAATTATTATTACAATTTTTTACGTTATTTTGAGGTGTGAACGAGTAAAAATGGTAATAATTGTGCTTTTTTAAGACAAAATGCATAAATTAATAATAAAAGCAGTTAAAATGGGTCCCAAATCGGCGGTATACTGTAATTATCGCATTAGTATCGGATCATCTTATTCGAATTTTGTGAGGCAATACTGAATCAATAATGTCTCTGTAAATAAGAAATATTTACTAGTTTATTATACAAACGAGCGAATTAGCAGTCCTGAAATATGGACACTTTATACATTAATATCTTTATCGAATCTGCGAGGATGATGGACTCGAATCTATACTATTTCTGTCCTCAGCGCTCAATTTCGCATAGCACGAGATATTCTTTTTCGGCGAAACGATTGTTATTCCTCTTTTCCGGATTAATACGGGACATTTGAATAAAGGGCAAGTTGAGCAGCGCTGATGTACACAATAAAATGATAATTTTCTGTCATTTTCACTCGTGAAATGTATTTACACGCAGATATATTTTTTTATGTAATGTTGACAAGGGCAAGTCGTTTCAATATTAGAATTTAAAGTATTATACGTAGCATTTTTTGTGCAAATAGAATTTAATGACTTAGAAACTTCCTTTGGTCTAATTAGATATACCTACTCAGGGAACTGAGAAGGAAAGCAACTAATTCGAACTTAAATTTAAGACTTTCCTTCGACAAGGTCTGCAGTTTACGCATTGCTCATAGAATTTGGTCTGATTAAAATACCTACTCAGAAAACTGAGCAGGAAAGCAACTAATTCGATCTTAAATTTAAGACTTTGCTTCGACATAGTCTGTATTTTACGAATAGTTCATAGAATTCCTGTAGATGTGTCTTTTGGATGTGATTAAAAGACTTTCCTAAAACTTTTATAAAATTATTCAACTCGACTTTTTTTTAATCATTTTTAATCTAAATCTTGACTTTAACACATGTCTGATTATTATTTTTTTATGACAGTTATCACGCGAGCTTAAGCTTGCGTGGAAGCTACCTTCTGTGGAAAAGCTCACTGCGATGGCAGTTTCATGCGCGGCGCTGGCGAAGCAAGTTTGGCTGAAACAGTAGTCTTTCAGCGCGGTCGATTTTCGCGAAAACTTTTCTCGCCACTAATTAGCGAAAGAACTTTGCCGGAACTGTGATGTACGTAAATCGCCCGGGTTCGACGACGATTTTGCAAGCTCTCATCTTCACCCCGTACTTTCTTTGAACTTTTATGTATCCGGCAAAACTTTTCCGGGTAAGTTTCGAAGTGCATGAGATTGATGTAGGTCGGAAACTTTCAGCGCAAAACTGAATTGAATTAATTTTTGCTGAAAGTTGTGCGTTATTTTTAGAACACTTAGGCAAATTGAAGTTGTCAGAATCAAAACATTAAAAATCTGTTTTCAATTACTTTTCCAATAGTAAAGTTACTATAAAATGCGAATATATGGCGTTTTAATACCGTTTTGAATTAATTTTGTAAAAAGGCATATTTTTATTACATTCACTCATGTGATTAAAATGGGAATATATAAGGAAAATTAAAAAAATATATATTTATTGATTTTATATTTTTTTTAGTCTTTTATTCGATTAACAATGACAAAAATTTCGATTTCAAATATATTGTAAAATTGTGATTTATCGCCAACTTCAAAAATGAAAGTAAATCATTTTTAGAATTATTGTGATTAATTTTTCAAATATTTTAGTCACTCTGATATGTGTATTGAATCTGTCCAAATGGACACCAACGTTAAATAAATGTATGATTTAGATGATTTAGATTAGAATAGCCTTACAAGAATTTTATAATTTATATATAGATACATGTTCATAGGTTTCTCTGTTGATAATACCGAAAACGTCCTTAGATGACAATTTGGCAAAGCAATAGTAATGCGTTGCTCTCAGATTCTGTTTAATTTTCTGTTAATTAAACAACTACAAAGAGAAGTAAATTTTAGGCAACGTTACTAATAATGGTCTTACTAATCCATACGGTCTAAGGACAACTGAGTTATGAGAAACCGAAATTCACTGTTTGTGAAATTATCCTGATAATTTTAATGGACATAAAGTCGAAGGATGAGTTTGTTCATGTATCTCCGCTGGTAATCCTTACAAACATGCAAAGATTTAAAACTTTTTTTAAAACTTTTTCTTAACTGATCAGTTTTGATCAACAAACTTTGTTACAGCTTTAAGTTTTTGTTAAAAAACCTCGTGAACTTGATTGTAATAAAAAAACATATTTTCCCCTAAGTGCAATTTTCTCATGAGTTCTTTTTCTATAGGTATATGTACAACATAATATATAAACCAATTTTTGATATATAGTAATCCGTGTAAGGGAGGAAATATATTGTTTTAAGCACTGCAATAGAATGGGTCCACAGCTGGTTATTGAAGTCTTTGTCTTCAACACATATACTTCATCTTTTTGTATGAAACTGAAATATTACACTATCCGGTTTACGAATGGTTACGAACAGGGTTATTCGCACAAAAGTTTTCAAGGAAGAGGTTTAAATAGAATTTTGAAATTTACGGAAGACTGATATTTTAAAAGAACATTTAAAAAAATAAAGTTGATATCCCGTCGCTTCCAGTTACATCGGAAGTCGCTATCAACTTGATTACTTTAGATGGGATTCTACGTTTTTTGTCACGTTTTTGAATTCTCCATGTAAAAATATGTCAAATTGCAATGCATTTCCATATCTCTAAATTCCATAATTCTTGAGATATTTTGAATTTTCTTAAAAATTCTGCAATTTGATTTCAAAAAATAATAACACAGCTATTATGAAAGCAATTTTATCTACACTTCAGGACAAAATTAAGGGACCACCAAATTAACTTGAAATAACTTTTCCAATTTACAAGTTATTTTTAATAGACTTTTCACATGTCATCAATTGACGCTTATTAAACACAATTCATGTGCCATGAAACAATTAACAATGGCAAGGCATTCTCTGCTAGGAAACGAAAAGTTAACTAAAAGGCCTAATTGTTGACACCTTTTTAAGTCATTTAATTAATAAAGCGTGCTTTTTGTTTGCATTAAGTTAATCAAATATGTCTAGACGCCATTGTAGACCAGAAGAAGTATCCTAAATGATTATTCTTCTTCGTGAAGGATATTCACAGAGAAAAGTTGCTGGAATTCTAAACACCAACAAATCTGTGGTATAGAGGGCCGCAGCACGGTTCAGAAACACTGGTAGTTTCAAAGCAAGACGCGGATGAGGTGCTAAAAGAAAACCAACACGCAGAGAAGATCGCTTTATCGAACTTCAGAGTTTGAGAAAGCGATTTGTAACATCTCCTTCGATTAGCCACAGGAAAAGAAATTTCTACCAAAACAGTGAGAAGAAGACTAAAAGAAGTCAATTTGCCTGCTAGAAAACCAGCAACCGGTCCAACTGTCACAGCTACGCACAAAAGAAATCGCTTTTGTCAAAATCATCAAGGTAGGGACGAGAAGCAGTGGAACTCCGTTTTATTTCCGGACGGGTCCAGATTCGTTCTAATCAGGAATGATCGCCATGCTCTTGTCATACGAAGACCAGGCGAGCGATTTGCACCATGTACAATTCGAGAATTTGACAAATTTGGTGGGGGGTCTGTAATGGTTTGGGGTGGCATACAATTTAATGGTCGTACAGAATTGGTTTTGATACGAAATGGGTCGCTAACAGCAAGAAGATATAGAGGCAAAATTATGGTACCCCATGTTCAACTAATTGCCAAAAATTTCATTTTTATGCAAGACAATGGCAAACCTCATCTAGCTAACATTCTCACAGCTACGTTGAGAGATGCAAATATCCAAAGTTTGGAGTGGCCTGCCGAAAGCCCTGATCTCAATCCTATTGAGCATCTCTGGGATCAGTTGGGCAATAAAATTAAAAACGCACTGAGACCACCAGTAACACTTGATGAGCTTTCTAAAATGCTTGTTTAAGAATGGGTACAGATACCTCAAGAAAGTATACGAAACTTAATCTGAAGCATGCCAAGAAGATTCGCAGCGTGTATTGCTGCAAGAGAAGGGCATACGCGCTATTAATAATTTTAGTTTTGTTAACTTGTTGAAATTAGGATATAAGTTCATGGAAAGACCAATGGTATTTTAAAAATTTAAAGTATTTTAAAGTTTGTTAAATTTAATAGCTCTTAAGTCAACTAAACTGTAAGGAAACACTTAAATTTATATAAGTATTCGTTTCATTAAATTTCGTTATCTTGTTTTAAATTTATTTTGAATTTTACTGGGACTCCCTTAATTTTGTCCAGAAATGTATAATACTTGATATTGTAATTGAGGCGTCAAGGTTTTTAAAAATGCCATAAAGCTAATCTGTTAGGTTACAGAGTATCTTTCTATGTTTGAATATCTTCGAAAGGAGTGACATATTTTAGATATGAAATTTTTGAGAACTTTAAAGCCTAAACTATAATATCTCAGCTATTTCAGATAAAATTGCTTCAATAAAATAGCTGTGATATTATTTTTTGAACATCAGATTGCAGAATCCAGATTTTTAAGAAAACTCAAAATACCTCAAGAGTGATTCAATTTAAAGTAGGGAAATTTATTGTTCGTTGACATATTTTTACATGTAGAACAAAAACGTGACAAAATATGTAGCATCCCAATTAAAATATGCGAGTTTATATCGACCTCAGGTATAACCATAAGTCAATTTTATTTGAAAAGATCCTCTGTAAGTTTCAAACTTCTTCCTTGAAAACTTTTAATGAACCCTGTATAACCCAATATAACTTGAGAAGTACTCTAAAGATAAACTCGTAATGTAAAAGCCCAACACAATATCGTAGTGCTAATCATAAAAATGTAATAATCTCAGATTATGATTTCTGAAACTAGTGCCTATAAAAAATTAAATTAAAATTCACTTCTAGAAATACGATCCATAAAAAAGCCACATCTTAAGAGTATTTTCCATCAGATTTCGATAAAAACTACTGCCAAGGGCGTAATATATTTTATCAGATAGGTCACGCTAGATTTAAACATTTGGAAACAGAAACACATTTCAGTTTCGCTGGCATATGTTAGCCTATAATTTACATTTACTTAACACAAAGACTTAATCCAGATCTACAGGAGCTCAAGTTGATTACATATACATAGAATACCTATTTATATCTTCTATATGTTCCCTTTAGAAAATTCAGTTCAACCCATTTGTAGCTCTTTTATGAAACATTTGCAAGTTATGTTTCGGTACTAATATGTAGTGTCCTTAGCACATTATTTATGTAGTAATATCGAATTATACCGATTCCTGTGTATACCATATACATACTCGACAATTTATGAATTGACGACTTGCTGTTCAATTACAATTATTGTAGCTTCCACCTATTAAATTATTATGTATTATTTACTTATATTAACATATTGTGTAATTTTTGGGTAGTAAAACGAAGTTTAATTTATCAGACCTTGACGTACTCATTTCTGATCCAGCAATCAATTTTAAAACATTATCATGTTTTTTAGTGGGTTCTCAAGGATCACCATTTAGTTAAGCAGGAGTAATATCATAATGATGTACGGATATGCAACAATCACGGTTAATGAAGCTAGAAGACGAGACGAATTAAGACGAGTTCCCCGTGCAAACGTTTCTGCAAAATGAACACCTGGCTGCTGAGAAAATCCTTAGGCTACCAAACTCGCCTTCCTTCGTTCGATTTGTACTTATTTCAATTACAATGCGACTTCCGATGCACTTCTCACTCTCAAGTCGAACTACCGGCACTCAAGTATTTTTATTTCATCAGCCTCGGGACTCGACATTGCTTTCTCATAAGTACCTCAGAGAAAAATACTCGTTCTTGTTCATCTTCAAGTATCCTCTCAGGTTCCTCAGAAACTCTTTGCGTGGTCTTCCCCTCGATTCAATCCTCAAAAGTCTGGATCTACCCTTCCCTCTACGGAAATTGTCATCGGTTGGTATCTGAATAATGTCTTCTTTTAACGAATCTGTTGATTCTACAACATTAATGTTTTTGCTAGGAGTTAACTGAATATCCACGTAGTTCTTTTTAATTGTCAAAATATTCACTGGGACGCAATCAATGTGGTCCAATACACAAAATTTTTTCTTGTTATTTTACTAATTACATATTTGCAAAGATTTAATGGAAAGGAAATGTCCTTTTCATCTCCTGTCAAAATCAACATTTCTATGGAACCAAAAGACCTTTAGCATTCTTCGATGTGTAACAAAATATTTCAACTAATCGTTAATACCAATTGAGAAATTAACTTTGAGGTGACATTATTTATAGGTGACGTAGACCCTCAAGTAATAAAACAAGTTTAATATTTAAGCAAGAACATCTAAAAGTATTTTTATTTTCATTTCAAAAGTAATGTACTTTTTATGCGAGTCGGTTTTTAAATATGACATTAAAATTGTACCACAAATCCATACCCGAGCCATTTATATGATTTAAACAGTGCAGATTTCAAAACAGCTTGAAGAAAGAAAAATAAAAGCAAGCAGATCATTTGCACGCGTGAAGAGTTATAAATCAACAGAGCGACTATAAACATACTTTTATCTTAAAAGTTTTATGAAATTTACGCGGCTAGGACGCGTTTATTAGTCAATTTTAATCAAGTTTATGATGTTTTCGCCAAAATTTTTGCAATGACGAGTTATTAATCCGGAGGGAAAGCCATTAACGGGCCGCGAGAGTAAATAAACAAAATCGATTTGACAAAAATATTCTCGAAAATAGACCAGCACTACTCACACTCATATTTTGTTTATTCGTAACGTATTGCAGCTTACGCATGAATGAAGAAATAATTTATTGTGATTAGTATTAAGAAATTATAATAGCTTTATATATGATAAATGCAAGAAATTTTCATTACAAAAAGTAAAAGGAAAGTGAACCAAAAAGTACAGTTCGATTGTAAAAGATCTATCAATAAAATCTCTGAATTGTTTTCTTTTCCAACTATATTTGAAGTAAGTCAAGACATTAACTTTCCCCCTCTCTCTCTCTCTCTCTGTAGAGTTTCCATTTGTATAAGGCACATGAAAATATATTCCGTGTTGGTGCTAATAATATGCCTACGAAATGATATTACAAGAAATTTTAATATAATAAAGCAACTCTCTAATTTAGGCTGATTTTCTGTGAGCTATATCTGGTGCTCACCGAAGTTCAAAGTTTGCGTATAGTTCTGAAGATGTGTAAACAAGCCGAACAATTACCCACTCAAGAGAAGTCCATTTCATCTCTCCGAATAAGTTTAATTATGTTTCTGCTAATTTACCTAAAAGCTGATATCCAAGTAGAAAACTCACCGAACAAACAAAACTGACGCCCTCCTCCATACGTTCACGAAAGCAAGGCACGATATGTACTGTGCTTTGCGAACAACGAAATTATTAATTGCGTTGAAATTTATTTTATCAACCGCCGTTCCCCTTTGTGCAGTAATTTAACTTGTTAGCTTGTAATTTAATTTGTTGAAGCACCAACAGAAGACATCGGGTTTCGTAATAAACGACGCGAAGAACGTGCGATGTAAAAAGGAAAAGCTTGTAACTGTAATAGCGAAAAAAGCATCTTCTCCGTGTCGTCCTTTCCTTTCGCGTCAAAAATACTATAATTTGATCTAATAACATTACAGTGACGCTAAACTGAGAAAAAGAAACGTGAAATATGACATAAGACTTCTAAAGTTAATACTGGTGAGTCTACACAGTTTTAATATTATAAAAAAAAATAATTTTAAGCGGGGTTTGTATTTAATACTAATTTTTTAGTAACTATATTTATTATTTATTTCTTTCCTAATTTAACTATCAGAAATTGACGTTAAAAAATTCTTATTTCTTCAAAAATTAACTGCGATATCATTTACAACTTTTCGATAATTTATAAAATACTTATATTACAATATAAACTAAATTGCTTCAGTTAATTTTCAGCCAAACAAATTCATAAATAATAGATTAAAATTATGTTCGTCACAATTGAATTTTCGAACATAAAACGAATCGTGTAAAATTTCATGACACAATTAGCCTTTTCAGCTCTAACACAAGTAATTTATATTTAACCTATAACAAATGCCAGCGCATCCCCAACACAAATGCCAACATAAAAATTAATACAACAGTAACGCTCGTACCACAATTAAGGCATTGTAAATAACACTGCGAAATTTTAACAAAGCAGTCGTGTTATGACACAAAACATATCGCACGGAACAATATAAATACGTCGAAATTAGTTTTTAACCAATTTCAATTCCGGATATTACTTTAATGGAAATACCCGTGTCCATTGTCCGGTGTTCTAATTAAATCGGGAGAGAAATTTAGTAAACAGTTGACCAAAATTATGACTTGTTCGTGATAGCCAAGGCTCGCCGGAAGCAATCAATAATTAATTGTGATTGAAGTGAACTGTGAAGTACATTTTTTTCATTCACCGATAATGGGGTTATTAAAAGCTATTTTAACATAATAATACAAGAATAATTGCGTGCGTACATGTATGGAGTACATAATAATAGTTAGGTAATGAATTATAATTCTAATATTATAAGCTAGGACCAAACGAGGGTGAGGCCATTAACACAGGTGAACAACTAGGAGCGGTGCCAAACAGACTTTTACCTTTGAAGACGATAATAAACTTAATAACGTAAATAATATATTACGTAACAAGTTTAGGAAAGTAAAGTTTCACTAAACGAGTAATTTAAAAGGCCATAGCAGATCAAGCTCTAAGCGTCGTCGTACTCATCCCAAGAATCGCATTATATTTGGTGAGTGCGTTAACAGAGAAGCATCGCATCATTCTCACTACCAGCATTTTATCCTTGAATATAGGAGTACGAGACCAGAAACATATCATTCGGCTCACTTAACATTTTGCAGATAAATTTGTAAATAATTTATTTATTGACATTTATTATTGCTAAACCTGTTTGAAATATTGCTAAAAACTTTGAAAAATATGGCCAAGGGATATTAATTTGAAATATTTCTTTTGGGTTAGTAAAATCTTAAATAGTAAACGCAGCCTCATATACTATTGAAGAGAACATTTTCTTCTGCTCATGCACTGCTTAGAGAACACTTTTCTAACAAGATTACGATTACGATTTTTTCACATTTAATGAGAAATTTGATTTTATTAATGACGTTAGTCACCTGCAAATTAATAACTGTCACATTTTTCATTGAAAATAAAAAATAATAGTAGTTAATACGTTATTGTGCAGTAATGGTTGTTATCCTTGTAAAATAACCTATTACGTAGGATTTTGAGAATATTGATCTGATACATTACTCTACGATATGCAAAAAGATACATTACATTGACGAAACGCACTTAGATTTAACTTTTGTTATCTGTTACAACATGCATAGACATTTGAATATATTAGTTCATCATAGAAAAATAAAGTGACGTTAGTTTTATGTATGTCCGTTGTCTTGGTATTTATAGTGGTCGATGGGGGCGGTGGGTTGGAACTGTGAGAGGGAATTGGTCTGTTGAGGTGAGACGGATCTCTAATGAGATGTTTCAAGGTATTATTGAGATAAAAGCTAGTACACAGTATAGGTTATTGGGGTATTTGAAGAGTTCTATAGATTCACAGACTTACAGTTGAGAAAATGTTTGTATTAGCTGCGGCGGAGCCAGTGGTTTGCAGTAACCTAGTACAGCATTCATCTACAGAAACACGAGTGCTAACAGAGAGTTTATATATATACACGCCTACAGGAACACGGAATTTGATACACACCTTCGGATTGCAAGGGGATGTGGTCTTTTGTGAAATATAGGAGTTCTGAAAGTTTTATCATGGATAAGAAAATGGATTTGTTTGAGGATTTTACCGATTAGTTTTGTTATGGTGTGGATGTAAGGGGTCTGAATGTGCATTCAGATAGCGATCAATATGTTTGCGATACACAGAGTGTCCTAATCTACCGCTTGGGAGCCGACTTACTAAATTATCGAGGAAAGGTCAGTTTTGTATTCCGAAGTGAAACAAATGTCATGATGTTGGGAATTCTGGAGTTCAAGGAAGTTGTTTAGGGATTACTTGCGGTGTAGCCAAATTGCAAAAGTACCATCAACATGTCTGAACGAACACTTAGGTTTAGGGCAGAAAAAAGTAAAGTTTTGTTGTTCAAATGCTTCGACAAAAATAGCGACTTTGGTGAAAAGAGATTCTACATCGAATGTCCTGAATATCTCGTGAATTTTTTGTACTACATGCCCGGAATTGAGGATGAAGTTTAATTTTTTTGTCAACGTTCGAGGCTGTGTGGTAGATAATTGGAGACTTTGTAGGTTGATGAGTTGATTGCGCTGACTATGGGACGTAGAGGTGTATCGGATTTATGGATTTTAAGGAGACCGTAAAATATGTGCATTCTGGAGTCACGGGGGATCAAAATTTTTTGTGTTTCTGGAGGGATAGAAGAACATTTTCTTAAAGCCGTTATAGTACGTTGTACGCGTGAGCTTGGACTGCGTTGCAAGGATTGGCCGTATTCTACACGAGATTCAGTTTTTATACAATTTGGTTTAGAGAATTTGGTTGTTTTAGTTTCGTGGCGAGTAGGGTCAGCAATCTGGGAAGGGAGCGGATTCAACTTTAGTATTACGTCTTCAGTGGGTATTGTTTTTGGGGTGATGTCGAAATTTAGGTCTTTAGAGAAGACGGAGAATTCGTTTTCGGTTAAGGAATAGCGGGATTTGTTTATCAGAGTGTGTGTTAAGAAATGAGATTTGATGACGATTGGGTAGTTGTTTGGAAACCCAATGATTAAATTTACGGATGCGGGTACTAGTGATGTGGTCACGGATGCGGGCGTTCGTAAGTGAGTCTGCCTATTATCAGGGTATTGGCAAGTTCTAGATGTAAACTAAATATTGTAGCAGAGAGACACCGGAGAGTTGATGTTAGATAAAGTGGATGCGTTCTTGAACTAAGGCAAAATTGGTGCGTCAAAGGATTTTGTTAGGATTTTGATGTGGTTCTTGACTTGTTCACGCAGTGAATAAGAAAAGTTAAAGAACAAATTAAATATTCCAATTTTTGTCCAGTTGTCTTCTCTTCTTCTGGATTATATCCAATGCCACCATGCCCTAAACCTGATGTACCACCAATGGCAAGGACTTACTTGTCTTACATCCATACCATAACGAACCAAACCGGCAAAATCCTCAGGCAACAGAAACAAACCAAACGACCCTCCACAAAAGACCAAATCTCCCAATTCGAAGGCGTTTCAAATTCTATGTTCCTATGGGCGTGTATACATCAATAAAACAAAACGATCTCTGAATGCCAGACTAGACTACTCCACATACAAACCGCCTTAGCTGAACATAAACTATGTAGCAATCGGTCAGCAAATCCTATTTTCCGACATAAACCTTTTAGTGCGCTCATTTCATTTTTTCAAACGTAAAATCCGCGAATTTGTAGAAATCTTCAAATACCCTAATAATACAAACTGTGATATGGCTTATACCTTACAATACAATAGAGATCCGTTACACCCCAATAGACCAATCCCCGATCACCGTTCCAATCCACTGCCCCCATCGATTACTATAAATACAACGACAACGGACATACCTACTCAGTTTCTTCGATTAACGAGAATCAGCAGCAACACCATCACCAGCAACCGCCCTGAGGAAGTTCATCGGCAATGAAGAATGAAATGTCGACAGTAGAAGCAGTCGTGATGAGGTTGCAACCGGAAGCCAATTTAATTATGGACAACAGCCGCTGAAACCTTCAAGTTAAATTTTAATTTTTTGTGGAAATTAACTAAACTATGGGAGCCAAGTGCCAAATTATCTACGAGAAATAAGAAACACGATAAATTTAAATAAATAAGGTTACAACATTTACCTCGGATAACACAATGTTTTGTTATAAACTAATTCATTCACGCACTTCGTTTGAATAGTACAAGTGAAATTAACTCAAAGTTAAAAATAATTTAGAATTGAAAATTCGATGTAATTTATACCTTTCATCGCAGTCTTTAAAGCTCTAATTTTGGAAACAATTCGGCGCCGTTTATTTCGCAACGTTTTCTCGTACCATTAATTCTTATAATTAATCGTTTCGAGTTAAACGTAATTTCGCGTGTAATGCGACGATACTTTTATGGAAACGAGTTTTGTTTCTCCCACTGCAATAAATTCTCACCCAAGTTTTTACTGCCCCCTTTGTACGTTTCAGTTGGGGCAGGTGAAACTACTTTCGACTGTTTAGTCGAAATCGATTGCTCTTAACGCGAGCTGGTTCTATTTTGTTCGGAAACATTTTTTTCACGTGGCTTTGTTATCATAATTTATTGTTACCATGATAAAAGGTTTATACATTTTTAGCTTCCATAGTTAGGAAAAAAAGCTTTAATAATTTGATACTTTTGAAACATTTTTTGTGCTATTTCATAAAGTATATTGTGCTTAGAATTTTGCTCTATTTTATATTCTAAAAAGTTTCTTTAAAAATGTAGGTATTTAAAGAGAGTGCATCATAAATTTAGAATATATGTACAATATAAAATCTGAGGTATGTCTTGATTCGCTTTGGAAATTAGTTTGAACTTTACTGGATCTATTCAGAAATGTTGATTTACTCTTACGTCTCACATACAGTAGAACGAGACGCATTCTTTGTATAAGAAATTGAAATTAGATTAGCTCCATTTCCTACTCGGTAACGTAAAGAAGGCTTGCCGAAGAGACACTGGCTGTATGGTGAATGTAATTCCCACTATAACTTTCTATAGTTCATACATAATACTTTTGTAGGGTAAATTAGATTAAGTCGTTTTAATTTCTGAATTTTACTGAAAAAATTATAATTTGAGCTAGTTAGTTCTTTTTTAGTTTTAATGGTGGCTATGAGATGTAAAAAAATATCCTACACTTACATGTTAAATTGATTTTTTTCCTTATCAACTAAGAAATTAAAAAGTTCTTTCATTAGATAAATTATTTGTTAGGTATTTATATTACATTATTAATTAATTTATTCAACAATACATTTTAATCTGAGTAAGGAAAAATGCAGCTTTAATGGTCTCGCAACCTTTACGGCCCATATTTTTCTAAACAACTCATTTAAATAATGACTTTATATTTCCCTACCTTTTTTTTGCGAGATTAATTACTCTTGACCCGTAAAAAAACAGACTAATAAAATCACAGGGGGAACTTGATCGCAGACAATTTATCATCATCAAAAGTCGTATGAGTTTGACGCTGTACGGTAAGCGTCGGAATCCTTTAATGCGATTATTTTCAGCCGACGTAAAACTACAGATCGGCGTTCGGAATGCGAACGTGAAAAATGAGAGATTTTTTTGGTTTTATCACCGGCTCCAATATTGGCTTGCCCCATCCTATCTCACGAACACGCTTTGTTCATCCGAGAAAGAAACGTTTTATTTGCGAGTATTTTCGCTTTGATCTGATTAGGCAATTAGCAGAACAGATACAATGGATAAAACATTTTAAAACAAGACTTTATGTTCACCACCGATATTTATTAAATTAAAGCTTGTCTATTGATGTGTTCTGTGGCGTATTTACTTTGCAATTTGGGTTTTAAAATGAATATCTGCCATTGCGATTGGTTTGAATTCTGGTTCATTCTTTTGTGAATTTGGCATTCGTTTGTAAAAGTTAGTTTAAAAGTCATTTCAACGTTTTCGCGATTCTTTCATACACGATAACCCGGATTTTAATTTACTTAAAGCAGAAAAATCCGATTCAATCCCTAGCTTTATCCATTACGGACAAACTAAACATACTCTTCGAGTTTTACGGAAAAAAAAACATTCAAACATTCTCACAATCCACTTGAAAATTGAACCGAAAAAGAAACAAATTCTGTATTTAAATACTTAGACTTCTGCGCAGCAAAACTGACAAAAAGTAATTAACTTACTCTTCATAGTTTCTTTAGTTTTCGGCAAAAAATAACAACCAAACTGCAAAATAGTGAACAACAAAAACCCCTCCGAAATAATTACATTTTAAATTAAATTGGAAGTGTATAAGTTAGTTATAAATCACTTCGTGGCTATTTAAAAAATTAATTGAAAATCTGCAAATATTTTCTTATTCTCAAGAAATCGATACCAAAAATATATAATTTTGTCAAATACTGGTGCGAACAAATTGAATTATTATTATTAAATTATCGTCAAATTTGTATTTCTCAAAGAATTACAATATGAAAACTTCAGAATGATGTATATTTTAATTTTTCTAGAAGTCCGACCTTCTATGTGCAACATTCTTTATTTCAAACAATATTTTTTGCGTATGGCTTATTCTGCAATGATGTCCTGAACAGTCTCTAGGATTTGAGACTTCAACTTTTAGGAAAGTTATTAAATCATGCTCCCTTTCATACTTATGCGGACGAAATTAAATTTATTTCTCTTTTAGGCCATCTGACACTTCTAATGCTGTTCGGGTCATAAACGATGACTTACAAGCGCTTGCTAAAATCTGAACTTATTATTGAATCGTCCGCCTTGATATATGGAAACAAGAAACAGAAAGAACTCGTAATTAATCACTTAACTATTGGCATTGCAGGCAATCCCATCAGCATCGTAGAAAAGGCAAAAAATTTAGGTCTAATGTTTGACACCAATCTTCGGTTCACAGAACATGTTAACAAAATAAACCAAAAATCGAACTGTTCTTTAAAAATACTCTATTCTAACAGGCATACACTTAATAAAAAATTAAAAATAATGTTAATAGAAACACTTGTACTCTCACACTTCAACTACTGCGATTTTGTTTATGGCCCATGCTTGCTCGCGCAGGATGTGACTGGGATCCAGCATGTACAGAACTCTTGCCTAAGACTCATATTTGGAAGTCATAAATATGACAGAATCTCACATAAACTATATGATGTTTTTTGGTTAAATATATGGCAAATCGACGACGACTCCATTCTCACTTTCTGTATTGCAAAATATTAACCTCAAGAACTCCACCATATTTTTATAATAAAATTAAATTCAGAACAGATATTCACAATATAAATGTGCGCCGGGAAGATCTTATCTCAGTACGACACCATAATACTGGCTTGTTCACTAGGTCCTTTTTATACAATATAGCCATGTTTTGGAATAACCTCCTATCACGATTAAAAATGCTTAGCCAGCTTTATTCAGGAGCCAGTAGGGAGAAACCTTGTTCTGTCAGCAATCACCACAATTCACTGCTAACTAACTCGATTCTTCTGTCTTGTGTCTCTTGTCCTATTATCTTCTTCTTCTCATACTTCCATTTCCTCCTCTTCTTTGTCTTCTACTTTCCCTTAATCTTCTTCCTTTAGATATTATATTTCTTTTTTCTTTTTTGAATACCTTAAATCGATACTGTAGCATCTGTTCTCGTCAAACTTAATTTGCTTTTTGTCTTCCTTTCTTCTATTATTTTTTAGTTAATTTAGGGTCCAGATGGAAGATCAGATTGTGCTTCATAGCCAAATCTGAACCTGCACCCATTTAACAGTTTGTTCCTTTTGTTCACGCTTTAATTCAATGGGCATGTACTTTGCAATCTGTTAATAAAGGCGTTATTATTATTATATGCAGAATTCCAGATTAATCATCAACCCGTACATCGTAATTGGCGACATTGAAATGTGTGAGATAAGAATAATGGAGAGATAAAAAAGAAAAGGCAAAACGTGGAGGCAAATCGAACGAAAAGTGTAACATCTAACAGTAATCTAAATCATCTTGTTTTAACCTTAAGTAATAAAATGAGTGCGTACACGATGCCCAATTGAGAACGCTATAAAGTAGACAAGGAACGGTCAAATATTATATGATGCAAAGCTCTACAGTCACCGATCCAAACATCCTTGTCAAAATTAACTGCCAAACATTCTCTGCTCGCAAAAATCAACGAGTCACCTTTTGTTGTATTTGCTTCAAATCTCGTTTTGATTTTTCACGTTGGTCACACTTCTTCGTACAATCACAACTGAAATGACCAAGCACATTGCAACTGTAACAGCGACAATTTTCCTTCTTTGATTTCATTTTTTGGCCATCCTTTGTTTTTATGTATAATACATCGCCCTGGTTGAGGTCGGTATCGGTCGAATCACTCCGCGATGCCTCCAACAAAAATGATTGCTCATGTAGCTCATTGAATTTGACAGCAGAAAATACTGCTCACGGAATGAGTTGAATTTTGACGGCACATCCGTTACAAGCTTTGACACAAGCAACGTGTCTGCGACCTTCTCACCAGCCGTCTTCAGACGTTCGACAATGATCGAAAGTTCAGCATAGTAACTGGAGACTGACTGACGATCACTAAACTTTAACGAATGCAACACTTGTGCAAGGACATACTTATTGGCTTCACTTTTTGGCTGATAAAGTGATTTGATTTTTAACCAGATTTCATTTGTGCAGTAATTACGATTGCTAGCATGATCATTATCGCTAAGGCCACCTGAAAGTATGCGCTTTACTTTTGCGTCCAATTTTCGCCATGCCTTAAACTGATCTTTCTTTGCCTTGTTCGGACACTGATCTTCTCCTGACACGACCTCGTAGGTACCGACGCTTTCCAGACAAGCAATTATTTCAAACTTCCATCGTGAATAGTTTGATTTCGTCAATACGGGGACACAGAGATTCAAGAACGTTATAGTATTTACGTACATTCTATAGTTTACTATTTAGATGGAAGAGAAATCGTTTACATTTTCTCTTCTTTATATTTCGGATTATTTTTCTGCAATATCAAGATCAACAAAAGAAAAATATTATTTATACACTCGTTTTATTCTCTAATACCAAAACCTTTGACATTATCATCATGAAGTAACCCTTAACATCGCTCTAAATCGATCCCTTCAACCCTGGGGACTACTTCAGTTTGCGTAGTTAAACTAAGAGATGGGCAACAACTTCAAATTTATCGGACAAGAAAGGTCCAGAAACTGAAAGTTCTCACATAAGATGAAAACGTCATCTATCAAATTCCCAACTAACTTTGTTGGGCAGTATGATAAGTCCGTAATGTAAAACGTAATTTGATTCAAAGAAACCTCCGAAAGGCTCTTTTTCTTATGCTCTCGCCAAGAAAATTTAACTATTATAAATTTCTGGAGGGTAATTGCGTCAGCGTTTTCATTTAACTTAAAAAATGCAATTTCATTTCACTATTACCTCTTAACCTCACAGTAACCCGATTTAATTTACTTAGTGCAGAAAAATCCAATTCAATTCCAAACTTTATCCATCACCGACACACTAAACTTACTCTCCGAGGTTTAAAAAACAGTCAAAACATTCGCATAATCCGCTGCGAAACTGAATCGAAAACTAAATAGATTCTGTATCCGCAGGCATTAAGAGATACGGTCCCTGATGAAATTACTTTCGAATTTATAGAATACGAAGCCGAGCTTCTCGGAACAAAGGATTATAACCGCATTTTCCGAAATATCTGCCACTTTGAAAACATTATCCCTCATAATTGCGATTGCACGTAAAAAGTTTTCGCTCGTTACTTCTTTTTGGTTGGTGGAGTTTTTTGTATTGTGACCGCGAACGAAAATTAGAGCACGCGGAGTACATCAAAAAGGAAAAAGTAAACGTCAGAGCGACGCGCAGGAATAAATTTCTCATTCAAGTTAAAAAAGGAGCTATTATTGCTTCCGTATTCTGAGCAAACAATTTTGTCGCGTTTCTGAGAGTTCCGTCTGATCAAATAAAAATTTTAATATAATTAAATTTGTAATAAATTAACGTCTTGAATGTAACGTGCTTTGCATGTAACTTCCTAGTTGAGTGAAAGGTAGATTAAAGCTGTGATTGAGGAGCTACTCAACTCGCCCTCTTGCTCTCCTGGTCCCTTTATGCTTTCACAGGAACGTTATCCTAAAATGTTATGTCACATACCGGTACATATATTGTATCTTCACACTCCACGGGGATGTCGTAATTTAATTTAAGGGACGGATGGTGAAATATGCGCAGTTAATTGAAATTTATTTAACAGGAGCTCTTACATACCCTATTTTTACTTGTAATTTCTGCAGGATAATTTTAAATGTTAGTGCTATAATAGTATGAAAATTCACTTAATGATTATGAGATGAGAGTATGCAAGTAAATTGAAGATATCCTGGCGCATCCACCAGAATGGATTTATGATTTATAGTCATCCCATTTTGAATTGAATTTTCGCAATAAAACAATCAAGATTTTCGCTTGATTTTGTAATAGAATTTTGCAGTTACAAATCTGACTGCGTAAATAATTATTTCGGACGTGTCGATCTATTTTTACATCGAAAATACATTAAAATATGCGTCACATGCAACATGCACGTGTGCAGGTGCTAGTTTTTAAAACGAATCAATCAAAAACTGAACGCGTTGTTCCCCTACTGCGCACGTTCAAACATGTAATTTATGTTTTAGCGTAAAAAAACATGCAAAATGGAAAATCGAACTGATAAACGTGGGAAATTAAATTTTATTTTGAAATGCAAAACAAAGGACCCGGACGGTTACATCAAAGTGTAAATCTGATGAGCGTGCTTGCGTTATAGTGTGGACTGATAATTTCAATTAACGTTTGCGTCAAAGCGATTAATCTGCAGGATTGTGCAGCTATTGAGGGCGTTCTTCTCACTGATTGCTCATATTATCATATTTGATGTGTTGATACACTTTAGGACCACAATCAAACTTAAGCATTTTTGCTCAAACGGGGTATCAATAAACTAACTAACCAAAGAATTAATTAATTAACTCAAAAGTCAGTAACTCTAATTCGGATTATCAACCCCATTGACGTTCATCTATGAAGCTTTAATTCGCCCGCAGAAGTGATTATTTTGCAGCGACTACCTCGTTATTAGTGTTAACAGCCCTTCGGAATTTGTTTGCTGGGAATGAATTTCTATTATGGGTGCTGGTCGTAATTACAGCGTGTGAGTTCCTAATTTGTTTTGAGGGACTGAATTTCATTTCGGGGATAAACATCCACCCACTTATAACGGCACGGTTCGTTCAACTCCGTTGAAGTTTGCGTCTGAGTACAAATAATTCATTACCATCACAAATACTTGTACGAATCTAAATAATGACATTATATTTACACTTGAGAGTTCTTAAGTCAATATTAATTTAGTTTTTATCCCTAAAAGTATAATCGTTTTAAACGCATTTTAATCGGAAAAAGTCAATAGTAACACTTTGTTAGTCATTACAACTTTTCAGGTTAAATTTTATCCATATTTTAACGCCGATTAAGAAGACAACAATTTATCCCAAGTGTATAGGATAAGATTTTTTTGCCGCATAACTAGGTTAAGGAAAATTCTCTCTATTTATTTAAATATATATTTAATTGTAGACAAAGGACATGATTTCATCAAATTACTTGTTTGAGGAATTTTAAAAGAAATTGTAATTGTGTTAATGAGATAAATGTGTGTCAGTTTAAATTATCTTCCTGATTTTATCACTAAGAAAACAGTTTAAATTATCTTCCTGATTTTATCACTAAGAAAACTAATTGAAAACTAAATCCTTAACACTACTTTAAATTAAAAGTTGCACTCGACATATTTTAATAACTAGTTAAAAGCGGAATGTAAATTCTCATAAAAAGTGCACATCACGAGCGAAAGATTAAACGGCTTAATTAATATTAAGTAGTAAAATGTTCATTAAACGGTATGCCTCATAAAATTTTTGCAGCGGAATATTTATTTTATAAAGCTGGTGAAATGGAAAAATTAAAAGCCAGATTTGCAATGTCAGGGATTTTATGCGCGAGTGCTTAAATCTCTAATTTTTAATAGTAAATTCAAAAATTTATCATTTGATGTTTTAATTGCGAAACGGCAAAAAGAAATTTGGCACACGTTAAGAAAGTTTTATTTTTGAAATAATAATTAAACTGATTAACTAATAAGCGAGTTTATATTTCAAATCATTCATGTATGTACATTCTCTATTAAATTAACTTCTGCCTCACATTATCTAATAATGTTATTTTACTAAAGCGTGACGTTATTAACATGAGGTAGTCCCTAATATCGCTTTCGATCGATTCCTTCAAAGCCTGCGGCTACTTCAGTTTGAGTAGTTAAACTAAAAGACGCCCAACAACTTTAAGTTTATCGGACAAGAACGGCCCAGAAACTGAAAGTTCTCGCATAAGATGGGAGACGTCAGTTATCGCCCTTTCTTTCACAAATTTTACTGAATGGTATCTTCTACAAATCTTACAACTTGTCTGCTAGTGAATACATTTTTTTGCTTGACTTGAGCTTATTCGAGTTCACGAAAAAATTTCGTTTTTCCTTTTTTTTTCAATCCATTTTATCCCTCTTTTTATTAAGACGATTAATAGATTTGTATGTATTTGTATTTGCAGAACAATACTTCCAATAGCATGCATTAAATATTAATTTTTCTATTTTATCTATTTTTATGGACTGCTAAATTAAAATAAAATTGAAAATTTTAAAAAACAAAATCAAACATTAATTAAGTTAGGAAATTCTAACATTATTTCTTCATTAATTTGATATTAATAAAAATTTTCTTCTGGAATTTTCTACTTGAAATCCTCGCAAGCGATCAACCTAAACTCATCAATACGAGTTCATATTTCCCTCGTTAATTAAAAGTTTATATTACGCACATAAAAATATGTTTTCGTTCACTTAATTACCCAACAGATTTCCTGCACTCGAGTTACCCCTTAATTATTAAAGGACCGAAATTTTCCTTTCAGGTTCAACACCGCTTCCTCGTTACGATGATACAATTTTTCTCGCGCAAATTGAATGCCCTATTATGCTCTAAGGTAAGACGAGGGCATTACGTTTAATGGAGAATTTTTTACGAGCAGAGCAGGGTGAAACGTTTTCTTTAAAAATGCCATGTTTTATTCGGGCTGTGAGGTCTCTTTATTTGCGTTACTTTTGGTAACAAATGAGACCCCATTTGGAGCCAGAGAGACTGATTTGAATAAATTTAAAGTCAAGGATTTTTTTTACTCCACGAGAATTAAGTTTATTTTATTTTGAACGGAACTGAAAACGAATACTAAGTTGTATGAAAGAAATCTATGCGGACGAACTTTTGTAAATAAAAAATAAACTTAACTTGTGAAAGCATAGCAAATAGTACCAGCAATAACTTCAATAGTCTTTCATCAACGAAGAAACACATTTCAGTTTTATTTTCCTGAAAGAATAATAATTTTCTTTTTCATCTTCTAACGAACTATAGATTAAAATATCTGAAATTCGACGAAATATTTTCCGTAACTCAGAAATAACATCGTCATTAGATATTGAGCTCATTCTTTCGTGAAATATGGAAATACGATCGCTTATTGCGTTGCGATTTACTAAAATAAACACTGTTTATTTTTATACAACAAAGAGTCGCTATTACTTACAATCATCGATCAAACCGGAAAAAGATAAATGTTAACGGACAGCTCTACGTATTATAAGCCACATTTATCTTAGGCTATTTATAGATCTTTGTTTTAGAAAAATACGCTTTTCAAGAGACCCAAACGAACACAATACAATGAATTGCATGAAAGAAAATTATACACTTCGGTCTTTTTTAATTAAAGTGAAGTCTTAAAAGTGTTTCACACTATATCACAGACTAAATGGCACTTGTGGTCTAAAACAAACAAATTTTTAGTTTATTCAACATACATTTTCACATGTGTATTTTTGAATCTCAAGGCACACGTGCAATACAAAAGACTTACTTTAAAATTCATTAAAAGTAAATGTATTTCACTGCTTTTACGAACGTGTAAAGGTTTCAAGTTATCGTAAATTTATTTATTTATTTAGTGGTTTAGGTTTTTCTAACTCCGTGTTATTTATACAAGAACGACGCAATATACAGTAAAATTTGCACCATATGGGAAAATTTTTATTATAGAGTTTTTTTTTAAGTTTTGATTGAAATCGATTTAATGAACTTTGAAATATAGGTCTTCAAATTCAAGGGTCAGAATTTTTTATTCCGGCTATAGTATAAACCGTATAAAAAAAAACTTATTTCCAAAAGACTTCCTACTCATGTAAATTTTGGACATCAAAAATTAATTCCATCCCAGAACTTATGAAAGTTTTCTTTTAATAATTAATTAGCCCATTCATGGCAAAGAATACCCAAGAAACACAACTCATTCAAGTTTTAATGTAATTTCTAGGTAATCCGGATGTACTTAATTAGACTGTTTGAAGACCGAGCACGCATAAGTTGAACCAAATATTCGTGAAGGAAATTTGTCTTGGCAATAATAACGGGAACTAATCTCGAACTGCAAACTTTTCGGAAGCATGCTTAAAAGACCTCCCCTCGCAAGACAAATATTTAAGTCCGATTCCACTGAGCGGAACTTCCGAGAGATGTCGCGATTCACGGCTGAAAAATAAGGAGCTTTTGAAGTGAATGGTCAGTTTCACGTATCAAAGGACCAACCTAAACTTGTATGTATTTATAAACAATTAATTAAATTTAATTTAACTGTGTAGAATAATTTCTCTAATTGGTATTTATTTTAAATTCATTTTGTTAATTTTTTTAATGACCTAATGGGAGATCACCTGCAAAAAAATTCTTAGAAACCATCTTATCTTTCTTGAAATTTATAATCCTGAAATACTGCTCCTGTAAGTACCGGTAAGATAACAAATGTAAACGCGCAACGAAACGGTGCGTAAGCTCGACAAACAAAAATACAGCTTAACGCGAGATAAATGTTCAAAACGCCTGAATAATATCTTGAGGTGAATTTTGCGGTAATGGCACCTGGCACTCCCAAGGGTTTTGTCAATTTAGAATTCTATGAGTACACCCCTTATTTACTTAATTACTAAGGAAGTTATTAGCGCTATTCACACACATAGCTGCAAGCTGGTCTTTAGGATGTCAATAAACTAATAATAATAATAATAATAATAATTAATTAATTAAAAAGTATATTAATTTGAATAGTCGTGATCAATAGATCTATAGGGAAACTATTTTCCAAAAACAACGTGAAAACATGACAAAAAATTAAATGTAGTTATGTAGGTTATTTTATGATGTATTTCTGTGAAAAACTTCGTCATTTTATTTTGAGATAACTAATGTTCCGGGAGAATTGTAACACTAAGATAATTATGTAAAATACCAGACAGTCTCGCATGAATATATGAAACCGTTGGTAACTCTACTTTCATATACGATATATGCGTATGAGTCACTATATGATTATCCCAGCAACATTTCTACTTTATGTATTTACAGAAAAAGTTACCACCTAAAATTGTTAACGCCACATCAATTTACATGTTCAATAATTAATTTGACAAACGATTAATGTTGTATTATTGTTACTGTAACTAAAATTTTATTGATGATTAATGATTATCTTTCTCATTGATTATTTTTCAAATAATTTATTTTATAGTAATCATTAGCTGAGTAATTTTTACAAAGCATTAAATAGGGTAAGTGAGCCAGTAAGTAAATCCAGTGTGATCTTTAAGAGAGTTCTTTAAGAGCTCCAAGTAGCGGTGTCAATTGTAGAGTTTCTTTTATATATTTGCGCGGCCTTTGGGTGCCAAAATTGTTGTTCGTGGCCACTTTGGGTTGTCTTTATGTATGTGGGTACGTGTCTACTTTCTTTTTGTCTTTCTCTCAGGGTTTTCTGGGTCGCTCGGAATTACCCACTTTTTGTTTTATGGCCCCACGGCAGGCACATACAATGACGAACACAGAAAAAATGAAAAGGAGGAGGGGGGTGTCAGTATCAAATGTATATGCGTCAGTGCGTGTTAGAAAAAGAAATGAAGAAAAGGGTTTATCAAAAAGGTTGTTCTCTGTTCAAACTGTACACCTGTTAGTAGAAGTCGGCCAAAAGTTCACAAAGTTTGGTGGGCCTCTTGCCCTATCAGATGTATATTTTGTAAAAAGGGGGATACTCTGTACCGCCGATCATGCATGTGCCTCAATTCTTTCATAAGAGAGAGACGCCCTTCGACGATACAGGTTACTGTCCGTCCAAAGCGAAAACTAGGTATCACAAGTCGACCATGTCACCTTTCACAAGGGTCGGTGGACCTCTTGCCCTACCCGATGTATACTTGTCAAAAAGGGGGACGCTCTGTACTGCCAATCATCCATGTGCCTCAATTCTTTGACAAGAGAGAGGCAAAACACAAATTTTGTTTGTGTTGTCACGTATGCCCTACCTGGAAGCGTCCTCCATGTTGGTAGTCAAGGAAAAAGGTTCTTTTTCTTAATGAAAATGCCTCGTTGTATTTAATAACCTTTTTTAACAAAAATTTCTTCTCTTTTTGTTTTATCGACGTGTTACCCACGAAGGTCGAGGCAGGAGTCCCCAGATCGCGGAAAGCTCGTCTTTTATAGCGATTTCGTTCTGTTTATTTTTCCGTTGTCATGGTTACCAGAACATCCGCGTTCTGATCTAGTTACAACTAGATTTGAGTTGGTAACTGAACGTCACGTTTTGACAATTATGACATGATTACATTTTATGGAAATCAAACTAAAAATCGAACTTTCGTCGACCGTCTTCCAAATAGTACAGTCTCCTCTTATTCTTGCTTTGCTTTTTTCCGTCCACTGAATAATGTATGGCTGTTAGTGGCCCCCGGAATAAGCCAAGCCTCCGCTGCATTCTTTCAACGAAATCAAAGTGTTTGCTCGCCCATTCAAACTGGTCTACCACCTACGAGCTCCCCTCAGGAATGTTTATTTGATTTGTTGAGTTGCAATTATGCTTTCTATAACTGCTGCGTTTTACATTCGTTTTGTATTTGTCATAGTCTGTTTGTTTGTTTGTTTTAGATGGATAACGTTTTGCCGAAATATCCTGTCACTCTTGCGTCTACCTCGTCAAGTTGTTTCGAAAGCTGTTGTTGAACGTCTGTTGGACCGTGGCACTATTGTACATGTTTTTAATTCTTCACACGTATTCTTCCCACGTATTGTTTAAATAATTTTTCAAAAAGGTAATATATATATATTTTTTTTTTGTGATAAACAAGGAAAGCTAAGTGAATCCAAAGTAATGATTGGCCTGTTCACACACTGGGTCCTTGCATTATTTGTTCATTTACTGGTGCCGTGACCCTATCTTACTTAAGGTTAGTTTACTCAGTCCTAGTTGACGGGTGAGTTGATAGATTCAGTAACTCCTAACTGGTGTAAACATATTGGCCTACTTACTGAATGAACTGGACAGCCATCAGCTACTTCATGTGTCTTTGTTTTACTTTATCTAAGTACGCTCCTTAAAAATAAGCTGGGCAAGAAATGAAAGAAGTGAACCACTGATCTCTCAGTTAGAAAACCAGCTACTGGATTACCGACTACCCGATAACTCACATCGTGTAAACCAGTCTTTACTTACTTAATTCAGGAAATATTTCCACCTTTCAGTGTACGGCTCATCTAGAGGTTGCTGTTTTTTTTTCAAATTCTTCACATGCACTAGCAAAAGTATTTTGTTTTATTCCTAAGACATTTCGTCTTTAAGCACTAATGAAAATTAATTATTATGTTTACTTATACACATACATAAACTTATTGAAGTGCGACGACCTCAATATTGCTAAGAATAGCCTTAACTGTTTAACTTAGTGGCTGTGTTGACTTGACGGCTTCCTTGGTCATTGTCTATTGTCTATTGTCTTCCGAAAGCACTGCGTCATAAATCTTCTTCTGTCTGAGATTCCTTTATTACAAAATGACTATATCAGACTTTCTTAGAAACCTTTTCTATATCAGCAGCAAAAAGAACAGCAGCAGCAGGCCTGAAAATGTTATTTTGTGATAAAGGACGAAACGTAGACAAGAATTATGATGCGGTTGCCAACGGAAGGCAAAAGCAATTTGCTCTGAGTTGAACAAGAATTCATTTTAAATGATGCTTACTAAATCAGCACTCAACAACTTCTTAACAAGAGAGTTAAGAGGAAAGTGGCATTCTATGCAGGTTTAACGTAAAAATCGCCTCACCAGAATTGAGATACTTAACCGTTGTTATTGCCCTTTCCAATCTTCTAGTATTGTTTCATCCGCTTTGATCACAAGTATTAAATCTATTAACTCTTATGATGCTTCATTATTCAGAAAATCATCTCCGATTATGATTATATTGTCAATATAGATATTTCAAGCTTTGTAAAAGGTGTAAAATAGTTGCCACAAAATATTTAAATTTTATTGAAATATAGTCGAACTTGTTATTTTGTTTATTAAAATAAAAATAAATAAATTTTCATGTTTACGAAATCAGTAATTTTATAATTAAATCATTTGTCTATACTTCGAACTATTCTCAAATATTGCTTGTCTAAAATAAGAAGAGAGATCTTATATTTTAAATAATATTATGATTGGAAAAGCCAGTCATTGAGAAAATCAATTTTCTCTATTGAATGAAAATATCTTCATCATGAAGTTCAGCCGAGAATAAACCGTCCTATCTGATGGCCTAACCAATCGAATTATTTATTATTGACCCCGACTGTGTAAATGACTCGATTAAAAGCGAGAGACCAACTCGAGCAATATACTCCCCATTTAACATTCTGAGGATACTTAGACGAGTTAATAGCGTAGTTTAATTTAATGTACTCGAGAAACTGTTTATGCACGTGAAAAGTTCGGAAATGAATTCGTTTTACGTGAGTGATACCGCGGATATCTGCGGACGGATTAATTCGAGCGAACACAAAATGTGAAGGAAAAGTTATTCCATTTAAACTTGCGGGGTAATATTTCTCCATATGATGTAAGCGCGTGAGGAATTTCCCGCCGTTAATAACAAATTCATGTGTATAATCAGATTCAGCGCGGAAAATTCGTTCGCTTTTTTTGGTGAACGCGCGGTTATTGATTACTCGATGGAACTTTGAAACATATCGGTCGTAATTTAAGACCGGTTTGTTTTACATAAATTATGGCAAAAGCTATGTAATTTCACACTTGTGTTTATGATTCATGTAAATGAATATTAAGGTAAATATTGTAGTTAGATATAGATACATGTTAATTAAGGACACGTCTTATAGAATTCATTTAATTACAAGGCAGGTAATTATGCGAAAAAAACTCTTATGAAACGTTGATTTATATTGCACAAATACCAAGAAAATTAAATTTAAAACTTAAAAAAAACATTTCGATATGTTTTTATGTGTCTAATAATCTTCTAGCACTTGGGTTCTTAAACAAAATAAATTAAAAAAAGATCACTGCAATTTTTTTAAATTTGCTCCCAGTTACAGTAATCCAGTGAAATATCAGAATCACACTAACGTGAGCACGAACTGTAATTTTCAAACTGCAGTGCGGAGTTTTAATTTTGAAGCAACCACCGCATCGGTCTGACAGTTATCATTTCAGTCCAGTAAACTTTACTTCCAGATCTAAATTAAATAGACTGCAGCGTGCAGTAAATTAAATTTGAACTTGCAAATATATTTAATTAGCATTTGCTTGTGTTTACCGTACATAAAACTCATTATTATTTATTACTGCTCAACTTTTTGGTTAGTTAAATTTGAAATATCGTAGACAGAGGAGTTCGATATTAATCAACGATCAGCTTAACAATACGCTATTACTCCACTAGAATTTAGCTGCAGTGATGCGTGAAACTCGAAACAGAATTAATATCGAATAGTTTCACTTACACCGAAACGACACCTCAGTCCATTATTCACCCGCATTTTATTTGCTCCTTTGCTTCCCGAGCTTATTGTGCGGAAAGTCGTTCGTCAAATAACTTCTCATTTAAGACATGAAGAGTCTCATGAATATTTTATTCGCACTGCGCCGTCGGTTATTTTGAATTATAGAATAAATGCGGCCGTTGTTCGGGCAAATTTGGTGGCCCATTAAATAGTTGCTTTATATTTATGGGAACATGTGTAACAGGATGTGGCTTCCATGATGCGCGTTCACGACGCTTTAAAATTTAACGGTCATGAATTTAGGCTGCGATAGAGAATAATTAAATAAACTTAAGTGCTTTAAGAAAATTTCTGTTTCATATACTTCATTTGTTGCTTAGTCTATTTGTTTCGTACTTCACCATACCGTTGTAGTTAGCATACAGTTTTTTATTTAGTTTTGCAGAGTTTATTCTTAACTACCTTGGGATTTTATACAGTTCTTCCAAGCTTTCACTAAATATAAACAGACATACAAATAAGTTGTAGAACCATCATAGAGGGCAAAATATCCAGAGGCTTTAAGGTTGACGTTATTATCAATTGTTACTGTCCAAACTGGCCTTATAAAAAGATCGATTTACTAATAAACATTCACACGCATTTTTACAATATTGACAAATATTTTATATATATATTTTTTTTAATAAATATTGACACGTTCCAATATAAACCTTGGTGTTTGTATTTATACATTCTCCACTGAAATCAAAGTGTTTCGATGTAAGTGAAATGTAAAACGAGTTTTTTACCAAATCTCATTTCACTTATTTTCTGAAAAACTTTGCAACTTTGCGAAAGCAATTTACTTTCCACTTACGTTCGCAGAATCGAAATTCTATTCTGCAGCATTTTCTACAAACCTACACGAATAATGAATATATGTTATAAAGCTACTTTATCTAATGACACATTTGCTTGGCTAACATAAAGCAAAATTAGCTGCAGGAAGAATTTTAAAGACCCAAGTGAAACGAGTTCCAAATGCAAATTGCCACGTAAATATCGAAACGTTGTATTTACGTTAAGAAAGTGTTTATGAAAAAGATCGCGTAAATTCAAAGGAAGTGCACACTCTCGAAAAAAAACTTAAACGTAAACAATTTCGTTCAACTATGTACGAGAGCGCTTTGTGAAGGTAATGAGCTTCGCGCGAAAGTATAAGTTATTACAATGCCTTTTATGTTGAGATGTCGAGGAATATTAATAAAAGCTCACGGAGTTTAGGGCAGACGAGGCATTTTTCGACGAAAGTAGCGACATTTCAACTCCAAATTTTACACACGTTGCTTCAAATTTCTTCCATCAAATAAATATTTTTTTGTAATAATTTTCTTTTTGCGTTTTGCCTTTTCTGAGAAATAATGTTTGAAGTCAAAACTGGATTTAAAATTTGATTTCTACAATCTTATCTCAACTTTATGCATTCTTGTTAAATCAACTAATAATAAGTAATTTGTTCTCTAAACCTAACGTCACAATTTTTGAATGATTTGAATATGGTTGAGGGATCGTAGAGGTTTCTATGTCCTAATAAATTTCCAATTTTAATTGAATTGTATTGGTAAGACAGTTTTTATCTATCCGCCCTAGAATTTGTGTAGATAGTTTAGCAGTAGATAGGATAATTGGCTGAAGCTCAAGCGAAGTTCCTTGAAGTTGGATTTAGATTATTTGATGCCAACAAAAAACAAGAAAAAAAATTCTGTTAAACTATTGATAATAATGACTGTACGAAGTTGACTGCATATAAAACTAGTTTAGAAGTAATAGTTTTCTTTTTATGAAATTTTATTGCATTGAAATTTTAATACCAGAAACTTTTGAATTAATTTCCTACTTTTACCTAATACCGCTATTTTTAAAGCTATACATTCCGAGTTTTTCTTTGAGCTTTAACCTTAATGATGCAAGCAATTTAATTTTCCTCTAGTGATATTATTATTAGAAATGTTTCACAAAATTGCGTCTCTTTTTTTTTAGTGGGACTGTAATAAATGATCAAAGAATCGTCTGCAAAGCGAAAAAATAAATATGAAACTTCTGTTTGCTAGCGCGAAATTAAATTAGAGAAGAAACAGAGCCAATATTTGATTCGTAAGCGACGTAACTCTTGTAAGATATTAATATATATTTTGATTAATTTCGTGATTGGCGTTCCGAAAAAACGTATCCGAAGTTACGTCTCGAGATATCAAAGGCGCCGATAATTCATCTTAGGCCGTAAATAATTAAATTTTAATTTTTACGGACCTTCGAAGATGCGTCCCGCCGTCTGAGAGCTTTCCATAATTGGGAAAGAGAATTAAAATACGCTCTGTTTACTTACAAGGCACCCTAATATTTCATTAAGATTTCAAATTTACTTAACGGATTAATTACTAAAATTAAACCGGCTCGAAATTTAATGGAAAAATTTGATTTACTGAATCCTTGGAATATATGGAAGATATATATATATATATCTTTTCATGGTAAGACGTTTATACAAAATAATTTTTATTTAAAATAAACAAATTATCATTTGATATAATGTACTTCATAGATAAGTAAGTAAGAATTAAATTGACCCGTGTTGAAGTTCGCTATTGGAAATGACTGCAACTTCCCAACTTTAGAACTCATAAATATTCAACTAAACTCTTTGTTCTTTATTTTTAAATTAACCCTAAAGTACTTTTTTTTAATCCTCTTACGTGTTAAATTCTTGATTTATTTTAATTAGAAATGGTTCTGACAACATTCGTGTTTACCGGCCAACTCCGTTCCCATCAGAAAATCCGATTTCTCTCGAATAAAAAAATAGTCACGCTCGAAAAGATCATCACTATCCCACAAATTCCAATAAAACTAACAAACGAACAAATGGGGGCGAGAAATATAACAAAGTTAATTTTGTCGAGGGATTTTGATTGGCAGCCGACCCTAATTTATGTTGTCCTAAAGTTGATTTCAAATACGGCACTACAGAACAACTATACGGAATAATGGAAAATACCGCCCAATTGTATCAAAAGCTTTTTTCTAATAATGTGACGTGAATATATAAAATAAAGCAAAACCCGCCTCTTATTAAAATCCTTCTTAAAACTGAAAAATATTTTCACGACAAACAGCAAGATGAGATACATCTTGCCAGACCATGAGGAATTATTCTAGGACCATCCTAGGCTAGCCCATCTAAATACAATAAAGAAAACTGGAAAGGACAAACTTAAGTTCATTCTGCGATAAGATGAAGTAAGTAGAATCGAAACCTGGTTCAAGAAATGGAAATTTAAATTTAATGTAGAGAAGAAAAGAAAATTCAAATCTTAAATGATTTCGATACCTAATTCAAAAGAACGAAACAGTCTGAAAGAATTTCATAATAGTGAATGTAAAATGAAAGTTTAAACAAAAATAAACTACAATAAATTTTTGTTTGATAAGAAACAACATTAAATTTACAGAACAGGAAATGCTTGCTATTTAAAACTTGCGCACGTTTTAAAGATAGCCGCTCGTAAAAAATTCATAAGTTTTCACAATTTATTTGCCAGCTTGCTTTCTCAAGATAACTATGAAATTATTTCATACTTCCTCATAGTTTCCGCGAAGTTAGTTTAACTAAATTAAACTTTCTTCGCGAATCTGCGCTGACATGGGGATTACAGCGTAAGCAAAACTCTGAAATATTCCTTAAACGTCTTTAATTCGGCTTTCCTTTATTGCTTTAGGTGCCGTCCACGTTGCTAAGTTAATTCCTGGAATTAAGGCTTGCCCTGTACAAGTAAGATATCGCAGCCGCAAATATTGACAGAGTCTTGTTTGTTAATCGGACAATGTGTTAGGATTCGACCCCGGTTTCAATTATACCTTAATTCCGGACAATAAGCACTAGCTTTAGGGATCGTGAAGCTATTACTTATTACAAAAACTATAATCACGAGCTAACGTTAACATAAATAACAATTCCGTTCTTTGTTAACAGTACATGAGGAAATTGAATTCAATTTCTAATAAACAGTTTTAATTGCAGGGATATTGTCTTCTAAATTAAAACTTTCCATGAAACTGGAACTGCCTTTCCGAGTATATTGAAAACGAAATCTCTGCTTTCTTGCTTTCTAACTCAATATAGACCTCGAAGCCGAACATCTCAAAAATAAGGAAACTCGATTTACAAATAATAAGATTAAGCCCGGCAGATTGACGTTAGTTAATCCGTCGTTAAATTTGCGTGCAATCAAATTAGGCGGACCCGGGAAATCGAAATTATAGAGCTTTTTTGCAATGTTTGCACGCCGGGGCTTATTTACCGTTGGCTAAGCCAAAAGCAACTGTTCTGTAAATAGTACAAGAAAACGTGGCCCGAAAAAGAAACTGAATGGCCAAGGGACCCGGCAGGCGATGTTTAACGTGCAGCGGCTTTTCTATTTACTTTTTTTACCTGCTGAAGAGAAGTTTTATCTAGGGAATTACGACAGGAGAGAACGTCTTAGGAATGACTTTTCCAATGTGGATTCCTGGTACGGAACATTAAAAGAATGTTCAAAGCTTTCAGGATGTAATTACATTAGTAATTAAATTAAGGAAAGTTGACTTATTCAAATAAAATTAGTGAGGAGTGAATAAGACGTTTTTAGTATTTTAAAAGAATGTCATTTGCTCTAAAGATTCAAATATACAATTTTATAAGATAATGATAAATTTACATAACAATTTGCATACTTGCAAAACAATTCAAACATCATATATTTTGTGCCGGATCTTTGTTAACAATATTAAGCAGCTCAGGATCATCACACGTGTAGTAACTGTTAAATATGATTTGCATTTAGTATTCTACGTATAGTATTACTTGTGTTTATAAACTTTAATGCGACCCTAAATTCCCCAGGCATGTTAGGTTTAAATTTGATACATAACCGCGTAGTGACACGTAACCTTCCGGAGCGGTTTCGTCCGGAAATTGCAGCACGTTTCGCTATAAAAACTTGTTACGAAATGCGGGGCAGTATTTTAACCGTACAACGTGAAAAACTGCGGAGAGCTAGTTTTGCGCTCGTGTCGGAGTTTTACACGAAAATGAAAATGACGCTTCGAGCCCGAAGCCCAAACGCTCGGTCCCTGGGGTATGGAGTTGTTTATCGCATAAAAATATTTTTTTCCGGCGACGATGTAGCTTTAAAATGAAAACTCACGGAAACGAGTATCGCCCGCTAATGATGATCCATTAAAAATTAATGTTTGAAAAGTTAGAGGATGGAGCGTGAGTGTATTAACCTGAATATATTAAATTTAGCGGTGGATGGGAGTTTTAGCTTAAAATAGAACGTGTCCTCCAACGTCAAATTGTCGGTTTGTTCGTCGAGTTACCTTGATATATTGCAAGATAAATTTTAATTATCTAATTGCATTTTCACAAACTATCAATCACTATTCTTTAACTAAGTTAATTACTTACAAAAATATTATAAAATCTTGACCAGTTTTCTTATCAGGACAGAAGGTATAGTAGTAAAAGCCGTAAGGTTGCACCAATTTAATCTAGAATTCATGCGAAAAAAAATTAATCTTGAATGAGTTAACAATGATGTTGGTGCAACTCAGTCTTTTTGTAAGAGAGTCTATATTTTACAAGCTACAGAATAATCACATTTTTGGAAACATCAAAATTAGAGAACCCCAACATTATGTCCGTTTTGCTTAATCAGATTATATGAGTTTCGGGGTTAATTACTTAAGTACATTAAAGCCCCTACGTAATTTTGGAACATGCACGCCTATTTTTCCCGGCAAAACGTGACGTCGTTGAAAATGCATATTAGCCGAAAGGATTTTATCGGTCATTAAAGCGAACGTGTTCCCCCCCGAATCGCGATTCGCAAAATGCCGCCGGATGGGATAGTAAGTGGCCTCTCGCATTTATTTACTGACAGTGTTTTACGTTTGTCTCTTTTATGTGTCGTTTAGCCTAAGTGGACTTGAAGCGTATTACACATTTCCAGAAAATTTGTTCAGTGTTTGCGAAAAGGCCGTTTGACGGAATTAAAAGCGAGCGCCTGTTCTCGCTTCAAAGTTTTTTTTTGTTTTACGTTTATTGATAATGATTCCGTTTGTTCTGACTCACGAAATAACTTCTCTGCAATTATTTTGACATTTATATTACGCCAAACAAATGGAAATTTAATGGAAAACTGTAACTCATGCAGACAAACAAACACAATAAATGTACGTAAAATTGTTGACACAAAGAAAACTTATTTTAAAATCGAAAAACTACTTAAAATATAGAGAAATATATGTATATCTGAAATTATCAGAAGTTATACAAAAAAAATTAAATGAAAAAAAAGTGCAATTTTATAAGAAAATTGAAAAATACTTATTCAGGCTTCTGTTTCAAAGAATACTGAAATGAAAAGGCAGATAATTTTTTCTAAGTAAAAAAATTGGTACCAAACTTCATATTCTTATTTGTAAAGCAGTTTTTACACACATAAAAAACTCCTAGTTTTATAATAATAACTTTACTCCAACAAGGATAAGCCCAACCCCTGTTTGACATCGTACAGTAAACATTTGATCCATAATTGGTTAATTCAATACGTAAGAGATAAATTATACTAAATAGTAAAATATTCAATCTGCATTGGTGAAAATTGGTATCACTAATAGCCACCAAATCAAATAATCAAATAATGTCTTCTTTATGTACAGAAACATTTTAAAAGTCTGCATTTTGATGGATGTGTTTGTGTTGGTTCATTCTGGATGTAATTTTATGTTTAGCAAACATCATTAATGTACACATAAAATGATTTTCAAATTTGTTCTGTATACACAAAATCGCTTTTCAGTCTACCGATTATCAGGCGCATTTTAGTTCATAAATTATTAACAATTTAAAATTACATTGCATAGCTAATTACAGTCTTTTTTGCCGATGGCACAGGTTCATTTTACATAAACCGACATGGTCGTTTAACGACATATTATTGATTTCACGGCCGTGGCATTAATGAGTATGAGTAAATAAAAGGAAATCGATTAATCTTTTTGTAACAATCATTGTCTGCTAGCTAATTCAATTTTAACATTAAAGAAGACTTTTAAATTTTGAAATTTAAGAAGAGGGCTTGAAATTTAAATTATTGTTAAAACAAATTTAATATATAAATATTAATTCGATTTTGAAAAAGGTAATCACATATAAAATACTCATATAACTTCTATTATGCATGAAAATGTTAAAAGAATTTTCCAACAGAGAACAGTAATGAGGAACACATACCCGTCTGTTTATTTTAAGTATATGTAAACAGTTACTGTTATCGTAAAATAATGCGCTTTGTTTTACGTTGTTGATACGTCGGAAACGTTAAAACAAAAATTACGCTGGAATTCATTTGAAATGGAAATAATGAAAACAAGATTAAAAAAATTAAAGTGCGTGTAGCAAATTATTTGACTGCTTGGTCAAAAATTAATAGGGATGAGATAAAAATCCGTTTAAAGTTGTATTTCATAACAAACTTTGGCAGGCGAATAAATTTGTTAATGTTATATTTCTCAATAAAAATTGAAAGTGTAAGTATGAAAGTTATAGTACGAAGTTGAAGACAAGCAAATCAATCATGCAAGCACATGAGAGAGTTACGAGCACTATTTTTCAGACGGCTGCCACTACACAATAATACAGACACAGTAACATAGACTTTCAAGAAATTTATTGTTTACGTCATAGAAGTTCAACAGTTAATAATTGAAGTAGTCTCTTGTCCGATGAAATTTGCATAACAATTTCACGGAAAATTTAAAAATCTTACGCTCGTTGAACGTTGTTCTTGACTTCTTTTTTCATCGTACTTTGCAACCCTCCTTATTTTTTCTCTTCTGCTGGGTTATTCATATATTATTCTCTACATTTCTTCACTATTTCAAGTCATCCTTCATATTAGTTCTTCAAAATTGTGTGTTTCGCTTTGAAATTTTAAAATTCTTTACACTTATAATTTCCTTGATCTTTCTTTGCCTTTTAATATCAATTTTCTTTTCTTCCTCTTTGTTGAATCCTTAAACTCCTTAATCTCCTTCTTTTCATTTCCAAATTTCTTCAATATTTCAAGTAATATTACTTAATCAAAATTCTGCTGCTTTCTTTTATTTCTCTTGGAAATTATAAAATTCTACGCAACTCTTATTTTCTTTTTGCTTCTGTTCACAAACATGTGCTTGCTTTGTCATTTTCTGTTAACTTTGTTTCTTCCTTCTTATTGGACAATATCCTTAATCTCCTTCTTTTCATCTTGCTCCGAAAATTCTCTTCGCCAGAAGTGTACGTTGGATTCTGGATTCTGGATTGGTGAAGGGGGCGAATAAGAATTTACATGCACTTAGGCCACAATTAGGCCCATTGTACTACACCATGTTCAGCAGTGTTTGACTGTCAGCGTTCTTCGAGCCATCCCACTCTTTCGATGAAGCCAAGAACGTCCGACAGAGGAGCACTGCGAATTCCAGCCATGTCAGGCCAGAACTCCCCTAACATGGGACCTCTGATCGAGGCGAGTTCAGAGCAATCACAGAGGATATGCTCAGCTGCTTCTTCCTCTAAGTTGCAACCTCTACAAATTGGGCTGTCTACTAAACCAATGCGATGCATTGGCGAAGCTCTGAAATGTTGAGTTTTAAAATTATTGCTTTGTCATCATGACGTTCCAGATTTATTCTAACATTAAACTATTTCATAACTATTTGTTTTAATTTTTTTATGATACATTAAGTTAAAATAGTATTATTTGCATTTTCTAACGAAATGAATTCTGTTACACCTCTGATGATTCCATTACTGAATTGGGATATTTTATTTTAAGTACAACCATAAGGGTGAATTTGGATCCCTAATTTAGGCGATCACATGGAACTCGGGAATAGTTGAAAGCATGGTAAAAACTACCTTCGGACCTTCAGGCCCTTCATCGCTTTCTATCTTTAGCATTTTCTCCTCAGTTGGTTAGGTTTTTCTTTTCCAGGACATGTACAACTGCATCTATCCACATTCTTCTTAAACACCATTTTCTTTTGTTTCCATTTAATAAAGTACCTAAAAACTTTAAGAGATTCTTTGAAAAACCCAACTGTGAAGATGTACAGGCAAGATATTGAGAAAGAAATGGATTTCATTCATCTACACCGCACCGCACCTGTACAAAAACAAAAATATTCAAAAAGCACAAGGCAAATTAAACGAAAAATAATATAAAACGCAGAACTTCCCTCAAACTCGAAGTACATGACAAATTAGAAAAGAGCAGCCTCAAATGTGGTGATTAAATATGGAACAGACAAGAAGCAAATTGAAGAACAAATCCACAAAATGCATAAAATCGTACGTAAATAACCAATTGAATTCCAATTACGTAGAACATCATTTCAATAATGCCCTTGAAATCTTTATATTTTTGATCAATTGGTAATTATTTTTAATTCCTTTTATCTAATTTATAAAATCGTTGCCTGCATTAACATCGAATCCAATTAAATCTCAAATAATTTGTCATACCGATCCATTCAAAAATAACATGATTTTAGCGTTCGCATTCCATCGTTTGATTTCATTGAAACGCTAGTATCATTTATAACGTTTTATGAGGTAAATGAAATACATTTCTGTTAAATATAACGCTTAAGCATTATTCAAATATCGGCGCCAATCCGTAGTACCTCCACTAGAGTACAGAAGGCGCTGTCGTCGGGCTGGGTAGCCTTAGTACAGAAGAGCCATCGTAACCTTAGTCTAATTTCGTCGTAGATTGACAGAAGCCGGTTGTCTCTTCTCTCGCGCGCGGTCCGATATATACATGTGCCTCGCGTCGAAGTCATATCACTTTTGTACTTTATTTCTCTGAAAGTTTTATAACAAATAAAACATAGACTTATATGTTAGTTTGATTTAACCTAAAACATCAGGTTTTGGGCCCAGTTACGCGAATTTAAACTGTAAAATTCCGCGAATCGAATAAAGTACCCACGCGAAAAAGACACAAAAAAAAAAATGGCGGAAACAAAAACGACCAGTGTTCCATTGTTAAACGGGGGCAATTTCATCTATTGGAAGACGAAATTGAAAGCGGTTTTGATGCGCGACGAGCTGTGGGACGTCGTGACCAAGCCACGGAAAACGGACGACTCCACGTGGGAGAAGAAAAACAACAAGGCGTTGGCGCACATAACCTTAACGGTTGAGGACAATCAACTCGTCCACATCCAGGACATAGAAAAGGCAAGTGATGCTTGGTCAACTCTTTGCAAGAAGTACGAGCGGTCAACGTATGGCAGCAGGTTATATCTTAGGAGAAAGCTCTATAATTTACGCTACAAAGACGGACAAATGAGCGACCACATCGACGCTATAATGCACGTAGTGGGAATGCTCCGGAGTTCAGGTAAGCCGCTTGAAGACGAAGAAGTTGTTGCTGTGCTTTTAATAAGCTTACCAGAGACGTATTCGGGATTAGTCACCGCGCTCGAGGGCCGTGATGAAAAAGATCTAACCGTCGAATATGTCACGGGAAAAATCATGGACGAATACCAGCGGAGAAAAGAAGCCGGTACATCGCAGAATGAGTCGGAAGTTGCGCTCAAATTACAAGGTAACATGAAAAATAGAAAATTTAGAAATAAGTTCCAGAAAAGTGGAAAACCGGGGAACAGTGACCAAGGTCGAAAAGAAACACGGGAGTGTTTTTATTGCAAAAAACCGGGTCACTTGAAAGCCGATTGCAGAAAATACAAAAAGGCGCAAGAGACAAATGCGCAGGAGACAAAGGCGGAAAGTGAGGCAGCCAAGATGTCGACGGAAGAGGGGGCGGAGAGCGTCCAGAGGTACGTCACGTTCAAAATACGAAGCAGTGGCACCAGCGCCGCCGGATGGGTTGTGGACTCGGGAGCAACTAGCCACATGACGAATCAAGCGGAGTTTTTCGAGCACATGCGCGACACCAACAAGACGGTATACTTGGCCGATGGATCATCAGTCAAAGCTACGGGAATTGGAAAAGGACACATTATTTGCAAGCTGGGAGAGCAAAGCCAGAAGATAAAACTAATTGATGTCCTATATATTCCTCAGTTAGACGAGAGTCTGATTTCTGTCAAACGGGCGGTCGAGAGCGGATATGCGGTGTTTTTTGAAGACAATCGTTGCAAATTCTACAAAGGGAATCAACTGGTAGCGGAAATTATTGACGATGGCGCTCTCTATAGAATGCAGCCCGCGGTACTGAAGACACGGGCTAATGCAGTACTGGAAGAAGCTTGTATTCACCAATGGCATCGAAGGTTAGGTCATCGGGATCCAGCTGCCATCCAGAAGTTAGTGAACCAGGAATTGGCCACAGGAATAAAGATCTCCACTTGTTCCGATAAGATAACTTGTGAAGACTGCATTAGAGGCAAACTAACACAAACAAAATTTTCAAAAAATACACAGAGACAAGAGATGCCAATGCAACTTATTCACTCAGATGTTTGCGGACCAATGCAAACAGAGACACCAAGCGGAAATCGATATTTACTAACCCTAATCGACGATCATTCAAGATTTACGGTGGTAAGGCTGATGAAGACAAAGGACCAGGTAACAGCTGCAATCAAAGAATACATCTCGGCGATGACAACACGGTTTGGCAGAAAACCGGTGGCGCTGCGATCGGACAACGGCAGGGAGTACATATCTGGTGAACTGAAGGATTTTCTGAGGCAAGAAGGAATCGAACATCAATTCACAGTACCGTACACACCACAACAAAACGGAGTAGCAGAGAGGAAAAACCGGACTTTGGTGGAAGCAGCCAAAAGTATGCTACTGGATGCTGGTTTGGACAATCGCTTCTGGGGAGAAGCAATACTGACGGCAACATATTTGCAGAATCGAATAGTAAGCAGGTCCCTTGACAAAACACCTTTAGAATTGTTTACAGGGCACAAACCAGACCTATCACATCTGAGGATCTTCGGCTCAAAGGTATTTACCTTGATTCCGAAGGAAAAGCGACGGAAGTTGGACGACAAAGCCGAGGAAGGCGTTCTGGTTGGATACCACGGCGACACAGCCGGATATCGGGTTCTGGATCCAGCGACTGACAGAGTTTGGATCAGCAGGTCGGTGCGGATCATTGAGTCAAATCCATCCAAAACTCAGAGTGATCCGGCAGAGGGCAGCAAGCAGGACCGAGTGGTATCGTCGATACCACCACCTAGCAGAGTCGAGTCATCAAGGACACCATCGACGAGGTACACCGACGTCGAAGAACCAGAGGACCAAATTTCTGAAGAGCATATTCAAACTGAAGATGAATTCCGGACGCCGCCAAGCACTCCACAACCGATCCAGAGTCGAGTGTCAACCAGGCCCAATAAAGGTGTACCACCACGGAAACTAACCTATAAGGTCGAAGTCATACCAGAAGTTCGAGAACCTGAGGATTGGAAAGAAATGCAGCAGATGGAACCTAGAGAGCGGAATCTATGGCAGGCAGCAGCAGCGGAAGAAATAAGGTCGCTGATGAGACATGAAGTCTGGCAACTGGCAGATCTTCCGGCAGGCAGGAAAGCCATCTCGTGCAAATGGGTATTTAAAGCTAAAACTGACGGAGACGGAAAGACATATACCTACAAGGCAAGACTCGTCGCTAAGGGATTTTCTCAGAGGTACGGAGAAGACTACGATGAGACATTCGCTCCAGTGGTGAAACATGAGACCGTCCGGGCTCTACTAGCACTGGCAGCACAGAAGAATCTTCATGTTCGGCAGCTGGACGTAAAGAGTGCGTATCTCAACGGCGAACTTTCCGAAGAAATATACATGGTGCAACCGGAAGGTTTCGTTGAGAAGAACCACGAGAACAAGGTACTTAGACTGAAGAAAAGTATCTACGGTTTAAAGCAATCAGCCAGAGTATGGAACGAGACAGTAGCAGAAACCCTGGGAAAAATGGGCTACACAAGCGGGAAAGCTGACCCATGTTTATTTTCCAAACATACAAATGAAGGAAAATTCATTTACATTCTGATATATGTAGATGATTTGTTAATAGCTGGCGAAACAGAAGACATCACGGAAGCAGTAGGGAAGCAGCTGGGCGAACATTTCGAGATAAAAGATCTTGGAGAGGTGGACTATTATCTCGGAATCCAGATAGAACGAGAACCAGATGGGTCATTCCTGCTTAGTCAACGAGCGAAGATCATCAAGATTTTGCAGGAGAACGGACTTCTGGAGCCAAGACCAGTTGCCACGCCGATGGAAACGGGGTTTCTATCAGCTCCACTGGACGAGTCAGCTGTGCTGGAAAATAATCATGTGTATAGGCGAGTGATGGGTTCACTCCTATACATTGCTACGGTAACAAGGCCGGACATCGCAACAGCAGTTGGTTTGCTCTGCCGGCGTGTAGAGCGCCCGACTGAATCGGACTGGAAGGCGGTGAAGAGGGTACTGCGATACCTGGCGACCACCAGGGACTATTGTTTACGACTTCCATCCAAGGGTAGCACAAATCTGACTTGCTACGTTGATGCAGACTGGGCAGGTGACAAAGCAGACAGGAAATCGACCAGCGGGCACGTATTTCAACTGGGCGAAGCAGTTGTAGCATGGTCCAGCCGCAAACAGACGTCGGTTGCTATGTCATCCACAGAGGCAGAATACATAGCAGCTTCGTTTGCCAGTAAGGAGTTGTTGTGGTTACGACGACTACTTGAAGACCTGAAGATACCAATGACTGGACCAGTCACTTTTTTCGAGGACAACCAAGGTTGTATTAATTTGATTTCGGGTCAAGGAGGAGCCAGAACCAAGCATATTGATGTTTGCCACCACCAGATTCGAGACCTCCAGAAGAAGGGCATCATAGATGTTAAATATTGCCCTTCTGATCAGACGTTGGCTGACGTTTTCACCAAACCTTTGGCCAAGGAAGCATTCCAGAGTTTTTCGACGCAATTGGGCATATTTGAACGTGCTACAGCGAGGAGGAGTGTTAAATATAACGCTTAAGCATTATTCAAATATCGGCGCCAATCCGTAGTACCTCCACTAGAGTACAGAAGGCGCTGTCGTCGGGCTGGGTAGCCTTAGTACAGAAGAGCCATCGTAACCTTAGTCTAATTTCGTCGTAGATTGACAGAAGCCGGTTGTCTCTTCTCTCGCGCGCGGTCCGATATATACATGTGCCTCGCGTCGAAGTCATATCACTTTTGTACTTTATTTCTCTGAAAGTTTTATAACAAATAAAACATAGACTTATATGTTAGTTTGATTTAACCTAAAACATCAATTTCTTTTACGAAATTATAAACATAGATAGAAATCTGCACGTTTCGAACAAATATATGACTTTTATAAGTGGTAGTTGAAAAATAGTTGTAAGCACCACGACATCAAAGTGTCTTTCTTTATCAAACTCGTTTGCTTGCTTTGCAATTTGCAACCTCTTTGGACAAAGTGCCACTTTTCTGCCTTGCTACATAAATAACTATAATCTGCTGAATACAATAAAAGATTTACACGTTCAAAATCTTTATTCAAAACAAATATAATATAATAACAATAACACGAACGCTAAATCGACCATCCTGAAAGGGCCACTTTGCAAATTGATATTTCGGTGGCGTAGCAATATTCCAAAAATGTTTCAGTCTGTATAGCTTGTATCATCGTATATGCACTCAAGTAAGCCCGCCATATATCATATGTCGTTAATGTGACAACCTTCTTTGAGTTTTTGAGGCAAGCATGCGTGTAAGTAAGCGATACTGAATAAATATAAAAAGACGGGCGTTGATGTATTTTGTTGATCTCCATTGCGGGACGCTTTCACGACAATTCTTATCAACTCTCGCGCAGGGAGTGTAGCTACAATGTTTTAAGATTTTGACGTTAAACGATCGACACTGCAGTTATGTTGCAGCAAAGATGTAGAAGGTGGTGGTAAATATAATATTAACAGGTTATTCCTTTCTGTTTTGCTAATGGCCTAAACAATATAATAACAAACAAAACTGCAAGTACTACGAAAAATTACTTTTTGAGGTCTTCGACAAAATACCTAAACTCTTAGCCAAACAATAGTTTTAAACATAAACATTTTAAACATAAAAAATGAATTCTCGATTTGTAATAATAAAGCTCGATAAATGAATGCTCAAAATAGAAACGGGCATTATTTGACTATTAATCAACAAAGAGGAGCTTTGCCAATTAAAATACAACCAGAGCACTGCTCTAAGGCGTTGTAATTCCCTCAGACTGGGGTTTACTTAAAATTTTACGCTCGTCTCGGTTATTAATTACTTATTTTATTTTTAACAATTTCTTCCTCGACGGTCGGTCTGTTACTGCATAAGATTTCCGCGAATTTAATTTCAGTGCTAACAAAAGCGGTGTGAAATTTAATTACAGAATCTGTGCTATTCGAACTGCATTTCCCAAGAACTTCACAAATGTCGCGGCACTATTTAATTAGTAAAATTGAAAGTAATTTTATGTAGGGAGCAATTTCGATGATTAAAAACCTCTCCGTTACTCTCAAGAAACTAACTTCTTTGTTAAATTAATGAATAAGTTAGAATTTGATTATTTGAACAGTGTTAATCAATCGCAAAATGTATAATTATTAATTGCAAGTGGTTTTACTGTTCGTAAAATTGAATTAAATGTCCGCTTCTTCAGGATAAATCATTTAATATTTATCCTGAAACGTACAGCAAAACGTCGGAATTTGGTTCAATGTTACGAAATATCCGATCATTTTGTACTAAATTATACGTTCTACGATAATTTTCAACGGACAAAAAAGTACTTCAGTTATTCTTACTCTAGTTTAAATGCAATTGGCCAATCAGTCTGAAATTTTGGAATTTATAATATTTAGTAATCAACTAATTAGTTAAATAAAATGAAACACGCTGACACTAAAATGTTTTCACAACAAACTAGCAAAATGCTACTCATCTTAAAGCGAAATCACGTTCAACTTGTTTACACGATTTGCAATTTAAACGATTCCCTCCAAAGTTCCGCCATGCAAACAAAACTAAAGCCATATTTCTAGGCCATAAAACATCTCACAAGTTTCTTTGTTTGACTTCTTACGTCAAAAGTGATATTTCCGTATCCAAACTGTAAACATGAATTAGCATTCCGCATCGACAATGTACTACATATCTCGATGCTGAAAATTAAGACGAAACAATCTATGCGAATAGATAAAAGCTTTGGGTGGTACACCGTCTGCTCTACAAGAACAAATTTCTTGTTTGACCTAGTAAAAGCTCGGATAAGAATGTTTTAGTGGCCATTTAAAGCTTTTAAAGCTCGCATGTACCGGAAATCAATTTCCTAGACAAGTCGATTGAAACACGATAATTTACAGCTGTAAGAAACGTTCAAATCTTCGCTGTTAACATGTCGAGTGTAATTACAAAAAGCAGATTCAATTTAGATTGTGTTAAACGTATCTGACACAACTGGCTAATCAGAAAAGCTCTATCATAAAATAAGTTTAACATATTGCGCCAAATATCTTTAAAATAGATTATTAGCTCTCTCGATGATCAAGTTAAAAATAACGGTTAAAATTAGCAATGGGTGTGGATTTTAATTTCTGTAATTCAGTCCCAAATCGGTCTGTAAGTAACATGAGATAAAAATAACAATTTTCTAATAGAATTCCGAAAAAAAAATCAATTTTGAACCAAATTAAGAACTACTACTATCAAGTGCAGCTTATATTGAAGATTGAAGTAAATTAATAATACTTTCACTGAATTGAAATAAAGTTATAAGAATTATTATTTTTAATTTAGCATCAAGGATATATAATTGCCCTTAAGAGTTTAATTTTCGTTTCTATGTCAAAGAGTTGCAGATAATAAAATTTTATGTCCGAAGACCTAATGAACTGCACGTAAAGTCCATAAAATGAAAGTTTTATTCGAAGAAGTAAAACGAGATCGCTCAGCATTGTCACCATTAAAGCTGTGCCAGCGTTCCTATTCCGGCATCAAAATTGAATTGCATATTTAAAAGACCGCTTCATTGTCGTGCGGTCGATTTTAAACAAGCTTCGCAAAATTCCTCGCAAATATTAAACTAGAACCGAAGCATCTTGCCTGCCTGCTAAACAAGTAAACCTTCATCTCGGCTCGCGCTCCCTCGACAAAGGCAAATACATTTATATCATAAACGAGACGCTTTAAAATTTCATGAGCGCCGTTAACGTTACGAAACGAATTATTCTTTGATGGTGTTGTTCGCGCTAAAAATAAAGCGCACTCTGACTTTTCCTAGTTAATTTAATGAAGCCCGAGTTTCCAATTCGCATCCACATGCAGCCAACCGATGTCATTAATAAAAATATTGGATGTCAGCCTCGTGTTTTCCCATGAGACGCCTACGTGCCAGCCAAAAAAAAAAGAATTAGGAGCGTCTCGACGCCGATAAGTACAAATTGTCTAGATAAATTGAAACGAACGATACAGGCAATAGAAAAAGTCACTTCGGTAACTCGCCTTGTTGTATTTATTTGTTTAGAGGTTCAGACGTTGTCAGCAGCTACATTTAAAACATGCGATTGGGAAAAAAGGAACAGGCATTCTCACCGTTGATAAAATAGATTGCAACGGTACAAACAGTTGTAATTGAATTGGTAACACACGTGTTTTCCTTCTCCTTCTTTGGACCACCACTTGCAATTGGTTTTAATTCATTCAACTTCTACTATAATATTTGAAATAGAAGCAATTTACTGTATGACGTAGAACAATTTAAATCGTTTCAGAAATTGAACCAAATCATGTACAAAATGGGGTAGTTTAAAACCACCGTACACTATTATTAAAAGCAAGAGATTTCCTTCTTCACACGAAAACAAGTTGTCTTCTACTTAGAAGTTTAATGTTTAACGTTTGAGAATATTTTATCGAATTTCAATACAAAACTCACTTTACCCAATTATTTAGGGCGACATTTTTTTACTATCTATTATTTACCTGTTGTTTATGAACTGCTGTTTATTATTTGAAAATTGCTTTCTGTTACTGCTAAGTCTTTTGAATTTTGTGCGCGTCCACCTCAATTGCATGCCAGTTAGTTAGTCTACTACACTTACACATTTATGGGAAATTGACTTCAAACGCCCATAGTATATCTATTTTGTTGAGTCAAATTCAACCATAGACTGATTTTTTTAATTTCTTGTCAATTTTTGTCATGAAATTTGGATGACATGTCTTAGCTTTACTAGAGAAGAACCTCAAATGTGTAATGATTTATTTTCATGATAAAAAGTTTTAAAAATCACCCGCTGAGATAAGATGCTTTAAATTAAATTATATTTAAATCAACATTGTTTCGTAAATGTATATGATTTTGACTTCGCAAGGTAATGTTTCTTTTTTATTCACATTTTCGTGCTAAGCAGCTTTTGATTCAATAAGAATCCTCAAATCTACACACTTCTTTACTTTCGTTACAAGTATTAATTCTTTGCCATTTAGCAAGATTACCTCAGATCAGCCAGGTTACTACTGTAAGACTCAAATGAATCTCAGAATTTCGAGTTTTATTGGCTCTTATCAGCGAGATCCAACTCCAGAATACACCAATATGCAATTAGTCTTGCATTAATGCCTTTCTAGTCATTTTTGTAAATGATGAACAACAATATCAGTAACTTTAATTTATTTAATTTAAAATTTAAAACTTGCATTTCGTAAACATGTTTTGCGCATGTGTGAGCATAAAACAATTTAGCGTATATCATGCTTTCAACAATTCCCAAGTTCCACGTGACCAAATTAGAATATTTGTTTCGCGCATATTGACAACGCTTGTTACTAAAAAAGTAAACAAAGTGAACATAAGCAAAAGATAAACATAAAGTGTGAGTTTGGTTGCTTAATTCTGGTGATAATGTGGGGCGTAGGAATAGCTTAAACCACGGAATTTCTATTAAAAGGAAACTGGTTTTATAGGATGCAATTTATTCATCAAAAAATTAACGTCAAGTTGTTTTTAATTATAAATGATATAACTGACGTTATTTTACTGACAACATCAAGAAATTGAATAAATAGAACATGTTCTAATGAATTGACCGATTTTAGTAGAATTTGTCTTCTTCATTTCCAAATATTAGACGTGTATTGTTACTCGAACAACATAATACTATAATTTTTATTTTTGTTTAATTTCTAATAATTTCACTTGGTTTCGTTTAACTATTCCGTTTTTAGTTTCTAAAAATTTGAAATTTAATTTTTTGAACATAATACGAAAATATAAAAGAAAGTAATGAATAAAGCAATGAATGAACGCAAATCAGGTAGATTGAAGTGTACGTTAATGACCCACTTTCACGAAAAGAGTGTCAACATGTTAACCTTAACGCAAGGGGAAAGTGAAATAAGATCAACAACCAATTACGAAAGTGATTAATTACTTTGTGAAGTGACGACGTCCATCGATTTTCGATGAAGAAGAATAAATAAGCAAATTAAACGTTTAAATTAAAAACAACTTTCGACTTCATTGTGTGCAATCTTTGTTCTATTTTCTGTTTTCTTGCTCGACAAGCGCATTTTGAGTTGAGTAAAATAAATAGTTTTTGTTCGTTAATATTGATGATCTGACAGGAGCTAAATAATAGAATTTTCTATTTTCCTAGCAATTGCAAGACAATATTTCATTAAAGTCCTTACACAATTGCGGAGTTATTAATCACTGCACTCAAAAGTATATTTAATAGAAAGCCAATGTAGAGTGAGAATAAAATATAATTAACCTCGAAGCAATAGAAATGAGGAAGATAAATCGAACAGAAAGATTTAATGTAAAATTTCAGTAAGCGATTAAACAATTATAAATCAAAGTCTGTTGGTTTGTTCTTGCTTTTTCTGTTCTTGTTGGTTAATTGAAATTGTGTTAGACGAAAAATGTGATACCGCTTAATAAGCTGTTCATCATTTTCTTAAGAATTAAAATGGTAATTACGTCAGTTATTTAAAAGAAACCATTTCCCACGTCACTCAAATTCAGGTACTTTAAACACTATATCATCCAATGTCTTAGTTACACTTGTGTAAATAATTTTTTACCTAAAAATGTTAGCATTTAAAGAGTTATGATTTTATGTATAATTTTTATTCTTAATCTATCGTAGTTCCCTCCAAAAAAAATTCTTTTGTTACTTGACTGAAACATGCTTCTAACTTTTACTTTCTACTTCGTGTTAAATATAAATTACTCATCGAACTAATTAAAAATTAAAAACACGCTCCGGCAAATTGCCACGAAAAAATGCAAACTTATCTCGACGAGTTATTTAAGCTTTAACGGATTAACGAAGAACCGAACGGAACTTTCGAAAGATAAAACTTTAAAAACAGGGTTCAGGTAGAAACTTTTTAATAAGGGCTTCCGCTCATCCATGAGTAAAATATCCGATTGAATGCGAAATTATTTGGGCGGAAGGATGAGGGCACGTAACGGTAATTTCGAACTGAAACATTAAATTGTTTTTGCGTAACATAATCAATAGGGGCAGTTCTTCGTCAACAATAAAATTCGACGATTGCGTTTAAATGGTTTCCCAATTCGGCGAGTCGACTCTTGCACGTTTTGTTTCAAATCTCATTTATAATGCCCCAGGGCTGAATTTATCACGCGGTTTCTTTCACATCCCTCGTCTATCGATGGAATTGGAATTCGGATTTAGAATCAGACGTAGCGAACTAGAGAGGGCGGTAAAAAATTGACGGCTACATTTATTTTTATGTTTAGTGAAAGTAAGCTAAAATCGTAGTGCTTGTGTAAAACTTTTCTCTTTGGAGTAAATGAATGTACCACATTGAACTGAAATAGAATAATCGCCCTGCGGGTACATATTTATGATATTTGCACTGCGGAATATGTTTGCAATTTACAATAATCGATGCACAAATCTGAATCGCTGAACAGTGTAATCTAAAACGAATGGCGGATATTATTTTCACATGTGCATTTTCAATCAGGTTTACATAAATGTAAAAAAATTTACCACCCGAAGAAATATGTCTTTGTTATAGTAATGACACGCATTACTATTTGCTTTACAAAAAAAATAAAAATATACAAAGCGTTCATGAATGGTTGAAAAGTGTTTGAACGTTTGTGTACGTGTCCCAAACGTCACTAACGCTTATACGTAGAATCTAGCTCAAAAATAAAAGTTCAAAGAAATGAGACGATAAATTTAAACAAAGCAATAACAATGAAATGAAATTCAATTCAATTTTGATTAATAATCTTAAATGTCCTTGTTTAAATTTATTTTGAGACCGTACTTGTGCAATGGATATTCAATGACGTACGCACTCCAATCAAATGAGTACATATGTGTAGATATTTCCTGAAAGTGATTGATTTGCATTTCTGGAAATATAAAAGCTTATACTATCGGCATGCAAGTTGAAAATAACTTTTCTAAAAGGATATCGACTCGTGTTCGTAAAATTTATACTTGTACAAACATATAAGAATATAGTACATGTACACGTATATATAACAAATATAATGCAAGTGGCAGGCAATATCCAAGAAAAATATGCAAACAGTTTAGTATAAAGCTTATTGATTTGTAATCTGACTTTCTCAGATATACAACGGCGACGTTTATTTACAGTAGTTATATTTACACTATCATTACATTAGTATGTAACAACGATGACATACAGATATGAATCATGGACAATAAAACAAAAACATGTAGAATCAGAATGAAATGGAAATGAAATAAATAAATAATAAATACATGATAAAGAGAAAACCGAAAAAATACGAATGAATCGAAGAGGCGAAGTATAAAAACTGAAGAAACGGAAACAACGATAAGAAATACAAAATCATTGAAGATTTGCATCTCGACTGGCGATAACCAGTACAGAAATAATAACTAAATTATAGTATAAGAAGTAAAGAGAAAAGAAACTGAAGAAATGCGGATTAGAGAAAATAGAAGCACCGAAGAACAAATGGAAACCATATCAAGAAACTTGAAAATTCAAATGCACTTTTAAACTCTTCCTTACAACTTCCAGAAATACTTATTCCATATTTTTACTGTATACAAATTTCAAAACCCAGAGCCTTTTCCAAATGAAATTCTTCGGTTTAATTCGCTCGTAGACGTTTTTGAATAAGGCATAAATATTTCACGATTAAATTTTTCCCAGGTACAAACGATGCCAAAGATGCTCATCTTCGTATCGCTCCTTCAAAGCTGCGTTCCTAGCTCGCGACAAGAATTAAATTGCGAGTTTCCTTCAAAAAGATGTGACGCGATGCATATGAAATGAGAGGCGTGTAAAGTACAAACGAAGTCGTGAGAAGTGTTTATAAGCGAACTGTATGTGTATGTTATTCGGTGTAAACATCATATGAAATTGATTGCCGGTTCACAAAATTTAATTTCGTGAGCGATATTTTTTTTTTTTTTGTAAAAGAGCGTTGCTGTCGCCCGCGTTATCGACGCGTAAAATCTTTGTGTGCACAGAGGATTGTTAATAACGATTCCCTGTCCGAAATTTTTAAATTCGGCAAACAAATATAAATTTTTATTAAACGGGTCCAAACGGAAGCGTTGCTTGATAAACAGAAAACTGAAATCTGCAACGGATATCTTCGACAAACAATTCCGCGCCCGTCGAGCGTAAAATTTCGACGCTTGATTTATTTACGTTTTATTTAATGGTGGCACGACGTTTGATGTTAATTCCCGTGCGTTTTCAGCTCTGCATTAAGTTTTGACTTTTCATAATAAATACAGTCGATTGCGGCACTGCAAAATGTAGTGACCTTAGGACGCGTTCGTGTTTATGCTAATGAAATCTGAATTTAAGAAAAATTGTTTTCATTTGAGTTTATATGACTGCGCTCGCCGAAGGTTGTATAGGAAAACCTAAAATTAGAATACCGGATTAATAAGAAGTGTTAAACGATTAGTCGAGTAGGACTTCTTCTTGAATTTGTTGCATTTAGAATATTTCACTAAATAATATGAACTTAATTTCTCCATAAATATTATAAGCTGTCACATGAATGTCGACTTAAATTTATATTGTATTTGCTACAATAAACATAAATGTACACAAATAGCACATAACAAATTAAAGCGAAACTGCATTCATTCCTAATTGGCCAGCAAATAGGAACTTAACGTCATTTTAGTCGCTTTAGACAATTATCGGAACAAATATGATTCATCTTTGTTCATCGTTGATTGGAGCAAACGTATAGGCGTACGACCAATGGTCCAGAGTTACCTAATCCCCGCCACAAAAATACGATATAAAAGCAAGAACATGAGCCGTTCCAGGCAGTGCAGCTTGCGCAGAATTCTCAAATCACCACTTACGCAGAATTTGTCACACACCGTTTGTGCAGATTTTGTCGAGCAAACATCCACACACTGGTTGTACAGAATTTTTAGAGCACTTATATTTTTATATTTGTTATTTAAATAAAGTTCATATTATGAGCACGCTTCACTATAGAGGAAATGAAGGAGTGAAACCATAAACGTAGGATGTCGAAAGATGAAGGAAGTTGAGTTGGCAGAATTATATTATACCGACGATATGATTATAAAAGACAAGGATGAAAAAACACTAAACAGAAATATGGAAAAGTGAGCGTCAGAAAATATAAATATGAAAATTAGTACGTAAAGGGCAAGAACAATATTATTGGGAACGAAAGTAACGCCGCACACAAGTAGGAGAGGAAAATACCACAAATACAAAAATAATAACAGTTCGGTATAAATTGTTCAATAATATTCAAAATGCTTTCCTATGAAAAAAGGAAGTAAAAGCAGAAGTAAGTACTTAAGAAAGTAGTTATTTATATACGGACTAGAAATAGACAAAGAGGAAAAATAAATACGATAGAAATGAGATTTCTTTAAAAGAATAGAAAACAAAAATAAATAAAATTTGTGTTGTAATTCAAAAGTGAAAGCTTTAGAGGAAAAGTTAGAAGAAGGGCAATTAAGTCGGTATAGGCACTTAGAAGGAATAGCGAAAGATAGAAAAGTTTGAGACGAAACCAGAAGGGAAGAAAAAAGTGGGGACATAAAAGATTGTGGCTGGAAAAGTAATAAAAAGGAGTAAAATTGGAAAAAACAAAAGAAGAACAAACAGGTGGAAAGAATTATGCAAAAAACCAACCGATGACAACTTTCACATCCACTTCTTAGACCCACAAGGGTGAAAAAACCGAAGATTTAAAGAAGTAAGTAAGTTAACAGACATTTTTGGAAACATAAAAAATTTATACATAAACAAAAATTTCTGACAAAAGCTCGTACACAATAATTTTGCAAAACTTTTGTTTTATTGGTATTAAATCACTGTGTCTACCGCCACTTGATCTACCTTGTGTAACTAGGATTCAGAGAATTCAAAATTTATGCGTGAAATTTATTTTCGACTAAAAATTATGTGATCATGTGAGCTATAAATTGATTGGTTATACGTGCAGAAGAGATTTGCATTTAGTCTGTTTAATAGATAAAATCATTTCATTTTCCTGCCTTGACATCTCATATTATTTACATGAAATTAATTTGAAACGCACCTTACCATTGCCTGGTCCAAACTCTCAAACTTATTGCCTAAAGAATTTCGGAACCAATTGGCATCATTTTAAAAAGAAACATCTTCGTATGAACCTATTTCGTGTAATTTATTATATTTTATGTGCTTTGATACTAGTGGAGTGGTCGAGCAGCAATTAAACCAAAAATTTTGTTAAAGGAAATAAATTAGCTTGGTTTGAAGGCTTCCGCGGCCGTTGTCCATCACAATCTTGGTTTCCGGGTTGGGAACCGCGTCAATTCTTCGTCTTGCCGACGTTTCGTCCATCTCGCCATGGACTTCTTCAGGGCTTCGTTGGACTGTGAGTCTTCACAGCAGCAGCAGTAACTACATCAGCAGCTACAGCCTCCAACGAAGCCCTGAAGAAGTCCACGGCGAGATGGACGAAGAATTGACGCGGTTCCCAACCCGGAAACCAAGATTGTGAGAAATAAATTATTTATTAATTTGCTAAGTATAATGTTTCGCTTAACTTGGAGTCTTTCGCGGCCGTTGTCCATAATTGCAATGGAGAATGAAACGTCGGCAGTAAAAGTAGTCGTGACGCATTACAATTATGATGTTTAGTAATAACAAAATTATCATATATGACCTATTGTATAATGCAATCCGTCGTTGTAGAAAGCATCAACTGAAAGAAATTGCTTTGTAATGAAACATTCTTTTTTTCAATTAATTTTATGGGAACTTTGATATATTCGAGAAGAATTCAAAACAAAACCCATAACATTAGTGTCGTTATTGTTTGGATGCGAACGAAACATAAATTAAAATGAAAAAGGAATTCCAGCTATTGTACACAAAGCTTTAATACGAAATTACCAGAAAAATGTTTAAAACTTTTTGTGTAAATTACTGAGTCTTTTTCTAAAATGACTGAACGATTTCAGTAGGTATATTAACTAAGATAATTTAGAAAACCATTTTTGGTAAAATTTAGTAAAGCTTTTAAATTCTTTAATTCTCTTTACAAAACAATGGATTTTAATTTCAAATAATTTTTTCTTTCATTCAACAAACGATAATGACAGCCCCTCTCAAATTTCCAACACGTTTATAATTTTACAAAGAGACGATAAGAAAGCGAATAGAGCTTCGGGCAAAAAGTAATTACGGGTATCTAGAGGTAAAGTAATTTGTTTAAGGCGGAGGAACCGATACAAGGCAGAGTCAGACAAAACATTTTTTTTTCATTATAAGCCGTTTAACTGTTTCTTTATTTTTAACATTTTTAATCACTTCTTGAGAAACCGTTTAAAAAGCAGTATGGGAAGGATTTTTATTAAACAACATGAAGCGATCGCGGTTTTCGAATTTTCTTTTTTCTGTATGCAAATGTTGAAACGATTTCCCATTTATGTGCGTAGATATGGAAATCATCCTGCTGTATTTTTCTTGTCAGAAACGTAGGCGTTTAACCCACTCGTGTTACTCCGTTCAATCTTATCTGAGCTGTAATTCAAACTTGACAGTTATATGATAAAGGTTAGCAGATGAGCAGATCATTTAAGCGATGTAGATTCCGATAAATTACAGTGGGGCTTAACTTTATGTGACATAACGTAATAAATACGTAACATTTTCAAATGAACATATTTGTTTAATTGATTTTTTTTTAGCAATCCCCATTTTAATTGTTAGCTTTCTTATTGAATTCCCTCATTGATAGAAAAAGTTTATTTTTTGTTTGTTTCTGAGTTAAGCAAACTTTGCAGCTTAAAACGCAAACTAGAATTCGAATTATTTTTAAATTCCCCTCGGCGTTTGCATTCAAATTTTATCTTACGATTTCATAAAGCCATCGGACCATGGAGACTCATCTTCATGTTGTAAAATAAGTTCTTCGAAAGTATACGAAGACTGGAGGGTAAACATCGAATTTTTACGAGAGTAAATTGGTTGTGCTTAGTAAAGCTGCGAAACGGAAACGTTAAGTGACAAGATAAAGAAAGCAACGCCGCCAAGAGGCACGAGGTGAAATTTATGTCGCGAATCGCTGAAGGCCTGATCGCATAATTTTTTCAATTCTGTAATGCACTGTCAGGCTGAAATCAAATACGTGCGTGACAGCAGTAATAAATTTTGTCCGTAAGTTATCGCTCAAATGCTGCTCTAGGCCGCAAATAAAATAACATTTGCTTAATTAAACAAGTTTATTGGTGCTTTTTGTTTGATTGTGGACGCTTCCCTTCTGCAAATAAAAATTAAATTAAATGAAACGAACTCTAATTACTACTATAATTAAAGTACGTCCTAATTACGTACACATGTAGGTTTCTACCACAACGTTGGGGAATTCATCTGTACAAAAAAAAATTATTTAACGCAGAATCTTCAGTGAAACTAAGATATATTAAAAAATATTCAGCAAGACGTGTTGGCTCATAGGTTGAATGCATATTCCTTCCCATTCCTTTTTATTCCCCGTTAAACGGCTTCCGAATTTTTACACTCGATCCTCCGAGGTCTTTTTTGTCTGTGACCTACCTCTTCTCCTTCTTATGATAACCTACACATTAGAATTTATGTTGTTGGCTTCACCTCCGTCATTCTTGTCGCACACGCTCTTGAGCTATGATTATGTACATTTCTTATGAAAGGTCGCATATATTTCTCTGTTTATCGCTCGTTCCTTTGGCTCTATTGTTCTCCTATCTTAATCCCATCATACTTAAATTATTTTTTCCTCTATAAAATATTTGTTATACTTAAATCTTGCTCTAAATATAGTCAAAATTATCCATCCACTTAGGAACTTTAGCAATATACAATTTTAGCTATATAGTGAAAATGTGTTTTTAATTTGAAAGTATGTAGAAGATGGCAAGGTAGCTGTCGAAATATGTGGTAAGAGATCTTTTTGAAGTTTTAAATTTTAATTCAAGTAAGAGGCAATAGTCTTACTTGTTACCGTTTTGTTATGGCTTCATTTATTTCAGTAACTACTAACTAATGATTACTAGCTGCAAGGATTCCTCGTTCAGTTAAAATCTGCAAGTATAACAATTATTTGAAATATAAATTACACTTGATATTTCGACTAATATAACAGAGAGAGGAACGTCAATAAAAGAAAGCTTGCTTTACAGGAAGGTATCTTATTTCAAACTTCCTTTAATTGCAGTATCATAAACAATATCTCGAACTGAGTATAAAAAACTCTCTTCTAATTTTAGTAATGTGCCTATCCGAAAAGTGAATGGAACGATTTTAGGCGCGGGCGATAATCAAAAGCACATTATTGGAAAAAAAAACTTTTGTTTCATTTCCGCTCTATTCTCGTCACGTCCACACATAAAGCAACACATATTGGACAATTCCCGCGCGACCTATTCAACATCGAATAATGACGGCTTAAGAAGATGAATGTGTAGGAAATAAACAACACGCTAAAAAAATATTAAGCGTAAAATAATCTACCGAATTTCTTATCAAAGCAATGTATCTTAATACTGACAATTTATGTAAAACAATATTTAAAAAGATATACCTACACTTTGAGTAATTTAATTACAGAGATTGATGATACTTTTCATATAACCACATTGTCCTAAATTACAGTTACATGACAGACTTGAATTTTTTAAATTTAGATGCGATATGCAGGTACGAAATTGAGACCATACATATGCAATAAGTGCTTTTCTATGTTAAAGAATTCTTTTCGATTTTGCTCTTTAATATAAAAATACAATCATCGGTTACAGTTGCTACGAAAGTTCAAAGACTGACGTTTCTACAAATTGTAATATTCATTCTGCACGAAGCTGTTTTAGTAGACGATTATTAATAATATCATATTTCATCCACAAACTTCTCTAGGCACAGTAAATATAGCTAAATCAAGTCGAGATTGCTTCGCTATATTTGCAGAATGGATAGTCGGTAATCACTCATGCAAAATACGTTTTTAAAGAAATATATTTTCGTGTAGTTTTCTGCGTTTTGTCTTTCTCCTTGAGTTATTTTTACTGCTCTGATCCGAGGTCCCGGAAGGGCTTGTTATGTTAGCCTCGTAGCGTACCAAACGTATTCTGATGTAAGTTGCTCATTACTTTAGACACATAAACAACTTCAGCTTAAAATATTTCAGAATATGCAGGAAGTTTATTCAACGACTAAATCCTTAATTTTAAAACGGTGGCGGCGATAGAAAATTGTTGGAAATATCCGTGAATTATTTGATAATTCAAATTAAATTTCCACTAAGCAGTCTAAAATAAAATCATTAATTCTGTTGAATTGAATCCGTTTAATCTGAAGCGGCGCCTTCGCGGAGAGATTTAAAGCAATACCTTTAGATTAATCGAAGCTATGGTAAATAATTAACGAGATTCTGAAACCTTTGGACGCTTCCTCTGTTTAAAAAGATAATATACGTAACTTATATTTAAATGTGAAAGAATACCTTCAATAAATTTCCCTGTCCTGAAATCTAGGCAGTAAGTCATTTTTACGAGTGAACGCTTGGCGTATTCGCATAGATTCATGGCCAAAGGCAGACAGACAGATGGTAGGTGGCGATTCTTTCAATGTTTGCGGTCACCACTTTTAGTCACTAGTTTTAAATCACGGATAAGCTTGATATACGAGCGACATCATAGCGGTCCTGTTTTTACGTTTTCCTTTACTGAAAAGTTTTATGTGACGGCGTACGTGTGCAACTCGCACGCCACAATGTTGCATTGTTATTTGTCGCTCGCGCCGAGCTTTATTGTTATTGAAGAATGTCGGCTGTAATGCGGAAGAACGCTGGCAGTATTAAGTTTTATTGCGAAGTTTTCCTCCGAGATTTTCCAGCCTCACGCCGCGAATTAATTCGACTTGAGTTAAAAATGTATACAGTTAAATTAGTGCGAACTTGTTCGGGGAAAGGAACTTTCGTCCAACTGTAAGCTGAAAAGGAACTGAATCGTCTATTGTAATTGCATATAACAATAACGAGAGATACAAACGGCAGTTAGAAATGATGCAAGAGTTTTTGTTTTGAGTTTCTCGATCTCAATTCATTTAATTTGCAACAGTTCTTCATAAAATTAAGGAAAACAATCAACTTACAATCATTGTTTACTACGTACTTAATTTCGTTTGTGTAGATATGAATTGACTTCTAATAGAAATCTTTTCGTTTCCAACTTTCTTATTAACCAAACAATTTCTTGTCCGTTAATCGGACACTTCATAAAATTGATATAAAAGTCGACGTTTCGGTGTACATTTAACAGCCTTTTCTAGATAAATAATAAAACAAGTTATCAAGGGAAACTCAAAATACAAAAGAGGAGTACAAAAAATTTCGTTTCGTGCAAATGAAGTGACAAGCTGAAGTTAGCAGTGGCGTAACAATCGCGAGCGCAACTGGTGCGATGGAGCTCATATGTTACAAGCTCGATTTCTTGGTAATGTCAAAAAAAAAGAATGATATGTACTTCAAAAATATCTTGAAACTTGAAATTTTAAAATCGTTTGGAATCGACACACGTTTGAATGTGCCTTGGAAAAAAGGATTAGAATTCGAAGTGAATAACTTCTGACGATTTATTACTTTTCAGTTTCTTAACACATCGTAAAGTTCTGGTAAGTGAGCAGAGAGAGAAATGACGATTTTTCCGCTACCCCCCGCCTCTCTCTCTCTTTCTCATTCCACCATTTTCTGATATAATATTGTTTCCTATTATTTGACACTCATCACGAAAGGAGGGACTCGAACACGCCGAAACAAAGCAATTATAGCCGCAGAGCGTGGAAGCCCACGAACGACGATATTATATTGAATTTATTTTCCGGACGGTTATAATCGCCGTCGTATTGAATGTAGAGAAAGAAGTTCCATGCTGTGAAAAGTTTCGCCCCGAAAATACGCTGCACATAAAATGATTTCTGTAAAGCTAAACGCTGCGAGGCACGCCATGTTTTTCCCTCTATTACGTTCTTTTCAATAATTTTGAAACTGTGAAATATCTGCTTTAAACGAAATAAAACCAATTTTTCGATAACACATCGAACGACTTCTTTTAATTACACAGTCGGGGCGTAACTCTCATTGATATTGATTCGCAACTAAATATAACTTTCTTAATAAAAAAAAAAGAATATTAAGCCTGACATTAAAACAGAAAAGTTTCAGTTTAATCGTTTTGTATCCTCAGATCCAAATATTTAATCTTAAAGCTGTTTCAGCGCAATAAAAAAAAATTAATAATCTTCATCTAGCTCAAAAGCATAATGTCAGAGAAGGTAATTAATAAGTACTCAAATTCTAAATATTATTAAAATCAAGGCTTGTTCGTTAAAATTTGTAGGGTTTTTAGAATAATGACGTTGTTTGAAACTTAAAGACCTTGACTTACGAATTTATTCTTAATTTCAAGTTTTAAAGTTATAAGAGTGATTATTTCTCAATATGCAGTCACTAATTACAGTGAAAATTTCACATCTGCCCTGCAATAATGACTGAAGTGCAGCCTCATAACTTAGCTGCCGGCTTGGATATTGAAATGCACATTAAGATCCAATTTAATTTCAACTCGCGGAATGCAGAAGGCAATTGTCTGGGTGCTCGAATTCAGTCAAACTCAATTTCATGCGACTAGAAGGAAACACAACATCAAATTAATGAGAATGTTTACGCGATATTTGCCTGGCTCACCTTGGTTGCAGACGTCTAACACGAGAGCGTTTTGAAGAGCTTTTGTGTTACACACTACGAGCAATTTAATTTAAGAGGAGCACATCTCTAGTTCACATTAAAATGCACAACAACGATCTTTTCGATCTGGATGAATTACAATTAGCGAGGGTTTATATTCAAATTTTGGGGAATATAACAAGATGTACCGAATTCAAATGATACGGCTGGAATATTATAAGATTCTGCTACAATAACTTTCAAATTATGTTTTGAAGTTCGAAATAAAGCATTATTTTTCTTGGCATCGCTTTTCGAAAGTGTATAACAAGAGAAGAATTTTTTGCTCGATTTTTAACATGGTTGTGCGTGATCTACTGAATATCAAAATCTCTAAGGTACTAATAACTATCTCATTTATTATTTTTATTAATAAATAAGTAGGTATTCTTAACGTTGGTAATTTTATAATAGCAAGTCCCGTAGACACGCATATGCTGAATTTATTTTATCATGCATCATCAAAAAAGTAAATTTAAATATTAATAAAATATTATGAAATCATTCATGCTAATGTAACGTTCACGGCATATTTTTTTAAATCTCTAAAATATATTCAAAAACATATTCAGCATCAATGCCTTCGCATTATCTCTTGCGCATAATCCGGAATATATTACGAAAACGTTTATTATTCCGCCATTCATTCCGCTCTGAAAGATGTTATTCGGTGGAATATGGACTCGGTTGGATGTATTACGTTTTTGAAGCGTTTTTGAAATTAATTTCAGCTCGGCGTACGTTAAATTTGTTTCATGGTAGGCAAACCGGTGGTTTATTTAATTATGCAAAATGTTTTCGTCGACGTCACCGATTTTATTAAAAAAAAATAAACGGAGAAACGAAAACAATATCTGTCATGTCGGGTCGCTCGGAAGCGGATTTGGGCAATACGTACACATACACAAAAATGTACAATGAAAGTCACTTCATAATGAATATAAAACAGATTTATAATCCTTTACTCTAACAATTATTTCAAGGAGTAATAATAATGATAATATAGAAATATTATACAAATTAAAATATTAATATTAATTTAAAGGACACTTTAAATTCATAGCTGAAATTTAAGCTTTTCGATTTTTACAGACAATAGGGTATACCGCTTACTGAATTTAATGGATCCTTGGAGAATCGAGTACGAAGCAGCGTTAAACATAGACTAACAAATATTTAATTTTATTATTATTTAATCAACCTTACTTATTTAACACGCTTTTAAGCCTCGGTAAGTAGTTAAATCTTAATGGTCTCTGGGGTTGTATTTAAAGAGGTTTAATCTAAACCTCGTCCGATCAATTTTCATTCTCAAATAAACGACATTTCAAAGTCGACTTGCAGAATACTGGTTATCGTACGTTACTATTTTTAAGTTTAAAAGAAAGAAAAGAACATATAGAAAAAAGAATTGAAATGACGAATACGTAAATCATAAAAACTGGAAAATAAACTAAGCACGAGATAAAAAAAAACTTTTACACACATGTTGTATACAATACTTTTTTTTTACAACCGTACATATTTCACTTTTTTATGAACTGTTTTATTTATGTTGGTACTGAACTGATTAGTTAATTGGAAGTCTTATGTTGGTGTCACTACAAACAGTTAAAAATAGACAATCCATTTTACATTTTACTTTTCATGCACAAGTGTTTGTAAAGAACTTTTTATGCATTCCTCTTTAAAAAATATATTGTGCGCTAAGAAAACACAATACTGAGTATAAGAAGAAATAGAGCGGAAAACAAAACCACAAGTAGAACCGAATTGTATACGCCAGTGAAAACTATGTCCTTCAGAAAAAACACAAAATTAGAACAAAAACTATAACTAACTGAGAAAGATAGCAAATAAGACTTAGGACATGTACTTCAGTCACTGATAAATTGGAACTTTTGGTTTATTTTCGTGACTAAATTATAAATACAAATGCTTCTGTGGGAATAAACTAAAGTTAAAGTTAATCAGTGACGGGCCAAGATGTACTAAGAAATCATTGATGGAATAAACAGTATGAAAAATCAGAAAACAAAAAAGGAAAATACCACATAAAGTAAAAGCATTACTTGGAAGCATTGAATATTTGAAGACAGAGTCTTAGATTTGACGCTGGAAATCAAAAAAGTATGATAAGAAGAATAAGTTATAATATTAAAAAAAGCTAGCTAGGCAAAATATGTATTATTAAACTTGACGTTTATTCTTAATGTTGCCTTATCAGACAATTTTATTTTGTTCACATTACAAGGCGTTTTTCCTTGCAAACTTATATCTGGATAAGACGACTAATGAGATTTCTCCGAACAGAATTCCACTATCCTCTAAAAATACCGCAACCGTTAACTACTCGTTCTAAATGCATTTAAATTACGGCAAACTTATTTAACGTCGGAAATGGAAGGTCGTGCATGGCATATTTATGTTATGTTAAGTCGCGTAAATACTGCGATAACTATTACGGCAAACAGTGAGGGCCTAATGCAAAGCAAATGCTAAGATCTCCATAACACGGCAAGAATAACCTCGGAAAGCGTTGCATTAAAAACACGACATACTTTCCGGCCCACAAAGGAATTCCTCGAGTATCCGTTATGAACGAAGCCTCGCCGTTGCGGCGGCTCGAATTCTTCGAATTCGCCAAGGACCATAAATTTGAACTAGAATTACATTATGCATTTCATGACCAAACTAATGTTACTACATATTGCATTTTGTTGCATTTACTTCCGAAGACATTTTCGTTGCTGAAATGTAATTATTTGAGTTGGGAAATTATTTTATTCAATTGATTTCAAATAAAAGCTCTATATTCTTAGATAATAATTATAATTTCATAAACTTTTTACATTTTGAAATTAAACTGATAACTCAACTCAAGTTGTAAGAGTATCGATTATTTTGGAGAAGCCTCTGTTAAAATAGAATCAAGTAAAATTAATGAAATTTTCTTAAAAGAAGAAGAATCATTAAAGCAAAAAAAAAAGAAATTTGACCTTTTTCCAACAAGCCTACGTACTTACATTTTAAGATAAATGAATGAATATGTTTCTGTCCTTCCTACAATCCTTAAATGTCACAGGATCCAGCTTTTATTCATCATTTATGGATAGTACGTGATAACTCCACTGTCTCGGGTGGTCTATTTAATTAAATTCCTAACTCGCGGCTCTAATCTCATTTTCGCCCGACAACAGAAAGGCAGAGGTCAATAAAACCGCACCTATAATTAAAGCCTTTGCTGTAGGGAGCATAAGCAGAGTGGCCGTTGTGTACTATTATAGTTTTGGCGCCGCCGAAAGAAAAGCTCCGGATGGATAAATCGAAAAATTTACGCAGACTTGTAACGTAAGTAAGTGCTTCGGTCTGCTAATTGTGTCGGCAGATCTATTATTCAAGAAAGACTTGAAAATTCGAGAGGATAGACGTCAGAAACAGGAAGACCTAAGTGATGGATAATAGATTGCTTTCTCCCTATTCTTGGTTAGAAACCGCAAGCATCCAACTGCGACACTTTGCTGCTTGAATTCGATATTATTCCGACCATCTAATTGAGCAGTACCGCCTAATGTCTTTCTACGCGATTCCATTCAAGACGTCTTCATTCGAGAAATTGTATTTTTATCTAAACCCTATTTTCTTTTTATTTCTCGAATACTTGAAAATTATGTTTTTATAATAAAAATAATAATACCAACAGCTTTATTCTCCGTACGAATTAAGACAGTAAATATAACAAATTTTAAACAAATGTAAACAAAACAATGTACAACAAATACTTCAAAAAACTACATATTACTTTTGAATCACAAATAAATACTCTTTTAGTTAGCATTTCTTCTATCGTTGGTACTATTACAAATTTTTAAAAAAGAATGGGTTTTTCATACTGGAATCGACTGTTTTTCTTCTTCCTATCAAAAAATCTATTAATTTTTAGGTTTAGTTTCACAATTTGTGTGTGGTATATATTTGACGAATTTATTAATGCTTTCATTTAAATTATTTTGCTTACTTCTATTTTAAGTGTTAGATATTTTTTGTTGATAATTATTTTCTAAAGTAAACTAATTGCCTTTTGGCTGGAACCGCGTCACGGTGATGTCTTCTACTGCCGACGTTTCGTTCTCCATTGCAGAAGAACTTCCTCCGGGCTGCTGCTGCCTCTCATTAGTCATTGAGATTGTCAGTTGTCATGGTACTTAAAGCGGTCAGTGATGGCAGTGGGTCGGAACGCTGAACATGTCACTGATCGCTAATGAGATGTTTCCAGGTCTTGTGGAGATAAGAGTCAGTATCACGGTTCAAGTAATTGAAGTGCTGGAAATTTTTTCAACCGCAAAATCTGTGAATCTAGAAATTTTCAATCACTCCAACAACCTGAACCGTGATACTGTCTTTTACCTCCACAATATCTGGAAACATTTCATTAGTGATCCGTCACACCACAACAGACCAATCTCCGCTCACCGTTCCCACCCACTGCCCCCACCGACTACTATATATACCACGACAGCGGACATACCTACTCAGTCTCAACGACTAACGAGAAGCAATAGTAACCCTGAGGAAATTATTCTGCAATAGAGAACAAAACGTCGGCAGTATAACACATCAACGTGACGCGGTTCTAACCGGAAGCTTTCAAGTTAAATTACAGCATCTAAATAGCAATGAAATTTTAGCGTTTGATTTTAGAATACAGAATACAAAACCCTAAGGAATTTCATACCTAGTTTCCTGAGCGTTACCAATTCTTTCTTATACTATTTTCCTAGTACTTTGCAATCGACGTTTTACTTAACAATCATTTAACTATTTAAATTTAACTATAAAGGTTATACAAAAAAGAATAATTTAATTTTTTTGGTAGACACAAAAATTAACCCTTCTTTTATGCGCAGTTTCATGTTTATTAAAATACAACAAACATTTTGCATCATCACTTTCATGTTTTCATTTGAAACCGGGCTAATATTTATTACCAAATATTGTCACGCCGATAAATTAATTTTATAAAACACAATAAATCGCCGCGTGTCAAGAGTACAATACTGATTTATTATTATATTTATAAATTGCCCAATTATGAGAGCCCTTTCTGTTTCATTTAAACCTAAATCATAGTTTGCGTTTCACCTAAATAAATGCAGAACAAATTATATAAAAAAATGTATTTTTCCGATTCTTTTTAATACCTCTCGGATTACCAAGACAAATGTGCGAGAATTCAGAGTATCCTCTAAATTGCTGTCGTCAGATTTTATGTGAGATATACGCAGAAGGAAATTAGATTGGACATTCATTTCGGAAATATGCGAAGAACTCGCATCAGAACTGACAAGAAACCGATTTAGATAATAAATAGATTTGTAAGATGTATCCGCGACGTCACTGGCAATTTCATTAAATAATTGTGCAATAAATTAATATTTCAGGATACGAGATTTAAGGACAGGCGTAGGTTTACGTAAGAGGAACGCAGGAATTAGATTAAACATTCAGCGAGAGAGGAAAAGTACCTGCTCATGTCAGAACTAATACGAAAGCGATTTAGGTTAAAAGAAATTTGAAAATAATTGTCTCATTGGAAGCTCGTTAGAATAAAAATTTTAAATTTCACTTTTTTTAACTGCATTTTTATTTTAAATTTATAATTCTTATGGAAAGTGATGTAAGTGTTACTTTTTAAGAATGTTACACTTAATTAATTTTATGGAATTACATTTTTCGTATTATCCTATATCTATCTCTAGACTTTTGATTAAAAGAATATACCTCAAGCAACAGTTGTCTTTCTTAAGACGGTGTATAAGTTCTTCGGAATGAATGAAACTCGCTGAATTTTAAATTGATTTAAATAATTAATTCCTTGGCGAACCTTTCCGTTTTATCATGTATTCCTTTTGTTTTTTAATTTAACTGTTAGTAAATGCCTCGCCAAATTTACTTGAAATCTCTAAATTAATAACGCTAATTAGTGAGCACAGACTTAACGAGAAACTGTCATTTAAAATGCATTGTAAAACTAACTTCATGATAAGCGTTCCATATTTAATTTGGGTCAGTGCAACCGATTCAGGTTTCATAAACTCGACCCGAATCTCAGGGAGAATTTCACTCATTTTTCAGTCAACTTTCAAATTAGTGGAAAAAGTTTAAAGTTTCTAAACCGCCCGTAAAAACACTTTCTGTAACTGAAGCGCGCCAAAACCGTTTATTAATGATGTGTGATATACTTCCTTTTTAAATTGCTGAAATTACTTACCGCAAATATTCTTTGTTCATTCTTTTATAATCATAATGAGATTCAAATTTTTTATACATGGCAATGTGAAATAAATCGTGCTAAGCACTGCGTTAGTAGAATATAATATCTAGGTTATTATGAAAGGAACAAATTGTGTCTGCAAATTAAACATAATGTGATCTCCTATCGTTTTACGAAAGCAAATTGAAACATTTCGCTTCCATTTTTCCAGAAAATATAATATACTAAAAATCTACTCAATATTCACCGATAGTATCCAAGAAGTTAAGCGATTCAAATTTATGGAAATTGGCCGGCGTCATGTCTGAGTAATTCTGTTTCTGGCTAACGAATTTAATTCCGTAAAACCGAATTGAGAAACATAAACGACGAAAACGACACCACAAACGCGGCGGACCGCAAGCTAAAACGAGCGAATCCTGCGCTTAAAATTACGTTAAACAGCTGTTTGGTACTGCTATTAATTCTTGCTAAGTGTTAAATTACGACCAAAAATGCCTGGTGCAAACTAAGATTCATATTTAAAATTGTCCAAGTTCCTTTGCTTTTCCATTTATAAATACATGTATGTATGTAATCAGATGTTATTTGCATCTCATACAACAGGATGTACTTAGTTTAGAAAGTGATTAGATATTGAGGAATCAATTATTTTTTAGGATTGTTTATGCATTCTTGAATAAGTCTAGGCGTGCTGGATATTATTGATTTCCTATGGATGATCTAATTCTATGTTATTTTACATATAAATAGGTAAGGCATGTTTCAGATCCTTAATCAGCAGCAGCACCGGATGTTTTTATCTTAACAATTATTCCTATTATAGAGGTGAATATTCGGCACGGCATACATTCGATCATAAGTTTTGCTACTAGAAGCAACTATAAACAAAGTAAGGCCCCGGTTGTAATTCACAGTTTCCTTTTGTAGTGTAAAGTATTAAAACAGGGTGTGTTCGTCAGCAAACAGGTAGAATTTTTTTTTATTCGAAAGTCCTACGCTACTTAAGAATGCAACTGCATCTGCAACAGTTTCGAATTTGCACACTTACGAACTCACAGGTAGAAGTGTCCGATAATGTAAAGAAATTGCAAATCAATATTTACGCCCTTCCTCTACGCTCTCGTTAATATTATCAAACACTTCTAGCTATAAACGTCGAACACCTCTCCTTACTTACCACAATCGTTTTACTTCTTACAACCTAATTAATTCAACTTCCAACTTCAAAATTGAATAAAATTTCATTATGAGCACAAGCTTCTTTCTTCAATGTCGTTTCAACATTTTTATTTAAACACAAGATTTCGAACGAATCTCTTCACTAGGCGGTGGTTACTGAAATGCCCCTAGATATAAAATTATGGTAAATTCTGGTCGTACCTGTAAGGACCATAAGATCTGTAAACCTGTAACCCAATTATTAAAATATGGAATTTTGAAGATATGATTTCTCCTAGGTCTCTAGGATTACTCGTAAGTATCTGGTGATATTATCTTAGAGGCTTACAAGAAATCGTATCACACTGAGAAATTCAGAATTACACTTTTTAATAATTGAGGCTTACAGATATGAGCAGAAACGACCGGGAAGTATCCATTTTGGTATCAAATTGACGGAAAATTTAAAAATGATTTCCTACCAAATATTATCATTTCACTGAAGACCTGAAGGCAATCGTAACGACAGTGTCATGTCTAACATTGTCTTATTAACTTTTCTGTCTGTACGAATAGGAGGGAAACAATCAGTTATTTTTGAAATTCGAAAGTGGTTAGTCACAGAAAGGAAAAGTTATATTTTCTTACTTATTAAAGTTTCCTCACGTATTTATAGATGAGTGTACAGCTTTTTTTCAAGGTCATTCACATTATAAGAACATCTAGATGATAGCAACCACTAGCTGCAAAAAAATGTTATAACAAAATTTTTGACTTTACACAACATATTGTATACATTAAAAAAAACTGACATTGTTCAATGTTCTCCCTTCAAGAGCCAAATATATATCTTTCTCGTATTCGCTCTTCGTTTCGTTTTATGAAACGTAGAGCTCCCGGGACAATGCGTAAAACCCTGAGCGAATCTTTCCGCCGAAATTAAAATGAACACCCAGCGTGACGTTCGTCCAACGGAAATTTCGTTTAACTTCACGCGTTTTCTCGTATGCGTCGCAATTTTGTATTCACGTCGTGTATCCGCCCTCATCGCAAGTCCTGAACTCTTCAGAATCCATTTAAATCGTACTGTCACATAACAATTTAGCGGGATTTACGTGGCGACAATGATCTCCGGTTTGGTTTATTTTCTCGTGGAAACTAACATGTTCCTTTTGCGTGACTAGGTTTTGTAAATTTTACATTTTCATTTATAAATTTATTACTTGGGAATTATGAACCATACTGAGTAAATAGGACCTTTTAAACTGAAACACTTTACTTTCAATATCCTGCCGTAAAACAATGCAAGTGGTATCCCTGCGTTTGCAGGATATGCACGTATTCGACCTTTCATATGTGAAAGCTCATATACGGTACGCTTTCTGCACCGTTCGCGTTCGCCGGAGCTTTTAGTCTATTTAACTTCAGGCACAGATGCATTTATAATGCCTTTGTTTATTTGCGCCGGCAATATAATGGGAACCACAGTTCCCATGTAGTTTACATTGCCGTTTTGGATAAGTGTTTCTACAGAGCGTTTATTTACAAGTCAGTCAATTGTAACTAACTAATATGAGGACCTTTCGAAGCAGGTGGAAACGTAACAAAGCCTTTGTCATTCTGATGAGACGATTTGTAAATTCAATTAGAGTTGTAAAATTAAAACAACAAGAATCGTATCGAATTATTAGATAAATATCAAAGGGCGACTAAAAGAAATTAAATTAAAAAATAGATGTTACAAAACAAAAATAATAAACGATTGCAATTTAAATTAAAACAAACGTGTTGTTAAAAACTTTATTAAAGCTACATGAAATTATAATTACTTTTTCAATTTGTAATTCCAGTAAAGTAAATGTACACATGTAGATACATAAAGACTAATCTCCTCAATTAGACACCTGCTACCTGTCGAAAAATATAATCCATTTATTTCCATTTATGTCGCAAACAGCTTTGTTTCACTTTTTGTATCGGCTTTTCCCAAGAAAAACTTACCTTTCACTTTCAGCCTGGGTAAACAAAAAGCGAACATTTATAAAGTCGTTATTTCTCACTCGTTCCTTACCCACGGCAACATCTGTTAAGTGTTTCTTATTTACAGAAAAATAATATATTTGAAAACGCTTTCATTTTGGTAATTTACATGACAGATTACCTGCCTTCATGTTTTGCTTTGAAGTGCCAACACAAATTTAATACTTTGAGGGCGAAATTTTATTATGATATCGAAATATTTGAAAAAGATGAATAAACATCCCGTAGTAAATATTAGCTTTTCCTTCTTTATAACAAATGTGTAATCTGTCGATATGTGACAGCTATTACCTAACAACAATAAATGTTCTTCCTATCTTCTTCACATTCTCATGAAAAATAATTAATTGTTGCCATCTCCATTAGAAATAAAGGTACTTCTTAAATATATATTCAGAGATAAACTTCTAAATGATGCAATCAAAACCTTTTCCAAATTGATTTGACATATTTATCGAAAAGATGATGAAATCACTTTAGAGAAAACATGAGGGTATTTGTAGAACACTTTTAAAGCATCTGGAAACTTAACAAGGAACCCTATTTCTCAAGAGGATACTGACTCCCGGCGGTGCCAACACGACACACACATCGGGAAATGAAAGACAAACATTGACCAGCAAGCACCGTCAGCGACGCGTTGCTCCTGAGCGGAAGTCTGGGCGCGCCGAGCACATGTTTGCGTTTTCCTCAAACATTACTGGGGACAAGTGCGAAACTTTTTTCATTAAATCGCATATCACGTTACAAATTTATCGTTTCTATCGACGCATTGGCGATAGCTGACGGGACAAACGGAAATGTAAAATTTCATCATCGCTGAAATCCGATAATGGCATTACATTGTGCGTAGGGAAGGGAATAAAAGGTCAGGTGCGAAATTATAGTATTTCGGCTTAACATTATAGTGTACTTGATGAATTTCGACTATAGTTATTCTAAACATCAGAGTCTAGATTAATAAATTTAACACCTCTCTCTTACTATTTAAACTTTCGCCCGTAAACTATTTTACGCTTAAAAAATATGTTATACAGTAATATCTCAGCAAGTGAAACTTTTTATTTGGTTTTTTGTTGCGTTGTCGATGGTCGGGAAAGTGTAAAATATACCGGCAATTTTTTCCCGACATCGGAAACTGATAAAAACTCGTCTTGCTCCGGTGTTCAATGAAGCGCGCAGTATAAATGACAAAGCCGGTGATTGAATAAAGAAACATGCATCCGCAGTGTGTATCGAATACTTTTCGAATTGCACCATCCGAGTTCACTAGTGCCAACGCTGAAATAGCGTGGGCACCCCCCTGTAAAATTATGTGTTAATATACTCTTACGCGTTCCTAATTTATGAAGTCATTTCCAAGGAGTAGATATTTATTAGTCGTATGCTGGAGGAACAGGGATTCGCAGAACGTATCCGTGTTTATTTACAAGCAACATCTTTTGATGTTATCTGAGATATCATTTTAATTTCAGATGAGAGCCTCGAATTACCTGACTGATTTAGAAAGTAAACAGGCAGATAAATTGAAGCTAACTAATAGCAATCATGCATTAAATTTGTTGGTACTTCTACAACATCTACACTGGAAACTTCTTACCTTATAAGACCTTATAAGACGTTATAATTTATTTTACACAACTTTGATGTACTTTGTTATGATTTAACAGCTTAAACAAATTAGGTAATTTCAATTACCAGTTAAAAAGTTTAAATAATTTTAGTTTCAAATCTTATTTGTTTGAGTGGCCAGTGTAAATCGTTGCGTCAATCTCGCCTCAATTGGAGTTCCCAAGGTTATGTTTTAGGGCCGCAACTATTTAACATTTTTATTAACGATCTAGCGTTAAATATCTCAGTGAAAAAGTTACTCAATGCCTGTAATCTTAAATTATATTCTAATATCATGCATCACAATCATCCATTAACGATAGAAGGTAGAAGCTTAATGTAAGGAAAACTTTTACTAAGTTTAACTAAAGACAAAATCATCAGCTTCGTCATGAAAAAGAATCCCTTCTGTTTCAATTACGAGTATCACGATATTGACGTGAGGGCCACACAGATTCAGAATCTAAACTTTATACATTGACTCAATTGAAATATTCAGAAAAAAATTTATTATTTTATTAATTTGTTAAAAAAACTTACAAAATGATAAATGATAAATGGAAGTATATTATTGTTAAGTTATTTTAAATTTATATGCAAATATTCGCTAGCATAAAATGCATACACCGCATACCACTGAAAAGAATATGTAGATAATTAATGAAGAGAATGTGAAATTTGTTTTCAGTAAAATATTTCATACATTTAAATAATGCCCGCCTGTAACATCCTCGCGTTCCATTTTAAAATATTCTTTGTGATACACAACCGCCGTTTTATTACACATTAAAATATATTTACGACAAACTTGAAAGTAGGCAGGCACCAATATCAATTTCGCAATTTTGTAAATGTTGTACGCTTATATTTTTATTTGGTCTAAGAATTTCTGAGCGCATATAAATTTCGCCGGCTTGACATGAAATATTACTTCACACCTGCTCTAAATCACTTCTTGCAATTAAGAGTTTTCTTTACAAGAAATTAGATTTAGTTTCCTGAAATCGAGGAGCTTTGTGAACTACAATTTCAAGCGAACAAACGAATGCTAGTTAATTGACTCTCAAAGAAATTAACAACGTTACTTGCACATTTCTAAGGCACCAAGAAACGTCAAAGACACCGCGTTTATGACATTGCATGATGCATGCTTGCTGCAAGACAAAGTCCTGGAGCAACTGTTTGTTGTCTTTGTATCCAGTTACTTTCAAGGACAAAGCAGGACCACGAAGCTTTGTGTGACGGGTGGATAATTAAAGCTGGTGGTAAAATATAGAAGATCTTTCGTTTCAATAAGCACCCCTTTCATCTTGTATCGTTTAACAAAAGACACGCTATGAGAATCTAAAACAAATTGTTATTTCACTATTTCTCTTTTTATATCTTCAGAATAAAGAAGAGAATAAAACTTTTCATTTTCCTAATGAATTATGACAAAATTGAGTAAATATCTTATATCACTTATTATTGTTTGCTTCACTTCAATTATGTCATTTTACGATTTGAGCTACATTGTTTGCCAAGTTCAATAAGTAAGCAGGGTGTTTTAAAAGAGAAAAATTCCATTTTATCTACCACCATTCCCTTTCGAAATTTGAATAATTCAATTTATTAGCTCGCCGTCTCCCTGAAAAGGCTACTGCAATCAATCCTCTCCTGTATTAACATCTAGGGCGTCTTTTTTAGTACAGCCGCGGCTTCCTTACGTAAAATACGTTTTATCTCTACTAAATATTTCAGCGATCCATGTCCCTGAAGGATTCACGGCGAACAAATTCGATTGTTAAAAATGGACCTCCCTAAAAGGAAAGAACTGTTGAATGAGAATTAGATTAGAAAACCATTAACCAGATAAGGGTGTTATAAGTTAGTAAGTGGGTTAACGCAAGGCAAGAACTGTTCATTAGGAAAGTGTTTGTTTTATTTAGCATAAAATTAGCGGACAGAGTGACATTAATTTTATTAAATATCAGAATAGTTCCAGGAATTACTTTGAGGTGCTTTTAAACAAATTATTTCACGAGGAACCTTTCACATAAGTCTTTGAACTTCAAACTAAACTAAGAGTAACTACGTTAAGAAATTCTTAAGTTTATTAGCCGGCGAAATTTTATTTCCAGCAGAATAAGACAAAAACATAAAAGTAAATACTGATACGGTTTTTAAACACAAACTGCCCGAGTTTATATTTTCCGCAAACAATACAATTTTTCTACATTCGCGGCGTTACTTTTTCCTTCCCTTTTTTGATTATTTTGAAACGCATTTTAATGTCAACAGTTTTAACGTGAAAACCCTCTTCAAATATTGCCTCTTTAAACAGCGAAAAATATTTTGCGGCTTTCCTTTGGACACGCTCCGGGAAAAATACGGACGAACGTATTCATATGTAGGGAATAATGCGCGAACGGTGTAAAACGGGAGTGAAATAATAAAGGCGGCTAATTAATTCAACAGCAAATCCGTATTATGATGAAATTACAGTTTTATAAATTCCGTTATCTAAATTACGGTTTCACGCACACATTCTTTCGTGCGTATTTATTTTTAGCAAAGTTTCAATCGATACAGAACATTACATGTCAGTCTTGATACATTTTGACTGATAGTTCAATTTAAATGCAACTTGATACTAATATATATAACAATCTCCAGTCTGTCAGTTGCAATGTTTCTTAGGAAAATTTAATTTCATATTTTTCAAGTATAATTTTCTCGTTTTAATTAAATAAATTGGTTTCTTGTGGATGAACAATTTTTAGTACTTTTTAATTACGTAAATAAATAAAAAATCAATTGCACTACAATTTGAAATTTAGAGCATATTTTTCATTACCAAAAGATTCATTGAAATCAATTGGTGAGTTCTAAAACGCTAGAATGAACGATGAATCAAATAAAACGAGTAGAATAGAGTGCAAGGAACTGAGCAGAACAAGTTTAAGGGTTTACTCATGTTAAAGATAAAAGTATAACTATAAAAGATCTTTTCAGTCGCATCCAGATGCATTTCCTTCTATAGACACAAGAAGAGGAAACCGTATCCTGGCACCGAAATATAATTCTTGTGCTTGATTTATGCCCGATGCACTCAGTTTTCAGTTCGTACTTTCAGTTCGGGTATAAAAGTTTTATTTGCTCAACGAGAGAGTACGGTCACAGAACGGAAAGTATTCGTGATTGGCGTGAATAAAGCAAGGCAATGCGATAAGTTTCCTGCTCGTTTCAAAGACTCGCCCGTCTGCTTTACAAACAATCAATGAAAGAAACGAAAAACGTTGGAGCCATTGAGAATCCCGCATGGAAGTGGATTAATTAAATAAAACAAAAAAAATTACAAAAGTTCTACTTTGTGAAACGTAAACCAAAGCGAATGTGTTTTATTTAAATTAATAAGATTCTTTCTCTGTACATGTTCTTCTACTTACAACGAAACATAGAAAAATTGTTATGTTTATACGATACGACATTTTAACTCGAAATTATCCACATACGTCATCGATGATAAATGGGATGATTGTCAAAAACTTTTTATTATTCATTCAGCTCACAATCAACTGCGTCCCTTAAGCTGTCCACCCCGACAGTTTCGTTGAAAATACATTCACATTTCCATTCTTAAACAACCCTCCAGCTCAAATATTCTTTTTTCAATAAACTTGCGCTCCTTTCGTCCTCTCATATTGCACGACAATGTAATTTATCGACCAAAGAAAAAAATGTCATGTCTATTTTGTATACGGGCGCAACAGGAAATACTGATTAAATAAAGAAGAAGTAAACCGCAAGAACTCTAGAAGTCAATCAGAAAACTTTCGGAAATTGTGAAGCCAAATTACTCTTCAAACGGAGGGATCAAATGAAAACACAGCGGGCGACATATCGACCCGTGCCATCAACATATTTTTATTGGAATCGCTCGTATGACGCCCGCCAGCAATTCTCATTCCCGCTCGTCTATGCAAAACATGGCGAGGAGTAAGAATGCACGTCTAGAAAGGTGCTGAAGACGTTTTGTAAGAGACACTGGAATTCGTGCACTATGTGTTTCAATCATTGGGATTCGCCCGCGTTCAAACCGAGAAACCTTCTGAGTTTTATTAAGATTCTCGTGCCTTGCAAATGACAGGGAGCTTAAGGGTGCATAATTTACTGACGCCTTTAAGAAAGAACTTGTTCAATATTTATTAATATTCTTAAACTTCTAGTGACCTAATTCATTATAGCCGTAACAGAAACATTTGCAGCGTTTTTTTTTGTTCAAGAAGAAATAATATAAATCATCTCTTCCATAATCAATTTTTTATTTATAAATTTATCCTGGGGGTGAAAAGAGTTTGGCACACATTACTTTGATGGAAGGCTCGTTTGCTAATTCAATCAAAAATAAAAAATTTTAATAACGAAAAGAATTTATTTTTGGCTAGAAATAAATACTTATATTTTCGTATGTTTTTCCCCAATTCCTCATTATGTTTATTCGAATTTAATTGGAAGTTATTAATACAAAATAGAAATAGGGCCTAAAATAGAACCCTGCGGCAATTCACATTTAACAGCAACGAATTTAGAGAGTGTAACATCGTATTTAGAAATTAAACAATAAGTTTGGTGTGCATCGGATGAAAACTGTAGATTAATAGGAAGAAGGATATCATACGAAACGCGATCAAAGGCTTTTCTAAAATGAAGGCGACATGCTGAATAATTTTGTTTCCTTTCATAACTCTGAACAACATTGTTAACAAAATTTATAATTGCTGCTGTAGCCGACGATCCCTTACAAAACTGATTAAATAAAAGTAAATATTTTTTGTTTGAAAATTATCTAATTAGCACATTTATTTTAAGAAATATTGAGGAAAGTGCAACAATAATAAATGTGAAGCAATTTTACTGAAATTATTACTACATAGAAAATATTGGAAACGTTTAGTAAGTTGTATGGTCACATAAATTGCAGGTTCCATTATTACTAGAACATTAATCGAATTAGAACTCATCCGTTTTAAGAAAAACAATCTCTCTAAATAACAGCGTTTCTCCTATATATATAAATTACCTATTATGGTGTCGCCAAAGTAATTTATGGTGTATGCCGTCGCGTATTTCATTAAGAAGTACTGCGGTAATTCCTGTTAGTGGAAATACGATGGACTCTAAGTGATTTAGCGCCCCCTGATTTCGTACGATATACCCACGTGTACGTCGCACCTTGTCGTGTTAGTTTTATGAAACGTATAATAAGAATTTGCTGTATTACGTTGGCGTAAAAACGTGCTCGTTTCAACTGATGACACTGAGGTTTATTATGATAAAATACCTGTCTTGGGTTTTATGACACAGTTCGGACAATTAATGGGATTATATTTAAATGAGGGCTTTTTAATGTGCTGGCGTCATTTCTCCGTTTTAATCAGTATTTCATTATCCCCAATTCACACAAAGAAAACGAACTAAATTAATAATCCCTTCAAATTTAAAGCTTCTGTGGTTAATAGAATTAAAAATAAAACTCGATTTTGCAGTGAGTGAATTAATGATATGCCTGACATGCCTGATTGCAATTGTAATCTGATTAAATTATTTGTCACATTCATAATTTAAATTGTATTAAACATGTCCGTTGCGAATAAATCACAACCTACCCTTCTGCCAACCAAATATGAATTCATAGGCATGGTGGATATTTCCGATAAAAACTGAATTGTTTAAAAACAGTAGAATTACATTTTTTATTTCCTCAAGAGGTCGTCGAACTTGATTTCCTTCAAATGAAACGAATAAATAAATCATATGTACAGTTACAAAAGCATATACTACAAACTCAAATCGAGAAATAGTCAGTATATTTAAACAAATAAATACAAAAAAATAATGCACTTAATTTGTAACAAATGTTCACGATGAATTTCTCGTAATTAATTTTCCCATGCAACAAGCTTCCGTTCCGTTTGTCACTAGTTCCCATAAGAAGTACTCTGTAAAATTCAAATCGTGCCACAAAGGGGGCCTATCATTTTGGGTATCTCGTTCATACACTCGACTTCTAAAAGTTTTTGAGGTGATTTTTAACACTCCTGTAAAAATAAGGAACTACATTGTTTGCCTTATATATAGAACTGATGTGAACAGCTGAAATCAAATATTAATTAAGAAATCATTAAGATATATTTCTCCTTTGAAGCGTTCATTAAAGGACTATGGACCAATAACAATAGGCTCCCGATTCACTTTTCTCCACAAGAAAGAAATCAGAGAATTGAAAGCGGAACTGCAATGGGATCAATCATTTTGACTCCAAACTTACCTGGAACCAACACTTAGACAAGATAGTCAGACGATCGATGAGCACTTTCGCGGTGGCCAGACGAGCCTATGACAGTACGTGGGGCTTAAAACCAAGTATGGTACATTGGTACACCCACAATAACCTACGCGGCCTCAGTGTGGTGGCCCAAGGTTAAGCAGGAAACCACAAAACTTAGACTGAGCAGGGTCCAAAGACTTGTCAAGGCATTATGGGGGCAATGAGCACAACGCCTACCGCTGCAATGGAAACCCTTCTAGATCTCCCTCCCTTACACATTGCGATAATAGGAGAGGCAAGACGAGGACTCTACAGATTGCAGCATTCATGTCACCCACTTAATATTGCCATGAACGCGGCTCCTGTGCCACCTGTTGATGGTCGGTGGTACATAGGCGGTAGGTCTACCAGGTAGGTTAATGAGTGATGAGGACAGTCGTGTGTGGACTGGGCGACCTGGTAGACCACACGGATCACGGATCACACAAGTATCGTTGGTAGCATAAGGGGTCCTTTACTCAATATGAGGACGGACTATATGGCCCCCAAAGGTAACATAAACCTGCTCATTAAGATAGAAATTAATGAATCTGCTGAGCATCGGGAGCTTCCTCCTGGAAGTTTGATCTGGTATACGGACGGCCTCCAGAACTGAGACCGGTGCTGGGTCTGGATTATATGGGCAAAGATCAAAGGAGAAGTTATGCTTCTCTTTGGCCCAATTTGCCTCAGTATTCCAAACTAAAATATACGCCATATTACAATGTGCGCGGGAAAATGAAAGGAGGGCTTACACAAATAAGCGGATCTTTATCCTAATCGATAGCCAGGCGGCTTTGAAGGCTTTGGTGAGCCCAAAGATCTCTTCCAAACTGGTGTGGGAATGCTTAAGTGAGCCCAATGACCTGCCGGAATACAACTGCGTCACGCTGCTGTGGGTGCCAGGTCATCGGAGTATTATCGGCGATGAACGGGCCGATGAACTAGCCAGGCAGGGTGCAAGTTTGGCTTACCTTGGCCCTGAACCTCTCCTAGATATAACCAAGAACGCTATTCAGGGCTTTCTTAGTGACTGGATAAGCGAAGGACATAACAGATACTGGCTAAGCAGGCCAGGACATCGCCATAGCAAGACCTTCGTTAGAGGTCCTTGCAAAAAGAGAGCTGCAGAACTTTTGCTTTTGCAACTCAAGATCACCACGGGGTTGCTAACAGGACACCTGACTGTGCCTCTCTGAATGGTTGCGGTAAGAGACCAGAGCGAGCACAATAAGCTTAAATGGCTGAGGACAAGTTCTGGTTATGTAAGAAAAAAAATCATTTTGCATTTACTCGATTTCTATAAGTACTGTCGTAATCAGAAAAGCCAACTACACTCTAAATTTTCGTTGATTGATATAAAATGTGGAAAAATTTAAGTGTTAATAGGAGTTTATAGTAAAGATAATATCCACAAGTGAAGAGCTTCTTTACGAAAACGTACCTCTCGACGTATGGTTGAAAGATCTTAACATTGCATGGCCTATATTCCTGGCTCGTATATTCTGTGCATGCCGCCAGCACTGCATTACTTTTGCTTCCATAAATTAAGTTTCATGTTAAAATTAACTCGGAAAATTTACGATCTCGTACGCATTTAATATGTAAAATCGGGTCTACTCGTCTGCTTCATGCCTGCCATGTCGAGGGCAATAAGTAAACCAGCATGCCCTCACTTTATGCTTTATGCCCATTTTAAATCAGTGAATTGCTTATCACACGGACAAATTATACTACCACGAATTTTAAGGAACATTTGGAAATTAGGTCAAATCATTAATGAGAATTGCTCTGCTTTATTTGGTACATCAATATAAACTAATGGTTTTACGATATTTTAATTTATTTGTTTACGTAAAACTAAATCATTTTATAATTGATCAAAAAATTAAAAAGCGATACGTTTGAGTAGCATTCGAATGTGGCAGTAGATATAATAAATACCAGAAAATAAAGTAATACATTTCTTGATTGTTAAATTTTAAAATAAAGGAATATCATCCCAACAATAATTTCGCATAAATAAGTTACACCAAACGGCGTGCTATTTAAAATGTAAATCCACCTTGAAATTTTACGCCGACAAATTGAGAATTCCTGGCAGCTTTAAAAGCTCAGCGCATAATGGAGCCGATAATAATAAATTGAACATGGAAGTAATTTAAATGGAGGAGCGCTCGGTGTGAATCAAATTAGCCCGGGAGGAACCGTAAAAACTGCAACGCGGATTACATTTTAAATTATGAAAATGTTTATTTTTGGCATCAAGTTGAGCACTCTATTCGTGGACACGTGCCGTGTTTTGAATGCTGGGCATTAAATGGAAACCAACTTTGAAAGCATCGCTTTCGCTTTTTGTAAATCGCGTGTTTACGTGAACGGTTCGAGTTTACTCATTAAATCCATCCATGCGTGACCGATGGTCAATACTTTTTTTTTAACGTAACAGTGTGAGTTTAATAAATAGCGTCGTTGCTGGTTAAATCTTCCAGAAACATTCAATTTTCCTTAGAACGTAACAGTCACATAAAAGCTTCATAAAAAAGTAAATAAAATAAATGTGGGTCACCACACACACATATATATTTATCAAGAGCTTTCAAAAGAATGAAATATGAACACACCCAAATACCTGCCGAGGACTTTCTACATGTGGGGATATCGTAAAGGGAATGTGAAAATTGTATTGGACCGGATGTAGCCAACCAAAATATACCTGAATGAAAGAAAGAGCCGTGAGCGCACGCAATTTCAGCCGTTGGCTTTGCCGAGGAGAAGGCAAAAGAAATATTTCAAAAAAATCCGCTTAATATATGGTTGAGAATAAAAAAAAGGATTGGAGTAATGAAGTTGAAAAGAAAGAGCGCGGATTTATATGTTTGGCGTGTGGAAGATTTTCTTTGAAATATTGTACCAAATTAGCAGTTTTCATACTAAATAAAATATATATTTGGGAATATTAAATACTGATAGAAATAATGTTAACGAAAGATATTCTCCTAAAATTCAATTAAAAATAAACTGAAACATTGGAAATCTTTTTCAAATCAAATATAAATTACTCCAACTTAAGTGTCAAGTCAAAAATTACAATAATAATTTAGATCGTCCTGCGATCACTCTTTAACCTAATGTTGCATTAGAATTGACAAATTGCAGCCAGTTTTCTACTTAATAAGTCATCCCAATATAAGACAACCATGCACAATGGAAGTTTTAAAAAAATTGCTGCAAATCGGTCTTGATTGCAGTGGATTCCTCGAATATCCTCTATGCAACTGTTGCGACTCTATTAGAGGCCTCGTCAGCAGAAGCGTAGCTTGTGAATCCCACTGCAAACGAGGTCCCAAACAGAGCCGAAACTGCTGCACTGAGGATGCACGACGAATCCACTGTAGTCAAAACCAATTTGCATCAACATTTTTAATAGTATTATTTGTAATGCAAATATTCAATCAATAAATAGGATAATTATTAAAGAACAAACTGGATCATTAAATAATCTTGAAGGAGTCCCATCTTCACCCGTGCTCCCATTAAAACCCTTTCACCTATCATCTTTTGCCGTCGTTTCGTCTTTGGTTACTTCAGGGCCATCGTTCGATTTGAATGAGTTTGTAGTCTTTGTAAAAATAAATAGTATAATTTCCATTAAAAATATTTTCCCCATTAACTTTATGTAGGTTACTACCTCCGGGACTAAAACCGAAACGAAAAGCCACGAACTCATTCGAAAATGAATCTTGTCGGTAAATACAATGCGTTTCGTTTTTAGTGCCAGACATTGTGCATAAATCTAATTATTTATTCTTTCACGTGGCTGAATTATGAACGTGTAATTAGCGTCATTATACATGTGTAATTACAGTAATTACGTGTCCATGAATCCAGGAACAGTTTCAATTTTTATATTGAGGTCAACACTACAATTAAAATAGTTTCTTGATGCTTAACACGAGTCCGTTTAATTTGGGAACACCTGCGAATTGAAGTTGTGATTCCTAGATACTATTACCAAAAAATTGCCCGAAGGATGTTTCAAATAAATCCTTTTGTGACGTAGATAATTACAATGTTGCAAACATTCAAATTTCATCGTTCAGCTTTTGAAGCGCTTCGTAAAGCCTAATTGATTGTATAACCTCGTCGATTAATAACGAACCGCAACCACTGTTGGTGTAGCAGCATTATCATCCACGGGAACGAATCAACACCCTTTGGGCTGCCTGTTGCGTTGCCTTTCACTTGACTCTCATTAATTTAACGAGCGAAATGCTATACATCTTCCCTTGCAAATTTTTAGCAAAAACAGTCATTTTAATTATCGCATCTGTGTTATTTTTTTCTGTTCGTTTTTGGTTCCCGCAATTATTTCGACAGAGCTGCAGAAATTTAAATCTCTAGTTTACTTTCTGTTTTTATTACACGAGCGAGTTAAATGTAATTCTCTGCTTTCGGTGTTCCTCCAACTGTGACGGTGCTTCCAGCTCTCGCTTGCTATGCTCTGAAACTTTTTTAATTATAAAACGTTGATTGTCATTACGTGGACACGTTTTCTTATTTATCGATTACATTAATATTTTCAGATTCGAAGAAGAAAACTGCGAATTAATAGGGCTTGTATACGTTTTGAGTGACCTATATTAGCAAAACAAGCTTTCTCATTGCCCGGAGTGCAACTTAATTTCATTAGGCGAAGAGGAACAAAATTGCCAGGCATCTAATTAAACATCGCTCGGAACTATTTTAATGAAATTAATTCCGCTTTTATCTCCGCCAAGTTCTTTCCTTTCAGGTAAAATTGTATTATGTAATGCCTGATCTTTTGTGTATTCGGGCAAAGGAAAAATGCTCGCAAGGAATGTGACGTTCATACGAATACCCGCTTTAAGGGAGGACTTTACCTTCGAAAACTTTTATTGCACTGCATTTTACTTATTCTTTAAATTTATTACTTTGTTTTTGAACAAATAGACCCTATAATAAGTTTAACTAATTTAAGGAATGGTTTTTACTAAATTAATTGAAAATTACAGTCTTTCGTAAGAAAGTTGCAACTCCGGTGTTTTTTAACACCGGAAAATTTTTATGTGTTTGCAGATAACAAGGTTATGATGATTGCGTACGATAGACAACCCTTTCAACAGATAAGAATAAGAAAAGAAGCGAGATGAGGGTCATCCTATCACCAACATTGTTTGCAATGGTCGTAGACTTAATTAGAGTGAAAGTAAACACATTAGAAGATACCGAGGAAGTCATAGGAAGACAAACAGACCTAACTTAAAACGACTTCCGAAGTAATTTAACAAGCGGTGCTGTTACATGAATTAACTTGAAATGGCAACGATAGACTCTTTCGAAAAATACTAAACCTTTATATAATCACATGTCTTAATGTCATATTTAGAATATCTTGCCCTAGTAAATAAATAAAGAAGAGAAATTAAAAAGGAATAAAAATTAGCAAACGTAAATGAGATGCAAAAACTGATGACAAAGCATTTTAATGCTCCAAATAAAAAAGGGAAAGGAGGTTAACACATTAATGAAAAGAAAACAATAGATAAGAAACTCTAGCAAATCGATGGAATGAAGCAGAAGAATAGCAAGAAACAAGAAAGAATGAACAGCATTAACTCATTGGTTATCAATTTCACACTGTAGGTAGATCCATGTGTTATCTAAACGTCCTTTGCTCCAATGGAAGCTCTGATGCGATAATGATACAATATCGAAGATATACAGACGACGATATAACTTAATATCTGGAAAATGGATGAAGCTTTAATGTGAATACGAGAGACGCACATCACAAATACAATTTCAGTCGAATTTGACCCTCAATGTAGAAACCCAAATACGTATCCTTTGATGTTGCATTTTCCCCATCGTTTTACATAGCACAAAAAACCTGAATCCTAGCTTAGACGTCACAAAATGGGATAATGCCGTTGTTTTCTCCAATTAGTTCTTTGGGATAAAATCAAAGTCAAAGGCGGCCTTTCTTAATGATTGACCTGATATGAATGTACCATTTTCTTCAATGATTCTTTAGGATAAGATCTAAGACAAAGGCATCATGGTTGGAAAAAAAACATACAAACTGAATTGAGCTCGAATGGCCTCCGTTAATCTATGAATTTCGCCCGCCAACACAGTTACCAAAACCTACAAGAAAAACACTAGCTATTTACCTTAATATCTTTCGAAACTGATTTACGTCTCCAGTGCTAAGTAAAGTCTGACATAAACCTAGATAAATATTTTCATGTTTGCCCATAAATTCATTCGCTAGATTGACAATATAAACTGTTGTCAGGTCTCCTCATGGAAAATTTAATCTATAATGGCTTCATTTCTTGTAACAGTTATAGAGAGCTTGTATTTTTATATCAAAATGTAAAAACTTACAAAACGCAATAACATAATGCGTATTTTATCTTCAACACGTTTATTGACTTACTTCAAGTATGATTGATTTTTCTACAAATTGCTAAGAAAACCGGCGCTTCTAGAATGTTTATAACTGAAATATATCTACCGAAAACCCGTAAACCCGAAGAGGTATTTGTCGGCCAATTTGAGTGCTAATACGGCAACTCGCATTTCGCTCTCCTCGTCCATATACTTTAGCGCCTCATTGTTACGGCCACAGACGTTTTATTGCGCGAAGAAGAAGGATAAATCCAATACTCGACGTAAGTTCTATTTATAGTAGTTAATGCCGCTACGTGTCAGATCCAATTTTCCGATTAATTCAGTTAGCGAGCAGTCTCCGAAGTTTACTCAGCCTGGAATTGAAAGTGTTTAAACAGATTTCTATTTTTCTTTTTAATAAGTGCGCTCGCTCTCCTAAGAGGCGTGGGTTTGCGTGAAATTAATCGCCCCGAATTTGGAATAAATTATTTGTGTTTCGCCGTTTCTTATTTACATATACTACGTTTGCAAAAGAAAATCTTACAGCAATATTCCAGAGTTCTATAGGAATTCCATTCTTCTTCTCTTTTTTTTTTTCATTTGATTTAGCAAAGATTTTACACATTTCAAAATTTCTTTTTTACCACGTACTATTCTCTACAATAGTAATTAACAAATCCGAATTTTAGTTTCAGTAAGCAGGATATGCACTGCAGGTCCAAAAAAAAACGTATGTTCATTTAGTTTCCATCGCGGATATTTTATAAATTACTACGTAATTTGTTCTGACAGAAGGGCTGCATCATTTGTGATTTGTTAGAGCGAGCATTGTACATCGGCTTTTACCATCCGCAATTATTTCGCTATTTACTTTGGCAGACACGCGAAAACTTTCATTTCGCTGAAGGCACAAAGTTCATTACGTTCGCGTGTTTAATTCGTTACGGACGACGTAAAACCGTAATTAACGCGTGAACCGCAAACAAACTAGATAGAATCCATAAAAAAATCTGCATTGCATGAACCTGCAACGTCAACGATTTATCATCGTCCCTCTTGTTGACCTCGTTATAAAAATAAATTGCAATCACGTCTTCCATCTGTAAACGGAAAGGTTTGTAAAGTAAATTTTCATGCTGTCTTCAAAAGTTTGAATACAATCGAAAAATGTTGTATAGAAAAGAATATTGCTATTTTTTTTCCCAAAATGAATCTTTGAATAGTTCAAAACGAGAACGAACATGTAAGAAGTTCGAGGACCTCTAGAGAGAAAACCGCCAATAAAATTATGATACATACAAAATCCTAAATATACTAATTGATCAATAGATGTTAAAAAGATTAAAAATAATAATGTATGCCACAATTGAAGGCCCAACATGTTGCAAACATGAGAGTTAAATTATAAGCAAAAAGTCCAAGATTCTTTTAAACAATTCCATCAAGAAAAGGGGAAACTAGGAAAAGTTTTATTTTGTAAAAAGAAGAAAATTTCTACAGTGTTTAACGCATGCCACAAATATTAAACTAATAGAACTTCAGAACCTGTGGGAGAGGCGTATTTAGTTACTTTTCAATTTCCCGCTGGTGCTGAAACTAACTTACTGGATCTTATCTGTATTGTTCTTATAAATCGTAAAAAAAAATTAGTTCAAAAGAATAAAATTAAATCCAAACATAATCATGTCTTAGATTAACTCTCTCTGCCTCATCAAAATCGCTTAAGCAGAAAAGGATCAAACCGTCAATAGTTCCTGCTCGAGGGCCAAATTCGTTGTTAAGGGATTCTATTGACTAAAATAAGATTTTCGAAAAGTATTTTAATTATTAATTTTAACGCCGCTAACGGAAGTTGCTGTTAGATTTCCAATGGCACAAGAAAAAATTAATTAACGACGATTACATTTTATTGTATCAATAGTTTAATGTTTTTATATTTTTGTAGTTACCGTAGACAACTTGATTAATTTTTTTAGGATTTTAAATCCTTTAAACTATAAAACCCTACATAAATCAACTGAGGCGTAACAAGAAATTTAGATAGGAACCACATCATAAATTCGCACCTAACACGGCGTGAGAGATTTCAGATTTTATTTTCGTGGTTTTTGTTCGCCTTGAGGGGTGGTGTTCGTACGAAATATGTTTATTTCCCAATTTAAGTTTTCACGATCGTTGGAAATAGCTAAAATTAATTGGATTTGAAACGGACACGTACGGTTTCCACCTCGGTTAACAACGCAAAGTCAACGATTCAAGTTTATTTAGATATAAAATAGTAGTTACATGCCTTATACCTATACACGATCGAGGTTTAGGAATTTTATAGCTTTATAGGAAGCGAGTTTAAAGTTTATCTTTCACCAAACTGGGTGTGCTACAAAACTCGATTAAACGAAAAATTTAAAAACTGGTATTTTCGTCAATTTCACAATTTCTGAAATGGTTGATGCCCTTTTAATTTTATTTATTAAAAAACTAAAATATTAAAAAAAAATAATTATTTTAAATACTTTTAAAACAATAATGAGTTATATTATTCAGTCTCTTCTTGAACAGAAATTTCTAGCTGCTGTAATTAGAAGATTAGGAACAGGGCGACTTCAGTCTAATGTAGCTACATGTAGATAGAGTAGTTGTACTCCCAACCCATAACAATATTCTTTACCTAAGAAAAACGATTCCATAATTTCTTGTTTACATTAGAAATTTGGACATCAGCAGAATGAAAAACTAAAGTAAAATCAATTTATTGAAAACAGAATATTTATTCTGTTATTGCAGTCGTAAAAATATGTTGGTACAAGTCAAGAAACTATTAAATTTTTAGTATTATTATTATCATCTCTGACTGTTATTTAATAACGAAACTAATTACAGCAAAAAAAAAGGAACATTCGTCCAATTTAAAACGTACTTTGACATTCCGTAACAAATTAAATTTTTCAGTGCAATGTCTCCCAGTTATTCGTTCTCATAGCCGGTATCTGTTATATTTAATCCTCTTAAAAGGAAAGTAAGTTTGCTCGTTAAATGCGTTCCGGAGCTGAGTAGCTCAAATCTGACTGCTGAGCTAATAAATCTAAATCGAGTTTATTAAAAAGGACCCGCTCATTTTTACGTGGTTAAGCAAAGCGTGAAACAACTTGGGATTTTACGATAATTGAAAAAGTTAATGAGCGTTTTTTTGCTTGCTGAACTTTTTCCTTTGCCGGGAATTATTTTCGCAGTTTGGCGCAGTGAAATTTTCGTCGACTTAAAGTTTCAGAGTGATTACTGAATTCAGTCAATGAGACAGAAATACCGAAAGCATAAAATAAAATTAAAAAATTATATATTTCCGAATACGATTGGTTATACACAATGTTGATTCGTTTTTCAGATATAGGGAAATGGCATGAAAAATTAAATATTTGCAAATATTGGCTCTCCTGTAAATATTCTCAAAAATAGCAAAACTTTACAGGAAATTTGACATTAACTGCATTTTAAAATTCTGAACAATATTTTCCTTTGTCGTTTTGCTCTAAAATTTAAGAGGAAGTCAATAATTACATATTTTTAGTATTACATGCTATTTGCTGTCTGAAAAGCGAATCAGCATTGCCAAATTTTATAAAAAAAAAGCTCCAGAACTGAAATATATTTACATTGTATAATAATTAAATTAAATAACTAAAGTAACATTCATAAAACTTTATAATTTTAAGTTCTCATTTTTCTATGCAAATACAAATGAGAAGCCAACCCAAGAAAATTCGGTACGAGAATTTCTTTTAAAATACGTTGCAAACAAAATAAATGAATTCTATTTATATTTTAATACAGATTTCATCGCTGCAGAAACTTGATCGTTAAAGAACTCGAGAGAAAAACTTCTTTTGAATCAAACGAATAAGAATGCGAACAAGAGCAGCAACTACTCGGCGTTAGTTGCTGCTTGTTTGGAGCTTTATTAAAGGTAAATTATAAATCGTGAATGCCAGAAAATGTAGGCGACGCATTTAAATAAATACACTCCAACTGAAAACTTTCTTAATTTTTACGGAAGGCTCTTATTTAATAATTATTTTCCCTTGGAAACCTGAGAGGATTTTTATTGATTTCTTTTGCTTTTTATTCTTTCATGTCTCATCATGCTGCATCCTTACTACATCGCGTTAATAAAATATGTTAGGTAACGCTTTGAGCTTAAGTGCTCCGTTGCTTTTATTTTTTTTAAGCGTCCGTAACACAAAAAGGAACCTTCCGTTAAAAGTTTCCTTTCTTTACATACGAAATCTGGTCCGCATAAAACCAGCAATTTGTCATGCCTTTTTATAAACGGCGCGTGGAACTTCCACTTCATTTTCGTTTTCCATTGTACGCCCCGACGTATCTCATAAAACGTTCTTCGCTCTCATTGTTCTGCTTTCCGTAACAACTTCACTTCTTACGTGTTCCGTGCATCACGAACAGCAAAGTGATGTACGAGGATGCAAGCGATAAACCGATTTCTTCGTGCGAAATAAAACTTGATTTATATTGTAAGTAGTGTACGTACACACGGTTTCCTGATGGCAGTCTTCATAAATTGATTTCACTTTATATTCTAGCTCGGTTTACTGGGAAGTGCATTTGCTTTTATGACGCTAATTCTGTTTGGAATCACAAGAGACGTGCACTGCAGACACTTTACTCTATAGGGATTTTATCATCACATATATTTCTGAAATAAAATACAGTAAAATCAGAAATTAAAAATATGAACTTCACTTTTATCTTCCTTCTCAAAATTATCGAATGCATTTAGAATTATGTATAACTAAATCCGTATTATTTATTATTTATCCTGAAGAAGCTGTCAAATGTACAGCGAAACGTCGACTTGTTCGATCAATTGTGATTAACATACTTTGTGATAATTTTCAGCGGACGTAAAAGTGCTTCAATTATATTATTTTTTGTTGTAATCTTGATAAAGAGAAACCTTGCGTACACACGAATTACATGAGATTTATAAATTATTCGTTATAAAGCTATCTGGACTGATCATCAGCTTCGTTCGTGTAAATAAATAAATTGTTTCGTAATAAACTTTTCTAACAATATGAAACCTTTGTTTTCAATCAAATTCTAGACTTCTCTCTTTGTGTACACAAAGATGTATGTGCACCTGAACTTTCCTACACTTAGAAATACATTTCTAGGTACAAAGACCTCTTTGAAAGTACCTTAGCTTTATAACACGATTTTCATTCTATGAACTAACTCAGTTCGCAATACGCGCATCCAATTAAAGCTTGTTTGCATTAAGCGGTCGAACGTGATCGCAGATTGCATCCAAAGTGTTCCGGTGAAACGGTGCAACTTTAACGGAACTGTGCGAAACCAAGCCAGGTGTAATTTCACCGTGCAAATAGACTCCCTTCTAACAAGGCTATTACCGAAAAACGAACACCTACGTAGCAGGAAACTCTATCGAAGTTTGATCTTGTGAGTTTAAATCAGTTGAAGGTGAAGAGGTTTTGTACAACGTCGCAAACACCTTTTGAAATCACTTTAAAGTCTTGGACAAAATTAACATATCAACGAAACTTCCAATCCAATAAAAATGGCGTCAATGAAAAGGTTTGAAAAAAAATTGAGAAATCATAAGAATATGACTAGAATATGACTTCAGTTGCGTGTAGATCCTCATCTAGATCTTATTACTGCTTCCATTCATCTGGGCATGTTATTGATTGAGTTGTGAATGGGAATGTTGTCGACTAAGATTGTGGCGCCTGACTGGTCGCTGCAGTGCATCCCAAAGATGCTCTATGGGGTTCATATCTGAGCTTCTTAGTGGCCAGTGTATAGAGGGAATATTTACGAATCGAAGGTAAACCAGCACCTCTCTAACAACGTGGGATCGAGCGTTGTCTTCCATAAGAATGAAATTGTCCCCGACAAATGGGACAAGTGGCATCACATATTCCTCTACGATGTTTTCTACGTAAAAATGTGCATTCATGGATCTCCCCCGTGAAGAACCAAATCCGTACGACAGTCCTCCCCAGAAAGTTATTGATCCATCAAGAAATGGGATCCTCGGAGAGATATTGTTGCAGGCAGCAATCCTCTTTCCTGGCTTTCACCAGACTCGTTAACATCCGTCTGATGAATTAAGACTTACTCTTGTTTCCTCTGAAAACAAAAATCGCTTCCAGTGTTCCCTTGTAAAACGCAGTCCAGTAACTCTGGTGAGCAGTGGTGCAATAGCTGGTCTTCTACTGTTCAATCCTCCTTCATTAAGCCTTCTCTTGACCGTTCGTCTAGAAATTGCTACATTTCGAGTTACTACTGGGGCTCTGCTTGGCTCTAAACAGGTAAACCGCCTGTTTCTAAGGCGACTTGTATAAGATTCGCTCATTTCTTGCATCCGTAGACTTCTTACGACCTTGCCTTGGGGTTCTACAATAACTTCCAAGTTCATTGAAATGTTTAACGTTCGACTAATTGTTGATTGTCTAACTCTTAACAAATTAGTCACATATCACTAGCTACGTCCCTCGTTAACTAGAGTTACCGCTTTGATTGCTTCGTCTTCTCTTAAGTTGCATGGACGATTCATTTTTTTTGCTCTAAGTACACCGGACGAAGTGTTTCAGTCACTTATTGAATAAGTAAATTTAAAAAAAAATTACTAGCAAAGCTGAATTTATTGCCTTCTACAAATCTTTAGATAGCGTCAAATTTCTTATCAACAAGCAATTGCCAAATTTTACTTTACATCTGTCAAACAATTGTTTATCAGTATTGACAGAGGATATCCTAGGCCAGCTCTTAAAATGATTAATAATTTCGAAAAATAACGTTAACTATTAATTTACTTTTTATCGACTACGTGTTGCTTCTCCTCTGTCTTGTCCTCTTCAACATGAAATAATATTTCCTTCCTCAACATTATAAATATCGAGCGCAGCAATTTCATGGATGACATCGAGACTTCTTCGCTTATTTCTGTGTAGCTTGAGTTATTGCTGATTGACAATACATTTGGAATGGTACTCGTGCAGAACAGCTTAAAATATCGAGGCAATCGGCAGAAGCGAGGATTTACTTAAGAGAATATATTTGCGCAAAGTACACAGGAAGTTTGATCACGGAGTTGCTAGTTTGTTGCAGTAGTTCCGCTGAGAACTGGCAGTCGCATCTGTTTTCTGAATCGCCTCGAAATATTCCTCTTCGAGAACAAATACTAACAGCATCGCAGAGTTGGGTTTCACAGAAACTTTTATATTTCTGCAATTTTATTAAGTGTCTTTTGATACTTTTATTGAATAAATACTTATATTTTTAGAAAGCATAAGTAAGTTTATAAGATTTTTTAATTTGCGTTAATATTCCTGCATGGTTTACGAAGTAGAAAGTGAGCTTAGAGATGATATTACGCTTTTTCTGTAACGGGAAATAAGAAACTCTTCGTGTTAATCTGACTCATGAAACACCGCAAGAAACTTTAGGAGAATTAGAAATATAATGCTAACAAGAAATTGAATAATACGCAGATATCCCATTTAGTAAAAAAAGAGATTGAAAGGATCCTGTTAACCGAGAAATGTTTTCCTTCGAATATCAAATGCAAATCATTAGATCTTGCAATTAATGTAAATCAGATTTCGGTTGTAAAAGGAAGAGATAGCTTTCCGCAACAATATGAAATTTAATGCGCTCATAAAGTGGCCATAACTTATCGTTATAAAGTTCAAGAGTCGTCCTATTTTACGTTTTATGTTATAAGCATGATTGTGCTTTTCACTGCTGAAAGAACTTACTATAAATTAATGCCATCGCAATACGCATTTGCCACATGTAATTGAAAAGAAGCACGAAAAAATTTGTTTTATCACGCGAGGAAGGCGCGACATATTTTCAAAATTGAAAATTAAATTGCGTCTAAAACTATTACGGCGAATTAGATAAGGCTCTTGCAGGAAGTGAATGCGATGCGTTCTAGAGGAGTTCAAAGAGCGAAACGACGGGGAGCGAACCGAAAATGTAAACGGATTACTGTAACAAAGTTGAAAGTACAAACGTGTTAATGTTATGACTCTGGCGCGACACTGATTAAACTTTATGCTGTTGCTAAACAAAAATAAACTTCACTTCGAAATAGATTATTAAAACGATAATTTACAACGTGGCTGTGATAATCCAACTAATTTCACAACATTCTGAAGTTTCATTTATGAATGTCATTTATTTTCTTTGTTTTATACGTGCTTACAATTTAGTTGAATCAAGTTCATCGGTAACGACTTGCAGACGTATGTACTTACAAAAATAACAAAGACAAGCATCAACAAAAGTTACGGGGGTTTTATTTTGTAGTTACACGCGAATTCCATAAATTTTCTAAAGTTTATCCTGTTTAATCTTTAATAGTGCAATCTCCTGTAATGCTTTCGTAAAAGAAACATCAAGAACAAAGTAGAGGACTGACCGCTAAAGCGAGAGCTTCCGACAGAGCTTTTATAGCTTTATTGCAGCGCCTCTAAAGTTGACATGGAAGTATAAGTACTTAAATATCAAATCAAATCGATTAGTGTTCTAAAGGCAACTATTTTTACTCCTTTTTTAATAAAATAAGAACTTTAAAAAATTGTACATTCAAAACTTCATATTTGAAATATCTTGAATATGTGTTGCAATAATTTTGTTTACTTTAGTTTAAATTTAAATATTTGGCCAGCGTAAAGTTCTACGTTGGCTTCGACTCCGAAACTGCAAGTCTCGGTGTTTCCGTATCTAAAATAAGCGGAACTAGAACGTAAACTTGTTTGCAAACGAGTACTTTCAACGCTCGCACATTAAACTAATGCTTGCCAATTTAACGTACGACCCCAGTGAAATAAATTCCAAGCAAGAGTTTCGCCCCAGTGCAAATTAATTTCGATCTGGCAAAGCCCCGTAAGAATTTATGGCAGCAGAGCAAGACCAAATTGTTTCATTTTTCACGGCCCTCACGTCCGCTGGATTTCCCGATATCTTACGTCTAGTGTTACGTTTCAGCCGGAAACGAAAGGAAACTGTCGAGGAGTTGAAGTCGTCGCTCACTAAAGCAACTTTTGACGTTCTTCGACGCGAACTGCACGAAAGAACGATAAAGTTTATTAAGCTTCATATTCAGCTCGAAATGAAATGAGATCCGAACCATCGTATCGTCGAGATATTTGGCTTGTATCGTTCTTCACTTTCTTCTTTCTCGTAAAGTCACAAACGTGCTATATTTAATATAATCCAAAATTAATTAAAGAAAATGAAAATTCGTCATCAAACATTAATTATAGCTTTAGGCAAAAGCTACAATTAATGTTTATTGATGAATTTTCATTCGTAGCTTTTACCTATTCGCCTACAACTGAAAATCAGTAAAACTGATTTCACAATTTTAAATAAAATGAAAATTCCCCTAGTGATTTAATTTAACAAGAAAATTCGTAGAGGTAAATAAAATTTACTTTCTATTTCGTATTTATCTATTTTAACCACGTCTAACTAATTACAGTGCATTTTCCTTTTTTATCAACACAATTAAACTAGAACATTTTACCAGTCAATGTAAATTTTCCAACATCAATTTCTATGGGAGTGCACTTTCATTAAAACGCACCCTAATTTCAGGAAATCACCCAACCAGTATACAGAAACCAACATTCACAGCATTCGCTTACCTTTGTTGTTGAAATTACGAGCTCTCGTCCTTATTAAAACCTTCGTATGTCATGCATATTTTGGAGCAGTTGCAACGCAGTAGAGAAACGATTCCAAATGAAATATTCAAGAGTGCTTCAATATTAGTGCATGGCAGCGTCGACATCAAATTACTTCGGTGATTTGATATACATGGCATGTAATGTATTAAGGACACTCTCATTTTCAACGTGTACATCGACGAATATAAATTTGGGGCGATCAAAAAATATTTCAATATAAATTGGAATTCGGTTCCTGTTAATATATGTATAAGATTTTCAATATAACAGAAAAATTGAAAGGGTGCTTTTATCATTCTTAGAAAACTCTCCACGTTTCTCGTCTTTTTAGGCTTGAATCAGAATGAAGCAATTCTTTAGTTAAATTTTAATATGTTTTTTGGAATAAGTTTCTGTACAATTTTTTTATTTGCAGGATGATTATTGACTGCGAGATGACTGCGTAAAAGAAATCGTCAATACTTAATGAAACAATGTCACCTACAAAACTTACAAGAAGTACTTTCTATACTTAATCATCATGAATGTAACCCTAAGCCCAGCACAGTTCAGTTCACCATACGACTACAGCTATGATTACATAAATTATTATGAAATTAATAGCACAAATGCCACGCCTCCTCATGATGGTAAGTAAGCTTTGTTTAAAACAGTTTCAATTTGTCGACGAGGGTAGAAAGAAAATTTCTTTTCAAAACTTTCTTGATCACTGTCAAATCTATAGAATAAAATTCGATTATATCAATAGAAATTGTTGCATTTTCTTTTCCAAATAACACTAATCATTTCTACCTTTTTCCAGAAGCACAATCTTTCATCTTACCAGTCTGGAGACAAGTACTTTGGAGTATTTTGTACGCGGGAATGGTCATTGTCGCGACGGGAGGAAACCTGATAGTCATCTGGATTGTCCTTGCACACAAAAGAATGCGGACAGTTACTAATTACTTCCTACGTAAGTTCCGCTCTGCTTTCTTTTTTAATTCCTTATTTTGTCCACCCTCATCCCCAGCCACGGTAGTTCAGTACCAGTTTCAGCGTAAATAGCCAAAGGTAATGTGCTCAGTTTATGTCCTGAAGCTGTGAATTTTATGCAAGCAATTTTACTGCGCAATAAATTTTCCTTGCACTGCGGAAAATTTTACGGCTTCGGAGGATTTCAGCGTTAAGTAAAACATTTCGTTTCGCCTTTGTTTGAGGAATATTTACGCGATAGTGTTAAGGCAACCACTGAAAATATAATTAAGAATCCTATTTGAAATACACGAGTTCTACAATTATACAAGTAAATAAATTCAGATAATACGGTTGAAAGTATAAATACGTTCCTAATTAGTTTCCAAAAATTGACACACAACAATTCCTAAATTACTCAATAAAATCGTCGAGTTCTAGAAAAGTGATTCGAAATAAAGTTTAAACGCTTTGGAACAACAAGTAAACCAATTAGATATTTTGGTATAGAATAGAATCGAAGAAATATAGAATATATGAAACCTAAAACAAATGTATAATTTTAAAATAGTAAAGAAAAGCGTTAATTTATTTAAGAAAAATAAGGGCCCTAGGATAGAGCCAAACTGATAGAAATCAAACGTGCAATGGGACATTTTCCCTTTGTTATGATTCTGGCATTCTCTTCTCTAAAATATTATTTGTTACATAATATAAAGCGACTACCAATTAAATCATGTGTTTCTGACCTACTCATCAATTCCCAAGTACCATTTTTCACACTTCATTAACCATAACTATGAATCAAAATAACCATCCACTCGTCTGCTTCCGGGCTGAACAATACTCGACTAATAGGAACCTCAGTTCCTGCGAAATCAGCGTCTTCCTCATCTTTGTGGTTCCATAAAGCTTGCGAGATCTTCTACGAAATCCAGTATATATATATTTTGCGTAGTCTACCTCGTTTGGCATTAAGTGCTGCCTGTTCATAAGAGGGAAATCCGCGAAGGTCCTCTTCGCCGAATCTTCTTTTGTGTTGAAATCGTCCTGGTCTTCAATATCTTCGTTGATATACTTCGTGTACGATTCCTATCGACTTCTATGAAAGGTACTTCCGTTTGGTAAACTTGATGATTCTTGAAAATTCTTTTCCTCCAAGTAAAGTTCTCCATTTTTGTCCGTCAATTGAACTGGAGACTTTTCTAAGATTTTTAGATCTCTTGTTCTATACTTTGTTCACTGGGCAGCCAAATTCTGTAGGCTTTTGATTCCGAACTGTATCCCACAAATATACCTCTTCTTGGACGTGATTCAAGTTTGCTCCTGTCCATGAGAAATACCTCTTACTATCTAAGTGTTTTAAATCAGGCACGTTTGGCGTCTTTCCAAACCAAACCTCATACGGAGTTCTTTCGTTGAGTTTGTTTATATGAGATCGGTTTAGAATGAAATTCGCTGTAATTACGGCTTCTGCCCAAAGAGATAGTGGCAGTCCTGATTATATATAGCGACATCTCGCTGTTTTCGTGAGCGTTGTATTGGACTCTCGGCTACACAATTGTGCTCTGGGTTATAGTGAGTCGTCAAATGCCATACTTCTGAGCAGTTAATATAAATTCTTATTAATATATTCCCATCCATTGTCTGTCTGAAACTGTTTGACTTTCTTGCCTTGTTGAATGCTCACGAAAGCTGAAGAAATGTTCTTCAAATACTTGATCCTTCTACTGTACGAACCTCCTCATCACACCATCTAGAGAAATCATCTTCTTCCCATGTGAAGTGCCACAGACGAATAAATTTATGAGATCGCCTGAATTTATCTCCCACTCAGAGACCTTGAAGAATATATATAATACGATATATCTTCGTTCATTCCTTCAACTTCTATTCCTTTGATGAATTTCGTCTTGATAACTACTGGAACAATTGTCACTTTTTCATAACCATACATTAATAATTCTTATAATTACTGTTCTTGTAGGATAGGTACCAATCCTCAAAAGAATTTTTATTGGACATCTTTGTCCTGACTTCTTCGATTAGGCATTTAAAAAAATTACTTTCGAATCTTTGTCCTTAGCATTTCCTTTTTCCAATTTTTCGCGTAGATTTTTATTTTGTGGATGATTTTTCTTCCAGCTTTTCCAGCGTTTGTTTCTTTTCTTGCGTTGACTTCGTCCGTAATTTTAATTTTTAGATTGTCAAAGATATAATCATTCGTCACGTGACGTTAATGTACAATGAAAATTCTCGAATCTGTCACTCTGCGTAAAAGCATGACACATAACAAATCTTGATTTATTTCAACTTTGGATTCTGACATCGCCATCTTGCACATTAAGATACATAAGACTGATTTAGAACGGCAGCTTTGCATGCTGGGCCTTCGGACTGATAAATACTTTCCAGCTTATTTCAAACTGCGCACGATATTTCGCATCCATTGATCTGTTTTATATCTAATTCGTGGCCAGCACAATGTCGAACTGTGACATTTCCATCAATCACCTCGGACTTCATACTCGTGCCACTGATGTAACTCCATGCCTCGTTCTTAATGAGAATTGTACGCGTCTGAATTTTCAACCTCATAATTCCATCATAATTCTCCTTATTAAATACTTCGAATTTTACATCAGTCGCAATTATTTTTGCAACTGAAAGAGTCTGTACTAGGAAGCTGTCATCAAGGACCCCTAATCTCGAACTTAAGAGAACGATTGCTTTTTGGAAAACATTAATTTCCTTCATCGGAGCTGTCACAGTGACTGGAAAGTGTTACAATTTGATTTTGACCTTAAAGATTTTTTTGCTTGCATCTAAGTTGAAGTTATTTAGAGCCAAAGTTGCACATTTGGAAAATCGAACCACGTTCTTACTTCATAAACATAGTTAAACGCATTAAAATTGATAAAATGTGTGTCGTTAAAAATTTTAAACTGTAACAATTTTAAAACGAGTTTAACTATTTATTCGACATGATTATCTCTTTCTATTTGGGTTTACTCATTTATTATTCAAAAATATTATCTTAATAAACAGATAGTGTAGAATATCGGACTTTCTGACCATCCGCCGTAGGTGAAGCAGGTCTCAAAATCACTATGTACTAAAGAGGGTTAAATAAGTAATTGAGACGACACACTTCACTAAAGTATTTCTTTGTGAAACACTCTAACTTTACCATCCGCATTGTCCTACATTGTTTCTTTCCTAGAAACTGAAGCGCAACAGTAATTACAAAATTCTCTGTTGCAGTAAACTTATCAGTTGCAGACACGATGGTTTCAACGCTCAACGTAACTTTCAGTTTTGTGTATATGCTGAACTCGCATTGGCCCTTCGGGAAGCTCTACTGCAAAATATCCCAGTTTATTGCGGTGCTCTCGATTTGTGCATCGGTTTTCTCGTTGATGGCCATTTCTATAGACAGGTGAGTATGGAGATGATCAGAATTCCAGGCTCATGTGTTACATTTTGCTTTAATGAAGGTCCTAACCGTCTCCGATTTAGTAAGCTTTGCTTGATGTAATAACGCAACCTTTGGCCTTTATATCCTTAAATTAACAAGCTCTAACTGTAATTAATTAAGTTAAGTAGTAATTTCGTTAACCCGTAGGTATATGGCTATTATGACACCACTTCGTCCTCGAATGGGGAAAACCGTAACTCTCTGCGTGGCGTTCTCTATTTGGGTACTGAGCATCATCATTTCCAGCCCTTACCTGATGTTTTACACAGTCGATAGGATCGAGGAAGGGGATCGTATAGTTTGCTACATACATTGGCCTGATGGACCTGCTAATGAGTCCATGTTGGATTATATGTAAGCAAATTTCTATTAATTACCTAACATTACATCCGACTAATTAATGGAACCATTGTAACACAACACGTTTGTCTACGCACAACATAATTACATAATTTAAGCTAGTACCTATAAAAGCTTATTATCAAATGTTACATGTTAGGAAAATCAATAAAATAACGAAAACATTTCAATTTCAAAGATATTAATTTTAGGCTAGAAATTTCTTTTTCTACTAACGGTAAAAATAGATTTCAACATGAGCTTCTTTATTAGGCGTAATTAATAACTCTGCTGTATCTTAGTGATCCCCGGAGAAATATACCACTAACATAATTTCAAAGGAACTTTATTACATAGTACAAAAACCACAATCTCATATTTATACCTCATACCCTGTTTCGGAATGGATTTACCTGCGTCATTAACTATAATGAGCAGCTTTATTGTGAAGTCGGGCGTTGCTCACTTGCTTGCTTACATCGTAATAAAATGGCACAGTTTTGCAACGACTTACGAAAAAGGGGAAGAAACAACGCGCGTGAAATTCCTTAAGCAACGATTACATTTTTCTTATTTTCGGCATTACGAATTGCTGAAGGTTCATCAAAGGACGGGGGTAACTTCTACTGCGCTGCAAATTAAGAGTTTGCTTCGGGGTGTTTCCCTTACTGAAATTTGCCCATGCCTGAATTAAGTTTATTATATTTTATAACGACCGAATTTCAGAATTTAAAGATAAACGCCAGATATCATATAAAATTTATAAATTTTGATGCACTCCGGAAGTAAGTACCAACCAAGTTCTTTGTTTAAAACTTTCAATAATTATAACATTTTGCGTAAAGATATGAAGACCTACATACACAAAATCAATGCAATATGGCTTAACTTTTTTGCTGATAATTGCCCCGCAGTTATTTTCCACTTCAATATCTGCTAACGCCACTCGTACAGTGACAATAAAGTTGTAGTGGTTCACTGCAAAGGCAAATATTTATTTTGGCTTTTGTGCGCTTTGAATGGACAGTTATTTGTAATTTGTCGCCAACGGCGATATAATTTCACCACGACAGTAAAAGTTTCCTTTGTATACTTTAAAAGCTTTTTCAAACTTTATTGCTGGTTGAAACAACGATTTATGAAGACATTTAGAGCGAATATTTTTTCAGAAAGTCAAAATTGTGGATCGTTACCTTTGTGAAAATGTAACATCTTCTGAAGTTTATAGGTGCAAAACCAAATAGAGTTCGATTTGTTCCTGCCAATCCCGAAACAAGTCAATCTTTTCTGATTTACAACAAATTGAAAGTGCCGTACGAAAACAGCTTTAGTTATAAGCTCTTATTTATGTAATTGGTGGATGTTATGGAAGTTCCTCCAACAAACGCAAGTGTCATAATCGTCAGCCAAAACCAATTTGAGAAGTAATAAAACTCCAATTAACGCTGCATTAAACTGATAAGCTTAATATTGGCGGAAATAATTAACGCGATAAGCACGAACCGTTTTGAAACCTCACGAAATAAACATTTGGCGCTAAGAGCATTTACGAACTCTAATGCTATTTAATATATTATTACGAGGTAATCCGCTGGTGCTGCACACTCGCAATGCAGGTCTTAATTATTCACTAGTTTTATACTCAGGAAATTAACATCGTCCACTAGGAATAATAATCTAGGGACACAGGACTCAGTAAATATTAACAACCGTGAAAACTGAAATGTGACAGTTATTCATGAAAAGTTTCAGTAAACATGGCCTGCAACACAGAGGGATTTCATCAAACATTTGCAGTTAATTAGTTTCGATATGTGAAAAGCAGAACATCAAAAGACATTTATATCGTATAGCAACCAGAAACCTATTCTAATAGAATTTTTGATAATTTAAAATTGAAATAAAAAAGCAAAAATTTAAGGCTTAATTCAAACTTTACAGAAATTTTAGTCAAACCATATAAGACTCAAGTAGTAATTCATTTGTTTGTACGTTTCTGGTTTGAATTCTAAGTAACCAGAAATTACTCTCTACACTCGTTTTGTATAGAATGAAATTTTAGCCTTTGCTCGCCACTATATATTTTTCTCGGGATTGTCGCAATTGATGCATTTTATTTCTTTTTTTTTATTATCTTTCTTTTATTTTAGTCGAAAATAAAAAACAATAGAAACAATTACAAATCAAGTAAGAAACGTAAGAAAATGAAACAAAATAAATGTAATACACTGCTTGAAAATATTGGCGGAATTAAATTTTCAATGGTTATTACTTCTATCATAATTGTTCAATTACAGTTTTTATGGTAGTTGATTATTTTCCAGATCTTCATTTTCAATAGTAAAACAAAACTTTTGTCATTATTCGACCCATTTCTTTTAAATGGTTCAAAATGTAAAAGAAGTAATAAATCAAAGTGTCTCCAGGCCATTTACCAAATTAAAAATTTGATTGTGTTCATGTTCTTGAATATAAAATGCGTTCACTCACAGAAGTTCAATAACGAGGGCCGGTTATTCTGCTTGAGGATGGACTTCTTTATCTGCAGACTTTGGCATAAGTACCAAACAACGCTTAGTTACTCGAGGAAGGTCGAACAAGTTCGTAAACGAAAAACAATTCGTCAGGATAACAGTTATATCCTAACATCATCCCTTCGCAAACCCACTGCCACTGCTCGAGAGATTAAAAAAAAACCTTCGAAATGCAACAGGCATTGACATTTCTAATCAAATTGTTAGGAATCGATTGAGAGGAGTTAATTTAATAGCACGTAATCCTGTACCAAATCCTTGTTTAATCAGGGATCACAAAATTGCCCGCCTAGCTTTAGTTCATGAACTTGTGCAATAGCAACTTCGACTCTTTACTGAGGGGTCGCGGTTTAACCTTATTCGTTACGATAACCGGATACCAATATACAAATGTCCTGGAAAGTGTTACAATGAATCCACTATACAGAAAGTCGACAGATTTGGACGCGGCTTAGTAATGATTTGAGGTGTCATATGTACAGATGGCCGCACCGATCTGGTCACAATTCCTCAATTTATGTAATGTCAACAAAATGTCAATGTCAGCTGCGGCCTCTTTTATTCAATAAATACAACTACCAATACCTCCTCGAAGAACAAACTATTGAAGTAATTTGAACAATTCTCACGAGATTCAAGTGATGATGTGGTCAACCATGAGCTGGGATCTCAGTTCAATTGAGCACACATCGAACAGACGTATTAGAAAACGCACTTCACACCATGCAACAGTTAGCTGAAGCTCTTAATGAAGAATGGCAAAAACTTCCATAAGACATCTCGCTTGAAACTTACCTCAACGATATCAAGCTGTAGTTGATACTTTGGAGATCATGAATTATCAGTATTCTCAGTGAGAATTGAATTTTCTTAACGCAGTCTCATTATCATTTATTGATTCCGTTCTTTAAAAAAAATTTCAAGAAAGTATAAAACGAATTAGTTAATGCAATGAAATATTATGCAATTAAAAAAAATGTAGTTATTTACCCAAATTAATTAATATTTACTTATGAACTTATATTTAAACAAATAAATTTCTTAGTATTTCGTTTAGCAATTCATTGTCCTAACCCACCTTTATTTTCGGTCATCCAAAAGAGTAGATTGAAACAAATAAAATTTAGGGCGTTAAAAACAAAGCAAGAATTTAAACAAGTTTAAGACGTAACGAAACCTTCTAGCATATTAACGGACCGAGTGCCACAGAGTTTTTTCCTGAGCGAGGAACCGAAAAAGAAAAACAGCAGAATAGTTTTAAACGAGTTAGTCGGGTTGTCCCTGCGAAAAAGTTGTTCGCAAAGACGAAAAAATACCGGACATAAAATTGTTGGATGTTTACTCTGGTGTAAAATAAATTTTATATGTAACTGACGAACGACCCCTTTTATTATTCAGCCCGGACAAGCGCGTATTTTTACTTGCGTGGTCCATATTTTTTATACAATTGTCGATTTTACAGAGAAAAACAAATTAAATGATATTTTTTTCTTGCAGATATAACGTGGCTTTCTTGTTTGTCACATATGTGGTGCCGATAGGATCGATGACATACACTTACGCCAGGATAGGAATTGAACTCTGGGGATCTCAGAGCATCGGGGAGTGCACGCAACGCCAAATGGAAAACATTAAAAATAAGCGAAGGGTGAGTCGCCTCTTGACTTTACAATCTAACCTCAGAGCAAAAGTTATTGTTAGATAATAACGCAGACGTTTCATATTCCTTTTGTGTTGAAGTAGCGTCTCGTAACAAGGGGAGTCTTAATCAAATTCTTATAAGGTTGCACAGGATATTCATTCTATGTAGTGAATATCATAAAGCAATAAAATTTCCTTTCTTCGTCACTCACGATTTAATAAAACATCATCTTCTTAGACTAAGTCGAATATTTTTAAAAATTAGGTGCAGAAGGCATTTTATGAATACAGCTTAATACAAGTTGTATGGCAATTTCAAGAAAATAAGAATAAAAAATTAGTGAATAATATAATATATAATAATAAGTTTGAAATCCGAAAATTTGCTTCCTCAAGGAAACTTTTTAAACTTTTTTATGCAAATTTGCACCTGAGGTAAACAGAACTTTGTGCTTTCCCCGATAACCCACTTGAATTTTAATATAAAACCTTAGAATAATTATCAGTATCGGTTTCATTTTTAATTTTTAATAAAATTCATTTTTTATTAAATACGATCCTAAGAAGTTTTCCAAAGTACTTAATATTTTAAAATTAAATTGTTTCATCTTCTCTTTTAAAAATAAATTAAATAGTAAGGGTTTCTAACTAGTAAAACGCCTCGAACTTCCAACTAATTAGGCGGTAATTGAGACCGCCTGAAACAACAATAAGTGTGTTCTCATAACGTAACATGGAAGGATTTCTTTAATTAACACTTAGCGCACTCGCTCCCTCCCATTATAAAGTCCTTTTATGATTTATTTGCGGACGCTTTACCACCCGTTTCTCTTCTATTAAATCCTTTCCACTATTATACGAAGTCTTTTGTTTAAATGTCCTTTTAGGAAATTCACGTCCAGAACGCCCCGACATCCCCGAAAGAAAAGGTATAAGTCTTTGTAATCCTTTGCAGTTGTGACTTGAAAAGATCGTTTGTTATCAAAATTATTATTGAACCAATGGAATTAAGATTTTAAAAAATGTTGGCAGGTAATCTAATCATCTATGAAATATTTCACTGCTTTTCACTGGACGACTATCAAAAGCAGCCAATAAGATACTTAAAAAAAACAATCATAAGTTAACTAATCTTACAGTAACGTAATAACAGACGTAGATGTTTGGGAAAAAGAAGAACTTTTGATTAATAATTTAATTTCCTAAAGAAAATACAGAGTATTTTTATGTATAAAAAAAATCAAAGCAAATTTGAACTGAACAGGATTTGATTGAATTTAAATGGCGTCGATATCGAGCAGACTTAACAGCTGTTAAGAGACAACTAATGCAATTTATCATTTACGAGTCAATGTGAACCATGGGATAATTAATTAGTGCAAACGACGCGTTCCCGTTTATAGCGTTCGCCTTTAATTTGTCCCATTGAGAGGTGAATTATGTTAGGTCGGTGCACGACCGTTTATGTACTTCATTACTATTTTAGTGTGTGGTTTTAATAGGTCTTCGATTTGTAATCAGGTTCGAGTGCATATTCGTAAAATTTTCATTGTGATACAAGTTTTTGGAAAAAAGCCAAAATTATTGGCAGTTATTGATATACCTTGCCATCTTCTTGTCAAACATTTTGTGCTCAACTGTGTGAAAGCTTCTCCAGATAAATCTGAACACGAAACAGTTTTTCATTGTTTGTTTTACGTATTTCCCAATTTTTATCCGCAGCAAGAGAAATGTCTTGATACCATCTAAATTTGTGACAGTCTAGAATAGGAATGAAAAGATGTCCTACTTAAAAATAATTTTCTGAAACAGTAAAATCTAATTTAATTTTTGTGAGTTATGCAATAACGCTTTCAGGCGATAAATAAATAAAAAAGGAAACTTCAATAGTTCTTGTACCTCGTTTAAATCGAGCGCTCTCAAATTAAATTTATTTTAAAGTGCTCCCAATAATTGCAGGAAACTGAATGGGAGACCTGGTTCATAAGCCGCGTCGAGATCAATCATTTAATCCATTTTAGTAAGCAGAAACGACGACAAGACGTCTAGCTAAGCGCAAAACTTTCAATTTAACCTGAATGAATGAAGCTGGAGGTTTCAGGACAATTTCTCTGAGAATAAATGCAGCGGGGCTTTTGAATGACTCGAGAGATTTAGTTGTACGTACGGAAATAGCAATGAATTTCAATTTGTAAAATCGCCATTTTGGTTAAATACTTAGTAATGCCGTTGCACTTTAAAGTAATAATAAATTTAAACAATTTGTGAGACATATGTGAGTACAAACAGAAGTTCAGGAATTAGTTCATTTAAAATTAATTCTCGACTATTAACATGCTTTTTATAAAACACTAATTTATGAATTGCAACTAAATATAAACTAAAATCGAAAAATAACCAATGATATTCGTGTTAGGTGCAGCGATAAAGTTAAATCGACTATAAATACATGTGTTTGGTGCGAAATTAGATTCGTGACCACGAAATCAAGAAACTGATTGATATTACCAAGGTTTTTATTCAAAAATTAAAGATGTTCTATTTTCAACAAAGTTTACAACTATTCACACCTTTTAAAACTCATATATCAAACTGATTTTGAAAATCCTTTAATATTGTGGAAGTAAAATGTGTATCAATATCGTCGATATTTCTACTTTCTTTGTACTTACTTTCTACTGACTGTCAGGCGAATGCAAAGTCTCTTTATTGTAGCATTTTTTTAATCCATAAAAGGTGGCCGAAAATAAAATGAATGTCTTATTATCGTACTCATAAGAGATGGGCCCTGCATCATAAGTTATACGTATCTGAAGTAAAAGACAGATAAGACATAACTATCATTTGTTACTCATCATTGCAAAGGAAATAAAACTGAAATATTTGTCGATAACTGATGATTGATGACGCAGGGCTCATCTATCTTAAATTTGATAATAGCAAAAGTCTCTTTATTGTACAAGGTTAGCACAAATCAGTTTCACATCTTTTCGGTAGTCTGATCCTGACATTTGACTTTTTTCTTGTCCTGTCATTTGACGTTTTTTTTAAACCTAGAGGTCCCGTCCTTTTTGTAATTTACGATGGAGAAGTAGAGACGCCTATGCAAGTTGCTCCAATTCATTTGGGTCACTGAAGTGACTAAAGTTGCATATTATACAAGTGATTGCGAGGTGTCTTTGGAACGGCTACGCTATCATACATGGTTGAGGTTCTTACGCGTCCATGACTTTATGGATATCACTAACTGTAAATATCTACATTATTCTTTTTCGCTTTAATGCCTAGCATAATTTTTTTTATGGTCTTCTTACACATTTCTAGTATTACGAGCTTAGTCAAGATTTTTTTAGCAAGAGGACTAAATTTTATTAACAAAAACAAATTTGTTTAAGTGTGTTTATATTTATTGTCCAATTTATAAATTCACTGTGCTTACTAAAGAAGAATTTATTTCTCAAAAAATTGCATTTCGTTGTCGATAAAATTATCTTTGGAAATTTTGAAGTGATTTGTTCCGATGAATTCTATGAGCGTACATAATTTAAACAGAAAATTAATTCTCTTAAAATGTCACTTATCCTTAATTATTTCCACATTTTGAAGCGCTTCCCGATCAGTTTACATTCCGGTGCCTATTCCTACGACATAGCGCGGCCTAATAAAATTCCTAAAACGAAAATTAACACGGTTGGTTCAGCTGCTAATTTATTTTCTTTCTGGATAACACAGATTTCGTCACATACCATGGCATGAACAATTTTAGTTTCTCGATAATGCTTTCATGACGCAAATTGTATCGCAGGGTCTTTGGAAATTATATTATGTCGAAACAGATTGTTGTGTTTCGCCAGGAATAACTTTGCTTGCGAAGAGAAAGCAGAATAAAATCGAAGTGACTGAGTTTTATTCAATTTTCGCCTAAGTAGTAGTATGTAGAAAAGATAAACAAATCAGAAAAATTGCTGCGAGAATGCGAGGAATAAGTTTACGGAATTCATTTATGATAAACATTTCGAATTTCAATATAGAAAAATTAATACAATCTACAAAAAAAAAGCAAAAAGGCCCACAAAAAGATAAGTTTCAAAATTTCAAATTAGATATGGTTTTCATATCTGCAATAAATTAAAGTAAAATAAATTTATAAGAAAAATTGAAGTATACATACATTCTGATCAAATTCCAAACATCACTCCTACTAAAAATTAAATATTTCCCAAAGGCAGCTGAAAAAGAAATTCTCAATTTCTCTTTAATTTGAATTAGTATTAAAATGAATTAATAAACGCAGTTGTTTCTTGTGATTAACTTCCAATTTAGTTCTTAAGATAAACTTAATAGTTTTTGCTTTTAGAGACAGTTTATTAATCTCAACGTTTCACTATCGTTTAACAGGAGTCCTGAAGAAGCACAGCGAAACGTTGAGATTTGTGCAATTTGTAAGTTGTCCGTAGGAAGACATTACGAAACATTACCTATAATGTTTTCATACACCCTACCATTAGTTCTTTGAGAGATTCCTTATTTCTTCTATAATTTCTTTTTACATTTTGCTAAGATTTTATAAACTAATGAAAAACATTATTTTTGTTTTCCTTTGCCACCCTTTACCATATAAAATTTCGTATAGTATAAGTGAATTTACATTTAAAATGAGTTAACAAAGGTTTTGTATTTATGAAGGTTTAATTGGAACGTCACGGACGATACCGTGTTAAATAATAGATACAACATCGGATTAATCGACTGTAATGGTCACACTAGACGTAAATTGCACTCGCATGGGGACAGCCGTTGTACAGTGCTGATTAATTTTTGTCAACCAACGCTGCTGCAACTACATAGCACATGTAACTCTCCAGAATCATAATCAGCGACAACAGCCAGAGCCAGTTGAAATTTTAACATCAAATCACATTAAATCAATCTTGATTTTAGCACATCATAAACTGAACTAACTTTATAACATTAAAATATGCATCCGAATTTTAGCTAAAGTTTTTGCAATTCTCCGTCTTTTATCTTGAAACATTCGCGTACATCCTAACTACTTTCTTAAGAATATTAAACTTTATCATGCTCGTTACTTTAAGTCGTTAGATTCCGGATTTGCGATGTAGATATAAAGAGAACGCTTTCTGCAAGTTTCCAATCCAGTTATTAAACGACGGAACTGTTTTTGTTAAGAAAACAACGTTACATAAGAGAATCGATTCTATGCTTGAACAAGTGGAAGTCGTACATTTTGCATATACATACATAGTTATCGTTGCAGCTTGAAAATATTTTTAAAGAAATGATTCAGTAATCAATTCGATGTTGCGCAGCGATTTCCCTGTTTTAGATATTTTTGGACTTCATGAACAAAATCATCTTTTTGCGCTTGAATGGTAACTGTCAATAATGTCAATGATGTAGAACATTATATTAAAATTTGAAATACTCAGTCATTTCTGGTCTAAATAACTTTACTCTGTCGGTTGTGTATTTTTGGTTATTTTTTCCAGGTAGTTAAAATGATGATGGTCGTGGTCATCATATTTGCAGTGTGCTGGTTACCCTTTGACTTGTACTTCATAGTGACGTCTTATTTTCCTGAAATAACGAAGTCGCCGTATATTCAAGAGACCTATTTGGCCATCTACTGGTTGGCGATGAGTAATTCCATGTATAATCCCATGATATATTGTTGGATGAACGCTAGGTAAGTGATAAACGTTATTGAGTTATTTCTGTTAAATTACTGTCATTTCGAAATGTAGTGGCGAGCATAGGTACATTCACAATAATTTTATACCTCTCAAACGCGGAACAATAACATTCTATTGTTTATAATAAAATTTACAAATCGATAATTACTGAACCAAAATAATAACAATAGCTTTGCAATCGCAGCACAATGTATAATATTAACGATAAATTGTGTCTTACTAAATAAATTCTAGAATAATGTTGTAGGTATTATCGTTACTATAATTTTTATTATTTGATTCATTATTGTAAAAGTATTTCGCAATTGCTATGTTTAATTTAGTTATTTTATCATTTTATTACACAAAGTATTTATAAAATGTTAGCAAACTCCCAAAATACGTAATAATGTACCCATGTAACACATCAGGTATAGAATATGACTAATACACGTTTCGAATTTAGTCTAAATGTAGAATACTATAGACTAGAATATTATACATATGAGTGACAGTCTAACTAACGTCTCTCTATGGGATAAATGTAACGTCTACACAAAACGTATATTTATGGTGTAAGCGCAACGTTTATATCAGACGTATATTTTAAATTTATATAACCAAATGTATAATTACAAATAATCGGACACTTTGTAAAATTGAATTAAATGTCTACGTTTCGCTATACGTTTGTTAAACGAAACATCTACACTTATTTCAATTTTATGAAGTGTCCGATCATTTGTAATTATATATTTTGCGATAATTTTAAACAGAGGAGAAAGTTCTTCAATTATATACTATTGATGTATTTTAAAGTTTATTATATAACATATAAATATACATATAATTCCATATAATTTATTTTATAACTATTTTTTCTTATTTATTCTTGCCAGCAATTCACCCTTGTACCGTTGCGGTGCTATTTTAACCAGTCTTTGATAGCTTGGTCAATGGATTGGTCATTTAAGTCACTCACCTGACAACCTCCATAAAATAACTTTGTCGCCTCTATAAATACATATACATATACATATACATTTCATTTCAAATACAAAATAAAAATCAGTAATATTCTCTTACCATGTACAACTTTACATATTTACGTTTTTTTAAAGCTAGTTTTTTCATGACCCGCCCAATTAAATTTTGCAGGCATCTTGTTACTTAAGAGATACTTCATTTCATTAGTCGTGACATTTCGTGCAGTGGTTCCTCCTACTACAGCCAGGCAATTTACCTGCAATAAATGACCTGGCCAAATAATTTGTTGCCAAAGAATAGATTTCTTACCAAATAACGGAAATTGCTCTCATTCAACAAAAATCTTTCAATATCTTTGTAGTCCTTCTTACATTTAATAGGAAAATTTGGGCAATCCTGTAGGTTCCACAAAACGTTGATTAGAAGAACCGGTCTGATGGGCAATTCTGCAAGAATCAGAGTGTGTTGTTGTACTGCAACTATATGCAGAATTTTATCCAGAAGCAGATCGCAATAACCGCGATTGTTCAATAATTATACATGTTAACATATTTAGAACGACTGGAATAACAAACTCAAACGCCGGACAATAATTCAGAACGCACCCTAGCAGAATCAACTGGGACTTTTGCATAAAAAAATGATTAATTTTTTTTGCTGAAACGTTAATGATAATTACATTAACTTGAAATATTTTTAAATATCTATCTTGAATTGTTATGAACTTTGAACATTCTGGATTAACTTGAACAAATTAGATAACCGCATTTTTTTACAAGTTCTATAATTCTACAAGAAAATCTCAATTTTGTTTGCCTGTCAGCCTTCTTTAGAACATGGATTGATTTCGTATATTTTAAACACAACAGCTTTACACTTTATTGAAATGCCAATATCGGTAATAGAAATTTATTTTACTTCGGGAAAGCACAGCAGCATAACCTAACAAACGCATGTTTAAAAAAGTAGAATTTTTACGGAGTTGAACAAAGAATAAACTACAGAAAGGTGTTACTTACCTTAATTGAACACTCCTGATGATTAATTGTTATAATTTTTGTCACGAGAAACTTTAATTGACTGCAAATAGTGCGAATATCCATCTGGCGCCAAGAAAACCAGTAAAAAGCGACCGTTCGCTAGATTCAGTGTTACCAGTGTACAAAAATGCAATGTACCAACCCTCCAGCAAAAAGTAACCAAATTTACCTAGGCGGTACCAATTTTGCTAGAATCATCATTTATAGCGTTCTCAATTGACCGCACTTGGGCACCAGAATATCTTCATTTCTGAGTGTGCACCTATTTTATGAGGTTAAAATAGGATGCAACGACTGTGAGTGCAACCGGTGCATGTGAATCGAAATCGCTATAACACTTTTTTTTAAGAGCTAGTTGTAAATTATTCTTTTTTTATACTAATAATTCTTTTGTTAATATAATAATTTGAAAAGCACCAAGCTAATTATTTTTTTATTAAATGTTTTTTTTTCAAAATCAGGTCGATTTTAAATATTAAAAAGACATATTTTAGTGCGAAAATCTTTTTTCCGATCGGCATTTGTGTTTCGACTGTGACGTCATTATTAATTTTTTTAAATGGCAACCCTAACTTTTCATGCAGGTTTTGCTCGTCCTTATTATCAGCAATATGGTGATATAAAAAAAAAAGTTACTCATATAACAAGTTTTTCGAAAAAAATATACATTACAATTCAAAAATACAATTTATTTTATTTGAATGATTATCTTGAAATTGAAAACAGAGATAAAAAAAAATTAATAAATGTAATGAAAATCAGAACAATTGGGGAACGATTGTTGATTTTCATTGCAGCATAACATATAATTATTTCACAACATTCTAGACAAAGCTCTGGACCATGTCTATATTTTTCGAAAATTTTTTGTGAAGGGTACTATTTTTTTATATCACCATTTAACTGATAAGAAGGACGTTCAAAATCTGCATGAAAAAGTTAGGATTGCCATTTAAAACAATTAATGATGATGTCCCAAGGAAAAACAAATGCCGATCGAGAGAAGATTTTCGCACTAAAAAGTGTCTTTTCAGAATTAAAAATCGACCTGCTTCAGAATATTGCAAAAAAACATTAAATAAATAATAAAGTATGAGCTGAGTGCGGGACTTTATCACCATTCTGTACGTAGGGGCTCATTACTTTTCAGATTTTATTGAAAATTTTAATGTGAAATTAATTTTTAGGGCGTACATCATGTTAGAATGTAATGTAATTGACATTTTTGCAAATTGTGACACATTTTATCACACATTTTAATGAAAACGTTTAATTAACGTATCACTTATATTCCAGAGTAATTATATAGTTCCATTAAAATACGAATATATTTGGTATTCGATATACCAATACCAAAAATATCCCTAGCTTTCGTATATAAGCCGTCTAATAAAGGAAATGGTGTTGCTTGGGTAATTCATATGAGGTGGTGTCATTCATCATTATTTCTGTTGTATAAATCATTAACAGGAACTTTACTTCAACCACATGAAAGTTACTGCAGCTTAAATTTTATGTATTTTTATTCAATAATAAATAATAAATTCAAACACTAGATACGTCAATAGTAATCTACAGGGATCATCGGTGGGCGTAAGAGTAAAGTAACAAGAGACAGGATAATGTAATTTTAATAGGAAATTTCAAACTTTTATTCATATTCAACCATTTCCTGTACCCTTTGTCCTAATTTAATTAAAAACAATGAACGAAGTTTAGGATACAATAGTTAATCATACATATTTCAATAGTGAACTTTTTTAAACGTAAATTTAATGTCAATACTCTTCTTAAAATGAAGCTAGGCTATTATAAATGCATTAAATTAGCAAAGTCACGTGAAATTACTTCTCCTGTCTCCTGCAAGAGATTCTTAATTGCATTTTAATAGTTAATCCATTTTAATAGGATTTTTCTTCCTTACGTGGAACTATTCTTGTTTTTGTCTTCAGGGCATCAGTCGCAGCATTTTCAGTTAATTAAACTTCGGTAACGCAGCCGTCTGAAACATATCAAAATGCCGTGGACTTTTTATCCGTTGTTCGGCAAGTCCATTTACTGGGACACAAACCGGCATTCCTACTTCCTATTGTGGCTACTGCCCATACGGAATTCATTGCGGTTTAGTTCGCCGCAGTCATTTCCCGTAGATGCATCAGTGCCATTCAATTTCGACGCAATCTTCTCTCGGTAATTTAGTTATTCAATAACGTAGGTAAGTTTCACTTGAAAGCATTGCAAATTGGTTACCGTAAGTATCAAAGTTAGATGTCAGATACTAATACATGAGAAAACAAAGAATGTCTAGTACAACGCAATAACGTAAAAGCTCATATCAAAATGTTGAAAAAATTTATTGGAATTAATACTTTTGCAAATCCGCTGGTTGACTATAATACACAAAGCACTGTGAATACTTACTTGCGTCTTCCAAACTACTAAAGCTAGAGTACAAAGAAGTTTGTCAAAAAATAAATGAAACTGGTAGTACCCTTAGGGCGTTTTTTTTAATCAAAATAATTCTTTCTCGAAGATGTTTTAACCTCAAATCAAAAAGATATTAATCAGCATTGCAAAACTGTTTTGTTCACTTAAATTAACGGAATAGTTTATGAACTTCCGTTCCAGTTTTGAATGAACAACGAATACAATTCAAAAACCCACAAAAATATAGGTATTTTTAGCGGTGATATATGTGTACTATTCTCGTCTAAGCATTTATTTTTGGGACATTTTGTATACATTACAGGAAAGAAATAAAATAAAACCTGTAACTTACTAATATTTCTGTTTAGGAATATTTTTATTCAATTAATAATTATGGCTAGTAAACATTAAATGGTTTGTCATAAAGAAATATTTTACGTTTTTCTTAAATAAAGCCACACAAATAAATTCAGATCATTTCAATAACGTATTCAATTCTAACCGAAGGTATGCTGGAGTCAGGTGTTGTGGCCCAAATTGAATTTTAAATCCCAACTTCCATCGTAAATAGTCCACCACGTGCTTTTAACTCACGCAATCAAAAACTTTTTAGTTAAGCTAGCGGTCTCCCAAAATAAAACATTTCGAAATGATTCCCCCCAATAAATCTGAATTTCGTTTTATTTCAGATTTCGCCGAGGATTCAAGCAATTCTTTTCGTGGCTTCCCTACGTGAACGTCAGTCCTGGTCCATTAACGAGGCGAGGAGTTTTCACGAGCGGACGGCGTTCTTACTCCGGATCTCCAGATCACAATCGCATTATGAGGAATGGTTTGTATGTTTTCTGTTTCATCTCTAAGCATCGTGATTCGGTGTAGATGGCTTAGTGTTTGCGAGCTCGGTTCTTTTTTTGCGAGCACGCATGCAAAACGAATTTACGTTTTTTTTTCTTCAGTATACAGAACGATTTGATTTTTACATCTCTGCTTTTAAGGTGGCTTTCAATCGAGAAACGTCAAAGAGAAGATACTTACAATTCTTTATTGCTCTTCTCTACTCACGCATTGCGTAAAAAATTTATTGTACCTATTTTATCCTGAAACCTTTTTTAAAATTAAATTTTTTTTCTTCATATTGGCTGCAGCTTCCACCTTCGTGAAGTTATTTTGCTTCAAATGAAATAGGTTGAGATGACAATAAAATATGTCTGATTTCGGAACTTTTTCTTTCTACTTCTGCTGCTACATTGTTTTGCACTTTCTTTGCACACAAAACAGCATTATTTCTACCTATTAACACATCTTATGTACTCCTTTTGCATGTCTTACTCGTAAGTTCACAAATCCGTAATGCCCACGAGAAATACAATATCGATAATTAACTTGTTACACAGCCCTTGGTCTGCACATTTTCTTCAAGTAGGTATATGTTATAGCTTGACCGAAATGTGAAACTCTTTTATTCGTACGTTTAAAAACAATTCATTTCATAACTAATTGAATTAAAATATATGCAAATCAATAAGAGAATCGTTAACTGACGTTATTTCATCTTTAACCCTCAAAGCCGCACAGTAACTGAAGCCTCTATGAATAAAATTAAAGCATTTCTCGTCAAAATCGTTTTAAAAGTCTTACGAAGACAGAATACGTATTTTTCAACCAATTCCGAAATATGATGCTCCCTTCGTTTACGATCTTTAAAATGATATGTGTTTCCATCATATGAATTGCCTCTAAATTTCCCTAGGATAAAATAAAGTAAACGAAGATAACATTCATTATTTTCAGCCTAAATTTATGTAAAGCTGCCTTTAGTTATAAAACTGGCAACGATAATTTTTCAAATGAAGCTCATGGTTCACATCAACCTCTCAAAAATTCCTTTCCGTTTTAGAAGCCATTTATAAATGAAAAATACCTACAAATGAAACATAAGGCATTTTTTATTTACTCTGAGCTTCAATTATATAACATAAAAAAATGAAGGTGTATCATAAATAACTGAAAATGCGATGGCTCCGTCTTCAACACATTTGTACTACATCTCCAACCGTTAAGTACCGGAGGCATAAAATAAAACGTCTTACTACTTATCGTAAAGTCGCTTCCGATACTCCGGTTTATCATCCGTAGTCCATTAAATTCGGACTGTATTATGTTATCGCCTTTATGGCATCCCTATATCATGCTTTAATGAACGGCTCCGCGTTAAAGTTTATCGAAATTTAGCTAAAATATATATACGAGTTGAAACGTGGCGCGAAAGAAGATACAAAAAATATATTTATTTTCCCTAATGACCTACATCAGTACAAAGTTTAGACAGTCTAAGTTTGCTTTCATAGAAGTGAGTTTTGAGATCACTTAAATTAAATATTCGCATTTGCCTTTATAAAACAACGAAAATTTGCTTTAGAATATATAATTCTATAGTTAATAATTCACTTTAAATGCCAAAGTTGTTCATCAACAATTAAAAAAAATTCTGAAATCAATGACAACTGTATGGACTCTCATTAAATAAAAGGCGCCGTAGTCACAGCACTAAACTGTATGAAAATTAATAGTTTAACTATATTTATTTAAAATAAATAAAATTAACTAAAACACAACATACAACTTTGTCACTGTTATGTGACATACTAATCAAAATAAAAAAGGAAATATGCTGGCGGAAACGTGGTAAAGACAGAAAGTGCAAATTTTAGAAATGAAATAATATTAAGAACCTAGCAAATAACTAAATACAAACAAATATAAAAACACAATCAATCAATCAATACAATCAAAAATTCAATTCATAGAGAGAAGAAACGGCATTCTGTACCATACTGAAGCTTTTGAGAATTTCCAAATTCTAAGCAGATATATCAACGTTGAATCTGATTATTTCCTCGCAACCCGAACTTTGGGACACTTTAATTTTAAATTTAATATCTATTATATTCACGATTTACTTAAACTAGTTAAAATAGAAATCGAACTTGTAGAAGAATTCGCGATGAGAAACAAATACGCAGAGATAAAAATGGAAATTACTTTAGAAACTACACTCCTAGCTTGGTTCACCATACTTAAATGAACAGTCTGTCGTTTCAACAGGGATAAAGTGAGTTCACAGTAATAGGTGTCCATAATATTTGTTTTTCTTCCTAATGCGTCTACGCAGAGGCATTTAAATGCTAAAATGAATTTCAACGATTAGTATTTTGAAGAACTAAATATTATTCATGGTAGTTAAAAGTGGTAATAATAATCAGGTGAAGATGAAGTCGTTACTGAAGCACCATTGAACTTTTTCATTCTTACGAAGTCCCAACAAATAAAATATTCATATTTCGGTCAAGTTTATAAAATGTTATTATAAGTACATAAGTTGCATCGAACGTTTTTGCAAACTATAAATTAAAAAAATTATTGCAAATCGTTTGGATACCTCAAGCATCTTCTGTACAGCTGTTTCGGTCCTATTTGGGGCCTCGCCAGCAGAAGCGTAGCTCGAGACTTCCACTGCAAACCAAACTGAGCTGTCCCAGGTTATTTCTAATGCAATGTTGTGTCAAAAAGTCAAATTGTGTTTTTCAAAACATCATCATTTAGGCTTGGTCTCATAAACGCCAGTTTCTATTGTGGTGATGCAAAAGAATCTTTGCAATTGGCCTAGATTCCGAAAAGAAAGAAGCAGTCATCTTTTCGCCAATATTTTAACAGAATTGAGTCTTGTGCTGATTGCTGTTTATATTCGCAGTCAAAAACAAATTTATTCATTAGTTTTATACATAGATACTACTACCTCTAAAATTGTGTGTCGTTATATTCGTTTTCACTGCAGCTGTCGATGCACCAAACAATAAGTTTTTATCTCTAAGGCTCGATCTTTTCACCTCCTAATAAAGTTCCCGATATCGTTACTTGCAGATAACTTCATTTTTGTGAATGGTTTCCACGGTGATTCATGAAGTTATTCGTCGAATAATTTTATCAAGATCGGGCCTTAGCCTCTTGACTGTGTAAACTGCAGTTGCAGAAATTTTCGATGCAAATTACGTAAAACTTTCGAAATGCTCATATTAATATGAACACTGTGTCTTTTTGACTTCTGGACTAGAAAATCTTTCAAAAATCTTTCTGCGATTTATTCACATACTTATTTATGTATAATTACGAAAAATATCGATTATTTTACGACAGACACGAAAAGATAAACGAAAGAAACTTGACTTGAGCCTAGCCAAGAAATTAAAAGATTTTAACCCATTTTCATCTTTTACACCTTTTTATACATTTTATACATTTCTATTAAACTGGAGCAAATTTGAATGATACAGGCACGGTACGAACACAGCTTTATAACGCGTGTCAAAATCCTACGTCTTCGGACACATACTACACAAACGTGCAGGACGAGTTCGGCTATCCAAAGGCCAGCAAACGTTGGAAGAACACGGAAATGAAGCAGCTATCCTGACACAAGCAGTACCGGAGCGAGTTCGAAAAGGATTCGCTGCGTGAAAGGAAAACGTGGATATAGTGCCAAGCCTCGCGGTCCGGAAAAAATAATCGCTCCCGGAGCCGCGAGGATACCACCAACAAAAAGAATATCCTGGAAACTATGATGTAAAGTTACGAATTGGACTTTAGGTAATTTAATTATTAGAGAATGTGGAAGGTACCATTTATGTTTCCGCGTACAAAGTGGAAGGCAGAAGATGAACTGTTATACAGGGTAATTACTTAGTACCAAGTTTGAATAAAGTCACAACATATCCATAAATAGTGTTGCGCAACCAGCCTGACTAATGTGCTATAGATAGAAGAAATTAGGATCCCTAGATGTTATTAACGTTTAATTTGTGTATTAGGGTTTGGAAACAAACTGTCATTTTTGTTAGTAATTTCGGATTTGATGTTGGCTGATCTGATTTGACATAGGCGTAGATATTGAATTTTATTCAAAATGAAAATAAAGTTGCGCTGCCACTGTACTTTCTGAGTAAGTTATTAAATTATAAAGAATAATATATAGTATAGCGACCACGAGATCAAAATATTATTTTCGAAACCTACAAAATAAGTTAAATGTCAATCAAATCTAGGGAAATTATTTTAGACACTCAATTGTTAGATTTAATGCCTAGTATTAACAAGTATTTGTCGATTTGATTAGAATATTTATTGCATATCTTAGAAGTAAAATTTCAAAATCGTTGGTTTTAATCGCACGGAATAAGTTTAATCGTAACTAAATAGTACATTTTTTTTTTAATTATTTTATTTCGCGTCTTTGTAATAATTATTTGGAAATTATGAAAAATTAAATAAAGATCAGTATATTATATTGTCAACCTTGGTAATGCGTTAAAATAATAACAGAGCGCCACGCAAACGCCACTTCGGAACCATAAAATAAATTTAGTCACAAGGCGTGCCAGAATCCCATGAATTAAATGCTGTGCTTTTAGTCGCTACTTTATTCTTAAAAGTTTCTCTAAGAAAGTCACTTTTTGTTTGTGGAAAGAACTTCTTGTTTGTGGAAATATACTAAAAATTTAAGAGTGATGTAAATAATAGTTAAGTTAGTTTTAAGTATTGGAAAGAATAATTAATACAAGAATCAAAATCGAATCGTATCCGAGGAATATAGCTGAAATAATTATAACGGTTAAGAAATTCTAATCTAAATATGTACCTTATTTTACTACTTTTCAGTCAAATTAGATAAATTAATTGTATTTTTCTTTTTAGTTTTTTCATTAACTTTTAGCTGAAAACATTTTCTAATTAAAATGCCCAAGTAAAATCGATAATTTAAATGAGTGAAACGCATATATAAATCAAAGCAATTTACTTCTAGGACTTGCAGTAATATGTAGCGATCACATAACGGGAAATTTTCTCAGTCGGGAAAACATAAACGCTTTATAACTATGCAGTCCTTTTATAGAGCTTTAAATGTTACACGCGTTTCCATAGTACCGAGAAATCGACTATAACATTTACATAACTTGCTTGTAAACGGGAACATTTCTTACAAAAAGAAAAATAAATAATATCAGAATACAGCCTGTATTATAAACCTAAAAAATATCCGCTAGAATTCTAGCAAATCAAATCATGTATAAATAAACCTCCAAAATTAAAATTAAAAATGTCTGTAGTTTCTAAGTAATTGTTAATGTTGCGCATGTATTATATTTGTTTCTTTAACTATAGCCGTGTGTACGATTTGAACATCGATTTTTTACTTAATAGTTCCGTTGAAATTTGACTTACGGACTTCCTTGTAGTTGTAGTCAATATCAAAATCGATTTTCAAACGTTGCATACTTCTAACTGTAAACACTAAGTGAATGCCAAAAACAAAACGTTATTGACCAAATATGTGATATTTATTTTAAGAATGTTAGTACCTCTATACTTCTAGATAATAATAGATAACTAAAATTTACCTAGAGCTTAAATAAATAATCATATAGAAACTCTAACCGTGTACATAGCTATGTATATACACTGAAAAGTATTTACTGTCCCTAGATGTAAATATTGATGTACAAAAGTGTTGTTTTCATTAAACACATTTTTTTTCTTTGGCAGTTTGCTAAAGACTGATAACGTGATTGATTTTAGAATATTAAATTTTACAATTTTTTTTTAGATGTGAGGTATAACTTATGTACTGTGTTAATTATAGTGGCCAGAATGTATTAAATTCAAATGTCGATAATGAATACTTATAATGTGTATGTAAGGAAATAAAATACATGTCAATAAAACTTAAATTATTTGTGCTACTTATATTTTTTTAATAAAATCACCCTATCAAATAAGAACAAACTTTTTAACAATTTATATATTGATGTCAAAAAAAATATAGAAAACCAAAAAATAATATACAAAAAAAAAGTAATTTAAATTACGTTAAATTTAAAATACTTACTCATAATTCGAACTTATCAAACTCACCCTATCTTTGATGTTGATTTTAAAATTTCTGATTTCAAAATAAATGCTCGTAACTTGGATCGGAATGCTGAGATTTATATTGGAATAAACTTGACATATTAATTTCATATACAGGGTGTAATTGAATTGAGTGCAATACATTCACAATGTGGTAAAATGTTATATAATTCTGTGTCCTAAATCTATACATTTCCGCTAAATAAGAAACATGATATAAAGAAAAAGAATTTGGAATATACAGCATCAACTAACGTAAAAAGTGAGATGAATCCATGTCAATAAAAACTGTAACATACTGTTGCAATTGTGGGCGAGTTCGTAGAGTTTGTTCAACAAAACATAAACTTTATTCAACGTAAAATACAATTGGCAACCTAACAGAAAGGTCAACAGATATATATATATAATATAATTGGTAAGAAACTCGATACATTTGTCTGACCGAGAAACATCTGCGATCCTTCAGCAGCGCTGCAAAGCGATTTACTCCTTTGTTCAATTACTGGGGTCTAAATTCAATGAAGGACAGCTTGTATTGCAAATCATTGACAGTGATGGTGAAATTGGAGCTGGCTGCCGGAGTCGAGAGGAAAACTTACCTTGTCTTTTCGATTCATCAACGAAATAACCTGATCCCGGCGATATAGGTATGGTAGTATGTAAAGTAGGCTATTACAGCACTAGCTCATGAAATGTGAATTTTGCCGGAGTATTGCCTCACTAACGAATACTGGCTTGCACGATTAAATAACTCTGTATCATTGGTCTATTTGCTTGCTCGAATTAGTATTGAGAAAAGTTGCACCTTTTCTGTTTGGTTTGGAGATTGTCTTAATGATCAAAATGAGGTTCGCGATGCTATTTGTTGGCCAATTAGAAATTAACACGGTTGTACTCTAAATTCGTTAAGAGGCAGCCTTTATTTATTTTTTTTTGTTTTAACGGTCGTCATCGTGACCCTTACGTAGATATCTCTCATCGAGAAATTCCATGACGTCTGTCATTTCGACGTTTCTCATTGTCATCGAAGCTGATCACTAAACAATATGAGCCCCCATACTGCCTTTACCATTATGCAAATTGCTATGTAATACAAATCGATTTTCATATATCGGCCGAAATTATAATAGCACATAAAGTTATAACAATATATAAAAATCGTGTGCTTTTCTATATTTTTAAATTAATATTGCAGAAAAAAGACGCTGTAAAATTTTAAATTAAAAAAATAAAGTTTTTAATTGAACAGATGTCTGTGCATTTATCTAACTAATATCGCTTTGAATTGCCGTGTTTATCAAATCAAACGTGAATAAAGTTTCCTAATTGTACCAAAGAATGAAGGAATAACCCAGCTATTATAAAGTTCTGAAACTTTCGATTTTCACCGCCAGGTAACGCCTGCAGATGGATGTTTTCCATTCCATTCCAAATTGCTGCAATACCTGCACGTTGTAGAACACTAATATAAATCCTAATTTTCTTCGAGATGTGAAAATGGTCATATTAGGCTACCTGCCTGAATTGGCAAATATTTTGAAAACTCGAATCATTCAGAACAGAATGAAAAATAAACTTTTAGAAGCGTATTAAAATAAGCCTTCAAGCCTTATTACGAATTAAAGTATTTAGGTAACGCGCTATCGAATCGATTCTTAAATTTAATTAGTTTAAATAAACTGTGTCGTCACCTTCAATATTCCTAAGTTTAACTTTAATATCCAAAAATCTATTTAACTTCCTTACATTCTTTTTAAAAATATTACCTTTCTTTAACAGCTAAGCTCAATTTTGACGTTGCAGCTTTTGTTACGAATATTTTTTTCACAGTGCAATTTTACAAAACGTCGTGAAAAAAATATTTGTAAAAGAAATTGAGCTTAACAGCTTTTATTCTGATATTTATTATTTCAGTCTAATTAATTTAATAATCCGCATTCCATTGGTCGTCATTTTTATAAAATAATTTTATTAAGATAGTGTTTTAATGCTAGCAACCCATTAGAGTTACCAACATTTTAAAATAATACGCAGATATTAGATTTATCTTGAACGGACACTGAAAATGGCACGAATGCTCAACTATCGCATGACAGTGAAACGTTGAGCATTTGTGCCACTTTCAGTGTCCGTTTGAGATAATTAATGATAATTGTAATGAATTATCTCAAACGGACACTGAAAATGGCACAAATGCTCAATTATCGCTTGATAGTGAAACATTGAGCATTTGTGTCATTTTCAGTATCCGTTTGAGATAGTTAATGATAATTGTAATGAATTATATCAAACGGACACTGAAAATGGCACAAATGCTCAACTATCGCTTGATAATGAAACGTTGAGCATTTGTGCCATTTTTCAGTGTCCGTTTTAGATAATTAATGATAATTGTAATAAATTTATCAAACGGACACTGAAAATGGCACAAATGCTCAACTATCGCTTGATAGTGAAACGATGAGCACTTGTGCCATTTTCAGTGTCCGTTTGAGATAATTCATTACACAATTTCACCGGACAAGAATCTAGCTTAATAATTGCAGATATTAGAGTATTTTCATATTGTCTAATATTATCTTTTTATCATCTTTTTCTAACGCTCTATTTCCCTACGGTTTCCGTACTTATCGAGGCTAGTCATCCAAGCATTAACACAGCGGCTGCGACCGACTTACAATTGTTTTTTTCCCTCAGCACTCACTTTACAATCTGAAGAAACGCAGAAAGTTTGAAAAACGGCATAAATCCGTACACGATCCGAACTATAAGAAATCTCCGTCATATGGAATCCACACGTTAGGAAGGAATTAGAACCCATACCTACAGTTACCTAACCAAACGTCAAGCCCATCGCCAGCGGATTCAATCTATTACTTCTTCTGATATTTGCCATAATTACTTACTTGTATTTTCTGGGTTATTTCATAATAAACAAAAATTTAGTTGAATGTTACTCATATTTTTAAAAAATGTAGAACGCCACTACTCCAGCTTGTAGTAAAAAAAAATTAAAGCTATAAATTATACGTCGAACTGATATTACCGTTCACATTAATCTATATCATTGAACACAGCGACAATCAAATTAAACAACATCGCAACCAAACAATAATTATTAGGCAAATGCGCTCGATAAATTTTAATTTATTTGCAATAAATTTGGTGTGACAACGTTATTGCTTTGGCAAGCGTGGTTTGAAAATTGAGTTATTTTGGATACAGCCCCAAACAAGTCACGCAATGACAAAAGATGCAAGCACGAAGCTATTTATTGCCGAACATCAATTTGATTTACTGGCGAAAATGAAAATAAATCATTATTTTACTTTCGTTTACGTTTTAGCTAGGCGTATTATTTTTTACTGTAAAACGGTCTACATGCGTTGAGCACGGCGATGTAAATATTTTTTCGCGTTTCTTGGTTCGAATCGGACGACTAAAGCAACGTAATTTCAATTAGTTTATTCATAAATTACATAGATAAATGTAACAATTATAAACATATATAATGGACGCACTTAGCGTACAAAAATACCAACTTCCAGTTTGAAATTATGCGAAAATGAAAACAAAAACAAAATAATAAGGACAAAGTTAAATATTTTTATAAACCATGTACAACATCGGCAACAGCTTGTTTAATAAAATTTTCGGAATATATTTGATTGTCTGCCTCTACCTAACATAGAACCACATAAAAATTCATATTTGACGCTAGCAATTTGTTCGAAAAACCGACTTTTTTATTTGATTCTCAATTTACATTCAGAGGTAATATTATATACGTTCTCCTCTCAGTTCTCGAAAGTTTTAAAACGACGTCACTGCGACAATAAATTCACACTTATTTTTTTTTTGAATACACATCAGATTGTTACATTAATCGATTCACACATCGACTATATAATTGATTGCAATGATACATTGTGCGGTTTGGATGGTTTTAGGTATCACATTTATATGAATCACAACTAGATTATATTATATGCCTTGGCATCTGTTGGCTTTTTCCAAAATATTTAAAATTTCTAAGCATATGCCGATCGAATTTAAAAAAATAAAATGAATTAAAAACAAGGAACATTTACTATGTTATACGTAAACAACAATTTAAATATTTGGAAAAAGGCAACAACTAAATACATCTTTAACTTTACAATTAACTATACAATTTACAAAAAATCGATTTTTTTTTTGTCACTGCAGGTTAACAATCATAAAAAATCTTCTGCGTATTATTATTCGTTACAATTGGAGATTCTGATAGGGTCAAAGGATGAAAATTTCTACGCTAAAAATTTGCACAAATGAGCACAAAAGTTTCCTTTTGCTTCCTGGCAAAGACCTAATGTTATTGGGCCCGGCAGAAAACTCGTAGGTACAAAAAACATTGTTTACTTTTATGTATATTGCTGATCGGAAATGTTAATACTTTTATTAATATTACACTTTTTCAACAAATGACTGTTCCTAGGTACATTTCTCACTGTTAACGCAATCGGATTGTCTCATTGATGAATGCTATTGTTCAATCGGGGACGGGAGAAGTAGTATTTGGTACACTTTGAGGTTCCCTGCTTAGTGAGTTCATCAGTTCTTCATTTTCTTTGCGCACTGGAACAAAAAAAAATATTTATTAATCTGGGGAATAATTAAAACATTAATTATTAAATCCTTAATAATAATTAGAGAATTTTTTCCAAATTATTTCGGCCCGATCTGGGGCATTTTCAGCGGAATAGTGGATCGAGAACTCGAATGGAATCTCACCGATCTGTCCTACTTACGCTCGAAATCTAGTATTCATTTAAACAAAAAATTTGGGTGATCTAAACACAAATGAAAACATTAAAATTACGGTCTGCACGAAAAACAAAATTATTTTCCACCATTCCCACAAAGAAAGTCGTTTCAGTTGTATTCATCCACCTAATAATAGAATGTCGCAAACAAGTTTAATTTCCCCATAAAAAAAGTACGAAAATAATTTCTAACTTCTTGTGGCTAATAAAATTAATTACATGAATCATCGGATATTTATGAAGTAATTAATTGCTGCTAACATCTTATATTGCTCTGTTTAGAAGAACTGCTAACAAAAAGACCATTCCATCACAGTATACATTAGTAATTTAATTGTAAAACGTGCCTCCATTTTGTAGTTTGTGATGTATGTATATAGACATTTTGTTCTTCAAATTATATATGCACTTATTGTACTTAAATAAAAGCAACTTCAACGAAGATGCAGTTCAAGAGAACTTCGCAAGTGATGGGCTATTCTCTTAACCGAAAATCTTAACAGATATATGTAATATCACTTCTGTCACATGTGAATGTGATTGAGTTTGTGTACAAATAATTAATTTTACTGTAGCAATAATTTGAGCTTAATGGTGTTTCATAACAATTTTAATATGCTTAGCGCTTATAAACCTTTATGTAAATTAAGTTGTTTTACGTCACAATGTTGTAATTACCGTAATGAGAATAGCCAGTAACTAGTGCTGAAGTGGAGATATTTGGTGTTTCAGAGTACAAAAAATATATACCAATTTTTTAGAACGTGTAGACTAGTTAGAAGTCACTATAAATTTAACTAGCCAAATTACTTATCTTTGAATATTTTTAATTAAGTAGAATCTTTTAGTTTGTAAATAAAAGTGAGTTTCGATTGTTCATTGTTATTAAAAAATTCTTTGAATTTGTATTTAATAATTTTATTCATTTGGAAAGTGCCTTACAATACTTATTTCGAATTTTTCGGATTTTATAGTTGCGTGTCATAGTTTAGTTTTTTTTATAAAAATGGAAATGTTAAAATCTGAGAAATTTTACGTAATACATTCAAGGAGCCTGCCTCTACATTTCTCGGCCCAATGTAGTGTAACGTAATAATAATAATACTACTAACAGTCAATTTGATTAAATTAGAGAGATACCAAGCAAACAGTTTGCAAGCATACATTTATTTTCATACTGTTATATTCTCCACGACTGGGGAGTTAATAATAATCTCCTTTGTAGGCAGAACTACGCTGTAAGCTATTTACACCTAATTTAACACGTTGAAGTTACAAGAGGTTCTAATTTGTAACAGCGTCAGAAAACGTTTTTCTATGTTGTATTTATTTTGTTTGTGTTTCTTTCCAAATGCTTTGATTTCTAATGTTTGATTCATCATGAAAAAGAAAAATATATTATAGAAAATCAGCAAATTAAATTTTTGCGAATTTTTTTTATTAATGTTAAATATTATAATGAAAATTAATATACCTAACGTCCTTGATTGTAATTACGCATTTTAAGATTCAATTTATTTTTACATTCCTTTAGAGAAAGAGCTTTTTTAATTGAAATGTAGGCAAATTAAAATTCCAGTTCCTTTTTATACGCCGCTTTGTAAGCGAGTCTGAAATGGACTAACTTTTTTAGATAATCCACCGTAACAGAAAGAAAATTAATTAATTACACTGTCAGTTCGCTACTTCCATTAGGTAGACGAAGATGTATGATGCAAAAACTATTAACTTCCCAAATTAGTTGCTTAACTGCGAAATTTGTACTTTTATTGACATATGAAAAATTAATTTCGCGTCTACTTCCGCCAGAGCGACTCTCCATAATTTAAGTTTCTTTTAGCTCACGGCTTACGTACGGAGAAACTAATTTAACGTCGCTGCTGAATAAAAAAAACCGGCAAAATAGGATTTTACAATCGCTTTATTTTTAGCCGTTCGTACGTCAAAAAAACGTTTTTCATTAAATTTAGACGCGACCGAATAATACGCGAATGTATTTTCTTGTCTGGTTGTTACAGACACTTATACACTGAGTTTTATGTAAACTTTTTCTTATAAACACGAACACTCGCACAATTATTATCGGCAAAAGAACGATTTCATAAACATGCACACACAAAAAGTTGCTTTACGGATGTTGAATGGCTGCGTTGTCGAAGAAGTGCTGTCAGTATGGAATTTGAAATATAAGCAATTCGAATTTGCACGAATCTAAAATTTATCATAAATATAATTCTGAATGTGTTATTGATCTGATGTATTCTATAAAAATAATTTACTATTAAAAGAAGATAGTTCATTTTTCATCATATACACAAATTTATGTACAAGAATGAGTAGTATTTATTTTACTTCAGTGCTATTATTAATGTAAAATTTTAACACCATTCGAATTCATCTACTCAACAGCAAAAACCAAAAATGTAATGTAATTCAAGTTTTCAGTTAACTTTGACGCGACAACTTCAAACTTGTGAACATTCCAAATTTTATAATTAATGAATTCAGGAAATGTTCAGAAACATCAAATCATAATAACAGCGTTTTCGTAATGCACATTCACAATGCAAATCAACACCAGTTAGTTCTCATTCATTTATATTTTACATCTTATTATCTATTTTCATGCATGGTGAAGCGTTTGTCTGTGGAATTATTTAAATGTGACCCGCATTAATTGACAATTGTTTTCTACAACAACGTTCATGACGTCAAAAGGAAACATCGATAAAGAGAGGTTCACTTGCGTGATGATAATTAATAATCAGAATAAAGGTGAATAATAACTCGAAAAGAATGTGAAAAGAATAAAACTTTTTACTTGCTGTAACATAGATTTAACGATTTTTTTTTTGTAATTTTATTTTTATTTATTCTTTAAAATCCGTACCCTGGGCGCTTTATTAAAATGCGAATTGATTATCGTTTTCAACAACTCATGTTGAAGAAATTTATAAAAAAAAAATCAATCGTTCAGCGGCGTACAATAAGGAATACACCGACTATAAATCTATTCATACATAATCACGCTTCTATTAATAGTCCGGAATTAGGTTTTCACGGAAAATATCGGGGAAAATTGCCTCGGGCGTTTATATCGAGGGGGATTTCGCAAGAGCGGCAAAGTTTCACAACTCGAATCGCCCATAAATTCTCGTGCAACATGTTTGGATGCCGAGATTACGTTAATGAATGAAGGTTTACACAGAGAGTAGTGTATAAAAGAGCTATAAATACAGCGCGGCCGCATAATTTTCGATAATTTTAAATTTCGTAAAATATGACCCGCGTTGAGCTATAGCCCGCTAAAAATAATCCAGGTTAATGTAAGCGGATATCGATTATGAATTGTTTCTTTTATGTACTGCATAAATATTATAAATTTCAAATGCAAAGTCTCACAGTTTCTAAATGGTTGACGGAAGATTGTAAAGAGAATAAATCAGTAGCAAAGTGGAATTCTCCTTCGCAATGATTTACTCCTGAGCAATTGTTCATTCGATGTCACACGGGCAAACACATTTACGAGCTGAAATGTACGTATGCAGAATTACTTCTGTAAAGGAAACTTGTTCCATTTATCGATCTGGAATTGAAAATATTCGAAGAACTTACTTGATTCTTGTGAAATATACTCAATCGCACGTTGATTTTCATGTAATTAATCGAGAAAATCAAACGAGAGAATATTTCGAACGATTTCAATATAAAGGTCAACCCTAGTAAATACAATTTATATTGAACGATTTACATGAAGCCCCATTAAATAGGATGAAAATAACAAAATTATTTGTGTTTTGCGTGCAAAATCAAATATACTTACGGTTTAAAATTAGTCGACGAGTGTAATCAAATTTTAAATTTGTATGTAGAAGACTAAAGTTGTACATTCACAAGGCAATTTGGTCGATCCATTTTGTAGTCAAGAACGCTAGATAATTTCAATTAAAGAGGGCATTCATGAGTCGATTTTTGAGTCATTTGATCAATTTCAATCAAATTTTTGATAAGATAATTAAATCAAAAAGAGTAGATCAAAACAATCTGAACAACTGAACAATTAGATCGAATTAGATTGCTTCAATATTGCTATGTGAATGTGTAATTCGCGTTAAAACTTCATGGAATAGTGTTAAGGCAAGTTTGAGTTCCTCTCTTAATTTCTAGACTTTTACACTATAAGTAGGGAATACAATCCCGAACTGTATTTTCGATCCCGGGATTTCGGGATTTTTTGTAAGTCATCCCGGGATCCCGGGATTTAATCCCGGGATTGAAAATAATTAATAATAATAACAAAATTAAATTTATTATTCAAACTGCAAATAATTTATTCGAAACATTGTTTCTTAAAAATCCAAATAAACTATATTTTTGCCTATGAATATGAATATAATAAATAAAATAAATAACAAATTAAAAATATATATACAAAATAAATATGGTAAAATAAACAATAAATATTAGGTATTTTCGCTTCATTTACTTAATTTTTGAAAGTATGACCTCAAAAATATTAGCGCGTCAAGAGTATCGTCTCCTAGGCAGCTTCTTATTTTTTGGCCGATGTAATTGGCCGCCGAAAAAGTTCGCTCAGCTTCAATGCTTGTTGGAGGAATTGTCAATAAATATTTATACACTAAACCCCGATGATGTCCATGAATTCCCCGATTTTGATAATTCTATTTCTTTCTTTAATGTACTAACTAAATCATTTTCTTTTTGTATTTCCGGTTGTACTCCTTTCATGCACTTTTCTATTTCTTTTTGCAACTTCTCTTTTAATAATAAATTATAAAATTCTTATTGTTTCTCACTGCTTGTTTCTTCTTCGTTGCTTTCCACGTTCACAAGAGGATTTACTCTTTCAATTATTAACTTGATCTCTTTTATAAACGTAGCTTGGTCAAGAACTGAAAATATTTTCTCCGTAAATTTCGATTCATCAGACTGATTAGGATTTTGAAGATAACTTAAAACATCGTCTTTGTTGTATATTCTTTGTAATATTCTATACATTTCTGGCATACGTATTTATTTATTAATAATATTAATGAATATTATTTTTCATTAATTTAATAATGAAGCATTATTTTTAAATAATGCTGGGCAATCCCGAAAATCCCGGGATTAGTACTTCCTAATCCCGGGATTTTCGGAACCAAAAATCGGTCGGGATCCCGGGATTGTATTCCCTAATTATAAGTCTTCAATAATTTTCTCAGTTTTCTCTTGGTAAAAATATATTGCGTTTCATTCCATTTCTTTTCAGTCGCTTTGAAAACTAGAGAATTGTCTAGCTATGAAAGCACATTTACGGTGATCAAGTAATTTTAAACTGAGGAAAAATATTGTTTATATTTAATCTATGAAATTGCTTCAATGTATTTTTTACTGTAAGGCATACCAAACATTAACGAAAAGTTATCAACAGTGAAGTACTCAGGACGAGAGATATTAATTAATTTGAGGGATTATTACAATTCGACTTTTCAGCAGTCAACTGTCTGCTGCCGTCTTCAGTTGCCCTGAGAAAAAAAATTGTTTGCCAATTTATCTAGCCTTAATTAATAGTTCGTTCGTTAGAATCTGATAATCTAAAGATCCCGAGTTGAATCTCTACATTATAAAGCAATAAAACAAAATGGATAAAATAACTGCATGTCTCAAAATAATCTTCTTGGAAACTGCACCGCTGAAACGTCGGATTATAATATCTCCTTAAATAATGGTAATAGCCTAATGAAAAAATGCAACATCAATGAGATGCAGTAGAAATAAAATGCCCAGAAAATCTAAATAAAAGGAATTGATCACCTGAAGAGTTTTCATTGTTTAAAAACCACACATACGAATAATCCTTCATGATTACTGCATATTGAAAAAATCAACAAATACACAATGGATCAATCTTATTCTACCATCAACAGAACGAAATCCTCAGGAGGGTGAGACAAAGTCCACCATCTATCAACTATCCTTAACCAAACATCAGGCCACGTAATAAAATAAAAAATTAAATAATGACTTCTCTACGTGGCTTAAAACTTCAGTTTCTGAGTGATATAGATATAACTGAAATAGACATGGATAAACAGTGGACATGCAAAACAGAGGAACAGACTGTGAGCAACTATAGAAATGGTAGCCAATAACTTGAACGTGAACATGAAAAAGCAGCATGATTAAAGAAAAGGATCAACGTAGCAACAAATAAGTATTTTGGCAATGGATATAGCATTACTTTTTCTTTTCTTTTTCACAAACTGAACACATATATGTATATCTTATTAACTCATTTCCTATCTTGATTATCATCATCCCTCATCTACTTCTTTTCTTTTCAACATTTATGATTTCTTGAAGATTTTTTTGTATAATTTTCTTATCTTGATTTTTAATCTCCTTCGAGGATTTAAGTTAAAAAAACCTGTGACCTTCAAAGTCAATCTTTAGGACATTCAACACGCCTATTTCTATTTGCGCCAATCAAATCAGCGTAGTATTTTTAAAATAATTCAATCTGCCTTAATGTTAACTAATTCTAATTGCACAGTAGCCTATTCTTTTTTTAGTTTCAAAATGTTACATTTAACGACTACTTTAAAAGCTGCATCTATAGTTTTCGGTTTTACGATAGCTATAACTTTCAGGAAAGTAAAGTCACAATAAAATAGCGTTCACTCCCTAACGATTTTTGTAATTACACTTGTAACGATCGTGGAAACATTTTTTGTATTAAAGCTATTTTTGAAGTCGATAATTATTATTGTTACTAACTGAACGTTTCAAATCAACAATATTAAAAATAAGTGACACTTTATGACCAGCAATCTAAATCAAACAATTTCTGGTTCTGCCAATAAATTGTATCACATAGAAATTAAATACGAAAGAGTAAAGAAAGACTTCTAAATCAATGAATTAATTCTAACCCAATTTCCACCGATATAATTCGATTTTAACGTAGACAAAAACGGTTTGGTTCGACCAGCTTGCTCGTGAATTGATTACGATTAATTTATCTTCTACGGTTTACAACCCACAATCGTAAATTCCAAGAATATGTAGTCGTAAACAACGTCAGAGTAAAAAATAAAAAACATTTTTCCCGGAAAATGTATACAGTATGCATTTACACGGTATGTATAGAATCAAGGAATTTATGTGTTTCTAGGTCATTTCTTTACGATGGAAAACTCGTTGAAAATTCATGCGCTCCGAAAAGTAACTATGTTAGCACAAAGCGATCCAATTGAAAATAAATTATACACGTGATTGTTTTATGTTTCCGCTACATTCTCGATCAAAATTGAACGTGCGCTTCGCAATAAATTTCGTCAACTAAAAAATTCTTACCTGAGACAGACAGTACGTGTTCGATAAGTTTCGGATGAGGTGAAAATGTATAATAAATGGTAGTTTTGTTCTCCAATGAGAATTCCGACTGGTGTGTTAAAGTTACGACGACGATAAGCACGCAAAGTAGAAGTATGAGCAAGAAAGTCGCTATTACAATATACACGATCCTGCGACGTCTTTGTTCTTTCGCTCTTTGTTGGGCGTTCTGCTCCAACGTGATAGATCTGTTCTGGGTGCTGCTTCGTCTTCTATAATTCGGTATGTGAACGGATCGCCTGCGCTCATCAACGCTTGGTCTAGAACCCCTGCGACTCGAATGCCTAGAACTCCGATGGAAGCTCTTCCTGGAATCGTAATCGCCATACTGAGAGCGTCGACTTCTTCTCGAGGATGATTTACGGTTATGATGACATGAGATTACTGAATTGATAGAGCTGCGTCTTAAATCTTCGAGGGATGAAGACCGCTTGCGTTCCAGCAGGAAGTGATCATCCCGAAACGAGGGACTTCTTGAATGCGGCGGAGTCAGCTGAAGAGAGTGTCCGTGTGAATGATTGCGTGATATTGTACCTGAAGAAACTTCATCGACTTCGGAGATGAACGGTATTTCGCCATCTTCAACGGACATGATGGAGCACCGTCAGCATCGCGAACTTAACTGAGTCAAAGCCGCTTCCTGCGGGTCTGTAGAGAGCTTCGGGGTATGTTTGCTTTACAACTAACAGCATTTCCATTTTATAAATAACTCGTGGCGGTTTTGTTATTCGTATAATAGTAGGCGATCCGCACAGCAGCAGTTTCGTATTGTATATCATTATCTAACTTATATAGCTTAGGTTCGAAAGGTATTCAATTCGCTTTATCAGAAAAACGATCTCCATCCCCTATTTTAAACTCGCCCATCGATTTCTATGGCACCCAATTTATATAATAGCAATTTATTCACGTAAATATGGTGATACATGTCAAAAAAATATATTTTTCTCCTTCTAAATACAGAATTATACTAATTCAATATTTGTAAGACTAGTAAGTGTTACATTAGTTCTTAAATCACCAAAAATATCTTTTACATTCTTACATTGTTGTTGAAATGAAAATATTCTGCTATAATCGTTTTTGAACTAATAGTATCTAAACACCATGTTTTTTATCAAAAATGTTCTACCTATTAAAAATCAAACAGAAAACGAAAATTCGTAAGGTTCAATTTTGTTTGTCTTCGATAATTTCGACATGAAACTACATGATATCTATTAACATCATAAAACCAACATTTATTCTATAAACATTCTCAAAAACTTTAAACAGCACGTGCTCATTGACCGAGTGTATACGTTAGTTCGCGTTTATTTAGCTCCACAATCGAAACGCAAGCTGCTAAACATGTTCGATTCACAGCGTGATAAAACTTTTCATCCTCCACCACGTAACAAGTTAATCTCTTGCGAGCACAATGCGCCCGCACTGCTTTCACGTGAAACTGGAACAAACAATGCCGGGAGGTCCTCCCTTCTGATGGAAAACTTTTTAATTGAAACTCCGTGGACGGGAAAGAGCGGCGTGCCAACGACGTGACGATCTTTTCGGCTCTCCGAGCCCCAGATCTTTTAATACAGAGGAGAAGCTTTGCGAAATCCGATGTAAAACAGATTTGTTTTGAAAGTTATGTTTTGATGGTGCACGTTGCATTGAAACGAAGCGCAATTACGTGTACGATAAAGGTATTTTATGGTGAAGCAAATTTGTTTTTAATTGGGCTTTAAAATTTTTACTCGCCAATATGTATCAAATAAACAATGAAATTTATAAACTTATATAAATTTCAATAGGTGCAGGAATTTTATAAACTTAAATAAATTGTTGCATATATAAGTAGGTAACGAAGAGTTCAAAGAAAATCTGTAATTTTTTACAGCAAGCACTTCTTTCTTTTAATCTGCTTTTTAGTTCACTAACAAAAGTCGATAAATCATGCTCTCATCAATCTTATTTATGTTTACATGAAACTACCAAGGATTTAGTTGTGAGAAAAGGGAGTTACTGAGGCAAGAAGTAAAAGGAAAACTGAATAGGTGGACCCAACACTAAAGAATAATTAAATGCATAATGAGGAAGACGAAAACGGACAATAAAATTTGGTGAAAGTGACACTGGAATTTAATTTGATTTAATAATTACTTATTTATATGTTTGCTTTATATGGATTAAATAACAAAATTAATGCTTCATTTATATTTTGCGTGCTGGTTGTATTAGTGCCTGAAAAGGAGTGCAATTGCACTTAGAATGAACCGTCGTTACGTTATGTTGAACAAAATTACTCCTGAAAGTTCCCATCTACTGCAAGCAGATTACTTTGAAGTTACTCTAAAGCTTCAGCACTGTTCGAGAGTAAAACGAGAATTTCATTAGTAAGAGCAGTTCATAAAAGCTCTGAGAATCGTTTACTGTTTAAGTTTTAAAAAGAGAAGAAGACTGAAGAAACAGTGATTGGAGCTTAAGGAAACTTATAAAAGTAATTGAAGCTGTGTATCCATAAAAACTTATGCAGCAATTCAAAAAGATTTTTCCGGAAAAAAACGTAAATTATATTCGTACTTTGGCGGTCTCAAATCTATAGATTTTTCCGCCCACAAACACTTTATGTTTCGTTTATTAATTCATCCCCTCGGTTCGCCAGCGAAAGTCGATAAATCATATCCTCAACTACTTATTTATGTTTCCATAAAGGAAACTATTTTTATTCATCAGATATATTATCTGACATCACATTTCTTTTTCTGGCACTAGAAACAATTAATTTTACATTTTTATAAATTTGTCCGCCCACGAATACTTACGTTTGTTAATTTATCTCTTGATTCATCAGTAAAATTCAATTGACTCCGCTTTACTTGCTTCTTCCAGAAAATATTATTTGCGAATTCAGATTGCCAAATATTTTTCTTATTAAGATTTATTATAGTCGAATAAACGTCGTATTTTTCCAAAAAAAATAAACTCTCCTAAGTACCTAATAAAAGTGCTCGCATATGCAGATCTCTAAATTTTAATATCACATCGCAGACGAAAATTTCGAGAATTTCAATAAACTTGACGCGTGCATGTTTAAGTAAACGTAAAATACAAACGTGGATCATTTCAAAATTTTCCACGCACGAGTGTATGAACTGATAGATTATTTAAGAACTAGATAATTTGAAACGAACTCATTTTTTAAATTTATTTAAACTAATTCATAACTAACGCTTATTGTTAATTGAAACTGACGTTAATTAAAGATTAATAGTTATGCTTTTCATAAGGCTATGTAGATCATAAGATTTATTTCAGGAACCGGGTATGAGAGCTCCTATACAAGCCACTCCACATTTCAACCAAATTATATGTATAAATTACTTTGTTATTTTAGCATCTACATCATGCAAGACTAATTTAAACGCATTCACAGATCCGTCATTCATCACCGTCGTTTCAAATTTCCCATCTCCGAAAGCTTTTCACAATATTCGCGTTAATTCGAATGGGACGACTAATTTATCACCTGAATTATAATTAAGTAATCCTTCACTGTGACAACTTTAACCAGACGGGTCATCCTGTAGCAGATGATAACCGCCTCCTCAGAAAGCATAAATCATATATAACATTTATAAATGAGATTCAAACATTTCTTATTTTAACTTAATTTACGCTTTTTACAGTGCGCGTCGTCTCGGTGCTTAAACACCAACAATTATCCTGTGAAAAATACTTGGAGACTACAGTGAAATGCTTTCAAAAATTTTATTCACGTAAGGACTATAAATTCTATACAAAACATCGCCGCGTGGAAACGTTGCCAAGCTTTTACAGAATTAATGTCGCATAGTTTTTCACACCACTGCGCCATGCATAAATATTGAACAGAAAAGTTTGTATTTTAGAAGTTGTGTCGAAACATAAATTTCTCGTTTATCTCTTAAAAAAGAGGGCGACTTTACCACACCAAAACATTAAGATATTATAGAAAAAGCTAATTAAACTATAAAAAAAGATTTACTTCCTTATTTTATCATTCACAATTTCAATTAAAAAGAATTCACCTAAGGAAGAATTTTTTATTCACCTACATACACTTCTAATTCCGTGTATGTACTCTTCGGCGCTGAGCAAATAATTTTCTTTTACTCTTGTACCAAATTTGCTCAATTCTTTCTGTCTCTAACTTCTTTTCTTACTTTGTTTAGTGTCAGAACTCAAGGTCCTCCTCTATCTCTCTTTTTCTGCAGTTTGGCTTCCCATATATTTTTCACAGAGCACTTTCTGCCTTTCATGTATCCCCATCAATTTTCTTGGATTAATTCTGGCATCGATTTGTTTCAAGTTATTCCCTTTTGTCAGCATGATTTATTTGGTCCCCCCTCGTCTCCCCTTTCACTCTTCTTAAATTGTTTATTTCTAGTGCTTGTATTTTGCTTTTCATTCCTCTTGTTATGACCCAAAATTTGCAACATATGTAAACTCCGGAATGGAATTGAATCGCCTTCTTAATTCTTTCCTAATCTTTCGAAATCCTTTCTTTTTCCAAACCTCGTACAAATTTCCACCACTTTTATTCCTTCTGTATCATCGCGTCCAGCTGCATTTTCGCTTTTAATCGTTTTTAAAGCTTTCGTCATTTCCCCTCTTGTAATACCTTTGTATATTTTTTTCTTCTTTGTTCAGAATTTCAAAATGCATTATTCAAAAGCGCCCCTAGCAGCGGGCCTATTTCTGAAGGAAGACATAACTCCAAATTTCCAAAAAGGTGTAATATGCCATTCAACTTGAAAGACCCTGTATAATTTTGACTAGAAAATTAGAATGATTTTTTGAAAATAATTTGCAAAATCATTTTGTAGTGAATTTATTATTTCCCCGTTTTAGATAATTACGTGGATATACGTGCAATGTATTTATAGTTACTCCCCATTCTCGAGCTTTATTAACGCGGCACTATAATTCACGTTAGTTACCTAATTGTCTTTTTTTACCAGAGCTTCCACCTACGTGAAATAGCTTGTGCATGACAATAACTCTGAGGCCCTAATGTTGTGGCAGCTGTGATTCAGTAGAGTGTAATTTTAGGTGTACTGTTAACTGCAAGCGACTTCGTGTATTTATTTAACGTAAGTTAAATTAGTTGAAGGGAGGAAAGAAAAATAATGATTTCTTGACACTGTGCAGTTCAGACGGTATTGTTTTTAGAACTGACACGAAATTTGCTTGCCCATTACCGAAAAGAAGAGAAGTTTTAAAATTACTGAAACTAAAACCGCAAAGTTTATAAAACAATCGTTTAAATATTTACTTATACGTTTATGAAACAGCTGTACAAATTCTCATGTCTGAAGCACTAGCATAAATTCTTTATCACAACTACTTACCTCCAATCTGTACGTGTCAGTGAGGAATTATTCAACTTCAAGTTATCAATCAATCTGTACTGTGCCAGGTTTCAATACTGTTGTTTATGTATGTATATCTATTTTTGTAAAAGACGAAAATCTCCGTGTAATTTTTTTAAAGGCGGTCAACGTAATTAAAACTGAAGAAATTAAAGCGAAAACATGTTGATTCCTTTAATTTTAATAATAAACAACCAACCCCAGCAAGTTTATCGACCATTCTAACTTATAATTAGAAAAAATCTTTTTAATACAAATCATTCTGCGAGTACCACTCTTGATTCTATTTGATATTTTAATGACAAAAGCTTGGTAAACGTAACTTTTACATATTTCTTCTACGAAACGCCCCGTGCCGGAACAGGCGCTGAAATATGGGAAACTAACGAAATAAATCACTTCTCGCCCCTGGCCCGCAGAAAGCAACTCGTGCGTCCACCGGCCATTAATATCCTCGAATTTATGATTTACGATTCCGCTATCAATAATGCAGCTTTCAGATCAATTTCGGAGATACGCTTAATGTGCCGTGACTTATTGCCGCTGGAATTTATGATCTCTAATTGCTCGGCTGTTTACTGCGGTAGATAAGCGCTTTAATTCAGGAAAATTATGCTGGCAGTGTTAACATTAATGTTTGCTGTAGGAACATTAAAGACAAAATCCACTTAATTAATCTAAATTTGAATAGGAAAACGTATACAGGATTAAAGAAGTACTCTAAGTTCAAAATATAATAATTATACGAAGAGATTTTAATAGATATGCAAATGTTTGAACTGAGGCCCAGGACACTACGATTCGCTCAATAATGCTTTTTACAAAAGTTTTCTTGAAAGATCAAAAACGGTATTTTTTTAGAAAACGGACCTGCCACCTGCAACCGTTGTTTTCCCCATACTTTATCAGGGCAAGTTCAGGTGCCGAAAAGAATTCGCGAAAAGTAATCTGCAAAATAAAAAAAAACGGTTTTCTTTGTTTAATTATTTTGAAAAATTAGTGTTGTCCCTGTTTACATTAATTTTAACTGTTCTACAACATTTAATTCAACAAATTTATATTGTAATTATATTGTAATGAAAGTATTACACTTAGCTAATCTCAACAAATCCATTCATTAGTTAAGTTCTCCGATGATGACCATTTTTGTAAACAAAATTTGTTGGACAGAATTAATTAATCACCATCGTTCAATTCTTTAGTGACCTCTACATATCCTAGGAATTAATTCTGTCATTAAATGAAGCAACTTACCAAGAATAATAATATAATAATAATAATAATAATAATAAGTCGTTTATTTAGCAATATGCTATTAATTACAAATTAATTACAATAATTACAATAATTATTTTTAAACGAAAGAAATATACATATATGATCCGCAAAATTGAACTTTATCTAATCGTTAATTTGTTATATTAAAAGTAAATCATAATTTTATCTTAAATATATTGCTGATACTAAGAAACCTTCGGAATTTTCTAAAAATGATTCACAATATAACCATAGGCTAATTTTTTAAATGTACTGAAATTTTCACATGATTTAATGTTTAATGGCATATCGTTGTAAATTTTGAACCCTTTAGAGTAAATATTATTTTGTGTTCTAGTCTTATTACACTTTTCTATATAAAAGTTGTGTTTACTTCTAGTTGTGTAGTTATGTATATCATTAATAAACATTATTCCGCTACATAAATAATCTGGACCCTGCCTAAATTTAATTTTAAAAACCATCATTAAAGTTTTAAAGATTATTCTCTGATATACGGTCATAAAATTTAACACTTGAAGCATCAAATTTACAGGTGTGTATCTATTGCATTTTAATACTATCCGCATGGCTCGATTTTGAATTTTCTGAAGTTGCTGAAGCTGATTTTTTGACAGATTGAATAATACAGTAGCGCAAAATTCAATATGTGGTGAAATTAATGCTTTGTATAATTTATACTTAATACTAAAACTTAAATTTTTACCTACTCTACTTAAATAGTTTACTTTTTTCGATAATTTATTCCTAATATAATTAGCATGTATTTGGAACTTAAGATTTTCATCAAACATGACGCCTAAGTATTTAATTTCAGTAGGGTTACTGAAATTAAATCTGTGATAATAACTTAAGTATAAATATTGATAAATCTAAATTTATTGTTTTTGGGTCTTCATACAAAATAAAGCGATTAGATATTAATACTTTAATTATTAAAATAAATAATATAACTTTAAACAGGGTTGTTTAAAGTTATATTATTTATTTTAATAATTAAAGTATTAATATCTAATCGCTTTATTTTGTATGAAGACCCAAAAACAATAAATTTAGATTTATCAATATTTATACTTAAGTTATTATCACAGAGCCATTTGTACAAGTTTTTCAAATCCTGGTTTAATTTACATACCATAGTATTTACATCTGTTCCTGCTATGAATATCATTGTATCATCGGCAAACATATTTAGTTCACAGTTTTCTATGGAGCTTACCATATCATTTACATACAAATTAAATAACAATGGCCCTAATACTGTTCCTTGTGGAACGCCGTATGTTGTTGTACAAACGTCAGATGTATAGTTTCTAAATTTAACTTTTTGTGTTCTGTCTGTCAGATACGATTCAAACCACTTAAGCATGTTGTCCCGTAAACCCATTTTGCACAGTTTTTGTAAAAGTAAGTTCCTGTCAATTGTTTCAAAAGCACGTTTAAAGTCCAAAAACACAGCTATCACTATTTCACCACAATCTAAAGCTTTTAACCATTTATCACAAATGTTTATTATTACGGTTTCACAACTATGATTCGCTCTGAAGCCAGACTGAACTGGGTCAATTACTGAGTTCTCAACGCAGTAGTCCACCAGCTGGTCCTTAATAACGAGTTCTAATAGTTTTTCATATAGAGGCACTGTATTAATGGGACGAAATTCTTCACATAGAGAAGTATTGTGAACTTTTGGAATTGGATTAATTATTGATGTTTTCCAATCCTTTGGAAAATCTCCGTATCTTAGCGAGGTATTCACCAAGTCTAAGAACCAATTTCCTATAATTTCAAATGAGTCTCGTAATATTTCTGTAGATATTCCACTTTCGCCTCCTGATGATTTTTTAATACTTCTTATATAATTTTTAAGATTAGTCATTGTAATAATTTGAAATTTGGAAAACACTTTAAAGAATTTAACATTTTGAATTATCGTGTCATTATCGCTGAACTTAGGAATATTTTCAACAATGTTGTGTATGCTATTTATAAAATACTTATTAAATTCTCTAGAGATTTCTGCTTCAGAAAATAAGAGATTATTTCGAAATTTTATCACATTATTTCGAAATTTTATCACATTATTTCGAAATTTTATCACATGTCTCAAAATAGTAAAACTGCAGGAAGAATGAAGCAAAAAGTAAAAGTAAAATTTAAAAAGAAAGTTATTGTAAATTCTGTGTTGTAGCAACTTAAGTCCAACTAAAGCTTTACTACTAAAACCACCTGAAAGTCATACCAAATATCATCCAAATTGATTCAGGAGTTTTTTTTTTATAAGCAACATTAATTTTTTCAAGGGCTTCGAAACAGAAGACTAGCTTAATGAAGGACTTTATAGAAATCTCTTCCTTTATCCCTTGTATGTTCTCTAATAGTTCCTCTTATTTTCCTTAATTTCTTGTGACATCCTTTCTGTTTGCAGATCTATCAAATTGATCTACTTCTACTTTTTTACAGTATATTCTTTTTTCATTCATCTACCATCCACTACATGCATCAAATAATCAAACTACTACAATATATGACTGGCGACACCGCCCTTTTATGCCCTTTCTGTCCCTGTTAGCTTCTTTGGCTGTATTTCAACTAATTACAAACTTTTTTCAATTATATTACATTGTATTCCGATCTACTTGTTATTCTTCCATTTTCTAACCTTCTTCGCTATTACATCAGCCATCTGTATGCACCAGATGGCCAACTATTGAGTTTTTTCTTGCCGCATCCCAATTGATTACAGCCTTTTGTCAATATTTTTTTTCACTCCTGAGCATTTGTGCCATTTTCAGTGTCCGTTTGTAATTCATTACAGAATTTCACCAGACAAGAATCTACCTTAATTTTGTCAATAACATTGTCATCTTATTCACTTCTCTCTTCTATTCCTTATCAACCTATTATTTTTATTAAACCATCTGTTCCCTGTACCAAATTATTTCTCTTTCATTATTTCCAGCAACGCTTTATTCAAAAACTTTCCCACCTTAGAAAGTTATTTTTTCTATTCAGTTTGACATTTACCTGCAGAAACTTGGATTTTAGATCGTGTCTTTCTAATACAGAATTCCACAATAGTCTGTAGTTTACAATTTTCTTTGATACGTGTTTCTAAGTGGAAGATAATTTCCGCCGTTACACTTCCAATTCTGTGATTCAACTCACACTCCAATTCTCTTTTTGTAATTGACTGTAGTCCCTAAATATTGAAATATGTTCGCTTGTTCTCTACTCTATTCCAAGATTATAAAATAATAGTTGGAACTTAAAGCCAGAGCGAGACAATAATTGAATTAAAATATTTAACGAAGTAATGGAAGCATTTTGAATAATTAAAATATTTCAAACTCGTTTGATATTTTATAATAATTATTTCAAATATTCCATTGTAATGCTTAGTATTTGAAATATCTTCATGTTTCAATTACTTTTAACTATTTGAATTGCTGTTAAGTAATAGAAATTTTTCAGTAACTCGTTTACTACATGGAAAGGTTACGTTTTCTTTTTGTTTGTTTTGTTGTAAAGCCTAACTTGTAACTTGGGATTTTGCTAACAGAAGGGTGACCTTATTTTCGTAATAAAAACTGTGATTTCATATTTAATTTTATTTTAATACCCTACTTTAATCTTAAGCTGCCTCAAATTTTAATGATTTCCCTGCATATCGAATAGAGAATAAATAAATAAATTTCTTCGGTTACGTCCTAATTTCATAGGAAAGATTTTTGGACCAACAAAGTTTACTAAAAGTCGATCGCAAAATTTCTTGCAAACTTTTTAAAAAACTCTGTGTATGTGTTATAGTAACAATATTACGGATTTTAAAATTTAAAATCCGTTAATGTGGATTTAACAATGATAGCAAAGTTTTAGACTCTATAATTATACTCCTACTTTTGATTAAAATATCTAAAAAAGTAATTCTGATAATATAATAATAAAATAATACTATAAATGATAGGAACTAGTATTTGCTCTGTAATTTCAAATACTTTTTGATTTAATAATTGATTCTTGAAACTTGAATTACTTTTTAAAAGTAATTTGCCCAGTTCTGCTTAGAACTGTTCCCAAACTTTTTGGGGTACCGCCCACTTTGAAAGATAAGAAATTTTCGATTGCAAAATGACGAAAATTATTAATTTTAAAGTATTTATTGTTAACCAACCCCGAGAGCGCTTCAACCTATAGCTTAGAAGTGAGAAGTTTAACAAAAATACACAAAATTAAAAACCGACCTTGAACATCATTCGAACTTCAAACTTTGACAAGTTTTTGAAAATTTTTAAATAGATACTAATATTACAATAAACGCCATATTACTAAAAAGTGTGTTTCTTTCATAATTTATCTCTATTAACTATTTTATTGTTCGGGCTAGTGTACTTTGAAGAATTATTAGTTTAATACACTTTTCTTCACTTTATGGAGGAAAGTTTCTAAATCAGTGGATAACAAAAGAACAGAATATATGTGAGTGATTTGAAACGAAGAAGGGAATAAACAGCCTATTTTTCCTTCACTGGTCAAACCATTTAGAAACACTAATGAAAAGTACTTCAAAATTCGAATGGTTAACACAAATTCGAACTTCAGAAAACTATAACTCAGAAATTTGTGTACCTCCGACAATTGCTCTTTCATTCAAAATATAACATTTTTTGATTGAATATAATAAAAATTAAGCCTTACATCTTAGTTCCATAAGAACTTCGAATTTTTAGAACGTTTGAACAAAATAAAATAATCCAATTATTTAAGGGATCTTTTCTTTTAATTTTTAAAATAATTTTTTCCATTAATAAGTTCCATTATCTCAAAAGAAATTAATTTATTATAAATTAAAGAGATGACTCATTGTTAATACTGTTTGCTCGTGTGTGCAAATTGAAACGCAAAAATAAACGTAGCGTTGCTGCTAAAAGTACAACAACCGTTAATAACTTACGAATAAATGATTAAGTGCATACGTTTCTAAATTTAAACCGTTTGCTCTGGCTAATTCACGCTGCACAGTAACTAAAAGCAATTAAAACCCGGCACGATTAAATGTGCTGTACCTTTTTTATTTTACAACGATTTTCATCCTAAAAGCACACCATTTAAACTGGAAAAATAATATTTGGTATCATTATCATTACGTACAACAGTCGAGTCGGTCAAGTTGCCTACATGCATGTTGTTTTGTAAAAAAATAATGTAATTTTAAAATAATAACGATAATTTATTCTTATTAAAATTAGCAAAATTCAAGTTGATATGTTCATTGACTATTATAAAGTGTGATTCCTAAAAATCCATTTATCATTTTGTAATAAATTTTAAAGCAACAAAAAAGACGTAAATTCTATTTATATAACAAAAAGGAATCAATTTTGATAAATAAATAAAACCGTTGAATATTAAAAAAGTCACCCTCCGAAAACTGTATAATATTTCATATCCACCTGACTGACGCGCACATTCTCGCGCTCCTGATCGATGCCGGTCCCTACCTAATTTACTTTTCGCCAGAAAGAAAACCGTTTTGTCCGGAGATTTCTGCTGCGCTTAAATTTAAATCTGAAATTCAATTTAGCGTGCAGAGAAACGAGTGACGTGGGTCAAGCCCGTAAAACAAACACGAACAGAAATTGTTCTGCGCTCTGGAATGTTTACATAACATTAAATAAATCTCGGACGACCAAATGGAAATTTAAACGAACGGGTAGGGTGTTAACTTGTTATCGAACGTGTTGATTTGCAATTTGTATTCAGGAGTTTTAGCTGATGTGAAACAAAAAAAAAAATCGAAAACCAATATATCAGAAATAAAAGTCATGTTCGATAAAAAAAATAATCAAAAAGGATAAACGTAAAAAGATTGTAGTAACTAGAAAACTGTAACAATTAGACACAGGACACCCTTAGTAGAATTGAGAAAGATCCATTCGTGAAAAGAAATGACTTACCCAAATCGTCGATGATAGGCGCCATTCTGAGAGTAACGCCGACGAGTAACAGGCACATGAAAAGCAGTAAGCAGGCAGTGGCAACAATGGTCCAACGTGCTCTTTGAGGTAAGTCATCCGGTTCTAGTACCTTCACATTGTCTTCAACTGGAATAGCAGCGATGGCTATGTGTCGCTTTATCCGCCTCTTGCGTCTTTTCCGCCTCTTTCTGCAAGCCCTCTTCAGTTCTTCTTGGGCAATCATCGCATCTTCTTCCACCGCATCGTAGTCCTCGATCTTAAGGGATATGTAGTCGTCATCATAATGCATTTGTCTGTAAGAGATGAACCCTTCCAACAATTTAAATTTTTTCTTAAGACCCCAGTTGTACAATGCCCGCTTAAATTTACGTTAAAGCTTGAACCCATAGCAACGATTATTTCAACAATTATTGTTAAAGGTTTAAGCTTCAATTTAAAGTAAAGCTGGAATTATACAACAGTTTGTAAAAACATAGAATAGGGAAAGAATAACTATTCAGCAAATGTCTTCTAACCTTCTTCCATACGTAACTATTATTCCAAGAATAATGTTATATAGTTTATCCAACAATTGTAACAAAAATTTCTCTTTGAATTGAAAACGTTCACCACAATTCAATTTTGATTGTATAAAAATAACAAAGAACGAAAACTAATTCACGTAATTCAATATTGGAAATATGTTTAGCAAGACGCGCGACTAAATTGATATTGCATCAACTGATACGCGGAGCAAAGTTTCTAATAAACTTCTTTTCGAAAGGCGAATCGAATTACCTTCATTTTGACGCTAACGTAACTTTCCTCAATATTCGAAATAAAGTTCAGTTTATTTCGTTTCGTGTTATCCCGAGTTCCAGAATTTTTAATATAATCTGTGCGTTCGCTCTGATAATTCTGCCCCGAGCAATCAAACGAAAAGTTTAATCACATTATGATATTCTTCTGCGCTTCGAAGTATCTTTTGTGGAATTGAAACTCTCTCATATCGCATGTTTACTTAGTCTGAGATACCGTCTGCATAAAAAGCGAGTAATCTTCAAAGTAAATACCCTTTACGTGCTTAGGAAGCTTTATATGCGGATTTATCTCGAGCATGTGCTTAGCAGAATATCTAACACAAGAGAAAAAAGCTTGATCCGCGCGAATACTACTTACTTTATTTTAGAGAAATTTAGTGTTTATTTTAAAGTCAAGAGAATTGAAACTTTAGCTATATCCAGGAGCTTTCGTGGACTTCGTGGAGAATTATGGATTTTCATTTGAAGCTCCGGCAGTACTTTTGAACCGAAAATAAAACACGTATTGCGTAACGGGGAGCATAACTTATTCAAAACAAAACAAAGTTTTCGGAGTTGGTAAATTGTTAAATAGAAATTGCGAAGTACACCGTCAGCGAGAGGTTGCTTCTCCATCGATCTTAGCTAAAGTTTTTATTATGTAGATATTTTTTTCCCTAGAACTTCTTGGTTTCGTCCTTAATTTCACACCGGGATTATCTGATGAATTAAAATTTATTATTAGATTATTATTTTTAAACTGAAAAAGTATCGAAAATGGTGAAAAAATTACATTTCAACAGAAGGTCCATATTATATCGATTTTCTTTTTCCAGTTATACTTACACGTCTCCATTATTGTCATGCCTGCAACAACAGGAGTGTGCACTATGGCCAGAACGAACGCATTTATCTTCAGGACATACACCACCGCAAGTCAGGAATGCCTGGTGTACTTCCTCGTCACTAAAAGGGGGGGTTTCTTGACAACACCTCTCAATACCATACCTGGGACCACTCTCCGGAGAAGAACTTGGAATTCGCTGCCTTCTCCGCCCTGCAATAAAAGAATTCAAACTTATCCTCGTTTAACTGAAAACCAACTAATTTAAAACACCTTTAAGAAGTTTTTATTTCTAGGGTAAAGTACTGCTCCGTACCTCATTTTTACGACGTGGAAAACCGTCGGTAAATTTTCTCGAAACGTGTGAACGCGTCGACATAATTCATGAGGTGGAACGCTTACGATTTCCGTTTGACTTGCAACCACAAATCATGCTCATACGTGAAGGAAGACGTTTTATTCGGAACGAATTCGGGAAAGTAGTAAAGTGTAAGGTGAACGCGATTTGAATTTAAATGGAATTCGAATCTGTTATAACGAAATTTAAACTCCAAACTCTTGCTTACTCTATCAAGCAGTGGAATCAACAAATTAATAATAAATTAATTTCATTAGGTTGATTTGTTTAGAAATCCTGCAACTATTAAAAAAGAATTTAAAACACTAAAGATACAAAGAGATTCTATATTTAAACTTAAATAGTTTTAAAATCTTTTATTGTTGTTGATAAAATAAATCAAAACTTATTTCATCAACAAATGTGATTTTTTATGTGTTATTTCGATTTTTAAATAAATATGATTCAGTTTATTTTTAAAACTTCGAATATTACTATACACTTAATTGACTACATTGCAAGGAGAAAAAATAAATGTCAAATGCACAGCGTGTTGAAAAGGAAAGCAAATAAGTGTAGAGGGAGAATAATTAATGAAAAGTGGCTAATACGAGATGTGATATCTAATGAAAAAGTGCTACTCTACTCAATTCTAAACGCCGAACATGGAAGCTTTTAAAAAACAAACTTTCTGGTTCCTACGTTAACTATTTTACGTTCTATAAGTTTCTAGCCTAAAGTTTTAAAACGCTTTTAAAAGTTTATGTAGACAGAGACATCGACATTTAAGTGTATAAGAAATTGTATTAAACTTAACTTTTATATTAAGATAAATGTAAAATAGCTTTCATATTCATAAATAATATTTTTTACCCATTTAAAGCAAACTGTTTAACAAAAAAGTTGATTCTACAAAAGTATCACTCCTTATGTATCTGAACTTTCAAATTTGAATTGTTTTCATTTACTAAAGTCACTTCATACAACAAGTAAGCTTTATAATTAAGTTAAATAAAAAAGAGTGATTGGGTCAGGGTCAGTAACTAGCCCAGTTACCCTAGGCTTGCAATTTTAGACTTTTCTGACTTGTGTGTAACGTAAATAAATAAAAAAGCTCAGGTTGGGTTCGCAATCCTGAACTTTACGACATGTTATCCCGATAATAAAATTTCCTATTGTTGGAGCTTGAAATTGAAAACACAGTTCAAATTTTTTGGATTCTCACAATCTTCTGGATGAATAATACTATACAAGTTCAAAAATTTCTTAAATCTGAGGCGCAAATAAATCTTATCTTACCTTACAGTCGACTGCGCTTTGATATCAAATATAATTGAATAACTTTGTCTTAATAGCTCACTCACTTATCTTTCTAAATACGACTGGATTTGATGATTAATTACTACCAAATTAAAGAAAACAATTAACTTACCTGTTTTCTTGCTTCTGTGAACTTTCGCCAAGCCAATTTCATCGCTGTTTTTCCGCCTCCTGTGTTTCCGGTTTGTCTGCGAATGATATGAATGTCCTGAGTCCTTGTCTTTGGAAGAGGCCGTCGAGGTGGAAGTAATTCTGAGTCTATTGATCAGCATCCTCGGACTAGAATGTATACTGGAAGTTCTGTCGTTCTTAATTGCCTCAACCTTGCTTTCCAAGAGCGAATTTAACACCCCCTCGAGCCTGGCAACTTCGAGGCAAGTAGTGTTTTGCGGTGGGCTTTCATAGCATAGGTCTTCAGTTGAGACGGCCTTGTCCGTCATTTCCATTTTCACGATAAAGACTTGTAAAAATATGAGTGAACCTCTTCCCTGTCACGATAGTTTCATTCTGGGTTGCCTCCAGCTAACGAGTTCCTTCTAAGTTTTATCGAGGTTGAGATTTGTGCGTCACATCGAATTCGTAGCTGAAATTGAAAACATGGTAATAAAAGAGCAATAAACAGAAATGATTTACTTGACAAAATATTTTTCTTATATGTTTCGATATTTATTTTTACTTCAATTGAAAATATCTCGCATACACAATTAAAAACTTATTTTTTTGTAGTACAACTTAAGTTTTTATTATTAAATCAATGACAAGCTTAATTGTGTTTGTATTGTTATTTTAAAACACTCCGTAAAAATCAAAAAATAAAGGAAAGTCGAACTTTGTAAGCTTGCTTTACGAATAGCCTTGTCAAACCCTCGTCAACGACGACGAGCGCTTTAATACAATTCTGGTCTGCTACTTTCTGTATTGTTTATCAAGGACCACTTTTATATGAATACGAAGAGACATCCCACGTATACTCATGCATGCCCTCAAGGATATTTGAAACGCGAACGAAATATACAACCTACAATAAGGTAGAGATAACACAGATATAACGGAGACAATTTATTAATTATTTTTCTTGATTTTAAAAAACATGAATTATTTAGGGATAAATGTGTTTATCTACACCTGAATAGTTTATTGAAAAAAATTAGTAGTGTAGCTAAGAAAAAAGATATAAACTAGCCTCTAAAAGAATTCCGTTTCTATATTCTGTACCAGAAGGTAAATAAATTTTTGTTTTATATTGGCAACAAATTTGCGTAATTTTTGTCAAGTGTTTCCTCCTCCTATAAAAGCTTGCGATATTACGTTTAAAAATAGATGTGGTAATTATACAAAGCATACAAAGGTAACGTCTGTAAAGGAATTAAACATACATTTTTGATGACAAATTTAATATGCATTAATCTATTAGAATTAGATTCTCCGCCGTTATTCTCTTAATATTGTGAGACATTCTAGACAATTATGATTACATTAAGTCAAGGCAGGATAGAAAATCTAATTAACTTATAAGAGAAACCAGAAAGAGCCATAACTGAAAGTGAATTAATTCGATTTTATCGTCAGTATCGACTATGAAACATTGAGTACCTATCAGCAGAAGAAATTCGCTGCGATAAGCGAGATCTCGTTTCATCACGTTCTTTTAAATTTGTCCCTCGACATATTTGATTTCATTCAGCCAAACTTAGCACAAAATATAAACAGTACATTACGACGCATATGACCGCATTTCCTATTTATTTTATTGGTGTTTGCACAATCATATCTGATCAAATGTGCACGTGACACGTTTTATTTGTAGTACGCGGTCATATTAACGGACCGTTTATCGCTCTCTTTTTTTTGTTGTCCACAGTAAAACGCCAGTTTCGCCAGCAATAAACCGCAGAACGGCCAGAAACTTAAAACGTCAGCTCGTAAACGGAACTATTTTATTTGAAGATTATGTTTATCCCACAATGTAATGGCGTAATTAAATTATTCGATTCGTAATGCGGGATTTATTTCGCAGAAACTTCACATTACGGCTAAATTTAGCTCCAGAAATTTTGTTCCGTAAATAAACCCTCATTATGCACCCGTATTATTTATTTAAAAGCGTTATATTCGCGACAAGTTGTTAGAATGTACCTAACAAGGAATGGTGGAGGCGCCAGGTTATGCTCTCGATATTGGCCTACTAACATTTTTTTTTAATAAAATTCATATTATTTATTTAAATACTTTATATTCACGATAATTGCCAACATTTATCTAGAAAGTATGGAGGTGCCAGGAAATTTTCTTGATATTTAAAACAGTTTAACGTAAGGATTTTCATTCAGTCGAAAGATAGTTCTGAATAAAAGTTTTTTTTAGGAGTAAAAGAAAAAGAAGTAATTTGCTAGGGATGAAATAGAAAATGTAGCAAGAATATTATGGAAGTGTAGATAAAGTTTAGAAAGTAATCAAAATACGAATACGAAAGATCAGGAAAGATGTTTTAGAAACAAAGTGAAAAAGTAAGAATAGGAACATTTTAAACCAAAAGAAAATGGAAGAAATTTTGAAGGCAAGAGAAAAAAAAACATTCATAAATCGAGTAATAACAAAAGTAAATTAATAAATAAATATAATTAAATAATAATGTGCTTGTACCATAAATAATAATCAAAATAATGGTTTCCTTATGATTGTTTGAATTTAAACATGTTATTAATAATCTCGTTTTTGCTATTACGATCCATTAAATTTATTTATATTTTAATTCCGCACTGTCCATTTCTTTATACGCTTGTCCACGGATTTTGTGAAATAAATGAAAAACTCTTTTATTTTAGGTTTTAGGAAAAGATGTCCCTCTTTATTTTGTGCTTGCACCTACAAAAGTGATAAAGAAATTCTCAAAATACTTCGTGTATGGCTTTAAATTTAAAAGACATACTAACTTATTCTCAAAAATTTGTCTCAGTTCAAATTATAATCAGAATTAACGTATTAGCCAAAATTGTCTAAGTGATTAATCAAACTTATTCCTCAGTACTTGTCGGTAATCAATACTCTTAGTTAAAGCTATAGACACATTGTAGCAGCGGATCTATTTAGTAAAATGTTACGGATTCAGAGAAACTTCTTACTCTTTATGACTAATGATAAATTTAATGTAAAATATTCAGTAACATGTATAAGGAATTTAAGTATAGAGTAAAAGAGTATATAGAGATGGTAAGGATTACATTAAATAATATTTTCCATACTTAAAATTAATAAAAATTTTCATAGTAAAAAATGTATAATGCCAAATTAATTGCGATTTCAATTTTTTAATGAAATACTGACAACTAATAAAACGATAAAATTATGGACCTGGTAAGTCTACTTCACAGAACTGAAAATCAGAAAATTTCAAATTACAGGAACAACTTTAACCATAAACGAGCAAAAACTTGAATTAAACATTTCAGCAGTGCTCCTATTGAAAATAAAAATTGTGACAATTAGTTTAAGTAAGTTTATATTATATTCCACAGGCAAGTAAGTAAGTACACATTCATATTATTAAAAAAAAATGCTGACCATTATTGGAAGAGATGCCAATTAATTAAATAAGCCTAATTAAATAAATAAACAATAATTTGAACAAGTAGGACCGAAATAACTGTCCACACGATGCTCGAGGATTCCATTGCAATCAGAATTAATTTTCAACAAACTTTTAAATTAATATTATTAGTATATAATCAGGAAAACCCCTATTAACCACTAGGGTGTAGGGGGTGTAGCGTATAACTATTTACTATAAACAAAATTATTTCATTCCTTCTTGCTTTGTGATAGCTTCTTTGCGTTGTTCCGTGTCTTTCCTCTTTTCCTCAGGTTTCTTTCTACTGCGTGTCCCAGGTCTCTTTTGGTCTTCCTCTCCATCTTTTCTATTGCATTCTCGCATCCCAAATTCTCTTCACTGGCATTGTTTCCTTCTTTCTTTGTAAGTAACCCCATCAGCTGATCTGTTTCTAACATCTAATTCTACCCTGATTTGTTCGTTCCTCGTTCTGTCTTTCATTATTACTCTCTTGACTCTTGTTAAGTACTTCATTTCGGTCGCTTGTATTTTGCTCTTTTGCTGTTGTATCAGTGTCCAAGAGTCACAGCCGCATGAGAGAATAGGTTAGTAGATAGCTTTGAGCACATTCATTTTTGTAGATGTAGTTGTTTCTTTTTTATTTATAAATCACCTCTTCAGGGCGTAATATATATTATTTACTTTCTCTATTCTTTTGATTATCTCTATATCATTTCTCTCTGGTTCGTCTATCATTACTCCTAAATACTGTATCGAATCTACTTGTTCTATTTCCACTCGTTCTATTTGGATATTTTCTTCTGTTTTTTTTCTGAATATCGCCATTACTTTAATTTTGCTCTTGTTTAATTCCATTCCATTTTTGTTCCGTGTTTCATTCCAAATCTTTATATTCTCTTGTAAGTCTTCTTCATTGTTTGATGCAATCATCCGCAAAGGCGCATTCTGTAATTTCTACTCTTTGTATTTTTCTGAATCCAATTGATTGCATTCTCTTATGATGTCATCCATGTAATAATATTATTAGCAAAACAAGAGAAAAATCAGAAAAGTACTTCGCATCGACTCCACATGTTCAAATTAAAACGATAGTGAATCGATCAATTCGACTGAATGGATTCGATTGAGCCAACCATTTTTACTATTCTTTGAGTCTTCTCGGAGTATCTTCATCTTCTACTATTACATGAGATTTAGGCAAGATGAAAATACTCTGAGGGGACTTTAGAGCAGTGAATCGAAAACGCTGTAAGTTTAAACCATCTGGAATTCTCCTCGGTTTTAATTTCATAATTCTTTAATGAAGCTTTAAAAACATTTAACTTTGATGTAATCAATTCAACCACGTCCCATTTTTAAGACTCATGAAATTTCATCTTAAGTCATTTTGTTGCTTTTAAAAAATAAATAATAATAAATATCGCTAGCGGTATGGGTGCAGTAAGAATGAAATAATAATTTTGAATTTAAAGAAAAAAAATCTGTAAAATGTTTATTATTGCAAGCCCTGCTATAAGCTTTAATATATATTTTTTTTAGTTTAAGAAATACTAACTATTAGAAAGTTTTCGCAGGAAGTTACGACATGAATGTCTATGTGTATGAAAGGCTATTTTGCTTTGCACTTTTATTGATTTAGGCAATCAGAAATCTAGTTTTAGTTTTAGTGTATCTAAATTTTACCATATGCTTAAATCCTATAGAAGAAAGGTCAGTTTTATGTCCAGTATTTAAAACTCCTGCCATAGCTTAATAAAATCTGAAAATTTTATAACTTTCTAAAAGAATTATTTAACATGAACACATCACTTTTTTTAGAGAACTGGATTTATAATATCAAGAGCCTAGGATTTCTTCGAATTTTCATCGTTTACAATTTTATATAAAATAGAAATATTTTCTTATCTTAAATATTCGCATTTTTATATAACACGTTCAAGTTACATAAATCTTCTGTTAACTTGAAAGCAGAAAGAGAGATTTCAACTGGAATGTCAGAAAGATAAAAACTTCAAATGAAACGTGAATTCTTTAAAAGAGAAAACGGAAAACAAGGATTTTAAGAAGTAAACAGCAAAATCTAAAGTCGAAATTCAACATTTTATAGGTTTAATATCTGTAAAATCGGTTAAAATACAATTTATCTTTCCTGACTTTGACGTACTTGCTGTGATAAAATAAATGATTTCTGTTATAAAACTGCAAGAATACACGGAAAGGAGGAACTCCTCAGTTTTACGAGACATAACTTCCTCAACCAAATGAAATTTTTAGTATTTTAATATTTGAGGAGTGAACTGCGGAAAATATCTCGCGTCAATAAATTGATTTATGGCGAATTTGATACGTAATACAATACCCACTTCAGCACGCTATCTAAATCGTAATTCTTATCGGGACGTTCCAGCACAAATCAATATTTTGGTCGCCAAAGCACAACGTTATAAGTTATAAATCAATAGGTAATAAACGACACTACGTACTTCTGAAATAAAGTTGTATCAAAATATATTCAGATAATTTTCATGCTTTTTGAACGCATGCAACGAAATTAATTTTAATAATTTATATCTTATGAAGACAACTTTTGCGAAAATATGAAAAACACAGGCAACTCTCATTCACGTTCAAGTCTTCCCATTAAATATTTTTAATCCCGTGTGGGAAATAGACGTTCTCTACGTGTTCTTTTGGGTGAAAGCAAGCATTCATTTAATATTTATTAAAACGTATACGGAATGAAAATGCACCTTAAAATGAAACTTTTGCGCCAGCACATGTGCAATTACCTCGAGTATAAACTATATGCAAAAATATGCTTAAAAATTTTGTCAAATTTCTTTTAAAGAGTACGCTGATTTGAATCGGCTGTTAAAAATTCTTCATTTTCAAATTATATTTTTAGTGCCATAAAAAATTGATTGGCGTAGATCTTAAACTACGTAATATTAACGAATTTTACTGTTTCATTTAAACAACATTAAAGTGACTAATTAAAAGTTATTTTTAAGGCTTTCGAATCTTTCGCTTTACATGATTGCCTGTAACAGTTGCAAACGCCAGTAAAATTTTTATTCCAAACAAAACCACCAACAATTACGCTAAGAGTGATCGTAACATCCAAAAATATGTTGATGATTTGTCTAATTACTTTCAGATAACGCCTCTATTTATTCCCTATTCATGTGTGATTAATCTGACATCTAGTAGAAAAGAACTTTTGATTTAATTAATATATTAATAAGTAATTAATAAATAAAATATTAAGGAAAAAGTCATGTGTATGTGTACTAACGAAAATCACAGAAATGTTGAAGTGTTATTCTTTATTTATTTATTTAATTTTTTCTTCTATACGTTTAAAAAAATAGGTAAATATGAAAGAAATTCTTCTAGTTTCTAATTTACTACACTTAGGCAGCATAGTTTTTTCTTCTCTTTTATGTATTCTATTTAAACTTATAGAAAAACATCATAAAAGATGTAATTATACTAATTGAAGTCCTACTTCATAAAATCGATATAAACGGAGATGTTTTGCAGTATGTTCGACAACATCAGATTATCCATCCTGAGGAAGCTCTCAAACGTACAACGAAACGTCGATATTTTTATCGCTTTTACAAAGTGTCTGAACAAGTATAATTATATATTTTGTGACCATTTTCAACGATCAAGAAAATGCTTCAATTATAAAAAAGCTTTCTTCTTTCTACCTCCAGCTTTATAAATATTAATTGCTCTTAAAACGTTGTAATAGAATTTACAAAATAAATTATATATAAGAGGTCTTTCTTAGGAATGTAAATCGACGAAAGATTGATGTTGCGGTTCAAAAAAATAATGTAAAACAATACAATTAACTAATCAATTAATAGTAAAACATGTAACTTCGCGGAAAATGCGTTCAACTCTGAAGAAATGAACTTACAATAATTCAATGCAGATCACTTTGTCTCACATTATCCCAAATACACAAGATTTATTTATTAATGTATTAATTATATATAAAATTTTACATTTAATTTATTAGAGAAGGAAATAATTTAAAAAACAAAAAATTTCAATGCTTGTTTGTATTTTTCTGGTTTTTAAATAATTTATACAGATCGCGTCAATGAATTTATAGTAGTTTTGCATATAAGTACATTCACATTTTTATAAAGAAAAAATTTTATCATAAACTAATTTCAGAACAATAAAAAAATGGGATCCTCATACTTACCTTTTCAATATCTTGTTCGTGATTTATATTCTATGATAATTAATTTATTTAAACAACAATCTTTTTGCACTTAAAGAGATTCAAAGTAGGCACTTTTGTGCTTGTGTTTAAAAATGTCTAATCGATATAAATTTGCTTAATCTGCAAATATTTTAACTGAAACGTTTGTCTTTAAATGAAGAAGGCAATTTCAAGAAAATTATCACCAATGTTATTTTGTTTTCAAAAGAACTGGTTTTCCACCGGTTTTCATATTAGTTTTGGCTTAAGCCCCACACGTGTTTACATGCGTTAATTCTGCATGCAGCTTAAATTTTAAAAAAATCCTCAAATAAAATGTTCCTATTTATTATTTTATTTCCGTAATATCACTTTAGTACCAACTGATTTCTCTGTGCCCTTTGTTAAAGAACACGAATCGCCAGGTCCTTCCAAATAAAACCATGCCTGACAAATAAACCGAAGGAAAAAAAACATTTAAAGCGGCGTGCAAATAAATCGAAACTAGATTTACTGGTTTACTATAAATTCGTCCACTAACATTTCAATTGAAAGCCTAACTCCACCAAATAAAAAAAGAATGTTTCACTTCGCCACTCTGAGCTAACAAGGAAATTTATAACTTTACCCTGTCGAGTTTCGTTTTTTGTCCTGCACGCGAGCGTTAGCTTATCGTTTGGGGAAAGTTTTTCTGCGGCACATACCGTATCATTTTTCGTTGTTCGCGGGGGTAAAGCTGCGGCTGTCGGGAAAGCCCGTCCTGAACTACATATAGCTAACAGGTCCTATTCCGATGCGCCGGGATGCTGGTAGTTAACACTGACGTCGCTTCGATCCGGGAGGGCGCTATTATGGATGAACCACGTGCAACAAGCCATATGTGTTCAAGTAATAAGTCGGATAACGCCACTTCACAATTTTTATTGAAAATTGATTCACCGGGGAATTCATACATGTCATTTCATGACATTCCCTTACTAAACAGAAATCTTTAATAACACTTATTTATTTATCACAGAAACAAAGTCACAGATTCTTTCATGAAAATTAAAATGAAGTAGATTTAGTTTACGACGTAATTTTACTACGTTAAATTAAGCTTTACTCCTCTTTACCGGGACTTTGATTTGAAAGCTCTCGTGAAGGTGAAAAGCAACTAGGGAACCTAAAGAAAAAGGAAGAGTCGCAAAACAAAAACTAAAACTGCTTAATAAAAGAAGAGAAGACCCAGGCTAAAACGGAAACATCAAATAGAAAAAAAATTACAAATGTCGTGTAAAGGGAAGGAGGCAAAAAGTAAAGATTGGATAACAAATTATGAAACAAGCCTTGTGCCTCGACAGAAGTGTTCGTGTCCGGAAAAAATTGTGTTGGCTATAACGGATAGATATAGGGAAGAGTAGGGTAAACACGAACGAGGGGTAATCACGAATCTCACTGTTACATTATTTTGGAAAAGGATGTATTATTTTTATCACGTAACAGCTTCAGTCGTGTCTAATACCGAACAGCAAGTGATATGCTCATACGCTCGTTATTCAAGAAAAATATATTTGAAAATTTTTATTCGTTTCCATGTAATTTTTTAACCAATTAAAATAAATGTAGTTTTTGTTGTATAAAGTAACGAGAATAATGCTTTAATAATATAAGAAAATACCAACTAAACTGTTTAAAGTAAGCGATTTTATGTCCCATAACTGTCCTTCATTACTTTTGTCTTGGACCTTGTGAGGCATTGCCGTACGAAATGCGTGGGGCAATTACAAACGTTCGTCATTACCTCACAGTCTGTTTTAATTACGTACAATATTATCTTATGTTTTGATGGAGCGTTTTCAAAGTATACTGCCCTGGTGCAGTGACGACATTGCACTACACCAGTTTAATTATTAGTGCAAAAAAATCCCTATATTTGCAATGGCACCATTGCACTGACCCATTAGATCGAAAAAAATTACCCATTGAAATAATGGCCGATTTTTATTTAATGAAGGCATAGTTTTTGACGACTTTAAACTAGTCATTGCCGATAGAATAAACCTCTAGTCTTCTCCATAATGTACAGGTGTATGAGACACGTTGGTACTTCTAGTTCCAGGCAATGCAGAAGGAAGGCTACAATTTTGTGACTGGTACTTTGGAAAATTGCGTGCAGATGAAAATTTTTCCAGTAAAATAATATGAACTGATGAGTAGTGAATTACGAGTGACGGCATATTTAATAGGCGCAATATTCATCAATGGCCCAAGAAAATCCTCACCAGCAGATAAATAGAGTGTACCAAGGCCGATTTGGCTTTAATGTTTGGGTGGCCTTACTAGGAAATGGGGTTCTTGCTTATGAAACTTTTGATCACAATTTAAATTCTCGCAGTTACTTAAATATTTTGGAAACCCATATTATTCCTTTTATGGACAATCTTCCGTTAAGGGAAAATCTACTTCCAACATGATGGAGCGCCGGCTCACAGTACGGCCATAATTGTGGAATGTTTAAATGCCAATTTTGGAGTAAAGTGGATTGGAAATAATGGACCTATCAGGTGGCCACCAATTTTGGAGTAAAGTAGATTGGAAATAATGGACCTATCAGGTGGCCAGCTAGGTCACCTGATATGACTCCACTGGACTTTTTTTTATTGAGGGCTATTAAAAGATAAGCTTTACTTAAATCGAGCAAATAATGTAGACGAATTGCGAGAAAATTTCGAAGCAGCTATGCAAAGTATAACAAATGTCCATATACGCAATGCAGTCACTTGCGGTGTGCCAAGACGGTGTCGACTTTGTGTTAATAATAATGGTCAGCAATTCGAACACTTATTGCAGTAGTTTTTGTGGAATCATAATTACTTATTTTAGTTCATAATTTGTTAAAATAAAATATAAATTTTCAAAATTACTCCTTTATTCTATTTGTGTTAAATATAATGCTATACTATCATATATTCTTAAAGGTAATTAAAAGAGCAACAAAATAGTACAAAGAAATACAGGGTGTCCCATTTAAAAAAATATTTATACTATATCTTAATAACAAGAATACATAATAAAAATCTGACTACGCCAACCGATTCTGCGGAAAAAAGTGCCTGAAGAATGCCATTTCGCTTTTTTGATAACTTTTATATTAAACAAACTACAGGCAATTTTTAAAAAGGTCGAAATTTGAAAATCATCTGTAGCACCGAAACTAATCTAGATAGCCATGATTTGTTTTCCCTATTAATATTTTCTCATGAGCTCATGAGTGCTAGGTCAGATTTTCGATACCTATCAGATTTTCCGAAATAGCCTATAGTAGCAACCAAAATGAGACACCCTGTACTTTCATTGATTGCATAATGATATTTTTAGATTAGGTGATTCAAATATAAAGAAATTGGCCTCATAAATCATTAGGAATATTTTTTAACGGATTTTTGGAATATATTAGAAATTTGAATAGTTTGAATAAGGTGCAGGCACCAAATAACGTCATTCTTAATTTAATTGAATCTGGCACCTAAACCATTTTTCAAAATATTTTAAATTATGACCTAACTGAATCTGCAGACATAATAGAATAGTACACAGAGCAAATTATATATTTTTGACTTATTAACTTTTAGAAAATGAGACTTTTGTGTGAACGTACAATCGGCGTTATTGAGAACATAGGTAAAGGGAACGATTCATACAACGGGAAATCCTTCATGGGGGCTCTTAAAGTTAACTCACGTCACATATTGCTTTCGAAAATTGACGTTTGTCGAGTTTAGAATTGGTTGTTAAGTCATATTTTGGTAACAAATCAAAGCAATCCATCGATTCCGACAAGATTTAATTCGATTAGGTATTTAGGGTAACACCAAAGGTACATGCTATGAGAACCAGAGTTTAGAACAATTCCGTGAACAAGCTTTTAAAGCAGTACAGGCAGAGTGGGAGATATTTGAAGTCCCAAAACTCATTCTGATTTTCCGTCAAAATTTTTCAACCCTACTATATTCTAACAATAGCATTCATCTGTAAACTGAAAGTATAGTATGTAACATTATTTTTATGTTTACTCACAAATGCTGTCCTTCTTATGGTCCTGAGCCTTGTATGCCCAAGTCTCAAATTAATTTTGACTTAAACTGGAGATTCTTACGAGAAAGTTCAAGAAGCTGCAATTATGTACTATGCCCGACAAAAAAAATCTGAGACATGTTATGTGTTCTATTGTAAATAGGACGAATTAAGTATTCTTAAGAAAAAAATCATCTGCTTATTTCTGTGTTATTTTTACGTTAGCAAGCATAATGAATTGTTTAAAGATGTATTCAAACTAATAAAATAACTCAAAAATGCTAAAGTCAAGTTGTTTTTTCTTTATTTACAATTTACTTCTAATAAGTAAATTCGGTACTAAAAGGACTGAAATATTTTTTTTGTTTGCTTTCCTAAATTTGCGGTACACTGGGTTTAACTCGAGCCAATTAAGTTATAGACAACAAATCAATTAAATTGTTCAAAATTTTTATTTTTATCTTTGCGAAAGCGATACTTTGAGCGTTTGCGGCACGATAAGCTCATAAGGCTGGAGGCTCGAATATTGTATGTAAAAGAAATATTTGTTGTACAGGGCGCGGCAAAATGGTTGCCACGATTTGGGAGGTGAATAAAAACCAAACAAAACAAGATAAAGAAATAAACATTTTATTTTTGAAAAGTAATTATCATGATATTTTGAAATGTTATGTTTTAAAAATCACATTAATTAAATGACGGCCGTTGTTTTTAATGCAGTCTCGAAATCTTTCTCGAAAGTTCACCATTACCTTGCGAAGCATGTCCTATAGAATTGCGGTGATTTCTTGCCTTATTGCTGTCTTTGAGTCTTCCAAATTCCGTGTGCCGATGTTGGTAAACTCGTGCCTTTAGGTGCACTCATAGAAAAAAAATCCAAAGGAGTCAAATCAGTGCCTCTTGAAAAAAATCGCAACGGATTAAATCAAGCGAGCTTACCAACACCACGAAAACCTAAAGGTAGCAAAAAGGCAAGAAATCACCGCAATTTCACAGGACATGCTCCGCAAAGTAATGGCGAAAAATTTCAAAAATAAATGTTTCTTTAACTTGTTTAATTTGGCTTTTATTCATTCAAAAGAATTAAATTATAATTGGTTTCATTGCATTAATGCTTTATTACTGTGATTCTAGATAAATGAATTAAAGTAATTTATTTTCAGTCAAAACCCTAATATTTTCAGAAAAAATAGAGAGAATACTTTACATTATTTTATTTTGTAAATATATAAAACTCTTACACTAAATAATATCATTAAAAAAACAAACTTCACTGATCAATAATATAATTAGGATGCACAACTAAAAGTGGATCTTCTTCCTCATGCTGATCAGGACCTTTCAGACCAGCTTTTGTAAGTGGAATGATAACTTGATCCTGCAAAAATCAAATTAATAAACCAATATAGTTCACATTGAAGAAGCAATTACATGATAAATCAAGCGATCGATGACTTTTTCAATCAGCTCTTTCTTCTCTAACAGTTCATCTTCAGATTCAATTTGATCAGCGATTAGATTCAAATGGAATGCAACTACATCGCTCCTACGCATACCTCCCTCACGATTTTCTACAATAATCGGAAAAAATGTTTTACTAACACTAAGTCGTTAAATAAAATAATAAAAGAAATACCTTCTTCCACTCTTGCCTCTTCACGCCTCATGTGTACAACAATCATGTTACTTAAAGCTTTATATTCTTCAAAACTTAATACCAGTTTTTTCTTGGGTGGTGCGGGTATTTCAGGAACAGTATCTTCGGGAACATCATCTTCAATCATAGGTTCACCTTCATCATCTAAATGAATATCTGGTTGCTCCACTCGAATAATCGATTTATTTAACAAACGAAATGCTTCTTTAACATGCTTTGGTTGAACTTCATCTGATATTTCCATCTTGGCCATCGCTTCAGCCAAACGAATCATACTTTCAAGTTGCCTCACCGTGATCCTCCAAGTAGATTTTCCCGTGGTCGTGCTGTCACGCAATCTTAAGTGATTGTAATGACGCACCAATAACTCAGCAGCGGCTTCATTGATGAGTGGTTTGAATTTCCTAGCGAATGTAATGTATTGCAAAACTTCTTCTTTGGAATATATTTGTTCGACATTCTCTTCTATGTTACTGTGCAGGTCTACAATTTTTCTTGCTATAGCATAATCAACTACCTCATTACATTCATCAACCAAAATAAAAAATAAATCAAAACGTGACATGATTGGGGCTGATAATGCGATATTTTGTTGCAAGGACTTCGCTCTATCATATCGCCCTCCAATAGGATTTGCTGCTGCAAGTATTGATGTTCGGGCATTCAAGGTGGCCCTCACTCCTGCTTTCGCCAATGAAATAGTTTGTTGCTCCATTGCTTCATGAATCGCAACTTGATCTCGAGGATCCATTTTATCGAATTCATCAATACAGCACACCCCATTATCAGCCAACATTAAAGCTCCTGCTTCTATGACAAAATCAGAAGATTCTTCGTCCTTCACAACTGCTGCAGTTAAACCAGCTGCAGAGGATGCTTTACCCGAAGTATACACAGCACGAGGTGAAAATTCTGAAACCTGTTTTAAAAATTGAGATTTAGCAGTACTTGGATCACCAACAATACAACAATTTATATCTCCACGCAATGTCGTTCCTTCTATAGTCGTTTTTGAAACGCCACCAAACAACATCAGCAAAATTCCCCGTTTAACTTCTTCATTACCATGAACGCTTGGAAACAAACTGTTTATCAAGTTTTGATATAAATTTCGATCATGACTCATTTCATACATGTGTTTCCATTCCCCATCAGTCATTTGTCGCTTCATCATTTCTGGAGTTATTTCATCTAGAGGCATTTCAATCCCACCAAATCTTGGATTAGTCGGTTGCACACTACAAGCCAGGAAAGACATTCTATAATTCATGTCACGGACTCCTAAGGCTTTTAAACCTCTTATACCCTCTCCCTCATCACCTCCTTTATGCCTTGAATTTATTTGTGCTTTAGCACCAGGCAAAGCCAAAGCACCAACGTCTGGCACAACTATTAATGTACCAGTAAAATCATATCTATCACCGGCTTGTACAGTTTCTACATTTTCTGCTCTGAGTATTACTTCCAGACTCCTGGGAATACACCCCCTGGGCAGCTCTGCCTGGGTTTCTTGGATTCGCACTTTTTGAAAATCAATGAAAAGAGATTTATCGACGTCAAGCAAAAACCTGCGACGATTGCTACAAACTGGATTCCGGCAAATCGTTGGATTGGTAAACTGTAAAGGTTTTGAAAATTCAAATTTTTATATAACCACAGCACAAATATCATAGTTTCATAATTAATTGCCTAAAAGAAAAAATCTTCTATAGCTTAAAATTTAGAATATTTAAAAAAATCAACTTTCAATAGACTATATATTATTTAATATAAAGTATACCTTTGATAAATTATTTTTTTACGTACCTTAAATTGTTGCTCCACATTTTTTATAACAGTTTGACAATCGAGGCACACAAATGTTCCTAATATTAATTCCGGATGCACAGGATGAGTACGAATGACCTGTCCCGATATACGAATCAATGTGCCAATTTTCTCGGTTTTTAATTCTCTGACTTTATGCCGAGTGGGAACATCGACAAAGCTAACGTAGCAATCCTTTTCTTTCTTTAAATCACTTCTATCTTTAACAAAGTTACAAACGGCTTGGCATAAGAAAGGATAGATTCTATAAAACTCTTCTATAATAGTCGTGGCCAGATTCTGGTTGTATTTTTCAACATCTTCGAAACTCACTTCGATTGTACTACGCTCCTGGTTTAACAACTCTTTCGCCGGCTCTAAATATTTAATTTCTCCATCTTCTTTAAACCTACACAACAAACTGTGTCATGCCAAGAAAATAATGTAAGAATTTTACTTACTCTTCGAGGAAGTCTTGAAATAGTTTCTGGCAACGCACGCCAACTTCGTCCCTAACCCGAATTTGTGCAACCTGAACATCAGCTACATCCATTTTATATAATTAAAACCGTTTTGTTGCACTGAACCCTTTAAAACAATTTCCCGCTAAAACCATCGCAACATAACCTCAATTTAGTTCAAATATTTGACGTCCATTTTAGTCAGTGTTGCCAACTGAAATCTTTGTATTAAATTTAAGACAATTATTTCTCACTAAAAGGAAATTTTCTCAAGGAATTTGTAATAATTGTAGCATAATTTGATATATTTTTAATAATTTTAGGAATAATTTAAAAATCTAATTCAAGATTCGCCCCAATACAAAATTCGATCCGAGATTTAAAGAGTCAAATTCAATATTTGAATTTCCCACCTATATCGACAACGTTCATTGGCTAAACGTGTTTTTCGTGTTTTGACGTTTAAGTGAGCGCCAGTTTAACGTTCTCTGAATAATTTTCAACAATATTTAATAATAATTAAAGAACCGAATATGTTAACTTATTAAAAGTGAGTATAAAGTACATAATTATCATTTTTCAACTGAAGTTTACTTAAATGTAAGTACGAAGGAGTTTGTGAGAATTCAGAGATTTTGTTAAATACATACCTACATCACAATACATATTTTTGTAATTTGTATTGTATAAGAATAAAAATGTTTGTAGTGTTACAAGGCGTCTAATATTCTTATTGTAATTAAAAAGTTTTCACTTTGTAACAAAATAATTTGTAAGACATTACAGGTGTCCCATCTTCGAAAATGGATGTATTTACCTTATATATACCTCTTTTTAGGCAATTGATGAATGTTTATCACTCTGGAGAACTGCAAGATCCAGAAACATGAAATCACAACTTATTCACAAGACAAGGTAACTCAGATAAGAATGTGTCTTGGAAGACTTAGAGTTGTGAGGAACTTTAATCAACCAACCATTAGATGACCAATTAATAACACTTATTAAATGCAAAGGTAATTTGCATGACCTTATACAACATGTCCTGTAAATATAAAATCGATTATCTAAATAATAAAGGAATTTTCTTTTTTATTTAGCTAATTTTTCCTGAAGTATTATGAGGCCTGAAAATGAGGAGTGCATAGTTTACTCTTAAGACGCAGTAAGTAGAGGCTCTCCTGTTGCAGTTAAACTTTGTATTTTTAAAGGTAAGTATTGTATATTAGAACCCTCTTACTAATTAAAATCAAAAATTCTCTCACATATAAATCAAACACTTGATAAAGTAAAAAAGCAAGCTATTAACAAAGCTTTACATTTATTTTATGCAGCCCCAAGTGAAACAACGATGAACATTTAATACCAAACGGTTTTATTAAATTTATACAACACTACCTACATAGCTATCTAAATGAAAATCACAGATGTATTGATTATTGTAACAGACAATAATTAAAATGTAACTCAAAACTATTTATAAACAAAACAAAAATATTATCGAACTTCCAATTCTCAGGCAATAATCAGAGTAATCAGCAATTATCACAAACCCCTTTTCAGAAGGTACCCTACATAATAGTATAAACAAAAGCAATCTAAACGCAAGGAGAAACCGAAACTGACAAAGGCAGCACCAAACTTCATAATAAACTAGGCAAAACTGCTTAATTCCAACACATTTATGAATGACCAAAAAAAATCTAAATAAGCCACCTCTTGAAATTAACTATCAGTTGAATAACACCAATATTTATCTTGTGTTTAAAACAGACACGAAAAATGTAGTTACATTAAATCTGCTATGAGGTGAGATGAAACACATATTTACAAAGAAATCACACGTTTCTAAATTCGGTGAAAATTTCCATGTATAAACGAAATAACATATTGAAAACTGTTCTAAATAAGATTTTTAAAAAATTTGTCCAGAAAGAGACCTGTTTTATTCTTCAAAATGTTTTCTAAGACACGACGTCTATTTCTCTTGGTGAGGCTAAAGCCGGTGGTACCACTGTAATGATGCTACGTGCTGGTGATCCAACTAATGAATCCCTCAATCTGTTTTCAGCATTCTCTCTTGCATCATTGCTCGCTTGCTTGATCGCTTCTTTGTATGGACCTCGTTTCTTTTTATTATAACGTACCTAAATTAGGTAAAATTTTTAGATCGCCTCCATAAAGATTAGAATATTCATTTTACCTTAAAATTCTCTAAATATGGACTAAGTTGGTCACATTGAATAAGAGACGAAGTAGGAGAACCATACCATGAAACATGTGCTTGAGGTCCTTTGTTATCCCCACTAGTTATTGTTAAGACTTTTCCAGGCCACCATGGAAAACCATGTATTTTACCCCATATTATGTCTCCAACCAATAATCTGCAACCTATAATAAGTATATGAAGAACTGTTTATGATTACATAATATGAAATTTTACCATTTGCACCAAGTGCACTGGATACGGTTTGCGCATTCAAACGCAACACCAAGGGGGAATTCAAAGGTGGAAAATTTGGAACTTGATCATTGAGGTCTTCAGAACCAGAGTCCTCATTTTCTACAGAACTCGAACATGATAGGTATGTGTTATTTAAGCGTTTTAAATTTATAGATAATTTTTGAGTCACAGCTTGTTCCTTCGGTACTTCATCTTGTATGGCACTGACCTAGAGATGTAAAACAATTAAAAATTTGCTTATTATTATATTTCAATTGCATATACCTTTCTTATTTTTACATGCACTTAGTAATGCAGTAAGCCTGAATTATTTTTCCATATTTATGTATGTATATCTACATATAAAAATTTTTCTTATCATCAAGTAACTGATATGTATATTTAAGAATTTTTTCAAAAGATTATAGCAAATAATTTAAACAAATTCAAACATGCAAAGCAGAATGTTTAAAAAACAACATTTCGAAATATCAACAGCAATTTATATATTATATTTTTACATTCTAAAAAAACATTTGTTTAAAGAGAAAAGAAAAAAATGTTTAAAATTCAATTATTAATTTACCTATGAGATCTTGCTTTCAATAACAATTTTGTTTGAAACATTCTGTAATTATCAAAACTTTTAGTACTTAATGATAAAAGATAATATAAAATTAATTTCTGAATCGTTTTACAATTAACAAAACACAATTTATAAACATTTTATTTTAAACTAAATCAGGTACATAAGAGCATCACTACACAAAAAAAAAATATAATAAATACAATTAATTTACCTCACCCTCCCTATGCTTTCTGTCTTTATCTTCACGATGTTTTTTCTTGTGTTTCATTTTATGTTTTCTCCTTCTTGGAGTATTCAAATCGACAGATGTACTACTGACGTACCTTGGAGATATGTTTCCTAATCCGTGCCTAGGAGAAGCGCTTCCAACTGTATATCTAGGAGAAGATCCACCCACAGAACACCTAGGAGAAACACTACCGATATAAGAAGGTGAATGCCCCGGCCCTGAAAACATAATTTTTCGCCTGGCTTCCTTCTTAGCTTTTTTCATTGCTTTCCTTGCTGCTTTATTAGTTTCTTCTTTCACTTTATTTTTAGGATCATCTACGTTAATATTTTCTTCCGAGTCATCACTGACGTTTAAATTTTCTATTTGAGCAGGTATTTTAAGTACAGTCCCTTCTCCTTGGGGGCCATAGGATATTTTAATTGTTCTAGTATTTGTGCATGTGTTTGTTAAAGGTTGTTCAGTATTTGCATTGCTTTGAGCATTTGTGTTATTATTCTTGGAAGCCTCTTCGAACACACTTTCATCCCACAGGTCTTCCATTGAACCTACACTACGCTTTTTCCTTAAGATTCGTTTAGCTGATTTACTACGTGTTTCAGATTCTTTTGTGTGAGATGTTTGCTCCTGATTCTGTACATTATTTGAACTACAATCGGAATGCTCATAGGAATGTGTCGAATCACCATCGAAATGTTCATTGTTATTTTCATTATTTATTGTACTAGCTGATTTATTTGTAATAGGTACAGAAGATAATGGCTTTTTTGAGGTGGTATTATTATCGATATTCAATTTATTTACATTTCCGCTAAGTGCCGAAGACACATCTAAAGATGCTTTAGATATAACAGTCTGTTTATTCTCTACATTACTATTTTTCCTTTTATTAATTTCACTATTCACAGACCTAGTTATGGGTGCATTAGCACCTCTTTTTATGGGCGGAGGAATAACACTTTCAGAATTCTTACGTTTTCTTGTAACATTTTCTGAATTTTCGTTGCATATACCTTTGCATTTTGAACATAAAACTTGACGAGGCCTCAATCTGACAGTCATTTTGCTGTTTTTATATTTAGATGATAAGTGTAAATTTCTAGTTTTTGCATTGTTCGGATCAGTGTATGCAAATCTTTGGTTTACCGAATACAAAGTATCATCGTCGGGGTTCTTTTTAGGAGTATTGAAAGCCGGATTTATGTTTGGTACTCCACAAGGTAAATTCCTACGACAATTGACTCGTGTTAGCCAGGCCCTAAGCTTTTAACTCTTTTTCGAAGTCGTTAAACCCAGTTGAAGCAAAGGACGAAAACAGCAACTTACCTCTTGGTAGAATCTAGCAGGACCCCCTTAAATATTTTGACTCCGAATTCGTATGTTACAACTAAAATGTCTGGCAAGGCTTCATCGACGAAAACAGAAATTCTTGTCCTTTTTAGTAGATGCACGTCCTTACAACTTCCTTGGTCCGCCATGTTTCATAAAATTACGAAAATAAGTACGCCGACATGCAGTTCCTAATTTTAATGGCATGAAAACGAAAAGGATGCAGTTTTCATCGTAGTTTTCCACAAAAATAAATTCACAGCCGGCGAAAGGTATACGAAAATAAATCTTTCAAAATGATGACACGTTAACTCGTTACAAATAACAACGGGCAGCCATGCAATGTTTCCGAAGAATTTTTGCTGTTTTCTGTTAAAATAAACGATTATATTCAATGTTTATAATGGAAACGTGCATTCATTTCAGTCTAACGTTTTATTTGATGCTCAAATTCGTTTGTATTATAAATATGTTCATAAATTACAAAATCCAGGGACGGCTTAAGGGATTTGTAAATTGTGGACTTCTCAGACAAAAGCTTTATGACTTAACATAAATTCATCACATGACTATCCTTTATCATTTAACCAATTTTAATAATGGGGCAAATTATTTAATTGACTTTTCTTCTATACATTAAATACTTATAGAAAACTTAGTGGGTTTCGATTCGCTGCTCTAGGGCACTCTCGGAATATTTCCATGTCTCATTATTATACGAAGTTAAAATAAAATGAGAATACTCTCAGCGTTTTCGATTCGCTACTCTAGGATACCCTCAGAGTATCTCCAACTTTTTTCCCTTTTTTTTTTCACTTTTCTAATGAGTAACTAATTGTGATATTTTTGTTTTTATGTTGCGATTGGCATCGCATTTAAAGTTTGTTAATCAAATTATCATTTGTCACAATTTAGTTGTCAATTGTGAAGGCAATTCTCAAAAATAACCCGGAAATCCATTACGAAACAAACAAAGAATCACATGTAGGTATAATGCATTGAATAAAATGTTAGAAAGGCATGGAGAAGATAACCAAACATCGAAAATAAAAGCACAAAATTGAAACCAACATAACCTAAAAATAAAAGTCCTATTTACAAGATACGAAAACTAAAAGAAGTCAGATTTTAACGGTAAATGTTACTAAATCGTGTAACTTTAGTGTTTAGTTACTCACTACAAAAGTAAATGTATTTTATACTCTGAGATTTGTTTAGTATTAAAAAAAGAAAGATAGTTACAGGAAAGAAAGTTAAATTTCAAAACTGCACTGGTAGATAATATAGAAATAGTGTCACTATTTTCTAAATGGCCTTAAGATTAAAAGGATGAAGGATTTGATAGGTTGTTTCCAAACCCTATTAAATAAGGGACCTTAGAAATCACTAACCCAATGTATCATCGTTATGTTTATTCAAATCAACTGAAAATAACGTATGATTCAATAAATTTCAACGCTGTTCCTTTAAACGAAAGTAAAATTCCACAATATAAGCCATAAACACAATCTATTAAGCTACAGGTGTCTAAAATATACCACTCCACTCGAAGATATTCAAACACAGAGAAATATATTTTTTTCAAATGAAATGACCAATTTTAGTGCACCATCGTATGTGGAATTAAATTATTTTCAAGAATATGTGTTGTTTTTAAATTCAAATATAGGAAAATTCTGTTTTGTTACGTGGCAGTTGGCACCATGTGCTTACAAAGTGTCACAAATGTTAATTTTGAGGTTATTCTTGTAATTTGAAGTGTCAACATTTATTAACCCAATAAAATAAAATTTCAGATAAATTAATGTAGTTAACCCAAATGGGTTTCATAATGCAGAAATTATAGAAAACATGATATACTTAATAGAAAAAATTATTGAAATTGCATATACACGTTGTTTATAAAAAATCGACTGCATTACCATTTCAATTTTCTATATTAAAAAGGAGTTCAAGTCTAGTATCCAACCAAAGTTTCGGTTTCGGCCAAAAAATAGCCGAACCTTCGGTTACAACCGAAACTGCGTTCAGCACGCCTTCGGCGTTCGGTCGTACCTAGCTCACCTTATGAACCAATTTTCGCTTGATTTCATTTTAATTCAGATTAATAGCTGGAAAAAATGAAAATCTCTTTTGGCTTTTGCAGAATATAAGTCCAAAACTTCTCTTAGTAAAATCACTTCAAGTGATTATTGTATTCCGTTAAAAGATTTCTATTAAAAGAAATCTCTGTCCTTATAAATAGCTTGGAATTAAGATTTAAATTGACGGTTCTTATTTGTAGAGATATTGATAAATAAAATTACTAATCTAGGCTTTAGTGAAACTATCTTCATCTTCCTTCGAATAAGATTCGGTTTCGGTTTCAGCTGAAACTGAGACAAGTCGAAATTCTGTTTCGGCGAAGAAATCGGGTGCGGTTCTTTTATGCATGACTTTTTTGATTTTAGGGAAAAGAATATCAGACATTTTGATTAATGATAATTAACATTCTCATCTAATTCAAAAAGATATCTGGACTTCAATAAAAAGATTTGTTCCTATACCCTTATTACCTAGCATCCGACCCTGAACTCTGTATTTTTGCATAATATTTTTAAAATAACTTGTCATTTTCCTAACCTTACTTAATTCATAATGCCTATTCATTAATACCAATTAAATGAAAAATTATTAAATGTTTAAACTGCACGCATTTTTGCTTGGAACCCTACTCATACCCAGTTCCCAGTTTTAGGATTTCTAATGGGAATCTGGTGGGGGGCGGGGAGGGAACTTGTGGTACATGTGTATGACAGGAAAACAATCGAAGGATAAGTGACGTAATCGAATTTTTCGGAAGCGGTAAGTTAAATTGCATGCATATTGATAGCAGTTGTTTAGGATATCAACCTAAGATGAGCACAATTCTCCTAATCTTTGCACTTTGGATATGCAGATTGATTTCTGCACTGTTATACAATAGGTGTGTGTAGTTGCTGGTAAATTGCATAAATAAAATTAACTTTTGTATTTCTCATCCAGGAATCAAGCATGCCCGAGAGGATCAACATTGATGAGCCCCTGTGGGATCAGAGCAGTTTCGTTGGGAGATTTAAACATTTTCTCTGGGTGACAGATCCTCGTTCCTGTGTAATAAGTGATGAAACCTTGGATCAGGCAAAAATTCTTGTCGAACAGTATCGTACTGGTACTGAGCCTCCAGGAACAACCACCGAACAAGTAATTTATGCTAAGAAACTATATGAAAGCGCTTTCCATCCAGATAGTGGTGAGAAACAAAATGTGTTTGGAAGAATGTCTTTCCAAGTTCCTGGAGGTATGGCTGTAACTGGAGCAATGTTGCAATTTTATCGGTATAAAATTTATTTACTTTTCTTTTAAGACAACTGTATGTTATGCCTTTTGTAGTACTGCACCTGCTGTTGTATTTTGGCAGTGGGTCAACCAGTCCTTCAATGCTTTGGTAAACTTTACTAATCGCAATGCTAAATCACCCATAACTACTACACAATTAGGAATAGCGTATGTGTCTGCTACTGCCTCTGCTATGATTACCGCTGTAGGTTGTAAATCATACTGGCAAAAAAACGCTGGTCCATTTATTCAGGTATTGATATTTTATCATCATTTCAATACAAAAATACTTAAGTATACGTTAGCAATTTGAAAAAGAGTAAATTTGAGTTTCATCAATATACAACAAATCAGTAGAATTGATTTCAACTGATAATAATTTTATGAAAAATTCACATTTCATTTCATTTACTTAATATAATTTTAGAATGGTCAGAATCTACACTTGAAATTTAATTTCTTGTAGAGGTATGTACCATTTGCGGCAGTTGCAGCTGCAAATTGTGTGAATATTCCTTTAATGAGACAGACAGAATTATTATATGGCATTGACTTAGTTGATAAAGATGGACGTAAAGTTGGACAATCCAGATTTGCTGCTGCCAAAGGCATCTCTCAAGTAATCATTTCACGAATTGTCATGTGTGCTCCTGGTATGCTAATCTTACCAGTTATCATGGAACGACTAGAAAAATATCCGTGGATGAAACGAATTCAAGTCCTACATGCTCCTATACAAGTTATGTTTGTGGGGTGCTTGTAAGTACAACTTTCATACTAAATGCAATCAAATCTTAATTTAATGAGTTTAATGAACAGCTAAATAACTCATGTATTCTAGTTACTACTGTTGCATAAAATTGAAAAATTGCCAAAAATGTACAGGGCAGGTGTTCACTTAAAAGTTAAAATTGATTGTGGTATTTATAACATTTGTTTCACTTTCTACTGAACAATTTGGCTCAGATTTTATATTTAGTATAAAAAAAATCGATTAAATTAATTAATATTTCCAACACTTTCCAAGCACTTATTTTAAATTAAAATTTCAGTTTAACTTTCATGGTACCCGTTGCTTGTGGTCTATTTCCACAGAAATGGTAAGTTTTTCATCAGATTTAATTTAAAGAAAATGTAATAAGTACTCTTCTTGCAGCTCCATTAAAACATCGACCATGGAATGGATGGAACCTTTAGAATATAAAAAAATGAAAGAGCTATGTGGTTCTAATATACCTGACAGGGTATATTTCAATAAAGGACTGTAATCAAGAATTAGTTAAAAAAACGAATAGTAAAAGAACTAATTAGACTTAAAATGCCTCAGGTGTCAATACATTGCTGACAATAGTCGAACAATAAGAATAATCTCAGTATGGACAACCTAACTGCAAGCAACATTGATGTTTTTACGTGGTGTGTTTTATATTAATTTATTTTTATCATTATTGTAATTATTGTTTTATTTATTGTATGAAATTTACGCAGCAATAATAGTAACATTCTATCAGGTTTTAATTGATGTAGTAATAATTTTAGCAATAATTTATTATATATCATGTATTTTTATTGTTTGTTATATATTAAAAAAATATATTCACACACTATTTAAATGTTGTTTTAAATATTTTATTCATTATTTATTATTAGAGCAGCTTGTAATTAGTTTGGAATCGTCAGAACCAGTAACCCATCCAAAGAAGTGATCAACTGCAACAATTATGTTAAATATATGTAAAACGTTCATTGATGTATATTTCCAATGGTTCCAAACTAGTCAGAATTGCTCTACAAGCAGACCCATTGAAACATGCAAAATGTTTAATATTAGACATTTTCGAGCATGTTTGTCTGGTGTGAAGCATCAGTTTTTATTTCAGTCGTTATTCTAAAAAACAAATATAGAAGTTTTTTTTTTTTTAATTTTATGACGAGTTGTAGAAATTCTTGTTTCATTCAAACAATTTGTTAAAAAAAATACAAATTTTTATTTTAATTCACACACTTGTAATACAAAACTGATACAATATTTAATCCAATAGAACAATTTAAAGAATTAATAAACAAAAACTAATTCTACAGGGAAAACAAAATAATCATTCAGTTTTAGCATAATAAATTAAATATTTACATGTGCCTACTTTCATCATAATTGCACAATTTAAATGAAACACGATCATTCTTTACTTTAATAACACTTTGTATAAAATACTGCAAGTATGGCAATATTTACAAAATAAATTTTATTTATATTACATATTGTTAATTACAAAAATAAAGTTAACAACAAGGAAATCATTTTTGTGCATGATTTCCAACTAAAGAATTGTGCAAACTGCTTGATTCCAATAACAGAGTTGCATCACAAATCATTCGAGAATTACTGCGCACTAAAAACAGCAGGTGATATTCTTCATATACAGTTAAGTGAATTTTGGTGCAGACTAAGCCATGGAGGACAGTTGCACGTTGCAAATCCAACCATCGCTGTAAAGCCAGTTCCCTTTCTCGTACTGTACTTCCAAGAGTGACATCTGTAGGGCCCCACAGTGAAAATTCCAGAACTGATTTAACTTGAGTTAAAGATACTGCACGTTCATTACTTAACAACGATTGAATCAGATTCGATAGTTTATGTGATGATTGTAAATGTAGTAATGCTTTACTTGCACACATACAGAGAGTCCCAAATTTATCTTCGTCTTTTTTCCTGGTAATATCTTCTCCCAAACTATAACAAAACTTACAATAAAATATTGAATAAAGCAATTTTTTTATTAGCGTTAATGTAAATAAAATTGTCACATAACAGCCAATTCAAATCAATAGAAATAAAGTTTAGTCATGCGATAACAAAGTAACTTAATTCATAAAAGTGGACTTGGCATTGTGGCGAATTCCAAATAGGTCAAGAATGTAGTTTTCTTCCACCATGTGATAACTGTTATTTTAAGCTTGGCTTGCTTTAATATATCATTATAATTTCAAAGGTCTCACATAAATTAAGAGACAAATAACAAACTTAATTCTTATAGAAACATTTTAAATACTATTTTTTCCGTTACATAATATGAATCGGAACTGAGCATTTATTGTTTTGTAAACTGTTCAATAACGTAAAGTATCGCTTTGATTTTCAACAAGTATGCAAATGAGATGTGCACTTGACATTAAACGTTCATTTATTTTTACGGAACATAAAATAAGTCCTTTTTTGGTTTAGCTTACCCTTGAAGTACATATAACTTGCTATATGAGTCCTTATCGACTTCTCTGCATAACACGAAACTTGTAAGTAACAAAGGAAGTTCTTCAATCCCCTGTGCTTGTAAAGTTTTAAGAGCATTTACAAGTTGCAGCAAAACAAAGCTTGCATCTTTCCAACTGTCTTCATTGTTTTGCATCGCTTTTGTCTTCAGCATTTCTCCATAACTTTGTATTGAATTCACTTGCATCCACGGAAATACTGCTACTGAAGCTTAAAAAACAACAACAATTAAAACGAGACGAAAAACTTGCTAATGTTTCTTACCTTGAACATATTTTACATCTTCAGAATTTTTGCCTGGTAAATACTTCACAGGTATTAAGTCACTGAATTCTGTCACAGGAACCAAGCTGAATGTGCCTAATGATAAAGTACTAGTCGGAACCGGCCCTGTACTGATTACCAATGTGACATGGTGATTGCCCCACATAGCTTGATGAAAAGCCCTTGGTCCAATTGTGACAGATTGCATGCCGCCCTTAATAGAGAAATCGTTCCATCGCAAATTCGAGGAAGTCTTCAAACCTCTTAGGGCTGGCTGAATTGTCACTGTTTGTTGAATCTGAAGCAAGAAGTTCAAATTTGACATAATCGAATTTTAAACATTGAGAATCACCCTTACATTATCAAGCACTTGGGCTAAAGCTTCATGATTAGCAACTACAACAGCACCATAGTTGTCCTCCAGATTTTTATGCACTATACTTCTTCCTTTACGCGAGCGCAATTTATGAGGTTTTGAACCAGGGATTGTCCATTCGTGATCATCTTCTGCTATCTATCAGGAAAAGAACTTAATACTCGAAATATATTTAAATTGAAAGTACTACTAACCTCAGATTCACTACCATAAAAACTGTATGGTGAATAAATTTCAGATTCCGTTTCACTGCCGCAGTAAGTCAGTGACACGGATCTCGGTATATTATGATATTTGAAATACTCAGAAGAAACGTCCATGTTACTTTCCGATCTTTGAGAGAAACCATTCTGCAATCTTATGGCCTTTGAGGTGGGGCTATTCTTGTTGGAATCGCATTCCGGTGAACTTGATCTTGCATTGGTAATGTAATCGTAAACATTTTCGTTCGCGTCTTTGTGTTGCTGTACGTTTACAGGCTCATAGTTATTCGCTAATCGTTTCTGTTGCTGCTGTGCTTCTCGTTCTCGCATACTCGCAGTTCTTTGAGGCTTATGAGGCGTTATGGCACATCGGACTTCTCCAATGTTAGCATATACAGTTTCCATTTTTTTACTGGAATGGGCATTGCCTACAAATTCTTTCTGCTTGATTAGAATCTCTTGTGATTTAGGCGGGTGAGGTAAATTCGGCTTAGAATAATTCCAATCGTCGTAGTGTCGAGGCGGTGGCGGTGGCTTAGTTGCACGTTGTTGTGCGTTACCATCATGCCCATTGGGTATCACATTAGGAGTCATATATTCGTTTTGCTTCATTCCGTTTGTGTTACAGTGGTCGACTTGATCGGGTTTTGCAACCACTTCCACTTTAGCACCGTTTAATTCTAAGGGATGCACTATAACTAAACGAGGTCGAGGTTGAGGCAAGCAATCAGTTTCTTCTATTTTAGCAACCTCATTTGATACCTTTGGTAGGTCTTTACTTGAACCCATTCGCAAGAATTTCTTCAAAGAGAAACGACCTCTCTTTTCTTTCTTTTTTTCTTCTGCAGCACCTGATACTAAATTATCAGTTGAGAAAGACAGAGAATGTCGTGGAACTGGTTCTGGCAAGACGGTATTAACAATCGGCATCATTTCACCTTGTGGATTATCACAAATCATCGACATTTTAGGACTGCAAGAGGCCGCTCGCTCTCGTCTGTCTTTTGTAACAGGAGACTCTGATCCGACACCGTTCATCATGGTTCTGGCATATATAGGTGACAGGTCTTCGGAGGAAGGAGGTTTAGGAGCACGTCTTTTGTTATTATTACTATTATTAATATTATTACTAGCACGATATATGTCGGAACCGTTCGAATCTTGCTTTTGAAGTTTGTACTTTTGCTCTTGTCCTTTATTCTCTGATGCAAATGTAGAGAGGATGGTTTGTTGGTTTTGAGTTTCTACGTTGTGGCCACTTGTGGTAGGTTTTCTAATTAAAATAGTTGCGGGCTTTGAAGGAACCTTAGGTTTTTCGCAAGACTTTATATTATTGTGGAGAAAGGAAGTGTGAGTGTCCAAATTAGGTGGCGGAGTTAAAGGTAAAGCTGGAGGTTCATGCGTTTCGGGATCGGCACGTCCATCTGGCTCACCAGCCAATTCACGACTTTGTGGCATTGATATGTTATATGCTTTAGGCGACAAATTAATCATTTTATCGGGTGGTGTAGATTCCAATGTCGGAAGTGGAGTATCTGATTCTTTGTTATCTTCGTCTTTCATACTATCTTCGCTACTTGTACTAATAATACTTTCATCAGAAGTTTCACTTTGTTCCTTCGGCGAATCGTGGCATATTCCACTCGTTAGCTCTGGAGGCGTAACCTTTTTCGTTTCAATTGAATTCTCAACTACTGTTATATTTTCTTTTGGCGCTTCCATTGCTTCTAAAGGTTTCTGTTCGTTCTTTATCGTTTGATTTACGGTGTCGGACTTTAATCTGCCTGTGAGATTCTCCTTACTGCTGCTAAGTTTCAAATTTTTATTATTCATAAGCTCGATTTTTGCTGTGGATGTTTGGTAGATAACCGGTTTTTCTTGGTCCCGTTTAATCGCAGACGTCCTCGTCAGACCATTTTTCCTCTCAGGTGAACCTGTTTTCATCGATTTCGGATCTGTAACTTTCTCGCTGTTTCTATTTTCCGAAAGATTTTCATTTTTAACGCCTTGTTCGACATTCTCTTTATTAGATTTAACTTCGAGCTTGGTTAAAACAACTTCTTTCTGAGTTTTCTTTCTAGAAATAATTTGAATTGGATTTTTACTGCTCTCTAAGGTTTCTGATATTTCGTCCAACAATGACTTTTCTTCCGTTTCAAGGGAATTATTTCTTGTGTACGATGTTAGCACTACACCGCCTTTGCCATCCGAAAAAGTATCTTTACTGGTCTTTGCGATTGGAATATGTGAAATAGATTTAGAAAATTTTTTGCCTCCGTTAATGGTTTCCTGTCCGAATGGGGTTACTGATACTAACAGGGTTTGTTTTCTACCTTCAGAGTCAACTTGCGGTTTGCCAAGCATTAACTGCGTGTACGACTTTTTCATATCCGCAGTTTCCAACATCGAGCTCGTATTGAAGTCTGTGTTAGCCTTCGTTATTCTTTGAAGTTCTTTGTCTTCATCTTCGACGAAATCGACGTCTTCATCATCAGATGATTCATCGTCTTTCGGTTCATCTACGTCTGAGGACCAATCTTCACCTCCGTAACCAATCACTTCCGTCAGTTGTTTGGTAAACTCCACGGAACGCCGTGGTTTCGCTTTATTGCTACTTTTTATGATACCTGGCACTGCCGATTTACTTAGAGCGACTGGAGTTACTTTGGTCTTTACTTGATTATGTTCGTCTTTAGATTTGAAACAATTTGAGCAAAGATCTTTCTTCCATGCATTCTGGACGAAATTTTGACAAATTGCTGACATGGTTATCCTCTTTCGCTTGTCATGTCTGAAACAAAATAAAAGGCTACTTAATTATCTGTTTGTATGATATTTTATGAAAAAATAAAGAATAAATTATTATTTAGAAATTGTTTTTGGTTCTTTTAATATTTGATCCAAGAAGTTGTTACTTAAGACATTCTTACAGTGTTATTGATTGACACACTTAATCCACCCTGTATTATATTCATAATAAAATCGTCTGAATTATCCGCTCATGAATGAGCAAGATGATGATTTAATGACCCGCTGTTTTCTGTCACAAATACAGGCGGTTAACAGCCCGAGGTCCTAGGTCAGATGAATTTAAATTCCCTTCTTGCCGTTTCTTTTATACCGGTTTATTTTTATCAAGCGCTTTTTTAATATAGCGTTTGAATGTTGGGGTCAATGAATACATAGCGCTAGAAGATATCTGTTAATGCTAGGAGTGAAGAGAAACTTAATTTAATTAGACAAATTTGGAGAGGCGCTTTTTATTTATTTAGATAGTCAAAAATAATTGACTACACTGCATGTAAATGTACCTACTTTTACCAATTTGCTTCCATGATTTAATTGAAAATTATTTGTATTATTGTTAAAAAAATAAGTACTTTCGATTTCACACGTGGTAAGTTTTATTTAGGTTGAAGTATTTTATATACCTAGCTATACTAAGAAAATAAGTTTTTGTAACATATTTACAAGAATCTATACGTACAGCCTCACTATTACTAACAGAGTGATTTCCTTGAAGTTTTCTGTATCAGTATTTTTTTTTAATAAACAGTACGTTTCTTTTATTTAAATGTTCAATAAAATTAATTTGAAGCTTTCTAAAAATCCATCATTCCAGGATTAGCGGTAAAAAGAGCGCGCGAGGCGTGGCATTACATAATTGATATGAAATGTAAATTTAATAAACTCATGCATACAACTATTTCATAAAATTCATTGCGTTGGCGCATGTGCAAACATATATTATATAGGCCATACAAAGTAAACTAATGCATAATTTGCATAAATAGTCTTATATAACCAAATACTGGGAGGCATAACGAATGTCCTTCATTGTAAGATTATGTAAGTGAAGGCTTTTAACGTAAACGGTATAAGATAAATAAAAAAAAACTGTGTATAACGGTGAATAAATATTTAAAAGAACATTTTTATTCGGAAAATAAAAAAAGAAAGGTTTACTACAAGGGCCAACAAACACCTTATGTATAATGGTCAGAATCTATAACAGTCTTCTAAGTAATTTAATATAGTAAAAACACACATTATATTGTAACAGTGTTAGGCAAATACGACGTACATGATACTTGTATGTATGTTACGTAAATAATCACATTACCAGTTGTCAAACCATAAAATTGAAGCCGTGCTATGTTAAATGATACTCTTAATTACATACTAATTGTAAATAAAACTATTACATTTCGTTCATGATATTTTTAAAAATTCAATTTTACTTTCCTAAGTTATGAATTCCTAACCAAATTATATTTATTATTTCATATAGTGCAATAACATTATTTGAAAAGTTTACTATTCACTTAATATGTAATTTCAAATAATGGCAGTTTCACAATGAGTCTAATTTGAAACATGCGATCCTTTCATTACCTAAAGACTTTAAAAGGATGTTGCAATGTTTGAAGCGTTTTTTTTTTGAATACACATGGTAATTAAGCGTAACCTCAATTATCAGCGATACGTAAATAAATATATATTAACAACGGATATGCTCATATCCACAAATTGTTACCAAGATTCACTTTCACTACAAATCGTTCTGCTCGCTGCATTCTGCTAAATGTTATTATGGTGGATGCCAAGAGACCGCATATCCTTCGCCCACCTCTCGCTGAACATGGCATCACTCTCCTCAATTATACAATCAAAATAGCACACTGTTAATTACCTCCTGTAATTATCAGTCTCCGGGTTCTATTCTACAATATAGGTGTCCAACGGGTTTAAGATAGATGAGATTTATTGGACTTGTTGTTACGTTAATGGTTCGTGGTGACGTTAGAGACCTTGTTAAATATTTCCTTCTGTGAACTCACCTGACATTCCCCTGTATAAATGTCAGTGAAAGATAAAAGTATATGCATATTTGAACATAAAGATCGTAATGTGCACACTCACGTCTATTTGCACACACATGATTTACATTTACTGCTTAATCTGCAATTGTTTACGTCGTAATTTACGTATTATTAAACTGTGGAAACATTATTGTAAATTGTGTTTGTTACGGAAAGCACCAAATAAAATATTTAAGAAATTTTATTATAGTACTAGGTTTTTTGTCTTGTTGTGAATTAGTTTTAGAATTAAAAAACTAATTACCAGATATTCAGTTGTAATATCTAAAAGTAATTGAAATTAACAAAATGGAAAAGTCTGTTGTCGTTTTCTCAATCCTGGAAATTCAAACATGGTGATTACAATAGTAATTGCAGTTTATAATTTTATTATTTTACTTAGATTATTTAAATTTCTGCTTTTTTTTGCTAACTCTACATTTTTAAATGATAAACTAATTTACCTTCAAAAAATATTACTTTTTTTGAGCAATTACATAATCAACAAAAAAAAGTTCTTCAATTTTGTGGTTTAGTCGTTAAAAATTTATTCGGTAATATGTCTACGTCAAAAAGAAGTTGTTTAAACGATCTTGATGTATTTTATTGCGTAAGTGGAAAGCATATTTTTCATAATTTGGCATACAAATAAAGGATCAGGATAAGTCGTGGGTTTCACATATTGTTTGCTAAATGTGCTGTGAACCTTAAGACAGTGCGCAAACGGTCAAAGAAATCGTATGAAATGAATCCCCATGATATGGAGAGAACTAGAAATCACAATCACGATGATTATTGTTTCTGTCCCGTCAATTTGCAGGATGTCGACAGAAAAAATGAGTTCTGATGTAACTTCGGCCAAAAAACCTTTATCACGTGACTGTTTCTACTGAATGGATCGAGTAAAGTAAAATAATTTCAAACAATTCAGAAGAAAATGGGTAACATTACAACCGATAACCAAAAGTCTAACTATTTATAACTATAAATATTTAATTTAAGTTAAAATATATTACAAGCACTTTTTAAATTAAAATTATATATTAGAGATCGCAATGTTATATTTTTTTCGGTTTATGTTCATATAAAGCGAAAACCCAATTTGCTATAACGATTAATGTTATAAGAGAAATATGTTGTCAACTCGAATGCAAGGGAGAAGAAAATTAAAACACTGTTAACATAAACATCCTATAATCAAAGTTATTTTCTTATTCAGCATCGAGTTTATAATTCGTTTAAAGTAGAAACAAAAAATTCAAGAACGAGAAATGTAATAAACGGATTTTACAGAAAAAAGTAGCGTTATTGTTATTAGCTTTGCTCGCGGAGGCGATCCGGGACTAGTCCTTGACAAATACGCATGCGCTCTGCGATAAATTTGTTGTCAAAATTTGAGATTTCTCGCTCCGCAAACTACTCCCGGAACGTCTCCGCCATTAATGTGCTTGTAGGAACGCGACGTCGAAATATGTTATTCCGATTTCTACTTATTAAAATTCGTACTTGTCGAAAAAAAGCAAACATATCTGATTATCTAGTATTTTCAGTAACTTTTGTCGAAACTTTTTTCACTACGCGTCAACACTATAAGTCGTTAATTACACTCATTAAATTTTATTTCGAAAGTGATGATGGAAAGTGAAGAGATTCTTTCGCCACATCTTAATGATTAAATGTAAACTATTTACCTTGTCCTCCTAACAAGAAATCTTCGCCTAAAATACAGACACATACCGACATACACTCGTGATGACATTACAACTGAAATGACCTATCCAGTTGAGCTGAAATCATCGACAGTAATTCATTATTCATTAGATTAGAGCAGTATCTGCGGTTTTGTTTTAAAATGCTCAGTGGGTCAAGCTTAGATTAAATAGGTGTAGCATATCGAAACATTCCAACGCTAACATTTCTGTTAACGTTCACAAATCCATACACCTGCATCTGTACAACATGGGATAGGCATTTAACCAGTTTTGCATATCAAGGACACAGAAATATAAAAATGAAATTAATGTAAATTACTCGCTTGAAAAAATTTATGTATAACAATACTAACAGGATATAACATAAGTTGTTTTAAAAGTGACAACAAAATTATAAACACGGAAACGTTTTCATAAAAACACTACTGTATTGCTAAGAGCAAAATATTTTCATTAAATACAAAAGTTAAAGAAAAAAATAATTTAATCGAGTACTAAAAATAAATCAAAAAGAAATGTTTTTATTCTGAGACATCTCTGTCATATTAGCAATTATCATAATAACAATAGAATTAATTCTCAATTACGTAATAACATTTTTGCGTACTCTTGCAGTTTACGCCAAACGTGCGTTGAATAAATGTCATTAACTTTTGAGAACCGTGCCAGTGCGAAAAAGAAGCGTTATTTCATTACCATATAAAAGAATTTGCTTGGAACGGTTCGCTAAATCGTCCTTTGCCTATTGTAATTAGTACAGTACGTAATCGGTCGGAGTTTATGAATAGGAAATGCGCGAATCAACTGTAAAAGAGACTGTATTCTTATGTAAGCGACCTACAATGTAGGTGAACAAAAAAACTACCGGTTCATTACAGACGTAACAAAGCGGTGATTATCGGTCATGTAAATTTGCGATAAAATTGAGGTTCATGGAATTACTAATTAATTGCCAGTTGGAAGGAGTTTTGTCTAAATGCAAGTCTGTATTCGATATGTAATATTCAATGATATCGAGTAACGACCTAAATTAAAACAAATAATGCCAAATTAATATTTCATTGTGATTTGGACTTCTACCGTTACAATCATATGGATTGTTGAGTGTTGTTTTTGGCATGTGACATGAAATTATTTAAACTAGTCCAAGCTGAATGCCAAAAACACTTTGCACGTGTTACATACAAATTTTTCTCCAAATCAACACCTTTTTGATATATGCATATCAAACATTTAACTCCTACTTATTAGCTGAACCTTTAGCTGTTATTAACACATTTTTGAATTCACTCACTACTTAACAATGACACTAGAATGTGTAAAATAATCAAAACAACTTCTATATTACAGGAAGTTATTAGTATGCATTGACAAGTTTATGCTTATTTGTTCAAAAAGAAAAACCTTCACAAATGAAAAGATCTAATAAGATATAAACATATCTCTTATACTTCGTAAGTTAAATTATTGCGGAGACAAAAAATCAATTTTAATAATTATTATTTTAAAATATTAAGGTTTCAAGTGGTGTAGCTCATGGTCGCAGTAGTAAGCCTGAAACAAGAACGAAAATGTTTACTTCTTCTTTACTCTGATGTAATAACGTAGACAGTTAACTTTGGAATTCGGAAGTAATTAGAGAAATAAAGATCACATAATCAAAACATAAAATGGAATTTGTTTCGCGTATTTATTACAGCACTTTTTATTCGTTGTACGCATTCATTTTAGTCGGCATTGAGAGAAAATAATGCGGTTAATATTTGCCGAACGGAATATTAATTGGCAATAAGTGGGACAACATTTGCTTATAATTATGTAAATTTTAATGTAAACGCATTAGCGGCATACAAGATGTTTACTCTTAATAGTAGCGTTACGTTACAAATAGAAACCAATTTATTTCAGCAGTTTGTGTTTTGTGCAACATTTACAACAGATCATTATTAAGTTTAATTTCCGATAACGAAAATTGAATGCTCAAGCAACATAACGCAACATTGTAATTACATTTAAGCTGCTTCTCGTTTTTACTGCTAACACTAATTAAATTTCATTTTCTAAAGTTCCGAAAGTTTCTCTTAGAGAAATACACGCAAAACGTAAGTGATTAGGTGAAATAATTTTCACTCCAGAAATGCTTGAGATATACCTACAGGTTGCTTAAAAGCTTAAAAATTGACGAATCTACACCAAATTATTCAGGAACTCTACTAAGTTTGAGAAAAGGAAGTGTAGGATTTCTTTTAATGTTAACGTTTCCCAAATATTAACCTTGAAGTGCGAAATTTTAAAATTTCATTTAACACTTTACATTTTCTGTAGCAGTAGCAGCAATATCCCTCTATGCAACCTGTTGAAAAAAAAGGTTTTGGCACCTGATGTATTGTTCAACTCACACTTCGACTTCATGCCCTCTTGCACTTCTTACATAAATAACTATTAAAGCCTTGTGTTGTTGGAATTTAAGCGAATATTTCTAATTTAACTTCGATTGCACGTTCCTGAAAAACTTTTTATAAGGTAGGCAATTACATTCAATTAACGTAATTTCCTTTTGACCTGAATGAAATTTAAATTGTAAGTCGATTAGTTTAAATAGAACACTTTCTAAATGCAGTTGTTGCATAATCGTGACGCTCTTTTCAAATGAACGCTGAGGGATCCATCATGAAAAATGCGCATTTATTTCTTGATCACGGAATTTCTAATATTTACTCTTTTAGAAAATGATAAAATACGTCGTCCACGCTTCTTGCCTTGATGTGTTTAATAACAAAAATAAATATTGCAGTACGTGTTTCTACGTTCAGCAAGTTATGAATATTAAATTGGTTTGTTTTGGAATTCGTTCGTGTTATGTTCATTTTCTTATAAAATGGTTAATGGAATAATAATTACTTACAAACACATTGCACAATTTCGTTTTTTTTTTATTAATAAAGTAATTAAGTGGGAGTATTATTTTTCAAATATAAGAGGTCTCAGATTTGATTCTTTTTTTAGTTTGACATGAATTTCTTTTCTGAGCAAGATATTTATTATCCTTTTGATGTTTTCTTTTAAAAATTTATGTTTCATTCGTTCCTTTAAATATCGTGTGAACAGAAAAAAAAATTGCTTCTCAATTGATTTATCGAATGCAAAAAGAATGCCAGTTTCATTGTTGTATAAAATAAAATAACATCGAGCAACATATTTCTTGAATTTTTAATTTATACTAGAAAATTAAATGAAAAAAAAATTAATTGAAAACCATAACCGTAGCTTTACCACCGTGGAGACTTACTTACTTACAAATTCAAGGCGTTCTCGTCGAAAGCACGTCCGGAGGGTTACGAAACACTTTAATGAATTACTTAAGAAAAACCAGTCCTGTTAGAAGAAACAACAAGACCAAAAGGTCTTCAGCCACATATAGTTTACGAACACATTTCCCGTACTTAGTTCGTACGGACGAGTTTAAGCCGAGGTCAGACATACAATTGCTTCATTTGAAATGCAAACTATACGTGAAAATTAAAGTCCAATATTATGCGATCGTCAGGAGCATTGCTCCAGAGCATCGTTAAATATTCCATCTTCGGTACAGTTATAATTGGATGTGAGTGGAATAAATTAATAGATTGCAGAAGGAATCGATAAATTGTTTGTAATTACTACAATTTAACATCGCCGTAATTGAACACTTGAAGAGTTTTTTTTAGCTTTAACAGTTCTCTTAACTCTTATTATCCTTCGTTAATTGTTACAATTTATCTGAGAAGTTTAATTCCATAATAATACCGCAAAATGTGTGATTACTTCAATAATAGGTCCTAAGTACTACATTAATAGACATACATTGTAATTTATTTACAAATCGATCCTAATTAATAATAATATATTAATAATGTTTCGTTTGACTTTGAATTTAAAAAATTTGCAGTTATATAAAGTCCATTTGAAACGCATTTAGTTTCCAGCGCATTATTCTTTGTCATGTGATCTATTACCATTCACCGACTTTATTGCCATTAATTGATTTATTACATAAAACAAACCACGTTAAAGGTTAACCTCATGCGAAAAGAAAATTAATTGTTGTACGGTTTTGAAGCGATTGCCTTTCTATTAAGTTTCTTACATAATCGATGTTAATTTTTGTAATTAATGCAGACAAATAACTGGATTTATTTGTTCATTGCATAATTTTTCGTTACAGATTTTTATTGGTATTTTCACTAACAGAATGAATGAAAATTGAAGGTTAATAGAGCATAACATTTGTGATTAAATCCAAAGCTTGCGTTAAGTAAATAAACAAATTTCTACAAACAAAAGTCATGATCTCAATTTATTTAAAAAGATATCCATGGATCGTGAAAGTTACCCTTAATTAAGGACGTAATCCGGCATGTTAGTGTGTCACAGTTTCCATTGTTTTAAATATGACTAGAAATTTAAATTTAGAAGTTTATTTATTCATATACACCAAATAAATGTAATTTTTCACGTTCGCAATATGATGTTTGTTTCGGAAAGCACTTGCACTGCTCTAGGTTATTGTCTTTGAAAAATTAAATGAACAAAATAATGGTTCTGCAAACAGGTTTCCCTCATCTCAGAATTATGATATATTGCTTAATGCTTCCAGTCGTACACAAAGTATTTTGTTTCACAGATAAATTTTCACTTTATAATCTTTCTTTTGGTTTTCTATGGTGGTGTTTCTATAAAAAAAAAAAGGAAATCAAACTTATGGAGCATTATACTCAAGCGACAGGTGGTCGTGTGAGAAATAACTCTCTTGTAATTTATTGAAAATTTTAAATCACGGGGGGAGTATAATTGCTAATTAAAGTGAAAGTATTAATTCTCATAAACTATTACAATATTAATCTCCGGTTCGGTTATTAAAGAAAATAAAAGTCAGATGAGGTTAGAAATTATCCACAAAATATTCCAATTTACCTTCACTTCTAATAACTATAATGAAAATTAAGTTTCTTGTACGAAAGTAAATGCAATAGTTAAAGAAATGTTTGGCGATAAGAATGACATTTACATCGTTTAAATTAATCCATACAGAGGATCAGACATGATTTCGGACGTACGTGCAACAAAACCTGTTATTTTCCAATCTGTGTCATGAGTGACATTCCTTCAGCACCGTACTTGAACAATTTTTCAGTAATTCCAACAATCACTTAATTGCTGAATCAGAACCGGTATCTGAGTCAAAAGCATTCTTTGTAATCTGAAATGTACCTATTTCTTTTTACGTTTGAAATTGAAAGAATTTTTATTGATTTTTTATTGAAGTGTTTTATTTATTCTTTGATACCTTTATATATATAATATTTAAATGTGATGTAATAGTTTATATTTAATAGTAAAGTTTTATGATCATAAAATGATACTCCCATATATAAAAATATCCAATAAGAAATCTAGAAACAACTCTCTATTCGGTGATTAGTGATCATTTTAATTGATTTCTATTTAATCGTCGAATTTTTTGCGACGTGACACTAACACATAAAATCCGCATATGTCGACAAGTCCCGTATATGGAAAGCTATTTAAGAATAAATCGTGTGTGCTAATACGATTTCGTGCTCCAAGCTGGATGTGAAAGACCCGATGACCGACTAATCTCACACACATTGTTTAAATGTTTACTTTCTTCGCGTGAAAGTTCCGAGTATGAGATGAATAACAAGGTTTATCAAATTTCTTAAATATTCTGCAGCATTATCATTCCACACGGTCATTTGTGTAACTTGGATAAAATGAAAGCGAGTTTTATAAAATTACGTTCACGCGTTGCATTTACATACCGTTCAAGTTTAACAAATTTCTAATGTAATCGGAACAAGAACTATTTGCTAATTTGAATGTGATTTTACTGTTTGCATTTAATAACAAATTCATTATCTACATTTCAATCGATTTAATAATTTGGAGTCGATTTTAATTATTATTAAGTCTTTATTATTGAAATGTAAAAATCCCAAAATGAATACATAACACAATAGTACATCTTCAGGGGTAGATCGGGGTTTTAAAGAATTACATTATCTAAAGTAGGTTATTGTACGTTGAAGTTTTTCAAACTATTTGTCTTGATTATTATTCCTTCGATAGGTTTTAAAATGCCAACATTTCGTTGTATTTTAACAGCGTTTTCAGAACAAATAAAATTGAAAATTATTGGGGGGTATTTGTTAATAAAAAAATAAAATAAATATAATTCGAAAAGAATCCAAACTATATAATGGTACGTATTCACCAAAAACTGTGTTCCGAATTAACTCAGAGCTGGTTCAAAACTAATGAGTTCAAAGCAAAACCTGGTGGAGTTCGGAATTAGTTCAGAACAAAAGCTCCGAACCGGTTCGCTAGTATTTAGTGTTTGCCATAATGAGTGACACACATCCACACTGGAGATAAGTTCAGAGCTTGCAACTTGCCCAAACTCCGAACCCTTTCATCTTACCACTCCATGGATCGGGGGATTCGGTTCGTGAAAAGCTTAGAATCGGCGGACATGACAAGCGTCCTCGCCAAGTTCAGATCTTTTATCGACCTAGCGCCGAGCAACTCTGAACTTGTTCGGAGCTTTGGTGAATACGCGGCTTAAGAGAGTTTTACAAATAGAACTTCACTTAAATAAGAAAAAAATAAATAAAGCACTTAACTTAAATTATCAAAAATATAATATATGCAGAAAAGAAAAAGAAAAAACTAACTGAGAAACTTCAGTATGTAGGTACTTAAATATATAATGTAATAATTACAAAATCAAGTTTTCTTGCCAGATGAAAATTATGAAAATTAATTAAAATTGTGTAACTGGCAGTATAGAAAGTGTTAGGAAAGAGTTTATATATGTATTTCGGCCTTATTGGGCTTCATCAGAACTCTGTACCTTAAAAAATTATAATTTGCAAAAGAATTTCATATTTTTATCATTAATTCCTGTTCTTGTGTTTTGGGATTTTAGAAATTCAAAAAAGGGGTAAGTTTTTCTAAATTTTTCAATAAACAAAAATTTTTTAAGGTACAGGTATAGAGTTCTGATGAAGCCCAATAAGGCCGAAATTCATGTATAAACTCTTTCCTAACACTTTCTATACTGCCAGTTACACAATTTTAATTAATTTTCGTAATAATTACAAAACAAACTAGGGGAAGTAAATAAAACAGAATTTTTCAAAGGTTTCGTAAATATTAATTAATACCTCTTGAAATTAGGAACTAAAAGATACAATATCTAAATCGTTTTTCTCTCAGCCTTCATAATTTTATTCGCTTCTAGATGTCACCAGGATATCAACAATTGCACTTATAAACGTATTTTTTTTTACTCTTAATGAATTCTGATTTCTAATTGACTAGATTAGTAGCCGCCAGCGGATATCTCGTCTTCATTATAATACTGAATTCCGCTTAGATATAAAGAAATGAATATTTAATTTTTTATGTTTACCCAGAGAATAAAGTAGCCTTGCTCTTCATACAAACTTTTTTTTGTTTTACTTAAAACAAGATTTAAGTATAGCCCGATGATAATTTGTCAATTCACTTGGAATATCTAAGTTACAGAAACAAAAACAAATGTTTATATCCGTGTTTTCTAAACATATTTCAAAACATGTCGTAAAACATTCATTCACGCATACACGCTCTCACGATACTTTTTAAGTATTAAACACACCTTGACTACCACTCCCATTCTATTTAATGACTTAAACGATATTTATTTGCTACTTTTAAGTGACTGTTGGTTACTGTGCTCACCCAACGTGAAATTGTAAGCATGAGCTGCCCTTGCGTTGAAAGACAATAAAAACGACGGTTCGCCATTGCTTCCGGAACAAATCAACAACATTTCTAGGTCGCTTTTAAGCGCAGGTATGACATTATTTTGTCGTTTTAAAAAGATTTTATGCTCAAGACAATACATGTATTTTATCTCAGATATAAGGCGTTTAAGTTTTTAAAAATAAAATTGAGTAGGATATGTCATTTGCTTTCAGTAGCAAAGAATGCAGGAAACGTCTGATAAAAGTGTCAGGGATCTCAAGTTCACTGTCCAAGTCCAATGAACCTGGATGATGGAATACTTTTTACTTAAACTGTGAAAGTGCGAGAAACTTCATTGGTAAGATGGTTTTCAGTGAATATATGTATGTAATACATTATGTATGTTTGAGTATTGTTTAGAGAAAGTGTTGAATACACATCGTCTATTTATTAAAATTAATTGTATCGACAGTGAGAAAACTTTCATTAATATTAAATCCTATTGAATATAAAGTAAAATTTCATTCTTAATAAAATAGAAAATGATGTACGACAACTATAGATTATTTAAAAATTTAATTTAATTAATTGAATGATTAACGAATTAATAGCTCAAAAAAATTAACGACATTGTATTGATTAGAAATTAAAGGACTGTGCTACTAATACAGGATAAATTTATTAGCCAATTTTTTTAATGGAATATTCACAAAATTTCTCTAATAATTTTCACTAGAAAGTTCTCTAAAGCCAAACTTTAAATCCTTTCCTTAACAGATGGCACGTGTACATCAAATTTTATTCAGGTCTGTGTCAAAGCTTGATGTATTCTGCGATACTTAATCATACATTAAAATATGAAATTGGAACGCTATATTAAGACCATAAATTATAAAATCATGGAGCTCGGTAAAAAGAATAAATTAAGATTGGGAAAGTATACGTAAAAAGAGCCCGGAGCAAGTGGCAACCTTGAACTTAAATCCGGACCAACAACGGCACACATACATATGTGGATTATAACTACGCTTACTAAACTAATTACTAGCACAGATTAACGTTTGAAAAACTTTAATGCGTTTCATCTCGAACCATAATGATGTTTTAACTGATTCTTTTTTCTTTCGAATGCTAAATGTGTAACTTGCCGTAAATTGCACAGGTGACTCTAATTGTTGCAAGGAAAAAAAACTGCTCATTACCAAAACTAAAACTAAAATGCCTGAGATATTTTGGATATGGTTGTAAGGAAAAAAGTAACCTGTACGTGTAGTGTGTGAAGTTTATGTGTGAATTAGGTCAGGATCGCATCGGCGATTATTTTCTCTTTTTTTTGTAACTTCTTTCACCTCAGATTTACACGTTTCACATTTCTAACAGCAATTAATCACTTTCAAATATAGGAAGATTTTCATGAAAGTACAATATGTTACTAAAATAAGAAAATATGCATTTCACTATAATTAGAGATAAAAATAGAAACCTTTTATTAAAAGGTACTAAAATAAGAAAATATAACATATCACTCTGATTAAAGATGGAACGAAAATAGAAACGCGTTTGAAAGCAAAACAGCAAATGATTTTGCAAAACTGTTACATGATTGCAACATATCAGCCTTCAGGATAGGAAAAATGAAACACTAATAGACGGACAACATAACCCAGTAATGCAAGAACTGAATGTAAGTAAACGTGTTAATAACCTAGTGCGTTCTCATCTGAATGCACCAAAAAAACCGAACTGTATAATGTTTACAAATTTATGCAATAATCTAGACTGGACAACTTTCAATTCGTTTTGTTGAATAACAAAAGATTGTATGAGCTTGAACCGCACCTACATCACGTTCCTTTGCATTCAGCTATTAAAATACACTTAACTGGGCTTGTTTTTACCTAGAATAATAACTCCACCTGTTACGAACATAAAAATTACATCTGTTGAGAGAATTAACACATTTATGCTCCAGAATACAGGAATTACTTTTGTATCTTTAATTTTTAAACACCATTACAAAGAAATTAACAAGGTCGTTTTCGATCGTAACCAAAGGTGGATATGTTGAAAAAGCCGGCACAAAAACATTAATAAATTACTTTCTAACAAGTTTGCTTATAAATAAATATATGGGTTACCTTAAAACACATATTACAACGATGTTTTTACATGAAACTAAACCTGTTAGTAAATGGAGCATTCGCGAATTTGCATTTGAAGTGCAAGTTAAGAACTAATTTTCACGAAATAATGCTTTAATTGCCGAGTTTTTAATTGAAATTAATTAACGACGTGCAAGTTCTGGCATGTCGCAATTAAGTTGTTTTACCGTCTCAATTAAATTGTAAATCTGTTTTAGTTTTATTTGCATTTGTTAAGCGTACGTAAAAACATGAAAGCAAAAGAATAGAAAATTGTTATGATTATGACTTTAGAATTAAGTATTTAATTTTTTGCTAAAATTAAATGCAGGCAAATTAAAAGTACAAATATTAATGTGTGTTTATGCTTCTGTATTTAGAGAAATCGTTCGGATTAAAGGCTTGTGGATTGAATGAAGATAGCTTCTTCAAATGAAGATCTCATCGAATTAAAAAAAATTGATGGTGTCAGATCAAGTGGATGGTAGAGCTTTTCATTTAAGCAACTTCTGGGGAGTCACCAAATTTGTGCGAATCACCAATTTGTCCAATTGGTGGATACATTCAAAACAATGCTTTAGTTGTATGGTCTCAAGAAAAAGCTCTCCTTCCCGATTCCTTCAAACAGACTGTCTTTTGACGGATATCATGTTTCGACCCAGTTCATTACGTCTGCTTCATGATTGCTAGTATTTAACATTGTTGTACACAATTCATATTTCATCGTCAATTATAATTCCGCTTCAGAAATGGATCGCCGATAATTTCGTAAAGGTACTTAAAAGAACGAAACATCAATATCATGTCATGGTTCGCAAAATGTCCTGTCTGCTTTCTAAAGATCATGTGTGGATTTTTTTGGCGATAAGTGTGTGACATAAAAATTAATAGTTTAAAACGCTTCTTAATAGAAATGCCTCTTACAAAGGAAACGTATTTAATTTATTTAACAATTTCAAAACATTTAAAAAAAAAACAAGCAAGTAATTTACTTTTAGTAATCACGATAAATATAAACGGATACTCTTTTATTTACAGTACTCTACCAATATACAAACTAACATCACTTTGTAATTGCTTTTAACAACAGTAGGCGATATTGAACGCAAGGAAATATAAATTTGAGAATGTATTTACAGCCACGAATGTCTCAATAACTTACGAGGACTCTCTCACGTAATCTTCGCACATTTCAAAGTCAAGTATCCGAAAACAATGGCATGAAAAGAGTTTTCGGTGAGGTTTGTTCCAGTGTACTTGAAAGTCAGGAAAAAAGCCATATATATCAATCGTCACTGGCAGTGTGGGTAATGGGGCGCAGGAAGCAGCAATTTTAGTTCGTAGAATGTCACATAAATAACTCGGTTTAATTGAAACGCGGATAAATACCTTGTAATACGCCTGTTACATAATAAAATGGTGATGAAGTGGGCCGCGAAGTATGTGACGCCTACATTAATTTCAGTTATTTATTATGCTTACCATATTTTATTATAATGTTAAAGACAAGTCTTGTTCGATGACATAACTAAAAAAAGACACTCTTGAGAGTAAAGGTTCTCACTGTTTTGATTGCCTTTTATAATAAATTTTACAGAAAATGATTCAAGAGTTTATTTAATCTACCTTCAAGTGTTCTTAAATTTAGATACAGTTTTACAAAGTTACTTCAAAAATCAGATTACACATCTGCTTTCAAGAGAAGACACTATAATTTTATTTCCAGTTATACCACGAAATTTACATCACATAGAAATCGCGGTATTTCAAAGATATGATTTCTTGAAGAAAATTTCGTCAGTCCAATTATATCTTCCTAACCAAATCATAAATAGACGCACGGGTGAACGAACCAAGGTGATTTTTTAATGCAAACTAAATAGTACGTCGTGCATATCGCCAAGACATGTGAAGTTCAAACGAAAATAAACTCGAGAACCGGAAACAAACACGCATTTCTAAATTCACTCTCTCATTCTCGAGGGAACATAAAATACAAGGGGGACAAGAATAGTGCAGTAATTTCTCACAAAGTTTTGAAAACAGCAGCAGCTGATAGTACCTAAAAAAAATTAACTTATACAGTCTGTACGATAAATCAAAACTGAATTCGTTTTATTTCTTGTAATAAAAATGTTCTTCTTAAATTCCTAACTGTTAAGAAGACACGATGAAAACCTGTCATCATTTCTAGTTTCGGTTAATGAGGTTTGATAGTATATTAAGCTTAACTGTAATGCATATTTTATTTGGCTACATTTTTAATCAATAACTTCTAGCTGAAACTGTAAACATATGTATGTTACATCTACATATTTCTGTAAATTTATTATTAATAGTTTCTTGTTCGTTGATATTTTACTGAATTTGGTAACTGACGTTTCGCTGCATTGATAGAAAATTTTTGAACTGAACCTATTTAGAATAATACTGCAAATTTGTTAATGTATGTACAACATTTTGTATTTTATTGTCACCTGCAGTTCCTTGAAAGGTAATAAGATTCGATTTGAGTTGTATCGTAATTAAAATATCGCAATTGAATTACAGATTATAGATTTAATCGATTTGGAAGACAATTTCCTGGAAATACACGATTTCCTAGTTTCCAGCAAGACTTGTCAGATTAACGTTGGTGTAATTTTACGGCAAGAGCAGCGAATCTAGTAATTGCACAAAAATTACTATTACTGAGAATTACACGAGTGTATATTCGTGAAAACCAGAGGCTATTACACGGGTCGTTTGTCACAAATGTACCAACATCACAAAAGAAACGATGTGTGTATGTATCTTACTTGCCGTGACTAATATTTTTAACTTCATCGTATCCTAGTGAATTACTTGCTGATAAAATAGAGCTGAAAAATTGTGTCACTGGCTGTACTATTAGCCACGAAAGCTGAAACTACTACTTTTAAATTTTGCTAATATGTAAATACGTTTTTGGATTGTACAGTTATTGTAATACCTAGTGGTTTCGGTTTCAAATATTAAGTAATTAATAAACTTATGAAGAAACTACACGAAATAATTAAATTTGTCACTTGAGTGACCAGCAGACATATGAATGTGTCATGCTAATAAAATTTATCTTCATTATTACCGGAGAAAACGATTACATGCTATATTTTATTGCAGAAACGGTTAGCTATTTCATTTCTGCAAAAATCAACTCATGAGATCACCAAGGGATTGTGCAACGGAAAGATATGTATGCAGTTTACAGGCGTAGATTATGAACTGTCAATAATTAATTTAAATTACTATTTCAATAAATACAAATTAAACAGAGCGCTAGCTTATCTTTAATGGCAACAAATAAGTTATTATTACAAAACTTATGTGTAAACAAATATGTATAATCGAAGAATGTTCATTTTTATTCTTACGTATAATGTAAATTCAATATAAATATACTTGAGACTTATAAATTATTTACAAAAAATTCATTCATTTTATAGTCATGTTACCGTCAAATAGTGAATGGACAATAATTTTTTTTATTTTCCAATTTGCTATAAGTAGTTATTTCCGTACAAGAAATTTGGGTTATTAGTGAAAATAATTGCTTTGTATTGAAAGTTTTTTTCCATCTTTACATAATTATTTTTTTAAATATTACATTCAATTCAACAATTTTCAAAAATTTACTTTGACAATCGAAAATAACATTTCGATAACAAAGTCTTTAAATTAAATTAGTGCTTCTAATAAGGTTCAATGTTCAATTAGACATGGAGGCGCGCATAAATTTTTATATTTAACTCGTACATAATACAATTTCATTAATTCGCCCTTATTAGGCTTGCTCGGCCCTAACTAGGGTTTGTCCAATATATGTATAACTATGTTATATTTAACAGTGTGATTCTTATTAAACCTGTTTCTCTTATCGATAAAATGAATAATAGAAAAGATATAAATTACAAGAAAAGTGTACAAACAATTTTACGTCTGTTAGTTTTCAAGGTATATGTGATTGATCAAAAATTGTATCTAAAACCATGATATTCCACTGGCTGTTAAGTAGAACGAACGCTCAGGCATACCGCAGTCACAGATATGTCCAATATTTGATTCATTTACAAACACGTATTTCATATGCAGAATCATAACATGCTTTTAAAGTAAAATTTTAATTTATTTATTTTGTCAGGTTTATTAGGAATCACCTTATGTACTTGTTATTCTATTTATCTCTCGGAGATCCATTTCTTCCCATCCTAAGCTTTTAGAATCCTGGAAATTACATTAAAGTTACGAATAATTATAATGGAAATGACTCTGATCTTATTTATATTTCTTTTTTTTTATAAGTAGTACCTTCACATTCCAAAGTATCACTTCCTTTAAAAGAAACCAGTTTTCAATGAACTACATGTAGAAAAATATTATTTATTTTTGATTAATAAAAGCATGACTTTAATAATAACTATTGTAACGATGTACTTTAAAGAAAAATAGAAAGTTACTTAATTGTTAATAAATTACATTATTAATTGCAAGGAATTTTTCAAGTTAGTGTTGCTTAATAGGTCGTGAACTTTACAGGTATTTTAAAATTCTGCGCGTCTACATAAGTATGTACAACATGTTCAGCGACTTTTCGCGAATATCTAAATGCGACGAATTTAAGTATTCAGTCGTCTTGGTACTGGTTGCACATAGTTACTCAATTAGAGAAGCACACCTTTATTACTCATCTTCAAGAGTTCGGCATTGACGCAGACGTATTCAGAAACAAAGACGGCGGTTCAGAATTAATTAATAAAAAATACAAATGCAAATATGGAGAGACTTCCACCTCCGTATATGCTTATGCGTTCGCACCATGTTCTCTCGAAGACCTTCAATACTGAATCTACTTTAACTGATTCAGGTAATTATAAATTTATTTTAGCATTCATTTTTCATATTTATAGTTTTAATGCTTTAATCCCTTTTGTAAGGAGATCGTAAACGTAATTTACATTATTTGTATTTGAGATGGCCAGATCAGCCATGTATCAGCTTCATTCACCATTTATTATAGTTTTAGTTTTTTCTCTTGCAGTTTAAGATTAATACGTTGCATTTGCATTGAATTTGCATATTAAGAACACTTTTTTCCATTAAATTTTACAATTTTTTATGATATTTCTTTTGTAACGTTTATTGGAGATTTAGAAACAGTCATCATGAATCTCTAAAAACATAATCTACAATCTACTACCTACACAACAATTTTCTCCTTTTACCTTACAACATATTCTAGAAACTCGTCCTGACAGTGATGGAATTAAACGATCAGATTAAGTCAGTCGTAACAAACTACACGTATTATACGAGTATCCTGCGTCGTTGTTCAATAATTCATCGATTGTAAGCATTAATAAACTTCATTCGCCTTCATTAAATTTCCGTTCATTACACGAAACAATTGGTTGCAAATTAAACCTGCTCGATGTTGTTGAAAACCAAGAAGAACGTGTGCACGCATGAAGCAATAACTTTTTTCAATGCAGACAAGTACCAGTAATTAAGTTACTGATTGGAAGTTGAGAGGTGGAAGGCTTTGTAGAAATCTAGAAGATCAAGAACCACGCTGATCTAAATGAATAACGGATATGTTATCCTGATTACGCAATGTTCTTAATTATAATAATCATGCTGACCATGTGTGGGCACATCACCGTTAGTGTCAACGTTAAGTACATGATCGAAATAACACCGGCTAATATACATAAATAATAAACACATTTCAGCTGAACATATTTTCGCTCTCGTAACTATGTTTTCAAGTAGTTTTAAAAATGTTGGCATAAATTTTGTTAAATGAGATCATTTCGTTTTTACAATCAATAAGATGACTGACTGAGACCTTTGTCCTAAAACGGCTATAGATAAGTGTCTCAGTGAAAGAAATGCATCCACATACATCAGAATAGCACCCGCCGAGATAAAATTTCAATCTGAACTTCGTAATCTACATCATAAATCTTTGTTACACAATAAGTACGTCTAATAATATGACATTTAACTCTGGCAACGCATTTCCTTTTCACGCTGTTCGTAGAAAACCGATTAAAAACTTCTGTTGCCAATTAGGATGGGTTCAGTAACGCCGACATCCATTAATTGTGCGTCTAACGTTACTGTACTAGCTGCACAATTAATGTCGGTTTTATGTTTTGTTTGTGAGCTTCTTGCTCGCCTAACTTATTACGTTTCAGTGCTTCAAGACGAATCAGTTACACGGCAGACTACATGATCTCATGGTTTGAACACACCTCGGGCGACTTCCTTTTAACCTGAGTACCTCACCCAGTAGTACCGTAATTAATAAAAGCCTTGTCATAAATTTTTCCTATTTTAAATATCCAAGTCACATTATCTTTCTCTGTTGGTGTACATAATTTAACTATTTAGGCCATTTATGAATTATCAACTTTGTTTACACAACACGAAAATCAATTATTATTTGTTGTTTTCATCATTTGCTTTTCACACTATTCCTAAGAATATAACATTTCATCAATGATTAAGAGGAAAAGCAATCATTTTAAAAACAACAGACGTGAATGGAGCTTAATTTTCAGGAAATGTTTCGTCTCTTTCTTTGAATTCACTTTAAGATTGTCGACTTCGGACTTTTTAAACCAGTAAGTAAGCTCAGCAAGAACTTTGAAGAAAAATCGTTTTTTTAACAACAAAAGTAAGACGATGAGTGGCATTTAGTAGTTTTCTTACAACTTTTGGCACTTTTGGCAAGAACAGATGGCTATGTGCGTTCTCTTCAGTGAAACATTACTTATACATTCTCCATAATTAAATTAAAGGTCAAATTCTAAGAATACTAAGCATTATATTAATTCAAATATCAAGCATTCATTTTACTTTCACTTCCACTGCAATAAAAAGTGGATGTAAACAGGCGTTATTAATTGAAAAGAATGCAGCAAGAGATCTAATTTAACTATCGAAATCTTTTCTAAAAAGTGAACAGTATGGAAGTTCTTGGTGAAGTATTTGTTAACTGTAGTTAGTCGATCAACCGTAGTAGTACAGCTTTTTATGCATCCGCGGAATTCACTGGCTCATTGTTATGTGTTAATAGTACTCGATCGAGCGGTTCATCCAGCACATTGAAAAGCGTCTCACACGTACAAACACAGTTAGTCATAAGACGATAAGAGAGCAATGGGATTAATTCATGAATAACTAAACAGAAATAGCTCAGTCGGCTGAAGTGTCTCCACAAAGCCCAAGTCCAATGAACCTACACTACAGGCGTATGGATGTTATGGTTCATAGCGGCGGACAACCGCTATTATCCGCGCCCTTTCGCTCTGTACATTTAAATTTAAAATTTACAAGAATAGCTAACGTTCAGCGACTGTAGAAGACGGCAGGCGCCAAGAGAAAAAACTGTTTATCATAGGCGTGCTTTGAGTAGTAACGCGAGCACTTGATGGATTTATACTAAGCATGTCTAATTATAGTAATTATAACAGTTTTCAATTTAGGCTCCTGATTGTTTGCAATTAATGAGCTTTTGTTTCTTTATCGAATCATTAGTAGAAAAACGTATGCTTTATGTCACCTGCCAACTTACAAATTATAGGTTTTGCTTTGTAATTAAAATTCACTTGAATTGGTTCAGTTGGTCAAAACACAAGAATTATTTTAATAGTCGAAGTCGATCGAACCACAAGCAATTTATAGTGACCACTAGTGAACAGCTTACTGCTAAAAGTGGTACGTGTGTTTTGACCTTTGTTATTCTTAATCATAATATGTTGAATTATGTAGCTTGCATATTTTATCTTGGACATAAATATCCAATAGTGTTCTAAATGTATGTCATCAAATATTTAAACAAAGGATAAAATAATGTCATGATTCATTTAAATCATGGAAATTCCAGAAAATGAAAAAGCAATTTTCAAAGGTTTCTGAATTCTGTAACTATTTTTTATTGGTTTTATCATGATTATTATTTTCTTCAACAAAATTGTAAATATTATGATTTATGTAACTGTTAAAAAGTTTCAGTTGATAAGCTTTTCCAAGATTTATAAAATCTATTCCTTCTGTTATCCATTATTAATTAATCAGTTGAAAGTCTATGTAACAAGGTTGTAAATACTATCGCTGATTATAAGGTCTTCACTTATATAATAAATTTAATAGGAAAATGAGACAAACAACAAAAAATAATTTATAGAAAATGAAACTTATTAATTTTCCACAAAACTATTAATTTCACAACTATGTAGAGCTAAGAAAACTCGAAGCATTTCTTAACCTTTAATTTCAACATCAAATAATTTCTAAAATTTTTTTCAAATACCCTTAAAAATAGAATAAAAAATGTGAATTTTAGCAATAAAAGTAACGAATATAAATTGATCTTTGAAGTTTAAAATGTATTTACAGGGTGTATTACTAACTCCAGCAAATATTCATACCACGCGTTCTGAAACTGTGCAGGAAATTATAGTATATACCGTTTTACTCTTAATTCTCTAGCTATGAAGTTACTAATTGTTGAAAATTTAATAAGGTGTGATAAATATTACCTGATATTGTCAAAATAATATATAACACGCGGTAGAATAGTTAACTAAATAGAATTTTCACCTTATATTAATTATAATTTGCATTTTTTAATTTGAGAGGATGTTGCGAGTATATAGAAACATTTATCTACACTATCCAAGTAACCGCGTGGTAAGTAAGAAAGTAGGAGCGTACAATAATTATTGAAGGTCGTGTCTCATGTACTTCTTCTATAAAACGGCAAATATAGATGAAAGACCACGTGACGTACAATAACTGTTTATTTACAAATTTCCATCATCAAATCAATATTTGATTTTAAAATTCTGAGATCTATAATCTTATATTCTTTGCATCACTACATAGTCGTACAAAACTACGTTGTGATACATTTCAGTCTGTATTCTGACTCTGCCTGGTGGCATCGAAGGATCTACGCAAATAACTTTGCGGTCATATCAATTCTGAAACAACAGACCTTTCTTGGGATCCACTATAGCCTTATAGTTCTTTGAATCATTGCCGTAACTTTTACCAATTCTCCAGTGGTAATAGCCTAAGTCTGTAGGCCTAGGCCTACATTTTAACACCTTTAAAATATGGTTTCCAATCTTCATTAATCAGTCTTTCTCCATAGTCAATATATCCAGATATGCCAGTACTCGAGAAAATTATAGTAGCAAGTATTCCTAAGCGATTAGCATTTTCCCGCGTGGCCAATTCTTGAATCAATGGCTCCTTGCTTTGAGTTAAAAAACTTGCTAGCATATAACGCTTAAAGGAAGGATAAAGGAATTCTTGCACAGCACCACGTCATTGCAAGAATTGTTCTTCCGTAAATGTATCTCTTGCACTTCTGGAGCCTAAACTAGCTATAACCCGTCCAAGTTCGGTGCTTTGCAGAATACAATGATCAGCATCAGTTATCAGAGAATTTAGATATTCATCATGCTATTAGCCTTCTGTCTGCTTCTATCTGTGGCGTTGCTCCTTTCTCGTCTACCATATTTATTTAATGCTTTGCTAAAAGCGTTAACTAGAATTTCTGCTCTGGAATGATCCAAAACTGGCCATATTGCAGAAAATGTGTTGCTCACTCTAGATAATAGTTTATTAATGCTCTATGGTGAAATGCAGGAGAAATTAAATATAAGCGTGATTGAACAAATAAATAACAATAAAGATAAATTTTACAGTCAAATGGAAATAAAAAGTTACAGAAAGTAAATAATCATTGAAGGTTAGATGGGTTTCGTTATTTTACGAATGGCGAATACAGACGAATGGCGAATACAGATGAATAACCATGCAACCTTCAGTCATTATTGCTCGCTCTGTACAATAGTTTATAATATATAACAAAGAATAAAAAATGTATATACAATTAATTACAAAGATATGAAGTACAAACACCCGCAGTTTTTTGATGAAATTGATTAGATTTTGATTGGGTTGCTTATTATTGATTCATTTATCGAAATTGCATGGTACCCTTGAGGTTCCAAACTAATGGCTTCACATTTTAAATTTTCAAATATAATTTTACAAAAAAAAAACGTTTGAATAAAATGAACAAATCAATGTTACTTGCGGCTCGAAATCACAAGTGGTGGATTTGTCAAAATTAATAACAGATTTATGCCATCAGCAATTCGAAACTGTCAAAAGCAAACAACTATGAAAGTTGTATATTTGATGGCGCTATTCAAATTGGTCGTTATTTCTGTGGGTAACTGTTTTTGACAATTCCGAACTAGTCAGAAACTGTTGCTTTATACTTTATTTAAAAAAATGGATTGTAATTTGAAACTACTATCCCTCCCAAGTTTTCTCATATTACACAATCAAGGATGGGACGACTTCCAACAGAAATTGCTTACATTTTATTTAAAAAAAAAGGTATACACGTAATTGGAATGTGTGACACTGACGCATGTTGTATGTTTAAACAAAACATTATGAACAAAATGATTTCTCATTATTTGCAATCAAGACAAAATTTATTACGCGTAGCATGTGACACGTTCACGAAAGTATTCAACACAACCTATTATAATTACGGCTTTTGTTTCATGTAACAGCAGACAGATAAGAATTATTTTGAAACCGTCGACTTTCATTTCGATGAGACATTTGTGACATGACTCACGGGATCATGTTTAAAAATAATTGTCTCTCTTATTAACAAATACATGGTTTTCCTCCGAAAACCATTGCGAAATTACAACTTCGACATTTATTTGCTAATTTCATTAGGTGTAAAAATAATGTTGCTTCCTAAAGAGAATAACTTGAATATAAAGCTTAATAAGCAGCAAGTAATTGTTCTGCAACGAAATGCTAACTGTTTAACGGTATTAAATGAGAATACTATTAATTATCTGGAATAAAAATAGCATTACGTAATTTTTTGAAATTATAAATACAGCGAGTCAGTTATTGATTATATCGAAAGTTCGTAGACATTCAACCTACTCATCTAAGTTAAACAGTTTTATAATATATGGATACGAAACGTCAGATTATAGTGATTCACTGTTTGAAGAAATAATTATTCACTTTCATGTTAAGGCAATGAATAAATAACTACCTACTTTTTACCTCATAAGTTTTAAAACATTTACCAATTAAGCACTAATCAATTAATTGTGAAAAATTGTAATCAATACATTTCTTCAAGAAAACCACATTTATTTATTTTTTGTTTAACAGAAAGATATATAGGGAATAATACAAATATTTTTTGATCTCTTACTTCTTCTGATAAAAGAGATAGATCACTCTCTCCCTGTCTGTTGCATTTTCAAAATTATGAAAACTGTTTGTCAACTTTCCATTTATGGAAAATTGCTGTTAATTTTGTTTATAGTAATTTTCAATATTTTGTCCGAAATCTTGAAAAGGGAATAACCTTATATTTGCAATAGAAAAAAGCATATTCAATAAACAATTACAATTAGAATAAAAATGATTAAAACTTGTTTCATAGTTTTGCATGAAACAAAATATAATTATTTTATAATTCGATATTATAATGGTGTATCGTACTTGAAACAACATTAATAAGGCAAGATACAGGTTCTCCATAAATCACCAAGCAAAGCAGTTTTGCGTCGGCGAAGCCCAATTTGGTGGTCACTTATTTTAAGTACGACATTTGCAATAACCATTTCCTACTTGAATTAAAACTTTTTACTTTCCGCACACTCATTTCAATTACTGCTAATGCCGTTCAGTTAATTGACTGTTACTCTGCAACATCCTGATGATAAGCGTCCATGAAATAATAAATTAAAAGTAGAAAAGAAAAACTTACACCAGCAATAAATTAACGTTAACTACTTAACAAATATCAACGTTATTATTCTGTTCTTCGTTAGTTTTTAAATTAACACACGTAAGTTATACATAGTTTTATAATTGACAATTTTTTTCCTAAAACAAATTAATTACTTTTATTTATTAATAATAATAATAATAATTAAGCACATGTATCCTAAAGAAATATAATTATATTATTTCTATTACTTTAAATGGCAATCTTTTTTTATTAAATTTCATTCCTTAACTAAAATCTGGATAATTACCTATTTAAATAAATCAATACATATTTAGCAAGTGACAAAAATGAAATAAATAAATAAAATGTATTTCCTTTTTAGTCCCCCCCTCTCACTCCTAGTATTTATTTAATTTGTGCCCTTCATTGATTGCATAATGTGCATTTTGTATTTGAAAAATAACCATTGCAATATGCTTATAAAAATTAAATATAAAGAAATATTGATTTAACAAGTAGGTGTTCTTTTTAATTTGCTCTTTAACATAATGCCAGAAACTCATACTTTTGAGGCAGGTCAAGAAATAAAAACAAAACTCATTTTATAATAAAACTTACATACAGCTGGTCCGCTCGTGAGCAAACTTCACATACAGCTTTACACAAAGAAAAAGAACCGCGCACACAACAATCTGAAAAAGCATGCACGAGCTAAACAAACACAATGCTGCCTACACCACGCTTAAACTGTTGTTGTTGAATGCACAACACTTGTCGGCCTAAAAATCCACTTCCAGACCACTCTCCAGTCTGTTACTCCCACCATCCCGTACGAGTACACAAGAAGATTTTACCGCAAGCACCAGCGTATCACCATCACCATTCCCTCTTCACCTCCAGACAACTCAGGCATTTAAAGAAAGTTGATTCATGGCCCTCGTGGAACACAAGTTACCGCTTAGGGCTCGAGTTTTCCTAGGCGCAGAAGGGAATGAGGCAATTCTTGGTATTTTAGATTGAAGTATGCCGCTGCTTTATCTATTATCTTAAACAAATGTGATGTTATTGTTTCTAAGGAAGTCAAATTATCATAACAGTTGTTATCAGTTGTGTTTCACTCGGCTAATTTTTCTAAAGCTTCCACTGAAGGAGATTAGAAATTACCCTATTGTGTAATGAATTCTCGTAAATTATGGCAGTATCACTTGTTGATCGTACATAATAGCTTGTTCTTGTTCTTAATTTTTAATTGCGAACGAAATTTTGAAATCGTATATGAATGGTCGTTGACGTCATTTGATGAATTTTAAGAATAAAATTAGAAAATAATGGTTAGTGATAATTTTTTTGACTGAAAATAGTAAATAAATATATTCCACCAGTTTTCAAAATTTAGAGACTTTTGTGACATTATATTTAAGTCAAAGTTTACAGAGAAATTTAAAAAGTGTCGAAATAAGGAACCCAGTTTTAGAACAAGAATAAGAAAAGTAGATCAGGTGTTTTAAACTGAAAAATGATTAATAATTAAGAATACTAAATAAAACAGTAGTTAAGAAATAATAAATCAAAAAAAAATCTTTCGCCACAGTTAGTTCATACCCGTAGATACATATTTCAGCAGTGACGCTGCCATCTTCAGTACACACACGCATTATAATGCGTTTGAAAAAATAAAAAAGATATGAAATATTTAAATGTGAGTAATACCGAGTGATTTATCAAATTTTTTATGAACTCTTGCCATGCAATTTGAATGGCATGTCTTAGTTTTACGTGGTTTTACTGTAGAATAATGCCAAGGAGTGCAATGATGTACTTTTCACTTAAGCTACGACATGCCATCCAGATTTCATGGCAAAAGTTGATGAAAAATTTTAAAAATCTCTCGGTACAATTTAGGATAAATCTATGGTTCTTATTAGAGACTTTTTAGAGAAAAAATAATTAATTTACATGTAGAAGAAACATCTTTCCATATTTCTAATTCAAACTTATTTAATTACTTAAAGATTTCTTGAAACGTATTATCTAAATTTTTAAACCGTTTCATTTAGATCTTTTTCAATTTTATTCTTTTCCTTATCGTCTGAAATTTTATTTTATTACCGATCATCTCCGTATAAACTTCATTTTTTTATTATATGTCGATATGGCTTTTGAATTTTATTCCCAAAGAAAACAAATACATCTTCGCGAACAAATTATTTTGATTAAAATAAAAAAATTGTCAAAAAACTAACGAAAATGCAGCTTTTCTCGTTAGTGTTCTTTTTGTGGCGCAACTCAAAGTTGCGATTTTGCGTTGCGCGATAGATCTTTGATTGATTCATTTAATTAAACGAATTATATACTTTCAAATTGAGCCAATAGAGTCGTATAGAATTTTAAAGTCAACGCAAAACGCCTAGCAATGAATAAAGCTTTAGGTAAAGAAAAAGAAATGAAAATGATTTTATGCAACACATATAGAAAGTGTTGAATTGGTGGTCTAATCAAGAATATTTTACTTGAGACTCGGTTATCTCCTCCCTACTAGTTTTACATAATAATTTTCTTTTTGTTTTCAGAAAATTAAACTTGAGACTGCGCTCACTTTATTGTTAAATATTTTGAATACAAATGTTTTGACTGCAACTGTTTCAGCGCGCTTTTTGTTTTGATGTATCACTGTGTGCCTAGTCCTATTTAAAGCTTTGAAAAAACGCTTTCTAACAAAATTAGTCAAAAATGTTTCATCTAAAAACGGTTTGCTTCATCAGTGTGAATGCAGCCTATACTTAAACTAACAAATATCCATTAACCATATGTTTTAAAAAAGTCACCTTGGACAAAATTAAACTGGCAGTTTAAAAATCCCGCTATAGACTCAAGGTACTAAATTATGTTAAGGTAACGCAATTCCATTCCCCTCGTGAGAACATTGAGAAACAAGTAAGGCAACAATTTTAGGAAAGTTTGCGATACTGGCAAACGTTAAACGTCACTTCAAATGATAACAAACTTTCGACTGTGCTTTTTATCCCTAGATGAGAATAATGTGCGACAAGAATAGAAAAAGAAAATGCGCTACCTGAATACGACATAAACATTCAATTGAGCGCCATCTGTTCTAGCATTATGAAATTAGGGCAGGATTGCTAATCTGTGTTATTTCTGTTTAAACCTGTTAATTCCAGCCAGGAGCAAATTATAACACTCATCCTCGACTTCCGTTTGTTCTAATTTACTTCATTTATCTTAAATTATAATATCTTTCTTTTACTTTTCTGAACTCCATATGTTAATCATTGAATTTTGATGGAATGAAATTTATTCGAGAACATGTACTATTTATTTTAATACGTTTTAGTAATGAAATTTTTGTATTCATGTATTTTAAAAATTGCTTTCTTTTAATTTATAATTTTTTCTTTCGAGATTTCATCATAGCCAGTTGGCAACACTTAATCGGTATCTTGTCCGAGTTTATAATGTCAAACAACTCTAACCTAGAAGAAGATTTTCAATTGGTTACTTACAAAAAGAAAAACAATAAAGCCCCTGTACAATCAACATTTTTTAATCAAAACGTCACCTCTTCTGAATCTTTTAATAAAGAAAGTGCCATCAGGTGGGTCCATCGTAAGCATTCATCAGCAGTGCACTTACATAACTCATTTCAGACGTATAAAAGAAGCCAAAGAAGATATTTTGAATTCTGATTTTTATACGTCAATATCAGCGTCGTTAAGAGAAGGTCTGTCTGCATTGAACAATTTCAAAGTAAACGAAATAATTTGTTTCGGATTAGGCAGAATTGGTGAGTGTATGGCATCACGATATCAGTTGGCTCTGTTGCTGTGCTTCAAGGATTTGTTTGATGTAAAAGTATCAGTGTACGATCCAATTTTCACAGAAAATGAATACTCAGTACTTCAAAATTTGAATTTGGAAGTTCTAAGCGACAATTTAGAAGGAAAATATTTCATAAAGGATAATCACCTAACTTTATTCTACTTACCACATTGTCCAAAACAATTATCAAACAATTTGCTATGGGCAAATTGGGGTTTGCAGCTAAATAATTGTATCATTATCGCTAACAGTTTTACAAAAATTATTGAAAGTCATACAAAAAAAATTATAAATGAAAGTGCTGGATACCTATTGAGTATATCTCCTTATATGTTAGAATTGGCTGTGATAAATACCTTCAAATACTTTGAAATATTTAACGACACTGCCATTCATGTATTTCCTTTAAGTAAATTAAGTTTAATTTCGAACGACTTTTGGAATTACCGTGATGAGCCAACCTATCCAACAGATGATATTGAATTCATTACAAATAAACTACAAAGTAAACTGAAGTTGCAATAACGTTTATTCCTTCAGATTATTTGGAAAAATATGGCTCTCTCTTCGAACATAAAAATTCTGAGGCAAATTATTTATGAACTGAGACACTCCAGCTCTGCAGAGACTTTAAAAGACAATTTGATGCTGCAATACATTTTTGGGCAATTTCGTAAGAATCGGGTCACTGAAGAGCAGCTGTGTAAAGCTCACGAAGAAATGAAGTTCATGGCTAATACTTACTTATGTTACTTACGTAGCTCAAGGTTACAAAGGAAAATCAGCCAGGAATTTCATGGCAAAGGTGAAAGATCTGTCTCTGAAACTGCTAATTTAGTTGGATTCAAATTGCCTCATGATCCAAAATAGTATTGTAAGATATATTCATATTGTAGTCGTACTTTATATTTACTAATTGTAACTAACTTGTGTTAAGTGTTAAAAATGTCTGCAATTGCACTTTAAAGTATAATAAAATGATTAAAAATTTCTAATTTATTAAATCTTAAATAAACTTTCCCATACTAATGAATATACAACTCAGAAATTCACTTGGAATAGTTCTTATGAAAAAGGAATGTATTTTTGAAATTGTAATTGTAAGGTTTATGGAATGATAGCACTGTGGCAATAAAAAATCTTATTCAGCAGAAATATTTATTAGATATTTCAGCATTAAAAGTACAGAAAATTATAAAATACAATTTATTGTGTATATTCTTTTTCAATTTGCTTTGCGATGGTCGACAACTGAATGTTGTAGGTGCCTTCGTAGATACTGCCGATTTTACAGTCGCGATAATACTTTTCTTGAATAAAGTCTTTTGTGAAACCGACGCCTCCCATCCAATCGATGCATTTCACGGTGGTGTCTTGGGCAACTTCGGCTGCATAGTACTTTGCCATTGCTGCTTCTTTTATGAAAGGCTTGTCAGCTTCCTTCAACCGAGTTGCATTGTACGTTAATAAACGTGCTGTCTCGATTTTAGTTGCGATTTGGGCAATTTGATGTTGCATACCCTGTATAACAGAAAATGTAAACACGTATTTTAAACAAATTTTTATTGACATGACAGAGAAAAAAAGGTAATGGACTAAATCCAAATATTACAAATATTTCTTTTGATTTTTATTTTTAAGTTTTTAAATTAGAAAACACTTGCATAAGTGGAAAGAATAATTCATACATTGGCACAGTTTTGCCAACCGTTTCATACTACCTATCAGGCACAATTTGATCACGTGGGATACAATCAATTATGAAGTCCCTGTATAATCAATTCTGATAATTTAGATGTTATAAAACAGTGATAATTATTTATTTGGTATAATTTAAGGAAAAAAATGTGCTAAAGGAATACTGAGTTATTAATATTTGCTTTAAACTAGATCAGTTGACAATAATTTATTACTGAACTGTACATACATCTATAAAAATGTTCTCGAACTTTGCTAAACGTTTTAAAGACGAATTCTTAGTCGTAAATTTTTTAAAAATAGCTAATCAAAATATTTCAGAGTGCGGATTTTAAAAATAGGTACTCTGTTTATGTAATAGTATTAATAGCACACAGTTACTCGCGATTCATTCGCAAATTTTTTTCTGGCTGGAAAACCTTACAAAATACATATGCATATTTCTGTTGGCAGTATGAAATGCACAGCTGACATTATTTTTTTAGCTATTACATATTTAAATTTTAAACATAATAAATTGTATTTGTATTTAAATGAAAACTTGCAAAACGTATTTGAACAGATTTCTCGAATCACTTAAATAACATCAATTGAAAATCAAATTGCTCTATTATTGTTAATGACTTTTGGGATAATATTGCATTTTTTTTAAATATCGTACATAATTTCAATTTCTGCTGTGCTAACTCACCTGAAATTTGAATACAGGCTGTCCAAACTGTACTCTTTCTAATGTATAGGGAATCGTGGCATCAAAACAACCCTGTGCGCACCCTAACATTTGGGCGGCGATGCCAATTCTTCCTTCATTTAATACAGATATTGAGATTTTATATCCTTTCCCAAATTCTCCAAGGATGGCGGATTCAGGCACGCGTACGTTATCAAAAGAAAGCATACACGTGCCCGAGCAAATAATACCCAATTTGTTTTCCGGTTTGTGTATCGTAAGTCCCGGAGCATCCCTGTCCACAAGGAAGCAAGTAATTCCCTTGTAACCCTGTGAAAATCAAATAAATTCACTCCTGTTTATAACTAGCACGAATTTGATAATTTTGATGTACATATTCACTCATGCTGAGTCATTATTTTTGTTGTAAATAATTTGTAATTTCGTAATTGAAGAAAATTTTATTAAAAAAAAAATGCTGACGTAAAAATGATTGCACAAATTCGGACAATACAATCAAAAACAACAAAATATTGATTGACATATCTGACAAACCACTGCAATTAATTATGTTAATTTGAGCAGTTGGATTGATTTATATTTCTAATAAATAAATAACGGCGTTTCGAAATACGGTACAAATAATTTGCAACTAAATGCGTTTTAGTAAATAGTTTCATAACAACACAGTACTCACCGCAGAAGGATTAGCATTGGCGAAAACTAAAAATAATCCTGCGATATCAGAATTCGATATCCACATTTTGGATCCGTTAATAACATAATCTGAACCGTCTTTTTTCGCCGTTGTTTTCAAAGCGAAGGCATCGGATCCAGACGATGGTTCAGTGAGGGCGAAACTTGCAACCTGTAAAAATGAAACATGCGAATTCTGCAAGCGATAACTTTTACGCAAAACATGTTTGCTTATCGTGAATTAAATAATATATTATGAATCTTGTTACTATTTCGGAGATTTCACAAACTTAATAGGATACAGAAACGAAATTACGTAATTTCAAAATTATATTAAAAAAAATCGTTCATGTTTTGTAAGGTAAGGTATTCAGGTACAGAACCCAAACCAAAGAAAATTAGTAGAAACCTAATATTAACAAAATGTATTTTTAATAGCATTGCGATTTAAAAACATTTAGAATGGTGATGCATAATATTTTTCATGTTCTGTTGAAAGTCTAATGACCCTATGGTTGCAGTAGATTATTGTGTATCGTTTATGATGAAATTACGGAAAGAAAAACACGCGCCGAACTAGACCTTCAGAAAGAGGATCGAGGACGCGAAAAATTCTATTTTAAACGAATCTGTTTTTCGTTTTTTTACGCGTTAGCTTAAAGTTTAACATAATACTTATTTTTAACTGAAAGTGAAACAAACTTAAATGTATTTATCTTTAGTTTTCGCAGGAGGGTAAAGTCTCTACCTCTATCAGCTAAAATAGCGTTTTTAAATAAAAGAAAGTCAAAAAGATTAATTTTGAATCAAAATATTTTATAAATGTTAAAAAGCACGACAACGTTTTCAGTTTATAACAAAAAAAATATATAATTCTGATAGGTATCAAAAAGTTGTTTAAAGAACTTTTTTTATTTAAAAAAATCTGTAATAAATAAATAATAAAAGGAGCTCAATTTAATGCAAAGATTGCGAAGAAATTGGTAATTATTTAATAAATAAAGTGCTTTGCAGAATCGCATGCTTGTAAGAGTATTCAAAGTTAAATAACCCTTGCACTTTATTAGAGTAATATTTAAATATGACTTTTATTTCAATTATCACTTACCATATTGGTGGCTAAAAGTGGCAAATACTTTTCTTTTTGTTCCTTTGATCCATATATCCTTAAAACAGGATTTACCAAAGTGTTATGAATATCCACGAGTGCTGCAACTCCGGGATCTATTTTAGCAATTTCTTCGACCACTTGAATGCACGTCATAAAATTACATCCAGAACCTCCATATTCGGTAGCTATTTCTACCCCCATCAACTAATTAGAAAGAAAGAAATTAGTCAGGCAGTGGAATTATGTTTACATTTAAAATTCGTTAAAACTAAATTTGTATATAAAGTGAAAAACTGAATAAACAAATCAATCTTGTATTATTATTATTATTATTATTTCATTTTGTCCAGTTTAAAAAGCAATGTCAAGTAATTTGAGTTTATTATGTAAGTAAACATTTCGCCGTCTAGAAGAAGTCAGCAAGACTTGACCATTGATAAGGTATGCAGTCGGCTGACGGATGAAAAAAAAATTATAATAAAATCAGTCTACATTGTAAAGGAGAACAGGCGTTTCTCAAGGTATGCAGTCGGCTGACTAATGAAAAAAAAATTATAATAAAATCATTCTACATTGTAAAGGAGACCAGGCGTTTCTCAAATTATTATTTCTTCTAATGACTAATCTCTGTTTTAAACTGAAAAACATGAATGACATGAAAAACATTGAAACCTTACTAATTTAATACTTCTATCTTTACAAGTAAAAAAGATAGCAATGGTGAAACATATTTTCAACCAATTTTAATGGTAATGAAATTAATATTGTATAACATTTTAAAAGAGCTTTTTAAGATGTTAATGTTCACTCCAGTGTCATGGACAAAGGAGGAAGGTTGATGACGCAGCAGCTCGGAAAAGATCCCGTCCGCGGTGGTCATTAAACCTAAACCCTTTCTTTAATACAAGTATTGATGACCTTGTTCGTCTCGATCTGCAGCTAAATAACTGTCTGGATTCTGGACCAACTTCATCACCTATTTAAATAAACTTCCAAACTGCCAAGTAACTTCTCAAAATTGAGCTTTAAATTTCATTAAATTATTTCACGAGTTCACCAACAAATTTTTAGATATTTTATTTTTTTGTTATAGAAGTCAAAATGCATGAGAATTGTTTTTCAATTATAAATTACGTAGGACGAAAATTAAAGACTAGGGCAAATATTTGGTCACATAAAACGGGAGATACCTGTGTTTAAGAGTAAAGTTCATTATTAGTGCTAAATTAAGTAAAGTACAAAAGTTCACTAAGAATGACTTAACTTTTGCTTCTTTCTGCCAAGGAGTTATTTGCAGTCGTAGTTCATGATGCTCGTGAACTGTCAATTTATATCAATTGCTTATCAGAGATATATTAACATTATTAATAATTTGGCCTTGATATTGCTAGGATAAATTCCATCAGGTTTTTGATTTGTTTAATTAAATGGACAACCCCTTGGGGTTTTATTTCTGTATTTTCGAATTATTTATTGAGCATAAAAGCATATTTAAACTTTGTTTGAAATTTATTCAGTTCATTATTGAGTGTTTTTAATAGAAAAAAATTATAGTATGTGTTATGATACTTATATTAATTTCTATTTTTTCATCTTCTCTAACATTAAAATACTGTTTTGCTTTATTAATTAAATTATTTTAATATGAGTTTCCAAGTTTAATTAAAATCGAATTTATATTTAAAATTTATCGCCTCTAGAATATATCAAGAATTGTGAATGTTTTAATCTAAATGAAATTAATAGCACGAAAAATAATGGAGCTCGCTCAGGAAAATGTAAAGTATTTGGTAGTTTTACTGAAAACATCGTAGAAAAAAATGAACCAAAAAATTTATCATTGTTTTACGTTTTCATTTTCAAACAGTTCTGATTGTTAAGGATACGAGTATTATTTATAGACTTGCGTGTTTTCTCGTAAATAATTATTAAACCCACCACTCTTGCATAATTACAAGTTAAGAAAATCTAGTTTTATATCTGAGTATAAGTATACAACTTTCCATTTAGAAGGTAAACTATAATTACGATGCTTAAGCTCTAGATAAGGAATTTACACATTGTACATAAAATGTCGTATAATTTCAGCAACATTGTAGCTATTGTGAAATAAAATAGTCTTTTGTGTGTATAAAACTTAAAAGAATTTAATTTGACTCTTTTTGACGCATTTTACATACTTGGCATGGTTCCCAAACAAAAAAAAATCTACGTTAGTTGTTAACTGTTTCTTAGTTGAAAAATTAATAATAGAAAAAAATTACCCCATTTTGAAACAGCACGTCTAAAACGGACTGTTTAACGCAGCCAGCCTGTTCCATTTCTCTTACGTGCGGTGCGATTTGGTCTTTTGCTAATCGAGAAACTAAAATAAATGCAAAAATCGTAAGCATGAGGCGTTTTTATTGTTCTAGTAAATTACCTGTTTCTTTCATCATTTGCTCCTCTTCTGTTAACATAGTTAAGGGATAGTGAGAAGAAGCCGCCTCCGCAACTTGAAAATTTTTCGCACTCATCGACAATGCTCTTATCCATTTTTTAGTAACAGCCGAAGTGGTCTAAATTGATTAAATTCAAAATTAATTAAAAGGGCCTTGATAAAAGATGATACGTGCCTTATTTGTTAATACTCTCCTTATGGTATTCATTTTTGTGCGAAAAAAATTATTCAAAATTTATTACAGACACCCCCAACGAACTAAAGCGCGCGAATGACTGAAAAATATGTTAGGTGGTTGACTATATGAAAAGTTATCTAAGTACAAGAAAAAAACCTTTAGCGTACACCACAAATCGACAAAATATAGAGCGCTGAGACCTTACATCAAGGTTGTGTTTCGAAAATACTTAGAATTTAATTACAATAAATTTTGCAAGATAATAAAAAAAATCAACTTAATTTCGCAGATGATAAAAGGAAAAATGAATTCATTTAATAAAATTGATTACAACTTATAATCAATCTACATTTTTTTATGTCAATGATTAATCGCACCTGTCAGGTTTAATTTATCGTTAGTACTTATAAATTATTTGCTTTATTGTTAATTCTTTCAAATCATACATTCTTATTCTGCTAAAAGAACAAAGTTAAATATTTATAATGTTTGAAGATTAAACGCATTCTCTTTCGATAATTAAGTTGGCATTACTGATTGGAAGTTTTGCGCGTGCGTGAATCCTTTTTCCGGTGAAAATTGTGTTGCTGTTGTCGGTGAGTGTAAAATTTTATGAAATCTGCATTCATCGTACATCCAAACACGTAGATTTCATTATTTTAATATCAGGCACTTCGTGCTCGATACCATAAAGCAAAATTGCAACATATTTCAGTTGTAAAAGAGAAGTAAACATCCATAAAGACGAACCTAACCTCACAATCTGTGCGTGTTTTGTTGACATTACTTTTGCGTTATAGGAGTGTGAACAGCAGCTTAGAAAATGAAGCTCAACAAGCTCGTGTCTGCCTCGCGAAGTAAAAACAGGAAGAGACACTTCACAGCCCCGTCCCATGTCAGACGTCGTCTCATGTCTGCGCCGCTGTCCAAAGAACTCAGGCAAAAGTACAACGTTAGAACAATGCCCATTCGCAAAGACGATGAAGTGCAAGTAAGGAATTTCGCGAAATCGCGAGGTGCTCTGTTGCTAAATTAAGAATTACAGGTTGTACGTGGACATTACAAGGGACAACAAGTAGGCAAAGTCGTGCAAGTTTACAGAAAGAAGTTCGTGATTTATATCGAACGTATACAAAGAGAAAAAGCTAATGGGGCTAGTGTGTATGTTGGTATTCATCCATCAAAGGTAAGATTTTATTCAATAATCGTTGTAAAAAATATATATTCCCCCATTTTAAGATTTCAGTTGTTGGACTGTACTATTAACGCATGCATAAAATGAGTACATGTTGTAAACTGCCAATTTAACTGAAATTTGTTTCAAATAAGCAGTCATTATAGAATTTATGTAATTATGACACTTAAAATGAACAGCAGGTAAATGAATTTAACAAATCGTTAAGTAAATTTTTCCTGCTTCGGAGATTTGGAAAATTGGGTATTTGGGGATTACTGTCATTGGTTTTCGTTGATCACGTGATCACTTCTCTCTCCTTATGGCATGGGAGGCATTAGGAAAATTTGCAAAAAATATGTTTAAGTGTTTTCAACTTTTCTGGGGCGATTTGAAGGTGCATGTTCATGTTGTTTTTAAGGTTAATTTACAACAATTTACGTCAAACATACATATTTTATACCCCCTCTTTAGCCACCATTTTTATAAATCTCCAAAGCAGGAAAAGCAGTGTTAAAATACACTAAAATGCACAATAAGGCAGAAAGACCTGGACACTAAAGTACCTTTTACATGTAGTAGACCTGGAATTAGCAAATGCAACAAAATTATTATTCGTATTAATCTGATGTCAGTATTCAATTTTGTTGGTATATCTGTAGCATCAGGAACTAGAACTGCTCTTATTTTCTTTGACATTTTTGAACTGGTGAATTATATTTGGTAAATTTCAGGATTAGTTCTGAAGATTCTTCACTTTTCATTTATGAATGTAAAAGTGAGTTATGTTAAATTCAAGAAAAAAAAAATTTCTGATAATTTTAGAATTTACTTAAAATAATTTTATATTTACTTTTAGAATTTACTTAAAATAATTTTATATTTACTAATTGAATATAATGTTAAAAGTCAGTAGTATAAAGTTTTAAACTAGAGATGCAGCGGGTATCTGGTATCCAACCATTTTTTTTTGCTATCAGGCTGAATACCGGATATTGACTACCATTATCCTAACTATCCTTCATTAGTTAGTGCAGGGTATGAAAATGGAAAAATACAAATAGAGCCGATGTCAATCTCATCTCGACTTTTTAATATACGAACTCTTGTAGATCCTGCTGAAGGGAAAAAACAGTCCTGAAATATTGATGTAATAAAAGAGTAAGCAAAGAACTTGCACGTTTGCTTTTACTTGAATTGATGAATGAAAATCCCTGCATTAACAACTCAACTATTCTTCAACAAGTACAGTCGATACTTCTTAACAATTAACTTTAAACATTTGGTTTATTCCCACTTCTACAAGTGTTTCTATGGGAGTAATCCAAAGATTAGAATCAATTTATACTTAAAATAAGTGTGCTGTTTATATATTATTCAGGTTTACAGTTCTTTTTCTCCTGGAAGCTTGAACATTAAAGTGCAATGCTTATAACTACACCTGACAGTAGAGGGAGGGGGATAAATTTGGACATGAAGTACATTTGAACAACTTTAATTTCTCTGTAATATCGACTACTACTACTCGCAGCCCATAGGCTTATATCTGGTAAAAATCCTAGTGCCGCGAGTAGTAGTTGCAATTGCAGAGAAATTAAAGTTGTTCAAATGTATCCTCTCTCCTGTACTCTATAGAAAAAAAATAACTTTTTGCAAATGAGAAATAAATGAACCTTTTTATTAAAATTAAATTGTTTTTAAAGAAAGATAATTTATTTGTTTATTTTTAAACATATCAAAATCTATTGAAGAATTAAATCTTATGATGATTCAAACCATTCATAGACGTACAAGCTTGAAAGTGTCACATGTTCAAAGATTGCTAAGGTCCTCTTAGTGATTTGCGGCGTGTGATGCTTACTTGTGCACTGGTGAAATTGTGGCGCTGATTTTTATATCTATTGCTTTAACAGATTTTTCTTTTGTGATTTTTGTTAATAGTTTTTTTTTAATTTCAGGTCGTCATTGTAAAACTAAAAATGGACAAGGACAGGAAAAAGATCATCGATCGCAGGAGTAAAGGTCGCACTGCCGCTTTGGGTAAGGATAAGGGCAAGTACACAGAAGAGTCAACGTCTGCTGCAGCCGTTGATGCCTCTTAAAAGTATAAACATTCTTTTGTATTTAAATAATACAATAAAAAAAGTTATATAAATATTAATTTTATTTTGTTAACAGTAAGTTAAATAAAAATCAATAATTAATATTGCTTTATCTAAAATGAAACATTTTCTTGAAGGAAAGTTTACATGTTTTATTTGTTTAATTATGGAGGATCTTCCAAGTTAAAAGAAACACTCTTATTCACGGAAATTTAATAACAAGAATTTAAATAGAAAATACATATTGAAATTTTCGAAAACTAAGTATAAAAAAGAGTAATTTTTAATGTTGGTGTAAGATAGGTAATTCAGAAAACGCCTTTATTGCATATTGGTTTAAGTTTTTTTTTTTATAACTTGCTTAGAACATTACAAGTTAAAGGAAATTAATGAAATAAAGAGTGGGCAACAAATGGTTCAAGCGGGGCAATTAAAAACTGAGTAAACCTCTTTAGACTTTTCACTTTCTTTGCAGATAAAGATCTTTAATGTTCCTGAACTAAGTTAATTCTGTAATATATATTACAATATTAGAATAATTTGCAGTTAATATCTTAATTTTTACTATAGAGATTTAACCAAGACAGATTGATTCAGACCAAAGACTTTTATTAGAATAAAGTTTACAATTTAATTGGCAAGTATGATACCAGTACATCGAAAAGATAATTTTATAAATTTATGCTTGGAGTCAAGTAGTAAGGATTTTGTAATATCATTAATATTAAAAAAAGAAAAAGCCTATTATTAAATTTATATTTGTTATGATTCTTTTTTATCTTCTTTTCTATGTCCATAAAGTTTTCGTATTATATCATTAACTCCCTCTCTGTTTCGTGCTAGTTCAATAGCATAAAACTGTATTCGCGTGACAAGCATCGAGTTTTCTTGAGTATAATCTCTCTTAGCATCAGCCCTTAATAATGTTCCGTAGCTGTAATCCTCGACAAGCTTCTTAAACCTTTCACAAAATGGCCTCCACTTAGCTTTACCCGCTTCACTTTTTAATTCATCTTCATTTATAAAACTCACGTCCAACGTTGGAAATTCTTCGCGAAAGATTTTGTATATCGTGTCGTCTAGAGGCGTAAGTCTTAGGTGTTTTGTGTCCACAGAGCTGAGTATCTAAAACGTAGGGCTCAATAAAATGAGTATAAATAAGATTCGTCTTACGTTGAAGTAAACTTCGGCATGTTCGAAGGCTTTCATCGCCCACATTGCCTCCAAAGATTGCTCATTTTCGAATTCTTCGGCCGGCTGTGATAAAACATCCTGCACGAAAATATTGCGTTCCAAATTATTAATGGATGAATTAACTTGTTAATCAAAATTCAACATACCATAATTAACACGCGCTCTCGGTTGATTAATTTTGGCAGATGTCACTGACAGACAGCGTTGCCAACCTATAAAATTAGGAAATCCCTTTGATTATGTAGATTAGTATACAGGTGCCTCAGAAAAACTGTTCCTAACGTTCAGCAGTAGTAGAAGCCATATAATTAAGCAACTTTTATGAAAACCACGCGCCCTAAAAATATTCTAGAAGCACATTTGTGCTTAAATTAATCATTTGTCTATATGAAGCAATTTACTACAGACATAGACATTTACACATCGTTTTTCTCCAGAATTGGGTTGGTATGAGGAACTCAAAACACTATTTTACACAATTCAAATCGAAAGAATACACCTAAATTCAATATGGCTGCGTATACTCAAATAATGATTCTTGACCACTATGTAGCTTTCTCGATTCACTGCTCTAGAACACTCTCGGGTCTCCTTTCATACAAAAACCAGTACCTTTCTGGCAATTCATTATCAATTTCTTTTATTTCATTAGTATGCATAACCATTTTGTCAATATTAGAATTAAATTTACTCTAGATGTAAGCTTCTACCAACCTTTAATTTCTTTTATAACCAAACGGCAAAACACTTTTGATTTCCTAGCATACTTTTGCAGTATTCCTTTAAAAAGAGCCCTGTATAAAAAAAACTCCCGAGAAAGAGTAAAACCTTCCTATCTGGCAACATTGCACAGCATGGTCACTTGAACTATTTAATCAAATTTTTTATTGAATATAGTTTCTTGTTCTTAAGATTTTTGTTTTAAACGTTTCGTTTTATAAACTATAAGTTTTCAAAATATTAGCTTTTAACGATTTGCAGTAGTAAGTAAATTTCTATACTGTGGTAGCATGACCTTAACTTGCGCTAATGAAACTGAATTTTAAGATGGAAGCACCAGCCTTGGAGATTCGATGGCATCTTTGTAGTTTGTACAGCAGGTGCTAATTACAAGATTAAAATACTTCTTTTAATTTATTTGTAAGTAGTTTTGCATTAATATTCATTAATTTGTATCCTGTTTTCTAACTTTGTATTAGTAGATACCATATTTCTAATTTATAATCTATCTCTGCAAGACCAGCTAGAAAACATGGATTCTAAACTCTTAAAAAAATATATTCATAAAACTATGGCTTGACATTAAAAAAGTGTTCTACAATTTACAGGTGGATAGATTAATGATTCCACAAAAAGAAGGAGACTTCACATAAGGAATAAAGTGAAAGTGTGGGTCGTGATCAGATGCAAGAAATTTTGTGGAAGCACATGCAACCTCCAAGTGTGTTTGTTGAAAAATTTTAGTTCTGCCTCCCCTCGAATTCCACAGACATACTTACTTAATTCAGGATACATTGGATGTTATTCATTTTGAAGTTTGATATAATTTGATTATAAAATTTTAAGAAATATTTATTTATTCGCTAACCTATTCTTACAGCATTTTGATTTTTGCCTTTTTGCTGTAGTTTGATAATAATAATATTATTATTATATAAAAATTATTATATATTTGTTTCATGAAGTTACTATATCAATTTATATTTTGGTATAACAAACTTGTCTGTGATAAACAAACATCTTGTGCAAGTTTAAAACAAAAATGTTCTATCGCAAAGTTACTCTTGAAAATTTGTTGTATGCACAAGTAGACATATTTTAATCTTATGTATCTTTAAAAGTTTTAAGTGTAGTACTTTAATTTATTCTTAAGGTAAACGAAATTTTTTGTATTTTTTGTAATTGTAATTAGAAAATGTAAATATCTCGAGAACAGTGAGAGATAAAAGGCTAACATAATACAATTTTAAATATTTGAATGTTTTTTTTTGTAAGTTCTGATGTTAATAATTTTTAAAATATTTCAACACTAGGAAAATAGAGAAGAATGCGGTTTTTCCTTCTCAATTTTTATGAGAACGTGAACGTGAACGTGAAAATTTGTACATTAAAAATATTTTGAAAAAGGGGGGAAGGTGACAGAGATCTTTTTATTGAAGTTCTTTTGAAGTCTGCAAATAATTGTTGTATTTTTAGTTTTAGAATAGAATTTTAATACAGTAGGGTGATTCAAACTTGGTAGTTAATAGCGTTTTCGACTGACTGTACAGCACTCTCAAATTATTTCCATCTTGTTTTAACATCATGTAATAACATAGGAGAGACATACTCTCAGAGTGTTTGGAGCAGTCAGTCGAAAACGCTATAAGAAATCAGCCAAATATCGAGCTAAAATTACGAACTATGAAAATAATAACCAGTACTGCCAATCCCTCAATGTTCCCAACCTACTAAATTTGTTTCAATCATTTATGACTAATCGGTATGAAACGTTCAGCAAATTTCTTAATAAATGACAACGTATTGCGGACCTAGCTGCTGAGCCAATGAGTTAACAGCGTTACTCTGAACGAAAGCGCTGGCTTGTGCTATAATCCAGCAGCTGCGGAATTATCCCAGCGTAAATATAAAATGCTGAATTCACTAGAAACATTCAAGTGTCCTACATTTTTTTGTTATTTTGATTTACCACTTAAAATAAAAATAGCTATTTTTATGGCGTTCAGAGGACAACATACCCAGACTTACAGCAGCTGTGTCCGATGAACGTAGCCATTTATTCAAGTTAAAAGTTGAACGTTCATGGACTTTGCACATTTAGATTAAATTATTTTATATACCGTGTGTAAATTGATTTGTGATACAAAGCAATCCCTGTAATTAGTAAGACAAAGAGGTAATATATTACATCAAGCGTGTTAATGACAAAGACCGCAACAAAGTGATCAGCTCTCATAGTGTATTGCAGTTTTTGTCTTTCCCGCGGTTTGACTTCCAAATTGCGCGAATTCAAGTTACACATATGGTAAGTTAAACTATACCTACATATTTTTCTCAACTGATATTCAATTAAAAAAGATGACAATTAATTTTAAACAGTAAATATAATTAATTTTATTGTTAAACGTTGTTAAATATGAAAATAAAATTAACAAAATAATAGCACAAAAAAATTTACGCCCTCTGTAACGTGGAACGCTTGCTATACCTCCAAGGTTTAATTAAAGCCCACGACGTTCGCGTGCTCATTGGAGGCGCACTGGGCTCAACTCTTTGGTTTCGGTCGTTTAAAGCAGCTCTCGCCCACTGCTGCGAACTCATGTCTCTTCTCTTTTCTGCCTCTCTCTTGTGTAGCTGTATAATCGTAAAGGACAACAAACCAACAAGGAGTAACAAACCAATTAGCGCACATAGAATTATATTCGCTATGAATCTCTCGACGAAAATTGAAACGAGAATACCACTTATTACGATTAGTAATATGATTGCTATCGTAACGGATAAAATTATCAGGCCGCCTCGTCGTTCTACAAATAAAACGTACATGACAACTAGCTACGATAAATGTAGGTCAGTTTGTGTACCTGTGTATCGTTTCTGGGGTTCCATTTCACTCGTAATCCCATAAATAGCAACGGAATGTCTAATTAAAATACGAATTATGTACAAATCGACTTTAACACAACATTATCGCTAGTAATACTACGTTTTAGTACATATAGATAACCGGTACAAAATAAACATAATGTCAGATAAAGGGTTACACATTTTATAGAGACGGGCACAGATTTAAACGCTTAAAAAGCGATTAGAAACTGCACGTACGAGCAACACAGGTGTTTTAAATCCACGTGTTTTTATTAATACGACAGAAATAAGGCAGTGAAAGTGTCCCCGGCGAAATCATAAACATAGGCAAACAACCAAGCGTATAATTCAGTTTATTGATTTACACAAATTTATAAATATCTAACAAGTCATCCGTTTTTATATATTTGCTTAAATTTTAAAGTAATACTATGTTTAACAGTCTTATATAATATTGTACATTTTTGAGTGGTTTTACTAACGAAAAGAAATGCCTCATCCATCCGGTATTTCAAGGCTGAGAATTGAATTAATTTGCGTTTTATTAAGCCTGATTATGTCTTCACAGTGCAAACACAGTAGCATTTTTTTTAATCACATTGCATTTCAAGCCACACTGCCTTCAATTTCTTTTTGCACATAGGTAAATATATACCTATCACAAACATTTCATTGAAAAATTCGATGACCTTGAAAATAATTATTTGTTTACGTATTTCCTGTAATTAACTATAAATAAATACATTCACATAAGTACGAAAATCACACAGTAAAATTATCGCGTGCACATAAAAATAATATTTCTTATATGTATTAAGGAAACTTAAATTAGGAGAATTTTGCTACAATTTTTTATATTTATTATGTATGTGTAAATGAAAATGATTCAATTTACATCAATGCATCACACTTTTACACACGGAGCTTTTATTAAATAGTAGTTGAATACCTAATAATTTTGCTAATAATGAAGATTTTTAAACGATTCCGTTTTTAGATTTAATCTCCTAAAAACATATACAACATTTACAGATTATTTTCATGTTGAGTCCGTTAGATTTTTTTGTCATAGAAGTATGTATTATTTAACATAATATTAAAATAAAATTAAACTTGCTGGTAATAAAAAATAAACAAACATGATGAAGACTTTCAATTTTAAATGCCAGGATCATTTCATAACTGAATACAACCCAAAACTGAAGGATTTTCTTTAGCAGTTAGTCTGAGCAAAAATAAGAATTTTAAGATTGCCCCTTCCGAAATTTGAGAAACAATATGAGATAAGAGAGGCATCAACAAAGACGCATACCCAGACAATGTAAAAATCATCACAATCACAATCGATTAGACAACAGACAAATATAAAGAATTGGATGTAACATAAGGAAAACAGCTAAAACTCTTTTTAATGATTTATAAAAAAAAACTTAAAAGAATTTCCTTCAGAAAACTAACACAAATCCTACTTTTATTGCAACAAATTGCCCATTGCCTCAATTGTAACTTTTTCGACATTTTTTTATAAACTGTAGCAAAATTCTAATAAAGTATTTACACAACTAGATTATATAAAAATAAATTTCTTTAATCACTTACATCGTTTGGCAAGATAAATCAAAATGAGTATTCACGAAAGAGAAACATAAAATAGAAGCAATCACACTTGTTTCAACCTATCCTAATTATGATAATCTTGTAAATAAAACCTCAAACTGTAGATTCGATTTTATCGCTCCCATCATCGAAAAAATGCATTTTATACCTGCATCTTACATCACCGAAGCAAGAAGTAATCTCAGAGTCTGAGAAACACGGACTAGGCTGTCGAATTGTTCGATCGATTTTATAACGCTGAGATTGTTTCAGTTTTGACTTAGGCCCTCTTCTTATCTGTTGATACAATTCATCTATTTCACTTGCTGACACACTACTAGCTCTGCTATGTACACGTTTTGTAAACATCAGTTCGTGCGAGGGATTCACGTATATTCTAGGAACTGCTTCGTTACATTCACTCGTTGATTCTAAAACGCTTAAACTTACATCTGAGGGCTCATATACTGTATTTAAAGTTTCTACGTTGGCACTTTTGTTCTTATGTTTGTAGTAATTTTCTTTCACTGGTAAGTTACTCATTTCGTTGAAATACTGCGGCTCTTGCATTACGGTGTTCATGCTTTCTATGGGACTATTTTCTCTGCGTATCGAGGGCAATTCTTCAGCAAGGAAAGTCTCTTGAATAGTCACACATTTCTCAGGACTTTTTTGATCCAGTATAGAATCAGATATAGGCTCAGAACTGTATTCTAAAGTGCACTGCTGCGAGACTGATCGCATATTGTTATCATGCAATGATGTCTTCACACTTGGTAAATTTTGTTTCTTCTTGTTTCTTTGTTTGGTTGGTTCTCTTTTTTTAAGTCGATCTTTATATGTTTTATCAAACGAAGTACCCTGGTGGATATCTTCGCAACTCTCAAACAACATATTCGGATTACGGTGTTTAATTTTGTGTATTCTTTCAACATGAATGTTGGTATTGTTCACTTTCGAATTCGTGCCGAAAATGCTTTGGTCAATGCTGGAATTGTCTTTTATCGGTTTAGGAAACGATGCTACCGAGGTTGTGTCGCTGAGATCAGGTCGCCTTGGAGATAAATTGTTTCGTTTCATCATATGACGTTTCTGCTTTTTAAAAAATTTACGTGCGACAGTGCTTTGATGGGGGTTGTAGAACATTTCGGCTGTGCTAGTCGGGTTCTCTATTAAATTAGGGACTATGGTCATATTCCTGTATTGCTGTCGATGTAGCACCACCAGATTTACATTGTTAATTTTAACTCCGGGCGGCTCATGGAAAGCCGGGGTGTTTAAATCAACTGCAGTCTTCAATACGTTACTATTATGCGAGTTCGATTTAGTGTGTGAAGATCGACTGCTTGAGCGTGAAGTCACATGTATTTCGGCTACAGTATCTGTAGCAATCTGTGGTAAAGATTGAATTTGTATTTGTGGTAAATTGTGTGATGTGTCTGATATGTTTCTTGAACGAAAACATACGTGCTTTTGACGAACACATCGACTAATTTGTACCCATCGAGTTCTAACATCATTACGAGCAATACAATAAAAAAATAAAACGAATGAGCCTAGGACTGTACAAAAAATTGCATACGCAATACAAAAAACTTCCTCATATGCTACTAGCTTAGTAGGTTGCACTGTAGCAAAGGCACAACTTAACCAAGTGGCTATATACATCACCAAAAATATTACGTAAGCTTTTAATTGTACCATTGGTGAATGTTCTGGGTCTTCGATTTCGCTTGAGCCTGTTTTGGTGGATATACTTCGCACACTTCGCAACTCAACATTGGGAAAACTCGGCTCTAACAGATCCAAATCTACGTTCTCAGTGGCTTGTGTCCCTTCACTCAAATGTCCACCCGCATCAGTATGATAGACAGCACACCGAATTAATAAAAAAAATATGCACAAGATAACTAATAGGATAGTAATTGGCACATAAAGGGCACTTAAAGCGGGTTCAGAATTTAAAAAACAATGCGTATGTGCGGAGTATTCTTTCATGTTCACAGCACCGGAAATCCCACATACAATCAAAGCTATTCCCCATCCTACAAAATAAAGTCCTATGATTGGCTTTTGTATAGGTTCTTCTGATGGTAACTCGTCATCTTGCAATTCGATTCGATCGCTATGCCTTAGCCTCTTATACATACTGTTTAAACCTACACACATCCAAATTAATGAAGAAATTGTGAAATAATGTAACATCAACCCCACTGCCTGACACACTTGCACGTCTTCTGTTTGATAAATTCCAAATACATACATAAAGCAAAGGAGTGCTATTGCAACCCAAGTGTTTATAAGCGAGTGTTTAGTCTTCTTGGGCATCTGAATAGCAGTATAGCACAATAGGTATGTTAATATAGTTATTAACAAAGAAATGAATAAAATAAAGCTGCCAATGTAGATGGCTGGATGTGAGAATTTAAATTTTGCCCCTGGCATGAGATACTTTATATTTGCAGTGTCCTGCATTAAACCGTAATAACCTAATTGTTTACAATAAAAAACTAAATTATCTTGTAAGGCATCGCTATATTGACAACCTTCAGTTGACCAACTTCCTGAGCCGTTGTTCAACAGGGGATCCCACCATACAGGAACTGGATGCGTATTTTCATACGGATACGAATATGGCGAACGCAACATAATGTATATCGGATCAGTCAAATTTTTGACAGTGAAATTGTCTGTAATATGCATGCAATAAAATCTAATTACTTTTTACAAAATAAAAAATCATTTACCTAATTTTACTCCAACAACAGCAGACACAATATTATCCTTCTCATTGTTAACAGGAAAGAGCTTTCCGTTACTAAACATGGAAATCAGTAGTTCATGGGGAGTCTTCGCCAACAGCATGTCTTGCTCTTGCAGTTGGTAAAATAAAGAAGCAGGGATTTGTATTGATGCTTCTATAAGTCGCTTTTGAGTACCGGAAAGTCCAGAATGATTTGATGTTACACAGTAGAACATTCGATCAGTCTTATCCATTGCATTTATGTACCATGTGCAGGTCATTCCAACAAATGCTTCTTGTTTTACAGGAAAAATTTCCAGAGCAATGTTTGACTAAAAATAAATTAACAAAATTTAATTTTAATTACTCACAGTCCTACACTATTACGGAGATTTGGCAAAAAGTAATATCTATTACATATTTAGACAAGAAAGTAGTATTTCTAAAATTGCATTATTTAAGAATAACAAACTGAGTAAAACAATTTCCCAAACACTATTATGTGGGAGAAAATCATTTTTATTGAAAATGTTTTCTTCGTATACGTGAAATAGTACATTAAAAAAGTGATGAATTATTTACCTTATGTAATAATGGAGATGGTGTAAAACTAGCAATAGCTTCAATAGCTTTAACCAATTTATTGCAGGAATTATCTTCTAAACTCGCCATCCTTAGATATGATTCAGGACAATTCAACAAATTATTAGAAACGTCCATCAATAAAGCTCCCAAATCCTTATCAAATGAAATGAAATCCAAATAATTTTTAATAGTCCTGATTACGTACACCAAATCCATAACATCTTTTAATATCTTCAAGTCCATTGTATAATTCCTAAAATGCTTTGCACTCTCCAATATACTACCTTTGGCCAAACTCAAATTCACCTTTGAGAACTGTTCAAGTATTTTTGTCGTTTCTGATACATAAGGACATTTAGAGGTGTTTAAATTCTTCCATTCGCCAGAGAGGGAACAAAAATATGATGCTTTCTGGTGTGAGATTTCATTATTCAATTGTATAGACTCGCATGGTAAGAGTACAGTAAAATTTACAACAGTACGAGGCCACACATAAGTTCCTTTGTTGTTGGTTGTTTGTGTAATCGGACAATATCTTGTTTCATCTGATATTACAACGACAGTAATACCTTTTGAATGATTTCGTTGATTTGAAAGCAACTGGCAGTTCCAAATGCCAGTGTGATTACGATTTAACTTAGAGATACTTAAAGAACTATCAATTAAGCCACTGTCATCCAAAAACTTGTTTTCTATAACAATATCTTCAAAGTACTGTTTCGGATTTGAATCTAACCATGACCATTCTATTCGATCTCTTAAATGGGAATCGAAATTATCGGTTACACTCGGAGCTCTACAGTGTAATTTTAAAGAATCTCCTTCGAATACCACCTGGCTATGATTTGGTGATAACTCAACTATAGGCATTTCTCTGTTCCCAGCAGGTGATTTACAATGAATATCAACTCCTACTTTTAGCTTTCTTATAGGAATACCTCTGAAAGTTTGGGGTGAAACACATTTCGGGTTTGATATTAATTTTACTGATGATTTTTCCGCCCAATCCAACAGCCATAGTAACTCACAATCACAAGTCAATGGATTGTTTGATATGTCTCTGAAATACACATACGTTTTTTATCAGCAGGCAAAGAATGTTTACATTAAGCTCAAGAGTGATGGCTTACATTTGTTTCAGTCCTTCAAGTGGCTTGAAAGTTCCTTTGACAATCGTGTTTATTTGGTTTTGATTTAATTTTAACCGTTCCAAATGTTTCAGATGGGAGAAGGCATGTAAATCAATTTGCTTTATGTTATTACTGGATATATCTAACCTCCTGAGATTTGGAACTTCTATGAATTGATTTTCCTGTAAATTTGTGATTTGGTTCCTGCTGATGTCTCTGCAAAATTGAAAGATGAGAGAAAAATAAAAACTGCACTTAGTACTTACAACTTTTGTAAAGCAATGAATTGTACTTTGAGAGCAAACGCTGCTAAATGATTATTCGAAAGATTCCTGTAAATAAATTGATTTCACACTTGTCTGTAAGTTTTGTAATTTACTTACAACTGTACAACTTCGTTGGCTATGTTCAATAGGTCTAATTCTTCTAAATTGCTGATTTTTTCTGTATCACCACAACGCAGTTTAACCCAGTCAGGTCCATCTCTTTGGGCACTTCGTTTACACGTACACCTTTTCGGACATTCATCGGCATACAAAATCGTTAAAGAGCATAAAAGGATTATGCATTTGTGTAACAACATGCCTATTTATGATAAACAAACTTCTTGTCGTGTTCATCAGGCATTATTTAATTTCTCGTATTTATCATTTAACAATTTCCGTGCACGGTTGAACTGAAAACACAGTTACGTGATTATCGCGTTCTAGTGAAAATTAAATGTTTACTTATTCATAAAATCGACAAATAAGGATAATAAACGCATCATTTTTTTGACTTATGTTGATAGCTTTTTCGGTACTACCAACATGACAATACGAATTAGTACTTCACTTTTACGCAATATCACCAACGTGTGAAAAGCAAAGTTTGTTTGTCTTAGTGTTTTCGATTCACATGCACCGGTTGCACTAGAAAACGATATTTGTTTGCTTTGCGCAGCAATGCTGCATTTTTATCTTTCGACATTAGCCATTCCAGGCAGAATAATAATAATAAATGCGGTTAATCGAAAGCGCCATCAAACTTTTTGTGACTTCAGATATTATATTGGCAACATTGGTAAAAGTTTTCAAGGTTAGGTTTTCCCAAACGGAAATTAATTTCGATAATTACCAAGTTCATCTGTGTAGTTGTTGCTCAGCGTTGCAAGAAATAGGGACGAAGAACACAGGTATTTTTACGCTTGTTAACCGGTTTTAATAAATATAATATGAAATTGCATACTTTATTGCTCATTTCCTAATACTTCATAAAGAAAAAATATTAAATAGTGAGAAAAGTTTAACCTAAAGTGCTCGGCTACATGAGAATTAAAACATACCACGATACCACAAAAAGGAATGCAATATATTGATTATTTATTTTTAACACGTACAGGGTTGTGAAATAAGGAAAAGAAACGATCCGTGAATTTTTTCAGCTTATTTTTATTTAAATGTTCATTTTTAGAAATATTAAAGTTCCATATTTTATAGCGTTCTTGATTCGCTGCGGTATATTTTCATCTTGTTTTAATTTCATGTAATGAAAGAAGATGGAGATACACTGAGAGTGCTTTAGAACAGCGAATCGAAAACGCCTTTTGTTTTACCACAATCTACTAAATTTCACGAGACAGAACTTGAGCAATACTTTATTTAACACAAACACTTCCCGCTCTGGCGCTAGTTACCCAAACAAGAAACACCATAAATAACGAAAGAAAAAATCACAAGAAAACTATAATTGAGCATGAAAACCTATAAACCGCGAAAACTTGACATTAATTGAAAATGACATTTCGGATTTAATTCGCTTCCGATTTTCTTAAGGTTACTGTATTTAGAAGGTACCGCCATTCGTTTGCGTAGCTTGCGTCCCCCCAAATTAAAAAAAAGACGCGATGAAACCATAACAAGTTACTGTTGCTACGGAGTGTATACATAAGTGGCGCTAGCGGAGAAAACTTAAACTAATAAATCTAGTAGGTCGTGCGTTTTATTTAATCTAAGATTTTTTTGACAGAACTTTGAACGTTTTAAAAACAAAACTTTGTGGCGAATAATCTATTCTGTAAATGTTTAATTACAATGTAAATTTGATGCACAAGATTAATGACTATCCATTCCCTTTCGAGAAGTCACAAATTTGCCGCCGAAATTTTCAAATGTCATTGGTTATCGTATGGCGAAAGTAATATCGAATTGCAAACGCTTAAGAGCTTCATACTCATAATCTGATCTACACGTACGACGTACGTGCGATGATATTCTAATCGTAATTTTTTTTGTTTTCTTTTTATCTGCGTCTTGTCCACGATGTCCGAACCTCAGTGTAAAAGAAGCAAGATGAGCTCGCTGGACCAATTAAAGGCTCTGACGACGGTGGTTGCCGATACCGGCGATTTTGAAGGTACCTATTCTATTAATTTTTTACCTTGTCATTGACGTATCTCGTTTTGATAGCTTGATTATGTCATCATGCGATCTTTTTCTAACAGAGTCGGTGAAGGTGACCTACAAATATTGTTCCTGATGCACGGAGAAATTGAAAGTTGTTGCAATGACAATGTTAATTGTATCCTCTTAATTTAATTGTGGATAATTATTGATAATTATTTTTAATTACAAAATTGCATGTAATAGTAGTTTCAATATTTTGTAATATTGTAATAAAAACATGCAAGTTAAATAATAATGGAAACACGTTTTGGCATTTTTGGGAACAGTTAGTGGCGGGCTACTTATGCTAACAGGGTACAAAATTACTGTCATAAATTACCCTTAAATGTTTAAAAAATGTATTCTCAAAATGAAGTCAGGGGGTTCCACTATAATTCTATAGTATTTTAAATGCTTAGTTTTTGATTTAAGCAATAAGTTTTATCACCTTTTAATATGAATTCATTTAACTCTCTTTCAAATTAAAGAAAAACGAAATATATTATGGTTTAAAAATCATTTTGGAATTATGTAAGTCTCAAAATAATTGTTGAATTATTAATCTTACTTTAAAGCATTAATATGTACTTACATGAAAAATTAAAATCTAAATGTGAATTTATTAAATCATTCAAGAATTTTAAGCAATACTTATTATACACTTTTTAAAGTTTATACAATATGTTTTTAGAAATTAATCTTTGCATTGCAGTAGTTGACTCAAAAAGATTTAATTTATGTGTAATTAAATGAAGTCAGTGAAGTTTGAAACAAATAGCATTAGTATCTAGTTAAAAATCTTCAGTATACTTTTTCAAGCACTTTATATTGAAGAAATTAACAGCACAGGTAATTAGTCTAAATAAAGAAAAGAAATCCTAAACGAACTCATACTTTTACAATTTAGTAATTAAATTATATTTTATATAAAAAAAATTATTTGCCGTAGCTATGAAGCAGTACAAACCAACTGATGCCACAACAAACCCATCTTTAATTCTTCAGGCAGCCAACTTGCCTCAATACAAACCATTAATTGTAAAAGCAGTTCGTTATGGCAACAAAGTTGGAACCGTGGAAAGCGAAAAACTCGAAGCCGCAATGGACATGCTGTGCGTTCTCTTTGGAATTGAGATTTTACAAATAATACCTGGCCGGGTTTCAACGGAAGTCGACGCCAGGTACCTCGTCACAACACAGAAATTTACAAACAAATTTACTCTGTTTTGTCCTTTCTAGACTGTCGTTTGATACAAATGCCAGCGTTGCCAAGGCCCGCAAGTTAATCCAACTCTATGCTGATGAAGGTATCAGCAAAGATAGGATTTTGATTAAGTTAGCTTCAACTTGGGAAGGAATTCAAGCAGCAAGGTATGTAATGCAGCCAGTCAAGAAACGAGAGTGACTATGTTATTGTAGAATACTCGAGCATGAAGATCAGATACATTGTAATCTGACGTTGCTTTTTAACATGGCACAAGCGGTGGCTTGCGCGGAAGCCGGAGTCACTCTTATATCTCCATTCGTTGGTCGCATCTTAGATTGGCATGTCACAAACAGCGACAAGAAGACATACGAACCTGAAGAAGACCCTGGCGTTATCTCAGTGACCAAAATTTATAACTACTATAAAAAATTTGACTATAAAACTGTTGTGATGGGTGCATCATTCCGAAATGCCGGTAACTAATGATTGCTGTTAGGTAATTTCTGATGTTTTACTATTGATGTTTTAGGTGAAATCATTGCCTTGGCAGGTTGTGATCTGTTGACTATAAGTCCAAAGCTCTTAGGAGAATTGGAAGATCGCAGTGACGCAGTTCCAAGGCAGTTGTGTAAGAAAACTGCGGCAGACTTGCCTATTGAAAAAATTGAAATTAACGAAGGCACATTCCGTTGGTTGGTTAATGAAGATCAGATGGCCAGTGATAAGCTGTCTGATGGCATTCGAAAATTTGCGGCGGATGCTATAAAGTTGGAGAAACTGTTGAAACCTTTGCTGCAAAGCTCCAATAAAGTGAAATAGCTTTTGCAGGGTTTAAAGTGATTGGAGAAAACATTATTGTTGGGTAAACAGATTAATAAATTGCAATTAAAAGAACTTTTTTATGCATAATTACACCCTCATCGATTATTCAATAAAATATTGTTTTAAAAGTGAAACATTCAATTTATGGATGAACATAAATAGTTCATTTGTTATTATTCAAATAATTCAACATCTTTATAATTTATAAGACTGTAGTCGTTTCTTAATTTAACTTGAAGGCTTCCGCGGCCGTCGTCCATTGTTGAATTCTTGGGTTCCAACCGGAAGCCAAGAATTCAACACTGTAGGGTCGTTTATTAAAATTAAAATGTAAAAAAAATATGTTTCAGTCATATTTTAACAAGAAGTATTTTCTAATACTAATTTCAACAAAATCTTCAGAAATTGGTAGATTTTTCGCATTCATTACTATTCAATAAATTTTCCTCATAAAATCAAAATTCTTCCATTTTTCCAATTGAATTTATTCTTAATCTTCTCTATGAAAAGGGGAATTCCCTTTAACATTGATATGTTTGTTTCGTGTTCTTTAATTCAAAATCATTTTGACTCAAAATGTTTTTATATTTTAAAGTAACTCTAGAATTAAAGTTCTATTATGGAAACGGCCTCAAAAATGTACGTATTTCAAAAAATATTTTCAAATTTTGAATATTATGGTGGCAACATTGTTGTTGTCAATTATAACCTTAAACCTTACTAGAGGTGAGAGGTTTGACAAGCGGAAACTACTTTCAAAATATACAGAAATATGCAATAAAAATATATATTTATAAAAACTATTATTAGAAATACTGCCATTACTTAATTTTTTTTCAAAAGAATTATACTATTTAGCGCTTAACATTTGGTCACACTGGAGGCGTTGCTCAATAAAGCGCTTTGTTTAAATGTCAAGTTTTATTTTTGGAATGAGTTGATATCAACACAAATGGAAAGAGATTCGAAGAGTTATTATATTCTAAGGTAACGTAATTGTTATCAATCAAATTAAGACTTTACATAACGAGTAAAAGTGTAACATGAAAACCTAACCTAAAAATATTTTTCTGAAATGTTTCTAAAATGTTTCCATTTCAGGTGTACATGATGGCCATCCCTGAAGCGAAAGGGGACTCACCACAGTGGGATTTAAACGTTCACTACTCACTCAATTTTAAGAAGTTATGCCTTGTAACAGCCGCTTTTCCTTTTTGCGCACTTGTGATATGTTTTATGACGGCAAATATATTTCAACCGGATGAAGTACATGAAACACACTGCCGAGTAAGCCTTAACAACATCAAGACACTTCAATTGAATAACACATATGTTTAGGTTTATAACATAATTCCATCTATAAGTGCTATAACAGGCGTCAGTCCGCAAAAGTATTTGTGGAGGATAAGTGTTGCGTTTCACATCGGACCAAGATATATTATAGCTGGCGTATATAAATCATATCAACAAAAACAAATTGGTAAAAATGTAGATGCCAGAGTAAGTAAGAGCTATTTAATTTTGCTATGCAAAGAATAATCTGGACTTTGAATTACACTGCACTATAATAATCAATCCTAAGAAATATTTGAAAATAATTTTCAAGAAAATTAAGCAAAACAATTAGGTCCTACATTAATTTACTTATTTCTTTAGTATCTAAACTCTTGTCTAGCTTAGTGAAAATTATTTTCAAGAAAATTTACTAAATTTACATTAATATGTGCTTTCTTTTTAACTCTATAACAAAATGCTTTTAAACAATCACTTGTTTATAGTTGCAAGCAGAAGCAATGTGGTGGTTGAATGCTGCTTTCTGGTTTAATATTATTGAGGTGTCTGCTCTTGCTGGGGTTACATATATTTCAAATTTAGAAAATTATCGTATGTATTTAAAAAAGAAGTTAGTTTTACCTATCAAAAGTTTTTCTATTTGTTGCAGCTGTTCATGAAAAATTGTTCATAATATTCATGATAAGTAGCATTGGGCATATGATAGCGTCGATAAAAGCCTTGAAAAAAATAAGTCAGAGTAGGCAGAATTTTCATTTATTCAACAAAGAAATCTTCTACAAGCAGTGCTTATTATTCATAACCAGCATTAGTTCAATAGGAATGGTTGCATTTTTTGTAGAACATCGTTTATTTTGTCACGATATGGGTGAGTTAAGTTTACAATTCTGGGACCGCAAAATAAATCTTGTGTTTCAGCTTTTAGCAAATTTGCTCTTTGCGAGTACATCATAGCCACTGCGAATATGGCCTTTCATTGCACATTAATTTTTAATTTCCCAACGGAGCACATGATCGTCGCCAAAAGACCAAACAAGCAACCCCCTGGTATTGGCTGGAAATTCGATTGATTCCTAATGTTTTCCTTAAATAAGTAGTAGTCAATTACAAGCATACTCAAATTAGTAAAGTGAGAACTTGTTGAGAAGTGGTTTTCTACGTGAAAATTTTTATACACCGCGCGGTTCTTACTCAACAGCATGACGACGATTCTAATGACATGTGATATGAAACTCATTCATTACTCTCATGTTCTTCACTCGAGCCTCGAGCTTATTTGAAATTTTTTTAGTCGGGACAGGTACTATACTCGGTAGTAATAGAAACAAAGCGCTTTTCAACTTTATAATTTAATTTTTTTATTCAGGTTTTTACGCTCTTAACTTATTGAAGCTATTATAAGATGTTTATACATATGAGGAACATATCTTTGTGTTTGTATACATGTTATTCCATTAAATTTAAATAATTCAATGGATTTTTTTTAATTCACACCTGTTGTGGGATATACTCTATGTATGTAAGATATCATAATATATCAAAATTTGAGATGTTATAATTTTAGAGTTATATTTATTGCTGGTTTTTGTTATGGAAGTTGAGTAAACATTTCGCGTATCTTTAGATGTAAAAGTGTTTTACATTTTTCTTGAAAGTTCACTACCATAATTTTTATGGGAGTGAACTTTTTACACGGGTAGTGACAAGTGAGGTGACATCTGTTGGTAATGTTGATAATGCTATAGAAGAATTTGATTGGTTTATTCTGCATTACAAGCGTCCTGAGTGGTTGGTTTTTTATAGTGTGGCGCCTGGATCGTCAGATGGTGTAAGTAGTATGGAAATAAGTGAACATGAGAATAATTAGTTTGAATTCCGATAGATGTCAGGGGATTTAAAGTTTTTATGAAGTGATTGGTCACGGTGTTGGGGGGGCAGGAGGAGGTCGAAAACTGGCTCTGAAGCGCTTACCATGCGCGTCTCAGGTGCGCTGTAGTTGTTGCGTTGTCTAGATTCTTTGTACCATTCCTAGCATACCAATAACAGACCAACTCTTCGTATTTACGGACCAAAATCCGTCCTAATTACTCGGAAAGTCGGCGAACAGGCGTGGATTTTCATTTCTGGTAAGTACCTGTGCGTTCAGCCAGTGTTTTCATACAGTTTACGCAGTGTTTCTGCTTAAATATCGGTTAGAATGCGAGCAATGTGTCCACAATTCCTCCAATACTTTACATACTTGTCATGCTTGCTGTTACGAACTGACGACGATCGGCGACGAGCGCTACGAACGGTTCGGAGCGTGGTTTTTCAGCGGAAAAACGGCGAAATTATGAACGGACACGGGAAATCGTGCGTGTTTACAAGTGAGCCTATTGATCGAAGTAGTAAAGAGTGCCGTGGAACTGTGCTGGACATCGAACTGGACGATCTAGTGAGCGCCTCCGGTCGCACGTACGGCCGACTAGGTTTTCCACTTTGTTTACAACCGCGAGTGCGAACAACGAACTGTGGTGTTCTGGCGGTAGTGTGCGAAAAGTGCGTGTTTTCCCGGCGCTCGCGGAAAATTCTCATGATTGCATGTTGTGTTGTTCATGTGTTTTGAACTTGGCCGCCGTCCGCCTCCGTCGGATTAAACTGGATTAAAACCGTAACGACATGTATTTAGGTACTGCACACGTTTCAATTTTCAATTTACACCGATTACATCAATCAGAAACACTGCGTAAACTTTCCGATTCACCACAACTTATGACAATTTACGGGGGAAGTACCCTTCCAAAAAAAGCGCGAAAATTTTTGAACGTTTTCATTTGAAACTGCACCAGCGGACAAGAACAAAAAAAAAGAATACTGTCGCAGTGACTGTATTCAATTATGTCTTGTACATTTTTAGTTAATATTGCCAATGTAATTGATCAAATAATTCTTATTGATCATGTTCATACGTTTTGTTTTTGAATGTACCCAAACCAATATCAGGAACATACCCGCGTCTCGTCGAAACTCTAAAATAAACAGATGGTAACCGCCTCAGAAGAATGCTTTTTGAACTTCATTTAAATTTGCAAAAAAAATCGATATAAATAAAAAAGGCGTGCTTTGCCAGGTAGCTCGTTCATGCCCACACTCCTTTTATTTTTTATTTATTTGTAACATTAATGAAATTCTGAGGGTACATTATAAATGAGCTTTTTTTATGAATAGGTACATCAGACCATGCGATTTCCAATTTTTCTGTAAATTATATCAATTTTAAAATTGTAAATACCCCCAGCACGTATAATTTTTAATTTTTGCCGCCGATTGTAACTATATGCACATTTGCATAATCTATAGACCGATCTACTTTCTAACATGTGTCTCCAAAGTCTTGCAATCTAGGAGCTCTTGATCACAGAAACGTACGTCGAGTATTAATAATACTTAAAACAAGTATCTGCTTGTAACTCATATTATTTTGCATGACTTAAAAGAGTGTTAGTCCTAATATTATTCAATCAATAATTTTTCATTTTAATTTCAGTTCACCTTTATTTCCTTAACAGATTTCCTTTGGAAAAGGGAGAATGAAGGTGCAACCTAAATTCGAAACACGTTTCTTAGTTCATACCAACTATAATTAAAAGACTTCTGGGACATGCGTTTAGATGTTACGTTTTCAATTTGTACCTATTTTTTCCTTATTAGAATTTACAGTTACTCTAAAAAAAGGGCAATTTTCCAAGTATCTGCTTGAAACATCTTTAAATCTTCACCTGAACTTGAAATTGTTTATTACAAATTTATCCAGGATTATTTTCGGAAATGACGTCGATTTAAATTTGAAATAGAATACCCTTGCCCCATCACTTATATTTAAGCACTACATTGTATGTTATACTAATTTAATTATACAGGGTGGATTACAATCTCCGGCAAATATTCATACCACGCGATTCTACTTTAAAAAATTATAGAGGAAATTATAGTACCATATTCTCTGGGTATGAAGCTATTGAAAATGGGTGCTAATTTAATAAGGTGTGATAAATATCCTCACAATTATACAGCGTGTAGATAACTTACATGGACATAGGTTAACCACAGATTCCTGGCCTTTGAACTTAACTTATCTCTCTCCAAAAGTGCTTCGTTAAGCCAGTTATTCTGCTTCAAAATTCTTGAAAAAAAGTATTTTTTCTAATGACAAAAGAACGCTTGAACCAATTTGGATGATATTTGATATTTGAGGATCCACAGGAAGGCAAGTCACCTTTCCAAATGGTTTTAGTAATTCAAAGCGAATATCTAGCGTGAAAAACAGGGTCACCACAACACAGATTTTGCAATAAGTTTCTTGAGGTTAAGAAAATAACTATAATTAACAAGTTTTGAGGAAGGAGCATTCATGTGAGCCTCAAGTTGCATGTGAGGTATTTATTCAAGCAACATTTGCGTGCACATTTGAACTAGCAAGAAAAAAGAACACTGTCGCAGCGACTACTACAACAAACTTTGAACGCACGCTATACTACAACTCCTTATTAATGCTAATAAAATATCGGGTGACCCATATCATGTCTACTTACTGTCCATTTAGTTTATATTCTTTACATCATACTCGTTTTTTACAAGTAATGTGATTTTTCAAAATGGCAATTGCATGAATTGTGGTCAATGATTTTTTTGGAAATAACATGCTATATATGCTATATATATGCTATAATTAATCATTTTCAAAGTATATAATAGTATCTTCATATTTTAGTATGTCCCCAAAACTGATATCATTTCATTGAAGTAATTTGTTGTATGGGACACGCTAGGTAATTTATTATGTAACAATACAAACAATAATTTCCTATAGCTTTCTGATAGATTTTCCCATGTGAATACCGTGCGGATTGATTACCGTTCCTAAGAATAAAATCCTCGGTAGCAGCCTCGAGGCTTCACATTTAAGCGCTTTTATAACTGATCTGTAATTACATGCATTTTCTTTTACGATAATTGCTTCGTTGTTTTCCAAGGTTCTATCTGTCCGCGCTAATAAATAAATTTGCATCGGAAAACGTTACGTGCAAATCGGCGGTTGTGTGCGGCTCCGCCGCAAATATCAAGCGCGACTCCCAGATACGCGAGAATTAATCACTCGTCACCGTCGTAAATGTTAAAATTGTAATTGCTAATCATTTCAGCCCGCGGAGTCGTTGCTATAATTCAAGCGAAGAATGCATGAAAATTACCTTGACGCCGAGCTTTTACTGTTACGCGCCCTTGTTCGAATGTATTCTTTCGAAGCGCCCGCCACCGGAGTTTCGGATTTCAACCGGATCCCGACCACTTTTCAAGGGTAATGAAGATAACATCTTTATTAATGATACCTGCCCGGGTCGCTTTTATCTAAAGTGCCGTTTGAAAGAAATACGCAGTCTCCGTTGAAACTAAAACGACCGAACAGCAAGACAGATAAATGATTTATTTTAGAATCCTTTCTAAGAATTAACTCTGAAACGTATCTCATATTTTCAAATTGGGGGTGGGCGGGGGGGTGCAACACGGTGGTTATTACTGAAGAACATAAGGTCGATAAATTCACTCAGCTTCACTGATTTTCCCTCGTCTAATACGCTATGGTTAACCTTGATTATAATTGAAGCACGTGGAACTCAATGGAGTTTTACTTTTTGAAATAACTGTGAAATATTTTAATATTATTATGTCAATTAGTATTAATCCAATGGGAACTCTCCATTCATTAAACACCGCTTTTTAAAAGTGGACAGAAAAAAATGGATGAGATGCTAATCCGAAGAAGTAATTTGTCATATTTTCTGTTTGTCCTAATTTATATTTGATTTATACAAAGTTTTTTACATAGTTCAGAATGCAACAAGTAACCGTGCGCCTACGTTTTTAGTTACATGCTCAAGATCGTTTAAGTTCCGAAGCACCGTAACCGTAAGGCTTTCCTTTGCATCAATTTCCATTTTTCACTGTTTGTTATTAAGTCGGGACCGATTTCCTCGGCCGATAACGCTCATTTTCCAACTAATCTTGATTGTACTTTATGGCCTTTCGATGTCACACGGAACGGCTTCGATTGCGTAATTACTGCACGTAACTGCACATTACGAGCGCACATTAGATCCGAGGAGATGTGGACCTACAATTTGTTTCTGATTTATTATAGCATTGGAATTACTGATGTTCTGTTGAATGGATCGTCAAAATTCATAAAAGCAATTAAAGTCACTCTCTTTTGGTTTAATCTTTTTAATTTATGCAAAGTATTTTTCAAAGTGTGAGACAAATCAATAAAAAAATATATGCAATATTTGGTTAATGTCTTAACTAAAATATATATTATTACATCAAAATCTTATTGCATTGACACAAGCTTGTTAACATCATTAATCTTAACAAATATTTATAAGTAACAGCAATCATCTGTTACTTACAAACATTTCAAAAGTTACATAGATAATGCATATCTCTTTCATTCTTCGATTCGCATTGATTATTATTTATGTTAAATGCATGAGAATAGAGCCTGTTTTTACATCTTCTGAAATGAATTACGAATGTTGGAAATAAAATTTAATAAAAATTTTAAGGTAAGGTGGGGCAAGTGTAAAATCGGGGTAACTGCAATTATGCGATACACTTAGAAACGCATGCGGAAATTTTGATATTTTTTGGCATTAAATTATTTATTCATTTGCTTGGAACGGTTGTTAATAATATTCCTTTCCCACCGACCCCCAAACTGTGAATTACACAAGCGATTTTCAGTCGGAAGGAAAGTGAGACAGTGGTTTTCAAAACTTTATGAAATTCAAGCGAAAAGTACGATAAATATTATTGTATTATGTGGTCTGATTAGCAAAAGTACAAAGTTTAATATTATTAATTCAGTTTTCGATTTTCTGTAGATTTTCACTCTCAGATTGCACTTACCCCATCAACATCAAAATGGGAAAATGCACTCAGGGACTTCTTATTCGTGGTTACACTTTCCCTTGTTACCTTGAAATATTTCATTTCCGGAATGATTGAATAATGGTGATACATTACACCAGAAAATCAACTGAAAAAAGGGCAAGGTTTTATTTTCCTATAATCATTGAAGCTACATTTTAGATGATTTCGTTACTAGTGTTATAAAATAAGTTGCAATTATATTATGTCTTTGAAATTACTTCAATTTTATGTCAATTTTATGTCACTTTGGTATTTTCATTGTGTTACATGATTCCAAGACATTAGTTTTAATTGTAAAATAAACTTTGGAAAATTTTTAACCGAATTTTATGAAAATTGAAACCTTTGAAAGCTTGAAGGGGTTAACTGTTAAAAAATCTTTCTCGGTCGATTTCATCAAAGATAGAATAGGTTTTAATGACCGTGATTGTACTTTCTCAGTCATTTTGGGAACTGACTTTGAAAAAATAATTGCTTAAATGGTATACTGATTTTGTAACAAATATATCTATGTATAAATAGCTTATAAACAATCTAAAACATCATCAGATCAAATCTGATAAATATTTAATAAGTTTTAAGATTGTTTTTTATTTTTAAAGTGACACTATTCAAAATCTCGATCGCACTTGGCCTACTTTACCTTATTTTAATTTAATATTTTTTTAGTCGATTCTAAATGATTTTTATGAGTAAACAACATGGACAATTATTTTACACTCCTGTACAAATAAATCTGTTTTAAAATAATTAGGCCCCTTTACACACATTCTGTTTTGCGTGCACGACTGAACGGGACAATCCAAAATGTGAAGTATAACTGGTGTGTTGGTAAGAACGCGAAATCAATCGTCACGTGTAGTTTTATTTCAAAATTCTGTTGCGCACGCAAAACCATACAAATAAAGGCGCCCATTGAAGGATATAAAAGCTATTTTTTTAATAAAATGCGTTAAAAACTCCCACGTTTGGAATTGGCCATGACTTGAGAGATAGGAAGAAACGTGCTATGTCTTCACTTAATAATACTTACACATGAACAAAAGGAAACAGCAAAATTATTGATTATTGATTGATTATTTTCTGCAAAAAAGAAACAATAAACCTCTAGGATTTACATTATTTTATTCCCCAATTCTCAAATGATTGAATTTGTATCTATTTAAACAGTGGCGTAGTAAGAAATGATTGGGTCCGTGCGCAGATATAGTTAACAGACATTTCGGACAGAGATTTTATTATTTTTTTTGACAACACATTAAGTGCGACGGCCGGGCGGCCATTTTCTTATCTACTCTTCTGCTGACGTGGCGAAACAGCTGCCCGGAGTATGCTGGAAGAATCTAATGCAATTAAAACCCACTTGCAGCAATGTTTTTTTTTAATGTATGAAATTGAAATTTTTAAACTTGTACTCGTTTTCAATATACAGGCTGATTCTTGAATAATAAATAAAAACCTGTAAAAGAAATTAAATCATGTTATGTACTTTTATTTCAAAATTCTGTTGTGCACGCAAAACAGTACAAATAAAGGCGCCTAGTGAAGGATATAAAAGCTATTTTTTAATAAAATGCGTTTAAAACTCCCACGTTTGGAATTGGCCATGACTTGAGAGATAGGGAGAAACGTGCTGTGTCCTCACTTAATACTTACACATGAACAAAAGTAAACTGCAAAATAAATTGAAGTTAACTCCTGTAAAACTGTAGGGCTTTAAGTGGACACCTTTTCGTAAAATTGTACGACAGGTCCCCACAGAGAGGTTTTCTTGTAGCGGTAAGAGTATGAGGCTTACTTTGCATTATCTAGTTGCTTCCGCCTGTACAGGTTTGCGGTTGTCCACCTCCTTTCATTACGACACAGGACAGTACGGCTCTCACGTAACCTCGCTACACATCGGTTTTAAGTTTCTACAAAATGTTACGTAGGAGAGAGAATTAGTTCTACAACAGAAAAATCAATGGTTATAAGTGTTATAACTAGAGCACTGACATACGTTTACTGAACCAACGCCACCTCCAAACGTGCGAGCTTTTAAATCTTTGTCAGAAAAACAAACAGTCGGTTCCTCCCCATTGGGTTTCGAGGTATTTAATCTTTCTTCACTTTTCATACATGTTATTTAGTTATTCTCAGCCATATCTTCCTATCTCGTGCCATACTCTTGACTTGATTCATTGTTAGACTTTTTCCTTCATGGCCTCTGCTGTGTTGCCCCAGATTTCTTGCGGTTTTCCTCTGGGCCTTTTACCTTCTGTTTCAGTTTCTCATATAGCTGGCTGGCATTCTTAAAAGATGTTCAAGCTATTGTAGTTGTTTTTCCTCTATTTTCTTTTTCAGTATTGTGGATTGTTTTTGCGTTGCACGATAAATACTTATTACTTATAATAATTCTATTCAGCGAAAGCTTTAGTTTTGGTATTAATTGAATTGTAACCGTAATTTGTTCTTCCAAAGCTCATTTACTGACAATAAACGCATCCAAATACCTAATTAAACGACTCTACTTGATCTATTTCCTTCGCATTTATGTGTAGGTTTATTTTCTTTGGTTTGCTCCTTTCCTATATTAATTTCCTTTTGTAACACTTTTTTATGTCCTGGCAAATAGATTTCTATATCCTAATGCTGGTTTGGTCGTTCTTTCCCTTGTTTTATGTTTTCGTTCTTCATTACTATACGCAAAAGTCGGTTGAGGGTTTCTCCTCGTCTCACCGTTAAATTCTTCAGAGTGTTTCCTTCTGTATTGTTTGTATTTTTATATATGTTTTGATTTGGTACTGTAAGATCTTCACTGATTACCCCATTCTTTAAAACATTCCTTATGTACTTGGCGTATTTGGACTTTGTCAAACGCCTACTTCTCTATTATGCTTTAGCGTTTATTCTTTTATTTGCCTTTTACTGAAAATATGGTTTTGTACGCAATGGCCTTCCCTAAATCTACTTTGGAAGCTTTCAATTTTCCTTTTATTTCAGTATCCTGTAGGATATAAGGATGTCTTTTCATGTTTGTAAATCATTAAAACTCAAGAGTCCTTTTGAGTTTTCAGACCTTCCAAATGTTTCAGAACAAATTTTATGAACCGACCAAAATAAATAAATATTTATTCAATTCTTAAAGGCACCGTTTTGTGAAAACGGATACGATTAGATAAAACAGATCTGCAAGGTAGATATTTACGTATTTCGTAATCGTTTTTATCCGTTTCAAATGATTCATGTTCCTTGCGAATTGTTTTTATGTAACTGATTAGATACCAGCGATAGAAGCTACGAGAACGTGATCCAGGCATGTTATTCGATCTCAGTAATTTATACACAGAAATTGATAATTATTGTAAATTAATATAATGTATCTATATTATTAGTTGCCGTTCCTGGAAATACTAAAAGAAAGCAAATAAAATCAATATCAATGTGCAAGTATGTACTACAGCGGATGGAGGAAGAATTAAAAATTTTTACAGGTTTCTTGAGAACTTGTTTGATTTTATTGTACAACTTGATTCATTACCACGTATTGGTCTTTTTTTGTTCGGTTTTTCAGGTTTTTTTCTACGTGATCTATTTCGAAGTAATACTTTGCGATTTTCCTCTGGTTTTTATTGGTATACGATTTAGCGAAAAAAGTTTTTGAAATATAAAAGAAAACGTTCTAAGAACGTCAATTACAAGAATAATGACATAATGACAAATGTGAATTAAGTACATTTTTTCAATTAGGATCAATTTTTCTAGAGAAATTAAAAGCATTAACGTAAGTTATTTTATGAGATAAGAGAAAAATGGTAGCCTTTAAGAGAAAAGTCTATTGTTTCAATGAATTAAATTTCGTTTGAATATGAAATCATATACGAACGTATACAATTTGTTGATTGATTTCTGTGTGAGATGGCAGTTTGAGCAAGACAAAAAAACCGTATTCAGTGTGTGTTAATGGCAAAGACTACAAAAGTGAAGTGGGCTCAGCTTGCGCGTTATCCTTGCAGTTGGCTATTGCATTGTTATCTTTATCACATTTTTTGTACAAAAAAATACAAATTTATTAAAATAGTCGAAATGTATGAGGTGTAATCCCAACTAAAAACCATGTATAATTAATAGGAGACAAAAAAAAGTGAGAGTAAACTTCATCAGAAAAGTAAGCGGAGGACGAATGAAAAGAATCGACAAATTTTAAATATGTGAGAAGTGGTAGATAAAAAACGAGCGTCATTAACGTAACTGGTTGCGTACGAGTTTTTACTCGTCGGCCCGCAGCATTTAATTTAGCGTTACTTTTATTTATAAATTTGTATGTAAGCGACAATCTGAAGCCTATAATTTATCAGCGGGAATGTTTCAGCTGCATATTTTGCGAGTTTTCCCGTCTGAGATTCTCTCGGTGCGAACTTATTTCTTTATTTTCGACTTTCGCGTCGCTCGTCCTTCTCTCTCTCTCATTTTCTCCCCCTGTGCTTCGCGGTCCTTGATCGGAGCGGGGAAATTGTGTCGTCTGTCGTATAAATCTTATCTAAATATAAGCCGAAATGAAGCAAATAAGAAAGATACGTATGCTTCGGCGTGTGTATATGCTCTTTCTTCATCGTTTACCGACGCCACTCTTGCTGCTGCTGTAGCTGCAGTTAACGATAATTTTAGAGTGTTAGAAATAGTCCTGCTAGAGCGTCTACCACAAACAAATATAAGACTGCTTTCTGTTATACAAGGTTTGATTTGCGCCGAGTGTTTCATCTTAATGGTAAAAATACTTCAGGGTTCTCTCTTTTTCATTCAACTTATCCTCTCATCCAACTCATTTTTCAATTCAAAGGCCGTATAGCGCCGAATTATTTTAGAAATCATATTAAGTGCCTATAAACTTGGCAGAAGATATTGTGTAATAATTTTCTATAGTAAAAGTAAAACATAATTTGAAGTCGTCATTCCTGCAATAAAAAAAACAAATTACACATTTCCTAGTTGAATAAATAAACGACGTGTGTGCATTTTAAAATTCTAATAATTATCCGAATTATTATCATTAGTGTTTTAAACTCAAAGAGCAATTTCCGTTTATTAGCCGCAATTTTCTGTCCTTTTTGCCGACATAACCGTTCGCTTCATGGGAATTATGAGCTGCGAACTGATTACGAGCCGCAAATTAATTATTAATTAACCTGTTCGGCTGGAATTTCATAAAACCTCCGTCACGGTGGCGGGTTCGCTCTCTGCCTCCGACTTTGTCGGCGGCAATGGCGTGCAAGTCCGGATTTAATGGACAACATAAAACGGTGGATTAAAATATCTCGCGGTCATTTGAAAGACTCGCTAAATAAAACCTTAACACGAACGGACAACAACAAAACACATGCTCGCGTTTTCAAGCTTTTATAGAATGTGATCTCTGCCGTGGAATAGAAATAGAAAGCGATCGCCTTTTGTAGTTGTCTTTGTCGTTTTCTTTCCATTTGCTCGGAGTTTATTTCTTCCATTTGTGTTACTTTTGATTGTCTAATAATTCTCGATGACGCTCACGATATAGAGAGTGAGTTTCAGATTAGTGAAAGTAAATTTAATGATTCCTATGTGTTTCGTTAATGGTAATATTTTTAAAACAATCCTCAATGAAGGAGGGATTCAAAAGAGATGATTTTTAAGTTAAATAATTTCAGAATTATCCTGAACATACAAATTTCCATTAACAGAATCAAATAGTCTTAGTACCTAATAGGTTTATTATTCTTTTTGACTTAATTTATGCTACAGAAGAAAATTATTAAAATTCCAGTAAATTATTGCCATTTGCCATATTGTTAGAGATTTGTAATTAACTGAAATTATGAAAGCATTATTGAATTTTCTTGATACGTCTTGATCCAGTGAAGCACATACAAATTGAAATTCTAATTTCAAAATATAAACAAGGAAAGTTCAAAGAACTAACAATGATAACAATATCAAACAAACCAATAAAAAAAACAAAACTCGAATTTAAAGTGATCTAAAAAAACTCAAAAAACTTTTTAAAAGAACGTAAAAAATGAATTGATAAGAAAACCAATTTAAAAATAAAAATAAAATGACATCTGAGCAAACAACATAAATAAAATAAGATATGACTTTCTTATTGTTGTAGCTATAGTTGTAATCTTCTGTTAGTGTTTACTTTCCCTTACTTTCATTTTAATGGATCGATCAGTATCATCTACAAGTAATAGGTATTAGTAACCATATTAATTGAAATTGATTATTTTCTGCAAAAAAGAAACAATAAACCTCTAGGATTTACATTATTTTATTCCCCAATTCTCAAATGATTGAATTTGTATCTATTTAAACAGTGGCGTAACAAGAAATGATTGGGTCCGTGCGCAGACATAGTTAACAGACATTTCGGACAGAGATTTTATTATTTTTTTGACAACACATTAAGTGCGACGGCCGGGCGGCCATTTTCTTATCTACTCTTCTGTTGACGTGGCGAAACAGCTGCCCGGAGTATGCTGGAAGAACCTAATGCAATTAAAACCGACTTGCAGCAATGTTTTTTTGTTAATGTATGAAATCGAAATTTTTAAACTTGTACTCGTTTTCAATATACAGGCTGATTCTTGAATAAACTGCCAAAAAACCTGTAAAACAAATTAAATCATAAGTTATGTAGTTTTATTTCCAAATTCTGTTGTGCACGCAAAACCATACAAATAAAGGCGCCCATTAAAGGATATAAAAGCTATTTTTTTAATAAAATGCGTTAAAAACTCCCACGCTTGGAATTGGCCATGACCTGAGAGATAGGAAGAATCGTAGTGTGTCTTTACTTAATACTTACACATGAACAAAAGTAAACTGCAAAATAACTTGAAGTTAACTCCTGTAAAACTGTAGGACTTTAAGTGGACACGTTATCGTAAAATTGTACGACAAGTCCCCACAGAGAGGTTTTCTTGTAGCGGTAAGAGTATGAGGCTTATTTTGCATTATCTAAGTTGCTTCCGCCTGTACACGTTTGTAGTTGTCACCTCCTTTCATTATGACACAGGACAGAACGGCTCTCACGTAACCTCGCTACGCATCCCTTTTAAGTTTCTACAAAATGTCGATTATTTTCTGGAAAAAAGAAACAATAAACCTCTAGGATTTTTATTATTTTATTCTCAAATTCTCAAATAATTGAATTTGTATCTATTTAAACAGTTGCGTCGCAAGAAATGATTGAGCCCTTGCGCAGACGTAGTTAATAGACATTTCGGATAGAGATTTTATTTTATTTTTTGACAACACGTTAGGTGCGACGGCCGGGCGGCCATTTTCTTATCTACTCTTCTGCTGACGTGGCGAAACAGCTGCCCGGAGGATGCTGGAAGAATCTATTGCAATTAAAACCGACTTGCAGCAAAGTTCTTTTTGTATGTATGAAATCGAAATCTTTAAATTTGTACTCGCTTTCGATATACAGGCTGATTTTTGAGTAAACCGCTAAAAAACCTGTAAAAGGAATTAAATCATAGGTTATGAGAAAAATGTGAAAACAAATCTTTTGGGAAAATTTATAATTAATTAAAAATTATCCCAAAAAACATGTTACGTCAACGTGTATGGAGTTCGTCACAATCGTAATTATGATATCGCGTTTTCGTACGTTTTATTCTGTTTATTACCCAGTGCAATAAAAGTATAAAAGTTAACCGTGAAACTTATTTAATAGAGGGAACGCCGCTGTAATGACCTGCCTCAAACGTTTAAATTCATTCGAGCATTTATTAATTTATTAGCACGAAGACGATGACCTCTGAACGTCACTTCGGTGGGACATTTAAACCAGATCCGACTAAAATCAGTTTCAGCAAAAGACAGCACTTAAAGCATGAAACTTACGTAATGCTGGTTGTTTTATGCTTTAAATTGTCGTTGACTACGAAATAAATAAAAAATAATTGTGGTAAATAATTTAAAAATTTCGGTTTTATCTGACAAAGCAGCTGCTCAAACTGAAGACCATTGTTATCAATGCAAGCTATAGCCTGTTTTCTCAAGGTTTCCCTTACACATCATGTGTATTTCGAATCACTTCAGCAACAAGTTCGATGCGTTGTTGTTTGTACTATATCACTGTTTGTACTATGCACTGCATTCCTGATTGTTACACCACTGTATTTAAAATTGAAACGTACTGTTATTTATGTCCTGAATGGCAAACATGAATAATGTGTGTGTTATTTTCAGTTACAGCAACTGGGAAACTACAGCAGTGATTAGAGTTAATGGCACCCGTAAAAATCCGATCGCTTGGTAATTACTCTTACCATAAACCGGGTGTTTATCGATGCGATATTATCTAATGGCATTAGAACGAGCGAAATTGGTGAAATCCGCTGTGCCGTTAGTTAATAGCCAGGCCAGCGGAACGGCGTAATTACCAACTCATATTTTAATTAGAGGCCGAGGTGCGCTTTCGTGGACTGCGGATATTTCCAGCAAGCTATTTTCGATGCTCTGTTTTTTCTGCCCGTTCGTTATTGAATCGTGAGCGTCAGTGAAAGCTGCCTTCCATTGTGTTTTTCCTACGTTATTGTTTGTTTTTATAAGCGCTTAATATTACCACGACGCAATGGTATTGAAGTATGTTAAGTAAGAGATGTTATTTAAGTTGTAACAATAGGATGTCGAATAACTGCAGGAAAGCTTTTGGTTCAACGCTTTTGTATTATGACTTAACTTATTTAAATAGTTCTGTAAACATTTTTTTTTAACAATTTATATTTTCACCAATACTATTTCAGATCTTTACTGGATTTTGATCGCTACGATCACTTATTCTAATAGTTACCGTTACTTACAAAAATGTTTGCTTTTGTAATTGGAAGAATTTGCAGAATTCAAATAGAATACATTTTATTTTAAATGAATAATACTAGGTTTCATTTAGTGTGACGGTGCGTGTAATGATTAGGTTTTAATAGAATTACCACACACCAGAACATAATTCAGCATCATAAAAACCAAGTACTAACTGGTTTTGAAATGAAGGTAACAACAACGGAACGATTGTTTTCGATTGGTAGCGCCGTTCTTAATTGCGCACCTATGGCTAACCAATATCAATTTTAATCCTACGAAACTCTTTTTCTTTTTATTAAGCTATCAATGAGATATCTTCATCGGTTCATAATGGTTTTATTGCACATAATTGCACTTCTGCTATCGTTGGTTCCTTAATTGTATTGCGTTGCGCGCGACACCGTCATGTGGCCGATGCGGTGAAATCAAACTCGCTTTGCTGCTTGTGAAATCGCCCCGCACTCGATCAAAAACTAGATTAACCGGTAATGACATTAATGTTTTATGCGTGTGAATTAGGTGTAAATTGTATCAGGTTGTTTTGGGACTTTTGAAACAGCCCTGTTCGAATCTGTTTATGATTGTAACTTAAATTGATTTTTATTCGAGCTTTGGTCTTTGGTCCATGTTGGAATTTCTATTTAATGTTTACCTTTTCTAAGCAAATAAATTAGTTTTTTTTTGCCTGTTTTTAAACATTTGAACAGGGGTTGATCTAAAAGTAAAGGGACTGCTATCGGAGTAAAAAAGTTGCAGCCTCTAATTTGAAGGTCTACAAGGTCCCAAATCTTGGTAATATAAAGTTGTTTTTGGTCTTAAATTAATTAATTTTGCTTGTAACAATATCCAGATGTAAAGTATTTTCTAAAATAATCTAAAACGATAATACGAACTAGAACATATTGCAAAAAAATATTGTGCCAACATACCTGTTTTGCTATGATGATTTGAATGTGAATTACAGACATTAACAAGTATTAGTTCGCTGATGATAATGACTTTAGACATAAATGAAATTTACTTCTTTGCAACAAAACGATCGAAGTAGTTAGCAACAAATTGCAAGTAAGAAGCAGCTTAGTGGCAGTATATGCCGCTAAGCTGCCGGGCAGGTAATTTCCGACAGACTCGCGTTTAATTGATAATTAATTTCGAAAAAAAGAAGCAGAGCCTATTAACCATGGTTAGATATCGTTAATAGCTGGGAACGTAAATAAATCATTATTAAATGTAACACAATAATTGCCAACCGGTCGTAAATACGTGCGCGCTGCATATCCTTTCCCTGGAATAATAAACTACTACAAAGAAACGGAAAAATTGCACTTTCTAATGCTGAAAATAATAATTATTGCTTAACAATTATTCACACTCCAGAATATGATATTTACGTTCGGCGATTTTTAGAGTTGACTAATTACAAATAAATCAACATTTTTACTGCACGTTTCAAAAAACGTGATCATTAAAGGCTTTATTAATTATGCAACTTATTACATAGAAAACGCAAGAGTTTTCTGGTTTATGTAATAATTAAAAAAAAATGCGTTACGTTGTGTGATAGTGATAAAGAAATTTTATTATTTTGTGCCCTGAGTTTTGCGGTTGTGCAAAATTCATTTTCACTTCACTGCTCCGGTAACAATAAATAAACAAAAAAAAATTAAACTTCTCCCCAGATTATACATTAATCCTGCACAGTTTCATGTGATTGTCAAAATAGGAGTACGTTGAAAAGTATTCACTTTCATTGCTAGGCTCTAATTTAAAAAAAAAACTCAAAAGTAAAAGGAATCTACTGGTGGCAACATTTTGAATCAATTTAATAGACAATTTTACATGCTCAGGACAAATGTATTAAGCATGCTAATGTCAAGGACTGCTCGCTCCCGCGTCGCCTATTTCTACTCATTGTTAGTCTGCCTTTACCATGTTTATTCCAATATATTTCTATCTTTGCTTTGTGAATTGAAGGGATTACTATGTAACACAAATCAGTTTTGAAGTTGTCTGTTTGTTCAAGTCTTTCGTTGAATTGAGGGTTGGATGGATACGAAGCTCACGAAACCCCATTTAGGATCCTCGAGATTCTTTCCAAGATATTACTATCGAAATCGAAAGTTCTAATTTCTGACTTTGAAGACCTAAGTATGTATATCAAAATAAACACAATAATTCTTTACAAAATCTACAAAAGGGCTTCAAAATTAGGGGTCACTCAATTCAGAAAACCGATTGTAAAGTAATTAGCTTCAAATATTAGGCTTGTTCTGGTTCTCGCAAAGACAGTCCTAGAATCGTCGTCAGGAGCGCGCATATAACAAAAAGCGTTCGTTTTTTTGTTATGCGCATGGTCCTGACGGTTTTAGGAGTTGAGAAGCCGAACAAGCCTATTGTGAAGTGTCTTGCCTAAACAAGTTCTTGTAATTGAAAGAATTTAATCAAGTGTTCAAAAAGATTTTTGACTTTCGAGAATTTATTGACTTCCTCAACGTCATAAAAAAGTAATTTTAAGGACTGTTCATTTTTGAGATCTTTTCAATTTAATTTTATGTGAATTCTCTGTTTGATGACATTTTTGTGTCAATCGAACAAGTATTAAAAATTTGTTGTGACTCTTGTTTTTTTTTTAAGTAAGATTTTTATAAATTCCTGTTTTTAGTTTGTTAAATGCTAGGAATATTTTCCTACGAGTGTCATAATGAATGTAAATTTTGTGGAGCCATAAAAACTTTTCAGGTTTCAATGAGATAGCTGAAATTTTTGCTTCCGTTAAAAAAAAACACTCGCCGCGCTAAAATAAACGCCATAAAATTTGATTGACCTTATTAATATGTAAATATTTACGATTTATTGGTTTTATTAAAAAATTACATCGGAGCGTATATTGTTGCGGATTTATTTATTGCGACAGGAGGGAATATAAAATTCAAATTGGCTTTTGCATATTTGAATTGTAAATTCTTGAAATTTCAATTACGCGCGATATTAATAACGTGACACATCGCCGAAAAAATATACGTTATTTATGCAAAATGCGGAGCTTTTAATTTTGGCGGTTTTCCTGTTGGAAATTTCATGGATTTTATTTATTAAATTTCGAGTGCGGATCGCTGCTATTACGCATCCTGCAAGTTTCGTGTAAATTGCGCGTGAGTAATAATAACACGAGCAGTCAAGGCTTTTTTTTTTTATTAAAGTTCTCTTTTGCGGTCGCCGTTTTGTATCTGGCTGCGTATAGTAGCAAGCAACAGAGTTTTCAATGCGTCATGGATCTTAAAATAAAGTTGGCAAAGGTTCAGTGCCGAGCCGGGCGCGGTTCTGACTAACGGGACATCATCGTCTTTTCTCTGCTGCAGCAGCACTACATTGCCTGTAAACATGGCACAGGTGGACTTGCCCGAGGAGCCGTTGACATCGCGATATTTTCACACCTACACGATTCAATGCGCTTAAACACATTTCTCGAAGGTTCTTTTGTTATGCCTTCGTTTACAGTTAAGCAATCCCCCTTGTTGATTCCATCATTGAATGATATGACAACCTTTAAGGTGCAATGAAATCCTATAAGACAAGCTAAGCAATAAAATTGCAAGATTTGCAGTCCCATTCATCACCTACAGTTAAAGTAAGTTCTCTTCAGTGATACACAAAATCACTATCACTCATTTTATATTGAGAAGGTGATTTTGTGTTGAATCTATATGCGTTCATATCTCTGACTTCAAAGGATATCCTCGTATATAAGTGTCAAAAGGATTTTCTTTGAATTTTCTCTTCCAGTTCGTTTTTAAGAAACAAAATTTAAGTTAAATTGTCATCAAGTTGGTCTAAGGTCCGTTGGATTTGAAAAGTACTTTTGAATCCGATGGGTGAAGATAGTAATTGATTTCAGGCATAAAAATGTCAAACTTTATCATCAGGTAACATAAATATAAGCTCCTAAATTGACATTATTACCCAGATTTGAGCAGATTCTCGTGAATTTTTTAAAAACATCATTCTACTTGGTGTTATTTCCTCGAACAAGTTTTACCAAAAAATTTGACCCCTCTTTGATCATTTTTTTAAATAAATTCATACGAGCTTTATTTGAATTGTACGTGTATAGTTCGTTCGCTTTGGCTTAACTCTACACGGGCTCGATTTTGTAGTATCTAACTGCATTTCGCTAAATGATTGCAAATATAAACAAAATAATATTAGAATTCACAAACACGATTCCTTAGGACCGGCTACTTCCACTCACTAATGGAAGCAATCGTTACTTACAGTGAACTGATGAGAAGGCACCGAGTGGAGGGTCTATGCAGCCTCTCACCTTCCAAATACATAGTTTGCGTCCAACATTGATTATTTTATGAAATAAGTATGAAAATCAAAGCAGGAGTTTTATATACGAAAAGTAGAAAGTGTGCAAAGATTGGTTACAAAGTTGGGATACAATTCCCTGTTACACGTAGCTGTTTTGGGAATATCTAAATATCAATTTTCATTTCCTTCTTAAAAATAATTTTCTTTTGAACATGTTATGCTCTTTCGAAAAATGCTACATACATGCGCCACGACGGTTCGAATTATTTTAGAACTCAATTTTTTAAACGCAGAAATAAAATGGCAGCTTTTGCTTGTTTGGTGGCGACTTTTCTGCGTTATACCGAATGACTTTTTGAATTTTTTGAATTTCACATCTAAGCATTTTCGTTGGAAATTTGGTGAGGAGAACATTCTCTAATAGCGTTTTCGATTGACCGCACTAATGCACACTCAGAATATATTTACCTCTTGTTATTACGTGAGGTTAAAAGAAGATGCAAATACACTGAGTTCAACCGGCGCAGGTGAATCAAAAACGTTCTAAGATTTTATGAAGTTTTTTAATTTGTAAGTGTGTGTGTGTACTGAAGATGGCAGCATTGCTGCCGAAATACGTATCTACGGATATAAAATAATCGTGGCAAGAGATAATTATTTATTATTTCTAAAACCACTGTCTCCTTTGCTATTTGATTATAGCTAAGGATAATTGTTGATTTGTAAAAGAAGCTACATTATTTATTCTAAACGATATTTTATTTGGTTAAACAAGAAAGGCTTTCTACTTCACTAGAGTTTACAAGTGAATCGTATCTCCAACTCTTTTTTTACGATGTTTTGTCCATCGGTTTAGTAGAACTTCTTTAGGATCCTTGATGTTGTTTTTCTTGCCGATCTTCTCCAGGCTGTTGCCTTGTTCGTGCATGACACGATTCAAACGGAAACCCTGATGAAGTTGGATATATTGTTTAAAAACATATTCACATAAATAACACTATTGTAAATTTCAATTCGATTGAGTGTCATGTCTATTGATTGATTTTAGTGGAATTGGTTTAAAAATAACCATTCTTGTTGACGATTGTACTGTAAATAACGTATTTGCAATTATTATAGCTTTGTGTACAAACTGAAACAGTTGACGCGTGAATAATTAAAGCTTCATTGAACGGTTCAGGGCGTTTGCAAATCGTATTATAATGGGCGATAATTAAAAGAAAATTTCTACAAACGCCATGATTTATTGTCATTACAAGGAGTAATTATAAAAAAATTAGTTATACTTTCCTGTTTATTCTAAGGAATAAACAATTAGGCGTAAAAAGCCGAAGCGTAGATAATAATAATGGTGATCATTAAGTTCCCGATGCGTAAAACGAGCGGTTTCGATGAACGCGAACATGATTTTCTCTGAATCGCATTGTTTTTCGAGTGCGCTTTATAAATAGCCCTAATTGCCAAGTGTAACGCCGGCCAAACATTTCGAATCGATGCGCCATGATTTACAACCGAGTGACATATTCGACGAGTCCTAAATATAAACTAAATTGGCTGCCACTTGATTTTATTATCCCATTGATATTTTAGAGAGTTCGGAGAGAGGAGCTTGTGACATTTTGCCAACTCAATAAGTACTTGGCAACAAGTTCCTCCGAATGCTTCCCAGATTTTTTCGCCGTCTTTGCTTTTTCTTCTCCGTTTTTCAAGAACAAGGTTGCCTTTTCGAACGTGTTCGATTTCATTTCGCGCGCACGCTCGCCTTTTATTTTTATCGCGCGCGGCTCACAATAAAGCCTCATATCTCTGACGCAGTTTTTGATACAAGGAAACTATTAATCTGACATTAGTCATTACTATATTTAATGCAGGTGTAAAATTAGTTCGCCACAACATTTTTCGGTCATATAACAACGAGAACCGATCCGCGAGAGAGCGGATCCTTGAACTAAATTTAAATATTTTGAAAACGGCGCGAGTACTTGAAACCTGAATTGAACAGTAAAAATAAGCTCGCACGACCTTTGGCAGTTTACTGTTTTAATGGTCCAATTAAAAGTATTCCTGTTGATAGGGGCGATAAATTGTTTTTCAGTTTATGTTTTCCGAGATTCCTCGCGGATTATTAATTTCACTTCAATATCTGCACGCCGTGATTAGAAAAGCAGAAAAAATAGCAACTTGTGTGCACCATAAATGTTGTTACTCACATAACTAGCTACTGACTGCGTAGTCATAAATTTCTTTTGATAGCATCGTAATGTAAATTAACTAGACGTTCTGAGTTATGTAACATAATTATTCCAGTATTATTTTCGATTAAAACTTTAATATGGGTGTTCCAGAAAGTTCAAATTCCTTGTTACCTTGTATGGTAGAAATATAAAAATTTCAGTTTCGGTTCAAGAACCTTGCATCAATTAACGATCTAGAAAGCTTGGCAGTAAATAGCTTGTACTTGAAACTTACTTTTATGTATTAATTACACATATTTTTACAGCATTATAATATTGATTTTAATTCATACTAACCTTATACGATACAAAAAGTTAAAACATGATGTAACCTCGATCACAACAAAATAAAGTAAGCTAACTGTGGTATAAACAAGTCCTTGCACTTCATTTTTTGTTCGTTAATTTATTAGCTACATGTTTCAAACGACGTCAACAACATCGTCCACTATTTTTTTTAATCAATATCCTTAGAATGCCTTCAATATGTTAAAGGACGTTTAGATTCGATTAGCAGTTTGAAATCAACTCGATTACTTAGGCCAAATTTTACAATTATGGAATAAGGACTGACTAAATATTTGCCGAATATATTTTAACATTGTTCCAATCAGTTGTGAAATGGGGCCTTACAGTAATTAGGATCAGCTTCAAATCCTGCATGCGTAAATTCTTTTTGAGCCTTTTTGAGTTGATCCAAATCAGCAAATCGAATGCACCTAATAAAATGTGCAGAGGAGTAAATTGGAATATAAAAAAGAATAATTTCTTGAAGTTTTAATTCTGGAAGAATTCTTCAAACCTACCACATTACCCCAGAATAACATTTTTACTACTTATGAACCCTGTACGACCCTTACACTTTCCCCCTTGGTTAAAAGGACCACCTCGAGTAACAGGTGCGATTTTTTTATCACTTTTTTGCAGGCTACGCGTCATAATATCACCGAATTTACGGCATAATAAGTACTGCAGTTTACGACCTGCGAAATTTTGGCAGTAAACGTTGAGTTTTATTTTCAAGCGTGATGTTCCTAATATTTGCAATAAAAACGGCCGGATCAAACTGGAAAGCATTCGCGGATTTATCGCGCGTAGACAGATAGCCGCGTTAATTTTACACTCGTTATCGACGGGTTGATTCGGATCTGCACCTGTAACGTGGTCAAGGTACAATTTTTTGAGTAAACACTTTACTGGCGGAACCGTGTGAAATTTTATTGACGAGTTTCAAACTGGAATTAATGCTTCAGAGATATCCAGACGGGAAAAATGCCAGATAAAGATGACGAGCATGTTTTCTTTAGGAGGGCATAAATTTACTAATTTTGATTAGCTCTCTATCTGTTGCCTTAGATTGATGATATTCCCACTTCTGATTTCAAATTATTTAATGACCTTCAATTTCCTCCATGAAATCCTGATTTTAAATCGCATCAACAAAGAATTCGTTTATCAAAATCGTTCGAGCAACTTCCATTGCAGAGGTAATAAGTTCAAGGTCCAATCCAAACGTGAAAATATGCCCGACATCGCATAAGTATGTCTCGATCGAACATCCTGTGTAGAGTATAGGCATTTGTTGTTCGACTGCAGTTCACATTAGAATTTGTTACGCATGCAGCTGACGTACTTTGCGCGACACCTGATATTATATCACGTGTAACGGTTCGTTAGCTGAATCAATGTGTATGCGCAACCGACCGATTCACATGTGTACGCCAGATTTGCGACTGTAATTAAGAGTTTGCCGACTTAAACTTAGTAAGAGTAAAATTAAATGCGATTAAAACTTAATTTTTTTTTGTTTTTGTGAGCTTTTTCTTGTAACGCGTTAAAGCTGTTCCTGTTTCATAACTGCACTTGAAGTTTTCTGCATGATGCAAATGTGATGATTTGCAAAACGATAGAATTTGACACGCAACGAAACAAATTAGCATTTTTTTAAAGCTTACAAGTGTCTTAAAAGCAACTTACAGCTCTCATGTAACCTAGCGTGTTTATTAGCGTTGAGTGATGTAGATTCCTGGGTAGAGCTGCACTTCTGTTTGTTTGCGTGATTAAATCGAACAGCATTTAGTACATTGCTTGTTGTTTTTGTCTGTATGAATTGACTTCGCTGTTTGTTTGTGTTAAGCGATACGTGCATTGCACGTGTTTAAAGTTTTATTGGTGGTGCATGTAGCTACCTAATCACTGGGTGTTGTTATTCAAACCGAACAGAGAAGTTTCCTGGGACAAGAGTGAACAGGATAACTTATAAATATTGCAAATGATATTCAAGTTGGCGAATAATAAGAAAGCGATGGTGATCCCGTCTAAAAAGGTAGCCAAAGCAGGAAGTCACAAATCAATTACCTGACTCTCGATACGCTCGTAATAATTAGTTTGTTGAGAACGATTCAACGGCGGCTATCGTTATTATAACACCGATTGCATCGGTCTTCTGTCTTCGATGGTTGATGGTCCGTCCAATTATTTCATGCCCGGCTTTTGTTGGCGCTTGCGAAAAAACTGGCACTGCGAGCTTTGAAAAAACGCCCAGCTAGATTGGGAGAGAGCTTGCAACTCACAATTTGAAAGATTTAGTGTGAGAACACTCTTCTTTGTCTAAAAATAGTTAATGGGGGATTGGATCTAATGCAGCCGAACATTTTTCCATCTTTCAGTTTTAAAGTAACAAGCCTGGAGTGGATTATAAAAGTTTCAGCGCAAGACCCTTATAAATCGTACAACGAGTTTTGAAAGTGAAAGGAATTGAAATTCTAAATTTGAAATTGGAAAGGTTGTTAAAACAAAAGGGAAGTATGAAAGGCTCTTAAAGAAGAGTGGACAACAAACAAGCAATGCTGAAATTAAAAGAAATTAATTTAGAGACTTTTCCACTCCAGATTGAATTCTGAAAAGTATCCTCAATATATTCCAGAACATATTCACGTGAACAGTTTGTGTAACTTGTTGATTCATAATTGCATCTCTCGTCTTTTAACTTTTCGTCTCTTTGATTCATTAACGAATGCAATGTTATACATTTTCAAGTGATTACTATCACGTTATGTTGTACTGCTCACTAAAGTTCAGGACAGTTGATTAAAATTCATGAAAATTGTGTAGTTGTAATATGATGTAATACGAGAATATTAACTTACTGAGGAATGCAATTTAGTATTTTCTGTATTCTGAAAACAATTAGCTCACAATGAAAGTTTTTTGCTTGAAAACGTATTTCATCGCTTGGTATAACTTATTCAGGAAGTTCATAAATGCAAGTTGGATATTTAAGAGTGTGAGTCCCTGGTGTGTTTATAGCTACAATTATACACCAAGTTAAGTTTACACATAGTTAAGTTTACCCATAAAGAGAGAATTAATTTCGTGCAAATTTAGAATATTCTTTAACCGCGAGATGTCGCGACTTAATCTGCGGATTCCTTTATTATAGGTATAAATAAATCAATTCGACTGTTCTTTAACTTCTTCGATTTGTATTCTTTTTATTGAAGCGGATTTCTATAAAATCCGCACAAGTTGATTCAAGACCTATTAATATCTCACGTACGCAGTAGTTTTATTAAACATTTAATTTCCGGCCGGCGCCAGGAAACAGCTCCGTCATCTCGCCGTCTTCTGGGGTTCGATTGCGAGGTGACAAATTCAATTTCAATTCAACAGCACTTGCACTCAGCCGCGTAATTACAGTACAGTTTACCGTAACCGTACCGACGGAACTCGCGGAATAATGATACAAAACGTAACGAGTTCCTGTTCGATACAGTTATTGCCGGCCTTTTCGAAAACGCATGCGAGATTTGCGACCTTAAACTAGTTTTGTGGCGCGACAATACCGCACTCGAAGGAAAAAAGAATAGGCGTAAAACGACAGTAAACAGCAAAGTAATTATTACACGATAAAGCAAACTGTAATAGGAAATTCCATTTATTTTTACGCTCTTGCTTAGTCATTTATCTTTAATTTTGTGTGTGACGGATTGTTTATTTACTTACCGATTGGATTGTAGCCTTCCACACATAGAAATACTGTAATGAAATTCTGGGAACGGTTTCAGTGAGAAAACCTTAACCGAGATGTTAAAACAGACGTTAGTTAGTTTGAATAGATTTTCCAATTTAATCTTTTACGTATGACGACACAAATTGATGATGGATTTAGAATACACTTTGAATAAATCATTATTAAAAAACAGTTTTGATATATTCTTAACCTACTAGTAAAGCAACTAAAATTTGGAACTCAAAGTATTGTTTTTCTTGCTCTGCAAAGCAGCCATCCATAGCTTCCATTTCCTCTTTGTTGCACAAAAATTTATGTCCTTTTAGATTTTTTTTGTCAATCAAGGGAAGAGATAATAGTCCGAGGAGACTAGAATTGCTATTCTGAGCCTTCTTTAAAACTTAAATTTCTTAAATTTGTCTTTAAATCTGACAGCGACAAAAATATCGCCGTAAATGCTTAAAGAGTTTGAACGATAAGTGTTTAAATAAATTATTATGAATAATAGGCGATATATTGGAGTTTTTGCTGCTTGGGTATTAGAGGAAGATCACAGAAGGTAATTATTTGTAAATAAATATAAAATTAATTAAGAAAAAATCTACAGGAATTACTGTCTGATATAATTTTTATTTCTAATTTCTAATTTTCGACTAACAAAGGAATTAACTCGTCAATTGATTGATAGACTACAACCACACTGTAATCTTCCTTTAATTCGAAGTGGAATTAATTTTAGTACGAAAGTAAGAGTTTTTTAGTTTTTTTGACATAGGTTAAAATATTATTATGTTTAGATATTCGCTTTATTTCTTAGCTAACGGCTCCTATCAGAATGCTATTGGCAACAGCATGTTACATAATTTAAGTCAGGCATCTGTTAGCAGAGCCGTTAATACTCTTTTAATTTTATTTCCATCTTATCTTTCTGTCAAAACATGTAACTTCCTAACCTATGCACTGATATATACACTTCTTCCATTTGAACGAAGTTAGCTGCATTTTACGTTCCCGGAAATACCCGGAATTTAAAGAATATTTTAAAGAGATTGTTTCAGAATACCTATTTCGTCATGATCTTTAAGCGCTTGTTTTAAAGAGGCTTTAGGTTAAATAGTTAAAGACTTAAAGAATTAAAGAGTAAAATCTCAGAATAGTCCCATAGGTCTTGATAATAGGGCGGGTGTTACAATAATTCAAACTCATGGAAACGTGCGATTTATGTGCAGGTGCAAAACCAACATACCTTTCGCTAAAATGCCACATCTTGCTTCCTTGATTTTCTCTCTTAGTGTGTTTCGCAATTTAGAAACATAATCTCCAATTATTTTTGGCTCTTTTCTAAATGATTACTCCACGGATATCTCAGAACACTTGAGCAAAAACTTTTCCAGCAGATTTTTGTGTTCGAAATTTTGTTAGACCTTGAAGAACCACGATGCCTCCACTCCATCGACTCCTGTTTTATTTTTGGCTCGTAAAATGAACCCAAGTATCTTCTATGGTCATAACACGGCTGCAAAAGTCTGCATCTTCTTCAAAACGGGCATAGATTGGGTGCGGTGATTCTGTCCCTTGAATACATAAAAAAAAATTCAATGCCATTTCATTAAAATGCGATTTCATGAAGGAGTGGTCTCTAAAAGAAACAAGAAAGCAAGACAAGGATACATATACAGCATAACCGAGTAGAGGTTGCATGACCGAGTTTGTGGTTGCATTGCCGAGTTGGTTGGATTCGCTGACAACTCACTTGATGCTCGGTCGAGCAACTATAGGCTTGGGTTCGATTCCCTTCCTGGTGCATGAGAATTTTATGTGAGAGATAAAGCTTTTATGTGTTGGATTCATACCGGTTTCTTTGAACTTAGTTTTCTGCGTTTCTCCAGTTTGTAAAGCGAATGCCGAGGAAGAAAAACACCTTATAAGTTGGTCGCGGCCGCAGCCAGCACTCAATATCTAATGACCGGCCTAATGCCCTTCAGACTCGGCTTGAAAAAATGTGTACATCCAATGCATGCTATTTAACAACATTGACTTTGACAATTCTTGGAAGTAATTATTGGCAAGAAGTGTTACCAACGTACAAAAAGCAGAAATCCTTCAAGAATTGTCCTTTTTCAATATAAAAATTCCTCTATTTGTTACGAAATTCTGGAATACATTAAAAAAATTCATTAAAAATAACATAAAGTTAAAAAAAAAACAAATAAGAAGCGGTCGATTTTATCGCTCAGTTTAGGTGATTAATATTAAATAAAAAAAAGCAATTTGAAGTCATTAAAAATAAAAAAATACATAGATAAAGAAAATAGAAACAAAAGACAATCGCTTTTACAGCGCAATTCAGTAAAGTAATAAATTTTAAAACAAAATAATAAAAGTTAAAAAGTAATCAAATTTTAAAAAAATAATAATAATAACAATCGATTCTACCCCATAATTTAATAAACTAATAATTAAGAAAAATGAAACGAACCATGATAAATCAAAAGAAGTAATAGAATTAAAAAAAATTTGAAATAATAGAATTTAAATAATAATAAAAATAAAAGACTCGATTTTACAGCGCAATGGACAACAGTGGATTAAATAAAGCAAAGAAAACAAATGAACAACATTTAAAAAATATATAACAATAATATTTAAAAAAATAAAAACAAAATACAATCGATTTTAGAGCACACTTTAATGGTCACAAATAAAAAAATAAACCATTTGAAACAAATAGTGACAAAGCAACGGATTATTTGCGATCCACAGGGTCAACAAATTATTAAAAAACTGCAATAGATGGCGCTGTTTTTTGTTACTATTCAGAAATGACTGTGAGTTGAAATTTTGCTTAATAAATGCTGGTTTATAATGTAAGTGGATTTCATTCTACATAAAAGAATAACTTTGAGCTGTTTAGGGGCTATTTTTACGAAATGAAATTTGAATTTCCCTTTTTTTTAAGAAAAGAAATCCCATATTCCCTAACGATTTGAGAATATCACTTAGAAGGGATTTATCCCTTAACTTGACAACACTGTTTGCAAGTGGATTACATTTTTTGATATATTTTCGATTACTTGACATCTGCACTATCTCTGTCAAAATTTAAAAAGAATTCATGATTTTGAGTTACTTCTACATTCGGTTACTAATAGGTCAGCGAATAAAAGCCAGATTAGATATGATCTGTTGTATAATTTACGTTAGAAAATATTTGTTTGCTCTCAAAATTAATAACACCTGTCTATTAACATATTATGAATAAATTTTAAAATACTGTTAAATAAAACAGGAAATGTTACAAGTATGCAGTGATGCCAACATATTGACAGTTTGACAGTGCAGATCTCAAGTAAGTGGATAATAAGTTAACTGACTTGCAACTTCACACACGTCAGTAATTTTTACTCACATTATATAAAGATGTATCATTAATAAGTTAAATCAAAAATTGAAGTGTTTCACTTTAAACAGCTAAATCGTCATCCTCAGTACATAAATAAATATTTCATGGAATCTTTGGCTGTTACCAGAGGATATTTTCCTCACCAAACGTCCAGTGGAAGTGGAAGCGGAAGTATACCAGGCAAAGGTTCTATGAAGTTTTTATTTGTGTACTGAAGATAACAGTTTAACTGTTGAAAAATGTATCTACGTAAAAATTTTAATTTTCAATTTAATTTCTCCTCTTGATTAACAACAAAAAGAAACTACATCCTATTGAGCTGATTTAGCAACGAGGAATTCGTTGTCAATAGAAAGAAAGAAATTTCTCAGCTCCCAATGTTTACGTAAAACACTCTTCATGGAACTCGTGGGAGCTTTTTGTTATAAAGACGGCGGTAGTAAATCATGACTAACGAGCCAGCAGCGTCAATTCCAGCAGGTGTCTGGATGAATCACGAAGACGTCTCTTCGACAGGTTTTCGAAATCCCCGTCTTCGACCACTATAACAAGCAGCAGTAAAGATAAGATACGAACGAGAAACCAATACGCGGCGTCAACTTTAAAAATTGCGAACATACAATTGTACATTACATCGTGCAGATAACGAGCTAATGTTACACAAGAGCGTGTCTAAATCATGAATGAAATATTAAATGCGCCGGGATGTTAAAACCGCGCTGTTTGGTTTATAGCGGCGCGGTTATGGGATCTTGTTATTTCGTGAATATAAACTTGTTTTCGTATAACGGACCTCGCCTTGGCTCCTTAAACTTCGGCGGTAACTCGACTTTTTTTTCTTCGACACACGTCAGTTTCTGGTTTCGAACTGGACTTTGAAAAAACATCAGCACGATCTGTTTTTCTAGTCTTGAATGAATCAGCACATTACTTGAATCACTCCTGATTTTTTGTGCAGGGGAATCACTATCTGATAAGAACCACTTGATTCTAATCTGCAATATAATATTTAGAGAACAATCGACGGGTAATTGCATAGATCAGCATTAGCGTGAGATTTGCAATTGTGTTTATATTGGATACAGCATTTTAATACGACGTAGTTAACGGTTTGATCGATTATTTTAAATAGTAACAATTTTAACTTGAAATTAAAGATAAGAGGAACAGTACATTCCCTGTGAACTCAGGTATCAAATAAAAAATGTAGATTTAATAATTGTATTAATATTTACATGTGTTTATACTCAGTTTCAAATTAAAAAAAATATGTGATAAGAGTGTTTATTACATCAACTTTTTCCAAATTCAATGAAATTTCCTGTATCTTTTAGCTGTTGATTAAAATTATTACAAAAATTATTGGCAATCAAGGTTTCTTTTTGAATAAAAATCGTTTTTCAGTGGAATTTAGTTTCGAAATTTTCAGTAGGCATCTAAATATCGAATTCAATTCTTCACTGGAGAAAAAAAAACCTTTTCGAGAATAATTAGTCCTAAATATTCATAATGCTAAGAAACTGCTTACTCAAGTGATAATTGGTATATTTTAATTTGAATTATTTAAATTAAACGAGAAATGTTGAACACTGAAAGCGTTCCGTTCTAATAAATACAATAGAGTCAAAGAAAAGACCGCAATTTCAATGCGATTTAAATATGTACTTCGATTTTTATACAGCAAATATTATTTTATATATTTCTAAGTTAGAAGTAATTGACAAATTTTTAAATTCTGAAGATGAAATTGATTATCATTTCAATTGACTTGAAGACATTGTATTTATCGAGCTTCAGGTAAGAGTTTTAACCAAAACGTTTGATTGCGATCTAAGAATTTTATAATTTGAAAAGTTTTATAATCCAATTTTGGTTACGTCTTAAAATCGCACTTTTATGAAGGACTTGACCTTGGTTAGATTTTATGTTGGGGTAGAAGTCGTTTAAGAATTTTCACGAAGATTCTATTCAATTCTTGTTAGGTCTAAAAGTTTATTAAAGAGTAAATTAAATTAAACATTTTTTTAAAGATCACTAATGTATTTAATTATTTTCTTTGCGTAATTTATTCAGCAGATGTTACTTTGTTTAACGTAATAAAAAGATCGAAATTGCAATGTCATCATCATGCTAATTGGTAAACGGAAACACGTGATTGTAATTTCCATTGCAAAAGGCATTCAAAAGAATTCCACAAAATTCATTAAGATAATGTATAAAGCAGCACCACGGACTTGATCGTGTCGGAATAATTTATTTTGGTGCATGAAACGAACACGTGTTTCCTCACCGTACACACGTGTACAAGCGAGATTTTCGCCGCAAGTATCAAACGGGCTCGTGAGACGAAACCGAAATTTCTGCGGACCTTTTCATAAATAACGCCGGGCGAAATGTGCCCCGCGTTTGTTCTTCTTTGTGATCAAGTCTTTCGGTCGTCGGACGCTTATTTGAAGGTCTCCCCCGGAGCCTTAAATCACCAGTTTTTCCACTAAACTTGTGCCGGCGCGCTGCTTGCCCGTCTGTGTAAAAATTGCATGAAATTAATTTTCGTCGCGGCACTTTACGGGCCTGCCTCTTTTATTTATTATGTCATTATGGGGCCCTATTTACCAGCCGTGTTTTATATTATTAAACTCAGAGCTTCGCCGAAACGAACTTGTTTTTCGAGACGGGAGAAGAATTTCTTTTTCCCTAATTTCTTTTTTTTTTGTCAATTTCGAAGCGGAATGACTTACCACTTGCTGATGAATATTCAGCGTCGGCCGATCGGCACTTACGGAGTTAGATGTCACCTGAGACAATATAAGAAGTTAACGTGACTGTGCCATTGAGGTGCAGTTCACAAGAACAATAAGGGGCGGAGATGTGTGGGCGAATGTGGGTAGGATGCGTCAAAGGGTGAATGCATATGTACTCAGTTGTAGGATGATACGGCGATGCTGCTTTTTAGTCATCAAGATGTTATTAACAAAATGATTAACGGTTTGAACAAAAACGTTTAAATAATTCTTTCTTGAAGTAGACATGGAAAAATATTAAAAATTTTTCTGTGGTTTATTGCAAAATATCTCGCAGTTTGTCTTTGAAATTTGTCTACCGAGTAACTATATAAACATTCGCTTTACTATAGTGTTCTCCCAAAATAAGAAATCCGTTGACGTAAATGTTACAGAATCGTTTAAGTCAATAATCATTAGCAAATTAACTCTAATTAGCACTAATTGTCCGAGAAAATGTAATAAAAAAAGGCGAATCATGATTGTTAATTGTTTGTTAAAGCGGGAGCAAAGATGAGATTAACATTGTACACGGATTAATCTGCGCGCTGACTAATTACGATAATTAACCTTTATCGCAATGGCAACAAAACTCAGATAAGATTGCATTGCTGGTGAATTAGTTTTGTTTAAATTATCGGTCTTTGACCGGCTTACGAATGCAGGTGCATAATCTGCATCATTAACTCTCTTACTGTTTATAATTGCAGCGAACCATAAAATTATCCCACCACTAAAAAAATAAACCCCCGGCGTTTAACATACATTATTATGAGGTGAAATTAATAAACGTGGATTTTCAGCTCGGAAAATCACATGCATTCACAATAATTTATTCAAATTAACCGTTAGATTATACTCTCTATTAATAACATAATTATTATTATTTTCTTTTTTCAGTATTTGCTTTGCGGTTATAGTAATATGAGCATGAGCAAGGCATTGTCGTCGCAATTGAAAATTAATATAAACGTAATGCATGCAATTAACTGACCTTATTTGCTTGAGACGCGAAACAAAAGTGTGCTTTTCTGACTTAAAAAGCTGCAAAAATTAATAAGAGCTTGAGCAGGGGAATATTTACTGAATGTAGGTTGCTTCCGCGCGAACGTTTTAATAAAGTGGAGAAAGCGTACCGGTGCTTTTTTTTTGTGATTTCAAAATGTTATTAAAAGAGCGCGACGATCTGTAAACGAAACAAATAAATACATTTTATTAAAGCGTTCGCCCGTTTCCCTAAAGAAAATTGCGAACAATTCTCTTCGAATTCCGGTTTCCTGGGAATGGATTCGAAATTATTTCTCCGCGACTCTGGGCCCTGCTTATTGCGATTAATGCATACTTCAAATTTTGACGTTATATTTTGATTACTGCCAAGAAAATTAACTTTAAAATGTATTTCAAATAAAAAAAAATGTGAAAGCTTGAGGAACCTTTTCTATCAATATGTCTGCAGTCAATACAAAACCGTTTAATAATGTTATAGTGTCGCATAAATTATGCAATGCTTATATTAGAAGAAAATAGGTTTAAAAACAAAGTCAGTCAAATAAAACAATTGAATTTTTAAAATAGTTATATACAAAGTATTCGTAACAAAATAGAGTTACATCAAAAGAATTGCAACTACAAAAATAAAATTTATTTAAATTAATTATTTATATTGAAACACGTTAAAAACGAGGGTATGTTTGATATATTAGCGTACATATTAATGTTACGACAATTTCATTTGCATTTGACCAAAAAATACAACAGGAAATTGTGATTATTTTAATATCAGTGTTTATTTGGCAATTATCTTCTGTTTTATGTATTTTATTGGTTCATTGCGCCCCGATACACATGTAGACCTAAATTTAAATTTAACTGAGATTTGTTAGGTAAACGTGCAAACGTATAATGCAAAATTTATTTGCTGAATAAATATTTTTATCTCATATTTTTTTATAAATAACATTTTTTTATTCACTACGAGTGGAACGATTTGTTTGGCACTTTATTTTAATAATTGTGAATCGGATGCATTCATTAAATTATGGATAATTTACGCTTCAAATTAATTTATTTCTTAGAGATGGGCAAAATTGCTATCTTTCCAAAGCAGTGACAACTGTAATTCATTCTTTGACTGCGATTAGCGACAAAAGATCCAGCGAAACGTGGCAGGTTTGTCGTAAAGTTTTATGGAATATTTTCAGTCATGATTGCTGCTGGTTTACGATTGCTTATGAATAAAATGCATATAATTCTGCAATAAAGCGACGCCTTTTCGTTCAGACGTTTGTTTATGTAACTGAATACTGTCGATACCGTAATTAATACTTTCTGCAAAATTATAATTACAATCGCAGGATTGTCCAATTTCTGTTATATAATAGAAGGAATTAATTAATAATTTTATATCGGCAATTATATATTTAATAAAACTCGGAGTACACTGAACTGAATCTGTCAATTGTTATTTAATAAGACAATAATTTTTAAGCTACTCCACCGATCTTTACAGAAATTGATAACACATTTGCCTCTTTCAGTGCTATAAGAAAATGTAGCACCTTCTCGTTTTCTTCTGACAATGTCACACTTATTAGGCCTTGTTTCTTCACTTTAATTTAACTTTAACCTTCAGTTTATTTCCGCAGTAGCAATTATTTGTATAATTATTACTAAAGCAGGCTTTGCACGATGCAATTGTAGGCTTTGCAGCAAGATGCAATTTCTATTGTACGGATGCTCGTCGGGAGATGTGTGTGGACAATAATTGTTAATTAAAATCAATAAGACACCGTAAATATTTACATTCAGATATTTGTATCTTCCATTGCAATTACTCAGAAATTGCTTAAATATAAAGTCGCAAGCAAACGTAATTTTTGTATGCAATGTTCATTGTATAGATTGCATTGCCTCTATATAAAGTCTGTTTAAGGCAATAAACCGAAAGTAATTTAAAGTGCTTTTCAAATGTTGTTGAAAAACTCTAGTAAACACAATCTGTAATTTCGTGAATAAATAAATTAATCGTCGCATTAAATTTTCGTTAAATTCGGACTTGGGGTAAGCCATCAACTCAAAAACTTCTTGTCCTGTTAAAATTTATCACAGAAATTGTATGAAAATTAATTCTAGTAGCTGTCTAAACAATTGTTATTTATAAAAAAGCCTCATCTGCACTAGGATGACAAATTTATCTGCTTTATTTTACTTCTTGCTAAGTTACTGCTTCTGAGTACAGTTTCGTGGATTGTCTGTGTATTTCTCAATCACATACAAATTAAAAAAAAATATAGAATCCTCTATGGAACGGTTAAGAAGGTAAAAAAAACGCAATTCAGTGATGTTGATAATAAATTCATAAAGCCCTCAATAGGTAAAATGTAAAATACACAGATTAGATAATTTCTATTACTGTCGCATTTATCGGGCTTCATTGCATTTGTTTATTTATCACCTGCGTTACAATAATAAAACTCGCGTCATATCTAAAATTGGCGCGCATACTGATAAGAACATCACATTAAATTTCGCCTTATCTTCTACGACGGTATTGCCAGGAAAATTATCTTCGATTATCAATACGCCTTTTTCACTTGACGCATGACATTAGTAACACAATAAAACGATAATCACGGTAGGTTTAGAGCTAACAATCTCTTGGCCTTTAATTATTTATCACTGTTGTTAATTACTTACTAACAGGTGATAGCAATTAAGCTGTGTTATTGGTTTTTATGGTGATCGAAGGTATTAAATAAAATTCCTTTGTGATGGTTGATACGAGCGACATACGTATATTTTTTTAGAATGAAAATCGAACGACGTGTTCAGAATAGAACAAATATTTAGAATAGAAACAATTTAACTTCGGGTGGTTTTTATATTATGTAAATCGACGTCGCGATGTGTAAGTTACCTACCACAATGTGCAAGTTGAAACCGTGAAATTCATGTTACGGCCAGAGATTGTGTGTATGTATGTACACCCAGACCTTGGTTCTTTCTTTGGTTCGGTTTCGTTACTAAAATTACGTCGTGTAAAGGATTGATTTTAAACACTTCCTTGTTATTTTATATTTTACTTGATTATTTAATCAAGTTCTTACATAATTGAAATAATTTCTAAACGAATAAAAAAGGAGCAACTCGAGAGATACGTATAAATTAAGCGATAACTTTCAGGAGTAACATAAACAATTAAGGTTTTTTTTGCGAAGCCGGTGACATGGAAGGTTAATCCTGTTTTATGTTACTGCCTGTATGTAATAACGGGCGTAATAATCGCCGCCGTTTAATACCTTTCACTGTGTTTATTGTAATAAAGAATATAACGGTGTGTGCTGTGGACGAAGCAGACGTAGTATCCTTGCGGAATAACAATTGCTTTATTTGAGTCATTCGTTCTTCCATCGTCGTCTTTTGCTTACGCTGACTTGCAGGCCGAGCATTGTTTGCAATTTTCAGTATCTTTGTTCTTTGTGATTGTTATTTGTTCATCGTTTCTTTGCGTGAACACAATAATGCATAACAGGTTTTCAGGTGCGCAGAAAAAAATCAACTGAATTTCTTGTTCGACTTAATATTGTTTGAGTTACATTCATCTGAAATAATTAAGGATAAGTAAGTAGGAAATGCAAACTTCTGGGAGTCCATTAAGAAATGCCGTTAGAACTTGATAGATGACGGTGAAGACCTCCTTAAGATTTCTGATAAAAAATGACTGCATAAAAATTGTAAATGAAACCCGACGCACACCAGAGACGTTAAAGAAAATAATTACAGAGCAAATTGCCTGTAGTTAAGTAGTACTTTGTGGGTGTGATTTTATAAAACGTGGGACGACGATGTATTGTTAGACGCACGTGTTACAAAAACAATCACGTCGAATTGAATACAACCAATTAAGCTTCAATTTACACACAAATCACCGTTGAAACTTAAGTAAGCCAACGTTATGTGAGGAATACAAACCTTTTTTTTTTCCTCTAAATTTGGAACGACCTATTTATCTGCAGGGTTCCAGTTGCTCGTAAATTAATTAATAATAACTTTGCGCCCGAAGAGAGATTGTATACAATGAAGAGTCCAACGAAGCAAGGGACAATAAGGCATGAACACAATGTGAATTAAATTATGTACCATAAAAATATGAATGTTACATAAAATAGTAGGTGTTTGGGAAGTCAAATCTCGGTCCTTTGTTCAGTGTTCCCACGAGGCGGCGAGCACAAAAGCGAAGATGGTCGATAAATGACTGTAACGAGCTAGGAAGCCGCCGTACCATACATCACTGGCCGCACCTGTCCTACACACTCTCGTCTCTCTTTCTCTTATGTCGCTGCTGTAAAAGACAACGACGAAGAAAACTGATCGAGGTGGATTAGGTTCGACTGGTTCTGAGCTCTGAATCTGACCGATTCACATGTCATCGCGATCAATTCTGTTATCTCTTCGGCGTTATTTGTTTGATTTACTTTCTCTTTTTGCACTTCAGGTGCAACACACAAGCCAAATAGAACAATAATCGAACTAGCTTGCGCCTATCGAAATCATCAATTTTATTTATGTAAGTCATGATCACTTAATAATAGCGCATCAATCGTTTTTAAAGATCGAGTGTGACGTCAATTAGAATTAATTGAAAATATATCACATCAATGGAAAATAGCTCTTCTCTACTTGTTGAATTCGGGAAACGACGCTACTTTAAATTCACTGAATGGAATATTCATGCTTTCAAAAATTTAATTACAATCACATTTTTCAAACTAAAGGAATTTTAACTAGCTGTTGTAGGTGGTTTACGAAGAATCTCTTTGTGTAAAATATCTTTATCATGTAGTTTTGCAATTTAAACGAATTCTCGAAATCTCTCAAAATAAAATTGTAAAAAAGGAATAAGTCGGATGTGACTTAAATGGCAATATGTATAATTCATGGCTTATTAAGCAGGAAAATGCTGCGCATTAAATTTTCCTCCGACGTGCCAGCTCTTCATTGTATCGCAAGGTATAGTACCTATTCCTCGGCGTTCTTTTGTCGATGTTGAATAAGAGAAGACTCAATTTAGGTTAACAAGGAGGGATTCTATTTACAACAATGGGAATCGGATTTTTTTTGCGGCGTTCGGCGAAGCGGAAAGGAGTGAGCGGGTAGGCAGATGCGGTACTGTTGGCGCATCCACCAATCTGAGACGACGGTGACGATAAACGGAATGTAATAAATCCAAACGCACGACGAGATTGACAATGGCAGAGCGATTGTAATTTATAATATGCCTGATACAGTTTGAGATATCTATAGTTCAACGTCGTGCGTGTATTATATCATTATTGCTGTAACGCGCCGCTTTGTTCCTACCTATTGCAACATATTGTAATAGAAAGCATTTTTCTTTAAAACCACGTTGTTAGCTGATATGTCAGGAAACTGTAATTTTACAGAACACATTCTTTAATATACACTTGGCGTGGCTAATCTGAAATTAATTAATGCCATTCAGGCTCTCACAATGATTTTATGCAGTTAGTTTTCTAAGATATGCCATCGAGATAAAATCGAGTAGAGTACAAATAACTGTTGTTTGACTGGTATGCTATCGTATGTGTGTTAATTAAATCTATATACCGAGGGATTTTTAAATTTTTTATCAAGTCTGCCATGAAATATGGACGGCATGTCTTAGCTTAGGTGAAAAGTAAGTCATTGCACTCCTTGATGCTATCTTACAGTAAAGCTAAGACATGCCGTCAAATACCTTAGCAAGAGTTGATAAAAAAAAATAAAGAATCACTGAGTACAACGCAATCGTAATGACAGTTTTATCGGTTTAGCTGAAGGGGGTGTATTAGCCGCTCATTTTTGGGGTACTTCGATACGGTCATTCTAAGACCTATAAACAATTTTCTTTTATCATTTTTTGGTTAAAACTTGTAAAGTATATGAACACAAAAAGAAATATTTCTCGAGTCTTTTGTCTCATTTCACATATACCAAAAACATTAGTTTCCAAAATATTTTCCCTTTTGAAGTCATTGTAATAAAATGTACTTTTTATTTTAGTTGGCTAACTTATCTATGAAAATGCTTCCAAATTTGTACTTGTGTACCTCAAATAATTTCTTTTAAGATCATTAGGTCATTGAATCATTATTTTAGGGTCAAACCAGTTGAAACATTGAATCAAGTCAATGAGCCGAGTTACTGAATGCAATGAACCGAGGCTCTGAAACAAGTCAGTGAGTTCTTGGTGATTATTCATAATACTGTACCTTATTTGAAGGTGGCTGTATTATTAAGGGCATCGGATCGCATTCGTCATGAAAAGTAAACTTATTATTTATTTTTTACGAAATAGCATGAAAGAGATTCTTTATAATGGCGTCATCGGTTTCTTACGAGCATATTTCTAAGAAGAACAAATTGATACTGAAAACAAATTAATACTTCGATACTTCAATAATAACTTGACATTCCTGCTTGCTTATGACTCGTAATGTGATATCTAACTGCGATATTTTTAAAATGCAGTGTGCCATGTTGTTTGAATTTAAAACCAAAATAAATTAATGTAAATAAAATCTGTAAAGTGACTTTTATTCGATTAGTCCGTTAGTACTTCTTGGTTTCTGGGCTGGAACTCCATTAACCAGAAGAAAGAAGATTAACACAGCAGAAAAAAGAAGGAGCAAGATTAACGCGGTTCCAGTCCAGAAACCAAGATGTGTCAGTAAAATGATTTTTTTTCATTTTAATTTACCAAAGATCTAAACACCAAATTATCCGCATAATAATGCTTTAACGTTTAAAATTTCTAGGAGGGGTATTTTGTTTACAAATATTATAAATTATTCCTTTTATTTTTAAAATAATAAAATCGTTAATAATGTTGGAAAATTGTCTATACTATCGAAAAACCGAAAGGCACATTTCAACTACAAAAAAATTAACAATTAATAATTATTATTGTTTCGGACCTTAATAAACTGATTCGTATGAATCGATTCATCAAAATTATCCATTTCGTCCAGTACTAACCATAAGCAATTAAAAATAAGTCACTATCAACCAGGAATAAACGCCTTTTCGACTGTTGAAAGTGGACCGTAAATTTTGACCTTTAAATAGAAACTGACAAGGCCCAGAATCATCAATATTATCTGAATATTACAAACAATAAAATGAAAGCTTACTAAATATTAATCTAGAATTCAAAAAGAAAAATTATGATTATTTTATTTATGGTGGATACCTTTTGTATCTAATAATAAGAATATAAGTAAATCCTTGCTGTTTCATTAAAATGAAGAAAATGTCTTGACATTGATTCGGCATAAAAATACAATATTTCCTAAACATTTATTTTTCATTGAACTCTGATTTATATTTCATTTGTGAAATGAATATATTTATATTTATAATTTGTGTTTAATGTTGACTCTTAAGTAGTTATTTATCCACAGAACCCTGCACTATGGTTTCAGTATGAAAATGTACTGCTCGTATATGGATATGATAGTAATTCCTGTTGAGGATAAAATGATATAGCACAATTACGTCCAGAACTTTATGTAACCTCGTAATAAGTTTCTAAACATTTACAAGTAATAAAGGAGGTTTTAATTGCCACTGACATCGCTATGTGTAAATTGCAAATTTAATGTCCACCCTCATTTTATGAAACTGTTTTCGTTATGAAATAACCCACACTTTCCTGCAATTGTAATTTGCATTTAGCAAAAAATTCTCGACTATTTTTAAAAATATCCATAACGACGTTAGCATTTTTGCAAATCCGAACTGCATACCGAGATAAATGAGCGCACAATCATTTCGATTATGCGGAATTGCGTCAATCGTAAGCTAACACATAAAACCGCCCAACAATTCATAAACACCATCAAGGCGTAATTAATTTTTATTGGATTTACTTTACGTTTCCAGCAGGTACTTTATAATAATAAACTTTAATTGACCATCACAATGGAGCACTTGTGATTCACAGTTTACCACCTGAGCTCTCGTTTTCGTTTGCTGAACATAAAGATTATTTTCAGATTTTGTGATGGACCAAAGAAAAACGTTTCGATAGAAGCTATTGTTTTCGTTCACAAACACAAACGAGGTAGTGTAAATTTAGGTTCCTCAATGTAAACTACGTTTTTTTGGCCTAATAGTTTAATATCAAATCCCAAAACACATTCTTGTAAACGGAAATACATTCACGTAAATATTTTTAAAGTACATAAATCATTTAAATTTTCAGCTAATTTCTATACTTTTTCGAAAATAAATACAATTTCATTCGTGTATGTCTTGTAGTAATGTAAATAAATCGTCAATACATTTCGCATAAGTAATTAAACGAGGAATTTCAACGATGGAGTAAGACGTAAACCTGCTGTGTCTCTAAATTTATTTATTTCATTCGTTGTATACTTTAAAGGTTAAGGTTGTGCAAAATATGCGGTAGAAAAGAATGCATCTATTCTGTTTTATCGTCCATATAAACAAACCAGTCGTGATTCTTCGTGTTTCTCTTTTCTCTTTAGCGTAAGTCTTCGATTAATACAGGTGGAATTTGATTGAAAGATGCGACTTTTTTTTAATAGTTGCTACTTTAAGATATTAAAGTAATTCAAGTAGCAATTTAGGAACACGAAAGAACGCACGTAGCAATTAATTTTATCACCGCAAAACAATACTAAATCTGAACATGTGGCGACCGATGCACACACAGTTGGCCCATAAAATAATTAACTGGCATTCCGGATAGATATGAGCTCGTAAAATGAATTCAATTTGTATTCAGAATCCGGCTTCTCTATAGACATATATGTAAATTAAAATCGAATGAGAGAGTCTTCTTTTTATTATTAGCGTTTTTCTGGATCTATACCAATGCTTTAAAGGTCAAAGAATTGCGGTTAGTATTCGCGGAAAATTAAAAGTTAAAAAATATTTTGTGGAACATAACACCATGTATCATATCGATATATCGATAAATTTTCGTGTAGACCTAAATAACACCTTAAGAGATTCAAATAAAAAATTAAAATAAGTTAAGCAATATTTACTTCTGCACAAATTAAGCTCCTCATACAAACTAATGAAGAGAATGTCGTCTAAGCTGTTCCCCTTCCTTATTATAGAACGAAGTGCAGATATGACCTTAGCAACCGTTCACAAGCTGTATATGCATGGTTCATAGTTTTTCCTAGATTCCTAGATTTTAAGTCTCTTGTTTTGATAATTTATTCGCTTTCAACGATATATGACTACTTATTCGAATGCCACTCCCATAATTCCCATTAATTCGAGTTTATTTTCTAAAAGTTTATGGTCAACAGAATCGACAGCAAGATTCATATCAAAGAAAATACTCTGATTACCCAGGCAAACTAAGCCTTGATATTTGCTTTTCATGGTACTACTCTTCATTATCATCTATACCGGAGTAATTATTTCTACCTTCTATTAGCAGTACCTCTCCAGGAAGTTAGTCTATTCCGGCTGAATCCTTTTTACTGGTTCGGGATATAATATTTTCGATTTTTTGGGAGGGTGGATGCGGTTGGATTTGTATACATCGATAGATGAACCTCCACAACGTCGAAATTTACTATGTCCCTGCACGTCTTTCTTTAACTTGAAATTTCTATAACGCGAAGTTCCGGCCTCTTAAGTTTCGTGTTATGGAGGTTCGACTGTATTTGCTTCTGTCGTTAAACGAGGTGTGTAGAAATTGTTGGAAACATTGCATAAGTCGTTAGGGTCTTTTTTGTTGCTTCCATGAATGTCTTGTATTTTGGAAATGCTTTTAGCTGACTCTTTGGAAGTCGTTTCTTTGAAAATATCATAATAGAATTATTTGATTTTTATTATTATCGCACATGGATGTATTTTTTTTTCTGTAACTAATCAAAATAAGAAGAATTATTCTTAACATTAGTAGAAAGGGCACTGAAGTCGGACTAGACCAGAAATTCTTGTATATATATTTAATTTTTCTTAGCAAACTCTTCTATTTTGAGTAGAACTTTCATTCAAAGACAAGGTTGCTTTAAATAAGTTTACTTGGTAAAATAATAAAGAAATTTTTCAACGGTATATTTAGTTTAAAATTTGCTGTAAATTTTATAACAAAAATGGAAACGAGAAAATTATTAAAGAGAATCGTTTTATAATAAACCTAAACCTGAAATCAATTTTTGTAAAATGTGGTTATGTTAGAATTTAATTAAAGTTTTTTACATTAAATAATTACCTTGAATGAAACTGTAAAATCACTAATGCATCGACGATTTCATTAAATTAAATAGTTAAAATAAATAAGTAAATAAACAAGATTATCAAATTATTTTATACTGAAAAGAAAGTATAATGGTTTTGTACATTTTTTTGTTCATTATAAGCAAATAGAAAAGTCAGGAATCTAAAAATAGTAAATATGAATGAATACGAAACTATTATTAAAGAGAAACAGCTTCAATTTTTGTCGCATTACAAACAACTACTAAAACGGTTTTTAATGAAATTCGAAGAAATAATAAATAAACAAGATAATCAAATTAATTATGTTTTTCTGAAGGAAATTATGTTTTTGTACACTTTCTGTTATTAATAATTGTAATTGCGCTTAAGTATAAAATTATAATAAGTATATATAATTGAGTAGACTTGAATCCGAAATAAAACGAGATACGAAGTTAAAAGTATACTGAGCGTTAAAAGTAATCTCTCCCCAATAAAATTTTAAGTCGCTATGTAAAAAGTAAACAAAAACGCATTGAATTTTATTTCATGTTTTTATTTTGTATCTGTTTTACTCGTTTGCTTGTTTGTTTGCTTATAGTAGTCAGAGAGGATTAGGCCACAATTAAATAATGTTTTTAGTTAATTCAAAAATTTAATTTGTTTGTTATTTATAATCTACCCTGTATTTTTAAAATGGCTTACTTCATTCTGTAATAATTCGGAGGCTACGTTACAAAGAGCAGAAAATCGTTTTCCTTAAATTGCAGCAGATGATTTGAAGAAGTGCCAAGACGCTCTAATAAAATTACTATCGAAAGGAAGAGAAGTTTCAGAACCCGCACACGTATTAAAGGAGCATTTTCGTGGCCAGGATGAAATAGGATCCCGGAGCGGAAAGAGAACACCAGTTCCGCTGTTTTAATTCCATCGGGAATCGTTACGGTGAATTGGCTACTTGTTGCTGGGCACTTTGCTCACTGATTTTATGGCCATTCTCTCTTCCGTTCGTTCGTTTTCTCGCCGCCTGCACCACCAACGACTGTTGGATTACCGACATTATTTAATTGGCACTCCCATTTACCTAAATTATGTTCTTTTATTTCTTTTTTTTGGAAGAGTACTTTAGCTGCGACTTTTTATGTAATCTAAACCAGTTTCTTTAATTCCATTTGTTATGTGCGACGACTAAAAAATCCATTTAAAATGAATTAGAGCTTTGAAACAACAATTATACGTTGATAGTTCTGTATTCTATCCTTTATTTAAATGTATTTTTAGTAATCATGAGGTAAATCGTGATCGCGTTCATTTAACAGCACATAAAAATCACATACGATCGCATAAATTGCGTTCCCGTGTACACCGAACTGGCAGTTTTCATCCGGTACGAACCGATAAATAAACTTAGGTTTTCGCCACTCAATAAAATAAAACGGATTTAATTCCCTTGGGAAAAAAAAAACGCTCAAAATGCTTCAAATAAACACGCAACGACCATAATTCCATTTACCTGGTTATTTACATAATTGCGTTTCGACTTTTTCAGTCTGACTGAAACGCGAAACTACTTTCGAGTTGGGCAAAAAAAAAAAATCAAAAATAGCCAACGAATGCGTTCGATCGAGTAAAAAAAAGAGTGAGCCCGTGATTATGACGATGGTACGTGAGTGCGGTCCGATTGAATCGATGGCGTACATGAACTCTTGCAGAACGTTGCGCTGCAAAATTCCACGTTGAATACCGATGTTATTCCGCGTTCGAATGTTTGCGATCCTGTATATTTCAGTTGAAATTTGCAGCAGCAGAGTTAGCATAGATCTTGTTTAATTTCATTAACTGAGCGGTGGAATAAATACATGAAGCACGTAATTTATCTTTTGCTACTTTTATCTGATTTTCTAAACTTGTTGTATAATATATTTCATAGGCAGATGCTGACAATGTTTGATTATTTTTATTATTCCTTTTGAATTGTTTAAATTTTTTTTTAATTCTGTACACCCATTCTTAAATGTTACATGATCTACCTAGTCCTAGCACGACGCAACTTCTAATTAAATAATTTAATAAATCGCTTGGAATATCGTTTTACAATTATAATGTTTTTATATTTTTCGTTGAATTCTGAGAAACAGAAATTTCGTCAGAGTGTAATCGATCCCATTCATTTCGCGTTCTATCACCGCCGTCATTAAAGTCACATTTAGTATTACTTATCGTAGAGTTCGCCTAATCAACCCGTCTGTTAACAGAAGCTCCTTTGTTGCTCAGATGCAGATTAGAGGAATTAAGTTCGTTTAAGATCGCGTTAATAACTGTCGTCATTATCTAGGAAACATAAAATTCATTTTTATTAATTGTTTCCTTCATCTCCTGCTCTTGTGAAAGAACAATGGAGTTATTTATGAGACCGCGACTGGTTAAATTAACAAAATTATGTTTGACATCATATGTCAGTAATTAATTTCTTTGTTTTGATTCGAAAACATCGTTTCCTGGACGTGAAGTTAAAAGTTTTAAATCAATAATCTCATAAAACTTCATTAAATTTGTACCCGATAAGGAGAAAAGTACTCGCCAACCAAAGATGCTCTAAAATCAAACCACTCCGCCCGTTCTAAATTGTACCATTAATATATTCATTACAATCTAAAATAAACACTTACTTAAAGATAGTGTTGTTGATAATACTCTGCAATGATAAACAAATATCGTTTTATATGTCAGTAGATTTGATTTGTCATTTCACAATAGCTATAACCTTATAATTAATTATTATTTAATGTAAATTTCAAAGTGGCAGGAGTTATGTTCTGGTAACATTAAGATTTCATTTTAGAAGTGACTACTGGTTGGTGAAAAGACCTGCGTTGTTTTGGCCAGATTTAGCAACTTATCCTCCACTAAGACTTATTATAAAAATAATAAAATTCATCCAGCTGTGGTAGTTGTTTCCATTTATTAATTTATTTTCTTTATGATTCGTCACGTGAAAGTGCATAAACGTTTCGATTTTAGTTCTTTTCTTTGTCACGGATTTTTTGCCAGAGTGCATTTAATAGCCCTTTATTTTGAATCGATTTAAAGTAGTAGTAATGAACAGAAAATCAAGAAAAATTGAGCGCCAAGCAACGCGGAACAATGAGATTACATAAGCAGGGTAGCCGAGTGTGTAAGGTAAATAAAACAAAGCAAACGGCAAATCATAATAAACATAAATATGGCCTAGTGTTAGCAGAGCGTGAACGAGAAACCACTTTCCCCTGTACGTTATGAATGCCACCCAGTTCGGCCAAAGTTCGTTCATTTGATAAATTCGCCTCGCGCCTTCAGTCAGGATTAAACGCAGATTAAGAGATCAGAGTGTAACGGAGCCGGTTATACATTTGCATTAACATTCACGCCAGGTTGGAAGTCATCCGGATATGTGTTAGTGTGTCTAACGCCGAAACCATCTGAGGAATAATCCTCGCGGAGAAAAGCATAATGAGCGCCATGTTTATGTAAAATTTACGACGTAATAAAATCCGCTTGTTTATGAATCTTAATTAAAAATTCATAAGAAGACTTTTCGGATTTTTTTATTTTATTTTCTGACTTTTGTAGTTGGAGAGACGCACATGTTGTTTTTGCCGAGACAAGGTTACGAAATCGCATCCGGATATACCAGAATAAGGACCGTACCATTATGTTGTATTTATCATCCAAGTCGGACGCACTATATTAAAGGCTACCTGGCAAATAATATTTATTTAATAATAATAATAACGCCTAATATCTTAATAATACACAATCTGGCGTGATTTAAAAACATTTTTTTAACATGAAAGACACCAAGAGATCTTTTTGAGCAAATAAGAAGAAGCCAAGTCATAATTTATATATACAGTTGAAGAGTTACAAGAAATCAATTTATTTTTTAATTATATACGAAGTTCGTAATGTAAGTAGAGGCCTGTTGGTCTTAAAATTCCTTAAAGCTACAAAACAATATTTTGCAACATAGTCTTCTTCTCTTCTTCCCTTTTCATCTGTGCTATCTTTGAACCCATAGCTTAAATCTATTTTGGAAAAATATTCGTATTTTTCACCCACTGATCTCTTTTAAACTTTTTTCATTCGGCCAAGTAAGTGGAAATCCGACGGGACTAAATCGAGACCAATAGCTGGATGGGACATAACTAACCATCCGAGTTTCTGGATTATCTCAACGCAATGTGGAGTTTGGCATTGTCTTGGCTTAAGACAATGTTATGCAAATTTTCTTCCTTAAGCTTTTTAACGTCAAGTTGTAACGCTGTCTGTGTATAGTGGTGCCTGGTTCGAGATATTCAACAAGAATAACACTCTGACGATTCCAGAAGTTGCCATAACTTCCTTTGCTGATGTGTGCACTTTAATTTTTTTAGATGGGGTAATGAAGTATGACGCCATTCCCTTGATTAGTTTTTGGCTTCTGGATTGTCAAAAAAAGTTGGTCCACATTCCTCGAGAGAGTTTATGAAATCCACGCAAACCTCTATTCTTTTTTTCTTGAGTACATTGGTTAAGTGATGTGGAATCCATCTTACAATATCCAAGATCATGTTTATTTTTTCCACAACGTTGTGTTTATAACCCAAAGTATTAATTAATATCCCGAACCATTACACGCCGATCTTAACAAGTCGATACGCAACTTTGGTCTATTCCATCAGTAATCGGTCTGCCTGATCGTGGTTTATCAAAAATATCGGTTTCACCGGCCTTATCCTCTACGTACATTACTGATTTAAATTGTCGAATCACCCTACACTTTCAAATTCAGAAGCCTTCCATGAATTTCTTCCAAGAAATCTATCACAGGTCCTTGTTTTAAAAGATAGTTTTAAATATCTATTCACAAATTAACTAAGAAAATGCGAAGCCTCTCTAGGTAGTTTGTCTTTTACAGATCAACAGGTAACAATGATAGTATATTGTCTGGTGCAACTAAACTTGTCAAATAAATTCATAACGAGCTATGCAAATCCAGAAATGAAAAACTGTATTAACAATCGTTTCCTCTCGTTGTTAACGTACCACAAAAATAACTGCACAAAATAAGAGAAGCCGAAAAAAGGAATACTAGGAGAGAGAGAGTTTTGATAATTAATCGCATTTTCATGCAGTCTGTTGGACGGCTTGGCGTCGCCGGCGTCGCTTTCAGGGAGCGCCGGCAAGTTGACAATTACATTGTTGTTGACAGAGCGTTTTATTCCGCTCAGAGAACGAGCAAAACGAGGGGGAATTTTATCGCGCTCGCTTTTTTGCGGCTTTCGCGAAAGAAATACTTCAAAAGCACTCGAAATAAAACGGCCGGCTTTATTCCTGTTTTGTTTTTCGCGGAGAGCTTTATGTATAAATTTTCGAGCGCGCGCTCTTCACAAGCGGACATTTTAATTTGTCTCAAAAATGTACGATTATAATGTCATGTAATGACGCCGTTCCGTGTAAATTTAAAAAATTGATTTTAAAAACTAAGGAATTCAACTTGTTTGTTCTGCTGCATTAATCCTAGTATTAATAACGTTTTATTAATCTGGCGGAGCTCGAAACCACTTAGAAGAAAAAAATACAACGGCGAGCCAGCCATAAACGCTTATTAACCCATTTTTATTTTAGGCGTCTGAAAATAACGTAACCCAAATTTCGACCAGTGCTTGAAGTTGTCAGTAAACGTCAGTTGTTTGTGTAAATCCCACAGTATATGGTAGAAAGGAATTATTTTATACACAAAGATTTTGAAACGTTTTCAAATTGTTATAAAAGACTTTAGAACTCGTGAATAGTCATTCGGAAAATAGAACACTTTCCCAATTCGAAATGACTATTAACGAGAACATTTATTATTTACTTGTAGTTACTTTAATTTTATTTTATATAAAAATTATTCTATTGCAATAAAATCCTGAACTAATCTCTTTCATAGTTTGCAATCATGCGTTAAATATGCGTGCGCGATTCTTATCTTACAGGAAGCTTTTAAGTGACGTTAATTGTCTAAAAATCGTGTGCAATTTCTTGCTCTTTGGTCGTTCATGATCAAGGTGTGTATGTTGTAGGTACAGTTGAAACCGGGTCATTAGTTCCGTTGCACAACTTAGTAAAAATACCGCGGGCGGGCGATGCACGCAAGCAATCATCCATCACCGCACCTCTCAGAGGCGCCCGTCTTCGTCGGGCGCGTTCCTCCTGACTGACGTCCGTCTTCCTCGCCGGAGCACATCTATCATTATGAAAAATTAAAAACGACGCGCGGAGCTATTTTGTATCTCTTTTAAACGACGCGCTGCGGTTAATTATTTGTTTTTGTAGAGGGTCTTAGTGAACTAGATTTGCTCTCTTTTATAACCTCCCTGAATGCTACTTCTTGCCCTCATTAGCGATCAAGCCTGAAATATTAAAAAGGAACATGGGTCATTAACGTACCTACTATTATTCAATTTAGACCAACTAATTTTATTAGCTTTGCTTGCCCATTCCATGCGATTCCTTCAATAGAATTAAAATAGAATACTTTAGTAACTTGGCCAATTCAATGAATTGAATTGTTAATTTACAAGACAAAATAGTTTCTGTTATTTTCACACATTCATTAAAAGTAGCAACCACCTATATACGTAACATACGTACGTATACAGACAGATGAGAAAGGTTAAATGCTTTCGGCGGATCAAAGCAGTCGCTATCAATGCGATAAAAAAGTCCAAGTTTCCTAGGAATCTAGAATGCTTGTTCCAATAATGAAGTTAATTCTTCGAATCAAATGGTTATCCTCCGTGCAAGTTGGGAGATAAAAGACGTGGTACAGCCTGCGTTTAATTTGTTATGAAGTGGTTTGCCGTGTACTCGGTAACTATTTTATGTACTGATGTCGAAGGCTGTGTTTTTGTTTGTTATAAAAAAGAAGACTTGAATGGTAGACATTTTTTACTACAAAGTCTTACAGAATCAATTCAAGAACATATTATCGATTTATAATACTTTACAGGTATATTAGTATCACTTATTGAATTTATTTTTTGTCATTATTTTACAAAATTAAAAAAGAAATACTTCTTTAAAAATGAGTACAGGTGACTTAAGGGTATATTCTTTCTAATGAGATAGCATTGCGATTGTGAATATTAATCTTCATATTAAGGAGATCGTTATCGATCGTTACATAGCCGTCCAAATCAGAAAAATTATTTTGATATTCCAAGTAATATTTTCCATTTACTTAAGATAATATGCCAATCTTCTTACTAGAATAAACTGGATTGCATTGAACGAGAAGTTCTTCGATGAATTAGAAACGATTTGATCGTAAGGCCAGAATACAAGAAACATTTTTTATTGCTGTTTCCTCAGCAATCGGTCAAGCTTTCATATGAGATTTTGGTGCATTGAATTGACATTAGTGTGTGGTTAGTTTATAAATCCCACCTTTTCAGCGAACTGCGGAATGGTCCTAAGAGGCTTAGTTTTCATTTTATCAGGCGTCAGACTCACACTGGCTAAGCCGTATACTGAGCAAAGCATGTGCTCAGCTGTTTCGATTTCTGATTAATATAATCTGTATGTTTAACTTTCTGCCAAGCCCATTTTGTTAAGGTGGTACCTCACAGGGCAGTGGCCAGTAAAAAGACCTGCAATACTATTTCATTCATTCTTTGTTATAAGTAGAAACATTTGAGCAGTCTTAAACGAAAAATTAATAAATATCTTCGCCTGTTTTTGACATGGAACATTTTTCTAGAAGGATGTTATCTTCCTTCCCATCCAGCTTTCGGTTTCTTTCCTATTTTGTGTCTTTCTCAGACTGTAGTAAGGTTCAGGATCTTTGGGAGAAGTCTCAGAACCAGAACAAGTTTAACGGCTTTATTGTTCCCCTCTATATTCTCAAGGCCGGATATCCAATTTAGGGATATTTTGTTGCCCTGAACTAGTTCCTTGAAGGATTGCTTGCTTTCCTATATGGTGCCTATATATACAGCTTTGCCTTTTGTATTCCTTTTCAGGCACTCCTGGGCACATAGATTTGTTGCAAGTGTTTCAGCTTACATATCTATTGGGATAGTACCTAAGGCGTGATACTTTGGGCCGTAAGTGCCTATGCCTGTCCCCTTTGCAATCTTTGATCCATGCATGTAGCAGATGGAAACATTGTTGCCTAACTGTGCTATTTGACTTTTAACCATACGGTTACTAATATATAATAATAATATTAAGTGGGGGGATGTCCAGCAAGACTTCCAAAGCTGCTGTTCGGGTAGTATTCAAGGCCGCTGTTATACCCAGACACGCTAATCCTGCAATTCCGTAGTTTCCTCAGTGGTCTTTGTCCAGCACATTAAAGAGCCATAAGTAACTATGGATCTTACTACTGCCGTATATGGCCAGGAAATTATTCGCGGTTTCAGGCTCCATGTTTTACCAAAGAACTTGCGACATGCCAAATAGATGCCATGGCTTATCGACATGTGCTTTCTAATTGAGCTTCACCTCTTTGGAGAACTGTATAGTGAATCCGTTTATATAGGAAATGATTAAATTCAGCTTCCTATGTTTCGTAAATGGTACCTTAGGATTTACACTTAGTTTCTCTTTATCGCACCATCTTTCTAAAGACTTTATTATGTCCTGTAAGAAGTATCTCCGAAAGTAGGTTTTTAAACTACCAATTACTGCCGACAATTACCAAATTTCTATGATATCTAAGGCCCAGTTGTACAATTCCAGCTTAACTTTAAGCTAAAGCTTAAACCCTTAGCAACTATGATTTCATCAATGGTTACTAAGGGTTTAAGCTTTAGCTTAAAGTTAAGCTGGAATTGTACAACTGGTCCTAAGAGTAGTTATAAAAGCTTTGAACTTTCTCTGATAGTCAAATGTATGTTATAACCATGTACAAAGGGGACCTCATTTAAGTTTGTTATAGTCAAAGATTTGTTAAAAGGTTCAACTGTAGCGAAAATTTCAAATTATTATTATTTTGTTAGAATTATTAATATGTCTGAAACTTATCGAAATTATAATACTTTCAAAAAATAAAACTGAACTGAATCGGAACACAAAAAACTAACATTCTTTGTGTTTTTTGTTTCAGCTTCACATTTCGAACACAACCTTGGCCGAAAGTTGGATATGAGCGCTCCCTTCCTGGAGAAAGGTAAAGTATTCAGTATTTTTTTAATTAAATATTTTAGGAGTTATAAATTTATTTAAATAATTTAAGCTAAGAACTTGATAAAACTATGAATTTCGCAATTATTTTCTATGAACCATAATGTAGTCATAAAGTTTTATTTCACTTTAAACTAATTTTCTTCAATACCAGCACAAAAGTAATAAATTCCAAATTCCATTATTACTAGTAATAACTGTAGATACTCTGTAATTTCACCCTTTCGATTGCTAGCAGATGTTAACACCAACTCATGCGCTTTTTACGCTACCGTTAATTTACGTATCGTTAAAGAGAATTATTGTACTATTATTTCCTCCATAGTAGCTAATAAATTAAGAACACGAAGACCGTGTATATCAACGTCGCCGTCCAGAATGAACTTTTGACTCACTAGAATTATGCTTTACAACTCTGCATCCGACGCGGTTGACATTTCAACGTCCATGGCCTTGTTTCTAAACGCATTCATTCTCTTTGCGTGGAGAAAGACGCTATTGCAGTTAGAGCAGCATTAAAATTGCTTCAGAGAACTTGAAAGTCAAGCGGTGCATCACTCGATACGATTACACCCACAAAATTATATTTAATTCATAATTTAGGAAAGATATTTAAGAAAATTGTTAATTAAAAGAAATGTGACCATAATTTCTATAATACATGTTTAATCTCTCAAATGATAAGAAGTCTATGCAAAGTAAGAAATAACACAAAAATTAAGGAAATCTTTTTCAGTTTGCCTTCATTTTTTTTTATCAAATTTCTGCCTAATCCCCAAGTAGTCTTCTTTTAAACGTTAAGGGATGCAGGAAATCATTTATGTGTACAGTCACTTACTTATTACTCAGGATATATTTCAATATCATTCTTTCACAACAAAATTTGGTATTCCAAGTTCAAGGAGGAGCGGCGGCACCTATTTGGAAGCCGAGGTCGTTCCGACAAAAACAGAAGAAATGCAAGGCGTTAGAATCGCTTTTAGATTTCAGATCAAACGGGAACCATAAATCATGGAAGTCAGCATTCTTGCGAAATGACCGTCGTCGACGACTGGCTGACTAACGAGAGCGATACCAGTAATTTCACAACTTCGCTCATTAATGCTACACTTGCCTCACTATTATTTCTACATAAACTACAACAACGATTTCGTTACTTACGGAAACCGGAGCACTTATAATAATACTTATTAAAATCATTGCCTCGCTCATCAGCACAATTCTTGCTGAAGTTTCCTAGCGCGAAACGAAATTCGTTGTTGCATTCGAAATTTCAAAATGCTTAGATCGCGCAATACATTTACTCATGATGTTAGAAAAGGCGATAAGTGAGGTGGTTTGTGAAATGAGAAAACACCTTGTAGGACTGATTCTGATTCATCGATTAAAACCTTAATCGTAAATTTTTGTTTTTGAAATTTCAAACAAATTTCAGCGTTTCCTTGACAAATTAAATTAAAATGCAACCATAACATAATCTTATACTTTAAAGAAAGAAACAAAGGTTCATTTGATTTTCAAAAGTTTCGCGCTGTTGTTTTTTGTTTACAGAAGGAAACAAAAATGCAAAGAAACAAAAAAGAAAGTTTAATTTTCGAAAACTTTTCGTCGGAAATCGTCGATTCTCTTGGTTAAGGAAAGAAATAAAAAAGAATTAAATGTAAAGAAACAAATGAAAGTTCGATTTTCACATTTGTTATTTCTTGCTTACAAAAAGAAAATAATGAAACAACCAAAAAGAAAACAAATATAAGATTGATTTATTTGTTTCTTCTCGTCGGAAAGTGTAGATTTTTGTTGTTTACAAAGAAACAAGTGAAAGTTCGATTTTCAAAAGCTTCGCACCGGAAATTACCGATTCTTCACATTTGTTACCTTTTGTTTACAAAAAAAGAAAAAAATAATGAAATATCCAAAAAGAAAACAAATATAAGATTGATTTATTTGATCCTTCTCGTTGGAGAGCGTAGATCTTTGTTGTTTACAAAAAGAAACAAAGTCATAATTAAACACAAAGAAACAAATGAAGGTTCGATTTTCAAAGCTTCGCATCCTAAACCGTCGATTTTTTTTACTTACAAAAAAATAATTAAATATAACAAAACAAACGAAAGTTCAAAAGATTCGTGCCGGAAATCGCCAATTCTTAATTTGTTAATTACTGCTTACCTGTAGAAAGAAGCAAAAAAATAATTAAACACAAATGATAGCTTAATTTGATTTTTAAAAGCTTCCCATCGGAAATCATAGATTTTTTTGCTTACAGAAAAAACAAAAAAAAAACAAATAAAAGCTCGACTTTCAATAGCTTCGCGCCGGAAATCGTCGTTTCTTCATTTGTTATTATTTTGCTTACAAAATATATTTATATATGGTATTTAAAGAGAAAGAAATAAAACCTAGATTAATTTAATTTTCAAAGGCTTTTCCTGTCGGAAAACGAAGATTTTTTTGCTTGCGAAACAAAAAATAAATAAATACAAAGAATTAAAAAATAATGAAATGCAAAGAAACAAATGAAAGTTTCACGTTCAATATTTTCACACCGGAAATCATCGATTCTTTATTTGTTACTCCTATTTTTTTTTTTGCTTACAAAAAGATACAAATGAAAGCTTGACTTGTTTTTCAAAAGCTTCTAGTAGGAAATTGTTGATTTTTTTTGCTTACCGAAAGAATAAAAATGTTATGAAAAGATGTAAAGAAACGACTGAAAATTTAATTTTCAAAAGCTTCGCACCGGAAATAGTTCCATTCGCCAGTTATTTGTTTTGCTTACAGAAAGAAACAAATAAATAAGGAACTGTAAACAAACAAATGAAATCTATTTGAGTTTCAAAGGCTTCCCAGCGATTCTTTGTCCACAAAAAAAAATGAAACACAAAGAAACAAATGAACGTTCGATTTTTGAAAGCTTCTCGTTGGAAATCGTCGATTTTTTGCTCACTTATATTTAACGCATGAAATACGAAATTAAGTGAATATAAGAACGAACAATGATAGATAATAGGCGATAGAATAGCTAGAATTTGATCTGTCTTTCTTTAAACCCTTCATTTATAAATGGATCGTTTACGAGCTAAGTTAGAAGTTTCCTTTTTTTTTGTTTATTTAACCCACGAATGTCATTCATCTTTGTGTACATGACATTCGTTTGTGTTGAGTTTATTTATTCCAGTCAATACTACCTCGTCTTTTTTCCTCTTCCCTTTTTGTTCATTTCGGTTAATTCTCGTTGCACAAAGTAATTAAAACAGCCTTACTCAATTATCTTTTTATATTTCGAAAACATCCAGCCATTAATTCCCAACATAAAAGCTTGAGTGCAACAGTAAAAATTATCGCCCGCCCGGGGATATTAAACGTTTATCCGCAGCTCTGCGCTAATGTAATACCTGCATTTCGCGTGCTGTATATTATCTGATTTTAATTATTGAATAATTCTGTTAATTAAACAATTTATTACGGGCGTAACAGTAAAGTTCTATCGGCGGCAATCGTTTATTGTAATTATTAGAGGTGACCGTGTCGGAATATAAATGACCAACGAAGCTCGTCAAAATTTCTCGTGCGGAATCTCTTGCCCTTTTTCTTCTTGTTTTGATTAATCGCCGCCATAAAGTAGAACGGACGCAGACGTGACGGAAAAAGTGCCCCCACGGAAAAGAACGGCTCGCCTGACTTATCTAGTTTTCTGCATTTTCGCGGAACTCGACGCAGTTGCAAACTGCGAACGAACATGCGACTCGCATTTTGCGAATACCTGACCGCAATTACCGTGTGTTTATTTCGTTTTCATGCGATTTTTCCAGATGCACGGATAAGAGCATAAAGGATCTCGTCTAATTTAAGGCTTATCGGGGCATTTTTAACGATCTCGAGGGATATTTGTAATAGTAATTACCTTCTATTAAAATACTTCTTTCTTAATGCCACTTTTTTTTCGCAAACGCATATTATTTTATTGTATGGTAAATGTTTGGAATTAAAGCAAGCAATTTATGCATGACGCACAACTGGAATAAATGAATATGAATGATAGTACATTTTAAATTTATTTAAAAAATAATGGTGCTCATCTATTGTATAATTTTTAAAACAGAAAAAAAATTGATTTTTGAAGTTTACTCATATGTAAGTACTATCTACTTCATTTAGTTATTATTGTATGAGCATCAATGATGTGTAACATACAAAACCCCGCGCTTTGTTTGTTATAAATACTCCAGTTAATTCTTTATACTTCAAATTAGGAAAATAAACATAATGATATAAACTTGGGTAAAACAAACAAATCAATTTACGACAAATTACGATCAATATCTAATGAGAAATACTAATAAAAGCAGAAATTCTAGAAAAATAACTTTCTCTGAACTCGATTCACGTAATACACTACTTATACATGTTATATTAAGAAAAGTTTCTAGCTGATTGAACGTTTATAAATAACAGAGAGAGCGAAATAAAATAAAAATAAATAAATAACGACATGTAAGAGAAATATAATGAAAAATAGTAATATGCAAATCCTTGGCGATGTTCAAAAGAAACTCGGGAAAGTTTGTAGTGCGTCGGAAAACGTAAATTACCACTTGTTCTCCGGCTTGTTTCCGGGCGAAGTCCGGGAAAACAACTAATTACAAAAGTTACCTATCTGTTTAAACCGAGCAGAGCGGGCCTTAGAACTTACTTAATTCGCTGCCGACTTGGATACGCTGCGTTTTCAAATGTTGCTCAAACGAAAAAAAAAAATAATTGTTTTCATGCGTTTCTGTTCGCTGTGGAGAAAAATGATGAGTCTCCGGTGGCTCAGCAAACTGGAAACAATAAAATGAAACCGCTGAGGACACAATTTCTAAAATGGCAGCGGCGGCGTAATAGTTTTCAGATAATTCACCGAAACAATTTACTGCTTGTATCACGTTATGTACGTGCAATCTATTTCTCTGTAATCGTTTCGTTCCATTGTAGTACTTCGTCGCCTTGTCGTTTGAGCGAGCAATAGTCATAGCTCTGCTCTACAGGAGCGTCAATAGGCGTTTCTGCACGATAAATCATTTTGCGAGTCAGTTTCCGGCATTTCAGAACATATGTCCTACTTTACACTGCCTGGACGTCTACAACTAATTCTAAAAGAATTATGTACGTATTTTAATTCATCTCCGACTGCTAACTTATCCTATAATAATATTATTGCACGTATCCTATCACTTATGCCGGTGATAATCATTAATAACTCTCACGTTACAAGGAAACCATAAAATTTACTTTATTGTCTTTGTAGGTTCGTTTTAACTCGCAGAAGAATGAGCGATAATGCGGTTGTTATTGTTTGTTGCGGTTGAAAACAATCCGATGTAATTGATACTATAAATTTTTTAACGCGCATAAGGTTGAAAAGCTTGAACGCACCTTTTTACACCATAGGTTTCATTTTAAATTGAAAATGTACACCCATATCTTAAGCGGACTTATCTTTAAATTATCTCAAGGCTTTCGCCTTATATCTTTTATTTTATAATGATCTGTTTTGTATCCGCCTTGTTCCAAGTTTTTGTGAAACAATTGGTATGGTCTCTGGAAATTTTTCTTATCTATTCCATGCCACAATTTACATGTTGCATTGTAATAAGTGCACTTTTTATTCTTCATCTTGTATTCTGTAGGAAACTGCAGATTATGTGTATCCTCCGAAAGTTTCTTTTAACACAACTTTCAATGCATTTCTTTATTTTCAGTAAAATTATTCATGCGATGTATTATGTAAAGATTTTATGAAATTCGATGATAATAATAACTTCCCGAATCAAGAAGATATTTCCTACATCCATGCTCTTAACGTTGCTTAATTTGTGAGCTATATTTAATTCTTTCTGTGAAAATTGGCGCTACAATCAATAAAATCTTGCTATGTTTTAATAACAGTAAGAGAAAATGCAAACAATTTTCAATGCAGAAAGAACTACGTTATACGGTTTATCGCTTCTTTTTAATACAGAAACTATTTCTGCTTTCGCATCAAAAGGGCTCATAAAATTGAACGGGCGTACATAATCCGGAATAAAAAAAATCTATATCAAGCTTTGACGTTCTCTGTAGAATTCATAAATCTTCATACCTACATACGTAACGCCGTTTATTTCTTATTGTATCGCATTGAATACTCGCAGTGACATATGTAACACATAATACCTCTCGTAATATTCTCCTTCGGGTATTTGGTGAGTAAAAAGCAAAATGCATTTATAGTTCATTGTGTTGCGCCGAGGTATGCGGTGTACGCAGACCTGCTCTGCTTTCATACCATTGAAAAAAAAAAGAACTCAATTCTACAATCGACTTAATAATTCTGGTTTTTCTCCTCTTTATGGCGGCGACCAGATTCAGCGTTTCGCTTGGAAAATTAATTTCTGCGAAAAAAAACTCGTGGCCGCCGCGCTCTTGATTGTTGTGAGAAGCAGTAAATAAAGTTAAATGCGACGAATATGCGGTAAATTGAAACGGAATTCTTTTTCCGTCGGGCAAAATCAACCGAGACCGAAGATTAAAAAAATTTTATTCTTGCATGGAAAGAAATTTTGCTTTTGTAATCTAATTGATGGCCCGCAATGAACCGTCTAAATATTCCGTATTTTTATAACAAGTTACCTTAACATTACCCAGAAAGATCGCAGGCACGTCTTGAAGCAGTGGTCTCAAACTCGAAGTGCATGCGGGCCGAAAGCACGACCTGAAACCAACTGAAGGGCCAAGGGAAACTTATATCTTCTCCTTCTCTTCCTGACTAAAATTCTCGACAAATCCACTGTAATCAAAACCGATTTGGTACAACATTTTTAAAATATTTATAATTGAATGTATTCGCTGGCCGTCAGTTTGAAACCACTGCCTGAAAGCATCGATGGCCTACGATAATTGCTAAGAATTAATCAAGCTTCTATAATTATTATAATCCAGATAATTAGTCAGTCAATAGTTCTTGTTGTACAAAAAGAAAACCGAACGCCAAAGTATATTTGGACTTTCTGGAACGTTAAAATTGCGTCAAACAAATAACGCGTTGCAAAATATGGAATATGCATTTCTATAAATATGGCTAGAAAACATGGAATGCATGAACGCAACGGTAAAACTGTACCAGTTTTTTTTATCGCCTCTGACCTTTTAGATATGCTTATGTTTACACGAGTTTATCATATCGTCATTATGTATGCATAGGTCAGTAAATATTGCTAATAATTTATCGTCTAATTCTGAAATTGATGAGATTGTTGAGTTTAATAACAATAACAAGAAATACTCGTCATTCCAAAAGGAGGAAGTGTAACCTTGTAATAACAAAAAAAAATTAAATATAAATGATCGAAAAATTAACGTTTCGCTCTACATTGAAGGAAACGTTGAGTTTTGTGCTATTTATTTTTATTTTGTCCATTGACGAGTAGTAAAAAAAATTGACAAAATGAAAACGTAAGACAAACAATAAAATTTAGTAATGGAAATGGAGATGTAGGGTTAAAGAAAATATTTACTAAAAAGTATTCCAGACAGGATTACCAATAAAATGAAGTAGATCTAGAAAACAGTCTTACATCTAACTATAGATAGACTTAGGGTTAAGTAAAGTAAAGAGGACGTATGATAATATCGTTTTTTCAATTTTTATACTGAATCATATTCGAAACTAAAGTAAAAAGATAGTTCCAAGCAAAAGAGTACTCAATAGAAATTAGAATTCCAGAGAGGCAGTAGAGTAGCGATAGGGGGAGCAGGGAATGCAATTGTACCAGGACGCAGCGACTTAAGGGATGCCAGAGATGTCTCATTTAACCCATCACTAGGTACTACATGATCAGTAAATCATAACTAAAAAGTCACTCAAAAAAGAAAACAAACAAAAGACGATCTATCTTACAAAGAATGTCGTCACCAAGTAAAGAAACGACAATTTTGTGACGATTTTCAGTTGACAAGATTAACGGAAGATAATCACTTTTTGAATTCTTAACAAACAATTATTTAAACAAGTAACCACAAAATAATTTGCATTTGTTCTAAAAAAAGGTGAAACCCAAAAACAAAAGATGGGTTCACAATGAATATCATCACCAAAACAATAAAAAGTCAAGTAAACAATAAATACTCAGTTTTGCAATCAACTTTTTTTTTCGTAACCGAAAAATTCCAACGTAGCGGTCGGGCGCTTGGGGTGCAATTGTATCAGGGACCAGTGGCCTCAGGGGTACAAAAGACGCCCCATTTAACACATCACTAATAGAAATTGCTAAAAACGCCCATAAATCACAACAAAAATAACACTCAAAGAAGGATATTGAGAAAATATAGATTTCCTCAAACTTTTCAGATATAAACGAGTTTCATTTTTTGAGCGTACTTTTTTAAATTCTTTGAGTGCCTGAGCAGATAATATGGCGAAGCAGGTTTAGCTAGTGAGTAAGTAAGTAAGTCAACGTTTGCATTTGACATATTTTTTTATATAGCTTTCTGTTTTGACTGCACCCTTTTTCAACTTTCAATGAAAGAGTTGGCAGGTACAACTTATTTACTATTTCATTTAATTTTCGTTGCCTTTTCACTTTTGTTATTGGGGTGTCGAGTGACTTAGAGCGGTTAGCATGGTTCGAATTCCACCATTAACATTAACGAAAATTAATTAAAATTGTGTAACTGGCAGTATAGAAAGTGCTAGGAAAGAGTTTATACATGTATTTCGGCCTTATTGGGCTTCATCATTAATTCCTGTTCTTGTGTTTTGGGATTTTAGAAATTCAAAAAAAGGGGTAAGTTTTTCTAAATTTTTCAATAAACTAAAATTTTTTAAGGTACAGAGTTCTGATGAAGCCCAATAAGGCCGAAATACATGTATAAACTCTTTCCTAGCACTTTCTATACTGCCAGTTACACAATTTTAATTAATTTTCATAATTTTCATCTGGCAAGAAAACTTGATTTTATTATTAACATTAACATTAACAATGTATGTGCTGTACTGACTACTTAGACCCAATTACAAACACGTCTGTGAATTGTCTTTAATGATAACATCAAAAAGACAATTAGCATTCTCCGCAAAGCAAAGTAAGCAAAATTAATGCTGCACGTTTGTTCAAAACTTCCAACGCCGTTGCCCATGTTTCCTTGGTTCCTAGGCTTGAACCACGTCGAAATTGTATGCCGACTTTTCGTCCAGGTTGCATTGGATTTCTCCAGGGCTGGTGTTGATGCTGGTGTTTCGAAGCGACTCTTGTCGGTCTCTAGAGACACCAACAAGAGAAGTAGCAGTATCAATACCAGCCCAGAAGAGTTCAGTGCATCGCCACAACTTCAATGCAGTTCCAGTCTGGAAATCAAGGAAGTATTATTGCTTCGCTTATAGTTTGGGCGCTGGACATATTAATGACGGAGGAAGAATCTTATATTTCGATGGTACGAACCGCTACAATGCCACTGATATGGTGACTAGGTTAAAGAAAGTTTATCAAAAATGTAATATAAGCAGAACCATGAAACAAGAAAAAGCATATTTTCTTATCAAATTTCAAATTGATGCACACAAGAGAAGTGCTGAAGAACTAAAAGATAACAAAAAACCATAAAACTGTTCGATTCGATCTTATCTTTATTATACTTTAGTGCTAAACAATTTTTTTTTTAAATGCCCACCCATTGTACCTAATAGTATCAATTTAGAAATATAACGTGAGATCAACTGAATTTGTAATTGCAAGATATCATGATTTTTGTAATAGAATTGATAACAACGAGTGACAAATCAAAAACTTGATAACAACCTGCCACGATGTTATGCCGCCTCCCAGATATTGACGCAAAATCGCAAACTTACAAGTGTAAGAGGGCATTTGCATAGACGTGTGCATATGTTTGAGATCATATACAATTTGTCCAAGCGAGCTGTACAAATGTTTGCGCACATGTAGGTTTAAGCTTTACAAAAGGATGTGTACAGTGCATTTGATTATGTAACTTCGCTACTCCATTTGCAAATTCAATTGATCACGTAGTATTATAATTAATCTAGCTAGAGCAATTCTATTTCTATTCTGCTTTGTTAAGAAATTATCGTTTCCTTTAATTTTCTTTTGCGATGTGACCCTTCGTTACTAATATAACGGCAATGAATATGTTTCAAAAATAAATTTCTTGAACCGGATATACTTCTTCTGGTCTAGGTCTAGACTAGTCGTTAGCGACGAATAAATTAGACGTATGATAATTTCGCATTCAAATGTAAACCGCCTAATCAGAGACGAGCGAGGGATCCTAATAAAATCCCAAGTATTTCTGAAATTTTTCGCTAATGAGATGCGACCGTAAACATTTTATCTCTTCCTTATCCAGTAAATTCCCGCAATTAATTGCGCGAGACCGTGTGCACGGTCGACAGTTATTAAAAAATTATTATTCAAGCCGTTTAATATGAATTTGAAATGCCTTCCTGCGCAGTAATATACTCGCCGTCTTCGTAATTGATATCAAATCGTACACGTATGACACCGTAGAAGTCGAGAATGTCGCGCTACCGAATGATATTACCTTAAATGGAGACCAGTTGTCTATTAACCATCATTATAAAGCAGTAAAGGTGATCTGTCGTCGGTTGAAACCACTCGAATAAATTTCTCTGTGTTGACTTTGTTGCTAATTTATTTATCTGAGTCTCAAAGAAACTTTATATTTTACTCTTACTCTGATTGAATTTTATGTAACTGTGCTCAAATTTTTTTCGGGGGGGCTTCGGCCTTTGTAGCTACACCTTTTCGAAATGGTCACGTACAATTTCTTTTTTAGGCTCGAATAACGTGAGTTTGCATACATTAACAAACAAAAGGGCACAATATTCTCATTGCACAATAAGGTGCAGGTACACAAACTTTTCCAGTGATAGGATTCATTTTGTATTTTGAAATTAATGTTGTTTATAGGTATTCTATTTTAATTTTGTGGCCTTGTACTTATAGAATTAATTAATAAATAAAAATCGAGATCGTTGTTTCACGAACAGATTAATCAATTTATGGATAATTAACAACAGATGGCAAGTGTATACCAAACCGTCGTGTAACAATAGTAACTTTTCATTAGTTTATCGCCTCTGGTTGACAGACCATGAGAGCTGATACATATTTTTTAACAAATCGCCTGCTTTCACGTTTATTTATGTGCCGATGCGTTCGTTTGCAATATCTGTTATCTCACATCTGCAATCCGTCTCTGTTTCGGGTTCCGGGCAGGAACGCCAGGAATTAATCGGCCAGGTACGAACAGAGAGGAATCCGATCGGCCGCCATAATTAATACAGACAAACAATACGCCGTGAACGCCGAATACCGCGCTCAAAAACGGCTTTGTTTTTGCAACAACATTTATGGGAATGCAATATCAGACCCGCCGTTTCGTTCGCCCTTTGTTGGCCTGCTGGTGTATTCGATTTCCTAGAATCGATGATCTTTTTTCATTTGACGATGTGCTTTATGTACTTCATTCAGTTTTTTAAACCAACGTTGAATAATCATCATTACAATACAATCCATACAATCTACTCGTGCAACCAATAACTACCAACTGATATGTTCTTTAAATAAAATGTTCCAAAAAAAAGTTATAGAAAACGCCTTATTTACAGCGTAATTCTTATCTGAATAAGCGATTGGAAAAAAAAAGTACAAGTCAAATTTTGGGTTGAGTTTAGTGTAGAAATTTAGACTAACTGGTTTTCAATCAAAGTGCTTAGAGGGCACATATCTTTTTCTATAATTTTTTTTATTCTAATAGCCAAAACCAGGAAATACTTTGATGTCCCTAACAATACTCGAATTATTTAAATTGAATGAGAATGGTTTTCTGTGTACTGTTAGGATAAATGAAACGAAACACCTCCGCCACTGAGAGGAGAGCTCTTCTCGTCTTACACAATCGCGATACCTGGAAGATGGAGCGTCCGGGCCAATTTGCGACCTACGTCGACCGCCTTTGTTCGCTTCAGGTAGAAAACTCGTCGTTGCAGTTTCATTCATGAACGGAACTGTGCCAAATCAGTAAATCACGTCGGGCAACAAGCAGGAACATCGTCGACTATAGTTTGCATTACATACTCGGAGATTAACTAGTTCCACGTAAAAAGCGTGAATCATCTGGTTTGTTATACATACGCCGGATGAAGCAAACGGATTCTGTAACGCTCGTGTGGATGATAGTACGAATCGCAGATGTGTTCTTCCAACTCGAACTGAATATTGTTGCAATATGTCGCTTACTAAGAGCACTTAATTGAAAACCGTGTTAAACTTGTACCACAGACAGGATATTACATAACAGGCCAATCGCCCGGAGGCATTCTCAGGTGGCGCCAGTAACTGCAAAGATTCCTTTTCGTTAATAGAATGATAAAAGTAAACACAAACACTATTACGAATTAAATAGGAGAAATGGGAGAAGAAAAATCAAGGAAAACTTTGATTGATCGATGAATTTTAAAATGTTTTCACCTTCAACTTGACAACTATAGGTAATTATAATCAGCATTCAAGCAAATGAAAACTTATTGAAGACCCAATAGGAAAATTAAACAATGAATGCAATTCCAATAATCTACGTTTTCTTTCTTCGATTCTTCAATGTATTTTCTTACTTCATAATTTTCCTTTGTTAGATTTTGTTCAACGAAAGTAAGTTGGATGAATAAAATATATTTAAAAAGGAAGTTCTGTCCTGGCACATCAGTTCCTAAATTAAAAAGAAATAATTCAGATTCTTGTCCTATGAAAATTTTTGTCAGCAAGGGTCAGTTTAAAAGTAGTATAAATTTCATTTTCGTTTGACAGCTTCTTCAGGAGTGCAAAGCCAATAAATAAGTTTATTAAGAGAAACTCTAATGTGATTTTTAAATTAATTTTGACAAATCTAAATTCATAGAAATTCACTGAAAGCAAGTAGCACAGAAACTTGAAGTGCGTACGGGATAGTATTGGGTTCTAAGAAGGGAAAACGCCAAGCATCCGCAAGGGGTTAGAACGTACAAAGGTCTCCAAAGTCCTTTTACGTGCCTATACCGCTCTCCCTCTCTGTTACATTGCCTATGTTCTAACAATCAAACAATTACCTGCATATTCTGTTTAATGAATCTGGAAGATAATGAAATATATCATTTAAATTATCAAAAATGCTTAATAACAGAATTCGATAAACATTCTAATATAACATAGCGTTTTTTGATATTAAAACATTAGTTATGGACACATGAATATTCTATGGGTTTTGTTTTTAATAAAGCGGAACGACGATAGTCATATGTAAAAAATACAGCCCTCCGATTGGCTAGATGTCTTCTTTAGAAGATTTACATAAAAATTCAGTGTTACGTGTTGTTTACCTTCAAATAATACATCAATTTTAAAATATCTGCGAAAATTCTCACTTTTACTACGTGTGATTGTGACGTCACTCTCTTTATTAAAAAATAAACTATACCGTATGAATGATTTTGATGACTTTTTTGTATGTGACATTCATGTTGGTCTATTGGCTTACTTTTTGAATATTTTTTCCTATATAAGCAGAAGTCTATAAGCTTAAAGATTTAATTTCATAAACCACGTCGGGTTATAACTAGTGATGACGACGGGCACCCAGGTCCCGTTTATTTAAATAGAACCGGTTCATCTTTACCCGATAAGTACCCGGGTACCCGATAATTACCCGATTACCCGATACTCGGTAAGTGTCCAACAACTGAGTGACTTAAATTGGGTATCATAAAATAAATGTTTGGAGCTGCAGCTTTGTTTTGCAATATCAGTTATTTCGGATATTTCTATGATTGATTTTAAAATTGTTATTCGATATTTATTGAATGGCTATCCGGGTACCTATAGGGTATCGGGTACATACCGGGTACCCAGGTATTTATCGGGTAACGGATAATACCCGGGTATCAATAACGGGTACTCGGGTGACAAAATTAGCGGGTATCGGTATCCCTAGTTATAACCCCATCTGTTTGATATTAGAAAAACTAATTTAGGGTTTATAAAAGAAAATAAACGTAAATGAGATTACGTATCATTTATTTTCGTTTGCTGAAAACGTAAACTTTCATTATTAACGTCTTTCCTTTTTATTTTGGAAGAGCATCAATAAACGCAGTATATTTCACTATTTTGCTTTTTAATAATAGGCATTGTGTGTAAAAATAATCCACGTTCGTAGGCCAAGGACTCAAAAATAATAAGCGAAATAAGTTTTTATGGAATGGGCACGAGCTCTGTTCGTTTCTAAATTATATTAGCTCCTAAGTGACAGATCATAAAAATTCATCTCAGAAAAGTTTCCTAAAAGAAGAAGGAACTATCAAAACAACTGAATTTGAAGGTTTGATGATACATTGTGCAAAAATGTGAACATTAAACAGTCTCTTCACATTGTTAAAATCAACAGTTCTAATTTTGTTCGTATATAAACGTATCAATTGCAAAGTATCTTGTTAACAAGATAATACCTGTAATTGAAACTTTATTGACGAAAAGTGTTGAAATTACATATCGTAATAACAAAACATTTGTAGAATAGTTTTCTGTTCATTCCGTGAGTGTTTCCCAAGTTGAAAACTCGATATCCTGATCATCTATAACGAATTTATTAGTACGAAAGTTTTTTTGCTTTAGAATTCCTGGAATGACTCAAAAATTAACACTAATAATTAAATTAACATAAATAAAGAATACTTCAAGCGTGTATAACTATAAAAAGGTGTTAATTGTTATTAAAAACAGCATTCTTTCATAGTGTATTTACGCCACTTATTTATGGACTCCCGTAAACAAATGGAATCATTCTGCTTTGTAAAGTTAAGGGATGGTGGTGTTTTTTTTTTTTTGGAAGAAAGAAACACTGAGTCGTTCTATTTGGGTTCTAATTGTTTTGTGGTGTTTACAAATGGACGAGGGCCGATCAATTAAACAAATGGAATCGATTGTATTTTTTTGTTTTTATTTAGTTTTGGTTCAACCAGCGGGTGTGATGTTTGGTAAAATAGAGGCAAGAACGAGTTGATCTATTTGATCATTCAAGTGGCGTCCTAATTGCCTTGTAGAAGAGTGTTTACAAGTGGACGGTGGTCAGGGCTCTTCGGTCAAGTCAATTAATTCCGCTGAGGTGATGGCGTGTCGTTTCAGTCGAGCAGTCCGTCCAGTGATGGCCATCTCTGGCAGCGTTGCCGTTTAACCTCAACCCGACAGTGCAATTAATGCTAGTGGAGACCGCTCTTTCTGTGTGACTCATACAAAACTTGTTCCGCCGAACCCCACTCGAAGCAGCGACGGCAGGTCGCTGCTTTCCTTTTGTTGCTTTTCACATATGCGACTCGTCAGCTTACATAATTTTTGTTCGGTCATTACTACAGTAATATTCTGCATTTATATGCATGCAATGTCCTATAAACGGATTATTCTTCTATGCGATACATATTAAGTGCCAGGACAAGCAAATGTCTACTTAATTGTAAACGAGATGAGATTGATGACTGATGACAGATGTGCACTTACCTATTTTTTTGGAAACACTTTATTTGCTTATTTGTATTCTCTAAAATTGTTATATTTGCTAGCAATCAAAGTAGAGTTGGTTAATGCACTCAAATTTGAAGCCCAAATATCATTGGGACATAATTTGCAAGGGCTCCAGAAAAAATGAATACAGATGCTATGTCGGTGTTTTTAAATTTGTTAAAGATGCTTCTGAGTTAGTCAAGTTTGAAATTGTTATTTGCATATAATTTGTTTTAATTGTGATGTGTCAATTCATAGTTAACTAGCTAAAGGAACCTTGCAGATGCGAGGACAGCACCACTAAGTACCATTTTGTGCGTTAGTGTTATGAAAATACGAGTTGTTTGAAATGATTAGTGTACATTTTAACTTTAATGTTGTAATTAGTTTCAATATCAGGAAGGTCAAATATTATGTACTACAATCGTAAATTGTCGTAGGAGTGATATTCTCATGCAGTGAGCCTCTCAAGAAATGTTTTCACACTAATTCACAAATCAACGCGCCAGGCGGCGCTGAACCCCTGAAACGCCTGAAACTCAAAGAGATTGATTTGTTTGTATTTCTTTAAATTAACAAATTATCTTCTTTAGATTTTAAGTGAAAGAAGTTGTCCAATTTTGTTTAGAAGTAAAATATTATCCATGATCCACAATGCCTAAGTTTCCTGTAAGATTTGAACTTGTATTGGTTTGATATAACTGACACAACTGTAACATCTGTAATCGAATCTATTTTAATCACACTTGTGATGCTCAGCTTTAATACTTAGAGTTATGATACTCATAAATTAAAACCTTTCACTTATCAGCGATAAATGTCGAATGCATTTTCGAAGCAAGATATCACGGAATCATTACATTTGATAGGTCGAAACGTCGCAGAATCAGACCACGAAGTCGTTAAATTTGTGTCACGGATAATCGTAGACCGACGGCGGCTCTGTGCATAATCAGATCGAATTAATGCCGCCCTGATTGCCACACCGTAACTTCACAGTGCTACCAACCGACCGCGCTTACTGTTGGATATTTCCGATGATTAACCACGTTGACACACCTCAGTTCCTTCAGTACCTAAACCTTCCAGTAGACCTCTAATTTAAAAGTAAATGATACCGGATAATCGCTTTTGACACCTTTCTTCTCTGAATATCGAAGTTACCACTTGGAATCTAGTTTCAAAATCGAAAATATTTAAACATATACAATTTTGGATTTGAAATCTAAGCTCTTTCCATCAATGAGTTCCTAAATTTGGTTCTCATATCAATGACACCTCCTCATCTACGTTCGAGCGCAATAAAAATTTGCCTGTATATTTTCTTAACATTCGAGCGCGTTAAATTTCATGGCGGCGCTAAAATCATAACAGGAGGGCGTGCGTCGGCATCCCAAAAATTTTAAAGTTTTTCTCGGCGGGACTTCGACGAGAATTTATTTTCACTATATCAGGTAAACACTAATTAAACTGTTTTACCATGTGCTGAAGTATTTCTGAACATATTTTGGCTGTAAAATAAAAAAGCTCTGAGCGTAAACTACCCACCTACGGTTTCATGCAAAGATGTAGATAGTTTTTCCAAATGAAAATAGTTTATAGCAAACTTCCTGTTTTGAAGCCAAATCTTTTTCTTTTAAATGTCATATGAGTTACCTACTTTTTTTTTCGTGTCGGTCTGAGTGTTGTCTGTGCGTGTCTGATAATTACGGAATTCCATTCCTGCTGCTTTCTCGGAACAGAAGTATTTCGAGTTAATTTTGTCTTTCCAAAAATAGACCCCTTGGCGCCAAATAATACATAATATCCATCCCAATAGCACCAACCGGTCTTCTATGCCATACAGTGATGTTTATTACAAATGCAAAATTACCAAGCAAGCACCTATCTGGAGGAACGTATTGCGTCCCCATATTTATTACACACACAAAATGCCTAACGCCTATTTGTATGTGTGTGTGTGTGTGTGTGTGTGTGTATTCCGGCGTCGTCTGCGCGGTTGATGTGTATAATGATATTAGGGGCGGCTCTGGCGGTGGCGGTGCTGCTCCATATACCCATATATGTATAATGGCGCTGTGTGCGATATTGGGGCGCATTCCTTAGCCGTCACCGCCATCATTATGAAGCAAATTTACAGCTAGGGTCGAAACTACGGTCCGAAACTGCCCCTCCGACGCTACACTGTCGGAGAACACCCCCTACGTATCTACTATTCTCTGCTACCACACCGCAGATTATAAAGTTTTAAAATGTTCAGTACCGAAGTTCTCCCCTGAAAACGCAGTATTGCAGTTTTATTGATTGAGTTTTATTAAATTTACTTCTTGATTGCGAATTACAATCGTGTCAACATACAACAAACTGAAAAACGAATATAAAATGTATTAAAAAGTATTAAGTCGAAGATTTCTATGGTTGTTACCCTTTCGACCTTCTTGTCTTCCGGATTAGTAAAAGAAGTGCACGATTTCAACTGCAAAGCTAAGAAGAAATTTCAGAGATAACTAAGTTTGCGAATACGCTATATAGAGGGTACCGAAAATATGTGGAAATAATTTTAGTCCTTGTCTCTGCTTCATCAAATTCATCGTCTTAACATCATCAGTATCGGAATGCGTAGATTTTTGTCTTTCTTTTTGGGGCTGAGTGATTTCTCCTTCTTCTTATTCTTCTGAAGATTTATACTTGGAGTTTTCATGCCGTTGAAGCATGTTCAATATTTTCATGCTTATTTTTAAAAAGAAGATTTCTTTTGGTAGCTTTTCCATTTTGTTCTTGCAATTCCTGTCTTCTGGGTTTCTGATTTCATGTAAATCGTTCATGACTTTGTCAATTGTTATTATTGTACTTCTGCAGATCTTCTATAACTTTTTATTTGCCCAGTTCCTTCTTTGTACTCGAGCTTCTCCAGGTTTTTCTCTTTTTTGTTCACATAATTTTTTCATATCGCCCAGTGTCATAGTTTTTTTCGATGAGTTCAATTCAATTTAATTTTATTTATACGTGAAATAGGAATGAAATTGTTGACATATCAAATTAGGAGATAGCTATTTAAAGCTAGTGTGATATCCTTGGAAATTAATTTTATCGCAAAAAATTCCGAGACAGAATAATACGCCTTTTGACACAGGAAACGTTTAATAATTTTCTTAAAGTATATAAGTCAAAGTTTCGTAGATGGGCGAGTAATTTATTAAAAAATTTAACGCCATAAATGCCGGTGATAGAAAACACTCTATCCTAAAATTGGAACTGTGTTTCTCTTCATCCATACTCAAATATGTATCTAAATGTCGTCCATTTTGCCCTTAATTTTTTTTTCTTAAATTATTTAGTTTAAATCTTCATTTTCACTCCATTGTGTTCGTGAAATATAAAGTGAAATGTACAAAAATAAGACTTGAAATTTTTTTACTCAGGTTGCGGAATGTCTTAAACTTTGAAATAAAAAAATTATTTAAAGATGCTGGTTTCTTTTTACTTTTTAGTTTAATTTGCAGACATTTAATTTAATTTGGCGACTATAGAGCTACGTTATTTTCATATTTATTTATCTGTGAGGTGTGGGCAAGGTATGGGATTAATTAAAACTGTAAAGAGTTTATTGCATTTGTAGAATATAATTTTTTTATTTTTTCATTAAAACTGCATTAAACTTTCTTTTGCAAAACTGTTAAATTGTTGGTGCACAATGTAATGCAATTCCCAACAGAAAAATTAATTTTAACGCAAAGGAATTTAGCCATCTTGGGTAGTATCATAAGCATAGGATATTTCGGAGCGTTGCCATGGCTACGCAATGAATGGGCACTTTTCATTGGATCTCGTATATGCAACGCCCCGAAATGTTCGAATTCTGATCATAATACATACATTGTTGAAGAAACATTCAAAATGATTTTCTTAAATAAAAAGATAAGCCCCTTTTCTTTATTATTTATTTTACAAATTTTGTTTGCTATTTAGCATACTGTCTATTTTTTTAAATCTTGAGATACTTATGAATTATTTTCTGTGACATTTCAGGGCCTACAGAATTATCATTTCAATTTCAAGACTTTTCTTCCTGAAAATATACTTTTCAGTTATTTTGTTTATTTGCAGTTTTTATTGTATCTTATATAGTTTATCTTTTGTCAAATCCTTTTCTAATCCTTGAAAAGGAAAACCAAAATAATCAAAACACAAACAAGTTTCTTCGTGTTTACCTTTTATTTTTGGTTCAACAACGATTGATATCGACTTAATTTCAATTCCATATATTACAAATGGTATCCAACACTACTTTTGAGCGAATTTTGTAGTACTCGGTGGTCATTTTTTACAATATTTTATACAAAATTATTTTTCAAGATATGTCCCTGTGAAAATACTTTTGAATAAATTCTTTAGAAAGAGAGATAAATCATAGAGGAGCGATGAATTTCTTAAAGAATTAGAATAGATTCAACCTCTCTGCACGATAGAGTTTGCCATTTCGATTTTGGTTGTCCAGGATAACAAAAGTAGAATGTTTACTAATAAATTTCTACAAAACACATTTTGTTCGATATTCATTGTGCGACTTTATTAAATGGAAAATATTAACTGCCATGTTTGCATTTGGTAACAATAGAGCTAAACTCAAAACTCTCGTAATTTATTCGCTTTTGATGAAGCGAAATCTATTGATCGTGAACGGTCGGCGTTGATTTGTTGCTAATGCGCGGCCGTTCATTACGTTTTTACGGCCCCATTTGCGAACGTAACATACGCTAATTACATCACGTAGTGCACATAAAGCTCCTTCATATTTCGCCGGAATGATTTTATTGCCCCCGGCTGAAGCCGAGCAATACGCACACGTCGAGTTTCGGAATCGGTACAAAACGAAGAGGTGGAGGAGATTAAATCCGGAGAGATTTTGTTAAATTGCTTCCTCCAGCCGGTCGACCGAAGAGAGAAATGGCAAGCGACGACTTAATGAACTATTTAAATTGCATTTAAAATAACTGTAATATCTTGAAGGCGACGCGGAGAAGAGGAAAAAACGTAGCGAGCGTAACAGCCGGCGTAATTGCCGCGTTAAATAACAAAACAATCTGGTCGCGGTCGACTTGCAGAGACAATCTGACATTTATATTGAATGTATAAATAGAAGTTGAGTTTGGTAACAGTTTATACCCATGAGTCATCAAGTAGACATATCGCCAGAGGTAACCACATATAACGACAACCAGTCGAACACGCCGAGGTAAATGGGCACAGTGCTCCCCCTCGTTCCCTCAATAATAAATTCCCTCCTCATCAGACGGCTTTACCTATCAACCCTCCTACTTGTTAAATTGCCGGAAAATATATTTACATTTATACCAGATTTCTTATTTGTGGTTCGTATCCTTTTTCAATATCTAACTGCGGATATGCAAATAGTTTTGATGTATGCAAAGTCTCCGGTTTATTTCTTCATCTATTCTTAATAGTTTCCTGCACGTTTATAGTTATAGCAAAGTAATGAAAGTATCAGTTTAATTGCAAATAACTTTTTGACCTACATACAACTGAACTAGATCGTAAAGTATAATATGATTATAATTGATCACATAATTCCATAAAATCCTTGTAGAAGAAAATTACACTTCTTTAAATTATTCCAGTTTGTTTGTTGTTATAATTTAATCAACGAAATAAATTTTAACATTTTCTCTATGAAAAAAAAACTATAAAAAAGGATAATAGATGTGTCCATTCACATCAGCTTGCTCTCAAAACTGATGTACCTACACATTGTAGCTTGTTTGACTGCTTTTCAAAGATATCATTCACTTCTGTCAAAATTCATTGATTTATTTTAGATTTTTATTTACGTGTGTTAGAAGTACATGCACACATTTGATATTTAGGGTGAAAAAGAACAACAAAATCTCCATTGAGGGCCTGGCTACATACACACTTAGTCCAACGAAATTCCAAATTTTTGAGCCCATTAGAAAAGTTGCTTCTTTCAAGAGCTGCAAAATAATAAATAATATCCACTTTCTCCACTGGCGTTCCACTGTTTTGACTTTGCTTTACCTAAGGTGTGTAGAGGAGTATCCTTGTTTCGTCTATGGTAACGAATCGCCACAAGAAATCCTTCGGATTGCGGTTAAACATTGAAATTCCCTTCCGGGTACGTTTTTGGTCGCTATTCGACAATCTTACACAATTTTTCGTACAGATATTGTGTACAGTTTCAACAATATCGCGTTATTTTATTAGACGATCTTTTATAACGATATTGTGGCTTTTTCAATGATATCCATCCTAGTGAATTCAACTGGGCATCCAGAGCGGACTTCGATGCTCATATGGCCACGTTTAAATTCATTTATCCAGAAATAAACGGTCTTCAGCGACGGTGCAGAGTCCTCATGAACTTCATTTAACTTCGCCTTAACCTGAGCAATCGTCCACTTTTTTGAATAAAAGAATTTTATGACTGCACGACATTTACCTTTTCCATTTTTATGTTAACAGCTATAGCTAAAACAACGTCTGTGGCACAAAAACAAATTTCAAATTGTTTCAAATTTTGTTTCTCACATGCCAGTTGCGAAGTTATCAAGCAGATAGTGGCAGCGTCTCATGGAAATTTATCTGAATTATCAAATGACCCTCGTATATGTATAACGAAATTAAAGTCGAAGATTCACTTGACAAACTCCGCTAGAAATCAAAAGCTACTTGTGGGTGTTGAAATAATTTTAAGAAAACACAAATATTCGCTTGAAGGAAGCAAAGTTGTAAAAGAAAATAATGGTAATAGTAATAATAATAATTTTATCTGTGAAATTAATTATAAATGGAAAGGTGTTAAGAAATGAAACATTAATAAAACGTCAAAAACATAATTTTTAATTATGTTAAATATTAAGGAACATCAAAGGAAAAATAATAAACACCAAATAGATTAATAAAACAGCGATGAAGAAAAGGATTAGAATAAGTTGTCGTAAAGTTCTATAGTATTCATCATTGTGGTGAAATATTTGAGTACAACAACTTAGTTTTCCGTTTCAACTAACTTCTACATCATCAAAGCGAAAGCTCGAGTCCTTACAAAAGTGTAATATAAAACCGCTCCCAGCCTTCTCCGATCCTCGGCATTTATTCTCCACTTTATAAGAAAGTAAGTGCGCAGGATAAACCAGGCCTCTCGAGAGCTCCCGCCGTTCAAATTCTTCATGTGGGACTGCAGAAAAGACAAATCTTTCATTATTTTATTATATTTTGGTAATATTAATTTTTTACGTTTTTAATATTGTTGGTCCATAACAAGAAGAAGTAGACGTTGGTCTCAAGCTGCAAATTTCTTGTAATTTCATTGCAATATTGTGCGCATAAAAGTACAGTTTCTGCCGATATCGAGGAACACCGTAAAAATATGCCTACGCAAGTGCAAAGCACGTACAGGTAATAAATATTCACAGATACAATAAGGACGTGTTAGATACGGCGGAAGCTTTAGAATATTAACTAACAATGCGTTTATTATTAATCTGGCATTCCTGGAATATTAAAATCGATGTAAAATAAACAATGGCGGGCCTTACAATGAGGTGGGTCGCCGTTTAATAACTGGCGGGTAGCGTCGTAATTCATCCCCGGCACTTTATCATATCACTACTCGCAATATTTCCAGCCCGGCTATTGAGGCTTCCTATTAAAACGGTTATTTATCGTCTCATCTACACTTCACGCCGTTTAGAACACAATATCACCAGCCATAGAGGACGCTGCTCCGCGGTATTAAGAATATTTATTGCGCATCATAACTCCTACTACTACTAATAATATTAAAATCATTGTTTTTCCTTTTCTTTATATCCGCTAAAACTTTATTATAAGAATTTATATCTTATTACTTTCCACAAATTTATAGATGTAACACAAAGAGATAACGTGGTGGAGGCGCCTGGAAAATCAAAACCAAAATTACTAATTAGAAGAAAAGGTTAAGGGAATTTTCATTATTCTCCTCTCGATTACAAACTGGTTCGAATTATGATTTTGTTGATTGGATTTAAAGAAACTACGGATAAGATTTTTATACTTTATGCTTCAATCGACCAGTTGTACCAATGCTTCCAGATTTGGTACATCAGCTCCTCATTATTCATGATATCGTGGATGTATTATCTTTATACTAAAACCAAACGAATCAACTGCAAATACCTGCAAGCGCTAGTGACGTGATGACGTCAAAATATGTTATTCCGATCCTTACTTATCAAAACTATGTTTTTCACACTAGTGGTCTTCAGCAATTTACTGAAAACGTGACTTATCTTCTTTGCGTTCTTTTGTTACGGGTGGCTAATTTTTTTCAAGAATCTTAAGGCATTTTTGGTTATAGATAAGTGAGGTTAATCGTCTTATTTTGAGCCCAAGAATCTGGTTAAACCACGTCTACATATTTTAGAGACATCCTATAGAATGTCCAGTTATCTTCTTTATTCACCAGATCTCTAATAGTGCTCTTTAACTTTAATAGTTTTCAGTGTGTTTCTCAATAAGTTTCAGAATCGAAAGACTTTTTTTGACATGCTGACAACAACCTTCTCAACAAGGCGAATATGTAAAAAAAAAGAATAAATTGAAAGTAATTATTTTTTTAAAAACAGACATGACATAATATCGCAGATGATTAAACAGAAAGCTGAAGATTTAAACAATCGAGAAAAAAAAAACAAAGCAAGTGAAACAATACCAAATGATTTTAATAAAGTTCTATTAACATTTCAAATGCTGCCTTGCAAATACACAGATGACATTTAAAGTTTAATGCAAAGTTTAAAGGTCTAGGTTTCAAGTGACGCGTTCAAAATCTATTGCATTTTCATGTTTTCGTTTACGTTTAAGTTCAAAGGGAAGACACAAAGAAATTTTTTATTTAAAATATGTATGTCCAAAAAGGTTGAACGTCAATACGAGTGGGATAACGAGAGGATGTTAAATTAAAATATGATTAAGTTATTTTAGGTTTAAAGAATCAAAAGTTTTATTTATTAATTTTTTTTTTTCAGGAAGTGTAGTATCTCCCAGCACAATTAGTTCGCCGTGGACGCCAGTAACCGGCCCGCCGGCCGACAGTAACGGCGCGGGTCCGGATACAAAGAATCTAGATGTTGGTGATGTTAGCGATGTAAGTACCTTTTAATAAAGTAGGCATAAAGATTCAGAAAATCCCGGCAACGATTTACCGTAAAATCAGATTAGCTACCGTTACAAAAGTGGCTGCAAATTAAGTTCGTTTTCGAACGCAAAACGAAATTGGTTTCGTTTTGTTCTAATTAACATGCAACATTGAAAGTAATTGCAAGCGTATATATATGAAATTAATTAACAGGTTACGCTAGCAAAGCAACGTTGACAATTGTACTTAAAATAACGTAATACTCGTGCAAAGCTCATGAAAGCAATGAAAACTTAAAAGTTACGACATCACCCCAGAGCATGTCGAAAAGTGATGAGATATGCGCGTATGTCGAAAGCGGAAAAATAAAGTATTCAATTTATTTTCTTTTTAGATCCTGCGAACCGCCTCACCTGATAGTTTATTTACGTTATGATTGCTTCGAAACAAACATTTGTGTTATGCATAGAATTGTTTACGTTATCGCGGGACCTTAGCCTGGATATTTTTTATGAAAATATTTAAAATTTCTGTGTTTTTCTTAAAATTCCCGTCGTGCACCTTCGTCAAGATAAAACTTTTATGGACGAACGTAAAAATTTCTGCATGTAAAAGCGATTTCAAAATGCTAATTCATTGAGTATCGTAAATAATATTTATGTTTTATCTAGTATTCGAAAAAAAGAAACGCGAAGATCTTAAAAGAAATAAACCGAGAGTTTTAAACACGGATCAACAAATAATACAAGAAATGAAAGAGTATCATAAGGTTTACCTAAAGAATGATACGTTTTTAAACAGTTTCAGTAATTACCAAAAATTGTTCGAGTAAGGCTCTGATAGTTTTCTATTATAGAAGTCTTGTTTTAAGAAGCGTTTTCATTCGTGGAAATACGCATTGAGTCATAATCATAAATCAACAGAACAAAACCTCCAGTGGTGGAGATAATTCATGTTGCCAGAAGAGATTGCAGAATGTTGATTCTTACAACAGATTTTGCGGTTCAAATGAAAAAGAATGAAACTCACTTGAATATTAATAGTGATGTCGGAAATCAACCTAACACCAAATGGTTAATGAAAAATGAGAAGAGTACAAAATATATGGACATAAAAGCAATGCCAGTAAGAGAGTCAGAACAAAATAAGTTTAAAATAAGCAATAACAAAGAGGGACAGGGTTGCGGAAAGAGAACAATGGAAAGGTGTACAGGCATTTCTTAAATGGTTAAAACACACAGGTTAAGATAGCTGAGGTATGTAGCAGTGTAGAGAATATCAGAATAAATAGAGAGGTAGACCCAAAAAAATGGTTAGTTTCAGTAGTGGAGGTGATGAGGATTGGCAAAAGAAAGCTAAAATTGGAAGAAATGGAGGGAGAGGTTGGAAACGTTTGAAGCTAAAAGCCTGTAGAATTGGCATATACAGAATTGTTACAAATGATTCATAGACCCTAGACTCTTTCCAACTGTGAAATTATTGTATTTCGTCACCTGCTTGTCAATTTACCAGAGGCATACGTTTGTGTATCGCGTGTTTTGTTGCTGTTTAATTTACGCGAAGTTGTTTTAAAAACTAATTTTCCGAAAGCGACAAAAGAAACAATTTTGGTAAGTGAGAAATCAGTCAATTGATGCTCGTAGTGGGTAATTGCATACTTTTAGGTTTTTGTGATGGTCGACACTACATTAATAAGTGACAAATGCCATATGAATAATTTATAACAACTCTGTATAAATCAACACTGATATCAGCATTATTTTTACAAAAATATACAAATTCGATATAAGGAAGGAGTAATATACTGATATACTTTTTAGCATGCCACCCCCACCTCATAAAAATAAATTTCTAGAAGGCAAATCAGGCAAGAAATATTCTGAATAAACGCTCTTAGACAGTAATAATAAAAAAAACTATATCTGCAATTCAATGCTACAAGAACCTACTTAGGAAATGCAAGATGACTTTTCAGTTTAGACAGTCTCTTTAGTCACGCAATGACTTCTTCAAACATGATATGAGCTGAATGTATTTGCCAGAAAAAGATTGCATAAATTGAAAGGAATAAACACAATTTCTTCAGACGACGTATCTTGACGTTCCTGGCCTGCAGTCCTGACGAGAGGATGAATGAAAGCGACTCAAATATCAAATGAATGTGGTTCATAGTTAATTACCATTCAAAGTTCTTAATATATTTTTTGGTAGTAGAAATTTCTGGAAATTCTAGGAGTATATAAAAGAAAGATCCTGCAGGATGTATATGTGACCTTTCTATGTATACATGCATACATAATAAGGTGACGTATACATCCTGTACATATCTTTTTTGCGAGTTTTATTCATGCGGGTGCATGAAAGACAAAGTGTTGCATAAGAGGAATTACAGGGCTGCTCAAAAAATAGAAAAAAATAAAAACCACACGAGAATTAACATCTATTGATATATGAGAACAAGTTCGTAGGCCGAAAGAAATTGAGAATATCATGAATGGAACACTTATTGTAGAAAAGGCTCATTTTCATGGAGTGTACGCATTTTATTTGTACTTTTATTCTTCAAAACTTTGTAATTCCGAAACAAATATCTTACGATTGAACTTACGAGATTTGTACAGTAAGTAATGCCTTTAGTCTAAAATTCTCTTAAATGAAGAAGATAAGAATCTTAGAATGCAGTTGATTTTTGGTTTCTGGATCACCCATAGATACTCATGGTTCATCAGTCATTGCATTGAAGAGAAAAAATTGTCCATGTTCCTCGAGAAAGTTTGTATGCGCACCCTTTTTTCCTTGAGTTTATTGGTAAACCGACATGGAACCCATCTAGCACAAACCTTACAAGATCCAAGATCTTTTCCATAATATTGTGTCCACGTTCCAAAATTAACAATATTCTGAACGTCATCTGTTGATCTTCACGAATCATTGCAACGCTGTGCAACTTTGTTTGATCTGTTCCTTCACTAATAGGTCTTCGTGATCGTAGTTTATCAAAAGTATCAGTTTCGTCGGTCCTACATTTGCTTACTCATGGACGCACATTACTGATGTCAATTGTCGAATCACCATACATTTTTAAAAGGTTTCCATGAATTCCTGAAGCTGAACAACCTTCTTTCTCCAAAGACTCTTAACACAACTCTTTGTTTTGATTTGGTGCTATACTAAAATTGTGTTAAAGACAGTTTGATTCATAAATGACAAGAAAATATGAAGTAAGGTGCGCCTTTCTAGATTATTTTGTTTGGCTTTTACAAATCAACAGGCAACATTTACGTAACAAGCCTCGTAGATGACACTCTCAAACTTTAACTTAACGATAGGATAATTGAATAGTTTATTCAGTACTGACAACTGTGTAAGTCGCATAACATAAGAGGTAACGAAAAAGAGTTAATCTTTTGATACATGTATTTAAGGGACACCTGTATTTATTAAATATATTTTCAAATTAAATCTAAATAGTGAAACAGAATTTGGCTCTATAATAATATTTTGAAATGTTTGTTTAAAGTAATTTCACACTGTATCTTGTATGTTATGTATAGTGATACTCTGCTTGATGTATTTTGATTTTTAATCCAACTGCGAGCGTGTTGATATTTACAATCTTGCAAAGACTGCTCGATTCTTGTTGTGTAAAAGATTACGCGTAATATTATCGTTGATTGCGCGTAATGTGCAAGATTAACGTCACCCATCACTGGCGAACGTACACGCTAGGTCAAATTATCGCTGCAAGTGCAAGTCCGATAAAACCGCACCAATAACGTGAATGGAATTGTTCTCACACGATAACATATTAATAATATTGCTGCACGCGGCGGGATAAATAAGCAATCAAAACTTTCCCGGTATGCACTTAATTTGCGGCTTGTGATGTTGGGCGCGAAAACGTTTTACTTTTCCGACTTGAGCACCGCCGCAGCATTCGCCCGGAAAAATAACCGTGACCCTTTTTGTGTTCAGGATGAAAAGGACATGGCAGCGGCGGATGCGGAAGGAGTGTGGAGTCCGGACATTGAGCAGAGCTTTCAGGAAGCTTTGGCCATATATCCGCCTTGTGGACGACGGAAAATCATACTTTCAGATGAGGGCAAAATGTATGGTGAGTAACTTTGGTTTCTTTTAGTTTTCGATTACAACAAGCACTCTCTGAATAGTAATTATCACTTTCGTACATACATATTTGAGTAGACGCGATGTTATTACACAAAACAAAATTATTTATCTGGTTGGATTCAAATTCACGTCAGAGTTTAAATTATATATTAATAATGCATAATAATATAATCTATTTGATTAGGTATATCAAATAAAATGACGTAAAATCTATAAATTATGATGAGCTCTTATTGTATGTACTTCATCACTAAGTAATTGTCAGAATATTTATCGGAATGGAATCCTAAATTTATAGTAGTTTTCCAGAATCGTTTATACTTAAAGTCAAAAACGAATTCATAAGAAATACTTTAAAAACCTAGGTTCTTATTAATTAATCATTTTACAAAAAGTTTGATTGGATATAAATTAAGAAAACTAAACGAGGAGAAATAGAAAGCTTATTTGTTCCACTAATTTACGTTAAACTGATAAGTGCAATAATTAAACTGGCATTTACGCATGCTGTGGCAAGTTTATCGGCGAAATGCAAATCAACCAAAACCGAACGATAAACGTGACGTGATTCACAGGACGAACGAAGTGATGAAGCACAAAATAATTCAATTCGAACGTATCACCGCGCTATGACCCAATAATAACAACAGCATCATCCAACGTCTAGAGCTTCGCGTCGCTCGCTGCTCGTAAAAGCTAAGAAACGCGCCATTAAAGAGACATAAAAGTTATAAAACTAGTGTAACGCAGACGATTGTTATTCAGTGGAGCTTTGGAGGATACGCGGCGCCCCCGTCGGCTTTTTACACTGACACCTGTAGATACGTCTGAATTCAATCGCCAATTTGCGAGCTTTTCAAACGAACGAGAACCTGTTCGCTTTCGTCTGCTTAGTCGTCACAAGTGTATCACAATTTATTATTTTAACATATCTTAAGAATATATGTAAATTAGCACCTACAAAATTTATAATATTTTAAGGGTTTATTTACAATTAAATTACTCTCTTCTTTGCTTATTTAACTTTAACTGTATTATTATTTATTTTTTAATTTTAAATTTATTTTGTACAGGATTTAGTTTTCCTAGTTTGTAATTAGCAGGAACTTTGTTTCGTGTGAACAATCTGGACGAGTCTATCAGAGGACAGTGATAATTTATTTAATCACTTAATAAGTGTATATATAAATATCACTTTTCAGATAATTTTCTTTAACAAACAAAAACAAGTTTTGACAAAATATTAACCATCAATAGTACAGCTATGGATTATACATTGAGTTTGTGAATGTTGATAGTATTTCTTTTCAATTTTGTGTTAGCTTTAATTCCACAAATGCAGGTGTTCCGCAGAAAAACACGAAGAATCGATAAATATTGAACTTTATTTTCCTGTTTTCCATCTTTATCTCTGATAGGTATGTAAACATTTACATTAACATACACTGGCTCGTTTTACGACGTAGCAAAACAAATTCATTTATTTACCCACTTCTTGTTTAACGTCTTTAATATTTGCAAAGATTCCCAATATCGTCGGCTTTTATGAACATTTAGAGCTTTCCGATTCCACCTGAGACGCCGGGTCTTATTAATAAGAAATTTCAGTTGAATTTTATCGATACGCTGGCAATCGTTTCATCTCACATTAATTAACACGCTTGCCGCATCGTTAAGCCATCACACAAGAGATGCCATTAAGTTTATCTTTATACAGATCATCACATGTAGGCAGTAACTGTTCCCAACTTTTTTTTTTCATACGGGTTATGATGACCGCAAAGTTTAAACTTTTTTTTGCTTATCATAATATAGTTTTATAATGAAGAAAGAAACGAATAATCGGAATTGGATATTGTAAACATAATTCAACATGAAAAAATCAAACAAATTATTAAAACGTATACATATAACGTTTTCTGTAGTCTTATAAAAGAAACGAATAATAATTTTGGAATTTTTAATTTTTGTCTTTTCCGTACAAGCGAGCACTTGTTGAAGTCTTGTCTCTTGAACAAAAAAAAAATGAAAAGTCGTCGTCTCTTAAAATCCTTTTAAGAAAGCAATTTCAGACGCCTTTGAAATAAAAGTTCGTCTCTACGTCCTCGTTCTTCATACATGAAGCATGTAAATAGGAAATTGTGTAAACGTATTCACCCTCTGCTTTTATGCGGAACGCGGCAGCGTGACAATATCAATTTCGGGCATAAAACAGAAGTCCCCGTTATTGGTTTCCGGTTGACCGGAAATAAGAGCCGAGGGTATAATGTGTGAATTCAGCGTATTATTGCTCTCTCGCCTCGGACGAGGCGCGTCAAGAACTGTCGTCTCTCTCAGAACAGAGCGACGCCGAGAGATTGAAGCGTCGACGTGCGCTGGAGGCGGCGAAACGGAGCAATTCCAAGTGAGCTGGCATAAAACGTGGAAGTGTCCAGTTGTCAGAGACGACTCGCCCCGCCCTGCCGCCCGGACATTTCCCGGAGTGGACAGACACCGGACTGCACGGTCAATATCTTCACAGCCTGCGCCTTACATTCAAGATGTCACTGCATGTCTCATTTTCTTTTTACTTTTCCGATGATATTTATTGAAACATATTTCTGAAAGCTAGCAAAAGCTCTTCTGCTGTTGACTTACGAACAAAATTCGAATCTCGCATCGAGCTTTAATAATGCCTGAATGAATCTCCACTATTTACTTAATTTACTATATAATAAGTATTACGCGGCTCTGTATTATATATCAATATTTAATTTATTTACTTATCAATTTTCAACCTTATAATTAAGCCAAATTTTATTAACATTTTCTAAAATTCTCTTCCTTTTTCTGTTTACTTTAGACGTGACTTTCGTTTTGGTAATTTCTCTTGCATGTTATACCATGTAATAAAAAAATAACTGGCAGCGTATCAAAAGTCAATTAACAACGACTTTCTCGTCGATATATTTACTGATTTTGCACAATAGCGTTGTTCCAGAAAGATTTATTATGGAGTACGGATAGAAAAGGTAAATGTTTAACCGATACGTGCTCTCACATTTACCGTTACGTCTCGTAATCGCAGGTCGTATTTTCTAGCGAACGCGCAATTATACGCGCGACCCATAGAAGGCGAATAAACTGATTAGCGGAAACAATTTTCAGTATTTCTGAATAATAATAATGATAATAACCGGCCGCCTTTAAATCGATTTGATTTCAGATCATGCGACCTCACGTAAGTACGTACGTTTCGGTCAGAGCGTTGCGAAATTGTAATTAAATTACGTGTGCATTATTCTTCCGCGTTTTCATTCGGATTTAATTAAAATCTCGAGCGCCCCGAGAAATATTAAATAAAGTTTTTTTTTCGCCAAGTTTTCACTCCGGAGAAGTTGCCAGACTGCTTCGGATTCACGCTTGATATTCAGATCGTTTCAGCGGCCTTTTACTTTATGATGTCTCGTGACTTTTGTTTTCAGCTTAATCGAAAATCTTTCTGAAAATTTTCTATTATTCTATACTCTTTTATTAGTATATCCTCGATAAAAATAATCTCGTTTTATAAAATTAAAGGCAAAAGTTATAGGATATTGATGGTTTATCTGTTCTTCGTTTTCAAAGATATTTGCGAATATTTAATATTTACTGAAAACCTTGAACTGAACAAATTAAAGATTTCGCTGTTAAAAGATAAATAAACTTCTAAATGCGTCTCGAATTTTAGCACAAGAAAAGAAAGACGTTTTCTTATATCAAATGAATTTTTGTACTTAACATAATAGGTTAAAAATATAATGATCTCTACATTCATATCCTTTTAGAGCCCTTATATATGTTTACGTATTTATTACCCTGAGAATGTATTACGTTTTTGTTGCATTAATCTTGATTAACACGAGAGAATAAATTTCATTTAATCAAATCAATTACAAAAAATTTTTGAAGACAAAATTTGAATCATGTCAATACTCACAACGGATCTTCATTCAAAGGTGTTGTAGATCCGCTTGTTTATTATATTAATTCTGCTATTAATAGACATTGAAACGGGAATCTGAATAAAACGTAATGCTGCAGTAAATTAACATTGGCGCTTGCACAGATGATTTATTCATTCGTTAAAAATGATCCCCGAGTTCACCAGTCCAGAACACGTGAATGTGTAACGCAACTCATGGGAACAATCAGAATTATCCGAGGAAATTACACTTGCAAATATCGAATCTCCGACATGCAAATGCGTGAAAATTTTTCCACAAATTATAACAGAAGAATTCAAGGAAAACCTCTATCGTATCGGAAATGGGAAAAAACGTCGCTTTAATATTCATGAATCCGACGATGATTATTCCACTGCTCTTCGCCTGAGCATAAACACAATTTTAACATTCTCCAAATATAAATTATCGATTTCGAGATCCTATTATTGACTGCATACTAATTTTTATCGATTTACCGCCGAATTTTCCGTCCATTGTTCGGTGCCGGTGGTTAATTAATCATGCGCATATTTAAATGCCCAAAAAGAAATGCCAAAGAGTTTGTACGTTGCCGGTTGTGGCATTTAAATATAATAACGTCGTTATGAAAGGGGTTATTTAAATCTTTGGAAGTCGCGGTGTATATAATTCATCAAATTGTTGTACTGTTTTATCTAAGTTGCGTCACATCTTATTTATGCGACACGTCTCACGGCCGGGGGCTGTTCGGGCCGGAGTTAACGGGGGCGGTGGCACCGGGGATGAGGGTGCGGGCCCGAAACTATGTCAAGAATGTGCAATTAGTGAGCGAGCGCGATGGGGTGGGACTCGGAAGAAAATATAAAGAAGGGTAGCTTCTCGCGGCGCCGAATGAAGAGCTTGCCAATCTGCACAATTCAGTGGTTCTTAAACATTGGCACAAAAACTATTATCGCTCGCGATTACGACGGTAATAGACACACGTCGGGACTTCGACGTCGGAAAACCACCAAATCGAACAGGACAGACAGACGAATCTTTTTTACATTTTTAATATTCAAGTAACCGTGAAGCAGAGATGTTATCAAGTTTGCTTCTCTTATTAGATTTCATTATCTTCAGTGCAAGCAAAAATTAAACACAAATTTAATTTTCATTCTCAGTCGTCTTGATGTTTCCTTTCATAATTTTGAACGTCGCTTGCTTATTACGATATTTGGTTATCATTTTCGTTTTATAAGTTTAACAGTACTTTTTGTCTTTCGCAATTTTTGATAACGTGGATACACCGTTAGTATTTTAATATTCTCAAGAATGTTGAGAATACATACGTTTCATTTTTGCAATTACGTTTTTTATAATTTGCCGAGAAGACGCAGGCAGCGTTCACTTCATTTTTATTTAAAATCTTTTTCTGTTTCACTTTAGGATTGAACTGGTTTTATCACTTTTTGATGGCAAATTATATCATTAAAGCATGCTTTAAATAAATAAGTAAATAAAAAACGTTAGAGAAAACGGAAAATAATCAAATTTTATTAAGAGAAAGAAATATATTTGGTAATCTTCCAAACTGCTAAAGCGCAATTGTGCTTCGGCAGTTAAAAATTATTGACAAAAAATATAATTGCATCGATGTGATTTGCAACTTTTCTCTTGAACATAATTTCATTTACTGCCCTTAAAAGGAATTCAGATTTATATAGAAGGAAAAAATTTAATTGAAATTAATTTGGGCGTAATGAAGACTATACTCTTTTAATTTTACCATCAGTTTAATAAAAATGAGCTAGGATTGTAAAATTATTTTAAAAAGAACGAAATAGAGCAAGAGAGACATTTAGAATTAACGAAAATTAAAAAGCAAATATATTTCAGAAGATTTCTTAATTTAACTTGAAGGCCGTCGTCCATTGTTGAATTCTTGGCTTCCGGTTGGAACCGCGTGTCTCGGATTTCTTCACTGCCGACGTTTCGTTCTCCGTTGCAGAAGAACTTCAGCAGCCCTGAAGAAGTTCTTCTGCAACGGAGAACGAAACGTCGGCAGTGAAGAAATCCGAGACACGCGGTTCCAACCGGAAGCCAAGAATTCAACATATTTCAGAAGAATTTGACTTTTACAAACAACTGATAAAGTATGCATGTCATTAGAAAAAAGTAAAATTTAAAAAAATTACAAACCCAATTGTTTATTTTATTGACTCTTTCTCAACCTAATCAATTTTGAATTAATATCATAAAAAGAGAATGAACTGAAATTTGTAGAATACAAATTATACGAAAAAAGTTCTTCACGGTTCCAAAGTAATAGTGACCGTGGACAATTAAATTAATTTAATAAACAACTACGAATTCGTAAAAATATTTTTAATTTGCAATAATTTATAATTAAAAAAAGTAATTACTAATAAATAATAATGAATAGTAAATTACAGAATGTAACACTTTCTTGAATTGCACACAGCCTCTGTGTAAATCGACAGAAATACTTTTTTTCTTGCTGTTCTGTGTTGTTACAAAACATCTAGCGTTACAACTTTTAATTAAAACACTATAAACGCAATTCCGATGCGAGCTCAAGCACATCGACCACACGGTTATTGTTTTAAATATTAAATGAACTGTGACAAGAAAGTTACACCTTGAGAAACAGTCCGGATAATCGCAGCATTAGTTCCGGGCGTAACTTGACAGTTTTTGCGAGCCTTATTGTTTTATATTATTATTATTATTGTTGATATTTATACTGGGCGCGCAAGGCTTGGAAATGTTACACACCTATGCAGCGCAAAAAACAGGATAGTAACGGTTGTATTGATTGCACATAACAGCACCTGCACGTATATTATTATTATTGCAACATTAGAAATCCTTAAATTATACGTGGATACAGTAATTTGGTTTTGCGCTTTAATTGGCTTCTGTTCATGTTTATTTATTAGAGAAAACGCCAGTTACATTACGATTTATATTATGTTTCAATTATCTTATAAGTAAAACTTATTTATAATATTATTTTATGTTAACCAACTTCACATGTTCATCTACACTTTAATAATAATAATAAAACTTTCGAGTGCTATTTATTGTAAGCATTAATTTCGTTTCAGTCGAATACGTCTATAAATTAAAAAGGTTCAACCAAAGTAAATCGCCAATTCACAGCATTTCAATCTTCACCACAATTTGGTTAAGGTAAACATTTTTAATCAGTGTAATTATAATTACAAAAAAAACTATACGTTGAATCGTACAAATAAAAAATATTTCGACAATAGTAACTCATACAAAATGGGTGTCATTTAATATTAAGTTTGTGATAAAGATTTTATGTCCGCCTATCGTTTTATGAGGAAGCGAAAAAAAAATCCCGTTTCGTCGTCGCATAAACTCGAAAATGTGTATCGTGTGTGAACGTCGTTATTCTCAAATTAAAATGTTACCCTTCTTTGAGTTAATTTCGAAAATAATTCCTTTTAATTATACCCATAAAGTTGATGAAATGTCTTTGTGTCGAAAGAACTAAGGGGGGCGTTCGTGACGGCGCCACACGAAATCTACCTGGAATTCTAAATAATTAATTCCATTTTGATTCTTTAGTTACTGGTAAACAGATAAGTTAAAATCAAAAGTTTGTTATACATACTTAGTTTTCTTTAAATTTCCATCGGAAATATTAAAGATCCCCAACTCGGAAGACTCTGAGGTTCATTATTAAAAAGCCCTTTCAATTAACATTGTTAGTTCGTTTGTGTGTGTTTCGCGGTTAGATACCCCCAGACTGTTCGCCCATCTTTCTGCTTTTATGAGAATTTCCTTTGATGTCGTGAATTTTCTTCCTTATGCTTACAAGACCGCCCGCTGCAAAGATTATTTAAGATTCACTTGTTAAATGTAGTTTGTGAGGAAGGAACTCCGACCAAGTATTCCGAACATTCGCCATACAAACGACGTTGTTTTATTAAAAGCGGCCATCACTTCCAGTGACATTATTTTCCTGACAAAGACCTGCCACTGAATTAAAATATTTTTAAGAATCGGCCTTTTGTACCCTCTACTTTCGTGATTAACCAAATTTTTTAAATAAGTGCAGGGCTCTTAATAATAATTTTAAATTAGTTGAGGGAGTAAATAATTGGATCGATACATTTCTGAAAGGTTCGTGGAGTTAATAAAACACCGCAAAAATGTTTGACTTTTTCAGACCGCAAATAGGATTAAATTTAGAATCACTAAGAAGGCGAACTATGTATTTATAAACCGCAAACACAAAATGCAGGCCTCTTAAAGGCCACGCTACTTACACCTCAGAATTTAATTTTGTTCGAAACTCTATAGCCACGATTAAAAAAAAACCTTCACCGTCAATTAAGAACAAAAAACATATCAATTTGAGAAAAAACTAAACTGTTATGATTTGTTGGAAATATCGAAAAAATATTGCGTAGAAAAGAAACGTGAATTGTAACGAATTTAAGAAATTTAGGACTACGTACTGAAGACAGTATTTTTAATGTTAAAATAATTGGTATTACTAACAAGTTAAATTACATAATTCATATTCTAATCATAATTTTTAAATTCTTATAATGACTGTAACATAAAGTTTCACGCAATTTTTGTATAAATTTTCAATTTCTTCTTAATATATCTCGGGTTGTGTTACTGTACATAAAAGAGAATCGGCTTTAGAGAGGGTGTTTAAAATGTTTCTAGGTCAAATCAAATGTGCACGACTGCAATTACCACCTCTTAAAAAATGGATTATGTAAGAATCGCATCTGGGATTACACAGACATAACTTTAGTCTTGAAAAGTACTATTCCGTATTGCACAAACAGAAAGTGCAAAAATACAACTGATTTCAGCAAAAAAGCAAAATCGTTAAATGCAGGTCAATGGCATTTGCAATTAACAGAAAACAAACTACCTACTAGTTATTGAAACAATATGAACAAGGCGGTATTTTAAATTGGATTCCATAACCCACAGAAATATTTATAAACGCAGTATATGTTATATTTTATTTGCGTTTTGAGAATGGCCTAAAGAAACTGCTCGCATTTTGTGCAGTTGGCTACTCAATACAAGAAAAGCGCAAGCTAAGGATAACATTTAATATAACATTTAAACGTAGAATTTGAATTAGCGCGAACAAAGCGACCAAGTTAAAGCAGAACATGTTATTTTACAAAATGTTGATAACAGCAAGTGGACACAAATGTATGCATCGACTTGAGTGGGCGTGCTATGCATGTGATGGAAATATTTTGAATTTGACTTATACAGGTGATGTCATTTCACCCCTCTTAGCGATGTCACATAAATACTGTGATTTGTGTTTCTACAGTTCGGTTTCTTGATAAATCAATTAATTTTCTCTTTAATTTTATTTATATTCGATAGAAAAAATAAAGGTCTCTGCGAATGTGTTTGGTTTTAATAAATGTAAGTAAGTTCTAAACGAAACGTCCTCGAAATTTAAATTGAACTGTCCCAAATTTTCAATTCCAGAAAGAATTCACATTCAACTGAAAACCAGTTCATTCGCCTAGAGAAATATCAGAAACTAATATAAGCTTTAAATGTACAGAATACCGTTTCTTCTCTCTTCCAATTAATTAATTGATGTATTTTGTAGTTTACTTTTTAAACCATATTTCTTATTTCTGGAGGTGGAACTTTACATTGGGAATTGATGCTTCTTTCTTACAGTCCACATTTAAAATTTGTAAGCCTCAAAAGAAGAAAATAAAGAAAATCTTATTGTTTCTTATAACTACCGGATATAAAGTAAGGTCAACCTTACTAATTGCTGATAATGTCAAAACCATCATCTGCAGTTGTCATTCAACAGGAATTCTTTAATAAAGGTTAAATCACAGTTACAAACTAATTAAAGAAGTACAGTTAGTCAATTTAACAATTAAACTGTAATTGGTTTTTATTTTAAATGTAATTTGATGATCTTTCAAGAAAAATATTCGCCATACGATCGTGACAATAGAACGAATGGGCGAATTCCTAAAAATGTTCTGTTTTTAAGAAAAGGAGTTTTAAAAGAAATTGTTAGTGTACTTTTAAAGATGTGACCTCTTTAGCAAGCTGTATGTTTATTTTAGAGTGCCACATCCTTTGAAGTTGTTTATCTCTGCCACTTCTTACATCTCACTTAATCCTACTCATATTTATTGCTTGCTGGTATGAATCATGAAAATGTAATAGAACTCTAGACGGGAACTGAACATGTTATTAACTTTCGAATTCATTGAGCCCCGTCGCTGTCGATTATTACAATAAGTACAAAGAGGCAATGAAAACGAACACATACTCGTGATTAATCATTAGAGTGTGTGGATCCCATTTACTTGCAGCAAAAACTATTTCTCAACTGCGCGATTTTCTAACCGGTTGGCTGCGCGTTTTATAAATTCAATTAAACGGACAGAAAGTAAGTTCACTAATGCCACTATTAATTGCCAGGTACAAAAGATCTGTCGGAAATAAAGGAGTCAGAATGTGGAGCGGAGCGGCTAACGCAATTAATTAGCGAACAATGTAAACACTTGCTGCTGCCGCTTCTTGCTTGCATCCATCCACCTGATAAATTGCAGTGATAACAAAACGCTCGGAAATATGAACTGTTCGCCGTTTGCTTTTTAATTAGATCGCGTCGTACGTCGGCAGTTAGTCGAGCGTGCGGGAAAATAGAAAATCCCCAGGACTTATCGGCTGACGATGTTCTTATAGAATGCAGAAAATAATACCGCCAGATTATTTGGAATATTTTTCGAGTTGCGCGAAAATAAGTGCAATATTTCCAGCGTTGCGTAGAGGCCTGCGTCATTATAATTAACATTATTTGGATAAAAGTCACTTCAAAAAACATTCTTTTCGTATTATGCATTTTTTAATTTAAAACACTTATTGTTTACTCAAATTAAAGAACTTCTTTGTTTAAACAATTAAAATAAATTGAAAGTTGATTTCGGTATCGGGTTTGTACAGTATGAGCGTAAATGTTTGAGACAAATTGAATTTCCCGCCTTAATATTTTTCTTAAGTTGGTCACACGCATAGGACGCAATGTGGATAATGAGATTTATTATTCAATAAAATAATATCAATATTATGTGAATAATAGGATGTAATTATGTATGTAAAGAAACGTTGGCTCTGAAAAGAACTGTTCACAAATTCGTATGAAAACAGAATGACAACAATGCAACGTAAACATGCGATGGGCGACATTGAACAAAAATGAATTTTTCAGGACGACCACACAAAAAGAGTAAAAATCACTAGATAGAGATGCGGGAAATCCAACTTGTCCTCAATCATTTATGCTCATACTGTATGTATGCACTTACATACCTACAACATTCATCAAAACTCAAACCGGTAACATATTGGTGTTGTTTTTAATTAAAACTGTATTATGTATATATATATAAAAGTTCATAACTATTTATCCTGATATTCAAAAATATTTCTGGAAATGTTTACTTGAAAAATCGTAAAAAACTATGTAAATGTGAGTATCAAGTGACATATAGAAAGTGAAAATATAAAATTCCAAAATTCCAGCGTCTCTTCCGGTTTCGTATTTTAATGTAATTCTTACGTAACTCGCCGTAAAAACGTAGCGGATTATCTTTTAGAATTCATTTGTATATTAGCATATTTAACCTTTTGCTCCTTGTATTTTTGCTAGGAAAAAAAAACACTCGGAATAAATTTTGGTCATCCTAATAAAAAATCAAGGCCATGATACACACGAAGTTCGCTAGTTAGACATTACACGGTGAAATTTATTAATATAATTAATGTCTCTTGCATACTGATGAGGCTCATTAAGTCGAAACTCTTTTGGTCCCTCTTTTATTTCGTTCGCGTAATAGGTGACGGCCGCGGGTAAAATAATATTCCGGCGATAGTAATTAATAAATTAAGCTGCACGGATGTTAACGTATACGTGAGTAATGAGTGTTTATTCGAAGTCTTGAACCGGTTCTGCAGAGGCGTCCGCTTTATCCGAAAGTTGTAAACGTCGGGTATTAAAAAGGGCAGTAATAAAGCAGCCGCTGACCACAAACAAAGCAACAAGACGAAGACAGATAATGAGAGTTTAATTTCTTCTTCCTGCACTCAACCGGTTTCTGGATGAACATCTCGAGTTAGCATCTCCACTGCAACATCTTCGATAAGCAACAACAAGAGTTGACCGCTACGAATGAAACATACGCACACGTTTTGCTACCTCTACACTTCACTCTTTTTCTTTTCGCCTCTTTTTGAAAGCTGTATCTAAATTTCCGATCAAAATTATTATAGGGCCAGTTTGTTTTTGATGCAACAATCTAGATAATTACCATTTCCTTTGAACATTTAACGACGAAGTCTGGCGTTTTCTCAGCGTTAAACAACGTTATTAACATAATTTTTACCTCGTGGGCATGTCTGCAAAATTTAAATTGCACGGATTTATATTTTACTTAATTTTCGAAACTGTAGAAGTCGAAAATAACAACGTCAACTTTAACCAATGACGTTTAATAGAAATTATTACGAAATACCGTCATTTATATCATGGAAAATGGGTCAGGCCAATTGATACAAACTGTTACATTAATTTTTTTCGTTGCAGGTAGGAATGAGTTGATCGCACGTTACATAAAACTAAGGACAGGAAAAACGCGTACAAGAAAACAAGTCAGCTCACACATACAGGTCCTGGCCAGGCGAAAGCTCCGGGAAATCCAGGCTAAACTGAAGGTAGTAAGTATTTACTCGGTCTAATTTCTCGAATCGATCCCAACTTGCATGATTTCGATTAGGGTAGAATATTTTCGTAGAGACAAGAATAAAGATGCTACTAGATTTGTCATTGAAACGAATGGTTTCGTGTCGACAGCTCGGAAAGCGACGTCATTTTTAAAATTTGTTTGCTGTATAAATCATATAAATGTAACTCAATTTTCGAGCTGCATGCATAATTTATCTTTGTGGCGGGGACGTTTTTATCTATATCATTAGAAACGAAGATATATCATCCTCGGTAGGCAAGAATTCCTTCACGGTTCACCCCGAATGCCAATCTCATTTTGCCATTGTATTTGCATAAAGTCCGGGAAAAAATAGCGACATAATAAAATTAATAGTGCATACCGTATTACGTGAGCCATAGAAAGTTTCTCCATTTTTTTTTTGTTGTTATACCGTTTTGTGCAAACACAATTCGTGCAAGTTCTTTTATGTAACTCGTAGTCAGAACTTAATACGGACTGTAAGACCATAAAGTACTATTATTTCGAAACAGTGAAACTCTTCTTACACTTAATGATTAGCAAATTGTGTATAATACCGCAGATACGGTATTAATGCCTTAAATGTAAAAAGAAAACTTGATGAGGAAATGTATAAAATTAAAAATATAACACAAAATGAAAAAGTGAAAACGTGTTTATGTTTGAATTCTAGAACATCGATGTATAATAAACATTTCCATAATTGAAACTCGGTCATTTTCTCAAAATAATCGTAAAATAAATAATACTAGTTCGATTATGTCGCGATTCTTATTTAAGTAAACGAAAAACTCGTTAAAATTATAAATTTGTGTTCGTGTGACCGGCAAACTCCTTGTCATCGTTTCTTACTAAAAAAATACACGGCATTTCATTAATAATAAATAAATACCGAATATTTTCAGCGAGCATCTTGAATAACAAGCAGAGTTGTGTAATCTGCGCCTTTAGATACCGTTTTGATTGATTTATGTATTTAGTTATTTACGTAAGCTTGGCGGATTATCTCCAACTAATATCTGCTTTAGTGATAATTATATGTAAGCGATTGTGTATTATTATAAATCGAAGGTAAATACTTAAAGTTCATTGTTACTTTTTATACTCAACACTGGCTGGTGATCTTTGATCTTTTATTTGTTTATTTCTTGGTTTTTTTTCTCTATTGTGTGTTGTTTTGATTATATTTCTTTTTGAATGCCCACGTAATTTGGGCGTCTTTACATTTACGTTGTTTTCAAATTATAAAACTTTATATATTTTAATTTAAATCCATTTTCATTCCTAAAATTGTAGCGATAGTAATTGAATTTTTTTTAATTTAACATGAAATATTTTTTCACATTTCATACAGTAACGTATCAAATTAATATCCTCAAAACTGTACAGTAATGAATTACTTTACAGCATAGCAGCCATTTCTGCATAGCAACGTTTCAACTATTATTATACTTTATTTTTAATACCTATCAATTGTGACAGTTATTAATGTAATAGTTTTGAATGTGACTTCTATTAAACATTAATAAAATCAAATTTCGCATAAAATACGAAAACTTGTTAGAAAAGTGTCACTAAACTCGTATGGTTTTTAAAGTTACTCGCTCGCCATGCTTGCTCATATTCAAACAAGCCAAACTCGTTTAATAAAACTTCACTTTTCTAAACTTGTTGCGTAATGAGCTGTTGTAATATGGGTGTGGTAACTACGATAATTGTTATTTATTTGAAACGCAAAGAAATCTCAGCATTAATGACTTAATACTAATAAAACATTTATGGGTCGTTGAGTTCGGTTTATAATGAAATCAATTTGAACGAAGGAAAAAGTGAACGCTTCGTGCTGCATCCTCTAAAATCCTCAAAGATTGAGAGAGTTTGACGGTGATGCCGAGAAAATCTTGTTGGCCCTCTGCCATCCGGTGTTTACGCCACGTTGGCGCAAAATAATGCGCGCAAGTATTTTGATTGAAACTTCCGCAAATAAAATACTTATTTATAGTGGTCGAACAATAGGGAGTTTACGTACTGGCCGATGTAAAACGGCGGTTATGATTGTTTAACATTCTCGTCCGTGTTTAATTTGTTTATCAATACGTTTAACGGCTTCGGTAATGAACGCACACATTTATCCCACACTTATTTATAGTGAACTCTTATTATTGCGAATACTTTTATATTCTACTTAGAAATAGAGCGTTCTCGTTTTCCAGGTACTAACACCTCTATTTCAAATAAACGAGATAATGACAATTGAGGAACTACGAAGAAAATTTTATGTCTAAAATGCAGACAGCTTTCTATTTTGAGTTTATAAATTTTGGTTTCTAAGAGTGGCTGCATACGTCAAGTTATCAACAAAGTCATAAACATCTAGTGTCAAATATCAACACGTACTATCAAAACTCCCTATAATTAAATGCAATTTTTAAAACAATTTTTGTATTTTTATTAAAAAAAAGAGTAAATAGTATTAGTCTCTTATTAAACGAGTATAAGAAGAGACATTGTAGCACTCATTCCAAACTCACTCGCGCTACAACAAGCCTTCTTATTCACCTCAAATGATTAATGATAATATTCTACTTTGAGTAAACAATAATAAAATTTAAAATTTAAAAATTATGCTTGCACCATCTTGAAATATATTTAGATTTTCTAAGAACTGCAGGGTGAATTACGTATTACATGAGAGTTGGATATTTATATCTATATTAATTACATTTACGGTTATTAATTATATGTCCGCCTGATATTTATAACAGCGGTAGTTGTTAATTAAAAGCAACATTTTCCACGCGCAGCTAGTGAATTTTTCAGCTGAATTTACGAGTGTGTTTTCTGCGAGCTCCTTCGTGTATTAAGTGCACACACAAGCTGAGGAATTATTATGATTACAGCATCGGGCACAGTTAAGATAAACAGTTATAGTAATTGCATCAGACGTGTAAAACAGTCGATAAGAATGTCGCGTTTTTTTATCTGGAAAAAGAGGATTGCATAATTGAGACAAGGTGAGAACACGCGAGCGAATAATGGAACTCGTGAATAATTAGAATTTCTCCTTGTAATTTAAATGGGTAATTAATTTTGTTAGAGTTTTTTTCATCGACTCATAATAATTACAATTGCAGTTTTATCGCTCGCACTTAACCTTTTAAAAGTGGACATGTAAATCCAACTATGCATATTAAGTTCTAAACGATTTTATGAAAATCCTTTGCTTATTATATTATTTACAAGTAGGAATAAAAACGCGATCGAACCGTAAAAATAATTTAATATTAAATCAATCCTTTGTCATTGAAAATTTTATACAAATTGCGATTTGAATAATAATTTAAATTTCATGTTTCCATAAAACGCAAACGGACGTGGCGGCTTAAATAAGAAATCTCGCAGAGAAGATTATTTCCTCTTGTTAACAACCGGTGATGATTTCTGACAGCTTTTTTTAAATGTCATTCAATTAAAAAACGAATATTAATTGCGTCAATGCAGACGGAAGACGCGGTTATAACCACATATAATTAATATTAAATGAAAATTTAAATACAGCGCGATTAGCATTGACGTCAGCTTTGTAAACTGCAGCTTGTCAAAACGCGGATAATATTTATAATAAGAAGAATTAAAGCAAGACATTATTTGAATTACAGTGCATTCTTTAGGACACATTTAGGAAGACTTGAAGAATTCCTCGGCCCTTCTTCTAGCTTCCGTTTGTACCTCGTCACAAATTGTTGTTTTATTCTACTTGTTTCGTTCATAAATTCAAAAACTGAAAGTTGCAGTGTTATTTTATTTTTTCCGGATAGTTTCTAAATGGACTCTATTTATATATCATGTAAATACCGTGCCTTTAAATAAATTCCTGATTGAAGTAAGCTGGGATTTTCTGGTAAAGTTGGCGACAGGCAATACAAGAGTGAAAGACCAGTTGTCATATTATTTGATTATGACATCATATAAAAAATGTTTAAAGTAAATTTTGAGTTGTAATTTTTTATAAATTAAAAATACAAAGTGTCACAATTTGAATTTTTGTTTAATTTAAATAATTGCACAGCTTGTCAGTGATACAAACCATAAATAAAACCATATTTTAATTAGGAATTTCATTGAGTGCACGGTATAATTACAGAAAGTTTCTGGAATTTATGAAATTTCCATGAATTTTAAAACTAGTAGCATATCATCCTTAACGTTATTGAAAGTATTTGAAATGTCGTATTCTTCAAAAGACGAAGGCATGGGATCGACAAGCTGTTGTGGTAATGAAATTTAGTCAGACGAATAGCATGTAAGTTAATGTTGTGTGAGGTCTCTTTGGCGCTATGTTACTTTTTAACAATCAGGGGATTCCCTGCTTCACACGTGGTTACGAGAAGTACGTAATGGATGATACGGATTGCGGGTTCATTACTTGGATTGAGAGATACATAATATAAAAACTGGGAAATTCGGATTATTTAAAGTCCGGATTATCGAAGCTTTACTGTACCAGGTGTCCATCGAATGTGATTTTATTTTCTAGCGCCTGCAATACTCGACATTGACAAAAAATTGAACCTTGAAAAAAATTATCACAAAATTAGATTAGAATGTTGTTTTCTATAGCAAATGGAACTAAACACTATGTAGTAGAGTGGAAAATAATTATAGAACTTGCATTAGATATAAAATCAGTGTTTATATGTTTTGCTCAGGTATTTTAGACGCCAGAGAAGAAAACCATCCTCGATGGTCACCTGGTATAATTGAGGTTAAATTTATTATTTAACTTCTATAATTTTATTAAATAAAATTACTGCACTATTCGAAAATGGAGCAAATATCAAATAAACAATTAAGTAATTTATTAGGCCGCAAATAGAACATCGTAAACACATTGAAAGGCGAAGATAGAATTTATGTTTATATACTGGAAACCCGTCAACGGATCAAACGTTTTGAGTAAGAATATTAAATAAGTAGGTAGGTATAACAATGTTAGAGAAACTTTCGATTTTTTATATTAGAAATGTAATAAATTCGGTTTGTTGTCCTTGATTAACTTGACGAAGTGAAGCAGATTGAAAAGAATTCTTGCGATACCGTCTAGGTGTTGTATGTCATGTAGTAAAGTTAACTTATAACGGGATTCAAAGAGCAAAGAGATAACGATGCGCACACAAACGAGTAGAAAAGTTGGGACTAACGGTTGCGAGTCAGTTGACGGTGTAGGGTATATTGGTGGTGATGGTTGTGGTTTGGCAGGACCATGCGGCAAAGGAGAAGGCTCTGCAAACCATGTCGAGCATGTCGAGTGCGCAGATTGTGTCTGCCACCGCAATGCACAGCAAGTCGGCCGGTCTGGGCCTGCTCTCTCCTCCCTCGACCTATCCCGGAGCGGTAAGTCGTCCTGTCGGCTCCCGTCCTCCGCTTACTCGCTACATTAACACTGTAACATGCTTACTTGCTGTGTGTTGCCGGCTCCCGTAGAATTGCTAGGCTTTCTAACCACTTAACTGGGCTCACGTTCTCCTTTAATTGCTCCGTAAACAGACACTCAAATGAAATCTCTTCAGGCTCAAAAGAATCTTTAATTACCTTCTTCTACATAATTTATTTACACACACACACGCCAATCATACATTACCCCGTTATCATTTTTTCAGTTCACGAGAGAAAACAAGCAATTAGGTAAAACTATTGCACCGATTCGTCGTGCAACCGACCGAATTTATTTCTAAATGTCAGCTCAGCTCGAGCAAGACTTGTTTTCATTATTTGCGAAACGAGTCCATTCAAGTGGTGTCTTTAGTTGGCTTTGTTGAAGCTCAGCCCCCGCATAGTTGTCTGATTAAAATGTGAAAGTACTACCTAGAAGTAACAGTAATTGGCAACGCACCTTAAATCATTTCCATGTCGAAACACAAATCACCCTTTTAATTGGTCGTTTTCTATTTTCAGCAGTTTTGGCAACCCGGACTGCAACCTGGGACGTCGCAAGAGTAAGTTATGCTTTACAACGAAAGTTTATACACATTTTTCCAGAATAGCGAATCGTAATTTGATTTTAAAACTTAACTCATCGACAATAATAGCAAGAAAAAAAATAGATATCGTCATACTTAAATTCGTTTTCTACAAAAATATAGCTTACACTTTACCAAATCGAAAGTGCAAATCTAAAAATATTAAATTAATCTCTGAAAAAGTTTTGCATTTACATTCATGTTTAGTTTTTTAACTCGCATCCCATTTTTTTTCTTAATTGGTGAAACTGCAAATTGTCATTTTAAATTAAATAAACTACGGAGTTCCAATGTTATACAGGTTGACCCTTGACACAACGGCCATAGCTTAACATTATGTGTTATTGACAAATGTATTTGTTTATTAACGAACATTCACTAGCGTAATTTAATTTATTCGCGAGCTTTTTACAATAATTAATTATTGTCGCTTAAATGCATTTGAACACATATTTTCTTAGACTCTGCCTAAATTTAACGTTGCTTATATTTATGGGCTTTGTTAAAAAATATTATTAATACATTAAAATCATAAGTATAAAAATATATTTACAACAAAATTCAATCTTTAAAACTAAAATAACATATCAATATGTTAAAAACTCATTCAGAACGGATATACAAGCATTTTCAATTTTAAAAGTTTATAAGCGGATATTCACTGCTGAAAATCATACGTTCAAACACTCTCATGTTTGGAGTTGGCTTGAGATAGCAAGGAACACAGTAAGTGCCTACTTATATTAAAACGTCAAGTAAAGTAAGAGAGATTAGCTGGTTATGATTACAGCACCGACTTATGGTTACCAAACCAAGGCTAACTCCAAACGTGGGATTTATTGGACGCATGATAGTAATGGAGGCAATAAATTAGAAGAAGAGGCACAATTACTTGGCCTACGAGGTCACCAGACCTAAACCCTCTTGACTACTTCCTTTGGATACGTCTGAAAAGCCTCGTGTGTGTCAAAAATTATAACACTGGAGAAGAGCTTATCAGAATTATGAGCACTGCAGGCAGGCATTATTAAGCTGTTCACAAAAATTAAGTGGACACTGCCCTAATTGGCTCAAATTTAATATCCAAATTAACTCGCCTATAAAGTTATTTTAATTAAATTTTAAAAATATAACTTCTTTCTATTTGGCTTCTTACTTAAAATTGCTATGACTTCATTAGGATTAAGTTTACAGTATATGTAAATTAGACAGCTAAAGCCGTTATGTAGTGGGACATTCTGTATATAAATAAAGATATAAAGAGCTCCCCATATGATGACTTTTTTTGGAAACTATTTGTAGACATCACATAAAATTTGTGAGTGATGGAGAAATTATGTTGCATAATTGAATTCAGCATCACTATAAATCACTATAAATATTCTTTGTGACTAGTGTAATTAAACAGAAATAGAAAATATCAAAGTTTTATTCTAACTAGAAAAAAGCAAAGAAGATTTTAGAAAAATAAAAGAATTAGAAACCGAGCAATGCAAGACCACATTAATTTCCTCAACTTAGCACTCGAAGCTAAACAGAGCAAATGGATAAAGCAAACATTGGACTACGTACACACATGCACAGGTGCAAATATAAATTAGTCACTACGCAAGTTGTCTGAAAGGCTTGATAAGTTGTGCAAATAGAATTCGCATGAAAAATTTGTTTAGCGCCGCAGAATGTGTAAAAGCGAAAACACATCCGACGATTAAATAAGCGTGACCTTTAAAGATGATAAATAGACGTAAGAATTTCGTAGAATTCGTGGTGTTTGTTCAAAAATCGACGAATCTAAAATCACAAGTTTACACGACTTACGTATATTTGATTTTTATTTGATTAAACTTTAATTACATTTATTAACATGTTGATAACTCAACAAAATTAATTGATATACGTACAAACTAGTTTTGGAAACCATTAACTTTCAAATAGTTAGTGTTACAATGTTTATGATTTCTTGAAATTTCAGCGTTAAACCTTTTCCTCAGTCGTCGTATCCTGCTGGTAAACCATCGACAGCTGTCTCACAGAGCGACGTCGGACCACTACAAGCGCCTCATCCTCCAGTTTGGGAGGGTAGAGCGATAGCGACCCATAAATTGAGGCTCGTCGAATTTTCTGCCTTCATGGAATCGCAAAACAGAGACGAGCCGGTAAGCGCAGAGGCCAAAAGAGAATTTTCCTTGCTCGGAGAACGCGTTTTGCCGTAATCGCCGTAATCGATATATCTATAAATAGCACCGTAGTTTTTTTTACGCGTTTATTTATTTATTCGTCAAATCACAAAGTAACGGATAACACTTTCAGTTATTTAATACGATCGACCTTGCTTTTTGTTTGTTTGTTCTCTTTATCAAATAAGGCCGGCAAACATTTGAAATATTCCTAACATACTCATTTTGCCTATCTATGGTAATTTTAATTGCTTACTGTTTCTTTCTGGAATGCCATATTTTAGTCGAACAGCAAAATATTTTTACGTGAAATAATGTTCTTGTTTTCAGTATCCTAGGCATCTATTTGTACACATAGGAGGACCTGCAATTTCATACGCAGATCCTTTGTTAGAGGTAAGCAAAAAATCAAACTTTCCTTTATTTTTCTTACGGCAATTCAATTTTCTTTTACAGGCAGTAGATGTTCGACAAATCTACGACAAATTCCCGGAAAAGAAGGGCGGCTTAAAGGAACTCTACGATAAGGGACCCCAAAATGCTTTCTTCCTCGTCAAGTTTTGGGCGGACCTCAACAGCAATATCCAAGATGAAGCAGGTGCATTTTACGGCGTGACAAGTTCGTAAGTATCAAATAAAATTTACGTTTTCTTAGAGTTGAAATTATTTACTTGCGCACAGATATGAGAGCAATGAAAACATGACCATCACTTGTTCGACGAAAGTGTGCTCCTTCGGAAAACAGGTCGTGGAAAAAGTTGAAACAGAATACGCGCGATACGACAACGGAAAATTCATCTATAGAATTCATCGAAGTCCTATGTGCGAGTACATGATCAACTTCATCCATAAGTTGAAGCACCTACCCGAAAAGTACATGATGAACAGTGTTCTCGAAAACTTTACAATATTACAAGTAAGGAATATCTTGTAATTAAAATTTTTATTGCTAATTATTTTGTGCTTATTCAGGTGGTGAGCAATAGAGACACTCAAGAAACATTATTATGTACGGCGTATGTATTTGAAGTCTCCACATCAGAGCACGGGGCTCAACACCACATCTACAGGTTGGTCAAAGACTAGCGGACTGGCAAAGTCCCTGTCTCTCACTTCAGTGCCTACACCCTCACAATACTAGTATTATTATTATCAGTTATATAGACTAGCTAATACAAGCCAATTGCCATTAACGAAGTTATGATGGGCGTACGCCGGCCGACGTCAGAACACACCCTCGTCCCCATTTAGTCGTAGTTTGTTTCTATTTTGAGTCTTTTGTTTTTATTTTATAGTATATTTGGCATCGTACTTTTAGGTTATGAATTTTGACATCGGTCGGGGCACGTGCACGTGTCAACGTGCGTTATAGAACCGTACGTCAAATTTGTGCGCGAATGCAAGTGATGTACATTAGTTAAAAGTTAAATGATTTTTTACGTGTCCTCAAAGTTGTAGATGGTTTACTAAATTGAGTATCAAGATATTTTGACAAAGAGAGAATTTATAGGTTTATTTATTAATTGAAGAGTAGATTATTTAGTTACTAAGTTTTTTCTAAGAACTTTTAAGAGAGAAAATATATACCGAAGGCTTGACAGATTTTTCAAATGTGTGGCTCAATATCCATCTGTACCAACCTTTAACGTTTTTTTTTTTTTTTTTAGTTTAGGTATTACCTAAGTTTACAGAGTTTGCTATTTATGTGATTTTACTTTTTATATATAATATATAAATATATACATAGATTTATATTGGATATTAAATACCCAGTATTTTAGTTATTTGTTTAATATTTGTTTAGTGCTAGCTGATCGGTTTCGAAATGCTAGCATAAAATTAGCATCTCCACAAAACTACACAATGTGTTCCAGAACCAACTATTTTATTTTAATCATGAAGCATCAACTTTCCTCTCGTTCAAAAATCATTACATCACAATGTTTCTTTTTTTTAATTTTCTTGTAGATTGTACAACAGTTTCTTGGGACACTAAAACCTGTTAAGATAGCCCGTTTTCTTTTCGTTAGTTGCTATTTATTTAGAGTGTACACGCGTACTATAAAGTAGGATAATAGCTTTTAGGTTTTGTGGAGAGTCTTATGTTTGTGTTCATTTGGCAGCCCGCACTTTTTGCCAAATACTACAAAAAATATTAACGTACAAGAGGGCGCGTTTTCATATTAATTTTGGTCGATTCTAGTGCAATTCCGGAAGAATTTGTTCACACTTGTTAAATACGTAGATACGCCATAATTAAACAAGAACAATTTGATTACGTCGTATCTAATTAATTATGTATTTTAATCAATCCTAGTGCAATTCCGGATGATTTCGTTCAAGTAGATGTGGCGTAACTTAAATTATTTTGTACTTTTAAATTAAAACAAAGAATTATAATAATTACTCATATCTACTTGATGACAAAAAGAAATATCGAGTAGATGAAAACGTTAAAAAATAAATATGAAAACTTTGTGTAATATTTTGTGTAATTTCTTTAACATGTGGCAATGATTTGATCTCTAATTTAGGTTTTTTTTTAATTGTTTTTCGACCGTGATTTTGGTAGCTTCATTTTGTTCATAGTTTATTATAACGATAACATAGTAGCAAGCAACACACTGGCACTGTAAGCTGTACCAAGAGCGCATCTTCTGTGAAGGTGCTTCTTGCTGGAATTTATAAAAAAAAGAGGCTGCGTTGTATATTTTGATACGTTTCAGATCGTTTTTCGTAGTTGGACTACCCTAGTTTCTAAGGATTCTTATCGAGAACAATAATATATCAGATATTTGTAATAAGATCTATATTTTAAGTGTCAGTGTAAAAAAATGTACATATATATTTCTATGGAAATATGGCGGCTAACTGATATTTTTATTGACCGATGAAGTCAGAATGTTTATTATGACGTGTGTGCTATAGTAATTCATATCTGGAATGCCATATCAAGGTGAACTTAATGAATCTTTATTATTATTATTATTACAATTATTATTATAATTTCGCTCTGTAAGTGTACAGTATTTTAAAATCATGTTTATAATTTGTATGGAAATTATAATAATTCATAGAAATTAGAATTTATTTCATCGTCCTTTACACCTAAATCAAAAATTTCAAAAGTGTTAATTGCCAAGTAAGATCATCCTAAAATCATATTGCCAAGCAAAATTTAGCTAAAATACAAAAGAGAAACTCTTGAAATCTTAAAATTAAAAAAAAATGAGGCCAGACCTGTAAAAGAATACGTTTTGACTTTGAGTTAAAGCATTTACATTTCAGGCTTCATACGAACAAAAAAAATCTCGTTGAAAAAAACGAAAACTCAACATAATTTTTCATAATGTAACAAGAAATAGTCTAAAAGCTAGGAAAATATAATATTTTATAACTGAATAAATTAATTTGTCTTGTATTTAAAACTACTGTAAGACACGACAAAATCGAAATTAAATTGTTAGATTCCTGTGTATTTATGCTTCACAAAATTAAAGTTTCAAAATGTGCTTTCCTTGCAAATATACTCAGTGTAACGAAAACTCAGTTAATTTCCGGGACAAAGCTTTATTGTTCTTATCGCAACTTTTAAAAAAGCTGATGTTAAAAAGCAGTTCCAGGAAGAACGAATTAAATAAAAATGAGCGTAGAAATAAACATGTTCTTAATTGCACATTATTTCACTTATCATAAATAAAAAGAAAACAGCGAAGAAGCTTCATTTTTAAATATGTAAGCTGCACGTAAAAGCTACATAAAAAAGCGTAACCCATAATGTCGCTCCCAGACATGTACAAAGCTATGTGCAAACGTAGTGCAAACCTTCCTCAGTTAATTGTAAGTTTTAATATTATTATCATTATTTTATTGATTTTGAAATAAAAGAGGACCAGGACAAATGTTTCAAGAGAGTTCTTTTCAACAATTAAATCCAATCAACGGCCAAATTATAAAGAACTTGGAAACATTTCAACACAAACGATTCAACGATAAGTATGAAATAGGTGGGACACTTACACAAAAGTTGAAATTAAGATTTGATGATGGAAAGATTCGAAAAATCTACCAAAAGTTGGTTTTATTTAATTGAAAATTTAGAATACCGCTTTATACTGTAGCTCATAACGACATCGTTAAATAATGATAATCGTTAAGGGACATATTTTGACCAATAGAAATCTAAGTACCGATTGGTCAAAATGCGCCACTTAACGATTGTCGTCAGTTAATGATGACAGAATAGGGGGATTACTGCTGTAAAAGAAATCAATCTCCAGTCATTAAGAAATAACTAAAAGCAATTAGTTTTATATTTTTAATCAAAAGAAATATTAAAATTATATTCAGCATAATTAGATAGATGTTCCCTTTGTAGTAACTAATCCTAGTGAACCCAAATAAATCATAAAAATCTTCCAAAAACTTGATAAGGAAGAGAATTACAAAATACTACAACGCCATCTCCAGGACAGCATACGTGTAAACCATTTTTTAAGCTGAAAAGACCTCACACATATTCAACTTCGACTTTACATTTCCATTAAGTTTTCATCTGGGGTTATTGGATTAAGCTAAAATCTATTTTTAAATTTTTCTCGAGCTTAAAACAGTCATGACGCAAACCATCATTTCGGTTTCAACTTTGTGGACTTTGTGGTTTAGAAGTCAGCTACATTGACAGCTATGTAAAAATGGCTGCTGCTGCTAGTAGTGAAGGTTCGCCAACAACTCCATTAACCCCTTTAACCAATTCAACACAATCCGAACGCAGTTTTTCAAGATCACCTTCTCTCTCCTCGGTAAAGGATTTCCAATGGACTTCGCTGCTCGTCTCAAACTCGGGAAAACGCAAGAAAAAGTATTCCAAAGGTAGGTCATTTGCTTCGACAACAGTCTGTTGTGATAAGATTCTTTCTATTAATTTGTAAGCCACTAATCCACTTGTTAATTAATTACCTCCTACGTAATTATGCATTCCAGAATTAACTTGACCAATTTTTGTTAAATGAGTGGTGACAAAATAAAATTTAAAATGACAGATTCAGTTTTTCCGTAAAATAGAAAATAGCTGGGAAATCATTCATCTATTTTCCACATAGTTAATAATTTCAGTGTTTTTCCTTAATATTTGAATTTTCTGCGTCGTGTAGCAATTGTCTAGATGGCGCACTTTATTTAGGGGTGTGTATTGATTTCTACCCTCACTTCGAACGTGCCATTTCGAAAAATCAATACCAAGTTTCTAGAACAACGTTTCTGACATTGTCCTTTCTTTCATCAAGAATCACGTTCACTTGATGGCGTGCAAGTAGTGAACAGAACGATGTGACTCCAAACACAATTTATATTCAAAAATGGTTTCGTTTTGATATAATTTAAATATGGTGATGATGTGGACATGAAACGGGACGTCTAGTACGCTCATCTATTCCTGATGAAAGTGCTAGAGATGGTAGAGACTTTGGGTAGTGCCGCCATGGAACAAGACATGGCGGGGGCCCAGGATACGATTTATCTGTGCAATTTCCGCGTTTCTGTCGATGGTGAATGGTTGTGTCTTAAGGAACTTCACGACGTCGAATTCAACATGCAGGATTCAATTATTCAACCCTTGTCCACGCCTTCCCCGGACGTACCCGTTCAAGGTTTTGGTAAATTGATTTTGCGAAACCCACTGCCGCTTATTACTTAATAATACCACCGTGACATTTTCTTTTATTCACAATTAATTACTGCATTACTGTAATCGTTCAGTTCCAATATTCACAAATTATGAGTCATCCTGATAATGAGTAATAAAAATAATGCGTAGTTTTCCGTAAACTATCTTTCACAAAAGTAGTTAATCTTAGCAGATAAATAGTAACTTGTTTTTCGCTTGTTTCATTATGGACAAATCATTTTAATTTTAATCTTAATGATTGTCCACAATTAGGTAAAATATTAGATAATAAGAACAGTCGGTCCTAATTTTGACAGGTTTCGATAAAATTATCTTCTTTAGGCAGCTATCGTCATAATTAAATTGAAAATTGAAGACTCCTACAATGTAAAGAAGAAGGAAGAATACTGAAGGTGTATTCAATTTTTAATTTTATTATTATTATTATTTAATCGAAACTAGTTCGCTGAATTAAACTGACAACATTAGGAAGAAGTCTTCTTATTAATCTAATAATTTTTATTTTACTTTATCATATTTTAGCATAAAATTTCTTTTTCTAAATTTTTTTGACAGACCAAGAATACAAATTACTTGAGGTAGTATTTCAATTTTGAAGAAGTTGACGCTAGTTATTTAAAAAATGAAATCAACGGAGTTTTCTCTGCGTTTTTTATTCACAATTACTACTGGGGATAGGAGGATATTTGAGTCCTCGAATATATATAATAATAGAAAGAGATTGGAAATTCGAAAACTCGCCCTTTTTCGTCATTCAAATCTTTTGAATCTTGACCGCAATGATTTGATGGAATCGTCACAAATTAAAAGTATCTGCTTGTCAAACGAGTTGAATTTTAATTAGTTTGATAAATCGAAACATGTCATAAAGCCATTTCACAATAAAACACTTGTCAATGTGTCAATATAACACTGACAACCAATTTTTTTTGCTTGCGATTGTTTGTAAATGTTGTAAGTAACTATCATATATGTACAAGACGCAGATGAGTGTAAAGTTAGGAAAAAATATTTAATAAGTGTTTTTGTTGAAAAAGTGTGGTCAAAACAGTCAAATCGAATTAAATTGCAATCAGACGTTAAAATATCACAAAAGACACAGTTAGGAGTCGTTTACTATTCTATATGCCTTATTGTACCAAGTGATTTAATTTTTTTGAATCAATTCTTACCAGGGAATCTGGACGGCATGTCTTGGCTTTATTGTAAAACCACAGAATACCAGAAGCACCACTTGTGTCGGAACCATTGATGTTTTTGGATCCCGATTTTTTGTCCTTGTTTTGATAGATTAAACGATTATCAAAAGAATTTGTAAACATTGAATGAAAGAATCTTGGAGCAGTTAGAGTAATACAAACGAACAAAGCTTTAAACTTTACAAACCGTACACAAGTTGCATCAAGCAATGATATTAAGCATATAAAAAGTTTTGAGGTTGACAGAAGATTCACCAAAACCTGCATGTGTTCAAAGAAAATCGGTTCCACAGCATCAAGGTGTGCAATGACGTATTTTTCATTTAACTTAATACATGCCGTCTAGATTTCATGGCAAAAGTTTAAAAAATCACTCGTTACAATGGTTTCAATAATGGTTAAGTTCCACTTTGGTCACCCAAATTAGGCAACCAATTTTGTTAGATAATCTTTTAACGTCCGATAACAGACGTCTGCAACCACAAAACTACATAGGTTTTTCAACTATTTTTGCATATTGAATGCGGCAAAAATATTCAAAAAATTAAACCATAGGCGCTTTCCAATTACACATTTGTGCTACTCGGGAGCAGTCCGGAGATGATCCGAAGCGTTCTAATTCTAAGGACGTGAAGCACCTGAACTAATCAGTTTTGATTTCCCTCTTCCCATCGAGCACCTGTCATATCGTTTGCGTTTCGAGCACCAAAATGGTGGGGAAAGGAAATACATGTGGCGTGCACATGGTCAATTTAACAAATACGTTACAACTAACGCTTGCTAGCGTTTCCATTACGATTTCTAAAGTGTAGCTCGGATCAGATTAGTTCAGGTGCTTAGAGTTCGTAATTGGAAAGCACCTTTTCTTGCAAAAGTTGTTTTTGGGGTGTGCAGCTACATTTTCAATTACACAAAAAGAAATGGTTTTCGATTTCAAAATTCTTATCAGGATGTTAAAGAAATGCAAAAACATTATCAAGGAATATGGGACGCGAATGTGATGAGTGACTGACTATGTTGGATGCTGAAGCTGTAAATTGGAAAAACCGGAAACTAAAAGCTCACCAGGGCTAAGAAAGAGAAGAAAAAACGGTTTCACCAGCTGACCGACTGAATACTGAACATTGATCAATCAATGGATGACAAATTTAAATGTGTTTTACTTAGTAAAATGACCGATCAGGGGATCTGTGTTGATTCAATATATCTTCTCTTCTTTTGCATGAAAACTGTACATGATGGGGGAAAATGGAGGTCATTTTCAGATCAGCACACCAAAATACATAAAATTTTTTGAAAAAAACACTATGCAGCTATTTAAAAATATTTTATCCAGACCTGTGTGATGTACCGAGTCATTTTTTAAAATTGGTACTGTACTTGGTATATTATTTTTAAAAGCGCGTTTTATATGTTAGCCATGTCATAAAAACTTCACTAGTTTATCGTACTGTATTGTTCAAAGTGTGTCTTTATCTTTTTTATTGGTGTTTCACAAGAAAAAAATATAGAATTTTCAAAAAAATACAAACTTTTTACTTTTTTTTAAAATTATTTATCTGTTTGGTTTTATTTCTTTTCGTTGAAATTCGTCGATCGTTATAAACGTTTTAGATTTGTATTGTTTTTTTTTTCTATGTTCGTTTATTTGTTTGTTTATTTATGTAGGCGTCTTTAAATAATATGACCAACAAATAATGTAGTTAACTAATGGTTAATAATGTTACTTACTTTATCAGTTTCTTTCCTCATCAAGTTTTTTATTACAATTACAAGGACAGCATCCTTGAGTTACATCAGCCAAATATTGCCCGAAGTTTTTGTTTGGGGAGGAAAATGATTGCTTAGATATTGAAATATGTCTTTACATTATTATTTATGATACCGAGTGGTGCGTTTGATTCTGCACCATAGAAAAATAACGTGTGTACGAATTTGTTTCAATTGCTTCCCATAATATTTTCTAACGAAATTTCGTTATTGCCTCGATTGCGTGAGTATTAAAATTTTATTTAAAAAATATGTTATTAAAAATATTAAAGTTCGCAAAATTAAAATATCATTTTTAATTAAAAGAAAAAACATGGTTTCCTAAAAAAATCTGATCTGTCAGTTAGTTGAGTCGGAATATTTTTTGTTGAATTTCACAAACTTAATAAAATAAGTTACATAGTTAACGAGACAAACAAATATTGTGCCAGAAATAGTGGCAAATAATTTTTAAATTAGCTTTTATGACTTAGAATATTTTATCGAAGTTAATTAACTACAATGGTAATTGGCACGTGCCAATAAATAAAGATAATAAATAAAGATTCCCCTTTCGAGAAAATGTGATAGGATCACAATACGGAGACCATACCAGTTAAAATTATGATTTGATATGCTTAAGTAACAACTGCTGTTTAATTTTCTTGAATATAATTTTTAAATATTTTAGAGCCGGATCTAGCTTGTTGGCTGTCTAAGGGCAAGTCTTTCCATCCTTCCGTTAAAGTTAACCGGCGAATAAATGGTTGATTAATTTTTATGAATTGTTTCCATGGTAATTATCCGTCAGTTAATTTATCAAAAAGTGGAAAGACCGACCCTTAAGGTAATTAATTGATTTATAACAGGGCTCTTAGGTATCCAGCTGAGAATCCTAATAGTTACAGTAATTAATGTAATTATTATTATCCTGCCATAAAAAAAAACAATTTAAAAATGATCGTCCGGTACGGCACGGTCGTGATATATTTAGAATATTTTTTACAAGTGATTCAGCAGAGACACAAAGTTTCTGGAGGACACTGATCGCAACGAAGAAAACATTATTGTAGTGGAAATAAATAACAATCCAAGATCAAGGCCACGTCAAATAGTCATAACATGTAATGTTAATAAATCTGCCATGTTAAAAATCCTAAAAGGAAATCATTCTAAGTCGTACAAATTTTCAAAGTACCAAGAACCAAAGAGTAATGGAAATGACATAATAACAGAGATTTCATCAAATATATTTTTTTGTAAAGATGAATCAAGCTTCACTTTACATCAAACAGCATAATCATCAAAATTGTAGCATTAGCTACTTTATTGTACAGTAAATAGTCAACGGTACTGACAAATGTTAATTTGTTACTACTGCAGTACTTCTACTTAATTTAATATTTTTAATAATATTTTTTTTGTGTGAAAATAAAAGCTACGTAACTAATATACTTACATATTTCGGGAATTGAAATAAATTTATAAACACATGCTAGTTTTTATACTGCGAAATCAAAGAAAGAAACGTTTTAAAGATTCGCTTTGTTTACCTTAAATACATAACATTTTTTTAAACAAACGGAATCTTAAAAATTAAAATGTTTTTATCTTTGATCAACCACTAACTTTCTGAATATCTATTTGTCGGCGCATGTATGAATATTTTTGTTTTCTAATTGCACGTATCAAATATAATTCAAACTATGACAATGCGAGACAAATTTAGTTTTAGCAAAACTTTTCTCATTCATTTCAAACTGTTTCAAATCTTTATTTTATGGTTTCGTTAAAAAAAATGTCAAGGAAACTTACGAGCTTGACTGATTATGTGAGACAAATTTAGGGTAATAGAACAAACTGAACAGTACCGAGTACGAATGTGTTAAAAATAGAACTTAAAAATATAAACGAATTACATTAAAGCATCACAATTACCTCGTACCTCCAGTAAAAAAAAAACTGTTGCGTCAATTTTCGCATTAATTTATAGGGAATACATTTTTTTACCTAAGTGATTTCAACTTACATAATTATATCTGCATTGTGTACTTTCTCCTTCGACCTTATTTTCTCAATGTTGAAACCAAGTGTACAAAATAACCGGAAGCAATAAACACCTTGTACTTCATAAAATTCTAAAGTCATTGCTTTTGTAATCTTGATTCTACTGTCAATTTTGTTTATAATCTAAATTATTACGTATTTTAGGACGCGACCCAGTTGTCATAGAAAGAAGTAATCTCGTCAACATTAGTAAACTAGTAGTCAAAGAACTTATTGAACAGTCCCTTCGTTATGGACGAATGCTCGATTCTGATCACATGCCTCTCCAGCATTTTTTCATCGTATTAGAGCACGTACTACGTCATGGATTACGACCCAAAAAGGTACTGTATTGATTTCCAAAACGAGCAACTCCAGAATAAAACTAGACTGATATTGAACCGCGCCGAAAATGTAACGGTGTATATTTCTCAGGGTCTTCTCGGCCCGAAAAAGGAACTGTGGGATATCCTACAGATGGTCGAAAAATATGCTCCAGAAGCGCAAGATATCACTGCAAGCGTCAGAGACTTGCCCACCGTTAGGTATAAAAGTAGGTCTTAAATCATTTTCATCATTCACGTGCGAATTGTTTTAGAACTCACATGGGAAGAGCTAGAGCTTGGTTGAGGTTGGCTTTGATGCAAAAAAAACTTGCCGATTACTTAAAGGTGCTAATAGATCACAGAGATGAAGCACTTGCAGAATATTTCGAGCCTGATGCTCTAATGCTAAGCGACGAAGCTATTATAATTATAGGATTGCTTGTTGGGCTTAATGTTATAGATTGTAACTTATGCGTTAAGGTAAAAAAGGCTGAGAAACAATTAAGGTACCGTTTAAACTTGTATGGTTATAGGAAGAAGATTTAGATTGTCCTCAAGGTGTGATAGATTTTTCTTTGTACTTACGTTCCTCCAACCAAATCACAGAAACTACCAACGACGAACAAGAAGACACTGACAACATGACGACGGTGCTAGACCAGAAAAACTACATCGAAGAACTAAATAGACATTTAAAGTGAGCCCTTTTGATTTCCAATTGGTTTTTGCTGTAATCTAAATACTTCCAGTGCAACAGTGACCAATCTCCAAGCCAAAGTTGAGACTTTAACGACGACAAACGCGTTAATGAAGGAAGACCTTGCCATCGCCAAAAACAGTTTACTCACATTATACGAAGAGAATAGGCAACTAAAAACTGAGCTGGGCAAGGAAGAAAACGATAGGTTAAACGAAGGGGTTCGAATCACAAATATCACAGATGGTGAGATTGATGGGAAGGCCGAAATCGCAGAGCTTAAGCAAAGACTTGAAGAGGAGAGGAGGCTGAGACAGGAAGCTGATAAAGAATTACAATTACAGGTAAGGTAAATAATTTGATAAACTTATCTGCCTAAACTGTGGCTCCGTCTGTGACATCGCTCTTTGAACAGTAAATATTTTTCGCAACGAGTCTTCTTTATCTTGCTCTTGTCAATAATTGCGCCTGTAAGCTAAACTCATGGACTTTACTGCTTATGTTGGGAATTTTCAATCTATTTTTGCAGAAGTCACGAACAGTGATGTAAAAGCATACGGTAACTAAATCGTGGCTGACAGAGCATGAATAGAAAATACTCGTAATCTTATCACCACGAGTTTTTTTTAAATTGCTTATATGACAGTATTGTTTTGTGCGTTTAATAAATGTGATAAAATTGTCGCGAACGAGTTTAGTGAGTTTAGTTTAAAAATGAGTTGGAAAAAAACTATGTATTTGTATTCTGAGAGCAGGATATTCACTGTTTAAATAATGGAAATGTCGAAATTAATAATAACAATGGCGTTGAAGTATTTAAATATACTTAGTTTTAATCAACAGTCAGCTGTTGTTAGACAAGCATCGAGAATTTCAAATTCTGAAATATTATAAATTGATAACGTTTGTAATTATAATTTATCGAATAGGTTGTAACGTCAATTTAAATGTCGATGTTTCGTTGTACGTTAGCAGTTTCTTCAGGCTAAATAATTTCCCGAAGAAGCTGACACCCTACAGCGAAATGTCGCGTTGACTGACAGCTTTTTCAGTATAAATAATATCCTGAAGAAGTTGTCAACGTACAACGAAACGTCGACAAAGTATAATTACAAATTTTTTGTCAATTTTAAAAAGATTCTTGAATTTAACCATTGCACATAGTAAAATTTATATTTTACATCTGCATATAATTTTTGCATCATTTTCCAGAAGTAAAATCAATGTTATTCACTGTTATAAATTTTATTCCCACAAATTGTTGCGTGGGAAGTTTGTTAATTGCGTTTTAACTAAACACTTAGTGCAACTATTGCGCATATCCTACACGACTATGCAATCAGTAGGTATACACAATTAAAGGAAAACGAAAATGTTGAGAAATTCACATTGTTCCTGTGGGTCAAGGTTGACAAGGAAACTATTAATAGACGATACAACGTCAGCAATAGAATGGACTCAACAATAATACAAATAATAACAAACACCTACATAATGAGTAATTAATGAGACAGACTCTCTGTATAGTTTAATAATTTTACATATAAACATGCCAATGGATATTTAAGGCAAGTTTCAACCTTGAAAATATGTTACTAATTGTCGCAAAGCAAACCAAATTGTTTGGATAGTTTCAGAAATAATTATTTTTGTACGCAAGTCTGAATTTTGATTTCATAAAAATATTGTTGCGAGTTCTGCTTTGTCGTAACAAATCACGTACGACCACACTCCAAATTGGATAATTGCGTCATTATTTAATTCACAAGCTGTTTGTAATTGTGCTTTCTGCCTATCTTTTCGTTCGTGCCGTCCGTTCGATGTCCTACTGATTCATAGAAGATAGCGCACGAGTTGGAGTTATTATTTTCATCATTATCCGTACGTTCGTTACTTTTCAATTAGAAACTCGTGCAGTGCGTTGTGCGGACTTTGCAGAATGTAGACGTGTGCTATAAGCAGAACTATGCGGTGATGTACATACGTGTGGACAGTGTAAATGTGATAAATGGAAGTTATTTATTTAATTTATTTGTGTCGCGCTATTTTTACATTCTGGTTCTAGACGGCATGTGCAAGTTCTGCCTCTGCTTTCCCTGTTTCCGTAGTAGAAAGCGAGAGGCGCCCGTTTCTGATTCAGAAAGGGAAACATTGGTAAATATTTTATTTACGGTCGATGCGCTCACATTTTATTAAGTTGTCAACTATATTTTACTTCGTTCTTTTTCGGAGGACAAAAAAGTACCGAACTGTGTAAAATTAATTCATATGAAAAGGAGTTTAACTGGTTACGAAATTTAAATGCTGCTAGTTAGATAATTAGATGGAACTTACGTTACCTTGAAAATATTAAAATTTCCCCGTAAAAAAGTAAAAATGTTGACGGTAGAATATAGAAAGTAATGAATATTAAATTTACACCAAGGAACTTAAGATGAAAATTAAGTTAAATTAATACCTGCGCGTATCATTTTTTTTTATGCAACGAGTATTCCAAAAAGGAAGGTGAAATATTTTAAGGGTACAGTAACACAAAAAACAGATACTAATCTTTTTGTTCCTTCGATTAATAAGGGACCTTATATCTCGTTTCTGGCGGCAACATTGCTTGTTCTCTTAGAATCAGAGTCCCACGTGATTTATGCAGGAGATGGATCTCTATCATTATTGTTAGATGATCAGAGACGAGTAAAGTGACCACACATTTAACATTATGCTGAATTGTCTAGAATTTTAAGCTACAGTCCAGCAAAACATATATTTCCAGAAAATGTCCAGCAAAAAGGAAACCCTTAACACGATCATTGTTCGGTCGAAATGCTTAGAATTTGCGGATAGGACGAATGCAGTCATTATACTGATGAGAAGTCACTGAGTGGAGGATATCATTGAACCAGTTATGTCACTGAACCCCAGGGAAGAGTGACCTTTCTCATAAACTGTCCCAATTTAATGAACAATAGCATGAGAGTATTAAAACAAAAATAAACATGTTTAATCAGATCACAATTTGATTGCTGATAAATTCTAGAATATAGGTTGATATAGACAAATCGAATATCTTCTTTAATAATGTATTAAAATAATTCATTTAAATAAAAAATTAGTTTTGCTTCTGAGTAATGTATAGGTAACTTAAAATCTCTTGAAAACGATTAATTTGCGAGCCTAGTTTGATCGAAATTTTAACTTGTTTTAAGTCCTACCATATGCCTTTAAAATATTTAAAAAAATCAAATACTGATTTAAATAATATCGTAAGAGTAAAATTATACAATGAAAACAAAGTTTCAAATTTATAATTAAAGTTAATAAAAGTATTTCACAAGTATACGTAATTGAAACTAAATTTCAGCCTGTTAATTATTTTTAATTAGAAAGTCCTCTGAACCTACTAAGAAAAGTGAAATTATTCCAAATATATATCTTATTAGTAACTTCACTATATTAATAACGAGTGACCCTATTCTGATTTATATTTCAAACATACACAACGAATTAATCTTTTGTTAGAAAAGATAAACCAATTCTAAATTAAATTGCATTTACGTAGAAAAATAATTTTATCTGATTCTTCCTTCTAAAATCACACAAATACTGAGCAGTGATTCATTCTCATAAAATGCTGATTAATTTTTGAATTCGCATATGAAAATCTCCAAATTATCATTAATAACCTTTCAAACATGTACTTATCTTCTGCTTATATTTGTTTTCTTTATAGATGGATTTGAAAGCTGAAATGGAAGTGGCAATGAAATTATTAGAAAAAGACATACACGAGAAGCAGGATACGATAATCTCATTAAGACGACAATTGGAAGACATAAAATTAATAAACCTGGAGATGTACAAAAAATTGCAAGTAAGTGTTTTTTATTAAAGAAATACATTAACAGTTAATGTATATGGATCATTTCTCGCAATTTTCTACATTTTGTTTTTCATAAATCAGCCATTTGCCAATTAATGATCCATATTGATTAAAATTTGATCGCTCTCACAACTTTTACAGACATTCATGCTCACACAAATCAAAATCACTATAACACTCGTTACATTTTGTTCAATGGCTGCTTATAGGAATGTGAGATGGAGCTCACACAAAAGGGGGAAATGGTGAGTCGTTTGCAAGCGAAGGCCGGCCAGATCGGCAAAATTCTAAATAATCTCGAAAAATACAATCACTTGCTCAGAGACGGCGAGAAAAAAACTTCCGCCGAGAGAAAATCGGCCGGCAAAAAGCCGGACGTTAAAGAAGCATCCCCAAAAAGTCAAAGCGAGCCAACAGAGCTCGAGGCTAAAAAAGCGACTAAAAAACAGATCGGTGATTCCAAAACCGCGTCAAATACTGAACATGGTGATAAAAGTAGCACGAGTGCACCGCAAACAAAATCCGATTGAGTTTTCACGAATTTTATCTCTTATGTCGTTATTTGTAATGCGATCAAATTTATTTTATTTTTGTAGCTAACGATGTGTTAATTTTAACTTCAAAATGGCGACAATTAAAATTCATGAAAAAAAAATTATTCTCTTGCTTTCAAAATCTGATGATATATTGTAAACTAAATCGAAAGCAAGGCGAAGAATTTTACATATTTTTTTAATGTGATTAAAAAAAAACTATGCAATGAACTCAATATTGCCTTGAATGGGATCATATTGTTGCTGTTTATTATTGTGTGCTCCCACCTGAAGGGATGAAAGTAAATAAAAGACTGAGAATTGTGTAAAGTAAGGGTTGATTTCAGGAATGCGAGGGTTCCCTAAAACATAAGACCGAACTCATTTCGAAGCTAGAAGCTAAATCGCAGGCCATGTCAGACTCTATTCAAACTCTTGAAGCTAAGTACGTGCTTTTATATAAACACTAATATATGGGCTTTCTCATAAGCACCCGCTTTTACTTCAACTTAAGATAGAATAAAAGCTTTCATGGCCATTGTGCAACATTCACAGGCTTTCAAATTTAAAACTTTATGGAAAACATGCACATTATCACTAGTTAATTAAAATGGATTTGCAGTAACTCAAACTTTAAATTTTAGTTTTTAAAAACTAGGTGGTTTTAAGCTTAGACCAATATTATCCAAATCCATTTTTGAACTCTTTGAGTTTAGTTTGAGGTAATTCTATTCTTTCTTTTTATTTCTTAAACCCATTTTAGTCAGATTAAAATATTGTGTAAAATACAGTTTTCACATTGTTTTAAATTTGAAACTATGAAGTACAACATATTAACCAACGTAGTTTTAGAGAATGAATACTAATTATTACTGATATTAAAATGTTATCATAAAGGAATGAACATATTTTGTTTAGTTGAATTTTTACAAAGTCAACATGATGGTGATGGGGAAGTATGAGCGAAAATGTTGGCAAACCTTCACTACTGCAGCTACTAGTATTTAGTCATTTACAAAATTGAAACATACATATATTCTTACATAAACTTTAAATGTCTACTATCAGTGTTACAAAAAAAATTATTATTTTAGGATTATATGAATCGCTTGTATCTACAGTACATAGCTGTGTTGTTGTAATACTTTTTAGTATTCCAATGTCAGGTTTATAAAATAAACAAGTACTGAAACATAAAGTGTTTGTAATTTTGTCCCTATCTTTTTTTCCATTTTCTTTAGTAGATTTGTAGTAGGTTTGCCATTATTTTCTGAATGTTATTTTATTCTTACTAATTATGTTACTTCACATTTTTTTGTTTTAATCCTCATTTTATTATTTTCGATTTCTTTATTAATTATTTACTGTTTAGTTCAAGGTAACAAATTTTTTTCACACCACATTCAATTAACGATTTGTTTTTTCAAATACTTTTTATATGCATTGAAAAAAATTTGTTATACTTTGAATATAGGATGCACATTGTAAAATAAATACAAAGAAATAATTTCACTTACATCCCTTAATTATTAATTAAACAATGGGAAAAAGTAATTAAAAATATGATCCATGTTCTTTACATGTATTTAACATGTGCAACCTATATGTATTACTTTTTGTCCTAAAATATCATCAGCAAATAATGAGGTATGTAACATACCCGCTGCAATTTGATTGATTGATAATTCTCAGCATAACATCCATTTTAGGTATCGTGAATGTGAAACAGTACGGATTGTAGCAGAACAGAGAAGACGAGAACTAGACGTTCAGGCAGCTCATCATGAAGAACAGGCTAACGGTATCGAGGAAGACCTCAAAGTAGAAAGAGAATGGAGGGTATCCTTGCAGGAATCAATGCAAATTGACAGAGAAAAGATATCTTTGTTACAACATGAACTTTCTCAGTTGAGGATGATAGCTCAGGTAAATTAACATTTTATAAATTAAAATTGTTAACTTCATAAATTTTTTTATTAGAAATATGCCAGCCTTCAAGAAGATTATTACACATTAAAAGAGCATTGCTTGGAACAAGAACAAACACTAGAAGAGCTAGGCAAGAAATTAAGCGACTCGAAATTAGAACTGTCAGATCTTAAAGAGGAAGCTTCACGCAAATCTGAAGGTGCATGGGCTGATGACAAAAACGTCACACACTGTAAAAATTGTAATAAAGAATTTAATTTAACGAGAAGAAAGGTATACTGCTAGTTTATACTGCTGCAGGATGCAATTTTTGTTTTGTTTTAGCATCATTGCAGAAACTGCGGTGAAATATTCTGTAACGCATGCTCAGATAATTCAATGGCACTTCCCTCGTCTGCCAAACCAGTAAGAGTATGCGATGACTGTCATGTTACATTAGTTAACAGATATTCTGTGATGTAACTCTTAGTGATTGATTGTATATGGTGATAATTTTTTTATTGTTTATAATATTGTTAATATTGGACGTACAAATATGATGAGTGTTTTAATTACCTAAAATATATTTTAAAACTTTGCTAATTCTGTATTTATTCAAAAAATTGCGAAATCCCTTGTACAAATATAAATGTTGCTCTTGAATATTAAAGAGGAAATTTGTGGTTTTGTATGATGCTTGAAGGAATATATTATTTCCTGAACTATCAAATTAAAACTTTCAAATTATCTTTAACTGATGCACTTACATTTATCGGGTTTTAAAGTTAGCTCTGTAACGATAAGTATTGTTAGGCTTTGACTTAGGACTACCCGAACTGCAAACTGACTGTCTGAAGGACGGATTATATCTGACTCTAACATTTCGTTAAGGCTCACTCTATAAGATTGTGACTTAATGGTTCACCAATATTGAAGAGTTCCGTCCATAATATCGTTATTTTTAAGTAATTTAATTAACGCTGTTCATTTATTACTTTTTTGTTTTGTTTTGTCACCTTTCCTCCCAAACAATATTTATTTTTAAATGTATAACTCTACTGAATTGTGATGTAATATCAATTACCTTTTGTTTCTATTTTTTTAAAATTTTATTCGTATTTTTTTATCTATTTCGTTGTCATGTTCTTTTATTTCATCCTGCAACCGATTCTTCATCTGACAGCTGTCCAGACAATGCTCAAAGAATCCATTGCAATCAAAACCGACTTGCAACAATTTTTTTAAAGCTATTGTGTTGTAAACTATTTTTTTTACTACTTTTTTAAAATTTGTTAATTTGTTGTCTTTGCTTTCTCACTATTCTTTCAAATTGATTTGTTTTCAAATTTATTATTGATTTACTGATTTATGCTGTAAAATCGACCATCTTTTGTTTCTGTTTACTCTGTATTTTAAATGATTTTTCAGATTGTTTTTTCAATTTTATTCCTGAATCTAGTAACAAATTGAGGGATTTTCTATGATGAAAAGGAATTTCTTGATATTTCCTGAGGGTTTTTTTGATGCTAAGGTCAATGTAGTGGAATATCTCACAACATTCAATTTTTGTGTATGTGCAAATAGTATTTTTTCTCAGAATTCTTGTGATTTGCGGAACACTAAAAGTTATAGTACATATAAACTCAAGTAGGTATATAAAATTATTTTCTTATTTTTAAGTCTGTACTTTTCTGTTGAAATCATTCTTTTTGAGTAATCCAGGTAAAACTCCTTTCAGTTAACAATTCCTTGATTCACTGAGCAACAAATTTTAACCCATGGTTCACAGACTTCTAAGAACATGTTGGAGTTAACACTTTTTTACTAGTATTGTGCAATAATTTGCTGAGTAATAAAAGATATTTATAAATTAAGTCAATCCATAGGGAATATTTGATAAGGTTTATTAAAATTTTCTCAAAAATGTGACGTGATGAGAAAGTTTTAATAACGTGCCCATTAGTATAAAGGAAAAATTGTTTTTGTCGTACAGTGTTATGAATAAGAAATATGCAAATGGAAGTGTATAAAAGTAAAAACCGATAAATAGGTAGTAACTATTAGAAAAAGATCTTACCTTCCTTTACACTCGTCTTCGAAGCTTCCCAATCCAATCATTAAGCTAAAGTAATTCTATTTTTATGCAGTTTTACTTCTTCATATATTAATTATTGTATTAATTTAAAATAAGTTTTCTTTCTGGAAGAAGAATATTGGTGAATGACATCAACATGAAAAATAATTTACGAAAACGGATTTTAAATTTCAGCTGAGTTTGAAATACAAGCGCCATCTACAAGACTACAAGTTATTAACCTACCAGTGTTGCCAATATAATCATGTTGATCATAACAGTTATAAGTTAAATTAAACTTTACCGAAGAGATAAAAATATAATACTTACTTAAGGGGTTTCCGTTTTAATCTATAAAATAGAGAATTCACTGGAGAAAGTGAAAATTTATTCAAATTACCGTTAATATAAAGCGCCACCTAGCGGTAGTTATTTACCGAGTGTAATTTACGATGAGTAATCGAAAGGTGGGGATATGTAATGTAAACGACAACTACAGTAATGGGGTTATGTTCTTTGTTTTTAATTTAATTTAACAACAATTAAATTTGTTTTCGTTTGTAAGAAGTAGCAGCAATGAAACGCACGTTGATATATTCAGTTACCGTATTAACACTATTCCACGCAGGTATGTATAAAATAGCCAGTGCAGACTACTGGTGGGTGTGGTTATATGATTAATATAACTGCAATTAACGTTATTCAGATTAACTATTTTTTAATTTCTGCAGCATCAGGTTTATGGTGTTACGAATGTGTAAGCACTCAACCAGGTTGTTCAACTCCATTTAATTGGTTATGGCATTGGACAAAAATCTGCCCGGAAGATAACGATGTGTGCGTCAAGATACTTGAAAAGAAAGACAGTAAGATATGTATATATTGAAACAAACATGATTTAATTATTTGGCTTACAGCTGATGTACTAATTACAAGAGCCTGTTTAAGTACACTTCGTGGTTATCGAACCGACATTCCTGCAGATCATTACGAAGGCTGTAGGCCAGCAGCTCTTGATGTAAAATTGGGCAACTACGTTAACAGTTCAGTTAAAGAACTAGATGTACATAGGTAAGATTGAATTTAATAGATAATTTAACTTGTTTTGCCTTTGAGGTACATTTTTAATTATGGTTACTTTGTTTTGTAGTTACGTTTCTTCATTAAAAGTGTCTTTTTGATTGGTTTCAGGGATTTTTATCAGTCAACGACGTACTGTTTCTGTTTCTTAGATCACCGTTGTAATAGTGGCAACTTTGTAACTCCCTCTTATATTTTGTCAAGTCTAAGTTTCTTGTACATATTACTGTATATATTGTGATAAATGGTATTTTGCATGTAATATTTCAAATTTCCAATCCGTCCATTTATTTGTACAAGACCTTGACCACTGTAATTGAAGAATCTTTTTTTTACTTTAAGTGTGTAAATAAGTCTAATTACATATTTAAGTACAACAAGCCCCTTATGCCATAAAACAAAAAATTTTCAAGAGAATTTCAATAAAATTAGATTAATGTTTCATATCACCTTTAAATGCGATGCAACAATTGTTTGTTTATTATTGCATGAAGGGGTTTCTTCTATAAGTTTTTAATTTTATTTTTTTGAGATTATCGATACAATAGCAGCTGTTTTTAAATGTCTATTTACTTTTGTAAATACGATAAGTCTTGTTAATATATATGTGTGTATATTTTTTATATATTTGTTTTGAAGGGATATAGTTTGTTGAAACTTACAAATTCTAATTCTTGATGACAAGAAACAAAGCGTATCATATTCTAAATACTATAAAATTACAAGTGCCTCTTGTAAATGTTCAACAAGCATCATTAATGTTATTACAAGCCAGTTGCATTCTTGAATTGTAACAAATGCACAGGCTGTATATCAGACATTACAGAATGCTTTTGACTGTAAAATAGCACAGTGTTTTTACATGTGTATGTTTAAAATATATTATATTTTACATTTAGTTAGCATGCGAATACAGTGTGACCTACTCAAATATTTCTAATTAGGTTATTTTACTCAGGAGGGATTTAATCTTTAAAGTTGCATTTAACGATACATAATTGAAGATATAAATATAATTGTTGATGACTTGTTCATGTCACATTGAAGCTGACATGTAGATTTGAAGGTCAGTGTAAATCTTTGTTGCATATTTGTCAAAACCTGACTGTTGATCAGCTTTAAGATAGTAATAATTAGTGTCACAACTCTCAACAATCATTGTTGCTGTTTATCCTGATCAAGTTGATGTAATCCTCAAAGATGTTTCACAGTTCGATGTGTTACAATTATTTTAGGTATTATTTTTGTTTGCAACTTACAATTATTTTTAATTAATATGTAGTCTGTAGAATTATGTTCAAATCATAAAGATATCAAATAAATATTTTAGTAGAATATTGTTCTTAAGAAATTTTAAACGATTTGTATTATAAGTGACAGCCTTTTTTATAATAAAGTGAAAATAATTTAGTAAATTGCTCTTTGATTTTAAATATTCAGTGCAAAAGAATGTTTCTTTTTTACATGAAGATCTTTATTGAACAAATAATCTTTTGATGTCATACAAAACTTGAGGTTTATTTAAAATTATCAAAATAAAAATTTGAAGTTATATTTAAAATAATAAATAAATTTAATACACATGTCAAGCTAGATTTTCTGTATTTTGTATATTTATCTACGACTCTAATAGAGTTTTTGGTTAACTGTTCAAGAGCTCTCTCATAGTTATCATCTTGTTTTAACCTCGTGTAATAATATGATCCAAGAGTATTCTAATTCTATTCAATCAAGAACACTATAAATATTAATCGCGGTTCCGATTGGAGTGCATTATATGCGCACTCAGAGTATTCTCATCTTGTATTAACCTCATGTAAATAAACGAGATAATGATACTCTGAGTGCATACATTGCACCCCAATTGAAAGTGCTGTTAGTTTAATAAATAAAAATTTGTAAGTAAGAAATGGTTTATTTGAAGTCGCACATAAAACGTATATGACTGAAACATAATGGCTATAATTCACTTGGAAGAAGTTCAACTTTGTGAATTATAGCATACATTATGTATTAATTAAATAATATACTATTACATAGAAAAGTTACCAAAATCTGTGTTTTGAAAGTTAAACAATAACTTCAGTTTTATCAAATAATTTATTCTAAGTATAATATTGCTTGATGTGGGAGATGTTTTAATAAAAGTGCTACCAACTGATAACAAAATGCTTGGATTCAATACATACTTATGAATTACACAAAAAAATATATACTTATGTATGTAGAAAATGCACGTGTTTGAGCATTTTAAATTACGTAATTAATTCCTGACACTATCTACTTACATTTTGTAACATTTTGCAGAATAAAATCGCTCTTATGAAAGTTTCAATTATATGTATTTATCATTAAACTAAAAATAAATAAGACATATATATTAAAAATACATAAAAAAAACTAATATGAATATAGGAAAATAATATTGAATGTGAAATTACTTGACGAGATATACAAGGTGTTGTTAAATTACAAGGACATGGCGTAACCACCTCAGAATAAGACTATTGAATCTAATTTATCTGGATTCAATCGTCTTATTTTAAGTCCACTGTATATTCACTTCAATGATGACAAAAATTGGATCAATTAATAAAATTCCACTTAATTTATGATATTCACGTCAATATATTTGTAGTCATGAAAAAAAAATTTAAATCACTTTACAGTACAGAAGAAAACTCATAATAAATGTGGTTATACATCAACCCGTTCCAGATCATAATAAAAATAAAATGCGTAACCTATAAGTACGTTATAATTTGTACCACTGATTATTCATCCACTAGGAGAGTCCATTGGCACTAAATGTTTTTATGCATCAGTTCACTAGCACATGTTTGAATCTGTGTCAGGAGGTGATTCTCCTTGAAAGTGGTCTGATGATATTCTGTGTGTCGTGAAAGGATTTGTAGGAACTGATGCAGGCAATGCTCCCAGCTCACTTAGATGGGAAAGTTGCTGAGTTATTGCCATAGTACCCTCTTCAAACACTGTAATAATCGCCCACATTGGATCTGTAATATAAAAATTTCTTAAATTCAACTTTCTAATTCATTAAAGTTAGGCAATTTCATTAAGTATATTAAAATTACCTCCAAAGTAAGTTCCCAAAGGGGTACATAAACGCCACTTGCTTTGGTACATTCCAGGACCAGCTGGACTTGTCATTTCGACTGATATACAAGTTCCTTCACCAGGTTGTAATGCTGGAACTACCTTTCTTGAGGCTCCTAATCTGTCTCCGTCTGCACATTGCAAGTAACAACCGACAGGCCATGCTTCATTGCCATTGTTGTAAACATTCCAAGTTTTTTGAAAACTATATAAATGAAAGTAAAATTAACAAACTCACATCAAGCTACACATCAATACCTTATGGATGGTTCCACACTCTCAGTTTCGCTTGCTTTTGGATCTGAAACAAGAGCCATGGACGGTAGTTTTTGTGAATTTTCAACATCGAAGTATGAACATATAGCAGCCTGAAGGTTCCTAAAAAATTATGTAATTATTTGAAGGAAATAAATTAACAATCACTCACCAGTTATTCATCGACAAGAAAAATGACGCTGTGGTATAATTTAAATGGCTCCCGAGGATTTTTTGAAATTGCTGAACCAACTCATCTCTGTCGGTTGTCCCCATGCAACTAAACTGTTGCAAAAGTGACTGATCGATGTCCAATCCACCACCTCCAGATCCGTCAGTTGGACCATTGTCTATATCCATTTTTATATTATCGTTTTGAAACCTAAGAAATATAAAGGTCATTCACGCAGTTTCTGTTTGACGTGCAAATTCTCGAGGAGAATTATTCTTCCGCATGATAATCATGTCTGATGTCACACTTACTAACCTCAAAAGTTGTTGGCGCAGGAAAGTTTCGAAAAACAACGAAAATTACTACGAATGTCTATTTTATAGTTAAAAGCCAGATTGACAAGGCGTAAAATATGTTGTCACTTTAAGACCTTGTTCCGCAATGTTATAAAAATGTTACCCTTTTGACATGACAAACATAATTTAATGTGTAGATAGGCCCGTTTACACAGTAACACTTCAACAATTGCCAGAAATATTTTTAATTCATCAAGTATGCTGGTAAAGACTTACTAATTAATGCAAAGCTTATCAAATTTCCTCTCATATAAAAGGAAGTCCTGATCTTCACATAATTTATAATAATCAAAAATCTAAATCTTTGTATATATTGCGTGTTGGTGTAATTTGGGCAAAGCATAGATGGTTCTGACCTTGAAATAATATCACATGTATGCTATGTATGTTATTACATAAAACTGTTTGTATGTTATTTATGATTGGAATACATGCGAAATTATTTGTTTATAAAAAGCTTGCATTTACAATGTGTGTAATATCTGGGAACTTTTGATTTATAGTATTTATGAACACCGGAAGTGCTTCTAACTTCATGTTATTGTCATATGTCATCCTTGTGGTAGCAACCTAATATTTCTAGTTTTCTAATTTCAGAGCATAAAATTAGTTTAAATACGAAGTAGTACCATAAAAAGTTCGTTGAATTTTCTGTACCATATTTATTAATTTTGCTTCATTGCAGGTTATCTTTGTTTTGCAATAAAATTATGCTTTAGTTGAGGTATTGATGGAACCCTAAAGAATATCTTTACACGAATCTTCAGGCTAGAGATATTGGAACTGTTCCAATGGAACTGGTTTCAACCCCTTAACGCTCATGACTGAGTGTGACTCGGGCAGTAGTAACTAAACAATTTGCTCAAGTCAGGTGTGACTCGGGCAGCGTTAAAATTTGGGGAACTAACACTAAAATGTATGTAAATGAGTGCTACTTGGGTATGGGCTAATTTATGCGTAAACTTGTAAAGATTTGCTATGTTCGTAAACAAATAAAATGTGCATGTCTGAGATATCACAATCAGTGACGTTTCAAAATTATATTTGTCAGTTCTGACAGATTTAAGCTTTGATTATTAGGTGCGTTCGTCTTAATTCGAAATTCAGAGTTACTCAACGTCACTCAGTAACCTTGAAAACTTGTGGATTTTTTTTACTGACTCGCTGTTGAGATTTTTGAGAAAATTTCACTCTTGTGCAATGAGAGTGGAAGTAACTTGTCTTAAAGATAAATATTTCTTGAAACTTCCTTATTTATGAAATAAGTCGACTAGTCAGTTTTTAAGCCGATTAATCAGTTCATTCTTCAGCATTTGACGACTTATCACCAAACTAGATCAATAGTCGGCTAACTGACTAGACGGTACATCTCTAGTATTAATAATCTTCATTAAAAAAAATATATATTTTGGACTGTTTTCTCGAAAAAAAACGGTGGTTAAGGGGTTACCACTGAGACTGGTGGAACTGATCCATCATGAATCGAAAGAAGTCTACATGCCGATCCGAGACGAAATCAGTGCAACAAATGCTATTATCCTTTTAATTCTGTACATGTACATGTACTCATAGCAAAATTAATCTGAAAAAGAGTTTTACTTAGCATTAGAAATCAGTCCGAGATAGATTAAATCTCAATAATAATAATTCACAATAAATGGTGATTTTTTTTTATTTTGGAGATAGGAGGTTGTGATTTTGTATTTGATTATAACTTTTAATTCGAAACAACATTTTCTTGTATCCTTTAAAGTAAGAGCCGTCTTCACTTTTTGATGTCCATGCCATACCATAAAAAAAATAAATTTCATTTGTCATATCCCAATTTGATCTGAAGGAATGCAGAAGCATCTGCATCAATAAAATTTAATAAAAATCGATAATAAAAAATCCCTTTTGCTGCATACTTTTTAAGACACTGTTTATTTCTTATTAATGTGAAATAAAATATTAGTTCTCTTTCTTCTTTGGTTACATAATTTATAATAAAGAGAGTAATTAAATAAAAATAACTTATAGATTTTACAAAAGTTTCAGTTATTTTCAGTTGTGGTATTACAAGTCAAATTAATTAGGATTTACAGAATCAAGAATTGCTTCCAGATTCAGCTTTGAGTATTACCCAAACTATTGGTCTTTTTACTGGACAACGATTTGTTGAAGTGTTTAATGATATATAAAATTTATACTTATATGTACCCATAGGAAATATACAATTTTTTTGTATAATACCGCCTATGTATTTTAAAGAAAACATGTCAATGCATTGCTTTATTGCGGTCTATAGGCAACCAACTGTACAACTACAAATTTACAAATTTAAGCTTTAATTTTTGGAAAGAACAGTTCAACTGTGGAAATAATCAAATTCATAGCAAGTATTTTTTGAGTTTGTTATGAAAATGTATTTTTTTAATAAAACCATGCATAGCAAACATGGTAGGTAGTTTTAGATCTTCGACAAAATACCAGAAAAATTTATTTTCTTGTAATAGAATTATTCAAAATATTGTTACAAATTTAGTTGAGAAGACTAATAAATTTCCACAAAAAGAACTGAAATCAATTATATAGAAATTGAGAAGAAACTAATAGTTTCACTACAAGGAGCAGCTGGACGTTTTGTCGTGTTTAAAATGATAAAAGAACTTGACAAACATTTTAAATTAATCGTTTCATTAAAAATTATTATATTAACTAAACATTTTTTACATAGTTTTTGATATTATAATAAAATTTAGTCAGGAAAATTTCAATAAAAGATTTACAAGCTTCTTTTTTTGAACTCTTGTAATTTAGGTGTGAGATACATTTTATTTTAGAAATTATTTAAATTGATAAACGTTAATCTGACTTTCTGGAACATTCCTTAAGACGATTAAAATATAGATATGATTAACTAATCGTAAGCTAAATGTATTTTTCAATTCATTCATTAAACATTTTATTCCCAAATGCAAATATGGTAAATTATCCCTAGTTTACATTACTGCCACGCAAATGTTCAATCAAGTTTTAAAAATTTACCTTCATTTCTTTGAACTTAAAAAAACGCATATCTGGGAAATTTTCGAATTATGCAATTTAATTTATTACACAGTTGAGAGTAATGATAACTGTGAACGCGCATGCGTGAAAAATTAAAGTGTTCGCGCCATCGCAAAGGCAAAAGCGGGAGGGTTTAGACCCGCTGAAGATGTTCATTTCAGTTCAAACTTTCCAGTGAAAAACTGGTGCGTTAGTAAACTGTTTTTTTTGTCGGTGGTGTTCGGTTTCGAAAAGAATTTCAACCTGCCACCGAACGTCCATGAAACGGCCCGACATGAAAAGTAAGTAAGTAGACTATTAGAAAAAATTCGTGGTTCATTTTTTATCTGTCAAGTTCGCGTTCTCGAGCTGTGGTCTCGACTTCGAGTCAGATGCAGAATAACAACAGTAACTATATAATACGCGACAGCACGTTTAATAGAAATGCGTACATTCAAAGAAGTAATTACGAACATCAATGGGCCAACATATTTAATTCCGGAGGTGGAAATTCTACCACCGCGCTTGTGGTGCGAGCGGCTTCGTCGTCGCCGTCAGCGACCACCACCACGAGTAATTACAGTTTTAGAAAGAATTTTGATTGCACTAGAAGCAGTTTACCGCAAATTGCCATAAAAAGAAAAGACAACGATTCGCCTAGCAGTAATAATACCGAGGTATTGAACTTGATATTTACCTTACCTTATTTAATTTTTCAAAAAGTATTGTAAAAGTGGGCTCAACCGGGATTTGAACCCGGGACCTCTCGCACCCAAAGCGAGAATCATACCCCTAGACCATTGAGCCGGTGATACTTTTTCATCAGTGAGCTATCAGGTAAATGTGTGTATTTCAGGTTGTTCTTTTAAATGGTAATTGGGATACATCCAATAAAATTCCGAATATAATCGCAGAAATGCACAATGTAAACGTCGAGGAGCTACAGAATTTACAAAATACCTGCAACTCCAACAAACATATCAAACTGGAAGTTAACGAGTGCGCCACGACGCCTAGCCCCCTGGGCTCCGACAGTGGCATAGAAGGGGACTGCTCCGATGGCAACTTGTCTTGGCTTTTGAATTACAAAATTCACGAGCTGCCCCCGGTACCCGGTACGTGCCATTTACTACCTAATTTTACGCATTTTTTCTGCGGTAAGCGCAGACCGTGTCCGACGCCGAACTTCCGAATTTCGAAACTGCACTTGTTTAATAATATTGTTGACAGTTTCACCTGTTTTGTCAATAATCGCCTGGTAATTTGACGTTTAATTTTTTTACATAGTGATGGTACGCCTACTCAAAAATTTTCATTGCCCCTCTTAAATAATAATTGTCGTCTTAAGTGACAAAAAGCTTGCAAATTTACAAGCAAGAATTAATAAATATTTTTCAGATTGCCCTACAACGGACCTCAATAATTTTAATAATTTATATAACAATGCGCAACCTCCTGTGCCTCCTCAAAAACAGGACTGCAAATTTGAACAGATTTACGTGACCGACAATTCCAAGCAGTATTATTTTCAGCAGCAAGTACAAAATGTGAGTACCTTTTCTATATCTTCTTTACTAAATTAAGGAAATATACATCGGATTAGAAAAAAATACAGAATAAAATGAAGCCATGTGAAAAGCATTTCTGATTTTCAACATTTTGATTATGAACGCTAGAAAAACAAAAGAAATCTGCTTACGTACACTGGCAGAACTGAAAATTGCAGTAATACCGAAAATTAAAGGAAAAGTACCAAGAAAAATATGTCCCACAGAACATAAATTTTGGCCCGCCAAATATTTAGTACCAAACTACGTTTGAAATTTTTTCTCTTGCTTTGTTTTAGTATGATTCTTTAGCTTTAAGCCAAAATTATGGGTCGATTTTGCTCATACTTATCTTTAAGGACCGTAAGACTTGTAAGCCTTTAACTCAATTATTAAAAATTAGAATTCTGAAGTTCTCGGTGTGATACGATTTCTTGTAAGTTCTAAGATAAGATTTATGAGTAATCTTAAAGACTTAGGAGTAACCATATCTTCCAGAGAACTTCAAAATTTCATATTTTAATAATTAAGTTTCTGGCTTGCGGTTCTTACTGACAACCCATGTACACAATAGGAAAGGTAAAGAAGAAACGTAACTTCCTTCTCACTCCAATTTCAATTTAGCAGGATTTCTACAACCTTAGTGGCGTCTTTGATTTCTTCTTTTATCGATGCTTCGCTTTTCTTAACACAACTCCTTCTACCTTTGCTACTTCATAGATTGGTCGAAAAATGAAACAAATTCCAATAAACATTTCGAGTTTGTAACGTAACTTCTTTATTAAGTCTTTATGGCTTTTTTTAAGAAATGATCCTCCAGAATCACTATGTCTTCTTAGTTTTGTGGAATTTACCCTGATCTGTTGTCGCATAATTGAGAAAAAGGAAGAGAGAGAGGCATCCCACTTGAACTTTAAATTTAAGCTGAAGCTTTATTTAATAATTCTTGTTAAGAGTTTAAGCTTTGTTGAATTCTTGGCTTCCGGTTGGAATCGCGTGTCTCGTATTTCTTCACTGCCGACGTTTCGTTCTTCGTTGCAGAAGAACTTCTTCAGGGCTGCTGTTGCTGCTGCTGCGTTAGTCGTTGAGACTAACAGTCTCAACGACTAACGCGAAGCAGCACCAAGACCAACAGCAGCAGCAGTAGCAGCATCACCACCAACAGCAGCCCTGAAGAAGTTTTTCGAGACACGCGGTTCCAACCGGAAGCCAAGAATTCAACAATGGACGACGGCCGCGGAAGCCTTCAAGTTAAATTAGGTTTAAGCTTTGGTTTAAAGTTAAGCTGGAATCATATAAGTGGTTCTTAAGGAAATTGGAAGATGTGAATCTTAATCAAATTATAAAAAATACTTAAAGACTTTAAAGAAATATACTCATAACTCCTTCATCGTTGCTTTTGTGGCGTACTTTAAGAACACATACAGAATGTTCACGGAAAGTGGGATATATTAAGTTGTAAAGCCGGTTTAACGTCATAGTGATACAATTAGTGAAACAAATAACTGTCTGGCTTGATAGTTTTCAATTGTTTTACACTTTTTACTTTTAGAAAGTCAAATTAGTAAAATGTCTAAAATTTCGTTTTAAGTCTTGATTTTCAACAACAAAACTATTCATGGACATATTTTTTTTTTGTTCAAAAGCATTTCTAGCTTGAATTTGTCTTGTGGAAACTCACTTATTGGTTGATACAAAAATTAATCGCAGCGATATTTTGGAAGCTTGATTAATTTGGCTCTGAATAAGATGCGATGACAAAAAAATGTTCCATTAAAAAAACTTAAATCTCTGAAGAAGATATTTAGAGACTTGATTAATTTGTTCTTCTGATTAAGATGCTTTGATAAAAAATGTTTCATTAAATAAAAGGATACATTCGCACAAAACAATCAATAGTTTTTCTAATATTACATTGAACAACAAAAATCATAAAACTTAACCGACTTATCTGGTTTGAATTAAAATTAAAAGTCAGCTATTGCGGTCATTTTCTATGAACGCCTTGTATATTCGAGTCTGAAATTAATTTCGACTTAAAGCTAAGGGTTCATAATAAAATAATACAAAAAAATCATATGTTTTCCCGTAAACAAATGAAAAGTTAAAAGCGTTTGGCGGGAAGCGGACTACAAAAATTTCTATTAAGTACTGACTATAATGAAATTAAAAAAAAAAACATTATATTTACATACCTCTTGTGAGATTAAGAAAATGCTAGTTCATTGCAACCTAAAAAAAAAACTAAAAATAATAATAATACGATGTGTCCAAATAAATTTTTGATAAAGTTAGGCCATGGAAGACAAAAACGTTTGTCCCAGATTACTACAGCAATTTATTTATTTATTGACAATTTATGAATTGACGACTTGCTGTCCAATTACAATTACTGTAACTTTCTCCTATTAAATTATAATTTATTATTTACATTAAAACATTGTCTAGTTCTTGAGTAGTTAGGTAAAATCGAAGTTTAATTTGCCACACTTTACACCTTGACGTGTCACTAACATCAAAAACTGCTTGGTTACGACTCACGGTTACACTTAATGGTTAACCTTTATCAAAAATTTATTTGGACATATGTATCACATAGAAGAAGACATTTTAAAGTTTCTTTTTTATTTATTTTGTCTTTAAATTTTGTTTGACTATAATAATTATGATTAAAGTGAAATTGTGTAATAAATTATTTTAAACGCACACTAAAATTGGCACTATCGCTCTACGTTTCACTATCGTTGATAGCCTCCTTCTGACGAAGCTATCAAACGATAGTGAAATTTTAGTGTCCGTTTAAAATAGTTTATCACATAATAACTATAGTTAAAATACTTTCTTGTTTGTTGAAAATTATTACAAAATTCGTAAATACTTACAAATTTATTGGATAGTTGCGATTCAATTTAAAAGACGGCGTTTCATTATACGTTGACTACTTCTTCAGGAAGAAATTATAAAGGCAAAACAAAGCGTCGGCTTTTAGATTAAATTCACAACTGTAAAATAAATCAAATTTACAAAATTTTTGATGATAACTACACTATATATAAAAAAGATATGTTAATAAGATAAAAAGAAGCACTGACTTTTTAATACTTCAACAAAACTCTAAGATTTCTTCCTTAAATCTAAATATTTATGAATATTTCAATGGGGTTTCACAACAAAAATTCAAAATCACTTCCTGAACTTAGAAAATACAGGAAATTCACAAAATTGGTTCAAATTTGAACATATAACATCATTTTAATAATTTATTTTAGTTTTTCTATTAGTTTCATAGTTATCAAAATATATAGGTGCATATGCAGATTCAAAAAGCTTTGGGCCTTTATTTTTAAGCAACTTGAGCTCTTCATTGATTTCTGATGTCCTTCGATAATTAATTTGTTCAACAATTGTTCAATTTTTTTTTAAGTCAGAAACGTGTATTTCAAATTTACTGTATGTTATCGTGTCCACATTAGACTTTAAATTAGAAATTTATATTTTGATAATGATGTACTGCCGTGCCCAAAAAAAGTGGACATTTTTTTGACGTAAATTTAATAATACTAAAACTTTTGCTGGGTGGTTGTAATTATGATGACAGATAATAATTAATAAAAGTCAATTATTATTTGATTAAAAATAACGTTTCTATTTGATTTATTGATTCTTTTAATTGCAAATAAAGTAAAGGATAGCGGTATAACTTTTATAATCAAATAATTATTAGTTGAGTCTTACAACGTTATAGTCTCTCAACAAAATTTTCGACATTTTGGAATTATGTCAAAAAAGTGTCCCCTTTTTTTGGCCGCCACAGTAAATACTCAGTTCTGTTTAATTATGAGTAATAGGTTAAAAAGAGCTTATTTTTGAATTTGGATAAGTCTTTGGTTTATTAGATACAGTTTAGTTAATTGGAAGTTGTTCTTTTGATTTTACAGTCAGTGATTGCATGTTCCTTATTGTCTCATCTTTTTTTATTTTGATTTCTTGTCTTGAGTTCTAATAAATATGATAAAATACGAATCTTAATTGTAATCATTTATTGGTTCAAACCAACTGTTGTATAATTTAAAGGTTTTTCTCGTTGAGTTTCCAAAGTGTCATTTTCGAATTGAAACTTTTGGGAACACGTTAACTTTACAATAATATGTACTTCATCCATTCATTTCATAATATAAGCAGACACAAGAACTTGGAAGAACCTCCATACCGTTGCAAATACACACAAGAACTTTAGAATGTGAATTATATTAAACAAAAACTCGTCAGAAATGGATAGATAATTGGATAAATATTTTTGAGAAAATTGTAAAGAATCCAAATTTTTGAAAACGAATTTAAATAAAAATAAAGAATAACATGAACATAATAATGTTTAAAAACGAGTTTATCGGATAAGAGTCAGTTTAAACATTTAATTTTTATTAAATCTTTTTGACGAACTATGTTTTAACTAGTCGTCTTGCAGCACTAATTTTTACTGGAAATTTCGCAGTTTATTCTGTGAAACTTATTACGACAAACTAGGGATACCCGAATACCCGTTTATTTAAAAGAAACCGTTTTCTCTTTATGAATACCCAATACCATCATACGCACAACATTGTGGATAGTTGTGGAAATTGTTAATAAATTTATTTCGCAGTTATCGTCAGTTTATTTTAGTTAAAAGTCTTTGGCAGTTGTTTAAAATGAAATAAAGAAATTTTTCTTTAATTTTAGGTAAATATTGGCAGACAGGAAAAGCAACCAAGCGCCGTTCCTTGCAAACCCGACGTATTAAAAACTCATAATCACACGTATAGATACACTGGCCCAAAGAAGCCCCCTTTCACGTACACGGAATTAATCGAGCACGCCCTGAACGAAAAGGGTGAATTAACTGTCTCTGGTATTTATCAGTGGATATCGTAAGTGGTTTTCCATAATTTATGCTGTGCATATTTGTATGTGGTAAATCTGAGCGTGTTTGAGGAATCGCGGCGTAGCAGGTCGTCGATATTCCGTGCCGGGCACCGGGTGTCGCGGTCGTGGGACGCTTCTCTGGGGCCGCCCCCCGTTGACGTCCGATGGGGTGGGCCCAACGTTCTGATCCCTTTTAAGCAATTAGCATGTTTAAATGCCCGATGCGCTTCGACGGAGCCGGTGTGTGCCCCCTTTAATGCCACTGTTCATTCTCATCGGGATAATTTACGTCGGGACGCATTATCACGCAATTTTATAATATTGGGAAGTTATTTTTGGTATTAATGCAAAATTATTACTTTACACAATTAAGCTGAACGTAGCAAAAAGCTGCATCGGCCGGGAATCGAACCCGGGCCGCCCGCGTGGCAGGCGAGCATTCTACCACTGAACCACCGATGCTACATAGCCGATTTTTATTACATAACTTTTAACACTTCTTATGTAATACAAAAACTAATGTTAATGTACAATCAGGGTAAAAAAAAGAAATCTCCCCTGTGAAGTCGAACTGACAGACAATCGAGTGCAAGGAGCTTAACATTTTAGGGGGGGCGTCGTCGTCTTCTTATTACCCGACTGTACACAGGTTGTAAGAAAATTGGCTAAGTATGATAATTTCACTATTATTGTAACAGACCGGTTAAATTAAAAAAGAGAAAGTTCTAATTTTCAAATTAATATTCTCGATCAAAATGCGAAAGTTTTCTCTTCTTATGTAGTTTTGGTTTTATGTTATATATAAGACTGCGGTTATAACTAAAATATTACCAAATTTATTTCGAACTCTAGTCATTCATAGCACATCGTGACAGAGAAAAATGCTAGTGCCTCATGAAATATCATAGCGATTAAAAAGAAAACACACAATCGATAAGATGGGAAGACTTGATAAGACATCATAATACCAAAACTTTATGCAAAGTATCACGTGAAAGTGATCGTATTCTTCGAATTTCGCAGCGTCCCCTAAGCCGGGGGGTACGTATCGTGCCAGGCACTGGAACCTGTGGCACGAGGAAATGCACCGGATGCGGAAAGCCGGGTGCACACTCCGGGCACCTGTCTTTAGTGGTCCGTGTCCAAATGCACGATGTGATAATAGCAGACCAATTACTTCGCATCATAATAATGCGGCCCTTTACATTAATTTGTATGTACGCGTGCTCCCACGATCAGAATATTGGGTTATTGTTATGGGTAATTTAAGGGGGTGTATCGATATTAATTTGCCGCTTGCTCTGTGTCATATATTCCCTGGGTAATGTATAAGACATAACAAATCCCACGGAAATGATTAATAGCTTCCAAGCTTATGATTTTGGACAAACTAATTTTGAGAAAACTACAAAATCTACTAACAAATAGAATTGGTTAAAAGACATCTTTTATAATTCTCTTTGGTCTTACTCAACAATAACTCACTTTACTGAACAAAAGAAAATTGAAAATCAAAATAAAAAATTTCAAGTTAAAGTCAAAAAATTAAAGTAATCATTCTAGTCAGTTGATATTAATTTCTTTAAATGTTAATTAATTTTTGTACAAGTGAAGGGGTATTTTTAAACAAGTAACAACTTTATAGATATGCCAAGTCTTAATTTAATTTTTTTTCTTCAGTGCAAAACAAAACTTAGTAAAAAATTTCAAATATTGAATGAACATAAAAATAGTTTACTCTTTTAGACCCCAATGTACGAAACAGCGAAAATTTGCAGGAAAAAAAAACATGCCTTGATGACATCGTATTTCATAACAAAACGACGCAATATACACGCTCTGGCTTGCACGAACCCCCCTGTGCATCCCTGTGATCGTTTTTTCCACGCACTATTTTGATTGATACGCTCATCACGTGTTCATTTTCAATCGAAATAATTTTTTTCGTTTCGCAGTGATCACTTTCCTTTCTATAAGCAAAACGATGACAGGTGGAAGAATTCTGTTCGACATAATCTGTCGATAAACCCTCACTTCAGGAAGGGTAGCAAGGCGGTACATGGCGCAGGGCATCTCTGGACGATAGCTCAGAAGGAAGATAAAAAAACTTGGAATATCGTAAGTTCTGTTTTGGAAATTCGTTCCAATCAGTAAAGGTCAGCTTCTTTTAGAAGAAACAACGCATGCAACAGTTCATACAAACAACTTTAAGCGATTGGAATAAGGAAAGGCAACAAGAAATCGAATTGGCAACTGCCACTGCTAGTATTTTGCCAGATAATAACGACGATATCAGTATGATTGTACGTATTTTTTAACTGCTTTTAAATTCCCTGATTTTTGTTTTTGCTTTTTTACAGAATGCCATGTACACTCAAAATTCAAACCAAAATAACTTGAGGAAGCAAAACGTCGAGGTGGAATACATAATCGATGTAACCGGTGGTCTTGGAGGTAATTTCTACACCAATACTATTTTATCTCTCTAGATTTTGACGCCTTTTACTGCTCGTAGTCAATCTTATGTCCTGTGTCTGTGGTTTTTAACATTTATGTACGCCTTACTAACTAACATTTTCTATTCTATGTCGATACCAAGTTATTTCACTAGGTAGGTTTGCTCAGAATCTATTTGTCTCACAATGAAAGCAGCATGAAAACTTACACTAATTCTGCACAAATAAATCAAATTATATATTGAAGTTGTGCGTTAAAAATCTTTCACTCCGTAACTCCATTAGTATGAAAAAGTTCCTCTAATTCTTGTTTGTAAATAATTTAGCTCTATTCTTGAGGGTTACATAACTGTTCTTGGTTTTAAAATTAAATTCTCTCTCAAATGTAAATAATTCAAAGAGTGAATTGAAGAATTTTGTTTTTTAGATTTCCTCTGTCCCCCAGTGTCAAAAGAGCAAGTAGTGGAGGAATGTGGTCTAGGAGGCGATTACCTGATAACAGACTTGAACCCTAATACTCTTGGCCTAAATTTGACCGAAGCGGAGATAATTTCTGGGGCAAATCTTTACGATGATCTCAATTTTCAATGCTACGAACTCCAAACGGAATAGTAACAATAAATCCATTGCGCAGATTTACTTCGAAAACGGATTGTTCCATTGTTTCAATTAATTTAATTTAAAGTTTTTTATTGGTGTTATAGAAAAACGGCGAACGATTTAGGGCATGATATTATACGTTTCATTAGAAATAATTGCACTGCATCAAGAGGCACAGCCGCGAGACAAAACTGATTCAATAAAATTTGTAATTTTTGCCGTGACATGGAGGAATTAATTCAGACATTTTTTTCAAATTAAAAATCTACACCTCTTGAAAAGTTCCCTCAAACAAAGCATGTAAAAGTAGTCTAAATTTAACTAATAATTATATATCGTTGCAATATTTTAAGTGTACTTATTCGTCTCTGCCTAACTTCGCGTTCGAATGTTAGGGAGATATTTATCGACTCCGTCCATCTGTAGCAATTATAGTGTAATATTTTTATACAGTTAATTTGAAAATCGCTTGTATTAATTTGTAAGGACGCAACTGATTAAGTTTTGAGTTTTAGCATTATTTATACCTAGTCTAGTCACTTGTACAAATACAATAAATGATTGAAACACTTACGAAAGTACAATTTGTTTTATTTAAGTAAGAAGATACTATTTCCTCATCTTTCAATTTTTGGCGCTATTAGTATAAAATATTTTTAAATTTAAAATATCAGTTCGAGTTTATGAATAAATGAATATTTTTGTGAATTATTTCAAACTTGCATCTTTTAATGAAGGTGTCATTTTTGATGTAACATTTTGACAATGTGAAACAAAACAGAAAATTGTCAGTGTTTTCTCAAAAAACGAATTTTTTATACTTATAATGAAAATATACTTCGTGGTTTTGTTACTTACAATTCGAGGAGGATTTTTTAGTAGCGAAAGATTTCAAGGTCTACAGAAATTATTGAGTCATAACGACACCATAGAATGGTTGAAGACCATGGAAATTCACAACGATACATCTCCTTACTGTAACTTGTGCTGCATCAACATAACAGATCATACCATTGGCAAACAATGTGGATCTCATACTTTATGTAAATTTTCGGTAATTGTACCAATATTTTTAATTTTCATTGATGTTTTGTAAAATTATTATATAATCCTAAATAACTAAATATTCTTAGAGAAGTGAAGTAGGACCTGGTTGTAAAGGCTACGTCAATGTGCGTTTCACAACGGCGGAAAAACTAGCTCTCCTTGATAGTCATAATACACTTCGCATGCAAGTAGCAAAAGGTCTTGAATCTAGGGGAAATCCAGGACCTCAACCCATAGCGTCAAATATGAGGCAATTGCAATGGAATGGTGAATTAGCATTGATTGCGGAACGTTGGGCAGCCCAATGTATTTTCGCTCATGATAAGTGTCGTGATACAGGTTTTTCCCCGAAAACCCACTCACAAACAAATAGCTAGATACAATATATTCCAGAACGTTTTCCGATTGGCCAGAATTTAGCACGCGGAAATTTAGCAACCATCAATGAGCTATCATTAATCGATGATTGGTATAATGAAGTCATCTACTTCAATAACAGTGAAGTGCCCGGTTATAAAATGTAATAAATTTCTGTAAAAAACGAAAATTTGTTTTAAAAAGCATTTTTGATTTGCAGGCCGAAGCAAAGTACCCATCCAGCGCATAGTTATACACAATTGATGTGGGCTGACACCTATCAAATTGGTTTTTGATATCTAACAACTTTTTAAAGGTGCCAAATTAATTTTGTGTTTTCAGGGTGTGCGAGGGCTATATTTCAGCAAAGTCAAGACTCCAAAGTCGTTTATAAAGAACACCTGGTTTGTAACTATGGTCCAACAGGAAATATACCGAATCAACCGGTGTACAAGATTGGAGTACCTTGTTCATCATGTCCGGAAGGAACCGATTGTTCTCAGGATTATGATGGACTTTGCGAACATAATTTCGGCGATGGTAAATTTTGTTTAATTCCGAAAATAGATTATAAAATTTTTAATTTGATAGTTAATTTTATTTTATTTCAGTTAACATAAAAATGGATACTGCCCAGCATCTTTATAGTTCTTCGATTTTACACAAATGTTCAATATTCTTAATGCTTCTTATTTATTTCTTTTATTGTGTATACCTTTATATTGTACATTAAGAAATATTTTATTTTATATTTTAGTTGTTTATAACGTATAATAAAAATGAAGTTTATTTATTAAGTAGACATAAGTACAAATTAAAATTCTATCTAATTTAAATTTTTAAAAAATGAATTGCATATGATGCATTGTTTATGTTATGTAGTGTATGTATGTAAATCTTATATCAATTAGACTCAAGTGTTCCCAACACTGGTGATTTTTCACCATTTTTTGAGATTTCACCTCTGTAAATTTGGTGAATTTTAAATAAAATCTGGATATTTTTTTGGTTTATCGTAAGTACTTATGCAGTTGGTCAGATTGATGAAAATAAAAAAAAAATTGCAAAAGAAAGATGTTGAAATTATGCTAGTCATCACCTTAGCATAATTTCTTAAGCTATATATTGACCGTCTTTAGTTTCTAGTCTAGATATGGAATTATTTGGAATTATTTATTCATCAGCGCCCTCTATGACAAATGTTGCTTGCTTCTGTCAATTATGTGTGAATATAACTTTAGTCAATTTAAAGTTTTTTTAATTTAATAAATCTAAAATTACGTGGTGGGGTATCTTGAATCATATTTGTTTACGTGATAAAGCAGACAGCTGATAAAAGAGAAAGTTATTGCAAGCTACTAGGTAAGTAAATAACATTTATCGTATTTACTAAGATAAAAATTCTATCATTGAACTTCTGCGTATGTCGTAAATAGCGTATTTGGATAACAATTTTATAAAAAAATATTCTTTCTATAAACGTTGATGACAGATCACGTTCATTCGTAAACCAATAGGAACGCAAACGTCTTTGAGTCATCAGCCGCCTCCCAAAGCGCATCTGTGAATTTGACACATTTGACAGTTGGGCATTTGATGGTTAATTGTAAGCAGCGAACATGGCTGATCTGTTATCGGTGCCCCTGAAGAAACCATCAGAAGTTGATATCGTCAAACCGTTAAAAAATATAATACAATCAAGGTATAGCACCGCCGACAAACCAGAGGATTACAGCGATGCCATCAACGAATTAGCCAAATTAAGGAACAATGGTATTTGGAGAGTTTTCGAAAAATACGAGAGTTCCTTGGAAGTAATATACAGGTAATTCTGTTTTTCTTTTGGATTGTGCAGAATAACATTCCCTTACCCTTAGCTATTACGATCAGTTGGTAGCTCTGGAAACAAAAATTCCTGCACAAGAAGTTCAAGTACCATTCAAATGGAGAGATGCTTTTGATAAGGGATCCATATTTGGAAGCAAATCTAGCTTGAGTAAGTTCAATGATTCAATTCATGTTCTACATCTTAAATTGTCGTTTTAGCCATCGCATCATTGGGATATGAGAAAGTGTGTGTATTATTTAACATCGCCTCTCTTCAAAGCGCAGTGGCTGCTGCTCAGAGTGTTGAAAATGATGACGGTCTTAAACTTGCTGCCAAATTATTTCAGGTACATCTCAAGCTCATTGGGAGTACCATTCTTGTTAAATAATGATTGTATTATTCCAGCAAGCCGCTGGTATTTTCAATTACCTAAAGTCGACAGTGATGTTACAAATTCAACAGGAACCAACGCAGGACTTAAATCCTGATACGTTGGGAGCACTGTCTTACCTCATGTTGGCCCAAGCTCAAGAAATATTTGTTCACAAAGCCATACATGGTGCGTTTTTTTTTATTTTGATGGTTTTGCTTTTATGTTTTACTTTATGTTTTAGATAGTATGAAAGAAGCAGTGGTAGCTAAGTTAGCATCGCAGTGTGAAGAATTGTATGCTGAGTGCTTAAAAATATTTCAAAGGGAGAATTTGAAGCCACTTTGGGATAAGGAATGGATTCCAGTGGTAAATATTTTTTTAATTTAATAGTTTAAAAAAGTTCAAATTTAAATATCTTTGTAGATTGCTGGAAAACAAGCGTGTTTACGTGGAATAGCTGAATTTTATCAAAGCGTGGTTTGTAAGAACAACAAAGCAATTGGAGAAGAAATAACCTGGTTAGAAGTAAGTTACAAGCAGTTAATTTACAACAATTTAAATTCTACCGAATGTTTCTGTAGCATTCAGTGGAAATGTTTAAAGCTGGACATTCAAGAGCTGGGAAAACAATGTTTCAAGACCTGTTTAATAAAACACAACGTCATTTAACCGAAGCAAAGAAGGATAATGATTTTATTTATCATGAGAGAATCCCAGACATTAAATCTTTGGATCCAATAGGAAAGGCACAACCAGCCAAGTTATTGAGCGTAACCCATCCACTCAGTCAGAATTTTAGAGGTAAGTTCGAACATTGAATGTTGTTGGCAGTTTTTTTTATTGATCGTATTCCTCAGATCTGTTTAGCGATTTGGTACCAGTCGTCGTGCATCAAGCTATGGCAGCCTATGATATTCGAAAAACTGAAATTTTAAACGCAGAAATTGCACGGTTGAGAGAATCAACTCAAGTTCTGAACAGGTAACTTTCTATTTCTGGTTAATTAATGTAAATCAGCAAATTCTTCTTAAAGCGTTTTGGCCTCTCTTAATCTTCCTGCTGCTATTGAAGTCACCGAAGGCAATACTCTTCCTCCGTCCCTCATAGAAAAGGCTGACACTGTTAAACAAATGGGTGGCGCAGAAAAATTAGAAGCACTTATAAATGATCTGCCCGAATTGTTGAAAAGAAATCAGGATATTTTAGATGAAGTATAATATTTAGAACTCTGTTTTGCCAAAGCTTTAACTCGTTTATCCACAGGCTGATAGAATGTTAAATGAAGAAAAGCAAGCTGACGATACTTTAAAAGAACAGTTTAAGGAGAAGTGGAATAGAACTCCTTCAGAAAAGTTGACAGAAATGTTCCGATCAAATTCTGCTAAGTACAGGCAAATTATTAATAATGCAGTACAGGTATAACATATATATTACAATCATTTTGTTGATTAAATAAAATAATTTAGAACTTAATAACATTTCTTCTAGGCTGATAAAGTAGTCAGAGAAAAATTTGAGACCCATAAGCAAGGTATAGTACTTTTATGTCGTCCAACTTCTGAGTTACAATCAGCAGTTCCATCTGGTGATGGTGGATCAGTTGGCAACTCATCTGCAGTTGCTGAGCTCAGAAAATTAATGGATGAGGTACGTTTCCTCTACATTGTTCTCATAAATCAAAGCAGTTTATTCTTGCAGGTTGAAACGATAAAGGCAGAACGAGATGTAATAGAAGCAGAATTGACGAGTGCTACAGTTGACATGAAGTCTGAATTTATGAATGCGTTGGCCAAAGATGGGGCCATCAATGAACCAGCAATGTCAGTTGAAGGCCTAGGGCAAGTATTTGGGCCTTTACAGAAGCAAGTTAAAGAAAGCATTGAGAAGCAGGAGGGTCTGATACAAAGAATTCAGGTTTACTTAAAACAAAAATTTTTATATCCTTGTATTATATGATTATAATTTACAGCAAACAAACACCCAATTTGTTCAAGAACGGGGTTCATCAGCGGGTGGTCGTGATGCTATGATGTGTCAATTAGCAGCTGCATACGATTCTTTCCGTGAACTGTTAAATAATTTACAGGAGGGAACGAAATTTTATAATGATCTTACACAGGTAATTTTTTAATTTTGAATTGTATGTTTTTTTTTAAATTGATTTTTCTCCTATTTTTTAAGATATTGCTTGCATCTCAGAATAAGATTTCTGATTATTGCTTCGCTCGTAAGACTGAAAAAGAAGAACTATTGAAGGATTTGACTCAAGAACGTAGCAGACAAGCACCTGCTGTGACTCCGGCACAGCCAAGTTATCATTCAGGTAAATTTATGTGCAACTTACTATTATTATTATTTTTTTTTTTGGTGTAATTGATTGTTTATATTGCAGATATTAAACCAATTCAACCAAGTCAACCAACTCCGAGCTCACAACCTCAGGCACCTGCCCAATCTGTACCTACTACATTACCATATCCTGTGTATGTGCAAGGAATGCCGGTGCCTTTCGGTGCATCTTCTAATGCCCCATACCCATCATTTACTGCACCAACACCTATGCCGCAAGGCTATAACCCTTATGGTGCTGGTGCAGTTCCTTATCCTCGTAAGTAATGAATTAGGTTTTTAAACACTTTCATTTATTTATGTAATTTCCATTTGTAGCTACATATAATTATCCTGGAGGTTTTCCACAAGCTCCCGGTTACTCACAAGGTTATCCACAGCAAGGTTACCCACAGGGTTACCCTCAACAACCTGGTGGATATCAACAACCTCCTTCTGGTGGTTATCCTCACCAACCGCCACCTAATTCTGGATGGTAATACACTTGCATAATGTTGTAAGAATCGCATGCTTACATTTTATAATAGAGGCATTTTTTTATTAGGAAGCACAATGTATTCAATATTTCAATATCGTATCATTATTGTTAACCATTTAATATAGGTTTAAATTTTATTTCAATTTTCTAACGTGTTTTGTAAATGTTTATATATTTTGCTAGGACATATGTTATCGTGGTTTCTAATTAATTAATCAAGTTATTAGCTGAGGAAAAAATTCTGTTTTACATTAATTTTACTAAGGTTGTTGTTAATTGGTATCACTAGTGCCTATGTTATATATTTTTGTGCAAAATATAAATTGTTTCAACCTTGTCATGCTTATTTTGTGAAATACTGTAATATTTGAACACAAATTTAATGAGAAGATTCAACAACAAAATTATAAAAGTTATTAATGCTGCAAGTTTATTAGTTAATATTTCTTTTAATTATAAACTGTGAGAGTTAAATCATTTATTTATCATATTTGTCATACACAAAATTTAAAAATTGATTTGTTATACAGCTAACGAAAAATAAAGTAAACACTAAACAGATGTTTTTACAAGGGAATTTCTTTGGACTTCTCTACGAGTTCGCAGTGGTGACAATTATGGAAGACCTCGACGAAATTCTCCGTAGCAGACGCTTTATTTTCAGTGGGGAGCACGATTTTCAGTGTTAGGAGAAGGTCGTAATTGGCAGTTGATTCCCAAGTGAAATTTTCGAAGGTAACTGGTTCATTGGATACAAAATCACCACTTGAACCATCAGCGTTTTCCATCATCGACTCAACATAGGGTTGGAGACGTTCTGGGACGCAATTTTTGTTGCACTGAAGCTCTACGAAAACATTTATTAAAATAAATTTCTATTCTAATGCAAGAGTTGGCAGATATATAATTGGTATTCTGATTATCTGAGTATATTTTTTTTTACTTTTAAAGTTGTTTAATGTAACTCACCTACTGCATACGCAACATTTTCACTACTGCAAGGATTTCCAATCCTTCGACTGAACGTTTTATTGAATGTGTCTATTGCAATCTCGTCGTTATTGTAAACATTTCCGGCATCGTCGTTCATGTCGGATGAATTCAAACAGAATTTACTGAAGCACCTGTCTCGCCTTTTCGCATTTATCGAATCGTACGAGGCGTCTACGTAATAAAAGAAGTTGTGCCACCTCATTTGGTTTCGCACGTACCTCGTGAATTTCTGAAGGTTTTCAACACATCCGGCGCCCTCGACGAATCTCAGCTCGCTCGTTGTTTCCGGATTAAGAATTTCGTAGCGAGCAGAAACTTGGCAAGCTCCGTTTTCATATGTAGTTGTTATGTGATAGTTCGAGTTAACGTACATGTCGAGGAAGTCGATGATTTTGACTCCGAACCACGGGGAGAAGGAGCTTTTCAGAATTCTTGGTTCGATAACTTCCTCGAAATAATCTATGAACTCTTCGTTAAGTAAGAAAAGCTGCATCGTCGTGTGAGATTCCAACGGATTTTTAACCCCGTTCAATTTAAAATCGTGTTTGACGATTTCGTAAAAATAATCCAGCAATTTTCCACCTGCGAAGCAATACACGGAGTATTTAATATAGCGTTCGCAGACTGCGGATAATGCCCGGATTTCGCTCTTTAAAATCTGCACGATTTTATATTTCAGCTGTACATCGGATATCCAACGTCGCTTCTCGTCAGCGTCTTCGCAATTCTTCTCCGCCGCTATTATTTCTGTTATGATATTGTTGGTTTCGGTTTCCAGCAAGTCTTTTAAACCGAGGAAAGCGTCGTTGAGTATTTTCGTGCATCTTTCGTTAAACCAGATGCTTACGAGTCTCAGATTCGCAATATCCGTGTAATTAAAATGGGCAAACAATTTCCTGTGTACCTTCTCCGGAAGCGACTCAAAAACAGAGGGTAAACGCTCACCGGATTTAAGATCTCCCATTATTTTAAAATTTCATGACACTGACAAATTTTGACGATCACGTTGACAAACACGGTTTAACTTGTGCACTTGGATTATTTTTGTATTGAATGAGAAAAACGTGAATTTTTTTTCTTTAACAGTTAGTTGAGCGTAAAGTTAAAAAAAACACGAAGCAGAGAGGGGGTTGATATTTTAAATGTAAATCAATTTGAATTACTAACAAAATAATCCAATCACAGAATTGAATCAAGGGGCTCCAGTGGGAGTTGCATTCTGTGATTTCAAAAAAATCTTTAATTAAGGTCTTTCCACCTCTTGATAAAATAATGGACGGACAATCTATTATTACCTAATCAAGTGGATGGTAAAGCTCTGAATTTATTAATCTTAGTTATTTGAAGGGTTATATTTAAACTTGACCATTACAGATCAGAACTACATATATTGATGTCATCATATGATCATGTCAGATGCATTTTGAGGAACCAGAAGAACTGTTTGAAAATTAGGCGTTCCCCAGACTATTCCGGAAATGATAGCAATATGAAATAATTTTGTTTCTATTGATCAGGAATGTCGTTTCATTTGACTAGTCACTCTGTTTTCATTTAATTCAATTTTACACCATGATGTTTTTCCATGTCTAAATCAAAATTAAAAAAAAAAAAAACAGATTTCTTGGCTTAATCTATTGTGCACTAATTCTGCTTGTTTAAAGAAACCATAACTGCAATACCAATAGGTACAACACTCTGGATATAAACTCTCAAAAGGCTCATAGAATGGATTTGAAGATTTGTCTTCTCAAGGAACTATCGTCGAAGTTAAAGATAACTTTAACCTAATTGACCATAATCGGACTAAGTTATAAGCTCAAGGAGTGTTACATTACTTTATTAAAAAAAATATTTATTTACCTATTTACAGTTTACATAAATATCTCAATAGTTGATATCAAAAAGTGACCGAATACTTTTACGTTCCCTAGTCTTTCTCTTCATCTGAAAATATTTTAAATCCAGATCGTTATCTTTCACATTTTCCTCATCAAAACTGCTAGCTCTGCTGGAAATAGACGCAAGAGTTTCGGCCACAGCATACCTGTTAGGACTGCCCTTGAAGCTACTCATCTTAATTTTTTCTGATATGACGTCTCTGTAGAGATTATCCAGAGAGAAACGATCAGAAACCTTTCGGACACTTGTGTCCAAAGAATTTCGTCTGAGGCTCGATTTGCGTATCGTGGGAAGCGCTTCAAGGCTTTTGAAGTATTGACGGGATTGTTCAAATCGTTGACGCATTGCGTCAGCAAACTCAATATCTTCTTCGTGTTGTTGAATTGATCGAATCGTTTCCGGTATTACATTATTTTTGGCCTGGTCCTTATCAGGTTGCACTCGATTTTGCAGGATCGTTTTTTGGTACTTTGTGGCAACAAATTCTTTCTTCTTTAAGTCGCTTGCTGGAATTTCAAAAAAAGGTTAAACAAAATTGGGGCCTAATTTTAAGTCTCACCTTTTTCAAATACCTTAACTCGATCATAAATTAAATCTTTCCTCTTGTGGGTTTCATCATATTTTTCTTTAATCAACGCGCGCGGACTAGCTTTGATTTCCGTGATCGATTCGTTTTTAGCAATGATATTTCTTTGACGTGGATTTTTCTCTTGATTAATATTATTTAGGTAGTAATTTCGTCTATCTTTCACTGAAGGAAAAACCATCTCGTCCGTAGAAAGTTGCTTCTTTAGTTCGGTTTTTACATTTTCACTTTTGCGTTCAAGGGAATACGTAGATCGGGATAGTACTTTTAAATTACTTACTTTCGTTCTGATAAAACTATCGGAGCTTCCAAAGTCGGATGTTGCCAGATTAAGACCAGAAGCGTTAAAATTTCGTTGAACAAGGTTGTTCCAAAACTGGTATCTCTCTCGGAAGTTTCGTGATAGGTTTTCGTCTTCTGAATTGATGCTTTCTAAAGAGTTAGATCCGGTACTGTTCATTTGGTGTTTGGATAAATCGTTCACGACGAGGTTGGGTAGACTAACGGCGAGGTGCTTGTTGGTTTCTTTGAGTAAATCGATGTTGCAGTTATTCTTTTGCAGTGTCTTTACCTTGTCGGGTTTAACTTTACTTTCAAACCTACTCCTGATTTTGACCACGTTAATTTCGCTTACCTCGTCTTCCACACAAGCAAGTCGCTTTCTTTCTTCGGCCAAAGATGAGGCACCATCCTGCGAAGGATGCGTGGCATCTTTGGACGAATGCGAAGATACAACTTCTTGCGCAATACCTTGCGATACTGGGGAAGCTGTTTGGAAATGTTTAGTGTTTCTTTGAGAGTGACACGTTATGAGGTCCGGGTTTATAAAAATTTTCGGGGAATCGTTTTCGAATTTTTGTTTTACAGCTTTGACGTTGCTGACTTTTTTAAGGAGACGTAACTCTGTGTTGATTTCGAAATTTTCAGTTTCACGTGAGGAAGTTGGGGGTTCTTTTGCATTTTCTTCATTTTTTACGTATTTGTTGTATAAATCCTCGAATTCTGTGTTACTTTTTAAGCGTAAGAGGCCGAATGTATCCTTTTCGCTTATATTTTCTGGTTTTTCTTTTATAGATTGTTTTAAATTTACATAGTGTTCATAATCCACAGTGGAATCTTTTAAGTCTTCTTTTCTTCTTGAGGATTTTTCTGTAGTATTTTGGAAAGTCTTTTTAATTTTATCGTTTTCTTCGTTGACGTTATTCGTGGGCAAATCTATCATGTTGCTTATAACTTGCAAAGCCTCTTCTGGGGTTATTGCAGAAACTCTGACTTTATCTAAGGTACCATCTACATCCTTTTTAACAATTTTTTTATATGTTTCTTTAGTTGGTTGTTTTGTTCCTCTTTTTACTGCAGCTTCCCAGTCACTTTCCTTATTTAAAGAATTCGTATTATTTTGTTGAATGTCATTAAAATCGGTATTCTCAGATATACTTTCGTTAGTATCATACACACCGCTATCCTGCTCGTATAAGTTACTGTCTTCATCGACTTTGCACAATATTTTTGTTGAAGTCATTAACGTCAGATTGCTGTTTTTATTTTGACTGGCGTCATTAAAATATGCAATGTTATTATTGTTGGTAATATGTACTGATTCATTAATAAAAGTAATGCATTTAGATACTATTTTCCCAGTTTTCTTCAGGGGACGCTTTTTATTAGGTTCCAAAGAATCTATCACGTTGCTTTCATTCTTGATTACGCGTATGTTAAAAGGCGACCCTGACAAGTGTTCACCGTCGGTGGTCAAGCATAATTCATACACTCCAGTATGTGGAGGTATGAAAGACACCTTCGCTCTGCCCTCTTCGGTTTCGACTTTTATCTGAATTTCATCACTGCTTCTTCTGTTGGTGATTATGTTCGTGAGTGGCCCCAAATCGATCGACAAGGACCGAAAAAACGATCTTTGCGCCTTGCTCGGGATTGTTAACTTCTTTTGCTCGCGCCTCACGTCTTTTTGCACCTTTTTCACTAACCCCAACGTCCTGAATAAGTGCTGGGCGGAAATCGTTTGGGTTCCATACACGCTATAAGGGCCTTTCACGTTAATCAGCACGTTTTGCATTTTTTTCAGTCTAGAATTGGGGTAAATGTAGAAAACGGAGACGCGATTTTTTTCGCCTGTGAAAAGCCCCATACCTCTTGCTATATATTTTGAGGTATATTTAAACTCAGTGTTTTCTTTGGCATCTATTTTTGCAATGGCGTCTTGAATCGCTAGGAGGTACTTAACGAACGATTTTTCTATCTGAGAGTTGAAGACCCTTTGCTTAAAGTGCTCTTCATTCAGCACCTAACATAAAATAAACGTTTTGTATAAATGAAATTAAGTAATGCATAACTTACAGGTGTAACCCCTAAATACTTGAATGCCAAAGCTTGACCATGCGATGGGGGTTGATGCCAGTGTCGTTGGGGATTAGGACAAGCTCCTGGCACGGCGGTGTTAATGAGGGTGCAAAGGAGGGAGCCGTCTTTCCAATACTCGGCTATCTTGTTTGGCATGTGCGGTATTCTGTCGGACATCCACTTCAGTAAACGCTGCCTTTGCTTGAAAGAAGGACATATCACTGAAAGAGAATGAAATTCTGAAAATATGTGCGATGTTAAAATGTTCTTTTCTTTACGTACATTGCAGAGCATTTATTTCTATAATCAAATTTGAATAGCAAGAATTTCTTTGAAAAAAAGTCAACAATAAGTACGACTGTACGCTTTATTAAATTCTCTGAAACTCGCTAGTTCATTCAATTTGGAAATTGTCGCATTCAGTATAGTAGAGAAAAGTATATTTTCTATAACCTTCGCCTGCTTTATATTATATTACATTTTATAAAAGCATGAAATAAAAATTAGTTTAATTAAATTGGTGGTTTAATACTTGAGTTAAGAAAGATTAGCTGATAAATAGTCAAATGTCAAATTGATAGCGAAACCTTTATATTTAGGTTAGACATGAAATATTATTTCATACCCACCTGTAACCTAAAATTTATTGAATCACGTTATTACGCATTAGAAAGACCAACGAATAAAAATCGATAAAATAGAATCACTGCCTGCTTTCTGTTTCGATTCCTAAATCTGTCTGCGATATCAAAAAGGAATAACCATCGAAGCGTATGCGTAGCCCTGCAGATTTTCCTGTCCAGATACAAGACAAAGGCAGTGTAATATCCGGAAGCAGATCAAAAAGATACATCCGGGACATGTCGCCCGTGAAGAATGATTACGGCGAGGCAATCAGTCAAACCTAATGCGGTATGGGGCTCATCTACGTCTCAACGTCCCCGTTGCTACATGAAAGCAAGACTTATCGACAAACATACAAAAGAGTAATACAATTTATTAATTTTGTTAAGATTAATTCGACCTTAAATTTAAATATTGTTTATGTATTTTAAGAGCGACGAATAAAGAAATAACGTTGTCTTTTAAGTTCAACACAACTTCTCACTATTAATTTACTTAAACTATAATTCTCGCCTTTTACAGAAACAAATTATGTGCGCAGATTACCTTTAGAACTTTTTTTAAATTGAAATTTTGAAACTATTAAGAAATAACCAAAATCGATTATATTGGGGTTCAATTTGAAACGCTCACCTAACTAACTTTTTTATTTTTGAAGATAGAAATTCAGTTAAGTGGGCAAAGATTTTCTAAATTTCATGCTTGCATTTGAAATGAGATTTGTGGCGAGCATTGAATTGTGCAAAAGATTCCCCATTTAACCGTTGTTCTATGTCTTCTAATAAATGAGATACCAGTGCTGAACATTGAAATGTGGACATAGTATATATATTTGGACGTTATTTTCTTGGGAATGCAATATAAAAATATTTTTTTGTCAGCACTGTATAGGAGTGATGACATAGTTATAACCCTGTATACTTTATTGGGTACTTGAACAAAGATAAATGAGTTACAGCTTGGGGCATTTACAATCTAACAGACTGTACATGTTTTTTCATTTCTAATTTTTAAATGAGTTACCTATAATACTAATAATAATTGATTTAAACAAAAGCTTGACTTTACGTACACCGTATGGTTGACTTGTTCAGTTTCCGCCGCATTAAAGAGAATTAAAATTATTTTCGGCGGATTAGTGTACTTATGCGCAAGAAATTCGCCATGGGGCAGATTTTCTAATCCCAATATCTGATTCCGCCGTCGGACGTTTAGTCGCACAGTAAAATAATATAAAGTGAGAACTATTAATAAAGAACTATAGGTTGGTAAAAATGAAAGTTGTTGAATTGCCTCTATATTGCTAAAGTTATCTTAAATCGACGAAGGAATAAAGCGAAAGTCAGTTCTGCTGTATGTTTTTATTAATTACGAAAAAAAAAAAATCTGGGTGACTGATTCTTAGTACTGACCGCTTTTGACACTTTCTCTTAAAATTTTAGCAATTTTATTCTCATATTTATATAGTGATATTACCTGCTGCACAAGCAAATTAATCGTCGCTCTTCTTTCCTCTATATTTCATATTTTAACAAAATTTTTATTTTAAAATGATTTCGACACATAGTTCGCAATAATTCTCTGAATATTCTGCAATGGAACACTTTTTGGTGCATTATTATCGACAGGTGTCAATGCAGTTACAAATAGTGGTTCAATTATCACAGCTCGTTTTCAAATCGTTGCATTGTCATTTTTATTTCCACTTCAAAGTGAATTGAAATTTGAAGTGAGCTGCAGCACCACATTTTAAAATTAATAATCGCATACAAATCGATTATAACAGACGTTTCATACAAGTGCTAAAATCGTACTTCCAAAAGAAAATGAATTTCTGGCAGCGGGTTTTAGTCAAATTACTAGTAAATTTAATTTCGTTTATGGGCAGTCAATTATTTCTTTTTGCTGAAAGAAAGCAGGGCAATTACCATAATTTGTCGGGTACGGTTAAAAGCGTTCTAAATCGACTAAAAACGAAAATTGAATCGGACCGTCAAATTAATGCCGACCCGATTAAAAGCGAACGTAATTCAGATTTAATCGGGTTCCGGTCAGGCGGAAAGACGCCGGCGTGGACGGCAGCGTCGCGGCGCGGTTCAAGTATTAATATTAATTCGAGTGTAATTACGAGTGGCAATTATTAACGGTGAAGATGAGGCGGGTTGACCGACCACGCCCTTTCATTCGCGGCTAAATTGGAAATCGGGACGTAAAGTGAAAAGCTCTGGTGCTGTGACCGAACTACTCGTTCATTAATTAACCAAGCTCGTCGGCCAAACTTTAAGCTGAAATTGCCGTATAAATTATTAGGTACACTTATAACTACTATAACATTTATTAACGTCACTCATAAAGCTACTCGTGCGATTTATTATTTAAGGGAGGAATCTCTGTGCCATTCATGCAGTTGTTTGTTGCCAAATACACTTTAACGTAATAGTTTTGTTATATGGACATACAACTTGAAGGTTAATTGCGGTTTGTTAATGTATTGATAAATTTTCTATGATTTATAAAATATTATTTCTTTAAAATTTGAAATCGAATTAAATTTGAAATCGAATTAAAAAAGTACAAGTGTAGAAAACGTCCAGTTTTCTGGCACCTATTATAGGGTCGCCTTATTCAAAGCAATTTTAATCGAGCGCTTATCCTATGACGTAACGATGTATTTTTGAGTAAATTACCAAGTAAAGAAAGGCTGAATAATTCTTCAATTACCGTACAAATATTTGCGTAATTAAGTTAGAAAATGAAGTAATAAAACAACGTTATTCCAGGAGCGTTTAGTTATTTTGCTCGTTTATTATGTAAATTCTGCAACCCTATTTAAATAAACGAAGCAATTTAAGTTTCATTATTATGTTCACAATGTAATCAATAAACTTCCATCATAGCAGACATAAGACTTTTACTTGAAATATACTGAGAGGTTTTCTATTAAAAATTTTAAATAAAATAAATGATTACAACCTCAGCTCGTACTGTTCCGTATAACAAGTCGTACAGAATGAGTTTTGAGCTTTACAATTTAGTTTTAATATCTGCATTTATCTGACATGTCAGGCGAACATCGATATCGGGCGGTAAAAAACTGACGTACGTATATTGAAAAACTTTTCTCTCCCCTTTAAGTTAGACTTTAATTTTCTGATCACTGACGTGCAATAAGGATGTTTGGATTTTTTAGGGTGTTGTAATAAATGCGATTAGGCAATATCTACAAAATTAAATAAAATTTTAAATAATTAATTCATAACAAAATTAGTGAATATTTACTTACAGGAGACGTACGTGTCCAGGACCGGATAAGGGCGTATACCGATTCCGCGACGTCCGATTATCAGAGTTATTATGGCCAGTGGCAGGATAAGCTGGATGGCCAGTGGCAAACTTCCCCAACTGTAATCACTGACGCCATTTTCGGCAATGACGGGCCGCTCCTCGGGTTTAACTGAAAAATATTTTTAAACTTGATATAATTTTCAAATTAGAAAACGTTTCTATTATTAATAGTGTTTGGGCAAAATTATTTTACTTCTAATGAAAACGTTTCTCTATTTCGTCAAAAAATAGCAAGACGTTTGAAAAATTGTAAAAGTAGAAAATTAATTAGTTTTTCGACGTCCTGAAATAATTCACTAAAGGAAAACTGAAAACTAATCCTTGGAGTAACTAGGATCGCCATTTGTTCCAGGCGAATTGTCGAATATAATAAATACTGCAGTATTACATCACAAAAACCAAAACAAGAATAGAACTAATGACGAATACGGTAGGGTATGAGCGGAACAAATTCTTTATCCTTCGTAATCCTGGGTTGCTACCAGGTCCACCGACGCCGCACTTGTCCTGTTGATTTAGTGTGACCGGCTTTTATAATTGGACGGTGTTTGCGCTCGACGTGCGGTGGCGGAAGTCCGCTCCCCTTGTGTAAATTATGCGGCTTTCCTAAACAAAGAATAAACGCTGTGTACTTTTAGATTCCGAGCTTAATAATGATATAGGGCGAGCCTCACCCGACTTGACCACCCCCGTATTTCACGGCGGGCCGTAAACTTTGTAAATAATGCTGCCGTATATTATGCACACGTGCGCGTTATTGTCGTGACACCGACAAATCGCCTTCATCGTGGTAGAAGAACGAGCGGAACAAGCGTAAATAACAATAACAATTTAACCGGGATCGTAAATTGCATGCCGTTTTCTACCCTGATACACAAATTATTGGATTCTACTTCGTAATATAACTACTTCCATATTTTATTCAATATACAGTCGTACATAATAAGAAAATATTTTTAGAAAAGCTTTTTTTATAGAAAACATAATACTTTTTTAATATAAACAGTTCATGGAAATGAGGAGAGTTGAAGGTATAGGAAACCAAATCTAATTACACAGAAAGCAACTACACACAACATCCATAGTTTTAAAATGTCTGCAGAAAGAAGACTTCTGACTGAGTCGAACTGGAAGCTAGAGAAGGTGAAAAAAACAAATTTAATTAAAAAGTTGACGTAAACGAAGTTGTTTTTTCAGTAAGTGATAACAATAAACTTAAAAAAATTCTCCAAAAAATTAATAGAAGTTGCAAAAAAAGTGTTTAAAAAAGACTAAGTCAAAGTTCACCTGAGGCAGGCAATTTGGAATTAGATGATAGTCGGAGAAAGTCTTAGATTTCAAAAATATCGGCAGCTTGAATTTCTAATAAATGAGATAAAGAAGGAAGATAAAATTCACTGATTGGGTAAAATTAACAGTTGCGTAGTATTCTAATGTAGAACAAAATACAAATTGTTTGTCTTCGACCTCCTTGTAAAATTCAAGAAGAAATAAGAAAAAGGAAAATTATGCAGGACAGATTTTTTGCAAATATTTGGAGGGAAACTGACAAATATTGGACCGAATAGATACTAAAAAGAGTATGCGTTAAAATACGAAGACTGCAGGGTTGAAGCACGCAGAGAAAATAAAGGGTAAGATAGTCTGGAAGATACTTTATCAAATTACATTACGTCTAACGTATTCTTGACTGACTTGGGGAAGAAACGAAACAATGAAAATAAATTTTGGAGAGGTCTTCCGTCGATGGAACACGGAATGGGAAAGATTTACAAAATACAGAAGTTTCCGAATTGTTCATTCTTTTACAATAGGTATGAAGTTTAAACTCAAAGGCCATAGTAATTGAGGCACCTAGAGGGCATGGAGGACGAGGTACAGCTTGGAAAGCAAAAGGAAAAAAAGAAGACCTCAAGAAAAATTGAGAGAATAAATTACAAAAAACGGAGTAGAAATAAATGAAGAAAAGCAAAGAACACCGAATAATATCACAACATAGTTTAAAACTCTAGTTTGATCTTTTTTTCAGTTTCTTTTAAAAGAACTTGAAGGCCCATAGAGTGTAATAGGGCAGGTATGTTAAGATTTAAATGTAAAAACATATTTCAGTGTATATTTGACTTAAGTTTTCATTACTCTCATGGTAGTTTACGTAGTCAGTTATGTTTACACAGATTTTCGGACAACGAATTATGACGAACCGTTGGCAATGATATCATACAATGTTAAAAAAATTAGAGGGGGAATTTTTTTTAACGCTGTATGATAGTAGCAAGGCTGGTGGTTCTCAAAGAGTTTCGAAAAACCTTCAACTGCGATTATTTCGAAAACTATTAACTTTTTGATAAGGACATATGAGTTTAATCGTTACCATTTATAATGATATATTACAAGTTTCAAGCTTTGCACAACTAATCACAGTCAACCTATATGTAGATGTCCAAAAATAACATCAAAATATATAATTTATTTATAAATTCTGTATGTTCCTGTTTCGTATTTATTTTTACCAAGGGAACTGAAGCACGTGTCTGATAAATTTGGGAAATTTGTAGCTGTGCTTTAGAATTACCGAGTGAGAAATACAGATGCTCAGATTAGAGCTTACTTCAAAGAAATTACCGCCCGGATTACCGGACTGGATTATCAAAGCTCGAGAAGCATAAACGAATGTTTGTACCTATTCACAGCTTAAATTTTTTATCGCCCATGCTTTTTATCATTAGTACACAAACACCGCATTCTTTCCAGTACTTAATAGATAACCATCAAAACAATTTTCAAAACGAATTCGAAAAGTGGTGATAAGCTTATCTCCGGACTGCGGAGTTAATTTTTATTTTAGAAAAATATTTACTATTTCACGGCCGTATTGAAGAAAAATGGCGGTGCATTTTTAGTTGGTTTTAATTAAAAACTCATTAAAATTTAGCGATGCTAATCTGGATTAACGTTGCAGAGTAAACTCTCTTCCAGTGTTTTGCCTAATTTTAAATTAAGATAGGAATTCTCGGAGAAAGCTTGGTCGTACACAGGAAAATTGCTCCAAATGAAATTTTAATTAATCGCGATTTACGTACCTTTGCGTTTCTTTTGCGTGTCGTTCTGCGACATGGTCAGATTTGATCGAGGCGAGTGTGAAACTGGTGATGTTTTCGTGTGTGATCTGATAAAGCGACAAGCTAAGAAGATAAGATTGTCCATCTATTATAAATAAATTTTTACATAATTTTTGATTACGTTAGGTTGTTCTCGAAATAATACATTTTATTTTATATGAACACTATGAGATAGTTTTACTGACAAATTCACGTTTACCAGCAAACATTTGTTGCCAACGAAAATTTCAAAATTCTAAGCAATAATTGTAAAGAGTGTTTTTTTAAATCTCAAGACAGTTGTCAATTTGCCTTTTGACTTTGCCATTGACCTTACTTTCGAGGTTTTGAATACAACAAAACGATAAGACGACAGAAGAATATGATTTATTGTAATAAACGAAAAAAGACACTAACGAAAGAAAATATTAAGAAAATACGATTTACAGAAGAAAAATAGAAAAAAAAAAGTTCTTGTTCTCTCTTAGAATTATGTCAAATTTGAATCTCCCATGAATTTTTAATTTTTAACACAGTTTCTATTTCTTCCATGATGTTTCTGCTCATGTTTCATTTTCCCCCCTGTTCTTTCTAGGTTTTTATTTTTTCCAATTTTGTTCTTTTTTAGGTATTCAATATCTTTTCTGGAAACAAAAACAAAAGAAAAACAGTTCTCTTCTTTTTTCTTCTTGCCTTACTTTCAAATCTCCAACAATTTCTTAATTGTCAGCATAGTTTTTATTTCTTCCATGATTTTTTCTCGCACGTTCTGTTTTTCTCCCGTTCGGTTTATCCATGTCTTTTTAGATTATTTTTTCTCGCACATTCCTTTACTTCCATTCGAATTATCCATGTCTTTTCAGTTTTTTTTTTTTAATTTCGTTCTTATTTGAACTAATTTCTTTAATAACCTCTTCGGATTCATCTTTATAATACATTCAAATCGATTCAATCGTTTCTTCTTCATCAGCCAGGTTTATTTAATTTACCTCTCTTTTGTGAAGTCTTCTTATCTGTCTAACATTATCACCTGGTCTTCTTCATCACATTTTTGATGCACACAGGGACATCGAAAACCAACATCAAGCTTCGAGAATTTTTTTATCAGGTCCTTAGAGATCATAGATGAGCCTTACCTTTTTCTTTTTGTCTTTTAGATACTTTTGATTATATTGCCGATGATTTGCATTCATATGGCTCTGTTGGTATTGCTGTAGCATTTTCTATCTAGTTTTTTTCTCCAAAGATAATTGTGAGATGTCATTTCCGATTATGTCATTACTGTAAAATAGTATCAAGGAGTGCAAAGACTTACTTTTCGCCTTAGCTAAGATATGTCGTCCAGATTTCATGGCAAGACTTGCTTACTTTTCACCTAAGCTAAGACAACCTTGATTTTCTACGTTTGTTTTAATTAGTAACATTTACGATTATTAAATTTTATTTTTGTATTTACTTTCAAAATGTCTTTGATTTTTTTTTTTAATAAAAAATAATTTTTATTAGTAAACGATAACGTTTATTGCAGTAAATAATGCCTTACTTTACGCACTGCTGTAGGTTAAATCTACTTTAGGTACTTTAAACGTAATTTACTGTACGTTTCATTATGCAAAAAGAACGGAAAAAAAATTAATCGTTTCTTCTGTCAGTCCAACTTTACCTCATGCAAACAGAAATTGTTAAATATAATAATAAAATGTCGCTTATCTTGCAGCAGGTAGGTATGTTATTGACCTATAAAATTTATGTACTTAATTATACTAGGAACAAAACCGCGCACTACGTCTAGCCTAACTGTTATTTGTGTTATGGATTTAATTGTATAGAAAGTATGTAATTAAATCCGTTATACTGCGCACTATATCGGAAAATACATTCCATGACGAATGGATTGTAGGTATTTACCTTATCCTATTCTAAAAAAAAGCGAACTCATAAATTACAAAAGATATAATGATTGTAAAAGGTAAAAATGTCAATTTCTTACCAGAAACTGATGTCATTCGAGCGATATTTTTCTATCACTACCGTAACAACTGCGTAAACAATCACTAAAGAAAATTCGCCTCGTTAGTTAAGTCTAAACGCACGCGTTAACGCAGTGCCGTACTCGAACAGTTGTGAACATCACGCTTCACGAAATGGGCTTTCTTTAAGCTTCACGTGGTGGCTCCTCATGAAAACCCATTTCCATAATTCCGATCTGCTCGGCGGAGTATGAATGGGGAAAGACGCTCATGCGGAATCGTATCAAGCACATAGCGGCCGGGAAATTTGCGTTCGAATTCTATTCTATCGGATCGATCTGCCTGCGTATCGCGGCAAACTTTCGTTTTTCTTGGGGAAGATCGATCGCTACTCGTTCGGCCGTTGACGAGAAATTATCGCGGAGAAATTTCTACGGCTTCGCAAAATGCGGAAGCCTTGAATTATTACAGGGGTCTGAGAAGAGAGTATTTTAATTGAGTAAACACATTTGGGTGGACTTGAGAGTTATTTATTCTTTGGTGAAATATGCCCTGTTTCTGAGTTGTCTGAATTTTTGTTCTTCGTGGTGTTTTAGTTGCTCAACAAATTGGACTACGTGTACAGTGTGTCAATGAATTTTCTGCAATAGTCGAATGACATATAACTTTGCTATATTTTTCATAGTTTCTTTTGTTTTAAGAGGTTTCTTCATTAAAAGATTGAAACCGCAATTAATTTGGCCTTATACATTACATTTTTTATTACGCACTTATATACCTTCTTAAGGAATAAGTTTGATTAATCACTTTGACAATGCCGGATAATGCGATAACTATGAATGTAATTTGAACTTGGACAATTTTTTTTAGGTTTCTAGGGTTTCGTCGAAGAAGAGAATATTCTTCTTCATGGAATTTAAAATTTTTTTTTCCATATCGTAGAAGTTGGCAGATAAGGATAGGGAGGCACAACATTTTATAAAGTTGTTTTTCTTTTTCATTTTCAAGAGTTTTTTTAAATGGCTATTTGTTTTTTTTTGCTGGTAAGCAACTAATGAACGATTAATTTTTGCGTCCTTGATTGCATTTCTCCCCTTTTTTTTACAGGTTCTGTACATTCTGCGTTCCACCAGGGAGGAGAAGGTCCATATTTATGGTTTTCAGATGAAGAGATTTCCTAGCTGCTTTCGGCTTGTCTGATAATTTCCTGTAGGGAGTGAGTGTAGTCCAGTGTGTTTTCAGGAATATTTGACACAGTGTATATTGCTTGCTTGTAAGCGTCCCAGTGAATTTTATTGATGTTGGTATAAAAACTTCTAAAGGGAGGGTTTGTAAAAGGTTTTTTGAAGTAATAACAGAAAATGATTGCTCCCATGAGTATCATCCATGATTTTCCATTGACTTTTGTTAACAAGGTGGTCCGTGCATATAGACAGATAAAGAATATTATTCGAGAAACCTGGAGGTCTCAATCTTGTTGGGGAAGGGTCATTGTAAGTGTAATCCAAAGCATCTCGTTATGTTACCCAGACTGTTGTTGTGGGTACAATTCCGTAACTGATGGAGAGCATTAAAATCGCCACACAGAAGCAAGGGTTCTTCTATTGGATTTATTAAGTCTACAAGGTCTTGGTAAGACATGTAGATAGATACAATATCTAGGTCGAATAGCCAAACCGCAATAATTTGGCATCTTGAATTGTTAATATTCATATCCAGTATATCAAAATCTATATAACAAGACTAGCAGAGCCTCCCTTGCCATCTCTGTCATTTCTAATTACATAAAAATTCCTTACATCGCAGATTTGGTTGTTGGCTGATTGTTTTTAATAGTTTTAACAAATTACTTGCTGTTCCATTGTAAGATATTTAAAGCCATTATTTAGTTGGGGAGTTTGAAGAAAGAATTCACAGAATGATAAACTGTCTAATAATTCTATTACGATGCATGGTATGTTTTTTTATAATAAATTAAACTGGATCTGTTTGGTTGTTTAATTCCGAAAGAAGTTAAGGGAACTCCTGTTTGTTTGAAGTGACGTTATCTAACGTTAACGAAGGTTTGTTTAGCGAAACATATACAGGGGATTGTAGTCCCCACTAGGAAACCTCACATTTTCTTTATGTGAGGGAAGCCAAGGGGGACTGTTCTATATTTTTATTCAGCTTAGGAGGCGACCAGTGGAGAGTTGATTCCTCTTGTGCTGCTATTGGAGATTGGACTAGTGTCAATATGGACTCTTGCAGGCAAAGAAGGGAATTCCTGAGGGCGAGCAGTTAGGTCGAAAGCCTTTTGTGTTTTTGGCATGCCATAATTTCTTTTATTTTCTTTTGTTTCTTCTGAATGTTTGTGCAGGTCTCTTTATTGTGGTCTTCAGCACATACTCTGTAACCTTTTCTGGAAACCAAGCAGATAATAAATCTTTCACTTACAGTTGATCAGCTTTTGCACTATGATCTGCGTATACACAAAACTTTTCTAAAACATTCGAGCAAATTGGTCACAGGAAGCCGAGCCTCGAATCGAAGTTTTTTTTTATTTAGTATTTTGCTGTGATTAATAGAGACAATGATTTAAGAGACTGAATTTCTGTTCGATTATGTAGGAATGTAGTGACAATTTGTTATTAAATTCCTACATATTTTATTTAAGTCAGGTCCTTCCTATTTTCTTCTTATATACATATACCACCTGTTCAAAAATAACTACATAAGGCTTGGTTATTGACAGTAAAGATAAAAAACCATAACACCTGTTGTCATGTTTATTTTGAAAGTTCAATTAAGCTACAATTACAATGGTTTTGCAATAGAACACAGCTTGCTGCAGACCTAACTTTTACTTTCCATTATGTAATTTACTTTTTTAACTCACGATACGTAACAGAAAAATGCTCTCTTGTTTACTTTAGTGAATCGTGCGCTAACTGAATACCGGATTAACTCCATTAGCAATTTAATTGCAATCACAGAAGCTAAAGTGCACAGAAATATAAGCATTATTATTTGATGCTATTGATTCGAAATCTAGACAGTTTCCACTAGAGGTATATTATTTTTTGATGTGCAAACTAAAGTACAAACTTTGTATCTAATTCATCAAACTACAGTAGATTTATAGAAAACTATATGATCAGAATTTTTTCTTCGCTTTATGATCTACTTCAAATTGTAAGTCATGCGGAAAACTAATTAGAACGAAAGTTTTTGTTTACTTTGTTATCGTTGAGTAGGAGAGATCGGCAAATAGCGCCCCAAAAAAATAGTTAGAGTCCACTAACAAAACTGTTTTCGATGCATCGACGTTTTACGACGCTCGTTTGCGCTAATATAGAGCTCCAACCTCTCGGAAAAGTTTCGTCAAGCTCTTGATACTCCGGGGGAAAATAGAGTGACACAAATGCCCCGTTTTATTGCGAACTTTAGAATCAATAAACCCGCGTTTTGGTTCGTGCTTTTTACGCGCCACCCCGTTGGACATAGAGTAAAGGCCAGCCGCGAATTAATGCTCTAGACTATTGGGGTGGATTTTTAATTGATTGTTTGAGGGAGGAAATGCTTTTATTCGAAGTACTCTTATCAGTTTGATTGCAAATTCGTATAAATTTAGTCGTCACTGATTTAATCTTCTATAATTAAACTGAATGTCTGATTAGATATTTTGAAATTTGCAACATGCATCTTGCGGTAGATTTATAAACTTACAAAAACAATGAAATTAATTTTTATGCTGTGAAATGAAGAAGTAGTCGAGATATGAAACTTGGCTTCTCAAATTCTGTTGCGTCCTGAAAAATTGACAATTGACATTCTGTATGTAGATATCCAAAAATAACATCAAAATACATAATTTATTTATAAATTCTATATGTTCCTGTTTCGTATTTATTTTTACCAAGGGAACTGGAGCACGTGTCTGATAAATTTGGGAAATTTGTAGCTGTGCTTTAGAATTACCGAGTGAGAAATACAGATGCTCAGATTAGAGCTTACTTCAAAGAAATTACCGCCCGGATTACCGGACTGGATTATCAAAGCTCGAGAAGCATAAATGAATGTTTCCAGCTATTCACAGCTTACATTTTTTATTGCCCACGCTTTTTATCATTAGTACACAAACACCGCATACTTTCTAGTACTTCATAGACAACCAGCAAAACAATCTTCAAAACGCAAAAGAAGAGTGGTGATAAGCTTCTCTCCGGATTGTGGAGTTAATTTTAATTTTAGAAAAATATTTACTATTTCAAGGCCATAATGACGGTGCATTTTTAGTTGGTTTTAATTAAAAACTCATTAAAATTTAGCGATGCTAATCTGGATTAAAGTTGCCGAGTAAACTCTCTTCCAGTGTTTTGCCTAATTTTAAATTAAGATAGGAATTCTCGGAGAAAGCTTGGTCGTGCACGGGAAAATTGCTTGAAATGAAATTAATTAATTAATCGCGATTTACGTACCTTTGAGTTTCTTTTGCGTGTCGTTCTGCGGCATGATCAGATTTGATTGAGACGAGTGTGAAATTGGTGATGTTTTCATACGTGATCTGATAAACCGACAAGCTATGAAGATAAGACTTACTAGCAAATATTTCTTCCTAATGAAAATATTAAAATTTGAAGCAATGGATATTGTTTTAAAGTTTAAAATTAATTAATGGAATTTACTTAGATTCATATATGTGTAACGTAGAAATTAATTTTTTGGTTCACTAGAAAACACTTGCGAAAATTGACAGTTATGGGGACTTCTCTCTTATTATTAGTAATTTATAATATTCATGCAAGGTATGACCATGATCAAATTATTTTCAGATCCTCCGTTTCCTAAATATTGTTATTCATGCTCACACAGGCGACATACTCTAGTAGTTCAAATATTAAAAATATGAAGTCCCATATAAACTAGAAAGATTCAGAAAATTTAACAAGATATTTTTCAATTAATTAATTAATCTTCACTCAGCTATTTTTGCAAGCAACAGATTGACGATGATGATGACGTAATTTTCTAAAAATATATTAATTGTCGATAACGTTAAAAAACATTTAAATAGTCAATGTGAGGTTTAAACTGTGGATATGTTTCTTGCTTGATCTTCCAAACATCCAGGAAAAAAAATCAAGACATTAACGAAAAAGAAAAAAAAACTTTTTTCCTCTTGTCTTTGTTTTATAATTGTGTCAAATTAAAATATCCCATAGTTTTTTTAATTCTCAACACAGTTTTAATTCCATCCATGGTTTTTCTTTTCACGTTTCTTTTTTGTTCTGTTAGATTTATTTATTTCTCTTTTGCTTTTTGAAGATGTCTTTTTCAGAAAAAAATCAGGAAATATAAAAGAAAAACTTTTCTCTCTCTTTTTTTTTCTCTTACCTTTTTTTTAGACTGGTTTTTTAATTCGCAACACAGTTTTAATTTCTTCCGTGGTTTTTCACTCGAGTTCATTTTTCTCCTGTTCGATTTATCCATGTCTTTTTAGATTTTTACATTTTTGTTGTTGTCTTTAATGTCATTTGTTCGGGTTCATTTTCATAATGCATTCAAATTGAAATAAATTTGGCTTTTGTGAAGTGCTTCTTACGACGTATCTTCTTATCTCTCTAACTTTATCATACTGGTTATCTTCATCAGGTAATTTAATTTTGTGCCTCAGCTCTTGGAGATTATGGGTTAGTCGTACCATTTCCTTCTCTTCTAGAGACCTTTGATTATATAGTCAATGATTTGTTGCTTTTCCTATTTATTTTCTTTTTTTAGATGTTCAATTGATGTATCCATCAAGTAGCCCTTGAATTTTTCATAACATTGGGAAGCTGGTCGTGAAAGAAATTAATGCGAAATGTCACCATACTATTAAAGTTTATATTTATTTACCGTAATAATTTTTTTTCCTCTAATGGGCAAGGTATTGGGCTGCGGAATACTTCTTATACCTTTAGGGGTTTAGGTTTCAACTATTATGGTCAACCCTACTAGAATTTAGCCTAATTTAGGGGAATTTTATTACTTTTATAATTGCTTCTGTCAAAGTTTGGTTAAACGCAGTAACATCCGCTCATGTGGCTGATGCGTCTTCTGGGTCTTCTACTCAAAGCCATCATCGTGTTAAGTTAGTTTGCATTTATAACATTGCCTATACTAATAGCAATTATATTTGCGTTTACAAGGCCATATGTTTAGGCCCTCCCTGTCTTCTGCGTTATCACATCAGCGTTTTAAGTAATGACTGCACACGTAATAGTAATTTTAATGAATGCAGTCATTACTAAAACTACTGATGATGTGGCGCCTAGTAGAGATACTTGACTTGAGAGGACCACGTGCGAGATAATTCAATACAAATGTGATTCGTGTTAATGAATCATTATATTTCAAACTAATTTATTTAAAAAAGTTCCAAATTAATCATTAAATCCTAAAGAACAAATTAGCAATTAGGATTTATTAAAATTGAATGAAAACAAACAACCTCAATGTTCCTCTTGAAATGTCCCGTTGAGAAAATGGTCACGATAACGTTTATTGCAAAAAATAATGACTTACTTTACGCACAGCTGTAGGTTAAACCTTTGTTTACTCTGTGCTTCATTACGCAAATAGAAAACGAAAAAAAAAATAATCGTTTCTTTGTTAGTTTAACTTTACCTTATGCAAACAGAAATAGATATACCTAATAATAAAATGTCGCTTATCTTGCAGCAGGTAAGTACGTTATTGACCTATAAAATTTGTATACTTATTTATACTAGGAACAAAACCGCGCATTACGTCTCGCCTAACTGTTATTGTTGTTATGAATTTAACTGCATAGAATGTATCCGTTATACTACGCACTATATTGGAAAATGCATTTAATGACGAGTGGGTTGTAGCCTTATCCCATTCGAAAAGAATCTCACTCATAAATTATAACGGATATGACTGTAAAAGGTAAAAATGTCAATTTCTTACCAAAAACTGATGTCATTCGAGCGATATTTTTTTATCACTACCATAACAACTGAATAAACAATCACTAAAGAAAATTCACCTCGTTAGTTAAGTCTAAACGCACGCGTTAACGCAGTGCCGTACTAGTTCGTACGTGTGTGAACATCGCGCTTCACAGAGTGGGCTTTCTTTAAGCTTCACGTGGTGGCTCCTCATGAAAACCCATTTCCATAATTCCGATCTGCTCGGCGGAGTGTGAATGGAGAAAGACGCTCACGCGGAATCGTACCAAGCACGTAGCGGCCGGGAAATTTGCGTTCGAATTCTGCCCTATCGGATCGCAGCAAACTTTCGTTTTTCTTGAGGAAGATCGATCGCTACTCGTTCGGCCGTTGACGAGAAATTATCGCGACTTCAGGTATTTGCGGAGAAATTTCTACGGCTTCGCAAAATGCGGAAGACTTGAATTATTGCCGGGGTCTGAGAAGGGAGTATTATAATTGAGTAAACACGTTTGGTTGGATTTGGAGTTATTTATTCCTTGTTTCAGAACTGTCTGAATTTTTGTTTCTTGTAGTTTGACAAAGTTGTAATTCGTTTTACAAATTAGTCTATTAGTACAAACTGTAAAAAAAATGTGTTCTCTAACGTGAACTACGAGATTTTTATCAAGTTCTATGCAAAAAAGAAGTTAATGAAGATTATTTCAGGTTTATTAAAGGTAATCAACATGAAAAGTTAAAAGGACCATTCACACAACGATTTTAATCATGAATCTATTTCCCTATTCACGTACAAAAAAAAGAAACAAATACAACTTGATTTATTAGTTACTGATAAATTTAGTATTCTTAGGATGATGAGACTTTATAGTTTCTGCTCATACTTAAAGATCAAGGACTTATATTTGCAACTAAATATTTAGAATAAATTCAAGGTGTTTGACATTTTTATCGAAATGCATTAACTATTCGTTAATAATATGCGTACAGACAACTTTTTTTGCATGACACTTAAGTATTGATACAAGTTTGCATGTCTATTACCTTCTAAATGGCGGAGGAGCACGTAATTCAATAATAAACTGTGACGCAGGCATTAAAAACCTTTCAAGTTAAAAAAGTTAGTTACCTTGTTTACGACTACTCTTAATGCGATTGGCGATGAAATTAGTTGCCATGTTTTAATGTTATTTCCAGTAAAATTTTGTCTGCAATAATTCCCTGTAAAAATTTACCAAAATATTCAACTTTTTTACTAAAAAAAAAAACAAGTTGTACGCAAATAGGTTTTCTCCTTATTTGTGCGGACTATAAGTGATTTGAGTTCATTATTTTTTTCTCTGTATTAAGAAATACGTAAATTTCCTCGTCGTTGAGTTTTAACGAAATCATTTTTGCCAACGAACGCTTACTTTATTTGAAAATTCACAAACTTTCGAGTTCATTCATTCGAAAACTCTCGCAAGAAATTATTTATTCACATTCTTAACAAGATAAAAAAAAAACGAGATACTTCTTGCAAAAGTCCGTAATCATGTATCCCGAATGTTTAAGCAGCGTCCTTGAGTCATTTAATGACATCAGTGAATCGAATGACATCTGCGAATCAGAAATTTACATCAAAATAACGAATGTTGTTGTTTAATTTGTTTTGATACGAGAAATCGTTTACATTTTAATGTTTTCGTCTTATTTAACGTCAACTTTTATTTTGCTGTATCTACGAACAAGAAAAACGAGTCCTCGTTTTCAATCGAATTCATCTGATCGATTAATTATTTATAATAAATTTTCGTTTCGCTCGTATAATTTGTTTATAATTGATAGTTCGCTTCAGTTATTATGGTTTTTAACCTACGGAGTAGTTTCAATGAAACGTTTCCAAATAGAAACATTTAATCACCGGTATTTCATAGATTTCTGTTAATCCATTGAAATCCATCTTATCTTGTTTACTGGTTTACAGGAAGAGAAAGCGCTCATTTTGACGACTGTTAATTAATTTATTTTAATTTTGTGGAAATGTGCTATCTAACACTAACACAGGTGATTTCAATGAATCATATCTAAATCTGAAATATGCTTTAAACTTAAGTATACTTTAATATGAGGTCATTTTTCATGACTTCTGATCAATTATTTTATATTTTAAATTTACTAGATTGAATTTGAATTTAAAAAAAATCATATTCAATTTAGTAATACATTCTGTAATTAATGGACATTTCAGCAAAACTTAAAAGTATAAAATATTGTGGGATTTTGAAGTTTAGGGTCCCTAGGTTTGATTAACATTTAACTTGTCAGATCCCCTACTACACCTTACCTTACTACATAAGTTAAATGTCAATCAGGTCTAGGGATTTTACCCTATAATCGTGTGCCGCGACGTTTCAGTTGACTTTAAATGTTACATAAACAAACATAACATTAAAAGATCTTGCAATTGGCAAATAGCTTTTTTGTGCAAATACTTTATATTTTATTTGATTTCATTTTACGCACTCAGTATTACTATCACGAGAATTACTTTTTTTGATTAATAGATGAAAGATGTCTTTCTTTCCTTTAGTAAACCAATTTGTATTTGTAAAATGTTCAGAAAAGGAGAAATCGATAGCTTTTTGAAATAAATCTGTAATTTGTTTAAATTTATCATCGAAATTTAAACTCGAATCAAAAAAGACCTGGTATTAGCCCAGCAAATGTTATAGGTCGAGTAAAGTAAATTTAATTAATAAAAATAAATTCCAGCACATATTTAATTAATTTACATAAAATTTTCGAAGCGCAACACGAGCTTCAAAAAATAAATTAAATCATACGGTTTAATTACGCGATAGGAATTTATTAATCCTGAGAAATATGTACGTGTGATGCAAATATTTCATAATTAACAATTTCTTTTCGCCCTGCCTGTTACACGCTCTCTCCACTAATAAAATATCGCGCTCTATTTAAGACCATTATTATTGTAGAAGTGCTTTTGTGTTTTAAACATTTACGCGGCGCTGCACACTTAGCCAAATCGGTTTTGGTTGAAACTAAAAAGTTATTTAATTTATGAAATACTTAGGGTTTTTTTCAATGGAAAGGCTCGTAGTATTTTCTCCTGTTTAATAACCGACGGATTTTTTAGAGCCTTCTGTGGAAAACACAATGGTGCATTCTGAGCAGGAGGTTTGGTTACCATTAGGAAAATTGAATCGTGACGGCGCTTGATGGCCACGAGATGCGATCGTGTAAAAGCTTTTCTTTTATGCTTGCATAAAATTGGCATCTTGGGTATCGACCGCCTAGCTTTTTATTATAAAATATCGGGAATTTTATTGGCATGCCTAAAGGTCAGAGTCGAACTGACATTGCAAGTTGTAAAGAGAAGTTTATTCGTTCACATTTCCAGGGCGAACAAAATAAACATTTTTCCTCTGGGCATCTATACTTTAATACTACAGCAAGAGTACGCGGTTGCCCTCACTGGTGGCTCATCGAATTTAAATTTTCATTGTGTTTGCGTTCGCTCTTTTTTCTTCTTTAGGAACAGCATTTTCCTTTAGGAAAATTCACGTTTCGTATATTACATAATAAATTATCAACAATTTAGTATTGCGTAGAATTTGATGGACGTTACCTAAGCTATCAAATAATCCCAACGATGATGTGATGTTTTGTAAACAGCTTGTTTTAAACGAAGCCGAAAAAAGTCACCGTCCTGATTAGTCCATCAGACGCAGGACATCATCAATCACACCTTCCCCTCATTCGCAGCCCCTTAATCGCTTCACAACCACCGGAATTTGAACCCCGTAAAACCTATCGCGATCAAAGAAGAATCCGGGCACCCCACGCACATGTCGTCCTTTGCGCGTTGTTGTTTTACGATTCAACAGAGCGCCCTTTGCGTCGAAAAATGTGTAGACATTTAGCGGCGTTCTGTTTTTGTGCGGGGAGATTGATGTCATGTGGGGTGGCGAGAATTAGTTTAGGGCAGCATTCATTTTGTGTTCTAAATTAGGCCACGTCCGGAAAGCAGTTTTTATTCTAATTCGCGTTCTTTATGTTCTACTTGAGGTACACAAGGAGAGAGCGTTTTGAAACCAAATTATATAAATTTTGTCCATGTTTAATAATAATTTCTTTGAAGCCAAGTTTCAAAAGTGCTGTACAAAACTTATTACAATATCACATTAGTCACTGCGTCAAAAAATGACTTTTCGACCACTTTTTTTTTGCTCGTTTAATTATTTCATTGAAATCATTAGATTAAAGTGGAGCAGTTTTTCTTTTCTGTAAAATAAATTACCTACTGCAATAAAAATCGAACCTCAGGTAAACTACTATAATGCGATCCGTATTATTTAAAATATTCATTTCAATTTTCATGAACTAACAAATAAATTCGGCGAAAATTTAATTATGAAAAGCTCACGCAGACCAATTTTTTCCAACGCTGTTTCCAATACTCGGTCCATAATTCAAATTCGTAAAACAAGCGAAAAGTTCCGCACTACATGCTCATGTAAATTTCAACGCATTGTTTGTTTTGCGTTCGATGAATTTGTTGTGTTTAAACTTGGCAACAATTTCGCCTACATTTCTTCAGCCATTTGAGTAAACACCCGCTCTGATTTAAAAACCGGGTTAGTGTAACCTCCTAATTGTGAATCCGAATTAAATTCATATATGTGTGAAAGTTTCCTGGTTAAAAATTCATAAACGGAGAGTGTATGAATTTTGTAATTAAAATTTGCTACCGCGTGGTTAATGCCTGATGCAAAATTTATTAAATCGCGGTACTGAAAGGTGTTAACAATGAATTGCTTTGATAATTAGGAATCATATTGTATTTTATGTACCGCTTAATACTACAATAGCTATATCTTAGTTATATACCAAGTTGAGATATACATAAAAAGGCTTATACTTTTAATAACTTTAATAAGAGATGATTAAAACCATGTTACCATGTACAGGAGAATTCCTTTAAATTGTAAGGATCCGGAAATGATTAATTTTTTTATTAAAAGCTATAAAAATTAAGTTCCCACGTAAAGAATTGAAACACAGGAGACTGCAAATTGCTATATTTAAACCGAAACGTACATCTTGTATTATAGGAATAATATTCAAAACGTGACTTAAGATGTCTGAAAGTCTGTCCTAAGCATAGAATTACGCGGGAAAAAAATTCGTTCTTATCACAGGCTGTCGCCCTAAGAAATGTTGATTCAGCAAATTCGTACCTTTTCTGCTGAATCGACAATTGGAGCCGAGGTCAGAGTATTTCGTACATACGGCATCGGGAAATTGGTAGAAACTACCCCATCTGCCATTTCGTGGTAGCTACTCCTCATTTAGAAGCTTCGCGCGGGATAGAAAAATTTACATTTAATTAGCTCACTTGATGTCACCGCTTCTTCAAAAAGGAAACTTGACAAAAAATGCTCAAATAAACCCGTGAGCCAGAAAAACAGTTAGTTCTGTCCCGGTAAAGTAGTTTTTCCAACTTGAATCGGCGCGTTTGCTCTCGCCGCTGATTGTTCTTTACTAAGTTCGGTTTGTTTTCCGTGAAGAATCAATTAATTCATCATAATTGTTAGCTTTAATTCAATAATTAATAAAAAGCTTTATTCGCATATATCGAAAATCTGTCCTTCTCTCTTCAAATTATTATGTATTATATCAATAATAATTACCATTGTTGAATTTATGTTATTTTATATTATGTTTTTCTTTGTTCGTTGTCTATAATGTGATTTTATTTAATATTGATTACTGGATTGCAATGGGGCTCCAGAGCATCCTAATTGGGACCTCATCAGCAGAAGTGTAACTCGAGAATTCCATCGCAATTCCAACGATTCTTGGGAGAGAAGATCAGGAAGAAAAATTCAACAATCCCAAAGTTGTAAAGTAAGAAAAAGGGCAAAAATTGATACCATCTAAGAAGAGCGCTGAGGGCTGTGGCTGGCTATCTACAGACTAATTCCAGACACGCTCAAATAAGGGAATTGCGATTTGCATCTCTTTTGCTTTGTCAAAATTTTGTGTAAAAAGAGTGAGTAGTTTAGAACAGGTATTTGTCATCAGAGTTTTATCCAAAGTCAGAGATTTATTACTTCTATCTCTTGAGCTTCCCTTTTTGATCATTCTCCTTTTTATAACCCCTCTCACAAGCAATGTATCTACTAAAATTCAAACCCAAATATTTAAAACTAACTAATTTACGGAGTAGCAAAACCTCGTACAAAAATGAACCTTGTCACATTTTTAAGAAACGGTCTGTATATAATATTAAATCGTGCATTTCTCCGATAGGTAAGTACACATAAGTCAGTGCGTAATTTTCTGTTGGCTTCTTCTACACATACACACACACTATTGGTTCACCCTGTGTACTAACTGTGAAAAATCTGTTATATCTTTTTGCTCGACTAATTCGGAGATGATATTTAAAAAAAAGTTTGTTCATATTTCACGATAACAGTGCGATAAACGCAATGAATCTCATTACGAAGTGAAAAACTTTTTTAATACGCGTGATGAGACCTAAAAAAAACGAATTATTAAGCGGATTTTGGAATGTGGGTTTCACACCGCTCAGTTTTAATTACCCGTTTTAATTTTAATTAAATTCACCTCATGCATATTTAGGTTCCTTACGTATATATTAAACAAAGAAAAACATTGTTTTATTTATTTGCCAGTGATTTGCATTTTATTTTTTTGAATCTTAATGTGTTGAGGACCGTCGTGAATTATTTCATAAAGTGAGTCCCATTTGCTGACGCGAACAAAACCAGCGGGGTAGAAAAGCAGGATAGCATTAAAAACGTGAAATATTTATTGCCGAAATTAGGGGTTAATTAAAGGGAGTGCACCTCTGCTCGCCCGCCTGTAGGGTAATGTAATTTTAATGCCCCCGCGGCGTAAAACTTAATATTACAGGCGAAATTAAATTATTATCGGGCGTTTTACGCCGTCGTGCGTATTGGGCGCCGCATAAGATTAAGCGATTAGGTGTGCGCAAATTAATAAATTTGAATTTCTCTGAGGCTTCGAACTCATCCGGTTCATTATGCAAATCGATTTCAGCACACGCGAAAGTGTAGTGACAACGAATCCGTTATGCGTGACGAAGAAAGCTTGCTTTGGGAAAATTTCAAATTCAAATTAATGACAGTTAAAGGGGCGAATGAATCCTTTGTTGTCAAATTGTTCATTTGAATCGTTTAATAATTAATATATTTTTTTGTTAACTTGAGATGAGAATAGAAATATTTCTGTTTAAGGATCACGGTTCTAAGGATATAGCTTTAATATTACATTTACACTTTTACTCCATTCCTACACCTCCAGTCAGTAGTTTGCCTAACTGATTTATTTTCAATTTGGGGTACGCACGGTGGATAATCCTTTTTATTCGGTTTTTAATCAAATTTTCGACCGGGGTACAACGGACAGCTCATTAGATGCAAGGCTGCTACAAACGAGGCCGCACCGTTCGGACAACACGTTACGCTCATCAATTCTATTTGTGAAATTTAATTTCCCTCTGGAACAGCTGCGCTGGTAATACACCCCCGGTATACTTTCCCCGTCCCCCACAATCGTCACTGTAAACATGTGCACGCAATTAGCTTCCGCAAACACGGCATGTTTAGACAGGTAAAATCGGCGAATCCTTTTTGTGGTTTTAGGGAATGTGTAACACTAGCATTTGACTAAATACCGAGTGTAATCGTATTTTCTTACACAAATTTTGGCACGCTCCGAGTTTCCGTTAACAGTTCCTATCAATAGTTCACGGTTACAACTGAATTTCCGAATTTCCTAAAGTTAGTGGATGGTCCTATGTATAAGTTCAGCGAATTGGTTAAAAACTTCAATTTATACTTATATTTAAGTTAAAATAGAAACCAATAGAATACAAAAAAATCATCCAGGACGAGTAAATTAATAATGAATTAAGTATGGTATTAAACAGACCGTGATTCTTTTTATTTTGTGAAGTTCGTGCCTGTTTTAATATACGAAGGTCAATCGAAATTATCACTTTATTCACTCGTTCATTTTCTAAAGTGCCCTTATCGGTGAATATTCAGATTGAAGATTATTGAAACACGTAATAACGATTATCTTGTCCATAGGAACAATTCGATTTTGAGAAAACGAAAAAAAAATTAATAAATGACTTTCTGGGCAGAGATAAATTTGTCGCGCGACGTTAATGAGTGGGGTTCATGAAATATGCATCTCGTTGACATTGGCATTGGCATTTCGAAGGTAATTTCATGATGATACAGTCAAGAACGGTCCGTTTTAATTATGCATGAGCCAACCGGCTTAATAATTCTGGATTCGTCCCATCGCTTCACATATACTCCGTCATTTGTATGAAATTCTGCTTGGGGTTAGAAACGGAAGCACCATGATTACTTTCTGGAAAAGTTACAACAAAAATGTTTATGAATTGCTGAAGCTGTATCCTTACAATAAAATACTGGCTTTGGCTCCGTACGCTAGAACGGGAAACGCCTCCAAAGGATATCGATACAGTATTCAACGAATGAGTCTGAATCAGATCCTAATACTATTTAGTAAGTACAACTACATTACTACGATACGCCAAAGTTAACCGAATTGAAAATATTAGGAAAAAGAAAGTTTGGTATTCGTCCTTAAATCTGTATTTTCTTCTTAATTCGTCAATTTCTATTTTCTTGCAGTCAATATCTTTACTGAGTCTCTTAATTATTTTAATTTATTTTTATATCTAAAACAAGACTAGGTTTACAAGAAACAATGAAAGACTAATTTTTTCTAATGATGGGCAATACATAGTTTATAGGATTCGAAATTAACCAATACGAATATAAATTTGTTGGTTTCAGTACATGCGTGCACATATATAGGTGCATCTATAGCGCTGGTGTTGATACGAAAAGATCATATTTATACCGAAAGCAAGACCACAGATTATTTGATATTCACTTGCTACCTCACTAATTTGGGGCCCGGAATCAGTTTCATAGTGGTTTTCCAGCTGAAGCAGAAAGAGTTTTTCCACTGCCTGGAATCAGTGGATGCACTGGACCGACTTTTTAAGGCTTACCACATGAATTTCAACTATAAACTTCTTTACATAGCACACATTTGCTTTTTGGGAATGTTCTTCGTGGGTGTCGTCGTAAACACCACGACATATTTCGCCGTTTTGCACAGGAATTTCTGGGCTGAGTTGCCTGTGGCAATCGGTTTTCTGCCTACATTCGTTACAGGTTTTACTTATTTCTTTTATTTCACTTTCCTTGTGATCGTGGTGATTTTGAGGTATGGCCACGCGCATGAAGTGTTGACAAAAGTTAAGAAGATGAAGCTGGAAAGCAAGGAACAGATTATTAAAATTATCTACGACGTCTCTATAGTTCATTCGAAATTGCACGGGGTAGTCAGAGATTTAAATAAAGTTTTTGGAGTTCCATTACTGATCAGTGCGTCTTCTACTTTTTACCTCATTACTTTTTGCACGGTACTGAAAAACTATATCCCTCGAGATAGAATGGAAGAGCTCATATTTTTTACGACCTTTGATGCGATACTCTTCTCAATACTCCTTTTTTTATGCTCTATTCTCAAGTCTAAGGTAAAGTTATTTTATTATGCAAAGAATTGAAACCTTTTGGAATTTACGTTTTAGTCGCAGAAAACTGGGAAAATTCTATGTGATATTGAAGTGACGTATTTTGATTACGACATCGCCGAAAAGGTAACATCTTTTCGACGTCGTTTGAAAATATTTGATTAAGTTTTGGAATTTTTATAGAAAATTGGTTTGTTACTGCAGATATTGCATGAGGATGTGGAGTTCACAGCGGCGAATTTAATTGTCATCGATCTAGATTTGCCTTTCAGAGTGAGTTCGTCTCGTTTTAGTATTTTTAATTTGATTTTATTTGTTTACAGTATTTTGGTGGGCTTACTATGATGGTGCTGTTCCTTCAAAATTTGAAGTTCTGGGCATGAAAATTTAAAAATAAATATAATTTAATCAATTATATTTCAATAAACAAAATGAACATAAATTGGGTAGAAGAATATATACGTACGATGTTCTCCTTTCTATTCTCGTCCGCGCATAAATTTTGTACCATTTTAAATATTGACAGACTCTCCGGGACCTATAGAGATGGTTTAGAGCCGGAATATTCCGGCTGTGTTCTCTCTTTTTGAGTTTACGACTTCCCGGAATTACTCCGGACGGACTCCGTTTTATCCATTAACTGAGCGAGCCAAGCGGACAACACTAACGGGTAGCAGTTACTCTCCACGCTTTTAGTTTTCCTCTGGTGTGGGAAGGGGTTGATTGGATTAAAATTCTCGAAACGCGGCCATTGTTGTTAGTTCGTCTATTTGTGTGCGCTCCGCTTTATCTGATTCGGCGCATTTTCTTTAGTGCTTCGCTCTGTGCGGACGTGGTTATCGTTGCAAAGAATTTTATGTGGCGGAGCAACAAATTGGAGAGTTTTTCCTTTTTCCTAATAAAACGGCGCGCGTTATTTACTGCTGAAGGATCAGATAAATAAATCCCATCGACGTTGCACCAAGACGAAGGAGAAGGAGAGTTCGTTCTGCGCCCATTTGTGTTCCGGTGGTGTGTAGCCATCGGCTTAACGTTTAAAATATATGAGTTGTTTTGACAGATACATCTTTTACGGCTGGCCGACCAGATGTTGCAAAAAGAATGCCGCAAAGGAAACGTCAGAAGAGTGCGTGTCATATATCACCGCCTGTTCGTAGGATTAAGCTGACTGAACTTGGTCCTGCTAAACGAATCCTTCACTTTCCATCGTCGTTTTTTATAAATCATGATAAATTAATACACTTGCGCACTGAATTAGTCTGTAATTTACATCCACTAGTTAAGTAAACTAATCTTGAGCAGAATAAAAAGCTTTCAACTCTATAGAAATTTAATTTGACTTTTCCAGAGCGTTGAATATAAAAAAATATACTTAAGTACGATGAAATAAAAAAAAGCAATTCATAAATTTCTTTACGAACTCAAATAATTCGCACCAGCCAAAATTCCCATTTCCTTATTATTTCTCGCTTTTCCCCAGGACCCCCAGAAAAACAAGCTCGCACGATAAGCACTGATCTAATGATCGTATTTACGGGGGCTGTCGCTCTCCCCCTGGCACACATACATCGCCGTCTTCGGGGCCATTAACGACGAGGGAGACCGGCAATAAGCAGCGGCAAATGCCTTAATGCCGGCAACAAATGTCGGTAGCAGTGCGCCACTTTACTCGTCTTTAAGGTGTCAGAAGTACGTTTCCCGACGCTTTATTTCCCGCATCATAAAAGAAGCACGAGGGAAGGAATACAAGGGAACGGTAGAAGTTCGCCCAGAATAATGCAGTCAAGACTTAATTTTGCTTTGAAATTTATAATACTTAGTGGGGTTGCAAAGAATTCGATTTGGATTCTGTATTTACAAATGAATCATTAAAATATTTTTCACATAAAATTTTTCATAAAAAAACTTTGCTAATGAGTGATGATTGATGAATGGAATTAATTAAAATAAATCCGCTGACGGTAACAAAGAATTTGTTTATAAATTTCGAATCATTTAGAAACAAATTTAATAAAACGTATTATTTTTTTCATAATAAATGTGCCCACTATACATCTGGGAGTGCTTTTTTTTTGTTCGAAGGATTTTTCGTTGATAAAATAAACCGAAGGACCTTTTTTTTTAATATAGCGTGATATATATTTTCCGGGAGCGTTACGGATTCGACACAACGCCTACGAGAGGAAAAAATTTACATTTGTATCGGAACGCGTTCCAGAAGAATAAGATATAAGGGGTCAGCCGGTGGTAATCTGGTTCGACATTTGTCACGGCCGGTCCTGCAAATTTGCGATAACACACACCCGACGACCCTCCTTCCCAATATGTCGTCAGAAAAATGAAAGGGGTCCCTATAAAAATAACAAATACATAAATACTACTTTTATAAATTGTTTTTAAATTCAAGGCAAGCTTAATTAACCTCACCATCATATAACTGGGGCAACTTTAATTAACAGGCAAGTCTCGTTGCATCGTGTGACAAAGTAAGAGTCACACAACAATTAGTGAAAGACAATCACACTTCTCTCTAAAACTTCAAATGTCATGGTAGCTCACTAGCTCTTTTAGACTAATGGAAGGTCGTTTTAAATATGCATCTAGTTCTATATTACTTCGTTGTTAAATAATTCGCGCTCCAGCTTCTAGCGTAATTTCCCTCTTGACATTCTCTGCTGCCGCCATTTCAAAATACTTAGGCAAATCAAATTTCACGTGCGCCGATGAACGGCCAATATTTTAGAATAACTGCACTCTGCGGCTTTACGTTTGCACTTTTCGTAAGTAATTGATGGAAACAGAATTAAAAAAAGGAAGGAGTATTCCTGTAAATGGTATACGATTCAAATAAACTGAGTGAATTCAGAAAGACGAATATTTGTTTGACTTTTAGGCCATATTCTGTTAGTAATTACTAAAATTAGTTTGAATTCCTGAAAAAAATGTTAAACAAGTTTTCTCCATGGCTTCCAGTGAACTGTGTTGTTCTCTGTCGCTTTTTAGTATCAAGTCTACTCACAAAACAAGTTAATAATTTTATATTTTAAAGTTTTCAATTAAGAAAACTATTGGGTTTGTGTTGAGCTGTCTTCAAGTTTCCTTTTGGTTTGTTTAAATCACAATGAAATAAATCGAATCTCTTCTATTGAAATGTAGCAGAGGCGAGCGTAATTTATTAGCGAGCGTTGGCCATCGAAGCCAAAAAAAGAATCTCGCATTTGCTGCTCAATATTCCAAACTAATCGAAATCAATTTCGAATGGACGTTCCGACAATAAAAACGTCGGCCTAATTTTATTCCCCATAAACTCGCTGGAAAAACCGAAAGGCCATGACATATCGCACTAAAAAAGATAAAACTTTTGCTCGTAGATGGGACACGCGAGTATTAGTATTCAGCAAAATCTAAAGTGGGGATTTAGTTTCGGAGATGTATCTTCGGGGGCTATCAGCCGATTTGTCCGATCGCGTTTACATAAATCGGCATCCTCGGGGGCGGCGATGGCACAAGAGGAAGGTAAATTATTCCCGGTCACGGTTACAAACATCAAGAGATCCACCCTCACATTATTTCACAATTTTATAGCACTGCATAGCATTAGCGTGATTTACGGCGCTGGTGGATGCTGATTTCAATATATCACGGGTGCGGGTCCTGTTTGAGAACTACTCCCGCGAAAGCTTAATTTATATGCTAATGTTATATAAAACTTGACGACTTTCCTACCTAAGACAATAAGTCATTTTACTAGACTAACGCTACTGGAATACTAAAGCTGCGTCGGCGGAAATTACACGAGTTTACAGTCGAACGCCTATTCCGTCAATCTGTCCACACATTTCCTACGAACTTTAATTTCGTGAACGATTCGTTTCATCATATCTCAGCAAGGCGAATAGTTTTCGCATTAATTATTCATGGACGTTTTATCCTCGACAAGCAGCGCTCTCAGAACTCTGGAACACATCAAAAGACAATACACTACGCGAAACAGAATCTCTTTAAAACAAAACAAAACTCGACATCAAGTTACAACGTCTTGGCTTTATTTAGAACATTAACATAACTAGAACAAAAAATTAAGTAATTCGAAGAAGTTATAGTGTTTGTGATTATAGAAACAATCTGTAATGATATACTATAGATCATACTATAATATACCAAACAGCACACTTTGTGAGACCTGCAGGGGTAGGTGTCGATATTGTTGCATTAACAATACGAGAACATCTGAAATACCAAATGAATGCAAGTGGTAGAAATCACCTAATCGAAATTGAATTTCAATGTCCATATTTAAAGTGTTCTCTAAAAGCATTCTGTAATTCTCATTTTCCATAAAAAAATTTAGCACACGTCAGTTGCAGTTTAGACGTTAACATGCACATCCATAAAAAATGGCGGATATAAAATCAAAACGTCCACTATTAAAACCACCTCATCGGATTTCATAACAAGCGGGAAACTGTTTTAACAGCAATTAAAACGCCGCGATGTCATCCGTTCCGACAATTAAAAAATCGCATTAGCAAGCTCAAAAATTCTGTTTCTGACACCTGAATGACGGCGCCATTAATTAAAGCTGCAATTTGGAGAGACGTTCTTCGCCCGAAAAACGAAGCCACTACATGGAAATAAGCAAAAATTTAATTACACGAAGGACGATAAGGAAAGACTTCCGCTTGTGAAGTTAGTTCGCTTCATTGTATCTGCTGCGGATATGTTCTTTTTATCATTGCTTTGTGAGCGCTGCGGCGGAAGCGACGCCGAGAGAGGGACGCCTAGGATTTAAGGTTTCTCATCACGTTTCGTCTACAGTCGAATCGGAGCAGAAGGACCCAACAATAAACGATGTTAAGACGTTGAAGTGTGATAGTTTTACCAATACTGGTGGAGAAAACCTATATTTCATATTCACTTAACAAACGAAAACGAAGTCAAGAAGATCATGATTGCCAAACAGTCAAAGCGAGGAAAGTTGGATAACAAACAATCAGAAAGCAAAAGGCGGCTTGGATTTTATTAAAAGACATTTCTCAACACGTCGACGTTAACGCTGATACTTGATATATTGTTAGACATGTGAGACACCCAAATCTCCTACCTGTGTTTGCAGTGGAACAGGATATTACGATATATGTCGGTCATTATTTATGGTTAAAGAAAATTAGTAGGGCACTACGATCTTTTATATTTCGAAGCTATTTTATGGCAAAAATAAACGAATTAATGGGAAAAGGTCGTGAAATATAGCTGTATTTTTTACACACAGTTCTCAAGCTGGGCATGTTAAAGCTACAGTGAATGAATGAATTAATGTTGCTGCATTAAAATAATGTAAAAGAATTCTAAGTATTTTACTTAGTAATACTACAGAATTATTACAAGTGTGGTCTCTATAAAAAATATTCGAATATACTTGAGAGTAGTTAAATAAAAAAAATCTATTGCGGAGGGTTAAATTTCGTTATCTGAGGGCGTAACCGGAGTTTCGCCATCTGCGAATTCACTCTACAGCTTTAATTAATTGGCGACTGTTTTTTTCCTCTGCGACAATAAAACACATCAACGTGATTAAGGTCCTACTCCAGCGCAACGTAAACAGAAGACAAAGAATGCGGGCGCTTTTAAAACTTAGCCAAACTCGTTACCGGTTCCGGTTCCGTAAGTTAACGACAGGCGCGATAATGAATCGCCGCGCTCTATTAATCTTGATAATTATTCACCGGCAATGGCAACTTTTACAGTCCGTGCCGGCGCTTTTTCTGCATTTCCGACCCGCCAAGTTTAGCCGTAAATCGCGGCGGCCAACCGGTCCCAGATTAGGTTTTTCTTCGGTTCTTCTCCTCTTCTTCGCCGTCTCCCGCCCCCACAATTACACCCTTAAATCTGGAACGTAAGTCGCGTTCGGTTCGCTGATGCGATAATCCGGCGAATTCTAATAAGTACGTTTTATGGAAACGTAATTAGCTAAATGGTGCTTGAGATTAATCCTTCCTAAAATAGAGACTTTCGGATAGTAGGGCAAGAGAATAGTTTGAACTCTTTAATTTCCATGAAGTTCATAGAAACCAAATTAGGTGTACAGAAATCATTTCCGAAGCAAATATTATGAACTAGAATAATTTGAACGCTTTATTTTGTATTTACAAGTATCGAGTTAATAGAAATTTGATGTTTCATTTAATTCACGTTTTCTGTGGCGTAAAAATTCTTTAAACAAAATATAAAAGTTAATATTTGTTGTTATAGGAATTACATTCTCCGACTTTATCTTTTCCTTATTTTTTTTCCCATCGTATGAGCTTGCCGAGCTTTTTCTTTCGTGATTTAACCCACCACATTTTTTTAACCAGTGACTCCTGCGACCGTTTAAATATATTAATTTAATTATAGTAACTTTCATTGAGGAAGGTCGATTATAAAGAAGCTTTCATTTTATAAATATGTATATGATGTTTTCCTTCATATCTTTTTACTTTTGCAGAATGAAGAAATTACTGGATAAGGTCTTTAAATAATATAAGGTCTTTATTGATCTCATCTCTCAAAACTTTATCCAGTAATTTCACTAATAAAAAAATAATACAGATGTAGCAGCTAAAAACTAAAAGTAACTTTCAATATAATCAGAAAAATGTATGCAGGGACTAGTGAATTAAAAGTATGAATATTAGTAAAATTATATGAACTGTTACGTATTGAAACTTCCGCATGGAAATATGGCAACACTGCAGAATTTTTGGTCATTTGAGAGATCATCGTGGCAACTGCGATCGCCGCCAAACGTAAGCTTGAAATTGTCGACCGACGAAAATTACTTTTGCGTTTATTGGATGGAGCTGACTTCATTTGCAATTCCTCCGCGTCAAGTGGCGATTCGATTTGTGGGAAGCGCGTCATAACTCGTTCATCGACGGTGTTGCTGGTCGTGTGTTATGCGTTACAATTTGTCGGAATTTTTGATAGAAAAATCAGAAGGACTCATCTACGACTTTGTTGGAATCATTTAAAATACCGCCAGATGAATTTTGGATATTTCTTTTATCCTAACAAGCTTGGAATGTGTTCAAATCCAGCTAATAAGGATTAACGGTTGACCCCATCCGCGAAATATCTACTTCGGCCTTTGGTCAATTATTCAAAACTCGATTTCTGATTGGCTAAATTCACAAGGTTGTTTAGCAAAATGGCCTTTAACGGACGACATTTTTGTCGTAACGTCTTTCTCAAACTCTCTATTATTTAGGGTGATTTTACTTTTTATCTTTATTTTCTCCTTTTATCTTTATTTTTTCTTAACAGTTCAAAACAAGAAAGTCACATTTATTCCTGTTTTCTAGTCTTGTCGTCAATAATAGTATATTAACATCTTTTTTAGTTAATCTATGATGAGAGCCTATTCCAAATGATAAGAAAATGATAAAATCAAGTTTTCTTGCCAGATGAAAATTATGAAAATTAATTAAAATTGTGTAACTGGCAGTGTAGAAAGTGTTAGGAAAGAGTTTATACATGTATTTCGGCCTTATTGGGCTTCATCAGAACTCTGTACCTTAAAAAATTTTGGTTTATTGAAAAATTTAGAAAAACTTACCCCTTTTTTGAATTTCTAAAATCCCAAAACACAAGAACAGGAATTAATGATAAAATTTTTTAAGGTACAGAGTTCTGATGAAGCCCAATAAGGCCGAAATACATGTATAAACTCTTTCCTAACACTTTCTATACTGCCAGTTACACAATTTTAATTAATTTTGATAAGAAAATGGTTGAAAATCTGATGTCGAGGTTGAAACACAAAGTAATTTTGTAATAGATTTAATAATGAAGAAAATGAAAAACTTTTTACTGTTGACTCTGTAAAAAATGAAACAGAAAAGGTTCGCTTTTTAGGAAAGTAAATGAAGGCAAGGAAAAACGAACTAAAGAAAAATCTCGTTCTTGACTCATTTTGGTACAATAAATGAGTTTTGAATTTAAGCTCTGCACCTCACATGATAGGTCTTAATTAATATCAATAGCTTTTATTTTATCAAGAAGCATCGACTTCTGAAGAATAGGTTGAATTGGGGGATTCAAGCTTTCACTTCTGAATGCTCACAAAAAACTTGGTCAATTGACATTAAAAAGTTTGCAACAGATAACATGTGAAACTAATCAAAACTGCGTGCAAACTAGAAGTTGTTTCAAAAACGAACGATTAAGAGAGTTCTGCAGGAACTCACCTATTCAGACGTAGATGAAATCGTTATATAGAATATGGACAATATAAAAAAAAGTATTTTATAACTGCATTCACTTTACTATATCGTATCTTGTCTAGAGAAAGAGTTCGACAAGTTCAACAATGACTTGTTTATATTTGTTAGGCCATCAAGGAGTTCCCCGAGAATTCTTGAAGATTCAATATGACTTAAATACACTCGCTTTGAAGTTAACATTAAATTCTTACATTTTTGAAAAGAACGAACTTCTCATCGTGTGGACAGTCTGTTTCGGAATTAATTCAGACGAACATGCTTGCCGTGAATCCCCTTTTGTCTTGTAATGATGTAAGCCCATTGTCCACAAATTCAGATTATAATGCTTCCTCCTGTTTACTCCGCATATAGATCGATATACAGGTATATACATGCAACTCTATTTTTTACTTATGTGTTTACCTCAAGCTTAATGTGCATTTCTGGGACACGGTAAATCTAGGTCAAGTAAGAGTTAGCATTTACATAATTTTAAACACAAAACTAGCATATCTCCAAAAGGTTGGTCATAGAAGACAAAGCGTTTGTCTCAGATTACTACAGCAATTTATTTCTTTAATTGACAATTTATGAATTGACGACTTGCTGTTCAATTACAATTACTGTAATTTTCTCCTATAAAATTATTATTTACATTCAAATGTTGTGTAGTTCTTGAGTAGTTAAGTAAAATCGAGGTTTAATTTGCCACATTTTACACCTTGACGTGTTACTAACGTCGGTGTTCGTTGCTTGATTAAAATTGAGATAAATTTATCTAATATTAAGTATCAACTAAGCATTTATAAATTTCTTTATTAATTATTTTGGAGTAGAAACACAAAATCATTTTTAAGACCGAAAATCAAAAATAATTACACAAAGCGCGTTCATTAGCAAATTAATTTCTGTAAAAACTTACAATCTAATTTAAACTGACGTGCCGCAAACAAAAATTTAATTAATAATTAAATTATTAAGGCTTCAGTAACTTCGGAGAATCCAAGTTGAAGTAACGTCGGTCGCGATGACTTTCAAACTTTAAATTCAAATTAAACTCGACCAATTAATTGATTGGGGCATTAATCATGGTCATTATCAAGCGTGCCCGGGTAATTTCCGTTTTTCACTCCCATTTTTAAACCGGCGGCGGCGTAAATATGGAACAGATGCCGCAAAAAATACGTCAAGGAAAAAAGGTCGTTCCTCGGAAACTTTGAATACTTTAGTGGAAAGTGTTGAACCGGAAATCAAATCAACGTTGCTTTGGTTTGATAGAGAGAATGTCCTTCGGTGTTGTTTTTTTCTCTTGATATTCTGATTTAAAAGAGGACAAACTGTTAGAGTTTAGTTAACAACAAGAAAATATTTAAATAAACAAATTTAGGGAAAGTAGTCAGTGTTGTTTTATTCGTATTTTTTTCCAAGCTTTGTGTACGAAATTGTATCCTATTTGTGCTCTTTGTTTAACGAAATTGTATCTTATTAGAAGTCCTTTTAGGGACTGTAATGGAGAACTGACAATGTTATGATGGGGAACTTATTTGGTTATTAGAACATAAAAGGAAAATTAGCCCAGCGCAGTGATGGGGCGTAAAAAGGAGGGACGCATAAAGTCTGAGTAGTTTCTTCGTTCATTTCGCGCTTTTACTGCTGTTTTTATGCGGGTTTTACCGCTCGTTACAAGGCGTAACTGCGCTCGATATTGAAACAGAAGGGAGGAATCATCAAAGCTAATCACCTAATTAAAAACTCAATGCAAATTAAAGAGTCTAATTTGTCTTTTCTCATCTGCAGAAGAAATTTGCATTGAAAACAATTACTTCGACCTAAGACGCCAATGAAATGAAATCCTTAACTTTAAAGGATTTGACTTGCGTTGTCCACACTTCAGCAATTTTTTTTTCTGGCCCTAGCTGTACATACGCATGGGATTTCATGTAACCTTGGGAGTACGAGATAACTTTGAGATACGAAGCGTAGCAAAGTATCATAAGCTACTAAACAGGCTCGAATGGGATGTGGCTTTTATCTCTCGTCGGAATAAGGATCGCAGTCGCCCAGTGCGGAACGTATTACGCCGGAAATTTATCCCAGAGGGTCGCCGCGTTAGATAAACTTATTGAAAGCGGAAACGCGATGATGGAAACTGCCAAATCGCAGGAAAACGCTATCAGAAAACTGTTACCATGTAACGTGAAACGAGAGATGACACATGAGATGTCTCACGGCTCTGGTTCATCTATTATGGCCCTCTTGACAGTTACGTGAGAACATTTTAATATTAAAACGTCGATGATAGAAGCGGCTAAGAAGTTATTAATCCTCCTCGGATTCTCTGCCTACCGTAATCTAATAAGTAAGGTGAGAGTTGACAGATAACGAGCGCTACAAAAGAAAATTCTGTACGCAAATAATATTTCCGACACGTGTAGACAATGGAAAAAGAAAAATACTGTTTGTCCGTGAGGGTAGTGAAGGAGCAGTAATTCGACAACACTGTATTTTTTTATGTAAAAAACTTATATCAAAAATAGAATAATGTGAAGAAAGAGATATGTAGGAAATGAAGAGCTTAACTTTAACGGCGTTACATTTTCTGGTGTAAAGACCTAAAATTAAAAACAATTATGAATTTTTTTTCAGAAAATGCTTTCATAATTTCCTAACTGCTCAGAATACCGATGGCAAAGTTAAAGAAAGTACGAAGTAAGACATTAAATGTGTTCAAAGTAATTGATAGGATTTTTATGATAATGTGACATGAAAACAAAACTAAATTGGAGTTGCATGTTCTTCTAATAGCACGTCAGTAATTCTTTCGAAACTAATCGCAACGAATTATGCCATAGCATTGTGCACCAAAAGCGATAATTACCAGCATTTTTTTTCTACATAGAAGTTGAATAAGAGTACCGCAAATTACGCGGTGGTTCTATAAGTACAAAGGCACGAACAGATGTCGAACAAGTCGAGTCTGGTTAAGTTTACGAAAGTACCAGAACTGTTCCTCTGCGCAAGAACTTAACTTTACAGATCGCGGTTAAAACTTGTACATAGTTTGTACAAGCCGACTTTAACTTCGGTTTCATTACGATTTAACTATAACGTTGCAAGAGTTGTTTTGAGTATCCACATTGAGCCATTGGTAAATTCAACTTAAAGAAAGAAGAATAGTAGAGGAACACTCATGGAACTAGACTTGCTTGCGTTAATTCGTCAGCGAAATACGAAGAGGGACACTTACAGGTACTAGACTCGCACGCGTTAATCCGACAGAGAAAATAATTTCCGAAACTTAAAATAAATGCCAGCCAGAAACGAGGAAGCTTAACCGGCGGCGGGTGGTGGTGGTGGTGGAGAAGGGTGCGCTGATTCCTAATGGAAATTGCTACTTAATAATTCATTTAACATCGCGCACAACATGCCATGTAAATCTTATGATTGCTGTAATTTGCGCGTCGGAATACATTACTCGGTCTGACTCGGTGGGGGGTGATGCGTGAGATATGGAGTCTACTGCATTAACTCAAAGTTATTCTGTTTAGTTATAGCGCTGAATCTCGTTAGATAGACTTTCGGATGATGCTGCTGTAATGTATCTATTTCATTTTCATATTAATTCAAAAATGGTGGAGGAGCTTGGTCAGACTGATTCATTAAAATTAACACTTTCGTGAATTTCCAACTAAATAATTCATGTACGTCAACTCACTTAACATTTTCTGTATCCTAAAATAACCAGATGGAAATGTGTGTCTGCAATATTTACTCGGTTGTTGTATGTACAGGCAAACGAGATTGCACATACACACACATGCATATGTAAGCAATGAGAGTTTGTTCGTCACATTTGGGTCACAGGTGCAGGATTCGTCTGGAGACTTGGCGCCTCTCCTCCTGACTTTCATATTACATGAGGGCCGTGCATGCATTATTAAATAGCGTTTCGATAGCAGCACGTGTTGCGTTTTATTTTCGTACGTGCGAATCATTTCGATTTTAATACGGCGAAAACGCGGAAGCTCACGAGGCATCACCGCCAGAAAAGTGCTTTATCATTCCGCTTGATGTTTAGAAATTTTTGTTGGACGCTAAGCGTCGCGCCGTTGCGGTGTTTTTCTTTGGTTTTATTCGAGTGCAGAAAACACCTAGAGATTATGCCTAGTCTGATAGATGATACGCATTTCTCACTGGACATTTCCGGCACATAAATCATCGTTTAAAATGTGAAAAGCGCGCTAAAATAATGAAAGCTAGGCTTCGCTGAAAATTTTAATTACACTTTACTCCACAAGCCAATAATTATCACCTAAATGGATATAAGAAACGAATTAATTTGTTAAATTTTATTGATTTTCTGGGGCTGGGTGTTATTTTCGAGTTATAAATTACCTGTTTAAATTGTGTAAAAGTTTTTTTACTATAGTCTGTTTTTAAACTAGGAGGAGTAATTTGAATTTTGCCCGCCAAAAACTGACAAAGTTATTGGGTGTTTGACAGCCGGTTTTACACAAGCCTTCAATTTAAACGAAAAAATTAACATTTTTCATAATTCTTGTGACAATTTCAGTTAGTTTTAAACTTGTCAACAAATCTATTGATAAAATTGGTTATTTGAAGAATTTGTAAACCTCCTAACCAAGCCAAATTAATTTCTGATGTAGTATTACAGTGTGAATCTACCTACGACAGGCCGACAACTGTTACTCCTCCTAGTTTAAAAATAGACTATAGTAAGTATAATAATTACTTACCTACATATTTCTAAGGGACTTCCGACGGTTACAGTTAAAATATTCTCTTGTATTTTCAGATATATCATTTTAATGTGTTGGTGACAAGTTGATTTGCACTCTCTGTTAGCTTTCACAGGATGTAAATGTATACAAATGTACAGAATTAATGAACGGCCCGCTGTTTTAATTGTCGCTAACTATCTGATAATGAGTTTTTAATTGAAGTTTTAATCGCAAGTGCGGAAGTAAAAATCTATCCTGCAGAAATAACGACGTGAAATTAAAATAATTGCAACACATTAAAGCGGAGGTAATTAAGAATTTAAAGCAAGACTATTATCGACGCGCCGCGAATTTTTCTTAAGCGTTTCAAGAAGAAACCCTCAGGAAAAACTACAATCACTAACGTCATTTGTTTGAAATGCTGAAGGAGTAATATTTTTTAAGTTAAATAATGCGCAAACGGTTTACTCAGGACTTATACGAATATGTGGTATATAGAGTCCCATTAAAATTCTGTCCGGAAGTTCTGTACAAAGGCTATTTTTATAAGTAGTTTGCATCACTGGTGAGAAACTTCGATTATTTCTAGTTTTGAGCTTTATTGGTCTATCATTGGATTACATGGGAATGAATTTTGTACTATGTCCATTATTGGCTTTATGTAATTAAGCGAATCTGGACTGAAATGGAAATTTAATTAGATATAGCTTACAAAATTCATAGATAGAATTACATCTTCTCAGTCTGATAATTTAACACGATTAATTGTTTGTTACATTAATAAATAAATCAACATCAACTTGTGTGCATTAGAGTAAATATTGAATCTTCATCCCCACTTTGATGATATATTAACATTGCACTCCCAATTCGCCATCAACATAGAACTAATTCATGATTGATTAGCACGACTATCCAATTGATTCACTGAATTAGCTTTGTTGCGTGCAAGCTACGTTCAAACTAGGAATTAACACAATACAATCAGAATTGAAAATTTAATTGTTTCTTTAACTGAGCTTACTAATTGACATTTATATTTGTGATCTGAATAGTTTTTACATTGCTGACGAGTACTAAAGTTGAAAACTAAAAAACGAGCGAACTCTCGTTAGCTCTAATCTCATTTGCTGCTCTGCGCGCTGCTCACTGATTCAGCCGGCCTATAGAGAAAATAAAATTGAGACGAGGGAATAATTTAGTCATCAGCAGTTTCACTCCGGCTGGTATGTGACCGGAGTTTCAAATCGAGCACATGTCCTGCGACGTCCCACTCCGTTTCCGGGGTCCTGACAAACAAAGCGTCCTTGTCAGTAAGTACGAGGGCTTGTTACTTTTATTGCGGCCGGCGAGGGAGCCGAGTCTTCACAACCCGAACATTTCGTAGAAATTAAGCTCCGAGCCTGATTCTTTGTTTTCCCTTATTGGGAAGGATCGAAGCGGGGTCTCAAGGATTGAATGCCCGGAATTTATTTGTATAACGTTCGAGTTAGACGAGATTTATTGCGGTAGATGGCGCCCGAACCGATATTCGTCTTGATAACGTTGTTCCCGTAATTGGAAATAATTACGGTATTAAAACCTCAAATTAATTGTTGATTACTTTTTTTTTTAATTTGCACCATTAAACATATTAGCTTCGCTAGGAAAATAACTGTGTAAAACTTTCATTTTGTTGCTTTGAATTGTTTTCTCTTAATTTGTAAGTTTTTTTACGTGACTTTTCAAATTAACTTTTCAATATCACGTTAATTCGAAGTTCCAATTCGATTGTGGACCAGAGCTCGCCGAAATACTTTTCGAAATTAATTCCAGTAAATATTTATCGTCTTCGCTCCGAATTAATTTAAGTTTTAAGGCGCCCCATTCAATATTTGCTCCGGTTTATTTCGCAGAAGCTCGTAATTATTGAAACAATGCCTAAACACGGAAGTCGGCGTATCATTGACTTCGCGGAATTGTTTCCCGCCTCTTATTTGTTCTGGCACGGAAATCTAAGGCAAACATAGTCGGCGAAAGCTTCTGCTTTAATTTTAGAGACTTGGTTTAGTGACAAAACAAACTTTGTCCCGACGAGATACGAGTGACTAGAAATCAGAAAGGTTTGGAGGTCCCAAAAGGAAATCTATAAATAATATCTGCTTAATAATAATATAATGTATTTTTGTGTGTGATTTTAAAACTTACATCCATTATTCCACCTACATGTATACATTTCATGTGCGTAAGTCTCTTTCAAAAGTTTTTGTTTTCGCAGCATGAAAACCAATTAAGTTCCTGTCGGCTCTCTTTTCAGTGTTTAATGAAAAGTTCAAGAGCGCTTTAAATTTTAAATATCAATGGCGCCTCCGCTCGCTGTTGTTAACGTGAGATTTTTTCAAAGTTGACGTCGAAACGTGTTTACAAAGTTACAAGACGAAACTTTAAGGCACAAGAAAATACCGCGCGTGATTGTAAGAAAGCAGAAAAAAAAGTTAAAACCTCTTTTGAAATGGCTTAGAATTTTCTTTACACGAGGACTTCAGTTGTATAGCAGAATGAAGTTTATTTAGAGATTTTCTATTGTTATATTATTCTTACCAAGTGTACAGTAAGCAGAGAAATTTAACTTTAGTTATTAAAGTTTCATGCCAAAGTATACTTGATTGAAACACTCGTAGGAAATCAAAATCGAAGGACTGTGTAAATTCTTTGATATCTTTTTCTTTTTACAGTTGACTTTTTCTTGTCATCTATTCTTACTTATAAATATTTTTGAAACGCTTTGATTTGTTCTATTTTGATTCTTTCTTTATATTTATAAATGTCTTTTTGATCTTGTATTATCATCACTTTTTATTTTATCATTTTTGTAAGTCCGTCTCAGTATCTTTTCAAATATTTCCTGGAGAACAAAGAAGAATTTTTAAATGTATTTTTAGACGATTTTATTAAATAATTAAATGGACTTTGATTAATAAAAATACTCAAATATAAGCTCTGAATTTTCATTTTAAAACAAAAGCCACTGCGAAGTTAATAAAAATTCCGCAAAATATTTGTCGTTCGTTTTCAAATCTACGGATATTTGTTTCCATTCCTCCGCTCTCCCAAGAAAATGAAAAAGCGTAAGCAATTTAATAGAAAATCCACCGCAACGATGATGAGTATTTACCAAAGTAGCTCGTCGGCTCTAGTGGAATTTTCGAATTAAATTCGTTAATTAATTATGCCCAACTTTTCCCGACTGATCCGTATTTGCCGTCGTAATTTAGTTCGGAACGGCCGGCTCGAAAACAATTATTTGCAATTTGTTACTTCCACACTCCTGGATACGATAAATTATCGTAAAGCAGAACGGGATCCGTGCGGTCTGCGAGAAAAAGCGACTTATCCTGGTTCGTCCCGAACAAAGAGAGAGCTTCCGCGATTTATGTGTTCGCTCAACAGTTTGCTCTCTTCATACTCTTCGAGTTACTTTATTTATTTAGACGAGTGCTTCTTTACCAAAGAAACAAACAAATACATTTCTGTTAGACGTTCCGCTTTCCGAAGGCGTCTTTATAGTTTGTTTTGATAAGTATATTTTCAAAGACATAGCAAATCTTTAGGAAAAATCAAAATATTTGTTTACCCGTCCATTTCCATAACGAATAAAAAATTAATTGAAAATAGGATTGGAAATTTTTCAATGAAATACAGAGTAGATTCTATTTAGAATTATTTTTGGTGTTTTAATATATGTCCAGGAATGACTTCCATGATTACTTACTTAGGTATGAACTGTAAGCCAAAACGGGATCCAAGCCAAGTATCAAATAATATTTCACTAACTAACCCGGGCGCCTTTTGCAAATCCCCAGGTAATTACCGGATCTGATAATAACACGGCGTCCCTTAAATATTAACGAATTAGCGCTAGGTGATATCCACCCGGGTCATTATTATTAAAGGTGTTATAATTAAAATTATCTTGAGGGTTCCTGTACGATCCAGTTAGATAAGCATTCCTAGCAAATAACACTGATTACATTGTCCTGCATACAGCACGCCGAGTGCATCTATTGTCGCAGTTACGTAATTATGTTTGCAGCGAAATTATCTGACTGCGGTGTCATATTTCCAAGGATTAGCATTATGCACCGCTGCTCGCTAATTAACGCGAGCAAAATTGCTGCGAAATTACATGGGGTAATGACGAGTTGCAGAATAGTATCATTTGCATTGATAAAAGCAATTCGTGACAAGACTGCAAGCTAAACTGTTCTTTTTTTCATTTAAGAAAGGAAACTGGATATTTCTACACTAATTACTGCTCTTGTTTATTCAAAAAACGAAAACTAAGCCTAATTTAAAAATAATGTACAAAAGTGTTGCTTGGAAAAAAACAAAAAAGAAAGGTTTATTTACTGATTCATGCTTTCTACCACGCGATCGATTTTACCAGTTGTACTAAACAGTGACATTTTAGTTGTGTCAAAATGTCGAGACACAAAACGTTTAACGTTGAAAGTCATTTTAGAGAAGGTGAAAAGCTTTTATTTTCGATCACGTCGTAGAACACACTCATAATCTTTTTATTTTTCAAAGATTATAAGCCTTGCCAACAAATGTCTTCTGACCGTGCGAGGGATATTTTGAATTCAGGAAAATCAGTGACGGAGTGTTACGGAAAATGAATGGAAAAGTCCTACTAAAAACGTAAATGGAAACGGATTGGAAAACAAACTTTTTCTCAAAGATTACAAAACACACCTTTGCAAAAAAAATACCTTTCCATCGTATGACGAATATTTTGGATCCAATGATTGCGGAATGTGACACAAGAAGGAAAGGAAGTACATGATCCATTAAAAATGCACATGTGAAAAACGAAATAACAGCTAAAGAATACTTAGTTATCCAGTACCTCCTCTACCTCTCAGTATGGAGGGAAGAACGAAATAACACTCAAAGAATACTTATTCATCCAATCCCTCCTCTAACTCTCAGTATGGAGGGTTTTGACATGACAATGAGTTTGTTTTTTTCTTTCCACGGTCGTTTAACACTTTCACTACTTTATCATTCCATAATCTCTTCCGTTTTCCTTCGATTTCACTCCCATATTTTTGTTGATCCTTTCCGGCATCCTTATCATATGCTTATTGTCTCTTGGTTATGATTACCTTTGTAAATTCAACACTAAGCTACCGTTTTATAAATGTGTTCCTGATTTTCTCCACCTTTACACCCCCACCCCTTCGAAGGAACCTCATTTCACGCACCCTAATCATGCTTTTGTCTTTCCGACAAAAACCGTTTTCTGGACTGAAGTAAGAAGGATAGCCAGAAACATAATAGTTCCACTAATATCATGAACTTTGCTATTGATATACCAAAGTATGTTTTGCTTCAATGGAATTATGACTGCTTTGTTGAGAGTTACATGACGGATTAAAACAGTTGTTTTTATTTGTTGAGTGCTTTTAGGTATAAAATGAATTCGGAATAACTTGTTATCTATTTATTTTTCTTCCTTTTCTTGCTTATTGATTGATACGTTTGATGAAACAAAAAAAATGTACACATTTTAAACACAAACACTGGAATATTCTGAATAGATCCGAAATTATTTTTTCTTTTTGATGTTTCCTTGTGTGCACCTCGAACATTTTTAAAATATGATTCCTGTATCCAAATGAATACTTAAAAATCGAGCTCATATAAAAAATTAATTTGTTTGAAAGCAAGTCTGGCAGCGTTGTCTGCCTGAAATTCAGGTTGGATTTTATCATATCGTGAATCGATGTTAATGCAAGAGTAATTTTCGCGTTTCAAGTTAATAACGGATGAAGCAGACTGACAGGAAACGAATTGAGAGTAGAGGGCAATGGTACTATTCAGTATCCTTAAAAATTGATCGCGTACCTCGTAGTTAATGAATCAATATACTCCGACATTTAGTAAATTTGAAATACAAACAATTTTTATTATAAACTTGTAAGTTTCTTACAATAAAATTTAATTATTGTAAAAGACACTCTATCAAGAAGTATAACTTTAATATCTTCCTTTTGAACACACAGTTACACGAGAGATTTTGGATAGAAGGTGTTGCGATGTTGAAATAAATAGTGGAAGATGAAAAGGCTTCTAAGTACCAACAAAGCCTAAGCCACGGCTTAATTCGACTCTGCGATTAAGCTGTTTCTTAGTCGACGCCTAATCTCTGTAATTGGTAACATTTTACGGTAAATCTTCTGTTTTCGTTTCGCTTCCATGCAACTCAATTCGGCTCGGCTCAGTGGGCGGCATTAATCTGGAACCTTTTTAATAAATGCGGATTGAGTATAAAAAGCAAATAGATTTAATTTATTTGAAGCGAGATTGAAGCCCGTATCGGCGGCGCTCATCTAATTTCGCCGGCGCTTTTTATTTCGTGTTTGCTCCGGGATCGCGGCGCGAGCTTCGCTCCGTTCGCGTTCGTAAAAAAAACACCTCTCGTGCTCCGAAGAAGAAAGCTCGATTACGGACGTGAAGGAAGCTTTTTGTGGCCGCGGCGCCCCGAATCGGACGGGTTTAGCGGTTTCATTTTGCTAATGGGTAAGATGAACTCCTCTTTTCTATTTTATGCAATGGACACAAACGCCGTTTTGATTTGTCGTTACTATCTCGACGTTGTTTTATTCTTAAACGAATTAGTTTCAAGTTCGACTATACGAGTATATTTTAATTATTTAAAATGATACAGTTAAATTATTTTTCATTTAAAACTCGTAAAGCTGAAATATGTAGTCACCTGTTCTATTATATGACATACATGTGAAGTGCATTATCGTCTACTACATGTACTCTAAAATTTATGCAGAGAATTTTTAAAATTAAGACCCTATGCAAGATGTTTTTTTTTTTATTTGTGTAATCTCTGAGTTATAGAGGAACAATTAATTAAATTATTATTAATTGAAGCTTGGGGCATCTAGTACTTTGGTTTTGATTTTAAAATTAAGTTAAAATACTGAGTCGCCTTTCAACGTGCGCTTACAAATTCAAACTACACAACTTCGTAATTCGCACAGAACCTAAACAGTTGCATGTCATTGTTCGTGATCTTTTGTTTTTATCTTTTCCAGGCATATACGAGGCGGTATTTTAATCCCTTAAATGAAGAGGGTCATTTCGTGAACACGAAACTCAAAAAATCTTTTAATCTTTTCTGTCTTACTATACGATATATACAGCTAAAATGCATTATCATATAAATTTGGTAGAATCGTTTTATTTTCTTAAATAAAATACATGTTTGAACAAATTAGTTTTCGAAAAAACAAGCGAATTACTCTTAAATAAAAAAATAATTTGCATAAACACTCTTAGCTCAAACGATTTCGAAAATTGTTTAACGTTTGTTTCTTATTGAATACTCCGAATTAAACTCTAGCTTCTGTATTTGAATCCGAATGCAAGGGCACTTGAACAAACGAATGAAGAGGAGAACTGAATTGCGGAAAAGCCTGAATTAAAAATAGAGTCGTTTTGGCAAATTAAACCACGCGATAACGATTCTTTTTCGAATAAATTACGCTTCGTAAAGGTAATAAGGCCTAATAAACAGAGATATCCGAGATTTAAATCACCGAAAATACGATCTGAAGTTTTTTTATGTCTATGTCACCACTCAGGTGATGTTATTTACGAGCAATAATTTTTCTGGGGGCTTGCTTTCGACCGGAAATTAATGAACAGGTAGATCTGATTAATGTCCTCGCATAATCTGATGTAACGAGTAACGCTCGCATTAACGTGCCACATAACCGGAGACGTGTATTGTATCTTAATTGGTAATTTCACTTAGTCTGACGTTCCCTGTGATAACCGATAATATACTGACAACCTCGATCGATTGCCTCCGTTCACTGGACCGGAAGGAATTATCTCCAACGAGATAGCCATTCGACCGTAAAAAATCTAATTAATTCCAGTTTACTAGTAGCATATATTCCCGTGAGTTAGCACTTCTTTCCGGACGTTAAATTTATGTCCCAACACAACACACCCCGTGCAAAATTTTATTGAATAACGGCACGGCTGCAACAATTTCGCTCCTTACGGTCTCACGAGCTTTAAAATTCGAAGTTACAGATCAGATTACACAAAAATTGTGTACTCTCCGGGACAATCCTCATAAGCTGCAGCTGAAAATCCAATTGTGGCCGCATTGTGTGCAGAAATCGTTCGTAGCGGGCGACATAAAACGTTTCTTTGTGATTCGAGTGCAACGTTGCAGCAGTTCAACACTCCAAGCTGCCCCGATTCAATTTTATTTTACACACGGAATTAGCGCGAAAAGCTTTGCAATGAAGTTAAAACGAAAATTTTCGAACTCTGAATTGAAACTTTATACTCAATCAGTAGATTTGACGATGTTAGTCCTCGGATTAAAGGGCTCTAAAAATGTTTTTATCAACGTTTATTGCGCTTTCAATGACATAAAACCAACAGTTGAAAGTAGTTACGATTTACAATGAAATGTATTTTTAAGCGCACACTGGTTGGATTGTTTGAGGAATTCTTTTCTCAATTTGTCTTCTTAGATCATGTCCTCATTATTTCTTACTCTTATCTGTATTTAATTTCAAGTTTAGTTTCTCATTTATTAGGATAATTGTTATTTTAGTCGAACGACCCTTCTTAAGCACGTTCTAGATGTTATAGAATTATTTTTGTGTTCTCTAATTAACTATTTTAATTAACGGCAGCTTGTCCTGCAAATGTTTCATGACGTACGTTTCAGGTATTACAACGACATAACGTCAATTATGAAAATACATAATGCAATTGTTAACACCGCAGCTTTATAACATGCAAATTGTTTTTTGGGACATAATTACATCGGGGAATTCACGCGTGTAATTACCGCGCATCGACGCGTAACACCGAATAATAAACGTAAAATTAAATTGGCCAGCACTTTCATTACTTTAACTCTTTGAAAATGTACATAGCGAGTGCGCAAAAAGAACAAAGAATAATTGATGAGGCCAGCAAATGATAGGATGTCGACGGCACACCCCCGAGGTATCGCGTTAATCCGAAGCTCTCATCAAGGTGTGTTAACGAGATACCACGGTTACGCGCCCTGCAGGCGTCGGAGTCACGCGATCACAACCACCACATGTCATAAAAATTTTCAAATATAAAGCGAACGAAAATTTCGAGTTTGACTTCTTGCCCGAAGAAAAATTGCCTCCGGATTTTCTCGGTAAATGACCGTTTTTTTCCGACGCTCGCTTGGCTAGTTTCCCAGTCCGGGAGAAAACCGGGTCGACTTTATTACGGATCGAGAGATCATTGCAGTTTTGTAAATGACATTGACGTATATTTGCCATTCAAGTGATACTATCGTTGACGAGATTGTTTTTCGGAAATGAGCGTCTCGAATTACGGAGATTTATTAGTGTTTAGTGATATCGTCAGGATCGAATAATTTCGTAATTCAAAATGATTAAATTTTTTTTTGGATCACGGTATAAACGTTTTATAAAATTTAATACCATTACGTCAATTACAAAAAACAAATCTACTGTTAGCTGTAGTATTCTGAGGACAGTGATTATTATAGTGTATTATTATCTTACATGCAAGTAGGTTTCGCAAATTTGATTCAATTTGATTCATCTGATTGGGTTTAGAAGCAAGCGTTTTTATTTACTAGTAACTTAATAAGTTCTCGATTCACTTAGATTTCATGTTAGCTGTCATGTCATAACACAACAGCAGCTGTAAAGCAATTATGTACTCATTGAATTACACGATGAGGCTCGTGCGTATTTTTTTTATATTCGTGCGTGTTATGCTTTTTACAATTCTCTGCGGAGAACATAATTATATATGTGTATACATAATATGTACATACATCATTTTAATTTCAGAATTTATCCCACCATTAAAAATTATGTAACAGGTATCGTGTCAAATGTGATAACTTACGGTAGTGAATAGGTGTAATACCCCAAGGATTGATCATTTCATCATGATTGGAAAGTTTTTGGTTAGGAGCCGCGAGGGTAACTAGGGTAATATTATGAGAATTGAAGAGTGGAAGATTCAAAGGTGCTAAGTGCCTTTTTTTTCACTTTTTCTCTTTAATGCGATCTATGTGCCAACGTCAATGTTTGATGAAACGATCTAAGTGTCAGACTTAGAAATAATAGTTTACATCTAGATGCAAACATGGCGTTGGAGTTATGTCCATGTTTCTTTCCCACGTGGTAAGTGCCATTTCGTATCCATTTAGCAATTTTCGTTAGTTACATTCTAAATGATACTTAAGTTGAAGTTTAAATGTCAATCATACTGACTATACTGAAATGTCATATTCTAAACACAACTTAAATTTAAGCTCTGCTGAACCGGGCATTACTACACAAAACAAACAGGTGTTTTGACTCGCATATTGGGACTATTTGTAAAGGTATCTCTGATAAGAATTTTGATAAAAATGAATACACAATGTCGGAAAAGTGGTACTGATACTTTTATTGCTGAGCAGAGAAAGTTAAAAACTGCTGGAAAAGCTTATGTTGCTCGAAACAACAAACAAGTGGCGGGAAAACAGCAACCTGACCTAGAGGTATCTTTCCTATACAGGATGAGTCCAAGTTGAGTCTCTTTTTTAATAAAACTCATTAAAAGAAACATTTTTTTCACAATTTAAAAAAGATAAAAAATAGAAAACATATTACTTTTGCAAATAAAATTCATTGATTTATGATTTATTTAAAGGAAAGGTTCAAAGTGGTTGCCATTCTGAAAATTGGACATGACTTACCCAAGAGTAAAAAAATAAAATCAAAATGACCTGAATGATTTTATTTACAAAAATAATATGTTTTCTATTTTTATTTTTTTTTAATGTTTCCTTTAAAGAGTTCTATCCGCTATTAAACATTTTACTCATCTTAGGAATCACTCTGTATAATGTCTTGCTTGTAATAAGTAGAGTGTATTTTTAGCTTACATGTAAGTGCAAATTTGCATGCAAACGCCTTACTTATGAAAGGCGGCTTCAGTTATTTAGAAAATATTATTCGACTGATGGCAAAACCCAGGGAACATATAATATGAATCTGATACATGTTACCAGAATAAAAAGACGAAGGCACGGTATATATAATGATCCTTCTGAGAGTCACCGTCAAGCTACCATTCTCTACATTATTCCCGAAGGTACAGGTGATTATGTTACCGATTGTAAAGGTACTTTTATGAATACTTTTGGAATTACAAGAAGATATCTTGCCACGATTATAACTAAGAAGAAAATGGGCGAAACTACTTTTAATGACAATAGAAAACGCGCAGCACTAGGCAAATTTACTGAAAATGACTAAAATAAGATTGTTCGAGAACATATACACAGTATTCCTCGCGATATATCCCATTATTCTCGTGCGAAGACAGGAAAGGAATATTTAAGTCCAGAATCAAACATTAATCGTTTGCACAAAGCATTTTTGGAAAAGTATCCCGACAGTGGTGTGACCTATAAATTTTACCGACGAGTATTTTTAAAAGACTTTCCAGATCTGTCTTTTAAGAGCCTCGCAGCGATACATGTCGATTATGCGACAAATTATTTTGCGAGGTACAAGCACGTAATGATAACAGTCATAAATCTAAAACAAATTTGGAGGTTCATCACCGCAAAGCTGAAAAAGCAAGGACAATGAAGAATATGGATATAAACGAAGCTCAATTTCCAGGTTGTGAAGCAAGCGTGTTTTCCATGGACTTAGAACAAGTTCTCTTCGTGCCGTCTCTAACCCATTCCGACATGTTTTACATGAGTCAACTTTCTTGTTATACCTTGTGCATTAATTTAGCAAATAACAAACAATCATGCATGTGTTTATGGAATGAGGGTATAGCTGGGAGGGGTGGCAATGAGATAGCTTCATGTTTACTTCACGTTTTAAATAATGTAAATCCAATCAACAAAAAAAAGATCATTATTTGGAGTGACAACTGCGCATCGCAAAATAAAAACCGTATGATGGTTTTTCTTTACGTGTTCCTAGTATTCCTAGTAGCTGTTGGTTTATATGACTCCATCGAACATAAATTTTTAGTCAGCGGGCATAGTTTTCTTCAGCGCGATCGTGATTTTGCCTTAATCGAAAAGAGGAAAAAGAGCTGCAAGCCCTTGGTACCCAAAGACTTGTGCTATGTTATTAAATCCTTACACACACATACAGGAAGGTTTCAAGCAGTTGATGTGAATAAATTTTTTAACGTTCAAGCTGCTGCCGATTTAGTTCTAAACACGAAAAAAGTACGAATAAGTAAAACTGTCCATATCAAAGTTGACTCCAGATACCCTGGAATGCTTTTGTGCAAAGACAGTTTTACTGAATCAGCAGAGTTTCTTAAAATCCCCATTTTAAAAAAAGGTAAAACCCTGCAGGATGTGAAAAACCTAAATCTTGAAGAACTACCACCCGTAAACCACATCGGTGCAAATAAGAAAAAACACTTAGAGTCAATGATAAACTTATTACAACAAGAACAGCACAAGAACTTCTACAGAGAGCTATTGCAAAATTGTCTATAGACACTTAGCATTAGGATTCCCTGTTTGGCGCATAGCACGTTTCCAAATTCTTTTTTCAAAATAATTAATATATCACATATTTTTCAGTATTTATTCGTAATTTTTGAGAATTTTGTTCAGAGTAATATAAGTAATTTCAAAAATGCTGGTGTATATTTGATAATTATTGTTCAATAAAGTTTTTTCCAAATATCTCTGTTTCGTGTTTTTGGCACTTAGCACCTTTGAAATTTCCACTCTTCAATTGTTAATGTTATGCGGATTGTTTCAACTTAATAAAAACGATCATAAAGTAATACGGATATTACTAAAAAGGAAAGTTGAAAATCAAATAGACCATATTTGTTAAGCAAAGTTTGAAGAAATATAAAAAGAAATAGATGTAGAATCGAATCATTATATTACAGTAGCAAACATAAAGGCAGACCTAAAGAAGACGAAGCAAAATAAAAAAAAAAGTTCATCATTAAAATATTGAATAATGCAAGTATTAGAAAGAAATTTAGAGTTTTAAAATTGTGTCGCTTTTATATGTTCAAATATAATGTTAAAAAGTACAATTATAAATATTAAATGAAGAACAAGCAGTTTATTTTTCAAACACCTGAAATTCCTTCCATAGTTACTTCACGCAGATATTTCAAACAAGGCGAAATATTCGAGGCCCAAGTTTCCTCAGAGTTCAAGAGTAAATAATTAACTTCTGACAAGTGTCGTGGGCGAAATGAATGAGCGAATGGGTGATTCAAGACAGGGCGCCTACAAATCAAATTCATCCCTGTAATAATTACACGAGAGTCTCTTGTCTGCTGTATTCACTTGGAAGGTGTTACGATTGCCAGGTTCTATTTTTAAGAATTTCATTTACTTGTATTTACAGATTTTTTCAATTTTCAGTCGTTGCCATCTCGGAAATCTTATCCTTAGATACATAAGAAAGGAGCTCAAAGGCGAAAAAAGGATTTGGTGTTTTCGATTAGTCTCACTCGAGTTCTAAATTAATTATATTTTATGAAAAGTAAAGTCGAAATTTAAAAATAACTTGACAAATAATATCTAGGAGTTTATTCAACCTTGTAGATCCGTCTTTACTGTCTGAGAACGTTACGACATCATAATACAGTTCAATTGCCGCCTCTCGAGTGGCAATAATCTTAAGAATATTAAGTTATACACACGGTATTCACTGTCAAGGAGATACTATGGCAACGACAGAAATTGTTGGATGCGAGCACTTCAAACGTGAGTGTCTGGAACGAGGGACGACGCCATTGTCACCGAGCAGCGTGCAACAAAAGTTCTTGCTACAGTTAAACCCGAGAGTAGAATTATTTATCTCAACTTGCGTCTCGAATTTAATAACTCACAATCAGTTGAATTGAGAAGAAATACTTATCCAATTTACTTCGATTTATAATACATTTGCAGCATCATTGTTTTGGTTTCCTTATAAAATTTACAAATAAAAGAATAGTTGATTATTAATTGTAAATTAGTAAATGCAATTTAATATATTTCTTATAAGATAAGAAACTTTACACGAAGGAACAATAAATTCATGTCAATTTCGAGCCGCAACTCTGAAGAAATATTCAGTTCGATGTCGGTCGTAAAAAGTAACATTCTGTGAACTAGAATCCAATAAAGGTTTATTAAGTTGTAGTTGTAGTACGAAGAAATTCGCTGTAGGATATGGGAGCAAGGGGATCCTGTGTGCATCCTAACGGTGTTCCTAATCTCTAAGAAAGCTGCGCCGCTTCCACCTACAAAAGCAAATCGTCTCGAGCACGTCTGGCATAAACTATGAATATTGCCAGTTCCATCCTTTGCTCGGTCTCGAAGGAGCACTCGCTGAATTTTATAGCGCTTATTAGTCTAGACGGACTTCTTTTTCAACATAAAAATTATTTATGTTAACGTCTCTTTACGATGATGATCTGGTAGCGAATTTAGGTTTATTGGATTCGGGAATATCAATTTATTCGCAATAAGAACAAGCGAAAGAAGTAAAGCTTAGCGACTTGAATTGGAACTTTGCTATTTTTCAAAACTTTATCGTTTATTAAAATTTCATTCTGTAACTTGAAATTTATAGTTTGTCTTTCCTTATTTATTATTTAAACTGTTTCATGTTATTTCATAACAAAGCTGGAATTATTAATTGGTTTACAAAAGTTGATGACTTTGGCCTATATTGCACGTTATTAGATATTAATGAAATCTTTTCTCACCTTCTTCTTCTTCATTATTTGTTGTTCTTTTTAGAATTTTTCGACATTTACATTTTACATATTGTTTTTAAAAGTTTTTTTTTTAGAAATTAAATTTTATTTTGTATTCACTTCAATTAAGCAATTAACTTTTCCAGCAGTAAAATGTTGTTTCTCCATCACAATGAATGAAGATAATGTTTTAAAGCCAAGCCCGCAAGCGTTTGTTGGCTTCCGATTTTTTTGCGCTTCGCCATTATGCTTAAAATAACGACTTTCGACCGGAGCGCCGAGCCTGAGCAATATCGTGGAGTGGAAATTACTAATTCAAACTAATTCGCTCCATGTTAATTAAGCTATGGAATATTCCATTAATATATTACCGTTCCGAGCGGAGATGGTAGCTGGAACGAGCGTCATTATTTTTTTCCATATAGAGCGTAACTCATTTTCACTGATTATAAAAATGATGGAATTTACTATGCCCTCGTAATTTTTGTTGTTATGGCGAGGATGGGTAGTGAAAACAGGATTAAAACGATGGAATTTATCGTCCGCATTCGATTTCAGGCGATATTTTTCGATATATGTATGTGTGTTGTCGGGCTGCCAAAATTAGTGCGTCTAATTTATTTATGGCGCGGAGAATTTATTCAAGGGCGGAAAATCACAGCTTCGCGCCTCCACCGAAATTCAACCGGAGCTGAAAAGCTCGCTTAGTGCGAGGCTGGAACGTAACGAACAGATTACGTTGTTTTGACACACGAATACAATAATGTTTAATTGATGACGGGTCGTTTTACGAGAAAACGATTTTGTAGAAAGTTTACGTAAACAACGTGATTAAGGAACTTCAAAGCGTAGGTTGAAATTTCATGCGATAATATTTCTATTAATTTTCCTAAAGTTTCGTAACGATAATTATAAAAATTTTATAGCAATAATTTGTACTTTGACATAGATATTTGGAAAAACTTATTTTCAAAATGAAACACAATTTTTTACTTTGAGAATCACACAAAATGTATGTAATTTTAGGAGAGGATTTTGTCCCGTTCGAAAAGAAAATAACAAGAAGCTTGTATGGTTAATACGAATTATCAATGTCCTATTGAAGAAGTGGATTTAGAATGAAAAGATTCTGATATTTTTACCCAGTAGAAGTAACCTAAGTCACATTTGACTCGTTTTATCTTTTTTTAGGACAAAACTCTACCATATCTACAAATTGTGTCCTGTACTGAAAGCCTCCAAGATTTAATCAATATATTCTTTTAATACTCACATTGGAAGAGACGATTGTTGATAATACATCTGAGATTTGGGCAATAAGTGATTTTCAAAGCGTCCTCTTCTATTATAAAAGTGATATTAAATAGAACAGGTTTAATCCAGAATGAAAATTAAAGGCAATCGATGATCATTGGTGGCTCTCTCGTGGACTATTACACTGGGGGTTAAAGCAATTTTTTTACCAACAGAACCTGGATGTCTTTAATGATTCTAGTTATCCTCCGTTAGTACCGCTAGCTTTTTAGCTATTATTATAGCATACTTTTCTAAATGACAGATGCAACAACATCCAAAACTTAATCACTCATCTGTAAGTAGACGAACATTTTATCAGACATTCAAGAATGCATCTTTTGTTATTTTAGAGGAGTGTGGTTTTCACGAAATTAGAATGATAGAATGAATTATTTTTGAGAACTCTACAATTTCTTTTAGAGATTGGCTTGGCATAAGCGACGAAATATTTTTTCCTGTCTGGATTCCTTTATATAATACGTTCTATCTATATATATATATATATATATATATATATATATATAAACCAATTATTCCACATCAAATATTTGCTCTAAATCGATACCGTAAATTACGCAGGTGAGAGGATCTTTTTCCTGCTCCAGTAACCATTATATTATCGTTATTAATGCACGGCTGAATTCGAAAATATTACTTCAACAATATCCTTCTAAATTTATTTACAAGTCAGATATTCTAATTTTTTAGGTTTAAAACGCATTTTTATTATTGATTGATTGATTCTGTTTGCATTATTTACTATTTAAATTAAACAATGCAAAAATCCAAAAACCTCCTCTTTATACATAATTGTAAGACACTAAAAGCTGGTTATGCAGTTTATTAATACTTGTAAGATTCAAAGAGTTTTCGATTCAATCAGATATATTTGTTTCTTTTTTCCTTATCTGATATGCTGAGATATGTACAGATCTCATGTAGTTCCATTTAAAATTACAATGAAATTAAAATATAATCAAACACATTTGCTTGATAAGTCTGTAGAACCACTTTCTTTAAAAAACAGCAGAGATTTAGCTCGTTAATTAATTTTTATTAAAGAAATTTATTAATGTAATGGAATATTGATTATCATTGCAAAATGTAATTTATAAAAAGTCTGACGTCTCTCGCTATTTTCCTCGGCTCAAGGCGTAAGTAATTTTATTCCGGGACGAAAGAAACAATTTTATTAATTAAAATGTTATTTCTGGAGTTATCGATCACTTAAAATAACTTAATATGGGCAATAATTCAACAGTAAAGGAGTTACAAAAAAGGATTGGTAAAACAAGTTTTACATGTGGATGTAAAAGTTATGGCGACAGATGCGAACCGAAAAAAAGGCAAAAGCTCGAATAAACTTTCGAATAATCGTGGGCATAACGTCTCAGTTATTACTGTAATTATTATGACACATATCGCCCTCATCCCTGGCGCAGAGGTGGTGGACATAAGTTGAAAGCTCGCGCAAGCTCCATCCTGCGACGCCGTGCTCTGGTCCAGTATCACAGCGCTTTCGGTTGTAGTCATTGACGACGCTCTGAAACGTTCGTTTCTCGCGCCGCGACGGCACTCACCTGCTCCCACCGGTGCTGCTGCACTCTTGCGAAAGCTTTATCTGTTTGTGTGTCAGCTTTGCAGAGATAAATAATCTAAGAGTAACCATTTTTTTGCCGAGACGACGTCGGTCATCGCATACAACAATACTTTAAGGTTGGTATAAAGCAACTTTTTCTTAGTTTATATTACGTCATTATGTAAGTTACAGAAGTCACAGGTTTTAAACTTTGATGTAAATGTATTTGCGATTAAGAACACTTTAACTTCCAACGTGCTGATGTGGAAGAGAAGCAAAAAACGTAGAGCACTGCAAATATTAGCTTAAGAAAAAATCCGGTTTATTAATCTGTGCTTTGAGGAAATTGGCTTTGAATGAAGTTTTACGATTTCATCTAAACTAGTAGGCGTGGCTCCTGTTATTTGTAAGAACGGTGTACTAGCTTTTAAATGAATTTTCAGCGTTTCATAAATAAAAAATAATTAAAACTTTTAGGTGTTCAAGGCGTGATGGGTAAACAAACTCGATCTTTATGAAACATCATTTTTTTTGGGAAATACATACACGTTTTACTTTAAAATTGTTAATAAATTTCTCTAAATTTTAACCTGCTAATAATACGCTTATATTTTTCATTTCTTTTTTTTATACATGTTTTACTGGAAAGAAGGGAATCGTAATTTGGAACTTACCGACTATCATCAGGTTGAAGTTAAAGTAAACCCTAGCTTGAAACTTTGAATGAATCTAACTCTTTGGATTAGAGGAAATATGAATTGAATTGAAAAATATTGCATAAAAAGAGAAACATACAAATTAAATACTCGCTAATAAAGGTAGTTTCCATGCACAATATTCTAAATTACACCTGCGAAGGATATTTTAATAAATGCATCCTTAAATATTTAATTTTCGGTAAGAACAGAATATCCTTGATTAAAATAATAATCGTCTTGAAAATGTTGCAAAGATTTCGTAATAAAATAAGCTTGGGAAGAGTTAATTTGGTTCATCGTTTTATTATTCGATATTCTTCGGTCATTATCTTCAATAAAAAAATGGAAATGATAAGAGATAATTACCTTCTACTGAGAAAAATTTCGTTGCATTGACTTTTCTTAGAAATTGAACAAATCTTTGTTTCAGAATTTCGATCTTTCTTCGTTTTACAGAGTTCAGGAAAATTTTCCAAATTCTTTATTATTATTCACGAGTATATTCTTAATAAAAGCAAATACAGCAAAGAACGAGACAATATTTGGCAAAAAAATATATTTTCCTTAGTAAACTAAACATTAATTATATTTAAATTGAATATATTTACTACAAAGTGAAGAAATCAATTGGTATGTTATTTAAAATTTCATTCGAGAATTATTGGAACATTAGTTTTATTAGACGGTTATTAGTCTTTAAAAGGAATTAGGGAGTGCATATCCCTTTAAAAAATACTTTTAAACAATGAATATGTGATTATAAATATGATAAGCAGAAATATCACAGAAGTTATAGTTTAACAAAACGGAAATGTACAGTTGTGACCATTAAAATCGTTATTCCTGCTAATCTCGTCCTTATTGACCTGCAGTGGGAATAACGGCTACCGTACTTCTATCATATGGCTATCATCTCCCTATTCAAATGGCCACGAGTGTACATGAGTCTATGTTTTCAATTCTGCATTGTACTGGTGCATATTTTTATGTTATTAAAAAAACATGGATCATATTAACAATTTCCTTTTCTCCAATACCCTCAGGAAAAAAATCCTTTGTAAACTATGCAAAATATTGTTCAAGTTCCTTAAGTAAGTGCTTCATCAGATGCAAACACTTTCCATTAAGATGCTAGTTTAAGTCTGACGGAGTTAGATCAGAGCTATAAGGTGGATGCTTTAACTCACTGAACACACAGTCGTTGATTATCTGTTGGATTTTGTTTGTTTTTGGCATCCAACAATTGTCGTATAGAAACGAGTTTCTTCTGTGAAATAAGAATGTGGGCTTTTTTCCACGAAAGCAGTTTTTGTATTTTGAATTATGTTTCCATAGGCCTTTCCATTTATGTTAGATCCCTTCGGTATATATTCAATAAACCAGATTCCTTCAGCATCCCAGAAAATCGTTGCCAGATTCCTTCAGCATCCCAGAAAACTGTTGCCATTGGGTATGTTCCTACAGAAAATTGTGTTTCGACTTCTTTTGGTAGAGAAGAACCTTTATGAATCCACAGTATGTCTGTATTCTGTTCATCTCGCGGTCCATGTATGTTAGATCTCTTCGGTATATATTCAATAAGCCAGATTCTTTCAGCATCCCAGAAAACTGTTGCCATTGGGTATGTTCCTACAGAAAATTGTGTTTCGACTTCTTTTGGTGGAGAAGAACCTTTATGAATCCACAATATGTCTGTATTCTGTTCATCTCGCGGTTCATTTATGTTAGATCCCTTCGGTATATATTCAATAAGCCAGATTCCTTCAGCATTCCGGAAAACTGTTGCCATTGGTTATGTTTCTACAGAAAATTGTGTTTCGACTTCTTTTGGTGGAGAAGAACCTTTATGAATCCACACTGTGTCTGTATTCTGTTCCTTTCGCGGTCCATGTATGTTAGATCTCTTCGGTATATATTCAATAAGCCAGATTCCTTCAGCATCCAAGAAAACTGTTGCCATTGGTTATGTTTCTACAGAAAATTGTATTTCGACTTCTTTTGGTGGAGAAGAACCTTTAAGAATCCACAGTATGTCTGTATTCTGTTCATCTCGCGGTCCATTTATGTTAGATCCCTTCGGTATATATTCAATAAGCCAGATTCCTTCAGCACTCCGGAAAACTGTTGCCATTGGTTATGTTTCTACAGAAAATTGTGTTTCGACTTCTTTTGGTGGAGAAGAACCTTTATGAATCCACAGTATGTCTATATTCTGTTCCTCTCGCGGTACATTTATGTTAGATCCCTTCGGTATATATTCAGTCAGCCAAGATTCCTTCAGCATCCCAGAAAACTGTTGCCATTGGTTTTGTTTTTACAGAAAATTGTGTTTTGACTTCTTTTGGTGGTGAAGGACCTTTATGAACCCACATTACGTCTACAGTCTGTTCCTTTCGCGGTCGAATTTTCGTGAGAAATTTCTTTTCTGACCAATTTTTGCTGAGAATCCATTGTGCATACACCTTCTTCTAAATCTTCATGAAAATTTTCAGGACACTTGTTTCAGATATACAGACTTCATTGGCAATAACAAAGACCTTTATACGCCGATCTTGCAGTACCAAATTGTCGACCTTTTGCACCATCTTTTCAGTTAGAGGTTCCACGAGTCGTCCGGACTTTAGGTCAACGTTAATTGATTCTCTACCACATCGAAAGAGTTTGGACTAAAAATTAACTAGAAAATAAGGTGGGTATCTTCCCCATACACAACAACCCCTCTTTAATAAATAATTTTTGAGTCAATACCTTCTCTTGTCAAGAAATTGTTCATGTCAGTCAGTCCGTTTCGAATTATTTCTTTTAGCTCTTTTGTATAATCTTTCATGTTTTAATTACATTTCTTTGTTTGCTTTGCTTCTTGGGCATTTCGAGCAATGTATTAATTAATCATATAAGAAAAATAATGAAATTAAGGCCTTGTTTATTCACTTTCAAGTAACTTTAACCTTCAGTTTATTCCCATAGTAACAATTATTTGTACAATTATTACTATTATTAGTTTGTACAATTATTTGTACAATTATTGTTACTATGACAATAAATCAGAAGATAAAGTTAATTGAAAGTGAATAAACCGGCCCTAAGTTAAAAACTTTCTTATCCTCCTTCTGTTCACAGTCAGGCTTCCCGTTTTGTTTTGCTAATCACCTCTTACATTTGGTTCTTATATACTATACGCTGATGTAATAATGTCTCGTTTTTTATTTTCCATTCAGTATATCTTATACTCTAAAGATTTCATATTTTTCTTCCATCTCTTCTTATCTGGTTCCTTCGTTTCACTTCCTACAATTAATTTAGTACGCAGTTATTTTTTTAGTACATCATGCACAACAGGTTGAAATAGACGATTCTGTTGCGCAAAACTACTTGTTGAACAAAACTAAGTAGTTGATAATGGTGGTTGTAGCTGTGTAAATATAATGTATGATCTGATAAACATATAAAATTTCAAAATAGCTGATAGGTACCTGATAATAAGTGAAAGGCGTAATGGTGGAATGTCTTTCGACTGCTAAAGTGATGAGAAAAAACATCTTTATCCATATAATTAAGTGTGAAATCGATCTCTCCTAACAAAACCTAACAAAACTTGGCTAGAATTTCAAAACCTTCATTTTTTCTTTTCACAAAATTACCGCCTCTCGTTAGAAGTGCCTGACGCGTTGTCACGTTTTGGTGGTGTGCCCGAGGATATGTTCCCTACTAAGTTTATATCTCGTCAAAACAATAACGTGTTATCGACATTTCAGCCTCCAGGCAGTTTCCTTGTCTCGCTTGTTTGAATACCAGCACGTTTTCTCAAGATTCAAATAAATTGCATGTCTGAGATTTAATATTATTTTGAGATAATTTGCAATTTCATGTGAGCTGGGTGGCTGCATGTTTCTTCAACGGCTCCATTTTTATGTTGCAGAAAAAGATTCAATAATTCTTTTTATCTTTTTCAGAATGTAAGGCATAATCGTCATTATGAGAAAGTGACGTTTAATTTAATTTTTAGAAAAGTAGACAGTTTAAAATTTGACAAGATCATAAATCATAGTCATAAAGCTGTGGAATTTGGAATTTGTAACTGAAAGCCATTACTTTTTTTTATACAATGCACACATATAGGTGCCATAATGTACGACTATCGTTGTTGATGACGTGCCCGTGTTATTATAATAAAACTTTTATGTTACACTGCGACACTGTAAAACAAAGCAAATTTCTCATAATCTGAAAATTAATTAGCGTTTCCGCACCTCGCGCCTGATTGTTCTAACGAAATGCAAAACATAAAAACGTGTCATAAAAACAACAAATGTCCCTGCAACATTTTTTGCTTCCCCGCGATTGTTATCGCAAGCAGTAACAACCCAAATGACACCACTTTGTTTTGCGTTAATTAGATTTTTTGGGGGCGAATTTTTGTCGCGGAAGCAACGCGCGTGCAAATATACCTTAATTTGGGATGTTTAATTATTAATTGCCCGGCGCGAATAAAAACGAACAATGAGGCCGCGCACAAAGAGGAAACCTTTTCGTGTTTACTTTAAATTAATGATTAGCGCTGTATTGTTCTCTTTGCGCCATTGTAAAAATATTGTTCTCGTCGTTGCACTACCGTACTTGGACGTAATTACTTGCCACTGTTGACCAAAGAAGAAAATTATTTCCTCACTTTTATTTCTTTCTTTTAATTTTTCATACACAGTGTTGTAAAAAGATCAAAAAGAAAGAATTTTATTTCAGAATCTAGTGCGAAATTACAAAAAAGAAATATAAGTGAAATTAAACAATAACACTTTTTATTAGAAATGAACTTGTTTCAAATATATATAACTGCCATATATATAATTGGGGTCGTTTAGTATAAAACTAAATTCTTGTTCATTGGAATTCATAGTTTTGATAAATTCAATTTTTTATTTTTCGTTCTTCTCAAGGTCGATACAAAAGATGACAAAATATACGAATCAGTTAATTCTTGAATTGCAGTTACAATCTAGATTTGAGTTAAGCACTGAAATAATTCCCCGTCATCAAAAATACATTTGCTCTTTATTAACGAAGAGAGTTTAATATTTTTATTAAAATTTCCGCATCCGCAAAGCATTAAGATTAACAACGTAAAAAGAATATTAAAAAACCAATTATCGAGGCGAAACGTTTAGATATTTCGCCCCGGAGTCAAAATGAAAAACGACTTGGCATACAGATTGCTGCTAACCGTTGGCAGCATCGGTTCGAACCAATTATATCTGAATTATTGATAAGCTTTCTCCATGCAAACTAAAAAATTTCCATTTAAAACGGGCTAATCCATCATCCGGACCTGGAAACGTACAGTTTTTTTTTCCTGAAAAGCGTCGACTAAACGTTGCTCTCAAATTAAACGAAGATATGTATACGTACAAATCTCCAATGCATCTATTATGTATCATTTTACAACACTCGCCCTGATTTGTTTATTTATATAATTAATTAAATCACAATTGGTTTTATTTTGGCGGATCCTAACTGCAATATTTATTTGTTTACATAAATAATTCAACGTGATTCCATTAATGACTGTTGAACTTCTCTGTTGCTGGAATATATTGTTGTATGTAATAAAATTCATATTATTTTGTCCTCTATTTAAACTAATTAATTCTATTGTCAGACTTTACAAACAAAAACTATTTACTTTAATTTTTTGTTCCGTTTCAGAGTTTAGTTTAGTGTGCTGTAGTATTCATTTTTATTTAAATAATTAGTGATTAATGGTTCGATTCTACCAGGTGCGAGCAGAAGCCTTTTTAAATAAGTAATTACAGGGGATTCCGAAGCTATTTTCTGAAGTCACTGATCATGAGCCTCTTGACAACTTAGAATTGATGATTCTCTGTTATTTTTGTATTTTTTCAGGTAACAATTGTGAGGTAATTAAATTAATAGAACTTTGTGATATTACGGATGTGCCTTACGATAAATTAATTATCGTTTTATGCAAAATGAACTTGCAATTCTGGCATTTGCGGTTCAAAGATGTCGCCTTTCTAAGGAAAAACAGTAAAGGCATGAAAGCGTAGGACGTCCCGAGGACATTAGCGCCGCCGTCTGCATAATGTGAGCACTTGTGGAGATTACATCGAGGTCTTGCGTCGAAAGGATTTGCGGCAAGACTTGATGAGTTTCGGAAGCGAATGGAACCGCGAGTTATTTTAGATTTGTGACTTTGAATAATTGCACCATTAAACGGCATAAATCAGGAGAACATTAAATGCACATGCCTTAACCGTTTCAGATTTTTCTCTAGCAAAGGATGACGTTTTAAGTTATCTACTCGGCTATAACTTCATCGATTATTGTTACATTTGGTAAACACATTTCTACAAAATACTCACTAATTGCCATTTTGATTCTAACTCAATTTTTTGTTGAAGTCAAACCGGCTTCTTTAATCTAGTTCCTTTGATAATTTTTTTTAATTCCGTCCGACCGTTACAATACCATTTCTCATTCAAAGCAAAGAGGAGAAGAGCGAAAACTACGTGATAAGGTATCAAAGAGAGAAGTAATATTTCTCATGAATGATATGCAAATTTGGGTAAGATAATATCAGATAGAAAGTATAAGAACATTAAGTGTCAGAAGCTTTAAAGATGGATATATTAACAACAGAAAACAACGCAAAGACACCTAACTTCAAAGAAATAAAAAATTGGAAACGTTGAACATAAAAAGTCTTAACTCCGACAACTGAGGAACGGTATGAGACAGATCGAAACCAAGAAAATCAAGCAAAAGTGGAACCTTGACCCCCTCAAGCAAGAAAAGGTTCCCAAAAGTATGTAATAATTGCCCAGGGTAAGACAGGAAATTAAAGAAAATATAATAAGGACAATAACATCCATGTGTTAAAGAATTTAAAGATCAAAAATCAAGCAATGGTATGTGAGAATGTCATAAAGCAACCAAGATAAGACTTAAAGGTCAAAAGAAAATAGTAACAGTGATTTAAGTTCATCGAAAAAGAAAGAAAACTGAAAGAAAAATAATATTGAGCTATATTAAGCTATCATTATTGAATTAGGTAGGGTATAAGCTGAGAACCGTCACAGCAAAGAAATAAAGAGACATCTGAAAGTAACTGATTTGGTTGGTGGATTGGAAAGAAAACTAGAAAGGCGAACAGAAGTAATGAAAAAAAAAAAACTGAAATGATTAATTTTAATATTTACTGATAGAGTTAAAGCTATTGAAGTTCTCAGAGAGTTTCGCAAAATTGTAAAATATTTTTGACTTTGGTTTGATATTTTCTGAAGGCTTGATGCTGAAATTCTGGTAACAGGTTTCTGCATTTAATAGCATTTACCAAGAGAGGAACAAGCAGTCAAAGGGACGCAATTCCTTCGTAGCTTTGAACCCCGACTGATCAATAATAGACAAGTGTACCGTTTAATCAACGGGAGTGGTTAATTCCAAGTTAATATAAAATTAAACGGCGCCGCACTAATCCGTCCGTCAATATCCCAGATCTAATCCCTTATTGTAACGGTTTACGTGGGATTTGTGTCGCCGGCAAGTTCGACTAATTCTCGGAGCCACCTGGGCGGTGGAGGGCGTGCGTTACACGGAGGCTGATAGTCCGAACTCCTTAAAGTTTACCCTTACTCCGAGAGCACGTGCCCTGCGGTTCTGGGGGCGGTTTGATTACGTTGTTGTATTTGCACTAGACTTAAAATAACGTTGCGTAATGCAAATAACATTCGTTGAAAGTAAGAAAATGTATTGCATTTGAATAACGTAATTATTTTATATTTTCGCATACACAAAGCGTTTATCAACTTTTAAAAGTGAAGACTGAAAACCATTGCAACGTATGGGCACTTTTCGTTTTGTGCTAGTAGAAAAATTGAACGTTGAATGTGAACATCAAAGTGAACTATTCATTGAAACATTCACTGCATCACGTATTTACTTTAATTTTTCTTTTGTAAACAATGTATTTTCTCATTACTAAGAAAACCACTTGAGCAAAATTAGAAAATCCAGAAATGTAAGTTTGAACAGTTCTATTCAGAAACGTACACATATTTTACTCGCAGCAAAACTTACGAATAAGTAATTTCAACTTAGTATGCTTACATCAAAGCGGGTCGAAGTCTGTCTTTTTATTCTAGACGAGTCTGCATTACATTTTCAGAAAAATTCGTAACAAGACAAATTTAAAAATAGCTTCGCGTTTCTGCCAAGATATTTCGCCTTTGATGTATTAGTTTCGAGTTATCGCAGTGATGCTTCTTTATGTAACTGTTCGAAGCCCGACTGTAAAGTTCTGCGATAATATGAATATTTAAGCGCAGCCTTAAATATTGATGAACGGAACGTAAAGTTCGGAAACATTGAATAATGAATTCACCGCTGCAAGTAGATAATTTGGTTGTTGCTTGCATCTTCTCGTGTTCGTTGAACTTGTTTTTAAGCGAAAGATGGAAGCAAATATTATTTCCCGTTTCAGTCTTTTATACGCAGAGGTTTTCAGTGGAGACCTTTTGTAACTGTCCGCGTAATCCGCGATGCAAGGGTGCAAACTTGTTCGCCTCGTTAGTCGACGTCAGTGCACCCCCGAGATTGCGAATAATCCCATATCTAATCTAGTCTTATGACGCAAGTTCCCAAGTGGACACAAGTTGCCAGGGATAATTGGTTTATAAGGGGTTGCGCTAGGTTGTTAAGGGGTGCGGTCGCCTAAACCCGAATTAATGACTAAACTCGTATCGGGATCAGTGCCTTGATTGTGCGATACTCATTTACATAAGTTGTGGTTCGGTTTAACGGAGTCGTATTTGATGAAGCTATTAGTTACTGTTGTCCTTGTTGTTATTCTGTTCATAATCTGCGGCAGCCGTGTCTCATTATCTATCGATTTTATTAAGACGCGACCCACGTAAATACGTCAGAGTTAAACCAAACCTCCTCTACATACTTTGTGCCGACAATGTAGCAAAACTAGTTAAATAAATCAGCGTTACCCATTAATGTTAAAAGTGCATAAAAAATTTGATATATTTTTTTAATTTCGTCATTAATGGTTTAACACGGAAATGCATGCCCTAGTTTAGTTCTGCCCTGGTATTCCGTTTTACACGCTCCCAATTTATGGCTTTATAACTTCCAGGAAATTACGCTTCGCGCAGTCAATTTTCAGCGAGGTAGATAATCAACTTCGTTGACCTAGTGCCAATGCAGGACCGGCGTCGAACTCGGACACTGTAATTGCGGCTAATTCGAAGCAACCGCGGCCCCCGAAATTTCCGCCGTAAATCGAGGGCGCATTCTCCGTCGTAAATCTGCGGTGGTCAACGCGAGACCTGCATCAATCCCCAGAAGTCGCTCTCCGATAACCTCGATCTATCAGTGATGTCTTACGTTCGATATTAAGTCGTACATCACGGCACCAGAGTCGGTGTTTAATAATTCACCAGTCGACCATAAATAACCCTTAACTGTGGTGGTATTAACTTCATCGTAGTGTTCGAAAATCGCAATCGATTCGAATCTGTGTAACTACAAATTGTATTTTGCTTCAAGGAGAATTACAATATTACAATTCTCAGTTAAAGGAAAGAAAACATTGAATAAAACCGCAGCCTTTTGTTCTAACTGCATTCTAATAGAAGCAGAATCGCGTACACACACGGTTGGTTTAAAGCTCTGGCAATTCATTATACGTATATCATGCAATCAAACAAAAAGTGCCACTACGTAATGGTTGGTAAATCAAATTCAACGGTTCGCTTGCATGGAAACGTCGAGAATTTAATCAAATATTCATTACCGAACCGCGAACAAATTTCACTGAAACTAGATTCAGATTCGAAGTACATTTAAGCACGGCGTTTGTGTAAGAAACGCAAATTTGTAAACGAATTTTACTGGGACTTTTTATTTTTATATCAATGATTTCGATGTTTTCTAATCGCAACAAATTTTTCATGTTCAACATGAGTTCTTAAATAATATATTTTATTTATGAATTTTATAGTATAATGAACTTCGCTTAATAGAAACTGAGTACAGTGTAGTATCTGCAACACGAACGACCCTTAACATGAACACCCCTAAACGTGAACACCTCTGCATATTCTAAAACGTGAACGACATTTCGTAATGAACTTTTAATTAAATATTGTTTCATGAATATTCGAGGTACTTTCAATACAAATTCTAAACATGCATAGTAGAAAATACACGTGTATTGAATTAGTATTCCAAAATGTGAACTTTTCAAAAACGCGAACTCCGGTTTATGTTTTGTGATCAATTTAGCTTATAAATTAAATCAAACGAATTAAATGAAGCTTATTAAACAAGGAACAAACGGCACACGCTCCGATTGGCTCCGATTCTCGCGCGATTTATTAAAACGAAATCCTTTAATAAACAAAATCCATTTCGCACTTGAATTATTCATAGGAGATTTTATTTCGCCGAAACGCAATATGCAATGCTAATTACGTGAATATGGATGAATGCTCCGAAGTTCCTCTCTCTGTGCTGTGTATAATAACATGCGGTGAGCTTCTCTTGTTCAAAGGAGTTTCCGAATCGGATGCTAACCGAAGTTCTAACAACGATACGCCAAACTGATTCAGCCTCGGTCGAATGGATTGCGGGTTAATGCGTTTGAATCAGGCGTTACTAAGATTGGTAGTGAGAAACTATTTACTGCTGAAATGTTGTACAACATAGACACTTCCTAAATATGTTGTTAAAGTAGTAAAGTTTCTTTCTTCAAGTCCTCAAGATGTACCTGTAACTTGCTATTTTCCGTTGCACCAAACAAAAAACTAAACTCGGCTATTAATTCCCTCTCTCCAACAGAATGTCAAAAACGATTGAAAGTCTCGCGAAAAATTCTTTGATGTAATTGTGATAACCACGAGACTTCTTGAGCGAAGATCTTCTTCTTCGGAAGGGTTTTTTAGGCTTCTTGTGCAACGAAATGGCCAAAGCTGCAACGAATTTAAAGGTAAAGATCAATTTAAGCGCAAGCGCAGAATGTTACAGTAGCATTACGTCTTAGTGCTTAAAACAGCCGAACCAATCGTTGTTGCTTGGTTTTCATAGCTTCTTTTTCTACCATTTTTTTGTAAAACCTTCTTGGTTTCTTCACTTCTCAGTTATATTTAATTTTATACAATTTTCCTTGTGGTTCCTCTCCTAGAATCCTGAACGAAAAAGGGGAAAGTATATCAGTAGTTAGTGGCATTCAATTAAAAAATAGAGGTCACTAGCATTTTCGATGGACAATAATTTTAAGAATCTGAATGTCATTCTATTTCACTACCAGAAAATATTCAAACAAACCCAAGTAGTTTGACCTGTAAAATGTAACACAGAAGGATACAGGTGTTCGTTGAATATGATTATAAATCAAGGAAATTGATTAAAAATGTTATTCTGCTCGTGTATTACGTTATTGTTTAATACTAAAACCACATGAAAAGTAAAGTTTAATGCAACATTAAACGATAATGAATTACAGATCAGCTTTACCTTTGACTTGACGTTAAAGGGATTAATATTAGTCAAAATTTACAACTCTTTTCGGCTTATAAATATCCAAAGAATAACGCTATGGAAGCTTTAAGCTAATTTATTTACAACCTGTATAAAATAAGAAACCTGTTAAACTACCTAGCTTCTTCATTTTTAAATAAACCCGAAGAGAATGTGCGTAAAAATTTGATGATAAGGTAAGTGAATTAATTAGAAACAATTAACAATGTTTACTGCAAGGGTTAGAGAAGTCTGACCGAATTTATAGTTAAAAACGTTTTAATATTTGTGAAAAAATGAATCTCTTTCCACCAAATTATTTATTATAATGATTCGATCTGTTTCTGCACTTGGGATTGTAGGTATGTGCGTGGTTCTTGGTGTGGTGTTCTGATTTTTTTGCAGTTACAGAAAATCAGTTATATCTACTTACTAATTATATATAATATTTTATTTACGTTTGTAAAACCGATAAATTTATTATTTTAATCATTTGACATTTTAATTATACACTTTTTTTTATAAATGTCAAAGTAAAGAGTTTGCACATTCTTTTCCATAGAAAACGACAACATAACAATTTCACTTGTTTTCTCTTGTCTCTCCTCACTGGTTCCAAATTTTTTTTGAATCCACTGCCCTCTCCCAAACTTAATTTTTTATATAATTGTAAAACGATTTGTGTAGCGGGTTATAATAAGTAAAGAGAGTTTGTTCACGTGAATACTAGGTGGATCTAAAGGACTACATTTCACTGTAGAACTAGTTGTAACCAGCGATAAATTATAAAAATGAATTGAGTCGGCGTTGGAATTTCAATGCATGGATAACGTCGTACTAATACTAATTATCAATTATTTGATGATAAATAGGAGCTTCCTTTCACTGGAAATCTTAAATCGTGATTTGAGTAGTTTAAGTCATGATTCGAATTGTTTTATGGCTACTTTCTTTCTCTGGCTTTGGAGTATTGTAACATGACACCCCATATTTAAATGAATTTTAATCCAAACGAATCATAAAAATAGAAAGATTCAAAAGGGAAATGAGATTACCGATCACGATTGAAATTTGACAAAGAGTGGGGAGTAATCTATTTGCAAGAGAACATCCATCATTGAATCTAAACGCGAAATATTGCGTTTCGATCACCATTTTATTAACGAAACAAAGCAGCTATTAACGCTTCGGAAATATTGTTTAACGTTAGTCAAGCAGTTGTTCGTAATTTGTAAATACATTGATGCAGGCGGTGATCATTTTCTGCATCTGCTTTAATTTTTTAAAAATAAAATGTTTTCCTTGCTTTTGATGTTTTATTTTAAATTAAGTCTCGTTAGAATAGAAACGCCAAAATGATTGAAGGAACTTTTGATGAATTAAATGCGTGTTTGGTTTCATCGCTAACTCTAATTCATTTTTGATTTGATCACTTCCTATGAACAAGAACTGATATAGTGAATAGAAAACTGTGAGACATTTCATGCGTTAATGTATAGCGAAACACTTTGTTGGTCCTCATATTACATTTGGCAAGTGCAAGTAATTAAATATTTGACAGTAATTATTTTGAAACTGAATTCCTAATAACATTTAACTTTCCAGGTATCATAGTTAGAGTTAGATATCGTCTTTATGGCCGAAAGCCGTCAATATACGCTCTTTGAAATGAAATGCGGTACTTGTATTGTGCAATATTCGGAACAAAACGCAATCCTTTTGTCATTAAAAAGAGCCATTAACGCGTCATGCATATTCATCGGACGAATTATACGTATGTTCGTATGCAAAAATAACAACTCTGCATATACAGCGGGGGTAATTTTAAATAGAAATTTTAATATTTCATATAGTACTCGTGCCTCAGTGAAATGAAATTTCCTGGGGACGCTTTTCCTTTCACTGACATCAAAATTTTTCATAAAGTAGATTAATCGCGATCGATTCTTGAAATGTGTTCTTTTATTTCTAATATTAAAATGAACGACCTTATAAATTGATTCTTAGGCCCAATTATACAATTCCAGCTTAACTTTAAGCCAAAGCATAAACCCTTAAGAACAATTACTGTTGAAATAATCCTTGTCGTGGGTTTAAGCTTCAGCATAAATTTAAACTGGCATTGTAAAACTGAGCTTAAATTTTCCAAAATTAAGAGAAGTCTTTACTTATTAATATTTAAAATATTATCTATTTATTGTACTAGTTTTACATTCCACATCCACTTCTGCACAATTCATTCATCTCGAATTCAAATATTTGAGAAACAATGACGAATTTACGAGAATATTGGTGCCCTATTATTTTATAATAACTTTCAATTAAACTCTAAAAATAAGGCACATTCCAATCATAAGAAAAAAGATTAAATAACTCGCTTGTTCGTATGGTAATTAGTACAGTTAAAATTCTCCGAAAATATTAAAGATATCTCATAGAAACTTTTCCTATTAACTAAAAATAATAAAATCTGTGAAAGTATGACCGGAAATTTTTCGAGCTTTTCTTATAACTGCCGCGTATAGTAAATTAGCCAGCGCTAAGACACAAAGGAATCCGCGTTAATAAAACAATTGCGTGCTCTCGTTTCAGGACCGCTTTCTCCTTTGTAAATCTCTAACGACTTCTTAATGTAGATTATTCGCCCCTCTGTGAGTTCGCCGAATTTTCCACTTTAAAGAGAGCCAGAAAGGGACGTTGTAAGGAGAAATCGTGCATTTGTACACTTAAAGTAAGTACGCATTCGATGGCGTGGTAAAATTTAATGAATATTACATTTTATTTGGTGTTTGTTGATAAATTCAAATTAAATTGAAAATTTATTAATTTTAACAATTTAGAATTCCGAGAAAGCTATTAACGTACTAAAAATATTGAAATAAATGCAATCTCACAAGTACTCTTTTTATAACTCTGGAAGAAAACGATCATGGCCCCATTTTCCTCGGATAAACTGAGTATAACACTATTCTTTGAATAACGTAACTTAGTTATGACGTAGATACGGATGAAGGTTCAATAGAATAGTTATTCTGTTCTGTTCTTATTACGAGACTATAAAACTGGGCCTTAGCGTTTACAAAAGCGTAGCCTCGGTGATTTTTTTTTTTCCATTTGGAAAGTATGATTGCAAGGGATATATTTTGAAGCAGTCTTCATTTCCAGTAACTTTTTCATCTACATAATCAACAGTGTCAGGCGAACCTTATAAAAATTCGCCCCGTCTCTTCCCCTGGGATTTTTCGTTTCTTTCAATTTAAGACGTGGGGTGAAATTAAAAGCTGTCGGGCAATTAAGATTTTAAATTGGTTCCGGACGAAATTACCTCTTGTAAGTGTAGGCGAATGCCTAAGCAAGGTTTTGACGTCCGCGCAATAAAAGGACTTAACAGTTGACGGCGCGGCGGGCGGTGGTGCAGACGCCCTTAATTAAAATAAAAAATTAATATTTTGACAGGGCGGGGAGAAAATTTAATTATGACCGGCGGGGCGGAGGAAGATTCGGCGATGCCGCTTTTGTTTTTATTAGCGAAAATGAAAATATTAAATGCGAAATTATCTCTTTCATCCGGTCGAGAAACAAAAGGGAGGTTTTTGGGAAATTATTTATTAGATCTTTGAGAAGAAATTAAAAACGTTTGGGGCTGTAAATTCTTAAACTGAAGGAACGTTAATTCTAATCCGACTTTTTTAAGCAGTTGTAAAAAGAAATACGAAATAAATTAAATATAAATTCAGGTGTAATATAAAATTCTATACATATAGTAGTCAGTCGAAGACACAATTAAGAGTGAGTACCAAGTCTTTATTTTACTGTTTTATAATTTGATAAACAATAAATATTATGAACGCTGACATTTTAACTTCGAGTCATTCCAACTCCAATAGCTTTTACAGACACAAATGTGTCATACGTATTTTCTCTGAACAATTTATGTCGTTTTTAAATTTACACAACAATAACGTTATTTGTTAAGAAAATTCAAACTATTTTAATTTCCACAAAATTGCATGAATTTAGAACAGCGCTCCATAAGCCCATTCAAATTTGTAATTCTAAAACATGTTTTTGTATTAATTTAGCAAATTATTAAAAAAATATTTGTTTATACTTTTCATGTGTCCTTATTTATTGAAATTATTGTCATTAAAATTTAATTATTTAATTATTGTCAATAAAAATTTAAAACGAAAGCACCGATGAATTTATGAAGTGCCTTTGCTTCGAAATGAAATAACCAATAAAATAAGTACCCGGGCATGTGTCGACTTAATTAAAGCGTATATATTTCCTGCCGGTACTAAAGTGCACCTGTTTTGAAGCTAAATTACGCGTTATCATAAAAAAAATCTCATTCCGTCGTCGACAATAAAAGGCAGAGCCGCGGTGAAGTTTAATTACGTGAAACGTATATGCATGCGACCGGTTTTAACCCTGCAAGTTAGAGCTCTCCTTTTTTCGGTTTTTCGAATCAATGGGAGCTTTTTACAGGCGGAAATCGCAGCATCATCCGTCGATTTCGACCTCCGGTCGACTCTAAAAATCGAATTATCCGATGCCGGTGACACGTAAAGGCAATTTTTCAACGCTTATATGCAAATAGTCGGACGTTAAAAGACTCCGCCGGCTTAAAGCCGATAAAGACATCGTCACGTAGCCTGATTGTATCAGTAATTATTTAGGTAGGTGGAGCGGGAGAGGCGTAAAATAAACGTAATTTAACATCGTTAAATTCTGTCCGTGTTCCAGAACTTTGCAATTACCGGGCACTTCGGTTCTCTATTGTGCCTTAAACATGCTTACTTCGTAAAGCTTACGTAAGTTAAATCCAAGTAAACAACGGAATAGTTGATCAATTAGGTAATTAATTATCTATACACGGTCAACTTAATAGTAGATATAAACAAGATGTTTTTTTTGCCTTAGCTTCATTAGATGAGGTGTTTTTCATTCTATTCAAAAAAATATTTTATTTATTTATATATTATTCCCATTTGCGATGTAATAGTAATAAGTCATCCTATGGTGGCCTTGCGTGGGATCCCAATAATTGGGATCCCAATAATTGTTATTTATAGTTTTCTTGGTTGATGTACATCAAATAAGGCCAAACATAAATAAAGCAAACAAGATTTTAATAAAAATAATAAAAACTGCAAAATTGATGAAATTGTAACTTAAAGAAAAATGCAAAATTTCAATCTTCCTAATTAATTAATATCGAGTATTGCCTCCGCGAGACTGTATTACAGCCTGCATACGTTGTGGCATCGACTCCACCAAGTGCCTAATCGCTAAATTGTCAAGTTGAACCCATTCTTGCTGAAGCGCCATTGATAATTCTTCTAGGGTAGCTGGGGCGGGGACGCGAGCTCTAATATTCCTTCCTAACATGTCCCAGACATGTTCGATGGGATTCATGTCGAGACTTCTCGGGGGCCACTGCATTCGGTTAACACCAACAGCGTCAAGAAATTCTTTAACAACTCTGGGAACATGTGGCCATGCATTATCATGCATCAACATAAAATTGTCGCCAATAAAAGGGGCAAAGGGTATCACATGATCTTGAAGAACATTTTCAATGTACCTCTGAGCGTTAATAACTCCCCTATTTATTACAACAAGGTCTGCACGTGCGTTCGCAGAAATATCGCCCCACATCATAATCGAACCTCCGTTGAAAGATAGTCTGGAAACAATATTACATTGAGAATACCGTTCGCCGGTCCTTCTCCACACTCTTCCACGACCATCTGGCGCTCGTAGGTAGAAGCGGAACTCATCAGTGAAGAGTACTGGACTCCAATGCCCCATATTCCAATGAACATGTTCACGAGCAAATGCAAATTTGCTTACTCTATGCTGTGTGTTAAGCTCTGAGCCATGTGCCATTATATTAGTTTCTTAAAGCGTCTTCTGATCGTTCTGTCACTTAAATGCACATCTCGAACCTCTGAAAGGCGATTTCTGACTTGAACAGCAGTCAAATTCCTGTTGCGAAGAATCGTTAGGGTAAGAAAATGGTCATCTCTAGCGCTTGTACATCTTTGACGACCTGTTCCAGGGCGTGGATTGTAAGATTCAGTTTCCAAGAATCGCCTCTACATTCTGGAGATACATGATTGAGAAGTTCCAAGAACTTGTGCAACGTAACGTTGAGACCGACCATCCTGAATCAAAGCAATTACTCTTGCTGCATCCACTGCATTAATAGCCATGAAAACAACTTATTAATGACAAAACGTAAACAAATTATTAAATTAAGTCTTTAGGAAACGTTTTGAAAACAAAAAATCAACTTCAACACAATATTGACTATGGCGTAGATACTTTCAATAATTTATTTAAACAAGAGAATTTAGTTACCATGATGATCATGGCTCTCCCGATTATTGAAAATGTCCTATTCACCGATGAGCAGAAAAAAAAATGGATAAAAAGAGTCCTTAGATAATTTAGTGAGTCGTTTTTTGTGCCGGTGAGTGTATTTTAATCCTTTATTTGTTTTACAACACACTGATTATTTAATTATGCCATAAATTATAAATAAATTTGAGAATGAATTAAAAAAATAAATAATTTCCTCATAGTGTTAATAATCCAATTGTTATGCTGCTTGTGTAACACATTTGAATTCAAAATCCCAACTTTTTTCACGCTTTCGATTCAAAACCCTAAATTTTAAATTAATTCCGTTCGTAAGGCGGAATTGAATCCGAATTTCTGGTCACGTCGGATCGGGAACAATTTGTAGTGAAAATCTGACTTTTTGTAAAGTTATTTTTTTGTTCTCTTCGCCTACGTGACCGAGTTAAAAAGCTCCCTGTTTTTCACATTACAACATGGTAGATATCGGCACCGGGTCTCTTTGGAGACCGGGGTCAGTAAAACATAATAAATTTATGGCAAGTGTTAAAAGTCGAAATTGTTTCAATTTCGGCGCAGATTTCTTCTAGTTTCAGCATACATAACCGTAAAAGTGTCGTTGTGACTCCCAAAAGTAGGTCGCGGCCAGCTTCATTTCGGCTTAACGTCGTTGTTTATGTCGAAGGGTATTAGCTGTAATATTTCCTGTTTTGCTTTGAGGGCGGTGTCAAGTGTCGGAAGAACTGAACAATTCCCTGCAAGTGCATGTTTGCGTTGGAAATTACCTGTCGTGTAATGTTGTTATCGCAGCTTTGTTGTTCCAAGAGAAGCAGGACGCAGTGGTTCGTATACGTTCCAGATAATATATGTATGCGAAAATATTATTGTCTGGAGCCTTTATACTTGTCATGTTAATATGTTGTATGAGCTGTGTTTTAACCATCAATATATATATGTATTTTATTTAAGAGTTATATATAATGACAAAATAAAATATTAATAAGCATTTTCTAAATCATCCTTTAAGGAATTCAGAAATAATTTAGTTAATAATTTTTAATGCATCCCGCTTTTCAATCGTCTAGACACTTTATTTAATAGAGAAAATAAATAAATAGAATAAGTCCATAAACTAGAAAATTGACCAATTAGGGTAAGCAAAATTAATAAAGAAAAAATTAAATAAAAATAATAAAGTTAAAATAAAAAATAGGAGGAATAGGCGAAAATCAACAGGCAACAATTACAGTACAGGATTCGAAATGTTTTGATGTACAACTTAGGAAAAAAACTCTTAAAGAACTCTTTATTGGCTAATAAATTTTGAGACAACCTTAATATTGCATGCATACTTAGAGAGTTGGAGCTTGCAGTACGCATTAACAACAGATATTTTCAAAATACCCTTTCTGAAGAGAACTTAATTGATCAAAGAAGAATTTCGAACTGCAATAAAAGCTCTATAATGACCTAATTTAAATTCGAATTCTTTTCAAGTGCACTTCATTAACTTTCCAATTAATTACAGCTTCTTTTTGTCGTCCTAGTTTAAAAGAATCAATACCTAGAAGATATACATACGAGAAACCCTAAACATAAGGCCAAAGTTTAGAGTAATTTTAATTAAAAAAATTAAAAAAATGAAGTTCGCTTTGCTTATAACATTTTTCAAAATATCGATTTCAGAGTTCCTCAAATCCATACAAGCATGCACACATATGTGAGCGTTCAAGTATGTTGTTGAAATGTTATATAAAACACAAGGAAGATTGAGAAAGAAATCTAATAAAATGCATAAGGAGCATTCCTCGTCTGGTTCGATATTCAAATATCGTCATCCTTGGACGTCCTGAGAGGAGAGAGCACGTTCACAATATCGCGGGCTCGATACCGGAAATGGAAATGTCAATCACCGAAGCGCGACTTGCGGTGACGGTGAGGGCGCGCTTTTCGTTAGTAAACATCTTATTTTCAATAAGAGTTACCGCATTCGTTTTTCTTCCAGGCGTATAGCGTCAATAGAAATAAATTGCTCATTTCAAGCAGCCCTCAATATTGTCTTGATATTAAAAAATCCTCTCCTCCGACAACTCAAACATAGAGTAAACGCAGAGGGGGCCATGTGTTGTTTCTAGATTGTAATCCTGACCTACTTGAGCAGGAATTACATTTCCCAATTACTTTTCTTTGACAATTGTTTTGCTTTGTTTCACCAAGGCTCTAATCTATGTCGACGTATAGAAATAAACCAGTTATTTTGGAAGCTCCGTACTGTAAATAGTGCGCCTGCAAGTGAGCTTGTAAAATTTTCCATGGAGCTTTCGTGCTACTTGAAAAATTGTTTGAAATAAGCTTCTCGTGGACGTCAAGGACTGACGTCCGTCGGCCTAACAGCATGTAGCGGATCCACGGGATTTATTTTACAAACAGTTGTCAAGTCTCCTTTTATTGGGCTAAAACGCCTGTGATTAATGATCTTCGTCGAGTAAATACAAGCCGAGATGCTCTTTGGCGTTTATTTTGTTCAACAGCACCTCAAGGACGTGCTCCAGCTCAAATATTCCTCGAAATTTTATATCGCACCTGTATTTATTTGGAATTGACAGTTACAGTTATTGAACTACTTCGGTATTACCAAATAATTATCATATTTAGGTCATTAGTGATCGCTTGTGAACGGAAAATTTGAACGCATAAAAGAGTAAGAAGAAAATTGTGTAAACATCTTTTCCAAATTATTTTATTCTCTCTGCAGCTGTTTGAAGTATATAGATTCATATCTTCCGGGCATTGATTTTTGCGAACTAGAACGAAAGAAAAAGGCGAGTAATTAATTGGAAAGTTAATGAAGTGCACTTGAAAAGAACGAAAGCAAAAAGCAAAATAAAAAATTTGAATTTAAATTAGTCTTATACAAACCCGCGTTTCCATTCATCTCTGAACGTTTTTGAAATTAATTTTATTCCCGTCAGATTCGCTCTGGTTTTTTTTTTAACAAAATAATTCAATTTTACTTAAAAAAATAACAATGCAAAATGAAGATATTACATCCACAATGAATAAATGAATGAAGCTTTTAATTTAATTATGCGATCGTGATACAACAAATTAGCACATTAGAAAGAAGATCGTTGAATTGATTGCAGTTTTGCACGAAAAGCTGCGAGTTTATAGCCGCAAATTCACGTTTGTTTAAGCGTTTAAAGGAACAACTTTAATTAGAGTTTTCCGTGAGTTTTATTTTCGCGAATTAAAAGCATCGGTTGGACGCACGAATTTCCCACCGCACGCACACCCCCCATTCAAATTGGCAAACTTTCCGCCGACGTTTCAACCCGAGAGATGATGCATCGCCCGGGAAACTTTCGACGTGATGATGTATGCGTCGGAGGAAATCTCGATGAAGTAAAGGAAAAGCACGACGCGCTCGTCTTCATTGATTATCACCTCGGCGAGTTGACAAAGCAAAAAAACTTTCAGCAAGCTTTCCAGGAATAGTTTTAGAATGCCTATATTTTCAATTAACTTAAATCTCTCATGTGTTTTGTATCGAATGATCGAAGGTAAGCGATTTAGCAATACAGAAGTTTTATTATTATTAAAGCAAAATCACCATTCTCAAGTATCACCGCCCGGAGAACAATCTTCTAAGCAAACAGTCAAACGTGCAATACTAAATCCGCTCTTCCTTACGTATACATTACGTCTCAAACAGCCGTAAAGCAATACCAGATGACGTAAAATAAACTGATTTATGTCGGATATTCAAAACTTTGCGTTTTAAAAATCGTATGAATTTCCAACGTCTAAGATGCACTTAGTATGATAAATTCGAAATGCTTACGGTCCTTGGCAACCAAGTCGCATATTTTGCTGTGTCTGTGATGCATTCGAATAGTAAGGCCCTGCAGTGAAATCCTTTATTATTTATGAGGTTTCAAGTTAGGATATTCTTTGTCTTGGAAAATTGTTTTGTTTTGTTTTCACTGTAATAAATCCAATGTTAATTGTGTAAGAGTTATCAGATCGTAAAGGTAAATAATTCTTTAAGAATTTCATTTACTTGCCACATTTTAGTGTCTTACTGCATCGTAAACACGTTATTAATTCGGACATGCAACTATATGATTAAGCACTTTAGATAATGGAATTTAACATTTAGGAAATTACTCTTGCCTGTTCGATTGGCGAAATATTTCAGTAATTCCTGAAAATCCTCTATCTCAATACGTTCAATAATCTTCTTTAGTTAAAATTACAATATCTTCAAGAATAAATAAACTACAGACCGTCTAGAAAGTATTCGGAATTTTGAAATTTTTTTCAATATATTGCTTATTATACATATTATATTATATTCTCGATATCTTAGAATAAAGAAAAGGGACCACAAATTTTAAGCAAACAGAAAAATTTGGGTAATTTTGTTATATTTAAGTAAATACAAAACTGATGGAATATATTTTCAACAAAGGAGTTCGTATTTAAAGAAAAAGAATTTGTAAAGTTATTTATACCAAAAAATCTAAGAAAAAATTTAAATAATAGCATCAATTTTACATGGATGAAACACCAAGCCTACTCAGGAAGCAGTTGAATTGATTTAAGATCTCTGGACGTTTAATTTTCAGAATTAAACAGATATTACGTAAACAAATAACCAGAAATATTGTCCTCTGATGCACTTGTCCATAAATTCAAAAACTGAAAGTTTCCATGTTATTTCTTTTGCCCAAATACTTTTTAGACGGACTATATTTTTCTCCTTTCTTCTCACTCTACTAAATTTTAGTCGAACCATAAAAGATCCCAAGGTCGCATTTCCTTGCTTTGTAAGATTCGGCATGGAGTTTTAGGTGGCCAGGAATCGCCCTTAACCTCCTTTTTATGTTGTCTTGGCGAACCACTACACATAATTTTTTTGGGATTTCATCAATCCATTTAGAAATTTACTAATTCCTGAAATTGTTGACGATTATTTTTTGGCTTTCATCTATTTCTCTCGACTAACCGAACGTTGATCTGAATTGTTCGTCATGAACTACTGGATTTTACGAGACAGAACTCTTAATCGGCCTAGGCAATATTTCATTTAACGCAAATTTTCCTCGCTTTGGCGCCAGTTACCTAAATATGAAACACCATAAATAACGAAAGAAAAAAGAACAAGGAAACTATATTTGAACAAGAAAATACTTGCCATAAACTGCATGAGCATGACATTAATTGAAAATGACGCTGCGAAATTCCAGATATAATTCGCTTCCGATTCTTTAAGTAAGTGGCGCCAATGGAGAAACATTTGAACTAATAACTTGCGTAGACCGAACAGACACGCTGTCTCATGCAATCTAGTAGATCGTGGTTCCTGTAATACAAAGTTAGGAACAATTTCAATTTCGAAAGGGACTTACTTAAATTTACAAACATAACTAAAAACACTCGTAGAAAGAACTATGTACATTTTTCCTACCTAATTTAAAGTGTAGAGAAAAATTAATTATTTTTTTCCACAAAACTCGATGTTGTAAAAAATCGCAACGAGAATTAAAACACGCAGAGAGAAAACGAGAACTCCAGACGGAATATAAACTCTCCGGCGTCTCTAAGAGGGGTAAAATGACATCACCCGTAAAATTCAAGTTTAAAATATTTTCATTCCTGCGTTTCTATTTTTTGGAATTTTTTCACATGTACATTTTTCTGTGCCGTTGTAATCTTTTTAATTAGCTAGTTCTGTCAATAAATATCAAGTGTTCATTTAAAATTCCGGTAGCTTTGGCTATGGAAATGTTTTGTCTTCGTAAAGGCATGTCATAGTTTAAGCTCGTCGCGAACTTAATTGTCATTAGTGTCATTCGAGCTGTCAACTGTCGAGTAAGAGTTTTCGTTTGTTATGCGTTGTTTATTGTTTTATACATACTTTATATACACTGTGTCCCAATTTCGAGGCCTACTGTTGGCATTTCGGTTATTAGAAGAGGTAGAGGAACGGTTAAATGGGGAATGTTTTGCAGAATTCAATCCTCGCGACAAATCTCATTTCAAATTCACCATAACTTTTTTAAATTTTAAGATAATTTTAAAAAACCAAAATTTCCCGATTTCAATTTTTTTTTAATAACTCGATAACACTTAATGTGACCTCTTTTAAAGTTTTACAATATTGAGACACTTTTTAAGACATAAACAAAAACTCCCGATTGTCATTTGTTTTCAAGTTCTTAGTGCTAAATTTTGTTTTTCTTATGGCAGCCCTTTTGAATTTTCGCTTAGTTAGATAGTCTTTAAAAGGAGCTTTTCAACGATGTACAACATGCCCGAAAAATTTTTATTTGTAGCGGAGATATTAACAAAAACATAAATTAATCTGTAATATGAAATTAGTAGGCCATGAAATGAAACACCAGTGAGAAATGCAAGCTTACAGGTATAGTAAGTATTACTGTAATAGTTATTTATTAATCTAGGGCAAAAAGTGACGATTTAAAGTACGAGTAAGTTGTTTCCAGCCGAGGCTGTAATTACTTACGAGTATCTTTAAAAAAATCTTTTCGACAGAGATAAATATAAAATTGTATTTAATACTGAACGTTTAATGAAAACGTTTATTATAGAAAGAAATTTTGACTTTGGATCTTGCGTAAATAATTCGTAAAATGTAGTAAACGGTAACCAATTTTCATAAGATGGGAACGTGTTTAGGAATGGCAACGAAATTGAATGAATTGTTATTTTGGAAAGAATACAAGAATCCGCTACAATCTACAAAAAAGTTCTAGGACTTTAAAGTTTCACTTTTTTTCCTATAAATGATCCGAGAAATGTGAATTTGAAATGAGATTTGTCGCGAGGATTGAATTCTGCAAAACATTCCCCATTTAACCGTTCCTCTATTTCTTCTAATGATCGAAATACCAATAGTGAGCCTCGAAATTGAGACACAGTATATATGAATTGCATTACAAAATGTTGTTCACATTAGAGCAGAAAACATTTGTGATTGAAAGTTATTTTCGTAACGGTTCAAAAATTGTTGGGAACTGTTTGGAAGAGTTTAGAGTTGTTTCGTGAAACTGGAGGTCTTTTTCAAAGATAAAAAGAACAGATCAACCTCAAAAAAACAGCGACACGTAATGAAAAATGTTTCTGACACCTTTACCCGTCAATGATTATAAGAAATTGGAGCTTTCTGTGGGAACGTGCCACAAATTGTTATGTAAAGATGGTTTTCTGAAAAACGAGGTTCACAAAGAAAGAATTTAATTTGCAACAACTGATGGCAAGGACCACATTCAAATGCAACAAGATAACACTGGATATATTGCAGCACATTTTTAATAATATGAAACGTCGTGTGGTTATATGCACGCAGCAAAATGGTGGCCACTTTCAACACCAGCTGTGACTTACTTTCGTTGGCTTTCTTTCCAATTTCAATCTCAACTTTGCATTCATATCAAACTTTCATTGCCTTCCTTATTAGCACTTCGTATTTTTACGTGGCTAATACAAAGGTAACTAGGTGGGAATCGTGTATTCTCTTATTCAATGCTAAAAGTAGAAATAGCTTAAAAATTTTGGAGAAAGTCCCTTAAAATATTTTTAAAATGTTAACCTTCATTTAACGTGGTCATCATACGCAATTCTTTAAACCCTAGAAATTGTTTTGAACATTTTTTGAATTTTTTTCCGTAAAATTCTTGCGTAAATTATTCCCTCGTCGGCGTCTACACATTTAAATAAATTCCAAGCCTCTTTGTTTCCAAGGACCGTTAAAAAGCCCTCGCATTTTAGCTGGTGTTTGATAATATTATTACACGATTTTACGGGAACACGTCTGCGAAAATTAATTTCTTTTTTAAACTCCCGCACACTATACATCATCATGAAATCAGTAGTTCCATGAGCGTGTTCTCTCGATGAATAGCTCGGAGGTGAACAGCGTTATTGTTGTTATAGTATTGGCTTTTCCATTAATCACGTCGTAAGTTACTTAACTCGTTGTGTTTGAGCTGATACGTTTCGAATTAATGACGGAAGTGTTACCACGACACTTTCCGACAAAAATAAATGTATGTGCAGTTTGCCTGAGAATATATCGAGGGTGTATTACTTGACACTGTTGTAAACAGGGATATGGTTTTAGATGGAACTGTGTATGGCAGTGCAAACATAGACTTTGTCGAGCGTGTGTTCGACATGACGGCAGCCTGTCGTGTAGGTATGTCATGTTTGTTTTAGAGCAGTGACATCTTGTCAATTTGATCTAAGTGCTTCATCGGGTAGAGTAATAATTACATAGTCAAAATTTATTTCAACAACTAACGAAGGATGTTTGTTAAATTATTTTATAAACCATAGTTTTATTTTGAGTAAAGTTTTCTTTGCCTCCTTTTTTTTATTTTGTCAGAACCACACAAACGCTAGGAATAAAACTTTCAGCTAAAACTTTTAAACTAGTTATATCGAGTGAATCATAATGACCGTAGTTTCAACTGAGACAAATCCTCGGAAACTATCTTGCAATAATCTAAACTTAAAACGAGTGATCCGCAGTGTCATCCTGGGCCATTAGTATAACTTCTGAAATTTTAGTACAGCTCTTATCAAATTTTAGAGTAGAAGTTTCGGTGCTTAAAAGTAAAAGAAATGTAAATTGCTTTAAAAACATTTTATTGTTGAGATAATGTTGATCACCAACGAAGGGATTACTTGTCGTATTGTTATCTAATCATAGAAGTTTATTTTCTAATAAAATTATTATCATTTTTATAAAGGATATTTCTTATTTGTCTTACTTTACCTACTTATAGGTATCAAGTTTGATGATTCCTTTTAAATAGTTAATTATATTTAAGTAGACTTACAAATACAAATTGTATTAAAAAAATTACATTTAGGAAACTTTTTGTCAAAATATTATTTATCAAACTTTTAATTTTTTGTGGTATAATGAATTACAACCAATCGTAATGCGATTTCGATATTAATTCGACTAAAAAAGAGTTAATTGCATCGTTCCATCATCAGAAGGCCACAGCAGTTTAAATCGAAATTTAATACTACCTGCTACAATATCCTCTCCTTCCAGCAATTTTGACCCAATATTCTCGGCCGACCCGAATTCAATAAAGGAAGGGTAATTCCGAACACAATTAACTTTCACAATAAGCAGGTACTTTGTAAAATTCCATTATTTCTTCTTTTCTCGTTTACCGTTTTACGGAACTTTGTACATCAAGAAGTTAAATAAAAAGGACTCTCCATTCTCGTAAGACGAAGTTCTTTTTCGTATCGTCCGAGAGAGTTCGGAGACAAATTACTTGGGGTCTAAATTAAAAAGGAACTTTTCTGTATTGTACGATATTGTATTCATTTGAAACAAAAATATATATATATAAGGCAATTTCTTAAGTCACCATAAAATAGTTTCTAGTTCCTTTCTTTCAAAATTATTAAAAGTAAGGTAAGTGAGCTGTAATATTTACAAATTAATTTAAAAACAAATTCTGTGCACAGTATCAAATTAAAACGTTACATGTACTTGTCACGCGCCCCCCGGACTTTTCGAAGCGGTAATTTTGGACCGATGCTCCCTGCGGGCTCCGCTTCAATAACAGGCGCGCGTCCGGGGATAAGTCCGGGCACAAATTAATTAAGCTCGCTTGTCGGCTTCGTGTCGGACATCGCACGCAATGCGGTAAACATGTGTGTGCCGGTAAGAGGAGATGGGGGGACCCTCGCAAATGCAAAACGCGCGTGACGTGCTTTTGGGTGTAGTTTGTCTTTATTAGCGTGCTCCGGGACGAGGAGCGTTAAGAACTTTATAACGAGCGCACTTTCGCGAGCTTGAACTTTCGTGTATTTGAATAAAGGATTACGTTACTTGGACGTGACAGTGGGACTCATAAATTTATTAAGCGAAAATCCCTGGTTGCAGTTTTAATCTGGATACGCTTTTTAAAAGCCAACTTCATCATTTTCAGTCTCATAATTTTGAGGTCTTATGTTCATTTCAAACTAAATATATTACTTATTTCATGAAATTCAAATATATTTGTTAAAAAAATGGTTCGTGTTGCGTTATTTTTTTCTTTTGCGAACAAAAATCTTATCTTTCAAATTTTATAATTTTATGTTTGAAATTTTCCATCAGTTCCCTCTGAAAATATCGGGGAGCGCCCTTTCGTTTTCCGTACGTTTTCCGCTGCGTAAAAATACAAAAAATATGCGCTACCGTTTCGACACGGGTATTAATTCGGTTATAAATCACGACGCAAATATTTGAAGCGGAGTCGAAATTTATGAACCGCGAGGGCGAATGTTTTGACTTCGAATCCGACGCCCGCCGTTTTGTCCTGATCGCGAACACATTTTAAATGGACGTCGTAATGCGTATGTAAATTTAGTTTAGCGCGGATTTGTCCGCCGCGAATTGGCGCGGGTTTATCGGGAAAACGTAAAAACTTTATAAAATAATATGGAAATTTTACTTTCGCCGGATTTTCCAGCCAAACATGATTGAAACAATGATTCTCTTTGTTTTCTTTACAAGTTGCACATTTCATGCAAATACTGTTGTTCTTGTATATAATTTCCAGAAACGTATTTTAAACACATTTAAGGCTTTCTCACGGAGAACAAATCATTTCAGCTTTTATTTTTAATTCAAGTCTTAAAACAAAATCAAATTCTGAGTTTCAAATAATTTAAAAACGCTTTACGTTCTGATGATATAAACGCCACAGAAAAGTAAAAGCTTTGCATTTGCCTCGCAACATAATTTTCCGCATCAAATTCCCCAAATGTAATAAATTAGCTGTTGTAATTCAGCAGAACAATTTCGCAGGAAACTATGCATTACAATTCGAATTATTACACGTTATTATACGTTTAGGTTACCTATATATTTACATTATCTTGAGTTCCCTAATTTGGGTAATTTCAACGACGTTAATAAAACAGAACCGGAGCATATTAAAAATTTTCGGCTGTTTGTTTAAAACATTCCGACGGCGCGTCCGTATTTCCTCCGCTTGATTGTTGATATTCGGAGTTGGAACAAAATTAAACAATAACGTAGCGAAACCGCCGGCAATGGCCGCAATTAAACTAATTGAAATTCCGACGAGCGTAGGTTCGCCATTCGCCGAAATAAATTAATTCGCGGTCCGGGAACGACAATGACGACGCTCGCGAATCAACAAAGAAGACGCCTCGTCAAGAACTCGAGCGTGACGCCAACGCCTCGGCGTCGGTAATTAGTGTGGGACGCCAGGAGCGGAACATGTACGCGTAATTGTCTGTGTTATCTGGAGCACAGAAACCTGACCGTGGCCTAGTTAGTGCGAAACGTTACTAAAATCACCGTAAACAAAAAACACAATTAAAGTTAAATAAGCACTCTTTTCTAATTGTAAAAAATATATAATGATAAAAATAATATTTGAAGATTAAACTTAAGAAGAAGTAGGGATTCGAGGTTTATTAATGTCTCACATCTTGCTGACAGGATATTTTTGTTCCTCCTTTATTGTTTAGCATTGCAATAAACATAAACGTACCTTAGTAAAAAAATTGTGAATACAAATCATGCCATGTAATATAAAATTTAGTGTCAGGGGCTGAGCGCAATATAAATTTCGACTTGGCAGCTCATATATTCAACGAGCAAAAATGCCCGACAATAATACTGTGGCATAAAGCTCTCTTTGCAACGTCTGCAATAGCCCAGAGACGCTTTCTGTTCATGAAATACCCATAAGTCATTTTTTTAAATTAAAATTTTCATTTACTTGGCAGAGTCTGGCAAGTATTTTGCGTCCCCCTCCTGAATGTATAACGTGTACCTACGCTCGGTCATTTTCATAAATTGAAAAAAGCTCCTCTACACATTTGCATGTAAACGATAAGTTGCTCTCATTTATATTTACAACAACGGTCCCCCGTCTCGTACAAAATTTAACGTGCTCTCTCCGAACGACGCCAAAATATTCAAAACTGCGCGCACACGGCGAAAAAAGCAATATCATAAACAAGATCGGATGCGGCGTTAAGTTGAACTTTTGTTCTTCCCCGGTCCTTCATACAGGAGCCTATCGTAACCTTTGACCATCTATAAGCGCCCCGGGAGCCATATATTTATCTCCGACGGCATAAAGGGTAATCATGCAGGCGAGCTATAAAGGGTGTGTGTATGTGAACCGCACCCCCTATATTTTTCATTCCTGATCACGCGCTATCCCGTTTTTCAGGGTAGATAACCGCTGACGTGGTGCGCTATCGCAATTTTATAGCTTCGAACTGATGTCTCCTGCTTATTTGTCAGGTAGATCACTCGCACGCAAAAAATGCATTTGGATGATTGCCCCTATAAAATACGCTTCACACGAAACCTATAAGCAGACATCCTTTCTTTTAGTGTTCAGTTTACTGAGCTCATTTAAAGACTTGTACAGAACTCTCAAATAAAAAGAGTTGCCTGAGCTGCAGAATCCTGATTTTTTTAATATTCATAATATCAAACGTGTGAACGCAGATTGTGAGTTTTAGAACTCCTGGTTCGCTTGTTTTGGTATTTCTCACGATAGCGACATCTCAACTGTCAACCCCAATAATTTACAATTCGTGGGTGTGCTCAAGTAGGCGCTGTTATCTGGGTTAAGACGGGGAAGTCACGGAAAATAATATCGAAGGTGACGTCGCTCGGGCGAACAGCCATCAAAACAGCTTTGAGTTAAAACGCAACGTAAGCTAATTGGAGCTAAAAGCGGTCTTGAAGCGTCTTATCGGGAATAGATGCAAAAATCTGCAGTTTTTGTCTCTTATTTCAAAAATTAACAATGACGTCGTTCTCTTGTATTATTAGCTTAACTGATGGTGCAGCGTGATTTTTATATTACTTCCGGATTAAAGAATATGATTTAAATACATAGAATTACCATGTGCTGCCAGCAATATTAAAATTATTTAATTACTGCTAGCATATGAGTTTATATCGTATTTGCATAATCAGTTTTTTAGAATCCATAAAGAATTATGAAGGTCGGGGATCAGTATCCAATGACTTCTTGCAAAAGTTTACGGCAATAACATTCACGAAATAAAAATCTCGACAATAACGAGTTTGAAAATTTACTTCTGGCGAAATATACGCAAATGCAATTTTGCATTTATCATTTATCCTCCTCCATCTCCGAACTAAAACTGGGCCGTTCGCGATTTACGGGCGCACATAAACACGACTTTTATTGCTCGGGATGCGGACGCGTCCGCGTTTCAATTGTAATTTCAGTTTTTATATTTCGATCGGGGCGGAATCGAAGGTTCGGATGCGGTTGCTGGAAGGGGGCGAAGCGTAAAATTATTGAGGCGTCGGTGGAGTTAATTTAAATTATGAATCCGGAACTTCCGCGTTTGCGGTTTCCAAACATTGGCGTGTTTATCGGAAAGATTCGAATCGGATTATATGTATGAGCTTTCGAAAGCTCGACGGCTTAAATCTACTTTACACTTTATTAAAAAAGGAAAACAATTTCCAAGATGCATGTATTGTAACAAACCTGCAGGAAAGTTTTGTTTGTGTTTGACCTAATTTTTGTTAGCAAGAAACTTTTATATTTGATATGAGTTGTAGATGTACAATAATGAGAGCTCTTTTATTTCAGAACGTGCACCAGTGCGATGCAGTGTAACTGAAAGAAGCATAATGGTGTATCCCGCTGTATTGTTTGCGTTCCTTCTAAGCCAGATTGCAGCTATTCCTGCAGAGGACTGCACGACGTAAGTACAACACAAATACCCGACATCGAAGAGATTCAAGTAAATTCGTTATTAAAATCATTCTTGGGTAATTTACATTCTTCTTTAATGAAATTTTTCCCGAAAAAACTCTACAATAATTGAATACCATGGGGATAAATTCATACAATATTTTAATAAAGTTCATCGTACAGTAAACTCTAGATCAGTGGAGGCGGCTACATAAATTACATTGAATTAAACTTATTTAAGCATTCCCAGACCTCATATATTTCGCTTATGTAAGCCGTGCACGGTGTTTTCATTTAAGTTAGATTAATTGTGGAAGGGTCAGTGGAACTCTAATGTAATTAGAGCACCTGTGGAGCCACATTCATTAAAAACATTATAGGGGGCGGGTAATTGCTTTTATTTTTAGAAAATACATTACGAAATGTAAAACTTGGCGAAAACGTAAATAAAGACGCCGAATTTTTTCTTTTTTGGTTGGATTTCAAACTTGTTATATTACATCTTGCTTACAATGCCTGCTACCCACCCAAGTTTCCTTTTTTATTTAAGTTAGACATTGTGCTTCATTTAATTAACTTCACTTACACTGAAATACAAGAATAGAATACAACTTTACTTTTTATTTGCTCTAAAGAATTATTTTTATATACATTCTGCTTCCAATGTTATTAATTAGAAAATTACATTAAATTCATTTGTTTTAAGTGTTAATTTTAAATTATTTTGCAATAGACATTTAGATTTTGTTTTGCTGAAATTAATAATAATTTAAATAAAACAACATGCAGATATTTAATAGAGAATTGAAGCCAAAGGTGCATTAGGTTATTTTGGGCAGACAATGCAGTAACAAATAGAACTATAAACACGATCTTTGAAGAAAATGAGGAAAAAGAAATGAGTCTAGTCAAGAAGACATTAGCAGACAGAGCAATAGAAATTTGAATATTCAGGGAATTCACTATTGGTGGAACTCATAAGAGTAGTGCAAGATTATTCTGCACCTGAAGAAGTTCGTTTTCTAAAAAGTATCCGAAAAGAATTCAATTAAATTTTAAAATTAGATTAGATTAGCAAAAACGAGACTCACGGAAGCCGAAAGAATAGAAATTTAAGTGATGATTGGGTTTGGAGATAGAATTCGGACGCATGAAGAATTTCGTATTTTGTTCCGTGAAACTCATACAAATCGTCCTCCAATATCGCAATCAATGGTAAGTCAAATTGAGAACAAATTTCGCCATCTTGGACATGTACGAGATAGCCTAAAGACAGATGTCCATCGACCTTAAATGAAGACAGGCAATTGGATGCCATGTTAATGGTGCAGGAAAATCCACATTCAACCATCGGGGAAGTCGCTTCTTAATACGTTAAAAAATGCAGTTTCCAGACTTCTTCATAAGGAAACATTTCATCTCTATAAAGTACACTTGGTGTAAGAGCTATCCGATGATCATTTTATCGGGCGGTTGAAAATCCACTTTGGATAATACACAATATCCCCAAAAGGTTAACAACATATAGGCTGGGTTAGTGTGTAATCAAATTATTGGATCCTTTTTTGTTGGAACGCTGGGTGGTGAACAGTATCTGAACTTTCTCCAATTTGAATTAATTCCGGCTTTAGCGATAGTGTTTCCTAATGCAGAAGATCCTGATTCACTCGGTCCCAGAATTTGGTTACAGCAAGATCGCGAGCCTTCCTCATTATGCACGTCCAATAGGGTAATATCTCGATCAAATATTTCCTAAAGATTGGATTGGTAGACTGAGACTAATTGAATTAGCCCCTCTGTATTATTTCTTCTGGGATTATTTAAAAGCTAAAATGAATTTTAATAGACTTCCAAACATTGAGAAGTTAAAGCAGAGGATTCGAGAAGAAATTCGCTTAATCACCGAGCATTTTTTTGAAACATTTTGCTCAACCATTTTAAAGAATATATTCGTTACTTTCGGTAAACACTGTATAACCCATCAAATATATTAAAAGCATAAGATTTCTTCTTGTATTAGATATAGCTTGATCAGGTCAATTCGATTTAGATTATTTCTCCACAGAACACACTAAATAGAATCTTGGTGTTTACCGTCAAACGATATAATCGAATCGAACGTGAATGCATAAAAGGGCTCAAGGAAGGCGGGTTTGTTCCGCTATACAATGCGCAATTCTGTTCGGCCACACACTTATCTAAATAACTATCTCCAATGTATTTACCGATTCCATGCATCGCGATGCAAGCCGAACGAAATAACGCGGAGGCGGGCGCGCTGGTCCGGAACGACGAGCGATCCGCGTGGTCCGGGGGTGGTTGGGCGCACCCAAACTGGGTCATACATTGTGGACGGTACAAGGGACTCGATTATCGCTTCACTGAACGTTTCGAATTGATGTTACTCGTTTATTCAGTCGTTTAAAACGCCGTCCGTAAAAATTTTCGGGTAAGTTAATTTATGCGTTCGCTTTCACTGAACTCCGTAATAATATCTTTTCTGTACATATGAATGAATAAAGAATTGAAATTCATTCATGAGTTTCTTTTATACTCACATATATAGACCGGGTGACTTTAAAATCAAACATAAACATTGTTGATTTATTTGTTTTAAACCAACCACTGTAATAAAAGATATTTTGTTATCTTCGTTAGTGTATTGTTAATTTGAAATTATATGGAATTGTAACAGATACGTTTCTGTCAATAAGTTAATTATATTGGCTCTTCTTGATCTGTGCACGTAACTTTCGAAATCGAATCTAGCGTCTTAATTTGGCGCAACGTGGAAGACGCGAAATTTCGGCAAGTTGAATGGGTCATTAATAATTCCATTTCGGCGCGGCTGTTTGGCTCATCGTCGATTCCATAAGTTTACACAATGAAAGATGTAAATTTCCTGATTGCATCTGCGCGCCGGCAACCCTTGCTGTATACTAATTGGAAATTAGCGTACGACGCGACGAACTATTGACAGGGATGAAACTAACCGCGCCCACAATTGCCAAAATTTTGCTCTACTACCTACTAAACTAAATGCAACTTTGTTCTTATTTTTGTACTCCAAATTAAATTTGTGATCTCAAGTAGATGTAGATTGCAGAAATTTTGCATTAAAATAGCTGCTCGCTAGTTAATGTACTCACTTACCACAAAACACTACGAATTCACAGCCATTATACTCTATTTTCTTCAACATGGAATTCCATTTGGTTAAAGTGCATTTGTCTGTTACAAACTAACGTGTGATTCTGGTGCATGAATAAAGATGAAAATAAAACGACTAAAGTCACACTTACTCTCAATAAACCAATCCCAAATCAACTTATCCCTAAACCTCTTATTCGTTGCGTTGCGAAAATCGTAAATTCCATTTCGCTTCTCTTTTTTATAGAATTTATAATTTACAATAAATTTTTATGCGCCTCACGAAATCCTTTTCAGAGCCGTCTAAAAAATTCTCCTCCTTTTTCTGCCGATGTCGGCGGCGCGGCGTCTCGAGGAAAAAAGGGGTAACTCCTTAATAACAGTCTTCAACACAAAGCACATAAAACACATTTCAGAGGCGATGAAAATTTTTCCCCGCCGCTTCGGCGAGAAGAATTAATTAAAACTTCTGGCGGAAAGCGTGCCCGCCCTTATCGATCAGAGACGGAACGCGGAAAATTGGGCGGACCTCCGAAACGTCACATTTTGCAGAGCGCCGCTGCTCGCAGTGTTAGTAGGTCAGCGATATACAAACACAGATATTAACGGCGGACGTTCGATTTTCGACGCTTTGGTACAGAAATCCGGTTAAATGGATTTATTAATCGGCAAGCCGGACGCTCGTTTGGGAACGAGATCAATTTAATTAAACTAGAGATTACACGAAACCGAAGATATATCAGTCTGGGAATTTGCTTAATTTTATACTGTTTAACATTTAGGTTACCTATAGAAATTTCAAAAGCCACAAGGATAGTGTAGAAAGCTTTTTTTTTTTTTATTTATTTTAATCCAATTCCTTTTTTGAGGACTGAAGTTTGAAGTATCAGTATAGTTTGAAAAGTCAAAAGAGTTTCGTTCGCATAGCTTTATTACTATTACTACTATTTTAAACTGAACTATTATTTAACTTATTTATTATTACTTATTTCTTTTAAATGACATCTCAGTTGAACACCTGGTCTGAGCATTTCCAAGCGTAGTTTTTCCCTAGAAGAAAACGTCACATTTTTTCGTTACGTGTACCGCATCGGTGGCGATGGCTGAGTGGTTCGCTAAAAGGATTGCAGGTCTGTAGCTGCGTGAATGTCTTTTATGGCCCATCCAGGAGCCATTAGGAGTGAGGCGCCATCGCACAGCCACCACAAATCCCAGCCATAATGTGCTTTTTATGGTGTCCGAAATGCTCCGACATATGTGACCAACTGCGCGCTATCGTTTCACTTTCAACTTTACCAGCGCGTAAATATGCTTATTTACGGTTCACAAAAATAAATAAAGTCACTTAAGGGTTGATGCCAAATTTAATCAATCGTAAAAAATAAATATTGTGATAATTAGGAAATTAATTTAAACAGAGCTTGCTTTTAATCGTTACAATATATTTTATATATTATACCATGTGATGAGTAAAATAAATCTACTAAAATGGCAGGCATTAATAAGACGAAACATCCACGAGCACAACCATCGTAGTATGTCAATAGATCCATCCCGGAGCAGCATTTCTTTCCGGGTTATTGACGACGCCGATAAAATATTCAAGCGGCGCACGATGTGGAGGGTCGTGCAACGAACGATAAATATGTACCTCCGTGGAGCGCACGTACGTACGTATATATTTTTGATTATGAGGTGGGGGAGGCTCCGGGTACTCCGCCGTGTTCACGTACTCTGATGAATTCCAGCGGTCCGGACTTCGAGCTTAACTAAATTATGAGCCGTGGCTGCCGGTTTTATTTGCGGCGCTTCTTAACGATGCGTTCATGTTTTATGTATCACGCCGGGCTAGAATGTTGTCGGCAACTGACCCTTAACAAGCCACCCCCCGAGAGTTGACTACGTAAGTTGCAGCGAAAAAAAATCGAAGTAAATCAAAATATATACTACACCGACGCACAACGTAAATCAATTTGTATATTAAAAAGTTGAACAGACAAGAATTACTTGCTATATTATAAATACTTTTTATTATAACAATGCAGTGTGTTATTTATTTAACTTCAAAATGAATTTCCATCAAGTATCGACCAATTTAATACAATATTTGTTATTATAAACATGCAGCGTGCAGTACTATAAAAGAGAACTCGTTTTATATTTTTAAACAAATCTAACGCCTTTTATGTAAAAAACAAAAAGTGCCCCGAGCAATGTTTGCAAAGCTAATTAAAGCGCAAGCCGCGAACAAAGAGAACGTCAACTGAAACTCCGGAATCGGTAGCTCGTGAATTTACGGTTTCAAATTACAAAAGTGCTGTACAGTTCCTGCAGAGTAATAGTAATATTAAACTCTTTATTAAGATAAAGGTGACATAATTTTGTATTCCGGCCGCGCCGGCACTAAAGGGAACCGGGGAGGTAATGAAGTCAGCAGAAAATGTAAAAATATGACCGGAGCGTCGGCGAACGCCGAGCGAAAATGTAACGTCGTAAAGTGGAACTTATAAAATGCAAAATATGAAATCTTCTTCTTTTTCCCGGAGGAGGAAACGGTTTCAATTGTGATTCTGCGCGACGGCATAAACAAACATTTCTGTAATTGAATTGGTCTTTGTTATTGTGAAACTCGACTTAAGCAAACTGATATCGAACACATACATACACATACATACCAAAAATAACGCCCATGAAAGAATTTGTTTTCGTTAACGATTTATTTAAGAAAAAGGAAAGTAACTTTTAAGATTTTCATTTATAACAAAATGAATTATTAAAATAATACCTAATATCTAATTTTTACAAGAGATGTCCGAATGGGTTCCTCCAACTTGCAGTATTCAAGACTTTATCTTTATTAATTAATGTTGGTTTCAATTTGATGGAACACCATCACGAGTAAGATTTCTTTTAATGACAGCTGGAAAGAGGTGGTACCACGACAATAGGTAAGGTCACCATCTAAGGAAAATGTTCAGCCCCTGAGGTTTTTCTTTAGGTGTTAAAAAAGAAGTAGCAGGGCGCTATAATGTGATTATTGTAAATCAGCTTTTGAAAATGGCTTGAACTTTGCAAACCTTGTAAACTCTGCAGTCGTCGTGCAACAGCAAAGTTTTGGTATTCCATGAATTCTCTATTGGTCTGCTTCAGCTCTTGGATCGTCCTTTCATAAATCTCTCCATTAATTATCGATCCCTTTTCCATACATTCATTAAGCAGAATACTTTCGCAGTCCCAAAAAACGGTTCCCATCAACCTTCCAGGTTGGAGGGAACTGTTGGAAGTAAAGAACCATTATCGACGATTCCTGCTTCATGGGAGAATCCCATTAGAACTCCTAAGACTCATCGCCTGTGACTACTCGCGTGAAATAGCTTTCATCACTCTCTAAAGCGACCATATGTTCTTGACAAATTTCTTTCCTCGCCAGGTCTTATACCTCAGGTACTCCAGCTCCTTTAGAAATCACTGGGATCTTCGTTCGTCGATCTGATAGTTGCAAATTATCAACGAGACTGATAGTTTCATCAGTTCTTACGAAACTGGTCTTCCTGATCCGGGGTCATTCTAGTGAGTCGCGGCTACATCGAAACTGTTTAGACCAAAATTACACATGAAAAAAAGAACATAGGTCGCCGTTGCCCTACACCTGAGGCTTTCTTTCATGAATTATTTTATGTTAATATTTAAATTAACAAAAATTGTGTAACTGGCAATATAGAAAGTGTTAGGAAACTCTTTCCTAACACAGTTACACAATTTTTGTTAATTTTCATAATTTTCAGCTGGCAAGAAAACTTGATTTTGTTAATATTTAAGAAAATAAATAGTTAATTGTCTAACAACCATGTTTACTTTTACATAATTTACTGTAACTTTTATTATAAGTAAATTTACTGGAATCGTAAAATATCTACAATATAAAAATTTACATTATCTGAAAAATTGCTGAAATTCCGATTGAAAATTTTCTGAACAAAATTCCCTTTAATTCTCACCCAAAAAAATCGAAGCAGACTCATGAAATTTTATTTATGGCTGAGTCATTTTAAAAATCTGCTTATCGCGCCCGTGCATCATTATAAATCGTCGCGAATGTTCAGCGTTGGGGGCGGCGATGATGCGCGAGATCTAATTTAACATTTAAATCGAAAGTGTGTCGTCGCGGCCCCCCCTCTTCCTCACTTCCCTTTAAATTGCAATAAAAATGCAAACTAGAATTTAAAAATATGCTGATTTGCCGACGAGTACCCCGAGATTGCCGGGCCTGCAATTCCGACGACTGACGAATTATTTAGATAAGGGCCTGATTTCGTTGCGACGACGAAGTGGGTTGGGGTCGAAATATGTTGAGACTTAAGACGATGGCGAGTTTTTCACGTTCGAATTAAGCGACCTCCATTTCCCTTCAAACCCTGCACGTTAATTTACCCTGTAATTTACTTATCGATGTAAACGTATACCTGGAGGGCTCGAGTGTGACAAACGAACACAATTAACTATTAAGGTATGCTCCGTGGTGCTATAAATCACATTTAAAATATCGATTATGCGATTAGGGGTTGCGCGCTGCGCCCCAATAAGTTTCATTTCTATAATAAGGCTAATTTTATGGCATGCAAGTACTTGGCTGAATATTTTAAATTCAAAGCCGTTTGCTATCGATCGTCAAAATTTAATTGAACGTACAAAACAGTGAATGTACTTTGTAAACACAGAGTCATTCTTTAAATTAAGTGCTACGGAATCATTCGCTTTGTGCATTTTGAGACTTACGAGTGCTGCAATTGATGCGAGGACCTTTCAGTGGAAATTGCGATAAACCAATGAAACTCGTTGAAAAGCTAGGCATTCACTATGCGACTACGTTTGTATCCTCAGTGCTATTTTGGGAACTGCCAATATAATTCTTATCGGGTTAAATAAAAAAAAATATATCGCGCGTCACAAATTCCAAGGAGCCGTATATTGAATTATATCGTAAAGCGGAATTTCCTCTCGCGCGCAAAATACGAAACGTGTGTCGTTGTAGCGGAATAAAAGCTAATAAAAGACCTGATCCCATAAAATGTAGGACGTACGACTGGATATATACGGTCGTATTATTCGCGACGCCTCATTTCGGAGTTTGTTTACACGAGCGTGTTGATTTACTGGGATGGGACGCGAAGAGAGGAAATTGGAACCTGCTGGAATATGTATTCCATATCTTCCGAATGCTACTACTCCCTGAATTGTTTATTATTTTTGCTACGTGTATTATTCAACGTTCTGTTATGACAGGATGCATTTTGACTATGAGCACCAGACGTTGATAATCCCAGTTGCCCTTAAATATATACAGTTCAAAACAATTCTCTCGATTCCAACTAATTCATTGTTTTGATCTTATTCGTTGGCCCTTTATAATTAACTAAAAAGTCTCTAAGCCTTCAGTTTGTTCAGTTACGTTAAAAAACATACGTAAAACTGGATCGTGATGTTGTGGGAAAAAAACTTCACATGATGATACTTATTCGCCTATTGCCTCGAAGCAAATAGAATGAACAATAGTTGAACATTCTCCGGTTTAATTAGAAAAAATGGCGTGTTAAATTTTCCAGAAATGTGTTACACGAGACTTGTATTACACGTGTAAAAACAAGAGAGCACGCCCAACCCCCTTCGTATGCAAGAGGCAAAAGTAGGTAACGAGCTGCGTTACAAGAATACCACATCGTGATCCTCATTAGCGTGCCTGTGCAGAACCTCTTCGTCTTTGTCGCACCTGTTCTCGCACTGTGCACATACGTGCAAATTCTACGTGGGCGAACAACTCCGTGAATCGCGAACGTTAAGTGCGCACAGAATTGAGTAACTTGAGTTAGTAGTGGCGCCGGGTAATCCGGAAATAAAGTAGTAGAGCCCGAAGAATTATGAGAATCTGAGGTTCCGGTTTTACCACATAATAAGATTTGGAGATTCTTATCGAATAATGTATGATGTAAATGGCGAGGAAGTTAGCGAACGCTCTATGTTTATTACGTCGTCCTCCCGCGGCTGACTTTAATAGTCTTTCGAATTCAGTTTTCCACGTCCTTTGTTCCGTTTTGTGTGTGAATTATTATCTGTACGTCCAGGAGATTCTCTGTGAACTTCGGCTAAATGAGATAGCTGACGTTGCATTTCGTGAAATAAACGGAATGTTGGAATTATCTACATGAATATTTGGCAAACCGAAAATCAATAACACAAGAATATGTTTGACATAGAGAAAAGCTCATGTTTTATTAAATTATTTTAAAAACCGACTCACACACTTGCACCACAAACGCTTTTGCTGTTTTTTGCGACTTTCCACTATTTAATATTTTTAAAAAAAGGGACTGGGGCGGATAGTTTGAAACACTCGGTATATTCAGAGCTTCTTTTGTATTCATAACTTAAGATATAGAATTGCTCAATTAAGAATTGAAACGACCATCACTGTACATTTCCAGTGAGGTTCATTAAATGAATAAGGGCAAAAAGTCCGGATGATTAAGGTCATGTAACCCGTAACCCCTTGCTTCACAATAAAACAAAAATAAATTTAAATAATGACCTATCGAACTTGTCTAGGTTAATGTTTCAGCTCGTTACTCGTAACTTCCCCAGTACTTTTCCCTCTTCGTCTTCTTTTCTTTAATTGCGTTTCTTATCGAATAAAGAATTCCTCTCATTAACGACCTCGTTCGCGATTGGCGAAATTGTTTTAACTGTCTTAATGAGATGCGCCCAGGGATTTACAGACAGTGCGTTCGGCATTACGCTCGGAATGCTCGTTTTTTTCGCACTCTTCTTCAAACTTTAACTAAAATCTACAATGTTTTCTTTATTATAGCTGAGTTAGACAAAAGAAATTTAATTTTTTTGAAATATAAAAGATAAAAGCTTAGTATAGCTCTAATTTATATACAGCCAATCATAATTTAATTTCTTCAAATTAATTACGTAAACTCGTGATAGTTATTTGAAAATTGCGATTTGATCAATACCGCAAACTTGTGCAAGATTATTGCGCTTTGTATGAACGATCGAATGTGTGCCACAGTTTTCGAATTTTCATGTTATGAGCTTATAAATTCATTTTCCAATTTGCACTGCGTCTCCCAGTAATCCCAGCTTTAATTTATATGTATACGAGCTTTGGGTTGATCTCAAATTAACTCTCGGCTGATTGCATCACAACAAAACGAGCAGAACGCAGAATTATTTGCTTTTTTCGATAAGAAAAAAATTGTTCAGTGCTTTAATTATAGGAATTTAAGAACGTCGGAAACATTACATAAAACAAGTTGCGTGCTTTTATTTTTAACATTGATTTGTGGATGGGTCTGTTTCGGATGAGTTGGGTTTATTTTGCGTTTCTTAGGCGTGAAAGAACAAGTCCTTTATGCCGCCGTTCATTTCCTCATGAAACAAGACCGGATGCGCTATTTGTCATCCGCGAAGAATAGGTGTGTACAAGTAACTCAAGGCGAGGAAGTTTATATGAACCTTAAATTCAGATAAAACGTGATGAATTACAGTACGCCAGAAAAACTGATGACTCTCTTCATTTTCAGTGCCTCCCTCCCGCTATAAATTCACCGCGTCGACTTTTAAAATGTAAATGAATGAATGAATAAAGCGGTATATGGAGCATTCGCCGAAATAAATCTTAACTTTAAAAGGCAAGAGCCGCGTTACAGTTTCGTCGTTGATTTTTTGTTCTTGTACTCGGATGAAATACACGCTTAGTTTCCCAACTGTGCTTCGTCGACGTCCGTAGCTGAAGGACGAGATACAGTGGAAAATGAATAAAAAAAAATATTTTGGCAAATGTATATCTACATAAAACAAACTTTGAAATTCAATTTTTAATTTAAATTAATATAAGAAAATATTTTCCGATCTACTTTAATATTCTTTTTAAACTTGTGTTTTGAGAAAGACCGCTTCACATTTATAAAACAACGACGTTTTAAGTAACTTTATAAAATAAGATTTTATGAGTTTTGACGTGCAAAAGATAAAGTGCATCATCTTCATTTCTTCTTTCAGTAAATTCAGTATTTAACTGTACTGCATCAAATATCCAATAAGTGGGTTCGCGTTTAGAAAAGCGAAAAGAAAATTTAGTAAACTGGAGTTAGCTTATTGACCTGAAAGCGCCTGAGCGTGCATTCTAAAACCCTAACTTCGTTCTCTCATAGCCGAAGTTGCTCCAAAATTAGTTTAAACTCATCGGAGCACGCTTCCTAGGTGAAACAGAGACGGAGGGCACCGCCGATACAAAGCTAATATATTTTAATTGTAATCCGGTGAAGACAGGAAGGCGAAAAGCTGAGACGATGGAAGTCGTCACCTCCAAGATTTATTACCGTCAAACTTGAGAACGCTAATTTAGCTCAACTGAGTGCATCAAGGCAAAGTACGTTATTTACGAAATGAAATTTAGGTTGAAATTATGCGGCGTCAGTCGCTCAGTGCCACTCAAACAGAGTGATAATTCCCTTCATCTGACCTAAGCCGTCCCAACAGGACAGTCTGTCGACCTATGTACGTGAAGGGGTATTAAGGTATTATGTCGTAACACGATAATCGGGAAGATACGTTCTGAGGGACGTACCAAAAACATTTTTAATCTGTTGAAGTTGTTTATATGAAAAGCGACTTGCTCATGTCGGGAATATTCGGAAGTTTGGTCGCTAATTGCAGTGACTTGTCCGCGGGGGTTCGTGACAGGGATGCGGTTAGAGTTTGCCTTTTACCATCTACATCCCCTTGCGATTTACCCTCGACTCTGGGGAATTCATTTTTGCGACGCGACACATCTCTCGTGTCACGGTTGTGTCCTTTAACGGTATTGCCGTTTCTATATTGACAAGACATGTATCAGGAAAGTCGAAGCAAAATTCTAGAAACTTATTAGAATTATATTGAGTTTCGCACACTTATGAAATTATCTCTAATTGCTTCATACTCTCATAGAATATAAACGTAATCAATACCTGATTCATGAGTTTATGACTACCATATTAGTATCATATTCCAAAAATTTTATTGCCCAAACAAAATTTCTGGTACATTAATTTTAAAATGGCATCATAAAACGTACATCGGTAACGAATTTGTCCGGTGAGCCGTTAATCGCAAAGCAATGAAATGATACGACGTTTACGAAAATCATGACACCGTGATGTCCGCTTGATTGGCCATTCAGCGTCGCGACGCCTGAAGATCTCGATCACAATGGACGGCATTCCGAACACGCGCCTCTAAATTGATTGCAGATCCCGGTTCCTTTGTCGCACCCCCTTCAATCATCGCCCGTATATTTTCCGGAATGGAATTGATATGTGCGTATGGTGATGAAGAGGAGGACGCCAGCCAGAAATAGATCGACGCCCGTGAATGCATACTTGACACTCCCGAAGAATTCCGGGATTTAATGGAGTGAAAGGGAATTCTGAGGACGCTTCGCTTCGAGACTTCAAAGATCGCCGGCCGTAATTGCGGATTTGTTTCGCGATTTTGCGTCTGAAATTTCAGAAGCTAATTTCGAATATCGTTATTCATTCGGAAATATTAATGCTTAATGAACTCTTCAGGCGAACGGTAGCAAATTTTCATGAGAATTGTTCTCGAAATCAAAGGCATTACTTTCGCAATAAGGGAAGAGTGGTTATTAAGTCAGCAATTTCATCTGTTTCGGTTTTTTTTTTAATAAGAATTTTATTCGAATAGAATTCGTTATAAAATTTATTTCTCTCAAAAGACTTAATTGCTTCGAACAAGAAATAAATGCATTTTTCATAATTAATATAAATGTAGAGAACTTAAAATTCCTAAGTAAATTTTTCATCCCCTCAAGATTATAACAATTTTTCATTTGTTGATTTATGCTAAAGCTATGCAAATTCTGTCCTGGAACTATTTTATGACGAACGTTATTCAGTACACGTAGCGTCAGAACAAAGCGTGCTTTAAGCTACGCTGCAAATTTTAATTAAACAAACAATTCATTGTAAATTGCATATGCACGTGTTACGGTAAATCCGAAGCGGCGGCGCCGCTTTCGAAATTATATTATTAAGTGCAACCCATCAAATTTATAAACAATTTTATATGTTAATGTTAAAGCGTACGTAACATTTATTATTAAACGATTAAATTGTCGAATGCCGTCAATGGAGCGATCCGGGGTTGGAGTGAAATAGCGCCACGACCTGTCAGCCAGCGAATAAAATGCAGTTCATTACAATTCCGCATATTTTACTCCGTTTTAATCATGTCTATTGATTTTTAAAATATTGAGAATTTATATAAAATGTCGTCGAAATGTAAATATTTTTTAGAGACAGAATTGACCCCACACCTTTAACTTCCTGTACAGCCAATGAAAATATTTTAACAATGTACAATTAATGTTTAATTGTATTTAAAGTATGTGTGTGTATATATTATACATTGAGCTAATTTCACGAAGAATCGCTTTAGCTATGCAAGTTTTGCTTTTATTATCCTCAAAATGACTATATAAAGCCAGACTTAAAGCATGCAAATTAATTAATCCCTTCATATTCTAACTTCATAAATTTTGCTTAACTTTGAAAATTCCGTTGCTGTTGATGAAAGATGGGACAATTACCGCTCAACTATTTATTTTCATTATTTGAAAAGTTTCCTTTTTTTTGGCTTGTGGGATCTCAAGTGTTGTTGCAGCAAGTAAGTGAAACGGTGATTAATTTGCTCCGTCTAAATTACTTTCTGCATAGTTGTTTGAATAATGAGATGCATAGTTTGAATAAACAAAAGCACTTTAAGTTTTAAGCAAATTTATTGCGGATTTGCTTATGAAATATGTGTGTATTGTAAAGAGTATGTATTTATCCAAAACAATACAAGTATTAGTTAATAAATATCAAATTGATTTATATTTGATTAAAGAAAATGTTAATTTTGCCTCTTTAAAAGTTAATCGATTTCTAGTTCATTTCAGACGCAAACCCAAAAATTCGAGTGCATAAAAGAGGTCTCCCTAACTTAATCAAGCCCGTTAGGACACATAATTATACAAAGTGGGGGGCCAACCGAATCTGAAGGGTAAGGGCGGTTGCTTTGAAACAATCGTGCTCGGCTGTATGTCGACACATTCTGTACAACGCATTGTAACTGCGAAATTGCAATTACTGGTCTTTGTACTGGAAACACATGTACACTTTCGTAAAGGAGAATTAATAGCGGTAATTACCCTTTGTTACTTTGCACGTCGCTTTTGAAAAGTATGCAACGTGCCCCTGTGATCTCACAATAATTTTGGTATTAAATTAGAAGCGAAAGCTAACAGTGGTGTCTTCGTTTTTCAGGGGTTTTTCTGTGGTTGCTCCTGAACTTGCAGTGCCTGGTAAGACGACAGCGGTTTTAATAACGCTCCACGGTCCAACGAGCTTCCAGCCATTGAACGTAACGCTGAGGCTTACCCCCGATCCGGCAGAAACGTCGACTACACCGACGGCACCCGCCGCTAATCAGTCTCCTGTGGAAACCACTCAAGAAATAAGAGGTGAGCGCAATCTTATTACTTTTCGAAAACTGAAATATCAAAGTAATAAACATTCGAGCGAGAGAAAACCGAGCGAAGGAAAAAACATCAAAGGCTCTTACACAGCAGTCTCTAACTACTGACACGGAAGCGTAATTAAATTACTTGTCGTGGTACGTGCTTTTCCTGATTTTTCTCGGTGATTCGAAAAACAAGAATGGGAGGTTGAGGAATTATGATGTAAACACATTATGATTTTGAAATATTTACTTTTACAATATAACTTCTCGTAAAAAATATTATTTGTCTTTATTTAACCATGTCATTGTTTTAATTGTTTTTTGTCTGAAAAAGTCGCTCGATTTATCAAATTTTATTCTACAATTTATTACGGTACTTATAGTCAATATCCTATTTAATTTATACAATCTACGTTTAGAAAAGCAACGTAATGGATTTTTATGGCAGTTTAATCTAAAATCCTTCAACGATTTCACGGGCACGTTTCGGTATTGAAAACGTAAAACCACAAATAAATTCCAATATACGCGCCATCCAAAAACGTCTGCATTTCTCCATCGAATGCAGATTAAAGTACAAATTGCGTTTTTACGGTGGCGGCGCCGGTGGCTCGAAAAAATGAGGAGCCTCCCTTCTGACGAACCGAGGGCGTTAAATCCCTTCGGCGTCGAAACGACAATCTTTCGAGCCGCTGGCTCGTGAAACGATGCCAGACGACTGCCTTCTAATCGAGCAAGATTTAATTTGCACCGTCCCTGCTCACCGACCTCCGTAGCTAAAGTAAGTAAATCCTGCGCTTTCGCGTGTGTACGTGCATTAACGGAGCGGAAATGTTTGCGCTACACCTTACGCCTCTGTTAACGCGATGTCTGCTCGAATAAGTTTCTAACAAATCTACAAACGTACCAACTCACGATGTTAAATTAAGAGATTTAGCGAATTATATCTAATTTTAAATAACTAACCAACTTTTTTTGTTATTTCAAAGTTACAGTCGCAATCATACTTGGTGATATAACGTTGACAGAAAATCTCACCGTGGATATTTTATATGTGGTTTCCAAGCAAAAAATAATTTAATTTAATAAAGACTTAGATGCATTCGACGTTCATAGTTTTGAAGGGCAAGGATACGATGTTCTGTAAGCTTGCTGTAAGCGTTGTGAATCATGATTGCGACTGTACTTTAAAATTACATTAAAAAGTTCAATAAATTAATAAATTAAGCAATTAGACTTTCAATTCCACAATGTTACTCAACTAATTGCTTTCGAAGTACATTGAATGTGTTAAATGCAAAAGGAGAAAGCAAAATTCAGATAAATACGTAAGTGATACTTTAAATATTGAATTATGGTAACCAACTTGACGGAAAGAAAAGGTACTAGATCAAAATGCCATTATCATGTCTTTGAATCTGATTTTCTCATCATATTCAATGTTGAAAAGTATATATCTATTCATTAGGAGCAATCAACCTGAAGAGTTTTCCAATTAGTGAGTCAGAACTTTAATGCCAAAAACAAGATTGCTTTAGAATGTAAATGGCAAATCTTGATAACAAACGAGTTCAGTACATTGTGTCAAATTAATTTGGACAGATTAACGATTCAACAACGCTTAGAAATTATTCGCATTTACCATCAAAATGCGTGTTCTGTTCATAATCAACCAATCAACCAATCGAACGATCTCTTTATCGTTTAATTCAAAAGTTTGAACAAACTGGCTCAGTTGCAGATACGTCAACATCACTACGTCATCGGAGTGCCCGATCGGAGGCCAATATTGCTGAGTCAGAGTGTAAGAGATGATCAGAACGTCTCTATTCCACGACGTTCTCAAGAACTCCGCCTTTCTCAGACGAGTACGTGGAGAATTTTGCATGCAGATCTCCATCTGAAGGCTTATAAAGCTCAAATCACTCAAGATCTGAAGCCAAATGATCATCGTTTGCGTCGAAATTTCGCGAACTGGGCTTTTGAGCAGTTGGAAGCCGATTCACATTTTGCAGAAAAGATATTGTATATATTAAGCCCTTTTCTGGCTTAATGGGTTTGTAAACAATCATAACTGCAGAATTTGAGCTGATGCCAATCCTCGCGTGATTCACGGATCGCCTCTTTATCCTAAAGTCACAGTTTGGTGCGATTTTTGGGCTCACGGCGTTATCGGACCTTATTTCTTTGAAGACGGTGATGGAAATCGTATTACTGTTTATGGTGAACGGTACAGGAAAATGTTAACTGAATATCTTTGGCCTGAACTGAGAAATGTCGACATAAACAATAATTTTTTTAATAAGACGGAGCGATGTGTCACATCTCGTCAGACAATTGTTTTATTGCCCAATTTCCAGGGCGCGTTATTTCGAAAAATGTCTCTGGTTTACAAAAATAAACCACAAACAATTTCCAACCTTAAACGGAACATTCAACGCACTATTACAAACGCGATATGTGTGAATGAGTAGTCGCAAATTGGGCGTCCAGAATGCATTCAGTTAGACGAAGTCGAGGAGGTCATTTAAACGATATTATTTTTAAAACATAATGGCATCGATTGTTCTTCAAAATAAAATAAAGATTAAAGGATTATCACTTGTAGTTATTATTGTGTCTCATTTTAAATTCTGACGCGCTAATTGGAAAACCCTTTATTACCAGTATCAGTCGGATAGTATGCCCTAGAATGGCGGTTCTTAAAATGTGGTCCATAGACATCCAAGGGTAAAACTTCAGAACAATCCAGAATATTACCCTTAATTACAACTTAAACCCTCAAAACTATACCGCTGATCAAAGCCATAGTTTTACAGTTTACACAATTCTCTGCACATCATTCTAAATACAACAACAATAGTGAAAACTGTAAGTTAATTGTAATTCCAAGTACAATCCTGGAGGTCTGTGACAATCAAAAAACGTCGCAGGGGGTTCGCGGTAAAAAGAACATTAAAAACCGTTATCCTAGAGGATACTATGTAATGTATGTAATAAATGTAATGTAAGCGAATCGAAATGATCCGTAATGTAACCATCCACATTGTTACAGAAAGTTCAAACCACCTACTGATAGTTGTCGTTTCTGTTAAATTGCAACAAAAATATTCTTTTTGAAAACATTAATTTTTTTCTCAGCGTTTAAAATTGTGTTCATCAAGACTTTCGCCAAATTAAATTATTAGTTAAGTTAAGCTAGTATTTTGGTGAAGATAGTGTCTTCTCTTATTAATATTAATTAAACAATTTCTATTTTCTAAAACGCTTACGATTTATACGTAGCTTCTTCATTAAGTACGAATACATTTTACATAAATTTATTGATGTCGGTTATCTGATTACGTATGTGCAACCGCAGACTTTCTACCTCTGCCTCTGTTATAAAATTTTAAACGTCTACCATCTTTCATGTCTTTACAACAAAATCAGGTTTCGTTCTGACATGCGTAACATAATAACGAGGATTCAGAGCTTCTCTCATGTTGTATTCGTTTTTGAAAGATTTCTCTTTACAAGTCTAGTTACATTTTTAAAGAATATGAAATCTTCTCGCAGGGTTATTTTATGTAACTGTTATTTTATTAAACAACCTGTGCCTTAAGAATCTTACAATTTATTTATTTACTTGTTTTCATTTTTCAAAGAATAATTTCCCTCATTTCCTTTTCGCCAAGTAGAGCAGAAATTTTTTAAATGTAACGAAAATATAATAAATTATCTCAAACGGACACTGGAAAATGGCACAAATGCTCGACGTTTCACTATCGCTTGATAGCTTCTTCAGGAGTGAATTAAAAATGAACTTTTAATTCACTCCTGAAGAAGCTATCAAGTTAAAAGTTCATTTTTAATTCACTCCTGAAGAAGCTATCAAGCGATAGTGAAACGTCGAGCATTTGTGCATTTTCCAGTGTCCGTTTGCGATAATTTATCAAATAATTTCACCGGGCAAGAAACTACCTTAATTATGAAAATATAATAGTTTTTTCTGCAAAAGCTTTCTCTAAAAACACAATTTCTTACTTCATTATATGTATTTGAAATACTTTGCAATTTGAATCTGGAATTTTTAATAAGGATTTAACAAGGATTTTTTGTTTCGATATGTCAAGCACACAATCCGTTTTTTATCGTTCCCGTATCCTCGGATATTTCTGGCACGCCTGCTCGAAGCAACGCCAATTCCATTTTCTCATTTGCAAATAAAAACTTAACACAACACCAGCGGCTTTTTCGAAAAACAATATACGTCCGAAATTTTCGCCGGCGAAATTAAGCTCTGCTTATCCGTACAGCGAATCAAACAGAATGAAAAACAGAGACAAGCCGAGTATCAAATGCGGAAAACAAATTCGCCCGCGCTTCAGATAATTTCGAAACAAGAACAATAAAATGCGCGTTATTACGCCAGATCGTTCCCATTGTTCGCCGGCACTAAAACGTCGGGCATTTACGTTTCACGCGGTGCATTCGTGAGTACTAAATCCGACAAACAAATTTACGATTCGGCGATGTTTTATGTGCCACCATAATGCATTTTGCCTTTATCGTATATTTATGGTAAAAGCAAACGTCTAGAAGTACGACGTTTCCATGATAATGAATCAGTTCTGACTACTTTCATTCAGAAAGAGACGATGATCAGGGTTTTGGGTTTACCGAATCGGATGCAGAATAATTGACGTGCCATGTAAGCTTCTTTTAATGAAGCAGAATGTCTTAATTAGATCGTTACTGTGCTTTTACATATGCTTGTAAGATGAACTTCGAGCAGATTATTTCAATTAACGAGATATTTAGAACTGCAATTATACAAGTTTATCTGCTCTAACGACCTTTGCTTATAAACAGGAAAAAATGATTAAAAAGCATCGTTTACTGCACTCCACGTGAATTACCATAAATTTTGTCTCTAGACTAAGCTATTATTTGGACTTGACTAAAAAAATTCGTATATATTTCATGTAAATTAAAGGGATTGGATTTTGAGCTGTAACACACTGACACATAGATTTGATGTAAAAAAACGCACTTCTGCGTTGCAGAGTAATTGAGGCGGTCTAGTTGTCACATAAAACACGGAATTCTGTCGGTGATCGATGAAGCCATTTAGACCTCTTTCCGAGTTACAGGCCACTAGATGACTTCGTAAATGACAATCGCTTTCGTCGACTATTTTTCTCGTGTCCCTTTGATGTCCCTACACTCTGAGGACATCGGTCACAAATATTAATACGAGACGTAAATCTCCGAAGGGACACTGCCTTGCGTCCCGACTGTACATACATATTGATGCACACATATCTCAGTGGGTCCAACGATTTTAACATTTCTTAATTCAATTATCATAATCAACGCAAGCAGACTAATTTCGTTCCCTAAGAGAGAATATATCTGCTAATTTCAGCCCTTCAAGGTAATGATTTTGGCATTAACTCTAAATTAAGCGGGCCGCAATTTCTGTGCCCGATATTATCTTAATATCTCCTTAATTGACTTCCCCGGGCTGTTTCTTACGCATGTGTAACGGATTAATCGTTCGCTACCTCAAGAGAAGGGCCGCGACGGACGATGAAGAAAGCGAGGGAAGAGTTAAGACCGTGCCTGGCTCGATTTGCACGAACCCTAATGGTCAGGAAATTACAATAAAGCCTCAAAGTGCAAGAGGCGTAAGAGGAGATGGCGAAGGAAATTAACTCGAGGCAGTTCGTTGCTACCCGAACCCTTTCGACGGTTTTCATTGACTTTAATAGGACATCCAGAAATGTCTTGCGAATCCCCAGAGATTCTTATAATTTCTAAATATATGTAGGTGGTCAAAATTTAAGTATTTAAAATTTTCTCTGTTTATCAAAAAAATAACAATGATTTGATTCGTGTGTTTCTGCTCAAGTATATCTTGAAAAAAATTGTCATGTTTAAAAAGATTATTAAATAAATAGGGTTGTAAATTAATTCAAAATCCAATAATGTTCAATCATATCGTAATTATTAAACAATACAAAGCCAGATCATCACATTTGTTTCGCATCAATTTACATTAATTTTCAATAATGCGCTATTAACTGACAGAATTTCACATTAATTTCCACTTAATAGAATTATATGCTCGTCAACGCGAAGCGAACGATTAAAAGGACGAAAATCAGGAACAGATGTCAAGCGGAATTAGCTGCGCTTCTACAAAGCGGCGGAAACTTTAGTTTACATCCACCATATTCCATAGTGCTAATAATACGTCGACGACAATTATACCCTCTAGCATAACTATCCGCAAAAGCCATAAACCAAGATAGAAATTGGCAGGAACGTACTGACAAGTTTACTAACGTCCCCGCCGAGAAATTTGATTAAGTGGGCGCCATCTTACGGAACGCGAAATAAAGAATTTCATTCCAAACGCGAGATTTACTCGATGAGGAGCAATTAAGAGTTAGTTCTAACTCAAACCCCGAGACGCCGGTTAAACGGAGGTCGACGTCTGGGAAGTTCTGATTGGCCACGGCTGTTCGAAGTCGTTCTTGATGACGTTGCGGTGCACTTCCCTAATAATCACATTCACCGTGCCCTACCAAACTCTAAGCTAAACTGTTGCAACAGTCTGGCGCATAACTTGATTGTGCAGCCAACATACACAATGTCCGATTGGTAAATATTTGAGGGAATTCTGGTTAGCTGTGCAAGTTCATTAGTAGTTTGACTGTTAATTGGGATAGTAATGCATAATTTCGTAAACAAAGAAAGTTTGAACCCGCGTTATAATTTGTGAATCTAATAATTTAAGAATTAAATTAATTTGTGATTCATCGTAAATATTGATTCTTGTAAAATTTTCTCGATTTTTCCAAGCATCAAAACTAAACATATTTCAACGAGGCGAGTGTTTTTGAAAAAGTGGACGATAAATCTAAAATCTGGCGTCAAATATTAAATGCAGCCCCGACGTACACAAAACAGAAAATATCCCATATTTTTAAGCGAGACGTAATTTATCACCTCCGAGAGCAAATATTTTCAAAGCACCGATTTTTGTCGGGGGGGTAAGTAATTTAATTTCTCCGGTAAAAATTAAAAATCCCACGTCGAAAAAGAACAGCACAATCAATTTCCCTCACGCGGCCATCGATCGGCTTGTCACCGGATGAATCCGGTCACGTGTGAAGCGATCTAGTCACCCCAGGGACTCGTGCGGATTTTCGCAGTACGGTCCTAATAAATTCGGTGGGATTGCCAACTGCATTATACATGAGGTCGCACGCTAGAAACGCATCCGAAGAATCCATCCATCGCTCACCCTTAGTTTAAAACAAAAAGAGATAGTCAGAACTTTTTTTGTATTTAAAGGCAGCATAAAAATTATTTGCCTAATCAATTAGTTATGGCAGAGACAATAAATTTTAAAATAAATATCTAAACCGGTTAGACACTTTTTAAAAATTCATGTCACTCAAGTGTTTCTACAAAATATATCACTTCTGGTACATTAGTTTCTTTTACATTTATGAGGGATGAAGACAGATGTTGAGAACGTACGCCCTAAAATAAACTCGTCGCTTAATATTAGTATGCTCGTGTAACTCAGACCAACATTTTATGCAAACATCGTAAATAACGGCACTAGCGTATCGACGCAGAAATAACTCGACGACAACAAATAACGGTGCATTTCCTTTTATTACAGCAAAGTTACAGTAATACGTCTACATAAAATCACTCGAAAAAGTTCAAGCCAAACGACCGGAAACAGTTTCACATTCAATACATCATCCGTAAGCACGATAACATACACCATTGTTACATAACATGGACCGCTACGTTCGCACTCTTACGACATGTTTACAGCTATTTTCAGTGCCTGCCGATTGATTGCCGTACATTGTCTCCATCCTGAAAAAGAAAAAGAAAATTGTATATATGGTTATTGAAATAGTGTAACTGTTTGTAAACTATACAAAATTTTAAAATATTTCATAAAGAAGAAAAACATACAATTTTACTGCCACAGAAAAGTTTTCTTTTTATTCGAGGAAATTATTCTTATTCTTGATAAATATTATGTCGTGCTAATTATCGCTGGCCTTTGAAGTCTGATAATTCGAAATTGTGACTGTTCTGTCGGAAAATCCCAAAATTTATAATCAAAGGGATAAGAGCTGAACACTTCGATGTGCAAAACAGTCGAAATCATTCAATGGAGGATGTTATGCTTTTTCGTACAAATCTAACAAATTTAAACTTATAATTAAAATTAAAAAAGATAATAAAGTTAAAACCACTGAAAGCATCGTTTTCTACTTACAAACTCTTATAAGACAAATTTGAAAACTCTTAAAGTATAGCACTTTTATTATTCAGTTATGAATAATTTTAACTTTTCTCGATTGTCAATGACAAAATAGGTATTTTCTGTACCTTAGTGAACTCTAAATTAAAATTGACGTTCTTTTCATTTTTGGAAATTTCTGCTTTTACATCGAATAACATTTTCTTTATTTGCTTATTTCATCTAATTATCTAAAACATGTTCTTAAAAAATTATTGTTACTTCAAACACTCCCCTGTTTCAAATTTAGTTTAACAGAGGTGGTTTTACAATGATTAAGGGACTTTTACATGATCGAATTACACTTCTGGACAAAATTAAGGGACCACCAATAAAATTCAAAATAAATTTAAAACAAGATAAGGAATCTAAGTGTTTTCTTACAGTTTAGTTGATTTAAGGGCTATTAAATTTAACAAACTTTAAAATACTTTAAATCTTTAAAATACCATTGGTCTTTTCATGAACTTATATCCTAATTTGTAACAAGTTAACGAGACTAAAATTATTAATAGCGTGTATGCCCTCCTCTTGCAGCAATACACGCTGCTAATCTTCTTGGCATATTTGAGATTAAGTTTCGTATACTTTCTTGAGTTATCTGTTCCCATTCTTGAACAAGCATGTTAGAGAGCTCATCAACTGTTACTGGTGGTGTCGGTGCGTTTTTAATTTTGTTGCCCAATTGGTCCCAGAGATGCTCAATAGGATTGAGATCGGGACTTTTGGCAGGCCACTCCAGGCATCTCTCAATGTAACTGTGACAATGCTAGCTGTATGAGGTTTGGCATTGTCTTGCATAAAAATGAATCCATTGCCGAAATTTTTGGCAAATGGTTGAACATGGGGTACAATAATCTCGTCTCTATATCTTCTTGCTATTACCGATCCATTTCGTATCAAAACCAATTCTGCACGACCATTACATTGTATGCCACCCCAAACCATTACAGGGGCTCAATTCTCGAAATCGTACGACATTTGTCGTATGCGAAAATTGTCGCATAGTCAATGTCGCATGCGAAAATAGTGTTACTCGAATTGGTATTCTCGAATGGCGACAGACATTCAGACGCAGAAGTCGTGCAATCTTTGATTGATTCACACGCATGCTTATGAAATAACCAACAAAATAAAAGTATTTAAATACAGCAACAGGTGCGAACTTGGTTAGACAATTAATTGCTAATTGTCAATCAAAAATTGCACGACTTTTACGTCTGCATGTCAATTTATAAATTGATATTTTTGCCTATTTCAACAACAAGCGTTTTGTAAGTAAGATGGAGAATAAAAAAACAGATTACATTTTCCCTACACAAAAAGAATTTTTAATTCAACTGCTAGTTAGCAGTCGATTTTCCAAAAATTTCACTAGAAAGGATGGGCAAAGAAGGTGGGAAAAATTGCCGAACAATTAAATGCAGTGCCAGGTGCAAAAAAAGAATGGCGCCAATGGAGAAAAGTAGGTAGGTAAAAAGCATCTTCCCGTTTTTTAAATTCTCTTCGAGGCTGTTCTGCTGCATTTTCCGCTTCTTCTAAAGCTTCAATTCCAGCTAACATTACGATTTCATCAAAGTTCGCCATAACGACAAGAAGTGAAAAAGTAATAACTATTATAAATAAAGATGTTAACTTTATCCTTATCTGACATCAACAGAAACAAAAAAAAAAATAAAGGCACTGCAACTTAGACGAAAATCATTCGACTTCATATCTCACCCAGTAATTTCCGCACGTTGTAAGTCGAGCGATTTGCGAACGACAATTTTCGCATGCAAAAATTCAAGAATATCATTTTATACATTTTGTGCGACAATGACGTCATGTCGCATACGACACCATGTCGGGTGGTTTCAAGAATTGGGCCCCAGGCCTCCACCAAATTTATCAAATTCTCGAATGGTACATGGTGCAAATCGCTCGCCTGGTCCTCATATGATAAGAGCACGGCGATCATTTCTGCTTAGAAGGAATCAGGACTCGTCGAAAACAAAACGGAGTTCCACTGCCCCCCGTCCCAACCTTGATGATTTTGACAAAAAGTTTAAGCGATTTTTTTTATACTTAGCTGTGAGAGTTGGACCAGTTACTGGTTTTCTAGCAGACAAATTGACTTCTTTTAGTCTTCTTCTTGCTGTTTTGGTAGAAATTTCTTTTCCAGTGGCTAACCGAAGATCATTTTTTAATTCACGAGATGTTACAAACCGCTTTCTTAAACTCTGACGTTCGATAAAGCGATCTTCTCTGCGTGTTGTTTTTCTTTTAGCACCTTGTCCGCGTCTTCTTTTGAAAGTATAAGTGATTCTGAACCGCGCTGCGGCCCTCTGTACCACAGATTTGTTGGTTTTTAGAATTCCAGCGACTTTTCTTTGTGAATATCCTTCACGAAGAAGAATAATCATTTGGGATACTTCTTCTGGTCTACAATGGCGTCTAGACATATTTGATTAACTTAATGCAAACAAATCCACTAATTTTCGAAACAAAAAGCACGCTTTATTAATTAAACGACTTCAAAAGGTGTCAACAATTAGGCCTTTTTGTTAACTTTTCGTTTCCTAGCAGAGAATGCCTTGCTATTGTTAATTGTTTCATGGCACACTATTTGAATTGTGTTTAATAAACGTCAATTTATGATATGTGAAAAAATACCTTGTAATTTAACTTGAAGGCTTCCGCGGCCGTCGTTCCGGTTGGAACCGCGTGTTCCAACCGGAAGCCATTCAATAAATTCAATAAATATCTTGTAAATTAGAAAAGTTATTTCAAGTTTATTTGGTGGTTCCTTAATTTTGTCTAAAAGTGTATTTTCTGTTCTTACTTAAAAATAAATTAAAAAAGAGACAAATCCAAGAAAAAAATTTCCAGGAAAGACAAGAAATGTTTCACTTTACTAAAGTGACTGCTAATCTAATAGTGTTTTCGATTTTCCGTACCCTATTATTACATGAAATTAAAATAAGAACAGTGAATCGAAAACGCTATAAATAAAACGTTTGGAAAGCTCTAATCGATGTCAGAATTTCCAGAATTTTCTATGTAAACTTTCGAATATTTGGTACAATTTATTAATAAAAATACTTTTAATTTTCGACCCGAATTAAATCCAATAGTTTTGTTTTCCACCTAATTTGCCTCGAATAAGAACAGAAATGTTTATGTTGCAAATAAAATTTTTAATATTTCACATTAGAATAGAATTATGTTTTCTTTATTTATTTTCTTGGTGCTTAAAGTCCATTTCTTTTTCCGTTCGCGCATCTATTATGCCAAAAGTGTATGAAATGTTGGGCCGCTATTGCAGGTCGGTCTCCATTTGCCGATAGGTTTGGCTGACATGGCGGTACATTTAGTTTTCTCTTAATTTAAGACATTTTAGTTTTGGCGAATAACATCTTGTCAATTATTGAAAGACAGTTATTTGCAATAGTTTTAACAAGATTCATAACTGTATTAGTTCAAGGCAAATACGCCCTTTTAGATGAAATTTTTAGTTGAAATTTGTTATTGACGAATGCCTGCTACTCGAAAATGATGATAATTTTATCATTTTCTTTAAAATAGAATTAATAAGCGAAGTCTTTTTTGTAACCAGTCCCAAACACGCATTCATGTAATTGGACTGCATGGTCCACATAGTTAACAGAATTTGTTATAACCAAGTGAACTAGCAATGGAATATGCTGGTTAATATAGTTTAAAATTTATAATGACTATCAATGGAATTAAAAAATTAAAAAGGACTTACATCAGTTCTTACAACAAGGACTGCAAGGTGGGCAACAAGGGACCCCAGCAACGCACGTTGGTATGCAAGGAGGAATTATAGGTTGAATCACATTCAATACAGGTTGAGGGCAGCAGGGCACGCATACCGGTGGGCAAGGGCAGCAACACGGGGGGCACGGGCAAACGGGTATCGGTAGACAGCAGCCAGTACTGCATCCAGGACAGCAGGTTTCGCAGCAGGGCATTTTATTTTATTCAGTTTTTTTTTACGTTAAATCTTTAAAAATACTACAATTTTGTTGAGTTTGTGCCGAAAATTTTAACGTTGATGTTGACACGTCGGATTTGTTTGATTTTTAACTTCGTAGCAACTCATCTTTTGTTAACACAGATAACTCTGCCCATATTCACATAACTCGTTTCTGTTTGGGTTTTAATCTTCGTTTAAATTAGCAAGCCTAGCGAAAACTAAACATAAATAGATATATCAGGTTTTCTTCTGTTGTGAGAAGCCTTATAGAATTCGACTCTCAGTAGCTCGCAATTATGGTTCAAATATTCGACGATAACTTGCAGGGAAAACGTCTCGTTACCCCAGAGGGAGCTCGTTGGCTTCAAGATAGCTACAGCAAACAATCTCTGCAAGATCAGCAATCACACGGCCCCGAACCAGAACGCCAGCCGCGACGACGAAAATCGACGCGCATAAGTGAATTGATTATGTTCATTCGCGACGTATTATTCGGCATCCCCAGGGGCCATCCTTACAATTTACATACATCTAGCGAACTTGTTTCAGGCTGAAATTTCGTGCTGCATGTTGCGCAAATTGCGCCTAATCAGATGTAATGTCGTTAATAATGAAGAACTCAGACACAAGCGTGCAAGTAATAAATAGGAGAGAATTAAATGTAATGTCTGTCTTAAGTGTTTCTCTTCGAAAATTGTTTTTGATACTTTTCTTAGCGAAATCTTTATTATCGTAAAATTAGTAAATGTAGGTAATTTGTTGTAAAATTCTGCCTAAGGTATATTCGTTGCTTGTTGACAGCTTCTGTAGGATAAACAGAGGTCACAATAAATAGAAGTCAACGTATTGGGTAAATGCATTTACTAGAATGGTGGCGAGTAGCAAATTTGTTTGATTTTCTCAAATTTTTAACTGTAATTACCTCCCTGCAGTAATAAATCATATGCTCTGGATATGATAAATCCGATAGGAAGAGTAGGATTAAACATTTTTTCTATGTAACGTTCACATGAAAATAGCTAAAAGCTAAACTGTTTGCTCACAATGCATTCCCACGGCATTTTAATGGAAACGACGTGGAATTTATCATCTGCTTGTAAATAGGAATTCCCGCTCGAGCTTTTAACATCTTTCCCAGAAAGGGAGCGCCTCTTTGAAAATTTTCTGCGCTTGAAATCTTCACAGAACGGACACTGAACACCATTGAACATTTCACGATTGATTGATTTAGGAGAAGCTTGTAAGCAGTTTTATAATTTTCATTATTTTTGTGCTGCGCATTTACTTTAAATATTAAAATTTGAGTTTATTGGCATAAACTGAATGTTTAAAGTTTAATTTTTTAATTAACCAAAGTTCTTTCTACACATTCCCAAACAGTGATGCACCCAGAAATTTGACTTGGAGGGGACTTCAAAATAATACAATTGTAAGAACATACAATAAATTAATAAATTTTAGTGCGCCCCGGGTCCGCCACTATTTCCAAAGATTAATTAAAATTAGTTTCAATTTATAAAATTTTAGTATAAGCTTTCACTCAAATAAATTTAAATTCGGCTTTTTATTTGAACAGATAATTTTCGAATAAACTACGTAGGATAAATTTCAAACAAAATAAGCAAAATTTTTTTTTTTTATAATTAAAAACTGTTTTTTTCTGCATTTGCTTTAAAAGGTAAACTTTTCGACATTTATTTTAATTTCCAAATAATTCTGTTTTCACACCAATACCTCCGTAATAAAAAAATAATGCTCGTCATGTTCTGTTCACTTTTTAAATTTCCTTGATGAATAAATATTGAAATAATATCATGAATAAATAAAAAATGTTGACCCTTTACACATAAAATAAAATCGGAAAATGTTAAATATTATTTTTGAGTATTTTGTAATAGCGCATTAATTATTTTGTAATAATAATTAATTTTTAATGATCAATAAAGATAGGCGATATAAATTTGCATTCTCCGTTTAATTAATTCGTTTGATGCATCAACATATTAATTTTTCAGTACGCATTATTGGAAATTGTCATTATTTATTGTTCATAAATTCAAGCCATTGCAGTGGCAATAATAAAACCTGCATGTGTTATAACGATCGGTAAAAATTCATCCACAATTGAAATAGAACACAATTTTCTAGTTATTGGTTTCCACTGTAAAAAATAAATTATTTCATGATATCGTTGCAATAAATGTTGTTTATTACTTACATAACTGAAACTAAAACAAGTTGTAATTTTTTATAATAATTTGACGGCTAGAATATTAGAACGACTCGTTTAATAGAAAAATGAATAAATAAAAATAAACCTGTTCAGTTTAACGTAATTTTAATTTCGATTTTATGTCAGACATGAATTTCCTCTTTTCAGGTCACGGAATTCTCCCTCTGGAAGTACCACCGGACGCCACCGGAAGCTACGTCTTACAAACACTGGTAAACTGCAGTGGAGGAAACGAGGATTGTACTCTACAATGTACGTCACAGATGAGACTTGTAGGTCCGGTTCGAGATGTTATCATTCGACCTGCGAAACACGCATATAGGCCAGGAGAAATAAGTAAGTCCTTCCTTCAAAATAGATTCGAAACTGTTAGGAAATGAATTTTATAGTTTGTCCATTTTTGTTTCTAATTAGATTTTACGCAACATATAAACAAAGGTCAATTAGGAAGTCTTTCCTTCAAAATAGATTCGAAACTGTTAGGAAATGAATTTTATAGTTTGTCCATTTTTGTTTCTAATTAGATTTTACGCAACATATAAACAAAGCTCAATTAGGAAGTTCGTTAATGAAATCGCAAACTTCGGGTGCGAAGAACAAAAATACGTACGAGCGAAGGCGTAACAAAGTTTATGAATTCGTACTTCGGTTATCGGTTGAAACTGCTGCAGCTCTTCCGAATCTAATTGGAATTTAAATTCGTTAGAAATTAGTCTTGATAAGTGGAATTGAGTTATGTTTTGTTTGCGCTATTAAACGTTTCAGAATGACCGAATAAAATTGGATAATCTACTTAAGTCAAACAGAACATTTTATGATGAAACTTTGCATTAAATAACTTTAAACATCTCATGCAAATCCAAGTTACTTGAAAAACGTGAACTTCCATCCCCAAATCTTTAAAGAAATTGACCATTTGATTTTGTACAAAATAATTTCTAAAATAGTTATGAGTCATTAAAATTTATAAATTACATTTAACTTTATATCAGATGTCCCGTGAGTTTTCCCTGCAAAGAAAACCTGCGCTGATGATATTTTTTATCTCTCCAGTCTCGTCGCTCGGATAAAATACACTTTCCAGTTACTTAATCTAAAACTTGTTCAATCTCATAACCGAACATCGAACGGCTTTTGATCCCTGAAGGGATACGTCGAACAAAGTTACGCTTTCTTATGTATGACAACAAGAAAAAAGGAACTTTAAACAATTTGGTAGGCCTTCAGCGCCAAATTTCCACAGAAGTTCGCCGCGTAAACGATTAAGGGGGATTTCTGAGGAGCAGAAAATAAATGAAAGCGTTTACTTTTATGTTTCGCCGGGAAATTGCTTCAAAATTAAAAATCTATTTCAAATAAATCCTATTATAATGATTCATTTTGTTAAATAATTTTTAAAAAGGGTACAAGGCCTGTGCGGAAAATAAAATTCTAAAGGAAGCAAGATGCAAAATGAAGACAAGCGGTTTCAAATAAATAGTGTATTGAGGCTCTGAAAAGAGGGTAATATTCTAAGCAAAAATTTTTGTCTATACTGTTTGTTCTAAAATAAGAAATTTAAAGTAATTTTTATATTTAAAAAATCTTTAAAAAGTCGTACATGGAAGATGTGCAACGAGTTGGAACTTAAATGCTTGAAATAAAAATTCGAGAGTATATTTTCAAAGGGGCGCAAACTGATAATAATCAAATTCTTCTTTGGAAATTGTTAACAAAGGTGGTTTTCCACAAATTAATAATAGCCTTTATTGAATCCTATTTAAGAAGTAGACAAAATGTCATTTATTGTTGATAATGGTTTTCAATCGACTCCTTGCATTTCATATTCAGTTGAACCGCAAGGTTCGACTCGTGGTCCATTACTGTTTTCTCACTTATAAGAACAACTTGTCGAATTGGGAAACTGATTTAATGAATGAAATAATTTAAATATCAATAGATGCTTTAAAGATTTATTTTCTTTTGAGGTACACATTAAAAATTTTATTTTAAAATGCTTGGTTTCATAATAAGAAATTCTCGTGATTTTACGAATCTCAAAGCTTTTGCGATGTTTTATTTTAGAATGGTGAGACCTGTCTTCGAATATGCCCCTCTAGCGTGGCTAACCTACAATAGTTATCAAAAGAATTGATTGGAAAACATTCATTTTTTTAAATATTTGTTCTTTGAAGGAACTATTGTTTTCTCTACATTCTGAGTTGTTTACAGAAAATCTGAAAACCAAGATCAATTATTTTATATGTTATTTCAGTACAACCTGTACAAACTTATACTTTCAAGATCAATTTCATAAGGACTCGTCTGGATGCCGCAACGAGAGTGAAAAAGAAATTAAATTTAGTCCCTCAAAATTTTAAACATGGCAAACAACTATTCATCCATCAATTTTGCGCAAAATTAATGACTTGCAATTAAAATATAACGAAACTAGTCATATTGTTTTATTCAGTATGAGAACTTTTATGGAAGATCTTAAGAGATCTTACTGCTGATGATGTGGGATCATCCATTCAAGTATATTTACATATTTTACAAGATAAAAACGTGATTTCAAAAGGATTCTTCTTTTCCCAGTATCATTTTGGGTGTTGGCCCTGGATCACGATTTACAAATCGTTTCCGGAGCAATCGGCACGGTGAGCGTAAAGGACCCGGCCGGGACAAAAGTGGCACTCTGGGATCAGATTCCCTTGGACGAAGGTAATTTCCGCACGTAATAAATCTCCTGGCGACCCCGCTAATGCGTCGCCATCCCTTTATCCGCGTTTCAGGCGTGAAGGCGTTCACATTACCACTTTCCGAGTACGCAAGGTCGGGCAGATGGCTGTTACACGTGGAAGTGGACTCGGCGGAATTCGCTGCTCCGGTGGACGTGGCGCCCGGAGTCGGCGGTGGCATCCCCGACGTCGCCGCAGCGGAAGAGCATTACGTCGAGCTGAGATTCGGCAGAGAAATGCGGAGAAGATATAAACCGGGACTTCCCTTTGCTGGAAAGGTAACTCTGTCTAAAGTGCGAGTAACTTGTTATTTTTTAATTGTTTTAAGGTTGAGGCGATGAGTACGGAAAAGTCGGTCCGAGTACGCGTTAAAGTCTACGACAATACCACGTCCATTTACAGCCAAGACATAGAAATTACCAATGGTGAGGGGACGTTTGTAGTGCCGGCAATCTTGGCTGACAGCGATGTTATCGCCTTGCAGGTAATTTAACTGGTTGCATAACAAAAACGAGCAAGCGTGTGATAAGGAAAATTGGATGTGCGGCTTTGCTTTGCGTAAAAAGATAATTGGATTAGGATGTAATTTTCGAGCCGTCCGCTCGCTTCTAATAAAACAATGATGAATAAATAACGAATGATATGATCGAGCTGAAACTATATTAAGTTATGAATCCAATTAGGCATTTGTGTTTCAAAGCAATAAATTTATTACGTCCAAAAAGCCTGTAAACTTTACTCCTTTACATTTCTGAAAATATAAAAATAATACTTTGATATTCTGCTGTGTTCAAATTCGGATTATTGGCGAAAAGAAAATATTAACATTTTTGTTTATTGTTTTCTTTAATAATCAATTTCATTCTATGCGTTTACTAGGCAGACCTATTAGAAAAAAAATACGAAAATAGAAAACATTCAAAAAGTAATTTCACTTGCAATATTAGAAAAAAAAATCCTTTAACGTAAAAGTAAGTCTATCGAACCTGCAGTAAAATTAAAATTAAATTTAATTTTACCTGCTTTAAGTCATATCTCGTTACAAACTTATATAAGTACACAGAAATGAAGACTTTAGAAAAGAAAGTTTGAAAATTAAAAGCAATCTAAAAGAACGGAATCCATTTAAAAACGCATCTCTGCAAAGCGTAATAAAATCTTCTGATTTTTAACAGCTTCCAGCGACTACAAAATTTCATACTTTATTGTATTTTGTTTCCCTCCAGTTAATATTTAAACTTGGTTTTCATATTCACAACTTCCATTATGAAACTTGACGTAGTTATAATGATGCAAAGATAAGCTCTGGATAATCCGTCCGTGTCCTATGGGTAGTGTGGGTTATTTGAGTTGTGGTTCTACTTTAAGTCGTTTGTTTGTGCCTCGTTAACAGAGTCCGTAAGGCAAATCCTATTAAAACATTATAAATTAAGTCAATCTGGAAGGCCGAACCTTTAAACAAAGTTTGAAAATTTATACCTACGCTTTCTGATTGAAAACGCCTTTTTCTAGAGGAGTTTCAAGAAACAATTCTTCTTCACTCTTCACAACTGGTAATTTAACAATTCTTTTGAAACACCTAAAAAGTGGTTATTTCCTTTAAGGATAAATTCAATTTCCGCCGCTGAGGTTGGTCTAATTCAATCGCTGCATCAAAAAAAATTCAATTTGTATATAGATTAATTTGCATCGTGCAGTGAGCGAATCAGTAACAATTTTACACGTACAACCAGATTTACAATCTGTTTTCCAATTCCTGCTCCGCTTTTTCGCTTGATTGATGTTTGCACGGCACGTCTGCAGCGACAGCTCCGACGCTTAACGACGCCCGACGTCGCTGTCTGTCTTTCGCTTGAGGGAGAAAGATGGGGCAATTTTAACCCTGTGCATGTACAAGCCACAAACGTGTGATGAAGTTCCAATTCGAATGGCTACATATCGTTTGTGTAGGGACTTCCATGGATACCGGCTAATGTTCGGAGTATTTTATTTTAATGGATTGGGAAACGCGCGTATTTCATTGCCTTTAATAACTAAACATAAATAGAAATTGTTCGGGTATTTTCAATTCGATAGAAATTATATCTCTAAATGCTGTTTATTAAGTTATTATTTATCTGATTTTATTTACAATGATAAAAATTAAGCTCCCAGTTAATTGTTTTAAATTCAAACATAAAACTCTCTGCGCTGGAAATACAATAAACCAAAAGAGTATGTAGTTACTATTGAATTAAAAATGCTAGAGCTTTTCCCTTTTAGTGTATAGTAGTATATCAACAAAGCTTTTAGAGTAAATAAGTTTGATTTGTGCCAAAGTATGTCTGGCTTGGTTTTCATTTTGCAGTGATTTTAAACATGCAAAGAGCAGAATGAGAAATTGAATCTGTGATGTGTTGGAATCTGTGAATCTGTGACGTAGTTGCTTTCAGCAGTTAATTAACCAAACTCAGGCTATGTATGTAATCACCAAATATTAACAAACTAAAGCAATTTTGCGCTCAACATCAAATATATCCAGCCGATTAACCGCCAGATATTCGCTCGGTTGCGAATAATAGCGGGCGGGAAATTCGGAAATAAATTCGGCTCGCGGTGATAAACGCAATTTGTTTCGTCGTCAGGCGGCGTCAGCGTTAATTCGCCCCCTTTCGCATTCAGGAAGCGCTTTTTTGCCGCCCCACTTTCTCGCTTCTTTTCGTTCCAGGCTGAATTGGTGTCGGTGGAGAGCAAGGAAATTGAAAGTCACTACGTGCTGGCAAGGGAGCCGATTCACAAGTGGAATTCGTCTTCCGATTGCTATCTGCTCATCGAGGGAGTCGAACACACCCTTCAGGTGAGGTGAAACTTTCCGTTGAAACACGCGCCAGGAAGTTAAGCTCCATTTTTCAATCGGTGCTAAATCGGTTTCTCGTTAAGCGCCCGGAACTTCAAAGAAAACTTTTAGCTTTGCGCACATCAACCTTTCGTGATTAGAAGTTTGATTTACATCCATTCATCCACGATATAATTTTTTTTGGGAAAATTTTTTAAGAACAAACCACAACTTTAATTTAAATACTAAGAGCCAGTTATAAAATTCCAGCTTAAATCCTTAACAACAATTTTAAGTGTAAGGGTTTAAGCCTCAGCTTAAATTTAAACTGGCAACTGGGCCTAACCACCAGTATCTTAGATACGACTTAAAACATTTTTGTTAACGTATCGTTGTCAAGTCTGGGAATCATTTATGAAGGAATAAAAACTGAAGATAAGTGAAAAAGAGTCAGAAACAGTATCATTTAAAGACCACAAACATTTTAACAGGTGACAGAATAAAAGGAACAAAAAGTTTTAATGAAGTACTGTATAGTTTTTACGGAAAAATGTCATCGAGTTGCAAGTTTGGAAACGAAAAAAGAGGGAAGGTTTTATTTTTTGATATTATTACTACAGCCTGAAGAAGAAGCTCATGTTGCAATTCTCTCAACATGCCCATGCGAAAGGGATCTCCATTACGTAATCACGACGGACGGACGCGTTACGGACTGGGCACAGAGACGTTACGAAGATCCGGTTCCTCCGGCGACTTCCGCTTCAGCTGGGGCTGTTTGTCGACTTAATTTCAGGTAAGCAAATACGTGAAGACGCCCGTCATAATTTCTGCCCTTTCTCTGCGACAACTTAAGCTGTCGACGTCATTTCTCTTCATTTTCTTCGAGCGAGTTTAAATATTGTTTGCAGTTCCAGAACGAGATCGCACGCTTAATTTCCCCGGTACACGGGAACGCGTTTATATTTAGTCTTTTTATGAGCTTAATTAAATTTACTGTCTTACCTTATCTAGTCGCGTACAGTATTTTGTCAGATTCTCATTTCAAATTAAAGTTTTTTTTTAACAAGTGTCAAACAGATAGAAAATAGGGAACATAACCGAAATCAGTTTAGTATTTGATGATGACTCCTTAAATTTCTGAAAAATTCATTTCGTGCCATAGAAGATTAGAAATCACTAATTACATAAATTCAGCATATAATCAATCTAACTAATCCTCATGTGAAATCGTTGACGCCAACAAAACTGTTCAAAGTGCAAACACTGCAAAATTATTGCAATACAACATCATTACACTAACGAAACATCGTGCTGGCGTCCGCCCCACTGCTTCACTTCATCGGTAGAGTCACCCTATAATGCGCAAGAGGGTGAGTCTTGCCTGCCATCGCTTAATGAAGTTCGAGCTGCAGCGGTCTGTGAAATTGACTTCTGTCTCCGGAGGACTTCATATCGCGAGTTCACCTTCATTTTACGCCTTATGGTTCATACGTCTCCCCGTCGCGTAGCGGTAATAACTCCTTTACGGGATGCGGCGAGCTTACTTGCCTGCTAAATATCTCCTGCGATGCGGAAAGAAGTGGAACCTGCATTATTAGAACTGCCTCGCGCATTTGCAAGAAGATATGATAATGCCTTCTCTTATTAAAGCCCTCAAGTTTACTGCACCTGCAAGGAAACCTTATCGCGGCACGTCAGAACTTTTGCGGAACGAAAACGTACGTCTTGAAAAGTTTTGCCAGAATTTTTAATGTTGAGTATGATGTTGCCCAAGAGAATAAAATTAAATATATTTAGAAGATAGAAACTAGTTGTATGTTATTAAATTCCTACGTTGCAGCTCTATTGTAGTCAGTAATTTGCATTTGCTTTTAGCGCTTTGTGTATTTCAATTAATTCCGAAAGAGTTAAATAAACAAATAAATGAACATCTTCCTGTCAGAACTTTCTCGGTGTTGAAATTCCTCTTATTTCCCCCCGATTTTTACTGCTGACATTACAAAGACAAATATTGTCGACTAACGCGCTAGTAAACTCCGAGGTGGCACGAAGACTCGTCCGCAAAACTTTTTGCCGTTGGCAAAGAGGAGAAGTTTGTCTTAGGAACTTTCACTTTATTCGTAAATTAATTTACTCGGAAGTTTTTCCCGTGGGTAATGGGTTTTGCCGGCCAGTTTAATTTGTGTGGAGGACGCTTTTGTTTTTTTAATTCGTAAACGCGGTCTCCTTGAACATATTTCCGTTTCTAAAACGTAAGAGGAAATTTGCAAGAGGTTTTGCTTCGTACTCCGTATACATATATGTAATTACACTAAAGTTCATTCAAGACGAATTTATTTGTGACTTTCATACCAACTAATTTTTTGAACAAGCATGTGTTACTGGTGGTCTTGGTGCGTTTTTAATTTTGTTACCCAATTGATCCCAGAGATGCTCAATAGGATCAAGGCTTTTGGCAGGCCACTCAAAACTTTGGATATTTGCATCTCTTAATGTAACTGTAACAATGTTAGCTGTATGAGGTTTGGCATTGTCTTGCATAAAAATGAATCCATTGCCGAAATTTTCGGCAAATGATTGAACATGAGGTACACTAATCTCATCTCTCTATCTTCTTGCTGTTAGCGACCCATTTCGTATCAAAACCAAACCTGTACGACCATTGTATGCCACCCCAAGCCATTACAGACCCCCCACCAAATTTGACAAATTCTCGAATGGTACATGGTGCAAATCGCTCGCCTGGTCTTCGTATGACAAGAGCACGGCGATCATTCCTGCTTAGAAGGAATCTGGACTCGTCCGAAAACAAAAAGGAGTTCCACTACCCTTCGTCCCAACCTTGATGGTTTTGACAAAAGTTTAAGCGATTTCTTTTGTGCGTAGCTGTGAGAGTTGGACCGGTTACAGGTTTTCTAGCAGAAAAATTGACTTCTTTTAGTCTTCTTACTGTTTTGGTAAAAATTTCTTTTCCTGTGGCTAACCGAAGATCATTTTTTAATTCACGAGATGATACAAACCGCTTTCTTAAACTCTGAAGTTCGATAAAGCGATCTTCTCTGCGTGTTGTTTTTCTTTTAGCACCTTGTCCGCATCTTCTTTTGAAATTACCAGTGTTTCTGAATCATGCCGCGGCCCTCGGTACCACAGATTTGTTGGTATTTAGAATTCCAGCAACTTTTCTTTATTAATATCCTTCACGAAGAAGAATAATCATTTGGGATACTTCTTCTGGTCTACGATGGCGTCTAGACATATTTAATTAACTTAATACAAACAAATTCACTAATTTTCGAAACAGAAAGCATACTTTATTAATTAAATGACTTAAAAAGGTGTCAATAATTACGCCTTTTTGTTGACTTTTTGTTTCCTAGCAGAGAATGCCTTGCTATTATTAATTGTTTCATGGTATACTACTTGAATTGTGTTTAATAAGCGTCAGTTAATAATAACTTGTAAATTGGAAAAGTTATTTCAAGTTTATTTGGTGGTCCCTTAATTTTGTGTCTACTTTAACTAATCAAAAATGTTCAATTTCCGGGAATGACGTAGACCTTAAACATTTAAAAGCGTGTCCATAAAAACAATATGCAGTCGATATCTTTTGTACCATTTGGAAGTCGAAGTGTTTAATGTCTCATTCTCCATTCACGTTCTCTTCTTGTTTTCAGACATATCTTCCTGTCTTGCGCCATACTTTTGACTTTCATTGCTAGCTTCTTTGGTTTCTACGATGAATTCCAGGTTCCTGCGTTTTTCTTTAGGTCTTTTACTTAGACTTAGTACTCCCACATAGCTCTTGCTGATTTTTCGACTGTCATTCTCAAAAGATGGCCAAACCATTGTAGTTGTTTTGCCCGATTTTCTTTTTCAATGAATTTACGTTAAAGTTCCTTCTTACTGTTTTATTTCTTATTTTATCTCTGCTACTCTCCTCAAACACTTCATCTCCATCGCCATTAATTTATTTTCTTGTCTTTTGTAACGGTCCACGATTCACTGCCATACAGCAATACTGGTCAGTGAATGGTTTTGTAGGTTGCTATTTTTGACTTTTTTATTTATTATTTATTGTACTAAGCGAATGATAGAGTTTGTCTCACTGGCTCGGACACACCAACAAGAGAAACTGCAACAACAATCGCAGCAACATCAAAACGAGCTCTGAAGAAGTCCAGTGCAACCTGGATGAAACATCGGCCAATGTCACAACTTCGACGCAGCACCAGCTCGGAAACCAAGAAAACATGAACAACGGCCGCGAAAGCTTTCGACAAACATTTATGACTCTACCTGTTCCATTTTCTTTGGTTTCCTTCAGATTGCCTTGATCTTTTCTACATTTATCATCTTCATGCTCTTGTCAGGTCTCCGTTCCATATATAATATTCTTTTGCAACACCTTATCTGTTCTGGCAAGCACACTCTGAAAAAACTTGTTTGTTTTATGACTTCGTCCATCATTATTGTAAATGAAAGGGGCTTAGTACACCTCCTTGACACAGTGCTTTCATTGCTGTAAATTCATCATAGTGATTGTTTCCTGTCTCCATCTAATTTACTAAACGCCCAATCCAGGTATGGATTGATAATCTTGTTCTTTGGACAACATGAGGATTACTCGCTCAATCATAGTAGTTATAGCAGCGTCCCTGTAGACTTTCATCAATCCAAATAACTCGTACAGGAAAATCAAGATCCAAAACAATTTGCTGCAATTACTACTCACAAAATTCAACTCGTGGATTTCATCAACTGGTCGAAGGGTTTGGACATCTTGAAAGTGATATAGGTGCATCACTTCAGTCTTTAACATTCACCAAATAAATGGTCTTGTATTGCAATAAGATTCCTGCAACTTCTTTTTCTTTTGATTGAACAGATTATCTGGGAGAAGTCTGTACTTCCGGTTCGCGCAATCTTTAATGTTTGTCGTCTATTAGGAAATCTCCGCTGGTATTCTCTGCATTCTCTTTAGCGTTTGAATCCATCGCAAAAACTCACAAGCAAAAACAATATCTGCATGTTCAGGAGAACTGAACATGTTTATTTTTTATTGTTGTTATAGCAAACAAATCATCCCTACCTAAGAACTTAATAACTAGTAAAGCAGAGATAATCAGACCTATGTTTATATGAAAAAAATAACGTAAAATTCCTTTTCTAAACAACTCCTTTTATTCTTCTTTGCTAAGTAGCAAAGTATAAAACACACTATATATCGATACTAACATTGCTACCTGCCAAACTGTGGGTATTTTCTTCTACTTCCATAACTGGTTCAATAGTGCGTGTGGGGTGAAATTTATTTATATCGTCATCTCCGGCTGTTTCTCCAATTCTCTTAATAATTGCTTTCTTTATTTGAGTCTTCTTCTTCTGATTCCTCCTCTACTCTAAGTCTAAGATTTTCTATTTTTTAGACATAAGTGTAGGTATGTCATTAATTCTGTTAAGATTTGCCAATTATTTAATTCTTTTGTTATATTTTTTAGCTGTCTTTTTTATTATATCAGTTTCTCTTGAATAAATAAATACAAAGCGTAGGAAGAAAATATTAATATGAGTCTATATGGCAACTGCAAATACAATTTAATATCCAGATATTTTAGATTACTTTAAATTCAGTTGCCAAAGAATTCGGGATTTAATATTAAAAAAAAATAAGCTAATATTTCTCGTAAAATCGAGCAAACCTTGTTTATAAAGTTATATGTGTTTGCAAATACAATTTAATATCCAGATATTTTAGATTACTTTAAATTCAAACACATATAACTTTATAAACAAGGTTTGCTCGATTTTACGAGAAATATTAGCTTATTTTTTTTTAATATTAAATCCCGAATTCTTTTACAAAGAAGAATCGTGAATCGAAAACGGAATCAAATAACTGATTTTTTTTTCCGAACCGTTTATTTTACGAATAAACTCTTTTGTAAGGCGTACGCATCGAAACGTTCACATAGAAAAAAAAAACGAAAAAGAGAAGCGTGAAAGGAAATTTCGCCGGCATTAACAAAGCGCGATAAATTTCAGCGGCGCAATTCAGCTCCGACAGAAAATTCCTACCCCGATGGAGTCACGCGGAAAACAAATCTCCTGAATAAACATTTAAAAAAAAAAAGCTCCGCCGGTACAAATAACGAACAATCTTTGCGAGGGTCCGCGCGTGTCGAGGGAGACGATGAATCGACGTCGGAGACGCTAAACACACTCGATCGAATATCCTATTGCGGCCCCACAAAAAGTATAAGAAAACCTCCGGGTCGCTCATAAAGTTCTATTCACCCGGGACATCTCATTCTCACCTACATCTGACAGCTCCCCTTTTGATGTGCTCGCATCCGGAACACTCGGATAATGCCGGGGATCCGAAAAGTTGTTCCGGCCTTTGGACGCATGCGACCCATTACAGTAACGCGTTCATTATACAAAATAAATATTTATACACCTTTGTGTGTTCACGTACGCCACGCAGAATTTATATTTACACAAAAGAGATAAATGTCCACTTGAAATAATATTACGTCGACATTTTTTGCTAAAGTATTTAGACGGGTCACGGGCTGAAAATGAAAACATTTGGTCGCGCGTTAATTTACATGCATAACAGGATGAAAGGTACCAAAATAATCATGATGGACAATGCTGAAATTAAAATTTGAATACACAATATATCATATTATAATGCTTCAACTAAGGCAATAAAATGTCTTTTTTAATTTTTTATTTACAATTTAGGGAGATAAGCCCTGTTCGAACTAGGTTCTTTTTTACTTCTTGCTTTGATATAGTTGCCGTTAATCTAACGATGGCAAATGCCCGGGAAAGCTGCACTTCTAAACTATTGTATAAGATGTTCTTATCTATATCTTCCTGTATCCTTCCTGTCCTACATTCTGTGCTGTGAATCATTATTATCTGGATAACTCTCTCTGTTTCCAGCTAATTCTAATGTTCACAATATGTAATTTATCATTGCTTTGTTAGAGTTTCAAATGTTATCAGCATTTTTGAATTATTTATGACTAAACCTGTATTCATCATTATTTCCATGAATAACTCTTTAAAATGCAGATTAAATGTTTGGTGATGGACCTCTTCTTATTTTTGCTTAACCGTTGCTGCTTGGTACTAATGATTCGTATACTTTCGTCATCTAAATTCTTTCTTTCCATCTTAATTCCAAAGTTTCATTTAGCTAGGCTGTAAGCTTGAATTGCCCTAAAGAAATTGTCGTCGAATGGGACAATGTAATTTCATTTTCATTCTTAGCTGAGCTGCTTTCCAAAAATAAACGCAGAGATTTTACAATGCACGGCATCGAAATCGAAAGTCGTCATTCAAAGGACGAGTATTAAACGCGAATTTACATAAAATACCATTCAGGGATCATTCGAGCGCACCGAACGAAGAGGAGGCAAAGGCCCCGTTCGGAAATACATGGCGCACATCAAACAAGAAAGTTTTCTTTGTGAGACCATCCGAACCAAGAAGGAGTTCAAGGCAGCGAACTTACGTGCCTTTCCTCTCCCTTTATCTCTCGTAACCTTTTGTTTAGGATTCGGATATTGCACGGCGGAGTTACACGCCTAACTACTTGCGGAAACGGAAATACATACACGACACCGTACAGGAGATGCTTATCCCGGTTGAATGTTCCGACGTCGGTGATATTGTTACGCCTCATTTAGCGAAAACTGTGCCGTAGACGAAGCGTACTCAGACACCCAACGTAATCACGTTTAAACATTAAAGCAAATTAAAACTGGGCGTTTCCTAAATCTTGAATAAATTTGAGGCTTTATTTTGATAAACAGAATTAAAGTTAAAAAAATAGAATGGATAAGTTCGTTATTTAACATGTAACAGAACGTAATTCGTAAATCGTATTTAAACTACATACGTGAATAAGGCAAATATTTAATGAAAGCTTGAATGTTTGATCAAAAAATTTTGTTATTCCAATATTTATGTAGACAAATATAATTTCCACTTTTTTACGAACAATTCATCTAGGTAGTAATTTATTTTATATGAACACAAAATTCTATAAATGGAGTCATTGGTGAAATAGATTAAAACGAACGCAAGCAGACATTAACGAGAGATATGTATGACATTTGTGTTGCAGGTTGATAATGTTGTTGATGTAATGATGTTGTAATAAATTGCAAAATAACATTGTGAATAATAAATGAAATTGAGAACATACGTATTGTTGAATATATTTTCCAACAACAATAAAAGCAGTTAAGAGTTATTTCAATTTTAATTAATTTTGTTGTTTTCTTGAGTTCTACGAGTACGAGTGAGTATAGGTGTTGGTTTATTACAATTTAAAACGACTTTATCTGTTATATTGTTTTCAAACAATTTACTTTCGAACAAGAAAAATCGATTTACTTGAGAGATTTGAAAAATGCAAGGAAAACATTTTAATTCCAATTCGTGGCTTCCTTCGACGAAATTATCCAGTAGTTCTTAAACTGGAAATTTAAATTCAGGGATGCAACATTCGAAGATAAAACGAATGGAATTCACGAGACAACAGGCATTTATTGAAGGATAAATTCGGTTCATATTAGGTAGCAAACAGTGCGACAAATGTTAAGTACGGGAATAAGAAACAGGATACTTGCGAATGCAGCACAAGGCGCGTCGGTGAGCAATTCAACTGCAATGCTGTTGTAGCGGTGCCCTATTAGTATTCGAGGCGCGTTCGAGGATAGCGAATCCTAGATAATAGATATTACTCCCCGAACAGAATTGCCTCAACTTTGTCCCATTTAACACAAACTGCCGCGCTGCAGCAGAATTTTGTCTAATGCCGGCAGATGGCAAAGTTTCTATGGGGCTTCGTGTTTCAAATAATAATTGCCGTTACTTACTCTCCACCCATCACCGACTCCAAAATTTTCCCCTAATTTATTACCACAACAGCCACAATCTCACACAATTAACAATTTATCACTTTGAATGAATTATCACAGGAAACTACAAATTTACGTATACGTACATTTTTTTCACTTATCCCCAAAAGGTCTTCTACCTTTGGTGTTGAAGCGATCCTTCTTCAGCGTTTCCTTTTTTTCTTTTAGTTTAGTTCATTATTTTGGTTGATCTATTTTCGTTCATCATCACTATATAAATTACTTCCTTCCTAAAATTGGAAGTTTCTTCTTTTACTTTCTGTTGGTACTTTTTAGTTTCTCATTTCGCTAGAAAATTGTCAATTTTCTTTTGTTGCGTTTATCTCTCCACCGGTTCACTTTTAAATTTTCGTCCTTATTATTTCCTCAATCTTTTGAGTTTTAAACAGTCCACGGGAGAATCTCGATGGTCCTTTTTTGTTCATTTCCTTCTTTTGAGTTTTCTTTAGTTTCTTTCTTTGGTTCGGCTGCCAAATTAAATTCTCGATTTCATTCTTAGCTTATTCACTTGATACATTCGGCCAAAGATGATGATCTCAAATGATCAATATTTTTTTTATTTGTTCTGGAAATAATCATCCTAGAAAATATTTTTTTTTCTTCCAGATGTATTCGATTTATGCACATTTGAAAAACTATTCAAAATCGACAAAAAAATTTCAAATATCGCACAACCCTACTATGAATCCAACAGAGGATTAACCCAAGCGCACAAAAGAATATGATCCGGGATTCGGTCCATTCACAAAGTAATAAAATTTTTCATTTAGAATCGCCAACGCATAGAGTCGGTGTACATTTATAATTCAATTTTATAAGAAATAAAATACTGATGAACGGAAATCTCAAGTTCAATTCAATAAAGACATTCCGATTACAACTACAACATGAACAACACAAATATATGTTTAACAACAAAAAATAATATTATTATTATATATACTGTACATTGAGTATTGCAAGAATTAGATGACAAACCCCAAGAAGTTCACAAGAATGTAAAGTTGAAGCGTAATGCAATTGAAATTTCTATTTTAAAATTTAAGTCCCCAAACATAATTTAGAACACAATCTCGACAAACAACAATTTTAAAACTTCAACCCTACCGATTTATTCGGCAAACAAGACGCGTTTCCGCACATAAAATTGACGATGCCGAACCGCATAAGAATCAATAAATCTCCGGAAAGCTCGTATTTTACGTCGATCGTTCTCTTCGCGAGCGCGAGCTTTCGACGACTTTTTCTGTGTTGTTGCGCGCAAATTTTAATTTATTATCGCCGTTTCAATTCTGTTTCAGCTTCGTGGTCCGATCTGTTATGGCGCCGGTAAGTCAGTTATTGGTTTATTACGTGACGCCGCAAGGGGAGCCGGTTAGCGACGTCATTAGCTTTGATGTAAAGCTTCTGCACAGGCAGGTAAGAGTACAACTTGCCCTTCCGAACAGAAACGGCACGCTCAAATGACCCAGTTCCTGTTTCCTCAACCAAAATCAGGTGCAAACGCCGAACGCACATAAATTAGTCAGCATTTCACCGACATGTCGATAATACATTATGCCCCAGGAGAGAATACGATGCAGCGAAATGAACATAATTTATATATATAGCAATTCTGTTTGCGTTACTGTTTGTGTTTATAATGCATTTACAAATACATGTATTTTACATTATTACATAATTTGTTGCCCATGTAGATGTAAATTGCGTTATTCACACGCTATTTTCAACAATATAAATTGACATTAGATTAATTACACATTTTACTAAAAGTTTAAATAACATTAAAAAAAACACAACGAAAAGACAAATTAATTACATAAACCAAAGGCACATCCATGAAGTTTTCTATTAAAAAAAAAATAGGAATTCCGAAGGACCTGTCATTATAGCAATATACCGGATGTCTCAAGAGTAACGCCTGTACTTTTCGGAGTTGATTCAGGAAGCTAAATCGAATCGAAATGAAAGAATGATCAAAGTTTCGGTTTGCTTTCGCTAATGAGATATTCAAGGAAAAAAGAAAACTACTTACGTATAACTCGATAAACGTAATGTTACAAAACAACACCTTCAACAATTTTATAGGGAATTGGTATTTACATTCGAGATATAAACATTGCATTTTGCCATTAATAAAGTGTCCTGATCGAAAATGCTTTTCATTAAAGAAACTTTTTGCCAACATTGTGGAACGCCCTTTCTGCTAGCTTTCCAATAATGCCAAATTTTATGGGCTAAAATTAATAACTTGTGAGTTATGGGATGTGAAATGATACGTCGTGTTAAAATGAAGGTCAATTTTATTTTTCCAAATGGAACATATAACGACTATAAATTAAGATCTCCTTCAAGGCGGTATAATAATTGAGTCTTACTTTTTCTGTCTTTTTATCTTCAATTTCATCAACACTATTCGTCCTCCTTTAAATCCGACTTCTTTATTTTGCTTTATTTTTTTTATATATTTAGATGTTTTCAGTTAAATGCGCAGCCTGTATAAGTGAAACGAAAATTAAACTTTGCCTTGAAGATAAAAGAGAGGAAAACATTTCTTCTTTTTATAATCGGATTGTTTTAGCTTTTCTTTTGAAATTCTTGGTGAGTTTCTTCTCATGACTCAAATTATATGCCCTAGAAGATGAATCTTCTGCATAGAAAGCAATTTGGAAAGTAGATTAATTAGAGATTGAATATTTTTTATAACTTAGAAAACATCAGGCTTACCATCTTAAGACATAAAGCAGTTTCTTTTGGAGAAATTAATATCCAAACGTCCCTTAATTTTAAGAGAATACCACGGCTTGTGTATTTTATTTTATTTATTTTACAGAAACGAAAAATAAACTAAAACTTGTAGCGTTTTCGATTCACTGCTTTCTAGCATTCTCAGAGTATTCTCATCTTGTATTAATCCCTTGTAATAATAGGAGCTAGAAGTACACTAATAGTGCTCTAGAGTAGTGAACTGAAAGTGTTGTAAGTATTCATATAAAATGAAAATATCCCTGTTGGCGTACTTTAGATTAAATAATTCTTGCATATTTAGGAATTTTTTTCTTCTCTACCATTTTTCGCTTCAAATTGATGTAAATCAATCTTTTTGAAAACTTCACCTTGAAATCGAAGCTTGAGTTTGTTGGATCATTACGGTGACCCTTTATATATATTCTTTTAAGAATAGAAGCGTGCTAATTTCGGTTTCTCAACATTGAAAGCCGATCGCACTTTAAAGCTCGATAAAACCAACTTTCTTCTTAGTAGTTATAAATTAAGAAGACGTTTGTACGCTAAAATAATTTCTTAAAATTAATAAAATAGATTACAAAACGAAAAATCTGTTATAAAAAAGACTTTTCATATTCAACTCACGAATTAATTAACAAAATGCTATCATAAATATTTTTTAACTGCCAATGATTACAATAAATAAAAATTGCAAATATCATTCAAATTTGAACTTTGCAACCTTTATAACTGTTTAACCTTTCCATTTCGAGGATATCATGGGGTAAAAAGAAGCAATCAAGATTCAAGTACGACGAAATAAACTTAATGATATTTCGATGTCGGAGCAGCTTATTTTTAATTAAAGAAAATTCCGCATTGCTTCAGTCGACGTAATTGCCGCAATAACAATGTTATTTTACTCAAAATTACAATGTACCATTCAATATGTTCATAGCACTGCAACAATTATTCAGTTATTCGAGAAACTTTCCGAAAGTGCCCACTTCTAGACGAGCGAATTCTTTACTCTGGCAATTGTAATTTTCCGTCGGATGCGCCCTACTTCCGTAAAGAGCTTCTTTATGAAAGTATAAATGTTATAGCAGGACGACGGCGGCGTGGCGTATTGAAGTTTTCACAATACAATGTACGCAACCCGGCCCCCGGTTTTAATTAAAGCCAAGCAACTTCTTATGATATTCTCATCTCCGATTATTTTAATTAGTGGCATCCGCTTACCTTAGGCTGTTTAAATGTTTAACTCTGAAGTTTTTAATCAGCTTTTTTTCTGCTTCATCTACAGGTTTACATTAATTTAGAAGAACGGGAATGGTGGCTACCAAATCAGGGGGTCGACTTGGAAATCGTAGCTGAACCTTCATCGTTAATATGCCTCTTAGGAGGGAGATCAGGGGGAAATAACGACATCAGATTTGATCCTCGTATAAGGTAAGTGATTTTTGGAAGGCAATATTATTGGAATTATTGTTTTTCTTTCTAGTGAGGAAAGATTTCCAACAGCGATTACTGGAGAGATAGATTTCTTGGAGGCGGGGGTTTCATTTTTCCAGAGACAATGCGTACGAAGAGGTGATTCCGGGATGTCGGCGGTATCTTACCGTCAGAGGGGGTCAGGAGCAGGTCCATCCAATAGGAGGCGTCCTCCGGAGAGCCTCGTCGGCGGCGCTCCCTTTGATCAGCTCTGGCTGTGGAAGTGCTTCAACTATACGTGAGTAGTTTTATAATAAATTAGGACCATTCTCTTTGTCGTTTCTCCCGGATAGCTCTCACTGTTTGCCGTCACGTAAATGATTCGTTTAGGGTGGGGGCTCATCTCTAGAAACGTGATATACCGTGTTTATTTCTCCCCCTATAAATTGCTGGCTGTATATAAAATTTACTCTACATTAGTTACGAAAAATGTTCCCACCGTAGTTTATCTCTTTTTTTTCTTTTCATTTGCTGGAATAACAAAACAAAACGTTTAAGACTTTTATGCGCACGTATAAATATTTTCTGAATAATAAAGCAGTAATAATCTGGGGTATAGTTTGAATGGAGCAACAGCCATAATTCTTATCGTATTGTGAAACTGTTATCAGAATTGCACTTATCACATTTTGGCTTTCACCCAACCACGAAATTGCAGGGAAAATGAGGTTGTTGTTTTAGCTATTGTCATTGTTATGTGCAATTTCAAAGTTCATTCCTTTGTTAAATCAAATTTAATCAGCACCCCACATCTCTGGGGGTGTTTTTAAAATTTTGCTGGGTCTGGGGCATATACATTTGGATGAGTTTAAAAATGCTTGTCTAAACTAAAATAACATTGTTATTTTATTATTATATTTAACAAAAAAAACTAATATAAATAATATGAACAACTGAAGAATAATTTCAACGTATTTCTCTCTTAATACAACAAACATCCATGAAGTGCTTTTAAAAAGATATTCAAAAAAATTCCTTTTAAAAAGTTCGGGCACATATAAGCCATTACTAAAACGCTTCCACGCGCTTTTTTAAATGCGAAATTCATATCTCCGGCTTTTTAGGCGGGACTTAGCGGCGCATAATTCTCTGATATGATTTAAAAGCGCTGACTATATTTTCGGGGAGCGTCGGAAAACCACTTTCCCCAAACGGGCGGGCGGTGGATTTAATGATGCAATTCGTTACCAGATTAGATTTTTTTCGGAAATGCGAGCCGCTCAAATTGAACCTGTCGCAAGCCCCAAAAATGGAACGGAAATCGAAGGCGTCGCGTCACGCCGACGTGCTCGCTCGACTGAAGCAGAAATTTGCAGATTTATTGCTCGGCACAGATCCCTAATTGACTAAACTTGTCTGCAAATTCGAGTCTACCATTTTAGAAACAAAAATATCAAGAGTCTTGTTAATTTATTATAAAATTCTGTATACATTCTTCGTTCACTATTTATAATTAAAATTAAAATGGTGGAAGCGCCAGTAAATTAGCATTTCTTTTGGGAGATAAAAGATTTACGTGTTTAAAACAGATTTCAAATGCATGGATTTAGGACTTCGTTCCGCGTTTTCATTTTTGTTTAAATTCAATTTACGTCGGCCGTTTTAAATCGTCCCGACTGATTAATATTCAGAAGATTTCATTTCCCGAATAGCGAAACAATCCGGGCGTAAACGTAAACAACGGCGAGATGCCAAAAACAGAACGTAGTACGCAGAAACAAAATATTCCATAAATTAAAGTGGGGCAAGAGAACGCCGCGGGCGGATGCGAACGCGAAGAAAACGGAACGGCGAAGAAGAAGTGGTTGTCGGACGAGAAGGACATAAATCCGGCGAGTTAATCAAGAATTCGTAACGTGTTTCTAACAAAACAGATATATCATCCCTATAACATGGAAACATACTAACACACATAATAAACCGCGAGGGGTCGTAAATCCAGAGGCCCAAATTAGCGGAGGCGTCTGAGAATGGTCGGCCTCAAGGACCATTGTAAATTTCGAACGTGTCTTACAGGAAAGAGTTATGGAAGTGCCATGGACGGATGCGGTAACGTAAATTCTGATGCGGACCATTTAGTGCTTTAATCGTTGGTGAAAGTTAGTTCCATTCCACCACTAAGTATCGCCGTTCTGTTTATAAACTTTAAATTACAGATGTTTTGGACGAACACGAGAACATTTTGGGTTATTAAAGTTACAGTAATGCCCAAGTTATTATCAATTATTTATTCCTAATGACTCACCATACTACGTAATCCAAGTTAAAACCGAAATTAAACTTTAAAGGAAACTCCATCGCCAGAAGGAAGCGAAAAGAGCTTTTATGTCAGTTTTTGTAAAATAATATCGTAATATCAAAATGCTACTAATGATAAAGTGTCAAAGGAAAAAGTATTTGCTTACCTTTACTAGCCTTAGTAGTAAATTATTTTTGCAAAAATTTTAATACAATTTTACAAAGGAACTAATACTGCTCTTTCTCGTTAAATGCGGTGAATTCTGCGAGTAATCATCAACTTCACCGGAATTATTGTGTTGTTTCAGATCGGAAATTGCATCGACAGGATTGACGATATCAGCACCTCAAGAGGCTGGCAAATGGTCTCTCTGGGCCCTCACAGTCTCGAGTGGGGGGCTACGATTCTCCTCGCCGGTTACAGTCCAAGTTTTCAGACCACTTCAGGCGGAGTTTCACCTTCCCCCTTCGATGAGAGTCAGAGAATCACTTGAAGTCGATATTAAGATCGGAAATAATATCAATACTTGTATGGACGTAAGTATTATTTTTCAATAGAAAAGTTTTACGTGGAAACATTTCATAAATCTCAGAATGTTGAAGGTCAAAGTTAAAAACATATTTATTTTTACAGTCACCATTTTGTTTAAAAATGCCTCATAATAATGCGCCTTTCTATTTTATTTCTTTAGAAAAAGCACCTCTTTCTGGGGATCATTTTATGACGTCAAAGATTCAGATTTTGAACAGATTTTATATATCTACGATATCTTATATTGTTTACAGGTTACTGCCCTGTTGGCTTTAAGTGAGGGAGCTCAATTCCTCACCAATGGTCTTTTGTATGTCACAGAACGCTTACGCTTGGGACCCCATGGAGCCACATCGTTAGTTGTGCGCGTCTTGGTAACTACTCCCGGTCTGAAAAATATGACAGGTAACATTTTTTATTTTATTATTTATTATTAGACAAAATCGCGTATCTTTAAAACATATTAGCATCCTCCAAGCTCTTCTATATTTCTTTGTTTTGAACAGTTGAACCCAATTTGTAGTAGATGGACTTCCTCTGCAATGTTTTCCCTTCTTCATCAGTGGCCATTTTTTGTCTATCTGACACATCTTTACTCGTACAATTTCTTTCTGCTTCTTTTATTTCTGTTCTTTCTTACGTAAGGCAAACTTTTAAAGCCAATACACTTTCGAATCAGATACAAATTCATAGCCATTACTTTCCAGAACCTTTTCAAATGTAGGTTTAGGCACGAAAAAAAATAGGGGATCAATTTATTTTTACGATTGCGTCCGTGCATAATGCGCAAAGATAATACAGCAATTCTGCGACGCCGATTTATATTCAGTCACATGTCCCGGTTGAACGAGGGCGCGATCGCGCCCACAGAAGGGGATGAAATGGTTCGTCGGAAAAACGAGCTCGATAAAGCATCGGCCGCGTTCAGATTCGAGAAATCCGCGTTTCCGCGGGCTTTGCTCCGGTAGGGAACGCGCGTCATTACTCCCAGACATCACCGGATTAACTCTAAGGAAACCCATTTATACCGTAAATTATCACTTCGGAGACTATAATTTTTAACGGAAGATCTGCATGCAAACTGGCATAGTTTGCATGCAAATGAATGCCATCAGATGAGATAGTAGAACTCGGTCTTAGAATTGAGTCGCAGAAAAATTATATGGATGTTTCAACTTAGAGCAGAAAATTCAAGTAGATAAAACCTCAGGAAGAATACAATCAGAATGATTTTCGCTTATAATTTCTATCCCCTTTCTTACTTTCAGTCGAAGTTAACGGTTACAGTAGCCAAACATGTGAAGGTGCTGAAAACGTAAGCAATTCGACCCTTGCTGGGGCCGTAATAAGATCAGCCACGGTCAACGTCCTGCCTGAAGGAATCATCCGAGCCGACACCGAGAGCGCGTATTTCTGCGCCAATGGTAAGCCAATCGCTAAAATTAAATTAAAAAACACAAATCTGGTGCTTTTGTTTATTTTTGTATAGAAAATATGATAATTTCGACGGCAGACAACTACAAGTACGAGTGGATAAGGGCGCCTCGCAACAAGAACGGCGTCGTTTTGGAGGTGAAAGTGGAGAAGCGGATCGGTCCGGTACATATTGCATTAACTGAAAACCGATCTTCCTCCGATAGGATGTATCGAATTACCATCGGAGATGCTGATAACACTGTTACTTGGTTAGGGAGGGGGAAACACGGTAAGTGATTTTAAGAAAACGTAGTTATAAATAAACGGTTCGATCTCCTGTGAGAAACGTATATCCCTCACGTTTTTTCCTTCTATTTGGACATGCCTGAGTTGCTAAACGCATCTTAAAAATCAACAAATGTCTTTAACTCTAAATAAACTCAACAAAAAAAAAAGCAGGAACAGTGTGAAATTACTACAAGGAAAATTAACTGTATTAGAAAATATTTCTTGAAAATTTTGAAAGGTTTATCGTCAAATTAAAAAAGAAATGTTGAAGAATTTTAATAAAAAGACGATCTCTGTTGTATACATTTCATTAACTACTTCCGTTATAAGGAAACGCACGAAAACAAACAATGGTGGACCAAACATACGACCTTGCCTCAGTCCACCGATTGTTTCAACCTACTACCATTTTCTCCATAAGCCACTGTCGAAATGTCCTATAAGACTAATTGCATAATTAACATCCATTCATTCACATTTTTTTCGTCCTAATATTCGGAAAACTCTGCTTTTTGTTTCCACATCTTTTGGTGATTAGAATAACCAAAACCGTATGTGTATCCTTGCTATTCCTTTTTTTAATATTCCTCCTAATTTTCTCTTCTTTCGAAAAAATAGAATACATCTCCTAAACACCCTCAAAAATTTATTTTGAATTAAAAAAGAATGCCGAAAGATATTTAGTGAAATGTCATAGATAATTCTAATTATATTACTTCCAGTACAACCAGAAGTGAATGTAAAAAGAGTCAAACTCATTTTCAGAATATGGAATTCAACTTAACAGTGCCCAAACGACAGGAATATTATCGAAAGACGTGTGGCATACATTCTGGATTACATGGGAAAAGAGTGCAATCGCTTTCGGTAGAGGTTCCATTCCACACAACGACACCCTCCTGAAATGGCGAATGGACAAAAAGCTCAAAATACAAAACCTTGGATTTGCTTCGTCATGGGGCACGCACGCCGAATTTAGGTAAAACACAAAAAAACCGTCGCCGTTGTTTGTTGATAACAATCCCCCCGAAAGCAAACGTGAATTACGTGTTACACAGGTCGAAAAGTTTTCGAAACTAAACAATTAAACCACGACCTCATTAATATTCATAAATGACCGTAACACTGTTTATTAAATTTAACTTGCGCAAACAAAATGGCGGAAAGTGCGGCCGCATAATGAAAACACATCCTGCGCGCCACCGTTTCCCACCTACCTCGAAACTCAAAAGTTGGCCCCCTTTTAATTTAAGTTTGAAATTAAAATGCCACGGCATCTATTAAATTAGAGCCAATGTAGTGAAAAATTGGTGCGGAAGCGATTCTTTGAATGGAATTGACGCCTGCTAGATTGATGGCGCGATCTTACAAGTTTGTACAACCTGCGGTAACAATTACCCCCAAAGATGGATGATCGTGGTGCCAATGATTTATCCTGGAAATATGAAACCAATTATTTACTGGTATGTATCGGTCCTCCTGATTGATGACGCGGTGAACTTCGATATCCTGACATCGTTCAAAGCGCTTACATTTATCTTTCTTAATACGTCTCTAAACTGATAGCGTTCTGCTCTTTTGTGGCACGCTTTCCCCGACGAACTCTTTCACGAGATTAGTTACTGATAGATTGATACATTATTGAGCCAAGTGACTTATTTGTTATGGGAGCTTAAGAACATTTCCTAATAGAAATGTCATTCCTTTTCCTTCCAGTCATGAAATTGACTTCTAATTGAAAAAAAAAGGGATTCACTTACCTAAGAATACAAACGAAGCATAATCGTCAGTTGATTTTTCTTGAAATATTTTTCACTCAAGCCATGGACTTTTTAAGACATATTAGTTTCACATTTAAATTAATTTTCTTTTAAATTTTTAATATTTGAGAACTACTCGAAGTAACTTAATTTGGTTAAATAACAACTTAAGTTATAAATTCGTAACACAATAGATTAATATACCATTAGCAGCAAACGTTGTTAGTATGAACCAACACGAACGGGCCTTTGTACTCCAACGGCTCTTTACAACATAACTCATGTCTTCCGCGTGTTAGTTAAGCGTGAAATATGAGCTCATAACTCGCGCTAATTTCAGGGTATGGAATTTCAACGACGAGGCAGGCTTTTCCCAGGTCCTACACCTGGACACCCCGAAATCAGTCGTGCCCGGATCCGAATCCGGTGAATTACTCGTCTCCGGTGGTTTAGCATTGCCTGTCGGCGTCTCGAATGACCAAAAAGGAGGCTTATTCGGCGCCTTATCATCCCTGACAGGACTACTTGCGCTCCAACATTTGGGCGCTAACGCGAACGAAACTTTGAAACGAAATGCACTTCAAAGTTTACCGGGACATGTAAGAATCAACTCTAATTCAGTTTAAACGTAACAATTTTAAAAATTCTGTCGCAGATTCAAACAATACTTTCGTACCGCAAAGACGACAATTCCTTTAGCGAGCATCAGATGTTAGGAAGTCACCGAGCGACAGTAGCAATTTTGGAAATTCTAACCAAAGTTCAGGCTTATTTTAGCATAGATCCCGAGTTGATTCAAGGCATTAAGCGTTGGGTGCAGCTTCGGCAGGAAGACGACGGAAGTTTCTTGCCGCTTCCGGCTGACGTGAAGCTCACAGGCTCGACGGTGAGCGAAGCGAGCAAAAGAAACAACGTAGAAAACGATTCTTCTCTCTTCGAGCACATCATCGAAATCACAGCCGAAACAGTCATCAGCCTCTTCGAAATTGGTATTGAATCTGACGTGGACTCTGAAACACTGCAGAAAGCGAAGATCTTCCTCGAGAATGGATTGCCAAAAGTAGAGTCTTCGGCAACAATTGCCACCGTAACTTTAGCTTTGGTCCTAGTGAGGAGCGTGACTACGCCTTGGGCGATTGAAAAATTAAGAAACGCATCGACTACTGAAGATGGCGAGTTCGGTTGGCCCCATTTAATGCCGAAACGCGACGCCGCTGACTGGTTGTACGAATCAGAAGCAGGAAGAACTCTGAAGGAACCGCTCGTTGGTAAATAAAATCTCCAGTTACTCGCAATTTTCACTAATTTGATTTTTATCCAGCTACAATGGAGGACTATAAAGCGTCGATTTTCGCGCTCTCCACTTTCTGTTTCATTCGTGATTTAAAATTCGCCGAATCAGTAACTCGATATCTCTTCTATCGCTCGCACTTATTAGATCGTCATCCAGAGCTGCTTTACCTCGCAGTTAAAGCATTTTCCCAATTCGATACGCTGGCTAAAGATAAACACCGTGCCTTAACCATCTCGCTGGCTACTTCCGGTATGGAACTGACGGATACGTTGGAGCTAAAACCAACTAGTTCTCCGCAACTCCTTCATTTACCTAGTTTACCCACCAAAGTCTTCGTGTATGCTACCGGGGCTGGTTGTGCGACGGTTCAGGTGAGTAAATCCAACGAAATATAGCTCTAATTAAGTGTCTTCAGATAAATTTAATTCTGAAATCATGTATTAGGGTAAAACGACATATTCGACGTATTCAACGCAAGGCAAAACATCGTTGCTCGAATTATGGTCGGGAGTGATTCAGGAAATATTGCCAGACCGAAGTTCCGTTGAAGAAATCGAAGGGAAACTGCCTATGCTTAAAATAAAAACTTGCTTCAGGTGAGTACTTTAACGCAAATGACTTCAAAAAGAGGCAGCGTTTAAAACATAAAAGTTGTTGCGTTCTGATTATCTTGCTACTTGTTCAATAAGTTTTACATTTAGCTGGAAAAATGAAGAACCTTCCGGAGTACTCCGTCTGGAAGTGTCTTTGTTCTCCGGCTTCGAATTAGCATCAACACCACCGTCCCTCCTCGACACCAAGGAAAACGTTCTGGAAATGCAACACGGCAGTCGCGGCAACAATCTCTGGTTCATATTCGCCAACATCTCGAACGCCTGCCCGATTTGCATTCAATATTTAGCAAGAAGCGCGTTCGTGATTTCTGCACTTCGTCCGGCATACGCTCGCATTTATCCAGCAACCAGGGAAGATCTAGCAGCGGAAACGTTCTTCCATACCCAAGGCGGAAGCTACTTGCTGAAAGGAATCGCCGACGACGATGTCATAACTTGGTTTGGCAAGAACGGAACGACAGTAAACGATATTCCAATGGAAGATAAATGCAAGGTGTTCCAAGAGAATAGCACGAATGCTCCTGGGGAGGATTCAACGACGGAAACAACCGTCATGGAAAGAATTGATTTAAACACGCCGTATCCACACAAGGTCGAAAACTTAACTATTATTACGTATACCATCAACGTTGAGGATGGCCGAAGGAATTTGAGTCAAAATGACAAAGTAATTATAGAACCAGTGGCGGCTGTTACGCAAGAAAACGATAAGCTCGATGCTAATGTAACCGAAATTAAACTGCAGAGCAGCGACGAAATTATTTTGCAAATCAAAAACACTCGCAATGTTACACTCGAGAATGATTTGACGAATTCGACGCAGAAGAATTTCACTAAGAAAACGATCGACAGAAAGAAAGTTAAACCAACCAAGCAGAAATTAACGAAGAATGTAACAGATTTTTCAGCGAGCACAGAGGCCAGTGTAAAATTAACGGATGTTTCGACTAAACCACAGGAGTTGATTGTTGATATGAACGTAGCACCACCTAAGCACGTGAACACTGAAAAACAAGAAGTTCCATTGATATACCTCGATAAGAATAAAATCAATGATGACGATCCAGTAACTTTTGCTCCAGAAGAGAAGAACGATAAGTACATCCTCTTGGACAAAGAGGAACTCTGGGGTATGCTGAAGGAAGTCGTTAGTGATGAAATCAAGAAAACCAGTTCAAAAATGCTCGACGTACAAAAGCTTAAAAATCAGAATTTCACATAAGACAGGCGTTAAACGCCACACCTGGAAGTGTTGTGATTAGTCTTAATCTAAGTTTACCAAAAAAAAAATGCCAAAGACGAACGTGTTTGTTTCTTAATTTTATGTATGTACATAAATGTTTAAAACTGACCTAGGATATAACAGTGCACTGGAAAAAAAAATCTAGTCAGTCGCTTGATAAAAATTAGGTTGTTACAAATACAGGCAGCATTATCAGATCTCTAGTGTTTTCGCCAGAGACTTTAACAAAGTAAAAGAACAATCAATAAAACAGGCTATTTATTAATCACAAGTTTGTATTTAAAATTACGTTTTAAATCAAACAGAGCGATTTTCAATACCTACTGAAAGTTCTAAAAAACTCTTCCTTACAATCTGAAAATCAAAGAAGTAAGTGTACAAATTATAAACCATTTTTGCATTCTATCAAGTTTTTTAGAACTTAACGACACTGAAACTGTAATTCTATCATTTTTTTAAAGCAAAAATCATGTCATTTTTATGCCACGGTAGAATTAATATTGTTATATAACTTTAAAGCAAGTAAGTACGCTATTAAATAAAGTGTAACTTATTTTAAAGTTGTATAAAAAATTGTTATAAATTGGCTGTTCCCTGTGACGTTTTTTATAATGTAATTGTGTACGTACACACATTAGAGTATGAACTATCCGCCCATTAATTGTAAACGTAAATAAAATATTCCATTTTGATTTGTAATTTAATAAATACTGTGCCATGTCGTTAATGTTGTATTCTATCATCTCTCAAGTATAGCCTGAATGTTGTTTGCAGTGATTAAACAAGCACTGTAACTATGTGCCAAAGTGATCGTCTTCAGAGTTGATTCGTTAAAATTCTAATAGATTTAAATTTCAATCAGTATTGTCAAAAATTAGAACTTAGACTTAATGATCGTTACTAATATGATTGATTTTAAAAAAGGAAAAAGAAACAAGCAAAATTTTTGAAGCGACATCGAAATTTTGATATTCGTATCTAAAAACTTGTATAATCAGCAATTACGGAAACTGCACATTTTGTAAATACTTTTTAAGCCCTTCTTCCGTCACCAAAGAATATATTTTATAATATTTGCACGTCAATTTTTTGATATATTTTTTAGTAAATATACATATATATTCGCGATATATATTGTCACGCATTGTTGAACAAGATATGCAATTTGTAAAATGTTGGCGAATTGACCTGCAGCAAGTCGCTGATGTTTCTCTTACTTTTTATAAATTGTAAGACACACGTAATCTAAACTCGGTGAAACAATTACTACTATACACCTGCTGTACTGAAAGCAATATTAACATTTATTTTTTTGCTTGTAAGACAGCCAATAATATATTAATATATAATGCATCTTAGCTCTATTTTAAATACAAAGTTATATGTATTCATGTCATATCAATGTTACATTATTTAAGATATATTAACTTCAATAAACAATTTTTTTTAACACTGGATTTTCAATCTGCGAATTTACCTGATCAATAAAATACAAGCGTATGAAAGGATTAACTTGTTTGGCTTCGAGTTGGCTGAGCAAGTATGTAACGCACAAGATGCAAAATCCTCTTAAAAAGAGAAAATGTTTTATTTAGTAATTCAATACAATACAAATTTTCTTTTTTACAAAATAATTTACAAGACATTTCTACAATTAGTTAATTAAAATTCCAATAAATGCCTCTCACTACTCCCACAGCCCATCATTGGAGTTTCGGTCCTTTTCTTATTATCAGTGCTTTCAATATCTAAAAGATTTCAATTGAAAAATATTCAACATAAGAGAAGAATTAATTACCAGGAGGTAAGTGTAATTTTTTTACAACGAATTTTTTTCTTCTGAGTTTAAAAGCGAGCTCAACAGAGCCGGGATGCTTCGACACAAAAGAATTAATTGCAGCCAACTTCTCCAAGTGGAAGAAACCATGATAGTCAGAAAGGTATCGATTGTGTTCTAATTCAGTGCCAGAAAAGGCCTGAAGTCTGACCGCTATATCACTGCAGTGTATGCATCTTTTAAATGCATGCTGAAACAATATTTTGTAACGACTCCCAAATACTCATGTAAAGCATATTACCGATTTATAGAGGTAAGAGGGGATAGTTACAAGAGCAACGGCAAATGCAGACCTCATCAATGCTCGCAAACTAATAAAGAACAAATTCAGATCTTCAATTTCTGCTAATACAGAGTGTTGTTGTTCGGAAAACCACATTGGTGATCCTAATGCATGAATACCAATTCTTAAAATTGACCGTGTTTTGAGAGTATCACTTAAAAGAAACTTTCCAGCACGTATCTTTTCTTTTATTGCTTTCAACAAATCATAGTAAGATGGATTTTTAAATATCTTGCAACCTACAAGAAATATCAACACTTTAAGCTTGTCCTCACTCGTCTTGAGAATGCTTATTTATCCCTTAATGATTTACTATAGACTTAGTAGTGAATTTCATTATACCATTGTATACTGTAGATTTGTTCCAATAATTTATGTCAGCATTATTTATTTTTTCTTGGGACATATGCTTGGATAGATCATAATAGTGTCCAAATTTTTGCAATAGTGTTTTTTCTGAAGTCGGTAAATTCTGATACCTGAACGCAATTTTCATTTTATCATCTTTCTGTATTTTGGCTTCAGATTCCATATCTTCAGCGATAAGTGCAGGCAACTGATCTATCTACAAAATCATTATTAATTCAAGAATTTTCAAACAAGAAAATCACTCACAATATTTTGGGGATCAACATCTAAGCTTGCAAGCAAAGTGGAATGTTTGCTAACAATGCCTTCGGCAAGAAAATATTTTAAGATTATCTTTGAGTATACACCCTGTATGTCTTCCTCTAAAAAAAAAAATTTTAAATGCCTGAAATCTACATACTTTGAGAAAGTTTGAGTCTCATTATATTTGGAACCCATTTTATAGCATTTACGATTGACTGCTCAGAGAGTATTCTTGCCATATTAGTATAATAATGACCTACCTATTAACGTAACTGTTCCTACTGGTACACCGTTTCCTAAAACAAATAGTTTTCTTTGAAGACGTTAGTAATCATATTTTGAAATTTCACCTATAAATTCATCTAAAGATGCTATTCCAGTGGACACTAGAAGCTGTGCATTATGAAAACTCGGTAAAACGCCGGGAATATCCGCAATCTCCCTCATTTTCTTCTCCATTATTAAAATTCGCAAGTAATAAATAGAGGAGTCTTTTCCAAACCGACTGAAGTGGTTGAAATTATTTAAACTGAATGTGAAATGCTCTTTTCTGTACGTTACTTATAAATCGTAAAATAAACACTCAAAATATGTTCAAAACTTAACCTCAAATTAGGTTATGTTTACGCACCGAGCGATTTGAGCGCTCTGAATAACGTGAGCACAAAGTCAACTAATACGCAGTAATGCCAATATAACTTACTTCAAACTATATACTTTTATATTTTTCATAAATTAAACTTAATTTAATTGAATTAAACCCTTACAGCTTGTTATGTGGTTTATTTCATTTGTATTAAATTCGTCTTTAATTCTAAGGCTAACGTACCGTTTTTAGTAGCTCCAGCTTTTTTTAATAGTGTATTGGCAACATTGTCTTTACAACAGCAGAAGAGTAACTTGAAAACTTCATAGCATTCCCGACTTACGCAATGACAATTATTTTTATGCACTATTAATTCATTTTATATGAAAAAAGTACCATATAAATATGATAGTATTGTGTATTTTTTGAAGAAAATCCCAAAATTAAGTGCATTTCATCTTTCTTTCCATTTAAGAAATGTTCGTTCAGTGTTATAATCTAATCTCTCCACAGCAATAATTATATCAGTGATAGAAAATTGTATCTTTGCAGCGGTAATTATTGAATATTGATATTTAGGGCACACTACTGAAATTTGATAACTCTGGCAGATACCACAGGAGCAAAAGCTTCATATTTTCGATCGACAAATACATAATACATAATTAATATAAATTAGACCATTTTTAAATACTAACATTAAAAGCAGTTTTAATTATGCTGTGAGTGAAGTATGCATGTAACACATATTTACTTTTAAGAATACTTCAAATAATATACAGGCAACTATATTTACATTTCATTCTTTCAGTATACATTTATTTAATGACAATTTAATTTTACAAAGCTTGATTAATTAAGACATAAATTTTTAGTTTATATTTTAACAACTGGTACAGACACTTCATAGAATAATGAGGAAAAAAAACAAATTGGAACAATATCACACACTAATAAAACCTGTGGAAAAGTAATACAGAAATTTGTACACCAACAATTACAATTACCTAGAAACTTGGAATAATCTACACATCTAACTAATTTGCAATGCAGCAAGACACTCCTCCAAGTTGAAAATGCGTTTCTCTTTATATCGCTGCTTAATTTCCGTGAACGCCCATTCAGCCAATTTCGTGGCTTCTTTTTTCTTCTGTCCACTGCACTTTTGGCTTGAAATTATATTAGTTGTGGCCTACAAACCAAAAGTTCATGAAACGTTTAAAACTCGTAAAGTAGTCTTACTAAATATAGACCATAAAGGGCTCTCATATTATGTGGATTCAATTTTAGAGCCTGGCAATAATATGCACGAGCGACATCCATGTTATCTATTCCTCCTTGCGTGTAACGAATATCTGCGTAACGTTGATGCAATAAGTGATTATGCGGATTATGCAAAATAAGTTCTTCGATACAGAACGCAGCCTTAGAGAAATCTTGTTCAGCCATGTATAATTCGCTCAGTTCCTGCCAAGCTTCTGTATCAGTCATAAACCTGTTTTTTACAAAAAGAAAATTACATGTCTTAAAATTTTAGTAAAACGCTTACGTTTTCAAATATTCTGTTAATTCTCTAATAGCATCAGAATTTCTTCCCTGTGCCTTGTAAATAGCTACTACTCGCTTCTTGGCTGCGCTGTTAGTTTTGTCAATTTTTATTATTTTTTCTAATACGTCTAAAGCTTCTTCATAAAGTTCTTGTGCTTCAAGAAGCATCGCCTTATACTTTTGGACTCGTAGGCTGTGCGGAAATTCTTTGTTCAGTAACTTGATACAGTTATCGGCTATTTCTATTCTGTTGTAGTCTAAAGCAGCAATACATACTTGTTCCAATACTAACAATTCTGAAAATGCAAAATACCATTTATTTTCTTACACTTTCATTGTGTCCATTTTAAACAAAACATTAATTATCAAGAGTTAACTTTCTCTTACACATAAATTTGCTGGTAAATGATTCAGATTTGAGGTTACAAACTATAATTCAGAATGTAGTCAAATGACCAAGGCAAACATACGTTTGTATCAAACTTTTACTTTTAGATTTGGGGTAACCGTAAGCCCAGATTTATTGTCAGAAATTTTAAATGTTGATCGAATCGAGTCCCTGGCATTTCACCATATAGTTATCACATTGTATTATTATTTTCGTGACCAAATCAGCAAGGTATTATCGTAGCTGACCAAAATAAAGTTCCTCACAAGTTGTAATTTGCAACTCCAATTAGAATGACCCCCTAGACACTCTCATTTCATATTCATAGTATGAATTTAATTAGAACTCTATAATTACATGATAAAAACGTTTTCATTTGAAAGACCTTAACATATATTGAATGCATGCAGTGCATAATAGTGTGTAAACAAAAAGCATTATTTATGATTACTTACTCTCATTCCCTAACTTATTGATATTATATTCCAAAACTGCTTTCCATATATAGACAACATCTTCACTTTTACGATCACCGTTTTCTCGCCACGTACGAAATAAATCTCGAGCTTCTATGAATTTAAATTGCAATGTAAATAATTCATATGATGAGGTATGCTAACTAACCTTGCCAACAAATGTCGTTCATTTTCTGTTCAATGCGTAAAATTGCACTTCTGCAAACAACACGTATTTAAAAGCAGCAGTTTAATGATCCTTTTAAGTTAATTAATTAATTAAGGAATGTCTCTTGCAATGACACCTCGTGAAGCTTGACAGTGACAGCTACAAAAAGCAAATCAGTTCATGGCTACCAATCATTAACTAGTGTGTAATTGTGCCGTAAATTACACTCGTAATTAGTTACTTGCTTGAAAAGTCAATAAGTGGTAACATATTATTTTTTAAATATACATCTACTTTTTAATGATACTTTGAAATTTAGTTAAAAATATTTAATTTTGAATGTGCAGCTTTTATGTTGGTGGAAATGATTTTATCGTAACTGTTTACTGGGTGAAAATGACAGATGAAATTCCCTGCTGCACGAATTGAAAGAAAGGGCTGGCTGGCATTGTGGCTGGCTGAATTCGCCAGAAATGTTTAATTTTAATACTAAATCCAGCAGTTGACACAAGAAAGGTAAGTTAAATAGCCCCTGCGCGCTCCTGATGACAACAGATCAAATTCGCGTAGTCCGATCATCCTATATCACTACACAAATACCTAAGTTTTATTGATATGTGTTCTTTTTTTATTTACTCATACATTGTGTCTACATTAAACACACGCAGTAAAATATCTACCTCCTTTCTTTCAACGTTACAACCAGTGATTTCTTATTTGCCTGCAATTCAAACATTTTCTTGAACATTGATTTTGTTTCAACAGATCAATAGGTTTGTTGGAAGGAGTGTACCACCAAAGTCATTAATGAAACATACCAATATGGTTTAAAACTGAAACATTTGAAAAACAACAAACCAAAATGGATTCAGAAAATGTGGTATGCCCCGTCTGCACCCTATTTTTACGTCCGGGGATCACCTTAAAGTCACATCTGACCAGCCATCCCAAACACAAAGTAATTGAAGCACTTGTCCGTTTATCAAACCCCGAGAGTTCTCAGAAGACGCTAGAAAATGTCAGCCAGAGCGAAACAGGTTCGCAATCGACAAGCGGTTCTGCAAATAACACGGCGTGGAACCAAAATGTGCTCCCGGCTAATACACCTGCGCCAAATTTCAGTGCAATACCAGGTAATCACTCATTTATTTATCAACAGTTTATGAGCTCAACAAGTCCCCAAACAAATGTGCTGAATATAAATCCACTGACACAACAAGTTGTAACTATTCCAGCTGTATTTAATTCACAAATGATGTGCCCTCCATATGTATATCAACAACAACAAGTGATAATGTCCAGTGGTCCATCTATAATGCCACTGTTGCCACGCTCCTTACCCATAGAATTGCCGGCGTCATCTCAATCTAGTTTGCAAGAACACGTGGAAGACGTCGGTTCAATTACAATAGAAAATGAAGATAATGAGGAAGATGAACCAGACTTGGTTGAAATAGACATTGAAAAGACTACTGTGACGATCAGTGTCGACACTAAACCAAAACAAGATGAACACATGCTAGATCACCCAAAGGATGAAATTGATTTGAAGCCGAATAAATTTGAATATTCCCAAGATAATAAAGAAAATGAGTGCAAGAAAACCATTGATTGTGAAACTGGTACTTCCGACTGCAATATGGCAGGAGATGAATACACCGAGCATAACACAAATTCCCCGCATTCAAATGGCGACTTGGATTGGAACATACGTGTAAGCAATGAACTGGACAAATCATGTCAGACACAAATTAATAATTACGCTGATATCCAAGAGCCTGAAAGTATTGAAAGAATTTCCCAACAAATGGAATGCAAGCCTGATTGTTATTATACAGATACTATCACTAGCAGTGCGAATTATGCTGTGTTGCAAAATAGTTACAGTCAACATGAACCTACGTACACAGTAGCTGAAAATCATAATGAAAATATGTACGGTGCACACACACAAGATTCTAACAACATAATCGACATGGATGGAATGAACTTATTGATAAGCAATGAATTTTTGAACAATCAGCTTGTATCACAAGTGGAAGACTTTGATTGCGTAAGTTCTGAAAGACCGAGGGTTTTAATGAATATTGGAGGTATAGAAACAAATTTTACAGATCACAGAGAAGTTGGCGACGAGAGCTTGTCGAGAGAAAGCACAAATATAAGAGCAGATGAACACATGCCACCTCGTGGTGAACTCTCAGGCCAAGAAAGTAACGGGGGCACGAGCGATTTAAATTGGAATCGCATTCAGTATCATGAGGGTAGTTGTGGCATGTCCGTTTGCACTTCTTATGACCTCATCGCCAGAGAAACCTGGGATGGGTCCGATGTGTCAGATACGGAAGCGCAACCGGTACAAAATCAAAGTTCTCCACCTGCTTATATTTCATATGATAACGATGATACACCTACGGTGTCAGGTTTTCGAGAACCACCTATAACATACAAATGTCCAACCTGCAACGAGTCCTTCAATTGTCCCAAGGAACGTCGCCTACATCAAAAGGAGCAACATGATAAACTTGAAGAGAAAACTAAGTCAAATGATATAATCGGTTCACAATTAGGAACTAAACGTGTGAAGAAGCTTGTAATTAAACCAAAAAAGTCAGAGATTAAAACTGAGAATAATTTCGATAATGTATTTACTAATAAATTAAAGATTGAAAGCAACTTAGAAAATGAAAATTACGATCGAGTTTCCGTAATTCTACCCCCAAATAGTTCACAAGTAGAAATTCAGAAATCGGAGGAAGTCCTTGTGAATGACCCACTTATTTGCACCATGTGCAACACGGTCATTTCTGACAGTAACGCTCTTAAACAACATCAGCTGGAAGTACACAAATTCTCCTCTGACATTAGACACAAGTGCAGCACCTGCGGCGAATCATTTCCAAATGAAATTAAATACACCGAGCATTTAAAGGTACATCCTTTAGAATGCCGCTTGTGTGGAAAATACTTTTACAGAAGACCTAACATGCAATTGCATATGAAACGTCACTTGGGCATTAGACCATATAAGTGTAATATTTGTCAAAAAGCATTTCTTACCAAGCAAAAACATGACGAGCACAAAAATATTCACACGGGCAATGCTCCAATAAAATGTAATTTATGTGAGGAGACTTTCAGAAGGCATTCAAATTTGGTGCAGCATAGGAATCGTCATCATTTCAATTTGAAGAAAAAGCTAAAGGATTATGTATGCTTCTGTGGAGAAATTTTTCATTCAAAGAAGAAACTGGCTTGGCACAAGGAGATACACGATGCAAAACCTAAAGCGTGTTCTCAGTGCAGTGAAAAATTTATTCACATGTCGAGTTTAACCAGGCACATGAGACGGGCGCATAATGAACGTTTTGTGCCAAATAAGGAACGCCACAATGAAAATGTGGAGTGTCCCATTTGTAAGGGTGTGTATCTACGTTCTTCTCTTGATGTTCACATCCGTAATCACAGTGGACAGCGACCTTTCACTTGCCTAATTTGTAACAAAGATTTTACAACTAAGTGGAACCTAAAGTTGCATAAGTGGACCCACGCATCACGCATGTCCAAACCATTCAGGTGCGATCAGTGTAAAGGTGCATTTATAAGAGAATCCGATTACACAGCCCATATGAACTCGCATAAGAGCATCAAACCTTATACTTGCAATTATTGTGGAGCACAATTTATTCGAAAGTACAACTGTCAGAGACATGTTAGGGAACATGAGAAAGACAAAACATTTTCTTGTCAAGTGTGTGGTAAAACGTTTCACAGGTCCTACTACCTTAAGGATCACATGAGAGTGCACAGTGGTTTACGTCCCTATGCATGTCACATCTGTGGGAAAACATCCACTACTAAGTCGAATCATAACAAACACGTTAGAATACACCATGCCAGAGAACCGGTTAGTACAGAAAATTAGGAGGAATTTTTTAACCATTCAAACTAAGAAGGTAAGCTGTAAGAATTTAATCCTCCAGTAGTCACTCATACATGATTACTGAAAGATTAGAGCCTATACTTTCTTGGTTTGAACTTTACTTTGGGATTAAACGATTTTAAATACTTGCTTTTAGTTTAATTAAATGTTAATTTTAGAGACTTCAGTTTTGGTACATAGTACCTTTTTATTAGATTTCTTTTAGGTTTACACCTTATATGTATATAACTGTGCAGTATGCTGCAATTTTTTTTTTTTTGTATAATTTTTAGCGTAAGTGTTCTGGTGTGCAATTTAAGTTTCATACTTCAGTACTGTATACTTAAAACTATAATTATTAAGAATAAAAAAATTTATCTTCAAGCTGAGTGTTATTGTTATTTTTCTTCGTATTCGGGAAAGTACGGGAATAAAGTCAGAACAAAAAGAATATTCATCATTGTCTATATTCTCAAATATGGAAATATAATTTATCAATACCTGTAAATTTTTTTCATATTGTAACTGGGTTAGTGAAGTTTCTTTCATCTCTAAAACTTTCTCCTTAAATAGCTTTGCATCATAAATTCCTATCATTTTGAAGAAATCCAAAGAGGATTTCTAAAATATTAAATTAATAGTCTGTCTTATTTATTATTACTTTCTTTACCTGTAACGGAAGTGGCTGCTTGTCACTTAAATACAATAAGGCAACGTCCATGATCAATTTAATTTCATCACAAAAAATGTCTAAGTCAGACACAACTTGACTCAGATTTTGCAGCAATTCAATTTGTAACTTAAAAGCCTGTGTATAACGATATGCTGCTCCTTTATCCTTAAGAAAGCTTTCTTTTGATAATTTACGCAAAACATCAAGCAAAGATGGCAACACATCCCTAAAAGAGAAAGTATACCACATCAACAAAATCAAACATGTAGTAGGTTACTTTACAGTCCTGGAACGTATAAAATCTTTTGACAATCGTGCAAGAACCACCAGCAGCTGAAAACTGAGATTGATTATCAAAGGTTCGTTGACTTCTTTAAATCGATCCACAAGGGGTGACCAGATTTCATGAACTATTGGTAACAAGTCGTCTTCCCAATCTCTTATAATTTCTAGACCAGTCTTTAAAATCTCCAATGTGATTAACTTTTGTTCTTTATCTTTAGATGGCAAAAAATTCAGGCTGCGTTTGAGAATTAAAATCGTTAATTTTACTTGCATAGGTAGATCAGGCTTTTCATGTTCTTGGTCTGAAAAGCATTAATTATAAAAACGATCCATTTTTATGTTAAATCACTTACACTGAGGTTCAAATTCTTGCTCTTTCCTTTGCAAGTCTTCCTTGTACATTTCTTCTGCGGTTTTCCCCATTATATCATCTGAATAATCTTCTTCGATATTTGGTAAGGAAGATATCTGAAATTCTTTGAGTTCTTTTTCTTTTTGCGCTTTGCTCTTGATTGCTGCGATTTCTACTTTGATGTTAAGCCAGTGAAGTAGACATTTAACAAAAATATTGAATACTCTTAGAAAAGCTTTCACATTCTTGCCTTGTTCATCTAATGATTGCATCAAAACCTATAAATTGACATTTCAGTGAAAACCGCATTGAGTAGTTCTGAAAGCAGACCCCATCTATTATTGAAGCAATTGACGGTAACACAGCCATTGTGCTGTGCCTCATAACAATGCTTAAAACATTCAAAACATTCTCATCATATTCAGGCGATTTTAGTTTTCTTATAACGAAAAAGGAAAAATAATCTGCGTTCATGTTGATCAGTTCTGTAATAGTTTTGTAACCACATGCTATGGAAATATTGGAAACTGCATGTATTCCAGCAGCTTTTATTAATGACTGAGTGGAACCTAGATTTATGTAGTTAGTTCCTTAATGAAAAAAAATTAATAAATTATTCACCTGCTCTTTCCAGAACTGCATACAACATCCTTAATAAAAATTCCTGAAAATTAGTTCCTAATGCTAATGCCATTTTACCAATGCCTTCCACTTGCAAGCAAATTTGTATGATGTTATTCTGTACCTGTGGCAAAGCAGGTGTATTACCATATGCATCGCAGCTGACGATGGTCGGTAAATCCCAATGAACGGGATCAATGTATGTGTAAATTACAGTTTTGATAACATGATAGTTTTCTATGCCATTACCTAATTAGACAAAAATACAGGATTTTTGTTATTTATAATTTGCATAATATTACGAACCTGACAAAATTTCATTCAAAATTAATGTAGCTTCTTTACGATGCTCGAGATCGTTTAAAAATGTATCAATGAGAAAATCACTTACTATATCTATCACTACTGGTTGTGAAAGGGATTTGCAAAGCATCTCTATTTTCTTCTTTATTAAGTCATTATTAAAGTAACGAAACTGTTTCCATGGTGTACGTAAATCATTAGATAAATCAAATTCTAAAATGATGCCATCAGTAATTAAGAGTTTTGTTAACTATAGATTCTCAGTACCTTGTATACTGTATTCCTCCAGCAAGCACACTTCTGTTTTCTCTAATTCACAAATATGTAATAGCGCTAGCAATAAATGTTGGACATGTGTAGGTGAATATAGAATTTCTACTAATTTGTATTTGCCGAACAATTTTACATAACCATTCAATAAATTTAAAGCGGTCAATTGCTCTTGCTCATCTATTCCATTAAATACTCTCGGCATAGAATCGATCGTATTGTAGAAATTTTCCTCCAAATTCTCTAGCAAACTCTTTAAAAGATCTGAAGAAAATTGAACAGACAAATCACTCAAAGCTGACGCACACTTTTCAGAAATATTTTCGTTTTCATCTTCAGAAAGGGTGATTAACATCTCTACCACGAAACCCATCGATTTTGGCATTGTACTACAAAAATGTATTTTAATACCTTTATGTTACAAACTAATTTATAAATACTTGCTACAATTTTGCAGCAAGAGTGTGCAAGTTTCTACTAGTTCCAATCGAACGTTTTGATGGGAATGGTGCAGCAACTTCCTCATTGAAGCAATGATATGTTGGAGCTTTTCGTCCGATTCTTTGTACCATTCTGGTGATCGTTTAGAGTTTTTTATGTAATCTTTGATTTCAGCGTCATTTTTCCTTCTGGTTTGCTTGTCTTTGTTCGAATTAGCTTCCACTTCACATATTTGTTTGATCATATCTTGGAGTTCTATTATAGTAATTTTTTGATCAACAGCTTCATACCTTTTCATTAAAAGATTAACAATTCGTCCCCACGCTCTCACTGCCATCTTAATAAATAATGAAAAGTTCAAACACAGTAAACCAACTTACACCAATCTTACCTGTATGATTTTATGTCCGACTTTTTCATCTTCCAGTGCGATTTTCCTTAAACCACTGGAAAGACCAGGTAAGAAGAACATAAATATATCAGCAATTTGATTACTTAGTTCCATGTCGATTAAATCCGCCTCATTTTTAATTTTGGCTATTGACATAATGCATTCTATAGCTGCTATTCTAAAATCATTAAATTGAAACACCAACGCAGTTATCCAAACAGACTCACCTTAAACTTCGCAGTCGTTCTGTTTTTGCTATCTCCAATGCAACATACAAAATTTGACTTAGCTTTGGGGCATTATCCTTACTGTAAACATTCATTAGTATATCCCATGATAACGAGTCGGTTAATACTGTCATACATTTAATTATACTTAATTTATATTCTTCATGCGCACTTTTAACTAAAATTAAAAATCTGAATAAATGCAGGTGTACCTTAAACTAGGGCTCGGCAAGGTAGGAGAATACTGCCACCATAAATACTGCAGATTAAGAAGTGATTGCACTTTAGTCAAGTAGAATATATATTTCTCAAAATGGGATAAAAAGAATTACAATGACATGATACAGTCTATAACTTTGCATTAATATGATGGCTCACCAGACCTCTTGTGCCGAGCACTGCTGCAAACCATTAACGTTACCTAGATTCTTCTTACTTGGATCATAAATTTCATTAAGCAAAAAAGCATAAATATTATAAAACAGTCCAAGTTTCTCAACTGTTACTTGTTTGAATACAATCGTTAATGTTTCGACCACGACTTCCATTTGATTTTCGTCAAAACTACAAATAAGTAGTTATTTTACTAATTTAAACCACATTAAGAACTACGTTACCTTAATTTATTCTCTGGTGGCTTTATGAAGTGGAATAATGTTGTAAGGATCAGTGGTGTCGCTGACTTAAGTAGATGTTGCGGAAAAGCAACTAGTAAGTTTTGTAATACCTTCAGTTGCTCTGTGGAATCTTTTGGATTCTTATCTATTTTAATGCATAGGGTCTTCAGTGCAATAAACTTTTCCAAATCTCCTGCTTGTTGCTCCATATTTTTAAATTTCCCTCCTAGAGTGAGGTTAGGTATGTTGATGGCAACCACTTTGTTTGTATCGAACGAAGTTTAACAACACCGACAGGTAGTTATGAGGAACTGCACGCACCGCACAATGGATCTCACATAGAAGGTAAGCGATATTTGTTAATAATAAATATTTTTAAAAAATATTTCAAATGACATAGAACAACACATGCTGACAGATGAACGCGCAAGCGTACCAACTTTAACTAGAAAATAAAAATAATTCAATTGATTTTTCCATGTAGAATTTCTTTTCATTTATTAATGTTTAATTTTACTAATTTTTATTAATGATTTTTTTTTATTTCTTTGAGCAACAAGGCAAATAGTATATTTGAGCACAAGTGAATTATTGCCATGGCAACAATGTTGGGAAATTATTGAAGGTACGGCGCGAATTTTAAAATTGTTGATTTTCTGGTTTAGTTATTGTTCTCTTTATTATTAATTTAATATTTCGAATTAGTAGAATCTTAGACTTAACTTTAACCATCAGTTTATTCCTAGGAGCAGAAATTATTTGTATAATAAAAGCTACTATCGCTATAAATCGCAAATTAGAGCTAACTTGTTATGAATAAGCCGGGCCTTAAAGTGCCACAAAAAAGTAAGTTTGTTGATAATTATGTGAAAATAAATTTGAAATGTCTAAACAAACTAAAGCATGAAATTTAATAATACGAGGAAAGAAGTTTTTACTAATAAATAGTTTAAACAGTTAAAAATGTTTGTACAGGGTGAGTCTGGAAGAATGCACCAAACGCCGAGATTGTATTTATTATCTTAGAGATGTGCAATGTAGATACTTTCTGATAACGAGTAGATACTGGTACCTTAGTTATTGATAACCGATACCGACATTGATATTCTCAAAATACAAGGAAGTAAGTATTTGATATTGATACTAATTACGGGTATTGATCCAACAGAAGAATAGTTGAATACTTTATCCTTCAGTAGGTTTTATTATACCTCGATGGTCGGCAGATACTAGCCGGACAAAGATATTTGATTGATATTAAGTACTTTTTGCACATTCTTTATTATCTACGCGGCCATTATCACATGTAATGTAAACACTGAGAAATCTTCCAGTCTCAGACAATGTGTTCAAGAGCTTGATAAATACGTTTTTATTTGGAATTATATGACGGGAAAACCATTGACAATATTCTTCAACCGCAGCTCTGGCATCATTTCCATTCAAAAGCCATAAAAGTACCATATTTACATATATGTATAAAGATCTTTCTATTTACTTCTAATTACCAAGAAATCAATATAATGAGAATTTTTTGACGTAGAACATACAAAATGTACGAATACGTATTATTGAGTTTTTTTTTAAATGCTTAAAAATACATGGTAACTATGGATATGATTAACTTTCATTGTCATTGTTTTTTCTTCACATATTTGACACTGTAATTTGACATATATTCAACGAATGAAAGGATATACATCTATCTTCAACTGGTATCGAATAGGGTCAAGTTTAAGGCAATTAACAGTTTTTTTTGTAACCGTTTGGGATTCGCTCTGAAACTTCCAGAAAATTGACCATTACTTTTATTTATTTCAAAAAAAGAACTTCAGTGCTGAACTAACAAAAATAAATAGTATCCGTAGTAACGAAGCTCACATACACATTACATTTCTTATTGTAGTAAAGATGCAAATGTTCTATGTGAAAAAATTCTCAGTATATATCTGAAAATTATATCCTGAAAAAAAATTATTAAAAAAGATTACGGAAATTTTCGTTGAGGATGAGACTTGTGTGTATCACTGATACCCTTCAACTAAAGAGGAATCCATACAGTGAATTTGTAAAGACCCTTCGCCACAAAAAAAAGCCAAAAGACAATCTTCTGAAAAAAAATGGTGGAAACAATTTTCTGAGATGCTGAAGGAGCTTTGCTAACACAAATGGAAAGACCTATCAAAACACAATTAACAATTTAAAAACTGGTCTGGAAGAGAAACGCCTACATTCTCATTTGCAAGAGAACTTGTTACTGCACAACAATTGTCGGGTTCATAAGGCAAACAAAGTCCAGCAGATAATCAATGACTGTGGGTTCATAGAGTTAAGGCGTCCACCTTATAACCCTGACCTAGCTCCGTCATACTCTTTTTTATTCAAAAACTTAACGAAGTATCTCAGGGGAAAGCATTTCGCCTTTGACGAAGCACTGGAAGAAGCTGTTGAACAATATCTTGCAGGGTAGGCGAAGGAATTTTTTTCTGAGGGTTTGGGACAATTGAAGAAAAGAAGGAAATATTGCGTGTCGTAGAAAAATAAAGGGTTATTAATGTGACACTTAGGCTTTTTCATGGCTAGGCAGATAACATAGAAATATACCCTCGTACGTTCCTAGAACAAATTTGATTTAAATAAGTCCGTACAAAATAACAATATATTTTGTAATAAATAAACACAAATGCTTCAAAAAAATAATAATACTACAAATAATCACATGTATTTTTTCTATTTATAAGCGGATTTAGCGTAATGTTACATCAACACATTTGTAACTGATAAATAAACCGAAAAAAATTACAGATAACAATTATAAATTTAAATTATTGTCACTGCGGTTGTAGAGATTTATAAATATTTGGTGTGCGTATCACAGGACGACAATTAATTTACGCAGGTAATCAAAACAGTAAAGTCCAAGTAAAGTTGATTCACTTTCGTTGTCAAAATGTAAAGTGAATCAAGACTACCTCAACGGAATTAACAAATTCATCTCGAGCATGTGGTAGGGGACAGAGGGCAGAGTACAAAGCCGGTTCATATAAGCAATAAACCGGCAACAAAAGCGATTATTGCATCAAAGTAAGTGTAAGTACGCTCAGTTCGAAAAGTGTTCGATCATAATGCCCACTTGTACTACAGAAAGTTTAACGCGAATGTGGCCTAGTAGCGAAAGTGTGCACGCGGGTAGCAGTGGAAACAGTTCTGGCTTCCAAAGCCCTACATCGCCGATTTCGATGTCACCGTACTCTACATCCCCGGATAATACCTTGCGAAGACGCAGGATACGTCGAGCATCTTCCGCAGGATCGGTAATACAAGAACCCTTCGTCATACATTCCGACTGCAGAGATTCACGAAGTCAAAGCCCCATTAGTCTGCAACCTCAGGAAGAACCATGCGTTTCAGCATTAGCAGAACTCATTGGATGGTACCCAGCATTTCTACTGCGTGTTGCGAAAGCCATCATCATAGCCATTTTGCCGCAGACTTGGAAGCAGATCCTGTTGGCTGTGCCTATGTTCTGGATTTCATTGTGGATTTGGATTTTTTGGCAGTTTATTCAGCTACCACTGACGATAATTAATATGTTTCTTTCATTCCTATTTACGCCGCCATCAGAAAGACTTCGCAAGAAACGCACTGTATTAATCAGCGGAGGAAGCACAATTCAAGCATTGCACTTGGCCCGGAATTTCTATTCTGCAGGGGCACGTGTTGTGGTTTGCGAAGTTGATGGTCTCTTCACTTTGGCACGCTTTTCCACGGCCGTCAGCAAATTCTACACCGTGCCAAAACCAACAAGCGACCAACTGCAAAATTATGTACGTGCGCTCTGCGAAATCGTCGATAAAGAACAGGCTGTCTATTACATCCCCGTGAGCGCGTCGACTTCAGCTTATTACGATGCGGTTGCAAAACCCCATCTCGAGTTATTAGGATGCACGTGTTTTTGCCCTGGAATCAAAGAAGTCTGGGCTCTGGATGATACATTAGAAGTTTTAAAACGATGCCAAAAATTGGGAATTCCAACTCCGACTTATCACTCCGTCACTTCCAAAGAGGACGTCTTGAAATTATATGAAACTGGGGCGATAGTTAATGGACGCTACATCATGTCGACTGCTGGCCCCAGTGGATTACGAGAAAGAGCAAAAATTGTCTTGCCCCTAACCAGAAGCGATCTGAAACTTCCCAACGACGTCAGTGAGAAAAGGCCTTGGGTCGTGGTGAGAGACGTCGAAGGAGAGCACTTCTTAACTTGCACCACGATTAAAGAGACCAAAGTCATCGCGAATGTAACTTGCCGCATGGATAAAGATGTTAATGGATTGCTTCCGGTTGAACACAAAGAAATCAATTTGTGGTTGAACCGTTTCTTCAGTAAACTGAATTTGTTGCGACCCATCACTGGCCATATCAGTTTTCGATTCGTGGTTTGCAAGAATACCAAGGAAATTTTACCACTGAGCAGTCGAGTTGGAATTTCTTTGCCTTATATCTGCTACACTAACGTCCATCCTAGGTTGTTGTGGAAACCTTGTCGCCATTTCAGCCGCCAGAATTCTGGACCTATTGTCTCTGAGAATGGGAGATATTGGATGTCAGAAACCATACGGGATACTCTGAAGAACCCTAGCGTTGATTCGGTTACTCGATTAATCGGGACAGTTTTGGATAAAAGGGAAGCACTCTTTACGATTTGGGATCCACTGCCTTACTGTGCTTACTATCACATGCAGCTGCCTTTTCAAAATGTTCTTGGTTTTGTACAAAGACGGCAGGATAGTTTTCCCAGGCCGGCAGCTGCACCCTTTCAGTAATATTTAATGCGCCTCTTTAGGAGAGAGAAAATAGCCTGTTGTAATCGTAAGGGTGAGAAAGATATGTCCTTTCGAAATGGCAAAGAGATATTTAGTAATAAAAATAATAATTCGAATTGTAAGATAAGAGGAAAGGATATGCGTACGTCCAGCCTTATTGTTATTTATTTTAACTTTTGTAGTGATAAGGTAAAGTTGTGCTTGAATGCCTCATTAAATATTATGGATATTTATGTATTTTGTTATCTATTTTTGCAAAGGTTATTTATAATTATGATATCTGTGTACAAATGTTGCTTTTAATATAGTAATTGTTGTATGTTACATTGTCTCCGTTAGACGATTTCAGTATATAATAGCTGCATTATGTGTGTTGTACGTTATATTAACAACTTAGCGGATTTAGTTTATTTTTTTTTATGTGAACAGATCAGTACCATTGTATCAATGATACAAAAACAAATATACTCCAAGTGTTACAAAACATTCTGTCTTTTATTTATGTCAAAGGCCTCGCAAATAAACTAATCAATCGTACTGGCGCAATTAATCAGAGAAAAGTATTTCTGCTTTTTTTTTTGAAGAGGAAATTTATTGTTGTTGCTTGCCCGAAATTTATAAGAGTTGTATTTGTATCTTGACCAGTCCTACACAAACCCGGTCAAGATTAGAAAAAAGACATTTCAACAATTTCAAATAAAAAACATTAAACATAAACATATGATAAAAGAACATTGACTACTAGATGTTTCTAAACATACAATTTGAAGGACACATTACGAACAAATTATGCGAAGATTGTGTTCAGTACGTATGTGGTTCAATGTAAGCAAGTGTAAATGTTCTTTAAATCCAAAATGGAAAATGATCACAAGGAAAATAAAAAAAAGTACATTCTCCAGTAACTTTACATTTTCATTAATCATGGAGAAGGCCATAGCATGCTCAATTTAAGACACATACTAAGTGGGATCTGCATAAAATTCCAAGTTCTATTAAGAAAAAATGGCGTAATTAGACAATTTAGCCTTTAAGCAGAACATAGTGAAGTGTTCCACCCAACTTCACCTAATATTAATTATGCCTCTAGCAAAAAAATTGAGAAAGATATTAATTAATAAAAAAAATTAATTAATAAAAATAAAATCGGGCTAATCTAAACTTAAATCATCAATTTGAAAGCGTTTTTCTGGTTTAGTTATTTTTATAATGGTCAAACGTTATACTTTTAAAGTAGAATCAAAAAAACTCTAATCAGAATAATTAAACGTGATTAACGTCACATAATTAGTTTTTACAACTATCACCTTCATATGGGACTCGCATAGTAACTCGTTACAGTAATGAAGTTCAAAGAAAACGATCACTGAAACACTAATTTAAAGATCAGAAGCAATAAAATGTGAACATAAACTCACAGAACTCATAGGACATCAACAAATCACTTTTTTTTTAATCTGTCAAGTCAAGAATTTTCAAAACAATAAAAAAGATAACTGACAATTTTTTAATGTAAACCAATTTAGTAAAGAAATATTGATGACGGAAAGAACAGCGAGAAATTTTTCTGAACCGAAACAATCTTGAAATTCAACCTTAAAAAAACCACTCCTATGTGATTATTGGTTCAGGAAGTAGTTTAATAAAAATATTAATTTTAATAAATCTCAATAATGTATTTTTGAGACCCCAGAGTTCTCTGAAAATTCATTTGCATTCAATAAAATTGTTTAGTAATCAGTTGTGATATTCTAAATGCCATTTACTAAGTCGCAGCAAAATATTTATTGTTACTTTCATAAATTTTGAGTATGTTTTTTTTTAATTAACCTAGTTTTATATGCGCTGGAAATGAATTAAACAAGTTTGTATTAATTATTATTATAACAAAATCGAGAAATAAACGTTTCACAGTATTGAAACAGCTTTCTCAAAATGGAACCGTGAGAAAGCTGTCAATATATGTACAGCATAACGTCAATAACTATTTTAATAAAAGTTATCTGGAGAATAATTTTACAAATTAATTAATGTCAATTTATCCTGCGATTTTTAACTCTTCCTTAAAGTGACTAACAAAACGTTTCTTCGTAACTAACAAAGATACATATAATAAATTTATTTTTTACATAACAAAGTTATTGATTTTTTTAACTACGTATAAGATGAAATTACAAAATCAATTTTTCCAAGATTTTTATCAAAATTCAAATTGAACTCTGGTTAAAGTGCGAAGTCCAAAACGCCATTTTTGTCACTAAATTCTATTGGTTATTAAGTATGATAATTATTAGGTTACAAAGTCCAATTTTTGCCTAAAATTAAAAAAAAATAACAAGAAATATTTCATCAAATTCATTTAGAAATGACTTATTATATTTATTGTTACAACAAATTCTTTGAAGGTTCTTCCCTTATTTCAGTAGACACTTAAGTATTTATTTTCTAATTTAATGATTTAGATTTTCATAGATTTAATAACAAAATTAAACACAATAATATATTAATAAGTAAATTTAAAACTGGATATATTAAGAAACCATAAAATCTATATTTATAATTAATTGTTTGGTCGATGTTAGATTTGTTCATATTTAGTAACAATAATAAAACAAAAACATGGAATGCGTTTAACATAATTTCATTCATTTTATAATCCACGGATTGCAGGTGCGTGCAACTATCGTTCTATTTTAGTTCCGGGACATCATTATGTAACGATGTAATAAATATCGACATAATAAGAACGAATCGAAAAGAAAAAGAAAAAACGCGAGCTGGGGGTAGGCGTTTTTTCTCCGACTAGTAAATTATCCCACATATTATATCATATCTTACGAGCAGTGACTGGCACGACCAATCCCCGGAACCCGGAATCCGAAGCCCGGAATGGGGATGAACCGCGTATCGAACCGAGATTTATCCTGAGATAAAGCGCACGGAGGCTTGATTATTGCACTTGTTAATTAACGTTCGCGTTCGTTCTTTGACATCGACGGCGATTTTTTTTTACTGGAAATTTGGCAGATTTATAGACGTGTTTGTTTGTAGCGAATTGAAACTAATCAGGAGTGGATCAACACGGTTTTCAGGTCACTTGACCGCGACTACTAGATAACTTGCACTTGGTATCGTTTTCGTTCGAAGTTTTGCATGCAACATTGTGCAGGATAATAACGAATGCGCACATCGTAAATAAATGTACTACTTTTTTGTTTATTTAATTAATTAATCTATGGAAAGATTTGTCACAGTTAAAATTTTAATAATAATAACAAATACATTAAACAATTCCATTCTATTACTGTTAAGTAAATGCAGATTCAACTTTGTGGCATAATTGAATCTACCACCCAGACTATGAAAAAGAAAAACTATGGCAACTAAGACAAACATCATTATAAGTTAATCCGAGACGAAGAAGTAAGTAAAAAAGAAAGAATAGAAAGGAAGAAGAAAAAATCAGAAACTGGAAGAATCACATCCTTACTTACAAAATAAACCGAAACGAAATCTGCGAAACCACCAAGCTTTAGTGCCCAACTAGCTGCGTAAGGAGATCAGAAGAATTCTCCGCCTTCACAAAACCCTTGAACTAATAAATTACGCAGGCCGGATAAAGACACGGTGTCTAGTGAAATCTAATAAGTCGTATTATCAGTATCAGGATCAGTAAATAGTACAGTAAAGTAGTACGACATGAAAACACCATACATTTTTAAAAACTTCACTGGTGTGAAGAAAAATTCTCTACCTGACTTTTGCGACTCCTCCGAAGTAGAGGCTCTGATACTTGAGCTTTGTCAGTTTCACAGCAGATCCAATACTGGCAACACCACATCCAAAACACAGAAAAGCAAATTTATGTTGACAGAAAACATAATGCTTTTGAAAGTTTTTTAGATAAAAGCTGTGAATAAAAGTCAAAAGAATGTGATTTAGGTTTCATTTAAAACTCTATGTTATCCAAAAAACGACGAAAGATAGTCTGGAAACAATATTACATTGAGAATACCGTTCGTCGGTCCTTCTTCACACTCTTCCACGACCATCTGGCGCTCATAGGTAGAAGCGGGACTCATCAGTGAAAAGTACTTGACTCCAATGCCCCATATTCCAATGAACATATTCACGAGTAAATGCAAGTCTGCTTACCCTATGCTGTGTGTTAAGCTCTGGGCCATGTGCAGGTTTTCTTGCCATTAAATTAGCTTCAGTAAAGCGTCTTCTGATCGTTCTGTCACTTACATGCACATCTCGAACCTCTGCAAGGCGATTTCTGACTTGAACAGCAGTCAAATTCCTGTTGCGAAGTATCGTTAGGGTAAGAAAATGGTCATTTCTAGCGCTTGTACATCTTTGACGACCTGTTCCAGGGCGTCGATTGTAAGATTCAGTTTCCAAGAATCGCCTCCACGTTCTGGAGACCGTGACTGAGAAGTTCCAAGAACTTGTGCAACGTAACGTTGAGACCGACCATCCTGAATCAAAGCAATTACTCCTGCTGCATCAACTGCATTAATAGCCGTGAAGACAACTTATTAGTAACAAAATGTAAACAAATTATTGAACTAAGTCTTTAGGAAACGTTTGGAAAACAAAAAATCAACTCCAACACAATATTGACAATGGCGTAGATACTTTCAATAATTTATTTAAACAAGAGAATTTAGTTACCATGATGATCATGGCTCTCCCGCTTATTGAAAATGTCCTATTCACCGATGAGCAGAAAAAAATTAACAAAAAGTGTCCTCAGATAATTTATTTAAAAAAATAATAGTGAAATCCTTTTTTGTCGGTGAGTGTACATGTTGAAGAAAAAAGAAATAAGTAGTGAAATGACGAAAATCTTTTATTTTCTCTATTTGGAATTAATTTTCGAGTCATCTACGAAGAACTACGAAATTGTGAAGATTCCAATTGATTGAAGGAGTGACATTGCAGGATGCAAAATACTAGCCATAGTAAGATGGCGAGGCAGAAGATGAGAAAGGAAGACGCAATTTACAGGACGAGCCGAGGATAATTTCGAAAATATGCTAAGTTATAATTAAAAGAAAATCTATAAAAAGAACATAATTACCCAGAATTACACATACAATGAACTGTTAAAAAACTGACAAGAGTGACAAGGAAGATCTCTCAAGACCCACCTCCCAATTTTATTGAAACTTGGTAAAGTGGTTGTAGACCTTATGTAGCTATTTTTAAAACCGCTTTCCACTGCTACCCAAATTCACTTTGAAGACGTGCAAATTAGCGAATTTTAAAATATTTATAAGTAACTATATCATAAAGATTGTTAAAACTGGAGTGTGGTAGGCCTTTTGATTTAGATTATTTTGGAAAAGGAACGAAGAACTAAAACGCATTTGTTGGTACCTTAAGCTAACTTAAAGCTATTGATCGATCAATTTCATAAAAGGAATTTGGCGAAAGTCCATCATTCAGTTAACCAATTAAGGAATGTGTGTTTTTCATCTTATTCGAGTAATTCTTTCAGCGTTAAAGAAAACAGCAATAAGGCAGAAAGAAACGTAAAGGAATGAAGGGAGTATTTCGTACGTTCTAGCCCCTTTTGGAATTTTAGGGTTCACTACTTAGATCCTAATACACTCCTTTACCATTGTGTTGTACAAGAAAAATTCGATCATATTCGCTTGTATTTCCTTTTGATAAAATTTATATTAATTTTTTAAGTTGCATTAATCCTAGAACATCCTGTACATTTCACCTAATAATTTCCTGAACCCTTCAAACTTTTTGCATGGTATTACCAAACTGATTAAATCGTTTCACGTAATTGCTCGGGAAAGTAGGTAAAAGTATCCTTTTTTTTCTGTGATAGCAGTGTACGTGGTAAATAATTGTTGCGGTCGAAATTTTGAGTGAAACAATATATCGAAGACAATGGTGATATCGCCGGGCGTCGCGTGCTTCCGTGACTATGGGCAAATATTTTGTAGTTCTCTCAGAGGCGGTGTGGACTACTTCGAATCTTCGATGTTTCCCCATGGAAACACAAGAGAGTGCTAATATCAGAGCGCAAGAAAAACTCCGAGGTTATCTTTGTTTTTTTTGCTAGATCCGCGACGGATTTTTAATTTTTATTTTCCTGATTATCGGCGTTTAAATGAGATGAGAGGCACTTATAAACTTCATGTCAGCGTAATCAATAAACGAAAGCTGCGACTATCTGTATTTATTTCGTTTTAATTAGTCGCCGTTAACATAATAATTATTTTCCGTTGATAGAAGTTTCGCAGACTTTGTTAGCACCGAAGACTAGACCACAGATGACCTCTAGAGACTTATGGACTTCGGACTCTGCGATTATTGCAAATTGCGGTGATCTTCAGGTCAGCCGTGTTTTTTTCCCTGATTCAATCAGTTATTCATTGGACGCCATTTTTCAGAGGATTTTCAATAATCTTGGATTTAAAATGGAGATACTAAGTACCATAAAACTAAATAAATTGATAATTTCAAGTCACAAAAAATAATATAGTACCACCTGCTCGACGTATTTGAGAACGATAACTCCATTAATACTGGAAATATTGAAATGTATATTTTGCTTTGACTATCAGAAGGTAGACACTATGAGACATTGTAAATTGTCTTTATTCTAAGCCTGCATCATACTTTGTTCTATTTTTTTTTTTTTTTTCAAATGAAAAAAGCTCTACAGGGAACCATGTTTCGACAAAATCATGATACGAGTTCAGTTGTATCTAGATTCATGTGAGATTTGAAATTAAAGTTGGTCTTTTAACGTCAATGATTCATCATCATTCATTTTAATTAATTTTCTCATTCATACATTCCTTATTTCTTCTTCCTCTTTATACTTAATCATTTCACAAAATATGAAAGTATTAGCTTTTTTGACAAGTTACCTTTTTTTCTTCTTGCACAAATAAAATATCAACTTTTTTTTATAAAATAGAAAGTGATGTAATGTTTCGTATCTTTTATAAGTTCAAAAAAATATTATTCTGTAACGGCGATTTCTTTTTGGTTATCGTTATCCTTGCATGCTCTGAAACGACCTGAATGATGACACACATTCAGCACATTTTCCGTTTAAAAAACCAACACGAATTATATTCGTGTTCTCTTTCTTCCTTCCTCGCACGCCATTCTCAGCGAAAAATGCACGCAGAATTACTTGAAGTAACAGATAAACCCCTTGTCCTTCACGACGGCGATTATTTTCTCTTGAAAAGAAAAGAAAAATAAAATGTGTCGAGATGACCTTTGCCTATAATCACGGATTTTATGCAAAAATATTGCCAAATTTGATTTAATTGGGTAGATAAAGCTGATGTAACTTGATCGTACGCAACTCGAGGAATACGAAACGGAAAAAATGTTTATTTAAGGAGGATGTTTAAATATTTAATGTTTTGGAATGGTAGATTGGTGCGGAAATAAATAATTTATTATTTAAACTAAAATTTAATTTCCATTTGTAGATAGAAGTTCTAAATTCATTCGTCACTTACACCCTTATCTTATGTTGCCTCTAATAATAATGAAACCAAACGAAACAGTTATTTACATCGAATATTTGCAGTTTAAAAAAAGAAATTAAAACAGATTAACATTTAATATTAATTTCAAGTAGGTATATACATAGCGTAAAATAAAAGGAATTCTGAGAGATCTTAATAAAAAGTAAGTATCTCAATGCCATTTCTAATAATCTAAGTAATTTTATCCTTATTGCGAAAATTGATTTTTACATACTTTACTTAGATAAAAATTTGTTAAAAACTTTTTAATATTTTGGATTTTACGTCTCATTTTTCGCTTTTTAAATGTCATTCATAAATTCTTAGAATTATGAGATGTGGTGGAAGATATTATACTAAAACGACCATTTTATGATAATCAAAAATAAAACGAAAAAATAAAATAAAACAGGCAAAAGTGTATCCGGCTGGTGTTTATATGTCTCATTCGCATTAATTACTGAATTGATAACTACAATCACACATCTTTATCGTGGTGGAGCATTCGTCCGGAGTGTGCACCCGAATCGGGACGCATTTTTCTTGGTCACGCTCATTGCAAATTACATAAACCAATTAAAATTATTTACATAGTTTTCGCTAATTGATGACTGGCGACATAAACAAGCATTAAATTTGTTTATGGGGGCGAAAAACTACGATTTTTATTGCCACAGTGCAAACTTCGCACACACACAATATTAAGTAATATCAAATCAATATTTATTAGTAAACATGTTCAATTATCAACTTAAATATTCCTAAGCTATGTGCAACATAACTGCAATATTGGTTTGTAAATTTAAAATAAATTTATTCAGGAAAAAATAAAGTCCTTACGGAATTTTTTATTTTGCGTGATTTCAGATACTTTAATGAAAAAATATCTATTGAATTAATATCTTAGTAAGACTTGCACGTGTAGTTATTGAATGAATCCTGTCAATGAACTTGCATCGGGTGTTTCCTTATAGTTGAGAAATCAATATTCTTAAATCGTGGTTTTGTTATCCTGTCAGCAACTAATTAATGATGTTTTGCACATACACGAACGAATTCCTTCAACTAGCACCTCTTCAGTTCCTTCTTAATCATTCTTCTACGAAGGCGGTGTTCAAACAGTGCGCGTCCAAATTTTACGCACGTTTTTGGGGGACTTGTTGGCTGGTAATTAAAACGATTATTCATAAAAGTCCTGTTTTGCTCTTCGGTTGAATTCCTGTGAAATATAAATACATCGAGACTTAGTCTAAGCTTGTTTGTTAGATAAAGTCCTGCGAAGGTCAGACACAACTTTAAATTGCTGACCGAGTCTGTGGCATCAAGATTTCAGATGATTTTTATTATCAACTAACATTTCAGACAATCAAGTCAGCGAAAATAGATAATATACGACTTTGCTTCTTAAGTATTTTTTTTTATCTTAAAATAATCAATAACCATAAACAGTGAGAATTTTTTCGCATAGAACTTATGCATCTTTATTTACAAAGGTAAAAGGAGTTTTTTTTTTTTTAAATCGAACATGTATGTGGGCTTCACTACTATGGATATCATCCATTTTTGTTAGTTCTTTTTTGAATTAGATAAAAATAATACCTAGTCAGTTTTCTGGAAGTTTGAGAACGAACCCCAAACGGTCATAAGAAACTGTTAATTGTCTTAAACTTGAGCTTACTAGACACCAGTTGTAGATTTGTATCCTTGCATTCGTTGAATATATGTCAAATATGTGGCAGAAAAACAATGACAATTAAAGTTCATCATACCCATACTTACCACGTACCTTATTCGATTTAAAAAAAAACACTCGATAGTACTTATGGCTATTTGCTCCAAACACTTAAGCTATGTTTAAATTTAGGTGGTGTTTATAATGTGACTATCCAGCGTTATGTAAATTATTAGATTATCCAACATTATGTAAATCACATTTTAAGTGACGCTTAAGTTAATTTGAGCTTAAATTGTATGATGCAAATTAGTATGTCCTTCGTTAAAAAATTCTCATTATATAACATTTCCTGGAAGGCAATACTGTTTGAGTTTTATTTACTAAACGCCCTAATAAGTTGCCCTTAACTGACTCTCAGGACGAGCGCTGCTCGCGTTTACTTGCGACATGAAGAAGTAAAATTTCCCTTTCGCTCCGACATAAATTCGTATCGCATGTAAATCGTCCTCTATTTCAGTTTTCAGTTGCTATAATATTACGCATATATTTATACACACAAACAAAATTTGAATGCCGGAAATATTGATTTGATCATCGCACGCAACTTTGGTCGGCCGACAAAATCGACCGTGAAATCCTACGGTTTCCTTGTCGAACTCCATTGGCCGAAAGACACGACAGTTTGTAACAGGATACGGAAATATTTGTTATATGATTTCGGTGGAGGATAACGATGTTATTTACTTAATGTTTCTGTGATAAATTTTTGTCATTTTCATAACGTTTTCTTTATACAATACATTCGACAATTCCAGGAGCAATAATCTTTTCTGTAAAGAACTCCTTTTATGGAGTTAGAAAAAAAAAGAATTAAAAGGGATCCATAGAGGAATCAATTAAAACCAGGAGAAAAATGCTTTTGCAAAAATCAAGACATTCTAAACGAATTCTGTAAACTATCAAATTGCAATCCTAATCTTACTTTAAACTGCGAAATTAAATTTTTTTTTTTTTTCTTTAAATAGCCTTTCATGTTCTCAATTTTGCGCACGCAAAGGAACTTAAAAGCACAAAAAATCATAAAGCGTACGTTCCAGTTAAACAGGTTTCCACAAATTGGCAAGTACGCGAAGGCCATGCATTTAAAACTCACCTACAAAATTTAGAGCTAACAAGAAAAAATGCCTAACACCTGATATTTTTTGTTATAAACTAATTCTCATGTGCTATAAGCCATCATTAGATTGTGTCCCACTCAGGCTTGCATTTTCTTTCTGACTTTAAATATCGTCTGAAAGGAATATTTAATTACAAGTGAATATTCGTTTTTGCTTTAAATCATTACAATTTCATTTCATTACAATACAACGCTTACGTTGGATCAAAACTTCAAAACCAAACTTATAAATTACGAAGAAGGAATAAACAATAGAAATGATTTAACTATAAAAGTTCGATAGTTTAATAATCAATTATGAGATGATTATCTAAACGCACGCAAACATAATCGCTTATGTGTACCTAAGTAATATGTTATTTAACTCTAATCAATCAATTTTTTTTTTTTGGTGTTTTCTGGACCAAATACTTTCAATGAAAGTAACAAAATTTGCTGAAATCGAACTTTTACAATACAACAAAATGTTGCACATCGGTAGTATTTTTTCATCGGCAACCTGTTATCGCGTGGGGTTTGCGTGTTAGATGGAAGGGGGGGTGTTGGGACGTCTTTCCGCGGGTTCGCGTGCCACCGTGTACATCCCTTCGCTTGAGCCACTGCTGATCGCCGAGCAGCACACTGCGCCGCGAATTCGCCGTCGCGACGCGTCTCCTCCGTCGCGTCCACCGTTTCCCGCCGCAACTACCCGTCCAGACATGCCCCGAGTAAGTCGCATATTATTATAAGTTCGGCACAATTATTATTGCACAAAAGAAAACTCAAATGACGTATTTACTTTTTGCAATTCATTTTTTGCGTTCGTTTTTTCCACTTTGCCTTTAAGTGCACTCTTAATAGGTTTTGACTTATGCACTTACTCAATGCAGTAAATTGATTTTCTATGTTTGCTTCGCTTGGCGGTAAATCCGTGAAAATTACAGCAATTTTATATATTTTTTGTGAGTCGTTACATTGATAGTTCAGAAGGCAGCTCAGTATTAGACTACTTTCGATATTTGTGTTAATCACTGCCTACATACTCTTCTTTGTGAATCGAAAGTAAAACTGTTTTAGATACAACGCTTTCTTGTTGTTTAAATTAGTTTTACGTTTCGATTTAACTTAAATACGTATGTATTATCAAGAAACATTGTTTTGGAAGTTGTTACAACGATAGCAGGAAATAAACAACTCATACTGAGATGCAAGAAAAATTATAACACAGAGACTTGGTAGAAATGACAAAGGGAAACAACAAAATTATTCTCATACGAGGGAAAATTCAAAATTATCTTCTACCTAGCCAAAAGAAGAAGACAAGGGGTAATTTAAACACTTTTATTTTTTTAATATATTGTCCTTTCAAGGCCATACCGTTGCGCGGTTTTTTTTCCAGTAACCCACCACTTAAACAAATTCTTTTGGAAGCTTTGCAAAAACATTTTGATCGGCATGTTTTAGATGCTGATCTGAAGAATATCGCTTTCCTCGCAGGTTCTTTTGACCGAAATAGATAATAATCGGAGTGTGGTAGATCTAGACTATACGGAGGATGGTCTCTTTTAAGTTTTGAAGTGTAGTTCGATAAGCTTCTGCTTTAATTGTTGAGCCTTTTGGCACACATATGATAAATTAGAAGGACGTCTTTACTATTCCAAAAAATTATAACATCTATAACCATGCTGCAAAATTTCGGGATGGAGAACCTTTTTGCATTCATTGCATAGATTCTTGTTTTGTCTCTGGGTCTCAAAAGTGTGCCCAAGTTTCATCGTCAATGATAATTTATGTAAATAGGTTTGGATTCGTCTCTAAAGAGACTGAATCTTGCGCTGAAATTTTCTTGCGGCAATTTTTTTTTGTTCTGGTGATACTTTGTTGTGGCTTAAATCTAAGTGGCAATATTTTTAAAGGCTGAGTTTCAGGTATTCCAACTTCTGCAGTAATTAAAGATATTTTCAGTCATCACTAAATCCTCAATTTCTAAGGACTTTGGATCGTCCTGAATGAATTCTCTTCTTGAAGGAAACTGCTTGGACCAAAATTAGACTCGGCAATCATGATTCATTCTCTCCTGGATATTTTAGGAGTATTTCCTTCTTTAGTCAAAAATTTTATTACACTTCGACGTCCGAATTTTAAATCACATATTTGCCGCTTCTAAAAGTTAATCAACTCGTATTTTTCAATTAAATGAATTGACATATATGTGTCAAGACGTTGTTAATTCATAACTGTTAAAAATCAACAACGTAGCTTTTTTTGTTATGTGGGTAGGTAAATAATTACTGAACTCCCCTCGTAGTACAATTTTAATACAATCGATATTTTGCTGTAAGTGTATGAAGGCTTTCTCAAAACTAAATTATTGTCTAGGAAACCGAAAGGGGAAATGTAAAAGGTAGCATGATTTTTAAAAATCTTATTTAAATACACCGTGCGCCCATGATTGAAGTCAACAATAGAAGCTCTTCAGTTTCAAAGTTATTAATGTAAATCGTTTACCATCAACGTTTGAATGTATTTAAACGCTTTTTACTTCTGTTTAAATAGATTAAAAACTTGGAAACGGGTGGATAATATTTGTATAATTACATATTTTGGGTTTACATCAATTTACTAAACTGTAAATATTATTTAAACACAGCAACAAAAAAGAATTGTAGAAAAGTAACCTTGACAAGAAAAACTATCAACGACCAACTTAAGAACGAGAGTAATTTGTTCATCGGGCTTCCGGAGTATCGCGTCATTAATTCTTCTATTCCCAACGTTTCGTCTTTCGAATGGTAGAACTACCGGCCTTGAAGAGATGCTTCTGTAACGAGGAACGAAACGTCGGCAATAAAATAAAATAATTAATAATGCGGTACTCCAGAAACCGTTAACAATCTCTTTGAGCTTATCTGACGAATACCATAGTTACATAAGCAATGTAATTTTGACAAAAATCTTTTAATACGAATTTTATTTGTAAATTTAATTAAACTGATCTAGCGAATAGAAACAAAAGAAAATGTAAGCATGATTTTACGAACAAATTAAAAGATAACACAAAACTTGACCGTCTACGAACTTTATTGAGGACATAAGAAATCTTGACGCAATTATGATATCGTTAGGTAAGCGGAAGTGTTTATATTTTAGAGGCATTGTCTTTTCTGACGCACTTAAACCGATTAGAACGCATTTTACAAGAAATTCCAAACGACTGCCAGAATCGGTGAAGTTTGACTTCTTAACTCGACATGTGTTTAACAGCTTAATAAAAGCCGTCAATCAATGGCAAGTACGGACGAACTGCATTACAAACAGCTCGTGATCCGCTTCACACTGGTTATTTTGTTTATATGTATTTATAATAAATATAGATAAGCCGAGTTAATCTAGTTACGTTATTTTTATTTATGTTACTGCACACATTGAATGTAATGTCGTAATCCAAAATAGCAGCTTCTTCGCAGATGGAAACAAATGTTTGTTCTTCATAATAACAACAGAGTTTTGTTATTCCTAATCGCCGGCTTATTGTAGAGGATAAAGTCCACAAAGGGGGCAGATTATTGTTCCAAAGAAGATAAAATTTGTATAATTAAAGAAATCCGAGATTAATTAATACGAAACAAATAATTTCTTTAAGCAAGCCTTAAGTTGCAGGATGTAAGTATTCTACTCTAACTTTAAGAAACATCTAAAATGGATTCAACCAAATCAATACATTACTATCATTACTACTTGTTAAAAAACAAGAACTTGAGCAAGAGGACGAAGATCGAAACGGAGACAAAATTAATGAAAGTGAATTTGAACGAAAAATTAAGAACGATGTAGCAATAGAAAATTGAAGACAGGATATAATCAGCAAAAAATAAACCAACGAAATAAAACAAATTAGAAATCAATAGGTGACAGACTAAAAGAACGTTTAAATAAGGTATTAAAAGGTCTGTGACTGATAGGAGTGACTAATTGGAAGGAAGAAGCAAAAGAGAGGAAAAAATGGAAAAAGATTAGTTAAGTAATTGAAAAATAGAAAGAACAAAGGTTAAAACAGATGTGATATACAAAAAAAGAATCATCCAATTCGTAAAAATTGATCGAGAAATTCTTAGAGCGCTTAAGCCTTTTTGAGAGTGGAAAACTAATTATTGATAATTTGGAAAATAATGCAAAGTCCAAATTTTCAAGCATTTCAGCCACAACATCGTAAAGTCCTACTATATTAAGTTTATATACAGAGTTATTCATATAACTTGTAACACTTGATATTAATCCTTAATATCAAGATTCTTGCAAATTTCTCTCCTTATTTTGGATTGTGCTTCTTTTTGCAACATTTATTAGCAATTTTCTTAAAATCTTAGTTAATATGCAACTTTTAAGCTCAGAAATTTAATAATACTTACAACAGAGATTGCAAAAAGTTGATGATAAATCTTTAATTAAGCTAAGTAGAAGCCAGAATATTTAGAATCCAAATTATACGAAGTTACAATATTTACAGTAAACTTTTTAGAAGCTGGCGGATAAGATATACATAAGTTATAAACAAACTGTACGATTTTCATACAGAATAAAGAATGGGTTTCATCGTCTTATCTTTTTGCGAGAAAAGCATTACGATTTTACACAAAGTATCACTGGGAATTTTTACAGTTACATCCTTGAAGTAAATGGATACTAAATGATAGCCAGACGCAATTCTCGTGTTAAGACGTGCCGCAAACCTCGTGGTTGCCTGCTTGGATTGCCGCAGCTTGCACTTTGACCGTCTAGACTTGTCATAGTAAAATGTGACTTTTGTCACGGCCGGGAGGATTCCCTTCCAGAGAACTTTGTTTACTCGCCTCTCGGGGCGTTAATCTTTACATTACGAGATTGAGTTCACCAATTCTGACCAACGTTTCCTTGAATTCTATCCGTGGACAAACAATCTTTGCCGGACTTTGAACCGGGTCTTAATCACAAGGAGGCAAAGTGTAACTCACGGAAACTACGACGACGCTCTTTAGGATGAAGCTTCCAAATGATTCGCAAATTATTTATCCGGGGGGGAAATTGGTCGTTTGCGTGCTCTTAAATGCGTATTTTTTTTTGTAGGACTTCCCCCTTAATTACTTTTGCATGGCAAGAGAAACTAAGCAGTAAATTCATTTTAAATTAACTTCGTAAAGTCTGAGCGAATCGAAGGAAACTAGATCATTAAGTTTTAGATTTTTTTCGTGTTCTATTTAATTTTTATAATTAAGGACTAAATTGCTCGATTTTATGAGGTTCTTGTCGTCAATATTTTCCTGGTACTAATTTTCATCATGAAAATTATTTCCTATGTTTAAAGAACACACTTTAGAGTTATTACAGTTATTCTAAAATAAATAAAATGAAGTTCTGCGTTGAGAAGTTCAGCGTGTCAAACTATTGAAAGTAGTTCAGGGATTATTCAGCAAGATCAGCAGTGAATACGAAGGAGAACAGAATAACTCATAATTAGTTCTAGTTCTAATAGTGAAAGCACCTTTAATAACATTAAAGGCAACAAAATGGGCGCCGAGTATTATTAAATAGCTTTTCAATAAATTTGCCTGCAATTACTTCAATTTTTAAAATTCTTCTTTTTCCAAATGGCTAAAATCAGCCTTCACTAAATAATTCGTAACTGTGGATCACTAATAGTTCATCGAACCTCTGCCGACCCCTTTCATGACATCCCTACTTTAAAACTTAACCTCGTATTTTTAATTTTCTGTTTCCTTTGCTTCATGATATAATGTACAAATAAAAATTATTTTTAAGAAGCACAGTTTTAAAACATTAGAAGTTTAAATGCGTTTATTTCTAATTACTCCCAATAAATCTGGCTCTAATTAAAGCCGCCGAATAAATAATACCGATATTTTTTTCATCGGATTGCTTACTTTTAGTTGAAGTAATTAAATAATAATTTGTATAAATCAGAGTTTATTTACCCTTTCAAGTGTGAATTTGACCCTAAAAGATCTCCTCCAGCATTTGATTATTAATTTTAGATTTTACATTATCCAAATATACCCATCTGCCGTTATAACAACTTGTTTTCCAAACTATTTCGCTTAAATGTCGTAATAATTATATCTTAATCTAACTTGGAATGTTATATAAAATTTGAAAACGCAGGACAAATTCCAATGTTGTTGTTAATAGGCGCCGCCAGAAAAATCCACAAAAATCGTCAATTAAACCAGAAAAACGCTGCCTTTATCTCTGTTTATATTAATAAACATCTTGCTAATTACTTCACATCGGAATGTTTGCGACCGTCTTGTCCGTTTAAAGTTCAAATTCAAGATATAGAACTGAAAAGCGAATCTGAGTCGAATAAAAAAGCATTCATTTATCGACCAGAATTATGTGCAAATAATTATTTTATATTTCATATGCCCTAATAAAATAAATATTGGAACAACTACTAAGTAGTACCGTAAAAGTGGTTATTTTTAACATAAGAACTTTGTTGATCTAAAGTAATAAACATGGAGAAATATTTCATCAAGATCTTCGAAAGCCAAAGTTCGAAAAGTGTATGAATTGAGGTAAGGCAGATGAATAGTTAGAACTTTGAAAGACTGAGGTTCGAAAGCTTTGATGAAATATCGTTTCTTGCACGTGAAAACATTTTGGAATGAAACGTCTTCTTGTTGTTCACTATTCATATAACTTCTTTAGGAAAAAATCCTGATATGAAAGGAACAAATTTCGAAGGTGAATTATCCAAGTTTGTTAAAAAATTATTCGACATTTTTTTCCTTTCAGTTTCTGAAAAACTCAACACTCGAGTACAATAAGAGGATAATGGTACGTGACAGTTCAGATTGAAACATTCAACTTGCGGAACTTACAACTGTTTTTATAAATGTTACCAAAGTATTGTCGACTAGTGTTATTTTTTCGCAAATGTGACGCAAATAGAAGAACATATCAAGTAGGACAACTATATATATAGTATAGTCTTTTTAATATGAAGGAGTTAATTACAATATCAATAGCAAAAGAAGAAAAGCTCGTCGTCGTTTATGGAAAAAACTTATGAAGGATTAAAAAAAATAAAGCTCCAGCTTATATTTTCTTTATTTACGTTTGACTTTATTAACATCTGATTTAATGGTGCTAGTGAAACTCGTGTAGACTTTTTCCCAACTTATCAAAGCTGTTTATTCCCGACACTACCGTTTCAAGCTGTAGAAAGCAATAACACGTATTTTGATACATCTCTTAATCGGCTAGGAAATCAATTTCGAGCAGAATGTTTATAAACAAATAAATTAATAAATCAAATCTAATTTTACTCATGGCATCGTATAGTGTATATGTATAACGCAAAAATGAGAAATATCAGATGAAGGGCATACACACTGTAGCTTTTGTATCCATTTGTATACACATAAGTCCACTTATTTATTTATTTTTTAATTAAATTAACAAATTAGGCTATTTCTTTGTGTTTTTCATTTCAGGACGACTTTGCATTACATCCACTTCTACCTCTGTATCCTCAAATATTTCTCCGTTTCCTTTTTCGAGTGTTTGTTTGATTAGGTCTGATCTTCTTCCAGTCTTTGTTTTTCTCATTTCGAGACTATTTTGCGCTTCATTCACTTCCACCTCTCTTTCCTCAAATGCTTGACCAATACTTCCTACCTCGTTTTCTGCCTTTGTTCTCCAAGATCGGTTGTGTCTTCGTTTTGAATGTCAACGACTGTTTTTTCAGGACATACTTTCCGTTTCTTTTCCTTATCTTCTCTCGCCATTTTCTTTTGTACTCGTTCCTTATAATGGGTGGAATCCCACTTATCCGATGTTACAGGGTATGGCATTTGCACTTGTAAGTTATTTTTTTTTAATTTTTGAATTCGTCTTCTTGTTTTGGCCAGCGTAGATGTTTGTTTCTGACTTTACTTACATCACTTTTATCTTTACCCTTTAGTGATATTTGATATATAATTTATTCTTTGTTTATTGCTTTCTTTCCTCTAAAATGTCAAATTTGAGTCACCCTGTACATACGATTTACCACGAGAAAAAGAAAACTTTATTGTCGATTTCTGGCTGCTCTAGGTGTATGGGCCTCCTAGAAACTGCATTCACATTTGAACTTTAAATATTTTAAATTATTAACTGCAAGTTTGGTTCGAGCAATATTTTTGCGTTTTCCGAATATTTACATCGCTTATCATTTGATGATGACGTAATATATTTTTGTTAATTGATAATTTTTCATAAGCACATGTTTATGATGTGTTCATACATATACACTTCAGTAGATTACATTATTTATAACAGTAAACGTTATTTTTAATTGCAAGAAAGAACTAGAAGTATTTAACTTTTTATGTATACATCGCGCTCTCAGATAGAAAAAAAAACCAGAGACATATATGCTTTTTTTAACGCTGCAAATGATAAAGAAATAAAATAAATAAAAAGATCAAATAATATAGCAATCAAGTGCCTTCTGAAATTTAAATAGAATAAATAATAAAAAATAAACATCCAACTCGAAAATTCACTTTAAAGTATGTTTAGAAAAAAAAAACAATTAAATCAATCCTCTATAAAAGAAACTTAAAAACTTAATAATAGCATCAATTATACATGCATGAAACTTCATGTCCGCGCAGGATATAGTTGATTTAATTTAAGTTGTCTTTAACGCTTAAATATAATTTTCAGGATTAAACAGAAACTACATAAATAAATAACTAGAATTGTTTTACTCTACTGTACTTGTTTCATTCATAAATTCAAAAACTAAAAGTCTAAAAGTCACCTTCGCCAGCTCTAGTTAATGTCATGGATTATACAGAATGGAACCTACAGCATGGAACCTACAAATGAAAATATTGGGAAACTTATTTCAATCTTATTTTATTCTTTCGAGTGTATGTTTCTCTCCTCTGCTGCCTTTTCACTTCTGCTTCCAAATTTTTCTTAGTCTTCTTCCATCGTATTCTTGTGGTTTTGGACAGGAGCGAGGTGGGTACATTTAAACAACTCTAATTTCTCTGTAATATCTATTACTATTACAGGATTAAAACCACGAGTGCTAGATCGCGGTACCAGATATAAGCACCCCCATGTTGAACTACCTCGCTCTCCTCTACACTTTCCGTGTGAAACCTTCTATTGGCAGTCTATTTATGTGACCCAATTAGCGCTATCTTGTCTGCCAATATTTTTGCTTTCATTTCTTTATCAGTTTTCTTATTTTCTAAACTTTTCCCCGAACATTTCTTCTTTGGATCCTATTAAAAGCTTTTTCTAGGCCGACAAAACCATCTAGTACAAAAAAAAATAATGTCTGAAACTATTTAATTTTGTCTCATGTAACATTCGGTCGTTAACCCATTATGTAAAAAGCATAACTTTTTGTGCGTGCACGGAGAATTTCGCCTTAAGACACAGTGACAGAGATAGGGCGTCCTGTACCAGGTGGCGGCACTTGCGTGTCGGCGTCCCCGGAGTTCTTAATCCGCCCGCCGTCTCCGGTTCATAGAAATACTCGTAAACTTTACGACTGCCAAGTTACGAATGCTGGAAATGTCCACGGAAATTTTACTTCCGTGATACTGGCGGAAACAAACAAGAGGAAATGCAAAACTTTCACGAAGAAAACTAAGACTTCTCAACAGTTCTATAATACCCTGACACTCAAATATAACCAGGATGGAATGCACGACATTTTTTCTTTTTGAAAGGAAAAAATAATATCGTGAACCATGATTATTAAAAAGACTATATTTTTAATTTTATTTAAGGAAAAACGACAATTTTTCCCAAATCTTAACTTCACCTTTTGAACCACAAAGGCGTTCTGTTGCTACAATCTTCTCGATTAATCGCTTTTTTTATTGTTTTTTAAGCCGCCGATAAAGAAGCCTGAAGCACCGAAAATGAGTCTCCCTGATCGCAGAAGGCCTCCAATATATCGGCCCAAATCAAGAACTGAAGTTGTAAGTACTATCCAAAAAAGTTAACACCAAAACAAAAAGGATTATTTCAGCCAAGCACCAGTCGGATGGAAGGTCGTCTGCGGGGAGACGGTGGCGCAAGCAGCGACGAAGATCTCGCCAGACAGAACACAGATCTAAGACAACGTCTGCAGGATGAAGCTGCTCTTTACCGACGAAGGCTAGACACTTACAAACAGGCTCAACAGAACCAGGCTGCCCTAGTCAGCCGCCTTCAAGCCAAGGTAAATACTAAAACCTTCAAAAAATGCCATGGTGATTTTTCTTTTCCGTGCCTAGGTTCTACAGTACAAACAGAGATGCGCGGATTTAGAATCACACATAACCGAGCAACCTCACGAACTGATCACCCCGTCCAGACCAACTAGTTTGCACGTACCAGCTGCCGCTAGTTCTGCACTGGAACAAGCCCAGCAGCACCTTAGGGAAGTCAGAGAAGAACGCATCACCGATGTAGACACCGCCCTGTCACGTTTAGAAGAGGAACGCAGAAAGTAACCCCACATAATCACCCTTTTCTTCAGTTCTCTGACAATTACGTTTCAGATGCGAGAAGCTGATGCAATTAAATAATGCACTGAGAGACCAGCTGGAGGAATCTCGCCAAACCAACGAAGCACTCACTGGAGATTTGCAGAAACTCACCAATGATTGGGAAGAGCTGAGGGAAGAAATGATAATCAAAGAGGATGAATGGAAAGACGAGGAGCAAGCTTTCAATGATTACTACAGCACAGAGCACAATCGTTTACTGAATCTATGGAGAGACGTCGTATCAATTAAGAGACTCTTCATGGATATTCAATCGTCGACGGAACGGGATTTATCCAAACTAAAATCCGACGTGAACAACATGGGAAGAGACGCCCTGATTGCTTGCAGTAGAGCAGATCGGAGCACCGCCGTAATTTCACCCGAACCTTGTTATGGGGTGACCAAATTCCTCTTTACATTTACAGCTAAGCACTTTTAATGTTAATGTGTCGTTTTAGATTAAAGAAAGGACAATCTACGATCAGGAATCCAGGGATTTAAAAGCACAAATTGATACGCTTCGTATGCAACACGAAAACTGCCAGGCTGAGAATAGGATGAAGGAAGAACGAATTCAACAGCTGCTTAGAGATATACAAAACTTAGTAGGGTATTCATTTTAAATTGATTTATCTTTTGAAGATCTGTTGTTTTAGGAGGAACGATGTGGTGACGCGGAGCACAATATATCTCAAGCTGTTAGGCTACAGGATGAAGTTGAACTCCTTCAGGGTGCGCTCAGAGATATTGCCCACGCTCTAATTCAGGACGCGGAAACTAAAGATCCTGAGCTTACACCTGCTACTCACGTGCATCTCAGCGCATCAACACCTATCCCCCAAAAGTAATAAGTCAAAAATTTTTAAACTTCAAGCAAGCAAACGTGTTCCTTTGTAGATCTCCGAAAAGAGGTGGAATGCGTACGATGACTTCAGCAGCTTTTGCAGAAAGCACAATTTCCGCCGTTCATGCAGCTCTGCACAAGTACCAGTCGCTAATTCACGAACTACAGGTGATGCTTCATCCTTGAATTTGAATAAAGCTCACAGAATGCGCTTTACAGGTGAAACTCCAATCCAACAGGGAGCAACTGATGTTAGTTCGCAAACAATACGATAACTGCGAAGATAACACGGCCTCCCTTGAGCAAAAAGTAAAGGAACTAGTGGCACAGCTCGACGCTAGTCGCACACAGTGTTCCCAATTAGTGCAAGAGAAAGATTCACTTCAAAAAGCCCTCGAGGGCGTCAGAGCTGAAAAATATGCTTTGGAGAAACACAGAATCGAAATTAATTGCATGGTAATGGCATTTCTACAATACTTCGGTAGAAGCAAATCTGTGATGTATCTTTTTAGATCGAAACTCTCAACGCAGATTACGAGAAACTGCAAAAAGCAAACATGAAACTGCAGAAGGAAGTGGACGTGTTAACTGATGAAAAAATCTTCCTGCAAACTGAAGTCGATAGACTTAACCAGAACGCAGATCACAGGGAGATGAATCTTCGTGCTGAAGAGGACAGGTGCAGTCGAATGCGTGAAGAATTGTTAATAGTACGGGAGGAACTCAACAAATTATACTTATCTCACGACATGTTGGAGCAACAAAAGCTCGAAGCAGATAGTTTAATCACTGCTTTAGAAAAATCTAAAGGTCCAAAAATTCTCGTAGTTTAATAGATTTATTGCAAATGAGATTTTGATTGCTCTAGGTGATTGCGAAATGGAACTGGATAGGATCTTAGGCGAAAGGACGAACGTGCAAGATTCTTTGGCGAAAAAAGAAAACGTCACAGCAAATTTGGAACAGGATAAAAAAAGATTGCAAGATGAAATCAAATTAGTGAGTGGCTTCTCATCTAAACTGAATACTCACATTATGATTATTTACAAAATCTCCAAAATTATTTCAGTTGCAAGAAGAAAAAATGGCTTTACAAACCCAATGTAACGATCACCAAAACGACATACAATCACTAAGAAAAGAGCTGCTTCAAGCCGAACAAGCCCGGCTTGATTTGGAATCAGAGAAAGTGTCACTCACAGAGAAAACAAAATTTCTGGAAATCGAAAAGGGAAAAGTAAATTCCGAGTTACCTGCCTGGGAATGCTTACTCATTCTCAATTATTATTTCAGATCGAAATGGAGCTAAGCCAAATTATAAGAGAAAGAGGTGACCTCAGTAACCAACTAACGGTGATGGGAAGAAAAAAGGACGCACTTAACGAAGAACTGCTTAGAACCCGACAGAAATTCGAGCAATCCAATGAGGCCAACTCGAGGATTAACCGAAATCTGGAAGAACTAGTTCGGGAATGTGAAGAAAAGCAGGTAAAATATTTTATTTTCTTCAAAATTTCGCAATTAAACAAAAAAACTCAGTGTACATTAGACGCGTTCGACAAAGAAATTCAGCGCCTTCAAGAACAACTCGCGGGCGTCCGTTCCGAAAAGGAAACCCTGGAGGGCGTTCTTTTCGACACTCAAACCAACTTGGAAGCCTCAGATGTCAAAAAGCTTCAACTGGAGAAAGAACAACAAGAACTTTTGGTCAAACAGGAAGCGCTCAAAGGGCAAATTGCGAGACTCACTAAAGACTTGGAGAGATCTGAAAAACGTTGTGGGGAAATTAAAACTTCCCTGTCGCAGCAAGCCGGTAACCAAGAAGTTGAGTTTACCATCGCGATTAACAACTTGAAGAAGCAAAACGAAGATAACGTTAGGAAACTAACGGAAGAGCGCGAGAAAATTAGGATGTCTTTGGAGAAACGCCTCCAACAATCACTTCAGCAACTTACCCACGAAAAAGACGCAGAAATTGAAAAGTTACTAGAACGAATAGACAGTCTTCAGCATCACATCGAGAACGTTTGTCAACAACATGAAGAATTGATGTTACGAGCAGAAAACGACAAACAACAAGCTCTGCTTATAGGTGGGTACCGTTGTGAAAACCCCTGGTTCGTTTTGCAGATTAGGTTGTTTCAGCTCATCATGACCATCAGGCCACACATGATCGTTTAGAAGCCACGAAACGAGAGCTGGAAGCTGAAAAGGACGCGCTGGAACGTTTGAAGCGAGAGGCAAACGGTAGATTTGAGGCCGACAGGTCAGCAATCAATCAGCTTAAAGACGAACTAAACAAACTCAAAACCAAATTGGAAGAAACAAAACAGAAATGTGAAGACGAAAAATGCAAGTTAGAACACCGAATTGACGAGCTCCGTAACGAAAGAGAAGCCGCCCAAACCGAGGTGGAAAACCTCAAGGTGCAACTGCACTTGACCGAAGACAAGGCCGACGATGTCACCAATCAATTACACGAAACCATCAGGAAATTGAAAGAAAGTGAGTTTAAAGTTTGGTTTTATTTAAACTTTTATGTTATTGTTTTAGCTGAAAACAATTCGGAAAGTTTGAGGAAAGATTTGATCGACGTCAGAAGACAACTTACAGATAGTAATTTCGAGAAAGAGAAATACCATACCACAAACAAGGAACTTCGCGAGTTCGTTAAACGAACTGAATCTGAGAAGAGAGAAGTTGGCAGACAATTGGAAGAAGCGTTCCAGAAAATTACAAGTAAGCACACTTTTGTTTTTTGAGTCTGCATTGTGTGTTCGTAATTCTTTAATAATCATAGGTCTGGACGAAATCAAACAATCAATCGAAGCGGAAAGAACGAGATTACAAAACCAAGTCAAAGACACTGAGAAAGATCAGATGCAAGCTGAACATAAAGTTCAATCATTGCAAGAAGAATTACAGAGACAACAATCATCGAGCACCCAACAGCAGGCGGAAGAGAAAGAACTTCAAGCGCGTTTGCTGAATGAAGTCGAGGAACGAGAGAGAGCCCATCAAGAAGTGCACCAACTTAAAAAGCAAATGGCCGAGCTGGAACGAAACTTGGAACAAACCAGGCAAGAACTGAATAGAACGCGTTCACACGGCGCTCACCACGAGGAACAATGGCACGCAAGGGAACAGGACTTACTAGTGCACTTAGAGGACAGCAGAGGAAGAGAGAAGAGACTTGAAGACCAAAAGCATAATTTAGAAGTTTGTTTAGTCGATGCAACTCAACAAATCCAGGAACTCAAGGTACGTATTCCATCATACGAATCGATGATGGATGGTGACTAATTAATTAATTTTCAGTCAAAACTAGGAGGTTCTGAAGGTCGTGTTAAAGCTTTAGATGCCCAATTAGCTCAAATGGAGTGTTCAAAACGCGACGTTGAACAAAAATTAAGTAGTGTCATTTCGACATTGCGAAGAATCGCAGGGATCCAATTAGATGGTACCGTAACCATGCCATACAGGCTAATGAGTCCTTCAAGACGATGGAGTCCCGCAAGATGTAAGTTAAACACGCGACGTACTTCACTTTGTTGTTAATTGTTTTCACGTACAGCACAAGATCACGACGGAAGAGACGGTGCAATAGACGTCGATCCAGAAGTCGTAAGAAAGGGAGTGCGAAACTTGATGCAACAAGTCGCCCAAATAGAAAGAGAAAGGGTAATTAATCATCGGTTCCACAACTACTTATCAAAAGTAAAAATAATTTGCAGGATGATTTAAAAACACAAGTTTCCACCGTTAAAAAGCAACTACACGAAGCTCAAGACACGCAAAGTAAAGGTGATAATAAATTGACCAAAGTAATGGCAAACTTGCGAAGCATACAAGACGAAAAGGGAATGTTGGAAGCTAAATTATGTCAAAAGGGCAAAGCTTTACAAGCGCAGGTTCATTACAAAATACGTGACGCATAAAGAAAGTTGTTTTACTTTAATTTTGCAGGCGGAGGCTTTACAAAAGAAATCGGAAGAATCACAGCAAATGAGAGATAAAATAGTTTCGTTAGAACTTTGCATCAGTTCGTCGAATGAAGAAAAACTGCAATACGAGGTACGGGCAAATCCTCGAGTGATCACAAACAATAAGGATTTATTTTTTTTAACTAGGATAGAATAGAGAAGCTGAAGGCCGCTCTAGCACGCTTAGAAGCAGAAAAGAGGAACCTCCAGGAAGAATTAAGCCGCACTGAGAACAGGTCAACAAAATTAGAGTTACAACGCATGTCGGCCGAAGGCGATCTCCAACGACTCCAGATGATGCTTCAAGAAAAAGACGCGCACATTCAGAAATTCCAAGAAAAATGCGATGCACAAGGAAGAACCGTGGCAAGTCTTGAAGAGAGATGCGTTTCGTTGAAATCAACCATAGATCAACTGAATATTTCACTGGAAAGGGCTGCAAATACCGAGTCGGATCTAAAAGGAGAACTACAAAGTCTGCACAGGTCTTTGATGGAAACCACATCAACATCGCATACCAGTGCTGAGAAACTGAAACACGTAACCCAATCATAATCAATTGCAATTACGCAATGTTAAATTATATTATTTCAGCTTCAAAAATCTTTGGCAAACAGTGAAAATGAAAGAAGAGTTCTGACCGAACGTTTCGAAGGGTGCCAACAAAATGTCGCCGAATTCCGAAGGAACAATCAAGTACTTCAAGATCAAATCGCTCGCCTGAACAACGAACTTGCCAACAATGAAGTCCAAAGATCCGGCCTTGAATCCCAGCTGAGACTTGCACAGTGGCCAACGGAAAGTCCTGGTTCATCCCACCACGAAGAAGAAATGATGAGACAACTACAATCGGTTCAGAGAGAACGCAGCGAGCTGAGATCTAAAGTCGATTCTATGGCTAGCAAAGTAAATCCAGCCCCTTAGCTTTTTCTAGGCAGGACCATTTTCATTAAATTTTTCTTTGTCGGTAGATGCGACAGTTGGAAACAGAAAAGCGAAATTTGGAACGAAGCGTCGGCAAATCTGGAGTTCGCAGTAAGTCCTTCGAACGTCCAGAAAAGTACGAGCTGGAAACGATCAGCAGTTCTGACAGAGACGGGCGTTTGGAGCAGGAAAATCGGGAGTTGCGACTGAAAATTGCTCGTTTGGAGAACGAATTGGGCGAAAAGGAATCGGAGTTGGCGCGCTTGAAAACTCAAAGGCCTTCTGTGTCGTTGGACACCAAATTCGATCGGGCAGAAATTGAACGTTATAGGGCGGCCCAATTGCAAGCTGAAAGGTTGTTGGAAGCAAGAGAGCAAAGCCATAGGCAACAAGTTCAAAGATTAGAAAATCAGGTAATGATGGATATTTATATTTTTGGAATTAGTTTAGGTACCTTTTTTAAATGCCTTTCAATATCTTCAATTATTCCCTTAAAAGCACTTAGTAAAGAATATATTTCTTTATAGCTTTGTAAACTCACCAAGTACAAAAAAATTAAATCCTTAGCAGTTTTCTAGATTTTCCAGTTTTAGGAATTTGAAAGGGCCACTTTATCTCATGAAAGAAGTAAAAGTGAGATTATATAGTTTTTTATTTTATTTTTTTACTTAACTAGGTGACCATGTTGAGAGAACAATTAAATCAAGAAATCAAACGACGCCAGCAGTATGTTCTACGCAGTTCAAGAGCAGGTCGAGAAATGCAACAATTACGACAAGCCCTTGGAGATTCTTTACGCACAGTATCTCAAGATCCTTCTCTCGATGCTCTACTCTTAGAACATGAAGCTAGAAAACTGGATAACACTTTGTCTACCACTGCCAGTCTACCTCCAGCTTTGGGGTCTTACGACAGACGATCCACCACTCCTCAACCGCACAAATAAATTCTTCATTCACCTCAAACCCAGATTTGCTGTGTCACTGCATAACCAGTAATCTAGTCCAGAGTTACTTACCATCCTTAGGTTACTGTTTGCGCAATGATTGTGTTCATTTCTACAGTTCATATTTCACTGCCATTTTTTAAGTATTTTACACATTGCAATTTTAACAAAAATTCAAAGTTGAGACAGACACTATTTGGAAGCTTCATTTCAACTATGATAGTCAGTGTAAATATGTCTCGATTAACTGTAAAAAAAATCATAAAAACCGTCCATTTTAACCGTCCATTTACCTATAGTGTCTTTTCAGTATTATTTACGTAGATAAATTTATTTGCGAAATCTAATAGTGCAAATTGATTTTAATGCAGAGCGTATACTTTATCACGATTAAGAAAATCTGATGAGGAATTTAATTTAATGTTATGTAATATTAAATGAACCATAGAAAAACAGAGTGGTACAAATCCAAAAAATGCGTTTTTAAATATGACAGTCTAAAGTTAACATATTTTCGTTTTATCCTGAATACAAAAAGCAAAACGTATGAGTCTACATTAATTTCTTTCCGGACTTAGCAAGGATATGTTTGGCATTAGAATCAAATTGCTTAATAACAAGATATGTAGTTTGTACACTGAGCTTTACAATGTAACCGAAATAAAACACTTTAAAAATAGTTCGATTTTTAATTCCTAATTGGCTAGCCTTCAATTAATATTTTTTTTAGGTTTCACGTATTTGAAAATATTTGAATCTTGTTGCATAGGACTTGAAAAACAGACAAGAATTTTTACCTTTTTCACAAGACAATACATACAGTACTGACTGACATTAAAAAACGTTAAAATTAATGTAGAACGCGATATTCTAGACTTCAAAAAAATATATCATCAAATTACAACTGTACCAACAAAAATGTGAAGAAAAGTTTAAGTAAAACAGTTTTGTAAAAAAAATTGATCAGCACAAGGTACAAATCATTCATGAATAAGATATTCATGTGTATTCACAATGATTTTTTTAAAAAAATTTAAACAGTGAAAAAACAAAAAAATACTTTAAATATTTATTTTTAGAATTTAGGTGCGTAACAGCCACAAATTTCAATTAACAATATATATATTTATAATTATTAGTTTTTAACGTAAATTAATGCATCTGATAGAAGGAACACTCTATTTCTAGTTGTAGTTAACTCTATTGAATTACTTGCTAATATTAAACGCTCAACAAGGGCAGAGGGAAGGACGAAATAATCTGACTTTACGTGGGGGTCGGACGAGACAAGCAGCCGACGATTTCTTTCTCTTTCTAAATATACATAGTTTTTTTACATCTACACACAAAAAACAGAACGAAATAATTTTATATCACAATAGTAATTTGAAAGTAAAATTAAAATGCTGAGCAAAAGAAACTTAAGTAATAAAACATTATTGAGCCTAATCAATAAATTGATTACAGTTATTTACAGCAAATTTCTTTCTACTAGAATTAACTTAAGAGAGACAAATCATATTTACAGGCTAAGTTAGAAATCGATATGAGTACAGGCAAAGCATCATATTAGTCATTTAAATTATTTATTAATTTAATTTTTAAGTTGCCTAAAACTCTTTACATACAAACATTGCTTTATTTAATAGGATTCGATATTTTTTTTTAATGAATTGTGCATTTGAACCAGTTATTGACTAAATGAATGGCTTATTTTTATTTGCCATGAATGCAATGCAATGATCAAGTCGATAAAATAATGAAATATTTTCAAAAACGCGATCTGACAAAAGAAAAAAAAATAATCACAGAAGTCGTATGTAATAAATTGCTTGTAAATGCGATTCAATGCAAAACTTTAACATGGAAATTCATCTATACAAGTTATTTTTGTACACTAATCTTACAAATATGTGTCTTCTGATATTCTTGTATTAAAGTCTTGTATAAATGCAAGAATTATGATTTTAAACAAAGCCATAAGCAATCTTATAATTTAATTACAAAAAAAGTGAAAAATATTGACTATTTTGAGTAATATCAAATGTTTTTTTTTCATGAAAAGAAAAATTGGAAAGTTTCCCTATATGATCCACTAGAGCTAGTAACTATCACAAAGAACACTTAAGTCGATTATCATAGAGCTTGTGTTTTCTATGAAACAAGAAAATAAATTACCTCTACAATCTGCTTAAATTACAACTCTCATAAAACTAATAATGGAAAAACATTTGATATATAGTACAAGAAGGTTTAAAGCTCGCGATGACCGCTGAAAATAAATCATTCTCCAGTATCGACCCACTTGGATTCCTCGACTATCCTTTCAAAACAATCCAGGAGGTACATGTACTATAAGAAAACAGGTAATGAAATTCTTTACAAAAAATAAATTCACCAAAAGGCTTACATAAGGTGTATAAATTTTAACCCATCTCGGCGACTTATCTGGTCTGTTATATTTGACACAGAACGCCATTCCTTCATCATCAACTTCCCACTGTGCAACACTGTCCCACTGTAGTTCTACCACCTGGCTTTCTAAAGTACCATCGTCTCTGCAGGCATGCAGTTTCAAGCTAGTGTTTCCCACAGCCACCACAACGTGCCCACCTTTCCTTGAATCACATCCACAGTGAGGAAAAACTACATCACCATAGCCAGGTAATTCTCGTGCTAACTTCAAGTATTCGGTTGCTCTCGTATTGTCCTGTAGAGCCTTCAATTGGTATAGTCTTTCACCGGCGTGTATACAGCCTCTATTTACTTCATCTACAGCCTGGAACATGTAACACCAATAGGCAATTCGAAGTTTTATAATTTCTTTGAAAAAAAAAAAACATATTTTCAAATCTGTACTGCTGAATCAAGCAATAAAAATTTGTGAATTGGAAAACATAATATTGATCTTTGTGTTGAGTTGAGTATTTACAAAAAGTTGTGTGTCTACATGGTTATTCAATAATGAGTCACTATATTTAATATTAGATAAATTTCAAATACAAGATTAGTTCTGAAAAATCTTACCTGCCAAAATATATATGATGTAGCTTGAGTGTCATTCATCAAGGTCAGCTCTCTTGAAATTGAAAACAGCCACTTTCTTACGCATAAACACGTACTCGTTGCAGTGCTATAATTTTGTATGTACAGATTATGTGGGTATTCGTTAGGCTGGAGTTTTCTTTCTAAAACAAAATTGACCAACATGATGGCTACCAGAAGCTGATTTCAAATTTTACCAAAGTTATATTCGACTATTTCAAACAGATAAAAGTATTTTGCCGTATTTTTGTTCATATTTATTTTCTTAACGACGGCCGCGTACACATCATCCGCGTTAGCACTTTTCTTGAGCGAAACCGTCACCACTTCTCTGTCCGGCAGCAATACCTAAAAATAATCCGACAGGTTTAAACATCAAGTTGCAAACGAGTGTTTTATTACTTTAAGGTCAACAGGACTGCAGTTGTTCTCATCATCTTGATCCGTTAAAAACTCTTGCATTATGTCTGATTCAGCTATCACCCTAACAGCACACACTCGTTCTAAATATTGCTCAAGACCTCGTCTTCTTCCATCCAACTGTTGTTCACTCAACGTGAAAGGCCATTTACCAGGTAATTTCGGAAAAGTAAAACCTGCAATTTAAATCAAACGATAAAAAGTGAATTTCTTTTTTTTTTTTTTAATTGTGGGTGTTACCTATGAATTCTTTTTTCAGATCATTGTGTAGCTTTGCGAATTCCCTGTAACGTCTAGAGCAGAGGTGTCTGCCGGCCATGTAGATGTTGAATGCAACATATCTCTCACCACCTCTTTCGTTGTAATGATAATCAGGGATACTAATAGGCAAAGATCGCTTTTCGCTGTAGTCTATGTATGAATAGCCCTGTGTGTCATCCGAGGGTTCTAATCTTTCTGCTTCCTGTAGTCAAAAATTAATACTAAATTTAAAACAAAAACATTTAAGATGAATTATTAAAAAAAACTGATTTTGGCATTCATCTTCTCATGTACTAAAATTGACTAGTCTTGTTTTATGTTAATATTTTGTTATATACTTTACTTCTCGAAAAAAATCGAATAAGAAAAACTTCCATACTTATGTGAAGTAAATCTGGGCACACGCGGTATAAAAATTTTAGTATTACACAAAAAATATAACAATTCAATTAATAGTATTACCTACACTTTGTATTGGAATTATGTACATTAATAAATTACTGCTGATATAAATTAAGCACATTTACATACAATGGGGAAATCAATTTGTGATACATAGCAATAGCACGATAGTTAAGATAAAGGATGAAATGTATTAAGCATATTAACAAGAGGATTGCAATAGTATATTGCAATTCAATAGAGTGGGGACGGTTCGCGCTTCGCGTATCTCCACATTTTATTGTTGCACTCTTTCCCTTACATATATTTCCCCTTTATCACAATTTCTTTACAGTATAACATTACTATAAGAAAATAAGTAAAATAGTGAAGAAATTTTGTATTATAAAAACATACCTGCTGTGTAACTGAAATTACTGTTAGTGTCAAGACGTCACCTCCAGATTTAATTAAATCTACAACTTGTTTATGAGTGGCTCCCTCCACGTTAACTCCATTCCTGAAAGCAAGAAAAAATATAAAACGATTTTATTATAAAAATTTATTGTTACAGATATTTTTCACTCATTAATGTTGAATAAATCTCGTCACTTCTGCAGTAAAGCAACGCAACCTAGTTTTTTAGTTAGAATTTCGTTCTATTTGTACAATGGAGAGTGCAAGTGAAAGTCTGTTGTATACAACTCCGTACGAAATTTTTTATTTGCACTAACAATGATAATCCACTTACCTACAAAAATTGGCAGAATGTAACGTTCCATAAAAGTGGTAGCTTAACATGGTATCCAAAAAGTAAATTGAGAATTAAAATTTAAATAAACCAAAGTGATTAACAGCATATGCTTTCTTCACTTCTTCGATCGAACGCAAATAATCGATTAATTTGCTGTTTATTACAAGGAGCTTGTACATAGGGCAACAGCAAAAAATAAACTGCGACCTTACTGACAGATAAGACCCCATAAATGCCAGAGTACTTTCTCTGAGTGGTAATCAGGTTTATTTCAAAATCAACGTGCTTTATTGTCATTAGAGGTGTGAGTTGAGTGTGGGCACATCAAGACAGGTTTGTAAATTAGTCTGCGTACGAAAGAGGCGAGTGATTATGCTGATTATGATGAAGGGGGGAAATTTATGTCTTAATCTGTTCTAATGATCTGGAATTAATTAGCCTCACAGGATGTACTTATCATTCCTGTGATGGGGTGATTTTATCAACAGTTCCTTGACTCTGAAAATATTTTTTGTTCTTCCCCAGTTCTATCTGAAGACGTGAATGTATAATGTAACTTGCACCGGATTAATGCAGTTTTACCTTATGTAAGACCATAAATCTAGGAAAAAATTAGAAAGTTAAATTTAATATCCGATCGACGCACATGCAGAACAGCGCGCAAATATTTATGCCAAACTATGAATAACTGTATCGACGCCGAAACGGGATGCCCGCGCTTTTTCTCTTCGGGCAAACAAGCCTCTTCTGCAATCTAAAAATAACGTCACGTTTAAATCGACTGGAATGTCGATTTACTACAGCTGCATTCGATTCATTAGATGCACGAAAGAATGTTGCGATATTCACCAGCGTGTGACCGACTACTTGTTCTTTGAAAGAACTGTGGGAACATTTACCTGGTTGTTTTGAGAACTTTCGTTTTTAATTTGTTCTATACGAATGTTCGTATCTCTTCAGAAACCTTCTTTTAGGTAACGGTCGAAAACTATTCCAACCACTTGACTTCAGTAAAAACTACCTTCATCTGATTACCGTCTTCTAGGATAATTTTAGAAATCATTATGCTTTGAGTATTTGCATTTTATATAAAAAGAATCATTGCAATTCCTATCCGGTTGCGCAAACTTCATTATACAACAAAAAGATTGTTAGGAAAATCAACCAACAATCCTTTGACTAACATTAATTTAAACAGCCTGAACGAATTTAAAACAGATTCCAAAACCAAATTACTTTTTGGTCTACCCAGAACTTATACACATCTTGAATATATTCTTATTTGAAATTAGACGTGGATGCTGAGGCTGAGGCTGTTTTATGTAACGCCAGGCATTTCTCGCAAGTCGTGACAGATAAGAACATGAATAATGTATAACAGCAAAGTCTGCTTTATACTTTGCGAACGGCCATTTCCACCGAGTTTCGGATTTCTTCTTAACTCCTAAGAGCTAAAGTGAATTTGAGATGTTAAATAATCTAATCGATGATACAACGTATTGTCCTGTAAATATCAAATTCTTGCCGCTTCACTGCTTACGACAGGTATTAACTTTTTGCTCGACTATATTGTTATTAAATTCAATTACCAGTTGCGACGAAAGAACTTGAAATTATTGGTATTTAGGCGTCGTTTTTCATTATGCCACTGCACATTAAAACGTCTCCGTCGACCTTGAATACCTGTTTTCTTAAAAGCAACGATGTACTTGACTGGTCGACCTAAAATTTTGCTCAATTCTCATGAAACCGACGCCGGACATAATTGATGTATTCATTCCCCTTTTAAATATCAGGGACGTTCTTGTTCAACCAAAACTATTGGTGCACGTGTTACTTATTGTTGTCTCGAAATTGATTTCCTAGTTTGGTTCAACATTACAAACAGGAAACCAAGTAATGATTTATTGTTGTTTATTATATGTAAAAGGAACCAGTAATTACTTATTGATTTGGAGATTTATATACATTTTTACCTTTCCTTAAAATAATATTCTTTTAGAATCAACACTAAGCTAACAATCTCATAAATATTGTTTATTTGATTCATAATACACATCAAATAATTACATATCTATGTAATAATATAACTGCTTAATTAACTGTATATAATTACCTGTATATCTAATTATACAACTGAAATCTGTAGATTTTCTTGATATTCTTGAAAGAAATAGCAATTTTAAACTTTTAAATGTAGAGTATAAATTATATCAAAAGCAGTATATGTATTTTAAACACAAATCAAAATATTTATGTGGGGCAAGTATATGACGGGGAATCACACACTACTTTCTAATCAAATTACTAAACAATAAATTGGTGGCTGTGAGCACTATTTTCAGGAAATGTGTCATAAAGTAAATTTTACTTTCTTTGAATTCAATCAAATATTTTAGTCATCTGGTGAGTTTACATTGTGCCAAAATTAAAATTAATAAACAACAAACAGGATATAAATTCCGTTGAAAATTGTATTTGAGTGGCCCAGCTCTGAAATGTTCTCTATCAAGATGATTTAAAGTTATAATAAAATAATTAAAAATAACTGTAGTTAGGTGAGTTGCATGAAAGACGATTAGTAGCTCAGATTACGACGATAATGTGTATGCACCACTTAAAATTTTTGATAATCGCCCGGGTACAAGCAAAAGTAAACAACGACTTCTCGATTAGTTAATCGCCTCACATAAAAAGTTATTTACTGTGTAAACAGCAAGACCAAAAAGACGCTCATCAGAATGCAGGTTAAGTCCTCTGTCGTCTGTCAAAGCTAAATAAAAATCAATATTTCAACTGCTTCCTTAGCACTGGCGGCAATAAACAATCGTAAGGCCATTGATCCATACTCACACTTCAAGAATCCTGTCTCCTTTCTTGATGCCCGCCTGCTCTGCGGCCCCCCGATCCAACACCGCACTGACATGCTGCAGGGGGGCGTACAGCTCACCGTTTATGCTCCTCAACTGGCCGCCCTCACTAACTTGTCCACGAACGTTAAACCCGAAACCCGTCTCAGTTTTATTTATTGTAACCACGCGGGGTCCATTCTGTAGCACTTTCATCATGGATACTCTCGGACTGTTTTGAACAGTGTCAGCCATAGTTTGACAGTGACAAGTTCTCCCCTCCAATATTGATCAATGTTACCAACATAAGTTCGACGGTACAAATAGTTATTTTTAAGAAAAATATAACAACTAAGAAAACATTTTGTATATTTTTGAATATAAAATAACAAATTAATTCAAAATTTATAAGGCGTTTAATCTTTCTTGTATAAATAAACATACAGTTTAGAAATTCCTACTTATCTTTTGAAAACTCTCCGCAGATGGCACGATTATAACACGCTGTTGAAATTACCGGGAATTTTTAAATTTTGCTTTTAATGTTTTTAATATTTATTAAACATATGTTAATTGTTACAAACGGTTATATTTCCTAAAATCTTGTTTTATTTTTGACTTTTGATCGTCTTGGGTGCAGCATTTCAATTTTGAAGTCTTCAATGTGTCCCGAGATTGAGTTCACCTCTCGAGTACTTGACTGAAATATTAATTTCTTCCAAGAATGTTGAAAATTGGTATATCTCCCTAATTTTAAATGAAAAATATTGTGTCATACTAAAATTTTCTGCTAAATTTAAAAGGAAGGCCACTTTACCTTCCACAGTATTTCTTTTTGCTTTAATTTCACCCCCTTGAGGACCTTCGTCAAATTTGGCATAAATTCTTTTCGCGCCAAGCAGACCTGAACTGCAAAACGTGAAATCTGAATTCTAAAATTTTTGCTCCATTATACGTAACATGGCCTCTATCCAAGGGCACCTTACAAAGACTTGCAAGTCAATAATTTAATTTTATTCCAATAATACTACGAAAAAATGTACCCTTTTTGTAGAATATAGGTGAATGATGATCATACAATTTTGTTGGCTGAATATTAAAAAAAATGAATTGATTTCTGCAAACTTCTTTCATATTTTTTCATATTTGTGTAGTTTTATTGAGCGAAACGAGGATAAAGGGATGAATATGAGTGTGTATTTATTATTAACTCTTCTTAAGGGTAAAAATAAAGCAATTAAAATTGAAATCTCAATTTAAATAAAAGATAATTTTTGACGTTTACTGTTTAGAGTACAAGAAAAAAACCACATAATAAAATAAAAAGCAAATATTATTATGAAATTTTAAAGAATACATTATTTACAATTACACTGACAAAATAGATAAATAAATACATGGAAAACAATATGCTAATAATAAATACATAAATTTCAACAGATACTTTATTCACTTCAATGTTCTCTATACAACTAGATGGGGTTTTAGTAATTAAAAAGGATATAATCTCGCCGTCGATATATATTGTATAAGCACATAGTTAATTTAAAGTTTGTATTGAAACAGTCTTGCAGTCATCTTTAGAACTAAATCCACTATATTCGACAGTGATGATGTAACGGACACACTTAACACAAAATTTATTCTTTAATGAAAAATGCACACAAATCAAATTTAATATCTACTAAAGCACATTCATCTTACTCAGAAATATGAGGTAAAATAATTATTTGTACATCAAATTATTAACAATTGTTAACATTATTGTCCAATGTTGTGCTCTTAAAGTAATTTTATACTTTTACAATTTCGTCTTGGTTCCTAAATAAAGATTTAATTTCTTGTCAAATATAAAATATAAAACGTGCCCGTTACATAGTTACATTAATGCATTCACATTAGCACAATAGATAAAACTGTTACTTCTAATTACATTATCAAGGAAGAAAATCACAGGAACTGCAGCGGATACTGTGTGGAAAATTTGCTGGTCACTGAAAGCAACATGCAAGTTGCACGTCAATGTTCAAATATTGAAATATTCAAACTTAAGAAATTGGAAAACAATATTGCTACTCTTAAATGACCAAATTCTACAATGCACAAAGAAATCGACAAATACAACAGAGATTCATTTTAACAGATGTTTAGCAACGAAATTATTGTAATGAATACTGATTATTATGAAATTAAATTTAACGACTACGTACAGTTATTTGTAGTTAAACTCAATATAGATTTGTGTACGCACAGGATTAAAAATAGAACATTTTTTTGTTTATTTATAAGTATTTCTCATTGCTCAGCGAGAGCTTAAAATCACACAAGAAATGTATGTATGGATTATATTGTTATTTAAAACATATTCTGGTAATTATCTTGTACTTTCTTAAGCTCCCATTTTGACATTATAATTAATAATTATCAATAGAATTGAAAATATAGCATCTATTTCCTTTGTTAACTGGATGGAATTAAATCTAAATGAAACTTTACATGTAAGCCATGTAATGAATTATTACAAAAACAAAATCTACCTCGCTACACCCTCTCGAGATATGTAAAAATTGGTGATACACTGATAGAAAAAATAATTATCCATCTCGTAATACTTTAAAAATGAATCACATTATCGAAACCATCTCTACCTGAAATGAAAAATGAAACAGCACGCTAATAAAAAAAGAAAAGTTAACTTCCATTAAGATAAACGAGTCCAGAAATAAAATAATACCCTTGCATAATAAACCAGTGAGATTTATATTAATTAACAGACGATAACGGAATAAATAAACTACTGTTCTGACAGAAAAAAAAAAAACACAGATAAAGACACAATCACTTCACGATTTCTCAGTTCTTTTCAAAAGCATAATTACCGTCCAATTTATTATCTAATATAATTTAATTTATTAATCCGAGTCCTCGTCGGCACCTTGATCAAATCCTGTTAAATCTGCACTCTGCAGGTAATTCTTCATAAGAGCATACTCAATAAGGGCCAAATGGCAAAACACATACTGGTCAGGCATCTGTATCGAGTATGCACGCTGAGAACGTATTCGTTCTACTGTGCCTCGTATATCAACTGTTCCTATATCTTCCAACCTTGATATGCATATATCTAATGTACAGAATGTCCCTAAAATTTAAATCCAATTAGCCTCGGCATGAAGCAAGTAAATTGAAAATACCTGTTCTTCCAATTCCAGCACTACAATGTACTATAATCGGAGGACCTCGTGGATGCCCTGCCCAAGTATCACCCAGTGCAGCCACCATACTTGCCTGCTGCCTTCTAACTCTATCTAGGAACTCTAACATGGCTTTTGCCGAATGAGGAACACCGTAATCAGGCCATGAAGTGAACTGCCAATGAGACACATCCCTTGTTTCATCGGTCTGTAACAGAAAAATATTCAATTTCTCTTGCCACAGAACATGGTAAGTAATTACCTTGGTGTTCGTAAGTTGTAGTGATGAAATTGTATAATCAGGATTTGCCTCAATAGCTATCGTTCGAATTTTAAACTCTCCATACACTACTTCACCATCAACATCAGTTTCCCAATACTGATGACACTTGGGTCGCCCTCGTTCCATTACTCGAGTTGTCATTACTATAACTAAGGTGTGTTGTTCCCAAACCATTCTCCAGAAATCTGTTGTGGTTTTTAATAATGGACCTTAAAAAAAAAACGTAATTTAAGCTTTGAATTTCTTTCAGAAAAAGGAGCCCACCTTGTGTGTTAATAAACGCATTCTTCTGCTTGTATCCATCGACGAAATTCGCGTGAATGTAATCGCTGTCCGAATCACCATCTATCTCCGACAAAATCACTCTGCTATGGTCGTAACACAGTACGTCTGTGTATCTGTTTTTCGGGAGATTGTTCCTTACTTTCGCCACATTGAAGTTCCCATCAGGAGGTCTCGTTCTGATTTCTGCGTACTCTTGCATCAGACCTGTTCTACCCCTGTCCCTGATGTACTCGACTAGCTGAGACACAGTGTAAGCAGCACCTTCTCCATGTAGAGAATCGTCGTCCGAAAACCCACTGGATGCGCTGCTGGGTGGATTAAGATTCGCTTCTTCCGCCCAGCTGTCCACGTTTATATTGTTGGTGGACGCGGAGATTTCGATGTCGCTTGTTCCGCCCATTCTTTTCTGAGGTGATGGCGTTTTGCCATCTGAAAAATAACGGGGTACTGCTCAGAGAATGTTACATAAAGTAAATAATAACAAATAAATTATATTTGATCGAACCCTTTGTAAAATAGTAGATGATGGTTCGCTGTGGATTGAAAGTTTTTTCAAGATTAATAATTTTTATTTAATTATTATTAATCTTTTGAATTGATTTTACAAATGAGTATATTTTACAAGTATGTATTAATCCTTAATTTTGGAAATGCCATGAATATTACTAAATATAAGCGCAGTCATAATGAGAATCGATGATATCAGCTCTATTTGCGTAAACATAATTAATTTTGGGGACTCACCGTACTGTGGCAGGGGCGATTCAGGACGCGTGGTCATTGACTGGAGGCAGTGCGACAACCAACCATTATGGTCCAGCTGCAACAAGCCCCCCAACTGGGTCGGCAAGGATTCGCGGGGGATGTAATTCGTTAGCTGTGCTACGGATACCGTGTAAACCCTTTCTCGCAGCTTTTCGCGGACGAACAGCCGGAGAATTTTGAAGGGCGCCTTAAACCATAGCGGCGCTGTGACTATCAACACTTTCTTCAGTTTTGCCGGATAACCACCCTAAAAAATAAACATGTGCATTGCTTACATCAAAGTAATGAACTTGAGGACCTGGAAGTATTAAGATTATTTTAATTCTTTTGCTGTTTTAATATTAATTCGCAGAAATAGTCAAATTTTTGTTTTTCAATTCTAGAACAATTTTTTAAAATTTCTATTTAATTTCTCTACTAGAACTATTATGAGATTTGAATAAAGAACGAAACGATCTAGACAGTCAGTTTCTATTGCCCAGTATATCGTAATTATTTCTATTATACAGTGGTGCTCGGTTATAACGGCCTTGACTTATAATGAAAGCTCGCTTATAGCCAAAGATTACTTTTGTCGAGCGAATGTTGAAGTTTTATGAAATTGTCGTTAATTTGGGTTTGCTCAAAACGAACTCGATTAGAGCAAACGCTTGGTTTGAAACTATACTATACGCAGTTGGGAAGCGAATGGCTTCGTCAGCCGCCATACACAATGGTAATTCCCCAGTAAATCTCACAGTGCGTCGAAAATGCTTCTTTTTTCAGTTTTACATAAATCATTACACCCTCAAACCGAAAAGCTATCACAGTTGAAAAAAAAACTAAAATAATAGCGGAAATGGAAAATAGGCAAAACAATGCCTGTAAATCCATTAAACCTTCCAACGTCGACTGATTCAACTATTTAGAAGAAAGAGAAGATATTAAAAAAAAAGTCTTAAATGTTTCTAATGTGAAGAGGTGTAGAAAGCTATTTTAAAATGGTTCTCTTTACATAGGAGCCAAAATACACGAAAATTTTAACGCGGGATTAAAGCTGCCAGCAGCAAACGTGACAACAGTCTTATTTATACAATAACATAATTTATAATAACCGAAACGGAAGATATGTGTAAACTATTAGAAAGTGCATAACTAGTTGTGTAGATCTCAAATAGAAGTAATCATTCAACAGAAGGCAACAGCAATCATAAACGTATCAAAAACACTTTGTTCTAGTGAAGGCTACCAACGACTTGCTGACTTGTTAATGAATGTGTAATTGAAGCAGAACAAGAAAACGAAGAAGATGACAAGGATAAGAACTTTCTTCAGAAATACTGACCAGATCAAGCGTATTCAACGCTGTGAACATCTTAAACACTTACGTAGAACTGTCCGGAGTTAAATCTAATTTTAAAGAGTCGGTTAATATAATTCAGAAACACTTCGAGGAAAAAATACTGCAAGTATCAGTCACCCAAACTAAAATTACATCATTTGTGTACGTTAGATTACAAATAAACGTGTTGTTTTTGAATAATTTTTCTTTCAAGTATTTTTCCACTACGTATTTACATAATTAAAGGACCCATAAACACAGGTCGTTTTTGGCAAACAGTTGTTTATAATGAACAAATTTTCATGTCCCTTAGAATTCGTTATAATCGAACACTACTGATTTGAAATAAAATCATTGAAAGCCAAATCGAAAGCAAAAACATGTTACAAGTTATATCAGAGAAATAAAATATTATTTCATTCACATTCAGATCTTGTAAAAATATTAATTGTAATACACACATGAAAATACTTTAAGATTATATTTTCTTTTATTAAATTTTAACATATTGATTATAAGATTCTTTCAATGAAAATTACTAAATGAGGATGATCGAAGTACAAGTACAAAGAAAGAAAACAGTATGAAATCTAGCCGTATGTAGCAAAAATGAGCTTTCAGTGCTAAGTCAACTCTAAAATAATTGACGATTACGTAAGTAATCGTGCCGAGCCTAATTTGTATAAAATGGATAAACTAAAAAGGTTTGTCAGGTATTGTGACCGTGGACGAACTTTAACATTAGGAATTCCGTTATACGTTGCCCAAGAAGGGGACGACGATCGTTGGTACACATGCATACGTTTGTATGTATGCATGCATATCGGTATCTCCGAGTGACGACTACAGATGTTCAAGGACAGTTGTTACATTTTATCTGAAAAAAGTGGCCCGCATTTATTACAAAAACATCTGTCATTCGAAACGGACAGATCGAACGCCAAACAACAAATTGTTTTTCAGAGCAGCGACTACTACTACTAGAGTTTTTACATTCTTTTTTTGAAATTTAAGTGTAAATCATCTTATTTTTTTATACAAAATAAATAAGTAAATTTTATTAATAAATAGAACACGTTTTATTTGTAAATAGTCCAAAAATGTGTAGTTCCAAATGTCACGTTACAAGAAACAGGGTAATCTTAATAATTTTTTTTTAATGTTTTGTGTTAATAGAGTTAGCTTCGATTTTTAATAACGAAAAAGTAAAAAGAAATTCCACACTTGTGCGACCACGTTACCACAAAATTAGGATCAAGTTTCAACGGTGTTACGAAAGTTCTTGAGCTGAAACATAAACTTCGTTCCACCTTAATTAACTTGAAACAGGATTCTTATTCTGCCCGTGATCTATATTTTTGCAATGTCGAACTGAAATGACTGAAGCGAAAACCTCAACCACACATACTTATCGAGTTCTAACAGAGAAAAATCGTCTCTTACATGGTCATTTGAATTTAATTAACTTTACACATAATAAAAGACTTAAGAATTAAATAATCATTTAATTTAATTTTAAAGCAAAATTAATTAAAATGTAAGTGTGTGTAAAATCATTACGTATTCGGAATGGAACGGAAATATTACATTACGAGTTTAGAAAAGCGAAAAGCGAGCGAGTAATTTAATATGCCATACGAGTTAAGAGAACACTTTTCTAACAAGATTGCATTTTCATGCGAAATTTGATTTTATTAATGTTTAATAGAGTGACATTAGTTACCGTTACATTGATTTATAGAAAATAAAAAGTAAAAGTAGTTAAAAACGTTGCTATTTATAAAGTTGCTATATTATAAAGTAATCCATTAATGTGCGATTTTGAGGATATTAATTACTATATGAAATGCGAAAAACAATATTACAGTAAATAGTAAATGTTAATTGCTTCTGATAACTGTATTTGTATGCAAGAATTAAACACAAATATAAATTGAAACTACCCAAATAATAAATAATCTTGTATGGATTACCTGCCTAATTTAAAGCAGAGTTTTTTTAAGAAAGCGAAACCAATAAATCCGACATTCACTTCTTTGTTATTATCTTATTACACAACAATGTTGAAATGGAAGTAAAAGTATGAAATAAATTCCTGTGTGTAATTAATTATAAATTTTGGATGGAAAGTAACTTTGTTTGTTCGCGAAGCTAAAATTTTTTTTTAAACATTTTTAAACGTATTACAACGAAAAAAATTGTAAATACAAATAGTTAACCATCGATAAAAAATTAGATCTCAATTGATTTTGAACCTTTAATACAAATTCTTTCTTTATTTTAATTTAATTTAATATTTAATCTTGCATTTAGAATTCCTTAAATTAGAAATCCCATTCTCTATTTTATTTTTCGCTTAAATTGAAAAACCTTGCCTTCTTACTGAGATTTATGAGACGAAACCAACTCTTTAAATTACAATCAGATAAAGAACGAGGGCATCAAAAGCAGCACATAAAACAATCTTTTTTCCAAGACAGTAGCAATAAAAGCCGGTTTCTTCATCTCGTCGTTCCATCACTTTTTAGGAACTAATAATCTTGAGTCGGTAGAAATCGCATAAAAGCTGCCAAAAAAGCTCAAGGTTTCAAGAGGGGTGTCCCGTATCGACCTTCTGAGTGGCTACCCTTGGTCCTACGTGAACGGTTATACCGACCTCTGATCCTGTAGGATTTATATTTCTACGGAGCACTTTCACCTGCTTTAGGGTTCGCCTTAAATGGGGCGCAGCTTATCGGAACACATTTTATAACGGTAGTACCGCTATAAAATTGAGTATTCCCAGTTAATCGTAATTTGATTTACGTCGGAATAATTTTTAGGTCAAAACTTTGCAGCTTTAGAGAAAAAAAAACCAAATGCTCTACAAAGATAGTAATTTATATACGGTATTTAAAGTAAGAAAGACGTAATTGATTTTAAGCAATGTAGAATTCGAAAACGTAATCACAGTTAGATGACTAAATACCACTGATAAAGCGTCTGAATAATATAAATCCAAACAAGCATTTTGTAATAACATGAAAATCTCTCTTCATTTTAGTGGTTATATTTTCCGATTACGAATTACTATAATACAACTAAACGTTAAAATGGTTTTAATTGGTTTTGTATTATGGCTCCGAAATGTGCATAATTACATATTATTGAATTTAGATGCGTGCTATTTGTGTAATTTACAATCATATTAAATATGTACCATGGTATAAAACAGAACTGAACCAAAATATTGAAATGTATTAGAATCGAAAATTAAAAGGAAATAAAAATATCAATTTTTGTAACCAACTAATTCTAAGACCCTCACACACAGAGAATGAATTTTCTTTCAAGTAAGCAAAAGTATCTTTTCTCTCGACTTGATTTAACTAGAATATGTACTGTGCGATGAATTTGTCAATGAATCAAAATTCGCAAAAGGAAAACAAACTAATTATGTCAAAAACTAATACATACAAAAATATTTACGATTTAAATAAAATTTGATTATTTTCCTGTAAAAATACGAATATCCATAAAAAAAAATTGAATACAAAGTGAACGTATTTAGTTATCCTCAAAGTATTCCGAGTATTAATTACTTTCATGGTCTGTTTAGAATTATCTCAGAACGTGTTATTTTCATGGCCTACTGCGAAACTCTAATTTCTATCAAGAATAGAAAGAAAATTAATCGTCATTTCAGGAAAGACTGCTTTGTGCAGTTTTCCTCTTATTATATTAATAATTTTTCCTAGAACAATATTATTGCAAATACATATAAATATCAAAATAAATAAAAACGGAAAGCAAAAGTTGAAAGAGACGAAAGAGATTTCACTGTATGTACGAGTATTAAAAAATAATTTCTAATCAATATTCTGATAACTTAAAGTGTCAGAAACAAGTTTCAAATAGGCGGACAAATTTCCGGTGATACGTTCTCAATAGTTTTATCAGGCATTCGTTCATATAAATTCATATCTGATAAAGGTTTCGTGTCGTCAGAGGAAATGTTAGAAGCGGATGTTAAATCATCTGAGCTTGACAGATTAAGATATCATCATAGCAAAATTAATCGACCTCCAATTTTTATTGGAGTTATGAAAGTTTCGGACATGTGAAAAGTCTTGAAGATATTGCCACTATTATCTGGGAAATATAAAATAGCTCGCTTACAAATTGGAGCATTAGAAAAGCTCGGTTGCAGTGAATGATAACCAGTTTTTCAAACCTTTCCAGGCCAATTATTATGAGGTCACATTTTTATTTCTGATTAGTAAATTAGGATTTAGAGAGTCATTTGGCATCAACCTTTAGTGAAATTAAAGCGAAAAGATATCAAAATTGAAGAAAAAAATACAGTAATAACGGAAATAGAAAATAGGCGTTGCTGCAAATCATTTAATCTTCCAAAGTCAACGAACTATTTGGAAAAAAAGGGAAGATATATGAAAGAATTTTAATTTAAATGCTTCTAAAATGAAGAGGTGCAGGCAGCCGATGAAAGTACGGAGGTAGAACCTGCTCTTATAAAATAGTTCTCCTTACATAGAACCCAAAATACGCTCTTATCGACTTACATTCTACAAGCAATACCAGAGGAGTTTGTTAGAGTAACAGCAAAACCCGATGAAACTCCATTTGCTTGTTCCAAAGAATAGAAGGACAATTTAAAAAACGCTGCAGCATTAATACGGAAAGGATCCACAAGGATACATGGAGAATCTGCCAGTGCTTCCAAGGAAAATGAGGAATCATGGATCAATAGGCTAGCAATAAGTGCTAAGTATGGTAAAAATATATTTTCAATGCAAATGAAACTGATTTATTTTATAAAATTATACCGAACACAACGTTGATGTTGAAAGGAGAAAAATGTGTCAGAGGTAAACATAGCAAAGAGCATTCAACAGTTCTTGTATGTGCCAATGTAACACGAACAGAGAAAAGAAAGTTTTTGGTTGTTTTAAGAACGTCACAACTCTACCTATGAATTACAAAAGCAACAGGATGATGTGGCAACTGTTCGAACAGGAACTACGAAAATGGGATAGAGAATTAGAAAATCTTCTCCTCATATACAACTCATCCCCTGATAGAAAATCTAAAACGAATTTTACCATCAAATTGTATGGCAATTATGCAATCTTTGGTCCAAAGAATTATTTACTCGCTCAAGACGCATTAGCGAAAGATTTTCGTGACTCACCTGGTTCATTGCAAGGATAATAAACTGGAGTTCGAAGACACAGTTTTAGGTGCCATAGTTATGATTAAAACGATCTGGAAACGAGTAACCGCTGCAAAATTATAAATTGTTTCCAAAAGGCGAACTGGACAAAAATTTTAATCAAGATGACAATCTGCCATTAGCCCATTAGTATCGCAAGGAAAAAGAAGAAGAGGATAATCTTTCACTAACAGTCTGGAGTAAAAATAACTTGGTTTACCAATTGATCAGAGAAATACATTTAGATATTCATATTGATATTACCTAATGATGAGTCATTATTAATTAATGTGAAGAAAATGACGAAAGAAAAGAGAACTTTCTTCAGAATACCGATAACATTACGTGTATTTAACGTTATGAACATTTTAAACAATTACGTAGAACTGTCCGAAGCTGAATCTAATGTTAAAGAGTCGGTTAATAATATAATTCAAAAACACATTGAAGAAAAAATACTGCATGTATTAGAGACTATTTTACATAATTTATATACGTTAATTTACACATAGACGATATATAATAATGCGATGTTTTTTGTACTATATACTAACAAGAAAGGCAGAGGCCGTTTTTAGCCAACAATTTTCAGATTCCTTGGAGTTCGTTATAACCGAGCACTACCGCTTTTACATATTACTTACATTCTTCACATTTATTGTTTCTTTGCGTTTTTTTGAGCCTGTTTTTAAGAGTTCTATGCATATTCAACCTTGATAATCACAGACTACAAACCAGATAACATCAGTTTTCTTGCTTTCTCTAGGCGAAACTGGTTTCCAATTTACACTTTCAGGAGATATATATTTTGAATTATGTTAAAAAAGAACATTATTAGATATTAATTGCATCTTCAAAAATCTAAATGTCTCATATATTATACTTTTCCTAATTAAAATAATATATGTGGTATTTCCTGTTTGCAAGTATTGTTCGATTAGAATTCCTATAACGCTCTGTGTCTCTATATTCATGAGACAATATTAATTACTCAGTGAAATCGTGAAAGTATAACAATTACTGTTCACACGCGCAATAATAAGAAAGCGTATCCTAGAACAACAGATCTGAATTGATTATTTACAGTCGTTCTAATTGTGGGTGCAAGTTGATGTAATTTAATCCGACTGGAATTAATTAATTTTTAGTTTGTTGCGTAATTATTTAATTACATTCAATTACCATCTTTGAAAACTACGAAATTAATTAAATATACTCACTCGTGATGATGCAATCGAAACTCACCTGAAACAATAAATAAAACAAAATTAAAAACTGCCAGCGCACAATAAAATTAATTATGCATGTACATGCACAAGTGATTTATTTTCCATAAATGCAGGAATAATTTGCAAAATTCTGCGCTTTTCTGATACAGTGCAGAATGCACAGCATGTGTTGACAGTGACGGATGAACAAGAAAATTAATTAAAACGCTATAAATCAAGCATGGCGATTTCGGAATGCCTTTCGACCGCAGGAATTTTTGCGAGCTGCATACTTTATACCTCGATTAATTGCCCAAACCGTCCGGACCGTTCGCAAAAGATGCTCGTTGTTTCCAAGGTTAGAAATTCATTGGCACGTTTGCAACGTTTAAACATTTACGAGCAAGAATTCCGAGCAAACATTTCTACCCGAAATGCCGAGAACTTCGTGAATGTTTTATTTTAAAAGTCGATTGTGCTCACAGTTCTACGTGTAACTTGATGTCTTGTTTAACAAATTCTTTCGAATGTCCGGAAGGCAGGAATTGAAATTCTTAATTTTTAAACAACAATCGGATTTGAGATCACAAACGTAACAGTTACAGACATAAAACAGAATGTGAATTTAATGTAAAAAAAAAGGAGACACCCTAGACATGAATTTGTTAACTTGTATCATATTTCAGTGAAATAACTAACTTTTTTTAAATAATATTTTAATTATTTAAATGAGCTTAAAAATCGAACAAATTTAGAATGTGTGTATGGTTCTTGCATAATGGTTTATGTTTTGCTGAAACACTTAAAAACTCGAATAAATTTCTCGGAAATGAATTAGAGAGATATCAATGCCATTTTTTAAGTTTGATTGATGAACTTTTTGTGAATTACTATGTATAATATTTCACTATTTTATATCAAATGAGTTTCCGACATGCTTTGTCATTATTCTTGTGCTCAGCAATTCGATTCGCTTTGGAAATATGAATTCACGACAATTTTTGATAGATACTTAAGTATATCATAAAACTTTTAAATTCCACGACAGCAAAACTTTGATATTGGGGGTTTTAAGTGTCGTTGCCTCTATTTGTTTACAATTTAAAATTTTTAACTGCGTTTTCTCTTGCTTAAACTACTATTTGTTGATTAATTAACAGTGTTTTAACGATGAGACAAACAACACGAAAACACGTAATTTTGTTGTTATACAATTGCAACCGTGCTGGAATTATCGCTCGTCCGATTGGGGCCCTCGTGCCGAGGGTCGTCTGTTGGAACTTACTTAGTCAATGAGTCACCACAGAGTTTCCCTCTCCTTTCAGCCCCCCTCAGAAACGGATGCCATTATTAAGATTCACCTTCTTTAATCTCGTACGACTCTGCACAGTAGCAAGAGCACTTACGTAACCGATCTGATGGTCTAGAATTAATACATACGGATTTTTCCTTCTGCTACGCGCGCAAATAAGCGAACCAACTGGTCAACACGAACTCGTCCACTGCACTGATGAGCAATTTTCGTTCTGCTACCTGTATTACGCCTTGGCAAAATAAAGGATAAGCGGTGATTGTTTTTAAAGGCACACAAATCCTTGGCGGTGACGAGCGACACGCCCATATCCATTATCGTGAAGCCAAGGCATTGTTCATTCATATGGTAATAATGGATTTAATTCACGGAAAACCGCAATGAAAATTGCCCATTCGATATGAGATGAGCACGCAAATTGCATCGAGGAATGCAAAAATAATTCTTCTGAAGCAATTTATGAAGATAGACCATTGTGATTTATTAATTCAGGAGGCATTTTCATTAAATTAAAACTTCGTTAGACTTATCTTTTTTCTTGGATTTCAAAGCGGATGTATTTCAACACTTTTTTATATTCAATAAACCACGCATATAAATCAGAAAATACACTTTATAGTTACTCGTATGACATCATCTACAAACAACTAGCGTGCAATATTGATATATAAAAAAAAAGAAATAGGAAGTAAATATGACCTTATTATGAATGCAATAGATAATATGAGCTGCTTTTATATTTATGACTATCACTTATGACACAGTGAAATCCTGGGTTGCTGTAAAATCAAATAGAATTTATTTGTTTGACAGTCAATTCAACGATGCGAAAGGAAGAATCGACATTATTTGATTCCACAACCAACCAGGACTACAATATTTGTTAGATACATGTTATTTTTGCCCTGTCAAAATTTTAAAGAAATTAAATATATTTTTAATAAAACGTTGTTGTAAACGTAAAATTAAGTTATCCAGATTTGTGGAAAGTTTGCAGCGCAAATACAATTAGAGCAGAAAATCAAATGTTGTAAGGTATATCAAAAGGAGTAATGAGTGATCTAATTTGTTCAGTGATGAAACACCTCAGGTAAATTAGAAATTAGTCAGAAAAATTTCGATCGAATTACGTACACTTTATTTATGATCACTACTCATCTCTTCGTTTTCGCTTTTGGGCAAAACAAAACAGAGCAGAGCACCAAGCAAACTCTCTTGGGGGATGCTGAGAAGTCAGTATGTGAGTCTTCAAAACAGCAGTGTTACTGGCAAATCAGTTATTTAAAATAAATACAAATACTTTCTCTTTACGAGAATTCATCGTGGTACTTTATACAGAGGCAGCAGTTTTCTCATCCATGCTGCAATCCATTTTGTCCTGAATTTATGCTCAAGGACATTGTAAAATAGAGTTTCCTTATCTTTGCAGTTTCCCTTGTTTTTGTCTAACACCAAATTAACTTGACACAATCATTATTATCATTCAAAAAAACAATTCAATTGAAATTCAGGAGTTCGATGAATCTCTTGCGCAACACAACAACGCATCTGGGTCAGTCGGAGTCAGTTTTGAGCTAGAAATAACTAAAACATTTGCGATTGTACAATCGTCGGATAAACTGGCTATAACAGTATTCCTGGAATAACTTGATTAAGATATGGTTAGAAGAAGAAAAGATTATTCGGTGAATAGTTATTCCACGTCTGGGTCTAAGCAATTTCGTTACTTTCTTGTTGGTAGTTCGAAGGCATCAAGGAGGCAGCAGCAGAGTGAAAATGGCACACGAAAATTTTCAATTCAAATATTTTTATATAAAATTTTGCCTGCATTAACTATTTTCATACAAAACCAAGAGGAAATTTCCACATAAAGCCTCGTGCACATAACTTTTTTAATGAAAACATTTATCCACCATAAACAATAAAACTATTGAATGGAATGAAATTTCAGCAGGACGGAATCTAATAAAACTCGCGCTAAAAGGTCTCGAACCCAATCTGCTATTCACGAAGTTCTCTTTAATTTCCTCTTCCGCCAAATGCGCTCGCTACATTCTATGTTAGTTCCTGTGTTTCACGTTTTCACGCTGAAGCTAATTGTACCCACCTGCAAAAAGTCTTTTAGTTTCGAAATTCCGGCGTAAAAGAGTGAAATTTGCCAAAATGTTTTGTCTTGAAATTTACTTAATCCCAGAATTATTTGGTGGTGATGATTAGACTGTGTAGCAAGGAAAATATTTGTGCTATTTCCTGCAACAATTAAAAAAAATTGTTTGGGCTAAAGAAACGTGCACAAGCTTTAACACGCAAGCTTCCTCGAAACGTTTTTTGCAACATTCCATATATTTATAATTTTCTGGAAACGTCAGCGATTATGTAAATTCCAGTTTCTTATTAAATGAGTTTTCTCGGTAGCAGTTTCGTTTATTGTTAGTATCGAAACTTCCATCGTAGCACGAAGTTTATTTTCATTCGCCTGCCTTATTTTCTGCCAAATAGCAAAAGTTCAGCGACATTCTTCAGAACGGTTAATTGCCATTTATTGTCAATTACACATAGGTTTCTTTTTCTATTGTAATAATTTAGAAAATGAGCCAGATGCAAACAACAAATCTAACGAAGCGTTGTGATTTTAAGGACATGAATTGAATTCGTGTCTACATAACTGAGGGCTTGGAGCTTCGTTCAAAAGGCCAGGCTGCTAGATTATTTAAGGATCACCAACTCCCACACGGCTTAAATTATAAATCCCGTTCGGTGGTAGTCACAGCAACGGCAGTTTTTGCGTTATCACAACCCTACAGCTAATCACATCAGAATTAATTCAATTTGTTTTTGAACACCTGCTCTCCGTTAAACAGATTTACTGTCCTAAACATGTGTCACTGTGATGTATACCTGGTGCATAAATCCTCCGCCATTGTTCAAATATGTAGTACGCCACTAAATTATTGACGGAATTCCAAAATAAATCGTATGTGGCGTGTGGGTTAACCAAATATTCACTTGCTTTTGGAATATATTTCAGTACGTAACTGCATAATTTTTTTAAAGCTCTTATTATATTTTTAAAGTACCTCAGCAAATAATAGTTTATACCAAGAAGAATGTATTCTTATTCTTCATCTGCTCCAAATTTAAGTTAAATAGAAAAGGTCCTAAAACAACGACTTGAAGGATCATTAAAGCTTAAACTTTATATTTCAGGATTTTTTCAGGTCAAAGAACATCGAGATGCAGGTGTTTAAAATACAGGCGCAGTTTTGTGTCATCTGTATTATTTATGATGACACTCTGCCAACTGTTGAAGTAATAAATAACCTTGTGTCAGATTTTGGCAGTAAAACGACGCTTGCTAATCACTCGGACTTGAAATACTTATATGCTTAAAAGATTGAGTTGCGAATACATAATTCCGATTTTCCTAAGTTGCGACACTTCGCAGGAAGTCTTTATCATCGCTGCTTGTACAATAAGTACTTCATAAAGCGCTAGGAAATTTACGTAACAGCATATCTTCAACATATAACAAATGTGACTAAGCACCTGTGACTACTAATTAGTTCGGCCGTCGCGAACGCAGCCTTTTCCTTGAATTTTAAGTGCAATTAAAAGCATAATACTCGTGTTTATTTATTTATTTTTTTAATTAAACGTCAAAGTTTGTCTGTATTATACAGCGCGCACGATTTTAATCTGTATGTCTGCGGCGTTTTGCAATCATCTAAGGATATCACGAACGGTTATTTTGCTCGATATCGACCGGATGGATATCAGTCCTTTTCATTGCCCAAAAAGGATATTCAAAGCCTACTGTGAACTAACACACTTTGCCTACGCAGGTCTTAATTTCATGTGGGCAGTTTTAGGTCACATATTTTTAAAACTAATTCACGCGAACTAATTATCGTTTCAGTCATATATCTCTTAAATTACAAAGGAGATTTTTGTTGATATAATGAAGAAGAAGAAAAGAGGGCTATTTTTCATACAAATAATTCAACTTATAAAAGTACGAAATATGTTCTAGCATAATATTTCATCGAGAAGATAAATAAAACGAAATTGCAAAGACCGTGGTGGGAATTATAATCGCAATGTCAGAATTTGTAGCAGAATGAAATCAACTGGCAGAAAATAGCGAGGGGAGGATGTTTCAACGTTTCATAACTTCAGGGTACGCCAATGTGCTTTATTTAATCATTTTCTCTTTGTGTCTGGATTAGATTGCTTTCATAATGATTTTCAACATTCTATTTATGTTATTTAATACACATTCTTCCTTCTTTTGATAGAATAAGCATTAACAACTACAAAGGAAATGTTATATGATTCAGAAAAAAAAATTTAAGTAAATTTTCGCCAACAAAATACTTCTAATGCCTTGCTGATATTTCCAAATTATTAGAGCTTTATAATAATCATTAAACTCTTGAAGCTCGTCAAATCTCATAATAAACTAACTTTAGCCCAATTACTCTAACATTGCAAAAATTGATCAGCAAATTAATTATTAACTAACAGCAAATACGAATTTTGAGTTCCTCTCCGACTGAGATTGGAAAGAGTTTAATTTCATATTAGAGCTTCACGAAAAGTATAAATTTAAACCGTGAAACTTTATATTATTTAAATAATTATGACTCCAAAAGGTTTTTTTTATAACTTACATAAAAGCAATCTTCTCTCTCATTAAATATTTTGAATGGATTTTCTAGTCAGATAAAACTACTTGTTTTTCGTTTTGGTTCATTTAAGGTCAAACGAGTTAGTAAACATTAGTATAAATAGATTAAATAGGCAAAGATTTTTCCGTTATTTTTAAAAGTTTTCGAAAACTAGCTTCAACAAAGGTCCTGGAGTTCTGTTATTCGCCTCAAATTTTTAATGCAGGTAAAATTTACTTTGAAAACTAAAGCCTGCCATGAAATAGCAGCAGCACACGGTTTTCACTCGCCGCCAAGTAATTTCGCCAAAGTAAAAATAAACGAGCTATAAATAATCGATTTTTTTTACCTAAATTCAAAGAAAGTCGCAGGTAAAAATCAGCCGGTGTGACGAAACGCGCACACCTACGTTCGTTGGCGAATAAATAAATAATTTCGTGCCCGAGAAATAAACGAAAAATTTAAAAAGTACACGCGTACAAGCATGACTCAAAAAAGTGTGCGTATCGAAAGCAACATCATTAAGACGATTGCCAAGGACGAAATGTCTTTTAACACAGAAATTATGGTAAGCGCGAGCAATTATGACAGTTGTCACCGCTTTTTTTTATACACAATTGAAACATTACCTTATTACGTAAGTTTCTAGTAGAAGAGGTGCACTAAAAACACTGCGAAAAAGTTACGTCACCAATTTAGTAGCGAGTCCGTTAATTAATCTGAAAACACTTCAACGTATTTCGGTACGACGAAGAACTTAGGTTGCGTGCCGAAGAGCGGTGCAGCTTTTCAGCAGATTAAGCTGATGCGTCTACGTCCGACTAAATCGATGCCTGGAAGTACGCCGCGACGCCGCTAGACGCTGCGCTTGCGCCCATCCAACGATGACGCCACTGTTTAAACGCCCGCCAGAATGTGACATCTTTAACAAGCAACTTCACAGTAACAATTTTAATAAGCTGACGTGGTTTTAAAGGCTCACCATGCGGATTATCTTCATTTTCCACAGGCGGCCCACGTAACGGTGACACGTGTGCGAAAATACTGCGCAAAAATTTCATGAAGTTCTGCTCCTTATTAAGTGCTACTAGAATGTATCATAATAGAATGATTTAGATTATATGCGAATCGCACTTGCAGAATATAGATCTGCATAATTCCAACTTCACATTTTTGTTAATTAAAAAAAAGTGTGACGGTTTAAATGAATTAATAGAAATTTGATTTGTTTAAATGAATTAATAGAAATTTGATTTGTTTAAATTTTAAGAGACTTTTGTAAATTAATAGTTTTATGTATTATTATTATTCTGTTTATATACCGAACAGTTAAGCTATTTTGTTTGTTCGTTGTAATTTTCCTCAAGAATAAACTTTTTTTTTCTTAGAAGTTCTAATACCAAAACAAATTTCACTGCTTATATTTGTATACTTTCGCACAATAATATTTAAATAAATATGAAATCCACAATACTAACATTGGAGAGTTATAAAAAATAATTTGGTTTTTTCTTGTTTGTATAAGTTTTGAATTTTATTTTGAAAATATACTAGTTTTGAAATATTTTTATTTATTTTATTTAAAAATTCAGTACTACTATATTATTAATGACAAAGCAACACTCAACATGTGGCTGTAATCTAAATTAATCAATGAGATACACCCTTAATTACATAAATTCACTGTTAGCGAGTACGTATTTCAGTAAAAACGTTACCATCTTCAACGCTAAACTGATGATCAATATCAGTTTAGCGCTGAAGATTGTAACGTTGTTACTGAAATACGTATTCGCTATCAGTGAATTTATGTGGTTAAAGGTGTATCTCATTGATTAATACTATATTATTAATTAACTTAGAGCCTATTTACTCTAATTTTCAGGTTGTTCCCATCGTAACCACCATGAAGACAATTGTTGTCGTGGCAATTAACTGTAGGTTAAAGTTAACTTGTAGTTGATAAACCGGGCCTTAGTCGACTATAAATTATCCAGTGTGTAATCGGAAGTAACTGTAACCACTATTAATACACAAGAAGCAAAGTCTGGAGCAAAGGTCAATAAAAAAAATCTACGTTTACTTTTTACAAAACACGTTTGAAGAGCATTTGATGGGATTTAAATGCCTCAGCTGAGTGAAGTTTACTATTTACTATTACTATGTGCAATAAACGATCAGTTATAACACAATAAACGTTGAGGCAGGTCATTCACGAAAAAAAAAAAACCGGAGATTAGCAGATAATGATACGTAGGCTATCAAAAATTAATAATGAAATATTTCCTTTTTAATTTTTTGATTAGTATTAAGTAATAGAAATACATTTTTTGTTATAAATATTATTACCCAATAGCATTAATTTATTCAACAAATCAAACTTCATCGACTTTAACCTGTATAGCAAAGCTTTGTTAGATTTAAAAGATTTATCTCGATTAATCATAGAGTTTGTTTGGATCTTTTAATTTATTTGAACAAGATAATCGAAAATAATCCAAACGTTCTTAAGAATCCTAATGTGATTTCTAGTAAATTTAAAATTCAAAGAAATTGCACATCGTTAATATTTGAACTAATACTTTGAATATATATATATATATAAATAATATATAATAAATATGTACAGTTGCGGACAGAAAATTGTGGATGTCATTGTCATTCATCTGACGTATGAGTGTAAAACAGGTTTTACAATGAAGGAACCTTCTTACTTTTGGTTTACTTACTTACTTACTGACGATGCACATATCATGGACATACTTATTCCTAACAAAGACTAGTCCCGGATCGTCTCCGCGAACAAAGCTAATAATAGATGCCCGACAGATAATAAACTTTAACATTTCCAAACGTTAATCAAAATGACAATAAAATCTGGTTTACGCCAGGGAAATTTTTAACTTTTACGTCAGTGGAAAGACATTTTTTGTCTGCAACTATACTCAAATGTAAATAATTCTGTGCAATTACATTGAACTTGAATTAAGATTAAAATACTTAAAATAAGTACGTTTTCTGCGATCATGAAAGTGAAATTTTGTTTTCCATTTTCCTTCACTTAAAATTAATATTTGAAAAAGGCCAGTGAATAAATACGAGTACGTAGAGAAAAAGAAAATCATTTTTTGTAACTGATATTCTTCCATTTGTTGAACTTTAAAGTTCTATTTATTTTGAATTTATGTAGTTTTTTTTTAAGTGGAAAATTAAATATTCTAGAAAATTTTATGTCAACAATATTTTTAAAATATGAAAACACTCAAGACAAGGCATAACTCTGTTATTTAGGGTCCGATTTGAATAAGCGAAAAATTATATAAAATGGCTCCATAAAAACTACAAATTAATGAGAATTTCACTTTGTTTTAGTGTTAAACGATAGTCCATTTTTTTTCAGATCGATATCTATTTTTTTACATTATTTGATAGATATTTAAAAATAAGATACTTAAACAAAAGGAGTGGGAATTCTTGTACATCAAAAAAGTAACATAATTAAGATTTACTTCTGTTTGCTAAAAATTAAGTTTAATTTATTTCATGTGGGAGTTGATTTCCAGGCAACAAAAATATTAATGAAATTTAAAATCAAAACTCTTTTATTGATGCAAGAAAAAATATATGATAGCGCAATCTAAACTGTTGGATACAGTTGTGCTTGATTCCTTGATAACTAGGTCAGGTCGGTGAGATTGTAGAAGAGTTCAGCTGACGAGGTTCAAAATAGGGCCGAAACAGCTGTCCAGAGGATGGTTCGAGGAATTAATTGCAATCAAAACTGGCTTGCAAGAAATTTCGAGAAAATATAAATTAATAAAATGGTCTTAGTGCATAATACAAAATCCATGCGACTTTAGAAATTAATATTGTAAATATTTCTTGTCAAATGGCATAAGATATTAATTTTTAGATTTCAAAGCTCTCTAGTATGTGAATTACAATAATATTCATAGGTTGTATTTATTCTGACATTCGAATTCATAAATCTTTATGAAAAAAGAAAGTGAAAGTAAAAATTGCAAGGGTCAAGAAATGACCCGCAATTCGCGATTACCAAGATTGAAAAATTAATCAACTAATTTTCCGCTTAAACAATCGAGTAATCGATAATTCTAATTAGTTCTGATCTCATGAAATTCCTATAACGTTAGAAGAATGAATCCTACGAATTTCCGCAACTAAATAACGCAAGCGAAAGAACGCGAATTTAAAACCGTTCAAATTTTTAAAGACTCTACACGACGTGTTTGTTGAATTGCTTTTACGTGGCCAAGTTTTTGAAAACTTCACGCAACCGAGCACTGCACCCAATCGTATCACATGTCGTACGAAGAAGTCTATTTAAAACGCTCACGATAAATTTAGCATAAACCTGTTTGCAGAATTAATGAGCGCCATTAACAGGAATGCCTTAAACGCACAGTAAAAATTTACTGCCACAATGTAAATTAAATAGGCAAACAAGGTTTGTTCGGCGTGATTTTTTTTATATTTGCTATCATGGCAGACGAACCGCTCCCGTAGAAATCCGGAAAATCCGGAAGGCTGCGACTTTTATTAAGTAAATAACACAAAATTCACTTGAATTAAATCTTTTCTTACCTTTTTGTCAGTAGTAGCACTCATATATCTTTGATTGATAATACCAAATACAGAAAAATTTGGACAGCACTTAAACTCTTGCAGAAGAAAATGAACAGAAGAAAGCGTTATGAACCGCAAGGCACATATCGAGAACTGAATAGTCCGACACGCCAACGTAAATCAGAGAAAGTACAGTTTTTGTCTAGTTAATTGTAAGTGCAGCGAGTGTAAAATTTATTACAATTTCACAGAGTGCACGCACACGTTTCAAAAGTCCGCACTTGTACAATATAATGAATGCACTGTTGAATATTCACTGGAGTGTCATTAATCTTCAGTTACTTTCTAATAAGCAAATCAGAGCTGAATTAAAAGTGAGAAAATCAATTAAAATGAAATATAATTATTTACATACTTGATACGTCCAATAAAATTTGAAGTTATCAACCAACAATGTGTCCATACAACTGAAAAAGTTTTCGATTGTTTTAATTTCAGTTCACTTTTAATTCTTCTAAAACTTTCTAGTTTGGTGAACTTCCTATTACATTTCTTACAAAATAAGAAGAAACACTTGCGCAAAATCTTTGAAAAATATCTAGAATTGCCATTGTAATGCAGATGAAGTAAAAATATTTTCCCGAACTCGATCCATTACGTTGCATTCTTAGAACTCTTCAGCTTCAAAACTGGTGTAAAACAATTACTCATTGTTTATTTTTTTAACATGTGAAATGGGTCACAGAAACAACTCGCGCTGCGTGTACGAAATTATGGCGATAAAAAGAAGCCGTTCCTACTTTCTGGAATGGCTGGCTGCATGTATTTGCATTAATAAGTTCATTTCGGCACAAACATGACATTTTTGCAGACCAAATTTATACATTCAAACATTTGCAGTCGAACGCATATTATTTATCGTTTTAAATTAACAGATGACTAACTCACATATTTATTTAAATATATCAACGATAAATTAAAAAAAACAAATCGTAACGCTAGGAATAATAATATTTTCAATGTCACGTTTGAAACGTATATGTAGTTTTGGCAATCTAACTTTACGGAAATAAGTTTGTTTATTACCGTCTATAGAAACATTAAAGTTTCAACGAAATATCGAAGTGCTAGGCATGGTTAAAGTACAAGTAAGTATGGAGTTTAAAACTGCAATTTCTTTGAACAAGATCAACATTATGTAAAATACTAAACTTTTTAATTATGCACACTAAAGTTAATGAATGTGAAATGTGAAAAAGACACCAAATGGCATTTGTAGTTAAATTCTTAAGGTTTGGAGCAAGACTTCTATGGAAGAATCCCCAAAAGAATGAGATGAAGAAAAGCTTATTCGTAATAAATTTGACCTAGTAACAATAACGTAGTATCACTTTGGGTGTGATCGGAAATGACATCAACTTATCTATTTTTTCGGTGATTAGATTGTACCACACATTTTTCGCAAAATACCAAGCAATAATAAATAATCCTTGAACCTCATTTTTTAACAAATTCACGCAAAAGTAGTAGAGTTTAAAAAAATAATATTTTAATTTGTAAAACTTTTAATAGAAGGACTTCAAGTAATATCCACTGAAGGAAAATACTAAAAGTAAAATATTTATAAAAATCCTTACCTTTAACAACGTAAGTATTTTCTGCGACAAGTCGTAGTCGAAATTGGAATACTTGGAGTTCGACATATCGTATATGAACACAATGCCTGCCTTCTGCGTTTTGGGACACTGAAGAGCGACGTCCAATTGGTAAACTACTCCCTGAAGTGTTGTCTGATGAGTGCTGATGGCCGGTATGTGTTTGTGTGCCGTGAAGACTGCTATCGCAGCATCCATAGCATCTCGTTTAGGCTACAAAATATAAGACTTACATAAATACCAAGTTGGTTTAAAATTCGGCTAAACATATCCTAATTTAAATTTTATCAGAACTGGAAGTCACAAGTTTACTCTTCGCTTATGTGCTATGTTAATAAGTTGGCGTAATACCACACGATTAGATATCATAGGCATTTTAGCGAACGGTACAGTACGGATAATCCGTTATAAAAAATGGCATGGCATTCAATTAACCGAATACGTAAATACTTCTTTGTTTTTCCCATGCCCGTCTTTCACTTTATTTACGCTCCAATTACTAGAAGAGGAAATTGATCTACGATGTAAATAATATCATTAGCACAGCCGACATCAATGTGTACATCAAGCCAAGTTCATTGGCATTTGCACATCTGATCCGCGAAAAAGGTGATAAGTGTATGCGTGCAATCTTTCGAAGTGCGCACCTGGGCGAAGCATTTCCGGTTATTAATTTTCTGGAAGGGAAATTATACCACGATTCACTTCCCGGCTGCATGAGTCACAATGCAGAACGTAAAATGCAGCTGACACTTTTCAACGTTGACAAATGGTAATGGTAAAAAAAATTAGCATGTAAATAAAATTCGTAGACGATGCATAATCCATGAAACTTAGCCTTGTTTTCGTAAATTAATAAGGAGTGTGTTGAATTTTAAAGACAAGTGAATCAATTATATCATGTATGCTTAATAAAGTACGAGAATTGGAAAAGTAAACTTGAGTATAATATTCGTGATGTAAATGGTAAGAGCTTGGGGAAACTTAATTCTTAAATTAAATCAGCAAACTTCCCCTAATTTAAAATGGTCTCCGGAGAGGGTGACATTGCAAGGCTACTTACCAACATGGTGAATTTTCCTGTTTTAAGCTCGGTTTGCAGGGGTTCGGCAAGGGGGTCAAAGTTATTGAGTCCTTCTCGTTGTCTGATCGACTCGTGTTGTTCGAAGAGGCTCACAGCTCGGTTTACATCGAATTTTCGAGCGTACATGAACTTCACCGCCGTTGCCCAACTTACTGGTCCCAATTTTCGACGTGAACGCGAATTCACTATTTCGATAAACTTCTTTGTCGCCTAGAACAAACCAAAATGATATGAGCCAAATAACTTTTTAGTTTTAGTTAAATCAAAGGAATGATTCCATTCTAATCTAAAGTAATTTGTATCCTATTTAGATCTTAGTTTTTGATTATCAAAAAGTTAAAATTAAAAAAAATGTTATCAATAATGTAAAATGTAATCGATTTCTTTTAAGAGTCAGTCGATAACAGAAATTGGGAAACGTAATCTACTGAATGCCATTGCGGTTGTGTCACGTTTCCTGCAAACCCACATTAATTCATTAGTACCAAGTTTACCTGTTAGTTTACGCCCTAAATGAGGCAACAGAATCGAAACTTCTCGGAACATACGTAAAACGAACCGACTCACTGCAAATAATGTAACCTAATACAGACGCTTAATATAGACAGATTTCACAGAAAGCTCGGCCCAATTCGCAAGGCCGATTGATTAGTGCCTAATTGCCTGGGCTCACGTGTGCACCGGTAAATTAAAATCGATTTGGGTCGGTGGCGGAAGGACTTCTTCCAGCAAACGGCGGAAGTCGCTCTCGGCCCGTCGTCTCTACCGGAAGCTGCTATTTGCGTCCTCATTACGCCGCAGTAAAAATAAACCCGACGTCAAATTTAAACGGATAACGTAAATTATAAATGCAATTAAAAAATATTTACGTTCGGAACCTTCTGTTGTAGGTTGTTTCTGTGTTCAAGTTTAATTTTAGAATGGATGTTGCCGTTTACATTAAACACGGTCGTTTACGAACACGTGATACGTATACTATTTTCATTCAAGAAATCATTTTACTTAAAAAAAATTCTATCCCAGATGATAAATTAAAAAAATATCTTTTACCGCAATTCTAAATCCATAGATACATATTTCTACAGTTATGCTACCATCGTCAATACACACACTCATTCACAAGTTAAAGAAACCTTTGACTGGTATGGACCAGAGGATATCTTTCTCATCAAATTTTCAGTAGAAAGCGTTTAACTGTCCTCCTACATATTACACTAACAACAAAAAAAATAAACTTCTATATTTCTTCATCTTGTACTCAAGTAAAAATATTAATTTTCTATTAAGAAGTGAAATCGGTTCCTGTCACTATCAGATGATGAACATTTAGACAGACCCTAGTCTTTCATTTTCCATTACGATTATTAGCTTTTCTAATAATATCATTCTACGATTAGTAAACGCAGAGCATCTTCCGGGGGTTATGATTCACTCTGTCGTTGTGCAGGTGTTAAAAAACAGATGTTCAAATGATTCTAAAAAAATCCAAGTGAATTTATTTAGCATATGCTAATGCTAACAAATATACTGCGCAGTGTTATGTTCTCATGCTAATAATCGTCTTAAAAGACAATTATTTTTACATTGTCCTTGACTATGCATCTCTTCCCCAACTTGATACGTTGGCCCTGCCATTGTAAATTCTTCCTGCGGAAGTGTCGACGTGGTCAAGGCAGCATGTTTATGCCTGTCAGGAGGCACGTGGTGTTTCTTGAATTCCTGACTCAACACGTGCGCAATTGTGGTGCTACTGTAAATGAAGGAATGCAAGTCGACAGTTACGAGTTATTGTGTGACAGTCACTAAAATTAACATCTACCGGTTTCAACGCGACGAATACATACAAAACGCGGCGATGATTTATGTGCCTTGATTAGTCAGAATTCTTCTTGTACATATCAAGAGGATTACGCACTGAGGGATTACATTACATTCGGATGGGGGAAGGACAAATAAATTAATTTGTTTCCACGAAGCGGTGAGCTTATCCAGCATAAATGATTGTTTGTTGTTCATAATCTAAGCCTTTTAAGTAAAGCAAAACTGAGTAACCTGAGCTTTTCCAAAGTGGTGGAGGTGCCGGATTTAAATGTACATATAAGAACTCTTTAAAAAAAATTGCCAAAAATACAAACAAAACTCGATTCCTGAGGCATGAATTCTTGAAATGAATAAACATTAAACGCAGCGATGACTTTACTCACGTGTGGTCATTAATCAGATTTCTTGTTAATGTTACAAAGCATTGCGCATGTGAATGTTATGCTAGTTTCTGGTTAAGGAGAAACATTTTTTTCGAATTGAAATCCGAATTTCTGTTACTCAGTCGCTAAAAGTGTGATTGCTTAGAGGGGACAGGATGTTTAGCCAAAAGGATCCCTAGGTCAGAGTAAATAAAAGTAAAAATGGAAGAGAACACAATAGTGTATTGAACTTCAACCATTTTTTAAGACTATGGTATTATGGATGGTGTATGAAAATAATTTTACAAATCCAAATATTAAAATAATATAAATTTAAAATTCACTTTTTGTTTCTAAAATATAATTACATTCGTTGTGTCAAAATTGCCCATTACATTATCCAGAACATTTGCTCAAACACCTGTACATACAGATAAATCTGCCAAAAAACGTCGGATGAACAACTATATTAAATTTCTATGCTAAAAATATACAAAAAAAAACCTGCGGATATGACGTGACACTATAGCTCGAGTTTTGATAACGTCTACACAGTCGAGATTACGTTGTTTGTAACAAAATATAACTTCATCGAAAAACTAATTTTAATGATACTCGTATGGTCTATTTTTAACAGACGATTTTTGCAAATCCGTTTAAGCTGTCAAACGTTTCATTTAAAGGGCGGTGGTGTTTATCTGTGCACGTCAACGGGATTTCAGAAATAACTCGGCCCGGTCGATAAAATAAACCGAATGCATTCGAAACAGAAATAGAATAGAAAGAATCTTTTGAATAATGCAGAAACTGAATATTTACATAATAGACAAAAATATGAAACCTAATAGAAACCGCTCTCAAAAAGATTACGTTTTGCGAAATGATGGACTTATTTTTCAAATAAATAAATGTATTGATGGAAGGAAATTTATTTTTCTTTCCAGTTACATTCTTTTTCTTTTATTATTCATTAGTTATCATGGCATCACATTAAGAAAAGGCATATAAATCAAGTTCCGTGCTTTACGTAAAATTATACAGCATTATGGTTATTTATGGCCCGTTTTAAAATGCCTCTCGTATCAAGTTTCGGAAGAGGTTACATTCCACCGTCGCCAACCTTTACTGGCTTCCGTTTCGTTCCAACAAAAAATAATATTTAAAACAACATCCTCCTATGTCTTAACTAACAAATTATTATAAATGCTTCATTAAATAATTGCAAAAAGTCCACGTTAACATGAAAAACCGATAGGTAGTAAAAATTACTCATAAATTTAAATGAACACGTTAAGAAGTTCTGTCCATTTGAGTAAGTTCAAGAAAAAGTCGTAAATGTGAAAGGTAGAAACTAATTTAATAACTGTGACTCATTCTGGTGTAATTACACTAGAAACTGGCGACGTTCTGCATAATTGCAAAGAAACCAGCGATGATGAAAACTTGGAGTTTTTCATCCGACCGTTCGGGCTCGATCGAAATCGAATTTGCTAGCATCCTCTGCGATATATTTTAATTTAATGTCAACTAAAAATAGTCTTGAGGACGTAGTCGTTGCAAAATAATTACCAGACTGAGTGCTGCATAATTCATGAAGACTAATTTTGTCGATGGCGCCTACACCTGTCACCTTTGAACCATTCTCTTCTAGTTAAAAGACTGGCGTCTGTCTACTTGACTTCAGCAAATTAAAGGTCGAACATTTACACAGAATAACGAATCAATCAGTTATTGCCTACACTCTCGATTGTGTGAAGAAATGAAGAATGAAATAAAAATTTATATTACATGAAGTGTAAAAGAAAGAACAAAAATATAATCTAAATTTCTTTTGTTAAATTTAAGTTCTTTTTAAAATTAATAATTTTTGCCAATAATTATTATGTATAACGGCGTCGAGAAGGCACTGAAAAATCATTTGGGCAGACAGCCAGATGGGCCAAATTCATTTCTATTGAAATGATGACACCGGATATCCGCAGGAGTGCCTTTGCTCGCCTTGCTCGTCGAGACCGGGTTTGCTCCGCAAAGAATTGCGGATTTCATGGAGATCTCATCAACTGCGTGATTTGGAATTCCGAACGTTGAAACCATATTATAATTCAGCGATTTATAATCGAAACGAGACCGCGCAATATGTATTCATGAGGCATATATACAGACATTATTTAATGGTACTTCAAGCAGAAATTTTGATGAATGTGTGAGTGATCGTAATAATACTGATCTTTTCGCCTTAAATCATTATCAGCCAATATTAAAGTTTTCAAAATTACCCTGGATCACAAAAAATGGAGTTTGTAAAGAAATAGTGAGAGATATTAAAAAGGTTGTACCTGTTTGATTTATTTTTCTGATTTACTTGTTAGACTTTCGTATGATGTCATCTACGTGAATGAGAAACGAATCCATGATATACTTTTTGATTTACAAAAAGAATTCAGGAACGTTTTTACATTCACATTTTATTTGGTTTTAGCAATTCCATTATGATGTCATTTAAAATTTTTGTTTAATCTGAACAATTTTTGGAAGTTCCTGATTAATAATTGAACAGTTCTATTTTTATGCAGTGATTTATCTTACCGCTTAAATTTTAAAATATGATACTGTCAACAGTAAAGTTATTATCTGAGGGATTTTCCAATTATCTACAGTATTTTGAATTTAGAATCTAGTTTTATCTGATTTTTGTATTCATTAAAATTTTCATTTATAAACACAATAACTTTACTTATCTAGCAATTTCTGGAAGTACTGAAACTGCTCTATTTTTAAAATTTTATCTTTTGAAATACGTCACAGAAATTCTCCAGGTCTTAATCCTCTAAGGGTACTATTGAATTAATAACGTTCTTTCATATTAGAAAATTATGCTTAAAATTAATTGCTGTTATTCTATAGATTTCAAAATGTGCAAACTATCTACATAAAAAAACACTTCTAACAAAGTTTCCAAGTTCAAAATACAATCTGACCTGTTTAATTCGAACAGTCATCAATTTCTTTTTCGAAACACCATTAGCAGTACACTTGCAACATAATTCTTTCTTAGTATTTTATTCTTTGCTATTGCTTATCTTATATGACGAACGGTCCGAAAGTACTTTACCATAGAGTGGTATTGAATCGAATAGCTCAGTTATCGAGGTTGCACCATATAGACATAACAAACTTCGAATAGAACAAACATGCATCAATTAATGTTTTTTTTTGATACAGTTACAACAATAGTAAAACTGCAGTAATTCAAATCGAATAAGATCTACATGGATACGAAAGAAAACAAAAATAAATGACGGTAATTTCAGAAACGAAGTCATGAATGAATCTGCCCGCCGTTCACACGTGACGCGTAACAAACTCGAATTATCCTCTTCTGGGAAAAGCTCTAATTTTGAATGAGGTTCATAGGCTGCGCACAACTGCGTGTTCTAATTCATCTAATCATAGTAAACTCTTTCATCATCGCAAACAAGCTTACAAGAAGTCTTTTACACGATTATGTAACCCATTTGAAATTTATTGGTATCTCTTTAATTTCATCTAAATTTTCGGAATTTGCGCAAGCGTCCGATAAGACAATTAGGAGATAGGAATTTCGACGAAGTCTAAATTAATCACGCGTTGAAATTCAAGGAAAAACATTGAGGAAAGACGCACACCAAATCGAGAAACAAAGTCATTAATTATGGAATAAATAAATGCGAAAAAATGTGAAGTTTCAGCCCTATCGGATTTAAATGGAAAAGACCAGAAAAATTGTGATCAGTTCTAATTGTTCTGCAAAGAGAATAAATATGCAGCTATAATTAAATTGCTTGAGCAAAAAGGACGACTAAGAATGCAATTATTTGTCTTCATAGACTATTCAAAAAATAAAGCAAAAATGAAAAGAAAAAGTCCATTAAGAAAATGATAATTTATATTTTTTATACACAGTAAAATTGAAATAAAAAATACGAGTCATACATTTATTTCTTTGTCTGAAAAGATCCTAGAAATTTTATTTAAACATTGAACTTCGTTTAGGATAAATCGAAAATACCACATTTTCTTAGAAACAATTCTCAGTAATGGTCTGAGTTTGTGGTTTAGCTGACGAGGTGAAATACATAATTTAATTTAAAAATTAAAAATTGTTTTAAATGTTACTGGCTAATCAACATTACCAGAAACACTTTCATATTTACGTAAAATTTTGTAAAAACTTCTATATTTCGCCATCAGTTGACAGATTCTTCAGAACTGAACTCTCAATGGTTACTGAGATATACCCAATTGAAATACTGCATAGACGAATTTACTTACGACTTTATTAATACAGAATAAAGTATTAATTTCAAAAATCCCACAGCCAAACCACTTTAGCGCAACTCAGTTAGGAAAGCATCTCCGGTACTCTTTAAAAGCAGCACATTGTTGGTAAAACATGCTCGGCGTGACTAAAAATGTCCCATTTTTAACAATTTGAGCAAACTAATCAACTAATTAATGCGAAATGTCAACTTGTGACAAATGACAATTGTGTCTCGGCAGCCTAATCATAACTGATCTGTAATACGCTTCACATTAAAACACCTGTAACCAGAGTTGAAAGTTGGACATATGTACTTTTTACTTTAAACGAATGATCCCACATATAACATATTAAAGTGTGTACCGGACTGGTTACTCTTTGGTAAACACCCGGTACATATTGCTATGTTGTATAGGTTGGGTATTGAAAAATTGGTGGACCTGCTGTATGGCATTTCGTAGACAATTAAACTTTATATGAGGGGTAAACTGCTGAGAAATTTTGGTGTACACATTGAAGGAATTACTGGGTATTACTAGAGTAATAGTGGGTATTACTTAGATGATTCAAGAATTACTAAGAAATACGTGAGTAACATAAAAATTTCAAGGAAAATAATCTGTAGATAATACAAAGAAATACTTAGGTAACACAAAGAATTTATAGGAATTATTTATGCAGGATGTCCGTTTTTCACATCTACCATTAGAGATTTTGATTATCTTAGGAGATATTAAGTTGGTTAAATTGGGTAAACTTGCAAATTTAAATACTAAAGGAGTTGCATAATATGTTTTAGATAATGCTATACTTTATATAATGATATATATTAGGAATTACTTATTTCAAATGAAGGGTCCGGGAGAAAAACGTGTCAAATCACATTTTTCTAATTTTAAAGGAGAAGATTTTTGAAATTCCTCTTTACGCATCTTCATTATAACGTACCTTATATTTTTCCTTAAAGCTTTAAGGAAAAGCGAGAGAGAGTGAAGAAAAGTGGTATGTGGAAATAGTTATAGAAGAGTGTGAAGCAAAACTTTTCTTCAAAATTAAATATTTAAAAGCAATTTGATAATTGAATTTTTAGGAAGTGATTTGTTTAAGGAAATAGAAAAGTCACATCTGCTAAGGCTTACTTTACTTGTTCTACGTGTAATACCAGGAATTACTATACAAACAGGAAGTAGTGTACAAGATTTAAATCAGCGGTTTCTCCTCGGCTTTATATCTTAGAAACGTAAAAAAAGCTTTAATTTTTAAACTATTTGTTTAATATACCGGGTTTGGTTTCGCCCCCTGCAACACTTTTATTTCTCTTTAAGAAAAATGGCATTTGATGTAAATAATATAGACCTACCAATAGTTTGACAACATGAAACAATATGCCCTTCTTCCGATTTAAGCGGAAGTAGTTTTAAAATAAAAAATTTAAATAGGTCACTCTATATATTTTGCAATTTTGGATTGTAGAGATAATTCTAGATCGAAATAATGTAAAATATCCCATTTACAGGGTAAATTAAATTCTTGCTTAGTATAAAAGATAGAGATTTGGTTAAATAGAGGCAGAGTTGTCAAATTTCATTCTGATTTTTGTAAAGGAATTTGAAATACAGTAAAGTCCGGTTATAACGAACCCGTTTGTAACGAACTTCCGGCTATAACGTACTATATTTCAAGCAACGAAATTTTTTCCATAAGCTCAATGTATTTTCTTTCCGGTTATAGCGAACCCTCTTTTAACGAACTTTCGGATATAGTGAACCAGATATGACTTAAAATGTGATACAAACTGGACTTTTTTACCAAATGACGCCTGATAAAACATTGAAGTTTGTAGGAGAAATTTGTGCTGGTGGAAAGCTGTCTAAAGTAAGGGTGACTGTTTTAGTAGCTGCTAACATAGCTGGAAGTGAAAAAAGAAGATTGTTGGTTATAGGCAAATCTGCCAATCCAAGATGTTTCAAAAACAAACAATTACCCGTAAAATACCAATCCAACAGTAAGGCATGGATGACGTCCGAAATTTTCGTAAATGAACTGCTTGACTGGGATGAACATGTACTTTTAGTCGACAACTGCCCGGCTCATCCTAAAGTTAAACTAAATCAAATTAAATTGGTTTTTATGCCTCCCAACACTAGTTCGAAACTACAACCCAAGGCGTGATACATTCTTTAAAATGCCATTACAGGAAAATTTTACTAATGAAGATGATCGATGCGATTGATAATGGAAAAACATTTACAATTAGCCTTTTGGATGCTGTAAATTTTATCCACATGGCTTGGCAGAAGGTCAGCATGGAAACTATAGCAAACTGCGTCAAGCATGCTGGATTTTCTGGAGAGGACGATGGATTTGAGTCGGACGATGAACTTCCACTGAATCAATGGTTGAAAAGACATGAAGGAAACCCTGATGTCGTTTCTGCTACTGTGGTGAAATTGCGATTGAAATAGAAGTGAGAAAAAAATTTAATGAATTTAACTTTGAAGAATATGTTGGGGTTGATAATGACATAGCAGCAAGAGAAGCGTTAACTGATGAGCAGATTATCGAAACAGTGACTGCAAACATTTTAACCAGTGACGAGGAAGAAGAAAATGAATCGAATGAAAATGTTGATGTTCCTTCTGTTACTGAAATGATCCAAAAAATGACAGAAACTCGCATTTTTTAGAATCACGTACAGTTCCAGAACATATTTGGAATAGTTTCTGTGTTCTTCAAAACTATGTAAATAACGTTAACTTTTCGAACAAGTATATGCAAACAAAAATAACCGATTTTATTACTGATAACTGTTTCGCAAAGGCCTCATGTTATTTTTTACAATATTATTTAATGTAAAATAAAAAATGACTATTAAAAATATACTTTGTTTTAATTTATCTATTATAGCGAACTTCGGATATAGCGAACATATTTTGATACAATTTCTGGGTTCGTTATAACCGGACTTTACTGTATTTCGAACGGTTTTTCGCAATTGCAGAAAAACTAAAAATTGTGACTTTCGAAAATTGAATATAACTTCTTAATTTATGACTTTTTCTAAAACTTATGAAAACATTTCTGAATCACCTTTTTGCGCTTGATTGAATACCGAACCTACTTTATTTCTGGAGCGATGTATTTTTGTTCTTCCTTCCATTTTAATCACTTTACAGGCTAACCTACTTGCATTTTTTAACTTCAAACCATTTCGGCTTAAACCGGAAATGGTACAAATTGTTTCATTTTGTAAAGAAACTATAGGCCTATATTGTTTACACCAAACGTCATTTTCCTAAAAATAAAAAAGTTACAGAGGTGCAAATACCAAACTGAATCACCCGGTATAGTCAAGTAATAATTTTGGATTTTCTTTTTTGTAAATCATGTAGTTTGGCATGTTTGGTTGTAATTTTATTTGCGAATACCAAACTGAATCAGCCGGTATAGCCAAGTAATAATTTTGGATTTTCTTTTTTGTAAATCGTGTAGTACGGCATTTTTTGTTGTAATTTTATTGTTTAAAAAAAAAACATGAGATGGATTTTTTAACGTTTCGTCATACTCAATGGGCGTAGCCTTGAATAGTGCAGTGTAATTTAAGGCTGTCAATTTTTCAGCACCCTGTATATTTATTAAATCCCCAATATTATAAAGATTGAATTCGGCAATGCAATTTAGTTGCTATCCAGATTTTTTCATCATTTATAAAAAAAGTTATTATCATTTTTTCCTAATTAGTTACATCAGTTATTTATCAGAGTTTTCTGAATTTTAATACATATTGGGTTGTAACAGTTTTCATATGACTGTAAATTATATTTGTATTTTTCATAATACATATTCTAAATTTATTTTTATTTACTTCTTTCTGACAGTCCACTTTTGTCTTTTTATTAAAAGATAAATTATCATTTGCTTCAAAAATATTTTGAAAAAAAAAAGTCACTTTAACACAAACTTGTCTAAATTGCATCATTGCAATGCTTGACCTACTTGTACGGTTTTACAAGAAAAACGTCTAACCATAATAAGTATTAAAAGTCTGCCATACTTAATGGAAAATTAAAGTTTTTCAAATAATTCAAAATTGTAATAAATTTCGCTAGGTTTTCCCCATTTAATCAACTCTACATTTATTTTATGTCCCCCCTCTAAGTATGTATTATACATGAGTATATGTCATTCATTTCTGCAAGCATATATATCCGTTTGTGACAGGCTTTGTGGTTTAATAAAGTATTGAATTTCTAGGATATATTCTACCCAGAATTGCGTTCTCATAATACTTACAAAATACATGAAGCAAAACAGAACAATAATACAGTTTTAACGATTGAGAAAGAGGCCAGACAAAAATTTAATTAATTATATTTTAAATTATATAATGATTCTTGATGTTCATGGGAGAAAAGCGGAGCTGAAGCAGGATGTAGTGTGTAGCAAATGCATCCGTTTGATCTGCTATCGTAATAATAAATCACGTCCTTTTAAATACGCCAAACAGATGTTGCAAAAGAAAATAAAATTTCATGGTTCCTAAACAGAAAATAATTTCGCTGTTATGTTTTTATTTTAAAAATAAAACAAGTTGATTGTCTTGTCTTCGTTTTTCGTCTATCACTTGATAACATTCTTTTCATTTAACTCTTCTTTGTCGAAGAAAGTTTTCCTTTTGTATGGGTATTTAATTCGTATTTTAAATTATGCGTGCGATCACGAAATACACGGTGCCTATGCGGTACCGGTTCTCTGACTAGAATCTTCTTTATCCGATCGTAAAGGCCAGGCTTAAAGATCTTCACGAATTTTAACAATAACGGTGAAATATTCAAATATATACATTCAGATCCGCACGTAAAACGCACTTCTCAGCATGAAAACCGGAAAAGTCGTGTGCCGGATTCTAAGCCAGTAACAAACGGCACGGGAAAATACAATCTACAGGTAGTCAATAATAAGGAGTTCACGCACAAAAAGATCAATGTTTACGCGCCAGTTTGATGCTGGCCAAACAAGTTTAAAGATCGACTTCTTATTTAAAATTATAGCAACAATGAGCAACACAGGAAGCATAAAAATCGCCTACGCACTGTTAAAAATTAAAATCCGCGTAGGCTGAGTATTCAACAATAATTCATTTGTAGTGCTATGTACACAGGACCAACTGTGCGATTTATGAATGGCAATCGCAAACATATGTTCACGCAATTCCTTCATTAGTCGCTACGTTTTAGCCCATTTCAATGACCAAGTTTTGCAACGTATACCACAGCGTTTAAGAAAAATAACTTACACATTCCTGTTCGGGTGTCAGAGCAGCAGCCATGATGTTAAACACACACACATTCCAACATACCCGAAGAAACTGCGCACACAACCATACAAACTTTATTCTACGCTATCCCACCACAAATAAAGTCCCGTTTACGCTGGAATATAGCACACAATTTACATGATGTCAAGCTTTTTATCATTCGCTGATAAGAAAGTGATGCAAAATATCATTTAAAACAAATTCGAGAACGTTAAGACAATCGTGAACTCAAAGTGACGGAAGGACGTGTCAAAAATACAAAATTTCCTTTAATAAAAGGAACTCGTTAAAGCACTGTTGCCAACCGATTCATACCTGCAACATTGTAAAATAAAATTTAAAAAAATTTGTTCTCCCGTTTTCCAGTAGCTGCTACATGCGTTGATTCTTCTTATATAATTAAAACTTAATTTAATACTAACATTTGTTTTCCTTTTATAATTGTGACAAGTAATGGGGTAATATTTATACAGTGTCACTCATAAAGTTCGTAACATATGAAATTTTTTTATCATTCATAGCATCAATCAAAACAAAAAACAACACAACCATATCTTGATCATCTTTTAAAATTTTGGTAGAAAGCTCGGAAAATCGAATGTCTCTAAATGATAATTTGCTATAATTCAAAAAGTTTCAATATATAAGTGTTTATCGAGAAAAACACCCACGTACATCAAAGCATTGCCTTAAATAGATTACATTTCTTTTTTATTTAGTACGAAAGTAGAACAGCAAAACAGTTTTTTTTGGGCAAAATATTGTTTATAACAAATAAACAAAATATAAATTTTAGTCTTTCAGAAATATTGTGAATTTCTATATGTTATGGAGTTTATGAAAGGCACTGTACGTGTAACAATTTATTGGAAATATACCATGATCAACAATGATGGAAGAATATACGTTGTTTTTGACGATTATTTACGACTGTCCTTTATATTATATTTATAAATTCTCCTATACACATAAATTCTCATCTAAGAATATGTGAAAATTTGTTATCTCAAAAGTTCACTATATTAAATAAATCATTGTTATCGTCAAGCTGTCATTTGGCTTAGATTCAGTGTAATAATTAAAACAGGAATAGTTAAATATATACCACTCCAATTTTTGAAAACGCCCATAGACGTAAATTAATTAATAATTCAAATTAAAGAGATTAGTAAAACAGCGTTATCGCATTTTTGTCACACATAATTTTTAACTTATACCGGGTGTTCTACAAAAAAGCGCCCCGAGCCATAACTCCTTTATTTATAGATTAATTTTAAAAAATAAAAAGGCAAATGAAATGAGATTAAAAACACTATAAAATGTGGTCAATTAATTATTTTCTTTTAGTTACCTTCATAGTCAAACGACTGTCAATTTTTATTTTTTAAATGGCTCTGTATATTTTTTATTATTATATCTGGTGGAGCTACTTTTTCTAAATTCAATGATGTGCAACACTTTAAGTTTTGGCCAGCAAATGTGGCAGAAAACATTAATGAAAGAATTAAAATTAAGCGTGCAAATGTAAGTTGCTGCAGGAAAAAAATTGAAAATCGAACTTTAAAAGAGTGGTGTTGACGTAAAATTGTCAAGCACGCTTTGAAAACGAACTGCAACCTGTAAAATATTTATTTAAAAACCTAAATAGCAACATGAGAAAAGTTAGTTTTTAAGTTTTAATAGTTTCAAAGCGTGAAAAAATTGAAAAAAAATCTATAATATTCATTATTTCATTCATGTATTAAAAATACATAAGTTAAAGAAAACAGAAACAAAAGACGGTCTATTTTACAACACAATTCACTAGATTAAAAACAAACTTTAAAGCAAAACAATTGGAAAAGAATGTTAACAAAACAAAGAAGATAAAATCGTAAAAATCCAAATATGATAAAATTTTAAAATTAATAAAAACAAAAGAAAATCGATTTTACGACACAATTCAGTAGATTAATAAATTGGGAAGAAAAATACGATTCAATAGATTCATAAATTTAAAAAGAAAGAAGCAATTAAGCCTTCTATGTGATCAACATATTAAAATAACCTGTAAATGTAATTCATTTCTTCCTTTACTGGCAAATATCAATTTCGTACTGATCTTCCGGATTGCGGGGAACTACAAGACTCACCCGTAGGCACAAACGAACAAAAAAATTTCAGCATTTCTTAACAGATGGCGCTCATGAATGTCTTACAACAACGCAAGTTATTTTTTGTTATCGTAAACGATTGTCAATTGAAACTTTGTTCAATGAATGGTGGTTTTTCAATATTTCCCATCAACGTCTAGCGCAGTACCCTCATAATAACAAATGACAAAAAGATTACCTGCAAATTTCAACAAATGACATTACTGAATGTCTTATAATTGCACAATAATTAAGTTTTAAAAACATACGCAAGAAAATTTCTTTGTTAGAAGAAAAGATCACTTAATAAAAAGAGATTTATACCTTACTAGACCAGATTGCCTGGGAGGGTCAAAATTATTTCGAATCATCAAAATGTTATGACGTCATATTGATGTTATTCAGACAAAATTTGTCACTTTTAAATGCAAGATTTCGATATCGAAATAATCTTTGAGTCGAAATCCAAATATGCATCCTTCAAATGCTTTAGAAAAATTTTGTTTTATTTGGCGGTTGGTTGGCGGCATTGGCGCTTAAAATATTTGATCAAGAAATGTCGTTATGTATTGTCGCCAACTAAATAAAATAAAATTTCGGATGCTTTAAATATATACCAATTATTGGTTCACTGATACAGTTCGTTAAATAAATATGGAACTCAAATGAATTTCATAATGTAGTCAAAATATAGTAAAGCACCAAAATAGAAATCTTGAAGCCCGTAATTAATGACCAATATGACTCATAATTCATCTGTCATTTCTTAATAATTATTTATTAAATCTAATTTCATTAAATTATAGAAATATAGGAGCAAATAAAAAATGATTTATCACTTCTTAATCTCATTGTCAGTATTAAAAAGCTTTAGTAGAATATTTGACGTGTAGATCACATGCTCCATATTTGTTTTCATTTGATCCCTGTTCATAATCTATGATAATCAACAAATATGTCTGCCATGAAGGCGCAAAGTAAAACGCAAAAACGATTTCATCGATTATTTTCATAGTTTTAAAAGTTGAAAATAGAATTTGACTGATGCAAATTTCGATGCGAATGTGAAATAATGGAGGAGGCCGCGGAAATGGAGTTGAGGACGATAGAACATTCGATTCCGTTGGACGTCTTGAGTGACCTTATGTCGTAAGTGTCAATATTTGGGTTTAGTTTCCTTTGTGTCCAAAAATAACTGACTTCTTCTTATTTCGTACATTCCAGACGTTTCATTATTAATGTGCCAGATTCAGCTAAGCAGAACCTTATAAGAATATGTTTTCAAATAGAGCTAGCGTACTGGTATTATTTGGATTTTTACGTTAACAATGAGGTCAAATTGAGGAGTTGCAGTTTTAAAGAGTTTGCGGCCCACGTTTTTCAACATTTACCATTTTTGCAACCTCACGCTGAGAGATTGCAAGAAATCCTGGAAGAATGGAGGGATTATAAACAATCCGTTCCAACTTATGGTGCTATTCTGTTATGTGAAGGAAATACTCACGTTTTACTAGTACAAAGTTATTGGGCAAAATCTTCTTGGGGTTTTCCAAAGGGCAAAGTCAATGAAGACGAAGACCCGGCTCATTGTGCCATACGAGAAGTTTATGAGGAAACAGGGTTTGATATTACTAGTTTCTTAGATCCGGAAAATTATTTTGAATCTGTTATAAATGAGCAACTTGTTCGATTGTACATCATTTCCGGAATCTCTAAGAATATAAAGTTTCAGCCAAGGACACGGTATGAAATTAAAGCATGCGAATGGTTTCCGGTAGCTGATCTTCCCAACAGTAAGAAAGACAATACACCAAAGGTTAAAATGGGGGTCAGTCCAAATGCATTTTTTATGGTTTTGCCCTTTGTTAAACGTATAAAAGGTCTCTCGATGACGGGAAAGCCTAAAAGACAGAGACACAAATCTTTAAGTTTCAGTGAGTCAGAGAGTAAAAGTAAGTTGAAATATAATACTCAGAGATCTGACACAGATGAGAAATTTTGCAAAGAAGAAAAACGAGAAAAGAAAATTCATTCTAAACGACAGTTATTTAACGATACAGAAGAGTTTGTGTTTAGTGCCCCGTCATGGCTGAATTTCAAATTCGATAAGGCTGCCATTTTAGAGTGTATTCCATGAAATCTATTCAATAACTTATTTTGTCAATACATTGTGATACTTTCATTGGATTAGTTGCTAAGTTTGCCTTATTGATTAACTGAACAAATGTTATGCATTTTATTTTTAGTTCCTATGCGACAAATCTTGAATCTCTTGTTAATTTAATTTTGGTATTACGCATGGTCGTTTTATTTTTAAACTTGGGTTGTTAAATTTTGTTGTTGATGCTGGAATTTAAGATGTTTAGCTTTAATTTGATTTTTTTCTAGTTTGTAAAAGGAAACTTAAATTTGATTATGTTTAATTAGAGAACCTGTCAGTATTTATTCTCAAATTAAAGGTAGAGTTTAAATAAGTAGATTTGTGTAAGTTTTTAAAGGCTGATTATGATTTTCGTTAAATTTCATTGTGTGGTTTTTTGAAAATAAAGAAATTATTTTGTCAGTATATATTTACTTTCATGAGAATGATTTCCCTTGTATCCAAACATTGAATTGCAAATAAAAAAATACAACACGTTCAAAAAAATCTGTTTATGGTATTTGAGTAATTACTTAATATAAAAGCTTAAAACGTTCAATTACATTTACTTTCATTAATATTATGGCAAATACCTTCTGCACAATTTTGTTGTGTACATTTAGCAAGGTGTTTCATATAATACTTCTTATAAAAAAATTCTTTACCACATTTTGGACAATTCACACATCCTTGTCTGTGAGAATGCATATGTTCTTTAAGCTTGCGAATTGTAAAAAATTCCTTATGACAAATCTTGCATTCGTGTAACCTCTGACCAGCATGTTTCTTCAGGTGCCTAGTTAAATTGTATCTCTCGATGAATGCCTTCCCACAAATATCACATACATGTTTCCTGGTGGTGTGTATGCGTTTCATATGTTGCAAAAGGCTTGGTTGTGATTTAAAGATTTTAGCACATATTTCGCATACACACTGCTCTGCAAAGTGTCTTCGGGAAGTGTGAACTTGAACAATATTCAAGGATTTGGCACAGAAATCGCAGAACTTACACTTATAAGGTCTTTCATTACTGTGGTAGGCCATGTGACGGTTCATTGAAGACTGACAACTACTTTGTTTGCCGCATATGTGACAAACAAAGCCTTTGATGCCTGCATGCCTTGCTTTGATATGTTTCTCAAGCGATGCGTTGGAAGTATGCCTCATTTCACAGTGTGGACACCTATTTTTAAAACTGTTTTAGATAAATGTAGTTTAAGATTTTCTACTTACTTATGAATGTCTGTGTGAATTCGAAGGTGAGCAGTCATGCTTTTCGGTAGAACTTCCAAGCTACAAATTTCACAAGGTATTTTGTGCTTTGAATCATGTTCGACTAATTGTAGACGTTCAGAAAAAACCTAAAATTTTTTATCGAATTAAAAAGCTTCGTCCACATTTAAATTAAAAAAAGAAAATTAATACCTCATCACATTTAAAGCATTTAAACACTGGCAGGCCATTGTGACTTTCTTGGTGATTAAAATATTCTACAAATGAATCAAATTGAATTTTACATATATCACAAGTATAGAGGTTTTCACCAATTATTTCTCGTATCTAAAATGTGTAAATTAATTTAGCACACACATTTATTTAAACAAGTTATATAAATGCATACCGCATCGTCTACTTTGTATATCTTAACTTTCCTTCCTGGACTTAAAATTTCATAATCTTTCTCTGTGTTTACTTTTTTGCCTTGCTCTGTGTTGTCTGTATCTCTTAATTTCTGTGAATTCGTGAAATCATTATTGGCATCCTCGAAATATATATAATCAGATGCATTCTCGTGTTCTTCCTTCCCATAATCATTAAATCTCTGTGAAATATCCAGGTCGTCCGCGTTAACAATGTTTTCAGATAACTTCTGGTATAAATAACTATATGATTTGTAGCACATTTCCTTGAAAGCATCGAAATGCATGATCGTTTCAATACAATTTGTGCATGCAGTGGTAGGGAGGCCATCGTCTTTAGATATCTAAAAAAAATGCTACAAAATATACTATGTGCAACAGTAGTGTTAAAAACCCACCTGCACTGTGATATACGATTCTATTTTTTGCACTAAATTAGTAACTGTGTATTCGAAAATATTGAGGAGGTTAACCTTAGAGTTTTCTTCATTTTTAAGGCAAAGTCTGCACAAAGTATTTTTCATTATTTCAGTTTCACTTCTAAATTTCACATTCAATAAAAAATAAATAAAACTGCATAAATACTTTTTTCAAAATAGAAAACTAATGAATATTTTTCTAGGTTAGTTTTGAATACGTTCCAAAATTAGAACTCTTCTTTTTCTATCAAATTGCATTTTGGAACGCACTCGAAGTTTTCGATACAGTTGGTATTAGGTATAGGTAATTTACCAGATTTGCAAAATGCGAAATAATTGTCAATTAAAATAAATACCCATACATCAAGTAATTGTTTAAACTTTATGCCCACGTACAGGTATGTTATTAACACTATAAGACGATTACGTGATATTCAATTCTAATTTTAATTCTCAAAAGCTGTAAATTTATTTCATATAAATTAGTTTTTAGAGAGCATAAACTAATGTGATTATTCCACTACAAGTATGAACAAAAAACTCTTTGACACATCGACGTCATCTTTAGATCAGGATGATTTACTTAACGAAGAACTTCACATTCAAAATTTCACCAGGCAAATGTTAAAAGGACGTTTGTTTATGGGGATATTTCATGAAAAAAGGTATGTCGAAGCCTTGAATGCCTACAGGGATGTAGTGTCTATTTCAAAGGACGAGCGAGATTTAATGAGAGATCTGGTTGTGGTAAAAAATAGAATTGAAGGTTATTATTCTAAAGATCACTGGACAGGTATTACGACTCCGGATATGGTGGGAGCACCTGCGAACCATTGTATTTGGGTAGAATTACCACAGGATCAAGTTTTCGGATGCTACTGGTTTAAGATTAAAACTGTGAGATTCAAAGAGAGAGAAGCATTTGTGCGTGTACAAGTCCTACGTTCGGTGGATACGCCTCACAATCTTTCTTTAAGTGCCTCCGATAACACACATACGACACAGCAGAATTTAAGCAATAACGAAATATTGGATTTTAATTGGGATGATATTAAGCAATATTTCACGAATAATTTAAAATATTTTGTTAATAATGTTGCTACTGCACGCAACGTGAAAGAAATTATAATTTTTACTTGTGTGATGTTAGTAACTATAGTAACAGGTTCTTTTCAACTTTTACAGTTTTTGTGTGATTTTTTATTGAAATTTATGAAAGAAGTTTCAAATTTTACCCATTCTGCCACACCAATTTTTTTAGCATTAATCAATTTGGTTGGAAAATCAATTGGTGGTTTGTATATGTTAATAGCCTTCATGTGGAGAGATAGAAGGAGTCCTACTCCTGTATATAATTCTTATTACACAAATTCTCGTAAACCTATGCTTTCATATTATGGTCAGAGACCAGCATATTTTCAGAGAGGACTTCCACCCTCAGGAAATGGAAAAGGTGTTATAATTACTGAAGTATCATAGTTTTATTAAGCCAAAAATATTTTTATTAGTTTTCATAGAATTGTTGATAATACGTGAGAATTTTGCTTTATAGGAATTAAAGAGCTGCTGTATTTTTATGATAAAAGTATTAATTAATGGTATTTATTGTAATTTTTACAATTTGAAAAAATGTTTTTCTTTTAGAAAATTGCTTTTTTAAATTTTTTATTACCTTCTTCATATTATAGGCTTTAATTTAGGATTTAAAGATACAAAAGTTGTATGATTTTATATGTGTTACCTTTTATAGTTGTCACAAGAAACAAAAGTGCAATGCAAAGTGTATATTATCCATTGAAGTGAAAAATCTTTTTTTTTTTGGTGCTTTAATCACTACAACATGAAACTTGGGTTTCACAAAGTAAGTCATTAAAGCCTCCGAAATTTATTTTATTAGTAATATTTGACATTTCGACATGTTCTTGCCAGAACAACATAAGCACCAAGAATTCAAAATCTCGATTTTGGTATCATTAGAAAGCTGCAACTGATGGTATTATTGACACAAGCAATAAAAAATTATTAAATGAGATATTTTAGTTTTAATATTGGCGTAAAATGGAAAGACTGATGGGAAAGATAAAAATGATTACAATACACCTAAAGCTGTTGCAAACAATGAATTTATATTCAACGAAAAGACCGATGGAAAGGATAAAAATCACATACTTAAAAATGCCCTAAATGATGAATTTATATTTCTTCCGGAAGATACAATTTTCTCAAATATCGATATGTTCTGGCAACCCAATAATAATAATAATGTTCTTATCCCAGATCCAGTTTCACAAAATAATTTAGAATATGCTTCAAAGGAAGTTATCCAAATAGAAAAACTAATTAGTCAAGAACTATCAGATGTAGTAGACAAAGCAGCAGCTCAAGGTGGAGAAGAAATTAACATGGATCGTGGAGGTTCAAAGAAAGATGATGGAAATTCAGAAAACACCTAGAAATGAACATTTAGAAAATTTTGGACGTAAAGATTCAAAAAATATCGAAAGCAATGGAAATGAAGAATTAAAAAACTATGGAAAACGACGGACGTAAAGATTTGGAAATTACCAAAAAATAAAACAGTTTTTTTCTCTAAGAAATACGAAAATATATTGGTGTGTAAAATTGTAGGTCAATACGGCCAGGTTAGCATGCGGGGGTAACGATTTTAATTGCCACGGTTGTACATATAGGGAGATCGAAATTGATTGTCATGATCCTACACCTTTCCGTGAGCGTGATGTCAATATTTACATTTGTCACATGAGGGTTAGAATGAAAAACTGTATCGTGCATAGAACATTAATGAAACTTACATCCAAATCTAGCCTAATTAATAAATAACATAATTATTGTTTAATCAGATTGCTATTACAATAAAATAAACTATTTTCCAGGAATGAACGGCAATGAACTGTCAACAAAATCTTGGGATATCTAGTAACTTCCCTAGATCCCCCTATGTAGCTTCATTTTAATAATTGGAAGTAAATGTCGATATCAAGCTCGTGGAAAGCAGTGTAGAATAGGACAATCAATTTCAACCTTCCTGTAGAATACAGTTGACAACCTTGGTTGCCCATTGGTGTTCTGTTTTGAATACCTAAGGTTGGCAACATTGAGAGAAATTAATTTGTTATGTATTTCTAGGTTATTGTTAATGTAATGAATTGCAGTTTTAATAAATCATTTGCACATGAAACAGTGACAGAGCATGGCAGGTTACTTTGAAGAAATGGGTTGGCGTCCTTTAGCCGATGGTGAAACTCCAGATCATCTGCTGCATTTAGCCCGCTTGCTGCGAGATTTTAATATGTTTGAAGACTTAGGAATTACAGAAAAACTTGCGCCTCCAGCTTCAAAGCAGGTTGTTGATAATTTACCAGAAATAAAGATCCATAGAGAAGGTAATGTACAGATGGTTTTATGTATTTATTTTATTTATTCTTTTTGATCAGGTGAACAGTGTCCAGTTTGCATCAAAATGTATAATGTAAATGAGAACGTGAAAAAACTACCCTGTGAACATAAGTTTCATGCTCCATGTATATTACCGTGGCTAGAGAAGGTAATAATTGTTATCTAGTATTAGTAATGAAGTAAAGTGAATAGTTTTAATTTCCAGACCAATACATGTCCGTTGTGTCGGTTTGAACTTCCCACTGATGATGAAGATTATGAGCATTATCGTAAAGAAAAAATTCGTGCTAAGCAACGAGATGAAGATATAACAGCTCTTCACAATTCCATGTTTTCATAAATTAGTTTAATTTGGATATTTATATTAATAGGTGTCTTAAAATTTTTATTTGTGCATAGAGTTAAGCCGAATATTGTTTGGGTTTATTTTCTGTAATTATTAAATTCAAATTTTAATAATGATGGTAGCACTGATTTTTGACAGTTCCAAATCTACAATACCAACTGAAGTTTGCCTTGTAGTAAAATACTAATGTAATTGACACGTTCTCGGACCTTGTATTTATTTAAGTGATGATGTGTTTGACTGAATTCCGCACACAACGTTAGAAAAACTCACAGTCTCATAATGTGTTGTAATATTCATCGGTAATTCTTTTCAAGGATAACAACTACTAGTGGTGGTGAATATTGACATTTCAAAATAACCTAGTTTGAAGAGCCGAATTTTTTTATCAAATTTCTGGACATACTCCCAAAATTCGAAATGTATAAATTATTATTGGCGATAGTTCTGCTTAGTGTCGGGTATTTCGTGGAAGCTGCCCCTGTAGACAATACTTCTAGTGTTTACAACACAATTAAAGCCCACAGTGAAAAGTGCCCTTATTTACATGCGACTGTATTGAAAACCGAGCCAGATTTTTTAAAGCCCTGTACAAATTTCAGTAGAATTAGTTCCATTGTATCTGTTTCTGAAGGGAACCTTCTAGATGTACGCTGTGCTATTTATTACAATTACTTGATACTGCTGTGTGCAACGGTCAACCTCAGGCAAGAGGAAATAACTCGTTATTTCAACAACGAGAAAATAGAAGCCAGTTTAAAAAGTAACACCATTACGAACGCGTGCGAAATACTTAAAATTGAGGACCGTAAAATAGAGACGGTAGACAAATCCATGAATATCATAATGCCACTTTTACAATCAAATGATGTATGCCATAAAATTTGTGGGGATTTTACAGATCACTTATATCCTGCTTGTAACGAAGCTGCTTACATGATTCAAGTTATAATTATGCATAATGCAAGTGAACAGAATAGCAGTAAATCAAGTGGAACACCTACAAATGCTGCACTTGCACAAAAAACTAATGCAACATCGCTTGCTAAACAACCTGAAACATCTTTACAAGCAAATCCTGAACAACTACAGCAGACTCCTGCCAAAAGCAAGCAAACGCAACAAAACGTTACACAAACTCAAAATATCACTTCCAAGACATTGCCTAACGACAACAAGCCAGGTCTTCAGATTGCACCAGAACAAATACCTCAACAACCCCCAATATTGAGGAATGAAACTCAAACGCAAGGCAAGTCAGCGTTAAATAAAATGGATGTAACTGGGACGAAATCTGAAGGGGCTCACGAAAACAATCCAGCCGTTTCCACACCTTCTGACACTAAAGTATCCAACAGTACCAAGTTGGGTGAAGGTGAAGTGAAAACTCAAGCTGAAAATTTATCAGATAAACAAAAGGAAGTAAAAACAGTTGAAGAAAATAAACCAGTCGAATCTGAAAAGAATAAAGTAGCACCTGAAAAAAATCAACCCTTAGCATCAGCTAACAATGAACCTTCGACTCCTGATAAGAGTAACCCGGTTATTTCTGAAAAGGAAGAACCTGATAAGAGTAACCCGGTTATTTCTGAAAAGGAAGAACCTGTTGTTACATCTCTGGATACTGATTTGGATGCAAATTTAGATTTTACAGATGAAGGTGCCAGACGTGAAGATTATCAAGGTTCGTGTTTATCATTTAACTAATTAATGATGATATTAAATTTTGTCTTAAGGAAAGCAAGTGTTTCTGGAAACATTATTTGAAACAATGATGAGTGATTCATCTTAGATCTTATGATAATATGTCTTTCATCATTGGATGTTGGCATTATCAGCTGTAAATTCATTTAAATTCCCAACACTAGAGATGTGTGGTATCACATTTTAAATATCAGTTTTCAATATTAATCTCTAGCGGATTATGTTAGAATGTGATTTTCCTCATTATTATTATACCTACCAAAAATAAGCTGTTCTTTTAAAACTTCAAGGAAGATTCTGACTTCTTCATTAATCGTGATTGTAGTAGGTTTTCATTTATTTTATGAATTATTTTTTTTGTCATTTACAATTTGTTAAAGAGTCTGAAGAGGTACCAATAAAGGAAGGAGAAGAGGTCAAGCAGTCTGAAGTTGCCAAAGAACCAGCTGCAAACAAACAACTTGAAGGTGAGTGTAATGAACAAACTTTTGTATTTTTAACACAATTTATTTTCAGGTAAACATAAAACTCCTAAGCCAGAAGAAACAGTTGACGATGATGTCTTACTTTCTGCGAGCTACAATCAGCACATGGATGAAGATGATTCCTATTTCTTCTCATATTTCATGATGATTTGCGTAGTGTTCATCTTGGCTTATGTCGCTTATCACAACAAACAGAAAGTTAGTTAACTTCCTTGATTGCTTGAATTGTAATAAAATGTGATGTGTTTATTTTAGGTTTTTGCGTTGGTACTTGAGGGTCGAAAAGGCAGGAGGTCCTCCAGAAGTCGGAGACCGAATTCTGCCAATTACCACAAGTTAGATAGCAATTTGGAGGAAGCCGTTTCATCGGCTTGCAATAAAAACACGACGCATATTATTTATTAAATTGTTGTTTGTGTAATGCACTCATTCAAAGCTGAATTATTTAATTAAAGAAATTCCTGTAGAAATTAATGTTACGTTGCTTTAATATTCTTTTGTATTCGTGCTATGTAAATACATTTTTACTTCCAATTTTCGTTTTTTTTTAATTTTTATCTCATCTTGTAATTTTTATTACATTAGTAATTTTTTTTATATTTAAATTTTAACATTCTTCTGGGATTACTAAAAGAAACTGATACTTACTGTTAGTATCACTTATGAATTAAATGACTTCATGAGAGCTTCAATATATCTATACCTTTTACAAAAACATTTACAACTAATTCTGTAATTATAAATATATAAAATTTAGAACATTATGATGAAGTCCATGTTCACTTTTGTACAAAAAGGAATAAAAAAATTCTAATACAAGTTCAGACATCGTTTAATTTGTTTAGTTAGCGACGTTTCGTTACGCCAATTGAAACTTCTCTTTTCTGGCGACAGCTGTCAACCTATTTAATGAAACGTTGATTTCAGAACGGATTAAAAAGTATAATTTTTTTTAAATTAATTTTTGCAAGTTCTTAACTTCTTTCTATCTTCTTTAATTTCTTGCTTGGCTAATTCAATTCTTTTTAAAAGTTATTTATATACCATTTTTAACAGAAACTAAAGCATTTTTGCATCTTACAAAGCTCCATCGTCATGTATATAACTATTAAGATTACTTTTAATTTTTGAAGGAATGTACTTCAATCTAGACAAGCAATAAAAAATAATAATGCGTACTGTATATAGTCACCTATGTAAACTCTTTTAATCTGTTATTACTAAATCATTAATGCACGCAAGTGCATAAATTACGAGCGTCCGATAATTGGACATATTTCAATGGAATATTATGGTTTCACGTAGGAGAACGATAACTCTTCGTGACAAATAGTTACATGAGAACTGGTCATTACAAAATAATTAGGCCGCCTCCCCTAATTGATTGCCACTGTTATGCGTGCCCTTAACCAATATTTTCCCGACTTTATATATATTCTACCCTTAATTAACTAGCCCCTTATTCTCTGAAAATGGAATCATGGGGCTAGTACAACTTACGTTTTGAGCGGATAAAGTTATACACCTCCTTAAAAACATGTATGGAATGTTGCTAGAAAGTGTCCAGCATTTTGTGCAGGTACAAAAATTTCGAAGAATTTCTTCTTCGCATATTTAATTTTTTCTAGCTGGAATATGGAGACGATACTTGGTTTAAAGTGGTTCAAGTAGCCGAATGCAAATACACAGTTTTCAACACCCACCAAGTCTATTCGGATAGTATTATAGGGAATCTAGCGGCGGCTTGTGCGAAGGTAACAAGCGCTTCTTACGATAGTTTCATGAATTTTTTTGGACGCTGTTTCGTACGGTATTTCACTAATTTGGGGTGAGAGATTTATGTAGTTTTTTGAATTTTCTTTATTCGATGTCACGTAGGTACGACATTACGATTAGGGCAACCGGTCGGTACTTCACCGATTTCTTGCAAAGCGTCGATAACATTCACTCGCAGTTTTGTTTCACTTATCCCAAAATGAAGAGTCCTTCTATGTATGTTACCGATATTGATAACAACGGTTGCGTGTTGGTTTACAGGAGTGGAAGGCAAGGGTTTACACAATATGTTATGGGTGAGATAAGTGTTAATATTTAAAAAAAAAATCACTTTCAAAATTATTAATTACCAATTGCTCTAATTAATTCATGAATAAGCATTGATTTAGCAGAAGATTTGTAAAGAGAAAGTATAGTTTAAAATGTATAGATAAGCATATTCTTTGCACAAGCTTTTATCTTAGGGCAGCTACAACAAATTGCCAAGGACTTCTTCAATTTAAAACTACAGGTCCGGGTTTTAGAAAAAACTAGTTCTGCAAGTGGATCGAGAAATATGCTCATCGTGAGATATCGATTAGATTTTGATAATAGCGAATACGTGAGTATTGAATGATTATCTTAATTGCAGGGGATTACTAGATTATTTTTGATGAGAATACATTTCTTTGCCGGATTATTTTAACAAAAAAATTAATAAAAAAGTAAAGATTAGTGTATGAAAACTTGAATCAAAGCAGTACATTGGCGATGCTCGAATATTATTCGTTAAAAATTGGTCTCTCGATTCAATTATTAATTGAATTTAATTGTTTTGGAAAAAATGAACTTTTAAAGAATTGTTTTAATTTAAAAATGAGGTCTTATACAAAAAATTTATGAAACCAGCAAACATCAAAGATGATGGGAAAAACGTTAGGTATTTTCAATAATTCTTTATAACAAAAAATTAACAGATCCTTGATAAAATCAAAAAAGAAAGTCACTTGGAAAAACGACAACTATCCCCCTTCCCTTGCTACATGCTCCTGGAAATGTTTCCGTTCGGAGTTTTGATCAACGAAAAAATGAAAATTATGGCTGCAGGCGAAAAGTTGGTTGAAGTTTGGAAGGGAAAAGATAGCATACTGGGACTTCCCGTCGACAAATATTTCCGACTGAGACGCCCAAAGGGCATTTCGTTTACCTGGCGAAATGTAAGTGAGTTTTCCCCTTAACTTGCGCAAAGTTTCCAACTTTTTTCCTAGACTATGTACCTGAGAAAAGTTCTGTACGAAATTGAATTTATGCGCAATCCAGAAGCGGAGAATGCTCATTTTAATGAAAGAAACGAAAGCCTGGAGGACTTAGATCCCGACGGGAGGAAGAAACTGTTGGAAAATGAAGCAATCGCGCGGTCTCCTGAACCAGGAACCCGCAACATCCTTTTAAAAGGACAAATGAAGTACATAGAGGATGTCAACGCAATCATTTTTCTTTGCAGCCCGATGTAAGACTAAGACGCATCTTGAATTTTCAGCCTCTTATATTTATTTTAGTATCAATGATCTTGATGAGTTACCCGAACAGGGATTGTTTTTAAACGACCTCAACAACCACGGACTTAGCAAGGAGATGGTGTTGGCCGGATGGCAACATAACTCTAAGTAAATTTATTAAATTAAATCAAATTAAGGCCTGGTTTATTCACTTTCAAGTAACTTTAACCATCAGTTTGTTCCCATAACAACAACAATTATTAACAAGATAAAGTTAATTGAAAGTCAATAAACCAGAACTTAAACTCATTGATTTCATGTTTAGATTAGAAATGATGTTTGATGCGGCCGAATCTAAAACTGATGAGTTATCCAAAAGTTATGAGCTTCTGGATACTTGGAAACGCAGAGGAGATGATCTTCTTTACTCGATGATTCCTAAAACTGTGGCCGATCGTTTAAGGAAGGGTGCATCGTCGTTAAGCACTTGCGAAGTAAGTTCCACAAACTCAAAGTGAACGTCCAGACAAAATTACAAAAAAATTTCAGGCATTTGATGCTGTTACAATTTTGTTCTGTGAGTTGGTGGGATTTAGTTCTTCTACGGTTCAAGACGCCATGGATGTTGTGACTTATATGAACGAAGTGTTTTCCTGCTTCGACGAGTTAATGGACAAGTTTAATGTCTACAAGGTAGATTTTAAGGCTAAATTTGATTTAACTGTAAGTTTCTTTTATTGAGGAAACAGGTGGAGACCGTTGGGCAAGTTTACATGGCGGTTAGCGGTGCCCCTGAAAGATCTGAACAACACGCCCAAAATATCGCCGATGCAGCGTTGAATATGATTCGTAAAGTCATCGAGATGACTGATATTTCAGGCTCTAACGGAAGCGTTCGGATAGGTACACAAAGAGCTTTCCCATAAAGCATGGTTTGATCCCCTTCCAATTTTAAGGAATACATTCTGGTTCTGCTGTGGCTGGAATCGTAGGGTTGAAGGTTCCAAGGTATTGTTTCTTCGGCGATACGGTAAACACTGCTTCGAGAATGCAATCTACTAGTTTGGTAAGATCCAATTTCCATTCTGATTACAAAAAAAAAATGTGTGACTTTTATTAAAGCCTGGAAAGATAAACATATCGCCAGTAACAAAGAAGTTATTGCCGAAAGATCGATATAAAATTGAAAGTAGGGGGATTGTTAAAGTGAAGGTTTTGTATTAAATTTTTATGATCGTTGCAAAATAACTTACAGAAAATATGATATTTTAGGGTAAAGGAGAAATGGAAACTTACTGGTTAAATAAGAACGAAAAATAATCGCGTTTGTCTCAGTCTAGAATTATTATTAGAGCACGAGTACCTTGCATAATTTAAACTATGTCGATGTGTTAAATTTATTTCAATTCAATAAAATCTCTATAATATGTGAAGTCTAATTGTTAGTTTTATTATGATTGAAACGTTTCTGGTGGATGCCCTTTATACGTATTGAATTTTAACTTATTTAATTTATTGGAACATAAAGCATTAAGATAATTTTTATTTTTAGTTTTATTAGGTGAATCTTATCTTACAGTAATAAATAGGAGATTAAGTTGGAACAGTTTCACCTTAGCAATAACAAGCGTCCCTCGTGTTGCTTTTTATCCATGAGATGTAACGATTAACTCGAGTGTACACTCCTGGATAGTTTGCTAAGGCACACCCGTCTCCCCAGGACACGATTCCTAAAATAAGGGAAACATTTCCTATTAAGAAAATTACGAGCATAAAAAATTAAAATCGCAGTTTAAAACAAAATTCTGAAGAATTGAATTAAATTTTACAAACTAATATTATATCTTCACTAGATCTTCTGCGTCCCTAATATGTAGTACATAATATTGTAGACGTTTCGTCCTTCATTGCAGAAGAACTTCTTCAAGACCGTTGCTGCTGTTTTCATGCAGCTGCTTTATTGATTCTGATGATTGCATGCGTTTGATTTTCGTGTTTATGGTACAAGGCGGGAATGCACAGGCGGGTGTAACTAATAATTAGTTTTAGTACCAAGAAGAACAGCTGCAACAACACTAAAGAAGCTCTTCTGCTGGAGTTTCTGGTCGTTGTAAACCACGAAAATCTCAAACACTAAATTGTTAAATTGAAACAAGATTCGCCTTTAATGCTGAGTTTACAAAAGAATTTCAAACTTTAATTTTTAACGTAAACATTTCCCAATGGATAACAGGTACAAGGAAATACTTCAGACAAAGTACCTTCAGATAAGTGATACGGTAAAGTTAATCTTATCGATAAAGAACCCTTTACGCGCAAGAACGGATAATTGGCACCCACACGCAATGAGAAGCTATCGGTCGAATTGATTGATACTTCACTGAAGAGTAGGTAACTTCACTCCCAAGATCTATTTCGACAAATCCCCAGGGGGAAAACGTTAAAGATGGTAGCACGTCTTGAGGGGGTATGGCATCTTACTTTTCAAAAGTATAAAAAATTAATTAATGTTCGTCGAATCATTTTCGCGACCGGTCATGTAATTTTTATTAGAATGTTCGCCGAAGCCCTTTCTTTGAGTTTTATTAAATATTCAAAATGTGTATTTAACTTTTAAAATTAACCCGACCCCTTTTTGTGAACTTGACTACAAATTCCAAAATTCTTGGTGTGGGTGAAGTGCAAGGAATACTCATCCCCTAAAGCTCAGGGAATGATAGATAAGCTCTAAGGAAACGCCGAAGTAAGAGGTCCTCTGTTGCTAAGTCTCGTCATCCCAAAAGGTAGGAATAATTTGTATCCCCATTGTATAAAATTTTTTAATTAATTTTTAATTCACTTTCTACAGTTTTTGAGTCCAAGAACTATCTCCTCCGACAAAGAAATCACAAATTGTTAAATGAGTCATTTCAAGGTGCCAACTTTTGACTTTAACGTAATTCTGTAGTGTAAAAGCTTCTAAAAGAATCTTGGTATATCAAAGGAATTAATAAATAAGTAGATTCGCCTTTGGATTATATTGTTCTTACTTTTTTTTAAGAACATCAATAAGATTACTTACCAATTATAGTACACAATGAGCCGTTCAGAACGTGAAGTGGTCCGCCACTGTCTCCCTAAAGTGGCATTTTTATTAGATGAGGGTTTCACTTGTCAAATGTTATTGCGAGTTTACCTGACACGAGTCCTTCATTCCCTGAGGATAACCGGCACACAACATGTTATCCGTTATTCGATTCCCGTAGCCGGTTTTTCTACAATCGACGTTAGACATTACGGGAACGTCTACTTCTCTCAGTTTGTTCGAGACTTGGCCATGCGATTCAGTTGCGCCCCATCCAACTACCACGCCTTGAACAAAAACAAATTTTATTGTAATTTTTTATATTAATAAATTTCGTTTGAAACTAGAAAATATTTACCTTTATATCCAGTAAAGCTTTTGCCTGTAATAGGTAAACAAATCGGAACCAATAGTCCATTAAACTGGAGTTTCTCATCTAATTTCACCAAAGCAATATCATTATTGTAAGAACCCCCCGTATTGTATGAACCATGCTTTAAAATACTGACGATTTTCCTGGTAAAAGTTTTCGTTTCGTACGATGTGGATCTGTCGTGGTCTAAGAACGTCGCTCCAAGACGTTCCTTCTGGAAGCTTTTAAGAAACAATAACAGATAATCAAACGTAATACATTCAGCTTCATTTGTGTTAAGCTCATAAGACCGTAGAGAGTTGCCGCTTATACCGTTTACTCAATTTTTGTATTATCTTGTCATCTTAACAGTTAGGTTCGTTGACTTTGCAAAGCTGAAAGTAAAAATAAAATTACACATACCCTGTAACGCAATGACAAGCAGTTAAAAGATATCTGTCGTTTATAACGGACGCCCCGCAATAGAACCGTCCATTGTGTGTTAAGAAAGCCACCCATGGATATTCGTTAACTTGAGTCTCTATACCGCCCACGATCCTATTGTGCTTGTAAGTGACACCGCAAGCTGAAACAATCAGGAAGGCGAAAATTTATTTATGTTTTCTTTGCACAAAATCTTACTGCATGAGTAACATTTGGACTGCGAAATTGGAGGCTGCGGTTTCGTGTCAGGTTTTCCCGTAGGCCGTCCAAATAATCCCAAAAACCAGTCGACGACGCCTGTCTTGTTTGGATCACCCGAATCAATGATGATGGGCTCCGGTGGGGAGATTCCCGGATGTTGAGTGCCGTTTCTTTCTGGTTCTACCGTGGAAGTGGCGCTCGATGCTACTATGGAAATGACCTGGGATTCCACGATTGTTTCGTTCAGTTCCGGCCTTACTTCCGCTTGTATTCTTGTGGAGTTTCTTTTGGGGAATAAGTTGAATGGATCGAACCAGGAACTTTGGGTCGTCGGGGGTCTAGTTGGAGGTCTCGTCCAGCCTGGAGGAAGACCAGGTTCGTGATGTGTTATCGCTGCTGTAGGACGCACTGGTTTGAGAGGATCGAAGAGAGTTTTCAAATCATTTAGTTGCTGCAAAATTAGATCAATTATATAGGACCATCAAACTTAAGTAGTTAGTTACAGTATTTTCATTAATAAAGATCAACCAGTTGTACGTTATATTATGAAACAAATTGAAATCAACAGCTCAAAAGTTCCAATTTGGAGAATTTGAGTACAGGAAAAAAATTTCGAGTATGCTTATTTGGACATGTTGTCTTAAATTTACAATTTGACCACCTACATCAGAAGCATTCTGTATAATATAAAGCAGATGAAAAATTAATCAAATTAATAAAAATTAAAGATTAAAAAAAACCTGTTCCTTGATTAAACGATTGAGTTCTTTGGGACTTGGATTTTTGAATAATATATGGATTCATTAATTCAGCATTAAATTGTTTATAAAATTAATTAATTGTTAACATTTCTGAAGAAGAAAACTTCTAAAACTGCGCAAACGAGGATAATTTGTCTTAGAAAAACAAGCAATCTAATTAAAATTTTATTATTTTTTTTAATTAAAAACAAATTGCTGTAATTATTTAAGACTTACCTGCTCGTCTGGTCTGGCAAGTTGTAGGAAACTCAGTATGAAGATTATTATAATACCTGTCGGTCTCATCTTAGAATTTTAGGTGATCATTAATGATGGAGATGAAAACGGTCGCACCGAACACCAGCCGCAAATTAAACAGATCAAAATATACCACCACGTCTCCTCGTATCGCGAAGAACGACGATGCAATGATATTCTTACAGTCGGCTTCCAAGCAGGAAAAAGAAGTAGGTAATTAGGTGTCACCGGGCAGCCTTAGTTCGGACGGACGAGAAGCTAAGAATTGTAACCGGGTCTTCACCCATCTGAGGTTTATTAGTGCAGGCACGCGCTAATTTCACGAATTAATTTCGCCCAAAATAACGGAGACGCGTTGGTGTTCGTTTCGTGTTGTGCGGATCCAGACGAATCTCCAGAGGTAATTGCACTCTGGTAATTCAATTAGCGAATTATTACGTAATGCGGTTAATATTCAAGGTAACATTTTTCCAACTGTTAAAGAGTTAATATAAAATAATTCCGTCACAATTTTTAGTCACTGATACTTTTGATAGATTCTTTTGTTATCTTTTCTTTAGGTTTACTTAATTTCAAGTTTCAAAGAGCGTCCTCAACCTTTTCCTAATGCTTTAAAAACTACGGACACTACGAAAATTAATAGCCTACTTTATAGCCTTAAGGCTGCTTTGGACTGTCCCATTTTTTGTTTAAGATTTGGCTAAGACTAGGTGCCTGAAATTCTATCTTCAAACTCTATCAGGAGCCCAAATATATCTCGTTCTAAATATTTATTGTAAAAATTGAACCACATCTTGTACAAACGGCAGTAACCTTAAGATTGACCTTGTTAACATTTTTGTTTCGTTTATTAAATTTATTTTCTTCCGTTTCTTATTTTTATACTTCATGCTATCACTTTTCTTTTATTCACTCAAAATCTCGCCCTATTTCTGGTCGATTTCGAAGTACCCCAAAGTACCACAGTCCACAAGTTGGAAATACCTGATATGGGAAGTTTTAATCGAGCAGGAAATATATATTTTTTTGAATTTATGTAAGATATACACATGCAATGTGTAACCAGATTTACTTGTAAATGTACATGTGAGCTTTTTATTTTCGTCTTTTCGAAAAAAAAATTGTTTTTGTAGAAAAGTTTTGCTTGCTTCTAAACTACTATTAGTTTGATTATCTTAGAATAGTTCCGGTTTTTTATTAAAAAGAATTTATTCGTTGTAAAAATATCAATGTAATTAAACTTAATAATTATTGTTTGGGTTGATTATAATTTTGTTTACTCTTCGACCTGATTTTTCCACTCTAGCAGTTTAGAAACAAGAAAACTTCTCTGCAAACTTAATTTTTTTGAAAAATAAAAAAGAGTACTGTATGTTAAGTAAATCTGGGCACACACTGTATACTTTCCAGATATTTGAATTAAGACAAAGAATAAAAATATTACAAAGGTGTTTGAGTTTACAAAAAAACTCCTAAGGATATGTTGTTGAAAATAGCAATATGACCTTGGTAAGTACTTCTTAATTTCTGTTCAATTTGTAGTTATAAAATGAAAGAACACTTTTTTTAGAAAATCCAGCAATAGCTACTTCTTATTTTCTTCTTCTAATCTCATTCTTTAACTCTTCACATACTACAAGTGATAGATATGTACATACTGGGTGTTTCATTCAAACTTGAGGGACACATTTCTGACATTATTTCAAACAAAATATCTTAATAAAAAATTTTAATCGGGGCAAGTTGAAATTTGCATAATTTGGAGTCGATGTTTTTTGAAATACTGTGGCGGAATCGTGAAACAAAACCGGCAATCTAAATTGCATTTATGAATGGCACTCATCTGCAGGGGAATAATAAATCCATATACAGCGAAGAAATTTATGAATAGATTTTATTTTGCCCTTGGCCGAAAGTTCGGTGTATTCAACTTTGCCACACGTCGAATGCAGCAGCGATGTGAAATCGCGTGGATATTTAAACTTATTTAATTTAATAATAAATTACAAATGTGGGGCTATGCAAAAATATGCATTTAGTACGTATGTTGTCGCACATTACAAATTGTTATTAAAATAAAATTTGTCGAATCTTATAAATAAAAACATTTATTTTTATTACATTATTATTATTACAAGAAATGTTCAAAAATGCCTCCTTTTTGCTGTACATACACAGACAGCGTTCCTAAACGACTAATTATTATTTTTATTGATTGCTAACAACCGTGATGTTTTAAATGTGTTTTGCCGAATCGACTGGGGCGGCATTCTAGAGGCAATTAACCAATAAACCGATTTGGTATGAGAATGAGTAACAATCCATTCATTCTCATTTAAAATCCATCCTAAAAATATGTAGCTTTGCTTTCCATTCGATTTTCTCTAAATTTATTCATTACAGAGAAAATTTTACAAAGAAACTTTTCTCTCTTTTCCCGACATCTACTCGTATACCAAGTTTGATACATCTTCAATGAAACACCCAGTATGGTTGTGAATAGCTTAAATTCTGTGAGCCTTGTATAATAAGGTGTTAAGAGTCAAGTTTATGTGCAGGGGGTGTACTTTAGGTGCTTACAAGCCTCTGGGTCAAGGTGCTTGTACATATAATATAATCCCATCACCATTTTGAATTGCAGAAATTCGTTTCATATCCTTAGCTTTTTTAACAACTTTTAATTACATATTTTAATAATTTTAAGGTAATTAAGAAATTGCATTTTTCAAAAAGTCCTTCTTTAAACAACTAAACTCTATCAGTTTGTCTGTAACGAACTGTGTAGCATTCACAATCGAAATACGTATCTGCTTGCATATAAATCTGTCAAGAAGATATCTGGTCCAATTTTAAAGTAAACAGAAGAAAAATAAACACTTTCATTTGGAAAGTATTCTTTTTCATTGCAAAATTCTTTTATAAATGAAAATATATAATAAAATCTTTTAATAATAATCAATATCTAATCATGAATAAATTTAAAGACAGTTTAAGAAAATAAATCTTCTCCGATAATTAAATTAAAAATTTGCAAGGTTGAAAAAGCAATAGGTACAAATCTACCACAGACCATATTTGAGAAAACACGTGACTCTGAACAACGCGTTATTTATTTTTCTTTTATTGCGCCTGCTTCTTTTGTACAACAACAATAAAAATATTTGCGTATGCAAATTTCGTGCCCACACAAGTAACGCCTTTCGGTTGCGCCATATTTCTTTTTGACATTGACAAATCATGAAATTGTAATTCTGCGTTTATCTCAACTGCGTCCTACTAAACAAACATCGTCATGACGGAAATTTGCATAATTACGTGCATTTTCATTGCGAATTATGTAAGTAACACCGAATTTCCACATCGTTATTAACAATAACGATAGGACCTATTTACTTGAACATCCTTGAAATCCCTTGTTTTAACACACAAGTTTCAGGTTCCATTAGGACGTGAAGAACGACGATTTCCCTTGAGGGTAATGAAAAAACGAAGCTTTCCGGACTTTGTATACATTTGGAGAAAAACTGCGGAGTTTTGAGGCGCAAAAGCTCGCGAGATTAATTTTACGTCTCACTGTAATTTATATTGTCGTTTATTCACTTTTAATTAACGCTAAAATTATAACCCTCGACGATATTTTTTATGTCCATATTTTATCACTTGAGATAAACTAATATTGTGTAATAATATGTGTTTAGATAAGTAAACTTTCTTGTTTATTTCGTTTTTTTATCCTTATACTGTCGCTTGACTGGAATTTAATTTGTTTATCTGTTAGAAGTGCAATAATTTACATATAAATTACTTATTGACTGCGAGATGAAGCAGTTAGGTATTAGTTTTGAATTTAAATCATCACATCAGCGAGCTGCCTCGTTTTATACATATAAAGTGTGAAAAATATCATAACGGTATGTAAAGTGATAAACTCTCGATTGCATCACAGCAACAGACATAAAATTCTGCCTTGCAGCAGATGACCTAGTGAAACACATTTGATGTAACGCGGCAAAAAAAATCGGTCAGATGCACGCCCCCTTATTCTACTGATGCACCTTGACCAACATTGTTCTGTGAATAGGAACGTTTTCGGCTTGGGCTTTGTTGGTGTTTTCAATGTCGTCTTTTGAAATTTACAGTGTTTATCACTTGGTAATTCGCGCAGATTTTCGTGATAAGCACGTTCGAGTTCGAGGAACGAATTTGTTTCAGTCTTACGCTTTGTTAACTGAATTGTTTGGTTGTTTGCAAATCGGAGAAGTTTTTTGCACTAGAAATTTTCGACACTTAAACCTGAAATCGCTTAGCATTTAATAGGTGACGCAAATGTTTACTTTGTACTTTTGCACGTCCCTGAAACGACCCACCAAATTCCGAAAGTGATTTCGGTTTGAATCAAAGAACGTTAGGTAATACTTATCTATTGGGAAAAGTATCCTACTTCTGTGAAGTTATAAGAAGAGACAAGACACTTTTTTTTATAATAGATTTAATTATGATAAGATGGTGCGTTAGACCTCGAAATTTTTCCTGCAATTATAAAACTGTCGCAACGAAGCATATTTACATGACTGCAAACAATGATAGCGTAAACCTTTACCTTGTTTGATGTTACGGCGCAGACAAAGGGCAGGTGATTTTTATGGGTTAAACAGATAAAATTGCGCATAATGTTACATTTTCATGTGCCAATCGACCTTAACACAATAATTTCTTATATCTGAGAAGTATTTGCATTTTCTCCTAAACAAACAATAATATTTATTACATCAATCTTCGGTTAAAAAAAATCGAGCTAAAATAAACAAGAAAATAAATCAAAGCTAAATTTGTTACGTAAAAAAAATGGGTTACATGCATCGGAAACGGTGTGAAGGCGTAAACGTTGCGTAAATATGTCAACTGCATAGACCTTGAATGCACATCACCTCCTAGACATTGACTATGGAGGTGTGTACCGCCGATACATGGTGAAAAATGGTCAAGGCGAAACCCCGCCAAAATAATTGAGACAATGCAACACTTTTTGTATAAAAACGACACCTGATCCGAACGTAATTAGTCCAAAACCGAGAATTCACACGTTCGGAAAAACAGAGTCGGGAAAAATGAAACGATCAGTGCTCTGTACGTTTGTGATTTTTTGTGTTTTGGCCGCTACTTATGGCATACCGTTTAAGGTAATAAATAAGAGAAAAGTTACTGCAAGGTTCAACTCTGTGCAATGAAATCATTTATTATTCTGTAGGGGGCCAGGAAAATTCGCCAAGTTCGAAATAACAACGTCCTCAGGAGAGATTGCAACTGTGGTACGTTTAATATATCGTATTGACAAAACTGTAAGATTTCTTTTTGTATCTGCAAGCAACTTCTTAAGATAATAAAATTACGAAGGTGAAAAAAGAATATTCACTGTCTAAAGCAAAGACTTCTTCAACCAATCAAGAGACGTCGAAAATTTTATTTTCGTAACTAAGCTAATAATAAAATAAAAAACAATAAACTCTAAGGAATTGATTTTATTGTGAAGATTTAATAATTTTAATTTAATTAATGTGTATTTTAAAAAAATTCTAGTGTGTGGAATAAGCAATAGACACATGAGGGTGGTGGGTGGAAACGTCACCAAAATTCACGAATTTCCCTGGCTAGTCGGATTGTACAAAGGAGGAGAATATTTCTGCGGAGCTACGCTAATAACTCGAAGGCATTTATTAACGGCAGCTCACTGTATCGAAGGGTAAAATAAAAAAAAAAATTCACAATATCATTGCTTTAAATCGGATTGCTCTTGCAGATTTGATTTGACGCAAATTTCTGCAGTCCTGGCAGATCACGACCGTGATGCCTCTAATCGACTGAACACGATCGTCGTTAAGAATGTGGTGAAGGCCCGGACTCACAAGCGTTTCGAACCGTATACTTTCAACAATGACATCGCCGTGGTTGAGTTGGATACCCCCGTGGAGTTCAACGAAAAAATTCAAACTGCGTGCCTTCCTTACTCAAGTAAGTCATGTGGTTTTGTTGGTACTCAAAAATAAAAGGACTTGCCTTCAGGATCAGTCGATTATGCTGGTAGATCTGCAGTGGTGGCTGGTTGGGGTAAACTCGGGGAACGCTTGGATACGTCGACTATTCTCAGGAAAGTCGTCGTTCCGATTTGGACCAAGGAAGCGTGTTATGCTTCAGGTTATGGAAAGAAAAAGTTGACTGAAAATATGTTTTGTGCTGGATATCCTGAGGGAAAAATTGATGCCTGTCAAGTAAGTTGTCATTGGACTTTAGAAGTCAGTAAAATCAATCATAATTTTTAAGGGTGATAGTGGTGGTCCACTCGTTATGAAGACTGATAATGGCCATATGGATGTGGTTGGCATAGTTTCGTGGGGTCGAGGTTGTGCACGGCCCAACTTGCCTGGAATTTACACCAAAGTCACTAATTATTTAGATTGGATCCAGGAGTCCCTCGATGGTGAATGCATGTGCTCACCTCCGGCGGGTGAAGTAGCAAGATATTCTCAATAAATCTACAAAGTGCCAGTTGAAGAAGCGACATTCTAGTCATTTAATTACTATTATATACAGTATAGTATTCAGATATATTATCTACTTAGTGCCAAAGTAACGCGCATAGTTCTATATGCGCTCCCCTCCTTTATTTATGTCATCCTTAATAAATAAATAAATTGTTGATCCGAACTTGTGTTCTTATTGAGATCTCAGCGAAGTATTTAGGTTCTTTCCGGGTGCTTAATCACTGGAAACCTACTTTCACGTTTGTTGCATTTGTTGCGAAAATCAAGTTTGTCGTTAGTTGAAATTTTGGTAATCCTAGTTGTGAGCCTGATTTCACTTTAAACTAATTTGCGTTTAGAGTAGAAATAGTTTATAAATATTTGGTTGACGTTTTGTGCATGTTTATACGACATCTTGAACAAGTTCGTGCAGACGGTTAGAGAAATATTAGTTAGAGGACACTCCTTTTTTTCTTCTTGAAAAATATCAAGATTTGTAGTAAATAAATGTTAGCTTACAGTTTAATATTCTATTTGATTTAAAATTAAAATAAATATAATGTGTTTAGTGTATGCAGATATAAATTTTACACAAGACATTAATTTCTTTTCCATGACATTCGTTTTTAAAGAGAATGGCTAAATTTGCATTGATTAAATGCAGTTGATGAGCAGCTCACAATGCGGAATCTTTGGACTGTGTTTTTTGCAAAGGTTAATTTTTTTGGATACTTTAGAAAACATTTTATGAACATTGAAACGATTTTAGTTTTTATTGTATTTTATCACCCGGAAAATATTTTTGTGTTTATGTTTTATGAGGAAGAAGTAACAGAAGCTAAGAAAAATGTCCGGCGAAGCAGTAAGGATTGGATAAGATTATTGAAATTAACATACAAAATAAAAGATGGGATAGCTAGGAAGTAATTAAAAAATACCTAAACAAAAGGAAAGGAAACATTGGGGCTATGAAACTACTTTAAAGAGGATTGAAAATGAAATAAAAAACAGAACAGCAAAGATAGTGGAAGCTACTTGAGGAAGTTGTGGAAAATTCTGTCAAAGAGGGAAAGCATATACAAGAATATTGAATAGCAGAAGGTTAGTGAAGAGATGTAAAGTGGTGCTGGAAAAGGAACAGAATCGTAAGTCGAAGACACGGTAAAAGCCTTTGGCAGTTAGTGTGAAAAGAAAAGGTATTCAATAAATATTAAAAATCAGAAAAATAAAGAAGAATCTTACAGATAACATTACAAGACGAAATAACGCATTGAAAAAAACATACTAAGAAAGGAACGACAAATCAAGGCCATTTAGTAATGTAACAGAACTAAAAGAGGGTTCTTCTTGGTCTCTTTTATAAATGTAGGATTGAACTAGCGATCCATTTTTATAATAGTATTAAAGAAGACTATAGATTAAAGTTATTTTAAAGAGTAAAAATGAGTTAATTTAATCAATTTAAAATTCCCTTTAATTCTATTATGAAACTGACTGCAGAAGAAATAAGATAGAAGTACAATAATAATTATAGAAAAAATTCATTCGGATTCTCGGTACGACATAAATGTATACGTAGATGATCTTAGGACATTAAACATCAAAACAAATACATACAAAATGAAATTAATAGTAATTAAGACACAAAAGAAACATCGTATATTTATTTGAAAAGTATAATAAACTAAATAAGAGATAAAATAAATACATGTGGAGCATCAGAAGATACTATCAATAGAAAAACCACAAGGTCGGATTGCAGAGACAATATATGAGATGAGAAAAATGCCAAAAAAATATAAAGCAAAAGAAATTAATTAAAATAATTAACTATCAAGAACGGAAAAGGGCTGAACCAAATGGAAAAGGGATTGTAGAGTAATCGTACGCAACATAAGAATTTCGGTGATAACTGAACGTAGTATCAATAAAAGGGAAGCAGCTGAGTTGAATAGAACACGTACAAAAATAAACGAAATTGAATTACGAAGAAAAGGGAAACTACTGTGATTAGATATCAAAAATGGGAAAGGAGAGAACATACACGAGATTTTAAAAACCAGATTGAATGTGGAACAACTAAAAGCTAACGGAATTCTAACAAAAAAAGATTTAAAAAATCCTTCATAAATGTGTGAGGCAAAAGAGATGTAAGGAAATAATAAGAAAAAGAAGCTACTGAGATGAGTTACAAAAACGGAAAACAATAGAATCTAGTAAGACATAATAAACTAATACACGTAATTTTACACCTAAAGATTTAAGCAAGAATAAAAATAACAAAGTTAAAATCCTTCATAACAAACACTCAAAGAAAAGAATTTCTTTTAAGTAAATATATATTAACCAAATGAATTAATGAACACGAAAAATGATATCTAAAGTTGTGTGGCTGGTTTAAAATACGAATAAATTATCAAGAGGTAAGATACGTTGGTAGAAAGCTATTTAAACGTGCAGAAACGCAATGGCTTTCAATAAAATTATATTTCACGAAGGCATACGAAGGGTGAAACTTTTTGTATTTTTAAACAAATCGCTGAAGAGTGAGTTGAAGTGCTTTATAATCGAAAAATATCAGTATCAATCAACTCTAGAAAGCTTTGTTCTTTTGCTGAGAACGCTTAAAGAATTCTTTTTCTTCTAAGGCTATACAAAGTATTGAGGCTGCTGTGACGTTTTACTAATAATTACATTGCGTTTTATTTTACGATTTCTTTAATATTCACGTAGCGTAAATTAACTTAAGTAAATGATAAATTGGTTTTATTTACTTTGTTTAGGAAAGTATCGCCAATGATTATGTTGCCAGGAAAATCAAATAAAAAATTTATATTTTGGTTAATGTAAAATTTTATGCGACTTTCTCTTACATGTCATCAAGACTCTATAATTAAAACATTAATTGCTTAGATGAGCGCATTGTGCAAACTTTAACTTAGAAAAGTTGAACCGATTATTTTTAAAAATAGTGTGTAACGGAAAGAAATCTAAATCTACAAACGTATTTGCATTTTTAGTCTTCGCTTTCCTTAAAATCAGTATTTGTTTTACTACGCCTTACTTTTTGGGGTAAAGAGGATTTTATCTTTTGGTGTCAGCTGCCTTCTTTCTTTGACATTTAAAACGCTCTGCAAAATTGATTTAAAAAGTTCCCACCCGTGGAATTTCGTCAGTTATATCGTTTTCACTCTCTGCCACTTTCGTTTAGGCTCGCTATTAAATTCGCAGCTTCCTGAAGTAGCACGTGCGGCGTTTTAATTTTGAAAGAGTAAGTGTGTCGCTTCTGTTAGACGTTGGAAGCAAGAGTAACCTCAAACATGAGAATAATAAAATGAAAGTAAACGCAGAGAGAACGAGAAAACATTGAGCCGGAGAAGCGCAATAAGCTTTTTATTTCTGGTTTATTAACGCAGCCTGATTTAAGATATCTAGCGAAGGAAATGCACTTTCAGTTTCCCAACATGATCTACATTAACTTTCAGCAGCGTAATGAAATGCTCTAGAAAATGATAGATTCAGATTAATAACGACGCGGCTTTCTCGTAATCAACAACGTGCAGCTACTTTATCATTTTTACAATGAAGAATTATTTCATTAAAATTGTTCGTGCAGTTTTAATTAGAAAAGTTATTTTTAATAGTTAATTAAGTTCGTTTAATAAATGTGTGAATGGTGGGAATTCCATTAAAACACTTCTTGAATCTAATCAAGCGTTACAGACTAGAAATATTATGTGCAAAAATAGCCTGCAAATTAAATTAAATAAAGAATTTATATCGATACACACCATCCTTTCTCTTCAAGGTTACTTTCTTCTTCTTGACCCAGTGAAGAACGAACAGTCCAAACCCGACGGTGAAAGCCTTACGTGAACTGTAAAGCACGTACGGGCTCCGGCCGAGACTCGAACTTTGCAAAATTTTTGGCACGTCAAGAAGTAATCATTAAAAAAAATCGGGTATTCTAACAGTGTAAGTGAGGAGTATTTTCACCTTGGAAAGGGAAACTGAATTATGCTCTTCTTCGACTGACGAAAAAAAAAGATGATAGTATCGTCAGCTGTTCTATGGCTTTCGTCTTTATGGGTTTTAAATGCGGTACAGTTCACACAGTGTCATCTTTATGGAATAGACGTAAGTAAATACTTGAGTAATTCACTAATAATTAATTATCAATATTTTGACATGTATGTCCTTTCAGACTTGTAATTTGATGATAACTTTATTTGATACTTTGGATTTGTATTTTCAAAAAGTCAGTTTGTATTTCAGATTTTCCAATTATCTTCCAACTTTGCTCTACATTTCACTTTGTATTGGACTGCTTTTTTAATTGATGCCTTTTGAAGCGTTTCAAGTTTCTCATGCTACTTACTTTTTAAACTTGATGACAAATTTATTTATATTAAAATACATTGTGTGTTTATGCTTAAATTTATAATTTTTAGTGTCGAAAGAGTTTTTCTTGATTAAGAAATTAAGTTTTACTTTTAAGCTAACATTGAATTTTATTATAAAGTTTAAAAGCTTGGCAGGGAATCCTTTTTCTTACCTTAATTGTATTTAGATTCCTCGTTTATAATCAATGAGCTTGTCCCCGCACTTGTAATTTCTTTCAGAGATAAAGCAGGTTCCTCAGTTTTTAAAATATTGTAAACAATATTACATAAATGAATCCGTTTGCCAATTTTTATGTTTTTCTAGTTTGTTTTAGCAAATGTGGAAAGATTTGTTCTCAGCAGGGTACATATAAGGCATATCTAACAGTAATTTTGAATGTTTTCATGACAATAATTTAATCTTCTGAGCATCATTTTGCTTCTCATGTAATACGATGTTTAAAATGGTAAATTTCATTAAGACTTGAACGAATGTAAAAAGAATTGGTACCAGAATAGAACCCTGTGGGACTTTTGTTCGTAGAGGAAGTACATTAATATTTATTTTAATTGTTTGACTTCTATTTCCTAAATAATGTTTAAATCATTCCCAAGCCAACTTCCTTATCCATAATAGACAAGTTTTGACAAAAGCGGTTCATGATTAAAACCATTAAAAGCTTTTGAAAGATCTAATCGGTTAATGAATTCAACATGTAAATTTTTTGAGACAATTTTGTTTTTTGTTGACTTTGTACACAATTCCCTATCTACAATTAAAATTAAAATATATTTTGAATTGATACTGGCCAATAATTTTCTTTGACAAAATTAAATTAGTTGTTTAAATACAAACGAAATGAATAAAGAAAACGATTAGATAAATCTAAATTGTTAAAAATATGTCTTAACTTATTTTTTTTGTCCTACTTTTATTTCAGTAATTTATGCATGTTCTAGTATCTTTTTCATGTTAAGTAAAAAATACTTATTATATTAAAATGACTGCAAAACATTTAAAATTACGGTTGTGTTATATATAAATAAAAAAGAAAAAAAAACAAATTAAAATAATTAGTACACATTATCGTAGCTTTAAACACAGTGTTCCCTTAAATTAAACCGAAAAGAAAGTGACCTGGAATTTTGAATTTATTATCCACTTTAAAAATAATTACTTCGTTCCACATCAGCATCAAAATAAAATTGCAGAAGTGCTCTTTAACATCACGCCCGCCCCGACAACCCAAAAGCATTAAGCTAACACAGGCACGTGATTTAATTTGAGTTTCAGAACACATAAGTCACGTGTGAAAGTACAGAAGGGAAACGTTCGCAAACTTTGCTCATAAAATAATTAGGACGTTTCGCATTTTGCAGAAGTCGAAAAATTTACTACCGGGGACCAGCAGCAGGGTGAATACGAGCGCAACGGGGAGGTTTTTATTCAACGAGCTTTTCGGTCTTGCCAGCACAATTGCTGGGGTGGCCGGAGGAGGTGGAGGAAGCAGTGAAGATGATGATGATGATAGTTCCAGGCGCAGGAATTGTACATGTGGTAAATTATAGTTTTGCAGTAAAAGTAACATTTTCAAGCAGTTTTTTCCCAGAGTGTGGGGTTCTAAACCAAGAAAATAGGATAGTTGGAGGTAGACCAACAGGAATAAACAAATATCCTTGGATTGCAAGGCTTATGTATGACGGTAATTATCATTGTGGAGCGTCGCTAATCAGCCAGGATTATGTTTTGACCGCGGCGCATTGCATTAAGAGGTGATTTTTTCAAATTATTCTACAGGTTTTTAAGAAGCCTCAAGTTGTAGATTGAGAAGATCGAAAATGAGGGTCGTTCTTGGGGATCACGATATAACAACAACGATGGAAGCTCCTGCCAAAATGAGAGCCATCTCTGCTATAATTAGGCACAGAAATTTCGATGCTAATTCCTACAATCACGATATAGCTTTATTGAAGCTAAGAAAACCAGTTGTTTTTTCCAAAAATATTAAGCCAATATGTGTGCCTACAGGTAATTCTAATTTTGTAGTTATTTCTTAGCTAAATTCACTTTTTTTGTTTTTATATAATTAAAATCAAAACACGTTCATTTATAAAGGAAGAACTTCTTCCTCTTCATTGTCTTGATCCTTTGTGAGTGTTGGATGCCTTATTTGCTGTTATTATTGATTTATTCTTTTCATTCTGGCAAGCTCTTTTTATCAAGTCTCTCGACTTTATGTTTTCTCCGTTATTTCGGTTTTCTCTTTTCCCTTCTCGTTTTCTTCTTTTGGATTATTATTCATTTAGCATTGATTTATTAATATAATTTGAGATATCCTGATATTTTAGGATCATATGATCCTGCTGGTAAAATCGGCACTGTAATAGGATGGGGCCGGACAGCAGAAGAAGGTATGCTACCTGGAGTAGTCCAAGAAGTCGAAGTTCCTATCCTGAGCTTGTCTCAATGTAGAGCAATGAAATATAGGGCTTCCAGGATCACGTCATACATGTTATGCGCTGGAAAAGGAGCAATGGATTCCTGCCAGGGAGACAGCGGTGGTCCTTTGGTCGTCCACAGTGGAGATAAATACGAGATTGTTGGTAAGTAAAAGAAAATACTTGCGAGTTCTGTTGTAATTGGTTGAGTGTTTTAGGGATTGTGTCTTGGGGAGTCGGATGTGGAAGGCCCGGGTATCCCGGCGTGTATACGAGGGTATCAAAATATTTGAATTGGTTGAAATATAACTTGGATGACACTTGTATATGCTCGTAATTAGTAGCTGATTGTATGTGTTCAAATATTACGAATTAATATATAAATTTGAAAATATTCTTGAAAAGTAATTCTTTTTTGGTTCAAGTTGCCCTGAAGCTTTGATGCATAAATTTAATTATTTTAGTATTTTATTTCTTGGTACTTTTTTCTGGTGAACAAAAAATTCTAGGGAAGCAAATTAAATTGGGAAAGAAGTATACTCGGAGTGAAAAGGACCGAAGAAGGACCTACGAGGAAACGAGAGATTGCCAGAAGATGCTTAAGAGTCGCATGCGATTAAGAAGAGAAGTGGGGAACTAAAGAAAAAATGGAAGAAGAGGCGTTGACGGATTTAAGAGATAGAAAAATAATGAATTGGAAAACAGAAGCCAGTAACTTTTTTTTTGCTTAATTTTAAATACAGATTCTAAGCATCCATTACTTTATACAATCATTGCAATAAGGACTCTTTCTTGAATGAGTGTGAAGAATTGACTTTTCGAAACTGTATGAAGAAAACTGTTATAAAACTAAAAAAAAGTGTTTCGCTTTCAAAAATTGATGATATTCTTTGAAGATGTTCCCTGCTGGGCCTCTCAAAAACTGTTACATTGAAAGACAGGTATGTATCTGGATTAGTAAAAAAAAATACGGGTTCGATGTGGGTGTGTCGATTTGGATGTAAATCACTCTCAAATGATTTCGGCGGACATTGACACCCAACCTGTCGCTTTTGTGTTTTTACGACTTTAATTATCATGTTTTGAATAGATGTAGAATTTTCGGTACCGGTTTCTCGCCTTCGACTGGAAGCAATCCGCACCTACGTGACTTACCTCCGTTCCTTTCCAAATCCTTTACGCCAGCGACTTCGGCTTCCAAACAGTAGTTGCCGGCGAAATTTATTTGCCGCAAGGTCACAGGTGATCATCCAATTATTTATTTGTTATTAAATGAGATTGAGATTGAAACGCGAGGAAAATATTTACCTGCTTGCCTGCCGGACGGTCTGGGGTTCGAAAACATATTGCAAGCTGTTGAATTAAGAAATGAAATTTCTATTGAATATGCAAATAGCGGCGATCGGCTAAAAGGATTTTAATAAAACAATTATTTACCTTTAGCTATCTGTTAAAACGTATTAATTTCACAGCCTGTACTGACAACTGTTCTCAAATTCTTTGTTATTTCCAGCAAAACCCCCATTTGTTTCGCTTAGTTTCAGTGCAATTAAAAAAATGTATTCGGTTCTTTGTTAATCGAATTGTATTTAATTAGTTCAATTAATAGAGTAGAAAACGCAATGTTTAAAAAAAACTTATGTGAAGTTTTGGGATGTTAAGGAAGCTTATTAATTGCCCTAAATATTTTTAGAATTTTGAAATGATTATAATTGGAGTCTAATTAAAAAATACTGAATTTATTATTTGCCTTTCGAGAGAATTTCTATTCTTGCATGTGCACTCTCTGCATTTTACAGCAAAGTTGAATTACTGTAATTCGTTTTCTTTCTTGTGTTAAATCTGCTATTTCAAATAAAATTACTTTGCCTGGGGGCATTCAATTATATTGAGTGCTTATTTTCTTCTATCTAGTTCCTAAAGAAAACATTACTTTAGTTTCTGTCTTCAAAACAAAAATTTCGTTCCAGTTTTATTCCAAAATAAACTACTTTTCTGTAATTAGTTTGAACATAACGAAGTGACTGAAAAACATCGACTTCTTTTATGATTCGAATTTTATAGCATCCTTGATTAGTGGCATTCCACAAGTTTAAATATTTTGTTTAAAGTTCAAGATGAAGCATGTATGAATCATTTACGAAATCGTCTGTTTCTCTTTTTAGATGAATGGATTCCTGAGCATAATGAAAATTTCTTTGGGAAACTGGAAACTTCAAACTATCTTTTCTTAAAACTAGTTCTTAACTTTTTGATTTCGTTAAATGAAATCGTTTCACTCAGATCTCATTTTTAGCGCGCGAGGTAGGGGGAAATGAAACTGAATTTCTTTCGCATGAATTCATTCACCGTGTTTAATTGTTAAATCTGGTTAATAGCCGGGGCACGTTTTTGACACGGGCATGAAGCGTAGCGTAACAGTACAAGGCCCAGAGAAAACTGCCCGACGAAGGAGGACGACGATTTAAAGAAAGAAGTGGCTAGCAGAGCGTGTATGCAAGAGTCGCTAACAGCCTGGCAAAACAACACCTGAATCTTAATGTCAAGTTCATTGAAACCATGTACTTCTTGCACGCACTCACACATGAACGCTTAATTTCGACATAATGCGAGAAAAACGACTTCTGGCTCGCATTACGCCTTAATTGACGCAAACCGGGCGAAATTGTGGTTGTCGTTGCTCCTGCGATGGAATAACAAAAGGAGTAACAACTGAAAATAGTGGAGCGCGTGTGGCCATTTTGCTGATGGAATTTAACAATCGTTGAAGACTTGTCGGACAGCAGTTGCCTCCAGGTATCGACAGTTGCGTTGCTGGCGAGGCAACCATCTAAATAAAAGTGATCTCGTTGATTTATTGATGTTGGAGGAATACGTTTGTAAATAGTTGTGATGGCCGTTTTTCGTATATATTCGATCGTAATCTTGGGAACTTTTTTTTGGATTCTAGCTCTTGTAAGTACACCTTTTTTTTAAAAAACTTAATTCTTACTAAATAACAATTAAATAAAAGAGATTATAAGTGGATTTTGGATAATTTTATTTGAATATCGAAAAACTTTTTTCCTAAAAAAGTTAAATCATTATCCAATGTGTCACGCACGTAGATTATAAAATTTTACCAATTTTTCTTGCATAATAAATATTTTTGTTTAGTTTTTTCAAATTAGAAGTTTCGTTTTCTTGGAAATATTGATAAAATTTTCTCATTTTTCTCACTTGTAATTTTTAAGTTTTTGTGTAATATTTATTATTATTTTTTATTAATTTTTGAAAATGCTCTTTCTTTATTTATTTTATTTTTAAAACCACTATTTAACATTTAATAGAATTAGATGGATATAAAATAAATTAAGTTGTTAATAAATTCTTACATAAAAGAAATAATTTCTAATATTCCATTTCTTTGTCCCAATGAATATTTTTTCTTTTATTTTTTTAGAATGGCTTTATTTTTTGAAAATTTGTTCATTTATTTTTAATTCTTATTATAATTTATTAATTTTGCTTTATTTTCTATTAAAAAATATGAAGCCCTTATGTAATTCTTTCACTAAACAATAAATTCATCTAAAAGCTAATTTTTATCAATTCAATTAATCAATTTGTTTTTTTTAGTACTTTTTATATCATTTCAATTTTTTAAATTTGACTATTTTGAGTAACTTAAGTGGCCCGAAAAGATAGTAACTGTTATCTGAAGCTCTTTGGCCCTTTGGTCTCAGATTGTATTAGGAATGAGCATGTGGAGTAAATTTTTTAATTATTTTAGGGTCATTTTTAAGTCTTTTATTTTTATTATTTTTTCTAAACTTTAAGTTGTTTACGTTTCATTTCATATTATTTTGAAACTTAAAAATTAACGAGAATAAAAAATACTACTAAAATCAGTTGATTTAACTTTTCTTCCTGATTTTTATTCCAGTACTTTGCGAATTATAGCACAACGTTTATTGTTTGGTTAAATTGATTGAAATAAAATAGAAAAAACTTTTAACGTTGCATAGAGCACGGATAAGGACATACAATTTCAAAAACAAATTTTTTTGATTAATCTTTCCTGCAAGCAATTTGGAAGAATTTGTTGCTACATTGTATTCAACATATTTTTCATATTTTATTATTTCATGAAATCTTTAAAGTAGAGAAACGCGACTTTATTCAAACATATCAATTACCAAATTTTTGTTTGTAGCGATTTAAATAGTCAATAATTTTTAAACGACTCGCAATAAATTCTTTCTTTTCTTTAAAATGTTTAGAATTTTTTAGATCTATTTAAATAATTGGGACCTTCATAATTAAGCTAAGCACTTCCAATTTCATAGTTAGTAGTTCGGTTGATTAAAAAAAATTATCAGATTCGCTCTTAACTGTGTGCTAAAGTCTTCAGGTTAAATATGCTTGAGGTTTCGCTTCCGACCAAGCGTTTAAATCTCCGACATAAACATAAATCATTAAAAAGCTTTGCCTGTAACTGCTGATGTAATCATATAATATATACTTAATTATTCATCATCTTAATGCACATATTTTCCAAAAACAAACTAAGTTGTTGTTATTATCACGCCTTCCAGTAATAAAGCGAATTTCATTTACATACATTGCGTCTTGTATACTTCTTCGTCTTTCGATTTATATCAGCACGCGATAAAGAAGATTTATAAAAATGATAATTGCATAATTAACCTTCGTCATATTGGCGTGCCCATTCGCCGCGAACTTTAAAGTTTTTTTTTGCATCGATTCTTTCGACATTCCGATTTTATGTCCCTACATTATGCATCATCGCAAAAATTTTTGAGATACCTACCTAATTAAAATTTACCTCACGTTGATGTTGAACACGCCGAGCTTTCTAAGCGTTTTTAATTAAGTATGGGCGCGAAAGTTTCGATCGTGTCGTGTTACTTTTCGTCTGTGATTGACATGACTTCGTCAAGCAAAAACAACAATCCCGACCTCAGCTAATCGAGAGAATTTTGAGAATGCGCTTATTTGTAATAAACGTTCGAAGGCTATGCGAGGTTCAAAACAACTCCATAAAAGAATTTATTTACGCGCTCACACGAAAGGTTCTCAACCTTTGTTGTCCCTTAGGAATGTAAGGTAATGATGCGCTATTGTTGGTGATAATTGTATTGCAATGCTTTCAGTGCATGTCACGCCGTTATTTGCTTGATGTATTCATGGTGAACACACGGTCATCTAATTATATCAGTTATTTCACTGTGTACAAAATAGTACTTGTAATAATGAAGCATTTTTGCAGGCAAATGTAGTCGATAGTCGAGAGTCTAAGAATTTGTTTCCCTCGCGATTTGGATCGTATGGTAATCATCCACCCCCGAGGCATGATACACCAGCATCTTTGTGTTCTTGCAGTAAGTATTTATTTTTACATTATAGATTAATATTTCGTTTATATGAATTGTAAACAATTTAAATGAACATTTTATAATGATATACCAGGATCTCACAATAATAAATTGTTGTTCGCCTCAAAGTTTAACTGTAACTTTCTGAACGGTAGATAAATAAATTTAATGGTGACATAAAAGCATTATGTATCTTGTTTATCTCTGTGTAGTGAAATGAATTATTTAATTCGACTTGTTTTACTAGGCTGTGGTGTGAGGAACGACGCCAGCAGGATCGTGGGAGGCCAAGCAACGGCACAAAATGAATTTCCATGGATGGCACGGCTTTCTTATTTTAATAGATTCTACTGTGGAGGAATGTTAATCAATGATCGTTACGTGCTGACAGCCGCTCACTGTGTTAAGGGGTAAAGCGTTTAAACATGGAGAATTTTCTTCCTAAGTGTATAAAAATAGGAGAACGCTTGGCATTGACATTGCCCTCGACTTTCGACTGTGTTTGTCTGACATTTTACCACGGAAAAACCTATGTATATCAACTTAAAAACCTGATCTCGACCACCTTTTATTTCTGTACCTTTTAAAATCAATAACAAATTAGCATCAGTGTCGTGTTTGCCGGAGATTGTTTAAAAGTTTATCGGAGCCTGTTTAGGTCAGGTTCGTTATCTTTATAGAAATGTCGTCAAGTAAAAAATATCGTTCACGTTTGTGGTTCAAGTCATTAAGCGTTTCTCTGAAGTGCAATTTACAGAATTACTTACTGATGCATGGGGATTTACGTAAATATTTTGCAAGTTTTTTTTTAATGAATTAGATTGAGAGTAGCATTGCCTACTTTTATGTCAAAGAACAAAAATATAATTACATATAATATTTTGGTTAAATCTTCGAATTCTTAATTTTCTTCTAAAGTAAAGCGATGAGAACTTAACTCGTATTCTTTTAATGATATCTTTACATCACTAATTTACGAGGAACTGTTTGATTTCTCTTATTTCTGTTCCATGTTTGTAAAAAAAGCTAATTTTTTTGTTAGAAAGTACCACGAGATCAAATAAATTTAAATTCGAGTAAGGTGGAATTGTTGCTACATAGTTAGTGACACTGATTAAAAACAAACTTGAATAACTGTCGAATTTACCAATTTATGAAATGGAATATAATACTTTTTTCATAAAAAATTATTTTAAAAACTGAGAACCAACAAAATAATACATGGAAGTACTGCACAAGACAATCCAAAGCGTTTGCAAATCACATTTATAAACATAGCACGCTAATAAATTCGTAATTTCCCTCCCGTTTTCCCAACTCAATAGGAAAAGAGCTTGACCTACTCTACCTAAATTCAGTTTATCTTATGGTGCTATTTTTAATAAAATTGTAAGATAAACATTCCTTTAAATAGCTTTCGAGTAGAAAATAAACTCCAGGGGCAATTTCAATAATAAAATTTCATCTTCTTTTGCTTCTTAGGTTCATGTGGTTTATGATCAAAGTGACTTTCGGCGAACACGATCGTTGTAATGACAATACCAGGCCAGAATCCAGGTTCGTCCTTCGGGCAGTCACAGGCTCGTTCAGTTTCCTGAATTTTGACAACGACATCGCCTTGCTAAGATTGAACGACAGGGTACCGATAACGGACACCATCAAGCCGATTTGCTTGCCATCAAAGACTGGTACTTTTCCCGCTTTGAGTTCAAACATCTAAACCCTTTGGTTTTTATTCTTTTTTAGATAATTTGTACGTGGGTAAATTGGCAACTGCCTCGGGTTGGGGCACGCTGAAAGAGGACGGCAAGCCTTCGTGCATTCTGCAAGAAGTTCAAGTACCTGTGATTAGCAATGACGAGTGTAGGAAGACTAATTATTCTTCTAAAATGATTTCTGATAATATGATGTGCGCGGGGTATCCTAGCACTGGACAAAGAGATTCTTGCCAAGTAAATATGAACATGAGTTATTTTCACTTTAACTTCTTTTAAATTCAACAGGGAGATAGCGGTGGTCCTTTAGTAACGGAGAGGGAGGATGAACGATACGAGTTAATAGGTACTTATTCGGCTGGAATAATTTTATTAACGATGTAAGTAATTGTAATGTTTTCAAGGAATCGTTTCCTGGGGAAATGGATGCGCCAGGCCCGGCTATCCTGGAGTTTACACTCGAGTGACGAGATACTTGAATTGGATAAAAGATAACTCAAAGGATGGTTGCTTTTGCGAAGACTGATTGCATTATGTGTAGCTCTTGTGATATTTTGTAAAGATGATGTGCAATTCAGTTTTTATTTAATGATAACCTTAATTTAAGTGTAATTAATTCATAATTATTGTATACAGTCGGTTTGTATTATAAATCATAAATAAATAAAAGTTAGCAAAATTTTTTTAAAAAATGTTCCCGTTAAAAGTTTCTGTGTAAAACGAATACTTATAAATAAGGATGCATATTCTTATTGATTAAGGATTAAGAATGTAGTAAAAGTAATGACATTCATTTGATGTACTTTCATAATAATAATAATTAGCTACGTCATTAAATGAATTAAATTAGTTCCTGATCTTAATGCAACATTGCAGATAATTAGTCTTCCTTAGACAGTCAAAAAATATCTAAAGAAAGTACAAATAATTATTTCTGTTAAGATAAATAAACATTTAAATTTAAAATTTTATTTTTACTGGACATTTTTATTTTATCCTCCAAAATTTTTCATCCATTTAAATACAAATTACTGATTTTATTTAACCTTGACATTACGTCAGTAGAAGAACCTCTCGGACATTGCTGCTTACACACGCAGAGAGCATCGAAATAAAGAGCAACGCAGAGCACTGACCCTAACAGAAGTGAAGGAGACCAACATGCGTCTTCCCGTTCGAACAAGCATTATTTTCGCGTTTTGTGTTCTTTTCATTGTAAGTCTCTTTTTGTTTGATGTGCGTTTCTAACGGTTTGCTTTCTTGAAGGACGCCAGAAGCGAAGCGGGCAATTATGAAGGAAGAATTTTAGACTTTTTACTGGGATCCTGTAACTGTAGTAAGTTCAAACTCGAAATCAAAAATGCAGTGCAAATTCTTTTTTATTTTTTGAGAATGTGGAAGGCCTAACAGAGAATCGCGTCTTTTGGGCGGTGAAGTGTTGAGGGGGTACGAATTTCCTTGGGTCGCTCTCGTGCAAATAAAAGGAAGCAAGTCTGTGCAAGGAACTTTAATTAACAGCAAATACGTCATTACTTCTGCCACATTATTGACGGGGTGAGTGATACTTTTAATTTTTCATTTTTGAGTCCAAATCCAACATAATTTCAGTCTAACACCTTACGACGTTAAAGTAACCCTAGGGTTTTTCGATCGTTGTAACTCCGACGTATCTTCAACTAATTATAGTGTCGAGGCAATCATTTTGCATCCAGATTATGGTCCGACGAATCGAGCAAACGATTTGGGGCTTCTTAGATTGAAAGGCGATGTTAATTTTGAGAAACGCATATCTCCAATATGTTTGGCTTTACCAGGTAATTCCTTGCAAGTAAATTATTATGTCGTCTTTATGTGAAAGCTCAAATTTAGGTAAATCCTATCTGGGGCAAGTTGGGACGATTGCAGGTTGGATTAACGAAAACTCCAAGGATAAAAGTCTTTACTGCAGACCGCGAAAAATGGGTCTCCCAATTTTGGGACAGAGAGAGTGTTTTAGTACAGCTCCGGATCCACATTATTTTAGTAGTGATAAAGGATGCATTGGAATTATAGGAGCTACGAGTGGAATTTGTGAGGTAGGTACCCTAATAATGAAGCTATTTTCCATAAAAAGGCAAATATTTAAAAATTAGTTTTTGATTTTAATTCCTTTCATATTGCAGGGCGACGCTGGTGGTCCCGTAATGTTCAGAGATTACGATGGCGTATATGAATTAATAGGTAAATCAATTACTTTGAAATTTTAACACGTGATAAAAAAAACGTTGTTTCGTTTCAGGAGTCTTATCAGATAAGAACGAGTGTGGAGATCGTCCAAGTACGGCTCTGTTTACCATCGTTAATAACCATATGTCTTGGCTAAAGAAAAATACTAAAGAAGGATGTTATTGTTATAAATAAGTCCACGTTATTTATTATTGACATTTTGACTTACTCGTGTTGCAGCTTATAGAAGATTAAATTACTTTAATGACGGTACTGAAATACTTATTTTTTCTTAGCAAAAAATAAATGCAAAAAGAAAAAAAATATGGAAAGTCGAGTTTTGCTTTTGTGCATAATAATGTGCGGGTTGTATCAAATTTCGCTTTCATACTGCATAACATTTGAATGTGCATAAACGGTTGGAATGAAGTTCAAGTTAATAGTAATGTTGTTGCTTCTGTTTTGTCAAATGGTAAGGCGTGGATTACAGTTTGAGATTTTGAATAATTTGGACTCATTTTTGAGTGACACTGTGTATTGCTTTAAGGTGTTTTTCAATAAAATGCATAAACGAAAATCAAAGTATTTGGAATTTCCAAATTTTTACCCTCCCGTTCGTTCTTGCGGTAAGTACCAAAAGGGCTTTAAAAATAATATCAGGATAGGATAGAAACTTTTCCTTTTTTTATGCTTGTCATGATATACGGCTTCCTGTTAATAAACTTTAGCTGTCAATACAGGTTTATTTTGGGTAAAGATGGTTATGTTTAACTCATTTTTAATATAGAGCTACTTTTATTACAGAATGTGGCATTCCAAACAGACAAAAGCAAGATGATCAACAAAGAATAATAGGAGGAACGGAAATAGAACCTCACGCTTTTCCCTGGTTGGCGTCAATTCAATTCGCCAACGTGTTTATGTGTGCTGCTTCGATTGTATCAGATCGATATGTTATAACTGCAGCACATTGCTTCCCAACGGGGTAAATAAGTCATTGACCTTCAAAATGTTTTTAGTTTCCACACATATTTTCCAGATTTATTAGCGAAAGAATAAAAGTAATAGTCGGACAACATGATCGATGTGCGTTGAGTAACACAACGATCATTCTTTCGGTCAACAGAATCATCAGGCATGAGGACTACATCGATGAAATTTTCTTTGCCGATATAATGTTGCTAAGATTAAGCATGAGATTATCGTTTAACAGATTCATACGTCCCATTTGTCTGCCATTTTATGGTTAGTGAAGTAAGTAAGTATCTAGGGTTTCTAATTAAGCGATTTTTCAGAAACGAGCTTAAGCGTCGTGCCAAAATATGTTGGAAGAATGGGGATTGTTGTTGGTTGGGGACGAACCAATGCAAGCTTGCCGGACTCGTCTTGCACTCCAAAACAGATTTCCGTGCCAATTTTGTCCAAAGATGAATGTAGTGCGGCTGCATCGTCCTTGTTTTGTGCAGGTTTTGTGGATGGTCAACAAGATTCTTGTGGTGTGGGTATAATTTTTTAAATTAGATGCACCGTTTTAATCTTTATTATTTCAGGGTGACAGTGGAGGTCCTCTTCAATACAGAAGTTTTTATAGACGACGATACGAGCTCATAGGTAAAAGTTTCAATTTTATTTGTTATCTGTTGGCTATGCAACAATTTATTCACGTACGAGTTAAGTATATTTTGAAGGAAAGTTACTGTTTCAATTATTTAATTCTAGTTTGCTTCACACAAAAGATTAATTTAATTTTAAATATTTAAAAATCATTATTTATTTGTTGCAGGAATCGTCTCTAGTGGTGTGGGATGTGCTTTGCCTAGTTACCCGGGGCAATATACAGACGTGATTAGGTTTTTGGCGTGGATTTGGGGAAACATAGAGGACTCAAATTTTTGTTGGTAGTAAAAGAAAATTTGAGTGTCTGTTATGTGTTAATTTGGATCTATTTAAAAGTTATAAAATATAGTTATCATGGCTATTTAGTGATTTTTAGATTTAATTTTGATTTAATAATAAATCACAGATGCAATAACGCACGAAATTATTTTCCTAGCTTCCACCAATCTCATGTTGAAATCCTTACCTGTTTCTCTATATTTAGTGTAATTATAAATATTTACAAAATCAAGTTTTCTTGCCAGATGAAAATTATGAAAATTAATTAAAATTGTGTAACTGGCATATAGAAAGTGTTAGGAAAGAGTTTATACATGTATTTCGGCCTTATTGGGCTTCATTAGAACTCTGTACAGAGCCCAATAAGGCCGAAATACATGTATAAACTCTTTCCTAACACTTTCTATATGCCAGTTACACAATTTTAATTAATTTTCATAAATATTTACTTTGATAAATTATCTCAAAACGGACACTGGAAAATAGCACAAATGCTCGACGTTTCACTATCGCACTATCGCAGGAGTGATATTTTCACTCCTGAAGAAACTATCAAGCGATAGTGAAACGTCGAGCATTTGTGCTATTTTCCAGTGTCCGTTTTGAGATAATTTATCAAACAATTTCACCGGGCAAGAAGCTACCAATCATTATAAATATTTACGTTTATACAATAAAGAATAAAGTATTAAGCTCTATTGGCGTCTGTCAATATCATGTTCGTTTTTAGCTTCTAGAATTTAGTTATTTTTATTAATTTTCTTCTTTTAATTTAATAATTAGTTTAAATTTTAGCTCGTTGTATTATTTTGTTTGTATTTTATTTGTGTTTATACAGAGTCTTCAAATAAAACTAAGAGCCACGTGACCTTTGGCGCGAAACCATCTGCAGTTTTTATATTTTTACGTATTACTGGCTGGTTCGCTGTAAATGTTATTAAATTTCAGCTAGCTTTTTGTTAATTTACTATTTTTTATAGCGAAAACGATTAAGTGTGGAATCATTCAGCTCACGTTCGTGATGTGTAGTTGTTTACTTGTAAGTTGGTTGCCTATTTGCATCAGTTACGTAACTCTCAGATTTATGTGAAGGCTTTATATATTTTTTTCACTCAATGTTCTAGCTGGAAAAGCAGCATCTTGGATACTGGACCTCTCTTAGAGATACTGTTGGCAACGATCTTTCATAAAAAGTCTCGACATTGAGCTTCAAAAATCATTAAAAGCGGTTAAACTATAAAATAATTCACTAAAAATAATTGCAAGAAAATGGAACTCTGTTCTCACTTAATTGAAATATAATAAATATTTTCGAAAATTGACGCAACTTGATGGAGCAAAAACAGTTGCAGTAGGACACGTACAAAATTCTTTCGTCGGTGTCTAAATTATAACGAAAATTCAGAAGTACAATATTAGTGAAAATATTACATAAATTCTACTAAAAGATTTTTGTTCATCTAATTTTCCCAAGCTCACAGAGCTTGTCGAGGAGGGATGTTGGTGGTTGAGACTGACTTATAGATGTTTTTATATCTCTTTCGGTATTCCCCTTACAACCTGGGAAAACGCAGAAAACCCAGTCCTAAGCTTTTCTGATGAGGCATCATATTGCTTAACTGGTAAAATCCGCATTGAATGATGAAGACGAATGCACAATATCCCCAAAAAGTTAACGTTTGAGCTGGGATGATGGACAATCGATTAATGGGACGGTAATTTTTTGTTGGCACACAGGGTGGTGAACAGTATCTGGACTTCCTCCAATTTAAATTAATTCCGGCTTTAGTGGTACTGCTTTCTAATCTAGAAGATGCTGATTCACCCAATCCCAGAATTTGGTTACAGTAAAATGATGCACCTCCTCATTATGTACGTCCAGTATGGGAATATCTCAATATATTATTTCCTATTCGGTGGATTTGTAGACGGGACCTATTGAATGGCCGGCAAGATGTCCGGATTTAACCCCTTTGGATTATTTCCTTTAACTTAAATTAAAACCACGTGGTAATGTGCATTGTTCTAAAGATTTGATAATGGTTTTTAAACCGATTATATTATTATGGTTATATTATTTTCTATTCGGTGGATTGGTAGACGGGACCTATTGAATGGCCGGTAAGATGTCCGGATTTAACCCCTTTGGATTATTTCCTTTAACTTAAATTAAAACCACGTGGTAATGTGCATTGTTCTAAAGATTTGATAATGGTTTTTAAACCGAAACATGTCATCCAACTAACGTTTTCTGTACCGATGGGCGAAATATAGCAGAAATTTGTTCAACGTTTTTTCTATAGTGACCTTCCGGCAAATCTTTTTATCAAAATTTATTCTCAGTCACTAACATCATCACTAACTACTATTTTGAAAATTATATCTTTAAATGATGATTTAAAAATAAAAATCGACGTGTTCTCAACCATTTCATAAAATTTATCCGTTACTTTCTGGAAACACTGTAATAATCAGATAGCAGAAATTCTATGGGATGACGAAAGCTCGAGTAGTCGGCCAGCCGACTCGACGAATCGTTGTCCAGAGGTTCATTATGTGTCTATACTTGGTCCGTTGTAGCGAATGCTAGCGTTACAGCGGGTCATGTACGGAAACATAATGAATTTCGGCATAAGTTTCTTCGATTTAGCTGGCCGACTATACGTGCTTCGTAATCCCATAAAACTCCCGCTGTCTGATTATTATTGTAACTAAACTGGCCAGAAAATGTTTAATTTTTCGTCACTAATGAATTCACTAAATAATATTGTAAAATATATTATCAATATTATTTTTAATAATATTATAAATAGTAAGGTCTGTGTCTGGATAACTTCCAATCAATGTTTCGCTATATGATTGGCAAATGTTTAGATATTGCTTGCAAGAGCAGTCGATTGTACAGTGAAACGGTGATTAGTATAAATTGTGTGATACGTTGACAAGAAAAATTACTCGAACTATAATATAATATAATATGGATAGTCGGCGCGTAAGAAATTTAATAGATTGGATTTCTATATTTTTATTAATTTGTTGTAAGTCGGTTTTGATGCAATGGATTCCTCCTCTGGACAAGAGTTTCGGGCTTATATGTAATCTTCAGCAGAAGAATAACTATATTTTTATTTTGAAGGGATTGTTCAGCTGTTGACTAGATGACATGTTTCGGAAAAAAATCATTTTCAAATCTACAAAATGAACAATTTTATGAAATTAAAGCTAAAATAATTGTGAAAAAGTTACTACAAACCTAATTATATCGAACACGCAAGCGCAGCTGGGCTGTCAACAGTTGTTAAATGATTAGTAAATAATAAATAGATTTAAAAACTTAACTTCGATTTGGTAACCTAAGTTCTATTCGTTATTATAGTGACTTAAGGCATATCTTTTAATATTTATATTTTTATTGTTTTTAAAAACAAACATTTTATTATTTAAATAAAAAATTAAAGTTTTTTACTTTTCCATTACGCATTTTATTTTTTTTCCTGCTTCCTACTTTCAATTTTTATAACTCAGTCTGTCCAATAAATCGACAAAAAAATGTTGAAAGAACAGGCACCATAGAAGATACTGGCGAAACTATCAGTTTGCCATGGCAATATCTTTGTATAGGATACAATATTTCTTTAATTTTATTTCTGGAAAACTAAAACACATAAAAAATTTTTCCATTTTCTGTCCACACAAAACTGACTCACAGACAAATTGTATATAATCTCAAACATATTCACACAGCCGTTGATACACTTTTACGTCATATTTATCATCAGCTGTGCAACTGAGTGGTATTAATTCACGGTCAAATTCTACGATCGAAAGTTTCTGGTTCTTTGCGTAACACCATAAATATTTATTGCACGCTTTTAAAGAAGTAAACTTTGAATTCTCTTTTTACGCTTGGGCGTAACATACATTTCGGGTAAACTTTTATTTAATTATAAACTGTTGCCTATAATTTTCTTGACTTTGTCCACATTTTGGGAATACTCTTCTTTCGACAGCATCTTTTTTGTCGGCCTATTCAGGAATCTAACTTTGATTCTTAACATTAATTTTTGTTAAAATTTTCTGAAAAGTCACTTAATATTTAATCGTATCACTATAATCATCTGTTGCTTTAACTTTCAAGAGATTTATGTTATATAAATTTATTTTAAAGTTAAATGTTCATTTAAACTTTATTATTATTATTATTATTATTAACGGAGCAATTCTAGCTCGCAGCTAAGAGAGTAAACTTGCACGTTATCAAGTAATTTAACCTTGGCTAAACTAATGACTCAGTGAATCCCCTTATCAAACTCCTATCGCTTATTTATCTATAACAGTCGTGGACAGTTAAAAAAGAACGTACCAAAATTTGCTTAGTGCTAATGCATAATGGAGATAAGGGCACTGTTCATTCTATTCTATATTTAACTATCCACGACTTCACATCTGCTTATTATGTAGCTTTTGATAATAGATGTTTGGGGATAAGAGAGCTGAAGAAAACAAGAATTTTCTTTCTTCAGGCGTATGTTTTCAATTTATTTTCCTTTTTTTTTGAGGACGTTCTTTAACAGAATAAGTAATTCGAGGAAAAGCTCTCTCATAAATTTGGTGGAAATTGAGTTCGTTTATGTGTAAGCACTCATTTTTTCACAGAATCTCTAAATTAATTAATTAAAGTGTGTAAAAAGAGGAGAGATCGATAACAACTTTTAAATGTATTAAATTTTTGAGTGTCATTTAAAATAATTTTAAACTTTCTTCAGATTAACTTTCACTTAACGTTGATTTGGTTTTTAATTTATTAGTCATGCGCTTACAGATTTTTTCGTTTTATTTTATTTGCACCTGACCTATTTAAAAAAAAAACTTTCAGGGGGAGGCATTTTAGAAGCCCTTTGATTTATTAATATGATCATAAGCATGTTAAATTACAAGAAATTCGTTTACCTAAACTTTAGAAACGTAACATACGTTAAAATAGTTTCTGATTCATATCACGTAATGTGAACGTACTTAATTCTATATAATCAATGTGTCGCTGTACCTTTTTAAGATACCTACTGGTTTCGACTTCACGGAAGACACTAAAAAGTATGTAACGAGAAAAAACTCAGGATAAACGAGTATATCGACGGAATGCCATTAACCAGGTGTAATTCATCAAAGCAAGAGCGCGGTAACGAAAGTGAAAGGTGGATCAAAAAATAATATTTTGAGGACTAAGAACTTGTTTGTTGAGATAGTAATGCGTTCGAATTACACGTCGAGTTTTTTTTTTAAATAGACTTTCATAGTTATCTCCTATTATTGCACGAGTTCAGTGGTTATGTGCACTTACATAAAAGAAAAGAATCGTCAGGAAGCATGACAATTAATTACCGAAAATGTTAATGGATCTTGTTTGTATATTAATAAAATTTATGCAGTTAGAACGCGCTAAATTTCATTACATAAAACCACCCAACGCAACGATTTATGAAATTTAATAACGAATTTTTTTGAAGACATTTATGTAATATTTTATTAAAATATTGTTTGGTTAGTTAGTTTGATATTACTTAATATTTTCTGTTTCCTAGGAGTCTTCTGAGCGAAAAATTTTATGTATTAATAATGTTTGCAAGAAAATTTTTCAAATATTTTATACAGTGTTCAGTGTGCCAGACAGACGTGGTAACGAACTAGAAAGTTTGACATTGTTAATCGAACTGGTTAATTATGCTAAAGCTCAAGAAAAGTTGCAATTACGTTTCTGTATCTCTTTGGTAATTTACATGAAGCGGAACTAATTTATCACAATCAAAAGTATTGTTCGAGTTTTATCCCTTTTATTGTTCGTTCTCTGCGTAATTCTATTAGAACACAATAAGTCAATTGTTAATTAATAACGCCCAAATTTTCACTGACTTGGCGTCACAGTTTTTTTTGCCGTCCTCGTTACCGTTATGATACAAAACTTGAAATTGTCTCGGATGCAGGTCGTTGTGCCTTAACTCAGCTGCGGACGATTTAAAAGAAAGAAAGGAACAAATTAGGTAATAAAAGAAGTGAATCGCGAGCAGGACAATGTAGATTAAAAAAAACTTTTACGTAACAATCGACTTTTCTAATTAATGCAGATTTGAAAAAAAAATGGCACAATACAGATTTGTCGTTGCTGGTCTTATCAGTTAATTGAGGTGGACTTAGCGAAGCGATTCACTTTGTCCGGAAAATTACGTGTGTTTCCGTGACATAACCGATGGAAGTAGGCGAAAGCGTTTCTTCTTTCTATAATTTTGCAGTGATTGTTATAAAACAGACGTTTGTGTAGGTGTAATCGCTGAATATAAGACGTTAATTACTTTGATCTCAAATATGAGGGAACATTTATTTATCAAGGAATTAATTTGTTTGAAAGTTAATAAATTTTACCGTGGCATTAATTAATACTAATACGAATTAGTAAATTACCTTGCCTAATGTTACAGGCACTTCATTAAGTCGTACTTATTTGCAAATTGCATTAGGTCAAATTTTTTTCATATATACGAGTTTGGTTGGAATTAATTGCTAAATAACTCATTTCAACATCGAATATTTTGGTCATCTTTTATGTAAATCCTTTTTTTATCTGAATATATACCTGGGCAGATTCAGTGATTATCTACCAAGTAGCCATCTAGCCATGTAACAAAAGAGTTGTTATTTTCGACATTTATGAAGTTTTTGACAAATAAATTCAATTCTTTTAATAAAAAATAAGAGATATTAAAATGAAAATGAGTGATTTAAAGTTAGAACATCGAAGCAAGATTTGCCACAAAAACAAGGGAAAGCCTAAACTACAGAAAGGTTAACCAGAAACTGATAGCAGGGATTAAGCGTCTCAAGACAACAATAAAAGTTACATCAGGAAAGACAATGGAGAATCACAAACATTTACTATAAATGAAGGCTTAAGACAAGGAGGAGTAATGAGTCCAACTCTATTTACGCTCGTAATGGACAATATTATGAAAGGAGCAAGGAAGAGAACCCAAAAAGCTACATGTAGGTTACAACAGACTAGCAGCAGTGAGTGTGTCAGAATGCGCTTTCGCGGATGACATAATAGTATGTGCCGCTAAAAAAGAACATTTACAAGAAAGCCTCCAAATATGGGAAGAAGAACTATCAAAAAGAAAAATGAAAATAAACACGAGCAAAACAAAAGTAATGGCGATCAGTACAGAAAACAAGAATATAAATACAGAAATAAACGGAGAATTGTTAGAACAGGTTCATGTATTCAAATACCTAGGAGTTCTGATAGATAATGGAAACATGACAGAAGAAGTGAATGGGAGAATCAGGCATGAATGTTCCATAGTCTTAGCAAGTCTTTCATAAGCAAACAAGAAATCAGAAGAAAAACAAAGATGACAGAATATAAAACAATATTTAGACCAATTTTAATATACGGAAGTGAAAGCTGGGTTCTATCAAATGCAATGAAGAGTAAGATCCAAGCCATGGACATGAAGTACCTAAGAAAAATTAAGGGAATAACTAGAAGAAATAAGATAGGAAATGACATAGTAGGAAAGAACTAGGAATAGAGCCAATTAATAACATAATAGAAAAGCAGCAACTGAGATGGTTTGGGCATATGTGTAGAAAGGGCAATATGAGACAGGTTAAAAATGTATGGGAATCAATAGTAACAAGAAGCAGAACAAGAGGAAGACCCGGGAAGACCTGGAATGACGAAATGATAGCGATCCTAAGGAAAAGAAGGCAAAACGTGGACCGAAGCAAAGAAGTTGGTAAAAAATAAGCAGAGTAACCTTAGGTTTTCTTGATTATACATATATATACATCGAAGAATAACATTTTTAACTAAAAAAATAAATTACTAAAAATATCTAGAAAAGGGAGATGTCAGTGTATAACCATGATTGCCCATCATATTTCCAAGTCAAATTTTGGACAAATCAGTATGGTTGGGGTACAGAATTTATTCGGGACGATGCAAGAGGTGGAAGGGTTTTAGAAGTTTGAAGTACAGAAGTAGTAAAAAAGTTGAATTTAATAATGAAGGACCGACTTCAGAAAGTATCATCAATTGCTACAGAAGTTGGGGTATCTGAAGCTTAAAAAAATGCACCTAGATTTAGCCTTTGAAAAGTTCCAAACCCATTTTCACAAATTATCCCTGACGATGTAGTTTGACTATATTTTTGAGGCCTAAAGACAAAACAAGAATGAATAAGTACAGAATCTCTCCCAAGGGCAGGAAAAGTGACAGGTACGATTTTTTGGATAGGGAGAGTATCTTTCTAATTAAATACAAGTCAAAAGGCCCAACAATTAATGCAGAAGCTTGTTGAAGTACATTTCAGAACTTAAAAAAGGCCCTTGAACAAAAACGACATAAATATATTTGTTTTAAATAAATATTGATTGCTATACTACCTATGTAGTCTTTATAGTTAAAGGTTAATGTATAGGGTTAGATTTTTTCTCTGTATAAAATTTAAATTACTAGGTGCATTATGCTTTAATTTTTTGCGATTCCATATGTGGTTCCTGCATCATTGTATACGATAGTTTCGTATTCAGAGAGAACTTTTACTTAAGATTTATTTACATCAGAAAGTATCAAAAACATTTCAGACATTGGAAAAAGCTGATTGGTTTAACAGAGGGTTCGCTCGTGGTATTTGCATTTTCTATAAAATGTTAACCTGTAGACCTGAGAACTGATGTTTGCAGTATTGCAATGGAGGAAAGGCTGTTGCTTGTTCAAGAAAAGAAAATGATTTCTACGAATTTACGATGAAATTATTTCGCATATAAACTTCGTATTATGCATTAAATATTTTTGTTTACAAATAATTAATTTGGTAGACAAAGAAAGCATGAGCAATTTAAACATTTGAAAAAGCTCTCAATTGATAATAATTTAGTTTTGACACAAAGTTATACCGATATTAGCTTCGTTATATTTCGAAAGAAAAAAGGAAAACCTTTGCAAATTATATTATCGTAATAATGCATTTGATTACATTTCATTGCAGTGACGTTCTAAGTCACGCAGTACTCGTAACAATAGAACGAAATTGATGACATTTTTCAACTACTACTAATGACTATTAAAAGAACAATGCGATTTCTGAACGTTATGAAATTTCAAAGAATTATATTTGTTAAAAATTTGGGTGTTCTTGTTAATGCTGCTTCCGGTTTAAATCGTTAGGTGAAATTCTCAAGGCAAAATAATGAGAATAATTAAGGAAAAATTAAATTCTGCATTGTATGTATACAATCCTATAAAGTATTACGAGTGTTATCAACTTGAAAATTCTTTATCTCAAATTTAAAATATGAAAATTAATTCACAATAATGGTAAAGTTATAAAATAAACTTATAAAATATTTTAATTTGATTGTACTATGTACGAACTAAAACTAAACTAAAAACTAAGAAATGATTTTTTTCTGCTGTATATACGGATGGTCCTCGGAAGTATAAATTAGGTTTCGTTTTTAAATTAAGGAAATTCCGTGCAAATACTTACGAAACTTGGTTGCTTTCAATTTTCTCTTTTTGCTAGTTTTCGTGCAATACTTGAACAATTTCAGTGAAACGCTGCCTTCAAGCGATTTTCACTAATTTTTATAATTACTTCAAGTTCAGGTTCTCGGAATTGGCACGGTATTTCTATTAATGTCGAAGGACTTTTTAGTTCCAAGTTTAAAAAATAAATGAGTAATAATGCGAAGCGACATACTACAAATTATATCTAAATTAAAAAAATTCGGTCCTTGAAAGAAAAATGCTTTGGCTACTTGTTATCTAAGGTTTTATTAAACTGATGATTTTATTAATTGAAGTCATTAATTAGTTTGGTGAATTATTTCGCTTAAAGGTTAAAGATTTTTTGAACTTAATAAGTTGTAGATTTAAAATTTGAAGATAAAGACAAGCTCATAAGACAAATAGTAGTAAATATAAACAGCAAATGGAAAACTTGAAGCTATTTTGATAATTACACTAGTTGATATGAAAGAACAATTAAAATGAGATTATTTACTAATTGCCAATAGTTTTTAAATTAGTTTCAATTATGAGCGGCACGTAGACTTTTCCACTTCCAAAATAATAGCAAACGGGGAAAGTACTGACACCCCACCTTGAGTAAGTCAATTCGTTCAAATCTATTAATAGCGGCGGTGCAAGAGACGCTCCTCTAATGTTGAAAAAAGCGCCCGATGACACAAACTTTCACGTCGCGACGACTTTAGACCCCCCGACCTGGAACTTCCATGTATTTATTCGTTTGATGAATAGATTCAATTCTGTGAATTGTGAACGTATTATTTTCATTCCGAGAATGAGTCCAACCCCAGATTCGAGATTTCACGAACAACAGGAGCGCGCCAAAATGGACACACACTTAAAATTGCCCGCCGAAATCGGGACAGACTACACCTTCAAGAGGAAGTGGGTGTGGTTAAATATTATTGGATTTTGTTTGCTGCACCTGTGTGCCCTTTATGGATTTTTTTTGTGTTTTTATTCTCGTTTTTATACTAGTGTTTGGAGTAAGTACTTAAATATATTATTACAAATTTTATTTCTAAGGAAGGCTAAAGGTTTAAAGACTACCCGATTTATTTGGTTTAATTTCTGCAATACAATTTGAAACAAGAGCTTTTTGGGATTTTGGAAATGTAGAACACGTTCTATTTTTTCAGACAATTTTTAATTCAATCTAATTTTACTGTGTGATGCAGCGCAACTTAAATTGCTTAAGAAATTGAACCAAAAATGGGGCAGTCTAAAGCATCTTTAATGATAATCAGAATCTTCTGAGTTGAGACATTAAAAAACGTAACTTAAAAAATAAATTTAAAGTAATTTTACAAAATTGGATTTTTTAGCAAATGTTTCTTAATACTCATTACATTATGAACGATCTTATAATTTGAATTAATAAAAAGTATAGCAAATAACAATTTCGTTGAATATTTTTTTCAATATTCGCCACAATTCTTTTAAAGAAGAATTTAGTTTGTCAGATAAAATGATGTTAAATGTCTATGTAGTTTGAATTAAGTTTTCAACAAACTAAATTTTATATTTAACTAATTTCCTTTATCAAAAGTGGTTTAGCTCCTTTTTTTTTTCGAAATCATTACATAACATGGCAAAAGAACAATTAGAGTCACTAATTTCACGTACTAACGAGTCCTCAAGGACCTCTATGCGTTTGACCTTATTACAAAATTTTGACATAAACTGATCTGTAATTGCTTAAAGTCTTTTTTTTTAATCGGAACACCCAAATATTACAGAAATAAGATTTCTCCTCCAGGAAGTTTATTGAACCTGGTTTTAAGAGTAACTTATATAAATCTTCATGTCCCGGCAAACTTTCGTATTTTTGTAATAATCGTTCTTCTTTCGCTGTCCTAATTATTTTTTTACGGTTTGCGTTATCGTCGCTCTGAATTACTTGCAAAATAATCAACAAAAGTATGAGAAAAGAGTCCCTGTGAGCTTGTTTAATCACTATCCGGCATTCACTATCTCTGCATCACGAGTTGCTGAAGCGGACGAACGAAAAAAGAGAAAGAGAAACGCGCCCGCAAAAAAGGCCCGTCACTTTTCAATTTCTGAATTTACGCGTACGGGTCATGGTCAATGCTACGCGCTTTCTTTACGTCGAAATTGTAATTTTACTTTTACGTGACCGCTAGACTGCACTGGGACTAATGCGGTGCAGAAATTTGCTGTATCAAAGGTTGATGGTAATGACATTGTTTTTTTGCTATTATTATGTTGTCGTGATTTATTTCCGTGTACATGGCTCCACTTTTTTGCGGTACCCAGCGAAAGTCCTCATGACGTCAGAAAAATATTCATGTTTTTGGATCATGTTACGTAATTTTTGGAACACATTTAAGGTGTTGCGAAATAGTTACTTTCTTGTTAAATTGTGTTTCTTTTTATTCAAGTGGATGATGATGCTAACAAAAGAATATTGTTTTGGTAAAATTTACTAAAATTTCGTTATCGAACGCCCCTTGTTCTTCTTAAATTCATGCGAATAAGTTCATATTATATTGCATTGTTCAAAGCCCTTCTCCCAACGTTTTCAATTTTGAATAGAAATTATTATCTTTCGATGAGGGTTTCATATCCAAACGAAGTATTTGTCCGTTCAAATGTATCACGAAATGTTTAATTCTAATTGATTGAACCTATTGTCAAATTAATTCAAAAGTAGACGTTTCGCAGTACGTTGACAGCTTCTTCAAGAAACATCGACTAAGAATTAATTTTGCAACCTGCTAGATCAATTATAGATAACTAAAAAATTTGTTATAAAAATTATTGAATGTTTAATATAATAAGAGATAATATTAAACAAAGGTCTATCGAGAGGAATTAATGCAAATTAAAATGTCTCAAACGTCTTCCCTATCTATCGAGTGATCAACTAAATTTCACCTTAATATTTGATGTCTGAGATTCGTGCTGCTCACATAATTTATAATTGACAGCTATAATATTCCATATTGTCAAAAGTGATCGACATATGCCAAAACGATGGACATTTGCCTAATTTGCTGAAAATGTGCAGTACAGAAAAGATATTTCTATATTCCACTGGTCATTTATATTCCATATCGAGCGATCAACCGAATTTTACCTCACCAGTCATGACTCGAAAATGTATGTCGTAAAATATTTTGTTGCGTCTGCTTTGACATTTAGGTAATCGGCATTGTGTTGTATGGCGATATTGTAAATATTGGCACAATAAATGAACTAAAATGGCATTTACAGTAGTCTACAAAGCTTTCACGTTTAAAAGTTACTTTCGAAACGGACGGTAAAGAGATGATGTTTGAATACATTCGATTTGTGACTTTAATTTCATTTTTGTTTCTATTCAATTGATTACTCCTTGTTCCAAAGCTTTACTTAATGATTTCTTGTTCTGCTTAATTTTGTTATTCTCTTCATTTATTTCATTTCTGTTTCACTGATTGGGTTTTCTTCATCTTTTCGTTGTAATGCTCATGATTTGCGTCCGCATGTTAGATTGTTCTTTCTAATACTCTATTATTTATTTCCAAAATCTTTCATTTAGTAAAGTCATAAATTGTGATTGTTTTCCGAAATAACAATGTAATAAACCCTTGGAAGTTAGCAAAAGCAAATACCCCTATTATTTTTCTTTTGCTCTTATTAGTACAGAGTCTATTTTATTATAGCCTAGTAAACAACTTACATTGGGATAACTCGTATGTGTAGATGCAGTAATTTTCACAATTACGTCAATTTGGGAGAGGATGAACAATAGCTTGGTGAAAAGCTATAAAAGCACGTGTCAAAAGGATAAGCAGAAACGTTTCCATAATAATGCAATGGAATCGGGATTGTATTTGGTGATGAAACTTGATTTTATTTATGAGTCCAAAGGGAAGCGGCAAATGAAGATGTGAAGAAAAACAAAAATTCTTGTACTGTATAGAAGCATTACTTATCTATGAAATTATGGCTTGACGTATCACAGCATTTGAAAAAAAATACATGATTGCCTAAGGGTGTACTTTACCATATCCTCCGAAACCGAGAAAACCTACTTTTCAATAAGATTTCTTTATTTTTGAGTGATTTGAGTTTTAATTGAGTATATTGTAGTTTTAGGTATTTTTGAGAGGTAGATAGAAAATGTGCGGAATGTGTTAGGCGAATGGTTGAGTTCATGAATCCAAGCTGTTTCTCAAATGACACTTAAGTACCATAACACTACATCAATCAATTGATTTGAAGTTTGCCTTGTAAAGTGGGGCAGTGCATTAATTTCAGACCTAACTAGTGGGTCAGAGACCTTTCAAATCGTCATGACATTCTAATTATTTAATGCTACCGGTGTACTCAATTTATAACAAAAATAATATTGATGTCAACGAAAAATATTTATTCATTTAGAACTTTTTTTTATTATTTTATACTTGTTGGTGTTTTATATTTTTGTTCGTTTCACATGTTTTGATATGTTACTTTTTTGATGTGTTGATTACTATTATAAACAGTTTTATGCTACGTACTTCTCTTTCTTTCTCTCTCCCGATCTTTACCGGTTTAGACTGGTGACTCTTTTAAGACATAAACTTTCATTTTTTTTTTATAATTTTTGCCGTTACAAGTTTTTTTTTAATTTTATTTTCAGTGTGGCTGCTTCTTTTTGTATCAGGAGAAGGCGTTACAATTGGGGCACACAGGTACTACACCCATAGAGCTTTCAAAGCGACCAAATTTCTAAAATTTTGGCTGCTGGTTTTACATACAATGGCAGGGCAGGTAAATATTCTTTTTAAACAAATTAACTAAGTAATAAAATAATTGTATTAAATAATGACCCGACAACCACGACTTTTTAATTAATTTAAAAATCACACAATAACTGATTCAACTTGAGCTATAATGCGATTCTTAAAATGTCGGTTAAAAGAATTTGTCATACAAATTTTCTTCGGACTTTAAGTATACAAATAATTATTTCATTTTATATTTAAATTACGTACTTCGATGTAAAATACTGTGCACGTTATGTCTGAAATTTAAAAGGTGTTTTCTATTTCATTCAAATTAAAATTAGGAGAAATTTTACGTCTTTTTGTTATATGAATTATTTTTTCGTCTGTGTCAATATCTCTTCGTGATTGAAACTGATCAAGATTGATGGGTTTTGAAGAGAATTCTTTTGTGAAACCTCGAGGCAAAATATCAATGAAATCGTAAGATAACAGATTGGACGTGTATACATCATTTTTGTTTTCGCAATATTATAGCGATGTTCACTATAGGTACCTCTTACGTACACTTTGTTAAATTATTTAGGCAGAGTACATTAATCATTTAACTTGCAATTAGCTATTATTTTGACAGGATTAATTCTGATGTCGTGTCTGTGCAGTTCAATGCCTTGTAAATGGACCATCGAATGAATGTGTGTTGCTTATGTGGAAATAAATTTTCGTTTAATATAAATTGACCACAATATTTTCGGCACAATTAAATTGACAGGTGTAAAATATTAAAGTTCAACTACACTTAGCTTTTTCCTTTATACAGGAAAGAAATTAAAACAATCTGAATAAAACTGCAATTGATTTTGCTTTAAACTAAAATTTTCTCAGATACGAAATATAAAATATCCTTTCAATATAATATTAAAAACAAAGACGACTGAAAAATATGTTTTAATTAACAATATTTAACAGTAAAAAAAAAACATTTTAATTTAAGTGAAGTCAGTATTTTGTTGACATTAATTAAAATAAATTCGTAGCGGTGATTTGACTTGACATTTATTTAAACAAAAAAGACTTACCAAAAAGACGTAAAATTGTTAATTCTTAATTAATAATTAACACAAAGTAATAATCATAAAAGCAAAAAAATCGTATTGGAAAAAATATATCCCCAAAATTTAATTTTGGTGACATGAATGATAAATGAGGAAACTTAATTAATACTCTTCATAATTAATTCATATTCTTGGATCTTAATTACTTAATACTTGAGTATGTACAATTAGCTTTGTTGGAAACTATTAAATAATTGAATAATAGTAAATCACCTTTGGTGATTTTAATGATAGAGTAGACAACGAACTTTATATCTGAAAGCAAGTAATCACCCTATATGAAATTAAAAAGAAAAAAACAAACATAAAAATAAGAAATATCAGGCAAAGTAAGTAAGAAGAGTAAAACATCCAATATTACTTTCCCTTTATTTCTTTTATTTAAATAAATTTCAGCAATGTTTGTCTTCCCAGAATTTCATTAAATGTTCTTTCGCAATTCAAGTAATTAATAAATATTGCTTTATTTATTGTTGTTTAAATCTTTGCTTTTGGTGATGCATTTTCTTGTCGGATAAAATTGTTGGTTTCAAAAAGGAAGTTAAATTTAAATGAAGTTTGCTAAAACAACGCACGCAGAATTTTAAAACGTTTTGTAATGGAAGACACCGCGCCGTCATTACTAGCAGAAGCCTATCAATTTTCGTGAGAACAGACTTTCCAGGACAGTGAATTCAAAACTGAGTTATGTTTATTTAATATGACAGGCTCGTTTCATGTCGAAATTCGTAAAAGAATTTGTGCACCGAGAGGAGTAAACAAATTAATATTAAGAGAGATTAGTTGCTTAATTAAAGGAAACTGCTTGCTTAATTTTAAAAATTAGAATTCATTATATAATCGGACACTTTTAGATAACTGTAACGTGAGATTATTGATCTTTTTTTAAATTAAATTAGTAGGCGTATACACAATACAGTACGATTTTTATTTTCCAAAATGATAAATGTCACCGTTCTTTGTTAAATTATTTATTTCAAATTGGCGTATGTAATTATTTAATTGTAATGCGAATAATAGACATTAATTGTTACTTAATTTAGCAATGTTAAATGCAGACTCTTCTTTTTCGTTTCGCTTCGGGCAACTTTAGCATGAAAAGATGATGCTGACCCGGGGGTCGCTGCACTAGACCGAAGTAAACTTCGCAATTAAACATAACTTTATTTTTTGTGTCCCAATTTATGTAATACTCTATGCAAGAGTAGGCCACTTTCTTAAATTATGAACGAACGAACTTATATAACAACGCATTGCAATACGTGCCGTTCAAGTCGAAATTAACGGCTCGATTTTTTTCAACCTTTAATTTGCATCGTCGAAAGTTTTTATCGGCTTGTTAATCGAGTTCATAATAATTAAGCTATCAGGACTGGGACGATATGGCATATTTATTTAAACTAATTCTCATTAATTATTGTTTAAAAAAAGGATGTTTTGATGCCTATTAATGAGGAAGAGTCGCCACAGATTTTTCTCGAAATATTTAGAATGTGTTTACGAAATAGTAATTTCTATTTCCTTTTCATTAATTCTAAATTGACGTTTTTTGCTTTCTTTTAACTAGTAATTTTTTTGAGAATAAAAATTTAGCAAGTTTATTTTTCGTAATCTGCCAATAAAATTAACCTAAATTCGCTGCGATATTTTGTAAAACAAATTGTACGCTGCTTAATTTATAAATAATTACCGTTTTCAACTTGACCTTACTGTTAAGTTTCTACTTTAACGAGCGTCCGTTCAAATATTGCTTATGTAAAATTTTTTTAGGTCGTTAGCCCTCTCCCTCGGGGCAATCCCCATTTCGAAGTCGAAAAGTTAAATTTTTGTTTTATGTTTGAAATTAGCGATAAGCGACTGAAGGTATTTGCCCCAAGTACATCGACTTACAAGAATTCGTTACTTAATCTTTCTGCAATAATGAACTATTACATAAATGGTTTACTTGGAAAATATTTAAGTTGTAAATGGGTGTTAATAAAGGCGTTAATGTTTTATGTACAATGGGTTATTATTGCAAAAAAATGAATATTCTCTACTGCTATTAATCAACGTTTTAAAAGGTTAATGAAAGGATAATTATGATGCACTTGTCTCTAAGAAATTATTTTGCAAAACGCTTCATGATGGTAATTTTATTAAATATGAACTCTGATTATTGAATTTATTACTTTAGGCAACTATTCCTGGTTTTTCTGAATCAAATTCGAATCAATTCATTAAACTATAAGTATAATAACGCAGAGGTGCACTTTTATAAAATCTGGACTTTCCAAATCAAGTAAAAATAATAATACATAACCCAAGTAGAAAGTAATTTCTTTTGCTTCGAATACGTTCCTAAATCTCCAGCTTCATGTGCAATGGAATATCAACATTTTAATTACTTCTTATACTATACGACGCCATAAATTATATATTTTTATCTTTATGTCGCCAAAAAATTGTGTGTTCGTAATTACGTGTGTCAATTTGGGCGTGTAAGTGTGAACATTATTCTATTCCGAGGTTTTCAAATAATTGTCAGCCCTGACATGTTTAAACATTTGCACCTAACGCAATTGTGTTCTGTGAAATTTGTGAGATAATTGAAAAATGAATTTTATTACCGCAGAAAGTTATAAATAAATCAAATAACGCTTCATATTCTTTTTATAATTACTAGCTGTTACATGCAGTTATCATGTACGATGTAATGAAATCCAAAAGAAAACTTTCTTTCATTTAAAAAAAAGTAATTGAAAGTCTTTTTTTATACAAATATATACATATAATAATTACTGTATGAAAAGTAAAAGGTTATGCAGATTAATAAATTCTATGAATGCTTTTGCCTTTTATTTTTGATGATGAGTAGAAAGTGCTGAAAACTCGGTTTTTAAGCTCCATAGCATACATGACGGACTAATGAACTTTTAATGTGCGGGTAAACGCTTTTTCTGCAAGATTGAAATTCCACGTGTTTCATTTTTGTACCTATTTGGTCTCTCATTCTTTCCAGACATGAATTATTAATTATTACAAAATACTTAATCGTTTACGTAACGCGCAGCGTCTCTCTTTGACTGATTAATTTGTGGCCTTATTCATTTCGATCATTATCTCATTTCTTTCGTAAAAAAAAATACGAACAGGGAGTAATTATGTCTTCGAATAACATTACAAAATTTTATTTTAATTAAATGAGTTTTCCCGCACGTTTCCTAGTCATAATTAATTTGAAGAAATTTCTAGTGGGCATAATTTATGGATACCAGTTTAGTAGGAGTTACTTTTCGATGTAATAAATTTCGATATAATGTCATGTGTTCTTCAATTTTTTTTGGGGTAACGGGTGAAATCTTTCTTTGTTATGCAATGCGTTTTGATATTTGTTTAGTCTAAATCAATTTATTATGCAATTTTTAATCTTTTAACATATGCTGCTTTATAGAAATGCATAAGTAAAATTCTAGTGACACTTTTTAATTTAATTATTTAACTAATTTTTTTCTTTCCAGAATTGTATGTATATTTGGGTACGAGATCACAGACAACATCATAAATACAGCGATACAGACGCAGATCCCCACAACTCGAATAGGGGCTTCTTTTTCTCTCATATGGGATGGCTCCTTAGCAAAAAGCATCCGGCTGTTATTTCGAAAGGAAAAACCATCGACCTGTCGGACTTGGAAGCGGATTATATGGTCATGTTTCAAAAAGAGTAAGCTGCTTTCCATATTATTTTTACACCACCTTCTTGAGTGAATCGATTATATCCGTCCTTATTGTCGCTCGCTTAATCATGACCTCAAATGCCGCGCGGCGATATCGATAGCTTTAAATAATGCATAATGGTTGGGGAATCACGTGCTCATTTAATCAAATCGTAACCGGTAGAAAGGTGCAAGTGTTAATGTACTCTTTTTTCGTCTGTACCATTGAAATCAGGAAATTACTAGAGGTATTTTTATGTTTTAGTAACACTTTCATTTGTTACATTTACCTGACCATTGAACTTTGATGTAATTATTTGTTATTGTTAAATTAATTATACGTACTGATAAATATCGTATATGTAAAGCAAATGACAGCGATGGAGAAGAGAAGAGAATTAAAAAAAACAAGTTTAAGAATGGGAAATTAAGTGTAGCTACATTCCCAAATATAAAATTATATTTAAGCTTTTTGGAGTTATTACGTAGTGCATGTGTGGCCCAAAAGTGGTCAACGACTAAAAAGTATCTATATTTTAAGTGAACTTAAGAGAATTGACCTTACAATTTTGCAAGAATTTATTCTAATCACCTAATTTATAATTTTTTTTCACCTATTTTATATTCACTACTTAGATCGTTCAAGAAAAGAATTTTGCAAGGGGGATAATAATGGAAAATGTAGATATTGAAAAGAGTCTGACAATTTGAAAAATGGAAAAGAGTAATTTACAAAAATTGTAAAATACAGTTTGGCAATAAACAAATAATAAATAATAATAATAAATAATAATAAATAATAAAGTAATACCTTTAAAGTATAGAAAAATCAGACAAATTCACAAAACTGTGTAACTTGGAGACCATGTGGGTGGAGGAAATCGAAAAGGAAGTCGAAAACTCTGACAATATTGGTACTGTTTAGCGTACAAGTGAGAGAAAAAGCTTTACCTCTCTGAATTTGGTAACCAAGAAATCGTCAAAAATTAACATGAAGAACAATAACAATTTTTTTGCATAATTATGCCCTGGCTCTTTAGATAACAATGGGAAAGTAAGAGACCACAATAGTTAATCACAAAAATAAATACAAATACATTACATACAAGAAAAAAAATATAAGAAGGAAATAACTTAAATATCAGCAAACTATAAATACTGAATATGGAAGAAATCAACGAGGCAACAGGTCGAATAAAAAAATTGTTGAGATGAATAGAGTTTGAAGGTCTTGTTTCTTCTGGTCTTCTTAAATCAAAATTCTCAGAATGTTTTTAATGTCGTCACATCAAAAATCAGTAATTTATTCCAACAAAGTATTTAAAAGGAAAACCTAAAGCTTCGAAAATTACCAAAACTTAAAGAAATACTAATAATGCAGTTTCAGTATTGCACTTTAACGCAAACAGTCTCAGAAGAAAACATAAAGGCGGACTTCGTGTGTCGTTTCGAGCATGCTAATAAATCTGTAGTTAGAAATAATTATTTAACAATAATGGAAAGTTACAACTAAAGTACTCAGAAGTGCGGTGGAGTGTTTTATTGTTTAAATTGCAAAATGTATGTCCTGTATTTCCATTTATAGACCCTGTGAATTAACTGCTTCTATAACACTAAGAAATAATTAACGTTACCTACCGTTACCGTACGTACTTAAATCGCTAACTACGAATTTTAGTGAAGTTGTCTCACATTTAAATTAAAAGAATTGAAGCATTTAGTTACAATAACGACAAAACTATCAATTTGCAAGAGGTCTATAATACCCTATAAATGAAATGAATAATAATAAAAAAAACAAACATCTAGTACTTCTAGTTTTCCTGCTTTTAGATTAGTGTGTCAGAGTCGTTAGACGCATTTTTTCCATATCAATAACAAAGCATTCATAAACATACTATAAACTTTGACAGATAAAAAACACAATTAGTTTAACGAAATCAAAATTATTAATTAATTATTTGTGACACAAATCTTTTGTTTTTTCAGGTTTTACAAACCCCTTTACGCCGTGTTTGCTATCATGATTCCGGTAATGGTTCCTGTGTACTTTTGGAACGAATCATACTTAAACTCGTTATTTATCAGTTACTTCGCCCGGTATATCCTATCCTTGCATATCACCTGGTTGGTAAATAGTGCAGCACATTTCTACGGAACTAAACCTTACGATAGGTGAGAGGATTTAGATGTAAACAGAGTCTTTTAATTTTAATTTTGTTGAACTTAACAGAAATTTGGGCGCCGTCGAAAGTAAATGGGTGTCGTACATGACAGTAGGTGAAGGATGGCATAATTACCACCACGCATTCCCTTGGGATTACAGGGCGGCAGAATATGGTACTCTTAAGAGCATAACGACGACTCTCATAGATTACTTGGTTCACTTTGGATTTGCCTACGATGCAAAAACAACGCCAGGAAGTATGATTGAACACAGGGTATTTAGGACGGGCGATGGTACGCACCTGCTTCACATTCAAAGAAATCAGGATAATAAGGCAAATTGTGACGTAGCTCCAGAATCGAGGGTGAATAACAAGTTTGATACTGATTTGGGCACTTTAACGAAAAGAACGAGCGTTATTCAGGGATAGTCACGTTGAATTGTAGTTTGATAGATATGTATATAAATCTGTAGTTTACGACGCAACATTTTTTGCGTTATTATTTATCATGTGAGATGTACGTACATTTGTTCTTAAAATGCTGGAGGAGTTATTTTAGAAAGCGATTGGTTTGGCTGTTAGTATTATTTACGCATTAATAGTATAGTCAGCTAGGTACTAATACAGAAAATAAAAATGCCAAAGTCAGTATGTTGTTTTTTCTTCTTAATTTTAGTATTTGTATAGTGTTAAGTGTGTTGCTTTGTACTCTCTCGTTAAATTAAATCGAATATTTTGCGTCCTACATTTTTTAGGGCACAAGTAGCGCGCGTAGTATCAGTTAAGTTGGGTACGACTGTACATAAATATCAGTTGAGGTAAAATAAAAATTGACATTTTTGAACAATCTCTTCATTTGTGTGTTTCCTAATAAACAGATTACTTAGACTTTTTTTGCTACATGTTAAATTGCTTTTTAATCTTTAATTAATCGATTGGAGTTCAAAATATTTAAGATAAGTATTTCTATAAAAAAAATAAGGACTTGCTGACTTAATTGAAATCTGTCGCTCAAACTAAATCGAATGAAACTGTAACAAGGTTACTTTAGCAGTCCGTTTTTATTTTTATATACACACACAAAAAAAATTCAAAGCATTTTGTTGATAAGCTGCACTCTGCAATGTGCACGTCGTCGTTGCGCCATGGAAGTGCGAGTGCTGTTACTATCGCTAATATTTGCCTTTAATATTGAAGTGAACTGGACAGGTAAAATTTTCAAGCACCAATAAAAATACGAACTAATTGAAATTCCAGAGAAAAAATGCGGTCAACCTATAGGGGTAATAGCTACCGCCAAAATAGTGGGTGGCTTCGACATAGGGTACTACAAATACCCCTGGTTCGTTTCACTGGTGAGGCAAGACACTCCCTATTGCGGAGGAACCCTAATTACACCCCGCCACATTGTAACAGCAGCACATTGCTTTAAGTCTTTTATAAAATTGGGAAAGTAAGCAAAAAATAAATATATTTTTTTAAATTACTTTCGCTCCTGCATTTTTAAGGCCAGAACAAAGCAACCTCGAAGCAGTTTTCGGCATTCAACTCGGCGTGTACAACTCCTGCAAAACTGAGAACACCCAGAAATGGTTTAAGGCGAAAACGGTAAACGTACATGAAAGATACGTGAAAGAACAACCGTACTTTGACATCGCCTTGATTACTTTGACTGAAGAAGCAAAAGGATTTCAGCCTTGCTGTTTGCCTGCACGTGGTATAACCGCTTTCCTTTTTAATCTGGTATATGCTTTCTTAATGTTTCTTAGAATTGCATAGCGAAACAAGACCCAAGGAAGGTTTAATACAGGGCCTCGGCGATCAAAAATACCAAACCACCGTGCCAACGTGTACTCTGCACGAAGCTAGGGTGCTGATCTACCATGACAATACGTGTAAGCAAATGTTGGATTCTGTCGAAAATAATGGATCTGCTTTGATTCATGCTTTTTGTGCTGGGTATTTACAAGGAGGAATAGATGCATGTCAGGTAAACAAAGGTGAAATAATATTGAATTTTTCCAAAATAGAAGACTTTTTGCAATGTTATCTTAATACATCACGATTATAATGTTTTAGTGAAACGTGAAATATATTTTATTTTCTTTAGGGCGACAGTGGAGGTCCTCTCATAATTTTAGGAGAGAACAGTAGATTTGAGCTTCAAGGTACGTTCTCTAGTTTTCATGATTCATATTAAACGTTGAATGAGCTATTTTCACAATGTTTCGTTTGATAGACGTTAAGGAAGTCATCAATTTACCAAAGCCATTCTTTTTGGGAACTAAATCTTACTAATTTTCCTAGAATTGTCTCACAGATGTTTACCCTGTATTCTAAATCATCATTAATAGAAAATTAAAAGACTTGAACATCTTTTTAAATACAATTATCTTTTAGGTATAACATCGTACGGTTTTGATTGTGCAGCTCCCAACGTTTTAGGCATATACACCGACGTATCACATTTTATAAAATGGATAGAAACCAAAACGGGTAGGGAGGTAGCAAATTCAACGGAAGAAACTACTACGTCTGAAACAATTACATCAAACACGACTATATCTCAAAGTCCCCAGAATACAACAGAAAGTCCATCAACCACGACCGAGCCACAACCGTCCCCAGAAGTATCTTTTGGCGATAATTTAACTTCAACAACTATTGTCACCACGCAATCATTAACAGAAGCGTCTACCCAGGAAATCACGAGCCCGAAACCGTCTGCACAGCCAGCGACAACAATCAAAAACCCCACATCTGTTAACTGGAGCATTTATCCTGCTAGTCCGTGGACTCCGGTGACAATAACTTTTGTGCCTTGTAAGTGGAAGTTCCGGTTACTATGCAATTACGTTTGAATCCGTGCTTGTAGATCAAACAACCCCGCCGCCTCACAAAAAGAAAAAGAAGCACCCGCAGACTGTAATAATAATTAATGTGGGTAGAAGCAAAAACGAGTCCAGGATCGCCGAGAAATATAATCACAAGCGACAAAGGAAACGTGGCCCGAATTATCATGAGAAAGCTCATGGTAAACGCAAAATTTTCCATGCTAGCGAACATAAAACTTCAAATTAATTTTGAGTAATAAAGACCTTGTAGTTTGATAAATATATTAATAAATACAACATTTTCTTGTTTGTATACTTTAATTTATGATTATCATTATTTATAGCTCATTATATTTGAGGGAATTGCTGAGGATTTCGAAGTAATTCATGTTTAATTTTGAATTTTAGAGTGCGGCCTTGTTAACAAAAAACCAATCTCTGAAAGGATTATAGGGGACGAATACGTGTCCAATCATTATCCTTGGATTGTCTACATCAACGTATCTTACAATTCACAGGGAAGTAGCGCCGTTATCAACGATTCATATATTCTAATTCTATGGCCGCGAAATTTACTATCAAAATTCAATAAGCATGTTAAAGGATAGTAAAATTAGAGACTTTTATATAAAAAAATAAATAAAAAATAAATATGCAGTCACCATTTAATGTAGTGGAGGATTTTTATTGTCTCGTAGAAACTGAGATGAAGAATTTATTAAATTTAAACTAATTACGTTACCACCACCGGAGTTTTAAGGGACACCGGACTCTATACACTTGCTAAAGTTTAACTTCATTTATTTATTTATATTTCATTGTTGGAGAGCGTTGTTCTTGGTCTCAAAAGCTGTTGAAAATTAATTAAAATGCAAATAATATACTCAAAATAACTAAAAAAAACTCGTACAATATGATATAAAAGAATGAGAATGAGATGTAGCAGCAAATGATTTCTTTTTTCTTTGGGGCTTATCGATCGTCCTCTGGATTCTAGGTGAAGGGTCTTCTTCCCGTCACCGTCTTTTCAACCACACTAATCATTTTAGAAAAAGGGATCGGTGATTAATTTTAAAAGTTAAATGAAAAATTTCAAAGTTGAATGAAAATTAAAGAAGGGGAGACACGTCTGTTCAAAAAAGAAATTCGGTGAATATTCTATAAAAATTACATTACCGACCGAATTATTATTTTTTTAAAATCCTTTCGAAATCGCAACGGCTTATTGTTTAGATTCAAAGGCAAGTAGGCAAGAAGTAATTCCTCTTCGGTAGCTTGCTGCCTTCCTTAATCTTTTTCCCTGGTGGACTGTCTAAAAATGGAGTAAATTAAGTTGTCTATTTTATAAGATAGTGGTAGTAAATTTTGAGTGATTGCTTTTTGCCTAAAAGTAACCACTTATCTAAAGGAGAGTCTGTATTTAGACTGGTTTATTTTCCTGGGCCTGTTATCGCTTGGGAAAATGTATACATTAACGATTAAACTTTGAGATTTTTTGCGAATACGACTAAAGGCGATTCTTATTTTAGTTTAATAATTTAGAGTTTAAAATTGCCATTAGTACATATTTAATGATGATTGGACACGTATTGTTTAACTTAAAATAGTAAATAAAAACTCTGAACAATTTTATTACAACACATGTAATTATACGTATATTAGAGATGAGACCGAATGCTTGGAATTTTTATGTACAGCCGCGAGCATTAAATTTTGGTCGTCACTGTCAATCAAAACGTCATCTTTAATTCCAGACATTAAAAAATTCAGATAAATATCCTATCTTTTATCAAAAAAGTGTCGAAAATAAATTAAATTTTTAATTTCATTTCCAGTATTCAAAATTAAGATTAAATTTTTAATAAAATACAAGTCAAATCAATGGCGACCAAAATTTATTGCTCGCTACTGTATGTTTATCAGGTGCAAGTGAATGAAACTTATACATCTTCAAAGATTTTGTCGTGTATGTAAAACGTTTCCATTTCTCCTTTTCCCTAAGAATACATCAAAATAATGATAAATACATTAATGTTATTTTTTGTTTGATACCTTAAGACAGATGATTCCACGACTTTCGATTAAATATCTATCTTCAGGCAGCAATATTTTTGTGTTGAGAGATATGTGCACATTGCCAGGCTAAAATACGAAATTATTCAAAGCAGTACTCGATTAGAAATTTTTCTTCACTCACAGAACTTGATGATTGTAATCTTGAAGCCGTGTTGACGGTGTCTCCAAAGAAACAGTATCGGGGCACTTTAATTCCAACTGCTCCTGCCACAGCCGGACCTGAATGGACACCTAGATGAAGTCAACACTTAAATTATGTTTGCGGTGTTGGTTTCATGATTACCAATTTTTACTTCCACGCGCCCTCCAGAAGGCATTACAAGTTGTTCCACACTTTTCGTTAAACACACTGAGAAATCTGCCACGTTTTGAGCGTGGTTTTCAGTTTTTTCAGGGGCACCGCTTACTGCCATGTATATTTGGCCAACTGTTTCAACCTGTGAAAATATTGTATGAAGAATTAGCTGGCATTCCAAACAAACATTCATCACTCTCGTAAAGCGCTCATGTAAATGGAAATTTATATTTGCGTGAAATCGGATGCAAAATATTTTGTTTCTGCGAAACTCGCTTAGGTATTTGCTTCAATATTGCAGGTCGAATACGTTGGAATTTTTATAACATGTTCATATGAACCGCAAAATACCTACTATATCAAAAAGTATGAAAGTTTACATCAGAGAGAGCAAATTCAAATTTATTATAAGGTATTAAGGTTTTATAATTTAAAAAGCGTGTTATTTACTTTTTCACAATTAATCACCGATAGTACTATAAAACATGTAAAGGAATTATAAATATGTAGTTCGGTTTTTTCTAGGTTTGTTTATTTAAAACTTTTTTAATATGACGTGTTACGCCCGAAGCAATTACGAACTAATTCTATTAACAAAGTCTGAAAAACTTTGTTTCATATCCCGACGAAACTTTAAGGCGAAGATTTCCAAAGTTTCCAAACTTTACCTTGTATACGTGAAATCTATCCATGAGCTCGTCAAAACAAGTGTAAACGGCGTTCATCGATGAGACTAAGTACATTGCATCCTGCACGGTGCTCGAGTTGAAGCCTACCAGTTCACAGAACATTATTGTAACACAATCAAAAGACTAAAACAAATTATTTAATTATAAGACTCCCCTCATTAAAACTAAATTACTTCGCAAGTGCTTAAGAATGATGCTCCATGTCTTAGGTGATCTGCCACCGTTTTTGGTATCATCGAGTATAAAAGCTCATCTCCGCGCCTTCTTGATTGATCCTGTAGGTCATAGTACATTTCTAATTCCGACGCTCTCTGCTCAGCTTTATCGAACATCAATTCCAATCTGTTCATAATTCTATTATTAAAAAAATCCAAAATATTTATGTCAATTTACTTAGAATTATGCTGCCATCCTGCTAGTACCATTTCCTTACTGAAACCGTGTGAATTTAGGTCATTCAAATATATCCCCAATTCTGGTAATTCATCCAAATCGTTAATTCTGAAATTTGGTTTAGATAAACTTAAATGCAACTACCTTAAAGAAACTTACAAGGGACTGCATAAAAAAATAACCAAATTTACATCCTTGATGTAATTCATTTGGCCCCTCAGCAAGATATTTTTCAGTCCTTGCTGACTGTCTCTCCGCAATTGATAGGGTGAGATGGGTCGTCCGATATTCGGGCTGCTTTTAGCGGAGAGGCTAGTAGCCGATTCTTCCGGAATGGGGCACAATTCGGTAACCGTGTTGCTTCCGCGAAGATACTCAAGCTCGAACAACACATTTCGTAAGTATTGAACCTGCAGTTTCCAATTTTAAAAAGCACGATACACCACATCACCGATACGCTTACATTTTTCCAAGAGAAAGTGATACCTTTGGGTCGTCTGACTCGGAAATGTTGTTCGACAGGGTGCCCCAAAATCGATCCTTTTCCCGTCGCTGTTTCAACAAGTTTTTGGCCTACTCCGGAGATGTTCATGTCGGGGTTAATCAAAATACCGAAGGGGAATAGTTGCAGCAAGAGGTCGCAAGAGAATGGGGACAGTTGCATCGTTTGTATGTGTTCTTGTTTCTTTGTTTTATTTTGCATCTAAATAAATAATCTCATTTGTTTTCATTTGACTAATTAGAATTTTACAGTTGTATGTTAATTAGGGTGCTTACGAAAAATGGTTTAAGGGTACTAAATAAAACGTGGTCTGTATAAAATTCCCAATTCTTCTCACTCTATAAATTTAAGGAGAATGGCTGAAATAAATTAAATCCATAAGCGAACTGGAATATAATATATACTTGTCACGATGTAGGAGTTTAGAGATAGATTATTTTGAACGTGATGTGTATGTCAAGCGCTTGGAATCGCTGGATACGAAGCGATATTATTTGAACCATGTTACATTTCTGAGTAATATTTCTTTTGTGACTGTAAATACGTCATGATATATCATCGACATGCCTAATGTTTTGAAAGCAAAATTGGATATTAATATCTGAAAAACCTAGGGAGTATAACGGCGAGTTGTTACCAGTAGGTATGCATTCGATTTGTATTCTATGTAACTGGAAATTTATAATTTGCAAATTTTCTTCATTTTTGTTATTATTATTTATAAGCTGTCAAAGTTAGGTTTTTCAAAAAGATGCAGTTTATAATTCAGAAAAACTTTTAAATAACGAAATTGGAAGCTCGGTGAAAATGAATTTGATTTGCAAGTTGAATGTGTAAATGATCCTTTTGTAATCTAAGCCTTCCATTCGGAATTAAAAAAGTACGAATCAGAATGAACTTGCCAGACAAAATTAAACCGATTTTGCTCAGACAATAAATCAGAGGCGATTGTCACGCGTAATCCTCAGCGACAGAGTGCGCCCGAAGCAACTGCCTGGATAAATAAAAAGGAACTGTAATTTCTTCCGGATTTACTCACATAAGCGAGGTTATCGAAGTCGAGCCGAAACTTCACCCTCACTGAATTCCGCCCAGAACTAGAGCAAATACTTTCCAACACCGTCACCTCTAGCTTCAAGTTGAATACGTCCCTTGCGATTTGATAGAGTTGTCCTGCAAAAGAATTTTTAATTGAAATTTATTATCGCTTGGGGTGATTAAACGGACACAATGATTTAATGATGCTGTACAAACGCTGATCGATTTTCTGGATGGATACGTATTCGTATATTACGAAACGCACGTATTTCTCTAATTAAAAGTCTTTCTGGGTCAGCGAATAATTACACCAGTAAAAATTAGCTGTTAATTATGGTTTTATTTAAGGCGATCAAACTTTAACTATTACGGAATGTACCTATTTCGAGATAACGTTTAAATTTATGTGCGGCCACGCGAATGTAATTAATGCTGGTAATTCAGAAGGGCGAAGGTTTAGTCCTTTGTCAATATTGCCTGCAATTCTACAAGCGCGAAAATTATTTATAAATCTATTCTTGGAAATTCATTCACTTGTGTTTAATACAAAAAAAATACAGGTGTCATTAAATTAATTATAATAATAAAGGCAGAACAACAACTTTCTCTTATTTATTATGTATTTATGTTGTTAAGCTTTTATCGTGAAAATAATGTAGTGAATTAACATCCTCCTTTTTTTTATTGTGTATACAAGCAGTAATTCATTTGGTTTAGATAGCTTAGCTACTTCGCCGATTTATCAGAAATAAACTTCCTCATTATTCATGTTTTTTCTGAATATTCTCTTTCTGATTACACAACGACATATTTTTAATCGGCTTTCTGTTAATTTACCTGTTAAGTAATGAGTGTATCCTTGCCTGGAGCTTCTATAAAACAATATGCAACCTTTTTCATCGACTTCGGTCACATATATCGAAGGACTTTTCATTTTTGGATACGACAGGCGAAAGCGGATATGGATATTGTCGACGTTCTCAAGAAAGTCTGTGAAGTATCGTCCAGTAGCTTTTATGGAGGCGTCATATCTATAAATCGGGAATACATATTTGTTCTTTTCTCGTTTCGTTAAGTTTTGGCAAAATTACCCAAAATGGCTGAAATAACGCACGAAGCATCTGCCAAAAAAATTCATGGTGTCATCGTAGGATGTATTGGTGACAATTTCGCAAGCAGCAGCAATCGAAGACATGACTTCATCTGGATAGACCTGGTGCGTATTGAAGACGGTGTATTTACACTCTGCTTGTTGCACAATATCTTGCCAGGCTTGCTCTCCATATTCAAGCTGAAAGAAACAACAGTAAAGAGGAAGGTAAATTAAATAATTTGTCTAGACGTACAGAATGAAAGCAAATACTTTCATCTTAGACGTAGTAAATCAAAGTGGAAAACAATGAGTCTTCGTTTTAAGCACCTCAAGCTCTGTTTGAGAATTATTTAATTAAACGAATCATTCCTACGTTTATATGGACTTATTCTATTAACAAATATAAAATAAAAAATATTTATTCAAAATTTTTACGAGTAATTTCGGAATTTTTTTTTAATAGTTCATTGCTTTTTTTAAATAGAATTATTTTATAAGCAGTGTATTCTATTTTATTCTATTCTTCAGATTAGAATACAACTCGAGTTAAATTAATTGCTATTGGAGAATATAATATAATGATAATATAATATTGAAAATTACTTTGAAACTAGAACAATAGCGTGAGTACTACTTTCCAAATGGTACCCCGTGCATTACCTAATTAAAAAAAAAATTATTAAATGTCCTGCACACAATGAGGAAGTTATTTTAAACAAAATTTTCCAATTTATTATAGATAATAATACTCCATTGTGGCGCTCATGAACAGAGTTACCAAAAAAGAAACAATGGTAATTATAATCGCGTCCTCCGAATATTTATTGCCGATGATGATTACATTTTCATATTACTCCATTGTTTCCTTCCCCGGAGAAGGTATAATTATACGTTTTAAATTCGTCTAAACATTGAGTCATTCCTTTCAATAATAATTAACTATTTATTTAACGTTAAATTTATGCCAGATGAATTCGATAGTCCAAGAAGTATAATTTTAAACTAATACAGAATAGCTTTGCTTACGTCCGCTGACGCTTAAAGATATGCAAATATCGAACGAATTACTTCCGCAAGAAAAATGAAAAGGCAAATTATTTTTGGCACTCGTTGAGTGATTCCGCGCGTTTGCTCCAATTATCCAAAACACACTCTGGCAAAATGAAAATAAAAAGCTCACCTGAATGAAATGTTGCACACTTTCTAATAGCATGCCGTACATTTCGGCGCAGGGATTTTCAAGTCACCGATTTAGTTTCAAAAAAAAAAAAAATCGCGCACCTTTAATTTATCAGTTTAAAAGCCACCACTTAAAATATCAGAATTTACAAGAAACGCTGTCATAACCGGTTTCTTTTTTAATCATGCGGTGGATTATTTGGGGAATCGATGGCCCGAATTTTTTTCTCAGATGTAATTTCAGAAAGTTTTCACGTGACCATTTGGCAAGTACTTTCTGAGCGATACTAACCGACCGTGGGTGGGCATCGCCGTGCTAAGGACGCGCGCGTCTCACATTAGACGTAACAGGTGTTTGCATCACGTTGGTTCTTATTTTTAATTAACTCAAACTACATGTGGTTAAATTAGTTGGCTAGACGACTACTGAATCATAATGATCATACTTCACAATTGTCTTTTTAGTTGAAGTGTATTACGCCATCGAAAAATTGTGCATCTCCGTTCATTCAATAATTCACTAAAGTCAAGTCAATAATTTGAATAAACTTGAAGTTATTAAACCCACAAATAAACCTGCCAACAGTTCTCAGTATAAATAAAAAATCAAATGTAATTTTATTGCATTTAGGAATATGAAGAATAAAGTTCAATAAAAAAATTCCTTGCTCCTTTTTAAAACGAGTGATATAATCTTGCCTTTTATAAAGCGTTCATTGGCTAAAAAATATGTTTTAATGATTAATTAATTTGTAATTTTTATTACATTTCACGACTAAAAACAGCACCAAATTCACTTTACGTTATTGCAATATGATAATAAATACGTACATATCCATAATTATTCTACAAGTAGAGGGGAACATGAAAGTTTCAGTACGCGATGGAGAGCTTTGAGCTTTGAAAGAGTTTCCTAATTATTTTTCCTATTTATTGAGAAAGCGCTGCGTTACTTGAATGACGGGGTCCGGTAAAATGTATGACTTAAGTATTTTAAATATTTTATAAAACCTTGCTTAGTTAAATAACTAATTACATAAGTACAAAGTTATATGCTACAGAGGTGAGAGTTTTCTGTAGTATATTTTAAATGACCATCTTCTTCTAAATGCTTACAATAAATTTGCTTAGTAGAATGAAGAGCATGCACTAACTTCACTTTTTTATTAGTCTTCTCAATTTTTCTAAATTCCAAGGCTTATTTACGTGTATTTTACTTTTCAAATAGTAAATAGGAAGAAGTAAATTAGAGACTGAAAGTTTCGGTAATCGTGGACTAATTGTTTCAAACAATATTTTTCAAATCTCCCTTAATTGTGGAACGGGGATTTCTGAAACGTTTTAGTGCGTCGTTTTGCAATGGCCGTTACCCCTCATTTGACTATTTTTTTCAAAAATTAAGGTGCAATAAAAGACGACAAACTATCACTCAATAAAGCAAAATATCTCCAAGGCTTATCCTTTCATTCATGTTACAATAGCGATTACTAAGATACTTTTCATTTTATTAAAGAAATAATATGAATCGTACATTTTGTCGGACCTTGCTTAACGTGAAAAAATAATAAGCAATGAGTAACATCGAGGTTAAAATAATGAAACACAATCGATAAGATAAATGAGGCTTTAATTTAGTGTTGGGATCGTTGGAATGAAAAATAGCCTATAATTCGGTTATTGCAATAACCTGAATTATTCGGTTATCAGATATAATTCAGGTGATAAATAATCGGTTATTTTTAACAGGCAGTGGCGGAACTACAGTGTGCGGGATCCCACGACGCGGAGGGGCCTAGAGTTATAGGGGAACCTAATCCTCTTGGTCTGCATTTTTTATCCTTTTTTTTTAATTATCAACATAAAACAATAAAAATTAAATGCACCATGAAAAGAGTAAATAGCACTATCGTATATTTTCAGCCATTTCAGTCGCTTGTTAGGAGCCCGAATAATTTGTAAGTTCCGCCACTGTAACGGGTAGAGTTTTCTTATTCACGTGATGGTGGTTCATTCTATTCGACTACTAAATTATCATTTAGCATGCATTCAGGAAAAATTCGTTGACGTCATTCAAAGTGCAAAGGGTCGGTATGTCTGAAAACCAGCATTTTTCAGGAGAACAAAAAAACTAATTCCTTCCTTCAGATTTGACTTTATTATTATAATTATAATATAACACACAACAAAATGTTGGAGCTTAACGAACATATCAAAGGTTCAATTCGAACAGGTTTTTTGTTAATTGGACGAAAACATTTGGACCCCATCGTACCTACGTGTTACTTCAAGCAAAAGTTTGAGTTATTATTTCTTGTTACATTTTTTTAACTTTAAACTTTATGAACCTAATTAAAGATCTAATGAATTAAATTAAACAATTATCTGTATTTTTACTAAAATTTCTAAAATATTACATAATAACAGTCATCAATGTTATGTCAAATTTACTCAATTAAAAAAAAATGAATCACAAACGCTTTGGTTCTGTTTCCGTGGAAGTGGATGAAATTAATATAAAAATTAAAAATAATCTTTCGAATACTATACTCGAGATTTCGATAAATTAGAAAATAATTCTCTAATTTCGATTTATTGCTAACTACGAAATTCTCGGAAATTCGCGACTTTGTAGTTCAATCAGTCAGGGACCAATCAAAATCAACAAATGGCAGCTATGTATGAATTCCGATTGGCTGTCACACTTTTCTTTCAAAAATAATTTCAACTTTGTTCCCAACATAACGAAAATGATAACTTTAAGAAATATTAGCTTTGTTCTAATACAGATTTTGATTATTTCGAAACTATCAAGTATATTCACTCGTTGAATTAATCACCGTTTTCAAGAGCTGACTTAAATGTGAAATTTTTGAAGCTCTCGAGTGATTCCCCCTGTCCCTCGTATACTACCTACATTGTTTTTGTGCCTCTTTTTAGAGATTGTTAAGTTTTTGCTTTTTTCCATAATAAGAATAAGTTAATATAGCTGCTTTCTTTTTACGTCGTGGAACTGTTCCGAATCAATCCGCCCTCATTATTTTTTTTGTAGGGTTTGCAGTTCTGAAGCGATTCCCCGTGCCTCTCGTATGCCACCAAGGAAATTCTCATTGTTTTTAGGTCTCATTTTAGAGGTTGTTCCTGTTCACTTCAGTTATGAACGAAACGTTAATTTGAATATATGTTTGTATGTAATGAACAGCATAGATTAACACCCACTCTAAATTTTACATACACGAATAGTTCTAATTGAACGTTCTTTTTGGTACCGCTCAGAACTGTTCCGCGTTTCATGCACTGAGAGTACGACACGTTAAAAAAGAAAGCAGCTTCTAAATAATCAATTATAATTAATTTCCTTCCACTCCGGGGTCCCGCCTTACCAGAATTTAAATTTGGTTCTTCATGTTTTGAATGAATCCCTTAAAGCGTTGGTGACAATGTACGTGATTTTGATTTGAGACTATTGGCAACCCTGCAGATTATTAGTAATTAAGCTTTTAGATGTAGATGGCTCTGAACGTCATAGTAAAATGTAACCTTCACATGTGTTTTCGTTTGATCCGTTTCGCGGTTAAATATACTTTAGTATTTTTGATGTAAAGTAGCAAAATAGTTCTTAGTTTTGCATGATGAGCGGAAAGAGCATTCAGAAAATAGACATAGATGATCCACAGTTCAGAACGACACCGTTCCAACAAATGGCAGCATCCTGCACTGGTGCCGTCATAACCTCATTGTTTGGTATGTATTTATATTTGAATATCCTTAAGCCCCCGTTCCTTCATGTTAAATGTAACTGCAGTAACGCCGCTGGACGTCGTCAAAATCCGCCTACAAGCACAGAAGAAAGCGATGTCAAGATGTTTTTTGTACTGCAATGGTTTGATGGATCACATATGCGGTTGTGATACGAAGAGCACATGGTTTCAGAAACCTTCTCAATTTAACGGCACTATTGTAAGTAATTCTGCTTCATAAAACCACCCATCACTTATAGTGATTCTGATTTATTGCTCTGATGCGCTCTCAGAGTATTTTCAACTTGTTTAAACTTCATGTAATAATAGAAATCGGTGAAGGGGATACTGTGAGAGTAATGAATTGGAAACGCTATTAATTAACTCTATTTTAGGATGCATTTGTTAAAATCACAAAAGCTGAAGGCGTTACTTCTTTATGGAGCGGATTAAGCCCGACATTGGTTTTAGCAATACCGGCCACAGTTGCATATTTTGTAACATATGAACAGCTGCGATTAGCACTCAAAGATTATTATAACTTAAATCGAATAAAAGATCAACCCTACAGTCAACCCTCATGGATTCCTCTGGTAGCTGGTGGTTCTGCACGAATTATATCTGCTACCTTAGTTAGTCCGCTTGAATTAATTCGCACTAAGATGCAGTCGACTAGATTAAGTTATTTTGGTAATAAATTTGTTGTTGCACACATTTCTGTGGTAATGTTTGGTTTGTTATGTTATAGAAATAGGGGAAGCTTTGAAAAGTCTGGTACAACAAGATGGAGTCAAGGGATTGTGGAAAGGTGTATTTTCAACGTTACTGAGGGATGTTCCTTTTTCAGCAATTTACTGGATGAGTTATGAGTACATCAAATCATTAGGGCCTGGTGTTCCTTCATTTGGATACAGCTTTGTTGCAGGTGCAATATCGGGTACTGTATGTTGAAATGTTTTGATATATTGCAAAATGAATTAATGAATTGTTAATTTAGATTGCTGCAACCATAACTGTTCCCTTCGATGTGGTTAAAACACATCAGCAGATTGAATTAGGCGAACATGTTATTTCAGGTAATATCAATTTATTTTGAGAGTTTCAGTTGATACATTAGTAGTCATTCTAAACTAAAATCAATATGCAATTGGATTACAAAATCTTTATTTGATTAATGCTGGTGAGCCTTTATTTAACAAATTTTTACTTTGTAGGCAGAGAAGCAAAACCAAAAACGACTTTTGCGATAATTCGAAGTCTATATCACCAATTTGGCTACAGCGGTTTAGTTACAGGCTTGGTGCCCAGACTTATTAAGGTTGCACCAGCATGTGCGATTATGATAGCGACTTTTGAGCACAGCAAAATTGCATTCAACAGGTTAGCCAACTCAAGTTCTGTTAGTGAGCCTTTTTCTAGTACCACGAAAAGCAAGGATACACAGTCAAGTAAGAGGGATATTATTAGGGATATTAATGTATCTACCACAACCAAAGAGGTTCTTTAAAAATTCGATGTCTCATCTTTTGATTATAATTTAGGCTTCCAGATGAAAGAGATGCAGCCTGATGATAAAAGCTGAATGTGATATGATCTTATTTTTACTTCCATCCTGTCCTACATTGTGAATTTCTTTCACCTGTCCCTCTGAATACCTCAAAATCAAGCCCTTAGATACAACTCTTAGCAATTTATTAGTAGGTTAAGTAAGTTGTACTTGTAAAAGTATTTTATTTTTTAATTCTATACTAGATTATACAAACACATAAGGTTATTAAAACAAAGAATAACTTGAGTCTCTGTCACATAAGTGTCGCAAGGATCTCAGTGTATTCACTCTTAGAATAAGATACTCAGAAAATAAAGATGTCACAAATTGTAATGCGAATTCTTTTCCTTTCTTACAAGGGCCAACATATTTTGAAATTTCTAAATCGAGTTTATTTAAGAGTTTTGTTTTCATTTTATTAGCAAATCTTGTAATTATAGCTTAGTGATACTAGATTCCTTAGATATAATTTATTGGTTATTTGTCCTGTGGAAAGTAGATAAGAAATTTCCTTTATATATTTATGTTTGATTCAAGTTTTAAAGGATTTATGCAGTATTACTACATATTGAATTTACTATTAAAAACAGGAAAATTGATGGTTTTAATTAATGATTATACTTAAATTTAATTTAATTTAGGTAGTGATGTTTTATGTAAAATCATTCCAAAGACTTTAAGTCAGTTTTTGGCAAAACAATCGACAGCAAGCCACATCCAACTATAGTGGATCCAAGCACAAAAAATGGTGGCATGCAACCTGTTGCAAGCAAAAGTGGGAAGAACAAGTTCCCACACATTGTCCCAACCCTTCCAATCATCATTGCCATGGCCACCGTCATAGTTCTAAAAAATTGTAAAGACTATGAATGCATACCAAAATGTAATTGACGCACCTTAAAGTAGTTGGGAAGAGATCAACGATTACACTCAGCATAACATTGGAATTGATAGAAGAAAAGGCCACCATCACTGACGATAGAATTATCGTCGTCCATTCGTTTTGGGCGAAATATATCGACATCCCACAAGTTCCAGAGACTATTCCCAAGATGACTGAAAGGGTACACATCTAGTTTTAACTTGCCAGTAACAACAGAACTTACTCAAAACTGTTTTTTTGCCTAAGTTGTTTATGAATAGACCCACGCAAAAATAACCCAAAATACCAAATGCTGCCACAGTAGATGCATTCGTATAAACTGAATCGCTGACGGTGTTCTAAAACAGTCATTCGCTTAAAATTTTACTAATCACACCCTTGCTACCTTTACGCCTACCACAACACACTTTTCTTCTGTTGCATTTTGATTCGGCGTTATTTCTAGCATAGTGCATAGGCTCACTGTGTTGTTGGGATAAATTTGTCTGTAATCGTTGATCGTCGTAAATATCTGTGGAAGCCACAAGCGTAAGGTATTAGATCTGAAAAAATAAAATAAAATCATATTTCGTAATAATTGGAAAGATACAGAGTCACCTTTATTAATTTTAAATAGCAAGAAATTTTAATTTATGTAGTGAAAAATTAACAAAGAGTTCGAATACATAAAACCATTTTGGCCGCTGAACTTGACCATTAAAATGGTCATAACTAAAAGGTAACATAAACATCAGTTGGGAGCTTTTGTATTGTTCTTATTTTAGGAAAAGACTAGCTAATACATTGCTGATTCAATCTAATGAATTTGGAAGTATTTTGATTTTAAAGCAGATTGCAATTGATGAAATAAACATGAACAAAACAGCAAAAGCGATATAAAAAAAACCAATTACCCTGCCATGAAGCCTAACTGAATCGTGCAAACCAAAATAAGTTTTGCTAAATAAGGTGGAAAAAACAAGGGAGCAATTTGTTGCCATCCTTCTTTTAGTGCTTGTGTTTTCGTTCTACTTGCCGTTACTATCCCTCCGTGTTTTCCAGCAACGTGCAACTTGGTTTCGTCCAGTAAAGTTTTGACCTATGGCTGAAATATACAACACAAATTTTCACCTGTTTGCTCACGTACTGGAAATGTGTTCTGGTGTTTTCCGGTATTAAACGAGTAAACACAACTGAATACATCGAGAGCCTGGTTGTTTCGTCCCATGGTCATCAAAAACTTTGGACTTTCTGGAAGGAAGGCATGCGCCAATGAGCTTATTAAGCTTGGAAGCGCGCATACCATGATGAAGAAATTCCAGGCGTGTAATTCTAGAAAGGGTAATAACATTAAGACATCAACACCCGCATATTTTTGAACTTACGGAATTTGCCGTTCAAAAACTCGACGTTTAGTTTAGTTGTTAGAATAGGCCAAGCAACGAGGGGTAGAATTAAGTTTCCTGTTGTGTTAATGACACCCATAAACATCAAAATTTTTGCCCGGTATTTTGCCGAGTGAAATTCGGAAATAATTGAAGTTAAAGCAGCGGATGGACCGTTTACTCTAAAGACCCTTTAATGGTAAGAATGTCGGCGGTGATTTAAGTGACTTACATAAATCCCACCATGTACATCGCGAATAAAAGCATCACGAAATTTTGAGAAATCCCCGCCAACAACATAAAACAACCGTTGATGAAATATCCATAAACTGAGAGCCTTTTTCTTCCTAACGTGTCTGCTAGGAACCCCCATACACAGGCAGACGATATCATACCTTTAATTAATTCGGTATTAGATATTTTGTTTATTGAAGCACGTTTTCCTTTTAGTACCACTGTATGTAATAGCATTGAGAAGTCCACCGTTTTGCAAACTCAAGTCGAGATCGCAATGCGCGGCAGGTAATACGTAAGACATCGTCGTTGTTGCAAGTACCGCAGTCCAACTTGATGGTATGGCAACCAAAAGCAAAAGGAAATTGAATTTACCAAAACCAGTTGCTGCGATAGCTGTTTCAAAATCTGCGTCCATAACTGAAAAAGAATCTCTCCTTTTGCATCCTCAAAACGCAGTGAAACTTTCGTTTAAAAATTTTAGACCGGGAATCTGTGTGAAAACCGCATCACTATTGGCCACTTCTGCCAATAGTGAAGCTATGCACTTCTGCCAATAGTGAAGCTATGGACCTCTGCCAATAGTGATGCGGTTTTCTCAGAAACCAAGGAGAAGAAGGACCAAATTTATCTCAGAAATCTGTTAACGTAAAATCAAAGCGAGCTGCTTCTCTGTGTCAAATTTGTCACTTTTTCGTTGAATTCAAAAGTACTTACTGTTCACGTTTTTCCTCTCAGTTTTTGAATCTGTTACAACGTACACATCACCTCGAAAAGGTCGACTCCAATTAAATTTATTCTTCACTTCCAAAACCTTTTGCTTCATGTTCTTAACGAATTTGAACTGAAATCGAATCGAAGTAGTTCCTCAATCACTGCCCAAAATGTGACGACTTTTTTTATGGAATTGTCCCCGTTTTTCGCTTATACGCAGAGATTTGAGTGTGTTTTAAGTGGTAAGGTCAGAATCATGATGCAGAAGGTGATCTGACAACGCGAATAAAACAATATTAAGTTTTCGAACAATGAAAGTGTTGCAAGTTAAATTTGGATTGCGTTATTTATACAACGGGAACACGATAAACAGTCTCTCATAGTTATAAAAATACTTTGCTTACTTTGGAGCGTTAGTTTTATGATCTGTTTAGATTTAGAATCATCAGGTAACGTATAGGTGATATCAGTGTTTTTCTTTCTTACGCGAATGGGACGTGTAAAAAGTGTAATAGAAAAAAACTTCTACTTTTATTGCAACTTACTCCAGATAGAACGTCTTCCTTCTAGATGAATCTAGATCTTTAAAAAGTGTAATACAAAAAAGATTTTAGTAATGAGGCATCATGTGATGCTTAAAGAAGTACTAACTCTAATTGCCCATAAATTAAATTTCCCGACTTACTCTAGATGGAACGTGTTAATTCTAGATGAATCTAGATGAGCCATTCATTGTTATTACTATAACTTCCAAGAAATAAAATGATTATACAAAATTAGTAGATCCAAAAAATGAATAATCAAAACGAACATTTCCGATTTCCTTCGTTTATTATCGATAACTAAAATTCATAAATTAAATCTAGTATCTAAATGAAAATTGGAAAGGATTTTATTCTAACGCTTTCAAATCTGTCTTTGGCAAAAAAATCACCGACAACGCGCAAGCGGTTGTGATAACACCGATCAAACAAAAAGGGAAAAAACACCCTATTTGTAGAAGATACGGGAAAACTAAGTTACCCATCATGGCCCCCATTCTTCCCGACATCATCATCACCGAAACTGTCATGGTCCTAAAACCAATCGCTGTTTAAGTTTAATTTTCACGCAAATTTGCCAAAATTCACTTACCTTAGCGTAGTTGGGAATACGTCTACGGTGACAGACAACATTATGTTCGTATTAATACCAAATGAGGCTGTGGTAATTGAAGATAACGCGACTGTAGTTGCAGAATCTTGTGCAAAGTACAGTGAAACGACACATGTGCTCGCCATCAAGCCCAAGATGACTGAAAAAAAAAATTAATTTAATCTATATGGTTACTCCTATTTAATTAATAGAAATCATACTTAAATCAGATCTTTACAGACTGCAGGGTATTGAAAATAGTAAAACCAAAAAAGCTGATGAAAATTGGGATTTCGACTAGATTTGATTAATTGCATATGCAAATAACTAGGGACAAGTCTGTTTAGTTTGGTCACTTTGCTTACTAATCAATGCAAAAGCGTATAAATTCGTAATCAATTGTTAATAGAGGATAGGAATAAAAATTTAAAAAAGCTTGTGGAGGTACGTACACAGAAAGTTTCGAAATTATTTTTCTTTCATTGATAAAAATCATAAGACGATTGAAATAAGTGTAATTTTTGAATAAAAGTAACTACAAACAGGAGCATTTTGAGTAAAAAAAATTCAGAACCTTCCATTCTTTTCAATATTATCACACACGAAACTTTCAAGAAAGTTGGACGAAGAAGAGTGGTAGAGTGCATCGGATAAAAACGACTCAGGATATGATATAACGAAAAGGATGTAAATGCCAAAGTGAGAAAAAAAAAAGATCTACGACTGACAATAAAATTGAGGTAAATTTGAAAATCCTAAGACCTAAGGCATTCATCGTTTGTTTTCCTTCTACTTAATCATTAATGAGTAGGTAGAGGATCTTGATCTTAATATAAATAATACTATAAAAGGTGACAGACTTAGCACTCTGCTATTTGTTCTTTATAAACACAAGTGATAGATTGCTAGATTAGGTATGGGACATATCCATAAGAGTTATGTCTTAAATGACCTTTATGGAAATAAATGATTACATGAAATTTTTTCTGAGTTAATTCAATACCTAACATTCTTTTCTTTCCCAGTAAATTGATGAGAGTGCCTGCACAAAGGAAGCCGACCATAGAAACGCTGGAAACGATACTAGTATTGATATAGACAGAATCGTTCATGTTATTCTGAAATACAGTTTAGAAAATACATCTCATTACTTACATACTGATGCAAGTACTTACAATTACACATTCTGAGCTAGTTGAACTGTGATTTGTCGTCAAACTTTCCAACATAACGCAAAGACTTGCGCTTTCGCTCGGATGTGCGAATTGATAATCGTTTATAGCGGTGAAAATTTGTGGCAGCCATAGCCTTAACGTATTTGCTCTGAAAGGAAAAGTATTTTTAAATAAAAAAAATCTGAAAAGTCTATTAAATAAGCAAAAAGTTTCTCTATATTCAGTAAGTGTACAGGCGCTTATTGTGATGAGATCATGATCGTATTTACCCCATCATAAACCCAAACTGAAGTGAACAAATCAGGATAAATCGAAGTACATGAGGAGGAAAAAACAATGGCGTTATCTGTTGCCATCCTTCTTTAAGGGCTTGTGTTTTACTTCTATTTGCTGTCACAACTCCACCATGTTTTCCACCAGCGTGTAGCTCATCAATCAAAGATTTTATCTAAAGAACAGTAAAATAAATGATTACGAGATGCTAGTTTCTGGAAACTCACCGGAAAAGATTCCGGGGTCTTTCCTGTGTTGATGCAGTACACTTTTTTAAAAACGTTCAAAGCGTCCTCGTTTCGGCCAACCATCATTAAGAATTTCGGACTTTCTGGTAAAAACATATGAGCGATGAAGCTGACCGTACTTGGTATGGCGCAGACCAATATGAAGAAGTTCCAAGAATGCAACTTGAAATTTCCCTCAAACCAATTGACTTCCCAATTTCTCGGTATGATAGCCCATGCGACGAAAGGCAAGGTTTGATGGGATACAGAATATATAATTCCCATTGCCATTAAAGCTCTTGCCCTGTATCGTGAACAGTGGAATTCAGAAAGAGTTGAAGTTAAAGCAGCAAAAGGGCCGTTAATTCTGAAAGTGGGGTTTCTAAATTATTATCTATTCTACGCATATAAATAGTTGGAGCTCACATAAATCCTGTCATGTATTTCGCGAATAAAATCATGCCGAAACTTTGAGAAATTCCGGCCAGTAAAACAAAGAAGGCGTCCAACATGTAACCCATAACGAGCATTTTCTTTCTGCCTAGTGTATCGGCCAAAAATCCCCATAAGAAAGCACTTGTGATCATACCTAGCAATAAAATAAGTTATTTAAATACGAATCGTCTTGTGGAATGCAAGGACGTACCTAAATATGTGATTGCATTAAGTAATCCTCTTTGTTCTAAGCTTAGATTTAAATCACAATGAGCGGCTGGTATCACATAAGACATGGCTGTGCTATCTGTCATTGCGGCCCATCCTGATGGGATGGCCACCATCAATATAATCATGTTGAATTTTCCAAAACCGGTTGCTGAAATTGCTGTTTCAAAATCTGCATCTGTAACTAATAAATTCTGTCAGTTTTACAATGTTTGGATAAACTAAACACAACTCTGTTATTGGTATAATTTTAGTTTAAACTATTAGTTCTCAGTATAAGTATAGTTATACCAAGAACCATTGTAAAACTGGCCCTAAATAAATAGAAATAATAATAATTTTAAACTGCTTACTCAAAGCTTAAAATTTTTTTTTTATAATTTATAAGAGTGTCAACTGATAAGTTAAAAATTATGTAAATTAATTACATCAAAATTTGTTTCAATCATAACACTTACTGGAGGTCTCTGTGTTGACCGTGGAAACTCCATTGTGGGACACTTCCGGAACCTGTTTCGTATTGAATTTGTTTATCGTCAGTTTTTTCTTCATTTCCGCATTTGCAATAAATTACGAGAAACAACGTAATCACTCAATGGTGCCGGCGAATATGGAGCAGCGCCCACTGTTTTCGCGAATGAATTATACACCATCATTGTGTGCTTATAAAAACGTCAAATTTGAAAGCATAATTTACAAACACAGTAATATTCCTCGCTTAAATATTTACTTTTGCATTGAATTTTTCGCTGTTTATGAATGCTACTACCGTGACTGTGTTTTTATCATATTTATTTACGTTTAAAGGATCACTGCAGTAGATCAGATGTTATTGTAATTTGTTATATTACTATAAGTAAATGGTTTTATTAGGTAATTAAACAAAGTAAAATATTTATTACAGATCCTTATTATAAAGTAAAAAAAATTAATTTTTCGTTCATTTATGGTTTATTTTGAGTTGCTTACGGTTTCTACTTTGAAATTTACGTTTACTTTAATTTCTTTAATAAATATACCCTATGTTCATATAAATTTTTGTTAAAAATAAACGATAAAAATAGGCATCCCCTGACTGCAAAGCAGTGGCATAACAATTGGGGATACGTTGAACACAAGCCCACGAGCCTAGAGACCCACAGAATTAAGAAACAATGTGTTTCTTCTAATAATTGACATTCTTACTATCACAGATACAATTAAAATCAATTACAATTGAACGAAGCGTTTAACTAAAGCATTACCTAACAATTTGTACAATTGCTTGAGAATTTGCTTGGCGAGGATTCATTATCCTTTCACTTCTTGCGGTGCCACGATTATCGAAAATTTGTTTCTGCCTTTGTACTAAACAAAATAAAATAATTAATGTAATTAAAAATGGAATATTTTGGGCTTATTTAATTAGAACAACTTTATCTGCTGATAGTCAATCAACTCCCAACTGGGAGTTGCCCTTATGAATGGACTCCAAGGAAATAATTTCTTTTTCAATCATTAAAAATATTAAATATTGCACCTGGCCAAAATTTCACTTTATAATTTTTAAATAAAATGTTCAATTTTTATTCGCAGCGAATGTATTTAGTGACAAAGTGATTGTATTGTTCGTTCTGAGATGACTAACCGGTTCCGCGTGAATACTGCCATAAATAAATTTAATAATTAGTATGAAATTAGTGTCACGGCACGACGTCATAATGATGCGCATAATTTTAAATAATTTTTATAAGCCTATAGTTTGAAATCGTAGAGCTTTCAAACTTATTCAAATATTATTTCGTAAAAAGCTATCCACAGGAAACAAAATGGTATTGCCTGATTCATAAGGATTAGTAAATAGTCCTCAATAGATATAAAATTTACTTAAAAATGGTTTTCTTTCTTTCTTCTGAAAGTTCACTTTTCACCGTCTAGTTCTTTTGTGTTCAAATCAGGTAGATGGATATCGACCTTTTGTTTCAGGAAACATAATTTAGAAGTACTCTAAATAATCGCAACCTGTTTTGCAGAGCCAATTTGACCCAAAAATTTTGAAACATGTCAATCAACAAAATTCTACGATGATACCATGTCAATTTCATAACTAGTCATCTCGAGAAGCAAAATTTAGGTCAACATGACGAGTCCTGGGCAAGCTTTGAACGAGAACTTCTTCTACAACAGCATGCTGGCGCGAGCCTTGGTTCAACTTATCCCAGCCGATCGTGAGTTTGCCCAAAAACACTCTTGTTAAGTCCAATCCATAATACGAAATTTTTTGAAACAAAAGAAAGGGGTGGAATCAGGGCTTGGTTGAGCCTTCTGCATGAAATGGATGAATCGACGGAGCAGATGCAAATTCGAAACGAGTACATGTGGTTCATGCTGTTAATGCTGCAGAACAAGAGATTGCAGTCACCTTTCAATAAAGCACCACCAGCAGGATACTTGCGGCCGTTGAATGAAATATTGGTAAAAGACCTAAATAGTTTTTTTTTAATAGCAGCATCATTAATTCAGATGGAACAAATCTTAAGAAAATTCCGCCTAAACGTTTCAACTTTCTTTACTTTTTTGGTTGTCTTGATACGTAGATTCTAAATGTGGATTCAAATAAAAATTCCTGGGAATACGTTCTAGGCCCCTGATGTTTATGAAGACGTGTTGATGTCAACCGATCAAAATATGTCGTGGTTGGAGAATGTAGGCGGCGACGAAACGGGTGGTGAAGACGCCAAGCCTCCTCCACCCGCCATGCATCCTGCTGAATTTTTATATAATCAACCAACCCCAAAGCAAGGAGTTATCTGCTATTTAGCTGCTTTCAGTAACCACCAATAATTGTACTGAATTATGAAAATTATAAATTTTTAAGCATACTTTTTTATTTAAATTTAATTCGAAAAAGACTTGGGATAATCATCTATCAGATGGAATTTTTTTCCTCGAAACTTAACAACGTACTATTGTTTTGACTTCATCGATCTATTGATGAGAGAGCACGAACTTGAAAATTAGATAATTGCTAATACACGCAATTCGAAACGTTAATTATATTGGAGTGACGATGACCAATTTTAATTTAATTAAAAGAGAGATGTGACAAGGAAATAATGCTTAATTGTAAGCGATGTAGACATCGAAAACAACTGTGCAAAAACCCGGGCTGGTTACTTTTTCCCCTAAATATATTAAATCCCTCCTCAGTGATTCCTCTTGCTGTGTACGAGTAAGTACGTGTGTTAAATTCTGCCGCTTTTAATCGGTTTCTTTTAAATTTAGATTAATAATGATTTTTTCAACAACATGGATATCAGTTGTAACCGCGGTCTTTGTTTTTACGACAAGCAATGCCTTTGTTCACCTTATGAAAAAGCATCACCATAATCAAGTCGAAACCACAGACGAGCATAAGCATGGCTTTACACCGGCACCTAAAATTCTAAAGCCACACAGCGATGTTTGTCCTGAAAACGCTATGTGTGTTTTACCAGTACAATGTCCGGCCCACGTCCATGCAGAAGTCAAAAAAAAGTGCAAGGTCTTAGGAGGTCGTCAAGGCCTATGCTGTACAACAGGGCAAAATCACACAGGTACTAATCGTTTTTTGCCTAATTTTTTTACGAAATGTAATTTGTAGATTTTATACAAACGAAAGGCCGGCACCATCACCAATTTGTTCCCGTCGATTCAACAACGTTAGATGCAGTCGCGCGTCACAGCCGGGCCGAAGTAATACATCTTCAGATGAAAGAAGCACATCTTCTTGCATCTGGTAGGTCAGTGGTGTTACCAATGGGCACGCCTAGTTACGGCCATTTCCGCAATACCAGGGTCCTCAATATGAATGACCTCTCAGAAATCATGGATATTGCTAGCCGGGCACTTGAGATTGCTTTGGCCACCAGGGCATTCAAAGACAGGTCCGTTTCTAAACTTGCTTGAAAGGAGTACTTATTTCTTGGTTTCAGGAAAGGCATTACGAATCAGCAACTTGAATGGAGTTTGATAAAGCAAGATCTTAGGCCAACTCGTCTTGGGCATATGTGTACGCATCTACCACATTGTCCTTCGGTTCCTGAACGTTATCGTAGGATTGATGGTACATGTAATAACTTGTTAAATCCTACTTGGGGATCGGCTACGTCCCCTTATTCTCGACTACTTCCACCCAGTTATCAAGACGGTGAGTTTGGTTTTCGCTTTTTATTACTGTTACAAAATCTTTCATTTTGTTTACTTCCACAGAATTAATAAAATTTTAATATGTTTCTTTTCTTAAGCTCATAAACTTGCATTTCAAATTATTTACATTGATTTTGTGTTTCATTTATTAACAAAGCTCCAAGCTTGTTCTTACATAGTCGAAATTAAAGCTACTTATAAAAATATTATTTTAATAACATCGAAATACTGAATGTCTCTTGGAAATACTAGCGCACGTGAAACATAAAACCTTCCAAATATTTCATTAATCTTTTAACAGAAATGTTTTAAATGATTTTACATGTTCAAGCTTGAAAGTTGTAGAATATATGAAAGGTTTTACTTTCATGTGCATTTGCATTCCCGGGGCATTCAGCAGACCGGTGTTATTAAAACCAACGTTTTCATTTTGCTTCATTTCGTAATCCACTTTATAAAAAAATTCAGGCCTTTTAATTCGTCTGAAGCTCTATACTGTAGCAATGACTTTATTTATTGATTTATCTATGGCCTGTCATTTAATATTATATAAATTTCAATAAAATTTTCGCTATAGGTATTTGGGCACCAAGAGTCTCAGAAGACCACGGCCAAGAACTGCCTAGTCCTCGACTAATCAGCACCATGCTCTTCCCTGATGAAGACTACCCTAATGATGATTACACCTTATTATTAATGCAGTTTGGCCAATTTATTGCACACGACTTCACCCAATCAATCGACGCTTCATTTCGTAAGCCCAAAATCTTTTAATTTTACATAAAATAAGTTTGATTGTTTAGCAAACGGGAGTGCCATTTCATGCTGCAGCCCAGAAGGAAGCCAATTACTAACACATCAACATTATGCCTGCATGCCTATCAAAATTCTCCCAACGGATGAATTCTATGGGGGATACAATCAAGGGTGTATGAATTTCGTTAGGTCTGTGCTTGCGCCTAGGTACGATTGCACTTTGGGCTACGCCCAGCAGGTTGTATGACGCATTTTTCAGAAACACCAGCGTTTTGAAGCAGACAATTTTTTAGTTGAACAAAATCACACATTTCATAGATGCATCTATGGTATATGGTTCTACGGAAGAGCAAGTAGGTGAGTTGAGGAGTTTCGAGGGTGGACGATTGCGAGTTTTCAAAGATTTTGGCAGAGATTTACTCCCACTCTCCAGGGATTCAGAGGCGTGCTTAACTATGGAACAAGGATCGGCATGTTTTGAATCAGGTATAGCTTCCCGAAATACCTAAACGTTATTCTTCATTTCATATTCATTAAGGTGATGCTAGAACCAATCAGATGATAACGTTGGTAGCCATCCATACCATTTTCATGAGAGAACACAATAGGTTAGCAGGAGAACTGGAACGTTTAAATCCGTACTGGACGGACGAAAAATTGTTTTTAGAAACCAGGAGAATTTTAACTGCAGAAATGCAGGTGGTCATTTATAAAGAATTTCTTCCCTGCATTTTAGGTAAACCCAATTTTTATTTCGTAAATACTCGAATCTAAGGTGTACATTTTCTCTTGGAAGATGATTTAACTATGGAAGATTTTGAGCTTGCGTTAGCGCCTGGAGGTGTTTACTCGTACGATTACGATCAAAGGGTTGAGCCTTCAATCACTAACGAATTTGCTACGGCTGCTTTCAGATACGGACACTCAATGGTCAACGGTTTACTCAAGTATTATCCAATCATAAAAATTGTCACAAAATAACTCAGGTGTTTTAGGATTTACGGCAAAACTAAAATGGAGGAAGTAATCAGTATACCGGAGGTTATGTTCTACCCATCACGAATGAGGAAAACCGAATTTTTCGACGAGGTTTTAAGCTCACTCACCACAGAGCCGATTCAAAACGTGGATCATTCCATGTCAGATATGGTAAATTTTCGCCTTTAATTTAGTTAGATGTTACGTTGAAGTGTTTTTAGCTAACGAAGTACATGTTTCGAGCTGGGAATCCATTTGGTGTGGACTTAGCTTCCTTGAATATTCAAAGGGGGAGGGACCATGGTCTTAGACCATTCAATGATTACAGAGAGTTAATCGGTCAGCTAAGATTTAAAGATTTCAATCAATTTGGAAAAGAGGTACGCTTTGATGTAAGTGGAATGAAGAGAAGGTACTTGAAGCGTTTTCGTTTTCAGAACGGAGAAAAGTTGCGAAAAGTCTATGCCTCCGTGGATGACATCGACCTGTGGGTAGGCGGACTGCTAGAACCGAAAACTTCTGGTAGTCTTCTAGGTCCGACTTTTAGGGATATCGTTGCTGATCAATTCTCCAGATTGAAGAAAGGTGATAAGTACTTTTTTGATCATGATCCCAGCGTAAACCCCAGCTACTTCACTCCAGGTAAAAACGTACAGCATTTTGTTGCTACCCAAGTCTGATACAGGGGTTTGTTTCAGATCAATTAGCAGAGTTGAAGAAGATATCGATGTCGAGATTAATTTGCGATAACAGTGATGGTATTTTACTGGCGCGTCAAGCACCAAATGCTTTTAAAAAACCAGGAGTGCCAGGGTAACTTCGCCTCTTTGTTTTTTTTTTTCTGTAAATTTGCTTTTCCTTTTTAGGAACGAGTTTGTTGAATGCAACGGTCCAGAAATTCCGCGCATCAATCTAATATACTGGCAGGAATAAACATTTCATTTTAACGTGTAAATTGTTGTGAGTGATGTTTTGTATTTTACTTCGTTAATCGTCTAAAATAAACTTGAAAATAAAACTCGCTTTTAGAATTACGTAAATATTTTATTTAACAAGCACAGCAATGTATGTACTTTCCACAGTCTTTTACGGTTAATTCACACAGAGGATGGAGGAGGGCTCAGGGTCGCATCACATCGAGATTGTTTAAGGTGAGTCAAGTCCGCCGCAGAGTCAAATCCAGCCCTTTTTGGCAATGCGGCGAGTTTATTTAGAAATTATTTTATTACAGTGGAATTGTTACAACAAAGAAAGAAAATCATGGAACTGAAGACGTGTTGAATTTAATTCACCTTGCGGCTTTTCTGCAATCAGTCGAGTGTAAAATTTCGAAAGCAATTTAACATAAATACGTACCAAAAAGTTGTAGAGACGTTCCCTTTGTTGCCAGTTTCTCATGCGGGCTACATCGTTGGAAATATTGTCGAAGGGATCCTGATAATCTGATGGCTCATCTTCTTGAGAGCTAATCATAACAGTTCAAAAAATTATATTTATGTAAAGAGCACATCGAATTGGAATCAGTGTGAATTATATTTTCTAAAAGTTCTTGAAATTATATTCCTAGTTACGCCAATTTTTTGTAAAAAAACAAACCTTTTGAAGAGATCAAAAATCATCAGATGTTGAGAGGGAGAATTTTAAAGTATTTAAACCATTACAGGTGAGGGAAGATAGAATCAAATTATTCTTTTAAATAATTACTTCATAACATAACATCGAATTAATTTCAAAACATAATTGAAAGTGCAGTGACTAAACTTAGACTTAGAGTGACTAAAATTAGATATATATATATAATATACTCAATGATATATGTAAAAAAAGGGATTGAAACTAGACACTTTATACGTGAGTTCTTAAAAGATTACATTTTATAACACAAATTAACTAAGGATCAGCCTTTTATACAGGGATGTATACTTAAGATCCAACGTAACATGTCGAATCTTTATCGCCTTGAAAGATTACAAAGCGAATGGTAGGTACTTATGTTTTTATTGCCTCCAATCGCGTTTATGCATGTTCTCGTTTTCAGCCGCCTCTTCCGTAATATTAAGTGCAGAAAAACCATCATTCGGACAGCTTTCATGGGAATTAAATAATCTCACCTTTTCATGCCTTCGGCAATTTCGTTTTCGCGCAGCATTTGACGGTTGTGTCCTAGGAGAGCGGCGTCTCTGGCCTTCCATTGAGCAGGAAGCTCGGAAGGGTCCTGATACAAGCGGGACAGGAACCACCTGGTGTCCGTTAAGGGATCGTTAGAGGGAACTTCTCCTTTAGCAACGGCCACGTTATTCGGATCAGTTCTTTTACCGTGTGCTTAAATTTAAAATCATTTCAGAAAATTAATGAATACCTTTCAACAACCAGTTTTCTTTCATCGGTGAAGTATTTATTTAAATTAAGATCGAAATAATTTATTCATCTACCAGACGTATAAAGCTAAAGACAAAGCAAAAGTTAAATAATTTAATCTTGAATTTTATTTGCAAACTTTCGGGATGTTGAATTGAGAAAGTCTTTGTGTGCGTTTTCTGGATCCCACGTTAAAGTTAACACACTCTCTCTGTTTGGTATACAAAATTCGTTTGGAATAATTAAAGAACACCCTTACTAATGCCACATATTTTATAAACTAAGAATATACTGTGGCCAATAACATAAAAGGATGGACGATTTTTATGACTCTACCAAGCTCTAGATACAAGACAGATTCAATTAAAACTCCGTATACTTCTCGAAAAAACAATTTCGAAAATTGCAACAAATTTGATATACGACTCCTGACTGGAAGTCTTTATTGCCTTCTGAAGTCGCCTCGTGAAGCGATGACTTGCCAGTAAGTGTAGAAACTATTGTCGTGTATAAAGTCGGCTTTACTTTTCCCGAAAAAATTGCGTCGTAAATGTTTTTCCGACCACTCATATAACATTAATGAAATTTTATTTCGGTCGCGAGCACCAGTAAAAATTACGATTATGGTCCTATTTTCTGATTTATCTCCGAGTACGCCAAAATTTATTATTTTGACAATAGATAATTAGCGTTTTCATTGGCTGAATACGACAAAGAAAAAATTTAATCAAATTATTCGTGTTGATTGCATGGTTATGAATGAATAGTTCTTTTGTGATACGATCGTCGAGTCCTGCAATGTCAACGATTATTGTTATAATTCCATTCTCTGTTTATCAAATCTTCATTTGTGTGTAAATTGCCAATACAAAGTTCGGTTCCATCTATATCAAATTTATTAAAATATATTTGCAGGCAATATTCACATTTCATAAGCATTGATAAAAAAAGTTTTAAGCTAAGATCTCATTGTATTTGAAGTTGAAAATAATTATAATACATACCTCCCCAGCACGAATGGCCGTAACTAAGGCAAGAACCTGAAATTAAAACAGAAACATCACTTTATTTGTTTTGTGATCCAATACGTCCATGTCTATAATTAATAAAGGAAAAGACAGAGAGCCTTCCGCACATGTTAATAATTCGTCGTTCCACACCTTTGTGAGCATTCTCATGAGCGTACAGAATAAACAACAGCATCAGTCTTTTGATTAAAATTATTTCCCGTGTAAATATAGTTTCACTACTTTAATTGTACCCGAGGAAAATGTTTTCCTTTTTGTAGAATCGTGCGCTTTCTTATGCAACTCCGTTATTAATTTGCTGAACAAAAGCTTCGCGAGTATAACAAAAAAAAATGTTAATTTTAGACAGGATGGCAAAAAAACATGTTTAATTAATGACATCATCAAGCATAAATTAAACAGTTATTCACCTCTTTTTCCTTGAGATTAACATACAACAAAAGGAAATCGTATTTACTAACTTCTTCTATGCGTACTGATACTTACATTTTTTTTTGTTTACTGCATTACATATCTTAGACTCCCGATTGTAGCTTCAAGTTTTTATCAGGTTTCATCATACTCGACGTATCTAATTAAACAGTCATTTATGCAAAACCTGGTGGTTTTTACTGTCTAACAAAAACGAGGATAACATGTACTTCAGACGACCCTTACTAATTCATAGCACTTCCTTGTGAATCCTTGCAGGATAATGAAATACACCTCGTTACATGAGCACCCATCATTAATTTTCTTTATTCGACTACTATAGTCGTCAGAAACGTTTGGGCGAAACTGTCTTGACAATATTCACTTAAATTTGAGATAAAAACTGGCTTTCTAAGGAAATGCGAAGATGTATTTCCTCGATGTAGGTCATCAGGTGTGCACTCGTCATCAAATAATATGTGGCAGAGCATCTGGATGTTATTCGCTGAAATGCAGGTGTTATGTTGTCTCTTAACCAATTACTTTTACGTTATTAAATTTATTCTACTCAACTAGTTACAACTTGATGATTTCTCTAATGTAACTAACTCATAAGTAATTATTTCATATTTAGCTAAATGATTATTTTTATCTTCGTTTTCATTTTATTGTGAACAATTATCCTGTACTTGCACAAAACTAAAAATAAAATCTAACTTGATACGTAGCGTTATTAATTCAGATTGTTCCTTCTCTCTATGTGAAGTTCGCGTAATGAAACTACCTACAATTTGAAACTTATTTAAGAAACGCGAACTGAACACTTACTCCTATTCGAATAACTCGCAATATTTGCTCGTCGGCAATTAAATCCCAACGAAATAAGTTTTTAGTACCGGAGAGACCTTGCTCTAACAGATATTAAATTTTCAATAGAATGTTGCAGTTTATGTCTCGTTACTTATGTATGTGCCCACAATTTAAACTAGTAAGCAAGTAAGCACAGCGCCTTTTTTTCGCGATTTTACTTTGTACAGGTTCTTTGTTAGGGACGACTTGCATTATTCATGTATTTTAGCAACATCATCAGAAATTATATAATATTTTATATAATCAAGTTTTTAGAAACAACTTATAAATTAAATTAAAGAGTAATTTATGATAATTATATTTTCACATAATTAAAACAACTTTGTATATTAAGCAGATTAATTAATAATATCTGCCAAAACACTTTCTACTTATTAAAGCCTCTTAACAAGGCAGAGGAGAACAGTTTCATAAACTACCCACTTGCTGTGCCTAACTATACTACATAAAATCCTTTTCTTTTTTTAAAGTGCCGATTAGTAGAGGGAATTATGTCAGAGCCGTTATTTTTTTTAACAACAGAGTGATTTGTGATAGCATAAATTTTCTAAACCATAACATTTTTACAATCGTGCTTGACGGTTTAAAGCTAGAGGTCAAACAGATGTAAAGCATTGACATACATATTTAGGAAAAGGTCATAATAAAAAGAAACGTAACACTGAAACTTGAAAGAAGGTGGAGACTGAAGAGGAATGGAACATTTCAGTACTCATATATGCTGTACTGTAATCTGTTCGACTTGTGTTATTAAAGGCAATATCATAATTTATTCAACGAATTGTATTTTCTAAATTGAAAAACAAATTTGGATGATGAATTCTGTATATAAATAAATATAATTCCATTGCGTAAAAATGAAATTGAAATAACACATTTCTTAAACTTAATCGAGACAATAATACTTAGTTATTATAAGAAATCGATAATTGTGTCGGTGTTTTCACGTGCTGTCCGGAACAATAAAGAAAATGAAATAAAAACACGGGAAAAGCTCGTGGGGAAAACAAAGCCGCGTAACACTATCTAAGAATTGCCGTTAACAGCCGGAGTCATGTTCCTGAGAGTACTAACTGACATTTAGTTTCAATTCTTTCCACCCTTGGATCTTCAATTCTATCACCGCGAAATTGTGCAGGAACACGGCAGCAAACACATCTCAATTTTTAAGACGGTCTTAAACCGACCGAACTCGTCATAATAAAGTTACTTTGCTCGCGAGATTCGCGATTATTAGATTTGACGTTGGCCCTAACGGATGTTTTTTTGATGTTTTAAGAATTACCGCGACGCCCCAGGGGCTCGCAAAAAATTCCATTTGCGAACATTTAAATGAAGAAATTGAAGCGTGGTGACAATTAAAAAAAAACTTTCTACCGCGCATTTGTGTTTGTCCTGGCGCAAAATCGCACGAAACGACGAAGTCAAGCGGGAAAACTTTCGAAGGATAACGTAGTTTATGAATAACGTATTGAAATTTCTTTTGGCGTTAACGGTATCTAATGTACAACCTATACCATTTTATATTCGTATTACATGTCTAAACATGAACAAATAAATTTGGATAATTAACGTTCACGTTAAACAATTCTTGATCAAAATAAAAATTTTTGGACTACCCAAAAAGGGACACAAAAAATGAACAGAAACAATCTCGATGCTCTGCCTCTCAACAATGTTTCTAGATTGTCTATAGACAATTGTGCGATTTTTTTATCCAAGTGTGCACTAGTCTTTAAAAAAATACTTTTTAGAAGAGTTACTATTAATTAATAGCTCTACTTTCTAAATTTAATATTTAATCGATCTCTCATTAAATTTTCTCTCTGTATTTAACATAATAATTTTTATTAAATTTTGAATTTGTATCAATCTACGTTAAAATAAACCTTCTTCTCACCTCGTTCAAAAGGTGTTTCAATTAAGTACTTTTAATAAATATAATCGTAAATAATTTTAGTACAACTGAGAAACCTTCAACAAGTATACTTGAATAAATTTGGTGCTAAACAGTTTCAGACGAATTAAATTTTTCACGTTTCGCAGCGCGTGCCGCGTTATCGCATCTCATTGTTTAACGTTTTTCCGTCGTTATTGCCTTCTTTTGCATTATATTCATATTAAGAGATTCTTTACGACGCCGGTAACATAATAGAACGAGCGCGGAAAGTGAGTTAAGTACATAAAGACCTGGGCTTTATTAGATTTGGCGGATGTATTAACATGTTAATTAAAATCGCGAAAGCAGCGGCGTCTAGGTGCGTTCCACATCTCAAATTCTTGATTATTACGTTTCCTATTATTCCGACGTCTAAGCGACATCGTCCCCAATGTAATTACTATTATCCTTTCGTGTTTAAACACCTCCTGTATTTTTCTAATGGTTTAGTTAACAATTCAAACTTTGGGTCTCATTCCCTAATCGCATTGCTTAGTAAAATACGTGAAGGACTTGTAAAGACACTAGAACTACTCTAACTATTATACCCAAAGGTTTAAAAGCTACACCAAAATAAATCATGCAAAGTATGTGCACTTTTATACCAGCTCCTCCACCATATTTTCTCGAATTAAATTAAATATAGAATATTTAAAACGGTGTATGACTTCTAACTGACAATTGAAACATGCATAGCACAGAATCTCCCATTGTGTTATACTGAAAATAACATGCCACACTATTTCGTGTATTTGATACGTGGAGTTCCGGTTAATTGACGATGCTGTGGAGACACAATTGAATTAGAGTGCAGAGCTGAAACTAAATTTTGAAAAGTTCGAAGGGTGTTAATTTTTAAAAAGTCTGCGAACGATGTTAGCCTCGTCATCATACTGCGAATTGAACTCGTGGATGCGAGCACGTGATGTTACAAGTTTCCGTAGTGCTGATTACGTACGAGTATTCGAAAAGAGACGTGCTGAACTACATACTGCGTGCTGTTTCTACTCTTTACTTACTCATCTTTTTCTTGTCTATGTTTGTTGATGCTCTAAAGTTTCCACCTAGAAACAATAAGGATTATATAAAGTTTTCAAATTCCTCTCAACTTGTTCAGAAGCATTCTATAAAAGAATTTAATACAGAGAGAATTGTTTCTTTGTCACAATAAATTGCTTTTGGACTCACTTGTAATTAAATTAATTTATTAAGAAAATAGAAAAAATTCTTCAAATTATTTCTGCATAAAAACTATTTAAATTGTTTACAAAAAAAAGGAAACATTTAGACAAAAATTGAAATATAAGAAAACCCTATAAAAATATTAAGAATCAAAATAGAAACTTTAAACAAATTTAACAAAAACGAAGACGGAGATTTTTAAGCAATAAAGTTTCATGGACTATAAGATAACAGATACGGATCCCGTTTTACACCGTTAATAAAACTCTCCTAAGAATTTTATTAAGGATTACTTAACCCTTTCGCTGCGGCACTTGGATTTCCCGCAAGATGACCTTTTTTTTTTATTTACGGTTATATACATCATCCAGCAGTTTCGTTGCAGGTTTGCATAAAAGAACACATAAATTTATTTTTTTTTAATTTCATTTCACATTTAAGCACTTTTGGCAGCCATTTTACTTATTTTAACTGAAATAAGAACTAAGAACTTGAAACTCAAATTGATTCTAAATGAGCATCCAGATTCATACGTTTCCCGCAGTCTGATACAAAACATCACTTGTACATTATACCAAATTTTAGCGCTTTGAATACGTTTACAGCAATCTACGTTACGGTAACAGAGCGGATGCGTTTGTGTCCCACAGAAAACATTGGCATACTTATCTGGCTTCAGCATAATCTTTCGGCCATTTCAGGTTTACTCGTCGAAAGAGTTACATTCACGTTGCATTGAAATTAATCTTTTCCATTCGATTCTAATTTCCATTTTGTGGTCTAATCACGTTGCTTCGCATCGGTTTTCCGCATAGGGTCAGCGCGAGGCTTCTCTAATTTGCCTCATTCGATCGCCCAGATTTCCATTTCTGGTATCATTATTATTATACTTGCGTAATCGGTGAACCCCGTAACATTCTGGGAAAACACGTTTTGAATAAATTGCCCAAGTTCGAACGCAAGATCGAAATCGAGGGTTCGTAAGATGTTCCTTAGTAATTCAGCTCATTCGAAATTAAATTGTTTGTGATGTTCTGGTATTTATTTTTCCAAGTCGTCGCTATTTAGAAATTATGATCGCTTACGTCAGCTCGAACATAAAAATTACTTTAAAATTATTTCAATTGAAACGACTATTTTTTTTTAATTTCTGACTGTTACTTTAATGTATAGCCCAAAATATTTTTGTGAAAATCCAAAGAAATTAAATATGATAGGAGTATAATACAGGGTAATCCAATTTAAGCGTCGAGTCATAAAAGTAACAAGTTGAAGACAATTAGCCTAATTTATATAGTTACTGTGTTTTCTTACTGCGAGCCAAGAAATTTTCAAAGCAAAAACAAAATTCTTTAAAAGAGACGTTAAAGTTAAGTCCAGTTGTATAATTTCAGCTTAACTGCAAGCCAAAGCTTAAACCCTTAACAATAATTGTTGAAATAACTGTTGGTATGGGTTTAAGCTTTAGCTTAAATTTAAGCTGCACTCTACAACTAGGCCATAAAGTTTTTTTTTTGTGTTCAGTCCAGTAACAGAAATTCATGTTTTCAATGTTTTATTAATCGCATATACATAGTTAGTATGTTTACTATTTATCTTGAAGAAGTTGTCAGACAACTTTACAGAGTGTCCGATCAATTGTAATTACATAATTTGATATATATTAACATATATAGAACCCAATATATGCTAAGATACTTCACATTTGAAAATATATTTAATTTAATTTATTTGAAAAATGAACATTTTTCTGAAAAAGTGACCCTACATTTATTTTATTGATATTGTCTTTTAGCTGTTGGACTCTTAGCGTAAACATTATCCTTAACGTACCTTCCAAAGAAAAAGTTGGAGGCTAATTGATGTTTGCATTTACCGAAATTACTCTTTCAGGAAATTTTTCTTGTAATAGGGCAGTTGCTTCATCACTTTCGTGGCATGTAGCACCATCCTACTGAAATAAATTTCGTCCACATCGAGAGCATCCACTTCAGTCAGTCAACATCGTTCGATAACGCAATCCATTCATCGAAATGGTCCCACTAACGCTCGTAGCCCAAAAACCGTACCAAACTGTCATTCGATTTCGATAGAGAGATTTTTCGACAATCATTCTTGGATTTTAACACTCCAAATGCGATCATTTTGCTTACTAACATAGCCATCAAGGTGAAAATGGGCCTCGTTGCTACAATAATTTTCTTGAAAAAATCGCCTTCTTACATGTTCAATACCCAATTAACGAACATACGACATTATTCATGGTTTGGGGGCTTGAATTCTTGCGTCAGCTATACTTTTTTAGCTCTTAGACTAATATCTTTGTGCAAAATATGGTGGTTTTTGATATACCCAATTCCTGTGAACGTCTTGGCATGAAAAAACCAGGGTTTTATACCACACTTGCACCTACAGGGATTATGTTTTCAGTTGATTTTGCTGAACGTGCATGTGTTGAAGTCTTTATATCATTTACTAATCCGAGACGTTCGAATTTGACGATAACTAAGCGAGCAGGTGCGTTAAAACGACCAAAAGCAATACGAACTTTACGAGTTGTCTCTGCGAAATTTTCACCGTTTTCTTGTAGTGAATTTTCACTATTTTACTGTGTGAATGTCGTTCCATTTTTGTTAGTCGTACAGTTTTTAAACACGACCTACTAGATTTCACGAGACAACGTGTCTTTATCCGGCCTGCGCAATTTATTAGTTCAAGTGTTTCTCCGCTGGCGCCATTTACCCAAAAACTTGAAAGTGAATTATATATCCATAACGTCATTTCACAGCGTCATTTCTAATTAATGTCAAGCTCACGCAGTGTATGGCAAGTACAGTTGTATTTTCTTGCTCAAATATAGTTTCTTTGTGATTTTTTTTTTTCGTTATCTACGGTGTTAGGTAACCAGCGCCAAAGCGAGCAAAATTTGAGTTAAATGAAATATTGGCCAGGCCAAGAGCTCTCTTTCTCTCATAAAATGTAGTGGGTCTGGTTTTTACTACCCGAATGTCAAATAATGACAGTTGCTACTTGACACATGAAAACTAGAGCTTAAATTTAATAAAATCAAGTTTTCTTGCCAGATGAAAATTATGAAAATTAACTAAAATTGTGTAACTGGCAATATAGAAAGTATTAGGAAAGAGTTTATACATGTACTATCGCTATCATGAAACACTAGGACAACTTTTAAATTCAGTAATTTTTATAATAGTGATGCCCTCTTCTATGCAAACTATTATCCTAGCTTTTAAAACATTTACTCTAGATATGACTAACAGTGACAATTTCAAACAATTTTAAATTTATGATCGGTAGCAGTTTTACTCAGATTAAAATGTCATGTCCTAGTTTTTTCTGATAGCGATGGTATTTCGACCTTATTGGGCCTCATCAGAACTCTGTAACTTAAAAAAATTTGGTTTATTAAAAAATTTAGAAAAACTTATCCCTTTTTTGAATTTCTAAAATCCCAAAAAAACAAGAACCAAAAATAATGATAAAAATATGAAATTCTTTTGCAAAATATACAAGGAAAGCGATTGCATTCTCTAGTTCTTATTTTTTGGGGTACAGAGTTCTGATGAGGCCCAATAAGGTTGAAATACATGTATAAACTCTTTCCTAACACTTTCTATATTATCAGTTACACAATTTTAGTTAATTTTCTTAAATTTAATGACAATTCCATTTGTCTTTTTAATTTGTATCATTTAGAAAAGTTTGATATCGTTGTAAGGAAAATTAAAAAAATCTAACGAAGGTCGTTTTCGAAAATTGGAGCGGTACATATCGGTTAGTCTATTTTCTCACTCTTACATGCATTCAATACATTCGTTTTTTTTTCTCTTTTCTACCTCGATCCATGTACCACTCGAACTTTCGAGAACGCCTGAAATTGCTGAATGGTAAACTGCTCAGATTGAACACCCTGCATATGAATTATTTTTCTCTCTTGTCCTAATGAATTTTTTAAAATTTTATTTAAAGTTTTGACAAATGTTTAACAGAAAGGGTAGCTAAAAGAAAATATTGTAACGAATTCGGAGTTCAAGAACTAATATTTAATATTAAACATATTATAAACACTAAATAACAAAAGAACTGTATCTTTTATATGGCATTGAATTTTTAAAATAACTCCCTCCTATAATAAAGGGAGGGTGTTAAATTTTTAAGAACATTTTAAAGGATTTCTGTCCAACATCAACCTGTATCAATTTTGAGAACTATTTTCGAGTTATGATCTTATAATAGTTAATTTGTTCATTCAATTTATTTCACATTTCTTCTCAATACTAGTTTTTCATTAAAAAAACAAGTTTCCTACAACAATATTAAAAGACTAATTTGTGATAAGTGTTCGTCAGACAGATTTTAAAAATGCTTCAAATATCTTTGCTCCATTTCCTTTGATGGCCCTGTTTTTCACTATTTATTATCCAGGGCAATATGAAACGTCCTTAAAAGGATCCCACGAATAGCTTTTACCTATTAACAATCTTGTACGGACAAGAAATTGCATATTGTCTTAATCCTTTAGGAAGGTCCAGAGACCACAGGCGTTACAAGAAAAAATTAGAGAAGAGAACCAAAAATAAATATTTCCAATACAACGGTGTTACATGTACGTACATATAGGGTGACTGACAATTGTTTCACAAAAAAGACACATAAGATAATAGACGTTATAAATTACAGGAAAAAAGTTCAAAAATTCTGCGGAATAGTTTATAATTAATTAAAAATGTCCCTACTTCCCAATCTTAGTTTTAAACGTTTCACATGTAAAAAAAATAAAACTAAAACTATTTTCCATATGATAGCAGAAATTAAATTAGGTATCCGGAAATTGTCCACGAGTGTATTTTACACAATGTTTCTTACTGCTTTATATTTATATTGCGAAGTCGACTCTATATTAAATTAAATTAATTACAATTAAATTAATACTATGTTTTTACTTAAATAAATATTTATTTTAATCTATTCTGTACACCTACTTTTAAAAATTTGAATTGAACGGGTTCAATTAATAAAAGAAAATACAAATTTTAAACATATTGTCCTAAAAATTATTTTTTATGAGAAAACAAATTAGTTATACGAATATTAAACATGCTACAATTTTTTAGAATTTTAGAATGATTGTGTCGCAATCGAAATTCGTTTACACTTGGAGGAAAATATCGTTTTATTTGATTATTGTGTTTAAGCTTCGCAGTTTTACTACTGCAGGTGCCATTTAAGACAAAAAAAGTCTATTATTATTTTAGATTCTGAAATTTTTTGAACTTTTAATTTCTTAATTCATGTAATATGAGCAATAGACGTCCGGATATGCATGAACTCACAAATTTAAATTTATTCTCGTGAAATGCAGCGAGCAGTGTTTGGTTTGCTAATGTCAATATCAAGTGATGAGGAAGTGCTCCGAACGCTTTTAGAACAATTTAAAATTAAACTCTAAGCCTTTAAGTAAATAACCTCAGATAGACAATGAATTAAATTAAACGTTTGCGTACAGAAAGAAATAAAACAAATTCAAAATAATTTCTGATTAATTTAATCATTAATCATTTATTTATTTAAACAATAATCAATTACACACTTCATGCGCCTCTTGTGAAACTTAAGATGTAAAAATTCAATTAGTTTCCTTAATTTTAAAACAGACTCAATCATGATTTCAACTTTAGTGAAAACCGAAACTTCTTTTCTTAACTTCCAAAGTAAAAAAAGTACCTATCGTTTTCAAACTTGAGAAACACTTTACATGCAAATAAAACCCTTCGAAACTTCGAAATTTATTTACTCAAGAAACAGCAAAAATATATGTGCAGCATTGAACTCACCTGCAGCGCACTCGGCGAAGTAAAAGAAAATAAAAACGACGCTGATCTTAGCCAGCTTGATGGCCATCGGGGATGGAACAGAAGTCTTCTGCGGCGTTGAGTACTTCTGACACATATCTGTCACTCGGTTTACTCAGATCAATTAGGGATATTAGTGGTCGTTGTCTGTGAAAACAGTCTGATGTTGAAACAGGTAGAGTAATTAATTGCTTTCGGGAAATTCAGAGTGTGAAATGGATACGTTCGTCGTGCAGGTGCTTTTTGATGCCAACCTTTGCAAGAACTCGCGGAGATATGGATACTCACGCTTTTATAGTGAATGAGGGACCGCCCTCTCGCTGCCGCCCCCATACGTGGAATTTTAGAGGGATGATACTTTACGTACTCACTTAATCGGCAAGCGATTGTAGTTGAGTTGTTGACTATTAAAAGGCACAAGTCATGCATGTTTTATGGTCAAAATTTGACGGTCAATTTATTTTTTCCCTAATAATTTAATACTGATTCACACAAGTGTCCTTTTGAAAGGATAACCTCTTAGTATTTTAACAATATTTTTTTAAAACAATCGTTGCATTGTTATAAAAAGTAGAAGATATATAATATACATTTTTCTTTATATTAAATTTTGAAAATTATAAGAAATATTTCTTTCAAGGATCTGAACCTGCATGAATTCCACAGACTTTGTATATTTTAATAGTTTAAGTTTCAAAATTTTAAATAATAAATAATAATTTTAATTCTGAAAAGTATTCACATTAAGAGGTGTGAGTGCGTTCATTTCGACTTTAAGCTTGTAGCATTAATTGAGTTTGGCTAGGTCGAGAGGCTAACCTAACGCTAGACCCACGCATATTGTCATAAATCAAATGCCAAGTTATTCACAGAAATGAAAAATAAAATTTGTATTTTATTGTTTAAATAATATAAGAAAGAATAAGTCGAAGAGTTTGGGCCTAAGAAAAAAAATGTCTTTCTTTGAGACTTTAACAAAATATTAACGTCACTGAGGATATCTTTATGTACTGTAAATTTTGAGTGTTCAAAAGATAATTTCTTTTGTTGATAAATTAATATTTATTAATTCTACCCATACATTCTTTCTTTTTTTTTTTAATAAATGAAATTATTTCATATTTGCGCAGGACGAAATTAAAAGATATTATCAAAGAATTATAGAGCAGCACGAAGACGGCGAGAAAGCAGTTGAACATTAATTTTCGTAAACTTATTTTTATATAGTTTAACTTCACTATAAATTCTAATCATAAAATGGTCTAAGCTAATGAAATAAGTTGGTGAAGTTAATAATGGACAATTTTTAAATGAAATAACTTAATATTACATTCTAGGTACTTAATAGAAAGTGAAACAAAACGATTCTCATCTACGTTTGAAAGTTTCACATGCTGCTCTAATCTTTTTGAATTAGCTGGTTCTATGAATATATATTATAAATTAGTCAAATTGACAATTATTACAATTTATTGAATTGAATTAACAAGAGATTAAAACTTACAAGAAAACACTTTCGTTATTGAAGCTTATTTCCAATCTGGACGTGTAGGACATATTCAACTCTTGAATGCAATGCAAAGCACAGTTTCGATTTAGGTTTCCAAACAATTGTTGGAGAAACTGTCTTGCACTAACACGTCGAGAGATTCCACCGAAACGGAAGCGTGATGAAGAGGAACTTCACTGGAAGGCCCCAAACTGACCAATATTGTTGCAGGATATCGGCATTCCTCAACACGTCGTATTTCTGCTCAAACGAATGTGTCCCACACAACTGTTAGAAAAATTCTGAAACGTCATTTACACGTGCACTAAACAAAGTGTCTGCAGTTTAAGAAGTCTTGTCGAGAGATCACAACAGTCGAATGCAGTATTGCAACATTTTCCAAGAAAACTTAAACAAGGACGATATTCTCGATCTAAGTTTTTTCACGGATGAAGCTTTCTTCCATTTAAGTGGTTACGAGACAATTAATGATCAACGTTATAGGGAATAATTATTGACCAGATGTACCCCGATGATTTGAAAATGGTTACTTTCAGCAAGAAGGAGCAACAACTCATGCTACACGAGAGAATTTGGAATTTTTTGAAGAGTTTGTGCAGGGGAACTTGACCAGCAAGATCACCAGACCTCACCCCGTTAGACATATTTGGCTCTCATAAAAATAAGGTCTACAAAAAAGAATTATCTACTTACCATTCCAGCAGGCCACTATTTTAAGCTAGTAGATTGGCGATCATAATAAAATTAGACAGAGTTAATTTGATGTCATTTTAACATACGCCAAATTCTGAAATTCAAATCAAATAGATCAAGAAACAGATCTGAAAAGTAATCCAGAAAATTAAAACTGAAGAAAAATGTTTTACAATTTAATTTGTATGTAAATTTGGACGTGATTACACCTCGTGATGGAAAGAAAATATGGCAACCTTGCCTAATTCGGAGTAAAATCTAAATCGATATGTCATTCATTGTCAAAATTTAGTTACATACGAGAGTACCACATTTTTTTTTCCACAGCAAACGTAAGTAGATAAAGAATGGATTATAAATGCATGCAGTAAAATGGTGGCCATTTCAACATTTGCTGTGATTTACTTTCGTTGGCTTCTTGTCAATATCACTACATCACATTTTGAATTTTGATGTATATTTTGATATTTCATAGAGAGAACAACAATAAGTAGAACAGTTAATAGTTAATAGAAGAATGAAAACGTAAAACATTCAAGACAAACTTACGACAGAAATTCTCACGCGCTTCATGATTGACTGCGGCGATTGGTTTTCTATTATTATTTGGTTTAAGTTCTTCATCAGCGCTCGACAAGAAACAATCGTCAGTTTAAATTTGCCAAGACGCCATAAAACCAACCGAACGCTGAGATGATTGAGTGAAGTCGAGTTTTAATTTTCTCCGAGTTTGAATCAGATAATAATAAAAAAAGGAGCTGAGGATTGATAAATTTTACTTACCAATTATAACAGTCAATAAACAAGGAATTAAAAATGAGTGGAATAAATTAATATTCTGCAAGTTGCTCTTGAAAGTCTCGAAAGAAAAAGTGTAATTATTTTATTGAGAATCCCGGATTAAAATGTGCGAATCCGAGCACTAACAGGTAACTTAATAAGTCGAAAACACGATGTAACAAAATCTATTTAACGGGAGATTTTATGGCACATAAAAATTTAAACCTGACCAGAAAGAAGTCGATAATTAATTTTACTAGTTGGACACAAGGCGCTCTATACTGGAATACAAAAGCGTTTTTTTTCAGAACTCCTGACAATTAGTTGCCGGAGTAATGACTATAGTGACTAGAGCGACTTAAGCATATTATGAAAACCATCATCCGTTTAATTTTCGCTTATTATACGTGTAAGATTAATTGGACTAGATTTAGTTTCGTGCATCAAAAAATAGTTCTGTTATGTTTTACCTCGAATGGCTATTACTCAAAAACGATATATTAACAAAAATCAATTGATGTACTATGGTAAATAACAAATCAATAAGAAAGGTGTAAGAAATAAGAAAACTTTTTTATTGAAAACTTAGTCATAAATTTCTTTTTCTACATTTTCGCTTAGTATTGCAAGAGGCATCACTCAATCAATATTGATTGTGCATTCAAAAATTCATTGGAAAAAAATTTTGATTGCAATTCCAATGGCTCTACGAAGGGAAATTCAAAAATTATTCACCTACCCATGAAGAAGAAGAGAACGGATAATTGAAATATTTTTATTCTTCCATATATTCTCCATTTAAGCCCACACTCTTGTGCCACTTCGTTCTTTTTAAGTTATCGAAATAGGTAATACTCAGAGGGTTCAAATTGTAGTACTCTACAGAGCTTATGAGATCATTTCTGTTCAAGAATCTTTTTAAAGTTTTCAAGTGTACTTCAGTAAGCTTCTGCATTAATTGTTGAACCTTTTGGCATATATTATTCAATCAGAAGGATATCCTCACCATCCCAAAAAATCGTAGTCTCAATTTTCATGCAGAACTTTGTTCGTACCTTTTTTAGAGGTGGAGGACCTTTATTTAGATTCTTGTACTGCCTCTAGGCCCAAATAAGTACAAAAGTACCTAAATGTTAATACCTTAGAAACCTAGCGTATCTAATGGTGCTATTCTGACCTAAAATTTAAGGAAATTTAAGCCTCTTTAAAAATTTAAGTCTTAAATGTCAAGCAGTTAAAGAGTTAAACAAAAATTGCTATGTGTGTAAATCTAATACAATATGTTTAAAATGAAAGCTTCATATATACCAATTTCTGTATCAATTGATAATACATTCGGATGTCGGTCCTTTATCATTATTTACCATTCTTGTATTTCGAACTTCTAAGGACCTTCCACCTCTTGGATCGTCCTGTGAAACTATTTTGACCAAAATTTAATTTAGAAATATGATGGGCAATCAATCATACTTCGGTTTTCTAACATCTTTTTGATCAATTGAATTAAATTATTACACAGATGTATCAAAGACTTCATAACTGTTAAAAATCTCTACGTAGCTCTTTTGTTTCATGACTAGGTAGATAATTAATTATTTAATCATCCCTCGCATTCGATGCAGAAACAAAAAGTGTCAGTAAAAAGTTGTGTTTGAATTTTAATAAAAATAAGAGACATGTAAAGGAAGGAAAGAAAATCGACTTTTCGTCTCTACTTCGAGGATAAACAGGAGAAAATCTATTGTGTATAACTGAAATCTCTTTCTTTAACTCGAAATTTCTATAACTCGAAGTAATTTTTCGACATTCGAGTTATGGAGGTTCGACTGTATTTTATTTTTACACTTTGAGTTGATAATTTTTTCCAAATTGACAGCGAAAGGCGTATAAATGTATTTTAAGTAGCTTAAATTCTAAAAGAAAAATTTTATCTTTTGGAAAACAATAGGAAATTAATGTTAACATAAAAAGTACAATAGAATTTTATAAATAAAAAGTCTAAATTTAAATAACCTAGGACAGATCGGTTTGGTTTGCAGTGGAAGTCTCGAGCTACCCTTCGTCCAAAAAAGGGCCGAAACAGGTGCTCGAGGAATACACTGTAATCAAAAGCGATTTGCAACAAAATTTTAAAAATTTTATAAATAGTTAATGGCTTTCAAAAATCTCAGCTCTGTTTTCAATTCTTTATTTTTATCATCAAATTTTCCAATGCTACTGAGATTAGAACTGTCGCTTAAAAAAATTAATCATTTTTGTACTTGGAAATTTTGCATCAAGAAATTTAAGATTTAATGGTTATTTAAAGTAAAACAAAATTTTGTTAAAAACGTGTATCCTCTGCAAAACTTATTATTGAAGCATTAAACACGTGTGTAGATAGATAATTTCAGTTTAAAAACTGAAATATTATAGTATTATTTTCGTTTTTAATTTGCATTCTCATACGTTATTTCTGTTTATGAGCAAGTTCAACGACAATGATCTACATCGACCATTAATTCTTTCGTTGGTATACATGACTACCATTTTTCGCAAGGAAAATATTGTTACTAAAAAGGCATGATTCCTATTATTGCGGATATTAAGGAAATTAACGACACTCACACACCATTGCTTATGTCAAATTAACAATTTGAATGCGCGCAGTTTTATTCGGTAGCAGATTTTATCGAGTGACAATCATGGGAATCGAGTAAATTAAATTTATGAGTAGTAATGCAAGTTTACTTTGCGTTTTAATTATTTTAAGAGAATCCTATTAATGCCTAAATTCACTTTAGATTTAATAAAAGAAAGAAGCAGAAAAACTTATTTTACAGAGCAAGTTTCGATGGACGGCATGTATTACAAATTATCCAGTAACTTTTACACCGAAAACTGTTTTAATTTGTTTCAATTTTTTGAGTGGCGTTTAACGTAATTGCATCAAAGCACCGTATCCTTTGGCGCGCTTTAATTAAAATTACGTTTTTCACTTTTTCGAACCCCCAAAAATTCGCAGTAATAAGTCGTGCTTAACACTGGAAAAATATTTTTACGTTTTAGTAATGAGTTACACATAGAGATACAAACAAATAAAATCACATTTTGACAGTTGTAGTTTTGAACTTATAAATAAATACACTATTATAAAAATACCAACGTTTTCGATATCCTTCTCCTTTTCCATCATAATATAGGGTAATTCTTAATTAATTCAACAAAATGAAACCAGTAAAAGAATCAACATAGATATTTAACAGAATTGTATGTTATCGGCTGAAGTATATGAGCTCTAAAATATTCACTAAATTATTAACAAATGCATGGAAATCACCTGAAATATAATATTCGGTACAAATTTTGTAAAAAAAAACATTGGATTGCACTTTGAACACCAGCTTTGACTGGTAAACTTCGTGTTTTTTTTTTAATTTTAATTTAAATTGTATTTTAAATAAAGTTGTAAATATTTAATTATTTTTTTTTAGTTTCTTTTTTCGCTCTGTATTTAAGAATTGCTCTATATTTGACACGTATTTATTCTCCTTGGTTAAACAGTCCTTAATTACAGCACTTATGCAAGAATTTTAGAACTCCATCGAAAGTTATTACATAAGTCATTATAAGAAGAACCACCTTGCATTTTTGCACACAATCTTTTCGTAACAAAAGCAAAAAATCTATTCATACTAATTTCCCCGCGACAGTAATGCAGAAATATGTGTTTTCGAGGGATCGTAAAATATATGCGCCAGCGACTTCGTCCACAGCGATAAGATGTATACCAGTTGCAAGGGTTTACACCTGTATCAGTTTTCTTACATAAATCCGTCAAGTTCTAATAAAAATATGGAATTTCTTTTAGGTTTTACCTGATTACAACTTTTAATACTTATTATTAATAACGTGAGTTCAAAAAGTAATGACATAAGGCTTGATTATGAAAAGTCTGCAGGAAGCTGTGTTCTACTTAAAAATTGTGATGACAGTTAATGAATTGCAGTAAATATTATTATTTACTGCATATTTATAGGTATTTGTGATACCTAGAAAGAAGTAGCACTGGTTGTAATTTTTGTAGTTTTTTGTAACTTTTTTATTTTTGTGAGTAAAACGAAAACGTGTTTGTTATTGTATGTGTTTTTCAAAGCTACTGCATATGTATTTGTTAAAATTCTATGTGCAACAAAAATCAGTAGTGATGCAACTTAACTTACTAACATGAATAATAAGAATCGTCTGATACAGAAAAGATGATATCGCACCTGCTCTTTGCGTGTGTAACCCTCGAATACTTGAAGCATAAAAGTTATTGATTTATATACGTACGGTCTTTCATTTTTAATGCAGAAGAAGACATTTTCTTAATTTATTTTGTTTAAGAAAATACACCCAGAAAGTGTTTCAAATTTGTTTCCTTACTGCGAAGATAAGAGTTAGGAAAGTTAGAATTATTCTGAACAATTGTTTTGTTAAAGGAAAAGTTGGTAATTTTTTATTGTATATTATTTATAAATATGTAAAATTCTGATCAAATTTGATTATTTGTTTGATTATTTTATAAAAATTCGATCACTGTGGACAAATAGAATAATTAAATTATTAATTGAATAAATTACATTTCTAAAGAATTATGAAAACGGAATGACATGATTTATTTTATTATTTAGTTCAGCAAATTCTTAATCGTCGAATTTATATCTTTAAATTTTACAATTTTTTTTAATTAAAACTCTGGAAGGTGTTTCGGTCCTATTTGGGGCTTCTTCAGTAGGAGTTTATCAAGATGGCGCGACTTAAACCGATGAACAAAAATTTTAATTTGCATTATTTAAAACGGACTTAGCCCTTTAATGGAACAACAACCAGCTGCAATATGAGTCCTAAAGATGTTCCTTGTGATTGAAAATGAAACATGAAAACAATAAGAAGATTATCGCGTTTTTAATGGACAACAATCACAGAGGCATTCAAGTCAAATTGTGCTCAAATCATTTTTGTTAAGCTACTTAATTTTGAGCAATTTAAAATATGTCCTTTAATTTCCTTTTTAAATATATCAACTTCAAATATAATTATATTGATTATTTCTTAAACATAAATATGTAGTGTTTATCACGTTAGTAGGTACAGAAGTTCCTGTTGAGTTATTCATATACCATTTTTCTTTAGTCCTTCTCATTTAAGCAATGTTCACGAACGACAAGAAAAATAACGACCTTCAGAAAAGTGTTTCCATGTGCAGGAGAGTTAATGATTTTCTCCTTGAGTATCTTTGCAATGAATTCAGTTTTCTTGTATGCACTTGTTACACACAAAAAAAGCAAGGTACTTCATTTTTAAAGATTAAATCAATTAGAACCGACTTAAATAAGTCCTTTGATCAAGGACTACTATTCAGTTAGACGATGGTCTAATTAGAGTTAGGATTATTTATGTATAGAATAAGTTCTGCAAGGTTGCTCAGATGCACACAATCAAGACCGCGTATTGTTACATCTTTAGTTTTGCTTTTAAACGATGCACAATTCTCAATGCCATATTATTATTCTTTAATAATTTTAATAACTTTTAATTTGAAAATCAGTTTTCAATTATTTTATCAAATAGTCGCTTAATAATATTTTAAAAAGTTTCGTTTTTCGAAGCACTCTACGTTCTTAGTTTCGTATAAGGTCTTTGAGCTAAGAAGTGAAAGTAATTTTTGATTCTTCTTGTGATGCAAGCTCGCTTCGTATAATCCGAACAAATTATAATCCGACAAATAGAGAGCAAACCAGATGCGAATCCTCAAGGATCTGAACGCGCCGTTATAAATTGTGCGGAGAATAGGGATGTTTGTGATTCTTCGGTAAACAACCTGTTGTAACATGAGTTTGGATTGAATTTCGAACTATCTCACAAATGTGTTTAAGAGAATATTGCATCTAAATATTTATATGGACCGAGACGACAGCGGTATTTATTTTCGTTCAAGAAGATTTTCTTAATGACATAATTTCAAATTTTGTATCTCAATCCATTATTTAAAGCACAATGCAAAAGCCAAAAATATTTTAAATTCGCAGTGTCCGAGAGGCATCCCAGTTAATAACTCATTTCTGAATTTTTAACTGTATCATTACCTCGCCTATCAAAGACTAATTTTGCTGTGAGTTTCTTCAGCTTGAAAATTAAAATTACCATATTTTACAATCTTAATTTAAATTCATAAGGAATGGGTAAATACAAGGCAACGCGAAAAATTAAAATCCTGTTACAAAATCTTACAAAACGTCGGAAATTACTTGAAAAATATACCGGATAAATTTAGTTTGAATTTTTCTGACAATTTCACGCAATTTTTTAATTAAATGCTTTTTGATATCAATTATAACATTTAATCAATCCACCGGTAAACACTGTCGATTTTCGTTCCCTAAGGAAGGAAAATTCTCAGTCAAAGTTGACTTATGTTCTATATTGTAAATCAACTTTTTTATTTATGAAATAAATAATATAAAGCGTTGCCAAAATACTAGTACGAAATTAAAAACACATGCACTTTTTTTGGTAATACCACTTTTCGATAAAAATCAAAGTTAACTTGACAACTTTTTCGGCATATTCATGATTTAATAGTCCAGTAGTGTAAACGCTGAATTTGAATTTTAGGATAACCTTTACGCAGTTCTTTTCTCTGTGCACGGTAATTATACTCGACGTTTCCAGGTAACGTAACACGTAAATGAATTTACCGTGGTAAATTCATAAACGTCTTATGTATTTAGTAATGATTTTGAAGTTAATTAAGGCGTGGGTTAAATAGGATAAAGTAGTAGAAAATTATTCTATAATATTTCCGCATTTCCTCTACTTATTTATTATTTTGAGAATAATTTATAGTACTTTTATTAATTGTCTTCAATGTGTCATATCAAATTTAATATATAAATAAAATGTATCAATTTATTAGTCAATGGATAAAATGAATATAAAAATTGAAAACATTAAAAAATAATCTATCGAATACCATTTGAAATTTCTAGGAAATAATTCTTTCTCAAATTTGTTGCCATTTGGGAATAGTCACTCGAACCTTGTCTGTTGACTGGCAAGAAATTTTCTAAAATCTTTAGAACTACTTTCAATTAATTGTCAATCTCTTATGATGTTACTACTGAAAACAATTGGATAGTAAAATCATTGACTTGAACGTCTATGTTATGTTAGAATCGGCACGAAAGGAGCGCGATAAGTAAGGTAACCGCTCACTGGAACTTTTCGTAACTGTGCCATCATAAAAAAAACATTCTCTGTGGGACGCAAGCGATAACAATGCAGTGAGCGGAACCTTAATGCTGTACAGATTAGTAGTTGGAAACAACTACACCCAAGCACATAAAACGTAAAGCTGATTTTTTGTTATGTACCTCATTATTATGAAGAACTGTAATAAATCGAAAATCGTTTCATTTAGGTTTCTATAACTGTAACGCGAATCGACCAAGAAAACAAGGTGGGAGTAGTGCGAACGTCAAAGGGATATTCTCTACGGCACGTGGAAAATTTGCTAGGAGTGGACTATACCACAATAAGTCGTGTAATTAGACGTTTTAATGAGACGGATTTTTTTTTCAAAGACGAGGCTAAGAGAAAAAGGTCAACTAATGCACGAGATGAAACTTCTCTCAGATGTAGGCTAAGAAATGAACTCGAAGTAGTTCGAAATATGCCTATTGGTAGGAGGAAGTTGAATGAAACACAACAGCTTAGTACTGTTTTGTAAGAAGTCGGTCATTGCACCGCTACTTATTAGAGAACGCAGAATTAGCAGACTAAGATTTGCAAAGGATCACTCCAGTTGGACTATGAACGATTGGAAAGGAGTATCGTTACAGATGAAGCTGGAGTTAGCTTAAAATAGCACGGTGGACATGAGCAGATCTGAAGAAGGCGAGGAGAAAAGTATGACAGTAGTAATTTGGTTCTGAAAGAATCATTTGATGGGTTTTAATGTTATAAAGGGAATATTGTTTTGATGCTCACATAGAGTTAGTCCCTATCCCTGAAAGATTCATGAATGCGGTTTATGTCGGGATAATATTGTAGAGGAACACGTTTTGCTATTTGTTCTCTTTGTTAAGAATTTCCTTTTTATGCAGGACAACGCGAGACCTCACATGGCCAGAATAGCACTAGACTACCTCAAAGAAGTCAATATTCCGATTATGGATTAGTCACCCATAAGCTCGGATTTAAACTCTACAGAGCATGCATGAGAAAACAAAAGGGATTAGTTAGGCGCCGTATTACTGCTCCTAGAAACCTCGGGCGACTAATAATTGGAGTAGTCCATTTTGAGTAGTTTTTGTAACATTCTTCTTGAGGTTTATTGATACTGATCACGTGATCCAATTTCAAATGACCTCAAAGTTTTGTTTTTCATGACATTTTAAATTAATTTAATTTAATTTTTAAGATTGAGTTCAAAATAGGGTATCTTAGAGCTCGATTTCAAATACATCGGGTCTTAGTCTCAGGACCAACAGCAGAGGGTCTTTAAGGGGCTTCCTTTTTGGGGATTGTTGAACTTCTCAGGGGGCTCTAGGTTAAAAGTTTTTCTCTTAGACCTTCACTTACACCAACAACATGATTTAAATTCAACGCACGCGAGAAAGGTTCGTCAAATCAAACGGAACAACAAGATAAAAATTTAATATTAATATTTAGAGATTAGAACGTTTGTTACAGACGAGGGTTGGGCAAACATCTGTTCATTTTGAATTTTCTCTCCCTGCGGAACCGTATTGTTACATTTTTTAAATTTCCGCTTCCTATATAATTCTTTCCGAGAGGTGCTGCCCCCAGTGGGACCCTCTTTCGGCTCCGTTCATATTGGTCAATGGAGTGACTTAAATTGCCTACCCTTAAGGATAGTGTTATTCGATTTTGACCGGTTGGTTCTCGCTATAAGTGGGTGCTAACTAGTCTTTCTCACGTGTCAGGATCTTCATCGGTGTGGCCCTTATCTTAAGGAGAGTCAGCGTTTTGGCTAAAGGTTGTCACTCGAGCTTGGGAAATGTTTACTGTCAACGCGAGGGGATATTTAGAATTTTCTTCCGTTATCGAACTGCAGGTGATGCATGTGGTGCCAGACGCACCTGGCACCACTGAATTCGATCCATATCTGAGTATATGTTCTTACTTAAGAGTCCGCTTACAGTATAATAAAGTAATATTTTTTAGATTTCATAAAGTAGTATAGCATAAATTTTAATAGAAAATCATATTAGTTGTTTGCAATTTACCTAATTTAGAAGATCACTTACGGGCCGACGCGATGTACATGCAACATATACTTCCGTAAACTAAGTTACTTAAAAACGAAACTCCCCTGCCATGATTTCATTACTGACGTTGTAAATTAATCAACTTTGGTTTATTAATGCTAGGGTTGCCGCAAACGTAAAGTGTTTCTCGTAGACTTCTCCGCTCCTATATATAGAGACTAGGTTTAAACAAATCTTGCTTCTAAAAAAATTACTAAAATCAATTTGACTACAAATTTATGTACAAAATGGAGGATGCATGTTCAGAAAAACATGTTTTTTGCGGTCGTGTATCACAAACAAACATTCAATAAATAATATTCACAAAGTTTTGTGTTTTCCATATGTATCGATTTCCTCGTTTCCTTTTTCCTTAAAATGAGGACGAATGATCCTGCAAATAAGGCCAGAACATGAATGATAGCTTTTTTTCTCATTCACTTTCTAACATCTCGAATTTATAGTTTTCGTACATTCCGGAATATACTTGATGTATTTATTTAATACACCATACTTTCAATAAGGACTTTAATAATTTTATATAAAGAATATGAGAGTTTGGAAAATTAAATTTTATTGTTATTCCGTCTAGTCCGGTTGTATTATCTAACCGTTTCGTTCGAATTTTCTACGTCCTTCACGTTTCAAGTGCGCGATATCATCCTATGTAAATATTTTGCAATCATTAGAATTATAAACACGTGCTTTATAAACGTATCACGCTTAGAGCGCCTCCAATAACGCCTTGTTCAGCCTATGCTATAGTGAGATAAATATTTTTCTTTAAGCAATACTAGTTGCTCTATAAAGTATGCCCTCTAGCCTGAAAAGACTCTTGGAATCTAATTTCACAACTGAACATCAATATTTGCGTTTATAAATTCTGAAGAGAATTTGCATTTTTCTCTTTAGAGCTTGTTTGTAGTTATAATTAAGTTTATTTATACATGTAGGTATAAAAAAACAACATTCTGTTGTCTGTCTTTTCACACAACCATTGGTGCTCTTCCACATCACCAATATGTATAAACAATATTTTTATAAGACAGTATACAATAAAAATTTTAATAACAAATTTCATTTATTAGAAAAAAATTGATTAAAATCTTTTTAATTTAGGTATTTCGTTCATGACAATTTAATTTTTATTTTTTTTATTATCCATTGTTGATGTTCCTAATTATTAGTCGTTGATAATGGAACAAAATTGGGAAATTTTGTTTTTCTTCATGAATTTTGTAGTCTAAGAAAATATTTTTATTTTTTATTTTTCATAAATACTATGTAGTCAAATGAATTTGTTAGAACATTCTCAAGCATTGATACTTTGTTATTAACCTTAAGTATTAACTAAAAGTAAATACTTCTTTCTTGAAACTAATAAGTTAATCAGTTAATATAAGTGTGTATTGATTATTTGAAATGGTATAGCATGGGAAATCTTTAAAATTCGTATAGTTTACTGCAACACTAGCTTTTTTTACTAGAAGGAAATTTTATTTTAGTATCTACTTTAATAAGTAGGAAATTGTACCTTAGGATTTTAATAAGCAGGAAATTGTACCTTAGGTTTTTAATAAGCAGGAAATTTTATCTTGTTGCTTTCACAAGAAGATAATTTTATCTCAGTTTGTAAAACAGATATCAGATGTCGCAGCTTTCGGCATTTCAGCAATATTTTTAAATCTGTGTAAAATAGTTATTTCATCAATCATGTTACATTTTCCAATTCAGCATAAGAACGTGAACTGTAATTTTAATTAAACTAATGTAAGTGAATTAGGGCCATTTATAAATTACACATAATAAAATAGTTAATTAAATTTAACATAATGTTCTTTTAGTTTCTCTTATCTTTTAAATTATATATGTCTCTATTTATAAGAGAAATTACAACATATATGTGTAGGTAACTCATAAACTGCAATTACAGAAAGTTTTCTGAGCCCTCTATGGGTTGGAGTGCGTTGTTTCTGCTTAGTTTGTTGGCAATACCACATGAGGATTCTTCATTCAAATCAAAATAAGAAAATTACTTCATGTGGTGGCGACATCCCCCATTTAAAAATTATACTTTTGATTAATTTTAATATTAGATTTTATTTAAAAATTATTTCAGAAACATAAGTACATATGTTTCCTTGGAAATGCAGGAAAATGTATTTCAACATTATGTACTGCATTTGATTCGGAGTGTTTTACATTAGAAATTGAAAATGTAATGTACAACTTTCTATATTTTGATGTATTTAATGTTTTTTAGTTCATTACAGTTTATAAATTCATTATATATTGTAATAGTCAAAATTTAGCATAGTTGGATAAACAATTTTTTTATTTTTATTTTTCAAATCAATTCTTACATCTAATCATTGTAGGACATTCGATATAAATAAATTATTTTAGCATGTTATCTCACTAGCTAAATTAATTTCAGTGATCATCATTTATTGCTGTTATTTTTTTAAATAATGCTTTCCTACATGTATGTATGTGTACTCGCCAAGGCAAAATCAGCAACGAACCTTTAGGTCGCATAAAATTTACTAATTTCATTAAATTACATCGTTTCGATCCAAGCAAATGGGGATTTCATTCATTACCTCCTATAAATTCCCTTGTATATACGATGTTAACTAAACGACCTACAATTTGAAGTCGCGTTAAAATTAAGTAATTTGATCAAATAATTGTTAAAAATTGGTGGACGTTTTGTGCTGGGGTAGGTTATTTTGGATTTTTTTTAAAGGCGAAATTCTATTAATGCAATTAAAAAAAGCAGTAAAGAGAAGTAGTTCACAAACGAACTCGATTGAGCTACTGTTATTATAATAGCTAAGCTTGTAGTAGATTATCAAGGTAAGCTTTTGTCTCGCCATGAAATATTATGTTTCAGATTTTCGTTCGAAAGAGATTTAGAGCGGTAAGTAATTAGGTAGTTTTACTGCAAAAAAGAACTACTTCATCTTACCCCAGTTGAAACTGCTTTGAAATAATTCTTAAAAAAATTTAATTTGTGTTACTCCTCAATTTTCATTTAAATAAAATTAATCTAAATCGTTCAAATCAAAAAAGGATAACACAAAATAGTCTTAAGCGAAGTTGATTAATTTGAAAATTTACATTGAATCTCATAAATCTCAAACGATTCCAAACGCAAATAATCTCTTTAGCTGAAAACACAGAAAAACAGGTAAACATTTTGAACGGAAAACACGGTAATTAATTTCGCCTTCGGTGGGAAAGTTCTCTGCGAAAGGTTGTTTTTCTTCAAGTCATTAAAATTAGTTCAAAAAACTGACTTATTTTGGCTATTACGGAGATGAAACTCGTTTGCAGCCCTGCCATTTACGTATTCCCCCGGTGTTTTCGATTTTGACTCGCTTTATTTTGCCTCTGTCCGTGCAATTTATCTTATTCAAAACGGATGCGATGTCTTGCTCGGTCGCAATTTATTTAAATAGGTCAAGCGTAAACAAATTGGAAGCAATTTTATGGTACTGAGCAACAATTTTTAAAATCGCACGACTACACTTACTTTTTTTTTTTTTTTAAATAAAATTTCCTAAAATTCACAATTAAATGATTCTCATTCGTTCTAGAATCTGCAAACAATGTAAACGCAGAATATATTGGGAATAATTAAACAATTTTGACTTCATTTAATATTTTCCAAAACAGTCAACAGGAATTACAGCCAAGAAAAACTAACATTAACTTTCATTTTTATTTAAATTATTTTATTATTTATAGTATTAGTTCTTTTATTTAATATTTTGTTGTTTTTTTTTTGATTAATTCATAATTTTGAAAAGACTTTTTTTAATATTTGCCTCCTCCAAGCACCGTTTTTGTGTTCGTTGTTAATAATAAACTTGAATTCACAATTAATCACAAAAGCTGGTGAATAATTGAATAATTTTGAATATGGTTATAAATTCGACCAAACAAAGGTATTTCGTGTTCTGGCTCGTTGGAAGGGAGCGCGTTCGTAATGACCTCCGGAAATTGCTCTCTGCGGACCTTCGTACAAGCAGGTTTGCCAATATTTACCCGTCACGTTAAACAATCTCACAATTGCACAAATATGTGATTGCACATCTTATTTGACGTTCGCCATGCAACAAAATCATGTCAATCTTGTTTTATTATTGGAGCGCGAATCGTGTTACTTCTTGTTTTCAGCAACTTATTACTTTATGGCTTATGGTTTCAATATTTGCACACTTATTTACCGATTAAATTTGGAAAGAATATTACCATAAAAGCAAAATTATTATAGAAAAAAGCACACGATGAAAAACATTCTAAATATAGAAAGTATCATTTATTCTAGACGAATACTGATAAGTACTATTACGTACCATATGCTTCATTTTAAGTGGGAAACGTATGTGCATTGCCTGAGGACATCTGACTATGTGCTCAGAAAGTATTGTGAAACAGACGTAACTTTGTAAATTAAAGTTTGCTTTTCATACTTTATACAACTATTCGATATTTTAAAATTGGAACTTCGTGAGCGAGGTTCTCGGCTGGTATCGTTCACACATAATAAAAAATCAAATTATTGATTTTCTTAGGAATTTTATACATAAAAAGTTTGCAGCAATTTAAAATTATTAATGACGTAAATTGTAAAATTACTAGGAAAATCATCGTCAATAATTTTATAAGTAATTTTACATTACTGATCAAAACTTTTAGGTAAAATTACTAAAAGATTACCGACGATTTTCTTAGGCTTGGGTTTTTACAATTCAGTAAAATCTTCTTTTGGGTAGCCTCACTGTTTTATTCTTCATGCGTTTCGCCGAAGCTTTTATCTGATTATTTATATAGATTCTACAAGTACAGAGATATTTCAATATTAAAAGTATCATTACGAGTTGTAAATTGTGCATATCGAGTATACAGAGTGACTGACAATTGTTTCGTCAAAAAAAAAACGCCTAAGGCAATGAGCACTATGAAATACAACGTCGTCACGATTTATAAATACAAATATCAAAGGCATTTTACCACAAGGTATCACCACGTTACATGCAATGCCACACAACAGTGTAAAACTTAGCGCTTAACTTTCTTTTGTAATAATTACGTATTCTTCTCTGTTAAAAGTTAACGCAGATATAGTTCTAGCATAACCACTAGCTTAGAGCTTATTATAAAAGATTTCGCACCGATGTGAAGGTCCCACGAAAACGTAAAACAATAAAACTTTATTAAATAAATTCATCATAGAAAACGCCTATAATAAGATGAAAGCAATTTGAATGAATAAAAAAACAGGACGAAGTGAGACTAAAAGAACTACCAAAAATTCTCCAACAAGTGGAGAATTTAATCACTTCTTTCTCAAAATCTTAGATGATCTGCTTCTCTCGGTACCGCTTTTCAGTACATCAATATCTAATCACTTAAGAATACAACAATCTTCTTCTTTCCTACAGATAAAACCGAAACTGAAAGTATACTTACAAGTTTTAAGAGTAAATCTTTTGTGATACTTTTGAAATAAGTAAGAAGAATAATGAAGTATACCTACGTGCAGATCAATATGAATTCCAAACAGCTAAAAGTACACGCGACGCTATCACGTATCCCCTGCACAACATCACAGATACTCTGGAAGAAAAACATGAAAGTACTATGAAATGGCTTTAGGGAAATATCCAAAAAAACTTATCAAATCATTCTGCGATAACAGAAAACAATATGTCTGCCATAGTGGTTTTAATAGCACTATTAGAAACGGAGCAAGATTTTCTTCTAGGATCTCTGCTCTTTTTGATTTATGTGAATCATCTTCCTATTTTATACGCAAACGACACCACGTTACTTACAAAAGATAGTTCCAAAGAAAATTTGCAACTAAAGAGCGATAGGATGTCGAACGAGGCTAAAGGCAGTTTTGGATTTTACTTTTTCCGTCTAGAAACTTTGACAAGTTCAATACTAGAAGTATCTTAAATAACGTAAATCAGAAAAATTCCGTCCAAGTTCACATACTAGAAACGTCTATAATCTTATTTTTAAACTACTCCGGACCTATTTTCTATTCAAGTTTTAAAACTATACTTGCACACGAATGCATATGACACTACCAACTCCTATTTCAAAAATATTGAAATGAGACATTGCATAATAGGATATTCTAGTTAAGCCAAATCTAGTACAAGATTCTTGAAACTTGTGAAAGTTTCTAGACAATAAAAGTATAAAAATTTTTTGCAAATCGGTTTTGATTGCAGTGGACCCTTCGAGCAGCCTCTGTAGAGCTGTTTCGGCCCTATTTGGGGCCTCGTCAGCAGAAGCGATCGCAGGATGTCGCGATTCAAACTATTGAAAAAAGTATAATGTAAAATCAATGTTTTTACTCCGCGGAAGATTACTCTTCTCTAGTAGCGGAAATTTTCAGTTGCTAATTTTAACTCTTGTTAATTATTTGAATAATTCTCTCACAGACTGCAGGTGTTTCTGTGAACTTGTACTTTGATGTAACATTATGGGCTGAATAAACAAAGAAACAAACAAACAAAAAGTAAACATAAGTAGAAAACACAAAGGCTCACATAAGAAAAAAGAATTGTAACGACTCCAAAGTATACTATATAAAAGACAGATGTATTTGTATTTGAATAGCACAAATACGTTGCCGTTTTGTTTAAACAGCAGCTGTATAAATGCAGCTTTTATGTTCCACATTAATAACTACATTATTATTAATTGCTATTACATTAATAATAAAACTACAAAAAAAATGAACTTTTGCCACTTTTACCTAGAATTATTTTTGAAGGCTCATGTAACTGCAAAAGGCAGTCAGAAGTGATTTTTTAGTCAGAGTTCTTTTGACGTTCGCCTTGGACGACTCGTTTATCAAGAATTTGTTATTACAATTCTTTTCATATTCAATTTCTTTTCAAATGATCAAACAAAGTAAAGAATCAAGTTCAAGGCTGCACTAAACATTCTTCTCTACATTTATTACGAACGCATAAGAGCTACTTAGTTATAATCAATGTGTCTGTGTCCTACACAATGTTAGAGTTGATTGAAGTTATCATTAAATAATCTACAAATAAAAATTGTTAATTACTACAGGGCAATGCAAATTAAACAATTATATTTGTATTGAATTGAAGGTGTTATTTCTAAATATTTATTTACGAAGAAGCAGAAGTTTATTAAAGTTTTTATATTTCAGCGAATATAAAAATGTATGGCTTTCTTGTGGGCCATAAAGTATAAGTTTTTAAAATGTGCATATATTGTTAAAATATTTCATTAATATTTCTTGTTTTTTGTCTAGAATTTTAAATTTCACTTCCAAACATTGAATTTCAAACCGAAATTATGTCTCGTAATTTTGCCCTCACACTTGTGAAGAATAACTTCATAGTTACAGCCACGTTACAGCTTCCAGCGCAAATGCAATATCCCAGATAAGGTATAATCGTGGTCCGCACTACCTTATAAACATCGTCCAAATGATACACTAAACCCATAACATCATACTTTTAGTGCCCTTTCGGGAATGCATATTACGGAACGAAATGCGTTTTCGAATCACCTTTTTATTTTAGTGACTGTCATTTCCAACGAGATTCGCCGCTTTGTTTCTAATTACACATTGACTAATCAAAAACTAAACGAAAAACTTTTCATTCGACGCGACGATTAAAAAGTTATTTGTGATGATGGAAGGAATAGAACTGAATTCGAAAATGCTACTGCCATATTTTGCTAATAACGCATATTTATTAATCTATGATTTTCTTAAATCTATTTTGTTCGAAAATCATGGTTTAGACTAAAGCCATTAAAGCTCTAAATGAAGTGTTATTTTATTACTGAAAATGAATTATGCGTTCATATTTAATTAAAACTTACAGTAAACATTTCAATTACTTTAAAATTAGAAAGCTTTTATAAATAACGATATAATAAGTTTTTTAGCTATGTAAGCTGCTAATGTGCAAACGAGAATTATAATTTGAATGGCTAAATATCATTTCAACACTAGTTTAACCAAAAGTTATTTATAGGAAGAAGAAAATTTATTCTGGCAACAAATAACCAGAAAAATGTAGGTGAAAAATATAAATTTTAATGAATCAAAAACCTACGCATTTATGGACGTAATGGCAGAAGATCGATTATTTTCTAATTTAACGAAATCTAATTTTGTCTCTGATGAAACAGGTTTTGTGTTGTCGAGTGTGTGCGTGTGTGCTCAGAGATTATAACTCAATCAATCACGTCCCCAGAGTATACGATGCCCTGACTGAATTTCAGATTGAGTCTCGCAGGAACCTCTGCACATCGACTTTTTAATTACCCCTACATGTAACATACGCACGTGTGAGGCTCCACTGGGAATTACAAAGCACACCCAGTCGAACTTTGTTGCTCAAAGAAATGATTACTTTTATGAATTCTTTACACAGCTTCTTCCATTGCTCATTCCAGTCACAAAGAAACAATAATCGAGAAAATATTTAGCCAACTCGCAGGAGATTTTGTCATCTACTTGTATGTGACTTGACTTTTTCCGCAATTCAGGGGTGGCATCGGAAAATTATCTCGCTAGGTTTTCGAACGAAATCTGAAATACTTGTTTGTCATTTACACTGTACGTTTTCCAAGGTCCGGCCGTCTTTGGGATAAACTTGTGGGCGAAACGACGGTTGTTTTAGTGCGCCGGGCGCAGTAAATCACTAATGTAAACCCTTCTTATAAGATTTGGACGACTTATTCGGTATAAGCCCCCTACGTCGGTTAGTCTCGACGTGCTAAAATTAGTTGTATTTCTTTTTAAGCTTTCCCACAAGTCAAAAAAGGAATAAAATAAATTATATTGCATCATATTAGCCTAAAGTTTATAACGTAAAATGAAACATTTTTCGAATTTTTTTTTGCTTTTCGATTCGCTTATTTGAAATTAAAGCAAGTAATAAAATTCATTAAATTTGTCAAATATTAATTTTTTTCCCAAAGAAATACCTGTCGTAATCTATTTAATTAATCTTTTATTTTACTTTAGCAGTTAATTTGAATATAGCGGAAGTTACTCTTTGGACCTAATGCATGGATCCTTGCTCTTAGCAAGGACTCATTTAAAATTTATTCTCAAGACCTATCGTTTTCCGATAAAGTAAACCGCGCAGTTAATTTTGTAGCGTCTGCTGTGTCGCGGGCGAATTTAATAGCTTTAATTACTGTTTAACGATAAACCAATTTTATTAATTAATTTCGTTACCACTATTCTAGTCCCGACCACAATTAAATTTCATTTTCATAACCCAAGGATACTAGGTTATTCACAGCAGTACTTTGGTGAGCATTTACAGACAAAGGGTACAAGAAGCAAAAATTAATTAAATTTTCGTTAATTTGCTTCATTTTTTAATCAATCAACAAATATAATTTTTTTTCTTCGCATTTTCCTTGAATTTATTCATGTACAACTTTCTACTTATTCTCAGAGGAGTTGACAATAATATTTATTAACATTACTAATAGATCATAAATATTTTGATAAATTCGTTTTAAATGCAATTCAACTCAGACCGAAAATATTATTAAAAACAGATTAGGATTGAACATGGCTAACGGATATTAATAATAGTCCTGTCTAATGCTTTAATTGTAAATAATCAAAAAGTCAGTGCAGAGTTTTGCACCATTTATCCTGTTAATGCTGTAGTCTCTAGCCAATTCGGTCTAGACGCAGCTACACAAAGCGCATGAATCATGATCAAAGTGCTCAAATGGGAAATAGAAACGGAACCGCTACGTATAGATCTCTTTGGCTTTGAAATCTTTCATTTGTGATTAGGTAGTCACGCTAGCCAACCATTTCCATAATTCTTCCTTCGAGAGAGCAATCGATAATCGTGCAGAAATCTTCAGACTTACAATCAAACTAGTGGGTACCTATAACATACACGAGCTTTATAATCCATCCTCATCATTAGGTCCAGACCCTTCTTCTGGGTCATGTGAGCAAAAGAAATATCGCATTTTTGGTTGAATTTGAACAAACACTTTTTTATTATATCATATATTATCTACATATAAATAATACAATAGTTTTCAATAATTGAATATATTCTCTAATTTAACGATAACTGTAGGTGTGTTCTGGCACTCTAGGTTAATATAAAAAATAAATAATAAATTCATAGATATGTATTTCGATAAATACAGTGCCATCTTCAGTACACAAACTCGTAAGTTAAAAACACTTCAAGAAATCTTTGGTAAGTACGAACCAGAGGATATACTCCTCACCTAGCTTCCAGTAAAAAACTAAAAGAAAATAAACAATGGAGACCCACAACTAACTGTGCAATCATTATAATTTTTCTTGAAAAAATTCACAGTTAATTCAGATCGTTAATTTGTGACTTGCTACTTTTGCTATATCACAATCGTAAAAACTATTAGAATTCTTCCTTCCAATTGGTACGAAACTTTAATGAATCGATTTCAAATCGGTTTCGTAATAAAGTTCTATTATTATTTATCGTGGTTTACAAAATGATTTATTTAGTAACACTTGTAGAATGCTTTTTGTAAAGTGATGAAGTTAAACGGCCCGAAAACGGGGGATTTTTTTAAAGAAACTTTTCGAATGAAAAGTGAAGCGCCTTTTCTGAAGTACGGGCTGTGACGGGCCATATAGTACACAAGCGATTCGTGAAAGGCATTCTCCCGATTAATGTCGTTTATTAGAGTGGCGCAAATTTCGTGAATTAATTTGCGAATACGAAAGCCGGTGCGGAATGGAAGCAGTTGACTCACAGAACAGTTCGATAAGCAGCAAATTGCAAAGTCTTGCTGCAAGTAATCGTGCATGAAGGCGAAGCTAAATTTCAGCTGGGAATGTGGGCGAGATGCTTTTCAGTTCTTATCCTTAACGGGTCTAGGGCGCATTGAAAACGAATTTGCATGCTGGTATCACTTGGTGTAGGACGCGAACATTCACATACGCAAACTTTGTCATTAATTTAATCATGTACTTTGTATTTAGGAAGTGACCTTTTCAGTGTTAACGCAGAGATTAGGGACGGAAACAAATTAGTTTGTTTCTCATTTAAATCAAACTTAATTTAAATAGTTTTATGTTTTGAGAATTTTAATATTCAAAAATTTCCAAAATCCAACTTACTATATTAAATGCATTTAAACAGAGGAAGGTAGAAATAAAAGAAAATCCTCCTATTAAAAAAGTGACTAATTATAAATACTACTACAAATCATGTTAAGGTGGATGGTTAATGAAGAGGGGTAAGAAAATGATTCACTCATTTGTGCAGGCTGGCGTAGTAAAACCACGTCGTATGAAATTATATAAGGAGAAAGAATGTTACGAGTTATAGCGACGGAGCTTTCCGCGGTCGTTCAGCAGAAGGATCTTATTCTGGCCTGTTGAAGAGGCGTAAAGCTAGATCTTGTAATAAAGTGTACCAAAAATGCGTATGTATAATATTTACTGTCGCCCTTAAGGTATATATCTCCGTTAATAGCTAGCGAGTGCTCTCTCTGAGTAACGCCTCTAATTTTTAGGGGTTGTAACAGATCATATGTGACCTTGACGGATTAAGGAGGAGTCCAATTTCCTTTTTATTTTCCTGGGAAAACACCGAGAATTTCTTTATGGTATTTAAAAAAAATTGCAATTTGCAATAAAATCTCAGGTCGCAATAAAACAGTGGTAATCTCTTTTAAGTATCAAATTTGGAATATATTCAAAGCGGTGGTTTGCGTAACATAGCATCGTTCGGATATGATTATCTTGATCTAAACTATTCAGCAGAATTACAAATCCGTTCGCTGAGCTAGCAAATACGGGGACATTCAGTAGAAATGCGAGCGACACTGACCCGGTTCCTATTGAACTTAATTGCAGTTACCGGTAATGCAAACCCTAATTGTTTACCCCCGGAAACTGCAAAATTGTTTGTAATTGACTAGAGTTAAATAAATTTGCATTTCGCGTTTTATTCCAACGGAAAAACCACCATGCGGTGTACTTTAGTCTAAAATTTATGTACACATTTCTTTAATGTAAATTTGTCCTGGGGATGTCGATGGGTAAACTCGCTTAAACAAATGAATTTTTTGCGCGCTTGCAATTTTGAGGCAAGTTAATTTCGTCGCCTGAAATATTCTGAGTGCATCGCGTCTTCTAAAGTTTGTTCTTCACGTCTTTTAGTGTTTTACTTGGATCTTGTATATCTAGTGTCTCAAGTGCTTGTTCTGTATAGTAGTTATTTTTTTTTCTTGAGGTTGATAATTCAAGGAATAGGTATTTTTTTATTTTTCTCAAGTTCAGACATTTTTAATTAAAACAAAAACAATAGTTCTACGTTGGTTTAAACCCTCCGTTAAAGCGGTTCACACTTAGGAAATTTAGGGTAATCTGGACCTACCTTTACTGTAATTAAACGCATTCTCTAGCTGCACCCCGCCTACAAACGGAAGTCGCCCCTAAATTTTGTATGTAATTAGGTCATTAACGCTATACGACAACGGCGATAAATTTGCCTTATGTTGTGAGAGTTCATTGTTGCTTAAAATTAATTAATTAATATGCAAATTCCACTTGATTAAATCGAATCCAAGTGAAAATGTGGCGGAAGTCGAATCCGACACAACATTTGTAACTAATTACCATGCACGGTTAGCTTTGACGGTCTCGAATAAATCTGCTTAAGCTCAACCAAGTCCTTACCGAGGATTAGAGCTTTCTTTTACTCGCTTTGGAGCTTGAAAGTTGAAAATGAAATATGGTAGAAATGCGGTTCACATGTGGATATCCCCGACCGATGATAATAACAAGGCAAAGTGTCTATGCCATGCACGTACTTCATTCTGCATTTTAACAGCGCGCATAATAAAATAATAGTAACAAGGACGCACATGCTATTATGAGAATAGAATATATGAGCCTGAAATATTTACGCAACTACCCTGGGAACGCGAGTAGACCGCGTCAGGTGGTGTGAATGGGGGGCCATGTGAACTTCGTTAATCACTTTCTGTTAGATTCGCCCCACCGCGAAGCTATTGAAAGCAACCATCGATGATTCAAAAGAAACATGTTATAAGTTATTAGGTCAAAGTAGCATCGATTTATTACATTGTTAAGATGCTTTTTTGTGTTATTTTTGACCTTACGTAATTTTATTCATTAGCAACATAATTCTATTTTGTTCTGGCTTTTCCTAGCTAATTTTCGTAGATATAAAAAACAATTTAATAACTCCGGAAAACTAAAAGTTTGTTATAAATTAGCTTTAGTTTATCTATTTTGAATATATTTCTGTTACTTACATTAACAAAAGTCGTCTAAAGAGAGAAACATTTAAATAATAGCAAATGCACAGAGGGCTTAAAGGACGACGCATTATAACTTTAAAGTAAGCATTCAACTTGTATGAACCCGCAAAGAGACGTCTCACTCCGTACATGTAAACAATAATAGTCGTAAAGTTACTTTGAAGTACTCAACCTCCCCCTGTTTGATTTCTATTTCAGTTTTTTCGAGGTTCTCCACATTCAACTGATCTTCCTTTGAACGAGATGCATTAACAAATTAAACAAACATCGAAGGAAATCTTTCAGAGTTAATTTTCCGCGGCTGAGAACGAAAAAAGTGTATAAACTAACAAGGTCCAATAACTCTAATGCGCTCTGTATTCGATTTTTAAACCAAACACCGTGTTTCTTGACTTTCAAAAGCTCGGACCTTACGTGGTCTTCGTTGACTTGGGAAAGAAAGTTTTACTTTTACAAATTAAATAAATATTGAAAGAAAACTTGCAGAGAAAATTTTGTACATACTGCGAACTAACTAACAAGGTCTAATAACCCTAATGGGTTTTTTTTTTTTAAACAGACAACGCGTTTCTTAACTTTCGAAAGCTCGAGGCGTACGTGGTTTTAATCGACTGAAAAAATAGGTTTTTGTCCCTAAAGGGCTCCGAGAATTCCTTTTTACGTCCCTCGCTTCATTTAAGTTACACACAAATTGGATGAGCAGGGCTTGACGAGAACAGGTAGGAATTAAATTCTTGTCGAAGTTAGTGTAATTGATTTTACTGCCAGTTAATGCGCCTTCCATTGTGTAAGATTAGAAATTGATGCGTGTCCTTGCCAATTTGAGTCAATGAATATTCAAATTTCGTTTAAGTTCATGGAAGCGTTCACTTGACACTCTCGTTTCTAATTAAAATTTTTGCCTCATCGCAAGACACTTTTTAATGCTTTCCAAAAAAATTGCTTTCTATAATTTCTAATTGTGAAGCCGGGAATCTGTCTCAAAAAAAATGTCGAAAGGACGCTAATCTGTTTTTTATTATCCTGCCCAACCGAAACTTTCCCGGTACAAGTAAAAGCTGTTACAAGTCATGTAACACGTGCGTGATACGTGTATGTAATACCATGTAAATTCATGGACATGCACGGAAACTAGTTTGAATTATACCCACCCCTTTTAGCAGGTGCCATTTCGAGACCTCATTTCGAAGCCCTTCATATTATGTTGTTGTAAAAAAGAAATTTCTTTTTTTGTTAGAGAAAATAGAAAAAAGACAATTCTGAAAACAAGTTAAAACCCTGCGTTATCTTTCTAACGATAAGAATAATTTCTTTACAAGATGACACCCCTTTATCCATTGTACTTGACTGATATTTATTGTGTCTCACATTATTCACCAAAGCCGCGCGTAATTAGTCCCAGAGCTTTCCCGGTTTTAATGCGACTCAATGTCATCATGTCACTGGTAATTACTTCGTGTCATCCGATTTTTTACCGTCGAGTTTGCTGTATTTGATAAACACTCGCGTTTGCCGTTTATTTGTACATACGTGCTTGAATAGGATTTGCTTTGATGATATAATGTGCACAATGGCAGCGCACTTGCGCAGCTAAATTGTATGAAATTTAATTAGAACGGCATTCTCCTTTCAGAATTGGTATTATTTATTTGCCCGCTCTGCTCTCTCAACGAGCTTTGCTTTTATATGCCGGCAAATTTCAACGACGTACGAATCTAAACATAAAGAACTTTATATTTTTAGTGGCGTCGACTGATACATATATCAGAGGACCGTAATACGAATTATTAAAGGACTTTTTTTGTCTAAAGAAAAATTGGTTTGCAAAATTAATTCAAAACAATTGATTTAATTAATTTCGTAACAGAATCGTAATTTTCTTTGAACCTCAAATCCGTAGCAATACAGATAACAATGGAGAAGTTTACTATTTTTTTAAGAAAGAAAATAAAGTTAAAGCAAGTTGATGTCACACTGTGAAAAAATTAATAAAATATTTTTAAAAATGGCCGAATTATAAGAGTTCAAAGTTGTGCTTTGTGACAATAGTTTCCGATGACGTCATTTCTCCTATTCGGCAAAATAGCGCTTGCATTTTAACACAAATACATTGATAATAAACAACAAACAATGTGAAAAACACATCAAATTGAACTTTACGTAGCTGTGTAACAATGTAGCCGCTTTCAGCTATGCGAAGAAGTGACGTCACGAGCGAGTCGTTCCTGCTTAAAACGTAACAACCTTAAAAGCTTATTTCTTCGTTATTTATCTATGAATTTTAAAAAAATCACCAATCGGTACTTTTGGTCTATATTTTACTAATGTTTAAAAAATATTCTATTTCAAAAAGAGTAAACTTCTACATTCTGTGTAGTTAAGATGAATTGGCCCTCAAAAATTCACGCGTGAATAATAAATCTTACGATTTAATAATTAATCAAGGAATAAAATTCTTAGTAATTGAACAAGGCGTCGTGTCGGACTGCCAATTAATTTCTGGATGAAAGGTCCGAGGACGCGAACTCCCTGGCCCAAAAATCCCAGGGTGAAAATTAAGAAGACGAAAACTCCACGAATGAAAAGTTCGGGAACCGAAAGTCCGAGGATGAAAACTCCGGGGACATGAAGACAAAATTTCGGACATTATTTTACTCGCACTACGTGAAAGTTTACTCGTTTTAATACTCTTTTATAAGCGAAAGTTAGTTTGATTAAATAAGAGAAATGAAACAGCATCACTATTATATTTAAATTACATTACAACATTTATTGACACAAAAAATGACTCATCTACTTGATTTTATCATTTGATAATTGATAATTACTTTTATTAATTAGAAGTTAACAACTTACGAAATTACTTTTGCTTCTAGTTTCAGTATTCATATCTATGTGTGTGAGTTAATTAAATAAAAAGTAATTAATAATTACAGTTATTTCTCGCAGTGATATCTGAATGTATAAATTATAAAATAAATTATCATATTTCACATTCGACTTAATTAAATTTTCATCATATTGGTTGGGTTACTTGAATTTCGTTGACTATATTTCATTTTAAATCAAACAAACGCGATTAATCTCTCTGACATATATGAATTTACATCTGTCATGTTATTGTGTTTATTTATTTACATACACTCGCCGGATTTCATGCCTACACGTAATTAACAAAAATAAAATTTGAAAATTATTCGAATTTTTCTCGCAGGTAAAAATACGCGGACCATAAAAAATATTTTTTTAAACTTTAAAAGAAATAAATCGTTCTGCGATGTCAGCTGCCGCAAGCGTTGAGTGCTGCTGCTGCTTTCTTTTCGGTGGCAGCAGCCGAGCTCGGAATTTATTACGAGCGTGTTTATTTCCACAACCAAAATTCATACGCGAAAGAAAAATTTCGTTCGGATCTAGCTCTGAGGCGTCTGCCGGTGACAAGTCGGACGTTAAAAGCCTGTTTACAAAAGCCTTAAAAAATATCAAAAAGAAAACTTGAGAGGATAATTCCATTTGGTTGATCTTGTTGTAAGTCAATGTTATAGGACCGTACTCAGATTATTTACGCGTATTAGATTTCAAGTTAAGATTGTCACCTAGATCGAAAACTCCAAGATAAAATTATAAATAACGATATTTTACAATATAATAAATATATAGCAAATAATCACAAGTAATTTTTTCCTGTCGAGAAGGTTTTAATTAAAGTGTAATTCACTTAAGACTTTCTTATGTTATGTTTCCGGGTAACGTACGGAAATAATGTCACCTCATAATCAAGAGATTTGGTGTTGCGAATATTGTCCTGTGGCGTTCAAGGCGCAGGCGAAGCGCTAGGTATAAAACAGGACGAGTACTGAAAATCGCACACCTCCCGAAGTGCTCGCTGTGTTTGTGTGCTGATCACATCCTGTTTCTGTAACAGGACATCCGGTACGCTAATCGGTGAGTGAATTTTCTAACCAATTTTATTAAGCTCGTAAAAGAAATTGATTAATACAACGCCCAGAAAACAAACTTTTCAATTGATTGAATTGAAAATGTTTTTTGGGTTATTACAAAAAAAGGCTTGAAATAATTTTTCTAATGTAAATTTGATTACCCGCATGTAATCTGGGAGCGCAAAAAGAGACTTCGCAGATGGGCCTAAAAACGGAAAGCACTTAACGTAATTACGTGAGCTACTGTCACAAGGCTTATATAAAATACAGTTGGGATGCAAGGATTATGTCTTGTTTTATTTGTCCTATAGTTTGTGATATAACTTGAGAGAATTGCACGGTAATAAAATATTGTAATAACGTAGCTAATCAATTTGGGACAAATTGATACGAATGTATACATATAAACATAAAAGTACGTCATTCGGATAACACTATTTACTTTAATATGCATTGTTGCACAAGAATAAAAAAAATATTTACTTTGCGAACTGTTTTGCCGTCTACTTATCACATTTAAATGATTTATGAAGCTTTGGACAAGGAGAGACTTGCTTTTAGAGTTAAACACTAAAGCACTTTGGCTACTAACTTTATATAAATAATTATATTTAAGAGTTCAGAGCAGGAAATATCATTAAATGATATAACTGAAGCTCTGGAATAAATGGTAAATCAAATGATTTTTAATAAATCAAAAATATTCTCAATGGTATTGATAGAAGAAAATGAGAATTTAAATAAAAATAAACCAGGCTACTATCGCAAATAAGCAATTGTTTTTTTTTATCTGCACGAGGACTGTCCTTTATCCTTATCAGTGTCATGTTGAATTCAACATTCAGGTTACAAGCAGGATTAACGTAAAAAATACAGTTCGGAAGACCTGATATAAATTCGAATCCAGATCCAAGGCACGAGAATTTTATCTGTCACGTAAAACTCTACATATCCCAGGTGGGAATTGAACCTGCAATTTCCCAATTGACGATCAGCTTATTGATTGTTATGAAACTAATATTAAATTCCATAGCAACTGCAACTTTACAGGACTTATATAACTTTTCACATTTATTAAATCAAGGTGACAGCTATAAGATACGAAAAACTTAATGAGATTTTGGTTTATTGATATTTCAATATGGTTTGGCAACGCTCAAAGAATTAACGATCCTTTTGAAATCACACGAAATAAAATCGCTTTCCTTTTCCTGCAATTATTTTTCCAAAAATCATAGCTTACAAAATATAATACTTTGTTCGACTACCACATTCGAAAGTACAGTTTTATAAGAAGAGAAAGCAATACTTTATCTGCCTAGGCAGGTAAAATATTTTACCTGACTGTGACGAAGCCTACTTAGATTTTTCCTGAAGCGACATTATTCAATTTTCTTTTATACTATTATTCAGCTATAAATGATTATCAATTAATTGTTTTGTAGGTATTTGTTTATTTTTTAATAATGCTGCCAAAATATTCATATTTTTGATCAATTACTGATCTAGTGCAAGTTTTGAACACTTCAAAAGATTGACTTTGGAAAGTGGCAGTCGACAAAATTTTGTATGCACCGCAACACCAAAGTGTCTTTGTCGAACTCGTTCAAACCATTCAGTTTTTGTCATAAAATTAATTTGAATATTAAACTATTTTCATATTCCAGTCACGTAAATATTGCGCATATAATTTGTGTAACAGCAAGAAGAGATGGTTACTTCTGTTCCATTCACCATAAATTTGAATGTTACGTCTTCCCATTTATATCGTAACAATAATATGCAGAGGGTTTCTTATTAAACCCGACAAAATAAAATCGGTAAGAGAATGGATGTCCTAGGTTATGGGAAATCAATTCTATCTCTTGGTATTAGAGATATAATTGATCTAACCAGTTTTGATTATAGACTAAATGCATTACTAATAAAATTTAGATTAATAGTTATTAATAGTTTATTGTTTACGATCATTATAAATGTCCTCAACTACAAATCATTCTTTAGTGTGAGACTTATATGTATATGAAGAGGTTGTAAATTTTGATAACAACGAATATTCAAATCTATTTTTTGGCTGTAGTTATTCTGTAATTTTTGGCATTAACTTGTTTAAAAATAACATTTTATTTGTCAAGGATCGTTGACCTATTTTGAAGTTCCTCTCTGTAGTACTTACTTCACATATTGCTGTTACTAATATTTTTTGAGCATTTCTGTAAGACCTGCAATTTCTTAATTTGTTTTATAAACTTTATACTCCTTTTTATCCTTGAGATGTTCCTCTTCAATCGCTGAAATTTTTGTTATTCGGTTAGCACACAATGTACTTGGTTTAACTTATGAAATACAGAATGATTCAAAAGGACCGCACCATCACGAATTACTTGGATGATGTTTAGATCTATTTATTTGTCTTAAATATGTAAAAAAAAATTTACCAGCTTTCTTTACGTAGATATAGATTTTGTATTAATCAGATAATGTAATTTTATGTTTTTTATTAATGAGAGACGTAGCTACACCCTTGTTATTAAAACTAACTAAAATTGTGTAACTGGCAATATAGAAAGTGTTAGAAAAGAGTTTATACATGTATTTCGGCTTTACTGGATCTCATCAGAACTCTGTACCTTAAAAAAATTTTTTTTATTGATAAAATTTAGAAAAAATTTACCCCTTTGTTGAATTTCTAAAATCCCAAAAAACAAGAACCAAAATTAATGATAAAAATATGAAAATCTTTTGCAAAATATTCAAGGAAAGCGATTGCATTCTCTAGTAAAATCACAAAAGTGATTTTATACTTGTTATTAAACATAATTAATATTAAATAATAAAGGAGGGTGTGTAAGATAACATTCCTAACTGTCACTCTGAGATTCAGATAAATAGGATGAATTACAGATAATAAAAAAGAGTCCATAAATTTTTTAAATTCCTTATACTTTCGGAATTATACAGAATGATTGAAAACGTCGAGAGACAATTAGGAATCACCATATATTAAAAAATTAACTTTCTACCCAAAATGAAATGGAATATACCCAGTTAGTACCATTTCTAAGTAACGAATGTCTTTATTTTTTCTTATGGGGTTTAGCATCTGGTCTCTTCTTTTACTTCTCAATGATATAGCATCCGTAGCAATTAATTAAAAAAAAGTATTTAAAAAACATGAAAACATAATTTTGCATTGAATCAAATCACTGGGCAAAGAAAAACGAAGCAAAGAACATGAAATTTGATTTTAATCAAATTATTCAAACTTGCTAGCTTTTTTTATTTATTGTTTTTATTTTATACGGGCTTATTAATAGTTATTTATGTACCAAGGCAGCAAAAATGACACCTTGTCGAACAAGTTTGCGAATTGCGAGCCAAAGCGAAGCCATGACGAGCAAGCAAACGAGTTTGAGAAAGACACTTTGTCGCCGTGGTGTATACAACATTTTTTCGACTGCCACTTATCAAAATCAATCATTTGAAGTGTTCAAAACAGATTTACATCGATATTTGTAACTTCATAAATTTTTGAAAGATGTATTTAATTTACCTTAGAACACCTTATATACGACACTGGCGTTTCGTTGAAACCAATAGATGCAATGCGAACACAAAAATGTTGCTATTTTTAGAATTGATTTGACGTTTAATTGGATTCGATGATAATGCAAGCAACACTTTTTATAAATTAGATAAAAGGAATTAAAAATAATTACTAATTGATCAAAAATATAAAGATCTCGGCAGCATTATTGAAAAATAATTAAATACAAAACAATTAGTTGATCATCATTTATCGATAAATAAAAATATTAATGAAAATTGATTAATGTCACTTCAGAAAAGGTTTAAGTAGGCTTCGTCATAGTCAGATACAATAATTTACCTGCCTAGTACAGGTTTTTCTCCTTGAATGGATATGATAAAATTGTACTACTTTGGTAGTCGAAAAAATATTTAACTATGGCTACATTTTATTTTATTTATTTTAACCAAATTTCTATCTCTTATGACAACGGAGATCCCCATGGTGGGAACGTTATCTTGGACTTGTTTTCCCATTTATTAAGAGCCATTACTTATAAGTATTTACTTTTTTGTTTTATTTTATTATATATTATATAATTATATTTTCTAATTAGGTCATCTGATTTTCACATTTTATCGTTTCCTGTTCAATCTCATATATTTCATTCACAAAAATTACGGACACTGGAAAATTATTATTAATAAATTATATGATTGTATTTATAAAAGAATTTGTTTTCTTCCAGTTATTCAATTTTATTAAATAAAGCGGGACGACATGTAAATAAATAAAACAAAACAATAACTATAGTAAAAACAAGAAAAAATTAGGAACATGTAAGTAAACAAGTCCGCTATTCTTCAAACATTCGTTTTCCAATTTTTAGTTTAGCCGGCGAACGACAGCTTTTGTTTTCAATAAGCACCGGATGTGTTTTATCGGAAACAGCATTTTCCTTCCAAGGAAACGCTAATAATACTCCGTGAAGCCGTCGCAAATCCTCATTTCATGAAATATGCGGCGCGGTTCGGCTTAGGTTCCACTTTCACGTGTCTCGGTTTCGTTTCGTCATTATTCGAAAATAAACGACTTTTAATTACACGCAACACTTCGAAATCCAAACAACTACTCGAAAAGTAATTTTCGCACTTACTTCGACCGTAAATAAACGCCACGGTCGTTCGTTAACACTGAATAAACATTAAGATGAGTAATGTGCCTATTTTACATGCGATATAGGCAGCAGCACAAACAAAGAAAACGATAGCGTTTGCTTTACGCACTGTTTATTATTAAGGGGCGTTAAAATGGAAATGCTTTTCCACGAATTATTCCTATTTGCTTTCGATTTCTATCGCAGGAACGAGATCCGATGACTGTTTTTAGAACGGAAGGATAACGATTTTTGAGCTTTAAAAATATATGAGGCCTAATTCGTGCAATTTGTTTTGTCGATATTGGAAAGGAGAGTAACGGGGTCGCTTTTCCCATTTCATTTGAGCAAATCCCGTAGACTTCAAATTTAATATCCAAAGATATTTCAAGGAGATTGTATTTTGTAATCGCGAAATTTCGAATGGAATTTATGAGCTTTCAAGTTCAAAGTAAAAAAAAAATCACTTTATTCTCATATCTTATTACATGAAGCTAAAAAATTATATTATAAAGTTATTATGAAAACAGAAATATTAAAATTAAAATGATAGGAGAACATTAATTTATGCATTTGAGTCAGTGAATAAATAGCTATCTGCTTGTTTGCCTGTTTGCTTCATTTTAAATAGAACCTGCAAACAAATGAAATGTTTAATTAATTTATAAATGTGCATGAAAACGTGACGGTAATAAAACTCTGTTTGCAGTTGTTAGCTCAACGCAAAAAATAAGAAACTAACTCAATTCAGTTGGATCGTCGCAGAAAAGTTAAGCAAATTAAAATATTTAGAGAACAAGTTTCATTCAGTAATCGTATAATTTATCTTAAAAGGAAACTTTGTAATTTATTATTTATTTCATAATAATCGCAAGTGCATGTTGTAGCAATTTTAAATAATAAATAGTCGAATGAAAATAGAACTCATTGCGCGGTCACGCTCAAACAATATTTTTATCATGTGATGTACTTACATAAAAGTTAATATTTGCTGTATGTACTTACAACAACAATTTTAAATATAAATAAATCCCTCATAAGTTTTCTTACAAGTTATTTTCCTAACGGGACAACTTAAATTTGACTTTTTAATACATTGTCTTTTCTGTCTTGTTTTAAGTTCATATTTCGTAAATATGTGAATAGTTCTTATATTACTTACAAAAATAGAGATGAAATCAATCGTCAAGATTACAGGAGCCAAGTAACATATTTTTTTTATGTCAAATTCTCAAATAAGAATCATATTTCGTGTCGGGGTATCTTCTGAGAAAAAATTTCAAATTACTATTCATAGCCCGCCCAGAAATATGAACTGCGCTAAATCTTTTATCGATCTCACGACTCCGGTTGAATCAGAATGAAATTATTAATACGCAGATTACACGCGGGCGAGCTTTCGCTCCAAAGCTAAAGTGGAGTGTTTTTTAGCTTTTTATTCATGAACTAGATTGCTTTCTGACATTATTAAGAATTCTTTAACCCAGAAAAGATAATGCATAATAAAACTTGTATTGCCAAGGCTCACTTATTGTTACCGAATTCTTTTAACTTTCTTTATAACGAAAATTTTGTCGCTAAGTAGTCAATTTTTTTAAGAAAAATTAAGAACGTAAGACATAAAACATAACATCGATAAGTTTTGAAAAAGAATCTATGTTTAATATCTTTAAGAAGCTCTAAATTTCGTGCCCGAAAATACTCAGGCACCATCCATCAAACACGTTCTGCATTTCGTTTTGTGTTAGTTTGTGCTAATTGAAATCAACCCGACTCCCACTGCTCGCTAGATAATGAACCGCCGTCGAAGATTTATGAAACGGAATCCATTTAAGATATTGTGCTTATTTCCGACGCCGGAGCACTCCGGAATCCGGGGTCGTCTCGCACCGCGTCGCGTCGGTGCGAAGTAAAACGCGAAATATATCTATCAGGGGGCGGCGGAGGGCGAAATAAAATTGATGAGCAGTGAATTAGAGACAAGTTCCACCTTGTACGTTACATTTAATGTCTTCTGTGTTTTCGAGGACGTTCTTCACGAGTGAAATTTACTTCAGCAGACGTTAAATTCCAGTTAGTTTTATCTTTTCAAAGTTACGAACTGGCGCTAATCTGTTTATAAATCTGTTACCATTCTCATCTTTTATGTATTATTTCATTGTAATTCATTATACAGACGGCGGCACTTTCAGAATATTTTGTTTCGCAATTACGTGAAGTTAAAACTTTATACTAGGTATAAGAAACGATATAACGCAGTTCGCAGGGCATAATACGATCAGAAAATTACAAAAATTGACATTGTGTTTTCTTAATAAAATATTCAAGTAATTAGATGCAAAATCTAAATATATTTTTGTTTAGATTTAAATATTCCATGGCGTCACGCCTTGTTGCTGAGCTTATCTTATTTTATCGTTAATGGAGCAGTTACTGAACTTGATGGCATTTGAATGCAAATTTTCTCGACGAAACTAGCTCAGAAAATTACTTGTGTAACTACTACAGCATTTTCTACATTCAGACAGTATAAGCCCAGCTTAATAGTGAAGAAATTTGATAACCTTTCCTCATGGTTTTGTTTTAAACGGAGTTCAGTATTTATGCTGATTAAATTGTGAGATGTTGATTTGCTCTTTTTTTTTAAGCTTTTTATGTGTTCGCAAAAGCCATGAAACCCGTAAGTTATCCATCCTAAGTTCACTCAAATTTATCATGTCTTTTTAGCTACTGATTTTATCACTGGCTTAAAAAAAGTATAAATAAATATGCGTATATATATAGGGTAACTGACAATTGTTCAGCCAAAAAGAAACTACATACGAGAGTAAAGAAAAATTCCATGTACTTTCATTTTCCAGAATTAATTAATCAAAAATTATACCCAAAACGATGCGATACGTCTCTGATTAAGAAACAGTAACAGACAAACGAAATATAAAAGTGTTTTATAATCTTTCGATTGATGAGGGACGTGAATTCGACCTTTAAAATGAAATTGATGTGGTTATCAGCTGAAATACGCGCTCAGAAATTATAGTCACATGCATGCAAATCGCCTGAAATTGTATAAAATAAGAACAACGATCCCACTTTAATAGGTAAGTAAATAAAACATTACAGCAAGGAGACAATTCAAATCTCCGTGTCCGTCATAAACATTACGGTATATTAATTGAAGTCAAATAACTTTCAAATAAACACTAACACAATTTTTTGACAGAAAAAAATGTTTATTTGGAATTCATTTCACTTTAATTATTATTGAGGCACTGCTTATCCTTAATATATATTTATTTAATATTACAATATATTTTACGGCCCAACATTATCCGTAACTCTTCCTTTACATTTTAATCAGTCAGTCAATCAACCAGAATTTAAAACTTTATAATCAGTAAACACATTCGTAAACCGTTTGGTTTGTTAATTATTATAAATTCGTTTTGTGTGCGGTGTTCAATGAGAAATAAATTCATTCTTATCAACGACAAATTATTAACACAAATCTACTAAAAGTTTAACTAAATCCAAGATGCGTTTGCAACTCTCTATCCTATGAAATCTCATAATCTGTGACATTCATTTATTTATGCATTTTTTTGTGAAAGTAATGATTAAAAATTGTATGGAGAATGAAGGGCGTACGGTTAAAACTAGTGCCATTCTGTAACTGTATCTAATAAAGTTTTATTGTTTTATGCCTCCGAGCCATCCTCATATCGGCGAAAGCTTTTACAATCCGCTATAAATTTGAATAAATGACGAACTTGGTTCCGCCGTTAATAAATAAAAAAATAGTCAGCGACAATAATAAGGTATAATAAAACGTCTCACATTTTCAGAGAAAACTGACGATTTAAGGGATTTGACTTGGAAGTGTGATTGTTGTGATAATTCCTTATTACTTCTGAGATTTTCACCAGCAGTGTAAAGAGCATTTAATTTTATTGTGCAAAGAAAACATAACTCAGATTCTCCAAATGTTTCACATGTAGTAAAACGAAATTCTTATGCGTGTCAAAGTTGCATTGTGTTTGTAGTCAATAGAATAATAATCACAAAACTTTATATTTCAACTAGGGATGTCAAACCGATTATCGGTTTCGTTTTGGGTAATCGTTTAGTCTTTTTAATACCTACAAAGCTTAAATAATATTGTATTACACAAATGTACGGTAATAATATTATATTGTTGTCAGTCAACCTGTACAGTGAAGGAAAAATTAATTAAATGAGAATACTTAAGGATGAAACATATGCATGTAGGAAGGCGGCATATTTTCTTTAAAATTTGTTTTTAAAATATAAAAGCGCCAACACCTATTTTTTCGAGGTTTTGATTTCCGTATCTTATTTATTATTACAAGAAACAAACATTATTTACAAAATCGGGACGTATTTCTATGAAATAAAACAGTAGGTATTGTTGACCTACTTTAAAATGTTTTTGTCTTTGTCAGTTTTGATTGCAATGGATTCCTTGAGCGTCCTCTGGACATCTGTTTCGGCCTTATTGAGATCTCCTCAGAAGAGTAGCTTATCAGTCAGCAAACTGGTTGCCATTTGTCATTTCTCACAGAAGTTTAGGTCAAAAATCGTCAGTGAAATATCACGACCTAAAATTATTGGTTGAGTTTATAATAAAAGGAGCAACAAATTCTCTGAAAAAAAAATTACTTCAATATGACTTAATTTCTTATGTTTGTGAACAATTAATATATTAAGTGCTCTATAAAAGAAATAATTTAATTTTGACTATAATACATTTACAGAGTTAAGCGTAATTAATTATACTTATATTACAGGAGAAATAATTTTGGTTACAAAATATGTTTGTTCGGTAATTTAAAAAAGCACACACTCAAAACGTGTCAATGTCAACTTCAACTTCTTTTCGCTTTATAAGTTGCCCAAAAACAATAATACATAAGAGGACTAAAACATGTTTAGATTTTTATTGTTTTCTTCTAGATTCCTCAAAATGAAAGTAGAATTATGTATTGTTTCATTGTAAATGATTTAATTGTCAACGTTTCAATCAAACAGAGATCGATTTACACTACTCAAATATTGTAAAATACAGCATAAGGAGTTATAATATGCTTTTTTAAATTCAGCAGCTGTACAATGGTTCTTTTGGAGTACTTTCAGTATTTTGTAATATTTTCCACTCATTAAAACGGAAATTAAAAAATAAAAGTCGTAAAAAGCAGAAACTAATAAACTTAATGACATTCCATTTGTCGCATCATAAACCTACTGTAATACAGCGAATAATTAAGAAATTATTGCGATTCTTCTTTAACTATTTGTGTCTACTGTTTACATGTATCTTCTTTTTATACGTCTTTTCTTTTAAATCTTTCATAATGCTGGTGTATTACTTGATTCCACTACATACGAATTTAGATTTGGTGAAACTTCAGTGAAGCAAATTTATAAAAAATAATAGAGCATAATTGATTTTAAAGATCCTTTTCAACTAATAATTTATTTACTCATTAAAGCATTAAAAATTCAAGTTCGGAACACGGTTTTCAGTAGTCGCTTTCAATCCTAAGCTGAAAAAATACTATCACAGGAAAAATTCAAGAACTATATCATACATCTTTCAATAAAACACGTGTCGTTTCCTTTGTGAAACCTTTACGGTGTTACGAAGACGAAAAATTACTTGTGCGTGAATTCTTCATGTTCGCGTCTGCGAAATGTCACCGGGCCCCGCACCCACACACACAAAATAAATTGTCTCCGGGGGTTAACTCGTAAACCCAATAGTTCTTTGTCGAAGAAAGTTCCAGCCAAATTTATGACACGAAAGTTTAAAATTCCAGCGTATCTGTGCGATTCTGTAAACTAATTCGATTTGAAATTGAGTAAAATATATAGGCTCCGATACGGGTTCCATTATAATTGATGTAAAATTTTATGTCACTCGCTTTACAAAAGGGAGATTTCAAATCCAAACGTTAATTAAAACAACACGAGTTAAATAAATTTAATTTCCGCTGGATAGGGTTGTAATTAAAAAAAAAAAACTGTTTTATATTGGCCTGCTTTTAGGGGAGGCGATATATTTATTTGACGTAACTCTTGCACTGCGAAATATATCAACTGATATAAAAATATTTTATAAAATTTTAATTCTATTACATTCCATTCTGATTCAATTACATTCCAATACATTGGCCAATGTAAATGGTATCACAGGAAGCAAATGTCAAACTTTCGTGCGAATTTGTGCTGACAGCTTAAGTATGTTAGTAATATTCATTTAACTTTCAAATTCAAGAGATTTTTCAGTATATATTGAAATGCCTCGACATGCACGAGTTGTGTCTTCCACTCATGTGATCCTTAAGGTTTCTTTTACAATCATAGATTACGTATAGCAATCTTCCCTTAGCAAACAAAGTTTATCCTCTCTGCCAAAACCAGCTGATGAGATCTGATGCTAATCCAACCTCAGTATTTTATTTCTTTAGTTTTATTTACGTCTCTCTATCCGATTTGATTTGAAATTCAAATATTCTTTGCTGGCGCAAAATTATCAATTCCAGAACTAAACTGCTTAAAATATACCGGATATCCCAGCCGATTAGGGAATTAATATAGAAAGATAAAAATCAATAATATATTAAATCCCTTTTTGATTGACTATGGCTCAGATTGGCTGTGATATCTTGTTTGTTAAGAATGAAAGATTGCAATGGCCAAAATAGTTACTAAACCACAAAACAAAAGTCATAAGAAAAAATCAACGAGGAAATGCTGAAAGCATCAATTTAAAAGAAAACTGATTAGCCCAAAGAGATTTCATCTCAAAAGCAGATAATGACGATGAACAACAACAGTACTTCACTGATTCTTATTGAAGTCAATCTTTCCAAGACAGCCCCCACCGGGGACTTTACGACTTTACGAAATAAATAAAGATCTTCCTTCCACTCGATCCTCTGAGAAGTAGTCAACTCAAAAGTACTAAATCTCTGTTGCCTTTTAAATTTATTTTATGGCTTCGTTTTAGTGCCTTCAAGATTAATACGGGCACGTGCATAAAAGAAGGTGAGCTGCATTTGAGGCAATTAAATGAACAAAGCGCCACCATAAACACTCCCGTGTGTTTTGTTCGTGACACGCTTGCAGTTTTCCATTTTAGCAATTAAAACCGCTTTTATGGGATTAATGGCTTCATTAGTTGACTGTTGTGATGATATCGGGTAAATCGAAATTAATGTGCAACGTGCTGATTTCTATTGTTCACGTTTTAATGCCTGGTTGCTTTTAATTTTCAAATTAACTGATTGTGGATGAAAACTGTTTGATTTTAATGACGCCATACTTTAATAATACTTTTTTGTATAAAACTTTGCTAAGAGACTTTCAAATTATTACCGATGGTAGTAACTTGAGAGCCGAATCAATTTGCTTAATTAGACCGGATAATTTGCTTCAATATTTAGAGAGTGTCAAGTGCATTGCATTTATCTCTAAAATGTCAGTACTTTATTAATTTTTCTTGACAAATAAGGTAACCATCTGTACAGATTTAACAGAAAATAATTGATATTTAGTATCTCATCAATTTTAAGCAGACATTTAATGAACTCAATATATGATATGTACTATAATGCTCAGTTAAAACGATATGAATCGGTAATATCGTCGCAAATCAGAGAGGGTACGGGTTTTAACTGAGCACGATTGTACATATTCTACACGAAGCTATACAAAGTAGAACAAAATGATTCTCATCTAGTTATATTTGGAATTTTTTCACGTGTAAATATTCCTATGCCGCTCTTTTTGGATTAGCTAGTTCTATCAATAAATATCACGAATCATTCAAATGACAGTGATTACAATTTATTGAAATCAATTAACAAGCAATAAAAATCTATACCTTGCAAGAAAACACTTTCATTATTGAAGCTTATTACCAATCTGGACGTGTAGTAAATGGGGAATCCATTATTGAATACAAAGCACAGTTTCGACTTCAGTTTCAGAACAAAATTGTTGCAGAAACTGCCTTGCACTAACACTTTCGCTAAATTGTCGAAAGATTCCACAAAACGGAAAGCGTGATAAATGAGAAATCTTCTGGAAGACCGCAAACTGACCCAAATGCTGTCGAACAGGTGGAAAAACTCGTTGCAGAAAACCCTCATTCCTCAAAACGTCGTATTTCTGCTCAAACGAATGTGTCCCACATCACGTTCGCTAGATTGACAAGAGATTCCACAAAACGGAAAGCGTGATAAATGAAAAATCCTCTGGAAGACCGCAAACTGACCAAAATGTTGTCGAACAGGTGGAAAAACTCGTTGCAGAAAACTCTCATTCCTCAAAACGTCGTATTTCTGCTCAAATGAATGTGACCCACATCACCATTAGGAGAATTCTGAAGTGTCGCTTACACATGCACAGATACTTAATGTCTGTAGTTTAAGAAATCTTGCCGAGAGGTCAGAACATTCGAATGCACTTTTGCAACTTTTTCCAAGAAAACTTAAACAGCGACTGTTCTCGATCTAAGTTTTTTCATGGATGAAACTTGATTCCATTTAAGTGGTTACGTAAACGATCAAAATTATCGACCAAGGTCTGTTGTTAATCTCTACAATTTCTTTGTTTAGATAGGAATATGGTTAAGGAATATCCCGTCATAAAATCATAGAGCCATTATTCTTCCACGATACAATCAACATTATAGTGAATAATTGTTGACCCCATTGCGACAGCTTCCGCACAAGCAAGCAAACAAGTCGGGGAAACCCCGAAGCTTTCTAGCTCAAAAAATGGCGGGTAGAAAACAGAAGAGTGCTCAGGACACCATAAGTTTTCTACAGGTGAATGTAGATAGACATATAGCGGCGATGGATCTGCTTGCCCAAACTATGCACGAGAAGAAGGGCATTAACATAGTAATAGGACAGGAACCTAGCCGTAGAACTACCAAATACGTCTGTGATAAAGACTGTGATACTTTTATTAGCTTAGATAGGAACGTACTCGTACTACATTGTGATAGACAGAATGACTTTATATGTTTAGAATTAAGGGAATTTTTAGTATAGACTTGCTATTTCTCACCAAACAGGTCAGGGACAGAATTTAGGGAACACCTAAGCGACCTTGAAATGCACATGAGGAAGCAAAGCAAACAGGCGCTAGTAGGCGGAGACCTCAATGCAAAAACTATCATCTGCGGGTCAGCAGTGACGAACGAGAAGGGGACTATCCTGGAGGAATGGGTGGAAACCAATTATCTCGTGGTGATAAATCGCGGAAACACGCCCACCTTTAAGAGCTCTAGGGGAGAGTCAGTCATCGACGTTACACTGGCATCCCAAGAACTAAGCAGAAAACTGTGTAACTGGCGTATCGACGCGGAAACGGAAAGCCTGAGTGACCACAGACTCATCGTCTTCGACTACATATCGGAACGCAAAAACTACGATAATAAAGATACCACGGCTGCGAAGGGTTGGCGCGTGAAGGAGGAGCCACCAGCCAAACTCGCGCAGGAATTTAAAACGAAAACCAGGGAGGACATCAGAACTCACGCAGACCTGATAGATAGCCTGAGACGACTGTGCAACAAACACCTCCCCAAAATCAGCGGTAACCAAGCCAGAAAGCCGGTCTACTGGTGGACCGATACCATCTCGGACCTGAGAAAGGCTTGTAGTAGTCAGAGGAGGAAAATGGTGAGGCTCAACAGAAGGGCAAACAATGAGCTGAGAGAGGAGGCATGGCAGAGGTATAAGGCGACCAAGAACAACCTAAAAAAGGCGATCAAAAGGCAGAAACACAAGTGCTGGGACAAGCTAAGGTGCGAACTGGAGGATGACGTCGGGGGAAAAGCGTACCAGATAGTTACGAAAAAGTTTAGCCTGAAGACGAAGGTAACCCTGAGCGAAGAAGAAGAGAACAGGCAGATTGATAAACTGTTCCCCAACGCGATTGCCCAGAACTGGAGCAGAAGGGAACACAACTGCACAGCGAAGCACTTCACCGCTGAAGAAATGATCAGGGTCACAAGAAAGATAAGGAGGAAAAAAGCCACGGGGCCTGACAGAATCCCACCGGAGGTCATGAAAGTGACGACCACCGTAAACACAGAGGTCTACCTTGGAGTCATGAACGAGTGTTTGGACAGGGGACTTTTTCCAAAACCCTGGAGGGCAGCGAGGCTCGTCTTCATTGAAAAGCCGAGTAAACCCGGAGAAGAGGAAACGGCGTATCGCCCAATATGCTTGCTTGATGTCGTCGGCAAAGTCCAGGAAACACTCATCAAAGGGAGACTAACGGAGAAGGAGATACTGCACGCGGACCAGTACGGATTTAGACCAGGTAGGTCAACTATATATATGAAAATGGTTATTTTAAGCATGATGGAGCAACAGCTCATACTACTCGAGAAAATTGGGAATTTCCCTGGCCGAGTTGCAAGCAGGGGAACTTGGCCAGCACGATCATCAGATCTCACCCAGTTAGACTTCTCCATATTTGGCATTCTTAAGAATGAGGTCTACAAAGAAAGAATTAATAATTTGCAAGAACTGGTGGCAAGGATCGCATTAAAATGCAATGAGATAACACTGGATATTTACAGACAATTGCCGGACTTGCTGTTTGTTACTTGCTTTCGGTGGTTTTCTTTTCCATTTCATTCTCAACTTTGCATTCATATCATCCCTTCGCAATAAATCACATATTTTGAATTTTTATGTACGTTATGATGAGTGGTAGAGGAATGAGAATCATTTTGTTCCACTCTGTATAATTTTATTTTAATAAATAATAATATTGTCTATGTTTTAATTAACTTATGATAAAAAGAACAAAATTTTTATATTTCTTAACTAATAAATTTTTTTCTTAAAATAAAAATTTCTCTTCCCTTACTCCAAAAAAGAAATACATGTTATTTATACATTTACTTATCGCTATCGCACATCACACGAAAACCTACAGCGAAATGCAGATAGAAATCTTATGTAAAGCATGCCTCTTTGTTTCGTGAATGCGTGAAAACGTCAAGTGGAATGTCTAAAATCAATTCGAACGCGCCCCCAAATGCCAGTGCCCCACTAAATTAATCACCAAGCAACATTCCCTCCTTTGTTTGCGTTACCCTTTTTCGTACTTCACGTACCAGTGGAGTGCTTACCCTAATAACAGGAACTCTTCGATAACATCTAAAGAAAAACAATATTTTCACTTGAAAATTCGACGGGAATGTTTTCGTACAACTTGGAACTAGCGCCTCTTCCAGATAATTAGATTAAGCTTAGTGGCGGAGGCGCAGCAATTTTAAATTGCTTTAACACCAGAACAAAACTTCGGCCAGCGATTTGAAAATGCGGTCGCCGCTAAATAGTTGGACGAATTAAGTTGCCGCGCCGTGATAATCTGAAAGTTTGCCAAAACTGCAGCGCCTCTCGTCCTTTTGTTTTGCCGTCACAGGATAATGAATAAATTTCGCCTGGAAACACAGACGAAACGCGTCCGATAAATTGCAGACGCGGCCGGTGCTTCCGATCGATTTAATTTGGATCTAATTTAGAACCGAACAGATCGGACCGTTTGTTGCAGTGATTAATTCGATTTTAACAACCCAGTTTAAACACAAATTTGCTTCTGGCTATTAAAAATAATTTAATCACTGGGAGTTTGGATTTTTTAATCAAATCGCTTGATCTTAAATACATGAATTCGTAGTAACATTCAAACGTGCATTTAATTGCAAAAAGTATAAGTTAGATATACAGGACTAAAAAAATACTTAAAATTCTTTTATTTTTCGTCCTCATAATCTCTTTCTATTGAAGATAATTCAATGAAGTGAAACATTTAATCGAGATGAACCTAACAAAAGGAGAATGCGGGCTCGTACTACTTACGTATTCTCTAAGGTAATTGGAAACTTCCTTCTGAATTACAGCGTATGTAGGTCGAAATCGACGGTCATTAATTATGAAGGTCTTTACTTACCTTCCACAAGATGCCTTGGATTAGGAAACTCAAATGGACTCTGTCATCTCTTACTTCATTTATTTTTTTATTCGCATAATTGTTAAAGAAATGCTTTAAATGGAACGTAGACAAAATAATGTTTTATTTTGTTCTTGATTACTATGGGACTCAACACAGGTATTAATTGTAATCCCTTTAGCGGTCCTTTGTTGCCACATAAGAACTTCGGTTAGGCTTCTCATTGCTTTGTTGAAAAGAAATCTTATCTAACGCGTTTGTGTTTTATTTGTAAATAATTTTCTTTTTAGAACAATAATTTCGAGATGAATTTTCTCAACCGACAAAAGTTCTGTTATTCCAGCCGAGATAATTTGTTGCCATTATCCTAGGAACTCCATTCATCGTCAACCTTTATCCCGTTTATTTGGAATGAAAGTCCGATATACTCAAGAAACTCATTTATTATATAGGAAACCGCGCGAGGATGCTCCTTCTCCTGCAAAATAGAGGATGTTTAGCAGATTTTATTTCGAACCCGGGCTCGAATTACTTCTACATGGGCAGCAAAGTAGAAGCTTGATGAGCTTGACTTGACTGCTTTGTGGGTGCTAATGAAATTAATTAATAATTATGGAAGTAATTTTTAAAGACGATGTCTTCGGTGTTAATGCGTTTCAGTTTCGTTTGAGTGACCAGTCTCATGATTTTATTATTTTCGAAAATTATAAAGTTTAAGGTGAACTATTTAATTATAACATTCCAGTGATAATATATTAACAATTTGCTTAATAAAACCGCACGATATGACATGATAAAATTGTTGGAATGCATAATATTTGTTTTTTTATTAAATTCCGTTTAATATTCCCGGAGAATGCGATACAATCCATTTCATTCGGCTGTGGAATTTAGCGGCCTCGAAATTATTGAAATTTTGAATGTGTGAAGGCGAAGCTTTTTGGGATACATACATATTTAGAGATTAAAGTGAAACGTTATGGATTATTAGAGAATACCCCGCCAGCACAAAGCACAAAGAAATTTTCCAGAGAACGTCGAAAATAAAAAAGCAGGCTAAGATATCGACTACATTTATATAGGCATTTTTTTTTTGGAGGCGGAAAATACATACATCAGTATTTTCGTTATACCGGAGGGACGCAATTTTATACATGGGGTGCGTCGCCAGGGGGATTATACGGATATAAATGAGAACAAACGAGTTCATAAATAAAATTTGATACATAGTTAACGCTTTTCTGTACTGGTCCACCCCCTCAAAATCACATTGAAGCTTTATGTTAAAAAATTTCATGAAATATTAATATATTAAATTATGAATTAATTTATTTAAAAAAAGTAGATTATATAGCAAAGGATTCTGATAGCGATTTCGTAACGTATAACAGCAAACGTCCATTCTTGTAAATTTCACGAATTGTTCAACGGTTTCTTTTAGTATTTATTTCGGGGATTTGAAAGCACTGCGAATAGAAGATGCAATAAAGTAACCGTCAAGAGGCGATAAAAATGCGAACAATGAAGGCATGCATGAGTTTTACGCGCCTTCTTTCTTCCGCTGCCATAAAAGAGTTTTACTGTTCGATATAAAAATCTAAAGTTTTGTTGTTATTTGGATAAACGTACACATACAACGTAAGCCGTATTATCTAAACAACCCCGCCACATCACTTTAGCTGTCAATAAAAAATAATATCGACATATTATTTATTCATTTCCATTTGTGGATGAATGAAAAATACTGTAAATCATTTTCAAGTTCTCTAAAAGAACTTTATTACAAGCATTGTCACTGTATGTGTGTACGTACAGTCAGAATTAAAAGTAATGTCGCCCTGATAAAATGTAACTATTGTATTTTTTTAATTTTTCAGGAAATTTAAATTACATAACAAAGAACTTTTTTGGATAAAGATACTTATTTGTTAAACGTTATTAATTCAGGCGATCCTACTTTTGCCACTTTACATTTACATAAGTATAATACGTTGAAAATGAAAAATGTTATAGCATAAAACACCTCCAGAAAATTATCCTCGACACTTTATTACTCGAGTTGCTTTTTATTTCATGCAATTTATGTAAAGTAATAACCTGAAAATATGTGTATCACGCTCGTAAATGTCAGCTGTTAAAAATGCGCTGAAAACTTTCTCTTATTGTGCCAGTCTAGTTTAAATCGACGAAAAAGAAAAGCTTCTAAAGCTCTTACCTAAAAGAAAAATGATAGAATGCACTGTAAATTACCATATAAATGGCACTAAGTGAATAAAAACCACGACGTGCTTTTAATATTAAAAATCTCAAACGGTTTTGATTCGAAACGCTTCACTACATTGTGGCACTAAAACTTTTACGAGCACTTCGTGATTGTCTCGAAGATTACATTTAATATATGTTCTCTTTGCCATATATTGAAAATCCCGTGTTTTAAATCGTAAATTTTTCAGAGCGTACTGTAAAACATTTATTTTATTCAAAAATTATTATTTTGCAGATAGGGATTGCGGTAAGTGAAAAGTTTCAGGTGAGCCATTAACGTGGGCCACGCATATTTACAGAAGTTCGCGTGGGTGTAGAAAGATGTATTTATGATTTTCTCTGGTCGTTCTGTATTGATTTGCACACGCAAAAGCAAACACATGTTGGGAGGCTCAACATTATTTCGACCTCAATTTACTAAAATAATTTATTTTTCGCTAACGATGAACTTCAGTGGTGTGATAAGGTTTTTAGTAGAGACCAAGGCCCACAGCTCTTGATAATTAAATAACATTTCAACTACAAGTGCAACAGACAAATTTATGTATATTTTAGAGCAACCCAATAAATTATAATAGTATATTTAAATGCGTGCAAAAAAATTGAACAGAATTAATTAATTAATTAATTAGTCTCACAGTTTTAAATAGAGGCTATGTTTACTTCTACTTACCAAAATAGTATTAAATTGTCACTAACATTTTAATCTAATTAAAAACCTATTTAGTCCTTGAACACCCTCATGGGTGTAGGACGTTCAATGGGGATGATCTGCCTCTGGTCTTTTTATACTGACTGGATTCTTTTATTTTTTTCCATCTCACGCCTCTTTTCAGCACTGCATTTCTTACTTCTTCTAGCTACAGTCTTCTCGGTCTCCTATTTTTCCGGGTTTGGTTTCAATTATCTGTTTATCTATTCTACCTTCTGGCATTCGTTTCATTTTCGTCTTTCGTCTATCTCTTCCTTTATATCTAGTTTTTATTAATAATCTTCTTCTAGCCAGTCTTCTCGGCCTCCTTTTTTTCCGGTTTTGGCTTGAATTTTCTGTCTAACTATTCTATCTTCTAGCATTCGTTTCATTTTTCACATAGATGTCTTTCGCCTATCTCTTCCTTTATACCTAATTTTTATTAATAATCTTATCAATTTTTGTTTTGTTTTCTGTTTTCAAAAATCTCATTTCTATTGCGTTTATTTTTCGTCAAAGTCCCTGTTTCTGCTTAGCATGTTAAGTATCGATATTACTACTTTCTTACTTAAAGACACAAATCTGAAAGTAGCATAACATTTGCAGTACACGTTGTCATAACATAAATTGTTTATATTCTTTGATTTGTCTTCAAATTTTAGGTACTATTTTTGAAAGTCAACATTAATAATTAAAATTACTAATTAGGAACTATCGCAATAAGAGGCAAGGATCCCCGATCACATTTCCAAGGAATCGCTTAAACCGTTACTTTTCTTTGAAAATGTGAAACGCTTTGTTATACCTGCAATTCGTCGCTGACAATTTTTTTCCTTACTAATGAGCAAACCTAGTTCGTGATTCATACAAACTTACAGCTGATAAAAGCTTTCGCTGATGTGAAGGACGCACGGAGACATAAAACAATCAAACGAATTTTAACTGTCGCTTAATATTTCGTGCAATTTTTTATCATTACTTTCACCAAAAGAAGAGAAACAATGCGTACGGGAATGAATGTCACAGTTTACGAGGAAATGTTTAAAAATTCTATGGAACACTATATAATTAATTAAAAATATAATTAAATTCAAACAAATTATTCAGAATTAAAAGAATGCTTATGGCGAAATGAGGAAGGACGTACAAGGTTAAAAACACATGATAGAGAGTTTCAAGCGCGTGTTGAATTTTGTTAAACTTTTGTGTTAATGATTTATTGTTGATAATAACGTTTCGTTTCTCATTGAACGCTACGCCACACAAAACGAAATTATAATAATTAACAAACCAAACAAATTACAAATGTGTTTACTGATTATGTTTTAAATGCTGGTTATCATCACTATAAAATGCTTTCTATATTATTAGCAAAGTATATTATTATCAAAACCGAATATTTCCGAAATAAAGAAAATTGACTTATTAAAATTCAAAGGAAGAGTAAGGGGAATATTGGGTCGTAAAAGTATGCTGAAATGTTTATGACGGTCATATTGCTTGTAGGAAATAACTTTATTTACAATGCAAATTTAATTTAATTTAAAAAGATGCTTGGAATTCTTAACACAGAATTTGAATTGGTTACGTGTTGTAGTGCTTTATTTATTTACCTGTCAAAGCATGTTGTCAAAGTGGGGTCGTTGTTATAAACTGTACGGTATTTCAGCTGATCACTTCCGTTTAAAAGTTAATGTAACTCCCAACGCCATAAAAATAATAAAATTATAAAACACTTTTATAACTCTATTTATTTAGTTTATCCGTTGCTCTTTCTAAACAAGAGCCATATTGCAATTTGGGGTATAATTTCTGATTAATTATTTCTCGAAAATTGAAGTACATAGAATTTTTTAAACATTTTTCCAATCTACATATAGTAAAGGAGACTGTGGTTTAAAAATAATTGAAAAATTAATCTCCGCCCACAATAATTTTTATATCCGTAGATACGTATTTCGGCTGCTAAGCTGCCGTCTTCAGTACACATACTACCAATTTAAAAGCACTTCATAAAACTTAAAAGCAACTAATCATAATCAAATAAGAGTAAATCAAATAATACAGAATAAATATTGGTCCATCCTCCTGAAAAAAGTTCTCAGTTGCTTTTAGGTTTTATGAAGTGCTTTTACGTTTTACGAAGAGCTTTTAAATTGGTAGTGTGTGTACTGAAAATGGCAGCTTAGCTGCCGAAATACGTATCTACGGATACCTTACGTTATTTTTTTTGCGAAACAATTGTTAGTCACCGTGTATATTTAATTTTGTGAACTAAAAAAATTCACTTAACTTTGAAGATTGTTTCGCTTAATTTTACTTTCAACAATTAAGAAAAAGATTCTAAAGGAAAAATTCAAATGCATCAAATTATTACAAATTTGAACATTTCTTTTCTTTTGCAATATTTTTAATAATATAAAAATCTCAAAAGAATTTGAAAAATAGTCTACTTTAGTGAAATATTTTACGTGAATTGCTTTTTAGAAAAATAAAGTCATTCTGTTTGCAAGTGTGGACTAATAGAATATAAATTGAATCGCGCATTGAGAAAGGCGATACATAAGATTCCATATGTCGCGAAAAAACGTCGATACCGATTATGTCTCAGCAGGTCGAGCCTCGAGAGACCGACCATTCTCTCTTAAGAGACACACTCTTATCTGCAGGTTGCCATAAAGTTTAACTCGACTGCTGCAATTCCACAACCTGACAACACCATTGTTGCTTCTATATACGTGTTGGTTTAGAACAATGCACTGCACGAAGTTCATATCGCACACCTGCTCCGCTGAATTACGATTGCAAGTGAAGAAAAATGTGTCAGATCTAAAAGTTAATAATAAAATTTGCTTTTTTATTAGTCAGTTTTCGCTTTACACTACCCGTCAGCTATGCAATTTATTGTTATTATTTATTTTATGCTTTGAATATCTTAAATACAGAATGTATTTACAGAACAGTAATTTTAATTAATTAGAACTTCAATAAATTCTTAGTAATTTAGAACAAGCACCTACTTGCTAAAATCATATTTAAATTACCGAAAACAAATTTTGGCGAAAATATAATTAGTTAAATTTGTACTACTTACTTTAACTACCACACAAATCTACCTACTAGTTTATTAAATTTCAAGTTTCAATTCAGTATGTTTTGGTTACTGTGCCAGATAAGTTTGAAACTGTTTACTTTGAAGAAGTTTCCAAATGCTTCTGCTACACTGATTCAGTGCTGAGCAAAAATCTTGCTACTTTTATTTTTCTGCTTTTCATTTGCCTACTTCAGTAGTTATTAAAATAAAATAGAAAATTGCAGGAAATAATAATAATAATTAAAATATAAATCTTGTAAATAAACTTTATTTAACAAAAAAGAAATTAATTCAAAACATATTCCATAAGTAAGTAGGTGACATCTTTAATTTTTTTTTAAAGAGAAAAAACAATACATTCACAAATTTACTTGCACAATATCATAAAACTTTGGTTAAAATATACTGTTCGAAAATCACAATTTAGTCCAAGAAGTTCAGTCGAAGTCACAATCTGCGAAATCTGATCCCAGCCACCCAACACAGATGCAGTAGTGCTGAAATAACTGAATCAAAAGCTCCTGCTCATCCAAAAATTCAAGCTTTTCTATTCGCTGCCTTTCAGAAGCTGGAAGAGCATAATATATAGAAACCATATCCCAACCTTTCGCTCCCTGCCAGTTGTTGTTGAGATACCTGTTCTGTTGTGTTTCTAAATTCCTGCAATCTGAAATTCCTGCCAAATTGCATCCTCGCACCCGCATGTTCTCCAATAGTACATTGCCGAAGGTGTCGTTCATATTGCACATCTCATAGTTGACAAAGAGGGCTCGGGGGAACTTGTTTGCGATCCACGATAACAAACGATTCACACAATCCACTTCTATATACACTAGTACACATTCGGCGATGAATAACGTAGGATGTGAAAAATCGACTTCTGCTTGGTGCAGTTTATTTTCAAGTTCGGGGATGTTTCGCAAGTCGACGCCTATACAATGATATGGCCCCGCATGCAAATCGGTCGAGCTCAGCTTTACCTCGCCATCTTGTTCGTGAATCCTTTGCAGGAGTTGTTTACTCCGCTTGATTAAGTAACACTTCCTAGCTGTGACCGATGGAAAATCTACTTCTACGTAGTTGGCAACGTTGATATCTTGATCCTTTAAACGCCAATATAATGTGTCGAAGCCGGAACCAAAATTAATGATTTGCGCGTTGGCACCTGCTTTATTTAGAAATTTCTTTATGAAGTACTCTACGCCTTTGACTCGAGCATAGTAACCCCTGTTGATCTCTGGGGCCCTTCGTTGTGACTGCTTTATGAAGTACGTAATATAATTGTCTTGCCAGTAGCCAAGTTGGACCGCGCCCCTTTTGCATTCGCTTGCATCGTCATTCGTCGCGATTACTGCCTCATCGTCCATTATTGTGTGAATCCTGCAAAAAAATACGACCACGAAATTAGGTTATGTTTGTTGTTCTGTTTCGAAGTCACTTTCGCATAATTAACTTCAGTGACGTTAAAGTTGGTGATAAACGGATTACTTACGTTGATTAATACTTTGTGAAACCTTAATTTTATAAATGCTTTCGATAAAAGAGTGTTTTATTTCGCTCATCGAACTGAACGCCATTTGTGACATTAGTGAGGGTGCGCGAGCTCGCGTTTATTGGCACAGTTGGCACACATGCGCGATTGGAAGTTGGTAATAAAAGCGCTTTTTCAAATTGAGCTTTCAAATAATAAAAGTAATTAATTATAATTAAATAATTACTATTTCAGTATTAAATTAAGTATAAATAATTAAATATATCCAGTCTTTTTTCAATATATGGTTTTGGGGTTGAAAATTAGCATTGCTTTTAAAATTGTTAAATCAATGATTAATAATTTTTTAATCCAATTTACATCTACAAAAGCTACAAAAGTTAATTACCTAATTAAGGATAACATAAGGAATTTAATAAAGGAATTCCGATCCAATATAATAAAAGCATTTTTTCAACGTAAATTAATTAAATCGCTTAATAATAAAAGTCATTATTTTTATTTAAGTAATTACTAATTAGTAATAACAGGTTTAAATGATTTCAAATAGTGCTCGAGTTTGAAATTAGTCGTCGCCGATGAATTTAAAGTTAGATTACCTTTTATAAATTAATTTATTCATTAAGAACATCTTAACAAACTTAATTAATTAGAGATATTGATTCTGTAGTAAAAAGTTATTCTTCTGCATCTAAAACAACATCTGGTTAATTAAAATTTAAATAACACTGATAAAATGAATAATTTAGTTAAGTGAGTGCAAGTTGATTATAGAGGAACCCTTTCCAAATATAATAGTTACATTTGTGTGGATTGTGCAAGTTTATTTATCTCAATATTTGGGAAAATATTAGTCAACATAATTTAATGATTAATAGAGTTACTTTACAGCTTGAAATGATAACTTCTTGGAGGTTGAATTTCACTTTTTTAATTTACTTCCCTTAGTTTACTCCTTAAGAAATTAATATTCTGGAAACTTCTCTTTTGAGTAAATTACTAGTTGATTGTTCTTGAGTTACTTAGCCTAAACTGAACCTTGAGGTACAAGGGCCCTTTGATAATTGATCCTGAAGGACTAGGGCATGAAATCTAAAACAATTCTTATTTATTTATACATAGTTTGAAGAGTCAAAAAATTTAACTATTGCGGTTACAACTTTTTAAAACCACCGTTGTGTTGTATATTACGATCATGGATAAAATCGAACATCGAGCAGTAATAAAATTTCAGACAAAAGAAGAAAAAACTCCAAAGCAAATACATGATAGGATGTCTGCGGTTTATTATAAAGTGTTTCCATCTTATAAAACTGTAAAATTTTGGTCTAAATAATTTAAAAGGGACAGGAAATGTTTAAAAGTTGATCAAACTCTGTCATAACACCAAAATCGAGAAATTAAATCAACGAATTAGGATTCGTTGATGGTTGAGAGTTTAAACATTAGCTGGGAAAGAATTTTCACATAATTCATGAAGATCTAGAGATGTCAAATGTGGCCCCGAATAATCACCACCTTCAGTATACAACGAATAATAATAATAATACAGAAACTAATTCTTTTACATTCGATATTGGCAGCTTGTCTTTTCTTATTTCAGTCAAACAGATTATGATACGTCAAATCCAAAAATATTTTCACAATTTGCTTATTTCTTTAAATTAATCATTGAAGGAAGTGGTAAAGAGAAGTGAAAATGACAAGATATCACGAATTTCTTTATTTGAAAGAGAGCTTTTTTCTTAAACCATCATCAAGAAGTAAAAAGAAAATATTCATATTTTCCTGTATTTATTTTTAACTTGTTAACGGACAGCTTAAAAAAGCACAAATCTTAACGTTTCGTTTCCGTTTGGCAGATTCGCTAAGGGCTAAACGTTGAGATTTGGATCATCTTTAAGATATCCGTTAACTAACTGTATATTAGTTAGTTATTAATGACGGTTTAAGTTAAGAAATTTAATAAATTCATAAAACCATGAAGACACATTTTTTACCATTTCATTTTGAATTTCATTCCAATAATGAAGCTTCAATTTCCTATTCTATTTCAAACATGAACACACTAGTAACTAAAAATTCAATATTTTCGCTTATTTTCTCGTGCTAGAAATTTTCGTTATAATTTAAATGGAATAATCTATATATGAGCATTCAAAAATTATTCAGATTTCAACAAATTCTGAAACTTGTTATTAGAATTTCAGGTTACAAAACAGTTTGTATTTTGCATGTCATTTTTTTTATTATTAATTCTGAAATCTCCCTATTCAATATTAACATAATTTGTCATAAAATTGTAAGGATTATAATTGAAAAACTTTTAAAACATTTTTGATTGACAGTTCCTCGTAGAGCTGATAACTTTTTAAAGATTTTAAAAAAGCTATCAACTATAAGCAAAACAACGATTATTTATTTATTTAATAGCAGTTTAGTGGTAAATGCGTTACATAGAAATAGGAACAAAAATAAAATAAATATAAAAAATGTAACATTATGGATAACTAAATTAATATGAGAATGATTAATTATTCAAGCATTTACCAAGAGCTCAAAATCAGCGAACTTGACAAGAAGTAGCTGCTCTACCTTCTGAGCTCTCAGACAAAAAAAAAGAAGAAATAAACGAACTAGAAACAAAAAATAATAATAAATTAATAACTATAAACTTAGGAAACAAACATCTAAACTAAATATGATTCGAATTACCTGAAAATGAATTAAGAAGGAAAAAATTAAAAACAGTAAATGAGCACAGAGCACAAGAAAATAAAAGATTATAACATGGCTATCCACGATCAAATAATTAAATTTCGAGTTTCCTTGTAATTTTTGCTTGATCAGAAGAGAAAAATTAAAAAAAAAACAAGTTTTTATTCCTGACGAAGCTGTCAAACGATGGTGAAACGTTGAGATTTACAACTTACATCGCAATTGCTGTACAAATTTTCATCGGGCAAGAATCCAGTAGAATCAATGCAATGCCACTCGAAAGTTGTTCTCAAATTGATGTTGAATATAAATAAGTAAATAATTTTCGTAAAAACATACAATTTAATTTGCTGACTTTGTGCGTGCCCCGTTTTCTTTGTCAACTTGAAAAAGGTTTCCATTTAATTAAAGAAATATCAGTTAGGTATAAACTTTTCTGTGAAGTATATCTTTCAAAGAATCACTGTGTTGTTGCTTTGGATATCGTTATAGCGACAGATAAAACATTTTTTCTAATACCAAAAGAGAAAGTTAGCTTTGCTTCCCTCCCAAAAATAAGGAAGGAAAATGGACAATTTCTTTCCATGGGAGAAAAAGAAATTCCTTTCCTTAGTTTGACAATTCTGTTTTCTATTTTGACAATTTAATTTAATTGATGTGTTTAGGATACATTCCACGCGTTCCAATTATCCCGTAGAAGCAACCGTCGCCGTCCCCGCCGGAAATAATCTTTACGACTATTTTAAGTTAAAAATAAATGTAATGAACAGCACAAAACTCAGTAATGAATGAGGGTTTTTATTTGAAGTTATTTTTAGTATTAAAAAAATAATAGGTGAAACACTTGAAGCGTGTGTTTCTTCTTCCATTGGCTGCTTTCGATTCGGCTCGGCTCTGAAATAAAGCATGGCACCCCGCGGAAAAAAAAACTATCACTTTCATCCCTTGTTACATAAATACGTACAGTTATGCATTACCTTAAATAAACGAATCTTCTCAAAAATCGTGGGAAAAGAAATTGTGATTCCACAACGCGCAATAAAAACACACATTTGTGAACATCGAGATCTTTTATTATTTCCTTTATTCGGACTTTATCATATCGTTTAGAAAATGAAAGGCCGCAGATTGCATGCGAATGGTGGAGATACAGTTTCATCACGTAAACGCCGATTTCGTGCGTCCTTTCTACCCATGAGTGAATAATGCAATCCCTGCGAATTTCGGCCGTCGGACCGAATCGAATTCGTAATTTTCTTTTCGAAGCAGGACGAGAGCCGTCGCGTTGGCAGGTTTCTTTGTGTTAGCTAAATCAGTTCGCAGGAAGGTAATTGATTCGGTTCTCTTTTCTTTCCAACAATTGATTTCCAGCGGAAGTTAAAATTCGTTGAATGTGGTTTGTTAGAGGAGAAATTCCTGTTTATGGAGGGCAGGTTTTCATTGAAAAGACTAAATCAAAATTTATTGCAATTTGCGATGTCTGGGTTATGATTTCAATGCATGATTGCGTAAGAGTATTTAAGACAAGTTAGAGTTTTCCGATATTGAAAGCCGTATCAATCAAAGTTGATGTTTCCAAGGGATTTTAACCAGATTGGCTGATAACGTATTACGCTTTGTGTCTTTATTTAATGAGTCATTCTCACGCAATGCGTCGATTTTCTCCCCCTCGTCTCGTTTAATGTTGCGTCTTCAAAGCCCTAAAATGAGCCGCTGATGTGTCTCATCTACTCGACGGAATTTTCGCATGTTTTCCCTTTGTCGTCGAATAAAGTTTGCAACTCGTTTCACTCTTGATTTAAAAAAAAATACTTCTCGACGTTTTCATTCAGTCGAAAAACGGCGTCATTCCGAAGGAAGATATTAATGTCAGCGCAAATTTACCGGAAATTCTACGATTCGACGTCGCGAAAACGAAAACTCCTGAAATGAAATTCCTTTTTGATAAATGTACATTATCAGAAATAATTATATCATATAATATATTACATATATATATATTGGAAAAAACTCGCTTGCTAAAGGTGGATTAAATTTATATATATCTTCAGTTAAATAATTCTAAATAACAAATAGAAAAAAATTAAGAATTCAAAAAGAACCGAATCTAAAATAAAAGGAAATTTTTGCAATATTAATATAACGTCCCCATGTACAATCAATAGTAATATGTTTTATTCACTGAAACTTTATGAGGTAACTTCACCCTTATAAATTAATAGGACAGAGTCGAGTTTCCCCTTACTTACCTAATACTTATTCGGAAGTTTTGATTAATGCGCAACAATACATAATTCATTAAGTTTTAATTACAAGTGCAATCAACAACACGTTAATTCCAGTTGCATGCAGTCTTCCGCATTGTTCTGACACCTTATTACAAGCACAATTATTAATTTCCGGGCGAGCTCCGGGAATCACCTCGTACATGATTTATATCCGGCAGTATCATAATTAAATTATGTCCAAATGAAATTAATGTAATACATTCGCCTGCATCACTTGTAAAGATACGTGATAGAGAAGATCAGGCGAACGAGGAGCATTTGTACTTGTTAATCAATATCAGTAAGGAAGGGAAATCATTTTACGAAGGATTATGCTTTAATGAAGCGTATTCCGTTCGCGTTGGATGGTTGAGATTAATTAATGCATATGTGTGAGCTCTCCTTAACAGATATGTATATCTTCGTTTACAAATTATTGTTCGTAATTAGATTCCGAAGTGACAATTATTATATCAAGAGCTTTAATCCCTGCGAGCGTAATACTTTAAAAAGCTTTTTTTAATTAGGAGTCAAATAAAAGTGTCTGATAAAGAAAACTTATACAAATGCTTTTTATAAAAATAAAACTATCTGTTCATTAAGAAAGGAATTAAGGGAAAACTTTTATACGCGGGTAGCTTTAGATATCCAAATCACCTTCTTTTGACGTTTCAGTATGATTGCCATCTCTTTGAGTTTGTACGAGGTTTTAAAAGTTTGGCTCCGACGTCCGAGTTTACATATTATTTCTTTAGACTTCATCCGGAGTTCAGTTTCAAATTCAAGTATAATTATAAACGTGGTAAATAATCAATATTTCTTTAAGAAATAGTTGGATATTTAAATTTCATGGAAGTGGAATAAAATGATTCTAATCTAGTTTCAATTTTTTCACATATAAATTTTTTCGTGCCGCTCTAATCATCTTGAATTAGCTAGTTCTGTCAATATATATCATGACTCGTCAAATTGTCAATTAGTAGAATATATTGAATTGAATTGACAAGCGACTGAAATGTATGCCATACAAGAAAACGCTTTCATTATTCAAGTTGGACGTGTAGGAAGATATTATACCGGATATATTGCAGCACGTTTTTAATAATATGAAACGTCGTTGGATTTTTTTTTCAATTTCAATGTCAACTTTGCATTCATATCATCCCTTCGCAATAAATCACATTTTGAATTTTCTTAGAGTGGCACTTCGTATTTTACATAGATAATGCAAAGGTAACTAGATGAGAATCATTTTGTTTCACTCTGTATTATTCTATTAAATAAAAATATTTAGCAGCAAAATGATGGCCACTTTCAACATTGGAAGTTATACGTATTTTTAAGTCTGAGGGAAATAATGTAATCTGAAAACTTATTATTCTAACTTGAACTTAAACATACTTTGTTTACTAATTAAACAACGTTGTGTACGTAGCAATTTAATTTGCATACAAAACGGAAGTTTCCCACCCTCCTCTAAGAAAAAAAAAAGAGTTAAAAAGACGAGCGCCAATTTTTGCAAGTAATTTGAATGCAAAGCGAAATTTTCGGTTTGCACCTACACAACTGAATTTCGCCCCGAAACTACCACCCAGGATCTCGCTGTCTCTCTTTTACAGGCTAAATTTCTCGGATGTTACTCTGAAGCATCCTCTTCCCTGCTGCTTATTATGTTGTAACACCCGATATGCATATGAAGGAATTTCCACCCCCAGATAAATTTCCTGCATAATTGGATACCGCTTGAATTAATTGATTTAACTTCGGCAGAGCTGCGCCAATGCGATTACCTCTCGTTGGTGGTTTTATATGCAAGATATATTGCTGTAAGTCATACCCCAAATGCTTTTATTGCTAATTAAATTGTGTGCTCGTGTATTATAAAGCACGTTGTTTTAAAAATTCGCTGCTAGAATTTTTGCAGTTTGTTATTCTAATAGCTCATGTATAAGTTAGGGTTTCAAGATTCGAGAATATAAATTTTGTATAATTACATTTCGAATTAGAAATTTCATCATTTTAATAATTGATAATTTTTTTAAATTGTTATAAAACAGAGAGAAATTTTCTTTAGAAAAACCTATCCTTCTATACAAAGAACGACTTCTGATAAGGCAAAGCAAGGAAGAATTACAAATGATGTAATTGGAAAATAGAAAAATTGAAATTTTCGCTCGTTTGAAATTGTATGTAACTCTAAGGAAATTTATTACTTGAATATAGAATCACTGTTAGGATTTAATTATTTCAGTTGATTTAAACATTCACGAGAATTGCACCAAATCTGTGCAATTAAGCTCATCCCTAATTAACTATTTGTACATCATATCTAGTATAATCCTACAGTTGGTTCTCAATTAGTAAGGCAGGAGGAATACGTTTCTCCATAACTGCAGTCTACCAACTTTATTTAAGTCTGTCACAAATAAGTACTGCTGTCGGGCGATTTTACGATTGGTTTATGAGCTGGAAACGATGCTATAAAGGTACAGGCATACATATTTCCAAGTAATAAAAATTTTCTTCAAGTTTTGTGACATAGGACGAATATAAAAATTCTATTAAATTTTATGTTAGACAACATAAAATATTTTATATCAGAAACTGACGGAAATTAAAAATTTTTGGAGACGCGTATTTTGTGTCTATTAATCGCCGAATGTATTTGGTACCTACCCGATTGAAATTATGAAACGGGAAAGTCATTATCATTAGTCAACAGGTAAAATCTTGTGCATTGTCTCTATAATTTACGACATCGTTGACAGGAAGTACTATTTTCACACATTAATAACACATAAAGACAACGATTACGTGGCGTTCTAGCAATTACGTGCCTTTACAAAATTCACGTGCTTCTTCACATAGAATATCGATTATTCAACCTGCAAGTACGCTGAAGTTAACAAAAGTTATCTTTGTAAGTGCTACAATATTTCTTCAGTCTAAGGGCCGGTCTTTCAATCCCTTGATAAACTGACTGACGGGGAATCTACCATGGAAACAATTCATAAAAATCAAGTTATTCGCCGGATAACTTTAAAGAAGAAGATGGAAAGACCGGCCCTTAATTTAATTTATTTATCAATGTTTTACTATTAAATCGTAATTAGAAGGTTGGTTGTGGTATACGTGGATTTTACGACGATCAGTAGGTCATGGTTAAATTGTTTCAACTTCAATCATTTACATCTGTATCTGTAATTTATTAATATTTATACACGTAATTTATTAATATTGCTTTTATGTTTACTGTAAGAGAAAATATTAAATATCAATGTTTAAAGAATTTTACTTGATTTGAAATACATATTATTAACGAGTTTACATTGGCTGCATTTCACAGTAACAAATTTGAGCACTGACGATTTTGAAAGTATAAAAATACTTTGTTTGGCCACTCACTTTTCATAGCAGTTAAATTTGAAAACTGTTTTTAAAATACAAATAGATCACATTTTACAGAAAGAAAGCAATTCACGTCACATCAAATAAATAGAAAATACAAGAATAAATAATAATAATTATATTTAATTGTTTTTGTAATACGATTTTCTACTGAACCCAACCCAATTTGATTTATCGACTCTCTATTAAAGTCCTCATAAAGTCAAGTAAAAATTTCGTTCAGCGAAGAAGCGCAGAGATAACTGACAACAATGTACTTGAATTCACATCAATGAATGCTCTTTGTCAGCTTAAATACCCCGTCTGTTCGAGTTGCTATTTTCCCAATGTGATGCTGCTAACTTTTATCTGCAGAAACGCCCGATTGCAGATGACCGCTGCAGTCGTTCACGTAAAATTGCTACCCTGCAGCTTGCTATTTTGCGGGCACGTTGATAGAATATTGCTACATCACGTCGGAGACGGTCCCTCATCATCATGCCATCATTGTACTGTTTAACCTAGTTTGGGAAAATCAATATTAGTGAATATTTCGAAACATAGACGAAGTCACTGTATCAATTAATTGTTAGCTTTTCGTATTTAATTTTCATTAGGTCTTTTGAATACGTTGGAAGACAAACATTTGCTAAATAATTAAAAAAAAAATGATGATTAGCAACGACATTAAATAAAAGCTTGAATTTTACGGTTACCCTCCCTTACGTTTTACTTATCACTTAACTGGTTCCTCATGGTTACGACATCATAAACCAGAAAGTCTAGGTACAATAAAGGTATCCGCATCAACGATAGCTCTCAAAATTTCAAAATTAATAAAGCTTGACGTGATGTGAAACAATAAAAATCGAACTCTTAAATGTGTTATTTACGATCCACCTGGATCAAGCAGTCCTAAAAATAGTATGCCGTCACGTGTCCTGTGCCGTAAATCAAATCCTGGAAATGAATCCATCGACGTGACGGATAACAGGCTTATTTAATATTCCGACAGCAACACGTAGATATTGTGAATTCGATCGAATGGGTTTCTGTATGGTTAAATAAAACTGCAGTTTTATGATAACGTCAAAGAATTTGCATTTTATCTGCTATTGTTTTGATTGTATACGTAAATAGCTCGTACTTGAAAAGTGCGTTTGGGAAATCTGAGAGTAACTATGAATAAAAAAAAATTCATTTCATGATAACCAAGATAGTGTGGCTTTATTTTAACCAACTCATTTATACGAGCCAGAATTTTAGAAACTTCTTTCATTCTCATAGTTAAATGATGCAGTTACTAATAAATGAAATAAACTTTATTGTTACCTAATAATAATATTCTATGTACAATCACCAATAATAAAATTTAATTCCTAGAACTGTTTTCCCCTAATCTATAACGTTCGCTTTTTTACCCGTTTTTTTTTTTTGACAATTGTCAATCGCCCTGAGTATCAACAGATATACATAACTCGGTTATACATAATATTTTCCGAAAAAATCGACAAGGTTAAGGAAATGATCGAAAAATTGAACCTTAATTAATTTGACTGACGTCCGGGAGTAGACGACACCTAATGGAGAATTAATTTTCATATTGTTATTCAGTTATAATCGCATATGTTAGCCATAAATAACAGTTCAAGGACTAGAGTTATCGATCAAACAATCACAAATGAATTGTTGTATTCAATAAGTCTTCATAATAAATAAGAATGAAGACTTCCTATAGCGTAAAAATATATTGTAGATAAGTACTCTCCGTTGTTACAAAAATAAATCCTTTGTGTCAAGTTCTTTGCTAACAAAGGCGCACAAAATTTAGCACGTAAATGTAAAAATTTGTTTCAGAAAAAAGATGTCTAACGAAAATAAATAGACGCTGAACAAAGATACATAGTTTCTTTTTCATACGAGACGTGATGCAACCGTCTGAGGTGAAATCCAAATCAAGATCGTGTTTGCTTTCGGAAATTGCCTCCAGGTTTATTTTATTTACCGCTTACAAAACTCTGTTTCAAAAAGAAATCTCAGCTGGCTTAGAACACAAGATATACCGGCTTTGCGAATATAAAATATTATACGATTTCAGATCCGGCTTACCTAACTGATGACGACGCACATTATTGGATTTATCCATAACAACGCCGAAAAGATTACACCGAATGGCATATAAATTGAAATTTTCAGCTGCGACGAAGAAAAAATTCCCAGATATTTCACCGTTTTAATCAAATACTTTCAAATATCCTGCGAGAGCTTTTTAGTCGAACGGAGAATTTTGATCGATTTTTGCGCACGCTTTGGACGGGTAATTAATAAAACCCGGGGTGTCCCGACTTTGAAATTTACGAGTTGAAAATCGAGGAAACGCACACGTACACGTTCGCTATTTATATCAATAAAATATTTTGTTTGGCCTTCGCAAGTTTATAGAACGAGTATTAAATACGATTGGAATCGCAAATCGTTTCTAGCTCGAACATAACTAAAAAATAGTTTAAAGATGTACAAAAAGGTTTCTGTTTTAATCATAAAATTTGTGATAGAAAATTAATTATGACACTCCAGAAAAACTGTATCTAATTGCTAATTATTCTCATGGGCATTTGGAGACGAGGAAAATTTAATTTCTTAACAAAATTTTCCTTATTAAAATTTCACAACAAAAAAACCGATAGCTTTCAAAATAAAACTAAACTAAAAGTGATTTTCACAAAATAAGTAAAAATTTGAGAATTCGTTAATTACATGGAATATCACAATTCTTTTAACTTCAAAGCAAAAGTTCTTTTTTTAATTTATTTAATTTAAAAGGATTCTCTTATCTTCAACATTGTTACGGTCTTAATTCAATTACAACTCAAACACATTTTTCTCACTGAAATCCTGATCGACGTCCTCGGAGGTGAGCGCCAGGCCTTAACTTCCCATCAACAAAGCGCCGTTTTACGCTTTCGTAATGAAAAATCTCCCCGACGCCATAAAGCTCGGTTTTACGTCCGAGATTTGTCCGTTTTTTTTTTTATCGCAGCCTCCGTCGTTGACGGTAATAGCATAACATTGTATTTAAAGCTGACGACCACGAAGTCTTGTCTACGCTTATCCTTTTAATGCGTCTGAAATTTTTAATATGGCGTCAGCGGTCTCGTCCAATTTAAATTTTATTGCGAATGATAAGTGGTGTTTGCGATCCATTTTACTTCAACTTCCTTAAAATGCATACTTGGTCGTCAGGGCACACATAAAGAAAGTTTTTAATACTTCCTTAAGTGTAATAAGTTTTTTTTCTTCTTAAAGTAGGTCGTTTATCTTCTTTACACTGGAAATTTACAACTGAAAATAAAATTAATAATTTAAGAATCTATTAAAAGTATTAAACCAACAAAATTATTTTTTACCAGCTAATAATTTCTGTTACTTCTGGGATTCATATTTTATAATGCATGTAGAATTTCTGATTTCTTAAATTTATTTAACGTAAAACAAATAAGTAATCCATCAATAAAGCTCATATTGTAGACAAGGAATATATTAAAAAACTTCATGCATAACTCACGGATTAGACAGTTACCTTTTGCTATATCAATGGCACGTGTTTCGTTATTTCGACTTTGATGAAGTTAGCAAAGCATCCACGAAGTTAGCATCAAAGTTTCCAACGCCTATGGAATTATCTGGAGCCCATCTGAGTTAATCCTCCGTGAAATTATCTGCCATCGAATTCAAACCGGCGTTAAAACAATTTTTATTACTTCAGGGTGATATTAAATTAATTTAAATTAAGAGGTTTAGGTATTTCGAAATTGGGGTTGCATAACTAATTCGGAAAGGTTTTTGCTTAACCCCCTCGAAGTACGAAAGGACCCAACAATCTCTCAAGAATTAAAAGAAATTTAATTAAACTAAGAGGATATTAGGTGGTTCAAATTATAAAAAAGATGATAGTATAAAAGATTTTATTTTAAAAGATAAAACACACATTCAACAACGTGAAATGTTGATAAATTGTTGGTTTCGTCTTGCAAAGTATTTTACAATTATCTTGAACCCCTTGGACTCTTAATTAGATTAGGGAAACTTTGGAAGCTATTAACGCTTTTAGGAAATATACTTTTTCAATTCAATTATAAAACCAAGTCGGAAATGCTGAAAAGGGTGGATCGAATTAACGCTACAGGTGTATTAATAATGTAGACGAGCTTTACTCAAATTGAAAAACTTCCTCTCTCATTTCATCGCTCGTTCTTTCTCCCGATGTTATTTAATAACCAAGAGTTCGTAAAGTATTCATTGGACTTTTATGTTCATTTTTACTGCTCCTGTTAGACCGCTTTTGAAAATTTGGTTCCTTCTTAAAACATTGGAATATTTTGTAGGTTGAATTAGTCCACACACATATTAATCCGGATAAATCAATAATTCTGCTGTATATATTAATTCGCTACATTAAGCGCTAATGCAATAACCAGTTCGATAAATTTAAATTAATCTCTGTTAGCGACAGCTATTACAAGCAGGCGAAATTATACGTATAAACCGGGTAACAAAATGAGCCCCCCTTGCTTTAATCTACTGTGAAAATATTTGTTTAAATCACTGCTTGGCCTGTTTCAGGTTTGTGAGGACGTCAAGCATGCCTATTTCTGACTTTCGCAAGAAGAAGCTGATCTACGTTTTCAACGTATTCTTTGGTAAGCAAATCGCAAAGTCATTATAAAATTTTTTTAGGAAAGATTATTTCGGTTATATAAATCAAAGTAAGTGCAAAGGGAATTATTATAACATTTTGGGTACTGTAGAATAAAATGATTAGTTTCGTTAAAAATTTATAAAGTGAAAAGAGAAAGGTAAAAATACAGAACTTTTACTTATCTCCTTTTATTTATTCATTTAATCTTGAAAGAGCTGCAAATAAAAGTTTCTTGAAAATGTTAATTTGAAAGTACAGCATGTAAGTGTTAACTAAGATCTTAACATACAGGGTGATCCTTACGCAGAGTCGTTCAGTCGCAAAACTTGATTGTGAATTAACAGCACACTGTTGTAAGCTGATGATGAATGCATCCACAGTTATATTAACTCTATTAACTCACATAAAATTAATTAAAATTAATTACGTTTTCAAAAGTGTGCAAACGTGAATTACTTACATCGAAGCCAAAAATTATTTACAACAGGTAATTTCGTCGTTTTTAAAAATAACACACCGAACGCACTTATTGAATTTTGTTAAACAAATTGAAAGAATTAGAAATGTGCCACAAAGTTCTATATTCCGTTTATGTCGACGTAAACAAGCGGATTTAAGATTAAGAAGAAATGAGTTTAAAAGAAATTGTTTCGATAATTCAATTACTTTCATAACAAACATGAAACTTACCGAACTAGAAACATATTTCGATTCGCACAAATAAATGTAGTTTATATCAGAAATCATTCGAATAATTTAGTTGCCTTTGGAAAATATAGCTTTCATTATTTGCATATTTTTCTTTCTATCACTGATTCACTGCCACTAGTAAAAGTATACATAAAATTGTTAATAAATTCTTATAAGTAAATATGTTAAAATTAATTTAGAAGTTCATTATGTATTTTAGCCCTCAAATCACAAAGTTATAAGTTGTTTCAAATTCAATTAAACAAGTTAAATTAGTAGTTAGTTATAAATTAAATGCCTTTTCGTAATTGAATACGTATTGTTAGGACATAGATAAAAGCATAAATTAGCTAAATTACGTTCATCTTCAGTTATTTTACGTTTGTTAAAAAAAAACAAAAAATTGTTAGAACTCACTTCAATCTCCTAGTTTGAATGCTTCCACCAAATGTTATTTATATAATGCATGAAATTATTTTAATCCTTCAAAGAGTCGGGCACTAAAAAGTACCCCTTTTGTCAACGTATGAAAGACAAAACTTCAGCTTAGCTATTTAATCAACAGTTTGACTTCAGTGAGCATTTGTTGTGGTAGACTCGGTATTTATTTCAGGTATGATACAAAGGCCCGTCATTTATAATCAGCGATTATGCCGTCGTCGTTCCGCAGGGCAAATATAAAGCTGACAGGGCCGCTCATTTTGACGAGCCGTGGGCCCCGCTTTATAAACAGATATTATTTTCAGAGCCCGAGGAAAACACGCCGGAAAGGTTCATTAATTATGCTCACCAAACACCAGAAATTCGATTCGAACTCGGCGTCGGCTATTGTTGTGAGTTCTGTTTATTGCAAATTGTTGTTCCACAGTAAATGTGTGTAATTGCATTTAATTATCAAACTAAGAGCGGCTACGAAATTCAATGGGCATATTTAAATTTTGCGGTTTTAATACAGCGAAGTTTAATTTAAAGAAAATAAAACATTTGAAATTTTATTACGAATTCTCGTTCAAAATGATTAAAAATAATGAGCTACAATAATTCACTCTAAACAATATTCGATCTAGTTCTGTTTTTATAATCGTATAGAAGCTTTCAGACGACAACCAATGGGATGATTTTTTGTAGAAAGTTCAAAATTTGCGCTTTTACAAACCAGCGCGATGAAATTTTTCAATTTTAATATTAAAATACAGCATAGAATGTCATGTTAAAATAATTATATCCGTATAAAAAAATTCAACTGCATGTGCTCACGTAAATTCCATTTAAAATAATTTACTTTTAGAAATATCGTAGCCATAACTTAAAGCTAATTCCGAGTTTATTCCTGGCCCACTACAACAGATGGTGATAAAAATTAATCTAATGTTTCATTCTGATGTTAATCTGCGCACAGATGTTTCAGTTTTCATAATTAAACAATCCGAAGCTTGTGCTGTGCTTTTTTTTATTTAAAATTTAAAACATTGAATTCATTTTGAAGTCGGCGTTTCGGCGCATCTTTTTCCATAAATTTCACCGGATTTCTCCACAATCCGTACCTGGCTGAAAGCCTGAAACGATCGAAGTGCGTGCCGTTAAAAATAGTTTTATTCGTCGCGGGTGCGAATTGTTGGGGCGCTAATATTTGCGAAAACACACTTGATCGTAAATCTTCCGGTTTAGAGCTTAAAGGAAAGTTTTATATTAGACATGCGAGACATATTGAAAAATGATTTACGAACTGAAATGAGTGGATTTCAAAAAGTCGTTTGTTCTTTTATTTAATTCCGTCTTTCTTTTTATAGCTAATAGATACATGTTTGTAAAATCTATTTTATTAAATGAAGGTTTTGCAAATCATTTCTAATTCGTTTATTAAATTTTAATTTTTTTTCTTACACTCGCATAAGAGCAGCTTAAACGAAAAGTTTTACTCTCTGTAAAAAAATACACAAAGTTTGCGGCAGGTGCATAAAAGAGAACTCAGGGACTCAGATAAAAGCATCAAGTCTAGTAAAAGGATTAACAGAAGAAGAGTAATGCCCAAAATGTAGAGAGCCTTTCTGGTATTAAATTTATATGATGGATATTAAAAGAAAACGTTACGAAGGCCAATATTTTACCTGAGCAGGTTTATAGTGTGCACAACAAAAACACGTCCGCCATAAATTTCGTTTTCACGTGCATTAAATGGAACGACGGGCACAAAGAAGTTCGTCATAAACTTCATAAATAGGAGACATTAATTTTCGATTATCGCCAGATACCTTTACGACAAAATTTAATGCGCACATCATCTTACCTGCTAAATTTTATCATAAATTTAGCATTAGCATCGGGGGGGGGGGGAGGTTATAAAGATGAAACATTTCGGCGAAAGTTCAATTTGCGATGACAACCTGATAACTTTACGTCATTTTTTTATGTAGAGCATCCGATAAAATAACCGTAAAATTCTGTCACTGTTAAATAACGTTTGCTTTTACGAGGATCGAAAATTTAATAAAGGCCGGACGGAAAACAGTCTGGGTCACGACGTAATTATTTTTTAGCATGTTCTAATCCAGCCCACAAGAACAAGGGGCATAGATTTATGTAACGAGACCGCCAATAGTTTGCCAAGTTCCATTGTTCCCCGTCCAGCTACAAGTTAATACTGCCGACAGACATGTCCTTTATTCAAACGGAACCAGCTCTCTGGGGTGCTCTACTAAGCCAAACACAATTACGTGGTGTAAAATAGTGGAATAAATATGATGTTGTAAAATAATTTCGAACGAAGAAAAATTAGAAACAGTTCACTTATCCCAGACTGATTTCACTATTACGTTAAGTACAATTTATTTTTGAGTTCTAGTCCTGATTATATTATCAAGAAAAGGTACTTCTAGCATACAGTTTTTGAAAACAAATTAACATAAAGTACGTTTCTCAATCGTAGCAATGTCTTGACGGAAACGTTCTCCATCATCACTAACATCACTAAGATTCGGGGGGAAAAGTCCAAGTACGAATGTAAAAATTATATTTTTAGCCTCATGTTACAACCTTCAAGTGTTTTCATTATAAATTGTCACACAGAAAATCTAGATATATGGTATAAAAGCCTTCAGCCACTGAACATGTGGACATGTTTTGGCATATATTTCTTTAACACAACTTGTAACTTTTAACAACAAAAATAGAAAAATGAATGAACCATATAAAAATCAATAAATATCAACTGGCTTCTGGAGATCGAAGTCTAGTAGGATATCTTGTTTCTGCTTGAGTTCATCCTCTTCTCTCTTATTCACCGGCTAACTTTGACGACGTCGATTGTTGTGAGTAGTTTGATGTCGCTGACCTTGATAGGTGAATGCTCCTGACAATTTACTGGACAGGAGTCCTTGGTGAGTGTTCCTGACAATTTGATGCTCGGTATCAACTGAACTAAAATGGTCTGTTCTCTCGCTTTTATAGGGCTTTTTCCGTAGCAGACATAATCTAACTCTGCTTCTTTGGTCTAAAGCTGGGGTTTCCTGGGACACTCAGCCAGACTGAAACTTTTCGCGACCAACGTCCATCCTAACCAAAAGTGAAAAATTAAATGAGGATGGTTTCTAAACTTCACTCGTTTTTCATTGTTTTTGTCGGTTGTCGGTCTGCCGACCTTTTTGCCGACCCAAGCTTAAGGGTGCAAACGAATCACCGATGGTCAGAGCTGTACCTTATTCGTCGGGGAGGAGGGGAGTCTTTTTGTGTTGTTCCGGAGGTTCTCTTGGCGACCAAATTTTGTGAATGTGCTCTTATTTGAGGGTCAATCATGCTCGTATGCTGTTTTCTGTTAATTCATCAAGGCTGGTCTAAACTTTATTTATTTATGTCGATCGTCATCGTTACTTTGTTAAACAAATGTATATAATACGTAATGCTTCGCTCGTATTTGTTTCTTTGACAGAAAAAAAAAAATAAAAAAGAAAATTACGTTTTTCAGTTTTTTGGAAATATTTCAAAAATTACAAATCGTAGAAGATTTATCAAAACGAATTATTGTTCAGCACTAAATTACGTAACTTTGCCCTAATTTAACCGTCTTCGTATCTCATACCGTTTTCGACATCCCAATGGTGAGCCTCGAATGTGTAACAGCCTGTATACAGGATTTTACGCAAATGAAACATGAAAGAAAAGTTTAGATCGCGACATCCTGCGATCGCTTTTTAACCTAATTTGTATTAGGATTGGCAAACTTAAGTTTGTTACTTAATAAGTCATCCTATATAAGGCGGCTATGCGTGCTATGAAAGCATAATGAAAGTTTTACACGTTTTGCTGTAAGTCAATTTTAATTGCAGTAGATTTCTCGGGCATCCTCTGTACAGTTGTTTCCGTCCTAGCTCGAGAATTCCACTGCAAACCAAACAAACCTCTCCTAGTTATTCGCAATTGCGATATAACAGTAATATGCTTTTGCTGACGAGGTTCCAAATAGTGCCCAAAACAGCTATACAGAGGTTGCTCGAGGAATCCACAAATCAAAACCAACTTGCAACAAAATTTGTAAACATTAAAGATCTACTGATCATGATACGTTTAAAACCCTTCAATTTTTGTGGTGAAAGTTTTTCTCTAGCTCTTAAAATAATGTTTCTAAGTAAGGACAGAGTATAAAAAAAAAACAACTATCTATGTCTAGACTCTCTAGGGGATCCTACGAAACAATTGGTCTTTGTTTAATCCTTCGCTTGTTCCCTTCTATATACAGGGTTTTCCTTAACTGTAATCATTAAAGATTCACAAGATAAACAAATTTTCAATCATGATTTTTAACAGTTTGTTTTTTCGACTCACAAAAACAGAATCGTTGATTTTAACAACGCTGGGATAGACAAACATTAATAAACCAATGAAGTTAATGTGTTCTTTATTTATGTACTTTATTTAAATAGAACCAATAAAGTTTGTTTCTTACAATGTTTTGCTTTTTTACTTATTTTTATTTAATTTTTATTAATTTTTAAACCTTGTCCCCTTTGCAAATGAAAAATAATTGGCCACTTAATGTATGTACCAACCCAAAGAATAATAAAATATGTTTTTTTTTTCAGATGTAAATCGAAGCGGGACCATCGACAGAAAAGACTTCGAATTAGCCATCGAGGTAAACACATACTCTTATATGGTTTCGTATTTTTATTTTATTTTGATTATAATTATTGTATAGAAACGTAGAAGTAAATATTAAGAATTAAACTTTTTTTAGGGGATATGTAATACATACATATAATATAGGAACATAAGATAATCAAAAGATTTAATAATTTAAGCTATTTCAAAAAAAAATATTTCGATTTTTTTTTATTCACATGTACGTATACAGCCTTCCAAATGTATAAAGTAGTAAAATAAAATTGTAATCTTAAGAAGTATGTAAACTTGCGATCAATAAAACTGACTCGGTCTTTTTTTTTTTTTTTGATATGATTTTATAGATTTTATAGTAGAAAATGATATAATTTATTGAAAAATGAAATGCGTTTGTGTTATCTTTGCATTGCTCTTGGAACAATTCCGTAGAATTTAAAATAAATTAACAAACCAAAATGTAAATTGAAACGAACCCCGCTGATTTAATGTTCAGCGATATTTATGGAAAAACTTGCCTCCGTTCAAAATTTGCAATTCTAAACAGTTAATAAACGGAGGCAGTTATCAGGGATTTTACTCAAACTGAAATCATAAGTATTCATCAAATTATCATGAATAAAAAGGTAAAACTTTGGTGTATAAGTAATAACTCTATTATAACAAAATAAGCGATTCCAAAATTAAAAACTTTTATGTTATGATTGACTGTTTCTTCTTTTTTATTTTTAGAAAATATGCACACTTAGAGGATGGTCTAGTGGTACGCCGCAGTACAAGAAAACCTTCGACAGCATGATCCAAATATGGGATGGTTTACGACAAAGAGCAGACGCTAACCAAGATGGACAAGTATGCAAATTTATTACAGAAAGTTTATAATTAATTTCTAATTGTGTGTTGTAACTTCTTTTAAGGTCAGCGTAGACGAGTGGTCTTCTATGTGGGACGAGTACGCCAAGAATCCAGACAATGCCCTGGAATGGCAGACGCTGTACATGAAATTTATGTTCGACCTGGAGGATGCTAGCGGAGATGGTTCCATTGACGTGGATGAATTTACGAGTGTATGTTCTTGCTACGGCCTCGAAACTTCCGAGTGTGCGGAAGCATTCCAAAAAATGTCTTCCGTGAGTAAACTATTACTACTCGACGTGTTCATTGTTTAACCACAGAAATTATTACAGGGCAGAAAAGAAGTTTCATATTCCCAGTTTAAAGAACTGTGGAAGGAGTTCTTCATGTCGGAGGAACTGTCGCAGCCCGGCAACTTCATCTTCGGCAAAACTTCTTTCTAACCATCTTAAACGACGTATCTATGCATATCTATTACCAATATCTACTGAATCATAAGATAGATTCACTTAAATCATGTTAATCTTTGTCACACATTTCCGAAGAAATGTATCATCATCAGCTGAAATGAGTTACAATATGAGACGTGATATATTTCTTCTGGATAAAAACCCTCATCATTTTGATGTATCGACGGCAATTTCTTGCAAGAGTTTCAATTTTACACATGAGGATTGGCCGGATACCGTCGATGTATTGAAATGATTGCCACAGACGTTTTATATTCATGTATTAACTTTTACTGTTAAATGTTTATCGCATTTTTGGAATGAGATTATAGGTCATAAAGGTATGTATGTCAGATGATGGTTATTGTCGTAACAATGAAAGCGAAATAAAACATTGAAATATTTTTGTCGTTTCAATTTAGACCCTTTCCTGTGGAGCAGTCTGAACTGTTTAATGTATTTAATAATTCGGTGATTTCGAAAAAGTGAGTTAAGTATTATTTGAACTGCTCAAACCTGAAAGAAAGACGATCTATATCTTAAATATATAAAAGAAGAAGTTGATTGTAATGAAAATTCTCAAATAATAATAAAACTAAAATGTTAACTTACTTCCCAGAAACCACAGATTTGATTCTCGTACTCAAAGAACTGTTTATTACTTCCAGGAAATGTTTTGTGGCGGCAGGCGTAATTCTTAAAAATCTGGTCAGCCTTTTCGGGAATTTCATGACGCGCTACTCGTCGAAAATTCCGGTAAATGTTAGTATGATGCAGTCCAGTCGTTCCGGTAAAAGAAGTGACGAATTACTGGGAAGAGCAGGGTAAAAATTCCCGGAGAATGGCATGACCAGGGTGAATATATAGTAAGTACACACGGCACCCTTAACTAGTCAGTCCACCAGTCAGACGCACGATATTACGCGCTATTTCGATTAGTTCAATAAAAACGATTTTTAACTTCCACGCTTATTTCTGTACCCTCAACGCCAAAGTTTTACTTACAAAACTAAAAGCTCGAGGTTCAGAAAATAGCAAACATGAATTCAGTAATTTTTATGAAACTTGTGAAAGTATCTCCCGACCATAACAAGATATGCATGCTTTTCTCTGCTTAGTTTATAACATGATTTATCTTTTAGGTATTTTAGAACCGTATTTGTTTCTTAAATATGCTGTTTCTTTGACAATACTAAAAAATATTAAGCGCATTTGTAGACTTTCAAACTCAGACTAAAAAAATAAAGAATATTTAAAACTTATACATTAATTAAAAAGGATTACAAGTAACAACTTTAAAGGAAATAAAAATGCATACATGTAATTCAGAAAATACAATACTTTAACTCAATAGTCATCTACCGAACAAAGTGATTACACAACACGTAAGTAAAGATAGCTGTAAACGCCATCTACCCAAGGAAAGCATCAAATAAATGCGGTCTTTACAGTAGTAATATTCAGACCTATTCTGGCAATTACTTCTTACACATTTTTGTACAGTTGTCTACAGTCTTGGCCATTTCGAGAGCAAAGCTCTACTTTAAAATTGAAATTTCTGTATACTGTAAATTCGGAGTGAATTTACAAATGAAACGCTCATATTCTCATTAACATCTTACTTTTCATTACAGTAAGTAGTACCCTACTATTTACATTTTAATAACTGTTCATTTATAGAGCTTAAAGCTTTCCGTAATTTACCATCCATATCGCCATCTAACGACAACATCAAATAACTTTAATTTAAAGCTTAAAAGTTCCTACTTTTTACAACCGTTTCCCAAGCTGCTAATTAGAATACCATCATTAAATAAAACAGACTGATTTTTAAATGTTTTATTAATGATCATGGATGTCTCAAAACATAAACATAGAATGAATGAAAACAAAGCAACAGGCAAACGCAAAAATATATATACAAAATCAATCATTACTCCTTTTGCCATTGACTCAAGAAATTGCATTTATTTATATACATAGGATTGATTCATCGGTATATCGGCAATCTTATTAATACAAGGATATAGGGCGTATACATATGTTCTTCCTCTGCTACATTCCTCTTGGGCACTTAGTTTCATAGCATAGGAAGTCTTCACAACTCTACTTCGCTAAGGAATTCTCAATTACATGCCATTTTCATCTGTCAATCGAATTTCTCAGCGGCGTGTTCTTTGAAATAGTTAATTCGTGCGTCGGCCAGACACTGAAGGATCTTGCATTCGGCTCGAACCGCATGCTGTATAGGAAGTTCCCTGAGCTGACTGGCGATGAACCGTGCAAACGCGTCGAATTCGTCGGGGTTTTTCTCGTGTTGCATTTTTTCGACTGTCACATACTCGGGGTTGTCCATGATTTTTTGTTTCTTGCCGGACTCCGGAGACGGCGATCGATCTCGTTTCTTGCCATTGTGTGACTTCGAGGTGTCCTCGTTCATGGCTAGGGCATCGAAGGGAAAACTTGGCTCGACTTTTACTAGTTCGTCGTCGTTGATTTCGATCATTTCACCATTTCCATCATCAACTGGAGCCTGAAAAGAAACATGTACGAGCGTTAGAAAAACATTAATTTGAAGATGAAAATGAATAAGTCATTTTTCAAACACTATTTGATGTATAGTCTTGGACGGCTAAAAGAGAACGCTCGGAAATTTACTTAGTATTAATGTATAGTAGAAGTAAAGTAGAATTTGGTAATTTTATTCACTTTTTTTGATAACCATCTTATAACTATCCATGACTGTAAGTACATATTAGTTTGTATAAGATATTACAAGGACTTCTAATATCTCTTGATTCCAAAACCTTCTTTAAGTACGATCTTCAAAATTATACGTCAAAAAATGCAGCTTACAGATTTCTTCATAATGAAAAATTTCATCCCTACAAAGTACACTTGATGCAAGAGCTGTCCGATGGAACTCTCTATTACAAATCCTGTTTCATTAAAAATATTCTCTTTTCTGATGATGCAACAAGTCGCTTAAATGATACCGTCAATAAATAAAATTTCCGTTATTGGGCGGTTAAAAATCCGCATTGGATGATGGAGGCGAATGCAAAATATCCCCAAAATGTTAACGTGTGTGCTAGAATAGTGGGTAATCGAATTATTGTAACATACTTTTTTGTTGGAAGGCTGAGAGATGAACTTCCTAGAATTTGAAATAATTCCTGTTATAGCGGTACTGTTTCCTAATGCAGAAGATCCTGATTCACCCGCTTCCAGAGTTTGGTTACAACAAGATGGTGCACCTCTTCATTATACACGTCCAGTATGGGAATATCTCGACCAAATATTTTCTAATCTATGGATTGGTACACGGGGACCTAGTGAATGGCTGCAAGATCTCTGGATTTAACCCTTTTGGATTATTTCCTCTGGGGCTATTTAAAAGCTAAAATCTATTTTAATAGACTTCCAAAGATTGAGGAGTTAAAACAGAGTATTCATCAAGAAATTCGCTCAATAACCCCTGAAATAGCAGACAAAGTATTCAACAAGCTTTAGTCTCTAGATTAGGACATTGAATCGCTCTTAACCGACAGCAGCTTGAATAAATAATTTAATTTTAATATTGTTTTATTAAAAAAAATTAAGTTTGATGTTTTGTTTAACATTTTTGTTAAATATCTCAGATATTTATCAAATAATTTTGAAAAAATTAAGGTATCTCAAGGAGTACTTTGCATTTTTAAATAGAGATTGCTAGCGTTTAGTGGTTGAGGGCTGGGGGTTGAAAATTACATCTCTAAATGATGATTTAAAAGTAAAAAGCGACGTGACCGATCATTTTTCTCAACCACTTTAGAGAATTTATTCGCTACTGGCATGTAATCATTTCGTATTTCGTGCAACTATAATAATATATCAAATATTCGCATCTCAGAAAAGTGTTTAAAGTCAGTGAATATACAGACTGAGTGAAAATTTTGAAATAATCGAAGTATCCCAAAAATGACGGATCAGACCACAATACCGACATTGTTGCCAATCATCTACTTTTTCAGAAAACGATACCAACTTTATTATTTTCAAAGGAATAAATTTTCGATAAAATTCTGTTTTCATTCCAATAATAATAATAACAACGGTATTTTTAAATATCAATATTTTTCAATTTAGTAACATGTGGCAAATTTGATTCAAATGATCTATGAAAATAGAATTCTATCGAAATATGAAAAAATATACAGTGTTCTATTGAAAATCAAAAGTTGGAATCATTTTCTGAGAAAATAAATGGTTAGCAATAATGTCGTATTGTGGTCTGATCCCCCTATTTGCTAATATCTTAATGTATAATATCAACCTTGTGGTATTTTTCGATTTTGAGATATTTTGATTGTCCCGTACTTTTCATTCAGCCTGTATATCATTTTTATCTCAGATAACACGTGTTATTTTCTACAGTTGTGCATTTTCACACTTTATATAACATTTACATGTAATACATAATTTTTTTTTATTGCAAGGCAACAAATCTCTGGGAAAGCATTGTCAAAGGCCAACTTTTTTTTTTTAAATAAACATGTTTTTGTTTATGTATTTCATAGCGAACTGTCGTTTTAAAATTTAGCTGATTTAAATCTTGTTCAAAATACTATAAGTACTCCCACTGTGTACTTTTTGTAATCATTAATGTGTATAAATTTTCGATTTTTCAATTTAAAACATTGTAATTAGTAGAAATATTTCTGTGAAAAGCTTGTTTGATTTTCAATAAACAAAAGGGTACAGCCCGGTATCGAAGTGACTCGTTGAAATGATTACATTATAGAACCTCCTAACAAAAGTGGTCGTGTAGGGCGTGAGGTAGAAAGACCGAGAAGAATGTTGTCCTTCAGACTGCCAGCCTTTCAACAGTGGGAGGCTTCCGTCACAAGTATAAATATCGGTCTTGGCAATTCGGTTAACCATGTTTGAGCCAAATAACACAGAATAAAATGTTGTCATGCAGACATTACAACGACATATTATGGAATGGCTTCTTGCATTCCTAAACACTATGCATTTATATGAACAAAACATTACAAGTTGTATAGGTATACAACGTAAATGGAACATTAAATTACTGTTGTGTTTTAGAAAAATATAAAAATATGAAACGTCATTGTCTGAAATTATTGTTTCATAACTAAATTAGAACTTTCACATTTTCAGTCTTAATGGTTTCAGTCGTTTATTTACAAAAAATGTGTGGAAATGTGTTGACGTTAGAGAAATTAAATAATTAAACGAAAGCGTTAAACCTTTTTCTGTTTCGTTTCTTTTTTCGTATATTTACTGAAGCAAAACAAATAAATTAAAAAAAATAGATAACTATCATCTCTATTTATTGTATGTAAATCTTGGCCAGAACCTACATATTTTGGCACATATTATTTGTCTGCTTTACAGCAGAGTTCCTCGTTCACTTATTTCCCAGCATAAACTTAGCGGAACTTTCAAGCATCCGATTTCAAGTTCGGTTTTAAGGAGATCTTTCCGACCTGCGAGCTGTATCTACATCAAACGACGAGAAAGGGATTCAGCTGAAACGCCGCAGATGGTCTGAGTCATTCACCACATTGTAAGCCCCAAGGACTAAAAGGAGCTGACGTAAGTGGATACTCCGTCTCGCTCCCTGGTACAGCTGCGGCAAAATCCACCTGGGTGTGGCAGAATGAACAACCCTCGACAACGACCACTTCAACTACATGCCCGAGAATTCCGTTCGAATATTTTTGGAACCACTCTAAATATACGATGTTACTGGAAAGCTTCATAAATAAACCTCATTATAATTTCCTTGGGCAAATCGTCTGATTGAAATTTATTTATAAAAAAATCAAATAGTCAATATTTTCTGGTACTTAATCAGTTCCAAAGTGATTACTTAACTTTGCAATTAAAATAATTTTCACAAATCAGCTAAATCTATTTTGCATGATTTATGGAGATCGTAAAATTAGTTTTGGTTTAGAGATGTTTCAAAGAAATACGCAAAAAAATAATTTTCCTCTTTCGTATATCTTACAGGCACATAGATGACCGGGTGGTCAAGGTATAAAACTTCGTAGTATTGATTTGCTTCCTAGATGTTGAAGGAATCATTGAAGCCCAACGTGATTTCGGAGAGTGATGCAATCTGCTTAGTGCCTCAAGTCTTTAGAATGAAGAAGATTTAATCTGAATAAGGCGTTCGTATGAACTGATTTTATCGCACAGTTCTTCCATCTATTTTTGGTATTAAAAAAAAACATTTGTTTAAAGTATAACGCCAATATAAAATAAACATATCAAGTAACTGAGTGGTTTATGTAGAACCAAGAAGAATAAAAATAATAGAATTCATGTAATCGTGCCATTTAACTTTGAAAATTGTGACTTTATATGAAATTTAATTAAAAGAGCACGCTAGAATGTCTCTAATAATTTAATATTTATAATAAAACAGTTTTTAATAGATCATTTTAGGCTCAAGTGAGAAGAAAAGTAAGCTTTTCCAACTGAACTGTTCAGTGAACTGTGATACGTATTTTAGGTAATACGCTTTGGCCCGGTATTTCTACTACTTAATTTTAAGCTTAAGTTTATTCCTACAGGAACATTTGTTTTTATATTTGTTACTAAGATCCACAAAAAAAAAACTAAAGTGTTTTGGGAACACAAATAAAAAACCTAAATTTAGCTAAATTTCCTTGTTTTGTGGCAATTAAATTTAATCGCATTTAAATAACGGCCTTGATCTCTTGTGAAAGATTTTAAATTGTAAACTGCTCCTATAATATCTTTTAAATGAATATCGTCCTATAATTCTTTTAACAGGTGTTCCTTTTTTCTTTTGGTATTCAATTATAATTATCCAGTATTTCTTAAGTTTATTCCACAAATGCTCGATGGATTTAGAGGCGCAAGTAAAAAAAACCTTTTTTGTTTGGAGTTCCTTATCAACTTTTAATTAGTTTACATACATAATCAGTTGAATACATAATTCAATGTTGTCCTTACATACTTAATGGACGTATTCCCCTGAACATCGAAGAAGCCAAAAACTTGTTCACTCTCGTCGAGTTAAAAAAAAGCTGAAGGAATTCGTTTCCAAGTATGACCTCGATCTAAATGAAGTCCGATTGTATTCGATAGAAATTAAGTTACTTTTTACGACATCCTAACCAAACTACAATAACAAGGGGCGTTGTTACGAGATGAAGAAATGATCTTTATCTTATTGTTAGTATCGAGCTTATGTTAGTTGGCCATTGTATGTATCTTTTTTTTGAGACCTGTTCCAATCATTGTGTTGTATAAATAGAATACTTAAAGTTATAACTGTTAGATGCTACTTGATAATTATTATAAACAACTTGACATTTTCAAAATTTGCTTGTATTCGATAATTCGACAGATAAAAAGCCCGTTCACCCAATTCTGGGTATGAAACTCAATCTAAACGATGACGCACAGTTAAATTACTTGTTACGACTGCTTAATCAAATGCCATGAGCAAGGTGTGGCTGTTAGGGGGCAATGAAACAATGTTTATGGAGCAGCAACATCAGCCCTAGGGAAATCTTTTTGCAAGAAAAGAAGAAGCATTGACAGAAAGAAGAATTTGTGATGCGGCACATCCGGAAGCCAGAAGATCTTTATCACTATTTTAGTTTCAGCATGTTGTATTAGTTGGTTAGATAAAATACAGTTAATATTCACTGTTTCAATTGGCAGTGCTGAATTTTATTTTTAAATGGTATAACCGGAGTTGTTCACGGTTGTTGACGGATTGACATTGAAAGCCGTCCTTTACAAGCCACGTTTTCCATTTCAAATTCAAATTTTTTATTCACATATCCTACAATTTTGTCGGTGTTCACCTCAAATAAATTAACAAAACATATATCCGGTTGCCTAATAAAAAATGCTGTTAATTGTTTACCAACTCAGAGAATTATTTACAGGACAATGACTTATTTACAAAATGAACTACAGTCAATTACCGTCGTGTGAATGTGATCAACGTGGATATGCTATTGACTACACACATACATAGTTATCCGACGAGAAGTGCAAGTCATTTATTTGTTGATAAATGTATAAAAAGTAAAACAAATAAGTATTTATGTCATAAATGCCTGCGAATGTTTAATGATTTACCGAACGAAATATAAATTATAAATTAAATAATTTTTAAAAAAGCGCTAAGACAATATTTACGTTAAAATTAGACCTGTGTTATTTTATACAATGTGAGACATTTAACCGGGTTTCCTCAATGTTTTACACAAAAAATTAATATTTTCAAGCACCGCATAATTCAAAATTAATATGAATTCTAGAGTCTCTTGTTTCAATTTATCTGTACGATGCATAACTTCGTTATTATAAAATACTACATTTTATAACGAATTTGAGTTTGTCAAGTTATTTTAAGGTAAGTTTAATAAGGGTTCAACGTCCAATAGTGTTTAAGATATTAGATTTTATTTATGGTTTCCAAAAAATTCATAAACGAAGAGAATTAGAAAGCAGATAGTCTGTTATTGTTACAAGCTATGTGGAAGGTATCTACCGCGACAACAAAATTTGCTTGTTGCTAAACAGGGTTTTAGCAAAACATTTCCATTTTAACAATAATTCGGGAGCAATAACTTTTAAAGGAACGGTACCTCGGTACCACGAAGCTCCGTTCATCCCAGGAACCTATGGCTTTGTTTGGTCCGCCAGGCGTACGCTTGAAAAAATTAAACCTTTAAACCATTCTTTCATAAATTCAACAGGAGCGGCATTAAATTAAAGAAATCCAGTTAAATACCACACTGTATATAAGTTTTTAATTGTAATTATTTAATGTATTGTAAGTAGGGACGAAAGAGCGAAGAGTCGAGCGTTAATGTAAATGGTCTACAATGTTACGCATCTTGGTTCATAATGACCGTATTAGTGACGTGTTTTGCTAGATCATATATTTGGCCTGCACTAATCACGCCTTATACAAGGTAACTGACAATTGTTCTGCCAAAAAAAAAACGCGTAAAAAATGGAGTCACAAATTACAGAGAAAATGGAATGAATAGCTTCTAATTTATTAAAAATAAATAATATGTTATGCCGGTGTGTGTAGGCAAAAATGCCGAATTCCCAGCTGTAAGGGCGTTATAACCGTTTTATGATATTGCAGAGGCTATAAAAAGCTATAAAACTTGATCGTGAATGCCGTTACGTTGTTAATCCACATGACTAAAAAGTAATGCGTCGCGATCGATACTCGTACGAATAATTATGAAAGTATTGTTTTGAGCCAATTAAAAACATCGATCATAAACCGAAAATTGACGAAATAAAAAAAAAAGCGTAATATTAGACTTTAAAACAAGTTGCTCGCGGAAATAAGTTTTATTTACGACAAAAGTTTTTGTAGGCATTTGTCAATAATTTCGTAAAAGTGTTAGAGCTCGTATTTCAACTGATCACAGCAATTCCATCTAAATGTCAGGACCGTAACAATCATAAAACTATAAAACACTTTTATTACGGTATTTATTCTGTGTTGTTAGCAACGTCTGTTATTAAGAAAACCCCGGCGATAAACCAAATATTTACAAAATAAAGAGAATTATTTCAAGCGAACCTTCATGCGTTGACGATAATTTTCGACTGGTCAAAATTCGAAATATTGACTACTTATGAAAAAATAAATTGATTTGAAATCGAAAATTGTAGATAAACTACCCTTGGAAATAAACAAAACATTTGCAACTCTATTTACAATACAATTTAAATTTTAAATTAAAGATGAAGAAAAACACAAGAATTCTTAACACGAAGATTTAAATTGTTTCGTGTTATTTGTTTACTTACTAAAGCAGGTGTTGTCCTTATTTTATACAATCTGTATTGAATAATTTACTTCAGGTGATTTACATGCATTTATCGTTAATTTCGTATATTACTGATCACATCAATTCCGTTTAACGGTCAACTTCACGTCCGACACCGTAACAACCATAAAACTATAATGATTGCATTTATTTCGTCCATCTGCTGCTCTTTCTTAACCTTGAAAGTCTTGTCGTTGTTGACGGAACAATTGTTAGTCACACTGTATATTTGTACCATTGTTTTATTTCCAAGTACAGGGTGACTGTTAATTGTTCAGCCCCAAAGTAAAAACGCGTACGTACGTGAATGAACGTTATACATTGTGTCCACAGATTCTCTGCAAATGAGGAGAAAAAAATGATACTCTATGAAAGTTTTTGCTTGCATTAAAACCTACAAAAATGATAGAGAAATTCTAGAAATGCCTCGTATTAAGGCTTTAAATTTAAAGAAAATTTACTTACTCTAAAAAAATAAAGTTCAAATTACATTCCGCTATACTGTATAACCTTAACAATTTGTGTAGGCTTATGTGTGTACACAAGTAAGAAACTAAAGCAATGTGTTGATAAACAGCGTAAAATAATAAAGGAAAAATATCTCGCTTAGAGAATATGAGGAAGAGACGTTCGTATTAATTGGCGGAAGGAGATTACAGTAAATCTACAGAAGGCGACTTGTCGTGAGAAATTGGATCGTCTGAACTGATCAGCAGACATCCGACTCTCGACGGAAGTAGTATTCCTAGGTTGGCTACTAATACTAAAACTACAATTTTGGATTACTATTTTTATTATATATTATACACTATTATTATACTATGACTAAATACCTATCAAACATAATTTACTAATACATACTAAGAATTTATTAGTCGTTTAGGGCAAACCACATTTTATTCATTACTCAAACGTTGTAAGCCATGAGGCACAACCTACGAGACTAACATATATTGTAATTATAAAATTCTGATGCTGCCTTTTCTTTCATGGACATTACCGAAAGACCAAGAATACTGATGAGTCAAGCGAAGGACAACAAAAGCAGAAACTCTAAGTGGAGAACAAATTGGTTGGGGTCCAAAACTAAGCCGAAAGTCAACAGTAATACAAAGAGGGCGATGCCCGAATTAAGGAGGGCCTCATACACGTACATTAATGGGAAACTTAGGATCGAATTTATCACCTTCTTCCACATCAACATATAAGCAACCAATGCGTTACAGCAAGCTGTCAGTTCATTCCATGAAAAGAAACTATGATTCAAACATCTTAAACTTAATAGATTTGTGATAATAAATAATTAATTAAACTCTGCTTTTAATACCATGTAGTATAACAACCCTAATACATAATTCCTTGGTGGGGTAAACGTGCGTACCTGAACAAGATTAATCAAAATAAAATTAAGGAATACTAATTGAATTATTCAGAAACAAGTATTAAGATAATCTGCTAATTATACTGGAGGCGAAGTTGTTTAATTTGTTAGGGTTGTTAGGAAATCTCTTAAGTCATATCGGATTACTAGAAATTGATCTAAAAGTAATAAATAATTATCGCTTAAACAAATCGGTTTTCTCCAAAAATATGAAACGACTTATTAGACCTGAAGTTCATTGTCGATAATTTTTTTATTATTTACAGTCGTTTTAAACGTCGTTGGTATAGTTTTTACGATTTACAACCAAAAACACACGATATGGGGTTGCAAATGCATGAATTTTGTGAAAAAATATATATATATATATATATATAAAATAGGAATTCTTAACACGAAGTTTAAATTGCTGTTCGTTTCAGTGATTTGTTCACTTGTCAAAGTAGGTGTTAAAAGTGGGGCCGTTGTTATCCTTTGTATGGTATATTCTACTTCAGGTCATTTGCATTCATGCATTTCACAAGTAAATATTCCTATTTCGCTCGTACTTCACGGCATCGGTTGTTGCCTTAAAAATGGTGGTCAAGTTACTTAAAGGTCAAGTTCACGATCGATATCGTGCTGGCGTGACTACCATAAAACTTTTATGACTGTATTTATTTCGTTCATCTGCTCTTCTGCTTTTTAACCAGGGGCGCATCGTCATTTTAGGGCTAATTTTTGGTTAATTATTTCTCGAAAACTAAAGTAGAAATAATAGATACTACAGAGAGTAAATCATTTAAGTTTCACATAGTATAATCGCTGTTAACACACAATACATACAATAAATCAATTAAAAATCTATTCTGTGAGACATTAAATTATACCAATGACACTTGTATATTGGTCAAAAGTGATAATTTTTTAAATCTTACTGATTATGGACATTGCTGCTTAAAAGATGCTGATAAGTGGTTTTTTAATAACAATTTAGTTTTAAATGAAAATAAAAGCAGGTGTATTCTATTTCAAAGTATGGTTCACTGTGAAGCACCAACGTCTATATTCCTGAACGATAAAAAGTACTCCTTCGATAATTGTGTCCAATACTTAGGTTTATGGCTTGATGAATCATTAACATGGAAAGTTCACTTGGATAAATTATGCAAAAGGTTAAGCTCAGTGTGTTTTGGCCTTCGAACGCTTAGTCAATGTACTAGTACGGAAATTCTAAAAACTGTATATTACGCAAATTTCTATTCCGACCTACAGTATGGGATCATACTTTGGGGACGTGGTTCTAAATGTAAAAGATGTATTTATTACACAAAAGGGAGCTGTACGAATTATTTTCAAAATGACTGGCCGTAAATCATGTAAGGGTGTTTTTAAAGCCCACGGTATCTTAACTGTCTATGCTATTTATGTATACAAATGTTTATTATTTGTAATTAAAAATAAAAAAAATTCTCCAATTTTGAAAACAAACTTGTCACTAGTTGCGATACTAGGAAAAATTATTATTACTTGTACCCAATTCGTAGACTTAAGAAATTTGAAAATGGTGCTCTTTACACGTGTATGAAATTTTCAATAAATTGCCTATAAGCATAAAAACGTTAGACAATGAAATTAGTTTCAAACAAAAAGTATATAAGTTTTTAGTTGAACTTGAACCGTACAATCTTTCTGATTATATAAATTAGATTAGAAACATATTGTACTCTTAACATATTCCATGCTCTATTTTCTTTTTCTTTTGACGCTTTTCAAACCTGTGTAACATGTGTGCAGTTGTTTTGAAAATAAATATCATTATTATTATTATAAATGAAGCGAAGTTATGACACACGTTTGGGAAAAAGACAATAATAACTCCATAAAAATATACGCTTAGTTTTTACATAAAATGTTTGAGAAACGCTGGCTTAGATTTAAAGGCCGGCTGAGCGAGGTTTACTATTATGTGCAACAAACCCGCATATTCGATACAATAAACATTGAGGCAGATACACTCTCTTTTTTTGATTTTATCGAAATCATTGATATTTGCAGAATTAATTCCTTATGCGATGAAGAACTTACAGTATTGATATGTGAAACTAATTCGATTACACCCTGTATACTCAATGTTAACGTGCATAAGGAACACCTTAAAGAACAGTGAAGTTTTTAAGTGACGACTGTGAAACGTTTGCCTTAAGTTTAAACAAATACTGAAGCCTTTCTTAAAACCTGTCTATGAGTCTACAACTACTACTGCTGCACTGCTGAAGATTTTTTTATATATTATCCAATTCACAAGAGAAGAAGCCGCAAGTTTTGTAAATTGGATAATATAAGAACTGACTATGAATGGGGGTTATAGAATTTTTTAAATATTTTCCCATTTTGGTTGGTTGGATACATTTCTATACCTGTAAGAGTGCGAACGTAACAACTATAAGAGTCAGAACGTAAACATAAATAGTGTATAAGCTATAAACCCAAATTTCAATAGGCTGAAGTAATTTGAAACTCGCTTCCCTTTCATACGACATCTTGGCCATCTCTGGCTCTGCACAATTCCTGTAAATATCACGTACAATTAGATATGTATTTATGTAGCCTTATATAATTTCTTTTTTCGGGAATTCTCTTAATTAATTAGGGTTTTGCTCTTTCAAAACTCTTATCTACCTAATTCCTTTTAAAATTTTAAATACCCTCATATTTATAAATAATGAAATGATCGAATTAACTATCGAATATATTTATAAGAACCAATAGTCACTGAAATCTGAAACAAAAAATCAGCGCACCTGGTACATTGATATCTCACAAGGGAAGTACCTACCTGTTTTTGGCGCGAGTTAATTATTCCAAATTTGTACAAACATTTTGCGTTTGAAATAAAATTGCGCGCAACATTTATTTAATTTTATTAAAAAAAAAACTAAATATTTTTGAGGAATACTTTCGAAACTCACCGGCTGATTTTCTTTTTGCTGATGAACGAAAGGCTTCAAAAACGAATCAACTATGTGAAACCATAGGACTTTCGGCTTGTATACTTCATTTCCACACCTGATGCTATTGCAAATCTTTTTCAGTTCATGACAATACGATGATCTGATATGCTTAAATTTCTGTACTACTTCCTTAGGTCCGAAGCCATAAATGTTTAGTCTGTCGGCAATTCTTTCCACTGCTAGGTTCCTCAAGTCTCTGATTTTGTAGTTGACGTGCTGGGTATTCCAAAGACATTCCTCGGTTCGGTACAATTCAATGAACCTGATCGTCGTCGACTCATTCATTTTATAGACGCTCATTTTGAACAGATTTTTGAAAAAATGTAGTTGGAATTTATGGTCAGCGACTACGTGCACGTCCTACAACTCATAGCTCACGACTGCGATCATTGTCATTAAGTGGCGTGCAGAAGTATTATAGTGCGCGCGCCGCATATACATAGTAAATATTTTAAAGAATATGTAAAGGATCCCTATATTATTACTAATAATAATACAAATAATAAATACATTTAAAGCAGTCCAAATAAACCGGTTTATATTAACGCAAAGTAGAAAATAGTATCAATTATTTAAATCATTTAGGCTAGTTGCCAAACGAGGTTGCCAGTAAGTGAATTTTATCTTTGTTGGTAAAGATTTCTTTAATTTTACAATGAAGTTAGTGTCAATAGCACCTTATAATTTCATATGAATTAGTTTACTTTCCATATTTAACTTGTATGCAGAATGCAAACGATTTTCGTTTTCTAATTTTCTTTTCAATGACAAAATTCATAAAAATTCAAAAATTTCATTCATCAGGATTTGTTTAAATAAATAAAACTGAAGATTAGACTCTCACTTGAATAGAACGTTTTTAACCATATTTACGATTTTAAATAAATTGAAATAATAGGAAATGTGATATAAAAGAGGCTACCAAAGTGTTACATCTTTATTTTAAACTTGTGATTACAGCCAACAAAAAATTAAATACTAAAAAATAGTATAACAGAAAAAAATATACAAATCTTTTAAAAAAGGTTTCCTTTTACGATTGTCCGAATTTTACACTTAACACATACATTTCTCTTACACAATCAATAATAATTCTTTTGGGCAACGTAGCCGACTGTTTGACTGAGTCTCTTACAACCAGTTGTTGAAAATAAGTTCTCCGGCTTTGGGCCCCATTCCACATAATCTAGGATTTCACTGTAACAGCAAATCTCTTAGTATTGGACACATCAAAATAAAAAAATTCAGCAGATTTACTTGATATCGTCTTCTGTAGGCGCTGTTACGTTTCTGGCTTTAAATTCATCAATGATACATAAACGTACATGCTCATATTCCATTGGTAAAAATGGAATGTAATGATCGATCAAATTACTCCTAATAGTGTCTGAATGATGGAAGCCTCCTGAAAAAATAACACAATAATTTTAAAGGCACACACAAAATAAACAAACCTTAACTTATTCATATCAAAAATGTTCTGAAGTATTGTATTATGTACTTTTAATGAAGTAAATATTTATTAGCTTGAAAAAGAAATTATCAAATAGAAAACATTTATCCTAATTAATTATAAAGGAAAATGTTAAAGTTATCAACTACAATGAGTTCTACGTATTGTATTAGTAAATTATTTTCACATACTCGCCCATATTCCATAAGTTATCCACTAAACTTATACTTTTTTAAATGGAAGAAATGTATAAATTTTTATTTCACTCAATTGAATAACTGTAGATCTATCAAAATAGGATATAAAAATGTGTACATTCCATTTAAAAAAGCATAACCTTGATGGTTAACTCACTTATGTATCATACTGTGTAAATGGAAATAATTTACTAATATAGAACTCATTATAGTCCATAACTTTTATACAATATTTTATCATTTGTAATAAATAATTAAGGAGCTATTACAGAAATCCAAACCAATGATGCACCCTGTACATAATTCTAATATTTATAGTATTTTTATGTAGTGAATACAACAAACCTTCCTCATTGAAAGCTCCTTGTACGATTAATTTCTCAAAATCTTTCAGTTGAATTTTCTCACGTTTAATTCCATTTCGCCACAGTTTCAGATAATGATCAGTAATAAGTGAGCTGCCCGTGTTTGATAAAAACATGAAAACACATTGCCTGTAATCGAGCTTCTCCACATTTTCATTATAGTCTATCATAGGCTTAATCACATTCAAAAGAGTTGGAGGCATCTTGTCCACTTCATCAAAAATAAATAGTTGCCTTGCACATCTTGTTACATTGCCTTTTATCCAGGAGTATAGGTTCTCCTTAAAACAAACAGGAAATATGATAAAGCAACGTCAAACCTTCCAAGGTTTACCCTATATTCCTCAATTTTATTTTCCGAGGGGAAATGTATTCTACCTACGAAATGATGTACATGATCGCTTTGACTGCTTCTCGCATAGATGCTTTCTTGTATGAATTTAGTTACGTAATTCTTTCCTCCGCCGGGCCAACCGTGGAAACTTAAAGTTAAAGCTTTTTTTGTATGTGGACTGCGCCAATGGGCCTTCAATGAATTGGTTACCACTTGCTTCACAAGATGCTGCCCATAAAGTTTCTCTTCCAAAAGTGCCTTCAGTTCTATCGCAAAAACTCACAGTAAACAAACCTTGACATTTAAATACACTTACTATCAAAATCGGCCGGTATCTCTCTTTCTGTACAGCATTCTTTGAATCTGCAATAAGTCATATCTACCGCAAAACGTGTTGCTATAGACACTCCTAAAATTGCGGTCGATATAAGTTCGAAACTATATACACAATTAAATAAGCTATAGAATAAAATATAAAATGCAATATATTTTAGATTCATTTTGATTTTTAATTGGCATGTTTATAAAAACACGCCTTAACCATTTGAAACTTATTTTCTTGGTTATGTTGAGCCACCTGTCATTGTCATAATGCCATATGCTTATGTTAAGAATGAGAACGCTAGATGACGCCTTTGAACTGCATTCTGCAATATGGAATAAAAAAATGTATGAATAGCGCAAGACGTTAATATCACTGCAGTTTGCAGCAGTTTTGCGTTGATGGTCCTGGTATTTCAACGTTAAATGGCATAAATAATTGTATTGTTAACAAGGTAAGTTACAAATAAATTCAATTTGTATGTTGGCAACATTGTGCTTACCGAATGGAAGGGAGCGTTCATTCGTTTTATTGCAGTGAGTGAAGTTGTGAAGTAAGCCATTTTGTGTGCGGTTTTAATTCTGTTCTTTTAATTTTTTAATCTAAAACTGCATGAATAATTCAGCTAATACAGATATGTAAGTAGCTTTAATGTATTGATTACAGATCATGAATTGATATATTTGAACTTCAGTTATAAAATTCAACAAACCACACCCCAAACAAGTAAATATTGTCATTAAAGCAGTTTTTCCTAAAAGGGGTCATTAAAAAATCCATATACAGCGTGCTTATATTGTACTAGTTTTCCTGTTTTATTAATATCGTTTCCCAGCTTTAATAGGTCAACAGTGTAAAAAAAGTGCCTAAAATTAATTGCCATTCCAATAAGACAGAGCGTTCTTATTGGTAGGTCAGATGTCTCCTGCATTAAAATCAATAACGTAGTTCCGTTGGATGATTGCAGTTCATCACACCCACAGAATTATGTCATCGTTATATTAACCTTAAACTCATTCATTTTTTCTTTCCTTCAGATACCGTAATTATTCTTATCAGGCTGTAGTCGAAGTACGCTTACAGAATTTATAATTATAGAAATCGAGTTGAATACATTAGATTTCTAAGTTAAAATTGATGTCTAGAAGGAATTAAAAAATTAAATATGTATACGTCAACGATTTATTTATTCAATAAACAATTTCAGAATTTCTTTAAAATATTAATTATGTATTTATCTTTCTGTTCAATATTAATTACATTTGTGTTTTAATTAAAAATTATTTAGAATTGACATCTGCAAGTTAATTTTTGATGTTAAGTTTTTGTCTTTTGTATAGTTTGTATCATATACATACTGTATTATGATAATTGTTAATTCTATTACTTATGTAACGGATCTGTTACTACTACGGCACGCTATTACGAAATTGTTAGAATTTTTCCAATTTACTCTTGTAAAGAATTTGATACTTTTTAATTATCGATTAGTTTGGTTGATTCAGCGCCATCTATTGTTCTAGGACATGTAAATTATACCATTGACAGTTTGACACTATCGTAAATTGTAATTAATTGACCGAATCATGGCCCTCTAAAAGAATAAATATTAATAAATTTCACAAGTGAGACGAAATTTGTTGAGTTAAAACATTTCTAAAAAAAAAAAAACAGTCATATGTACAGTCAGGTAATAAAAAGATGTCTCCCACATGAAATGCGATACCGCTACGCCGAGCAGGTGGACAATCGAGTGAAAGGAGCATAACATTCTCTTTTTCTTACCTGACTGTACTAGAGAAGGCATCAGGTACCCAATTTAGGGAGACTATTCAAATAGTTGTTTTCCAGATATAATTTTTTTATCCGGGTATTAACAGGGTAGAAGTAGAAAAGTAAGAAAGATATTGGACTCCCGAGTAGTACTCGTATAATTGTTGCCCGGGTACTGAGTAGGAAAGTAGGGAAGGCATCGGAGACCCGGGTATCTGAGTACCTGTGCAAGTCTAATTTTTTTACCCAGATACCCGTTATTACCCGAGTAATTTGTCAACGCAGAATGTAAGAAACATGTAAAATTCGTATATCTAAACTATATGGGCATTCGAACATACATGGGTACTCAACTTATACAGGTACTCGAATTTATACTGCTTAATGCAGATTTTCTATGCAAGTTATGGCGATTTACAAGACCGTTACAATTGAAAGTCGCTTCATCACTAAACAAAAGTTAATTAATAAAATTGGTTCTAAATTTATTTTGCCTAAAATGGTAGAAGTTCATGCGCTTTTGAAAATCATTCTCATGCAGTTCTAAATGCAAAGAAATGTGGTAGCGATAATATTTATAATTCTTTGTAATACTCGGGTAATAATAGCAAGAGTACCGAATACTCGGATGTCTGATGCCTTCCCTACATTCCTACCTAGTACCTGGACAATATTTATATGGGTAGTATTCGGGTGCTCTGAAAATTTATAATTTTTCAGCTGTAATGATTAAATAAATTGAGATAGGTTGCATCCAAGTATTTTGAGAGCATTTATTGTTGTAGATTAGTAATAAATCTATTATTTTCTTTGAAGTACAACTAACATTTCCAGTAGAGCTACAGCGAGTGTCGTGGCTGCACTTCAAGACTTTATATTGTCTACAATTCTTGATGTTCATTAAATGTTTGAACGTTCATCATTGTTATTAAACTTGTCATTGGTAAAAACAGGTGGATTGGCTTAATATAAGCTCTATGATTGTTTATATGATATATCACAAATCATCATTTACAAATTTCTGTAGCTTATCAGCTTTAAATAAATACACTATTATCTGATATATTTGTGAAAGCTTTACTTCAATCTAAACACCACAAATTCTAAGTTATCACTATGTCAACATGTAATAAGAAATTTAAGTAAATAACGGCTTTTATCTTCAGAAATAATTAAAAATGGATCAGATACCGCCTCCGAAGGAGGTGAAGATTCTCGAGACTGCTGAAGACATCCAGGAGAGACGTCAGCAGGTCCTAACCAGATATGACAATTTCAAGGCTGACGCCAGAGCCAAACGAGAAAAACTCGAAGACTCCCGTCGTTTTCAATATTTCAAGCGAGATGCTGACGAATTGGAATCTTGGATTTTGGAAAAACTGCAAGCCGCTTCTGATGAAAGCTACAAGGATCCGACCAATTTGCAAGCGAAAATTCAGAAACACCAGGCTTTCGAAGCTGAAGTCTCAGCTCATAGCAATGCTATTGTGGTTTTAGACAATACTGGACGAGAAATGATCAATCAAAATCATTATGAATCAGAAACAATACGAAGACGTTTAGGTACATGTAAATAAAAATTTAATAGTCACTTATGATTTTTATTTTATTTCGTATAGAGGAGTTACACCGCCTTTGGGAACAGCTTCTTTCCAAATTAGCAGAGAAGGGCATGAAATTGCAACAGGCCTTGGTGCTTGTGCAGTTTTTAAGACAATGCGATGAAGTTATGTTCTGGATCACAGACAAGGGAACATTTTTGCAAACTGAAGAATTCGGACATGATTTGGAACATGTGGAAGTATTGCAGCGCAAATTTGACGAGTTCCAAAAGGACATGGCTTCACAGGAATATCGAGTCATAGAAGTTAATGAACTTGCTGATAAATTAATAATCGATGGCCATCCAGATAGGGACACGATTGTTACTCGCAAAGAGGTATCATATAAGAAAGCCCTTTTTTATTAAATTAAATAAATTTATGATTTGTAATAGGAATTGAACACTGCATGGGCTCGTCTTAAACAAATGTCTTTAATGAGGCAGGAGAAATTATTTGGTGCTCATGAAATTCAAAGGTTCAACCGTGATGCTGACGAAACTGTTGCGTGGATTGCTGAGAAGGATGTAGTTTTATCATCTGACGATTACGGACGAGATTTAGCAAGTGTTCAGACTTTGCAACGTAAACATGAAGGTATTTGTGTAATCAATGTTTTTTGGAAATTTGAATTAATGAAACTTCTTACCTGGTTTTAGGTGTTGAAAGAGATTTGGCTGCATTAGAAGATAAGGTATCCACCCTAGGAAAAGAAGCAGATCGCTTGCGGGGAATTCATGCAGATCATGCTGATCAAATTCAAGCAAAACGTGCCGAAATTGAAGCATATTGGCAACGTCTGACAGCTAAAGCTAAGGTTTGCTTTGTATTTTTATTGATTTATTCTGTATAATTTAATACTTATATGTTTACAGGAACGCAGAGAAAAATTAGATGAATCCTATTTTTTGCATCGTTTCTTGGCTGATTTTAGAGATCTTGTCTCATGGATTAATGACATGAAGGCTATTATTTCAGCAGATGAACTTGCAAAAGATGTGTCAGGAGCGGAAGCTCTATTGGAAAGGCATCAAGAACACAGAGGAGAAATCGATGCACGTGAAGACAGTTTTGCAGCCACCACAGCTGCAGGCCAACAATTATTGGAAAGAGGACATTATGCTACTGATGAAGTTAAAGAAAAACTGTCCACTCTATTATCAGACAAGAATTCTTTGCTTGGTATACCACTTTTTCTTTTTTTTTTTATAAAAGATTCCAAATAATGCATTTTTAATTTAGCTCTCTGGGAAGAACGACGTATATTGTATGAACAATGTATGGATTTGCAACTATTTTACCGTGACACTGAACTTGCTGATACTTGGATGGCTAAGCAAGAAGCATTTTTAGCAAACGAAGACTTAGGTGACTCTCTTGACTCAGTAGAAGCATTAATTAAAAAACACGAGGATTTTGAGAAGTCACTGGCAGCCCAAGAAGAAAAAATTAAGGCCCTAGACGAATTTGCAACTAAATTAATTGATGGGGAACATTATGCTGCTGATGACGTCGCACAGAGACGGGCTATGTTGTTAGAACGTCGTTCTGCACTCAAAGAAAAATCAGCGAATCGCAGATTAATCCTGGAAGATGCATACAAGTTGCAGCAGTTTGAAAGAGATTGTGACGAAACCAAGGGATGGATTAACGAGAAACTCAAATTTGCCACAGACGACAGCTATTTAGATCCAACGAATTTGGGTGGAAAAGTACAGAAACATCAGAATTTCGAGCAGGAACTAAACGCAAACAAAACCAGAGTAGAAGAAATCACTTCAACTGGACAAGAATTGATTGAAGCTAATCACTATGCTTCTCGTAAGTCCTCACGTTAACTAAGTCCCTATAGCTTAAATTACTTTGGCCTTTTAAGCTCGTATTCAATCACGCATGGAAGAAATTGTCAACCTTTGGGAAACACTTGTTCAAGCAACAGACAAAAAGGGTTCCAAGTTACAAGAAGCCAGTCAACAGCAACAATATAACAGAACTATTGAAGACATAGAACTCTGGTTATCAGAAATCGAAGGTCAACTTATGTCAGAAGATTATGGAAAGGTAGATTAACATTAATAAAGAAATTCCGAATATTAATTTTTTTTTTTGTATTACAGGATTTAACATCTGTGCAAAACTTACAGAAGAAACATGCACTTCTTGAGGCAGATGTCGGTGCACACCAAGATCGCATTGAAGGTATTAAAGCTGCTGCAAGTCAGTTTATTGAACGAGGCCACTTCGATGCTGATAACATTGGACATAAACAGAAAGTGCTGACTGATAGATATTCAGCTCTTCAGACTCCCATGGCTATTCGTAAACAACGTTTGTTAGATTCACTGCAAGTTCAACAATTATACAGAGATATTGAGGACGAAGAAGCATGGATTCGTGAAAAAGAGCCTATTGCTGGTAGCACCAACAGAGGTACTTCATTGATTTATATTTTGTGCATAGTCATGGTCATTTTAATTTGTAGGACGTGATTTAATCGGTGTGCAAAACTTGATCAAAAAACACCAAGCTGTTTTGGCAGAGATAAATAACCATGATGGTCGAATCACTGCTGTCTTAGATGCTGGCAAACAAATGATGGAAGATGAACATTTTGCCAGTGATGAAATCCGCAATAGAGTTAATACATTATGCGACCACTGGGTTCAACTGAAAGATAAAGCTAACCAAGTAAGATCTCCTCATCTTATTAATTCTTTAACCAAATCATTTCATTTTAGCGTAAACAAGATCTTGAGGATTCGTTGCAAGCTCATCAGTATTACGCTGATGCAAACGAGGCAGAATCTTGGATGAAAGAGAAGGAGCCTATCGTTAGTAACACTGATTACGGCAAAGATGAGGACTCTTCTGAGGCTCTACTAAAAAAACATGAGGCACTGATGAGCGATCTTATTGCATTTGGAAATACTATTGAAGCTCTTAAAGACCAAGCACAAAGCTGTCGTGTAAGTCAAAAGCAAATTTTTTTTTCACGTATAACTTATTTTAATAACACAGCAACAAGAGCCTCCTGTTGTGGATGTCACTGGAAAAGAAGCTGTCATTGCACTGTATGATTATACAGAAAAGTCACCGCGTGAAGTTTCCATGAAGAAAGGCGATTTACTTACACTCCTTAATTCGAATAATAAGGTAATGAATGCGCGCATGATTTGAGTTTTATGTTAAAAAATGTGGATTGCAGGATTGGTGGAAAGTCGAAGTAAATGATCGCCAAGGATTTGTCCCAGCTGCTTACGTTAAAAAAGTTGAAGCTGGTTTGACCGCATCACAACAAAACCTGGTGGATAACAACTCTATTTCTGCACGCCAAGCTCAAATCAACGCTCAGTATGACCGCTTGTTACAACTGGCAAGGGAGCGCCAAACTAAACTTAATGAAACTGTCAAGGCCTATGTGCTTGTTCGTGAAGCTGCTGAACTTACAACTTGGATTAAAGATAAGGTATTTATCCTATTTAATTTTCAATTTTTCTTTAGTAAAACGTGCATTTAATTTAAGGAAATGCATGCCCATGTTGAAGACGTCGGTGAAGACTTGGAACAAGTTGAAGTGTTACAAAAGAAATTCGATGATTTCCAAACCGATCTTAAAGCTAATGAAGTGCGCCTTGCTGAAATGAACGAAATAGCCATGCAATTGGTGTCTTTAGGACAAACAGAAGCCGCCCTCAAAATTCAAACTCAAATGGAGGTAAACGAATGACTTAAAAAAAATTTGCGGACTAACAACAGAACATTTTAGGACTTAAACACAAAATGGTCATCTCTCCAACAATTAACATCTGAGAGAGCCACCCAACTAGGTTCAGCACACGAGGTTCAACGCTTCCATAGAGACGTCGATGAAACCAAAGACTGGATTCAAGAGAAAGATGAAGCTCTAAACAATGATGATTTAGGAAAGGACTTGCGAAGTGTGCAGGCCTTGCAGCGCAAACACGAAGGTTTAGAACGTGATCTTGCAGCGTTGGGTGACAAGATTAAACAGCTCGATGAGACAGCAAATCGTTTGATGCAGACTCATCCTGAAAGTGCAGATCAGACTTATGCTAAACAGAAGGAAATAAACGAAGAGTGGACTCAACTGACAGCTAAAGCCAACAGTCGCAAGGAAAAATTGCTTGACTCCTATGACTTGCAGCGTTTCTTGAATGACCACCGAGACCTACTGGCTTGGATTAATTCAATGTTGGGCCTCGTCAGTTCTGAAGAACTTGCCAATGATGTTACTGGTGCTGAAGCTTTAATTGAACGTCACCAGGTTGGTATTTGCATTAACTATACTTATTGTAGTAATGAGTATGGAGTGCTTTTTGTTATGTCATGTATTTATTGTACTGTTTGTTATGGTATTTTAGAACTACAGAGGTGAAATAGATGCACGTTACGGAATTATTCCACAGGTACTGCTTGTTTGCAATGTTATTAACAGTCTGAAGCAATTATTGCTTTTTGTGTTGTGTACTTACTTAACTATAAATGGTAATTGCAGAACAATGCTAACAAGTTGTTATCCAGGCAGGCCAAGTATTTTAAAAAATTGTCAAATTTTGCGTTATATCTGGATTTAAGATCTAATTATTGCAGCTAAATTAATGAATTTAACTGACACGTCTTTTTTGCTTTACTAACAAAAATGGTGGCAAGGTTTCTTGGGCTTATAAGTTTATTTTGGCATAACTTTCTTTTTTTTTTGTTTACAATTTGGTGCTTAAGTATAATAGGCACAGTTTATACAGTTAGTTAAAACTTTCTTTTCAATCAGTCAGCGTTTAGGGTGTTTTGCTGCAATAATAATAGTCTTATGCATACATTTAAGAAAAGTGTGAGACGTAATAAGTAAGACCAATAAGAAATGAGAGAGAACAAAAACATTTCGATATTAGCTAACTAATTATAAACTGTGTTAAAGTTGCACAAACGAGAAATCTGAATTTTGTTTTGCAACAAATACTTCAGTGCTGAATTAAAAAAAAATCTATTAAAGGAATATATCTTTACATGGAAAGAAAAGTTAAAATTTTCATCAATTTGTATATAGATGTCTACTTTCTATTCCGATGTAACTAGTACAACATTTGTGATCTATATGGCCTGGAAGTCTGGAATTGATCCGGTATGTTTGCCTCTTGGCTTGACATCAATATTTTTGCTTAAGCTTATAAGTAGGCAGAAAAATTTCACAGACATTATACTGCATTATTTCTTCTTTGTAACAGGTTTTCTTATTTTGTAATATAAAACTTTTTAAAAAGTTTGCTGTTTGGTCTATCTACTTTTTCAGAATATATTTATATATTATGTATCAGTTATTTTGTCTTGTAAATAGGAACATCGCACTGAAATCGATGCAAGGGCTGGCACCTTCAATGCCCTGGAACAATTTGGTCAACAACTTCTTAATTCTAATCATTATGCCAGTCCTGAAATTCAAGAAAAACTGGAGCAATTGCACAAAGCACGTGATGAATTAGAAAGGTATTAATGTGTTTTCCGTTGGACAATTTCTGAATCAATATTTTTAGAGCCTGGATTGAACGTCGTGTACAACTTGATCAAAACTTGGATCTCAATCTGTACTATCGTGATTGTGAGCAAGCTGAAAATTGGATGTCTGATCGTGAAGCATTCTTAGCATCCGAAGAAGTTGATTCTAAGGGTGATAATGTCGAAGCCCTCATTAAGAAACATGAAGATTTCGATAAAGCTATCAATGCTCATGAAGAAAAAATCGCAGCTCTACAAAGTCTGGCTGATCAGCTAATCAACAACGAACATTATGCATCTGTACAAATCGATGACAAACGTAAGCAAGTCTTAGACAGATGGCGTCACTTAAAGGAAGCCTTGATTGAAAAGCGTTCGAAACTCGGGGAGAGTCAGACGCTGCAACAGTTCTCACGAGATGCTGATGAAATAGAAAACTGGATTGCGGAAAAGTTACAGCTCGCCACTGAAGAAAGCTACAAAGATCCTGCAAACATTCAATCCAAGCATCAGAAACACCAAGCGTTCGAAGCAGAACTTGCAGCTAACGCTGACCGCATTCAGTCTGTTCTAGGAAATGGTGGAACTTTGATAGAAAAACGCCAGTGTGCAGGTTCAGAGGAGGCCGTTAAGAAACGTCTAGAATCTATTGCTGAACAATGGGAGTTCCTTACTCAAAAGACCAGCGAGAAATCTCTCAAGCTCAAAGAAGCAAATAAGCAACGCACTTACATAGCTGCGGTGAAGGACCTTGATTTTTGGCTTGGTGAAGTTGAAAGTCTATTAACAAGCGAAGATGCCGGGAAAGATTTAGCATCTGTTCAAAACTTGATGAAGAAACACCAACTCGTTGAAGCCGACATTCAAGCTCACGAAGACAGAATTAAAGGTTTTTAAATATTTTTACCCGCACCCTCTTTAGCAATAATATTTTCATTTTGTAGATATGAATGATCAAGCAGATTCCCTAATTGAAAGCGGACAGTTTGACACAGCAAGCATACAGGAAAAACGACAGTCTATTAACGAACGATACGAACGAATTAAAAACTTGGCTGCGCATAGGCAGGCTAGGCTTAACGAAGCAAATACGTTGCATCAGTTCTTTAGAGATATTGCAGATGAAGAATCCTGGATTAAGTGAGTGTTACTAAATCGATAATAAAAATATTATTTTCTAATTTGCAGAGAAAAGAAATTATTAGTTGGGTCGGATGATTATGGCCGTGATCTTACTGGTGTGCAGAACTTGAAGAAGAAGCACAAGCGATTGGAAGCAGAGCTTGGCTCGCATGAACCTGCAATTCAAGCAGTTCAAGAAGCAGGCGAGAAACTCATGGATGTATCTAATCTAGGCGTGCCTGAAATTGAACAGCGTCTGAAAGCCTTGAACCAAGCCTGGGCTGAATTGAAACAACTGGCTGCCACTAGAGGTCAGAAACTTGACGAATCATTAACATATCAGCAGTTCTTGGCTAAAGTTGAAGAAGAGGAAGCTTGGATCAGTGAAAAACAACAATTGCTTAGTGTTGAAGATTATGGAGATACTATGGCTGCTGTACAAGGTTTGTTTAATCAAAATAAAAGGAATGTTAATGTGTAACTGCTCCATTCAAGGTCTTCTCAAGAAACATGATGCATTTGAAACTGATTTCCAAGCTCACTGCGATCGTTGCAAAGATATAAGCGAAGCTGGCAAGAAATTAGTTGCGGAAGGTAACCATCATGCTGAGAGCATCAACCAACGTTGTCATCAACTCCAAACGAAATTAGATCATCTCGCTGCACTTGCTGCTAGACGTAAAGCTAAGCTCATCGATAACTCCGCATACTTACAGTTTATGTGGAAAGCTGATGTTGTCGAGAGCTGGATTGCCGATAAGGAAAGCCATGTTAAAAGTGAAGAATTTGGACGCGACTTATCTTCTGTGCAAACTTTGCTTACTAAGCAAGAAACATTTGATGCTGGTAAGAATTACATTATGTGTGTAATTAAAAAATGTTTAAATAATTTTTTTAAGGTCTAACTGCATTTGAACACGAAGGAATTCAAAACATTACTGCCCTGAAGGATCAGTTGATTAATTCGAATCATGATCAAAGTCCTGCAATTTTACAAAGACATGCCGATGTTATAGAAAGGTACTGAATATTTGTTAACATAAAATAATCTAAAAAATTCATTTTATTTTAGATGGCAGAAACTCTTGGCAGATTCTGACGCACGCAAGCAACGATTACTGAAAATGCAAGAACAATTTAGGCAAATCGAAGAACTGTTCCTTACATTCGCAAAGAGAGCTTCTGCTTTCAACTCTTGGTTTGAAAATGCTGAGGAGGATTTAACTGATCCTGTACGATGCAATTCAATCGAAGAAATTCGAGCTTTAAGGGAAGCACATGCACAGTTCCAGGTAAACAAAATTATATTAGCTCCACATTATATTTTTAAAAGTGATTAGTTGATAATTCTACTTCTGCTTGTTTACCTGAGAAAAACTAGTGCTTTTATTGATCAATTTAATATATATTAGGCATCACTATCGAGTGCACAAGCTGATTTCGAAGCTTTAGCTGCGCTGGATCAGCAAATTAAAAGCTTCAATGTCGGAGCTAATCCATACACATGGTTCAATATGGAAGCTTTAGAAGAAACATGGCGAAATTTGCAGAAGATTATTGCAGAGCGTGACGTTGAACTGACCAAAGAAGCTCAACGCCAGGAGGAGAATGATAAACTGCGCAAAGAATTTGCAAAACATGCAAATGCATTCCATCAATGGTTAACAGAGACACGGTTAGTAAATTAAATAGTAAAGTAAATGAAAACTCAACAATGATTATGTATGTAATACTGAGTTCACTTGTATTTGTGTTTATAATTTTTCAGTTATCGACTTCTTGGTTGGGATGGGTAAATACATAGATGCTGGGTGTTGCTTAACTAATTCTAACAAATTACTAAATAGTTTATTATTCATACCACATTTTACAACAACTTACAAAATGAAATCCACATCTAATGATTAATTCAAAAATATATTAAACATTAAGCAGCTATTCCATTAATTAAAAAAAAACTTGTTTTACATTTTTAATTAATTTTTGATACTTCGCATGAAATTTCTTTTTAAATCCAAAAATAAATTTCTGAATGATCTTATTTGTATAGAACTTCAATGATGGAAGGATCTGGATCACTCGAGCAGCAATTGGAAGCAACGAAACGCAAAGCTGCTGAAGTAAGGGCTCGTCGCTCTGATCTTAAGAAGATTGAAGACTTGGGTGCGATTCTTGAGGAACATCTTATCCTAGATAACCGTTACACGGAACATTCAACGGTTGGATTAGCACAGCAATGGGATCAACTGGATCAACTTGGAATGCGCATGCAACACAATCTTGAACAACAAATTCAAGCTCGTAATCAATCTGGTTAGTGAGGTTTGCCTTACTTTAAAGCAAAATATTTACAACAAACATTTCTCAGGTGTTAGTGAAGATGCCCTGAAGGAATTCTCAATGATGTTCAAACACTTTGATAAAGAAAAATCGGGTAAACTTAACCATCAAGAATTTAAATCGTGTTTACGTGCACTTGGATATGACTTGCCAATGGTTGAAGAAGGCCAGCCAGATCCGGAATTTGATGCAATACTCGGTATTTATAAGAAACTTAAAATCAATAATTGAACAAAATTAATTTTATACATACACACACAGATGTGGTGGATCCAAACCGAGATGGATATGTATCACTTCAGGAATATATGGCGTTCATGATCAGCAAAGAAACTGAAAATGTTCAGAGTTCTGAAGAGATTGAGAAGGCTTTCAGAGCTATTACGGCTGGTGATCGTCCTTATGTAACCAAGGAGGAATTATATGCTGTAAAAATTATTCTGCTCTTGTTTTTAGTAATAACACTAATCACTTTTATTGTAGAATTTAACAAAAGAAATGGCAGACTACTGCGTAGCACGTATGAAGCCGTACGTGGAACCGAAAACAGAAAGACCTATAGCAGGAGCTTTGGATTACATTGAATTTACTCGTACCCTTTTCCAAAATTAATTATCTTAATGCTTTGCTTACTGTAGTAACATAAATGAAATAATTTTCCGGTAACTTACTGTTTAAAATAGTAAATGTTGAAATTAGGTTTTCAAAATTCCTTTAATAAATAATGCAGATTCATCGCTAATGTTAAGTATTTATATGGTAAGTAAGCATAGCAACTTTGATAATTGTATTGTTCAGCTATTATGTGGTGTTACAGAGTTTTTGCTCCTGGTTCTGTTTTTATAATTGCTTGCACTTATATGCTTGCAGGTGCGTGTTCTTATTTTTAATCTATTTATGCAGTAATGTGTATTTTACCTTATGCTGTTCTTATATTGTCCAAATATATTTGCTTTCGATATAAAATGTTTAAATTTTTACATTTTTTTTATTCAGGAGTAATACATATTAAAAAGATCTGTAATTCCTGACTGTGTAGTAACTGGACATTATTGGACATAAAACAGAATATGTGTAAACATTTTTGGATACTTGTGTCATATAATACTAAATAGTTTCAAAATTGCTACAATTTTTGTTATATTTGCAGAAACTTGTTTTAAAAAGAATGGTCCCTTATTCTGATCTTATGATTAATTTAATAACGTGATTATTTCCCATGGCAACGCTCGTCCATTTCTCTCTTGCACAGTAAATTGGCATAAAGCTATATCGTTTCTTGTTTATTTCAATCGTGACTTTAATTGTAAGATGAGAATACGGGCCAATAATTCGTAAATAATAATTATAAACGGTAGTAATTTTTACATAAATAATACACATGCTAAAACTAATTTCGAAAATTTGTTTGCAAATGCACTAAAATTTATTTACTTTTTTTTTACTGCCGATCAATCTTCAAACTAAGTGAAATAACCGTAAGTAGTTCATTTGGATATTGGGTACTAACGGCTCAATGTTGCCAATACACGAAATTACATTGCTCTTTATTTTTTATCCTAATTACAATTTCTTAATAATCAAAACAATATTCTTTTGAGCGATTGAAGAAGAAACAGTAACATTCATCGCCATTTAAATAGTAAGTGAAGGACATAATTCTACTTTTCATCAAAAACACATAATTACTATTTTTAATAGTTAATTACACAAATTTAATTAAAAATGCTCCAAAGGGTCAACATTTCTGATGTACTGCGTACCTAAACATCAAATAGAAGGTGATGAGTTCAATAAAGTATTTTCCCCGATAAACAGAAATGAATTCAATCCACGTGATCAATTGAATTATTTTTTGGTTTCTTAGAAGTGGCAACACTGTCAAAAATGAGTGAAGTCCCTGTTTTAAATAGGCTTGTTTATCATCGACGTTCGTGGCTATAAGTGTACCGTTGCGTTTAACCAAACATTCCCATACTTTAAATTTGTAGATACAAAATAAAGGAATTGAAAATATAAAAACCAAGACGTAAATAGGTTATCAATTTCGTTTAAACATCAATTTTTAAGTTAGGGTTGTTTCTTTGACTTTTAACGCTGTAAACGTACGAGAATCAAAATTTGTTGAATCCAAGTATACAAATAATAAAACATTTGTAATTTTAAATTAAATTTATTACCATAATTTCATGAAAACATCAGAAGTTGACAACACTACTACGGTGATCTGAATGATAGTTGTTAGTTCATTTGAACAGTAGATGTTTTGATGTATATTATGACAATGTCAAACCAGAAACCGGATTTGATTTTTAGTTGATTATATGCAAGACGCTTTGTCCCTTTAACACTTTAACACCTAAAATAAATTGAAAATGTCGTTTTCATTTGGACAATCAACTTTTGGCTCAACCACTAAACGTAAGTCAAATTTTGATTTTAGGTTATGTTAATGTCTAGGTTATGGTTGGCATTTTACACTTAAATTTACATTAATAGTTTTTCTTTATCTATTTTACGTATGTAAACAGGACTAAAAACGCAAAAAATCGCGTTCTAGATAAGTGGGGTTTCATAAATTTATATGCGAAAGTCAAGACTCAACACAAAACTCAGAAAAACGTATGTTTAACAAAAAAAATAGCTTAGCTTCTAAGCTTAATTCTTAAATTTAAAATTCGCAATAAATAAATATTTTATTGAATTGTTTTACTTCTAATACAATAGCTGACACATAGAAAATCAATAGTTCGGAGCATTCAAGGCAACGTCATTCAAATTTAGGTACCTAATGTGTAATTTTATCCAAATTTTAAAGCCTGTCATTAAAGAAACTGAATTAAAAAAAACAACATATACAAAAACATATTTATTTGATTATAACCAATACAATTAAGCATTGCCTGTAAATTGTAAACATATTTGAATTCCACTTGATACAAAATAATAATAATAAATTAATGAATTGCTTAACTTAACTAATTAACACTTGTAGTTGCTTTGACCATCATCAGGAGATTCCAAACTTTTCACTGTAGAACCATGAGCCCCCTCTCTTTGGCTACTAGTTGTATATTGACCTTGCATTGCTACAACATGTTTTTTCTTATGGGTGACATAAAAATATGTTATCACACCAATCACTATCAAAAGGATTGCAATGATGACCCCCATTACTATATATGTTGTTTGGTAGTGATCATCGTAGTTATCAGAGCCCTGGTGCGACATTGTTAGATTATGATTTTCATTTTTATCTGACCAATCATATTTCTTAGTAGTTGAAGAAACCAAATTTTTAGTTGCATTTGTTACGTAATTGATGATATTCTCAGTTGTTGTAAGTAAGCCAGAATCTTTAACATCAGTTGCATTAACAAATGTGCCATTATCGCTTGTCATAATATCCAAAGTGTTGTTTCTTTGGAACAAGTCTGTAACAACACTTGAGTTTGTGCTTTCCATGACGTCTGTCACAGTGTTATTTATTGTGGCCAACCCTTCATCAAGTATGGTGTTGTTTAAATTCGTTCCGTTATCCATCAGTATCGCAGTTACATTTTGCTCAGTAGAGTCCTTCACCGAAGGTTCGAAAATGTCTGTTACCAGGGTTTTCGCTGTTGTTACTATGGTGTCTTTTATATGTTGCAACGTAGATGATGGTGTAGTGGTAAGCTTTGGAAAATCAAACCTAGGTCCTTCATAGTAATCTTCATTAGTTTGATCCTGGTCCTATAATAAAAAACATTTCTGTTCACAATTTATTGCATAATTTATGAAAATGTTTTTAAGGTAGTGTTCATAATAATCACAGAGAGTTTTGATGTCAATTTAGCTTTAAAAACCATGTAACAAAAAAACTTCACTGATAAGAAAACCTTGTCCATGTAAATTAATTATTAATAATAAAGAAGCCACTTAACATCTAATTGTAATATAAATGCATAAATAAGAATGTTTTACTTACCGGGAAATAATGTTTATGATGGTTGTAAGAAGCTTTTATTCCATCCATTTTCTTTTTGATTTGGACACAAGCAAACACTGAGCGTATTAAAACGAGACTGACTAGAAATGATTGATACTAACGTGCTTTATACTTAATAAAAAAATTGCACCATGAAGAACGTATTGTCCGGTGTCTGACGAAAATTACCAAGAAATGATAAGAGGGTAGAGTTTTTATTTACGTGACGCGATGCAATTTTCTGACCGTTTTTGCGGAAGTTCAACGTATGATAGCAATCGAGTTTTCTTTGCGGTTGCAAAATTTCACAGCTGCGGTCGATGGTGACGTGATAGAAACATCATTTGTATTAATCAGAATAAACTGAAAACGATAATGAAACCCACGCGTGTTGGAAAAGGTAATGGGATGCACTTTGAACTGGGTATTTTTGTGAAAGTGGAAAAAATTATTATTGTCCAAGATTGTTAATCATCCAGGTGCATTTCACACTTATTTGCAAATATTGTTGTCATGGCCTGTTTCTAAAGCACAGTGATGATTGATGATGATTTGTTTATTTCAAAAAATTTCCCACAAAATGACGAATCCTTATCTAGAAAATAAACAAAGTATAGCACAACTGAAGAATTTATTAATTAATTCTTGAAAAAATACCCCTTCGTAAAAATTGAAATTTAATAAATTTTATTTAGCAACCAATTTAACCTGTTCATTACAGCATCTGCCTTTGGTACTCCGTTTGGATCAACCACAACGACAACTGCTGGAGGATTTGGCAACACATTCGGAGGTGGCAGCACGTTTGGTGCTCCTGCTTTCGGCAATACTTTTGGAACTCCAGCTGCAAGCACATCTGCAGCCTTTGGAAGTACTTTCGGCAATCCATCATCCAATACAACGCCAAGTTTTGGTAGTACTTTTGGAACACCTGTAGCCAGCGCCGCACCAGCCTTTGGTAGTACGTTTGGCACAGCTGCAACCAGTGCTCCTGCCTTTGGAAGCACATTTGGGGCCACAGCATCTTCAGCACCAAGCTTGTTTGGGTCTTCAACAGCCGCCAAACCAAATCTTTTCGGCACGCCTGCTTCGACCTCACTATTCCAAACTCCTTCATCAAATTTATTCACTACAACTTCATCACAAGCCCCATCGCTGTTTGGCGGTACGACATCCACTGCTCCTAACTTGTTTGCAACAACATCCTCAGCACCCCTTTCTCTGTTTGGTAGTTCTTTTGGAAGTACTGCAACAACAACTCCTAGTTTGTTTGGGTCTTCAACGACAAGTGGACCCGGGTTTAATCTTTTTGGAACCACCACGACAACTTCTGCACCATCATTGTTCAGTGGTTTTGGTACTGCCACCACGCAAAGCGGATTTACAGGATTCGGAACTGGAACAAGTGGTTTTACTGGATTTGGCACGAACACTTCTGCCCCTAATTTATTTGGAGGTGTTTTTGGTACGAAACAAGTTACACCAGTTGCTCCATGTAAGTACACTCTTCATCCTAGAGTAATTGTTCATAAAGCTGTTGTTTTAGCACAATCAACTGGTGATCCAAGAATCCAACAGACATTAGCATCATTTTATGCCATCAATGTTTTTGGAGATGAAAGAGACGACATCTTAAAAAAATGGAATATGTTGCAAGCATGTTGGGGCACTGGCAAAGGATATTACAATATTACACAGCCACCAGTAGAATACAATTATACAAATCCGTTTTATCGATTCAAGGGAATCGGCTATGTTGTTATTCCACAAACAGACAATGCTGATGGCCTTGTTAAGCTTCATTTTAATAAAAAAGAATCTGAGCTAAGGTGATAGTTAAGTTTAAGATAAAATTGCAAAGGCTAAAATTGTTTAAAAAAATTTTAGTTCCCAAAAAGAAGTGTTAGTAAATGGTATCAGTGGTATATTAGGAAACAAGCCAAACCTAACAGTAACTCTAGAACACATTAAAGCACTTGCTGACAATGAATGCGAAGTGATGATCTCGGTTTCGGAAAAAGGGGTGACGGGTACAAGCAGGAAAATACATGCAAGCGATCTATCTGCATTTCTGAATCAACCGATACAGAAGCAGCAGCTGACTAATGTTGGAGTTACTTTCATCGGACCATACTTGATGCCGACCAAGGCACAGCTGGAAGATTACTTGAAGATTCCACCGACAGGTGAGTAAATCACGGTATTTGAAGCTTAACTATGACAGACTTCCTAGGAATTGATCTTCAGATGTGGCAGGCAGCCCAAATCGATAATCCACAGCCCCAGAAGTACCTGCCTACCCCAGTAAATGGGTTCACAGATCTTAAAAAAAGATTGCTATGTGAAGAGTATGAGACGGGACTGCACCGTGCTTTCCTGGAGAAAGTTAATAAAGACATCAACGAGCTGAAAAGGAAGCACGCGGCATCAATTGCACATATAAATGAGGAGAAACAAAAGTTTTTGCAATTGCAACATCGCGTGCTTAGAGTAAATAAAAAAAAACATACATTTCAAACAAATCACAAACAATTTTGTGGTTTTTAGATTTTGGTGAAGCAGGAAGTGACTAGGAAAGTTGGCATGGCCCTGCAACCAGAAGAGGAAATGATTAGAGCAAGATTAGAATTAATGCACTCACAATTGAGTATTCCCACACAATTTAAGGTGAGTGATGTTTTAAGAATTTTTGACTAATTGAATTTAATTATTACTATTTAATTTTCCAGGGTCAAATTAATGAACTCTTGAGTTGTGTAAAGGTTCTGAATATTTTGGAGACTCCCAACAATGAACATTACAAAATGGAGCCGAGAGTGCAAGATGACGTAAAGCAGTTTTTACAGATGGAGCAGAATGGCATTGCTCATTTAGTTGATATCATCAATAATGATTTAAAGGATTTAAAAATTATTCAGGAAGGAATGAACCAAATTATTTCTAAATGAGTGTTTATTATTTGATATTTTTATAATAAAACAATTATAATTCAAGTTACTTTTGCATTATTATTATTATTATTATCACCAAAAACAGAATTTTAATCGATCAGGATGGCATAAAATTAAAAATTAAATAAACGTTCCTAAACAATGAATTTAATAATTTATTTAAAGAGCTTTGTAAGCAAATTTTTATAATAAATAAGTAGGCAAGAAAGTATACAGCTTCGAATGTTATATGTAATTATAATAATAGTAATTGCATTTTATATAATTGTATTAAATTTACTAGCATCGAAATTTGTCATTAAAATAACCACTCCAAGGTTTCCAAAGCATCAAAATAAATGACACTCTATTGGAATGATAAACTGAAACCTTAGTTAGTTAAACTTAAGGGGTAAGTCATCACAGACCGTGTTGCTTAAGCACTTATATGAATTTGTGCAATCTCATTACCTTTATTAGACCATCTAATTTCTTATGATTGATTTTATTATTAAATAGCTTTTTCATATAGTATTATAATATATTTTGATTTGTTTATAAATAATCCACAGGGATTGAAAGTTTTATTTTAGCTTAAAATTTGGTAATTAATAATTTTACATGTGAGATTTATTTTAAATATTATTTTTGGTAGACCATTTAAAGCTTATTTACTCTCGTGTTAATTTCACGCATTTACTATTTAAGATTTCTGCAAGCAAGTATTAAAAATGCAATTAACATGATTTAGATATTAAAAAAAATAAATATTTCAAATTAAATATTAACATTACTGTTTGTAATAGACTCAATTATACTTCGATATCTGTCGACCATACTTCCATAAATGTTTGGCGAGTCTTTATACGGTTCACAAATTAAATTCGGCTCGGGCAAAGACGCAGTTATCTCAGAGAAACTCATTTTGTCTTTCATCAAACCATGTTTCGCCTGATAAGCGGCCCCCAACATAGCTGAATTGACTGCATCCTAAAGAATAACTCGGTAAAAATCGAGCGATTTGACAAGAATTTATTTTACCTGAACGTACACTGGTGAATTAAAAACATCAGCCAGTACCTGCAATATCGCTTTATTGGCAGAGCCACCCCCTGTCGCAAGTATTTTCGTATTCTTACCTGTAAATAAATACTTTGTAAACGATAAAGAAAAAGTGGCGGAAAATCACAAACCAATTTCGAAACCTATGTCCTCAGTATGTGCTCGCTTTGCAATAAATTGCCCTTCGACAAGCGCCCGAACTTCCACCTCTAAACTCGAGAATTTCTTCACTTTTTCTCCAGCTTTATTATACCTGTGATCCCCCGATACAAACGGGATTATTTCTTGAGAATCGTAGTACAAGCCTAAGGGGAGTTTCGTCAAGTACTTATCTTTTTTTTCGAAATTATCAAAAACATACCCATGTTTCCAAAATTACCTCGTGGGGTACTCTCCAACAATTGATTAAATATGTCCCACGATCCTTCAGCGCAAGTGTTTCGAATTCTTTTTCTCGTAAAGGCTCCGTTTTTAAAACTGAAAAGTCATAGTCACACAAGATTTATATATAGGTGACCCCGATGTGTTAGGACCAGTAGGTAAATTTTTGTGCATATGGCAACAAAATTATATTTATTAAAAATTTAATTTATAAAGTCAAGATTCAAAACAAAAAGTGTTATTTGCGAATATTTTACAAAGAGTTTTATTGTATGAGTGTTAGGAGGTCAGTGTTGCATTTGGTAACTAATTTAAAAGAAAAGAATGAAATGATAGAAAAAAGAAGAGAAAATCAGATAGCTTCGAAAAAGAATCAACAAGTCAGCAAAATGTCACAACGAATCTTCTACAACTGCAATCTATTTCTATAACTCGAAGTAATAATTTTCTGGTCGCTTGAGATTCGAGTTGTGGAAGTTCCACTTTAATGGAAGGGCTTCACACCAAAGGAAATTTTAGAATTACCAGAAATATAAAGATAGACGAAAGACTCTCTATATTAAATATTAGGAAATAAGTACTTTGAGCATTACAAAAATAGAAAAAGAAAACCTGCTTAACATAATTAGCTTATTAAATCTCGATCTGGATTTCTTTCAAGAAATGCGAAATATATATGGAGGATCCACAAAATTAAAAATGATTAAATTTACGCAATGGTCCTAATTTGTTCATTGGGGTGATTCAAGCTTTACCACAGCATAGCCATGTATGCATCTTTATCAAGAGGGTTGCACAAAATATGGCCTTCAATGACGACTTTCGGTTGCTTAAGCCAGGAAAATACCGTATCGCTTGTGCCCAAACTAACCGCAATCCAACCTTCAGTCAACCTCATACCTAAACGGGCAAAAGCATATGTATTTCTATTTATTAAGGCTGGAGTTTTTACCAATAAGAGATGCTGGATTGTCTCCTGTAAACGCAACGATCCGACATTCGGAATTAAACGACCACCTCTCAACGAAGTACGACGCAATGGGCCCCACTACGCTATAAGAGGATACCGGTTCTTCGAGTTTTTCCCCCAAATTCGGACCGCAAGTATCTAATAACTTCTGATTCCATTTTTTCGTTTTGATATCCATCAAGTTCATGCCTGATCCATCTGATATATCAATCGGGGCGATCCGTCCCATGAAAAGCGAGCACAAGAAACTGCTCACTAGGGAAATTCTCTAAAAATTCTTTAACATGTAGGTGAAAATTAAATCGATCTATTACCTCTGTATTGTTGTAAGCTTCTGGCTTTGTTTGATATATTTTTGCTATTTGTGAACCAGTGAAACGCTCGTAGGCTCTTGAACCAGTAATTTCGGCCAATTTCTATAAACGCCATTTAATTTTTAAAGCCCACAAAGCAAGTTTTTTTTACCTCAGGACCACCGACTGCGTTCTCCAATTCTTTACACTGCTTTGTAGTACTGGAATCCATCCAAATAGGGCTGTTGGATACGGAAAACGCGGTAGCAAGTTGCTGGTGTAAAAACTCTGAGGCATCTATATTTTTGAGGGTATTTTCAGAGCCTTTTTGCCAATACACTGAACCATGTTGCTAATTTTATATGTATATAAATTATTTACAAATTAAAAAGACTGACGGTTAGGTAGGTATTACCTGTGCAGTGCCAGAGATTGCGGCAATTTTTGAGAAGTCCACCCCACTCACAACTAATTTATCCATCAGTATATCTAATGCTTTTATCCATAATAAAGTTGGAACCGTGACGGTGAGTTTACTTTTATCTTCTATTACACCACCATGGGTTCTATAGGCAAAGTAATTTTGTTATTATTTATTTAAATGTGTTGAAAACTTACCGGAATTCTGGTAAATCAGTGTCGAAGACGACTATATCTTGGTGTAGAATTTGGAGCTGATCGTCTACAATTACTGCCTTCAACTAGAACGTAGATTTATGTATTTGTAAACTGTTTGAAATATGGGCTATTTCGTAAAGCTGTTGAAATAGTTTATAATAATAATTTCCGTCTTAATTTTGAGAATAAAAAAGATGTTTGCATTTTGCTGTCATTCAAATTAGTTGTAGTTAATTCCAATCACAATCAAGATGATGTTTTTTTAATTTATACTTTTTTTTGTGTGGGAATGTTTAATTAAACTATTTGTACATTAAAAGAATTGCACTTGATTTGTAATGCAGTTACTACTAAACTTATATACACTACAAGATTTTTATAATTTTTTTAAATTTATTATAGTAACTTTTTAAGAATTACTTTCGGTGCATTTCATTTCTTTTATTACTTCTTTTAAATTATTCCACTTGAAAATTTATGTGACACTGATAAAGAGTATTCAGATTAAAATATTTTGACAAACAAGTCATCGATAAATATAAATAAATAAATATATAAATAAATAAATGCTTGCAAAGGTATACAAAGTCGTCAAATTAACGGTCAGATTAAACCACGTGATTAATCAGTTACTGAGAAAATTGGTCACGTGGTTTAGTCTGACCATTGACTTGACGATTTTGTACAAAGTGACCTCCCAATTAATGTATCCCCAATGTAATTGATCTAATTTTAGTTACGTTAGCTATGGGTTAAAGAACTGAAAATTTTGGGAGCACCAAAAAGAAACGTAGCCTAATATGTACAGTGGCGAGCAAAAAAAAAATCTAATTACGAAATAATCGTGATTGTGATACGCCTCGTACTATGACATGTGCCATGTGTGTTTTATTTGTCAAATTGATTCAAATGTAACACATTTCACAGGGAGATATTTTTAACTTGTAACGATTTCATGAAATTTTGGAAATGACTGACGGCCAATTTTTTTTTTGCTCGCGACTGCACATACAAATCTGAATTTCATGATACCACTTATCAGTTATGTCACTAACGAGGAATTCAAAAAAGCCAAGATTCTTAATCGCTCAAATAATACAAAACATAGATAAAACTGGTTCATTGTGCTAAATTTAATTAAAATTGGTTCATCCAAATGTACACGAAGTTGTTTACGACCAGAGTAAATAATTGACGATGGATAAACTAAAATTTAATATAATTATTGATTTATCTTTTAAAAAATACACTTTTGGAAAATTTTAGAAAATTAGTTTGCCATTTACCAGATATCATATTGCTTAAAAAATAAATTCTAGTGAGTTTCTAATACATACTGAGAAATGCTTTTTACTTCGAGCGCGTGGAATAAATTAAGCAACTTTTAAAAATTTCCGCTCAACCAGGTATATACATTTATGAGTCATCAACAGGTGGCATTCCATGCTTCAGCAGATGCTTGGGATCTCCTATACACGAAGCATCGACAAAACAACTTCACTTGCGCGCGCAAACATGACACACACTACTTATCACTAGTGCCAAATCGAAATTGATTAGTACGCTTACAAATAATCGCAACGTTTTCCACGTACCTGTTGTGTGCTGAGGTCCAAACCTAGGTACGTCGCTTCCGTGTTGGACTCCATGCCTGCAAGGTTCTTGCGTAAGTGGAGCAAAGTGGAACCACTGAACGCCTTGCTGCGAAATGCGACGTGACTTCGAGGTCAAGGCATGCGATAGTCACTAAATAACGGCGATTAACATGCTATTTTCTATTAGGCTGATGTTATCTACCGAATTTTGTTTTTTGCTTTTATCGCTTGGCAGATAGATTTTTGTAGGTTTACGTCGACGGTAGATGCGAGTGTTTGCATCGGAATAACGGGGAAAAACACTTGCATTCTTGATTTTGATTTCAAATAAAAAATCTGAGGTTTACAAAAATACCGTCTATATATTTTTAAAACTCGACTCGGTTTTATGAACTCTGAACCCACCGAAAAACTCCTACGGAAGTATCTACATACATTATAAATCAAATTATTTTCATAATATGAAATGATACCATTTTCACAGCACGAGACGTGACTATTTGCTCACTGTCAATACAAATTTTTAAATATTACGTTCACATTTCATAGTTTGTTCAGACTTTACGGTTTATCATTTCCTAGACAAAATTAAAGCACTTCTGCACTACAGGATGTAAGTGAAAGGTGTAATAAAAAGTCTACCACACTGATTACTGGTCCATGAAAATGCGAAAATTGAAAAACCATTGGTTTCCAGCAAAGAGCATCAATTTTGTTGAATAAGGCATACTCGCCCTGTTGCAACTATATTGGAAATAAATCTTTCCAGCATGAGTCGCATGATTATACCGTTTATATATGCGACAGATTTTATAGTGAATCGGAATCTCATCTTCGAAAACCAAGGCAAGGGCGAAAATGACATACCATTCCAAAGAATGAACGTTGTCTTAGACAATCCGTTCTTAGAAACAGCTCGCAACTTGTAATATCATCTAGAGCAATTACAAGACAAGTAACTTAAGCTGGATTAATTGCGTTTTGCTAGAAATCATCAACGTCGAATTGCCAATGATTCGATGAAAGATGAAGCAAAGAGCAGGGGAAGAAAGGATTTTGCAATGTCTCTCCAAGAATATCGTTTGGTATGTTTCAGTAATGTAGGTATTCGGAAAGAATCTATGTCTGCACAGAATTGGACCATCACGTATGTAGTCTACGAATGAGGGTTATTATCTGAAAACAACGGAATTGAACATGCAATGCTATTTGTTCTTGTTATGGGTCTTAAATTTTTATTGTCTAACCCTCACAGTTATGAAGTTGATATGACTTCCCTGCAGTCCGAATTCAAATCCCATAGAACGTTTATCTTTTAAAAAAGAAGTTCATCATTATTTGCACAATTAACTGGTGGATGCAATAATCGCAATTGGGAGAATGTGCCAAGGCAGGTGGATTCGGTAATCAGGAGTATAAAAGGACATACACAGCATTAACATAACATTAGATCTTTAATTCTTTTATTTAGAATTTATTTTGTTTTCATGCATTTCATGTTTTGATTTTTTGTTTAACAATTAAAAATAATTACACAAACCTTATTTATAACTTTAATTTTAAGTGTAATATTGTAATTATTTATGTTTAATAAAGAGATGCGTTAATTTTTTTCAAGAGTTTATTTATTGAAACGTCGAAAAAAGAAAAATATAAAAAAGAAACTTGTTTTATTATTATTCTCTCAGTAAAGAATAATATTCGTATGCATGGTATCAGACTACATGCTCAGAATTAATCAAAATGTAAAAAAATACAAAACTTTTACTAGTGCAAACTACTAAGATCTTTTTCCATGGATCACACCAAATTACTAAGATCTGTAAGGAATTAAATGATTTGTAATTTTCTGTAAATCATCATAAAATGTAATAAAAAGCAGAAACAAAAAATGCAGTATTATAATTATTCTTTATTTGAAAATTCGGTATCAGCAACAAAAATTATGTTCGTTCAACGTTTTTACACAGTTGACAGTATATCAAAGGACGTTTTCGACGAAAGTCACTTTTAAATATAAAAAAAAAACATTCTATTATCAACATTGTTGCTAAGACATGTTTACGACTTACATATGGACGGTAAACTTCAAAGACTCGTTTGCAAAAAAGCTGATAACATTTGACGCAGTATAAATTATTGCAACTAGAACAAACATAAATAATAGTGCTCTTAGAAACCTTCTGTTAAAGAAATAATTTTGAACAGTATTTTTTTAATATCTAAACGCTTTTACTTTAATCTTATCCACAATCACCTTCTTCATTAAATATTTCTTTCTTTTTAAATTGGTGAATCGATTTAAATATTATATTTTATTACGTCTAGTTTAGTGAAAAATTAGAATGTTAGTTTTGTTTAAAAAAGTGCCCACCGAAAAACGTTTTATTAATCTTATTAAAGTTATTCGATGTATAACTCGATTTTTCTGAATTGTTGATTGTTTTTCAAAAATTGTTTCTATGGTAGTTATTCGTCTAATAACTATTCATCAGTTTATTAAGAAATGTAAAATTGACAGCTCATCCAAAGCATTTTTATTATTTAAATAAAAAATGTGAACTCAGGACTCTGTCTTTAGAAAGGTGATTTTAACTTAATGAAAATCAGGATAATTATAATTTTCTTGAAAAGGGATGAGACCCAAAAATTGATTGTTTTTAAATTATTTTAAAATGGCTTGTGTGTGTCTTTTTAATTAGATATGTTAAAGAAGAAGAAGCGTCGAATTATGACGTGAAACGTTTACAGTTGAATCAATTTAAAGGCTGTTGATTGACGAAAACAAAATTTTTTCTCAATTTATTCAAATCATGTTATTGGAGCTAAGTTGAAAACTGTATGAACCTATAAAATCAGCAAAATAAATCAAGTAAAGTATTTTTATGTATAAATTGAGTACTATAGATGTGGCTTAGAAAGTAAGAATGAATAAAATCAAAAACATAAATCATAGTAACTTTTGTTTACTGCTCAGTTCCGCGCACACGTCCGTACGTACACATACATGTAAGAAACGTCAGCGAAGAATCCATAATGTAAAGCTTAATTTAAAAATTGGCCGGCGCTCAAAAATATCCCCGAATCAGGTACCTACGAAAACAATGCGAATGGAGACAAAAGCAAGCAAATCACAGCGCGACCGTAGGACCGTCGACTCCGGGGCCCTGGAGCCAGTCAAACACTTCCGCCTGGAGCCGGCCTTATTTCGCAGGAAATAATAGCGCATTCATCACACATTCTTATACACTTGTTTATAATCCTTACAGTATATACGAGGACTAACCTAATGGAGCCTTCTATCTTTTGTTTTTGAATCCTGTTTCGGTGCCGAATAATATATGTTGTTTACGTTCGCCGCCATTCAAATGCGTTTCGAAAACATGTGTTTCGTAGTTTTTATCAAAATAGTTTCTGCTTTTATATAATTTTATTAACAAAATAATCAAATTGATCAGAAACTATTTTTTTTAAATTAATTTAGATTTAAAACACAATAATTAAAGTGCAGAATTAAAATAGAATAATATTTTTTGTATTCAATTATAAAAAAGTCTTTTAAATTAAATCAAAATGTTATTTTTTGATCTTTCCTGTCATTTTACCAATAAAGTCGATAATAAAAAGTTTTCTAATTTTATAAGTGGATTTTCATCGAGGGCTTTGCTTGGTACTTGTCAACTTAATGTCGATTTCTAATTTCCAGATAATCCCACCAATTCTTGAGGGAAAAATTTGTTTAGTTTCAGCAGCTATGATGGATTTCATCGAAATTAAATTTTAATTAAATTCTAAGTTCGAATCTTCTCTTGGGTTCTATTTGGGAGATATGTCCGGATTCATGCCGGCGCCTTCGAACTGGGTTTTCTGCGTTTCCCCAATTTGTAAGACAAATGCTGAAAGAGGTATTATAACATCAAGTCGGTCTCAGTCGTCACCCCCCCTTTGTGAGCAGCAAAAAAAATTCAAAAGATTACAGTTAAAAGTAACTCAGCAGTTTTGATGGTCTCTTTTTTTTTCTTTTCATGAAGTCTAAATTTTGTGCGTTTACATTATAACTAGAAAATAAACTAAATACAATCAGAATTAATATTTTGGCAAGAAAAAAGTTTTCGTTAACATACAAAATAACAAATTTATGTAATTTTGTAAAAGATGATAACCGAAGGAGAACCAACTTAATAAGGAACCTAATTCTTACTAGACACTAGAGCCATATTGTATTGACAAATAAAATATAATAAGTATATTCACAAGCAAGAACAATCCTCAAAAGTTAAGATAATTAATATTTCTGTACGTATATAAATGCGTTACACTATATGTTCATATATTTTTCTGTGTTTTATTATGGATCAGTCGTAAACTTTGATTATTAGTAAAATAACAAAAACAAAGAAAATTTTTATTTGTGATGACGACGAGAAACAAAGAGCAGACCGATATTTCACTAGTTTAACAATTTGGCAGCGGTCACGCAAACAAATCATATCGAAAATGAGCAATAACTCGGCGGTGGGGCCGTTCCGGAAAACGCTAGACGTTACACCAACTGCCGGTGGTGCATTTTTATTAATTTGACAAAAAGTCACAGTTGAAAGACGCCGCCTAGGGGCGCCGCCGCGACGCCCCGGTCGCCAGAAGTCCTAAGAAGTGGCGTCATTTTATTTTGCTCATGTTTATAAAACGAAGACCATCATTTATTTACTGATTGTGCTCGTGTCCCACACTTGCTTTTCCGTTCAACAAATTGGAATAATAATGGATCCGCATGAGCGCGATAACTTTCCAGTTTTTGCGCGCTTTTCTTCGTGATAACACTGAGAAGTCATGAACGGAAGAGATTTATCTGCTTGCCGAAAGAATATATTTATTCCTTTCTAAGTATCATTCATTTTTAAGTTTCGCATCCTTTTTCTTTACGAAAATTTTTGCTCATTACTTAATTGCATCGTTTTCTTTAAATATATTATAGACACATGGTCGGATTGCATTATATCATGCAAGAAGAATTCTTCTCATTTGTAATAAATCAGTGATTTTCAAGGATGTCCTCGAAAGACTATCTACCTCATAAATAAATTAGAAATGAATATATAGTTTACTATTAATTTGCTATTTTGGCTGGCCCATAACTGCTAAAATTTGAAAAAGTTTGGAGATCTCCATAATGAGCTTGCTTTAAATCTTTCCATCTTTTCTTACACATTTAACAAAAAATAGCCCTCCTTTTTGCCAAAGTAAAACAAAAATCCCTAAATCTAAGCTCTTTGATATAGTTAAATTGACAAAATTGTAATTGAGCTTAAATTTAAATACTATAAAACAATTCAAGTCATTTTATGGCAGTTGAATATTCAGTTTTCTATTTTGTATTCAATTTGAATTTCTAACAAATTAACATACATAGTCATACTTCCTGTACAGAAAGCAATTTGTACATAACGACCTCATAAAGAAAATAATTCAATTTCAGTGATTTTAATTGAAGGAAAAACGTAGCGAAAACATCTAGAGATATTAGAAGACAAAAAATGACTGTTACATAAAAACTGCCATAAAGATATGGCATTTACGGCCAGAGTAACCCGGTTATTCGGAAATTTAATATTACAAGTTCAATATTCAGAAGTCGCCGGTGATGACCGTTGCGGCAGAAATTGTGATTAGAATCGATAATTCAGCGATAAAATTGATTATAATCCAACGTTTCTTAAGTCTGTTGTTGTTTTCACGTTACACGGACGCGGCTAGAGACCGGAGTTCTGGCTCCGGGGCTTGTTGTCCTGGCTGGCACCAGAAGCCCGGAGCCCGAGTCCACTCTTGTCGCGTCACTCTGGGCGCCGTCATCTCTGGCTCCCCCTATTTATGCCATTGTAGTGTCAATATTAATGTTACACACACACATGCATGCGCCCCTGTTTATAAAATCTTCTCGTTTGCAGTCCACCCCTATTTACAACGTTTTCGAGTTGTTTACTGTCAGCAAAAAATATATAAAAACATTTTATTTAATGAATTTTAAAGAATTATGAAAATAAAAACAACATTTTATTACATAAAATAGGAGGTTACATACACATACGCAGAAGATAATTTTTTAATGACTATCCTGTATTTACCAGGAGCTCTCGCGTCAGCTAGTAAATATTTATCTTCTCTCTTATCTTTATATTAAATTGTATTAGGTATTACTTTAATAATATACGTATAATTTTATATATTATTAAAAATAGTGACAAATAGTGGTTCTAATAAAAAGAAAACTATTTTTTTAGAAATAAATTTCAAATTTATAACTCACATGCACAAGTGTTTGCTTACGGTATAATACAAATTGGTAAGGAAAAATAGTGGTTAAAGTTAAACAAAACAGACAACAAAGGTATTTTTAATTTGTTTATTAGAAATAGAAGGGTGGAATGTGTAAAAGCAGGAAACGTGATCAAATGAAAATTGATTGCTGAAATAATTTTGGGTGATTGTATGTATGATGTGATTAGGGGGATAATCGGTAACGTCATTATGTAGAAGGCTAAATGCAAAGGGGTTTTATTAAAAAGGACAGGGGAAGAAGTAAACAAAATGCTAAGACATGTTTTGAAATTACGGACGTTGCTATATAGGGTGAAAAATTAACGACAAGTCAACAAACAAACTGACAAACAGTGGTTTTTTTCCTTGGAGGCGCCGTCTCTGCGGTGTCGGGCGCCGCGCCAGAGGATGCTCCGACAGACGCTGATGGCCCGACCAGGCGCCCTGCTCCGTCGCGACGACCCTAACGCCGCCTGCCTGACGGACGCTACCACTCTGATATTACCGAATACTTATACAATCGGAGATGATTGCAACTAACACACCATATATTAATGCATTTAGATTCGATTACATCGGATAAACACCGAACAGCTTCGCCAGGAAAGTTCCGTTTCCTGTACGGGAACGCGTGCTGTTTGAGTGCGACATCTAGTAAACTCGGTACGACTTACAAACAGACGCATAGAACAAGTGGTTTTTGTGGCGCCTTGCGTTTAATTTAACTATGTGTTTGCCTACTAGGGGATTAATTACACGTTTAATTCCATCGTATAATTTATTCCGACGTTATTAATTCGCTTCTCTTTAACTGGCGATCGGTTACGTCTTCATTAAAACTTATTAGTCTTGTTATTCCCCCGGAAAATTTTGATTTCATTGCGCTTAATTATAGTGCAGGATAAATAAAACAATCTGAGCTTGGGAAAGTTGAAATTTATCAAACGCATGCAACCTTGTAAATCTCAATTAATGCTATAAAAGATACATTACGAAGAAAATGTTTACAGATCGCATCATAACGTTGTAAAAGCATTTTAAGTATTGAACCTACAAAAAGCTTTAAATGTCCTTCTCTAACATTAAATGCAGGAGATTTTAAGTTTAAAAATATAGGCTGCATAAAAGATTTAAACCGGAATTAAATTTAAGCCTGACCCAACTTATTTTGTAACTCAAAATGACAATTATGAAATCGTTACATAAATAGAAATGAGTTACATTTAAGTATTGATTGCTCAAAACATGAGTTACAGAATGAGTTATGAGTTACAGAATAAGGGGGTAAGTTAGAATGTGATACGCAACGTCAAATTAATCCTGGCTTAAATCTTTTATGCAAACCCAGCTTTAGTTTATTTAATTTATAAAGCATATTCTTTGAAATCATTAAGAATTCTAATTTAAAACTTTCTAAATGATATAGTTAATGCAGAAGACAAATTGAAGAGTATTAAAATATTAACAAAGAAAAAGAAGAAAATTAAATACAATAATAAGACAATGAACACAAAGATATTGAATTCCATTGTATTTTTAATGAAAAACAAGAAGAAACAAGGTCTTTCGAACTTGTTCACTCATCAAATTAATTCTTGCATTAGAATTGCAAGTAGTTTTTAATATTCATATTTTTTTTCTTTACAAAGCGTAAATATCAACCAAAATTTTTCCATAATTACCGCCGATCTTGCGTAAATTAGATGGCGTATGCATAGTCAACATTTAAACAACACTTTTTGTCGAAGCATTGAATTGCTAATAATATCCGTTGAAGCGGTAAATACTTAAAAATTAATAACTTAGCAAAAAAATTACCGTCATCTGTTTTTCAAATTTATCTAATACAATAGCTTAAGTCTTCCAGTTCAAGATTTACGATTAGATTAGATTGAAATGTGTTGTTTAGGCGATTAACACCTTACATCACGCGGCCATTGCATTTGTTGTAAATACCCTCAGTCAGAGTTAATCAGGCAGATTTGATTCCGTAAAGAAACCTAAAGTTGTTTTCAGTAGAAATTAAGCTTTTACTCTATCAATTTAACTTGAAGGCTTCCGCGGCCGTCGTCCATTGTTGAATTCTTGGCTTCCGGTTGGAACCGCGTGTCTCGGATTTCTTCACTGCCGACGTTTCGTTCTCCGTTGCAGAAGAACTTCTTCAGGACTGCTGTTGGTGGTGATGCTGCTACTGCTGCTGCTGAAGAAGTTCTTCTGCAACGGAGAACGAAACGTCGGCAGTGAAGAAATCCGAGACACGCGGTTCCAACCGGAAGCCAAGAATTCAACTTTTACTCTATCGTTTGTTTTCATTTTTACAAAAGCTCTTTTTTAGGTGGTATCATTAGATAGCATTGAAGATGTAGAAAGTAAATTTTCTAAGGCAATAGTTTTCTTTTTTGGAATGAATTCTGATTGCATACCCTGAGATTGAAAAGTTTTTTTTTTCAAATTATTCAGAAAATGTCAAAACGTGAAACCGTAGTGCCTAAAAGATTTCGATTTCGACAGTTCTTTCGTTATAATTAATACTAATAGGTTTGTGTGGAATATCTTTACCATTCAGATTTCTCTCTGTTTCTGATGCTTGATTAGTATAATGATTTTGTTGATGAAACAAAAAGAGAGATTTTTTTTTAACTTAACCGAAATGCAATCGCAATGAAAACGAAAAAACTCAGTGAAATAATCAATGCTGGCAATAAACAGTAAATAAATACCAAACTGAGCTGCGATTAAACATAATAATTCGGGGAGGTTATTGTCCGCACGCAACAACAAACACGATCGCGCATTGCATTATACATAAGGCCACGATCTTCCCGTCTACGCCTGGACATCATCTCCAGCCCGTCCTCCGCCTGAAAAGCTAACCAATTTGCAGGGCTTTTCGTCCCACAAGTTCTGACGTAGTTTTAACTGTAAACATTTTCATAATGGGCTTGTTGCTATTCTATGCACGGCGTACATTGTTACACACCGTATTGATTGTGGCGCTGACAACGACCTATTAGGTATCGTAATTATTAGCTGAATAATAACAGATAAAATGTTAATAACCTGTTCGGACGATTAGCTCGTGGAAAAACGGCAGAGTCATGGAAGCTGTCGTTTAATTTCACAATAAAAATCTTTTGCGCGTAATTACAACATATTCTGAATTCCAGAATATATAAAAAAAAAACGTTAGCTTTGCAAATATGAGATGTCCAAGTTTCCTATACTAATTGTTAAATATGTTTTGTAACTTCAATTTAATGTGAAAGGAAAATTCTAAATAAAAATTTCAACAACTTTGGATTTTTTTTTTAATTGCATACAGTATTAAAATTTATCAATAAAGTTCAGAAACATTTTGTTATTCAACGTCAGCGTCGAAAGTATTTAGAATTCATTCAGAAACGACACAAAACCGAATAAAAACAAAGAGGGAAGTACAAAGAGAATGAGTGACAGCAAAGAATGTGTGGTGGCTCTTTGACTCGCTTGGAATGTGGACTGCAAGGAAATAACAAACTGTTTCATTTTTATTTTTGTAGCCGAGGCTCAAGATGAAACGAAAACAGATTCGACCCGACCTCCGAATATAACAAAGAATTCAAGAAATGCCGCAATTATTATATTGACAACTCAATTTTTCCATATTAATATGCAACGACTTTCATGATTAAATATGAATACCGAAATGAAGAAAATCACACTCAGAAATGTAAATAAAGTATAAATGTTTTAATTACTTTTTAACACTTTATAAAAAATAATTATACTGTAATACGTATACAATTAGACATTAAATTTATACTTAATTTTCTTTCTCGTGCTTGTAGAAAATGTACTGGAGTTTATTTGCTCGAAGTAAATTGTAACGTGTATGTTTGGTTGTCTAACTCTCTGTATAGAACGAATAGAATACATTCTACCTTCTCCGCATAACATAAAAATCGCCTGATTTTTTTTTTTCAAAATACATCCTCAGCTTCTTGTTGGTACAACAATGCATATGTTAGAAAAATAATGTTTGGTTACGCAGGCGAAAGCCCTAATTACACAGACATCCCAAAACCACAAATGTATAGTAAAAACACGAAATTACGTCCTCCGCAGCAAATGATAGAGTAGAAATGGCGCCAGAACAAAACGTACTTATTAGGCATCTGCTTATTCTTTAAATTCTTTTTTCTAGTGACATATTTCCCAGTATAATTTATAAACCCAGACGAAAGTAATTGCCTTGAGTTTCATTGCGGTGAAAACAAAAATTTTTTGATGGTGTATTTACATACTTATTATAAGCGTACAGACAGTTATTGTTGAAAGGGTGTATTAGAAAATGTACACGTTTTCTTTCGTGTTAAAAAATTAAGTGGGTTAGTAATTTAAAACTGTATTAAAAGCAATAATTTAATTAATAAGAGGTCCTTTTGCACGATTAACAATTGATTATCATAAAAATGGTTAATGATTTTGTCTCTCGGTTTTTTTGAAATGACCGTCGAGTAATGTTTAATTAGTAAAAAGGGGGAATGATCAGAGACCTTACAGATATATTACTAAAATTCAAAATACTACATCAAATAACAAAATATTTTGAGCTTCAAATTTTGTTTGCATCTATAGTAGACTAAAACTATGTCTACACCCCCTCGCATACAATGAATTAAATTTAATAATATTTAAATAATACACCAATTTTATTAACAGAAAAGAAAGAATCAACGCAAGGTATATTTATTGTAGAATATAGCCTTAGGAACCATTGTTTTTATAATTGTTACTGGTGCATTAAAACTGTATAGAAAATTTATCTTGTATTTATAAAACCAGCACTGGAACATTGATTATGTAACCATTTAAACGTAATTCGATATTAGGTCAATCTACAGTATGTCTACGGAAATTTCTGCAATAGTCATATGACTAATATATTTTTCATTATTTCTTTTGATTTAAATATTCCTTCATTAAAAATTGAAACTGCAATTGTCTTAAACATTTCACATTATTTCTTACTACTACAATTTTTATGAGTTTTAAATATGGAAAAATCATTCAATGTTCAATCACTCTACGCACGTTACTTAACGATGCAGAACTAACGCGTGTTCAAAAGAAAAGTTCATCAAGTTGGTTTTGATTTTTTGATGAAAGAAGAAAAAAGCGAAAATGGACGAGTTCCTAAACTAATTGACATTAATTTGATGTGCGACAGTTACTTTATTTAACGTATTTGGTTTGTTGTATGTGTTGTTCAACTTTCAGTGTGGTTGTTACAAATTAGCCGTTTTCAGGGGTAAACAGAACATTTTTTTATTTACCGCTGTGAAATATAAAACATTTTAAATCGTAAGTGATCTAATTCAAGACTTGTTTCACAATGTTACGAAGAATTCAAAGACTATTTTTTAATTGAACACTTGATAGTTCGTTAAACGTTTGGACCGAGGTTTGGACAGTTTTTTAACGTATTAATTGTAACATGAATTAAATTTACCAATAATGTCCGATTCCGTAACATTTTACTAAACAAATCCGCTGCTGCAACGTAAGCATAGCTTTAACTTATTAGCAACAAGTACAGAATGGAATAAGTTCAACTAATCACTTTGAGAAGTTCGGTTAATGCGATAATTCTGAAAGTAACTTGAACTTAGACATATTGTTGAGAGTAAACAAGGATGTTTCCTAAATTTAAAATCATGAACGACGCATTTCAAGAGCTTTTCTGTCATTTTTGTAGATTTTAATGTAAGCGAATTTTTGCAAAAAAAGTCTTTTTTTAGAAAACATAAAATAAAAAAGTTTTTCCTCTTTTGCGGGAAATCTGTGAACGCAGTGTAATGTATGTGGGGTAGGCGTCATTCTCGTAAAGTTCTAATTAGAAAGATCAAGGGCTGAGAGGGTAAATTAGAGAAAATGCGCGAAAGACGTGTCAGTCTCAGGAGGTGACTCTCGGCGAATGGATTATTATACATAGGAGAACTTCAATTTCTACAAAAGAAATTTATTCTTCCAACTGTAACTCTTCATCGTCCGAAAATCTTTGTCCATGATGCTTTTTCTTCATATAACGAAATAGAATAATAGAAGCCTAATCTGGACTGTAAGGAGTGGCATAGTTCTTCGAAGTCGAAATCCTCAGGAAATCTCGAACAATGGCAGTGTTACATACAGGAGCGTTGTCGTGCGAATTCAAAAACCTTTTCAGATCGATTTTGTTTGATAGACTCCTCCAGTTTTCCTAAAAGGTTACTCTAATACCTAAGTTTTGCGGGGAAGACTATTAGCTAAATTCCACTGGAATCTTAAAAAATCGTAGCCATCACTTTGCCAGTCGATGGTTGCACTTTAAATTTCTTTTGTGTTGAAGAATGGTTGTGCTTCCATTGATTCTTGTTTACTCTTAGGATAAAGTAAAACAAGAAATAGCTGAGCATATCCTCTGTGATTGCTCTGCACTTGCCTCGATCAGAGGTCCCATGTTAGGGGAGTTCTGGTCTGACATGGCTGGAATTCGCAGTGCCCCTCTGTCGAACATTCTTGGCTTCGTCGAAAGAGTGGGATGGCTCGAAGAACGCTGAAAGTCAAACACTGAACATGGGGATAGTACAATGGACTCAATTGTGGCCTAAGTGCATGTGAATTTTTATTCACCCGCCTCACCAATTCAGAATTCAGAATCCAGGGTAAAGTGATGGATCCACTTTTCGTCCCCTGTCACAATTTTCTCAATAAAATTCTCTTCATATCGTCACAGGCAGCTAAACAATGCTGCGAACTTTCAACTCTCCGTTGTTTATTGAAGGAAGTGAGCATTTGGGGTACCCATCTTGCGCTCAACTTTGACATTCTTAGAAGTTCGTTAATTATTTGGAAAAAAAAAATGTATTTGCTTTGGAATATTCCCGTCTTTTATGAGAAATTTTATTACTGTTCGATGTTTCATTTTGTCCATGATGTAACATACCACAAACCCGTAGTTTAAAAAAATTAACTTCAACTGTAATAATCCTATGCGAACGAGACTTGCTACAAAATCTTTTGACGCTTCAAACTATAAACAAAAGCAATTGTTTTTCATTTCATGACTTTCATCATAGTCAATAGTTATCAAATAGTCCTCGTAACTCTAAACGTAATTTAATAACAAACAAAAATAGTAGCACTTTCTTTCTTCCTGAAACTTTCTACTGTATAAACGAATGAAGTGTGATGGAATTTTTTGTACATTTGTAATCAATCTACAAAAATATGTTCATTTAAAGTTTAAAATTAAAAAAAAGTGGTATATTTTTAGGATGATGAAAACGCACATTCAAGTGTCATCAGCAAAGAAAGTTTATCAGGACATTCTAATATCTAAGTTTAGTAACAAAATTTAAGCTGTCATCAATTGGCAGAAGCAGATAAAATCATATACAGTTTGTCTGGTAATTATCCGTTTCGTTCGAACCGCTTCTTCGTGGAAGCCGCATCTTTCGCGGGCGAATCATGTCTCCGGCGTCTAAAAATACGCTCATTTCGAAAACAGTAACGTATAGAGGAGTTGGTAATCTCTTTTGTGTAAGACCATAATACTGTCGCGCCGAAAGACAGATTGAGAGAGTGCAACATGTGATTATGTATCATTTGTCTGCAGGCCGCTGGCCGACTTCATGCACGAATACCGCAAATGACAGGTTGCGCGATAATTCGGTCGGCTACATCTCTACTACTCCGTCTCGGCCTTTGTGCTGTCATCTTTCTTACAGATCTAAACTGTAATAATGTAAATGTTGATTTAACTCACGTTCGTTGAAATATAGTCGCCGAAAAGGCCGCAACACAAGATGACATTTCAAAAACATGTACAACCTACCTTGTTGTTAATGCATGTGATGATTTATGTACATGTATTAAATAATAATTTTGTTAAAATTCAACTAAATGTTTTGATTTGCTTGTAACAGTATTGTGCAATGAAATTTGCTTTTACTTTCTCCTACAGGATCTTTTGTCGGTTGCTACTTATCCAGAAAATGTTTAAAATATGCTGAATAATTCTAATTAATAAATCAGAGTCAATCTATAAAATCATGTTACGACATTATCTGATAAATACAATGCGCGTTCTGTAAATAAAGTGGTAAAACTGCAAGAAAATTTTACAATAATTATTATTCTCTAGTGCAGCGTGACTTTGACATTGTTATTACTTGACACAATATCAGCTGGTCTCAAAGAATAAAACGATATTTAGCACACCAACGAGAATGTTAGAATATCAAAATTTAGAAACGCAATTGTGTCACTTTATTAGTGAACTAAAATTTTGTGAGTGTCACGACGCTTTCTCCGATGCGTTTTGCTTCATCCAACGTAGATAAGCGATCTAATTTACGCAAATTTACACCATAAGTCGTAAGCAATTAAACGATTTTTAAACATACTAATTGAATTCTTATAAACAAGAATTAAAATAAACTCAATTTATATTAGAGACGATTGAGTTTAAACTGCAGTTGATATTTGGGAAATTTTGTCGAAAATTGAGTCATTAGATGAATCATTACTATTTATGATGACGTATCACATGTTTAAAGTTTGCAACAACCATTAAAATTCCTCAGTATAAGCAAAATACATAATAATTCCAGCTGGTATGATCTCTGTGTTACGGCCCTGTTAAATCTTCTTAGAATGTTGAAACTTTATTTATGACCCAAAACCCTCTTGCGACACGTGCCCATTGTAAACATAAAGGATCTTAGGCCGCAAAAACCATTTTAAGAGTGGAATACTATAATTCTAACCATGATTTTTTGTTAAAAAAAATTATTTCCTCATTTAAACATACACATCTGTAAATTGATACTCATTTGCTAGATGTCTAATCGTCATTAGTTTCTTTTTTTAGTAAATTAAGGCGGTTCAGGTAAATCCCTAAAACTTTTGCGTTTAATATTTTTTTGTATGTCCAATAATTAAATGTGTTGGTGCCTTTCAAAATATAAACAAAATCTCTGTGCATTAGGAAATATACTTTCCTCTAAGAAATTCTTTATTGTTCAACTAAACCACAAGTTGTACGTAAAAAGATACGTTTTGCTAAACAAAAAATTAAACAAAATTTTTATACTGTTTTGTACTGTTGTATATATTGGGTGGTATGTAAGAAACGAAGTAGATGGTAGTACTTCTCAAATTAGTAGGTTCTTCGAAGTATCTATTGTTATATAAAATAGCTTTGAAGCATAGTCTATGAAAGCTAAGTTTATACTACAACACTTAGTAAATATTACTGAGTAGTGGTATCTACTTACTATAAAATGAAGTATCTATTACAGAAGTGGCCAAGAAAAGTAAGTGCCTTGTTCGTTCTTTTGTCATACACGAATACGGTTTGTTGAATATCTGTCATATCTATGTCTGTATACTTTTGCAGCAATTATTCATCAAACAACATCAGTATATATTCTCCTTTCTGTATACATTTTCCGGGTACGCGTTCCTATTCATAAACGCCATAATATTTTATTATAATTCTCGTCGGAGAAGTTTAATAAATAGCGGTTTCACTTAAACTGAAAACTGAAGTAGATACTACGCGGCAGCCGAAATTTAAGGCTTTTGAAGCAGAGACTGAAAATATCCAGTAGGTGTTTCTATGGCGAAGTAGAAACTTGTACATAGTAGTATCTACAAGATGCAAATAGTAAATACCACCTTCATATACTAAGTGCTTCACCTTTGAAGTAAGTGCTTGAAGTATTAGCACGTACTTACTAGCGCACGTACTTACTAGCTTACTACGTTTTATGCATACCATCTATTCAACTATATTAACACATTAATAGTTTGAAATCTATATTAGAGTGTAAGTCCTTCCTTTCTTTTAAAAAATTGTAGGTATATGAAAAAATTGCCAAAGTTCTTTCCTATATACTGAAGAGAAAAGAAACTGGTAAAAAATTATATATAGAATGAAATAAGGACCCTTAAATCGCTGTAGAAAATATTTCTGTAAAAATAATTTTTCAATTATCGACGAAAAGGAATTAGAACTGAAAAAGAATTTCTCTTCAGAGTAGAGAACATTAAATTGAGTAACGATATATTTCAAGTTTCCGTGGTGTAGTGGTTATCACATCCGCCTAACACGCGGAAGGTCCCCGGTTCGATCCCGGGCGGAAACACTTTTTTCTTCCCACAAACAGAAACTTCTACATTTATTTAACGAGAGTTTTCAATACCAAGTTTACACAATTTTCTTGACGAAAAATTAAACTGATGTAACGTAAACCGTTCATTAAAAGTTTTCAAGGAAGGAATTTAGTTAGAAACTGCAAACTTTCGTAGCCGATATACTTTCAAAAAGAACTGTTCAAATGAAATAAAATTGACTTCCGGTTATAACGGAAGTTGCCATCAATTTGCTTCTTTTTGATGTAATTCTATATTTTTCGTTACGTTGCTGAATTTAATTGAATTCCGTAAGCATAATCTATTAAGTACTTCAGAGATGATATACACACTGGGCGTTTCATTGAAGATGCATCAAACTTGGTGTGCGGGTAGATGTCGGGAAAAGAAAGAAAAGTGTCTTTGTAAAATTTTCTCTGCAATGAATAAATATCCTCTAGAATGTCGCCCCAGTCGATTCGGCGACACACATAAAATATCATGGTTGTTGGCAATGAATAAAAATAATAATTAGTCGTTTATTTTCTGTTCTCCATTTAATACGAATTTTCTAATTGTTAGTTGAAGAATTTTAGGATTGTTCAAACATTTAGTAGTTTGCGCTTATTTAAGAATTTATTATTCACATTCACCGTTTCATGAAACCGTTCGTAGAAATTTAGCGCCCAAGTACCTGGTTTTAACCAAAACATTTCGTTCGCCATACTACCCCAATTAAGGACTCTAGGATTTAGATTTAATACTTTAGTAATTAATAATAATTAATAATTAATAAATTATTATTAAATTAAATAAGTCTAAATGTCCACGCGATTTAACATCGCTGCTGCATTCGACGTGTGGCAAAGTTGAATACACCGAGCTTTCGGTCAAGAGCAAAATAAAATCTAGTCTGTTTATGGATTTATTACCCCCTGCAGCTGTGTGTCATTCAAAAATGTAATTTAGATCGCCGGTTTTATTTCACGATTCCTCGCGACTACAAATTTCAACTTGCTCTGATTAAAATTTTTTATTAAGATAAGTTGTTTGAAATAATGTCAGAAACGTGTCCCTCAAGTTTGAAGTATCTTCAATGAAACAGGCTGTATGTATTGTACGTGTTACATAGAAATTGGACTTAACGTTGAAAATTTCATTAGTCTCGTTCCTCGACTATGAATAAGATTGAACAAAAAAGTACGGACCAATAATTCGATGACCCACTATCCCAGCCAACACGTTAACCTTTTGGGGATATCGTGTATTCGCCTCCATCATTCAATGCGGATTTTCAACTTTCCAATAACCGCAATTTTGCTTATTGACAGTACCATTGAAACAAAATGTTGCCTTCTCGGAAAAGAGAATATTCGTAATGAATGCAGAATTTGCATTAGAGACTCCATCATTGTCTCGCAATTCTGCGCTCGTCGATCAAAATCACGAGTGCACCAACTGCACTCTTTAGGGCTGAAAATTTTCTTTATGGAAAAGTCTCTAAACTGCATTTTTTGACGTATTAAGATATAAAATGACTCCCACGAAGGCTGAATGTGGATTTTTTTGCACAATGTACGTGACATCCAATTGTCTGTCTTCGTCTAAAACCGATGAACGTCCGACTTTAGGTCTATCTCGTACATGTCCAAGATCGCGAAATTTGTTCTCAATTCGACTTACTGCTGATTGTGATACTGACAGTAACTTCTTCATGCGTCCGAATTCTCCAAATCCAATCATAATTAAAATTTCGATTTTTTCGGCTTCAGTAAGTCTAATTTCTGCTATATAATCGCCAAAAAGTAACAATCGTCGCATCCGAGTATTTTTCTGAAACATTTTTCTCAACAATTTTATAGAATTTATCCACTACTTTCGTTAAATATTGCACAATTTAATATTAGGGGCATCTTCAAAATTTTAAGTCTCATTACTTTTCTATGCTAATTAAACTTAGCATTCTTTCAAAATCCGGTCAACTGTGTGACAATTTTTATATCTGACTTCATTAATATGTTTACCACTTTATCTGATTGGTAAAATCCGCGCGTTTTATTGTCCGACATGACTAACCCAATTTCAATAACCGTCACTATTAGATAACATCCACAAACGGCGACGCGAAAGGGGACGCTGATAATCGCGTCAGTCGGTCGCACTAAATAAATATCGCATTTCCGAGCGGGGAAATCACATTCTGCTCGTCATGAACTGAATTTAAAAGCACAACAATATGTGGCGATTGGAGGAGCCTTCTTTAGCGCCGGGAAGTGAGTCTGCTCGTTCTAGACCGCCGCCGGCACCTTGTTACGGTGGTATTCGGCTTGCAGGCACGGACTACCTAGATTTTCAACTCAACGATTTCGAATTTTACATCTTAAACGATGAATCAAAGTTACAATACAATGTAGACAAAAATAAAATGTCAATCTTCAAAAATTATTTGTTCTTTGTACATTCTGGAAATGAAACTGAAATACTCATAAATTCCTTGAATGAATTCAACCGATTGAAAAATTATTTACAGGGAATGTTCTGATACAATCACAACCATGACCAATTAAATCCCGAACTTTATTCTTAATTTTCTTGTAAATCGGTTTTGATTGCAGTGGATTTCTCGAGCTTCCCCTTACAGTTATTTCGACCTTATTTGTATAGCGGATGCTGCAATCAAAACCGATTTGCAACAAAATTATTAAAACTTTCAATATGATTTGACAGCACGCTTGACCGCCTTGTATGGGATGGCTTATTAAGTAGCAAACTGACTGCAATTTATCATTTCTAATGCAATGTTAGGTCATAAAATGATTGCGGGATGCGCGAATGAAACTTTTCACCTATTCTTAACATATTCGTCTTATTTCGTTCTTAATATAGGAATATTCTGCTACATATTTCAAATATTTAGCGATTTACATCGCAGACAAACAATATATTACTCAAAACAAAACAAACCACCTCACAAAGTAAAGTTATAAATTAACAAATTACATCATTATTTACAAACCAGTGCATCTCATTACTCTTTCTGTAAGTTTAATGCTAGTGTGTTGCAATTTTCTCATGTTAAGTTGATTATTTTTAAACTTGATTCACTCCGGCTGCTGCGAAGGATAAAAGAATATTTTCAGTGGGAATATTTCCGGCTAGTTAGCTATGCTGAAACGCTTTGGGTTTCACAACGTTACTCATCTCTTAAATATACAAAATTCCAGGTATTCGCCGTATCAGTTCGTTATAAACGCGGATTATTTAATTTAGAAATCTAGGCACGCGTCCTTAAATTATCGCGCAGGACGTTTAACACAAGCGAATGGGTTTCAGGAACGCACATTATTCACACATCACATACTTTTGTGTGATTTGTGTCGCCTATTACAGAAAGTATGCTAAAAATATTTGTTTGTGAACGTGCAAGACATGTTATTGTCTTTACTTTATAATTTTTAAAGTCTGCTTTCAAAACTTAATTTTGAACTGTTCAAAAAATTATAAATGCCAAAGTGTGTACAAATAACGATAATAAAAAATATTATTCTAATATATGTATGCATGAATGGCTAACGAATATTCTTTCATAAACTATAAGGCACTTTCACTGTACAGTGCAGGTGACTCCTTGTCAAAGAATTAAGGAATTATTTTCAATTGAAGAAAGATCTGGTAATCTAGGGTGCTGAGTGTAGGTAAAACATAAAATTCTAGAAAGAGAAATTTTGAAACATGCAAGGATTTCTCGTTAAAAGCCATCGATCATTGGCTCAGTTATAAAATCAATAAATACAGAACTGTCACAGCTACTTAAGGTTTATTTCTGACCAATTTAAAACCGTTCAAATCAGTTGGACTTCGAAGTAGGGAATTATTTCGACAGCTCCTTTGAGAAGTACGACTCTAATCTTGAACGGTTCAGAATTGTCAGAACACGCGGTTCAAACAGACCTTTAAAAAATCAATATCAACAACACATCGTGGATTTACTTTTTTCAATTATTTATAGTAAATTAACTGAAGTAACTCACAAACAAAAATTTGTAGTACAGAAGGTAATAAAAAGAAATGATGAACATACAACATGCATAGCTTTTGAAATGTTTTCTTTCATATTCGAAAACTCCTTCTTCATCGGCCGAATACACAACAAAGTACAAAAGTTGATTTAGGAAGCAACTTGAAATCAAACTTACAGATTTGTTTTCTATAACTAACATGTTACTACAAAGGTGTTTCTAACTGAATTCTTGTTTAACAATGAACTTTAATTTTATAAATCTGTTGCGATCAAGACATAAAAATTTCACAGTATAAAAGCTCAGTTTTGTAGGATTCTAGTCGATGACATATTTGATTCAAAAGACTCTTACAAAGATTTCTATAAGCAGTTGTCTTCATAACTGCTAATTTCTTTAATTACTTTTAGTTATAAGGACACAACCAATATTATCAAAATCACGGTTGATGAGATGAGCCCTCCGTCATCGATCACCAAAGCTACAACCGACAAATATTTGAGTATTATTTCCTTTTAAACGGTGAATAAGAAAAGGATAGAGTTATGGTTTATATGTCTTTTACTTCAACGTCAAACGCGTATAATTTATGACGCAGTGCTCATCTATTATGATTACGATAACATAGATTCATCTTAAATGTAGATGATGCTGCGTTTAAAGCAAACTTATTTACTATTGATTTTTGAAAGATTCGACATAAAATGAAAGCGTCCGATACAGGTAAATAATGCTGCATTTTATTTAAAATAGGTGTATTGTCTACATAATGTAGAATACACCATTATCTACGTGTAGAAAATATTAACTGCATACACGTTGTTTGTGAAGTAGATGACGTTAGAGCACATAGTTATACTTATAGAAAATTGTGATTTAAAAAAATCAGCAATGCAATGCGGAATTACGTAAATACAAATACAAAATACAAAGTTGTTTAGTGAACACAAATACGGATTTCTTCTCCTTCCTCTTTAACATTTAAGCTATTGAAAAGTATCAAGAATACGTAGAGCTTTATACTTAGACATCCATCAGCTTCCTATCAAATGTCAAAGTCTTCTAATGGGAGTACGAATAAGGGACAAAGTAGAAGGAAATCGCTGTATCTCTTCGGAGGAAGCAATTACAATTTCATAACTTGTTTCGATAGAACATTCATGGTTTTTATTAACATCTTGTCGTGAAGCATTTGAAAAGCGCCCTTCGATTTCTGTAATTGCACAAGTTTTCTATTTCATCCAGCCAAGTACACAATGGATTTAATTCTGAAATAACATTCCACGTTTTGTTAAAATTATTTTCATTGCAAACACGTTCTTCACGTTACTTCGTACGTTTTCAAGGTGTTCTATGATGGTGGCGTTCTTCCAGGCTTTGCTCCACGTAGGTTTCTGAAGTGAATCATTGGTCTCTTGTCGACGTTTCGACTGAATCATATCTGCCATCTTCAGGTCTTCTCTGCAGCATTGTTATGCGAGTGGACCTTGCTTTTTGTTTGTAGTTTCTCCATCTCCATCTTCAGGTTTTCTCTGCTGCGTTGTTATACGAGTGGACCTTGCTTTTTGTAGTTTCTCCATTTCGTGTTCCACTCGTATAACAATGAGGAGCAGAACAAAGAAAGCAGCAGAGAAGACCTGAAATGGCAAATGTGATTCGCTACTTTTTTTAGTCTTCTGCAAAATCTCTACTGAGCTACAGGTAAAAATGATTTTACTTTTCGTTACATGAGAAAGATATTGTAATCATGTAGGAAAGTAATTTTTAATGATTGTTGTAGCCGCCGGCCGTATGTGGTACGCGGGCCTTAATTTGTCCATCCCTCCTCTATGCCATTCTCTACATCAGTTCAATTATATACGCAGTTTATACCTGAAGATGTAGAAAATTATAATCTACTTGTAAACGCCTATCACTGAGTATAATTTAAAATGATTAAAATTCCATGGAAATGAGTCGACCAATATTACCATTACTATTCATCTTAATCCCAAGCTTAATTTAAATTGGCGTCGATGAAAATGAGCATAAGAAATATTAATATACCAAATAAGTGCAAACAGTTTAAATGGAATTCAGTGATTAGTACTATTAAATCATTCGGAAAATTGAATTTCGATTTGTTTTCGAACTCACTGATTGAGCGACAAATTGCGTTTGATATTAACTGAATTGAAAAGTGTCCTTCAAGTATGTATATTTTTGACTAGCAAATGAATAGTTTTATATTTTTCATGTGAAGAGTTAGACGATTGTAAAAGTATAAAAAGCGATGTTTATTGTAAATGCGGAAATCGGCGCGAACGTGTTATATTAGTATGCAGACATCGGACAGCGTTTTCGATATTTATAAGATACAATGTCGAAGCACCAGCGCGCAAAAACAGCTCAAATTGAATTAATGTTTGTGAACTGGTTTGCTTATAAGGTGTGATACTGAACAGGTTGTTGGTGTTTTATTTAGTTCTATAAATAATTTTCACTTATATTAGCATCGATAATGTGCAAGCGCGTTGGCAGCCATGCTAGTGTGTAACGGATGCGAAGTCCGGGCCTGGCGCCAAGACGGCGCCAAACGGACGCCCCTCCATAGAGGTCTAGACCGGTCCACTCTAGCGGCTGGCGCGACAACCATCTCTAGTTTGCGCTCAGTCGAATGTTATCTGTAGAAAGTAGTGTATGGACAACTCTTTACCCTCAAGCCGGTACCCGTGGTCGTTCTTCTCCACGTAAATTCAACGTTGACAGTGGTCCTTCGAGATCTCCTGACAAGGCACAAACGAAATAGTATTGATCCGCGTAGGCACGTTGCTTTTCTCACGCATTTCTAATCAAAATCGAATCGATTACAGTGATCCCAGTGAGTGTTCTTATTGGTGTTGAATTCTTGTGGTTCGCATGAGGTTGGAGTAAGTCGCGAGTGCTGTGCGGTATTCTTTTCTGTTACTGCGTCCTCCGTTCAGTAGTGGCCCCCAAATGCTGGTCCGGCGCCGAAGACAAATCTTGTTTCATGTTCATGTTTCGGAGCAAACGGACCACACTGACTAAGCAGCTGCTGAGGGCACGCAAGAGGCGGAGTGATGATGAAGCGCGGCGTGCGGTTGAGGACGACCCCAACGAATTAATGTCCCTTCTCAAAAAACTGAAAGACAACCAGCTGGAGATGCTCTTCACCGCCGTCGAAAGTCACGGCAAAGACCTCTCCAATTGCGTGCTGGTGCCTCGTGATAAAGAACCGCATGTACTCTGCTGCCAGACATGGCGATGGCCCGACGTTAAAAACAGTGATCTTCGTCGATTACCCGCTTGTCGCTCCGCCTCCGATACAGTTTACATTTGTTGCAATCCATACCATTGGAGTCTTCTATATAAAGCAGGTAACATATTTGAACTCTTATTGGAAATCTGTGTGTGTTATCTGTCAACCCGAATCAAAAAAACCTTACATAATAACGAGCACCGACGGACAGTATCGGCTTCGCAAACAACAACATACAACCCACAATAAAAAATTCGGTTACGTAACTAAAGCGTCGACGTCAACGACTTGAACAAAATCAAAACAAAGGGATTAAAATTTACACCATACTCATTATCAACAGGTGTATTCTTTTGACTTGTCCCAATGAGAAATATTTTCAGTTTTTGGTTTTGATACTTCCCATGTTTAACATTTTTTTTTTTAGAAGTCTGACATTTTTCAATTTGTTTGGGTTGATTAAATGCGTAGTTGTTTAATGCATTGTTTGGTCTTTAATAATGTACAGAAAAGCAATTATCTCATGTATACATAAGAGGGACCTTGTAAAATGTTTTTCACATACATAATCTATATTCTTGTTTCAACAACTTATCACAAGGGTTTTAATTTTATCTTGATTTCTATAATATACCTACATATATTATCGTGATCAACTGTAAAGGAAAATTGACAGGCGGTTAGGTAACTTATAAACAGGCGCCAATTTGATCGTTGCCTCCCCTCCTACTGAGTGTTTCAAAATCACGATGCTCCGCTTCAGATCCACGTGAATCATCGGATTTTTGTATTAGGTAGATTGACTCGATTATAAAGTATAATCCGAAGTGATTGATTCAAATCCATAGCTGACTGACATCATGAGAATGTTTGCTGCCGATGATAAAAGTATAATTGAAAAAGACACAAAAAGGTTTTTCAATTCTTTTAATATACATACGTATAATAGAACAAGTTCTGGGTTAAAATTCTGGCACCAGATTTTAGTTTAAAAAAAAGGCACAATCAAAGGCTTCCGGGTCGATCACAAGAAAGTAGATCCGGAGTGATTTCGGCAAGGAAGCTAAGAAGTATCAAGTAATGATTTTCTTGTATTACATATTTTTAATGAAGTTAAATGTATAAACGCTCATTTTGAAATAAATCTTCCCCTAATAGAATATTATAATCTGAGGGAAGATAGTAATCAATTCTTAGTGATACAACCACGATACGCTACAAATCAATGACATACAGATTGAAGATCTTCACTTTAGCCAGTAGTAGTTTTATGAAGAGCAACAAAGAATGGTGGGCCACAATATAACGGGTATTACGTTTTACAGAAGCTGTTCTAACCAATCGCATAATGTTCTTTGTTGTTTTTCATGAAACCAGTATTGGCTAAAGTGAAAGTCTTCAATATGTATATGCGATGTATGTACACAGACGTACAAAGGTACGAAAACGTCACTATATGAATTTAGTAAACTATTACGTGGGTTTATATACCGTGTGTTTAAAAAAATATTTTATGGTTGTTATCATCATTTATACAAACGTATATAATTTTTACAATTCGAAAGTTTAGATATATTTTGTAATTGGATTAAACAGTATATAAATATGTATGTTTGTACTAAATTCTACTAAACTCCAAACACTTTCGATAATGTTGTATTTCTTCGTGCTTGTAATATTGATAACAAAATCTAGAACAATTTGCACTTTCAATGCGTGAACCCAGAAATCTTGTTATTTTATTTGAACAACGAATCATTAAAATTCGAAATGGCGATCTCCTCGAGCTTATCGGCCGCCAACGTTTTTTCGTGTTTACTTTAAGCAGCCACTATCTTTTAAAGGTCAAATCAGATGATACGACTTTATCAAGTTTACACACACATAATTTTCAGTCACAATATTTGCCGCAATAAATATTCCCGCTACTTTTATACAGCGGCTTAAAAAACTTCTTGTCAAAATTGAAATTTGGTCGCTTCATCAAAGCACCATTATTTAGGTCAGGGTTATACTGATGTCTATCAAAAACAATTTAGGTTATATTTTTAAAATTTATAACGTTTAGAATATTCAAGTAAAGTCTGTTTGTTTGCTTTGCTATGATTTTTAGTTTCGAATGCATGCAGATACTGATTCTTCTTAACACAGAAAGCTATTTGAGAGAGTCATTATTATTCTAACGATCAATTGTGATCGCCCATATCGGGATTACCACGTACAAAACTCCCACAGTACGAGAAACTTACTCACTTTGAATGATAATATAATTACTCTATAATAATTCGAAATTTATTATTGTCCTGTTACCTCGCCTACATGCACTTTGAGCCTGTGAATGAAACAGGAAGCAAGACGAAATCGTTTTGGGACACTTTAAAGAGCCGAATAAAACCGTTTTAGGAAGGAAGGACCGTTAAGTCGTGCAATGACATCGCTTATTATGTAATGTTCCTGTTTCTGTGGTGACCTTGCTGTTCCACAAATTCATGCCGAACGAAGAAGCATTCTAGAATTATTATTATTACGCTTGTTACAAGAAGAATCGATCAGCTTTTTCTTTCATGGTTGGAAACTTTTTGGATTTAAATAAGTTGAGTTTCATGTAGCGACACAAAAACTGGTACAAGAGGAATGAAACAAGAAAATAATTACTTAATGATTTCATTAATAAAACTTTCTTTAGAGAATTGATTTCAACATGGTCCTGTGTTGTACTCAGGAATTATTGATCAAAGAAGAAAACCACTGCAAAACAATCACTTTGACTTTAAAGTCTCTCCCAGATAATTGAATTTTAGGTACATTTAACTGAAATACCAGTAATATGTGACAAATAAAAAACCTTGAGATAATAGAAAAATAAAGTGTAGACCTACAGCAGCAAAGTAAAACAAATTTTGTTTGTGTATAAATGAATGATGGCCATATTTTTGGCCTGAACTAATCATACTTTATATATATATTTGTACCGAGGGTGTACATAGATACTTCTGAATGATGATGATGATAATGATGACGTGAGGTATTAACGGATGTAGACATAAAGAAGGTTTATACAATTGCTTGTGGACTAACATGGCATATAAATTCACAGGATGGCAGAAGGACAAAACAACTTTTATTTGGTCTACTCACCAAAATTTCGATAAGAGAAGTTGAGTGTTTTCGAAAGATGTTCTAAATTATTCAGTGAACATTCGAAGCTTTTACATACATGTTCTCAGGGCCATAAGATTTTCATCGGATGACGACTTTATTTGCAATTCTACGGACGAATTTATCAAATAGAGAGTTGATTTCGAAAGGTATTCTAAATACTTTCGAATTAGCTGTGAACCTTCGGAACTTTAAATGAACTCATAAAATTTCTGCGCAGTGACATCGTGTGTCTGATTTTAAGCATAATAAATACTTCTAGGGTTGCGCAACTGAGCCTTTTACTTCGAGCTCGCCGAAGAAATCTCGTTCTTGTTATCTCGGCGCAGTGCGTTACTATCGAGTCAGGTCGCCTTCAGATGAAAGTTGCTGTGTATATGTGCGCAATTGCGACACGCTATCAACCTCAAATCATCCTTGACAGCGATGCGAGCTTGTTGACAGTCAAGATTCCACAGTCGCACAGGAACAGTTAGCGGTCGTAGTCGGCCGGGGCTCATCCGGCGACCCGGCCCACCGGATTCCAGAGTGGGTTCTTGGAACTCGAACCCACGCTAGATAGGTATGCTCAGACCCGCCGTCCAGTTAATGATACACTTCTGATGGTTAATGGTTCGGCTCTCGTTTCTCGTTGCCTACGGTCCGATATCGTTACGGATGACGATCCATCAAGTCCGTGATGGGCACTTCTCGAGGAACCTATAAAACAAATATGTGCTTTGGACGCATCGGACGGCAAAAAGAAGACCTAAATTGTTTCATTTATGTCGATTTATTATATTGTCTGCGCGCAGTTTCTCAAACGCTCGCCCGAAAGACGTGTAATTTAACGTGAAACGCTTTCCATCAATCATAATTCTGAAAATTAATAACAATAATAACGTCGGTTGGTTATTAAATGAAGAATTTCTTGATGAAACAAGTGTGCTAAATAATAGTCTGCGACACAGATAAGACACATATTGTTCTCGACACTAGGAGAATGTGCTGAATGTGAAGCAAATTCCTATTTCTGCGAATGAATGAGACGGAAGGGAAAGTGAACTTTGCATCGGATGATTTTGTTTATTGCTTTATATATTTATTAATAGGATAAACAGTTTTTCAATTAGCGCACAGCAGATAAATCGTGTCCTTCTGAAATACGCAAAGCTGGTGACATTTCCTATAGCTGAATGAAGTAGAAAAACGAACAAGTAAACACCTCAATCTTTATCTTATTCGCCAGTTTTGCTTCGAAAATTCCACTACAATATTCATAGTAACCGTTGCAAAGCAAATATAGAATTCCTTTTTTCATATAAAACCCAACTTACATGATAGGAATAGATGGTTAAAAGACAAAATAAAACACAAGGCCACAAAAAAATAAAATAAAAGAGAACAAGTTTCATTGCATATCTTTTCTCATTTGTTGGCTTTTATCGTGATTAAATTATTGTTTATCGCTTAATGCTTCTTTTAATCTTCAAAGGTTCTTCATTTGATGATACTTTTGTTGATATTTAAAGCAATTTGGTCTGAAAATAAATGAAAAAAAGAAAAGTTTTTTATTTCACAGCTAAAATTTTATTCGGTGCTTGAATGTAAAAATAAATAAAAATTTGTAATTTCTTGTTGTAACTTCTTAACGTCGCCTGGCTTAAAAATAGAAATAATTTAGCCACCATTTTCACAGATAGTAACTAATAAAGTCGTCAACATTCGAAGAACTCCATAATTAACGGTTATTCGATTTGAAAGTAAAAAGATCTAACTTTCGGCCTTGGAAACCACAATCGTATTGACTTAACAGTTTTATTTTTTTAATGGAATATGAGGGAGAGATAATGTCAAAGTGAGCTGACAAACTAGATCAACATGAATAGGTATTGTCGATTTTACCAGCTGTGCAATTGCCGTGCAGTTTCTTGATAAAGAATTACTACGTTGGTGTTTGGTTACGTGCCATATTTTAACGTGCAAGACAGATTTGCGTGTAAAACCGAACGATAGACTTATTTATCATATATTTATAGAAGTAAATAATTAAGTGAGGTAATTATACATGCAAATTGCCTGGAATTAAAAAGAAAATATTTTGAAACCGACCCACACGACAGGAATATTATTGGCGCTATAAAATCCAGGCAATTAATATATTTATTTCCAGCGAGTGAGTTATACACTTGCGCGCCTTAATGTCAAAGTTTAGAAATACAAGAAGTGTAGGCGACGCCAGTGAATGAATTCAACGTCGTAGGATGCACCTCTGGTTTATTATCCTGTCCTTTTACACTCATTGATAGCCGAGGCCTCACCGCGCCGTCGCTATAAATCCAGTCTTATAAACTACCGCCGATAAACACTTTTTCGGAGCACTTTAGATAATTTTGAGAAACATGGGGCGCTAATAGGCAACCGAGATAACACGTTTTAGGTTCGCCTTATCGGCATAATATTAAAAGCGAGGAGTCTGTATTTGTTTTTATTCAGTGGAAGATTTTAGTTTATTTATAAAGTTTTATTCATTTAGGCACCATCATATCACTATGCAAAATTGTAATACGGGTGAATTTATCTATAATTAGCTCTTAATCGAGTGTACAAATTGAGTGCACATAATTTTTTTCTGGTTTAATAAGCTTTTGACGTCAACGTGAAAGACATATTGACACGATTAACAGAAAATTACAAAGCCCGGTATTTTCATCTCCAGTTAACTTTCTGCGCTCACAATGGTTACTAAGGGAATTAATCGCCAGGTAAAGTTAACTGGAAATGAAAAGATCGGGGCCCAATTCTTTCTAAATTAGAGGAACGTTGGGCAAATAAGGCCAAAGATTATAGATAATCTTAAAAATCTGATTAAAAACAAATGTCTTCCAGGACATTTTGATGAACAGTTACAAACTTTTAACTTAATCGTCTCAAGTTGATAACATTACAATTTCTACTGTGAGTAAAACTAACAAAGCTCCTGTCACGATGCGGTTATGAATACGTCCGCACAGTAAAAGAATAATCACGGATTCATGCTATGAGCATGTAATTTTCTAATTAAAAAGTTATTTAAAATGAGATGTTATAATTCTGAAAATAAAAAGCAATGTTTGGAAGAAGGAGGAGCGCAACATTTCTAAACTTATTAAGACCGAACCTCGGTTCGCAGCAGCTTATAATTTCTTGTGCAGAATATAAATCTCGCATGGTATTTATTTACTCGGCACGACGTTTCTGATTTCGTTAATTATAAACAAGTTCGTGTGGGTTTCGTTCATTTTTCATATAAACCGAGCGAGTATGTGAAAAATTAAATAGGCACCTAAATATAAGCTGTCGAGCGTAAAAAGACGGTAGGATGTAGGATGTCATGTGGTGAACGTGTGCGAGTGAGAGAGGACACGTATGGAGGACAGAGATGGACTTGGACATGTAAGTGCACGTAGACAACAGACTGCAGCTTGCCACCCAGTAGAATTGGGCCTGGCGCCGCAGTTATCTTCTGGCGGGTCCGTTGCCCGCCTATGCGCCGACCTGCTCCACCGAATCATGCGACTCGTTTTCTTCAAAATAATTACCGACTTCATTTGAGGAATCCGTGGGCAGAAAACTTGCAGAATGCCAGAGTTACATGCTGTTCGAACATGCCACAACCCCTGACCAATAAACAAATTCCCCAAAAAAAGAAAGAAGATAATTCCAAATATGTAGTTCCTTTTAAATATATCTACTCATCAGTTGAAACTCCTTTTATAGAGGAACTTATAATATTTATTTAGGACAGTAAGTTCACGTACTTTTCTGCATAAGATGCCCTCTTTTTTTCTAAGCTTCGATGAAGTTACCTCTGATTTTCGCTTGTATGTACAGGGAGATCGAAATTGATTGTCCTGATCCTACACTGCTTTCCACGAGCTTAATATCGATATTTACATCCAAATATTAAAATGAAGTTAGCAACATAGGGAGATCTGGGGAAGTTACTAGACATCTCAAGATTTTGTTGACAGTTCATTGCTGTTCTTTCATGAAAAATGGTTTATTTCAAACAATAATTATGTTAATAAAATCTTTATTAATTAAGTTAGGTTTGGATATAAATTTCAAGAATGTTTTATGCACGTTAGTGCTTTTCGTTCTAACTTTCGTGTGATAGATGTAAATATTGATACCAAGCTCACGGAAAGTAGTGTAGGATCAGCACAATCAATTTCGATCTCCCTGTATATGCTTACATTTGTTACAATATGTATTCTACTCTCAGGCAAAGTTTTTCAATCAGTTTAACTTTAATTTTCAGGGTATTTCCATAGGAGCAATGGAAATGAACTGAAGATTAAACTGTAATCGAGAAACCGTGCTTAATTTAGATTTTGCAAATAAACTCAGTTTTATTTATCTGTCTCCAGTGTTTCTGTTTCGTTTATGTTACTATGTGTTTTTTTATTTCTGTTTTTAATTCTTTGTTTTATCAGTTCTACCAAGGCAAACATTTTATATATAATGCATTGTTAACGTTCTTACTTATTGATTATTTGCGCAAATGGATATAGCATTGCACGTTAAATTTTTCCTGCAATTTCCGCCAAGCGTTTTATCGATCCTTACGTTACTGTCTTGTCCTAGATAAATATGTGGAGGATATAATTTTCCAATAATTTTTCTTCGGTTTTTAACCTGTAATTTAAGTCTTCTTTATGCATTCTAATAGCCCTAATACTTCACTTAGAATCATTCAAGACTCCGGAAGTTCTGTGTTTGTGTTTGTCTTCATTATCACCTATTAAATTTTATCGTCGTCGTAAAGTACAAAATCTTTTATAAGTCTGTTGTTAATTAAATAATATTTTAGTTTTAAGATTGATTGGGTTTAATTTCGTCTAAATTTATCGCTGTTACGTAAAATTTTTTCTTCTGTTTTAGATTCTTAAAAATGTGCGGAAAAAAATTTGCTTATAAATTAAATTGGATGTTGTAAACGCGCGCGTTTGTTAATGTCGGCGAAAAATTCGAAATATTAAAAATAGTTGCAGCATCACATTCGAAACGAACAAGGCCACGCGAAATTTGCACACAAATGATGACCGCCGAGTCTTTTCCAAAATAATTAGTGTTTGGGGCCTAAGTCAGGTATACACATAGAATTCCGAATTTAATGGCGAAAGAAACATTTCTGACATTTACGAGGTGTTCCTGTGGCGTTCTGTCTCCGATTAATTGCTAAATTATAATCCGACTTCGCTAATTTACTGTTAGAATATTTTAAAACGCTTGAGGACACCTACATAATAGTAATAATAATAATAATGTCGTTTAACGGCGACATTAGAAATTTTTGATTGATAATAATAATATTAATGAACAACTTATCTGGTTTGTGTGAAGTAATCGTTTCATTTTCCTCTTTTTCTTTTTTGATTGTGATGGTATTCTGCATACCTACATACATACAAACATAGAAGCAAAAACCGAACTTGTAATCCTTGAAAATTAAATATATGTGTTCATTCTTTTTAATAATTTTAGTAACTAATAATAATAATAATAGAACTTATGTAATAATATATTCTATAATAACTAAGTTGAATGATACAAATTCATTCAAATGTTAAACTACTAATAAGTTAAATATTATTACATTCTCTTGTAATACATTGGAATGCTCTGATTGCAATATGTATACATAAAATTTAAATGGAATATGATAGTTGTTTCAAACTTAAAATACAATAGTACTCGTAACCATTTTATAACAAGCAAAAAATTCGCATAACGTTTGCGGTTTTATTAAGTATAAACAGTGATCATTTTACAGCTGTTCTAACTTGGAAGTTCCAAATGAAACCTGCAGTATCGAATCTTTTATAAATAACATTTCGTATTTAATTGCTGCAGTAAGTGCCGGGTAACAAACAAAGAAGTGAATTAATTTTAATTTTCAACGCCGGTTTGTGTAGAAATAGTAAGTGGCGTTTGGAAGTAAACAATGTGCATGTCTGTGCTCGAGCAGATTATGTCGAAACGATGTTTATGATTGAAATAAATTATAAATATTTTTTAATTAGAGATAGCTGACATAAAATTCCATCTCCTCGGTTATCTTTATGATGAATTGAAAATGCCGCAGTATCGGCGGGCTCTTTTACAACGCCCGACCTCTAACATAAGTTTTGCATTAATTGTAAATCCACAGTGTTTATTGAAGACGATAATGAGCGGCTATCTCTAACCTCTTCCTTATTATCTCTGCGGTAATGGCTCGGAATTGGACGTAGGTTGAACGTAGGCCCCTCTCAATTATAACCTCTCCCGACAATCCAGTTTACCTAACTCTCGTAAAAAGGAAAACAAAACATAAAGCCGTTTTAAAAGAACAAACACATCTACCACACCACATGTTTAGGACCACACATTTGTTTATTTGTCGACGATTTTAGTCTCTAATACTATGCTTCAATATTTGTCTGCATTTTTAATTTTTATACATACTCTGATGTCCATTTATAAATTTATTTGTTAAATAAATTCAAATTCGACTTTATCTTTTAAAAACTGTTTTCACTTTACGTATACATGTAATTGCAAACAAGGAATTCTTCGAAATATGTTTACGGAGAACGTTTCGCTAATAACAACAATATTTTATAAGTAACCAATTGATGAGTGTAACTGATTGAATAATCCTTTTTTTATATTTTTTTATTATAAAAATAAAAACGTTTATCAGATAAGTATGCAAAATAAAAATTAATGACACTAAATGGAAATATAAAGAAAGGATTTTGTCAGTTGGTGTAAATTGATAATTAAATTGTTACTCCAATTTTGTTTATCATTATATACTTTCACGTTAAGTCAACATTTATGTCAAAATATCTTTATCCTGTTCCTCCTGTACGGAGTAAATGTCTTGTTGCCAAAAATGTTGGCATTAAATTGTTTTTGAACATTTTAGAAGGTATTTTCGTTGGCGTATGTGATGACAAGCACATGTTGTCAGCGTACAACAAATCTATCCAGATAATAAAATGTATTAAAAGCTAATAAGAAAACAAAATAGTAGAAGTATAAGTAAGTGGTAAATTAAATTTAAATTTAAAAAATTGAAAGAAAATTCGAAAACCAAAGCCTCTTCACAACTAAAACTATTGTGGTTGTTGCATACGGGACAGTTATGAGAATTTCGGTAAGCGAAATTGTTTACGAGTTTTGGCATCTCTAAATGTTATCGTTTTGCTTTGTTTTTTTGGTACAAATATGCACACGAAGACAATATTAATATTTATTAATTTTACTTTTGATTATTATAATCAATATGCTGTATTTGTTTAGGCAAAGAAAAGGGTCTGCAAAGTATCCCTAAACCAGCAGTTTAACGCAGATGAATGCACCCCTTTGGCGAAATAACTCGCCGCGTAATATATTTGCCGTAAAACGCATGCGGAGCAGCATTACCATAATTGCACTAAATCACCGCGTTTGCTGCCACCGCCATAAAACTGAAACCACTGAACTTCAAATTAAAGGCGCTTCGACGATTTATCAAATCGTTAAGCGCAGACTGCAAGTCGAACAAAACGAAGCCGGCCCGATCAGGCCATTATAAATTATCATTCGCCGGTCATGCTTCGTTAATCCGTTTCTTCTTCAGGTTTATGTCGTCCATTTTTTTCTTCTTCTTCGGCACTTAATTGCGTAATAAGCGAGTTTTTATATGCAGGTGATTGCATGGGGTCTTGGCAAACTCTTCGAAACGACCCAAAGAATTTTGATTGGTTTTTATGAAATTCTTATTGCAAAATATATACATAAGTGTATTCCAATTATCAAAAAGTCTTTTCCCCATTGTTTGAAATAGATAATGAAGCAATGGGCTCTTTGGGTTAATGTCCTATAGAATTTGTCATTGTTGTTATAAATATAAAATTATCGTTATTTTTTGTAATTAAATCGTTGCCAAATTGTTTAGTAATCATTAGAAGGAGTTAATTTGGATCAACTGTTGCAGCTGCGCGTATAATTACTTATGGATAATAAAATTATTGATTACTAATGCTACACGTGTTGACAGAAAACGCTCGTGCAATGAACTACGTGAAGTTGGAGGTTTCGAGAGGATCAATTTGTATTCAAGTAATAGTCTTTCTTATCAAATTATCTAGAAAACTTATCTGCGAGAGATTGGTCTTTTATTTAGTCCTCTGGAACATCCTTTGACTCATCCTTACTTTATACACCTTGCAATAATTGTTGTGCAAGAGGAAGCTTTTATTTCAAGAGCCTTTATTGAGTTTTGAAGTTTACTTCCATAAGTTTTGCATTAATAGTTGAACCTATTGGCATATATTCAATGCGAAGGATACCCTCACTATCTCAGAAAATCGTAGTCATCAGTTTTCGTGCAGAACTTTGTGTCAGTGCCATTTTTTGGGGCTGGCGAATTATTATGCATCTATTGCATAGAATATTGTTTTGTGTCTAGATTCCAAAAATATACTTAATAATAATTTGTGAAAATATGTTTGGATTCGTCTGTAAAGAGTTACATTTTGCGCTGAAATTTTCTTGCGGCACATTTTTGTTCAAGCGTCAATAACTTAGATACTCAACGTGCTAAGGCCTCAATCTAAGTGCAATATTCTCAAAACTGAAGTTTGAGATATTTATGTATTTCTAACTTCTAAGATCCTTTCACCTCTTGGGTTGAATGAATTCTCCACCCTAACGAAACTGGTTTGATCAGAATTTGACTTGGCAATCAGGTTATACACTGTCGTCATTCTCTCATGAATATTTTAGGAGTACTCCATTCTTTAGTCAAAAATTTTATTACAACTTCGATTTTCTAACTTTGAATCACTCCTTTTCAATTTTTAAATGACACCTATTTTTCTGATCAAACGAAATTGAACTGTGGCATACAAAATGACAATTTTAAAAGTTGCCACCGCTATTTGATAGTTACTGGGCTTGATGGGGGAACTAGAATATCTATTCAAAATCAACCACGTAGATCTTTTGTTTCATGGTTAAGTAGATTATAGAATTTCCCCTCGTAATAATTCCTTACTCACGCCTTTTTGCAAGACTCGTTCTAAAGTAAGTTGTACACTAAAAAATTTCATTTAATTCTTTTCATATTTCATTACGCCAACTTTTTCTTGTAATGAGAAATATATGCAACAAAAAGAATGAAAATAAAAGCTGGGAAATTAACGAGGATTTACGTATCACGATCTGTACTCAGAATTAATAAATAATGAAGAAACTCACATGCACCATATTTCACCTGGTTTATATACGAAATCAATCTGATAGCTTTATTCGTCTGGGCACCCCGTGTCGCGGTCGCCGTCGTTTTCTCGAAGCCATTATTTATCTTCGACTAGCGCCATCATTTATAAAGCACCCGGACAGATCGCCCGGATGGAAAAGCTCGCTTTCACGGTCATGCCCTTATGCAATCGCTTACAATACATTAAGCCGTACGTATTGTATACCTTTAATACTGATTTATTTCGTTACGGGTTTCTGCTGGTGAACCTTATTTATACACTGCCCAAGAACAATGAAAACACAGCGAACCTTGCGTCAACACATGTATGTATATGTTTTGTGTAAAATCCTCTTTTTCTTACAAAAAAATTTAAAAGTATAGTCGATAATCGGTTGGTAGTGTTAAAGCTATTTCAACTTACATTTCCTCCACAGATTCATAATAGTTTCCACAAAATTAATACGACAGAAAAAAGGTGTACTACAACATTGTATTGTGAGCTATAAAGTAATGCGTGTTTCCAGAGCCGGCCAACAGAAAATACATTATCGATCACAAGTGCCCGCAGACGACCACGACGTCGACGACGACGGCTATTTCTATTATTAATAAGAGTATAAATTCAAGGCGGAGTAAAATACGAGCACCCACGCAGCACTTTAAAACGAAATTGGTTGCTCGTATATCACAAACAACAGCATTTTGAAAAGTCAAACGTTGTAAAAATAAATATCGAAATGCGGCGCCTACAGCGATAAATATTTACATGTAGAGGCGCCGGTGTTATGTTGCACTGTTATTTATTATCTTCCAAGCAATTATAATGTCTTATTACCTTTATTAGTTATTAATATTAATAAATGAACTTATTTATAGACGTGAAGCTTAAAGGTGTGTTAGAACGGCTCCAGTGATATACGACGATGCATTACTTAGATTTCTACTTTTCTTCTTTTCATGAAGCTTTTTTCCTTTGGTCTTCTTATTTACTGCTCAGAGGAACTTACAACATACATACACACATTGCCAATAAATCTTTCTCATGTCCAGGAATTATAATTAAGCATTAAAGACTTTGAGAAAGTTTCATTTCAGGCTTTTCAGATTAAAATCCTGAATATGGCTGGCACAGTAAGAAAAAACATAATTGAATTGCTTTTGATAAGTTATGAGTTGCAGTTTCTACTAAAAGAAAACAGCAACGTAACTTATTTTTCATCTTTTCAGTTGCCATTGTTTTATATACTATTTTATTTCTTTACAATAAAGTTATCCTACATTTGATTGGTATCTAAAGCAAATTAAAAATGTAATTACTATAATTTCAAGATAAATAAATACATGTTAGTAATTCAATAATTCTAATAAAATTATTGCCATACCCTACAGTTAGTAGTTTTAAATCAATTCACTTAATTTAATTATGACATTCTTCGAATCCTTCGTATCTGAAAATTTAATTTCACCGAATTAGTGATAGCTAGTAGTTACAATACTTCCTGAAAACTATACAAATAGATTATTTGTTAACGATAATTAAAATATCAATGGCAGTGGCTCTTTAAATAATAAATTCAGGAATATTAACTGGATTTAAATTGTAAGAGAAGATGAATCATAAAAAAAAATAATCGATTCAGTTGCCTCAAGGCATTTGATGAAAATCATTTGTCTAACATCGTTCAGTAGAACCCAGTTATAACATACCCTCAGATACAGTCGAGCTTATTCGAAGTAAAATGTAAGGCATACAATAAAAACAAAATTTAGAAAAATAGTTTTTTTGGTTCCATTTAAGGCGTTCCATTTTTTAACTGTAAATTAGTTTTCTTATTTTTATTTTTTATTAATTTAAAAATTTCTTTCCGGTTGCTAAAACTTTAACACTATTTTTTTTTTGTTAACCTCTTATTCTCTTTAAATTTTGTGACGTTTATTTAAGGTAACATTCGAAGAATTATGCGATGATTTAATGTTTCTTTCGTAAATTGGTAAACATTAAAATATGATCGAAAATGATTGTTATGTTAATAATAATAAATATTCTTTTATTTCAGAATCACCCCCACCCCCATACTCATTTTACACAATGGATAGGCTAAAACCAGAGGGTAAGTTATTGAATTTTTTTTAGTAGTTTTAAGCCGATGATTTCCAATCTGTAGGTTGCCACTTTTTACACCGTTTGGAATCGCAAAGTAATGTAGGAATGAAAATAAAAGAGAACGAACACAGAAGAGTAAATTTTATTTAATTTTTGAGTATTGGGAAGTTCGTGGAAACAAAAAGGTCGAGAAACCAACTTTAAGCCAAAAAACCATTGACGAAATTTCAAAACAGTTTTTTTCTAATTAAAATGACTAAAGAAAAATTCTATCGAAGGACAACGGAAAAAATCACAGAAGATCCCAATCACTTTCCACAAAATTATGCAATAATTCTCGGAATCTGTATAGTACTATAGCTATCGCGCGCATGGCTAGAGATAATTACGTCATCATGCATTTAATACAGTATCTCAATAAAATTGCATCGTGATGTTTAAAAAGTCCTTGCTTCTTAGAACACAGTTATTTATGATGATAAAAAAAGTCACTAATCAATCACCCACTCGATTGTCATGGAGTTTTATCGGCAGCGTACAAACTCTACAGGGCTCGTTAAAATTCTGAAGCATTTTCGCGTGCGCCGTGGGAAACGCCGTGAAATATGCAAATTTCGTACACGAAACTGACTTTGTGCTGGCGGGTCAAACGTCGAGCGAGAAAAATGTCAAGTAAACAGCGAAACTTGAAACCGCGACATCGAAACGTCCTTGATAACAACAGTCAAGTTCTCCGCGCAATGTTTACAACAGCTCCTAAGCCCCAGCTCAAGTTCTTGTAACTTCTTCAGCATAATCGGTTGCTGTAGCGTTGTTGTGAAATTTATGTTGCGTTATGAGTTAATTTTATTTAATTAAGCCCCGAAGGCAGTTTCTAAAATGCAATCTCGTGTTGATTGTAAAATATTACATGCATTTCGCTGCCGTTAACGTATGGATTTAATTAGTTAGCTCGTATCGCTCGGATTCTTCACGACAATTTATGTGTACTCTATTATCCGACAACGAGACACATTGAAATTGTTTAAATGTTTATGTCCTGCAAAAAAGAGTGAACGCGGTCTGTTGAAAATAAAAGCACTGAAAGTATCCTTTCAGACAGACATCTAATACATGTTTTTATAAACCCTTTTGCTGCACCAATAATAATAATCATAATAACATATATTTATCTGCTTATACAGTTGTATTTATCATTGAACTAAAACCTTAAAGTTGCAACCATAACTTTAATTGCTTTTAATAACTTTAGTTGGTATAAAAATAAACCTACGTATAAGTATTATAAAAGTAAAAGAAGTCACGAATAAAGAAAGAGTTCACAACCAAAGCCAAAGTTGCAACAAAACTAGTCAGTTGCTTTATCTACTTGAGTCTAATATAAAATTGACTAAAGGCCGTTTTACATTATTCTTCTTCATTTTTCCAATGCTGAACAGGCTTTTAGATATCGCTAATCGTAATTTAAAACAACAGAGGTCCAAGTATTGTTCCCTGCGGATTACGTCTTGACATCGTTAGAAATTCAAACGGTATGAGTTTTATATAGATATATTATTATGTACAGCTGCGGAATCATAAAGCGGGACAGTCTAATGTCAGTTTAAATATCACTTCTTAATTCTGATAACTATATGGTAATTTAGAAACATTTGTGGTTCATAATATAGTAAAATAATATAAAATGGTAAAAATCTTATCGTATAAATAAGAAAAAAATTAAACACTATCGCAATAATACAAAATTTTGCTATAACACTTGTCCCGTTTTATGATTCCGCAGCTGTACAGTCATGAGCATTGAATTTAGGTCATCGCTGTCAATCAAAACGTCAGTTTTAATTCCAGAAATTAAAATATTTCAGAAAAATATCTTTTACCGAAAAGGTATCGGAAATAAATTAATTTTTTTTAGAGACGATTCCCAAAAGTCAAAATTAAGACATCAACCTCCTCATTTTTAATAAAACACAAGTTAGGTAGGTACAAATCTTTGACGTCAATGATGATCAAAATTTATTAGTCGCGATCATACAGATAAATTCCTACTGTTATTTTACAACTCTAGAGAACATTCAGCAAAAGCTTTTTAAAACAAAAAAAAAATGCCATAGAAATTGTTATTAAAGTTAAAAGCCAAATTAAATAAGCCAAAGCTGCGGAAATCGTAATAATCAACTGCATTACATTTTGTTAAAACTTTGTAGTAGAAGCGAATGATTATAGCAAATACAATCAGAACAAACTTATAATTAGAAGTAAAAAAACTGGGACACCTAAAACTTTGTCAAGGTTAAAACTTATCTTTGCATTATCCACACCATCATTCCAATTAGAAAATAATTCACATTCGATTCTAAATTTAAACCAAGTCGCCTCTCTCTGCATTACGTTATATTTTTCAGGCATTAAAGAATTTCCGTGGGTATTAAAACATAATCTAGTTAAATCCTTGTATTAGCGTGGCCTGACATATTTGTTACGGAGTTGTCCCTTTAACGAACGTTTTTGCTCATTTGCTTTCAGCTTTTCAGCACCAACAAGAAAGATAAAATAAAGGGAAATCAAGATCAAAAACGAATTTTAAAAAGGATTACGAAACACCGTGATTCCTCTGTTTAAGATGTTCGGTTTGTTTAGTATGTGATTCTAGAGTTCGATTAGATTAGATAACATCCCAGAAAAAAATATATTCACGACCTTGTAGAGGTTACCCGGCGACGTGCGGTGCTTAATACCTTTTAGGGCCGCGATTAGGTTCTGTCAGTGTCTGTTATCACGTCCGTACGTAAATTAATGCGACCTTATTGAGACGGTCATTAAGTGGTATGTGTTACGTGCGTGTGCTCCTAGCTTTGCAAAATAACATGCATGTTTTGATCGCTTCGTCGTTAATTAATCTTCTCCGATTAAAACTGTCGATGCCGAATAGCATATCTGATTGAGGCCAAACGCAAAACATGAGAACCTTATGATTATGACATGCATAAATTTCTATTACAATTCACTAGATTTTTCTTATTTTTCGTCATTTTTTGTAGAGTATCAAGAAATTTGGGGAAAAAGTAGATTACAAAAATGCAAGTAGATAATACTCCAGGGAATTTCAGTTCATGTTCTGAAAAAGTTGAGAATGTACAACGAAACGTCGACTTTAAATTGCAACTGTTCGATAAATAATTACAAATTTTTGATTTGGTGTAACAATTGTATAAGTTAGTTCAAAAAGAGTATTTAAAATGTTTGTATGTTCAGATGTATATCAGGGGATAGACAACCATAATGGTTGATAACGAAAGCAAAATTATACAATTGAATTAAAAAAAAAGTTATTGATTTGGAATTGAGCAAATAAAAAGAAAAGAAAAATGAATTCTTTTCGAATGTTACAGTTGAAATAGTAAATAATTCTCTGAATGATACTCGAGAAGATTCTGAAAGTTTATTGTGTGCGTATTCGGTGGCCAGAAAGAAGTTTTTGTCCCGTTAGCACACACAAGTGAATCATGATCTATGGACAGGTGCATTGTGGGTCACGAAGGCTGGTTGTTGAATGGGTTCGTGAATGATCCGGCGAGTGCGCTGGTCTGTGCCGACCCAACACATACCAGCCACACCTTCGTCGAGAGATAACTCCGAAGTACGGACGGACGGACATTATTATGATACGCTGTGGGACGTTGTTTATTGTTAGCATGGTACTTTTCATTCAATGTTACCACGCGCACTTTGATCTAGAATAAATACACGTCACTGCTTTTACGGCTAGTTGTGCCATCCGAAAAAAGAATAAAACCAGTTTTATTGTCGGTTTTTACGGCACTGTAAACTTTAATATTATTGAAAAACTAAAACAAACCGAAATAAAAGCAGCGTAACATGACGGAACGTCTGCCGATAAAATTACAAATTTTTTAATGCGGGAATCCGTCCTTATTCAAAAGAATTGTGTTCGGTTTCGACCAAAACTTACGAGTGGAATCTAAAATATTTGTTTAAATTGAGTATGTAGGTAGGCTACTGTTTATTTTTGAACTTTACGATTAATGTTTACCACATATGTTACATAAATATTAAGGTCAATGTTGTATAAATGTGAGTCAGAGAATGTTTTTAAACCTGAAGGTTTTACAGAAAGTTCAATCATTTCCAAAACAACATGATGCACGAAAAAGAAAAACTACTCTTGTTATTATATAACAGAGCGTCAAAAAACTTTTTTTTTACTTAAATCTGAAATTTGGTTGGAGCTTTTCTCCTTCTATATCTTTTTACCCTATGGAGATTGAATGCTGCTGGTCCAGTTGTGTTGGATACTTTTCCTTCATGCTTTTTAATCCTTTACTAAATATTTCTTTTCGTTTCTTAACTCGTTTTATACCCGTAGCTCAATTTTTGTTATGTTGAATTTACTAGGTGGTTAAACATTTTATTTCTGCATTATTAGTTTATCCTAGTGTTTCAATCCAGGACCAAAGATTCCTCTGTATGTATGTTATTGCATAAAGGCTTTTATTTCGGGGCGTCTAAATCTTTCCAAAGAAGTTATGAAGTTGGGATAAAAGTTTACATTTTTTACTCATTTGAGATGTGTAGAATATTGGTTAACTGACGTGGTTATCGTGGATTGAATCGCTGAAACGGTTTTCATAAAGCGCGATGGTATTCCTGAACCATTTTCTTGGCCCTCTCTTCATATAAGATACAAATGTTTAGAGTCGCCACTGCTGCCTTTATTTCTCTGTTAAACCCAAACAGAAAAATATATCGGAAGTACTCGTCCTTTTTTCTACTTGACAGTCGTCCTTTTTATAGCCCAGAGAAAGCGCTTTCTTCTTCATATCTCCAGATGCAAGATGAAGTCACAAGTACAACATTGTCAATCCCAATGATGAATGATAAACAATAAACAGATTACCAAATGCTGCTGGGTGGTCAGGTCAAATGCTATACATAACGTTTTCTGTATTTTGTTAAATGTATTGCATTTCTCAGTGTTTAATTCCAAACCCATTTTTCCTAATCCCTGAGTCCATCTTCCATTCACTATGTCGCTTGCAAACAAAAGACAGTCAAATTGCAGTCAAATTCATTGGATATTGGAATTATATCGATGTTTCATTCGTATGTTCACTGTCATGAATGCAGTGGGTCCTTTTCGTATACGTTCATACCAATTTTATCTAATTCCTCTCTTTTCAGCTAGAACCCTTGTTCTCGTATCCCACTTGAGCGTGTGATTAATTTGAGTTTTCCATGCGCTTTTTGCTGTATCGAAAGCTAATTGTGCCTTCTTCTAGTTATAACATTTTAGTAGGTTCGTTATCATTAATTAACTTCTTCTTTTGAAGCCTATTTTCTGATATCTAGTGCTGCTAATCCACGATAAAGACATTTTTTTATATTTTTTGCAATTGGTAATAAGACTCCCTTTCTTATGAATGCCAATAATCACAATCTCTTAATGTATTTTCATTTCCCAATGCTTCATTATGAGTTTCTAATGGAAAAAAATTCTGAGATGCCTATTTATTTTTTTCATTTCAGTCTCCTTATTTTTTTTGCATGTATCTTCTAGGTTTTCTCTTTACCATGCCTATTCCTCCTTGTGACGTTTTCTTGTGTGTTTTGGATTCCTTTTAATACAACTTCCGAAAGAATTACAAAATAATGTTAATAAAATGATAAATTGGAAATGATTTGACAGTTGATATGGAATGAATTCCTAAAGAAACCTTGAGTAGCTTGAGTTTCCACTCTTATAATATTCAGATATGTAAATACGTACATTGAGGAAGAAAAGTAATGTCTCCCCAATAAACTTTTAAGTTTCGACCTAAAAGGTATACAAACACGAGTTGAATTTTATTTCATGTTTTTTTTTGTGTTTGTTTATCTGCTTGCCCGATTATATTCATTATATTCGTCACAAGGGCTTTGGTTTGGCCGTAATTTAACATTACACTTCTTGCTCACTATCCTGTCAAAAATTGCCTAATACTTTTCCCGACAAAAGCATGATTTATTTGTAACAACTTTGACATGGGAAAACCCACATGAAATACGTTAAATATTAAACTTCACATTATTTCCTTTAGGATTCAGACTTAAAGTAGACATTCAGGAGAATATTTCCAAATAATACAGTTCCCCTTTCAAACAGAAGCCTAAATTCTCCCATTTTTAAAAAAAAGAAAAAAACAAATCTGAGGTATTTATGAATTTACTATAGTTAACAACAAATTATTGATGTAATCGAATCGAGTCGAAACGTAATATTAAAATAGTCCAATTACTTTGTAATTTCAACTGATTGAGTATCTCATGAAGGTTAAATTATATTTTGATTCTATGTGGCATTTTTCATTCCCGCAGTGACACCACCATACACATTCTTAATCTTAAGTGCAATACATTTTTTAATTTGTACGTCTCCTTGGGTATCGCAGTTGCGATCTAATTTATGAGTTTGCTATTAGATTAAGATAAACAATTAAATCTATTTTGGTTAATAACATGTTACGAAAACTGGAACTTGATGCATTTACGCAAGTAACTCTAAGTAGCAGCAGCAATTAATTAGAATAATGGCGAAGTTTGTGTTATGCAAGCGAATTAAGATGACGTTGTTTATTAAATAGTGACAAACACGTAAGGGACCACGGGTGAGTTATGTCTGTGCAAAAGTGGAAGCTGTGTTAGTAGCGGCTCGTATTTCCTCTGTTTGACTTCTCTTGTCAATGTTTATTGTCAGTCCCGCCTCTTTAAGTGTCGTTCCATCAGCACTTGTTGCATGCCTGCCAGAATAAATGATATCGCCCGGATTTCTTTGGCCAGCAAACAACTCGATAACCAACAGTTTTCTGCGTGTGCATTACTTGCGTGCATTAACGTTCCGGTACGTCCCCAGTGCACAACTACGTTAATCGATTTTTGGAATAATTACCAAGCATTACTCTGCTAATTTGCTTTAAATATTACAAGAAGAAAAGCAAAATGATTTCGATTATTATGAAAACCACATCTTCGAGAAGAGGGTTCATAGGCTACACGTTCAAACTGATTATTTAATTGTTTTATTTACCCTATGTGATTTGTTCTTGAATTTTTCGCGAAATCCTAATCGCTTTCGCGTAAAAAACACAAATGTCAATAGGGTATCATGTGAAACATGAACTTCATCATGTTTCAGCTTAAGGACCATACGTAAACAAGTTGGAAATTTAAGGGCCAGATTCAGAATCAAATCTGGTTTTTTGCTTTTCTTTTCATGACGGTGCATCCGTGCTTTTCGTAGATCATTCTTTCCGAATGCGTTCGTTACATCCATCATGTTTGTTTATTTATTTATTTATTTATTTACTGCTATCAGTAATCCGAGTTTACGCTTGTTTATTTGGTACAATGCTCTTGTAAAATACATTGTTTCGTGTTATGTATATCTGAAATAGCTAAACTATTTTTAGATATGCAATATTCATCACGCGTCGAGAATGCCTCTGGAGATTTATGTATTGACCATTTGTATGCGTCTATCAATTGTAATCGAAGTGTTTACACAGGCAGAATGCAGATTTTCGAGCGAATCTGTTTTGCTGTCGACTCGTATTTATCCGGCCCAGTATCTAAGGTTATTATTGGGATGTACGCGCGTTACTTTCAGAGGCAGTGTTGCCAATTCCGCTGCAGCAAGGCCGGTCACTCGGGCTTTCTTCCTTTATAAGGGAGAGCGGTCGGTCGACTTGCTCGTTGTGTGCTTATAACTTGTAATGGCCTTTAAATTTATTTCCTGGCGCCTATAAATATCCTTTCAATTCATTGTTTCCCCCTTTGTTCGGTGCCATTGCACATGCTTACAATGTTACGAATTGTTACTATTTTTAACTTGATTTCTCTATTCCATAAGAAAATTATACTTTTGTTGTTCTTTATACTTTAAAAGAAAAATGCAAAATTTTCTACAGATTTGTAACAATACAGAAGTCATGTCAGTTATATTATCGTTGATGGGAAACTAAATACAATTATTTTAATTTGCTTCTAGGTCTTGTAGTATCTAATTAATTGACAAAACATGTATATTGAGCAGATTAATCCCACCCCCTTATACACTACTTCCAAAAATTCCAAGTATTTGGAAAAATCCAAAGTGTATATATCTGGTGATTTATTTTTAATGTCGGAAAATTTTATTTTACAGTTTGCCATTGTTTGATAACTAATTGAAACTTATTTTTACATGAAGTACTAAAACCCCCAAAATAAACTCAACAGCATCGAATTAACAGAATGATGAATCAAATTGTATTTTCCACAATTCATTATACTTATTTAGATTGTCTGTGAATATTTCATATAAAAATAAATAAAAAAAAAATTGAAGCAAAAGTTTTCTTTAGGTTGCTTCTTTGTGAAAATGATCAGTGTATTAATTTTGATTCGATTATATTTGTATATAAATGAAGACCCAAACCGAATTACAATTATGTACAATTATGATTTTCCTCAAGGCAGTAATTCAATAGCTGCAAGTATTCTGAAGAAACTGTCGATATTTCAAGTCTTCCTGATTGCAGCCTTATGCTTAATTATTACGAGTGTGTTCGGTTAATTACATAAACACTTCCGGTGTGCTACTATCTCACATTGAAATAGTTTCTCGTTTACATTCGGATGCTTATAAACACTACTTTACTTTGACTTAATGCATCTTCAAAATTTTCTTCTAAGTGCATAAATATTAACGTCGTTTTTCCGGTATCTGTCTCATTTTTAATGCTTTCGCCCTTACTGTAATAAAACTAAAATGTTCTGTATTGTTACATCTTATGCCGCAATTCTTATAAATTCTCACCTGATAAATAGTAAACTGAAACTGTACCAGAACATTTTCACCATTCCCAGTGCGTCCTCAAAAGAGAAAACCTCTATAAAAGCAGAACAGGAGCGAGATTTAAATCGTTTACGAACGATAAACTAACTAAATTACAGTAGGTTCCTGTCCGGTGAAAATTGTACAATAAATTATTTTAACGAACACCTTCAGGTAGTTTGTTATTTGATGTTGCTAATATTTACAAAAGTAGTTTTAATTTCACTTACATTTACCCCCTACTAAGTGACCTATTAGGCTCTGACCAATCAGAGCTACTGATGTCATTTAACGATGTCGTAATGAGTTGCAAAATAGGGGGGGTTAATCTTTGGCGATCTTAAAAGTAAGACTACTGGGAAAGTTTTTTGTATCAATTAAAATGAGTATTGTTCAAGAGCAAATATTACACCTTGATGTTATTAAGTTTACAGTTATACATATGATGGTCACTAGTTTAAAATATAATATGTGTCACTCAGATCATTATTGGAATACATTTTTTTAAGAGAGTCAAAAACCTATAACTGTATGTTGTTTGTTCATCAGTCATCATACATACATAGGTATGACTTCCATAAATATTTTTTAAAATATAGGTGGCAAATTTGAGGATTATGACTAAAAGGATAAATGTGAATAAACTATTGAAATACATATAAAGTAAAATGCAGATGAAAATTGTACTCCCCCCGTATTTATAGGATCATTCATCATTTCGAGGTATACCAGTTCGACTGTACTTTTTTTTGTCTTTGAAGCTTTTTTCTGAAATTTTTACATATTATTGAAATTGAGAATCATTAAAAGTCAAGATTATTTCTCACCGGCAGAATACTGAAACTGAAAATTATCATTAATAAGCTAAAAGCCATTATAAAATTGTTTTGTGAAATATTTACGACGTCTCGTGCGAATTACCATATATGTGCGGATAAACATCGGAAAAAAACGCGAGGCACGCGGTGCCGATGCAGGCATGACGACGTCGGCGGCGGCGCGGTGCTGACGTATCCGAGCGCCGTAATTATTATTATTATTATTATTGTTATTATTTTAAATTCGTAAATTGATACTATGTCACAACTTGAAACGTGAAATGAAGAGGTCCTTTTGGTCCCACGCTCCTCGCCGTCCGTCCGTCGGTCGCACACACACGTGTGGAACGGGACTGGCGCCCGCCAAGGCTAACTTCATTTGAACGGCTCCAAAGAAAATCCAGTTGATAAATTTTATTCAATTTAAAACTTTTAAATGTAGTCAGACACCTAAGTCAATTTTATCGCATTCATTTACGAACATGAAAGTGAACACGATTATGGAAAGAAAACGAAAACAAGATTAATAAGATTACTAACAAGCTTGTTCCAATACTTTTGATCAGTACTTTAATTTATATCGCAAACAAACATCTTCAGGTCAGTTAATTACAGTTTTAAATTAATTTTGGTTTTTACTGATCTGATTAAGATAACTTGTTTTTTTCCCGAGTTAAATTTCTTCTCTGCCTCATTTCTATCTCGTTAGTATATTTTCAAGGATAATACAAAAAAGAATAGTCATATTTACTTACGGGACAAATTTACTTGCACAATGGAAATCTAGATTTATGACTCCTCGCTTATTAAAAGGATTCCGGTAAACAATATTAAGCCGATTTGTTTATGTTAAGTAATTAATCCTATTTGCAAATCCAGGTTTAAGAAAATCCTACTTTATTTATGCGCTTGCTGCGCTCGCCCATAATACGTTTCGTGCTGCGCCCTAATATGTCAATGTTATGTTCAACCTCTTCCAACAGCTTAGATTGCATGAGATTTCTTTCAGGTTAATTTTTTTAGAAGGATGACGTCTGCGGTTTCTAACCGGCGAACTTTCCAATAACAAACGCATTCCTGGAATACTGTCGGCAAGTTTCTGACGACGTCGCGACGTGCTGCCGACGCCTCGGTAATGACACGCCCGCTAATGAAAGTTGTCTATTATTCGCGCTTCAAAACGAACACATTTCGAAGACTTTTTCAAAATAAATTTATGCTTCCCTTGATACCTTTAAAAATAACCCACTATAAATTACATGATAAATTTGTCGGACATGTTTAAAACCACGCTAAAAGGGCACCGGTTTCCTTTTACCACCCTCCGGAAAACACAATCATCGTTTAACTGCGAGACATCAGGTGTCTTTGGTAGCCCCCTTCTGCGTGAGGCGCCACATCCTGTCGCCAGTAGGGCCACTACAACACCCGTATCCCTTAGGGCTGCCAGCTCAGTGTGAAACTAACCCATTAGTCAGTTTCGGAAGAGTAAGTAGATCGTCGAGTTTGTGGCGCCTCAAAGATAAAGACCACGCTGATAATGCAACCCGGCACTAGTTCGAAAAACACGGTTCAATTAGGAGAAAACCGTTTCCTGAAAACACGTAATTCGTCGAGTGTATAGTAAACACTCATCTTATTGTTTCAAGAAAGTGCTATAAATAATTAAATTAAAGTAAATATTAACTTGGGCTGCTTCTTGTTTGATTACTAAAGAGTAAACGTCAGGTGTTTTCCTTCCTTTGTCATTGCTCAAGAAATAATTAGAAAAATGAAGAAAGGCGATTAGTAAAAAGAAAAATTGCTGAGACGTGTCAAAATGCACGTAGAATCTATCCTTGTAAATCTTCGTTTTTCTAATAGGGTTTTTTTTCAAAACAACTTCACGGGTATTACCGTGAAATCAACTAAATTTATAATTGAAGTGGGTCAGAATTTTTGCTAGAGAATTGAAGGACATCAAATAATTTGACAACAAGATTAATCTCACATTCGATGTTAGTTTTTTGTGCTTTACAAGAGCTTTGGATATGGCACTTTTCCATTAAATCATCAACTTTCGAAATTTATTTTAGTCATCAGATGATAGATATTTTTATTAATTATGATTTACCCAATGACAATCTTTAAGTGTTCGTATATGTAATTATAGAATCAAATTTCATTCAGATATCCCAGATTTTGGTTTTTTTTCTTTAAATAGAGAAGACTCAAAGGTATTGGCGATAAAGGTTTCCAATTACCTACCAAATGAAATTGCGTTTTTACTGAATTCTGCATTATATTTTAATTTGTTTGGACTGCAACCGGATCAATGAATAAGAAAATGTAAAATCACCCACCATTTTACTCACTAAATATTGTATCTGATTTCTATTACTGCTTTTTGTTACAGATCGAGCTCCGAGCGAAGCACCTTTGGTTTTTAGAGATTACCCTGGTTCGCTCACCACAAATGGTGAAGGTACGTTTTGAAATCATCCTACTTTTAAATACTACAGTAAATAGTTGAGTAATATTTATAACATGTTTCGCATTATGTGATGTGAAGGTATTATTATAAGAGAAATGTGGCGCTGTTTGTTTAGCTAATTAAGAATAATCAAAAATAATTACAACAGTAGTGACAAGCCGATTTCTTATCCGAGCCACTCAAGTTTTTAAAGCAAAACGAGCTCGCTAGGTGATTGCACATGACATCATATGCCGCTCTCTCTGGCGAGCCCCATTCAAGGTGACCAAGAGTCCCCCTAGTTGAGCCCCCCCTGCCGCTTACAGACCCCCAGGGCGGTCGTCTTAGGGCGTGTAGTCGCCGCTTCTGATGTATTTTATTCCGTATTTTATGTATAATATTTCATCGAGGTTGAGGAACACACAAACGCCGGTTGATCGAAAGAAAGGAATCTTTAAAGCGAATATTTTCAGAAGTGATCTCATGGAAAATGATTAGGTATATCGAGAAAAAGAATTGCACAGAATTGGTTTCATTATTTCTCATTTTTACCACGACTTTTGTTCCAAACGGACGTTTCCTAAATGACAGTGAACGTGCAGATTATGTCCTTGTTTTCAAAATGCTGTTTGTTTTCAACTTGCAGGAGTGCCTTTGTTTATGTAACCACGTATTTTCCACGTTTTCTAAGCTGAATGATTATAAATTGCAGCCCATACAGCACCGTACTTAAAGAACCTAGTTTGATATGTTTGCATCACATCTAGAAATTATACAGTTACTACTTTACATTCATAACTACCGGTAATTCCTTTTATGCGTCGTTCAAAAAAGAATCATATTTAGTGACTAAAGTTCTTAACTAAATTGGATTTTGATTTTTTATTGTGCAAACTTCACAGATATGCTTTTAGGAAACTAGTAGTGTTCCAAATCAGTATAAGAACGTTAATTTGTGAAGCAGACGAAAACCTGTTTCTCAAATTAGCGCAGGCTTACCAACATAATATCATCAAATTTACTGAGCAGTGTTAATTTTTTAGCTATGCCAAATGCGCCTTTGAAGAATCTTTGGGTGCTCTTCTTTGAGAGAAAGTGCGAGTCCTTTATGATAAGCTTATATCCTAAGCGCCATCCACAGACAAATCCATTTTTTTTATTTCTTCATCGAAAATCATCTTGACTCTCACAAACCTATACTTGCTCCTTGTATTAAAGATATTTAGTATTATGGTTTTAAACTAAAACTAAAATACTAAACATTCTCAACTTGTTAAAGAATCGTGTCCCTCACATTAAAATGTATCACTATTTTTGCATAATTGTTTATTTTATTTATTTATCAACTTGGAATTTAGTCAGAACCATTAACATATGAAAAGACGTTGCATAGAAATGAGAAAAAAATGAATATATTATAGAATGTATTTAAAAACAAATTAAAAAAAATCTTCAGTAACATTGCTATTCCTAATAACGAAGGTCCTTTCTAGAACAATCCCTATTCCCCAATTATCTGATCTGACGCAATTGGTATTAAATAACGTTTATTAATACAGTTTATGTAATTTAATTAATTTTTTTTCAATACTTGCATCATTGTTAAATAATTTCTCGCCGCTTTATATACGATACTATCTTTTGAATAATTTATTAACTATTAATTTTTTTTTAATAAATATCATACAAATTGACCATTACAATCGTGTTGTGATCGATTCTGTTTAGGCGGTGATGTCATACCCATGGGTATACAGACTGAGCTGCGGGTGATACAATTTCGATTCTACGTCGTTATTTATGTTCCTTAATGGCAGGCACATAATTGTTTTGTAATTATTTTAATCGCCAAATCTAATAAGCCGGGCATTCGGAAATTAATACTTAATAGCGGCGTTTAAAAATTAACATGGAATATGTATTATTAGCCATCGATGGGCGAAACTGGACGACTTGCCGGTGATAATTATAACATCGGGGCTTTTATAAATGGAAACGTAAAATCACTTTGCATATGTTTTAAGTATAGTGTTGTGATAGTTAATTAGAACGTTCTCTATTAATAAAACGCGCATATCATCCGCGCAAATAGATAAAAAGTATAATCAAATAAATTGGTAATGTGCAGTGTGATTTTTTGCGCTTATATTATTATTGTTTGTCGTACAAAACAATCTTTTTCAATTAACGCCGGCTGCCAATGAGTTTCCTGTGTAGACGTTGGCATTAACGTGCGGCTGCAAAACGTTTGTGTGGATTTTCCTGAATTAAAACGTGCGAAATTAGAACAGAATTAATTCAATCGCATTTGCATAAATAGCACACATATCAAAGTTTTTTTTTCGATATAAGACTAGATAAAGTGAAAAAAATGTGATTGATAGATCCACAATGAAATGAAGTGACTACGCAGGAAACTTATGGTGTATCAAGAAAATGAGAAGTTATTTTTAAGTTACTCGCAGCTATTACCTTGTTCTATTAATTCTATATTTTTATGAAAGAAGTAGTTAAAAAAGAAAAAAAAGACAAGGACCAGTAATTCTTTGATCTCCTAGACTAGAACAGATACGACAAAAAAATCTATGGAAAGAAGTTATAAGCTTTTTGAGAACTCGGCAGTATCTTAGGTGTAATCTTCTTTTAATTGAGCTTTTAACTCACAAAATCAAATTATGCATATGTATTAGGTAAATAGAAAATAATAATATATAAATATAATAAAATTTTACGTGTTACTAAGCAAAATCCTAATGAGTTTTAGTTTTTAAACTAGGACACCGCCTGGCGCCAATAAAGTGTACAAATTTGAATACCGTCTACGAAATGCTTTAATTAGCTTTCAACTCACACTTGTTTACACAACCTCCGCCTGTTTAGCACTTTTGCAAAATATTTGCTTCCCCCAATTATCCGAAATCCGAAATGGCTTTCCAGTTCGACTTTTACGTTTGTTCTTGGACGTGACTCTTGAACCCGCGACGCAGATATTCTGGGAACGGGAAACCCAACGCATTAGGAAATTAATGTTCTGTTAATCAGTTACAAAGAATTCTGTCGTTTTCCTAGCAGTGTTGAATCGAATTTAAGACACATCAATATACACGGAAATGTGAGGGTCTTCGATACACAGAGGAGGACGTGTCCTCATCGACATCTGGTTACAAAGCGACGTCCTTGTCGGACTTAACATACACAGGATAATTGTATCCTTGTCGCACGTGGCGCCAGTCAAGTGGCACACGATGTCGTCTGGCTTGTTTGGTAGTCGCCTACCTGATTTAGCATCAAATATTGATTCTTCTAATCCGTGTCCTTTCATTGTAGCTTTTTCTCTTTTTTCTCTTCAAGAATTTTACGATTCACGGGATTAAATAATGTGATAGAACTCTTTTTGTATTCTAAAAAATCTATGAGGTAAATTATAGGTGAAATTAAATCGGCAGGTAATTAATTTTTTGGTTCATATCATAGGTTGATTAATTGATTATTAAAAAGTGAATGATTTTCAGTTGGCGTTAAGTTAGTTGAAGTTAATTATTTACTAGTCACCTTATGTCTTTTTTACTTGTTTTATATAATAAATTATAAATAAATCATTTTACTCTATTAGTTTTGATAATTTGGTAATTTCTTTACTCTTTCTTTGTACACAAGGTTATTTTGTTTTATTTTCTTTTGGAGTTCTTAATATCTTACTAGCTAGCATTCTCAAATTTCACACTCATATAAAACTATTGGCCTAAATTACGTATCCTTAGCTTTCTATTTCTAAGAACAGACGTAGTGAAAATTAAAGGAGAGAACGAAGTTAAAATAGTCTTTTTTAATTCTCAATTTTACCTATCAGAAAAGTCACCAGCTTTAATGAAATAGAAGAAAAAGAACAAAGGTAAAATTGAGTTAAAAAAATGTACAGTGTGATTTGTTTAAAAAGGCAAATGCGTTGTGTCCTAGATAGTGTTGAATATGAACACTTGCCTACTGTTTGTAGCTATTAAATTTGTTTTAAAATAAATCAATAGTAATATTAAGGACACTGGGAGAGAGGAAAAAAGCAATGAAGGATTTGTTTAAAAATGAACTGTCAAAAGTGTAATTAGTAGGTCTGCACTTTTCTACACTTTTTGCATCAACTGCGTTTGAGATAGTGAGATGTATATAATATAATGTAAGTAGGAGTGAGAAAAGAAGAATAAATGAGTTAAAAGTGTAGAAAGTGCAGAACAAACGAACAAACCTAGTGTCTTGATGTCTTGAGGAATTGTTCACGTTTTTCTTTGAAAACTATAAAAATTTGTACTCAAAAAAATGAAAAATTTTGGAATATATAAATTTTTACATTCCACTGTGCAAATAGATACAGTAGCTGATAATATCTCATCACATCTAAAAATAGGAAGTCGAAGATAAGAGAGGTTCACGTATTACGTGCCAGTTCGTAAACACCGACATTTAAATTACATCATCTCGCCACTCAGATATTAATTTTTCAACTGTAATTAATTGCGACCACCCGATAAGCTCCGGGTGCTTGCGTAAAGTAAACCAATCGCAAAAGAAACATACAAGTCGTCCGCCGTGACAAACATGATATGTGTGATTGATTAATTAATTAAACCAAGCAAAAATGATTGCTGGTGGTATTTCTGTAAATTACTTCAAATTACTAAAAATAGATCCGAGTTAATCGGGCACATCATATTTCGTGTATCAACCAAAACAAATGCCCTCTCATTAATCCTCGTGCCTGGCAATTTAAAGTTGGACGAAAATGTGTGTGGTTCAGTCGGGCGAAAGTAAATTATAAATAAAAAGCGTTTTGCTAATGGTATTTAACTACACGTGTTTACTGATACAAGAATAAAAACACGAACTATTGTGTGCGAAAGGTCTTAAATCATGTCAAGTCAAATTTTAATGTAAAACTAGTCGACAGAATGTTTTCGCTCTAGAATAAGTTAGCATATCGCGGCCGATAAGAGTAACAAACAATAATATCAAACAATCCCTTGGCGCCGGGCGCCATCGTGTGCTCGGAGCTTATCTCGGTCGCGGAAGGCCATAGAAGGCCGTAGGAAGGACATGTGACAACGTCGCGTACGCCGCACCTTAACTTAGGTTCGCCTCGCCCACGTACGCATACGTAATCTCTCTACATACCGCGATATGCAGTCGGCATACCTATATCATTTATGCATTTGTAATTCAGCACGAACTCATACGCACACGCGTCGAGCTTTTGTAATTTGTTTTGATGCGTGTCAATCTTTGCAATCACACATACCCAAATCCCCGTCTCCATCAATTTTCAACACGAAAGATTGGAATCGATTCGTTCAAACCAATTGAGTCAATAATTGGGGTAACATTCAAAAAATAATATACTTCAATAAACGATGTCATCTTTTTGAATTACTTGTTCAAATTCTAAGGCAATGGTTCATTACATGTATAAACCCCAATCGAGGAGGACAGACAGTATGAATGTCAGTAAATAGTAGGAGTAACATTCAAAAACTAATACAAAAAAAAAACGATGTCATCTTTTTGATTTACTTGTTCAAATCCCAAGGTAATGGTTGTCGAGGAGGACAGATTATATGAATCCAACTCAGCCCTGCATAAGTATGAGAAATCCATCTCTAATATCATCGCAGTTAAATTGAGAAAGTAAATTCGAAATTTTGTTTTACTAGATTTAGTAGACATTCTACTAAATTGGCAACATTGTCTACAGTGTTTGCTGTGACCTACATTGTGCCAGCTACTCATGTTAAAAAAGCAATAGTAGTACTTTTTCTTTTTAACGTATTACGAGTCTCATGCTCCTTGTTAATCTTCATGAAACCACTACTGGCTAAAGTGAAGGTCTTCAATCTGTATAATAAGAGACAATTTGATAACATTTGTTTGATTTTTTGTGCTTGACCTAAATTTAACTTATTGGAGGATGAAGCTCTTTATATTCCCACATCTTTTCCTTCAGCTAGTCAATTATGATTTAGTCCGAATACATTTACTAGAATGAATCAGTCTCTATAAGATTAGTCTGTTTTCAAAATCAACCTACTCAAATCAACCTACCTTAGAGATTATTAGTCTTTCAAAATTACATCCAGTGTCGTCTCATTCATTACATTTTCCCCTAAAATTTTAAAATTGTTAAAATTAAATGCAATTTCCACAATTAATAAATTAGGGTGCAGCAGGACACAAAAATTTTAATCCTTTGTTATTTTAGAACTTTTGGTACTTTTTTCATTTTTACTTGCAGCAAATTTACTGGCCAAGATATGTAAAGTTAGTTAAAATTTGAGGAAATGATAAATTACTTTTATAATACTCCTATTACTATTCCATCGAACTAAAAATTATGATGGTGTTGTTAAATACATATAAACCAACATCTTGAAATTACTGCATTTCAAATGAGTGAATTCTATCGGAGAAACGCGGAGTTTAATGATGTTTATATAATTAAAGTACAGTATTTACTTGTCCTGCAATCACTTGTGTGTCATGTTATGTAATCCGATTTTTTTTACCAGTCGCCAATTTGACCTTTATCCATTATAATCTAAACAATCGGTTTTATAAATATGGCTGCATTACTAAAGCATGACATTTTTGTTTATGTTTTGGTGAGTATTTTCTTCACATTTTTAATTTCGAAAAGGCGACGGACATTCAATTTTCAAATAAATAATCAGGAAGAATTGATATTACAATCCTTCTTGAATTAACCCTTAATATTTCAATTTCCAAAATCATTATATAATCCAGCCTTACAAAATTTATTCTAATAGGAATAACTATTAATAGACGCTTACACTTGATTTGTATATAATCGTAAACTATTGCGTACGGTTTTTTATATTTCATTTTTGTATAGCATGCAGGACGTAAATTTGACAAAACTAGCGATAGGGTGAAAAAGGAAAATATAAAAGAAAAATGCAAGATGGCAAAAAACCAAGGGACGTTATAACAATTGAATAACGCAAAATGGTAAAGGAGTATTAAGATGAGTAAAAGTAAATGAAGGGTTCGAAAAACCTGAGGAAAGAGAAATGGGCATACAAGCAAGAGACTGACATAAATGAATCGTGTCAGAAAAGGAGGCATGGAAAGCAAAGTTTTGCTTTTCTTTTTTGGTCTTTTTGAAGTATGCGTATATACTCGTACAAGTTAATTAATTACAATTGTAATTTAGTGTATTCCAGCTAATTTAAAATCGAATAAATGGAAATAGCAAATATTTTGTCACTCAGGCTATTTTCCCCTTGACTTTAAAGGGGGATATTTGCGTCATTGTCAATTTAGTTTTAGAAATTCATAAAGAACAGCTCACGGTCGTAAATTCACTGGCGTGTTATAAGTTCTAATCAAACGGAACATGACTTTTTTTTACGACGCCGGGTCTTTGATGTTCGGCAAATTCAGAATTGTCGAAGTGAAATAGTTTCGAGTTTTCTTTTTTTCGGTGGCGACAAGACACGTTAGGAAACGGTGGTAAAAGTGACAGACATAGTTAAAAATCCTATCGTATTCTTGGCCAATAAATAACGCATGTGAATTGCGCCGGCCGGTTAAATTTAGCCGTTAGGTCATTGCGATCTTTCCAGTCACAACACTGGCGCCGGTACCCGTCACTTCGGATCGCCACGACCACGAGCAGAATTAAAAATTACTTACATTTTATATGTGCAACGCAATACCGTCCGCGTATTTTCGTTCCGCCAAAAACATTCAAATCTCTTGTTTACCGATCCGCAATTTACGGCGTCCTTTCGACACCGCCGCTGGAATTCTAAGCTGCCTTTTCGGCTCGAATGGCAAGTGAACGTTTGTCGGACAGACGCCCGATAGAATTGCAAATGCGAACATACCTTGAATTTTAGCGCAGTTCCACTTTGATGGACGACTATAATTCGAGGTAGGCGCCTGTAATGGGTTTCATTAACGCGTAATTCAATTTTAATGGCGCTAATTCCGTTCTTGCTTCGTCTTCATCTTTTTGGGTTGTACTCCTTTTTTTTTGTTCAAGTCGTATTTTCAGATAAACTCGCTTTCCCATTGGATCTCTGCCAGCAAAATAACTAACTTACGCTCCTAAATGAATGTTAACTCTAAGTGCGAATATATACAGTGACCGCCAAAAAGTTCGCACCAAATCGGAGAAAAAATTGATTTTATTGAAAAAGCTTTTGCTCCAAACGTTCGTGCATGTTCGATAACCAAACTAGATCTGATGAATCGTTTGTACCTGTATATTAAAGTAATTTCATTTTATTATCTTGTAGTTTTGTAAAAAAAAGGACTGTGAAGTTATTAATACTGATAACTTGAGTGTATTAAAAAAGATTCATTGTTGTTGTTAAATGACTCTGTAACTCTGTTTCCTACATGTATTTTTTCGTAGCCACGTGCTCCTCCCGTTTAAAAATAAATAAACACAAACCGACCATATAATATATTTGAAAGAAGTGTAAAAATAATTCAAAAGCTCCCATAAAACGAGAGAACCGAGTAGGATTCGGATATCTGACTTTTGAGATATTTTTACGACCGGTTTTTATTCCCAGGCGACCAATCGGGCTCCAATTGTTCACTAACGGTTACTAATTTGATGGTCTTTACGACACGAATATTAATTAGCACAAGCCATAAAATTAAAAATCGAATATCTGGAAAGTTATTATCTATCACGCCTACTTGCTTCCAGTCTGCCGCCTAATCGATGCGATGGACTTATAGGAGTATCTGATAAGATTTTACAGATCAACAAACTCAGGCCAAAATTTATCATTTATTTTAAATACCTACATTTTTAGTTTAATATTGACACCTTACTAGAATTTGCATATCGAAAAGAACTATAGTAAGTTAATTTTAAAAGTAGAATTAAAAAAGAATTCGCATTGCTACAGAAATATTCTGGATGAAACAAATAAGTATTAAAGTAATCTTAAGGTTTCATTTTTGGAAAATCTAAAGATAATATTAATGAAACATTACTTATTTAAATCAAATAAAGTAATCTTGAGGAATATATTTCTTTATGTGCAAAGTTGACAACCATTTCATAGAGAAATCCTTACTCCAAATCTTGTAAATAAGTATGATTAAATTTAAACAATATTAGAAGATACCATTTGAAACGCATACCTTTTGTTGAGTAGATGTATAATGTGAATCGAGTTTTATAGGTTACATTGGAGTAAATGAATTATTTATTCAATTAGCGTCGCGACATTTAAGTAAAAGCTTGCAACAACAACATTTTTCTACAAAAATAGTAAATTATATTCGTCTCGGCGGTCATAAATGGGATAGTTTCATTTTTTATGGTTCGTATTTGTTATGTCAGTCTATTAATATTATAATTAACTTAGTCGTTTATATGCGCGGCGTCAGTTCGCATAGGCTGGCGCCAGCATGTTTTTGTAAAGACAATACGTTCTATAAATGTTTATTTTTAACTTCATGCCAGTTTACGTTTCTATTTTGGCGCCTAATTATAAAACATGTGTGCCATATTTTACGCCGGCTTTTTCACAAATGGGCAATTAATAACCTGTACAAATAAACTCGTTACAGTTAGCCTCGAAGCCTTTCTGTTTACACGAACCTATCGCTAAACAGTTTACACGAACTTTCGAGAAAAATCTTCGGCGGATTGGTTTTGTGTTTTAGTAAAATTTGTTTACGCTTTCCAGTATCGGGAACGACACTACTTGTTATTCATATGGTTTTCTTTTATTGTTTCGGCGGTCTGAGTATGTGAGGCCATCGTGTATGTGTTGGCAGGTGTTCGACAGATGGGTGATTGTCATGGTGGCGCCCGCCGGCAGACGTGCATTTCGCCTGATAATGCTCACCGGCGGCAAGGGCCATTAAACCAAGCGCCACGCTAAACCCGACACCGTGACACGGACTGCGTCACAAAAAGATTTCGAGACCTTTATAACGAGCTCAGCATAATAACGTCTCATTATTCTATTACTTCGAAATTCCTAATAACTCACCGACAAATGTGAATACCTACTCAAATTTAACGTAATTCTCTCTCTTTTGATTGTAATTGATTACAATAAAAAAAGTTAAAAGTGAATCAAAACTAAAACTACTACGTAAGGACATTTCGGAATGTTCTGTTTTCTGAATTTCCTTTTAAGCTTTATTGTTCAGAAAGATTTCCACGAAAATTGTTTTCTACAATTGACCATGTCTGAGTTTTACAATCGCTCAACGATTCGATTGGGATTTTACAGTCACGCTCAAGAGAGAATTAGTCTTTGCTGAGGCCTCAATCCGAGGTTACTCCTCATTGTTGACTTAGCGGCGAAACTGAAGCCTTTGAAGAGGGTTTTCATGGCTGGCGGGTTTTCAGAATGGTTGTGGTAATGTGGAATTTGGAACTGGAATTTTAACTGGGACGCAAATGTGGCTTGCGTTTTTGCTTGTTGACTTTTTGGGTGGTGGATTACTAATGGATAGTCAGAATGGTTTTCGACCTCGGTTTAGGAATGGGGAATTTGGAGCTGGGACCATATGGCAGAATACTCATCTACTTGTTGATTTTTTTGATGGTGGTAGCTCAGCGAGTGGATTGTCACAATTGTTGTGGCCCACAGTTTGGGTGTGTGGAACTTAAAGCTCCAATTTTAATTGGAACGGATTGTGAATGAGACTTGCGTTTCTGCTTATTGGTTTTTTGGTGGTGGATGTAATCAGCTTTTCTATGAACCAATTGAAATAATGTGTCGGATATAATGGGCAAAAGAAACATCCGAGCGAATGGAAAAAGGAATTAAGTTTTCACGTAGGAAGATTTGGGATTGATGAAGAATGGAGAAGGGAATTTGTCAGACACGGTTCATTCAAGGAATTCCTTCAAATATTCTCAAAACATGAATAAATTTGTACTACGAGTGTAATAGCAACTTTAGTATTCTCAGTTCTCTTTTATGTGCGTATATTATTCATTTAAACCTTTAATTAATCATTCTCAATAGACCGCAACTAGATCCTAGATGATTCGTTTTTATAATTCGTCGTACGATACAACGAGCAAAACGACACATTTATTCCTTATTAAACTACCATTTGTATCTCTCAATTTATTACAATTAGTTAAACATTTGTTAACTAGTGTGTGCTTTTGATTTATAAAATCTGAACATTTGTTTAACGCTAATTTATTCAGGAGGTGCAATTGTTGGTACTGGCATTCAATATTTAACTTTCCATTCCATTTCTACTTGTATTGTTTACTTTGGCTTTTAGAATTTAACTTTCTATTCTATTTTTGGGATTTACAGGCAATAAAAAGAACATACAAAGAACACTATTTTATCCACGATCAGTCGAGGCCATCGTATTTTCAAAGGTTCCCAACAGTCCCCAACAGAAAAATACTTTAATTTTTAATTCAATTTATTCGTACGCTTAAAAAAGTATAAAATGATTTAGGCCAAAACTTTCGACTGAATCTGCGCTTATTTTCCTAAATAAATACTCTCAAGTGATTAAAAAGAAAGAAATTTCTTTTTATAAGTAACATTTCCATGGAACACCGATATATATGTAGTTTGAAGAATGCTAGATGACTAACATGTTTCTTTAAATTTAATATTTTTAATTAGTGTTTTAAAATTGAAAATCACTGTCTCTCCTTAAAAATTTTTCGAAAGTAAAAAAGCAAATTATAAATGCACGGATAACTCGTAAGTACCATACTACCAAAACTGTTCGAATTCTCTTCTTTTCTTAATCAATAGTATATGAATAAAATGATATGTGTATGTATGTCCGTCAGAGTAAACATAATTAATAAAACTACGTCTCTGATTTATTAAATGAGTTGAACATTTTTTGATCCTTCCACGTTCTTCATTTGTACTTGACTTTTTCTATTTTTAAATTTTAACAAAACATTCTCCGTCTGCCATTCGGTTAACTAATCATAGCATTCCGAGAAACGATTATATTTGCTAATTTGTTCAGAAATGTTGACGCAAATAAGGAATGAAAGTAAAACAGTATCATGTGTCTTACGTCTGCGTATGTTTGTTTTACGAGGTGATAATGACCGTTCACAGGCGTATTCTCAAATTTAAATTCGCCAACAAGCCACACAAAACGGGTGGTGTAAAACGAATCCGTCGCATGGAACTTGTAAGATTGCATACGTTTATCATATATTATCCAAATCGAATCCATTAGGCATTCGGTGAATCTTATCAAGGACAAACCGATATAGGATTCTCGACTCGGTATTAACGTGACTCCGATCACATATATTATTTTAATTTTAAATTCGCCCATAAAACAAATATATTTCGGAATTTGTCTGCATTAAATTAAGATTTATATGAAAATTAATTTGGTTTGTTTTTGAAAAACGCATTTTCACGTTTTAGTATTAAACAAAATTACGTCTTCGACCGCCAAAAAAACTCTTTACCACAGACAGCCAATGTAGCTAAGGAAATCTTTCCTGTCTACGTTTAATTTTTTTTTTTATTTAACCAAAGTTCAAGATCACGCAGTCACACGTTCAGCTTAATCGCCTGTTTTAGTCAAACTAGGAATTTCTTCGCTGTGATTTACCGAAATTGTAGATCTATTTTATGCAAAGAGAAAAACATTTTATGATCTGCACCTATTCATAGAGTTAAGTAAATAGAAACGTCATTCTCATAGTTTATTAACCATCGTCTTCAGTCAATAGCATGTAAGCACGGAACATGCTAAATATCTAGGGTATTTTTCATTTTCACGTTTAGAGCACGTGAACTGCTTTGTATTGAATCTGTGGAATAATTTACGCTGCAACGATCAGGATCCAGGACGCCATGAAAATCATTAATAACATTGCTTCTTCTTAGAATTCTGCACAGTATGACTTCGAAATACGGATTAATAAACAGCTTGTAACGCAGGATATAACTTTTTATTTTTTTGCATTACTTTAAAAAATACCCTCTATTTAGATTTCTGGGAATATGAATTATATATGTATGAGAGAGTAATATTAGACACTTCCTTAATCATACGAAGATAATAGTCAATGAAGCAAATTAGAAAAGTCTGATTACCTACTAACTTTACAATAACTTAAATCAGAGTTTTCCAAAACTTTCCTTTCTAAATCTAATTAACGATACAATTCCCTAAGTTATGTAATATACTGATTGTTTCATTCTAACTTAGAAAAGACTGAGGCGGAAAAAAATGGTGAATCGCAGAATAAAGACGATCGTCATTTTTTCTCTTCAACCTTCCATCACTCTTTTACTTTTCTTTTTCCAGAAACTATCCATATTGATCTTTTTTTTAGAATATGATGTTATCATCGTACATTGGATCATTAGAACTTTCTAAGACACTTATTTAATCGTTTGATTTCAATTTTTCTACTCTAGATGTGCAACTATGTGTTATAACTTTTTTTTTTTATGATGAACTTGTTATTATAGAAGTTGTTCATATAGGAACCTAGTACGCAGTGTTTTATCAAGCTTCAGTTTAACATAATATTAAATCTTGTAGTTACTTGCAATGGAAACGAAAATGAAGACCTAAACAAAAGAGCAAACGAAAAGATAACCGAAATTAATTAAAATAACATGCAACAGAAAGGCATCTGCGTTTAAATGAAATTCGTTTTGTAATACTTCATAATTGGTTCAGGTTTATCAAAGATAACGCGCACGTTGTTTCAACACGTAGATACATTTTCAGGCGGCGCGAAACAAGTTCTGTACGATAAGTTTATTTAACTCGAAACACAGGCGAAATAATTAATAACTTTCATGTCATGTTTCAGTAGGCGAATACTCCAAGGTTATGAAAACGCCACCTGCTCGTAATATATAGGACAATTTGTTTGATGCATATAGTATTTTACGTGCGAGGATTTAGGAATGTTCCCGGCCGTAGCACTATTTCCATTTGCTCGTTTGTGGTAAACCTCGTACAAGTAATTATCTGATAATTTGTATTAATTAAAATAGCACACGTCTTATTAATTTCAAGAAGAAGAAACTCATGCATTCTAATTGATTTTGATAAACGCATCAAGAAGGTGGCAAAGCGAATTTGATAAAAATTTTGGGTTCTCTCAGCTTCAGGTCGTCTGCTTTAATAAGATTTATTTATAAGCATGACGGTTTAGCGATGATTATTTTCGGTTTGACGAATTCTATAAATATGTCGCTACATTATAGATCATTAGGAGTTTTTGTTTCGCACATGTCACCCACATTTTACTGCTCTGACAGCTCTTACGTTTTATTTTCCACCTGTGTATTAACACTCACGATTTTATATCTACTAGAGAGGATGCAAATCATTAATAACATTTTGGACTAAAACGTGGAGTAACTTCTTACCAAGAAAATTAACGCAGGACCCCCTTCCTAGATTGGTTCGTGCAGAAGTCAAAAACGTGTGATTATAAAAATCCGGTAACCACCAAAGTCATTTCGTTGTCTTATGTTAAAAAAAATCGATGAGTCAACAGCAGAATACCAGAAAACTGAAGTCACCATTTGCTGGGTGAGCTAAGATTGCTGTTGTTAATTGTACTAGATTAACATAACTCGAAATTAAATCAAATGAAGATTAACTAAATGTTTTGATTAAAAAGTTCAAAAGAAAACAATCAGTTCAGTTGATATTAGTTTGAAGAATTTTGGCGAATTACTATATTTTGAGAATAAAAGTTTGGGATTGTCAAGATATGCAGTTTCATTAATGGTGGAACCACTTGGTATGGATTAACTCAGCTCGTTAATTACTTGAATTGATTTGGGTACCTAAAAGTAATCAAAAACATTTTTTAATTGACGCAAGGGCAAAGTAATCTTTGGAATTTTGAAAATGAAGTTTTCACCAGAAATCCCACACGTTTAGGAAATATGTCTAAAGAGGTTCTTTTAGAATTGCCCTGGAAAATGATTCTATCTAGATCAGGGCTAGGGGAACAACATAAAAGCAACAAATTGTAACATAAACAATAGGTATTGGAAAGATGTGTCCGGTGTCTGTTGTGGTTCAGCCGCGATAGATGTGGCCCCGCGTTTAAAAATAGACATTACAAGTTCAGTGCTGGCGCCAAGATTACGGGCTATCGCGGCTATTACGTCACACATTCAAAATGCGACGAGGTTATGTTTGACGACGACGATTCCGTCGCACTCTTTAAAACTCGTTACGATCAAAATGTCGAAACGTTGCCGACCACTTTCCTATCACCTTGTCTCGCCTCCGTCCGTGCGTCGGTCGGTCCGGGAAACGTGTCGTTTTGTAACAGACGAATTTTAATTACTTCGCTCGTCAACATGAACCTATTTCTTTTTTAATTATCTCGCCGAATAAACAACTATTGTTTATAAATCGACGTGACTGACGAGGCTGTTTTATTCCTTTTTCAAGGTGCATCCATAATGGCAATGAAATACCTACATAATTGCGATAGAATTTCAAAAGATTTGAATACCACACGTCGTAACCAGCAAACGTCAAAAACTGAAGGAAATAAAACGTCTACAGATTTGATATTTTGTGAAAGGTAACTAACAATAAGGTAAAGAAGACGAGGATGGATGAATTATATGGGAATGGAATTCAAAACCCCTGAAGTAAAGATGTCGACAATCAGAATCTGTGGTGCTGTCGCTTCCCCTTGGAAAACTGGAGTTTCCGAATCCTTCAGTCAACTGTCGGAAAGGCCAGATGGTCTCGTTGTCGGATGGAGCATTCCATAATGCCGCGGGCGTTATTGGTAAACGTTCTGTTCTGGCCCTTGGTCTTCCAAGTTCTACATTTTTGATTTTTCGAACCAGATTCGCTCTAGATCTAACATCTGAAGATGGTCTAACATTTCCCACAATATTATAGTGGAGAGACCACAAGGGAGTTGTGTTGCCTTTTTTAAACTTCGGCATTTTCTGGAACAGAGGAACTTTTCATTAAATCCATCATCACCCTGCCGTTTGTGCCTTGTTCAAAATGTACGGTTCGACTGCATATTCTCGATTCTGAACTAATCCAGACTGTATATTGCGAAAGCATTGAGCCTTCTTTGTGGTTCTGCGATAAATCTGCCAAGTATGGTTCCAATGAATTAGCAGAGAATGGAATCCTGGAACACCATGACTTTTCGGATTCAAGTATCGACCATACTTCCGTGTAGTATCACTCGACAAACTTGACGTAATGATTAGGTGTTTACAAATTTACCAGTGTTGTGGCGAGAGACCTGTGGTTGAATCATCAAATTAAGAAAAACTCAAGGAATAAAAAAGTAAAGAAACTGGGGCGAATACGTAAAAAAGATAAGAATGAACCAAGTTAATTATGTCATACTGCTTTGTGCACTAGTAAACTCTAAAGCAGAAACAGACATTTAATTATTTTCTGAATTGTCGTCTATTCTTCACGCCAGTAAAATGAGAAACAATTCCACTCATTACGTTCGTAGCATGTTCTTCCTTCATTTCTAGAAGATAGAAACAGTAACAGGCGAAATTATATTAAAGCAGTCTTCTTGTTGTGTCGACCATTGAAAGAAGTTAAAGATCTCTTTTAATATATTCTATACTTAAGGAAAGCAATTGCAAATATTAGAAAACCATTGCTTTTGCCTTTATTTAGTTGATAACCTATTGTTTTTCACGAGTTTTCCTAGGTTTGTGATCAATACTTTATTGGTCTATCTCTCATGTCTGTTTTAAATTACTTCCAGATTTTATTAAATTGGTGTTCTCCTAAATCCACTATTCTTGCTCTTACAAACTTCTTTGTTTTCATCTTCATATTCTTTTCTTACGTCCTTACTTGTTACTGTTCGAAGCAACTTGTTTCACCTCATGTTTCTGTTCCCAAATCATTCTTTAGCATTTTCATCAGAGTAGATGTGTCACATGTGTAGCTCATTACTTATCTATCGTTTTTCTTGTCTCTGCAGATTTTAAAGTTTAATAAACAATCAATTTGTTATAACAATTGATATTACTGTTATTTTATTACAGAAGGCGCGATTTTTTTTATATATCCTATCAACATGTCCGTCGTTGACAATTTTTAGTAGCTATTGTAAAAAGCTCTACTTTGTTCAGTTGTGTTAAAAAGTTCTTGGCAATCTACAAAATGATATGTGACTTAATTAATATCGGATATGGGGAAAAGGAGAAGGTAGGAGCATGCGTTTGTTCACTTTGAACGGAAACGAAATGTTTGATGGAGGCAACGGCAAGAAGTATTTGACAGAGTAATAAATAAGGCGCTTATATGTGTTTGTAAAAAAAACATTAGTATGCGTGCAGCTCCTATAATGAGCTCGGCGAGTCAGAAACCAAACGGAAAAACTGCACCTCTTGCGGTGCGTTTCCATTTTATCGCGAAATGTACGTTTTATGTCGCAGCTGATTTATGGCCGCTTCTGATTTATGCAAGTTTGATATTTTTATTATCTGGCTGGACCTAGTTTATGGACGCACGGATAAAATCGGTTTGCACTTTCTTGTTCTATATTTCTCCCAGTTATTTACCTACTAAACTGAATTAGAAAAGTAGAAACCAATTCGAATACAATTATTTAAGATGAATACCCCATAAATTTTCCAGACGTTTTTACTAAATTTTTATAATTAAATAAAATTAATCGAAGTAAAATAGAACGTCGCCTTGCAAAGTAAGTGAACCACCGATGAAAAAAACGAATCGTTCAGACGGTTACTACCGTCGTCGGCAAAGTTGACTGTACCTTTACGGTATATATAGAATTTTGGGTCAAATATATATTTGGCGGTCGTCCAATAATCGTTAATAAAGAAAAAACGGTGCCGTAAATATGTAGTACAGATGTTGACGCCACCCACTGGAATCTGGATAGGTTTTAACTGCTTCTTTTTCACGTTAGCCCTTTTGAAATAATTTTTTTACGTTCATTTCTACACAAACGTACAATATACAGAAATAAATTGTAGATCCTTGTATTTACTGATAACTTTTTGCCATTATACGACATGAATGTGTTTATTGTGTTTGTAATGGAATATGTAAAAGTATGTAAGTGCAAATTGATATTTTATTAATTTATATACAAGTAACAAGTTTGCGACTTTTAATTTTTTATAACTATATACCTGAACTGAAATTAAAAAGTTAAATTTTAGTTTTTTAGTTTCTACTTTACTTCTAAGTGGGGTAATCTTATCATTGTTTCGATTTACAAAGTTGCATTATTAAATGTCAATATAAATGGGCTCAGGAAGTGTGCAAGGTTGGGGCAAAAAATATTCTGACTAATAACTTATTGCATTATGTAAATTTCATTTGTAATAAACAGTTTCAATAGCAATTCTCAATTGCAAAACTCATTGAAAGCTTTCCTAGGCAAAAACTATAATCAATATGAGCATTAATAATTACTTGACGTGTAACGTTCGTAAATGCGCAATTTAAATTTTTACGGTTGTTGAGGTAGTGCTCGACTCGTATGTGTGTAGTATCAAAATTACGTTAATCGATAACGTAGTCCTGATTAGAGTATTGGACGTAATTCTAGCGTTTGAAGTAGGGCCAAGAAAAAGTGGCCAATAAATTTTTGTATAAAATTAAAAGTTGGTGCAATAGCCTGAGTGACATTGGTCTGGGTCGGTCGTCAGCCACACCATATTCAAGCATACGTGGTGGCGCTAGCTTGAAACCACAGCGCACCTGAACATCAACTCTTCCTCTCACTCAATCACATGCCAATCAACGTGCTCGTCACGAAGACGTACCGCGATACTTAGCGCGGTCGATAGTGGCTAGCAACTGCCGTGGCGCCAATGAGACGGTATCAAACGATGAAAATTAAAGTTTACTTTGAATGTGGGTCATTCATCGTCTCGCCTTTTAAACATAGTCATTCACTTTTAATTCTTTCGCAATCATCAATTTTGGGGTCCTACCTTTTTTTAAATCAAACTTCAACTTTAAATATATCCAGAGCAAAATAAAGAAATCACCGGTTAAACTATAGAGGCTAATTCGTCGTACGCTGAACTGTTGTTACCAACATGCAAATTCATTAAAATCGATTTTAGTATACGGCAGTTGACGACGATTCCCCGAATTTTCATGCATTCAGACTAGACGTGTGTCGTCGACGCTTTGTTCAATGAACATTCTTCCCCTAATAGACATGCCACACCAGAGTCTCCTAATTTTAATTGTAGAGATTCCTAATTTTATTTATTTTGACTAATTAAAGGAAATATGCAATTTTTGGGACGAATTTTATTATACTTTTTAAATTGGTTGAAAAATTGAAAGAATTTTAATAGTTGCAGAGAAATAATAGTTTAAATTTTACTTATAATTATAAGCTGTGGATGAATGCATGAAATCATCCAAAAAGAACGTTAAAATGTCACAATTTTTTGTTTGTAACAAAGCCAAGTTGCTACGGGCTTTCAAATTTAATTAAATACGTAAGTTAAGGTATATTAACAACGCAAAACTTCAATTGGTTGCAAAACAAACTAGCGCATTGTTTTCTTAGTTTAAAAATATTTTCTGAAACACCCGACAAGGATTTACTATAATTACAAAAAATAAGTTTCGTAGAAATTGTAATTCAAAGCAAAAGTTATAAAAAATCAGTGAAAACAATATTCTTTTATTATTTCTTGATTTTCTTTAAAATAATATGATTGAGATAGTATGACTCGTAGAATTACTCAGAAGGGTTTCTGAATAAGTTAATTTATGTTATTTTTTAAATGATTGATTAAATTGTAAAAGAAACAAAGAAATATGCAATAAACACAAAGTACTTCTTGATTTTTTTTGTATGTGGGCCCAATATGTTTCGGCCAAAGTAGTATCTTTCTTAGACATATTTTGATTTTTGCTTTATGTCATATTTGCTAAACAAAGATACTACATATTGCTCCATCATATTTAATATACATATTTTAATTTGGCAAATGTTAGTTTTTTTCGTAAAAGGAGTTTGACGCCGCCATTCAATATTATCACTAAACAGGAAATGATGAAGACATTCGATGTAGATTTCAAACTATTTACATTCAGTTATTTAAAATTCATATTGTGTTATTTTCGGAGTATTATTACGTCACACAAAAATACAGCTTTACTTTGTCCATACCCTCCATTGTTTTTCTGTATTTAATTTCTATTTTATAAAAGAAAATGTTTATTTCCTTACAGTGTGCGTATGTTTTTGATTTTGAATTAATTTTATGTGATTAATAATTTTCTATATATAGCGATTGTTTCGCTGAAACTTGTAAAACAACAGAGATACTATTATAAAATAAATTATAAAAAAAGTTTCACCACTATTCCACGTTTACTTCGCTGCAAATCAAACTATTTAAGACAAGAGCGCGTAAAGTATGCGCATACGCTTTCAACTTAAAATGAAACACATGCTATATACATATATCTTTTCTGATGGAACGTCAACATACTAATGATTTTATTTATTTACATGTCAGCAGCACTTTCATAATAAACGATTCTGATTTTGACGTTTTTTTCTGGTTGCATATGACAGTACTTTCTGTATTTTTGAAATAGTCAGTACTCATTTTTTTTACTGAATAATTTGTTGTTTGAATTATTTTTTCATTAGGAAAAACAAAGTGTTGCAAAAGCTGTGTGTTTTTGTGAAAATTTGGAAACAGACGCGAGCCGTTTCTTAGAAAGCCGCTAATGTGTCATTCCAAGAAACACTCGCTGTCTGCCAAATTAGTGTGAACCCCGTTCGAATGAACGGCACTTTTTAAGCACGTCCCGTATAATTCGCAAATTACCTAATTCTTCAGAGGAAAAAGTCGTAATGGTTAAATTAAAGACGATGACAAAAAAAATTAATTTATTACAAACATGTGCAGGGATGAGTTTTGCTGTCGTTAGATTATTTAAATACTTATTTTTTGATAAGGACTACTTCCTTTTTTTTAGTTTAAATCTAGAAAGTGAGCAGCTCCTGAAAGTAATTTTATCGCATGCGTTTTGAAAGGACTTCTAAAGTTAAACTAAAAGTGTATATTCGATATTAATTGCAGCGGAAACTAGAGTTTAGTCTTTGTGTCATAAATAAATTTAATCTCATTAGTCTGCCAGCACCGATTAACAAAATCGCTTATGTTTATTTGCGTCTACTTTTGTAGTTTATTTCGGCATATATCGTGGCGAAAATTACTCGTTAGTTTAACCTGTAAACAGCTAATAACTCGTCCTTATTTTAGGTACAAAGTGAGAACCCTAGGAACCTCGACTTTAATTCGCATACCTATGCCGCCGCTTGCACGTCGTTTTCAGCGCCTCGTAATTATTTTTGGCAGCGATTGTATCCACAAAATAGAAGGCGCTATCGGTAAACTTTGCGTCGGAAATTTATTATAAAACGTGGATTTTTTCGCGCCCATAAAAATAATCCCGCCGAAGCAACCATCTGATTTATATTACGCGGCTTCATAATATTTTACGGCGAACCTACAATAAACATCTTCATAGAAACTGTTTGGAACTACTGACTACGTTACCCTAAAAAAAACCGCCTGGCGCCAGCGAGTAAAGTAAGTAGCTCAAATAATTCAAGCAAATATTTAACGATTTCGTTTAAACTCCGCTGGAATTTATTGCAATTTAAACAAACTTCTAGCAGCCAAATCAAACTGTACGAGACTTTTCCAAGCATTTCAAAGAGCTGACTCCTCCAAATAATGTATTAGTGCGCACAGGTGTTAATTGACGATTAAAAATTATAAGAGTTACTTGCAAATTGCGTAGCTATGCAAACTTCTTTTTTTATATTCTAATTAACCAAAACCTTTACAAATTTTTACGCAATTCTTTAAAGTTGCAAATACAGTCGAACCTCCATAACCCAAATTTCAAGAAACAGGAAAGTTACTTCGAGTTGTGCATCAATACAGGGAGCATCAAATAGTAAGAGTAAAATTCGAGTTATAGAAGCGCGACTGTGTTATTATATTATATTATTGTGTCTATAAAAGTTCGTCAGGTTGTAGAATGACACCCCTCCAAAACAATTGTGTACATTATCCTACACTTCCAAAGCTTACTTGATCACTTTGTACAAAAAAAGCAAAAAGCTTAGCTCTAATAAATGTCGTTCTATTGTAATTATTGTAACGTCAGGAGAACTTTTTTCTTCTGTGTGATTAACTGGTGTATTTAACTTTTTCTTTGATATTACATAATTCGTCGCCTTTTAACGGTCCCCGCGTTCGTAATTTATAGCAGAAGAAGATCCTTTATTCGAGAAAACAAGTAAATCTTGAACTTGGCGTACGTTCAACAATTTTTCACATTATTGAACCTTCAACAGGTCTCCGATAAATACTTCCAAGTAAACAAATTTATAGCGAATTACATTTGATTTGCAGTTTAGTTGTTTGTTGGTGGTGTGATCCCCCCCTCCTATTTCCCCCCGAATATTGAATAAGATTTTTGAACTGACAAATAAAAAATTATCCAAAAAGAATTCATCGACCTAAAAACAAACTAAGTATTGTGCTTGCATATATTTAAAAAAAATTGGTAAATAATCGATCGGAAAACATTAAAGACTAAGTATTTATTATTATCACTCATTGACCGGTAACAATCCATCGTGTCATCGCGACGTCATTACTGATAATTACTTTTTTTGCACGAAGATTAATGAAACGCCGCCGATTCATAAGAATTTTGAGAGCTTTTGATAATTAATTCTCTATAATTTTTTTTATCATCACAAAAAAATTCCAAGAAGGGGAAGATGTTAAGGTAATCTCAAGAGCCATCGACCTCGACCATATTCTTATGTTCTTGCTGGCTAGAAGAGGTCGTTTCACACAGCTAGAATTGATGTCATATATATGTAGTTGTGTTTATTATCGACAGTTTTTAAGCTGCTGTTCAGTGTTTATTTTTTTTATCATGGCTCGACTTATTAACATCGTTATCGAATTTTAAGAGAACCACCAAGCAAAAATGAATAATTTCACACCTACGTACGATTTGGAAATATTTGTTTTTCTGTGCAAATTAATGTCGGCGCCTAAAATTGTAACTTATCAACTCGTTTTGACTAATTATTATTTCTCAAGACCTAATAGCAGATGCGAAAAATTTCCTCGGAATGTTAATAAACAGTGATTAGATCGTTACGAGGAAACGCTGCAAACTGTTAATTACACGCAGCAGTTATTATCTTTACCTACGTATGTTATCTCTGTAATGTGGCATAAATTTTATGAGTAATCAAGTTAGTGGCGAAATTGAAATTTTGTGTCTGTCTTGATTAGTTCTTATAAGTTTCAGAAGAAGTCATATGATGAAATATGAATTAAAAACAATGATAATTAAAATTTTTAAATATTTACCAATTTCAATGCTCAAGCTAAAACTTGAATGTTTCGAAAAAAAAACAGAAATATTGCTCGAAATTCTTGGGTTGTTTATAATCCTAACATGTTAAAACTAAAACCATTATACAATTATTGAACTTTAAAAACCATATGTAGTACAAAGCTATTAAATTGCAAATGTTCGGCAAATATATCTCTAGGGATTGGTTGAATTGCCTATTACGTAAAATGAGAACGTACATTTCCTTTTAGAAAATTGAATGCTTAGGGCAACTCTAAAACTTAATTAAAATTTTCCCAACACAATATGTTGAAGATATGTAATTAACTTGAGGACAATAGTCGGTTAACTTTTTCCTTCCTACATCGCAAGATTTATGAGCGCAAAAGAAATTTTTCAGGCGGAAGATGTTCTTAAATTAATTCAATTAATTTACATAATGTTTAAAAGCTTAATGCCCTCTAGAAATATTACAATATACAACTTGGCCTCTAAATAAGGCAATATATAAATAAATTTAGCTGAGTGAGAAGTATACAGATAATAACCACCCACAAAATGACTTCATTATACTTTAAAACAAATTTTACGGACATTGATTTCTTCTTTTTCTTATTTAAGATAACTTTAACTTCAAACTTAATAATAAGTGATTTATAAATTCTTTAAAAAATTTAAATCATAACAGGCATGAGATTAAAATGTAGGCAGGGGACAGAAACAAGAAAATTATTAGTTCAAATCCACACTCTATAGTTGAATGATCTGAATGAGTTAGACACATTTTCCGATACGTATTATAACGTATATCAAATTTTCTTTCCGCATGACAAACTATCCTATAATAACTAATTCTCTGAGAACTTTATAATTTATACTATGCGATTCATTAAAAATTGATTCAGAAAATGCTATGGTTACAGTTCTAGTGTTCTCAGCACTCAACGAAACAGAAACTAGGTTTAGTTTAATGTGCTTGACAATGTCTTAACTGTTGCATCTTAGCTCAAAGGACACGCTTTGATAATTACTTGTATTCCAGTTTTAATTTTTATAAAAATTAGCTCCCCTAAGTTGGATTTTAATATAACCTAGTTTTCGTTGACTACTTATTTGATCACACGATATTTTTAATAAACGGGAATGAAAAAATTGCAAACACTAATTTGATGGTTATCGACTAACATTAGCAATAATTATTTTCATAATAACGCACACAATACTTAAGACTTAATGACTTTCCTTTTTAATTGGCAAGGTCTTTACAATGAAATTAATTTTATCAGACATTGAACCAAATTTGTTTAACCTCTTCTAAATTGCTATAATGCATTTAGTTGAACATACAAATACCCTCCAAACAGGGCATTCGGATATCTGTGAGAATTCTTTTTTGTTATCATTTTGCATCATCTGTCTTCTACATAAATCTATTACAGAGAGGGTTATCAGGATATAACATTTTGATCTATGACCTCGCCAATTAAAATAGAAGGATCTCCATTAGGTGTGCTATTGAGACAAGTAAATATAATTATTGTTAAAATACAGTTTTGCCATCTCCAAATATCACTATTTATTGAAAATTGTCTTATCTGATGCTTTAAAATTATGAATTGATTTAGCAATGTTATAACAAATAGTATGTCATTCTAGTGATTGGTGTTTTTATTAGGGGTTAATTTTGGATATGATTGAATTAATATTAACTATTATAGATGCGTTGTTTATTTGATATTATCATGTCACAAGGAAATAATTTTCTAGATTAACACAGTTTCTTTTATCTCCAGCATACGAAGTGTTCGCCTTAATAGTTTTATAGTAGATAGCCTTCGACCTCCGTAGATAGTTGGACGCATTTTAAGAACGAAAAAAGAACTCCGGGATCCCATCCATCGCAGCAACAAATACAACAAATGAATTCCGTTGCGTTTCTATATTGTCGGCTGCCGACGTTGGTAGATAAAAGTCCGATACGGAATTTCATAACGAAATAATTTAACGGATGCGTGTCATTGACAGGTGCACGAGGCGTAACATCAGCACGGGCCGTGACGTCACTGACGTGGCGCCAGGCGTCCATCTACCGGCGCCGCGAGGTGCATGTTGATCGATCAAAACACCTGTCTCCCCCACCCTTGACGGTACCCACTTTCCCTCCTGTATACTTAAAAACAAGTGCAGAAATTGAGAGTTGCCGTTTCTCTCGCTGTTTTGTAATCGTTCACTTCAAGTACTCATTCGTTTATTGCGCGATTACATTCAAAGTACTTCCCAAAGTCATTTTTTTACGTCGGTCGATAATTATACACTTTGGGCCGTTTTCACAATGGGATTTTAAATTTAAAGTTACTTGAAAGTAGACAATACATTTTGTTTTCGAACTTTAAATTACAGTCTGCTTTATTATTATAATATAAGCGGCCCCAAGTCACAGATAACTGGCGCCTACTCAGAGATCGGAATCAGCACAAATTTATCGTAAATATGTTTATTCCATTTGCCCCCTTCCTATTAGAAATAACTTAAGTTGAAGCAAAAGTTACTCTGGTGAAAAACTTTGCACTAGAAAATCAATTTGTGTATCATCTGTCATCGTATATGTTTCAAATGTTCAAACCTAAAGAAATGTTTCAGCATTATCATTTTGTATACATATATCACATATTCATCAATCTAGAAATTAGTTGAAATATGAAATATTTGCTTCATTTATTTCAAAACTTAAAAATTCTAGTCACTTCATTTAACATACAAACAATGATCCACATAAAGATTTTCTTATAGGGAAGAGGGGAGTACATTTGGACATGGTGGTACATTTGAAGATGGGGGTACATTTGAACATGGGGGTACATTTGAACAACTTTAATTTCTCTATTGCGGCACATAGGCTTATATCTGGTAAAAAGGATGTTTACCAGATATAAGCTTGACATGAGGTATATTTGATCAACTTTAATTAATCTGGTAAACTAGATATAAGCCGCGAGCAGTAGTAGTCGATATTACAAAGAAATTTGTTCAAATTTGTACCCCATGTCCAAAAGTACCCCCTCTATCCTAATCATACCTATAGCAAGCAGAACTGTCTCGTATGTATTTAAAGTAGTTTTTACTCAAATATTCTGAATATTATTGAAAATCAAATACCAAATATAAAATCTTTGATAACACACTCTTCGATTACGGTACCAATTATTAAAATGCTCCGGATAAATTATTTTAATTAACCTAAGATATTTGAAATCAAATTACAGACACAACACTATTTTCAAAGGGAAACAGGAAGAACATAATCAATACGTAGATAGAATATTCGAAAAATTGGTTGTTATTTATTATGGCAAGTTTTTTCTTGATACAATGTATTTTAATTATACAAAATTAAGATAATTGCAAGTTATTTTTAAAACTAAAATTATAGTATGCATGTAGTTTTAATACTACATAGTTAATTTAGAATTTTGATGTATTTTATTGAAACCAAAGATATGATCGTTGGTTGATACCACTTTGGAAATGTTGTTCTGATACATTTTTTATTTATCATTAAGACAAAATTAAAACGATACGTCAACAAAGAGGCGAAATAAAAATTAATTTACTAACCGTCTGCGATTCTAGAGTTTTTATGAACGCGGACGCCGCTCATTACGTGGAGCAGAAAGGCTCAATGTATAGTTAACTCTAATTATCATTTTATTCTTTTTGCACATTTTCGTACTTATAGTTCAGAGACCACACACGTCGAATGGTGATTTCATAAACCGGAGTCACCTTCTTGCCGTCCTGATTCTTCGACCGATAATACTGACGTCTCATATTAATCTCTCCCAGCTTCGACAATGACTGCATAAATCGACATTCAAATAATTTAACGTCAACATGAAACGTTCTTGATCTGTTTAAAATTTTTCACTCAAAAGGAGCAAGTCAAGAAATCTGCGTCGTTAAAGTTGCGCCGGCAAGGTTATTTTTTCCACGACTCTTGCATTTTTATCAAGCGAGAACCGCTAGTCGCACTTATTAATTAGTATATTATTTCCTTATACGGAGTTACCTACCTGAAAGTGCAAGTTTTTCTCAATTTGAACGTAACCATGCATTCTAAACAATCCCGTTCCAAAAATTCCGTTCGTGTTTTTGCCACCAAATGAAATTCAAATGGACCGATCTTCCACCAAATTAGAAAAAATTTCTAGAATTTTATGGCTTTTTGGACCGGATTAATAATGAAGTCGCGTATAGTCTTTGAAAGCGCACGGCCCTGGAACGCACATTTTTTTCTATAAAAGGACACTAATACCATGTCAATTCGCGCGCCTATAATTCGTTTCGGCTTCAATAAGTACTGATCATTATGTTAATTTTTTTTTTCATAAATGTGAAAATCCCGAGCAAATAAATCAATTGAATTAATTGGTGAGATCAGAAACAAATTCTTAAATTTTCAAGGAATGACAAGAAATTTCAGTTTCTCTATTTAATTTACACGTGTCATTTCAGCACTCAATACATAACTTTACACTTAAAGAATAATAATCCGATAATAACTTATTTTCATTAAAATATTGACTTAAAATATTGTTTCTGATCTTACCGATTCAATTAGAATTCTACTTTTTGACTGCGTCACTGCTAAAATTCAAACAAAATTTTAAAATTATCTCCAAAAATGTTGTCTTTCGAAAATTTTCAATGAAATAAATTTAATTACTAATTATGTATATCTTTGTTGCAGATTCTTCGAGTTCACCAGATTTGTGGTGTACGGTGGCGTACTGGGAACTAGCGAACAGGGTGGGTCGATTATATTCTGTAGAAGTACCCTTTGTAAATATATTCTGGGATATCCCGTATATTAGTGGTCTTTCCATCAAGGGCCTAGCTCAACACAGTTTTAGTCCTCCAGATGAAGTGCGACGAGTGAGGTGTAAAATTGGTTTAGGTAAGTTCTAGCGCCAGCATTAAACCAAAAAAAAACCGACACCTTCAAAAATCGAGCCAGAAATTTCTGCATGCTGCAATTTATCACGGAAATATGTGGAATTTCTGGTTTCATAAACGCGCGCATAATTGAATTTATTTACGTTAGTGTTTTTAAGTTATAATTGCGTGTTTAATTAAAATATTAAACATACAACAAATACGCCGACTTTTAATTAATGCATTATTACCATAAATAACGTACAGATTATAAATTTTCAATAATGTATTTTGCCATTAGGACTGTTACTTATATAATCGTGAATAACTTGAATACTAATCACGCATTACTTATATCAAAAGTAACCGCCGATTTTCTTCTGATTCAGATTCAACCGCATGCACCACACTTTTTTTTGATTAAGTGCTAAGCAAACCGGTAATTAAAATGACTCAACATAACTGCAAACTTTTTTTTTGACATTGAAAACGTAAACTCGTTCTTTTCTATACTTCTAAAAGTAGACAAATTTTTCATTTTCATCCAGATTAGTATGTTGGCATATCCAAATTTAAAGTCTTGTCTCTTGATTTCAGGAATAACACTGTCTCGTGAAGATGGAAGCGTTTGGGTATACAATCGTTCCGCTTACCCAATCTTCGTGAATTCGCTGACTTTGGAGGAAGACGAAGGCAACTCCTCACCTACTCGTGTACCTGCAGAGCATTGCCTATGCGTTTTCGATCCAGTTAAGGCGGCTCACAAAATTTGCGCCAGAAACACGCGCAATCAATTCGGTCCTGTAGATTACAACTCTGTAATAATAAGTTTCGCGAAAGGCTGGGGTAGTTCCCGCTATACAAGGCGAGAAATAACGTCTTGCCCTTGTAGGATAGAAATACTCCTAGTTCCGTGTAGGTGATCTACAGTTAGAACTGTCGTGGTCATGTGTACAAATGATGAACTCCATTGTGATGATACTACTGACGTTGTTGTTCGCCATCCTAATTTTTGTACTGCAAAGGCTGAATTTTTAAGAGAAGAGCGGTGCTGCTATGTTTCCGTCCTGTTATTGTTTATTTCTTAACAAATTACTGCTCTGTTTCTGATGCTTCTTTATTATTTCCTCTTAATTCTTTTATTGAACTGAATTCGTTGTTCTTTGTTGGCCTTGTGTAGTATCTACGGAACAGTGATTTGTTTCTAACAATAAAGCCTGGGAACAGGGTAACAAAGAGGAGACAACCGACGGTTGAATATATGTACAGTGTAAAAAATATTTAAATAAGAACTATAACAAATTTCAAAGAAAATCGTGTACTCTTACTTTATAATTATTATGTTAATGCAGCTTTTCAACAGTTGTTATTTGGCTTTTGTTTTTGTAATTTCTTGCCTTAATTTATTCGTATTGTTTCGTAGAGTAGGAATTATGATAATTACCGAATGCCTACATACCAGACCCTGATATTTTTATATAAGGTGCTGACGCGAGTTGTTACTTCGAGAAGATAGATTTGTTTTGTATAACTGAATTAGAGATTTTTTTTGTTTTTCCAAACTTTGTCAGTAAAGTTTGTGCAAAATGAATAAAAAAATTGTATCAAACTGCTCTTAAAAAAAAACTAATTATAAATAAGATTTTTTAATTTGGAAATTTTCAAGATAAAACAGTCTTCTTCTCTTTGCAACTGGTTTGAAAGTACCTTTAATTTTTGACTCGAATTTAGTTTATAATAACACTTAGTATATTAACTGAAAGACTTTGTGTAATAACAACTTTTAACCGATCTATTGTTGTAACTATCGTACTAATCAGATAGCAACTGATGAAAACCTGATTAGATAAACAGAAGTATATGTATGAATTTAAATCTGAGAGTAGAGGTACTGATGTATTCGCGGTAGTGTAGCAAAAAAAATGCCTTATATACATCGACGTGCGATGTACATTATTAAGGTGAATAGTCATACTTGTACTTGGTGCTTTAATACGAATGTAGGGACCATACGTAAACTTAAAATATTACTTTCGTAACTTATCGTTTTGTGCCTTGCTGACTAATTTATCAAATAATTGTATTTAATTTATTTCCTAATTGTCTTTTTTTTAATAAATATTCGGAAATTTGTACTTACTGATATAGTTGGCCTATTGCTTGTAATCAGTCACAACTAAAACGAAATAAATTTCGTGGGAAAAGATCTTACTGAGGTGATTAATAAAGCTTGAATATATAATTAATTAGTAAATTTTATAGGACAATTTTTTTAGTTAATGTAACAATGCATTTATTATGTTTTTACACTCATTGGTTTTGACTAAAGTACAAGTAATGGTAGTTATTCTTCCTATAAATAATCGAAGAGCCTATAGTTATTGTATAGAGATCAGGGGAAAAAAAGAGAAGTTATTACTGTATTAATTTAACTATATCCGCTAGTCATTAAGAATTTTAATTTAATTGTTCATAAAAGATTCATCACCAAGTTTAACTTTTAAGTTGTATATATGTATAACAGCAGTGCCTTTATAGCAATCAATTTACGAGACAGCTTATTTATTTGTATGTACCCTTAAAAGTTGTCCAATCTTTATTTATTTACTATTTTTGTACCAGTTATGAAAGAATGTGTTCCGAATAAAGTAAAATTATTACAAGCTTACGTAATTTTTTCGTTTACGTATGAATCTGTAGTTAGTCGTTTTTATGTTACACTTGTTTTCTGTTTCATTTCTGAAATACTCAATATGGCTTCTCTCAGAGCATTTGTGAAATTATTAAATTCATGACAATCAGTCAAATGAGTCCAAATAATAATATTTGTAAATACTGTACATATTTATGTACCTACAGCACAAATTGAGGTTACACCTCATATTTATAATAAAATAAAAATATAAATGATTATCATCATAACATTCGTTTTTATTTAATCGTTCTAGTGATAAGCTAACCCTCGATACCAGATTATTAAAAAAAAGCTTATTATTTGCAATATCAAATACGTAATGAGTTATTTATAATAATACAGGATAAGTATTATGGTACAGGAAATTTTAAAAATAAATTTATCATTGCATTTACTTCAAAAAAGAATACAAGGTTCGTTTGAAAACATTATTTTGACATGAAATTACTAAGTCACTTATGATAAAGTAGTCAAACAAGCTATGAAACGCCAGTTTTTACTTGAGCTCATTAATTAAAAATTGTTTAATTAATTTAAAGAAAACAAAAATCAATACTAAGAAATGTTGTATTAATAAGAGACTAAATTAGGATATTTATTTTTATACATACATATTTACATTTCTTATCATAAAAAGACAAGAAAGACAAGAAAAATATTAACACGGAAAGTTTAATCGGCGACTTCACTTTAAATAAATTTCTTAAAAAATCATTTGATGTGATAGACCAGCTTAAATACTATTATCTTAGTTAAATATTTGCTTTATTACTTACGAGTGCATTTCTGTTTTAACTTCAGAACTAATTCCTAATGTTAATGGTTAATGGTTAGATAAATTTTAAGAAACGTAATCATTTGTTATTAATACTTTTAACTACGAACTCATCGTCAGTAAAGTTTTAATTTTATATAAATTATGAAAATTTGCGAAGGTCAATAGCAAAAATCATAATCAAAAAACGACCGCAAGAAGTCTTAATGAGACTTGCCAGAAGCAGATTACTAACAAGACCAAAGGGTCAGGTTCAGGTTGAAGGAGTGTTTGCCTGAGCCTTGTTAAATGATATATTATAATTTTTCCTACAAGCAAACAGTTTTCCAGAAATATGCAAGACTGCCTCAGCCAATGGTACAAGCATACCATTGACTTGCATATTTGCTTGTAGAGTAAATTACAATATAACATTTACCAATGCTCAGACAAACACTCCTTCAATCTGAGCCTGACCAAAGAATAATCTGTCTCTGACAATTCTCCTTAAGCTAGCTTGCAGTTGCTACTGACCTTCGCAAATTTCGTTTTATACATAAATTAAAAATTCATTTGAAGGGGTACGAACTTCACTGACGATGGGCTCGTATATGGGGTCGAAGTTTCCATAGAACACGGGGCTAGCAGTGATAATTTGTGTTGTAAGTAATCAATCAGAAAGGTGACATGTTTTATCTACACTTTTTTCTTGTAATTACAAGTACAAATTAAAAGAGAACATTGATAAATTTAAAATTTACAATACAAGCTCGTGTATAGCATAGTCTCATCGTGAGACGAATATGTAAATTTCTTTTTCTTTATTTACTTTATTTATTTATTTAATTTATTTATTAAACGTACAATAACAATTTACGTTTTTCCGAATAATCATATATAAAAGTCAAAAAAATACAAAATTTATTAATTTAAAAAAAAATTTATGGGTTTATCAATATTACGTTTGTATAAATAAAAGTGTAGTTTAAAATTATTAAAAAAATAATTGACAATTTATTAAATATGTTCTATTAGATTTCCAATACAAATTGTCCTAATTGTTATTGCAATTTAAAGTTTTAACGTTTTTTCAATTCGTTTAATAATTATTTTGATGTAGACTTGCTGGAATTAATAAAAATTGTAAGTAAATATACTATGGGAATTCTGGCTCACTTTCTTATGGAATTTCCACACGTTTGTATGTATGGTTGCTTATCATGACAATTGTAAATAACAGGTAGCAGTTTATTTATTAATAAGTTTCTACCTATTATTGAAAACTGGTACCTATTTTTATTACTTGTTCTGAATGTCGCGTGCAGTTTTGGTATAAAACATAAAAAAATGTCCTCTCCTATGACATGACACCGTCAGTAGCGGCGGTAAAGTTTTGGGGACCCCCCCCCAACGAATTTACACAATCACATACTTAACAACCATAATACATTGACGGTTGCACGAGAAAAGTGCCTAGGCGCCATTCACAATATTTTACATTTTATATTTTGTCGCTTTTTAAATTTCCAATTCCTGCGCTTAAGCCCCATTTGCCAGCGCTTGAGCCTTTTCACTTTCACAAAGTGACCGCCGAACTGTCGCTTTGGCCGGACATATGCCTTTCATTTTCATTAACTCATTTTAGTTGGAACTTGGAAGCTAAAACTATCGGTACTTATGCCCAGTAACATAAACGTCTTAACCAGAGATTAGAATTACTTGTGAGTTAGAAAGTAACGCAGTGCAGCACTACAGCGTTACTGCGTCACAATCTAATTGACAAGTAACTTTAATCTCGGGGCATCAAATTTGAATTTTAACGCTTCCTGAATTTCTGACGGTTTTTACTGCAGTGGGAATGAAAAGCCCCGACATGTAAACACTTATAGCCATCGAAGCCTACATTAGGATGGTCTGAACTGCCAAAACGTCGTAATTTTTGTTTGAAAAATTTATCCACCAAATTAAGTTTACAATTTTCCATATGTTTGTGAGGAAAGATAATTATTTTTAAGATTACTGTTTTTTTACGTCGGGCATAAGGAAGTTGCAAATTCCTTGTTTTATAACAGGTTTGAATTTGTTTAGAAAAGTAAAGGACCCTCTCTTCAGAGGGCCTTTCAGGGGCCCCGGGCATGGCAGGGTCTGCAGGGGCCTTATCGGCGCTAGTGGTCACTGCCAATGCCTAGAAAAAGTCACGATAGGCAGCCATACATGCAAATTTGTAAAAAAAAACTCCATAAGAAGGTGAGCCAAAACCAGTGCCGTAACTAGATGAATTCGAAGGTGTTCAATACCACATGGATCCGACGATGATCGGGCTCCACGTAATTCGTGTTGTACGTAATCGATAGTGAACAGAATTGATATTTTGTTTGATTTGTTTAGAATAAGGCGACAATCACACAAAATATCAAATTCTGTTCACTAGTATTTGATCAAAAAAGCGACATGTATTATCTACACTTTTTCTCTTATAATTAATTTAAAAAGCTAAATGTAAATATGTAAAAAAAAGGACCCCACTGCTTAATCTATCTATTAAGTAGGTTGTCCTGAAAATTACCTTATTTTCCAATTTTAACAAACATAAATTAACTTACGTTAGAAACGATGAAATTATTAAAAACTTGCCTACCTTACAGCCCTTGCATTTCTTGAATCATAGTCATATTATTCTCAGGCTCCATCAAGTAATCTGTTTTTTTTTTAAATAATTTATTTGTTCAATTTTTAAAGTATTAGGATGAGCATATGGCGTGGGTCACCCGGTATATCCATAGTAAGAAATTCGTTTTGGTTTCTTGTTGCACCAACCGCATTTGAGATAGTGAAATGTGGATAATATACTGTAAGTAGGTATAAGTGAGTAAAAGTGTAAAAAGTGCAGAGCTATTGAACAGACCTAATATAAACTCTCCTAGTGATTTAGTTTCAGAAGTATACAAACGCTTGAAGATAAAATACATTAATAAAATGAACGAGGAAAAATAATAATAAATACATATTAAATAATTCAGTTGGACTTTGGAAGTCCTGTCGCGTCCTGCGGCGTAGGTTAGAATTCTACCTTGGCCATGGTTGCTTGTGGTGTTCAATGATTTAGACACCCAGTTAAAAACATCATCGCAACTGTCTAGAATGGCTAATGGTCTAAATAAAGGCAAAAAGTGTAGCATTGCTGCGCAAAGAAAACAAACAGAAACAAATAATTCAATTCCGGACTATTGGCAACAATGATCCATCACATAACCTCTAATTTCTAGCTGGTTAAAAGGAAAGTATTAAATTTCTTCAGGAATGAAGAAGTCATTTTTATAAGAAAAACATTTAATTCCTCTAAAATGTCAATAATTCGATTAAATCGGAAAATCGGCGCAAATATAATTCGTCTTTATAGAAGCTTCACCACCGCAATTCAAGATGATGAAGAATACACAAGAGTCCCACAATATCCACCTATTTTAGATTTATCCTTCGAGAAGCGGCTAGAACGTAAAAATGAGGTCGTTTATGAAGAAATAAAAGCTGTAAAAACTGTAGAAGAAAAACAGATTAAGTTGAACATGCCGAAGTATTACGGTTTCAAGTGTTGTGTGTTTACAGAAGGCAAAATACCATATAATGCTTTACATTTGATGCAGCATATAACAAGAACCCATTTAATCGAAACAGGTAATCTTCCGGAATATTATAATAAAATAAATATTGATTCACTAGTAAATGATGTTAAGAGCGACGTAGAAGAGGCTTTACTTATTGAATCTGGCAACTACAAGTAAGTATGCATTCTGAAATATTATAGGTACATGTTAGGTATATTTTATTTTAGGAAAAAACATGAAGTAAAGCATGACAAATTAGATGAGGTTCAGTTGGAAAACATCATCAGCGCTTCAGTATGTAAACATTTACATAGATGTTTATTCAATAACACATCAAGAATTTATGAATATTTAAATGATACTCAGGTAGAATTTAGTGTGATATAATTCCTTGCTTTATGTGAAATACTTGTTAATTTCAGTTTGATTCTGAACCTCGAATAGAATCATTTTGGTTTGCTGGTGGTATGAATCCTCCAGAAAATATAAAACGAAGTTGCAGAGGTCAAGAATGGAGAAAACCCTTTGAAAATAAACCTATAAATCGAGCTGTACAATATATTGGTACACCAATTGCATCTGTTCGTGCAAAATTGCCACTTTTACCAATTATTCCTTACGGTGAATCAGAAAATCCCAGCCTTGAAGTTCCATTTTTCCAGTATGACCCTCGTGTAGTCGAAACGTCCACTGAACACAGACATATTGCGAATATACCTGGTTTTTGGCCTGGAGATTCTCATCAGTTTGGTTTACTATCATATCACAACAGAGGCCACATGTTAAGTAGATCTTATAACGACACTACAGATCACAAAGAAGCCCTGCACTGCCAAGGAATTTTAGCTTCTTTTGGCTGGCTGAATGCACAAGCAAATTTCTTAGGTTTCACAACATATAATGACATAACATATCCTTTAGTAACGCAGACTGTTATAACCAATGGTCAAATATGGTCATTTTATGTATACCAGTTAAATACCATCCTGATGCATTCTAAGCATGTGCAAGAAAATCCCAAAAAAAATATTTGTTGGGCAACGCCAGATTTGAAATTATACGAGGAAATTAAGGATGGAAAAGTGATTGGTTTCAATGATGATGTATTAAAAATACTGCTGAAGTTTTATGCAAATGTTCCTGAAGAAAGGCTCGGTGTGAATTTGACCCCATATTTAAGTCAGAGTGAAAAGGTGATTGCTGATTATGAGGACGATGACAAAAGGAACTGGCTGGAACGAGAATACAAATTTTTGGTGGCTAACAGACCGCGTTATAAATTGGATTATGAAATATATAATTGGGAGAAGATTTATAAAATTGATCATCAAACTAGGCCCATGGATGCAAGGCGGCGGCCTTTCGAATTAGGCATTACACCATCTAATAGAAGATTAGATGCGAGACAGGCTATTTATATACCCAGGAAACTCAGACCAGAACTTCCAAGACACAAAGGCAGATACGCAAAGGAATATTTTCCATGAATTAATGAATTGTACCTAGAAAAAGGTAATTCTCTTTTCATTGTAGGATGTATTTGTAATTTCCAATTTTTGTATTCTTTAAATTATACATGTTTCTTATAGAATTGTTGAAATCAATTTTGTTGAAGTGTAAAAAACATAATCACCTTAATAAAATTGTTTTTACGGCAATAAATCGTTTTGTGTTTAATTGCCGATAAACTGAAGCTTGAAGTTATGTTGTGTTACACTTTGGTTTTTCAAGGATTTTGCCCCGTTTTTAAAGGTATATTTAAAAAGCAAATATTTCAAAGATTTTGCCCTGTTTTTAAGGTATATTTAGAAAAGCAAAACTATATGGGCTTGTTCAGAACATTTTGTTTTTTTTAAGGGTTTTCACCTGTTTATAATTTTCTAAAATTTTCTTTAAATCTTTCTTAATAATACATAAATTCATTGAGAGATGGATATCCCCCACTGGACTTTCATATCCTTTATGTATTAATTTTATAATGAATTAGGATTATATGCGATTTTCCTGTTTTAAAATTTGTACTATATGGGGTGTTCAGCACAACAGTTGACATATTAAGAATTCCGGCCTATTTTTAAATTGGCTTCACATTTTTTCAATTGTGCATTAAACGAGATAAATAAAATAAACAACTGTATTGCACCAGAAGTGAAAGAAATAGATGATAATGTCATATATTTAACTTTTAATTAACACATCTTTAAAATTTGAATTGTATTTTAAATCTTGTTGTGAAAGTTTGAGAAATGATAGTTATAATTATAACGATAGCGATACTGATTATTAAAATACTTTTCAATATTTTATTTTCCCTTTTCAATTGAACAATTTTCTTGTTTGCCTTTATTAATAAATTTTCTGTATTCATTTATTAACTAGAGAAAGAGTGTTTGCTAAACGTCTTTTTGCTCGTTCTTTGTTATATCTAATATAAAAAAAAATAATAGGATTTTTATTCAGTAATGCATTGATTTTTTCTTCATCATAACTATTTGCCTCTTTTAATTCTTGTTAATTAATAGAGCGGAACAGAAATCCGTAACTCTTAACTGAACATAGGGAATGATCAGTCTCAATAAAGACCCAAAATTTGGCGCCAAATTTTTTGGAGCCACAATGGTGGAAGTTTGCGTTACTTTGGTAATCTAGGGACTTTAATTTATTAAATTAATATGCCCCATCTATTATATGTTAGATAAACTTTTCTTTTCTGTCACACACGCGCATGTCAAATTGAGGTTATAGTTTAATCTTTTATTTGAACATCGATGTGTATAAAATGTGAGACTCGCGTGATCGGGTCAGATTAGGTAAAGTACAAGGTCGCAGAGTTAATTAAATTTGAGAACATTTACACTTATTCTTTGACAGTGATTTGGCATCTCCAGTGTAAATATCCGCTCAGAACTAATTAGAGGTTAGGATAGATACACCGGACTACATATAGAAATTTGTCGCATTTATCTAGATAAAAATGTCTGAGAAGAATATTATTTATGGTGGAGATCTGGAACGAACAATTTTTTCATCTCTGGGAGAACTGATCTTGGTAATTTTACAAACGTATGATCGTGACATTTTACAGGTAATTTTTTTTTAATTCTATGTGAATAATTATTACAATTTAAGAGATTCTGTATGAAAAAATTAGTAAATTGTATAACTTTGATAAGTGAAGAAGAAAATTTATGCATGGTTCAAAGCCTGGAATTTGTAAACTCCTTTATCAAGATATTTTCAGGCAATTGTGAAAACTGATAATGCAGTTTGATGATAATAATATAATCTTCCTTAATTTTTCTTTTAGTCACATTAGAGAAAGGCAGAATGAGTTTGCAATAATTAATTTTGCATAATTTATGTGTGTATCAATGTTAAAGGTCAAGATGTGTAGATGGTTACTAGAAAACTTTTATCTTATCTTTTACTGCTTACATTACATCAGAGTCATTGTTTAGTTGTAAGAATAAATAAAAAAGACATCATATATACTTAGAATTCACAAGAAATGCGTTGAATGTTGAATAATCAGAATCTTAAAAATATAATTAAAGTAGGGGTGGAATTGTATAATAAATTATTTTGAATGGACACTTAAAATTAGCACCATCGCTCTACGTTTCACTATCTTTTTCCATTATATTTTCACTATCCTGATGAAGCTGCCAAACGATAATGAAGCGTATAAATTTCGTTTTCAGAATTTTAAACTAAATGACATGGACAAAGCTGTAAAACCTGTTCAACACATCAAGTGTTTTGCAAAATTCATAAAATTACTTAAAGACCAGTAAATATTACAATTTATAACTCGTATAAGAAATTTGCTTGTACCAGTTAGTGATAAATTGGAAAAAAGATGAAATGTAATGAAATTCGTGGTAACAGTATTTTTTTAATTGTCCTTTATACTGTGACTATGGTAGTACATTATTTTAGTGTTCAATATTCAATACATATTGAAGTGCATTTTCAATTAGAAATTTGTTGCAACTATTAGAGGTCATTAATTGGAATATTGCAACTTATGTACCGATTAATGACATGTGTTTTATTTGCTTGATGCAAAAATTGATTGTAAATTATTTATGAAATATAAGGTATAGGAAATTTATTTTGTTGCTCTTTGGAAGATTTTACATATCACATTTTCATAGGTATGGTTGTGCATAGCTTAATGCAACAACTTGACAATTCTGTGAGTTTTATGCCATAAGGATGAGGTTTACGATGGTACTTTTTCTCTACTCAAAAGTTCAGTTCATCCGATACCTACTTTAAAATTGTACATCATTTAGTCTTATGTAACAACTCTAGTGTTCAGTCGTCCTTTCAAATAATGACTAATAAAAAGGACAATTAGTAAATCACTTAAGTCATATACAGTACATGCGACATTTAACTAAAAGGAACCTTAATCGTATTTACTTAATTCCAAAGTTCATTTGTCGTATCTGCATAATTTCAAATTTCTCGAAAAAGCGTGACTTTCATATCTCAAGGTTTTAATTATAGATTCAGTTCACTCTGTTTCATATATCATGAGAATTCTTTAATGTATACATACATAATGTATGAATAAGTACAATTTCTATCGGTTAGGGTCAAGTTTAAGGCAATTAATAGTTTTTATGACCGTTTGGAATTCGTTCTCAAACTTCCAGAAAACTGATTATTATTTTTATTTTTTTCAAAACAAAAATTTCAGAGCTAAACTAACAAAAATGAATGATATCCATAGTAATGAAGTCCATATACATATTATAGCCTATGTTCAATTAAAAAAAAAAAAACTTACTTTTACTGTTGTATGTATGTTTTACTATTGTATGTATGTTCTATGTAAAAAAATTCTCGTTGTATATATATAGTGAATGTGGCAGAATACGATTCACAAATTTTCATTTTCCCACAAATGATACATTTTCAGATACGACTTTTTGTCTTAGCAGGGCAGTATTAATGATTCGAGAAAGTTAAAGAGAAAGAAAGTTAGGGGTATTAACATTTAAAAGAATGAGCAATTTTTGGAGGTACGTTAGAGCTGTAATGATTTAGTTTTTCTGGAAATAATTGGATCATTTATGAATAATTAACAATTTTATTTCGATTGGCTTGGTCTTAAAAAATGAGCTTTAGTTCTATAGCAAATCACTTGATATATGATATGAAATAAATGCGAACTAAGCAACTGCTAAGATTATTCTAATGATTTTTAATTCAAATTTTCAAACGTGACTTTGTTGCTTGAGTATTTTGATTTAGTCGCATTAGAAAACTATAAAATTATTTAAGGTTGTTAAGGTAATAGTTTGCTTCTAAACAAAACACGTAATTACATAAATATGTTTTACTAACATGTCAACAATTATTGCAGTCCTTGGTTGCTTTGGAATCAAACAGTTTTAAATAATTATTGTTTCAAATTGTAATGAAACATTAAATACCTAAATAAGAATTTATTTGTTATTTGGCAGTAATTCAACGATACGAGACAGTGATCTACATTCATGTTTAATTTCACAGCCACCCAGGAGTACAATATTTGTTGGACACATGTTATCTAATAAAAAAAAAATAATTACCTTCTAGATTTAAAAAAAGAATAGGTGTAGTATATATTCAATTTAATTTATTTATTCAACTAGTAGTGGTATAAAACGGGAAAATAGACGTCTATTTTCCCCGATAATTTAGGTGAAAATTAACTATTAAAAATTCAACAAAATATTTTCATTTTAAAATGACTGCAACTATCATTTTGAAAGAAATATAATTTCAGTGTTTTTCTTTATTGATGGTTCTTTAAATTTTTTACCAACTCGCCTTGAAACTTTGGATGCCATGTTTTAGCTTATCTAATAAATCTTTCAACTGCATTACTGCACACAATAGCGCATCTATTTACAAAGGTTAATTAAAAAAAAAATTATTTAATTGTACGTAAATACATGTTTATAGTTCACTCAATTGTACGTTTTTAGCTAGTCATCTTCAGTCCTCCAAATCTGTATTTTGTACAAGTGTTTACTAATTGGATTCACATGTTTTTTAATTACAATAATATTGCTTTGCAAATTTTTTAGAAATTGCCAATTAGCTAGCTTAATTTAATAAATATATAAAATTAAATTAATTTTTTTTTCAGATTGATGAAGAAACAGATGAAAAACAATCTGCAAATTTGATACTTAATCGCTCCATACAACTAGCAAAATGGCTACGAGAAAAAGGCATAGGGGATGGGGATGTGATTTCGTTAAACAGCGAGAACCGGCTTGAATATTGTATTGTAATAACAGCAACATTTTTCGTCGGAGCAACATTCGCTCCTTTCAATCCAGACTACACACCAGGTAATGCCCTGTGGCTTTTGCCTGAGCTCAATTCTAAAATGTATTAGCAATTTACAGGGGAATTGATTCATGTAGCAAACTTATCCAAACCTAAGATAGTATTTTGTTCAGACCGAACATTACATAAAATGTTGAAATTGTTGCCTAAATTAACTTTCATTGAGACTTTAGTCACCCTAGATAAAGTAGACAAAAAAAGTAAATCGATTGTGAGTTACCAAAATATAATGAAAGGTAAAGAAATAAGATTTATGATTATAAAATATAATCATATTTTAAAAATAGGTGTGACGGAAGGCCCTATTGATGAGAGTTTCAAAGTAACCCCGATTGATCCAGATGAAGCTGTGGCTACAATTTTGTGTTCATCTGGAACGACGGGCATGCCTAAAGGTGTTATGACAACACATGTAAATATGACTTACTACTTAGAAGTTGGACGGTAAATAAAATTTTTTTAATATATTTTTATTATTAAATTATTAGTTTGGGTAAAATTCCAGAGCAGCCGTTCAGGATCTCTTCGACGAAACTGAAAAACGAATCACTTTAGGTTTAACACCATTTTTCCATTCCATGGGATTTATGTATATGTTTATAAATTTAGTAGCAGGCAATATAATTGTTGTTATAAAGAAGTTTAAGCCAAAGAGTTTCTTGGGAGCAATTCAAAGATATAGAGTATATAATCACATACATTTAAACTCAGTGAATAAAATAGTTACTCTTGTAGGTAACACACTTAGCAGTACCTCCACCTGTGATTATTTTTTTATCGAAAACTGCAGCACTTAAGTATGATTTGTCATCATTAAAAGATGTTAGATGTGGAGCAGCCCCTATGTCACATGATATGGAGGTTTTCCTTAAGCAAAAGTATTACCTTTCTTTAAACTGTATTATTATTGGATATAAAATAATGGTTTCAGGTTGAAACTGCGGCATACTTCACAGGCTTATGGAATGACTGAAACAACATTAGGTGTATTATTAAATCGGACCCTTAATAACAAAGTTGGTTCAGTAGGACAGGTTGTTCCAGGCATGTGGGGAAAGGTAAATTTATAAGGAACATTAAACATTCATGACTTGACTTACTTTTTGCTCAAATAGGTAATCGATGAAGACGGAAAATCATTAGGTGCAAATCAAAAGGGTGAATTATGTTTTAAAGGACCGCTTATCATGAAAGGGTACGTTGGAGACGCTGCATCAACAAACTTAGCAATTGACAAAGATAATTGGCTGCACACTGGTGATGTTGGATATTACGATGAAGACGGCTACTTTTATATTGTAGATCGTATCAAAGAATTAATCAAGTACAAAGCGTTTCAGGTAAAATTCTGTGTTACACAATATATTAAATAATCAATTTTATATGTAATTAGGTTGCACCTGCTGAATTGGAAGGTTTACTTTTGACACATCCAGGTGTAATGGACGCTGCTGTTATCGGCTTGCCCAATGAAGAGGCAGGAGAGTTACCATTAGCTTTCGTGGTGAAAAATCCAGCATTTCATGTTACAGAAAAGGAAATTGAAGATTATATTGCAGGTTCTTACTAATATGTGTAGTAATTGGCGGTAATTTAACTGTAATTAATTTGTTGCAGCGAAAGTTTCACCTCAAAAAAAGCTTCGAGGCGGTGTGTACTTCATCAATGAAATACCAAAAAACCCTACAGGGAAGATTTTGAGACGAGTATTGCGAGAGAAGGCCAAAAATATAAAGTCAAAGCTTTAATAGTATTATTTCTTTGTAAATTTCTAGTTTAATATGGGCATAGATTCTTCTGTGATTATTTTATTAGTAATTTATAATTTCATGTTTTCAATGAATTATTTTTCTTTTTCATTTGTATTTTAGCACTTCTATTTGATTGTTATTTCTTGTTTATTGATTAAAAGAAAAAGATGAATTGTGCCGGTTAGTCAACATGCAGAACCTAGTTTTGCAATCACGGTAAATAAACATTTTTACACAAGCGTTACATATTATATTCCATTGCTTCACCTGTCATATACTTTAATTATGTAAATAAGACATTCTTGGAGTTTCTGAAATTCTTTCTATAGCCAAACATCCTCCCAAAAGATTTAAATTAAAATACAGAAAGCCATTAAGACAAATACTTTCAGTATTTTGAGAGCTAACAAAAAAAACATTAAATAAAATTTATATTCATCTAAATCTCATGGTGTACAAGTTTTATTAACATATTCTTAATTTTGCTTTTCAACAAAGCAAACATGCAACAACACGTTGTATACTCTAATAAATCACAAACAGAAAATTGCACTAAAAACATTTTCACACCTTAACTAATTTTTTGTTTTGATTCTTTGGTAACAAATAAGTTTGCTATGTTTTGCACTACTTCAGTGAAAATCAAAGTGCCAATAAAAACTAGTGCAGTACCAAACCAGTGCATCCAAGTAAATGGATTCTGAAAATAAATTATTGAAAACAGTAACGAGAAGAACTTTCGCAATGTAATCACTAGAGTCACTGTAAGAGATGTGCATTCAGTTGTTAGGATGTACACTGAGCTAATGCACATGTATTGAGTTAGCATATTTCCTATTATGAACAGGCAAAGTATAGGCAGCTCTACTTCTAACACAGGTAACCTATACATTTCACTGGCTGTTGCTATGCCAAAATGTTCTACTATACTTGGCGCATACAATAAAAAGAAAGGTAAAGACAACATGTGTGTATAATAGAGAGCTTCTTCAGGATGCTTTCCAAATTTTGCATACAGCGATTCTTGATAAATTCCCATCCGGGCTGATAGTAACAGTGCAGTACTGAGAATTACTATTCCAACAATCCACCAATAGGTCTCTGCATTCTTCTCCTGCACCGTTTGCACAACATCATCTTCACAGTCTGCACACATCTTAACTTTTTCATTCGAAATCAAAGTACAGATAATAATTCCAATGGTTATCATAGCAACTGAGAGGAACTTTGAAAAGGTGTACTTCTTCTTTAGAACTATAATTCCTAAGATCATGTTAGCCAAGAGTGAGCCTGCCCTAAATATCATGTGCAGGGGCACCGGAATGTGGAAACCAAAGGCCCAGTTATTGAAAACACTGGTTATGAAGAACAGGAATACAAGAATTAGATATTCCTTGAGTGGTATGATCCGACGACCCTTTCCAAATTTGTAGGTGAAGATAAATCCGTGGGCTGCGATGAATATGAATTGGCTGAAGGTTATCAGGTGACCACTTCCTGGATCGCTCCTGAAAAAATATGTAAACAAAAATAGCAACAATTAAATTACCTAGTTTTTTGTATTATTGATGGTAACAATAATAATAAAATAAATTATTTCTTTCTTTATTGCATAAAGTTCTGGTACTGTTGTATTGAAAGTTTTATATGCATTTGCAAGGGGCAATATTTTTTGAGCAGCCCTTGTATAATAAAAGCAATATTCCTTAATTTAATAACGATAAGTTTTTTCCTCACCTAATTGAATACTCCAAAAACACATTGTTTAGTCCACATCCCACGTATACCATCAAAATAGCATAAATTGCTTTGGAATTCATCGCGTACAAATTTCGTGTGTCCGGAATGATGTAATGTTGCTACAAAACACTCTGGCAATTTAAATATTTATCGTTTTGAATGACTTGACAAAATTATTCGTCATCATCATCGTATAGGCGATTACAACAATTCAGTTTATTTTTTGAATAGCCTTCCATTAATTAGCACATTCTTCCGATAAGAGCATGTCCCCCACGTACCGAGGAATTGGATCCCAAATACACACACATGTAAATGAGCCCTCTGTTCAACTGTTTATAAAAAGCACATAAAAAGCATTCTTTTGTGTAAAGAAAAGTTTATGATTCCAGAAGAATTCTATTATAACTTATTGATAGTTGAGCTACCAATTAAAGGAGGTCCTCGGCTTAATGTAACTACAATGAAAATTAACTTTAGGATAGTTTTATTTTAATTATAACTATTTACAGTTAGCTGTCAATTATAAGTTATTTTTGAAGTTTAAAAAACTGAAATTATGCACTGTGGCGGCTTTCGAAAATTGGAGTGATATATAATCATCGAAAAAACCTTGTGTTTTAAATTGTCCGATTTCGTTTTTTATTTTAAACAAATAAAGTTTTTCCAAATGTTTTGATTAAATTTGAATTTCATTTTGAATAATCTGTAACAGCACTTTTAATCCCGTCTAATTAATTATCAGAATTTAGAATTTAGTCGAATCTTGGGGAATTCCCCCGTCAGTAAGGATTTTTAACGTGCCAAGCATCGTATTGACACGAGACCTACGGCTTTCCTATTCAGAAGAAGGCATGTTTATATGCTTTTCATCCGCAATTGAAAAACCGACCGCCAGGTTGGGAATTGAACCCACGTCCTACAGGTCAGAAGGCATTTATGCAAACCTGTGCACCACCCAGGCGGCCTACCGGGTTAATTAATTAATTAATTAAGTAGTTAATGTTGTATTTCCTTTATTTTTCACTTTTCCTTTTATTTCCTTTTCCTTTATTTTTCATTTTTCTTGACCGAAAGTTTACATCCTAAGTGACAAGTGTAAACCAGCCTTTACTGACCTTAGGAAGCATGCACGTGCTGTATACACTGTGTTAATTCGTTTTTCAAACAAGGAAATAGCGTGTGTAATTAAATGTTTGCAAATATTAGCTCTCCAGTATGCTAAAATATGTTTTGCACAAGGGCATATACAAAACGGTAGAAAGGGTAGTTTTATGATTATAACGGCGTTAGACGTAAAGTTAAGTTTCTAAATTATTGATGAATGTATGCAAATCACCTGAAGTACCTAAATCATTCAGTATAAATTGTATAATATAAGCTACAACAACAGACCTACTTTGAACATCTATTTTGTCAGGTAAACAAATAAGGCACTACAACATGAAAACAATTTAAACCTTCGTGTTAAGAATTCCTAGTATTTTTCTTTAACTTTAACTTGTTGTATTCTAAATAAGTTTAATCCCATAAGCAACGTGTCCGTCATAAACAATTGGGCATTTTTCACGACCTAATATTACATGTTACTCTTCGTTTACATTTTAAGCATGCTTTAATAATAAAGACTTGCTAATAATAAATAAATAATTTTATGGTGATGTAACCAGAATTTAAAGTATTATAATCTGTAAACACTTTCGTAATCTGTTTGGTAAAAAACTTTGAAATGTGCATAAAACTCGTAAACATCAAATTTATTTTCTCAACAGAGGAAATCCCAAGGCATTGCCTCAATGAGTATAACTGATTAAGTAGGACGATTATTTTAAAACCCATTTTAGTCGAAATAAAAAAGCTTTTTATTTTTAAACTTTACAATCTATCGGTTTTGTTATTTTAGGAGGAATTGAGCTCTCACTTTTTGGAACGTCCCATTGAGCCGGTGCCATGTCACAATAATAATGATCGTAACTGTTTTCTTTGATGTATGTTTCTTTATCCTTCGGTTCCGGATATAATGTAGCAATACCTGAGAATAACAAGAATTGCATTTATCTTTACATTCAATAGAAAGAATGAGTTTACCTTTGCAATAGGCATAAGAAAATATTTCTCTTGCTATAACATAGGAACAAAGAGGTGCACAACGTCGGCTCGGAAGTACGCAACCCTGTTCCAAATTTTCTTCCGGCACGATATTAGCCGTGGCGTGTGCTGCAATTATGAAAAGTTCTTCCGAAACATGTTGAATACCTGCTAGGATCACAGAGAGTGCTACACCAGGAAAAATAAAACTGTTGTTTGCTTGTCCGGGCACAAGAACTTTTCCTTTATAGTTCACAGGCTCAAAAGGCGATCCGCTACAGTAAATTGCTCTCCCCTGTAGGAGGTAAATTTTAAAAGCTACGTTTTTGTCAAGTAATCGCCTTACTTGAGTATGCTCGTAAGCCGCTGTTGGTGTACATTCAGCACTTGTAGTTGGATTACTCAGAGCAAGTATGATTGGCCTTTCGTTAAAAGAACCCATAGCTTCCAAAATTTCAGGTGTAAATGCCCCAGCGGCCGCGCTTGCACCTGCAAGTATAAAAACACTCCAAAAATAGTATAAGTACGTTCTCATCTTTCTTATTTTACCTATTAATACAGACGGCTTAATATCCTTAACAAGTTTGGCGAAATTTTTCTCTTGATGATAGTCTTTGACATACACTTTCTGGTGTTCTGTGGTATCAGTGCGATCTTTTGTAAGCAAACCATGCAAATCAAACATCCAGATCCTTCTCCTTGCTTCGTCAGAACTTAGGCCAATTACTTCCAGGGCTTTCAGGCATAAATTAGCAACCCCAATGGCGGCTTGTCCCGCCCCTAAAAACAGAATCGTATGCTCGCTAAATTTCCTGAGAGTGAGTCTTTCGCTTGTCAACAGAGCTGCAAGGCACACGGAAGCTGTTCCTTGAATATCGTCGTTGAAAGTACAATATCTATGGCGATATTTAGCTAGGAGACGAAATGCGTTCACATTGCCGAAATCTTCGAATTGGATCAGGGTCTTTTGGCCATAGCGTGCGACGACCGAGGTCATGAATTCATCAAGAAAATCGTCATATTGCGTGCCCCTAACACGCTTCTGCCTGATGCCATAATAATCTGGATCTTTTAGCAGCTTCTAAAATAGTAAGAATAGGTTTTATATTTTTGGGTGCAAGTTTAAACGAACTTCGTTGTTGGTTCCGACATCAAGAGTAACTGGTAAGCAGTGCTCTGGTTTAACGTGCCCTAATGCTGTATATAATGCCAATTTTCCTATAGGGATGCCCATTCCACAAGCTCCTAGATCACCCAATCCTAAAATCCTTTCGCCGTCTGTTACAACAATTGCACTGATCCTGTCGTTCGGCCTAAAATTTAAGGCATAGAAGACGTGAAGCACCGATGTTGAGATTTCTACCAATTTGCTAATACGTCTGAGACATGTCCTTGATCGTGAATAGTAATAAACAGCCCTTTGGGTCTTCTGTAGAGAAATCCACAGTTTTGACATACCGCTCCAACTGTGGGTGTGTATACATAGGGCATAAGTTCCACTAGGTTTTCCCTTAGGTATCGATAAAATAACTTCTCGTTTCTTTTGTGGAGATCATCTAGGAATAGGTATTTATCTAAAGGTTTTTGGAGACTGTCGAAAACAAGTTGGCAGTGTTTCAGTTGTTCTTCCTGCGTTTTTACTTGCGGTGGTAACAAGCCGTAAATACCAAGCTGTTGACGTTCTTCCACACTAAACGCCAATTCCTTTGTAAGAGAATTTGTTTTATAGAATCTTCTAAATTGCTTATTATTATTTGGAAACTCACCTTATTAAGTTTACTGTCGTTTAAATAGTCAAGTGGACTTAATCTTGATCGATCAGCACATTCATACATTTTATGCCTCTTGCTGATGATTTGAAAATTCCTCATCTTTTGATAATACTCTGTTAACGCAGATTTATAATTTCTGCAAAATCTGTAATTTGGCAAGAATAGTTATGATTTACTGAAACAGATTTTTTATTGAGTTGTACTTACAGAAAATAATACGCCGATTTGATATGCATTTACTGTAGAATATGAAGCTTAAAAATTGATAGAAATGATAATAAAATAGAACGTAATTAATGTCAAAAAGGACTTTGTTTTATATGCGTCAAAATATACTCAGAGCAAGATTGATATTTTAATTAAATATAAAAAGGCTCATTTTGTATAAGTTTTCGAAATTAACCGGTTTTCTGGCTTTGGTTTAAATGAATGTAATTGTAATTTTCCTAAATAAACGTGACCTTCATTTCGTAACTTTCTACTAATAATAATTTTACAAGTGTAATCATTCTATCGCGTTACCTCAGTAAACAAAGTTTAAATTTAAAAAAATAATACACTTCGAACTCAATTTTAATTATCGATGAAGAAAAGCATTACATTATCCGTACCTAGTAAAGATATCGAAGAAGATGTTAGTAAAGAATCCGACTGGAAGAATATCATCTTTTTACCATTCAAACCTATATGGGAAAAATTGGTGATTTTCTCGGTATTAATTAATTCGTTGTTATCAATTTTTGATGCGGTCTTTTGTTCGGAAACCTTGACTTGGATATTCGTGACGTACTACATCTGCGAAATTATATTTTTCATCGACACAGTTCTTCTTTTGATGCACAGGTAAATTTTGCAATTCATATTGTCTACAAATTCATCAGTTCTTTGTTTACAGAAAATTTAAAAAACTTAGAAAGAAACGCGTTCACAAGAAAACCGATTCGAAAGTCCTCACGTTCGATATCCTTTCCCTAATACCCGTCAACCAGATTCAACCTTTCTTGTCTCTGTCCGTATGGCATTACGACGAAAAGACATCGAAAGATTATCTCAAGTTGAAGTGTTTGATACGATTATACCGCATTATAAAGTATTTCGACAAGAAACTAGCTGAGGCTGAATCAAATGAAGTTTTAGTTTTGTCAGTGTCACACGTTTTCAGACTTATATTAATCAGTCATATTTCTGGAGCAATCATTTATTTAATGAGATCGGTCGAAGGCAGTTGGACAAGAAATTTGTCCCAGTACAAAATTGATCAACAAAGTCCTTATAGTTGGGTAACCCTATGTTACACTCTAATGGCGAGTTTATTCATTCATAATTGGCACGGTTAGTATAGCTACTTTTCAAGAAAAGAAATAGAACATATTAATTCCAGGTACTATCAAACCTGAAACTAATCTCGAAAAACTAATATTTATGCTGATTATGTTGGTCGGCTACACCTTTCACATCATGTTGTTCCTCGGTTATCTAACATCAAATTTCAAAAAAATCTATTATGATTTCTTCGAATATGAAACGAGAGTACTTAAAATCGTCCAGATGCTGGAAGATTGGGGTGTAGAAGATGATTTAAAGAAAAGAACTTCTGATTACTATAGTGTATTTTGGCAGAAACGAATGGGGATCAAAAACATGCCAGAACTGTTTGAGATCTTACCAGCATCGCTCAGGAAGGAAGTAACTGTTGATTTGTTCTGGGATGCTCTGAAACATTCGCACTTCTTCGCTAATACAGATATGTCGTTCAAGAGATCTATCAGTTTGGTTATGAAAAATCGATTCTTACTTCCGGGTGAGTTTCTTTTTAGAATTGGGGAACCAAAAGGCACCATGGTGTATTTAACTTCTGGAGTTCTCCAGGTAAATTTATTATTTACTGTTTTAATGAAACTCAAAAACTTTTTTCTAGATTTTGTCTGACGAAGATGATAACTCACCGATTTTGTCATTTTCGCATGGCACTCTTCTAGGAGAAAGTGCTTGTTTATTAGCCGCGAAAAGCATATCTAACGTTCGATCCTCCACGTATTGTGAAATACAAACTTTAGCTTTGAAAGACTTGCACAGGATTTTAGTAAACTATCCCGCTGTTGCTAAAAATGTTAAGCAACAACTCTTCCATAGATTAGAAAAGGCTAAACGTCAGTACCAAACGAAATTTTCCAAGGGGTTCTTAGAAAAGGAAAAGATTCATACCGACATGGTTGAAGATCCACCAATTAAGAAGTTGAAGCGGTACTGGAAAATTATTTACGATAAGGACAAGAAACAAAAGAAGGGAAAAGATTCATCGATCATAAAATTTCATGGTGCAGAAATTATAGTGGAAAATTTCGATTTGCTAGTCCTGAGTAGAGATGCGGAACTAAAAGAATCAGTGTGTTTATCGGATAAATGCCCATATGTCATGCATCCGGACAGCAGTTTTAGAATATTTTGCGAATTTCTTGTTTTTACAGCAGTGATAATTCAGAGTTTAGTTTTACCACAAGCGGCATTTTTTCAAAGGAAACTATCGCCGGGCGAAAGTTCACTGTGTTTCTTAATGGATGCCATATATTTCTTGGACATATACCTTCAATTTGCGACTGCTGTGAAAGTAGGAAACACTTTGATAACAGATTTTCGCCAAATTGTATTGATGCGTTTGAAACAAATGTCATTTCTTGTTGATCTTCTTTCATCTTTCCCTGTGGATTATCTAATAATGCTTGGTCCCACAGGACGTCATGTTGCAGTAGTCTGGAAATTAATGCGTTTATTGAAGATATATAAAATATATTTCTTGCTAGAATTTCTTCAAAGAAAAATGATTTTGGATATGATTGCCGTTAAGATATTGAAATATGTATTGTTGTACATTTTTTCTACGTATTGGTTAGCGTGTCTGCTCTACGGATTGTCGTGTGTTGAAGAACCCTGTCATGAAAATTCCTGGCTTAAATACACATATACGATGTTTAGTCTCCCGATCGCAACTACTTGGCGTAAATTTTGGAGCAGTCTCTACTTGACAATTACTTTGTTGTTAAACTACGGAGAAAACAGCTACGATGGTTTCATTATAGTGGACATTATTTTATTACATGCCATAGCATTTTTCGGACACCTAATCTACAGTTATGGATTCGCTGAACTAACTGCCATGCTCGTACTCAAGAATCAAGCTATAAAGTTTTCTAATAGGCATTTGAAAGCACTGAAGAAAGAAGCAACTCAATACAATGTTTCAGCGACGGTACGTGCCAACGCTTTGAATTTTTTGCATCTTCAGAAGTACGAATCAATCGGAGAAAGCAATCTCTTTAAAAATATTCCTTTTGAACTTAAAAACGAGATAATGAGACACAGGATTATAAACAACTTGAGGAAAGTACCCTTGTTTACAGATTCTAGTGACGAGTTGCTTCGGTAAGGCGGAAAGGCTGAAATCATTCCATTTTTTTGTTTCTTTTCTTTTTACAGATACATCTGCAGTCATTCGAAATTGAAGCTGATTCCTCAGGATTCGACGATATTAAGCTTTGAAAATAAATCCGATACTCTCTACGTAATCACGAAGGGCTACTGTCGCATGTACTCCTCTTTACCAGGTGACTTGGAACGGAAATCTTCCTCGGTGCTAAAGTCAGGTGACATGTTTCCATTTTTGGAGAGTTTTCACGATGCTTTTTCCTTCCTGAGAGTGGAAGCCCTTACTGCAGTTGAAATAATTTTGCTACCGACACGAATCATACTGAACGCCTTTCAAACCGACGAACGGGATAACGGCTGCTTTAAATCTGCTCTGGCTTATCATAAACAAGTGTATGGTTCAATCCTATTTAGAAAAGGAGCCAGGCTGCCGATGTTGACGCCCGTAGAAAAATCTAAAAGGAGAGGTCCAATGTTTGAATTTTCCGTCTATGATGTTGATTACGTGAAATTCAGTGAAGATGCTTTTCGAGAACCGTTTAAAAAACTCGGTACGTAAAATTAGAGTACAAAAAAAATTACGTACTAATAAATTAAATTGATTTAAGGTGGCTGGTCGTTCATAAGATTTTTTTTGATACGAAAAACCATTAACCCCAATGGTAAATTTTATATCTGTTGGGAAATCTGTAGATGTTTTATTGCTCTTACTCAAATGATAATCCTGATCATTTATCCTAATATATTGGTGGTACATGTGGAAGACAGGCAACAACTAGTACGTCTTTCCACGATTTTGTCGAGTATTTGTTTGCTCGATTTGTACATTAGATTCCATTGTCAGTATTATAATAAGAAGGGGATTCTAGTAAAGCACCCTTTGAAGACTGCGCAACATTACGTTGCCAGGTCATTTGTAATCGATTGCATAGGTATCATGCCAATTCAAAGTATAGGTGTTCACTATCTATTGGGGAAAAATCTTGAACTATGGTTGTATATATTCCTATGTTTTTCCACGAGATACCTTCAACTCTACCGATTGTATCACGGGATGACTTATCTAGCGAAGAGATACGATGGTGTTATTCGAAATATGGTTGATCACACCAAATTTGTAATTTTTGTGTTAGTATCTATGGGTTGTTTGGCTGCAGTGTTTCAGCTTCTTACTTGCGATATTCAAAGTAATACTTTTGTATGTACTAACTGGCTTATGGGAGAGTTAGAAAGAACTAGCATCCGTGGTATTAACAACCATTTGCTGTATTCTTATTACAAAATGTCCAATTATTTTACACTGGGCACAAGTGGTAATCCGTCGTATTCTAGCAACATGTTAGTTGCTATACTCATAATAATACCTCTTTATATATATAGGTGGTCTATTCTATCACGAATTGTTAGTAAGGGAGTAAGTAGATCGCTATTGTAAACATATTAAATTTATTTAATTATTAATTTCAGATTGGAGGCAATATTGAACTGACAACATATCGAAATCGTTTGAAAAATTACTTGTATTTTTTAAAAGGAGCAAAAGTTGATAACGAGACCATTTATGCCATCGTACACCATTACGAATACACGTGGAAGAAATCTCGTGGTATTAATATGTACCGCATCATGAAATATTTTCATCCCCATCTCGAGCAAGAATTGACCTATTCCCAATATTCAAATTGTTTAGAGCGAGCATATTTATTTCGAGGGGAACACGAAAACCTATTTAAGGCCATTTCCCCGCTTTTGCACAGGGAATACTATATAAAAGACTCCAAAATTATCCAATGCAATGATGTACAAAATAAAATATTTTTCGTGCAGGAAGGTAGCATTAAAATTACAATTGCTAATACAACTCTGGCTACATTGTCGAATGGTGGAATGTTTGGTTGTTTATCGAAAGCAGGTGTAACCAGGCAGACTTTGACTGCCATCGCCGTAGTTCACTCTACTGTATTGACAATTGATAGTAAAATTTTTCATAATGTTATAGTCTCCTTTCCGAAAGTACAAGATCGAATTAAGAAAGTAAACTTACTACATAGTGAGTATCTACAAGAAAGTGCAGGCGGGTTAAGCACGGTTAAAAGTGTTAATAGTTTATATGATCGTCATGAAGAATTCTTTGATATGATTTTAATTCGCCATGATTATGGTTGGTATCCAAAATTCGAATACATCATGGATGTACACGTAAATCCTATAACAGCCTTGTCGGTATTAGGTGTTGCTTTTATTAATACAGAGAAACATGCAAGATTTGATTGGATATATTTTTATTATATAATTTTGATACTAGACGCCATACATCTGATTGAAGTTTTAGTGAAATTTCACGTAACATATGAAGATCCGATATCTGGCAAAATAGTGAAAGATCCATATTTAATTCGAAAAAGGTTCCTTCGTAGCACTTTTTGGTGCCATTTTTTCACGGTGATTCCGATCGACCAATTCGTCAATTCATATGTCGTCAGCAATTTCATAATCAAATTATGTACACTGAATAGAGCCGTCAGATTTATATTTTTAGTTTTGTATTACAATCAATCTGAAGCTAAAATTGCGATGAAAAAGCATTTGAAATGGACTTACATGGTATACAAAAACCTCTTCTACATTCAAATATTGGTTTGCGTTTGGTGAGTGTTAGAATTTTTAATACAATTTTTTTCTATTTATTTCTCTCCTTAGGATGAGCATATGCACAAATTCAAGATGTTCTTACAATGATTCCACATCTAAATCAGAAGGGTCCATTCGAATAGCCAAAAATGTAATGGATTCCATTATTATTGGATACCTGCATGTGATCAACATATACACGACATGTGGTCTTCGATCGATATTGCCAAATACGCCTGTACAATTAATAATAACGATAATTATATCGTTGATAACTGTGGCCCTTACTGCGGCGCTTTGCAATGGTTTCTTAAATTTAATTATGGTAGAAAGACATAATTTTAGTTTGTACAAACAGAAATTGAATCGCTTTTGGGTTTATTTAAAGGTAGAAATATGATTTTGTTTTACTATTAGTCAATTTTTGCATATTTCAGGCCCTTGAACTTTCACCGTTCCTATGCAAGAAGGTCCGAAATTATTGCTTGGTATTATGGGAATGGCAACGCGGATGTTGGTTACCAATATTAATACAAGAAGCCCCGAATTTTCTCAAGCAGAATTTACTTCATGCTCTGTACGGAAAACACTTGTCCACACATATCCTTTTTGCAAAGACGCATGTAGATTTTCTTCGTCAATTGGTAGGTCATTTGGAGAGAACGGTCTTTCTACCAGGTTACTCGGTGGTTGAAAAGGGCGATCTCGATTGCAGTATGTACTTTATTAATAAAGGAGAAATTGACGAGATAGATTTTTCGGGGAAAACAGAGAGGACGATTAGGACTTTGACGGGGGGAATGTCTTTCGGAGAAGCTCAGGGTTTGCTTTGTAGCAGTCATGTATTTTCCTACAGAGCGAATACCTCTGCTGATATACTCATTTTGAACAAGAACCGGTGGAAGTATCTGCTCAACTGGTTTCCAGCTTCGAAAGAGGAAATAATCGAGAGAGCCTTAGAATACGGATTTTTCTCAAAAGAAGAAGCAATTAGACTTTAAATAGTTTAATGTTAATTAAATGTTATTAATATATATGTTCTTCAGACATGTCTGCGATGTATTCGTTCAAAATTGTAGAACTGAGTCTTTGTCTGAAATATATTTCTTCTGCAGTAATTTTGTTGAGAATCTAAAATACAAAAGTTTACGCGTTGAAGAAGATTCAAGTTTAGCAAAAGATACTCACCTTACTTCCCAGGAGGCATCTGTGTTGGCATTGATCATTTCGACGTTTTGAATGAATTTCTTTTCTCGGATTGAACATTAGCCTGAGATGTCTTTCGTTGGGATCTTCAGGACCGTAACGTTCTTGTTGTTTGAATAAGCCCAAGATATTCTGGAAAATATGCGAAATGTTTTCACTTGGAATTTTGGAAGCTGTTGATACTTTACTTACTCGATCTTTTACAAAACGAAATACTTCGAGTGAACAGACAATTATGGTAGGCGCGATATACACCAGATAGATAATAATGTACATGATTCTCATATTACGATCGTGTTCTCTGAATAGCTTAGTATACCTGTACACCGTTGAAATCTACAAATTTTATGATTAAAAAATTCTAAATTGATACCAGAAAAATGATTTACTTACAAGAGTCACGAATGGGATGCAATACCAACTAATTTTAAAATAAGCCGTCGGCTGTTTTCCCGTCAGGAAATGAGTATCATCGCAAAATTGCTGGACTCCATAAAAAAGGCAAACCAAACAACACATTAAAGTAGCTAGTAGGTTTTTCATTTCGTATGAAATTATAAAATTCATATGTACATAAGCAATGTAGGTTTCCTAAACAGTGATAATTTGAAGTAAAAAAAGGTTTTCAGTGTGAAAAGGAAGATTTGTATTTTGGTGTTTATCTTTGGAGAATGTTTACCTTTGCAAGCGGTGTAATAGTAAACAGATACGTAAGAAGCAAAATAGAAACTAGTACATATTTCCTATAATTGGAAAGTGCTGGATACGTGTCTCGTAAATTTGCTTCAGTAACGCTGATATAAATTACTTGGTTGGTTAAAGTTATCATTAATCCCATAATGAAAAATAAAATGTGCCACATGTGAGTAACTCCTGTAAAACAATGTTACAAAATACTTTGCTCTTGGTACGTTCCGAAATTTTTAAAATTAAAAGAAATAGCCGGTTACCAAAATGGCCGAGTCCTTGTGGAATGATAATAAAATAAATCTCTTCCTCAATTTCAGGAAACATGTACTTGACGTGGTCTAAGTCGACGTAGGTATTTTTTTCAAGTATTCCCAAGCATGTCTCCGTTATTAGGGTACACATGCACACCCCGAGAAAAATCAGTATAAACGACAGGCTACAGTTCATCCTTGAATTGTCGTTGTTTGACATATATGAGCCGTAAAGGACATAAATAGGATTTCCAAGTCCGAAAACTACAATACTTCTGTATATCGCAAGGCACCAAGCCTTAAATAGTAAAAGAAACAGTAGGTACTAGGTAAATATTAATAGAACGATTAACAATTTACTTCCAGATTAAAAAACGATGACCATTTAAAAGTGAAAAAATGTGTGACACCGTCTTTGTTGGTTCTCGTCACTACGACACCCACAAAAAGTATTATAAAAAGAATATTATATGTCGTCCAAAAGAACTTCACCGTCTAAAATTAGAATGAGTTTTACATCATCAAAAATTAATATTTCTTACCTTGCGATAATTTATTATAGCAAGCACAAGAAAAAGTGCCATTATAATCAATACGATAACGTAAATGAGAGCTAAAGAGAAACTCGGAAGATTTAACTTCATCTTGGTGCTATCTCTAATAGGAGAGAAGCATACCATATCGCTGAAATACAATATTTACAGCAATAACATCTCTATAATGTTGCATTAATTCACTTATAGTACACGTAAGCCGATAATTTAATAGTATCCTTGATACAGTTCTTTCTGCAGTTAGATGCCGAGCTCCAGCATCCTTCGAAATTTTTCGGGGGGCACTTCAGCCAAGGCAGTTCTTTTTCTAGGCTGGCCAGAAAATATTGAATGAATTGGAAGAAGAGATGAGTGTTTGTTACAATGTCCAGAAACATGTTCACAATAAAGGTGATGCCTACAATATGACCTATTGGTCCCATCAGCTTGTAGGAAATAGTTCCCAGTTTTGTATATTGTCCTATTAGGACTTGCATGTAGTAAAGAGGAAAAATTAAAAACGCAGCTACCACTACGTAGTGTATTATATTAGGATCTAAAAAATAAAAATAATTGGACAACAGAAAATGAAGATAACATAACGTCGTTATTCCAATTAATTAATAAAGAAAAGTTTTCGCTATTTTCTAAAATATTTTCAAATAAAATTTTTGGTATTTTTTGAGGTTCTAAAAAAATTCATTGCTGTAAATTCGAAATAATTAAAGTTGCGAACCTGAGGATTCCGATTTGTTTTTGATGAATCCAAAGAAAGCCTTCATACTGATCACCGATGCCAATGTAAACGAGATGTATTCCCAAGTTGAGTGCCAGTGATACCGTATTTGAGAAACTTGAACCTTGAAATCGTTACGCTGCAACATTTTTTTATGTATATTTTTTTTTACCTACCTCATGCGTTAGCCCCTTTTCTATTTCAGCACGTTCTTCCAAGCTGATACTTCCGATACTAATATTTTCTAACTCGGTTGACATTTTTTAAAATCTACCACAACGTAACTAATGATTGGATTTTGTTTTCTCCAATTCAATCTGACGTTTTCAAAAAAACTTTGATTAGCGAAATGTCTGCGAAATGGCACGGGAAATACAACAGCAAAGACAATTATTCTTGGTCTACCGGACACAGTGCTAGCTTATCGATTTCGTCTGATCTATCGAAATCGCGGAAAACCGTATGAAAAAGGAAAGCAACTTAGGCGCTTCTTACTATATATACTATGCGATTTTTAGGTAACTATCGGCACATCTGTTAGATGGAAGTCCCATTTTCAATTTGTTATAATAGCGCTGGCATGCACTGTTTCTGTTTCTGATTTTTCTTGCTTTATATCAACTGAGAAGACTCAAGGTATGACACTACCGAAATAGATTTTATTTGCCCTTTTAATTTGTAGGTGTTACAATATTCCATTACATAATAACTTTCGCTCTTGTTGTGCTACCAATATACTACATGTACGTAATACTAGGACAGTATACTCAGCTTGGACTTATTTTGCTAAAATATCTCAACCCCATGAGTCGTGGTGTTACATTTTCTTTCATCGTAAATACCATGTTAAAAATAATAAAGAACAGCATTTTAATAGTTGATTTTGGTCTTTACTTCTTAACCATCCTAATCGGCGATTTGCAATGGCTGTCATGCCCTCCTGAATTCAAAGATAAGTGCTGGAGTACAGAAAACCATTGCAAGAAAAATTGCGTGGACAAATATACGAAGATGTCGGCCGAAATCTACTATGTGTAAGTAAAATAGGTGTAAGGGTTGGATTTACTTGAGGGTACACTTTTAGGCACGTATTTTTGGAAGATCCCGTCACTGATATAAAACGCGTAAATATTGGACGCACGCCGATGACCAAGCTGGTCTTTCTGTTTTCTACCTGGTTTGTGTTTGTATTAATGTTGACAACCGTTTCGTCTTCGTATTTTCGGGTAGGCCCAATTTATTTTGACCCGCTTGGTCTCCTAATTTAAGTATTTATAATACATAGCCCTATTTCTGGTTGTAGGTTCGAAAAATATGTTTGATATCGTCTCTAGTCTCTACATTGGTTTTGTTAACAAGTATGTCATTGTATTATGGAGAAACTGATAATTTTGTTAACTTGTTTAATGTTAATGCAAGAAAATTTCTTAATGTTTATGTAAGTATAATTTGAAAATATTAATCTTTCACAAAGGTTATTGTTATAAGTAATTTAGGGTCAGGCGTGTCTGTGAGAAATATCTCACAGAGTTTGCTACAGTTTCTTTCTCCCTATATCTTTGACCGTTCTCAAAATTTAATCGAAATTAAGGAACTTTAACAAATTCTTATAAAAGAAAGTTTACGTTATTTTTCTCAGACTTGGACATCAGCTGCAGAATTAAGTATTAACATTATGGCGTTAGGAAGACCTTTCCACATATTCCATGGTTCTTACATGTCATCAACATCTCGGGCTGATCTACTGACTTTGGCTGTATCGGCAACAGTTTTCACTTTAACTGCTGCATCCTCACTCGTGTCAATAACAGCATGGAAAATAATTGTGAAACACGCACATTTAGATAAAGAACATGAACATTATATCCATTATATCGATTCTGCCTACTACAATTTCGCATTAATACCTCAAGCCTTAAGTTTTTTGCGTAGGTGAATTTCTTTGAAAGTATTTGCTATTAAGTAATGAAGAAAATATTTTGCAGGTTTTCCAAAATTTTGGACTTTGATTTATTTCGGCAGTATCCTGCTGTTATTGATGTCTAATCAACTTAGTCATATTGTTCTGGCTGAGAAAACAATTAGTGATCGCTTTCCCATTCTAATAAGATACAGGAAATACACCAACAGTGTGATTTGTATTGTTTGTGCTTTGTGTGGGATACTGTTAACGTCAAGAGTTAGCTATTAAATTACTGTAAGAGTTCTACCCATGAAAACATTTAACTTTCAGGAAGCTTATTTACTTAGAAGAGCCATCCTGTTTCAACTGGACTCTTTCTTGGAAACTTTCAACTGTTTTGTACTGTGCTTCATCGTCTGTTGGATATACGGCGTCCAAAAATTAAGCGACGATATACATTTTTTAACGGGTAGCCAACCCCCGAAATTTTGGAAAATCTGTTGGTACTGCATGCCCTGCGTAACAGGCACGGTACACACGTACTTCGTCTATATGCATTACGGCGAAACTTTTATAATAGAAAATATTTTGTACGTCATTTCCATCATGCCTGTTCCGATAGTTGCATTCGTTGAAATTTTTCGTTATATCAAGAACCGGGTGAGTTGGTCCACTGAGTAAATATTAGAAATTTGTTAATTTTTTTGCAGAACTTGCTTGGAATATTTTATTCAGAAGAAAGATTTGGTCCTCCGGATTCGCAAGAAAGATATTTTAGAAGAGTGTACAATCCAAGGAAGGAAACGCGTTTTAGAAGGAAGGCAGACGTTTGTTATCATAATTGTCTTCTGACTAATAAAGTAAGATTTCTTTCCATGTTACACTTTTAATATTTGGAACAAATTTATACATTTTTGTAGATACTGAAACGCGTTATATCAGAAGAAATTAGGTTTAAAAAGGAATACAGTGTACAACAGAGGTACGAAATAATGGCATCCATTTTTGATGATGAAGACTGAGAAGAACATAAAAAATAGTCTAGTAGTCTAGTAGGGTTGAATTTAAAATTAAATAGCAAGAAACCTTGTAATGTGCATGCATGATTGTTTAATCGAACAAAACGAACGTTGTCCTTATATGGCGTTCGAAACATATGTTGAACGTAATTAATTTTATTCAAACATCTATTCAAGTCGGCATAAATATTTATCGCCGCAACAAAATAAAAAGTGCGACGTAGACGTAACATGCGGTTGTAGCTTAATACATATTTATTTCAAATATGGATGTATTTAAATGTCAGTCCAAAAATTCATTAGGAAGAGATTCGAAGTGCAGATGTTATTCTAATTTTAGTTAAAAATTTATTACTTATGCTCTGCAGATAGATTTTAAGATAATACATATTGAACAACTGTTACTTTTATTTGGGAACTTTCAAGGGCAATATCCTTTTCGAATGTCTAAATAAAATAATGGACATTCCAATAACCACTTACAATTATTAGTAATCCTCAGTACAAAACTGAGGTGAGGGACTACTCCTCAATCGATTCATACATTTTATTAAGTAAATTCTATAATCTTTTTTATCCTGCCCTTGATATAGCAACAGTTCCATATGAGATTCTGGAATATAAATAGATACACAGATTATAACTGATTTCACAACTTATGCGTGATTTACTTTTAACATTCTCTTGAATGCACTGCAATACTAGTATTGATTTGATGGGTATCACAGACGATAACTAATGCAGAAATGGTTCTTTGTCGGTGATAACTTATCGCTAGTTTTGCTGGACTAGAGGGAGACTTCTGAATCTTTCTTAATGTGCCATTGTGTTCTTATCACAATGTGTTCTGGAGAAATAAGAAGACAGAAGTCGGTACAAAAAATTGTTAACAGCACTTCAGATCTGTGACAAGGCCGTAGTTAACGGGTAAACGTGCGGTGGACAAAAAAAGGACGCACGCACACACGTACCCTATTTTATTAACGTGTGCTCGTGAATAACGGCAGCACTATATAAGTAAGCCATGCGAAGGGACCCAGCTGGTTCGGCGACATCTTTATTGAGGCGGCGGATCTCGTGATAATGGTGCGCATCTCTCTGCTGGTGGTCCTCGCAGCGGTGGCCTCTGTTGTGGTTGCCGATTTGGTGGGTTCATTTTTCATTTGTTTTAACTGCACTTTTATGTATATGAGAGCACAGAACGACATATATTAAAACGTTTAGTGATAGTTACTTTTTCTGCACAAGGTGGGCAAAAAACATGAACCTGATTGGAATCCAAAAGATTCCAAGTAAAATTAACGCGCAATAAATTTTTTGTAATATACTTATATCACACGAGTAGTAACTACCAGTAATCTGCATACAACGAAACTTATAATTCAAGAAAAATAATACCGCAGGCAGTAGTTAATTTCCACTGCTTGCTGCCGTTACAATTACAAACGACCAAAAATTTAGAAACCAATTCTAATTCCAATGAATAGTCCAGTTAACAAATTAAAAATTTTGTGAAACATAAATAAAATATCAAGTTACAAAGTAATATATACTTGCTATCCTGCAAAACCATACAATTAATAACAATAATTCTTTATTTGCCCAACGAAATACAAGTTCAGGTAAAGGCAAAATGGAAGAATGCAAGCAATAAATAATTACAAAAACAGCATAAAGCTAAGAATAAACTAAGTGCGAGAGCAAGAAGATAATACAAGAACAGTAAAGGAAATTATAGCGAAAGTCAAACATTTAGAAACTAATAAGACTATCAGTTGCTATTCTTTCCCATATCTCTTTTTCCGCCTCACCATCTACCGATATTAATGTCCCCAGATTTTTTCGTTGTTGCTAAATATGAATCCGGAAAATTGAGACTAATTATTGCATTCAAAACTCTATAATGATTAAGAAGTTCTGTTAATACTGTAGTTTTCGGCATATTCTCGTGCAACTATCTAAGACTCAATCAAGCTATGTAGGTCTTCCATAAACCCTCTTTCTTGTGATTCAACAAATATCCTGTTTCTGTTATGAAAAAATGTCATAAGAAAATATGTAATGGAAGACAAAGAGGAGATATTTCATTTTTATAATAGGCATTGTATTTTTTTAAAGTTTTTAAGTTTTCAAAAATTCAACTATTTCAAATGGCTTAACTATCCCTTGCAGAAATAATTCATCTTTAGAAGCATCTGCTTCTGAAATAAGTGAGTACCTGCAGAAACCCCGAAGGAAATTCTTGTCTTTCCTGAAAGTCGAATTTGCACCATGTATTCAATGGTGCGTCCTTCTGGGACGTAGTATTCTCACTTTTACATTTTAAAAGTATATCACGTAAAATAAAATTAGAAAAATATTTAAGTAATTAAACAAAACCTTTCATTATTTCTTTTATTGATGGTATTAAAGTAATTCGATTTTGATTCGTACTAAAAAAACTTTTTTGATTCGTGCATTTCCAAATGACATCGGCTGTATCAAATACTGTGGAGCACAAACATGCACGCTTTAGTTGTACATCAAAACTCCTTTGTAACAATTTTTGACGCCAGCCGAGTGTATAATTAACAAAATTTTTTAAAATGTGTAAAGAGGATCGTTTGATATAATGAAGGGGAATGACTCGTTCCTGATTAAAAGACTGTAAAATATGTATTAAAAATATTTTGAATAATGAATTTGTCGAATGTGTTTATTTTAAATTATTTTCAGTTTATATCTTGCAGTACAATTTGCATGCAAATAAAAAAATTGCTTAATATTGAAACCTGAATTTTAAGCCCACCTTGTACAAGTTTTAAGTCACTCTCTTAAACCGCCTTTAAACACTAAAATTACACAGTATATGTGCTTATGAACACATTTATTTCTCGTTTCAACCAAAATGTCTCTGTTAACTGGAACATTTCGTACATTTTAACTTGTCCCTCCTTAAGCACATGCCATTTGTGAACTTGATGAGAACTGAAACTGGATTTTTAGATGATGTTAAAGGACCGGGGAAATTTTACTGGCCATTTACGAATTCGAATTAAGCAATTAGTTCATTTAGTTTTTAATACTTTGTATTTCGCGTCCTTTTAAGTTTTAATCGACGAATTTATTTTGTTGTTTCAATTGATAGGGAAGAGTATATTTAATTGATTACGAAACGATTTTATGATTTCTTTTTATTCTTGGACTAAATCGAAACACAATATTGCAATTTTATGAAATTCCAGTTTGATTGCGATTGGTGCGATGATGATGATGGTGATTGGTTTGAAAATTTCTTTTGTGATTTATTCTGTGAGGATGTAACCACTCCATGTCCGACCACACCGTCAATAACATCAACTTCAGCTAGTGCTATGTCTCCAACAACCATTGGCAATGGAAATGGTATGTCTCCTACAACTGTTGCATCTCCAAACGGTAATGGAAATGGTATGTCTCCTACAACCGTTGCATCTCCAAATGGCAATGGAAGTGGTATGTCTCCTACAACCATTGCATCTTCAAATAGTAATGGAAATGGTCTGTCTCCTACAACTGTTGCATCTTCAAATGGCGATGGAAATGGCATGTCTCCTTCAATTGATCCATTTCCAAATGGCAATGGAGCAATACCTTAAAGTGGGGATGATATGGCTACAACCCCCGCAAGTGAAGAATAAACAAATTATGTTGTTTTAAAGCTTCACCACAAATGTATTTTATCAAGCATAATAATTATTTCTTTTGCATAAATCAATATTCTTTCAATTGAAAAGTAATGAGTAGTAAAATGTGTATAATTGTAAAATAAAAAAAGGTCTTTATGTAAGTGAAAGGTCAAATAAGGAATAACTAGATAAAGTACAAAAAATATAACCAATAAATAATTAGTACTAAACAATAATAACACTAGCGTAAGTAATTTAAGTTTTAAGTAAGTAAATATTTCGAATAATTCAGGAATTACTTTTTGCACAAACATAATGTTGTTTTCCTAATCTAACTTTCATGTATCTTCAAATATGCGAGATTCCCATGGATAGAATTCTAAAGTGAGACACTTATATAAATAGTATCACGCGTACGCCGGCATTATTTATGTATGTATTTCTATTTTAATAGGTGAATCACGGCAGTTATTAAATAATTAACTGTTATTACCTTTATTACTGCAAAACTTGTGTTAGGAACTCGCCGAAGTTAAATACTTCGTATAGTAAGAACCGAGGTGACGATAAAAGTAACTCTTTTTCTTCAATTAACAAAACAGTTTCAAAAATAAAAGCCGCGGACGTAGCAACTTAATATTATTTCAATTTAAAGCTAAATAATTAAGTTTTCTGCTAGTTTCGTGATTTGTTTTCTAATGGTGCTATCCTTTGTTTATGTTTGCAAAACTCTGTTTTATTTTAAGAAAATTATTGTGTTATGCCTTATCATATTTTATAAACTTTTAAAGCATTGTTTCTCTATAATAAACTTTAAACCAGGGTATTACCGAACGTTTTATTTGGTGTAGAATTAAAACTTCCTTTTGTTTATACGAAACGCGTACATTGTGCTAATATGAATAAATCAGGCGATACTTTAACGTTAAGAAATGTGTAATAAGAATTTAATTTTGTTTAGATTTCGTATCTTTGCTATTTCTGACTTTTTCGGAACAATATGACCAATTAAAGAAGCAAAAATTACATTTAGTTTTAAGCACGGTGTTTTCTTGTTTCTTGTTTTTATTTCTCGGAAATTCTGGTTTTGTTTGCAAATAAATTTTATATGAATTTAATTCTAAATTATTCTAGATTCTAGACTTAAAAGTTTTCGAAATTTATTCTTGGATTACAATGGCTTTCATTTTTAATTATTAATGAGTTTCTTTCTTTGTCGTTTAAATTCATTTCATTTATTTTGAATTATGTCACAATTTGAATTTAAAAACTCTTTTTAAGTCATAAATTTATTTGTATTGAAGAAGTTCTTAGAATTTCCTTTTAATTTGTAATATTTTGCATTCATTCATTAGCTTAAACTATTAGCATATTTTGATAATATTTTAGCTTGTTTTTTTTTGTCAGGACGTAAAAATAGCTTCTTTGAATGTCTTGTTCTAACATATTTTCTTAATTTGTACCGTTTTTATTTATTGGATTTAGAAGAAAATGTGGCATGTTTTTGGCTTTGATTAAATTAGAAATTTGTTTTTAATTAAATATTATCTTTTTATAATTCTACAAATAATCACGGTTAAGATGATAACTTTAAAAGTAAGTAAAGAACAAAAATGTTTGTAAAAGCGAAGGTTACCTTTAAAAAGGTTAAAAAAATATATCATGAGCAGCAGACTTCGAAACAAATGCAAGTCCAATTTTTTAGTTCATTCTAATTTGTTTCTATTTTAAATTACTTATTTCTTTATTTAATTTGTAAACGTTTAAACAAATATAAAATGCAATTGTCATGATAAATGCATTAGTCGGTAGTTGGCTTTATACGGCATTTATGTACATACATAAAAAGAGAATTACTTTTAATTACCATAAGTTACATTCTGATAGAATTTGATTTTTAAATTTGTTAATAAATTAATTAAATGCGAGATTAAATTCAAAGTCGTTAAAGTGCGACGCCCTGCATATCATGATTGTAGCCTCTAATTAGTAAAACAAAAATAAGGACAATAAAACGACAAATTATCGCTTTTTTTGGCGCACAGAAAAACTTCATTAACATATGATTAATGTCTACACAGCCGCTGTAATCTCTTAAAGCTTCAAAAAAGCATGATTTTTGTTTCAGGAATTAATCACGTTACATAACACTTTATCTAATAAAAACAGTTGTCGATTATGTCTTATTTACAAAGAAGACTTTACGTGTCTTTTTTCTATTTAACGCAAACTGGAAATACTTTTGTTCTTAGCTGCGGTTAGAACTTAAATATAATGTTTTTGTTATGGAAGTTTGCGTTAAGACTTGGGAGTGTTCGAAACTGGAGCACTTTTTATTTTTTTTCGAATTTGGGTAAGCACTCAGCAGGAGGAGTAGGTAAGGACCAGGGGGCTAACAGCAACAACAGCAGCAGCATCAGGCAGTGGCTAGATCAGCAGGCCAGCAGCGCTTGTCAAGTTAGTGATTGTCAGTCTTAGTGCGGCAATGATCGCATCTGTTCTCACAGCGGGTCTAGTGTTAGGTCTGTTCGACCTGCACGTCGTCTCCGGCAAGTGCCGCTTCCGACAAGGACAACACGATGCCATTTTCGTCACGACATGCGAGGCGCGTTGCTGGAACAATAAAGAAAAACAATCGGTATGAAACGATAGAAGGCAATCTATGTAAAAATTATTGTTGCGGTTTTGTTGTCGCGTTTGTTTGCCCTTTGTTCGATTGAAATTGTTTGGGTTGCTTTTGGTAGACATTCTTCTAAATATAGAAGTGCTGATTATCGTACAGAGTTATTCTCTTGGTTTTTCCTGAAGTAAATAGTTTCGAAAAATTTTAAAAAATCGCCGACAAAAATTTTACTTGATTCAATATTGATTTAGAAAAATTAATCTTGATTTATTTGAATTGATTGATGAAATTGGAGAAAAGTGATTTGCAAAAATTAAGAAAAGTCTGCGCAACCATGTAAGAGTAAGTTTGTTCTTTATATAATAAAATTAATTAATTAATTTCAAGTCACTTTAAGAGTAATAAATGGTAATTTCAAATTTAAAGTCGTATATGAAAACCGCCCTAAATCCTTCAGGATTAATTGGATTACTAATATTCAAAATAAAATTTACTAAAACAAATTTACAAACAAAAATTTTTATTTAAATGTTAAGTATTAAATATTACAGTTAAAATAGTTAATTTTTTTCTGTTATGTCTTTCATATTAATTTAAAATTTCTATTTTTGCACTTACTGTAGTTATCCATATATGATTTGAATTCTTAGATTATTTTTTTAATTTTAAATCACAAAATTTCTACAATATTTTCATAATTGGTATTTAATTTTTTTTGTAATTTTAGGAAAAACATTCACTGCTATTTTTCACTTCTGTTTTAATTTATTTCTATCATTTATCGATTTTTTTTTAAATCTTTAATTAATTTAAATAAATATTCAATTGCTTAAAAATCTGCTTTTGTCATGGAATTTAATAACAATAAATTTGTATAAAATATACAGGGTGTGAAAAAATAGTGAATTAACAAACGCTGCGTATTATATTTTAAATAATATAGCAACTAAATTATTTATTATACTATGACGCGAAAAAATGATTGTGATGAAACTAACAAATTTTCAGGTAATCAAAATACATTGTACTTGCATTTAGTGTTAAAGCATGTGATAGAAATAACCACAAAAATGAATTAAATCGTTAAAATATTCAGAATTGCTTAGGCTCAGTTGTACAAGGCATGTTTAAGTTTAAGCTGAAGCTTAAACCCATGACCCATAACAACGATTCTTTCAACAATTCTTGCTGAGGGTTTAAGCTTTGACTTAAACTTAAGTTGGAATTGTACAACTAGGCCTTTATAATAAAAATGTTGAGCTTTGAAGTAAAAATGTCGGTATCATGAGATTTTTCGTGCTCATGCGTAGTGTGGTTTTATTTTTTCTTCATCCTATATGTTGCTGTATTATATCTATGTTACATCATATTACTCTTTGAAATTGCTTACAAATAACCTGCAATTATGTAATTTCTTCAGCTTGCTTTATTTAATGTATCAAAACAGTTTATTAAATAGAATTACAAAGTAACATAGGTACGTCCATAAGAAATGAATAAGTCTAGTGCGCCAGAATGAATTTATTAATTTATTCAATTCAAGTACAACTAAAGTCAATATAAAATTGTTGATTTATTTTTTAATTTGCAAAAGTAAAATAGTTATTGTTTCTGGAACCATAACGTTGTGCAGACTGGTCTTACCATTTATGACATTTCCATTGGCAACGGCCGTAACAAAACTGTGACAGTTATTTCTATGAAAACAAGACGACTCTCCTAAAAACAAATTAAACAGCGTTCGTAATTAAACTTATCTATACGTACATCTTTTCAGGTAATTACGCGAAACCTGCACCTATATGTAAGATACGAGATAACGATGGCTAAAAAGCGGCCATTTCTCTGTGCGAATTAAGTTTCTCAATTAATAGGACGGCCTTCTCAGTTGTGTAATTATAGTCGGAGGAAAATTCATACTATATAGAAATTCAGAAATTGATTCTTGCTGAGATGATTATTTGCTTTTGTTATCTTGATGAAATGCCTTGCATTCTTTCATAATGTAACTATTTTTTTTTAATATTGTTCTCAGAAAATCTACCTTTTATATTACATAAAAAAGTAAGTACAAAATAGAGTTTGAATCTATTTTATATATATAGTATCATATTTGATACTAAAACTTTTGGCTTCTTATGAATTTTTAAAATTACGAATGAAATAATTAATTAATATTAGGAGAAATAAAAATAATTTCTTAAAAAATTGGAGAAGGAAGAATTGTTGATCCTCAATTATAATGACATATCACATGCTCGGTAATCTGAGTAGACTTAATAGGAATTATCCACTCATTCAAATTCATAAGTGGCTTAGGGATTTTAATTTTATTACACTTTACGTGGTATTCGCCTCTTTAATTTTTAACACTTCTTTCAGTTCATAAAACCACTGGATACATCATTAACACCTTAACGTCGAACGATCGCGCAAATTAAAGAGCAAAAACCTAAGAACACTTATACAATAAATGCCGACGGTTTCATAACGAGTGTAAAATAATAAAAATCAATACAGGTTATGATAAAAAATAAAATAAGAACCGAATACCTAAAAGCGGGTTGATTTTACAAGTAATAATGTCAAAGTTAATTGTGTCAGTTCGTTTCAAGAACTGGACTGAATTTGGGAAGTAAATTTAGAAGAAGAAGTTTAAAAAACCACTCACTCGTTGGGTAATATAAAAAAATAATATATGTTAAAACCCAAACGAACAATAAATAAATAAAACGGAACAAAAAAGTTTAATTGAGAGGAAGTCATCAAAAGAAAATGTATAAAACGTATCTAATAAGATGACTTCATTATTCATGTATTCACTTGGTTTTTGCTTTATAATAAATTGTAGGCACACAGATTCATTAACTTATTAGAAACATATAGAAACTTAGCATAAATTACATTAGACTTGGAAAAGTGGAAAAGTGAAATGTTTATTAATAACTAAGTAAGTAGGCAATTAAATAAAACAGAATCACTTGCGCAAAAGTATTTAATTTGCTAACAAAATAATCATTTTATATTTATCAAATCGTTTAAATTATGGATAAGCAAATTAATAAATAAAATAGTTTTAATTGAATTCCAGTAAACGAAGCAAAAATCTAAGAAAATCAACCGACAAAAAGGATTACTCCGCGTAATTACATTTCGCTGTAAATGTTCCTTTTCGAGTGACAGCAAACTGACCGATACAAATATAATCACTCTGCTGATTAGCAAGGAAACATGGGGATGACTGAAAAATGTCAATCAGCGTGGGCAATTAGACCCGTACGCTAAAGTAGTCCGTTTAAGTGCGCATAATTAACAACAATTCGAGGCGTGCGTGCATGCAAAACACAATAAGCACGATGAAACGAAAATAAATAAAATGCACGAACTTGTTCGCTTTACATTCGTAATACCATATTGAAGGACATCTACCCAATAAACCTTATAATATATGACCGACATATATGTGCGAGCATTGTTAAAATAACGAACGCGCATTAAAATAATGTGCGGCCGTAAATAAAGCGCGCGGTTCCATGAAACGCAGCACGAAATTGTATCGAAAGGAACCCCATAGGAAATTTGATCTGAAAACGGGATACCTAGGCTGAAATTCTAGCTTGTGCCGTACAATTTTAGCATAAAATTTGGCTATTATTATTTAATTTTCTAGAATCTTACGTTAACTTAATCTCTGTTATTTTCTACTCAAATCAGAATTCGAAAATGATTCCTGACATTTGGCTTGTCTTTTTTTATGTTTTTAAATGGAAGATGCCGTGTTTTTATCTCAGTCAATAAACAGGCCAAACGTTTAAATGAGCTTTCCTTGTTTTCACAAAAATATACGTCTCTGTTTAGACAGTTCATTCATTGAAGTAAATTACTTCTAAGCTCCTTCGAGACTAGGAATTCAAAATTTAGCTTTATTAGCTTTAATAATAATAAAATTAATTTGTATTCGGAAATCAACTGTAAAATTATGTAAACAATTTGAAATATGGATTACAGAGAGACCTACATTATTTGTTTTTAATTATTAATTTACTTTTCTATAAATATTTCATATGTTTTTGTCTGTGTTTTAAGTTAGTTAGTTCGTTCTTTATTGCAATGAATATTACAATTACAATTGATACTGATAATTAGTCAATTCTTCTTTCTTATTATTTTTTATCATGAGAAAATTTTAAGCATTCTTAATTATTAACGTAATAAAAATTATAAGTACTAAATGAAAATAAATCATCGTATCTTTTCATAAATTAAAATTAAAGAAAAACAAATAATTAAGTGAATAACTTATGGAATAACAGAATTAGTTGCAGTTTTGTTAAACCGGGAGCGCGAGATTGGTACAAAATATGCTTAAAAGTAATACTGGGAAGAGTAGAAATGAACTAATCAAAATAGATATAATATATTTTTTTATTAATCCTTGTAATGCGTAGTATATTATTTTGCCCTTAAGTTACTTATTTCGTCCACTTAGGATCTACATCCTCTTTTCTGGAAACTTTCAGTTTCTTTCTACGCCATATCATCATCGTAGGTTCGATGATTTCCGCTTTTCCTTGTACTTTCCACATTCTTCACGATTTCTGGTATCTGATTAGTTTCATGTAAGTACGAGGGGAGTTCAAAGTATTCTCGGTATCAGCGGTAAGGAAAGAAATAATAACTTGAAACATTTTTTACTGTTCAATGTAATCTCCCATAACATCATTGCACTTATTACATCTAGAAACCAACTTTTCAATTCCCCGTAAAAAATACCCTTCTTCCTTGTCCAAAAAATGTGCGTTAATTGCCGCCCGCAGCTCTTCATCATCGGAAAATCGCTTTCCACGAAGGTCTTTTTTCAAATTCGGAAATAGGTAGTAGTCACTAGGGGCGAGGTCTGGTCGTATTCCAGTTTTCTTGTTCTCTTTCGCAATCCCAGCAGTTTAACTTATCTGTACTTTCCATTTGATGCACCAACTGTTCATTTTTTCTCTTGATTCTACTTTCCCTTCCCTTTTTTTTTCGGTATCTACATGTATTCGTCTTGATCTACATCTTTTCAATTCCTGCCTTTTATAACCACACCCTTCATATTTTTGTGGTATTCGCTGTGTGTCCTTTTCATATCGCGGCTTGACTTTTCTACTCGACTCTTCCCTGAGACTCCATAAAAGCTCCTATTTCCTCATAACCTACATTTCTTTTTCTATTTTTCCTTAATATATTCACCTTGCAATCTCTAGATCTCTAGAGTATTAGTGAACTATAAATGGGAGGAAATGAGGGTCCAGTCTGATTCAAAGCTGCACGAAATTAAAGAGTTCGTTAAACGATGATATGATCTAAAGAGCTAAAAAGAGAAAAGAACAAGTCGTCCTAAATCGTTTGAGAATTGACAACTCGAAATTTTCTCTTGTGCGATATATGTCAATGATGTCAGTCAATGTGTTTTAGTAGAGTGTCCAAAATTTAAACAAAATAGAGTAATAATTTCATACATCTTAAGATTTGCGGCAAATATTAAAAGAAAATTGTGACATCACGAATTTGTTTATTTTCCTAGGATCTATTTACATGTTTTACATCAAATTTAGTCGTTGAGTTGTAAGTTAATTTACTAATGATCCTAGCGTAGTTGACGGGCGATATACATATATAAAAAAAGAAGATAACTATATCGAAAATGTGTTGAATCAGCTATTGGTTGTAGAAAGCACCTAAAAAAAGTCAATTCTAAAACTAGATTCAAATAGAAATTGCTATGAAGACTGATTTAAAGAGCGCTAATATGTGCATGACTTCTGATGGGATTCAAAAAAGTCCTTCTGGCTTTCGATGCTGATGTCTTACTTTAACGCGTTTCTTTATTTATCTGCTTCTCTTAGCTCTTTTGTCATCAATGAACATCATCGCTTTTCGAATTTACAAAAGTTTTATTCAAGCTGTTCAAAAACAAAAACTTGATATATCTTATAGCTATATAAGATAAATTTGAAAAAATATCCAAGGCAATGGACAAGTATTTAATTAATTTGGAAGTATTGAAATTACGCAGATTATCCTAAATTCGATTCAAGACTTTATAGATTCGTTAAATTTGGAATATTTTGTGGTGCCTCATTCATTCAATACTTAGTAAACTGGAAGGTATCGCTTGAAATTAAGGAATATGTAGGTTTCATGTTTTAAAAAAATTTATGTAAAACGAAGGGCGGGTATGAAAGGGTCAAATCTAAAGATTACGAAAGATACTGACTTCTTGAAATTAATGGAGATGCTCATTCACTGTTGTTAACCTTCTAGACTTTAAAATTCAGCGGATTCTGATAAAATTAATTTTGGTCGACGTGACAATAAATTAGTGGTAAGCAATGAAAATAATTATTTTTTTCAAAAAAATTTGGGCGTTTATATTTTTTACGTTCATTTTACGAAGATCCAATGACCCTTACAATGACAATCTTTAGGCAAGAATGGTTTCCTTGGCGGTACCTAATATTAATTTATGAAAAGTCATTTTTCTCATTCCTTCTCTAAATTTTTTCCTGTCGAAAGTTACACTCTTCATTTTTACCTAATTTATAAAATAATATATTAATACTCGTAGTCTTTAGCATTTACTCGATGGATATCCATGACTTTCGCTAGACTCGTAGTTAAAGTCGACGTTGGGTGTTCCTGTTTAATTTTAAAACATGTTTTATTTTTTGATTATTATATCGTCATTCATTTTCAGTCACATTAAAATTCATCGAACGTTTAATATGAATGACTTTCATAGAGATTATTATTATTAATTGACATAATTAATGTGCCCATTTTTTGCTTCCATCTATAGAGAAAAAATGCACTTATTCTATTTTTATCGACAAATCGGGTCAGATAAAATATGTTTACAGATGATAATCCTCCGTGACAGTTCTCGTTTCATTTGAAAATTAATTACCACCATTGCAGATTTGCATCGGCTCCTGCGTTTTCCTCTGTTATTTATCGCCGGTACGCGCTAATTGCCAGCGAGCTGCACGGAAAACAAATTGAGGATTATGCAAAATTTCGTTCGCGCCATAATTTATTTATCGTTGATGAATCATTCAACGTTGAAATGCGTTTCCTTCTACGGGCTTGCTTAGAAAGAAGTGGTTTTACAGTAAATAACATTAGTCGGTTCAAGCGGAAGTACTTGACCTCAAAGAAGACATATCTTCCTTACACGTTAAAAGGAAGATCTAAATGAATCGGGTTTTCATTTATAAATGAAAAAAAAAAAAGAAATCATGCCTGAAAAATGTTTGATACTATTAACTGCTTTAATTTTCTATATTTTGCATATTTATTTATAAAAACCGATGATGGAGCGGTACGGAAATTAAAAAGAAAATTGAGTATTCGACCGAATGCTTACAATAATTGTATTTAAGCTAAAAATTTTCTTGAAATATTAGAATGATGAAGGGAAAATCCATTTTCCGAAAGAAACTGTTTCAGTTGAAACAAATTAAAGTAAATACATATGGTTGATAACAAAATTGTGTTCGACACAAAACAAATTTTATTTTTGATATATTTTTAATTAACAGTTAATGCCTATCCACGTATCCATTAAATATAGAGTTCATTTTTTTTTGAATAAACAAAAAAAAAACCTGCAAGTAAGAAATTACATTGAAAGGTAGGAGTTGAAAGGAAAAAAATCCGAAACAAGCAAAACTACGAGATTCCAAACTGCAGAGTCAGAAAGGCATTTGCGAGTTGTAATGTAATTCCATGCTTGTTAATTAAAATATCAATCAGGAGTATGAACAGGCCGTTTTAACGAATTATCTCTCTTTATGAGATTATTCGCATTTTTTGTGCTATACGTCGCATACCTAATTTAACTAGCCGCGGGTTCCATTAGTTGTAACAGGACAAAAAATTTGGGCACTTTAACTTCATTTTACGATCAGCAAGTCAAGCCAATTTGCAGCTAAAACGAGTTTACATAAAAAATGTCGAGCTTTTACTTCCGCGAAGATTAAAGCAAAAGGTGAAGGTGGCGGTTCTCTTATTTCGTCAAATTAATGAAATGCACTTTTTGGTCGGCGCAGGTGCATAAATCTCACTCTCTAAATTGTTCTTAAATTCCAAACGGCCAGATTTTCACGTCTTTTTAGTTGCTGTGATGATTTTGGGTTAAGGTCAGAGATATGAATTCAATTAGAACACTTTTATGTTCTTTGATATGATCCCTGACGTTTTGTAAGAGAATCGACCGAGATAACAGGCGCATAAAAAAAAAGAAAAAAAGACTTTACATCCAATGGAAATAAATTAAAGCACGTCAATATGTTTTAAACGTATCGTTTAGTGTGAGGCGATAAGGATTTAATTAATAACGTTCTAATTACGGTTAAGCTGAAGTGGCGATCTCGCGGGAAACACGAGTTACGACATGATAGAAACCGTGGGGCTTTTTACGATGGATTTAAAATATTTCAGCCGCTATAAAAAATTAATTAGAAAAATAAAGATGCGCCGCATCAAGGAAGCAGCAACTTATTTTCATGTTATTAAAATTTTATTTTTAGCTGATTTGACATTAGAATTCCTTAATGGGATGCAGTAAAATTCCGTAATAAACTCAGTTTGACATTTACATAATCTTTTGGTAGGGAAAAGATGAGATTCTAAGGAAAAATAAAAAATTTATTACATTATCCTGTTATTCGTTGAATGTCGCTTTATCTTTACAATAATTTCTGTAATGCAGCTCTCATTTGTAAACATAACAAGTTTTCAAACTACAAATATTTATTTGTGTAAATTACTCTGTAATCAATTTTCCAAATTTTTACATATAGTAAGTGTGAAAAAGAAAAAAGGAGTTGTTTAATTATTAAATTTTTGTTTTGTTGGCCAAAATTACCAAAAACACTCACATCACACATCACCGTAATAGAATTCATTTAGAATTAAATAATTTAATCAGGTACGAATCTATGCTGAATTTATTTATTTATTTATTAAAAATTGTGAATTTTATGAAGGGAAAATGAAAAAAAATTCTTCTCAGTTTTTTTTTAATCACAAACCTACAAGAATATATTATAAAAAATAATATAGTTTGTAGGAATTGTCTTAAAAGATATTTTTATTTCAATGTTGTTTTCAGTGCGTAAAAGCTTGCATTCACAAGGGTGTCCAAAAACCAGGAGATTGCCCGGCCAGTATTAATTCGACGCTTTCTCCGTTCGCCGCCGTATGCATGGAAACATGTTGGAAGGATTCGCAATGTCCTGGCTTGCACAAGTGCTGCCAACACCAGTGTGGGATTACTTGTCAGTATCCACAAGGATTGCAAAACGTGCCAGGTAAAGTAAAATTCATGGAATAATGAAAAAAAAAAGTAATTTTTTAGAAAACAATATTAAAAAGTCTAAAATTTTACTAAGGAAAAATATATGTAATAAATTATTTTAAACGGACACTAAAATTGGCACTATTGCTCTACGTTTCACTACCGTTTGATAGCTTCGTCAAGAGTGAAATAAATAAAAAAAGTTGTGAAGTAAAACGATGAATCAGACAATGTCTGGAAAATGCATTTCTACATATTTCCACGTTTTTAACATCAGCACATTGGATTGAGTACGGCAGATCGCCTGAGACATAGATGAAAAGGATTATAAATGGATAGTAATAAAAAAGAATATATAAAATTGATACACAAATGAATAAAGGAAAATAAATCTCTATAACAAACATTTTTTTAAGTTGTTCTTTTTGTTACAAAACCAGATAATTTATCATTTAATAATTGTAAAAATGGTACACTTACAATTGTAGAGGTTCGGATATATTTTCTTCAGTTCAATTCTCTCCTTCGTTTTACGCTTAGCTGATCTAATTAATTCATTAATTTCATCCATGTTAGAAACTATCACCAACTGATAATGCAATAGACAATAGTACATACATAAACTGATATGAACTATAATAACAGAAAGTATGCTAAAAATACAAATATAAAATGCTTGTGACACATGATGGTTGTTGTTTTTCTTTTCCATACCATGACCATGGCGAAATCCATAATGTAAACTGGGTTGTCTATGCACCTAAATTATAAAATAAAATATTCATGTACGTCAAAAAGGAAACAATAATCATCAGAACTAGTGTTGATTTGATAGGTATTATAAAACGAAGGTTTGTAATGAATAGTATTTTATTTGTTGGTAGTCTAGGTAATGAATTTTCTGAATTTAAGTACTTCATTGAATTATTATTAAGCGTTTTAATTTCCTTAAATTACCTTACGTCAGAATCCATTCCAATTTATTTTTACATATTTAAAATAATTATGTAATTAATTTATTTTCTATTGTTGAATATTTTTTATCAACAAAAAATTGAATACAGTAGACAATTTGTTACTCATTTAAATAATAACTGTTTATTGTAATTTGATTATTAATACACACGTTAGACGTTATGTTATTATGTTCTATGTCCACGTTTACCTTATCCCGATTCATTAATAAAAAATGTTTTATCACATAATTTTAAGGTAGCTCCATTTTGGGACGTCTTTAAATTGTTATAATTTTAAATACCATCTTTCTCTGCATGATCATTAGTGATTCATAATTTGGAGGACCATTATTGGCTCAAAATTTAAGTAAAATCTGTAAATATAATTACTTATACTGGTTCGCAATTTGGTGGAGATTTAGGAAATCCAAATTTTTATATATTTTTAGGTGTGAACGAGTAAGAATGATGAAAAATGAGTTTTTTCAGATAAATGTGTTAAAATAAGGATAAAGATAAGTAAAATTGAGGTAAAATTGGAGAGAAAATCGGTAAATATCGATATTTTAAAGGTTCACAAACTAGCGGTCCAGAACCGGCGTATTATGCACTACTGAAAAATAATTTCAAAATAAAGAAAGTGTTAATTAAATTTTAATGTCTAGATTAAATTATTTAGAGAAAATGATGTTATGATAATTAATTACATTTCTCACATGTAATTATAACATCTGTTAACAAGAAATGTTCTCAGAGAGTGAGATTTAATTCGTTTGTGGTTTTCTGCGTACGAAAATTGCTTGTGATTTCGCGATTTTTTGCATCGTTAAATATAATGAAATTAAAAAAAGACCGAAAAAAGTAACATTAACGCCACCAGCACAATAAATCGATTAAAATAGCTTCACTCCGTGGCTCTCTTTTGCTCGACTGGATTAATAATAATTATTGGCCAGTTGGCGCACTAAAAGAGTAATTAATCAAAAAGGCAGTAATGATACGTCATCGCGTGATTACGCTATTGAATAAATTATCGAGCAATCAGAGTTTGTTAGTCGTTAAACGTGGAATTAATAATAATATAATCAACACACCGGTGGTCTGATTACTTATTGGTAACCCGATATCGACGGAGTTTTATTTGGACCTTCCGAAAGCCAGTTTTTGGTTGATGGAGTCTTTAGCAGTGGCGTAACTTAATACCCATGCCATAACCGAGCTAATAAACGTGGGAAAGAAAATAAGTTTCGTATTTTGTTCTCTTGTTGGGGAATTTATGTAACCACGCTCGCCTTTGTTGTTCGTTTTTCAGAAATTCTCCGAAGTCATCCACGTCACCGAAATGAATAAATCCGATTTGATGTGATTACTCGCGAACGCACGCCTCATATCTCAGTCAATTATTTCGTTTTGTCAAATAAATTTAATGCACGACTTGCAAAATAAAACAAATAATTAATTACGAGTGATTGCCGAGTACATAGGAACAGACCAGTGATTATTAAACTGAATAAACAAATTTGTTTTCAGAATTCCTTCACTTTTATCTTATTATTGTTCGAAATCTGAAACGATTAGTTACTCTGACTTACTTACTTTATTATGATGTAAACTAAAATCACTTAGTTCTTTTTTTTTAAATATTTCACTAAATAAAATAAACTATTACTTAATGGAAGATTTAAAAAATCTAATTAATTAATGAATATTGTTACTTACAACAATCTATTTAAATGTTAAAGGTATTGAAGTTTGTAATGTTTAAATCTAATAATAAAGTAAGCATATAGATGAGATGAAACTTAATTATTTTCAAATTCATACAAGTGAATTTTTTTAATTTTTATCGTTGTCTCTTAAACTTTATTTTACATTCAACTTTTTTTATTGATGCAGATATTTTTAATGGAAACTTCTTTCATTGTAAAAATTGGACACAATCTAAAAGGTGCTCTTAGAGCATTGCCTACAATGTTAGAATAATAATCATCATTCGTTTGTGTTCAGAATCGAAAGCTTATTTTATTTCAGTAATTTGGGTGATGGGTAAAGGAAAATGATGTCGCATATTAATATCTTCGTGCCATTTAGTTGGCTTGCTTCATTAAACATGGTGTCAAGAAATCTGGAACACTCTGTGAATAGTTTTCTTATGATTCTTTTTATGCAGTGTTTTACACTTTTATTGGAATACGTCTTCTTTTAATGCTGATGTTTCTTCAGATTTCTTTATTAATTTCTCTTTGTCTTAACTACAAATCTTTTATGTCCTAATTTTGGGCTTACTTATTATTATCTCATTCTTCCTCGAAACTTCTTTTCTGACTCATTTCGTTATGATAAATAATCGTAAATGTCATTTCCCTTATTCTTATTTCTTACTGTTTATTTGTAAATGAAAAGTTTTGTACTGAGTTGATAAACCTTGAAAGTTTTGTCCTGCAAGGAAATACCTGGTAAGTTCAAGTTAAAGGTTGTCTTCGGTTAATTTCTTTATTCTTAATTCGATTTCAATGCTTTTCTTTTCTGTTTCGATGCTGCAAGGTTATCAGACCAACTGGATTCGGTATGTTGTGGAATCCGTTGAATAAAACGTGCACGTACTGTTTCCATTTATTTATTTTTTTCGTTTTAACATCAGATAAGTAATTTATTATAAAATGTGACGTACTTTCGCATAACCGATAGGCCGTGCCGCTAAATCAATCTTGATAACGTCGAAAGCGAATATGTCTTAATAAGGATCGGTATTCGGCAAAAATGCCATCCCGCCACTGCGGAGTGTAACTGATTGATTTTAAACAACCCATCGGAACTGGTTTAGATATCAAAATAATGACCCAGTTTTTATGGCCGGCCTCCTCGCCGCATTCAAACAGGACCACCAAGAATCGCGAATTATTAACATCTCAATACGTAACGAGACGTTAACAAAGTGGTTTAACAACGCTGTATTACGTACGGATATGATAATGTCCCGAATCATCTGCGCTCTCAAATTGGTCTTGCGCCCTATAATTTGCGCTGAATTATTTTGCCTCCTCTGTGGTTTTCAATTTGATTTGAAAACGATTTACCGTATTATTTTCTTAGGAGTTCGTTGCCTCATGTCAGTCAGTTATTTTCCTTTTTTGCATCCAATCGATATCCTTGAATATTTTTTTCCTTTCGTGAACTACAAATTAAACCGTAACGTTTCGATTGCCACCACTCTAAAAGTTGTTCAGCAAACGGGGAATTCCTTGCTGAATTAGAAACTAAACTTCAATTGTTTATGAAAAATAATTAATGAAGATAAAGCAATCTTTAATCAAATAAGGAAATATTTTCTACACGTTATTACGGTTTCTTTTGGGCACCTACGAACCCACAGCTACTTGCTACTTATAAATCCAATTATTTCTTATATAACACAAAAATCAAAAACTAAAATTAAGTAATTAAGTCTTTGTTTCTCGTAATTTCATAATGAAAATAATTTGGTTTAGGTGTGCCACCCATACCCACTGATGTTACCGTTAAAGAAAGGAGGCGAAAAAAGTCGGTGGTGATAGAGTGGAAACCCGGCAAGTACATCTCAAACGGAAACGTCCTGTATGTTATAGAAGAACGCCATTACACCGGAAAACATCTCATCGATGAACGAATGAGCGAGTGGACTGCTTGTTTAAGGACCAACAAGCCTAGCATAAAACACGTGGTGAAGCCCGGCAGGTGGTACCACTTCAGGGTGGCTGCCGTTAACGAGAACGGAACCAGGGGATTCTCCGAGCGATCCTTCAACTTCATTTTCTCAGCAAGTATATATCTAAATTTAAAAATTCAAATTTAAAATTAATTTGAGTTTTTCTTGCTGGATGACGTATTTTTTAAACAAAAGCTTTTCGTGTAATTTAAAAACATTGAAGGTCCAAGGCCGCCGAAAGCGCCGCAGAATGTATCTGTGGGTCCTCTTTGGGCGATCAATGATACCGTAAATGCGGAGATACGATGGACTGCACCTCAATCAGATCTTCCTATTCAAAGGTACAATGTCTTTTGGAGCAGACGTCTTCGAGGAGCAACGGCTTTAGATTCTGTTTTGGTACAACATCAAAGTGTAACTAAAGTGAGTATTTTTTAATTGAATAAACAAACTCTTTTAATATCCTCCTTAAAAGTAAAATAAAAAAAAATGCTCGCAGAGAATATTTATTTCTTTATTATACACGGTGTTTTACAAGAATCATTGCCAAGAACTCGCCAGGTCGTCTTCGTATCGATATCACTTGATGACTTTCCGTCTAAGGGCCACATTCGCAGCCCACAACAACATTTATCTTTTCCGCTATCCATGAGTCTTTTAGTTTCGAGTGTATCACGTTTACGGAGGTATTCAACTCACCATCTTCTAAATTTTTCATTTTGAGCACGATCAGAGGGTAATATTTAGGCCGACACTTTTGAAGGCCTGCGCGGCATGTTAACTGACATTTTCCAGATAGAATGTATCTGAAAATAATTATAATTTAATTTTATCAATAATTTTTTTCTCAGAGCACAATTAATTACCGTGGAAAGTAAGATTGTCCTAAGTCCATTAGGCGTCGATCCATTCCGCATGAACAAGAATAAATATTGCCAAATTCCACCAAATTCGATTGACCTCTTTTATCCTGAAATAATAAAATTTTTATTGTTACATAAATACTTTTACAATTAGAAATACTTACAATAATGGCGTCAGTTTGAAGTAAATTCGAATTACCGGGTTCCTGTAAATTTCTTGAACATTTTCCATCGCCATTAAGACAAAGATTTTGTTCGGTTTCTTTGTCCAAGACCAAATTATTCCAGGGTGTTTGAAATTCTTCGACATCCAAGAAAACTCCGCTAGTAAAACCGGCCAAAACAAATAACAAAAGGATAATATTAATCTGTAAAATAAACGCAAAGTAATTTTGGGTTTTAAAAATAAAATTCACTTACCTTTCCCATTTCTACGTACTCGTAACACAGTTACCCCTTGAATGTAATAACTGGTTCGAATTCCTGCCCTTATATAAATCGGGCAAACAATGGATCAGTGTGGGTTGTAACCTAGAGCAACTCCTCATCCTCTTCAGATCATAAGTCACAACAAGTCACGCAGTTTTTCGATGAAACTTATGACATTGTCAGCTCTAAGTGCTTGACTAGCGATGAGTATTTATTTCATATCTCATCGTGAAAAGGGATAAGAGCAAATAACGTAGGCTAAGAAACATAAGACTATAATGAGTGTTGCCTTATAACTTTGATTTTTCAACAAAATGAAATTGTAGGATCAAACGAAATTTCTACTGCAAAAGCTTCAACCTAACTCCTCATACTTTCTTCAAATTCAAGCAATCGTTCATTATGGAAAAGAAAGAATTAAAGGCGAAAAATCTGGTTTGGTTTTGAATACTACCGAATATATCACTGGTAACATTCGTTCCACTTGTTTTTTTCTTAAATTATTAATTTTCATGCTTACAGTAAATAATGGTAGCATGGGAAGAGAATTAGCACAGCCCTATAGGATCGAAGGACTCGATTTAAAGAAACCCGTCTGGGCGCAAGGAGATCTCCGCATTAGATTAGTGTGGAGGGCTAAAAAAGATTCAAAGTACAGTATTAGTTGGTGGAGTAGTTCGTGTGAGGGAAGCGATACTGAGCATACTAAATTAGTAGGCACCACTAGGGTAGGTACTTGTATTCTTCACTGAGATTTTCTTAACGATGTAATTTTAGGGATCTCACTTTGACTTGTACAACTTGAAATTTAAGTGCAGATACAAGGTTTCTATTCGAGAAATGCAGCAGAAAGGGATCAAGCCCTTGCACGATACTTCTTTGACATTCTCTACTCCTCCTTGCGAGGACATGAAGATCAGAAACAGAAGAGTTAAGTGTACAAAGTGATGACTATACCTCCTACTGTTACTTAAAATTTTAATAAATTATTTTAGTTAGTACTGAGTTACTTATTTATTATGTTAATAAAAAGACGAATCAAAGTTTATTAAGTATAATTTTACGGCCATCTTAAATAGTTAAAAATTAATAAATACATATGTAAAGAATTTTTTTGACAATAACTAGACGAAATAATCAAAATTTCTTTATAATACAATTTATAATTTATTTGTATTTGATTTACAGACTTCTTCTCATTGAAATAAAAAGTTTGACAGGAACTAATACAGACAACTCTTTGACCACAGTTTTAATTTACTTGTAGATTTGGATGAGATGAAGACAACTTAGGAACTTATTCTTTACATTGCAAGGGAATAGAATTTGCTAGAAATGAGTGAGCAAGAAACAAAGCGAAAATAAATCTCTTAAGATGTAATATAGAAGACAAATTAAATTAAAGTTAAAATTAAGATATTTCAACCCATGATATTATTTTTAAAGTAGATACATATTTCGACAGCTAAGCTATTATCCTTAGTACACAAATACACAGATGTAGATAGTTGTAGAGATGCAATGCTTTCATTATTTTTTTAGGAGTAGCAACATTTTCCTCTGAATTTAAAGTGAAGAATATTTGTTAAACGGTGTACACTGATATCTTTCTATTTCTTCCTATTTCACCATCCAATGTGTATGACTCTCCATTCTACAAGAATCTAGTCACTCTACAACCGTTTACATCTCGTTGCAACTGCACTACCAACTGCAAAAAGCAATCTAAAAGTTCTTTTAATAAAATGCAGAAATACATATTCAATTTTTTCATAACTACTCTTCATAAAGTGTTAAGCACATATAATAAAATTTCTAATTACGGCAATTACACAAGCCAGAAATAATACATGGACACTTCAATCAACTACAAATACAAAACAAAAATTGTTTCTAAAATTCAGAAGTTTTTGAAAAAGTTATGGAAAATTGTAATTTTTCTTTAAGTAAAATATGCATATCAACTTACTAGCTCACGTTTCATATTTTTGATAGCCAAAGCCTGTAATGCTTTTATCTTGTATGTATATTATTATATCTACCTGTACTGTGTCTACTAATTTTTTATTTCTGGATGTAATAACAGATTTGCGCTTTGGTGTATATTCTGAACTCTGCTCAAGATATTCCTGTTTTACTGCAAACCATTTTTTCCAACAAAAAAAATTATTTACTGTTCTATCCTCTTATTAAAAAAATAAACAGAAAGAAATTACGTTTATTTATTAAAAGTATAATGTAAGAAAAACACATTTTTTATAACGAAATTTCTATTTTCTGTAAAGAATTTCGAATTTAAGGAAATGTTTTGTTGTTACTCATGGTTCTTAAATAAATATTATCAAAGAATGAAGGGCATTTTTGTACTATTTCGGAAATTTGGGACACCTGTACAGTAAAAAGTGCACATTTTGTACTCTTTTCGAATATTTTCAACTGTGTACAATCGCAATCCTAATTCATAATTCAGAACATCGTACCCATCTCCTTCAAAACTATGAACGTCGAATCCATTCCAATCTCACTAATTAAAACTGATTCTGAGATGTCGTAAATTCTTTTTTGCTTGGAAACTACAAACTAAATGTCCAAAATGAGTTTTTCTGCAAACGTGATGCATGAATTATGATTGCAATTGTATATACAAATAAAGCAAAGCAATGTCTTATATCGGGGAAGTACCGAATAATTGCACTTGTAATGGACAAAAGAATGAATTTCTTTTCATTGTAAACGAGAGTCAATTATAATCGAATTTCTTTTAATAGAGGATTTTACAAGTTTTTTGCCTGGAACCTTGAAAATGGCTATATTTAGCGGACCTAGCTGTTGAACCGCTGAATTAACAGTGTTTAATCTAAACGATACTACTGGGTTATGCTGTGATCCAGCAGCTGTGGAAATATTCCAGCGTAAATTAAAAACGCTGAATGTATGCAGCATATTTTGTTAATATGAACGGGAAATTGTTATTTTGAACACTAGATACGTTCAGGAAACGTACCCTTCATTTTCAGTTATTTTAATTTACCACTTAAATTTAAGTTATATTTTTATGGTGTTCAGAGAACTGTAACTTGCTGCTTTCAGCATATCCAGCAATCAAAGCTCGACTTACAGCAGCTGTGTCTTCTGAGTTGCTATCACTGCTGAATTCGCTAAACGATTTCGCTGTAATATGCAGTCGGTCAGCAGTTGGGAGATTTAATCGCTGCCTTTCAAGCTGAATATGCTACATAAGTGGCCTTAACTAAAAATTGCATATTTTCTGAACTAAAATATTATTTATAATTTCTAAACACGGCACAAGCTCCTTGAAAAACAGTATTATTTCTGAAAGATCATGTAAAACTGAATGAAATACTAAATGATAGCTAGAAATCACATTAAACTAAACAAATAGCTGTTTTTTAGCAGCTAAGTTCGCTCAATAGAGTTTCCTTTATAAGTGAATTCTAGTACTGTAATTTCTATGAAAAAAATTAAAAAAATGTTTTCTAACAGTCTTAATTATTTATAATTGGTGTTGTGAATTGATAATACCATGCATTCAATTAAATTCCTAATTAAAGTAGGCCATGATTTTAATGTATTTTCTCCTAAAGGTTAGTAACACTGACAGCTGTCAATTAATTGTTTGTGCTAACATAACCTCCCAACATTTGGTAAAGCGTTTGTGTATTCAAGATGAAGGATAACATTTTTAGCGTCTGTTGTTTTGAATTGAAGTAATTAAGTCTTTCTTTGAATTTTGAGTTTACATATTTTTTCATGTGATATTATGATTGAATAATATGACACTGACAGTTAACATAATTATTCCTCATTCTTGTATTGAGCGTCGCCAACTTTATAAAAAAATCACAGCTAACTTTAATGAGGAATTCATTTGAAGGTATAGTATTACCAATTTACATTACCGGTAACATTGGAAATTTACCGTAAGGTAACGTGATCGACTCACAACAGCAGTGTTATGAATTGGTAATACGTATTACCACGATAAGTTTCCAAAGATAAGGTAAGATAACATGGTAATTTTACCAAGTCACAACACTATCTATAGAAGTTTATACACGTTTTCATACTTTGTGAAAGCAGAAAACATTTTACAAATTAATTTTAGAAATATATGTTTTGAGTGCAAGTAGCATATTGAGAACACTGCGTTTGGTGAAAGAAACTTTGGCAACACTGTATGTTGTAACCTTACAATTTCAAATACAACAATGTATATATGTATGTTTATGAAATTAAATTAACCTATTTAGCTCTTCAGCGATAAAATACTCTACCTTATATCTATTAGGTAGGTTTACATAACTTCAGTTTCAAATTTGGCGCTCTAATTTAAAAATTTGGGAAACAGGAAGTGGAACATAATTAAAAATTAAATTGAATTAAAATGCGTAAAATGGCTTCCATGAGTTTTACAGAATGTTATGTTAAGTGATAATATTAATTTAAGTTGCAATTCGTAAAATAACAGTCTCAGGTTTTTTATCAGACCGCAGGAATTTGACGCGTCCCACTATTATTTAGGAATTACCGTTGTATGTGAGTCATTACTGATTTAATTCTTATACATTAAACTAATTGCAAAAATCCGCAAACAAAGACGAATTTAAACGATTGCGGAGTGCCACAAATACATGTGGCAACAGTAACCTTAATTTTCAGGAGATCAAGCTCGTTATAACCTTACTTTTCAGAGGTAAACAATGTTGCTGGTTTCATTGTTGTTCAAACAATAATCATGAGGCACTTGGAGACGTTAAATGTATCTGTGCCGGTTCACAGTGACCCATTTATCCAGGTGAAGCAAGAAGACTTGGACAACTTGGAAGACCTGAAGAGCGAAGTTGATTTGAAATCGGAGATTCCAGAGTTGAGTTTCGATGAATGTGAACAGTTAATTAAAAACGAATTTATAAATGACACACATATTGAGCTAGCTTTAAGTTCCGAAAGTGAGCTCGGGGAGAATTATGAATCACCGAAGAAATGTGAGGCAAGAAAAAATAAGCGGAAAGCTCTCATACCCCAGAGAGCTGTACAGGCCGAGAACAACAGCCGAATTGATTCTGTTGGTAACACTTCAGAAAGTTCACAGGAATTATCTGAGCAGATCATAAATGCCATAGATCTTCAGGCCGATGTAATTTCAAATTCACTAATGAAGGATGACTTGTTTCATTCAGACTCGGAGTTACCAGAAGGGGAGGATTTATTACGAGATATTGACGAGGAAAATATTTTTAAGGGCCTGCAAGAAGAAACTGGTGAATACATGCAAACGATACCAATATTTGTATTTTATATTTGCATTTTAGATGGTGAAAAACTGGACGATGAGATGATGGATAATGTCAAAGAAGAATGGCGAGCACATTGGGGTGTTAAGTGTAACATGTGTGAGAAAGTGTTTCCCTACAAAGTCGAATTCGATAAGCATTATGTTACATCTTATAACGTAGCACCTGTGTATACATGTTCGTTTTGTAATAAGACTGTTGAAAAGTATTCTACATTCCGGTCTCATTGCTATAGACATATTACAGAAGGGCGATATAAGTACTTGTTCATGTTAAAACGATTATTATATTATTATATTATTATTAATTGTAGATGTAAAGAGTGTCCAAAGGGATTTAGTTTGCAAAGTTTACTACAAGTTCATATGTTGGCGAAACATAGCAAAGCAAAACCTTTCATGTGTGAGGAATGTGGTAAGAGTTTTGTGACGAAACCAGGCCTAAAAATTCACTTAAAAAAACATAAGACTGAAATCAAAGAGGATTATCCATGTGTCATCTGTGGAAAAGTGTAAGATGTTGTAATTCTTACCAGTGAATTCATGAGTGACGATGTCAATTTCAGATTGCATACAAGAGGCGGATTGACATCGCATATGAATGTACATAGACTTGGAAGGCGTTTCATGTGTGACGTTTGTGGCAAAACTTTTACACAGAAAGTTAACATGCAGCAACATGCAAAGCAGCATACTGGAGATAAACCTCATGGTTGTGATAAATGTGGGAAGACGTAAGTTTCTTTACATTTTTTTCTGAATTTTTTTATTTATAATGTAAAAGAGCGTTGAGCTAGTTGTAAACTAATTCTTGAATGAATTTTCTCATCAATATATTAACAGTCCTCATCACACAAACATTTATATTTTAACAACATGTAAAAGAAACTTGTTTTTAGTTTTGCAGAAAAATCTCATTTAGCAAGGCACTATAGTTTCCACAGTGAGCAAAGACCCTACAAGTGTGAAGTATGCCAAAAAATGTATAAGACTGAGCGTTGCTTAAAAGTCCACAGCATGGTTCATTCTGCTGAGCGACCGTTTGTTTGCACTTATTGCAGTAAAGGATTTCTTAGCAGTACAAAACTAAAGGTTTGTTTAGTTACTGAACGTTAAGTGAAGTTGAACGAGTTGCTTTCAATTTTCTTTCAGCAACATTACAATGTGCACACAGGTGAAAGACCTTACGCTTGTAAGTATTGCGAACGTAAATTTACAAATTATCCAAACTGGTTGAAACATACAAGACGAAGGCACAAGGTCGATCATAGAACGGGTGAAGGCTTGGAGGTGAAAACTCCAAAGATTGAAGCCCCTCCCACACCAGCTGTTGTCACAGATATAGCAACAGTTGCATCTCTGAGTGATTCTCCTTCAGATATAATTAGCACTGATTTTACACTTAGCAAAACTGAAGAATTATTGTTGCAGCAAGGCTTGTTGCATTTTCCTATTAGCGATGAGAAGTTTATATTTCATCAACAAGTTGATTTATTCGCAGGTATGCAAATGAGTGAGTGAAATTTACATTAAGATACAATGCAATGTTGTTTTGTTTCAGGTACAAGTAATAGTTCGGTAGGTTTACTAGTTCCTTACTTCCAAAACCAGATGCCCACACAGACATTGCAAAGTAGCTCACAGTTATCTCTTCCAGTGCAGTTCAATGATTTCATATCTTCTCAATTCATCCAGTCAAGTCTTCCCTGTGATTGATCATTTCGTACATACTGTTTTATTAAGGACAGGCATGCATCGAATGAGCTTAAGGAAATAATTTAGTTAACACAAGAATGTGCCATGTCTTTTTATATATTTTTTTATCTGCGAATTTTGCTAGCACGCACACTTACTTTTAATGCAATTTCACACTTATTTATTACTATTGTTTTGTCATGTAATGTGCTTGTATTAATTGTGTGAGATGTAAACATTCCACAGGTTGTAACTCCTGTTTTGTAAGGTATTAATTTTAATTTACATACATAATTGCAAGCACTAATTTGTAAGTTGTAATTCAGTGCTGACATTTATATATTTTTTTGTTGTCTACAATCAAAAATGATTGGAAAATAATGTTAGAGTTTGTTTTTTGTAACTCTATTCTGTGATCAGAGTTTTTTTTCCAATCCATTTGTAGTTTGAGTTTTTAAGAAATGAAACAATTAATGTGTTAAAATTCATCCCCATTTTCATGTAGCTTATTGCAGTTTTAACAGTTTATATGATAATGCATGTAATTATGTATATAAGTCAAGTCCTCCAGTATGTAAAATGTGATTTTAAATTTCCTGTATTGTGATGCGGGTAATCAGGATGTTAAATACATGTGAAGAAGTTTTTAGTTCCTTATATAAAAAAAGTGAGTTGCATTTGTGTTTGATGCTTGATGTAATTTGGTTATTATAATTTGAGATATGAGTTTATTGTGATCAAGGAGTGCCCCCTTGCAAAGTTGAATCATGACAATTAAGTTTCAATATAATTGTAGTCACTGTGTAGCTTAAACCAGTCTCAAGAACTAAGCAACCTTCATGACCGTACAAACAAAAAAAATTCAAGAAGATAAATTATTGATTTTTTTTTCATCACTTTGTACAGTTTATGTATGTGAGGGAGACTGAATATGTAGTAATGTAAGTGCAACAGAAATTTTGTATTTTTATATGTGTCTTTTGGTATGTGAGAAACTAATTTGATCTAGTTACCAAAATAATTTTATGTTTTCGGATTTATTGTCAACAATGATGTATGTTTAATGCTACATTTTGAAATAAAAGTTATAATTTATACTTTCATGTAAATAATTTCTTCCCAAACAATAAATAATATTTTTTTTTGTTATTAATATTTTACAGTTGGATTGAATTGTAATTAAGTAAGTGTGAAAGATCCAGAGATGCTGGAATTTTTTTATAGGAAATAAAGCGTTAAATACATCGCGTCAATAATGTAGCAAATGAAACCATTTTCTTGCTTTTTGATTGTTTATTTCTATTTGTTTCTTTGATGACATCATTTTAGTTTTGTTTAGTTTTATTCACCGATTTCATAAAGTAATGACTAAAAAATGACTGTTATATTCTATTTACATACATACATATTTACAGGACGTTAAATGCGAGACATTGCACACTCATCACTCTGCATGGCAGATATTTTCTTTCATTTGTTGTAGAATCAAAACAAGTAATTTTGTTTTACTTTTGATGAACATTCACCCAGGTTTACATTAATCACTACATGCATGCTACTGTTACATGATCTATGTATTCCAGAATGTCTATACATCAAGTTTGGAAAGTACTTTGCAGTAACATCGCAAAAATAATTTATCTGATGAAAATTGTAGTAACACACATGACAGCGGTTGCGAAAAGAGAAACTTTGTGGAATGATGTTGCTGCACCATCTAAAATGTTCGTTGGTGGTGACCAGACCCTCCTTAGCAAAATCTCTCTTCCGTTTATATCTTGCACTTGACGATAGTTGAGAGTCAGAGGGCCATCATCCAGCCAGACACTTTCAAAATGTTTCACCTAAAAGCATAATGTAAATTAAAACAATCAAACAGTGATGTAAACAAATAAATAATAAACCTGTTCTGCTGAAAGTGGTAAAGTTCTGGTGAAAACAGTCCAGATTACTCCCTCATTACAACCGGGGGTGGTGAGAGAACCTCGGTACCTGAAGTAATCGCCAGTGTTTCGAGGGAGGAAACTCCTTGCGGTAATGGGCCTTTCTAGAGGTTCCTCTCTATTCGGAGGTGACTTGACTTTGTCCATGACTTCAATTAAAGGAACGAAGTCTCTATCATCATCTAATGCAACCTAAATTGTAATTCATTAGCGAGATTTCAGGACAGATTGGTTGGAATAAAATAAAGTTTAAAATTATATATTACTTTCCAAATGAATTTGTTCGATTCGCAATAAAATAGAAGCTTATTGAATTCTTAAGACCACGACTTTATTTTAATGCCTTAAAATATTTGGAAAATATTCGGAGCTATTTCAATTTGCAAATCTTGTTAAAGCTTAACGTACACCTTCCGTTAGCAATAAACTTAATCAAGTTTCTGCCCTCTTCAACAAAAATAGATTTTACAACTTTTTTAATGTGCAATTTTATTATGATCTCTTAATAAAATTCAATCAGTCCTTCCTTGCATTTACGATGAAATAAAATTGAACGCTCGATTAAAATTTAAATCCGTCCTAACTTACGTCAAATAGTACACCCAAGACAGCCACGCCGGCCGCATAATTTGCCGCATTGGAAAAATTGCCGTATTTTGTGTCGTAGTGAACCAAGTGCATTTCTAAGGGAAATCTGGAACGAGAATTGATTTTCCAAAAAAATATATATATATTTTGGTTTATTCTTATTACCTGTATCCTCTCACTGTGTGCTCCGATTGCCAGTGGAAATGTAAATGATCCAGCGCGTATTCACCCACTAAACCTCCCTTTGTTATAATGGGCATTTCTTCATTTGGCACATCCAGCGTGATGGCAACTACAAGAGAATATTTAATCTTAACTCTTGTAATTTTGTTAATTTAATTACCTGAATGCCCATTGTTAGTAACTCTGCCTGTACGAGGGATGTCATAATTCACGAATTCGAACGCGTGGTAAATTGTGGCGAGCGCCCCTTCACTGGACAGGTCAATTGGCGATTGTTGTGTACCTGTTTTGCATAACTCTGGCCAGTCCTCTAAAAGACAGTCATTAATTTAATTTGATTTTAGTCGTATTGATTAGTTTTATATTGAAATCAATTTACTATTATCAGTGATTTCTTAAATGCAAAATTCTTGACTGGTGATCTTCAAGAAGAGCTTTTTGTCTTACATTGTTTTGGAAACAATAAGTCAAACTAATAATTAAAACAAAATAAAATGGAAAGTCAATAATCTATCACTTATTTACGGTGTCATGGTATCCATCACTGTTTATGGTTAACAATGAAGTAAATTCTAATAAAATTCTAGCAGAACTTAAAATCGCCTTAAAATAATTTACAAAATATTCAAAGATTGATGTTTTAAATTTGTTTTGTCCACTCGCAAATATTTACAGTCCTACTACTTCATATAACATATAGCTTGCCACATGGTTTTAGTAGCGTTGTTGTTTAAGTTGTAATTAAAAATTCTTAGTATTTGTCGTCGAGGACAAAATATAGTATACTACTCGCTATAATGGCTATTATTACCTCGGACAATTGCAAAACTCGCTTGCTATGCTAATTTCCTCGGTAATAATAGGTCTGTTCGTAGAGCAATTATGGCTAGTTTGGAACTGATCATTACTTCGATGGACGACTGGTTCTGATCGTTCCAAACTGCTCTACGAACAGACCTAATGGCATTCATTATAGCGTCGTGTGTAATGTACTATTTATGGGTATATATTTAAAAGGTACGTTCAGTTGGTTGGTGCTGGTTGGAATTAAAACTTTTTTTTGCCAGAAAGCAAATTAAAATATTTCTTAAATGCAAAATTCTTGACTGGTGATCTTCAAGAAGAGCTTTTTGTCTTACATTGTTTTGGAAACAATAAGTCAAACTAATAATTAAAACAAAATAAAATGGAAAGTCAATAATCTATCACTTATTTACGGTGTCATGGTATCCATCACTGTTTATGGTTAACAATGAAGTAAATTCTAATAAAATTCTAGCAGAACTTAAAATCGCCTTAAAATAATTTACAAAATATTCAAAGATTGATGTTTTAAATTTGTTTTGTCCACTCGCAAATATTTACAGTCCTACTACTTCATATAACATATAGCTTGCCACATGGTTTTAGTAGCGTTGTTGTTTAAGTTGTAATTAAAAATTCTTAGTATTTGTCGTCGAGGACAAAATATAGTATACTACTCGCTATAATGGCTATTATTACCTCGGACAATTGCAAAACTCGCTTGCTATGCTAATTTCCTCGGTAATAATAGGTCTGTTCGTAGAGCAATTATGGCTAGTTTGGAACTGATCATTACTTCGATGGACGACTGGTTCTGATCGTTCCAAACTGCTCTACGAACAGACCTAATGGCATTCATTATAGCGTCGTGTGTAATGTACTATTTATGGGTATATATTTAAAAGGTACGTTCAGTTGGTTGGTGCTGGTTGGAACTAAAACTTTTTTTTGCCAGAAAGTAAATTAAAATATTTTCAAAGAAAAATAATCTGAAGAACATATGGTTGTAACTTATTCAAAGTAATTGTAATCAGTGCGATGGATGAGCCAGTTGACTACCACACGTTTTAATCTCGTGTAATATAATAAGAGATGAAGATAATCTGAGTGCACATTAGTGCAGTTAATCGAAAATGCTATAAGTGTGCGGCTCCCCGTGAAAAAGCTGCGCCTTCCCAGGACGCCGTGGCGCACACCACTGGTGTAGTATAATTAAGTGTAAGACAGGCAACTTTACAAACAATTAAACGAGATGGAGCGTTCCCTTCTTTACCCTTTTTTAAATTTTCAGATCTTGTTTCATTTCTATTTTGAAACGCTTGCTTGTCCTTTATAAAGTGTGGGTTCAGTTAAAGAACTAGGGGGAGGAGGAGTGGTCACGAGAGGATTTCCAAAATAAAACAAATATTCATAATCGCCCTCTTCATATTGTAATGTAAATTTCTCAAGTAAGTGTTAAAAGAAGCAAAGACGACTGCACAAGAAAAAACTAAACAAAGATGATCGGTTTTACAGCTCACAGCTCTATATTTATCTTCTTAAAACAAACCAGCGAAAGTCGATCAGAAGGGTCTTCCCTTAAAACAAAAGATGATCGATCATTACATCTTTAGTTCGTCCGAAAAGACAAGAAAACAAAAAAATCGTCGACTGTTTATATAAAAAAATGATAATTTTGACTTCGTTAAGAAAAGAAAAGATCAAAAGACAATTGCTTCATGACGAATTTCAACTATTTATTTCATAGCATGACGACAAACAAAAGCAAGAGATTTTCTTCAAATGAAAGCGAGAAACAGAAATGAAAGACAATTTCGACTTTTTTCGCAAGAAAAGAAGAAAACAAAAGACGGTCGATTTCACGACAATGTTTTCTACTTCTTACTTCATAGTAAGACAAAAAACAGAAAGAAAGCGACTTTTTCTTAAAACAAACGAATGCGGTCGATTTCACGATGATGAACTTCTTCACAGAAAAGACGAAAGACCAAAACAATAGGCGATCGATATTACATCGAATTTCGATTTCATTTTGCAGAAAATTTCTTTAAAATGAAAAAAAATTTTGCTCTTTTTTGATTTAAAATATCAGAAATTTTTTATAAATTTAAAGTTAAAAGTGCACTTCTTGGTTTTGTTTACTTCATCATATTTAGAATTAATTTAGAATCCATTCTGGTGAATTAACTTCTTTAACTCAAAATCATATTATTTTTGAACGATAATGAAAGTTATAAAATCAAGTTTTCTTGTCAGATGAAAATTATGAAAATTAAGAAAATTAATTAAAATTGTGTAACTGGCAATATAGAAAATGTTAGGAAAAAGTTTATACATGTATTTCGGCGTTATTGAGCCTCGTCAGAACTCTGTACCTTAAAAAAAATTTATAATAAACCAAAATTTTTTTAAGGTACAGATGTTCTGATGAGGCCCAATAAGGCCGAAATACATGTATAAACTCTTTCCTAACACTTTCTATATTGCCAGTTACACAATTTAAATTAATTTTGATAATGAAAGTGATCATAAGCACCCCTTATTGGTGATTAATATAATTATGTGACATTTGAAGCTCTGCTTAGCGGTTCCTTGTTTTATTATGAATGATGTTGAGTAATAATGGCAAGAGCGGATGGCTCACCAACGAAATTCTTTCCAAAAAGGTGACCGTTTGGAAACCACTGTTTTATAATATACTGCCCTACTAAGCGCAAAGAAGTTCTACACGCTTTCTTTACCTTATTCTAGGTCAATTTACCCGTATCTACACTGCATAAGATTACATAGGATTATGTTCATAGGTTTCAGTTGTTTTAAAAAATGAGAATGGCATTAAATTAAGTCAAAAAGTTGAAGTTTTGTAAAAAGTGAAATAAGTAGGGCAGTATAGGAAGCGATTTCTGTTTTGTCTCCGTCTTTTTTCAAGGTTCAGTGAAACGATCGGTATATGAAAACGACTAATGGTAAAAATTTTTAAATAATTTGTGGGGTATTAAAGCAAAAAATTGTCTTTTTATCAATAAATATTAAGTATTAAAATTATCAAGTTATTTTCAGCATAGATTTTTTTCCTGATAAAGAAAAACAAAACGAATAATATCTTTGTAATCTAGTTCACTAGTTCTGAGAATATCTGTATTTTCCTCCGCCAAAATAAACATTTTTCGTAGCAGAATTAATGAACTAATTCATAATGTTTATCAATGATTAATTTAAGTGGCAGTAACTTAGGAATGATCAAGAGAAACCGACTAGATCATTGAAATCATTTCGTGGTGAACTATAGGAACCAAAATTGTGCAAATTTGTAGTAGGACCACAAAATTTTTAACAAATTTACGAAATTCCCAGAAAAGAAATTCTACCTTACAGTAAGTAATCCATTTTTTAAATTAGTTTTGCTACAAGGAGCCATTCATCGAAGTTAACTACATTTACAGTGGATACGTGCCGCAAGAGAGTTATAAATAAAGATTAATCCTTAACGGGGCCATAAACACAACAGTTCTTTTAGCAGAACTCATTTGCAATTAATTTGACCATAACATACGTTACAAAACTCAAAAGTTTGTGAGACGGACGCTGACACAGATCCTTTGTTAATATTCCTGATAAAGCTGAAACTGTACAGCGAAACGTCAACTTTCAAATTTCATTTACAAGTGTTCGACAAATTAAATTTACAAATTTTGTGGTAGTAATTATTAAGGAATATTCAGCAGAGACAACTTGCAATTCACAAATGTTTCCGGTAGCTAGACTTTCTATATTTTTAAGATATTCTGTTTCTTTAATTGATATGAAGCGTGACATGTTCTGCAAAGTTTTATCTTCACGATAAATTAGTAATCAGTAATTACGTTGTTATACTAATAATATATTCTATTCCTCCAATCTATACATACAAAGACAATAATTTTATAGCTTAATGTCGTCGTCAAATATTTTTAGGTACAATACCTTAATTTTTCGGATATTAAAAAGAAGTGAGAAGGTTAATACGTTCAAAACGAATTACGAATTAGAATTAGCTTCTCAGAGCTTATCATAGAGTTTGTAAATCACTGTATATTATAAAACAGTATTTAATTAAATGCATTGTGAGAATTTAACTAATCTCTCAAAGTAATAATACTAACACTCTATATATACTAAATTAATACATTATATCTCTTATATTACACAGTTTTAAAGTATCATTATCAAAAAGCACGTGCAGTGCTCATTTTTTTCGTATAAGATAAGATCGCAAGTCACATGAACCATTGAAAAAAATTTCAGGTATTTAAAAATACGTTAACTTTCTAATAATAGCCAATACATGTCTGTATATAGAATAAAATCGAGGGAAATATAATTAAGCATCGATTATATGAAGCCTGCGACGTGAAACACTCTGATTAATTAAATTTGTAAATTACAAATCGTGTACTTTTATCAAGAGCCGGATATCAAGGAAGCTTTAAAAATAGAAACTGCAAATTGTACGTGTGTAATTCGAATAAAATTTAAGAGAGATTTACAATAATCTAAATTTAGCTCACTCGGTTAATTAAATATAATACTTCATAAGGTATTTATTAATTTAATATACTATTAGTTATGGTAAGTGTTTATCTATTTTAATGAATTATATATTTATCAAATTCTAAAAGAATGATTAAGAAATCTTCTGTAATAATTATTTTGAAAATCATTAATGATTTTGTATTAAGTTTAGTTTTAGAATAGTTCGTAAAAAGTTCATGAAGTTGGTTTTAATTTTTTGGTGAAAGAAGATGAAGCGAAAAGGGGATTTGTTTGTATTGTGCTGTGGATCTTAGATAGGGCTATCTATTATCTTCAATAATGATTTGAGAAAAAGTATTAGTTTTTTGAATTTCGACTTATAATTTGTAAAATCCTCGTAGAAATGAATTTCAGTGTTTCTCTTAATCTTTGCCCAATTATTTCGACTTACAGTCCTTGGTAGAACGCCAGATTCTGGTAAACAAAAATTTTTAAACTTAACTTTCTAATTCAGTCCCCCGCTACTTACATAATTTACTTTTGACGCATGTTCTCGGTATTGTTAAAAATTATGAGCGTGTCTCGGAGGGACGTTAAAAGAAATTTAGAATCGCATATTTCGAATAAATTGGCGCAAATTTAATACTCGGATTAAGCGCCTACTTTTTGGCAGCTTCGTACTAGCCGGTTTCCTTGCGTATAAATATTTTTCGCAACGTGCCGATGCAGATGTTTTAAATTTAGTTGATTGCATTTCAGTGAACTATTGTTAAAATTGCTTTTATTTTCTGCTTCAATAAATTCTTTATTAGAGAATATTTAATTACGAAATATTTCATGATTTTTATTTTAAATCTCTGCTCTTTTTTATCAATTTGTTAAATTTAATAGTAAACGCTTAGCTCTGTGGTTAATTGATACAAATTTCACGTTAGGGCTAAACTTCGGTATTTCTGGCGTCGTTACAGATTAGTTTCGTTGTATACAAATAATTTTGGAACGTGTTTTTAATTTGTTTCACTTAAATTAAAAATATTTTCCTGGAAATTGTGGACATGGAGATTAAGTTTGTGTTACAAAAGTGAATTTATTGAACAAAGTTTACACTGACTTGAAGCAAACAAATCTAAAACCAAGTGTACAATAAAAGTGAACAAAATTCTTGTAATTTTACACGCAACAATTAACATTGCAGAAGAATAGTGAATGCTTATTTATAACGTAGAACAACCTGGAGCTTAGGCTCGTTAGCTCTTAAAACGAACATTTTCGTCCTTGATTTCGATGAACGGCATCTTTCGATTTGCAAAGCTGACCAATGAAGCCAATTAGAAGGAGAGGTGTTTCCTTTATTTTGCAGAAGTCGTCAATTACGTTGCGTGTGAAAATTATAAAACAGGAAATGCAGAGCTGCATGATATCTTGAAAACTGGACATCTTGAAGTGTTAATATACGATAATTTTGACAGGTCTCAGAAAGTCAAATTGATACTTGAAATTTTATTTGCCAGTTTGACAAACATTTTCCATATTTGTGAAAATTAAATTATTGTAATGCTAGGCATTGAATTATCATTCTTGTTTTAATTTTGTTATAAAACTCTTGAGTTTTCTTCGGCATTGTCTTGACATTTCGTTCGAATTAAAACGAGAAGAACATCGTCATGTTCAATGTATTACAATCACGTCTCTTTATATCTGAAGGAATTAATAGAGTTGTGAGAGAGGAATAAGCAATGCCATGCAAATTTCCGGAAACGTTGTGTGAAACGTCTTTGAGTCTTAGCAGAGGACTTCTGAACGAATTTTTTCAGAAATGCAAAGAAACAAATACATACGCACAGGGAATAATTAATATAAGATGAAGATCATTGAACTTGGCTTACTTTTAACTGCATTCCGAAGATTTTCAGTTCAATATTTTATAATCGCCCATTTTTATATTGTATTTATACGTTAATGTTAATGTAGCCATTGTGTTATTGCCGCCTAATTTCTAATTTAACGTTTACTTTGTGATGATGTATTAAAATTATTAAAATAAAATCGTTGCACGATTGAAGTGATTTATGTTTAAACGTCACGTTAGACGCCAGAATTTCTAACAGTTATTGTATAATTCATTTCGTGCGATGATTACTTGCTATTACGTAAAAAAATTCGCGAACGCTTCAGGAATTCTATTAAGAGGGTTAATAATATTTGGCATACATGGTTAATACAAATAGGTAGTAGATATACAAGTATAAAAAAAATTCAAGCATTCGATTTGAATTCTATTTGAAAGAGTATAATGGATTTAGGAGTAGAAAATGTTTAAGACATTCCTTTTTCAGTTTGAACGAATGATGTACGTAGATACAAAAGCTACTATAAAAATTGGTTTTACTATATTCATTATATATTATTAACATTTATTTAATTATTTAAATTATCAAAAGTTTACCTTCGTTTCCGTAATGCCAATGACCGTCGTCGGCGGTGAGGACGAACGTAAATGCTGAAACAAAAATTGTGAAACTAAAAAAACTACAAAAAACAAGATGAAAATTATAATCTGTGGATTGGGAAGTCGCTTATTGAGATGTTCACAAAAGTGATAACGATCTAATCACTTGCCAATACCTGCTTGCAAAACTATTGCTCCAATAAACGTCTTGTCAATCAATATTCATCATTATGATTGAAACGTTCAGATACTAGAACATATGACTATTTCTCTCGAGATAGAGATTTTCGAGTTGATAGGAATAAGTATGGAAAACATCTGTTGAAGTACTAACTCAGAAGCATTTGTCTTATTTGGGGCAAATAATAAGTACAGAGTTTTCCTCGTTTAGAAATTTATTAACAGAAGATGCTTTTGATTCATTCCGATGCAAATGTTAATTTATTAAATTAAAATAAATGAATATGTCTTAAATTACAATCTGAAATATTGTTTTGGGTTTGTCTTCAATTAATAAGTTAGAAACTAATTTGTATTATTTATTGTATATTATTCATGAAAATTCTTCTTACTTTCCGAAACAAACGCAAGAATTTAGTTTCTAAAATAATACAAGTGCCTCTTATCAATAATTCTCCAACAAAATCTATAAATACGCGCATATTAAAAAATGATAAATCTTATTTATATGATTTATTGGCGTCTGAGATCCGTATCACAACAATAAGATAACGTCCGGCGATTTAAATACTTTTCAATGTAATTTTGCGCATCATTAAAGTTTCCATTGAAATAAAAAGTGGGGCCCAGATAATTGTTTTAAGTGGCGCGTAAATTAATTAAATGCAACGACACTTTCCATTACTAGAGTAGTTTCAAATATGCAGCTCAGATTTAATCTTATAAATGGCACATAATGTACACGATTAATTTTAATCGCGTAATCGCCGGCCCCAGATTATCAATTGTTGTTTGTCAAGTTTAATACCCTGTACATCAAGAATCTCGCTCTATTGCGGATGAGATTAATTCAACAAGAAAACATTAAGTAATAATTTTGTATCACAAATGCACAACAAATTTTATGATTTATGTTGCACAATACACTGAAGCAATTATAATTTTAATTGATATTCTATTTGTTTTCTTTTGGAATCGAAATATAGATAATATATACAAAAATTGTTCTTTCTTTGGAGGACAACGGTTTTGTCTTTTTTATTCAAAATATTTTTGAGTTTCAGACGTTCTGAGTGATAAAGATCAAGTATTAGAATAGTTAGAAAACAGAAATTCGTAAATTAATTCTGACTTTGGAACTCTTGGAATGAATTGCTTAAATAACAAAACTCTTTAAACTAGGAGAATTTGCGTCGAATTTGATCGAGAACATGATTATACCTAACACTTTTATAAGATCTACTAAGATAATTATCCTGATTTTAGAGATCTATAATCTGGATGTTGATATAAAATCACTCCACTTAGCTCCACTTTGATAAACACTAAAAATATTTAATTTAAATCTCATTTCATCAACCGAAGCAAATTTAACTCGATTAATATAAACATAAAAAAATGTTGAAACAATAAAAAAAATAATTAATTTAATTAAACAAAGAAAATGTTTCAATGTTCTTGTCTTTTAAGATGAAGTATTTCAAGCAAGAACCACATTAGACATACTGATCTAATTTATTTAATTTTTTTTTTAAACTTCATAAAGGTATTCCCATTCTCTTGCTTTCATCGTAGAGTTTCTATTGCGTTTTTCATTAGGTGAACAATTCTTCTTGCTTCGTCGATTTTAATCGATAACCAATTTCAGCTGCCAGTGCAGTCATCTGTCCGAGACTTTGAAGTTAATTAAAGCTTTATAAACCCAATAAAAACTTTAATTAATATCCATTTTACAAAAAGAAATCTATTGTTACTCACATATTTAATCAATCTGTTTAAATTTCCTGGACTAAACATTAGCTGAAAATGAGTGTAAATTAAATGCTGTGCAGATTTAAACATGACGCGAATTCGATTTGCACTCATTGCCAGAAATTACATGCGCTTTTAGAATCAATGAAATAAACTAAAATACATTATGTAACGTGTCAGTAATGTACATGTATAATTTGGTACTGAATGTTCTATTTTCGGTGATCGTTTCTGTGAATTTTGTAAACCTATAAAATGAGACGCCAAATTTTATTTTAATTCAATCCACCTAATCCAAATTTGAATTAGAAACTATTTAATTTACTCATAGCCTTCAAGATTATAACAATGTTATCAGCGAAAGCTTAGTGAGATGAAATAAGGAAGATAAAAAATATTGTGGCGATACTATTGCTATTAATTTAATTTAGTTAATTCCCTTGTAGAGGCTTCTTAATCGCACGTTAAGATGATCGTCGTAAAGATTTATGCCGCACTGAAATAACCGACGTAAATTTCTGTGTTCTAGAATTTTGCTTATTCACGTGCATAGTAATTTTTATTTTTTATGGCTACAAGACAAAGTTTCAGTAAATATTGAAAAACTTTGGTTGTGATGATGCATAATAATCGTTTTGACGTCAATTAATTTTTTTAGTGCTTTACTTTAAAAAAATTCGAATTAGAAGAATATTTGAGAAAATTTGGCGGTTCTTTCTTATCAACTAATTAATTTGTTCCTCCTTAATAATGTTTTTAATAAACTTTAATAACCTCTATATTTAATAATTTAATAAAATTTAGATAAAAATTAAAATTATTTATCTGCAATAAAAGCTAATGGAATGTGAAAATTAAAAAAAAAAAATACCTGACCTGATTTGAAGGGAAGACTGTATATTTTAATAATATTGGATTTTTATTAAAAAGTATTAATAGTACATGACATCATATTTAAGTTAAATTTTTCTCGCCGCCGTTTTTATAGAACACTTATTCCGAAATTTCAGATTTTTATTACTTTCTCTTTTCAAGTTAAATAAAATGTCGCTTCGGAGCGTCGCCCGTGTTAATACATATAACTTTTGAATTTTGTTGTTTGTTGTTAGTATTCTTTTTAATTCATTTAAAATTAAGTATGATAACTGATAACCTAGCCTAAATCAATTAGATTTCTTCAGCAATTTTTCTCGTCTTCGTGCGATTTCGATCCTTGATTTAACTGAATAATTGATTTTATTATGCAATTTACGGATACACTGTGTCTAATGTATATGCGTATTTTAATTTCAAATTTAGAAATTATCAGAATATTAAGCAGGTTTCTTTGGATTGCATTTTAATACTAAGCTAATGGATTCCCTCATTGCTAGTCAGCGCCAGCATTCTTTTTAATAGAACAGAATGGAATGCCGAAATGATCAAATTTTAATAAAATTTGTTCCTGACATACATTTTTCATTAAACATAAAATTTCAGCAAATTAGGGGCAGCCTTGCGGTCTAAGTATTTTCGTTTCCATTCATAATAATTATTTTTATGTAATTGTAAAGTTGAAATAAACTACTTTTGCTAATTTTTGTATATTTTAATTTAGCTACCGGTTTCGATTTTATAGAAACTTCATAGCGCTGCTATCGTCAAGGATTAATAAAAATTTGAAATCAACTATTACTGATTATTTTTAAGTAAGTTTAAAACATGCGTTTAGAAATTTACATGTATGATAAATTTGAAACTGAAAACTAGCCTTATGAATATTGAATATTGAGGGAACTAAAGAAATTTAGTAAAAATTCATTCCTTTTGTCTGTGTAAAGAACATTTTTGCTGGTGATTTAACTTAGATAACACTTAAAAATTATTAACACATTCTATATACATGAAAATGCTTTCGCGTCGACACTCGATAAGATTTGCAATTCCAAAGTTTACCAAATATTTATGCAACACTCACATAAGATTTTTGTTTCATAAATTAAACGAAAAAAAAAACCTCATAAAGGCCAAGGATGTCCACTTCGAATTTAATTTCAAGGAAAGCGAAAGAAAATCGAGTTTTTGAAACAAAATTTTAAAGTTATAAAGTTCGTCTCTCCAGTCAAAATACGCGTGATTTAAACATGTTAGAAAAAAAAATCATGGTCAAATACAAGTACTTTTATAAATACAGATAATTTATGGAGAATTTTTCAATTAACAACTTTTATTAAAAAAATTTTGTACAAACGTTTCACAACCTTCATAAATTAGAAAATCAAGAAAAGTGATGTGGGAAGTACTGAGTGTCATTTCTTTTTGGTTAAGCAGTGTGCCAGCAGAAATGAATTTAGTGAAAAATACTTATGAAAATTAAGAATGGTACTATTTCGCTTTCATTTGGTAAAAAGAGTTTGGAGCAGCTCACAATTTATTTTTAAACGCTCGTTAGTAAATTACAGCAACAATTAATAGTAAATTGACACACCTCTGCGTTTTCGCACATCTTTTAAAACGTGGTAATCGTGAATGCATTTCGACCATTCATTTTCTATTTAATGAAATATTGAATAATTTTTCAAAGATTTTTCAAAAAGCTGGAAAACCGTTGGGAAAAGTTGGGCAATAATCAGAAAAAAAACCTACCTGCAGCGAGGACTACGAAAGAGATCAAGGAGCACATCGTGTTGTAGTAATGTATGAACAAGTGCAAAACTAAACAATGAATTACTGGGTGCACGATGGCGTTCGTCGACAGAGTTATTGGCAGTGCGCCCCTACTCGGACGTTTATAAACAGAGCGGCCCTAACGTAGTGGACATCCCGCCCACTCCAGATATGCTCCAAATCTTTGGGTGACGCTCAAACAGTGGTAAAGATTAAATCATGTGATAATGTTGTACTTCACGCTTGTTGTTATCTAATTGTATACATAATTTTATGTTTGTGACGAACAAAATTTACAACAGCGATTTTGATCGGCCACATAGATTTTACAACAACGTGGAAAAAGACTATGAGAAAATGCACTCAAGAATTATCTTATTTACTTTATTACATGATACCATCGAAGATCATTTGTCAGTGCATAATGATAAAGATCTTGTGGTTTTCCAGGTAATTACTTCACTTTTATGCTGGTAATGGAAATTTGGATGAACTATTAACATACGGGGCAATTTAGCTACTTCTTAAAAGCAAAAATTGCAGAGAGAGAATGTCGTAATGAAAATCGAAATTTTAGAACAATTAAGGGTATTAAAAAAATAGCGAATATGAATAGCAAAGAGCTGGAAGTTCTACTTGACTTCTCCACGTCAGTTTAATTCGTCGAAATTGTCTTTTAAGACTTATAACAAGAAAATAGTCTTTACGGCTTTCAGTGAAACTTCCTCTTCTGTCTCGAAGAAATTCCAACGAAGAACTAGAAGAAATTTTTAAAATTATATAATAAGAAAATGAATTGAAAACAAGCAGATAAGTAGATTTGTCTACACGGAAGTTCCTAATCTGATATGCAAAAGCTGATTGATAGTTTTGGAATGACGTATTCAGGGTTGGGTCAGTACAGCACATGAAATAATCTACGTCACCTTCTATGTGTAAAATACTATGTAAATTACATCAAGAAATTTCTACATACTTTACTCAGGAAACTAAGATTCTTTAGAAAACGTATTTTTCAATGTTTTAAATTCTTTGATTGTTATTTTTATTACAATAAGAAGAAGGAGCATTTTCTGTATTTAAATATTTTGATTAAATGTTAAATGTAGTGGAGATTTTTAATAGAAGTGGATTTAATGTTTCCTTAAGGGACGGTCTTTCCATTTCTTAATAAACTGATTGACAGATGACCACGGAAATAATCAATAAAAAACAATGAACCATTCAAAAAATGAAGTTATTCACCGAATAACTTTAATGGGTAGATGAAAACACCCGGTCCTTAGTGGTAAAACTGAAAACAAAATAAATTATTTCCAACTTTATTCTCGAATACCAACTTTGAAACAACTTTATGAAAAATTGAACTATTTTTTTCGGTCTTAAAACACTTGATTCACTCCGATTTTGGTATTCAGCGAAGAATGTGAGCGTCACAAATTGCATTTAAAAGTTTCCTTTGTTTTTGATCGCTTCATCTTGATTGTGCAGACTTCATTGTAACTTTTTACAACGTCGAAAATAATGATACAGAAAATTACAAATTATAATTAAAAAAAATTGGAAATGGACGGTCGTCCTTAAGTAAGTTCTATACTGGAATGTATAAGTATATTGCATCTAAAGTATTTATTTTATCACAGTATAGCTTGAAGCTATAAAAATATTTATTTTTAAATTCAATCAAAAATTAAAAATAGAAATCTCCCAGACTAATTACATTTGTATTTATATTTGTATAATCTTATTGATATAATTTGAACTTTGTGTGTAATCGAGACTCTTTAACAACGAAAAAGTGAAAAATAGAAATCTTCCAGGCTAATTATATTTGTATTTATATTTTTATAATCTTACTGATTTGTAATTTGAACTTTGTGTGCACTGTACCTACACGAAACAGCAATTAATGCAAAGCGGTCAGGATACGCCATTGTGTCAAGTGCTTGTGAATGCGGTTGCTATTTCAAATGATTATGATAAATAGCTGCCGCTGTGATTTTGATATTGAGGGGACGTGACTTGGGAGTAATTTTTCGACGCTGCCGAAATTAACTCCCGCGCGTTTAAACCGCTTGAGTATGCAATACGGCGTCCAATTCATGTAAATTAACGCTAATTAATGGCATAATTAGAATATTGACTGAGAAAACAGTGTTCGTCGGTGAATAAAAATTTTATTTCTATAGAATGTACTTAAGTTAAATATTAATTAATTTGAAATTAAGATTCTTATCGTATCTATCGTATTTTAAAATTAAGAACAATGTTAATTAGTATATTTTTTTCTAAATGGAATCTCTGTAAGCAAACTTTTTGGAATGTGCGATGTAATTCATCTAGATAGTTTACTGAAACAGAAACGAAAGGATTACAAGTTAAAAGCACTTCATGTTGAACCAACTTTGCTGTTGATGTGATTTAGGAGCGATTATTTGTCAGCTGATATGATTTAGGAGTGAATATTTGTCGATTTGTAGATCGAAAGGGAAAAGTTGATTAAGAACAGCGAGAGTATGATAGGAAGATACGAAGAAATGAGCGAAATATATATAACGTCGTGGTAACTGCAATTGGTCGGATGTCAAGAACATTAGGTTTTCAGGAGGGACAAAAACTATTCTTTCTTCAAGGAGCTATCAGTTCGTCTTATTGCAAGAAAGGGAATATTCAATTTCTCATAAGATGGAAAGAGATTAATCAAAAAATAAAAAGAGGAGTATAGTCGAGAGTAATTGAAACCCTCTCCGAGGAAAGTGAAGGATGCATTGAAATTTTATAAATTTGCTACATTTGCTCGATCTAAAGCTAAATAAAATTTAAAGAAATATTAATCGAAGCATTCGGAATTACGAAAGTAGGTTATAAGAAAAGGCTTGGTGGGATGAGGACGTTAAAATATAAGTTAAAGAGAAAAAGAAGAGCAGAAAGCAGTGACTATTTCTTAAAGTCTGAAAAACGAAGCATACACCTCTGCCGCAGAAGCTTTCAAATCATGTTACAGAGAAAGATGACGATAGTCAGAAATACGGTTAAAGCAGCTAAACAAAGATTTTGGAAAAATTTTGCAAACACACTTAAAATGTAGGTAAGAGAGTATTCAAAGTTATTATACCGAACACTTAAACATATGAGAAAGGATAATCAGTTTTTGAAAGGCTAAGTAGAAGATATTAATGGCAAATCTCCTACAAGGTAAACTTTTAAAGAAAAAAAAAATCCAAGCAATAGCAATCTTTCAACCGGGAGAAATATTGATATGGATGATATGAAAGGGCAATTAAAGTATTAAATATAGAGAGGATAAAGAAGAAACCTGGAAAAGTTGGAATATGCCTGAAACGTAAAAATCACTGATGGAAAACGTAACCGAAGGCGTTCCACGATTCCAGCTGTACCGAAGCGCTAAAGAACTGGTCAAAGGAACCGAATTTCTATCCCTGGTTAAATATACAAAATCAAAAAATCAATCAATAAAAGAAATACAGGCAGGGTTTAGACTGGGTAGGTCCACACAAAACTGGTAGTAAACTCAATACGCTTTCCAAGTACAATAGATTTAAAAAAAAGATTTCAATATGCTATCGAGAACTCATATGCGGAAACTCCAGGAGAAAGAAAGAAATAACCAAAAATATGAGAGTGCAGAACTTAAGAACAATGTGTTCTTTTTAGCAGGATAACGTCAAGGACAGTAACGTACCTAGAGCGGGCCCGTGTTCAAACTTTTCGTCGGGTCCCATTTTACATCGTAGCCAGACTCTTATCGCTGCTTTCTTTTAATGTGTTCTTATAATTAAAAATGGAAAAGTGCAAATAATAATGTCGATTACGTACAACACAAATTACGTGAGGCCCGATCATCGCTACCGCTATCTGCGAACCCAAGTAGTTACTTCACTGGAGAAGAAAGCAATTCAGTTTACTATTGTTCAATTGAATGAACATCAGTCAAAGAAAGAGACTATCAAGTTTACTTGAGTTGAACATTCGAATTACATTGAATTATTTTGAATTGGTTTAAATTTCCCCCCTTTGTTACTGCATGTTGTTCTTTAAGTTCGTAGTCGCAATCGGAAAGTACTTTTAACTATGGAGAGCTAATTAGTGTTGAGCTTTCAGGGTGTTTCCTAAGTACGTTCCAAAATTTTAGGATGTGATTTCCATTAATACTAAAGAAAAATGTTCGTATGAACATGTCGCTGCATATGGACGTTATGACCAAAACCAAAACCTAATACAAATTCTAGAAGAACAAGGGTTACTGGATAGAGAATTTTGTTCAATTTCGATGAGTTGGTCCCTTTTGATATTAATAAGTAAAATTATAATTCGTTAAGGTTGTACGAAATATCCAAGGTTATTAAAGAATTTCAACAACTGTAAGTTCAGAAAATTTTATATTTTATATCGGATATGTTTCGGCCATAAACGTAGACATCTAGAAAAAAATTTTTGAACATACCTTGGCTAGACTTTATTTATATTTATTGAATATTTTTTAGTACTAGTCTTTATGAATAACTAATGTTTTGTAAAAGAATTCTTTTTGATTTAGTTGTAGAGAGTGATCTTCACCTAAACCTGTGTGATTTAGTTGTTTCTCTGCGCAGGTATCGGAGGATAGAAATTATGAAAATTTGAACGACTTAGAGGACCAAATGAAAAAGCTCATTTCGTCCATTCTAGATGACATAAAATGGCGAAGACTTTCAGAAAAAATATTTAGCTTTTAGCAGTTAGACAAATAAAAATTGAAGAACACACTTTTGTTAATTTGGTATCCCTTCATAACGTTTAAATTTAATTAATATTTTATACAATTTTTCCAAGTAATAATAATTGTTTGTTAAACAATCATAAATCATAGAGAACCTTAAAAGACAACGAACAACTTTTAGGGAGTGAAAGTAAAAAAAAAAAACAAGAAAGTTCAAAATGAATTTGCTGTTAAAATTATTTAAAAAATACTAGAGAAAATATAAAAGTTCATAGAAAATTTCGTATTAAATGTAGACAGACAGGAGAGTAGGTAACCGTAACACTGAAAGTTAATGTAGAAAATCAAATAAAAAAATATTTACTTCTAAAAGGGACAAATTTAAAACAAAAATTTCCAAACAAATATTTTAATAATAAAATAAAAATAAAACTAGAAATGTTAAAAGTGAGATGCTGATGTATAACAAATAACTTTCTTGAACATTTTTTTTTCTCAATGTCAGGTAAGTATAATGGAAATTGTATGTTTCTGAATGATATAATTTGATTCAACTTTGTGGCAGTTATATGTACTTATTTGCACGGTAGTTTATTTTTTGTATATTTCAAAGCGCAACGCTTAAAGGCAACTATGTCCCTCTGTGAACGTAGAGCTTTACTTTCGCGAGATAGAAATAACAGTATCACTTTTTAGTCTATCTCTTGTACTTGATGTGGTGCTTAAATGCATTCTATTTTCAAACGAAAATATTTTGTAATCAAATTGTTACAGTTCTGTTAATAAATATGTGAGTTAATAAATATATAAGTTTCTTTAAGAAAACTGAAACTAAGGGTGTAGGTATTTGAAAGAATTAATTAATCACGTTGTAAAAAGTAGAAGTAAATATTTTCATATTGCGAAGCTAAAAAAGGTAGTAAGTAGGAAGGCATGGGCACGGTTCGATTCAAGAATTTCTAAAGTCAACAGGACATGATACTGTGATTCAATGAAAACCAAAGGAAATTAGTTATTTCGTAAGACGTATTCTTTCGGAGTGTGTGTGTAAACAGCACACGGATTCCATGTCAGAGCGTGTGAACAGCTCGGGGTCACTATTTGCAGAAGATATTTTGGTTGTCATCTCCTTGTCGTAAGCGGTTTCTTATTTCCACTCTGGCACCTCTTGTGATCCTGGCCACTTCGAATGTAAATAAACAACGTTTTCTCGCTTGTTTACAAATCAAATATTTCGATAGTGTTTGTGCTTTTCACGGAAGTGAAATTCTTTCTGATTGTTAAAATAAAATAGTTTTTTTTTTTTAATTAAGGGAACACAGGACTTTGTAAACTGGGTCGCCTTTGTTGTGCTTTCCAGATTTAGTCGAAAATTTATACGAATTTTACACCTTGCGTCTATTTTTTGTTGCGCCTTGGTAACGCAGCTAGTTGGGTTATTTATGTCTATTTATTTCTATAACAGTTGATACCTACTGAACTTAAAAATGTTAATAGATTGTTAAATATAGACCTGTATACGTTAGGAACTTTTAAAAAAATCTACGTCCAGATATTGTCTGCCATTTTTGCTCATAAAAAAACGATGTTTAAATTGATTTTATGAATCACAAGTGACTTATTGATAATTTGCAGTGTCCATTAAATTGGACTACGTAGCTACTTTTCAAGACATAAAAAATTGTATAAACTGTCAGTAGAAAAACACAAAAATCTGAACTGTTGGTTCTTCAACAACGATTTACTTTACTAGTTTCTAGATATTATTGCTTTCGCTGTGGTTGTAGAACTGATAGATCGTAACACCCTCATTAAATATAATGAATTCACCAAAATTACTGTCTACAAATATTCTGCGTTGGAAACGAAATTTACCTACGTTATACATCCTGTAGTTAACACCGCAAATAAAAATAATTTATCTGACGAAATTGAATCATTTTCTTCTGTAATTTGACATTTAAACATTTCTGTGAGTATCGAGTTAAAATTGTATGTTGTTTTAACTTTTAACGCATTCCTGCCACCCCGTTTGACCGCAAAGATGGGATGGAGAGCAGATTATTTTTTATTTTATTAGAAATCGTTAACGTCATAACTCGATATTTTCGGAAGAGTAAATACTGTCAATAATTACTTTAGATAGATAAATAAATTTCGTGCAGACGAAGCTTTGAAATTTACATTGAGCCTAGACGTGTTTTATGAGAAATCTCGAGAATCTTGACGAAAGAAAATATATTCGTAGGATTCATTCATATTTTGAAAACTTTCAAAATGTTAAATTCTTTATTTGAGAAGGATTTAATAAATATGACTTGTTTGTCGCAAAACAATATATGTATGTTGCATACTCCATGTTGTATTTCACGAACGTTGAAATTAAGTAACGTTTGAATTTTTATCGTCCTATTTACAAAACATGTTCGGTTTCCCACACGAGCTCCCGTTTAATTTATAGCGCCTTTTTAATGCCCGAAATATTCATTTTATTACGCCCTTACGTGCCAATGATGTGTACTTTCAATGAAGATCTGTTTATTTCTTCTAACAGTCAGTCATTTCATAAGCGGACACGTAATGTATTTTTTACTGTTCATTAATGTCGAATAGCTTTATTTGTTTGTTTGTGAAGTGATTAACTCCGCTCCGGTAAGACGCTTATTACGCCGATCTTCCAGACAGACTGCGCGTGAATCAACTTCTAATTTAATTAAGTGTTTACAGATTGATTTTTGAGGCGTTCGATCGAAAAATCTATTCTAGAAAATTGCATAAAAACAACTAATCGCCGAAAATAACCCTCCCGAGATTTATTTTCCCACCTGAGCTTGCACGCGTGGAATGCTATACGCAGCTCATCGTTATATATAAAATTTTTCGCTCTATATTCGGCCCCAAAGCACAGGTTTTGGGCGAATTGTGCTAATATTTATAGTACCATTCACATTGTAACCTACGCGACCGCGCATAAAACGGAAGTTATGTATATTTTGCATTACCTTGTCGGCACAAGGTGTTTGACTTTTTCGAAATATTTTGTATAGCTGAAATTCTTCAGTAGAAAATTACCAGATGTTTTCGAATCAGACTGAAATCTTTAGTTTGCAGATAAATGGTTGGATGAATTTCAGAAATTATTTTCTCTCTTATTTCGAAATTTCATTAGTAACGCAGAGTTAAATCGCTGTCATGTTATCATTACATTCTTTCAAATTATTTCATGTCATGTCATATCTGCAGTGCAAACACACAAACTTCATCAAAATTGCTACACTTACATTACTAAACCAAACAAAATTGGATGTCTTTATCAGAGCTTTCGATTGAATCAAAATTTTGGTGTAGTTTTAATGGGGCCGCGATTTAATTCAGGATAACCCCAACCAGGAAGGCCGCTTCTCATAAAAACTAGGAAAACCGTCATTCTCGTTGAAGATTTGCTGCTTTTATATCGATGACGAATGAAGTTCCCAATGCTTGCTAGAGTATGCGAAACTACGGTTTACAAGATTGTCCACGAAGATTTAAGGATGAAAAAAGCTTCTGCACGATGGATTCCCAAACTTCGTACACCAGAGCAGAAACTGGCGAAGAAAGAAATATGTCAAGAATATTTGGGAGCTTTAGAGAGCGATGAGAATTATGTATTTCTCGCGAATTGTCACAGGCGATGAGATTTGGCTGCTCTAGTGAGATCCTCACGCGAAGCAGGAGTCTATACAATGTGTTCATAAGGTTTCTCCACCTCCAACAAGGATAAAACTCAGCTGTTTTCTGTAAAATTGTTTTTTATGCTGCTTATTGAATATATAGACAAAGGATTCACAATTAATGGAGAGGTTTACGATCCAAAACCTGAAGTAGGCCATTAGAGAAAAGCGTCCGAATTCAGGGAGAATTAAAACTTTGCTGTTGCACAACTGTATTATCAAAAACTGCATATAATCACCTACCCTAAACCTCCAATTTAGTGACCAGGGACCTCTTTTGACTGAAGCATCTAGAAAAAGACCTCAGGAACTGAAAATTTTCCTCAGATTGTGTAACGTTGCTTTTAAGACGCAAACAAAGGAATTTTTTTGATGGAATAAAACTATTCGAGAAACGCCGGACTAAGTGTAATAGTGTAAATGGTAGATAACTTAAAAAAAACGCCCTCATATGAACCAATAGTTATTTTTCTAAAGTCGTTAGATTCTAATTTTAAGTGACTTGTAGAAAGTGGGACAAAATGATTCTCATTTAGTTACATTTGGATTTTTTTCCATAGACATTTTCCTATGCCGCTCTAATCTTTTTGAATTATTTTCATTATTGAAGCTAATTTCCGATCTGGACGTGTAGTTAAAAATGGTGAATGGCAATATGCCATGCATGAATCAAAAGCACACTTTCGATTTAGGTTTCCGAATAAAATTGTTACAGAAACTGCTTTGCACCAACAAGCTCACGAAATTGTCGAAAGATTCTAAAGAACGCGAAGCGTGATGAAGAGGAAATCCACTGAAAGGCCGCAAACGGATCCAAAATGTCGTCGAACAAGAGGAAGAGCTCGTTGCAGAAAATCCGCATTTCTGCTCAACACGTCATATTGCTGCTTAAACGAAGGGATCCTACATTACCGTTAGAAAAATTCCAAAGTGTCGTTTACATCCGCTCAAAGTAATTCAAGAAGTCTTGTCCAATAACAGTCGAATGCAGTACTGCAACTTTTTCAAGAAAGCTTAAATAACGACGACGTACTCGATCTAAGTTCTTTTCGCGGATGAAGCTTGATTCCATATAAGTGGTTATGTAAACAAACAAAATTACCGAACATGGTCTGTTGTTAATCTCCACAATTTCTTTGTTAAGATAGGAATATCGTTAGCTATATCCTGCCATAGAATCATAGGGCCAATATTCTTTCACGATACAATCAATGGTTATAGTTGACCCCATTTTTAGAGCAGGTGCATTCGGGTGAATTTGAAAATGGTTACTTTCAGCAAGATGGAGTAACAGCTAATACTACTCCAGAAAATTTGGAATTTCTTGAAGAGAATTTCCCTGGTCGAGTTGTCAGCAGGGAAACTTAGCCAGCAAAATCACCAGACCTCACCCCGTTAGACTTCTCCATATTTGGCTTTCTTAAAAATGAGGTCTGTAAAGAAAGAAGTAATAACTTGCAATAACTGATGACAATACCGGATATGCAGCAAAATGGTGGCCACTTACCATGAGTTACTTTCGATGGCTTTCTTTTCAAGTTCAATCTTTACTTTGCATTCGTATCACCCCTTCGCAATAAATCACATTTTGAATTTTGTTGAATATTTTTATATTAGGGTACTGCCTTCCTTATTTTCGTAGAGTGGCACTTCGTATTTTTATGTGGATAATGAAAAGGTAAGTAGAAGAGAATCATTTTATTCCACTCTGTATAATAACTTCTGTATAATTTAAGTTAAGATAAAATACAGTTTTCAGAAATATTAAAATTAATTTGCAGTGTAATATTAAAATCAATTAGACAATACAAATTATAGTCGCTGCCGTATTCTATCCCATGTAAGTACAATAAGTACGCACAATGCGTTGCGGGCTATAAATCAATTAGGCGTATCAGATATTGAGTTAAATTATACGCTTGCGGGACAGACGTTTGAATAATAATATCCCCGTAATACACGGTAAATGCCTTTCTAAAATATGGCGGAATTTGTTGCAGTTTTTATTCGGTTGATTTATAGGTCCATAAAATAGTAATAAAATTATTTTATGCGATTGGGAGATATTTAATACCACTTCTGCAGATGTTATACTAATTTTTTATATTGGGTATTTGTTACATAGTATATACCTTAGAAAATTAAATAGAAGTGAAAGATCAAGTAAAAATAATGACCAAGAGCATAATTTTTCGCTCAAATAATATACAATGTTGCAAACTATTAAAATAAGTGATTTTTATATTTTTACACTTTGGTTAATTTAGATCTACCTTATCCCGAAGTAACGTACAATTAAAAATTACCTGCATATCCGTCCTCTACTGATTAAAATGTGATTTGAATTTTTTTCCTGAGAAAATGAGGATTTTCCTATCATATTCTAACCCTTTCTCAAAGAGGAATTTTGATGACATTTCAATGGCAAATTGGCATTTTTGATTAACAACTTCAGTTACAATAATTTATTTCCAATTTTTCTTTTGCCTTTAACGTTGAGGATGTTTATTTATGTTGGAAAAAGTACAACAAACATCCAATACAAGCAAAAAGAGACATTTCTTGTAAGTACAATTGAGATGGCAAGATGGGAGTCGAAATGAAGATATGAATGACGAATAGAAGCAATTTCTTCACAGATATTGAATTTACTAAGAAAATTGGCATTCTTCTTTTAATGCGGTTGATAATTTTGAGATATGTAATAGTTTCTATACCGCTGCATGTGTGGTATTTTTATGGGTTTCCATGGCCTACATAGAAAGCACGCCAACACATAATGTTTTTAACTTATTAAATGTTCTCTTTCCTTTCTTCGAATAAATGTTGTTCGGTTTTAAAATTTATTTTTAATTAAATTCTATTTTGCTCAAGGAATATTTAAAAGACTTTTCATCAACAATTCAACGTCTACATTTTTTTTTATATTTCTCTCTCTTTGACGGAATTACGGTTGTAAACGCTTTAATTGTATTATTTTTTATGGACGTTTTACTGCAATATTAAGTGAATATCTTAAACATAGAGGAGATTTGAGATAAAAAAAAAGATAGAAGATCAATGTTTCAGACATTGTTTGAAAATTATGTATGGTCGAGATGTTATGCTTCTATAATTAACTCGTTGTTATATTTCAGATGAAGTATAATATTAACTCGTGAACTATTTTCGGAAATCAACAGTGTTCATTCATAACGCGTTGGCGTAAGAATGCGTTATTTTTACGCTCCCGTATATACGCCGAAATTCGCGAAGCGTCGTCGTCTATTTGGAATTCCTTCCGACGCTGATTGCCCTGATTAATTACGGACTTGGGGCAACAATAATCAACACGGCGAGTGATTTATTCTCAATTAACTTTTATGATCGTTCTCGTCAACGGTGATAAATCACAGGCGGGAAAAGAATGCGAAAGCGAACGTTTCTAGCGCGAATTTACGTCTGCGGCGATTTACGATTATTTCTGCCCTTTTGTTTGATGCGAATTATTGTCTGCTTTGCTTGTAAATTTACGCCAACAAAGGTAACTTTAAATAACAGTTCGTATGCTGTGCTTAATTATAAGCGTGTGTTGGACGTGAATGTATTTAATGTGCAACAAATTCTAAAGACAATGCAAACGGTCGCTTTGCATGTAACGTTAAAAGCTAGAAGGAGGATTCCAATCCCAAAATATATTTCACTTTATTTAAGAATTTTTTTAAAGTACTTTTTAAATTATGATTTGACAAAATATATTTGCAATTCTCGTCATCAACGCTTTATTTTCTCAATAATATTTTATACTTGATTATTTGATAACAACATGCAAATTTACGAACTGATAATAAGACAACCGTATACTACAAGCAAGGATCAGGATGTAATTTGCAAATCCGTGTAAAGCTGCTTAAAAGTGCCTTGCATTTATGAATCGTGCAGAGATGAATTTGTTTTATACCTTGGACTGTCTGTCGATGCAAGATAAAAAGGCTTAACGTTTGCTGAATTGAATGAACTGCATATTTGTTACTAAGAAATTCTCATTAATCAATTTTTTTTGAAGATAGTGTTGGAGCGTTTTTTTTTTTTTGTCTTATTTGGGTCAAATGATAATAACATTAAACAGGGCATACCTAGTTCTGATAAACACTCGTTCGCTGGTTAGTCCCATCTAGTCATCTCTCTCTCTCCTCGTCTCGCTTAGCGTGCATACGATGCGTCGTGAGAAACGATACACATACAACAAACAATGCGACTTACATCGGATGTCCGAAAATACATCAAATACTACTCACCGGGGGGCATTGCGCGCCCCCGCGGGATCCAACGGCGAATCTAGTAGCAGCGGTTCCCTCATATTGATAATTGACACTACGGAAGTTATCCTCGGACGTTGTCTTCTTATCTTCGCATGCATTAACCCCACATTCACCTGTTAATATAAAAACCCACCCTCCCGATGGATATTAGCATACCTTGCCTCCTAAGCTTACGTTCTTAGGATCAATTGATGCCACCGATCGCGTAAGTGTCAGCACACTCCGTTTTCCGATCCAGTGAACATCATGTCATGTTAGACCTCTCTGGAGCACAATGCTACCACCAGGTCAGGAACACAACCAGCTGAATTCCCATTCACAATGAATGCAGAATACCAGCTGATCGTCTTGCCGATATTGTGCACTTCATCAGCGTTACTGACCACTGCGGCAAGTCACACGAATATCGTATACTGGTGCACGGTAACACCCCTGGCCAACGCCCCGGATCACTGCCACCAGGACGTTATTCATCTATCCGAATAACTCCACACCACTGCACGATCCTCATCCCGCATTGCCAATAATGGGGTGTACCGCGATACTACCTCTATCAGAACATCGTCTCCTCAAGACAATATTCTGCAACCACCCTCGAGGTCACACTCGGTAAACACATCCCGCCGTTTTAACGCGTAACACCAGGCCAATTCTTTAGGCCGTATCCCGAGACGTTTCTCACTCTGCTTTCACACGAAGACTGCCCTTGGTTTCGTCCTAATACTTTACACGCCTTCGACTAGCTTATCGTCAAAACATAAACAAACATCCCCTGATATACAGATATTTATTAGGCATTTTAAACTACAGACTAATTTATTTCTTAAAAATAATTTTGGCTACGACATTCGGCCAACCTGCGAAAATTCTCGCCCTCGAGAATGAACAATTAAAAGGAGTTAATATTACGAAGACAAATTAAATTTAGGAGAAAACTAGTAAAATATAAAGAGGATAATAGTATTTAAAAATATGAAATTTGAATTTAGACTTATACCTATCAATAAATATACCTCAACCCTATAAATTAATTTACTTCTACATTCTATTTGTTTTTATTCTTTATCACTATAATATGGTACACCGTCACTATTATTATCGCTACTGTCACTGGTGTCCGAAATATTCCGTGAAGATGGCCAAGGTTTCATCCTATCTACCGCTATAATGTTATCATACTGTTTTTGTTTACGCACTGCTCCCGGCATGTCTACAACCCGGTAACGATCATTAAGAAGCACTTCTTTTATCTGCATTGGCCCTTCATATTTAGGTAACAACTTACGGCTCGTCCCTTCGCTGTGTGTGGCTTTGCGTATCATCACGAGTTCATTGACTTTATATTTACGGGGTGCTTTCCTTTTTGCATCGTACGCCAGTTTTTGGAATTCTTGGGCCCGTTTTATTTTCGCATGAGCTTCGTCCCGTATAGTTTTCAAATCTGTCATCGCTTCGCTCAATTGAATTTCTGCGAGAAGTACGGCATCACTTGGCGGACGCGGCTTGTAACCCATCAACATTTCGCTCGCGGTTCGCCCTGTAATGCGATGAACGGTATTGTTTATTGCGAATTGTACTTCGGCAACATGTTTATCCCAAACATTAGATTCTCCTTTCGCGCGCAAACTGTCTGTAATTGTTTTGTTGAAGCGTTCAACTTGACCATTTGCGCGAGGCGTTGCGACAGCGTTTAATACATGTTTTATGCCAAATTCTTTACAGAACTTTCCAAATGATTTAGACGTGAATGCCGTTCCACGATCGCTTATAATTCGTGTCGGGACTCCATACGTGTTGATTAAAGTCGATAATGATCTGGTGACGTATTTGGTTTTGGTAGATCGGACTGCATTCAATATTAAGTATTTTGTAAAGGCGTCCACGATTACTAGCAAATAAACATTCTTTTTGGGTGTTTTCTCAAATGGTCCGAGGTGATCAATATGTACTGTGTGAAACGGAATAGGTATTTTCTCAATCGGATTTAGAAAACCAGGCTTTTTCCCGGATGGCGTTTTGTTATATAAACATGGCACGCAACACGAGTGTACTTCTCTACGTAATGGCGCATATTCGGGAACCAATAATTTTCGCATAATTTTTGTAATGTTCTTTCGACCGAAAAATGTCCCATTGCATCATGTGCACTGTGCAATACATTTCGACGCATACCCTTCGGAACAACCCACTGTACTCCGTTGACAGTGATTCTATAAATTCTTCCGTTGCGTAAAGCATAATGTTTGTAAACATTTCGCTCGTATTCATTTACGGGAGGCTTTGTAAGAATTTTCCGAATTTCTGATAGTTTTAAGTCTGTTAGCTGGGCAGATAAAACCCAGTCGGCCGGTTCTATTCGCAATACATTAGCACTCTTGGCATCGCTTGTACAAGGGTTACGACTCAGCGCATCTACATGATCCATTCTTTTACCTGATCGATATTCTATTTCGAAGTCGTATTCTTGTAGCGTTAGCCACCATCGCGCTATTCGCGGTATTAGTTCTTTTTTCGTCGCGGATTGTTTTAACGCGTCACAGTCGGTCACTACTTTGAAGTCCAATTAAATACACCCGAAACTTTTTCAAGCTCTCGACTACAGCTAGTGTTTCTAGTTCATAGGAATGATATCTAGATTCGCAGTTTGAAGTCTGTCTACTGTAATAAGCGACTGGGTGTAATTGTGTATCTACTTTTTGTAATAAAATTCCCGCAAGACCGTCTTTACTAGCGTCCGTATGCACTTCGGTTTCCGCGTTAGGATTATAAATTGACAGAGTCGGTCGCGTCACCAAAGCATTTTTCAATTTTTCTAATGCGTGCTGTTGACTTGCATCCCATGACCATTTTTTGTCCTTTTTAGTCAACACGGTTAACGGTCGGGCGATCACTGCGTAATCTTTAATAAATTGACGGAAATAGCTTGTTAAGCCAAGGAATTGTCTCACCTGCCGGACACTACTGGGCGTCGGGAATTCACTGACACACTTTGTCTTATCCACACCAGGTCGTACACCTTTGTCGGTCACTTCAAAACCTAAATAATTAACACTATTAACTAAGAAAATACACATTTTTTTTTTTTAATATTTTTATATTAAGAGTGAGTCCTTCTTGTCTCAATGTTTAATGGTACCGGGGTACTCTCGCGCAGTTATAGTGTCACTATCACATAACAATGCTACCTTACGCAGTTTCTTTTGGGGCTGATCCGCACACAAAAAGGTCAGTGCTTCACTGTCTTTGATAATGAAAATATCCGGTAGCTCAGTAAAGGGCTGTCCAAGCAACAAGGGCATATCTTGCATGTCATCAGACACGACATATGCTGAAATATTCCTTACGATGTCATCGATTTTTAATTTGAATGTTACGCATCCTTCAGTGTTAACTTGTGCATCTCCATAACCCCTTACACATATTTTATTACTTGTATCAATGGGCAGGCGCAATTTAGTAGCAACTTTATTTTGAATTAAATTACATTGACTTCCCATGTCAACAAATGCTACAGATTCTTGCGTGTCTATCATTATTTTCTTAAAATATTTATCATTACTGGATTTCTGAAGTAGTCATAAACGTTTTTCTTGAGGTTTCGGTTTTGTTTTTGTAGGACAAGCATTTGAGAAATGACCTACTTTCCCACAGGTATAACATGTGCCTGCTTTATTTTGAGGGCAGCTCCGGCACTTATGTCCGAATTTGTTACAAACATAACATCTCATCTTTTCTGAATATAAGTGCGGTCGTCGACTACCTGATTTTACGACCGGCCCTTGAATTGTATTTGAATGTGAATAATCGCAAGTTTTTTAAAAAGTTCAGAAGGCTTTCTGTTTCCTTATAATTACTTGCATTAGCAGCTGCCTTGATTGACGGATCCTTAATTCCACCGATAATGCATGTCACGGCTTGCTCTCCATATATTTTACAAGTATTTAGTAAAATTAGCATATCGTAATAATATTTTAGGTAAGTTTCAGTCGGTTGCTTTTGACGCTTAGATAACTTTAACATCTCGCTGTGAAAATTTGATACTGGCGGAAATGCGGCAATCAGTTTTTCTTTCCATTCATTCCAGGTAAATTGAAGAGTTGATAATGAGCAATACCATCTTTTTGCAAGTCCTTGTAGTTTTGCTACTGCGTGGTAAACAGTTGTTTCGTCGGTCCACAGAAACATTTCTTTCAGTCCATCAATCACTTGACACCAATGATGTATGTCATGCTCCGGATTTTCTGGATCAAAATCCAGTACAATATCTGGTCGATGATGTTGTGACGCCAATGCCCTGGGTGCATCTTGTGCAATTGTCGTTTGCACAACAGCACTAAGCTGCTGTATTACATTATTTAATGTATTTAACTGTTCGGAAGGCACAACACTGTTTGAAACATTAGAATTGTCGTCGCATTGTACTAATTGCGCGTTTTCTTCACCCGATTCGCTATCACTACTTATTACGCGACGCCTTTTCGTTGTTCGGAACATTTTTAATTGATTCATTGATTAATAAAAATTAAAATTAAAACACAAAGCTGATCAATACCGATTGTTTGCCTTACGATGTGACTTCAATTACGCGTCGAGGTAAACTAAAAGATCAAAATTTCTCTCACCCAAACATACAAACTCGAAACTTCGATTTCTGATTATTATTTTTCTTTTAGTGTCTCTTTTTAAGCATGAGGAAAGAATGAGATAGCTCAAATTTCAGCCTAATAAATTTTTTGTTTATGTTATATCATAGCCTGGCTCAAATAAGCAAAGGAATTCGTTCCCATACCAACCATTCCTTGCCACTAAGGCCCCATCGATAAAGCTAGCTCATTAAAAAAATAAATACATTACGGGCGACAGTCTCCTGTGAACTCACACTCAATACTTAAGAGTTTCATAAACATTGGAACGAACGTTTATCAGATTCAATGCCGAAGTTTCTAAAATTGCGTCCAATTTCGAATCCCCGGCAATGCGGCAAAACAAATTGTTTGCAGACCCCACACCTGACTTATGTTGGAGCGTTTTTTTTTTTTTGTCTTATTTGGGTCAAATGATAATAACATTAAACAGGGCATACCTAGTTCTGATAAACACTCGTTCGCTGGTTAGTCCCATCTAGTCATCTCTCTCTCTCCTCGTCTCGCTTAGCGTGCATACGATGCGTCGTGAGAAACGATACACATACAACAAACAATGCGACTTACATCGGATGTCCGAAAATACATCAAATACTACTCACCGGGGGGCATTGCGCGCCCCCGCGGGATCCAACGGCGAATCTAGTAGCAGCGGTTCCCTCATATTGATAATTGACACTACGGAAGTTATCCTCGGACGTTGTCTTCTTATCTTCGCATGCATTAACCCCACATTCACCTGTTAATATAAAAACCCACCCTCCCGATGGATATTAGCATACCTTGCCTCCTAAGCTTACGTTCTTAGGATCAATTGATGCCACCGATCGCGTAAGTGTCAGCACACTCCGTTTTCCGATCCAGTGAACATCATGTCATGTTAGACCTCTCTGGAGCACAATGCTACCACCAGGTCAGGAACACAACCAGCTGAATTCCCATTCACAATGAATGCAGAATACCAGCTGATCGTCTTGCCGATATTGTGCACTTCATCAGCGTTACTGACCACTGCGGCAAGTCACACGAATATCGTATACTGGTGCACGGTAACACCCCTGGCCAACGCCCCGGATCACTGCCACCAGGACGTTATTCATCTATCCGAATAACTCCACACCACTGCACGATCCTCATCCCGCATTGCCAATAATGGGGTGTACCGCGATACTACCTCTATCAGAACATCGTCTCCTCAAGACAATATTCTGCAACCACCCTCGAGGTCACACTCGGTAAACACATCCCGCCGTTTTAACGCGTAACACCAGGCCAATTCTTTAGGCCGTATCCCGAGACGTTTCTCACTCTGCTTTCACACGAAGACTGCCCTTGGTTTCGTCCTAATACTTTACACGCCTTCGACTAGCTTATCGTCAAAACATAAACAAACATCCCCTGATATACAGATATTTATTAGGCATTTTAAACTACAGACTAATTTATTTCTTAAAAATAATTTTGGCTACGACAATAGTTGTAATCATATGGGGCCTGTTAGCAATAACATCAAGATGATAATCGAAATCTCATTTATTTCAACAAGTAAGATTAGTGGCAACCATTGTCTATCGTATTATATGATTTATTTGTGCGATTGTAGACGGTAAAAGTACATATTTTCCAATGTTACGCACGCATTCTAAAATAATTATTTATTTTAGATGCTATCGAATATTTCAACTTTTTACTCTTATTATTTCTGTATTGCGCTTAAATGAACACGCATTCCTTATTCCATCATTTGAAAGCTTTCTGAACAAAGCATATTATCATAAATAATTCTTGAATATGAAGAAATCAATTTCAGAATTTGCGATACCAGTTTTTTGTATTTTTAATTGTGATTCACTGTTATATGATTTTACTGTTAACTAATGATATGTTGACAGTTTTGTGAAGATTTTGATATATCTACCTTGTATTGTTCTGAGATGATTGCCTATTCTTCTCAGATTAAAAATTAAAAGCGTCCCATATTCTCGCAAATGTAAAATACAAATTAAGACATTCAGATATTAATACAGCGGTTTACGATAGCTCATATTCAAATTACAGTAGATATTAATAAATTACTGCCTACCTTGGACGGCGTATATTGCAGACGTCGCGACATAACGGTGTGTACTCGCCTAACTACTCCTATTACAATGCATTGTTGTATCGTTGGCAGGAAAAAACAATGGCGATTTGAATTTTTACAGTCCTTCAGATCCATCCTTTCAACGCAATTTTTTTTTTCACTGGGAAATTACGACTTCACGTAGCACTTCCTTATCGTCGATGCAATGATAGAAATACTATTTGGAAAATTTTGACGAAATAGCTTTAATGTAATCAAGTAAAAATATCTCTGTGCCCTAATGAATTCTGGTTGTAGTTCTTGAGGATTCACATTCGTTTATGAACGTCATCAATTCAATTTTATGCGACAGGGTTATTTAAAAAACGCAGTTTGAGGGCGGCTTGGCGTCGAAATGACTTTACGATTTTCTTGGGGATTATCCCAAGTGTATTTAAAACTCGTTCAAATGGCATAACTCACGTCTAACTGGTTGGAATATAACTTATTATAAGCTTGTTGGTGCCAGCTTAACCGAGGAGGGTTACATGTTATAATCTATCATTTTAATGATTTAATTTAGCTGAGACGAAATTAGAACGATTAGACGAATTTCCGGCAATTTTTTTCTGGGAATTAAAACATAGAAAATCTGTTTTCCAGTGATTGCAATTTGAACATGCGCTGGAAGCTGTTTATGCCGGCGTTTACTAAAAATACGGCCGAAATTATAAATAATGAAAATCTATGAATGAAATTTTTTGTTACTCCATAACCAAGCGTAAATATTTATCGCAGTCGGCTTCAGGTTTGCGTGCAAAGCGAATTATATTTGCGAATTATTTTGAACGCGCTGTGTATTTATAGTGCCACAGCGTAAATAATTAAGCAATAAATAGTTTCCTTACACGTTCGAAAGTTAGATTTACAGATAAAAGCCGACGGTGATTTAAAGACAGACTGTGCAAATTATGTTTGCGAGCAACGACGTCAGAAATAGAAAAAAAAAAAAGAAAATTAGGAATTTAGGTTAACCCTTATCTTACACGCAACTTAACTTTCAAAATTAATAGATTTTTCTTTTAATTTAAAAGTTAAAAGTTCAGTACCTCTTTAGCTGACATAAACTGAAATGTTCAAGGTTTCGAAAAGTGTTCTTGCTGACTGAATAAGTTCTAAACATTTTCGTGAGCAAAGGTTATTGCTTGATTCTTATTTAAAAATTTCGTTCATTCCTTTACGTGCAAATCTGCGATACGACAGGCTTATCGCTGCGATATGATACGTTAAAGAGGTTAATGAACTGTAAGAAGTAAATTTAAGAAAGGTTGCCCAGCTAATTGCGATATCAAAGCAGACGCAACAAACCATTCAAATTATCTTATCGGAACCTGGACGTTTCGCAGTGATGACGACGAAGGAATAATCGCGATTATTTCAACAAAACAAATGCCCTCATCTTCTTCACGAATTATAATGAACTTAATGCGAACACGTCGGCGGCTGTTCTCCTTCGACTTATTTGGTAAAGCGAAAAATTTACTTGTTTGTTACTGTCAAATATTTTTTATTACAGGTTGATCAAGAGCCGCATTCTCCGACAAGCTTTTACGAAAACGGCTTTAATAAAGGAAATTTACAATTAATTTGAGGATGTGCAGAGGCCGAATGCCGAATCATGTAGCAAGAAAGGCGGCGATAAATTGTTTAGGTCGCTGGTTTATTTTGGTCTGTACTTCGTCGTATATCTTAATTATTACGGCATTAATCGCGTATTTATAGTATCGAAATGAAATTTAATGTTTGCGAAGAAATAATAAATCTTCTACGGTTGCGACTTTAAAATTGATGCACATAAAAAGAGGAATAATGATAAAGTTTAGTAAAATATTAATACACCGTGTAATTTATTGATCTGATACTGAACCAGGAATTTACACAAACATTTGACTAACCACTTCAAAATAAAAATAGAAGCTTTCTGATGCCATAATGTGAAATTTTGACAGAAATATGGATCAAATACTAGACGATTGAATGCTAGAAAAATTATACAAAGTGGAACAAAATGGTTCTCATCACACTTTCATTAATCAATATTATTTCCGATTTGGATGTTTAGTAAATGGGGAAACGCAATATTCCATTCTTGAATGCAAAATATAGTTTCGACGTAGATTTCCTAACAACTGCCTGGCAGTAACACGTTCCCCAAATTGTCGAGAGATTTCACAGGTCAGGAATGATGAAGGGGCAATACACTGGAAGGCCGCAAACTGACCAAAATGTCGTCGAACAAGTGGAAGAACTTTAATCCGCATTCCTCAACACGTCGTATTTCTGATCAAAAGAATGTGTCCCACGCCACCGTTAGAAGAATTCTGAAGCGCCATATACACATGGATCCATACAAAGTGTTTGTAGTCCAAGAAATCTTGTCGAGAGATCACAACAGTCGAATGCAGTTTTACAACCATTTCCAAGAGAACTTAAACAACGACGATGCTTTTTCACGGATGAAACTTGATCCTATTTAAGTTGTTATGTTAACAAACAAAATTATCGAACATGGTCTGTTGTTAATTTCCTTGAGATTCCTTTACATCTTGTTAAGATAGGAAGCTGAACGCCGCCGTAGAATCGTGGGTAAAATATTCTTCTATGATACAATCAATGGTCAACGTTATAGGGAACAATTGTTGACCCCATTTTTAGACCGGGTTCATCCCGATGAGTTTGAAAATGGTTACTTTCAGCAAGATGGAGCAACAGCTCATGCTACTTCAAAAAGCCAAGTTGTAAGAAGAGGAACACGCCAGCAAGATCACCAGACTTCACCCCGTTAGACTTCTCCACATTTCGTATTCTTAAAAATAAGAAGGAATTAATAATTTGCAAGAACTGATTGCAAGGATCACATTAAAATACAACGAAATGTTGCAGCACTTTCAACAATTGCTGTAACTTACTTTCGTCGGCTTTCTTTTCGATTTCATATCATCCCTTCGCCTTTGATATATATTTTGATATTAGGGTACTGCCTTCCTTATTTTAATAGAGTGGCTCTTCACATTTCTACATGGGTATTGCAAAGGTAACTAGACGAGCGTCATTTTGCTTCACTCTGTATAAAAGCGTCTCTTACAAATCGCGTCTACTACATGACCTTATTTTTATTTAAATAAACGACAAAGTTAATTGTGTCTACGAAACATTCTTGATTTTGTTGTTGTAGTGGTTAAGTAATTGTGTAAAGGTTTTACGTCCAGTCGTGTTACAAAATAACGACACGACAATACCGCAAGAATGTAAAAGCTATAAACCGCACAGTAAAACTTAAACGGCGAGCATATGAAATTAACACTTCATAAATCTAAATACTTATCTCAAGCACTTCCTTCTTCGTAATACTTTAAACGTCAAATTGTAAGTGCCTCGATCTTATTAATTTAACAGGTTCGAATTCCTCCCTGCGAAATAGTCCTTCAGGCGGGCGATTTGCTTTTCCGACGGGAAAATTAAGTTCCGATCGCTTACTTTCAGCACGCACCGACTATATAGAGCGTCGTTGAAAATTTTATGGACGGAGAAAATCTCACCTCTCTCTGATCTGATCTGAACTGAAACGTGTTAAGTGATGTAAGACCGCCCAAATGAAAAGTTAATCGGCTACTAACTGCGCCTTGGGCAAAGTCATTGGTGATATTAAGCAGTGCTGATTCGTGAAGATAAATTGACTAATCAAATAAAACGAACTTAAAAAATTTCATTTAATTCAAATAAATTTATGATTGCCGGAATGTAAACGAAAAATTTGTTGAAGAATTTGATTATTTCGTTTAAATTTAGACACTGAAGCTTGAAGTGATTTTATTTGAGATATCTTAAAATAGTGAAGGTTCAAAAAGAAAATTAAAAATTTTATAAATTGGGCAGAGAATCCTTTTCATTTTATATAAAGGTAGGTTTCTATTATTGATTTCCCACCACCAATTTCGTCGTTTTGTCAAAAATTTCTGGCATCTGAGCAAAACATTTTAATATGTACGTAAATAGATACCTACCTACCAATTGTATTTGTGTTTGTGCGATTAGATTATTTAGAAACATTCGACTTCTATAATGCCTAATGAGCCAGGCCGATACATAGTTTGGGAAGTAATGGAGAAAGAAAATAATGCTTGATGAAAAATGTTGAACTTCGCTATCCCAAAAGGGTATTAGAGAAATTTTCAAAGGTAAGTGACCACATTTGAAGTAAACAACTTTATCCTAGATAAAATGTGTTAGGTATTTTATTAGATATAAACCAAGGTTGTTATCCACATTTGAATCATAAACAAAATGAAATTACTTCGCAAATTGAAGATTTCCGTTTTCAAAAGCAAATATATTTTTTCAAGACTACGTCAATTCGGATCAGTATCTGCCTACATACGTAATAAATAGTCGATTTTGTTCCTGCCGTGGGGTACTTATCGCAAAGTTAAAATTAAATTTGATCCAAGCCAGACGCTTTTCGTTCGCGGAAAGCCGAACAATAACAATAAAATTTAGGGATAGTCAATACGACTGAACATTATCGACTGTATCGACTGCGTGCGTTCTATATTCGAAAGCTGTGTAACCAAAACCATTACCATCGCCATTATGCTTGTAGATAGACGTGTATAGTTAATAATAAGTTTCTATTTAGATCCCTTTGATATAGGAGTGGGCTCTACGATCTGTTTGTTTGTCTTCGTTGGCGTGTTTAACTCCGTTCGCGTTCTCTTCTGCTTTTTCGGGCGAATGGATTTACATACACAATGCCCATCGTTCCGGAAGATGCGGGGCTTTCTTATCTGCATTCAATGACTCAACAAGCCGATAACAATATTGGAGATGATTAGATGCCGCGTTGAGATATCGGGCAAGTGCGTAAATGCTCGCACGGATTGAGGTTGAGGAAAAATACACGTGCGCCGTTTCGTCTCTCGATTTCGGTCTAAGTGGGTCACTATCACAAAGTAAATATTTTGGAGGAAGTGGATGCTCATACTTGATGTGAAGTGATGCAATTGTAAGTCGGAATTTGATGTTAACATAAAAATAAATTGCTGCATTTATTCTAAAATGTAAATTTAAACGTAAACCATCAGCGAAATTTATACGCCCATTAAACTAAAAAGTTTATGGCAAAATTAAATAATGAAAAAGTCAATTAGTTTCCGTAATCGGAAATGGTTCGTCGGAGGATCTATTCAAAAGCACCTACACAACTCCATTAAAAGACAGCCGCTTGCGTTTGCTGAAACGATTTGCGCTTAATGCGAAATTATGTCGATATGATTAGCATGAAAAATTAAATGGCCATTAAATATTTTATTACTGATAGGACTTATCCGGTTTTAACGGCAATATAATTCAGATAGATAGGTGTACAGGGAAATCTTATTGATTTAGGAGTTTTTATTTTTACGGGTTACCTCATTCATGCCTATTTGCTCATTTCACCAGAAAAATTCTTTTTGCGTTACGTTTAAATAAAATTCCTAATCATTATTATCTGAACATACAATCAGGTAGAATACTTTTAGCATGTGATTTGAGAAAGTTTTAGGAAAATATTTAAACGCAAATGTTAAAGTTTGGATTCTTTTTGAATCTAAATTAAAAAAAAATTACTTTTGTACGTTTGTGGAATTTCAATGTTGTTTCAATAAACTAATGGACACTTTGAAATTCAATGGGTAAGTGATTTGTGAACTTCTCATTGTAAAAACAAGTGACTTTGATGCTAATTAAAAGCTCTCTGAAGGAGACCAGCTAATATTTTAATTTGTAAATCTCCTGTGATTCGTACATTTGTGCTTTATATATTGTAAGAGCCTAAATACACTACCTTATGGTACAATTTTTAAATATTTTTTTAATTTGTAATCTCAAGTAGTTGAAGACAAAAACCATTACATGTGAGAAATTTGAAATAAATTAAGCAATAAATAAAAACACCGTTTCCATTGAATGGGTATTTCATTGATAATAATAGGATGAAACTGTAGCATTTTTTTTTTATAATTTATCAAAAGGCAAATTATTTCTGACAAACAAAATTTCGCGATTATTATGGGAACATTTCACGCTTAAATTGCAGCTAATGTGCGATAAAAATCAATTTGCACGTCAGGATCGCGAAGCTATTAATCACCAGAAAGTATTCTGTGAAGTTGGTCGTGATCAAAATCGCCGCCGGAAGCAGAAAATTGCGCGAGCTCGACCGCGATTTCTTATGCCCGTAATAACCACTAATACTAGGGTGCGCCAAAATTTCACGGACCCGACTTGAAAGGGCGGTTCTGCCTATTAAACGGTCGAAATTTACATTCACAGCGTGCGCGGTTCATAAACAGTTTTTGGAAACGTTTAGATAACCACAGATTAAGAGATTAAAATATGTTTAGGCTTTCAGACGTTGTTATAACCATTATTAATTTTATTTAAAGATGAAAGGGGGGAAAATCTGCATAGATTGATTTTAGCCTCGTATGGTATGGTGTATCCTTAAGGTGATCGAATAACGTTGCAAATGCACAAAGCCACATTAACATACAATACTCGGTTCAACTGCTAATGGGAATTTTAACGAAGGCGTCTCATGTCGGATCAATTTAGAAGTGTTAATAAATAAAGTGCATTGTCATATTCGAAATTTATTACACTACTGGGCTGTTAAATATGTAATTTATTCTGCTCAAACTGCATCTCACAACCGAAACGATAAGGAAATCCTGCAGTGGGCATAAATTTATAACAAAATAAATTTGCAAGTACAATATAAAGGTTAATTTTGTGACAACCGCTTTAAGAATCAGGAATATTGCGGAATTTATAAAAACAGTAGAATTCAGTTGTTGCTATGTGGAAGAGTTGTGAAAGATTTCCATGATGTTTAATCACGTAGGTATCTCTTGAGAGTAATCAGGTAAATAATTACTATTTTTATTATAAAATGATTTAATTAAGCAATGAATTACACAACACATTAAGCAAAGCTAATGATTAATATTATGTTGTTTTTAATTAAGTAAATTAATTATATGTGGATGCGCCTGGATAATATAAATCGCAAGTATGAATTATGAAATAAGTCGTGTAATCTGCTAATTTTTTTTACGTGAGCTTTTAGCTGTGCAATAATTTTGAGGTGATTCATTAGATTAAAAGAGCTCACACACTTTAGAGACTTGAAAAATTTAATAAATAGTCAAAAGACAGATACTAAAACAGAAAATTCAATTTCGACTGAGATTTAAAAAAGAACGATTGGCGATTTTTTTTTGTTGTACAGATCCTTTAATACTGAAAATATTCAGGGCCTAATAAAACCTGATTTGCTCGCCGATTATAGCTCCGTGTAAGCCGCAACGACTTAAAAATCGCATTAATAAGCATTAGATATGTGAATGATGTGTAATAAATGTTCGAGGCAGCCGCGTTTTATCTCCAAAACTAAGCTCTCCTTTGCGAGGTTAACTTCAGCAACTGTTGGTAAGAGATCGTGCGACTAAATAACGTCGTTGCATCTCACTATTCGATTTGATTCAAATAAAATTCAATTATCTTATTAAACGTGAGTGCAAAGTGCGAAATTTTTGTTTTAATTCTCGAGGACGAACTAAAGTTCAATGCGCATACCAAAATTATCGAGAAACTGCAAATGCGGGGATTATACCGTGTGATATTACAAATCAGGGACGGTTCGTTCTGATCTTATTACAGATAGTAAATAGAACGGAATCTGAACGTGCCGACACAAAGATACTCATCTTCGGTGTGAAGAGCGATCACTTGAGTTCAATAACAAATATCGCACACGACTATAGATTAGCGATGTGACGATCTATTCATTCGTCAGGAACTTCAAGTAGAAACAAAACAAAGATTATTAAGTACAAATGCAGAATTAAAAAAATAAAAAAGAGGAAAACATCAAATTTGTTAAAATTAAATGTCAACGTTTTCAGTTTTTAAATAAAAAGTTAAATCTGAAAAGGCGAAATTCACTGGTTGATTGTTATATATATATTTTGAAAATATGCTTGAATGGATCATTTAATTGACTCGTCAAATGCCCCAATCTACATTATTTTTTGTTACTTCTGGATCAGTAGCTTCCAATTAAGTTCAGTGTTCAGCGGGAGATTATTTTTAATTTTTTTGTATTTCTTTTTGAATTGAAAATGAATATTTAGGCACATTAAAATCGTCTACTGGAGGGCACTCGTATAAAATTACACACAGAGGAATTTCGCCAGATGTTGAAACAATACAGATTAGATATTGTTGTAATGTTTAAAATAAACTCGCTGTTATCGCGCATAATTAATTTTTTATTTATTTACGTGAAATCGAGACTCGTTACATCACGCGTGTAATTGAATTGGCATGCGGGGTGTAATATATAGATCGAAATCAAACGGAGATTAAGTCATTCAGTCTGTTTACAGAACTGAATAAATGGTCGATAAAATTTTTTGCATTTGAAAGTCGTAGCCTGACATTTGATGGCATTAAGTGTTGGTGTAATATCTGCAGATATATATTTATTATTGAAATGTTATGGGCGTCTCTTTCAACTTCTTTGGCTCGGTCACGTCGGGTTTATTTTTTCTGATCGTTCGATAATAAATAGACGCTTTTTGCGTGGTGACCGGAAAATTTCCGGTGAGTTTTCGGTTTGGGGAGTTTGTAACCCAGACGTGGGTGGTGTCCATCCTCAACAGCAAGCAAGCACCATACCGTGGCGCAGTGGGGGCACAAGACACGGCAACTCTCCTATATCCACTAGTCTGCGGTTGCTGCTTGTGGTGAGTCAATCCAACATGCTTCCTGCGCCACCGACGGCAGCATCGCCTCCTTCGCTACCGGTGGACATCTTCACTAACGGTTTCACCAGGACGCAACCCTGATTTTTTTTCCTCCGAGTTCGTCGCCCTACTTGGCACTCGCAAACTATTTAATAATAAGTTACCTGTACATAGTGTATGAAAAAAAACATCAGTGTAATTTACCGCTATCGCCAGGATTTATCGACGTTATGCAAACACAAACAAAAAAATTTACAGTAATCGAAGCCGAATCAATTCTTAAAAGGGTATTGATTGATATGTCGCGTTTTCTATTATAGATGACTGAACGAAATCGTCACGGAAATAAAAATGTGATTAAATTTCCAACACATTTCGCATCGACGCTCTAAGCAAGAAAGACGCTGTGTGGATGTTTAATTTCAGTGCTGTGTGCTGTGAACGTTAAAAGTATCGGAGTACGCTTCTGTGATCTGCTTTTTCTTTCTTACACCTACGCCGGGTCTCCCTTGCAACGGTAAGTCAAACAAGATGTATTTATATCTGCATTCGTCTGATTGTAAATATCTTAATTGGGGAATGGGAAGCTCTCGGAGCTTAACGGGACGAAGTTTTCGTCGAAGCTCGAGAGCTCTGTTTAAGAGCAGCGCTACAAGTAAACACGGATTCGCTCTCGGGCGCTGTTTTGCTCCTTTTGAGGAAAATAAAGACGCGACAATTATCTTATCGTTAACAAATACAGGCACGGGCGTTAAATTACGAGATAAGATGAATTTCGTTGAATAAAAAGTCAAACGCGTGATTACACCACTACCTGCATTGTTTTAAAACCACTTCCTAAAAAGTATCCGGAAAAAATTAAACGTGTAGAAATAAAGAATATAATCGCAAAAAAATGAATTAATGAAATTAAATAAAACAAACGCAAATGATCTTGCTTAATGCAAGTTAATTTGACTCTTTGAAAACTGTGGCAATAAAACAGTAAGACGTGCAAACAGTTGTAGTTTAAAAATAGTTTGTCGAACACGGACAAACAATAAAACAAGACATTCCTTACATTATTTAATAATAATTGTCTTCATTCGAAGTATAATACAATCTCTATAGTTAACCTTGAAGGTTAAATTGGTGAACTTGAAAAAATTAAATTTTGTTATATTTTAGAAAATAATATGCTTTTATAATTTATAAAAAATTTTGAGATCGACCTAGTTAGTATTCTTCAATTTACAAAAAAAAAAGTTGTCAAATATTAGTATTTACTTAATTATTTTGGAGTATTCGGCATAAGAAAGTACAAAACCTATTTAGGTTTAATTAAAAAGATCAAAATATATTAATGTTTTAAAAATGAAACATGATTTTCTGTTAAATTTTATAAAAATATAAAATATTGAAATGATAACTTTAAAACAAAGGGCCGTGCAAAAAATGTGCGGTACCAGCCCTATTTATTAATATGCTACTTCAGATAAATAAAAAAAAACAGAAATCAGTTTCTACAAGCTCCAAAACAAGTTTGAATACTTTGTTTTATCTACTGTGCGATCCAAAATTATTTAGACAAGGGGAGGTATGAAAACTAAAATCAGAGTCTTAACTTAATAGTTACAATTAACCTATTGACCATCTATCAAAACTAAAATGTTAAGATACATTTGACGACATAAAAAATCTCCTAAATTTTCTAATTGAAAACATAAGGGTTTATATGATAACGATCAATTTCAAATGCCGCAGTGTTCGGGGGCGTTTAAGCAATAGGTTTGGCAGGAGTCAGAAAGCAAATGTCGAACTAATAAAAGTTTTGCATCGAGCTAAGACTATGATTTTATTTTTTATAGCCTCCCCTTATCTAAATAATTTTGGATCGCACAGTGTTATCGTATTATGAAAATGAAAATGTTCAGATCCAGCGCAAATGATTATGTATAATTTCTATGAACATAACTAACGAGAAATTAAATAAGTAAGTACTACTGCTAGATCTTGTACTACACATTTTCCAGGTGCGATTAAAATGAGGTGTAATATCCAGCCATTAATTTTAATGTAATTTTTTTAAAAATTATTTAAAAATTGTATATAAAACACATCAATGATTATTATAATCAAATAACTTGGTAACTGCATGGTCAAATATGTAATGTACGATTAAATATAGGATCACACTTAATTTCAGTACAGAATAGTGATTTTCTGTGTGCTATAAAGCCTTTTGATATGTTATGTCAAAAATCATAATGTAAATGCTATTGCGAGATAACTATGACAGGTTGGTTTGATTGCAGAGGAGTTTTTGAGCTACTCTTCCATTGAAGTGGCTCCTAAATAGGATTGAAATAAAAGGATGATAATAATCATTGCAATAAAAACCGACTTGCAACAAAATTTTAAAATTATTATATTGGTTTATGACGTGAAAAGTTGATAATTATTTTTTAATTTACCTATTCGTCTAAATTTTTGAGTCTTTTAGGCCTTAGTCTGTTTCATCTTCAATGTTTCCATCTTTTTCTCAGGAGTCCTAATATTCTTTTTTCTCTTGACCTGTATTTCAAAGTTACCTTTGGTTTTCTAAGATTGTCTAATTTTAGCAGGTGCATTTTCTATTGTTTTACTTTTGTACTACTTTTTCAATCCCTTATCCTGCATGCTAAACATTTGACCATTTGTTGCTGTCAAATTTTTAATCTCCTACTGTAACGTTGGTGAAGCCAATTTCTTTTTTTTTATCTTAATTTCTTAGGATGCTTTACTTTAAGAGTTCTAATAATGGTTAACGCACTTTGAAATTTGTTCGATCATATTTAAGAGTTGATTTAATGTAGAGATAATTGGAGCTAATGGTCTACTGTTGATCCCTATTTTATCGTACTGTGACCTTTCTTTTACTATTTCTATCTATTTCGTATTTCATGCAGATATTTTCTTGAATTGCCATCATCTTTGTCAGCAGAAAAAATAAATATCTTCCAATGATTGAATGGATTATCCTTCCCGTTCTATCTATCGCATAGACCAAACTTGTTTTAACGACATCGCATAAATTTCATGAAAACTTTCGATATTTGTCAGTGTTTCAAGAGTTTTTAAATATTTAGAATTTATTAAGAAAGAACACCGGTAGGTGGTACGTAGTCATATATGTAAATACAACTCATTTACACCGCATATTACAAGTTGATGTTGAAATTAAAACTTATGCCATTATAACAGATGCATGCAAATGAAAAAAAAATACACCTACATGTATATAAAATAAAATAGTGTTGCGCGTTGAGTCGTAATTCTTAAGTTCGAATAAAAATATGTATCTCACGATTTAAACGTTTCGAGATGGAAAGTTGCGATCAAAAGAAAATCGTCATTCAGAATCGAATTATCGTCGTCTTCGTGCTTACACGTTGTGCTCGCAGTGTGATTATTAAGTAGGTAAAGCTAGGGTTCATCGAATATTTTGATTATAAGCAGAACCTGCTTCCTTAAATAAATAAATAAGAAGTGTACGTTCAGACGAAAGTATCAGGCGCTCGAATATAATCGTACGAGCTAGCTTCGAAATACCCAAAATAGAATTATTTTCGAATACCTTTTATTGTTTGCAACTAAATATTATAGGATTTGGTTTGGATTCCAGTCATTCTTTTTATCAGATTTATTATAGAAAAATAAGTCGGATTTATTTTAATTGAGAAAAGGCGCATGCGAAAAAACAAACTGGCTTCATTATTTATCGGGTGGTCGTTTATTTTTCGAGATATTTGCGTGGCGCGAAAGCTGCCCGTTTGCACGGACTGATTTACGGCGGGTGATTTTAAATTGTTTTGAATTGTTGCGAGGGGGTTTTGTTGCAGAAAATGTTGCAGCCGTCCAAGAACTTCTCTGCGACGCGTCTAACAATAGTAGCGCTAAGTGTGCGCTATTACGGCTGCTAATGTATTGCGGCTGCATTTAAATTTGTTAAATTCACTTCTAAAATTAAACTAATAATGTACTCGTGACATTAGTTCGTGTTCACGGCCGTTCTCGTCACAGTTAAGACAGCATCATCAGTTCACGATTATCTAATATGTTCTATTCACACTTAACTATTAGAAAATAATTATGAACCCAAAATAATATTTTTAAGTTCATAAAAAGACCAATTCGATTTTCAGAAGGGGTAAACGTTTCTTTTTGTATTTTATTTCGACTACAATAAAGAAATAATAATTTGACTGTTTTTGTTTTTCCCAAATTGCGCAGAAACTGTAATAATGTCTTAAATTTAGTGAAACGACGGAACCTTTTCGCATTTAGCCAACATTGTAACTTTAATACTATTGTTACCCCAAACATAAAAAGTTAGTTTATAATTTCTCACGCTCGTGTGATGGTTTCATATGTCAGACTTAATAGTAACTGGTTATAGTAAATGCTTCGATTATTTTTTCGTATATTTTAAATCAATCATTGCCCAGCTCTGCTTATAGTATGTTTCAGTAGCGATTACATCATTTTTGTTCTTGAAATGTGCTTTTCAGAAATATAGATACCTTTCTTTCCATGAACATCAATGAACCCTTACACCGAAAGGTAAAAAAAAGACTTACAGATTATGTACTCACTGAAATTTCAGAAAATATTGATTATACTTTGGACTACATCAATTATTTAATAAGATAGATACTTTCAACCCACAGTATTATGTAAGGGAAGTTATCACATTATATTTCCTTCGGCGGTTCGCAGCAGACGTCACACATACCTTACTTATTTATAATCAACATTGCGAAAAACATTATAGCAGAAATTACAGTAGTTTTCGATAAAATACCAGATGAGATACCGCGGACAAATTGAAAGGCGTTCGCGTATACATATCAACAGAGGCGAATGTAAGAACCTTCCCGCTGCTAGAGAGGAAATAATTATCCCGGATGAATGGCAGAGATAAAATTTTCAAGCGCCGCGTTTCCCACCTAATCGAATTCGGTGAATTTACGCGCGGAATGCCGACGACATTCTTCCACGGAAAACGAAGATAAACGGGGAATCACCGTCACGCGCAATCGATTCGCAACGCAGCACACGTGAATGGAAACTTGAAGAAGCGAGCGCACTTAAGGCACGAGCAAAAAGCGATTTGTTTGTTTAATTTTCTTTTTTTTTTTCGATGCGTGCAGCGTATTTATCTGAAACATTTTTAGAACACATGCGTATACAAACTCTTAAAGTTGTGTATAGGTTGTGTGAAACATCACCGATCACGCATATAAAAGAAGAGCTGGAGCTTTTTTTTTTTGTAACAGGGATTGAGAAACTTCGGAAATTTATTTTGACACTGTCATTTCCTATACACAAAAAAAATTGAAAGGAAAAGATTACACGCTGGGAAATTATATAAAGAAAAATAATACATTAAGGCACAGTTCTTTTGACAATCGTGATTAATTAATAATCGTTTGCTATAAAAACTAAGATTTGCATGTGATACGAAAACATTTTTTGTGTAGCACTAAACGAAGCAAACATCAAGTGCTATAATTACATGAGAAAATTCTCGGTATTTGAGACTGATTATGCACTTTTACTTTGTCATCAATTTTTTTAATGGTTTGTCTTACACAGTATCTGTTTTCTTCATGGAATTCATATTTCTCTTCTCTCGTTCTGTAAGATGTAAAGAGTTGATCAAACTACATTTAATGGAACCTGTTTTCTACTAATTTTCATACACCCAAATGAAAAACTCAAAAACAAGCGGAACATGAATCATTTTTTGTTTGGGTTAACAATATATTATAGTTACAGTGTTGGTTAAATGTGAAAAAGTTTCTATAACTACGCTTAAAATATTCTTTAAAGCACAATTTGGGAAAAGAAAATAAATGACATCAAAGATTTGCACATTTTCAAGAAGTCTATTTTAGGAATCTTTCTATTTTTCTTGCATCTTTTGTCGAATCTATAAAAAAACTCGAAATATTGGATATATTGTCCCATTTTGTTCAGCATTAACCAAAATACGATTCCTTCGCATCAATTTGTATATTTTTTAGTAATTTCCTTTTTTCTGGTAAAGTTATAATTTCATATAAGTGTTGCAATTGAGTAAGTATTTGGTGTGAAGGATTTCCGTTTCATAATTTTAAAGTGTTGCATTCTGCCCCCATCACCAGGTATAAAGTTAATATTTTGCCACGCTAATAATAGCTTTTGATTTGTTTGGACGTGCTCTAACGCAAAAAACATCCACGCCCAAAATTTTGCGCACCGCACCAGCCTCCAAGGGAAGGCCACAGCTCGCATAAAGATTACCGGTATTTATCATTGGGTGACGTAAAAATGGATTTCCTTTCGCTCTTACCGATAATTTATTGACCGCTGGCGGGCGGTTTTCCAGAACGTGCGTATTTGTCAGGCCACTAATTTGACTTGCTCCTTTATTTCAGGCCGTAACTGTTACCTTCTGCAATTAAGTTGTCATTCTGTTCACTTCCGAACGACATTTATTCGGGCCCGTTCTTACTTATTATAAACTTGAACAGATTCCAAGGGAAATTATCTCAATAGTACTTTGAACCCACGAAACTGCTTCCTGTACGACGAGAATCTGCTCAGGAACTTGCCAACTCGGTTTTCGAGTTTCCGAACGAGTCTCCAAATGAGAAGATCAAAGTTCTTCGACGAAAGCAAAAGCAAAATTACTTCTAAATGCAAAAGTGATGTAACTGTATTGAAAACGAAAACGTCCTTTGACTTGCGTACGTCAGACGTAAATTAGTAATAACCTTCGGTTCTGATACTGTTTGGATGTATTAAACTTGTCAAGTAGTATTGTCCTGTAATTGATTTGTGAACGTCGGGTCGATCCATTTGCTTATATTAACCGCTGTGCGTTCGCGAAATACATCAAACGCAAGCGCTCCAATGAATGGCAGATTTTAAATGATGTATCGTTCCGATACACCAGACCTGGTGTTTCTAGAAAACAGAAGCTTTCTTTACATAAATATATTATTTCGGAGCACACACATTTACAAACGTATTACGTAATTGTGATGGACAAAAATAACTTGTGTTAATTTCTTTTACTCGTTACATATTTTGACTAGTCCGGAACTATTGAACTGTTAAAAATTATTTAGCAATAAGATCTATGTATCTATGTATTAAGTGAAATGCAATTATCATCTTCAAGATTCAAGATTTAAGAGTCTAGTCCTTGCTCTGGAATTTATTTTTGCCAAAGTTAAGGTTTAGGCGCACGAATGGAAAGATAAAAAGAAAAAAAAATTGTTGTCCTAGGATACATTTGATCGAATTCAAGTGATGTTTCAATCTGGACGTTGGCAATTTAAATGGTGGTATCCATTCCGTTAAGATTTCTGGTGAAAAACGAAGTCAAGAATGGGGTCTTTAGATTTTCCATGTCATTACCTTTGTCAGGTGAACAACAGAGGGAAGGAAGTTTAATTCGCTTTCTAAATTGAATCTTTTAGTTTTTATATTCAGAGAAACATACTTTTACCCCCTCAAAATTTCTACTTTTGGGGTGTCGTGGTTGGAAAATCCTGTTTTATTTTGCCGAGTGCCAGATGAGAAAAGCACCTGTACAAAAGAATATTTTTGCAGTTGATTTGCATAGACATAAAAGTTGTAGTTTTTGGTGTTTTATGGCAAGTTTGGTTTCTCCTTCGTACAATTAATATGTAAATTTTTATGGTCACGCTATTTTGTTTACATATTTATAAATCGTAAAACTGCTAATATGGCTACTAAAATTGATTTTATGCAATTATGTAACAGCAGATTATTTTCGTCGGGGCACTTAATTAAGTTGTCTTTTTGGATTTTTCGAACAAAAAATACCGTACGAAATTCCAGTATATTTCTTAGAATTCATTTTACATTGAATCTGAAAACACTAAGTTAATCACGCTTCTCTTTCCGTTATCCTTCAGATAACATAGATTCATTTGCTCCATTTTCAGGCCGTTCTACTTTCAGCTTCTTATGTAGTGCTTCCAGTATAACGCACGAATAGTTTCACCGATTCGAATCTCTCAAGTTAAACATATATAACAAAAAAAATCTTCTTGTCACAAAATAAATAATATCCTGACGAGTGTTAGAGGCATTTCACAACACAACCACCTCAGCATGAGTCTAGAAATAAAAAGCCTAATTAAAAGTAAGCTCCGGCAATTAATTTTTTGTCACGTCCATTAATTACAACACCGTTTATTTATTCATTATAAATCCTGATCGCCGCGAAGTAGTTTTTTTGAAAATACCGAAAGCGATTTCGGTGCCTAATTCGAGGTAGGAATTTCCTTTAGAGAAACTTTTTAATTATTACATGCCAAAGCTGCGAGTCGAAGCGGATAAATTCGAACAACTAAATCACGCCGGACACCTTAATTTGTTTGAATTACTGCGGTTAGTGTTTGAAAGAACACACTTTTCATGCACTTTATTGTGACTTTATAAATTTATGTTGTACACGGGAGTACTACGATTTTTATGTACGTTACTGGCCCTATCTTAATAGACGCATTTGTGTACGTGATAAAGACGAACAAGCACTTTAAAGTCTTGTTACAGTGACACACATTTAAGTGAAGTCACACTTAATGTCGAGGATACAGTTTTTTTTTTGTACTTTGAAGCTTATGTAGATTTTAAAACTTTGCCTTTTTGTTGAATGCTCAAATGTTAAAATTTAATCCTCGAATAAAAAATAACTCCTATAGAATGTAATGTAGTCTTCGGAAATAATGACAAGTTAAAGTTGACTAATGGTTTAATTATTGCTAATTGCCATGATGAAAGCAAAAACCTGAACGGTGTTGATTAGATAATATTAAACAGTTTTACTTTACACTTATTATCTAATTCTTTTACGTATTCCGTGTATTCTCTTGACCTAAATATTTCTTAATTGTACAATGACTTTCTAATTGTTCTTCCTAATTAGATTCTATTGCTGCTGATAAATGAAAGCATGTTAAAGTAAATTTTTTATGTACTTAATTCGAATAGTTTTCCATTTGATTTCTTTGGTTCGAGATTCTTGTGAATCTCAACGACTTACCCATAAGAAAAAAGCTAAAAGAAATGAAGGAATACACTTCAAATTTAAACACAAAAAGGAGAAAGGTATGAAGAACGAGCAACTTAAACCTGTAAAGAATGGAACTTAATTGATTGTTTAATTAAGTTATGTTACCATAAGTTCATTATACCCTGATTTAAATCGTCGACGTTCCGGTGTTTCGATGTCAGTTCACTAAAGAAGTTTAAATTTACTTCTTCCATTGATCGCCTGATTTATTTATTGATTTATTTCATTCATAAATGAATGTCAACTGGCTGGAAGATTAAAGCGCCGCGCTTGACTCCGAAAATTACGACCTCGGCGCTAATTGCCAAAATTATTTCAGAATTTATGACTTATTCAATTTGTTAGCTATAAATACGAAAGATTTGGCTCAAGTAAATTGAAATGAATGTCCGTTTAAATAAAATAACGGCGATTTGTAATTAGGCGATTGCATTTTTGTCCCACGTTGCGTCAGCTATAAAAAAAGAACGGAACAGAAAAATGGTTGCCATTAATTAAGTTGATTATTATTAGATTATTAAGAGATGTAAAAAAAATAACTTAATTGTGGCAATCATTCTTAATGTTAGGTTGATCATTAATCAAGTTTGCTTTTCTTGACCCTATGATATTTAGCTGTCCAAAAATTTTCTGGTAGTGGCCATCTTCTTCCTCTCTTCCGATAGAACGGCGTCACTGTTCTCTTTTGCTGACCTTTCGTCCTTCGTTACAGAAGAATTCGGCAACTGAAAAAGTTGTCAGCTCGCGAATTTCTATATTGTCTCTTTTGTGATCATCTGGAAGCAATTTGGAAGTGTTTACCAATGGTTGGTAAATCTGGTAGACGTTGAAGACTAACTAAAACTTTTCTATTCAGTTAAGAAAAGTAAAGGATAAAAACGAATTTGTATTGATCTAGTTGACATGCACTCTGCTTGTTTGTTAGCTGCTCCCATGAATACCGTAACTCACTCAGACTTACTCCAAATAGGGCGAATACAAATATGTGCGTAAGCTTTTAAAGTTTTCAGGGCACGAATTGTTTACGTCCATAAATTCTTCAATTCAAAAATTTGTCGACAAACGTTTTTATATTCAGGACATTTATAAAGTAATTTGTATTTTACGTCTTATTTTCCTTAATGTTAGAAGCACATAAATGTGTGATGGCGTTTCGAAAGGAATGCTGCCGTAGCAATTTCACTGGAAAATAACTCAAAGCTCTCTCATGCGTGTAATTTAATCCACCCTTCAAGTCGTACAATATGTAGTGCTGCAGCCAATGTTAAAAACATATTATTTCGATGTATCGCTCGCATTAAGCAGCGACAAAACAAGACGTGCCCTGCCACAAAAATATTACAAGCGGCAATAAATCACTTTTTCTGACAAATCATAGTAGGTATAACATGTGCATGTAATATGCTGCCCTTTTTTCGAAACATATTTCTTATCTGACGCTTTAAACATATGATTTAAATTCTTAATGCTACACAATGCGGTGGTTTATTTTATTCGTATTTTATAAGTGCCCGTTGCAGTAAAGCAACGTATGCACGCATATCTTACGTGTGAACGTTGCACGTTGTGTTTGGCTCCTGGCTAAGTAAGCAGCGTTAACGATCTGGACGTGATTTGATTAAATTAACAATTTTAAATTCTGCTGGTTACCTTTTTTTTTATAAACAATGCGATTGCAGTGTTGTCGTATCTAAGCAAAAAAGAGAACAACCTGAACGAACTGTATATAATTATATAGCGTTTTGCGTTGTCAATCTGCGATGTAGGCGTTGACATGAGTAAACAGCTTATGTGGATTATTTATCATCGGGAGTGAATTGATTCGCACTATCTTATTTTATTATCTTTACGCTTGTTTTAATATTTAACAGTGAATTGCAAGTTTTTCACTTATCCACTTCCATCACAACGAGAATCTGCATTCAAAATAAAATAATATAATTTTATTATAGAATTCAAACAAGTAAACCAAAAGATTTCTTGATAAACAGATTCCAGATAAAGAAGAAAATTAAATATTTATAATTAATGCAAAAAATAAATAGAAACAAACTGCAAAATAATAAAAAATAATGTAAATGGATAATGAAGTTGTGAACCGAAATGGCCTGTACTAAAGCTGTAAAATCTATACCTTGTAAGTTATTTCGTTACATCGAAAAAGCAGTAAAGTTCTTGGAAATAATAAACGTGCTATTTACATAGTTATGTTGGTTGGTTAATATACTTACTAATTAGGCAAACTGAAAAGTCTTGTCGTCTAAATATTTTCAATTTAATATTCTTCGCATAATAAATTATGAAATTAAAAAAGATCTGGTATCCTCCTATTAAAGAAATATTTTGTCCTCCTGCAATAAAACAGTCATAAAACGAGTCGATCCTGCGAACCAAACCAGCCATTTAGTATTATGAAACGGCCCGAAATAATTCAGGTGAGAGTTAGAATATCGCGACAGGAACCTTTTAACGTGACAAATCGCTTGTTGGGTTGCAAGAATAGCCCACTCTTGTACGAGACTAACGAACGAACTAACTCGGGCCGCGTACGCTGCTTCTAACTCTGTATTTACGAAAATAGGACACAGGGAAGTTATTGTGCTTTAAATTAAGACATATTATTTAGTGAGCCGCAAATGTCACTTTGCGGTGTCGCGAGGAGCCAAATTTCATCGGTTTTAGTCGTCTGTGAAATGAAGATGACATATTTTTTAAACAAAAAAAGAACAGTTTTGGCTTCAAGATTTTTTTTAAATATAGGAAATACTATAATAAAAAGTTTCATTAATTGAAATTATTAACCAGTTTTTTAAAACATTTCTGAAATTACTACACCTTCCCTTTCAATTTCATAAATAAAAAATGTGTAATACGATGTTCCATAAAAGTTATTTTCAATTCTGTCAGGTTTATTCGGAATTTAATTTGGTTGAACTTTATTTTGAACACTTTCAGTAAGTAATTGTATATTTTCAGGCCTAATTATTACAGCAGCACTTGAATGGTTAGTTTGATAGAAAATCGTAACGGATTCACAGCAAGGCGAAACAGGTTTAAATAAACGAATTTGCAAGCAATACAGTTGCATAAACTCGTAATACGGCCTAGGGTTTCTAATTATAGCCACAGAAGAATTCATCGGCCATTCTTCGATCGTCTGCCGGCCATTAAAATCCGTACGTGCAGCATCCAAAAAAGTCGCGTTAAATCAGTTTCCTAGTCCCTTTTGTGATTTTTTTTCGTTCTCGTACATACCATTCTTTACTAAATGTTTTGCAAAATTCAGCAAAATTTTAATATGTATTTCAAATGTTTACGCTAAAGTTTTTCTCTGAAAACTACATAATTGGTTTTGTTGCATAAGTCTGGAAACAGACTGATTGATTTGCAAATGCGTGTAAACGACCCGCCGGCTCCAGAAAAATTCGAAAGCATTGGTCTACGTCTCACCAAAGGAAATAACAAGACCGGGTTAATTGAGTCTGTGATATAATTAGAGAGTGCGATTAATAATGGAATCTATTTATGTATTTACAGGGTGGGGCGGCAGTATGAAAGTGAATATGTATTTGTTTTAATATTAATGCTGAAAGAGGTAATTTATTACCAATGATTGCTTTCACTCTAGATTTGATAAATATGATGTATTAATATGACTTTGAATGATGTTTAGTGTCATTTTCCATTAAGAGTACAAGTTGTATATATTATAGTTAAAAGCGGACATAAATAAATTTATTAGAACGAAATTACTTTTTGTGTCATGTTAAAAAATTGGTTCATTTAGATGACCATTCAAAAACTCGTTCTAGTGCTAAATCCTAATACTGAATACTATAGTCCGTCTAGAAAATATCCGAAAAAAAGAAAATAACAGTGCGACTTTGAGTTTTTGATTTTATGAACGAAGCAAGTACAGTAAAGAGAAACAATTCTAGTTATTTCTTTACACAATTTCTGTTTAATCCTGAGAATTATGTTTAAACGTTGAGGAATCCTTAAATCAAATCAAATGCATCCTGAGTAGACTTGGTATTTCGAACGTGTAAAATTAATGCTGTTATTTAATTTTTTCTTACATTTCTTGGTTGAAATTACTTTACAAATCCTTTTGCTTTAATTGTGAACTCCTCTGTTGAAAATATATTCCATCAGTTGTCTCCTTTCTTAAATTTGACAAAATTACTCAAATTTTTCTGTTTCTTTAAAATTGTTAACATTCAACATTACTGCTCACTTTTTTTTGTTAGTTTGTATTCATCAGCAGAATAGCTCAAGAATACCATCGCAAACTCGCTGGCCAACAATAACTTCTGCGTTTTTCAAGTAGTCAAAGTAAAATGATCTATAAGATCGTTACAGCCGCAGAATGTGTAACTAGTTCATCTCATTTCCTTATCAGTTTAGAAAAGTTGAGATAAAATCAATCAAATCAATATTGTGAATCTCTCCCCTCATTTTTTCTGTTGTTACTTTCTTTGATCGTCTAGTGAGACAAACAGAACTCGTTTACATTGAAATTTGGTAACTCATACGTGAAGTGTTTTCAATGAGAAGCAAAACTAGTGAAGAAAGTCATCTAACTAGGTGCAAAATGATGCAGAGATGTTTCTGCTTACAAAGGTTCCAACTGCGTGCGTTTCATTTTACTAATCAAATAACCCTCGTATAAAATTTCTAAACGTACATCTAAAAACCTGAGTGAATAAAAAGTAATCGTCTCTCAGAAATTGCAAACAATTTGTACGAGAAGGTGTATTTCTTGCATATAAATGAGTATGAGTCTCCTATTTCTAGGAGATGGAGGAATAGAAGCAATGAATGACTCAATAGTACATGTTTTATTTGAAATTAGGCGTAACTGAAAAAGGATGCATATGAAACACTGTTTTACTTCTCCAGTCAAGTAATGATTAAAAAACAATAGAAAAATAAAAGTAAGTAAATTTACCTATTTGACTGATGTGTCTACACAATTTTTATTGGCAGTAGTAACAGTAGATCTTTCGTGTGATTTGTTCTTCAACAGGCGACACGAAAGACCTGAGATGACTAATATAATTGTCAAAAAAAACCTCATGAATAAAAAGTTTAAGTTCAAAAACTGATAAAAAAAAACCAAATTCAAAAAGACGTAATATTTGTGGTATCTTAAGTCCCAAATACCTACATATATTTTCGTAAAAGAAACTAGTTTCCTTCCAAAGATAAAAGTGTGAGTCAAATACTGAAATATAGCGCAATTAATTAGCTCAGGTCTATAGCAGTTTCGACCCACCTTTTCTGTGGCCCGCTTCTAGTATTGGTGTCTCATTTATCTTGTTCAGAAAAAAAAAACCTTATTAAACAAATTAATCGCCTCAATAAAGTTTTTCTTAGGTTGGCGCACATAATTTACACCGCAGATATCTCAGCAGGTATAAATTACACTAACCCATAAAATCGCAACTATTTACTTAATTAATAACGAAGGTAGCTTCTTGCCCGGTGAAATTGTTTGATAAATTATCTCAAACGGACACTGGAAAACAGCACAAATGAAGAAACTATCAAGCGATAGTGAAACGTCGAGCATTTGTGCTGTTTTCCAGTGTCCGTTTGAGATAATTTATCAAATTAATTAATAACAACATTCTGCAACGCGGATAGAAATAGTTCGCAATTTCTTCGAGTTCCGCTTTATGAATGTTCGACGCCAAGGGAAATTAATTCATTACACGAGCGCAATCAGTTTCAAAGTTCGGAGCGATTCATGCCCGATAGATTTTCTAAGAATACAAATTGAAACAAACCTTGACCGGCGGCCAATAGTTTAATGGAGCGCGCCGCGACGCGACGCGCGACGTCCCGATCGAGGCAAATTCGATACGAAATAGAACCGGTGAATACTTAGAGGTGCACGAAGTCGAAATTTCTGGTACGGTTCCTTGTAAACAGATGCTGAAAAACAGAAAACAGGGTCGACCGACTTCAGTCAATGTCAGTAGCGGCGACGACGGACATAATGGCTTGCAGGTACAAGCATGTCTTTGAACTTTCGGGAATATATGTATACGTTGCTAGACCTATTTAATAGACAAAACAGATCGTACAAATTACGATGATGACGACGACAACTTCAAGGAGAAGCCCCTTTATTTTTCTTTACGTTTAACATATTTCGAATATTGTGTTTTGTTGTTTCATCCTTGGATAGTGCAAAGAATTTCGTTACGAATTGAGGCGAACCTCCTCCTTACTTGTTCATCACTTCCTTTTGCCTATCGGAAATACATGTAAGCGTTGATAAACATATTTAAATAGATAGAACAGATTGAACCGATTTGATATTATAATGACGTCGATCGTGACATTTTTATTCTCTTTGCGTTTAACACTTTTTGGAATTTGTTTCATCGAAGAAGAATTTAATGACAAAACCTAGATATTTATACACGTGTTATTATGTGTTTGTTTTAAGTGAATTCTGTCTACTTCCTCCACATTATTCATCATTTCCTTATATTGTAGACGCCAACTACTTCATGTGTACACGGATATTTGTACTTATGTTCTCGGAAGGATAATACGTATTTATTTTTTTATCAAATTTGAATTACTGCGGGGATTTACTATTTTTATTGCAAAACTATATTTTATGTTAATAAAAAAAAGGCAGCATTAAATTGAATTTTAATAATTACTTCTCATTTTGATTTCAAATCATTAATCAATGCAAAAACGCAAAACTATTCATAAAAGGCATTTAACTATATACGAGGGCTTTTTTTTAACTAATCTATCTAGTCACGAAAATGACGACATACGCACACATTGCTTGATTGCGCCGTGCTAAATACTTTGATCAATTTTATACGAGTTCGTTGTGTTGTGTAATTTTGAGCATCGCATAGTGATAAAGTTTTTAACTAAAGAGGTAAATGGACCAAAAGTTATTCATGAAAGAATGTCGTAGGTGTACGTACGGTAATGACGACCCACCTTATTTAGTGACATTTTTTTGTAAACATTTTCGATGGGGCTGCGACTCAATTCAGGATAAAGATAAATCAGGAAGACCGGCTTTCGTAAGAACTGAGGTAACAATCAGTCTCGTTGAAAGTTTGCTGTTGTCAGATGGATGGATGATGATCCCAGTGCTTGCTAAAGAAACTGGAGTGTACGAAGATTTAGGGACAAGAAAACTCACTCCGTACATCAGAGCAGAAACTGGCGAGGAAAGAAGATTTGGCCGCTTTAGAGAGCGATGATAGCTTTAATCTAATTGTCACAGGCAGCGACGAGACTTGGTTGCTCTATTGGGTCCTCCCGTGAAGCAGGAGTCGATGCAGTGAGATCGTAACAGCTCTCCATCTCCACATCAGGTTTCTTTTGGAAAGGTGATGGCGATCATTTTTTGGAAATGGTTCATGGAAAAGGTTAATAATTAATGAAGAGATTTAAGGAAGCACGATCCAAACCGTAGCAGGGCATTAAAAAGAACATCCGAATTCATGGGGAATCAAATCTTTATTGTTGCAGCTTTCACAAAACTCTCACAATTCAAACCAGCATCGAAAACTGTGGATTCACCGAATTACAACATCCACCCTATAGCTCTGATTTAGCGACCTGAGACTTCCTTTTGTTTTGTTTAAAAATTTTTGTCGCTGTAGCTTTTGAGGAACTAACAGAAGATTTTTTTTTGATGGAATGATACAATTCGAGAAACGCTGGACTAAGTGTATTAGTGTAAATTAGTGAATGATTCTTTTTGTAGCCCAAGGTAGATAGCTAAAAAGATACCCTTGTATAATAACAATCACAATGTTAATTTCGAATCTGAGTTAAAAAGTTGCCTTCTATCATAACTGAGATATTATAAGGACAGTTCTTAGCAATAATGGTTAAACTCTCGTTTCTTTTCCTGGAGACAGTAGCTCTTGCAATGTACACTGAGATTTAAAAGTAATATCTCCTCAATAAAATTTTAAGTCACGATCTAGGACATTGTGAAGCAGGCATTGAATTAAACGAAACGTCTCTTTGGTGTATGTCACGTTAAGTTATAAATAAAATATAATAATAGTTTGACAACTGTCGCTCAATCGAACGTCAGTCGGTTTAGAAAATCATGATGAATTTTTCAATTGGACACTCGTTACTTGCTCATTTGCCTGTCCGTTTACTTTTTATAGTCGCCAAAAGGGATCAAGTCGCAGTTTAATATTTATAAGACAGACTTTACTTTTCATTCTGACTGTACTTTCAAATAAATAAAAAGAGAGCATAAATTACACTACAAGTTATTTTATTCTTGCAAGTTAAATACTTTTTAACTCCCTCTCGTGTTAATTTAAGCAACTGTTTCTTTGGAAAAACACGTGTAATGTAACATTTGGCATTTTTGCTTAATTAATAAATCTAATGATAATTTTATTAGTCATTCAATGGCAGATTTACTTCAACTCCATTTACAAAATGACTATGTTGTTAGATTAGAGCAAAACTTTCGTTAAAAATTAACAATGCAGTGGAGGACACGTGGGCATCGCATTCCGTATAAATGAACATAAAAATTAGAAAGTCTCAGAATGTGTTTCATTTAAAACAAAATTTCTAATGTAAAGTAATTTTTTTCCATTCTATTTTAATGCCAAGTGCATACAATTTGCTTAAATTATTGCAAGTAACAACTGTTAGTTACTAAAGCATGAATGAAGGCGTGTGCCATAAATTTAGTTACACATTGACTAATTCTTCGAAACTTGATGAACGGGCTACGCTTGTCACGTTTCTTTTGAAATATGGTAGACCTGATGTAACATCGCCTTTTTTTTATATTTACACTTTAGAACCACTTGTCCTGAAATAATAAAATAAGTTTTTAAATAATTTAGTACCAGTTTCATTGGTATTAAATGTTTTTGAATAAATAAACAAAGTTTTTATTAAACTACGCTATTAATTTATAAAAATATTCAAGTTTGATTGGTGATTCATCTCGAAAAGTTTTCATATTCCCGTCGCTCTGAAAAATGATTTTATATTTTAAATAAACCAAGAAATTACTTACGTGCGAGGTAACATAAAAAAGCTCGCTCAGGTTTAGGATGTTTTGCTAAAACCGCGCCACATCTTCGTTTCCGGCATTTCTCGTCCAGACGCCTACGCCCGCACGCAGCATTCGCCGACGATTATCATCAACGTAATTAGGAACGCGTAAAAGATTTCGAGATTACGTGTTTATTGTTAAATTATACACAGAAATTTATGGGCCCCGAACGCCCGGCGCATTCAAAATACATTTTAATTACCGGAGTCCCGGCGCAGACCACACACGCACGCCAACAATTCCGGACTTAATAGGTAGTTTACAATATTATAAAACTCTTGTATTCCGGCGATAATTACCGAACTTTCTTTTTCGGATTTTGATGAAGTAATCAAGACGGTTTTTGCGCAATACTCAGACCGTTCCCATAGAAGACGTTCGTTGGTTGCATGCAGCGCGCAAAGATTTCTTGTTGCACGTGCAAGAACAAAATCGGTAGTATAATTAAATTTGCATACGTAATATGTCAAGGTGTTGATCGAAACCTGTCGTCATCAAAACCCCTTAATTGAAGTTATTTACGGCGGCACTTTAACGGCCGTACAGCTACTTGACTTGAATTACTAAGAGGAGGAGGCATTCATTAGGGATGCTTACCATTTGAAACAGTTCCACAACAAAAAAAAAAAATATTAGTAGCCGTTTATAAAAGAATTCAGAAATTATTGTTGCTCTTATGGGAGAATTTTCAGGTTCAGCTCAGCAAACATGAACTTGAATCTATGTGAAGAAAACAGTAAAGAATAAACATATTTTTTGAAAAATTTTGTCATTGTTTACCAACCATTTATATGAAAACTTTTAATAATCTGGTGCATGAGAAGAAAACATATGAAATATACTGCTTTCTAAATTAAAAAAGCTCAGGCACTTTTTCTTTTAAAACGGTATAATAATTAAAATCTATCCACACAGATTGGCTGTACTTTTTTTTGTAGTTCGAGAAATATGTAGACTTCAACAAAGTCCTTGGCTCTCAATTACTGAACTTGATTAGTGAATCCAGATTCGCTCTTTTTATCATTTCGTTTCATATTCTGGTCGGTTACGTAATGCTTAATGTAAAGTGTGTCGGTTCTATTCCGAAGTATTGATACAAATACCATAACACCGCACGCCTTAGTTTATTTTCTTTACTCGTAACTTCAATTACAATTTGCTAAAATCACTTTCAACAAGATTTTTTACATCGAAGAATCAACGACAAGAAAAGAAGTCGGAGCAATCAGGTGCTATTATTAACGTATAGCAAAATAATTTGAAAAAGTAATCATACAATTTTTATAAAATAGGGTTTTAGTCAAAAACTTAAAGAACTTTTACTTTTAGATGAACTGTTTCAGATGAATCTACTTTATAGAGCTTTTAATGCAAAATACGATCTTCATTATAAGTTGATGATGTAGAAATAAAAGAGGTTCTTCTTTACGTTAACTTAATTGATTGTGTCCTTAAAACTAAAATTAATTTTAATGGCTTTAAGAATACTGAACCCTTCAAAAGACAATAAGTGTGAAAAACTTAAACATATTTGACGTAGTAGTATGTGAGTGGTGCCTATAAACTTCGAACATCCTTTCACACACGTTTCAAGGCGTTTCTAATAAACAACCAGCAATAAAAAGAAAGCCTTTTTGTCGTCGTGTTTCTAGTCTGTTATAGATACATTACCTTTCTTTTATTCTTTTTGTTTGAATACCCGTTCGCATTTCACATTAACATTGAACACATTATGTGCGCTTTCTGTCGCAACCAGGCCTTGACGCAAAAACCTGCAGCAATCAATAATTTTGACGTCAAGTACACATTTGAAAACGGTTCGTTCCGTGTAAAACGGGACGGAATTCTGTGATGTTAGACTCCGGTTTCTTCTCGGCTGCATTTAATGACGGTAAATCAGTATAAAGCATGGACAATTACAAACGCGCGTGTCAAATGGTATTAGAAAACTTGAATCGTTAAAAAGGTGGATTAATGTTAATGCCGGGATGATGACGACTTCTAATGAATGAACATGGCTTACAACTAAAGCCAAAAAGTCCCAAGCGGTTACAAAGAACACACTCTGTAATCGGATAACAAATAAGCTCCTGCAAAAGTTCTGGATATTTATTATTTGATTCAATACTGCTGCACGTGCCTGACACGTCTTGTGATTCCTATTATTACTATAGTACTTGTCCGATCAAATTTGCATACTGACAACGCACAGAAAGCAATTGCAATAAACAAACTTACATTGCGTGGTGAGCACGAATAAAGTTGAAAGTTGAGGATTTTTATTCAAGTCGACATCTACAATTACTTGTTTACAACATCGCGCGAGCGTTTTTCTTACAATCTATTACCGCGAATCCAAACAACTTAATGTGTAATTTAAAAGATAATAGCATCATGTTTAAATCAACACTTTATTATGTTTGTCAGTTTCAATTTGTTTGCGATAGTTTGATCAGAAAAGGTAGTTGAAAAGTTTAAAACATTTTTTTTGGAATGCTTGGAAATTTGAGATATTACGCTTTCAAAATATTGTAATTAGAGTAAGAGTAATTTATGCTGTCATGTTGGCATGTGGAATGTCATTTTTATTTCAGGGTTACCAGTATAAATTAGATGTTTGGTCGGAAAGGCGGAAAAAAGCGGACATTTTCTCGACGTTTGTAAGAATGGAATGCAGGGCAATTTATTTCAATCCGGAACTGTCCTGGTGAATTCAAGACAGGTGGCAACCTAGATTTACTAGACTGGTTCTCTAAAATTTTCGTTAAATAAATAGAAATAGAATAAGAATAGAATCAAGATTTAATTTATTTAAAAAAAGGGTATGATTATTAATTTTTAATAACACTCGTTCTTATAAAAAAGTCTGGTTTCATATAATTGAACTTATTCGATTAATTATTGTTTGAATTTAAAGACGTTTGCTAATCTTTTATAATTGCAAGTATTTGTCAATAGATACCGAAATATTTAAAATACTTAATTTTCTTTAAGGAATTGATTAAAATATTCTCCATCAAGACAGGCACATTTCATAACAGCCGCTCATTGTAATGCGTTTTCGATGTCGCCCAAGCTAATTGTGTCGTGGTAATCTATCGGAACGAAACACTTGTATAACTGTAAACTTGATAAATTAATGCATTTCTTATTACGAAAACAAGCTAATGAATTTTAAAATGAAATATGTTTCCTGCGTGGCGGCGCAACAAAAAAAAAACTAATGTACGAATTATGTAAATGTCACCGCGGTTGAATCCGGAGAAATATCAGATTTTCAGCGTCTGATCATAATCGATTAATAACGGCGGCGATACCATCTTCTGTTCCGGTAAGGCATTCGGGCGAACATTCTAAAATATAGAAACAGTTTCTTAATGTCATTGCGGCCGATAAATTTGACGGCGGTGAATATTTTAGATATTTAAATTGCAGCAACAAATTGTGTCTGCTGTGGTCGAAGGAGTCGCTGCAAATGTTTAACTAACGAGTTAAGAGTCGCACGAAACCATTGCATTCCTTTGTTACATTTTTAAATACCGGGTCGTTATGTAACTAGTTTTATGGGTACCAGAGAAAAGGCTTTAAATAAAATAAATTGTATAGAGATACCAGATATGTAAAAGTGTAAATTCCTTGCACGACCGAGCATGGAATTCAGATTAATTTGTCTTTTCTCAATTTCGAATTTCTACAGTAAGAGAACTCATATACATGTTACAAAAATTCATAAATATAAATCTTAAATTGCGAGTTAAAACTGAAACGTAATTTGAAATCATGCATCATAATTTGTATTTTCAAGAATGCCATGAATTTCAAATTATTTTTTAATTGCTAGAATGGTGGTGGCAGAAAGTAACAGGTGACGATGAATTTGTGTATTAATTCTCATAAGAAATCTAAATTTTAAAACTAAAAGTGTAAGAATTTATTGTATGTTGCTCAGAAAACTGGCAATTCCTTTAATTAAACTAAAGTAATTAAATTTATATCATGTAAGTTACTAATGATAGTTAAACGAATATAAGTTCTATACGACTGGTAATAAAATGTTTAAAAAATGCTCTCTCTTGGAACATCATCAGTTCTATGGCTTTACTTTTGAATATCTTTCTCATTTTCATTCTAATTCCCTTTGAGGCGGTTAATTAAGATTGCGTCAACGTAGGAAAGAAAAACTAATCTTAAGTAAGCAAGACACTTAATATGCGGCTTTATTAGGTGAAAATATTTGTTTTAATAATCACCGGACGCTAATTGATATTTTAGATAACGTGTCGTAATATAAATTACCTCGTCGGCGAGCCGGGCAATAAATAAACGAGCGCAAATTATTGCCAGCGTCCTGAAAGTGCATCGCCAAAATTTCCGCGCGACATTTGCATGAAAGAGATGCCGCCATCGCCGAAAGCGAACAAGGCGAGAATGTTAACAGGTGTGAACGACTCGAATCGTTCTAGAATAAACAGATTGTGGGAACCGGCCGACGAAGGCGAATGAGTTATATTTAAGATTTTGTGAACGCGGAATGGACAGTCCAAAGGCGAAATGTCATCGGGCACTCTGTGACAAATTAGTTTATTCTGTTAATTATTTTCTGAATTTGCATTTTGTAGTAAATTATTTCGTCTTATTTATTTTATTCCTAGACGTGTCTGCGTCTTTAATATGCTCGTAATTTATTCTTTGATATTTTAAAAATGATCTTTTTTTCTAATTTGCGTTCGCATTGGAATATTAGCTGTCTACCAGCATGTCCTTCGATAATATTAAATTTGATTATTCCAGATATTTTTAGCTCCTTGAAAATTGAGCCAATTTATCAGCATCGGACAAAAAGTTTTATTTTTCAATGAATTATTAATTATTGCAGAATTGCCTTTTAAGTGAACTTTGCTCATTATAATTTCCATTCCTTTTTTTTATTTTAAGTTGCAAACTAATTTAGGTGATGATCACTCAACTTTAGAGCGTGTTTTGAAACACTTTTTTATTAGCAAATTTCTTAAATTTGTTTCTCTTGTATCTTTTTATCTTTTTGTGCATTTAATAATTTCAAGATTGTTTTCCTTTTGTACTTCAAGAAGAAACAAGTTTTTTTTTTAATTTGCATTCATAAATATTTAAAATTTTAATACTTCTTATATTTATACTAACGTATTAATTTAATTTTGTTTTATATAGGAAAAACAACTTGTTATTATTATTATTATTTTCTTTTTTCCCAATAGATTTTCTCAGGAGATTCTTTAAATAAAAATTGCTCAAAATTTAATTTTGCTTATATAGTATCTCTGCTTTTATGTGTTTCACGTATTATGAAGCAATCAGTATTAATTCTCCATTTATATTCGGTTCACATCCTAAAATAAATTTCTCTGCGGATAAACAAGGCACTAATAAATTACGGACAATATATCCGACAAACGACAAAAAATATGTATTGTCTTTTACATAATATGAAATATTTCATGCGACCTTCGCTCCGAAAATGAAACTAATAATTCACTGGCGAACAAATTTACATAAAAATGAGTTGCCGAAAAGCCATAATATAATTGATTATTTAGTTATTCAGAATGTGTGCTTCGAACGCAGGCCACGTTCAAGACGGACCAACCTTAAGACATTTTAACTTAAAATTGCGTAAATACTTAACACGTATAGGAAACCTTAATTGGGATGAAACTTCGTGTCTACATTTGTATTCCGTCCGATGTTGGTTTTATTGCTCTTTGTTGTTTTACGCGCGTTTATAAATTATACGGGTGGCTTACGGAGTACTATTTTGGATTTATACGTCTAGACGACATCAATGTTTAACAGAGGATCAGACGTCCTTCCGTCTGATTAGTTTTAATAATAGCCCAGTTTTATGAGTTCAAAACCACCGACATAATGTACTTGCTTATAGGTTTTAATTTATTTAACCTTTTTTGGCAAATTTAAGAGAAACAGGTGGGCTTTTCATAGAATCACAGTATGGCCCTTCGAAAATTGGTGGAAGCGCCGGATTAGATAGTTGTCCCTTTAAATGCCCTTAGTATTAGTCGAGGAATCTATTATATATTTTACATTCCCAATGTTCCACATACATTATATACCCGTGCGCATTGTTATTTGATAAAAATCATTAATAATTTCATAATAAGATAATAATTTTTGGCTAGTATAATTAAGTTCAGTTCCAAATTCAAATTTGATCCATTACGTTTCTTTACTTTTATTACGTGCATGAAACTCGCATTATACATACGATCGAGATTTCATAATTAAAAACACCGTGGAAATAATAAATATAAAATACGTATTTAGATGTGGAGTATAAATGTCACACTAACGTGCAGAGAAAATAAAGCGTCATTATTTATTTATAAACGCATGTTGAACCTGTGTAACTCCTTTTGCAGTTCTCATTAAACAAGTTCTGATAATATTGAACTTCCGTTCTTGTACCAGGCGTAGGTGCTTGATGCTCCTGGACCTTGCTAAAGGTAAAATTACTTGTGAGAGATCATAAGAGACCGAATTACTTCTGTATAACAGCCAACAATAACAAGACATCGCATACCATTGTTCATTATATTTGGAACTTTACGCTGGAATGTGTCTTAAATCGTACTCATAAAAAATAGAAGACAATACGAACTGGTTATAATCTTTACTTGAATTTGATTGACCTCAGAAGGAAAACCTGACGAATTTTGGAAACCATTGAAAGTAAAATTGGCTACCTGAGTTTTTGTCAGGCTCTAAAATAGACCCAAATAAATCAAGTTTTATTGGCGTAAAATTTATTCGAATGCGACACGCCTCGTCGCGCCTTTTTTCTACGTCTTCGGCGTGATGTTAAACTAATTTGATCATCCATCAACCGTAATTTGCAGATACGCCGGAGAATATTAATCGATTCCGCGAGTAATTTAATGGCAGAAACATTTCGCACGTCTTTAACGTCGCGTCGACTTATAAACATTTCTGCGAATTGGACTGTTTTACATAATTGCTGCTGTTCTATAATTAAGCCGTGATTAATATAGTTTTCTACGAGCTACTGATAAACCAAAAATTCGATCACGATGCGTAAAAAATAGTATTGTCGTCAAAATATCACGCAATCTTTAAGTCAATTGCATAACAGTTATATGATGCAATTTTTATTGCAGCAAGACGCAGTTGCAACTACGCAAGAATTGCTTAAATCCAAAGTCTAATTTTTGTTCAGATTTCAAAATCAAAAACATTTTATCCTCATTGTCAACCGAAAGTTGAAATAGCGTAATAGGGGATGGAAAGGGTATTTCCTTAAACTAATCAAATATTTATTAATATTAAGATGATGAAGATTAAAAAAAGGAATTGTTTTATCAACCACGTTAAAGCAATTTGGATTTTTTTTTAAACTGGTTCTTGATGTAAATTCCGATCACAATAAACATTCTTTTGAAATTAGATCTAAGCGGCGACATTCGATTCAAGACACCGCCTTAAAAATAAACATAAAATATATAGATAGCCATTCAGAAGTAAAATTTATATAAATTTCTTGCTTGTGTAAACACGCATCAAAGAGAGTAATAAAGTTCATAAGAGTTATTAAAATAATTCGGAAATAAGTTCGGATTTGAGGAGCGAACGTCTTAAAATTAACATCCAGCTAATGGAAGCAAACAGTCCGAGTCTTCTTTAATCTCATTATTTAGTCGAGAAAAAAAAAATTAGTTTCTACGGTTCGTTCACGCATCGCATTACAAATAGCTGCTGTTCTGCCAGTTTCAAGATAATTGACTCTTCTCGCCGCAATAATGTTGTAGATTAGTGGTTTATAAATATAGATGGAAGGTATTGGAAGGCACACTCTGTTTAGGAAAACATTCATTAATTCTGAGTGCATAATTATTTTTCACGGGTGGGCCAACAAAACCATAACACGTGCTCATTCAATTAAAAGCGGAAATAAAAATAATTTCCTGGAATTTATTTTTATTTACTTCTCAATGTGCTTTGCATTTAAGTTCACAAACTTGTGCCACTTTTTTCCAGCTGTTCTAATCCACTTAAAAAATTCTTTTCGAAGCTCCGTAAAAAGATTTCTGATCCCGATCTAAAAAATATCACCTTCCTCGCAGATTCCTAGTAAATTGTCGAAGTAGGTGAGGATTTTCTTACAATTCTCGTGTAACAGAAAGATTTCTTTACAGAGCTTGTAAGGTTATTTTTGTTCAAGAATCTGTTTTAAGTTGGAAGTATAATTCGTTAAGCTTCTGCTTTAGTTGTTGAGCTTATGGCATATATTTAATTAGAAGGATACTCGTACCCATCAATTTTCTTGCAGAATTTTTGGGGGAGTACAGAACCTTTAGGTATTCATTGCATAGATTCTTGTTTTGTTTCTGGGTCCCAAAAATGTACCAAAGTTTCTTCGTCAGTGATAATTTGTGAAAATAAGTTTGAATTGGCCTCTAAGAGAGACTAAATGCTCATGCGGCACAATTCTTGTTCTGGCGTCAACAGCCTAAGAACCCAGCGTGTAGATACTTTGCTAAGGCCTAAGTCAAAGTACAATATTCTTAAAACTGACGCTTCAGATATACCATTTGCTATACAATTGATGGCGCTTTCAAAGATGAGTCCTTCATTACTAAATCCTTAACTTTTAACATTTTGAATTTCTAAGAGTTTTCCACATTTTAGATCTTCCTACACAAAGTAATGTGCCCTATTCTTTCTGCGTTCTCGATTGATAGCACATGTGAGTGAAATGTCGAATAGCTGTTAGTAACTTTAGCTCATGTATGTGACAAGGAAGTCAAAGTCTAGATCACGTGACTTAAGATTACATGGAAATGGTGGTCATATATGTGTGTATATTCTCTCACTCTTAAGTTGATATCAATTCCTTTTTATCTACTACAGCAGTCTAACTACTTAACACGTCATTTTGGTTCTGCATGGACTATCCAGCCTGACGAAACTGCTTTAATCAAAATTTGACTTGGAAATATAATGGACAATTATGGTTATATATTGCCGTTATCTCTCATAAGTATTTTTAGGAGCATTTCTTTCTTTAGTCAAAAATTTTGTTGTACTGACCATTCAAGATCTTTTTAGACTTTAGAAGGCCATGCTTTTTTCGTTAAGTTACGTGCATGTGACTCAAAATGTGACAGATGTAAAATTTTGACGTTTTAACGTCAGTTCCATCGACTATATTGCTTCTTATACTCTGCTATGGCATGAAGAGAGTAAAATAATAACATTGAAATAAATAATTACTTGTGACTTGTTAAAAATGTTAAAAATCATTAATGTTGTTCGGCGCCACTTCTCAAAAATATAACCATCAAATTAAAATGGAGGTACCAACAAAAATGTCACCCTAACATGGCCTACGAGTCTGAAAAAATCGTGAATAGCTTATACTTCGATATTCTAACTTCGTATCACTAATTCTCTACTTTTAAAAATTTAATAATTCCTATTTTTTAATCAAATGAATTGAATTTTTATACAGATGCGTCAAAAACTAGTCAATTCATAATTAATAAACGTACTCTCCTTATATAGCTAAGTTGATACTTTTTTTTTGAGTCTGCATTAATTGCAACTCATGGTTTTATCCTTATTGATTTCAGCTAAGCTTTAACGAATAATTAGACTTTTAATTAATGTTTGCAAAATAAATTTCAAAGTTTGAACAAATTTGTAGTTGATCTTTGATTTAATCAACTTTAGCAAAGTCCAATGTAGGTGTTATTTTTTGCAATCGTTCGTACTTAAGTCGTAAAATTTTCACACTCCAGTTTTATTGAATAGAAACAGCGACCGCAAGTTCAAGTAAAAAAAAAACAAAAACGTAAAACTGTCGCAGATATTTATTATTCTGCTCGCCGGGTTTATTATTTGAACGAATTTAGGAAAGCGAAGTAAATCGTAAAACGTTAGTTTTGAAAAAGTCATGTTATTTCACATGTGGGATCATATTTTGCACAATTTCCAAACAATTTGTTAAAACAGAATTAAAATCGTGATTTATAAAACTATTGTTTTGCCGCCAGGTGGACGACGGGTTTGTTTTGGAAAAGTAATGTTGTTCGATCCAATCTAAGAACAGTTTCTAAATAATTTCGCAATATTTAAGTGTACTGTAAAGGCCATTGTTTTGTCAGGTGGATGGATGATGGGGTCAGTAGGCGGAAGGTAGAAAGTGAAAAATACAGTGACTGCTGACAGACTTGACAGGCTGTGCCCCATTATGCTCAGGTGAGCCGTCGTTCACTCAACATGCAGGCGGTCAATAGAATGAGGAATTGCATGCAAATGTTATTCGTAATGTGTCGGCTCGTAAACTAAAGGGACCCTCGTGCAGCGTTTACTAAACTATGCAATAAGTCATCATGTCAGAAGAGCAGAGCAAAGCGCGTCGACTGCGATTCTTCACTCGATGAGTGGCCCACTAGACGAGATGGCTTATTTATAACTGACCCAGCATCCATTACGTCTGCCTATTCGAGACACGCGCTCTGCGACTTTATCTTCTTTCATTCAACGCATTTTCGATTCCAACTTGCTTCATTACAAGAACTATTATTAGTTTAGAAGCTAATTACCATGTGGCACCTACAAATCCATTTATTCGACTTGCATAAAATTGGAACGTTCGTCTTCCAGGGTCCCAGCGAAGTGACGGACGTTTTTCCTAATCATGCAGGCAGCTCAGGAGAAGGATCAAAAGATGGTTAAAAGACACACAATAAATCTGTTCCGTCTTTGAAATACGTCAACATCGTTAATTAAACTTGACTTAGTGTGTTTCCTCTGAATGAAAATGTGGCTCACGAGAGTAAAATAATTCATTTGGTAGGTATCTATTAAGGCCATTAAAATGGAAATTTAAAAATGAATTATAAAAGTTAAATATATTAAGGAACTCATTAATTAATGAACTCAAAACATGTAGATATGAAGAAACGCAACAAAAAAAATCGATGGGTTAACTATGAGAACGTTCAATGAAGATTTGTACCTTCCTCAATAAATTATGTATTACATACTTAAAAACCTGACTTATGAGAATTAACTTATTTGGAATGAAGGAAAAAGCTGGTTTTGTTTTTATTAAGTTTATTTCCTGTCACTGGCAACTTAGAAAAAGGTAAGATCCAATTAGTTTAAATTTAAATTTATAGCAAAATACTTGCTTTCATTTTCAATAACCAATAAACGATTTGTTCGAATAAGAGTCTGCGTTTTTCAAAGACACTTTGTAATTAATACTTTTCTGTATTTCTCTTACATAATTCATTTACCGTATTGAATAGCAACAGAGTTATTGCGATCAACGATGTATCAAATGTATCAAAGATTTGAAAGTCTAATACAGTTATTTAATTTGAAGAAGTTATCAACGTACAGCGAAATGTAATTTTTTAACCATTTTTGAGATAATTATCTACGTTTGAAATTTGAAACAAGAAAGTAATATGAGAATAAAAGTGGACCGAGAAGCTAAAATCTAGAACGTGTCAAAAGGAATGAAAAATACAAATGAAGAAAGAAGCAAAGAGGAGATAGATAGAAAATTACAAATACATCCGGAATTTGAAAATATGAAGAACGAGGTTAAAACAGAAAAGCAATATTAGAACAAATAGTGATCCACCATGTAAAAATGGATCAGAAGCTCTTAGAGCTAAGTTCGTTCGGAGATGCAAAATCTAAATACCATCTCGTCAAGGTGAACACAAGAACACTAGCGACGTGAGTAAGGCCTATTATTTAGACTTTTTGCGTTGACTTGTAAATAGTTTCCCAACTACCTCCTTTCAGATCCTTCTCATAGAATTTTAATGTAAAAAAATTATTAGAGCGGAATAGAAATCCGTAACTCTTAACTGAACATAGGGAATGGTCAGTTTCAATAAGAACTCAAAATAGTGACTGAATTTCATTAAAAAATAAAACATAAAATGTAAATAGAGCGTTGAGAACCAGTTATCTTAAATTCAAATTCTGAACGAGTTAATTAATCACTATTGAGTGCAAGTAGATAAAAGCTCTGTTATGAAGCACTTAATCTTTTAATATTATTTCTTGTTTGGAACTGTAAAATTTCCGACCAGCTTTTGTAATTAGAGGAACTTGTTACTGTAATTCCAGATAGGTATTGTTTCTGGAATTAAATATCAGGAGCTTCCATTTCTATATAACATTTATTCTATTATAATTCAATATCTTGATGAAACAAGTGAATGCTCTGTTATATAACAAGCACATTACATGAGTCCTTTGACCTTACAATAAGTGCAAAAGATACCTAACTCTTGATACAGAAACTTAGGAGTGCACGCATAAATCGCTTTCTGGTTGTTATTTAACAAGGTTCTATGCAGATTCGGTAGGTCATCTCGAAATCCGAACAAATAAACGCCGATTTATTTCGGCGTTGCACGTGCGAACGGAATTTGACATACCTTCCATTGATGTGTTAGACTTCGGCACGGGCGCAAATAAATGCGCTTATAAATAATCACCGCCGGAATCTACAGAACTATGCTTGGTTGCATTCGGAAAATAAATAAATCTGCACATTGCCGCCTTTATAGTAACGGAATTCTAATACGAACAGACACGAATTTTGGATACCTTTGAGATCATAATCACTTAATGTTTCTCGATGTTTCGACTCGTGTTATGAAAATTGTTAGTTCAAAAGAGATATGCGCGTACTTATTTTTTATTGATAGCTCAGATAGTCCTTGCTAATCCTTAGTAGTTAACGATTTGATTTTTGTTTGATTAGATCTTTCTTCTTTTGTTTTCTGTATTGTGTGGCTTCGGTTATCCTTTGCAATCCTTGATTGATAGGGATTTACTTCTTGTTAAATTATGATTTTTATCTTTGTAACTGGAATTATAAAAAGATGATGATATGCTTTCCTGGGTTATGAATAAATTACCTATCGGTTATTTCTTTTGTGAAACCAGTCTCTTTGACGTAATAACCTTAAAACTGAAACTGCGTCATTTAAACAACCGGATATGTATTTCTTACATTTCTGCAATACAATGTGAATACAATCACCGACGTATCCCAGGTCTCTCTGATTATATAAAGAGTTGAATTGAATTACATTCGTGCTTAGGCATTTCTAGCGGCCTTGCAAGGTTCCAAGTTAAAATTATGTCTTGTCCATTGCAAGCGTTTCCTAGCAGGAATTTACGTTCATGGCTATTTATTGCACACCGTATTTGATATACAGTGTCTACCGGTTCGCAGGCGCACGTTCAATCGTGCTAACCGTCAATTTTGCATTCACAAATAAATCAAAGAAACTATTGGAATGGCATTGGAACTTGGTCGCTCCCCGGACTCAGTAGTAATGGTCACTTTTCCGTGGTAACTAAAAGCTGTTGCTTGCAAGCAGAAAACGCGTAAGATGCATCCTGCATACTTAAGTTCGTAAGGACGCGATAAAAACGGAGTGCCTCGTCGACTCGTTTGCACGTTGAAGGTTGCGCATTTAAATAAACGACTTTTTAAAAACGCATAAATATGTTATTTTAATTTCTTCATTCGGCGGCGAGCAAGTTTACATTTATAATTTTATCACGCGGAATGCTTGTTCCCCGTCCCGTCCCGTTTTCTATGGGTACCGTTTCACTCTTGATTCGATGCGGAGTCAGCTGCATTTCAAGATCATTTACAGGTTTGCAGGAATGACAGGTCGAATCGTTTCGCCGACCCAAGTTGCACGCTTTATGCAAATCTACTGTCGGTTCAAATGAAAACCGCCGCCGAAGATGCGGGAACAAGAATTCGTTCGTTCGCATGAAATAATTTTATTATGCTTTAATTGCTGTGCAACTTTATAACCAACAGGTTATACAGGCCTTAACGTTTTCTATACATTTAAAGTATCAATACTTACATTTCCTGATCTTACTTTAACGTTTAATCAACCTACTAGTACGCACTTTCAATGTTTATTAATATTTTACTGTAATTACATGTTAATTAAATGTCGCTCATGAATGAATGTACAGTCATACATGCATTAACTGAATACTTTTTTGATCGCTGTAATCTAATCACTTTCGTACGGTACTAGACTTTTATACCACCGTAGAAGAAAAACATTAACAAGTTAGAGTAAACTCGTTTCTATTTACACTCGATTACAATTTGTTAATGAAACCATAAGTTTCATGGAAAATTCAAACCTATGAGGGAAAGTTCATGCAACATTTCAACTAGTATCCCATGATTGCTTCTGAAGACAGAAAATCTTACACAGATTTCGAATAACAAATGGGTATTGAACTTATTTCTTAAATGAGTAATGTTTGCTCTTGTTATTTTCTAATGGCTTGCTCTGTATTTAATCAATATTATGAACTTGAACAAATCAGAAACGATTAGTTGGATGGAATTTTCTCCACTTCTCCGGAGTGCCTTTGTGAATTTTCAGACATGAGCATTTACGTATCAGTTGTTTGTTAAAATTAAACGTTCGCTGTGCCATATCTACTTCATAGTATATTCTAGGATCTAGGCACAAGGTTCATATAAAAATCAAAGGATTTAAGACAGGAGAACGCAAAATTGATGTGTGCGTCAGTCAGGTACTTAATCGTTTCAAATTGTTAAATAACTTCAACTCATAACGGGAATTTACCATTCTATTGAAGTTTTCGGGCACAAAGAGATGGACTCGGGTCTCATCACAAGTGACAATGCACTTAAGAAATCCAACACCATTTATTTCGAAACATTGGACTACATCGGTGGGCTTTTTATTCAGGGGACTTAACACTGACTTTAACAACAATAGATTATCATGGTTTCCACACATCCAACATTTAATGAAAAAGTTTTTACTGTTATTTTTCGATTTTCACAAAATAAACGATCAACACGTTCAATATTGGTTTCATTCACAACGGAGCAACGCTTTTTTTTTGTTAGAATCTTCAGGAAGCGCGTTGTATAAATGACTAGTCGAAATTTCGAAATCGGAGGCAGAAAGGTCGTGGATTTGTAAATATATTTTTGTAATTAAGGGCGCCAACAATTTTTTTATTTTAAATTTGAAAAATTTATTTGACCAACCCAAAATTGGAAACAGTTGGTTGCAACAAAATGTTTAAAACTGGTATTTTCAAAAATATGATGGTATAGATTTAAAATTAGAAATGAAATACGTATGCTATTATATAATAAAGAAATTGAGATATCAATGTAATAAATTGTGTTTAGTAGAATTTAAAAAAAGTCATCAAAATGAAACAGAAATGTGTAAATATTACAAAAAAAAAAACTAATTATGAAAATGGTCAATTTACAGGCCAAAAGAAAGCACCGTAGTAAAGCTTTACTTCAGTTCACATCTGTAGTGTAGAATTATAATAAATAATTTTAACAAAGTAAATTAATGTTTTCTTATTATATAAATATGAATATGGTTCTACTTGAATAAGGTTTACTATGATAAAAAAAAGAAACTACATACGTAATTATGATTCAGTTTAAATCAATTAAATGTAGATCTTAAAACGTAAATCTCTGATAGTTTATCCACATGAAATTCAAAATTCAAGCAACGTAATTTTATAGATTGGCTCACCACTACCGGACGTTTGGTATATGAATTTCCCTTTTTATGTAGAATGGAAGTTCCGATTTGGAAGCTTGTTATTCCTGTTAACTGGGCCAAGGAATTTCCTTTGACCACATGGGCAAAATGGTGTCCCAAGAGCGGACCACGCCGTTCATAGTTTAAACCAAGGCAATTTATTCGATAGCTTGCCGTGCAACTCTGGTTTTAAGAAATATTAGAGTTAATAAAGAAACTGAAGAAAAAGAAAAGCTTAACCTGGAATTTTCAGGAGTTCACAGACATACCGAAAAATATTTATCGGGAAGTATTTAATTATATTGTCGCAAGTGCCTATCAAAGCGACCGGTACCGGAAGATCGAGGAAAAATTCGCACACGCCGTTCAGAGCAGCAAACCCCACCCTGAAGATCGAACTCCAAAGTTTTTCTTTGATAAGACCAACAAACGTGAAAATTGTCGCCTATATCTTAGACGTATTTTGGCCAAGAAAATTCAATTTAGCTTAAAAGTTTAAATGTTACAACGGTGGAGCTACGCATGTTAGTTACACCTTCTTTTTCATGGTTGTTGAAACTTTTGCATCTGTCGTAAACTTGAAATAAACATGTTTTCCCAAACTGTGCCGGAGTTTCAACAAAATTTCTTCTCCAACTAAAAATGTTATGATTATTCTTTGTGCAACAGAAGTTGAAACGTCCATGTTTGACATTCAAGGCCGTTTTAGACTCATTTCTTGGTTCAATTTCGACAATATCTATTTGAAACAAGAAATGTTTGGGCTGCAGACGTGGCTTGCAAGTGGAATAACACGTTCCATTTTTTCAAACTAGTTTCTGATTTCAATTGAAACAGTTTATTGTATAAATTAAATAGTTCAAGAACTTGAATCAAATCTTGTCCAAATAAATAGGTAATGTATGTAGGATGACATTTTATAAGAAACAAGTTCGGTATATAACTTTGTAGCAATTACAATTTAAGAAAAATAATAATTCTGATTATTAGTTGAACTCGTAATCTTAATTAAAGATTATAACTATATCATGCTGTTCTTGTTATATTTGAACATTCTGAGTCACACACCTACTATATTTATTTTTTCTGAAGCAAAAGCTCTGAAGAAGAAAGAAACAACCAGAAATTTCGTTTAGAATGAAATTCCATTTTAAAGAATTCAGATATTAAGCAATTTCTTTTAATAACAGAATTGTAGATTCTCGAATTAAAGGACCTCGAATAGACAGATTTCAAACGAATAAAATTTGAACTGAGAAATAATTAAGTAAGGGTTGAGAATCTCGAATATGCACATCTGCTCGTTTACGTTATAACTTGGTTGAAGACCAAAGGTATTCATTGTGCTTCATGCATTAAGCAATTAACATTTTCCGCGCAATTACGAATCACTATGAGTTGACAGTAAAGGAAGTTTTGTGTAACTTTGTCGGCTGTGATGCTTTTAATCCAGTGGATAAATTGGTACCTGTAAAGCAAAGAGAACGCATGCGGATGTCTCACGCACGTGCGTGCGTTTCGTTTCTGCGCACAGTCCCGCTGCGCTCAGGTGTGTCTTTTATTAGGCGCACATACAGACGTTGTGATATCTGGCGAGGAAAGGGAAGAACACAGTTACCAATATAAAGAGAAAAATATCAATAATTCTTATGTCTTTACAAATTATTAGACCGGCTGTTACCTACGATTTATCATTTCGGTGGCATGAAATACTTACGTGTATTCGAAAAGACTTCTATTTGAGTTTATACACTTTTATAATAAATATCAAGCATACAAAGCGTGATATGATGAATACAAGTACGTGAGAAAAAAGTGAGTGAAAATTGTTATAAATTATAAAGTTGTCGGCCCAGTAGGGATTCTCCTTTATTTAAAGCTTTTGGTCTTATTCAATGTCCAATTAAAGTATACAAGAAACGACCGGGCTCGTTCTTTTATTAATTAACTTTAATAATTTTAAACGAAATCATAAACAATTTAACAGTTAACATTTCTGTTGTACGTCTATCCTAATGTTGTAATTCGATGTGGTAACACATCTTAAGTATTTTGTGTAAAAAGATTTTTAAATTATGAAGCAGAATATTGAGTATGCGAGTATACAGTTTAGTTTCTACTATAAGCGGGTGTACTGTAATTTGATTATATTGCATAAAATAGACAGATATAAAGCAAGCTCAGTTTTTGTTTTCGTTTGACAAGCTTTTGTCTCTTACCATTGGACTGACAATATAATTTCCATACCTACGTGGGGGGTAACGTACAATAATGAAGCCATTTAAAGTGTGCCCTATTTCTAATGATGAGGTTCAAGTCATACAGGGAGTGCCTAATAACTCGTACCATATTACAAGACCGACTGAATAAAATTTTAATTAAATTACCAAGTTACGTGAACTGCAACTGGGGCAAGCACTACATCAAAACTGTCGTGGGTCGGAGTAAGATTTACGAGACACTTAGAAATTTCAAAAACATCAACTTAAATATCTTCTATAATTCCGACTAATTAAAGCCGGCGTTTTGTTATTCGCCCGAAAAATAAGCCGTTAAATTCGGAAAGCGCGCACAATTATCGTGGCACTTAATTAATTTCACCGGGCGGCTTAATTTTAGTGTGCCCTGGTTGGCGTAATTCGGTTGAAGCCGTCTTGGAATGTGCGCATGTTATTATTAGTAATATAATATATTACTACTGGAAACAAAAAATAAATTAAAGCTTGTTTCATTTAATTTAGCAAACCGTTTGCTTCATAAACAAGGTTTGGAAAAGTGGCGTTTTATTTAATGGAAGCAAGTGCACGAGCATTTCTCTTTGTCGTAAAATATGGTATATTATATTAATATGCTCACCTGCTGCAGCCTGAATGAAATAAATTTGCGTGACGAGTTTAGCTTTAATGTTCATATTTAAAGCAAAATGGAGGTAGTTGAGCAATACATTTTCTTGCATCACTAAATAATTCTCCATAAAGATATAGCTTAATAAATTCTGTACTGTAAAGTGTAATCACACTTGGAGTTAAAATGGGAGTAAATCAGGAAGAAATTACTGCGGCTGGAATTTTCGAACGAATTTAGAAAGTACTTTATTAATATTATTAACGTATCAAGTCGTGAAGAAATAATTTGGGATTCTCGTTTCTCGAATAATAAAAGCAGTTTTTTAACAAGATAAATAATATTTCACAAAATGTTTTATAAATTAGCCAATAAACGGTTTAGAAACCTAAGTTGCCCTTCTATAAAGATCTATAAAGTGAAGCTATATGCAGTTTTCCTTTTGCTTTGAGGATTGCTTTGAGCACATATATTTTTTATAATTTCAAATAAAAACTTTATTACCTTCGGTGAGTAATAATACAATTATTGAAATGACATTCACATTATGAAATCGTAAAAGTGTGTTTCTAATGAATTAAATTCAATTTAATATCTATAGTCCACTTTGTCACTTCTTTAATTTTATGTCCTCACAGTTTATGAGTACATATATGCTTCATTACTCGCAATAGCAATTTATTGAGTTAGACTGATTGTTAATCTGTAATGGTGGATGTAATGAAATTAAGTTATCCAATGTAACATCCACCAAAGATTCAATTAGTTTTTATGACCATCGTCAAGTCTCATGCGTGCTACATAATCAGTTTTGACTCTGTTTAAGCAAATGTCTAATAAAAAATAATTCCCAGTATATTTATATGTACCAAAAGTAGTAAAGTCTCGGGGCTCGATTCATTTTTAATAATTTTCAAAATTATGATTTTCTAACTGTTCTCCTACTTACATAACTGCGCAGTTAATTAAAAAAATGATTTACAAAGTCAATAAAAGTTTTACGACAAAATTTATGCAATTCCTTCGATATAAAATCGTAATTAAGGAAAGCCACCAACCAAACTACTACCTACAAGAGCGAAGTTCATTCATATATATTTTCTTAATCAGAGTGTTTACGCAATGGAAAAGCAGTTCCATTAAATAAACGATTCCAATAAACAACATCTTCTCATTATACAAATAATTGCGCTTGATTTGAATAAATAAATTCCGACTGGCTATGGCTTCGGCATGCAGTTGGTTGCTGTTGTTGTTGTTGAATTCTTCTGGAGTATTAAACTGTTTTTACTAACGTGAGAAAAGCGGAGGAAAATTTATTGCGCAACGTAAAAATATGTGTGTATAGGGACACAGTTGTCGGATATAAATCAAATTTTATTCGAAATTCTTTTTTATTGCCTTACTGCTTGTTTCTTATGTAACCACTTCTTCTTATCTGGACAACATTATTAACTGGAAGTTATGTAAACGTGAACGAACAAACAAATTCACTGCAAAGTAAATACACCGCTGCGACGAGATCGATATCGGTTCTTAATAAATTATTTCGATATGGCACATGTGAATAAAAATTCATAAATAATTAATTTTTAAAGACATAAACTATAAATCGCTTTTTATTTAGTGCCTAAGAAAGCGTTTTTTTTTTCATATTATATTGAAGCCATATTTTAATAACGGCGGATTATCTGTCAGTGGTTACGTTAAATGTCAAGCTTTTTAATTAATGGTATGTAGTTGAGCATACAGTCGTTATTTTAAGTTTATAGAATAAAGGACTTACAAATTGAGGATTTCTATTGTAACGCATTATATTTTCTAATCTTTTTTAAACAGAAGCCGCAGCTGTATGGCAAGCAGGTTCGTAAACTGATCTATAAATATTTCAATTTATTCTTCTACTTATATTCTTCTTGTTGAGAAGTTGCTGTTCATATTTCTCATTCCAGTTGTTGAATTTATCGCTTTAAATCCTTATGAAACTGTAGCTTGTAAGACGAAAAGAATTTGAATAAGAAATTAATTATATCAGTAAGTTGTCACAGTTACTTATTTATAATAATTGGCAAGAAAGTAAATTACTAGTCATTTAACTTTGTTGTATTAAAATGCCTTACTTTTAATAATACACTGTACTAAGAACATGGTATAAATTATACAGAAGATGTTAATGGTCTGATGGAATAAATTATTAGATTTTCTTCTCCAATATTGACCATGCATGACACGTAGGTAACGATAAGGCCTCTGCTAAATGTTGGTCGATTACTGGCGCATCAAAAGAGATGACTATATAACCAGTTAGAATCAGTTTACTTGTCGGTTTTGTAGTTGTGTGGTTGCAAAACCTTACTTTCCCTCACTCCGCACGAATAATTTAATCTTTCATTTGTGGATTTGAAATGTGGGAATAGATGAAACCGCATCCAATTAAATCGGTCGTTAAACGTCCCCACGCACATATAATTGTTTTCCCTGTATAAACTTGTCACTAGCGTGCATATTAAATTTTTTTGTATAATCGTCGTTAAGTCGGGAATCCAGCTTGCACGCAATTATTGAATAAACAAATCAAGGAGCTTGCAGAATTTATCGCGGACATTTATTGGAGTCACGCATAGGAAGAGAGGTTAATCGCGTACCCAGCGACTTCCATTAGTACCAATTAGTTTCGGATTGATTGCGGTAAAAATAACCTGGAAATCAGGAATTCCTCCTGCCACGACGCCCCCTTTCTCGCGCACACGTTAATATTATAAATTTTACGGAATATCGAGCAGACGCAGGAACTTAACGGGAACGGTTATAGCTGCTGATTTAATGGTTCACTTCAGCAGTTCATATTAAGACTTCGATGGTACGAGGAGATCTCCTGGAATTCTTGACGGAATAATACAGATATACTTACTTTACTCACATGCATGAAATTTTAGCTGAAATTGTAGTTATTATTGCTTTCGTAAAAACCGCAATCCAAATAAGTACTTATGATCTTCTAACTAAAGTAATTTGATAACGTTGTAATTTAAATTTCCTTTTAGAATGTTTGAAAGCTTTAAAATCACCTTTTATTTTCATTTTACAATTACGACCTAATAAACAAATTACAAATGAGCTTATTTTACTGCAACAGGCGTTTAATGAGTTGTGATGAAACTCACGTCAAACTAAATTTCATGTGTGAACATGAGATCTAAAACCTGTCCTCATAAAGCTATGGTTCAGTAATAATAAAACCATATGTAATCTTAGTGTGTGGTGTTCTTATCGAATGGCATGTAACACGTAAACATAATATTACGAATTTAAAAAAAGAATTTCAAAATTTCCACCTCGAGCAGCAGTTCTGTGATTTTCACATTACAGATTGCCTTTACTCGTTGGGTTATTGCAACCACTTTATATTCTCTAAAATAGCTTCAATTCATTCTAAATAGATACTAAGTGCAAAAAATAAATGAGTTTTCGGTTCTGCTTTCTTACTACTCTTCTTAGTGTTGTCGTTTGTGATTTACAACTGCTGTTGTTTCGTAAAGAACAAAACGTCGGCAAAAGAAGAAAATAGAGTGCCATCTAGATTAGAACCACATTTCATGTTAATTTGAAAAATTAATAATAATTTATTTAATAGATTAAATGTACTCGACAAGAATCTTCTGAATTTATCAATAAGACATACCAATGGGTGTGTACAATATTTTTTTAATCATTGCATTGTATTTATGTTGTTCAACAACCGATAAGCTCAGGATTTGCTGTGTTCGTTGTCGAGTTATCCTCGATATCAGTTGTGTGTGGTTCGTTTAAGCACCATTTCATTATGTCTAACGTGAAGTGAGGCGTGTAAATCTGATTTTTCACCGTTTCCTCGCTGCGATTGAACAAAACAAATCGATGATAATAGTATCGGCTGTCGGTGCCTTGCCTGGATATGAATATACGAGGATACTTAAAAAATCCTACGCAGACGTTTCGTAAAACGCGCTAGGGTGCCACTAGTTGCTAGCCGCGTTCGGCAATAAAATAAAGATTACTATCAATAGCTAAGTACATTGGGTCGTTGTTTTATAGAATACTATAACTTAGCATATTAAAATGCATAAATAAGCGGTTCGGAATCGTTAAATTCACTCTTTCTTTTTTTGAATGTGACTCTCCGGACTCCGGACCGTTACGGCAGAGAAGAGTCTCTTGGTTACCTCTCATCCGTTTATCGTTAAATTGCCCGTTAATTTATTACATCTCGGCCACTTATTTATATCAGATTTAATGACTGCCTAATCTCTCGACACGTAATTCGTATAAGTATAAGCTACGACTTTTAAAATAGTTTAAATTATTGAGATTACGAACACTGAAACGAAATTAATTTTCGATGTATAATTTACTGTACGCGAGAAGTGCCCTTTAAGAGGAACGCTATCAATCACTTAATTTGTGAGACGCTTTTAATTTACATTTACGATAAAACATTATGGAAATTAAATGGAAGTCTCCATTCTCTGAATTATTTATTTAAGATAGTTAAGTAATTCTTGGCTGTAAAAATAATTAGTTTATTAATTTTCTGTATTAAAATAATTTAGACATGGAGAATTTCCATAAGTGCGCAAGCCTTTTTCTTTGGTAGAATAGAAACATGCAATACGCTTAAGTGAATTCACGTCACTGCCATATTTGAAACGAACGATTACTCAAGTTTATACTGTTCAAGTTGCTTAAGGCACGCAGGATAAGTAAGGTTTATTTATTTATAGGTTTTCATGTCTCCCTAGACAGGATATTAAATTTAATAAACAGATAAAAGGTCGCTCACGATTTTAAACGAGTAAGCAAGTACTGGTTTACAATTTTTTACTTATCTTACAATTAGATAAAGATTTAACTTCGAAATTATGCTAGAAAATGAAATTTCACCGTGACATCCCATCGAAGCCAAGCCATAATTCATGCAATCGATTCGCTTAATGCAAATTGCAAAATCGCTCGCCATATTTATTCGTCAACCAATCGCGATTTGCATTAACAATAATTTATATTCATTGGCTTAAACGCATTAAACTATCTCGCGAATTAAGAAGTGAGAGTGCGACGTCGTCGGCGCGGTGTCTTTTAAAGAACATCGCCGGCGTTGGCTTATCCGGTGCCCGCTGAAATAAATTTGCGTTTAAATTGATTTCGAGAAACGCGATTCAATTACGATTTTTGCGGAACAATTGATTTAGTACGCAGTAGACGGTTCGCTTAATTAAATGCAGCGCATGTAAATCGCACGCGGAATATGTTTATTGCTAATTATTATCCGTCCGGATGATGCGACGTGGGTGCGCACACAGGATTCTTGGAGAACTTGAGTTATTATTATGTTCTTTGTTCGGGTATGAACTATGCAAGTTGTACTAAATCAACGGGAGCAGGGATACATATGGAAGTCTAGACGGTTGTAGTAATTTGCTTTAAAAACAAAAATAAACAGTTAATCCTTCTATTTTCATTTTTGCAATATCTTACTTGCAAAAGAAAATATTTTGAATTGGAATTATTTTACTTATATTTTCTAGAATATGTTGAAAACTAAACGGTACTCCTTGGATAAGCATTTATCTTTCTTCTTTAATTCAGTAATTTATGATATTCTGTCACTTTTTTGTCGTAGTCCACTTAGGCAACTACGATGAAAGGGAATGATTGACGTTCTTATTACAAGTTATGACTAATATATGCCTACTAATTGCGGCGAATGTTTGCTTTATAAAGGAACCGTCATTAAATATAGTTGCAACAAAAATTGAATAAAAATTAGTGATATAATAACAAATGACATTATAGATGATACAGCTTCATTTACCGGGAAATATTGACAAGGCTTTATGAATATCTTTGTTCCACTTCCTTCAGATAAGCTTAATATTCTAATGTAATAAGGAATTTCATAATTTCCACATAAAAGTGCAAGAGATGAAAGATGCAATATAAAAAAAAGTGCATTCCTCTCTTTGGAGTAGTTAAAATATAAATTAAGATACAAGTGACTGGCTCAACAGTAAAGATTCTTTTATTTTCTGGATAATACTAACTCCTTCAAGGATAGAAATGCTTAACACTTTCTAGCTAATACTAATTGCTTTAGAGATACAAACTATTACCTCAAAAGTTAAGTGTCTCTCTTTTCCCGGTTAATATTAACTCCTTGAAAGATGAAGTTAAACGTCCTAACTCCGTTTACTTTAACATCAGAAACGAATTGACGTGAGGTAACATCGAAAAGGAGTTCAAAAAGGGCTCTAATTAACTCTAGATTTTTATGTGTGCAAGATTTATAAACTGAAACAAAAAAGTCACAATTTTGTAGGTCCAATTTACAAAAAAAAAAATTGCTTGTATTCAGTGCTTATTAATTTTAAATAGTTTCCCTGTCTTTCCAGAACTAAACGGTATTCACAACCATTAATTTTGCTACTTATGAGAATGATTCACGGCAGGTAGTTTCGTGTTGCATTCGATAATTTATGAATGTAAATAAATCGTCAAAGGAGCACAGTGACATTCTAACATTAGAAGCAAACGTTAAGCACGTACTTATCCATTTATATTAAACGCATGTTTTTAGCCCCCCCTCGGGCATGCAATTTATTAATCCACGTTCGCGAAGCTCGTCGAATTACACTTGTATCTTTATCAAAAGCAGAAATAAAGATCTCCGATTAAACTGCGTTTTGCACGACAGCAAAAGGAGCAAAACGAAAACCACAGGGCGAAATGGCGCAAGGAGTGTCTTCAGAACGGCAAACGACGTCGTCATTTAACCCAACAAACGGAGGCAAACGGTTAAGTAGGTGGACAAATTTGCATTTAAGCTGACCATTACGGTAAATGTTCTTGCTGGGTCTCGAAGAAGACGGGATTTTTCTCCACGCCGCGATCGCTTTATGCAAATTAATTTGCTGTTCGTTGTCGGGTAGGTATTTATGTTCGAATCAGTGTCTTTCGTGTAAAACGATAGGTGGCCCATGGGACAACGTAATAATCAGATGACAAAAATGCATTTACAAGATTATACAGAAATTTCCATAATGCGTGTTATATTTTATTAATTAGTATAATTTGTTTTATTATTTATTTAAGATTTGTATTCTTACAAAAGCTACAGTTACTAAAAATAACGTGCTTAGCTCCCTTTTTGCTTGTACTACATTTGGAGTAACGCCTCCTAAATGAACAGAGCGTGTAAAACAAATTCATCTCCTACTTCAGGGAAGAGAAAAAGGAACCCTCCGACGTTACATTTTCAACGACAAGAGCCAAGCTACACACTTCGCTTCTAATTATATTCAGTTCTATTTTAAATTTTAATTGCAATATGTACGTGCACTAATATCTGCAGTTTAATTATGTGATGTTTACACGATGTTTACTTTTTATATTTGCAATCAATATGAGTGCTTTAAATTTCAAAATTCTATTGTATTCGTATGTAAAATACTTCCTTTGCATTCGTGGAATAATCTTGATGAAATGATTAAGCCTAACGTCCTGAGCATTTTAAACACTGAAAATATTTTATTTCTTAAGTTTTAGTTTTGATTTCTGCTAAAGCTTTATTGGCAGAGTCATTTTAGTTGCTAGCAGAATTACTCACTTTCTTTTTGTAGGTCACTATCACCTGCAATAAAACAATGTCATACGAATTGATGTTTAAATAAACGTCAAGATGTATTTAATGAGGAACGGTCGAGGTTCGCAGCGTAATCTATCATCGATATCTCCGGTACAGTGAGTTTTATCGCCGCCGTTTGAAAAAGATTAAACTTATTCAAGATTAGTGCTGCGCTAAGAAGATTAGAGATGGAACCGAGAAATTTATCACGCCAATAAATTAATCAAATATGTATGTTTTGACGGGCGATTGCACACGAACCGGCCGTCTTAATCCGTTTTATTCCATAAATATCCGTTTTATTCCAATTGCACTCGAAAATATGTTCTTTAATTTGCATCGTAAATTACACTGTATTTTCTCCTACGAAATAATAAACTTCGCATGTTTATTGTGAATTGAAAATTAATTGTGCAAAAGCTTGAGGACGAAATATAGAACATTTCAAACTATTTGAAACTCATAAACGTGCTACGATAGCCATAAACAGATTGCAATGCTTAATAAATAATCTTAATAGCTTTACAATCGGTTTCTAATAATTTGAAACATTCTTTACCTAATTCAATTTTCTATTACCCGAGGGCACGTCGGTTTACAATACCAAATTAATGTGGTTGCTTCTTAATATGGTAGTTAGAAACAATATAAGATTTAATTTGCAGATTATCCGCTGAATATAGAGAATGTATTTTAGATGAAATCTTTAGGTTTCACTCCTTTCACAACTCTCTTTTATAACTTGAAAACAGTTCGAGATACGAAAAACATTTGTATGTTTTGGGTGGAATGAATTCTTCTAATATTCTAATATCTAGTACATTTCCTTGTATGTAATCAAACAGCAACGTTCGTTATAGACGAAATTAAAAATAATCGCGTAGCACTAATTTATTAAGTAATAGAAAAGGGCAGAGAAAGAAGAAAAATTATATCAAAGAATGTAAAACGCCAACGTTCATTTGCTTGATATAGCACACCGGCTTCTCTGTACTTTTTTTCGAGGCACTTAAGGCATCTGCGCGTAAAAAATGGGGCTACATTTTCAACTCCAAATGATACATAGTATAACCTCACGACTAAACAAACCCAAATAAGGAAAATAATTATTAAATATTAAATCCTATTTGAATACACTGTGACGTGCCAAACGTAGGTAATTCTCTCATTGAAAATGTCAATTTTTTTGTAAAATATCAAACCTCTTATTTATTTAATATTTTAACCGCTAATAAATATGTTGAAAAGCACGTCCAATAATAAATACAGTTAAACTTTAACCTCAATCATCTCGAAAGTACCTTTGTTCAACTTTAAAATTCAACTTTAAAATTTTTAACATTTTGACGTGATTTTTACGCCGTTCTCTTCAAAACTTTGTCCTTTATAAAGCGGTATCTAAAATCTATTTTTAACCTCTAGCAAGGTAAGGTCTTTTTCGTTAAATTGCATATTTTAATAATTATTTCGCAATAGTGCTCATTGCTTAGGACATGCCTACATCAAATGACTGAAAATATCAATCGTAGCCAAACTTACAGTCATAATGGTGTTATGGACAGAAGTGAATACTACTAAAATTCAGCGTATTTTAAATAATAGGTAATGATGTTATGTCAACAAATTCTAGTAGTACTAAAACGAACATTTTATAATGTTTTTGTTTTATTTTCAGAAGGTATTCGAAACTTTAAACTAAACGAAAAAGACACACAGACACACAAAAGTTAGGAAGAATTCGTTATATGCGTTGTATGTATGTTTTTTCGTTGTCAGAAATAGAACATAAAGAGAAGTATAAATTCCCATTAGAGAATTCTCCGCGAAATATCTGGCGCTAAAGCTCTCGCTTTCTGAAACTAACGCCCGCATTTTTCGATTTTTATGCGCCAATAAAAATAAACGAGCGCATTGTGCAATCCGGGGGGCCACAAATCGGTAACGTTTAAACGCCTCGGCCCCATCCATCGTATGGCAAAAGAGGGGCACATGTTCAGCGTCAAAATTCCGAGTTTGTTTTGCCTTGTGCGCGCGTAATGTACCGACGAGTGTCAATACAAAGAGAAGTTGAGCCTAACAAATGTGCGTTTACGTTTCGGAGAAAGAGGCTTCCTGTTTTTGCGGTTCCTTTCATACTTGTGACTAAAATGGACTGGCTGTCGTGCCTTCGGTGAGGGCGAGGCTATTATTTACGATTAATTACGAGCTTGGCATTGTTACTTATTTATGAGTGTGCTCTTAAGTTGTTTTTCGTGTAAAATAAATGAAATAAACAAAACAAAAGCTTATTTGAATACATATTTATTAGTTAACAATTTTATTACCCTATTAACATGTACAACATGATTTAAAAAAAAAACTTAATTTTCTTATTGAATTCTAAATGACTTAAACATATAGGTGGGTCGACAATGATTGCATCTTTGATACGGCAAAAATAAATTAAAAATACTTCAAAAAGCTAAGCTCTGTAATTAACACTAACAAGAGAATTACAGAATAAACATTTTCTTGTGTAATAATCAAATACTATTCATTAGATACACGTATTTCTGAAGCAATTAAAGAATTAACGTTATGCAATAATTACGTATGGAAGAAGTTGGCGAAGCAAGTAATCGTTTTCAATTAAAATAATGTATTTTATAAATAGAAATGTAATATAAATTCCTGTACCTTAAGACGCACTCGGCATAAGAATGGAGTCGATTGCCTTTTCATTTTTCTCAATCGAGATATTTACTCGGACTTGCACGTTTCCACTAAAGTCATGTTTGCGCAAGCAAATTAAGTCATTAACGCGGCAACCTTGTCGTCGGCGCCCATTTTATTTTAATAATAATAATATTCACACCAACAAAAGCAAATTTTATGCTCCCGGTTGCTGATGGGAATGAAACAACCGGTGATTACCATCAACCTCAATCAAATATCTTTATTGATTGAAATAATCGCGATACATCTTTGAATAGGATTTTAATGAGCATGATGGCGTCAAGATAGTTATTTTTCTGTGTGGCAGGAAATCAATTCGTTTTAAACTGAAATTAAATCGTGACGAACAATTTACGATGCGTTATGATATGAGATCAGTTTACTTCTGACAAAAATTAGTAAAAGTTTATTTTTTTTAATTATAAACAACAACGTGATCTTTAAATTTAAATGCCATAAGAATCATCTTTAATTTAAATAAAATTTAATTACGTCTTGTGAATATGTTTATTCGTTTATTGCATATTAAGTGAAAATGAAAGTTAATTTGAATAATAATTTCAATTTTACTTTATTTTAATGCAACTTTTTAATTATTGAATAGACACGTTTAATAAATAAATTATTAGTACGTTGTAATAATTTTTTTTAAGTGGCGTCTAACAATAAGACGATAAATAATTATTTATTACTCGTGTGTCTCCATTTTACTATTAATTATGCGTTTCCGTAAATACTATTGTTGTGTCGTCACGATTATCAGTCGTACGTAATTATAGTGTGTAAATAAATGAATGGAAACGTGCGTTTTGACATACAAATGGGCTACAACGCATCGGCAGCAATCGGTCATAACTGTTGGTATAAACATGCCCGCAGTGTTGATAAAATATATCAGCATGCACATTGCACGCAAATATTGGTCGATTTATAATGTCGAGCTTTGCACAGCATGCACGGCTTTAGGAGAAATAAGTAATGGTTATTTGAACTATCAAGAAAAATATTTATTAATCTCTGTACAATATTTTTTTGCTTTTAAATATTTTTAAATTTAACCAATATATTTAGTAAGCTTACATGCTATTTTAATTCAATTAAATCAGCAATAAATAAGAATTTATCTTTCGACAAAAATTTAGAGTTATCTACAGATTATGCTGTAAATTGTATTAAACTTTAGAATCAAAAATTATCTGAAGAAATAGAACATGTTCTATCACCGAAGTGCAATTGTAGCTCAAAAGTTTCCTGTAAATGGAAAAGTATCCACTTTGCCCGAGCACCTATGGCAAAGTGAATATTTTTCAATTTTTTTAAATTTTTTGTTTATAGAGGTAAGAGGCTTTAAAGCTAAGGCGAATTGTTAATTCCAATTTAAAGTTTAATAAAGACTGATTAATAATGTTCGTTTTATATTTACCCTTACTATTTTTCCTAGAATAATCATCTAAATATGAAAGTATTCAGTTTGCCCGTTTATCCTACTCAACAGGCAAACAGAGAACAGGGGTTGCTTCCTTAATTTGTAGCTTAAGAATTTTAATGTACAGCTGAAGAAATTATTTTTTTTTCTTTTAAAAACTGAAAATCTAATGATTTTTATCTAATAAACTTTTAAAGAGCATCGGGTTTGTGTAAATTTTTAATGTTTTTGAGATATCTGGTATAATTGCAAACTCATAATAATAATAATAAATCAACAGTTTATATTTTTTATATTGATTAGTATTTTTAGGAGAATATTCCGTTAACCACTTAAGCGTGGAATTTTTTCTGCTTTTGCACAGATTTGCATACTCAGTAAATCAATGTCAGAGCCTTACGGCTTATTCTAATACGTTACTACACGATGAATTGAATTCAACGTCAAGGCCACTGGAGAAAGTTAAGCCTTTAATTGCTACAAATAATTTAACGCATACAGGCAGGCATTTTTTACAACCGTAAATTACAAACACCGTAAGCGCACGCGGCTGCCGTACCGCAAAAGCTCTCTTCAACTGAAAAACGTGTCTTGGGCAAGCGGCAAGTGCCATAAAGTACTTACTCACTCGAAGAAGAAATTGCCCCCTCCAATACAACAAACACTATTTGCTCCTCGCACATTTCTTTTAGTTTTCGACCGTTTGCCTTTGCTTAGCGAAAGAAAGATAAGAGCAAGCGACCGAGTATTATACGCGAGGTTGTCTTCGAAAAGGTCTAAGAAGTGAATCCGGACGCACTCGTTGTTGTGGATTACCTGCGACGAGTTACCTTTGCAAGGGCTTCATTAAACTGAAACGTGAAAAACACGCGTGTGACCTAGTGGATAACAGTGAAAGTGAACGTGACCTCAAGGAAAAAGTAATTGGTTTTGATAAGGTTTGTTTCAGTTTCAATCTGATTAAATTGTTTCTTTGAAGTTAATTGTTTATTAAGTTGCTTATGCATAATTCGAAATTGAAGAGATATAATCTGAACTGTGCGGAGAATTCGTATTATTTTATCAAAGCAAACGTTTCTATTTGTATTCAATTATAATTATACCCGACGTGTGGACTACCTCAACGAAGTGATTTCGGGAAGTACAGTTATCTAAACATAAATATTTATTAACAGTCATCAGTAATCCCAGTCAGAAATTGATTGTGTTTTAAAATTTCGCTGTAATTAATAACGATTTCATAGCGAAGATTAAGTTGTTTTATTCCGAATATTAGAAAGTAATATAAACAAAATATTTTTACTTGTTTCAGCGTTTAATTTGTCTTTATTAAAAATTTACGTTAAAATTACTTCTGTTATTGGTTTACTTCATTCTTTGCGTTTAATAAGTGCTTTAGCATAAGCTCATAACCGAGGGTGGTCCGGTGGGGCTCGACCTACATAGCTATGGTCCGTACCTGGAGCTATCCACGTAATCTATCACCTAAATAATTTACGAATCGAATATTATTTAATAGTTGTTCAAAGAAGAACTTGACTATAAAACACCGAAACTAAAACTAATATTCTACAGATATAAATCCAGTTATATGATCATGATTAACATGCTGATAATTAAGTCATAATCAAACTCGAAACGTAAGTCTTATCAATTAAATCGAGAAGTTCTAGAATAAAGCTAGTCAGTTTGTTCTGCCGTTTTGTATAACGCTGTGTATTACGACCAAAACGAGACGAAAGTGAAGTCTTGTTCGGTGCATAAAACCTGGCACTTATCACAATAAAACCGGCGTAAAAAAACACTCGAGCGTTTCGAACGAACCAATATTTGACGTCGTTTGAAACCTAGTAAAAATACCTTCGAATTTTACGAGGAAGTTTGACGGATAAAAAATGCGTTTTTGATTTTTACTGCGGCGTTATTAGTTTAATAACGCGCTTTTATGATATGCCCCCTCGTCCTTCCAACGGTTGACCTAATTACTTTAATCCTGCTCGGCCGGTCGTATATACACGTCAATCGCCTGAAAAGGACTGTAATTTCAGGTTTCTAGTTTCTCTTTTAATTTTATTTATGACGTAAATGAACACCGTCTAGACGCCCAAAAATTCAAAGAAAGAAACAAAACAGATGCCTCAGAGATAAGCGTTTATGATGCGCAGGAAACAAGATTTGCCTTTTTAGTTAAACCGGAAAGCGAGGAGACGTCAAAATGTGCACCGTTTTACACGTTTTCCTGGAATAGAGAAAATTTGTTTTTGACGTCTTGTCAATTCATTTACGAACTTGATTTATTGATGACGCCTACAAGTTGCTCAGTAGATTTCGATTCTAGAACACAACATTCCAGCATTTCTATGACGTAAATCCCTTTTGTTATTACGTCACTTAGAATTTGGGTTTTCCTTCGCTTAATTATATTGTTTTTGCACTCTAGCACGAACTTCTTATCTCTGTAGAAGTGCACTCGCTAAAACTAAATATTGTTCGTCCAGGTAAAAAGTCCTTTTCAATTACGTAGATTTCTAGGTAATATTTACGTTAGACTGACGCACTAGTTATTTCGTCACCGACTTTCTAGTTTGTGGGCTTGTTTTACCACTATCATCTGATAAGCTTTGCAACTTAACTTTCGAATAAAGTATGCTAGAAAGAAACTAAAGAGAAACAACGGGTAGGTCAATAAATCGTTGTTAACGAGGTTGCGCATCGTAAGCTAAAAAAATGCGCGCATAAGTGTGCTCAACGATGTAATTACACACTTATTGATAATTGCACAATAATTATGTGGTGTGTGGTAAAAGTTGTCGCACCGACATCAAGTGTGCCGTGTTTGGCCGCTGCAGGCGGCGACCGGCGGCGCCACCACAGGACAAGGCAAGAATTGTCATGCACGCGACGGTGGTCACGTGTCTGTGTAATTATCTTCAAACGCGACGATGCCGAAGTGATTAATTCCTTGTAACCAATACGAGCAGCTTTTCTTAGCCTATTGTTTATGAATGCAAATTAGCAACTACACTGCATGCTTAGATGTGGTTGCAGGCTAAATTGACTTTTAATTAGATTCTTCTTGACCGTTAATGCAATAGCACACTCGTAACTTAAATTAGATGGTCATCAAATTTAGAACAGGTCTAATCCAAAAGATATTATTCAGTTGGATTTATAATTGGACTCAATCGAATTTCTTCCTAGGCATTAGAAGCTGTAGATCAATATCATAGCTCTAACTTAAATTTATAAGTCATGTAAATAATTTTAGATGGACTTAAATCACAAGGAGAGCATTAGGACTTTTCAACGGATTTCGTATCACAATTTATGAAACTTCATGCTATTGCTAAAGCTTAAGGTTCAAATCTCTTCGCAATTTTCGATTTACTTGCTTTGAATTTGAGTGTTTGATCGCAAGATTGTCAATATCTCATACTCCAAGTTTTGTGTGGTAAATTAGCCACTATATCTAACGCATTATAAAATAACGTCCGACCTTTTAATATTAACGATGTTATTAAAAGTTGGTGTTATAGCGATTAAACGGGATATGTACGTACTATGATCTACTTTTTATTACACAAAAAAAGGCGAATTTCATATGCCTCTAAGTCTTAATTGATGATTTAAAAGTAATAGATACATCAGTGAAAATCATATAGGATTTTTATGTGTAATTTATTACTATTTTTATGATTAATATTAACATAATATAACCACTTTTATTTTATCTCTGACAAGTGAATTTGTTTAACTTGTGAGTTACTAATAGTTTGCGTTTTGTGTTGTATTAATCGTACGGAATTAATACTCGTCTAGTGTTACTGACCTTTATGAAAACTAATGGATACTTTAAGTCAAATTTAAGCTAATGAATAAATAACAAATTAGTCAACGTCTCAGTGTTTGTTTATTCCAATTATTAATTTGCTAACGGATTAATTGAGTAGATTTAATTTAATATCAAGCAGTCATCGATTATTCGATCAAAAATTATTTTATTTCTGTATACAATTGTACTTTTTTTAATTCAATCGTAAACTTTCTATACGCTTACAATTTTTCAGTTTCGTTTTACCTTCAAAGTGCTTTGAAATTCTGTGCGTATAAACAATCCGTCGTGTTTTATTTTTATTGCGTGGCCAGACTTCATCTCGACTTTACTATGTGTGTGCATCGACGTGAAATACTATATGTTTCACAAATGGTTGGAACACATCAAACCTGTGCCTTACATAATATTATTATTAAGGGGCACTCCCGTGCATTTAAATTATAATTTATAGCGTACGCGATGGTAGATTTCGTAAAAGTTCCACGAGAATGTGACATCGGAGATGAACGCACGATAAGAACCACTGGTTTTAAATCTATGTAGATATGACAGATGTGTGCAATGAAATGTTCGCTGAATATGTGATATTTTATGAGTATAATTTGCAAATCACAATGATAAAATTATGACGCGACCTGGTTTTATTATGGCACAATTCATATTCATAGAACCCATTCATTATTTCATTATACTATTTATTTTAAAAACATTACGCTCAATTCAAATAAAGAATTTTCTTTCTTTTTTCTAATTCTAATTCCTGAGTTATACATCATTTTCTAAATATACTCTGTGTATGTTACATCTCCATTTATGCAAGTATCTTCATGTGCACTTACGTTATAATACAGCAATAAATTATCCGATTAGAATTTCTCAGTGAAGAAAATAAAAGGCTACGACGTAAACTGCGTTAGTATCGGTGTTAATTTGTTAATATATCAAAGCTTTCCCTCTGCGAAACAGGGGCAATAAATTATTCCCAGCGCGTATTTTTAAAACTCGATTTACGCAAAGGAGAAATAAAACGCTCTTTGGTGTCGGGTTCAGGACCATTTGTTCTGTGGAAAGCCCGAAGTTACTGCGACTAGAAGCATCCGGAATATGCAGGCATGGCGCTTAATTTTTGTTAATCTTAATTGGACGCATAAAGTACCAGTGACGGGCGGTTTCTTCGTCCGTCACGTGCAATATTTAATCCACGACGTCATTTCTCCTCGCCTTCTAAAAATGCTCCAAAAGCAACATTCATTTTTCAGACGTTTCAGTTTCCTTTTGCATTTGATTCTATTTCTAAAATTTGCTTAGACTTTAAAAAAATTTTAAAGTGCGGACCGGAAAATGTTATTCTTGACTAAATCCACCGCAACTCTAATTTAGCTTCAAGCTAGGATACGACTGTCTAAAAGAAGCAAAACAAGAACGATCATTTTCACGCTCGTTGTAGCAACTGCCCCGTGTTTATTTACGGATCGCGAAGCTGCCAGCTAATTACATGCGAAACAATTCCTCATTCTATGAGCGATAGGAAATCGATCATTTCCAGAACTGGATGGCGCGTTAGCAGGATAATAACACGACACGTCCAACTCAATTAAAGGCAATTGGGTGCTGATTTACTCCGTAATTACCGTTCGCAAGACGTTCATTCCAAGGCGTGCCTTGCAAAGCACGTTTGCAATTAGTGTACGAATTATGAAGGGTAACAAAGGGACCCGTTACATCGAAAATATTTACATAATTAACGCAAAATACCGTAAGGGAATTACGCATTCAAAAAAGAGTTCCTTTGTCTAGGTTGTGAACAAGATGGAAAGTCTTGTTTTTCAGCAGCACGTGCAATGTTAACGGGATTTTCATGAAGAACTCATGCATGCTAGGGTGTGTTGGTTTGTAGTACCTACTTCTTGCACGTTGAGGATGTTTATTGTCATGGTTATGAGCCTTTATGGTTTATTCATAGTTAATTAACCTAACCAAGCTGTTAAAAACGAATAAATGCCTTTGTATTTGTTTTGTACTGTCTCAGGTATACAACTTAATTAAATTCATTAAAAATATACATACAGGGGAATATATTAATTGTGAGAAGGATGCCAGGTCACTTACGGTGAATTGATGATCAAGATAGTCGACTTACGTTAAGTGTGGAAAATTCTTATAGATTTATATGACATTAAGAATTTTGAAATAAAAAGAAAACGTGTTCTTTTTTGTTTTTGGTCAAAACCAATGACCTGCAACAAATTGTAATTATCTCTTGTTTCTTCGGTGTCGACTTGCGGATTTAGGAATTGTTGATTATACTTGAGTACTGCTTGAATGAAATACTCCGTTAAAGTTCATTTAGTATACAAACAATAAGGTCAACAACACTTAATTAAATAAAAAAATTAAAAGAATTACTTTTAAGTATATGATGTATGAATGAGTAAGGTCGGTTACTTGTTAATTATTTCAAAATGTTTGCGGCCACTGGAGCTTATATTCGACAAAGCTAATGAGAATCCAGTCGTTTGTACACATACAAAGGATTTTGTCGCAAACATAAAAGATCTAGTAAATGACGCGCTCAAGATTAATTGCAGAGTTCGCTCGTCTAGACGTTTCGGAATTGTAAAAACGAAAAATTCCGCTTGCTCTCTCCAAGTTTAAAAATACTACAATCGCCCAAGTTCATGAAATATCGCGTGGCAAGCGAACTGAATGAAATCATTAATATCCATTCATGCGCCGGCTGATGGCTTTCTAAGTGGAAAGTAGACTAGTTTAGAGGATATTATTAACGTAATGGATTGCGCTGCGCGTTATTAATTAACGCGGCAACAAAACCAGATGCAAATTTACCGCTTTGCCGCAATTAATATGAGGAAGAGGGCAAGTGCAATAACTTTATCAATGTTAATGATAACGTTCGAAAAGCAGTGCTCGTTTGTAATCCCTTAATACAGTTTGAAAAGTGCTTAGAATTTTCAGAGAAATATAACATTTTCTTTTACTTTAAACAATTTGTAATACAAAGAAATCAATAATATATTAAATTACAATAACGACTATATAATTTGAGTAAATGTTTATATGTAAAAATCAATTGCTAATTCACTATAAATATTTATTAGCGCACTTGTTTTGAATAAATTTCCAATTACGCTACGAAATTACAATACAATAATAACATTTACGCCGGCATAATTCATTATTCGATTGTGTTATAATTGAAACATGGCTCCCTTCCATGTCGACGCGGACTGAAAAACGCAGAAAAATTATGTTCCCATAAAAGCGTTAACAAACGCGTCGGGCAATTGAATAAACAATTAGCAGAGACATGAAAGTGTCTTGCTGGAGCATTGCTGGCATTCCGTAGACACAGCGCCGGCGCTTGTCACACCTATCCATGAACATAATTATATGTTAAACAATACTTTGCGTGACTACTCGTACACATCATTTGTCAGGATAATGTAATATTTGGTAATACGCCGCTTATGTCAACCGTAAAGTGTTAACTGCAAGTAACGTTAACGTGCGCCAAAAATGGATTTGTATGCACTCATACACTTATGCATAAACTAGACATAAAAGTCTTCAGCAAAATTCGAAAAAGATAACTCAAACAATGACTTAAACAAACAAAATGTATATTCATGGTGTTAAACCTACTATTCACGTTCCGATTTTAATTCCAAACCTATAGCAGTACGATGATGTTGGATTCAACAAAATAGAAAAATTATTTATTTATCCCGAAGAAGCTACCTAACGTCGACTTAGTAAATTTTACGAATATTTGCTTCAGTTTTCTGTTATATGTTACCTCTTTAAAACTCTCCTCACATTATTCTTTTATTTATTAATTTTTGAGTCTTTTCTCTGTATCCTTCCTTAGGTTTTTTTACGATTTCGTAAAACAACTTATTGTCCTACTGTTATGTTTCTATCGCCCGTCCAAAGTTATTCCAGTTTTCGCTTTTTGTTCAACGTGAAGTACATTAGAGAACTTATAATTTAGCCCTTATTCTATTCTGTATTCTATAAGTATTCGAAATACTATTATCAAAAGAGAATAGTGGAATAGAAAAAACATAATTGCTAGCACATTTTCGGTCTCCACATAATGAATTCATTTCAGGTCGATTTCAATAGAACTTGCATACAGAAAAAAATTCTTTGAACGACGAATTTTAATCCCCGAAAATAATTAGGTCTTTTGACCGTCGTGTCACTCCGGAATAATAAGAGTAAACAGCGATACAATAACATACGCGCCCCCTTAATTGAAGTACTTTTTATGTCGAACTATCAAAATATTTTCTTTCGGACAGCCGGTGTGAGTGTTTCTGTTTATCTTGTACGCCTCTTTAGCGCCCAAGCAGGCATGCAAGCAAGTACTTCACTGAAGTGCTGAAGAATTCGAGTGCCGAAGAGGAATCTCCGCTATGAGGACAGTCTGTACGGGTTCTTTTCTATACCAGGGAAGGAATGTCCCGGTTGCTTTATTTCTAGTACGAAGTTGTGTAAACACTGTCGTAAATATTGTGAGACGAATTATTTATCGGACCAGATTGCAAATGTGCACAGAGACATGGGATCAACTTTGAAAGATCAATATTTTCTTTTTTTTATGAATAAAGAATACTTTACTTGCGAACTCAAACATTGGTTACAACATGATTGCAGACTCTTTTTTGATAGTTTCTTTTCATTTTAAAATTAATGAACAAATAAAATTCTTTAGAATCAATTAATTCCACTTGTCACATGATTAATATAAATTATTTTCACGGAGCGTCAAAATAAATTTAATTACAGTTAAGTGCGGCTAAAGTTTCCAAAATGTTATTAACGTCCGGGGCGGCAAGTAACTGTTAAAGTGTCGGATTTTGTTGTACAATCAAATGCAGCCGTCTGTCGGCGTTAATAGGGATACATGCGCCATAAAAATCCGGAATTACAGTTGCTGCGGTGAAAGGTCGAACTTGAACGGAATTAATTTTATGGTAGATTTCGTTAGTCAGAAAAACTGATCACTAATTCGAATAGAATCCGTTTTTAATAAAGCCTTCGCGTGTTCATGCTTAACTGCAACTTGAATGTTTACATTTTAGGTATAAGTATAAAAAAATTAGTCAGTACAAAACTACCAGAAAAAATAAATAAAAAAACTGTGTATTTAATTTACGGTTATAAATTTCGTTCGTTTTTTAACAATGCCGTTTTGTTTTTAATGCAAAAATCGACAATTTTTACCGTTTCCATCAGAGATAATTTATCATCATACACCTAGAAGAGCAAGACCATAAAAATATGTAAATTCCAAAACAATAAAAGCTGAAAGCAATTCTATAATTTAAGCACGTGATTTACGGTGCAGTATCTTACATTTTTAATATTTATATTCTGTTTGCTTGTTTGTTTACGTTTCTAACTCGGCCGTTAAACAAAGAATGAAAAACAGATTTAGGTGCGTTGACTTTCTTACAGTTTTATTGACGATAACTTTGTGGAGTGTATAGCTTACCAAAGAATTCACTTACACTTGCTTCATTTATTAATTCATTCTTTAAAGCGACAAATTTACTTGCAAATTTAAAAGCAATTCTATTTCTGTTCTTGTAGATGTTTTAAAAATTAAAACGTAATACCTCTGCCAACTTATACAGTTTTTAGGACATGTTTAAGGTTTTCATTTGACGTTGCTTTAACGTCCGTTTTAAATTGTAATAATTCTGTGTGATTAATAGAGAAGTAGACATTGTTATTCTTATCTAATGCATTTCCGGAATCTTTTATTTTTCGATTTATTAGTAAATAATTGTATGCCATTTAAAGTATTTTATATAAAATCGCTTACAACACTTCTCGAGAGTGACTTATGCAAAGCCAAAGTAACATAAAGAGACAAGATCAAAGTGTGTCAATCAAACGTCCCATAAATAAATAAATGCGATTTGTTGCAGTCATTCAATGCAATGATATCGACGAAACCAAGTTTCGCGTCATGTTTAATTTGCAGCCGCTGTGTTTGTTCACTTCCCCGAAGAAGGTAGGGCCGTGTTTTGCGATTTATGAACGCAGAAAAAGTTTCGTGACAGCGCCAGGCAAATGGGAGATCCTTAGCCGTGATAAAGGCGTCGTGATCGGGTGTGACATTTACTTGTTTTAATTCGTTTCGTTAATGCTAAGCAGTAATTAGTAAGCAGGAGATCACGACTTTTGCTCATTAATCATGACACTTTAGAAATTTTGGTTTCCTCCTCTCCGGTCGTGTCAAGTCAACAATAACGCCTTCTGAACTCATTACAATCAAATTAGTTTTAATTTGAACCAACTTTCTCTTGCTGATTTTAGATCTTAAGAAAATGTTCATCTTTTTAAATTTCAGAGACGAACCATTTACGGTAGGTTATAATAGTAAACCAAAGTTTTTATGATTTCTTTAAAATCCAGTATTTTATAACTATTTCAAACTTGCTATAAGAAACAAAACAAGCTCTGAATGAATTCTTCTCGATGAGGTAGCCTTATTATGACTCTCTTAGAGATAGTTTTCACTAAATTGAGGAATTACTTCCTTGTTGGGGATATTTGTAATATTCCATTTAACAATTCTATTAGGCGCACACATCATTTTGATTTATAATTTCTGCAAGCTCTAGGATGTTGCTATCACTGGCAATACCCCAAACTAAATTTTTAGCTTCATATTGGCTTAAATAATATATTTCAAAATAGTACCTTACTACCTTGTTTTCTAAAGTTAGTAGAAATCTCGTGTAATGATCCAACACATTTGGCTGAGTTTCAAGACTATGTGTTTATTATATTAAAAAATTCTCTTCCGGAACTGTCATCTATCTAGTTGGTATTTGGTGTCACATGCTTGTGGAAGTTGGTAATTACTGTTTCTCTTCGCAACATTAAAGTAACATGCATGACATTTAAATGGCTCGTCTTAAGGAAGCCTTGAATTTTGTTTGGGTTATTCTGCAAATTTCTCTATGGAGTTGGATCCAATATGAAGACTTCATAGTCTGTAGTCTAGACTGGAATCTAAAACACTCATTTGTTAGACCCTCTTTTGAATTGGTTAAAGATGAGAATACTTCATGTTTTATTTCACAAGAAAATTGTGTTTGTAAAGTAGAATTTGCATCTTTGATAATGGAGATGATGAAAACTTTATGGTTTACATCATAGAGTGGAAAGTAAAACACTTTCTCATTAGACTCCCGTTTGAAGTGGTTGAAGCTAAGAATACTTATAGTTTTCTATCATAAAAATGTCTCTGTTAGTGAAGTAGGATTTGATTTCTTGACAATGGGGATAATGAAGACTTTGTGGTTTGGATCATAGAGGGGAATCTAAAACATTTTCTCGTTAGATCCCCATTTGAAGTAGTTGAAAATGAGAATACTTGTTTTCTTTTACAAGAAAATGTCTGTTAGTGAAGTAGGATTTGAGTCCTTGATAATGGGGGTGTGAAAGATACTTTTACATTTTACATCTGCGTAACACACCTTGTTGAAAGTTGGTGAGATATAAGAAAATGCTTTTCTTTTTAGGATCGAATTCGTGCACTTGCGGAATTATTTTTTTCCGAAGCCTTGTTCCTGTAGGATAAATTATCTTCCCTGGGACAAGCCACTTTCAAACTCCAAAAATGTTCCATTGCTTCTATCTCTATTCTCTTATCTACACGGAGAGGAAAATTAACTCAATATGTTCTTGTTATGTGTATTATTCTTGAGGAAGGCTTTATGTTCTTTCTAATTGGAAATGATTCACCCAAGGAAAGCTTCTGTTAAATGCCAGACTATTAATGATAAGGTTAATTGATTTTTTTTAAACACGATTATGGAGATAGTAAAAAATTTACAAACCTACATGATACGATTCTTACCATTCTTGGCAACTGTTCAGCTGATGTGAAAGTATAAAGCATTTCGTGGAAAATTCTGTATCACCAGTTAATTTAATTAATGGTTTTCTTTAGAAAAAAAATAATGTATATTACTCAGATTTACAATTTTCTTCATTTGTCTTCCATTCAGTTTTATTATTTTCATTTTCAATAGAGACTACAAAAAATAAAACATAAATATAATGAATTATATTAAAATGAATTATACAGCAAAACAAAATAAATGTGAAACAAATTTCCTTTCCAATTTTTCAAAAATATTCCCTTAACAACGTATCAATTTTTTAAAATATTTTCAAAATTAAGTATTCGAGACATTAAATTATTACTTAGTGTAAAACATCTAAGTAATTAATTGAACTATAACTATTGATTTCCTTTTAAAATTTCTAAATCTAATTAAAGCATTTAAATGTGTAATAGGCTATTAAATTACATACGATTCGTTCATTTTCTTATTTGTAATATATTGTGATAGACACACAATGTGTATCAAAGTATCAAAGTTATTAACTTCAGTGGCTATATGATAACTACTAATAATAAGTCTTAATGTAACCTTGGTTTGTTTTATACACGCACCTTTTGATCAAATTTATTATAATCGTTAACAGCAATTTACATTATGTACTTGTAAGATAAACACGATAATAACGTTATAAATTACTTCTTGAATAAAAACGTGCTGTTTATTTACTAATTAATAAGTTCAAATAAGGAATTTAATTTTCCGATGAATTTATTCAAAAAGAATGAAAAATCTGTAATAGTTGATGAAGTATTTATGGCGACTGGAATGACGGTGCAGGTGCTTTGACTTTAATGAAGTGTCGCATATTTTATCGACGTCGGTATTACGATATAAGCTATTAAAACTCAGCTTCATTGTTTATTGTAGATAAAAAAAAATAATAAATTTCCACATTCCTCTTCGGAATGAGTCGAAACGCTGGTAGTAGCTTTAATGAACCGTGTAGACAACTCCATTTATATCTATTTTCTGACGGCAGACGTCACGTAACCAGTGCAGGTTTACAGAAAATCAAAATTAATGGCCTTTACATTAATAGGGGCTTCATAAAACCCTTATCATATTTGTACAAATTTAAATTCAATAAATTAGAAACTTGTCTCCAGCGTGTTCTTAAATTTAATGTTACGCTGCCATTTGTAAGTTATTTATAAGAGCCCATAATTACTGTTTCTTATGGGTTATTTTTTTTTGTTTTAATAAACTCGACACGATTTACGTTTTCCATAAATGTGTCGTGGTATAAAGGTGTGCGGTTAATACGACCGTAAATTACGGTCGACAATACAAAAACGGTCGTTTCCTGCTAATGCGTTTATTATCCTGGAAGTAATTTAAGCTTTCATGACAATACATAAAATTTATCAGTTGCTACATATAGCCATATGGAACTGTCTATAATTTATTATGAAATTTTAATAACGATCATTAAATGTCACGGTCTAAATTAACTGGAGTAAAGATGAAGCAATCTAGGCAATTATTTAAATATTTTGACTTGTTTTCACCTGTCGCCGTTACATAACGAACCAGGTTTTTATGAATGTGAACTAATGTTTAAAATAAGAAACATATTTTGAGAGATTCAACTCTTTTTTTAAGGGAAAATTAATGCCATTTGTATTCAATAAAAAAAAAAAGAATTCCAAAAAAACTAAAATAAACAGGTGAAAAAATAAATAAAGTCTTTTATCATTCTGAAAATTGTCTGTGTTTGTTGATTTTTAAATTAACTGATTTGAAAGAATCAAAATTTCAAAAACAAACAAATTTTGAATAAATTAGGCGCATGTTTGAGTCTCTTGCTGTCGATTTTTTATTTTATTTAAATACATAACTGTACTTCCTGCAAATCGATAAAATTATGCAAGTTGCAAATAATTTTCCTCAATTAGAAAGCGCATGCGTCCAACAAGCCAACGAGGAAAATGTATTTCATCGCTTAATGGGCACATAATATGCAAATATAGTGAATGTTGGGAATAGGCGTGACGTTGCGCGCTGCCAATGCAGTTCTAGGACAACAGTTTGTCGTTATTAAAATTCTTCGGCTTCTTGCGTAAGATTTATCGATGGTAACTAGGGATTTAATTGCGATTCACACAATGTACAATCAACTCATATAACATTTAGCGCTTTCCTTGACGAATTTTCCCATTCTCCACATACTAATGCGTCATTGAATCAGCCATGAGGATAATAAATCAAGTATCGAATAGTTTCTACGACCATGTATCGCTGACATAATCTTGCAATTGTCGATCATTTCCTTTCCTGGCGACACTTTAATAGAGACTGCGGAAGTCTTTCTATGTTCACCATAATGATAAATGTTTATTATTGAACGAAACTATAAACCATCATATTATACATTGAAAGTGGCTACCGCAGGTTACGTATCTTGAAAGGTGATGGGAAAAAACTTAAAACACGGTGGTCTGCGGTGGGCATCTTAGGCTTGGCTGCTAAATGTCAGGTAATTTGCGTGAGAACAGACAATAGATCTGTTTTAGGTCGGAAAAATGAAGTAAGGTCCGACGAGACGCCACGCCTTTTTCACACTTCAATGCGGAAAAATATGTCGAGACAATGGCCCTTAAACTTACATAATATCCACGGATACGTATACTAGACAACTAATTCAAAGTCAATATTTACTTGGGAGTCGTGTCTGTTTTAAGGACGAGATTCCTTTACACCAAGGTCACAGCTACTGTTACCTTTTGACTAACTTAACCGAAACAACAAATATTTTTGCAGTAAAGTCTGTACAAATTTGGTCCTCCTGCTTTAAATAAAATTTTGGAAAACTTACCCAAGAGAGACGTACTTAAACAAATTTCTGTACAAATATTTCCCAGGACTCGATTATTATAAACGTGCTAATTAGTTAAACATCTTTCTCAGGGATTTAATCAATTCGTGAGGCTATGAACACATAAATAACTTAATGTGTTGACGCTTGTGCTTAGTGCAGTTTTGACCATATTTGTCGAACGTTAATACTATATAATTGCAGGGCAAACATAAATTTATATATCACACCCGCATCGACTCGGTGCTAATTCAAAATTTATATTAAGATTTGTAAATAAATAAAAATCAATTAGGAAAAAGAAGTTACTGAAGTAAAATGGGGTAAAATACTAATTAGAGAGGTTGACTGCTCTTGTAACGACTACCTAAAGCTGGGGCTCAATTTAGAAAAGCATAAAGCCCACCACTATATATGTTGTGTTGAGAAGTATAAGACGTGAGAAATTGTTCCAGATATAGCGACGAACAGATTAAAGAGTGTAAAAAGTAATTAACGCACTGAAGTATTGAAGAGGTTAATTTGGTCGCTTAGACTACTCAGTAAATACTTTAGAAACTATGAGAAATGTTTACATAGCATGATTCTGCAGGTGTTAGAGAAATAAAATTAAATTAAATTGAAGCTTAGCTGCAATTTACATATCTAAAAAGTATGCTTTGTTTCAGGACTGCAAAACAAGATGAAAAGGCTGAAAATTCTCAGCTCTGTCTTCACGTTAAACTCCACCACTTCTATCCTATCCTAAAATTTACATTCACGTAAGTACTTTCATGTTTTAAAAGAACAAATATTTATGCTTATGTTTGCTTTGTATAAAATGGAATTATTTAAATATTTCTCATCATCATCAGTTTGATGACAATCGAAAATCATACCTAATATTTCTTGTATATTTTCATATAACGCAAAGTAAATAGGTGCATTACGTATTGTTCGTGGGTTTTCTTTACGTGTGGTTTAGGAAAACAAAGGTGAACACCTACTTCGATGTTGACTCCGAGAAAAACCCGATTTATTTCCACTACGCAAGACTTTACGGGCCATAAAAGCAACGCGACAGACAGCTGGACGCATAAGTCATACGCGGAACATAAAACGCTGTCGCGTACTATACGCACGTGTTTCACCCTTGACAGGACAAAGAACCGATTTTTGTTGTGTTAAGAATCGTGGACTGTGATGTCACTCTCTTCTAAAGCTAGTTCTGCAATTGAGTGAACGATAACCACATCAAAAGTCCGTCACCTTAGAAATACAAATTCAAATTTGACGTGTACATGGAAGAATTTAAGAAAATTCTATACAGTTTCCTAAAATTCTAGAAAGTAATTCGTACTCCCAAATGATTGTAAAGAAAATTGTTTGTTTTAATGAAATTCCAACGTGTGTATACAAGTACAATTAAATCAGAATTTAATGGATTATTCATGATATTAGTGGCTAAGAAAATAAACGTTAAAAGATATGCCTTAAGTCACTATAGTAATGAATCGAAGTTAGGTTACCAAATCGAGCTTAAGTTTCCAAATTTATTTATTATTATTACTAGATGATGACATTCCACTTTCAAATCTAGATTTAAAAATGAATTTTTTTCCGAAACATGTCATCTAGTCAAGAGTTCTTAAATGATTACCAAATAAGAAATAGATTTGGAAACTCAATCTCGATTTGGTAACTTAGCTTCGATTCGCTACTATAATGACTTAAGGCATACCTTTTAACATTTATTAAATCAGAATTAATATAACGAAAAGATAAATGTAATATTAATCTAAAATATTAAAATGACATGAAGCAACTCATGTGAAACTAATTATTTTAGATTATCCATTAAACTTTTGTTTCTTACATGACACAAAATGTAAGTTTATTGTAGCTTCTTAATTCATTAGTGCTGTTCAACTGATTACACATTTAAATACTGCAAGCACCTGCACGTGGTTGCATAAAACATTTACGTATTTAAGTCCTCCGTCCTCAAATAAGCGGCGGGATTAAAGCAATATTTTTTCCAGCGAGGAATTAACCCGGCTTTCTTTCCAGCGTGCTAAAAGTCAGGCGCTTGGATAATTTATAATCCCTGGCCCTGAGCCTCCTTGTGACACCATCGTGTCCGCAAGTAGCTTTCGCATTATTAATAATCCCCGCCGTTTCAAGTCGCAGTGTAAACATGAGGTGCTTTAAAATAGACACGAATTCACACTCGTCGCAATAGCAGAAGCAGCAGCGTGTTTGCTGCTGGTAAGAATGGTACCAGCAAGGACGTGTCATTGTATTTATATCCTGTTAGAGTTGTTCGGTATTACAAATTTGCGTCTGCAAAAACACTGAATTATTCAAACTTGTCCAAAACAGCAGGTGGTTTGTCTACAATCTATTTTGTTTCTTATTTGTTGCCTTTAATAAAAGTAGAAGTAAAAATAATAGATGCAATCTTGTAACGATTTATAAATTTATGGTGTTATTATTATAATGTGACGAACTCAACAGGTTTTGATTTTGATTCGATTTATTAATATTTTGATTCTCATTCAATATTTCAATTGTAGAGCGGTGTTTATTTATCTCTAAAATCAGATATATTTTCACACATATCTTTTGAATTTCTAAAAGAAATATGAAGTATTTTTTAGTATGTAGATTGCTTTGTAAGTGGTCTTGCATTAAATATAATTAGAATTAAATTTAGGATTCTTTCTTAGGCTCATATAAGTTTAAGACGATTTCTATCAACTTTAGGCAAATGTAATAAATATATAATAATAAACGCATTTTTTCGAAGTATTTGTAAGAGGAAACAATATATTTATAAATCAAAATACTATCATAAAAATTAGAACAGAAAAACAATGCAATTTCCAGTAGAATTTTTAAATTTAGATCTTTTCCACAAAACGCTTTCATGTACCACAAATAAACCTAAATATTTTTCCTGTTTTGCTTCCGCTACCGAAATAAACTGATTTATCTCTTCCATCAAACGAATTTACGAACTCGAAACATCCCATTATTAACTCGGGAACGTGCTTACGATTTGGGTGCGTAATAAACTCATTGTAAATTGAAACCCTACCGGGCGAAACAAATCAAAGTCGAGCCTTATTTTTATTTTCAGAAGCTAATTTAAGTACACAATAACACGTATTAACTAAAAATGCAGAACGTCTTCGTTGTTATTTTCTATGTATGTATGTATATGTAAATTATCATCCGCAGGATTCACTTGCAGTTGCAGACTATTGTGCATGTGTCAAATCACTCTTATGACACACACACACACGAAAAAAAAACACAATACCGAGTGAATAACAATCACGGTGTAATAGTGCATTTTAAAGCACATGATTGATGGATTGGTCGGAAACCGTCAGCGTTGGAGTGCTCACGCTGTTTGTTTTCGAATGAGAAAGAGCGCAAAGTGTTGTGAAATATTATAAATTGTCGAGCACGAAGAAAGCCAAGTATTCACATCAACACTTACGGTGTTTTCAATTACAGAAAGTTAATGATGCAGGTTTGAGAACGCGCGTCCGACTGAGGAAAGCGAATTTGATTGACAACCGCTAAACGAAATCTTCGATCACGTTAATCAATTACTGATTATACTGTGGAACAATTAACCCGAATTCGAATATGATTGAAAACCAAATCAATTTTAATCTTAAAAGAAAGTTAAATCCTTCAGTGAAATCAATTAATTTTCATAAATTTTGAGGGTAGGAATTAAATTTATTTAACACTTAACAAGATTTAGATTTAAATATTGTATGTTAGAAGAATTCAACATTTCCTTCTTAAGTTTAAAAATAAATTCTTTAATTCTGGTTGTGAAACTGAAAATGTATGTAAATATGTAATATATGCACATGGAATTTCTTGTATAAGTAAAGCGTATGAAGTAAATATTAACTTGATTGCTTCCGTGTTCATGGTTCACTGAGTCTTCTTGATTTATGGTATGATCGTTAAAACGCACAAGTCGTAATGAAAATTGCACGGACAGTAGCAGCAGAAGTACCAGCAGATAACTCCTGTAATTCTAAATAAAATGAAAAGGAATTTTGATGAAATTTCTATCCAAAAGATGACAGATTTTTCTTTACACTAACTTACAAGGCCAATAAATCAATAAAGCAATCATTTCGAATGTTATTAAAGATTAATGAAGAAGATTGCGGTGAAATATTCTAGTCAAAGCGCTATGTGCTTGCATAAGTTCCTTCTTTAAGGAGCAGTAGGCAAGTTTATCGTTTTATTCAAAAGAACCGGTAACAGTAGTCAACCGATAACAGACTTATCATTTGAATGGGCGAAGAATACACATATTTCTCGCTATCTCTATCACATATTAATGCTAATCTTTATTAATGGCAGCTCGTATAAAACGCCAGTTGGATGTATCGAATCGTAAAGCAGCATTTGTATCGTTTATACCAAGTTAAAAATTTATGTCTTATTTTGTAAAAGTTTCCAGAAAGTTCAAGATATTTAAACGGAGTTGGCTGCAGTACGCACTTGCATTATTAATCATTTAAAAAAAATCGAATCGCTTAGAGGAAATAAACATAAGCTTTGATTCGATCTGATAATGAATGTGACACGCCTGTTCAGCGGCTGTGTAAAACAACGAATGCTTTTATAATAGTAAGGACACCGATGCTTGTAATAGGATAATATTGTACAAATTATCCTGTCTGAGTGCACGATTTTCAACCGCCTGGATACCCGATAGTGTTCAGAAACCGCAAGATATATCAGATACGAGCTGGGGCAGTGAAGTGTCTGATTTGTTGCCGGTCTGCACACACGTTGACAGATACATTGTCTTACCTGACTATAATTTCGTTGTTATTGTTGTGCAGATCAAAGGAGGACGCATACTACAAAGCTTCGAGCTTTTGTTGTATGATACTCGACTGTATTTTTTTTGTGTTGCACCCATGCACAAAATACATCATACACATGCTAAATTCAAAAGCTTTTGATTTGTGCTAGTATTTTTAAACTAGTTTTATTTATCCAGTACTTCATATCATGATATATGCTAGAATTAACTCAAAAATAAAAACAAAAAAATTTCTTTTAGAAACTGAACTTTAGTTTCAGAGACACCTCTAACCTAAATAACCTATTCATAAGAGTTATTATTTGGTAGTTTATGTAAATATTCTATGTCGTTTTCTCCTATTGATTTACAGTTTGAGATTCCTAAAGGTTAGCTGTTAGCTAATTAAATGAAAAAAATACGCTTAATTAACGCAGAGAAAAGAGTTTTAATTGTTTTGTTCCCGAATAAAAAACACCGTGAAACTGTTGTTTATCGCGAGTTCTTTTTCTTGCACTTGAACTCCTTAATTAGAGACGAAAGTGTTCGTTGAATGCACGTATTGATTTATCGGCCTTGTTTTCGTAAGGAACGTTCCAGTAAATTATTTTAATTAAGTACACCCGGGATGTTGCTAGGCCGAAAGTTACTATTTTAACACCATTTGAAATTGAAAAGGAAAAATTTAGCGCTTGTGTGCAACAAGCTTTTTTATAATTGATGAGCGCACATCATGGAACATTTAAATTCCTCGAGCCTTTATGTAACCCGCTGTAAATAATTAAATAATGTCTTCTGCGGGACTTGTAAAAGTTACTAATGGAAGCTGTTCCTCCATTATTTTAAATTATGTGTAAAGTTTCACAAGGCGCGCACATCTTAAATTATTTTCTCTTTTACTGCCTTTGGACATAATATAAATTTTATATTTTACGGCCGTTTGTTATTACATTAATAATTTCCGGTCCAGTTTTATACCACCATTATAAATTATATAAAACTTTCTATGTCAAAACAGAAGAAACTGGTACGAGTCTGTTTATTTAAATGCGTTGGTTTTTATTTTATGTTTCATGCGCGGTAAAAAAATAAAATCAGTTTTAATTACATCGTTTTATTGTCGCCACTCCTATGCAATCGTGCAAAGGATAAATTCAAATTGGTGCAATTGTATTATGTCATAAATATCATTTCTATTATTATCTTAACACAAGCAGTAACATGAAGAAAGTAATTCAGGACAGTGGTCATAAATCCAAGCTTCCATCTATATTAGGCAAGGTCAATAAATCTAAAATGCAATAAAGATCAAGTATTTAATTTCTTATATCTTAATTACAATACAAAATTAGATAAAAACCTTCAAACTAACCAAGCAGGATCGTCAATTTTTAACACAATCAGAATTTAGTTTCCACAAAAGGTTTTCTATTTTCTATTCCCTGTTAAGTTATTCTTCAACTTGTCTGAGATGAGTTAAAAAAACATTTTTTCCTTAAATCTAAACAAGAATCTCTTCTTGTAGACATTTACGTTTAGGGGGCGCGGCATGGTTGTGTTGCTAACGCCAATTTAACACCGACGATAATATCAGAAAATGAATTGAGCACTTCGTTGGACTACGATACGTATAATAGATACAGAGCCGCTCCATTATTACGTTGAACAAGTGCGAGTTATCCTAGGCCCTCGTTAGCTCCTTTCGCGAACTCGAAAGAAACGAGTTTTCTTTCTTATGCGACGTGATCTACTTACGAGAACAAATTGCAGACTGTGATCTTGAATAACTAACTAAAAATCCTTGGATTCTATTAGAAATCATTTTGAAGAAATTAAACCACTTCTTTAGTAGTCACTTAATAAAACGATTAAACCTACAATTTAAAAAAGTCGGAAATGTTGCAGGATATGTCAAATAAAGTGTAAACGGAAGTTTGTTAGAAACCGATGGATATTTGGATGATATTCTTCCGGGAAATTGATGCTAAAGAGTTCAAGCAACTCAAGGAAGGAATAGAAAGTACTCAACAGATTAAAATCAAATTGAGATCCTTACATCTATTAATTCCTTAAAATAATTTACCGTTTTGTTAATTAATTAGTTTAAAAGAAATCTAACTATATTTTTGACTGTAAATAAGTAAATTGTGCTACATATTCTTAAATCTCATTTAAAGTTCGTTGACGACCATTGCTTGTGTCATTTACCTTAGACGTAGATATTTTTGTTAAGTGACGGTCCATTTGTTACAATAATAATTATTAAAAATTCCGTTATTCTCTTTTATTCTAACAGTTGTTAAAAGGAGAAATAAAGCATTTCTTAGGATGAATTCACGTATTTATTTATCTCAGCTGTTACGAGGAAATTTCATGTCAACAATTAAATCAAATGATTTGTCCAAACAGCCACAGTGCTTGATTAGACAATTAGCGACCAGAAGATATAATTAGAACTGCAGTAATCGCAACTGGCACGCGGTAAATAGATAAATGCAGCTCGCAGCCTCCAAATGTAAATAAATTGCATTAACTAACAAGTGTTCTCTTTTCTGGACAGTTAAGTCAGATTTATGGGTTCTGCTGCGTTAAATTTTGAACATTTTTAGCAACAAAGACGCTCATTTTATTAACAATAAACTCCCCACCATTTGCTTCAGCGTGCAGTAAGAACCGCCTACATTAGAGAATTTATTGCAGCATAATGAGGCATTGCGGTCTTAATATCTGCCATGACTGCGTAAGTTTCCGTTCAGGTGATACGTGTAATGATTTATTTTGGTGTATAAACGTGTAACGAGCTTCGCTAATACCATCTTAATCGCCAGCGTGAAACTGCGATAAGGCCTTAATGAACTTAGTTAGTATACGAAAGGATAGCAACGTCATCTGCGGTTTTTCGTCGGGTAAAATTAGTTTTTAATCTTTTTGAATCTCCTGTCTTGGTAGTAACAAATGATTAAATTTCATTAACGGAATAATTATATGGTGTATGAATAACTTTTGAAAAATTTTTCTTTTTTTTAAACACGTTTTATCTAATGAGATTTTTCATACAATTTGATTCATATATTTAGTGTAAAATTTCGTTACTGGTCGGGGAATCACATGATTTGAAAGTTTCAAGAACAGATCGTGATTAAAACAGTCACCGTCAACTTCTTTGTTTAACTTCTTCTGAAATGGATAGTGGAGAAGAGGAGCAGGAATTTTCGTAAATTAAAACCTTCAGATAGTAGCCCAGCAAGCGATATATTCACATGTAAAGCACGAAGCAGTTTCTGAATGGCAGGAGAAACTAGAGATATATGGAATGAAAGTGTTACCGGAAAGACAAAAAAAGGACGTAATTATTAAAATTCATAAAAAGAAGGAAATAGGAAATTTGATAGAGGTAAGAAGTGTATGTTTGCGCACCATAAGAACATTAACAATATTCAAAAAGGTAAATAGTGGCATGGTGGAGAAACGAACTAAGATGGATTTACGGAGACGGGAAAGACGAAGAAGAGAAATTGAAGTGAATGAGCAAATCTAGAGTGATTTAACTAGGGACTTGGTACTGTACGTATCATAAATTAATTTTACATAAAAGTAAAAGTTGGACTTTCAAAGGGTATAGTAAGGAAGAGATCCACAAAAAATGAAAATGAATAAACGAAAAGAAAGAAAGAAAAGACAAGGAACAAATAATATGAAGAGATACTTATGAACTTCAGAGGTAAGAAGGGACAGAATTGAGGGACCAAGGAAATGGTTTTCTCCTCATCTCAAGCTATGGACCTTTGCATCAATCAATAAGCGTGATAAAGTAAACAAAACGAATTTATGAGAAAAAGAAGGCGGAGGGTAAAACCGATAAGCCAGGAGCTGATGAATTCATACGAAACTAGATATGTTAGTGCAGAAAAATAGCAAAGACGAAGAACATTGACAATAATAAGCGACTGAAGAGAGCAAGGTGAAAGAACAGACTTTTTGGGTCATTCTGCATTAAGTGAAGGAACTCTTTTTTTCATGCAAAAGTACGAAGACACATTTCCTGTGAGAGGTTACAAAAATTTATCATTTAGAATTATATTTGGTATACTAGAACAAACGAAATTAGATCGAATGGGGACGATTTCCGAAATTAGCCCATTTGTGGAATGGCCCAGTTATGAACCTGTAAAAAAAAGGGAGAACTGAATAATCGCCAGAAACAGAAGGCCAACATCAAGCTGTTCACCTCCCAAATATGGATTTAGTGCAAAATTTAATATTTTATAGTATCACCTTATGTAACAAGTAATAGGATAGGAAGTAAAGCCGCACGCCCCGTGTCAACACTCTGTTTGACACGTTAAGAATCCTTACTGGAGATGGAATTCTCCTGATTCCGCTAAATTGTAGCAAGGTTGGCCATATGATCTTAGCAATTAGAGTCTAAAGGTACGAGGAGTATTCCTCAATCCGATACCTTATGCCTAATGGAAGAAGAAGAAGACCTTCCTTCTGGAAGTTTGGTATACGGATGGCTCCAGAACTGAGAATGATGGAGGATCTGGAATATACATGCACACACCAAAGAAGAAGTTATGCATCACGTTGGGCTAATTTGCCTCTGTTTTTCAAATAGAAATATACGATATGTTACAATGTGCGCGGGAAAACAATATGAGGGCTTACAATAATAAGCGGATCTTCATCCTAACCGACAATCTCTACTAAACTCGAAGATTTCTGACTTGGGAATGTTTAAGTGAATTTAATGACCTGGCGACGCACAAGTGCGTCACGCTGGTGTGTCTTCCAGGTCATCAGGGCATTGTAGGCAACGAATGGGTCGATGAACTAGCCAAGCAGGGTACGGATATGGCATACCTTGGCCCTAAACCTGTCTTGGGTGTAACTAAAAGTAATATTCGGGGCTTTTTCAGTGATTGGAGGAGGAACATAGCGGATACTGGATAAGTAGACCAGGACGTCGTCATAGCAAAACCTTCCTCAGCGGTCGTTGCAAAACGAGAACACTTAATTATTAAGGAGCATCTGTGGAGAATCGGTAAAATCAAGGTGACCTAAACTGCAGACTCTGCAGTGAAGAACCAGCGACAGCCATGCAATCTTGTGTAGATCTGATGCGCTGGAAAATGGCAGACAGCGCATATTCGAATATCTTATGATAGTTCCCGAAAACTTCAGTATGCAATCAGTGGAAAACCTGTACCATCTAACGCACCTACTTTAACAGAACCAGGACGAGCACAATAAGCGTAAATGGCTGCGGTTCCTCCGGTGCAATTTACTCATATGGGTTTTGGTCGTAGGAAAAAAGTGGGGCGAAGAAGAATAAGCTAATCCATTTGAACAGATAATGTAAATTGATGAAGTTGTAAAAGCTGGACGACTAAGCAAAGAAGAAGGTCGTTGAGAAAGAGATAGTACGAGGAAAAACTTGCAAACGTGAGAAAAAGAGGCAATACAAAATTGAATGTATAGAATAAAAAGTAGAAAACTCTAGGTCTCAACGACTTGTATGTGCAAATACATATTTGGCGCAAATTGTAATATTTCATAGCTTTACCAAATACCTTCTTTATATAATTTTCCTGGTTATACTGAACTGACAAGTTCAAAATCCTTTGAAACTAAATAAAAACATTAAAAAGGGTAGATTAAGCATTTACGCAGTCGCGCAAATCGTCATGAAATAAACAATAAAGACTACCAAGCCCGTTTCCAAGGAGGATTAATTAAGCGTCCGTTGTGAAGGAACAGAAGCATTTATTACGCCGGGCGTCATTACCGACTATTAATAACGCATAAAATTTACACACGCTTTGAGTAGAACGTGACAACGTAACTGCCAAGACGACTTTCATAATGCGATAAATAAGTTCTTTAAATCGCTTACGGAAAGTTAAAATAGAAAAAGACTGCCCTGAGCGCGCTCGGTTAAACCAGTTTAAAAAGAATGCTTTTAGAATCCTCTTTTAAATAAATTTTCAATTAAAATCAACAAGCAACTAATTTGTTTGTTAACTAAGTGAGTTACTAGCAAATTTATTATCCTTGCAAGATCGATATTTTTCCATGATTCCTGCGGGGCCTTTCTATTATAAACAACATCCCATGAATTAACAGCGCCTCTTAGCCAATAAATTACGGAATGAATAAATCTCCGTAGCAAACAAGCCCGCTTTTAGCATTTATTATACAATTGCAGACGAATGCAATAATTAATAAATGCGGTCGTGTAATCATTAGCGTTTTTCGATGGCGTCGACGCCGGACAATTCTCACTCGACGATACATCATAGTAATGAATGCAAATGAATTCCGACCATTACTTGCAGTACTTACGAATGTGTGTAATGTATTCACGTGTTGTTAAGTCTAGCCGGCGCGTAAGAGACGCAAAAATCTGTGAATCTCATAAATAAGGTAATGAGAGCATTCGCCTCATTACTGCAAATGAAGAAATATTCAATATTTTACACCCTTAAGAATATTAAATTGGAAATTTTAGAGGTATGTCGTCTTTTCAATAATTTTTGTAATCGGATCTTTAGCAAAACAACACTGAATTTAAACTAATTCAATACTGAGAAAAGAAATGACGATTTCATTTAAATAATCGTCATCCTCATTTGCAACCATACTTGATCCACACCTCTCTTCATTTAGATCAGATTATCGTGTGTTGAGTGACGTATGTTTCTTACATGATTGGTTTTTAATTTGGAATTAAAACTGTGCACATAAGATTAAAGGTTTACTTCAATTTTGACGCTCCTAATTTTATGGTCGTTGCTTGCAGTAAATCTCAGTGTCGAAATTCTGAGGGGATCGTGGACTTCTGAATGCATAATTAATTAAAGTTGCGCCTCGATGCATAAAATAGCTTTCGAGCAGTAAATCATTTAGTAAAAACTAAAACCATTGTGGTTCCCTTGTAATTGATCTTTTGGGAAAATATTAGGTTTTAATTTGATTCAAATTATTCAAATATATTTCAAAACTAGAAAAAATTATCATTTGTTTTGATATGTGTGAGTATCAAAATAGATATGAATTTAAAATTCTAGATAGACATTTTGTTAAGTTACGTGGTAACTATTAATTAATATAAGCTTTGCGCTATTATTATCATTTCTTGGATAATTATAATTCGACAATCCATGCCTTTCTCAAGGCAGCTTCTCTCAAATGACGGCAGACAATTGGATGCTGAAACGTTGAATTGTAATAATGCAAATAATGATTGTAATAACCTAAGAGATGATGTTAAAATATGAAGATTTCTACGCGAATCAAATTATAGTCCACTGCCGGCGGAAATTTAAATTTTCTCGAATATGTTACATTCACGTAAAGCGATTGTCAATCATGTATGTAATTTAAACAACTTAAAAAAGGACTTTTTCTTTTGGATTTCTTTCTCGACAGACTTTATTGAACATATTCGGACGATGAGTTCCCGGTATTTAAATGTACTTTTTTTTATGTAGCAAATGTTCAACATTTGCATACTAATTTATGCATACAGCAAGCCAGCAAAGGCAGAACCACACACAGACTGCGATGCATACGAGAATTGTGGATTCCGATTTAATCTTTTAATCGGATTATTTAGAAAATGACGTGCTTTACCCGGTAAAAAATATAAACAGCAGCCTAGCGCACATAAATAAAGCGTTACAGGTTCCCTCTAATTGATCACATAAAAACTCCGAACTATTTTAACGAATTGTAATTACAGGACTGAATAATTATTTTATAATTGGTTGCTGCTTTATGACCTTTCTTTAAGTAAATATTTTAACTGGATTATAACTCTTTCGGATCATATAAACTGCCGGTTAGAAAATAATTATTTTTGTAACGGCGCACCTGCGCGTACACTTACCTTTAAGCAGGAATAGACTAGACTAAATTTTGTTGTGTTGTAAATGTAGTGTGTCTTACGTAAATACATCGTAAGAATGTATTCTTTCATTTGCATTAAATCGTCTCTTGTAACATATCTAAATTTCCGTCTCTATTAATTAACTATTCAGATAAGAATTTCGATTTTACGCAATTAAAATGTAATCATCGGCGAATCAACATTTTAATCGTCGACTTCACTCTCGGCCCCTTTTCACTTAATTTCGATCTAACATCACATCTCCTGACATCCTCCGAAGCTGAAGAAGAACGTATCGCGTGATCCAAACTCATTATACTTATAATTTAATTTATTGATCGGGAGCTCATTATTCCAGCTTTAAGTGGACATTACGTATGTAAATCGTTTCGGGATGTAAAACTCGCTAAACAACACTACTGTTCGATGAAAAAATCCCAGCCTGTATATGAAAGTTTTTCATTCGAAAATTCAATAACTATTTCGACGTGTCGTGAGATAAGTGAATATATTAAGCAAATTAAATTGAATTATTTTGTTATTTAGTTAATTTTATGTCGGATTATTAAATTTAATGGGAATGTCTATATAATATCGCCTATAAGTCACAATTAATGCCTTTTAAATAATATTGCAAATAAAGAATTCGAAATTAATGTAATGAAATATCTGTGTTTATTGTGGATATTAAATTAAAGTACTTTCTTGTTTGGTGCTTTTCAAGTCACATTAAGACTATTTTAAACTCACTCATAAATCACTTTGCGTAATTGTCGTTGATTATGTGCATATTAAAACCACAGAAATGGGAATATATTGAAGAAATTTAATAAAGTTGTTATTTATATCTAACAGTAGAATCAGCCTGTGAATTTGTATTTAAGTAATATTTTGTGGGTGTCCATCAGGTTTTCTTTAAACGTACTCATTAAAATCAGAAAAGAATATAAAAATATGAATTGTAAAATTTTATTTCCAATTAAAATAAAACGTCGACACCAGAAAATTATTGGAAGCTAACGAAGAATGACTAGGCAGTAGGTAAATTTTTTGCTTTTCGCAATGAGGGGTTAATTAATTCATTTCTTTGGAGGGATATGATATGGCAATAAGCCTTTCAAATTGACTTTCCTGCGAAGAAGGAGAAGATAAATGATACAGCTGATATATGACTCTGCTTGTCTAATAGCCTTCAGAAACGATAGATCCGATATTTTATTTATCGATGAATTAATTAGCAAGCAACAAGAACATTAATACTTGAATAAAACACTCAGCATGAGTGAAAGAGAGATTTTAATGATGGTAACAGAGAGAAAATAGAATAGTTTCGCCAAAACTTAAGTCTTTCTAATATTAATCGCAAAGAAAATAAAAAGGACACTATTATATAAGAAATTGCATACAAATTTGAGCAGGCGAGGTAGGTATTTCGGTTAGAAGGTCGTGAAAATTTTCTAAGACGTTTCAATAGTTCGATTTGTATCACTAGACACAAGGGGGAAAATGAAATATAATTTATCACTTGTTCAGACTTAGGTCAGGACCTCTAGACTTACATATATCAAAATGTCATTTGTATACACACGCACTCAACTAAATCGAGATCTCTGCACGCTAATTTCAACTGACTCAATAAGGGTTATATTAGATTATAAATAAAATAAAGCATATATGTGTCAATCTAACTCGTATTAGAGTTTCTGGATTAACACTGTCGACATGTGATATTGATTTGTAGCCATTAAATTACGAATTCACCGCTTTCTCTGGACAATCATCGACCGAACTGACGTTTCGTTTATTAATTCAGTAACGCTACATTAGCTTAGCTGTAATCTGTAACGTAGACGTTATTTACGACCTGCCTGTGTTTGTACATACGTGTTACTTACGTAGGGCGTAGTATCGCTGGAATTTATCGTCGGATTAACGGGCGTAAAAACACTGTAATAGAATATTATGGCAAAATATTGGCTTATTGTTCAGTTTTCTCTTCGGATACGACCAGTAAATGCGTATTTATTGTGACAGTTATGTCTGAGTGAGGTGCAAGTTGGCTGAGATTATGACCGGTGTATTTTTCATGTGCATCCTCTCACGGACATGTTATAAAATAGTCTGTTAGATTTTTTTAATAACATAATAACGAAAAGTTGGTGATATTTCTCCATTTCATTGACATCAGTTAATTTGGTAGCCTTCCGCGGCTTATACTAAAAAGATGCTCAAGGCATCAAATTATTGTGATTTTAATCTCGCCTATTATATTTGTTTCACCTCAACTCTTTTTTCACCTTTAGATTTGGAAAAGACAAATCACTTATTGCACTTCTGAGAACAAATCTGAAAACATGTTCAGAAACTGTTTGTCTGATAGCCGTTACATATAATACAGAAAAGACTTTGAAAGCTTGAAGTTGTTACTTCCTTTTTAAAGCAACACAAAATTTCAACAAGTTAAAACTGTTATACTGAATGAGAATACATACATATATTATTATATAATTCTCGTTTACGTAGTCGATAAACGTTTAATGTGAGTGTAAATTATAGGCCGCGATTATGTGCGATTTTACATTATGCGGACGTCTAATTTATGCGCACGTAAATGATACAGTTAACGACGAGCCAAGCTGAAAATCGAGCGGACTCCTGAAAGAAGGTCACAGGTTCAAAGCACCACAAGGAAGGCTCGGCTCGCTGAAGTTGTCCACCGCGACGACTGTATTACGCCAGTCAAAACAAATCGTTCCGATATCAATCAAAAAGCGAACGGCCCGAGTCACGATATCAACAACAATTCGGTCAAAAGCATTTCTTCTCGCTGGGTGGGCCACACGCTAAACGGTTTCTACTTACACGCCAGTGTTATTAAGTTTTACTTCTTTTTATCTGACAGTCGTTTTAGGCATGCCCCTTAATTATATGCAAAGCAAAGTGAAATTAAGATCTTGTTTCGGATTCGTTTTTCGAACGCAATGCAATCTTACATACCAAAGTCGAGAAGAGACCATTCGATTAATGATGCTTCACGTTTTCAAAATAATCTCACTATTCATTAACCTAGACAATTTTCTTCCTATATTCTTCTAACAGTTTCGTAATTTTGTCGACATTTTATCCAATAAGATCTCGCAGGCCATTTTTAAGAAACACGAGATTATTACCAAATCCTAAATTAACTCTGAAGAATCCACTGGTAACTACAGCTTACTGGATCCAAATTATTTAAGAATGCATTCTTATTTTACTTTTTACACCACTTTATCAAAGGTTTGTAAGAGGTATTTCTGCAAAATAAATTTCTGGTATCGCCTTATACTAATAAATGCTACAGTATGCGTTCTTTGCCTAGATGAACATTAAAAAAGTTAATTGATTTGGAAAGGTTAAATTATCTGTTTATCAAAGTGCAAGGCACCTTCCATTTTATTCAAACATTAAATCCGATTTAAAAATTGAAATGAAAGCTGCGTTCTAGCAATAAATAAATTTGCTAACCTTGAGGTGTGATTTAATTTAAAATTGCAAAGACCACACACTGAGCTAGAAAAATACTAGGAGCGTTCGAAATAAAACTTTATGCGTCAACTTTACGATCCTCACTTTTTGCAACTTTGTGTCCGATATTATTAAAATTAGATTATTTAAATGGCTTTTTTTTAAGAACCAATTTGTATTTTTTAAACCATAAATTATATTGACATTAATGACTTATGCATGAGGATTATATTGAATATGGAACCGCATAAGAGTTTGACAATGAAAATATATTACTACCTTACGTATTTAGAAGTTGAATTTGAGAAATAAATTATATTAAAATTAAAAACATAAACCTTCCTAGAAGACAACAAAGCATAAATAGAAATAAGTAAGACAAAGAAACCGTTGAAACCTATTGAAAGCATCTTGAAATATGTTAAACATTAAAAGTAATAATATTCTTAGCTAATAAATAAAATTAAAAACATTTTTGATCTACGAGAAAATAAGAACGAACAAAAAATATTTTAGAACGCATTATACATAGGGTATCACAAAAGTTCGTTTCATTTCATGTACTTGTAATTTCTTCTTTAAATTGTTACTAATTTTTGAATTTAATTACCGAATTTCTTTGACACACAAACGTAGAATTTATGTCGTAGTAAACTGTTTAGGTAACAAAGTAATAAATAAATAAAAGGATAAGCGATTCCCATAAAATCTATTTACATACCACCGGCAGGAATTGGGGATTAAGTTCATGTCTGTTTTATCAAGAAAAAGTCGTAACGATCGCATATGAATATGTAAATAATATCTTTAACATTTGAAAGGAATACGTTAACATCGCAGTCATGATTTATACGAACTACCATTAAAGGACAGCATTAATTTACCAAACGGCCACACAATCGATCATACTTTACGTTAGTTTACACACTACAGATTAAACGAATGCCAAATGTAATTAGCCGCGCGTATTTTTGACGCTCTGATATTAACAAGACAGGACTTGATACTTCCGTCACGGCCGCCCAGGCAAACGCATTCAGCGCAAACTTGTTTTGATATATTGTCAATGAAGGTGTTACCATCCATCGATAATTTTCTCACGCTGTTTTAATGATTTCCTGTAGTTCTTTTGCATCGCGACGGATTTACATGCGTCAAGGATGCAGGCTGGCAGTCACATCTGTTTCCTGTCACGTTAATCCATTGTCAGGATAAATTAGCGTCTTCTTCGACAGCAATTTGCTAGATAAGTTAAAAATTTGCAGATTTTTTTGCTGGAATTCGAAAAACGAAAAATTTTACTTTAAATTATAAAATGTGATTCAGGAATAAATATGTTTCGTTTTGGTTTTACATCTATCAGCAATGAGTGTGTTGGTATCGATTAAGTTGGATATAACAGTACATGATTTTATGTGTTCGGAAGCCTTGTGTTAAACAACCTCGATTTATGAAAAGACATGTAATGAAATGAACTCAGCTTACTGCTACTATTACTGAAACGTTTCTAGAAATTGACCACGCCATTCGTGGTCCAAACTGTTCGGATGAATGGGCGCAAATGAGGTAAGTTGTCCGACGGCCGAAGCAAACATCCTCGAGATTAATAATTCCATCGTAAATCAAGGAAGCCGTGGACGTCGGCTCCTAGGACACGTCTAGTAATTACACAATGGGCGGATACACAAGCACCGTGTTAAACGAAGATTCTTTATGCCGCACATCACGACGTATTCTAGTAAGGCTTTATACATGCGGGTATGATATAAATTAATGTTGCACGAATAATTATTACATCCTTTGCTCTATTGCAGATCGCTGGTAAAAATTTTGTCAGTGTAAATGCATTATAAATCTTGAGGCTGCAATTTATTTGAACAGGCTTTCATTAATAATACTCATCCACTATGTCATCTATTCATTTCTAAAATTATAGCGAGATATTAAAAGATTACATAAATTACGGCAGCACGTTATCACGGAATTCTTTTATAAAATTATGGACACTGAGACAAATTTATGTTCTTAGTGTATTTTCATCTTTATTCTTTAATAAGTAGTTTTCTTTTCTGAAAGAAGTTATGTGAATACTACATAATTTGCTAAGTGAACAAAGGATATACATATGTTGTACATACAGGGAAAGCTAAAAGGTATTTGAATGAGTTTTTTATGTAGTATTAAAATTACTTTTTAGGATCTGATCTGATTAAGTACAGTGCTTGAATCTGATAGAGTCAAACCATATACCTATATTGGCTTCTATACTTTACTGTTTTCCTCAATTTTTGACTCTTGCCGCCCAAGAGTTCTTTAATCGTTGTTAAGCTCTTTTTCTTCTTATGCACACTTCGCCTTTCATCGATATTCTTTTGCCCAAATCCTTACCACATAGCCGCTTTACTATAATTACTATGTAAGCTCCCAATGTTCGTTTATACTCGGTTGGTTTTTTCCCATGTAACTTCCATTACTCAGACACCTCCGAAAATTTGGCTCAGAATTACTACATGATTCTCCCTTTCCTTGTTCATTATCGCACATCGATGTAGCACTGTAGATTCTGTAGTTTTTGTTTGGTTAAGGAAAGTAAAGTCAAAGTACGTGGAAGAAATTATGGTACTTGTACAGGCTATGTAGGTTCTAGATTTCGAAGCTCTTCATAGCTTTCCCGTATGTTTTGCTATCCTTAGATCTTTCTTAACAATCTTCTTTAATAATTTCCAGTAGTAAGGATCTTTCGTGATCCGACCCCTTTAACTTTAAGGTCATGGATTAGAGCATTAATTGTATGGTTCTTCAGTTTCGAAATTTCTCATCAACAACCCCGTTGATTTCGTATTGATGTATTATAGCTTATATTTTATTATAGTTCTTATTGTCTGTTGTTAGTCGATGTTTTCAATTTTAGATCATCACTATCAAATATATTCTGATCGCTCTATGCACTTGCCTAAAAATGTAACGTAGAAGAACGATGATACAGGAGTTACTGAAATATTTTACTTTAATTGTTTATACATTCGTTTCTATATCAATTTTTGTATACCATGTGTATTCTAGATGTTTCTGATTATTTTTCTTCTTCACATATCTTTTATCTTCATTACTTCTCTTTATTTTGTAACATCGATGGTTTTCCCATAGTGTTCTAATTAAAATTAGATAGAGTTAATGATCATTGATCAACTCCGCTATTTCTCATTTCTGTGCGATCACTGAATCCCTTTCCTCATCAATTTTGATGCTGTCAGACCTTATCTCTTCTTCCTCATTAGGTAAGCCTTTAAAACGTTCTATTTAGTTTTCCTTTTCTTCTACTTATTATGAACCAATCTTTACTTCTCAGGAGCTTGTATGGTTGGATTTTTTGTTCTAGTAATTTCTTATTCCAGAAATAAATAATGTTCTTGAAAATATTTTTTGAAATTGATGTGCTTATAATTTAATAAATTTCAAATTATCTTACAGTTAGTTTGGTTATGCCAATCAGAACTATAGAAAAGTCTTGGTTTTATATTTCAACCTGCGATTTGTAAATATTGAATCTACCTAAAAAAAAGAATCGAAAATGTTCTCTTTATTACAATTGCTGTGATGTAAATCACTGATACATTTAAATTCGTTACGTAAGGAATCAGTGCCTTAGGCATTCACATTAGGCGTTCGCACTGATGAAGCAAAAACGTTTTCAGACAAAACATTTTGACTAATTTTGTTAGATACCTTTTTTCAATGTTTCAAAAAGGACCAGGCACGCACTGATACATCAAAACAAAAAGCACGCTGAAACAGTTACGATCAAAATGTTTTTACTCAAAATGTTTCATAATAAAGTGAAACATTTTATCCGTTTTTGCTTCTTCAGTGTGAGCACAGCCTTAACATCTAAATTGGCAACACTTCCCACTGTCCTAATTTGATACTTAAGTGAAAGTGTATCTCAAATCAGTTTTACGCATCGTTCGGAATGTGTTTTAACACTGAACATAATTTATAACATCGAGTTGCTTTCGTCTTCCCACGCAATCCATCTTCGCCCACCAGTCGATGATAAACAGCTACGTTTCTGCACTTGTCCGATAATCGTCAGGCGTTGAAGGTGCGGACGTTTTCGACCAGGATGTTATTGCGCAAGTAAACCGAATCAAAAAGCGATGATTGTGAAGTAATTGTCAATCAATAGGTGATATTTACGAGCCGAGTTTACGGCTTTTATAGAGCAAACACGCGTCTGCAGCATTTAATCAAATAAAATTGTCAGTGCCGACTGTAAAGCCGCTGACGCATCTATGGTTCGAGATTTTACTAAAAGTTTTTTGTTCATAAAATTATTACGGGCAAGGATGCCAGCACGTTGTGTTTATTTCTTTATTTAAATTCCTGAGTATAAACTGTATATCCATTTTTCCGCGCATACTTTTATTATACTTAGAATTATATACATGTTATATTAATGATCCAGAGTAAACAGTTTTGTTATGAATCATGAGAAATTAGAAGGATTACTATAAAACACCAGTATAGTTGTGCGGTTAGCTCGGGCGCGTTAACAAGGATGTGTTTCCGCACAACTTTTTCGCATTTAAAAAAAATCACGTTTCGTTTCAATTATTCAGAGAACTCTCGGTGTATTACGGTCGTAAAGTTTGTTTACTTATAAATTTCCTGTGCTTACAGTTTTTGTTAAACAGTTAATATTGTATGTGCAATTTCAACATCTACCTTTCGGGATTATTATCGTTAACGATTTACGTAAGTCATACAGAAATGCTAATGAAAATAAACGACCTTAATTAACTACTGGCGCTAATTATTACATAAATATTTCGACGTTGTAATTAATTAAATATAATGTTTAGCGTTCCGTTCAGGATTATTTTAACATGAAATCATTCAATTTTTGCAAGTTTTTCTGAAATAACCCGGGAAAATTCTTGGAAAACATTTAATGAATTAATGTGATTTTAAATAAAAGCAATTAGTTGAAACTTTAACGGGGAGCCTTTATCATGTCAGTCGACCTTGTTAATGAAAGTTATTAATATTGTTGAGTTAACTTTTAGTGGGGCATAAAATGAAACATTTTATTAAGACGACGTCTTGGTTTTGGTGGATGCGCCGGAATCTTTATAGAATTGCTTTTCTTTTAATAAACATTTTGATTGTTTTCCAGCGTTACAGTAATATTGAATGTAACAATATTCGATTAGTTACTTTCTCTGGTTCTCCTTAGTGTCAATAACATTTCAACCTCTTGTTAATCAAATCTGAATGCATTTTGACGCAACACATAAATCATTGCAAATATTTTTATAATTGTGTTCGTAAAATCGCCGGCGGTGTCAGCTTTCTTGCCAAGTCCAGTTATTTCACAGTGAGTAATAGCCGAGGTACATTAGTTTCCGAGAAGATTAATGAAGGCGTTACCACACCCCTTCGTTTTGCTTCGTGCCCGTAAAAGAAGGCGTCCTGACGCAACAAGTGGGCGCTGTCGACGCCAATAGCGAACTACCGGTGTGGGAAGCGTCGATCTTTTGCGTCTGTCCAAAAGATAAGGCGTCGGTGATTCCAACGCTATATTAGGCAATTAAAAGATTTAAGTGATCAGAAGAACGTTGTAATTGAAACTGTAAATATCGAAAGCGCAAAAAATTTGTTTGGTAATTTTAAATTTCCGACACCGATGTTTTTTGTGATTAATTGTTTCGTTTTACTTTCAGGTATCTTCAGTTTAGTTTCCTGGAAAATGGAGTCGGAAAATTCGCTGTCGTCGAAACTGAAGCAGCGGAGAACGCGGTGTACGTAGCTGGAGCACAGCTGACCGAGGTACGAGGGTATTTCCACCCTTAATCCTCGAACATCACCCCTGCCAGCACTGGCTACTATGCAAATTGCACATTATCTTCGAGCCCTCATCGCGGTAAGTTACCGGAAAATTTTTGATCCGAGTAATAATATCAATAAAAGATTCATTATAGAGTCATTAATTCAAGACAGTCGTTTGTGCTTTAATGATCGAGCGCCGTCGTTAAATTTACGACGTTTGATTTGTGTTTATTGGCCAATTATTTTTAGTGCATTATTATTATTTCCAGGCGAGCCCTTGGAAGCACTCAATTTATTGAACGTTTATAGAGACAAATAGCACATAAAATGTTCACGTGAAAAGTCAATTACTCAGATGTCGTAATTCGTCACGTGAAACGACCAAATAAATTTAATAATGAACCTTTACGACGACATAAGATTGTTATTTGTTCACTGTTTTCTCACACCGTAGATTCGTTTCAACATTCAAAAAATATCAAATATATAAAAAATACAAAAAAAACACGAATCTTTTGATATTTTAATAAATTATTTAAATATTATTATAACAATGTATCGAAATTAAAGTCGGTGTTACTTAGGAAGTTCTAGAATTCATGCATGAATTAGTCAAAAAAAAAAATATTCCAGTTGCCTCTTCATTCCTGTTGATAATAAGAAATTCACTTTTCCTTTAATTTAGTTGCTTTATATAGTTACCTGTTCAGAGTTATCCTTAGTGTCCTTTAAATTATATATACGTATTATAAAACTACAAACTATTCCACTTTTTAATATTAAAAAAATATCCGAGATCTTTTAATTCAATTCATAATATGAAATTCGTTGAATACACACTACCAGATTGAATTAAAGTTCATAAAAATAAATTAAAATATTTTCACCTAATCATAATATACACAGTTTTAGGTTTGTTTATATAAATGTGTTAGAAATGAGCATAGGTAAATGACATGATATATAAATTATAAAAAAAAGACTTACATAACAAGCAATAATATAACTTCTTTGATAAAAAAGAGCTTTATAGCTTTATTTATTTATAAAGTAGATAACATATTCGATTTTTCTTTTAAATTCTTTTCACTTGTATTTATGATACATCATTAAGACAAGCTTAATCTGAAATCATTGTATAATATCGTATATTGTTATATATTTTTTTAATATAATCAGAAATGTTTCGCTGACAGTGTGTGGGCATGGGTTACAAGTATTTTTATCAGCTCTAGATTTCTCGTGAAATTTGCGCAATCGATTTTTTAGCCTCCTCAATCCCGTAGCTAAACAAGATCGCTGTTAAGTTCTCGGAAGAAATGATTTTTCGCCGATTCCGATTACAAGAGTACTTTCCTTTCAAGCTGTGAAGATAAATTGTGGGTACTATGCAATTATTGCACTATAATAGAGTATTGTCCGACAAGCTCGCTCATAACATCAGCAAATACGTAAAAAATCGCTATTTTACGGTTACATGATACCATAACGGGTAATATATGTATTATGCAACGAACCTACGTTATGACAACGTACACTATGACAAATTTCCATTCACTCCGCCTGAAACGTATAGAGATTTGAATAACGAACATTGCACAACGAACGGACACTATGCCGATGTCAATCCGGACAATTACAATGTCAATGCTTTTACCTACGCGATGATAAACGATTTGAGCACGCTTAGAGAAATGCAGTAGTATTTTTTTTGTTGATTGTGTAAATGAACTCCGCACGCTGATAATGCAACATCACCTGTGGAGCTATAAATCAGTTGGGAGTGTAATTCAAAATATTAAGAGGACAATAGTTATGCTAATCGACGAATGTCATGGGGTGGACAGCAAAACTTCGAGCATGTGCTTTTTTCATCGCGTGCGAATTTATTCGTCTCCAACTGCAACAAGGGGGATTTGTTCTTGAAGAAGACTAACATGGAAATTTAAATAAAATTTAAATAATAATGGGCTGTCGCTCCCATTTACACGAGTTACCTTTTAATCTTATCTTCAGTCGCAGCGTTCTCTGTGATTAATTTCAAATTTCCTTTTCTTTACTTTTCACTTTTATAGAAACTTTGGATTTCATATTAATGCATCATCCTGAGTTAATTAATTTTAGAACTGAAAAGAAACACAAAATAAACTTACAAATACAAATTATATTAACCTTTTAGTTAGCAAGTAATAATATTTTACACCGTACAGATCATTAATAAAACCCAATTCAAAACAATACAGTGAGACAATAAGTGGACAGCGGTCATAAATATCTCCTTGAAGATGCCTATCGCAAAACGAGTGCCTTATTTAAGACCCATTTCTAGCTGCAACATATTAATCACACAATAACACGGCATTATATAATTAAGCCATTTGTATATATCTCTGACAGCATCGGCCATTCATAATGAGCACAATCGCACCGCCAAAAGTTTAATAATGTTGGGCGCGCGCGTGCATATGCACATTGAAAATAAATGTTAATTCGTGAAGAAAATTTTCAATTGTGGTTTCCCCAAAAATTTAAAACTAAAATAAATCGAAAATAAATGAATTAGAAAAGAAAACAGAAAAAGGGATTTAATGTATGAATCAAATTAAGAACTTGATCTATTCTTCGTAAACATCTATGATCTTCTTCAAGAACTATTTCATGTTCCTGCTACATCTAACAAAGCAAGTTTAAACTTGGAGAAATAAGACATAACACTATCGGTTTAAATAATGACATTGTATTAAGCAGACTTTCGACAGTATCAGCACCCAGATCTGCGAGTAAAAGGTGGAAACTAAGCCAGAAGACATAAATCCATTCGGCTACAAGAGAAAACATGCCCTTATCTGAGATTCTGCAAAATATGAAACAAGCAGGCGTAGGATAGGAACATCGAAGCTACGTGTCGAACATCTTGTACCATATTCACCAGCACTTCATAAATCAAGTTCTATGAGAAACGACAAACGAGCAAATAAATTATTATTAGACGCAAGATTTTATCTCAACATTGATTCGCAATTTTCATTTCTGAAATATACACTTGCATAATTTCATTATGCAAGTGGATGTGTTTTCGTAATAAAGTTGATTGGATTGTAAGGCAAATTGGGGCATGTTCCTGAGATTTAAACGGCAATAAACTTGCTTGATGGAATACGAGGTGCTGGCTTGCTGAAAAAAGCACTAATATTCGTTAAAAGCTTGCATAGTTTACGGTTGTTAATTGCAGTGAATTATGTATATCTACGCCAGTGGAGTTATTGCTGCTTAGAAAGTCCGGATTCAACCGGCAATTAGCATATTACATAGTTTCAAATGTGACAATTATTTATGGCCACTTGTATAAGGTCTTCAGTTTAAAAAAAAATATTAAATAGTACCTGCTTAACTAACAGCTTCGACGTAAGAATTTCGTATTGTGTCATCATTATTAACTACTATTACGTTTTAAATCTACACATATGGGTGCAAGATATTTCTTCCGTAAATACATAAATAAACACATAAATTTAACTAAAGTTGTTCTCTCTATTCTAAATACTTTAAACTACAGTACGTTTAATTCAAATGCAGTTTTGATATTTTTTGAATTCATTCGTTTTTGAGGTACAAATTAAACCCCCAAACTTGATCAAGCTTGTAATAACATAAAATTTATTAATGTAAATTAATTTGTTTGATTTTTGAACTATATTACTTTATTTTAAAACTAAAATCAGTAACAATTTGGTTACCTTGTGATTAAAGAATCAGCATCCATTCAAAAAACTTCTGTTTACGTTAAATAATGACGTAGAAAAACGTAAGTAATTTGGAAAGATTTTTCATTTATTATTTGTTATATAAATATGTTAATTGTCTGAGTTCTAATTGGTATTTCGTGTTGAACAAACTGCGATTTCGTAATGTTCTATAATCGCCATGTAGGTATTTAACATTTTATACTTTCCCTGCAATTAGCGATTTTATACTCTATAAATTGAAATTCTAATTAAATTACTATATTATTATTTGTAATAAAATGAAGCATTTTATAATCGTTTCAATTAAGCCGAGTAATAAATGAAGACAGTTTTAGTTCAACTTCCTCAAGTTTATTTATAATTATATTCTACATTACACGAGTTCCTCATTTAACAATTTCAATTCTGAAAGTGCATTTTTTGTTGCGTTTTTTCTTCCCCCGCTGGTATTTATGTTGGTAATTAATCAGCTGGGGAAATCGTCTCCCGAGTTCACGTCATTATGTAAAGACAATGTAATCTTATCTATTACACTGTGTCGCTTGTCACTTGGAAAAACGTTTAAATCAATGAGACCCTTGTTACAACCCCGATCGACGAGGACCACCGTCGAACTACCGTATATCAGTCGTGAAGGAATCCGCCCTCCATACGAGCAGTAAAGGGTTGGAATTTTTAGAACCTACTTAAAACACAATCGACACATTCAGCCTATAAAAAAATTACTTTCATTATCTTTGATCTTACTTGAATAAATTAATTGATTTTATTTCTAATACTTGTGGCCGTTACGATGTATTTTTGTAAAAGTATAAGTAATTTTTGATAAATAGAAATATTGATCTATTTTTTTTAAGTTTATTCACGCCCTGTGAATGATTAAGTGTGCTACTTTCGTTGTAGAACAAACAAATACAAAGAAATTTGGTACTGTTAATTTATCTGCGAGAAGGTAGAATGACCCAACCCAATCAAAATAAATGCACCTCGTTACAGTAATTCATATTTAAAAAAAAGGAACCAGGACAGAACATAATTATCGCCGATATCCGAAACATTAAACTCTTGTTTTATGCATCTACAAAACGAAGGTCAAAGCGAAGCCGCTGCCTCCGGTACTTGCAGATATTAATAACCCTGTTGTTAATTGGGTAAGGTGGGTAGTCCTCCACCTACGACCAAAACCTGTACGACTTTTAAAACAAAAAGGAACGAAATTTATATCCAGTCGATTGAAAGTAATTCAACTTTGCCCAAGAACAGTACGAGCAACTTCGATTGCGAAGGAACAAAGACAAGACTGAATTATTAAATAGATAAGAAGATACAGTAAGGTGATGTCGATTTTTTGACGTCCTTCCTTTAATTTATGGTTACAAAAGTCTAATAAATCGTAAAAAGTATCTATTATTAAAGCCATCCATTTAACATTTTTTACGAAGGTGTAGACAGCGGAACTTGAAATAAACCGGCATAGCAAATTATTACTCGTACGATGGTAAATGCGTGGGAGATTAAGTCCACAAATCTCTCTTGTTATCTACGATTGTGCGTTCATCTGCGTAGATCATTCAGAAGGAGAAAATTATTGCCCGCTTTTGCTCCTTGACTTTGCCATTCGATAATGTTGTTGTCGCAAGAATTTAATAACACCTATGGATACGGTGTAATTGAAGTTGGAGGTATTCTCGCTTATGGCTTAGCGAGTTAATGTGATTTTTACTTTTTGAAAAGCTGCGTAAATTACTTCGTAATTTTTGCCCGCGCCTTGTATAAATCTTCCGAAGTTATTTGTTTGCATTGATTAGCACTAGGTGATAAATGTTTCCCGGCCCTAATGCATTAAATGACACTTGGCTTCTTTACGTGAATTATTAGCCTCACCACCCACAACATAATGTAAGCAACTTAGGAGGGGAAACATGACTTCGCTGGTGTTGTCTAACGAGCACTATCAAATTATCACCTTTGATAACTCAATTACAACACCGCAGTTGATATGAATATACTAAATTTTAAAAAATTTAGTCTTTTTATTATCTCATTGCAATTGTAATCTTTTTCTTCTGGAATTTTGGCTATTCGCCTCTTTTAGATTAAACTTCGACGTCAATTACAAATTAAACATTGACACAGTAAAAGCAAATCGTGCATCGGTTTATAATTGTTGTTTAAGGACTCACGTTGTTGTTACAGGTGCTTAGTTTGACCGCTGCTTTTTACCCCGTTTACTCTCAAGAACATCTCAACGATACCCTATTTTTGTCACGAGCGGAACGCAGCACATTACGTCTCGAGAATTGGTGAGTATGAAGGCTATAATTTTAATTTACGAGCTGCTCAAGCAGCGATTTATCACACGGGAAACAAATGTTCTTCAGCTATTGCCGCTTTAACAGATGTACAGATGCGTAAGGAGACTTAAATTTATAAATTGACTTTTTTTTGCTACAATTTTTCAAAGTTATGGGTGGGTGATGCAAAGAATTCAACAAAATGTCAGCCTTAATACAAAAAGATGTATTTTTGATGAAAAACTAATTAATTACTGTGCGATTGTTTGAAAATATGCCGTAGAGTTTGTTGCTGAAAAATCTTAAAAGCCATAAATTATTTCACGTGAACACTAATTACGGTACGTAATTACAGCGTACGGCAAGTATGATAATTTTATCAAAAGAAAGTGTTACTTTCAGCTTATCGAAATATGGGAGTGTAATAAACATGTTTTAATGCCATAGATTGAAGCAAAACGCTATGTTAATACGCCGCTTAAGATTAACGTAATGGATAAGCGTCAGCTATCATTTATGTTCCTTATTTCCTGTCTTCATGATCTCAAATTATCAGTAATAAAAATTTACATATTTTTCTAATTTCAAAAAAATAGTGCGAAATGTAATCATTACAGAAGAAAAAGAACACTCACGTTATGTTAACTGTCAATAAAAACTATTACTATTATCGAAATATAAAAAAAAGAAGTAAACTAAATTCTACGAAACGTAGTTTGTCTTCTAGGTGGCATTAGAGACACCTTAAATTTGGGGGATACTGTATATATTGAAACCAAACATAGTTTATTAGTTTTCTAAAAATGTCAATGTTGTTTATAATAAATGATGAAATGTTGTAGGGACGAGCCATATTACAATAACAACGAGGATCTTCCAGACGCAGGTAAATTCTTGAGGCCGCGTGAAAACCAAATGCTGCTGAAGCAAGAATCAAAGAACAGGACGGGCGTGGATTGCTGTCCATCGGTGTTGGAAATGGTAGAACCGGAGGGCGGTAAGAACCAGGACGACCAATACGTCGAGCTGTACCGCGATGGCGACAACCGACAGCGGTTCTACGAGCTGTCGTGCCACAAAGACGTCCTCGGCAAGCCGTGCCGGTTCATGGACAGAAAACTTCACAACCAGTCACAGTGTGTTCAAAAATATAGTTACACCTATGCTCTGGTGAAGGATCCCGGAAGGCACCACCACCAGCGGCCGAAGCATTTCCCTTCGTTCCCCGCGACCGGTTCCGGTGAAACCAGGTGGACTTTAGACTATATCAAAGTTCGAAGCGGGTGTAGTTGTGTTGTAAGGCCTACGAAGAAAAAACGGGATAAATCAAAACGACGGGGTAGTAGGCATAACGATGGGGATTGAACTGTCTGTACAGTAACGCGAATGCCAAAGGATTTTTTTTCGGAAAGTGACTTTAGTTCAAGTGTCGAAGCCGATTTATTTAAACAATGTGAAAGTGTTAGACTTCGTTACCATGTACTTTCTTTCAAATATTGAGTATTATATATTTTTTTAATTAAGTTATTTATTGATCACATGTATTTACTGTTTTAATTCCAATACTCCATGAAATGTAGACTGAATCGGGAGGCTTGAGGAAAAGCTCCGTTGATAATACTCTGCTGAGAAGTGCGCACTAAATCGAATTACTAAGATCTGTAACATCTATTCAAATGTGTATTAAAGATGTGTACCGTTGTATACTTAATATGTGTCATATTTGTTATTTATTTGTTATGGTTACCTTATAAGAACTGATCTTTTTTATCTCGTTTACTGTGTTGCTGTGAATTATTGCCGGCCAAGTAATAAATTATTATGGTACCCTTGAATGAAATACATAAATAAATATTAAATAACAACAAACAAAGCCTGGTTTTATTCTAAAATATAAACGAAGCTCATAAAAATTTATGAAAAAAAATTATGAAAATTATTATTAGTAGAGTTCACTGTAAAAAAATTCGTGTACCGTACCTGGAATTCTCCTGCTTTCTCATGGAAAGCAAAAGAGATTTTCTTATTTTCAAATTGCATAATCCTCTCTCGCAAAGATAGAATTTAAATATAAAAAGCATTTTAATTACAAAAAATAGAAAGCATATATGTCTTGAGTCTGCGTAATCTTGCCTTTAGAAAGTCTGTTTAGTTGCTTGTAAGATAGAAAAAGTCTCATTAACTTGAATTCAGAAAATTGTATTTCCTTATTTGTCTATGAGATTACCTGAAAGTCCTTTCAATAGTAGATTTTCATATTCTTCATAATTAAACATTTTAAAATATTAATGATTTTGTATTCAACCGGATTTGAAAAAAGAATAATGTATTTACGATATTTAATACTGGAGTAATTCAAGCGTAATTCAAGCTGAATTCCCCTGAAATTACTTGGCTGTTCAAATTAATTAAAAAGGAATTAAAAATGCAAGTGTATTTGTCGGCAAAAAATTTATTACTTGGCCTAAACTCTCTATGCTGGAGCGTCTTTTACAAAAAAAAAAAAAAACTAAGACAATTTTGGATATTTAAACCTAAATCAGGAATAAATTATTATTAGTTAATGTTACAAGCTATACAAAATAAAACTTCTGTTGCTTCTCAACTTACTCACCTTACTTATCTTATGTACTTAAAGTTGAAAGAGGACGTCTCCATGCAAACATTTTTGCGTATTCGCAAACATTGGCTTAAATTTTCGCAGATGTATAAATTTGGAATACAATAATTTTGATAAGAAAAAGGCATTTATTGTTAGAGTTTTCCAAATTTTACATTTCAACTAAATTTGTTAACCAAAGCCTTTAATTTTTGCTATGGATTTGTGTTCCCTTTATCGATCATCTTTTATTAACAGTGTTAATTTTTAGGACTCGTTTGTGTTAAGTGTTATCAAATCGAAAAACTACTTAAATTCATTTCTTTATCTCTATTTATAATGGAATAATAATATTTGTGTTTCAATTTCTTCCTGTTCCTAAAACGTAAATGTGCATTCAGTTTATAAAAAGAATCAAAAATTTTTACGTCTGCGAAAAATACACCGAACAGACAGACTGCATTTTGTAAGATAGGTATAATTATTAATTAAATTAATAAGAAACTTAAAAAAAGAAAACGCATCTTGATTTCACTAGTGCCAACGCATAACTAGTAATATATATATATTTTCTTATTATTTACTAATGCTATATAAATATGTATATGTCATAGCTGACGTAAACGAAAAATGATGCTATACTGTAAATAATCGAAAAGTATATATACATGTAAATAAACTAACTTTATTATTTAACAGACTCGCTTTGTTTTATTTTTCCTTCCTGTCGAGTAAACTCTGGAGCGCATTTAAATGAATGCGTTTTCGTTTAACGGAAAGAACAAATTCAATTCAAATAATAAAAACATAGTAATAATTTGAATCCATCAAGTATTTTTGATGGATGGGAATTTTTTTCCACAAAATTTCACCGAAATTTTTGGAAAATGTTGGTGAGAATTTTTCTTGCGCGTTTTGGGGATAATTTTTGGGAAAAAATAAACTGAGCAACTGTTTTGATTATGAGTCCAGGAGTAGAAAGTGTATATGTTTCTCTCGCTCGTTTTTTCCTCAAGAATTCGAGAGTAACTATCCTGCTACGAAATTGAAACTATACAGTGTGTGCCAGATAACTTTTCCAGCTAGGCGATCTCGCTTATTTTACAAATTCGGTTAATTACTCTTTGATGGTCAACGATATTATTTTTATTTCAACTCTGCACTTGTTTATGCAGTTTATCTGCGTATAGATAGATATACTCGCATATATTCGCTTGTGAATGCCATCCTTTATTCTGAAGAAATAAAGGAATAGTTTTTATTACATTAGGTGAACATTTCACTTTTCTATAGAAACATTGAACTACTTACTCCTTAAACCCCGCACAATTTTTAATGTGTGTATATTCGCATTATTACACATAATTCCACTCTCTGTTAAGCAAGAAGATTCATTGGGTTCGAATTCTTCGAGTGAAGAACTGCGAAAATAAAACATCCATCACAAAAATAAAATTATTGTTTGATTTACTTACACGTTAAACAAGATTCCTACACTTGTAACAAATATTGTTTTTAATTTCTAATTAATTGTTTTTATGGGATTGATTATTGATTATGTATAAAGTTGCAGATTTTTTTGTTTCCTTCGTAGATTGTACTTACGGGCCTGCTTTTTTTTATTCAGCATTGTGTTATGGATGGATGCGGACAGCGATGAAAGAGATTGAACAGAAATCCATCTTTATTAGATTATAATGGATTTACGTTGAATTGGAATTTAGTGGCAGTTTGATGAAAGAGCTAAACGCCATTCAACCTAAAAATGCTGGGCATAATGATTTTAGTTAAGAAATATTGAGTCACCAAGTGAAAGTTCATGAATCGAACAAAAAACATAAAAAGTTTCAGCATTTGAATTATAGAAGTAATAACGTATCTGAAGATGTCATTCTTAACTTTAGTGGTTCAGGGCAACTTGCTACTTCATAAGCTAAGCTAAGTTTAATTATGTTACTGTAATTTTGTAGCTTTGAAGATAAATGTATGAGAATGTTCGATAAAGTTGTTTTTATAAGTTTTCTGTTAAAATTCCAGGATTTCTTTTTGTTGAAAATAAAACTACATTTATAACATCAAGTTTTTCTTTCCTAACATTTTCTATATAGTCAGTTACATTATTTTAGTTAATTTTCATATATTTATAACAAGAAACATAAATAAATTAATTAGTTTACGCATTTCATTTTAAGTTTATTATAGTTTAATGTATGTCCAAGGTAAATCCTAATTCAGAATTCTCTGTAAATGACTCGTTTAATTAATGGAATATAAATACACTTTATTATGCAATGTTGTATTTTGGATTTCTTGCTTTTCTTTGGTATTTTGTTCTTCCTAATTATCAGCATCTTGTTGGTTGTTTTCCTTGTTTGGTTGTCCTCTGTATCGATTGGTTTCTTGATCTTTCTTTGGCGTCTAAAAGTATTTGTTCTACTTTATTCCATGTTATATTTTGTCATTTATCTGCAGTGTTCTTGTCGTCGACTTCCTACTAATTTTCAAGCTTGTTGAAATACTGTCGCTAGTTCTCGGCCTATTATAATTTGTAATAAAAAGTATAATAAATTATTTTAACGGACACTTATTTTTACACCTGACGAAGCTATCAATCGATTATGAAACGTAGAGCGATAGTGCCAATTTTTAAGTGTCCGTTAAAATAATTTATTAAGCAATTTTCACCAGTCAAGAATCTTTTTTAATTATAATAATTGCAAATATATAGTATATGAAGAAGAATAAATATTTTAATATCAGGAGATACCCTGAAAGTGATGAATAGAAACCGCTAATAGCTTCATCATTGGTAATATTTTAAAATCTTTCAAACGTCACCATACAGTATCAAATTACAACGTAATTATATAATATATTTTTGTGCACATTTCGATTTAAAGAGAATGAATAAATTAATTTTTTCTAATAATTTAAAAAAATTCCCAAATGTATAGGCAACCATATTTACTTACTTAGATAAATATTACACATAGGGACTTTCATGTAGGTATATGACCAACTGTACAGATATATTAGTGGAAAGTTGCAGTATCATAAAATATCGTGTGAACATGTAATTATCAGCTGATGGTTCTTCAGTAATATTGATGTACATCAGCCATTAATCAGGTGCGACGTTAAAGCAATAAAATTATTGATATCTCACCTGTGCGAAAATCTTTAAAAAAAATATGGTAGCCGTCATGGTCATCATAACCTCACTTTCACTTTGCAAAGCAATTTAATAATTTGACACGTAAGTAGGACCGCAACATTTTTCGTCATGATTGAACTCATTCTGTAACACTGCGACTAAAATCCACGAATTTTTAGTGTATACAGGATCAGCTGTTATGTCATGAATATTGAACGATATGGATTTCGCATCAACACAGCAAATCGTGCTGGAAGTTCTGCAGCAAGCTTCCAGTCAGAACCCGGAGATCCTTAAACCGGCAGAGGCTAAGCTGTTAGAATGGGAAACTCAACCTGGCTTTTATACCATACTCTATGTTTGTATTACTTTTATTATTTTTGCAACAATTGGAAACACTGCCTGTTATTTTGGTTTCAGAATATTATATCCAATCATAACATTCATTTGAATGTCAGGTGGATCGCTGTGTTATATTTGAAGAATGGCATCGATAAGTATTGGCGTAAAAACGCGACTAAGTAAGAGAATTGCATAATGCTTTGAACTTGTAGTGAATCAGAGGTTTTATTTCAGCGCAATATCTGACCAGGAGAAGCAGAGTTTAAAGCGGGGCCTCATTTCTAATTTTAATGAACCTGTCAATCAAATAGCTACACAAATAGCAGTTTTAGTATCGAAAATAGCGAGATGTGATTTTCCAAAAGAATGGCCCGAATTATTTCCTACATTGTTGCAAGCCATTGAAAGCAATGATAGTGTTGTTCAACACCGTTCGTTGCTGACACTACATAATGTTATTAAAGCATTTTCATCTAAACGTCTTGCAGGTAATATTAACAATTATATGATAATATACGTGTGCTGAGATTTCACTGATAAAAACCCTATATAGTCAGTACTGTTAAACTACATGGAAAACTCATTTTGTTTTGTGAATATAAATTGACAAATAGTTTATGAATTATGTGCTAATTTTGAATGAACAACGTTTTCTTTGGGAATAAAATTCAAATGCCCTTAAAAAGAACTAAGCCTTTCCGACCATGACAATTTGAAGGATGCCTATTTCTGCCCTGTTATAAATAATATTGTTTCTGTATATTGTGCCAATTTTGAAGAGTTTCCAATAATTCGGATTTTTCATTAATTTAATTTGAATTTAATTTAAATCAACCTTATTATCATTTTTAATGTTTTACTTTCTTGGACGGCCTCCCATATGGCTGCGACTACCAGTAGGTGAACTAAAATTTTCTTATTGTCTTTTACTTAATAAACGTCCTTGACTTGATTTTAGACGCCCCCTACATAACTTAGGTCTTAAACAAATATTTTTGAGTTTTGAAACTATTAATATTTTCTAAGAATATGGAATACTTTGTAGTAAACAAAATTATTTCATGCAAAAAGCCTTTGAGCCTATTTACTATTATGTTTGAATTTGTTTGTATGTTGAAAACTAAAAGAAATAAGTATAGGGAATGCTAATACTAATAGAATTTCATTCGGTGTCTCATGATGTAAAAATATGCAGGATTTCCATTTACAAAAATCGAGTTTTGAGCAATTAAACATAAAGAGATTCGACACCATCGACCATCCTGAGAATTTTTCACGGATAATTAGAATATGATTTGAATATTAAATATGAATTTGAATATTATACGTTCTAATGACATACCACTTGAATCTTGAAGTTTGAAAATGTGTCAAAAATATATTCTCTTAAATGAAAGTCACCAAAACAGTGCTTTTAATAAATTTGAAGATATCTTAAAATGGGTTACATTTAGGAGTAAGCCTTCACATATTTTATTTAGAATATTGTGTGGAATCAGAATTTGCAATAAAAAATGTAGCATTCCATTTAAAATAAGAAAGTTAGGCAACTTCCAATATAATCGGAAGTGATATAAAAGTGAAATTATTTTAGTCTGAAAGATCACTTTCCCTTAGGGCAGTGTATTAATTTTCAGAATTTTCATATATTTCCTTCCCTGAAAACTCTTAATGGGCCATTCAACTTGGGATACCCTGTATAATTGTACAGAGTTATATTTTTTCTAATATGTAATTTATTAATTTTCTTACTAGGTGATCGCAGGTTATTTCAAGAATTCACCGCAAACATTTACTCATTCATTTTGAACTTGTGGAACGGTTTCACAGAATCGTTTCTGACTGATATCATGCGAAATATGAGTGCCGATGTAATAACACCGAATTTAGAGAAGGCACTGCTAACATTACGTATTTTACGCAAATTAACTGTGCACGGCTTCTATCGACCGCATCAGAATCAAAACTGCATGGCTTTCCTGAAGTTAATATTCGATCGAATCAAGACAACAATGGAGTGTCGCAAACAATTACGTGGGAAGGGGGTTTACCCACTGGAGCTGTGCGAAAAATTCATAATCCACCTGACCAAAATCTTGCTATCTGTCCTGGATATGCATCCTTTTTCGTTCGTCGACTTCATTCAACCGACCTTAGAATTTACTGTGTACTATGCTTTCACTCCTGCAGGTGCCAATTTTATATTCGAACGATTTATTATACAGTGTTTTAATTTGATCAAGGGTATATTGCTATGCGCCGAGTATAAACCTGCCAAAGTTTTGGAACTCACGAAGGAGCCCGAGACCGTAAGGGCTTACCAGATTAAAATGGCATTTTTTCAACTGAATACTCTAACAGAAATATGTAGGAAACTTGTCTCACACTATTTTATATTGACTCAAGATGATTTGGATATGTGGGATGACGATCCGGAAACTTTCGCCAATGACGAAGGAGGAGAAAGTTGGAAGTACAGTTTAAGGGTAAATAAATCAGTGATTATTTCAAATATTTATTATTATATACTATTAATCTAGGAAATATAAATTCATTGTTTGAAAGTCAAATATGTTTTGCTCAAGAAAACAATTAATTTATTTTAAATTTTAGCCTAGTATGGAAACCGTGTTCGTAACACTATTCCATGAATTTCGTGATATTTTAGCCCCCGTTTTACTAGAAATGATTCGAGAAACTAACTGCATGGTATCACCCGACGACATGCCAGGAATATTGCGAAAAGATGCAGTTTACAACGCAGTTGGTTTAGCCGCCTATGACATGTATGACGAGGTTTGCTTCATGTATTAAAGCTAATTACTTTAAATACGAAGGCTTCTGTGAATTGCAGGTTGACTTTGATCAGTGGTTTACAAACACTTTGACGCAGGAACTGAAAATCAAACATAATAATTACCGTGTTATTCGACGGAGGGTTTCCTGGCTGATCGGTAACTGGACTGGTATTAAATTATCTCCAGAGCTGAGGCCGGCTCTCTATGATTGTGTAATCAGTTTGCTGGGATCTGACGAAGATATGGCTGTGCGATTGACTGCATCTACGTCTTTAAGGCATGCGATTGACGACTTTGAGTTCAATTCTGAACAGTTTAGACCTTACCTGGACAGTGCATTTAATTTATTGTTTAATTTGTTGAAAGAGGCAAAGGAATGTGAAACAAAGGTAACCAGCTCCCTCTTTTTATAATATGAAGTTTTATTAAACAACTAGGTGTGTTACAGATGCATGTATTGAATGTAATGACATTGATTGTGGAGCGAGTAGGACAAACGATAAGTCCGCACACAGAAGCATTAATGCACTACTTGCCTTTGCTTTGGGCGGAGTCTGAAGATCATAACATGTTACGTGTAGCAATCGTGTCGACTTTAGTGCAGTTGGTAAAAGCACTTGGTTCCGTTAGTGCTGAGCTAAACCCATTCTTACTACCAGTTATACAGTTGGGTACGGATGTAAATCAAAGTGCAATCGTATATTTATTGGAAGATAGTTTAGAATTATGGTTGACTGTGTTGGAGAATTCACCATCAATGACCAATGAATTTATGCACCTCTTCAACAACATGCCTGCTTTATTAGGTATGACTACAATTAATATATTTGTATGAAACAACTAATTTTGTGCTGCTTTTAGAATATTCATCTGAGAATCTTCGATTGTGTCTTATAATAATAATTGCACATATGCTTCTTGCCCCAGAAGTAGTAATGAGGACATGCGGGGCCCAAATTATAAGCATATGCGATTCCTTAATGAGCGACATGAGAAATGAAGGTGTAGTCATGCTGGCTCGACTTATTGAAACATTTATACGTGCTTCGCCAACGTTAGGATGCGAAACTGTTAGACCAATATTGCCTAGAGTATTTGAGTAAGTACTCGAGGTCATAATGTAATTAATAGTTGAATTTGAATTGATTTCAGAGCCGTGTATAACGGAGAAGATCTTCCAATGATCATGTCTTTATATCTTTCTATAATTTCCAGAGTACTGTTGTCATCACATGAAGTATTTATGCAAATAATTAACGTTTTAGCTCGAAAGTATAACGAAAACGAGCAGAGGATTCTTAGCGGAATATTGGACGTGTGGATGAATAAAATGAGAAATGTCTCGCAAATAGAACAAAGAAAACTATTGGGTACGGTTTCTTTTGTAATTCGAGCAAATTTTTTTAAAATTATTTCATTTAGGCTTGGCATTGGCAAATTTATTGACAACTCAAAGCAGACCTGTCCTCGAGAGGTTTAGCGGAATCATGTTAAACGTATTGGAAGCACTGAACGACATTACAAAATCCGACGATAATGGTTCTAAGACTGATTCTTTAGTGTTGACGCAAGGTCAGAGTCCGAGTTATTTCCACGATGATAATGATGGATATTACGAAACTGATCATGACCAGCGCAAAAAACAATTAATTCTATCCGATCCTGTGCACAACATTGTTTTAAAAGACTATCTCCAATCCCAGGTACATTCAAATCTGCTTATAGGGATCGTACTTTAATTATTTGTTGTTGCAGATATTCGAGCTTCGCAGTCAAATCGGCCTGGTACAATATGAGCAGCTGTTGCAAATGGTTGATTCTGATACTATATCACAATTGAAGGGCTACATTACACTATAAATAGATTATATCAATAGTCGGTAGAAGAGGATTATTATGATGTTTGTGCCTCATAATTACATAACTATGCATAAATAGTTGTCTATTGTGTAAATCCACTTATTTTATTATTTTTTATTGTTCATATTGTATTTTGTTACAATTAAATATATAAGTTAAACTGTATGGTTTCATAGACCGTTTAAACCAGAATTAGACCATTTACAGTGCAATAAGCTGTGATGCATACTCCTGGCAAGGCCTTTTTTAATTTTTATCAGCCCCATATTATACACACGTGCGAGGTACGGTATCCTAAATGTCGCAGTTGAAGGATAAATTAAAAATCGACTAAGGAAGGACTTTTCGCGCTAAAGAAATATTTGAGAAAGTTGCAAGCCTTTATTGTAACTATTGAAAACATAAGCAGCCAACAAGTTAGAAATTTCATATTATGCATAGATTGCACAAACTTTTTCAGTATTTTTTATGAAATTTGAATTTTTTTTTTGAAATTTCAGGGCATCAGACTGCTGTGATCAATGATAGCGCATTCTATGAACGGGAATCTGGAAGGCTAAGAAATTCGGACAAGTTTCTGCGCCCTCTTACGATTGGAATAAAAACTAAACTTGTTAAGCAGGTTGCCTATTGTAAGGTGCTTTCAATCTGAAATATCCATGAATAATAACAGCAAACTTACTCAGTTTTTCAGTCATATGAGTTTATGTACTTATGATCACTGAGAAGAATGTTTTTCTCTCTTCTAACATTCGGTATCACGTCAGAGCTTTCATTGGAGTAATAGTTAATACGTTGTTATCTGATAAATTATACTGATATCGATGTTTTATTTTTGAAAAAATACCAAAGATGTTAAACTTGGCGAACCTATTTTTCTCTTTTAAAAAAAGTCGTCCTATAAATTTCGCTGAATACAATTTTTTTTCAGATGTTACAGATGATGTTAACATTGTAACTAAACCCTGAAGTTAGAATATTTCAGTTTCTTCAGTATTTTTTATGAAAGGAAAATTAATTGAAAGTTGCAAAAAGAAAAACAAGTAATTAAAGAAGTAATTCTCGAAAACTTTATTATTAATCCTGTAGTTGAATTTTATTCTTGCTTGTTAGCTTCTTCAAGACGTTACATTGCCCAGGCTTCAACATTCTACACGATCACAGCAGTCTGGATACGGCTTCTCTGGATGCCCTGAAATTACGTAGCATCCGTCGTAAACTTCAATAGGAGAGCAACTAGAAAAAAAAACAAGTTAAAAGACATTAAGATGTTTCTGTGCACTGGAGCTAGTTTATGAACTTTAAGTGGGAGTTTAGTTTCTAGGGTTTTCTTATAAAACTGCACGCTGAAATAAATTTAAATACACTAACATCAGATATTTAATGACGATGAGAATAGAAATTGCAATAATTGTTCACCTGTAATAGGTCACGCTGCTCATGTCGCCGCATGTCACCGATCCACATTTGCCTGGTAGTGATTTCTTTTGACCTTTTTTCATCAGACCGACGTCAAAATTCCGTGCCAAACAGTGATACCCTTGTTTTCTCAACAGAGGATCTAAAATATTATATTCAAGTGAATTTTGTAAATTAAAGTTATTATTATTGTTTGCCTTGTGTTTCTGATGTAAAAAAGGCGAATGAAATCAATGGCATCTGAATTATGTAAAAATTTTGATACTTACTTATTATTGGTCCAACTTCATACAACTCCAATCCATACGCAACGGAAATGCATAAAATTAAGCTTAACAGCCAATAATAACAGAATTTCATCTTGCACAGGCACGATAATTTTTAATCGGTGAAATTTCGACCTTTTACATATTCGCTTCTCGGCGAAGGGTTATCACTTATAAGGTCAAATTCGTTTGCGCACGATCTAAAACTTCTCAGCGAGTTTCCCGGATACAAGAACTAAACAAATGCCCGTTTGTTCGTTTCTTCCCACAGTCCGGGTCCCAGATCTAAGTAATCTAAATGCGAATGAGGAAATTTAAGGTTTCCCTAAGACAGTCGATAAAGTAGCGTCGAACCGGGAGTTGAAAGTTACGCTCCTTTGGATTTTTCTCGAGCGAATCTGACGTGGGCGTCGCAGAAAGGAAGATTAAAAATAAGTTTTTTCGTTGCTGGTAAATAAGACAATAGAAATTCTTCAGAGAGAAAATTTAACCTTTAATTTAAGTTGTTTGTTAAAAAGAACATTATTGACAACGTTTTTGTTGCCAAAATAAACTTAAAGGCAGCTATATATACATACAGTGCCATTCTTACTTGAGAAAGCAATTACTTTACAACATTAAGAACAAATCCTAGTAAAATTATCTTGGATATTTTATACTTCTATCTGGATTTATAGATTTTTTTATTTAAAATTAGGAAAATTTTGCTTTAGTTGATGAATATGAATAGCTTTGATAGGCAAATAAATTGTAACGTTGGATAATTCAGGACAATACAGAAATACTATAAAGTGAACACATTGACTGTAGGAATTAAAAAATAAAATCAATCTTCTGTACCAGTTTTTATAATTAGTCATTCGTTCTAAAACTTAAATATATTTTTAATTTTAAATAGAAAAATGGACCTTTACAAGTAAATAAATTTGATACGTGAATTTTATTTATTTTTATAATTTCTAGACATGCACTTATACTTCGCTTAGCATTTTGATGATTCACAACAACTGGCATATCTGGAGGGATGAAACATCTGAAACATTTTTTTAATTATAACAACATTATATTGAGTCATTTTTTAAATTCTTTTAAATGTAGAATTTATATAAGAATTTTTGGTACTAGAATTCATCAAAAATGTCAACATTTAACTCAAAATGCTTTGTCTTTATTAATATTCCTTTTAAAATCAATTCATTTATTGAGCTGCCTAATTAATTTCGTTTAAAATAATGGTTTTAAGGTAATAAGTAAATAAATATTAAACTCGCAGTTTTATAAAGAAAATTAAATCAAAGAACAGAAAACGCAAATACATGTAACATTTCTCTCGCAAAAATAAACAAGAAAACTGAAATTGCGAATCATATTTGCCTCGCTCATGGCAAAGAACATAACTGCAAATTTCATATTTTGGGATAACCAAGCTTTTATATGTAATTAAATAGTGCGTAGGCATACGTTCTCATTTCCGTGGAGAACAAACTTTCACAGGGGATTTGAAGCTTTGATGGAATATTTTCATATTACTGAATCTACATATTCTAAAATGTAAATAAAGTTACTTAAAAAAATTGCATTCCTCGTTACTGTGAACATTGGGTTTGCAATTTTGTCCGTTCAACAACAGTAAGTCTAAAAGGAATTGACTTAGATCTCCTCCATTATCTCATATCGTTCTCATTAATAAAAATAGAGTGGATACTTCAATTGAGCAATAAAATAATTTAAGTTAGTAATTGTGTAATTGAATAAGTTAAATTCTAAATAGACGTTAATAAAAGATTAAAGTTCTTACGGTTCAGTAAATATCGTTTATCAGCAAATTTATTGAATCGAAAACAAATAGTTGATGAACCATGAATATATTTGTAATTAACTAATTTCTAATTAAATTTGCTTAAATGAATTAGTAAAAAATTATGATACTTTGTTCTGTACACAAATATTTTCCCACTTCTTTTTAATCGCTCAAAACAAAAATTTAAATTCGCGTTTCTGTCTGTTAAAGATTATAGATAACTTCAAGGGCAAGGTTCAATTTTCAAGTTCGAATATCCCCTCCGCAAAAAATTACAAAAAAAGCCATCGATGCCTCTTTAATATTTTATGCTTGGCCGGAATTAACATAGGTTCGTGAAAAGCAACAAAGAACGGTGGGGTTATCGCCGGGCGTAACTTGTGCTTTGTGTGGAAAAATGTGACTAATTTTTTTAATTTTCTCGTTGTGCAATAAACAAAATGTGCTTTTGTGGTGAATGCACCGAAATTTTATGATGGTAAGCATATTCTTACATTGGTATACCAGTAATTGAGTTTAAAAAATTCTTACAAGCAAAGCTAATTTTAACAAATTGGAATTTTGGTAATAAACATAACTTTGTAAATAAGTAATCGATTACCACAAACTAAAATTTTATAAATTCTGTACATCATAAATAAACTACAATAGTGTCATTAATTTTAAACGCAATGATTTTGATATTTTATGCATGTGAATATGATTTCAGATTTGCATTTTATGTGTCCCTAGGCGAGAAATAGATAATTACCGAAAACAAAATTGATTTACATACAGTGCCATTCATAAAATTAGTAACATTCGGAAAGGTTGTAATATGCTGTAAAGAATAATTTTGCACAAAAAAGCATATTTACTAAGGCATGTTTGTTTAAAGTTTTTTTTTTTTTTATAAAAAATCGAATCTTCCGTAGTGTTGTTACGTAATTGGGTGTTTCTCAATAAACACGGAGCAAAAAAGGAGACGAAATTTGTTGTAATCCCTGACGTTGTATTATTGAGTTATACTTAGCTTTGACAATTTAAAATTAAAACTATTTTCCATGTGAAATATGCAGAGTTGTGCAACATCAGATAAAAAATAAAAACTGTTCTGTTGGAGTTCACAATTCATTTAATTGTTTAACTAATGCTAGTTTACAACAGTAAACATTTTATTATCGAAAAATAGTTTGCTTAAACTATCAAAGTTTGCAACGAATTGGTTTTCAAGGTTTACGGAAACAGTTTAATTTTAAAATTACATAAAGTGATGTAATGAGATTTTTTATTATAATTTTTTAAAATATGGTATTGAGACACTGTATGCCGAATTATTAAAAAAAAAATTAAAATATATATTTTGAGTGACAAATGAATACAGGGTGGGCCAAATTCGACATTTTTAATAGGAAACTCCTATTTCTAGAAGAGTTAGACAAAAACTGACCTCTGTCCCTGGAGGTCGATTTTTAAGATGAAATTAATGGTAGAGACCGCATTTCGATATCTTGTATAGCTTAGAAGCTACAGGGTGTTTTTCAAAATTCTACAATTTGTAAAAACCTTTATAACTTTTTTGTTTATGAAAATTTTTGATTTCTATAATAACTTCTTTAAGACATTTTTTCATGCAGAATTCATTGCTTTTCAGAGCGCTTAATATTTAAGATATTTATATGGAACACTCTATATTTTTACACTTCTGAAAAGAGCATAAAATTATATTTACAAAAATATAAAACACTTGATATTTTATGCAAAAGATTTTTGAGATGTAGAGCTTTCATTTTTTAATTAAAATTTTGATGGTTATTGCAGCATTCAAGTGGGTTACGGATGATGATAGCTAAATATTTTTTAAAAATTCAATGAGCCATAAAAATATTACTTTATTTTTAATAAATATAACGAAGTTATAACGAATAAATACTAATGTAATCGAAATTGTACAAAAATTACATAAAATATCAAATTGTCGGCCATTTTGTACTAAACATGAACGATTTCGTTTTGTTATGGTTTTGAACTGACAACACCAATTCAAGAACTGGTAGTGATGCATTTTTCTTATTCAATAAGGTCAGAATCTTTGTTTCTTTAAAACGTGTATTGCAGAAGTTCTTGCTAAGATATTTGCTCCAACTGGCGTCGCTCATTTTCGATTTCTCACAAAACTATGATCTCTAATTCTTTATTTCCATTTTGAGATTCGTAATTTTTAGATTTTGGCAGTTTATTATATTGTTTTTAAATCTCAAGAATGTATCTCTGAAGGATTGTCTTTTGCTCAAGATTAATCGCTGCTTCTGAATTTTCGCCAATTTCTATAAAACACTTTAACATTTAACATTAGTAAAGGAGACAGTGGTTTAGAAATAATAAATCAAAAAAGTTTATATCCGTTAATATAAATCAAAATAGAGTGTATCCGTAGGTACGTATTTCGGTAGCTACGCAGTCATCTTCAGTGCACACATACACTTATAAGTTAAAGGCACTTCATGAAGTCTCGAGTTGGTATAAATATTATAACATGTCGTATTTCTCGCAGTTTTCGTACATGTTTAATTATATCCCTAAGTCTACTTTATAGAGATAGTAAAATTCAAGAGAAATACAAATAAGTACTATAAGAGATTGTGTCAAAGTTTGACAGCGGCCTACCAGGAAGTTATAAAAACTTAAATCCCTTAGTTATCGTCATTCATAGCCTACTTCAATGCTGTAAAACTATTAAATTTTTGATTAAAATTTTGAAACTCTATATTTCAAAAACTGTTTGAATAAAATATTGAGTGTTTCATATTTATATGAATGTGTAGCGGAAATATGTAGACTCAGCCGCCCTCTATCTTGAGAAAGAGACAAAATAGTGTAGTGCGGTCCAAAAGGGGACGGAGTGGGGTAAAAACGTACATTTTTAGTTAGTAAGGGTAGTAATAAGATTTTTGGAGTGCAGTTTGTCACGACAGTTATATTCGTTCATTTCCCTCTTTTCTGTTAATTTTCTGTAATTGTTAATAATGTAGTGCTGTATAAAACCTCCGTGGATCTATATATTTTTTTTATCGCGCCAAAACCCTATATAATATATAAAATTAATTAAATCTCATGCTACAAATGGAATTTTACGCTCTATTCAAAAGCTTAAAAATATATAGGGTATTCCATATAAAAAATCAAAGTTCTTGTTTATATCTCAATTATTGAACCCTTTAAAAAAGAATCATTTAGAGCAATGAATTCTACATGAAAAAGTGCCTCAAAGAAGTTTTTACAGAAACCAAAAATTTTCATAAACAAAAAAGTTGTAAAGGCTCTTTCTTAGAAATCGTAGAATTTTGAAAAACGCCCTCTAGCTCCTAAGCGGTACAAGATATCGAAATGCGGTCTTCACCATTAATTTTGTCTTAAAAACCGAGCTCCAGAGACCGAGGTCAGTTTTTGTCTAACTCTTCTAAAAATAGGTGTTTCCTATTAAAAGTGTCGAATTTGGCCCACCCTGTACAGACGCTTTACTGTGACTGTTACTGTTATAAATTCCTACTTAGTTTCTACGTAAAAAACTAATAATTACGTAATACTCACCTCAAACAAGACTGATACTAATACTCTTTATTCATACTTTTAACCATTAACAATGGATGTATATGTCAAGTTATTTTTTTAATATAATAAACAATCTTACAAATTGACTGTTCTTGACCTATAGATTAAAAATATAATATTTCGACGTCGTCGCTTAAAAAATCTGGAATTCTATAGTAACCCTTACGAAAAGGAAATTTTTAATAATTAAGAAAACTGTTGACGTAGAGCGAAACGTAAAAATATTTGTCAGAAAAATTATTATTATTGGTTTGTTTAATGTATATCATTGTAACGAATAATTATATTTATTAGTATACCTATCTTGGTTCTACTTACTTATATAGTTTTCTTGTTTCAGGTTTCCGGTGAGTTCTTTATAATGTTTTACTTAATCCAAATTGTTATGTTGTGAGAGGTAAGAGAAATGTCTAATTTTAATACTTAATGACGCAGACCTATCAAGCAGTTTCTTGCCCGTTTAATTTTATCCAATAATTTATAATGATTATTGTCGTGGAACTTTTAAAAACATAAGATTATCAACAATAAGATGCACGTTGAAAACTCTTCAACAAATAACTATTGAGCACAAATTGTTTGTTAAATTTCATTTTTTAAAACCATACCGAGGTTCACTAAAGATGTAAAATGAATTCCCAAAATTACAAAGCGAAAGTGACGAATATATATATAATATGTAATAGTAAGCAGCGTCTCTTAAATAGTGTAATGTAATTTTGTTTCGCTTTTTTAATCTACATACAAGGAATATAAATTTTAATTTTAGTTAATAATTTTTGATTGTTTCTATATTTATGGTAAAATTATTAAATACTGATAATTATTCTATACATACCCCGAGTATTCGACGAAACCTTTATCTTGACAAACAGCCCTTCCACAAATATCGCTTAAACCTTTCGTCTGGCCCTTCTTCATCGGTCCTACTTTGTACTGCTTCGGCATGCAAGTGTAACCCAGTCTTTTCAAAACAGGAGCTTAAATAATCATATTTTTTGGATTTCATATTTATTAGACATTATAATATGCATTTTATTGTTACAATCAACATTTAGCGTAGGAAAATGGAAAGTTATAATTCTTAAATTGTATAAATGCACTATTTAATGCTCTTTTATCTATGATCTATATGTTTCTTAATGAGAGTAGAAAAGTTTATTAGTTACCTGTAACTTCTGTGGGTTCAATGGTAATCCAACAAAATACATTAACCACGCAAAGCGCAGCGAAAAATAACCAAAGTCCAAATTTCATTTCGTCGAAACTATTGTTTAGGACGTTCGGTCTTCGAAACAGAACAACTTACTAAAAGCGAATGAAGTACAATTTAAAAGAATTCTAATATTGCACGTTATATTAAAACTGGTTCAAGTAACTACTTTTGTGCGTCATAAACTCAAATCAAACTGACTTCAGGCTTCAAAATTATAAAGAAAAAGTTTATTTAATGACTTCACAGTATTTTCGCCATAATTCCTTTCATAGCAAATTATTTCGTTTCTCTTAAAAAATAACGTTTTGGGAAATTGTTTAGCTCAAGTAATTTGATATTTTCCGAGTTATACAACAAAAGTTTCACTTATTAATATTATAAGTTCTTTATCATATAGCGAAACTTATTCGATTACACACTCTATTCATTAATTAATTAAATATAAACGTAAAAGAAAACAAAAAACGCTGATAGATAATATGAAGGAATTTTTTAAAGTCTTCGAAAATGACAAGTTGTGAATATGGAGTGAATACGTATTAACTTTATTTTCTTCGTCTGCAGGCGAGTGTGTACGTCAGCCGCATCGATTAATGCATTACGTGTTCAAGCAAACGTGAAATTTAAATCGCTTTAAGTGGAACGCTTTAGTAAATGACGGACGCGACATTAATTAGGGAACGTTCCGAAGGGAAAATTTTAAGTTAAATTACAACAGTGTTACTCAGAATCTCATGTTAAAATAAATTTAAGACATAAAAAACCAATTACCATTTTATCATTGCATGATATCTTTTAATGGATTTATCTGAAATAAGCAATTAAGGTGTTAAAAAAACAACATTAATGCAAGGTTGGTGTTTATAATTTTCTGTACAAATATCAAATTTTGGTTTCATAAATAATCCTCATCAGTCATATCACCAGACATATCATCGTCATACTCAAGATCTTCATCTTCAAACTGAGGCACATAATCCTGAAACTCTTCAATCGCGTCTTCATCAAGCAGCTGCGTGGACTGTGTGGTGGAAATGACCTGAACCATAGTTTCCACGGCAGGATTTAAATATCCTTGCAGGAGTTGTTGTTGTCTTAAAATCCGTAGCCTATCCTTATGTCTCTTTTTTTGGAGTGCTCCTCCGAAATCAAATTTCGGCGGTCTGCGAACGATATCCAAAATGTTAAGTCTATGTAAAGTTCTTGTTCGCGTGAACTTCTTTGTCAAGACTTAGTAAACCGAAAACCGAGGAAACTTCCCAGTTCAAGCAAACAAGTATGTGTATACGAAAGTGGAACTCGCGACTTTACAATAAACAAAGGCAGAAACTTACTTCTCCCCGTTGATGTACACTCTGTTCTGTAAATGTACGATATCATGGCGGACGTCGGCGAGCAATAACAGCAAAAAGTCGAATGAACCCCTTTCACCCTTCGGTCCTCGTGGCCCGCGTTCACCCTGTTCACCTTTGGGACCATCGGGACCAGGCGCGCCTGGTTCACCCTAAAAATTTATTGCGATTTAAATATCTTTTTGTACGGTGAAATTAAATTATTCTGTATTCACGCAAACGTTGTTTTCAGTTGATGTAATTAAAACAAAAAAACATGAAAATTAGGGAAAATAAATGGAAAATATGTTGGTTTGTTGAAAACATAAGTCCGTCCTTTAAATATTTATAAATCGAAAAATAAAAATAGCTCACCTGCACTCCTCTCTTGCATTTGCAATGAGCTACGTCGTCTCCGGGTAACGGGACGAAGGCGTCCAACATGGAGTATGTATAGTCGCTGTTTCCGGTCGTGACGGAGGATCCTTCCGGTCCTTGAAACGCAACAACGGCAATTTTTATCAAATGTAAAGCGCATCCAGTGGCGGTGAGTAGTCGCATTTCAACCGCTAATTTAATAACGTCGGAAACAAACTGTTAGTAACTTTGCGCTAGTGTTAATAACGCGGCGTGCGAGAAGACAAGCGGTTGACGTTCACGAGTTTTAATTAGTCATTCGTTGCTGGTAACTTTCTTAAGCTGCTGTTTTGCGTTGTTGTAAAATGTTTCAGATTGTGTTACACTGGAGCTAATTACGTGCCAAGTATTCGGTACAATTGTTTGGAGCGAATTATTTGTACTTAGTCTTTGTTCTAAGGACGACTGCTACAAGTAGGTCTCAGGGATAAACCAAACAAGGAAAATCCTTTGATGCACCAAGTTTTCAGACCACCTATATCAGTCCTTTTTTTAAATAAAAAAAGTAAAGTGATTGAAACTTGCCACGATCATCTTCTAAGGTAACTGGAAGGAAGTTGGTGTAACCGAGGCCTACTTTGATAAATGTAAAGTTGGATATTGTATTTTTTTTAATTTCACGGGGAAAAACAAAATGTGCTAAAACAGTAAAAAGAACTCTTTGAAAGAGGCGGCAAGATAGTTCTTGAATTCTGTATGCAGCTTTTTGTTATTAATATTTTCCGCCTTCATAAAAATAACACCGATAATTCCTTTACTGTAATATTCGAGTAGACTACACTCCGCATTCTGACATCTCTAATTTGTATCCACACCACGGATGTCCCGCTTTCAACTTGATCTTATATTCCAAATTTAATCATTGTTTAACGTCTTGAATGCAACGACGGCTCTTCCGTCGTACTTATCGCCTAATGTGCTTAATTAATTAGGGAAATTGAAGACGTCTCTCCCATATTCAGATCAGAAAAAAAAATTGTGGCACGATAGTAAATGTTTTGTTCTCGGTTTTTCAAAAAAGGTCCACTTAATATTTTCCTTCCCCCCCAGGCACTTTGCGCGAAATAATTTAATTAGTGATTGTTTCAAAATATAGAAACTTTAGTTCTGAAAGTCCACTCATAATTGGTATTGTTTGAAATATATACTATAATATCCTGGTGCGGTAACTAATTTAATTAATTTTAATCCTGACGTTTCGGTAAAACTTAAAATTTAATATAATATAATGAACGTGATACTATGTTTAGTCTGAATGTATTTGCAAATTTTCACAGATAAATTAATAAACTAAATTTGCTTTTAGATGTTACCAATCATTTTCTCTTTTCTCTCTAAGAACAAGATAAACGTTAATAGTAAGGGGGTAAATTTGGCAAGCAAAACTAAGGAGCTAATGTAAATATGAATTGGGACTAACTAACATAAAATAGCTGGTGATCATGATATGTACGTTGTATTTTGAAGTATATTTAAACGTATTGCCATCCCAATGAAATCATGACAGAGTTTAAAATCGTAGAGATCATGCCTCAGTGGAATCCCACCTTAACACTACAGAAGAATCGAGTACTTTTATTAATAAATTCTCGAAGAGGGAAAATATTTCTTTAAATCAAAAGTCGTTTCTAGATTATCTTAGTCAGAGCTTTCTCTTGAAATCTGTCTGAGGAAGTCATTTGAGGCAACCTTTGTTGAACTGATGGGACGTCTCTGTCCATACCCTCATTACGTATCTAGAATCTATTCATCTACCCTTCACAAATTGATTTAGCAATAGATACACAAGGCGTTGCTCTAGTCCTTTGTACTTCATCGTGCGCACACTAACGAAAGCGTGCCCGTAAAATAACGGCTTCATCCAATTCATAGACAAATCCCGCTCATATTTCAGCGGGAAATAACTCCGCCTGAAATTCATAGAATAATTCTCCTGTAATCGCCCGGAGCAAATTCTACATTGTTTCCATGCGAGTATTGAGATTATAACGAATTTTCAGCTGTTATCTCTTCACTGAAAGCTGAATGTAAATGTAGTCACGCTGCAGAATCAAAAGCGACATTTGCTAAACGTCTCGTCTCTTTTTTTCAGTATTTCCGGGTTAATTAGCACTAATGGATTTACAGTGTGAATTTCCTGGAAACTGCAATTTCCGATATGGAATACTTATAAATCAGAGATCAATTAACCAGTTTGACCGATTATGCAGTAGCTAAATTACCTGTGCTAATTCTCTTCCGGTTTGATACATGTACCGAATTTTCGAATTTGCCATTCAAGGTTTTCCACCTGCATCTTTTTGAACCAATCTACAATAAACGCTTATTGTTTCTGCTTACTCGCTCAATGCAGTTTATTAATTTATTATACAATGGGAAGGGCAATTCTCTGATGTAATTAAACCATGTTGAGGTTGGCAGAGTTTATTCTTGCGTAATTGTTATCGCAATTAGAAATGCTCTGGACTAATTAGAGAGTGAGTGTGGAAATTGCTTCGTTTCAGAGCGGTTTTGCACAATTGTATTTGCATTTAGTGACTTCATGCACTGTGCATTATTTATAACATAATTTATCACGTGTTACACTATGACCCAAACTTCGTCAATACCTTCGACATGTCTTTCATGTGACTCACATGACATTTTTTGATAACGAATGACCTTACGTTCATATGCGTTTTCGCGAAAATTGTGGGTCAATAGCTTCAAACTGGAAGTATCTTTGAAGAGCTTTTAAAATTTCTTACTTTTTAGATTGAGTGAGAACGTCTTGGAAACAGATTGATGCAAAGAGAAGGTTGTAATTAACAATAAGAATTAATTTAGTTAGAGTGATAGAATGTATTAGATTTACAGACATGCACAAGAATACAATAAACGAGACAAGAAAGTTAGACCAAAGAATTACGCAAACCGCACCAGGAAATCCCCTTGGTCCGGACGGTCCGGGAGGTCCTGGTGGTCCAGCGGGGCCCGGCGGTCCCGACGCGAAACTGGACAGCTTGATTGCGGTGCTCAGAGCCGAAACCTGGGAGTAGAACATTTGTTGTTACAAACTTCACACATCAATTTGTGTTTGAGCTCGTTCGGACGTACGTTCGAGCTTTGAACAAAAAGTTCCTGCACGGAGTGCGGCGGAGCGGAACTTTTATTATTCGATTTGTTTCCTAAATTAGGGCAAATTTAAATAAACAAGTTCGTACTATGGCGCGCACAGGTTTTACAAATGTGAGAAAAACGAGAAAGTTTCTCTTTTTGAAGTTTTAAGATAAGAGGAAAACGCCGGAGAAGGTAATAAGGGTATGGAATTTTACAAATACTTGATATTGGCTTCAAAATAAAATAAAATGAAAAAAGAAAATAAGAAATTATTTCCATAGTTAAACTAGAAACTTCTTCGATGAAGACAAATGTATATAATAAATTTATAATTACATCTCAAAGGTATCGTTTTGCTCTATCCATTGATCGCTTTTTCAGGAATACTGAATAATCTGTCACTTAATATAGCGAAACGCAAATTTTTAACCTTTTGCTGTTTTAACGAAAATTTAACACATAATCGAAACGAATTTATTATTTGAATTTTATTTCATTTAATCATTGTTGAATATGGAATGTAGTGGAACCAAGTGCACGAGATCTTCAGCCATTATCTCCTAAATGTCATATATACAGTATATACATACCTTCTCCTGGAGGGCTTTGAGTTTATCGTGCAATCGTAGCACGGTGTCGCAGTTTGCGTAACAGTGATCGCGCTGTGCCGGCTGCTCTAGTGATTGCTCGCTAACAATTTCAGAAATGCAAGTTCGGTTGTCACCGCGTAATTGAAATCCCTTCCTGCAGGCACATCTGTAACTACCCGACTCGTTAATACAGTCGTGGTCGCAATCGCCGTTATTATCTAAGCATTCATTCACATCTAGAACAGATAAGTTGGAAATCAAATTTTACATTATCGGTAATCGGCGGTAAATTAACTTTAAAACCAAATTTGAAATCGCAATTTCTGTGAAATACTCCCGCTGAAAGGTAATTAAAGAAATATGGACAACAATATGCATTGGAAAAGTTAAAATAAGCCAGAAACTGTCATTTATTTGAGACCATCCTTGTTGTAGTTTATATAGTCGTCGTGTTCGATGATACGTGACGTTACGTTCTAGGCATATTCAGATTTGTCGATACACGATGACTGTATATACAACAACATTACACTGAGAGACTATCTGAGGAAGCTACAAAACATCGAATACAACCAAGGCAATAATTGAACTGTGAAAATCTGTTCTTATGAAATATTTAGAATATCATGTAGACGCTTATTGAATATATAGCTTTCAGCAACAAACCGTCTAGAACCGACCCTGTTGTAATTGCTCTCAAATAACAGAAACTGCTTGTAACTTTCCGAACTGTGGTTGTGAAACATTTAATGCTACCGGTGGCATTACCGATACCCTACATAGTTTCTGCTGTAATTTTTCCCTTTCAATGCACTCGACTAGTTAATTTCCTCAGTCCTTCAGGACCTTGCAATGCTACGTTAAATACAATTTCTCGGCGCGTTGTAAAAGTATTGAAAATTTAATTAAACTGTTTGCAATCGCAGGGTCGGCAGCGCGGTGCGTTTAGACAGTTAATTAAAAAGTACCTTCGACGGACGCCTTTTACTAAATTATCGGTGAAGTTTAAATTAATGTTATTTGAAAAAAGAATCGAGAATATGTGGTATTTGAGAGAGAGTTGCTTTTGATAATTAATTCGAGTTTGCGTTGAAGTTCAAAACAAGTCTTTTAATGAAAAATATTTGGACATTTAGAGAAAATTAGAATTTTATATTGAGCATTTGGGACAGTAGAAACATCCCGTAGAGTAAAGCAAGAGTAATGATTTCGTTAGGTGAAGGTTGGAGTTGCTGGAGCGCCGGATTTAAATTTTATCAAAAGAGCAAGACTTTGCCCTGGTGCACATTTGTCTGATATTTTGTTCCATACTTAACGAAACATTTATACTTTACAATAAAATATAAATATTTATTACTTTTCAAATAAATAATGTATTTATTTTAAAAACAAAACCGGCGCTCTTATAGGGGCACCCTTTACAAGGTGCTGTTCAAAAGTTCTTGAAATTCGTCTACTGGAATTTAATCATTCTTACTGAAATGATGGCGCTTTGCGACTTTTCTGCAAATGAATTACACATGGACACATTTAATGTAGCTTCATAGATTCACTTGACATATACATGTTTATCATTATAAATCGAACTAATTCCGAATTCAAATTACAAATAGTGACAAGACAGCTTTTCTAGCTAAAGAACTCGGATTTAAATTAGATTTTGGTACTGGGAGGTTGTTTGCGCGTTGAACTAATTTAGAATTGGCATTGATTACATAATTTTCCGAACCAATTTTCAAAGGTTGGAACTTACCGACGCAGACCGGCTTAATCCCTAGCTGCTGGTTCTGCGGACTGAATTTGTATCCGTCGAAACAGGTGCAAATGACGCGCTGATGAAGCACCGTGCACATCTGCTCGCACAGGCCCATGGAGCAAGGATCTTGGTCTTTGTGTACGCATCTGAAACGTAATTATTTAAAATTTAATAACGCCGGCAGCGCGCACAATACGGCGTAAACAAAGCCGAAGCGAATGAGGTCGACGTCAAAGGTGTGGTGGATAAAAGGGCGAAATAAACTCCCGATAGCAAGCAACTCCGCGACTAATAATGTCACCATCTATTATTGTCATACTTGCTATTTGCACGTATGTAGAAAATTATACTGAACGGAAATAATTAATAATATAATGAACATTGTTAGCTTGAACCGAAATTTACATGGAATACGCTGATCATAATGAAATCGGCTTTGTTGTGTTAATATACATAGTTGTTCGTACATTATGTTTATTATTTACACTCCCGTGCGCTCACTGCTTTGTTCCTGGCAGTTTCCAGCATTGTTAATTCTGAGTGAAAAATGACATGTCATTAATTATATAAAATTGATCACCTCGTACATCACCCACCAAATTATTATCTGAATTTTCATTAAATTAGCGCAGAATAATCCTAAACAGCACAGGAAAAAAAGTACCACCAAGCGCACTTTATTACTAAAAGTAGCTTATAATATAGTTTCCGATCTAGAGCTTGAATTACATAGGCAGATTTATACAAGAGTATGAAGGATAAATGCAAAGTAATACAAGAAATTACATTTAGATGAAAAGAGGAATAAGTTGTATCTATGGCTTTGTCATTTTTTTTTACAAACTATTGATAGAGTGATAAACAGCGCAAGAACATGACAGGAAAATACAGTAAGCAATTTTAAGAAGGCGAAACGAAAAAGAAATTGCCAAGGTATGCCATTTTTAATAATAATATAATATATTACAAGCCTCGATATTTTTAACATTAGTTTTCACCATGTGTTAATAATAAATAATATCCAATAAATCTCCTGCAGTTGTTTGTAATTATCGCGTAACTGCGCAGCATTTCACCCGTTAAGTAACAGTAATTAACTCGTCCTCTAATTGCACTCGATGTGCATGTATTTCGCCAAATGTTCACGCCGAATGACGACAAGAACAAAGAGACGCACGAGGCAAAAATGCTGCCTGCACGTTTTACGCTGGCTCAGTTTTCCGCGAAAGAGAATACGTTATTAGGACTAAAAATCTATGTTGCTGCAACACTCAAGCGGAAAAGCTTTTTGAAGGGAAACAAAAGGCTTCGTTCAGCAATGTGTTTTTTACCTTCCAGCCAGATAGACGTAGTCTTTGCAGCAGTGCTTCCTCGTACAATCCACCCATTTTCCATCCACTTTACATTTGTACCTTGTTGTAATCACGTTGCTTGATGGACATTCCAAAGTATCCAATCTGCAAAAGTAAAAGCATTTTCACAACACCTTAATTAGCAGAAGTGAAATATATTCGTCAAACAGGGGATACATGAATTGATTGTGTTTGGATGGATGTATTTTTAATTGAGTAAATAAAGTTTTGATCTTTTTATTTTTTTTTTTAGTTAAGTGACGTTCGCTTACATGTCTTGCTTGCATATTCGGGTTTTCACGGTACACATCGGTCGTGATTACCAAGCGTACAAGGATAAGCGCCGCTGTGTGACATGTATCCCCGACGGAATTCTAATCCGAAAGTTATCCTGCATAAACAATCAATCTCTGACAAATTTACATACACGAAGTGCATCACGTAATCTGATATTCATCGCGCGAGATATTCAAATTAAATCTCGTTCGCATTAAGGCGCGCTTGATTAATACGCGCCCGAGACGCGAGATTATTCCTGGGAGTTCGAATTTTCATATTGAATTTTCCTCGTGCAAATGCAACCAACCCCTTGAAAATCGATTTACGTCAAATCGTGAAATATTACGATCAAAACTTCTAAATACACGCCATTATTCTTTCTATAATTACATTCAGATTAAGAAATCAAGTTTTCTTGCCAGATGAAAATTATGAAAATTACTTAAAATTGTGTAACTGGCAGTATAGAAACAAATATTTTAAAAATGTCACTTTTGTGGTTTTACTAGAGAATGCAATCGCTTCCTTGTATAATTTGCAAAAGAATTTCATATTTTTATCATTAATTCCTGTTTTTGTGTCTTGGGATTTTAGAAATTCAAAAAAGGGGTAAGTTTTTCTAAATTTTTCAATAAACCAAAAATTTTTTAAGGTACAGAGTTCTGATGAAGCCCAATAAGGCCGAAATACATGTATAAACTCTTTCTTAGCACTTTCTATACTGCCAGTTACACAATTTTAAGTAATTTTCATAATTTTCATCTGGCAAGAAAACTTGATTTTATAATTGTCAATTGTTGTCTTAGTAACATCAAACAAATATTTTAAAAATGTCACTTTTGTGGTTTTACTAGAGAATGCAATCGCTTCCTTGTATAATTTGCAAAAGAATTTCATATTTTTATCATTAATTCCTGTTTTTGTGTCTTGGGATTTTAGAAATTCAAAAAAGGGGTAAGTTTTTCTAAATTTTTCAATAAACCAAAAATTTTTTAAGGTACAGAGTTCTGATGAAGCCCAATAAGGCCGAAATACATGTATAAACTCTTTTTTAGCACATTCAGATTAAGGTTCGAGAAGAGTTTTTTTTATTATTGAATTTAATATAAAAATAAATTATTATTATTAAATTAAGCAAATTAAATTACAATGAGGAAAATTTGTTAATATTTAAAACAAATGGCAAAATATTTTACCAATCACAAAATTAGATTTTATTTCGATTCTATTATATCATTTAAACAGTGTAAAATTCAATTAGTGTCGCTTCTGGACATATACATTTTGTATGATACGGTGAATGCTATTTTATTAACCGCCGAAATAATAAAAAAATATTTTCTCTTTGCTGTAGCTCGTTATAAGTTCTAATAGAAAATAGAATGATCAAGAACAAGACATCTCAAAATATGCTTGGATTTAATGAAAGAAATCACAAATTTCACTGCTATGGAAACTGCACGTAAAGCCATTGAAAGTGATATACTTAAGATCATTATGAAAGCCCGTATATGAAATGGTTGGCAACATTTCAAGTAAAAAGGAAATGGGGAACGACGGAGAATGCAAATTTCTAACCTGAGTAGCAAAGGAGCTGCTGTCCAGCATGATCCTGAAGAACTGGGATAAGTATAAAGTAAGAGAGGTCCTTGAAAAGAAACAAGGAATTCACAAAACAAGAAAGGCTTAGAGGTAGTGGAAAAATCAAAATTCGAATGATTTTGGCAATATCTCCGAAGTGCAAGTTGTGTTTTATCGGGAGAAAGGAAAGCTGGTGGAGTAAATCAGACTTTCTGACATAGAATAAATAATTAGAAAAGAAGGAAAAGAACGTGGAATATTTAGACATTTAAAATCAGTTCTGAATTGTCTGCTGAGAATGACAAGGAGTAGTATTGTGTAGATGATCAAAAAACATACGCAGACTAGCATCTTGATTTAATAAGACAAAACACACACGTAACAATAGGTTAACAATACAAGCAATGACATCGACACATTTGCATTATGAAGAAATGACGGCATCCTAATCAAGGGAATTGGAAGATGAGGCGTTTATATTTTCAAACCAAAAGGATTTAGCTTAACGGAGATGACGAAAAGGATTATATTTCATTAGAGCATTTAACCCAGTTTATGGATCAAACTAAACTTCCTGAGGTAATAAAACTTCAGCAAAAGAAAGATGCTGCTACTAGAGACGAATAAGAAACGAAGGTGAACTTTCAAACAGGGAGATCTGCCGAATATTAGAAATAGTCGAATGTTAAGCTCATGCTGTTGATGATGGTGACAAAATAGAATGTAGGTAATTTCATCTTGTCTTAAATTTGCTAACAGGTTCATCCTCCCAATTTTGAACTAGGCTGAACACAATATTCTGTTAAATTGAATTCTAACTTAAATCTTTTATGCAATCCACCCTAAGTTTCATCAAAATTGGGAGGAGACATCTGGGAACTTTTTCTTGTAAGAAGAAAAATGATATTTAATTAGAAAATATAATGGAAAAAATTTAATTAAAAATTTCTTTACTTGAAAATAATAAGTTCTATGAAACAAAAAAGAAAAGAAGTAGACGAATGACTGTATAGGTCCATCAGGTAGAGACATCAGTGGCTTTGGTTTTAAATTATCTGATTTGCTGAGAATAACATAGAAAGTAAGAAAACGGTTTTGCCTCTGTTGATGATGATGAAGACCAAATAGGTCAAAAGACTTGCTTCATGATTAAAAAAGATTAAAGCAAAAGAGGCTGATAATAGAGACACAATTTTCAAAGTGAACAAATCGACGGTATTCAGACCTTTGGAAAGGGAAAGAGGCACGAACGTTTCTTAGACTTCAAAGTTTATTATTTAAGAAGTGGACCAAATCTAGAATGGGAAAGAGGCACCAGTGTTTCCTATACTTCGAAGTTCAGCACTTAAAAAATAGATCAGACCTATAGGAAAAGAAACGCTCCCATTGGAGAAAAATAGGATTACATGAGCAGAAAGATATGGTTCTCTAAGAATGACATTTAGTGCCCGTGATGATAGTAAAGACCGTTTAAAATATATCTACTTTTATCTTGATTAAATCAATAGAAATGGGGAAAGAGACATTTGCGGTTTCTATAAATGAAAATCTTTTCTTAGATGAAGATCTAGATAATTTAGGATGACAGTTTTCTAAAATTCAAATCAAAAGATATTCACAAAATAAAAATAATAATTCCCGAATACATTAACCTGTCTACTTTGCATATATAATAAAATTATTGTTATTTTTCAATTATAAATTACTTGACTGAGATTATTTTGCAGATTTATTCATACGATACTAAATTGGAATTCGATTCTATTTATAATTTTTAATTATTTTTAGATTTTAGAATACTTGATCTTTATGCATTGTTTGCAATGCACTAATTTAGAAATTTCTTTTTTAATGAATCACCTAATTTCATATTTAAAAATAGGATTCTCTAGGATATCACGAAGACTAATTTTATGTTAGAACTAAAAGAAACATTTTTTTGTTATTTTAGTTAAATCTACCCAAACACTTACTCTGGAGTAGCAAGAGCAACATCATTAAGTTCATCTAAATAGTAACCATCACGAGGGTGAAATAATTCTTCACTTAAGTTTTCTGTCTCTTGTAATGACTTGTAACTTGCAACTAACACAAGCCCGAAGAAAATCAGACCCGTATTCAACAAATTCACCATGGCTCACACGCATCACTTCCTGCACCAAACATTTTAATTTTCACTTTAAGTCGACACAGAATTTCTTAAATTCCGAACTAAGTAAGAAGTAGACGGGTATGTTCATAAAATAATAAAATATCACACTGGACTTTATTGTCTTGGGAGGAGTTTAAAAAAGTGCAAAAAAACAGGACCGAACTTATCCCAAATCCCAATCCGGAGAACACGCGAATCGATCGATGTTTGTATCTCGGTGCTGCAGCCACGGACTTGGTGATATATGATTCATCTGCGGCGCCAGAAGCCAACTAGATTATTCCGCAGCAATTAAACTTGCTTCACAGTGTTGCTCTTAATGGTTAATTATAGACAAAGAACAATGTTATTAAAGTTTCCTTGAGTCGAGACGTCACAAGGCACCAGAATGAATAGTCTGCTCTTTCTTCTTATTTACGACTACTGTTGAGAGCTCTCGAGGCGGGCACTCGACGTTATCTGTAAATTAAAACTGCTCTGCAAGGATACGTTTCAATGAGAATGTTGCGTAAGAAATTAATTCCAGGGATTTCTGATTAAATCATATTTCTTGGCTTAGTTTTTTATTAACGAAGATTAAAATTAAGTTTTAAAGTGGATCAGGGTTTATTTAATGTGAATGGAAGTTTTTCGTCATTTTTTCTAAAATTTTCATAATGCCGCTCCCAGATATTTGAGCAAATTCGCAAAGTCACATGTGTAAGAGAATATTCTCATAAGGATGTCCAAATGTTGGTTTGCACATAACTGTACAAATGTTTTCGCGCAAGTGTAGGAGTGACATAAAACCTTTACTCCTGAAGAAAATTGTGAAAAATCAATGAAAATTTTTACATTTAATTATTATTTTTAAATAATCTTAGGCGCAATGGTTATAGGTACGCCTATGGGAACCAGCTTCTAAAGCGGCTTATAATTTTATGAAGCAGTAAAAGAAAATTTATGAAATATAAACCGTGATGAACGTTCGACTTATTATTATTTCCTTTTCCCTTTTGTATCGAATGAAAAATCGTCTGATTTAATCAAACATGAAGAGCGTAATTTCAATTTCGTGTTGAACAAGAACTTGTGAAGCGGTCGAGAAATCCACGAAGTGCCGGTGAACGTTTCTGAAGCTGTCCGTAAATCGATGTCTAAATTGCTTCATATCCCGATGTTAAACTATAACTATAACAGCGTTGCCAGGTATTATCTGCATCTGGTTATGAGCCACTTTAAAATTAACCTTCTTTGCGAGAGCTTTAATAATGTGAAATTTATATGACTTGCCTTATCTCCCAGCAGTTACTCCTGTATTACAGCTGGCTTGGTAAAGTGGATGATAAAATGAAGTTGAGAAATAGATTTATAAAATAATTACTGAGGTAATCCATACAAATTATAAAATGCAACAATCTGAGTATACTAAATGTAGTCGTATAAAGATTATCTAGATGTAGGTATAAATAAATTAATAATCCTTAAAATTTTATTTATGTACGATCCAGTTTTTACAGAATACGCGCTCTGGCTTAAAATGGAAAATACATTTTCTTTCCTCTCTGCTAAATCTAATAATATTAATATTAAAATGTGAAATTCTCGGCTTTGATGCGAAATGAACGTCTCTGTTTTATTTACCTACGCTTCCGATTCATCATCAACTTCATAATTATGCATTCGAACTTAATTTTATGCATAGAAAGACGCACACCGCTGTCGAAGTAATTTCAAGCTTGAATAATTACACGGGCTGAATTTAAAGTTTTGTGTGCATGAGGTTTCGTTCCGAACCGGAATATTAGCTTTCCGGTGCTTTGTACTACCATTGTCAAATTAAACAAGCACGGACTCTGTCTCTGAAGCATCGGAGAAAATTTGCCCCAATTAGGAAAGTGTTTGCGTGGAAGAAGTGAATTCCTCATCTGCTTTCAACAATGTTATAAATTAATTCGCGATTAAAAGTGAGCGTTTCCGAAGTAACGAGCGAGATATAACAAATGGCTTGTGAATAACGTCCCGTTAGTTATGTTTAAAACATTCAAAAGGCGAATATCTCACGCGTAATTAAATTCTGTGAGTTAGATGGGTTGTATGAAACGATTACTTTTGCCGACTTCCTCTACGAGCGAAAAGAATGGACGTGTTCGTTGATACTACTTTAAAATAATTTCCCTAAGAGAAAAATTTGTTACTTTATTTTTACATAACAAGATTGATTTAAGCTGGTGAAGGTACATAATTTCTGACGAATTCTATTTTTATTCTATATTATTCGAACTCGGTAAACTTTATTTATTTTTTATTTCTGAAATTCAAAATTATTTGGTTTCGTCCAGTTAAGTCAAATTACTTAGTTATTTCTTTACCCAAGAAAGATATACAGGGTCTTCCGAATTGAGCGAAAGAAGAGATGATTCTGAAATTTAATGAACTCTCCTAATAAGTTATCACTCAAGGACCACGTTTGAAAAGTATTACTTTCTAATTCCTTTACCTTTCTGGTAAGGACATGCCCTCTCACCTTTCGTATTAAATTTAATCTCCATTACAATGTAAATTCGTTTCGGGTGGTAATTCTTAGGTCTGGAATTGCGCGAAAAAAGGTCGTTTAAATTCTGGACATGACGGCAACCTGCACGTATCTAATAATGTAGGACTGAAATGCACAACGCCGAATATAATTAAGATTGCGGGGGTAAATTTCACAGTACGTAGGTGCACAATTTCTAAAATTCAATTAACGACGCGCGGCAGCCGTTGCACCCTGCGGAATAGCTACGTTAACAAGCCGGTAATTAAGAAATAAACTCATCGATTAATCATCTCCCTCGGTTCGGGACTTGGTGCGCTTCTAAAATTTCCCGATAATTTAACGCCGCCTTAGGCTGACAACAAATGGAGTTGCAAATGACACATTTAATCTCTCAGGTCTTTTATTGTTATTGTGTTTATTCCGAATTGATTATATAAAGGGTAAAATTGGAAGAGCAAACAGAATTGCAAATGACATTTAATTACACAAGTCAGTTGTTAAAGTGCATGCTATAAATTTGTAACATATTTTAGCCAAGAAAGGTCTGCAATTAATCAAGAAAGAATCCCTCGTTCTTTGTTATGAGGAGACTCCCTTCTTCAATAACTTATTGCTTTAGATTAGATTTTTAATTTAAATACATTATCAAATAAATCATGATATAGTTTTATAAAGTAATAAATTCAAAGAAGTTTTCATTTCTCTTGATATTTTTGATATTTTGTTGCAATTTTATTCTCTTAACATAATTATGAACGAAGCGGAACAGCTAAAAGAGTATGAAAAACAATAAAATTGCGTATAATTTGACCGTATCTTTCTCTACCGAGCATTAAAGCTAAGCAAATTTCCTAGCGTTTTCTTTTAACTGTCCACGACTGTGTGTCCTAATCTTAAATGGAGGTGGTTGCATCTTGAAAATAAAGATTAAACTTGTAATTGAAAAAATCAGTTACAGTATAACACTCTGTTTAATATAATTAAACAACGCGGAAATAGATTTGGATAAAGGATGATATACAGGGCACTTTTATGTGACCATAGGGATTGTTCAGAATTATGCCTCAAGTTAAGTTATGAATCGTACATTTATGAAGCAAATTTTTATTTTTGTTAATAAATCAAACATTTTCCTACGAAATGCACATTGTTAGAATAACAATAACATGTTCTATTTAATTACTTTCCGGTTAAAAGTTGAAATTAATACAAGAAAATAAAATTAACCGAAGAAAATCAAGGTAGGTGAAATGTCATTAAGAGAAAAATTCCGTTAAAGTACGACTATTGCAAATTTATAAAAAAAAGTCCGTTAACAATCAATTGTGTATATTATAATAGCTCACTCATTTCTCAATGGTATGAAGATAGTATATTGTTCAACGAGTGACGAAAGTTAATTTTTTTTAAGCGATAGAACAGTTTACCGAACGAGGCCGAGTTTGATAATGGTCTTGAGCTTGAAAAAATGATTTCTACGACCTCGCCTATGACATTATAAAAACTTAAAAAAATAATGCAAAAATTTTGATTTTGCATAGATTTCTTCATACTTCTGCTTCGATTTTTCTGGCAATAAGTCTGCAGACGTTTTCTCAGCTTGATTTACTATTTCTGGTGGAGTATTGAGAAGATCTAAATCACTTTCTGAATCAGAAATCATGATTAAGCTACGAACAGTACAAACTGACGTGATTTAGTAATGACGCGATACAGCGACAGCAGGCAATTAGAGGGAGGCGAAAATTAGTAGGTAATTTTCGTCTCTAGTGACAAGAGTTAACGTTATGAGATTTTTTTCTCACTAATGATGGAAATCAAATTTTCACTGGAGTATTCTGTGACGAAAAATGTCTTTTTATAAAGGGTCAGTTATTACAAAGTCAAATTATAATAACGTCAGACTACCTGATTACATTCGTTCAATAATTTGTGTCACTTTTCTTTTCACAATGAAATAAAATTAAGTAAAACTTGTTAGAATATTCTAGCAAAGTTCATCTTCTAGCAAATCGTTTAATTCATGACTACAAAAATGTACTTAACCCTTAAGTAACATGGTTAAATTAGAACGTACATATCATGGCAGGGTCAAATCTGACCCTGTCAATTTTTCTTGTATATGAAATTTTTTTCTTGCCACTGATGATACATAATTATTTGCATACCTCTCTCAACTATCTTATAATAAAAACAATACAAATAAGTAAACTTTTTAAACTTTTATTTAAATTCAAACATTATCACTCTAAAAATAACTTTCTCTCATATACACCGTTATAACAAAAAAATTCTCTACTGCAAATGCATTTCGTAATATTTTTCTGAAAGATAAATATTTATATTTCCTCAACGTAATAAAAAAACACTTTTCAACGTACACGTTATTGGCCGCACCTTCCATTGCATGTTTGACATTTTGTGGATGTAGTTGCATAATTCTTGCATACAAATTTCTTACAAGTTCCACAAATGGCGCTGTGTTGTGATTGAGAATATGGACAAATATGACATCTACCTCTTTTGGAGCCTCTCAAAGCTTCCTGCTGCCTTGGTAACTCAGGTAAGTCAGGATTGTCAAATTTGCCTATTCTGCAGATAACACTTCGTAATTCTCTGGGCAGGAACAACTCTTGTAGTCTGCAGGCCAAGTGCGGTTGAATTAGATCCCGACCTAAGGACGTAAGGAAAAATCTTCTTTCTATCTTTTGATTGTCTTGCAAAGAATTGTAAATTACATGCGAATTTACTCCAGCAATATCCATTAGGCGATACCATATAGCTAGTGGCCAACGTCTGGTGCGCCTCTCAACTTTATAACAAGCAGTTTTCTGGTCTAATGCATCAACCCTTCCTTTAGTTGTGTTGCAGAAAATAATAATATCAGGTTTTCCATCTATAACAAGGTCGTGTGATGCACAGAAGAAACCAGTATTACTTCACGGTTTTTTTTTGGGAACATAAGAAACCAAAGTTTCACCTCTAGTAAAGCCAAATACAGAAGATTGTGGAGGTCTACCCTTTTTTGGCAAGAATTGGGGAGGAACTTCCCGTTTGTTTTTCTTCAATGTTCCGACGTATGTTAGCTTATTTTTCTTCAGTTCAGTAACTAATTCTAACGACCAGAACAAGTTATCTGCCGTAACATTACGATTTGTATAGGTAATTGGCGGAATCAGGGAAAGAACATCTAAAATAGAAGTAGAAAGTTTTCTAGGATTATTTCTGTGAGTACTTCTTCCAGTGTATATGAATGAATTGAGAAGATAATGAGTTTTTGCATCACACAGACACTGCAACTTTAATTCGTATTTATCTGGTTTATTTTTCAGATACATACGAAATCTGCATCTGCCTCTAAAAGCAATTAGCATTTCATCTATTGTAGTATATTCACCGCAACTATAATTTGATTGGCAATTAGTAATAAACATGTAGAATATTTCTGATATTGCAGCAAGAAAGGGTCACTATTGTTTATCCTGTCAAGTCTTGAATTTTTGTCATCGAAACATAAAGCTGCTAATAAAAAAAGGAACCGATTCAAAGACATTGTGGCTCTCTGCCAGTGGCATCTGTTGAAAATAACGACTTGACATCCTCATTATTTGATTTGAAAACACCTGCCCAATACAGCAATCCCAAAAAGGCTTTCATTTCTATTGCGTCTATATGATTTATGTTTTGACAGGAGAGATTAGAGTCGTTGTACAGCTGCGGAATCATAAAGCGGGACAAGTCCTATAGCAAAATTTTGTATTATTTCGATAGTGTTTAATTTTTTTCTTATTTTTACGACAAGATTTTTACCATTTTATATTATTTAATTATATTATGACCCACAAAGGTTTCTAAGTTACCATATAGTTACTAGAATTAAGAAGTAACGTTTAAATTGACATTATACTGTCCCGCTTTATGATTCCGCAGCTGTACATTGCAGCCTTTTCTGTGATTCTTGCGTTTCTACAATCAATTAGTATTTGTATCATTTCATCATCAATAAGGCATGTCCAGGCTTCCTTTCTGACGAGCTTCTCCAACTACACCAGGTAAGTGGCTGATAATATTATGTAGTCGAGTACGGCTAGAAGCAGATGGTGTTCTTGCCCATTTACATCGATTTTTTCCATAAAAATAATGCTTTGTGCTTTCAGATTCAGAAACATTGTCATTTTCACAATCCACTGCAAATTCATCGTCTACATTATCCGGATCCAATCTAATATTATTGTTTGATTCCCCTTACGAATCAATTTCTTGCTCTGATTCAGAATTGTGATCACTATTTCCATGTTCAGCATCTGAGAATTCAGTGTCTGTTTCTTCTAAACCATAATTCATGACATCCTGCGCAATATTTTCAAGTTCACTCTGACTGAGAAACTTCTTATTACCACAAAACGAGCCATTTTGTCGAACTGATCCAGCACGAATTCAAATGTTTAAAACATGGCAGGGTCAAATCCGACCCCAAGTCGATATTTCCTCGTCCAAGAATAAGTTAGCACTGATAAAATATGTGGTAACCATAAATGTATATCTTCTAGACGAATACGTAAAGAAATGAACACCGCCACCTAACTATTGGCTCTGAAATTACAAATTGAAATTCCACGGGGTCAGATTTGACCCTGCCATGTTTCTTAAGGGTTAAAATTTGTCCCACAACATAAATTAACATGAGGTCCAATTTTTAGTATGCAAATCTCTATGGCCACACTTAAAAAATGCACAGTATAGGTCCATCGGTAAGTCTACATATTCATTTCTATAGGACGTCTTAGTACTAGAGCTCACTTGCCACTAATTTAACTATAATATTCATTAATTGCTAATTTTAACTATTGTAGTTTTATTTTATTGAAGCATTTAATATAATTTTTGTTACATAACTTGTGTTACTATTTAAATAATTTTAAATAAGATGAGACAAACAAAATTTCTCTGACTTAGGGTCAAATCAACTGCAAATGACCTCTATTAACATGTCTTCAAAGGAATATGTCGACCTACCAGTCACCCTATGGATTGTATTAAGTGCGTTAACGACAAATACAACAGTATGTTGCCTTTATTCATTTGCTTTTTGTCTTGTCACGTGATTGCTGTGACTCAAAAAGGTTTTGCATGATTTAATTAATCTTCAACACATCGTAATATCCCAACAATTTTTATAATTATGTTCACTGCGAAAATGAAATGAATAAACTAGGAATACTTTTTAATTGAAAATCTTAGGATATCAGCGATGCATCTTTTAATTGTCAATGAGATACGATTTTAACAATTATTTTCTAAAATCAATATATTTACATCTGTCTAGACGAATCTAAACCAACAGAGTGTAAATATCCACCATGCAAACATATAATATTACGCATGTATTAGCTGTCAGCATGATTTTACATAAAGCGCGTTGCTGGAGAATTATGAAATGTTTAATACAATTTCATATTACATCATCAGAAATATCTTCCAAACTAATTACATGTATTGACACGCTTCAAATCCGAGCATTTGTCGGCTTTGTTTCACAATGACTTTATTTTATTTTTGTCTGCACTCTACATGAAACAAGAATTGTTACGTTTTTCAGGATTAATTTTCCATATATGTATGCATCATATTTAATCCTCACAAACGAAAAAGGAACGTCTGCATAAAAAGCTGTCGCTCTTGCTTGCGTAATGTGGTGGCAGTTACGTTGAATAACTGCGACAAAAGAAACTTCTGTCTAGTCGTTAGCGTAATGAATCTAGCTAGACTGGTACGCAATACCAATTACGGACTTGTTTGTACCAACAATGTAATTACCGAATACACGAGCGTGTAATGAATCGTAATTTACACTGTAGCGCCATAATACAGCAATTTACTCTTGGTATTACTTAAACGAACTTTAATAGCTTGAAATATGCGTGTGCGTAGAGGATTGATTAAGCACTTACGAACTTGTAAGTTGCTCTTACACGAACTTCGATGTTTGTATTGCATTAGGAACTACGTGTGTGGATAAATAAGTAATGATTTTAAAAGTATAGGCGTATTTAACTCTCTTCAGAAAAAGAAATTATACGCTAAGTTTCGCTTCAATTTGTCTCAACTATGGCCTTTAACCCTTTCGCTGCGGCACTCGTATTTAACATTCGTGCTTCCTGTGCGGCGTTAATCAAGCTTCGCGGATTCGTACGGTTCCCGCAGTTGGCCAGTTATTTGCGCTTACGTATGTACGTCATTCTAAGTAATCATACGGATCCGTACGTTTCCCGCAGTCTGGACCAAAAACATCGCTTGCGCATTTTACCGAATTTTAACCGGTTGAATACGTCTGCAGCATACTATATTACGCTAATAGACAGCGGATGCGTTTGCCTTACACAGTTAGTGCTCAGAAAACGACGATGAATTTATCCGGCATCAGCATATGAGACACAAAAAAATTTTCCGGGTATATCCGGTTCACGCAGCGAAAGGGTTAATTTTTATATGAATCTAGAATATACAGCGAAGTAGACATGTCATTTTATATCTTTTGTATCTGTTCTATCTCAGCCGATTTTTAAGTTGCAGTTAAACAAGCGACATATGCATTATGTAAAGTGTTGCACAAAGATTGTGAAAATAAAATGAATTAGAAGCATTTTATAAACTGAAATAGTTGTAGAAGTCGTAAAAACTAAATAACGAATTTAGTCCTTCGTAATTCTGCTTTTATTGGAACGCTTTAAAACATACGTCAGTGAAAAAGTAATTATCCTTGCTATAAACAGTACAATATAGTTCGGATCTTCGTACGCTTTTGACTGTCTCGATGAGTTTCACGAGTTTAAAGTACGTAGTACTTTCGAGAGTCAGAAAGCACGTCTACCTAATATCTGGTTTCGATGTCAAGTGGCTGTTCGAGCACACATTTTACAACTGAAATTGACCTCTTGAGAGAATTAAAGACGAGCACGGGAAATATTGCAGTTCCAGTTTTTTCGCTCTTTTGACTTCTTCAGCTTCTTACCGCTTTGGGATTCCCAACTGTAGGTGATATATGTATTGGAAATTTTTCTACGTTTTTATTATAATACGTTGTAACAGGAAGTATTGACGAACGAGAAGAGTTATACATAAATAATAACGCTCCTGCACTTTAGATATAAACTTTATAATGCTGAAGTAGGTATTGATTTTACTCAAAGATATGGCCTAATTTTTCTTTTGGAAGTTCTGTAACAAGCGTTTAAGAAAAATTACTGAGTCGTAAGTTTTCTTAAACGTGAATAGCACTTCAGCTCAGTGTCTCTCGTTTGTTGCAAGTCAGGGAAAAAAGAAAGCTCAAGAGCGTCGAAGCAAAGCACCCTCCTAAAAATTCAACACTTAAATAACCGGAAGAATCTGTTAATTCGAGCAGGTTCGAGTAATTGTATCCAATTTGCTTTGTTAGGTCTCGTTCGCTCCTCGCGAGCGCCGTAACTTTTGTGTCGAGTTTCCAAAGTGTAAAAATCCGAGCTAATTCGGACGACGATAAAATATCACCGACGTACCTAAAGCACTGCCGAACTCTCTCTTCTTATTTAAATCGGGTGTTAAGAGCCGGAAAAGCTGGAAAATAAATTCTTAAGAGGAGGCCGCTAAGCTCCAGAAGTAGAATAGACTGGCTTGGATTATATTTTAGATGTGCGTTAGCCAAACATTTCCAAAGTAATCTCTTAAGTATTAAACGGCGTAAGTCATTTTCTTCGCAATAATATTTTCTTTAAATAAAATAAAATAATTTAAGATTCAATTAAAAGTTATAATATTGTAAATGGTAACCTCACAAGCTTGATCCTTTCGAAAGGACTGTAGGAAGAATTTTCTAGAAATAAGAAATTGTAATATTTATAATTAAAAACAATAAGTTCTAAGTTTGATGTCGCAGCCTGTATACTATCTCAACAGCTTCCGGTTTTCAGATAGACGTGATGTCATTAAACATTAATCATTGACGGAAGGATTGCACGAGACTTTTGAAATAAACTGCTTGATAAACGTTCATCTCTTTGTGCTATACATGGTCGTCTCTGAAGCCCCTTTTTTAAAGCAAATTTGTCATTTTCAATGGTGCTTTCTTAATATCACCGGGGATTATAAATTACGGCAAACGGCAGCGATTCGTGTACTTATTCAGGCATATCTCCTCCGCTTTTCCATGCGAAATTCGAGGACGGCATTCAGATGCTCAGAATTTCATTTTTCACACGGGTATTGACGAGAAACTCTTCGATCCTGCAGATATTAATTTTCAAATTTCCCGGTTAAGTTTTGCACCTTGCATAAATCCAATAAAAGTAAAAAAAGATAATAAATGCATTGTATCACGCGCGCCGGTATTACAGTTTAGCTCTTTCGCTGGATATCTATTGGTAAATCTACTTCTTCGGACCGATGCTGAGGCAATAAATTTTCAGTGAGTCAGCGAACTACGAAGACTATTAATCTAGTTCAAGTAGGTGTAATATCCCTCAAACGCTCTATATATCTCTGTTTGCGGAGAACCAACTTCGGGCTTTGTTTACATTTCATATTGCAAATGTGACAGCTTCGAACCACAGTTAAACTTTCGCGTGCATATTAATCATGTCTGATGTTAATGTGGTCGCATTAGTTATAGTTGTTATATTTACACATTTCCAAAACATATACACGTTTTTGTAGAGGATTGATTTGCTCACAAATTATATCATTTTTTTGTAAAACCCAATAAACTTGAAAAACTTCAATCTTTAGATAATTGTTAATGAATTGATTTTAAAAATAGAAGGAGAAAATTATCTAGAGCATAATAACTACAATTGTTTTTCGTACTAAATTTATATTCTAATGTTATTTTGTTACAATAAAATTTGTTAGGTAAAAATAGAATAAAAACTAACCTGATTTCTATTAGTCTTTTAAAGAACTTGCTTTTGGTATTGAACTTTCCAATAATTTTCTCTCAAAATCTTTCAGTTTCACAGTATTTTTGGTTTCATTAGGTGACTTATATGATTGTATACTTCGAATTTAATCGTGATTCTTAGGTTTAGGTATGAAAACTTTGACTCGAAATTTCATTTCACAAAGCTACGTATGTTAACGTAATGGACGGAGCTTGAATGAAACCAATACTTTCTAGATTATCAATTTTTATTAAATTCCAATGCATCCCATAATTCAAATAATAAAATTCGAAGATCTTGAATATTTCTGGGAGATAGCTGGGAGTTATCGAGCATGTTCATTAACATTTAGGTCAAGGCTAAGGCAAGTAAGTAATTCGTTTCTTTCCTAGTTCATTTCTTGGTTCTTGTGGTCCAATATCTCCATTACAATGTGTAACTATTCCTAAAATTACGTCATCACAGTATGTTCTTGCAGTCATAGTTCCCTCTCAAGTATGAAGCTGAGTTCTGAGCCTTAGGCAAATACCACCCCGTAGCATTATAGATCCACCACCTAATGGATGAATATCATTCGTCAATCGATTGTTTCGCTGTGTCTGTGGTTGTCGCCGTACTCGTATGCGCTGAGAATAGTTCTGGAAAGCAAATCGAGACTCGCAATTTTTTCTTTCTAATGCCGATAGATTTATTGTGCATCAAGTAGAATCCTTCTTGAACATAAATGTACTTGAGATTTCAAATGGTTCTAGTAGTTACCTTTACATTTGTAATTGATTTTGAAGTTGCGTAGCCGTAACTCTTGGGTTTCTACGAGCCAAACTTGTGACAAAACGATTCTCTCTGTTTGTGGTTCTTCTGTCTTGTCGAGGTCGTCTAGCAACTATACCAGTTTCCCTGAATTTAATTAAAACGACTGATTACACTTTGTGAAACATTTAGAATAACGGCGACATCAACTTGTCTTAATCCGGCTTTGAGTAATCCCATAGTTCTTCATGTTGTTGGAAATTTGATCGAAAAGCGACTTTTTTGCTTACGAAACAATCGAAATGATTTCCACAGAGAAGTCATTTTTTTATTCATGATTGATTTACAGATTATCTTGGTTGTCTTCATTATTTCTTCTTATAATTTAAACTTTTATATTTTCCTTTCCAATTTTCAGCCCTTGTCGCAGTCAAACCTTTTTCAGTTCATTTCAATCCACGTCTCCTTCTATCTTTTCACTATAGTAGAACCTTATGTGATATTTTCCGATTATTTGGTGACTTTCATTAGACGCATAGTGTTTTAGGGTATCTCATTATGTTCTGCCTATTCAATTTATGATTTCTCTTTTAGTGCTGTTACACTTTGGCAAAAGTTTTAATAAATTATTCGGCGCGCTTTTAATGAAGACCTGTAATAAAACAACATTTTCACGAACACCTCCAGGCGCAATAAAAAACTTCGAGGTAATTCTACGACTATTTTAAACGAACTTCGTAAAATAAACACAAACGGTAAAGATATTTTTAATTATGAATGTATAGCGAGACCTAACTTCTATTTGAATATTTAATGAAAACTTCATTTTTCTTCTCCACTTTAAATTCCACAATCACTGCGTTTAATGAGATCTTTACAAGTAATAAATATGGTTTTAATTAAAGCTGAAAGAGTGATTTTATGTGTGAATTATCCAATGAATACTGATTAAACTATAATGCAGCCATTGTGACGATTATTAGAGCAATACCACTTATAATTCGCATTAAACATAATTATAATTGAAATAATGTATATTCTGGGGTTGGAAAATCTATCTTGGGTTAGTGCTCTTAATGAAATTTAATATTTCTCGGATTAATAAACACTTCGGGTCTTATAAACGTGGAATAAGTCACCAAAAGTAGCGTGTTACTTTACGATTGTTGATAAAAAGTCTGCGCCCTGTATCGTATCTTGAAACGTGTCCTGTACAGGCACTTGGAGACGTAACGTAAATAGCAACAACAGCACGTGTCTGAGTACATCGGCGATATTTATGGCAGATTTAGCCGACAGCCACTGTACGTAATAGGCGAAGTCGTGCATGTAACCGATGATGTATGAAAACATAAAGTTAGTTTGGATGCTTTTCACGGCTCGGTCGTAAATCATGCGGCCCGCTACAGTGGCACTGATTCACAAATGAATGCAATTTTGTCTCTTCCATGGTACGTTACGTCTGATGCAGGAGCACTCCGTGCGGAATAAAACCGATCATCGCTTGATTTAGTCCTTACAGAGGTGACATTTCACTTCAGTGAATTTTCTGAGACTTACACATTGATTTAAAACAAGAGAAAAGTAAGGAATCCTTTGTACCAAAAAGATAAGGTTTACTTTCGATTACAGGAAGAAACTCTTTTTTTCAGCTTGTTCTTGACACGTTAAACTCTCATTCTATTTTTTCATGTACGTAATTTAACAGACAGATGTAATCAATTCCATTTGCACATACAAACGTTCATTTAATTGGCATTTGTTTGGGTCTAAGTCTATATTGATGCGCAATTATCCGAATGAGTTAAAACCGGATTATGCATAATTGAGTGAGCGTGCATTAATTTCCAGCGGGGCCATAATGACCTATTGTAACTAGGTGTCCCTGGCATAAATCTTGCGCCCAAATTGCGATCCGATTGGGTTCGTTATTTACCACCGACTACGACGCTGTTCTACCCATCGAGGGCCGTATACACATAAAACTAAATCAGCTCGGGCCGGATCTGCGCTTTATTATTTCCGAACCGCAGCCATTGCCTCTTTGCAGATGTCGCGCTTAAGTCCTGACAGGAAATCGATTGTTAATCCTCGGTGAAATATACCCAGGTGATTGAATATCATCAGTTTCAGGCGATGAACATTTTTCTCATATTCTATATGTAATCTTCAATGGGACGTAATATTTAATCTAAAACTAACCTTTGTAAATGAAAAGCTCTCATAAATATTTTCCAAGCAATTTTGAAATATTTCCAATTTAAACCTTGGCGTTATCTTCAAACCTGGTTCAGATAGACAATGAAACCTTTCTTTGGCATGGTTCAGTGAGTCATAAATTTGATGTTGTTAGTGTTCGGATACGACACATTGTAAGGGGTTATGCTACGTACAACTACCCTAATCCTAGGGGTTATGACCGTAATATAAACATAACATGCAAAACAGACCTTCGGCATCATAAACGTAAACACAGATTATGCTACGATAAGTTTTATTGCCGGCTCATAAAATTATTAATTATGTTGGTAATAAATAATTTTCTTGTATGCAGTGTCCTAAGATTTTATCATGAAATTAATTGGTTGAGTAAATATCATTAAATTAATTCGGGAAAGCGCTCAGGTTCAACTGAATATGAAATTTTTGTTTTGTTGCAAAGAAAGATATGTAATTATTGAAGTCAATATAATGACGTGATTAATAATGTTACGAAGTTATTACTAATATAATGATAATAAAACAATAAAGCTCCAGCTTCACAGTCACTAGGTCAATGTCGCCCATAAGCTATTCAATATCGGAATAAGCTTCTAAATATCAATAGGCGCTGATTACTGAATTAATTAATTGTAAGTCATTTTTTACGTATCGTTAATACAGTTTGTAGTGCTAGAGAGAAACATTAAATATTAGGAACAAGTCTGGACAAAACTAAATATTTGAAATGAACTTCAAAATTATCTCGTTTAGGACAGTTGTATGTTGAAAACACTCCCGTACATTTATTTTAATATACCAACACAACATTTACCCAATGAAAAACAAAGAGTTCATATTTTAGTGTATAAATATGGAAATTTATTTTCCTGTAGAAGTAGAGCGCCACACCGGAGTCACCGGAGCGCCCATCCGGGCATAATAATTCAACAGTGAAATAATAAATAATTAACAGACCAGTACGTGCAATGCTTTTGACACGCATGTTTTATTCAAAAGTCGTACTTACATATATATATGTACAACGGACAAATAGACACGCAGACACACGTTTAACTCCGGGCTTCGTGCAACTTATCTTTGGAATTAAAGCCTTTGTGCGCTGAACTGATTGCAGGTATTGCGAAACGAGAACGACGACCCTAACAAACGGCCGTTGTAATTGAACGGTTTTGTTTAATTATATCGATTGTGCCGCTTGTTTCTGTCCGTCTGAGTTCGGGAATAATGGGAAGTGGAGTAAATCCAGCTCCAACAAACTGGATTTTAACTCGATTTAACGCGGATGAGCAAAGTTAAAATCGAGAGATGCAATTCCAATTCAAACGGTCTTTCTCTCGTTAAAACAAATGTTTACTGTGCACAAAAGTTATAAGAAGGATAGCTGACCTGACAATAACAATAACGAATGCTAAAGGAAAAAATTCGTTTATGTGGCGAATTTCAAGTGATGATTTTGGTTTAAAAAAATGGCACTTCGCTTTATTTGACCGTTTATTGGGCCTACCCGTCAACCGAAGAAGCACTTAATCTTCGCGACAGTACTAAAGTGCGAACGCTAGCAGTTGTTTCAGACAGGGCTGACAAAAATTCTTCGAGAGGAATGTGAGCATACATGTCTTTCGAAAATTATTCTTATGCAGTTGCCTCGTTTAAATTTTATGTCGTCTTATTCTACGTTTATATACTTCTTCCCTTGCACTCGTGTACGCGTTAAAGCTGACGTCGGCGAAGTATTTTTATTATTACGTATGTACGAGTACATTCGAGATGGAATTGAATTCATGTTTGCTTTTTAAGGGCGCACGTTTTAAAGAAATTGGAATTGCAACGAATCGCTGTGCTCGTATGTTAGTGGTAGCTGTTAGCAGAGCAGTTTCTATTATTTACTTGAGCCGTACTTTCATAAAATATTTCAATAATGTATGTAAAATATGAATTTATATATGTATTCTCCGGGGTACCAAGTATAAAATTAAGTGGTGTTTTCGCAGAATATTTAAACGCAAATAAAAATTGTTTTTTTTTATATATAAATTCCAATTTGTGAAGTAAAATATTATTCTTCTTTATATTTTTTCATATTCTTTTGCCTTCAGGATATTTTCAACGTTTTTATTTAATAAATTTCCAGTGAAACGTAATTATAAATTGTTGACTAGAGCAGTGGCAGTGTTTTCATAAAATATTGCGATGATGGGTGAAATGAAAAATATTTTTATAAAGTCAAATCAAATTTACGAGGTAGAATATTTTATGTTTTTATATTAAAAAACGTACGTGAAACAGAAGAACGTGACCTGCATTGTGCTTGATTGTTTTAACGTTTAAATGTTTGAAGGTCACTTATTTTGTTTCGCATAATAGAGATGGATCTATTAACTGATAATGATAAAAATACGATAAGAATAAAATAGCATTCAGCATTAAAATAATTAAGCTGTAAGTGAATCGATTAATTTCAGTAGATTTGATGCGTAAAAGATTTATTTGTTTATTACTTGTTATTTGGGGCAATTTTTATAAATCTTTTCAGAAAATAAAGAATATTTATTATAAATTTTTTTCTTACACAGTGTAATTCTTAATAAAACCACAAAATGTAGACAAATACACAAAACACTGATATTTATTAAAAAAAAAATAAAAACGAATAAAATTAGAATCCCCACTTATTATTATTATTATTATTATCACGTCAGTGGCGCAGACGCAAGTACCTGCGGTCTAATTACTTGGCACAAGATTTAAAGTTTGATTCGTACTTATTATAACGCACTGTGCAAACATGTTACTCATGCTACTATTTTTTTTATTATAATAGTATCCAATGCACTTATCTTATTCTCCTTCATTAAAGACTATATATGTATGTATGTACATTAAGGAAATTCACACAAAGAAATGTTTGCAGTACATTGTGTTAAACAAACAATGAATTCCAGAATTAGCTTCTCGTGCTTTCAGTCAGTCAGAGACGTTGAGATGGATAAAATCCTTTCTGCTTTAAGGTTACTGCAACTCCGGCGTTCGACGGCAACAATGTTTGACGTGTAATGTAAAGCGCGCTGTTGTTGTTAAACCGTAAACTTTCGTCTGTATACCGTTCGGAATGAGCTTTCGGGGCCATTCATGTAACTGCATAGTTAGCAAAGTCCCACCCCGACTGACCTTTTAGTTACTCAATTGGCCACAAGAAGGAAAACTGTACGGTACGAAATTACAAACTAGTTTCATACTTTAACAGTCTAAACGTCATATAAATAAAGAATTTCCAAACTAGTATTTGCTAATATGTATTTCGTGTTTACACCCCTAATAATTCATGCTATACTTAGTCTATTTTTTAAGTATTTAATTTTGAATGATGTAGAAGTCGTGTTAGTTTTCCGAAAACTAGTAAAAAGTTGATGAAAACGTGGGAGGATTTTCTGTCTTAAAACGGTCCAATAAATAGCGTGTGCTTTTCTCTTTGAAGACGTTCGAACCTACGCAGGCATTAAATTAAATTTCATGCCGTCAGGAAAACGCAGCTCTCACTGGAGATTTAGGACATAATTCGGCTAAAATATCTTAAGAAGCGAAAACGAGAGTCCTTTCGCTGAGCTTTCAAGGACGCGGTAATTTTAATAAATTAGATGCATTATCTCGCAATAAAGGCAGGCGAAGTTATGAAGCAACCCGTTTCTCTTAGGTACTAGACATCCTTTTACGAGTTTTCATTTCCTTGTCGCTCGTTTTTTCGTCGCTAATACGCATAACTCTCCGGAATGAATTATAAATATTAATCTTAAAAGCCGGCGCTATCATAAAGGATTTTTTTTTATTAATTAGAACGAGAAAGGGAGAAAATTGCTCGATGATAAAGTTAATACGACCTTTCTCGCAAATGCATATAAAACTTTATTAAAAATAAAGCTGCCCGCGGAAATTCTTCGCCGTCAGCGCAGCTTACAGATGAATAAAACTTTACACTCATGGGCTCGTTACTACTGCGGGAAAACGTAATGTATTTTCCGCATTTAAGGATACGTCTGGGCAGCGCCTCGGGATCGATTCTCTCTAGAACTCAAGTGATCCTTTGGGACTCTTGCTGGTTGCTTCTTCAACCCACACATACACTATGTTGACATATTTTATTCAATTTGATAGCCTCTTTTTGAATTTCAGATAGCATCTTCTCAAACGGTATTAACAACGATAGCAGCTTATTATTTTACAGCCGTAGATAAGACGCACACCAAAATGAAGCGAAGCATCTAGAATCTTAAAGTTATGTTAAGTCACTTAAAATAGAATGGATTAGGTTATTTCTTCTTGGAATAATGCACTCAAGAATTGGCCAGACCTACTTTAAATGAGGTAGTGGATTTTTATCTGAGGAATTTCTTTCAAGCTATTAGAATTTGTCATTCAAATGCTATAAGTTGTCATTCAAGTGCTATAAGTTGCGAAGGTTGTAGTTTTTAGACTATCATACCTCATCGTGTTCACAAGGTGATAATTATTCCAAATTAAAATAAAAAATAAGAGATTATGCAACACAAAAATTAAAAGCAGACCTCTTCGCTCTTAAACTGTTTGAAGATAAAATTCTAAATTATCTGATACTCAAAAATGTAGCAAGAAAATTTAGTTTGTCGATTGTCGTACAATAAAATCGTATTAATCGAAAGATGAAAGTACTTTTCCTGGTTACGAGTATTCCACTTGCGCAAAAATATAATAATGTGCAGAAGTTTGAGTGTAAAACCGATGAAATTCACTTCCGTCCGAGCCATTATCGTTTTCAATGCGTCGCCCCAACAACGGCTCCCGCAGATATAAAAATACGTTTCTATCGGCGAACGGCGCAAAAAATATCTTTTTTTATTATCGGAGGTAGCGAGAAGATAAATAAGGGATGAAACAAGTAGGCTCAGTGAAAAATTGCTTTTTATGACGGCGTATAGAGTAAGATGTAGGAGGTAATAAGAGCGACATTAATAATTCGTTTTTACGGCTAAACAGGCACGTGATAATGTAATATGATACTTTGCATGAACGAGGTGTATTTTTAGAGGATGTAAGCGCAGCGAAACGAGAACGGTTTAACATAAATTCATATTTATATTACCAATCTTGGAACAAATAACAGCGTAACCACTTTTTTCCTCAGAGTAATCTGAAAATGTTCGCCTGCGTTATTATTCATTTCATTCAACTCTTCTTTAATAAGAAAATTTCTTTAAATCACCCAGATCTACTGAATTCCAGATTATTATTAACGGGTTCTGATCTTAGACCTTGACGGTAGAAAGAGTTTGAAAAACATTCTTTCCGGGTATGAGCTAGCAGAGCTCAACATTATGCACAAATTTTATCTAAGATTACTAGAAGTTGTTCTCTGTTTGGAATGACGAAACTATAGCATCGTGTTTACTTAAATTTCCGTGGATATTTACATACGAGCGCGTTTCGAGAAGAACTACGTGTGCTATCGATGAAAACGAAAGTAAACACAGATACGTTCTGGTATAAAAGAAAACATGGCAGCATACATCGATTGATATTAACAGAAAAAATTGTGACGATGAGGATTTACTTTGGTCCTTTGTATTCGTTTTGTGCATTATTAATTCTTTTAGTGCCTCTCATAAGGTCGGCGTCTTACAGTAACTGCGGACGTTCCTCTTCAGGTGAGTATTTTCATACGAAAGTACTTAGATAATTTCTTTATTTCGATCCTACTTCTTCAAAGAATAATTGTTAATAAAAGAACAAAACAATGTCCCTTCCACAAACTACTCGTCAATCAAATGAAGAAATGCGCGGATACTAACTAAGTTTACTTCTTCTTTCATTAGATCCGGTTTCCTCTGGTTTCATTTCGTTTTTCTTCTTTTTTATAGACCCTAAATTTCCAAAATATTTCGATTCACTCCTTCCTTCGTGAAGTTACCATATTTCCTTTGACTCATTTGTTCTTGAAATTTTCCCAGACTAGCGCCCATTTTGGAAAACTATGTTGTAGACTTTCGGGTTTACGATTATTACAATTATTACATCGGCCTCTGGCTTCGTTTTCATTTCTTTCTTCTTTCATCGCTGCGTTTGTAGAGATTTTGAACGCCTTCTTCTTTTGATCCATTTACTTTTGAAATCTCTTCTTGCTTTAAAGCTAGCAAAAACCTCTCTTCAAACTTTTCTAAAGGGTCCACTCTGGGAAACTATATTGTAATTCATTTCACGATCCCTTATATTATTTTTCAACTTATTGAAGGCATCTTTGTCCCTAAAATCTCTTTCATACTGATAACGTGTCATACTTCACATTAATTTGGGAAATGTTAATTTTAAAGTAACATTTACTGATTTATTTGATTTAGTTATTACATTGGCTTAACATTTTAGATAAACTGTTATTTCGACGTGTTGTTCAACAAGGACCAACTGCTTTAATGGCCGTGCAGTACGTCAATTTTCCGGAGTTGCTGATAGACAAGAGGCAACTAAAGGAGAAGGCGACGATTACTTGTATAAAGTGTCTCGACAAACACCCTGAACAACAAAGTGTGTGCAAAATTGTAGCAGGAGGAGTTGGACACACGTTCGTCAAATTTAAAGTACTTTCTCTACCAGAACGAGGCTACAGCTATGAAATTCTTGTTTACGGACGAGAAGATGAATGAAGCAAACAGTCACAACATAACGAAACTTTAATTTTTATTTTTACATGTTTCAGAATTATCAATTTCAGTTGTACCTTCTTCAACAGAGGTTACTTATTATGGTTAATAATTATTGTTTGATTAAAAATATTTTAGTATTCGATTTTGTTTTGTATATATTAAAAGTGAAAAATAAAACTGGTTTGCGGTGTCCTTTATGGGCTTTAGAAAATAGTAGTCAAAATATGAACGAGAACTCAACCGTAGCGATTAATTTCGTGATCACTGATCGCAAACAATTTATTAATAATATTAAATAATAATAATATCAAAAACGGATGTTTCCGTGCTTATTTTAAAATATTTTTTCATGTAATGAAATTAAAATATCTATGCGTGGTTTACACTGTCATAGGCGGTTAACAAGATCACTTTAAAATATCTTTCCGATTTGTGTTATTTTAAAATATACGCACATTTATTTCTAGTCCAAAGTACTCGAGATCGATAGGACACCTCAAATCTCTTGCTCGACCTTAGTTAGGGAGGAATCCCTCGATCCTGTAGTATCAGGCTGTCGACATAAATTCTCGTTACAAGTACAATTTTCGAATAATATTCGAACTAAGTTGTTACTTTTTTTCTTGGCCGTTTCATTTGAATAATTATTTGTAGCATTTCCCTCAAAGAGAAACTTTTAGTATCGGAAGCATTCTTTCATAAACACCGAGGATATATATTTCACGATAAAGCTTATTGCGCTCATAAAACTCCCCAACGGCATTTTAAACTGAACGTTACATTCGCGAAGGAAAGTGTGTAAACACGAATATGGTCGGGGTTGTTAGGCATCGATTTATGATAATATTGGCGCAATTTCGCAGCTTAATGTGGCACATTATTTTCGTACCGTCTTCCGTGAAACGACATGTACCCCTCGATATCTTCCAGTTTCCCAAAAATAAATCCAAGTGCGGAACTTATCAGAATAAAACATTTGCTGTTTCTATTATGTATGAAGGACCGCGACGTATTAACTGATTAAACTCCACAGTCCGCCTTATCTTTCTGGTATTCCGATAATAAATTTTGTGATATGAAATTCTTATCACCTCATCGTTATCGCGATAAGACTGTGTTCAGACGACGTGACTTATTACACCAACCGGTTGGCAATTCTAAAATTTTTGCTTTGTTATTAGGTAAGTGATTTCCTTTTGTATTTTTTCATTTGCATCACATCGAGCCTTTTGAATTGTAATAATCTGTCCAATATTTAAAATATGATTTTATGTTATAAATGATAATTGCAGTTCTACCGAAAAATGGAAATAATTTACTTGTGCCCTTCAACACCAAAAGGTGCATGCCCATGGGAAGGGTTGGCAAACGACATTGAGTCTCATTTTGAGGAGTGCCACAGTGATTCGCTCTTGGAATCGAATTTCATAAACTTAGACGTGTCCAAGGATAACGCTCGTAACTACCTCATGTCACTTTTTGGAGAGACCTACTTAATCCAAACTAACTATTCCACCAACGATGAACTCCTAGAACTGAAGGTCAGATATTTAGGCAACGCAAGCAAAGCGGCCAAAATCAGTTACCATCTGGAAGTGATCTGCGGAAATTTGGGCTTCTCGAGCAAGAGCAATTATAATGGTTATAATGTCGTAACCAATACGGGACGAGGTTCGATCGAAGTTGACGTGCAAGTTATAAAACTGACAAGTGGAAAAAACAACTTCAACTTTTTACTAGGGTACATTCACATTGAAAACACCTTAACGAGATACGCACACCGATCGATTAAACGGCGATACTATGACAAAAAGGAGCTCGAGACAAAACTCAGAGTTAGTTTTAGGCGCAGAAGTGACGATGGAACTGATTTTAATCGCAGAATAAGCAGAGACGAGTACAAAAATGACGCCATTGAAGAAGAAGTTCCAGCTTATGAATTCATTTATAAAACATTGGAAGGTATTGTTGAGGCTGCTTTGGATAAAATTAGTAGAGACGAATCCATCACAATCGGGCGACGATACAGCGAAAGCAATACATATTATTTTGCGGTAACAAATTACACATCTCCACCTCAGTTTGAAAAAGCAGTGATTTCCAATCAAGAAAATGACGTACAGGAACTGGTTGTTTCGAATACTTACGTTCCAGCAGCTGAAACAGCTGTGTCTGAGTACGTCATCTCTACACCCACAGAAGAGAAACCTGATATAAGAATAGAAGAAACCGAAAGTGCTTATTACAAAAAATTAAGAATGATTCAATGTCAAAAGTGTTGCCTCTACATGATTCCACCAATATACGTGTGCATTAATGGACACAGCGTGTGTGCAACATGCAAAAATTTAAACTGCGACGAATGTGGGCTTGGGATAACCGACGTAAGAAACGAAGACCTTGAGGATATCAGCAGGAACATCACTCATCCCTGTAGATTCGCCGAAAAGGGCTGTCAGGAATTCTGCAGCTCGTACGAAATTAGGCAGCACGAAATTTTCTGCGAGTTCTTCAAGTATACCTGCCCCCTCTGTGGCGTGCTCGGCAGATTTCTTGAAGTCAAGCAACACTTCAAACTGATCCATCCCTCTGTGAAAATCGTAGAGATTTCGGAACATGCGTTCGGCAGAGATTCGGAATTTATTATTGCAAACAAGAAAGGGATGTTTTTCTGCACCTCCCAGGTTCACGATATGAGTGTGGAATGGAAGGTTGATTTCTGTGGGGTTGAGAAAGTGAGTTTCAGTTGCGAGGTGATAGTTAAAGGCAAGAAACAAGATCGAACGTATGTCTTGCAGAGGCATGGAAATGGATGCAGCAGTATAATTTCGCTTAACGAGTTAAAAGCGGCGAAACTCAAAGAAAAAACTGCCATTTTGTTTATTAAAGAATATTAATATATTTTTTCTTGTTGATTCTTAATAAAAATAAGTGCAATTCTTTTTATTATTTTCAGATTAATCTACCTAATAATTTCAGTAATTTATAAAGGAAAAATACATTATTCATTGTAATGAAAAAAAAAAGTTCAATCTCGTATTGACACAGTAAAAAATAAGCATTTATCACCAGCGAGACTTGGAAAGCTTTTACTGAGAAACAGAAGCGCGGACCGTCGTAAAACAAAGCGGATGAAAGAAGGAATCGCGTATATTGCCTTTATCCATTTCATCTCATCTGGTCCGCTTAAAATTTCAGAAATCCCGGAAATATCAAATGCGCGTCCTATAAAATCTGCACAAAGGGAAAATTTATTTTCCAACGCCATGCGAAACGTATAACGCCTTCCACCCTCAACAGAGGCCTTTGAATAATCCTCGATATTCCGAACAAGAAATTTTCGCCGCAATGGAAACAAATGTGTGTGACGGGAAAAAGCTCCCGGCTTTGATGTGCGCGCGCTAAATTAGCAACGTGAGCTGCATGTGGGATCTTAACGGGGAATTGCGGCCATTAATAAATTTTAAACGAATTTGAAATTGATTTTTAGTCCCAGATTTAATTACAATGGCTTTGTAGTGTGACATGATTGCGTATTTATTAATAACGCGTTGTGCTTTGCGTAAACCTTTTTTCGATTCCATTTTTTACCGCAGCAAACGTTTTCAATTGAAAATCAAGAATCAAATCACATAATAGGTAGGTTTTGCTCGTAAAAAAACTTTTATATAATTTCTCTTTATATAAAATTTTGATCAGTTTATTATTATTTTTTTTAATAAATAATCCAGATACCTAATCTATTCATTTTAATTCAATAAAAAGTAGTTATTTATTTACCAAGAACGAAAAGTTGTTGTATCTTGTTAAATTAGTCACGTCACGTTTTGCTTTATTACGACGATTTTACCTAACGCAGTTGTTTACTTGCGAAAACCTTTAAAGACACTTTTCGTTCGAGGTAAATACAAAGTTTTATTTCGTACTGAACTCTTACTGTGTTAAGTTAGTATGAAAACTAATGTTGAGATTATTTTTACACAAAAGTGTATGGCAACAGAATCGTTAACCAAATTAGTCACGTCACGTCACGTTTTGCTTTATTATGATGACTATGAAATAATAGTTATTTGTATATCAAGGCCGCGAAATCATTCTTTAACGTGCCGAGAGAAAAATTGTCGCCGAGGCCGCCAGGCAGGACAATCTCGAGGCGTTAAAGGATTTCGCGGTCAAGGTGTATACAATATTCTTTGGGTAACCGTATAAAATCTTCAATTTTTGGAATTAAAAAACCCGTACTTTTAATTTTCATCGTAAACAGAATGAGGGCATTTTTGTCGGCTTTTGTGTGTATTTAGTTTAACGGTCGTTACTCTTAGTAATAGCCCCGAAATTCGATTTCGCGGACTGCTTTGCGTACGCGAAATGGTCACTTCGCGTACAGTTGCTCAAAAATTAAATGACACAAGTTTACTATGCTTATCAGTAACGCAGTATCAGAATTGTTAATAAAGCTTTTAAATTAATAATAATAATAATAATAATATCTTTATTCATCATTTGTGCCACTAATAGTGGATATGACATGTCAAAATGGTCAAATATAATACATAAACGTACACGAGTGTATATGACAGACACCGGACTTTTAGACAAACAGAACAGTTTTATACATACATATAAGGTGTAGTACTATACACATCCCCAAAATGGAAACCCTATCCAATGTATATGGTCATAAATTGTCCGATAAAAATTCTGCTACCGAGTAATAGCACTTATTTATAAGTAATTTCTTTAAGTTGCTCTTAAAGACGTTAAAGGTACACTGTTTTAGAGACGGGGACAGTTTATTGTAAAATTTGATACCTATGTAAGAAGGTGAATTCTCATACTGTTTAGTGCGATGTTTTTTTACAGAAAGCATATCTTTAGAACGAGTGCTATAATTATGAAAGTCAGAGTTTTTAAGATATTTTTCATAGTTTTGTTTAACAAGTATTAGGCATTTGTAAATATAGATTGATGGAAATGTCAGTATTTTGTTGGCGATAAAAACAGTTTTACATGTTTGCCTATGATTCAGGTTGTATATCATTCTTATTATTCTTTTTTGAGCAATGAAAATTCTGCTGATGTCGCTACCGTTTCCCCATAGAACAACGTTATATGTTAAATGACAGTACACCATACAATAATATAAATCAATCAATTTATATGTGGGTAGTACATGTTTCAATTGAGAAATGGCGAAAAAAGCTTTATTAATAATTTTGCTAGTGTGATTAATATGTTCTTGCCATTTTAATCCTTCATCTAGTATCACGCCTAAGTATTTTGTTTTCTCTACTGATTGTAGATTTATGTTATTGACATTACATATTAGTTTCCCGATGTCTCTGCGATTAAAGAAATTGACGATTACTGTTTTTTCATTATTCAATATGAGTTCATTTCGAGCGCACCAATATTCAAACTGTTTTGAAATTTTTGTTATTTTTTGTTTTAGCTCCTCAGGTGTCTGTGCCGCAACTCCCACGGACGTGTCATCGGCAAACATCGTAATTTGTTCTGCCTCAATATATTTTCCTATGTCATTAACATATAATAAAAATATAAGTGGTCCAAGTACAGACCCCTGAGGAACGCCATAATTTGTTTTATAGTATTTTGACAATTGATTTTGAATTTTCACACACATTTGACGATCGGTAAGAAATGACTGCATCCATTTTAGTAATGTACCTCTTATTCCCAATTCGTGTAATTTATTACATATAAATGTTACATTTAAACAATCAAAAGCACTAGACAGATCAAAGAAGAGCCCCGCTACATAGTAGCCACTGTCAATATTTTTATATATATATTCTATGAAATCTACCGCCGCGCTCTCCGTTGATCTACCTGAACGAAAGCCATGTTGCGAACTGTTCCATGCATTGGTTACATCAAGAAAACTAACTACTCTGTCATACATTATTCGCTCAAAGACTTTGGATATCACACTTAGCATTGCTATCGGTCGATAATTCTCTAAGTCTCTTGGATCATTTTTTTTGTACACAGGTATCACTAATGCATTTTTTAGAGATGACGGAAATTCACCTACATCTACTGAATAATTTATGATGTTCGCCAATGTATCTGAAATTGAATCACTCATAGTCTTTAGTAAGATAGTAGAGATATTGTCGAATCCCGCGCTATTTTTATTTTTTAAGTGCTCAATGACTTTTTTTACTTCATGAGAGTCGGTTGGTAAAAAACAAAATGTTTTTTGGTTGAAATTATCCAAAGTGCATTTTTTAACATAGTTTTCGCCATAATTTTTATTTAGACTTTTTTCAGCTAGAGAGGAAAAATGTTCTGCAAATAAATCAGCTATTAAACTACAATCAGATACTTCGGTATTTTTAATATTTAAGACAATATTTTTGTTTAATTTTGTACGGCCTAACTTTTGGTTGACTATGTTCCATACAGTTTTTTGTTTGTTGTTCGAGTTATTTATTTTGCTAATATAATGTTGTTTCTTTGTTTCTTGAATTAGTGATACATATGTTTTTTTTTGTTTTTTATATTCAGTTTTGAGCTTACAATCGTTCATATTTTGTGTTAACCAGTATAAGTTTTTCAATTTCTGACTCTCAATTACTATATCATCCGTAATCCAAGGGTTGATCCTTTTGTTATTTATATTTTTACAGTATCTAGAAGGGCAATTTAATTTGATACTCCACAAAATAGTCTCTAGAAACGTGTCAAATACTAAATTAATGTTAGGTAGATCATTATAAATGAAATTGAAGTTAATGCTTTTTATATGTTTACTTAGTTTTTGTAGGTTGCTCTTAGAGACATTCCAGTTTATTTCACGGTCGCGATTTAACTTATTTTTTAATTCATTTTTTAATACAGGCAATTCAACTGCTAACAACAATGCCAGATGATCCCCTATATTAGGCTGTATTGTTGTAGTATTACATAAGTTTTTGTTATTCATATCTATTACAATATAATCAATTTTAGAGGAAAATCCATCATTGCTTATTCTAGTTGGAGTTTCAGAGCTGCAAGTTATATTAGGCTGTATTGTTGTAGTATTACATAAGTTTTTGTTATTCATATCTATTACAATATAATCAATTTTAGAGGAAAATCCATCATTGCTTATTCTAGTTGGAGTTTCAGAGCTGCAAGTTAAGTCGAAACTCCACAATATATCTTCTAGTAATTGCTTACTTGTTGTTGTTTGTTGTTGTTAGGTACTATAGTTTCATTTAGATAATCTACGAATCTATTGAATTGTTTTACTGATAAGAACTATTTGCCCAAAGTTTATATAATAAATATTTCAATTAATTCTACACAACTTTTAAAATTCCATCTAACAAAATTTTGGTTCGTCCAGTTCTTTGCTTGTATTGAAAAGATTGCATTAGAAATTAATTTGCTAATATTTTCTGAAATATCCGTAGAGTCACATTAGTGTAAAGTGCAATCGCTAATGTACGTTTACAAAGTTTCATGGTGAGTTTGCATTGGCCTGAAAGCCAGACTTATTGGGGTAATTCAGAATGTAATTGCATCTTACACTTACGAGATGCACTCGTATATCCGAAGCCACATTCTGGGTCAGTTTTAATCCGCTTCGTATGTTCACATCGGAACAGCATTCGATCTGTGTTCGTTCCGATTGTTGCAGATTATCTCATTCGGGTCAGTAAACAAGGAAAAAAATGTTTCGCTCGGTTTTTTTCTGGAAAATCCGGAGATAATACACTGTGTAAAATATTAAATAATTACGCCCGTACCTTCGACAGTAATGTAACGGTGTAATCTCGGGCTATAAATATTTGGATTATTAGGTTGGGGCTCGGTTTTGCGAGAGCACGAAAAAATTACTCCTCAGCCCACATTTGGGGCGCACTCTTCGCTTTGCTTTATTTGCGGAAATAAAAGTCACTGTTCGTGCTCCGAGGTCTCGTAATTATGAAACGACTAATGAGCACTCCACATGTTTCAGACAAATGTGCACTTGTGGCAAATAAATTTGCATGAATGTCATAGGCGAATTAATTACCACACATTCTCGCGCTATATTAACAAGGCTCAAATTTATGGTAATTGTGCCACTTAAATGAAGACTGACTTTTTTTTGTTGCATCAATTTATTCCGTCTGTCTCGTAGGATCCTTCAGTTATTTTTAATAAAGAATTCACAATTGCTTATGCAATTTATGTACTCAAACAGCAGTTACTTATTTATGTAAAGTAGAATAAAAATCTTTAATTTATGTTACGCTTGGAGTAAAAGCTCTTTATATCTTTGTGAAAGATTGATTCATAAATAATATTTAAAAAAAAATTGTGAAAAAAGTGCAAATTTGTAAGTAAAGCTTTTAAGTATTTCGTGAATTTAACATAGTATTTCATGACGATTACCGGAAATATTTACGTTTTAATCATGGCAAAGCTTTACAGCTTTCATAATTCCCAAAGTTTCCTAGCAGCTGCTTTGTGTAACAAACATTTCAGAAACTCCGTGCACCACATGCACGCTGGTATGCAGATAAATTTTAATATGTGTTAAATTATCTTAATAAATAACGAAGCTCGGCGTTCGTCTAATAAATCACACAACTTCACTCCGGGCAACGCTAATAATTTCGCAACTGTGTTGCTGTAAATTAAGACGTTGTTCCGACTTATTTATTTATTTAATCGCGGGCAGGTGCCGTGCAATTATTAAATACGTTCTCTTGCTCGCGAAAATTGCGGGATTTATTTGATTTTAAGGGCCGAGAATAGATCGACGACTCTTACACGGGTATTACAATAAACACTTGAGCTTTTCTTGTAGTGCTGGGGTTTCATAAGAAAAGTTTATTATCGCGCTCGCCAACTTCGGGGAAGTTCTCAGCTCGGATCGGGAAAAGCTTTCAACGCGATGCAGTAAAAATTATTAAGAAATTACTTTGCCGGTGCTCGGTGGGACTTTTAAAGAAATTGTCGATATAAAAAGCAATGGAGATTGATTGCCGGAGCAGACAATAAATAACTAGACTGAACAGATGCTGCTCACTTTTAACTATCCACTCGACGGTAACGTTTTGTTTTCGATTCGCTTTCCTTTCCAAACGAGATGAAATAATTAAATTTCAACGTTTTCTCTTCCGTGTCGAGTTGAAGAGTTACCAGCAACGATAAAATTTATCTGCTATAAAAACGCACTTACACTTATCAAAATTTGAAGTGAATCGAATTGGGTTCTATACTCATACTTTCTGTTGGTCTACATAAAAACTGATAAAAATAATAAATGTTATTTACTGTTTTAGGAGGCTAAAAATAATGGATAAATTGCAACTAAAATACCAATACAAAACAATGCACGTACACATGTAGAATTGTCAATGGTTTCAATTTGAATCACTTGTTCAAATTTGTTTGTAAACATTTGTTAGGGTCCTGCAATTAAAAGTTCGTATTTATTTGAAGGTCTCTGACATAGCTTAAAACAACCGCAGGGTATTCGAACATTTTCATTTTAAATGAAATGGAATAAAACCGTATTTCGTTTTGCTCTCGCAAAGTTACTTGAATTACTTAATATTTAGATAACGTTACCACCCACGTAGAGAATGACACAACGTAATGTAAATAAAATAAATGGAGTTAAACATAGTTGCGACGTGTTCGGGAGCAGTGCGTGGTTAAAACAAGATGAAATTTTAATGCCCCTAAGTAAGAAGTTTTTACAAAGTTGGTCGCATTGGGACGTTTCAATTCGTCAGCTTGATGCGGAAGTTTCGCATGTCAGTCAGCTTTTTCATATTTCCTGACGTTTTCCATCCAGCGATCTTTCTCACGAAAGCAAAACATGAGTATTGCAGTTTCATTTCAAACGTAGCAGCACTAAAAGAATTGAAAAATAAACAATGATTACGTCATTTAATAGATTTCAGCTTCAGCATGTCTGTACATACAAACGCATTTCAATCATGTTCGGTCCGGAAATTCCGCCTCGTTTTATTGCATGCTATGTATCCCATTTTGTTGCAGCTTCGGTGCATGTGCAAGCGAATACATCAAATGTTTATTATGTTATTTACGATTAAGAGAAGCTAGGACATGAATGACATCGTTTAACACTTGTGTTTATAGCTATGTTGTAGTTGCAATCAGCAGTAAATATTAACTGCAGATTATCTTGACAAGAAAATACGTGTTTACAACATATTTTATTTCAAATTTAAATAGTCAATTTACCTAAGTACCCTTTGCATGGTAAAAAAAAATTACTTTTACTTTAACAACTGGGTTATTGCAGAATATCAAATTGGTATAAGATAAGCAAATATTTACATTCAGTATTGGCAACTTGCTTTAAAAAATATTGCTTAAATATAAAGCTGCAAACAAGTATAATTTTTTTGTACAATTTTCATTGCTTTTAACCGCGGTTTCTTGATTGCCTAAGATAGTGCATGTGTACTCGGTTATGAACACTACTTCTATTTGCACAGCAATTTCTTATCAAAGAATTTTTTGAGCTACATCAATTAAACTTAATTTTTTTTTATTTCTATGTAAGCGGATGAAACACGAAACTAATTCTAACTCACAAACTGCTGTAAAAGAAGTCTTTAAGATGTAATTTTCGAAGTCTTTTTCGAGCATTTTTGCGGTAATTAATTGCCTCCATTGTTGCTCGATAGAAACATTCTGTTGTATAATTAGGGGAAAAGCTCGCCACGGGAGAAGCGGAAGAAAGGAGCGACAAGAAAATACCTATTGAGTGTTTCCGAAACGCATTGCGTAGCGTTTGTGTAAATTGCAATTTATTTCACTTAAAATGCGCCGAGTGTACAGCTAACTATTTATTGTTGGTTGAATTTTATGTGCGGGATTTGTATGTGCACGAAGTCTTTTGTTGTTATACAAATGAGGCAAGCATATCATGAGCGAGCATTATTCAAACAGCTGGGAATAATAGATTTAATTTAGTGCATATAAAATATTTATTTATATACCTTGTTGCGCATAATTATTTTTGATGAGATCACCTGTAATAGGTCTATAATCACAAATAGTTAGTACATATTAATTAGCATTTCCTATATGGGGAGGCTTGAGATTTATAAATATTATTTCTAATTATAATAAATGGTACTATTACATTTTTGGTGGGGCTAAGTCCTCCCGGGCGCCCACTAGCTACACCTATGATAATTTTTGAAGCTAATTCAGTGTCTTTAGCCAAGGTCCCTAAAATTGTGTGCAAGTCTATTAGTCTAATAGATCTTAAAATATTCTGTCGTTCTTTGATAACTTCTTGTTCAGAATCCTTTACTTTTGACCAACGAATTTTCTCACAATCATTTTTTGTTGACTTTCTCTTATTTTGTTTTCAGTATTTTTCTTCATAGAGATTTTATACCAAAGAGTTATGTCGAATTCCAACTGGTATTTCGATTCAAGCATCGAAAATCCTGATTGAAACCAAAATCTCAACAAATAAATAATACATTTATTATTACGTGTAGAAACAATGTATTTTATATTATTATAATCATGTTTACAAATTATTTAACGTTAAATGTATTTTCCAAATATTTGAATAATTAATTCAGTAATAATAAATAGGTAATGTTTGCTAAGCGTTATCAAAAGAGTTTCTGTTGGAGTTAATCTTTTCAAAGGCGTTATTTATGCAGAAGTTCAAGACGAGAACCGACAAACTAAAATCTATAATCTGAAAAACTTTAATTTTAATCAACGAAGTTTGCCGACTTGTTTTCTCAAGTATAACCTCGTCGACTGCCTAATGAGAGTTTGCGCCCTGTTTAATAATGAAGGTGAAATATTTTCGTGGAACTTTTCAAACACGAAATTTGCTTCAGACTTACCAAAACTTTCACAAATCTCAAGGAAACGTGTGTATGACGCTTAACAGAAAACAACAACCTTAAGTTTGATTCTTTTGTGCTATTACGGTTTGTAAGTGTTTCACTACTTCACATTTTATAATAAAATACTTCCGCGAGAAAACGTGTATGCAGAAATAAATGTGGCATCTTGGCTGTAATGTTTCTTGCTTTTCACCCAGATAAGATAAAATTGGTAATTTGAAAGGATTGAAGAGCGCGGAAAGTTTTTAGAACGTAACCAGCGAAGTGTTTTTGGAACTCTGCAATTTCGCGTTTGCATTAAGTTTTAGGGGAAATGGATGTGACGCGATGCTTTCTTTCCTCGTCCTTGCAATAGTAACAGTAAGGAAAAATTACTTTTACGTTGCCTTGGGTCTTTCTCACGCGATGATAGTGATGCAACACCCTTAAGTTTCATTCTACGAGTTGGATGTTCAACGCTGAAAAGAAAAGAGAGACTTCTTACTTTTGTTTTGCTCTGAAGTTTTTCCGTCACAAAATCATGTTTTTTATAATTATTTGGATCATCATTTACAAGCGTAAAGTGTAAAATATTCCTACCGTTTCTGTTGAATTGACTGTAATTCCCGAACTGTTTCTCAGGTAATTACAGCCTTCATAAATTAACGCGCGCCAGAATTGTGAGGGCAAAACGCAAACATGCCCTAAATGATGGATGGTTCGATTAAAATTGTCGAATTTGTCATGAATACATGCGCAATTAGTGAACATCATTCAAATTCCTGGCAGTCGGAATTAATATACGAGACTTGAATGCAAAAAACTAATTTCTTTTTTGTATTCGTCATCTCTGTCGCCATAGGGACCACTAATTAATTCGCTATATTTTCCAAAAGGTTTCTTTTAGAAATGATATCTAAATCGTTTCAAAACGTAAATATGAATGCGTTCGAAAGCAATTACAGTGCCTTTGAAGTTGAAATCAAACTCAGTGATTGGTTTTTAGAAATGTTAAGACTAGTAATAATTAAACATTCGTTCTTAATCAATTTCTGTAATTTATAATTTGTAATGCAAGAGTGTGCAGAGAATTTTTCAATTAAGAAAAACGCCATTACACCAACGTTTTAACAAAATACAAAATTGCCTTCCATCTAGATTTTGTAGAATATTTGTTTATCATCAGTGCCTTTAATGAAGTATAACATTTTAAATTTATTATTTATTCGAAAGATTACACCGTTAGACAGTTGATTAGCTTTACGTCTAATAAAATCACGTCGTATTTTCATTAAACCTTGCCGATATTGGGTGCTCTTCCTCGTTAAAATCGATTACCTCTCTTTACTTCGTCTCTAATTAGAAAGCGGCTAAAAATATCTTAATTTTCTTCTACCTGTGAGATCCAAATTTAAATAAAGTTTTGAACTCCCAGGCGGCCCGCCGGCATGGACAGGTTATCTTTGTGATAAATAGTCGGTTTTACTGCGGATATACTCGCGGGCCATTGCGGCTGATAATAAGTTAACAGTATAATAAGCGAAAGCAGCCGCGTATCCGGTCCTGGACTAGAGGTCTGTAATGAATATTACTAATTTATACAGTGGACTTTCTGAGATAACCAGTACAAATTTCACGTATTCTGCACACATGAGTGTTAATAATTTTAATGTCCGGAAGGATTTCTTTTTTTGGTTAAAACTAAAACATATTTACATAAACCGACTCACTGAAGGGATCTCCTGAGCCGTAGAGACCCATGATTTTGCGACGAAAAATTTCAGCGCAAAATAAAATAAAATTTCCGAACATATCAAAAGTAACAAGATACTTGTCTCTTTTCCATTCAGCACTGAACATTCAACTCGTAGAATGAAACTTAGAGTGTCGCATCACCATCATCGTGTGAGAAAGGCCTAAGGCAAAATAAAAGTAATTTTACTGTTACCATTGCAACGACTGAGGAAAGAAAGCATCGCGTCACATCCATTTCCCCTAAAACTTAATGCAAACACCAAATTGCAAAGTTCCAAAAACACTTCGCTGGTTACATTTTAGGAACTTTCTGAGTTTTTCAATCCTCTCAAATTATCAATTTTATCTTACCTAGCCAAAATGGATGTACGTTTTCCAGCGAAAGTATTTTATTCTGAAATAAAAAGTGGTGACTTAATTTTTTTGAGATTTGTGAATGTTTTAGCAAGTCTGAAGCAAATTGCGTGTTTGAAATGTTTCATGTTTCATCACTTTCATTATTGAACAGAATGCAAAGTATTATTAGGTTCGTCCTTGCTTTTCAGATTATAGATTTTGGTTTGTCGGTTTTCCTCTAGAACTTCTGCATAAAAGGGCTTTAAAAAGATTAACTGAAACAGAAGCTCTTTTGATCACGAATAATATACATTACTTATTTATTATAACTGAATTAATTATTTAAATAAAAATATTTATTTGGAAATATATCTAACGTAATAGTATATTACGCAACTTCTTAAAAAAGTGAAGTTTTACTAGACGAGTAATTTAAAAGGCCATACGAGTTTAGAGAGTAACGAGAATGAAAATGGAAAATTTTGGAATCGAATCTGCTGTAATTTTTTCTCTATCCTCATAAATATCCCATTTCACACTTTAAATTTCTGCACCTACCGTTTTAATTGTCCTTGGACGACCAGGTCTTCAATGAACCACAGAGGACTAATTCTATTCAGCAATGGTGGTACCTTCTTAGCAACTGACGAGAAGCTGTTATCTCAGCAATGTTCGGCAGTAGCAGGATAGAATCTTGTGCTGCCTCGGTAATTTTTGGCTCTAGGAACACGCCAAGTTGTAACTTGCAACTCTGATTAGAATCAGCCCCTAAGACTGTAAACCTCTCACCTTGCTCGACATTAACATCATTATCAGAATGGCTTCAAATGAAACTTTCAAGCCTTGAAAAATCAAAGCTCTAAGGGCATGAAGAATTTTCTCCTTGCACTTCACACTTCACTTCAATTTTTGATACTGTTTCGAAATAGTTAAAGATGTTGTAACTTGCAATTCTGATTAGAATGACCCCCTAAGACTGTAAACCTCTCACCTTGCTCGTCATTAACATCATCATCAGAATGGCTTCAAATGAAACTTCCAAGCCTTGAAAAATCAAAGCTCTAAGGGCATGAAGAATTTTCTCCTTACTCCTAACACTTCGCTTCAATTTCTAAGAAAATTTTTGATACTGTTTCGAAATAGTTAAAGATGTTGTAACTTGCAACTCTGATTAGAATGACCCCCTAAGACTGTAAACCTCTCACCTTGCTCGTCATTAACATCATCATCAGAATGGCTTCAAATGAAACTTCCAAGCCTTGAAAAATCAAAGCTCTAAGGGCATGAAGAATTTTCTCCTTACTCCTAACACTTCACTTCAATTTCTGAGAAAATTTTTGATACTGTTTCGAAATAGTTAAAGATGTTGTAACTTGCAACTCTGATTAGAATGACCCCCTAAGACTGTAAACCTCTCACCTTGCTCGTCATTAACATCATCATCAGAATGGCTTCAAATGAAACTTCCAAGCCTTGAAAAATCAAAGCTCTAAGGGCATGAAGAATTTTCTCCTTACTCCTAACACTTCGCTTCAATTTCTAAGAAAATTTTTGATACTGTTTCGAAATAGTTAAAGATGTTGTAACTTGCAACTCTGATTAGAATGACCCCCTAAGACTGCAAACCTCTTACCTTGCTCGTCATTAACATCATTATCAGAATGGCTTCAAATGAAACTTTCAAGCCTTGAAAAATCAAAGCTCTAAGGGCATGAAGAATTTTCTCCTTGCTCCTAACATTTCACTTCAATTTCTAAGAAAATTTTTGATACTGTTTCGAAATAGTTAAAGATGTTGTAACTTGCAACTCTGATTAGAATGACCCCCTAAGACTGTAAACCTCTTACCTTGCTCGTCATTAACATCATCATCAGAATGGCTTCAAATGAAACTTCCAAGCCTTGAAAAATCAAAGCTCTAAGGGCATGAAGAATTTTCTCCTTACTCCTAACACTTCGCTTCAATTTCTAAGAAAATTTTTGATACTGTTTCGAAATAGTTAAAGATGTTGTAACTTGCAACTCTGATTAGAATGACCCCCTAAGACTGTAAACCTCTCGCCTTGCTCGTCATTAACATCATCATCAGAATGGCTTCAAATGAAACTTTCAAGCCTTGAAAAATCAAAGCTCTAAGGGCATGAAGAATTTTCTCCTTACTCCTAACACTTCACTTCAATTTCTAAGAAAATTTTTGATACTTTTTCGAAATAGTTAAAGATGTGATAGCAACAGGTACTTGATGAAAAAATTTAGGAGTTAGCATTGTGGAAAAACTGAAAGCTAATTTGAGCGAAAGGAAAACTTCACATAATATAAAAAGAAGAAATAGTTGACACGAAGTTTATATTTTTCTAGGCACTTTAAAACCTCAATTTGTGGAATACTTGTGTTTTGATTGTTTTGTCTGAATGCCAAAGTTATGTGCATAGAATACTTGAAGCCAGAGGAGATGAAGGCCCATCTGGATACCGTTTAGAACATTGAGGAAAAAAGACGAAAGAAAATTGTAAAGTTTAAATACCTAATGAATCCTCAATGTCTCTCACTTTTTAAGTGAATATTAGAAAAAAAAAATTTTTTCTCCCCGTGGAGTGACGTATAGAACGAAATTGCGTTGAGGCCATAAGGATAGGATAAAAGAAAAAAAATTAATTCATCATCACAGAATTTGTTTTGTTACATATTTATTACTTTAAATATTTCATTCCCGTGGCATGTGTTTTTCCTCATGCATTATTTATTTTACTAATAAATACAGTAATTTTTTTCTTAAAAAAAATTCGCAAACTGACCCATTTATTTATTATTTTGGAATTCAACACTCGTAGGTTTTAGTCAGCAAAATGCCGGGACCTGTATCGGAAAGGTCGACTAATACAATAACGTATTACCCGCCCTGATATTTGTGACGGCCATAGTGGTAATAAATTAGATTTGAAATGAACGACGGTAACGCGAGGGATATTATTATGATGCGGACGTAGAAAGCGTCAGCACGAGTTAACATCCAGTCAAGAAAGTACTCTGGGTTCGGAAAGTTGGAAGGAAAATATTCGATAACACTCTAGCAAACACGTCTGAGGTCTTGACATTATTTATTTTTGGGATAACTTAATTCATTTCTATTATCTCAAGTATAACGTGTAAAACGTATTAAACTTCTTATCACAAGCAACACGTACATAATAAAGAGCACATTTTTTTTTGACTTGCGTTAATCAGCAAGTTCATGCAGGCTGAGTCATTTAATGGTTACCTGAGGTTACGTGTTGATCTCAGTATCATTCTGTTCTTCACGTGTGTGCTTCAGTTTATTATCTAGTCTCCCAAGCAAGTGATTAAATTATTTTAAATCTAGTTTTTTTCTAGAAACATACAATTCTTGTTAATTAACACTGTTAATTAATTTGAGTGAAAAAATAGTGTGGAAGTTGAATCGTAGCGCAGATTTCACGTTTTGCTGCAAGCGTAAGTACTGAACATATTTCTTTTATGTCATTATGTGAATCATCTTGCATGTGTTGTTATTATTTGAATTGCTTGCATTGATTTTGAACTGTTTATTATATGTATTATTATTATTATTATTATATGTATCGCTCTAAATTTATAGCTTCTTTTTCCAAAAAAACTTATAATCTATTGATTTACTTAATCATAAGAACGAAAAGTTACAACTTTCATTTTATTTCAACATTCTCTTTCTTAATTTCATTTTCATTCCTTAAGTTTGTTAATTTACATGCGAGGAAACTTTAGAATACTTGTAAATTTATTAGCTGAATGTGAAAACGTCATGTCCCGGTTCCAATCCCACATTCTCGTTTTTCAGAAGTGGCACTTACAAATTCCTGGCCTTCTATAAATTTTTGAGATATAATACTTCAGAACTCCCGGCTGCCTCAGGCAGTAGCCGGTTATCCACTTGTAAATCACCCCGTGCAGGGCCACGTATTCAGAAGTAATGTTGAAAGCGTTTTCGTTACAATTGCGAGCCGGAAGTTTTGTCGATAACTTAGAGAAAATCCTGTAATAGATGTTGGGGGTTCCTTGCTACTTGTTTTAATTCCGATCGACCGCGCGCTTTACATTGAGGGCTGAAATATTGGTTTGTTATTTGAGTAAGAGTTGGTTTACTGCCACAATCGTTCATTTCTACTTTCTTCAAAGCTTATCCCCAAAGCAATCAGTTTTATTGAATTCTAGAAAAATATTTTTTTAAGAAAGTTTAATTATATTAAATTTAAGAATTTATACAATGAATATCTTCTTCTATTTACCTATAAATTATTTATTTCAATAATGAATTACAATTATTTTTTAATGCTAGAAGATTAACATTTTTAAAATTTGTTATTGATCATTTTTGTTTGTATTAGGATACTTGTTTAAAAAGAAAATCGCGAAATAGTGTGCATATTATTGAACACAACTCGGCACCAACAATATTCAAGAACAGAGGACAAGTATATTAGAAACGCGGCATCCAAAGAATTTATGTTATTGAATAGTAATCAGAGAAATTTAATTAAGGCAGTGCATTGTACGGAAAAATAATGAAATTCTTGATGTTAGTATACAATAAACACGTCTCGCTTTGCAGGAATAAAGAACCAGTTCGAAGAGTCAACGCTTTTTTCACTTATTGCGAAATATTTCATATCTTCGTTAGATTTAAAACATCTAAAAACTTTTTGCATATAATTTTTTGACATGAGTTATTTAATATACAAATAATTTTTATTTTATAATTTTGTTCTCCTATGCCGATTAAACAAGTTAATTTATTTTTGCAATTTGTACAAATATATTCAGAATTGCACTTTTATTTAAATAACATAAAATATGAATTGTGAGTTCTATATACATTGAAATATTAGTTAGATATGTACACTCGGATAATAAAGAGACGTCTCCTCCATAAAGTGTGATATTGCTAACCACTATCCTGAGCAGGCGGACAATCGAATGAAGGAAGTTATGATTAATTTTCAATCGCCAATTTTTTTATTGATACAATCAAAGAGAAACAAATAAGATTAGGCAATCATAAGTCTCGAAGATTTACTAATTATTTATGTTAAACTAAAATATTTTTTGAATACCCGTTACGTGAAGAGCTATGAAAATGCGTTTCTTTTTTGTCTTACAATTAAAATCAATTTCCAAAAGATGTTAATAAAAAGGAAAAGTAAATCAATGAATTAGCAACAACAAAGAAAAAATGGAAAACATTTGCAGGAAAAAATCAGTAAGAACAGAAACTACAGACTACATTAAAGTTCGTCATTCCTAAAGAAAAGGAGGTAGTAAATAGAAAGAAAGAATTTGTTGACAACTATCAACAACGTAAGATATACAAAAACTAAGTTGTTTACAACACAGGATGGCCAACGACAACAGAGTGGAGTAAACTCAGTACTATTTATGGAGCAAACAATTAAAAAGTGTGCACTTAGTTGCAAATAATTAAATTAGGACATTTAAATTTGCAAATAATGTAGATCTCTCAAAGGTCATTCTGAGATCAAGTTGTCGGCGTAGAGGAAATAAACATTCAAAAATATGGGCCAAAGAAGGAAAATAAAAATAAAAGTAAATGAAACTCAAACTAGTAGGAAAAACTAAGACGTTTTTCCGAAAATATTTCAAAAGGGGTAGCAAGTAAAATGTCGATGATTTTCTTAACTAAGTTACAGAGCTTCGAATCTGTACTCATCTTATAAATCTCGAAGAGACGAATTCAGTGGTGGCAAGTCTCTAACACTCTAACCGTTGCCAAGACATTGAAATTTTTTTCGTGAAAATGCGAAATTTTTTTCGTGGAAATTTCGCAATTTTTGTAAAGCAATAACTCAAGAACTAATCGAGATATTCACTTAAGAAAACCGTAATCATCCCTCTGGACTGTCCTGTGTGTTTCCTGTATGTTTGTAAGTAATTCCGTACGTGTACGTGTGTCTTTGCAAAAAAGCTCTTTTTTTGTCTCTGGCAGGCTTAACGTGACAAAAACTGAACTCCTTATGTAACAAAGACCCTGAAAATCGCTACATGCATTAGTTGTTGGTTACTCACGGAGGTGATGACTCGCTTTGTTTTAAGTTTCAAAATTTTTGCATTCGGAAAACTCGCATTAAAAAGACGTTTTGTTTAAAACCAGTGGGTTCATTTGATACACGTGCATGGAAATTTCTGAGCGGAAGTTGTTTCGAATAAGATAGAGAATATGACGTTGAAAATGTAAGTTATTTTACTTTCTGTAATTGCCTGAAAACCCCTGCGATTTTAGCGGAAGACGTGATTTTTTTTTATTAATGGTATCTTTACACGGTACTGCGGACACACCCATATTTTTTTTGTTGTTGCGGAAACTCGATTCCTAAACAATGAATTAATCAATCAGCATTAATCAGTTTTTTTTTTTGCATTTACTGCGATTTATTTCCTTTTCTGATATCTGTTTTTTTAATTTCCTAAATTCAAAATATTTACCATATTTCCTTAGTTACAGGATAATTTATTATTTTCTTGAATTATTTTTAAATTTTTGATGAAACTTGTCGTTTTAAATTTTTATTTATAACAGATTGGATTCTTTAATTGGTGCTTGGCAGTTTTTTTTTTTAATAAAAATATTCTTCAATTTTCACACTTTCATATATTCAATTGGATTTTTATTAGTTAATGTTTTTTTTTGTTTTTTTTTTCGTTCTTTAGGTTATTATTTTTTTTAATTTCAAAATCATCTGCTGAATTACGTACTCCGCAATTTTTTCCGAAATTTTCGTGAGTAATTTTTTTACACACTGAACTCTGATTACTATTTCATTAAAATCCGTCGCAGTGAGAATATACCATGCTGTTACAAAAAAGTGAAGCGCTTTGAAACCAGTGTTACAACTGCTGTAAAATTTGACCAAGAAACGTATTTAAGGTTAACATACTTTAAATAATTTCATGATTTGATTTGTTTTTGAAACTGGAGATTTTGAAAAAAGTCAATGTTTTTATCTTTTTTCTTAAGGAAGTCGCCATTTTGTACTATGTTTTTATGTTTCAACGTGAACATCGCGTTTGTCCAGTTTTCATTGATTTTCATTTGAAGTGAGGTTGTTTCAAAGTTTCAATTGTTTTTCTTTCATTTTTTTTCAACTTGCTCTGCGCAGTGTTGCCAACTATTGACTGTCGTTTTTCCCTTACATTAGGACAAAAATTTCTTTTAATACTTGTTTTTCCATCAAATTGTAATTTTTGAGCTTTTTTAAGCATTTTTTTCAAAATTTTAAGGCAAATCTTAACAAAAACAGTCTAAAATTTCAATTTGATGGAAAACCAATCATATAAGGGAATTTATGCGCCAATGTAAGGGAAAAACGACTCAATAGTTGGCTACGCTGCTCAGCTTTAATAATGAAAACGTCTATTTCAAAAATTTCGCAATATTCGTAAAGCAATAACTCAAAAACGAGTCGAGGCATATATTTGTCGAGTACGTAAAATTCGCGATGATTTTCTTAACTAGGTCACAGCGCTGCGAATCTGTACTCATCTTATAGATTAAATTTCAAGAAATAGAACAACTCAGAACATAACTGAGTTCTTACTTATGAAATATTGTATGAAAAAGAAAGCAGATTAGTATGGAGTTATTCCATATTCAATCACTTTGACAAAGCAAACAAACAGGTTCGCGAAACGACGTCTGTAAGTAATCTAAATATATTGTGACGAACGAATTGCGACGGGTGATGCACTCAGGACGCGTCGTGCATGACTCAGATTCGCCAATGTTCTACCGCCGACATATTCCAGAACAGAACTTACTGGAAAAACTGCTCCGATATAAATACGCGTACGAGGTCCAGGCAGTCAGTCTTAGTCAGTTCGACGTAGAGTTACCTACTGTTTAATCGCTCGGCTTGTAAAAATAAATTAGTCTTAGTCCTTTATAAATAAATTAGTGTTAAGTGTCGTTAATAAATTAGTTAGTTATTAGACTTATCAAGTATTTTATTTTAAAAATAAATCATAAATAAACCCTAAAAACATTACAATATGATAACTCGATACAAGTCTGTTTTCTTTTTTGTATGAGAACATATCAATTATCAATAATCGATGATAAATGAACACAAAGAACTGAATTGAATAAATTAAGATTTCTACGACGGTTGATGATTCTTTATTGAATTATTAGCTGTGATAAAATGCGGATTTTAATCTACTGCTCTATATATAGAATATGTTCAGAAATTGTTGAAAGGAGTTTAAATTTTCCGCTTGCTATATTATTTTAAAAGTTGGTACCAAGTTTTGTGCTTTTTTACCATGGACGACAATTAATTTATAAGTGATAATACGAAAAACTTTTTGATAAGTACAATATTAAATAAAGAAATCAAAATATAAACAACAACAGCAAGCTACGATGAAATCTAGGTCAATTACTACTCAATAGGAACACCAACGTTGTAAGGCGAAAATTACTAATACGACAGCGCGCTAAATTCAAACGTATTTCAATCATTTCTGAACACACTATACAACAGAGATAATTAAGTTGATGAGGTCCTTGCAAGGAATGAACCAGTCAGACGAGTGTGGGAGCGAAAATTCAGGAAAAGAAAGATTTCCGCAAAAATAGAACGCAAAATTACTGAGAAAATATATGATAACACGACATTAAATTACGGAAAAATTGAAACCAATAAAGAAAAATAAAAGATTAAATACATTCTTGGACTTAAGAAAAAAATATTGGCTTTTGTGGTATAGGCTATATAGAACTGCTCTCTAAAGAATTACCCCAAAATAGAATCATTAAATTTCCTTTTATTACCTCCATCAACTTTATACATTCTCAGGCAATCAATAAGCAGAAAAATATTTTTTCCTCTAAGCTTTATGTGTCGTAAACTTTTTATTTACGGCGCTGATTATCCTCACAGTGTCCTTGCTTCTCGTTTCCCTCTTTAATTCTTCGCAAGAGAATTTTTTTCGCTAGATTTTCATGCGCAATTCCTACAAGGTACTTTGGCAAGCAGAATGCGAACGGAACCCCATAAATTAGATCGATTCGGGGGCACGTGTTGAGTGGCGCCGGAGGTAGCGCATGCAACCGTGTCAAGTTAACGGCGGAATTATGCAATTCCAGTCCACCGTGCATTTTAGCGAAACGCTCGTGTTTGCAGAAATGCGCCCCTTCGCCTCGCCCGGGTTCACTCAAAGACGTGTGGCGATTAATCTTCGTATGGCACAAACGTAGTAAATATGATTTCGTGTGTGGTTTCTCTAGTACCTTAGGTAAATTATTCACGCTCCCAGAGGAAAAGTGGAATTCACTTATGCCTTTTACATTAGTAAATTCTACGCTTCCTCTGTTAAACTGAATAGAAATAGTAGCTTTAAAATGAATAACATAAAGAGTTTTATATACAGGGTTTTAGGATAAGGTAGTAAATTCGTAACTTTAAATTTTAAGGGAATCAAAAGTATTTAAAACTATGTCATATAACCACAGACATATCAATTTAAGTTTTTGTTTTATTTATAGAATTCAATTAAAATGTCGAATGGAGGAAAGGAACACTCTATACTCACTATTTTTAAATTGTTTAAATGTCGTATATACATTCCAAAATTACAAAATACTATGAATTATAATATAAAATTGAAAAATATTTATTTTTGAATTTTTCAACTTCTTTGAATGTACTTACAAGTACCCGACTGATATAAGTTCAGTGAATTGTAAGAGCCAGGCACCATTTATGTAATGCGTAGCAGAGTAAGGTTCGAATAAATATCTACAAGCGATGGAAGTACATTGCAAAACATTTTTGAACGTCTGCTAAAGCACATTAAACGAAATATACGGAGTTTTCGACAAATAACATAAGTAACAAGAAATCGAGGAACACAATACCACCAACGCAGCGGCAATGATATTTCAATTCCTATGCGACGTCTCGTTTTATTCACGTCTGAATTGCACCTTCAACGGAGAATCCCCTTCCGTTGCCGGTCCTCTAAAAATGCATATTCTCCGTGACCCGGAATCTGAAATGTTTTCACGGACATAAATTCCGCAAGTTCACTTCAGCGCTTCAGACTCTGTTATCTGTCATAGCCAGCGGAAATAATTCTGCCCTGAAAGGCCTTATATAAAGTATATGTTTCACCTAACGCAAATTTAATTATGAAACAGGTGTCCGTTTAATTGCGGGCTATTAATCTCATGCAGGGAAACATAAACACCCCTGCACTTAATAAAATACGAGTAAAGGATACAAATGAACTCTTCTCCGTCCGTCTGTTTCGTATATTACGTTTAAGTTACTTGATAAATTGCTCACATTCGTATAAACAGCGAAAGACCGCACAATGAACTCGACAACTTACTTTGCGAGAAAAGAGGAAATATTTCCTCGTGTAATGATATCATAACTCGTCTCGGAAGAATCCGCCGAGGTGAATTACGTTATTTCATAATTTCCACTTTGTGTATAATGTTTGGGTGGTGAACTTGGAAAGAGCGCGAGGGTGTATTGTGCAGGATGCAGGATAATCCTTCATAATTTTTCATTACAACCAACGGAATCTCCGGGCAATTAAGGGAATGATGAATGATTAATTTGCGTTCGGATTTCGTCAAATTTAATAGCGTTACGAGATTTATAGTTTAAATTATAAACGAATATGACAATGTTATAATTAATATACGACTTGGTCTCCTACGTATTTTCATCCTTACAAAACCTTATACTACATATTTTTATGGAGTCGACCTCAAAAAAATATTGAACAATAAAAGCAAGAGGCAGACATTGCAATTTATATTATAATGAAGGTACTAAATCTAATGCAAAATATGAAACAGTAAAACGAATATATCATAATTTACATTTTTGCAAGATGCTACCAAAAATGAATACATCCACACATGCTTTCGTTTCAGAAGCACAAACATGGTGATGTTCTATCTTGATTACAAAATCAAGTTTATTTATTTTTATAATCGATATTTTCACAGATTGATTGGTTCTAAATTCATGCAACTTTTGAGTAAGATTCTGAAAATACCTCGCTTGCGACCATCGACGATTCGAGGATTCGAGATAAACATCCGCGCCTAAACAATGTTCCGGGCCATAAAACCGTATTGACACTTCGGTTTTTCGTCAGGAATTCAATAAAACGAACATGCAAACGTGCTTACGATCCGCGAACCTTTTTCGAAACGCGAAGCGAGCACAATTCATTCTCATAAGTGGGACAGTTTCGGGAGTTGCGTTCTGAACGCCACGCACGTAATCCTGCAGTAATTTTTCATTTACAACAATGCCTAAAGGCTAAAACGTATGTAAACCAGAATATTAGTTTGTGAAAGTTCTTCAGGGCGATACTCTTCCTTGAGGCGGACGTGTATAAATTAATAAGTTACTTTGTATTCGCACACAATGGATTGTAAAATAGACAAAACATTTTAAGTCTGTTTCTATTCCTCCACATTCTGTTCAATTGATTTTTGTTCAACATCAATTAATTTATAATTAAAAACAATCTAATGAAGAATCAGGGCAAATAAATAAATAAATAAATAAACTCAGGAACTCATTTTGTAGATATTTTTTTTTAATTTAAAGAGGAATTCGCTGCGTTGATAGAACGAACAGTGGCATGTGCACGTTATTTGCTTCGCTTCATTATGGTTCGTTTATTATGTCACCGGAGTTTTACTGAATGCGTCCCACTATCTATTTTCCGGGTCATTATATCCAACCGGAAACCAGAAAAATGTTTTACCGTAAATACACGTTTAACAACAGAGATATTGTGCCGGGACCATCGAGTCCGGGGAAGGTTGACGGCCCGGAGCGAGGGAAGAAAAATAGCAGGATGAATTAATTAAAATTAAAGGGCTTACGCCGGTTTAGTACTCTGAAGTATTTAAATTTAATTCCCTTCGACTGTGTTAAGATGGCCATTCACGCGGAAAGGGTTTCTTTTATGAGTTTGGATAAATACGAAGCCATTCAGTAAAATTATATTTAATTTTATTTGATTAAGGCTTAAACAGTCATAATTCCTAAAATTAAAGAACAACCTTTTTTAACAGGAAGATTTTTCAAAACAGTTTCTTCCGGTGTCTTTCCAAGTAAAAAAAATCGTAAAATTTTATATGGAATATATCAATGTTTTAACCTCGTTTAGATTTTCCTAGTAATATTGTATAAAATGTTCTAACGAGTTTCTCATTAATTAAGGATTAATACCGAGCTAAGGGCGTATCTAAAACTTGTTCAATGTACTAAAACTATAATAAAGAATGTAACACGAGAACAGCTGGTTCATCTCACGAACTTTGATTTAAAGATTCCGTCGAACTCCTTTAGATCCGCGTATAGAAAATAATTTCAATAAATTTCCGCAGCTGAAGATTTCCGGCATAGAAAGCCCGGGGCAATCATCCGAATCCGCCTTCGTAACTTACGATAATGTACTCCGCGGATCTGTTTCTCCAGATCCTCGCCGCTTTTATGTGTATTATTTGTAAGATGGAGTCACACCCCTCCGAGACATTCGGGCCGTCATTTCGCCACTCGATGAATGCCATCATGAAAAATGAGATTAAAATCTCATCAGCGAGGGCGTTTCCGGTTGAGGTCTGACGAGGAAGCGAAGGACGATCCCAGGGGGGAGGAAGAGATTATCGAACGAATTAAGCTTTGACGTGCACGTTTAACGTAATAGATGCCTCGTGTAGGTTTAGGATAAACATTTGTTCAGAAGATCCATTTAATGCTTCTTGTGATTTTAGTCTTGGACCTGTAGCTTTTAAGCTCTTTCAATTCTTATTTGCTCGCACACATACATACATAGTTAAGTAATCATTAATTAATTCAGTAATCAACGCAAGTGGATATTTAGAAGCTTCTTTCATTAACGAATTACTTATGAGCGACCATGAATTTTGCTGGAGCAGAGGTTTTCGACTGATATTTGCATAATTAATTCTGGTATGTGACGAAGAAGAGAAATTTTTATTCGATCGCATCCTGTATAGTTTTCTCGTTCACAAACGGTATGCGGTTCGATGCAATTCGCTCGATGTGTATTTAATATGCGCCTTACATGAAAGGAGCTTGCGCGTTCGTTAAATATGTGCAAACTCCGGGAATTAATTTAGATGTAGCATTTAATAACGAAGAGTTACTGGACGATAGCAACTAACAAGAAAAGATTCGTCGGCAAAGATTTCTTCGGTTCGGACTCTGAAGTACACGATTCGATTAAGGAATTCGAGTTCATAAAATTTTATGTGAAATGGGCCTAATTCAAGTTTCTAAAAGAATGTGTTCTTTCAAGCGGAAACATCTATATCGAACTAAGTTTTGCTTATTATATTTCCATCTTTATTACATTCTGTATTAAATCTGTCAGAAGAGAAGACGAAACAATTCACATTAAATTTTATGATTTTATTTTCAATCAATGCATATGGCTCATGTAAATGAAGATTAAATTAATTGGGAAATAATTCCCACAAATGCAATTGATATTTAATTATGAACCAATGATTTTATATTCGTAAAATAATTCGATTTTAATCCAGTGCTTAATGCTATTTACATACGTATAAATACACGTGGTATTCCCTGGTGGATGACTGCTCGTAGCAGATATTTAATGAAATTTTATTTAGATTAATGTGTCGTTCTTTTTTTTTGAAAATTAATACTGAATGTAAATGATTTCAGACTTAGAGCTTGCGACTTGATATGAATTTTAGTTTTCAATAGCACCAGGTCATGCTTCTGATGTGTAAATATGTAAGGCAAACATAATTCAACCGAGTAAATATAAGCTTTGACGAACGAGGCATTATTAAGTATTTTCGTACTTGAATTTTCTTTGCAAGAGAAACTCTCTCGCGTCTCTCCAGAAGTTACCATCACAAATTACGTACTGACTTTCAGTGCGCTTGTAAATTACATAAAAAAAGATGACTGAAATATTCATGCTTTAGACTCATGTTTTCGCTCTCATCTCCTGGCGAATAATGAACAAACAATTTGATTCTTAGTACTATAAGTTCATCAAATGAAAAATTATTTTCCTTGGTTGCTAATCAAATTTACAAGTTTATTTTAGTATTCACTAATGAATCGAATGTTCCTCAGCAAACCCGACAAATCCGAAGCGATTGAATTTTACGCCTCGTTTGTGCATATTAGTAAAACTTAAAGTTCCCCGCGAATTTTACGAAATCTGCATAACAATGCGCCGTCAGCTTTTTGCTTTTTAATGTCGCTGCGACTTCGTTGAAACTTTTAACAACGCAGAGTTTGCAGAAGTTGACTGCACGGTCTCTTGCATCCGCAACAGCACCTTTTTTTATTTTTTAAGTATTACGTTTAATAATAATAACGGTTCATAAATTTACTCTCATGAAATAAAATCTAGGCAAAATTAGTTTTTGACACTCGTAACAAATTTCTGCCTTACCCGTTTAGATAAATTTGCATAAAAATAATATTACTCTAAGAAGAGGGAGGATACGGTAGAAAAGAAAACAAGAGAATAAAGTGTTCCACTCAGGTAACTATTAGCCAAGGTTCGTTGAAACTAAAGTGACGTTTATTATTATTATTATTAGTTCACCAGCAAGAATTCTTACTTACAATTTAGACGCGAACAGAGTAGAAACCCTCAAGCCAAATTTTATACAAAAGTCTACGCGAACAGTCGTATTAACATAATAGCTGGCAGCACTCTTATTTAAAAAGGTTTTCACTCATTTTCAAAATATATTGCAATAGAAAAGATTAAACTAATTAATGTCTATAACTTTTCTTTTTAAGGAAAAAACGATGAAAGACGTTCTATTTTTATTCGATTACCGCTTGTATCTGGAGCAGCGGTTTTATATTTTAGGAACTGCGCCCTATACTTATTCTATTAATAATAAACTTCGTGACAACAACAAATTTTGGTTGTCTTGAGGCAAAACAAAACAAAATCAATAAATGTTTATTTATGAAAAGAAAAAGTAAGCTTTGTTTAATGTGTCAGGCCTTCTGTTTTTACCCAGATTAAGCAGCAGATATCTCAACTACAAAGCAAGTCAAACTTGTTTTACCTGCATGTATTATTAGCTAAGTTCTAGTAAAAAATCGATTCTCGTTTCCATAACTAATACGATAAGCACTAACGAGCGCTATTTGTTTGAAAATTGTTTGTACTTACCAGCAAGATTATGCTAAGCGACTATAAATCTATTATCAACGTGAAACTTTGCCGATAAATGATTCAGCGACGCCGAGATGTATAGTTTATGATTCTACCCCAATCGCGCAGGATACTACCCGGCGCGTAGGATATATGTAAATACAATAGGCGACAGGACGACTGGAAGGGTGGGTTGTTCCTGTTGTTTCGATTCCTCTGCATGTTTGGAATGTTTACAAACACTTGGAAGTATTTTAAATTATTCTTAATTGCTTAAATCAGCATATTTGATCAATTTATTTATTCATATAGAGCTTAATCGATTACACTGTGTATAAGTTACAATAACGAACGCAGTTTTTTTTAATCAATATATCCGAAAGACTACACTTTAGCATATCATGAACATTTTAATAAAAACGAACTTATAAACACAGATTTATTTATTAGTATTAATATTTTATACAGGGTGCTTCTAATTTGAACTTCATTCTAGGATTTTGATCAAGAGAGAGGGCGGTATTGATATTTTTATTTTACAAATTAAACTTGTATTTATTATTTCAAAAATATTTGCTAAAACAGTTTTTTTTTTCCTTTTCTGTATCTTCGTGTCAAATTAAACGAAAATATAATAATTAAAATATTTGAATTATTTCACAGAATAAGCTAATCCTGTTTTACTTCTTGCTTCATAAATCAGGATTTTAGTGTTTTACTGTTGCACTCGAGAAAAATTCAAAACATTCCGTAAATTTTCCGCAACGCGACGAAGCGAAATATTGCCAGCAATTTATATAGCAGAATTAAAACTATCTCAGATATTATTCAAGTGTACGTGTACATCCAGCGAAACGTTTATTTCTCAGATAACCGGCTTCAACGTTCAGAGAGCTTACAAAAATATAATTGCGTGTTATGAGGTCGAACACATTAGGCCGCAGAGGAAATCAATTAAGAAGATTGGGAAAGGCCCGGTTTTCATTTTGTAACGGCGCGGCCGGATTTGTCATTCAGTTCGTGTCCGACGCAGTGGACAAGTTTCCGCCTGTGGGAGTAGCTTTATGAAAATGTCATTTTCAGACACTCTAATGGGATATGTCGCGAAGTAAAAAAATCAGATCTCATTTATAGTCAAAGGGAATGTTGTTATAATGAAAATGTTCAAGTTTAAATCACATGTAATTAATTTTATTCTTACGTGCGGTTTTCCCATTCTACAACGCAAAACAAATTCAAATGTTATAAGGACAAGAAACAACATTATATACACCAACTAAAGCAAATAAATCAATTTTCGTTCACCAAACCTGGTACTGGATATAGAGAGACAAATAGGAATTTCATTTTCACACTTAAGTCATCATTTGAACGCCAGCCACACTTTCGGATAGTGTTTACAGGTTTGAATTATGTCTTCAATCTCAGTAACAACTGTATTTTAAATGGTTCACATCGGAAATTCCAATTAAGAACAAAACTGTACACATGGGATCAAGTTGTAATTTGATGCACAATTTGTCCCATGAATCACGAGTTCCCTAGAACGACCGCTCTTAGTCATGTTCTGTTTGTAATTGCATTCAATTTAAAATAAATAAACTTCTTTATATAATACCGACTTCTTTTATGAGTGACTTCAGCGACTGTTTGGTGATGCAATGTGCAGATGTTGTTATTCGGGATTATTTGCTGCTGCGATTATCTAGCAGAGATCAGTCTCACTATCATGCTGCCTTTGAAGAAGCAAGTCGTTCCAACATTTGTTTACATTATTTGTATTTAACTACACTTTTTATCATTTTTCTTTTAATTTGATTGTTTTATCTCTTGAAGCCAAAACAAGAATTTGAAAAATGTAGTTAATGCTTCATTTATTCTTTATTATTTAGTATACATATAGTATAAATCGTTCTGTCTATTACATATTTTTGTTTTAGTTGATTTCTAAATCACATTCGTCTTTATTTATTTCTTTTATCTTATAGTTCGTGAACCACATTATTATTTTTTAACGCAGATATCATTAAACATTTGTTTAAGAAGCAATTCGAGAACATCAATTGCCTTTTCTTTTCTTTCCTTTTATCGGGGCGTAAATAAATTTACCTTTTCTACATTTTTGTTGCCGAAGAGTACTTTAATTGAGTGCTAATTAATAGAAGCATTTAGTATTTGAACTTCTTTCAGTAAAAAAAAGTTCAATTCCGAGCGTTAAATTGATTTTAATTCACTAATCAACCAAAAAACGCACGGGACCGTGAAATAAATTAAACACCGGCACGAACAGTTAATTAAACCTCCTATATGTATTTGTTTGCGCTGTTTTTATTTATTTATCGTCGCATCCGGTTTCAATTTTCATTAGAGCAGTCTCATTTCACTGAATTATTTGCAGGTCATTGTAGTTGATTGTCATCGCCGAGTAATTCCGTTTGTCCTGTTCTGTTTTAATTCACTTCGGAGTGTGTTAGGCAAGAATTACATTTCCCTAATTAAAAAACTCTTTATTCGCATCGGGTGCTCGCATTTCTCGCGACTCGGAGAATCTGTTTTGTGAAAAATTCATGCTCAGCTTCCTTTCCGACGCCGACGCATCTCTTCCGCGCGTAACAGAGCGTCTTAATATTCATAAGTTTTAATGCGAATTTAGCGACGAAAGCGTAGCGCGGAAAATGTGATTTATTCTGATGGTTTAGGTTTTCTGATTTTAGGAGTTTCACGTGAGCGAAATTCCAGGGTGATTTTGTGCCCGAGACGGCGAGAGCATTACGTAATGATCCATTGTTTCCACATAATTTAACAATAAACGCATTCAGCCCTGCTTAATTGTGGCATACGAAGGTAATTGGTCTCAAAAGCGGAATGATCCATTCATAAAGCTTGACCAGCACCATTAAGTGACGAACGCTTAATTTATAATTTGCGGAAATTCGATAAACCAATTCAAATTGACCTTGAACGAAAATACTTTTTATTATAAAATTATAAATTAATTCTCCCAATACATGTGAAATCAACATGGAGCTGTATGAGCTTGAAAAAGCTGACAATTTATACATATAGCGAAACATTGATCATAGATTAATTATTTTAATTTTTAAAAGGCCATCACAAGAGCACTTATTATGGAAGTTGATACATACAAAGTTACAAATTCATTAATTAATTAAATTTATAAAAATAATTTCCATTTGAACGTAGAAAATATCCGTTACATAAAGTGAATATGAGAAAGTTTCTTTGCATTTCCTGAACTCGATATAAGCGAATGGAATGCAATTTTCCTCGTCAAAGCAATCACTTAGCAGGATTTGTAAACTTTTTATGCCAAGAAATAGGGAACTCGAACTTGCTTATTCACGAAACAAGAACTTCAGTTGCTTTCCATCAGCAATTACGAAACGTTTTGGTTGTGTAAAAATAATGAGAATACTGCGTACAGGCTGATATAAATAAAGTCTATTGTTTCTAACGCGTAACGAGAACCAAGCCGCTAAATACAAAGAACGCTCTTCTTTAACGAGCCTCCTCGAAAATTCCCAGATAATAATTTTTCTCGTTAGGGCCCTTATTATTCGCCTTACCTCGCTCTTCAACGCAGCTTCTTTGGTCGGCCTATTTAACGACCGCTCGCGTTCTTTACGTTCGCACGCCCTTTTCGTGTATCAATCTCTTTTTTTGTTCTTTTGTGTAGTTTTTCTTTGATGATGCACGCCGGGATGTTACCGGAGGATTTATGTGGACCTATCTCTTCGTTTACTGCTCACTGCAGCTCAACTGCACGTTACTCCTTGGCTTTACGATCCTATAAAATTTTATATTTTAATAGAAGCGTCACATATCTGAGATATTACCACAGTATTAACCGTCTTCAGAATAGTCGCAAGAATACGGAGTATGTCAAACCTGTGTATAACATTACGGTTATAAAATTTGAAAATTCGAATTCAAAAATAAAAGTAAAAGCACGAATGTCAAATTCCGACCCGTTTCACCAACTTCATATGCATTTTGCTCTGAGCTTGTAAATACGAATATAAAGTTCGCTCTTAAAATTGAGAAATAAAAATAAAACACTTCTTTTAATGTTATTTTAATTATTTCGACGGAAGATAAAATTTCCACATTGATGTTACAACAAAATCATGTCTTCTTTTTTATGTTTTACCTTTATTCTTGTAACTTACAACCTTGCGCAAGCAATTTATATTGTAAATTCTTATTTTAAGATAAAGTTAAAAACTTTAGAACTTGAGTTTAACATTCATTTTGGTGTCGTCGCAGTGACTTTCTTATTAAAAAAAGTTTCGAGGAAACATTAAAGTGAATATCCAATTAGAAAAGAATCTTCAAGATATTAATGTTGAAGAAGTTTATATTACACATTTTAAAAATCATCCCAATCGAGTGTTATATACAGCAGGATTATAAAAACACACACGTGAATTGTTTTAAACTGTTTTTGATGGAATCTAAAAAGAAAGTAATAGATACTTGTATTTTGTTGAGTAAGAAAGATAAATCCGCTTACTTGGATTTTATATATTATAGATTCATACTCTATGAATACATGATTTTACTTTTGAAGGAAATTACTTTACAAAGGTCTCACTGTTACTATATGAAATAGTTTTATATTTATTACAATTCTTATTTTTATACATGTTCTGCATTTTTATTCTCCAAAAGTAACCTGTACATATTGAGTATTCAAAAAAAGTAACTCTTACCAAAGCAGATTTAAAATAATAATAAATGATGACTTTAATATTAAACGAGGCCAAAGAAATATTCGATCTCAGAACGCACAAATGAGATTATTCGAAGTCATCTCTTACGGCTATAAAATACAAAACGCTCGTTAGGCACCCCCTTCACAGGGGTTGAAGTCGTTTTGCATCGAGCAAAAAAGCCGAATCGGAATGTGAATGAAGACGTGAAGGCAAGGTGTAGTTAAAATGCGTGTCTTGCGTGGAGATTAACTATTATTGAGTTTGTATTACTTTCCGGGGAATTCGGAGAGAGGGTTCGGAGCCTGAACGAGATCACCGAGGAACGTTTAAGGACTTAAATGAACGATATTCGCGCCAGTTTAAATAATTTTATATTCAGTTTGTGTGAGTGCCTTGCTTCGAGAATTAAAATGTTCGATGGGAGTTCGTAATTTACTACTTCGGCTCTTTTCCGTTGGAATCTATCGATTACTCTACCTTTTCAGTCAAGGAAACGAACGCATCTCAGACTTTAAACAAATGATTTGTTAAAATTTTAGTAACGTGAAACAAAAATAATAATGTTATCGATGCATTCTTACTCAAATGATTCAATGCACTGATGTGTGCTTCTTGGGAAACGGGCTTTAAGATATGAGGGTAGCAAACTTAGAATAAATGCTGCTACGCGCATATGCTTTATATCATCTGATGTTCTTCTATCCGCATGAACTTTATAGGCCCCTAAACAGTTTTACACAGTCATGCGGAAAAAATTCTTCACTCAGCTCAAGTAGAAACTACTTTCGCATTTCTGGGGTTGTCGAAAGTAATAAACACTTTATAGCAACCGCTGTTGCCAGATCACAGAAGGAGGCAGATGTGGACGTGTAAATACGTCCCTCGCATGTGACCACGGGGGAAATCCGTATTTTACAACGCGGTCCTGAGTACGCAGTTAAAACCACGTAAACTCAGATTATGCTGCCGTAATATTTCAGAAAAGGGACGACCCGATTGTTCCAGTATTAAAATGAAGTGCCCAGTGTTTGTCTCGCACTTGCGGTGTTTAGAGAGGGTGGAGTTCTCTTCAAAAAAATATCTGGCCTTTTAAATAATTTGTATTTTTATTTCCACAAACAAAACTCGTTAACGACGTACATATTTTTTGTGGATTCATAAGATTCATTTATCACATCCAGAGTATAAAGAGAATAATAAACAATAACAAAAGGTAATATGAATGGTCTGCAATTTTCAGGAGTAGAAATACAAATCACCTTAGATGCTTGCTTTGTGTTCATCATTCATGTAGTTGTGCTATTCGGTATGTTTCAATAATGCTCAAAAATTAATTCTAAGATTTATTTCACATGATAGGTACCTTACATAAAACTAACAGGAAATGATATTTTATTTCACTTTCTTCTACTTTTACCTTAAAAATTATCACGCTCGATTTCTTATTTACGTACAAGAAAATTTGCTTTACGTAGAAAAATTTTGCTTTACGTAAAAAAGAAACAATTATGTGTTTAAATAAACAACCCGCAAATACCCTGCATGCAGCAATGGCCCTAAAATCAATTTCGTTATCCGATTTTACAGTTTCAAGTGCAAATAACTGGAAATTATATAACGCACTTTAAATCATCATTCGAACCATTTACAGTTCCAGTGTTTTATTTCCAGAGAATTATGAATCGAAATTCGATGAACTCATCATATGTGAACTTAAATTAGCCATGACCAAATCAACACAAATTGTGAGAGGGCCGATCTACTACAATTGGTATTGAAGAAACTAAAATATGTGTTCTCTTAAATTAATACACTTACCACAGTGAGCCAGCAATGCCAGTAGTTCTTAAAAATAAAACATTTCTTCTTGTTCTACAAACCAGCCCTTCGTTGCACAAAAATGTATGTTCTTTTAGAGACACCTTTCATAAGCACGCAGTGTCTTTTCTCTTTGAATTTCTCTCTTAGGGTAGTTAGTAAATTAGAATAATAATCTCCAGTTATTGTTTAGCCCTTTTCCAGATAATAATCGATCGTAATTACTCCACGAATTTCCCAAACAACTGAAGCAGCGGATTCTCGAACTCGAAATTTCTTAGGCCTTGGAAGATCATGGTGTTTCGATTCCATCGACTGCTGTTTCGTTTCTGGATCATAAAAATGGATTCAATTTGCATCCATGGTCATAACAAGGGTCAAAAAGTCTGCATCTTCTTCAAAAAGGGAACAAATTGAGAATTATTGCTCGCTTTTATAAATAAATAAATAAATATCGACTTTATTTCTGTTGGCGGAGTTCAGCAAAATTGCCGCTCGACCACTCAACCGACGCCGTAACACTATAATTATAATATTGATAATGAGTAAAAAAAAATTGTAATGATAATGAAAAATAATAATACTCTTAATGATAATGAAAAATAATAAGTAATTATAAGAACTAATTTCACTGTTTTAACTTATTTTAATTTAATGTAATTGGTCACTGATTCAGGATGAGTAAAATTTTGAAATTTCTTTTGCAAGCTGAATTCGATTGATTTCATAATTCTTTAGGCAATGAGTTGTAGAGCTTAGGCCCGACAAAAGTAAAGGAACGTTCGAATAAGGAAGTGGCGTGATTCCAGTATACTTGTGCGTCTCAAATTAATTTCATGTAATTGGCTACGTGGTGTAAGCAAAGTCTTTAAGTAATTGAAATGAATTGAAAGAACTTGAAATGATTTTATGTATTAAGCAACCTAAATGCAACACCCTTCTATCCTGCATGTTTAACCACCGAATGTCAGTCAATTTAGAGCTCACATGATCACGTAACTTTAAATCGAAGATGAATCTTAAGCATGAGTTTTGAATTCTCTGAATCCTAGTTGCACAAGATAAATCAAGACACGGGCCGTAGATAGCATCACAATAATTATATGACGATAAAACTAAACTCTCACATAATCGTATGCGGAGCTGTTTGGTTAAAAATTGTTTATTTGTATATAAGCTTTTTAATATGCCAAAAGATTTCTGTATTAGCTTGTTAATATGAGATATAAAACGCAATTGTTCGTCAATGACAAGACCAATATTATTAACACATTTGGAGAAAGAAATTTTGTTATGGTCAACAAAAATATTCATACTATCCACGACCCTTTCTCGATTCTTACTGCTACCAAAAACAATGGCCTGAGATTTATTGTGATTCACGTGTAATGAATGCTCTTTTGATATGATAAGTAAACGTCTAGGTTATCATTTATAAGCCTTTCCGTGGTTGCAAAATCAGAAATGTGAAAGTGATAGTAGATTTGCGTGTCGTTTGCATAACAGTGCCAACTGCAATCTAGACTAGAGTGCAAATCAGCAGTGTAAATTATAAACAGGAAAGGACCTATAATTGAGCCTTGAGGCGTACCTGAGTGGATAGGTTGATAAGTTGAAGAAACGTTATTAAAAGTAACAGCTTGAGACCGGCTGTGCAGATAGGAGCTCAGAAAGTGCATTGAACCATCAAATAGTCCAAAATAATGGAGTTTTGCGGCTAACAATTTGTGATTAATAGTATCAAAGGCTTTAGAGTAGTCCAGTAATACCAAAACAGATAATTCTCCTTTATCGGTTGCTTTCAAGATATTATTAGTACTATACTAGCCCTAAAACCTGATTGATTATCGGGTAAAATTTTCGAATTATTTAAAAAAGGCAAAAGCTGTCTGTGAACTACACGATCAACTATTCTAGACATAACAGGGAGCAGACTAATTGGCCGCAAGTCAAACAACGCCCGAGGAAGCTGACATTTAGGTAAAGGTACCACCAAAGCACGCTTCCAGATTTCAGGGAATTTCGATTGAGAAAAACAGGCATTAATTATATGAGTAATGAATTTAACGATAAAAGGCATACATAAATGTAAAATTCTTAGAGAAATGCCATCATAGCCAGTTGCGTTTGATTTTAAAGAATCAATAATACTTACTACATCGGAATTTTATCAGCATTAAAACATTTAGGGATCCATTTTGCGGACTTTTTTTTCATATCTAAATTAACGTGAACCATACACATAATGGTTTCATGCGAAATCTTTATTTTCTCAGATATATGTATGTTTCAGTCCAATTTGATAGTCTGATATCATGTCAAGAACTGCATAGACACCGAAATCGGTCTTCCTTATCCTTTCTCATCTTTCACGGAAGAATACACCAAGTGCATTAAGTATATTTTTGTAAATATGTGTTCCCTTTAACCCCTTCAAATGTACTTAATGTTGGCTCGATACTCCAATTGATCGATTTTTACAATTGCAGTCGACACCCTCTCCTCCAAATTTTATTGCCCAGCAATATTTCCATTTCTTGAAGTAAAATTTCATAATAATATTTTTAATAATTTATTATCTTTAAAATATCTACTTTAGACACGGTTGTAGAAAAAATATGAACATGAACGTGGACGCTTTTTATTATTGTATTATTGTTTATTCTGTAGATCGTATCCGAATACTAGTCGTTGTAAATGTGTAAAGTCGTGTATCATTAATAACTCAAACTCGTTTGTGTTCCAATTACTTCACCAGCTCGTCAAGACTTAGAAAAACGCAAAAACAGGCTCAGGTGAGTTTCGCATAATGTCCCGGGCTTTATTAATTTTTTACGCGATCACGCGCTCGCGATTTCGCGAAATTATTACCATCATTCGGCGTAATTATCGTAAAGTCCCCGCCTGAGGCCCGTCATAAAACACGCCAGTGGAATTTCTTACCGCGCTGTAATAATAATGCCGATTTTATAAGGCCTCGTTTTTCCGGCAGAGGCGAAAGAAAATAAAGCGTGAGTCCGCGGGGCCTAATTTTCTTTTCGTTATTTTCTACGTTCACGTAAATCTTTGCGACTACGTTTCTTTCGTTAAAACGAAGAATTGGAAGAAAAATAATAAAACGTTAAAAGAATGATTGAAATCTGCATCGTACGTTTCAAAGTGAAAGTAAATACAAGATTTGATTAGTTATTTTATTTTTTACTAATTCAAGTTAAAAGAATTGGATTTTTAGACCACTTTCAAGAAAGCAATAATTTTTTCAAAATAATTTATTTGAACCAAATTGATTAGTCACTGAATTATATGTATATGTGGCATCAATTACATATAGACAAAAAATTAGAATAAAGAATAGATTTCAAATGGATTACTTTTAAATCATAATATGTCAAGTATAAGTAAGAAAGTATCATGTCTGGATTATAATTTTGGTATGGAAAAGTAAACCTCAAAAGCGTCTGCCCTACCACATTTCATCGTTTTCAAAAAATGTATGCTGCGCGTATAAAGCACAAAACATAAACATTCCCGACTACATCAGCATTAAAAAAGAAAAGAGGAAAAGCGCTCGCAGTTTCCTCTAAAACACACAAAGCAATAGCGCACTTTGCTTTTGTTACAGTCGCAATCAATGCAATACAAGGCAGAAACACAACGAGCTCGTGAAAAATCTCTTTTCAGGAAGCCGGGCGAAATGGAGGCTTCGCGGGCCTTCTCTCTGAGGTATTATTACTTGAATGCGAAATTTTTCGCGAGAAAGAAACTGGCAAGTAAATCAACATATTTCGAACGGAATGAAATTTAATCTGCGTCGGAAAGTTCTTCGGGAAATTTTCTTTTGTATAGACGCGGAACGTAGAATTGCAAAATTTAAATCTATTGTATTCCAACGTTCAGAATATTTATTTTATAACAGTTTTCTTATGTTTTTGACTTCCGTCTTACAATTCAGAAATTCATCGATTTTAAAGTAGTTGTTATAAGAACAATTATAAATGCTTTAAATGTAACTCACAATAGATATTTAACATGCAATTTAAAAGTTTTATAAGTTAAGGACGTGGAAAGGGAAGAATCTGAACTGGCCATTAAGTACCGTGGTAATTAATAACGACGAACATTTTATCGTCCGTTTTGCACGTTTTTGGTCTGGCTTATTATAACTTTTCGTGCTAACTCGATCACGGAATTGACTTTAAAGTAATTAGTGACCAACTTTGTCTTAACGTTTGACGTTTATTGAGTTTTCTGAAATGCGATTTCTTGAAATTCAACTTAAGGCGAAAGGTACAATTTCCTTCCATAATTCATCCCCATTAATGGGCTTTGTAGAACCAAAATTATTTATGTTATTCGATTTCTAAATTTAAAATTTGGAGATTACGGTGATGAAGCAGATTATAAACATTTCTATACTATATTAGCAATGTCCGGCCTTTGGTTATTATTAATTTTATGCCTTCAACGAAACACGTGGCTTATCCCTTTAGGCCTGCGAATTTTACGCATGCATTATTTCCATCTGATAACAAATTATGCGGGTTCTTGCTTTCGAATTGCGAAGATCCGAAACACACAGCGTAACTCAGCATATTTACGATGCCCTTAAAAGCGAACCCATTATTTAGTGTTGGACGTATTTAAAGGGTTGGCCTCTCATTAATAAAATTACGCTAAAACTTTGCTTAATAATTTTCCGCCGGCCGAATCTCAGAGCCAAGTCAAACTGATCATTAATTCATACGTCGAAAGGAAACTGAAAAGAGCTTTGGCGAGAACGAAAAGCGAAAACCTGCTTTGAAACGTGAAGATTTTTCAGCGGCGAACTTTTACATGCCTGTAGCTAGTGAAGCGTAAAATAGATCTAAGTTGAAATAATACCGAGTGCGCGCGGACGTATAAAACACGCCAAGTAAAAGCTTCGCCCACCTACTTCGTTTTACAACACTCGTGGCAACCGGAAAGCTTTAGATTTATGAGGGAAACGTCTGCTCTCCCCGTGCACTAATATTTTACTCGGACTGTCGATGGCAACACCACAATTCGTTTCATTAGAAACACTGTAAAGTTCATTGCAGTTGCTGTTTTTATTACAACTCTATTCACCTCAACATTTAATTTAGTTCATTTCGTCGGGGACACATTTATCATCACTACTGATCTAAATTAAAAATGAAACAGCATTAATCAAACAAACCCTAACTATTAGCTAAAAATTCTGACTGTACTATTAACTATTAACAACTTAAACGTTAAATGTGGTGAAATGTAAATTTTATTTCAGTTGTTATACTCCGCAGAATCTTCCAACGAGTTCAGTGCAACTTTCTATCTCTTTCTCTTAAATAGCTAATGTCGTTGAAATTTTCAGCCGCGACCCGCGACCAGATTTTAATTAAGGTTGATTGTGTAGGGATTTGAAGTTTTGTGGGGCGCTCGTCAGGTCACGCCGCTCACCTCCCGAAAGGTCTTTATTCCGGACATTGCGTAAACTCCGGTTGACGTGCGGCTTGCCGGATCTACATGGTCCTAATTACGATAAAGTCCGGACGGTACATCAAACTGTTTGCACGGTGATGTACCACTTTAATCTGCTTGGGTGATGATAAACTTGATATCCCATTAGTATGATTTATCTGGAAATTGACGTTAATTCGATCTAAATTTATTAAATCAGGAAATTCACAACAATGCACGATTTGGACTTAACAGTTTACTTAAATCACTTCTACCAAAACTTATGTAATGTTAAATCGAGATTAGTTAATTACTGCAGTACTTGAATTAACTATCACCAGGTGTAATAAATGAAGTGTGAATTACAGAGTTAGGAACAAACTAATTAATTTTCTCAGCATAATCTATGTGTCTTATGACACAGGCCATCTTGCAACTAACTTCTTGCTTTGCCGCTCAAATTATTATGAATGACACAGGATTTTTTTTCGTTTTTCGTTGTCGAGATACATAGATGACGACGTCTCTCGTGAATAATTTATGTATAGTCTGAAAAATGTCGTATGTGCGCACTTTAATATGAAATAAGTGAAGCGACGACGACGGCGCAAAATTAATGGATGAAATTATAGTCGGGAAGATGATGGATGTTAGCAAACTAGTGCAGCTTTCTTTTACACAGCTTGTATTGAGGATTTATCTACTGTAAAGTAGTTACATTTATTAAATTCTTAAACTGATAATAAATAATTAGTTGCTGTGATGGGACTTATACTCAGAATGATGAAGTTTCAATATAAAGTACTTAATCAAGGAATTAGAAAGTATTAAAGATAACCGACTTGCTTATAATCACAGAGTTATCGAGAAATTTCCCAAATCTGTGAGGCTATTTTTGAATTGCCCTTGTCACTTAAAATTTATTCTGTATTATCTACTTTGTTAAAATCTGAGAAAATCTGGTTAAAAATGATGAAAGAAAGGGGATGAATTATTCTTTCGTTTCAAATTTATCAATTTTGCAAGGTCTCGTCTGTACACTGTGCTCTTCCAGTTGTCACGACGAGAGTAAGAGAGAAATTCTATTATTACTCCTAAATTCTGTCTTCATTCACTTTACAGAAGCAATCAACAATTTCCTCTTCTTCTCTTTACTCTTTCACCAAAATTTTTGTCAAACCATAAATGAGGTTTATTTTTGCCAGAAATTGCTGTCGAATGTCCTTTTCATATGAAGTGGGATTTTAACCCTTGCCCACCACTACGTATATTTTTCGAGCGTTCTTGTTCTAAATGAAATTTAATTAAAAATAAAGAGAAAATATATGTAAAAGAATATATTCGAAACTGGTAGAAACAATTACAAAATCAAATTTTAATGATTTGAAAGTGAAATTCTAAACAGAATTAAAAACAATGACTCAAAGTCACGTAGTATCAAATTAACAATTGCGACAATTTTAAGAAAAAAAGACTAAATACATGGTAATTTAGTCGAATTATTGAAGAGCATAACATACACACATGTAAAATTCAAATGTAAATACAGATTAACTCAATATCATGACACAGAAGTCAAGATGAAATCATAACAAAACAATGCAAATTCACGTTCAACATAATTTTCTTACAAGAAACAGCAATTGCACATCAAATAAAATAGTTGTCAGTTTCTAAAACATAATTAATTGGCAAATAAATTAATATTTTTTTATCAAGCCATGGCGCTGGATACCGAGAAAAGGACGAATATTTGGTGTTTGTTCACAAACTATGACATTCTTTTTTGACTGCCATTCACTCTCTTGGACTCTGAGTGATGTCCACGACTACTGTCTGTATGATAATCCAGTGCTAACCGCCTTTTAATATGGTTCAAACCGGAAATTCCGATTACGGAAAACCTTACACGTGGGCTTTAAGTTTGACCATTACTGTATGAGGCATTCTGTGAATCGACTGCTCTCCTTGATTTTAAGCAAGCAAAAGCATAATGCAATATGCAGCTGCTTTTCTCAGGATGCAATTTTATTGCAAATGTTAATCATCGATCGAATTTAATTTACGCAATGAACTTAATGATTTGCAATATGCCGTTTTCTTACACTGGCAATTGTGTCGTGCTTGGGATATCGATATTTTACTGTACATTCATTATACATTTTGGTGCACAGCAAAATGTCAACATTTTAAGCTTTGATTGGTCGAAATTTTGTTTGAAAAAACTAAAACATTTATATTTTGTTAAATTTTTAGAAGACTTTCTCAAAATTGTAACACATTGGACGATAAATCGTCGACGTTCCAAGTATCGAAAACGAAATGAAAACGAAATTTACTTTCCAAATATTAAAATTTGTAGAATTAGAAACGACTAAGATGACTTATTAATTATGAAATCCTTCATTTATTTATTATTCACAAATGTATTTTTCAGAAGACTTTTGGAAAAGTCACATAGAATCTGTTCTGTATTAGACTAGTTAAAACAAAGAAATAAATTACTTTAATTTTAAACTATCTATGCAGATTTAAATATTTTCCTTCTGATTGAAAATAGTAATTAAAAAATACCAAATAAGATTATCAAAAATGTCAGTGTGTTTCAGGAAATTAAGTAAGAACCCTTGGTATACATATTTAGTGATTTTATAATTGTATTTTGACCTACAATCGATAACAGAACGCAATACATACCTTATTTACGTCATTCTGCCACCTCAGGAGTACTTCAAGGACCAATCTTAGGGCCGCTGCTTTTCTTAATTTTTTTATCAACGATTTGTGTTATTCTGCTGATTGCAACCGTCATCTCTTTGCGGATGACGCAAAATTCTTTAGTAATATCTCCTCTGAAGTAGACTGTGACTGCCTATATTAGCAAATTTAAAATTATGAGCTTTTTCTCATTTTTTACGATTATTTGTTTCGCTTGAACGTTGTACCAAGACGTGTTTTTTTTCTAGAACAAGCTTTAAAGAACACATAATTAACATATTCAGTTCCGTCTGTAAATGATTATTATTAAATTCTACATTTTACTTTCGTTCGATATAAACTTGACCATTGCGCCTTTGTTTGGTATCTCTCCTATGAAAGTCATCAAACTTTACTAGAAAACATTCAGAGAAATTTTTTGAAATATTTTTATTATAGAGAATTCGATCTATTTTTCAACTTTGGCAAATATTCGTATAAAACATTTCACATAACATTTCTGCATAAAGTGTTACATTATGAATTCTGACCATCATTCTTAAGTCCACTGAATTTTTGGAATCTCTAGATTTTCAACTATAATCAATTCAACCTTATATACGTTTACCTCAAGATCATATATTTTATTAAGATCATAGAGAAAAGAGATATTATGATAATAACTGAAGCTCATTATCGCCTTTATTTGTAAACTGAATTAAATTTTAAGTTAATTGAATATTTATGCCATTAAATCGTTGGATACGAAGTTGAGCTTTATAAAAAATGGGCGTCTAATGAAATCGCTTGTTTCAGTGCGGTTAACAGATCCGAGTACAACCGAAGATTTCATTTAATTCGATGTCGATAAATCACTGAAACAGTGCTGGTTTGGAGGATACCCATCCCGCCGAGCCAAACACAGTTCGGCGAAGCCAGACTCTAATTAAAACGAATGATGCTGCAATAAAGTTAAGAACCAGACGTCGATATCTCGCTCGCATCGAATAATTTCGACGGCGTCGGGGAATGCATTCTGAAGTAGCCAAAATAATTTGTACTGAGAATTGACCTGTTAAAACCTCAAACGCAGACAGATATGTAATTGATTCTATCTTAATAAACCTAAAAGCTTCGATTAATGGGAAAAGCACATGTTGAAATTAACTACCAATGTGATTTATTAATTTATAGTGAAACGTAAGTTGTTTTCAAAAGGATAAAATTTCGAAACAACTTATATTTATGTAATTCATTTTGGATTTTGGTTCTTAAAGTTCGTCCCAAGCAGAAACAGCAAGTTCGCAGACTTCTACTTTATTAAGTTAAAGTTTATATTCGTTAGCGAAAATTTTTGAGTTAGTAAATTTCATCACTCAAGATAACATTAATTGCATTAGGAGTTTCTGAGATCCGTGATGGCAGAGTTCGGATTTATGTGCGTAATTACGTACATTTCTCCAGACAACCCACTCATAATTCGATCGGGTGAAACTAGATTGAATTACGTTTGCTGACAAAAATCATATTAAGTACTGCTTACGGACTTGGCAAACTTAATCATTGCATAATCTCTTTATTCCAAATTTAATCACTCCTTATTTTTGTTGGAAAAATTTGTAAAAATGATTTTCGTGGATATTCATATTCAAAAATTAATCTTCTATTATAAGGTTTGAATTAACCTTTGTTAATTTTAAGAATAATTTTTTTTTCTTGGCACGTATAAGAAAAAATGTAATGGCAAATTATAACACGAACAATGAAATAAATTCAGCGACCGTAAATAATGAACTGAGGGAGCCGGAATAAGAAAAATACAGGTCCGGAAGAGGCACTAATCACCGCACGCATTAGCATTCACAGAACAATGGGCTTAACCTCGAGATAATTCTCCATTATCGGACGCACTTCGTTCATTATTTCCAGGAGATCGCTTAAACGGGCTCCGTGGTGCTACATCTTTCCAATCCCTGGCGGCTACGTGGAACATTATTAAATAGGGCGGATCGTGGTTTTTGAGTCATTAATTTTTTCGTGTTGCGGCGTTGGCGCATAAAAACTCATTTTTATGAGCAAGATGGGGATGTTCGAGATGTCAGGTATAATTTTTTTATTTTGTTTGAAAAACATCGTAAAGGGTGAACGAGGTTAAGTAGGAAAACTCAAAACTTGTGACGAAGAAAAGGTACAAAGTAGTTTCATTTTATAGTTTGTAAAAATCTAAAAAATTGAACATTTTCCTACATAACTCTTCCAGATCATATCATATCTAAATGTTTGGACTTTTCCCGTTTGTAATCAAACTTGTTTCCATCTTTCTGTGCTGTAAGTGTAATGTTAACTGTTTCAATAAATTAACAGCTTAGAAAACAAACACTTATATTATTAGAACGAATATGATTTTTAAATTAGTATGTTTCGTCTATTCTATAATTTATTTTCCATGATTTTTTAATGATTAGAGGAATATATTTTTTATTAGACGAAAATATTGAACAATAATATTTCCAAAATTTTATTGCAAATCGGTTTTGATTGCAGTGGATCCCTCGAGCATCTTCTGTACAGCTGTTTCGGCCCTATTTAGGGCTTCCGTCAGCAGAAGCGTAGCTCGAGACCTTCACTGAAAACTGCTGACGAGGTCCCAAATATAGGATCGAAACAGCTATACAGAGGATGCTCCAGAGATCCACTGCAATCAAAATCGATTTGCAACTTTTTTTTTAACTTTCAATATGCTTTGACAGCACGCTTGGTCACCTTATATGGGACGACTTATTAAGTAGCAAACTGACTGCAATTTATCATTTCCTGTACAAAGTTGTGTCAAAAAGTGATCGCAGGATGTCGCGATTCAAACTATTGAATAAAATTTCGCTAAATTGAGAATTAGAAAGTGTGACAAACATAAAGGAAATGGTTTAAAGGAATATGGAGAAGATTTACAAAACCCTTAGGGGTAGAGAGTAATGCAGATTACGTTTTAACTCTCGCTAAACGTCTTCTCAACACCACAAACGAGAAAGTATTTATTCCTTTATTGTTAGATCCTTCTAAGCCCGAACGAAATTGTGAATTAAATTTTTATGAAGGGATTTTGGCATTCGTCCTAATTTCATCCCTCAGGACATAGCGACGGCAATTACCAGCCAGTTAAGTAAGAGTTATCAGCTTAGTGTTCGGCGAGATTACGTACGTCCACAGAGATTCAATTAAAGTAAATATTTAATGCTCTCTTAATGTCTGGAAATTCAAGTTCCTAACAATTATACTGACAGATCCCGTGAGCTAAAAGTTAGCTAACATTATTGAAATTTTATGAACAATTAAAAATTACCTATTTATTTACAAACAGAATGTTTTAAAAGATATCCAGCTTCAAATCTAATGAATGCAATAATTATAGACGTCCGAATTTACCGAAAAAATTAGGACCTTGAATCTTGAACATTTAAAATAGTTAACATTTTAATTTTCTTTATCAAAGCAAAAACACAAATTTCCTTTTTTTAGATTTATCATGTTATTTAACTTTAGAGCTTTACGTAAAACTAATTCTGAGAAATGAAAATCCCAAATGTAGCAACGAAGCAATTTAAAGCTTCTAAAATAAATAAATGTTGGATGGGAAGAGACAAAAATTAAACGAAGCTCAACTGAATCCATTAATTTATTTTTCTGAATTGCAAACATACAATTCGAAAATAACATCCAACGGTGTGTTAAACGAGAAGAAATGTAACGTCCGCATGTTCGTGGCACATTAATTAGTTAATTACACATTTCTGCTTGTATTTTGGAAAGTTTAATTGCGCGTGTCGGCCCCGTACGCGTGCTCTCTGTCTCTCAACAACATATTTAAATCCACTTAATTTGGTCATGATATTTTATTAAGCTTATTTGTACACACTAACAGATCAAACTTCCGGAAGAGGAGTCCAAGTTATTTACACATTAATTAATATCACTTTGATTTAAGTCGTATAGGGGGGATTATCCTACTAATACCCTGCCACTCTCGAGCCGTACGAATTGGGGCTGTATTACGTAACCCCAAATTTTAAGCAGCATAGCAGTATGCACAAAAACTGTGGTAAAACCGGAGTACACCCGGATTTTGTGCGAGCTCCGTCATCTGCCATCACGCTGCTCGCTATTACGACCGGCCCGCCTCCGGCAGATACGCTGGATACTTCCGGAGCAACGCAGGTCGTCACCTGGGGGGCCGTGTAGTTATCGAGACCCTGACATCTCAAACGATGCTCCCCTAGGCACGCACTGTACGCAATCGCATGAGGGATGTAGCTCTGATCCAAAGTGCCTGTAAACAAAGTGGTTGCCAAGGGTCCGAGGGCGTACACGGGGACGTCTTCTCCACCATGCGTTGCCCATTGTCGAGGAACCGCTGATCCGTGAACCTGGTTGCGATCTTCACTTACTGAACTGGAATTTATAGGGATTACTCGGGGGTTGCTGTAGCCTGGACCGTTACCATAGAGAATAGTTGTATAGGGTTGCCCGTCTACATCTGATACTTTGCTATCCGGACCTGTAATCAAATACAAAGAGTTGTCTGCAATTAACGTAAAACATAGCCGGATTTTAGTCTTCAAGAGATTAGAAGAATCAAGTCCTTAATTAGGTTGTAATCATCAGGTGCGCTTTTATTTAATCTCAACTTATTTTTATATTTTTGAAACATAAATTTTAAACGTAAAACAAGTTCGGTGGCAACAAAACAAAACGCCACGTAACAACGGTCGTCCGGCAATCAATAACAGATTAACAACAAAGGGCAGAGCAGTTACAAATTAGGAAACGGTAATACCCGGAGCTCGCCTGTAAGGACTCCCTAATCCTGCGAACGTCAACATGTGTGCGGCATTCAGGACCAAAGGCACGTCCAACCTTTGTTCCTTCTCGCAAACGGACTTAACAATAATAAAAATTTATTGCCAGACGCGAGCTGCAACGTACTACACCTCACGAAAATATTTTGGGCGAATATAAATTTCTGTTTTCTGTGTGATTTATGTCAACAAAGATAACTTGTTCACAATTAAACATAACACATATCTGATTTACTTTTACACGTAACATTAATAATATTATATCGAAATACATATTAGAGCTAATCTATTCTAGATTGCAAATTGGAAACCCTAAGTTCTACTTTCTTTCGCGATTGAAGGATTAAAACGAATTTTCCGATATCACGTCGCTGTTTAAAATCACATCCCCTTCCCTACAATTGCGCTGAGAAGTGGGTGTACTTCGATTTTATGGCCGTGGATAAAAGCCGAAACTCCGGATAATTCGCTCGTCATTTTTCACTGGAGATTAGAGGATGAATACTTAATATACAGAATAACCCGTTTTTGGAAAATGAAATTGTCGACTGTATGAAGAGATTAAATAACAATTTATTATCTTTGGATGTTTTATGTTTATGAAGTAATCTGGGTGACAAGAAATTCATTGTCAAAAAGAGTCCACTTATTTGAACTACTTATTTTATATCTCAGAAAATATTTATTTACATCCGAAAGAATGGGAAACTGGACGAATCACAACAATAGACGAGGGTGGGATGATAATTGGCTAGCCTCCGCATAGATGGCGCTCGTATCGAAAATATTTATAGGTCATTTTGAAGATCAACTCTCAAGTTGTCAGTAGTGATAATTTTATATTACTGAGTCAAGTAGTTTCTTGTTAGCAGCTATTGAAACAACACGTGTTTTGTGTTTTATTAGCAATGGAAAATATTGAGCATCGCGCTGTTATCAAATTCCTTTTTATAAAGGGTTTGAAAGGCTCAGAAATTTTTGATGAGATGAAAAATGTATTAGGAGAAAGTGCTCCATCATATGCAACCATAAAAAACTGGGTTGCTGAGTTTAAACGGGGCCGTACGAGCATCCAAGATGAACCCCACTCTGGACGCCCAAAAAGTGTCACTACAACAGAAATGGTCGCCAAAATCCACCATATGGTAATGCAAGACAGACGACTAAAATTAAGTGAAATAGCCAATATTGTAAAGATTTCAAAAGAGCGGGTATGCAATATTATAACCAAAGAATTAGGCATGAAAAAGCTGTCTGCGCGTTGGGTGCCGCGTTTGCTTACACTTGAGCAAAAACACGTTCGAATGCAACTTTCACAAGAGTCTCTGGATCGTTTTAAGAAAAATCTAACCGATTTTATGCGACGATTTGTTACCATCGATGAAACTTGGGTTCATTACTACACGCCTGAAACCAAACTGCAATCAAAGCAATGGACAGAACCTGGTTGCTCGGCTCCAAACAAGGCAATGACAGTAAAATCAGCTGGCAAGGTTATGGCATCAGTATTCTGGGATGCAAAAGGGATTTTGATGATCGATTATCTTCCAAAGGGACAAACAATAAATGGCGAATATTATGTTAACCTTTTGGACCAATTGCAACTAAAAATTCAACAAAAAAGGCCCGGTTTGGCGCATAAGAAAGTCATTTTTCATCAGGATAATGCAAGGCCTCACACCAGTGTCATTGCTATGGCCAAAATTCATGAATTAAAGTACGACTTACTTCCACACCCACCCTACTCATCTGATCTGGTTCCATCTGACTTCTACCTATTCCCCAAGCTCAAAATTTTCCTTGGTGGACAGAGATTTTGCACGCACGAAGAGGTCAAGTGCGCTGTTGACTCCTATTTTGCAGACCTTGAAGAAACGACCTTCCGCGATGGGATCAAAGCTTTAGAGCATCGCTGGATGAAGTGCATTCAACGTTTAGGAGATTATGTTGAGAAATAAAAATGATTTTGAAAACGTAAAGCCCGTCTTTCATTCCCAGGCTAGCCAATTATCATCCCACCCTCGTATAAGAAAAGGGACCAGCAAAATTTGTGGAAACTGTAGGAAATGAAGTTACTATCAACTTTTTTTTTAACAAGTTACAATGTTAAGTACAAAATCGATCGCACGATGTGACCTACCCTATTGATTATTACTATCAACTGCATATAAAATTATGTCCGTAATGATATAACAGAGCCTGGGTAGAATAATAGAGAAGATAGTAGAACTATATCAATGAGGATCTACCAAAGTTGAGATATATACTTTCAATTGATAGTCCAAAAGACACATAAATATCCGATAGAAACAGAGATGTTGTTTACATAGAGACTTCTAATGAGCCTTTGACTCTATTCAAAGACAGAAATTAATGAGAGCATTAAAAGGATTGGATGTAGAAAGACTGAAATATGTGTATGCAATCAGCAGAAATGGAAAGTTTGAAGTAAATGAAGGTGCCCGTCCCGAGATTCATTGTTAGCACCCTTATTCAATGTCAGGTATTGGCTTATGTAAAAAAAATAAGAGAACCTCAAAGAGGAGGTCAAATAATAGCATATGCTGGTGATATTGTATTCAAGACAAAAAGCAAAAAAGTTTGAAAGAAATGCTAAAAGTATGAGTGAATGAAGCAGTGTAAGAAGGAGATGAAGATAAGTCGAGAAAATTCAAAAATTATGAATAAATAAAGAATAATAAAATTAAAATTAGAAGATTATAACAAATCCAGAGTAACAATAGCAAGTAATGAGGGTAGAAATAAATGAGAAAATAACAAAAATAAACAGGCAATACCATATAAAAAATAGCAGAACATTAAAAAACAAATATTGGTAAAAACACAAAAGTGGAAATATCGCAGACTATCATAAGATCAATCATGATTCATGATGCCTGGAGTAGAAACTCTGACAATAACAAAAACACTTTAAGGATAATTGAGAGAAGAATACTTTGGCGCCCATAAGAATAAAGGAAGGCGAACACAGAAGAAGAACCGAATTGGCACATAGAGAAAGACATAGCGAAGAAAGAACAAAAAGTGAAGCGGTTGGGGCAAATATGGAGAGCGGGACCAAATGCAACATTTTTCTCAATATTAGAAAGAAAACTAGGAGGAAAAGAAGAAGAATGATGTAGAACGACCTGGTTGTAGGAGGTGACTGCTGATCTAAAAAAATGTGGGCTCAAAATTGGGAAGGGAAAACAAAGAGCATAAAGATGTGGTGAAGTATAAGTGGAAGGATTTTTACCCACGGAAGATTGGTACTGAACTACCCCTACTCCTATCTAAATTAAAAAGAAGCGGCATTACTCCTCAATGGAGTAGCTAGCCACTACATTATGTGTTCGTAATTGAAACATGTTTAATTTTTGATAAAACAAATTGGCAGTTAATAATCAATAAATAAAATTAAGGACGTGTTAAAGAAACTGGGACACTCGCCGTAAAAAAAGTCTTTATAAATCGTATTTCGCCGAAAAAAAATCGTCTAAAATAAATTTCAAGGTTAAGAATCTAATCTGCGCCTTCACATTACCTCGTTTTGACACGTCGCGTGGTCCAATATTTCCGGCGCTATTTTCATAATCAGCCGTCACGATTAGTTCTTTATGCTCGCTCAGGCGAGCATAAATTCACACCAGCCCCAACCGTATCAGAGATTTGGTAAAATTACGCGTGTTGCCCCAACAAAAATTTGCATGCACACTAGCGAAGTACGTGACCCGAACAAGGATTAAACCCCCGCGCGTGTGTGAATATCGTGTGCTTTTAATTAAATGTATGCATGCAAATGGGTTGGATGAAGAATTTTCTTTGGCACTAATGATTAACATGATTAATATAGGTTTACCCACATATCTGAGCAAGTATCTTGACTGGGAATTTAGTAATTGTTTTGCGTGAGAAATAGAACGCAAATTGAATTTTAGTTAAAGTAGTCTCTTCTATCGCCGTATACAAAATGCAGGGGAGCGTGCGTGGGAAAATGATAACCTGTGGACAATAACAGCCAACCTGGTTTAGGTATAAAAAAAGCAAAAATAATGCATGTTGTAAATCAAGATTTGAGTTGTTATTTTTACAGAAAAATAAATATGTTTTGGATAATGTTTGCTAAAACAAGTTTATTTATGCAGCAATCGATACATGGGTCTCATTACTCTAACATGTAGGCAATAAGAGCCAATTCCATTTTTTTTTTAATGAATATGTTATAATTTCTGTTAATGACAGAAATGATACAGTTATGTTCTGTTAATAGTTTTTCCTTACATGAAATACCAGAAAATTCTTGAGAGAATACACTTGACATTTTTCAAGATATATTGATTTTTCCATAAATGGTTCTCATTCCCCACGTCATCTCTATACATTGATATGAAAGAATTAAACATCAATTTGATTGACAGATACACACACCAAAGTAGATTAAAACAATAATAATAATAATAAAGTAATTCATTTGGAAGAAGTATTTGTTGAATGCTAGGTTTTATTATTTCGCATAAAACAGATGCAAAGTTGTGTTCGGCCGACGTATTTGCATGAAAATAGGACATCTTTCGCGGATATAAATATGGAATTTACAAGGGCGGTAGTACGTAAACAAGAAGCATAATTCAAAACTTCCAACGAAAGGCCTTCTGGGTGCGTATATACATACATTCAAACGTAATGCGAGAGCGCGTCGCAAAAACGGACGGCAATTTAAAGTTGTCCTATTTTGCGAGTTCATTGCAAAAGTTGTGTGAATTATTCGGACTCAACTCAAGGTATTAAATACGCTCGCTTTTATTTTCTAAGGTGATCAAGTAAAATGGGGTGGATGAGTACGTACCAAGTATGGGATGACCCCTTGGCGTTGCCTGTCCACCCATTGTTAGGACGTGTGAGTGATCTGAGGTTAAGACCAAAAGGGTTTCGGTTGGATTGACCAAAGCTAAAGCCGCCAGAAGGGCCGTTTCCATTGCCAAAGTTTCATCTAGGGCTCGGTAGGCGTTGTTGTAGTGGTGGGCGTGATCGATCCTGCCACCTGCAAAGAGAAAATAGGACGAGCTAATTTATTATTATTAGGATGAACGGAAAACAGATGGTTTCCGAAGGTCGTTGGACGCACTGGATTATCCCTATTATTTGAACTATTCTGCGAATAATTTTACGCACTAATCTAATAAATTAAAGCGGCGGCGCCTGTCTCTGACCGGACCATTATTTTAAGAGTCTCTCAACGGACGAGCTATAATAATGTGATTTTATCCTAATTTTATTTTTTCCATGAAGGGTAAATTGCGTAGCGCAATCTGCAAGTTTCTTTACGTCTACAATATGAAGCGCAGTAAATTTTCCTGCTCATTTTCTTTGAGGTTCTCATTTGTCTTTCTACTTTATCTGAACGACGGACACAATACCGGACCGGACAATCGCTGAACCAAGCTATCCGTCTCGCCTCAGTTTTTCGCTTCGGCGATCGACAAACGACGCAACAACAAATAAAAACAGCGGAGAGGGCGAAATTTATTGAAATTCTTTTACGTCTTCCTTTTATTACTTGTTTATGATAACGGCGCCGTTTCTACTGCGGATCCGTCAATTTTGTTTGCGTGTGTGAAATACGAACGAGATTGACTTGCGTGAATTGAAGGGATGAGATAGAAAATACGTTTCGCATCGGATTTTAATATTTTTGCTTTGTCTTTTTTGTGCAAATAGTGTCCTTTATTACATTATTTAAACGAATCAGCGCATTTCATTAATGCACAGCTAACAGAAATGGTAAATGAAGAACTTTATAAGGAATGACAAAAAAATTAACCAGAATGTATAACAAAGAGATAAGAAAGTTTAATTGTCTCCAGATGAAGTTAGAAATATTTATGTGACGTTAAAGGTGAGAGAGAAGAAGAAATATACAATCAAAAAGTTTACAAATTTTTAAGAAATCGAGTGAAACCAGAAGGACTAAAAAATCTTGAGAAGACATATTAAGCAGAAAGGCAAAGAGAAATTAAAAAAAAAGATGAAATTGACCGAAGAGGGCGCAGGCAATACAAAAACGTTGAATTGTTCCAATATCGAATTGACATTTGAAACGTTTGAAACGTCAGTGTTGAACATATCTACTAAGGAATTGAATTCAATTTTCAAGAACTCCACTGTAAATTTAAAAAAGAAGTTAGAAGAACAGCAACTTTTAAACAATAAGGAAATGAAGTTATAAGAAGAAGCAAGGAAGAAAGACAAAAAAGGATTATCTTCTTTGGAGGAAATTCTAGTGATAAATAAGTAAAGCTTATTTATTAATCGTCCCTCGTATAATGGTCCTTAATTTCTACGAATATTTTGTGGGAAGTTGTTTTCTTAATAAATTCATGTCGATCCGTTCTTGCTTAAAAGAAAGAATAAAAGCAATCGTATTTCGGAGCTACCGAATTTTCTCAAGATATAACTCAAATCTGAACCGGACCTAATGCCAGAAATTGATTTTTTCAAAACAAAGGAACATGGGAAAATATTATCCAATAAGGTATTTCCGCACAGCGACCTTCCTTTACGAACTTATAAAAGGATAACAAAGTCTTTTCCTTCGCTGTTGGAAACAATAAAATGTCCTTTTAAATAAACGTTGCCCGCCCAGTATTTATTTCAGCGTATCGAATCACAACCCCACTGATTGAATCGGAAACTTTACGTCGTTTTTCGATTTCCGGTGGATGAGACGGACGCTTGTTAATTAACGTGCGGTACAAATCTGCGGGAAGGAAAGGAGCCTGTTTTCCAATTATCCGCGTCGAACGCGAAGAAATGGCGGATTTGCGTGGCGAAATTAAAAAAAAGGGTGAAAAGTCGCAGCTAATTAGACTTGACGGGCGACGACTAAATTCGCGGCTTTGTAATTCAAATGCTGCGAGGTTTGTTCTATTTCGGTAATTCTCTTGGCCAGGATTTTTTTTAAACCTTTATTTTAACACGATAGCGTAAACAAAATTTAATCTTCATTTACGAGACGAAATTTGCTTTCATTTACTTTAGAAAGAAAGCGGAAATGCACTTGAGAGTAATAAAAACTCAAAAAAAGTCAAAGATGGAATATGAAGTTTAAGTACTATGTAAGTTAAAATATGTAACAATTAAAATTTTAATGTTGTTTAGAACTTCATTTAATCTAAGACAACAATTCAAAATTCCAAGAGTATCTTTGATTTGGATTTTTATTGCTCTCACCGTACTTTTAAACCAAAAATAAACGCAAAGAACATAACTTTTTTAGAGAAGAAAAAAATTTAGAAATACAGATTGCTTTAAATGTTCTTAAATACGTAGATATAATGAAATATTACCGATTATTTCGAGGACAAAAACTTAAGCTTTAGAAAACTATCTACGGATGAAAAGTAAATTGGTAAGGCAAATTCTTTTCTTTTTCTTCTTATCTAATCTTTTTGCAACACCAGTTTGTTACACACTGCGCGTCCCTTGGATTTCTTTTGACACATTTTGCTTCAAATATCTTTCTAACGGATATTATCACTCGTCATTCTTTCTAAATCTCCGTTCCACATCAGTTTTCTTGGAATTTCGTCTGTGACTAAAGCGGACGCACCGTTCTGGCGTTTTTCAAATACATTCAACCTGCTATTGTCTTTTTACATATTTTTAGAAATTTTAATAATATTATTTATTGTTGAATCAAAAGATCACTTCTCTCTAAGTTACTTTTATTTGATTTGCCTAAAATGTTCTAAATTAAAATTTAAATTTATTTTAAACTGATTTCCATGCAAGTTTGTGGAAGTCAAATAACCTGAATCCCCATGCACATTAATTTACTAGGTAGCTAAAAAAATGTATAAAACCTTAATTAAATTGTCGCTAGTGTACTTTTAACGTCAGTGTAATTACAACCCGTCTGAAGAAGAACGAAAGTCGAGGTTGTTTCACGTTATTTACTTTGCTGTCCTGAACAAGCTTTTCTCATCAAACTTTGCCAATATAACTTCGGACCTATTCGTATTTACACATAAACAAATTTTGAACATCGAGCTGCCTAAATTTTCTTCCCTTCTATAGAAACTCTTTGTTTTTGAATTAATTCGATGCAGGTAAAAGAGATTCCACTTGATTTTTAATTAAGACGTTGCAATTAGAAGATTTCACAGCGCAGTTCATAAAAGTGAACGACGGGATAGTAATTTTTCTTTCATTTTTTTTTTTTTGAGAAGCGATGCTGCCAGTGCTCGACGCTTTTGTAATCTGGAAATAATTAAGGCATATTGCCGTTCGTTTGCATAATTGCGCAGTAAAAGCAGAACTTTTTAAAGTACTAATATCTTTTAATTAGCGCCCATGAATACAAATATTTTATGGCGTCGCCCAAGCAGAAAATGAAGAAATATCCCCGCGCGCAACCCAAACTTATTCCGGCGGACGTAACGATATTAGCACAAGATGAAATATAAACTTTTATATGAGAGATCGGAAGTTTCCCGAAGAGCTCGCCCGTCTTAATTCCTAGTAAATACATTCGGAATTTTAAAGAGTAAGAAAAGAGTATTTCTTTCTGTAAATTCAGCGTTCATTTCCCGAATAAAAACATGAGTTGCCAAAACGGTGTTAACTTTTACATTAAAAATGTATCTCGAATTCGTTGGGTTTTTGGATTTCCCTGAATTCTAAAGTGTTACGGACGCTTCCTGAATTAATTTAATTGACCGAACATGAAATGTTCGACTAAACGGTAGAAGATATGTACTTTAAGCTCAGGTTTTACAAGCTCAGTACAACTTTAAAATGTTTCGGAGTAGCACAGTAAATCTGTAAAGTTATATTATTTGTCTTAATGTAACCGAACTAGGTAGTATCTTTACTGTTAAATTTCATTTCATAAATACGTTTATATAAGATTAATAAGATTAGTTATGGAAGGTGACTTTGCTGTAAAGATGGTTTTATACTAAAAGTTTGTAATGCGCTTATTACGTTTAAATACGTGAATGTGAGAATTATATCGAGACAAGAAAGCACAGCAAAGCTAACGGGCCGTGTATTGGAAGCCAATACGACGCACGGGGAATTTAAGACGTGAAAGCAGTAAATAAACACCGAAAGCAAACGGAAATCGCATTGCCAAGCTTCCCGACCGATCGATCCCACTGATTTAATTTCACATTTCTTAAAGCAAAAACAGGCGAAAATTACATAAGTGTCGCTGAAAAGAATATAAACGACGCGCATTTGCTCCGGAAGCTTTTATTCTTTTTTGCTTCGATTCGAATCATATCTATAACTCGAGTGCGGCCCATCATAAATCCAAGCTTTCTGTTGACAACTACATTAAATCTTCCCCTATCTTGTATGCATGAAAAGCAATCACTAACAGAGAAGCTCACGATGCTTGAAACAATTAAATAAACACACTTTGTGCACGCGTATATGTATATCTCGGGGTGGAAAGAAGCAACGGAAAATATACCGAATCGGTTTTCGGTAAATTGCCGTTAAGTGAGATTTATGCGGGTCGAAATTGTTATAAAGCAAAGGATGTAATAAATCTCGTAGTAAAATATCAAAGATTTATACTGCCGATCCAGATAAACGCCGTAAAACTTTTAGTGTGCGATAAATTTTCTTTTAAAAAATGCGTCGTAATTGTGACTTAGGCGAGGATATTTATTTTCAGCACTAACGCGCTATTTAATAAAAAAATTCTTTCCCTCTTAAGAAAAATTGTGCAATTTTTTTTCGAGGGTGCCTTAATTTATGGATACAATCACATTAAAATCTGAGTCAAGGATAAAAAAATACATAACTCTTCTTTAAGTAAATAATTTAGTTAAATTGTTTTAATGCTGTTCCTTAATTCCATAATTAAAATTCCAAATATTTTCTTTCATTTAATCAATCGAATTACAAAATATGTTTGCATAAAGAACACATATGAAATAAATTATGTGCCTAATCAAGTATATGAAATACATCTTTATTTTGCTTCATTTTACGATCATAGAAAATAGCATTATTTTGACGTACGATTACGCTGAAGAATTATTCTTGGCCGGAAACTATTAGAAACCTCTTTTATAGGAAAATTTGTATTTAGGACATAAATTTCTCATTCATAAGAATTTTACAAGATGTTAGACTTCCCTTGAGGAGTGGGAGATGAATTTTTAAAATGTTCACACTTATTCTTTCAACAGTTTGTTACGATTTAAACTTTTTATTCTTTTAACGTTATGGGGCCTTTATTTTTCGTTCGTTGCCTACTAATAATCATTGCATCCATAAAAAAATGCATAACTATAGGCGAGAGAACTAGTAAATTTTCAGTTTTTAATAAACATACAATTTAAACTAAAGGTATAACACTTTTTCAATTCTTTTTCGGTATTCATTCGCATCCATCCGTTTCTGGTGTTAAAATACACACACGGACGTTTAACTTTAAAAGGTATTGTTGTTGTCTTCAAAAGTGGTATTTTATACTTGCGGTAATTATTTCTATCTTTTAAGAAGTTAATTTTATCCAAAAGAGAAAGACTTAACTTCTGAGGTAGTAGTTTGCATCCCTAAAGGAGTTAGTATTATTCAGGAAGTGTCAAGCATTTTTATCCTTAAAAGACTTATCTTATCTTATACTTTAAATACTCCAAAGAGACGAATGCACTTTTCGTAATATTGCATCTTTTATCCTTTGTTCTTTTGTGCGAAAATAAATGAATTCCTTATTGCACTAGAATATTAAACTTGTCTGAAGGGATTGGAATAAAGACGTGCATAAGGCCTCGCCAATACTCCGCAGTAAATAAACCTTGTATCATCTCTGGTGTCATTTGTTAATATGTCACTATTTTTTGTTGCTATAATATTTAATGCGGGAATAAAATGACGGTTCTATTTTAAAACCAGCATTCACAGCTGTTGGTAGGCATACACTACTCATAACTTGTAATGAGAACGTCAATCAATCCCTTCCCTCATACATCAGAATTTACGTATAGACGAAAAGTAAAGATCGAAGTTTCTTCTATTTTAAATCAAAATGTTCAAATTAGCTATGCCGAAAAATACTTTATTAAAAATGAACTAAAAATAACCAAAGCGATGACGAAAATAAGACACAGTTCTATTTAAAAAAAATATTTAAATTTAATCTAAAACTGAATAAATTAAAGTTATCTTTTTATTAAAATTGCGAATTTCGGTGGGCTACAAAAAAATGCTCGATGGAGATTTTAAATAAGCAACGAAGAAATACGGGCTATGTTATGGAAATGATGTAAAATCATCATTCCACAAAACAAACGAATTTCACTCACGATTACAATGAGATCCTGTTCCGAGCGGAAACAGAGCAACCCGACATCACTTAAAACGTATCAGGTGCGGGCTTACAGAGAGAGAGCCGTAATAATGCCGAGCAAATTACTCACCCTCAACGAACAAGAAGAAACCTTTGGGATTCTTCAAGAGGATCGAGAGTGCGGATCGCGTCATGTCTGCCAGAGAAGGATCACCCGTAGGACCCGGATCTCGATCCGCCTCAAAATCCATGTGCGAATAGGAAAAAAGACCTGTTAACAAAGGAAATAATTAAAAGACGCAAACTATTATTACGCTTCTTAATGTCAACTGAAACCAAGAATTTCAGTCACTTGATGCATAATTCACAAGGTTCCTTATACAGGTTGTTGCAAATTTCAGGTTTATCTTGGAGGTTTCGCTATGTCAAAGTAGTTTCAATTGCATTTAATTGATTTAAAAGAAAGTTCAGTAGTATTGATCTTTTTGTAATTTAGTTTTAGCAAGAATTTTCTGAAATGCCAGAAATGTGAAGTTACAAGGAAAAAGGAAGAAAATGTTACATTAATTCCTGTATTTTACGACAACTTGAAACCAACAAATTTCAGAAACATCGCGTCACAGTGCAGATGCAATAAATAACGCGTACACGTGACTGTCGCAGTAATGAAATTAAATTTTTCTCCGGCCGCCACCACTGCAGTTTCCCCGAACACATCCTCGCACGAAGTAGTTTTCGACCTTTTTTTAAAACTGAATGAAATTACTATAAAATTGTTAACATGCAACATTTGTGGTCACTTTTTTGAAAAATATGATTTTGAAAAATATACTGCGATCCTAAAATATCGAGAATGTAATATGTATAATAATAAGCAATATATTGATAGAAATTTCAAAATTCCGGATACTTTCTAGACAGTCTATATTTCTTAATCGATGGATTGGTAGACGGGAACCTATTGAATGCCCGGAAGGTCTCCGGTTGTAACCCCTTTAGATTAATTCCTCTGGGTTATTTAAAAGCTCAAATTTATTTTAATAAACCTCCAAATATTGAGGATTTAAAGCAGAGAATTCGACAAGAAATTCGTTTGTGACTTGCTAGACAATATTCAACAAGCGTTTGTCTCTAGATTTAACTTGAAAGCTTCCGTGGCCGTCGTCCGCGATTGAATTGATTTCCGGTTGGAACCGAGTCACGTTGGTATTTTCTGCTGCCAGTAGAAGACACCAACACGGTTCCAATCGGAAGCTAATTCAATCGTTGTTTCTAGAGTAGGACATTGTCTCGTCATTAACGGACAGCATTTTGAACATTTAATTTAATTTTAACATCGTTTTATTATTAAAATGTTTTTTTTTTAAGTTTGATGTTTTGTTTTCATTTGAATAGATTTTTGTTGAATATCTCGATTATTTATCAACCGTTTTATTTATTGTATTCAGCATTAAAAATGCTATTATTATTAAATTAAATAAATGTTATTATTATTAAATAGGGTATCATGAGGAGTACCATTTGAATTTTTAAAGTTGGGGTTGCTAGCGCTTAGGAGTTGAGGGGCGAGGGGATAAAAATTACATGTTTAAATGATTTAAAGAAAGAAATCGACATGTCCAAGTATTTTTCTGAAACATTTTTCTCAACCATTTTGTAGAATTTATTCATTACCTTCGTGAAACATTGTATATTTTTCTTATAAGTTAGTCGAATAGATTTTGGAAAATCGAATTAGAAATCTGACATGAAAATAGAAAGTGTTGGTGCGAGTAGGAAAAAAGAAAATAATAAATTCTCGTCACGTTTATCAACAAACAATAAAACTGCGTCGTCTTCCTAATAGTAGGTCGTCACTCCTGTGCTTTCAAAAAACGCACTCGGACGAGTTTGTCGCACGCCTGGGAAAATGTGTCCTGAAAAACAATAAAGTGCTTCAGTTTTTGTTTTAAAATTCCACGAACGGAAGCAGCAGTTGCGATTTGCTGACGCCGTCGTTATTTTCTTCTTCGTCATACATCCAGTTTCCGATGATGTATTTTCGTTGTAGAATCGTTTATTTTCGAGCCAGAAGAACTCTATACGCTGGTTAATTAAACTGGAAGTCACAATCATCCTTATGTTGTTTGTTAGTATCGAAAGATACGTTTGTAGAAAATTCAATGAAGTTACTAATTTAAGAGAACTGCAAAGAGTCTTTCCTTTTTGTATTTTTTGCACTTAACTTTCATACTAAAATCAGTTCAGTTCAAAATCAAAGCGATTTGATTTTGATTTAAACTTTTCAATTGAACATCAGATATAAGCCCTGATATTTTTAGAAGAGCTTGTAAAGACAATATAAATTTGTTTGACTAGGAGCGTCAGGGTGCTTTTAAATTGCTTACAAATTCACTTGGGGATTTCCAATTAAAAAATAATACTAACAAGGCAAAGGTTTTTGATTTTATTTTATTGAGTAAATAAAGTAAACGTACTTGAAAACAAAAAAAAATTGTGGCTGGAATTTCGTTTAAAGTTCCCATACGGAAACGCAGTAAAACTGAATTAAACCCTCCGTGCATAAAATCCTTCCATTTATTCAGTTCAAAGCAGACAGTTACAAACTAAAACAACATGTTTGTCCTTCTGCTCGACTGACGCCTGTTTGTTGTTAGCATCAGCTCTGTGTAACCGTTTTGTGTGGAAGGGAAAAAAAGCGCCGTCATGTTTCGCTGCAGCTGTCAGAGCCAAGCGGCAGTTAATTATTATTGTGATACCGTTCGGATATCCGAATTCGAATCGAATTAGTTTAATTTATGGGCCATTACAATTGTTTCAGATGCATACAATCGGATGAATAGGTGAGTGGTATCCTTGAATGTCTAACTGCAGTGAAGTATTATTATTACACCTACGTACTTCCTTAGTGGTTCATTAATACAGTTGCACGAAAACCCATTCTATAAGCACGGAAAAAACGTAGACTCGGTTTATTTATATAAATGTGAGAATAAATTGAAGGTTAAAGTTAAGTTATGATGAATAAATAAGGTCCTTAATAGAAAATGAGTTAACTAATCGTAGGATGTAACAGAATGGAAATTAAATCCATTTCATTTAATGATTTCGTAATTTTAAGAATGACTTACTTTCCTGAACAAGTCTGCCCATTACTCTCCTAAATAACATCAACAGCACATTTTCATTTAGACTCGTAAAATATCACCCTAGTAAGAGAGAAACGTGAACAAGGCCAAGACAAATACGCCCTCCATTTCCCTTTTTTTATTTAATGAAATCCGACGCAAGTCTTAGGTTTGGCTTACCGGTTTGAAGCAATATTTTAGGGGAACCATTCTAGTAGGTGGCACGGCCGAAACCGTTATTATGGCACTTCCAGCTCTGCTTAGCACGTTCTGTTGAGATATTTTATGTGTCGCTGTTTCTTAAAGCAGATTCTCTTACTTATTTTTTTGTCGCCTTCGGGCGGGAAAAGATCGCAAAAAAATAAGGGAGTAATCTCGATTTTAATTATGTACGTCGCTTTGAGATATTTATTTCATCTTCTTTTTAATTTACTTCTGAATCAAATGGAATAATTCAAAATAAATCTTCTTAAATAAGTACTTGAATACTTGATTAACTAACAGTCATTTTTAATAAAAAAATAAAATAAAATCTAATTAAAAATCATTGTCTGTGTTGTTTTTAATGAGAATTGAATGAACAATAATATTAAAGAACAAACTTTTAATGAAAACTTATTTACTAATTCGTTTCAATAGCTGCGTGAATTCAAGTAAGAGTATTCCGAGCATATTAAGGCCGATAAGAGATAATAAAAGGCCGTCTCACCGAGCAAGTAGTCGACTTGGTTTGGATTAATTTTGTCAAGCTGCCCTTTATTCCAGACGTATTCCGCCTTAAGTCCGCGCTTCTTCTTATCTCGTACCCAGTCGTCGATAAGATTTCGACCATCCAGGCGCCGGCCTTCTTCTTTGGTCTGTTCGGGATCCTGGGCCACTTTCGGCAGCCAGTGGCGCCTCCCACCTCCGAGTAATATCTATAAATACAAGAAATGAAATTAGAAACGAACAGTTACTTGAGGTATAATATCATCCGCAAATGGTCTTTGTACACAAAGACGTGCCAGACCACATTTGTCTGCTGTGGAAGGAAATGAGGTTAAATGCGGTTTAGTGCCCCGTCAACACGACACCACAAACTGACGTATTCTGTGTCTTATCAAAGCTCAACATACACGAAGTTTCTTGTATTTAGTATAATTCAAATACATTTCTTGTTTATTTGTAATGCTATGGCGGCGGCGGCGGCGTATGTAAAGCCAAGAAATAAATTAATTTCAAAATAGACTAAAGAATATGATACTTAATATTAGGAAAGAATTATAAAAGAATAGGCCAGCAGTTCTTGTCAAATATAAAAAAAATACATGAAACGTAGTGTTTTCGTCAAAAACGAATTGAAAATAGAATTAAGAGTATCATTTTATAATAATTGAATAAGGGAAACTTCGTCCTTCGCCGTCCATAATTAATTCCGCTCCTCTTCCAGCTCATCTTGATTTCGTTTTATTCTGTGCAGCTTTAAATAAGATGTATTCGAGCAGATGTTTCGTTAAATTTCGCAGGAACTTCCGATTCATTTGTTCTTTTGTTCGCCAAGAAGTCGAAGCAAAATATCCAGAGATTTAATGAAGAACGTCGATTTTCGAAAATATTTACGATCGGGAGGACCGCACCACCCCCCAATCCCTAAAGCAAACTTTCCGCTTTCGGTAAATACTATTTAAAAACCTGACTTATTAAAACGTATTTTTTTTTTATTTTTACGAACGGAGAATAAACAAAGGTCGAGATAATTAAAGATGAAATAAAATGAAATGACTAAATCTTTGCCCTCTGACAACACACAATTTTGATATGTATTCTAAAGCAAACGCCAATTCGGACGTGATGCAATAAACGCGACGATCCAGCATATAATATCAATTCTATAAGAACGACGACAATTATGGCGGCTCCTCGTTCCTTCATCTTTAATGCATTTCGTGCGTTTCAACGCTGCTTACAAAAATTACGTCCGCGCCATCATCGTAAATAAAACTGTTATAAATCGCCGAATTCATTTTAATGGCGCTTGCCAGTAAATCTTTCGCAAGCTCAACATCATTGGGGCTTTATTTTCCCGTTGATGGAAAAAATGCAAGTTTCAACGTGCACGCTTGTCGTAATTGAAATAAACTGGATTATTAATGTTTCTAGCTCGGTTGGAAAATGCGGAGCATTGTAAATTTTCATGCGCACAATTTTTTATGTTTTCAGTCCGGCATTATTTGAATATTCAGTTTTATAAAACAGATTTTAAAAGTAAAAACGAGGTCATTTGTAAATACACAAGAGAAATTGAATTCTGTATTTTTTGTAAGCCAGAAAAAATAATTACTAATTCTGAACTCAGATGAAGTTATTAATAATTCATTCGCTGAAAAACAATTACGGTTTAACTATTTCAAGCAGTCACAAGTAAAAAAAATTCTTGTTTTTCACAAACCAATTATTAAATTAAATTAAAAACAAAAATTGAAACTTTAATTCTGATATTTATCAGCCCTACTCTTCTGCTGATTTAGCTCCAGTCCAGAAGATGCTCATGAAATCAATTGCAATCAAAAGCTACTTGGAACAAGTTTCTAAATTTTCAAATTTACTGCCAAAGGATTATTTGACTGCTTTGCTAAGTATTTGGCAATTCTTACACAATTTTAGGTCATTAATCGGTCGCAAGATGTCGCGATCTAAACTATTAATTTTGAGAACGTTTCATTTTTTAGTTGAATTACTCTTATTCGTCATTTATAAGTGCACACTTCTTTTTTATGTAACGTAATAATAGAAATAAAAGTGATTCTAATTGAAATAAATTAAAACGGTTTAATTTTTAAATATACAACTTGCGAACGGTTGCTAACGTCAAACCTATACCTCCTTCTCTAGTATGGAAGGGGGATGGCTTAGAGCTTAGGGTTGCGATAAGGCTACTTTTAGTACTATTTTCAGTAAAAGATCTCAATACCTACCTATTAAATTTTAGGGTGAAACATATTTCATGTTTTTTTATGACTTTTACTGTTCTTGATTCGTAATATTTAATTTCATTTAAATCGCGGAAGAGGTTTATGACATTATGAACAAATAGCAATAGTAATCAAAAGCTACTTGAAACTCTAGTAAGCTGGCATACATTAAAGACCAATGCTGACAATTTGATGACTTTCATTGTAGTGAGTTCAGACATGTCGAAAATTTAGTGATTTCATGACCGGTTTAGTACCAAATCTAGTGACTTTATTTTAAAATAATTTTAACTAAATCATTATAATAATTATAATAAATAATTATTTTTGTTTCTAATTATAATAAATACTTATTTTTGCTTCTTATATTATTGTTAAACAATCGATCGTCTTTTATTTTATTTTCTTATAAAGAAAAGGGGGAATTCTATTGGAATTCGAACGTATTTTGTCGTCTTCTTAATTTATTGTCCAACTCAAAAATTAAAATGAAAGGTTCTTTTTACATCCAAATCTCCAACCAAAAGTCTTGGTTCTTACATTTGTTAAACTATCGATCGTTTTTGTTTTGCCATTTTTTTATGAGGAAGAAGTCCAAATTCGATTGAAATTCGAACGTTTTTTGTCATCACGTTAAATTTATTTTCTGATCCAAAAGTGAAAACGAAATTGTTTTTTATATTCAATTCGTCGACCATTTTTTTTCCTTGCATTTGTTAAACGATAATCGTCTATTGTTTACGTTTTTAACAAAAACCATCAATTCACCTTTTCTTTTGTAATTTTATACTTACGACAGTGTTGCCACTATTAATCCACGTTAGTAGAATATTTATTATATTGGCAAGTTGTATTCTTTTTTCTTTTAGGCTGTTCAAGCCTGCACCATAGTACAATGTTAGTGATTTTAGTACAATTTAATTTGAAATTTTGGTGCAATTAAAATTCTTTCAATCGCAATCTTGTCTCATATCATTAGTTGCTCTACTTTAGTTTATATCAGGCGCTTAATGTGTGCAGATATAACTGTTGCATGGCCCATTCGTTGTTTCTTACAACTTTTCTTAATACTTATATTTTATTTCCTTAAATAATACTGTATTGTTTTATCCTAATTTTTAATCTGTTTTACAATTTACCAGCTATGGATATTTTCTCAAATGAACAAACTGCCGATACTTAATCAGGAAAATTGGACGTTTATTTCAAATAAAAATTACAAAGACTGTAGCAAAGGACGGGGTTTCTTTTTTATTGTAACCAGACAAAAAGTATTTAATAATGAAAATTTCAATAATGGAATATTGCAATAACATTGTTAGCTTTTAAGATACTTTTCAACGCAGTCATAGAAGCAAATAATACTCGAGTTTTCACGGATCGCCTATAATACGCCGTGATGAGCATTGTTCGTATGCGATCGGATAATCGCTTACTGACTTGGGAGCCGTTCAAAATAGGGATTGTAAATTTGACTTTTTCAATTACCGGTAATTTGGTGAAATTTTCATTCGTAAACGGTGTACCGGTAAACTGGTTTATATATTACATTTATTTATTGGGATAGTTGAAGTCTAAACTATCCCAACAAATTTTATACAATTATATCAGTTAACAGCCATCAATGTAATATTTTTTATGTGATAATAATATATTGCAGTATAAAATATAAGAATACGTATAAAGTATGATTCAAAAGAGTCGCATCACCGCTTGGGAGATAGAGCACGTTATTAGAGCACAAGTATGTTTTTAGAATTGTTCTTTGGTGCTTGGTTTTCAAGATATTAATATTTAAAGATTTTACAAATAGGCAACGCCGCACCTTGTAGAAGCACTTACTAAATTCAAACCATAGATCAAAGGTACCCTCATTTTTGGAATAAAATCTAACACAATAAGAGTTCTCACCTCTTAATATCTCATTTTATTGAACTATTCTTGGGTTTTTTAAGTAAGAGTTTGCTGAAGGAGTTGGTGCTTGCCAAGAAAAACACGGTAAACTTGAAAACAGTTTAGCAAAATCGGAAATTAAAAGAGGCAAACGAGGCAATAACGCTCATTTATTGTGACGTATCAGAGTGTCGATGTTATTTCTAAAATAATGTTAATATTTTCAAAGATTTTCCCTGCTTTATTACGTAATAATAACTATGTTTATTAACGGAGAAAATTTTACATACATGTATCTACATTTCTCATTAATAAGAACATAAAATGACATTGTCTGATTATACAAAATCAACATAAATTCGTATCTTTCAAGGCCTATATCTACGTAAAGAAAATATTTGTTTGCATTTTTGAAAAACAAATACGTTGTTCTAAAAACCATCCAAGTGATGGTGCGGTCCTTTCGAATCAAACACTATAATATGAAAATATTAGAAAACCTAAAGCAGTTTATTAATATACGATCCAGCATTACAAAAGCTTATGAAAATGAAACTATTCTCAACATATATAAAATATAAAATAATATAGTAGAAAATACATTATCAAACTTTTGACAGTATTTTCTATATTAAACTCTTAAAAAATAACGCAAAAAACAACTCTTTAAAACTGTACTTCTACTGGTTAATTTCATAATGGAATTTAGGGGAGACTTTAAATTTAAAGCCAAATGTAAAACAAATATGAAAACACATTTGTTTACTCATCTGAATGTGTCTTTATTTTGAAAGTCTCCTTTAAATTTCATTATGAAATTAGCCCTACAGGAATTAATTATAAATTGTCAAAAAATATATGTTGCTGAAAGGAAATTACACCAAACGACTATTGCTTTACAATTACGATTAGGCCTCATTTATTCACTTCCTAGCAACTTTAACCCTCAGTTTATTCCCATAGTAATAATTGTTTGTAAAATTATTACCATGACAATAAATCGGAAGATAAAGTTAATTGAAAGTGAATAAACCACCCCTTAATCTAATTTTTTTTAGGATCGGGCTTTTGACCTCCTTGTAAACTGCCTTTTACTAAAATGAACATTAAATTAAAGATCAATACAATAGATTTTCATAGCATTCATGTGATTGAGATAGAAGCAATCGTTTAGTTAATCCGAAAGAGATGTATATATACGTGGCTATAACAACCTAAGACCGGCCCTTAGTGAAAAAAATTACCTAAAGGAGTATTAAAATTTTCTAAAAATAACTTTTACTTGGAAATTTTGCAAAATTTTCTAAGAGTGACTATTACTTAGAAAGCATGAATTCTTTTAACGTAGCGCAAATAGAAAACCTTTAATTTATTAAATTACCGGTAAAAAATTAGCAAATTACAGGGAAATCGGTAAATCCGGTATTACAATCCAATATTTAATTAGGACCAAATGTTTAAGTTTTTAGTTTGACTTCTTAAGGGAGAAGTTACATGTGAGATTTTCCTATGCTGCGTTTTTTCTGTTGCGTTTTGTTTCATTAAATTAAGATAGATGTTCTCTCTCTTTCTTCGAAAGAATTTTATTAGCAGAGAGAAGACGTCTATCTCCTTTCAATGAAACAAAACGTAGCGTAGGAAAAACGTTTACCTTGAACACACAAATCTCTTGAATTTTATGAAAAGTTTAAATTATTCTGGCAAATAAGAAAATGCATAATTTAAAAAATTAAGAAAATATTGTACTTAAATTGAACTTATAGCTCTTTACACTTACTATAGCAGTAATAATAAGAAGAGAAACTTTCTCAATATTTTCTATCATAAATCCTGAAATTGCTCTCTGCTGAAACAGAAAGGCAATAAAAAAATCATTAAAAGAAGTATCACGGAACGCATAAACCGAGGCATGAATGCAATAAATCGCGTTCGCCATATACTTAAAGGACCAATGCAGGCGTCGTTGCTTGCTCTTTACCGAAACGGGAACAAGGGAAGGGACTCTGAATTTTATGGGTCAACCGAGTAACATAAACAAAGAGAAGGGCGAAAAAACGCGTTACGAACTTGTACGAGAATGTTGGCAGCACTTGAAAAAAAAAATTACATAAAATACAAAACAGTACTTGTCTTTGTAAATTTACAAAAACTAAACAAATGAAAGGCAGCAATTGAAACCTTCAACAAGTTTTATTTAAATATTGCAAAAGAGTTTGATTTCGGTTCGGAAAAAAATTATTTTTATCATTTATTGGGTGGAAACTAAGACTGTTCTGTACAAGGGAATAAAGTATGGTTACATAGTTGCCGCTTCTCTGGGAGTTTAACTGGAACTTCCTGTTTATCTCAAACAAATCGGGGGTAATTTAGTTCCGTACACATTGCGAAATAGTTAAGCTCCAGTCTAACAACATCGCTTGTTTTGCAGCACTTCGACGTCCACTGATTAAACTAAAGTTCTAAATTCCAATAACCAGGATTTTGCTATTATTTCTCATGAAATCGGCCATGATAGAAGTCGATACCAATCGATACCACTAAATCATTGTAATCACGATAGGGGCGGCTCGCATACATCGAACTGAGAATTACATGTGGAAACACGTCCATATTTCATAACTAACTTGATGCATTAAATACCCGGGTACGGCGGCAACTAATCCGGGACACTCCGGGCCCATGTATTTGCCAAGCGAGTTTGCAGCAGCCATCGGATTTCTCTCGAAAGTAAATTTGTAGAACGCAATAGGAAGAAGCACTCACGTTAATGTTTCGTCCGGGATCGTTTTCTATGAGCTGGCGGGCGAGGTCCTTGCAGGATTTGCGAGCGGCTGGAGGGACTTTGGAATCGTCTTCCCAGTAACGCGACGGCGAATGGCCGTATAAAGCTGCCGGAGTGGCGTGAGTTATCCTCGTGTTTGTAACGATACCCGTCGACTTTCCTAAAAAAGAAAAACACCGTTTCAGCAATTAACATCAAACAAAAAATTCTTTACTACATGTTGTAAATGTTATGTTTTCCACGCTCTTGCTGAGAATTGCTCGTAATAAAATCATAATTTCTTAGGGTATATTTTTAGAGAGTAGTTTTCCTGAGATTGTCTACTTATCAAAAAGCCAATTTATTTATAGTCTTTGTTTTAATTATTATGGTTTTACGAATTTGATCATCATAGCACTTATTGAACCAGACTTCTCCGGATAAACCTTAAAATTGCAAAATGTTTGATTGACGGCTTTGAAAAAAGGACAAAGTTTTTCAATCCCGAAAAAGCTATAAATCGATGCAAAGTTAAATTTTCAGTGTATCTGTAAAAATTCAATTTATTTAGTAAAGAAACTTTCACATTTAAAATTTTCATTTTCAACAGAAAATCAAAACGTTTTGTTTTAATCTCCGGTATAAATATGGACTTTATTATAATAATAATTGCAAAAACCTTTTTGGCCCCTCTGAACGCGCATTCATGTTCTTAACGTCTGCATTACATTAACGCAATCATTATAATGCAAATAAAATTAAATTAAAAGCCCCCATTCAGTTGATTTGTATACTTAGCTTTCGCTGGGTCGCTAAGCCTTTTTAGATTCGGAATATTCATGGATGTGACCCGCATTCCGGCTAAAATTCCGGCACCCACCCCCTCCTCCCCCCAAAGGAAACATAGGCGAAGTGACTCACCGGCGTATTTTAAAGTCCTAAATGCCACTTAATCAGCATTAGGCCTGATTAAACGACGTCACATTGAATTAAATTTCAATTAGGCGAACGCAAATGCGTGACGTTAATTTCAACCAACGCTTTGATAATTCGTTTAATTTGTGTTCAAGGAAAATCTACTTTCCGTCCTACACACACGCATAACGTATAAAGAGGAAAAATAAAACACCTTTTAGAAACGACGTGTTTTATTTTCGATGCCATTTTTCAAACAGAAGCGTCCCTGGAGTTTGTTAAAACATTACGTAAATTAAAAATAAACAGATCGTTATTTTAAATACAAAATACAAATAGAATTTTTAAAATTTATATTGAATGGAAAGCAACGATCTTTTTGTATCTCTTAATAAATGTTTCTTGCTCCTAAAGCATGGCTTACCCTTTCTTACAGATAAATTGCATGCAATATCAATACTTAATTTTTAGTACAGAAATGAAAGACTTTTCAATAAAACATGTGTGACCTAATTTCTGGAAGATTCTAAATTTAAGCACAATTAACTATGGAAATGAAAATATAAACATCAAACAGAAAGAAGTCGTCAATGAATGCCTTGCCCGTTAACAAGCATTTTCTAGGCCAATACCACTACTAATTTCGTTTCTTCGCCGATAAAAAACTAATATTTCACAAAACCGTCGTAAAACTCGCCATTTCATTTCGTATTTTCACCGCGACGCAAATATTGCGTGCCTCTTTGTGCGGCTTTATTGCTGAAATTATTCGTAGATCGTGAGTGCGTTACGCTGTTCGGCTGTTAACGGCGAATTTACTTTCCGTGAAATGAATGAAATTTCGCAAATCGACAAAGTTTTAGTTTTCGATTCAGTGTTCGAGCGCCCCAACTTTTCAACACGGAACTAAAATTGAAACTGTTACGCAGGGCAATCAAATAAAAATTCACCAAAGGTACTTTTTTGCTTTTCGTGAAATCAATGAAATAATTTCGATATTATGCAAAACGACAAAGTAAGTTTCAGTTTTCATTTTAAAATTATCAACTTTTCAACACAGAACTAAAACATAAAGTTGTTATGCAGGGCAATCAAAAAACAAGAGACCAAGTACACTTGAAATCAGATCAGTTAAAAAAAATTAATGAAATTGCAGTTGAATACAAACTTTCACATTCTTTATAATTAAATAAATTGTAAGGAGATCAATAGGCCATGCACTCTCGAAGTTTATTGTAACTGAAAAATATTTTTGTGAAACGATAAAGAGGAAGTGTTTAGCATAGAATGTATTATGCATAACTGACCCAAATCAACATTGTTGCCATGAAAATTGCGACGCACGAGTCTGAAGGGTGGGAAACGTCGGAGAAAAATGCGAGAAAATTCATATCAAGAATTCCTGACGGCGCGGTTATGAAATGTCGCATAAGTTTCAAACTCTAACTTGAAATTCGAAAGAGGGCAAAAATAAATCTGCACGTAATGAAAACTATAATAGTATGTAAAGTCTAAAAGACTCAACTGACACGATAGTGTGGAAAATTCAGCAGTGAACAATTAAGGAGAGGAAAACTCAAATTTACTTGGAAGAAAGGAAACAGCAGAGGATTAAAGAATAAAAATTCAAGAAATGAAAGATGCCGGATGGTATAATATTTAAAACTTTAAGACGAAACAATTTTTGAAGTTAGAGGATTTACGAGGGGACATTAAAATGAAATTTAACCAGAGAAGATTAAAAGAAAAAGCAAAATTTGATTTTTCGACACATGACCTTTTAACGCTTCTTCAATAACGCGATACCCTCCGTCTCTAGTTCTTCATCTGAAGAAAATCGACATCCTTGCAAGTGTTTCTTGCTTGGGAAGGAGATAATAGTCCAAAGGAGCTAGGTCAGGAGCATAAGTGGGGCTGCCGTAACTGAACAAAACTGCAGTAGTAGTTTTCTTCCTGAACTCTTTTCTCGTATAACAACTTTAAAATTTTTAATTGTTTCTTCATAGACATCTGCGGTAGTTCTAGTTTTCCTTCTGAGTAAACTCAAGTTAAAGACTGTCTTCATCTCAAAAAATTGTCGCCATCAGCTTCCCTATAGATGCTTGTTTTTGCTTTTTTGTGTGGTGGAGATCCTTTATGCATACATTGCATTTAATCTTGTTTTGTTGCGGATCACAGTGGAACGTCCAAGTTTCTGCGCCCGTTACAATTTTTACAAAAAAAAAATGGTCTTCGTCACGAGCCGCCAAGCTTTCTTCATAAATTTCTTACCTGCAAAACGTTCAGGACGCTGACACTTTATTCATCCCCAAATATTCATGCAAAATTATCAAAACGGATGCTTCGCATACTCCTAGCTCTTTTATGGTGACCAAAACTTTGATTCATAGACCCATTAAGAACCATTTCTTCAACTTGCATGATTTCTTCTTCGGTCCTTACCTTCACTTGTTTTGAAGTCATCTCGAATAGATTCACTGCCCCATTTGAACTGCTTTGACTAGAATTTTATTTGAAAAGTTTATCACGCTTCTGTACTCTAATTTTCACACATTTACAGCTTCACATAAACATTAGTTCACTATATCGAGGTTCTACTGTATTAATTTTTTTGGTGAGAGAATTCTTCATCTAGAAATATTACCTAGTAACCAATTTCAATTGCATGCAACGGCCGAAAATATCTGTGGATTAAATATATTCCATAAATTGAAGGTTCTTGAATTTACGGATTCTTCAAATTAAGACTAAGCAATGGAAAAGTGAGACTTTAAGCTTCAATATTATCTTCCTTTCTATCCTCTAACTTTAAACTTTAATGATTCCCATGTTCATTTTTTCTTTTATTTTCTAGGGGGTGCAGAATTTTGGTCTTGACTTTTTCTGTTCGATATGCTTTTTAGATTAATATCTTTTTGCTATAGTACTTTGGAGTGGGCCTCGCTTTGTAAATGGGTATGTGTGTCTTTTCTTCTTTAGCGCAACGATTTTGAATTTCACCAGCATCTGTAGTTTATAAACTTCCGGTACTACCTTTTCTTTGGATTTATTGTATGTATCGAACATTAAAAAAAAATCTCTTCATAATCTTAACAATATTACATTTAAAACAAGAACCTCTGGAAAGTATCTTTGTGATTATATATGTTTCAAACTAAGGTTTGAATAACTTCTCTTTGTTAAGGTTGATTGCTCTTTCCAGAAAGTTCGATAAGAAAAGCTGAAACTTCTCTACGTAAAGAGAAAGTTCTCCAGTAATTGGGCTATTTAATTTCGTAATTATAATTCGTGGGCGTAACTAGTTAATAAATAAATTTTGAGTTTGAGTTTATTGAGACCAACCAACCAAAGTTTTAAACATAAAAGAAATTATTCAAAAAAAAATTACAGAAGCTCTTCTTAGATAAAAGGAAGGAACGCCATAAACTATTTCACTGCAGAAGTATACGTTGCTATAAAAACTAATCAAAAGAATTCAGCCTTTTTATTTATTACATTTGGATTTCAAGATTTTTCAAATTAATAAAACGCAGACAGGAAGCCGATTATTTATGACCCTTCCGTATTTCCGGTAATTCCCAGTAATCCTCTTACGGTATTTGCGTCTTATCGTAGTACAGCTTATATCGCGATTTTCCTATCGGGTCGGAGTAACTAAATTATGATCCAGGCCGGGTCTATCGCACCCCCCATCTCCCAGATCCTCGCCCACGGAATGCGTGTCAAGTTTATAAAACGGGGCGGAAGCTTATTTCCTGTTTGTTTTCTTCGGGTGCACGAGTACGAGTTACAATCCGGGTTTTTACATCGGAAGAAGGGAAGGTTGTTTCATGAGGCTCTTACATAAAAAAACACATGAATTATTTTAATGAAATGCTATGTTACAATTTATTTTACTTGTTTCATTAATTTCATTTCAATTACTATTAATGGCTTATTTAATTTTACTTACTAATGTATCCACTGAATGCGGTTTAAAAAGTTTTGTGGGTAAAAACAAAGAAAACTCAAAATGCACAACAACACTATACCCTTGGCGTTTGCTGCATACATCGTTCCTCATTTAAAACAAACCACCGGAGAGTTTGCACAAAAGCAAACAGTTGCCTTTATTAAGTTAGTTTACGAACGGCCCGAGGCGACGTGAGAAAAACGTTACAGTAAAACAAAAGCGATCCTTTAGAAATGCCCCAGTCTGCAAAAACCAATCGTCTTCCTTGGGGGGAAAAAACTTTTTGAAGTTTCCTCAGACGAGATCTACGAATAAAATGCCCGTGTGTAATTTGAACTCGTCTTACAATGCAGTGATTCAAACTAGATAATTGAGAGGAGAAGACGGCAACGTCTTGTTCTACAGGACTAATAGAAAATTAAAAATTCCTTTTTAGTTTTTTTCACGAACGAAGCTGTCTTTATTCTCCGTCGTTTCATATCAACCTAAAAAAATATTCATTCAGGTTTTTTTTATACCGTCGCAGTAAATTATTATTTTAACAAAGAGACTGGAACGTCGTATGAAAAAAAAATGGAATAAAAATTAAATTCCCTGGAAACATTTTTCGAATTCAAAACGATTTAAAAAAGGAGATGTTATTTAAAACGAAAAAATAAAAGTCACAAAAGCTCAATTAAACACGTTTCCAAAAGTCATGAAGTGGTAACTTGAATCGATCTTAAAAGTATTCAAATGAGAATAAGACTATAATGGCGACACTTTACTTATACCTTTCAATTTTTTTCTAAAATTAAACTCTCATTACAAATTATGTTAATTAAATTTATTGTAAAAAGACCAAACACGTTTTCTTTTGAGTTGTCAGAGACTCGTGATTATTTTGTATAGCTTGAATGGATATTTGGGTGACATTTGTGATAGGTGTCTTCCTAAAGATTAGTTAATGCTTCGGGTACAATATTTATAAAATAACGGCGGAAACAATGTCCGGAAATGTCATCGTTCTACCAGAAGTAACAAGGGACTGATTTTCCGCTTGTTTTGACTCAGAAAGCAATATGTCTCAATTTCGTGTGTACTTAGGATGAAGTATGAAAGTTCATCTTGGCTATTTCTGAAATTATTATCATCATACAAACGATGTATAAATATAAAGCGAAACCGGAGAAATAAAGTACATCAAGCTGATTCAATCTCCTTCTATAGTTGAGGCGACAAACGAGAAACCCTCGAAGAAGCGACAGCGGTTTTTTTCCAGCAAATAAGCTTCCCGAGGCAAGAAAACAATTCAGTTCAACGCGAATTTCTATTAACTCTAACGGCAAAGGTTAAACAAATTACATAATAATTTTCCTTCCTTTTTAGAGACCCGTCTAGTTCAGACGACAAAAGGCTGAGCAAAAAAAGGATCGCATCTCTCTTGTATTTTACTGAAATGTATTAGCTGAAGACGAACAAAATTTACTTACGAAGTAATAGAATGTGAAAATGTTTCGTGCTTGTAATTAAACTTCAAACTATTAGAATGAATGATAGCAAATATTTCTATTTATTTCATTTATCGATGGCGCTATCCTCGGAAATTACTTGGTGTGTGTTCAAGGATAATTTTCTGCGCCGCAGAAAAATCGAGGAACACATAAAGAAATCCATCAGCATCTGGGTGGAAGGGCGGCACCCAGATAACGATCATCCATTAGTTTATATCCGCGGGGGATGGATTTGAATTCCAATTTGTGTATTCCTTTTTTGCATATAAAATACAGACCGGGTCGGTCCCTGTTTAGTAAAAAAAAAAGATTTATTATCGGAACGGGCCGGGCACCTCAACAAAATATGGAGATATGTTTTAGATTACGAATTTCTGCGCCGAAAATTGGGGTGCGCTTTTACCGCTTTATTGCTCTTGTTATATATGAAGGTCTTACTTTTATCCTCGATACGCATCTTATAAAACAAGAATGCTATCAACAGTTGTATCGTAAAGGAAATGATTTATGTACCATTTACTTACCCAGTGCTTTTTTTTCGGTTTCTAATTTATTAGTGTTTTAAGACGAAGACCACAACTAAAGATAAATTCTTAAAATTAAACACTGCAAACATTCTTTATTTTTTATGTGACAGTCAATCGAGGAGAGAAGCCATTTTGTTTTGTTTAATTAAGAAAATATGTTTTCTTTAGTGTGAAATTTGTTCTTGTTTACAAATTGAAATCAAAAGTAAACATTGGCTTTCAAATAAAGGAAAATAACTTCGACATGGGTTGAAATCTTGATCTTATTTTGATATGAAAAAGGATCAAACAGAAATTTGGAAAACAGTAATCACTTACCTGATTCTTGCGCCCAATCTATCAAAGAGGAAACCCTCGACGAGAAGCTGGAAAAACAGTTCTCGAAACGACCGCGGGCGTCCAATCCGACCGTTTCAAAGTTGGACTTGACCCCGCACATGAGCGCCGTGGCGCACGCCGACGACTCCCCTATCTGAGCATCCATGTTGTACGTCTGCAAAGAATCGCTAACTGCTTAAGCACGCAGGGCACAAATTGATTGAAATTCGGGAACGTACACGTGACCACACGAGTCACGATATCGAACACCAGACATTGCCTCAAAGAAATGTCTTTTATTCGGACAATTCAAACTTCTCAAAATGAAAGTTTTTCTCAGGTCTGAAGTTGACCAGTTTCAACAGTTTATATTTGTAGTTGTAGGACGGTATTCAATTCAGTTCATTACCCTTGACAGGACCCCTACCGAACGTTTTTTTGTTCCAACTCTAAAGTTAATTTTTAAGGTACTTTAATTAATGCTGTTTATTCACATATGTGATATATCGGAGTAGTTTTCAGTACCAGTTTTGCGTGTCATTAAAAACGACGAAAATTCAAATAGATTGTTTTGTGTAATTTATTTTGAAATTGGTTTCATATTGCCCAACATAAAGGCAATCGCTTTTAAACAAACTTTACAAAAGAGTGACATTTAAAAATGCACAAAGAAATATATTATTGAAATTTCCTTGCAATAATCCGATTAGAAGTAAGTTCCTAGTTAAGAATCATCAGTAAGTCCCAATTAGAATTAAGTGGCAATCTCGGTGTCTTCGAATTTCATCCCTAATTACTGCGCCAACAGGACTCAACGCGATCCTTTTAGTGGATTAAAAGTGTAATGAATGGACTCTATGCTCGGCACTTCAAATGTAGCATAATTAAAGAGTAGCACAGGAACATTTGCGGTCGTAAATCTATTGAAAATGATCAACTTCTTGGCTGAAATTACAAAGCTCATTTACTTCTTTAATTTCAAATAAGCTCAACTTCAAAGATTTGTAACATCATCCTTTGCTTCGAAATTGTAGCGTTGAATGTTAAACGCAGGGTGAACGAAATCAAAGGGACGTTTGCGTTTTGATTTATTTCGACCACGTCCAAAAAAGTTTTAGGATAGTCACGCATTTATTTGTAATTATTCCTCGTAAATCAGTTGGAAATTATTAATCTCCTCGCTAATGGGGGTCGTTTTTACGTAGTCTTGGGGCAAGTAACGCTCATATATCAAGTTGTTTCGTACGTCATGTGAAAGCGAAATAAATCTTCGTACGCTCGCTCGAAAAAAAAACGTGACCAAAATAAGTGATTGCTTGAGGAATAAATTTTAATTAAACTCGTGCAACTGAGTTGCTCGTAACTTTCCGGATATCTGAGAATGTGGTGCACTTCGTCATAACTTTTTCCGCTGGAACTTTTTGAATCGATAAGTAGGCAAAATAAACATGAATTCGTGAGACGAAATATTTTAAAAATTCTCTCGAAGTTTCACAGAATTTCTCAAAAGTTTTCCGCATATATGAAAACGAAAACAATTCGAGCCCCAGACATAAATTACACTTGACCAAAAAAAGAAGAATAACATCGGCAATCGATTTGCGCAAGATTATTTAGGACGAAGGAAAAAACTCAATCTAGTTAGTAAGGTAAAAGAATTTATGTCATTCAAAATATCCACGTCAAGTTAAAATATTGAATTGTTTCCTGAGGAAATGAACGCATACTACTACAACGAAGACGATCATTGCCATAATTATTGTATTTCCGAGGAGTTAAAACGAGACCTGCTGTGCTTTAAAAGCAAGAAAATCATCCATCGCCGAAACTCCATAGATTGCAGCCCTAGTTTCCTTGATGATATTAATAAACGTGCAATCAGTCTAATGGGAGAACAATCTTGGCCTAAACCGAGAAAAGAATTTGAGGAAACCAGTGCAGATCAAGAAAGTACGAATACATCTATGATTGCCCTTCATGGGTCTGCCAATCATACTATTTTATCCGAGAAGGCAAATACAAGTTTGTACAAAAACTACGATTATTACGAACAAGAATCCAATTTGCTGGCTAAAACTTTAAGCGAGAAATTATGCGTGGCCGAAAGCAGCAGTGCTGGTTTTGGCGAAGTGAGTAAAAGGACGACGGAATTCAAATTTGACGACACACTGGACGAAATTAATAAGTTTCTAAAGTGTGGACCTAATTATTCAATGAGTGATGGAGACAATGAGAATAAACTTCTGAAAGTAGATCAGGAAAGGAAGGATGTTTTCAAAAAGCCGATAAAATCCGCAGGCAAATCTAAAAACCAGTTCTATTACGTGCAAAGTCCAGTTGCTAGTTATATTAGGAGCACCGCCCAGTTAGTTCATAAACCCAGTCCAAATAAATGTAAGCAAAATTTGGTCCTGAGTAAAGTAGGAAGTAAGATGCTTGCAAGTAAACCTAATGACAATATTCGTACCAAAAAGCAACAATTTAAGGTGTCGAGCAATGTACAAAAGGAAAACCGTGGTGTGAAACATCTACGCAAATTTGATCAACCAATAAAAAGAAAACGTTCTTTAGGAAGAGCGTTGCCAAAAGATGATTCCGATTAATTTCGAGTGATTTTTTTAGAAGATGTTTTATCTCCAGTAATTTAACTTGTTATATCTTGTTTATCTCCATTGTTCAATAATAAATTAATTTCACTTATTTTGCTTTTTTTACTTGTTATCTAAAATGAAATTCATTTGATTGTAATAAAGAAATGAATAAAGAGAACAAATTCAATAACGAATATTGTCCCACAACTATCAGAATGTGAAATCTTTTAACGCAGGTAAGTTGGTCACGTTGACTAATCGTTTAAGGGATTTGCCTTTTTTGATGTGAATTACTTGAATATTTAATTTGGTAGATGGAATTACTTATATAATTCGAAAGGGTTGAGATGAAAATTATTACGTTTTTAATACTATTAGCTGGAATAACTAAGGGTGCCAAATAAAATGCATCAAAATGAAAGCGGAAAATTTTAACTGAATGTGTTAAATAATCGAAAACTCATGAACTTTTGCAAAATAAATCGACTGTTGCACCACCAATACAATTGGAAATTAAAATCGAACGGAAACACCGGCGTTTTGACCACATAAATGCCGCTGAAAATATTCGTACAGTTTGAAAATACTAATCGGTTTTCACCGCAACTGATTTTGACATGGACGTTAGCGTTCCAAACAAATAGTAGTTAATATTTTACAACGCTGCGGTTTGGATTGCTATTGAAAAATATTCGACGAGCAACGAGCACAACAATTTGAAATATTTAGTTAATATTAATCATTGTTTTAAAAACTTTATCGTTCAATGTTTAGTTTAAATGCCTGTGGAGACTAAACACTTGAACATCAGTAAATGGTCATTTTATATAAATAAATTATAAATTTCAGCCAAAATATTCACAGGCCTTATTATTTTGAGTTTAGAATATTTGTTTTCAATTACAAAATATCCAGATGTTGCATATTTCATGAAATTTTCTGTAGTGTCGATGCAATCGTCTTATAACACGAGATGAAGACATCCTTAAGAGATCCTACATGTGGACAGCAGAACGCTGGGGGTTCCTCTTTACATTCTAATCACGATGCAGTGGCGGGCCTAAGATTTGCTTTCTGGCCCTTTACTAATGTAATCACTAAACAAAAAGAATTATTTTTACACCTGGCTATTTTGTTTCTGTGGTAGTTATTTAAAAACTTTTCTGTTCTGTTTATGAACATCGTAAAAACTTGCACGCATTCGTCGAAAAACAGAACATAATTGGCAGGTATGTGTTGAAAGACCAGTTATAAAACTGTCGTTTCAAAGTAAACTTTTTCCTGTTACTTTTAACGATCCCATAAAATTCGAGCACGCAAACGTCGAACAAATTAAAATCTGTTCACGGCCGTGTAAACACGAAGTGTAAAACACAAACGAGAAACTTTTTTCGTCACCTTGGCGAGGGCCACGGCAGGAAAGGCGTCCCAGGCGAGCTCGTGTTCTTCCCCTCGTTTTCCAAGCCGTTGTCCTCGCAGGATGCGTGCGGCCGTAGCAGTAGCTACACCCATGCCATCGCCCACAAACAGGATCACGTTCTTGGCGTGCGGCCTGCGGTCTGTGGCATACTGCAGTCTCTTCCGTAGGGCTATGCGTGCCTGTTCGTACCAGTGCTCGTGATCTGGAACAAAACAGACGGCTTGTCTCATTGATTTGCTATTACTGGTTTTTTTTTCCGTCGCCGGAATTGATTGCGTGTCGCTTCTAATAAATTGAGCTCTTTTCCTCATTTCCAGAAAAAGGCTTCACATAAAAGTCTAATGTTCTGATTTGCCATTAAACAATCATGAACATGAGACTAAACTAAAACTGTAAAACAAAAATGATATTGGTTTCAACAATGACTTCACTATTTTAGTGAACTTTAAGGTGATACAGAATTATTTAAATACTCTGATTTAGTACAGCGATGATGCAACGTTATTTCCATTTTAATATAAACAAAATCAAACTTTGTAGAGCCTAACAGGCACGATTCAATTTCAGATAAATCGAACAGGTACAATGCATCTGGTTGCGTTTGTTTGCATGGGGTCAACTTGATGTATAAATTCTGTATGTACTTGTAAAGAAAAAAATTCAAACATCTCCGCTGGCGTAGTGTTGTTAGTTTTTTTTTGCCAAACCTATACATATTCGATGACATAACGATAAAATATTTCTGTTATTTAGAAAGTAAAATTTTTGTTTGTTACGTTTATTTTCGCTATTAAATTTTCTTCACTCATATTCCGAGCGATTCAATTTTCTATTAAATTCTCATTCCCACTTCCGTTCGTTGATGCTATTGTTTTTCGCCCGAGATTTATTCCGCATGATATCGTTGCCCCATATTCAGGAAAGCATTCAATATTAGTTGAAGTTATTTTCTAACATTCACGTAAATATGTCGGTGTGCATGTATGCGTGACGTAAGTGAGATTAAATTCCATTCGAAATATTTCTAGAATTGAGACTAAATAATTTCCCGTAGAAATATTTTTATTAGAGTAGGATTAACGCAATATTCCGTGGTAATAGTCCCTTTACAAAGTAGTAATAGTACTATTTTCATAAAAAAGAAAAAACCACAGAGCGTTCCTGAAATACGAGAAGTTAAATGGCACGAAAGGTTTCGATAAGAATTCTATTTTAAGTTTACAAGCAAATATAAACATATGCGCCTTGTCGCAGTTTTGACTGAAATTAGAAACATTTCAAACGAAAGGGGATAAGCTTTACATAAATTAATTTCAATAAACTCTTTGAAAAAGAGCACACGAGTAAATTTAGCAAGGAACTTTTAATAATATCGCTTGATTTTCTACACTTGCAACATTTTCAAGCTGATGACACCTACACCCTCGCGATAAGTTTAATCATTAAAACTGCTGTTGTAATTACTTCTTTCTTGAGCCGTTTGACTTGATTAAACTTCCGGACTGTTTATGTTCTAGAACAAATTATACCGCGTGCAAAGTATGCGAGGCTACAGCCCTCTTTCGTTATAATTTTTGGCGTGTAGGGTACGGTTGCGTTCCACGAAAAGTCAATTAAATGCAATTAACCCAGAGTCTGCTTTTGAAGGATAAATAATTAAGTTGCAAATGAGCGGGGTGGATTAGAATATTTTAAGTTTGGGGTAAACTTTTTACATTTATTATACTTTTAAAAAACTGGTGAATTTTAAGTTACAAGTTAAAACTCATTTGGTTTAATTTAAGCGGGCAGTTCTAATTTGAATTGCACGTTATAACATTGGTGCTTGTCACTTAGGGTATTTTGTACAGGTAATGCTACCTCAATTATCTGAACAACCTGACACTTATTAAAATACTGAAACAACTAGGACGGTAGCTGTTTGCCTTGTTGCCTAAGAGTGCCACCATTACTAAGGAGGTGTAATGAATTTAGTTTGTAACTGAGCTAACTGAAATTCGAAGAAAAAATGACATTATAATTGATTCTCATTTAATTGCCTGTTTAGAATGGACGAAAATTCATCATATTAACGTCAGCTTTTCTTCAATTATTAGCTCTATTCAGTAGGATCTTACAATGACAGTTCGTAGTCCAGTCAAAAATATTCTCTTCCTGGTATCTCTCAAGAATAAGACTAAAACAATAAAGGTTAGAAAACGTTATGTAATTTCAATAAATTGATTTGACCAAGAGTTTTATTTAAATAATTATACACCGGTCAAGAAACAAAATCATATCTGCTTGGCATTGTGTAAAGGGCTCTGCACAAATAAGACTTACTTTGATCACCCTGTACAACAGGAAGCAATTATTTCACAAAAAAATATATATATAAAATGCAAACTAAAAATCACTCAACACTGAAATTTGAAATTGATAGTTAACTTTGATTAAATTGTTAACTAGTTTTAACCACCGCAATTAAACGCTAACCTTGTCATTATGCATGATGAAATTTGTTGAAATGGAGTTTCGTAATCACGATGGAGTTACTAATTCATTGTACCGTTAAATATTTCATGAACCCATACAGAGCCGGCCCTAGATCTTTCTTCACCTGCGGCAAAAAGGTAAATGTGCGACCCTTTGAGTCCTAATTAATTTCTTATTACGCGCAGGTTATTTGATGCCCCTATTTATAATTAAATGTTTTCCTTGAAATTATGTATTTCAATAAATAATATGAATATATTACCAGAGATTGATCCTTTTACATTATTAATGTTAATTATAAAATAGTGCAGATATTTTAATTGATATCCTCCTTCCTTTCGATGTTTAACAATTTAAGTTTTATTTAAAAATTAATTTATTTCCTGAGTAAAACAATTGTAAAAATGGTAGTAATGCCGTCAATTTATGATCATTTTCATCGTGCTATACACGAACATTACATTACACATCATAAAACACCATCAGATCCAAAACATTCGTTTTGTTGAACACGCAGCTCTTGACACATATTACACCGCATATTTGGCCAAGGACCCAAAAAGTGAAGGGGAAAGTAAATGGTGGACAATAAAAGCACACGATCCGACGAAATGCGATTTTCACGTGGGACGCTTCGCTTTTTCCGTTTATTTTGTCGTAAAAAGGCGGGCCTAATTGGGCAGGCGAATATTTTAATTACACGACTTGCACGGCACTGGAGCTCATTACGTTTTCATATATTTTAGATCGTAAATGACGTCTAAATTGTAATTTTGAAGCGCACGTTTCGGACCAACGAAATTCAATTTTAGATAACGGAGACCATACGATCGCGATATGGAAGACTGACGGAAGTGAATTTGATTTACGAGACAACGAACGTGCTTTTTGTTCACTGTGCTGAAATAAAATCCAATTAAAAAATTCATTATAAAAATATTAATAAAAATAAATCTCTAACTAAAATGTAAATAATCTAAATCTCTAGAGCCGTTTGTATTAGACATTTAAATTTATACAGTTTAAGGAAGAAAATTAGTATCAAGTAACATTTCGATATCAATGAAAAAGAGTGAAAACCTTAAAAGATTCACTTGTAATCAATTCGATAAGAAGAGATCATTAAGTTCATCAAGGATGAGTTTCCAATTAAGGAATCCAATTTTCGGGATCGGATTTGAACTGAAATTTAGGAATCCTAAAATAAAACGTAAAAATTAATTTTCTGACATGAAAAGTCATGAATCCTGACTTTCTAGATTGAAAAGTTTCTTTTTCAATGTCATGGAAAACATACTTGTCAAATGACAGATATTTAGACTGTTGTATTTAAAATAAGAGAGGTAATACCACAAAAGTTCTGGATTTCTGGATCCTGGAAAGGCATCCCGGGATTTCCGATTTTGGAATCGAATTTTCTACTTCCAATCAAAGAAAAGCAACAGATGCAGTCCCAGAGCGCATACTATTTTCAAAAAGACATGATCGCAGTTTACAAAAACTATATGAAGGAAATAATCAATCCCTCTTTCATAAAGTATCTGTAGAATGTTATTATAGTAAACCTCTTAAAAGGTTTAAAAATAGAACGATGTAGTTTGCATTAAAGTCTAAAAGAATTGACATAATACTAAAAGATTATGGCAACAACTGTTTGAAACCCTTAGAGAAAGAATTATAACCAATTGCAAATCAATGCCAGTGTTTCTTCACCAATCTAAACAAATAGAAGTCAGAAGGAACCAAACGTCAAAATGAACTACGAAACAAACACTCTTGTCGATTGAGAAATTGATTCGTTTCTCTTCATTTGCCTTAAGCGGATATTTTTACAGTAATCCTAGTAGTTTAAGACATATTTCTAACGTCCCAAGAATAATTGTCATTAGTTTTCTAGCAATTGGTTGTATACTTGGCCATTACGCAGGTAAACTCACTGCTTCAATTTCAGTTTCATTTCAGGGTCCCAAAGGAGCATTCAAGATTTATGCCGATATCTTAAAGTCCTTGTCGAAAGTTTCAAAATAACTTTAGAAAAGTTTGTGCAACTTTATTTTGGGTGTGAAAATCTATTAATAGTAGAGACTTTCAGTCAACCTCTAGGACCTCGACTTTCGTAGTTGCTTCACCATTTGTTAACGTTTATTGCCTGCATACATTAGGATCGTTTTTAATGTCTTTAAGCTTTAAACTTACTCACTTCTTGATACGTATTTCTTAATCTGTGGGTTCCAATATCCTTTGAAAATTTCCGTGAAATATTAACCAAGTCGCCAAGGTTATTTGTGATGAGGAAGCGGAGCTCGAAATTCATAAATAATGTCTTAAGGCATGCAGGAATTGAGAAGTCTCTAACTCATAAATTAAATAACAATTTAGGTCGCGACATCTTGCGACCAATTTATGACCTGACTGACGAGACCCCAAATAGGAACGAAGCAACATTCCAGAGGTTGTTTGAAGAATCCATTGCAATCAAAACCGCTTTGCGACAAATTTCCACAAATTAAATCTTCAATATAAAAAGGTTTATTATTAAAAAATTAACAGTTAGAAATATCAAATAATAATAATATCAAAAAATCAGCTGTGTTTTAGCAATTTTACTCAACAACATTGGTTAAATATATTTCAACCCTAATTAAAACAATTGAATAAATTGGTTTAATTAGAATTTAATTAATCAAAACTTCAATTAACAAGATATTAGCACTTTAGTAAATATAATTAAATATTGTTTATGCATGCATTTAGCGTAAACAAAACACAGATTCGTACGTACAATACATATGAATAAATAGTAGATTCCCAAAATTTATTCAACAAGCCTCTTCACACCCATAATGAGCGGCACTTCATTCGTAATTGGGCTTGCCACCCGAAAACAGCGGAACATTTTAAGCGAGGGCGTTTACGTCTTAATACGATTAATATTAAATGAGAACATCAAAACGTCGTAAACCTCCACAATGGGCGCGATTACGGCGGGCCGTAATAAAATTAGCTGGGGTTCGACCTCCTGCAAAAGGTGGAGGAAGGTGGTAACGTTCAATTTTTAACACCCTCACTCCCCTAATGAGCATTCACGTTTTGCATTTGCCCTAGTTGTTAAATTCGATTCATACCTCAAAATCAAATAAAAAAAAACGAAAAACTTATACTTATTTAAAAACAGTTTAATAAATTTATGAATACGAATGGCCCACTTTCTACGTTCACTATATGAGAAACGTTTATGGTACAGGACCGAAACGAATCAAATCTATAATTTAGAATGAAAGGGAGTATTTCAATATGGGATGTTATCGCTTCGGCATCGCGGAGCACGCAAAGAAATTCAAGAAGCGGCTGCGCTGATATACGAAAAACCAACATCCGCATACATACATAAAATCACAATGCGAAAAAAGTGAAATTGTTACGCCCGATCACATGAGGAATGGGGGTAGTATCGATATGTCAGTAGCAAAAGGGATGCGAAGGGATTTTGTTGAACCTGGAATATACTGAAGGCTCTCTATTAAAGAACAAGCTTGAAAAGAAACAAGAAACAGCAAAAATAAATATTTTAAATAATTTTGGGAAGTTGAATTTGTAAGAACTTGTTATAAATTAATTAATTAAATTAATCAGTATCAACTACTGATTTGATAAAAGGCAGTGAAATATTCGGTTAATTCTAAACCTTCCGAATTTACATAAATCAAAAATTGATCATATGCGACGTACATGAAACGAACGAAATAATTTTTGCAAATTACAAACGTAAGCTATTTAGATGACTATTTAACTGTTAGTTAATGTAAGCAAAACACTATTTAAATTGGAATAAATTATGCCCCCCCATAATTCGGCAATTTGTAATTCATTTATTAGCCGCTCATTTGCATTAAAGCCGCATGAGTAATGCTATCAATACACGGTAATATCGCCCTAATTATTCATCGCCATTGTTCCAGAAATTTTCAATTACCAGCGGCACGATAATAGACCTGATACATCAATCAGAATACAATTTGAATTAGTAATACTAGGAACAAGGTTAACGTTCGTTCTAGTATCTGGCGCGCGAAGGGCCGGAAGATAATTTATTCCGGCCCTACAACTGACCCTCTTGTGTGCAGATAGCCGCTATAACTGCGTTTTAACTATATGTATATTAACCCCTTACTTGTGCGACCGCGAAATGAGCGGGTCCCATAATTTACACATGTATGTAGTTAGTTAGTAGCCGAATGTTCGTTGTGAGCTGTAATTTGGCCGAATTTATTGCGAATATCTGCTCGCCATCGCCTCGTTGAATTTCAAACACCAAAAAACTAATTTAATAATTTGTTATACAGTATATACATTACTTAAATACTATTACTTATTGGTAGCCTTATCTACAATACGGTAAGAATATATCAAAAGGAACGTGAATACGTCTGGAATTAGAAGAATCGGTTTATCTGCGCTCCTGCAATGAAAGGAGGAAAAATATATCGGCAGGATTATTGGAACGTCGGAGAAATTTCTGTAATCTTATCAAAACTCTTTTTCAGCGGAATATACAGGTCGAAGCAATTTCGTTCTCTCAGTAAAATTTGATTGTGTTGTAACACGGATTACGTTTCACTTGTATTTCAGTGATTAATATTTGATTCAGAAATTATTAAAATAACCTTTGTCCCTAAACATTAAATAGAAAAAACATATTCAGGGTATGTTGTACCAATAATATTAAATAGTAACCAAATAACAGTGAATTTTTTTTATTTATTGCTATTATTCTGTAACGAACCAGTTTGGGACATGTTGCTGCATTATTCGTTATTGACAAATGTATTTGTTTATATTTCAATAACGTATGTGCATACATGAGGTTTCTTTAGGTCCAGACAGTAACCTTCCCTTTTGTTTTATTTTACTGAAAATCTAAGAATGCTTTTGGGTCCTTTACAAGTTCTTAGATTATTATTCATGTTATAAATAAATAAAAAATAGCGCTGCTCAAATTAAGACTCTTTATTAACAATTTTTGTTTATGTAACAATAGTGACTATTTGTTTATTAAAATGAATCTAAAATACATTAGATTCCTGCAATGGCCATTTGCAGTTTAAAACAATTCAAAGCATAATTATTATTGTTAATTAAATGCAAGTTCTAAATTGTTTATTTACATTCAAATTAATAGTTTGTTCAATTTCTTACGATTTTGCAAACATCCAACTAATGTTTACGACCACTCGCTAACGTAATTTAATTTATGCGCGAGCTTTGTACATACATTAATTAATTAATGTCGCTTACATACATTTTTGGAAAACAATTTTTTGTGACAACGCGAATTTAAATCTAATTTAACTTTCTAATCTTTCGTCTCTCGTATTCGTGCTTGGTTTTAAAAGAAAAATTGAAAAATAATAATTGCTTTTGCATCTTCTTCGTATATTCTACTAGGAAATTGCCAATTCTTTATCGATTCTAATTCACCATTAACTAGTAATCCTAGTGCTGCTCCATCAAACAGAAATTATACATGTTATATCAAACGAAAATTGAACCTGACCACACATTACAGGTACTACTAGTGCATACATGAAACAGGTCTGGCCTTTTGAACTAGGCGATTCAGTTTGCCCAAGTGTTTAGCAGATTTCCCCATAAATGGTTGAAGCCGTTTAATTATTACCGATTCTATTAATAGTTCATTTGTCAAAGTGTAAAAACTTCCGAATTTCATGTACATTAGTGAGAATTCGTGCCTTAAAAACGCTGTGCAAAAGTCCCAAAAAAAGAAGGAACAAGACACCAGGCATTGCTTACCTATTCTCATTTAATAAACGCGTTAATTTAATTAAAGTTACAATATTAAACGTGTACCATGGATATTTGTGTTTGCGGACCGAAATTTTTAATTGCTTTTGCGGCCGAATGCCGCTCTTAATTAATTCGGGCCGCTTTTTCCGAGGTTGCTATTTGAAAATTTCCAACCGAATTTTCATATTTAAATATCCGGCGCGTATGGGGGAATTAACGAGCGCGATGCTAATTACGAAAGAAATTAAGACGTCGCCTAATTACTTTTCCACGAGGAGAAGCAAATTTAATCAAAACTCGGAGAGTAACATAAAATGCGGCGCTGTTTTTCTTATCAGAAATAGAGGGGAAAAAGACATGTTTAGTGTCTGCTAATAAAGCGCTATCTATCGCCGCACCCGCCGACCATTTCCGGGAGCATCCTGCCCGATTAAGGGGGCGGAACACATATTTTAGGATTCCTTTTTCCGGAATAAACACAACACATGAAGCACGTAATTTCATTACACAGCGAGTTCTTACGGAGCAATTTTTCTGCGGCCTGTCTAACTCGATTTACTCGGCACTGATTTACTTCCAGTCTCTTCCAATTTACTTTCAATGTTTTTCCCTTCTGCTCTTGATTTTTTTTAAATCATTTTCTGATTCATAAGATAAATAAAGCAAATCATATAGACATACACGTTTTGCTTTTATACTGCCTTTATGTAGGTTCTGTTTATGCAAAACAACTCCTTTTGTTGGAGACGATTTATTAAAAAAAAAAATAAGAAAACAAAAATTTTCCTTGACATCAAGGCAGGACGCCGCGTCGGGGCGCTTGTCGCATACAGCAGCCAAGATTTGATATTTTATCTTGACGTGTTATAGAACCTAAACGACGTCCTGAATAATCTGCATCGTAGCTTTAAGGATCTGAATACCCGGGACGCTACAATATACGACAGATGTCTATGGACTCTCATATCTGCCCGCTTTATGAGGATTTATCGGATTTTTGCAACGCTGCCTGCATAAAAATGACAATGGTACAGTTTATGTGTGCCCGACGTACCACGGCGTCTCGATGTCGAATTTATGTACTGGCTCCACAATCGTTATTTATAGTAAATTTAGTTTTACGACTTCATCTTTGCTATTTTACATAAAAACAACATATACATGCAAAGGTAAAAATCTCCCAATTTTCACCATTCTTTTTCTAGAGTTAAGTTTATTTATTCGTTTAGAAAAAGCTAAATATTACACTAATTTCCTACTAAATGCAAAAACTACGTTGAGGAAAGAATTCAATTAAACAAATTAAATTAATTATATAGACGAAAAATAGAATAAGTACTGTTTTAACGAATTTAATAATGATGAGATGACGTTATTGACTTTGTGGCTCATAATGAAATTTTGGTTAAATTGAACAGGGAATTGAAATGGAGGTGTGCGTTTCAATTCCCTCTTCGATTTATAAACAGTACTGAAATATAACTAGATACCGAACGACTTAGTTCAGTTTTATATTAGTTTGTGGGTATGCCTCTTAATACATAACAACACAACATTGTTGAAAATATTCCTAAATTCTGTGATAATTAAACCATAATTACAACAAACAACGGCGTACCATATTATTCGAGCGATTATTATTCAATTTGTAGCTAAATGATATAGTAAGTTTCATAGAAAATTGTAAACTAAATATTTTTGCCTATGTTTGTCTACAGTATCTAAGTTAAACGAAAATTTAAATAATTTGTACAAACGGCATTATGTTTAAATATAAATAATTTCGCACATATTGAATTTTACGCTGCTGTATTAAGAAACAGCTTGGGCAACTTCAGAAAGTTCAAAACAGAGCCACGCAAGTAGTAAAAAAGTATAATAAGTACACATCTATAAATTTGAAGCTTCCAGTGCTGAATTTTATAATCGTGTATCAGAGAATAATCTTTAAGATATTAAAGATGGTTTCTAAAATTAAATTTAAGCAAGTCTCAGATTATCAAACGGAATAGTGTTCGTTCATAAATGATGTACACGATTATAACTTGTGTTTAATTAAAAAGTTCATCAAGTTGGTTTTGATTTTCTTGATGAAAGAAAAAGGATGACTTCCTAAACCAACTGGCGTTTGATAGATGACAATTTGTCAAACAGTGTCTAACGTTTTTAGTTTATTGTATAACTTCATTTTTTGAATTAAGTCTCCCTTTCAGTAAGGTTATTACAAATTAGTTATTTTCAGGACTAAAGAGTTTAACGATAGGTTTCACTACGGATCATAAAACTTTTTTTGGCAACCGTACGCGAAGTGATCATTTCGCGTACGCAAAGCAGTCCGCGAAATCGAATTTCACGGCCATTACTAAGAGTAACGACCGTTAAACTAAATGCACATAAGAGCCAACAAAATGTATTTCATTTCTATGGTAACATGAAAGTCGTCATTCTATTTACGATGAAAAAAAAACGATATTCCAAAAATTTTTTTCTACGCCCAAAAAATGTTGAATATACCTTGCCCATGAAATCCTTTATCGTCCTCGAGATTGTCCTACCTCCGCCGTAAGTGGCCTCGGCGATAATTTTTCTTAGACAATTCTAATCTAATTTAATTTAAGATCTGCTTCACAATGGTACGAAAAATTCAAAGGCTTCTTTTCGATTGAATACTTGATATAACGAAAAAGTAAACACGAATTATATACACCTTATATAAACTAAAAAAAAATTATAAAAATATAAGTACTAGAAACGGAACTTTTCAATTTTGTCGACATGTCCAAATACTCGTTATAATCAGTGCTCGTTTCTAGCAAGTCTCACTGTATTTTTACATCTTGGAAACAATAGACAAATAAGTACTTGAAATTAAATTAATTAATAAAATGTTTAAATTTATTTTTTGATGTAGTGCAATAAGAATAGAACACATAGTAAAAAGTAATATGAATTGCTTGAAGTTAGTAAGTAAGAAGAAACTAAGAGGACGCATACCGGAAAACTAACTCCAAGAAACTGTAAACTTTACGTTCCTTGGGATAGGATAAAAACTCTGAATGAGAATGCGCTTTGAAATGTACCAATTGCTCAAGCTAGAAAAAATTCTCTCGCGAAGCAGAAATTTGCATCGTGTTATCATTAAACCAACAAGAACGTTATAATGGATAACGAGAAGTACTTTACATTACGTAATGGTGAAATACCGAGTAATGTTTGTTACTGCAAATGCATTTCACTAAATATGCGCCTCAAGTTAAAAGAATAATTTTCGTTTGGTTTGCCATTTCAAATAAATGCACGCATCTCTGAAGCACTAATTGTGATTCACGAGCTAGGCAATAAACGCTAAAGGCAATACAATGTATGCCCAGATTATTAAAATTTATTGTACAATACTATATGTGTTTTGGCCTAATCTTGCCCGATCTTACTATAGTAAACACGTTCTGGAATGGTTAACAGCCAATAAAATAAAATATATTTTTGAACAATTTTATCGCGCAAAATTTATGATAATAATGAAAGGCTCTGAATAAAAATCGACCGGTGACTAAAAATAGTCATAGAAGGAAATTCACAACACTGGAGATAATCTCTCTATAATGGAGGAAGAGTAAAATGGACAAAACCAAAGTACGAGTATTTAAAAATAGGAAACCAAGAAAGTGTAGTCACCAATGTTAAGAAGATAATTTAGTAAAATCATGACAAGGCAGCCAAATACTAAAAGGAGGAGTTATCGGACGGGGAAAGCGGAAAAAGGGGAGAAGGAGATGGAACAAACAATAATCGGAAAAACTTGGAGTCAAAGACAGTGAGTAAACAAGTTGAAAGAGTCTGCCAGCGACCAAAAGACATGAAAGCAATGAGTGAAAAGCGAACAGTAACACAAACAACCCGAAAAGGGTGGTTACAGAAAAAATAAATATTAAAATTTAGTCAAACATAATATTAAAAGAGCCATGTAGCAAAATTAACGTTTTCTGTTTTTCAATAATTAATACGGGATTTTAATTATTATGCTAGACGAGCAAAGTAAGCAAAGTGAATTTACCACAAATTAATTTAGAAAGTGATTTATAACTAAATTGAAAATCACTGTTGTTGACTCAGGGTGAAAGTTTACTTTTCGTTCTAGCGATCCTAACGACAGTCTGTCTGATGTTTCCATTTTACTTAATGTAAACTTGAGCCCGGAGTCGGCAACAACATAAATTAATTATTACGCTTTCTGGATATAACAAACGCGCTGTTTATAAATCAAGTTGATTTATTCAGTTGCGTCGTTGCTATCGTTAAATATACGTGCTGATCAAATCTGGTAAAGTTATAAGTCATAAGCGACGCCAATGTTTGGACATATTTTATGTCACAACTGATTACGCCTGTTGTTTACTTTAATATCTACATAAATACAAGAAAGTAGTAGTAACGTTCAAAATTTTAAAATATTAATCCCGTTTAATACATTCATGAGAATAGTTCTTATAAGAGGCAGTTTAAGCTAATAAAACTGATAAACAAAAGATTCTACTTGCAACAAACTTGCCATAAACGAACCGTCTTGTTATACAAGAGGATTTCATTTGCAATAAATGCTAAAAGTGCTTTGAAATAATATCATTAATTCACCAGCTTAGTAGTTTCATTGCAAATGAAAGCCATCAAACAGCCAGCGCCTAGAATTTTCAGCGAGTAAACGAAATAATTTCCATAGTAAACGGTTGTTTACTCCAACAGCTTCAAACGTTCTAAATTAACTTTAATATCCATTTTCGAAATGTTTACGACAGGAATGCATCATCCATCGAAGAGCGAACTCATTTTCGCATGGTTTAGAGCTAAGAAGGATCAAGTAATTAAATTAATTTGGAAACAATGTAGCACATAATTCTTGCTACATTTAGCGAAATTAATTTGAACACTTTAAAGAGCTAGTTAAAATGCTTATCAAAGTCATTCAAATTTAGGAAGAGAGCTGAATAAAATTAAAGGTTTCGAGAAATGAAGTTCAAAACTTAATTTTGGTAGTAACAAGAGATAATTTCTATTCTTAAATAAATTAACAATCGAAAAGAATTTACTTTAAGTGGGTAAGTTAAAAGAACAAATGAAGGGCCTAGTTCCAAGGTGAGCATTATTACTTTCACGTACAGATCCATTCCTTTTTTATAATACTTTCTTAATCGCTAATTTTTTTAGGTAAAAAGAATGATACATTATCTCTTAACACAAATATGTTAAAATTAAAAAAATTAAGAAAAGTGTTAGTTGTTTAATTAAGATAGATTCTTATCCGGTGAAATTGTGTAATGAATTATCTCATACGGACACTGAAAATGGCACTAACGCTCTACGTTTCGCTATCGTTTGACAGCTTCGTCAAGAGTGAAATTTTATGTTTCCTGAGAAATTAAAAATGTTACTGGAGATTGTACACTTTGGAACCAGGCCCCTCAAATAAAGAAAAGGCAATCTCAGTTTGTAAGCAATGAATTTATGACTTATGGTCTTCTTGGTGTGTATATCTACACAGGAGAAACATTTCTAATTTTTTATTGCTTGCATCGATGGTATCTTTCTGATATGAATAATGAAAGAAGTGAAAATGGAGGACATAAGAAAGTGAATTGAAAAACCAAATTATGTGATGTTTTGCTAACTTTTATTGATGAAATCATTAAAATTTAAAAAAGAACTTTTCATTTACAGATGATTCCTCTAGAATTGGAAACACTCCAAACAACATTCCCTTTCACAGACTCAAATAAATACATAACGAATTGTCGCTCTGAATAAAACACCTGTGATTTACTCTGAAACTGTATTCATATTGCCACGTTCTCACGTTCGCATATACAATCGAAATAAAAAGCGTTCTGTATTTCCGCAGAGCAAACGTGCCACTTTTTGTTCTCGTCCGTGAAACAGCCACCACACACGTATATAAATTTGAAATCGCGAAGCCAGAAAAAAGCATCCGTTTCGTTTCGCATTCCATCCACGTCGCACTCCGGATACTAGTATGTGGGTGGCAATATATCATGTCAGGTCACTCCTAAAAATTTGAAATTTGCCAAACGCACACGTATACATATAAATGCATTTTTTACCTACGGCTGGAAGCTATGAAATTGTGAGAATGGAAATGAGTGCGTTAATGAACGCAGGTCAATATTGATTTTGCAAATTATAATAAATTAATGGCCATGTCTGTGAAATTAAAATAATAAATATAATTATGAAGAGATGTACAGTTCCATCAAAAAACTCACAAGCTCCATCTAGTTGGATATTGATTTCAAAACATTTAGTTAAGCTATTTCCAAGATTACTGAAGCATCGTAAATGGATAAGTGCTGAAAACAAGTCCATCAAGGCACAACCAAAAGATTTAAAAAAAACAGATTATTAACGAGTAAATAGTATATTGAATTACCACTGACGTTTCGCAAACAGCTTGTTTGCGAAACTTGCGAAACGTCAGTGGTAATTCAATTTAATATTTACTCGATAATTTGTTTCTTTTCATATAATACCTATCACGAGTAAGAAATGCACCAAACTCATCAAAAAAAAAAATTTGTTACGTAATGGTGCCAAGGAACTTGTAAATTACAACCATTTTAAATTTATAAAATAAAGTTATTTCAATGTTACGAATTTTAAGTGTTGAACCAACATGATTGATAATAGTTTATTCAATTTAACTTGTTTTGCACAATTTTTCACGGTTACGGAATTTACAACAACAAATTTAAATGTACTGTTTTTTCCAATAGTTGTTCAAATCCGTATAATCACCCATTCACGTTTTTATAAAGGCATTTGTCCTCCAAATCGATACAGTTTTCAACACATATCCGATCCGCTTAAAGGAGGATTACCGTAACACAGTCCAGACCAATTTTTCCAGATTGGACAAAAAAATCACCGAAGAGCTTCGAGTGCGAAGTAAAAAAAAACGAGGCGTAAAATCTGTTAATTGCTACATTTTGGAAAAGTTTTTAAGCTGAAAGGCCGAATGTGTTTTTGATGTAAACGATGGAAACGTACACCGAATTTATTTGGGGCGAAACTAATTTTTGGGAAAGATGGAATCGATTATTTTTTTGTGCTAGTCACGAAATAGAAACTTACGTTGGTTGTCTGAAAGCGATGAAATATTGTTTCCTGGATGAGTCTGGAAATGCGAGCAAAACGACGTTTTCCAAATGGAATTCTGTATTTACGTATCCGCTTCCGACATCGTCGAACCCGAAACATAATTACTGTCCCTTATTGAACTTACTGGAACAATAGTTCACGCTTTAGCGATTATAAAACTTGCAGACAGATCATAAACTTTGTTCTATAGAAATTTCTATAAGATATTTTGGTTATACCTGGTTTGAAGCGCAATTCTAATTTACATCTCGATTAATTTTATTGAAGAAAACGGTATTTAAAATGTTACTGCATTTTTATTAATTTCCAGTATAAGGTAAATGGAATGGAAATAGAAATTCCAACATCAAGAACAGCTCGTATCAGATCTGTGATGTGGCATGGAAGTTGATATGCAAATCAGGAATGTAGTTTCCCGTTTAAAATTGCATCTTTCTTTTATAATTCGAAAAAGGTTCGCTTTAAAAAAAAAATCAGTTTTACTAGCACTATTTATATGAGAACATCAAGTTCTACCTTATTATTTAACATGAATATTTCATTTTTTTTACAAAACGTAATCCACTGTAGAAAACCTAATTTAATATTTACAGGAGGAAGCAGCCTCTCAACTAATATGCAAATTTTCAACAACTAAGCAAATTCATTACCTCGCAGCACATTATTAATTAACTCGTTTTCTCCAGTGAACACGTAAAAAGTTGCATTCAAGCGAGCGCAGAGCAAACAAATATTTAGTTAGAAAAGAGCCCGTTAATTATTCCCCGCTTAATAATTAACCAACCGCATAAAAGTGGGATTTATATGAAGCGAACAGAGCCCGGGCTAATGTTATACAAGTTGGTAAACTTGGAGATTCGTTTTCGAAGTTATCCTACGAATTTCGGGGCGGTCGTCCTAATATATTTGTGTTCCAATTCATCTTTAACCCGCGATCGGGTCTACTTTAAACTTAGTTTGCTGATTTAGTTTACAGAACTAACTCCCATGTTCTGATATAAATATGTCATAATAGTTTCATGTGGTCGTTGAAAGAAATTATTTTAACTTTTTTGTAGATATTATAAATGATTTATCACGAGTTTTAAATCAAATCTATTGTTTCTTGTATTTGTAACTTTATCTTGCAAAAGTGCTAAAGGAATTTCAAGTAAAATTATGAAACCTTTCAGTATAATTAATTTACTTTAATTTGCATTTCCATGCAGAAAACAAAACTAAAATTTCAAAATGAGACTATTGTTCTTCTGTAAAGACAATCGAAATAATAGTTCTCCGAAAGTTGACTGGCATTTAGTTTATAAATTAACGACTAGTCTTTCAGAGTTGACGTAATTGCATTTATCGAAGTTAAATTCCCGGCGCTTTTAGAAACTTTCTTGTCGGGCGCATTCCTTCCTCTACAGGCCACTAGGAGCTCTATAAAACTCGAGCCGAGGTTCCGAGCTTTTGACGGAAGCACATTTAAGCTCTACACTACACTTTATGGTATTGAAAATTTTTATTAAGTTAAAATATACTAATCGTAAGCAGTAATAAATCATTCTGTCTCATCTGAATTAAATCAAAATTAACGCTGATAATGCATCTACGTCGACAGAAAATTTACGCCTAAAAGATCTAAGACCACCCTGATCACTGATTGCAATCAATCACTTAGAGACGGCGCAGTGATTAAATAAAAATGAGGGCCGACGTCATCAATTACAATTTAGCGGGCCCCGTCAGAAATCCGACTGATATTATTAAACTCTCGTAAAAAAAGTTCACGGCGAAATAACGACGCGCACGTCCCTAAATTTCCGAACAACTTCGCAGGCATAAATATTTTCGTATCCAATTTGTCCGTTTTCGTAAATGCCTCCGCGCTCGATTCCCTTTCGGCTTTAACTCTCACGTATAATGAAGTTACATAAAAGTTCGTGCGCTGCTCTCTCATCCGCCCCCAGGAAAAGAAAAACCTGTAGAATAGAGAAGTGTGTTCGGGACGCTTACTGGTTTAATCCGGAAATCGAGGGAAAAGGTGCAGAGACAAAGGTGTCCAACTTTTGCGCTCTAATACCGCGATTTATCTTTCTATAAAAAATTGCTTTTTTATTAAATTTCAGATATTGGCAGAATATACCAATAATAATAACTTTTCCGAGCTCAACTGCAGTGGACACATTTGGCGTCCAAATTGATACAAATCGCTCTTTCCGTTATCATAATTCATCGAATTTATTGGCAATGATATCTTAGGAACGGAAAAGATATTCTCAGAAACTATTGAATGAACACCTCAGACGCAGATTGATAAATATCGGGACATTGAAATGCTTTCCGCACGAGGGGATCCTAAAGTGAAAGAAATCGTAAAAATAGAATGATGAATGCTGTTGGTTCGATTCGCTCTTTGCACTCTAAGAATTGTGAATAGGTTCACATACTCCTTAATTAGCACTTATCGTATCAAATGTTATTTTCTAAATTTAACTTATTCATTTAAAATACCTGATAGTTATTTATCTTATTCCTTGGGATAAGTGAAATATTAGGACTTTATTTTATGGTAAAGAAATTGAAGAAAACAAGTAAATAATTATTGTTCTCTACTTTCATTAATTCAGAAATAATAAAGTTGTCGTCACAAATTGTACTAAAAAAATAAGTTCGTTAATAATTTCATTATCACACTCAAACTTAACTAACTAACTAACTAAATGAATATTACAATAGGTTCTTATCTAAGCAGTCGTAGATCAAATTATTTATTCCTATGAAAAACCTCTCAACGCACAACAAAACGTAATAATATTCAACTTTATAAAAGCTTCCAGAATAAATAATTACTAGTTATTACTACTTTGAAAGGTGATATTTATACTTCGCTTCGCACGCTATTAATGTAGATAAGTGAGAACATTAGCACAAATTAATGTAGTATTTATTACTGTTTTTACTTAATATAAATAACAATAAATTACCTATGAATTCAACACACGGAATTATATGGTAATATAAATACGAATAGAAAGCTCATATTTAGGAATGAAGTCTCATTAACACATAACACACCATTGCTTTCAACCCTGATCTCAGTCTAATTATTCTGTGTTCTCGCAGTTGTAAATCATTTTACAACGAAGTTGACGCCAGTGCAAATTAAATTGCGCTGCAAATGTGTATGCTAATTAATCCAGTGCTAAGAAAAACGACATTTTAGCTCTTAGAAGTAATTTTATTTCATCCAGTTTATTATTATTAATTTTACATGAAAGAGATAATGATGATGGTAATAATAGGATCAGCATCAAAAGAATATAATTAAAATAACACTGTCCTGGTGATGCCAATTCTGAACGGTCAAAAATTGTTGTTGAAATATTTATTTGCTTAAACTTCTTTCCATTTTTGTTTTATTTGTGCTTTGATCTTAACCGAATTCATCACTCCTTTATATTTTTCTAGTATTTTGTCAGTTTTATTTTTAAATAGATACTGTATCGAAAGCCGCCTTCAAATTTATAAATAAATAAATAAATAAATAAATAAAATTCTATCCTTTTTTGTTGTCGTTTTATAGTACTTCTCACTCTACTCTGCTTATTCCGTACGCAGCTTGTTCTTTCTCTAAATTCTTTTCTGATTTCGTATCTCAATAGACATATTGAACTATAATGGTTACAATTATTTTATTTTCCCTACAATATATTTAAAATTGTATTTTCAGTTAGCTGGGACTTTTTCTTTTCTCCACGCCTCACAGGGAGTCTTCCACAACTATTTTTCCTTCTTCCCTAAGCTATTTGATCATTTCTGGCCTTTTATATTTATTTCATTTTATTAATTTTATTTTCCTTCTTATCGTGTGCCAATTTTATTCTAAAGTGCGTATTTGCTTTGCAAAATATGTGCTCGGTTGTATTTGAAACGAAACCTCAAGTATATTTCACAGCATTCAATGCGCATTTCAAGTGCAGGTTGATAAATATCAACAGCATTGAAATGCTCCCCTTACAAAGGGCCTGTAAAGTGAGAGAAAAATCGCAAAAATAGAATGACGAATGGTGAACGTAGCCCGGCTACAAATTGCGGATGAAACGGCACGATGCAGAGGTGAGTTATGTTTGCTCCGACGTTGTCCATTAAACGCTGAAACTGAAACGAGGGATCCACGACCTGGGACCGTTTAGCATAACGGAATGCGTATGCATATAAACGTGCGAGGGCTGGGGGAAGCAACCCCCATCCATCAATAAAAAGCGAGGCTTTAATGCCGAGTCGACTTTCACAGCGTTGCGTTGACGTGATCAGTCACTGCTTGGAAAAGTGTAAATGCTTTTGAAGGCGTAATTCAGGAGGAAATGTATTGGGGAAGAGTTTACTTTCACCGCTGAAAATTACGGTGTGATAGATTGCCGAAAATTAGGTAAGGGGGTGACAAAGTATTGGAACTTTTAATACAACAAGTTAGGTTTTATCTATAAAACTTTTGGTACATAACTTTTTCTTCTTTTCAAAATCAATACAATACGTAAGTATCTTACATGACCTTTACGATATGGGGTAGTTCCTATGTTTATTGAGAGTTATCTGTAAATATCTTCCATTGGGGTGTCCGTTCTTCTATCATTCGTTTATTTTTCCTTCTTTGAAACAAAACCACTGAGAAAAACGTGTGCGTTGAAAATTATTTGCTATTTCTATGCATTCCAATTAGGGGCAGCACTTTTTGCAATTAAATATATTTTTAGATGCGATGGTTCGCTCGTTCTGGATATTTATGTTTTAATAGACGTGGTCCTGCGAGGACATTCTCAGGACTTGTGTAAAGCTTAGACCCCATTAATTTGGGTCATTACAGGTTGCGAGTTCCGCGCTTTAACTTCCGATGCGCATCAAAGCGACGCTCTTTCCGTATATTAGGTAGCATAATCCGAGGCGAGGGCTCATCCAAACCCGTTCGGGAGGAACCGGGAAGGCACTGCACCATCCAAATTGGTCCTTAAGGAATAACGCTCATTAAAGCAGAGTTCTGAAAGGAAAGGACAGGCCTTAACGAGCTGTTTTTTAAAGATGTACAAAGTCTTGATGATGTTTGACTAACGTGAACATTTTTAATATTGATCAAGTTTCTATAAAAAACTCTAAAGCTATCATCCCAGTAAGCTCTAAGAGAATAGGAATGAAGCTTTCAGAAATTATATTTCTGAAGTCACTGCAGACCGGAAAACATAAACTCTTCTCCGACAAAGCTAGGAGTATTCGGTCGCTTAAATTCCTAGAATTCACGTAATTAACGAAGTAATGAAAGCTGAAAAAAGCAGCCGCTATGAAGTTAATGCGGACGTGCGCTGGTAATTATGAAAAGTTTTAATTAATTCGTAGTTTTCAGATTTTATGCGAGCTTGCAATGAAATAAAATTAAGTTGCCCTCAGGTCTTCACTTGACTTTGCATATTTTGTTTGTCTGTTTGATTGCAAAAATATCTTTTAATTTACCTTTGCTCAATTTTTATTCGGACTTAATTGAAAATGTCTTTTATTAAAAAGAGGATGTTATTATAATTAAAAGTAACTCAATATTATGATACAAACAGCAAGTGAAAATAAAACAAATCCTCTCCTTTTACAGAAATTGCGTCATCAACTGTGTATACACGAATGCAAACTATTCTTATTATAATGACAATGAGGGAATCTTTTGTATAGGTATGCATGAAGAAGTTAAAAGGACGAACTACATCAAACATTGTGTAACATGTATTCTCATCCACATATCACAGAATAAACTAGAAACACAAATGGAAAAGCGACAGCGCACGCCGTATCTATCCCAGCCCATTATTCGAAACAAGGAAGGCTCCTTCTCGTTCGCATACAGCGACTGCTAACGCGCAATGGAAAAGTTTTATTGAAACAATACCTCTCGAGGAAACGAACGTTCAACAAAGAAACACGCTCGACCGAAACAAACAAACGTTGGTCTATACACGAAATTGCTCCGATTTATTGTGCAAAGACGCTGACGCAGATTTATTTGAACTTAAAAAGGCGTCTTCTGTGCATAAAAGCAGAAAGCAAATACGTTGGTAACTGCTTTAGAAACGTCTGTGCAACTCGAATTAAATTGTCTGGAAAATGGAATGCATGTGAATTTTTGAAGTCGTCCAACAGACCCAGAGTGCATTTTATTATTAATACAAGACAACTTCAAATATTGCAAAAAATATATATATGAACGCACTACGAAAAGAAACACCAAGAAGACGAGACATTGCAATTAAGATCTATTTCGTTTTATGCTAAGTATTAAAATTTCAAAAATGGGAACAAAATAAGAAAAAAAAATTCATTTAAAATGAGTGAACAAGTATTTATACAGTGCGAATATTAACGAACCGTGGAAATGTAGCAGGTGCCAGAAATAACCTATTTTGTGTTCAAGGATGCCTCTCACCTCTAATTCTCAAAGACGATAATGAAGCAAATTTTCTTTGATACTTTTCTTTATTACCTCCAAGTGTCATGTTGCTTGGCAATCCTTTTTTTTTCAGATACTTCGTTGCATCAAAGGAAATAGAATGCTGCAGGTAGTTTGCATTAAAAAAAATTAAGAGATTCCTTCTGCGCGCTTCTAACTTGTAATGTCTAAGGATTCCAAATTCATTGCCGTACACCATCCAAGTAGTTCATTTAACTTTACGTCAGGGGAAATCTGTTACTCCTTTTGAGATGGTTTTTCTTCTCGTCTCCTGCAACGTTTCTGAAACACAGCTGCGAATTCACATGAAATATGAAATTTGTACATAGATGTTTGGAAGGTAGCACAACGCAGATGAAAAACGCCGACTCATTACTTTTGCGCCGTTTGCGGCGAGGGCATAAATAAATATGAGCGTCAAGGGCCCCATACTGATGAGTTACGGGCCGTTTTCTGTCTGGATTTTTGACGGAACAAAAACTCGTATTTCTACGCTTTTATACTCGTGTCTGTTTTTACCAAACATGCACTCCTAACTTATCAGGAAGTAGGTCATTTACTTGATACCCTAAAATATTTTATTGTGGACGCTACAACGGAAATGGGTTTATGATTCTACGTGAGATAAAGCTAACCTAAATGGTCTTTAACACACTGGTATGTTTGAATAAATCATTTTAAAATACTAAATGAAAATTAGATTTTCAACAGTTGTTTCTAACATAATTTAATAAATAGTTTACTGTCCTTTTAGATTAGCATATGATTTGTTTATATGAATTTGTCTTGACAAGAATTCGATTAGAATACTTTCTAATATTCTTGAGAAAAATAATAAAATAAATGCTCAGATTTAAACATTGTTGCCCAAAAATAAGACTGTTATCAATGTTAAACTGATATTTATTCGTTTCGAAATATTATTTGATAATGTTCCAATAATTTATTTGGAAAAAACACGTCATTATTACTGCATACATTTGAAAAGATAATATCAAATTTAAATTTCTAAATCTTACCTAACAATAAAACCAATGTTCCTACTTTCCCGAATAAAACAAAAAATACTTTTCAATACCCGCGGGAAAATTATAAAACTTGGGAATTTAATAAACGCCTGCATTTAGAATAGTGCCTGACGTTATTTAAATTCAAAAAATTTGCATCTATAATGCATTCGAATTGAACGGATTAGCAATTATAATAGCCCAGGTATCCATCGCTCCTTGGATAATACAGAACGGGATTCTGTTACATATTTTGTAATGCTTTTAAACTTTTCCGTAAGTAGGTCTTTGTGTAATACCCTTAAATGCTTCTGTCGTTTAATAACGGCTAAGAGCCTCCATTTTTTTGTTTGTATTGACATGAGGGTTGCCATCTTTTTGTTATTTATTCTTCCAAGGAGTTGCTTTCGCCCCAATGATATATTGTTCTGTCGCGTTTCCGATGATTAATTTTTCTTTTTCGGGACACTCTAAGCCCGTTCGTGTTTTACATTTTTCCGTCGCGGCGGTATCTGTGTCGAGAGAATTTTTACATAATGAAGTATTCCCGTCTCTTTTCGTTCTTTCCCTGTTTATCACTGTCACTAACTTATAACCCAAGAAGTAGTCCTGAAATATTGATTGTTTTGAACAAAATTCAAGTTTTTAACTCTTGACACCCAATCATTTATCATGAGCAAAATTAATTTGAATTATACCAACGAAAAAAATATCTTTTACTTCTTTCTAGATTGTTGATGGCGAGATGAGTCTTATTCTATAGACTAATATGGAATGGTTGGATTGTGTACAAAAAAAATTCTTCCTTCAAGAAAACGTTGAAGTCGTCTGATCACATGTTATTAATAACATTAAATTTCTTTGTTGAATATAAATTACAGCGGCCGGAAATAACTTTCGATGGAAAAAGTTGGATTATTTTAAACGTAGCAAATTGAAATTCCCGATTTGATTAATCACTTCGGTCGAGTTCGCTCTAAACCCTGGGGCCGTTTTGGAGGCCGAAATTAAAAACGAATTTTCAATGCATCCACCCATCGATGAATAATGCGCCTCTGTCACGCATCAACGACGCGCAAACATCAGTAACATTAAGGTTCAGGCCGGGTCGCGTAAGAACTGAATATAAATATGAAATCTGGGCGCTAAAAATAGCTCCTTCCTGAATTTTAATATAGAATTTTCCGTGGCTTAAATTTCTCTTCGCCTTTCGACTTCAACGGGTGCAATATTTTATGACAAAGTTAAATAAGTTCCTACCGTCAATATTTTTTTACGTAGGACAAAATCATTTTCTTTCTCATTGAAACAACCATAATTTCCTGTAAAATTCACTGTAACTGTGAAGCCCCTCCCCATTTAATCATTGATAGTTGCAATTCTTTCAAACCATCATAGTAATTCGTTTCGAATTTTATTCTGCTATTTTTCTCCATTTCTCACTACTTATTAAATACCTTTTGAAAGTAAATACATATAAGTATACATTAGGTAAAAATTATGCCAAATAATTTAATATTAACAGGACACTTCTAAATTTGTTACAGCCATTTAAAAGCATACCCATGTTTGCTCTCTGAATATATTTCAGCCAATTACTCCGAACATTTGCAGAACTTCGCTCGGCTAGCTTAAGAAACGGCCATAAATCGCCGTGAGAAATTAAATTTGATACGTGTAGGTAATCCTATTTAGAACTTACTGTCAAGAGAGCAGGAAAAGAGAGCGCGTCGTTCGTCATCCACGGCGCGAAAAAAATACAGATTTATTGCTGAATATTTCACTCTGAGGCGTAATTCTTCCCGAGCGCGAATCCCGCCTGGAAGAACTTCATTTTTCAGGAATAACGGGACACCTGAAACGGATCGCTTCGTCCGTTCGAAATTAATCGGCGCAAAAAATCTCCGGCTGGAAATTAATTTCGCCCGCCGCGGTCCATTAAAACCGCAGCTTTTCTTTGTAAACAAGTTCCGATGAAATGGACAAATTAACGTCTGTAGACGCAACAAAAGTTAATGGGCTGCGTTGAATTGAGCATCAAAGCAACATAAAAGGGGAAAAATTTCCTATGTAACGACCCGAAATTTAATGAAAACTTATTAATGCTTTACTCGGAGCCAAGGGTTTTATAGATTATAAACCCGACAATAAATTCTTGTACGGAATTTAAACTTGATTTCAAAAGAAATTCTTGACCTTTTTTTTCTTCAAACGCGAAATCTACAAGAATACATGAGTATGTATGTATGTAAATTTAATATTTCCTAAATAGCAATAGAACATCGATCATCCCTTGGTGAGAAAGCTGGAGCAATTTACTTGTTTAGAAAAACCTTTGAACCCCAGGGGGGTGTTCCAACTAAACAATCGGTTGTAAATAAATCAACATGAAGGCAAAACTACGCGAACCACATTAAAGTCGCTCGTTTGCGTCACTCGAGGACAACAAACATGTCGCGTGAAGAGACACCCTGCCTCTCGTCTCCATAATTCATCATGGAGGAGCAATGCTTATACGGAATGAACAATTCTAGCCGCAAGTACAAAGCAGAGTTCACGCTCGTTCCGGATGAAAGAGGTTTAACGGCATTTGTTAATGACTCGTGTAATATGCATGAATTTCTATAACGAACTTCTTGATTGAAACAGTGTTTGCATAAAACGGAAAGAGAATTATGTACTTAACGCAGAAGTACTTATAGTACAAACGGGTCTTTGAATTGCTGTCAAAAAAATAGTTCGTCAGAGACAATTTGTTAAATTCACCTACTATATACCATCTGTAATCTGTTTGAAGTAGTAATTAACATTTACACTGTAACATAATGATTACTACTTTTCAAGTAATCAGTACACTTTAAAAGAAAATAAATTACTGAAAATTTCTGAAAGTTCTGAGTTGAGTGAGAAATTTTCACACACTAATTTCAGAATCAATGTGAAGCAATATATGAGTTATGTAATTGTATTTAACTAAAAACATTTCTAGTAAAACAGTATAATTTTTACGTGCAGATACGCCAACGGCACTCGCAAATTCAAACATCATTTTATGCTGAAAATCCATTGCGCGCGATATTAAATAATTCGCAGCTCTTTGTTTCACGTTTTATGCTGAATTGAAAAAGTTTTCAGCAACATCAAATAAAAGCCAAAAATATGATTCAATTGAAAAAACTTCGTAGTCCAAAACTGTACATTAAACTATTTATTTCATTGAATATTTGCCATTATATTTTTCCCTGTTGTTAAATGCATGTTATTTGATTGCTTTTGTTATTAAATTAACTCAATCAGTTAATTTACAAGTAAATACTGGCAACTGGAAAAACTTATACGTCTCCTCCAATACTCTCGCCCTGTTTTAAATGACTTTCAAAGAAAGTATAACTGAAGGGTCGCCGAGTGGCTTAGCGGTCAGCCTAGCCGACTTTGGAAGTCGTATCGTTCGGCGTTCTTTCGTTATTAGAAAATTTACATTTTTTTTAAGAATTTTGAAGCAGAATACTGGCTTATCGAAACACTTTTGGGTGTAGATATGTTGGGTCCAATCGTCTTATTTTGAGCCCAGGAATTTGTGATTAAGTCATGTCAACGAAATTTAGCGACATCCTGTATATAAAAAAATTGAAAACTGACAAGTGATATCTATCTATCATCAAATTCACGAAAAATGAGCCCTGCTACATCAATGATTGAAGTTAAAATCGACAAATATTTCAGTTTTATTTCCTTTTCAATGGTGAGTAAGAAAAGAATAGAGTTATACTCTGTCTTTTACTCAACAATCTAAATTTCTTGCGTAAAATGATCAGTTCAAAGTCATCTTTAGTAACAACTAATATCTTATTTTTCAAAAAGTTTTTACTATAAAAAGCAAATGAAACTACTTTCTTCGAATAAAAGAAAATAAATAAAACGATTTATCTGGCGGGGTAACCAACAAATATCAACAGTACTGCCAACCGCACAACTCAAAAAACCGAAAGCGCAAAATGTAATTTTCTTTAAAATATAACTCTGATGATTATTTGAATTATAATTATCTACAATTTTCCTTAATTTTACGTCGCATTTATTGCTTGCTTTATTTTTTCTTAAAGGTCTTCAATTTCTACGGAGGACCGAAATGCTCTGCAAAAACAATTAAACGACGCCCATTCATAAACACACCAATGACCTTGTGACCTACTTTAGTTCCTCAAAATATAGTAAATCGGCTCGTGACGTCAGCACGGAATCCCCTTTCGTAGTAAATTTTTTAACGACGGTTTTGACGATTTATTGATGAGTTTTATGATCGAAACTTTACATGCCTTTTACGTATAGTAGCATATTTTTTTTTAATTTAAAGTAAACTACTTTTACTTTAAATCACACTAGTAGAATATTAAAAACTAGTCTCCGGACGAAAATAAAAATAAAATAAAAATGAAATATCAGATTTTTATATTATGGATCCCTTAATCCGGATCAACTAATGAATTCGTAAACCGAATCGTACAGTCGTGAGCAAGAAATTTTAGTCGTCATTGATTATCAAAAATTTGAACCTGATTTGTATTATATTAAAAATAAGGTTGATTTCTTCATTTAGAATATTGGGAATAATGTTTTAAATTCCTTCGCCATGCGTTTCCGTTATTTTGTTATTATTATTAAAATTAATTAAAATTGTGTAACTAGCAATATAGAAAGTGTTAGGAAAGAGTTTATACATGTATTTCGGCCTTATTGGGCCTCATCAGAATTCTGTACCTTAAAAAATTTTGTTTATTGAAAAATTTAGAAAAACTTACCCCTTTTTTTTGTTATTATTATTGTATTGAATCTTACTTTATTGCCAAGTCGATAATTAATTTTATTGCCTATCAAATTTTAATATCAATAGGCTGCATATTGCTACGTTATTGTTTATTATTTATTATTATTGTTATGGGTGCCATTTGTTGTTAATCAATAACGCATATATAAGTATTAACATGAAACTTTTCTTAGGTTCAGGATCTAAAACCTTTTCTTATTTTTTATAACAATTACGGCGTTTACGGTTTTCCACTTTAACGTTTCTTTATTTTTCACAGGACACTTAGTTCAATTCGGTTTAGTTGAATCGTATTTAGTCACGAAGTATTTTTCTAAAGCTTTTCAAACGCACTTTCCCGTGTGTTTTAACGTAGACTCTGTAAATTTTCGAGTTTATTGCTTTTATAGTTTGGTGGAAAAAAAAACGTCTCTCCTCCTATTACCGTATCACAAACGCGTCACAAACAATAACAATTTTTTATTGAAATGCAAAATTAGTTTGATCCAAAAAAATAACTTTCTTAATATTGTTCCTACCAATTTGTGCAACGTTTCAAATTGTTGCTAAAATTATTTTGATTACAGTCATCAAACAATTAATTCCGTACATGTCTGGATTCGTTCAAAATCTGGCTTGCATCTTTTGGTGCCGATGCTTGTAGACCTGTTGTTAACGATGGCCACTTTAGTCATCGATGTATCTCCTTCTTTGGCTTTGACAATGCCTTCAATGTATAGCATGTCCTGCAGGTTTCTGCACGTTGAACTGCTTCAAGACTGACTTTGTGGTTTCGGTGAGCTGTTTTTCAATGCATTCATTGATATTCATGTCATTGTACTTGTAACAAAATTTATGTTTTATATTTGTGTCGAAATACCTTGGAATTACAATTCTACCCTTGACATCCGAAAATTATTTAATGTTCAAACAAAATGTCAAAGTGAAAATGTTTACAGTGTAATCAAAAATAAGTAAAACTTATTAATATCATTAAATCAAAATCTAAATTCAAAATAACTTAGCAATATGTATAATAACCAAAAGAATTATAAAACTACTGAAATATTAAGCATTAAGAGAACATTTCAAATAATTTTACGTCTATGGTCGGTAACATTTTTACAAAGCTAACAAAGTCTTGTTCTAGTTTTTTAAGTTAGCAATGGTACCAATTTAAAAGAAGTTCCAATAATCCAGGTTTATCACAAATTCGGATCGCCTAGATTTTAATTGATCCGCATTACCGGAACTTCACTCTATTTTAAATGTTTCTCGATGGTAATAAAAAGTAGGATTTGTTTTTCTCTTAGGACAAAGGGGGATCTGAAAACTCGTCTTTTTTTAGATTTTAGAAAAACAATTTTAAGAATATTATAGGCATAGTTTTGCCGCCTATTTTGTCATCAGATTCTTATCAACAGAGACAAGATTTTTAGGTGAAAACGATTTTTTATTATAAAGTATCTTTTTTAGGTTTTTGATATTATCACTCAAATTATATATACTAAACAAAGAAAGATTTGTTTCTGTATAATTTGAACGTTAATATCAAAAACCCAAAAAAGAAACTTTATAATAAAAAGTCGTTTTCGCCTAAAAATCTCTTCTTTAGTTATCTGCTTCATTTGGTTTCACGTAGAAAAGCTCGTTACTGCTAACAATTTTACAATATTTTATTAAGTTAGTGTTTTTCCTTGTATAAAAAATATATTTTTTAATGAACGAATGGGACTAATTCCTGCTACTTCAGGATGGTAAAAAGTTAATTGCTTAACTTGTATCCAAACCTTACACTCCTTACCATAATTCCTGGTTTTTTGCTGTCATGGCCTAAATATCCAAATTGTACTTTTTGTCAGAACTTATTCATCCACCATTTACACATAATACTTTGGACACGTTAATTTAGGATTACATTACAAAATTGAGATGTGAATAACTATAAATAATTTTCACATTTCTAATAACATTTTCTTTTTATATTATGTTATTAATGTCACATTTTATAGGAACTCAACATCGTAAAATTCTCCTTTTAGTAGCACCTGTTTTGTTTTCTTTGCCCTGTGATGTGGAATTGCTCTGTCTTTCCTGTCTCTTGAGTAGAAATGCACATTTTTATCCCCTTAAAAAACGGCTGATCCATAGATTCATATTTTTGTTTAGCTAAACAAAAAGGCTAAACTGTAAACACTGTAGTACTCCTAGTATAAATTCATTGTTTAATCACCTGTCTGTATAAGGTACATGGGGTGTGTTAAATTCTCAAGTGTTTATCTATAAACACGCTTGAGATTTCAGACTGTTTATAGAGCTTCTCGAAGTACGTATAACATGTCGAGTTTCTTGACTCTCAGCTACAACAGGTGTTCTCTGCCAATAACTCCGAACAAAATATTTTCGTTGTTTGAGACTACTAATAAATCTTTGTTTACATGTTTTTAATTCAACTTATAAAGTAGTTTTAAACGATTGTTTTTCAAAGCAGGTTTACGATGTACAGCCAAAGAAATTAAAACAGTCATACGAAGACAAATGAAATTAATTATATTTCCCATTATCCGACTACTGTCTGAGAGCTTAAAACTAAATTAGCGCGCGTCGCTTAGTTTCACGGCCCGTCGCGAGGACTTCCCATTCAAAATACGTTTCCGGTTATTATTTCGGGCGACAATTTTAAGAGGCTTTAGTGCTTCACATCTCCGGGGCGACGTTAAAGTCTTGAAAAGCCGCTCCAGGCTGATGTCTCTCTCAATTCAACTCTCTTACTACACTGAAATCTAAACTGTCTGCCGTAATAAGATTAAAAACATGAATTTTAAAACTAGTGTAAACTTTACTCTTACGAAATTTTTCACTACTTTTTTTAATTTAAATGCTGATATAGCTCTGAAAACTTCATACAAGTATTTTAAGTTGCTACTTCTAAGAGAATTTTTGTTAAAACATACATATTATTTTTCTTAATATAAATGTAATTCAGCAAATTTATTGCCGGAGATAACACTCACATATTCTCTGAAGTTTTTTTCTTCTTGCTCGTTGATTAACTTTACGTATAGAGTTCTTAGATATCTTGAGGTCATTATCCTGCAGTTTAATGTTAATTTAACTTACACTTGGAATTTTATCTACTAATGCACGAACGAATTATAGTCTAAGGAACGAAATTAAATACACTTTGTTCGCTTCCCTCACTTTCAAAATCCACTACTTATTGCTGCCTACACTTGGTACACCTTCACAGGACTTTTCCTTCCTTTTTGGAATTAATGAGAAGTAAGTAAAAAAAATACTAGTGCTTGACATGTACAGATCATATGGTTTTTTATTACTTTTGGTAACAGATTTAAAAATGAGCTGCTGAAGCAATTAAGGAACACTCGAAAACCTGGAGATTCAAATATTTATTCGATTTTTAAATCATTACATACGCAAAAACAACAAACGGTAAGCGTGTTTCGTATTGAATTACCGCAAGTGTGGCATCTCTTCAGCAATTGAAGGGCATTTTCCAATTTTCACGGCTTTTAATCATCAATTGGCGAATCGAGGGAGAACAATAAATCTCCGCCGCTCGTCGTCGAATTCCCGCAATTAATCCAGATTTTTGCCTCACATAATGCCGTTCACTGAAAACGACACAGATCCACATATTTAACAGTCAGTTGCGTCTTTTTTACAATGACGTAGAATTTTAAAAGATCGCTGCATGATACTTTATTAAGATTATCAAAAATTATTGAATTAGTAAAAGATTAATCTTTTCTGCGCTTGAGAAAAGTAGAGAAATATCGCCTTTAGGAAGAGTGAAGTAAGAGAGCTTCAGAAAATCTGACGTATACGAGTCTTCATTTATCATGTATTTTTATCAAGCACAACTTGGTCACGTGAAATGCAATTATTTTTGAAGTCGCTATATATTGGGAACGGTTTATTTTATTTTATATTTTAAAAATTTGTATTCAATTGCAAATTTTAAATATCTATTCAAGTCATTTACAAAAGTTTCTGCCAAGACTTAGTTCGGTAACCCAAAGTAATTGTCAACGTCGATAGAGAACATAACTTCGGTAAAGTGATTAAAGCAAGTCGGCCACACATTAGGCGTGTTTACCGACGGTCTTTTAAAGTAATTAAAGAGAGAAATTACTGACTGCAACGGCGGATGTCTCACGTCTCCAAAGTTTCCCGACGAACGAAGTTTGTCCTAATAGCTAGCCATTGTAGATTTGTTCCACATTCGGAACAGGTAGCTAATACCTCCTGAATATATGTAAAGTTCACAGGGCAATACGTGCGGAAAATGCAACGGGAAATTCATCAAGAAAACAGGTCATGAACATGACGTCAAGCAAAAGGAACTTGGAAAAATTGCTTCATTAACTTAAATTGTGTGAGGTCGAAACTTTTTTAACACCAACACACATTTCTTCTGAGAGAATATTCGAGAAACCGTTTAAAAGACTGTGATTTTTACGTTTTATAAATCTTATTTACGGAAGAGATTTGTTAAAGTTCCTACTTTTACTCAAAATTCTAAAATTTCAAAAACTTCGCTTACTTTCTTCAATTTGGGGTTTCAATGAAGGAACGTATGATTTAACAGAAAATTTGTTTATTATTTTTTAATTAATTAATAATGTGTCTTCTTCTTTCACCTCCCTGCAGTAATTCCTAAAATATAAGAATCAACATGTTTCAGTATTTAAAAGAAAAAATATAATTCTTTTCGAATGTTTCCTTTCACAATTAACTTCCCGCAAACCTCAACTTTAGATTTTGAAGTTTGATTTCACGTATATATTAGTGTCTCTTAAGTTTAATGTTAGAAATTCGTCATTCAATTTTGTGTTATTAAGACAACGTAGAATTTAATTGAGTATATGTAGGTGGTTTAATCGTGAAAGGAATTCATGTGCCCTTAGCTAATCCCCCGTCTTCTTTGCCTCTAAAACTCGTCGCTTTGATGTTTGCCATGTAAGGTCTTAATTAATTCAGAACTTACCCAGAATTTTGTCTTGACTCGGTTGCGGCGCACCAACGGCGTTCCGCATCAGGACTACGAAACCCAACGCTACGTACTGAAACCAGTAATCAAGCCGCATTGTTCTCGTTTGACCACCGTTACGAGCGATGACATACACAATCACATTACAGTTGCCTGTGGTCACTTCGATGGTCACACAACGCAATAGTCCGGACCCCTCGCTCGCTCGCACCGGATTTATTCGTTATTTTATTTATTACGCCGCATTTGCCATTGTTTTTGTTTACAATGCGAATGCCATTTTTCGCCAAATTTATGCGTGCATCGAATTAGTTCTTTCTATTGTTGTGTGGTTTGTTGGATGGCGAGTTGCAAATTTCGCAGATATTTATTTCCCTTTATTTCAGCAACCTGTAACAAAAAAAACTCGTAAATATATTTAGGTACTTTGCAATAATGATTTTTATTGTGCCAAGAGAATTTAATTATTAAATATCACACGCATTGTCAATTTTTAGATACATGATTAATAGAAGTGGCCATGTGAGGTAAAAAATATCAAAAATGGAGGAAAGGGACTGTCGCCTTTCTATTAGTTTATCGTTTAGTTGTATGCAAGTTGACCATAAACATAACTGTAACGATTCTCCGATCGTGTGGCACCTACACATTCAAAGTCAATAAAGAAGACATTTCTCTCCGTTATGGATTATTTTCGATAATTTGATCCTTTACACTGACATATAGCATAAACACAAGGTCCAATTACACTACAAATTTAACAAATACATAGTTAATTATATTCTGTGGGGTTGGGAGTTTTATGTTTCAAAAATGGTATACTTCAAATGACCACCTTCTTCAGCATTGCATTTTTCTAAACGTATGCCATTATTTTTCGCAGCTGAATGAAGAATATGACTTAGAATGGCACTTACTTCATTTTTTTATGTTTCTTCTCGAGTCCTTTAGGTTTCTGATTCTTTATTTACCTATGCTTTACTTTTCAGAAAGTTCCAAACAAAGAAATCAGAAACTGAAAGTTCGGCTAATCGTGAAAGTTAAAAAGTTGTTCCGTTTCTTGAAAGCAATCAGTTATGAAACTTCTTCTGTAAAACTGATTCTGGCTGGCAGTGTGACTGCTTCCTGCAACGACTTGTTGAAAACAATATTCTTTTAATCCGCCGTGGTCGCTGTAGTCTGACGATTTTATTCAAAAAAGATAAGCTGCAGCAATCCGCAACAAACGATCAAAAGAAAAAATTTTCTTCTTGACGACGTGTTTGTCTTTTTTGCAATTCCCACCGCACAGTAGTAGCGGAAATAATGGCAGCAGCGACGAAGAATATCTACAGCAACAGTACCATTACTGAAGAAGTATTTTGCAAGAAAAACGAAACGTCGACAAGAAGGAATTTAATGCCTTACTCCGGAAGGCAAAAAGAATATCCCCAGAGCCTATTCTTCAATTTTACAATAATAGTTTTAATTTTATTAAAGAAATAAAATGAGTTACGCATTTTTGCATAAAATACCATAACATCGAATAAGGCATTTGCTTACATTATAACTGTTGCTGGGATTGATGTAGTCTGTCAAACAAGAGATTTCTTGCCATCCCTACTAACTTATTTTGATTGCACAACTAGAAATGCTTAACGCACAAAAGCTCTTTCATAACAGCCACATCATCGAAAGAAGCTTTAAAATTGGGATTTATTCCTATTCAAAAGTTCTTTTTCTAGTACATAGTTAATGTGATAACCGAATAGTTGTTTTGGTATTTTGGTTGGGAGTCAACGGTAACGTTACAAGAAACACCACAAGAAGAAGATTATAAAAGTAATAAAGAAAGCACAAACCAAATATTTTTTGATCTTGCTAAAGAATAATTTTTAAATTTTATATGGGTATATTTGGTTTCTCAGTTTTAAATAATTTTCAAATTTTCTGTTTGAATTATGAAGTACTTTTGCAACGATTTATCTTTTATATTGTTCCAGTATATTTAAATTTTGGTATTCTTTAGTTGTGGCCATAAATTCTAATTACTTTCCTAATTTTTATAATTTAAATAATTTAAATTTAAATTATTTTAAATCACTGTGTAAATTGTAAATTACCCACGCAATAAAATTTTCAACAAATTAAGAAATTGAGTGCGCTCGCAACTTAACACTTGATGGGGCAATTATTAGGTGAGAATCCCCTCCTGGTGCGTGTGGATTCTATGTGAGAGTTAGAATTCTCACGGCTCAGATCGTGCTCGGATTCATACCGGCTCCTTCTAACTTAGTACCATGCGATTGCCTAGTTTGTAAGGCGAACACCGAAGGAAAGATAAACATCTGTAAATCTGTCGTAGCAACTACCGGCATTACCAAAATAACTAGCCAGAACGCCTTCCCAACAAGCTTGCAAAAAGCTTGGGGAAGATATGGCGGAAGAGAAAAAAATAACGTTCTTGTGGTACTGAATGAAATTTATCTCATTTAAAGGTCAAAGCCCCTGAGGTAGATCTTTGACATTCAAAGTCGGAAAAGGAAAGATTTTATTTCGTTATAAAAATGACATTGTCATCAATGCAATTTATTAAAAATATGAATATTTTTGTACTGCACGTTTCGCGGCCATAAATTTTCTGAAATAAAATTCAGACGTGTCCCTCTTCCTTTCGTCCTGATCCTGACAAAATTGCGTTCATAAACAATGCCAAGAAAAATGTGTTAGAACAAATTCGAGGTAATGTAACTTTTACATTTGAACGGATGTTAAAAAGTAAAAGCACCTGGAGCACACACATAATCTGCTTTATTCTTCTGGAATTTCCTTTGGTCATAACGATATCAAGTTTGTATTTTTACAATGAAAGACAGATTACAATTTAATAGTAGAAGAAAATATTTAATATATGTAGGACAAATCAAAATTAAAAATTAATTATATCAGAAAAGAAGGGGAGATGTTGATCCAAGAGCTTAGGCTTATCCCCAAATATGAAATCTGCTGTATCATTTCTCATAATATAAAATATAAATAAATTTACATTGTAACAAAATGAGTTTTTTTGTGAAATAAAAGCAAGTAATACCTAAAATAAGCTTAGGGATGCACTCGTGCGAGTGCATCATGTCGCAGCGGGGTATACCAAGAGTTTTAAATAAATTACTTTCGTAAGATATACGTAATCATGACGGAGAGCACCGCTACGCCTGAATCCGCGATGCGGTTTAAGGAATGAGATATAAATTTATTATAGCCCGGCGAATTTATTTTTATCACGTACGAAGCTTCGAACTCAGGACTGTAATGCATAAGGTTTATTTAATAATAGTGCGGGCGGTTCTGTGCAAAACGAAAACTTTACTCCAGTGTGTGTTTCAAAATTTACTGCGCTGCGGAACGTAAATTTAATTTTTCGCGATTCTTTTTACTCGTCTTCAGTACTAAAGAGAGTATATGCAATTTTGATAACGAAGCACGAAATGTTAGACCATGCAATTCTATCATTAAGAGTAATAGTACTGAAGTATTAAATCTAAAGTACGTGAGAAAAGGTTTTATTTCATATCTTAAGATAAGTTACTGCTGTAATTCGTTATGTATACATGCAATAGTATAATGAATACAATAAGTAGAAATTCAAATCATGTTATTAAAAGTTTTTACGTTTGACTTTCCAAGTTTAGTTGGATATTGATTTTTCTTGCTTCTGGATACATTTTTAAAACTCTTTACGGTCATGTCTAAAAGTACGAGTATACTTTGAAAAATGAATACGAAGACGATGAGAAGCTAAGCAGATTCGCTACTGCCTTATGTATGTATTTCAACTTGTCTGCAGAATACCAAAGGTAATGAAGAGGAAACATGTATCACCGGGTGCATAAACTCCTATATCGGAATACATGAAAGGATGAGCTACAGCCGGTTATAGTACTCTACATTCGAAGACACATAGTATGCTACACCAACAAAACAACGCACGTCCACATGTGGCGCGTGTTAACTGATCTTTCTTAAGTCAGTCGAAGACTTCAATATTATCCAGCACTCTCGGCAAAGTGAAGAGGTTTAGCACACGATATCTCTTCGGATAACCGCTTTCGAGGAAAACTTTATCTACTACTTGTTTATAAAATTTCAATATAATCGGGCTGCGCCTTCCTGAGATATTTCTCGCACCCTAAAGGGTGTACGCTAAACTTATGGTCGATAGTGTATTATAAGTACAAGTGGATAGACGTTCTTGTGTGTAAAATGGCGATGTCATAAAAATAAATATACAATCAAAATATGCGAAGTCGTCGGAGCGGTGGGTAAGAAAAGCATTAGAGGGTAAGCGGGATAATCGCAGAAACAAAAGATGGACGTTATGGGGTGATAATATTAGATCTAACACAGCTTGCCCTATATAATAAAAAAGAATAATAAAATTTGCTTTTGATGACACCCACTGTATTGGCTATATTATTAGCAATAGTAGATAAAATAAACTTAAAATGAAAAGACAATTTAAACTTGATTTCTTAAATTTAATACTGAATTACAAACTCGCTCATAGCAAAAGCTTCCGTTTAACTTGTAAAGAAAATATATAACGCTTTGTCTTCTATCTCAAATCATATTTTTATAACAAATTTGTTACGAAAAACAATTGAAGATTCAAGTGGATGAAGGAGGTAGGTGCAACATCACCTAATAATTGAGAACATTAACTATAAAGTCTTTTTTCATAAACAAGAAGTTGTAAAAATTACTGCTATTCCTATTTTAGCCACTAGTAACTTTGCTCTTAATAATAATGACAATTTAAAAGTTCGTGGTAAATAAAGAACATCACGTACCATTATCATTCATATAGTAGTTCAATTTAAAAAAAGAAAAAAATTACCTCCTACATCCACTCGACTCTTCAATTGTGCGACATGTTTACAGGTTGAACTAAATTTAAAATAAATGTCTTAAGACCCGGTTTTTCAATAACCTGGAATTGCCACTGAGGTAAATTTAATGTCTCTGACAATGTGCTTGTTAAATAAAGTTACAATTTCCAAAATACCCATTTCCAACGGCAAATCAAACGCCAAACAAGTAATCATACATATTTGTGCATCTTTCTGCTGCAGTTTAGCGCTACCAATCAAATTTACCCGCTGTTAGTTTACCTTGTCGTTAAAAGGAATTTATATGGCGGTTATGACTACGAATAGTTTGATAAACCTACTTTTTTTTCCTAACAATTATATAACGCTAACAGTCACTTGACCAATGAATTGAAAAACTTTGCCTAAGGCAAGTAAATCCCTAAAGCGTTTGTATTTGTCATTCCTTTGTCTAATAACAAAATATGTAGGTACCGTGCAAAATATAAACAAACACCCTGTACAATATTTAATTCCGTTGCCTAAGATTGACAAAGTACATTCCTCTGGAACGTTATCTTTTTATCAATATTTAGGAAAACAAATTGGCAAAGATTTCTCAAATTAGGCGTCTAAATAATTTCGTGTCAGAACCAATAATCTCTCAAATAAGAGAAAATTGGTTTTCATCAAAACGAGTCTTTCTACAACCACCAATTTATTTAATTAAGATATCCTCACTGTAATACACATAAAACCATATTTTGTGTTTAAAAAATGCAATACTGTGTATCACTCTGTATACTAACGTCTACTATATAAAATTTAATTTCCTTTCAGATTTCCACACGACTACGGTAATCGCACTGGATCAAGATGATGATGGGAATCCTCCCCATTACGGTAGAAGGACTTTCATGGAAACGGTTCTTTTTAGAACCACCAATTTAATCTACCAGGATTTCGTTATTCCAGAAAGCACAAAATCACAATAAAAAAACATTCTTTAATAAAATAAAGAACATTGATACTAAGAAAGCGGCGTGAACTTTAATACAAATCTGGTGGATGCGCCGCGCCGGGAGAACTTTTTTTTTTTAAATAGAGGAAAATTTAGGGAAAATATCGGCGAGGTCAGCGCCATCTAACAACCAATAGCCAAACTTTCAGCAATTTTATGGAAATCTATAAAATCACTATTTCACCACTTGAGATTTTATTATATACGAAACATTTTTCCCAGAGAAAAAATTTTCATTAGAGGATTGAAAAATTTCTCCACAATCAGCGCCATCTAACGATCGATAGTCAAACTTTTAGCATTTTTACAGAAACCTGTAACTCTACTAGTGCGGGTCTAGATGTGAGATTTTATCATTTTAAATAAAAAAAGATTTCTTTCCCCGGGGGTCCTTCCCTCCCTCTATTCAATCTATGAAAGAAATGTCAGCCAAAACTTTTTGCAATTATTATTCTTGTACATGGGTTTGAAGAATGTAGATACGATTACCATCCACCCTCCACCGCCCACCTCCCATGTGCTTGTAGGACTTATATAGTCTGAAAGGTACTTAGTTTGTATGAGAGGTTTGCGATTAGGGCAACAGAAATTCCAATTTGACTAGTAGCAGTCATCTAACGATCAATAGCCAAACTTTTATCATTTTAAACAAGAAAATTTTATTTTCTCAAAGGGATTTATTTCCCCGGGGGAACTTCTCTCCTTTTAATCAATCTGTAAAAAGATTTTCAACTGAAACTTTATGCAATTATTCTTCTTCCTACAGTGTGTTTCACTTTACACGAAGACACCTGAATAACTTGTTGATTAATACAGCAATTAGAGTAAAATTTTTACCAGAGATAGAGGCGATTAAGATTAATCTTTTTTTAGGAATGAATTCTTTTTGTAGTTTAAATCTGGCCAACTACGATTCAAATAAAAACTAATATTTCAAGTAAAGTCATAGTAGCGATGAAGATAGATGTAGACTCCAAAAATTCATTCCTACAAAAAGATTAATCTTAATAGCCTCTGTCTCTGGTAAACATTTTACTCTAATTGCTTTGTTAACCAACAAGTTATTCAGGTGTCTTCATGTAAAGTGAAACACACTGTATATCCTCAGACCTAAAATGACTTCAATATTCAATTGTTTCGAAACGGCTATGCCATCATCATCATTGGTTCTTCTTTTTTTTAGATGGTATGGCATACTTTTCACGACACATTTTAACAGGTATATAAAATATAAGTGTGCAGGGTGAAAAGTGTACCCCCATGTTTAACAAGAAATGATTGCAAAAGAGGTGCTTCTTGAGCTAATTTTAATTAAAAAAAAAGTTAGGAATATGTAGTCTAAAATTCTTCACTTTCAATATACAAAGTGATAAATTTTGATTTTTTAATTTTTTTTAATTTACCATATAATTTTACAATAATTGAATTTTCCCAAAATTCGAGTCATTTTAAAAATGAAGATCATGAATCAACTGCATTCCAGACATTTCCATAAATCGAATAAATTCTCGTAGCGCTCTGCAAGACTCTTTGCAGAAAGGTTGCCACCATTCTCCACAATTATCAATCTCAAAAAGTTTGTAAGAATATAGTATTGTTATTCAGAAAAACTAAAAGAGGCTAAAAAGAATTAAAATAATCCTTGCATGTAGGGTTCAAACTTACAATCTCACATTTTATTAAATAGCCTCAACTAATGGCATGTATAACCGTAACAAGCATTATCATATTAATTCATATGTTTTACTACTATTGAGGCATAGAATTACAATTTAGCTTGAGAAAATGAGAAATGAGAGGTCTTACTTTAAAGTTACCCTTTAACCTACCGTCTATTCACCAAGAGGACAATCCGATAATCCAGATAAATTTTCGGCCTCCTTTTTCAAGGCTAACCCCAAAATCAAATTTCGGGGCAAAACCACCGCTCGGATTTTACAGGCTTATTTATTTACGTCTTTTTAACAGAGAGCAATTCATATTCTCTCCGTCGCACTATTTATAATAATAAACAAGTCCATTATCCTCCCGATAACATCAACACTTATTTCATAATTTACATTTTAGGACCAAAGAAAATCAATAACTGCAAATGAGGTCTACGAAACACGTCTTCAAATAACACGTCGTCTTACCAATTATCCTATATATTTTGTAAATTATCTCAAATATCAAAATTGTTATTCTTTTGTTCTCATATTTTTTAGGTTGAAATATTACCAATAATTTTTTTGGATATTTAATCTACGCTAATTTTAAATGCTGTCATTAAGTTATTTCATTTTTTTATTAATGATACATTTAACATTTAAGGAAGTCCTCGTTGATGACCTCCAGCTTGAAGAAATCAATGTGTGCAGAACGTGCTCGTGATTTTATGTACGCACCCGAAGGAAAACTTGCCTAATAACAGCTGCAAACACCACCCACCACCGAAGTTCGCCCTATAATTTGAAAGCAAAATCCAGTGAAAACGTGATCAGACATCAGATGTTACAATTTACACATTAAAAAAAAAATTCCCCGTTATTTTTACAACGGGAGATTCCACGTCGGTTTTAATTATCGCGTGCGTCCTTTATTCGAATCTTCATAATAAGAGACCGTAGAGAAAAGATCAAGAGAGCTCTTAAATCGGCAAGGGCGATTACTGATGAAGGGCGAGGGCGGAACGGGATAATTTATTTGTCGTGCGTATTCAGTTGGTCCCGGTTGCTGTCGAATTAATTGCTCGCCTTTAATTATTTTCGGATGTGATCCTACACCATGGCATTTTCTATTTAAATTAATTACTATAGTCGAGCCTATAAATTCGAATTAATTAGTAATTATTTGCAATCCGAATTTTTGTTCGAATTTTAAAATTGTTCTTGCACAGCCGGAGGAATGAAACGTTTCAACCGATCATCGCACTTTTTTTTAGCTGACCTAAATTGATCAGTTTGCTTATTTCTCTTTGACACTGTGTACCGAAGCTTAATGGAAAAGCTCACCACATTAAAACGTGTTTGTTTCTGTCATTATTCCACCAGTGTTGGCCACTTAAAAAGACCCCGTTTTCAATTGTCTTTTTTTATTATATGTTTGTCATCATGTTTAACAAAAATATTAACTTAAAGGCAAGTAAATAATTTTCCCAATCAAATCTAATAAATTTTATTTCAGAAAACGTATACAATTTAAACAAGAAACAATAATATTATTTTAATAACTAATAGAATGAAAGAATTAATGAAAATCTGCTTTGCAAGATTTTTAAAAAATTTAATTTGCAAATTTTTCTGTTATCATGCATTAATTCCGCAGCGAAATGAAATCTTCAGAATAGTAAAACTTACGCAAATGATGAACATACATTTTTGAAAAATACGATGAAACTCAATCTCGTAATGTAGGTTACGTGTATTAATTAACTGCAAATCCATTCGGATTTACCTCTTCATGCACTCCATGTTTTCCGACAAACAAATATATAAATATAAGCAACCCATTCATCCTATAGCGTACATAAAAGCCAACGAAGAATTCAATTAATATTTTTCAATTATTTTTATTTCGACGTTCGCGGTTTTAATCGCAAAGAAAACAGAAAATGACTGATGAGCCTTGCTAACCTATTCAGATTCAGATTTATTATTTGCTGTGTTTCGTGTTCTTCAATACAAGATACATATAAAGCCGCAAGGCTCATCAATCACGTTGATGAAAAAACACCGAGTAGCAATTAATTAAACCTTGTTTACAATATAAAATCTATGTTAGCAAAGAAAACAGAAAATATGAAAGTTAATTTTTTTGCATATTCATCAAATCCCCTCAAACAAATCGAGTTAATCTTATCGGATTGAAACTAAATTCGATATGAATACATTATAGGTTTTTTCTGGATCTTGGAGTCTCCGAAATTTCTCCTGTGAATTATAAAAATATATGCTAGAAAATTGTAGTTTGGAAAGCAGTAAAAACTTACCTATTATCTTATCTCATAAAAGGACTACTAAAATTGAAAATTCTTGCGTCTTAGTTTTCCTCCTAAAATTATTAGGAAACAGATTAATGTATTTTGTGCATATTGTTGTTTACTTTGTTTAAAATCCTAATTTTTTTTAATTCAATGAAAATATCTTCTTGTTCTGTCATATGGTAATTATTTAAAAGAAAAGTCCTTAAATAAGTTACAAATGTAAAAAGAAACTAATACAAATTTCTTTCACAACAAATATAAAGTTAAAAACAAAAGTTGCTCAATTTCGAAAGGATACAGAAAAATAGCGGAATGCTAGCAGAAAAAAAAAACAATTTAAAACGTCATCGAAAATAAAAAAAAAAAAACTAAAGGGGACTATGTAAAGTAGTTGTATTTATAAGGTACCGCCATTCATTCTAACGGCTGTCGTCCCTCATATTAAAAAGTTCGCTAAGAAGAAAAGCTCTGGATACATAACTGTTGTTATTTAATTTATGAATGAATTTAGCCCAAAATTAAAAGAGGTAGAAGAGAGTGAAATAGAAAATGAGATAGAACGAACTATTTTTTTTTACAATGCCATCTTTTGGAACGAAAAAGAAATACTTTTTTAAAAGAAATTAAAAATATCTTTAAAAATATGAAAAAATTAACAAAAACAATAGACTATCGATTGCTAACGGTTATACAAAGAAGTAAAGTTCCTATATAACAGTTAAATATTATGTATATATAAACATAGTCCACGGATTTTCTATAATAGAGGTAAACTTTTTTTTTTATTTTACGTTTTAGAAAAAAAAGTTATTCTTTATAAAAGTTTTTGCTTGCATTAAAACTTACAAAAATTCTATAATTATTTCTCTTTCAAAAATCAATTTTATTTACTAAAATCTCGAATTCCAATAGGTAACCCCATTAGTCCCATTTTGGCTATGATAGGAATGGCTATTGATAAGTTCTCTTTTCAACCTCCCTTTATTTACAAATATATTGATGACTTAATCACTTAATTAATTCCTGAAGACCAACTTCACAATACTCTGAGTATTTTTAATAGCTTCAACCCCCACCTTCAAATCATTGTCTAGGATGCCAAAGTCATTAGAATGGATGATAAAAATATAAAGCTTAACTGGTATCAGAAACCAATAGCATCGAGAAGATACATAAACTTTCATTCTTGCCATTCTATGAAATAAAAATGTAATGTGACTAGTGCAATGAAAAATAGAGTCAAACATATTTGTTGCCCTGACTATCTGGAAGATAATTATAAGAAATTAGTCAAACTTTTCATCAACAATGGTTTTCCTAAATCTTTAGTCACTAATTGATTTATCAGAACAATCTTCTATCTCGTCCTCTGGGAGATAACAAACCATTAACAACTTATTTTCAAAAACCGAAGACAAGACACCCTTTTTGCTAACAGTTAAAGAATCGTATTTCTAAACACAGAAGTGACATTAAAACAAGAAAGGTGGTCTGTCATCTGTCAGCCATCAATTTGACTTGAAAATACAAAAATTTTAACTTTTGAAGAAATACACCCTTTTTAGAAATACAAGTTCAAAAAGATGAACAAATTGTTAATTTTAGATCTGACAAATATTAGTAATTTTTATAAATATATTAAAAAATTCTTAATTTGATTTTTAGAAAATTTCATAATCAATTAATAAGGACTGTTACCCCCTGACTTGTGCACATGTTTGTCTCAGAAACGTTTTGCGTCGTTTGCGTCATTCTACAATTTTAATTTAATTTTAATATGTAAATCAATTATTTTGTGTCAAAATTTATTGATCAATTAATCTATCTAATAATAATAATCATAATAATAAATGTTTTTATTCCCACTAAATCACAATAGGAAATTAAATAAATTAAATGCAGCAGGAAAATCCCGATCGGAGTTCAGAATATGCGACACCAAGGAAGGCGCTCTGCTTTTACACCCAACTCAATTAATAAACAACTATATAAATATCTTCTTTAAAGTCGTATAAAAAGTATCTAACGTTAGCTAACTTACTAGGACGCATCTTTTTTTAAAGCATCTTTTTTTAAGCTCCTGGTGATGCAAATAACAACGAAATACTGAGGCCTTAAACAAAGGAGTTGCCTTTTAATTGACGACTATGAGACCGCATCCTGTTAAGCTGCTTTTCTCGTTTTGGAGATTTGGAGAATTGGTGATTAAAGAGGGGTTTCTAAGTATGATGTCTGACGTAAATTGTTGTTTAAATGAACGTTAAAAATAACAACACGAACAGAAACAGCTAATTGAGCTAATAAAAAACGCACATGCGTCTTCAAATTGTCCAAGAAAAGTTGAAAACCCTTGAACATTCTTTTTGGAGATCTTGTTAATGCCTCTCATGCCAGTAGGGGAAATGACCACGTGATCAACGAAAACCAGTAATTCCCAAATACCCAATTTTTCGAATCTCGAAAGCAGGAAAAGCAGTTTTAGATTCTTTATTTTTCTTTCTTTCAACTAGTGCGAAAAACAATCATTTAAAAACTAAAATGAGTGTCGAAAAGTTTGTTTTCTAAAAAAAAGTAGCAAAATTATATTAGATCAGTAATCAATTATACTGGGTGTTGTCGGATATTTTAACCAATTATAGTACTGATGGAAACAAACAAAAAAAGTCTTAGGGCCGGCATTGCAGTTATAGTTTAATTTTCAATTTACTCTCATAGAGACAATTGTTTTGATAATGGAGAGGTTTACTATTTATATTTTTGGTAAAGGAAAGGAAATTAAAGCAAATTGATATATAACTGTGAACGCATTTTTCAAACATCTTAAAAAATGACCGGATTATAAGAGTTCAAGGTTATCTCACAATAGTTTTCGAACGGAAAATTATCATCACCTTAACCCCTCTACTAATCCTACTTACATTTTAATGGAAATACACAGATAATAAAAAACAAACAATATAAACCATGTATCAAATTGAATGAATGCTAACTTTACGTAACTGTGTAACAAAGTTCAGCTATGTGAAAAGTTACGTCACAAGCGTGTCGTTTCTACTTAAAACATGACAACTTTGAAAACCTATTTCTCCGTTAAATACACACAAATTTAAAAAATGTTTTCACCAGTTTTTTGCTTTTCGTCCACATTTTATTATTTAAAAAAATATTCTACTTCTACTACTACTACTACTGAATAAACTTCTCCATTGTTACTATGGAAATAAACTGAAGATTAAAGTTTAACTGTAATAACCGAAATACAAGGCCATAGTCGACATGAATCCACAACGCAATTCAGAGGACTCCAGGAATTTTCGAAATGGGGTGCCGATCATTCATAAGGAAATTTGAAACGGTGGCCATTTAAAGTCATTTTCTTTAGTTTTCCTCTAAATTATCTTTTATTTTATGCACATTGTCATTACAATTTTCACCCTAATAAAACAACATAAAATTGACTATATCTCATTGAGTAAAATATTCAACAGGCTTTCCCAATATATAATGTAAAAATTTATATGTCGCTTGCATGATGATGTTGATGGTCAATACAAAAGAAGAAATATGTTGGAGTTAACAAACACAGATGATTTAAGATCAATAATGAAAAGTCCTCTGGCAATAAAGGTAAATTTCAAAATATTTTCAAGAACAATAAAGTTTCAGTTCAAAATTAGAATAAACAATCCCTACGAGTTTTGACCGTCAACAATCGAAACGGCAAATTTTAGACAAACACCGAATTTCATCCTAAGAGCATTAAAACACCACTTCCCATGCAAACAGGCGACGACCCGTTTTATTACAAATTGATCGTGACAGAGAATTTGCTCGTTAAATAATTTGACTTCCCTAAAATAAATTGTCCCCTTGCCGGGGACTTCGCTTTCACTTGTTTGCTTTATAATGCAGATTACTTCGCTGATGTGTACTTAAATTAATGTGGCGTGCAGAACGAATTACGACGGACCCATGCTAAACAAGTTTTCTTTGTGCCCAAATCCGGGGAAGCGCGAAATCCAAGATTATTTTTGATCATAATTAAAAAGTTCCCGGTCTTCTCTCTGTTCTTGCGCGAGCCCCGGAAAGATGTGCCGTACATACAAATTGGCACGGAATCGTAATTAAAACATGCAAATATTAAAACAATACCCAGCCGAAATGCGTATTAAAACTTAATTATTTACCGGAGTTTCAATAAACTTTTTCGTCGGGGATTTTTCAAAACTTTTATTCTATTTCGTCGTGTGAGCTGCATGAGCAAATTAAATTTGCTTTGTAATTAGATCTCTTTAGAGAGCTTTGAACGTTTCCGGAAAATTAAATTACTCTACGCTAAAATAAGTAGTTTAATAACAATCAAAGTTTCTGCAACGACTAATTAGATAATTATACCTTGCAGTAATTAAACTCTACTGCAATTAGACGTTCTTGAATGCAACTAAACTGCAAGCGCTTTAATTCATGAATAATTTGTTTTTTATAAATCTTATAATGAATATAATTGACTTTTTTTAATAAGTAAGTCAAATTCGAATTACATTGTACATGTTCAATAACAGTGAAAATAATCCTCTTTTAATAGTAGTTGTCGCATAGCAGTTCCGCATTCCCGCTTTACATACATAACTTGTGCTGGAACACTGAGAATTCGTCATCACGAAACTATGCCTTTGCCAGCAGTTTGAGGTAGAATTACTGACATTTTTGACATTAATGGCAAATGCAGAAGAGTTTATTTTCCTTTCACGTTTGATATTAATTTTACAAACAACTAGAGTTGAAACTGTCCAACTCTCTTGTATTAGTTTCAACCCAACCCAATTCAAAATTCAACAAGGGCATGCTTTAACTACTACTGATATAAATCTCTTAGTTTTGAAATTTTCGTGAAACGTCTGTTTAATTTTCTGTTACGTTTCCATTTCTTTTTGCTGAGCCATAAGTTAATAAAAGAGACGCGTTAGTAAACATTACCAGCTATCAATGTTTTCAGGTCATGTGCCCGGGGCACCATTACGTTTTTCCTAATAAACAATAAAAATCTCAGCCAAGATCTGCACCGTGCGATACAAAGGGTCGGAGCTTAATTCGTCTGCGACCCTTCTTAAATTAAACGTAGCGTCAACGATGGGACGCGAGACTTAATGAAAGCTGCTGCAATAGTCGGAACGTTATCTCAACCCTGCGAAAGTTTTCTCCTTGCGATTTGTTTTTCGATTCTTTCCTAAGTATCAGTGCTCTGAAATTATTTTTAAAAAAATTGCTTTCTCCAGACGAGCTGGCGTTCAAAATTACTTCGAAAACTCAACTCGCTTCCAATATTTAATTGAGCTTTCGAAAGGAAATCGATTTCTTTTTACTTCTTCGTTATGCGATTGTAATCAGCTTCGCTCGCTGCTAATTAACCGGCGAGCAAGTTTATCTGCATCGTTTTTCATACGGTAATTGTTTGACAGGGCGGATATCGTTTATTGATGTCCTCCTACACGTACTACAAGTGCCGCATTTGTCATTTTCGACGTAACCAAACCCTCCGATCATCAACTAATGTGTGGTCATGAATCACACTCCCTTGACAACACTAACAAAACCTTCAACATAACCGACACTATACTTCGCATGTTGGATTGACATGAACATATGGTACACACGCACGCAGCTGAAATTGATGATATGTTTGTTGATTTTGGTTAATATTTGAAAATCTAAAAACTTCTGCAAAAATAATTTACGTTTTCCAAATTTTACAATATAAAATAACTTACAACTAAGCAGAATTAATAGTAAATAAATGAAAAGAAGCATCTTAATGTTTAGCTTCTCAAATGGTCATAAGTAAGTAAATACAAGTTAAGTTACAATCGCAGTTTTTATTTTATTCCACGTTATCCGGGCTTTCGATTATCTAAAGGAAGGTCAGTCTACGTTACCTGAATAATAAAGTTTCTACTAAATTACTTACGAGAGCAGGAACGCTTTCCGATAAATGTTTCGTTATACAGTTGACACATTTCACTAAAGTCTCAAGATTAATTAAAGGATTTCTTTCAAAATGATGCGTTTGTAATTTTTGAATTTCTCGTAGCAAATACCAAAAAAAGACTTTAATTTACTATTTAAAATAGATACTTTAAAAACGTAATTTTATAGAGACGTATAAAAGTAATACACCTATGTATAATAACCAAAGACGAAATTTTCCTAGGTCACGTAGAATGAGAGTTGGGGGAACGCCAATGAATTTATTTTCTCAACGTTATGAAGCTAGATGACCGACATTGGATGTCGAATTGCACGTGCTCGTTCTGGGGCGATAATCTACGCGTTACCTAAATTCGTTTTGTCTTTGATAATAATTGTAACCTTCTTAAATATTTATATTTTGGACAAGTGAAGTTTTGTAATAAGTAATAAAAAGTGTCCAATAATTGTAAATGAATTCTTGTAGATTATGTAAACATCAAGAAAAAAGCTTAAAAAAATATAAATTAATCATAAAACCAACAATCAATTCAAGAAGCGTTCCAAAGCTGCTCGTATAATAAAATTTACGATATGTTGTATCTATTATTATCGATATCAAGTATTTCCGTCCAAAAATATTAAAAATGTAACTAATATCATTTTACGATAGATAAAGTCGTTTATAAAAGCAATAATAATAAACAAATTAGGTGCAAAAAGCGTATTAATTTCATAACTATCGACGGATTAGTTATGAAATTAAATCAGTTAAATAAATAAAAGGTATTGAACCTCCCCTAAACGTAATTGGATAGCCAGAAAGAGTTTTTTTATATATATATTTCATATTGTCAAATAGACATTCTGGTATCGAAAATAATTGAATTTTGTGCTGGTTTTAATAAACACATTATTACACTGGGGCTTGTTCAGCACGAGGCATTATTGCCGGCGGAATTTGCATTGTTTATCGGCGCTATAAGCCCGAAAATTTAGCACCGTGTTAACAAAGATAAAGCCCGTGAATATTTAAAATCAGATCAGAGGTGCAATCGGGACTGGTGTTGTTCGTTGTTAGGGGAATATTTACTCACGAAATATGCGTCGACTACCCGTGTTTAACATTATTAATAGTACACTATAAAAAGGCTTATTTTAGCGCTGGTGCTACAATACCTCTCATTAAACAAACATAATATATTGTTTTTGATTGTAATATGTGACACCCCTTAAGAGATTGCTTCATAATCGAGAGAAAATGACCAACCCAAAGAAGTAGTTGGTATTAAAAGTTTGCAGACAATCTCAGAATTCCATCGCGTGATGTGACCAGGCAAATACAAATATCCTAAACTTTTGTACGGAAACTGAAAGCTAGAACTAGCCCCAACAGTTTTGACGACGGAATTCGCTCATGGACACTGCACAAAAACTCATTGGTGCTGTACAAGTGCATGGTAACGAATGCAAACTGTCAGCTACATCGCCCATCGAAATTACTGCAGTACCCTTAATCGCCAGGAAAAAAAAGAAAAAATTCCAATTTGATTTACAGTTGTGGTTTGAAAAACATGATATTCATCACTACTGAAAAAATCGACTAAAGAATATATCGGAAAGAATGCCTCAAGAACGTTTTCGGCCCGTCCTTCAGCAGTCTAGGTGATTTGCCACTAATTTGATAGTGTTGATTACATGCGGAAGTCCAAATCTCAGGCCCACTAAGCAATTCTGGTCATGATCCATCGCAAGGATATGTTAAAGAATACGGGTAAAGCAGCCTAAACCATCCAACTCCCAATTTCGATCTAAGTGGTTGGTTCAGGAAGATATCATGGAATGAATATCCTAAACTCTATCAAGAGTTAAAATTACTTTTCTGTTCAAATAGTTTCTGTTTTAGTCCCTTTAAATTGCTTGAAACTGAATAGCCGTTCTTTTATTTTACGTCTGCCTAAAGAAAATAATCGTAATTTAATTATTATCAACCATTTCTGAGGAGAATTATTTCTAAAGCTAATCCCGGAAAGGAAACCGTGAAACGAAATCTTCGTTAACCAAAAGAAAGCACGATTAAAATCGTACCTCACCAGCAATTAGTTGAGCTGAATTCAGTTACAGAAACAACGACGTTAACACGGATGAATTTTTCAGCATCGACCGTGTTCGTTTGAAGTAATTTATTTTAAGGAAGGGCTTTCTCGCAACAGGTAGTTCTGTAACGGGGTCGCATCGAGCAGGACATAAAGAAGTAATGTTTATGTGGTCCGCTAAATTAAACAGAAATTTATTCGCGTCCGCCGCCCGTTTTGTACACGCCGCGCCGTGCCTGTTGAAAACGAAATAATACCGACCGTGTGAAACGTGATAACGTCCACGTTTCATTTCCTAGTTTACCGAACACCCCGGGATTTTGTAATTGGAAAATCGTGGAAGTAATTTAGTTCATTCGTTGTTATTTTGTAAGATTTTTATGAAGTGCTTTGTTCGAGTTTAATTTCTTCGGGAGCATGCTTTCGCAGAAGTATATTGTTTCGGTCGTGTTTAATTTAAGCTTATCCTATAAATAAAAGCTCTAGTTCTTTGTGTGGAATTCGCGAAGCACATTATACGTTTTTAATTTGAGTAATGGGGTAGAAAAAGATTAAAGTGATATTTTATTATTACAGATATAGCATTAATATAATAGAGATCAAATTTATTCATTCGTTTGTAACCTATAATAATAAATTACGTTCGATAAATATGCATTTCTTTTTTCGATAACTTTAAAACACTACGAGGGCGCATTGTCATGTTATCTCCCAGCCATAAAAAAAACACGTATCACATCAACAGTTATTCCATCTTTTTCCCAATGATCCCATTATATTCTCAGAAAAAGAAATTCTTCAGCAACTTTGCAAAATATATTTCTACACCTGCTTTAGGTGCTTCGTCTGATATAAAAGGCTTTCCCTTGATATGCTATTCTAAGTTTTTGAATAAAAAGAAGTCTGACGAAGCTAGGTCGAGCCTTTTAGGTTGATGCCTTATCTCCATAAGGCATTGATTATCTGCTGGATTTTGTTTGCCTTTTGAACTGGACAATTGTCGTGCAGCAACAAGTCCTTTTGCCAAGGCCATTTTTCCCATAGAACTCTTTTGATTCATGGCTCGGTAGACAACATAAATATGGCATAGTGTAAAATTCTAACACATTCTAATTTTGTTTTGTTGTTGTTTGTTGTTTTGTTTGTAAATTAGAAAAACATAAGTCTTTTATTTTCTGGTTCTATGCTTGCGTGATTATAAACAAATCAATTTTTTTTATTTCTATTTTCGTCTGGAAAACTTATAGAAATTTTATGCAAAAAAGTTAACCAAAAGTTAATAGAAATATATTTTCATTGTTTTTAATGATGTAATACAGAAATCGAGTTATTTGTAAACGAATTTTACAGCGTGTGATTTCGATTTATAAAATAATGGCACAATCCAATAACACGCAATCTCGCAACATTATTTTTTTAAAAACCATTCATTTAATGTGTGCTTTCTAAATGACGTATTTCTGATAGGGAAGTACCTCTCTGCTCTAAACTAATATCACGCACCACGAAGCACATAAATTTCGATTAAACGCCAACACAGTCGATGCCCACTTTTTATTATTAAGAGGAATTAAACCAGCGTTGTCGGCCGCGTGATAAAAAATTCATTCACAGTAAAATCGTTATTTGTGAAACGGCTATACAGACTGTAAGCAAAAATATTCGCACTAATTATGGAAATTTTCTCTAATTTTAAATTTACTGCATTTTTACCAAGGTTCATAAAAAGCAAATTAATATGAGGCAATAATAAACAAGTTCATATTTTCTTCATTTGCTTCATTGCTGCCATTATTCGAAGTACTGTAAAAAATTCGTTCACGCTAATAACATAAATCCATTTTAGGACCATTAAAAACATTAACGTCGAATGTCTCTTTAAAACACGACGAAAATGGTTATATTTATAAAATGCAGGCTTGCGTTTATAGGCTAAAGCTTGATTCACATCATCAGGCAATGAACTTTTCAAGCACGTTATATTTCGGTCTCCGACGTGTAAAAAGATAATTGCCCAAAGCCAGACGTAGCATACTTGAAACGTTAATTGTTTGTTAATGTATAATAAAGCTTAACCCACTTTATTTTCTGCGCCAGGGAATTTAAGCGCATGCGTCACATGAGCGTACGTTTTCAACTCAAAACGAAACATCTGGTATATGGTTTTCAAGATATATAGTTAATAATATATACATGTAAAAATTTTACAAACTGAAGGTAGTCCTGAAGCATCATTCAGTAACAAAATCGCAATGATTTTTTTAGTTATTAACTCAACTTTATCACTGACCCTCTGCGTGCAATTCATCACGCACAACAAAATCGATGCGTTCACCCAAATTTAAATCCTGATTGACTGGCTTTCAGTTTGAGACTGGCGTTTATAAATTATTAAAAAAAAACAGATTTATGACTCTGGTTGTCTTTGATGACACAAGTGATGATTTATTGCCGAACATTGTTAATATATTAAAATTAAAGGCGCAACTTGTTTAATAATATGAAAATGAACCGTTCATCGATTACATTTCCGTCTACGTGCACATTAGGTGACGAAAAATCATTATCCTCGCGCTGCATTGATTAATTAAATTGCAAGCCTCATGCTACAACAAAGAACGCTGATGGTTTTAATCCGGAAACTGTTTTAATATTAAAATAGATACCCTTCTTGCTAGGTTTTACGCTTTGATGAGTAATTAACATATGAAACAGGTGATGGAAGAAAGTTTTGTCAATAAAATTTTCATCTGATGTCAATACGTACACATTTCAATTCATAGATATACAAGCTCTCCGACGAACTTTAGTAAATGGTAGCTGAGTGAATTACACAATCTTTTTTATAAGTAATATGTATCTGATCTTTTGATACCCTTTGTGACATGTTGGTGATGAAATCCTAAATTTAAATTGTATTCAAGATTAAAAAAATGAGAAACAAAATATCCCGTTAATGCAATAATTTCATTAAAACAGATGTACTAAAGACGGCCGTCCTAAATAATTGCTTGCAAATCCGAAGTTCCACACGGAATTAAATTACAACGAAGCCGCTCCGCATCCTTAACGCAATCACATTTCGCCTGGCCGTTCGTTTAACGCGGCCAAATGAAAACGGCTGCGTTTTAATTATCTCCTAAAGCAGGGCTTCGAAAAAAGGTTAATTTATTATCCGAAGCTCGCAAATACGGCGTACGCCTCATTCGAGACCGTCATCGTGACCTCCGGCTGCGTCCTCTACTTACTTACCATTTGGGGAACGATCGTGTAACAATAATTAATTCTGGCAGCTCTTTCCTAAATTAAATATCGTCGATAATGTTACAAAGCTTTTGAAAGAACTTTGATGTTATTACGACTTGCGACACAAAGGAGAGAAAAACCTACAGAAAAAAAAAACAGTCACGTAATTCCCACAAAAAATTTCCTTTGTGTAAAAATATTATACATCAATTAAGCTCGTTACTGAAATTACTGTATACTTTCATTCAAAACTTAGAAATTTATTTGTTCGATTGTACCTTTCTTATAATCAACGAGATTTTAAGAACACTTTAAATAATTAGATAATGATTAATGACATATTCCAATTAAGAAAAATTAATTTGAAAATTACATTAGTGAAATTGTTAATCCTTTACGTTATAAATGTAACATAGTATTCAGTCATTCAAGTCATGAAAAGTAGACTAAATGTTTTATATGAGTAGCCGGCAATGAAAGAGACACGGTTTTCTAAAAAAAAAAGAGTAACAGAAATAGAGAAAATCGGAAACATAACCGTATTCCTCCAAGGCATGGAATAAAGATTACGAATTCAAAACATAAACGTGCGCTATTATCGCATGCTAACGCCGTGCAAAACTCTTTGAACATTTCCCGTCTTTCAACATTCACGTACTTTTGCATGTTATATATCACACATCAATTTATCTCAACAACGATATCTACTATTTTCATTTTAAATATTTTTTAATTATATCCGATTAGGACAAATCTCTCTAGGAATTTAGCTCTTTCTTGCGATGACCAAAAAAAATTAAAGATTTGTTTTTAGAAAAATTACTGAAATTGACTTGACTAATTGTTATAATCAAAGCTGGGGCGATTTCAGAAGTGCATGGGCGCCCTATGGTTTATGAATTTTGTAACTGTTATACAGGCTGTATCGTAACGTCCGATAAATATTCACGTCATGCTATATTGAAAACAATACAGAAAATTATAGTACCACTTTGCTCTTAACTCTCTGGCCGTGAAATTGAGAGTTGAAAATTGATTTTTTATTTAATAAGGTGCCAGAAATCTACCTAATATTATCAAGAAGTACATAACATATGCAATAGAGCATGCAACTATACACTTCTTCCCATTTTATAATCATGGAAGATGTTGGAACCATGTAGATATGTATTCAAGATAACTTAAAAATTCGTAATATCTGTCAATATCATTAATGTCAAATTTGAAGTGTATTTTCGCAAAATTCTTCCGCTTCTTAGTGAAAATCAGGTTGCTCAGAAATGACGCTACATATATGTTCCCGAATTGTGGGATTAATGTGTTGTTCTTTACACTACATTGCCACATTAAAAAAAAAAACTTTAATCGGCTATATTTTGGAAACGTTTTTGGAGAAAGTGATATATTCGGCGATACAGTTTGTAACAAAGGATCGCTTGTATAGCAATATTATTTTTATTTAAGGCATACACAATATTAATATTATTACTTTCCTATAAAGCTCTCTTTTATTACAAATTTGAATACAAAGGATACTATAACATACCGAATAATTAATTTAGCTTAAAATATTTTAAATTAACCAATTTAGTATTTCCCCATGTGACGCTTATGATAACAGAACTGAATTCATTTTTTACGACCAGATTACAATTGAATTGCAATATGTTACGTATATTTCACTTGATTGGGGGCCTCACTTTCACTGATCTGCATTAGTCATCTTGACCTCCACAGTAATTTATACAAGTTCAACAAAAATTCAACTGCTGAGATTTTTGTACACACAATTACCGCATCTTCGCAAAAAATCATATACTTTTTAAGAATGTCCGGAATGTCCCTAAGTATGGTTATAAAAAAAACAATGACAGACACATTTTTAAGGCACGAGTCATCTTTTTAGTTGGACGTATACGTTGTGTAATGATGTATCATGACCTAAAAATATTCCTAGAAAAGCTGCATTCAACATCGCAACATATTTTCGCCAAACGTCCGTACAACTGATTGGAAAATCAGTAATTGATGGTTGATGTTTTACATAGTTTCAGAATAATTAAGAATAATTAGAATTCATAAGTAAGGCAACAGTCTAACCTTTACGTATAAATAAATTTTCTTATAGAGAAAAAATTAACGATTGTGTTATTAAATGTTGTGATCTCCCGGTCATCCACCAAAACGCCATGGAATTAGCTAGATTCATAAAATCCTCCAGAATATGAGAAGCTCTGGTTTTCTGAATATAGCGATGACATGACTTTTAAGTTCTTGGCCATTTAATTTTTTTTTTTTAGAAATGAAGATAACTATGCCCACCTATGTCTATGTTACGTTGAGTGAATATAGAGTTGGCTAGAAAGTAGTTGCATTTCTTCTAATAGAAAGCTCTCCTGCATGTTGAAAAGTAATGAAAAGTAATCAGTTTTACAAATCATCATTTTAGCTTGACAACCGACCTCACACCTCACATTTTACAACGTTTCTGTATTTTAAAGCAATTTCAGAGTGTCTGTCTCAGATTATTATGAGGTTAAAATAAGATTATAGAACCTAGTATGTTTGTTTGGCGTCGATTTCAAAATGGGACACTAAAAAGAAAATAAGAAGCTATGTGATGAATATGGCGAATGTGTTGGCTTACTAAATCCCCGTCTGGAGAGTTTGATATTAAGGACAGGCCACGCTCATAAAGGCGACTCGAACTTATTGACGACAAAACAAAGGCATTTGATCGAATCCAATCAGCGCTTAACGATACGAGAAGTTGGCAAGAATCGAAATCGAGAGTTGAAAACTATTTAAAACAACTTGGATACGAGTATTGTTTGACCAGCCTTATATATATTATTATAACGTTAAAATAGCTTGTTGACATGAACTGGAGTATGAGCATTATAAGTATAAAATATACCACATTAACGTGCCGTAATATGAGATACATGTTATTTTATGATACCCACGCCACGTCGGGGCAGTTCTTTGTCAATACGTTACTTCGTCAATAAAGGCCGCTTTACATTGACAATTTATTCATGAATTAATTCGTGAAGTCGCTTCATGAAGAAGTTGGGCAAGTATAATGCACCGACTTTGACGTCAAATAAATTGATGAATAAAAATAAATTTCCTGATATAATACAGATATGATTAAGTATTTCACTGTCTAGTGATTTTCTGCAAATGAAAAGACATTAAAATTGTCCTTTTAGCAAATATTATTTTGCTTCTACTTATACTAAAGAAACACCAAAAATCTATGATACAAATCATTTTACTGTAACCGAGAGCATTCAGATTATATTTAAACTTCTCTTTCGTGTACTAATATGTCTTTTTTTTTCACTTCAAATTTTTATAGCGATTGATCATTTTTCCTTTGACAATTAATTAAAAATACTTATTTCTAACAAAATTTATGAACAATCTATTTATTCATCCCCAAGTATGCATAAAGATACTTACGCACTCACAAAGGCGTAAAAGGAAAAGAAATTTTAATAACAAAATTTAATAATCAGCGCCTGCCCGACCTAATTGCTCGCGAAAGCGCAAGGGAAACGAGATTTTGATAACGCCGGCCCGTCTCAAAGCGACCCGGATTTCGTGCCGGATTAAAAGAAGCTAAAAGCCTTCACGTTCAGCAAAATGTCGCTCGCGTGTGAGTTCGTGCTGCCTGCGATTTACGTAAGACTTTGCGTTTGTTTTCGTAGTAAAAGAGCGCAGTCGAGGAAGGAAAATAAAAGAGAACGCATGAAAGCTGCGTCACCTGGTACAAATCCGATCTGGACTTTAACATAAGTGAGTTAAATTTAGCTTTAAAGTAGATACCCACTCATATTTGACGTACAGCAAGAAAAAGGATTACGTTATAGTAACACTCTTAAATGTTAACATGAAACTGTAAACAGGCTGGGCCAGCAGTGTACGGACCGAAGATTTAATGTAAATTGTAAATTTATTCATACTTTCATTATTATGTAATGTTTTTAATCTAAACTCTAAAATATATCTTCTGTTATTATAATTTCAAACGTAAATTTAAAACTATATCATCACATATAAGGCGTTTCATTTAAAAAAATTAAGGATAATAAACGTCTTTGTTATGCATCACTCTATGTACATACAATTCGGAGAGAAAAAAATTTAATAGATCACAGATTGCATTTTAGAAATAGTTAAATAATGTGTATATCACAACAATTAAAAGCCAAATATTTGAAAATCATTAACCTGTAGAACAGAGCTGCACACAGACTTCAGCACTAGGTACTATTTTTAGGAATTGAATTTAAGTATGTATGTAAGTACATACAACAGGCGATAGTACTTGTGCTTGTACTTAAATATTCAAAAGCCTAAAAGTACTTGTAAAATAAGTACATGTGTGGGTAAGTACTCTCACAGTTAACCATTACAACATATTGCAAAAGTAAGTGAAAATGAGATTATTTTTCTACATTTGGTTACTTTAAATTAGTTTTGGAGCCACCGCGTTTACATAGTAGATCGTCGAATACTTTTGCTTACTGTACTTAATGACAATGGAGTCCAAAATATACTTGTATTGTAAATAAAAATGAACTTGTATTTATTTATATGAAAAAGTACTTGTACTTAAATATATTTCAACTTATTGTACTTGTACTACTTATATGTAGAACTTGAAACAGGTAACAAATTATACCCTAATATTTTTAAACTTTAGACTAATAACTCTTGATATTATTTTCATTCTCTCGTAATTAACTACATATATTAATAAAATTTTTCAATAAACCAATTTTTTTTAAGGTACAGAGTTCTGATAAAGTCCAATAAGGCCGAAATACATGTATAAACTCTTTCCTAACACTTTCTATATTGCCAGTTACAAATTTTAATTAATTTACATATATTAAAGTACAAAAATATACAGGTTGTAACATTAAAAAGTTAGGTTTGTCACACTTTGTAAATATCTAAGTAATTTTAAATTGTGTCTCTAATCGATAGGTATGTTAGTGCGTAAACAAATTTTGATAATTTTCAATTTTAAAACTACAATCTCTCGCTCACACTTTGAGCACAGCCTGTATATGTAAATATTAAAATTATTATTTGCAGTTAATGAGAGGAAAGGAAACTTTCTAACTTTATTGTACATACATATAAACTGAATCTGGAAATGTAAACATAGTTTATTTCTCTTATAAATTTTAAGTGTCCCTAAGATCAGTATTTGATAAATTAATTAATAAAAAATAATTAATTTGATAAATTAATGTCCCTATAAAAATTAATTCGACTACTAGGAAAGAAAGAAATGAAAAAAAACTAAAAATCTTAGAGAAGGGTATTAACAATTAAACTAAAATGAAAACTAAGAATTACAATCAAGCAAAAGTCAAAAGGAAATCAACAAGATCGAAAGGAAGACAAAGCTACATGCCAGCAAGAAATAAAAATGAAAATTCTACGTGAAAGATGTCGGAAAGAACAGAAGTAAGCATTTAATTTAGCAACATTACAAATAAATATTTGTTATTAATTTGCAACAGTAGTAGTAAGAATTGCTGAAGAAAACTCATAAAACCATTCGATCCGACCAATAAAAGAAAGCATATGTGTGAATTTTTAAATTTACTGAAATTTTTGTAAAAAGGACACCTGGTTGTAAAACCAAGAAAAAAGAAATTACGTAAGAAGGTTCAATTGGAAAAATTCAAAATAACTACATTAATAACCTTCGTTTTTTTTGCAAGGAAACTGATTTTGTAGATTAATTCTCCTGATATCTTTTAACTTAGTCACTAATCGACGTTACGCTATATGAATTGACAGTCTTGTAAAATTTGTCAATCCGTCAAAAATTTGATGATTTGTGATTTCTAAGTTATCTAACGAATTAATTTACTAAAAATGAAATTGATTTTTCCAATTTTCTTTTACTGCCATGAAAGCTAAATCTAATTTACTTTTTTTTGTAATATTGATTCAAATTATTTTTGTCCAATTAATCATTGTCATTGAAATAAACACGATATATAAATAAATACGTTGTCCAGATTCAATTAAAATATGATTGAATTAACTATTTTTCCGGTTTAAATAATCTATACCGCATTATTTCTATGTTCCCTTCATACTCTATGAAGAAGCAAAAGCATTCGTAATGCCCGAAAATATGTGACAGATTTATTTCAAGTTTTGAGTTTTATTGATCGAGTTCTCTTAACACAAATTCCAACATTGAACCCAGAATTCCAAGCTTTAAATTACAAGAATTTGTTAATAGAAAATTAGTGGTAAACCTTGTTCTTACTTGTATTGTTCTAAATTGTTAATCTTTAAGCAAAGCAACAATTTAAATAAATTAATATTCAAATGGTGGCTGCGCCGGATATATTTTTCTCTATTGTAAAAATTACTCGTACTTTTTAGATAATTCAAATAAATATGAAGAAGAAAATTCTGTTTTCACATGGAATAAATGACTTCATTTCGGAATCCGAAAAAAAAGTAAGAATAAGGGTGCGAGCAACGAAATCGATCTTGATCGTCCGGAAAACGATTGACGAGGATGGTACTTTAGCTAATCGCGACAGGAAGCTTCTTTTCAGATTCAGATGAATCAAACGATCCGAAATTCCGGCCATGTCCGAAGAAATTGCTCAACCGATGATATTTCGCGTTATTCGAAGGCATAAATCAAGCTTCAGCGCCGCAAAAAATGTAACGCGGAATTTATTCGAGCGCACCGAACGCGATGGACGGTGTAAACGAGTTTCGGCCATTTGTATTACATTTGAACACCTCGCAATATAAATAGCTTAATTTGCGCATACCCGCGGAAAAAATAGGGCGCGATAAATCTAGTAAATCGGGTCATATTTCAGGCACAGATTAGCCTGGATGCACTTATGCTGCTAATTTATATCGCACTTTAGTTTTTATTGTTTTTAACAATTATTTTCAAATTGTTATTACTCTTTGCAACACGTAGGGGTTAAATTAAAAAAAAAAAGTAGGATACTAACCACGCCTACTTTGTAAAACTTCCAGGCACCACTCACGTCTATCACTGCCTCTTTAAAACTGAGAATATTAATGATGTTGAGTGTTATTGCAACCTTCACGTTTTAAAGTTTTTTTTTGTCGTCAGAAAAAGTTTACGTAACTTTTCCGGTTTTTTTTTTTGGGTTAAAACACCACACTCACTTTTGCCTAATAAATAATCTTCGGCGGTGTTCGATGAATTTTCGCAAACACGACGAGCTATTTCAAGACCCGTCAAGGTGATCGACGATGATCGCTAATCAAAAGCACCCGATTGGCATGCTACCCCCGAAAAGCGTCGCGCGTAGGGAGCTACTGAGGCACGGCTCGGCGTCGCGGCGCTAAGCAATGCGCCGGTCCGCGGCCCGACCGCGGACTCTGCACCGAGAAAACGTTCGCGCGGGAAACGGAAAGATAAAGCATCGGCAACGACAAACTGAGTGCTTAAGAAATTAGGTTTGAATACGATTTCCATCGCCTCGCAAATCTGCGGTTTTGTTCCCAGAGATACAAATAACGCGGCCGAGGATTTGTTGCTCTCATAATCGACGCCGCATTGTGCCGGCGACGCTGTAATATGTTGCGCGTCTTTTGCGAGAATCTTCGGAAATTAATTCTGGTAGATGGGAAGAGAGGAAAAACAGACCGTCGAGGGAAACGAAATTATAAACGAACTTTGTTATTTTGGAGATAAATCCCGAATTATATTCAATATTCTCATCAAATTGGTAACTGATAGCTCGATTACAGAACGGCAGAAAAACAAAGTTAAATGAATAGTAAAACTGAGATTATTCAATCTTGAAGAAATTGGATGCCATATTATTATTATTATAAACTTCAATTTGACAGCATTTCTGTTAGTTCATTCAAAACTTAAAACAACAGTTCTAAGGCCCAGTATTAAAGTCATAGTTTAATTTTAATCTTAACTTTTTTTTTCCCAGAAATTCCCCAAGCTTCTAGAGCTTGTCATTATAATTGTTTGTTGTTTATTTCTATAGAAATAATTGTTTTTATAAGTGTTACTATGGGAAGAAACTATAGAATACTATGTGACTGAAATACCAGCCTTAGTTATCACAATTTTCAAATTGTCATGTCATATAAAACCTATACATATCTGGATTGCAATCGGCGCGGCGGTAGATTAAATTTATCAAAGGAAGAATGTACACTATGAGTCAAAAATGCGTGAAAAGGGATGTTTATGATCCACAAAGTAAGTATAAAATTTGAATATAATAAAAGTGTTGCCATTCAAGTACCAAGATGGCGGATTGAAGTTTAAAAACATCTAAATAACGTAATGTAGCAAAGTGTCAAGTCAGTCTTAGCTAGATTTAAAACTTTTAGTTTGACATTTGCTTTTTGACTGCTGTCAAATCTGTTACGTTATTTAAACGCTCTCGAACACTGTAGTCATTCGTTAACAAGCATTTGAAATCGATCGTTATCATATTAAAGAGTTTCAACAAACCCTTATGTATTCACAATTACAAGATTTACGAAACCCCAAATATATTTTCAAATATATTTTGACGCTTCCAGTTTTGACAGATGGTCAATAGGTGGAACTATCAATTAAGGTAAGACTTTGATGATTTGTATGATACTCAAAGCTATTAAATTAACGTAAGGAAATTGGAAAGGAATTTCCATAGCTTCAAAGCATATAAGGGAACTTATACTTCACGTGAAGCCACGCTTTATGAAATTTAGTTTGCGCACATCCTTTATGGTATAAATTATTTCCTGGCGGAGTTACTATAAGCCAGTATACAAAAGTTTTAGAAGTTTTGAATTATCGAAGTAACTAAACTCAACTTTAATATGACTTATTTTTATTACGAGACATTTTATGCCTTAAATGGACTACGTAGAGAATGAATTCTGCAAAAACTTGTTACAATTGTAACAAACGTATTCATATCATTGATATGATAAGCGTTATTGGTTATAATTAGAATATTATTTTAAGAAGTTGAAGTTGAATGAGAATTTATCTTTGGGAAAGCATTGTGCCTCTTTATTTCAGGAAGTATCCTTTGGTAGGTGAAATTAATCATTCGGGAAAAAAAACGTAAAAGAAATCACCAGGCAAAAATTTTTTGCAAAAGTTTTTATTACGGTAGCCAAGGGGGAAAAACTTCGAAACGCCATTCAGCGAAAGCAATTTCACCTCTCATAAAATATTTGCATAAAGGTAGAAGAGGATCGTAGGGGAAGTCGACCAAATTTCCGAACTCGCCGTGCACGTCCTCGGTCAATGCACAATTTCCGAAATCTACATGACAGCATCGGCCGTCGTGAAAGGCGTCGACGTCGCGACGCTTTTTCTAGCCGGACGCACGGTGCGGTTATAAATTCAGTCGATCGCTAGTTCGGTCGTTAAGTCTGGGTTTAAAGTGTCTTCGGCGGGGCGTTTAGCGCCACTCCGAGAGCTATTTAAATGCGCCCCGAGAAAGGCAAAATTGAATTATATATCGATTCATCACCGGTTAAGGGAAGCCATTGTTGCGTTTCGCGCTTTCATCGTCCCCGCACGTTTTTCCACTGGAAGGAGTCGCATTTTTAAATGGAAGCGTTTCGCAAAATGCCGGCTAATGTATTCAATTATGAATTATTACGTTCGACAGAATACGGGAGCGAAAAGTGGAAAAAAGGAAATAATTTTATCACATTTTGCTTTTTTCCTGCCCTTTTTATTTGACATTTTTAATTTACTCTCACTTAAAACAACGATTCACAAAATATAAGTATTATTAAATGGAAATAAAATAAAATATTAAAAAAGAAATTATACAAAATTTATACAGATTAGCACTAATTCTGTGTTTAACGTGCCTAGATAAAGCTACTTCAAACATGAAACAACACCATTTAGCTCTGATTGCACACATGTTAACTCAAACATAAAAAAGGAATTTAATCGCTCTATTTCACATACGTGCATTCTATCATGCATTCACAACAACATCCCACATTTCCGTTAATGACATTTATCAATAAAACCGTTCGCTGCTTCCGCTAGATTTACCTTTGCATTTAATCTTGCTGATTTCGAATATCATTCTATTCTGTTACACCTACACTAGTGGAAACATTTTCGCCGTACGAACACATTAGCGTGGCTAATTCCTTTTCGGAAATAGAGGGATTTTAGTTACATAAAGAAATTTCATCTTCAAAGCGTGAGAAATACGTAGGAATTAATGGTGACATATTGCATTTCAGGAGGGTGGCGAGACGTCGAAAGGTGGAATGCTTTTCCCGCTGAAATATGCTGCAGCCTTCTTCTGTGTCCGTTTCAAAGGCGCCGGAGATTCGCCCGGGGACACGCACCGACAACGGGGATTCAATCTGTATTCATATTCCCGTCAATTTGAAATTCATTTCGACTGCTAAGGACACGATTCTGCTTATCGAAAAAAAGTTAAAACGAAATCCTGACAAGATTTACTCGCCTACATGTTAGATGGAAATGCGCTCTGAGATTCTATATTATTAATGCACAGGTTGCACACTAGGATATTAATACGTTTAATACAGTCTGCAAGGATTAACGCACATATAACAAAATGATATTGATTTAAGCTTTTCTCTCTTTACATTTGAACAAAATTAATCTGCGCAAATATCACGTTAAAACAAAAAAATTGAATAAAGACTAAAAAAGTAAAAGTTCTAAATTAAGATTCAGCGCAATTACTCATCATTCCAGATTTGGAATTTTATTAAAAGCAACGCCTTTTATAAAGTAAAAAAAATATGTGCTCGTGAATTTTATATTTCTTTTCTTGGAGCGTCCTTTTGTAAAAATCAATCGAAATGAAAAGCATAGACATCAGTCGAGTAAACCCAATTAGTCGATTTCATTGGACCATAAATTTCACCTTCAATTGCTTACACCCGTTGAATATGTTTCTTCGAGGCTTAATTTTTGCCTCTTCGAGGCATCAATCAAATGCGACGCCGGGCGTCGAGCGGAGCGTGCGCCTCGCCGAAAGCCATAACCGGAAGCCGAGTTCATAAATATCTAGATCGCACGTATCCGCGTTTAAGTTCGCTCGGGGACATCGGATCTATTGTGGATACCTTTCGGAACGTGATATATTGCGGCGTCATAAATAATGACGTAGTCGCGGATCCGGGCGATGAGGGAGCCTTTAAACGGTAAAACTGGATTTATTGTTCAATAATTGCAAATTATAATCATACACTATTTCTTCTTTAATACATCAAAGAAAAGCAACAACAATAGAACCTGACATGACAGGGATTTGGAGAATATATGTTATTTCTTTATTATTTTTTTAATTGTTACTTTTCGTATTCTTCTTTTCTTTTAGTTTAGGTCCTTGAACAGTTCTCGGAATCTTTATGCGAATAACCAGAATTTTCTTTCTTTCTTTTTTTCCAAGCTTCCTTCCCTATGGAAGTGTTCGGACCTTTTACTGTCTCAGTTTGTATCATAATGTAAATACCTATGAGGTATTACATCCTAGATAATGTATAAATACCATATATATGTTTTTCTTTTATACGTAGCACATCCTCTTTCTAAACTCTTCAGCTTATGATTTAACTTGAACCTCATCCATGATTGAATTGGGTTCCTGTTGAAACCACGTCATGTTGGTGTCTTCTATAAACTGCTAATGTTTCGTTCTCCATCCTAGATAGCGATCAGTATAGGTTGGTTTGCGGTACACAGGGTGTGCTAATCTAACGTTCGGGAAACGGCTTATTAAAATATCGAGGAAAGGTAAGTGATCGTCAGCGTCGTATTCCAGAGTAAATTGCGAATTTAGGTGTTTAGGTGTTCGTATTTCTGAACATGTACACGGTATTAGACTACTCCAAACAAGTGGCTCTGCCCTAGCTGAAGACAAACTAGAAATCGGTCACCAAATCCTATTTTCTCATACAAACAGACCAATCCCTGCTCACGATTTCAACCTACAACGGACATACCTACTCAGCCTTAATGCCTAACGAGAAGCAACAGCAACACCAGCAACAGCAGCGACTCTGAGCAAGTTCTTCTGCAATTAGAACGAAACGCCAGCAGTAGAAGAAGTGACGCGGTTCCAACCAGAAGCCAATTCAATCTTCAGTTCATGTTTTCTTTCTATATCTCATTTTTGTTTAAGCAATTCTTATATTTTCACCTTTTCCACATCTGTTCCCGATCTTCTTTATCCAGTCCTCGAAAGGTACGTTTCTTGAATTATCCTCTGCCTCCTTCGTCTCGTATTTTCAGTGTAATTTCATAATTCATAATCAATCTGGACAGAATACCAAACGCATATCCAACAAACGTGCAGAAATCTTGGAGAAAATTTGATGCAAGAGAAAAAAATTAAGACAATCGAGAATGTGTTCTGAATATTATGAACTCATCGAGTAACTGATGAGATCGTACTAAAAAGAAATGACATCGAAATCAAACATTAACTCTACACTTTCATCCAAAATTTTTCAAATTCTTCAGTCTTGTAAGCCGGTCTTCAGTAAATCTAAAATATCGGTTCGTTTCCACATTTTTTGTTCTTTAAGGTTACTTCATACCAAAGCTTAAGAACATTATTTTTGTTTACGGAAGTAAAACAAAAAAATTTTAATCAAAAATTTATAAGTACGTCGTTTTCATTGGGCATGAAACCCCGAGACACCTTTTCCACAGATTACCGGAAAAAGCTTGAACAAACAAGCGGTTTGTTTGGGCGAAGTTTAGCAGAGGGAGCTTGCGTTCGCCGTTTCTTTGTTGGCTAACGAAGAGGACGCACATAAATCTGCCGCGATGCATTATGATACTCCGTTTTTAATTTATTACCACAATAAATCATCCATCCGAAAGAAGCGTATGAAGAAAAGTCCTGACAATGAGATAAATCTTAATAAATCATCGGCGGCGTAATGCAAAGCGCGATAATTAATTTTTACGCGCTGATTTATTAATGAACACGAGTTAATTAATCCAGTTATTTGGTTGGCGCAAATTAAAACGCCGACATAATCAGGACCAGATGCACGTCTCCCCGTTTTCGGCGTCATTATCACGAACTTTCCACCCCTAAACCAGGACTACAACCCTCGACAACGTTTATAACTTTCCAGATCTGTAAAATAATTATGCGTTTTCTTGCTATGCCTCAAATTTCCTTCCACAACAATGATTTCAACGCCATTTCGAGGATCATAATTAGCAACACTGTCAACAACTAACTCATACCGTTTGCTTTTGGTTTTTATGTTTTCAACAAATTTTACTTGACACTGATATTCTTTTATTACAAAAAGTAATTTTCCAGTTGAGACTTTAAAAATAATAAATGAATACTCTATGATGTAAGCTGCAAGATGTAAGTCAAATAATTTATATATTATAATTTTAAGTTTCTAATTTGTTTAATTTTTCAGATTCCGAAAGTTTATTTTTTGATTCTTTTTCTCGTACAATGTAATCCACATTCAATCAAATTTTCAGTTACATGCACGTACGTGAAACTTGTTTATAAATTTCCAACTCTGAGCCGGAATACTTTATGAAACGAGCACGAAACCTTCGGCAGGAAGTTTTTCAATTTCTTAAATAGTCGTTCTGAAGGATTAAGGTCTTGGCCGAAGTAATATTCCCATCAGAGAATGCAGTTTAGAACTTCCAGAAAAAAACAATCTGTCGAACTTTTGTAATCAATTGCGAATTGATTTTCAGTTAAGGGAGTAAAGAGTGCTCAGGAATTACATCTTGTGGCGTATTCAAGCCGCGGGTATAGTCTTGAAAACTGATAACTTCTAATTCAAATACAACGCACGTAAGAAGCATTAAATTTAAATTTACTTTAAAGTTCATTTAAAAATTACTTGGACTCTAATTTTAAATTTTACAACGTTGCACCTTGATTCTAGTACTAGAATTAATTTACCTAGATTGTACAGTATGTTTCAAAACGGTCGCACCACCGTTGAGATGGTGATAGAAAACCTTAATAGAAGCACAAATATACTTTTAGAATATTTTTACAAATAGGCACTGATGTACCATTTGTGGTTTTTGTAATTAATCTTTTTCATACGACTCCTTCAAGTTTAGAGTGTATCCAGTAGGAACTGATGGATCAGTGTTTCCTATATGAAGAAGAAGAGCTTTCAAACTCAATTTGGATGAATATATGAAAAGACGCCATTCTTCTGGATTATATTCATATCCTAATGCCACTATCAAATTACTAATGTTATTGCAGCACATTTTCAGTTGAGAAATGAAGTGAAAACACCAAGTGTAAAAAATTTCGACTCTTGTGGTTTAAAACCGATGATTTCTGCTTCTCTCTTAAAAAATTTAAAGTTCCTAACTTGGAAAGGTCGCTGAGATCTGATTTCGTAATTAAGGTGTCGCTTTTATTCTTTAGATGTAGAGGTACAAATACCTCGGCATTGTTTGTTCTTCCCAAAGAACTGTAGTGTGTTTGGGTACCAGCAAAGTATCTGAATGAGATATCGGTCTAGTAACCGATGGCAGATACTAATTTCTTCTTATTGTTACCTGAAAATCCGAACGTTTTCGTGCTACAAAAGTAACGATCGATTGAATGGTTTACTTGTTCTCTCCAAATCATTGGAACTCCAAAACCACTGCTCTTCTTATTAAGCCAAACTCTAAAAGTAAGTGTACAATGTGCCTGACATAAATGCGGGATTCTAAATATCCTGATGTCTAATTTAGAAACCAATGTTGATATCAACGACTTCTTACGTTATAAGTATTGTGTACTGATTGCCTGAATAATCAAAGATACTTAAATAGTCAATCATTAGGAAATATTTGATAATAAAGTTTATTTAACTTTTCTCAAAAATATTATGAGTACATGAATAAAACGCACCCATTAGTATTGCATATAGGAAAATATTCTTTGTGGCTCAGTAAGTATTTAAAAATACAAAAAAGTGCCAAATATAAGTATAAGTGAACACGTAATTAATTCCAACTCCACTGCTTTAAATATAAAATTCTTTATGTCAGACATGTCAACCGAGCTCCGCAAGAATTGATAAACAATTCTTCCGCTCGGTTTTCACCTCACATTAAAACTCATCTGCGACAGCAACGAGATGCTCATTATCTGCCCTTTTCTTCTTCGTTCGATTCACAAAATTGAAATTAAATTTACGCCTACTCGTGTTAGGCGGATGATGTGGTCGTCCTTTTCTAAGGGCGTTCAATCGATAGAGACACAAATTCATATCCGGACCTCGCCAGAATTTTCATAATAAAAACTTTTTCGTTTCGAGTTAAGCGTAAGTACATCGATGCGAATTTCATTACGTTCCTTTGCCGGCGGCTTAATGAGAAAAGTAAAACAAATAATTTGATTGCTCGAAAGTCAGTTTGCTTTGAGTACACCTCAGGGTTTTCGATTTCATTTTCATCGTCGAACGAGAGACTGTGTTTATTGGAGGAAGTGTGAACCCATAAATTCAGTAGGCGTATAATTAGTTAATGCCGATAATAATAGCGTCATAATGGGGTACGTTCATACTAAATTCACAGAAAGACTTAGTACCCCTATTATAGCAAAGAAATATTCTCCGTCAGAAACATTTGTTACGACAGTAGCTTAATTCTGCCGACATTTACGTACTTGCAACATGAATATCACATGATTCTGCTCGCGTTTCACAAAATAAATTTTCCTTATGATACTGAAGATGCAAAGTAGGAGAGAATGCTTTGAGAATGCTTAGTACAGTTAGTTAAAGAACAGACGTTTACTAACAACTATACAGTTAAAACATTGTAATTTACTTAATTTTGGTAAATAATTAATTTAATAATGAATACCTTCAAAGTATATATAGTACCCCTTAAGAATGGAAGTGAGTGTGTTGCTTTTATTTGCTCCAAATTGCATGATTCTGCTACTCACTTTTCTGCTTCCACACTTTTGAGGAAAACTTTTTGAATTCGAATTGATTTACATAAACAGTGGAGAATCAAGAACTGAAGCACTGATTTTTGGTTTGATATATCTGTAAAACAACATTTAATCCTCCAAAACCTTCGCTATAATAATTAATCACGGTTGAGTAAATTTGCGTTGATTTTCGAACATACCCTCCCCCCTGCGGTCGAAAATTAGGCGTGTTATAAGCTTTCACACAACGTTGTACGCGTACAATAATATGCACGGAAATTAGTTCACCCCATCCAGGGTATTCGAAACACATCGCGTTCGAATTTATTTTCACCTCGTTAGTGTTTCATTGATACAAAACGAACAAGTTCTGGCACGGGAAATAGAAAATCAATAGCCGAGTATTTCTCTTTGATTCAATTTAAATGGAATTAATTTTAAAATCTAACGTCTCTCAAAAACGAAACCGTAGGTTTTTAATTAATTCGTCATCTTGAATTTCACAGTTCGCGTTAGAAACAGTTTCAGGATTTCAGAGTAAAAATTTCATGGAATAGGTGATAATAAGTAATAAGTTATTCGATTGTGAGTTGGAGGGTGTGATCAATAAGATCTTAATTTGTGTCACAAAGACAGCATTCCTTTTATGAATAAAATTGAAATGCAAATTAAAAAGCTCCAATCACAGACTAACTGTAATTACAATTTTAACGAACTCTCCAAAAATATAGTCTAAATACTTTTAAAATGAAATATATGACAACAACAACAAAGTGTACGTACATATATTTGAAATGAAAATATACTGTTATAAATCCTTTTTCCTTTGTAACAAAAATTTATTAGCTTTGTTTCGGTATGCTGTAAATCATAGCTCTCAATGACCACGAAAGTTGTCGAGCGTAATTTCGCTTTAGCACATTAACCGGCGTAATTTATTTAACACAGAATACATTGCTAACACAGAGGATAGCGCCGCTTAATATCGAACCCAACACGAGTTGCTTCGTTTCCGTTGCTTGCTGAAAGTCCTGAACGACGTCTCTTGTCATCTATTATTACCGTGTCCTCGCTCTCTCGGCAATGATTTATAGTGATTGATATACGCACAGATGGAACTACTCAATTAGGCTACTATCTCCAGAGATTAGCCGATTACACGTGTACATCGGAGAACGACGTCCTGTCCCTTGATTAATTGCCTATGAATTTCCGCTGTTGCGAAACTGCCTCGCGATGTTTTCTTTCTTTCGGGAATACACCCCGTCAAAAGAGCGATCCCGTTTTATGCGTAGTCAGCGCCTTTGATGCATAATCGATGGAAGCGAGGGTAGTTTCCTTTTGAGATGAAAAAATCTCATGCACCGTTACGCACCGTTTCGGTGAGGAATATGTTTAACGTTAGAAAAATGTTACTTTTTAATGTATCTGAAAGTTGAGAGGGACGACGTTTCGCTTTCTTTTAATGTATAGAAAGGGGAACAGCTCAGATACACGCACAATATTCTACATCGTCTTTTGCTCGAGAAAAAAGCGAGGAATAAACAATAAATAACGAAGTTATAATTCACGCGACTATAGTTGCATAATTTCAATAAAGGGTCTCTAGACTCCTTGAATGTTTCATACCATGTTTGATGACTTGTTTGTAGAACTCAGAAGTATGGCATTTTCAAGTAGGACTAAAAAGTTTAAAGTTACGTTAGTTTTAAAAATTAATTATTTATTATGCTACTTGAATTTAGTACCAGTATTTTATTAAAGAAGTTTCATTTCCTGGGTAAGACTAATATTTCGAATGTCTGAAAGTTCACTTGCGCTCCATCTTTATTGTAAAGCCACAAGCCCTTTTCCTTCAACTCCTTCGTATAGATTCTACCAATTTGCACTTGACCTATGAAATTAGCCCTTCCGATATGTGTAACCGCTTTGCCTTCTGAACCTCCAACAATTAAATGATAATCACTCAGTAGATGTATATCATCTGCAGTGGTGCTTTTCCATTCGAATTCTGTATTACGTCCGCTGCAGAGAATCTAGAAAATAACAAAATTTAAAAAGAAAGATCTTAAATAACTAACTAACTAACAACTTGAGTTGTATGTTAAGTTAAATAATGTGGAATTTGATAGCTTTAATAATTATATCCGAACGTACTTTTACATAGTCGGTTTCATATGTTTTTGTAGCAATAGAGGCTACACCTCCTAATACTCCTGGGATAATATTTACGGGAAAGATACCTCTGTGTATATGGGTGGGCATTTGACCGACATAAGTTTTATTTCCGGTCTCGGTATAACCTCCATCAACGGCATCTTTTGGTATCGCACCCAAGTAATCTCTCCAATAATAATCTAGGCAAGAAATTACTTATAGTTATCAAATATATAGTCTGGGCATGAAAGTCTCCTCACCTGCTTGAGCGAACTTAGTCTCTGGACAGACACATTCTAAAACATAATGTGAATTATTATAATTAATCAAAGGAGTTTATTTGGAGTTACATTATGTTTTCCACTGACGTTACTGCGATGCTGGTTTGAGATAATTAATTAATAATAAAAACTGTAATCTTACTCACCAATTGCAAAGCTGTAATTCACACTGCACAAAGAAAGCAAAATTGCAAGGCTCCACATTTTTTTTTAGTCTGAATAGATGTACACATGATGCCCGGCTTCTTATATGCGCATAAAGAAGCGTTCTGGTTCATTTCTTTTATTGGTTTGAAAGCTTCCCAGAAAGTTGATAATTTTAAACATGAGTTCATCGAATTATCAATTGGCAATAAAAAAGAACAATGTTTTAATTTGTCTTTTTCATATGATTATATTCATATTTTCTTTGTTGTGGTTGCAAGAAAGAAATTAATTATAAATTATTTAATTTTCATATTTAAAAAGCCAGTTAGTCCCAAAGTCTTTTTGCCTTCTTCTCCTTTACAATTATAAAATTGAGTAACGTTAGTGTCATTTACTTAGAATAGTAATGATTGCTGTTTTCTATATATAACCCGTTATCTTTCTACCATGTACTTCCTTTTTATTGACGTTAAGCAATTTCCATTAAAATAAATTTTGATAAAAAGATAATTAACTTATATTGCAATTCCATAATTGTTATTTCTGGTTCATGTCTTTTTTATGTTTATTCCCAGAAATAGGTCGTCTGAGAAAAAATGGGGATCTTTACAAAAATTAATAGAAGAAACATTCAAATTAAGATATTTTTATTTAAATTGAACTTCACGTCTCTGAATTGTAAATTCCATTTCGAGTGCTCAACATCGTTTGAATAGGCTCACGCTTATTTATTTATGCAGAAATAGTGGCAAGATCCCGTGTTTGTATAGCTAGGGCGATGAGCTCTTGTTAATTTAATTATATACGAAACAGATATGCAATTAGTTCACCCTAGTATGTCGTCGATCTTTGCTCATCTATGTTAAACAACCGCGTTTTCTCTTTACGCAATCACGTTCCAGGATGTATCAATTATATAGTTATTATATTTCTAGGGAGAATATATCCTCTGGGGCTGTTTTATTTTATCCAATTTCTATAATATATCGAAATAATTTTTAATTCATTGAATTGAATTTTGCTACAATTTACTGCACAAATTAAATTATTTAAGAAATTGAAAAAATCTTGTACTAGAAATAAGGTAGTGTAGAACGGCCGTTAGTCTTTAATCAAGTTTTTATCCTTTCATTCACTAAACAGGAAGAAAGAAAGAAAGGGTTAATTTCTTTTTTTAGATAAAAATGTTGTTGCATTGAACTTTTGATGCATACTAAACATTTTCTGTTTCGTGTCTTAGGGAGAAAGAGATCGCAACCTTCTGGTTTTAAAGACGTTTAAATGCTAAATATCAACCCCATGGTCTTTGAAACCAGGACAATAAAGATAATACTCTCTCTATGACACTGTCTTTCGTTGAATCCCTTTAACCAAATTTGGCGACTTATTCAATATGAAAAAACATCAGTTAATTTAGGTTCAAGTTCATTTTTTCCTAACAGAAGGAAATTAAGACGGTGTCATTTGAAACAAGGACTATAAGTGGTTTATCAGTAGGGTGGCAACAAGTGTTTTCGATTTACTGCAGAACGTGCAAGAATCCACAAGTAAACCAAACAGATATCTCAGATTTCGTAGTAAAATTACAATTGTAACTGTAAGATGCGTACTCCCTGACAGTTTCCGATAAGTCTTCGTGTGCAAACAGGCCGAAGGAGTTGGTAAAGCGGCCGACCACCGCTATCAATAAAGGCCAGACCGGTCAGCTAAAGCTGCATAATTCAGTGGATGTTCACTTGGTGTAAATGCAGAGATTCCGTGACACCGCAGAATTAATGAACGCACTTAACCCAAATCCTTCGCCGTGTTCTAACTGCACCACGTTATTTACCTCTTCTGGCCGAAAAATCTGGGACCACACGAACGTTCTCCGCCGAAATAAATTCACGGGAAACGGTTACATTTTGGACGTGCAGTGATCGGTTGGGACTTTGCCAAAATCTTGTGGGAAACGAGGGTATTTTAATACAAAGTCCCAAAAGTAAATGTATTATTTTATCATCTAAACCAAATAAGAACATAAAAAAAGAAAACAAACCATTTCGTTCGTAGCTTCTTTCATTAAATAATTTTAAACATCAAAACCAGAGTTGCTTTTAAACAATTTTTAGAAGTTCTTTGGAATATATGGAGTAATTTCAGCAATATAAATGCGCGTGAATAAAAGTAACAACGAATTGCAAAAATATAATGGGAATTTGATACTGGGTAAACATGAGAAAGTTATTTCAGCTGCTAAAGCAAACATAAAAAGAGGAAAATAAATATGTATGTTAAACGAGAAGTTGTTTTCTTGTAGATTTCAATAAAAATTTAGGGATGATTGAAATTCCAACCAAACGATACGAAAACTAGGTAAGCTTCGAACTAACAAGGCAATTTAAAGTCAAGCTTAACAAAGTTTAACAATAAATGTAAGCCTATAAAATTGGGATAATCTATTCTAATCAATTTTCTTGTAGCATAATCAGCTATTTTTGTGAATTTTAATAAACTTAAAGTCTAATACCATTAAATGCTTGATTTTTGAATTAAATAAATATTATATAGTAATGAAATAATTAAAAACGATAATATTTTAAATTATTTAATTTTTTAATCAACTGAGCTCATCTCACGCTTCAAAGGAAACGTAATATTGGTAGAAGTGCCGGTTTAATTGCAACGGTTGCAATTATACGTAAATAGCAGTTTTATTAAAGGCATCGTCTTGAACTGCATCTACTTCCTACATTCATAAAAAATATCTTTTGTGTCCATTTACGTCTTGTCGCTTCTTTCATGAAAGCAATAACTAAATCCTATTTAAGTAACGATGAATGAGAAACAGCGAACGCGAATCCTTTGTAAAATTCAGACGAAAGAAGATTAATTAGGACAAACACAGGCATTTGTCTCCATCTAAGGCTTATAACGCTTGCCAGCATTGAAACGGCTTTGTTGTAACACCGTAATACCAACTTTATTCGCACCTAAAAGTGTTTACGGAAGTTCCTGAAATGAAACGCGTCTCCCCAGAAAACCACCGACTATTATTTTATTCAGAGTGTTGTTTAATAGATCGCCAATGAGTACATGGTTACCTGAGGCTTTAATTATCGGGAAATTAAATTTTAATAACCTGGTGTACAGGCAGTTAATTGAAGTTTTAATTATCGCATCGCATTGGAAAATTAATTTTATTACGTCCAGGAATGAGTATGAAAATCCCTCGGTGATGACATGTTGCAAATAGCACGAATTAAAATTTCAATTGATTCATAAATAAATAACAACACTGAAAATTAAATTTTCCATTTGGCCAAGAGAATAACTAAAATATTCAATATTTAGAGTGAATAGTGAGACGGAAGAAAACGCCTTCGATATTAATCAAATTAGAACTTAGAACAACTTCTTTAGTGGATAAGTGAGAAAAATCTCAGCTATTTAAAATTAGAACAAAAATAGAATTTTCGGTCCCCGTAATTATTAATCCATGAATAAACCGAAAGCATCCCATTGTAATATGGATGTTTTATTAATTTGTGATAGATTATTTTCGGGTGTTTGCCAGCTCGGATGTTTACACGCTTGGAATACCGCAGGAAACAATCGATGCATGTTTGAATTTCAAATTCGCAGCTCACGCATTCCGAAATTGGGACAATAAACCACCCTCGATCCCTTATAGGTGCGCAGGTAATTTTTTTAAATGCACGTTTAACAAAACAGGACGAAACCACCCCGGACCACCCAGTAATCTCATAATTGAAAAGCTAGTGATTAATATGCTTGCAAGTGACGGTGCACTTAAAGTAATTTCCAAAGTGTCATTTCAACGACGCTTTCGTGTTGTAGGAGATTGGATTGGCTTGTGGTATTTTGAAATTTTAAAACTAAAGTAACATGACAGAATTCGAAACTCAAGCATAATTTATTTAATTTGGTTACTTTATTTTATAATTAAGTTTTATTTATGAAAGTCTAAAATAAAATATTGTCACGTGTTTAGTACATGTAACATGTTTAACGTCTTCTTTTAAAAGCACAATTTTTTTTTACAATAAGTAAACCGAAACATGTTCTTTGTTTCTTGGTAATGTGACCGAGGAGTTTGTGCATTAGCATTTCAGTAAGATAAAACTTGAAATTCTAAGCGAGCTATTTTAAACTAAAGTTTTAAATCAAGTCGGAAGTAAGTGCAAAAGAAATTTGCACGACAAATCACAGAAAACTTTCCGTCGCTCCGATACCTAGAAAATTCCAGTGGGCGTTCAAATCATCGGCAATTTCAATACGTACTTTCTCATAGACAAATTTGCGCTGAATTACGTACGGACGCATTAGCACGGACATCATGTAACTGGATTTATTCCCCTCGGAGCTTTCGATAAGGAGTACCTGAAGGGAATCGATTATTGGACACGGAAAGCACCGGTCCTCGGTTTACGTGCACACGAAACGAAATTATCCGCGAGCTTAAATCCTTTAACATACAAGACTCGTTCTAAAAGCTTTAAAACTTTTGCACTATTTTTGCGCGAGCTTTACATTTCGTCGTCGTGGTTCTGTTTTCCTGCCTTCCTTTGGGTAATTTATTTGCCTGACGGTCTGTTCCAATCCATTAGCACGTTTGTGCTGCATTTGCATATAAATAGCAAAAATACAATTTACTACCTTATTCAAGTTATGTTCTCTTACACCGCAGAAAAAAATAGTTACATTTGTTCTTCATTTACATTTCTATTCAAGCTGACAACTATCAGATTCACCTTTGTAAGTTGAACTTGTTAATTGACCAAAAATTCTATCGCGTAACTATTTTATTTAGAAATTATATTACAGGCCGCTTTATATCACATTTTATATAAAAAATTAGAGCCAATATGGGCATAAATGTGTATTAACATGCACGGTGAAATTATTACATTTTAATTTGAAGCGCCATCAATCAATAAACAATAATTTGTTAATTCAAAATTACAGTATTGGTGTGGTGTGCATTATATTCGAAAATGTAGGAGTCGAAATTTAATATAATTTCACAATTCTGATTGTGTTTAACGTTATTCTCTCTTAAATAATACCAACAAAATTAATGTGATTTCAAGGCAAGTAATAGATTACAAAGTATAAAAAAATGTATATATTTAAGAGAGTTTTAAATTTTCAAAATTAATATTTTATTTACTGTAAGGTATTAAGAGAAATTTTAGTATAAGGCACAATACCGTGTGGATTTTTAATTTCTTCTAATGATTAGTTTGACAGTGAATCATGAAAAGTTAGTGCTGCACCAAGGAGAAGATGTAGCTGCAGATGTTCTTCTTGCTGAAAACACAGTGCTACCAAGTCGAACTGAAGTAATCGTAAATGCAAATTTAGATAGCACCTTCCAGGAAAGGAAAATAGTGCTGATGGAACCAAGTAACGACGACCAAAATATTGGATGGGGAATTCTAGTTGGAAATATGTTGTTAATGGCAAAGGAGGCAGTGCCAGTTCGCATAATAAATGTGAATTCTTATCGCGTCAACATCAAGAAAGGTACAACCTTAGGGGATGTAAGATGGTATCTTCTATTTTCCATAAATTCGAAGCAGATACGGCAAGATTGAAGTTACCAAAGAAACTGTTACATGTGATGTCACCTACCCAGAACCTAATGCAAGAATAGCAGCGAAGAATATTATCTGCAACTACAACCCAAGTACCTTTACCAAAAGCTGTAGAGCACTTTCTTTCAGAGTATTCCCATCTTGTTTTAACCTCATGTAATAACAGGAGATAGAGAGACTCTTAAAGTGCTCTGAAGCAGTCAATCGAAAACGCCATAACTCCCAACTATATGGTATGCTTTTGGACCATATTGCAAATCTCTTAAATAAATTTAATATAAAAACAAAACTCAATAAGTTTTATGTAAAAGTTAATAAGCCTTATCATTTTGGATAAATATCAAAGTTTCGCCCTGTAAAAACTTTTATTGGATTTATTTATATTCCGTGAGCATACCGAAACCAAAAAAAAAATTCGACGATAATTATCTCGGATGAAACATTCCTCGAGTGCCGTCAGAAAAAAAAAACGATAAGAATTAATTCGTCTTGGAAGTCAGACGAATTTATCTACAGCATAAAACCAATATTTGGACAGAATTACGAGCGAAGGAGAGATATCAAATGATAACTTCGTTAGGGACAAGAAATAATGAATGCCATTAGGACGGCTTCCGGGCTCTCTGCTTCACCTTTGTGTTTAAACAAAAGCAAATTTACACCGTAACTCAATACGTTTCGAATTACCGACACGACGGTGTTTATTAAGAGAAGGCGACTCGTTAGCATCTTGAAACAAGTTTTGTTCTTTTTGGAAAACAAATAGTCGAATCGAACGCGGTGAAATTTTCAATTAGGAACTCAAATAGAACACGACTTCATTGGATCTCCGAAACGAGCGCGTGTCGATGAAAGATGAAGGCTGTCATAAATCGCAAATTTCTGACGTGAAACCTACGCAAATGTGTACGTGAAACGCGTCGGCACATATAATTCCCTAAATGTATTCACGAGCGTAATCAAAACAAATTGTGTTTACGTGTGGGATACGCGCCAGGGGAAGGTGAGTGTATCTCATATCTTGGCTCACTTGCCCCTACAACACGAGATAATTTCATAGCGGCCTGGCGATGAGGGACTAACGAGAACGGTGGACGAATACTAATGGAGGCGAAACACACGAAACTGGGTTAAAAATATCCGCCATCGTTCCTCATGTTTCGCGACTTTGTTTCGACTTAATGGAATATGTGGGAAGTGTGAACGAGGAAAAAAATAGCGTTCTGAAATTTCATCGGCACTTTTAAAGACCTACATTTTATTTATTCGATTTACGTAAATGTTAGAAAACGATCAAAAGTATATAATTGATTTACTTGCAAAGCTAAAGTATACTTTACTGTATTATTGTTGACGGAGGCGTGCCTCAAGGATTAATTAGGCCCTCTGCTGTTTAGAATTTATTTTAATGATATGCCTGCTAATCTAAAGATTTGCCATTTAAGATCAGTTCAAACGAACAAGCTTCTAGGTGTCTTAAATGGAATTACAGTTGCAATCTTTATGTCTTAAGAAATAAAAATGCGACAGTGAACAATCACACGAAAGACCTGGTTTTGAAGTGGAAGGCGTAAATGAAGATGGTCACCACACACGTTTGCAATCTCTACAAGTATCTAAATCAAACTTTAATGTAAGGACTTAATAAAATGAACACTGCCGACATGTGGTATTATCTACTAGGGATCTGCTATAAATCTATCAAGAGTTTTCCCAGCAATGATTCAAAAACATAAAAAACTTTACAAAAATTCGAAAATTACAGTGAATATTTTAGAGAGTTCCAAATTCTCACGGTCCCTCATCTGCGTATAAACTGTAATCTAGTCAAGGCTCTCGTTAGTGACTGCAAAGCCCTTGGATCTAATAATTTAGATAATACTAGGGTCTGCTCGAGTTTCCACAATATAATTTCTCCAGGACGGACGCAAAAGTATCAGACACCCCTAGACAAAGATAATTTATGCGCCCGTATATACTATCTATACAGGCTCTCCTTCGCATCAGTATTTTACTAGAATTAAAAAATCTTTAGTTCAAAAAATTCATAAAATATCGTGCATTTAGTTAAATTCCTAATTAAATTAGTATTTCGTTTCAATGTTTTCACAGTAGAAGGGTATTACTTTAAAAGTAACACAATCATTGTAGCAACAACAATTCCCAAAAAAAATTACATGAATTGTCTTTCCATATAAATAAAACTATATTTTTAGATAAATTTATAAGTCTGTTAAAAATTATGGGGCAGTTGTCATCGCCAAGAAACAAGTGATATGGCGAAATTAGTTACTTTTGAACAAGTTACTTTAAATCCATAGTTTTAAACAAGCCTTTTATTTTCAATAAAACATAAACAAATTTGTCCATTAAAAATAATGAGCAGCATGTGATTTGTTTGAACAACATTACCGGAATTCATAAAAATCAATATATAACAGCTCGGTTGTAAATATTCACTGAATTTATTAAACTCGCGAATAATTCAGCGCCATTATTAACATTAACCGCTCCTCCCATATTCTACTATTTCAAATAATTGAAATATTCAACAAAAATGTAAACGAGTCGCTGAAAAATTTATGTTTTATAATACCGACGAAATTGTAAATGAATAATCACGGACAAAATCGATAACCAAACAATAATAATTTCTGGCGTTGAAACTTAATATTCAAATTTTGTGGCAGTTTTAATCACCATTGTTTATGCGAATCGAATGATACGAAAAGCTATCTATCATTAAAATTGAAAGAAGTCAAAATTGTTTCTATTTATTTGGCGTTTGCGTTCTTTTATCCTTTGAAAGTTCTCGCAAACACAAACAACTTCCTCACTGAAAACTTAATTCCCATTTCACAGTAAACGGCATGAATATGCATGAATAGTGATATAGTATAAGCGCATTTTCCTGCCACTAACAATGGCCTCCATTACACAGCAATGATAAATGGAACAGGTGCACTTTGTATCTTCGACGATCATTCATTCGATGCAACGAATGCATATTCGAATCTCTACGAAAATTCTCAGCAATTAAGGTCGCTCAGTAAGTAATGAATGCTTCAAAATTGAATTACCCAGGTAAACATTACGTCGACGACGCGCTTCTTAGGTGATATAAATTTAAGTAAAACTGCGAGTGTTATTGTTTATTCTGCTTTCGCAAGCTTCGCCGGAATTTGACTACAACACCGGAATCGCTTCGACTTTGCTTCGGAAGTGTGTAAGCAATTTTAAGCGAAATTCCCTTCGAGTTGTTTTAATCTATCATTTTAACCGCGTATAATTGAGTTGTCTTAAGAAGCTCAGGCGCACGAATTTATACGAGGATGTAATTAAGATTACCGACGCAATAAATTTTACTTTGAAATAATATTTGCGTGTGTGTCTTAAGATAGTTGATGACTTTATATTAAACTTATATCCTCTACCTTAATATCAAAGTTCCTGAAATTAGAATTATTAACGAAGTCAATTTGATACAGAACAATATATCGAGTGTTCAACAAAGCCTACCTCCAGTCAACCTTGGAAACAAAAGTACATACCGTAGATTGAACTCTACAGGTGTTGTGATTATTGCAAGTTCTATCAGAATATAAAATTCAGGTTATGCGAAGGTACTGAATTCAGGCAACTTATTTTAACATATTCTTTTAACAACGATTATATTACTTTCAAAAAATCTTTTTGCATCGCAACTTCGACCAACGAATATGTGTCGTTCAACAACTGAAATTAACGAGTAAAAGCTAGATCTTGTCCACATGCGAACATTTGAAGATTAATGATTATGCAAGCTACAATGATTGTAACAGCGAGTGGAGCAAATCCGAGTGAATAATAGAAACATAAAAGGGATATTCTACTTCGAGTGACATATACTACATTGTTTGTGTATAATATAAGATTTTAAATTAGGAAATGCTTTGCATGAAATGAAATAATGCTTTCCATAAAATGAAATAATCAAAAAATTGTTTCTTTAGTTAATTTAATGAAAGTAGTAACTGTCGTATACAGAGAATTTAGAATTTGTGGTTCAAATCCCAACATCCCTTTATAGGTGACACTGTAAATTCCTGAAGTAAAGAACGAAAAATTTACAACGCTGCAGTTTACGTCACATCCGGGAACATGTAGTAAACGGACCGTTACTACATTATGGCTGTGCGGATGTCTCGTTTAAAGCAATTGGGTGAAAATAACAGGTCTGTGCGGGAATTGTAGCAGTTTTAATCCACACAACACATAAACCCATAAATTTTTGGCAAAATAAGTGATAATATCGTGGTAACTATTAAGAGGTCGAATCTATTTAGGTCCAATTTAAAATCGCTCAATGAAAGCCGACACGTGAGAAGACATCAATAGAAATAAAACCGCTGTTCAAATATTGGAATCCACACGAGTGTTAAACAAACTCGCCGAGCGGCGTCGACTATCTATATTTTTCTGCACGTGAATGCCGAGCAGAAAATAATCTCGGACTTTTTCGAAATTGAATGGCATTCGCGTGTAACGCACAAACAGCCCCAGAATCAATTTCAATTGAATGTGTGCTGAATTATGTGTGTGAATGTTGCACGAATAAATCCATCAATACATTCCCGTTCCGGCACTAAGAGAAAGTGAAGTATTAAAATATAAATTATTAATGCGGATGCCAGACGCCGCAGGCGTCCAATTTCTTAAGGAATTGAGTTATTTGAAACTTAAACTTTTGATACAACGTTTATACCGTATCAACTTACATACACACATTCACGTTTAATAAAAGTTAATTTCCAGGAAATTAAATTTTTTCGCAACTTCTCATTTTGTGGTGGGGAAAAGCTCGAAATTTAAAACCAAGGACATAAAAGCAACAGATACTTTAACTAGAGGTTGTCCCTAAGTTGAGAAGCACAGAGCTTTTAATTTATGTTTTAGAATGATTACTTTTCCACATAGAATTGCACTAGATTTTTATTTCTCAACGTGAAGAGATTTTAGTCATAACCTAACAGTGACTTAAATCACTTCTTTTAATTGTAAATTACTAGCGAATTTTTACTTAAACACAAGTACCATTGAAAGTCTACTTTTGTAAAACTATTTTAATTTCCATAGAAAATCTTAAACTGCTACAAAAATAGAAGTTAATTACTTAATGGAGATTAAAACTTCCAGAAACCATCAGAATTCGGAAGGATTGCTTTTAATTTCATGCCTCACGGACACACGTATTAACTTGAAGCATATTGGGTAGTCGTAATAGAAAATATGAACGTCGTTAAAAATAACAATGTTAACTATAACTACCTGCCGTAAAACGGTAGTAAACTTACAAGCAAGCAGCTACTTAGTGCCGTAAAATTGGCCTGAAATATTACATGCAGTAAAGTTTTATCGGACGCTTTTTCTGACCGGTGAAAGCTCAGATAAACACTGAATAGTTACTCAATAAATTAGTGATTTACGCCAAGATATCAAAATTAGCGCTTGTTTAGGACACATGGCTATTGAAATCAAAACTTACTTCTAAAGTAAATGATAAAAGCATTTTGATTTTCAAGTTGTAAATCAAAAAGAATTCTCCCTCAGACTCTAAAATGTTACTTTTGCATTAGAACTTAGAAACATTGAGCTTTTATTTCTGCACAAAGAAAAGAACGGAAAGAGAAAAAAGCGCGCATTTTTAATGCGTTCAGAATGATTTCAGTTTTCAATCTAAAAATTTATACAAACAGCTTTGGGGTTCCCCAAAAGCGCACATTGAAAAGCACAAGTTTAAATTCTGTCTAAGAAATCTACTTTGACGTTATATCGCAGGAAACATTGGAGTTTTGTTTCTGCACAAAATCTAATATAAGAAACTCCATGAGCAGGCATTAAGGATGCTGAAAGTAAAGAACGAAAGAAAGCGCAACGGACGCCATTAAGTAAACTCCGGTAGAAATGCGTTCCGGAGCCAGCAAATATTTCTCCAGACTCGAACCTAAGTAGTCTTGATCCCGTATACCGCGTAACGCGAATCGGATTGCATTCTCTTTACCGCGGGGGCTAATAAACAGAAGCCCATAGTTTCGCTTGTCGTAATTCGCCCCCTCGTTCGACCCCCAATTCGCCCGCGGGAAACGCTGCGTTCGTTCCCTGAACGAGTGTGAGAGCTTAATGGGAATTGTTTGCATTCTGCATTGTTCGCAACAACGAACGTACGACACAATTGCGATAATATACATTAATATTTTAACGTAATTACCGTCGACAATTGGCGAATACGCTGAATGCAACAGCAACTATGTATTTAACTAACGGAAGAATTTGCAAGCCCCGTTCAACATTAACGGGGAATTTATCAAAGCAGTTGCATTAAAAGTTGCAGTTGTTACAATATTGTGGACGCCTGATTTGATTATTAAAATGCTGCGTCAGAAACAAACACGGTTTTTGATGATTTGTAGGCCAAAGTGTGAATCTGAATGAATACTTTCGCTTAGAGGTGAAAAAGTTCCAAGGGGCTGAAACGACTCTAGCGGCGGTTTCAGAGAAATTTTTCATCGATTTAGGACCGGATACAATACAATAAAAATAAATATTATAATTTTCTTGTTCAGGAACAACTTCTAGTTAGTATTTAATATAACGTTTAAACAATTATAAATATAAATGCAATTATTACTCGCTTTGGGTTATTATTATGCAATATGGGAATAGAGATAGTATTTCACTCAGTTAATGTAATTACAGCATTTTCATGACATCTAGCATAGTACGGTATTATTTAACATCATTTCAGCAACAAGCACATATATAGCACATTTATAAGTAGATACATAGAGCTACATGAAAACTCTAAAAGAAAAACTTGTATGTAAATTTGCAGGGTGCAGGACACTACAGACAATGAAATCTAAGGTTACATACAACAACGCAAATGAAGATGCTCAAGAAATAGAAAATACTAAAGTAATTGATGCAATATTCAAAACTTGAACGAAAAATATAGATGATCAAATGAAGACCGGAAGATGTTATGCAACGAAACATTTTTAAAAGGTCATCACTAAAAGAAGAAATTAGAGATTTGGAAACTCTACCGAATATTAAGGCACTAGATAATAAGGAATAATGAGGCGTAAGCTCCTAGAAATTTAGTAGCAGAAAACTCTTCTAAATAAATGGAAACTAGACAACATAAGAAGGGTTAAAACCAATCAAAGGATTTAGTGGCAAAAGTTAATTTAATAAAACTGACTTAATAAAAGTGCACCAATATTTCTCATATGAAATTCTTCGAAACTAAATTTCTGAATCGAAACAAATGTTAAATTCTTCGTCGTTCGTTTTCCTTGCATCATCAAAATAGTTTTCTGTTTTGGTCGAATTTGAATTAATCGTGCACATCAGTGTTGCCACAACCTTATGCTATCCTAAAATTCTGTGGAAAGCGTAACTTAAAGTGCACAAAACCCCATAGCGAGTATATAATTTGGTATTCAAATGCATCGACTTCACGTATCGTCCAAAGTAAATATTTATGTTAGGTAAGTTGAGTAATGTGTGCAACAATGCTTTTGTGCTCGTTTGTAATTTTTGCGAACGTTTTGAAATTTAAAATCAAATAAGTAAATCTAAAATTCACGTCTCAACACGAACAGGTCCTACGAACAAATAATCTTTTTGCAATTTATGTTGTTGACGTTTTATTATTTGATAATAATCTTAACAAGTCAACAAATGTAACGCAGAAGCAGAAATTAGATTACACAGTTAATTTTTTTGCCTCGGGCTCCGTATTTATACAAAAAATAAAAAACAAAATTGTGGTACGTTCGTTCAAAATTACTATATCTGCCTCAGTTTCCAGTTAGCTGCAGGCTGTAACGAACAATTAGCTCCTTAATTTAGAGGAAGCAGAACGAGATGGGGACATAAAGGGAGCATGTGCGATCCATGCTAATGGGCTAAATTAAATTCTGTTACTTATATTAGCTGCGGTTTTATAGTTTGCACGCAAATTCGCTGTGGCGTATAAGCAACCGAATTTATTTATCAGTCGCGTGAACTTTGCGTGTATGGGATAATTGCGTTCCTCCCTCACTTGGGGCATTCTCGCCATTTTAATCAGAGTACCTTTATGCAGATAAACGGTTTCGTTAATAGTTATTGTTATTTCCAACTTAACTGTAATTTTCATCCCTAGATATCTGCTTCATTACAATTTCAATTTCGTTTTAATGCTTTAAAAAATACAGAAAAATTAATTTGTTTTTTGAAATGTTCTTCTCGCTTTCTGTTTAGAAATAATAATGCCAAGCAAGGCACGGTCTTTTATATAATCTTGGTATTTACATATTATTTGCGTCATTTTCCTCCATCGAGCATTATCAAGAAAATATCGATAAAAATATTTTCTTTAATAAAGAGAGGATTTAGAGGACCCTTATTTTGTTAATATTTAAAATTCTTTGAGATATAAATCGTTATTTGCTACAATTCGTCAAGTTGAATATAGTTTCTTCTTGTCGAATGTTCCTTCCACTTGCGTGACAACTTACAAAATGAATTTAACCCGAAACTCCAACGGTGTAATGAGATCTAGAGATTTTCGTATGTAGATGTACGGTTTTCAGCATCGCACAACGGCGTACAAACATAAAACCATTATGAATTCACTAAACCGAAAGACAAACATCAAATGTCGTTAAAGTTACATCTGCACTTCTGTGCACATATTATGCAGAGGATTCTGCTGACGCACTTCTTGTTTAAGTTTGGGATTGCATGGTGAAATTAGTGACTTTCATGTCTGTTCTGTTATTTGCTTTTTATTCGTGACTTAATACATTTTAACAATTTTATTCCCTGTAAAATTTAAGTCGGATATAAAGAATTACATTAAAATGAAATGAAACTTATTCTGAAAATCGAAATCGATCTATGTAGTTAACCAAAAGTTTCCAACGAGAGCTTTAGTTGTCATTCCTATTAGTGCATCGTATTTACTTACGATGATATTGAAAAACAACTGTAAAATGAATAGTTTTTCCTGCAATTAATTTTTAACACAAAATCGATTAAGAAACTTTGCTTCTTGCCGGAACACTATTTCCTCTTACCCAAGATACTGTAATAATATTACTCTAAAGTTAGAAGGGGCTTATTTAGGCACAGGAGCGTATATTTTTGCGCCCCTTGGGCGCATGTCAAAGCGGATCATCCCTCGCCGTAGGCTGTCAACTGTATGATAATGTATTCTTCGTGCATAATGCTTAGAGATGAATCAGAAAATAAAATCGTAATTTTCCACCACAACAGAAACTCCGTAAGTGAACATGAGCATGCAGTTATATCCACCGCCTAGTATCGCAGAAGCTTGACATATATATATAGTTTTAACGATTTTTTTTTTATTATTTAAACTTCAATTACATTCAGTAAAGATTCAAAGTGTTTCCTATAACTGTAAGTTTCATAAATCTTTGTTAAAAAATAATAATATTTAAATGACGATACCATCAAATCTTTGGTAAAATAAATCATTATTATTGATTGTAGGTTGAATGGTTAAAACAAGTCCTTCTAAAGTAGGGTGGCCATATACCCTACGCTTTGCTGGATTATCTGGAATTTTGAAGAAGGGTAGGCTAACTAGTAGTTTCGTGATTAGTGGCACACTCACGAGAGGAGCTATGGTGCCGAAGCTCCCCTCAGAGTCAGCTTTATAATATAAAATTTTAATAATATAATTTCAGTTTTGCAAAAAATAGGAGCACGCCGACTTAATTTCGTTTTGTTATGTTACATTTATATTATGTAACGTCTTTATTTAATATACCCTTGGATATTCTTACAATTATTATTATTTTGAAGGCCCCTCCAAAGCAAATTTCTGGGTACGCCACTGTTCGTGATACTTCTCGAAGTGACTTATCCGCTAATTCATTTATTCCTAACTGTTCTGAAATATATCCCATAGATATGTTAATATAAAAAAAAGAGAATTTGAAAATGGAATATATTAACATTTAATCGACTTAATTTTCTTGCTAGACAATTAAAGTTCTGTGTAACTCCGACCATGTTTGAACGCTGATAATTTATTTAAATTTAATTTTGAAACATAACACCGCACATGTGGGTCAAAACCGCAGCAGAACTCCCTAAATTTTAATCTGCGAAGCGTTTTCTTCGTCCCTCGAGGGTTCATCCCTTTCGGCGATAAATAGAACGCTATTATTAACAGAACGGAAAATTGCTCGGCGGCGAAGCTTTCTTGCTTGGCATTCGAGTCGAGTCGTGAACGCCGCAGACAGAAATGGTCGTTCAGCAGCAATATCGGCGAAAAATTGCACTTATATCGCCGGATTTCGCGTTCGTAAGTGATATACAGCGTTCGCTAGTTTTGTTACTCCATTTTACCCCCCCGGCGTAGATCGTGGTGCTTGTGGTAATTTCCGCAGTTCAAATCATAATCCTATTATTGACAAATCAACCACAGAATATGTATTCCTAAAATACACCTACAAAACAAGTATTCTCAACCCCGAGTTTGAATTGCATTTGCCAGTTTGCTTTCGCTATTATAAAGTCATTAATGCACTTACGTACACACATTACGATGCTTATTTGACTTCAATTTAGATTTCCCTCTGAATCTAAATCTACATGAATCGCTCGAAAACATGAAAAATTTTGTATAATATTCCCATTCTCCGTCGCTCTTAAAGAGATGAGAGAAGCGTAGATAACATTTAATAGCCCATTTAACTTGTTTTTGTCTTATCAGTCTGATGTCTTGGATCCATATATTATTAGAATTCTGAATTAGACTATGAGTTTAAATTAGCCCATGCTTAAAGTGCTTATTCGCTTTTGCTACGAATTGGAAATACAAATAAATTTATACAACCCTTCGCAGGGCGTAATATAACAATTAACTGACAAGCTAGAATACTTCACTACATTTGAAATATTTCAAAGTTTTCTATGTCTGCTTTCTATAATCTGATTTTTTCGAGAGCAACGGGAACCAACTAGAACAAGTGCATAGCTTTCTAGTATCTAGTTTTCTAAGATGTGGCCACAATTTTTAGCAGGTCACCGTTTTTTATTTTATTGCTCGCCTATTGTAACACTACAGACGCAAGTACTGCACTGTACATTTCATTGTTTTATTCATCGTAAATCCATATCTATAATTCTTTTGTAATTATATTTTCATTCTTAACATAACTCTGCTTGAAAAAGTTAGCCAAGAAATTAATTTAATGCTGAAAATATTATTATCTGTTGCTCTTTGCATAAAATTTATTAAAACGATAAAATGCTTGCTGAAATCACAAATTTATTGAGATAGCGTTTTAAAGCCCCATTTTTTCAAATATATGAGCCATTAACAATTAACTAAAAATTATTTATCAGAGCGTTAAAACACGCGCACGGAACGAGAACGTGTTTTTATTTTTAATCCGCTTTCACAAACACGATTCATTAAAATATTTTAAAACGCAATTTATTAAATAATGTATGGCACTGATAATGCAATTGGAAACAATTCGAGCGTGTACACTCGGTATTAATGTCACGAAATTTTTATTAATGTTCGTCGATGTGGCTGACTTTTATTCAATATTTTCAAAAAAGAATAATTAACGCGGCCTTGTGTCACAGAGGTTAATTAATTTACTCTCGTCTATGAAATTCCTGGATAGATGGTGGTTTTAATTAATTAGAATGAACCTAAAGGCAAAACAAAACTTGTACATTGATCATTATTGTTGAAAGAATAAATAAAGATGAATATTTTTCCACAAAATGATTTTTATTACAGTACAACAGAATACAGAGTCAGCACGCCACACCAAGTACCATACAAGCATCTACAACAAACCCCAAAAACAATGTAACCTAATGAAGGCCTAAGCACCGAAACCAATCGTTAATAATAACCACGAATCATCACATTTATTATTGTTGCTTAAGAATTTTGTAATAATACAACTCTACTTTCATATGTATTCCTAGTATGAATAAACTGAAGTAGAACGTCTCATATTTCAAGAAAAGAAATAGATGCTTTATATATTTGAAACCGAGGTAGCAAAATCGACAATACACAAAAAAGCTTTCAAGCTCGGCATAATGCAAAAAGAACTTGTTCGGTATTATTAGGAAATCGCACTTCACTTCGTCGGCAAGCTCGCGCTTTATTTTCGTGTGTTCGACGTAGGTAGAAGTTGCAATTATGGCTGGTTCACGACGAGCCGCGCTTGGAATTGCATACACGGAGAGTTTTACACTGAATGCACCAACACTGCGGCACGTAAATTGCATCGCTGGGGCGAGAAGGAAAACGAACAACGGATTTTTAACTCGGTTTACTCACCCCATTTCCGTGTGCTAACAATTATTTTAACCGACTCGGAGGTAAGCTAACAATTAAGATAAGGAACGCCGTCAGAACTTTACAGCTTAAACTGCCCTGTGCATTAAAATTTATACTGCAAGTAGGTACACTAAAAATTAATGTTAATGACTTACTTAAGCTATTGTTTTCATTTAATTAATATTCATAGAGCACATATTGATTGTAGTTCTCCAAAAACATATATTATGATTATAGTTACGTATTCAAACACGACATCAAAGGATGCATTTGAATCTAATAGTTACTCATGCATTAATAATGTTACAGTAATAATTAACGTATGTTCGCCGTTAGGCGGTGCAATATCACGAGATATGTAAATGTAGAGATGCATAAATATGTAACTAATTGCAGAGAACTTACCATAGCAAAATTTTAAAAGAAAACGAATATCAGAAGAAAAAGTAATATGAAAGGACTTAGCGGAAAAGTAGACAAGAAAAGGAAAATTTCCACAGTTTCTGAGAAAAAGAATCTAAAAGTGGAATAACATCAAGTTAAATTATACGTTGCATATTTTTCAAATGCTCCAACGTTACCAGAGCTACACTTTAAAGTGGAAAATAAAACCTTTCACACTCAATAATACTGCAATAGTATGAAATTTAACGTCGAATGCGAGATTCTTAATATCGGCCCACATTTATTTCCTTAATTCCACACGTTTGTCACGAGGAATGTTTCCGGGGGGCTTATAACGCTGCCGACTACGTGCCGAAAATGCTGGAAATCTCGGATTAAAACGGACGCTTATAACGTACCACATCCGCGTGCGACATCTACACATCGCAGAAAAGAAAATAACCCGTAAATAACGAGCTGGGGAATCTTTGCGTGAGGAAAAGAGCGCGCCGTTTTGCGAGTGTTTAGATTAGAGGCTTTCCCGACTGTTTGCTTGTTTACTATAATCTTGAATCCTTTGGCAAATCCTTTGGTGAGATCTTAATTACTTACGCCGCGCATTATGTTCAGCGGATTTAAAGGAAAGCACCGACTGAGGAAATCCAATATTGGCAGGGGTTCGAGGGTCCTGTTGTTTCTAACTTTACCTTTGGTTAACAAACCAAATCAAACTTATTTGATACGTTTTATTTAAATTGATTTTATAGTTATATGTTCCTCGAAACAATTATTTTTTGAATGATCCTTCAGTTCGAATAAGTTCGATTTTGATTTTAATTCAGTCTAAGTCTCCGGCAATCTCTGGTTCTGAATTGTCGAGTTTCAAATTTTCATGTCATGTGCTTTATTGTTTGTTAATAATTCTGTCGCATATTGTCAAATTAAATGAACCCTTTTTTTACGTCGTTTCGGAAAATACACCTTCCGAAATGTTATTTTTACGGAAACGGAAGCGAACCATTTCAGTTTTTCGGTAAACTAAATAACAAACTCCGCAGAAAACACGTGTTCCATAAAAATTTTTAACGCAAGATTAAGCCCGAGCGCCAAACCGAACAGTTCGCATGTGTATACATTGAAAACAGAAACTGGAAATATTCGCGTTTCTTAACGCCGCGTTGCTTATGCAAATTTTATGTGAGCCGTTGCCTTTCTATTCTCGCCGCCATAAAATTCGACATAAACTTCCGAACTCCGCATAAATTGCGATCCAAATCAGCCATATTTTGTCTTGCAGAATGCTTTAAGAAATAGCTAATCGATTTAATCGAAACATCCGATAGAAAGTGAACTCGTCGCTCGTAAAGCACAGGAATGAAACAATTATAAATTGAGATGGAGAGGAAGAGATCTGACGTCTTTTAAATATCGTATTAGCGCATGCATGAATTAAGGCGACATTAATTCTCCGTCTGGAACAGAATGTTCCTAATTACTACAATTTAATAATCGAGGGTGGGTCGGAAATATCGCTCGTTTGTAATCACAAGTCAACAGGATATAATTTACAACGCCTTGAATCTTAATACCCTTAATAGAAGTTACGTCATCAAATTCTACATTAGTTATACAAATTTGAAAAAAAAGACCAATGGCATTTCTAGCAATCAAATTTGTTATAATAACATTAACATCTTAATTGAACGATTTATATTTCAATTTTCTTCATTAGGATTTTAAACAAATTTCAAAAACAACAAATTTATGCTCACCCCCTGACCTAGATAAATCCATAGTTGGTTAAATGCAAATCATCCGAATCTGAAATAAAAGAAGTACATATATCAGTAACACATGGTAACTACTGTAGGAAAAGAAATAAATTAAATTCGTAAAATATAAATTCAAAATTCATGCGCCCCGTTTGATAAAATTATACCAAGACAAGGATTTGTAGGAGGCTCATATTTCAACACCAGTACAGTAATTGCATAATATGCAGACATGCCACTAACATATTGAAGTACGAATTGGAGCAAAATTCCGAGAACAGCGTCTGGAGACTTGCCAGGACACCGCGAGAAACCAGAAATTATTATTAGCACAGCTACACCGAAATCAATCAGAATTGCAGTGTCTCCCTGTTAATCGAGCAGCTGAATTCACGAGTCCGATTTTAATTATGGAATCAGGTGGAAAAGTTCTGCGCTCTAGTTATGCTAATAATCCAATTAACCGGGCGTGAAGAACGTCGACCTCCGAAGTTCATTTCGAAATAATTGGAAACTTAGTTTGTCTTTTTCTTGAACCGGCAAAGTGAGGAAGTTTGTGCTTTTTGCAACTGTAGTTTTAATATTTTGCTGCTGCAGTTACTTGTAATGAGAATTACAATTTCCACTTTATTCGACCACTTCCATAGTAATTCCATTTTACAATATACATATGCTAAAGGTATCCTGTTTTGTTTTGTGTATACAGAAACCACACAGCTCCACTCTTTGTGGAACTGCAGTCTTTTTCATTATTATTATAAATTTCCTTTCAACTTTGCATTGAACTATTGAACAATTGTTTTTTGAAATGTAAAGGGTAATGGTTTTTTTCTTTTATTACAGACATGCCAATAATCACTCATACATATGAAAAGTTGATATTGTTGACAGAAGTTGTAACAAGGTAATTTCTGGTTTCATTCGAATAGCTTTGGAACAAAAGCGCCACAACGGATTCAGTTAGTTTGTCCTATCTGAAAGCCGCACAGGCAAACGTCCGATCAGATATCGGCAAATTGAAATTCCTCCGCAATCTAGCGGCGCACGTACATTTGACAGAACACGTCAGTTTATTATAAAGGGGACAGGTTGCATGGCTAACCAGGAGAATGCCAGTTCGTTACCTTAACGCAGCTGACCGCCATTGAAAGACCTCCAACCGAATTAATGCTATTCGGCTTTGTGCGAGTGTTTACCGGGGTCTCTATTGTGTTTAATGTTGTGGTAATATACGACCGTGTGTAAACTCCATTACCGGCATTATCGGACTTTTGTTACCGCCAGCACCAAACTTATTTTTGTCTCGCTCGCGGTATATTTGCGGTCTCCAGAAATCGATAGCGCCGCAGATGTTTGCGCTGCAAGTTAATAAAAAGTTTCGGCTGTGCATCATTGGAATTGGCGGAGGCACCGGTTGTTAATTTCGCATGCTAATCCTCTGGGTTTACAAGAGTTGCATGGCAAAAAGAATTAAATTGGAATATTTAGAAATTCAACATATTTACTGCTACACGGTACAATCCGCTGAAGTATCATGAGCAATCAATTACAGCTTAGTGAAAGCGCTGTGCTTGCACTCCTGAAACAAATATATTGAACCAACAAATAACCCAGGAATGGGGACGTAACTCCAATAATGAAACTAACCGGCTATAGTTATGTCGCTCGTAAACATTTTATAGAGGTCGAGCACTTTCATGAAATTTATCACTTTCATCAGAAGTTGGGATACACCTACCATTAAAGTTTATCAAAAATTCTTTCAGTTCATATACCACGTGATCAAAGGAATTTATAATTGATCGTGAACGTCGCTACACTGTCTAGGATCAAGTTTAGATATCAAACTTATGCAATTTTAAAATGTTTGATGTCAGATATAAAAGACTTTATTGCGAAAGTTTTTTTTTTAATCCTGATGGAATAAAAGCATTCCAAGCGCCATGCAGGTCATATATTATTCAAAGCATCTCGTAAAGCACAAATCTAACCTGGAACTTGGTATGTTGTTCAATTTATGATTTGTTCTTTGGTTTTTCCAACTCACGGCATTTCGTCTAAAGAATTTTTAATAATAAATTAAATTTTCATTGGTGCAAAATATATTTTTGGGTAATAAGAGACTAAAAAGTACAAAATATGGGAAATGAGAACTGAACTATTGAAACCAAATGAAGTAATTTGAAACTTGAAGAAAAAATTTGCCAGAGGAATTCGAAGAATGTTGACGACGAGAAGAACAAAAGAGAAAAGAAGAGCATCAGTTACAAGCATTACAAAAACAATTATGCGATTGAAAGCGATTTGGACATTATGTTAATGCGCTGGTTGGAAGAAAAGTACCAAAAAAGTGGAGAAAATTTTTATTAATGAAATTAATTATCTTACTGAGGAACGTAATGGAAAAATCTATAGAAGAAGCAAATCCTCTATGTTACTTCCTTGAGCGTGGAGGTGGCATTCGATACTATTAGGAGGAAAATATAATTAAGAAACAATCGAAATAGTAATATAATTGTAAAGAAGGATGTCAAAAAAAGATGAAATATCAAGAAGTACAGAAGATGAGAATGGAATGAATAAACAACCCAAAAACTCAATCTCATATTTTATAAAATTCTATGTATTCTTCTCGTTACTTTTACTTTAAATCACTATATTTTGTAACTGATTTTTGACCTAAAGATATCACCACCTAAACTGTTTGGTTATTAAGTACTCGATTTCGAGATAAGTAAAACAGTTAGGGGAAATTGCAGTGTAGTTCTGGAGCTCCTCTTCTGTTGACGATACACCAAATAGGACCGAAGCAGCTATCCAGAGTGTGCACAAATTTATTTTAGTTAAAAATAGAAAAAAGGATAATTCGGGAAAGCTCTTAAGAATTAAATTTGAAGAATTAATGCAAAATATATGACTATCTGCAAAGAAAGAAATTATACAAATCCGAAATTAGAAGTTAGAATATTAAAGTTTATCCAAGAGTTATTTTTAATAATGCAAAATTTATTAATTTTAAAAAGTTGAAATATATTTTTGTAAATATTTAAAAATCCTGACTGAAACTTTACACTTTACTATCCTCATCGTTCATTCAACTTCGTTAGTGCCCTAGACAATTTTTTGTCCCACTGTCTGACGCGAGTTTCCACTGTGTAAGGAGCTAATAACGTTACGTCGCCTAATTTAATTACAAAGTAAATTGATATTTAGTTTTTTTTTGAGTATCACGTTGCTTTGCACGGCTACATTAAACAAAGTTTCTACATAGCTATTCAACACTGTTCTTTTAGTACTGTAATATTACAGGAGAAAGTTTTAATTTCTTTCTTGCTTCAGAAATTAATGTGAAACAACAATTTCCAAACAACACTCTTCAATAGAGTTACGTAAGAAAATAAATACCATAAAGTATTTGCACCTCTTTCGTAGTACTTTAATATTGCAGGTTGGTATATTTCAGACAAGAGTATAATAGCAATTTATAAAAACAAATATAACTACATAAGCTCAAATGGATATTATCTGTTAAAGAGAATTCTCAGCTGGGATAAGACAAACGACAGTCCCAGCATTAAGGACGAGCGTTTCATAAAAGTCCAGCCTGACGAGCGATTCGTCTCCCTCTGTTTTAAGGATCGAGTTTATATTCGTCCGGTCCCATTTCGCAGACAAAAATGAGCAATTTCCTCCTCTGGATTGGGCGTCGCAAACTTTTTCAATTTCGGATATAATATCTCTAGTTTTATTATTACCGCACGACACAGCGTTAGCCCTGATAATAAATCCAAATTCTAATGGGAGCGTTCTGTGTTATTAAAAAGACGCAGTCGCCAACCCAAAATTCCCTTCAGACATATACTTTTTCTCAATAAATAATAAAAAAGTAACAGAATCTAAAACAATTAAGATACCATCAAGTTTCGTAATTAAAGTCTCATGAGTTATTTCTAAGTCCTCTACAAAACAATGTTGATTCACGCGAAATACAAATTATTTCGTGTTTGAATACTCACGAAAACATTATTTCACAGAGCAAATAAAACTTTGTTTTACAATGTATTATCTTGTGTTAGTGTTCGGAAAATGTAACGAGTAGACTGCCATAAATAATTAATATGCTCTGCGCTTTTAAATTGTTCACCGCGCTAGCTTTGAGCCCCGAACAATAAAAGTTTACCGCGCGACGAACGGAACGAAATTACATTGCCCGAACTTCTGTTTGAGTTTCCACCTATTTCTTGGTTCTTGAAGACGAATAAGCGACGATGATATGTTAACATATGCTAGTGTTGGTATATAACATTTCAAATTATTTGAAACACATAAATTACATATTTAAGCCCGATTCTACAATCATAAGATATGGAAAAATGTTAAAGGATAATTATTCTGCTCATATTCGTTCATATACATAACGCTACATAATCTTAATAATTTACAATCGGTATTATGAGTTTTAAATAATTTAAAACGTTCTATACACATTTATTTTATTGGAATCTTAGTCGTCTTACGTTTTAAATCAAATACGACTTCATTCTATATTCCTTCTGTCAGATATCGTTCTACTCATCGAGTTCTAATACTACGCCATTGCGAAACAAATTTCTTTATGGAAATCTATTTAATTTTACATTTCAAATTGGAAATTTTGCTTTTTGGCGTAGAAATTATACTACGGTGTAACGAAATTATTAAAATATATATGTTGCATAAATAAATCTGCGGCTCCTAAAAAATTTTTCAAAGTTTAAAAAAAAAATTATTGTCTTTTTTCAGAATTCTATAATCATTCTAAATAAAATATTATGCTTCATTTCCTAAAAGTTTCCCTTCCTTTCGTATTCAAATCCCTCCGTTTAATAAATATAGGCCATGTATGGGTAAACATAACTAATTAGCCCCTGGTTATCCCTTGCCCTTACGTCAATTAAACTGTTGGTAATTAGAGCCCGAAATTAGGCGGCGCTAACAGAGATTGATTTCATTTGTCTCTGAGCTGGCAGTCGGCTCGTGACGTGAATTTTCCCCCCTGCGTTGGGAATCGACAAAATGTCGAAAACGTACAGGATGAATCGCTTTCCGTTAAAAAAACGCGATAGATTTAAAACGGACGAAATGTGGGCACCCTTAATCCGGGATCAATACAATAAAAAGCGAATCTCTGCATTTTTATGCTTCTTCCTTTTAATTAAGGAAAGCTTTAATAAAAAATTACGAACAGATTATGCAAGACATTAATAATTATTCCATCGATATAATAGAGAATTTTCCAATATTGCGCCCAAAATTTATGCGGTCCGCCTTCCTTAAAAACCAATAATTTTCCTGGAGGCTTTTGGCCCGATTTGCATAAATCGTTATTCGGAGAGCTCGGCCGAAAAATACACGAATCTAATAAATTTTAAATTTCGGCCTAATTACGCCGCGAGCCCACATTGATCGAGTTTCGTTCGTTCTTCTAATGTAAACACTCCGAGTCCTGACAGATGTAAAAATAAACACAAAATGAAGCGCGTGCTAATTATGACGCTTTAAATGCTAATGGTGGGTGAAAATTCAATTATAATTTGGAGCGGGACTAACGCTACTGCGTAAACGAAAATATGAAATTATCTTCCATTATCCTTTCCAAAGGGCTACCCGGATATTAGAGTATGGTGGATTTTTTTTCTTAGTTTATAGGTCAACGCAAATTCTGAAGTACAAAATATTCTATTCAAAATAAAAGAAATTGAAAGTACTTTGAACGTAACATTGAAAAAATGTATGGAGCTTAGGGTACATTTTCAAGTTTTAAATTTATTTAGTCCCGATTGTACACACATACAATTCACAGAGTGCATGATTTTTTTTTGCTATTATGATAAGAATAACGCGCGAGTTCCATTGATTTCGCTATGAAAAATATATTACTTACTTATCAGTAGTGTTGAATCATATTTGATTCAAGAATGTTATTTCAGATAAAACACCGAACGAACGTGCCAGAATTTATATGTGACATATTTAGGAATACGTTCTGATTTACATGAGATTAAAAATAAACACGAAATTTTGCTTGGTTTTGCTACGGTCACAGAACTATCGAATCTATGTACAACATGTCCCGGAGGATTTACGCCAAATCCGTTTATAAGTTCCCAGGAGTGTGCTTTTGTCCAACGCGAGTTCGATACCTACTGAACCCATTTCCGCATTCTCATCATATTTTTCATAAATATGTTACGACACGAGCAGGATTGCTTTAAGTATGGATGAGAGAAAAACATCTCGTCCGGGTGAAATTTATGGATCGAGTCGTTTCGAGTTGAAATCGTGTCGGCGTAATGTATTGCTGTGGTGCAAAGGGGGTACACGAGGGACGAAGGGCGTCAGTTTGCAATACGGCAGGAGTCAGATGCACTGGAGCCATGGGTGATTAATTGGAACAAGAGCGAAACCTTGCACCTTACAACGACTAATCTAGCTAAGACTTCATTGGGTCTGTAGTTAATTTCTCAGATGGATACCGGTGTCGCTTCTGAAAATTATGCGCGAGGCAAGCTGAAATATCGTTACCGCATGCAAAATAAAATACCAGGAGGGCAGTTGCAATTCTGCATAAATTTATCTCAGTGTAACTAAGCATGAAATCTGAATAGAAATACAAATCAAAAAATTAAGAATTCGTTGTTAATATAATTTAATTACGAATTTTTTAGCTTCGTGAAATTTCTGAAAGCAAACACAATGTTTAAATACACAGAAATTTCAGCGATTATGTTCTAAATTATCCTCTTCAATTTAGAAGAATGTTCCTTGTTTAAATAAAGAAAACTTTTCCAGCAAAATTATATCAAAGAATGACTTACTTATTAAAGAAGCTCAGTAAGTTGAAGGAGCAACACAAAGATTTTTATTTGTAACTATAAACCACGAGGTTAAAAAGTCAAGTTCTTGTTGCGACCTAACGAGACAATTTACAAAAGAAAATCGATTGAAGAGATTTTGCAAAGAAAAAACTGCCCGAAGCGAACCAGGTAAAGAAAAAAGAATTTGACGGAGCGTAATTGATTTTTCTTAAGTACATCGGCGAGCGTTCAACCGAATTGATTGTGGCGGTTCCGACCGCAATCCCAGAAGAATTGAATCTTTTGAGGGGTTTATCATTAATAACTGTGTAAATTAAAGAAATGTAAGTCAGAATACACTAAACTAAAAAGCGAGAACTACTTTACTAATACACTTACAAAAAATAAAATCTATCAAAATATGGAACGCAATTACAAGTGCATTCGTGCGCAAGTAACGATAATTAAAATTTATTTATACGTATAATTAATTAGAGTTTCGCGTGCTATTGATAGGTTTAAATCGTTTGGTTCTGAATGCGTTTAAACGTGAGCCTTTCATGATATTCCATGCGTTCTAAACATACAAATTTTAATTAAATTTGTTTATGTCGATTTATGAAATTTAATTAGAAAGGACCGCACTTGTTTATTTTGACATATTTACTAACATGTATAAGTCAATCAATACTTAGCTAAATTATTTTTCAGATTTTCTTGCAAACTCTTGCTATTCATTACTTCTTGCAGCACTTCTTGGTCATGTCGATATTTTAAGCATGATGTTTTTTGTTTCTCTTGCTTGCTGAAGTCAGAATATATGAGGGTTACATACACGGGTCGTAAATAAAATATTGGCAGCACTATGTAAAAGACAGCATCAATGACGTGATAGATAAATAGCAGATGGAGTTACAGCCTATATGTATTGTAAGTAAATTCAGTAAAATAAATATTCATAAGTGCAAACGTGATTATATTCAACATCGGAAGTACTGCTTTTATCAAAAATGAATGTAAGTGAAAATCGAGGTAGCGCAAAGAAACGCTGACAAGAAATGTCAATTTGGACTTTAGAAAGTCTGTGGCGTTGCCTTATAGAGCAGTAAATAAAACAAATAAACTTTTCGTTTATAACATATATGTTGGCACTACTTTATTTATGACCCTCATACCTACATTCTTATTGTTCACAAAATTTAATCCTACGGAAAATAACTTAAACGTTCTATAATTAGCATCTTTATGTCGTCCTTAAAAGCTCATAAAAATTTGATTAAAACGTTATGGACGTACTTTAAAACTGCAAAAATTTTTAACAACTTTTTGTAAAAGAACGGGCCACTTTATTTCCGGAAACATCTCAGCTGGAAAATCTTTATTTTACGTCCGTTTTTAATGACTCTCAGCTTGGCTTGTCTCGGTTATATTTTATCTCGCGGCACAATAAGAGCAATAAAGAATCGAGAACGCCTTCCTTAATGCTGCATAGTAATTAGCTCCTTGTTTTGCGTTTCGATTGCTGCTAGGACGATTCGTAAACATGTCCATCATCGAATAGATGAAATTTTCGCTCGTGTAAAAACTAGATTTATTGTTGAAACAGAGGCGTAAAAGTCTAAGCCAGACTATTAACGATAGTGCCTCGCAGCTCTGCAAATCTAATCACTTCTAATGTATCGAGTTTCCATTAGGAAAACTCCTCCGCCGCCGATAAACACGAAAGCCAGGACAAAATATCCTCGCACGTAAATGGGTATTCCTGCTTGTTTCGAGAACTAACTCGAATTCAAAGCATTAAGTGCACGACGCCGGTATTAATTTGCTTGTCTTCGATTAAATCATTATACAAAACGAGCGATGTATTGCCATAATATGGCAATATGTTTGCCTACGGTCGATTATTAGCAGGCCATAAGAGACATTGTATCAGTTAGTCAGTGAATTTCGCGATATTATGGGATGGATCACAACGAAGATGACTGTGCAAAATAATATATCATAATTTCTCCTAAATTTACGAACAGCATCGTCATGTATGTTATTTTTTATTAAGTTAAGTCATTAGCTGCTTTAATTGTGTGTGAATTATGTTGACTTATACTATTAATTTAAGCAGTTACTCATTAGATTGAGTAACAGAATTAATCGGAAATTGGGTTGTTTATGTTTGTGGTTAATTTGGTTTCGTAATGTTAAGCTTGGTCAGGTGATTGGTTTGACTGAATATTGATTTATTCACATTCGTAAGAATATCTGTGAATGCAAACTCATGCATTTCATAGCTGTTTATAATAAAGTTTGACTGTTTTATTACAATGACCTTCACACGTGCAAAGGCTTTCATGGTCAACTTTTTTGCAAAGATTAATTAAAGCAAAAAAAAAATCCTCAGGGAGTTACACAATAAAAATCTTCTATTTTTATTTACATGGAAAATTTGTACCCTATTAAATTTTAAATGATTAAATGCAGTCAGCTTAAAATATATTTCACACATCTGTGTTATTTAATGTAATAACAAGTACGTATACTATGACTACCGTAAATTTTAATTAACAAACAGCAATTTACTATTTTTCTAAAAAAAAGCCTTATGCGAATTCTCTGGTACACATAGAAAATATTCCTATGCGAAAAATTTTTTAATTAAAAGTTTACCCAAAAGTACACTGGTCTTTTAATTATTTTCAGGCACGTGGGTATTTTTGATTATGTAATATACTGAAGTGGCTACATGTTTGTGTATGTCCAGTTTTTTCTTTCTTCTAATTACTACATTTGATTTCTTTACACGAAAAAGTAAACCTTTCATCAAATATTAACCCAATTTTCAGGCGATATTTTAATAACCGCAGTTATCACAACAAAAGAAACTTCGCGCGCCGATTTAGCTGAATAGATCAATTAGAAACTCCGGGAACTGGAAGTCATTGTTCTCTTAAGAGAACCAGCCGGGTTACCGGTGGTGTAAACGGGCATCTTTGTTCAAAGGTAGTCTTCGAACCCACAGCCAAGCCGGATATAAGATATTCGTTTGAGATAATGAAAATCGATGACGTTTTGTCCAAGTTATGCGCTTCATAAACTCGCCGTTGTAGTTTGAATATCGAAGTTCGCATTTCGACGCATCCACCCTAAACCATAGCTGAACCCATAAGTTTAACAACGGAGATTTATTAATAGAAATTTCTTAGTTTGATACGTAAACATACACCTTAACTTCAATAATTCAAGAATTTAGACTCGGCTCTTCCAAGTATAAGAGATTGATACCTATCAAATAACTCAACTGGAAGAGGGTGGCGGTTCAGAATTAACGAATGTCAATGTTTGTTGTAATTAACGCGAGCTGCGTAAATCTGTGAAATCGACGCATCTGATCCTACACGTCGAGTTTGCAATCAGACACAGGGCAGTAATGGATCCCACTGATTGAAGTTTCAGCAAGTAACTGAGGGCTCATCAAGTTTCCCGCTGTTATTAGCAGGCCATGAAATTTATGGGATTTGCCCCCGTTAAGCTGGGCTTAGCGTATTAAGATTGTGATACTGTTGTCCTACAAACAGAGTATACTGGAAAATGCAAATCATTCTATTATGTAGAGTAAGCGAATTTCATTGTAAAATAAACACATTACGAATACGACGACTTGAAATCAAAACCCATGTAAATCCGCCATAATAACAAGATGTCAAGATGTTGCTTAGGATAATTCATATGAACGACAAAGTTTTTGCTATTACCCTATTTATAAATTACAATAGTAACATCGATGTATATTAAAGGAAGAGGTGAAGGGAAGCAGAAATTTGCGTTTCGTGCAGAGGCACGATTCGCTTCAATGAATACTCAGTATCCTACACAATAGGAACTGAAGACGACAATCGAAAACTAAACACTATAAATACGATTCACAAGAATTAATTGTGCAATAACATAGCGATAACGCATTACAATACACGATTGAATTTAGTGTCATCCCATTGTGCGTGGCGCCCCTTAGAGCTGAGCAAAAAGCTCCTTTCAGTTTCACTTATCGCACTCCGGTCGATTCGAAAAAAATTTCCGGCTCGCTAAAAACCAAATTCGCTCAGCGGCTCATGAATTTTCATGAAGGACGTTTTCATATTTTGCACGCATCGGAGGCCGTTTTTTACCGATGGTTTCGAAAATTGATTGTTTTGCCGGATTTTTCAGTTCCTTTCGTTACACCCTCTCAACAACGAAGAGCACAAAAAAAAATTGTCGGGCAAAAAATTATATTTTTATTTCTGAAAAATGAACTCGCGTGAAATCAAACATTTGGAAACGATTCATTGTTGCAGTGTAATTAATTCTTCGGAGAGGAGCGTGCAAAAAATTGGATAATGAGAGGAACATAATAATAAAATTAAATGGAAAAGTTTTGATTACTCACAGAGTTTCGAACTCCATAGAACGAGCCGTAATTGGGTTGTAACGATTTAATTAGTAAGCGGATTATGTGCAATCTGCACGGCCTAATTATAATCGTGCGAAATCGTATTTGAAGTTGTTCGAGTCTTTATTAAAACTTTCCACATAACAGAACATAAAAAATCTCACTGCATAGTAATAAAAAAATGTTAGTTTCAATTACATCAAAAGTTACTTTTTTAATTACTAATTAAAACTGAAGCTCTTAGTTAATTAGTGGAATATGAAACATAGTTCCATTATTGAATAAAACATTATAACCGCACGAATTTAAACTCAATATTATATGGACTTTTATCGTACGTATTTGAATGTTAATATAACGTGTTTTAATCTGCTTTGTTTTTAATAATATTAACGCATCGAATTTTCGTTAAAGAACAGTTTATTTAGCTTTCAATTTAAATTAATAAACATTTGACAGTTTATTATTTCACTTCAGCACATAATTAAAAGTGACATTAATAAATGTTTTAATTTACTTAGAATTCATTTTGTTTTACTCGAACGTACAGTAATCGCTATAAAAAAGCTATATCTGGTGAAAGCCCATTAGATTCTTCTAATATTCTATCAAATGCGCCATATAACTTTTAATTATTTTGGTATTAAAATCACTTGCCAGATTTGTCCAGCTCATATTTGCCTATGCTTGGTATTTTTTTTAATAGTTCGTTAATCAGTTCAATTTAATCAGAGGATATTTTGTTACCCAAGAAATTTTGTACTACTGCTTTAAATGAATTCCATGTCTGGAATATTCAAGGTTTCTTCAAATTGTTAGTTTTGAATTGGCTTTCGGTTGGAAGCTCGTCACAAATGCTTCTACTAGCAGTAGAAGCAGTTTTCTTCAGATATAGGTACAAATTGCTCGTCAGCGTTTGACGATTCTTCGTCCATAATTCTATATTCTTTCCACAGAGTTGTAATGGCAAAGAGTCTGATTGAGGTATGGGGCTAAATACTTATAAAATCCGTCAAGCATAAGCAAATAAGACAGTTTGAATAAATTAAATTAATAAAAAAACTTAGAAGTAGAAGACTGTTTAATATAAATTTGCTTTTTGCACGTAACGGGCATAAATTATATATCGGTTAACTCAAGAACGTTAATGTCAAGCTTAGGCAACCTCTGAAAAGATGGATTATATCATTAAACATAAACACGCAACAAAAAGTCCAGTCGATGAAGACTTCGAAAAAAGCAAAACTTGATTGATGCCTCACGCTAAAACCGAACCGAAATTTGTATCGTCGATAAAGTCCACGTCTTAAATGTTAATAAAAAAAAAGCTCGATCCGCGCGAATCCAAAATTTTTGTTTGAGTTTCAACCTGCGGTTGCCAACCGTCCGGAATTTAATCAGTTTTAATGCCGCGGGAAATTTTATTCATGAAGTGAGCGTTTTCCGATAACAAAAAAAATGATTAATACTTGGATGGCGGAATTTCGATGCCGGCGGCGATAGTGTTTTGTTTCAGACTAAAAAAGAACTCGAACTACATCATTAATTTAACTTTTCTCCATCTTCTTTGCAGCCCATTTAATATTGAGACGCTTTATTACCCGTATAAATGAGACCTCTCGTCCATATAGAATTTTAAAGGAGGAATTTAAATGATGACTATGTACTTTGGCAACAGAATTTCAATAAAGTTTCAAATGAAAGATAAAAAGACATTAAATTATTTACTAGTTCGAAAATTGTTCTATTTCGGAGACTAGATATAAACCTGGTACAGGAAACGATAATTATCATCAAAAGTTAACTTGGATAGATTTGTATGAAATATGTATACCGGATCAAAAATTTCAATAAAATTCGTTAATATTCAACATACTTCAAAAATGCATTACAAGTATTGGGAATCCGGGCGGTTTAAAATTCTGCAGTAAGCTGCAATATAGTGGCCAAGCAATTCTGCATACATTATTTATCGTTTCTCAGAGCACTGCCAAACGACTTTTCGGAATTAATTTTTAATCCTGTCGAGCCTGCATTTGACAGCATGAATAAATGAACAACGCGATGCTTCTATGTTTTAACTGAAATAAATGAGCTCGCTCATGCATTTAAATAAGGGAATAAGATAAAGACGTCCTGGAGTAGTAGTTTTCGTTTATGAAAAGCTAAAATTCCATTCCGAATGACAACGTAATTTCAATTCTATTAGCTGCATTGTAAAGATGATTTGAAGCAAGGAAACTTTTTATTTACTCGAGGATACTTAAAAATTAACCTATTTTTTAATGTTGTTATTAAACTCGAAATGTATTTGCTAGAATCAATTCAATTCATGTTACGAATTTACTTGCTTAATTGTCTTGAAAATTCACATATTCATTATCAATTACACACATAAAAATAAATTAATTGAAATGCTTCAAATAAAAATACATGATCAATTGAACCGAAATATTAAATAATCAATACAAAGTTGTGTTCGCTTTAACGTTTTTCAAACATTACTCGGCCTTTGTCATGCAATAAACTCGAATACAGAACGTAACTCACAAATTGATGAAACGATACGTTTTTATCTCCGACAAAGCGCTCCGCGAACCCCATTTTCACCGATGCAAAAAAAGGCGAGCCGAAAATCATTTGCTTTAAATAAAATATATTACCATCGAATAAGGCCTGACACGTTAACATCAACTCATTCATGAACTAAATTTTAACACCATCCGTGTCGAGTTCACTTATGATTCTTTAATCAAACGTTTGCTGTATTTATTAAATATTTCCGATAGGATATAAAAACGTGTTTTCTTTTTAATGGGATTTTTTTGCCATGAATATTTATCCTGATACGATATCTGGAATATTCCCGGTCAGTTTTAATTAAAAAGATCATGGACGTAGTCTATACGTATACAGGATATTCTAAAATAGGCGCTCAAATTATAGGAGAGGATTCGTTGCTAAAAAATTTTAAAAAATGTTGAAATAAACAATCGTTAATCCATCCTTGAATATCTTGATAGATTAGTATCGCAATCAACGAACTGTAATAGTAAACGGCGAATACATTCGAGAACAGCGCCACCAACTGTGATTTAAGGTATTAACATTTGCTATGACAGTTGAGGTCAAAGCGACCAGTTAATGATGATAATTGCTTATGTTAAACGTTATTTGCTGATAAGTACATAGTTTAATCCACAGAATGAATTGTAAACGAATTGTTTAGTGAGTAATTTTTAAAAACAGAAAATGCCCGCTGCTTGGTCGGCTATAAATTGCAGCAATATGAGAAATAAGACCGAATATATCGTTTTACAAGTAAGGACTATACTGGGTCAAGTGTAAAACAAAAATATATGCAATTTACCAAATAAATGGAGCAATAATTAAATAAAATTCGGTGTATTGTAAATTATTGACAATAAGTTTAATAAAATCCGTTTGTTTACAATACCTTTCCAAGGTGAATTGACTGGCATCCACTTGTCACAGTTTTGAAGTATCTTACAGCCGTTCTGTTGTTTATTATTATAGTTCGTTGACTGCAATCAAAAACCTCCAACAAATAAATCAAGTATCTTTGTTATTATTGTTAAATTGCCAATGACAAACTCCATCGCGTACTTCTTCAGAAGAAAATAATATCCTGCCATTAAAGTGCATTCTAAAAACGAAAATGTTCCGTCTGCCATATGGAAGGCAATTCTTTACGAATATATTTTCAAGAGTCTTACTCATACGGAGCTGTAACATCCTATTATTCTAGATTGGATTATGAAAGGCGGCGATAAATTTCGAACCGGAACTTGCAGGAAAATATATTTCGAGTGCGCTTAGGTGATAACGTCGCTCGCAGGGCTGCTATTTTTATTTCGACGAAATTCATTGTGAATTTGATTCAATACCAAGACATCGAAATTAAGAGATGTCGCCGGAAGCAAGAACAAATTGCTATTTTTATTTCTCCAAACAGAAACAAAAAGAGTAAGAGAACAGTTTCGGAGGGTTTATTAAATTCCTATCTATACAGAAACAGAAGTTACAGAATTTCCACTATTTCAACAGTTCTTGATTTGCCAAGACAAGACAGAAGACAAAAGAATTAAAAGATTAGCCTGTGTAAAACACAACGATTTCCGTTACATTTCTTTTATTCACTTCGTATTTTTTTCTTTTACTTTAGTGCAACTAATCTCAGATGTGGCTATTTATATAATATTCTGCTTTTTTTTCAGGAAGTAAACCTCCAACATGTTAGGTGGAATAAATATAAACGCGACGTCTTATTTCTTGCATCAATCTAGTTGCGAACAAAGTTAATTTGCCTTTTAGTTTAATGGCGGTGATAAATCACCGCCTCTAAGCATACTTCCAACGAAATTAACGTCACCTGTGAGTTAACGTTCACATCACGATTACTCCTTGCTAGACGAGGAAATTATTTAATGCGAGCATTGGAAAGTAACAAGAGTGAAATAAATGTTTTGAGATGGATTTGGAACGTCAAATTTTGGGAACTACTAGGATTTATAACTTCGAATGGCAGCTTGCGCTTTCCCTAGAATGAGACATTCCCTATTCTATAAGACAATCGCCATAACTTTTCCAAAATCCTTATACAACCAGCTTCAAATTCTCATGAAAACATTAAGGGACTTAACGCACACTGAGCTTTGACATGCCCAAAGGTTCAGGAATTATTTCCCAAACAGTACTTGTCTTTCATTTTTGGAAAAATCTTCAACTGTGTTAAAATTGACGACTTTTTGGCACATTCTTCAGATATTGCATCCACAGCACCCAGAGTGAGGATTGTTTATGGCAAACTCTATGCCTTCATAACATTATTTATTTCCTACTTTCACTTTGAAGTTTGAAGCTATGGTTTGAAGGTCTTTAACATGTCCAAACGCTTACGAATTGTTTTACAAATCTTATGTTCCTTTCATTTTTTTGGAAAACCTTCAGTTGTCTATGTGATAAAAGTGCCTTTTTGGCACATGTTTCCAGATGTTGCACTCATAGATCACCCCCCAATATGATGGACATTTTTCCCACAAGCTCTATATCTTGATACTATTTGTTTTCAAGTTTGATTATGAAGTTTAAAGGACTTTGACAAGAAATGTTACCACCAATAGTGATCAACAAATTCTCAAAATAAGCATTTTCTGGTTATATTTTAACCCAAAACCTGTAGTTCTTATTGTCACTGTAGGTCATCGAATCATATTAAACCGAAATTAACATCGAAGATATGTTTCATGAACTAGAGAGATCTATTATCTGTGGTATAAACGAACGCTTTTTCTGATCGAACTCCACAAGATGGAAGGATAAAGTAAAAAATCAGAGAAAGAAAACGAGTATTACAAAATATATACATAAGAATTTAGGTGGATCGTATATTGATCGTATAACTTAAATGAATTTACAGAACAGGGTGTTTGCAATTTAATATTCAACAATTATACATAAGCATAATGAATTGCACAATTTTAAACGCACGTGCAGTAAATGTTTGAAAATTACGCTTCTGAGTTTCGGCTTTCAGTTATTTACATAATACGGAAATAATTAATAATTCTGTTTGACTTTGACACGCGAATTACAGTGATGTATTTGCTGCTCGTATAACGAGGATACGCTTGAATTTCCCCTGATTAATATACTTGATATGTTACTGAGGCAACGCGTTTCGGTTCAATTAGTTTTTATCAAAACTTTTTACTTTAAATAACTTATTATGTATTATTACGAGGAGTTCACAAATTCTACAAGGAATAACATTGCACTTTTTAATACATATTGAAATGTGCCTTGCAATTTATGAAAACCCCACAATCATTTAGCTAACACCTCGAACATAAATAGAGAGTATTTCACATCAACCTTACATACTAAATTAAATAAAAAAATAAAGAGCAACTATCCGAATTAACCCCTAAACACGCTTCTAAACATTTTCTTGAATTTTCGATGGAAAGCACGTCTATGCATGTTTTACTAGCTAGTATCCCGATATCTCCTGCTTTAACAATGACATTACTTGGTCCGTAAATGTTTACGAAGGCCTTAAAAACGTAATGTCGAGTGAAGGTGTACTCTTCTTAACCGCACGCACATCTCGGATGTTTTATATACACCGACCTCGCATTTAAAGATAAGAAGAGGCATTCTGTAACACGCACGTGAATCTTATCACCTCCATTCATCCCCTAAGCCGCATCGTTCTTCGTCACGCGTTAACCACCACGTAAATCTCAGCCTGAAGACCACAAGTTGACGTCGAAACGTATTATTAAGGCCGTATTCGCATGCACGCGATTTCATTGTTTATAGGTAATAAATGGCGTTCATTACGATCCAGCATGTCAAACTAAAACGCCCCTAACAAGAAGTTTTAAATTAAGATTGCACTGTTTGATAGGAAACTGCGAGCGTGACAGATTAAATTGTTGGAAAGTGAATGCGGATTAAACTAGTAGAGACTATTGCTTTGAAGTTTGAATGGAATCAAGTGCGAAAATAACTAAAGAAACGATTGCACAAAAGTAGAGGGAATAAGCCGATTCTGGGACCTCCTCCGACCTTGACCTAAAATTCTGTCAAGGTCAGAGGAGGTCCCAGAAACGGCTTATTCATAATTTTGACCTTGATCTAAATTGTAGACAAATTGAATATCTTGAAAATTGAATATCTTGAAGTCTGTGGAGGATTTTGATTTGGTACTTCCTCCGACCCTGACTTAGAATTTTTTTATCGTTTCTCCTCATTGAGTAGGTTCCAGGTCTTCTAAGGACCTTAAAACTTGAGGAGGTTCCAGAATCGGTATAGAGATTCGGAAGGTTTCAGAAAAGGTGAGGATATAGATGAACGTTATTTTTTTAATTGAACAGTTGCTATATAAGACTGAGGTGTATACGGATAAATTCAGTTGGTGTACAACCGTGAAGCTTACGACTTAAGAAGCAGTTCGGTGCTAAGTTGAGAGAAATACTTGTAATTGAATCAACAGTTCGTCAGTGCAGTGTAGGAGTAAGAAAATTATATTTTGGTATTGTGTACAATTTTTAATTTTGTTTTTATTTATGTAATAGTGGCCGCTAGACAAACAGAAATGTTTTTCACTCAAAGAAGAAGACCTATAAATGATGACTGTGTTGCAGTACCTAACAAAAAATCTGCAAACTTTAACTTCGAAATTCCAGAAGTAGAGAAACAGGATGAGACAGATGTACAAAACGTGAATGAAGAAGATATGCAGAAACCATCAACACAAAACGAATTATTTGAAATATTTTCACAACCTTTTTTCACTGATGAAGATTTTCGTCACTGTGAGATAAGCGAGAATACGTGTTCAGAAATATCCGAATCGAAGGAAATGGTGGAAATTGAGCAACTACCATTATTAACACAAAGTGTGTATTTCTTAAACAAAAGTCGCACGAAATGGGTTAGCGTGGGATTATGTATTGAAACATTTTTTGATCCTGTTATACGTATTATGGGTACTAAGAGGCAAAATATATCATTTAATGAAGAAGAGTGGAAACACTTTAACACACAAAACTACGCATTGAAGACATATTTTACGGAGAAGAAAAACATTTATCCCATAATAAAAATCAATTCAATAAAGCTATCTTTCGAGCGCATCGAAGGAACCAAAATTTTAAAATTGGAACGAGGTGCGGAAACACTATATATATCTTATAAGGGTTTAATAGAGTTGTGGAAATTGTGTGATATTATTTCATACCGTTTGGAGGTTTTAAAAGAAATAAATTATAAGTCCTTTTACGTTGATATGATTCCATGTTTAAGCACATTTGAAGGAGATATAAAAACAAATATTAATAGAGTTTTGAATAACGTGATTTCAGAAAAGGGTGCAATTACAAACGAATTAGTTATGTACGGAATACATAAGATAATGTTTGATATAAGTATGCATAAAGCTATCACCCAATAAATGTTAGAAAGTGCTAATTTAGTAACACCTAAATGACATCATTTATGTGAACATGTTATATTATTAATAAAAGAATTTGAAAACATATATATTTTTAGTTTGATTGTACATATTATAAATATTTAGTATGACTGCTGAATTATATAAGGATAAGGTGAAAGAATATTGAAGTAGTGTACAGTTGGCATCATCCATTGAATGAGATATAGAAAGATATAAATGCAGTATCGCGTCAAGAGGGATCGCATTTATAAGGGTAAAGTAAAGCGAAAAGGTCGTGGCTTACTTAACACTTTAATCAATAAGCTCCCAATAGAATTACATATACCAGGTTATAACTATTGTGGGCCAGGTACAAAATTGGATCTTCGATTGAAAAGAGGTGACAGAGGTGTTAATGCATTAGACGAAGCCTGTAAGCAACACGATATTGCGTATTCATTAACTAACGAGTTAGAAAAGCGTCACGAGGCTGATAGGAAACTGTACCAGGCCGCAGTGGAAAGAGTGAAGAGCAAAGAAGCAGGGGTGGGAGAAAAAGCAGCAGCCTTGTCTGTAGCCGCTTTAATAGGTACAAAAACAAAGCTCGGAATGGGAGGCTTTAAAAAAAATACTAGTAAGCGCCAAAAGCGTCAAAAGCGCGGTGGCAAAATATCATTTGCAGCGGCCGTTAGGAAAGCTCGACATGCAATTTCACGCGGTGGTAAAAATAATCTCTTAGACAATGTTAAATTGGCTCGAACAGTTTTAAAGAAACATTATAAGAGGATAAAACCTCCACATCAAAGAGTGATACCAATTCCTAAAAGTGGTGGTTTTCTACCTTTAATTCCATTGTTTGCAGCTTTAGGGGCATTAGGCTCGCTGGGAGGAGGAGCAGCCGCAATTGCGAAGGCCGTGAGCGATACAAAATCTGCGAAAGAACAATTGAAGGAGGCGGAAAGGCATAATCGTGCTATGGAAGCAAAAGCTGTAGGAAGTGGTTTCTACATTAAACCATACAAAACAGGTTGTGGCTTATATCTACCGTCCAATTCAAAAAACTGAGAAATGTACCTCGACATCCATTGACTAATATTGATATAGTGAAGTATGCTAAAATAATGAAAATACCACGATTTCGAGGTGTATTTATGAGAGACACGTTACCAAAAAAGATACGGAATTGTGAAAGCGGTATCGTAAATTTAGATAACCAGTCCGGCAAAGGAACGCATTGGGTAGCATACTATAAAAAGAATGGCACAATAAAGTATTTTGACAGTTACGGAGACTTACGGCCTCCACTGGAAATAGAGAAATACCTTTTATCAAACGCGTTAGGAACTATCACGTACAATTATAACAGACGTCAAAAAATAAATTCAGAAAATTGTGGACAGTTATGTCTACAATTTTTAAAATCCATGAAAGTTAAGTAAGGATTTAGTCGCAAGGAGACAGGCAACATGGAACCGTCACCGACTTCGTACACATTTACCCTAACGGGCGATGAATCGGTTCTGACCTGCGATTTTAATCCACCAATATATCTCCGAGAAGATACAACATATGAGATGTGCATGTTAAATTTCGAAACGTTTAATGCAATCCCTAATATAGACGAAAGCAATAATCTGATACATTATCAAGAAAGAGGTACTAGTTCCGATTGGAAGACCATCATTATACCGACAGGGACCTACGAACTCGATGATATCAACCAATATGTGCAAGACTATCTACAAAGTAAAAATATGTTAGAGAATATAGCCATCCGAGGAAATAATAATACCTTAAAAGCAATCGTTAAAAGCACGGTTAAACTCGATTTTAGTAAACCAAATTCGTTGGGGAAAATGTTGGGCTTCAAACCGAAAATCTTACAAGAAAATGTAAATAATGAGAGCGATTATCCGGTAGATATAAATAAAGTGAATGCTATAAGAATAGACTGCAATTTGACCAGTGGTTCCTATAATAACGGACAACCCGGTCACGTTTTGTATCACTTTTTTCCGAATGTACCTCCCGGATTTAAAATAATAGAATCCCCTCTCGAAGCTATTTATCTACCAGTGACCGTGAAGGTGATCACAAGAATAGTCATCCGACTCTTGGATCAAGAGGATCATCTTGTTAATTTTAGAAACGAGTTGATCACTATAAGACTCCACTTGAGGAGATTTACATAATGATTATTTACGAAAGCGGTCGTTCAACACAAAAAAATGGGAACAGAGTAAGACGGAATGTATTATTTAAACCACGAAAATACGCAGTGTTGCATCGAAAGAAAAAATTTAACTTGAAGAGAGAAAATCGATTATTTTTAGAGAGTTTAGGTTATAAAGTGTTAATATAGAGTAAGAGAAGGAAGAGGTTTTTAAAGCGGCTCACGAAGATAATTATACTGTAGAAGCAAGATAACCGTGACAGGGTGAACATCGTACTTACACGTAAGTCAGTCATTTAGTCAAGACGCAATGGATATTTTGGGAGTGACCGACAAAATTAAAATTGATACTTCAATAACTAGTGTGGAGTACCATTCACACTTACCATTTGGGTCAATGTCTTTTGGTAACAACGACGAAATTAGAATAACAGTACCGGAAATTGACAATTTCACCCTACCATGTGAAAGCGATTTGTACGTAGAGGGAAGGCTTCGTTTAGCAAACGATAATACTAAGTACAGCGCGACGGCACAGTTAATAAACAATCCGATAGCTTACATGTTTAGCGAGATCAGATATCTTCTGAACGGGGTACAGGTGGATTCGGTTAGAAACGTAGGCGTAACTTCAACACTTAAAGGGTATTTCTCGTTCACTCCAAACGAAACAGGGAAACTAGAAAATGCAGGATGGCTTCGTAAAGGAACAAGCAACGTCCTCGATAAGGGAAATTTCACGGCAAGTGTACCTTTAAAGACATTGTTGGGCTTTGCCGAAGATTATAAAAAGATCATGATGAACATGAGACAAGAATTGGTGTTAATCAGAGCCAACGACGATGTGGACGCGATTATCCAAACCAATCCGGCCGAGAAGGTCAAATTAACAATCGATAAAATAGTGTGGAGAATGCCACATGTGTCAGTAGGTTTGCGAGAACAGTTGGCTTTAACGAGGATAACCGACAAAGATATCGCGATACAAATTCCTTTTAGAAATTGGGAATTGCATGAATACCCTTCGCTACCGACTACGACAAATTTTTCATGGACGGTTAAAACAGCTCCACAGTTAGAGACGCCGAGATATATAATCGTCGGTTTTCAAACCAAGAGAAAGGGTGTTGCCGAAATGAACATGAGCACGTTCGACGACATTAAGTTGAAATCCTTGACAATATTTCTGAACGGTGAAAGATATCCATACGATAATTTAGACATCGATTTTGAAAATAATAAATACGCCATCGTTTACGATATGTATTCAAGATTTCAAGAACACTATTATCATCACGGAAGCAGCCAACCTTGGTTCACTCCGAAAGAATTGGTCGCATGTCCGATGGTTGGGGTTAACTGTATTTTTCAAAAAGACGCTTTACATAAAAGCGCAGTAGAAATAAGAATAGAGTTCACAACAAAAGAAAACGTCAAGGCCGATACTATCGCTTACTGTCTAATTCTACACGACAAAGCATTCTCTTATTTACCTCTTACAAAAATCGTGCGTCAGTTGATGTAAACGCTGAAGAGTAATATCATCATTAACAGAGAGGATATAAGCTAAATGTTATTTGATTTCACTTGAAGCAACATCAACTAAACCATAAATTATAAAAGTAATTTGATTTTATAAAACCTAAATAAATTAATTAATTAAACCATGAAGGAGTTCATTATTATCGACATTCAAGGTTTTAAAGTGGAAAACAATCAGTTTATACCAAAAGAGTTGGCTTCTTACGATAGTGAAAACAAACTGAGTCATTTTATATTTCAACCGCCTACCAGTTTGTCATTAGTGCCCAGGAAATATCAGAACGCTGCAAACTGGTTAATGAGCAACCACCATTGTATTAATTGGAATATTGGATTCGTTCCCTTATCAGAATTCGACACAATCATCGCTTCTCTGTGTTGTACAGCTAAAGTTGTTTACGTGAAAGGAACGGAGAAGACACAGTTTCTACGTGGAATTCTCACGGGAACTAAATGTGTGATACCCGTGATGGACTTAAACGAAATTTACGGAAACGTACAAAAATTGCAGAAATCGGAACCAAGTTGTCCATTTCATTTACAAAGAAATTGCATGTGTGCCGTAACTAACGTGTACGATTTATATAGATTTGTTCAAACAAAGTTACAAGAGCGAATTTTTTCAAGAAGCATTTGCGATATATTATGAAGGAACTTCGCTTTTGTAGTTAGTATAAGAAAAGTTCATCTTCGCGATGGATTCGCTGTACCATCTATTTTGCAAGCAAATCATAAAGCGCACTGTGGAAAAAGTTGGTGAAGTAATTGATAAATATGAAAAAGACGGTTCGTTTAGTGGTATAGAAGACAAGGACTTGATCTATTTCCCAAAATCGTACCTGTCTCAAAGAGTTAGAGCCATTGATTTGGAGTTTGTCTGGATTCGTCTATCAAAAGAGTTGAAAACGGACAGATATTTACAAGAATCCAGGATTTGCCAAGAACACTGGAACCAAATCGACCCTGCTGTAGATGAAATAGATGGTCCCCCTCCCCGCAAGAAGAATTGTCACTTGTGTATTTATTCTTAAGTGTTATTGTTAATTATGATTCAATAAAGTAAATCTGAACGGAAACGTTGTATTATTTGACATCACTAATAACGTGTACTAGTCAAGTATTTAGCGCGGCGCACGCCAAGAAAAAAGAACTATTTTATGTGCAACTTTATATTAAAATTGTTACATCGGTTTATTATTCACTGAAAATGATTTCTTGTAAAACCTAGTATCTCGAAATATAAAACAACGGTGTGATATAAAAAGAAGACTTAGATTCCTAGTAATTAAAATAAAAGTTAACAATGGATTTGTTGTATCGTCTATTTTGGAAACCAGTTATAAAACAGTCTTTAAATAAGGCGTTCATTCTTAAATTTGCTGTGTTAATTATTTAAAGAATAAAATACCTCTGAAATTTTTTTAAAACGTAAAACAAGTTTCTTTCTAGATCGTAATATCTTAGAAATGTGATACCTCGTTAGCAACGACGGATTGTAATAATCTACACCAACGGTGGGCAACCTTTTGTAAATAAGATTAACGGTTATTTAATAGCCACTAGTAGGTGCATGTATACTTTTCTATTGTTTCATATTTTTGTTTTTATTAATATTTGCCACCTAATTTACATTAAAAAAACAGATTTAGGTCGTGCGGGACAGATAAAAATTAATCCGCTGGCCGAAATTGGCCCGCAGGCCCGAGGTTCACCGTACACAATATGGACCAACCTGTATTGAGAAATCTCTCTTCCCCTCTGAGTACCAACAACGCGCGCAACTCTGCCTCAGTGCTTGCTCATTCATGGTAGGGGTCACACTTACGCATCCCTTCGGTTAGTATTCGTCCTAATTTTGTAACTTAACTTTTCTGTAAACTCAATTCTAATATAATCAAAACATGTCTTTACTAACTATTACTATAATTAATTCAAACGCAACACCTGGTCGGGTCCAAAAACGTTAAGACAAATAAATAATTATTGTGACCGAGGATTAAAGTCTTTCATTTATTAAATACCTCTGAAGAAAGGTGTAGTTTTACTTATGATTTTATTAAAACAAATGATGTAAATCATAGTATTCATAATAAATATAATATAAACACGTTTACTGTGAATAAATTGGAGAATAAACTCTTTTAACAACAAACTGTACCAAACTTATTTTGAGGTTTCAGTGGTAATCGATTGACATGGTAAAATCTTTGTCTAAAATGATATAAATTTTCAAATAAACCAATGCATTGGTAATCAATTTTTGACGAAAATTGTAATGTAAATTGTCATCAGGCCTGAACCTTATCGATAACCATTATATATAAATATTATATATATAATTACATTCACAGGTAGTAAATTATAGAAACCTATCCTTAGCTCTGCCTCTCAAATACTGAATTTGTTTACCGTCCTTACAGAAATTGTAGAAGCCTACTCTCAGTTATTCGTATTCAAGTACAGAAATCTGTTACCGACATCACCATCGCCGCTACTCACGCCATCACTAGCACCCTTAGAAAACTATAGAAACCTACCCTCAAGTACAGAAATCTGTTACCGACTTCATTGTCGTTTCTAATCACCTCATCACAGAAATCTGTAGTACTATCCTTATAAAACTGTAGAAATCTACCCTCAAATACAGAAATCTGCTACCGACTTCATCATCACCCCTATCCACCCCCTCACCACCACCCCTCACCACCACCCCTCACCACCCCCTCACCCTCACCCCTCACCACCCCCTCACCCTCACCCCTCAGGGGGTGGTGCCGGGGGCGGGAGGCTGGGGGTAGGAGTTTGGGGCGGGGGCGGCAGCCGGGGGGTGGACGGTTGGGGGCGGCAGCTGGGGGTGGACGGTTGGGGGCGGCAGCTGGGGGTGGGAGGCTGACGGTTGGCTAGCGGAGTAATGTTGGGGGCGGCGGCAGCGACCGCGTCGCAGTTTCTCCGTGACCTAGTTTTCGTGACCTAGTTTTTGTGCCAGACAGATGTTATGTTCTGACCTCCTTTCTAGGCCAACGAGTTTCACTTACTCTCTCATACACCAAACAAGTAAACAAGTTTCACTTTCAGACTTTCAAATTTTCGATATAAAAGGGACAGTGTTTGTGTTCAGGATCACTTCTGCTCTGTGCGTCTTAGCAGCATTTTAATCTTCATATTGGTAAGTGATTTTTAATAATAGTTTTCTATATCGTTGTTTGTATAATTAAAGTAGATTTTTGTGTTAGTGTGGGTTTAAAATTTATATATTGCTTGTATGATTCTCAATTATTTTTAAATTTGGTTATTATTCACTTTCAGATATAAAAGTATCCAACAGCTTAATAGTGAGTATCATAACGTATTTTCTTCATTTTTACTAACTACTAATATTTGTCAACAGTACAATGAAAGGTGTTGGACAAAAGTCAGAATTAGAAAAATCAAAAGTCCTCTCTCGAGCGCCTGCTTCGACGGCTTTGACAAACGTATCTACAGACACTAATGTAGACGCGTCTGCCAAAGAGGAGCCGTTGAACTACTTTGACGATGCATTCTTGTCGCATTTAGACAACGAGGCTCAAAAGAAGCGTCGTGACGATGAAGTCATGGCGCACCTAGATGACCCTGTCGAAAATGCGGCATTGAATACAGTGGGTGATATATTTGATCGTTTAGTTTCTTTTGAGGTGAATCGTATTTTACCATCTCCCACGGAGCAAGTGGTTGATACTCTTCACCCACAAGAAATTAACCCCTCTACTATCACTCAAGTCAAAGCAGGGTGTTCCCGTAAAAGATCGTATTTGCCTAGAGAAGAGTCTTTGAAGCTAAAGTGTCAACGCACGAATGAAGGGAGAGTTAATCGACGAGCTGTCTCCTCATATGCGTCCTCACCTCAAAATCAAATACTTTTTACTAAGCAACGATCTTTATTCCTGACTTCGATGTTGCCACGTCAGTCAGGACCTCGAGTTATTACAGATAATATTCCACTAAATTCATCATTTAATTCCGAAATAATTGAGATATCCGATTCGTCGATGAGAATATCTCAATTATCACAGTTGTCTACCTCTAGCCCTAACACCGATGCTAACAATAAAATTAATATAATTTCACATTTTGTGGTGCCTCAAACTGAATTAGTTTCAAATTCAATAAATTCAATTCCAAATTTGATTTCAAACTTAATGCAACCACCTAAAGGTCCAAATTCAAGTTTAGAGTTAAATACACCAGAAGTTTCAGACGAAATTATTCCCGGGCAAGCAATTGCAAATTACGTGCAAGCCATGGAAAATTTTGCAGGACCGTCTCGTAGTGCAGCATCTGAACAACCTCACTGTGAGACGGTTTTGCACAACTTACCATCTTCTGCCCAATTAATTCAGAATGAAGCGCTCCAAAATGATATGATAGAAGTAGAAAATATTTCGCTACCTTCGCTCGTTTCCTCACCTGTTTCCTCGCCTAAAAATTCTGAAATGTCCGAAGTAGTGGATATTATAGTAAAAGCTAGTCAGGAGTGCTTGAACAAAATTGCTTCTAGCGTTGTAAAACGGTGCAACGAGAGTGAAAAAAGTTTTGATGGTGTTGAATCTAGATTGTTGTTGTGTGAAGATATTTTGCATAGAGTTAATTTAAGGTCTGAGGCTGACCAAACTTTAAATCAATTGTTTGCTAAAATTTCACGACTCCGCAATCATGTACAACAAATTCAAAACTTCATGCGTGATATTGCTACAGATATAAATCCTTCAGGATGATTACACTAAGGCATATATATCTGTAGCAATTTTTCTATTTCTGATTTTCTTAACTTGGATCAATTGGGAAAAGGTACATTTATATTTTGATATTACTTTTTACTTGTACTAATATATTTTCAAATTACAGATGTTCATTGAATTCAGAAATTTTGTGTTAACAGTGAGTTTCTTTCATTTCCATTAATGAGAGAATTGCTTTTACTCATCCGTTTTCAGTTAACCGACGGGACTATCATTAGAGGGGAACATGGGGCAATCAATTTGGATCAATTAGCAAGGAGCTCGTTATCAATCGTAGATCCACCGCCGGCCTACACTCCCACTAACGAAATACCGCAGGTGGTGCCGGTAGCGCCAAGACCGGCACCACCACCACCCCAAGGGAATACGAGAAGGATTCTACTAAGAACTTTAAGAAGAAACCTGGAGCAGGAAAACCAGGGGCAGGAAATGGAGGAAAGCTGGGAGGTATTTTAAATAACCAATTATTTTTGATCATTTTTAATAACATCATTAATTTTTCAGTGATTCCGAAAATTACATTTAAAAATTAAAAATCATTAATTAATTATCATGTAATCGTTTATAATTTTATAATTCGTTCTATATTTTTCCACGCTATATTTTTTCATTTTACTTTTAATTAATGAATTTATTAATCATTAATTAATTATCATGTAATAATTTAACTTACACGTTTTATTAATATTAATTATAATTTTATAATTCGTTCTATATTTTTCCACGCTATATTTTTTCATTTTACTTTTAATTAATGAATTTATTAATCATTAATTAATTATCATGTAATAATTTAACTTACACGTTTTATTAATATTAATTATAATTTTATAATTCGTTCTATATTTTTTCATTTTCCTTTTAATTAATGAATTTATTAATCATTAATTAATTATCATGTAATAATTTAACTTACACGTTTTATTAATATTAATTATAATTTTATAATTCGTTCTATATTTTTCCACGCTATATTTTTTCATTTTACTTTTAATTAATGAATTTATTAATCATTAATTAATTATCATGTAATAATTTAACTTACACGTTTTATTAATATTAATTTCGTTCTACTACATTTTTTCACGTTAATGAATTGTTGGATAATTTTATAACAATTTGATGATTAAAAAAATACACGCACAATCGAATATTTTTGAGTTTTCTTAAGTTTTACGCACCCGTTTTAGTTATAATAGAAAGTAATTTTTACCTTAAGTAATGGTTGCTGTTAATAATTGTAACACTTTATTAGAGTACTGCACGTTGTAAAGAGTAAAAATATTTTATTGGAAGTATGAAGTTTAAACAACAGAGTTTACAATTACCTGTACAAAACTTCGATGACGCAATCGCAAGTGAAACTTTTAAACGTCATAGCGCCCTTTTTGGAGGTTCCAGCAAACGTGGTATTATTAGCGGAAAATCGGGGGCCGGGAAGAGTAACCTTTTTTTTACGCTATTAACACATCCTAACGGGTTACGTTTTAAAAATTTATACGTTTGTTGTAAGACCCTATATCAGGGAAAGTATGAATTTCTTCGACAATTGCTAGCTACAGTGCCCGAAATAGGTTACTTCGAAATTTCTGATATTGATGAGATGGTATCACCTAAAGATGTAAAAGAATATTCAGTTGTTGTTTTTGATGATGTTCAATGCACTACACAAAATTTAATTAAAGAATATTTTTCATTTGGACGCCACAGAAACGTTGATTGTTTTTATTTAAGTCAAACTTACAGTGCGATTCCCAAACAAATGATTCGCGATAATTGTAATTTCTTGGTATTATTTCGTCAAGATTTCACAAATTTGAAACACGTTTACGACGATCATGTTAGCGGAGACATGACCTTCGACGAGTTTCGCGATATATGCCACACTTGTTGGAAAGAACCGTTTGCTTTTTTAGTTATTGATAGTGACTGTGCCGTCAACGCAGGTAGATATCGCAAAGGATTCGACACTTACATACACCTTTAAAACCACTATATTTTAACATTGTTCTTCAGTACTGCAAAAGGCGTTAAAGGAAACGGATGCGCTATGAGTAACAAACTTAAAGCTGAATTAGCTACTGCACGGGAAAGTTTGCGTACCAAATTAAAAACACTTAAATCTGATATCGAACAGTCAAAACAACATATTGAGCAATCAAAAAAGTATCTTCAGGCGACTTATTCACCTATTGTAGAACCACTAAGAGATATTATCAATAAGCTAGATGTTGTTCGTAATGTATTACCTACAAAAGAAGAACAACAATCGTACGAAACCAGTGAAAAAGGTTTTAAAGGTGAGCCAAAAAGTTCTTTCATACGAAAAAGACCCATTTATAAATTAAAATCTGATCCTTCATCACGAATTACATGGTCAGAAAAGCAAGATGTGAGTACTTCGACTCCGGTTGGTCGTGAATTTGGAAAGAAACAACCTTCCATCTTAGAAGATGAAGAAGTTCATGACATTTCTCAAGCAGAACCTGAATCTCCGAAATCAAAATCTATTTATGAAGAAGCAGAAGACTACAACAGTGACAGTAGCACTGCTTTGGACGTTTCCGAAGCTCATGCACGTACACTTCTACAAGAACGGAAATCAATACTTCAATCTAGATTAGAATCACCGGAGGTACAGGCTGCCTTAAATCAACATCATCCGTTACCGCGTGAATATCTTACACAATTTCAAACTGATGTTGAAGGTGACTTTGACACAAAATATGGTGTACGAGAAGAGGATGGAAAAATGTTTATTGGGGTTCAGGAACTTAAGTTTGACGGTCCTGATCTTGTAATAGGAGACTTGACTTATAAGGGAACAAAAGGTTTATATGAACTGATTTTTAAGAAATCCCCTGAGAAATTTACATTTCACGATGTACGTGACTATAGAGATATATTGAGAAGAACTCACGCGTTTAAGGTGAATTATGATCCCTCTGGACGAATATCTGCAAGTAGAGGATTTAAATATGTGAATATTATAAAACCAATAATGCAGGGGAAACCACCAAACGTTTGGTGGGCTCGAAGCTGGAAAACAGGTGGATCTTTAGAAAAACAACTTACGCCTGACAAATGTACGCAGTATAAATATTGGGATAACCCTAATGAACTAGTAGAACGATTACGTTTATTGAAGGCATCAGAATCTGCAGGTCATACAGGACATAACAATGAAATCATAGCGATAATTGAAGAATTAAAAGAAGCGAAAATTATTTTGTAAATTTAAGTATTTAGTGGAGTGCAATTGAGTACACATTTCAGTTTCACATAGTTGTTGATTGATTCACAATGACTATTGATAAGTTTGGAAGACACCTTCATAAACACATAGTTCTCAAACATATTGCTTCGAAACGATTATTTTACGAAACATTATTAACCTTTCAAGGTCAACAGTTCAATTCTAACGGTGAATTTATTCTTTCAAATAGAGGCCATGAAACGGAATATACGATTCAAGAAACTTGCGTTGTTAAAAAAGTAATTTTTCATACACCTACTAGTCAGAAAGTATTTATCAACGGTATAGATTGTACCGATACTTTAATTGGAAGAACGTTGAACGTGGGAGATAAAATCTCGTTTATTAAAACAGGTTTAGTTCGTGGATCTCCATTATTTGTTGAATTCATTATAAGGAAACGAATTCTAACTGAAAATGTCTAATCTGTCATCGAATGTGAAACGTGATGTCGTTAATGAACTGCACAAACCAGCAAGGAAAAACTTTCGCCGCCGTCGAGTTATAATAAAAGGTCTCAAAGATCTTTTCCAAGCAGACTTAATTGAAATGCTTCCTTATTCAAAGATAAATAAAGGATACAAGTACATTTTGACTGTAATCAACACATTTTCTAAATATGCTTGGGGAATAGCATTAAAAAATAAGACGGGTAAAGAAGTAACAAAAGCTTTTCAATCGATTTTATCTGAAGGTGGAAATTCTATACCGAAAAATCTACAAACAGATAACGGAAAGGAATTTTACAATGCAGACTTTCAACATTTAATGAACAAGTATAAAATTAATCACTATAGCACATATTCTAATTTAAAAAGTTCAATAGTCGAACGATTTAATAGAACATTAAAACAAAAAATGTGGAAAGAATTTAGCATGCAAGGAAATTTCGGCTGGCTGAATTTATTACCACAACTAATAGAAGAATACAACAACACAGTTCACAGTACGACCGGTTACAAACCCAGCAAGATAAATCAAAGAAATGCAAAAAGGATTTTAAACTCCGTCTACAGCAATATTAAAATTGTGGATCCAAAAATTGCGAAATTTAAAGTTGGAGATCATGTGCGCATCAGTAAATATCGACAAGCATTTTCAAAAATGTACACTCCGAATTGGTCTAACGAGATATTTACCGTCACATCAGTGAAGAATACTTTTCCCAGAACTTACCTAATTAAAGATGCTGACGATGAAGTTATACTCGGTGGATTCTATGAATACGAGTTACAAAAAGTAAAACATCCTGATGTGTATTTAATTAATGTGTTGAGAAAAAAAGGCGATAAAGCCCTCATTAGTTACCTAGGGTTGAGCTCGAAACATGATGCTTGGATACCAAAACACAATATTTTATAATAAATATTTTATTAAATACAGGTGTAAGATATAATATTTAAATAAAATGTATATAATATTTCACTCTCTTTTATTTATTTACTCACTAATACATCTTATACTCTACTTACAATAAATTGATTTTTCCAATTCTTTCTCTAAATCTTGAATTAGTTCTTTTAATTTTTTATCTTTCTCGATTTCTGCTATTTTGTAGTGACCCCACGCGAGTGTATGAATTTTGTCATCCAAAATATAACGTTTATCATCATAGGATGATAGTGCAATTTTGTTTTTTAATTCTGTGTATATCGTATGAAAATCCGAACGAAACACATACATTTTTCTATAAATAAAACCGTCTTGTTCTACTACTTGTTTATAATCATTTACAGTTAAATATTTATCTATTACATATTTTTTTACACCTTTCGCTCTTTTAGTACAGTTTGAAATAAGTTTAATACAGTAGGCTTTCGCACCTGTGCCAATAAACGATTTTACTATCTGTCCTGCGTATTCGTCTTTAAATCGTCCAATCACAGCCTGAGTTTGAGGCATTTCGTGCATATTATTTACTGCATAATTTGAAGTATCAAATTTATCTAAATTCTGTTTTATGTCTTCGTATATATTATTAGTATTAATACTCAATATTAAACTGTCCGTATCTGTATATAATAATTTTGCCTGATTGTCATATTTTAGTTTTATGAAATTATAGTAAAAGTTGTACATCACCGTTTTTGATATGTCTAAAACACAAAATCCCACATACAAAGGTTTATTGTAATTTATTTGCACTTTAGCTAATTCTATCGCGACTAAATGATCACTAAAAATTTTGCTTGACTTATAATTTGGTTTCGCAATCAACACTTCAGCTCCTAGTCTTCGATTATGTGTTTCCCAATGCGTTGCTAATTTAATATCAACGCGATTTTCAACATTTTCCATGGTTTTTCCGAAAACACTGTTATTCAACAATTTGTAAAAATTTTTTTCAAATTCATTTTTTGCTTCTGCGCGCTTCTTGGAATTAAAGTCTATATAACTTTTTAACCATCGAGATTGTGAAAATTTAATTGCTCTGTGAATCCGAGTCAATACTAAACCATGTTCCAAACATTGTTTCAAATTTAAATAATGAATTATGTAATTAGTTTTATTACAAAGATTTGGAATAAGTTTACTGTAGATTGAATTCGGTGGGATAATATTTTCTGGACAAAATGGTAAATCATTATGACGATCATGTAAGTGAGCAGGATATTCCAAATCCACTTCGAAAACGTACCCAATATCTGAATCTTCCTCTAACTCTGAAATATTTAAATTATTAATTTCTTCTGTGGATAACCAAACAAAATTTCCCCATGGAAATCTCGAACACATTGCGAAACCATATAAGTTTGTAGCATCAAGATATATTAAAAACGTAGTCGGCAATGTGGGGTCGGAATCGTGTAAAAATCTATTATTAGCATTTTCCATTCTTTGACTACACATACTTATACCTCCACGAATACCGTTTTTAAAGAAATGTAACATATCAACATCTTGTAATAATTCTAATTTAACTTTTGTCATTCTCAACATTGCCTCCCAACTTAATCCTGGAGCTGTATAGAAATGACAAGGATCTAATTTATAATTGTTAATACATAGATCTCTAAAATTTTCAAAAACGTCTGCTAATAGTAAGACATCAGATGTTAAATATACATCACTATAATCACCCATTGTTTTACAATTAAATGAATTCCAAACACATTCCGCTCTTTCATAATCCTCATCACTTACATTTTCATCATTTAGTACATCATAAAAGTCTTCTTTACGTGGCAATTTTGGAAAATCTAATTTTATGTATGAATCTATATAACAATACGGAAATACCCCTTTTTGGCGTACTAATTTAAACAATTTATCATCATTGAAATGTTTCCTAATTTCCCGGCACTGCCAATCTTCCAAATATGAGCTTAATTTCTGCAAAGATGATTGCATGAAACGAAAAGAATCTACAAATCTTATTTTAAAATTTATTTTACGCTTTCTTCCTTTACAATCAATGTATTCTCCTACATGGATTATCTTCGCAAAAGAAATATATTTCTCTTTATTTTGTGCGATTACGTCAACATCTTCCCCTTCTAATGCCATTGTTTTTACAAATAAGTGACTGTCATAATTAGAGAGATTGTGAAAAAAAACCGGAATGAATTTTGGTACTTTATAATTAATGTTACATACAGAATGTGCAACACCTCTAAATGCGCCGGTTAAATGTTCGTGATCACGCACTTTTTCCTTAACATCCGAAATTGGTTTTTCGCAAATATGACAAATTGTTGCACGATCGTATGCCTCCTTCTCTCCTCGCGTTAACTCACTCATAGGTACAATCTTGCTTAAATATTTTTCATACATACATTTAATATCATTTTCTAAAGACCTTATAAATTCAATCGCAACATTCTGTCCGCGATAAACCTTTAATTTTGACAAGTCATCATTAAAACTACATTTAACGTAATACGCAAAAGAATGAGGTTCGTGTTCATAACATTTAACTGTAAAAGCCTTATTCGGATTTGGTTCTGCTCTATCTAATGGTTTCAACAAAGCTTCGAAATCAGCATACACAACAAATGGTAGTTTCAATTGTTTTTCAAAATTTTCAAACTGTAATATGTTCTCTGCAATAGATTCACCATATTTATTTATCCTCAATTCTGCCGATGGTAAAACGGTTTTAATAATTTTGCAGTCTTCTCTTTTATGCCTTCGTAATTTTTCCTCAGATGTGAAATATACCAAACACCCCTCACATATATATTTTTCATGGCCATGGTGTGAAGTTTGTCTTGAAACTAAACGTGATAAATTTTTGATCCAACAATAATGGGTGTTTCCTTCATTATCATCAACTAATAATAAATTTACATGAATATCTTTCCGGTTTTTTGTAAAATATAATGGTCCCACTATTTCATCCACCATAATGTTACCATTATAATAAGAACTTAATCCATATACATTTATAGAAATATTATTCTTACTTTCAAAATATTTCACATCAGTCACTTTCAATGGAAATTCTAAGTCTGTGAAGTCTGCTACGGTGTTGTAATGCGGATACGAAGACGTTCTTTGAGGAGGACCTGTTGGTTGACACACTGCAGATATTATCGCCCACGCAAAACAAGCAGTATCATTATTTTGAACATTTATGATAGCTTTCTTCGCTCGTATTGAAGCAGGTAAAGATAAAAAACTGGAAGCTTTTAATGGATTATATTTGCTAATGTTAAGTTCCATATACAAAATCTTCTGTAAGGCCCAACCTACAACAAAAATAAAATTTTAAATTACATACACTTACTAAAAGTTAAGACAATTTTTACCTGAATCTCGTTCTTGAAATTCCGACATTTTTGCATGAATGTCATTTACAAAATTCTGATATACATTATATATATCTGTTCCGGTGCAAATTATTTTATTTTTAGTGTTAAAAGACTTTATCTCCGCATCGTCTTTTGAATTTAAGTAATAAACACCAAACACTTCCACATTTACTTTCAATGCTCTGTGGATATCCATTAAGCTTTGGATGAGAGTTAATACTTTTTCTTTAATATTATATGTAAAATCATCAATATCCACATAATTATAAGGCTCCGTGATCCGATATGTAACGATTTTATCACCGAATGCGCCAGCCATTTTTTCTATTCCATTATCAACAACTACAAAAGCATTACTTTTATGCGCATTGCTACGTAAGTGTGCTGAGAAACATCTTTTGCTAACGTATATTTCACACACGTCACATTTTACAGCATTTAATATTTCAAGAACTTTAGATGATCCAGCACCTTCGTTTACTTTCTGGCGTTTTCCATGACATGCTGTACGCATATGACGGTTTTTATTATCAACTCGGGTAAATTCTTTTCCGCACTGATCACATTGAAACATGTTTTTGCAATTTTAACTTCATATAACAATCACGAGAAAAACTCACTACTTGTACCACGACGACATTACTCGAATGTAATTCAACGACGATAGATTTCAGCTTATATATCCTCCTCGTTGGTGGGGGAACGATTCAAACGCAACTAGTTCAACCTCCTCCGAGGTCACTCTAGGTCACCTTCCACAGATAAACCAATTCTGTAACTTCCTCTGACCTTGACCGTATTTAACTAGATCAGCTTTAATTAGGTCACCTTGATCTCATTTATTTAGAATTTAGGTTAAGGTCAAAATTATGAATAAACCGATTCTGGGACCTCCTCTGACCTTAATAGATTAACTAGATCACCTTTAATTAGGTCAGCTCCTCTAACCTTGACCTCATTTATTTAGAATTTAGGTCAAGGTCAAAATTATGAATAAACCGATTCTGGGACCTCCCCTGACCTTGACAGAATTATAGGTCAAGGTCGGAGGAGGTTCCAGAATCGGCTTATTCCCTCTACTCACAAAGACGACGTATTGATCGACTTTGCACCGATTCACTCAGATAGTTCTTTGGCAAGGGCGGGACAAAACTTTCGAGAAGTTTTTCTGATCATGACACTACCACGATCTGAGCATTGAGTTTTCTGCCAAAAAACGCATCAAATTAGACACTAGATATGTATTAACAAAAAGAAAACTAAATACATGTACATGAATTTTTCTTCCAAAATTTTTTCCAAGATCACACACTTGAATATTTAAGTCGAGCAAGTACAGGGAAATGCTGTTGCGTAATTCAATGAACGTCCTCCAAAATATTTTAAATAATCATGTTATTGTATATCTACTAACGTGAATATATACACGAGAAAATCATTTCGGGATCAGTAAACTGGCCCTCCCGGAGGCATTGTTTTAACAAGCATAACGGACCGATCTCCATTTATTACAACCTGCCGGTAATTAAACGCAAATTTGGTATTTTGGTTGCGTGAACGGAATAAATCAGTCGACCGGTGATATGCAAACACCGAAAAATGTTCCAAAATTGTTGCATAAAAAATAAATGAAATAATAAGATCTTTTTACAGATTATTTTTTACAAAAGAAAATTATAATATTACACTATTATAATACTACATTACAATAAAATTGGAAACTTAATTTTAGGGTGTGTGTTGTGTGAAAAAAGAGTGGAGGAAATAATAAATCGTAACTTAAGAATTACGAAAAGAAAGTATAAGGGAAAAGTATGATGAAATTTGATAAAATATTTTGATTGCCTTAATAAGATAAGAAAGAAAGAAAAAAATAGTATGCAGTGAAAACGAAATTATAGGAGAAAGAAAACCAGATGGATTTTTTAGAAGGATTCAAAGAGAAAAAAATAGGGAAGACAAGATAGAAATATATATATTATAGATCTAAACGGCCGAGTTGGGAATCACAGAAAGGATTGACCAATGCCTGGGAAAGAAAACGGAAGACGTGAAAAATTATTACAAAGAAGTTATCTCCGAAAATGATTTAATTATAGCACTCACAAAGATTAAACTTAAAGATACACACGCAATAGAAAACATAATAGCCCGAAGGAATCAGTACAAGATTATTTTTTATTAAGGGTCGAGATATCCAATTCCTATTAAAGTTATTCGACGAATAACTTTCTGAATTGTTGACTAATTTTTTATAATTATTTCCATGGTAGTTATTCGTCTAATAACTATCAACCAGTTAAGAGATATTTTCATAAGAGATCTAAAAATAGGTTGAAGTAAGTGTTGGCTGTTGCTTGCATAAAAAGAAAATAAAAAGAACAAAAGAAATAAGAAAGAAACAGAAAAAGAAATGTTAAAAAAAAATATAAACTCAAAGAATTTAGTTACAGGGAAAAACATCAAGAGCTAATAAACAGAAAATTTTAAATCAAACAGAGAGACATGGAACGGGAAAATAGAATAGAAAATTTAAGGTCTTTAAAACAAAGAAAGCCATAGTATAAGGAATAAAAGGAAGAAATATATGAAATATTAGATTGATGTATCACACAGTATGTCATTAAAAACGAGAAGAAGGAAGAGATAATAATTTGTTGTAATACTGCATACTTTTACCTAAAATGATAAGTCTTTTAGCTAATTTACTTCAGTTTAATTTTAAGTTTATATAAATTAGTTTTATGTTTAAGTTTAGTTTCTAAACGTTGAAATCCTGTAATTAATAATATCAAACTCTGACCTGTCAAAATAAAGCAGGTAAAGGTGCCTATACACCGAAAAAATAACAAAAACATGTAAATATCATTCATTTGATTATCACTGCTATTAACACTGTTATTGACAATGTTACCTTCGATATAAAGCCACCTTAAGGTAGACAAGAAAATAGAACTATTGATAAAGTCAAAAATTAAAACAAAATATTAAATATGTATAATATTAAAAAATCAAGTTTTCTTGCCAGATGAAAATTATGAAAATTAATTAAAATTGTGTAACTGGCAGTATAGAAAGTGTTAGGAAAGAGTTTATACATGTATTTCGGCCTTATTGGGCTTCATCAGAACTCTGTACCTTAAAAGAAAATTTTGGTTTATTGAAAAATTTAGAAAAACTTACCCCTTTTTTGAATTTCTAAAATCCCACAACACAAGAACAGGAATTAATGATAAAAATATAAAAATCTTTTGCAAATTATACAAGGAAGCGATTGCATTCTCTAGTAAAACCACAAAAGTGACATTTTTAAAATATTTTTATCATTAATTCCTGTTCTTGTGTTTTGGGATTTTAGAAATTCAAAAAAGGGGTAAGTTTTTCTAAATTTTTCAATAAACCAAAATTTTTTTTTAAGGTACAGAGTTCTGATGAAGCCCAATAAGGCCGAAATACATATATAAACTCTTTCCTAACACTTTCTATACTGCCAGTTACACAATTTTAATTAATTTTTATAATATTAAAAGTATATATAAAAAACTAAGTTAGAAATATAAAATTAATTAATTAATGCAGATGAAATAAAAAATAATAATTCAATCTCTAAGTAAATGGCTTCAATTACTTTAATAAAGCAATACGAAGAAATAATATTTTACATAAAATTATTAAAAAAGAGATAATATCACATATGAAATATTTATATATGATAGAATAAGGATTTTTGTATAAAAATTTTATTAAACAACGCTTTAAAAAACAAACAAATCTAAAAATTCTAAATAGAGAAGAGAAAGAGAAGAAAGATTGCAATAATAAAAACAAAACAGTTTCTCTCACTGAATGAAGAACTCCTCTTTGATGCACGGTGATTGATAAAAAGAATACGCGTAAGAGAGAAAAATATTTAATACTAATTTCGAGGCAGTTTATAATTAAATAAAAATTTATCCTAAACGCATGCTGTGGTACTGCTACTAAATACAAGCCACGTTTTGTAAACGCTATAGTAAATTGCAATATAAAGTTTTATGATTATTATTTTAATGACTACACACAATATGACCTTGGCACACTTCTGAATTCCATTTTATTACTTGTTAGCAATTGGGGACGAAAGTCTGTGTTAGGTTTCTTTTCGAGATATAATTGAATGATGTTTAAATTCCTGCAGATATTTGGATATCTTAGTAGCTCAGACAGGATTATTTGAAATTAATGTTGATAAAATGACTAACAAGGTATTATTGCGACACGACAAAGCGATCATATTTCCAAGGAATCGCTTAAACATATCAGTTTTCTCCTACAATCCATCGCTGACAATTTTTTACTTATTAACCTAGTTCGTAATTTTTTAATTATTTTATTACTATCACTAACTGAAAAATTTGTTGAAATGATGATAATATGTCCTGAAATCCAATTTTAAAAAATTTCAGAAAAGAATCGTCTACTTTACTTTCACTTAATATTTAAAGTTAGAACTTTCGTGTTATTTGTACCTATTCGACCCAGATTAACCCCATATTTCACTCGCGGCAAGAATCACATCGCATGCAATGCGACTTTTATTACTTCGAAACTCATCACTGTTGCAAAAGTTCGAAAATAACGGGCGCTTTAACTACCACCCCCCGAGTACCTACCCTGCCAAGCTCGATCTTCGATCGTGCACAGACACCCGCAGAGGGAAATTATTATCTGGAGTTACATGAAACTGACACGTCCCGATAGTATAGGACGTCCTAACATAAATTTAAATATTCCTCATTTCCGATCTCATCTTTAGCGTATGCGCAACGTAATATTACTTTTACTGTTTGTATTTCCTTCAGACAGTTTCTAATAAAAATAGAATCAGGAATTGTGCTGATGCTTTCATTCGCCAGCAGAATACGAAAATGTTCAAGGCAAGTGTCTTCTTCCTTGTTGGGTATAAATTATTTCAAAAAGTAGCGTCAATGTAAATTTCTGTAGATGGTATCATTTGTAGCGCGTTTCCCGGATTGAAAAATCTCACGTTTTTGCGTTAAGCTGGCGTTTCATTGCATGAAAATGCGAATAAAATGCCGGAGATCTTCCGAATGCATGCTCCGTTCGAAATAAGTCGCCAGGAACTAAACGGGCGTTTATTTTCCTGTGTCGCGCGTTTATTCCGTGTTTTCGTAGAAAATTGAACGATGATTTTGCTCCGAAACGAACACGAACTCATCTTTTTGTCCTGAATGTGTACCTCGCAATGAATTTGAAGCGCAACCATGTATAAACAAATATGTATAGATAAACAATGACAGTCTCTCGGTTGACTTGTTTTATTTACCTATATTATTCTCTTGGAATAAAAAGTATGTGAAATTTTGTAGATATTTGTGTTCAGAAAATAAAATCGAAATTTTGACGAAATCTCCATAAATTTATATAGATACTTATAATATAAATGATCTGCAGAAGATTAACTGATGATTACATTTATACATCCACTACAATAATAGCATAATAATTGTGCAATTGCACCACCCTGTAGTTTAATAGCCATTTGCAACAAAAGTCTATAATTAACACAAATTCAGAAACACTGCAACTACAAGATTTAAAGATAGCTTCTTGTAGATAATAGTAATAGACTTCCAAGAGGAACCTAAAATTACAGAAAAAGCACAAATGAATTAGAAGAAAAGAGAATAAAAAATAGCTAAATAAAATAAAGAAAAAAATTTCTGAGAAAAATATTATAACACGAAGCCAAAAGCCACTCGCCCTGCTATAAACGAACGTGTGGGTCGGGGTGTAACAAAATATGAAATTTTCTCGAACGTGTTTCTCTTATTCTATTTTACCGCAAACTTAGCACGAATGTTCGCCTCCACTCACCTGACTATCCGTGTGTTTGAGGGCATCCGCCAATATCCTTCCATCCTCCGAGCTGAGGCATTTATGTCAATTAAATCTCCTCTCGAGGGTTCGTCTGAGAAGCGGTGGTAAATCGGAACTGACCTCCTTTTCTCAACTAGAAACGCCAGCCTTAGCGACTTCAGTGAATTCACTGTGTGGAAAAAGGAAAAACGACGTAAATATAATGTTTTAAAACTCCAACTTTAACATTTACACATCCATGACATGAGTTCCAGTTTTGAGTGTGAATAAAATAATTTTCTTGTAAGATTTTGATAAGTAAATAATCCTGACAGTACACACATACACTTTTTGGAGTAAATCGTTATGCTCCTAATCGGTCTTACTATGTGATTAAAGTCTTACCTGAAAAGTTATAACGTTTAACAAATTTAGTATTATTGATGTCTTTTGGCGATTAAAATACGTCTAAAAAGGCGAAATAATTTTATTCCAACAAGAATAAGCTCAACTCCTATTTAACACCATACAGGAAACATATTATCGTTAAGTCAATAAATCGGAGATAAGTTGCACTAAATAATAAAATATTCGATCTGCATTCTATTTGCATTGGTAAAAGTCAACACCGAATTTAATACAAAAAAGTAAACATCCTAAAGGTGTTACTACACACCTATTTATTTTTCGTTTATTAGTAAATTCTGATGTATGAGGGAAGGAATTGATTGACGTTCTGATTACTAATTATAACTAATGTATGCCTACCAACTGTGATGCTTCAGAATGGAACCGTCATTTTATTTGCGCATTAAATATATCAGTAATAAAAAATAAGCTAAAAATAGTGATAAAATAAAAAATTACACCACAGATGATACTAGCATTATTTATCGCGGAATATTGGCATGGCCTTATGAAGATCTTTATTCCACTTCCTCCAGATAAGGTCAATAATCTGGTGCAATAAGAAATTCAATTATTTCCGCACAAAAGTAGTTAAAATATAAGTTAAAATACAAGTGACTGCCCCAACAGTATAGATTTTTCATTTTCTGGATAATTCTGGATACAAACTACTACCTCAGAAGTTAAGTATCTCTCTTTTTCTGGATAATATTAACTTCTTGAAAGATAACACTTGAGAACACCGAAAAGTAGTTGAAAAAGTGTTAGAATTAACTCTTGATTTTTATGTGTGTATTAGTAATTTATTTATGCATAATTCTAAGATAAGTTTATTAAAAAAAACTTCTTGTTTTAAGGTAGCTTTAGTTGGAGTCTTCAACCATTAATAAAGTCTCTCATCGTTCGATAGTGATATTGAAACGGATAATTTCACTCAACATCGTTATTAATGCCATATTGGGCCAAACGAATAAAATAAATCTCCTCTTATTTTCATTACTTAACTTAATTAATTATTAGATTAATTGAGAATTAATTTATACTTAATCAGAATGCATTTTTCAAAGAAATAGTAGAAAACGTAAACGTCAAAGCAAAAAGGCAAATGGGTAATTAAGAAATAATATACTTTCGAATATCTTCCCTTTTGTACCAATGAATAAATAACACAACTACACAACTTGAACGAGCATTCGATTCTGAGTGAACGAGCAGAGATGAATGATCCATTTGTCAACTTAGCTGATATAGCGAACGTTAAGCTTATTAAACGTCCATTTGCGACCAATCGATCACCACAATGAGACGAGTTCTAAAATTAGAGGATATCTTTGCCATTTAATCGCTTGATTGCTTCCGCAAGGAACATCTCTCCAATTACGTGATGTACTCAGTTAGTTAAAAAATTTAAAAATAAAAGCCACGTCAAGCAACCATTGAAATTACGTAAGTTCTACAAGTTGAAAAGTTTCTTTTAATCATAAGACCTTAAAACTTTTTAGAAGCCGTTTAAAAGTGAAGTTCACGCCCGACGCCACGTCATAATAATCATAAAACTATAAAATACTTTTATAACACTGTTTCGTCCATCTACTGTTCTTTCTTAATTAGGGTCGTTATGGAAACAATTTCTCATTAATTATTTCTAGAAAACTAAAATACATAAAACGTTCGTGATGTCTATTCTTTGTTTGCCTTTTATTCAAGGAATCATAAATCAAATATCAACTTAAAATGAAATATACGGTGTACTTTTACCTGAAAACAATATCAAAATGGTGTTTAGCATCGTAATTTATGTTCGAATACATGTAAATCCTGTATAACTTTTCCTCGAGAGCACAATGTTAACGCAACATCAGTTTCAACTCCGATAATTACATTATGGAAACTGTTCTGGTTGTATCCGAATTAGATTATTAAATAATTTGCTATTCTGTAAATAGCTTAATGTTAGTAAAAATTCTGTTACAATAGATTAATTAATTAATAGACTGTGTGTTATGTATAGCCACAATAGTTCACAATTTGTAGAGTTACTTCAAATTAGAAAAAAGGGTAAATACAAAAATACCTACACGAATAGTAGATGAATAATTTTTTGTTTCAAATTTCTACATAAATCAAGCCAGATATGTTCTCTCAGGTGACTTCACGAGCATTATCGATTAGCATACAGTGCAACACCAATATTTGCAAAGCAAGCATTTTGCATCTATTTTAGATAAACCATATATGTATATTGCAATCAGCAAATCCGGCATAGTTATCTCTTACTGGAAAAATCAAACCCTTCGTATATGCGTACATATCTGCCAGATTCGATCTATTAATCTATTAGCTAGAACGTGTGTGTACTGTAGGGTAGTGGACAATAAAATCTGGGCACGTCATTTGTACAATGTAAACCTTACTTTAATATTTTTAACGTTTAATACATATACAAAATGTCACCAGCAATTCTGGGGTTTAATACAAATTTTATTAGTTTTAAAACTTCAATGCAAGCCTGATTTACCAAATTAATCAATACACCTACGTATGACATGTCAAATTCTTGTCCGAATTTTATTATCCGTTACTGTACATATGAATAAATACTATCTTTATAGAGAATTAATATAAGCATAGCTTTAAAATCAATAAGGAAATATTTTAATAATCTGCTGAGTTAAAAAATTTTAAGGTATTTGTTGTATAATTCTGTATTGAAAATTTATTTCATAAGATCGTTTTAATTACGTCTTATTTTTTAATTATAAACTCCATCATGATCTTTCTAATAGAATCGGATCCAAATAAAATTGAATATAAGAGAATGTATACAAAACCAACTTACAAGAGAGATAACTATAAAGTTAAATGCTTAAGAATACCACTGGTGTGGGCTACGAAGAAAAGAAGGAAGAAATAAGTGCAAGGATACAATATAATCTCAGGGCGGAGTACGCAAATAATTTTTTTTAAAAAGCGAGGACTTGAATAGAAGAAACAAGATCAATAATAAGACCGGTACGCTACAGAGAAAAAACGAGAGAAAAACATTGAGAAATATTTTAGGTTCAGTCGAAGTGGAAAAAAAGAATTTAAACAAGAAAACACGAAATAAGAGGAGAAGATATAATCAAATATATAGAAGATCGAAGAATGCAATTGCTAGGACATAAGAAGCAAAGACAAAATAAAACTCATAACAAACTGGATACCAGCAGGAGTTAAATTAAGGGAAGGTCAATATCGAAATAGCTGGATGAGTAATTAGAAGGGGCAAGAGTAAAAATTACAAACGACAAGGAAAAATGAAGATAATTAGTAAAGTCAAAATCTACACGAAATTGTAAAGGAAAATGAGAAGTAGGATAGAAGGTTAAAAGAAGAAAGTAATACTAAAATCAAGTGAATAGAGAATACAGATCCTCGGGGTTGAAAACTAATGATATTCAAATACCTCTTCTCAAAGCTAATATTAAGATCGAGGAGTAACAAATTAAGCAGGCAGCCTTCGTTTCCATGATCTTAACATTTATATTTACCATGAAAACTTTAAATACCTCAAAAACGCTATTGAAGAATGATTTCGAGTTTTCACTTGAAATTTAAAGAATAAAATCAAGTTTTCTTGCCAGATGAAAATTATGAAAATTAATTAAAATTGTGTAACTGGCAATATAGAAAGTGTTAGGAAAGAGTTTATACATGTATTTCGGCCTTATTGCCAGTTACACAATTTTAATTAATTTTCATGAAATTTGAAAGTAAATATAAATCTTCATTTTTTTCTCGTGCTGCTAATTGCCCCTTATTTGCTTTCATATTTTTAACTAGATCGTAAATATATTTTTCTTCGTTCAAAGTAGGTATTCTTATTTGTCTTCCATTTTTCTGAAGAAATACAATGTGATTAATAAAGATTGCCTACTTTCCGAGGATTATTTCAATATTTAAGTCAGTACTTGGGAAATTCTGGGGAAATTAATTGAATTTTATTTACTTTAATTCGCTTTCTATTCATTAGCATTGGCTAAGAATATTTTTTATATTTATTCATTAACTTCGTTGCTATATAAAGTTAGTTTTAAAATTCAAATTGAATTTACTTTTTTTGTAAATTAAAAAATTTTAAATATATTCAAAATAAATTAATTAAACGAAACTAGAAAACATTAATTATTCGCACGTGTTTCTTAAATCACTAATAAGAACAAGAAAATAAATTTTTTAAACTTATTACAATATTAAGAACGACGTAAACGTTCTCTATTGTGCCCTATTATTTGCAATACTGTCTCGCACAAAGATAGTTATACATTAATTTAAATATTCCGATAGGGAAAAGGCAATGATGATCAAGATAAGTTACTTCACTGATATAGGTATATCAATTCATTTAGAAATTTAATTTAGAAACATTTAGAAATCAGATATATGAAATATATGAACTGCGGTGCCATCTTTTAACAAGGTTCCAAGTATTCGTTCTCCAATATAAACATTCCTAGCCATGAGAAGATAATTTTTTATAAAATGTAATCTCGCCAATAAATTGTTATATTTTAAAAATATCGAATTCAAGAATGTTGACTTTTTTATAAATACAATCAATTAGTAATCATAAATTATTTACATACAGTCAAATCTTAGATTAAATACAAAATCAAAACATTGAACGATAAATGAACTTTGATGCCCTCTGTCAGTAAAGTTTAAAGCACATAAACAACCAGGGAGCTCAAAAACATCTTCCTGCTACAGATAGTTCAAACATCTAGGTTTACACTAGTCAAATTATCTTTTGAAATAAATAAAGAGAAACCTACTCGCTAATTTTAAATCCATTTTCCTATAAGAAATATAACGACGTACTTTACAACTAGATGGCAATTAATGATTTTACAATGAAATTTGAAAATATCTATTCAGGATGCAGATAAGAAATTATTAATTTCCTGGTTATGTTTATTCAAAATTAGTCATATTAAAATGCTTGAGTTTCAAAAATGTTTCATCCGATAATCTCACATGTTATTGCCCTTACTCTCTGTGTTGCTCTAATAATTAAAACAGGTCTTAATAATGCATTTATTATTAGTGTACGATTCTCAAATTTATCTGTTGCAGGTAATGGACACAGCGCTTTAAAATATTTTGAGCAAATTCATGCCGATGATATAAACCACAAAATCACGAGACGAGAAGTACATCATAGCCAGCACGGAACAAGCAAAATAAAAGAAATTAATTTTAAAACACACGGGAGACACTTTAGATTAATTTTGTCACCGAAACAAGACATGCTGCACTCTAATTTCAAAGCATACTCAGTGAATAAGAATGGAAAAGAATCACTCCTACATTTAGGTATCTCAAAAATCTATCATAGAATAATTAACTGACTATCTAAATATTCCAGATTATGAAAACTTTCTTAGTGGAAGAGTTTTTGGTGAACCTAATTCGTTTGCTAGTTTATTTATTGAGGATGGTCTGCTAACTGGTTTCATACATTCGTTGAATGAAACTTATTACATCGAGGTATTTAACGAATTTTACTTTAATAACAAACTCATTACCTACTTTATTGCAGCCTTCATGGAGACACAGTCCAGAAATGAATAACAGAAAGATGATCACATACAAGTCTTCAGATGTAAACTTCAATTTAAAATTTCACGATGACACTAATCAAAAAAATAATTATCTAAAAGATTCTCCTGAAATCAAAAATAATATAAAACGTCGTAAACGACAAGTGAATCAAACAGAAGTGGTTTTCAAGAAGTCGCGATGTTCATTACTCCTCGAAGCTGATTATGGGTTTTTTATGACGATGGGATATGGTAATAGAATGTACACTGCTAACTACTTGGTGACAACACAAAATTACATTAATACAATTAAGTAATTAACTTTAGTTTATTTACAGATTGGCCTTATAGATCGTGTTAATCACATGTTCACGAAAACAGTCTGGGAAGATTCATATACTACGAGAACATTTAAAAACCTTGGCTTCGTCATTCAGGAAATTAAGATTCATGAAAAGAAAGAGCCTTACACTGACGGACTGTTTTGTGATGAGTCCAAAATCTGCAACATAACAAAATTACTAGAAGTATGTCTCTTAAAATATTCATTCTTTCCATTAAGCGTAATACCAATACAGTTTTTTAGTCAAGACGAGAATCATACAAACTTTTGTATGACTTACCTTTTCACGGATCGCAAATTTGAATACAATGTAGGAGGAGTTGCTTATGTAGACTCTGTATGTAGTCCAGGTAATATTCTGTTACATGCAAGCGTACAAAACAACACCAAGTTATTTTTACAGCATCTAAGGATGGTAAAAAGATATTATATTTAAATTCTGCCGTAAGTACGAGTAACTACTCCAATGGAGAAAAGATTCTAACACGTGCAGCAGAGCTGATCGTATCGCATGAGCTTGCACACACTTGGGGTGCACGCCATGACCCTCATACTGACGAATGTTTACCTAACGCTAACAATGGAGGACCTTATCTCATGCACAAATACAGTGTTACAGGATCTGATGTGAACAACCAAGTGATCCACAAAGAACTTAATTAAAATGAATGTTTTATTTTAAATTTTACAGAAGTTTTCACCCTGCAGCAGGAAATCAGTTGGTACTTTTTTAACGAAAAAAATCGAACAGTGCTTCACAGAAATAAGGAGCAGTTTTTGCGGGAACCACCGAGTAGAAGATTTAGAAGAATGTGACGGAGGAACACAGGGGCTTGAAAATAAAGATCCGTGCTGTACGGTTGATTGTAAGCTCAGAGAAAATGCTGTTTGCAGGTAGAATCATTTATAGAAGCAAATATTTCTTAGCTATTCATTTATTTTTAGCCATTTAAATTATGAATGCTGCCAAAACTGCCAGTACACGCCTGCGAACGTGATTTGTCGTGAGGCATACAATGCAACTTGCCAAGATAGAGCAGTCTGCACAGGTTATCAAGCAAATTGTCCTCTCAGTTCTCCTTTACCTGACAAAACCGAATGCCAAGAAAGAGGAAAATGTTACAATGGAAGTTGTGTGCCATATTGTGAAACGTTACAAAAGCAATCATGCATGTGTGACAGCAGTAAGCATTAACGCCTGCATATTAGTAAGCAATTTAATTTGCATGTCTATTTTATTTTAGTGGAAACCACCTGTCTTCAATGCTGTAGGGATCACATGAATACTACGTGCAAACCAATTCAACCAATTCATTTTTTATCTGATGGTACCGTCTGCATGAGAGGCATGTGTTACCAGGTTGAAATTAAGTGAAGACTTTTAATAACAACCATTTTAACACAATTTATTTCAGAGAAAATGTATCAAAAACGTATTGGATATATTAGAAAAATTTGAAAAAATTGTACTGTGCGCAGATATTAGTAAAACATTGAAGTTTTTTAAAGACAATATAGTAGGGACAGTCGCCGTTGTAACTGCCGTACTATGGATATTCGCAGGATTTCGGATAAATGCCATCGATAGAATAAACTATAGGAATTTGCACTATAAACAATATATTTGATGAACTTACTGTTAGAAAGAAACACAAATAAAATTACTAATTTGTATTCATCGATTCTAATAAATATAAGACAAGAAAATTTAATAATGTAAAATGTATTATATTAAGTCACAATTTGTTCGATGTATCACTATACTGTTACGAATTCATAATGTAAGTTAACAAAGACATGAAACTAATCTTAAATTCCTAAATTTTTTGAAAACTTGAAATTTCAAATTTCAATTTTGACGCGCAACCAGTTACGCTAGCGACATCAGATGGCCAATCCCTTAAGTCAAGTTTGATTAAATTCTAATGCTGCCATCTGACGACCACTCGTTGGTAGAAAGAAACCAACTTCTAGGGGGTGATCGTCAGACCCAGTTTTTCAATATTAGTTTAAACTACAGTTTAGTTAAACGAAAAACTGAAGTTTAATCTGCAGTTTAAATTTGTGTGGTTTTCAATTGAAGTTTTAGTTCAGTTTAACTAAACCGTAGCAAGTCAATTTTTTTTTAGGGTTGGCAGTAATACAATCACGATTGTGGGATTCACCATGTGATTGCCAGTGTTGTCGGATTCTTCTAATAAAATAAACTCTAATTTTGAAAGAAATTATCTTAATTTTCGTGTAGGTACATATATAAAATTCGTAAATATTATCGACATAACGAATATAAATAATTAATAGAGTCGAAATAGAAACAGTTCTGTAGTAAAATGTTGTAAGGGTTGTATATGTGGCATCTATGGAAGCGGGAGATTTTTGTATATATGTTTCGTATAGTGCAAGGTGATTTGTTTGTATTATGGCATCAAGTAACGAAAATTTTATAAAGCAAGTAAATACAGATTTTATATGTTTATATTACTTAAATATCATTAAATAAATCTGCTCTGTCTAAGATTCATCCGCACAGAACAAACGGGCTCCTATTTTTACGTTCTCGGTCGATATAGATGGTTTAAGTAGTCTTCGTCATCGCTAATTAATACTATAATGTCTGCCATTAGGGCATACACTATTTGTACAATTTAATTTAAAATCTGGAATTGTGCACATTTTCTTAGGTTAGTTTATTTGCAACTACCGCTTAAACTATAGATGTTCTACCGTTTAAACTTAAACTTTAGTTTATGTGTTAACCAGACATCGAAAAACTCAAAGCAAACATAAATTGCAGTTTAAACTTGACTTTGAGTTTAAACTGTAATGGAAAAACTAGGCCTCAGTGATGCCACTACAACTCGGACTTTTGCTTTCCATTTAAGTATCCAGGCCCTGATCACGATCTTAATCATAAAGTAAGAATACAGTCCACCGTGTTTATAGTACGCAAAACGGAGTATAGTCGAGTTTAGGTTGAATTTCTAATTTGTACATATTTGTAATGCTCTACCCATGAGTGTATCTAATTAATCCTTTCACCAATAGATGTCAGGTTACTAATCTAGGGACTTTATTTTTTATTGGTTGTCATTTGTCATTTAGAGAATTTATAGGTTATTTGACTAGACGTTTAGAATTTCAAAATGCAATACTAATAATACGATTTTATGACCGTACATTTTTCAGCCATATAATGATTTCTGAAGGTGAAACAAATACCTCAAAGGAGGAGGAGGTTGAAAATACAAAACCCGTACCATTCAAGAAGCCCCTACTGATAGGAAAAGTGGGCCACTTGCCCAGGAAAGTTCCAACAAAAAAAGAAATTAAAGAAAATGTTTCAAGCTCAAACTCAGAAGACAGTGAATCTGACAACAAGAAGGTGATATCAAGTGATGCCAATGAATCTGAAAATGCAACTAGCTTACCTGAATCCATTAACACTACGAAAACACAAGAAGAAATTGAAAGAAACTTATCTTTACAATACAAGGAACCTGCTTGGTCTGGCTTGCCAACATCAAAAAGCACTGATTATGAATTTAAGGTTTTGAAATCTGGATCGATTATTGAAAGTATTAATCTTATGGAAAAGCCGTTTTGGGTATTTGGAAGGCTTGCAGTGTGTGATATCTGTCTAGCACATCCCACGATCTCAAGGTAGCCACACTTCTGCTTTCTTCGCAACAAACTAATTTTATTTATGAATAGGTATCATGCAATTTTACAATATAGAAGTCAGGCACATGAAGATCAACCTTGTGGATTTTATTTGTATGATTTAGCAAGTACACATGGCACATTTTTAAACAAAAGCAGGCTAAAATCTAGAGTATATGCAAGAATTCAAGTAAGTAAGTTTGACAAAAATTTTCAGTACATCCTACTCAATTATGTTTCGTTCTTTGTATTATACATCCCCTTTCCTATGTTGTCTAAAGTAGAAATTGTGTCATTAACAGCTTCTTCAAAGGACCTAGATTGGGTATTTGTGCCTTGTTTTAAAGTACGTATGCGGCCTTGCAGTTCATCCAGTTTTTGTTGCACGATTTTCATTTCTTCTTCAATTTCTTCATCTGTCTTTTCAATATTATCAAGATAAGTTTGTGAGTTCATGTTCTTTAGTTGATCCTGTTGAAAGAGTGTCTTAATAATTTCAATGTTGTTCTTGGCCGTCTTTAAAAATGCACTGCTGTCATCAAGCTTTTGCTTTAGCATTTTGAAGTATTCTTCTGCCTGCTTGTTGTGTTCAGGTGCTTCCAGTCTCATCTTTGTCGTTTTATCAACGAGCTTCTTTATTTTGTTATAATTTTCACTTTGACCTTCCTGATTTGATGGTACATCATCGCCTGAATCAAACGTAACTGGTGTATCTGCATCTGACCGATCCATATTGAACTGTTTATTAGAAATGACAATTTAAATTAATTTTTGTTTGAGATTTTGTTACATAAGAAAAATATGCCTACTTATAGAAACCTGAAGTTTGATCAATATCTTAATATGTTTAGTGGTAGTTGCAAGTCAGTATGAAAGTACTTCCAGGTTGGCCATATGATTAAATTTGGAGCTAGCACCCGAACTTATTTATTAACAGGACCCAATGAAGACATGGAAGAAGAAAGTGAGTTCACAATAAGCGAACTCAAACAGCGAAGGCTAGAAGAACTCTTAAAAAGAGAGGAAATGAAAAAGGAAGAGGAATTACGAATTAAACAAGAAGAAGAAGCTAAACAAAAATTATTCGAAGAAAGAGGTGTAGATTGGGGCATGAGTAAGGAACAAATTTTTATTACCTAAATTGATTTGTTGTGTTCATCCATTTTTCGATTAGGTGAGGATGCAGATGAGGAAACTGATTTAACAGAAAATCCTTTTGCACAAGCAAACAATGAAGAGTTATATTTAGATGATCCTAAGAAAGCGCTGAGAGGGTTTATGGAACGTGAAGGTCACGATTTGGAATATGATTGTACGGAACAGGGAATGGGGCAGTTTTTGTGTAAAGTTGAGCTACCTCTGGATGATGAAAGAGGACGTCCAATAGTGGCTGAGGTCTTACACAAAGGAAAGAAAAAGGAAGCAGTTATACAATGTGCATTAGAGGCTTGTCGAATATTAGATAGATATGGGTTATTAAGGCAAGCAACTCATGGTAAGTTTCTTGACAATTATTAACACAACTAATAATGTAAATGTTTAATATTTCAGAGTCTCGAAAGAGAAAAGTTAAAAACTGGGAGGAAAATGACTTTTACGATAGCGATGATGACACCTTCTTGGATCGAACGGGTGTAATTGAAAAGAAGAGAGAAAATCGGATGAAAGCAAAAATCCCTCAACAACCTGAAACCTATCAGTCTTTAGTAAGTTTAATTGCTTACTAAACTAAAATTAATTACAATAAAGTTACTTATTGCTTTTATTGTTCTGTAACAGACAGAGAAACAAAGAAAATTAAATGGAGAAATCGCTACAATTGAAAAATTACTGTCCGATTCGAATAAATCAACAACTTCAAGTTTTTCAACTGGGGAAGAAGACACTCTCGATTCATACATGAAAGAACTTAAACAAAGTAAACTCGATAAACAGAGAGTAAGCAAGCTGAAAACAGATCTGCATAAATTAAAGCAAGAATACGCAAACGTTGTAAAGTTGGTTAATATAGCAAAGCCAGCAAATTTACCAGCCTTAGTGGAACCAAAAAGTGAAGACCACTCTGCTGTTAATATTAAACACAAATTACCATTGTATGGAAAGCGATTGAAAGTTAAAGTACAAATACCTGCGCGATCTCAAAGTGAAAATCCAGGTACGATGGATGTTGAAGAAGAAGATGAAAGGAATGAAGGCAAAGAAAAAATTGATGAAAGAATTCAACCATCAGTAGAGAGAAATCAAGATATTTCTTCTAATAGTTATGTTAAGGATATTCAAACAAAACAGAATTTTAATTCTAAAACACCTGTTAAATTAAAATCAAGTGTGAATCTAGAGCAAAAATATCTGGCAGAATGCAGCAAAATCGACGCAAGTTTTAAAAAATTATTTAATTTCATGATAGCCGAACACGAGTCACAAGTTCTTGAATTCTGGACTGACCTGAAGATATTAAATCAGAATTCTTTCTCAGATGACAAAAAGCAACATGTTGTAAGTTTAATCATGAATTACATTGATGGTGTTGATACATCTATTCAGCAAAAAGTTTCTAAAAACCTTGATGAAATTACAATTGCAATCAATAACGCTGGCAAGAATGAAGCAATAATTGAAATTGGGAACAAATTGGTAAATATCGTGAGGGAAGTGACACATTTGGTGAATAAATTGGAAAAAATCAACGAGATATCTGAGAAACAGGAAGAGTCTAGCACTACAAGTGAACTTGAGAGAAAAGCGAAAAAAAATCAGCGCCGCTTACAACATAGACAAGAAAAGGCTGAAATAGAGAAACAACGAGGGTATGAGGAAGATGCCATGAAAGAAGATTACAATATGTGGATTCCACCTGCAGGACAAACAGGAGATGGACGTACAAGTTTAAACGATAAACTTGGATATTGATTGAATATTTTTCTTTGTTGTAAATTGTAAATATTGAATGTTTTCATAAAATTTTTTTTTGTTTAATAAATTTAGGGATTTCGTTTGTGGAATTTTAAAACAATTATTCATCGTTAAATAACGATAATCGTTAAATAAGATATTTTGACCAATCAAGGATTACATACAACACATTTCTATGTACTGATTGATCAAAATATGTCTCCTAACGATTATCGTTATTTAAAGAAGTCGATAAGGATTGTTCTTTTCTCGTCAATTTTAGCCTTGAAAAGACTAATTTTTGATAATAATTAAGAAAATATTTAATCAAGGGAAGTTAAAAAAACTGCAAGACAACGGGTGACAAAGCAGGATTATGTTGATAATAATCTACACCATACCATTGAGTACTAATCAACGAACTATAATAGTAAACCATAGAATGGCTGTCAGGTGCTTCAAAACTGTGACAAGTGGGTGCCATAACAGTTGAGGTCAACTCGTAATAAAATGGAAAGTTTTATTATGAACAAACTAATTTTATTAAACTTATTAGTAATTTGCAATACATATTTAATTATTACTCCATATATGTACTTATTAAAATTGCAGTTCATTTACAGTAAACAAAAATGAAGCACTCTTATCGCTCTTTAAAAATTGTTTTTGTTAATTTTTGTTTTATACCTGAACTAGTATAAACCTTACTTGTAAAACGATATATTCGCCTTTTTTTTCTCTCCTGTTGCTGTAATTTAGAGCCGAACAAGCAACGGGTATTTTCTGTTTATAGAAAGTAAGGAACGGATTGGTACGACTGGGCGTGAGTTGGCAGAGTTGGAAAAACGTTCGATTGGCGACACTGCGAACGGGGAAGGACGAAACGGCGGCTTTAGCGGGGATTCTTTATTACTCTGACGTTGTGTTTGCAGTGTGACGACAATAAATTATTTTCGGCGTTTTGATGTTTTATTAAAAACTTAGGATAACAAGAAGTTACTCAACAAACAATTCGTTTGCAATCCAATCTGTGGATTAAACTATGTACTTATCAGCAAATAACGTTAAACATAAGCAGTTGTCACCATTCAACTGGTGGCTTTGACCTTAACTGTCATGGCGAATGCTAATATTTTAAATCACACTTGGCGGCGCTGTTCCTAAAGGTATTCGCCGTTCTATGGTTTATAATATTGTAGTTCATTGGTACCACATTAGTAATGACGTCAAAATATGCACGAAATTCGAATCCGAGTCATTCCGAAATTAACATTGAAGATTACATTTTGCATTCCGATGTCTACTTATGATTACCATTTACATTGTCCAATGTAAATGATATTAGAAACTAAAACTTTCTTGCTTCGAATTCGTGCTTACACGAAATTGAATATAAATGTAGCTTAAAAGTGTTACTTTTCGGAATTAGAAATAAAAATTATAAAAAAAAGGTATATTAATGGTGTGTTTAAACTAGGACACAATTTTGATTTTTATTTTAGAATAATTAAAATTAAAGAAAGGTTTCGTTTTCTGATATTGGCAACATTGAGTTTAGAGTAGAAATCTTTTGATTACAAGGTTACGCTTGCGTGCGTGGTGTTTAGTTCTAATTTCTATTAATTTATGTGAAAAACTTTGAAAATATGCAGGTTCCACCAGTATTTATAGACATTAGTCCCGAAGACCAGGTAAATAAATACTCCAAGATCAAATTGTCCAAAAAATTAGCATTGCTGGGTGTGAAAATTCATCCATATGACAGTTTTGAGGTTATGTTACTTTGCAGGCTCAAGAGTTGAGAGCATACTTAAAAGGATTAGGTGCGGAGATATCTGAAGACAAATCCCCGAAAGGCATCGAAGATGACTTACACAAAATCATAGGGGTATGTGAGGCATGTTTTCGAGAAGGTCAAGAGGCAGAAGTTGAGTCAGTTCTGAATGACATAGTCTCAATAATGGTCTTGGTAATTTGGATTAATTAAGCATGCCACAAGGGCGTATTATAGCTTGAAGTATTGCAGATTCCATTGGAACGTTCTGAGAATATTATATTGGCATTTTGTGAAAAACTCACTAAAGCTCCTGGTCAGAAGTTAGGACAAGTTTGTTTGAAAGCGTATGCAATAACATATTTGAAAGGTTTCAGCAAGATATAATTGATGAAATACTTTTAGGTTGTGGTTATTATTTCAGTCGTTAGACGACCGTTCCCCCATGCGTTATCAAGTTTACTATCACCTTATCGTAATTGCCAAGCTAACAGATCAAGTTAAGTTGGTATTTCGAGATGTAGAACACTTGAAACAGCAATTTTCATTATGCCAGCCCTCCAGTGAGCAATTACAGAAATTGTATCGTCTACTGCACGAAGTGCTTTTAAAAAGTAATCAAAGGTGCTTATTCGTTTCATTTAATTCTTATATTTCACATTAAGAGTGTGTATTTTAGTGAGCAAGCTGCGAAAGTCATGATCGAACTTCTTGGAACATACACGGCAGAAAATGCATCACACGCTCGTGAAGATGCCATTCGTTGCATTGCGTCAGCCTTGGCAGATCCAAACACTTTTCTGCTTGATCCGTTACTATCGCTTAAGCCCGTTCGTTTTTTGGAAGGTGAATTAATTCATGACCTCCTTTCCATATTCGTGAGTGAAAACCTCGAGAGCTACTTGAAATTTTATAAGAACCATCGAGAATTCGTCACATCTCAAGGCTTGAACCATGAACAAAACATGCAGAAGATGAGGCTGTTGTCTTTCATGCAACTTGCGGAAACTAATCCGGAAATTAGCTTCGATGTTATACAAAAGGAATTGCAAATTGGGCCTGAGGATGTTGAAGGTTTCATCATTGAAGGTAAATTTTACTCCGCGTGTTTGTGTTGTTACTTCAATTTTTGTGTTGTAGTTTTGAAGACGAAGCTGGTTAGGGCACGCATGGATCAGGCCATGAGGAAAGTGTACGTGTCAAGTACAATGCATCGAACTTTTGGAAGGGCACAGTGGCAACAGCTAAGGGACTTGCTGTATTCTTGGAAAAGCAATCTCGGTTCTGTGCAAGAAGGAATGAAAACTATAGCCGCAGCACAACTCGAACTTATGAATCAACAGTAAAATATTTCTTTTATGCCATCTAGACATAATTTTTTATAAAATAAACTGTTGGTATAGATCTGTTATTTACTTTATTTATTTAATAATTTTGTGTATGAAATGTACAGTTCGAGAAAAAAAAAATTGGTCGTAAATGTCATTCAAAATTTTGTCACAAATTAAACTCCGTTCTTTTTTGTATAATACTTATCAAATGGTTCTGAGGTTGGTACCTTTATTAGAATGTTGTGGCCGTATTACAATTGACAAATTTGATAACAATTTTGTTGCAAAGTGAGAGATAAGCTACCATAGTGAATGTTGGCATTTCTTGGTCACATCATACCAAATTTGTTATAAGAAACGTGACCGTCTAAAACAGACTTTAGGAAATTGCAAAAATTTGTGTCGTACATTTAGTAATAAAAGCAGGGTTCCAACATAAATCCTAGAATTTTGATACTGACAGGTATTATAGAAAAAGGAACAATATATCTACTTGACCTCTTACCAGATGTGACAAACATTAGATATATGTCGCTGTACAAGGTTTATGAAAATCACGATCTTTATTTCTTTTATATTTCATCATTCCCGCCATTTCATTGTTGCCAACGTTAACATGTATTTAATTACAAATGAAATGACACATTCGAAGCAGTGTTACCAACTAAAATTCTAGTTACTTAAGTGCCACATGATGGTTTTTCCCCAACATTCACATGTGCGAAAATTCCACCGGTTGTCAAATTAGTCATTAATTGCCGCGTGTAGGAAGCTGACGCAAGTGCATTTTAAATTTCTTCAAATAATTTTTCTGGAAATCTGGATTTACGGTTTTGAAACAGTATGTATTCTGATTCACAATAACCCTAATTGTTCTTACAATTGACACATTTTCAAACTTTGCAAAAATTCAGTATTTTTTTCTGCTCAGAGATGTCAAAGCGAATACAACTTCCATGGTCACCACCTACAAGTACAAATGTACCAGTTTTGAAATTATACAATAGTCTGACTCGTCAGAAGGAAGTTTTCGTGCCTCAAGATGGTAAGAGAGTTACGTGGTATAGCTGCGGGCCTACTGTATATGATGCATCACATATGGGTCATGCCAGGTGAGCAATTTTCTTTGTATTTATTTCCATGTCGTCTTAATCAAAATTCTGTTTTAGATCATATATTACGTTTGACATATTACGTAGAGTACTGTCCGATTATTTCGGATATGATATTTTTTATGTAATGAATATCACTGACATCGATGATAAAATTATAAAAAGGGCAAGGCAGAATTACTTATTTGAAAAGTATGTTTTTGAGAAACACAGTTTAGAACAAGTCTTGGACGATGCTAGAAAGGTGAGGACACACGAGTTGTTTGACCAGAATTTTTTTTAAATACTAGTTGTTTTTAGGTAATGGAAAAGTTTAGCAGCACCGCAAAATGCACAGTAGATCCTGATAAAAAGCAAATGTATGATAAATTACTGACAAGGTAATTTAACTTGCTTTATCCTTACAGTTATGTTTATTTATTTGTTAATTTTGTTTAGATTAACGAAAGCTGTGGATGAACTTGAAATCGCTGTTAAAAACGGTGACAATACAAAAATTGAGTTCAGTAAAGAGTATTTCATCAAGGAATGCAAGGACCCACTTTCAGATTGGTTGGACTGCAAATACGGTGCTACCGTAACTGATAATGCCATTTTTAGTGCACTGCCAAATCACTGGGAGAAGGAATTCCACAAGGACATGGATGCACTTAATGTGAGTTCCACTCAATTTAAAGAAAGTTTACTGATATAAAAAGTATCTGACAATGAATAAACCTTCTAGTACAAAGTTTAAACTCAGGTAGCTAGCTCACTATTGTCTACTAACTTATCTATTTGGGGGCAATCAATGAATACCAAGTTTGCTTGAGAAGTAAATTAGTGATTAACAAATCAATTTTAATTTGACACCCCTGTTCCTAAGACTTCAGAAAACATGATGAATATGTTCTATTAAACTATTAGGTCAAAGTCAGGAAGTAAAAACTAAAGATCTTCTAATTTCAATTACATATTAAAGTTATTTAAAAATTATTTAAGTTAAAACTTGTCCATAATTGAAGTAAACTCCTAACAAAGTTACCAATGATAGTAAAACCTGGAACGATTGTGAGATTTTTAGAGTGCTATTATTTTAAAAATTGTGAAATTGAAGTGACAATAACTGGAACACCTAACTGAAATTTATATTATTTTTAAAATATTGATTAAGGTTTCATTTCCTGGAAACAGAAAAAGATTAAATTAATGATACATTTCATAACAATGTGACATATTTATTTTGATATTATCAAGTTTCTAGGAAAAACTTAAGTGCTCATAAATTTGAGTGACGTAAATTGTAGGTGTTAAGGCCAAGTGTTCTAACTCGAGTTAGTGAATACATACCTGAAATTATAAGCTACATAGAAAAAATAATTTCAAATGGCTTAGCTTACGAGGCAAATGGATCTGTGTATTTTGATGTGGCTACTTTTGATAAAAGAGAGAAGCACCATTATGCTAAACTTGTCCCAGAAGCTTACGGGGACACAAATAGCTTACAAGAGGGTGAAGGTAAACGAATTGCAACTTATGTCTGAGCAAAAAATGAGATTGTTTTATGTAGGTGATTTAACAACATCGGAACAACATAATGAAAAAAGATCGCCGACTGATTTTGCCTTGTGGAAAAGCAGTAAAGCAGGTGAGCCTGCTTGGAATTCCCCATGGGGACTTGGCAGACCGGGATGGCATATTGAGTGCTCTGCTATGGCGTCAGCTATATGTGGACCGACTTTAGACATACATACAGGTGGTGTCGATCTCAAATTTCCACATCATGACAACGAAATCGCACAAAGTGAAGTATGTTGCACCTCTTGAGGTCTACAACATTTTTTTCAAATTGTTTGATTTCAGGCACATTTTGATGCTTCTGAGTGGGTTAAATATTTCTTGCATTCCGGACATTTAACAATTGCCGGATGCAAAATGTCCAAATCATTGAAAAACTTCGTTAGTATACAAGAAGCACTTTCAAAGTACACAGCACGGCAGCTAAGATTTGCATTTTTACTACATTCCTGGCGAGATACTTTAGATTACAGTCCAAATACAATGGAGTGTGCAATGCAGTATGAAAAATTATTTAACGTAAGTAATAGTAAATTATGTTGACTACTAAGTTCTAATTGAAACAAAAATGCAGGAGTTTTTCTTAAATGTTAAAGATGTTGTACGAAACATCAATCAAAATACTACGGACGCAACTTTCAGTAAATGGAGCTCTCAAGAACTGGAATTGAATAAGCGATTTCTAGAGGCAAAGGAGAAGGTTCATTCTGCTTTATGTGGTGAGTTGTTTATTTTGCATAGAAATTATTCGTAAAACTTAAACAAAAACAAATTTCAGATAACATCGATACTAGAACGGCGCTAGAAGCGCTGAGAGACCTGGTTTGTGCCAGCAATATTTACTTGCGAGAGCGAAAGCCTCCCAATGCACTTTTACTGCATGATATTGCGGTATATATTACCAAATTGCTCACAATATTTGGGGCAATTCTACAACCTTCCCAGCTCGGTTTTCCAATATCTGGCTCCTCTACCACAAATATAGAAAATACAATCATGCCTTACTTGACTATAATGGCAGAATTTAGAGACAATATTCGATCTCATGCAAAAACACTGAAAGCTTCGGACATTCTTAAAGAATGCGACAAACTCCGAGATGAAATTTTACCTAATGTTGGAGTGCGCTTGGAGGATCGAGAAAGTAGTAAACAATTTTTTTTTGTTTTATTGTGTACTTATGTTGTGTGTGTTTTAGGTGGACCTAGTGCTGTCAAGTTGATAGATCGTGAAACCTTGTTGAAAGAACGAGAGGCAAAGAAAGCAATTGAATTGGAAAAAGCAGCCGAGAAAGAGAGAAAGAAAGCGGAGGTGGCTGCTGCAAATGCTGCAAAAGAAGCTCAGAAGAAAATTCCTCCTGCAGATATGTTTAAATCAGAAATGGATAAGTACTCGCAATTCAATGAAAATGTAAGAAAAATAGTCTTATATTGATTCTTGTTTAAATGAATGTTATCTTCTAGGGTCTTCCTACCCATGACGCTGAAGGTAAGGAACTCAGCAAAGGATTACTGAAGAAGCTACAGAAACTACAGCAGGCTCAAGAGAAGCGTTTTCAAGAGTTCACGGCTTCTCAGCAAGCATGACTTAAAATTTTCTAGACTATGAATTTTCATGTTAGTATTTATTTTTCACCTCTCAGCTTTATGTACGAGTAAATCTTTTCTTTATTGTTATATTTATTTCATTATTGAATCATGTCACAACCTTAAAGTATTTGTATTTTTAGAAAGTATATCCATTTAGTTTTAGTTACTTTGTATATTTTTAATCAAACTTAACGAAATAAATTTTATAATGAAATGGAACTTTTTAATAAAGCAAATGCGTACAGTATTGTCTGTGTTTTATTTTATACTTGTAATAAGTAAGCACCACCAAACGTAAGCACCCTCAGTAAAAGTTTGCGAGCTTTTATATAATTTACATCAGACTTAAACAGTATTTAAAAACTTGGGGCATTTAAATTAGAATTTTACAACTTGAGTTAGTATTTTAAAGAAGTCAATTTGAATAAGTAATCATCTTCAAAATTGAAAATCCCTAATCGTAATCGTCAACTTTAGGAAAATTACAGAATACACAAAGGATCCATGGGTTTATTCAAGTTAACAGCCTATAGATGGAGCTGCAGGTAGTATTCCGGTAGAGTTCCATGTGGATTCAATATCAAAAGCCACGATTTTTTAAATTATTTTCTCCTGTCATTCTTTAATTATTAATTGCAAAGGGATGGATCGAATTATTTAAGAAATTGTATTTGTAGTTTGTAATAAACAAAGTATATGTAAGAAACATGTAATATAATATTATAATTAATTTAAAAAGGTAATTCAAACAATTTCGGTGTTTTGACATTAAATTTCTCATTGCAATGCTTTTACCAGTGCACGTTTGTTTACTGATTCGTTTCCAAAGATCGAGTTTAATGTTTATGCTATAAAATGTTATTTTGAAAGTTGCATGTAAAATACCTAACTGTTTATTATCGTTTCCTTAATCTTATGATAATTTGGATTAATTGAGGAAATTTGATAACTTTAAATGAAAAATTATTAATATTTTCAGAAATTTAGTCTTTAAGGAGATTATTTTCAGTTTTATTGCAAATCGGACAGCCATTACGTCCTGAGAATGTCAAATATACAATTGGCATCCTCTATTATACTTACAAAATTTTACTGTTTCTTACACAAATACCTTTTAATTTTAAATGTTATTGATTTACATACATTTTGAATGTTATTGAAAATGTACTAAACTATAAGCCCTGATTTGTTCTTTTTTCTATTTAAATGCTGATATATCTAAGCATAATGACAAAACTAATTAAACAAATTACGTAAAAACGTGTATTCCTTAAAACTGGTTCCAACCAATTAAAATGTGCTTCCTACATGTCCTAGCTATTATCTAACTTATATTCAGGAACTCTATATTTTGGTAGAGTTCCTGTATACGAGATGTCCGGTAAAGAATGGACTATACTTCAAGGGTGACTTTTTTGGATCAAAACAAGTCGATCAATTTGTCGTAGTACAATTTTACTGCATTAATAAGTTACAGCCTTACAAAAATATTTTTTCTATTCAAATCTTTTAGAAAAATTCGTTAACTTTTTGAGATATTTAATTGGAATTTGATATTTAGGGGTTTCTTGTACCCTGAATCTGAATATCTGCTTATCTTTAATGTAACGTATAGGAAGCGCTATCGCTTATTGCCATATTTCTTTTATGTATATATTAAAAAAAAAGAACTGATTCATTTTCTTGAAACGACATTTAATTTGCATTAAAAAAGGTATACTTGTTACATGTCGCTAAAGTTTTTTTTAAGAAAAATGGTTTTGAATATGATAAGCTAAATATCATTGTTTAAGGTCTACCATGAATCAAACACATAGCTAACATAATAAGAATTAATAATGGGTTATCCATGATGTTAGTGACTAGTAATAAAATTTGTTATCGAAAACATTGTTAATTCAAATGGAATTGTCAAATTTAGGCCCGGTTCTTTCAACTTGAAATAAATTATAAACTAGTGGCTACTTTATGAAATTCTAATGTAAGAGTCTTTTCATCCTTCAGTGGCGTTATTAGTTTAGTAAGTTGCTGTTCTTGATCAGTAAGTTTACTGATTCAGTGCCTACTGTACTTATCTTTTTGAGACTGAAAAATCCGGCCCTGAAACACTCTGAAGGTATTCCTTTTTTAAGTGGGTATTGATAAAATTTAAAAATATATTCCTTCTTTTTATACCAAATACTTACAATTGGTTTAAAATTTGAGTATCTCAGTTGTCAAAGGCTGCTATGGTACTAGCCTCGGTAATTTTTACTTTTTAATTGCAATATTCTAGACAAGCTTTTTTTTTCTTCACAAAAGAATGTCGGTGTCTCGAGAACACCCCCCATAAATTACTTTAAAATAAGCAGGTATTCAGATTCAGCATGACAAGACTCTCCTAAATATCAAGTTACAATAAACTATCTCAAAAAATGAGTGAGTTTTCCTAAAAAATTTAAATAAAAAAATTATCTTTGAAAAGCTAAAACTTTTTAATGAAGCAAAGTTATTCTAAATCGATTTAATTTGATCCAAAGAAGCTACCCTTGGAGTATGGCTCCTTCTTTACAGGACACCCAGCATAAGTTAGATAAGAGTTAGAACATGTAGGATGCATATTTTAAGTGATAGAAACCAGTTTCAAGGAGTACATGTTTTTACGTAATTTGTTTAATTAGTTTTGACATTATGATTAGGTATATCAGCAGTTAAATATAAAAAAGAACAAATCAGGGCTTTTCATTTCGTACATTTTCAAAAATAATCAAAATTAAAAGGTATTTGGATGAGAAATAGTAAAATTTTGTAAGTATAATAGAAGATATTAGATGTGTATTTGAAATTTTCAGGACGTAATGGTTGTCCGATTTAAAGGAAGAATTCTTGAACAGGATGTAATTCCAACATTATTTATAGTGATAATCTCCTTAAAGACTAGATTTCTGAAAATGTTAATACTTTTTCATTTAAAGTTATCAAATTTCCTCAATTAATCCAAGTTATCACAAGATTAAGGAAACGATAATAAACAGTTAGGTATTTTACATGCAATTTTCAAAATAACATTTTATAACGTTAAACTCAATCTTTGGAAATGAATCAGTAAGCAAACGTGCGCTGGTAAAAGCATTGCAATGAGAAATTTAACGTCAAAATGCCAAAATTGTTTGAATTACCTTTTTAAATTAATTATATAATATTACATTACATGTTTCTTAAATATACTTCTTCATTACAAACTACAAATATAATTCTAAATAATTCGATTTACACACTAGACATACTGGGTGTCCACATTTCGAATCTAACCATGGAAATCTTGGTTTCTTAAGAGAAGTTGGTAAAATTAGGACAAAGTTGCGTATTTTTGTCACAATCAATAATCTACAAACAAATTTCATCTATATTTTACGGTTTTCAAGATATTCGAAAAAAGTAAAAATCACGATTTTCGTTTTTATTTATTTTATTTTTTATAAAACAAATGAACCTACCTATTCATTTTAAGGCATTTTCTTGTGAGGAATTTAAATTTTCCATCGTGTTAGTCATGTCATCAAAATTGCAAACAAACATTTTATTTTCTTATGGATATCTTGAACAAAAAAATTTGTTTTCAAAGAAAATTTGAAAGGGGTAAGCACATGGTGTGAGACATCAGAAAATCATAAGAAATGTTTATAAAATAGCATTTTTGCACTTTTCTGGAAGTTTGGGATACCCTGTACAGCAGTACTTATTGATAAGCGGACAAGTTGAGCGTAAGATCGAAAGAAATTCTTTTGTGGATTAAAAAAATAATACCGACTGACTCTTTAAATTTTTCTTAAACTCTTTCTATGAAATTTGGAAGGCAAGTCGTTGCTTATTACTGTTAAACAACCTCAAGGAGTGCAATGATTTACTTTTCAATTAAATTTCAAGGCAAGATATGAAAAAGAATTAAGAAATCACCCGGTAGTTATTGTTCTCGTTCAGATGTAGAAATGATTTAATCACTGATTAGCTGTTAAGAGAAATCTTATTTTACTTTCCCCAAAATATCGTATAGAACTTATGAAGAAAACTTCATTTGCGTTATATTTCCACTCGATTATTTTATTGTTTAGTCATTTCCTTTTCTCTTCCTTGTTTTTTTTCAGCTTTTTCAAATAACAAGCCTTCCAAATTTTGTATAATTAACTGTCATTAAAATAAAGCTCTTAGAAGAGATGAAAGGACTTCAGGATTTTTTTATATAAATTTTATCTCATTTATAGACGTAGAAAAGCGAAAGATGAAAGTTATGGTATCTCATTTAATAATTTTTAGAATGATCTTATAGCCTATTTGTATCTTAAATTGTTGGAATACGTTATATTTTTTTAACTGCAGACTTTGATTTTTATTTGTTCGCCAAAAGAGAAAAAAAATGTAACTTAATCGCCGTTTCTTTTCCCGCGTAATGTAAGAACGGGGGGCGTTCGCAGCAGTCGCCGTGAATTTGGATGGAAGTCAATAAAGGCATGAATTGGTAGTGATTTTGCATGTCATGTGTCACAGACGTTTGTTTTGCGCCGGGAATCAGATTTCACGTCACCGTTCATTTTCCTTATTCTTTGAAATGCTACACTCTTATACAATTTTGGAAATATGCTCTCGTTAAAATGGGGATGTCGTTCTTCGCGATTTATTTCTGCGAATTCGTTTTTTCAACTAAAATGAACGACAGCAAAGTTAAAATTAGTTTAGGAACCAAAATAAAACAGCTACCATAAATGTAAAGACATCAGGATAATTAAAATTTAAAAGAAACTTAGATTAATAAAAACAAATTAACTAAAGTAAGAATCTTGCTCAGAGAAACCACGTAGTTTAGGGGAATATCTAAAGACTGCAATTTTAACGGTCGCAAATAAACATGGGAATTATAAAGTGACCCAGATTCAAAGAAAGGTTTTTTTTAGCAAAAAATACGCAAATAACCAGCGCAAAACGTGTACTATTCAAATGAAGCATACATACATAAAATATCATTATAATAACTCGAAAGTGTCAATCTTTGTCAAGTTTCCGCTACTTGACTTCCGGAAATGCTGTTATAAAAATAGCTTTTAAATATGCAAGACGTAATAATAATAGTCCTCAGGGACGTAACCGTTGCTAAAATAGAACATAATAACGTTTTCATTCTTGTACATAATGCCCAATCGACGATCGCACACTATTTTGACTAAATTGTCACAATAGCATTCGTCAATGTAGCAGCTGAACTGTACGTATTTGCGGTAATTTTCAATTACACTCGAACGCTTAATCTGTTGGAAATCGTAAATTTCGGGACCGAGATGAATATCGACCCAGAAAGATTTTCTTTCCTCGAGATCGTCCCAGATATGCAAATAATCGGATTAATGGTCAATCGAAAAATTTTTTGTGCGCAGAGGATTCGCTTTGAGCCCAAAATTAAGTTAAGATCCGGACGACAAAGTTTAATTTATGCAACGGATTCTTCAAGTGCTTATTTAAATTTTTTTCTGTGAGATAATTTCATTTTCTCAAAGTTCATCCCGGAGCAGAGATGCAAATCTACTTGATTTCCAACGATTAGGAAACGTTTCGTATTTTAATCTACAACCTTTAATTATATTCGAATTATAATAGAAGACCAAACTGGTATTTGTTTTTATTACCTATTATAGTTTAGTGTCAGAAATAACAAGTTTTGTCAAAAATAAAAAAGAACTGAGATAAAGATAAAAAATTCTCGTTATAACTACTATTTTTTTTAAATGAATTTATGCACGTCAATCATATCAATAACGAACTTTTTTTAACAATTCCTGTAAAAGAACGCTCGCACAAATACAGTTTCCAGTGTTCGCAGTTGCGGAAACGATTTTTGACTTGCATGTCAATAATAATCTGAGAGTCTATTATGGGGGCTGGCAACAAAAGAATTTCTACAAATTTGAATATGAATTTCGCGCAGTTATGTCTAATTTTATATGGGGATGTAATTTTATACTTCTTTGTACGACTTAACTGCTGCGATTTTTTTCAGCAATAACAGTCAATGGATTTTTAAAAGAAATACACTAAAATGTCACACATTGTTTTCATGTTTCTTATTTACTGAATTATAAAGACATACAATTTTGGTTAAATAATAATTAAAGTATAGATTTTTATTAATTGAAGCTTTTGTTCTATTATAAAATCATTAAAAAAATTATTCATGTATTTATACACAGACCCCTTGATACATTCGATTGATTTTTATTTTTTTCAGTAAATATTTAAAGTTGATTAATAAGTTGTCGTAATGTATTTTAAAGGTAATTATTTAAATTTGAAATATTAAAAAGAATTACATTTCATTTCAAAGTAAAATGTCATAGTTTAAATAATAGTACATACCTCCTAATTTATTTTATATTTTAATTTAGTTGTCGGTTTCGATTGTTAAGTCCTTTTCGTCAAAAAATTATAAAAATTATAATCAAAATGGAGAAAGTCATTGTAATTCCTTCTAAGCATCCTTAGCATCCTGATCGCTAGAAGAAGGAAGAACATCAATGATATAATTCTTCTTCTCTTCACTGATGGTTGATTTCAATTTTAACAATTTTTTGACGATAGTAACCTAACACTGAAATCGGTAACTAAATTAAAATATATAATAAAATTACCTTTATTTCACAATTACATACCTAATGATGGACTATCCACAATATTAAATTAAAATAAGTTAGTTTGCGAAAGTAATTTGTAGAAAATCGACGACTTTAATTATTCAAAAATAAATTAAATTACAAAGTCAATAAAAACAAAGAAAAAAGAATATTCTAGAGTTTTCGAATAAATCCAAATGGTGATCGATTGAACCAATTTAATCGATTGCAAAGAAAGATAACTAACATGAGCGAAATAATCGAAATGAATTCTTCACAGTTATCCAATTTAATATTTCCTTTGCAAATATTTCACTTCCTCGACAAACGAATTGAAACAACGTTCATATCGTTCCAAAATTCGCTCGTTCGAGAAAAGAAATAATGATGAAGAAATTAATTCAATCGCTCACCACATAGATCCCTTCATTCTAGAACATTGAAAAATGAATGCAATGTGAAATCTTTTAAAACTATAAACTTAGATGGACGAGACGAATAAGAATCTGAAAACTATGTGAACACGAACTAAGAGTACAGCAAATGCAGACCATAACAAAAAACAATAATAGAATCGATAGGTCAAAATCTAAAGAAGCTTAAAAGAATTTTTTCAGAATACCTGCAAGGAAACCTTATTAGGAATATATAAATATCACAAACTTCAAAAACTTAATGAATTGCATGATGATCTTTTTTTTTACATTCTTAACTAGAATTTTTTTTTGTTTTTATCTTTTCTTATACACTCTGAAAAAAAATGCAACAAAATACATAGATAAGGTGATAAGTGGCATAGATTTGAGATTTAGTAAAAAAAAAATAGAAAAACACAATCTAAAGAAGTACTTAATAATAATAATGTATATTGAAAGCTGGAGCAGAACATTTCAAGGGATTAAAGTTACCCCGTGCACAGTATTTAAGCTGTATTCAAATTCAAACAGGACTGCAAAAATGCAAGCAATGGGAATAAAATACAAAAGAAAAATATAAAATATGTAGATAATCTAATTGTTATATTTAATGAAAATCGAACAAGCTTCTTATTCAGTACGAAGTTAAAATAGATAAGTATAAGAAGTATAATTTAATACTTAGGGCAGATATTGCTTTAAACTAACAATAAATTTAAACGAAATTTAGTGCTGCAATCGAAGATCAGCAACAAATTCGTTTGATGATGTGCTGGAGTTTATACCAATACTGAAAATCTGGCCTTTAAAATGGAAAAATAAAATCGGTGGTGACTGAAGACAATTATGTTGTGATAGAAATATGGGAAACTAGCAAAATATATTTGAGTTATATTACCAAATATTATAAAATTAGACGAGCTAGGAGAAGTTAGAATTGTGATTAAAGTTTTATATTCGCTTGAATATTTTCTTTTTTCTACAGATACAAGGGTAAAGCTGAATTTATTGAGAATAAGAAAATCTACTAGGCCGTCAAAAACAAAACATACAGTGTTATTTAGAATAACTCTTTATCTGTCATTTAAAGTTTACTTGTTTAAGTTAGGTTCGTTAGAACCCAAGTTACTAATTTTTTAAAATGATATTACAAGTACCATAAAAAATGGAATTAACCAGAGAACATTTCAGAATCATAATTTATTATGATTTTAAAAGAGGTTTAAGCGCTTATGAGTGCAAAAAGTGTTTAGATTCGGCTTTTAGTGAACAAGCGCCTTCCTTGGCTACAATTTACCGATAGTATAAGGAATTTGAACGCGAAAGGAATTCTGTTCATCAAAAAGGAGCAGAGTTTAGTGACAAAACTATTACTGCTGTTAAAAAATTAATTGAAGAGAACAATAAAGCCGCTTATGCAGTAATAAAGCATCAACTCAAGATTGGATCCTTAGCGGTTAGAACAATCATACTGGATCACCTACATTTAAAAAAAGTCGTCAGTCGTTTCGTGCCGCATCATCTTTTTGACTTCCAAAAAGCAGAGCGTGTAAGAATTTTCCATAAAACTTTAAATTTCTTAAATAATGGCGGACACCAATTTTTTTTTGCTAAAATAGTGACAGGTGACGAAATTTACATTCCTTTTTTCGACGTACCTATCCGCCAAGAGAGTCGTGTATGGATTCACGAAGATGAGGAAATTCCAACAATGACCAAGAAGCAGCGAGCTTTGGAAAAAGTTATGTAAGCGGTATTCTTCAGAGGTACGGGCCTAGTAAAGGCAATTAAGATAGATGGACAAAAGACAGTTACAGCTATATGGGATACTGACAAATGTTTGCCTGAAGTGTTCTCTAGAGTTCCAGACAAGGGAATTATGCTGCACTATGATAGTGCATTGTCCTATAAGGCAGCTTTAACTCTCCAGTTTTTGGCTGAAGAAAACATAAACGTAATAGAACATAGAATAAGGATTTATGTCTTTCAGAATTTGTTATTATGTTGTTTCTCTTTTTTGAGTTATGAGATAGCCTTTCTAATAAAAATTTTATTATTATTATTAGTCGTATTCACCGGATTTAACAATATGCGACTTTTGACTATTTTTGGGCTTAAAAGGAATTTGCGGGGTAGAAGGTTTTCATCAGAAGAAGAGATTGATGCCGCAGTTCACGCTTACTTTGAAGGTTTGATGATTGGTTGGAAGCTATTTAACAGTGGAAAGAGAGAATGGTCAAGTGTATCATTTGCTGCGAAGGGAATTACTTCGAACATATTTAAAATAAAATCCTAGAAAATATTAACCTTGTTTTTTATTCTCGAGAAATTCAGCTCGACCCTCGTAGAAATTAAAAAAGAAAATTTCACAAAAAAAGGTACATTTTTAAACGTCAGATATAAACAAAATTTAAAATAAAGGAAAAAACAAAATACAAAATGAAATAATTATCAAGAAAATAATACAATAGTAATAAATTATAATTGTACTAGATTCCGAGATAACTAGGACAGATCAGTGAGATTGCAGTGAAATTCTCTAACTACTCTTTTCCTGATGAAGTCCCAAATAGGGCTGAAACAGCTGTACAAAAGATGATCGAGAATTCCATCGCAATCAAAACCGACTTGCAATAAAATTTCTAAACTGAGAACATTTAAAAAGTGAAAAAAAGCATCCATAGAAATTATTAGTAAGAATAAAAAAATTGTAGGCAGGGCAGAGGGAGATGTTAGAAAGGTTTATTGAAAAACATAATTAAGGACATATGTAGGAGAAAGATAAAAGAGAAAAGAACATGTAGTTGAATGAATCACAGGAGGTGTTAAGGAAGAAACGGGAATTTCAAACAAGATAAGTGATTACAGAAAAAGTGAAAAATACATTATCTGAATGCAAGAAAAAGAACGCCAGAATGAAGAGCTAAACCATAAGCTATTTACACATATTTTATTGCAAATAATTTCATTTTCTATATTTATTCTTTTTGTTTCGTTTTCTGTTTTCGACTTGGAATATTTTGTTGAATACCTAGAAATATGTTCTCAAATCTGCCTACTTTCCTACCTGTTCGTCAGTTCGAGTCGAACTTGGCGTCAAAAAAAGTGCAAAGTGTGTCAGGACCAGGACCAGGATAATAGGTAATTTATTACCAGGGTCATTACTTAATGCCTGTGATCCGCGGATTTCGGCGGATGTTACCTGCCGTGACATGTGTTCAATTAGATAATGACACGTTGGCAGGTAAGCGGCATTCGGGGTCGATTCAATTAAACCAAGGCTTGCCTGCATGCATGCGCACGTGCTCAAAAATTATAATAATTTTTGATGACGGAACGTATTATGTTATAATAAATACATATTTTAGTTTAGGTAAACAACTTATGTGCTTGGGTAGGACCGGCGTATAAAAAAGGCGCCTCTTAATTAAATTACATAATTAATCATGTGATGGGTGATTTGTAAAAATATAACTAAATGAATAATTAGAGTTTAACACGAATCTTTTATGAATATAAATAAATAAATCTTTAAAACTTTACTCTGAGGAATTACTACTGTTTTGTTGTAACTTATGCCCGCACTTCTCTTTTTAAAACAAGCTTCACTGTTCTTTACAACCCCTATATTGTCGGATTGTCACCGATGCTCTCTAACGTGATTATTTTGTAGCACGATTTAGAGCAGCGATTTCGGTGGGCAAAATCCGAAAAACCGAAAACGTGGTGCGGCCCCTAAAATCGTTTTCGAGGGTTTCGTAAAAAATAGCATGTGCCGGCGCGGACGGGGGTTTGTAAAGCATGTCACCTGCCCTGGGGTGTGCCTCGTGAATACGAACGCGACGTTCCCGTTCGAATTGTTGATATTGTTTAAATTCATTATTACTTAATTAAAGTAACAATTGTTTCCAAAATTATTAAGTTTTAGTGTTGGTTAATCAAATCTAATCCTTTTTGAATTGAAAAAATAATTGTTTTATCAAGTTTTGAGGCAACTATATTTATAAGAATTATTGGTATTGTAGTACTTGGTATTGGATCTTCTTGTTAAATACCAAACTTCTTCCGTAGTGGTCTAGAAAAGTGTTAAAACAATTTGAATATACAAGATCTGATATCAATATATTTTCAATTTTGCGGTTGACAAATGTAGAACAAATTTTGGAGTTTTATAATTGTTTCACTGTTTTGTTTAAGTTAACCTTCTTTCCGTTTTAATAAAGCTAAAAATGTACATTTTTCAGTTAAAAGTATTCGAAGGAAAGACAGTTTACGAACACGAGCAATGTAATTTTATAATGTGTGCACATTTAAGGACCTGCCAGGATTAACTTCGAGACAAAAATGAGCGTGTGACAAATTTTCATGTAATCAGTCCGACGTTTCGCTAAAAGCTCTACGAAGGCGGGTTCTTAAGTTACGCAAACAAATGGGCACAGATAACGTTACCTAATTGAAGTCGCGAGAATGTTTAGATGGAAATTAGCATAATCGGATTTAATTGCGCAACTAATTCTGAAAAATAACAATTGGGCATTAAAATTTAAGCAAATTATTCATAATTTCGGTGAGCGCCTGGGGCACGCAGAATTTCAGGGCGCAGAAAAGATAAAACACAGACTCACCCCGAAAAACCTGGGACGGCATCTCACGCACAATTTAGCATTTTTAATTAGTGAAAGCGGGGGCGAAGATTTATATTAAGGATACGCGGCGACGAGATAGGGACGGAAACAATGAGAAATTGTCGGGGCGCGCACTTAAACATAAATTATAATTTTGATTACGAAGAGCGTCTCATAATTTACGAAATGTCAGCCGCTGCAGTTTTATTTTTCTGGAATTTTAAATCCCGTATTATTTCGTCGAAAGCGTTTAGGAGTTTATTGCTGCGGTGGTTTTTTTACGCTCCCGTAGCTACCGGTGCTAACTGTAACTTTTTTGGGCTAGTGAAATCGTAAAATGTCAGCGCGTTGTCTTCCCGAAAAAAAAGGAAAGAAACGGTACATTAATTTACGACAGGGGGTGCGCACTCTTCCCGGTCCGATTCTTTGCGTGTTTATTTTTTAACAGCTGTTTTGAATATTCGAATACAAATAAGGTGCGTAGGAAGTGCCGTTATTCCGAAAATATATCGAATTCGAAACGACGGGGATCGCATTACAGATCACAATAAGGTATTAAAAATACTTTTGGTTTGAGGGTGGAATTTTTTATGGTTATTTTTTTAAAGGGGTCATTGTTTTACGGAAATTTGAAAATAGAGTCGAAATCTCTATTTATAAAAAAAATTAGATTATAATCAGTTTCCCTAACAACTTTATGGTTTGATGTTTAATCATGAACCTGAAATGAACCTGAAATGAACCTGAAATTAAAAAGTATTGAAAGACAAACCTGTAAAAAAAGTGTATTTAAATGTGAAACAAAGTTACACTCATAAATCGCTCAAAGTAAAAAGGTTCTTGTCAAACAAAACAGAGCACCATTACAATGCCCATAAGTATTTTGGAAACTTTTGAATTATTACAATGTTTGAGTTGATAGCACAAACTCATAACTTATTACTTTGTAACTTCAATTAATTTCATTGATGTGGTACATTATATGCAAGAGATAAAATTTACCCTTATAGTTTAATTTTGAAATTCACATATAAAGCGTGTGCACGAAAAAAATTGGTCGGACATTTTATTCATTATGAAATTTATTGTTCTTTAAAAAGTAAATGTAAACACAATATTGTTGACCTTATACATATTGAAAGGGTAATTTATCAAGAGAATAGATTTAATTTTTCCCATAAGCGAACTGTCGAACTTTACGTTTAACACCTTCCATTAGTGTCTGCACAGATTCATTGGATACTGATTTTGCTGCATTTTGGCACTTGATCTTAAAATCTTTTTCGTTGTTAGCAACGGCTTTGGTTTTCTTTAGAATGCGCTTAAGGTTTGCCCAATACCTTTCAATAGGTCGCAGTTCGGGACAATTAGGTGGATTTTGTTCTCGCGGCACAAAAGTGACTCCTTTTTCGGTACACCAATGTATTGCTTTCTTGCTATAATGACCTGTTGCCAAATCTGGCCAAAAGGGGACTGATTCTTATCATCGGCAACAATCGTTTATTTAAGCATTCCGCTACGTAAATATCTTGATTGATTGTTCCGGTCATAACGAGAATTTTACTCCGCTGACCACAAGAACAAATCGCTTGCCAAATCAAATATTTTTTTGGAAATTTTGACAGTTTTTTCATTTTAAACTTTTCAGAAATGATGTTTGGATTTTTTGCTGTAAAATATTCTTGGCCCGGTAACTGTTTAAAGTCGGCTTTTACGTATGTTTCATCGTCCATGAGTACATAGTCAAAATTCAGTAACATTGTTTCATAAAGCTTTCAAGCACGTGTTCTAGCAATTTTATTCTGACGATCATCCCAGTTTGAAGCAACAGACATTTTAAAAGTTTTCAAATTATTCCGTTTCTTCACTTTTTGGATATATGAAGATGACATGCCAACTTTTTTAGCGACATCTCTTACCGACAAGTTCGGATTTCGTTTGAAAATGGCCACAACTGACTTTTCCTTGTTTTTGCACACAGGACTACTTTTCCTTGTTTTTGCACACAGGACTACTTTTCCAACCAAATCCTTGCTTTCGATCAATCGATAAACGATCGCTGAAATTTTTTAACACGTTCGTTACTGTAGATTTCGAAATTCCCAGGATTTTTGCGATATCTTTATGTGACGCTTGTGGAGTTTCGTTATGCTCGTGCAAAATTTTTCTCCGCATTTTGTTGAAGTTTCTAAATTTTCTACAATTATAATTTTAAATGTTATTAATCAATGATCAGTTATAAGGGAGTATAATCAGTATTGTTGGGATGCTATATTGTTTGTACATGAATTAGTTGCTATGGAAACAAATAAACTTAGTAGCCGTGTCCAATGGTAAAAAATTGTAGATGGCGCCACCATCGTACTTATTATATTAAAATAGTTAACTGTAATTATAGTCGACCAATTTTTTTCGTGCACATTCTTTAGGTTATGGATAACTCTACGCAGTTCAATTTTATGGTGAAAATTAATTTTGCCAGATAAACCTGGCTTACGAAGATACCGTAATAACAATAATAATAAAATAACTATACTCTCTGCTTTTTCAATTACATATTTATAATCCGAAGAAGAAGTTTCCCCGACTCCGCCCTTTCTTTCGACGTTACGGTAAGTGTCCGCGGCCTTTAAGGAGAAGCGGGAGACGGCCCTTTGTTGATAAGGACGAGCGCGGATCGAGCTGCACTCGTTATAGATGAAGGATAAGTAATTCCACCTAAGAACCCTAACGTAATTAGCTGGGGCCGGAAAAAATAAGGGTTGAATATTTCATTCCAACTGTTTTATCCTCGGGGATATCGAAGTTGCGATTACTTTTTTCTTCGCCGTCGTTCTCTCAGAAAGTAATTAGTAGAAAGGATCTCGGCGGAAAATTGAGGTAGAATACAGAATTTTAATTACTGAAAATATCATTATTTATAAGACGTAAGTATTGGAAAGACATAGTTCATTAAATAATTAGACAAATTAAAAACTAAAAAAAGACTGAACGAATTTGAAAAAATGAATCGAAAACATACAGAAGACAGGCAAATTTTTAAATAAATAATATTTTTTTAAAAGAAAAGAATCAATTTGTTTTCTGATGTCCTTTTCAAGTGATGCAGAATAAGATACGCGCGGGGTGAACAAGCCGTGGGTATAGTTTTTTATAAGGTTTAGCGTGGGGTGACTTACTTAGCCCCAGGGCCGCTATCCTTTTGCTCGCAAGTTGTAAGAGCCACGAAAGCGTAATGTAGAAAAAATAGTGGTCCCACGTGCCCGCAGCGTACCAACATAAAAAACAGTGAGCGCGGAAGGGTCTGAGGGTTCCTGGTGCATCCCGCGCCGAATTATCGGTGTAAACTAATGGCGGTACGTTGGGGTGACTCATTGGTGCGGGATTAGTTTTAATTTTTTAGAAGTGATGACTTTCCTATTGTTTCAGGCTAATGGATGTTGGAATTAAATTCGATTTGAGAGGGCTAATGAATTAATGGCTTATGTTTCATTGAAATATTTTGGTATGGTTATTTAGTCACATTCAAAAACACCAAAGTAGCAAAAAACTAAAAAAAATATTTTGTTGTTCAAATTTATATGTATACCACTCCTGACCATAAATTATAATTATTGCTAATTATTTCAATAACTGTGTCACCAAATTTAATTTAATGATCACTGCTTACCAAATTTTTTTTAGTATTATCATTTGTTGAACATATTTTATTTTCTTATCAAATATTCCTTTTTCCCTTTGTTTTATGTAATTATGTAATGTATTAAATTAAGTTTTGTTTGCCACAATTTAACAAAATAATTTATTCGCTATAAATAAGGGTAAAGTATCACAATGATGATCGTAATGACTACACTACATACACACTTCCAATTAATTAGCTTATCTGCTGGTTGTTGACTGCACTATCATACTTTATGAGGGAGACTTTTCTTTATTACCTAAGTGTACATACTTTTAAGCATTATTTATAATTGTATATTTGAGGTGAACCTTATCCCGGCCTAAGTATTTCATAAAAATATATCTCAAACTCAATATGCTTTTTCTTTCTTGGAGAAAGCAGACAATCATGTTTTATTTTTTCAACAGTTTTCAGCAATTATTCAATTTTAAGCGTTTAGCCCGCAGCAAGCGGCAATAAAAACGTCGCGTGGATTTCGCAAGTTGCCGGCGTCCAATTTAAATTCGCAAGTGGTAAATCCTCCGGCGCCGGATCTGCGGTCCTGGTGGGGATTCACCTGCAGTAATTAGTCAGGAGGCGGAAGCACGCCGTAATCTCGCGGCGGCGCGCCCTCTTCCAGCTTCTTTGTGGGATATAATTAATGTTTTGTCCGCGGGATCTCCTTCAAAGGATCTCGCTACTTCTTTTATTTCGACTAACCGCGTTGTATACGTATCGAATTTAATCTCTCCGGGCCCGTCAGGGCAGGAAGAGAAGTCTTAACAAACACTTACTTGTTCAACGAAAAATAGCTGCGGGCCGCGTTGAATATTGCAAAATTTTTCACGCGCAGCATATGCTGGAGACGTGTATTTTTGCGTTTAAAAACATGGGCTGTGGCTGGAAGGCATTCGCTCATTTATAACATTACCAATTTCCTTAGGTAATAATCGTGCCCATCTAAGCGAAAATTATTAAATTAATAATAAAATCTGTGAAAGGAACTTTTTTTAATTTAATACAGAATTTTGCTAGATGAACCAGAGTTTTAAGGAATGGTCCAGTAAACGTTTTTGTCCAGTAAACGTTCAACATTCATAAATTTTGGAAATCAGAAGTAGGCCTTGAATAATTCATTTATAAATTGGTGAATGAATGTAAATATAAAATAAATATACAAGATTCTGCAAAAATAATTTTGATTCAATGCTTATTGCTTGGATGACCTTAGGTAACACCTAAGATCATCCGCTCTTTATTCATAATAAATACTATATTTTGCTGTTTAGTAACACTTAAATTTGACTAAGGTCTTGAATCCTCCACTCACGGCCATCTCATTTGCGTTTTAAATAAGTTACAACTTAATTTATTTCTGTAATCATTACAGCTAACTTAGAGGTTATTCACTCAGAATACTTTAAGTAACACTTACATTTGTTAATTGGTCATTATATTAAAAATAAGTGTAAATCGCTAATTATAATACTAATGAGATGATTTTGAGTGGAGGACCTATCTAATTTTTTGGAAAATTGTTGAGAGGCTTATAATTATTTCTCTTTCTCTAACTTTAACGATTTAGGTTGAGTTATATTGAAGGGAGTTTAGCAGATACAACAGCGAATGTTAAAATAGTTTAACTAATCTATTGCTTCGTATTAATGGTAGGGACACCAGGCAAAACAAGAAGCTATAGAAGAAGTCAAATGAATATCATGTCGTAAGCTGTTGTAACGTGGCCTGTTTTTGTTTATTGCCATAAGTAAGAACAGGCCACGTTAATCATGTTAGTTATATTAATCTTAGCAAGCAATTCTTTGCTTACTAATATTAAGACAACAGAAGAATTTTTCTAATCCTAATTATTCGAATTTTGAAAAAAAATTTCAACAATTGTATTAATAATTTCTCCACCTCTATTTTACACAATATTATGTAAAATCTCATTTTGTCATTTCCCTCTGTGAACTCAATTCAATTTCTAATTATAACTTTTTATTATTACCTTTAGGACATAGCCTAGTACCATTAAAAAAATATAACCACAAAATACAGGGCAAATGTCACATGTTTGAATCATTGGTCCAATGCATTTAGCCTAACACTTAGTAACAGGGTTGAAAAACGTAAACGTAACCGTAACCAGCTGAATCGAAGCTCAAAAGAACCGCTTTAAGGAATCGAATTTAAGTTACGTTTTCCTACTTATTAACCTTCTAAAAATAATTTATTAAAAAATATGACATATTTTGGAATTTCATTTTTCCCGATTTGTCTTAATTAACGTCTAAAATAATTATTTATACTTTATATGTATACGCCACTGTGTTATACAAAACATAGATATGAGTTCATCTGCACATTTCAAAGTGCATCCCTTATTCACATGAGGTTATGGAATTGTTTATTTTTTATAATTCCATTTCTATTTATTTTTTTAATGCTTATGGATCTTACGAGGTCCTACGCAAATTTCACATTGTTGCTGATAATATCTTGCTAAATCAAAGAAAATAGAATTGTTTCGAAAATCATCTAATTTGTTTTATCTTCCATTTTGTTTGTTTTAAAGTGTGCTTACATGTTTTATGGTTTCTTAGTTTTTGAGCAGTTAAATTCTATTCATTTGATTTTCGTTTCACCCGTCTAAAACTTTTTTTTATAAATGAAATATGAGACGAAGGGAGAAAAAGGATTCGGGTTGGATACGCCGATGTTCTTACGGGCAATTTGGCGATTTTCTTATTCACGCAAACGTTTTAAATATTTCAGCAACGATACCCATTATCTCGCTGGGACGAAGTTCGCAATCAAGAAGGGAAGCGGCAGAGCGGCGGAGGAGCCGGGGGGAGAGTAAATTAATTTGGCACGCTAAACAATGGCCGCCCCGCTAATGGTGCCCGTTCGCAGAAATTGCCTTTGCTATGCACGGTTATTTTTTATGTAGATTTTTTTCGTCCCCGGGGTGAGGCGCCGCTACCCTTTCTGTGAGGTTCATGCATTTTTATAGCGGCGTTTTATGTAGGGAACGCAAGCGGTAACCAACATTTGTATTAAGATTCGGCCGGGACGTACTTCTCATGCAGACAATAAATTCAAATAAAATCGTAAATTTTAGGCGTTTATCTACATAGTCTACCGGATTGCTGTTTCCTTGATTCTAAAGGATTGCCCTTATTTTTACTAACTTCTGTAAAATTTATTCAGTACTCCAATTTCAGGTGGTAATTTACACACTGAACCAAAATACAGCATAAAATTCAAACGGTATAAAATATTCCAATAAATTAAACACTTAAACTAATTATAGATTTATTAAATATCAAATTTACTGCAATCTCAAATTTTAACAAACATTTAGTCGTTTATTAAGCGATCGAATCCTACTTTTTTATCGAACATAAAAGAATTTCGTCGTTACTCGACGAGGAAGTTTCCTTAAAATAATAAATTTTTCATTTTGTTGAGGATTACGGCTCCGCTTAAGCACCGAAGTTCGTAAACGAAGTGCAATTTACGAGTGCGAGTGTGCACACACTGATAATACGGTAAAATTAAGGGAAGCCTTAAAATTTCGAATAACACGGGAAAAATAGCTATTACTTTCTTTAATGGCATCAGAACTAATTTCATGTCGTAATTTTACGGTTAATATAGAACTTCTTGAATGTAGGGCTTTGGTTTAAAAGTTATTGGTTTAAAAATGAAAGCGTAAAAATGTTTAATGTTAAATTGTCTTTTTTACAATTTTCGTACAGAATCTTCAAGTAAATGAATTAAGAAAGTTTCAAGAAAACTATTATCATGTATATGATTCATAAAAACAATATTAAATTATTCCATTTAGTTAGTCTATTACTGCGCTTCATACCAGCATCACATGTTTAAAAAAAATAAACAAACAATCATACTTATTTACTTTAGTTGAAGTAAATTTTTAACTCTTTTCTTTCCACCCCGTTTTCAAAGAAGAAAAAAAAAAGAAAATGAAAAAGTAGAACTGGCTCATGGTCTTTAACGAGTGCGAGTAAAATGAATTGTAATTTTCTAGATGTAGAATAGAGATGGATATAAAACTGGCATTGTTAAAAATCGTTGGAAGGGGAAGAGCAGTTAAGGAATTGCGACAAGATCTCTGTTACATCCATCTCTGTTCTACTTTGGAAAATTGCAGTTTATTTTACTCGCACTCGTTAAGAGCCACACGATACTTCTGCTTCTACCTTTTCTGTGTATTATGTCTTTGCAAAAATATAACAAAACTGGAAACAAAATATGTGGAATTTAACACCAAATGCTAGACAAGTTGATAATAATAATAAATAATTGTCCTATACAAAAATGTTACGTCAATTACTTATAATACTAAAATGTCCTAAATATTTTTTTAATAATTAAAATTGTTATCATTGAGCAGAAGTTACAGACAGGCAACAATGTTTCTTGTCTATTTTATAAGTGTTAGTTTAGTCAGATAATAACTCTCTTTTATAAACGAAATTATTTTTTGTAAAACAATTTCTTTATAATCCTTTCATGAACAGATTAAAAATCGCACAATCGCTCAATAATTGCAAGAGTGAACCATATTTTTTCTACTCCTGACGAAGCTGTCAACTAATAGTTAAAAAATCGAACAATCTCTCGACGTTTCCCTACCAGAGTGAAAAACAATTTTTTTCTATTTTTCACTATTCTAATTTTTCGCTGTCGAAACTGTCAATCAATAGCGAAACGTTAAGCGATTTATTTTTAAACTGTCCATGATAAGATTGTAAAGATATTGATACTATTTTATTATTTTGGATATTCTACTTGGTTTACATATTTTGATTACTTGTATGGTTCTTCCAGAACAGAGTTCTCTCTTCTGGAAACTTGAGATTTTAGATTAAGTTTTACGTAAATTTCATGACGAATGATTGTTTAGTAAATTTATATTTAACTGGGAAATATAATTCAAATAGAATTCCACTTTTTAGTATAGAATTAGATTTCGAGTTGAATGTAATTTATTTATGTTAAATCCTTTAGCTACTATCGTTTCATAAGAGATAAACTTTGCGTCATGAAATAAATGTGTCTGTCGTTGAAGTAAAACACATATAAAGCATAACTCAATCGTTTTCTTACTCACAATTGAAAAGGATATAATACTGAAATATTTGTCGGTGTTAACTTTGGTGATAGATGACGCAGGGCTCATCTTTCGTGAATTTCATAATAAGCGATGTAATTCAACCAAAATGATGCCCAAACAGCAAAATGGCATCCATCAAGAAGTGTTGCTAAATATTATTATTATTAGATGCACTTCTTATTCAGAAGTATATTATCAATTTATATAAAAAAAATCCATAAGTGCTTCTAGCCGTAATCCTTTCTTTATTTTCATATTATTAATTAATAAGATAATAATTACGAATTAAATAATAATTAACTAATATTGCCCAAATCCAAGGTTATCGTGCCAGCTTTATTTATGGACGAGTTACCTAAATAAAACCAGGATCGTCTGCTTACTGCTGATGATAAGGAGAAATTCAAAGTAGAACGAAGAGCAGTGCATACAACGTGTAAGCAGATTTATGTGACATAAGAGTTTGCAAAATGGACAAGACAAAGTAGGATATATGTATGTTGTAACACGCGGTAAAGACAAAGAAAGAAAAAACAAAGAGCGGAAATACGAGCCAGCGTATTATTTTGTCCATAATATAAAGTACTGTGTCACACAAATCCGTTTAGGCATTGTATGTACAAGGAAGCAATCAGTTATGTTTTCTGCAATTATTTACTTCTCACTCATTCATTCATAAACTTTTTATTTATTTAATAATCTTGATTATCATCATCTTTTTTAGTATTTTTTTCTACTTAATGTCTTTTCTGTTCATTTGATTTCTTCTCTGCTTATTTATTCTATCCTCTAATTACTTGAATATTTAGTTCTTTTGTAGATGTCTTCGCTTTACTTTCTCTTCTTTAAAGTTGTACCTTTCATGCTTCTAAGTATTTCTAAGTAATTCGAGTTCAAGTTTCACAAGAAAATGATATTGTTAACGTCCTACTGATATCGCTTTTTATTCAAAGTTTACAATTATAAGCATGAGTAAGTTCTGTGTTCAGTTAATTTAATTTCTTATTTATTAACATTCCTTGTTACTTCAATCTTTAGCTTGTTCTAATTACTCTCAGCGGAGCTTTAAACTATGCTTTTATTATCATAATTTTGTCTTAAGGTCGCTTTAGATTACCCTAGACTATCCTATTTCTTGTATATGATTTAGTTCCATTTTTTTCTAGTACCTTTTCATACGAAATTAAATTAAAATCTGCATGAATTCATTAAAAAAATTAATCACAAACGAATAGTGCAAATTAAAATAATACTTACATAAAATTTCTCGTATCTGAACCTATGATACTAAGAGATAGGATTTTTTCTTGTTTGAGATTCACTGTTTTAATCGTGGGTGCCCGCCGGATTAGTCGGGGTGGCGGCGTATTTTTCTAGGGTGAGTTCGTAATTATATTTTTTAATTTATCTTCCTTACTGCTCCCGCAAGGACACGCCGTAATAGATAACAGCGCGATGCATTAGCCGATGAATATCGTCTCGGTCTTTTTGTAAATTTATTTAACATCCAATTTACGAGATGAAGCTCAGACAGGTGTGACGGTACTCGAAAGGAAACTTAAGGAAAGGGAAAACATTAAGCGAGTATTTGCAGGACGATTTTAAATGCACAGTTTGTTTATGCAAATCATCTAATTCGTCACAGAATAAAACAAGTTCCGTTGATTTCTCATCAATAATGCAGATGGAATTTAAGGCACCTTTGCATATTTCAATTTTCATTTCGTTTGTTTTTTTCTTTTTTATAATTGGTAAGTTCAACAGTTTTTTGTTGAAATTATTCAAATGCAACAAGAGGGTGCGGATTCAATTACGCACTCCTTACGACCATCAAGCTACAAAGCTACGATGCATTTCCTTTCTGTATTTCATTTCACGGCGGTTAAAGGGCGAGCTTCGATCACCCTTGCCCGATAGTTCCGTTCGGAATTGATTGAAGGTCGTCGGCGTCGATTTTATTCCCTGTCGATACGTCTAATTTTAAATTGATAGCGCGATGCGTGCGATCTAATCAAGTTATCAAATGAACGGCAATGAGGTAAGCGTGTGACTTTGCAAAATTGGGGGCGAATGTGCTTCGTAATATTCAATTTTGGGTTAAGCAATTTGTCGATTTTGGCCAAGGTCATTGATGGATGAATGTAGCGAGTATATTCGAAAACAAAAGGCAGGACAATACAGGAACAACATAAAATTGTTTTGGTTTTAAATAATTGATCGGACTAGGACTGTTTGTAGAATCAGTTTAAAAGACAACGTTTTGTTTTATTTATCCTGATGAATCTGCCAACCCAATATTTACGTAGACTTTTTTTTCTCTCTCTCTAAAAGCATATGACCTTCACGAAGTTTCTTCTTGTTGTCTATATTATATATTTCTCGAATTCCTTTCTTTTTCCATCGCTATCTCCATTATTTCTTCTCCACATATCTCATTTTCAACCCTTGTTTTTACAAGTTTCCACTATTCCATTTACATTACGTTATAGGAACAAATAAAGTAACTGAAGGCTAGGTGAAAAGCGTACAACGAAACTTTTTATAAACTCCTTTTTAAAGTGAGGGGTTTTAACTATGTTTCTGCTTTTTCTACACTACTGGTTTCTTCAGCCCTCTTTTCTACTTTTTTCTTTTCGTTACTTCCTCCAGTATCACTCATCAAGTATTTGTTGGTCGACCTCTGTTTTTTCTTAGTTGAGATTCATACTAATGCTTACACTATCCCTTTACTTTCTTTCTAAACATGTCATCTGCATGTCTATTTTCACTTATAATTTTCTAAACTCTTCTTGGTTGAATCTGTTTTCTTCCATAAACCAATGTTTATCATCGTTTTCGGCCAGTAAGTTTTCAGGTACGTTTATTATCCATATAAGCAATATCAATTTCATATTATTGTTGAATATGTTAATCTTGGTTATCTAACTTAAGAACTTTGACTTCCACTAAACAAGAGAAACTCAGAACGACATTCAAGGGAGAATAAGAAAAACTGAGCAATTTTTTTGAGGCTTAAATGTTTATATTCAACATTGACCACATAATAGAATAGAATTTTCTTTTCTTTCTTTACTTGAGCATTTATTCCTATTCTCATCTCTTTTAACAGTTAGATTTATATGAAGTTTAATGAACTTACAGAAAAGTTAAGTTTATTCTCCTTATTCAATAAAACTTCCACAATAAAATGGAAAAAGCTTTTTTTTTTACTTTTTCACTACACCATAAGATATTATGGTCTGCTTTCCTAAATATAGTTAACGAACGAATAAAGTTCTTTAGAAACGTGCAAACAGGAGTGCGCAAACTGATCCTTGAAATTGCTAGAACGTCTGTAAGAGTTGGAAAAGAAAGCTATAGTTAATTCTTAAGATGAAGGGAGAACATATTGAGCAAACAAAACAGATAATTCGTCGAAGCTTTAGCTCACAATTAGTGAAGTAAATTTACCCATTAACAACTTCAATTTTGTGTTTATTAAGTCACTGTAATGCCTTATTAATATATTTCAATTACTTAGTGTGTTTCTTTTGTATTTTATGAGTATAATAACATTGAGGTCCTTAATTTGCCCTCCTGCATATTTTCAGGCAAACAATTCAGAATTCGGGGATTACATTCGTGGTGGTGGGCTAATAAAGTTACACAGCTGTCACGGAGGACCCAAAACTGCGTCGTTTTAACTTCGCATTCGGCGTCTTAATTCCGTAAGACAACGCACCACCTGAGTCCACCGACTTAATCGCCCTAATTAACAATTAACGCGGCGCGCGACAAGAAACCGAAGTGACATGATATCTGTGTTGCGCGTTTGCTGGCACCTGCTGTACAGTTGCTATAGTAACACTCATCCGGGGATGAAAAAAAGCGAGGGTGAAAAAAAACGTGGGGGTGACTCAAATAAAAAAACGGATCAATATTAACTCTTTGCTGCCCTACGCGACTGCTTGATTGTGTTCAAAGAAACCTCCGTAGTCCAATTGTTATGCTTTGGAATTATTTTACGTCGCGGAGGGAAGTTGAGGAGCTCGAAGAGCGGAGAAGACGGAGGAAAAGAAGCGAATAATAATAATGTTCGGGCGACGGCGACGGACAACATTTCCACCTGTTAGAGGAAAGAAAAGTTTTCAAATTAAGTGATACGTAAAATACAAACTTGAACATTTATGGGAAAATATGAACCTAATTCTTTATTATATTAATCCCTAATTTATAAAATACTTGTAGTTTAAAGCTCAATAAGAATTAAAAGACTGGAATTAATTTAACATAGCATGTTACAGTAATTTTCATTCTTCTCATTGCTTACTGTTTGCTTATCTGTATCGTTAGATACCTCAATATTAAACCAGGCTCTTTTTTAAGTTCATTTTTCTGAAGAATTTTTGGTTTTTTCTCATAATACCGCTTTCAATCCTATCATCTCTCTTTATCGTCCTTTAAGAATATTGTTCTTTAAGTGTAGTAAATGCCTTCCATTAACGGTAGTGTTGGTTTCGTTAAAAGAATTTCTTTATAAACCACAAAATATTAGCCATTCGTTTTTTTTATTCTTACATAATACCTAAATATCTTTGGCCATAGTTCTTTTGCTCCTAACCATATCACTGATTTCTTTTGTAGACGAAGTATCATAATACATTGGGACAGTTTCATCACCAATTGTTTAGGGTCATCTGCTCCAAAAATCACTTAACACTGAACCACTGAGAGATGGTTGAATACCCACCCTGTTTAATTGCAAAATAATTGTGCAGAATTCGTCAAAATCTTGTACTGGAAGCTTAGTTGTTACAGATAATTTAACTTTCAAACGGTGTTGCTTAATATCAGGTCATCTATAAGAGCAAAGTTTTGTCCTATTATCACTTCCACCGGATAACCAATTCTTGATTCATCTTCAAGGGACTCTTGTGTTATATGCAAACGCTTCACCCTCTGTATAATTAGAGAATGGTATGGAGAATTGCACAAAACCCTTGTGAAGAACTTTATCACATCAAGATACTTGATCTGTGTTAGTTAAGATATTTCACTTAGGGTGAGTCGAACTGACATCGATTAAAGTTAATCTGGAATTAAAGCAAAGCAATGTTTAATCTAGGATTAGTTAATTAAGGCGTTACTTCGGTGCATTTAGTCTTAATATCTCCATTCTATCAATTAAAAAACCGCGAGAAAGACAAAGCTCAAATTGTTTTCAAGACGTAACAACAACTTCTTTTGGTTGGAAAATGAGGATATATATTAGATTGAGAATTTTTGGCAGTCAGTTCATAATACGTTCTAATTTAAAGTAAACTGAATTTACTATTTATTTTGAAGAAGCTGTCATACGTACAGCGAAACGTTGACATTAATGTCAGCTTTACAAATAGTCTGATCAATTACAATAATTTTCAACTTACAAGAAAGTGCTTCAATTGAATCAATCAATGCAAAAAAAGACAAATGTCACTGTAGACATGTATGTTGTTGTTATAGTCTAGGTCGTCTGATTTAAAAATCCTTTGTTTTAAAAAAAAAGATGCGAGAGTCGATAAAATATAGTTCCAGTATCAATTCTAATTATCTAATCTAATAAATTAATTTTTTTTTTTCACTTTTGGACACTGGAACTGAAAACATTGTAGATCCTATGAAGATATGGAAGAACAAGGGCATTTCTAAATGGTTTAGAGAAACTGTTAATAGAGAAGAGCTTTTTATGACTTATCTTAATTATCACATGCTGATTTTAAATACGTCAAACACGAATATTAAAGTAATCAAAATTTTTATTCCACCAAAGTGTTTCTTTAGGGAAGAATTAGATTTTTATTTGTTTTTGGTCTGTTGGATAAGTCATCCACATATACTTTACATATACATAATTTTTCTTAGATATTGAGGTTTAATACTATATTCGAAGAAAAAAGAACTTTATGCAAAATATAAAATCTTTATTTTTAATTATACATATTTTATTGTTTTTTAATCAGGTTTACAGGAACAGTATTTCTCTACTTCACAACCCTAATTCCACGTTCTCAATACATTCAAATTTTTAAAGGATTTTTCCCCTAAAACACGAAATACAAGACGCATCTTGTAAAAAGGGTCGTAACCGTGTCTAACCCACTCACGCGCCAAGCGCAAGGTCGCATGTGCACGTTCTGCAACGTGCAAGACGATATAAGAAGAAGCAACAGAGGAAGGGAGAAAGCAAGGGAAACAAATATCACCACCACGCACAGCTTGCACACTTCCAAAGGAACATCAATAAGAATTGCGAACACCCGTTAGACGGGCGGCATTTTCGGTTTTTACTCTTTTTTTGCCCGCGCGTATTCTCGACATAATGACGCGCATATGTCGGGTTTCCAGGAAACTGCAAACTTGCCCTATATTTTAAACATAGCGGCTCTACCTTATGCCGTTGGACCCTTTCACCCTCCAACCGAATGCTGTTGCTTGCTCTCTGATGCCTCCGGATTTAGACGAATAGCTCACCCTTTTAGTTTTAAATAACTGTTAATTTGACCTTTATCTTAATTCAATACGAAATTAATTAATGTTAAGTAACCACTTAACGGTTCCCCAGAATTTCAATATGCTTTATAAAAGACGCTTTAATTTTACTTCCCCGTCAACATAATTTTAAATTCTGCAAACCACCCTTCGCGGCTGAATTTGACAACCGAAACTAACTACAATTCTAAAATCAATTTCCGATAACAAATCATTCGCTCGGTCAATTTAATTCGATGAAATCTCCACAACATTCAATTAAGTTTATTGGATATTTGTGAGTCAATCATAATAACAGAAGCACAGCAACATGATTTTCATAACAAAAGCGATTTAAGATAATTGTTGTTAAAAAACGCAACGTTGATTAATTGTAATAAATTATCGTATACCTAATCAACCACTGTTGTACACTGTTCCATTATTTGAGGGTTGCTTAAAAACAAGAACGAGACTTCACTCTTTTAAAAGGAGAACTCGTGCTTGTTATGCACACACTCAACTTTGAGTGGGTATTACATTTGAAATGTTCAAGAAGTAAAGTTTCCGATTGTTGAATTTTCAGAAAGAAACATAAATATTTTCCTTTCTACGTTTAATATATATTTTACAGTGCAAATGTTAATTTTATAATTTTAATTAATAAAATGTTTTTCATGAAAATGACCTAGACCTACTCTCTCTTTATTTATAGAATATATTTATTAATTACTCACCTTCTTTATTTTACAATGTCTTCTTAAAGTAAATATTCGGGTATACTTAATGTAAACTGTAATAAACGCATCCTGTAATAATAGGTTTTGAATTCTGTATACTAAATTGATTACAGAGACTTCTCATTTTAATTTCTGTAATCCAGTTTATTACCAACTATTACCAGGTTTAGTTTAAGTCGCGACATTCTGTGACCGATTTTTGACCGAATATTGTATGAGAATTGACAAACAGTTTTCTGTTTAATAACTATTGATTGCTAATATATCGCGATTGCAAGATAACCAGGACAGACCGGTTTAATTGCAGTGCAGTTCGCAAGCTACCCTTTTGCTGAAAAGGCCCAAATAGGGCCGAAACTGCTGTACAGAGGATGCTCGTGGAATCCATTACAATTAAAACCGATTTACAACAAAATATTTAATATTATTAGGAAGTTTCTGTCTCATTACTTTTGGTTCTAAATTTCTGTTTTCGTTCCAAGTGTGTCTAGATAGTAGATTAGGTGAAGATGTTAAGATCAAAGGGAGAAGCTCAGTTATTCTTGGGAATAATTAAACAATCCACAGAGTAATCAACCGTTTCCGTCCAGACTTAGATTTAAATTTTGGCCTTTGACTAGTATGTTATCAGTCAATCTTAAGAGAGACTAAACCTGTCGATTGAATCAGCCATATCAGTCACTCCTGGAAGCGACCAAAAATACCCTAATCAGAAGCCGAAATGCGAAAATTGTTGGTGGAACTTTGACCAAATTGCTCGATCTTTCAATCCTCAGGACATACCAGTTCAACCGAGTTCGCCTAAAAATGATCAAAAACGAATTTTGTAACTTAAAAAAAAAGACTTGTAAAGGGCCATAACAAAAGAAGATTAGAACTGAACTCGAGTGCGCCAAAGGACAATAAATTGGCATAGTGACTCACGTTTTAAAAAACACTTAGAAGCTCTAGTTTCTAAAAGTTTTTTTGTCCGATTTTTGTTACAAAACTGGGTTTAGAAATAAATGACAAATCAAAAGAAGACGCCCTTTATTCTGTTCCGACAACTTCAAAGCTGGAAAGCATTTTGTCAACGAAGATGTATCCAGAAGAGCAGTAAAGAACCAGAAAAACCCGAATCCAGTACTATTCCAAAAATTTTTCATTGCATCGTTACCGCGAAAATTTGATCATAAGGATGGAATTTTTCTGCGTCGAATGCCATCCAAATTTGATCAATAAGACGCTAACGAATTCCTGGACGTAACGAAAAGTGGAAAACCAAAGCAAAAAAGTCGACTTTATCGAAAATTTTCCAAATTATCATGGATCTTGGTCGATGAGTCTCATTTTACGCTCTCTAATTCCACTATTCACAGCAATATGAATGTTTACACTTCCAACGTCTAATATTCTACAAAAAAAAGAAATTCGAAAAGAAGATTTTAATTAAGGACACATTATACCATTAACATCTCCACTTATTTCACGAAATGTGTTCAAGAACGCTTCATTCTCTATATTTGAAACAATTATGACGACAACTATGTTTCTATGTAAAGAATTTCGACAAAAGGAAGGCAAAACTTTGCCTAAAGCGAGATCTACTGAGGGCTTCTGATCTATTTTGCAAGAGCATGTTTTCGAGAATGTTTGCAGAGCAGAAAACACCCGTCAGCTCACCAATCAAATAGTGTTTACAATAAAGGACAACGAATTGGTATAAAAAGTGGCAGAGGATGCCAAGAAAAGGGTCGATACAAATGGAAGAAGCGAAGTGAATTTTGTTTTGAATAGTATTTTGTTTGCTCTGTCAAATAAGGTAATCTTTTTACTATAAGGAAAAACCTGGAAGTAGAAGTGGATTAAAATTGCTGTTCTGATTTTGTTCATTAACTTATAATTTTGTTATGTATTAGTTAGCAAATAGGTGCGTTTCATAGCCCATCCAGGTGAGGAACAGCCCCATTTGACCAGCTCTTCGATAAATTTCATACTTAAATCAATCAAATGACATTGTGGTTTGATCAAAACCTTGTTACTGTGTTTAAAAATGATCAACAGACGAAGTCATTTTTATCCAAGAGAGATTAATAGCAACGTTTTTCATTCAATTAATTTTGCTGAATTTAAATTGCCATATTATAATCTTTTCTAATTTAATCGTTTCTTTTCGTAATACTGACTATTGACATGGAAATTACGTTAAACACAGTCAAAAATGGTAGATACATTGTTTCGACAACACTCGACAATAATAATTGCAGTATACGTTCCGTTTCACTTGGGGCTCATGATTTGATCAATGACAGCGCTTCTTCAATAATTCATATCTTATTTCTCATGCAAATCAAAAACGAGCCGTTGTTTTTATGTTCGATAAAGAAATAAGGGGCAGTTTGATTAAAATTCCTCGCAGGCCCTGGGGTTACAAACTCAAAGTAACAATAGAACTGAGAGACTATAGAACCTCACAGCTAATTTAGCCAAGTCGCAATATAATTAATTAAAAGTTATAATTAATTATACATTGACATCGATAATGAAACTTAAAAAATGCAAATTTGCTCTTTCCTTACAACAAAAAATCCTTAAGGTGAAAGCAGTTAATATCCACATACCTACTTTTTAATATTGCGAGATTGAATCGAACAGTTGATTTCTTATTGGAAAAAAATTAATCAAAGTAAGAGTGAAATGCACTCATATTTGTGATGCAAAATTTTATGTAGAAAGGAAATGAAATCAAATTGCAGCATTCTGCAGTTTTTGTTAATTCTATGTTCCCTTAGGGTAGAATACTCAGGGTAGCGCCTTCACCCCACGCGTACCGAGTTCACCCCACGGAAGAGTTATATCGATCTTGTGTCTTACCCAGAGCACTGATAGGGTTACCCCACGTTTTTTTCTTCCCTACTTTGTACTAAGAAGAATCGATATATTTTTTATTCCACGAGAGCTTCGCGGACTACATTCATTATTGAGGAGAGCGCGAGTCACGTACTGAATTTTAATTTAAATTCACGGAATAAATCATATTTTTATTGCTCGGCCGCCTCGGGCGTCTCCACGAGGAGACACTTTTAAAATCAAACGCGACGAAATTCTGTATTTGCTTTTTTTTATGAATGTTTAAGTCTACCAAAGAAAATACATTCTAAGAAATTAAAATATAAAAAAGAGATTTCTGTTTCGTTTTAATTTATATAACCGCTTCCTTGGTTTTAATATAAATCTACCTCAGTAATTTAGACTGTTTATTAAAACCAAGAATATCTGAATCTTACTTTTACATTAAAGAAAACTTACATCAAATATGCTAGTTGCTATACTAGAGTACATAAATTATGGGTTTCTAAAATAATTCGATTTTGGGAAGAAACTTAAAATGAAACCAGTTTTAAGTTTTTATAAACGAACATTTTAATAATAAAATAGTTATTGACATGAATCGTACATTTTGCTACATCAATTTACAACCGGGTCACGTGATCATCACATATGGGCGAAAGGGGTCACACCATATAACACATTCAAGAGACAGATACGTCAACGCAATTGATTTTTTCCTTCTCTCGTTCGGACATTTAGCGCCCGATTTTCCTCTTCTTCGGGGCCGAGGAATCCGTACTCGTTCCAATTAGGTGGAATCAAATGAAATCTGCCAAGTAAATGAGATTAAGAAGCCGCAGATCTGCGCGTGTGGCAAAATCGGGCGTTAAACGAACGAAATGTTTGTACTAAAATTGTGAGGTAGTTTCTCTACGGCGAAAGAACAAAAGGAAAGATCTCTGTTGTACGCTAATAATAATAATGTTAATCATTTCAAGTATTTACAATACCAGTAATTTTATATAATAATCTGTTCTGCTAAATACTACGTAGGAATCTATTAAAAATCAGTCTTGTATAGTTTCGTGTGGAAATAGATTCGTCGTTCAAGGTACTGAGAGGTAGAATTTTGTACCTAAAGTTGTTCGACAAAATTTAAACAATGGTCATCGTCAAAGCTTTTCACACAGCTACATAGTCATTTAACGTACAGAATGGTTTAAATTGATTGTTTGGAATCACCAAAAGGGTGCAATAGACCGTCTTTTAGGTTTTCCATACGCTAAAAATTAGGCTATCACAAAATAATTTTTATGTTGCGTGCTCTCGAAATAGCTTGGGTAAAAAAAAATGCATTTCAACATCTGAGGTCCTTAACTACCCTTATACTCCTCCAGTTATTAACTAAAATGTCTCTACTTTATATTATCGCAAACATTCAGTTTATTTTGTGCAATTTACACTCACTTGTTTATACAAAGTTCTTTTTAAGAAATAAAGAATCAAGAATTAAGAAATAAAGAATTTTGTTTCAAAACAGAAACACTTATGTCCTTGCTTGATGATAGGAAGCATGATTTTGTAAATAAGACTGATAAGATGAAAATATTTTCCTTGAATAATTTTTAAAAATACTGTGACAGAACAGAAAGTATCAGAAGAGGCGTCATTATCTAACTTCAAGTAATTTGAATTTTCAACATTTTTTCTTATTTGAAAGTACCTTTGCATTCTGATTCTGTAATCCTTTACATCCATACATTACGTGCACGGGTCTACAAATGTAAAATATTGATTTCTTTGCCTAATAAATTCCAGTTTAAATTTAAACTTAGGTTCGCAAATAAATCACGGACGCAAATGTGTAGGGGCCCAACTCTCCCAACATCAGAATGAACAATAGAAGATTTTTTATTTTTAACTTATATCAATGCAATGATAATGTAATGCGACACTATTGGAATACCCTTAAATGTAATACATCAAATGTAGGACACAAACTGGAATTCATCCATTGGTTTTCCTCCCGTTTTAGATCTTTACTGATTGGCACCATTGGATGCAAATTTTTTGAAAAGAAACCTGGCCAGAGGTGATGGATACATTATTTCTAAACAAAGCTTAAGAACGGATCATGTAAAAAAACGTGAAGAAATATGTGGAAGAGTAAGGATTAAAAGCGCATTGAGAGACTCCAGACCCTATTGAAAAATAAAATTCTGAGCAAAGAAGGTAAAAAAAAGTGTATGGACAAGTTTCTTTCTGGTTTCTGGTTGTATTGCGCCAGAGTTCTTCTTTCTTGCCAACCTTTCTTACAAAAGCACTTCCTCAGAACTGCTATTGCCATTCTTCTTGTCAACTTCTAAGGCGCAGTAGTGACATGATGAGCAGCAGTATTCCTGAGGAAGTCTACAAAAACGTCGGCAAAAAAGAAGAATTATGGACACCGGCCGCGTAATTAATAAGTTAGTCTATTTATAAAGAAATGTTAAGAGCTATCCTGAGTATACGTATAGAGAAAACTATAACCATGTGAGATAAAATTAGAAACAAGAGTGCAGAAGGAAGTACTAAGCGGATTGGATTAATGAAAGATGGAGATAGTGAAGTGGCGAATTAACATAGATGACTGAAAAAATTAAATAAGTAGAAAGTAACTGTGCCAAGTGAATTTTTTAATTAAATGTGGCACTAATGATTGGGTTTTGACTGAATTTATAGAATTCGGGACAGTTACGGACTCAGCGTATTTGCGAACCCATACGCAAACATGGCCAGCACCTGACAAGATGATAAAATTGTACGTCAACTTTTGCGCCCCTGCTCTGCCAAAAGCATTATTCATTCCTACTCATAAACACGGCAAACCCTACCTTCCTACCAAAGAGACATAAATATTTTAAAATTATTTATAAAAATTAAAGAATCACATTTCTTTCTAATTATTAAGTAGTTTACTAGAGTGAAGATCATATGAATTCATGTAATTTGAGACATAAATATTTTAAAATTATTTATAAAAATTAAAGAATCACATTTCTTTCTAATTATTAAGTAGTTTACTAGAGTGAAGATCATATGAATTCATGTAATTTTGTGTTCCTATTTTACTTTACAAATTCTAGTTGAATTTAAATTTAGGGATGCAGATCTATCGAGGGTGCAAATGTGTAGGTGCGCAACTTTCCCGAATTCAGGAGATGAGTCATTTTTGGATAATATTTGCAGAATCTTTAAATCGAAATAAAATTGATTATAATTAAAATTTAAACCATTCCGTATTTTCTAAATGCTTGAATGAAATATATCGCTTTTGATACGTTAGACCATTGCAAAATTTTGTTGACATAAAACTATGTACACAAAATATTTATAACAATCAATACGCAATACATACCACCAATTTGAAAGTTGATGCGTAGTAACTATATTGAGTGACATCCTATTCACTTATCGATACTACATAGAAGAATAACATTTATTGATAATGAGTCGTATTTTTTGTGAACGTTGATTGATTTACTAAAATTACAAAGAAATACAACTAATAATAGTAAATATCTACAACGTGAAAACCCTGTATATTTATTTATTTTATTTTTTTGTAATAGAAACAACGAAATAGAACTTAAGAAACTAATAGGAAAAAATACCCGTATAGATTGCTAAAACAGAATCGATAGAAATGGCACATTTACTCTTAGAAAAATAGTCACCATACGCTAAGATTTCCTTAAGCCTAATTCAACCGGTTCAGAATATTGCAAACACTTTCGAACAGTGTCTTACACAGAAGTTGCTTAAAAAACAACCAAGCAATAAAAATTATCGTTATTAACAACACGACGATACAGCCACTTTTTTTTCAATCTTACTCAGAAAAACACATTCATTTACAGGTTTGACATCAATTTTTTTTAATACACCAGAAAACGATATGTGGTATCACCTATTTATTTACACACAGAAATTCTTCTTTATTTTACTAAAAGAACGCCAACGTAAACTAAATCTGCCTTCTCCAAATTATAAATCTTACACCCTAACAGAAAATAACAGCACAGCAAGTTCAAAAAAAAAAGCAAACGATAATAATTTTCGACCGAGACAGGTTAAATATTGTAACTAATGGTCAAAATTGGCCCCCAAAATGAAAAATGATCCTGCACGAGTGTGGGAAGCCGAGTTCACTGACCGTCCGTTGCAGAGGGATGATACAAAATTTTTTAAATCGATTCCATTCTCGAAGAAATAGCGCGCGCTTTTGGGCCCGTTTTAGGTAAATTCGGCCGAGGGCATCGACCGGTCCTTGGTGAAGTAACCGCCGGGAGGTGTCGAATTTCAGCGAAATTGAAAAAAGAAACTGGTCCGAACGGCGGCATGAATGAGAACGAATGAACAGGATACGCGAGCAGAAAAAATCGCATAAATACAAAGGAAGCTAATTCGGGTGGGAAACGTGCTGCTAGTAACTCGAGAAATTTTCGGAAATTTTTCGATTTGAGGAACTGACCCGAAACGCGAGGTGGTTTTTTTTTTATGGACGTGGCCGTAAAATGAGCTACCGAAGGTTTATTGCCGTAATGAGGAAGAAAATCTTTTCAAACCAAGAAACCGGGTTACCTACTTTACCGTTAAGTATTTTTGTGAAAAAAAAACGAAACCAATTTTCTAAGTTCAATGGAAACAAATTCGTCATTAACATAATATTTGATTTAACAATTTAGAAATGTTTTAAAGTTTAGTTTCATTTGTAAAAAATATGACAATGAATAATTGGTTCGATATTAAAAATTTTATGATTTAAATTACAATTGAAGTCAATCAATATTCAATTAAGAAAAAGAAAAACAAAAAATATGATTAATATCGTAAAATTTAAATAATATTTATAACAATTTCGTTATAGTTTATCAACATACTGCTTAAAAATCGCACAAATCTCAACGTTCCGCTATCGTTTGGAAACTCCTACAGAGAGCGTTGAGATTTGTATGATTTTTAAACTATCTGTTGAAAAATTATAACAAAATTATTCTATAAAGTATCATCTGATAATAATCTAATTGAATTACGCAAAGTTTAAAAATTATTACACACTCAAAATATAAACACAAAATGTAGAAAGAACATCCTATATATATTACAATTTTGTTCCAACAAAAAAGGAACGTTAGAAAGTTTTGCTGTAATAAAATATAAATAAAATTTAGATAGCTTTCAGTTTAAATTAAAAAATTGTAAATAAAAAATTAAGTAAATCCGAGAAATTTTAACAAACAGATTACATTTGAAACTGATTACTAAAAGCAATTTATTAACAACTATAACATAAAATTTGAAAGAAAAGAAAATAATTAAAGAATTAACGTACGCAGAAGTTACCCAGAAATTTTTCTTTGGTTTTAAAAAATTCATTAATCGCTACATAAGCGCTGATAAGAATAGTTGTGTGACAACCGAAACGCGCATTCCTTTCAGGATTAAAAAATATACAGTGTGTTCTTATATAATCAAAATGTTTTCGCTCTACAGTAATTAATTTGCATTGTTAAAGGCAATATCACTTCAATTTCAACAATTATTTAGAAAAATTTTGTAAAATCTGTACAAAATCTCTTCCTCAAGCTAGAATTACGTGAGCGATTACAACGCAACTTGCCTTTCCACTTCAAAATATTCAACGTCATCGGACCTGTTGCATTTCGAGTGTCGTCAACTGATATTTAAAAGATTAACCCCTGTCACTTTGAAATACGTTCGGAATTAGAGGCCGAAGCACCGTCCACCCATAACTTCGCTTTCAACCCTTATCTGCAAAGAGGCCTCGAAAGACAAGTGCAACGACCGCATCCGCACAAACGCAGGCACCCGGAGGACCGATTTGCGGTCTGTTGCAATAAACTGGAGCAGTATAATTTACGGTTTTGTGAACCGATATGCAAAACGGATTTGCAGGTAGACGGTGGCAAGAATTGTTAGTCCGCAGATGCCAAATTGTTCCGGCACTAAAATTACAGAACTGGAGTGACCGAACTAGATTATAAAAATGCTTCCAGGAAGAGAGTATTTTTAGAAACTTAAAATATTCACCGGTTTATTATCCTAAAACATGTTTTAGTTGGAAGTCGAAATTGACTTAACTTCAAAACATGGCAAAATAAATTAAAAAAAGGAACGAAAACTAAAATGCATCTAACCAGCTGTACTTACATACAATATTTCCAACATAAAAACAAGTTACTAAAAAGAATTGAAAAGTTTAGGAAACTTTTTGAAAAAGTGTCAAAATAATTTAGCTTGTAACTTGATGTTTCATTAAAGTCTCCGAATTCCATGAATAATAATAATTATCACAACAGCTTAAAAAGTCTAATAAATTAATTTTAAAAGAACCTTTCCTCTCCTAGCAGGAGAAAAGACGATTCTGATTGCGATAAGGTTATAGAAAGAAATTTCTATTCTGATATTAAGTTGTCACAGCAAAAAATGAACTTAAACACAAATGAAAAAAATTTGCCAATTATTTATTATTATTACCTACTGGTTAGATACAATATACAAGAAGAAAATTAAAAAATGTACATATTTACAGAAAAAATCTGGCAGATTTATTTTGCGTTAACGTCGTGAATGAAGGTGAAGTGACTTTGAAAAAAAGGAAACATTCACACATCTACTGAAGCGAAAACTAGGCTATTGTTGAGGAACTTGCATACCAGACTGTACAGAACATCGCGTAATATACAAATACAATATAAATTAAACAAAACATCCCTGACAATGAATGACAAGTTGACTTGACATACCCGTACTTGTTAGAACAAATAAAACCGGACTAGGACTGACTCTGGGGGAGCCTCCGCTGTAGAAAGATCGCCGCCGAAGAGTCGTCCAGATCGTATTCTTCGTCGGGATCCTCCCTTGAACTGGGTGACCTCGACAGGGGTGAATCGCCACTGCTGTGCGAGTGCAGGCCCGTACTCATCGATAGATCTTCAGGTTCGGTTTGCTCTGGTAGAGTGACGCGCAGTGGCAGAGTTACCAAAGGGGCGCTAGGTATTCGTAACATCCTTTTTTGCCGAGTATCTTCCTCGTTTTCATCAGGTATATCCGGGCTAGCTTCTTTATCGGGAATGCCGCACTTGTGTTGAATCAGATGATGTCTTCTCCTGTATTTACTGTGACAGCGATCGCAGGAAAACGGTTTCTCGTTTGTATGGATTAGCAAATGCGCTTTCAGTTGATTCGAGTCAGAAAATCTAGACGAGCAATGTTCGCAGGCGTACGGGCGTTCGCCTGTATGCACCCTTAAATGTCTTCTTAGATTTGCTACTTGAACAAACTGTCTGTCGCAGTGCTCACAATGATAAGGCCTTTCGCCGGTGTGCAGCCTCATGTGCGTCTTCAGATGGTGATCGCGTGTGAATCTTTTATGGCACTCGGGACATTCGAACGGTTTTTCCCCCGTGTGCGTGCGCTCGTGGTTCTGGAGAACGTGTTTGTAACCAAACGATCGATTACAAACCCCGCACGTAAATTGTTTGTCGCGATTGCTATCTTTGTTGACGGCGTCGCTGCTAGACGGCGGCGACGACGAGCTCGACGTGGGCGATGTGAGTGGAATATCTTCTTCCGCTTTTTTCGTCGACTTCCGCTTCGATAATTTCGCATCTGAGCTACTGCTCGTCACCACGTTGTTGTTGTTGTTGTGCTTTCGCGATTTTAAGGCGGGCGATAATTGTTCGCTGCTAGTTGGCGGAGAGGGTGGCGAATTCGGCGTCCAAGCCGACGCGAAAAGACCCGGATGGAAAAATGCCGGATTCGCGGGGATTCCCAGGCCAGACGCCGCCATTAATTGGCTTGCCATTAGCAGCTGTGATGGAGTGAACATCGCCGAATTCGGAAAGGACGGGAATGCCACGGACGTTAGGGGATTCTTCAGAGTTGTTGTCTCTTCTGATTCCACTTTCATTGTTTCTCTCGATGACAATATTTCTGCAATAATAATAAATATGTAAGAAGCAAAATTTCTTTAAGCATGCGTTATTAAAAGAAAGCAAAACAAAAATTAAGAACATCTTTGAAAGCTTTACGAAACGTAACGAATATAATCCCCGTACAATAGGAAAATACGCAGAGTATTTTTTTGCAAGTGACCTAAATATAAATGAATGACACCAACACGAGGATTACAAAATTTAAAATGAAAAAAAAAACCATTACGCAAAAAATAATGTGTATACATAAAGGATCATAACGATACAAAAAGCACAATGAAATACCAATGGAACTCGTTAAAGACGGATCACTTTATCTTAAATAAATTCAAACAGTAGAACTGCACCGTTATAAAAAAATAAAAAGAAACATAATTATTTCAGGATTGAGAAAATATGTAACAAAAAACAAATACAATTTCACAAAGACATTGGAATATAAAACTGAAACTGTTCTTAAGGAAAAAAATCAATGATGCGAGATATAGATAAAGAGTTTCTATATAATTTTGCATAGGATTCGTTTCCGTTATGAAAACAAGACAAAATAGAGTTTATTTATAATAATTTCAATTTCAATTTTACTACAGCAGACGGTGAAGATTTTATTTTTACTTTTTGTTGTATAAATTTCTACACATTGCGTAAAATTATAGTAGAATCGCAACGAAGAGTTTTTTTACAATTTAAAACTGATTAAATTATTAACTCGTAAGAAAAAAATTGTTGAATAGTATTGAAATGAAGTGTAATCGCGTGATTATCTGCGTTTTCTTATTAGCCGTTTAATGAGGATGATTTGTAGATATAAATTCTACAAATTATATTAACAAATACAATTGTTTTTTCTCTGTGCATTTCGCAGTTCCTGCTGCTTTAAAAGAACCAGCCCATCCTTGACTGAAACTGAAAGTAAAGTCTACAAAAAATGATTATGAAACCAAAAGAATCACATCCACTTTCCGACTATGTGATTCTTAACGTTTGTGTTTCGTGATCCTCTTTCCGAGGATGTGATTCCTAACATTTGTGTTTCGTGATCCTCTTTGTGAGGATGTGATTCTTAACTTTTGTGTTTCGTGATTAATTTTATGTAGACTTCAGTCAGGGATGTAAATTGCGATGTAAATTCTGTTCGAGAACAGAATAAACGACGACTGAATGATGATAAGAAGAAAAAAGAAGAAAGAGAAGATTATTAAACTCAAATGGTGACATAAGAATCATCAAAGTTAGAGCAAAGGAGGAAAACATTACCTAAAAAATAGGATGGAAAAAGAATCCGCAAGTTTAAAACGGTGATAAGATTATTTTATTGCCTTACGTATGAATATAAAAATATGTATGCCATATTTCCCAAATATCTTAAGTAGATTGAATAGAAGGTGAGACATCTGAAAATGTTCAGATTAAGCTTGGACTGAAACAAGGAAACCCTCTCTCAACTCTCCCGTTAAACGTATCATTGGCGAACATTATAAAGGAAGCCCAACTGAATGGGGATTGTAATATCAAGTACAGGAGTCATCAAATAATAAGATATGCAGATGGCATGAATTAAATAGCCAGGAACGAGAAAGATGTTAAAGAAATTACGAGATTTCTAGAAAGGGCATACAAAATTGGCCAACTAAGTGAAAAAAGTTATATTATAAGAGAAAGATGGAACGTTTATACAAGCAACGCAACAAGGAGAATTGGAGTTCAAAAAAGTAAAGGAATTCACTAATCACAAACAAATGTAAAAAGGGAAAAGAGATTGACAGAAGGATAATAAAAGTGAACAAGTGCGCAGAAGTTAGCGATTGACATGACACAAATATTTATCCAAAGATACAAGAAAAATTGTGAGCCATGGATTCTAAACAAGGAGTTTAAAGAAGACATGAGGAGAGATAAAAGATAATCAGAAGAACTTTTTAGGAAGGAAGAAAATCGATACTGCAAAAGATGAATGAAGAAGTAAACGGAACCAAAAATAAATGAAATAATAGTAATAAAGGCCAGGACACTGTAAATATATATCGAATATCAGGATCGTAAAAGAAACAATTTGGAAGAAACCGGATTGCAAGAAGAGGAAAGAAAAACTTAGAAAAAGATGTAGAGTCTGTTTTAAGAATTTGATGGGAAAGGAGGTACAAAGCGAGAGACAGGAAAAATGGAACAAATTGGTGAAGTTATGGACCTTAACGACTACTTAAATCTCTAAACTCGTATACATCTTAATACAAAGCAAATATATGATGAAATGAAGAAATAGAGGCCAAAAATTTTTCAGTAATTAATTTGGTTTGAAAAGGAAAACATTATCAATAAAATGTAAAAAAGACAGAAGAGTATATGATAATAGTTTATGTTCTATTATTCTTCTATTTTTCCTATTTTCTCAATCGTAAATGCAATGTTTCAACGACCACATAAGTTTTCGAATTACAAAAGAAAGTGTGGAAATCAACCACGGTTTTAGTTAAACAAGAGAAGGCCTTACACTATAGAGAAGGAAATGTAATTTAATTTGAAGGTTTTAAGAGGGAAAATGTCTGCTAGCACAAGAAAGAACGACCTAAATTTGAAACTGTAGTCGATGATTTAAAAAAATCATTCGAAAGAAATTTCATCTTTATTTAGAGTCGACAACTTCTCCAGTTTATTTGTTTGTAAGTAAATTAATTTTAGAAAACTATAATATAAGGAATACATTGTAGTTATAACTGAAATTGCGCAACGTGTATTGTCAAAGAGCAACACAAACGATAGATAAATTCGGGAAGCAATTACCGCAAATATTCAGAAGCACATAAACGAAACTGTCGAATCATCCGGCATTGACAAGAGGTTCTCGCTCATTCACGTCCGACGTGCAGGAAAACGTTTGAAAGAGGTATTCTATTGACACATGGGTTATACGGACAGTTTAGCATTTGTGCGTAATGTTGGATAAATAACATGCCTGTCACGACTGTAGCCGTTTGCAAAGGTCTCCGGCGCGCGTATTTTGGCGGGGCACTCGAGCGAACACCATTCGAACGTCTTGGGCCATTGTCGATTATCTTGGGCTCTATTGTAACCGGAATGTATCACGTGCACACATGTTTGTTACGTGCGATTTTTTCAAGAAACCGGAAAACTGAGCGCCGAATTAATTCGATCGTCGAATCGTGGAACGAAGGGAAGAGTTAAGGGCAAGAAGCTTCTAATGAAGCAAGGGGAGGAGATAATGGCAAAGGATAATGGCTCGCGTCTGCGCTTCTTCGCAGGACAACACGGGGTGGAGTTTTGACATCCGAGATTCATTACTGTTCTCATTACGATCGTTATGAATCGCTGCTTTGAATTGACGATAGGCTTTTGTAATGCAGTTTTTAACTTTTAATTGCCCCCGAACTCGTATTGGGATTCATTATGGCACGCTAAGAAGAAACTTTCGAGCGAGACCCAGTTTCAATGTCGGATATTCGTTTTTAATTAATTTTTAACTGCGACAACCTTTAAGAAATTTTGTAGAACAACATTAAGTTCACGATAAGAATAACGCAACGGATTCAAAAAGAAGTATATAATTCAAATTAACAAAAATTTTTAATACTTATTATATTTTTCAAATATAAAAGATTTTGTAATGGTTTTCCAAAGTGATAAAATAATTAACAATGATATTTTATATTTTTTTAATGATATTGTATGTAACTCTCAAATGATAACTTCATTATTAACAAATATGTACTTACATTAACAATAAGGAAGATTTTTTTACTATAAGAAAGTTAATCAAATACCAAATTAATTTTACTCCATCATCGAATTTTTTATAATACTGCAGTTCTTACATTGTAATTCTTACACTTTAATAAATTGACAAAAAATGAGAAAAATTAAAACTGTACACATACCGGGTGTCTATTTTGATTACGCACCATAGGGATTTCAATGCAATTTTTTTTTTTAATTGTAAACTCCTGCTCTTCTATCGAATATATCATAAAATACTAAACGGCATACTACGTAGCTTTGTGTTATGCAATAGCTAAGGCTAGTTTTAAAATTAAAAAGAAAAAAATTAAGTAAGCAGATATTTTTTTATTTCACATTTTTGATCAAGCAGTCAAACTTCTAATTGAAAAATTATTTATGGTATAGAAAACTAACACTTTTTCAACTCGTTTTCGATGTTGACTCGCATCTTTGTTTCTGGTGTTAAAATAAACTAAAGAGATAGGTATTATCTAGTGCGTCAAGCACTTCTATCTTTAAAGGAGTTAGTATTATCCAGAAAATGAAAGAATATTTACTGTTTGGGCAGTCACTTGTATCTTAACATATTTTTAATGTTGCATCTTTTATTCCTTGTTCCTTTGTGTGGAAATAACCGAATTCCTTATTGCACTAGAAAATTAAGCTTATCTGGAGGAAGTGGAATAAAGATATACATAAGGCCTTGCCAATATTTCCCGGTAAATGAAGCTTGTATTAACTATGTTGATTATATCACTATTTTTGATCCACTTTTTGTTTCTATTATATTTAATGCGCAAATAAAATGACGATCCTATTCTAAAGCAAGCATTCACTGCAATTGGTAGGCATAATTTGTAATGAGAACGTTAATACATACATACGTAATACATACATACATCATACATCAAAATTTACCAATAGATGAAAATTAAATCTGTGTGAATTAACACCTTTAGGAAAATATTTCTCTTTTTTGGATTAAATGCGGTGATGACTTTCACCAATGCAGATAGAATATTTTACTATTCACTGTAATTTATCTCCTACTTATTGAATTAACGAATTAAGGATAATATGTTTATTGTACGGTGTTAAGCAAGAGTTGCGCTTATCCTTGTTGGTGCAAAATAATTTCTCCTTTTTTTAATACTTATTTTTAGATCCATTTTAATCGGGAAAAGACAACAATAATACTAAATTTCTTAAGCATTGCAACTTTTCAGGTAAAATTTTATCTACATGGTAATACTGATTAGGAGGATAACAATGTATCACAATATTTTTTATGTATGTACTCCGAAGAGGCCGAACTGGTATAGAATTAAATTATTTTTACAAAGGAAAAGCCTCTAATTGGCTGCAATCACAAATTTCACAACATAAATTTGATTGTAAAAAAATCTCAAAAACTAGTGCTTTAGCTCAGCATGATCAATTTATAAATTATGCTTTAGATTTTGAAAACGATTTGGATTTTATAATGAATTATGTCAAACGAACACTGAAAATGGCACTAACACTCAACGTTTCACTACCACTTGATAGCTAAATTTTGTTTTCACTCCTGACAAAGCTATCAAGCGATAATGAAACGTTGAGCGTTAGTGCCATTTTCAGTGTCCGTTTGAGATAATTCATCACACAATTTCACCGGACAAGAATCTACCTTAATTATGGAAAAGTTTTAGGTAAAAAAAATATTATCGTCCAGATTATTATTAGAACTCTTTCACATTAAAAAAGATCTGATTTACAAAATAAATTTAGCCTGTGAATTTTTTTAATTAAATTTTAATTTTCGAGGCTTTCTGAAGAGTCTAAAAATGTTATTCAATCTTTAGATTGTTGGAAATTACAATTTCCGAGTAAACAAATGTGTAAATTGTTTATATTATGTTTATGACAAATTTAATGGAATTTTTAATTGGAAAAATCTCTGTAATTTGGTTTAACTTGTCAAGATCTAAATAAAAACAATTTGAGTAAGTCACAGTGTTAATTCTTAGGAAATATAATAATTATTATAATCTTTGCAGTTTCTCTGATGATTTTAATAAAGTTGTTTACGAAAGCTTAGCTACTTGAAAAAGGTTTTATTATTTTTATGAATTTTGGATCGAAAAACTGGAAAAAGCTTCAAATAAATTACATAGATTAACAATTTCGTTATTTATGTATGAAATTTATGAAGTATACTTCTCTCGAGGCACAAGAAATTTAATGAAATACAAGTTCTGAATTTTGGTAGATGTGAAAAAAAGTTAGCAAATGTGTTGTCATCAATAATGTTCTTATAGCTAAGAGAAGCCTAGGAATTTTCATAAAATTTGTCAATATCTGCATTCTCAAAGTATTTAGGAATATTATATAAAATGTAATCTAAATGAAACAAGAAAATGCTTAAAAAACGGAAGAAAATTTAAACGGATTCAAGAAGGATAATAGAAAGAAAGAAAGAAACGACAGCAAGAAGAGATGCTATAGTTGCACCAAGACTAATACAAGGCAAGTATTTTGAAATTAGATGTTTTCGTTTTGGTTATGAACCATCAGATAACGAGTGTACTCAAGAGTACAATTCAGATAAAAATGATAAATCAAAAACCTATGATTTTTATAGGATTCTCGATAAATTTCATTTCATTCATAGAACTTGATCTGAGGAACCCGAGCGAAATTGGTTAATTGAATTTCGTCTTCAGCGGGAAACACAAATATAAAATGTGAAGAAAGGTTTTCATTATTAGATCGAATTGGTGGAAGTAAATTTTCACGTTTCGAAAATACCAGAACCACCTTTAGATGACGAGAAACTAAACGAACAAAAAAAGAAGTTATTATTGCAACACCAGGATTTGCCCTTGCTTATATTTTACAATATATTAAAGGCATTCGTAAAGAGCCAGAAAGAAACATTTTTATTTCAAGAAAGTACTGATCGAAACTTCTCGATGTTAAGAGGATTTCTCCTAGACTGTGCAGAAGGTGCAAAAACTGGTCTAAATTTCTCTCATGTATGGAATCGTCATCCTGACTGGACAAAAGAAAAATAAATTTTCTTGTATACGATAAAAAACTATATGGTTTTAGAATTTCAAAAAAGGAAGCTGGTCTAAGATATGATAAATATGATAAGTGCACGAGATCGATTCACTTATTACATTCCAAAAATTATAGACCTAGAGAATTATATGTCGTTAATGAATAAATTATTGACCAGAAAATTTGTTTATTATTATTAAACCCCCAACATGATGCCCACGCCAGTAAAAAAATCTAAAAATTAATTGAAATGGCAAGAAGAATTAAAAAAATAAAAGCTGAAGAGGCTAGCAAAGGAATTATCAGAACCAAAAAATGAATCCATAGGATAACAGTAGTACCAAACCTAAGGTACGCTGGTACATACACAAAAAATTTCTAAAAACTTTTGATAATAAAATAAAAAACAAATACTTATACAGCCCATTGGAAAATTATTTTCTCGAGTAAAATAACTAAACCAAAACTGCAAACTTAAACAACATTTTTATTATTTTTTATTAAGAATTAATTAACCAATAAAAGGTTCACTTGAACATGATATAAACACTGGTGCAAGTGATAATGAAAAACTGTAAATTGATATTATTAAATGCCCCGCAACGAGTTGCATTATCGCCTTCAAAATGCATCAAACGTTAATTTATTAACGTTAAAACAATAAGTGTAAGTGCGATAAGTTTTGTTTTATGAAACGAACAACGATAATAGCGTCGTCTGGCTGCCGCCGTTAGCCATTACTTTCTTATCACGCGTTATTGTTTGTGATGATAAGAGCCATCGGAATGTTCTTCCTTTCTATTTCCTTTATTCGATTTCTGGACGGCTTGAAGCACGTTAGTATTTTATAATTTGGAATCGCCAAGATTTAGCCGACGGCCGGCACTAAAAAATCATTTAAAAAACGTTAGTTATATAATAATCATGAAAACAAGCTGTTTATATTATTTCTTATTAATGAGTCGTTCTAATTACTTTATATTTTTTTATGTTTTACTTTTCAAATATTAATTAGAAATTTCCATAATAATTTTTGTATTGTGGGCAAAATGTGCAATTTTATTATTTTAAAATCTAGAGCATTCATTACTTTTTAAAATGAGATTTTTGTAATAAAGAAAAATATGAAACGATAAAGCAATTTTGTAGTTACAAAATACGCATACAAATCAAGTGCTTTTAATAAATATGCAATTTATTTCGGCTACGTTTTAAATAACTTGGTAATGAAAGTTTCGCTGTCGGATCACAGTTTTCTCAGCGAAACGTCGATTACTGAGAAATTTACTATGTGTTCTGGAAAAGTACGTTTAAAAACTTGTCACATAAAGAACAAGGAATAAATTTGAATACAAATTTTGAAAAAATTAATTTAAAAACAAAGTTCATTCCCCGCTTTGACCTATCGACTTCAGCAGTTTTTCATTCGCGACGTCACAGTTCTTACAAATTGCTTAATAATTTTTGAGTTGTTGATGTTTTAAATTTTCAATAAAAAAAATTTACTCTATTGTGTTATGAATTATCTCAAAAGGGCACCGAAAAATGGCACAAATGCTCAACGTTTCACTATCGCTTCAGAGCTTCGTCAGTGATAGTGAAACGTAATAGTGGCATTTGTGCCATTTTTCAATGTCCGTTCGAGATAATTCATTACACAATTTCACCGGACAAGAATCTAATTGTTAATTGAATTTAGAAAAAAAAGTCACAAAATATTAACATGTGAAGTTGACAACTACATATTTTATTAACACGTTATGGCGTGACATCGCACTGCCAATTTTTTACTTAAAATTGTATGAGAAACGATGAAGCAACAACCAATTTGCTACCTAATAAATAATAAGCTAATAAACTATGCCGCAAAAAGCGATCAAATAACAGCGAAATATGAAAACTCTAGAAATTTGTTTCGGGTCGGTTTTGACTGCAATGAAATCCTCAAACATCCTCTAGACATCTGTTTCGGTGCTATTTGGGGTCTCGTCAGCAAATTTGTCATTTCTTATACAATTTTAGTTCAAAAATTGGCCGTGCGATGTCGTGACCCAACCAGTTCTTTAAATAGTTAGGATAGGTCGGTGAAATTTTGAGTTCTCGGAGTACTCTTCTGCTGAAGAGGCCCCAAATAACTTCGAAACATCTATCCAGAGGAAGCTCGAAGATTCCATTGCAATTTTTTAGTTTGTTAAGATATATTTTATTTAAATATGAAAATGAATACTTTCCGCAAATTTCGGAAAAGTGAGTAAAGAATTGTCTTATATAGAGGAGCACTATCAAAGGTACTTTTTAACGGTTTTCTTAAATAATCAAAATTACATCGTCGAATTCAACAACGAGTAGAATTTGATCATGGTTTTCTACCTTTAGGACAGATTAAAATTTCATGTTATTTTTACATAATTTTATTATGTATCTGTGCATATTTGTAAGATATGAAATCTAGGAAAAAGTCCTCCGAATTTTTTTAAGTACATAATGAATACAAAAGTTTTAAAATTAAAAAAATATTTCAAAGAGAACACAATTCAATGATGACATCATCAGCATCAATTTAATACAAAATAAACAAAAATAAGAAGTAAATAATTAAAGAATAGTTTGAATCACTACATCCTGCGATCACTTTTTGACACAACTTTGCTGACGAGACCCCAAACAGGGCCGACACAGCTGTACAGAGGATGCTCGAGGGATCCACTGCAATCAAAACCGATTTGCAACAAATTTTTTAAAATAATTAAAGCTCAAAATTACAAATCAAATATTTTACATTATCTATAATAAATTGGTGAATTTATACGCGCTTTATTATTTACACGAATTAAACATTTTTTAAATTGAAAACTAAAAACAAAATAAAAATCTCACTTGATTAACATTAATTAATTTTATTTAATTAGAAAGTTTACGCAAAAATTAAAAAACTCTTGAGCTTTTTCAGTATAATGAAGGCTTGCGACGGTAGATTTTTTAACTGAAGATAATTCTTTTCAAAATTTACATAAGCAAAACAATATATCGTAAAAGCATGCAAGGGCATAAAAAAATATTTGGGGGCGACTTAATCACTAATTTAACTGAAAATGCAATTAATCCTTATCATAAAACAATCGTTGAATAATTGCTTTAATTTTCAGGAAAAAAAGTGTAATACTAAATCTAAAGTTTTATTAATTCTGAAAGATTCTTACCTCTTTTCGGTGTAGTTTCTTGTAACAGCGGCATCATCGTTGATTTTCCTCCTCTGAAGAAGTCACTCGGTCCAGTCTCTCAAAATCATGTGTGGAACGTTTCACTTTATTACGCACATGCTTAAAAAAATCGGAACAAAAATTGCGAAAGGGTGGGTTTCGAAAGTTCAGGCGAACTTGAGTGCTTTCATGGAAATTCTTGTTTACTAATACGTTCGTAAGGAAATCGGTAACCTGTCATGTGGTACCACACATGGAAAGCAGTCGCATACTGAATGTAAAAACCATACGCACGAGGGTTGACCTAACCTAGCCCAACGTAACGCACTTACCCCCCCTTGGAGAAGTGGGGGCGCAGTGGAAGGGAGAACTGGAGCACCCCTAAGGACGAGGAAGTCTTCTGCATCGCCCGCGGGCTAGTAAATTTTCGTTCGTTTATGGTTTATTGTATGTAGTGGATTTTACACTTGTGGACTGACATAAATCCATAAATCACAGTCCTGGAACTTTGCAAAACAAGTACAGGAACCGTAAAATAATAAATTTGAAAGTTGTGAAAATTGAGAATTTATGTATTCATAGGTAAAACGTTTTTCACTGAGAACTTGGAACAATTAGGAGTAAAATAATGAGACTTGAATGGAACTGTTATTTATTTACTTACAAATCGAAGTACTACAGAATTCAAAAACAAAAAGTAAACAAATATTGTAAATGTTACAAATTTACAAATAACATCAAAAATGAATTTCTAAATAGAATTAAAATGTAATTCTAATTACTTAAAGTAACACAAATATTCAATTCATTCTGTGAGGATTGTAAGAATTAAGGGGTTTCATTTTTTAATACGTAAATAAACAACGCAACTTCGCGTTTATTAATAATTTAAGATAATCAATTTACAAAAAAAAATCACACTCCGTCGATACATTTATTAAAACTATTGCAATATTTATTTCTAAGGGAAGTTAAATTTAAATAACGTTTTTGAATTCGGCACTAAGAGTTTTTCCTTTAGCGACAGTTACCCAAAAATCTTTATATCCGGAATATCATTTTTAACTAAAATCAACGTTCTCTGTAATTTTTTCTTTCCTTATTTATGGTGTTTCTTATTTGGGTAACTAGCGCCAAAGAAGGGAAAGTTTGCGTTAAATAAAATATTGTACAGAGCTTTGTCTCGTGAAATCTAATAAGTTATAGTTGCAACAAATTTAGATTTATTGGTAATTGATGGGATAACATGCATTCCAAAAAATTTCCAATTGAGGTAGGCCGTGTTAGTGAACGTAAATATGTCCGAATCTTACTGTATACCAACTGAACTTTATGTACAATTGTAAATTCTGTCATTTGAATACACAAATAAACAACCCACAACGTAAACTAATAAACGCTTAATTTAACAAATTTAAAAATAATTTTGTTGCAGATGTTGGAAATGATTTCCACCCATTCTTTTCGCAGTACTGGACTTGTATAAGTTTTATTCCATGTAACAAATCTGACGAAATATTCACTTTCTCACATTTGGCAGTAATTCATTGCGTGAGTTTTTCAATTGTGACTATTAGAGTTTTATTTTAAAGATATGTCAACAAGAAAAAATCAAGAGAAGCAACAAGAACCTGAGGGCCAAACAATGGGAATATATCTGCTTAAGAGGTCGTCGAGAAATATACAATACAAACGAGAAAAATACAATGATATTTTGCGCTATAAGTGCAGTTGTTCCATCCTGTTGAAAAGATTCTTCATGTACGAATATTTCATCGTCATGGAGTTGGCTTATGAAATTCTGAAGAAATTGGTCCCGATAACTACTCGTCGTCGATTTCATCTAATACCAATTGTCGGGGGATGAAGCAAGACTTCAGTATAAACGTGTTGTTTTTCAGCACTCCATGCCCGCATGTATCGTAAATTAACGTGTACTGTAAGGTAAAACCACGCTTTTTAGAAAAGAGACCGATTTAAAAGATCTTCATTTGCGTTAGTCAGAAACCAACGGGAAAACTATATCCGTTTTTCCTCATCTGTTAATGATATTTCTTGGACTGCAGTTAGACAGCCAGGATGTAATTTTAAATCCTTTTTCAACATACGTTGATAAGTTGAAAGTGATAATTTCGTTTGTTATAATGAAGTTGGAGGAGAATCATTCATGATTTGCTCAACACCTTCAGAACTTCCGTAGTCCTTTTGACTGGATGATAGCTTTCGAGTTTTCGATTAATATTTCCGGTTTGAAGAAACAAATTTGTCAAGTGCATTAAAATGTTGTAAAATTGTTCATATGTAAATGACACCTCAGGAAACTTCCTTTGAAAACCAGCCAGACAATCTTAGATCGAGAAACGGAACGGAAATATGCTTTCAATATGAAAGATTCTTAAGTTTCAGTGAAAATCTCAACCATAAATAAACTGAAAATTAATTAAAATTGTATAACTGGCAGTATAGAAAGTGTTAGGAAAGAGTTTATACATGTATTTCGGCCTTATTGGGCTTCATCAGAACTCTGTACCTTAAAAAATTTTGATTTATTGAAAAATTTAGAAAAACTTACCCCTTTTTTGAATTTCTAAAATCCCAAAACACAAGAACAGGAATTAATGATAAAAATATGAAATTCTTTTGCAAATTATACAAGGAAGCGATTGCATTCTCTACTAAAACCACAAAAGTGACATTTTTAAAATATTTGTTTGATGTTACTAAGACAACAAATTGACAAATATAAAATCAAGTTTTCTTGCCAGATGAAAATTATGAAAATTAATTAAAATTGTATAACTGGCAGTATAGAAAATGTTAGGAAAGAGTTTATACATGTATTTCGGCCTTATTGGGCTTCATCAGAACTCTGTACCTTAAAAAATTTTGATTTATTGAAAAATTTAGAAAAATTTACCCCTTTTTTGAATTTCTAAAATCCCAAAACACAAGAACAGGAATTTGTTATCTTAGTAACATCAAACAAATATTTTAAAAATGTCACTTTTGTGGTTTTACTAGAGAATGCAATCGCTTCCTTGTATAATTTGCAAAAGAATTTCATATTTTTATCTTTAATTCCTGTTCTTGTGTTTTGGGATTTTAGAAATTCAAAAAAGGGGTAAGTTTTTCTAAATTTTACAATAAATCAAAATTTTTTAAGGTACAGAGTTCTGATGAAGCCCAATAAGGCCGAAATACATGTATAAACTCTTTCCTAACACTTTCTATACTGCCAGTTATACAATTTTAATTAATTTTCATAATTTTCATCTGGCAAGAAAACTTGATTTCATAAATAAATTATTCAACATTTTCTTGTCGTTTGTTTTTAATCCCCTTATTTTGTAACTTACAACGATGTCATTTAACGGCCATAAACGTTATGGTCACATATTTGTAAATTGGCGAAAAAATGTGACTTTAACATTTCTCGCAGTTGAACGACCCACCAACCCCCTTATTCAATAACTCATAACAACATCTTTCAACAGCGACAATCATTGTGCCATATTTTGACCAATCAGCAGACAGAAATTCGTTGTATCAGAATACTGATTGGTCAAAAAACTTAATGTTTGTCGCTGGTGAACGATGTCATTACGAGGTACGGAATAAGGGGGTCAGACATATAAATGTAAATAAATAATATATATAAATAGTTTTAGATTAAAAGTGACTTTTTTCTTAGGGCCTATTCTAATTGGAAATATTTTGAAACACCTTTTACATATTTAGATAAATTGCCGATTTTGCTAAATTGTACGTAAACAGATGGAGAAAATAAGGAATGCCATCCTTAAGTCTGGTATATACCAGGAAATATTTCCTGTAAGTTTTGTTTACGAATTGCTCCTGCTTTTCCTGCTCTTTGTCACTGATTTCAAATAGGTGACAAGAAGTAAAGTTTACGTGGACCAATATTTTTCAAATACTGTTTGGGAAGGTTCGGCTTTCCATGTTTGGTAAATATTGTTCAGTATATGTGAACATCAAAAACAATTTTCAAGAAAAGTTTGCCAACAAGTGAGCTTTAGAAATCTTAATGGATTTTATATTCCTATAAATATTTGTCAGCGAACGATTTATGAATAGTTCACGAAGGTTATTTAAAGTAACAGAATTTTTTTTATAAAAAATAAATTAAAAGTTCCAATAGATAAACAAACAACATAAAAGCAGGAATTGTATCTTTTCACTTTTTGAAGATTTTATTTTCAAAACAGGATTTTTGTAAACGAAACAATGTTTTTTAGTGTTCTTGACGGAAATTAGTTTGTCATAAAAGAAAGTATTAAGCGTTACAATAAAAATCATTAATTCAAACCAAAATGCAATCAATTTTCTTCTATACGAATTATGTATATGAAATCTCAACTAGTTTCGGTTAGCAAGGCCATTCATTTTTTAAAACCTTTTTTAAATTAAAAAAAAAATTTCCTCTTACTATTTCTAGCCAAAATTAGTCAAGATTCTTCACGAAATTTATGTAAAATAAAATCGACAAGTTTCAGCATTTTCAGTTGAATATTTCTTAACAAATTGCAATAGAATATTGTTCCATATATTTAAAAATTTGTACTATTTCAATTAAATGTTCCTAAAGCTAGTTTTATACGTATGTGAGGCAATGCAGTGAAAAATGCTTTATATTTGGACAATTTCTGAGTAGTTGCAACCAAAAGTACCAATTTCTGAATGCATTTACTGTGCCGTATATTTGAATGCTCTCGTTGAGATTAATTAACAATTTTGTTCACATATATTTACCGATGAGGATATGTATAAGACAAATTATGTCTTGCTGCAAGACTAATTGCATCGTGTAAAGCGGCATTAAAGCTAGCTTTACACGAACGAAATGCAACAGCTGTAATGCAAAGTAATAATAATTGTAAATCAAAATTGGAATTGCTCGTGGTTTTATATTTGTGCAATTTCTACGTATTCCAACGAAATATACCAACTTCTGAATTAATATTTACTGTTTGATATTTTATATCTCTGACAATGCAATAAAAATTGCAACATGCGCACAATAAAAATTGCATCGTGCTGAATTACAAATTGCATCATGTAAAGCGGACCTTAGTGTTTGCAGATAAGTTTTAATACAGTACTGTTTCTCATGTTTAATAATTGTTGTTTTGTAAATGTGCTAAACAGAAATATTTTAGAAAGACACTTTCCAAAGAAAATTTGCAAACAATTTTGATGTGCCTAATAAACTTTAGAAATCAAAGAGGATTTTAATTCATGCACAATTTAACAATATGTTACACCAAACAAATCCAATATGATACACTTTATGAAAGTAAATCTTAAAGAGTGTTACAAAAATTGAATAGAGACATTGAAATAGTAAAATTTTATATTGAAACTATATTCTTTAATTAATTTTCATTATATTCTTTAAATAATTGAGGAAAATTTTTAATTAAAATCGATCAGATATTAGTAAAATTAATTTAATTAATTTCGTTTAAGTGTTCAAATAAGTATCGAAATAAATCCGTGTTCAGATTCGTGTTTGTCAATTGTTGTTTCCAGAGAAAGTTTGAAAGGGATTTTCTCAAGCAAGTAGGTATATACTAGACTTTGAAAATTTCAATGGGTTTTATACTATCTGAAAATTGATTGCCACATGACTATAGTTAATTAAGATACAGTTTAGAATTCCAATATAACACATTTTATAAAAGGAAATACTTAGACTACGGTTGAGATAGATAATTTAATCGGCAAATAACAAAGTTAGATTTCTAAATAACTTCTGCGCACATTTTTAAAACCATTAATTTCTCGACGATTCATTGGCAACTTTTACGACCATATTAACGTTAATGATAGAAAAATAGTAAAATAAAAATAACATTTCCCAATTTTTTAACTTTCCCAACAGAATCAACTTTAACTTTATAAAATTAAGTTTTTTTGCCAGATGAAAATTAACTAAAATTGTGTAACTGGCAATATAGAAAGTGTTAGGAAAGAGTTTATACATGTAACAACTTTATAGCCAATTTAATACCAAATTATGTAATGTAAGGTAAAGAGAATTTTCTTTTTTTTATTTTGCATCATACTAGGCGTTTTCGGCGTTTAGGGTGTAAATAAATAAAAACGAAATCATAACTAATGAAATATTATTATGAGAATAGAAGTTGTAACTAGTTATTAAGCCGCACAATTTATTTAGTAGCCATGAAGTCCTTGTCCCGAAAGAACTAGGTGTGGAAAGGGATGAGCGATGTGTAATTGGCGGAACAAAGTTTTTTTTTCTTCTGTATTATCCTCGAAAGAGTATAATTAACTCCGCCAATTTACGTATAAATTTATCATGAATTTTTATTGTCACGAAGAGTGCTGAAAGGAAGACTTTCGGCTTTTAAAAATTCATGCACAAATTGTCGCTAAGTGGCGCATTTTTCTCGGCTCGTTCGTGCGTTCAGCGTTACTTGCATTATAATCGTCATTATTGCTTCGTTAATGAGGAGAACGCGTTCGTTTCCGTTATTTATTATTATTTTGTGTTCGCCTCCTTTTTTTGTGTATCTACTTTGGGAATAAGAACGAGGAAGTCGACAATCTTTTTCACAAGAATACCGGCATAAAAGGATACAAAGGTGTATTTTTGGAATTTCTTAGAAATTATTTGTGTAGTTATGCAATGACATTCACGGTGTCCGTTTACGTGTAAATTATAATATCTTTACCGTCTTAATTCCTGTTAGAAACGGATTACATTCGTACTCATACAATTATTAAGAATCGAGGTGGTTAAAATCCAAAAACATTTTCTACAGACAGTAATTTAACTGATTTTTTTAATGGTTTAAAACGTAGTTTGGGATATTTAGTTTAATGAAAGAATAAAAATATAAAAATGACTCTCAGAGTAATAGGAGATTTATAAATTAGGTAAAGGATTTGAAACAATAAAAATTATAATAAGAATTCTGAGCTTATAGCAGCACGGAAGAGAGGAAATTTAGAATTGTTTGAAGAGAGAGAAAAGCCAATTAAATTATTTTCTATAAATTTCCAAATAAATTTAAGGTGGATTACCCGAGTAAATCTCAGAATGTGAAATGTATCTGATGGTTTTGTGTAGATTCGTTTTTTATAGAAGCAATTTCACCAAAACGGGCAATTCGCTATCCCTTTGTTATCGTTTTTCATTATCAACGTTTACATGACATCTTCTGGTCCTCTGAAAAGATTTTTTTAATATTCCAATTCATAGAATGATTTTAGCAACTGAAAAATATAATGTGCTCCGCCTCCGTATTTCATAAAATAAGCAAAAAAAGAAACAATTTTATTTTAATTATCCCGAAAGTAATTACATTCTCAAAGGGCATTACGACGTAACTTTATTAAAACATCTTTTCATTAAAATCGTTATTAACTTTCCAATTTATACGTTTTGCAGCAGCTCACGCTCCGCCTCCGTACATAATTTGATAACATGTTTAGCAGCTGTTTACAGTTCGCTTTTATTTTCGCGTTTTTCTCTTCTTCTTCCTTCCCCGTCCTGTGCAGGACGCGCGCACGGCTTCCAAGTAATACGCGTTTTAATAAGTTTTAAAGAAGCTCTTAGAAAAAAAAATACATCAAAAGCACATTGTCCGTGACAGATTTCCCTTTGATGTTTCTGCTTCCTACCTTCGCCAGTTAATTATTAACGAGGAAAATGCTTTATTATGCTTTTTATACACGGAATAATACGATGCTATATTACGTCCAGACTGGAACTTGTGATGCTAAAATTGCAGAATATGTTCGCGATGAACTAGTTCGTATCGAATTTTAAAATGCAAAGGAATTTGCTTGGTGAGGCTTATTGGAAAATGTAAGGGCGGATAATAATTTACATTCTGCGATTCCGCGTTGGTAACGAACGCACACACACAAAAAAAAACACCCTCTTCCACTTTGTGTTTTTTAGCGTAAAACAGTTTCCCCGTTTTTAAAAATCTTGTTGCACCTGGAAAGGGAGACGCGTGCTTTGTATCCACGTGCTCGGAGGCAGCACGCGCGCAAAAAACACTCCTCACGAGCACCCCCCGAATCCCATCTTTATCGCTCGCGCTCGCTTTTTATTTCACTTTCTCTGCGAGGTCCTTTTATGGACCCACCGCTATCAATGGAGATGTGTATTTAATAGACACCTTCCAAAAAAAAGGCCATGATTTGAATTACTAAACGAAACGCAAGAAAATCGTGGCCCACATTTGACGTTTTCGTTATCATCACGGCTCGGGTTTATTTAATTTATTTTAACTAGGCGTCGTCTCATATTTATTTGCTTAGGATAGGTTAGGGTCCACATGATTACGCTCGGTTATGTGTGAGGCCTTGACTTTTACTTTACCATTGTTATCTGTGTGAATTCCGGTTCGGATAACAACATACTCACTCATTGTCGCTCGTGATTAGAAAGGTCTTAAATCATACAAAATTACTTTCAAGTTTTTCAAATATAAATAGTTAAATAAAGTAAGTACAAAAATACTAGTAATTATTGAAAAAAAAACTAAAACTCAAAACAGGTAATCACAGATGTATTGATCACTCAAATACTTACACAAAATTTTCAGATTCTATATTTATATCGCGAAAGGTTTTGTAAAGTATAAAGAACAATCAAATTGTATTTATACACATACTTTTATTTCTGTTAGTTCTAATACTAGTGGATATCAGATTTTCCGCTATTTTTGTGAGCCTAATCATAATTAAATCGAAAAATTAGTTCCGTCTAATATGTGCATTACGTGACCGCGCTAGACTTATATCCTTAGGTAAATATAAAAGTCGTTCGGTAATTTGTTTTCGATTAAGTTTATCAGATGTTTGTTCTGGGCCTGGGTTATCACCCATCTGCCAAAGTGTTGCCGTGTTTATATGTTGTTGGCAACACACATGGACTCCTTGTTTACCTCTTGCAAGATCATCATTATTAAAACTGCAAGAATGAATAATCATTTTCGAATACATCCACCTCTAGAACTATGTGTAAATAAACTAGTCTAAAGTGGCGTAAGGTTATGGAAGTGTTAACTGATAAGATTTGTTAGTAGAACGCGCATTTCTTATCTGGAATTTAAGGAAGTTGGGGATGTGGAACTGTTAAGGCACAAACTAAATATTACAAGATATGGGCATTTGAATCTAACGAATCGTCACAGTTTGATTTAAAAAAGTTCAATCCTAGTTAACTTAAAACTCTGTAGACTTGACTTGATCACAAACTAATTTGCCTATAACTTTCAGAAATAAATAAAACCTGTCAAACGGCTTCTTTGTGGTAATTTTCTTAGGCCGAACTTTACAATCGTTAGATATCGCTATTCTTGGAATAACGTGACCTAGATATAAAAAAATATTAAAGGATATTCGATCCTTATTCCATGATTCTAAACCTGCACAAATTACTCAGAAATATCTGATTGTGTGGTTTCGTTTTTATGAAGCGCAATCCCAGTTTGTTGAGCTGTTAATAAACGACCTACGACCTGAATGTTATAAATTACGAAGAGCACGAGTGTACTGCCAGAATACACGGCCATTGTATGCTCGCCGTGCCTATTGTACGTGATTGTCGATGTTTTTTACAAATTTTATTTGTACATTGTGTCGCTGACAGAAGGGAGTGAGTTAGCAATGAAAGCGCCGAGTGTGGGGAGGGATATTTGTTGATTGATTCCGTGTTTCGTGCAAGCATCAGAAATGAATCGATTCTATTCGTAAAAGATTCGCAAGAACAAAATCCATTGTTGGTTTGCATATCTGCCAAAGCGGATATTTTTTTTAATTCCGAAAAGAAAACAACGCACAATGGAGGAAGCTCGGTTCTGAGATATTGAAAAATAATCCCCGAAAACGTTCGGGCCGGACATTCCGCGAGCAAACAAGTTAATCGGATGTCGGGTGGAGAAAACATCAGGACCTGATGCTTATTCATACGCAGTCGGTTAAAAAAAAAAGGTCCGAGGGTAAAGAAATCTGCTTGTGTCAGCAGCAACCGATGTCAGACAGCGTGCAGTTTCTATGCAATTTTAAGGGACGATATTTGATATTCAAAATTGATTTTTTAATAAATTTTCAGGCTGTAACTGAACTTATTTTTAATTGATTGTTAGTATACACAAAACGAAAATAAACATGGAAGTAGAGGCTTGGAGTATTTAAAAATCGTAACAAAATACGTTCATTGTGTAAATATTATCAGATCAAACTTGTAACGATCCTGGCAAGGAAGAAGTAGTCCTCTTCTTACGGTCAGGCGCTGCAAATAATAAGGATGAAAGGAGGGAATCGAGTTTGAATATCGAACCGTCGCGGTCTAATAAAAGAGACCGATCGTAAGCCTCAGAAGTGGACAAAGGTAGCGGGCAAGGCCTTTCGGACAAAGACTTTGTATAAAAACAACATTGACCGTTTTCCGATCACTCCCCAATCTCTCCCGAATATAATAATCCGCAATCTTTGTGTAACAGATTTCTCATTTTTGAAATTTTAACCTGGATATTACGTTCCCTTTATTGCAACTGTCCGTTGCGCAGATTTGCTTTTAATGGATTTATTTTTTACGGCGACTCAGGCACGTACTACATGAATAACATTGTCGAATTGAAAAGATGTTTGGTGCATTATGGTTTACTCGAATGCATAATGTATCCGTTTTGGGCCAGATGATCGAGAGCACGTGACGAAAATAATTTTTTGTTACTTTTTTACCGAACGCACCTGCTTTAGGAATTAAGGTCCGATCTTCTGATAAACTTATTCGACAAATAACTTTACGAATCACCATGGAAACTATTGACAAAATCAACTTAAGTGCCGAATAACGTTATCGAAAACTTTATTAGGAGGTGGAAAGATCGGGCCTAAATGTATTTCATTCTACACAATATTAATATCAGATAATATATGTAACCAGAGAGTTGATTATTATTATTATTACTGTAAGAATTTGCTTTATTTTCAGAGCAAAGTTGATAATACAAAATAACATTTTTAAGTTTACATCCTTTTTCTATAATAATAAAATAAGAGAACAAAAGAAAATGAACTAAAAAAGGAAATTTATACCTTAATTTAAACAATTAGCAACTAGTAGAAACCAATTCTGACTAAAGAAATCGCCTCAACGGTTACCAATAAAAGAAAAAAGAGAATTTTAAGTTGTCATTCGCAGGCACATTCAACCCCAATAGATGATAAATCGAGGGTACATCATTCATATAAAGGACAATTTCATCCAAGTGATCGCCGCAATTCTGCGGACTGTAAAGAACTTGAGGTCCTTTCTCGATTTGGTTGTGCGACTTTGGGGCACCTACGCTATGCAGGAGTCCCATGCGCGGAGATTTCTATGCCTAATTTATTTCGATTTGTGCTATGCAATCGAGAGCGGATGTCTCGAGGATCGGCGGGCGCATGTGGGTCCTTTTGGTCCTGCCACTTCAGTTTGCACGCATCGACACGCACACAATGAAATCGAATTTTGTCCGGCCAAGTCCTTCCGTTATTGTATAAGAAATTAAATTTTGATACCAACCAGTCTTGTTATTTTATTTCCTTCTAAATGTCATTCTTGTGATCAAACTCGCAGAGGAAAAAAGAAAATAAAAAAGTGATTTGAACAAAATAGAACAGAAATAGAATCTGCCATCCTTAGACTATCTAGCACAAAAGAAATCTAAATATCACGGAAGCCAGACCCATTTCAATAGCCCGAATGAATCAAGTAACATGTAATATTAGAGCACCGAATATCTCGAATAACCCGAGGTCTTTGCCCTGCAAAATTTGCGGCAGGCAAACAACCACCCCCGGACCCCTAATCGACGGCCTGATCTGTGGGAATTTCAAATTTCTGACCAGCTCCCCGTTCCGGGCACAGGTAACAACAGGTAAAACATCGATGACCTAACACGTTACGCGATCTTTACTAAACGAAATATTGGTAATTCAATCTCTTTTAAATAAAATTTTGGCCAACAATGAAACTGATTTAGTCAACTTCAAAGTTTAGACAAAAAATAATTACACTGAATTATGCTTGATTTTAATTAAAACTAATTTAATAAATTTATTCTTTGGAAATTTATATCAACTTAGATCTCAATTACTACTACTCACATGATGTAATATATGAATAGAACAAAATTCAAATAATGAAGGGCAAGAATTTTAGGAACTGAAAGAGTCGGTAAGCATCAAAGTTTTAAAAGTCAAAAGACAGTTTACCTCTATTAGCTCCCGATCCATCACGAGACTGTTTTCTTTTTAACTGAGGCCGAATATATCGTCATTATTTTTGTCGTGGTACAAGAAAGAAATTAGTTTCTAAAAAAATACAAAGGGCTATAATCAATTCGCAGAAAACAAGTTTTTTTTTAACCGATTGGAAGCCGTGAATTACCTGGAGGTCGATCAACCCGGCAGAAGAAGCATCCCCGTCCGTCCCAACTTATAATTTCTTCGATTTTTTACGTAAGTCTTGCCCTAAACCGCTGCAATTTAAGACGAACTCGGAATCATTTTTCACTTTCGGATCGCGTAGTGGGTGCGCCGTGCAAGCTTGAGGATTTCGATAAACAGCTGAAGTGCAACAGCGTATGCGTGAAATTCGGGTATTGTGAGGACGGCCCTCAAAGAAGCCGATATTAAATTATTTTTTTCGGCGGTGCGTTGACCTCGTCGGTTGTGCAAATATGGTGCGGGCGCCCTTTTTGGATTTTTTCCTTCTTTTAGTTAGGGTATTGTTACTTTGGGGTACACACGTTTTGCACATCTTTGATGACCTTTTATTTTTTCGAGAGGTTCTTGTATTCCATCTATTGGTTGTCCATGGGTGGTATTTAACTACTTCCGCAGTTTTTTAGCCAGAAAAAGGTGACCGACAAAAAGTGATGCACACAAGGAGGAAGATAAACAAAGGATGTTTTCGTTTTCACTTAGAAAAAAGAAATTCTAGATTCAATTTACGTAGAACAGCAGTTGCCAAACTATGTACGTATCGTGAAAGAAAATTCGTGAGAACATTGTGAAAGTAAAACAATAAAATTTTGTTAAAAGACTTGGTTCCGGTTGCCGACGTTTCGTTTTTCATCGCAGAAAAACTAACACAGGAATGCTGCTGGTGGTGGTGTGGCTGCTGCTGTTTTTCGTTAGTGAGTCTCAACAACCAACAAGAAGCAGCAGCAGTCCTGAGAAAGTTCTTCTGCAATGGAAACGAACGATTGGAACCGCGTCACGATTACATCTAATGCCGACGTTTCATTCTCCATTGCAGAAGAACTTCCTCGTGGTTGCTGCAGCTGATGGTGTTGCTGCTGCTTCTTCTCATTAGTGAGTCTCAACGACTGAACGAGAAGCAGCAGTGACACCACCAGCAGTAGTGATACCACCAGCAGCAGCAGCCCTGAGGAAGTTCTTCTACAGTGGGGAATGAAACGTCGGCAGTAGACGTAGTCGTGACGCATTCCAAGCGGAAGCCAATTCGAATATGAACGACGACCGTGGAAGTCTTCAAGTTAAATTTTTGTTAAAAGCTTCATAACAGTGAATATGATTGCTTTTTGGAAAATAATTTCTCAAATTTGGATTACACTTTTTTACAAGTGGAAGCTCGAGACGATTTCTAGATTTTAGTTTAAAAATCACCTTACATAAAGCTACAAACGGTTTGTACAATGGTGGCCTTTAAAAGAGTTACCCCTACATGCTAATTTTGCCCTTATTGACCTTCAATGAAAACAAAGACTATCGTTGCAGTTGCAATTGATTTAGGTCTTCCCACTCATGTTGTAGCTATATCCTTGGACTCGTAATGATTACTTTGCCACTAGCGTATCTATTCAAATTATAAATCTTTGTTTACTTTTGTCTTCTTTTGAAATTATTTACATTCTGTGGAAAATATTAAGCTTTACGATGCCGCGGGCAATCAGTTAAATCAGTTTTTTTGCATATTAGTTAGAATTCGTGTCAATTAAATAATAATCGCCAATCAATCAAAAATAGTTCATGAATTATTTTTGCCATGGCTAATTACTCTCAAATTGTGCTGGATGGTAACAAAAATTTCAATCAAAAAGTAGTTCATCGCGTGGTCAAAAATTTGGGAACCACTGATGTAGAAACAAATTTCTCTATTCTTTATTTTCGGCCATTTTTCAGTATTCCTTTTTTCTCTCGTATCTTTTAGTCATGTTATCCTAGGCCTTCTTCTTTTCCAGATTTTCCACAGATTGTATTTTGTCAGCTGCATTTTTCTAACATGTCCACATCATCTATACTCTATCGTAAGTTCGTGCATCCCTTTCACGATTTCTTTACTTATGAACCATTAAAGACCCTAACAGTTTTTCTTTTCTTTTTTACTTAGTGACGTTCCTATTTGCTCTTTTAACCCTTTCTACCCCATTTCATATGTGGGTAAACAAAGAAAATCCAGTTCGAATCCAAACACAATCCGGCATATAAGTGTTCTATCTCTCATATATGCATCAAGGGGGGATTCGAACCCACATCTAAAGTTGCGTATGCCTGTTGCCAGCGGACACAACCAACTCGGCCACACTACTACTGATCGCAGTATTTTTCTTAGTACGTATTTTTTCTGCTGCATCTTTCTAACAAGTCCAGACCATCTAATAATTTTATCTGTTCCGTGCGTTTATTTCTGCTTCTAACTCACATACAAATGTTACTTATGTTTGTCTCCCCTAGAATACTACTCAAGGATCTTATCATTTCTTTGCCTTTTTTTAAGTGTTCTTGAATTTTTTCTAACTTGAGTCAAATTTGATTAGTGTACTTTGTAGATTTATAGCAATTTTCTTTTTCTAGCTAATACTTACTTGCTCCTTTAACCTTATCCTTATTCCCCATGATTAGGTAGAGGCCTACTTCTACTACGTTTCTCTGTACCTGCTTGAATATTTTTTTATCTAAATTAGCTTTGCTTCTTCTTAGGGTATAATTGAAGACCCTGTATTCGAAATATCTTTTTTCTAGACCGGCTCTCTTCCACAAGCTCTACAACTATAAACCTCCGCCTACGATTTTAGTTCTTCTACCTTTCTGCTGTTCTCTTCTACTGTCCGTACCATTAATCAATTTTCCCCCTGCCCTGTTTTACTGTTTTCTATAATGGTAGTAAATTTTCAGAAACATTTGAAATGGAAGAAGCGTCAGATCAATGAATGAGGAAAAGAGAAATGCCAATAACAGAAAAGAAAAGATGGAAATTGTTAAGAAAAAAGAACCGAATATGATGGAGAGTGCAATGATGTCCTTTATTGCATTACATCTAAACAAAGAATCGTTTCAAACAAATATCATTATTTCCAACATGACAGATTACCATTTTCTCTTCAAGTGTGGTTATAAAAAAAAGGAAGATGTGAATATTTTTAAAAATACGCCCGAGTTTACGAAACACTTTTCACAAAACAAAACGATAAATATGATTATCCGGACAACTTCTAATTGACTGCTTAAAATTCTCAGAAATTGTTAAATATAGGTATATATAAATATGAATTAAATGTTGCAAAAATATATATTATACTAAAAAGGCATTATAACTTAATTATTTGTTACGATGAATAAGAATGAGAGTATTTAAGTATACTTAGGTGTTTGTTTTTTTAAGTAACATGATAGATAGTGTTCATATTTAACAAACAAATCTTCAGAATCGCAATCAACTCAAGAGGAAACCTAAAACGCTTAAGTATACAAGTCATCTTCCCACCGTGTCCAAACCAAATGTCCGAGATGATGACATAACATTAGATCAGACTGTACCACTACTTCCCTTTCCGGGTGTGCACCCCTCATTTTTGCAGAATTTAGGGAAAATCAGGCTCTACTCCCTTCCCGACTAACTCGTACGTTGCACAGTTAAGGCGGTCGATGTGAAGGGTTTGTTTCTCTCTTAATATTAGCATCTGAGTTATTCTAGCATAGGGCCGATTTTCGTTCTCGTTCGCACATTGTTTTAATGTAACCGTAGGGTGAAATTACCGAAGGGTGAGTTTCGGTTTCATCTTATTAGGAATCGCTCATTTCAACAAATAATATTGCAGCTGCAAAAAGTAACGTTATCGATTCCGAATAGATATTCGCAAATAATTTCGAAAACGGCGCTCGTGAAAAACCTAAATCCATGTTTGTTTTCTTCCCACGTTTTGCAATTCATCGAATTCAATCAATAACTCGAGCATTGTGAACGTCAACCTCTGTCCATCCGAGCAACCCATTTCGAACATATTTGCGTTCCCACGTCCAAAGGATCGAAAGTATTATACAAAATCTTACATAAATCTAGGCCTTTCAATGCAATAACACAGGTTACATTCAACCCCGAATCACTGTGCCCAACGTCCACTATATCTGTCCTCTTCTGGAAATAGAGGCATACATTTAAGGAGTTGAAGGACCATCTCTACCTGGTCAACACAACAGAAAAAATTAAGAATATTCTTACTCGTACCTGAAAGCACGCCCATTATGCATCCGAGTCTGTAAGTGTAACCTTTGGAGCGAAACTTTCTTTAATATTCAAGCCGTTTCTGTTGGCTTTCAAAGACTTAAATGGAGGATTGCATGAAATTCGTTCGGCTCAAATTGCGCAGGTACGCGGAAGAAATTAGCTAGAGGTCTGTACTTTTTAGAAAATAAGCTCGGAAAGGATCCAGGATGTTATTTTCTATAAATAATAAAATAAGAATTCACAAAGACTTTATCAAAAATTGAATTTACACCACCCAAGTTTTAATTTTTTTTTTTAATTGAAAAGAACAGAATAATTTTGATTTTAATATTTCAATTCAAGTAAGCACGACAGAATAAAAGAATTACAAATGCGTGTACCCCCAATTTGTAACACAATGTTTTTAAAAAAATAATTCTGAATTATCCTTTTAAAAGTCAGCTATTTGTGATTGTTAGGTTCTTGCTTTTTCGTATTTTGTAATATGTTATTTTTCCCCATTGTTGCTTACCATGTTACTTTAACGTGCCAAAAACCTCTGTTAATCCTCGTACCTGCGCCCCATTACCATCATCCACGTGTGCTCGGAAGATTGTCGTCGTGATTACGACATCTGTATGAAGCTCGCTGACAGGATAACGAAGGACGAATTAAATTGAAAGCAAAATTCTGTTCGTTTTTCCATCTCTGTTGGTCGGATCAAATTCTACATAAGCAAGTCTTCGTCTACCAAATTAACGCCGCCGCCGCCTGGTGCTCGCATTTTTAAAATCCGCCGCCGAGTTAAGCGCTCACGAATACGGCATTAACGAGCAAATGGGGAACACGCTGAAGCACTTTTAACTCCTAATTCGCATTACGTATTTTTGCCCTTTTGTCGCAGAAAAAAGCGAACGTGGTATTTCTACCAGGACGGATCATCGGATTTTTCTCACGTTCCGGACGCAAAGGGTTGCGAAATTGCGGCAATGTTTGTCGGGGTTAACGGCCAATGGTGCCGAATGAAAGGGTTACGTGTTTCGCAAGGGGTGAACGAACCAATGGCCGAGCAGGTAGGCGAATCCTTTCCTTTTCGCTAATGAAACCGAAAGGGTTAACGGCAGCGTGTCGGGGTTCAACAAAGGAAAGGGATAAGCGCCGCTGGTAAATATAAAAGGGCGTTGAACCGGCCAATGGAAAGGGTTAAAGGGTGTGTCTGTATTTAATTATGGTAATGAAATTTTGATTATCATGGCCGTCGTAAAAGTTATCATGTTTTTCTTTCTTAGAATTTACAACAAGGCAAAAGTAATAAAAATAATTAAAAATATCAGAAATTAAATGTTTTAAAATTGAATTTAAAAGCAGTATAATTTAATTTCATATTTTTTCGTAACAATTGTTTGTTGAAAGTTGTAAGTATCTACGAGAGTATATAACAATTCAAATAAAGTTATCCTTTATCTTTAACATCCATTAAGTTTAACTACAAATGTGGCACTTTATAAGAATTTTTTATAGCAAAATTAATTACTGCATTAAAATCATGTACAAAAAAAGGGTGAAAACTTTGCAGCTACGTTTAGGTGTTACAATTACTGGAAAGGAAAATAAATTTGCCTTACTTTGAAAGTCATTTAAAATATGTTAAATGATCGCGAATAATTAAATATAAAATGAATGTACACGATTTCGTAAGAATGATTTTGATTCAACGGTTATGGTTTGAATGACCTTGGACAAAACCTGAGGTCAACTGCTAATCACTGATTAAAAATGTATTACGCAAAAACTAATTTTCAATCAATCTGATTGGGTAAGTTTTTTTTTTACTTGGTCTAGACATCACAAATTTTGGAGAGGGTCAATTACCAATATTACCAACAAAACAGCTGAAAGAAAAAAATTGAGGAACTCAGCAAATCAGAGAAGCAATCTTTAGAAAAAATTAAAAGAGAAATAATAAACAATCATCACGCTGTCCGCAAACCTGATATGGGAAAAAGAAAACCCAACGAAATTTGGTTAAAATTTTAAAGAAAATCTGAAATCAAGGACACTAGTAAAATCTGGTTTTCCTGAATTTTTCTTTCACTTTTATACTATCGAATGTTATCGAATAAATAAGAAAGAAATATTTATAAAAAAATTTAAATATTACACATTTCGCTTACGGTGTTGAAGTTGAATGCTTAATGGAAGTCTCCTTCTCGAATTGAGTTCAGGACATGCTTTCTTTGTAATCACATTTCTTCGTGAAACAGTTCGTATCACTCAATTACAAAATGGTTACATTGTCTAAGGATACCTAAAGTAATTAATAATAACAATTCCTAACAGTAAGAAGAGTACTTAAACCAAATTGAATGAACTTATACTCTTCTTCATAACATATGAAACTTGATAGGAAGTACTTGATTGTTTTGATTTCTCTCAGAACTAATTTTGGACTTACTTCCCTTAGTTTTCGAATTGTTAGTGAATTAAAAATAAGTAAAAAAATTCTTCAACATAAGACTCCTGTGAACTGCTTTCACGTTTCTTTTTGAATTCTAAATTGAAACAACTAACAAGCCACCTGCAACTCAGCCTCCAAACTTACGGGCAAACAACAACAACAAAATATTTAGAATTCAACACAAATAAACACTCCATTTCACTCTCGCTCACCCTTTGTTTACAATAGTTTTTATAACCCATTGGGTCTGAAAACGTACGGGAAGCGCGCGCGTGGCCAGGTAAAAAACCGCCATAAAAAACTAATCGCAAGGGTTAGAACCACCCTGCCAAGATGCGTTTAAAGGCTTCTTTTTATTAAGTTATTAGAGGTTAACCGCTTATTAGAGTTATTTTTATAGCGGGCACGCGACCAGGTAGAAAAGGGGTAAGTTTCGTTTTTTGTGCGTTCACAAGTACCCGGAAACATTTTTTTCCTATTTGGTTAACCCTTGCTCCTCGTAATTCGTTTGAAGGGGTACAAAACTACCTGTTAGTTTATTATGTCCCACCTTAGAATTGTTTCCGGCTATTAAATAAATTTTCCGAATATTTGCAATTTTTTGGGGGATTTTTTTTTAACATTGGGAAAGGAAAAGTTATGTGTTGCGTAAAAGGACGCGTTTCTTTATTCATAAAGGCAGGAAACTTAAAAGGATTCATTAATTTTGTAGAGAATAGAGAGAGGCTCGAGTTTTTATTGATTGCGAGAAATGGAACAGTGTATAATGTACTAAGAGCTGATAAATAATTTCACAACTTTTAAAGGAACTTAAAATTCCCCCTGCGCTGCTGTCTTATTAGCGGAAAGAGCTGCTTCCCTTTTTCGCTGATTATCGGATAAACTAACGAAACTCATGAATTGCTGATATTTCAGCACGGTCAAGTTACAACGAGCTAAATTCATAAGTAATGTTCTATTTATTTTTGAAGGTAAACTTGCGTTATCGTCATGCCTCTTGATTTTTTTTTATTTTTTAATTTTACTAAATTTCTCCCTATTTTATTTAAACTTGCTGAAACTTCTGAAGATACTTTTATTTTACGTGAGATCATACTTATGTGTTTCTATTAAAAAAAAAATTTATAAGAGCAAGTGCACACAAAGAAATTGAAGAGCACACGGGAATAAAGATCAGAGTCACAAATTTCATATTTTACGGAAATCGAATTTTGAAGACTCATACAACACCTGAAAATGACTACAGAAGTAAGTTTTAACATAAAATGTGAACCAAAATACTACAGAAAAAAAGCAATCAGATGATTTATAATTATTCTGGAAAATTAAATAATTCATACTTCAATTCAAACATTATTGTAGACAGAGATTAATTTTTAATTATTTCTTAAACCAGTCTCCTTCATTACTTTTAGTTAAACATACGATCAAAAAATGGTCAGGGTCCAGGACTTGTTCTTAAACGGAAATTATTGTTAAGTTTTAAATCCATTATTTATTTGATATTGACGGATACAATGATTTTATTTAAAACTAAAGATCATTTTAACAATAAATGAGTGACTTTGATCATCGTTCTTAAATGTGAGGTTGCGCTTCGAGTTGATCATTTCTCTGTAAACATAGGTATTTTAAAAATGTTTTCAGAGGCGATTCTGATTGTTTTTCCATAAATATGTCTATACGAAACGATAGCTTTTAATAACTTCTATCAGGTGGCACCAACAGTTTATTTTCGATTAAATTGGACTCTGATCATTATTCCTGTGTGTTCCTCAACTGTTTTCCATTGTAAAAATAATTCTAGAAACAAAATTCTAGGAGCATAATGAAAATATCCTTCAGTTTATGTTTATCCATAGATTATCTGCATTTATCTTGTTTCAATGTCTCTAATCGTCTTTATTCAACATATTCAATGAATCAATTTTTTTAAGTTTCTTGGAGGGGGTGCATTCCAAGAAATATATTTAAAAAGTCTCTTTAATTGTGTGAACAATACTTTTATTAAAAAAAATTGAAACAAAGGGTAAATTATTTTTAGTTTCTCTCTGTTCATATCTTCATATACCATTTTCTGACCTTAACTTTGTTTCCTAAGTTACCGACCAACTTGAAAAATTGCATTAATCAAACAATGGCCAGTCAGTGATTATTGATTACGACTCCCTGACCCTAACACGAAGCCATTCCATTGGCCGAACATCGGTTGCATATCGAAGGGGATCGTGCTACCCCAACGTCCGTAGGGACTGACCCTTCCGTGCGTCCGCGGCTTTTATTCTGGTCATCGCGTTGCATCGCGGCGAATTTCGAATTTGCCAGAGAAAAAACGAGCCGAATTAAAGCGGCTGTGAGGCGCAAATAAGGGCGGAATATTTTAATTGTGAATGGACCCGCAGACGGGAATCTGAAAAACAACATGTGCATGTAATGGACATTTAAAGAAACGAATAGAATGGAAGTCATCGTAATTATTCTTTTGTGGTGGTAATCGCCGATTGTGAGAAGCAAACCCCAGAGTATTAAAGCTTCCATTATTAGCAGCAGTATTTGCAATAAAATGTTAAATTAAAAAAGAAATTAATTAAAATTAAAATCAACCAATATTTTCAAATCAAATTGATTCAATTACTGAAGGCCTACCCTACTTAAAAAGTATCTATCAGGGTAATTTAACTAATGAAATAATTATTATAAAGCACATCAATTAGTTCATGTTTCTTTTACATAAAATTATTTTTCGTTGTTTATTGGATTTTTTTTTAATTACACGCAATTGAGTTTCTTCCGTTGAAATTATGTAAAACGAAAACAAAATGTATATTTTTAGCACAACAATAGAAATTCAATTTACTCTGAATTAAGAAACAAATTTAAAATTTTAAAAGCTCCATGGGTCTCATTATTAAAAAAAATCAATTAACAACTCATAGCGCCTTACTGTTTAAATAACCAGGTTAGAACAATCATTAATCTTCTTTTGCTTCACCAGGGCGTTATGAAAACTTAATACATTTATTTCGGCCATTGTTTGGATGTTGTGTGGTTTATGGTAGGCCGAATTCCTTTACACAACGGACATCAAACTAAATTCATATTTTCGCACAATTTTCACTTGTGCTAAAACTCGACCATCATCAATCACATTTATTTCGTAATTTGTGGCAACCCTTTGTGTGCGTATAAAAGAGCAACGGTTTCAGGTAGTTAACCCTACACAAAGCCTCAACCCTTCCGAATAAATTCCACTTCCTGGCAAAATTGCATTACATACCAATAGCATCACAACAACAACAACAAAACGAAACCTGCATGAAATAATATCGTAAGTGTTTTACTGCAGTAGATCCGATCTTTTTTTTATAGAAGGAAGCAGGTAATAGACTCTTCACCCTTTACATTGCTGACACGACTCCCGTCAGCGTGCCGGAATTCTTTTTTATCGAACGGAGCGTAATATAGTAAAGGGTAGTTTTTATTAACTTAAACACGCACGCGTCTCTTTTCTACCTGTTTTTATCTAGTCCATAAATCAAGAAGATTAGGAACAAAAAACAAACGCGCACAACCCGCTAAATTACCTTGTAATTTTTAATTTACCCAAAATGCAAGGAAATAATTTACTCAATAAATTATATCGTAATTTATGAATGATACTGTAAGTGAAATTATGATTTCCGTAAAAGCAAAATTTAGACAAATGTCATCCTGACAACGCAATTAACAATGCCCTAAAATTAAACAAAAAAAGAAAATTAACCCAAATTTAATGGTCATCAAACGCCCAATTAAGATACCACATTGAAAGTACTTTTTTTGTGGGTTTTAACAAGCGCTACCCCTTTTTAACCCTGTCAGGTCGCGTTCGACGGACGACTCCGACACCTGTCTACGCGGAAGGGTAAAATTAACCCTTAACAGGCTTATTATACCACCTGCCGCCCCATGCACGTTAGTTCTAACGGTATTGAGATCCTGAGCGCCCCAAAAACCCTAACGCGAAACATCGCATGTCAGGACGCCATTTGGGCGTCTTGGCGCTTCTTCGGCGCGGTTTAATTTAAAACATAAATTGCGGCGAGCTTTGTTTGTTGTTTAAATGAATCGCATGGAAACGAACTTTTTGATGATAGTGGGAAGAAATTCTGAAATTAAGATGTTATTAAAATGCTATCTTATTAGAATCAAATAACAAATAATAGTAACTATTTTATTATAGTGAATTTCACGTAATTTTGAAACTCAAAGAATGAAAAAACATACAAAGGGTAAGAAGTCTAGTTCTTATAGAAAGTCTAACGATAATTAAATATAAAACGATTGGTTTCTGGGGGGCATAAACTCTAGCTATTCATTTGCGGTAAACAAAACCAAAAAGCGGCTAATTACGGGGTAGAATGTTTTTGGACTTGGGAAAAATATTCGCTCGTTCGGACAGCTGTGCTCCACGACATTCACGAAAATAATCGTCTTCGTTGTCTCAAGGCACTGCAAAACTATTGACATAATACACATGACTATTTTATCTAATAGAGGTTACTACAAATACCTATTATTCCCTCCTAATACGCATTTTGTTAGGCGAAGGTAAAATAAAACCGCTAATTTTCAAGCGGAAATGGGCGGGTATACCGAATTACCGACACGTTCGCCGGTACGTAAGCTACCAGAGCATAAGTAGTTTCAAGCTTTTAATACCAGAATTAAGCTAGAAACGTTTGTCGGGTGAATTTGTGAACATCAATTTGCAAGGATTACATATTTCATTTATAAAGTAGAAAATATGTCTTGTAATTACAAGGGCAAAATATCCCTTTAAATATTTATAATTAAAGGCTGCTTGACACGGTAACATATTTGTGACTGTAATTCAAGAAACTGACAGATGTTACCGAGTTACCGATCGCAGTAATTAAATTATAACTTATTAGTGCTACATTGAATAAGTTTTTAATTTTTTTCTTCAAAATAACATCGAGCTTTGCACCATTTTCACGATATTTAATAATTATTATTATTTCTTGATAATAGTTAATAGTTCCTTGCATTACAGATATTTATACTGAGCGAAACTTGTAATTAGTTCAGCAGCTTTCCAATCCATAAAAAGAAGCGAAAAAATGTTTCACCTTTAACACATGAAAATCGATCATTGTAAACCGTGAGTAAAAGATTGTAATCATGGAGACTTACCTAAGTTGATTAAAGATAAAAAAGATTACATTAATATTAAAAATCATGTTAATAAATGTTTTGCGAATAAATATTTTGTTCACATCAAGTAAAATAACATTAAACCAATAAGTCAGAATACGTACAGGTGTCCCTGAAATACATATAAAAATTCAGATAAATGTATTCCTCTATATTTCCTGAATCTTAAATTGTCAATAGGATTTCCTTTGGTAGCGTACTTTTCTTATGCGACCGTGTACGCTCCAAAGAAAGCACAAACTGTTATTAAATCACTAAGCAAGTTTCAATCATTAATAAAACAAAATAAAACACACTTCAATATCCCACGATTACTGTTAAAAACAGCAAAACAGAGTACAGTAAAATAAATATTCAATTAAGGCATTGCATTTCAAGCTATAGATATAAAATGTGAAATTTATTTAGTTTGAGGTCTTTCTATAATCGAATTAATAACTATATATGTAAGCAACGTTGCCAAGTTTAATAATTTCTTTTTGCTTCGTATGCTGAAATTATCAAACTTAAAACAATTAATTTTTGCAATTTTGGAATCATTTCGTATTGTAGAAAAGAAATACCTGAAGCTTCATTATTAAGCATATTCAGATTTAATTAAATTTGAATTCTCAAAACATTCAGAAGATTCAAATAATGTTGATCTTAACTTAAACTATAAATTTTATGAATAGTTTGAATCGCGACATAATGCGATCACTTTTTGACACGATTCAAAATATTCATTATTATTACATCGCATTTGCGAATAACCTTGGACAGGTCGATTTGGTTTGCAGTGGAAGTCTCGAGCTACGTTTCTGCTGACGAGGACCCAAATAGGGCCGAAACAGCTGTACAAAGGATGCTGAGGGATCCACTGTAATCAAAACCGATTTGCAACAAAATTTTATAAATTTTATTTAATAATAAATGATTGAAATGAAACTTATGACTTATTATTGAACCTTAATTTTTCCACTATCACCCTATATTAAATATAGCAAAAATATGGCCGGATGTCGGATATTCGCTGCACCTCTATACATACAATACCTTTAGGGTGCAATAAGTAATTTTAATTTGTTTTAATGGAAACTAAAAATTAAAAAATAAATGGTACTGGTACCTACCTAATGTTTTAATAAATTAGAATTCACTATTAGACAGTAAAACGAATACACTTTGTACATTATTTTGGTAATGGTAAAGATTTTTGATCCAATATTTTTTTTTAGCCACAGTGCACCTGCATTTACATCTTTTAAGAAGTGATGAAAAATTTCACATTTTTCATGATAAGAAATGTGAACATCTGCATATATATACATTTTCTTTCTTTTTCAATTTTTAAACTGCATTTATTTCAAAAAATTCTTAATGCAACCCTATAAAATTATTATGTAGATATACGTAAAAATAGGCCCTTATGGAATTCGTAATAAAAAGTGGAGGTTTCTATTTAAAAAAAATAATAAATTTTTGCGCTTAACGGTACGCCACTGTAACAATAAATGAACCACTCCAAAATATGATAAATCTATAATAATAATCGACACGCCCAAACGTTTATGCAAAAAGAAAATATTTAAGGCGTGCCAGACTTATTATCCACACTGTATAAAAGAATTCGATTTAAAATGAAAATATTAAATTATATATATTTAAACATGGAATAATATTTAATAAAAACGTGGCAATTAATATTTATAAAACTATGATTTTATTTAATAAGCCAGTTTATATAGGGCAAGCTGTATTAAATTTATCGTAATTATTAGTGTATGGGTTTCATTGTAATGTAATTAGAGAAAAATTTAATAATAAAGTAGATCTTTATTTATCAACAAAAATTCCAACTAGTTTGATAATCAAATTATCCAAAAAAATCATCGCTTATAAATATTGACAACAATAAAAAGTATCAGGAAAATTTAAAGATGAGTTAAATGGTAAAAAGATGTTGTAATTTATATGACTTTTCGGGTGTCTAATTTACCATGATCCAGATATTTTGAGCCATTGCCATTTCAAGTAAGAATTAATAAAATTATAATACCATGAGATTTCATGAAAATAGGTGAGAGTGGCCATAAAATGTGTAAACTTATAACAAAAGGTATTAAAGCTGTTTAACATTCAATTTATTGTACAACAAATTGCACAACCTAAATTGGGTAGCGTCTTGAGTAGTCTCATGCCTTATTTGACTTTAGCACTCTTATTCTTGAACAAGAAATAATGAGTGAGTCTGCGCAGTTAATTATCATTTAACAGAAGTTTGGTGGTTATATCCTCATGTTGTTTTTTTTTTTATTCTAAAAATAGATAATTAAGGTAGATTATTGTCCGGTGAAATTGTGTAAGAATTATCTCAAACAGAGACTGAAAAATGGCACAAATGCTCAACGTTTCACTATGGCTCGATAGCTTCGTCAGGAGTAAAAATAAATAAACAAGGTGTCAAGTAAAAAAGTAAATAAAGTTGTTAATACTAATATTTTATATTTTGAGTCTAATATTTTTAAAAAACGTTTTATAGAAATGTGTAAAATTAAAATGTCATCGAACTCTATTAATAAACGTACGGATTTTGTTAACTTAAATTACATATTTTGTAGTTTTCTAGATTCGTTAAGTAGGATATAGATCTGTCAATTTTAATATTATATAAAACAAAAAAAAATGAAAAAATGATCGTTTGACAGTTTTAGTTTCCCTTAACAACTTTATTTACTTTTTTACTTGACAACTTGTTTATTTATTTTCACTCCTGACGAAGCTATCAAGTGATAGTGAAAAGTTGAGCATTTGTGCCATTTTTCAGTGTCCGTTTGAGATAATTCATTTAAAAATAGATGTAGAAGCCACGTTTACCATTATTACTTGTATTTATTAAAAAGTTGTTGCGAAGAGGACTAAACAGTAGGAACAAGCAAAGAGAATCTAGATCGACACAATTTTTAAAGCAAGCAATTTTTCACGCAATTTGTTCTTTGAAACTACACAATTTAGATCGTTTCAAAAATTGTACAGTCTCTTATATATAAATTGTGTAATGTAAAACGGCCTTAGTTAAGATTGCTTTTAAAACAAACTTCAAAATAATTTAGCCTGTGTTAATGTCGAAGTATGAAATTATGTCCTTCACTTGCAAGACATAATTACATTGTACGTTTTAAACTTAAACTTTCGAATAAAACTTTTTGTTCATTAGAAAGCATTCTGGTAAAAGATTTTAAAATTATTTTAAAATCGTTTAATTTATTACATATGATAAAATCCCAAAGCGGACTTAATGTAACCTAAGAACAAGCTCTTTCACTCTTTGAAATATGTTTGTTAAACAAGTTAATAATATAAATAAATTTCCAATAATTACAAGAGTTGTTGACATTTCAATTATTTTTGAAGTGCCTGCTACCTATTGGTCCAGAAATGAAATGCCATTTTGAATTAGCGTTGTTTTTAATAATCTTTGACCTTCTTGTTAGGTTTTAAGTGCTTTTAAATAATTTTAAAAATGCCTGAGGTTGCCTTGACCCAGAAGTGTCCAGAAAAGAAAGAATTTTGTAAGATTTTGAAATGTTTTAAATAGTTTTCTGTTTCTTTTTTATAAATTTTTTGGTGGTCTATAATTCTTAAGGTTTTTTAGGGTGTTCAAGAACGAACCTTTTGCCTTGTATAGAATTAACAATTAAACATCCGCTAAGAATATCAAATGAAGTCCAAAAAACACGAAAGTGACGAAACCGATGATACAGCAGAACCAGAAGAGTTTTTGCCTTACTTATTAGAATCACCTTCTTCCTTTCAACAAGCAGAAAAAATACTTGCACCTAATAATAAAAGATTTACAGTACCTAATTGTGTTATTAAAACTTCCATTTTATACATGCACGGTGATTTAAAATTGTTTCCCGATATAAAAAAAGGAGTTAAAGCTCTGAAAAAGTGGTGAAAAATATAGTTTTTTGACAATTTCTTCCGAATCCTTTAAGTTATCAAACTAATATTTTCAACTCATGTATAAGGCACTTAGCTGCGCATTTATAACATATTTGTCATATCCTCGCTCCTTTTTAAGGGGTAGTTCGAGGGGCTAACTTTCAGTATTTTAATTTTTAATTTTTTACATATATCGTGAAAAATTTGTGAAGAGAATATTCTTTAGATTATTTGGCACAAAAAAGGTTGTCTTATTACATTTCAATAAACCACACCGTTTTCAAGAAATTAAGGGAGACAATTTTGTCATCTGTCAATACCACATAAATAACTTTTTATCTCAACAAACATTTTAGCGAGAAACTAATTTGTAGAGTCAATTATCTAATAAAGCAGTAAATATCACTTACCTTGTGAGGAATATAAGTGATTTGTACCTCTCTCAGCATTACTTGATTCGTTTTCACAGAAAAAACTCCACCAAAAGTTCATCACTTCACATAAATTGTCGTTAATGACCCAACTACAGTCTCGTTTTAATAAACGTTACTGATTTCTCTTTTAAATGAATTCAGTACACACAAAATCACTCTTCCCGACCACGAACTATTCAAACACATATTTCTTAGAGAATTTTCAATAACGGTCTTAAATTGTAATTAAATTAGGCATACGATAGATCATACGTGTATTTTAATCAACGCTTCCGTGCCGAATGTGCACAGAGAGTGATTCACTTCGTATTTGCAAATCACTCTTTTTTGTTAGTATTTTTTGCCTAATAACTAAAGACGTGTGTTTTTGTTATTTTAATAAAAGCAGCCCACAAAACTCCTATCTTGATTTAAAATTTAATTATGTAACGTTCTTTGTTTTTAAGAAAACACTATTCCACTTCTAAAATTAATATCGATATTTTCTTTGCTGCAAACATGACTGGTCTGGCTTTTTTATTATTAACAAATATTATCAAATGCTTTTATTCACGATAGATTGTAATATGCCTAATTAAGTAATGAGTAATTACATACTGGTTTTTTCATCTTGTTTCGCATAGATTAACGACTATGTAAAATATTTGCGTGTCTCTAAAAAAAATAACTAAGATGAAACTTTGTAATTTCTTCAAATATAATTATTTCATATCTATGAAGCATTTGTTTTAATTATTGTATAATATATTTTCGGACATTACGTTAAAACTCTATTTTTTAGATTTTCTGACAAAATTGATTCTATTACGCCACTGATTATCCTATTACTATAATTTGGGTATATGTATTATTTTATGTATTACCATAAGTGTATAGTAATTACGCCGATCTCGGAAATTGTTGAAAGAAAAAAACTCGATTGTTTAACATTTCCATTAAAGTATCTTTCTCCAAATAATCTAGTAATCCAAATTTGGCCACGAATTTATGGCATTTTCCCCGTGCTAACCGATAAGACCACATTAGTTACCCAATCAAAAAATCTAGATTAAAGGAATAAAAGGAATACACGCTGTGATTGCATAATCCTCACGCAGTAGATAAAGCATCTCCTCACAGGGGGCACATGTAGTAGCGGTCTATCGTCCGAAAAATGGCGTCGTATTTTTTATGTTAATGTTTTTCGCGTGACGACCTTCAGCCATAAAATACATCGTTTTTCGAGGTCCGTCTTGAAATTTCGCACCGGGGAATAAATTTTACCAACCGAAATATACAGTATTGCCCTTATCATGAGGTACGGGCACAATTCGACTATCCTCGGCAATTTCATTCTGGTACGTGCACCCCTAAGTGCGAAGGGAGTGGTCAGTGTCCATTGGTTCGTTCGGGGGACGTCATGTGTGTTACTCACATGCACGTTACTCATCGTACTCGATGGTTGCAATGGTGTATCGAGGATAAATTGCCGGCCGACGCAGCGTTTGCGAAAATAATTGGAATTTTGTTGGTAATACCCTTAGCCCCATATGCCGTCGTTACACCCCCGTTATTGTACGAGCCCTTTTTATGGATATTAAATTACGGCAGTTTTTTTTAAATCTTCACATTTTGTTATGACGCGGTAACCAAATACTTCTTGATGTCTAAAGAAAGACGGTTTTAACGAAGTTAAGATTTAGGATTTCTAGTCAAATAAACTTTCATAAGTAATATGAATTGATGGGATTAGAATAACAAGGGTTTTAAATAAATCAATTATTTCCATTCAAAAGATAGAAGAAAAATATGTTAGAATAAGAATTTCTTGCAGTTGTAGCGAGAAGAACAGCAGCAGCAACGAAAAGAAGATTAGCAAATCTGGGGAAGTTCGTTTGTAACGAAGAACAAAACGTCGAGAGAAAATCAGACACCGAAAACGAAGGAAAACATTTATGTACATTAAGAAAAATTATGAGTACCTATCTTAGAGGAAATATTTCGATAAATCATCCTAGAATTATTATTTTTTACTATTGAAATCCTGCCTTATTTCATTTTAAATAGTTTAAAGTTTTAAAGTAAAATTAATTCTCCAAATTGCAAGAAACCGCATGAATTTTTCAGGGAAAGAAACATACGTGTTAAAAATGGCTGAGCTTTCATAATAATTTTTTTTTTATTAAAATTTGTTGTGATCATAAATTTGAAATTTAATTCTGAGAAAATAAATCAATAGAATTATTTTTTATTTGAAAAATATTTTAAATTGATTTGTTTTTTTTTGCAAAGCTGAAAATAAACATTGAATTTTCAAAAATACTGCAAATTCTGTAATAAAACACTTGTTTCTGAATTTTTATTTTCTTTTTAAATTGATGATTGATGAATTAGTTTAATTTTTATAAAGTTAAATTACTCTTTGGTAAGAAAGCATTTTGTATTCAAATTATTTAACTTTTTATTCTTTTCTTTCATTCCTTTCTATATATATATTTTTTTATTTAAATCTGCCCAGTCTACTTATTCCATGAAATTACAATTATACTCCAGAGTTTAATTTATTGTTTGGTGTTAAAGGTTTTCTAATTTTTAATTTTTTCCACTCGAAATTCTGGCGTATCTTCAAACATTTCAAGAAGTTCTGTTCTATTAGTTTTAGAAAAACTCCTCAGTATGGAAGCCTTGAAGATTTAAAATCAAAGTACAGAAAAATTATTTTATAAAATTAATAATTTGGTCAAAAGTAAAATGTGTCCTTTGAGTTACCTGCAAAAACGTTCCAGTTTTCTAAAGTATACACGGTCGAACAACCATTTACATAAATTGACCTCGTTTTAAAAGCATGTACCTTTCTAAAAAGAGAAAAAATTCCTCGCCCCATTTCGAGTGACACAAAGCTTCAACTGGACATTAGGCAGAAACAGATTATCGATGCAAGCAAGAAGGGTAGCGGCAGGAATTAGAAATGGCGAAGATTTTTTATGGGCCGGCTGCACTCGGTGGTACCTTTATGTGGACCACGTCCAGCCGACGCTATAAATAATGTCCGACCGGACAGCGGGAGGGTGCAACTTGCTCGCAACTGTCTTTGCTACGAGGGTTGTGTTAGCATGTGTTTCGCACACATTTTGAGTAGAAATTCGTGTTTTTCACCTAAAATATCATGATAACGTCATCTAAATTATTTCACTTTATTGTTTCCAATATTGATATATCCAGAAACGATCTAAGTATAGATAACACGCACAAATTAATTATTATACCTACAAATTTATATAACCAAACATATTTTTAATTCATAAGTATTTGAATTTCGAAAAAAGAAGTATAAACTGACATTTGCTTTTTGTTATTACTATTACAGTAGAAAATATGAATTTATTTACATATATTCTCCGTAAAAAAACGTTGGCACGAGTCTTTTGTTACAGACCTTGTGATGGGTTTTAGGTAAGATGACAATAGATTCGATCAACCATAACTTTTAGTTTTTTTAAGTCATTTTTTAATCGTTAAATACTTAAAAAAGTTATTGAATGTAACTAAAATAAAAAAAAGTTAATTACAGTAATACTCAGTTGATCAATGTTCTGCATATGTATAAATAGCTACATGTGTTTAACGGATTTCACTTCAAAAGATCAATGCAATTTTACCTAATATTTCCGATTATGCAAACGAACAGTGGCCATTGAATTTTCTATAGAAAAAACCTTTTTTCTGAAGGGTTCCACAATGAGCTCCGCTCCGAACACAATGAAGTAGCCAACGTGGTTCGAAGCTACCCCCATTCTTATCCGAATTCGCATTCACGGCCAAGGGGTATTTCGGCTGATTCAAATGCAATTTGTGTGGTGTAATATTTTAGAAATTTGCATTAATGGCCGTCGCGTCCTTTGATTATGTATGCAGCTGCAACTGATTTATTTTGGACGAAATATACTAGCGTCAGTTACAGATTTTTTTCAATAAAAATAAAAAGCTAATAAAGATAGAAAACGGAATAATTTAAAAATGTTCAAAAAAATGAATACAGTGAAACCTCGTTAATCCAATAATCTGGTCTACCTTCGCAATAAAACGTAATTATTCTTAGTCTAATACATAGTCTGAAGAAATATAATAATCCGGCAATGTAAATACTTATACATATATAAATTTCAAACAAAAATTATAAAATATAAGTACAGAGAGCTCTTAAAACGAGAATAAAGCATGTTTCAAAGAAATAGAACGTTATACGTCACATAATTCGAACACGAGGAAAGCAGTTCGTCTAGGAAAGTTTTGGGGTGACAAACCTGAAAACGCAATAAAGGGATAAATAATAAATTCCCCGTCGGCCATGTTTGCCGCTAGGATAAATCAATCGACGTGGGAGATTGCAATTAGGCGCCCTTACTGCTAAAATTAAGCTTAGGTCGAAGAATTACAGACACATATTAAACATTTTTATTACTAAAGAACTTTCCTTATTTTATAATAATTTATACAGAAAATTTTAAGTACTTTATTTATCTATAAACAAATTAGCAAATTAGCAAATTTAATTTAATTTTTACAAATAAAATTTATTAATTAATGAAAGAAAAAATCATATTTACCAAACGGGTACTTAATTAATAAATTAAACATTTGTTTTTTTAATACTGAAAATAATTGTAATTTTTTAAATGGTTCATTAATTAATAATTAATTGAAAATACTTTGATCCACACTGATTATTTATTCAATTTTAGTGACCTGTTTCGGTTTAACAAAACCATCTACAAAGTCAAAACCTATCTCGACCTGTAAGTCGAAAAACAACCAGGGAATATGTAACTATGAGGAAATCTATGTATACTCGTCACCTTGGAGAACTTAGCTAAAGAATGAAGAAGACACCAGATCTATAAATAATAAATAAATAAAAGATCCGCTTTAAAGTTTCATTTTGCCAAGAAAAAAAGACATATCCTATTCTTTCGTTTAAGAAAAGAAGAGATTATATTTAAAAGATTCGAGCCAATCATGGATCAATAACATCATGTAATCAATTTATTTTATCTTATATTTCTTTGCCTCGAAATAGCATTCACTGATAGTCAATCAAGACATTCAAGAACTTTCTACATCGACATCCTTATGGCCATAAAGTACATGTAAGTACTTTTAATTACAAAATAACTGTTCTATGTAATTTTTACGAAATAAAGAAGCAACAAAATCAACGGAAAAAAAACTCTATAAGGCCCACACAAGTTGAGAAATTCAAGCATTCAAGTGGGAAGCTAGATGCAGAAACTAACATTTTTCGAAAATAATGAAATCCCAAAAGCTATAAAAACAGAAATGATACAAAAAGTTGTACATCTTACCCTTATACATGAAAATGAGTCCTGGATGCTAAGATCGAAACATGGAAGTCGTGTCAATGCAGCAGAAATGAGATTTTTGAGGAAGATAGAAGGAAAGACGAGGAAGGATAAAATCCCAAAGGAAAAATGTAGAAAACAAAATAAGAGAAAGGCAATTAGGATGTTCCGGACAACTGTGGCCTACATAGGAGACTAGACTAACCAAAAAGACTATATGGCGCAATACCAAGAAAAAAAGGAAGAGACAAACCAAGAAGAGGTTGGAGAGAAGATGTAGAAAAGCAACAATTGAAAGACATATTAAATGGGAGGAATTAAAAAACCTAGTTCAAGATAGAAACCAAAAATTGGCCAACTCTGTAGTTCTGTAGACCTAAATCCTCTTGAGTATTTAACACTGCAGACATTATTCGTGTTGATCACAATACTCTTGGAATTACTTCTTCAATTATCAGCAAAGCTACAATGTGTGGACAAAAATTAGGTGGACACTTTGAGCAACTTTTATAGGATCATATTAATTCTTTCCTTAGTACATTTATCAAGCTATTTTAATTAAAATTTTTTAATATTTATTCACCTTTCTAGCTGGATTCTTTTGCTTAAAATTGCGTAGGTTCATTATGACTCAATTTACAGGATATTCATTAGACATTTTTGACTTAAAATAACCTACTGACCGTATTTTCGAAAAAGTTTTGTTTCTAAAGTGTTTCTTCAAGCAAATATAACAGCAGCAACTATTTTCTTAGTGGTTAATCAAACATAGTTTGGAAAAGATGTAGAGTCGCGAGCAAAAACAAGTTAGTCGTTGATTTCATTCTTTGAAACAGTGATAAGTGTTGTATTGTAAAATGGTCGTAATTCTCTTAAGTTTTGTATGGCGACATGCGTCATGTGCGTTCTACTTGTCAAATCGGTTAAAATTTAATATACTCATCCAATAAGAAGATATTTTCCATTCCATTAAATCTATGAATAACATTGACGACCAATTTTTTTTTGTCGCGATTGTGTTTGATATGGAATATTTCTAAATGACATTTTTTTCGAAGAACAAATTTGACATTATTATCCTTATTTAATCGTAAAAATGCTATCAACGTACAGCGAAACGTCGGTTAAAAAATATTTTAAAGATTGTTTGGAGAAAAGATTTCAAATTTTTTCGTTTGAAATTAGTTTCATAAGTTTAAATGAATTAGATGAACTAAATATTTTTGTGTGGATTAATTTATGAACCATGACTTAAAAGTTGAAATAGTTTCGTAATTTCTAATTCTTATATTAAGCTTTTTTAACATCTGTATCCCATTAAATTAATCACAAAAAAATTATGACGTGCAATTAAAATTATGGAATGTTCCTAGAAAACGAAAACAAATTTTAAACTAATCGTATTTCGATGGAACCATTAAATCACCTATCTGATAAAGGTATTCTCGTCGGCACCTGTGTTTTCAGACAAATAACGTTTCCTCCAGGTGAATTTTTCCTACACCATTCGTTCCTCTGTGTCATCTTACACATACGATACAATTTATTTTACACCAAACCATTAATAATTGATACCCTAGCGATTTTTGTTAATTACAATTTGGATAAATGGGCTCCTCAGCTGGATAAAGCAGTCTAATTTGTTTGATCAAAAATGATTACAAATTAGGTAATTGTAAGCAGAAGACTGATGGCGAGGTTTGTATGGGTGTACGGTCAGAGGTCACATGTGTATTTCCTGTGCGAGGGTATTTTAAGAGGGTTATGCGGACGGCCTTACTCTCACTGATACGTCTGGGGAGGACAGAAAGCGACTCTAGGGACGAGGTAAAAGGAAGTCGCCATCGTCGTCGGCTTGATGCATATATATATCTTTAGTCAAAAAGATGACTTTTTAATAACTTTGTTTAAAGTTAAAGTTGTCAAATTAATTTAATAAAAAAAAAAGGAATAATTTAGGTACAATTTTGGATAGATCTTGAAAGGCAGACATTATCATTAAAATGTTGTTCATTTTTGTTGAAGACACTTTTAATTATTCTTTTATTTTTCTAGATTCTTTGAGATAATTGAGCTGGATGTAATTTAATTATTTTGAAAATTAAGTGAATTTTGCAAACGACTTTTGATCAGTTAGCTTATTATTAATATTTATCTTCCTTTTAAAGCAATTAGTATAAATAAACGAGCGTTGTTGATTTAGATAATTAGCAAGTGATTCACGATAGTGAAATCATTAATTGATTAATTGGTCAGGCAACTAAAAATTAACAATTTGCATTCTAAAAAAAATCAGCATTGCATAGGATCAGTACGGATCTCTTCAAGCACACATTCAAAAACACATGTGGGTGTAGAAATTCTAACGCAGCAGGCATTGACCCAGGTCAGGGCGGGATGTGACGTCACTGCTATTGAATAAAAAGAGCAACCACCACCCGCCTTCTAGGAAACGGCGAACGCATACATCCTCGTATGGTATTCCTGTTCATTCATCCCTAGATACCTTATTTTATCTTATTTGTTTTAACATCAAAGTCATTTTCAAAACATTGATTTTGCAAATCCTGAAATATTTTAGAACTATTTTAGAAAGTCAAGTTGATTACAAATTTAAAAAAAAAACAAAGCCAAAAGAACTGACCTGAGTATAACTATGGGTGATATAAACAGGACTAAATTGTTTATAAAAAGTCGGTTTACTCAAAAATATAAAAGGATTTTCAACTGCAAAAAGAGTAACATAGAAATGTTCGGTAATTGCCCTAGAATTGCAGGACGTTTTAAACCACCGACCAATAATAAAATCGGCAAAGAGAAACATCCCTTTCGAAAATTAATATTCTTTTATGTAGTGCCGACATCTGACTCCTTGAAATCTCAGATTTGCATCGTTGCATCAAAGGCGGATGCATTTTAAGGCATCTCTCTTTGTAAACCAAAAGGCTTTAAAAAATAAAAACGAAAGTTTGCCAAATATAAGCATTGTGCGGAGGTCGTAAATTTCAGACGTACTTTTATTGTTACGCAGACCGGGCGCAATTTGTAAAATCGAGAACGACTTAAATATTTATACAATGAAGAAGAGAAACTCGTCCTTCACAACACAGTTCTTTCCCTGTCACATTACGGAATATGCAAATAAACACGGACAGAAAGCCCTTTTCCGAGAAGCCGTCTGCAATTGCGTAAGTATTTTTGCCTCGAAAGCCCAATTATTGCCGCATTAGGTTTCAGGGTTGCAAATCAAAACTGACTTTTCTTTACGGTAATAAAAACCGTCCTAATTTCTACCTAATTTTCAAGGCTGAAAATAACTACGTTTTTAAACAAATTAAGTAAATAATTCGAAAGTTAAGGGGAGTGTGTTAAAGAGCTATCATAAATGTATGAATATGCGGTGGTGAAAAGCACTTCAAATGAGCCGGCGGACAAACACATAACGACCTCTTGCAACATATTTAATGGCTTATGATGGGGTTGCATTTCACGCTTGTTAACCCTTACAAAATGAAGAGGACACGAACCCTTTCCGCCCCGGTAATTACGTCGGTCCGTTCACCCTTTTCAGAAGCTGCTATTAAACGCTGGGCTGTGGTAAAATGGTTAACCCTAAACGAAAATCGCATTTTTTTTACATTTTAACGCCACCCAAAAAAGCAAAATTGTAAAAACGTATTCATTCATAGTAAACTGAGTTTTAATTGCATTGATTATATTAAACACCCCTCTCCAAACACTTGAGTATGTATACAGACTGAAGGCTTTAACTTTGGTCAACGAAAAGCAACAAAGTAATGGGTACAATGTAGTGGAAATTAGGTGTTATAGTAAACACTGTAAATGAGAGAATAGCAATTACTGGATTGTAAAATTTTCAAAAACACCAATAAATAAATTAATTGTTGCTTCAACTATAATACTCATGCATGACCTACTAGTTTTCACGAGACAGCCTGCGCACTTACTTAAAAATTCGGAAGCGCATTATATCCGGAACGTCAATTAACAGCGTCATTTTCAATTAATATGAAGCACACGCAATTTATGGCAAGTAAATTAGTATCTTCTTCCTCAAATATAGTTTCCTTGTGATTTTTCAAAATATTTTGATAATTAAAGCGAGGAAAATTTGCATTAAATGAAATATTGCCCAGGCCGATTAAGAACTCTGTCTGTGAAATCTAATAGGTCGTAATAATACCATTTAAGACGCTGAATTTTTTCAGTGGTATTAAACAAAGACACATTATGGTTTATTTTTAAAAATCCAGCGAATAACATTAATTTGTGGCTTAGTTGCAATTAAATGATAGATATTAGCTTAACTGTAATAAAACATTTCTTATTCAGAAGAAATAGTTAATTACTACGTTAACCGAGTATCTAAACTTTATTTCTTGAAATTTTTTTCAAAAACAGGGATAACTAAAAAGGAAAATTATTTTAAGCTTCCTTCAAAGTACTTAAGTTTCGAACATTTGTCTTCTTTGTAGTTCACAAGAAGATTTTGTTGAGAATCATTAATTTTAAGCAACTCGAAGTGTGAGTGCACTACATCATTAACGATCTTAAGTAAATATTCAAAAGTCGCCGGCTTGTTCTCATTCTGTCACAGAATGAAAGAATTATTACCTCCCGAGCGGACAATGTCCAAAATGTATAGATGATCAGCTACTGTCACCGAAGGGGTTATTAATGGCGTCGTAAAACCAAAACCTTAAAAGCGAAAGCAAAAAAAAATCTGAAAAGAAATCAGTAGCAGAATGCCCCCATCACAATGGAAGTCGTAAATGCCACCCGACCAAAGAATCATTTAACCCATTGTGGAGTGTTAGACCTGCACATGGCTACTTATTAAAAATTTCATGCCAAGATGGTATACGCGCGTGAGTGCAGAACAAAATCTTCGCTCTACTTTTGCGCAAAGCCTTTTCAGAAATGTTTCAGAATGCGTTCACCACGATTTTAAAGGATTTGGAAGGTAAAGGAAACTGGATTTCAAGAAATTGTAAGTTGGAGAACACGTGATCGATTGCTACCGGTTTCTGCATCTTTTTGGTGCTGGACAGTTCCCCTTTTTAAAAATAATCCTACGAAAGTAGCAAGCTCTTTTATTTTAAAATTATCACATTTATTTTGAATTTACCTGGAAAAGAGATTTCTTAAATATAAAAAAAAGAAATTTAAAAAAGCTGAAACCGATATTGTTAAAAAATAATTAAAGTACAATTTTGTCAGTTGAAATTTGCGATTATTATTATTCGAACAGCTTTCAAAAACGCTGGACATGTAAACATTTCGCTATATGATGACAGCTCCCTCAAGATAAACAATAGTTTTCTTCGAAAAAAATTTATATAACAAGTTCATTATAACTTAACGAAGTTATAACGGAATTATTTATACAGGGTGTAATTTAATAATTATAAAAATTTTAATGGGATGATTCCGGAAGTAAACATGTTCCTATAAATACATATGCGGCCTAACATGCTTCGTTTTTGATATACAGAGTGTAAAGCTTAATTTTCGTTTTTTTATTAACTTGAACAGTATTGAAAACAATAATTGACGGTCACTTTGTAAATGACTATGTAACTGTGACACTGGTTGTATTTAAATGACCAAGGAAATACAACATAAAACTCAAACCACCTAAGAATAGTAAAAGAGACAGTGGGTTCAGAAACATTTAAAAAATGATCTTCCACAATTATTTTACATTCATAGATACGTATTTCGACATCTTCTTTTGTCACTTCAATACACATGCAGAAAATCCAGAAAATATTCCTTTAAAATCACTAAATTGCACTCTGTATAATATAGTTTAGTTTTTAAAAACAATTAAAATATGACATTTACTGTACGTTGACAGTTCTTTCAAAATTAGAAAGAAAATACATATATAACTTCAAAATATATATATAACTTCAAAAAATAATTATTACAAATTATTCATAAATCATCAATATTATGAAATAAACTAAATAAATTTGAAATCTTTGTCTTCCGGGTTCAGTTCCTGAAGAAGCTGTCAATATGAACGGCGATACTTTGAACACCGGCTGTGAAAGCCTACGATTTTTAAATTTAGTTTTATTTAACATTTTTACTTTAGTAATTTACATTTTTAAAAGCGAAGTGTTTTCTCGTCACTTTCAATAATGAATGAAGAATTTATACATTTTATTCTTACTTGTAAGAATCTTTAAGTGTACAGAGATTGATGCAGCGAAAATTCTTATTGTGCGTGATAAAGGCAAGCGTTCACAGGCTCGCATCGCACGCATCGCATAAGTAGAAGAAAATGTTCTTTTCTATAGTTTTATATGACGGCAGATCTGGAGAAATTCCGGACATTCTTAAAAAGTATATGATTTTTAAGTAAGATGCGGCAATTGAATGCACACGTTAATTCTAATAAAATAAACGTTTGCGGTGGTATTTTGCCGTCTTTTTTGAATACTGGTATCAATTACTAGATAACGCTTGCCAGAAAAAGTGGCTAATGCAGTCCAGTAGAAGTGAGGCTCCCAATTAAATGAAATATACGTGACACATTGCTGTACGATTGCTTTAATCCGTCGTAAAAATGAAAAATATAAATAATTTCAGTTCACAGAAGATTTCATGAATGTCACATGGGGAAATATTAAATCGGTTTATGCATTTTAATACACACATACCAAATATAATGCGGTTCTTACGATGAGTACGATGCGTGCAATACGAGCCTGTGAACGCTTAGTTTAAGGCGCCATTACGTATAACAGTTGTATGTAGGAGGTTTAGCATGTTCCTTTTTTGAATTCTTGTTATTTCTTTATTATTAAAACTCTTCAAAATATATACAAATTGAAGTCAGTCGGACGCACTCCGTAGAGGCAATAAAACAAATGTTTTCAAAAGTTTCACAACGTTCAAGAACTTTCATGTTTATTTTATAAGGATCATTTTTTTTTTAATTTAGAGATACCATAGATTTATCCTTTTTTTTTATTAAACTAGTAACAATGAAAACAAATCTAGTTTCTTTAATTGACTCACATAAACATACCAAACAAATTATAAAATGAACGGTTTCTTTAATGTCATGTAAATATTATACCATACGATTTATTGAAAACAGGCCAGAGTGGGCCACGAAATATGCAAACTTACGTCTTAACTATGATTACTTTTAAAACGTCCGTCAAAATAATTTAACCTAGGTTAAATTCAAAACATCACAATAAATATTCCAAATGTCCTTCATTTACAAAACACAATAACATCGTTCTTATTACATTTAAACTTTCTAATAGAAACTGTTTTTATTAATTGGAAAACATTCTGGTCACAATTTTAAAAATATTTCAACGTATGTTTCTTGACAAATCTGGATATTACATATCATAAGTAAATTTATTGAAGTTATTTGTTAGACCAACTCCAGCCTGTTTTTAAAAAATCGCATAGTACTAAACTGTAGCAATAAATCTTCAATGCAAAGTTAACGTGAACTCGAAGACTATTCATTGTTCCGAAAAAAAAAACAAAGTTAAAAGTGATATAAAGCAACGTAGAAATGTAGAGTTCAATCAAACACAAGCAGTATACTTTTCATGGCCACCTCTTATCAATCGAATTTAAGATCACATTGTATAATCCAATTTTTTGAAACTGCTTAATGCGTGCCTAAAGAGTTGTAACCGTAGCCCGACAAAAATTTGACGATTAGTAACAACCGAAATAGATATCTAGCCAGGGTTAATCCTTCTAAATATGCTGGAGTTTACATTCAGAAACGCCGCGAACACAATAGCACAAAGCACAAACATCACCCTTTCAGCGCAAGTCAAGCGCAGAAATGTAGGCAGGCGGGCATTAAACGTTCGTGTCAAAGTTGTGACAGTTTTTCTATAAATACGTAGATCCATTTCTTAAATTTTAAACTTATAAAAATCCGACTAAACTCGATAATAATTTTTAGAACCACAAAAAAGTCTTCATAAATAAAGAAATTATATACTTATCTAGTTAATTTGATACAATATTTTCTCCACCCTAACAAATAAAGTGTTAAAAATCCAACCTACGAAGGCTTCTGGCTCGGTAATCCTTTCGGCAAAGACACTTCAACTTATGCAGGAAAAAATCCTTTGCCGCCTAATCTTTGCACCTGGGTTTAAATTTCAGCCCCGATCTTTTGAAATGGATCAAGAAGCGTCGGTTTTCCTTTGAACCCTTTTAAGTAGTGCGTTTTGAAAATGTTTAATCGGTTGATTTTTATTGCCAAAATATGCTTACCTACATTTATTGCCTCAACGCCTTCAACAAATAGATTTTTAACGGGGACGATAATTCTTTTCGACCGTATATTTTTTTTTAACTTTTACCTTTAACATACCTTTTATATATTATATATTTAAAAATTAATAGTAAAACCATAACAATTAGACAAAATTATAATGATTTTATAATTTCAAGTAAGTGTAGATTTCAAATATATTTAAAATAAAATAGTGTATGTGCCGCCATCTTACGCATTACGCATTTTACTAATTTTAGAGTCACACATGTAATCTTCATAGAGCTACCGAACACTGTTTTTTATAAGTGCGCTAGCCAAATAATGGATTTACAATTAATCTAATTACAATAATAGCAATAACAATTAAGAAATTACTTTCCATTCTCATAAATCATAGGCAATTCATTTTACCACAAAATTTATCATTATAATTGATTGAACAAGTTCTTTAAATCAATATAAATGTCGACGTTTCGCTGTACGAATTTTGGGATAATTATCAATGAACAAAGTGTTTCTTTAATTATTTTTACGTTTAATTTTCTGTTGGCAACACTGATTAATTTCTAATTTAGAGGTTGGTAAATCTTATGAAAGACTCGTAAACGTGATTTACTTCAAAATTAATAAAATGTCAGGTTTATCAAGAATATCTCGACTTCTCGGTGCAAGTAGGACCAGATTTCTTTCTAACAAGAAAATATTAATTAGAAACTCGCCTGCCATTTGCAACGTGAACTTGGAATTAGGTTAGAAAAAAAGTGAGGTTAGATTTAAGGTTTGTTTAAAATCTCCTTATTTTAGTTCCAAATGAGAGATTTTTGCGGTTCCAAAGCACAAATCCCGAGACAAAAAACGATGAGTACCATTCCATAATTAAAGACACAGAAAAACCAACAGGTAAACCAATTTGAACGTGTAAACTTTGTTTAACATGGTCAGCTTTTAGGTGAAAGTACAAAACATGAGTTTAAAGCTGAAACCAGAATGTTATTGGATATTGTTGCTAAGTCATTATATTCGGAAAAGGAAATATTTGTTCGGGAGTTGATATCAAATTCCAGCGATGCCTTGGAAAAGTTTAGGTATATGTTATTGTCAGGAGCTGAAGGCTCAGATAAAATGCGTGCTACAGATAGAGAATTGGAAATACACATATCGACAGACAAACAACAAAGAACTCTTACAATACAGGTAAGTTGTTAAAAAAGTCACACTCTTTTTATTCAGGGGAATGATTTGTTAGGACACAGGAATTGGAATGTCGAAAGAAGATCTCATTTCCAACCTTGGAATAATAGCAAAATCTGGTTCCAAGGTATATAATTTTTAAATTAAGTAACATGATAATTATTGGGAACATTTGAAACAGGCATTTCTAGAAGAACTAAAGCAAAAGACTGCGACTGGGCTTAACACAGACAAAATTATAGGTCAGTTTGGGGTAGGTTTTTACAGTTCATTTATGGTGGCAGAAAAAGTTGAAGTCTACTCAAAAGCCGCAACTGAAGAACAAGGTTACAAATGGTTATCTGATGGGTAATATTGTTAATAGCAATAAAGATTACTTTATTATTAAGCATGCTTACAGGACGGGAACGTATGAAATCCAACCGGCTGATGGAGTTCAATATGGTACAAAAATTGTAATTCACTTGAAAGTGGACTGTCGTGAATTCGCTGATGAAGACACTATTCGAAATATAATTAAAAAATACAGTAATTTTGTTGGTAGCCCAATATATTTAAATGGTAAAAAAGAAAATGCAGTGCAACCTTTATGGCTCTCCGATCCTAAACAAATCACACACCAGCAACACATGGAGTTTTACAGATATGTGAGCAATAGTTATGATCTTCCAAGATATACCCTGCATTACAATACAGATGTGCCACTCTCAATTCATGCCTTGCTCTATTTTCCTGAAGGAAAACCTGGTAAGTCATTGTATTAGCAAGTTTCCATTTTATAACGTTCCTCAATTTGATAGGCCTCTTTGAAATGTCACGGGAAATTGAAACAGGTGTAGCTTTATACAGTAAAAAAGTATTGATTAAAAGCCGGACTGATAATATATTGCCAAAGTGGTTGAGATTTGTTAAAGGTGTGGTTGATTCTGAAGATATTCCTTTAAATTTAAGCAGAGAGCTATTACAAAACAGTGCACTCATAAGGTGACCACCTGTTTTACAAAAAGTAAAAAAAATACATTATTTTTTTTGCTATTTCAGAAAATTAAGAACTGTTTTGACAAACAGAGTACTCAGATTCTTACAAGATGAAGCAAAAAAAAATCCTAATGAATATGACAAGTTTTATGTGGATTACGGTCTGTTTTTAAAAGAAGGGATTATTGTAAATCACGACCAAAATGAAAAGGTTACAACAAACTTATATATTTTTTAATAAAAATGTATGATTACTTCAAATTTCAGGAAGAAATTGCTAAACTATTGCGATTTGAATCATCACATAAAGACAGTGGCATAAAAATAGGTCTTCAAGACTATATTTCTCGAATTGCAAATAATGAAAAAGTTATATTCTACTTAGCAGCTCCTAGGTAAAATATGACAGCACATAAAATTATATTTGATTGACACAATTTTATTGTAGTCGAACTCTTGCTGAAGCATCCCCATACTACGAGTCATTAAAGAGAAAACAACAAGAAGTATTGTTTTGCTATGAACCGTATGATGAGCTAGTCCTTATGACATTGCAACAATTCCTTGGCTACAAATTGGTATCTGTAGAAAAAGATATGAGAGATGATAAAGCAGCTGCAGATTTAACAAATTTAGGTTGTAATAGTAAACTTTTATGGTATACACATTTTAAATGATTATTTTTAATAGGAAGTGATAGTTTGAAACGAAGTGAAATAGATGAATTAACGAATTGGTTGAAAGACAAACTGTCTGGAAAGGCATCTACTGTTAGTGCAACAAATCGTTTAGAAAATCATCCTTGTGTTATAACAGTCGAAGAAATGGCTGCTGCTCGACATTTCATACGCACACAAAGTCACCAAGTGCCAGAAGATAGAAGATATTCTCTCCTGCAACCACAGCTAGAAATCAATCCAAAGTGAGAGGGTAAATTTCTTTAAAACAATTCCTAAAATTAACATATAATTTTTAGGCATCCTATTATCAAAAAGTTACACAAATTAATGAATACAGATCCAGAACTCGGCGAATTATTAGCAAAACAGGTTTGAATTCACTTAAATTATTTTTTTTTCTATTTAATTGTTTTCATTGTTTAGCTCTTTGCAAATTCCATGGTAGGTGCAGGTTTAGTTGATGATCCTAGAATATTACTAACTTCCATGAATGATTTATTAACGAAGGCTTTAGATAAACATTAATTTAATTTGTTGTTTCATTATTTATGTTCTTTTAAAATTATCTACATTCGTAACAAATAAATTTCTTTTGTGATTCTTAACTATGTTGTACTTTTTATATCTTTCATAATAAAACTTACACATACCTCAAATATAAACAAAAAGTTATTAAGTAACAAAAATTCAATAACTTTTAGAATATAAAGTCAACAGAACTACAAGATAAAAAAATTAATCGAAAATTTCACTTGCACTCCCTTCTTCACTTCCAATATTAGTTTCCACCATCTCTTCATCACTATCATCCAATGGCAATTCAACATCACTGTTTTGTTCTTCATTAATATCACTATTTGTGCTTGGTGTAAGAATATCTTCACCATGCAAATCTCTGTTTTTCAAATTGCCCAGCCAAAATGCTTCAGAGCAATTGTTGGCAACCAGAGCTGCTTTGACTCGAAAGACAAATGACTCTAAAGTGAATCGAAACTGAGGCACATGTGCTAGTAAACTCAAATCCTTATTAAGCTTAGAATAACAGCACAGATGATGCAAGAATCGCGTGCTTGTCTGTAAGATTTTCAGAATTTCTACGACTTCGTCAGTTTTTGAACGCAACATGATTTCTAAAATCGGGATGCCGTGTGAAAGAAATATCTTCAAAATACCTACAGATTTTTTTAAATACACTATTAAGTTCGTTCGCGTTTCCTGTGCTTTCACAATAGTCTGCAAACCCTGCATTGTTAAAGCTACAGTTCGCCACAGTACTAAATGTCCATTGTTTGTAAGTGAAGTAATTTCAGTTTTAACTTTTTCCAACAATGAAGTGCACAAGCATCTGTACAAAATGTGAAAACTTGATTTATCTATGCTACCTAACATCAATAAATAATCCTCCTTAGTTCTTAGATCTGATGCTTGGGTTTGCAAAGTTGCAACGAGGCCTCCAATAGCTTTAACGCTTGCGTCAGCCAAATATGCTTTAACTAAAATATCGATATTCAAAAATGCTTGTTTTCCTCTATCTAATTCACCTTGTAAATTATACCATTTTTTCATTAGTAATTTCTCACTAGCAGAGGCAATTTTTGTCCGTATTTCAGGACTGTCGTTAATTGAATATAAGACTTGCATTGTTTTTATCAAACTAACTGCACATTGTAAATACAAACAGTGATTGATGTGTTTGTAAAGCCTGTTAACGAATTCTTTAATCAACAAGCTAGCAGACTGTAATTGTGATTGACCTTCCGTTCGCAATGCTTTGAGACAATCTCTTAATATATTCAAATTTCTCGAGTTTTTTAAATTCTGAAAACCGGACCAGCCAAACAAAAGAGACAAACCTTCAAATATTAATCCAAGCGTCACTTTCAAATTGTATGCTAATAGAGAGAACATTTCTTCCTTATCATGACGACCATCCGCAGATTCAAGAAGTTGTGTTAACTTATCGATTATAATATTGAAATCCTTGTTGATGAAGGGAAGTAATTTGATACAATCTGTTACTAAATCTGCTGGCTTTACTATATTTAAATTTGACATCCCCAAATTGTTGTTTTTTGTAAGAAAACGCAACTTTTCGTTGAAGTCTTTTAGAAGGAACTGCAAAGATTCAACAGTAATTGTGGCTTGCTGCGTCGATTGTTCTTCAATATCCATCTCATCTATATCAAGTTTCACGGGATATTTTAGTAAAATTATTATATCTGTGTCCATTTCTCTAAATTGGTAAGCAATATTTTTGGCAGTGCCCCCCTTTTTTGATGTTGCTTGTTTTTGTTTCGTAAGTTGTGAAATTGCTACACTAGAAGCACCAGTTTCATTCAAATTAGCAACACTTTGTGATGATTTAAGCTTTTTCCTCGGCCTGCTTATTTTCACTTCTGATTTTGTAGGTGAACCAACGCTCTGTGTTGATATGTTGTGAAAATAACTCGTCGGCAATTTATGTTCAGGAACACACTCTATACACTTTTGCAACTGTTCTTCAAGTTCTACCAATTTATGAAGCCGCTCTCTGACTTTTACACGTAGCCTTTTACTCTTTTGCGTTACAAAAGCGCTTACGATTTCTCGGAACCAATTAATACAGTGGAAAGTACAATTGGCTATTTGTCTTATTTGATCCAAATCATAACTATTTATATCAATTACTTCAGGCATTATTACTCCGCAGCCCAACAAAGCGTCTATTGAAGCTAAGTCGTTATGTTGTTTGGAATGCAGTAATCTTAACAGACGAAATAATGCAGACATAATCATAATGTTTGCATGTTTAGTGTAGCTTGGTCGTATTGTTAATTCACCGATGTTAATGTAAATGCTAGCGTTAACTTCTTCTGCGGTATTTAATGAATATAAACTTTGCAGAGTTATGTCATTGATAGGTTCTGGAATATTTTCAATGACAAATAGATCCTGAAAAACTTGAGTTATTGATTCATAAAGCCAAGTCATAAAATATTTGTCCAATCGCTCTGCATTTATAAGTGCTGCTGACAATTGGTCATAGTAGAGACCCATTAAGTCTGGATTGCCAGATATACATGTCATCGCAAGTTCCAGTAAAGCTGCAGATTCTTGTGGGGCGCCTCTGGGTAGTGTTGAAATATTTAACATTGATTCTTCAGATAAATTTAAATCGCTCTGATCATCTTCAGTCACCGCAGTATACTTCACCATTGTAACTGCAGCAATTATACCTCTCTGCTTAACTGATTTTTTAGTACTAGTAAGTTGTTTTCTTATTAACATATGCAGCTCATCCTTTAAACCGGACATTGAATCATCCGCATTAATACCACATGTCAGCCCGCAGAGCAATTCAAACAACTGCCTTATATCTTTTAACTCAAACACATCTATTTCAGTTAAGAGTCCCATCAGTTGTAAGGTGTGCTGTTGAAGCTTTGCATCGTCTTTTAATCCCATCAAAATATTAAGTACAGCACTTATGCATTTGTTATCACTGGAACCTGTCAGTAAAATCAAACTTGTTATTATATCTTGACGTTGCATTCGATCTACGTGAGGATTAGTAAAGGTCAGTTGAAAAATCAAAGTCGCAAATTCTTGCAATAAGACATCATTCTTGTTTCTCAACAAACTTTGTGCGATTTCAATTATTGAAGGTAAATAATTGTGCAATAATTGAGGCACAATATACTTTTCAAATAGTGAATCGAGTGATGTTGTTTTAAAAAATCCTGTTTTCACTCGTTTCTTAAATAATAATTCAATCGTTTTCTTTTTGGTACTTCTGTGATATAACATGAACAAAATCAGATAATCTATGGGTTTATGATCACGTGCTGTTGTGAAAAAGTTAATCCAACCCTCATATAAAACCTTCTGAAGAGAACTAAGTGAATATAACTTGTCAAAGAGTATCACTTTACCTGACACTACATCTTTATCGTTTGATTCATCCCGCATAACAGCATTTAAACCATCTCTAATTTTCAATAGTGTCTGCCCTAATTTAGGACCTTTGCAGTCGGTGATGACAAACTCAAACAAAATTGGAAATACCTGTAAAGATGTCCCGCGAACTAATCTATCTAAAATATCATCTTGAATGTCAGCACGTGTGTCCGAACTTAAACTCAATGAATTTAAACAATCTATGATAGCACCTGTTAAGTTTACATTACCGTCCAGCAATTTGCTTACTTGCTTCGCAGTTTCATCACACTGTCCATCCAGTATAATTTCCGGTACAGATTTAAAAATTTCCAGTTGCAAGGGAAATGTAGCAATGTCCAAAATATCCAATAACTTTTGTGTTAAAGCGTACGGATCTTTAATAAATGGCAAATATCTCATTGCATTTAGCAACAGGCCCATAAACGTTGCATCTGCAGTATCTTCATCGGCATGTGCAGTGATCTCTTCCAATATCAATTCGATGATTCCACTTTGCAAACAGGCAATGCTCAAAAACAAGCGCACCAGACTTTCTTGATACACGTTTTCTCCTACATCACCACTCGAACTTGGTTTATTCAGAATGGTTGGCATTAGTGCCTTTTTTAAATTATCGTGTTCCTTGCAGAAAATTTGCAGGCCTTTCATGAATGATTTTATGTTGTCATCTGTATCTCCACAATTTAGTTTAGTTTCAATGTTACGCACAACTAAAGACTGCTCTTGGGTTAAAATATTGGATCTTGCATCGTGGCTTAAAGATATTCCAACTTCCTGAATAATGTTCTTAAAATATCGTGTTTGAGATGTCATTTTGAGGTTATTTCACTTGAAACCTAAATAACATATTTTTATAAATTCATTCAGCGAAAGTACACTATTTTATTGCAGGTAATTTCTAAATACCTTTAATAAGCAGTGGTAATAATTCTCAGTTTAAATTCAGAAATGGCACGCTTACTTAGCGGGAAATTCCACCATATTTGAATTCACGTTTGAATTTTAAACTTGATTTCAGTGTTCCCAACAGTTGAACCATCAAAATCCCCAGATGCTATTAAGCAAATATCACCAGATTTGTGTTAAATCACCAAATCTCCGCAATAGGAACTCAGATGCTCATACCATTTTTGTGCAATTTTAGAACGAAATTCAATTTATGGCATTATTTTTTGAGTAATGATAGTATTTTAAGGCCTAGTTTACACCGACAAGTATTTGGTCCAGCCTAGTCTGGCCCTACAGAATGTTATAACTCAAATTTGCAGATTCCGTTACATGCAAAAACTACTGCATTTTTTCCTTCGAAATTTGAAGCAAAATTGTTGTTTATTAATCATATCTTTACTTCTTTAGATTAATATGGCACATTTATTATGGTGTTTTATACAATTTACTTCATATTTCTTCTGGGACCTGACATTTATCAAAAATGATGAGTTGTGTCATCCTTATATTAAATGGAGATTTAACTAAAAATTTCTTAAAAAGATTGTTGGAATACTTTGATGACATTTTTTTACAATTCATGAATAAAAAAGCCGTTCAAAAATAATAAACTTTTATTGTAAAGGTGTTTGATGAAGCTGAAAGAATATTTGGTGTTTAATAAAGATACCTGCCAAATTTTAGCAAAATTCGTCAATAAATAACAAAGATAGGAGTGAATGGCTTGGGTGGGACACTGTAAAAATATAGTTTTAAAAATTAAGATAAGTTAAGCATACACAGTATATTCTATCTTCATATCTTTTATATTGAATGTATACATTTCATATTTAAATTACCTTTTTGAGATTTTTATGAAATCCCTCTAATTTTGTTTTTCTTTCTTTTTTAATAAAACATTTATTTAGAAATGCCTTATTTTAAATAGTGAAGGAAAATGAAGGAATTTTTTATTCAGGATTGGGGGTTGGGAATACTGATTCGAATTATTTTTTGAGTCTACTCTTTTTCAACGTCCTTGGGTACAAAGCAAGAAATATTGTGTAACATTTTCGTTATTTGAATTTAAGAGACTTGTTTAAAGATCAAGCCAATTTTTAACAAGAAAAATATTGCACAAAAATAATTACATAATTCTGCAATTTAGAAACCTATTAATGCACATGCATAGGAATTTTTGTCCTCTTTGGCTAAATAACATAACGCATCAACTTTAATATTATTTGCAAATATTAGAAAATAACAATTTTAAAAAATACATATCATTATAACTTGTACAACATGTGTTTATAAGTTCCTAAATCACCACAATTACCCATGGCTATTACTAAACACCATCCCAACTTGGTGTTAAAGGAAAATGATCATAAAATTTTGTAAAAAAAAATTTACTTACTATTTCGCTTGCAAAAATACAGTTAAACTTTAAAAAAGTTTTCTTTATAAAACTTGAGCTCTGCAATGCTCTCTCTTATGTCACTTAAAGCTCTATGAGTGAACTCTTTCTGAGGAATTTTCTTATATAAGTTCCCATTCCACCTTCTACATAATTCTTTAATTGTAGAAACATCTATAATTCTATAATGTAAAAAATTATTTACTCTCGGCATTTGCTTCCATAAGAATAGTCTGTCCACATATACACTGTTTCCTGCAAGGGGGCTTGCTTTCTCAGTTATGTGCTTTTTTAAGAAATTTAATAATGTGTCTTCTGCCTCAACTATCGACATGTTTGCATTAAGTGACGCTGAAGTCAAACCACTCTACAAAGAAAGATGCACACCATGAAACAAATTAATTTTAATTAATTATGTAATACATACTTTACCATGCTGGTTCTTGCACCAATCGTTCATATTGTCCAGCACTTCTTGGGATTGATGTAAAACTATGTCTGGTCCTTCTGCTACTATATTTAAATCAGCATCTGTTACAATACAAGCAACTTCCATTATTTTGTCTTTCTCTATATCTAAACCAGTCATCTAAAATTAATTAATTCACTTCTTATAGTGTAGTACGAATGTTGCTTTTCGGTTAACGTACCTCCATATCAATCCATACAATTCGACTCATTTCAGCATCGAAGACACCGTTTTTAAATGTTCTGTTAAAACCTGAAACTGAAAATACTGTATAAACAAATAGTTAATTTTTGATTACTCACCTGTCTGTTTCTTTACTATTTTTCTCAATATTGTCCTCAACATATTTTCACGTTCACAAGTGTAGGTTATGATGAAGCAGGGAATTATATTTTAAAAGGTTTTCAAGTATAATGTTGGTTATGTTTTATGTTATCAGAGTGAAAATGTCATGATGACAGTTTATTATTTTTATTATTGAAGTAGTAAAGTAATAATGGTGTTTGGTGAATTAGTTATTCCAACCACCCGAGCCCTTTGGGATGATGAAGATGACGACATCAATTACACAGAGTATCAGTATGTCCAAAACAAATGTATGTGTGAAATGTATTTTTTAATCATTTTAAATTGTAGGTCTGACCTGGAATGGTTAAATGAAAAACTGCCCTCACAGGTAAACAATTTAATCGTTGTGGACACTCCTGACCTTAATAATTTGATGGTGAAATGTGTAATTGGAAGTAGAGTTGCTGTAAATGAATTCAAGTCCGCAGAAGTTTACTTGTATGACATAGGGGATAACAACTATTTGATTTTATGTAAAAATAGTAAAAAGTATTCTTCAGGGGAAGTAAGTAATTGTTCATTTTGTTTTGTGTCTGAATTTTTATTTATTTTGATTACAGGTTTTATTAAAAATGCAGTCTCTACTTAACTGTGCTTTAAAAGTGTATGGAATTACATCTGCACCAAAGGTTTCATATCAAGGAACTGATATTGCTCCTGGTGATGCATGTGTGATTCGTACCTTAACTACTCAACAACTGCCATTGAAACAATTTGTTCGGTTAGAACCCCCGAATCTAATAACAGGAATTACTGCAAACTTATTATCGTTTTGCATTCATATAAATCGCATATGCCAAATTTTCATTGGTTATTTAGACTCTGGACCACTGGATTCTCTTAGTTCAAAACCTTTTATAACATTATTTAAACATATGGGAATACACATAGATGGAACATACATTTTAAGTATACAAGCTCCATCAAATAATTTGTACATGTAATAAATTATGCATATTAATATTAGATTCGTTATTTTTTATTTTAATATATGTTTGAGCAAAAGACATTTGTGATTCAATCAGAAATATGTATATATAAATAGAATAGTTAAAAATGTATTTACTTGTGAAGTGAATCAAATGTTTATACAGCAATACATAAACCTAATATCTAAAAAATAATTATTTTCAAATAAAAATAAATTAAAATAGTAATAATGGTAAAGGGAATGACAGAAACTTGTGAATAATAAAACAGTCTGCGAATTTTCAAAATTCAATTTAAATTAGGCACAGAGTCAGTCTGATGAGTTAAAAATTATTACTACACAGTAAACTCAACTCATAAAAAAAAATACAAATAAATTAATCTATAGGAGAAAATTATTTGTATTAAGTCCACATATAAGTCTGACTTTCTGCGATATACTTTAAACAATCAATATTTAAAATTTGTGATGGATCTTCTGAGCAAAAGTGTTCCAACATCTTTGAAGTGAAACCACAATCAGACAAGTTTTCTTTTTTAAACACTGCACTACCATTCTCATTACAGCTGTCCTTTGAGGCATTTTCTTTTATTACATATTTAACTTTACTGAATGGAACAGTTGAGTTTACAGCAGTAAAAGTCGCATTTAAACTATTTTCTTTTGGATGAATTGCATACAAATTATGTATGGTATGAGGTAAAATTGGTCCTGATAGTTCTAGAGAATGATAATGTTCATTGTCTACGTGAATTTTACTTTCTCGCACTTTCAGTGAATTCAGTGATGCTCCATGAAAGGCAACCGGTGCCAAGAGAGTTGGAGGAATACCAGCAACCGGACCTACTAAAGCTACTGCACTTTTACAGTTCATTAAAAAATTGTAGAATCCTTGCACCTCCAAGCCTTCTATTAAAACTAAACTTTCCTCACTATTATCAACTTCACATTCTGCTTTGCGCGCCTTTCTAGCCTAAAATAATTACACAGTGAAACAGAGATATAAAAATAACATTTTTATAAAAAAGTATTTACCTGTGTATAATTTATTTGCTTAATATCCTCTGCTTTAATTCCCAAACTTTGTAGCCACTGCTCATCTGGTGATTCTTCTTCATCTGTGAATGTGTCATTAAGATCTCCATTCATCTGTGAACTGTTAGTGGAAGAATCCAAAGTTTCACATCCTTGATCAGAATTTCTCCCTTTTTTTAAAGGCATTTTAAACTCAATGTCTTCCTGTTTCAAAGAATACCTGAAGCCTCTTGTTGTGGGTACTACAAGTACATGCATATCATTAAAGCCACAAATACCAGCAGCTCTGAATAACACGGTAAATTGATTGGCACAGACGTAAAAATATGGGCATTGTTTGGTTCTTATTAATTGAAATAAAGACTTCAGGCTATCACTCCAAGCACCTTGCAGGCTGTTCCTAATTTCTGGATTGCTTGCAACACTTGATACTGAGGCTGTTGCATTTCTCGTGGTACGTGGGAATAGTGACAACCATGGCAGTAATGGTTGTTGCCAGAAAAGGCAGCACTGGTGAAACCTTGCTTTGGATGATGCGTCTAAAGTTGTTGATGAATTATTAATGTCTAAACAACGAGCGAAACTTGTTATTCCTGAAGCTTCTTCACTAATTTTTAATTTCTGTCCCCATGCAAGTGGTTTAGAACTTATGAATCTAATTTTTGTTTTTAGGCTCCAATCAATAGGTATCCAAGTCTCTCCTTTATCTCTTTTACATTCCAATTTTGTCTCTTCGTTAGCTTTACTCAAAACATTACTGAATGTTGTAATATTTTCTTTATGTATGTCTTTGGGTGTGACAGAACTGCAATGAATAATTTTAAACAACGTGGAGTCCAATGATACATCTACATCACTACACGAATCTGTCTTAGAACGTTTGTTTTCAGATTTCTGTAAGAAAGGATTTTTTCGTTTTGCATTGGCTACCAAATTTTGAAGATTGCCTTGCTCAGTGGGGTGTGAAGCTGAAGAATCACTGGAATTTATGCGGGCTTGCAGAGCTTTCTTTCTTTTCTTCAGTTGGTGTAATCTCATTATCTCCTGAGGATGATGCCATTTAGAAAATGAGGTAGAAGACTCCTCATTAGACATATTTACCTAAAAAGAAAAAGTTTACTTTAAATAACCAAACAACAACAAACATAACCTAAAAACCGAAGAAGATAACTTTATTGACAATTGCTAACAGAACTACTCTCAAAAGATGGCGTTTTTATTTATAAATAATATATATTTATTTAAAAAATGAAGCAAAAGATGAAAAACAAAACATAACAATATCACAAAATTTCAACTAAAATTAAAAATAAAATCAGCTTAGTAAGTAAAAGTAACAAATTAAAGAAGCATAATCAAAGTAACCATAAATATGTATTATTAATTATAAATAGATGGCGCTCTATAACTTCTAAAAATTCTGTAATCCCTATTATACCTCATTTAAATATAGAAGTATATGTAGTTTTGTTGAATAAAATTATTTAAATTATAAACAACGGATTAAATAATAACAAAATTTATTGATAACAATTTCACGCCATATAAATAAATGTATTAATGTCATCGTCGTCTCTCTTCATGTATTTATGTTCAATCAGCCATTCCAGTTGTTCTTTGATCATTTTTTTCGAAGGCAGGAACATGTTCTTCAAGATATCTACAAGTTCTGCTTGTAAGGCAGCGTTTGTGATGCGCTTTCTCATCTTGAGGATCTTAATTATGGCTTCCTGCGTTCTTAAAATCCTCAACTGCACAATGGAATGATTATCCTCTTGTTGAGAACGTTCGGTACTCAACTGCAATCTTCCTATCAAATTGATCTGAAATTTAATTTATAATTAATAATAAAGTCGATCCTGTCAAAGCAAATACTGTTATTACCTTTCCTCGTTTTTGTGGCTTTCCGTTTTTAATGAGAGAAAATTCTTGATTAATCCAAAAAAGTGTGTTTTCTGCAAAATCTTTGGGGGCACTTGCTAGAGGTGTGTACAGAAGTAATTGGCGTTTGAGCTTGGGAAATGCAACTAATGACCACAATGTCCTCCTTAATTCAGCATCGGGCAATTCAGTTGCTAAACGAAGATTTTCATAACTCACTTTTTCATTAGGCCGTTGATTCCATGCGAATAACACAGCCATCTGGAATGTGGTTACATCCAAATCATAGCGTCCGACTTCATTTGCAAATGTAATTGTTCCATTACTCATATGATGATACCTGAAAAGCACACAGAATTAGAAAGAATATTAGAAACGATTTTCTTAGACATACCATTGCAACTTTCGACCTGAGTGTTTCTTTTTATAAAATTCTTCTACTTCGGGTATGTAATCCTCTAATTCTACAGGTAAACTAACTGTGACTCGTTCTGAACCCCTGGCCCAAGCACCGGCATTTAATATTTTTATATTTAAAGCATCGTGTCTTGCAGTCGACATCCTAAATTGTGCATTTAAGTCTTCACTTACTTTAATATCTTGAAACATCCTCGCCAATTTATTAACATAATCAGCAGGCATACCAACCTCGCGTAACCATTCTACCATGTCTTCTTCCTTTTCACTATCAGCACTAAAAGAAAAAACTAAACTTTATATTTTAATAGGTAAACAAACGTTTGTTTTGCTTAGACTTTTGCAGTTCCAACTCTTTAACAAAATCATAATCACTTCCCAAACAAGGTTTCAAATTACACTTCTCAATATTTCACTAGTTTCTTCGGAAGTGTAATACAGTGAAATATTGAAAAGTATATAATTTTAAAGCATGCTCTCTTTTTATTAGTTTAATTTTTTGGTGTTTATTTTAAAAACTAACAAATTGATTTCATATATATTCTGTACCATTAATTAAGTTATGTATTTACCTTGCGTCTAATATGAGTCGTCTGGTCAAATGTGCTTTATGATATCTCATGAAAACATCTTTGTTTGAAACATACTTGAGCACTAAAAGCACATCTTTCAAACGAGATTCAATCTCTTCAGAGGTCAGTCTTTTGGAAAGAGGTGTTCTTCTCAGTAACATGTCACAGTAATTTGCCAAGAGCTCGGGGCACTTACTTTCTGGAGTTGCAGACTTGGCACCTAAATTCTTATTGGTGTTCAATTCTAATTTGAAGACAGTGATGTCATTTACAACTGCCTTGAATGCTTTATCCCGTGCCGTTAAAAATCTAGGATCATCGTTGAATGCATCATGAACCAAAGCGCTAAATTTCCTAAACAACTCCAGCAAGCGTTCCACATATTTTTCAGAATCTTGTGTAATAATATCAGCAGCTGCTACCATATCAGCTAATCCAGCAGATGTAATATGCGCTTCTAATTCGCGCAACATTGGTTGAACCCCTTCTGGCACTCGTTCTAACAATCGAAACATCAACTGCAACCGTTCTGTCTCTCCCGCTTTAATCAATGGAGCACATTCAGCTAATAAGACGGACAACGTATTGCCAACAAGCACTTTCACACAGCACTGAATCACACCATTGCTTCCCGCTTCTAAATATCGCTGTGCACGTGTTTCTTCTTCACGTAATTTATTGTCAGCATATCTCATGTATGCTTGGACTCCGTTAGCTGCTAGTTGTTCAGGTGCTTTTAGACGATAAAACATTTCTGTACTTTGTATGTATGCCGCTTCGAAATTTTCACGATATATTTGCATTTTATCTTCAGTATTTGAACATAAGTTAACATAAGATTCCCTAACACCTGAAATTAAGCAAATATAAAACTAACAAATAAAGATAAAAATTTTAATTTAATTGAAACACTTTCTTGTCCAGCAACTGAAGAAACAGCAGCAAAATGTTGACTTTTAAATTATATTTACTATTGTCCAACAAATTTTATAATATATGATTTAATTCATAGAATTAAAAAAAAAATTGCTAGTTTACTTTAATGTTAATTAAATGTAGTACGAATTATTAAGAAATCATATTTTAACTTACACTTACCTATAACAAGTTGTGAATCAAAAGCTTCACCATTTCTTTCGGCGTGCACAAGCTTCATGGCACTATCTTGCAATCGATGCTTGATATCACAGAATATACTTTCATTCCATGAATCTAACATAAGCTTACGTACGATGCTCTCATCTCCTTGGCCTTTCTTACTACTATTGCCTTGTAAATTCGTAACTCCTGTTGCAGATTTACCCTGCAATGAGCTTTCCAGCTGCCTGAACGGTGTCGGCAGGTAATTACACTGAGTGAAGAATTTCCTCCATTCTGCTATGTATGCTTTCAGAAGTGCTTGTTCCTCCCTTTGGGCAAGCACTCTGGCTTGTGCTTGCTTAATGAATTGCACGATATCTTCTTGCAAATGGTCCTTTAGTTTTGCAGGCCCTTTCTCGTCCCATAAACAGACCAAGTGAACATCGTAGAATAATTCTTGCCATTCAGCAGGAGACACCGGTTCCTGTTGCAAGAGTTTCAGAACAATTGGTCTCATAAAAGGCCATTTATCCTCAAACTTCAGCTGTCCTCTTTCCTATAATAACAAAAAGTTTACATATATTTAACGAGATAATTAGGATGAAACTGCACCTTTAACATGATTGCTACTTGAAATGCATCAGCCTGTTTTTGTATGGTTTATGATATGTTGTTCATGTACCCAAAAGAGTTACTTTTGCTTATCTGCATACTTGCTGTACTTAGAAATTGTGCGGTCGTCACTTGGCCACTGGAAAACTAATAATTCGGTAATTTTCAATTAGCCTGAAAATACACTGATGTAAACATTAACATGTCTCGTATATTCCGTGTAGGTGTAATATTAGCATATTTGCAGTAACCGGAAACATTGAAAAATGAAAGCTTTGTAGTGCCAACATTATTTTCTGTCATGAGAATTATGATGGTCATCCTGAATGTTCCATTAAACACCAAGCAGTGTATCTTTACATGACTTTAGCATTCACAAAAATACAATTTCATGACATTTCAATTCACTAATGTAATCATTGTTGTTTGCGAAACGTCAGAAATGATTCTTTTTTTAAATAGAACACACCTTTCTGTTTGACGTTAACTACTATTGGTAACACTGATTGCCTTCCCAATTGTCAGTCGTCGATTCTAGGTTGTAGATATTCCCGTGTTTCGTAATTAAGCCATTTTAAATAAACTACAATAATCAACAATGACCACTCCAAAGTTTTCAATGCTCGTAAGTGAAAACACACTTACCCATTAATTTACACTTTAATAACAAGCAGTGTTACATAATACGTTGAGGTTAATCTCATTTTTTGTCTGAGGTTCGATCACTGAGCACCAGCGGTGTTCTAAATCAACTGGTAAAGCCGCCAATACAACTATTCGGTATCGAAGGACGATATGCGACCGCCCTGTACTCTGCAGCTAGCAAAGAAAAGAAACTTGATTCGATCGAAAAAGAACTTGTAACTTTTCAAGGTATTCTGAAAACTGATACTAAGTTACGCGAATTTGTCGCAAACCCAACCATTAAGAAACAATTGAAGCTTGAAGGTTTGAAGCTGGTATCTGGGAAAGCTGGTCATTCGCCTTTGACCACAAACTTATTCCAACTGCTGGCAGAGAATGGTCGCTTGAAAAACCTCAATGGAGTCATTAATGCCTACAAAACTTTAATGTCTGCTTATCGTGGAGAAGTACGTGAATTTTAAATAATGTGATGTTATATAATCGGGTAAACTTGTTGCAGGTAGTATGTGAAGTAACCACTGCTAAGGAACTGGATTCGGCCCAAAAGTCTAAACTTGAAGGTGTATTGAAATCATTTATTCAATCTCAACAATCAATTCATCTGACTACTATTGTTGATCCAAGTATCATTGGTGGGATGATTGTCAGCATTGGTGACAGATATGTGGATATGAGTGTTTCCAGCAAAATTAAGAAATACACTGATATTATTAGTAGTCCTCTCTAAAGAAATTATTGTATATAGAACAAGGTTCATAGATTGTCAAGTTTCAGTAATAAAGAGATACATGTAATATTTTCATTTAAGAATTGTTATCCTGTCATAAATTTTAGTTCTTAATAGTTACAAGAGATTACTGACAAACAGGTTTTAACTGTGTCTGTAAATTTAATAAATGTGCTAAAATCAAACATCTTTTTTTTATTATGATGGTGATTTTTATATTTTTTTTTGATAACTTATTACAATTAATCTATACAGTTTTAATCATATACTTCTCAGATTCATTAAGTAATATTTATTAGCTCAAACACCGCTTGTTACAAATATAAGTAAGTAACATTAACAAAAAAATTTGTTGTTCAAATACAAATATAAAAGATACAGGTATTTTGAGGTTTGAAAGTGAGTTGGGGGTTTCTTCACTTGGTGGGTTCAATTGTGTCCCCTCCGCGGATTTGTCCCCAACCAATCAAACGCCAGTGTTTCTCAACACGACGGCTTAAAGCTATTTTCTCACCTACTTCTGTGCACACAGGACTAGTTAAAGAAATTTTTACTAAATCAGCTTTTGTTGCGATAACTCTTCCTCCAGTGCTTAGAGACCCAATGTTCACCAACAGTACCTCATTCTTGGAAAGTTTCTGAACCTTGGCGCCTTTTTTGTCACCTTCAGTACGTACTCCAAGAAGACGTTTTAGAAGGTAATAACTGACCTGAAAATTGAAACAGTAATTAAAATTGTAATAAAAATTTGACTGAATTATACTTCAAGTTCGATGAAGATGCTTGGAAGAGCACCAACTGCTCCTAACACCTGACCCACTAGACGATCAGCTCTGCACAGAGTTGGCTCAATTTTTGTGCCTACACCAATCAAGCCTCCTGGCACAGCAAATTGCAATTCATTTTGCTCAGTGTATAAGGATACAATGCGGGAGAAAATTGGACGACAAGTCAATTTTCCTTCATTGTCTTTACTTACCAAGCCTGGTCTTACCTAGACAGAGAAATGTATGGTTTGCTGATGCAAATCACTGTAATCTTACTTCAATCTCCTGTCCAACTTTCAGCACTCCTCTTAGAATACTTCCACCAGCAACACCTCCTTTTAAATCATTCACTTCACAGCCAGGTTTGTTTACATCAAACGATCTAATTACAATTAAGTGCGGTTTGGATGTAAAATCACGAACGGGAACGGGAATTTTTTTAGTAATATATTCACACAGTACCTGAATATATTTTTTTAAATAATTACAGTTAACAATAATGAACAGGTTTACCTCTATGTTATACTTCAGCTGGGCAGATATTGGTATTATAGGAGCACCTTCGGCAACAGTTCCTTGAACAAACTTAACTATTTGCTCATGTTGTTCCTTTGCTTGTCCTTCCTTAACCAAGTCGATCTTGTTTTGCAGAATAAGAATATGTTTTAGCTTCATGATTTCAATTGCAGCTAAATGCTCACTTGTTTGAGGTTGAGGACATGATTCATTGCCTTCACAAAGAAGTTACATTATATGAACAAGGACGAAAAGTGAAGAAAATTACCTGCAATCAGTAATAAGGCTGCATCCATTACAGCAGCTCCGTTAAGCATGGTAGCCATAAGAATGTCGTGCCCAGGACAGTCTACAAAGCTTACATGTCGCACTAGTTGAAAACGTCCGGAGCAAGCAGGACGAAGGCAAGGAAATGAATCATCCTTGGATGAGCCCCCAGATATATAACAGGCAGGACGTGGACATTTTAGATTGTCACATTTATATATCTTAGCATTTGCATATCCTTAAAAAAATTATTAATGTAATGAGGACTATATTTTAAATTAAGATAAAACTGTACTTTATTATCAGGTATTTTCAAAAAAACAAATAATTAATAGAATATATTTCTTGTAAAAATAACATGAAAAAATACATGAGCCAATATCTCAATTTTTTAAACAAATTACAAATGCATGCAATGTAATAATTGATTGTAAATATTACTGTCATTATATTAAATTATAATAATTAAATTAAAAATATATAAATTCAAAATGATTCTTGACCAAAACATGAGAGTTTTCTATTTTACTTTATTTCTATTATTCGATTATTAAAAGAAGAATAAAATTTGTAATTAATACTTAAATGTAATGAAATGAAATTTAAATAATGATTTGTTTAAGGCACAGTTACATGATTATTTTGCACTCTAAGTTAATATTGTTGGTAAATTAATCACTTAAATTATTAATTCACAAAAGTTCCCCAAATAATAAACTTATGTAATTAAATTCTTAAAAATAAATATAGATTGTTTACCTAAATTACAAAATATCCTAATTAAAAATACTCTTTTTTAAGATATTAGTACTACTAAAAAAGTGTAAGTTCTACAACCTTTCAGATTATACAAAAATTTCTTATTTTTCGCTCTGATTTTAAAACAAGTATCTTCTACATTTCTTTGCAGAACATTTGCATGGAATTTTGCCAGCAAATTTTTCCCGTTGTTCAGCAATGTCTTTCTGTCTATTTGGAGATTTGGGATCTCCGTTATTAAACTTATAATCGAAAGTGAGTTCATCTCCCTTATTTATGCTACGTAAAGCAAATAGTCCCAGTCTAGGCAGATTAGGATCCATACAATCAATCCATACAGCCCAGACACCTAAGTTTGGGTCACAAGAATGATTTATGAAATGAGCGACATTTCCATAAGTTCCGGCATCAACAGTGTAAGGATTATCCGAAGAATTATAGTCTAAATCAAAGAGGTAGGTCCGTCCTTCAGCATCATATATTTTACCTCTACGTTCTGCTTCTTCATGTGTTATAACTTCTCCAATATATTCACAGATGAAATCTCCTCTAGTGATATTTCGTAATGTTTTCACACCCCATCCACGACCATTATTTGTTCGGAAAATGCTTAAGGGAATTTTTCGACCATGTTGCACTACGCGGTTTCTACAAGTTGCATCACATTTACAATGCTTGTTGCATTCATAAATGGGACAACCAGGGGGCATATTAATTCGCCCCTTACCATAGTATTGGAAGTATTTATCTTGTGTTCCACAACAGCTCTTTTCTCTACCTGTGCATGTCTCACAAACGCACCCTACCAAAGGATCAGTAGGTATTTTTATGCCATTGGTAGGTAAATAATTGGTTATGTACTCAAACCCAACCGGTGGATATTCAAGGTCGACATCATTTTCAACCTTAATTAAAGCTTCTGATGATACACCATTTATTTTATTTTGCCATTCTTCTATCTTTATTATCTGCAGTTCCCTTTTCAATATCAATGAATGCAAAACAAAAGCCCTTTTTCCTTTATCAATTCGCTGCACGTCTACTTCTGATGGTGGTTTATAAATGAGCGACAGTAGAGTGCATTGTAAACTTAATTTTGAAGGTAAGGCTTGAATACCTTCTTCAAGAATGTAATTGTGTATTAATGTATCGATGTCATTTTCTGATAACTTTAAATTTTTACAAATTACATCCAGTATATGCTGATCCAGGCTGTTGGTGACAAATTCCACCAAGAGCTGAAGGGAGTGTTCAAGATGCTCCAAGGGCTCCCAAGTATTATGTTCTTCATCCCAGTCTTGCCACTTTACTAGAAACATGTGCTTCTCGGCAGATAGTTTATAGCCAAGTACCTGTTCAACTATATATTCTTTGGCATATACATTTCGGTCAGGTTTTGGTCTTGGCTTTTTTGGATTTTTTTCACTTGTTAATTCACTGCTACATTTTCTTTTTCTCATTGATGATGAACCATTTGCACGATGTCCATTGAATGTACCATTTAATATACCATCTTCTGAGCTCTTCTCTTTTGGAATTATGACCTTCCCGTTCACATCAAACCGAAGCCGTTCTGCAATTTATTATGACTCTGTGTTATTATTATCATTGGAATTGTTATTGCAATTATATTTTAATGTACATAAGCAGCAAAGAGGGTTTGGCTCGATGTGAACGGGTCACATTTTGGGTTCAACAATATTGAATTATAAGTAGAAAAATATTGTAGAATGCAATTCATAATTGACATATATATTAAATAAAGGAAGATACTTTGGTGTAATAGAAACTGTTGAAAGTTACAAGGAAATTGTGAAATACTTATGAATGAGAACTTTATCTTTGCTCGTTTCTAACTTATCTTTCATATACAATAAAAGGAAAATTGCTGGTGCAATTTATGTAAAAACTTACCCAATTTGATGGTGATATTTCGCTCGAGCTCATTTTTGAAGCGTACAGTTTGAACGCCTGAAATGGCTTTGACAACGGTGGATTTACCATGAGCTACATGTCCGATGGTGCCAATATTAATTGTTGCTTGTCTGCTAATGACTTCTGGAGAGAGTGCAGTGAGCTTACTCACATCCTTTAACATAGAAAAGGCAATTAATAAGTTGAACATCTGCAGTTAAAAAGAAAGTGAGGTTATGTGTCAAACTCGTTTCTTTCTTGCTTAAAAAATTTGAAGATGTAGTTTTCGATGAAAATGAATTTTAGTAAACTTACAAGTTTTGATAAATCTTGCTTTTGCAAATTGGGCTGACCGATTGTCACTCCAGAACCTTCTGCTGACGCCATTTTTTATTAAAGGATGCAAAACGGAGGGAAATTACTCAACAATTAATGCAATGTTGCCGTATATATAAATTAATAAATTATTTAAAAAATTTTATCGTGTTTTAACTATCTGTAAGAAATTATAGCGCATTTTGTCTTTATCTAAATAAATTTAATCTACCTTGTAATTATAAATTTTGAAATATACTTTCTTTCATTTCCTTTTTCAAGTTTACCTCTCTCATTTGACAACGTTGCAAGAAGTTCAAACATAATACCTAAAAACAAAATAAATAAAGAAATATCCCTAGACAATGGTAAATTATAACCTTATTGACGATTTGTCGGTTTTTTAAATTCAGCGTTTCCAGTAAGTTGTTTACTGAAAATAAATTTTAATTTATAGAGGCAGTAGGCGCTTTTCAAGGCGCATTTTTTTGCAAAAATTTTCAGTAAATGTCATCATAATAGATTTTCATCTCATCTTCTCACTACCGCGTTTCATTACCATACTTTGGTTATTCTGTTTTTAGGACAGTCAGAGGAAAGTCGTTCGATTTTGCATAGCTATTAATAGGACATAAATATGGCAGCAAATACAGCTTTCAAGGTAATTATAAATTCTCTAAGTTTCCATCTATTGAAATGGAATTTCTAGCCATCCGAAGGCAAGCGTGAAGAGTTTAGAAGGTATTTGGAAAAGACTGGTGTAATGGATGCTTTAACCAAAGTTCTGGTTTCTTTGTACGAAGAACAGGACAAACCATCAGATGCGTTAACGTATCCTTTTTACACATAAATATTTAATTAAAGTAGATTCTTGTCGGGGGAAAATTGTATAATAACAAAGTGAAACAGGGCGACAGTGCCAATTTTAAGTGTCCCTTAAAATAACTTATTACATAAACATATAAATTCAGATGTGGTTATTGGATGATTATTAATACCAAATAGGCATTTGTTTTACTCTGAATTAATTCTCAAATATGAATATAAACAATCCTCAACATGTTAGATATATTCAAAATAAACTTGCTTTGCAAAGTGGTGGAGAAACCATCGATGCTTTGAAATCACAATTAGCACAGGCTCATGAAAAAATAACCACCTTGGAAAAAGAAATTAGTGATGGTAAAGCTGCAGGTAGTCCAGATGTCCAAGATACTCCAATAGTTGAAAGGCCACCAGAAGAACAACCTGACGTTACTTCACAGCCTCCATCTGACGTAGCTCCTGAACAGGTGTAACGCTGATTGCAAATATGATTTCCATTACCTTAAATATTTTTTTACACCTTATTTGAACTTTGTTGATCTTACTTTGATATGAACTTTTCACTGTAAATAAACATAGTGCTGCAGTTTTGTTTTTTTAAATAGCTTTATTAAATCAAATGTATTACTTGTTACTTAAAATTAAAAGCGTCCACAGGGTGTATTATTAGCTTGAAATAAATTTGTGTAATGAAGGGAAAAATGAGAACGCATTTGTAATCAATTAAAACAAGACATAAATGCATTTCTCAAACGTCCATGTAGATCGCGAGTAACATTAATGCATTGTTAGCATTATTAATATTAAAGTAAACACGATGCCATCTCAATTTTGCTTGCAGGCAAATATAAATGAGGTGCCTTAAAATTTCTGCGATATGAAATTAAATAAAGTACTTATTAATGAATTAGCAGTTTTTCTCTTTTTAATAGTTTCACTTTCCTGCCTTTGCTGCTTGACGTCTCTTCACATCCCAGTTGAACACTCTTGCCATGTTTACTTCAGTAGTTGTAAATTGATCTCTGAAAATATTGTCCATTTCAATGTAAGGTAAAAATTATTACAGTGAACATTTAAAGAATAATTAAATTTTGACCTTCAGTTTATGCATATTTATCAATAATTAATTTTTCGTTTTTGTAGTTCATGAAGATTTGCTTTAAAATTAAAGAAAAAACTATTTTTAAAGTAAATTTTGATAGCATTACTCGAGGTTCACTTGATACTTAACAACAATATATGGCAATACACTCAGAAAATCAAACTCTCTGTTCAATGAATATTTATATTTATAAGGCCCAGTTGTACAATTTCAGCTTAATTTTAAATCAAAGCTTACATCATTAATGATTGTTGAAATAATTCTGGTTATGGGTTTAAGCTACAGTTAAATTCAAACTGGCATTGTAAGTGGGCTTAAGAAGTATATATGTTCCATTGTCGGTCAAAATAAATCACTTGTGCCATTAATTGATGGCAAATTTTCATAAATAGGATGAAGTATTTTTTACCTTCGTAAAACTTTTACTAATATAATAATGTTTAATTTCTACAGTTCATAAAAATATATAATTTAAAAGGAACAGCAGAATTTACTCAGAAAATTAAATTTCTTAATGTGATTTGATTTAATTCAAAATTTATATAAAGTATGCATATTTCAGTCAGTTAAAATTAACCACAATCATCAATCAAAATCAAGTTTTTATAAATAGAATAAAGTGGTATACCTTAGAAAATCTAGATCATGTTCAACATATCCTAAGTTTTTCGTAGCAGTGCTAATATTTTGAGACAGAAGTTGTTTAGCGTCTTCAAGAGTGTACTCTAACATAACATTTGCACCTAGCCAAAGACACACTGTGTCTGTAGGTGGTACTAAAGCTTTAACAAAGACCTGTTCACTAAGTAGGTATTCTGTTTCAAACTCCTCTTTTTGATTTTGCAACTTCTCTATCATCGACAAAGACCGTTTCAAGTCTGGTATCTGAGCACGAAGTCTCTTCCTCTTCGATAGCAAGTTCAGTTCCATAAATTTGTATTTTGAATGCTGTTCGTCTAGTTTCTTTAAAACTCTGTCGACGTTGTTTCCATTGTCCGGTTTTGCCATATAAGCATCTACATCATCCTGTTTTATAAATAGACATATTGAGGTTAGATTCAAAACACATGTCTTATTTAAATATTATGAAATAATAATGTGGTACATACTACGAATTCTGCTTCTGGTATACCGGCGTACGACTTCTTATCGCCTAAATCAATTGAATTTTTTTCTACTTCCATATTAATTCCTATTTAATAGAAATATACTCAACTGACAGTTGACACCCGCTTAACTTTTGAAGTGAAGTTAGCCACATTTGGCCACCTTGATTTTCTCGCTACTGCTATACAAAAAATAATCTTTGAAATTGATTGTGATTAAAAACACAATGACAAATAACATTTCTGTTGTAAATTATTTTTCAAGTAACGAAAATAGTAATGAATAGCTTGAATAGCGACATCCTGCCATCACTTTTTTGGTACAACATTGCATTAGAAAAGACAAATTGCTACACTTCTGCTGACGAGGCCCCAAATAAGACCGAAACAGTTGTAGAGAAGATGCTTAAGGTATCCACTACAATCAAAACCGATTTGCAATAAAATTTTTAATAAAAATATATTCCTAAAACTCTTTGGCGACAAGGGTAGCCAACACAAATTTTTCCACAGATTTTTCTTTCCGATCAAGGTTAGGTATATCAAAAGTGCCGCACTCTTTTTTACAACTCACGATTTCACTCTAGGCAAGCCTAAAATGTAGAAGAATGGATGTTTATACTTGTTTGATAGTAATTGGTATATTATATTGCGTTTTATATTTTTTTGATATATTTTTTAAGGTACTGACGAAAACATGTCATTTCCTTTAATTAATTCAAAGTGTTTCAGACTTGTGCTCACTATCCGTACATACAATTTTTAAAAGGCACCGGCTTGGAAATAAAATTCTTGCAAGCAACATGGAGAACGACTGCTTTCAACAGAATGCTTGTACGATGGGGTAGTGGGCATACGAAGTTTTTTAACGTCTGGTTTACAATAGGCTTATATGTTACTTTAGTTACTCTTCCAATTGCGATACTGCTATTGATGGCAAGCTTATTTAATTGCTTCTTCAGTATGACTAATTTAATGGGGAATTATCTGATGGAACCAATCATTCCAGGAGTGAATTTACCTGCATCAGAGCTGGGATATTACAGCACAACTTTAATTATCTCCAGTTTATTTCATGAAATGGGACATGCAATAGCATCTGTAAAGGAAGATGTACATGTGACTAATGTGGGCGTAAACATTCTATTAATTTTGCCTATTGCATTTGTTAGTTTATCCAAAGATGATTTACAAAAACTTAATCACTGGAAAGGTTTGAAGATTTTCTGCGCTGGCGTTTGGCATAATATTATCTTGAGTGCTATTGCATTTTTAATTTATTTAAGTCTACCAATTTTATTTTCTCCTTTATTTCACTCAAACAGTGGTGTAACTGTTAATCACATCTCAAGTTATTCCCCGTTATTAGGTCCAAAAGGTTTGGACATTGGTAGCAGGGTTGTTAAAATAAATGATTGTGTTGTGCATGACATAAATACATGGCAAGAATGCTTGCGCAGCATGAGGTTTAATAAGCCAGGATTTTGTGTTACCACCGATGCTGTACATTCATTGGATGAAAGCGTACCATTGAAGCACAACCATAATGAAGAGCTTGATTGTTGTCGAGTAGATCGAACTGGTAGCATTTGCTTTGAATATTTAGAGGCGAATAATGGTGTGTTGGAAATACCACCACACGCCTGCTTACCTATAAGACCTATAGTAGAACAGGCACTGAAATTTTGTGATGGTAATTCACAGATGTGTCCTAATAATTTGCATTGCATTCGACCGCTTTTGTATAATAATACAAATATATTTAAGATAAGTTGCACTGATAAAGATGTGATTTACATGGGGTATGTAGGTGATCTTTTGTATACAGTGACAATGTCATCTTATATACCAAAATATATATTTTCCAGCACAGATTTTCCTGATATTGTAGAAAAAATCTGCAAGTATATAATCGTGTTTTCTTTAGGATTGGCGGTAGTTAATGTTATTCCATGCCTTGCTATGGATGGTCATCATATTTCGAATTCACTTTTAGGAATCGTTTTCGCTAGACGTTTTATATCCGAACAAACACTACAGTTAATTTCATTTATAATACCTTTATGTGGCACATTAATGTTCACTTGCCTTGTTATCCATACTGTGTGGATGAATATAGCATTTTAAGTGCGGCTTCCTATTTAGCTCTAGTTAAAAAATTCTTGCCTTTTAACGTTTTATGATTGTTTGTCTTAGTAAATATAGATAAGTTAAGTATTTAGGTACTTTTATATTAAGTTTTGTACATAAAATAAATTATTTTGCTAAAGATAAACTTGTTTGTAATTCCTTCAGCGATCTCTCGCCGTAAGTAATCATCATTTTGATGGTCATTTCGTCCTGGTGATGCGCATTATTTTTAAAATCGTTACGAGCCCATTCTTTTAATTCTACTTTGTAACGTTCGTCGGGAACTTCTTTAATTGTCCTTAAAATTCTCCGATATAAACTTAGAACTTGCTGCCTCAGCATAAACTACTAAAAAAAAGCTGGGTTACATTTTGCCTTACAACATAACACAATAAAGTGCCCTACCTGTTTTAAATTTAACGTAGATTTTGTTGCTTTGTTCATATTTATAGCTTCATTGTAAAAATATTTTTAAACAATTAAAAAAAACTATTTCTTTGGATGAGGTAAATCAGTTTCCATCGTTGCCAATACATCAGTAAAAATTGGTTTAAATTATAATTTCGTTTAAAACTCAACTTATTTTCTTTATATTTCGTACAGCTTGAATTGTTTGTACTATTTTTTTGCACCTTTTAATATTTAAATAGCCAGTTGATGCCTTCAAATGATTATATAATTTTGTAAGTTGGCACTATGTTTGGTTTTAGTTGGCATGCGCGGCAACTAAACATGCGCGGTCTATTTAAAACGCATTGGCGGGAACAGCCCCTCTCTTGTGTTACCAAAATAATCCCATCATTGTTGCAAAGCTCCTGCGAAGTAGAGCGCCGTTCGGCCAGATTTTTAGAGCCGTGTGCAGTATTATCCGATCCACTTTCAAAATACACTGCTTTGGAAAATTAAAGCGAGTTAATGCCGCGACGCACAGATTCGAAAGTCTCGTCCTGAAATTTTCATGGATAAAAGTGCGGCGGAAGGTATCGGACCGTCCAAGATTAAGCTCAAGATTAAAAAGGAACCCTTTGATGAAGAAATTAAGGTGAGGATGTTTTGGACATTTGTTTTCGTTTGTCGAAATATTCGCGTTTACTTTCAAAATTTGGCGTAGTGAAGCTATTTTTAACTTTCGAGTTCAGCAATAAGTAAGTATATTGAGTTTCAAAAATGCGCTCTCTATTAATTCTCAGCTATTTTTAATAATTAATAATAAATCCCACGAATCTTACTATTACATGATACGTTATTAAAAGAAAAGAAAATAGAAACGTCTTATTATTTTTTGTTGCATAAATTTAATAATTTCTATTACAATTAAGTTTTAAATTAAAATACAAGTTGCAATAAGTTGCAAGACATAAAATGATTGTACTTTGATAATAATAAAATTGTGTGGTAGAATGTAGGTCGAATATTTTTCCTAAGTATCAGTGAAAAATGGTGTTAAAGTTAAAGTTTTGTATTCACTTTATGAATCGCTTCTGTATGAAACATCAGTCACCTCCGTTTTGAAACAAATACACACATCTGCAGTGTGTTTGGATTTTGAACTCTTCAATGCGAGAAATTCTTCTCCAAACATTCATAGTTTTGAATTTTTTATTATTTGTTATTACCACGTAATCTCCTTTCATTTTAATCCAAAATACTCTTTGCATGTTTCAGTGAAAATATAGATGTATTTCTTATTTTGCTGAAATTTTCTTGTAAAAGGCACTAAAAGACACTAAATATTTATCAAATTATTCATTACTTTATTTACATTAAATCTTAAATATTTTCATGAAGTTCTTTTAAAAATTGTTGAAATACCTTTTTGCATTAAATTTATTCTATTTCATCGCAATGCTCTGAAATTTAGAATTTATTTTCTTTCGAATTAAAATTGATAACAATTTCCTATCTGAAATTAAAGGATATTGAATATAATTCACAATTCATATTAGAGTTGTTATTGATTTTTGTGATGAATGAATCGAATAACTTCATTTGTTTTATATATCTCAAAAAATCATATTTACCTTCAATTTTTGTATGTAAAATTTTTAAGTGCGAGTTAATTTTTAAATTAATTAATTATTTCTATACAAAATATTTTAATTTTCTGTAAAATTCGTCTAATTAACGGAAACTCTTTAAGACAACAATTCAACAATAAAAATTTAGCAATTTTGTTAAACATATTTCTAATAACGAAGAAACGGTCCTCAAAATACTAAAATAATGTTTATTTTCACTTGCATTACAAATATCTTTTTCGCTTTTTTTGGGTATTATAGGTATTTTATTTTTATTTGTTTTTAATGCTTACGTTTTTAATAGTTTTTTGGTTTTCAGTCGTTATTGCGAATTATATTTCTCTTAGTGATCGTTATGGGATTGTATTTTCTTCCAAGATAACTAAGATATTTTAGGCAAACTAAAAATTTTTAAATATTTTATTCTTAATTGATCGATTTCTTATTTCTTAATAAGTACTTCTGTAATTCATAAGTGTAGATAATCATTTCGAGATTAAAAAATACAGTTAATTTTATCATAATTTGTCTATATTTATCCTAATTTATCTTATCTTGAAGCAACAAAACTATTGATGCAATATTTCAAATTTAAATTATTAATTAATCGTAAGTATTTATTTTCAAATTGAAAAGCAGAATTTTTTATAGTCCGATTTATTCTACACTGAATATTATCACAACTAGTTTTGGCCAACAACCATCATCAGCGGACATCTCCAAAAATTTTGTCTAATTTCCGAAGAAAAATTATTTGATCGAATTATTTTTTAATTCTCTTTTACTTTTTATTTCAGAAAAATATCAGTTCGTCCAAGTTTCTTGTTATTATTGTTGTTCCTTAGGCCTAAAATTGGTTGCTTTCTCTTCTCAGTTTTTTTTATACTCTGCCACTTCTTCTGTTTCTTGTTCTTCCTTAATTTTCCTTCTTTTATTCATACGGAGCTTTTAAATTTTTTTTTAAACCGCTTTTTGTGTAAAATTGAGTTTTAATATTATTATTATTATGTTATTTTCAAAGACCAAAATATCAGTTTTATTTTATGCGCTTACTTCGGCTTTAAAACTGATGAAGTTGGATTATATTTCTATTTTGTATAAATAAAGAAATGTAAAATGCAAACTAATCTTGGACGATTCTCGAAAATGTAAAAATTCTCTTTTTCTAACTGTTGAATTATGCACATTTCAGCGATTGAAAATGATTTTACATTCATACAATCATGTTTATCAGTTAATAAAACGTGCGAATAACAACATCGATCCTGAAGATGATTCGTGTGAGGACGAGATGTTGCGGAAAAGAAAACATTAGAGCGGTTCCAGCTGGAAAAATAGAAACACGAGATGGCAACGCCCACTTTCACGTCCGCTTTTGAATCGTTGAAAATAAAAAAATTACAGAATTTATGTTACCTAACAATTCTTCGGTACTTCTTCACATGTTATTTGTAAATGTTGTCAACAATGTTGAACAGATGTATTCCAACATTTTTTGGTTTAGTTTTTAAGATTTGTTAACAGCATTGCTTTCAATAATTCACCTCCGGTGTAAAGCCAGCTTAAAAGAAATAAAATCGTTGAATATATTTTTCTGATTAAAGATTAGGGTATGTCATCAGATCCACTTGACCATTTGCTTTTTATCTTATTCATAACAAGCTGCATTTCTCATCCTCAGAAACAATGAAAGCTCATCATCGAAAACAATAAATGTTATCAGTTCTTTTTTTTTGAACTTCCGGTTTAAACGGAAGTGATTTCGTATCACGTTTCTTTTTTCTGTTTTTTGCGTTGAGATGAAAATTTTGTTTTTTTTTTGCTTGATTAACTGGAGTCCAGTTTAAACTTCGGCGGAAAATCTAAAAATATGAGGAGTAACGTGGCGCATACGCCAGCACGGGCCTAACATGGGCGCGCAACTCGACACCGTCACTTGATACGCGATATCAGGTCGCAGATGGCGTGGAACTGATATCCATCAGCCAGACATCGTAAATACGTGTTACCCTATACTCCTTGCTGCTCTGCCAGGACTACAAATCACATTTACGTTAGTTATGTACGATTGTTGCTGATGCAAATCACAGCATGTAACCCAAGCTGAAAAAATGCGCCCGTTACCCGACCTAACTGCGATGAAATCTACGCTGCATTATTTGTCGACTTCGTGCACGATCAAGCTAGAATGCCTGAAAAATAAATAAACTTCATGAGCCACATCCACACCGTTCTGAGAAAACAAGCTGAAATTATGTACCCTTGTTTCAGTAATTATCTCTTCCATAAAATTAAATCTGCGTGTGTTTACAGCGAAGAAATTTACAAGGTGTTAATCACCAGAGAGAATCCTTTAACTAAGAATCATTTCAAAATATTATTATTATTATCAATTTGTATTTCCGTTGTAAAACTGAAATTGTTTCATAATTTTGAGTTTAAACAGATTCAGTCGAAGCGAATGAACTCCAGTGAAATGAAACTAATTCCAGCAATCATCTCTTCCATAAAGTTAATCTGTGCGTTAGTGTAGAGCAGAGAAATTTACGATGTGTTAACTATCAGAGGAAATTCTTAAATTATTAGTTTAGGGTCATTTCATAATATTACCTACCTCTTCTATTTCGGATTTCACATTAGATACGAAAGCTTTGCTATTTTAACTGAAAATCAAAACTTGAGTAAATGCACATCAGTAAAAGAAAACGATTTGATTTCAGTAATCATCTCTTTCATAAAATTAACTCTAAATTAAATTAGATTAAGGCAAAAAAAAGGGTTTAATTATGAGAGAAAATTCTGAACATACTTTTCTAATATTCATTACGATTATTTTTTTTTTCAATAAAAAATTAAAGGTATAAAATAAAATAGTACTCAATGCGACGATAGAAATCTAAGACTGCCACAAATAACAACTGCAACTTTATAAGAGCTGCAAGAAATTTTAAAGAAAATATAAAACAGACGAAGTGAAATTGGGACCACGTTATAACTCACGAAAAAGAAAAGACAGATGGAATGATAGATAGCTACAAATTTCAAAGAATGGGGAAACACAGAGTGGTCAGGAAGGTAGAGTAGAATAGATTCCGATGAAATAAGAAAATGATACCTTCCGAGAAGAGTTTGGAATGAGATAGAAAATGGGGTAGAACAAGTTAAGGCAATGGCTACATAAAGAAATGTATAAGAAACATCAAGCTCTATTAAACTCGGTGGTTATTTACAAAACTGACAGAAGAAAAATATTCAACGGAAGTCGTTTAGGAAATCTGAAGAATGAAAATGGACGGTGCAGTAAGTAAAGACGAATCAAACGAAGATTCGATAAGATTTTCAATGCGAAGGCAATTTTAATTTTGAGATAACTTTCCTTTGAGTGCCATAGAAGCCATATAACTCACGCAATCTAAAAGAAAATAGCCACAATAACAAATATATTACACATACAAGGATGGTTCAAATTTGAAGGACACTCTCCATACTACGGTACTATCTCTTCGTTTAAAGTAGTTTGGCATCATCCAGTTATCTTTGTGAAGTTCAGATTAGAGATTATCATCGTGAGTGAAACTGAAGTACTATCAAAGTACTATCATTAATTTTTTCTCCAACAAAAATATTAAATATTAAGGACCGCAAAGTTGTGCAAACTTTATCTTATCGCCGTCGTTCATGCACCAATTGAATACAAGAGAAAATTGAGCACGAAAACAGACGAATTTGAATGCGTACATAAAACGTACTGTTCGGATGGTCTTGAAATTTTGTAAAATCTGTACTCGATGGGTTCTTCCTCTGTTGAGAAACCTTCGACTTATAGCCCAGATTTGTTACCTTCTGACCAGCCTTTAATTGAACCCCTGAAAAACTTGTTAGGAAGAGAATAGGAGAAAATACCCCATGCGGTTCGCACCATCCTTTATAACATAATTATAAAATGTCAAAAGTTTGCTTCAATAAAATATAAGATATAAGTAAACTGGAGAAAAATTTCAATTTTCAACACTCAATAATTTCATAATCAGAGAGTTAAAAGAAAATGGTGTTATAATTTCCAGTACAGTTTTTAATATAGAATTGCGTGGTATGAATATTAACCGCACTTACAGAAAGATGAGAGAGCTTACGAAGAACCGGAAAACATGTCAAGATTTGAAAATGTAAAGAATTACAACTGGTACCTTTAATGGACAAAGAATTGGCGAAGAAGAAAGAAACTTATTAAGAAATGCAATATTTAAAAATCTGGTAATAATATAATAAGAGTTGAGAGTTGAGATTTTCTAGAGGAATTCAATTAATTTTAAAATTTTTATGTAAAATTGCAACTATCAACATACAGAAAAGAAACTCTGTTTCAGTCTTAAATTTAGAATACAGTTTCATCTTTTAAATTCAAGAGATAAATTTAATGTTTAGTTCTAAAAAAGACAACAGCGTAGCTTTTGAAACATGCATTTAAATTTTAAAAAGCAACAGTGACATGTAGAAAGTAGTAATAACAACAAAAAATCCATTTCCATTTAATTAGTTCTAATATCTCTATTTTCTTTCTTTTGTTAATTACTTCTAGGGTTCGTCCTCTAATTTAAAAATTTCGTTCTTTTTTAATTTATCATTAACTAAAAGTTCTTATAATTCTATTAGAATCTTACGTAATATTAATCATAAATTAGTAATTTTCTAGTTCAATCAAGTATACGTAAGAATGTTATTTTTCCTAATTTATGTCCCGGTTTATAATCGGGGAATAAGAAAAGAATAACTACTAGCCCAATAGCTTTTAACCTTCCCCCATATCTACGATACGTTATTCCAAGAATAGCATTATACTCAGTTTATCCGACGATTGTAAAATCGGGCTTTAATGGTGGCTTAAATCATATTTCAATTTTTAAGTTCAATTTTTTTTTTTTTAAGAATTAGCTTAACGAAATGTCTTTTTACATTCAAGTATTTAAATTATAATAAGATTAGCATTAATTTATATTTCATTAGTACTGCATTGAATAAAATGCGTAGGAGCTTTACGCCATAGTTGGGAAAGCTTTATACGTTTAATAAGGTCAACTTTATTCTCCCGTTACATCATTAATTTAATTAATGCGATAATATTTTTGTATCTCGCAGGAATAGTGCGCGGACAAACAAAAAAGACATCGGATACTGCGTATCAATTTTCTTCGGCGTATGTGTTTTATTGGCAGGCGAGCTTAATATTAAAATTGATGTGCTTCTTCGTGAAGTTGCCAATGAGAGTCGAAACTTTTCCTCCAGTAAATATCAGAATATTTTTTTAAATAAAATTATTACGACTGGTTTAGTCCAGTTCGGTGAATTTATTAAAAACAAATTAATGAATGCTAATCTGTTTTTTTTTTAAATTTTGTATTCTTATTTGAGTAAACTTTTATATTTTCATTTTAATGTTTTCATACCCTCGAATTTTGAAGTATACATTTTTATGAAAATTAATTAAAATTGTGTAACTGGCAATATAGAAAGTGTTAGGAAAGAGTTTATACATGTATTTCGGCCTTATTGGGCCTCATCAGAACTCTGTACCTTAAAAAAATTTGGTTTATTGAAAAATTTAGAAAAACTTACCCCTTTTTTTTTACTTGATTTTATACATTTTTAGTTGAGGTGTTTCATTTTGTTTATAATTAGATCTCCGCTTTTACATACTAGTCATTATAATTAGTTTCTTTGCATAAAAATATTGTTAAAATTATCATTTTTTTGGTGTGAAAATAAAATGTGAAACTATTGAAAGGTTTTTCGATGTGAAACCAAACCTACTCACCCCCAGTATTTTACTCTCGTGTTGAAAATTCTATTTTATTCCAATAATGCGCAGCATGTAAAATACGACTTCATTTGATCAACATTTTACGTGATCCAGTGGCAGAGAACGAAATTCTGCCGGCAAAACTCTGTTGTATGTATAATTAGAGACGTTTTGAAAGCGGATATCGCGGTGTCTGTTTACCCCGCTGGGCCCGTCTCACCCCGTGTAACCCCGGTATATGTAAACTTATATGCTTACTCCTGTTACGGGGGCGGATAGGTGGAAAAACGCGTTTCTGTAAATGAACGATTATGCCAAGCGCACTTTATTTTGCCTGAAAATAATATTATTCAATATTTATTGTGAAAGGGGTGTGGTTGCAAGCTGGTAAGCTTTAATTGCCTGTTTTCAGCGAATTCAAAATAATTAAAGGAAATCATGTAACAGAATTCCTTTTAGTAACATTTTAAATCTTGAAAAAAGGCATTTAGAACTTAGAAAAATACTTTGTGGTATTGCAACGTTATTACACGAACGTGTTGTCACTAGTAGATTTATTTCCTTTGTTATTAAATGGAAGAACCACTTCATACTTTTGGATTAGAATTAAAGCTGCATGTTTTTCAATAAGCTCTTAAATTGTGATATTCTTTCATTAACGTTTATGTTAGATTAGATGATTTTTATTGCAAAATAAAATTACAGCCCTTTTTTGTCTTAAACTGTTTAATTTGGTTATAGGTATTTTATATAAACTGTTTCATAGTTTCGGTTTCTGGCAGGATTTAATTTCATAAGATGATTGTTGCTGATTCGAAATCGAATGGATTCTATCCACCTAAACTATTTTGCCATTTTTAGTTTAAAAAAACAGTTTGTTTAAATTCATTCAGTTTAATTTTTCTTTTTTTATTATTACTTACATTGTGTAAAAAAGGAAATCACGTAACGATTTAATAAGAAAGATTCAGTTCGCGTTCGGTTTCAAACCGGAGTCGACGGAATCGTATACCGTCGTGTAAACATTCCTGGAAGGTAGGAAAAAAGAAGTAAGTAGGTACATCTGGAAGAGTGTGTTATTGAATATGCAGACCCGGGGAACAAACGTGCTCGAGCTTTAGAACAGCTATCGGTTACAGAAACTGCAACGGCGGTGCAGTCTGATATTAAAATATACGACACGGGATCCCGTGGATCCGGTTACTCGTCATAAGAGAGGCTCACGTATCACTTGCTATTAATAACTTCTTTAATTAAAATACATAGTATTAGTTTCCGCATAATTTATTAATACTAGTAAGGTCCCTTCAGTACACAACACTTTTTTAAGGATTCTGCCCTGATTTTAAAGGTATATTTAAAAAGCAAATATTTTAAGGATTTTACCCTGTTTTTAAGGTATATTTAAAAAAGCAACATTTTCAAAGATTTTGCCCTGTTTTTAAGGTATATTAATATATTTCGGCCTATTTTAAGGTATTTATAAAAAGTTAAAATTTGCCTTTGGCTTATGAAGCTGTGCTGCATCTCAAGACAAATAAAAAAATTTGCAGCCTGTTATTTGAAATTTAGGATAAAGTTAATTGGTTAAATTATTAAATAGCATTATTAAACGTTAATGTTGGTTCAACTAATAATTTTTGTCTAATATGTTCGTTGCTCACTCCACATACGAACTGATCACGTAAAGCATCATGAAGGAATTCTCCGAAAGAGCATTGTTGAGCTAGAGATTATAACTCTATACAATAGTTTCTTCTGGTTTTTGTAGTCGTTTGTGAAAACAGTAACGTTCCACAATCATGCATTTTTCAGGAGCGTAGTAACTCAGCAACGCAGTTTTCAGCTCTTCGTAGGTTTTTCCAATGGTTTTCTTGGTAGGACGCTACTGCGTAAAATATCGTAGCACTTTGGGCCAATAACGGAACTTTCTTTTCATTTTCAATATCATTTAACAACAGATATTGCTCAACACTTAATATACGATGAAAAAGGCTCACTGTCACTGTATTCTGTATTCAAGCCGATGTAATTTGCATGTCTTGTATTTCACCCAGAGTTAACTTATGTATTGTAACTTATTTTCACATGGACTCAACTTTACTCAATTTTACTCAACTTGTTGATATATCTGCAACCAACAGTGCAGTGCGCAACAGCTGGAACAGTGTCAGTGTCGTAGTGTACATTGTAGTGGTCTGTTTTTGCTGTAGTTTTTGGTCACTTTTTGCTCATTATGGCCTTATCAGAGAAGATTTTATTCCGAAAATTTAATCGCACATTTCGGTAAGTACCTTGAAACAAAGCAGTGGATCCAAATAACAATTTTCTTTGTTTGTAGAAATATGGCAAATAATATCGAGTGGGAAGGTATAACTATGGTGTCAGTGCGACCCAACGCTAACGAGATGTTTCGTATAGAACGGGAAGCCGCCGTTGAGGTGTGGAAAAACTTCAGAATGATTATCATTACGTACTCTGACGCCCTCCAAGATTTAGAGAACGGTCGTTGGATTATAAACTTTCGGGACATCAATAGTACAGCCAGTCCTTCAGCAGTAACACATATGTTAAAATTAGTCACCGAACAAGAGGTGAAAATAACATTTGGTAGTTCAGCAGGGAAATCGTCGTTTATTGACGCAATTACTCTGCTTAGGTAAATATAGTTTTTTTTTTACAAATGAAATTACTAACTGTTTTTTTTGCAGTGGTAGTAGCAGCGACTCCGGTAATAGCGGAACTTGAATTCTATAATATTTAATATGTAATTTATGTAATAAAATATGAAATTATTTTGCGGATTTTTATATAACTTAAAAACAGGACTTTTTATATAACTTAAAAACAGCCTTTTTTAAATATACCTTAAAAACAGGGTAAAATCCTTAAAATATTTGTTTTTTAAATATACTTTTAAAAAAAGGGCAAAGTATTTGAAATATTTGCTTTTTAAATATACCTTTAAAATCAGGATAGAATCCTTAAAAAATTTTGTGTGCTGAAGGGGCCTTACTGGTAGTTTCATTGCTCTAAGTAATAGCCTGATATTTATCTCCACAAAAGCGCGTTTTCTTGTGACATATCATCGTATTTCCAAACGCTTTTTCACGTCGAGCTTTCTTCTAATATAACAGTATGAATTACTTTCCTTAATTTCTACTGCTTCGTACGTAATAAAAATACAGTATATTAAAATTCATTAAAAATTATTTATACAATGTAATCGCAATATTTATACATGGCACTTAGGAATAATTTATGCTTCGTATTAGGTTACTCTACAAGATACCTATTTATAAACATTTTATCTTTTGTATAATAAAACGTAATATGTTAATACTCGTATAAATCATACAATGTATTAAAGTTTGTAAGCAGGGTTCATATTGTTACGATTTCGGGGTTCACAAATTAAAATCGTCGTTTATCTTAAAAACACTTTAATGTCTACGTCTACGATCGCTGAACATAATGAAAGCGCAAATAATATCGAGCTGCAACACTTGTCGTGTCTAACAGATAACATATATCGTGTAATAAATAACGGTATATTCGCACGTTGATTCGTTTATTTAATAAACTGATTTAAATCGCGCGTCTAAAGTCAGTTCTCACCACTGTTAATTTTGGAACCAAAATAAGATAGAAAGTTCAGATAAAAACCAAATTAATATACAAGCTGGTTAAGAATAACTATTTCAGTTGTCAATACAATCAAGAGTAGTTAATATACTTCTCATCTAGCTTTATTTAAGCGATATAACGGTGAAGACCCCGATTTTACCTTCTTTTCTGTAAAAAGTAAATATTTTCTGTTTTTTTTTTGACAGTTAACTACCGAAGAAAGCGCTAAATTAACTTTAGAGATGTCCTGCATTTCATTTATAAAATATCTAATAAATATAAAATATAAAAAAAACCCTGAGCAGAAAAGAGATTTCATAAGAAAGTTTGACTATATCGGAAAGGGACAGAAATGTTCTTTCTCGAATTACCATCCGATATGAGACTTGCGTGTGTCCCTGGGATTCTTCCACTAAAGGCTTTCGTCCACCAAAACACACTCTTCTAGAAAAAAAGAAAACTGATGGCAATAGTTTCCTGGAATGCCGAAGGAGTCTTGCTTATTGAGTTTATGCCGAGAGGTTCTAATATTAATGGAGAGTACGTGTTTTTCTTCATGAATAAATAAATAATATAATAAACCGTCCCCGTACTTTTAGAATCTTTTATTGAAATAACTGTGAATTTTCGTAGAGAAAAAGAAGAAATTCGTAACAATATTAGATTTTAGTTCCAGAAATAGAATGTATAGAATTGATTACATAAGTAACTCGAGTTTAAATTAAATATAATTAACAACTAGCAACAGCTTCATCAAACACGATGAAGATAAAAAATGTGGTAAATAATTTCTTTTATACAAAATGGTTTTAATATGTCCTTTTTCTTTCCAAATGTGATTTGAATCATTTGCTTGGCAAGCATTTTCAACAGATTTAACTTGCCTGACGCGTTTGTAACACTGTCGAAAAATATTTAACATACAAGGCTATTAAACAGTTAAGTATTACATGCAACAGATGTAAGCAGAGATGGGTAAATTAGGCGCAGGTTGTACATACATCTTAGGAGTTTGATGCGAGTTTACCCAAGCGTGCAGGAACGAGGTTTAATTAATTAGTTTGTTTTCCGTTTCAGGAGTTTGCCGAAACTGCAATGAACGAACTTTTGGGCTGGTACGGTTACGGTGCATCCAGAGACGACATGAAATCCGTGGGCACGTGTCAGTCAAATTCGAATAGTAACAGCTCAGGACCGGATTCTCCCAGGTGTTCAGGTCTGTACACATCTCTAAGTTTGCTTTAATTGTAAATTAGAATTTTTTATTTGTTTTTGTGTAGTGTAAACAATAGTATAAAAATTGTAGCGTTGCACATACGTGACGGCGTTCAATCGCTTGAAAATCATTTCGGCGAAGTTTAGGGATTCATGTGAACGTGTAAGATAATCCAGACGGCTATTTCTGGCCCGTGTAATATTAGCACGTGGCCGATACTACGCAGACCTTTTCTTAGTTCGTCATAGCGGGTACCGCGTCGAAGAGGCGCGTAATATGACATAACAACAAACAGCTGACATTTAATGACACCGACGCATTTATTTTAATTAGAATAGGAACTGAATATAATTACGGCTACAAGAAAGTAGACACTCGTTGCAGAACTTCAGAGAGCTATCGCTGCCTCTTCATATTTTCAGAATTTACAAACGTATATTGTTGATTAATAACAATAAAATTTCCCAAGGACTTTCATGGTTTATTCAAAAACTAATTAAAATATTCGCATTCCTTGTTATAATTCAGATCAGAATTGCTTATTTTTGCATCTAAGTTAAAGTGGAGAATATGATAGTAAAGCTCAATTCAACAAGGATTCAAAGACTGCCCTAAGTTTTGAATATGTTTGTCACCTTGATATTTACAGGAGTAACTTCGTATTTATGTATTTTTTTGTATTTTATTTATTTGCACTTTTTACTCTAATTCTGATAATTTTTCAGAATAAGATATTGCATTGCTTTTTAATTTTTTTCCCACCACCACCATTCTTGCCCCAGACTTTCAAAGCGTCGGGGAGGCGTGTCTATTTACTACTATTTCTCAAAAAATTGTTTTTTGTTTTTACAATGTCTTGAAATTATTCATTTTTTTTCAATTGTAAATAAAGGTAATTAAGTTCTCTATGTTGGATAATATAAGATCCTGGTAAAGGAAGCAGGCTAAAAATATAATCTAAAATACAGATTGAATATAAAAAGAAAAGAACGAAGAGAATGTGGAAAAATTTTTAAGATAATCACATCAGTAAAAAGGATAACACAGTAAGGATAAACGTTAGGGTGCAAGAAGAGTTTTAGCAAAAAGAAATTTCGAAATTTAACTTGAAGGCTTCCGCGGCCGTCGTCCATTGTTGAATTCAACAAGAAATTTCGAAGTTAGACGAAAAATCGAAAATTAAACAAAATAATCAAAAAAGGGAAGCTAGAATATATCAAGAAAAAATTAGGCAACGGTATTCTAGAGAAGAATGTCTTTGAAACCAGTTCATAGCATAAAGCTCTAAGAATTCAAGGAGGAAAGAAAAAATGAAAGAAGTTCACAGAGAGAAAGTGAAATGTGTTAATACTGTGACTAGGGAAAACGCTATGAATTCTTAGAAGGCCATCATTTTCTTCCTAAGGCGGAGTCATCTGAAGTGATTCAATGATCACTCTGGCGAATCTAAAAGTATTGTTTATCATTAGGCTGATTAATCAAAGTTGCCAGAACAAGCCTAGAAGACGAATACTGCTATAAATGACGCAACCATCCCTGCAGTAGAGGTGAAAGACAGGCAAGTAGCTATTCTGAGATTAATATAAGTAGTGCATACTGTACGATCGCTTAGGAGTGAGTAAGATTTCAGCTCGTTGATTCGAGCTTGAAGAACTATTAGTTCAATATATTGTTTTACAGTACAAGGGCCTTGCCTTGAAGCACATACAGTTTCTTATGTTGGGAAGGTAATGATTATCAATCTTTTGGAATTGCAATCATGGTGAATTACTTTGCAAATGGAACTATAATCAACAATTCCAATGTTCTGTCTGATCCATTGCAATGAGATAACGCGAAGCTACACATGCTCGATGAATTAGGGAAATTTTAAATTATTTGCGTTGGGAATTATTCCCATAACTACCCTATTAACCCAATCTAGTGCAGAGCAATTTGTATCTTCCTTCAATGTTGAAAAGACTTTCAGAAAAATGCAATTTCAGGATTTGAAAGACGTAAGGCAGCAATAAGCGGGTAGATAAAAAAGACTCCCAAAGAGTTCTTTGAAAAAGGCAACAAAAAGCTAGTTTCCTGCTGGTACAATTAAATGGGGATTATTTTGAAAAACGTAGATGAAAATTAGTAAATTAAAAAAATAAAACAAAACTTTGTATACATATAAGACATATTTTTCCATTTTTAATATTAAGTATACAATACAGGTAAATAATTTCAAGTTTTCTGCTCATTTATAGATTCGTTTAGTTTTGTGATCTTTCAAGAAACATAGAATCCGAACAGAGCTAATTATCAATATAATTTTACTAATACATTATTTTAACAGAAGCTTTATATAGGTAATTATCGGCGATGTAACAAACGAAAGCGGTAGAGACATGTAAAAGAGTTGGAGAAGATCTTTGTACGTTCTAACGTCTTGCGGAGGACGTGGCGTTTTGCCTATTTAAAGAAATTTAATTTAATATTTGATTATTAAATATTTTTCTTCTGTGTCTATCTTAAGTGATGTTCTTTGACGTTTATAAATGTTCGCAGTATGTTTCTTGCCGAGTCGTGACTAATTCGAAATACTTTCGACTTTCAACATGTGTTTAAAACTAAACTAAAAATGGGTGCCCATTTTATGACTTCTCCAACTGTGAGCGAAGCTCTGAGTTATCTATAGGTATGCACCTGGTTTCGTTTAAATATACTCTTCGGTGCTGCATAAATTTACTTCCGTCAGTGTCGATGATAAATTAATTACGCGCGAGAATCTGTGGTTACTCTGCGGACAGGACTGGAAATTGAATACACAGGTGATCTCAATATAAAGCTTGGTTTAAGAAATAGAATGAAAATATAAAGGAAGATGAAACAAAATTGGAAGTTTGAATTGAATGTTCTGAGTTCTGTGCGGTTTCGAATTATAGATTATAGTTTGAAAAGTTTATTTTTATGATAATATGAGAATTCAAGTTAAATACATTTTAATTTTTTTTTTATCCACCTATCTATCCCATAAATACACGATGAAACGGAGGTATTCTAAGTAGTAGTAGTAGATTTTTTTTTAAATTTTCGTCGTTTTATTTCCTTCTGGAAAAAACATTAATAATGTGCTAAACAAAAGGGAACATATGCTGTTTATTGCAAAAAATACCTATTTCTTTAATCGAAATAAAAAAAATCAAGAAGCTTCCTTAGAAATGATTGAATATAATATGGAACTTTTCACTTTCTTTATTTTGAATTACGACGAAACTTTCTTTGAAGGTTATTTTACTTATGGCTACCACAATGTATTTCAAATTCATTCTCCGGGGCCTTGTGAATTAACAACACGTCTTCTACTTCTTCTTCCTCGAGTTTCACACAGCTTTCGTCGTGTTTCCACGTCCAATTACCGATATTGTCCTTACCGCGAGATCCCGCTCTTCCATTACTTTCTTGGTATTTCCAGGCACAATTTCCTCATCTTTCACTACCTGATGGTTTCTAATTAAGGGAACGTCTGTCGTCTTCCGCGATTCGCTACGTACATTTTGCACGATGTATCATAAAATTTATAAACTCTTACTACTTGTTCGCTATGGCAATATATATGTTTGGGGTACAATAATCTATCAATTATTATTTCTGGAAAACTAAATTACATGCATTCTTTCAATATTTTTTTCCTTGTCAGTCTATTTAAAAATCAGCCTTTATACTGAATAGAGTAGATGGTATATTGTGCATCCTTAGATTAGGAACATGTGTAAAGAATAGAAAACGTAACGTATTTATGGTTCCATGGAACGCTTTTTTTGCGCTCAGCAGAACAGTGGAACGGTTTCGGGTACGTTTTCCATCCTGCTGGAACCGCAATGCTGAAAAATGATACCAAACCGGATCAAATATCTCTATCTGGGTATTAAGAATGGTCCCAGGAAAAAGAAAACAATATTTTTGTTCTCCTTCTTTTATTAACTCTGCAGCAATATCGCTTGGAATATCTGTTGGAAGTACCTCTTCTTTGGAATAGTCACTATAATTTGATATGCTTGTCTGTTCAGCAGAAAAAAGATTTTTCTTTGTAATGAGGTTTTCAAATCCGTAATTTTCGTTTGTCTGTCCACATTTCTAAGTATTTTTCTATATTTCTGGCATTTTTGCTTCTTCAATTAAACTCTCCACTTCTTTTTTTTTTTAGTAAAATTTTTCTGGTCTTCTACAACCCAGGGCTTCAATTGTTCACTAGTTGCTTCTGATTAAAACTTTTACTTGTTATTACATTATGTCGGTGATCTTGCAATCGTTTGAGAAGGTGATTTAAACCTTTTTCTGTAGATTACTTTCACTCTGTATGAAATAGTCTGAAAGCAAAAGCTCTCAATGTTTGTTGCTTATTGAAAACTTTTTTCTCTCAAAATGTTTACTTACATCTTCAACTGTGCTTGTAATTAAAAATGAACAAATATGAAGAAATAAAACCAGTTGTGAATTTTAAACGTACGCCTTTAGCAGTTGGGGAAAAGCTTTCAAGTACCTTAGACTCATTTAAAGAAGCTTTAAATATGTTGCAGAATCAGATAAATTCGGTTTTAATTTCTATATTAATGAATATTAAGTTCGAAAGAAATATAATCACTAAATAGGGTTGAATAATGATTTATCCAATCGAATGCATGTTCGTCAGTTTTCAACATCAGCTAGCGAATATATTTTCGCAGAACAAACCTCATTACTAAACAAATGATCGCAATTACAACACAGAAAAAAATAATCGAGCATCGAGTTACTCGATCAAAATTATCGAAAAATAATCATGTTACACGTACATCAAATAATTAATATTCGCAAAATGCAGTCAGAATCAGAGTTATTGGACGGAATTTCCTTCCGCCTCTCCACCTACTCTTCGCACGCAGGCCAATCGCTTCTGGTTTCTTTATCACGTAAATTACCTGTTATACCGTGACGAAATTTCATCATAGGTTTGCTAATTTGTGAGCCGCTTCCACGAATAGCAGGTGCGAGGGAGGGGGGTTTTTCTTTTCGAAAAAAAAATTAATATCGATTCGATTCACGCGCGCTCGTTTAATGAATGCGATTCCGAAAAAAGTGATTCGCCACATGTAACCCCCTCGTTTTTCGGCGGTGCGTTGCTTTGTCGTAAAAGATTCGGGTAATTACCAGAGGGAAGTTCGGTTTATTGTTACGGGAAATATTAAAACTAGGTTAGGCTTTTGTTGGAACCTCAGGGACTGATTTTCTTATGGCTATGCAAAATTCATTCAAATCCAAAACTCTAATACCATATTATACAATAAAACAACAAATTATACCTTTGAAGTAGACTTAATTAAACTTTTTTTTTGTGCTTCGTTGGTAAACAAAGCTAATAGAACACTCATCAATTATTTATTGTTTAGGTGTTATTAAATTTTATAGAAAAGTTAAAATTACACTTTTTACAATACATTGTTATGTTATTGAGGTAAATAATTTTAAATGCAGTTTTGATAAATAACATAGGAATAAATATAACTATTAATAATAATTCATACAAAATTATGATACAAACTTTTCAATTCTCCTTCCCGATTCTCCTTTCTAACTTTCTTTATGTTCTTGATAGTTTCAATTACGTTTCACGTGTAGTGGTGGAGTACCGAAGCTAATTATAAGAGAAAAGAATTCTAACTGTTTGGAACTCAACCTGTACAAAAGTATTATAGTAATAATTAGCGAATTACCTAATCATTGAATTTATTTATCGAAAAGAAAAATATATAAAAATATTTCGAAGTAAAGGTTGAGAAAAGATGCAGTACACAAACCAAAGGACATCCAAAGTCGATTTAAAGTAGAACTGACATGTAAGTCTACGGCTTTATATTTCAGAAATTGGAAAAAAGTTATCTAATAAAAAAATATCTACTTCATAAACATGAATAAAGGTTTCACCATAGCATGAGTAGCAATTTTCTTTTCTTAAGGTTTGGTTTAATAGTGTCTTTTGGAAATCTTCTCCACGGTCTATGGCTTCCGATGGAATCGTGACAACATTTGGTTCTCCGTTCTTGCTGTTGTCGTTGCTGTCCCTTGTTGTTATTCCTTGCTGCCAGCGACCACACTAAGAACATCAGCAGCCCTAAAGAAGTGCTTCTGTAATAAAGAGTGTAACGTTGGTAGAAGTCATGGAGAAGAGAGACAGCGGTCTTCAAGTCTAAGTTCTTTCTCTTAGCGATTTTTCCTCAGTTTCTCTTTCTTTATTTTTTGCTTGCAGTCTTCTTTATTGAAAATTTCTGTTACTTCATAAAACACTTTCTGGTTGGTTTTAATATTTCGTATATTTCTGTGGTTAATTTTCTTTAAAATTTTCTTTTTTGTACTTCATTTTTTTACTTCTCCTTTCAGTATGCAATAAATAATTATATATATGTTCTCCGTGAAATTGAATTTGATTTGGAACCTGCATTTCGTTTCTTCCAAAAGCTTGCAATTTAAGCCATACCACTTCCTAATTCTTTTAACCTTTTACCCCTTCTCAATAAAAAATTATGTCGGAGTTTTACCTTTAGAGAAAAATGTTTGTTTTTTTCTCGATAATATTAATTTTCTCTTGTAAGTTAGGATTTCTCAAAGAAAAATACTATTAGAAAGAACTCTGTATAATTAAGACAATTATATTTTTATTTGAATTATTTTTCAGATGGCTGTGGTTGGTGTGGAAAACCAGTGGATGAAAATTTGGGGCTGTCCTCGGGAAATTCTGCCTTCTGCTCCGAGTTATGTTTTTCGCAGTCACGGAGGGCGAACTTCAAAAAGAACAAAACCTGCGACTGGTGCAGGCATGTGAGACATACGGTGTCTTATGTTGACTTTCAGGTGAATATTCTTTTTACTATAAACTGATAATATCCTAATCTATCTTAATCAGAGTCGACATGAATATTGCAGTTATTGTAATTTTTGTAAAAACGAATTTATTCATTGCCTCTTTTATTATTAATTGTTCAAGAAAATTCTCTATTCTTTTTATTATCTATAAAATAATTCTCGAAAATTTGTCTTCAGTTACATTAATAAATTATTATTAGTGTTAATTGTGTTGATAATTAATGTGATTTTTATACTGCCCATATATGCCTCTTATTTATTCTGAACAGGTAAAATTTGCAAAAGTTACTAGATGACAATTCTTTGGTTTATTCTGGCATATCATGTTGAAATCCAGCATACTATTACGTATCGTCCAAACATACGTATCACTTCTATAAATACGTGTCTCAGAATATATAGGTTACAATAATTTTTTGGTTTCGGCGCACAATGAATATTTGAACAGGTTCGATACGTTCGGCTTTTCATTTTACAGAACATTTTCATATTTATTGTTGTTTCTATTTTGAATTGTTTGATACTAATTTTTATAACTTTTGAAATAATTATGTTATAATCGCTTAATTTTTTTATTTTTCAGGATGGTGCATCACAATTACAATTCTGTTCGGATAAATGCTTGAACCAATACAAGATGCACATATTCTGCAGAGAAACCCGCGCGCACTTAGAAATGCACCCGCATTTACCCGTTGATGATTCAGGGGGAGGCCTCATAACGCCAGATCTCTGGTTAAAAAATTGTAAATCCCCAAAATCAAGGACGCCGTCCCCACCTTCATCCCCCAGACCTGCCACCGAAATCTTGCCACAAACATCTCCTTTGCCTTTAATAACATTGACTCACCCGTCCAAATTGATGGCCGAAAACGCCGATGCTAATCCGAAGAGACAAAGGACCAAAACTCAGAGAAAACAGAGAAAACGTTGTCCGTCAACCATCACCTGTGCTAATTTTAATAAGTCCGCGGGATCCGAAGTCCCACAGGATCTTCGCGTACGACACTCGCCCGTTAACGGCGTTGATGTTGGTTCTCATTTTCACGAAGATTTATCAAGATCAACTGTGAATAATTTTATGGAAAGGATACCCAATCCGTTTGTTTATCCACCGAATGTTTATTCGGTAGACCCAAGAATGCCTCATCCTTCTTTCTTCAACTCCGCCCAATTACCTCCCCCGACAAAACCACCCTCAACTGGCATATTACCTCCTGTTACGGTTTTAGTACCTTATCCAATTTTGGTGCCTGTACCGCTACCCATACCAATCCCTTTACCCCTTTCCAGTTTCATAAAGGCAGACGAGAAAAGGAAGGAACTCGACAAAAATATAAGTGCTAGTCAGAAACAAACTTCAAACGAGGAAGTTACCACATCTAGTCAAAATAATTTGGAAGACAGTAATGATTTGGCTGCAGAGGAGCAGAAGATCGTTCATAGAAATGGTATTGTTAGGCCGCTGCGGAAACGGAAGAGAGTCGTCGATTCGAAAGGCAAAATTGTAGTTAAATCTAAAAAATCCTTACCTGTATGAATAAGCTTTGTTTCCCTAGAAAAATTGGTATTAATTTATTTTCAGAAGTTGTACTTTTTTTGTAGAACATTTTATATTTGTAGTCAAGTAATATGTATTGCTGTTGAAGTAAGTCGGAGTAACAGATATTTCTTGCATTTTTTATTCTCACAGTATTGTACAAGTATTATAAGAATTTGGCTTCATCAAAGTACAATATTTAAATAAACAATGTATATAATCACCCACTGAAGTGAAATATCATTAGGTATTAAACGGCGTGCTACTTTTTTTTTTCATTGTTTCAATACCAATGTTTTGCAAACTTTTTGGTAAGTATTGCTTTTATTTTGATTTTTCTTTAAAGACGAATTGTTTTCGACATAAGAATCTAGAGAAAAAATTATTAAATAAGAATAATATTCGTTTGTTTATTATAACAATAAATAATAATAAAGAAAATATCAATGTAAATAAAGAAAAATAAGAAATAAATTTTGATCTTAAATGTGAACGTGTACATATTCATTCTGTAAGGGCACAGATAGAATTTGAACTGTAAGTAGAGCATTTTAAGTTCACTGAAAATGTTAAAGATAATTTTGTTACACAGTATACTTTTTTAATTTCAAGACAATATGATTCAAGGATCCTTATAACTACAGATGGCGCTAGATAAACTCTAATTTCTGACTATAGTGCCAACCTACACTAATACAGTACGTACATATATTCAGTTAATTATCAATGCATTAAAAAACAAATTTGAAGTGAAATTTATAAAAAAACCAATTGATTCAGTTTAAACAATTTTCTGCACTCTACTACATGTTCAGGGCAAGGTTGCTGAACGGAATAGTTATCCTCTCCGTTTCGAGAGGTCGCGAAGCGTCCGAGAAATATATTCTCAATAAGTGTTATTTTATTTTTGTGTTTAAATTCACTCACTTACCGATTCTGTATTAAATATATGTGATAAATTTACTGCTACTAGTGCAGGATTTATATGAATAAAATATGTAAAGTTTAATATGTTATGCTTTTTGATTGTATTGGGTACATATTTGATGTAGGATGAAATGGGGTACGTGTGTGGTAAAAACTTATTACAATAGTTGGGGTAAACTGTGCTGTAACTAGTGATGTAAAATCACGATATTTTAAAACATTTTGTACAGCCCCACGCGAATTTTATAATAAAACATGGTATAATACGGTATTATATGGTTTAAAAGACGTAGGGCCGCACAAAATATTTTAAAATACCATATTTTTACATCACTAGCTGTAACTTAAAAAAGGTAGGTCTTTATTTTTGGTAGGATGAAATTTGTAATGTTACTAAGGAGGTCTCAAAGGATTTGAAAGATATTTTTGCATAATCCTGTCTTTTATGTCTTTTCCTTTAAACCCTGACCAGTAATACCCTAAATTAAGATGCAATAGTGAATATGTAGACATTTTACTTATTGCACAAATCAATCATACAAGTCATTACATATTTAATAATATTAGTTTCAGATTGTTTATTACCGCAAAATAAAATTTTTACTCATCCATATAATTTGATCTAACATCGATGGCAACCATTTTCGCGTGCTTTAAATGACGTCACATGATATGATCAGTGAGTGCATATCATGCATGATACGGATACTTGTCAGTGTCCAGATTATTTGTTAGTGCTAGCTTGGTGGCTTTTATAATGGAATTAATCGAACGAAATTGTATCATTCGATTTATTCATCATTCGAAGATTTTTTTCTGTTTATAATTTCTCTCATTACTTAATTTTATCTCTTTTTTTTTCTTAATGTTAGAAGCTACTTTTCTTTCCCGCAGCCGATTTGATATCTCTCATGATTTTATGACTTTGCTCCCTCTGGCTTTTTCGGATTTGCTTGCTTAAGAACGACTTTTTTACTGTTGTCATTAACAATTCTTCAAATGTGCGATTAGGTATAAGATTTTCTGGGTTTTCTTAAGAAGTTCAAGGGATTGCGTAGGATGTAAATGACCCAGGAATTGCATGAGTTCTTGAGTAAACAACTATTGGAATATATAATAATAATAATAATAATAATAATGTGGTTTATTAGATGTATAGAATGTTACAAATATAAAATATAGATTTGAATTAAATTAAATTAAACTAAATTAAATTAAATTAAATTAAAAAAAAATAACAATTATTGTGAAGATAAATAAATAAACAATGCAACATATACACCTAATTGGCATAGACTCAGTAGTGCAGGTTTTCAGCTATACCAGTAAGACAAATAAGTCTATATCTAAATGCAAGTGCGGATATAATATTTCCATTAACAAATACACTTTAAATGACTTGTTCATTAATTAAAAACTGTCGCGAAAGGAATGTGCAGGTCTATCACAAAAACGCGCGAAAACATCGTCATAACAGTTCAGAAAATTTGGGGCAGAGTATAAAAAGCAGCTTTTAAACTTTTCCGTACTGTGTTGCGGTATGCTATACATATTATTGTTCCTAAGATTTAATGCGTGAGTATTACCTCTTTTTCCGAGAGTGTTAAATAAATATTTAGGACATCCAGTCTGTATGATTTTAAATAACATGCTTGCATACTGCAGTGCAAAACGACCATCAAGTTTGAGTAGTTTTAACCTATTGAAAAAAGGGGTAATATGTTCTCTGCGGTTGATATTATAGGCGAATCGTAGGCAATTATTTTGTAGCACTTGTAAGCGTCTTTTTAAGCTATCAGTTAAAAAGTTATAATAAACAACACTACAATAATCCAGGTTTGTAAGAATTAGAGAGTTCATCAGATTCCACTTTGTTTTTGCAGGTAGTGAATGTTTATGTCTATGCAGGGATTTAAATTTAAAGTAGGATACCTTGCACTTGTCTAGCACATGTTTGTTAAATGATAGTTCTTGGTCTAGTGTCACTCCTAAGTTTTTGATATTATCAACAAAACGCACTACAACGTTGTTTAATATGATGTTATTAGTTTTGTAAGCACTAGTTTTAGCAATTAACGATTTGGTACCGATTATCATAGCTGTAGTCTTGTTGGGATTAATTCGAAGTCCATTTCGCTTTGACCACGTGAGTATAATGTCTAAGTTGAGATTAACTTTATCAATTATTGGATTAATGTTTGTCGGAAGTCCACTAATATATAATTGTGTATCGTCCGCATACTGATGAACACTACAATCCGGCGTTAATTGTTGAGAAAGATCCGCGACAAACAGTGAGAAGAGTATTGGCCCTAAGATACTTCCTTGAGGAACACCACTATCTATTGTTTTGTCTTTAGATATATTACCATTGAGGATAGTTCTTTGTTTTCGATTTGTTAAATAGTTGGAAAACCATGCTATGATATTTTCATTTAATTGATAGTGACTTAGTTTTGCCAGTAGCATTTTGTGATTAATTGAGTCGAAGGCTTTACTAAAATCAATTGCCACTAGAACTGTTACTAGACCCTCATCAAGTGCTTTTACAATATCATTACAAATTTTAATTAGAGCCGTACTAGTACTGTGTCCACTACGGAATCCTGATTGTATGTCGGGTAAAATCAGATTTTCTTCAATATAATTCTTTAAGGCATTACACATTACAGCTTCTAGGAGCTTAGAGACGGTAGATATGGCAAAATCCCTCGTTTTCATAACCAGTCAAAAATTATTTCAAGTCTAGGTTCGGCCCAAATCTTACCAATTAATTTTCTGAACGTCTTTTTCGAATTTTTTTGTCTTCTTGGTGACCATCTTGAAAGGGCGCATTTAAATTGTTTTGGGTAACGCAGTTCTCTATTCTAAAAATGTCTTTTCTTGTCAGACCCTGTTTTCATTTCTTAATTGATTCTAAGCCTGTTGCTTCGTGCATTGGAATTGCACTTTCTTGTCCTCTAAGACGCTTGCGATTGCATTATTATTTAAAGCTGCGTAAGCTGTTATTACTCCAGAATTTATATCTAGTTGTGCTTCGTGTAATGCACTGTCCATATAGTTATTAGCCGTTGCCTCTGTTAGATTCTCTTTTGAATTCGGTTGAAATTGAAACAAGAACTACCCAGCTATTTACTACATATTTGAAGTCGCTCACATTTAGCACCGGGCATGAACTTTTTAAAATTATTTTGAGGAAATTTTGGTATGATATAATAAGGTTTCTTGCTCTACAGGATCAATTAAGTAGGTATTGTAGGGAGGTAACATTAACTGACGTAATTATTTTACCAAAATTTAGAAATCTTTTGAAAGAAAGATTGATTCTTATTCACTTACAAAAGTGTTTTCTACATTATTTTCAAATTTTTGCAATAAAATTACTTAGGATCCCAAAATACTTCAAATAACTTTGGTAAAATACCACACAGCGAACATAAACCAAATAATTTTTTTCCTTTATGTGTTTTTTCAATAAAACCAGTATTCTAAAACCAATATTTAATTTCATAATAATAATAATAAGAAAATTTTCGAAATTGGAATTAATTGGGACAATAAAAAATTCTTGCATCCTTAAGGGTTTAGAGTAAAAAGAAGTTTGTCTTTATAGATCAGGTAATAATTTCATTCAACAGAAAACTAGCATCATGAAATGAACTGAGTTCACGTGAACTGTAATTTAAGCCAAAATTGAAAAATATCAGCCTTTAATAATACTTGTTTCAATTATGTTCACAGCTCCCTTGAGAAGTACAACTCTGATGAGTGCATGTTTTGAACGGTTTGGAATTAGTCAGAACTCGCGGTTCGAACAGAAGCAATCATTTATTAGCACCTATACATGATTGAAATGCACAAACGCAATCGTTCAGTAATCTGTCAACCGGTTTTGATTGTTATATTACAATGAAAAGCAATTAAACTTCATTTATCCAAAAACATGAAATTAATTAAAGTCAGTACGTATTGAGGCTGCTCGATAGCTTTGCTATCTAAATTATGTTAATTTTTTTTAAATCATAAATAAAACATCCTTCAGTTTTTCCTACTACTTTATTAATTGTTAAAGCACAGAGAGGAACGAAATGGTTCTCATTCCCTATAGCGTTGATTCCACGGCGGGATATAACTATATTCCTATCTTAACCGGACGTAAAGAAACCTTAAGGAAATTGTGGAGATTAACAACAGGCCATGTTCGGTAATTTTGTTTGTTTACTTAACTACTTAAATGAAACCTAACTTCATTCGTAAAGAAACTTAGATTGAGAACGTCGTCGTTGTTTTCTCGGAAAAAGTTGCAATACTGCATTCAACTGTCGTGATTTCTCGACAAGATTTCTTGGACTAAAGACACTGTATGAATGCATGTGTAAATGAAAGTTCTTCTAACGGTGATGCGGGACACATTTGTTTGGACAGAAATACGACGTGTTGAGGATTTTCTGCAACGAGGACTTCCACTTGCTCGACGACATTTTGGTTAATTTGCGGTCTTCCAGTGGATTTCCCTTTCATCACGCATCCAGTTTTGTGGAATCTTTTGACAGTTTGGTTAACATGTGGGTGCAAGGCTTTTTATTCAACATTTAAATCTAAGTCGAAACTGTATTTTGCAATCAAGAATGGAACATTGCCATTCCCCATTTACTACACGTCCAGATCGAAATAAGCTTCAATAACGAAACTGTTTTCTTGTAAGGTATACATTTTATTCGCTTGTTAATTCAATTCAATAAATTGTAATAATTGTCAATTTGACTGATTTATGATATTTATTGACAGACTTACCTAATTAGAAAAGATTAGAGCGGCACAGGAAAATTTTCGTGTGAAAAAATTCCAAATGTAACTAAATGAGAATCATATTCTATTTCCTTTGGTAGACTGAGAAAGAGCTGTTGGAAAGATAGTTAATATTAATTTGTTTGTTAAGCTGCTAATTAAAGGAATAAGTAGGAAGTCTATTTGGGATAATGTGAATGAAAAAAGTATTTTTGTTTTAGACCATTTTATTGGCTGAGGCATTTATTGTACATTTATAATAATTATTTACTGTTATAATAATATAGGTATCTGGATAGAATAGTTACCCCATACTCTTAGAGATGTCCCAAGACAATCTCAGTCCTGTCACGCACCATCGATCATATTTATAATACACCGTATAATAATAGCTATAGTAAAATATACTCATTTACACATATTTTTGAAGGAGTAACCAGTACATGCAGCGACCTAACGCCGAGCTGTTTTCGCACTTCGAAACAGCCACCGGCCGTGTTTCGGGAAACTATAACAGGCATTTATCAGTCAACAAATTTAGTTATAAAAATAGTTTAGGCCGTCAGTTAACTATTATTTTAGGCGGGCGTCGAACATGTACGGGTCACTCCATTGCAATGGGTCAGCGGATTTCAAAGGATAGTCAGGACGGGATGTCGGGTTTCTTGGTTGCGACATTTGACTAAAAACTAAGGTGCGACCGAATCGCCTCGGGCCAACAACGAAAACACAAAGCCCTCCTTGAGCCGGTCACGTTGTCGACCCGGCCGATCGTTTTGTGCGTTGTGCAAAAGTGACATTTATAATTAATTAATTATTTTTAACACACGTTCCAAAAATTAATAAGAGATCAGTGCTGTGTTGTTTTTTTCTTTTATTGTTATACAAACATTCACATGAGTAATGACTATAGACAACTAAACACGTAAAAAATAAATATCTTCATAATTATTTATAGAATATATTTATTAGTATTTTTTAAAGTTCTATATGTGCAGGTGCGTTTTAGGTCGGACCTCCTTAACTCATTTGCACCGGCGATTTTGAGGTAAATTCGCAACGAACAAAGGGGAAAAATAAATCGGTGGGTTGTGCTTGGGGCAGGTAATTTTTTGAAAAATTACATTTCAAAAACGCATTTTTTAAGTTGTTTTAGTAAAGTGATTGTGCCTCTTTTAAAGTGTCGCTCGATTTCAAAAAGTAACTTTCAAAATTTGCTTAATAAATTCGCTTTGTACGAAAGTTATTGCAGATTTCTTCTGATATATTTCGATTATTACTTTGGTTACAATATTCGACTAGAAAATTGACTAGAACTTATAAAATAAATTTATATACACGAGAAAAAAAAAAGCTGGGACACTCCATAAACAATTTAAGGAGCCCGCCCATTTATAAATATAGTGATAAAAGTCACACATATTATAATAATAACATTAAGAGCACGCACTGTTTTATATTTGACAGTGTGGCAGGAATTAACAATGTATCACATTTATAGGAAGTGCCATTCGTAAATGGCGCTTCGACATCACCTCAACTGTTGAAACATTCACAAAATTAACAAAAATAGTTAATCTACATTAATACATTCACAGTAAATATATATCAGTTAAGATTTTTTGGTGCAGTCGTGCTTGGTGCTTAGTGCAGTGTTCAATACTGGGAAGAAGGAATGTTGGGTTCAAATGGAATGGAAAGATTGCCGCTATTTTGACCCTGAGAAAGAACTAAAACTCTAATTTTTATACATGTTACATTAAAAAATATCTGCTGCCTGGGATCGGGTCGTTAGCCCTGTCTATATAGGGAATTTTGTGTAGCTGCACCCATCAACCGCTTTCCTTTTCTTTCAGATATCGACTAATTTGAGCACTATTTCATCAATTGACCTCGGAGTCCCGTTTTGTTATGAATCTTTGACGATAAGTTTTCTAAAATAAGGTTAATGCGTCTTACAAGAGTTGCACCCCTGCTTTGAGAATCCGGTTATTACGACCGGAAACGAGCGCGCATTCGAGTCTCCAATTAATTTTGATCTGAATTGCGGGTTATTGACTTCTTGCAACGAAATAGTTTGGAGACGCCGCCGAATCGACGCCGGAGCAGCTCTGTAAGCACGTGCAGCTACGCTACGTCTCTACGAGACGCTAATCTAAAGAGGTCGCTATCGTAGGCCGATTCATTCGTCTTTGCGAACTGGCGACTAAACCTTGAACACCCTACTTTGCTTTCAGTTCAACAAAATTGGGAACGTGATCAGACTTGTGAATACTGTAAAACGATTCAGAAACGAAACTCAACAAAAAAAAAAACGACATATTTCCTTATGCATAGATCACACTCTGAGGTACCCGGCTTTCTCGATTCGGTCTTTCTTTCATTCTGTGATGAGCGCATTCCATGACATTGCGAGAGAAAAGCCAACAAACCCTTGTCTGAAAAACGTTCATTACTGTTTTATGTCTGTTGATGGATTCGGTGGCTCAGGATGATGCACTCATCGCCCGATATCATTAACTGACATAACTCCGGCTTAATTCTTTTCGAATTCATTCACAAACGAGCTTCTACTTTACGTCAGTAATAAGTAGATTTTTAGACAGGGGTCCAGCCTCCAAGCTTCTTTCCCGAAATGTGTGCCATCTTCTTCAAAAATTATGAAACATGGGTCTTCATCGAGGAAATAATTAAGTGCAATGTACGAACTATTACATCAAAAGCATGATTTAATATTATAAACATCGCCACACTTAATACTTGACTAAAGCTACCTTTTTTTGACTTTTCTTTTTTTTTTTAATTTCAATAGAATGATGTGCAGAGATGAAGTCTCATTTTGACAATTTTTGCAACTTCCGCATCGCTTTGACGCGGAAACCTGGCATCAATCTTACCGACACTCGCAAGTTACCGAATCGAGCTTTTCGTACAAACTCTCAACTCACCAACTGTACAACAATGTTAACAGTGATAAATATGTAACAAACATGCTTTAACGTATAATAAATATATCATAAATAGAATCTTGATTGACCGTCGAACACGCATTGGAAAAGAACCCTTCTACAGAGCACCAATTCCGACTGTTTTGAAATAAAATCCGTTCTCGGCGTACATTGAAAGTGTCGTACAGCTTTTGGTTTGAAATCAAAATCTCTAAAATTAGTCAGTCAAAATAAATGAGATGCGTTGGCGTTCTGTAGATCCGATTTCTTAAAACGCTCTTCACTGCGTCAGTTCCATTTTCATCGAATTAAAATGCACTAACTTGGAATGATTACCTACGCAGAACAGGCCGAGGGTCACTGAGCAGACAATTCCCGCGGATTCTCTTAATGCAAAGAAACTTGGGCGAATTGTTTTTACGGCCTGCCAAACTATCTGCAGTGATCTCGTCGGGCTGCGCGTATTTACATGAAGTCTTTTTACTCTCTGAAGTATACTAGACTGTTTCTGGGTTGGGATGGGGGCACAAGTCGCCTCTGGCGCGTTCGGACCTGACACTCGAGCGCTCCAGGGGCGGCCAGGAAATTGTCCTGACACGATGACAAACTAGCGCCCCCGCGCCCACCGTAGCAGCGCGTCTGCTAGGACGTCCAGATGTGCCTTTGTCTGTAACAAGAATTATAATTGTTACATTTATACAATAAATAAATATTGTAATCATATAAATTTTTTTAAATTAAAAATTAAAAAGTTTCTTTTCATAATAACATTTTACGAGCCAAGCTATTATCTTTAAGTATATAAACAACTAACTGCATAGAATTTTAGGCGGGTATAACCGGAAGATATGTATTATGGATTAACTAATCCACTGGCAGAAAATGCTTCGTGATTCGTGATCAAATCATTGTTTTCTCATTATCTGCCATAGAGGTAATCATATTATGTCGAGCTTTGACATGACCTAAGTGCATTATTGCGCTTATAGTGGACAAAATGAGTTCAATTCAATAAGCGTATACGTTTTAAATGAAACACTCATTATTTAATATTCACATTTTTGAAAAATAAATTTAATTTTACTATTTTACCAAATTTTAATATTGCTTGGTGGTTGGTTAGATGTTATACTGACGCACAAGTGCGTATCACATTTAATTATATTTTCGCTGAAACGCGGGCATTTAATCACGTAGGCGCTGACGTCCTTAAAATCCTCCTAAATCCCATCATAAACTTTCTTAATTACAGCCCGGACTCCACGGAAAGTAAGTAGCCACCTAATGACAACGTCTTTGCTTGCTTTCGTGTAGGTAGACGAGCTCCCAGAGGCATTTTTTGCTATTGTTGCCTTTACTTAGTACGATTGAACTACTTTGTCTTGAACACCAAGTCAAATAAAAAATTAAAGCGAAATCTTGGCTTTTCTCTTTTGTTAAGATTTGAGTTCTTTTTTTTAATTCAATTCAAAGATTTGCAAGAGCTTTAATTAATTAAAAAAGTACTAAAAATAATGGCAGAGAGCTAGCCCGGTTTCATATTTAAACGCAATATAAATTTACTGTGAAACGGGCCCTAATCTATTAAAGAATAAATGAACTATAAATAAATCGAAGTAAAGTAATATAGAATGCACAAATTTCCCAGGGAACAGTTGGACTTGAGCAAGCGATGCACTTACAAACTCAAATATATTTGTTATTTACATACATACCATATCTTTCATTTTAAAATATACTCACGTACTTAGTTATTTTGTACACTTTTGTCTCAAATTCTTTTATTTTTATACGCCTTGGAATATGTATATAACGAAGTTGACGTGGTATAGTGATCAAGCAAACGGTTTCAATTTATATTTTTACTTTAGAAAATCAAGCTTGTCTTTTCTCCTCCTTTTTTGAAGTTTCAATGAAACAATTGATATGTGTAACTAATATTGAGCAGTTACATGCAGAGTTAACTTAAGAAGCAAAATCCCAAATAGGAAAGTAATTTTCACAACAAAGAGAACAACTGAAATGAATTAACACCATCAGAAGCTTTGGTGATTTAATATGAAGAGCACGCACGCACTCAGTAAATAACTTAAGGAAAAGGGCTTCGGCTTCATCGTGGAGATACTTTCGCATTGTAAACTTTTTTATGAAGTTTCTTGTTTTACGAGAGTTTATATTGTTTCGTACTCATTTATTCAGACAACTTTTTGATGTGCTTAATCAGATGGTTTTGTTTAGAAGTATCATAATCGAATAATACGATTTATAATAAGAGTAGTTATCGATGGATATTTTAACTGAAAGTTCTTAATTTTAAATTAAATTACAAGAAACTCTGAATCGATGAAAGCTTTTTACAGAAAACTCTGAATCGATGAAAGCTTTTTAAAACTGCCTCAACGTTCTTATTTTCAAATTAAATTACAGAATACTCTGAATCGATGAACGCTTTCTAAAACTGCCTGAAAGTCCCTATTTTTAATTTAAATTACAGAAAACTCTGAACCGATGAAAGCTTTTGAAAACTGCCTTGGAATAACTTTTAGATTTAAACAGATAATAATTTAGTACCTAAAATGTTTTTCTTAGGTCCTTCTTCTTTACTTGGCTCTACAGAAATGAAATAAGGAAAATAAAATAATTCTCTCAGGACCATACAACAATTACAGTTTTGGTCTATTAACAATTCTTTTTTAAAATAACTGAAATTTATTTTATTTCGTATAGAGAAACGCAATTCTTTGTAAATATGGCTTTTCATTTACAATCGTTTTTACGGTGTACTTTACGAGAAAGCATTGCGCTTCCGGTTATAAAAGCGCTGCCATATCGAAATTTCATTGAGCCTGCCCATTAAAATCATTTTATTAGCAGTATTGTTCGTTAGGTCGTAATGAAGTGGTTTATTGTTTATGCCATAGTACTATCGCCATTTATTGCGTTGATTTTTCTCTTTCCGACACGTCGGTTATAAATACGACGACGTCCAAATAAAAATATTGTCAATCATGAGTGGCCAGAAAAGCTCAAACAGATCAATATGTCGAGTAGATAAGCAACCCAGATTTCGACCATACAGATGGACCGTAATAAAAGATAGAGGCTGACTCACGCGCTATGATATAATAATGAATGGAGCACCCACGCGATAGACGCGATGACGCCTAGGTTCTTTGTGGGACCAATGTTAAGAGAGTGCGTGGGTACGGCACTGCCTTTCGCCAAGTGGGGAGTTAAATCGAGAGCAATACGGTCCTCTCTAACAAAATAGCACAACCCGAAATTAGACACACATTGTTGACCATTTCTTGACATGCAAAGAGTTAAAATAATGCGTTAATGCGTGGGATCAACAACTTATTCCTTCCAAACACCCACAGAGGTTTCATTTACATAATGGTGGATGCGCCGAATTACAATTGTAAATACATCCCTGTAATTATCATTTCTCTATGCAAATTAAGAATAAGTAGAAAATTAAAAGATTTCAATACATATTTTCATATTTCAGCTTTGAAGTAACGCTGTAGTTTCAAATAATTAATAATCTGTTAGATTAAATTAATCCACAAAAGAGATTACGAGCGGAAAATTGAGCTTAGTAAGAGCATTTTTATTTTATTTTTTGTAAGCGCTTTTAATTCTAGTAACGGCGAAAGATTTGGTTTCCGTAAACAAAGGCTGTAATCGTTAACGAAGTATCAAGTACAAGGAAAAGTTGTTAGCATTATTATAGCGGCATCGCATTGAAAATTAAGCCCCAACCTTAAATGAAACCGAATACATGACGACCTTGTTGTGCCTCATGTTCGTGCTCGTGTATAAAATTAAATTTAATGTAAACAATTTACGACGCAAGTGTCGTCTTCATTAGAGGTGGTTCGTTTAAAATGGCCATGGTAGCTATGTGTAATTAAGAAATAAATATAATATCTTTGGAAACATTTCCAATTTCTCAATTTTTAATGAAAGAATTGAGCAAAATCACTTTTTTGTAGAGATTCCGACGCCCAATCAGAACACGAACTTTCAATTAACTTTCTATTTCCTCCCAGTTCATAACTATTTTCCACCATCTAAAAATTAGAATTTGACAAATTTAGATGCCTCCCTAATCAATCTTTAATGATAGTGTTTGTATTTGCTAGAATTCGAATTAGCCTGGGTTGTATTCCATCGATGTCCTTCAATACAAAATTATATTTTTTTTGTGCTTTATTCAATACAGCATTCTCCGTCACTTGTGTACCTTATTGTTGTTTGCTTTTAACAATTTCTCCACCATATATTTATTTCAGTAATCCAGAGTATTTGCATCTGGATATAGGTAATTTTCACAAATATTCGTACGAATAAAAACTTGTCAAAAAAATATTTGTGAAGTAGTGGCTATAACAGAATAAGCTCTAGTCAATCAATTTTCAGTGGAAAAGAATCTTTTGCAAGAAAGTAACATGTGTTAACAATTATTGTGGAATCATTTTTAACTAATTACTGTTTCAAATTGCACTAAAACATTAATTGCGTAAACAAAAATGTATTTGTTGCTCGACAGTCAATATTTGAGTAATTTGAGTCGTCAATTCAATGATGCGAAGTAAGAATCGACATTTATGTTTGATTTCACAACCACTCAGGACTACAATAATTGTTGGATACTTGTTATTTACTGTAGGACTGGTTTGTTATATATTTCTCATCAGTTCTTTAACTGTATTTTGAACTGGGTGATACTTGTGATAAGCTTGAAGTTTGTAATATTTCAACATAAATGGTAATTATTGAGATAAGATGTCCTTAAATAAAAGCTAATACTTTTCGAGAAAATTGCAATTGAAAATTGAACCCAAAATCATGGAACGTCACTGGCGCTTACGTTGTATGAAAATTCATGCATTTCACAGCTGTATGTAATAACGTTTTATTGTTTTATGCCTCATCATATTACGACATTCATATCGGTGCGGAAGTTCTTAGAATCAGTTGTAATTTTTTAAAATTATGTAAATAAATGACGAACTACTCGTCCAACGATTTCCAAATGTCCCCAGCAATTTAAAAAGTATAATCTCTGATATAATTGGGTTTATCTTAATTCTTGCTTCGAAATAATTCAATTAATATGTTAATCGTTTAACTACTTACTTCAAATGGTAGAGAAAAATGTTTCAGAAAAATGTTCGAACACGGCAATTTTTATTTCTAAATCTTCATCTCAAGATGTAATTTTCACACCCTCCACAACTCAACCCCTCAGCGCTAGCAACTCCAATTTTAAAAATACAAATAGCAAAGTATTCCTTGTCATGCCATAGGATTTCTTATACTAAATACAATAAAGAAACTTTCAAAATCGGTTAATAAATAACTTAGATATTCAATAAAAATGAATGTGCCTATATGTGATAAAAACAATTGTTATTTGTAGTTAAATGTGAAATAGAATTTATTGATATTACGTAGTGGAGTGTGTGTTATTTGTTTAATGATTAGATAGCAAAACTGAGACTTACTGAAGCTGAAATAATTGAAATTTTAATGATGATTTCGCGATCTTGGACATGTACGATATAAACCTAAAGCCGGACGTCCATCAGCTTTAGATGAAGACAGGCAATTGATGATGCAGAAAAATCCACATTCAATCCTCGTGGGAGTAGTTTCATATCTTAATACGTAAAAAATGCAGGTTACAGACTTCTTCATAAGGAAAAGTTTCATCCCTACAAAGTGCAAGAGTTATCCGATGATGATTTTGATCGACAAGCGCAATTTTGCTAGACAATGATGGAACACTCTAATGTAAATCCTGCATTCATTATTCTCTTTTCAGATGAGGCAACATTTTGCTTCAATGGTGCCGTCAATAAGCAAAATTGCCATTATTGGCCTATTGAAAATCCGTATTGGATGATGGAGACAATGTTCCCAAAAAGTTAACGCTGGGATAGTATAGTGGGTTATCGAATTATTGCACCGTATTTTTTGTTGAAACGCTGGATGATGAACAGTATCTGGACATCCTCCAATTTGAATTAATTCTGGCTTTAGCGACACATTATGTACGTCGAGTACGGGAATATCATGACCAAGTATTTCCTAATCGATGAATTGGTAGACGGAGACCCAGGGAATGGCCGGCAAGATCTCCAGATTTAACCCCTTTGGATTATTTACTCTGGGGTTAATTAAAAGCTAAAATTCACTACTAAATTTCATTCACTAAATCATTCCTATAAAGGAAAAAATTTATTTTAATAGACCTCTAAACATTGAGGAGTTATAGTAGAGAATTTGACAAGAAATTCGCTCAATCGCCCCTGAAATGGTCGACAATATTCAACAAGCGTTTGTCTCTAGATTAAGACATTGAACAATCAGAACTTTTAATTTAATTTAAATATTGTTTTATTTAAAAAAAATTAAGTTTTGATGTTTTGTTTATTTATCAACTGATTTTGAAAAAGTTTTATTTATTGTATTCAGCATCAATATGCTATTAAATGAGATATCACCAGGAGTACTTTGCTATTTGAACATTTAAAGTTGGGGTTGCTAACGTGTAGGGATTGAGAGATAGGGGGTTGAAAATTGCATCCTTTATTTATTAAATTGGTACAACAGTTACTTCAATTAGTTATTGATCGTTAGTAATGTTTTTGAAGAAGTTAAAGCAAAGAAGTCGAGCAAAAATCAATGATATTAAATTTCTTTTGGAAATGTTTCCCTTTTTTATACTTATGTAGACGCATGTATTAAACCAAACAAGTGCTGATGTAAACAAATTTTGCTTTACACGGTTCTTAGGTATCTTGTACGCGACAACCACGTAAAACAAGCAACTTAATTTATTGCTTTCGGTGTGGCATAAAAGAATATCTAAAAGATAGCGCGGCGGTTCTTAGAACGCCGAAGTAAACGCTTATTAATAATTAAAAGCGTCATCTTTATCTTTATTTTGATTAATACAACCGCGCCCGCCGTTTAGATAGTTGCAATTTATGGGGGCTCTTCATCGCGTGGGACGACAATATAATTAAATTAATTTTATGGAAAGGTGAAATGGCCTAATTGCGCGCACGCTTCTTTCCTCTATTCAATCGTTCCATTCCATACGCCCAAAGGGAACGAGCCTTAATTGTTTGTTTCATGAGGGCGATTTCTGAATTAGGTCAAGGTTTAAAGCGTTTCTGGGTCAGCGAAGAGAACGTTGTTATCTGGGGTAGTTTATATTATACTGTGGGGGTAATTTATATTATGATATATCTTGCTTTTCCATTGCATTTAATTACGTTGGGTTTTGAAATTGGTCAAAGTAGCAAATTTAATTAAGTTTAATTCACTTGGTCACCAATTTAACTAAAAATTAATATTTTAGGTTTGATACAACTTTAAAAGGATCGACCACAGGAAATACCTAGTAATCGAAATATGCAAACATGTTATCACTTATAAATGAAAACACTGGAACTCGTGGAAAGAAGAATCAGATGTTAAATGACCAAATCATTTAACAATTACTAAGAGTTTACTCTTAGTTATTTGTATATTAAAAAAAAAATGTTCCAACAGTTTCTCAGTTTGGAATGGTCAGATCAGTAAGTGATAATCAGATAGTCAGTATTTAATGCCATCTGCTAACGCGTGTTAGTCGGTTATATGGAGGGTGCATATGTCTTAATATGTCATTTGGGAAACACTAACGCAATGTTCTGCTGCATATCCCCACGTTAGGCTTGCTCTCCAGGTAAAGTGTATAAAATATAGGCTCTCTAGTAATGATAGATGTTTTCGACTTTAAATAACTTCTTATTCAAATAATTTCATTTATTTTAACTTTCAGTAAAATCCAATGTAGATTAATTCAATGAAAAATGATTTGGTCGATTTTGTAATCCGATTGGGGAACATCAAACCCAAACTGTCACGATCTTTCAGGGTTATGAGCTCGGTTTCCAGAAATAAACCACGCAGAACATTACCTAACGCGCAACAACTAAAGCCGCACTTAAATTATGTAGCGCGGTGATCCGGTGCTTTGTTATATCACACCGGGCGTTTTAATATGGCTATTTTAGCGCTCGCTGAAATTTCACCTCGTCACGTAACATCCAACGTTCGTAACCATGTACATCCGACCTGCTGGTATTTCCCTTTATTAGCAGTTGATAAGAGACGAGGATTCGGTCGTCGGTATTCTATTATTGTCAGAGAGAAATTTTGTAATGTTCTATTTTAGATTCGTCCTAAATTTGGAACAAATATGAACCCAAATTGAACAGAAAACTAAAAATAACCTATTTACTATTTAGCTTGATTGTACTTGAGTTCCAACGATTTCTTTTTTCATTTTAAAGATCAAGAATTCTTACCGTTTTGTAAAACATGCACGACTGGCGATCCTCATCTTCACCAGAAGGACAGTCTATGAAGCCATCGCACAGGACATGATCATCTATGCAATGGTATCGACCTTGTCGGTCGGGTGTTGGGCAGGCGAATCTTTCCATGCCGTCGCTTGCCGGGGGACACTCTGAAAGACGAAAAAAAAAACGCCTCAGTATGTTATCCATAAATTAGGGGATTTATTTTTAACTGGAGAAAGTCAAGTTGTCCAATTTGAATCGCTCACTTCACAAAAACAGAAAGTTTTGATTGAATTAAGCAATTAGAGACCCAAATTTGGCCTAAAATAATTGACTGCTGTCATACAGTTTCGGTAAATAAACCTAATTTTCCTAAAATGTTGTATTTTTCTTTAATGTCTTCAAGATAACACTTGAGTTTTAAGAGTTTTGCTTACAATTACAAAACTGACTCTTTATTTGTACAACATAATAGAAGGTTTGTTTGAAGTAAATTCATTCTATTTCCGTTCGCATCGAGTTGTATGCCTCCTTAATACTTCAACTCTGCCAAGCACTTTTCACTTTTCTGCCTAAAATATTTTCGAGATGGTTTCAAGGATCACATCTTCGCGTTAGCCCATTGTCCGAATTATTTTCGAACTACAAATTATGTTCGAAGTGACCTCCTCTCACAGGACAAATCTTGAAAAATACGACGGGCCGGGACATTAGCTGAATTGATGCGAACGTGCCGGACGTTTTCAGATAACAGGGAGTCGTTATCCTTAGTCCTGTCAATTCGGCACGAATTCCTGCGTTTACCGGATAATGGCATTTCCTTGGTTGTATCCCAAATTGCAAGTAGTGACCAATAAAAACGTACGAGACACCTGGCGCCTTCCTTATCTTATCTTTTTTCTTTTTTTTTAAAGAAGAGGAAACGAAGATGGTTATTATTGTAAGCGCAATGCGGAGAAGTTTAAAGTAATCATTGGCTTCCTGAATTTTATATTGTTATTTAAATCTTATTGACAGAGTAATGTGCAAACTAATGACATATGTTAGAAACTATCTCTCGTCTGTTGCAATCACATAATTATGATTAAAATTAATCATGATTATTTCCAGATATATCAAAATTGTTCACTTCTACAAATCGTTCGACTGAAGAGGCAATGAAATTATTATTAGGGAAAAGAAAGGAAATAATGTAAATCAAGGGAGGAAATAATGAATAGCGTCATCCAGAGGCATTAAAGATAGATTACAATAATTCCGGTGAATTAGAGGGAATCTACTGAAGACACTTATTTGCTTGACTTACGATATTATCGTTAGTAATTTATTCTCGTTAAGGAAATTACCCGATTATCACCCTAAATATTGAACGTAGCCAGATAGGACATCACAAGATTATAAGAAGAAAGTATACAAGATGGATAAAATAATGCGGAGGCGTTGAATTTTTAAAAATAATTTTAATGACAATTCCATATTTATCATTAAATTGGAAACACAATCGAATATATTTTCCTCTTAAGATTCTAAGTGGACTTTCCTGAAAACTATGTGTTTCTAAATCAATTAATCGTATGTGAGAGTCTTCGTAAACTGATCAAGCACGGAGAAGACGTCTCCGTAACAAATCCAATCTGAAATGCAACGTCTCAAGCTCTCTTCACTTAATCGCATCAGGTGCAGGTAGCTTCGTTTTGCCAACGTAGGAAATTAGATTTATTTTCCTCAGGTATTTCCCAGTGTTACAGCATTCGAGAAAAGCAGCTTGAGTCAACACGCGCGCATACGGTTTTCCAATAATATTTCCGAGGGGACAAGAAACAAACAGATTAAAGGAGAGGTCGCAATGAAACATTCTTTTACGTTCTAAGCAATGCTTGAGTTTCCCTTCGAAAAATTAATTACGATTTGTATTTTTCAAATTTACTGTATCTACAGCAGACGTACTGAATGGTATGGACTAATGGAAGTTTCCCGTGATACCGATGCATGTTCGATACTGCATTATTGTCTCGTATTTCAGAATGAAGTCGTGAAAAAGGGGGCAAGAATGAAGGAAACCGATTTAATCAGGGAACGCAAGATTTAGTTCGGCAATTGAAAATTGTGTGTACCATCCGAAGGGGATAAAGTTTTTATTCGACTCGCGAATTCGATCCCCATCTCAGATTCGCAGCGATAAGTTTGATATTGAAGTTCCGAGATTGAAACCATTTAAGCGTGAGATTCTCTCCTATGTTATATACTTGCTCTGTGACGTTAATCTTTAATTAAATTTTAATTGTAGATTTACTTGTTAACTATAAATACTTAATAACTGAAAACTGTTGCAAACATACGTATTTTGACGTGCGTTCCACTACTTCTGGTAAATTAATACTTACTTCCTTCAAATTGGTTGTATATCTGATAATGTTTTCAATAGGTTTGTGAACTTCAAATACACTGACATAAAAAGTCCTCTACATATTTCTGAAGACCAAAAATGTACATATTAACCTGAATAGCTGACACTGATCCAAAGTGAAGCATTCGAAATATCGAGTACCGACAGAGCTATCATGTAGCCCAGGCGTAAGTTAAACTCAAACGTCGAGGAGAAAAATTCTTTTGATTTAACCCATCGCAAAAGCGATAAATTTCGCTCTTCTCCACAAAACGTGAATGTTTTATTTTTAATTAAATTTTTCCATATCAATCGACGTCAATTTTCTAACAAATAATTAATTAAAGGCTTGTTCAAAGTGAAGCACGCCCCTTAATATTTTGATTCTTGATGCTTCATCGGTTTTGTATTTATATCGTGCATTTATATTTAGAATTAACGCGTTGTTGCTGTGCTTCGTACAATAGACGCTCGTTACTTCACGTATGAAATTATTACTCACAAATTATACGTATTATGTAAAGCACAATACGCTTTTATTGATTATACAGACCCTCGAACTAAAATAACATTAGACTATTATTAGGCCCAATTAGTTATTTTTTTTTTCTGTTTGCAGAGGTAAAATAGTACAAAGCCAATATTTTTTTAATGCTTCTAATGTGGTTTATTCAAACCGAGGTAATGGCACTTAAACATTTTGCTTTTAATGTAGATATGTATAATTAATTATCATCACTTATATTTTGGCTAATATTAGTATTAGCAATAGAAAAATGTTGTACACGTTGACTATCATTACAGGAAGAAAAAAAAACTTTGAGATAAATGAATAATTTTATACTGCAGATTGTTTTATATTCCGATGTAATAGCACAAGGATATTATTAACAATGCTTTGGCGCTGAGTATTAACATGTTAATTACATTGTGTTATTAGCAGAAACTTAATTACTTTAGACACCGGATTAATGAATATTTACGTAAGGTAATAACAATTAGTATGATAGCAAGCTCAAAAACGATCTCCTGAATATATAATTTCCAAGTCGAATTTGTACAACATACCACCTTGCTTACCGAATTGAAGAACGTGTGCTATAGATCTTATTTAGCGCTTCTGATCATGCACTTGCGTTCAATTCAATTTCGCTTTACGGATATAGAATTTGTTCCTTGATACTCTAATATATTCCCAATTATAACTTCAATACGACTTAAATCATAATTGAAATACGACGATGTGCTCGCGTAATATAAATAATGAAATTTTAAAATTTATGAGGTCTTGTGTGTTCACTTCGGAATACATATAAATCTAAACTTGGAAACAAAGTAATGTACGGAGGCGTACCGACATGAATTATTCAAATATGGCGTCCCTAGCCCACTTAATCTCGACTGAAAACAGAATACTTGCGACAAACATTTATCGAAATCGCTTACCTAAAATTTTCGCTAAAAATGTTATTTGCACATCAGTTTGCTTGACGATATTGACAAACAATGACAAGTTTGCAATAGTAAATCGATGACTCGTTAAATTTAAATTATTTCTCCGAAGTTTTAAGATTTTTAATAAAAAACGACAGCACAAGAGGTTACTTACTCTCTTTGCAAAACAAGAAAAGGGAAGATTGAATTAGAAAAAACATGTTGATAGTAAAGTCGGGCAATAAAAAGATTGATCCCTTGGGCATATAATAAAAAAATGAACTGTACATAAATTTATTATGTAGGTATATGTAAAAGCATATCGTTATTGTAGTATTTGAACTTAAATAAATGTCAGGCACGAAATAACAAAGGCTTTGCCCAATTAAATCGGAATTAACCAAGCGTAAATTAATAAAACATTCTAGAGCAAAATGAATTGCAAATTAGAACGCCCATTAGATGAACCCGAATTTTAGTTTAATTGAATATAATTAACTTGAATAATAAAGTCCGCTTGTTTGTACTAGATATTCTTCAACTGATTACAATACTGATTTCGTAAAAAAAAAAACTTAGAGACCAAGCAGAGTTGGGGTTATGAAATTACAAGTGTAACGGAATTGTAACAGTTTTATATATATATAAAAAGTAAAATGTTTAATTCTATTTCGACTGGATTAAAAAAAAATTAAATTATTTCATGTAAATTCGTGAAAATGGCCCAATTCTCAACGTAGTAAATACAAATAAAATCCCGGGTTTAATGCTAATAATTTATTCTGTTTTGAACTTGTGTTTTTTACGAGTTTATTTAAATTAAGGTATTTCAAAAATAACATAATTACCCTTTCATATCTACGTTTTACATGTAATACTAAATATTTGTTTTGTGCAATAATTTTCAATCACATCCATCATCCCTTAACTACGTTAATTACGTTTCAATTTGTTTGTAATTCAAATAAATAAATGTAAAATATCACAGACATTAATTAAGTGTAAAATATCACAATCATTAATTAAGTAAAAGTTAGAAGGTGAATATATAAATAAAATTAATAAATAAGTGTAAATAAAATGTTCATCTTAAAGACTATTTAGATCCACAACTCTGCTTCCCTAACAAAAGACACCACTGATTTAATATTACTTATATCATTAGTGAAAAATTCCGTAGCTGAACCTTTGATCTCATACCTACGGCGTAAAGGGGCCAGAGTTGAACAGTTTATGAAGATATGCAATACAGTATGTGATAAGCGACATGTCGTTCAGTCGTTCGCAATGGATGAGTCTCTTTTGTGAGGAGTTAAGGTTTTGAAAAAATAATGTGTCCAATTCTCAACCGCGTAATAGTGCCAGATTCTCTTCTCGACAAACCCAATTTAGCAATTTTAGGAAGGCACGTTCACCTTTGAAAGAGGAGGGTGTGTCATCTATACCAGGAGAAGATTCGTTGCAACTATTGAGAACAGCTGTTAGCTCAAATGTAGAGAAATGATCTTTGTAGCTTCTTGATATCCAAATTGAAAATTCAGTTGTATTTCCTCATTTTTTAAGTACTTCGAAAAAGTTTGAAATTGGTCAGCAAACACTTCTGCAATCTCTTGTAGTGACCATACCACAGTTTCAACATCGGTTCTGAGACTACCAGAGAATACTTTCCTGATGCAAACTTTATTATTTTCCAAACTTCACTCATGGGAATTGTCGCATTCATAGTCGATGAATATCAGAATTGGATAGTGATGGAAGAGATTAAGCAATAGCAATTTTTACTTCTTTATTCCACCAAGGATCCAATACGTTATTAAGTATACCCTTTGCGCGGGGAATAGAGAAGGTTGCTGACGAGATCAGGTTCCGAAAGCCTTCTGGAGAAAGAAATTAGAATTGTAAATCTTTTGGCAGAAAAATTGTAAAGATCACAAGGAACATAAAAAAATAAGCAGCAAATTCTTGTTTACAATTGAATTGCCTTGGGAGTTTCTAATTAGCTCACTAGTGCGAAGTACACTAAAATACAATCAATTTTTGTTCAGTACACAATTTCTGCTTGCATAAATAACCAAAGCGAAACCGCCACGAACAAAGAGAACACGATCTAAAAATACCGTCCGCAAAGGAAGGAACTAATTATATCAAGTTAAACGGTTGAAAGTTCGTTCTCTGCGAGCGCCGACTGCGATCAATTAATATAAGCGCACAGAAGATATCGCCATTGACGTCAAAACTTCGTGACTGTTTCATATTTCTTTAAACTCTGCGGGCAGGCGTTTGACACGTTTCGGGATGGCAATTTATAAGAATTTTTTCGAATCTAATTCTAATTGCACCGACAATACTTGAATAGATCAGAAATAATTACGAGGTCAGTTTGATATTTCCACAGAAAAACTTGCAACAGCAAAAAATGTAATTCTATTCGAGTTTTTGTATTCGTAATGTTTTGCTGCAATTATTTCTGAAAAGATATGTGGTTGTATATACCTACATGTATTTCCTTGAATAAAAGTATATGATATACAGAATATGCGTTTGGACATCATAATAGATAACGAGAATAATGCTGTATTGTATAGAGAATAAAGTACGCCTACATGTGCACATGAACAAGCTTACAAAGAAATTAGGTCAATAATTTTGCTAGATGTGCAGTTATGGTTCTATAAGGAGTAACATTTTTTTAAAATAAGTTTGGAAAAGACAATGCATGATTTGCTTATCACCATTAGGCCCAGCAATTAGTAGAAGATGTAGATGTGCAAGTGCAGAAGTAGTACTGAGTCTCACTGATCAATTACGTTTCTACTTGGAATTTCAAAGCTGTTGCGATATAGACAGAAAGATAAAAATACATGAATACAGTTAGGTAATAAGAATTAAGAAAAAGAAGAACAACCAAATTATTAGATATATTAAGTAAGCAATAACAAAATAGCTAATTAGGTGACTAGGTGACAAGTATTAAAAATGGGGTAATCTATTTGTTAGCGTATTCTTATGGATGTGGACTTTAAAATTATTTTCAATTTTGAACTATGTCAGAAACGTTTCTATATCTCAAAGATCATAAGTGATGATTGATGATATTTTTCATTGTCAAAAAAAAAACCTATTACTTGCTCTGGATACATACAATAAAGATTCTAAATGTATTGAGTTAAGAGTTGTTTATAAATGATTAAAGTATTATTATGTTTATTGGAGATAAATTGTTCAAACCAAGTTCTTAAATTTGTGCACGTTTGTTCGTTAAAAACATGGATAATGTCGATGCTTTCATGTAATATGAGAACGAAAAGAGCCCGGCAGCTACGTATAAATAAAAGCTGAATTGAAAACTCACACACGCAAGGCGCAACAACATGCGATAGCTCACGGCGAAATACTCCAAGCTTTGTGACACTTGGCTCTTCAAATTATATTCCCACATCGGAAAAAATCGCAAAAACAACGCAGCCCCTCCCTCGGTACATCCCTGAATGAGATTCCCAATTCAATTTGGGCATTTTAATATTTAATTAAATTACGAAATGTGGCTGTATGTTTTCGTTTAGAATTCGATCTTGTTTTGCTACTTTAGAGTTCTGTTTATAAAATTTAGGACCAAATTCTGAAACATCATTCAACTTGACAGTTTGATATTAATTTGAAATTCAGAAACGCTTTAACTTTTATTTTTATGGTTTCTTGACTTTCTATCATAAATCACTGAAGATCAAAATACCTATGCTGACCATACACTTGACTATACGACCAAATATAAAAGCACTTCTGAATTTCAAATAACATCAAAACGTCAAGTTTGAGTGAGAGTTGAGTACGAATGATGTTTCTCAATTTGGCCTTTAGAGACTAATCCAAATTATATCAGTTTTTGGTTCTAATGAAATTATGCACAGTCTACTTTTATTGTTTTAATTTCTGGGTGTATTTCTCTAGAAAGCAAGTTTTCGTTTAGAATTCAATTAGCTTAAAATCGTTATCGCTATTGTTTGATAGCGAAAAGAATTACATTTTATTTGGGTGCCTTGCATCCCTGACAATTCGGTAATTCCCCTGTATATTTAAGTGTGAGAGGAAATTCCTAAAATGTTTTTAAGTGATGCTTAGATTCTGAGAGAAACATGCTTTGGAAAACATTGGCGTAAACTTTCGAACGACTTCAAATGGTAAATAATAACTTCAACCTTAGGAGTATCCGGGGAACGTAAAGCTCGGATTAAAATAGTTTCGTGTGTGTTTATCTCCTGCTTGAGGTATGATATTATTTATGTACGACTACAAGTGTACAAAGTTAGTAAATAAGTGAACGAGGTTTCGAAAATAAAATTAGGACCGAGTTTCTAGCATTTATATGATTTTAAACCGAACACTCATCGATTGACACTAATTATAAAAATAAAAAAACAAATCATTTAGTAAATTGGTGAAGGAACAGCATTAAACTTAATGAAAGTATTGTCCATTAAAAACTGCAATCAATTAAGGGTGAAGTAGAGAGCGTGTTCCGCCGTTAATTTCAATTAAAACTTTGTCAAGCAGGTTGCAGTGTGATATCATGGGCTATTTATATAGCGCTACCCAATTAGACACGAAACTTGTAATTATAATTAAGGTGAAATAATGAAACGATATCGGAGAGTTTCAGCGGCGTACGTAAATAAGGGAGGGAAGTTGAGGCATAATTTCAAAGCCAGTGGGTAAACCATGAAACGTGTTTTTCAAACAAAAAATGTTAACATTTGATGTAATTAAACCTTCTAGCTGGGAATTATTCGGATGAAAATTAATATTACGTTGGAAGCCTTAATTTTGCAGCTGAAAATAAAGCACCGAATCTCTGATGTATAATATATTTTAGCAGGTTCCTCACCTTTCAACTACAAGCAACGTGCTCTGCATTGGGTAGGTTTCATCTGGATGATGATGATGGTCCAGCGAGTTTCCATGACAACGCGTTTAGATCCTGCGATTTATTTGCTTCAGGCAACATCGGACTTTATCGCCATGGCAGGAATGATTTTCTGACTTACAAATAATATTTTACTTTGTTGTAAAAAAATATGAATGGTAGTTTTTTGCGCTACGGAATTATCTTTACCTTTTACGCAATGCACTGTAAAATCAATTTTATACAATATAAATTGGTTTAAAAAATAATTTTTTACTTGTTTTATTCATTGTAGACTTTTCAAAATTAATTTCAAACTTTACTTTTATGTGATTGTCATTGTTCCCAAATCGGACGAATTTATTAGGAAGGAATGGTACATTAAACGATATTCATCTAATTCCTTCATAGCCAAGAGACAAATTTTAAATTAATTGTTGGACAATTTCGTAATTAAGACATTGACAAATTCTACAAACCATTACAAAATTAAATTTGTACTATTTTTCTCCCTGTGATTAAAGCAATCTTGTGCCGGTTAAAATTACTCTTCGATGCTTTCTAATTAAAGGACTCTTTGTCCTGAAATCGAAATTTAAACTACGCGATTTTTTAATTTTAAACTCATTTAAACGGTTCAATTATTCACTGCCCTTGTATTTTTCGTTCCCAACTGAATACATTAACTTGCTTTAATTTTTGTTACACATTTGCATGCAAATTCGCTTTTAATTTTGATGAGATTATTCAAATGAAAATATTTTCTACCATAAACATAACATCCAACTCCAAGTGATTAACTCCGGCCGCAGTTTTCGGCCTCGGACATATTAGAAACTATAAATAGAATCCGGTGTACCGTTTCACTTTCTCCGTGCGAAATAAACGTCGGCCGGGAAAACAAATAGGTGCTTCGGTGGAACGGAAAAACGGGGAGAAAACAAATGTACATCTTCCCCGAAAGGATATCCACTCGTTTTTTGCGCTCGGGGGTAGGCGTGGGTGCGGTTTGTTTGTCCTCGCTGTTACGTGTTTCACGTGCGCTTCGGTGTTTGCATGCTGTAATTTACTATTATAAATTTCATACTACGTTTTGTTGTTGCGCTGAAAATACATGCGACCGCTGCTATTTTCAGCTGACTTTCATCTGCATGCGATTAGTGCGAATTACCCTAAGTAGCTTACCCTTAATAGCACTTCGTTTTAATTTTTTACTCGAAAGTACTGGGAAAATCTTGACACTCAGATTTTATTATATGTTAGAATTTCTAAATGCTATTTCAAGTACCTGCATAATTACTCTTACTACCTCCCCCCCACCTGTTGACTAAGATTAACACAATTTAAAATCTTCTAAAAATTAGAATTGTCAGAATGGTTATTTTGATACTTCTTTGCATAAACTAAATTTTTAACTAATTTAAAAACTGAATAGCAACCTCTTTATTACAAATTTAAAATTCGCAAGGCCGAAAACTGCATGTAATCCCAAATCGTAGTCCTGCCAAAATATTAATAAAATTATTTTCATATGCCCGCAGGCCCTCCAGTGTAACGGGAAATAACACGATTTAAAAGCTTAATATCAAATTATCGCTTGGATACGTCGCAAATCACCTAAAATATTTTTTATAAAAATCCCAGGCAAAATGTTGGCCAACTTGTTTACATTAAATACATTTCCTTGCCTTCGTTTTATTCCGTTTTACTCTTAACATTTCTCCGCGGACGTCTTTAAAAACGCCCTCCGCCTGTTTGCAAAGAAAGCTTTCGCAAAAAGCTCTGGCAATTTGTGTCCGGGTAAGGCTGTTAAAAACCTTGCGGAAGTTAATTAAATATTCAGAAGGTTGCAAATTCTAAAGTAAAACATCTCAAAAGTGACGACTTTTAGACGTTGAGTTTTCAAATCGTAAGTTAATGGAATAGATTCTTTTCTTTTTGGTACCAATTGAGAATAAATATGTACCTAAGATTTTTCTTCAGTATTTATGTTGCGGATTCTTTTTTCATTCTGGTGAAGGCGCCTTTATTATCCGCGTGTTTGATTTGTGGATTCGGTAGTTCCAAGAATCTTCGTCATCATCCGTGAAGCGCGTTGTAAAACGCCAAAAATTATTACTACGCCATAATAAAGTTAAGATTAGTTGCCGCGAACTTTAATAAAGAATCTATTTCGGGAACATATTCATTTATAACCGGGCCGTATAAACAAGTTTTACGATTCGCCCGACAAAGCAAAAATACGCGCCGATATTAATCGGATTAAATTGAAGCGTTGCAGAGAGAACGACGAAAGAGCCCCCCGGTTCATTTCTTGGTCGATAAAAATTACACCGTCCTCGGTTCATTCGACCGGTGCCAATAATAGAAACTGGCGGTTGTTGTGTGTCCGTAATTTTACATCCGATTGTGGTTGCCAGCCAGGTTGGTCTTGATTGACGGAACCACGGAAACGGAATTGCGCGGTCACGCCACCTGTGAAACTACAATAACAACTGTTGATATCAAGGAAATGATTTTACTGCATGTCCTCAGAAAGTAGGTAGCAAACGAGGCGTATAAATTATTTTGATCTGCTTTCTTTTACGCTTTCGTTACTTCCACAAAAGAAAATCCGTTTCACTTCTTAATTAAAAGTAGACTTAGGCATTACGAAATAAATTTCAACTTTATGTTATCTTCAAATCGATCATTTCATCAAGTCTTAACGAAGCTTCTTTTATAATTATCTCAAGCAGCCTGAGGTCAACTAGAGAACCCAAGCAAACACGTAGATCACCTTCCTTTGTTACGAACAATGAAATTTAAAAAACCTCCAATTATTTATGCCAACTTCATTAGCTTAAGAAGAAAACACGTTCTTGACAAGCACTAAATTGTCGTGACTGTAACAATTCTGACAGATCGGAAATTTGTTAGCTTTAAGTTGCATGTCATTGATGGAGATGGATAAGTCTGCAGGCATCGTTCTCACCACGAGCTCATCGATCCAAGCACGTTAACATACAGCTAAAAGCTTTCTAAATATGCATAGTCTCTGAAGACTGAAGACTGAAGACACACTAGCAGAGCGAAATTTTAAGTGAAAGCTCAGCGCGAATAGTTCTATATTAGGTCTCCATAAATAAATAATTCGCTGACTCGCTCATTTAGTTTTCTTTTTCTGGTATACGGGTTACATTAAAAAGCGATCAGTCGCAGGGCCGTAAGTACTTCTTAAATTAAATATTCAAAGGAATTAAAGAAAACATTTTATATATCTCCAAAAAAGTCGGCGTTATTGATTCGGATTATATCTCGTAAAACGTTCACGTACGTATTCACCCCCCGTTTTCACACAATTTCGGTTCATCAGGCGCCGATATCGTAAGTCCCTTCCTGGGGAAGAAATTTATTCGGTTCTTGTGCTAGTTCTGGTAACAACAATCAAGTTTTTTTTCTCCCAATCAAGAAATCACTGCTTTGAGCAGAAATGAAAATAAAATACCTCCTTTTGTGGGTCGAATGCGAAGGCCATTAAAGATACGTTCTAATTCGATTTAATAAGGGAAACATCTGGTATTGTTCTTTATTGTTGCAACTACATTAGTGGCATTTGTGTGCGTTAACACCTGCGTCATTATCACTCCCCAATCTACATCTACGAACTTAGACAATAACTTAACACCGCACCCTCCGTTTCACAGATACAATAGGACAGCTAAATTTACTTCCATTATCTCAGGAATACGCTTCTCTGTAAGTCCAAGGAAATACGTGTGAGGCTATTAATGTTACGCCTTACACGTCTTTTGTTACTTCTATTTTGTATCGGCTTGTATAGGATGTTCAAAATTTTATTCAAAAAGACACTACAAATAAAACTATCCTCCAGCGCTCTTGTCTTTCCTTGAAATTTGATTTGATTGAAATAGAATAATTAATTTATTACTACCGCTTGCTCTGTGCGTATCCCGTCTTTGATTATTAAAAAAACCTGAACAATTCTATTTTAAAAAGAAGTTTAAGTACATGTTTCTTACATCATCGGTAACTTTAAGTAATTGCTCACGAATTCATTCCCGTCTTAATAACTGCGGTAATAAATTCTCTTTGGATTTTGTTCTTTTTCGGTAGAAAAGGAGGCACAAGTACGTAAACAGACAGGGCATCCAATTATCGCAGTTTCATTTGAAAGTTTGCTAAGTGAAATTTAAATGAAAAGCCGTCGTTTACGAATCGGAATTCTATTCGAGCGAATGCACACGTAAACGTGAAATAAATTTTTGCGGCGGTGGTAATCCGGTGAAGAATAAATCATTTAAAAAGTTAAACCCGCTGCTGAAAGTGTTTATTCGGTGTTCACGTAAAGCTATGGATTTAGAATTCGCTGCAAAAAAATATCGACAAGCCGGCTTGTTTCATTCCTCCTTCGACATCAATTGGCTAAAATTGTAACAAATATTACGAATGTTATAGCATTTTCCATTAAACTCTCGGTGAGTATTCTCATCCTATGTAACAGTTAATAAGGGACGGAAATGGTCAATAAAAAACGCTATTATACGTTTTGTTTAAGGGAATAATTAATGTCGAGAATTAATTTAATATCAAGCTTATTGAAAAAAGAAATAAATAAATATTCAGAAGGTTGAAGGGACGACAAGTTCGCATGTTTAACCCTGAAGACACGGTGTTTAATTTTCAATAAATGCACGCACCCGTGGGTGTATCACTGATCTAATTTATGTGTCCAGTGTTTACATGGGCGAAAGGGAATGAATGAATTTTTCACCGAATGACTAGAGTTAATACGAAGGCAAATATTTGTAAGGAATTCGCTTCGCACGTGCACGCGCACTTCACATGGATTTAACGTTATCGCATAATTAATATTAATGGTGTATTAATATAATTTTGGTCACTATAATATATTTATTGTATACTTTTATCATTATTCTATCATTATTCTATCGAATTGAAATCAAACAGTCGTATTACTTTGTTTTATTACTTTATCGACTGCTTCCATAACACTAGTTCAACAATAAGACAAATTGAACATTATGGCAATCGCTGTTTCTTCAACAACTTCGTTTATGACTGTGGCTACAATGTCATCTGCAAAAGCTGTTGCAGCAATTCTTTTAAACTTTGGTGAATATTAGGCAGATGATTGGATTGAACAACACACAGTTTGGTGTTCGTTCATCTGAAAATTATAGTAAATGTTTTGATCAATTTAAATCAATTTAAGCCAGGAATACAAGCGATTAAATTAAGTATGTAAATATTATTTTATAATTTAATATATGTACATGTAATTATTTTGAAAATGATTACCAATTTTTGTTTTCCCTCGAAAAGATCTGACCTTTACTTTTACTCTTTGACAAAAAACCATGAAAGTGTAATGTGTTTTTAATTACGGCTTAATCGACTCGGTCAAAAATTAGATAATAAAACATGATCTTTGATGTGGTTTGTCTGTGTTTACGTGGGCAACAGTAATTTGGAAGGACATATGTCAGTCTGATTACGTTTACATGGAATTTGAAAAACCTCACCGGTTCGTAGGATTTCGTTTTCAACCGGTGGAAATAAAATACGTTGTGTTAATTTGGAACAATTTTCGGTTAAAATTAGTACATATTAATTAGATTTTCTATCTCATACATTGAACTCATAACAATAACAACACTAAAATCAACAAGGATTCGTTACAAATGTAAACAAAATGGTAATGGAGTGGTCTGTTTGTTTTACGATGTAAATGTTTCATAATAACAATGATACACGTAGGTATTACTAAAACGTGGAATTTTGGCAATATTTGATTGCAACCAAGTTAAATTGAATTTATCTAGTTTTGCTCTTCCTTGTGCTGTTTAAATGCCTTGCAATTATCGATCTTTATGAACAGCATCCGCCCAGTAAATGTTTAAGCGAGCGAAAAAATATTTCTACAAGTAATTTAAAAAAAACATGTAAAAAAGAAATACAAACATAAACTTAAAATTATATCAATATTTTCAACAGAAGAACTAAATATAAATTTCAGTTAGTGTGAACAATCTCTAACCATACAGTATGATGTGTAATGACATGAATAATTTCATTTAAGAAATATATTATGAGAAATATATTATGGTGTGCATACTTGATAAAATTTCATTAAGTGATATTACATGATTCGGTAATAATACACCGTTTGGTACCATTAAATATACCTGATAAAACCTTATTATGTGGCAATATGTATGTAAATGAAGAGAGATTTCGCTTCCAGAGCGCCTTATGAGTATCTATGGCACATCATTTTAAATGCTAATAAATTTATGGCCTGTCTGAACTTCGGCTCTTCAGGATCGGTGTATCCAACCATCGCGACGCCACCGCCAACAAAGTTAGCAATCTTGTTTTCGCATTCACTTAAATCTCGGCAGTAAAATATTATTATATCATTACATAAATCAGAAATGTACCGCAGTTAAAATTACTTATAATTCTTTTTTGTCGAATACAGGTGGTGTAACTTATTCTCTCAAATTTCCACCCTTAGATTTGACCCTTTCGATTTTCTACGCGCGACCTGAAATTTAATAAGGACGCAAATCGCTCCGGGCTTTTTGACGTTCCGCAAAACGCAGACGTCGCAAAACGAAAGGTTCTAGCCCTCAATACCCGGATTAATTTCGTGGATTATTTCGAATATCCAATGAGGGGGGATGTATGTAAATCTTTTGTTTATTGGCTCTCAAATTGTTATGTTTATTTCATTAAATTAGAACATGAACCGTTTCATTCATTCCTTAATATTTCTTTAAGATTAGTTCTAGGTTAGTGAACAGTTTGAGATCATTTTTAAACGTGCATTAAATAATGAGAAGAAAACTTTAATTATTCTGAAAATGTTGTTTGTTATGGACCATAGCATGTTAGATTTTAAAATGGAAGAAATAATTTATTATATTTTATTATTGATACCCACTCGTAGATATTTTTGGATTTCGTTCATCTAAAAAGCTTCATCGAGTTTCCATTTTTGTTATTTATTAACTTCCATTTACGTCAATTAAGCTTCTAAAAAAAAAATGAGAAGACGAGAATCACTGAAACGTTCCCTTTCCTCATTCACTATTAATTCCTTTATAAAATTCAGCCGTTCATTGCGAACGGCTTTGAGAGTACGAGTAAATTCAGCGTGACGAAATGAAGAACGTCACAGAATGTCGGGAGTAGAGGAAAACCAATTGTGCTAATTGGAATCTGATTCTTTTAAAACGAAACGAGTAAACAAATTATTCACTGAGGCGACAATGCAGGCAGGGAGGATTAATTGCGATTTCAAAAGAAAAAAATTAATTAACATGTTTAATTTAAAAAGTACATTCATTGTCTTAGCGCATTACAAATTAGAAGCTTCTTTTGTTACGCTCGATTGTGATGAAACACGAAGACAAACAGAACGAACGTTAATTCCGTTTGTACTCTCCTTTCTTCTTGAATAAAATTTGGTTTAATTTCTATAATAGTATTGAGAACAAGATAGAATACGTATTCTATTTTGCTACATTTTAAACCAAATCTTGTACAAGAAATAGGGTAGTCTGAAACAGCCTTTAACGTCATATTTATTCAGATGAAAGTTTTCGATTTAAAAATGATAGAGTCGGAGACAGTTTTCCTTACATAAACGATCTATTTTTGGCGAGTATACTTTATAATAAATCGACGTTTCCAAATTCGGTAAAATATTTCCTACGGATGCTGTTCTACTCGTCATATATGGTAGCTGCTGAATGCTCTAATTTGCGTGCATTGTGATATAATGTATTCAGAAATTTGCTTCTATTATGGAGATTACAGAGTATAAAGTATGGATCACGTGTATGCACATTGATGTGCACATAATTTTGCACTTTAGGGTTTTGATTCTAAAGATTAAATGATTTCTCACTTGATGTTAGTTTTGCTTGAACTACATATTAATTGTTTCTGATTTTCTAAATGCAGTTTTCATTGTAAAATCCTGATTTGGAGATGGAAACAATAAAATGTAATCTGTTCTATCAGAAACATGTCAAAAATTAGACAAAGCATTATTATATAATGATAACCAAGGAAAATCTATGTCCTCTTTAGCCCTTGCTCATTATCAAACTGCTTTGTTGCAGAAATCGGTTGAAAGAGTGTATGGTTTCTATTATATTCTATTAGATTACATACATAATGGAGAAAAAAAAGAAAACTATGATTTTTACGAAGATATTAAATTTCCGGAAATTTTCTAGGCGTACTATCTGAAAAAATTTAGAAATACTCTGAATAATTTAAGTTGTTTACTTGAGTTTTAGATTTTAACCAATACTATACTCTTACTTTCCTTTTAAATAAAGGACCTTTATTTGGAATTATCACGTTGACATAAAAGAGCCATTGTTGTAGTGTCAAGATTTGTATGCAAAGTAATAAAGCCCCTCCGAATTAAACGCATTTGCGAACAGGCAGGTATACGGTTCCCTAATTAAATTTTAATGAAAGGTTATGAAATTCAAATGGCGAATTAAAAAGTTCACCGCGGCGTCTGAAATAAAGGCTGGAAATAGTCGGTTTACCTTGTCGGGAATTAAATTGCAAAACTAATAACAACGAGGTGCGCAGGATGTTGTAATTAGCTTTATTGTCTTTAATTTCAAACAGTCCTCGGTGCAGTAAACTACTGCTGTGATTTTCTTCAATGTTTTTCAGTTCCAATTTGGTTCCTGTGAGTTTTTATTTTTATCAATGCCTCAAATCTAAATTACAAAATGGGAAAAAGACTTTTTGTGAATATAAATCTTCATTTTTACACGCTTCGCGGTAATCGGTTGGTAATTGAGATTACCAATCATTGGCTTTCATCAAAGGAAAGAATGGGTAATTTTTCACAAGACGGCGGAGGCTCAACGACGATTTATCACCGTTATTGAATTATATAAGAACGCTCAAGTTCAATATTAATATAAAACCTGATATTGCAGGCAATTAGTTTTTTTCCCTATCTTAATCCAAATATGTTTTTTTCAGATGTTCAAAAAGAAAATTCGAAATGATTTCATATTGCTTGGAAAGACCGGGGGTGGGGGAGGTTGCATTACTTCATTGGTGATACAAGTCATAACATATTCCGAAAGATAAAATTTCGTCTTTTCTCTGAAGGTACTCGTCTTATTGAGTTTTGGCTAAAACGAAAGTCGGCGCGTGTCGAAAAAGAGGCGTCCGAAATTCGGCACGCCCTTGTCGCCCCTTCGAACCGAGCAGGGCTATATTTAGCCTCCTCACTCGTCGTCGCGAAAATACATTCGCATCTTCTCGTGAATACGGACGAAACGTAATGAATTCTCATTGAAACGGAGCTGGCTCTGCGTCGCTCACTTCTGCTCCTAAATTATTTACCTTAAGCTCGAGGTCCATAAATTTTGGCTTGTATTAAAGATGTGGAGAGGGAAAACTTTTGTGTTCCTCAACAAACGTTGGCTTGGTTTATTAACTCGTTTAAGGAAATATTTGAAAATTTTACATATTATTAGAAATTTTAATAGTTTAGTTAAGTATCGTTTATAAACAACCCACACTTTACAGTTTCTTTTTTCTAATTCAAAGACAACGCAAAATTAATAAAAGTTCGCGTACTCGAACACTTTTGATGGTCAACTCCTAGAAGTATTTCTGTCATTTCTGTTCATTATTAACAATATGTTTATAACTATTACAAAATAAATTAGAAATACTGATACATAAGCAACCATGCATTCGTTTGATAATTTCATCAATTTTCTTTTTCAATTTACCCTATAAGTACTTACGTAGACAATGTAAGACTAATCAAATAGTGCAACAGAAACTTATTGATTCAATTGAAAATGAACAGTTTGCTAGGTGCTTCAAGGAAACGAAACGATATCTGTATTGGAAAACAATAACAATTTGTAGGATTATTCTTATTCGAGCGAAAAGCAAATAACAGATAAGTAAAGCTACTTGCGCATTATTTGTTCTTTTTAATACTATCGAATAAATCAAATCGAATTTTAATAAAACATTAACAAAAGAAAATGAATTTATTATTGTCTCGTATTGTTTTTTTACTTCTGTGCGAAATATGAAACTTTTACGAATATTTTTCGTTACGACTTTTTTTTATCTATGTTGTTACCTGAGTTAATTGAAACACGTAATTGAATGTAACTTGCCCTCGTTGACGCTGTAAAGTTTTTACGTTGCAGTAAACCCCTACATTTTATCTTTATGTATTTCTCCGATTACAAGTTAGACATTCCTTGTATAAAACAAACATTAACTATGAACTTATTTAACACTGCAATTAAAGGCATTGCGCACCAATATTTACCTTAAGTATGATTATTATTAGTAGTTCGTTTATTTGATTAAACGTTAGATTACAATGTTCATTTAATAAACTCTACGTGTAAATGTTCGCTTGGGTTAATTTTTGGAATAGTCATTTCTAATTCTATTATTTTGTTTTTTTTATACTCTTAAACAATTGATCTTGATATTTTTCAGAGAATAGTAAAAGATCTATTTATGAATTGGTAAACAATAAAGGCTTTTCTCAAATACATGCTTAGAAAAAAAGGTGAACATTGTGATTTAAATGAATGCTTTAACCAAAATGAATCAAACTCTTTATTTTGCAATGTTATTTCTTTTGGTAAAGTTAAGCAAAGACAAGATCGTATTATAATAATAATTAAAACACTTCCTTATCCACGAAAAATTATACCCATATTAAAGTTTGAATTAAGAGGTCTTTATCCCATCTTAACTAAAATTGTAAGAAAAGACGATTGAAATTCTCTACTTCGAAGAAAAAAATGAAATGAAATAAGAAATCATGAAAGTTTTCAAAGGAGTATACCTTCTACTGAAAAATTAATTTGAGGGTGGTAATAGAGTTTTCAGGTTTAATAACGCAAAGCTTCTTTGAATTCTTGAAAGGCACAGGAGTTGAATCAATTTTAAACCACGAGAAGTTTCAGAGAAGATCTTCTCAGACTACTAAAAGATTAATCTCTCTCCTGCTCGCGGAACTAACAGATTTTACCTGAGCCTCAAGATTCTGATCAATTCTTCAACAGGGCGAAGTTGTTCGTTTCGGGGCATAACCGGGCTCTGTCCCTTCAATAAGCGGCGCGCGATGAGAATTTGTGAATGGATGTTGAATGTGCAGAGCGTAGCTTTTGTGGATGCGCAGTGGCGTGGTATTGATCGGGCGTGGGCGCCAGTACACGGCGCCTCTGACGTAAGATCAGTCCTTCAACAAACACCAAGACATCCTAAACACGTCTCGAGTGAGACGACACACTTAAGTTCGCTCGCGTGGAGCCACACCAGGCGACTTAACTTAACCCTTTTGGACTCCATTACGCTCGAATAACAAGGGAAACCAGCCCTGAATTAAGCGCAAACTCTTGCTCCCTTGCCATCCACGTACGCGCCGCTTGCTTTTAGGATTAATGACACTTGAGAAGCTTCGCGTTAAGCAGCACTTGGATTTGAATTGGAGCTCTCAAATAAAATGTTCCTTTTACTCTGGTTATTTGAACTGAGATTTTCATTTGAGCTGTTTTTAATTACGACGTTTTTATATTCAATTGCATTGCAATTACTAATTATTTGTATTCTTACTGAATATGGAGATTATTAATTTAAATATTATATTTTTGTTTTAACTGAATGTGTTAAGAAGAACATCAACATTAAGTCAATACCTAATCGTTTTTGTTGATCTTCTGGAGACTGATGCCAATAAATTAATCATCAGCGATTCAGACTCTGATAGATGATAAAAACCAAAATCAATCGGGTAAGTAGATTTTCCCATATTTCCTTCACAAGATCTAGATGATTATGATCTCCAGAGGGTTTCTCGTTTATTTGTAATTTAGTATAATTAATTATGTTTTCCAAGTGAGTACCAATTCATAATGGCTTCTTATGTTTTAACGCTGTAGTAAGAATAAAATAATGGATTAAGTTTTGATCTTTTATTAATCAATCATGCCATTAGTACTATGATTTATCAAAACGTCCGATCTCAGTTCCATCTCATTAAATTTAATATTTCCGATGAAAATTAGGATGTTCTTGTGGGAGGCATTAAATTCCATTTCAATAAAATCTCCGCCAAGACGTAGGTCCTTGAAAGACCCTTCGTTTCATACATAATTCAGGAACGCGCGTCACAATCCGGTAAAATTGATCAACGTAAATAATTTCGATCGCCGTCGCATTCAACTATCGGAAAATGCCTTATTACGGCGAAGTGTCTGTTTACATACCCGTCGAGTCGAAGGTGAAATGAAGCTTGGGAGACGTTGGGGCAGTTTACCTACATCGTCGTGTGTACGTATAAATAGACCCCCAGCTACTGACGCGTTTTTATTTTATTAAATACGTTACATGTGTGTTCGTTCGGTTGAATTCCACCACCATAACTGCGTCAGGAAAGCTTTCTGCTAATTGGATATCGTGTTTGCACACTTCCTAGTATTTCGAACTGATTAAAATGTAGATAGGAATTTGGTAAAAAAATAATACCTTTGTGTTCGTGCTACACATATAAAGACAAATCGATAAGGACAAATCGAAATGAACAATACGTGACCAAATAGAGTAGAGTTACTATTAGTTTCCCCATATAATAGTTATATTTCAAAAGTTTAATTCAAATCAAATTGAAATAACTTTTAGTAACCTACTTGAGCTGAATTTATTTGTACATAAAAATTGCATTAATGTGTTGTTGATGTTTCAATCGTTATTATTAAAATTTTGTATTAAAAAGTTTCCACATAAGTTAAAAGAGAACAATAATATTAGTTCGTGTATCTTCGCTAAGTGTAAAACATTGTTAAACAACTTGCCACTCAAGTTCAGTAAAGCTCGCTCTCTCTCAAACTGTGCAAATATTTGAGGTCGAAAGTTTAATAACCAGGAAAATGTTTCTGTGGTAAAGTGCAATGTGAAATTAAATTATTACGTTAATGGAAGTCTTAGATTCCATGCAAAGTTAACGACGACGCGGCGAAGTGCTCCGTCATCTTTGTTTTCTTTAACAGAAAAGGTGGAAGTGCAGAATTTTCGGATACGAGCAAATAAGAATTAATTCGCCCGAATGGAAATGTTAAATTGGCTTTTGAAAAGACCACCTGAAGTGTACACAAACGTTATGCAAATGCGGTGGCATTGCGTGCTTCAAGTAGATACTGGGGGATGTAGTACAAAGTAATCGGAATTCGCGGCGATTTATAATATCAGATTAATATCTGCGTTACGAATGGTTTTATAAAAGCTGACTCCGCTTGTTATTTCTGATGCAGATGAAAGTTAAGATCAGGGCCCAAATGCGATAATAACTGTGATGTTTTCCTGCCATTTAATTTGAATAAATTTACATGCGTAATGCTGGTTGGAATTTACATAGGTATATTTTTCCGTTAAGTTATGGCTTGCTTATATTCGCAGTTTTTTTTTATGGCGTATAATTACGTGTGCCAAGTACTTTTACTCTAAGTACTACTATAGAGAAAAAAATATTAGTTAGCAAATTCAATATTTACAATTTGGAAATTGGGTTAATCAAAGCCAAAATAGTCGAAAGGAAAATTAAACTCTGATGCTTCATTTAATTTTTTAACTCCCAAAGAATTCAAATGTATCATTAGTTATCTTGTACTATTTATTTTTAGTCTAGTCATCATGGTGCACACATGTCCATACGTATATGTAAGGTCATTGTTATGCTGAGATCAGAAATTCATCATTTCTGGCAGATTTTTTGCCAAGTTTTCTTACTTCTAACATCATCCCCCAGATTATGCACCATCACGGTTCATTGTACAGTTTATATTATACTGTAACATTCTACGTAGCGCTTCCGTAATTATATTTCGATCATCAAACAAACAAATACGTTTGGATGATAGTATTAATACAAACGTGTGTATTGTGTTTTGATGATGATAATAATTCGATAATTATTGCCTAAAGCAATCACGCCGTCGACTGAACAGACAAATTGGAATAGATGTGCGCACTTAGGCCACCCTCATAAATAAATAATCACATGGCGGGGGGGGATAGGAAAAGCGAACGCACCCGCATTTATTTTGACCTCTATCAATATCTTTTAATTAAGCGCCGTAATTAAAGTTGGTAATGAGGGCCTGGAATTGCACCGGCGGGAACCAATTTAAGGGTTTCTAACGGTTATTGTACGCTGCAGAGCGATTCGCAACGTGAGGAATCATTTACACCACGATACCTGAAAATTCATTAGCATGTAAAATAACGTCTGCTATGAAATTAATTGCAATCGTAATTTGATTTTTCACAACGATAGGCTACAAGAATCTTCATCTTCACATTAATGCTTTATCAAGTTTTGAGTCATTATTCTGCATTTATGGCTTAATAGCAACGAGTTGGAAATATCAATTGTTCTTTTTGCATGATCATTTTACCAGTTATATTGTTGATTCAACTCGAATCAACTTAACGAATCACACTAGGAAATCAAGAGAGTAATGTAGCTTTGATTGAATGTGTGTATCGTTGTAATAATAATAATAATAATAAGTATGAAGACAATATTGTGTCGTTAATACATGTATTCGTGAATATCCTTAAAACATCTTGATTGAATTGATGCCGTTACTAATTCTAGCTTGCATCATTTTCTAAAGACCAGCCAAAAAAATGTAGAACAGAACAAGTAGCAAAGGCAGTAATTAATTTGCCTTGTTAATCATTAAAAAAATGAGAAATGTTACAATAATATTTTCTACCTGTTTAATGCCAGCGAAATGAATCGCTTTACATTAAATTTTAATTTCAATTTCCTGGCTTATCTTTCTAGCAAAGAATGGAATCTGAATTAACAACTGCAACGGTTTTAAAAATTAAAGCTTTACACTTTAGAGCTCGGATTGTAAATGCAACTGAATCCATTATTTTATTCTGGAAGTAAAAGAAAACTCGAAAAAAGTTTTCTATTTCATTTTCGGGTTGTTCATTTGAGATTCAGAAAAGATAATTGTAGAAAGTGTCATGATTAATTTTAAAAGGACCTGTTAAAATTCATTCTTTTGAAGAAAGTCTACATAAGCCTCTTTTTCTTGTTCTAAATTGGGGGAACACAGAATCTTTTTGGTTTAGTTTCATTTCGTTGTGAAAGAAAAAAGGAAATGTTTTTCGAGCTTGTTTTCAAAAATTTAAATTATACGATAAATATTTGCCATACTTATAAAGTATATTTAATTTGCACTTAAAATGTATTGAATAATTTATCTTAAATTAAGGAACAAATTATTGAACTACGTAATGCCAATACATCACAATCTTCGAATTTTCTCTTTTAATAATTCTCTTCCACTTAGCTCGTACTTAGCTGCTCTTCTCAAAGCTTAGTGTTCTATTTTAATTATTTTCCCATTGATTTTCCACTTCTGTCAGCTGTTCCCATGTAAAATGTTCCAGCTTCTAATCGTGTCTCTTTCGATTGTTCAATTTTCTTTCAACTTCTTCCTCCTGTAAGGATTTCCTGTATTCCAACATACAGGGAGTCGTTAAATTACGAGGACATGGCTTAACCACTGACTTCTAGGCTTAAAATAAGACGATGGAACCCAACTTACCCATATCCAAATGTCTTCGTTAAACCAGCATTCATTTGGAACCATTTTGCATCTTTGTAATTGTTGATGCTTCTTATAGCATAACTATTTATATTTAGAAAGAGTTATTCCCTAGTAAACAGAATACTGGCTATTTTTTCTTTTTCTTGTTCCTTTTATGCTCCACATTTATTTTTAGGAAGTGCCCAGATTTCACTTACTTTCATTACACTTTCTATTGTCTAAATGTTTGAAACGTAGAAGACATTTATTTTTAGGAAGTGCCTAGGTCTCACTACTTTCTATTGTCTAAATTTTTAGAATGTAGAATTAATTAAAATGATTCTAATTTAATATACCTTATAACAGATGGATGTGATTGTTAATTAACTCTCCATCAAAGAAGTGAAATGGAATTTGGAACTTGTGCTGGGGCACTCAAAACGCCACGCCGCCGCTAACAATTTAATTGCCCTTTGAAATTTCCAACTTTATTAAATCCCATAATTAGGCAGTTTGGGAGCGACCACGGCGACGAAAATGACGTAGTAATTTCGTTCGGAACTCAATCGCGGGTATATACCCAGCTGATGCGTGACGTACATTCGGGGCTCGCTCTTCCTAATTTCCCACGAGAAAGCCGCGCTCGGTAATGCCTTAATTCCCGCCCGTAATTAATAGACATGCAGTTACGTGCTTATAATAATTGCGGAAAAATATCCGAGGTGAAATGATAGATTGCATGACGTAACAAATACTATTAGCTTGAATTTTTGAAAGAAGACGAATTGCTTAAGAAAATAAAATACTCTAATTGATAAATTGTTTTTGGTACGTGAAGCACACCCTGTATCTGCAAATAATTCTTTGCTTGATGGATCAAATCTTCATTCCAAAACGAATAATGAAAGTAGAAGCCGTTCTATTTTAATTCTCTTTTCACCATTAATAACAAACAGCAGCTTTTGGAAATCGATAAACGTGGGAGACGGTCGCAATAATAACATCCACGTGTTTTATTAATGTACATGTGATGTCATATTTCTGCATTAATATTATGGAAACAGAACCCGACACCAAATCGGGAAAGGTTTCGAATTGAAGTCGATAATTTATCAACTGGTTCGCGAGGTTGAATCCACAAAATCGCGTTTTTAAAAAAAAATGTGCATTATACACAGGAAAAAATGAACTTTTTTGGTGAAGCTTTTTTTAAGTTAAGCATGGATGAAACCCGCATGTTTCTTATATCCAAGAAAAAAAAACGAAATCTTTTAACATAAACGCTGAAGACGAATGACGCACATCTCATTCCTCGAACACAGTTAGCAAAGTTTTATTCTGAGCCGAAAAATTATGGCCCATTTCTTGAGCATATTTCACGAAGCAGAAGCGCGGGATGAAATGCAGACGCGAACTGGAAAGTGTGTGTATATATTCGGCGTTATGAATATACGACGTATATTCATAACGTGCGACTTTCTTCTCACCTGCGGTCTTTCGGCGAAAACGCTCGCCGAACGTTTACGGCGCTCATTTGTCATACATTTTATGAGCGTTATAAAAGCGAGAACCCCGGAGCGTCCCGACGCTGCACGTCGAAAACGGGAATCATTAAATCTACGTTACCTGATCGATGTGAATTAGGATAATTGGAGAATTAATTGGTTGTTATGAAATTGTGCAGAACGACGTTGTTTGTTTATCTAGCTTAACATTTAACTGCGCTGCATTAATCTTTGGGGTTGCAGTTATTTTATACTCTTAACTAACATCATCCGTGTGGTTCATATTAAAAGAAAGAGAACGTGGTCAGAATAGTCCATAAGGAAGATTGCATTTTGTGTCAAAATTAATTGACGTTATATTTTGTTATTAATGGGAGAACTAATTTATATATCAGTTTATAATTGAAACTTGCGTAATGATGTTGAGCTTTCGACGTAGAACCAATTATCTAAGCTAGAAATGTTTCGCTGTATGGGATCTCTTCCATCAAAAGCTTGTGATTTCACATCCTGAGTTTCAATCCATTTACCCTGAAATCGCCCGGTATTAATTGGATTTATCCTTTCCGTAGAAACATGGTCCCAAAAGAATTCGATAATTGATGTGGTATTCCTAAGCGGAACGGTAGACTTTTTTAATACTTTCGACCGTGTAGTCCTACTTAAATAATCCCCCACGTTATTAATTTACAGCGGAACATGAAAATAAAACTTATCCGCAAGTTATCGAAATATTTCGGTTCCTTAATTAAGCGCTGGGTAAAAATACACGTGAGCTGTTTGCCCCGAAATAACTCCCTCGAGGATAACGATCTAACATCGACCTGTGCGATTATAAACAGTTAGCGCAATTAGTAGGTGTATCAGGAGCAGCGCTTTTTTGTTTAAAAAAAGCCACGAAACTGTTTTGATAGGGGCCGTTAATTTATTGTAACAGGAAGTGTTTCACTTCAATTATGGCTAAAAATAAACTGTTCCGCTCGGCATCCACCATTTTTCGAGCTTGTGAGGAAAGAATTCCGGACGTAACGAAATAATTTCTTTTGAGCAGAATGCGTGTGGTGACTTCTAATCCTCATGTGAGCTAATTCGACGAAATAAAAGCGTAGGAAGTCCGTACGGTTCGAACGGAACGGGCAATTACTGTTAGCTCTTCCGTGTAAGACGGCATCGTTTCCGGTTCTTTACTGCACCGCCTTTCGTCCGTTTTCCGCCTCTAATTTTCCCAGATAAAATATTTAGCTTCCATTACTTATGTAATCAAACTTGATAAAACGTCTGCGTTTGTTTAGCTTCAAGGAAAGAGCATGTGACGAAACTTATTAAATTACTGTTTTAAAAGTTGTTCACTCATAAAATACCTCTCGTATAAAAATTGTGAGTAAAAAAGTCTTTAGATTTCACCCTCTAAGTATATTAATTAAAGGAGAAACTCAGCGGACGTTGAGCTATAAATAACGCCCTAAACAGCGCAGAGACCGTTCCGATAAATTTAGTGAAAAGCGTGGAGCATTCGTTATACTTCTTAAAAAAATATATATACACCTAGTATCTGATTCGCCCAGCGGCTCCTCATCCATCAAGATAGAAGGGCCCGAGTTAATGTTATAAGCTCACGACAGAAATGAAAGTTGCTATTTTAGATTAATTGCAAGCTTTTATTTTTAGACGACGCTACCCAAGCAATTAGTATACGAATCGTGGTACAGAAAAGAAAAATACTCTGGGGGATACTAAAAATACCCCCAACGGATTAAAAAAATTAGAACTGAAAATTTAAGAAAATAAATAAGTGTGTGTAGATTCCGGTTTGCATGTGGAAAGAATAACTTTATAACCTGGATCAGTCATGTCGATGCAGTCATATTTAATTAACGACAAATTAGAGACGAGGATAGTTTGATTGGTACTTCGGTTTTAAATAACATTTTATTTAAAAAAGTTTAAAAGTTTAATAAATTAAAAACGATTTCAATTATAATTTCGTAATTCAATTTCGCTTAAAATGAAATAGAAACAAACACAGAAAATTAAAAGCTTGAATTATAAAAATTAATTTACCAGCATTTCATTTGACTTGAGTACGCAAGACTCAATACAAAACTAGCATTAAATAGAAGTTATAAATAAAAAGAGAACCATAAAGTGATAACTGATTTTCATTTTCTTAATGAGCCACGTCACTTGTGTACTTGTTTCCGCTTTAGTTTTTATAAGCTGTTGCAAGATGAATTACGTTAACGATTGTTCGAATCGAGCTCTAGCACAACTTCGAGCCACTTGAATATTCAAAAAGTGGAGCAAAAAGCGAAACGCTTCTTGAAATACGACGCCGCAGAACGAGGATTTTCGGTCGCGACGCTTATTATTTTCCGTAAACCAGAGGAACGACCGCCTGTTTCGCCATTGCGCTTAATTTATAGCCGCTCGTCTAGTTTATGTTGGCCAAAATGGCGGCGGGGAACATCTTAATTATACGAAATTACGTTGTTGCCGCACCCGTAACTTTCATTATCAGGTTTCGATCAAACACGATTTCTAGGAAGCCGAACGAATTAACAACTTACCTACTTGGCTTACATACAAACAAAAAAGAACGGCCTAAATGAGAATGGAAATGTCCAAGCGAAAGAGCTTGTAGATAATTTGAATCTGATAGGAATAGATTTACACGAAAGCTAGATAAGCTGTGCAGCTTAGAGCTTAATATTATAAGGCATTTACAACCTATATTTAATTCATACACGATTTTAAGTACCAAAGCAAGTCATTTAAATTGTAATCACATAAGCAATAACAGAAATCTATTGTTCCACGTCAAGAACTAAGAAAGTTCTTCTGCCAATTTCCACCGATTGTGCTGCAAATTTGGCGTCCAGATTTATAGAAAAATAACTAAATTCCTTTACTTTTCATTGAATAACAAAATTTAAAGTGCCTTACAATCTCCTTTAATTATGTAAATGTTACGCGAAGAAAAAGTTGATTTTAATTAACATATGGAGTGTATGTGAACGTCAAAAGCGTTGATGTAAATGTAAACAAAATACGTTCAATTATGTCGGCCGAAAACGAGCACGATGCATTAAATTAATTAAATAAGTTCACATGGCGGATAGTAAACACTTCAACCGCCAAACGCTTTTCGGATCTAATCAGGCGTATAGAAATTAGTTTTCGTTCTGAAATTATACTTTGTTTGGGTAAATGCTTGGAGAAATAATTAAATTATTTGAGATTACTAAACAAATTTTGTTAAAGACTTAGGATATGCTTTGCATACTGTAATTATTTTCTGCTGAGGACTAAAGGCTTCCCCAACATTATTGAATTATTTAAAAATTACATTCGTACAAAATTTATAACTTGGTAGGGTCACCTGGAATTTCACATAATGCGATTTATTCCTAATTTTATCTTCATATACCATTTTCATTAAAATTAATTAAAAACTTACTTTTAAGTTAGTTTCTACTTCTTCAATTTTATTTAAATGAACGAGCCCTAACCGTTTCATCTTATACTGAACCTGTAAATTGTTGAGTTTCTGAAACTTGAAATGAGTTTTAAAGAAAAATGATTCAAAGAGTGGATCTGTGATTGTTAAATTATTATTAAAACCGTTCAATGTAATAAAATAACAAACAATAAGGCAAAATTAAGAAATCGCTTTGCTCTGAGAGATGCTAAATAAACAAATTTAATTAAAGGGTATTTCACAAATATAAAAATTATTTCTATTGTTATTGCTTGTTAGTTCTTGTAATGTTACATTCAGGTCATGTCAGACATGATCTAAATATCATAGACATGATATCACTACATACTGAAATTAATTTTTAAAAAATCATGTACCTACTCCTAATATTAATAAAATTGTGACTTGTTGCAAAAAGTTTAATTTGTAAAGTTACTTTTCGTATCAAGTCCACACGTTTGAAATATTATTATTTTATTCATATATTCGACCATAAATTTTCGATTTGAAAGTATTTGTTTGTGCAGAAAACCGCCGAAAATATGTCCGGTATCATAACGAGCGTGAAAATAAACGTAGCGACGAACAAAACGTCGGTGAGCCGCAAAAAAAAGAAGAAAAATTGTCGCGTCCTAATGAATTATTAACAAGCCAGTGGCGTTTCTCTATCGGCCCGAAGTATTTTGTCGATTTTCATGGCCTCTTTGAACAATCGAATCGCGCCTTTAATCCGGCGACTTAGAGCAGATTTTCGCGAGGTGGCCGAAAAATGCCCGCAGTCAGCTTTGTTTTTATCGCAAGAATTACGAACGCGTTTATAAAGAAAAGACGCGAAAGTTCCGATAAAAATATTTTCGCTATCGTAAAAAATAACGCGTCGGAATGTTTTTTTTTTGTTAAAGCTCGAGCGCGTCTTTACGGCTAAAATACTTATTATTGTGCCGCAGTGCGTTAATAAAATCAGCGCAGGGACCTTCGAAATATGAATTTCGGTTAAAAATATTTCGTCCTTTTGATAAAAAATATCCGCAGAAATACGGGCCTTTTAAAGCCAAATTCGCGATTCTCTTTCATTTAATTTTTTTTATAGAATTTCAGAGTCTATTATTAAACTGCGGGGGATCCTTTTGCTTGTGAAAATTTCTAAATTAAATCAATTTTCTAAAACGAGCATAAAGATATTTTTAACAGAATTTTGGACAATTCTATTATTAAACTTTTGTTCTTTATTTTACATGTATAAGTAAAATTTAACTATCGGTTTATTCACTAAAGAGTAAGTTTACGTTAGCTTATAGAACCGATTCATATATGAATAGAAAATATTCGTGTGAAAATCGAAAGTAGTTTTTAAATATTAAAAGTGAACAAACATAATTTTCGAGTTCAAAATTCTGTTCGTATTAATTATTCTCACTATAATATGAGGCGTTTAACCTTATGAAGTAAATTCCATAACACATGCTATAAATTTCCACCACAAAGGTGGAAGTAAACCTACACATTAAAGGTGGTTAAATATAGCCATTTGCATGGTTATTTTAAGTAATAACACAACTGACAGGAGCTGTTTGCCCCCTGCAGGGTAGCAAACTTTAGTGACAGAAACCCAGGCACGCGACCGACGAAAGCGAACGACGACTTCTACATAGCCCAAGCTGAAAGAGCGGGTAAGTCGAGCCCGGCTGGCTAAAAATATAATGACGATAATCGTGTCAAACGAGATTAGTGCACCTGACGTGCGCGGATTTCGTTCTTAATACCTGCCGCTTTCCTTGATATTTCCTTCTAACAAATGTCTGGCAATTTCACAAACGACGAGGACGATTTTATTAGACGGCGTAAATATTATGTTCGCACTCAATTACGAAATCTTTCAGTTTTGTCTTTACGAGTATTTCAAAACGGTTGTTATAAGACCAAACTTTTTACCGTTGCTTGAAAACGTACTTGATTTTAATTAATCTCATAGCAATTAATACATTTGTACTAATGTATGTTACTAATTCACGGTCAAGTTTTACGACTGAACGTCTCTGCTTCTTTGCGTCACACCATAAACGTTTACTGCATGCTTTTAAAGATGTAAATTTTTGGTTCTCGTTTTATGCATGCATTTTTAAAACATTTTCTCCATGTTCTGGTAAGTTTCTTCTTTCGTCAGTATTTTTTTGTCGGTCTATTCAAGAATCATTTTGTATATGTAAAGTAATTTTATATGTAATGGTGTTGGCACCAAAACGTATAAAGCGCAATTGCAGAGCGTAGGATTTTCACGTTCAGCTAAAGGAAAACGGAATCAGTAGCGGGTATTTGTTTTTATACTTTTATGATTGATTTAACATCTAGTTTGGTCCCCTTTTATGTAGCTTCTGAGAAAGGTATGTTTTCCTCTTCCAAGGAAGTCGTAATTGCCAATTATTGCAGTTTATTTCGTTGGACTGAATAAAATTCAAACTAAAGAGAATTCTGCTTTCACAATTGAGCTCAAGATGTTGTAAACATTTCGAGTTTTGATCATGACAGTTCTAATTGCATCGCATCAAGTTTGATTGATCTTAAGGCTGCTTTTGATAAGACGTGCAATTAAGTGGGACAGTTCTTTCCGATAAAGGAAGTGAAAATATCCTTGAATTGTTCTAAACTGGAAATGATAGTGCCAGTATCAGTTCGAAACCAGTACTAAAAGGAATTTAATTTTTTTGACTTCTTTTCCTTTTTTCAACCAAAATAAGTTTCAGCAACAAATATTAGAATTTATTTAAAAATTAGTATTTAGAATCTTTCCTAATTCCAAGCTCCCTTTTACTTTCATTAACACTTAGGTGTACATTGTATTCTTCTAATCTGTTTTTGTACAACAATGTAGTTACGATTCGTAAATAAAAAATGTCCAAACTACAAATTTCACAACTTCATCCCGCAGGCGGACCGTAATAATGTAGCATAACTTTTGATTAGCAACCCGAAATGTTGACTACCTCTCCTCGCAGTGTTTGCATTATGAAGTTATTATTAATTCAGGATTTCCCACGAGGTTCTACTGCACTAGAGCGATTCACGATGCTAAATAACAATTGTGTCTGAAAATAACTAGCGAAATGTTTTGTCTTCATTAAAGGAAGTTAAACAAGTACAGCAGGAAACGGAGAGAGGTAGTTTCGTATAAACAAATTTTAATTGGTCCTTATTTTGACTACTTTCATTATAGTTAAATGTGTTTGTAAATTGAGACTGTACCGTTCTCAAATACTTAGAGACATGAAAACGATAATTGACTTCACTTTTCAATTTTCTTTACAAAAAATGAAAACTCTTTTCCTTTTTGACATTTATCGTGGATTTTGTCCTAAATATCAAGGGATTTAACTGGACCTTTACGTGAAGATTGTTTATAAATTCGACTCTTGAGATATTACTGTCACAAGAAGTTGTAATAATCCAATGATTTTTGGTCAGCTCCGATCCGATTTGTAAACATCAGCTCTAAATCTTTGTGGTCAACGTAATGACATCACGATCTGTCCTTTCCAAAGAAGACGCCTTTCGAGTTCGTAAACGAGGTTAATGTCGGAGCCGGTTTCCGTAACGCGCTTAATTTAATCAGGAAAATATTGACGTTAGTTACAGTCTATTGCCCTTGCAGGTTAGTTTCCGAACTTAACTTCTCCATTTTATGGCCTATAAACGCGGTAAGATGCCGTCTGCGGCGTCGATAAATCGTCCCCTGCCTCTCCCTTACTACTGCACGCTATTTTATAAACATGTGCATTATTATAATAAAAATAAGTAGTAAACTCATGGAAAGAAATCGAATTCCATTAGTGTACAGCAAGATGAAATGTGTAGATATTATAGTCAAGCTTTCAACCTTTAAAGATGCTCTGGAATTTTTTGAATAAATTAATCATTTCATGAAAGCTGCGAACTTTTCGTAGAAAGAGAAATGTAATATATTTAAGATTATATCATTGGATATAAACATGCCTCTCTTAATAAAATAAATGAATTTCTTGCACTGTTCGAATATGACCAAGAATTTCAGACCTGAAAGGAAAGTCCTGTTCACCTCGCAGGCTATATTTAGTTTTGTCTCCGCGACCTTAGTATTCCGGGAGCATTCGCAGGCTTCTCTCATGAATTAAGGATGAGCTTCCGCTGAAACCCAAACGGGTTCATAATGGAAGCTCCGGCTCCTGAGCCGTCGGCCTGTGACGTCACCACACTGAGCGATGATGTCACCGTCATCTTCTTGGTCGATGAAAAAGCTCGATTACGTGACGAAAAATGACGGTGATTTATTTGCGAAACTTGTCTACAGCATCGTCGTTATTCTTGTCCAAGTCAGCTAATCGAATCTACTTCGTCGGTTCGTTTTTTTTTCTTCCTTTTATTGCTCTTAAAGCCATGCCCTGCCTTAAACTGAATAAATACACTTAGCATTTATGTCGTTTGGTCGTCCTGTGGGAAGAAAAAGGCAATTTTGATTTGCAAGCATTCGAGAGTAAACATAATTACATTCGAATTAATACATCATTTACGTTAATTGTTAAGAATTATTTAAGAGTGTCTAAAAATGAAATATAAGAATTTTATGGGAAAAAAATATGTAGGATGTTAATTTTTATCGTTTAAATTTTTGAGGTTTCTTTCAGAATTATGAAAAACAAATAAAAAGAGTCTTATCAAAAATGATGGGCGGATTTAGATAAAATAATTTTGTTTTACCCAATAAACTGCCTTTTCCAAAATTATTCATTTCACAAATACCATAACAATTCTGAAGATTGGGACAATGAAATCTAAAACCGTAAATTTTACACCTTCTAAATATAGCTTAGCAAACCAATAAGAACGAACAAGAAAGAGGAGAAAATTTGACTACTCTTAAACGCGAAGCATGAGGGGAAGAGAAAGGTAACTAATAGCGCCTTCGATTGATTACTCTGGTCTAGAGTACTCTCAGAGTATTCCCGTCTTATTTTAACCTTATGGAGATATTCTGAAAATACTCTTGGAAAATTCTGATTAAAATTTAATCAATTACATCATTTGACGCCTCATCAAATCGAATTGAAAATAAAGAACTGTACGTCATGCAATAAATTTCGTTCGAGTTGCAAATGTATTCCCGCTGCAAAGCAACCGCTGCGGATCAGGACCATAAATATTGCGGACATCGCTTTTTTTATTGTACGAAAAGATACTTTATTCGAAATGAAATCAAGTAGATCCCATAAATAAGACTCGTAAGACACCGACTCGCTTATATATTACATAACCCTAACACGTTCACTGTCCAATGAATCATATATGATACATGGCGGTATATATCTAGCAGTCCATGAAGTTCCCCCCGTTTCGTTTTATTGTCCTGCGACCATAACAATCAAAAAAATTTTCTTCGACGTGGTCTTTTCTATTTTCTGTTTGACGAAATAAATGATTAGAAGTCCCGCACCACCATCGAGAAAGCGCCCTGCAAATGGGATCCGTCGCATTATAACGGCAATTTTCTCTAATAAAAATTGACTTCGAGATGCTCATTTCGCAGATAAAACTGGGCGAGCGGGAAGAAAGGTCGGGGATCATGGTGGTGTGTAACGACCTGATCGAACATAAAAACGCTAAACATGTCTGCGGGGTTTAACAGAAAAAATAACTCGCGTTTTATCGCCGACGTTCTTTCGCGAATGTATTCGTAACACACTTACACGTAATTTTTTGAGAAAAGAACAAAAAAAAACTGTGTGTTTTGTTCTCGATATTGCCGCCACGTTCGCGACATCTTATATTCACAACACATCCTGTCGCAGTTCGTGATCGAAATATACTGAATGCATTTAAGGGTGGGCGATTTCTCAATTTGATCCGAAAATTACATAAAAAGCGCAGAAAATAATACATTATAATTATAAAAGATCGTTAGGAAAATTGTTCCGTGAATCAATTTTGTAAGGTGAGAACTGGTAATAATGCTGCCACGAGGTCATTACTACAACCCTCCTTTAGCTTCGGGTCAAATTAACAAGAATATATCTGTTGCTAGTCAAGTACATGTATGTTTTGTTTCAGGATCGTAAATCGGAGAAGTGTTCTGCAATGACTCTGAGCGCACCAAGAAAATCAAAACAATGTGCACCATTTTCAGGGATTTTACAAGGTGGTTCATAAAAAATTGAGGGCCGGTTATCACAGTGCTATCTTGAAGTCGAGGATCGTTTCAGGAGGGTGACGCCAATTCGAGTGGAAACTGCAAACGATTGGTTCTTTTATTACGACAACAGCTCGCTCAAAAGTGCATTTCCGTACTTTCGGACGTTCCTTATTGTCCAGATTTATTGCTTTGTGCCCTTTCCTTGCCTTACCTCTAGATTTTAAACCTAAAATTCAAAGACCAACTTCAGAAAAAAATGAAGTATTCAGAATCGTTACCAAAACAGAATAGCATATTGTTACAAGAACATTGTTAATTGATGATTAGTGAAACAAACGTTCTATTATAATAATAATAATTATAAGCAACGTAAAAGTTTGTGGTTTTTCTAATCTATAACTTTTACGATCAATCCTCTTCGTATGTGACGAAAAAAAAATATTACCAATACATTAGCTTCAGAAAGAGGAGCATTAGGAACGTTTTCTTGGTTTTCTGAAATAGTAAAACCAGTTTGATGGTCTCCAAGTGATACAGAATGCTTGCTTAAGCCTAAGTGTGACAACTGGTAGTTCTCTTATTGCCTTGAGTTGAGCGTTCACCATAAGACTGCTTTGAGGACTTCGGAACTTGCCCAACATGTAGAAGTTTAAAGTTATTTTTTGTACATGTTCAAAGATTTCTATAATATAGAGTTAGTAACGTAAGTTGAGCTTCAGATGTATTCGAATGAAATGTCTTCTTGATCTTCTAATAGCAGACACTATTTGATGATGTCCGAGTGAAATGTCTTTTTGATCTTCTAACAGCAGAAACTATTTGATGATGTCTGAGTGAAAGTGGAAAGAAGCTTAAGTTAGAATCGATAGTCTTCGTAATCCCTTGAGTTGAGAATTGCCCATGAAACTACGTTGAGTAAATCCGATTCTATTCAAGATTTGAGAAATGTTGAATTCTTTTTCTGAACCTATCCATAGTTTACCATGAATTGAAAGCGGTAGCATAAGTTGTCCTTCATATGTGTTGAGGTCGGTAGATCGAATAATATCAAGTGCGGATTCCTTCAATGGGGAATCTTTTGGCATTAATACTTCTGCTTGTCTGTTACTATGGCGTGGACATATTAATTTATTAGAGATCACAAAACTAGATTAAATTCATTTATATTGTATTATATTCTGAAACGATGACGTTTTTTGTTCAGTGTTGCTATCTTTAAGGCAAAGATAAGAACGAAATTAAACTAAGAGATGTTTCAAGTTTGAAACCCATTCAACGTAGTATAAAGCAATTATTACTATTAAATGAAAGAAGCAACAAGTTTTAATTAATTTAATTCATAAGTAAAACTAAAGAAGGTAAAACGCGAATGGTTCTAAAAGACAAGCAGAAGATTTTGTGGAAACTTTCGTTTGCTGTCTTAAATCTGAACTAAGACTTAATGTCTGTGATATTACTCGTTTTAATTAAGTTGATAGTATCTCGGTTTTAATATAATCAGATGGCATTTCAAAAGAAACGTAAAAAATTAATGGCATCATTAAAAAAGTTTGCAGAAAAAATACTGCTAAATATGAAATCAGCAAAGACAATTTAATTAGCTATAAATCAGAAAAGGGGGATTTGCGAATTTCTGCCTCTTAGACTAATTTTTGTGTGCCTGCATTTTAAGAAAATTTTCCGAACGGAAATGTAACCATCCATTAATAAATTATAGGGGCGGAGGGAACGTCGAAACTTTTAAATATTCCGTCTGCGATATTTCCCATAAAGAAGTTGGATGGAAAGAAATTTAAAAGCTCGAATGCTGAAAACGAATTGAAGTATTTGTAAGAAGAATACGGGGCCAATTATCCTTGTAATACAAAGGCGATTTAGTTCTGTTAAATTGAAAAATATATTTCATGAGGTAACTGTTTAAGTGAGTTATTGAATCAGTGTCGGATAGTGTACACAAGTGTATATGCGAATCAAAACATCTCGTCGTCCTGGGGTCATCCTAAAACATGCAGGTGCAGCGCGTCGGATCAATACGAACGCGGGGGCGTCGGGCCCGGCTGGCGACATAGACATGAGACATCCCGATCCGGTCGCTTCACCGAGACCGCATAATCCAATCTCCTTAAAATTTATAGATCGTTCACGTAGACTTAATGTTCACGTGTGAAAAACATCGCGTCGTTTTCCGCATGAAACTTTATAAAAGACTCGTCGAATTTGATCTCTCAAGTTTCAAAATTTTCTCCATCACGAATCGATCGAATGTTTTCGATTTAGATTTAAATTACTAACGAAATTGAACTTTCCCTTTACGATTATTGGCTTACCACAAAAAAGAAAAGATAACATTGTTTACAAAATTTCCGTTGTTTGTTTCAAAAGTGCGTTTGCTTCAAAAAACTAATGTTCAGTCTTTTTTATTGTGAACAATATCTTTTTCATTCATTTACAATTTTTCTAATAAATGTCTGGTTACTTAGATTTACGAAATAAGAAAAGAAAAATTAGGCAAAATTATTGAGATTTCTAAAAAAATCTGAATGGTTAATCCTACAGCCAGAACTGGTACTAAACTCTTTAGTACTAATGCTAAGAACTAAGAAATGTGATTTCAAGAAAAAAATTATTTTAAAAGAATTCTTAAAGAACTCCTCCCATAAAATATTCAGTATTTTTTTCAATATTTTCATGAAATGAATGGTATGATGGGATTTCCTAGGCGCTTTCGAAAACTCCAGTACTTGTAGCATAAAAGAGATTGATTTATTTCAAAGAAGCACTTGAGCATATTTGTACAAAGCTTCCAAACTCAATTAAACTATCAGAAAATAAAACAGTGTAAGCTCCTACCGACAAGGGCCTTTTAAAATTGCCCTGCTTCTTTGAAGTTCTTCGCGCTCTTAGAGGGCTCATTGTGGATTTTAATATCCTTCGGGAGTGGCTCCTTCACCGTCAGGGTTAAATCGCTCAAAATAACACCGAAGTCTACTGAAAACTGAAACTCTCTGAACGTCGAATGGAATTAAGGTGCGTCGAAACCAGAGCGCGGCGTTTTCACGGAAAACGCGAACGAACTGCGTCGCATTTCATTACTGTTATCTGGAAATGTGTGTTTGTGAGCATTGAAAATTCCATTTAAATCGAACGCGATCCGCAGATGTCAATTTAAATGGATTAGTCAGCGGAGCTTCGCATAATTTTTATTTGGAAGTTCGCACGCTAGTAATTAAAACGTGGTTTCATTAGTTGCTTTGAAATAGAGCGTAATTAAAGCAAATTCATCTCTGAATTGAAGGCGAAATTTCAATTAACTGAATTAATTTTTAATTCGCGCGCTCGTTTTAAATTACGACTGCAGAAAACTAGGTAAAAGAAAAGCAATTTTCTTTATCCGCACTTTCATCTCCACGTCCGTAACACTTGAGAACGGTCGACCAAATAGAAAACGCCGGCGCTAAAAGAAAATAGAAATTTATTGAAATTGCTCTGCACGTTCTACTTCCTTTGAAAATCTCATTGCGCAACGAAGACTAGAGCACAAAAAAAAACTGTTTGTTCCTTATTAAAAGCTGGAAGAAGAGATTGTTTTTTTACGAAAGTTCCCACCCATCTGTCATTACGAATCTGATTAAACGCTGAGAGCAAATATTTCATCCCCTATTATAGTTGAAACTTACGAAATTAGGGATGAGTGCGCAAAATCCTTCATTTGCGTGGGATAAATTTTAATTCACCTTTTGTCCGCGGATTGTCCTTCATTACAGCCTCGCTGCAAAATTAATAAAGGAACCTTTGGAAATTGTCTCGTGAAATCAGGTTTCACTGCGTTGTGCAAGCAGTGAATTAATTGGTGCGGAAGAATCGGATTCTAATGGATTCGTCATGTAACAAGAAAATCATTGGAGATTACCGGTCTTAGATTAATCAAACAATCGGTTACTAATAAATGAAACTAATTAAAAATATTACATTCTTTGTCACGAGAACTTTTTAAAGTCTCACGCGTTACAGATTTTTAACTGTTTAATTGCGAGACATAATTATGTTAGGTTCCGTTGGTTTACGAGATAATTAAGAGATAATGGGACCTTCAAACTTGATAGCTGTAGCATCAAAGGAATGAAGAAAATAATTTTCAGCTTTTACAGAAAAGGGATGGTTATAAACACTGTTCAGCAAAAAGGAAAAAAAAAATTATGTAAAGTAGTATAAACTTTCCGGGAGTTAATAATTTCCGCAGTGTCTTTTAAAAGCGGTCCCTAATTAAATTTCCATAAGCAAGCCCCCATACACCGGACTGCATAAAGCGTCTCGGTCGAGTCATTCGTTTTACATCGAGCCTGTCCCACCGGAAACGAATTTCACAAAGTTGGCCGTTTTAAGTCCCGGAGTCTCGCCGGAAAAGCGACGCGATTTTTCCATTTTTTTTTCTTCGGAAAGTTGTTCCCGAATCGCTAATATCTTCAAATTAACCTTCATAATATACAGTCGTTTTTCTTTCTTCTTTAAAAAGTTTTTGTGTATGATTTCAAATTTCAAAACAAACCTCAAGTTGAAATACTAAAGTGCAAGTTATTCAATTTATTGTTAGTAGATTGTTGGATACGAAGTCTTAATTGTAAGAAGTAAACTAAATTAAATTTAATTTCAATGCTATTTTCACATTTCGTGATCTTTCTTCTATTTGTTGATTTCATTTTCATTGCAAATAAATTTCCTCATTTACTGACGGCATTTCTTTATTAGATGGCCTGTACACAATAGCTTGTCATCAACCCTTCTGAAGAATTCATTTTTTATGATTTGCTTCCAAATCCTTCACTCGCCATGTATTGGTACAGCCAAAGTCGTCCTATATTCCCGAAATTCCTAGATCTCAGTTTTTTAATATCATATTTCTCAGATATTTAAAATATTAACTGTATAAAATTACAAAGATGTGATTAAGGAGTCTGACTCTAACTTTTAAAAAGAAAACTTTATAAAATACTTTCACTTATACTATAAAATTAACTTAAACAAGTTTATTTTCTTTTATAATCTGGCTGTAGAAGTTTCCGTTCTTGAAGTATATTCAAGTAAACAAGCAACTTTTCTCAATTCTTATTACTCGTACTTTACACATGAAGGATTTTGTGGGTATTCACGATTACAAGCTGTATTGATCAGACATTCCAAAATGGAAATTATTTAATAAAATCCTTTCTTTTTTAATTACCACTAGGAAGTGTAAAGGAATCTCAATAATTGTGAGGTATTTAACTTTGATGTAAAAAAGCAAGCGAACGAATCAGATCAGATCCTTTGCGCCGATTTGTTCGCCGTATTACTTTTGAAGTGGATGCTGAAGGGCCCTTATTTAAGCCGACAGGCTGATTGATATTTCGCCATATTATATTTCCGGGGGAAGCCAAATAACTGAGTAATAAATTACTCATACGAGTGGTTCATAATCGATACGCCACCGTTTTGGGACTATTAATAACGCACACTTGAAATATTAAAATGTTCCACAACGTCGTCGTGTTATTTTCGTGAGTTAATAGGCTTCGAACATGAGCTTTGACTAAAATTGAATGAATGCGAGTTTGTTTTTCAGCTTTCAAATGTAGGTAGTAACACTTGAAATCTATCAAGAGAATTGCGAATTCTCTAAAAACTCTATAATATTTGTATTTATGCAATTGTATCATTTTCAATGTTACATTACAATACATGGATAGCACAAACAAATTTTCGACGAAAATTGTCTGTCAAATAGTTAGTACACTAGAAGATTAAAAAGAAATAGGAATAAAAACGGCAATTTTTACATTATAAAGTTCAAGCCTTATTTAATTCTTTAAATAGAAACTCTGCTTTTCATGTTGAATTGTAAAACACTGATTGCTCGTTTAATCCAAAGAAAAACGGACTGCGATTCATTTAAGCTTGCGTAAACCGTGTTAAAATCAACTGCGTGTTAATTATTTTTAATGGAAGCGCTCGAAGCTTCATTATGTTGTAAAATTAACAAGAGCTTCCGCCACAACAAAAGGTCAAACTATGCGCGAAACAACGGGACGATTTTAAGTCGCTTTTTTCCAAGTATTCCAAACGGCTGAGCGTAGGAACCGAAATGATTCATACGATTTCGACTAAATTTATGCAATTTTCTATTACCACCGAACGAACATATCCGTGAGGCAAATTGCCATGACTTTTAGCGTTTTCTGTGTATTTAAAAAAAACTTTTGTTGCAAACAAAATCGTTTTTACATTACGTTGTAAACGTGCAAATTATTAAATACTTCTACACGCAATTACTTTATTAACGGTGAATGAATGGAAAGTAGTGACATTTTCAACAAGAAAAAAAGTGGTATAAATTACATCGTCCCCTCTAATCTAAAGTTACTTATGTGAAGAATTTTATGAATTTCAAATTACGATTTAGCATGGTTGACACGCCAGCCAGGGAAAAAGTTTTTGAAGTTATTTTGAATGATGTGTAATTATTACAAGGAATTTTTTCCTAACTGCAGGAATAAAGAAAAAATCGAGAGTTTTACGAAACTTGTACGCAGGGTGAGTCAAGAGGAAAGAAAAATATTTTGAGGGATCATTATTCATTAACGCAATTATTTTCCTATTATTTAGAAAGAGGCTTTCTAGAATATTCCTTTGAAAACATCGTGCCTTCACATGAATTCCTGATTAAAGTAAGCTGTGTTTTTTTTATAAAGTTTATAATACAAGAGCGAGAGGAGCAGTAAGGTGAGCGCCAGGTTTAACATTCAAGCAACTTTTATTACTGGCCTTAAACTATACTGAAAAGCAAAATAAATGAAAAACAATAGCGTTCAAGTACACTACCGTCGGAAAGCTGGGAGCAGGATTGAATGTCATAGGAAATAGAAATTTTCTTATTTAATAAACGAAACCATAAACTTATTATCTTACTAAGAAAATTTAAAGAGATTCAATTTACATAACTTGGCCCATTATTTAAAACATCAAAGATAACGTGATTATTCTTGGAGCTAGCGTAGAATTATCTACAAAACAGATCGATGTACCCATTGAAATCGCGACGCCTGAACAACCCATCAATCAATAACTTCAGGTTTTCATAATATACTACACTACCACAGAAGTAGAAGGTGTTGCCTATTTTCTAATTTTAAGGGGTCACGACTTAAAATGGGCACGCTGTGTATCACCTAATATCAAGAAAAATGCAATTGCTCCTAAATTATTCCACGGTAGTTTAGTTTGTCCAACTATCAAACGTTAGATGATGTTCTTTGATGATCCAGTTCTATTTCGCTAATATGTTGCTAATAATTTTCTAATTTCCTTTTCTTTACTGAAAGGTTTAAAAATTTAAAAAGGTGTTTCTTTATACGGAAAGTTGCAATTGCAGATTGAAATGTAATGAATTCTATTTTCAGTTTTACATGCTTAAATCAAAGGTTGAAAATCAATACTTATTTTATTTTTAGAAAATTGATTGTCAGATATATTTTTCACATTTTCACGGACATCAAAGACGTTTTTTAAGCAAAAAGTGTTTCATATTTTTGTTGAAAACGGACGCGACGAAGCAATCGCCTCGTTCGATACCTCGAGTACGCATCAGCTTTATTCTGAATAAACAAGTCTATAAATATCCGCCTGCAGGTAAATATTGAATTCGAAAATAATTGACCGTCAATTACGGGCTGTACCTTTCAGTGACGCAAAACGACCAAATCGAAAGATTCGTTCTGAGCATTTTTTTTACACGTTGCGAATTCACCTCCTGATTTTCGCAAACACCACTACACTACATTCAGTAGGTAATGTATGGTGGAATAATTTAATTATAGTTTGTGAAGCTAATGACAATTTACAGGCGCGATTAAATCATAGTGTCGTGCTCGCGGAAGACTAGCATTAGTTTGCTTTGGGAGACTGATTAATTAGCTCACTTTTATTTTTAATGGATAATGTGTGTTGGAGAATTAATTTTCAAGTGTAAAACCTGCTTTATCTCAATTCTCGTTTTCACTGTACGTACGTTCTTATAATTATAACGAAGTTATAGTGTACGCTTTTGAAGCCACGCTTAGAGAGAAAATGGAACATGAAAGTTAAACACGAAAGATAAATAAGGATTCGAAAGATAACGCGGTATCTTTTAGGTGGCGAGTGATTTTTATGGAAACGTATAATTTTAATGGAGTTCGAGAGGAAGTTAGCAACTGCAGCGCCGCGACGGCGAGATAGATATAGAAATGTTTGTGTTCGACGTCTTCGACGGGAAAACAATTATTTTCTCGAAAGCGTTGGTAACTTGTTAGATATGTGAGTTTATCTTCGAGTTTAGTTCAATAAGTTGTGCAATAGTCGTAAGTGCGGGGCAATGTCCGCTCAATGGGCCTTCATATCACTGGGATTAGCTTGTCTATTGGCATCATCAGCATTGCACACACATAGACTTTAAGACTTATGCTATAACACCACGCCTACTGTAGGGGATGTTTATAGTTTATATCGTCTGACAAATTTTGATTGTTATAAAGAGTATATAGTTACATAGAATTTACTAAAATTAATCCCACATTAATGTTGCAAACATATGAATTAGGAGTTGTTTTAAGTTTGAGTGACTAATCTTTCAGAAAAACGAGGAAAATGTAGGTGAGGTCGCAAGCTTAATGTAAAACAGTTAGTTGTAAATTAACGATTTACACAGAGTCAGCACTATCAGCGATATCGGAATAACGCCCGGATTTTTTGTTCTTATTTCATCCTATTGAGAAAACTAATTATTTTCTTTTGCTATTTAAGACATATAATTTCCGAAAGCGTCTTTGTGTTTTTTTTTGCAAGATAAGAAATTTTAATTAAAGCATTTTGCTTGATTGAAACTCTTTGTATTAAAAGCCGGTGGTAAAAAGTCTTTCTAAAACCAAATATGACAAGCAATTTTTTTAAAAAAACTTATTGTACTTTTATGGAAAACTCCCACATCGCGGTAATTGTTTTCTTAAAAGTAATTTCCCCCCTAATTTTCTCCTACGCAGTTCGTCGAGGCGAACATTAAATGTACTTCGCGTTCTCGCAAAAACTATAGCCAATTTACTTTTCGATTTATTTCTGAAACGTCCCCTGTCTCCGCACACGCTGCAGCATTCCAAGTTGCGTCTGAATTATTGAAAGCACGTGATTTACTTTTCTGTTTTTGTCAAAGAGGGAGCGGATAAAAAACCGCCGCTTTTGATCCGCTTTTCTTTCTGTCTGCGAAATTGGAAGCGGCCAAATTTGAATTTCAGGCGATGAGGATCGAACTCTGAAACGTCGCCATTAAGTTGCAGTCTCCTGATATGCATTTCGCCGTTCGCATGGCGATAAAACTCCAAGTTTAGCGATGGAAATGTGTTAAATTTGCAAGCGTTTTCTTGCTGATGTTCGATTTATCGGAAGCGACCAAGTTTGAAAAGTAAATGAACCTAGAAACGGCTTAAGAAGTTTGTCACGCTGAAAACGATAAACAACTTTCAGGCCCTTTTATATTACTTTTGAATTCTGTAGAAATAAAAAGGCATTTTTGTACAATTAAATTTATTGGAAAACGTTCCTGATACCTACAAGACTTCTTATTTAGTTCCAGTTACAAATTTGTATGTAATAAAATTATTACCCTATAATTGTTATGCTTCGCCCTTTTACTGATGATCAAAATGTATTACATTGTTAGTACTCAAATAACAAGAGATCTATTGCAAACATGGATTAAACTTTTGTTTTCATGTCTGTCTTCCCGTGGAAAAAGAACGCATTTGTAAAGAGAAACCATTCGGAATTTATATGTTTTCAAGAGAGGAAATTGAAAAATACACAATTCATTATCCGTTCCGCTACGGGTGGTTTTATTTATTCCAGAATGCGAAAGCGGCGACAAAAGAAAATTAAAAATATGATTAATGAAAAGCCACGCGGAATTTCCGCCGGAACATCTTTCCGTGAATAATTAATTGGCTCAGCACTTGCTTAGAATCGCACAGAGGAATTAATTCATTTGTTCCTTTTGTAAGTATAACACAAGAGATACTCAGAATGACTTTCTTCTGGTTTCTTATTATGGTCACTTTAACACCGTTCAATGAATCACAAAGTACCAAAATCAATGTTTCTTATCAACAAGTCTTTCTTTGAAGCATTTTGTAGTACACAATGGGGCCAAATATATGCTGCAATAATAACGAAGGCAATATCGAAATGTGCGTTTTCTTGGTTTTTGGGACAAAAATATTTGGCCATCAAACTTATTGGATTTAAATCCAATAAACCGATTTATTTTGTGTCCTGCATCCCATAAATAAAACAAAATTAAATTTTCCTCCGTGAACCTCGTACATTTTGATTTTAAAATATTTTTAAAGAAAGAAAAACTGCGTTCAACATCGCAACTGGTGACCACCCACCCTACTGCTCCCTTACACTTATCATGTGTACCTACAACTTATTTTTTACTGATTTACTAATCATAGAATCACGTAGCGTTAATATTTACCAGACTACATATGTTGACTCGTTTTTGAATATTTGTTGTAAATTTATTTGTTCAGTGCTGATTTTATAAATCTGCGTTCAGTACAGTTATGTACAGTTAAAATAGAACGAAAGGCAATAAAACTGTGCCAAATTAGTCCTAAATAATTTTCCGAGCGTTCTTTCTTTAAATGTCCATGACTGTATTTTAAGAACGAGAAAAAAAAATTAAACTTGCAATGCCCAAATCTTTGGTTAAGTTTGCGAACAACTTTCTCTGGGTGCACACAGAAACATTCATTTGAAAATAACTCGAAATGAGATTAAAAACTTTTCGTTTGCACGCGTAAGCGGAAATTTACAGGATCGGGTTCGGAGGAAAGTCGAATTTTCAATTTCCCCCGGCGGGCGAGATCTGAGAATAAGGGCGTGCTAATGTGTCACTTAAACAGATTATTCTTTTAAAACGGCCAATTTAGAGCGGAAGGCGAAAACGGAATTTAAAGGTCGTCGAAAATTACTTCAATTTTGCACATGCAGATTTTGTGTGAGGGCCGGCGAATGTAATGGGAGTAAAAAAATAAATAATTCATGTTGTTTTTCGAATGCGAAATCCGGAAATAATGATTTCAAAATGTACTCGTTTTATTTTATAAAGAAAGCACTACCGAACCGAAATTAATCGGCTTTTAATGAAAGATATTTTTAATGGCATTGAACATCTTTAACATTTACTTTATTTTGATTTTATATCTCAATTGAATAATAAAAAACTTCGAACAATTTACTATCGAACATTTTATTGGATTTCTAATCAACTGAAAAAGCGCTCTCTATAAATTTTATTTCATTTCAGAAATTATTTCCTAATCGAATAGTAAATAAAATAATGAATAAGAAAAAAAATCGTATCGAGTAAGTCAAAGACTTTTTCTGAAAGGTATTGAAACTAACTCACGACTGTAGAATTGATGTTGTGTAATCCACTTGGGTATTCAAGGAATACAAGCAATGGAGCAGTTGACATGATAAGTATCGATCGAAACAGCAGCGAAGACAAATCTAATCTGGGGACGACTTTTGTGCTGCATATTTATCAATAAGAAAATATTGCGAAGCACGCTCGAGTTTTGTTTGTATTCGCGAGTTACGAGCGCCGAGATAAAAAACGATTTTCATCTAATTTCCTAACGGTTTCAAATTTTCAGGACTCCGTGTCGTTTATTCGAATCCTATCAATCACAGTTCGACAAGGCCCCCGACATTTCCGGTTGTGTTGATTAATTTCCAGGCCTTATACGTGCAATCTCGTCGTGCTTGGCACTCCGTGTATGTTACGATTACAATCAGCATTCATCGAGCTCATGAGGGCACTTCATTTTTCGTACGACTACTCATCAATCAGGGCGAAAGTTACAAATGATGCTGATACAATAACAGGCAATAAAATATAGGTAACGATAGCTGGAAATAATCGAATTTAGATTCAGTTATGGGTACAGAAGATCTTAAATATGAATTATAACCAAATCCATTAAATCAACACTGAGAAAGAAAATAATTTCATTTTTGTTGGTTTTTTTCTGTTTCTCGTCCTACTCACATCCTTTTGCTTTTTCGGTTTCAGATCTAGGACTTCTTTTTGCATATATCCATACCATAACTACCTTTTCTCTATCAGCCTTATTATCGTTTCATATATGCTTTCATTTGTTATTCCATTACACTTTCAATCTTATTTTCTATTTTTTTTAGATTATCATTATAAAAAAGTCAAGGACTTAAACTGTTCCCTCGCTTCATTCCTCAATTCAATTAAATTCTGTCCATGTCCTTTCTTTGAGAGTTTTTATGTTTGTTCGTCCCAATAAGATGTTTTGATACTTTTAATACTCTAAGTTTTTCCATATGGAAAATTCCTCGATTGCAGATCAAAGGCTTTTCTCATTGATCAATTTAATTTAGTTGTTTTTATACGTCGATTCCTTTTCAGTCTATTTCTGTTTTAATTAATTTCCTTTCAATTGCCATTTAGATAAAGTTGAAGTTATTCACTGAGCCATATTTTTTTAAATTTATTCATTGTATTTCTCGATAGCATACTTTGATTGAAGATCTAATTCTTTATTTAAATTCAATAAAGTCGTGCTGACATCTTTCTTTTTAATAATTAAGCGCATCTTATTTCCACTCACACTTATATGTCTCTTTCTCAGTAATATTTTCCTCTTTTGCGAATTATGATAGACATTTCCCGTAAAGATTTTTATTTTTATTTCACGTAACATCTCTTACCTTTGACCTTTCACCTGTTTTTGTAGGATTCATTTCTTTTTTACAAGCCTTCAAACTTTTATTTTTGTGATGCCTGTGTTTTTAACAGCACAATTTTACTGTTTATTTTCCAAGCGGATTGAGAAGTAAAAGCCGAAAAGGGCAAACACATCTCAAATTCAAAACGAGCACCAGAATGTTGATGTATATTATTCAGTTGAATTAAACCAAGGAGTGGCGAAACACATTTGATTTCAGCATCTCTTGTAATAAGTTTCGTAAAATGAAATTGCATGTTGTATCAAGTGAGTTAGTGTAGACATTACAAGTTTTAATTCATTTTAGGTTCATAATGCAATTGTTAAAAGAGCTCAAAGTTGTTTTTTATTAAGTTAGTAATGCCCAGGAATGAGAGATTTTGTGATGCATTATTTTAGACCTTTTCGAAGTAAAGCAATTATTTTCTCACTTCCGCTTCCTTTCCACGGAAGTAGTAATTAAGTGGTTTGACAGTATTTTTGTGCTTTTAACGTGGGTCTTCATCAAGTATTTTCCACATGAGTTGAAATCCTCAAGAAGAAAATATCATGATTCGCTGTGTTCAGAGGCACGATGAGTAATTTCTCATTTCCATCTCCTCCGGCGCCTTCCTTGATATAGGCGCGGCAATTATATGGTTTGAAGTTTAACGAGATTTCCGGTACGCGTCTTACCGATGTCACCACCAGCGGTTGTGTGTGTGCGCGCCCCAAAATGAAACCCTCCTAAAGTTTTCTCGTGCCACCACCTTTCGACGAGATTATTCGCCTAGCAAAGGCAATCTCTTCGTTCTGATTCAATTTTAGCGCTGGGTGATGAAGTTAACACGCAACGCGGCGAACGTTTTCAGAATTCGATTAATAAATCTGCTGATGCTAATCAGGCTCACCCTTTTGTTTCCAAAGCATGTTGCGTTTGTTAAAAAATTGCAAAATTCACATTCTATTTTTGTTCCTTTTGATTCGTTTGCTCCGACTCCTGTCGTAATCCGAATAAATGGGGAGGTGCAAATGACCTGGTGCGGTCAAAAATAGAACTCGCTGTAAACAAGTGGATCGAGCTGCTGATCCATTTGGTTTTTGCCAAGTTGAATTTGAAGCGCATTTCCTCCGATGGTAGAATATAAATTAGCGCCGCTCTACCTAGGCGAAACGTCCGGCGGAAAAATCGATCGCGTCATTTGTTTCGCTGAACCACCACCGCTCCGGTCTAGGATCGCGGCATAAATTTTCTCCGCGATAAAGTTCATTGGCCATTACCGGAGGATCGATGGTATCTCCGTGTTTGTGTCAAAAACAAGGCATGACTCACTGCAAGTTGCAAGAGCATAAATTCGGATATCTTTAATGACAGAGATACTCAATCAATTTTTTTTAATCAAATTCAATAAAAAGCTTTTACCGAACTATCCTTCAACGTAACACTCATCACGCAAGACAGAGGCAAACATATTCCCTTGAAATATTTTTTTCTGAAGAAGGATTTAGAATATCCAGTAGGAAGTTCGTTGGTAATCTACAATTTTGCTTTTTATTGTAGGTATAAATCCGCAGTCCGGACGTTTTTTATTATGCTTAGCGAACCTTTGAACCATTTCGAAAAGAATTTTTTATTGTACAAGACACATCCGACAAAAGATAGGTAGAAAGAAGGTAACACAAATTGGATTTCTGAAGGCTCTGTCTTGGCAATTTTATTTTAACACAAGAAACGTATTCGCACGGAATCAAATCAATCGTTCGATAGAAAATTAGTCTCAGTAATAAAGACTTAAATACTTAACTATATATACTTTAAATATTTAACTATGTATACTGCGCGCCAATTGAAACGAAACACTTAATTATTATGCTGAAATGTTTGAAACAAAGGAAACAATGCAGTTGAAATCATTTTATTCAAACGAAATAATATAAATAAATATATTTCACAAATAGTAAACGTTTCGCTTCAATTGACGCGTAGCGAATATGGACACTTACATTTGCCATGGTTTATATAAAGTAATCCATTAGCGCGTCATTAGTCTTTGTCTACAATTTTAAGGAAAAAAAAATATCACAATGAAAATACTACATTAATAAAGTAAAGCTTTTAATGTGCATGTTAGTAGTAAGATATATTATCATAAAGAATTGTGAATATTGATGAGTATTAATCTTATTTCTTAGAATATGGATGTTTTGTCAATAACCACAGCACGTGCACATACGTTAAAAAATAACTTCCATAAAGTACAACGAAAACATTAATAAAAAAGAAAAAATATCAAAAAAATGGAATTATTATTTGGAGGACAATATGCTTTGATGTGAAAGATAAAAAATAAAAGGCTTTAGTTGTTACAAGAAGCTAGAAAAAGTAAATATAATCAAAATTCATGAAGAAGTTAGAACTTCTAAAAACTTTATTCTGAAATCTAATTTAAAACGTATCTTTTTATAAGATGGTATCATGACAAAAGTGGCAATATCAATTTGTTCGAATCTCAAGAGACAGAAGAAAGTTTATTTTGTGTACCAAAATACCAATTTGTAAACGAAAATCTTTTAGCTACCTTAAAATGCAAGTCAATAAATAATATGAAGTTGACAAGAATTGGATATGGCAAGGTATCGTCAATTTAAAATTACTTTATTCTAATTTTTTTATTGGAAATAAACTTCACGTACTGCATATGTATGACCAATAACCATTAAATTATTTTAAAGTATATAAAAGCATATAAAATAATATAGATCATACATATTTTACATTTACCAATTTATTTTTTACAGGCTTTTAAACTTTTATTTTTGTGATGCCTTTGCTTTTAACAGCACAATGTTTATTGTTTATTTTACAAGCTAAATATGAGCACCAGAATGTAACTACATATTATATATGATCCGTAACATTTAAATTATTTTATAGTGGATAAAATCGCATGATAAAATAAATATAAATCATATTTTACATTTATTAAATGTTTTAATTTTACCAGCGTGTAACATACGACATTTATTTTGCAATTATTTTTATATTACCTTGTTATGTATTACAGTGACCGAATAACATACAAATTAAGTATATTGTTGATTGCAAATGAGTGACATCTAAAATTTTGAGAAGAAAACTCATTCAATACCTGGAACACCCATACAATAACAATAGTTCCGAAAAATCACTTGTTGAAATACCCAATTTATTTACAGGGTTTTCCGCGAAATAAATGAATTTTGTGAGTAACGACTCACTCGCTTAATCATGAATCATGCACCATGTGAAAATTAATGTTGAAATTACCGACACATTCGCGGAAAACCTAGTTATGTATTCACGCAGATACGATCTTTATGTTTTCTGTTTACGTTCCAGTTGCGTAACGACTTCTTTCTGCCTTTAAAATGTAACCGACACACAATTTGTGGAATTCAAGGAAAATAAACTCCTCGGTCACAATGTATACATATTTTTTGCTTTATATCTACATATAACATCAAATAATATGAATTACATATGTTGGAAAAATTTGTGTTTAATGGTTTTTTAATTAGACTAGATCATTTTACTTTCTTCAACATTGAATTTGTTTTTCTTTTGAGCAACTTAAAGTATCTAGCTTTTTAAAAATTACGTTATTATTTTGAGATAATTCCTACACTTTTTTGGTAATTACCATTGCCAGTGGTTATTAATATATTGATAAGTATTGAATGTCTTTCGATGGTTTTATTGCTAGATCTTTTCTTGGCTGGTTTGTAAACGTCGCTTCCAATAATATTTGTCAATTCGTATCTATCCGTGGCGTCATGGAAAAATGGCGGCGAAGCCTTCGATTTAGAATATAAATAAAATATGTACATCAAGCGTGTACTAAATGCTATTTTTGGCATGGGTCTTAGATTTTTCTTTGGGTACAAGTATCGGACGGAGATAAATTTTGGGCACTTACCTATCTGAGGAACGTCGTATTGACGACTTGAACGGGAAGTCCTCAGCATAAGTTGGGGTGGTTGAGGAGGTACGGTCTGGTCGCGCTTCTGCCAGTCCAGCGCCTGAGGGCGTCGGAAGGAGTCCCGCTCCAGGTGCAGCGGCTGCGGGGTGGCCAGCGCGCACACCCAGACCGCGGCCGCTAAAACGGCCCACATACCTTCACGCCCTCAGGTGATCATCGCGTCCAACCATCGGTTACCCGCGTTCCAAAAATAGCGCGTATGGATTTTCCACTTGTTGCCTCTGGGGACGGCAGAAATTGGCTCGCGTCTTTGAGATACCTCCGAGAAAACTTCGTTGAGCCGCACCAATTCTATCAGGATAGTTCCAGGATCTCTGGATTGCTGCTAGGAATTTTGACTTCTTCTTAAGAATCACGCGGTCACTCTGCTCCTGGTGTTGTCGTCGCCGTGTGTATTCGACGCTGGAGGCGGCTCGCGACTGCCAGCTCCGGCGCCCGCCGACGTCTCGACCGGGTCCGCCTACGCGACGCACCCCCACCCCATTTGCCGCTCCTCATTCAACTCGTTGAATGTTGATTGTTGCAAAGATTACATTATTCCTGAGAAAAAGTTCAATTTTATCCGTTTCGAACAGAAAAAGAAAACAACCTTGCAACCCTTACATCTCCACCGAATGACTTAACCGCTGAGATACTTTCAACAGTCGAATTTTTCCGCGACTTAACTAACTCAGTCGTCAGGCATGTGAAGACATAAATCAGCTCCTACGTCGCAAGGAAGCGGTTGCACTGAACAAGAGATTTACAATTCTGGAACAAGTTTCTACGATTTATTATGCAGTTTATTTAAAAATTCAGCTGGGATTAATCCTTAATTCTCTTCCAAACAATAACTGATTCAGCAGACCATAGCACCAAAAGCTTGTACTGTTTTTACAAAAAACACAAAACTTTTAAAATCACCACCACATTAATTTGTAAATCAGGGAAAAGTCTTGCAGACAAGGCAAGTACGAATTATAATTTTTATGATATTGCATCAGCATTTCAGCATTTCAGGATCATAGAATTTTCCAGGATCATTTCCTTCGAATTCGTTGCACAACGTTGAAACTGCAGACTAATTTTTGATTACACTGATAATTCCTTTGAAAAGAGATTTGAATGATACTACATATATGATATTATTGCATCAACACTTCAGCAAGCTACATACAAATAGGAGTTTATTATTACCGTGGTATTGACGGCACAGAAACCACTGAATGTAAGTTGTAAATTAAATAATCAGCGTTCATCATTAGCGTTCTATTTCGGTTCGAATTCGTCAGCAGCAATCAATATGCTCCACCTGAAAATAACACGATAATTACGTTTCCACACCGTACGATTTTTCACAGAATAGAATCATCGAAAAAAGAGGAAGGTCCTTTGGATAACATTTGTTGGTCATAATGTGTATATTAAATTGCGACGAAACACAATGTCATGGAGCAGAATTGGAACGGGTCAAAGGATAACAAGGGTTATTCTGGATTCCGATTGATCCTTTGTGAATAATTCGAGGCTCCAATTTACATGCATTCTACGCAATAATAAACTCAGTCGTCTTCATTAATTCAGTGTAAATCTGGGCGGTTACTACTCTCTATTAGCTTTGTTTGTTTACACAACATTATGTAACATAAGTCAAATAATTTATTCAATGTATTTAATCATAATAACGCTTGTATTTACGTTTTAGAAACGATGGTGCAGTCTGTATCTCTTTCTCCCGGGGCATTCTATTATAATTCATAAAACTCTGGAACATATGAGTTTATGCATAAAAATAAAAACATACAAGTAAAGACAAAATAAACGTTTATATACATGTGTTCTTGTAATCGTGCCTGGAATCGTTTTCAGAATCAGCACGCAAAGCCCCGTAAATATCGCATCAAGGCTTCTCTTTATAAATTCATAATCCCCAGTGAAAAGGTTAAGTCTCTGAAGTTTCATTAAATATGAACTTCGAATCACCTCAGATTCCGTAAATAATTCAACAACGACGACGCACGCTTAAGCTCGCATACGTATCTTGTAAAGACCCCGAAACATACATACAACATTGGCGGCGCTTAATTGTAACGTTACGCCATAAGATCTTAGAATATCGTCATGATTTATGGTTATAATTTTACGGGGATGTAGGCGTCCTGAGGAATACATTTACCGGCCGTAAACCGAAACAGCAAATAGTGCTGCTCCACGTAATTTGATCGCGCTAACTCGACTTTATTCATAATTTCAATTCACAGTATGGAATTCATAATTTCCCAGATGCGCCGTGAGTGCACGTTTAATTAAGGAACGTGGGAGAGCTTTTCGCATTTTGTTGCCAATTTCATACTTACGACTTAATTCATTTTCCACATTTCAACTACACACACCCTTTTAAAGCTATAGTATTTGTCCGTTTGAATTAAACTTCATTTACTGACAGTTTCATATCTCACAAATTACGAACTATAATTAACTATAAATTAATTTACTTAAATAAATTGAAAACGAAAGATTCTCTTAAGATATTCATTTATCACAGACACATCAAAAAAGACTTCAAGCGACGTTATACTTATGGTTGTCTGGTTACATGTATCAGCCACAATAAAGAAAATAATAATAATTTATTGATAAATTAAATCAAAGTTACGCAAGCGTGTTTGAGATTAGAAGTTTTAAAGAAAATTAGGTGATTACAGGAACCTTGGAAACTCTAAGCACTTCCTCTAAGCTAAGGTCGGTTTGTTTAGGACACTGCACAAGCTATGTGAGCTTAACTTACAATTAGTTAGTTACGTTCCTGCTGCCCACAACTAAATTTACGGTAACAAGAAGGAAGACTTATATCTAGGATTACAGTTCAATGAAAATTTGTAGATTATAATAAATCCAGTTGGAGTTTCTTGGTGGTAGAATCTTAAATTTTTATTGTTTTTAAGAACCTACTATTTTTAATTCTTTATTCGAAATTATGTAGAGGGATCAATCGGATGTTACTAATTTTACTAATTTTACTAATTACTATTGTGTTTCTATTTTCATTTAATCTAAAAAAAAAACTATAAACTTTTCAACTCTTCACTTTAGTTTTCCAAAAATAATTAATGAAAAATGATCCCGAAAACGACCACACGTTCATGATTAAGGAAGAACAATAGGTCAACGAAATAAATACTTTGCGTGATCATCTGAAAGTAGAAGAATTCCGTGAAAATTCAAACAGACACTAACTTAAAAAAAACGTATATATATATATATATATATACTGTAGATTTTTAAAATGCCTCCCCCCCCCAGTGATTAATAATTAATTTGTTGTGGATCTTCTAATCTTTGAAAATCTCTTTCGGCCATTTTGGAGTGTATTGAATTAATAATAGCTACGAGTGTAACGATGCCATCCGATTCGCAAAAGAGGCACTGAACCAATGCCGGTGCTGTCGAAATGTCACGCTCGTGGTGAATTGTTATGCAAATCACGTTTTGCATCTGCCTTGATTACTTCAGGTAAAAACTGTTAGTGGGATAGGGAAGTAAATTAGATTTTTTGCAGTGCGGGGCGGAAAGTGCGCAGAATAAATTAGAATTAAGTCTGACGTAAAACTTGGCGTTTATTTTTAACTAACAATAACAAGCCTATAAATAAATAATTGAATTAGATGACGTGTTCGATTCTTAAATCGCCATTTCTAAACTAAAGACCTAATCTCTTAGGTATATATTTATGTTTAAATAAATTCAGGCTCTAGCATCCTCGACAATCCTTTAAATTCTCATAATTATAATGTTTTCAGGCGTTTATAGATTTGAAAGAGCATCCCCTGCGTTACGTACACATGAAACGGGTATTTACTCAAGCCCCAGTTTATTTACGCGTTCGCGATATAATTTTTTCTGCCATCCAAATTATGTTATCTTTGCTTTATTTATTGTTAGAGTTTCTATTTACTCAATTTAAAAGCACCCTCTAAAATAAACAAGTTAAAGCTTGATGGTTAAATAAAAGCCCCATGACGTTTTATATTAATCGTTGTGACTTTCAACACTTTAGCTCATAAATAATTCGTGTTTGACTTTTTAATTTTATATTTTTTACAATTCGCGATCTGAATTTTTTTGTTATAATTTGAACAAGTGAAAGAGATATTTGTTTGTAAAAAGTTGTTTCAGACAAATCAATAAGAGTGGACAAATTATACAAATGTAAAAAATATTCTTGAAATAAAAATGAAAACCGTTTTAATGTATAGCAATGTTAAAAATTTATGTGTAAGACAGATTGTTTAAAATTTGAGAATTCATCCAACTGCAGCTTTTCGTGTGCTAAAGAACAGAAACCAAAATTCTAATCGTTTAAATATCTTTAAATACCACACCCTGGGCACACCTGTGCAGTTGATAGAATTCCTATGAAGATATAGACGTTAAAAGAAGCAGTATTTGCCGAATGTTACAGAATATATCAGTAATCAATTGGCAAACATGAGGCGGGAATGTTATGATCGATTACAGTATTGTTTAGTTGTAAATGGAGACCACTTTGAATACATTTAAAAAATGTAAATATGAGAAATCTTTTTGTTTGCATAGCCGTTGTTAACAGACAATCGGATGCTCTCCATATCGCAATCAACGATATGTTAAGTTGTAAAGAAATTTTGCGATCTTGGACATGTACGAAATAAATGTAAATCAGGGCGTCTATCAGCTTTAAATGAAAACAGACAATTGGATGCTATATTAATGGTGCAAGAAAATTCACATTCAACTCTTATGGGAGTCAACCCAACCCAATCCAATTCTTATAGGAGTCGCTTCACGTCTTAATAAGTCAAAAAATGCAGTTTGTAGACGTTTTCATAATATATTATTTAAATGGTACTGTCAATTAGCAAAATTGCAGTTATTGGGCGGTTGAAAATTCGCAATGGATAGAGGCGAATACACAATATCTCCAAAAGGTAAACATGTAAGCTGGGATAGTGGGTAATCGAATTATTGGACCGTACTGGTTTTGTTGGAATCCTGCTCTAGCTGTACTATTTCCTGATGCAGAAAATCCTGATTCACCCGATCCCAGAATTTAGTTACAGCCTTCTCATCATGCAAGTCCAGAACGGGAATATATTTCCTAATCGTTGAATTGGTAGATGGGGAATGCCCGCCAAGATATCTGGATTCAACCTGAGGAGTTAAAGTAGAGAATTCGACAAGAAATTTGTTCAACCACCCTTGAATGACTCGTTTGAATACGTTTTTGTTGAATACCTCAGTTATTTATCAATCCATTTTCAAAAACTTTTATTTATTGTATTCGGTATACAAAATACTATTAAATGAGATATCACAAGGAATACTTTGCTGTGTTTTTAAAATTTGGGTTGTTAGAGCCTAGTGGTTGAGGGTTGGGGGGGGGGGTTGAAAATTACAGCATTGAATGATTACGATAAAAATCAACGTACCCGAGCATTTTTCTGAAACATTTCTCTCAACTGTTTCATACAATTTACCTGCTACGTTAGGGAAACACTGTATATACGTTTTTTTTATTGTTTGTTTACAATTTGAACATCTGAAACACTCGAACAAGCATTTGCGTTGAAAAACTTTGTTTAAGGGTATTTTGTTTCCGGTGTTCAAATTCGAGTGTGGGCTGGCGAAGTGTGAGACAGGTTGAAATTCACGTTGACGTAGACATGTCTTCCGCAAACGACCACACTGTGCTCGGAATAATAGTTTTATAAAGCGAGCAAATTGTGTGCTTGGCACGAGCAACGACGAAATTATTCGGCCAGCGAGTTTACGTGCATGGTCAATTGAATGAAGTGTTAAAGTTTCGCTGCAATTATTAATTTTTGAAACAAAGTACACGATTAACGGTAAATTGGTGACTGTGATTGATTTGTGACATCAAAACATGAAATGACATATATAAAGCACTTTCCTATTTAAAGTTTGCAAATATTAAACAATAAAAAATGTTACGTGACTCGTTATCATTAATTACACGAAAGCTCTTTTCGTTACACAAATAAATTTCACTTCAATTTTAAATTAATTTAAAAGAAATTTTAATTAATTTTAGAAGAGCAAACTTGCTCTTATTTAATTCATTTTTGAATCAATCTTCATTTCGAATTAATAGCAACTTGTTTCTAAATATAATTCTGATATTAACCTTCACCGGTTGCATCTTTGCACGAAAATATACAAGCGATAAATTAGCTCCTCGCCGCTGATCGTGTAGCCCTGCAATTTAATTAAGTTGCATGCAATAAAATTATCAATCAGGGTGGGTCGGGATTGCAGTTTGCATGAATCTCTTCCTAGCTCCGGGGAGGAATTCCGCAGGCCGGACTGGCGTCATTTCTCAAATTCAAAGAGATGCACCTAAGACGTTCTTTTAATACCAGCGTGACATTTAGCTCCATATTATCGAATTCATTAGGGCCAATTAACCTTTAAGATGGCGAAGACAAATCTTGTGCAACATCGAATTTGAATGAGCCCTAAGTAGATTCTTGAGTAAAATGAAAGCATGAAGTTCATGTCAAATACTCTTTAGTGATTATTTGTAATACGTGATGATTTTGAAGAGATTTCTTTAATTCCGTGTAATAACATGCTACGTTATTTAACGCCCGATTAAGTCCCCATAGTAGCATAATTTCGGGATTTGTTTACGTAATCCGCCGTAATTTCCTCTGGATGTTATTAATAAAGCGATATCGCGCTACTGATTTCATGAATTGTAAATTAGCTGTATTATCATCGTTAATGATGAAAGCGTATACCCCTTTTTTTCGCATACAACGTGCGTTTATGAAACAGTGAGCAATTTTCATAGATAAATAACACGCAAGTAGATTCTAATTTGCATTAAAATTATGTTATGCATTCGATGATGCCATTTGGAATTCGTAAAATTCTAATATTTGCAACTTTCAAGAGATAGTTTTTACAATGTTAATGTCAGATTAGATTTCAAAAGAAAGATTCTTAGTGTTTTTCGAATAATATCAAAAATCGAATTCTTTCTAAGCTTGCCAATACAGAAAGGCAAATCGTGATTTATAAACCGAACGTATCGATTTTACATGGCATAATGGGCACAAGAAAAACATACGGTTTTTGTCAACATCCCAACTAATAAAATGTAGTCCCACTTAACTTATATTTTGTGCATCACAAAAAGCTATCATTCGCGAGGGTGGACTGGATGATTCACTGGCGAAGTTTCGCCCTAGAATCGAAAAATCTGCGTGGGATCCTCGGGCGAGTAATTGATAGACACTCTAGAAAACGTCGTTCCCGAATTATTCCAGCATTTCGGCGCAAGTTTTTAATCTCGGCCGGCCTTGTAAATTACAATTAAAGTCGCGAATTCAACCGGGCCGATGGTTGCTTCTCACGTCCGCCCCATGTTCTCGCCTGCCGCCCCTCGACCACGGAAAATTTTGACCCGCCGCCGCCCGTGTCGATATTCCTGATTTATGTGTTATTCATATCTTCTGTGAGTGTGCGTTGGCGTTTATTACTCCTTGTATTTATCATTTTGTTTTTTGCCGGAGCTATATTTAAAAACACTTGTGCTCCTTTCGCTTCTGTTTATCGCGGAAAAAAACGAAAGATTTATGGAAACCACTGCGGCATTAATTTCGCCGTTTTGTTCATAAGATTGCTCTCGCTAGAAATGTAAATGTTTAACATAAGTTTCAATTTTTTTTAAGAATCTAGAGAACAATTTAATCAGAAGTTAATTCTGGGCAAGAATTTCGAAAGAAACTGTTTTCTTTTAGGAATCTCTCGTACCGAATCAATTAGACAATTTAAGAACACCAATACAAGTAACACGCACCAAAACCGTACTCCTAATTATAAGACAGTGTCACCTTTTGGACAAGGAAAAATCAGCAAAATTGAAGATTTCATTGCGTTTTTAGCCGAAATGGCTTTTGTTTTTTTTTTGGTATTTGCTGAGTAGTCTTTGTACGTACAAGAAATACATAATATTTTTTATAAACACCTTTGGTCAGAGTTTCTATTCGATATTTTTCTTCACCTTTCCTTTAGATTAAATACATTGCTTTCTTCTGCATTGAATAAGATTTTTAAGATCGCCGACCTTGTTGCACCCAAGAAACGTGAAATTCTTCAAAAGGGAACTCCATGTGTCCTTTATTTACGATAACCTACGGTCATATTATCAGCCTTTTCATAATATACTATTCCTGAAAAGTATTTCAACGTATTTTGTGAAACTAATCCCTTGCGATGATCATTTAATAACTAACTACTCTAACTGGTATCATTGGAAATTCCCCTGTTACGCGAATTATTACCCAGATGAAATCAACTTCTAAAAATAGAGATAGTATTACTCTTTCTATTTCTCATGTTAAATGAAATTATATGTACTAAACTAAGGCAGCCACTCTGGGACGCCTTGAAAATAAACCGCCTAGAAAAGTTCTAAATCATTTCGTAACTTCATAAATCTCCAGCTATACGAAAGAGCGCGTCGAAGATGCGGATATAGAGAGATTTTCACGGATCAATTAATCTCCCAGGAAACTCGGATGTAGTGGCGCGTGTAGCCCGCGCTTCAAATTTAAATTATTACCCCCCCGAAAAAATGAAATAGCAATGATCAAAACCGGCGACCTGTGTCGAGCTGATCGGCGTGGGACGCCCCCGTTCACATGAAAGTTGCTTCGTGAAGTACTGCAATTTAAATTAATTACGTGCTTATAATTAGCTCTAGCTTTGTCGTTTAATTACCGATAACTTGAAAGCAGGTTTCTGCTTACGCAAATACCGGAGACCAATTAACGTTCTTTTCCTACGCACCGAAAATCAAATAACGACGTTTTCGGTACTTTTCAATTGAATCAGTTTCTATGCAATCTATAACATTAACGGTTTCTACTTTAATCTTCAAAATTTTTCTTATAACTTATTCTACAATTGTATATTATAAACATAAAGTAAGTTATAGTAGCAAATATTGAACTGTCATATCCGATTTGTATAATTGAGAACTAACGTATCAAGTGCAGAGTTTTCTTTTAAAAAAAGATTACCTTCGATTCAGTGAACATATGTTTGTAACTCCTACACAATTGCTTGAAAATAGATTACGAAATCTACTAATCTCATTTTCCCCCAAGCACTACAACCTATATGTTTTTATCGTACAGTTAAAACTAACGTGCTTGTGTGTACAAAAAATTACATTTGTTGATTAATTTTTTTTATTAAACTTGAATCCATGTAGCGTCTAGGACCTGTTTCGTTAATAAAACAAAAATAACGTAATTATAAAACAGCGTATTGTTTATCTAATGGTGTGTTTCTGCTTTACATCATTGAGGTTTTTACAATTCCAGACTTGCATGAGGCAAAGTCCTAAGAGGCTAACAAGTACGTGATTGTTTCGGTGGATTTGATTTACTATAATTGGCGGCTTAAGTTTATACCAAAACTGTTCCTCATTAATTTCGGTAACTATTTGAATTACATTTCGACGTATCTATCGTTTTGTGTCTATACTACTTTACAAATCTGCATAAACCAAGTTCACTTTATGCATCGATTAAATTGCTTGCCTAATGAATTCAACAATTCAATCCCATCTAATTCGTGGAAACATTCGCTGGTCAGTGACATTCCAATCTGAATCAAATAACGAACAATAATCTCAATTACCGAGTCGATGTTCCCTATTAATTAATTCCGCAGTCAGAATGTCCGGGACGTGCGAAAGCTCGCCTTTTTTCCTTCCGATATTGTTTATCCTCGCGCGCTTTTCCGATCGATCTAATTTGCGTCCGTCGAAATTGAAAAACGAGGTCCGCCGTTTATGCCGCTTTATATGAAGTTTCAATAGCCGCCGGAAATTTCTTTTCTTTGTCGCGGAAGCGGAAGGTAAAATAAGGTGAAGCGAATCTCTTTGCAATGCAACGATTTTCAGCTTTTTCAATCAAGAAAAAATACGAAATACATTGTTTCTGATGTAATAGAAGTGGATTTCATTTTATTTGAAGACGTTCCAATTCTTCACTTTAAATATAAAAAGCTGTGGATGATGCTGACTGGAATAAATTCTGTTCGAACATTACTAATGGTCTTAGTATACAATAAAGTTAAAAATGTTATATTAGTGATCATTTCACAATTTTACTTGTGCTATTAACATTGACATTATTGAGACAGGACAATAAAGTCAACAAACGTCAAGTCTAACATTAAATTAAGTAGATCAATTTATTTCAAGCAATATCGGAAAGACGATCCATCCGTTCACTCCACAGTTAGCTAATTGTGTGCTTTAATTATCGTACATTTTCCCCGGTTTCTTAACGAAGTGCCTCGCAATTATTAAAGAAAAGAAAGAAAAAAATTTGATTTTTTTTTTCAAATGAACGAAACGCCAGAACTCTATTGAACGTGGGCGTGTTAAGTGGCACTGCTGCAATCTGATCGAAGTCTCTCTAGTCAAATTACTTCTCGAAATAAGTAGGTGGCGACTGCAACCTGTGGATTGATTTGATTAGGCCGACAATTTGCAACTCACGCACGAATTTCTAGATGGATTGAGAATGACGGACCGATGAAAATTACGCAAGGGAACCCTCCTTTTCGATTTTCGCTATTTTTAGGTAGCCACTTGCAAAATAGTAGATACTTTTTATATCAATTAACACAGTTCCACTTGAATAAGTTTTGCAAAAGGATAGTCTTAGTAAATCAAATATTACATTCTAAATTATAAGCTTGTCAGTCTTTGTTATTTATAAAAAATAACGGAATTAATTAGAAAGTAGATTCTTGCGCTATTATTTTCAGGATCGTAGTTTCGTTTCTTTTATAAGAAAATGGCGTTTCAACCAAAACGAAAACTGACACAAACTGTCTAATATCTCGAAAAAATATTCTTGTAAACGAACGCAGATGCAAGCATTGTTAAAGGTGTGTGTTTTCTTTGTATTACCTGTGCAGAAAGGAACGGCATTCTTTAACAAGATACGCTTCAACGAATTCTAACATTTCGATGTGAAAAGAGAATTTTTCGAGCCTACATTTTTTTATGTATTTCAGTTTGGAATTTCTGTCTAACATCAGCAGGTAAACGTTAATCACCTTTTGATTTAAATGAATAAAGAGGTCTTTCTCCGTCGTCCAATTAAAAAATTACTCTCTTTAATGTAGGCAAGTCTTCATTTATCTCGTTTGATCTTCACTTAACTTTTGATATCTAAGTAGCTATTAAAGAGGCAATGAAATCTAAAATTCTTTTTCTGTTGAAGTTAGAATTTTTTTTTTTTTTGGTGCCAGGTAAATTACAATCAGGGACAAAATCGAACATCAAACAGTAATAAAATTTCTTACAAAAGGTGAGAATACAAAGCAAGTACATGGTTGGAAGTCTTACAATGAAGCTTCTCCGTCTCATAATACTGTAAAATTTTGGTCTTTAGAAGACGATCCTTCAACACCAGAAAATATTCAAAAATCGAGAAATTAATTCTTGAAGATCGACGAATTAGGGCTTATCAGAGATTTTAAGCATTAGTGGAGAAAGAATTTTCTAGATAATCATAAACATCTACGAATGTCAAAGGTAAGCGCAAATATTTGCGCCCCGAATTTTCACTTCCTTCGATATACAACGAAGAGTTGAAAATTCGCAGCAACTTTTGGCTCCCTGTGAAGGATAAGAAGAGAACTTTATTGAGACAATTGTTACAGAGGACTAAACGTGGATCAATCACTTTAACCCTGAGAGTCAACCAAAATCAATGCAATGGAAGCATACCTATTCTTTAACGTCAAAGAAATTTAAAATTCAACTATGGGCTAGTAAAGTGATGGCCACGGTTTCTTAGAATTCCAAGGGGATTTTGTTGATCTTTCTCACAAAACTTGCAAAATTGCAGGAGTTTTTCAACCAATTTCGGCCTGAAAACGCACAGGGCAAAAACTTTTGGTTTTGCACGACAACGCTCTAATGTACAAGGCCGCCGTTGTTCATGATTCCCTGAAGAATTATCAGCAATAATCTAAAATATATAAAAATGCCTGAAAAAGTCTGCTAAGAGGACATTTAATGATGAGCTATATTTTACTAGAAGAAGATGGTGACCCAAACTCTGGAGTAAATTGTGCACCACCTTAAAACACGAAAATGACAATTGGATTGGTATATCCAATCCCCAGAATTAATCCTGACGAGAATTTCTGGGCTATTGTAAGGCATAAAATGAATTTTCATACTTTGATTCTCAACAGTCTGAAGATTTGGAAGTCTTTGCCTTTAGAATATGCTGTGGAAAGTATGCCCAAGCGTTGTTAAACTGTGTGCTAATAATTTATGATGCAAGTCAACGCTCTTATGTTAATAACTGCATATGAGTTCACCTTCACTTTTTTAGAACTGCCATCCTGATTCCAAATAGGCCCTGCCAAAATTGATCTGAAAATATGCTTGATCGAAAGGGATCAATTTTTCTAACCTTTTGTTCAAATCCTCTTCAGGATTTTCGGATGAACCGCGTCACTGATTCTTCCATTGGCATTTCATCCTTCATTAGAGAAGAACTTGTTCAAGACCACTGCTGTTGTTCTTCTCATTGCCGTTCTTTCTCAGAATTTCTGGTGAAGGGTTATATCAATGGTGGAAATCTTCGAATTTTATTTGAAATCCTTTCTTATAAAACTTAACTTTCTAGTAAAGCTTAAAATATATCTAGGAAGCCGTGTTGCATCCTGTTAGGCGCTAAACTCGCATTATTATCAAATTTTTACGGTTTCGATTTTGACTCACATTTTCCGTTAATCCCAAGCTATTAAAGTGCCAAAAACAACACTCATGATTTCATTCATGCACAAAAGAAAAAGTTTTGTTTGATAAGTCCTTGACCAGTGCGGTAGGATCTTTTTTATTTTGTTGAAGCTGTTATCTGTAATTTTGTTGGAGTAGTGTCTAAGGTAGTAGATGTCTGTAATTTGGAGACGTAAATGTCTTCAGAAGTAGGAAATACATAGCAGGATTGTATGAGCGCAAAGGTTTTAATAAAACCGCTCTCACAACGTAGGTACACCGTTTAAAACACGACGCTGTAAGCAGATTCAAATTAATAAAGATTATCAACTTGTATACACTTTCCGTGGGCGTGCGACATTAAACCGTGGAATATAATTAAGACGATATGGAAATTCTAATTAAATCTGCATAGATTCCATCAAGTAGTTCGGTAATTACAGCCGCAGCAAACTGACTACATTGTGCACATCACAATATATTACTCTTATCTAACGCTGAAACGCTAATTACGTACCGAAATGATATTAATTAAGGCGCGCTTGATTTGCATAGGTAATTTATGCCCTGGAGAACTAGAAACAAGCTCGGAAAATTTGTGTTGTTTTTCCTTTTTTTTCGCGCTCGCTTAGATTCCAGACAGAAAAACCGAAGTTCGGGTAATTTGCAACACGTTCACGTAGTGCCGACGTGAAACTCGTTCAGAAAGTTATAATCATTATTAAAGTTTATTTTCGCGAGCCATTCAATATGCAAAATGTGTACTTAGGCACTTAAGAGTAACCAAGTGGAGAGAAGCTTTTTAACTAGAGTTTAGCTTTTCCCTAGTGCATGCAGTTACATTATCCGGACCGATATATAATAATTATCGGTTCGTGTGGTGTGAAGAATGGGGTATCCGGATTGGTGGGGGTATCCGAGACGCAACTTTCCTTCACCATTTCAAGCAGGAAGAAGAAGGAAGGCGTCTACTGGGAAAACATCAATCAGCTACAACGAATTTCACATTATAAGTCTTTCTAGCACTTATTAGCGCTCATTAACGTAACGACTTAAACTTACCTGAATTTATTGCAAAGATATCTGAAAGTACTTGTAAAAAGACATTGATCAAGAAGCTTTATTTTTCATTGTGCAAAGAACTCTCTGCAGAACAGCAGAACATTTTTCTGGAAAGATAACATAATAAAAATTGTTATATCAACATGTATTTTATCGCTACTACTTAGCTTCTAGTATGGTGACATCTTAATTAATTAAAATTCCTTAATTTTAATATGAAATAAATAAATGCGAAATTTGTGTTATGGGATAAAGACTCGATGTAATTCAACATTCTATTTGAAGAAGTTTATTCTATTATCCTTGGGAAAAAGTAAAAATTGTTGTCGCAGAAAACTTTTGTATTAAGAAACAGAATGTCTGCATTGGAATGGTGTAGCGACGAATAACGGCTATTGAAATAGTAATATCAATAAAGATTCCCACGCTTTGTTGACTTGAACTTTATGTTATTATAGACTATATGGACTTTTTCCGCCCACGCATCTCATATCTTCGCCGCAACTTTTTAATTTGCTCTTCGGCGATAAAATTTTAAATACGGTTACGCATTTCACCTTGTGTGCTCGCGTCGCGACGACCAGTCGACTTTAACTAGGCGACTTAACGTCGCTCGGTTGATTTGCGTCATTGCCATCTCCCGAAATCTTAGGGGAAGAACCGTAATCTCTAAAACCACAAAGTGAGCCAATAAATTTATACATGATACCAAAATATCTTCGTTCTTAGAGGTAAGTTAAATTAAATTCAGACTTAGGTTCTCAATCAGCAGGGGATTATGCAATCTATCAATCCCAGATACAAGTTTTTGTTATATCAGAAACTTTCCAGGCGGAAGTTAAGTGCTTTCAAAATTAGTAAACGACTTTGGAAAGTCCGAAAATATTACTGCGTGTATAACTTTTGTTCCAAATTTAGAAACACACCAAGGGATCCAGCCAGACAGAATTCACAAAAATTACTTTGCTTTAAAATAAAAATAAAATTAAAATCGCCATTTAATATTAAAGAACCTGTGAATTTTCAGTAAAACGTATCTTACATATCAATGGAACTAAATTGTAAACATTGTGTTAGAAAAGAAAATTCATTGACTTATTGATTGAAGATAGAATTAAAAAGTAATGAACAATGAAAGTTAATTTGGGAGAACCTCTCGTAAAAAATAAATACGGTTCCTTAAATAAGACTTTATTGCCGCAACGGACGGCGAACGACGCCGTAAACTTTACAAAACGCTTTTGTAAGTAATGAAGACGTTGATTGGCGCCGTCAAACGTGTAGTTATTATTTTAAGCGTTCTGTTACCCCTCCGACAATGATCTGCGTCGTGCTCGGGAAATTCCGCAATTAGTAAGGCTGCAATCATCCGAGTTTCGTCTTAATTAGCTGTAACCCGCAACATGTGAAATAGCTTACAAATATTAACAGTGTTGTTCATTTTCCAGTGTGGTTTACCTTTCGCGGGGTTGCGTTCTCCATGAATAAGTTAGTTTGTTACCGTCTGACAAAGAACGTCGTTATTGTGGTGAATTAAATGTTACGTTTATTTCTTGCCTCTGAATTCTGTTGGGTGATTCTAACAAATAGAATGACATGAAAATTCTCAGACACATTTTTATTAAACAAATTTAAAATATTGACGTTTACCAACGGACAAGAAGCCAAATTTTTTTTCAAAGGAGCATTGCAATTTCCTCTCACCATCACAATTGAAAAGCTAACTTTATTCACTTTGTTTGCACTAACTTTGTTCACGTTTTAATCAAAGGAAACTATCTTAACGACAAGCCCTTTTACAAGTCAAAACTTTTCTTATGTTAATGATGAATTGTGCGCATACATTACATGTTCGAAGTTGCAAGTATCATAAACTTTACAATTAATAATAATAATAATAATGACCTCATCCATGATTATTGTAAGAAAATATTAAATGTATTTATAAGGTATGTAAATGTCGTAACTAAAGCACAGATTTAGGTGAATTTTTAGATCATGAGTTATCTTTCTAACCGGACGTAGGCGTTGTGGAGTGATGACTTATGACCTAAAATGCATTTAAATCCGTGCTTTAGTCACAACAAAAGAAAAGGTGCATATTATTCAAATGATTATACTGTTTATTGATTGTCTAAGAAAAATATTGTTAATTCAACAGGAATCTCGTTACATTCTGCTTAAAAGTACCCAAGCTTTTATATTTGAAGGAAGTTTATTACACAATTTATGGCTAATGTGCAAAGGGCCGGCATAATATACTGTTAGTCGATTATATGGTGCTTGCCCTTCTTTCGTTATCATGTATGGAGCAGTTGCTTGTAAATCTTGCAATATTATATGTAAGGTTAAAGATGTAAAGACACGACAATCCCTAATTTGAAAAATTACGAGTTTTATAGTTTTCACCGTAAATAATGAGTGGCGATTATTTTTTAAACAATTCCATGCGACACTACAAGTTCAAAAATACCCAAATAAGTGAACTGTAGAATATTTGAGTTAACTAACGCATTTAACTTTCTCAATTTGAAACATACTGTGCTTACTTTGCTACACATGTTCATTCTATGGTTTTTTAAATGTAACTAACTACTATAGACATTGACGTCTTTAGTTACAAAATTAATGAAATTAGTTTTAAACGAATTTAAAACTAAGGCGTTGTTATAATAATAATCAGACATATCTCTAACGATGTTGTTTAAGTTCTAGATTAGTGTTACGAGATCAATAACTACAGTCAGCATCGTTAAGTCATAAATGTATAAAAGGATTCTTTCAGGCATTGAAAGTGCATGTTTTATGACATTAATAAAAATAAAAAGCAATAATGAGCCCAGCAATGACTTTGTGGTACTCTGTTATAATGATGACTCTATATTGCCGATTTGCACGCATAGAGTTCGATCATTATTAGTTCGATCACTATTAACCAAGATAGTGTTGGTCCGTGGATATTAATATTACGAAATTTATTTAATAACGATGATGATCTAAAGTAACAAGGCCCTTGACATATCGAAAGAGATTGCTTCAACTTTATTTTTATCGATTAAAGAATCAAAAATAGAATTAAGTGCTTCAGAAATTGCAGTATCTATCGAACGGCCTTCTCAGAAACCATACGGGTATAGTGTAAGGTTTTTTTCCAAAAAAATTTGCTAGTCGGTCGCTAAAGAGTGATTCAAATATATTTCCCTTTGCAATAAACAGTGACCTGAAAATTGCGACGTCAATAGGTGGAAATTGTGATCAAATTTGACTGCGGCAACCTAGAAGTTTTCACCAGCTAAACGACATTAAAAGAGGATGAATTGTTGGGTTATATGAAAGTGGTTTTAATTTAGAGAAATCGACCGGAACAAATCAACTGTAATAAGGTATTATCAATCATAGACTGTGACTGATGGCCAGGAGTATCGTAGGACAGGAACATGAGGCCGAAGACGAATAAATCAGGAGCATAACCTTCCATTTTGGAATCGTTTTATGGGTACCAGGTCAATTTCTGTTCAATGGATTACTGTTGAAGATTGTCCTAATTTTTTTGCGTGAGCGTGGTTTTTATTTAGAGAAATCGTAAACCATCTCAATCGGTACCAATCTATTGTAATGAGATGTTATCAAGCATATACGTAGACCAAAGATGGCCAAAAGCATCATGGAACCTCAGGTTGAAGACGAACAATGAAGTTTAGGACCATCGTCTTCACATTTTGCCTCTGAGGGATGGTTTAACGGTACCAGCTTAATTTCTAATCAATGGTTTGCTGTTAAACATTGTCCTGTGGCTTTTCGAATAGTTAACTGTCGAATTAGAGCTTTCGAGTTGAGGTCGTACAGGCCACATCTTGTATTACCCCTCACAGCAGTGTTTGGAATGGAGCAAATTGAGGCTGATCTGGAACCTCGAGTATCAAATGGTAGTGTTCAGGGACGAATTCAACGGCATGTACAATAAATTGTATACCAAACTGCGAAAGATATGGTATGGGGCTCTATTGCTTATGTCAATAAGAAACAATATGGCTGCTCAACGTTATGTTGATGACGCGATTGAACCTCATGTTGTTCCGCACTTACAGGCAGCAGTTGAAAATTCCTCTTTTTAAACGAGACAATGCACAAACTCATATCGTAAGAAGTTCTTTGAACTTCTTTGAAATACCGTGGCTGCTTAGATCTCCTTATCTTCCTCCCGTAGAATATGTATGGGCATGTTGAGGAGGAGATTAAAGAACTGGGTGCATATAATGCAAACTTTTGACGCCCTCCGATATGAATTAAGGTTGTTTAGTATACAATACTAAAGAAGACATAAATCACCTTGGAGGAATCGGTTCCATGACGATTAAGAGAGGTGGACTAATACACTATTGATTAAAATAAACTAAAACATCGTATCTTTTCTCAATTAGTTACTTATTCCTTTTTAATAAATCGAACTTTTCTGCTAAATTTCTTTAAAAAATATCTACTTTTTCCTGGTGTTGCAATTTTCATGTCATTGAGACCTAAATTTATAGTTCTAGCTTAACTTTAAGCCAAAGCTTAACTCTTAACAACAATTGTTGAAGTAATTGGAAATAATTCTGCTTAAATTTAAACTGGCATTGTACAACTGAGCCTTTGAACAACAGAATAATTAAGTGGTATCATACGAGATCATTAACATTACTTAAATATAATCGGGAATATTGTATTTTTGAAAGAGAATTTATTAGTAATTTTTGAAATGTCTAGGGGTCTGTAGGAAACATACTAATTTCAGAGGGTAAATTTGGGCTGCTTTAGGTATGCTTCGCTGAAGGTACTGAAAGGATGGCAACTGTATTGGCATATAACAATTTCAATTGATATTTACAAGTAATTTATATTAACATTGAGTTTTCATTTACTTACGAACAAAATCATTTTTGTATTTTAGAAAAGAATCAACGATTTTACAACCGTGAATTTTACGAGCGACATAAATCAGTGATACCTTGATTAAAGTCGTAAAAGCGATTTAAAATTGACTTTTCGGGCAGACGTTGCGCGCGATTAAACGCGTGATTAGTGAACATTAGAAAACGCGGCGATTATTAAACGCTGCCTCTGTCCCTCTTGGGTCGGTTCGGGCAAAGCAAACGGGAGACGTGCAGGAAGTCGGCGGGATTTATAGGAGCAGGACGCAGGATTTACCGCGGCCAGGAGAAATATTAGCGCGTGACGTAATAGCGCCTGCCTTCGTCGGGGTTCGTGGATGCTCGGCGCACCCCCGGGGCGAGAGAAACCTTTATAACGTCTAAAAATAGATTCGGGGGTTTTATGTTTCCGCATCCGACGGATTCAAACTTTGTGTGACACTATATTAGACTGTTAGCGAGGATCCTCCCTTTATTCATATCTGAGAATATTGCGTTTTTCAGTTTTTCACAACATTGGAAGGGCTTCATAGAATGTTAATTAACAACTTTTCACAAGCAGAAAACAAAGTTTCCTCTCTCAATTGTATATGTAAATACAAAATCCATCTTTTTTTATCTAAAGGCATCGAGGCTTGTAGCACAATTCATAGATGAATCATTCAACTTTTTCCCACATCTATGTGTGTTTCCTTTTTCTTCCTCTATAGAAGCTCTATGAATTTCTTATTCTACGTTTAAGGAGGCTTTCCCTATAAGTTTAGACTCCAAGCGGAACTTTATTTTGACTCAGAACTACGTTTCACTCTTCTGCTTTCATTCTGTTAATACTCGATCGTCGCATCTTCAGTTGAAAATTCGTTTTAAGTTCTGTCTTATATTCGCTTATATTCCCTTCGTGATTTCTCATGACATTATCGACAAGTTACTTCTCAAATCGTTAATCAACGTGGAACATGGAACTCTTTTATATTAGAATTGTTTCTAAAATGCAAATTCCTCACGAATTCTTATCGTTTTATGTTTGATGTCTGGGAGCATAGTTTATGGAGAGCATATTTATACATTCTCTTTTACGGCGGTTTAAATTTTTTGCATTTGCAAAGCTTCATTTCCAGCTAAAAGATTTTTTGCTGGCGGTGGAATTGCCGCGTTTTCATTTCCCTTTCTGTCGTTTTATGCGGAGTTTATATGGGGCATTCTTTGTTTTTAGCACGGGACTCGCGAGACTAACACTTCGTTTTTTCGCTGGAAAGTTAAACTTTTTATTATCAGAGAGATTAGGGTGTAAATATCTTCTCCCCCTTTGTTCCACTACGTAAAAGATGTTTCTTGTTCGCACCACCACCATCGCGTTGAAGTTATTACTTACTATATGACATCTCCACATTCTTGAATTTCTAATTTTAAAAATTTGCGCAGAAATTAGTTTCGAGGCCGTAAGGGAAACGGGAACCAGAAAAATGGTAACAATTCTTTGAAAAGTCTACGAATGCAAATTGCTTTCAGTATTATGGTGAAGGCGCCAGCAAATTATACTGTGAAAAGCATGTAATATTTAATTTTATTTTAATGGCAAGCAAAATGTGCTGCTCATAGAACGTGTTGAAAATATAAAAAAGCTTCCTCGAGAGTATAATAAAAATACTCGTGTTGTTCTTGTTTTGTATCTTCAGAATATATTTTTGTAACTCGTGGGGTGAGTAATGCTATGTTTTCATTCACCCACACACTTGTGAACGTAATAACCAATCTGTCCCCTTGGGTTATATTAAAGAGGGATCAACAGCCTTGCATTTTATTTTGCCCTTTAAATATCATCTGCACTTTCGTGTTTAAAATTACTTTTCGTGCACAAAAACATCTTCTTCGGCGAGGCGGAGCGGGCGTCGTTTCAAAGACGGTCTCGACTTCAAAGGAACGAGAATAATTAGATCTCGGGTTTAGACTTAAGACCTTAATAAATCTCATTCGAAATATTTCTTGCTCGATTGTTGATAACGTCTGGGGGAGCGCTCGCGATTTAATAAATAAATATCTTCCGTTGTCCTGTTTCATATTGTACCGGAGCAGTGTTTACGTTTTCCTCTCCGAAACGAATGCCTACATCGTCGTTAATTATATTAAAACAACTGGAAACGACGGTCTCATTACTGCGTCTCTCTGTTGGAGTTGTTTGTTTAACGTGAGCAAAGTTTCTTATGTTAACTGCGGTTCTTGGAAGAGCATTAATTGCTACGGAATTATTTAGCAAGTTCCTGCGAAAGTGAACAGAGGATAAGCCGCATTTTCTAGCGTTGTTAAACTCAACGCCCACAGCAACAACGAACTACACTTTGCTACTTTACACTGATTTAAACAGATTATGAGGAGAGCACAGAAAAAATAAAATGAAATTTAATTTACTCTTGTGGTAATCCAAATGAGATGGGTAATCAAAATTCTCTTTATTTGCTTATTTTATGTGCTTTAATTTGTCAAATTTTTATAGCAGTTACGCTTTAATTAATTTTGCAGGGGGCGAAAGTGGTGAATTAGTAATGGCGCTTGGGATATCAACGGCCTTGACCTATTCGCGACCTGGTTTGTTATGACCTAATTCCGAAGCCGGCGTGGAATCAGAGCCAACTCCGGCATCATCAGCTCGTGCCCCTTTACTTTCCTGTGTCCTCTTCCTCTTCTGACGACCTCGCTCGTCTCATCCTAGCACTGGATGTTTTATGGGTTTATAACGCCTGACGAATTATGGTACAGCCATAATTGTAATGTTATGTGCTGTTTCATTACTTTGCAGAGTCGCTTTGACCCAGAACGCTTCGCTGAACACATTAAAAATTATGTTGGTCGTTCGGATTGGGGATTTTGTTGACTCATGCTTGCCATCAACGACGTCACCCTGTTAAAAAACAACGATGACGTTGCGGATGAAGCAAAAGTTATAACTTTTATTTTTATTTCATTCTAAAAGATAGTATATGTAAGGACGCTATCATTATCAAGACATTGGTACCTAACTTAAAAATAAAAAGAGAGCTATTAAGTTTTGAAGTTCTTATATAATACAAGTACAAGTACCTGTACTTTTACCTATTTTGTTAAAAACCTACTATAGCTTAAGTTAAAATAATTTATCAACTATTTAAAAAATATTTGGACCACTATTTCTCTCATTTCCAGACGACTAACAGCAATTATGAAATTATTCGCAAAATATATAATTATTCATCAATATGAATAAATATATATACTAAATGAATTTAAAATGAAACGACAACGGAAAACAAATGGAGAGAATAAAGAAGAAGAATTATAAAAATATTGTTTTGAAGAAGTAGTTCGAATAATTAGGGATAACCGTCGCAAATAAGAAATAAGAGGGGAGTCACGGCCTTATTAAAGCTTTTTTTACAATTCTTATTTATAATAATAAATAATAAATTATCTTTATTGCACTCACAAAGTATAAACAACAAAACCTAGAAAACGGAAAACTAAATAAGTAAACTACTTTTTTATTTGCAAGTACAATCCTAAGGTGAGATTCAGAGTTGTAGGAAAATCCTACACCTGTTCTACCATCTAAACCTTGTATAACGACCGAAAGACAAAATAAGAGGAACTGCCTATAAACTAACTTAAAAATTGAGCTTAAAAATTAAACTTAAAAGTTAAACTTAAAAATTAAACTTAAAAGTTAAACTTAAAAATTAAACTTAAAAATTAAACTTCCGTGATGTTGGGCGCAGCTGATACTTCAAGAAGATAAGAGAAAATACTAAATATATACACTCTGAGGAATAACAGTCTTTTTATTATTATTATTATTAAGTGGCATTTTGTTTCAGAAATAGCGATTGGCGCAACTTAAGTTTAAACAAAGACAATGAGAGATGTTTAAAATGATCAGGTAAATTATTATATTTGCAGTAAATCTGGAAAGAGAAAGATCTTTCAAAGAGTGTGGTAGCATGAACAGGTGGTGAAATAAGTCCCCTAAATCTAGTGGTGATATTATGTATGTCCGAACGGAACCTAATCTTATTATAGAGATAAGGCGGATGTTGAGAAGTTAAAATTTTGTGGTAAGTGCAGAGAGAGAGAAGTTCTCTGCGATTATACATAGTCAACCAACCAGCATCAACAAGCTTATGCGAAATGTGCTCAAATTTTCTGATGCCGTATATGAACCTGAGGCAGGCATTCTGTAATTTTTGGATGCGATTACACGTTAAACCATCGATGGCGGCATGATAAATAGGTGCGCAATACGCAAACTGTGACAGAACAAATGCATCACATAATCTTTTTTTCAACTCTACGCTTAAATAAAATCTATGTGGATAAAGATTTTTTAAGCTAATGTAAGCATTGCTTACGTACTTTGTAATCTGTTCCCTATACCTAAAAGAATTATCTAATATTAGTCCAAGACTTCTGGCTTTTGCAGCAATTGGAATTTTAACATTATTAATTCTAATATTCAAGACTTTCAGAAGAGAATCACAGGTTGCCTTATTACCAAAAAGAAGAACCGCTGATTTATCTGAATTAATGTATAAACAGTGGTTAAGAGAAATATTATTCAAACTATTTAGGTCAGCATTAATTTTTGATTCTGCTAGCTGCCAGTCAGCAGGCGTAAAACTATGGTAGAGTTGAAAGTCATCAGCATATATGTGTGATTTACAATAGTCGATGTGCTTCGTGAACTTCGAGGTATAAATTGTGAATAACGTAGGGCCCAATATGGATCCTTGAGGGACGCCTTGTAAGACTTGCAGCGGTTTAGAAAATGAGAGATCTAAGTTGACGATTTGTGTCCTATCCTGAAGGTAACTACTTAACAAAGAGACTGCATTAGGACTAAAACCAATGTGAGACAGTAATGAGGTAAGAGCAAGATGGTCAACGGTGTCGAAGGCTTTGCTATAGTCTAATAAAACAAGCACAGTGATATTACCCTGATCACAGGCGGCCAAGATATCATCAGTAACATGCATCAATGCTGTTGTGCAGCTGAAACCTGATCGAAAACCTGATTGATTAGGAGGTAGTACTTGAAATTCATTCAGGAATGTTGTTAATTGTTTGTTGATAATTTTTTCAAATATTTTAGACAGCACAGGAAGTAGACTAATAGGACGTAGGTCCTTGTACTGGGCAGGTTGCCTAATTTTGGGTATAGGACGTACAAGTGCTAATTTCCAAACGGAAGGAAAGGTACTGTCAGCAATACATGAGTTAAAAATGTGGGTAATATAAGGAATTATAACTGGTAAACACAGCCTAATCATATTGATATCAATTTCATCATAACCAGCAGCATTAGATTTGAATTGATAAATTAATTTAAGCACGCTATCGGCGTCAATGGGCAAAAAGTTAAAATTCAAATTATCAACATTCGCATCATAGATGTAGGGAATATGTTGACTGTTGGATTTGGAAGCACACTTAATGTAGTAGCTATTGATAGCATCCACATTACTTAAATAAGCAGGAACAGATTCGTGCCTATTACTAAGTTTTAATGAATTCAACTCTTTCCACAAAGATTTACTGTTTGAATGGTTAGAGATAAAATTAAAATAAGCTTTACGTTCACTTTGATAAGTTAAAGTGGTAAGATTCCTTAAAGATTTATAGTACTCCCAATGTGCCTGCTGTTTTGTTTTTCTAAATTTGGCTTTCGCTTTATCACGAAGTTGCATTAAAAGTCTTAAGTTAGGTGTAAGCCAAGGCTTATGAGATTTTGTAAATTTTCACATCACCAACGGAGCGTGTACATCAAAAAGTGTTAGTATGCAATTGTTCAAAAACAGGACTTTTTCATTAATATCAGTAATATTAAAGATTTTTTGTAGAGGCAAAAGTTGTAAATCGTGATTGAACTTAATTAAATCTATGTTCTTAAGAGATCTGCATAAACGAGATACTGGCGTTACGCGAGGTCGTGAACTAACAATATTACCGAAAATACAATCATGATCCGATAGATGACACGAGATAACCCCACTATCCGCAACTAAGATATCGTCAGAAACAATTAACAGATCAATTAAAGAGGAAGAATTAAATGAAAGCCTAGTAGGTTGATTAATGATTTGCTTTAGATTAAAAGCTTCCAGAAGATTAGAAAGGATAGTTGTTGCTATACTGTTAATATTAAGAAAGTCTACATTAAAATCACCACAACAAATGATTTTATCAGAATAAGGCAAGCAAAGTGCAATAGTGTTTTCAAATTCATCGAGAAAAAATTTCAAGTCCATGTGTGGTGGCCTATAAACAACACCCAATATAAAAGATTCAAGTCCGTTTTGAAAGCACAGCCATAACTGTTCAATTGTTTTATTAGTACTAATGACCGAATATCTGAGAGAATTATCAACGTAAATTCCTACACCGCCACCACGACTCGTACGATCATTACGGATGAATGAAAAATTATTCAAACTGATCTTCTCTGTAGATATATTAGCACTTAGCCATGTTTCCGATACAGTCATAACATTAATGTTATTTTCCAGAATAAAATCCTGGAAATCGGAGATTTTCGGTAAAAGTGAGCGAATATTAAGGTGAGCCACTTTGATTGAATTGTACATCACTAGAGAGAAATAGTGAGAGCAGACAGAAGTATTATGTAATATGTGTACATTTTAAAATAGTTAATCCTCAGAGCTGATCAAAGAAAAAATTAAAAAAAAAAAAAGTTGAAGTATCAATATGCGAAAATATGACAATGAAAAAGAAGAGAAAAAAAGTATTAGTTATGCTTCTACCAGGAGGGCTGGTCAAAATAAATTTATTTAACAGAGTTAAGGTCATTTTTGTTCTTAATTTTGTGCAATCTATTACCTAATTTAACAAATATGTTAGAGTTATTAGTAAACACGTTTTTACTGCCAAATGCGTGAACGGAATCCTTAACCAAAGCTACTCTTGTAGTTGTGAGATCTTCGCGAATAATTATTCTACTCCCCTTCAACTTCCGTTTTGCATTGTAGATTTCATTACGGATCGACCGTCGACAGAATTTTGCAATAATTGGCCTAACTACACCTTCCTTACCCTTAAGTCTATGATTGCAGTCAATATCGTTTGACGAGATGGTGATGCCCAATTTATTGCGACAGATGTCAACGATTAACTTGTCGGTATTTTCGGATACACCGGGAGTTTCAGGAACACCATAAATGCGTAGATTATTCCTACGCGAGTATTGTTCCTGCTCTTCAATTGTTTTCTTAGCTTCCTGGAGTTCATCATTAAGATGTGTAATTTTGTCCTCAAGAACGGAATATTTTCTATCGATATGCACGTCCAGTTTTTCAGCGATCGCGGCAACAAGTTTGTCAGCAAAGAGTGGGTTTTTTCCATTATCTATTTCCCATAACTTCAAGATTTCACTCTGCTTCCGGTAATCGTAATCGTAATCTCCCTGACAACTGTCTAGCAAGAACTTATTTCGAATAATTGGGGATAACCATAGCAAATGAAAAAGAAGAAGTTATCATATATTTATTTCTAAAACTCTTGGTGGCCCATTGTCTTATTAAAAAGTTTTCTTAAATACTTCTTACTTTTTATCCATTATTCCATCATCTTATTGACACAATTTCAGGACAGAACATTTTGTTAGCGATGACCAAATGAATCGTAGACTTCTTCGTCCTGACAACTGTCTAGTAAGAACATGTTTCGAATAATTAGGGATAACCATCGCAAATAAAAAAGAAGAAGAAGTCTTCATCAGTTTATTTCTAAAAGCCTCGTAGGATGTTAGTTTTATTAAAAAGTTTTCTCCAATTCTTCTTTTTTTCGTATTAATTATATATAATCTTATTCCCATAATTTGAAGACTTTTTCTTCGTGAACCTGTCTAGTGAGAACTTTATATTAAGTCTTTTGATAAGTGGCCTAATTATCTTAACCTTGAAATATTGAACATTTATCTATTGTTTGTTTAATGTACATCATGTTTAACTCTTCACTAATTCTTGTAAGCCAAAGGTCTTCTCCTTTTCTCTCTAGCTACTAAGAAAGGTATATACTTTCCTTAGTCTCTAATATCTTAGTACACACTTTACGTATTCAATTTCGCTCTCATGCATTGGTGTCAACAGGTCCTACGACTATGTGTACATGATATTTCTTTTATTTTCTGAAGTCATTTTTAGTATTGAATGCCGTGGTCATTGATACTCTGTTATCTTGTATTCCTCTTGTTATCTTATTTTCTTTGGTCTTTTTCTTGGTAACTTCCATTTACTTCGGTTTTATTTATTTTCTTTGCAGTTGCTTCAATTACTATTCTATCAGAAAGTGTAAACCGAATATTAGTTCAAACTACAGTTTTCTTCCTTTATTTTATTTCATAGAAATAAAAAGAAGAAGAAAGAAAGAAGATAAGAGGACCTCACCTATAATTTTCTTTATTGATCAACCAAATATTTTTTTATTATCCCCTAAAAAGCAAAAGTTAATAAAAGGATGAGGAAGGAAATTAAAGTCGAAACATATAAGGAGCTCCAAAATCGAGGACTTTGAAACAAAGATTCGATATTGTATGATTCAATATTTTGAGTGATGAAGAAGACATAGTCGGCGGAAAATTCGAAAAGAAGGAAAGAATTATGTTAGGAATAACACACGAGGAAACTGCGATGTATTTGGAATCTAGAATACGTAAAATCGAAAGTGTATGTCAAATCAATCACAGCAAAGCTCAAAGACTGAGGGGTTTGGACCATATCGCAAAGATGCAGCACCATACTAAGAATATGAGGCGTAAGAATAAAATGAAAAACAAAGAAAGAAGACAGAATTGCCCAACAAGAACCTATGGAATTCACTGACGACTTTACTCTCTGCGAGTACATTTTGTATTAAAATTATATTACGTAGCATCTTTAATGCTAACGTATCATAATTGCCTAAAATCCTGAGGTAAATGCGAGGTAAACGAAATATGAGATGTTATACTTTTCAAGCAGAAGAATCGTGTTAACTTCGCTCTGAAAACCCGATTTAAAACTAACAGCGTTCGCCGAAACAAAGCACGTCGCCTAATAATCTGTCGCTCAAACTTTAAACGAACGGAAGTCGACAATAAAATCCCTCTTTGAAAGTCCAGATTAGAAGAGCGGTGTATGGAAGAACGTGACATGTTTCGGAAAGCTTTAACATTAACAAAACATTTATCCGCTCTTTAATGACAATAGATTCTGTTGGCGTGCACTCAAAATTGATTTGATTGGATACTTTGTAAGGGTACGTATCGACGATAGCAGGAAAGCTAATGCTTAAAGTCTTTTAATTGTGTTGCTTGCATATCTTTAAATTCGAACATCAATATAACTTTGCGTACTTCATTTTCCCAAGTATGAGTTAGATGTGCCACTAGAAAAGAAATTGAAAAAAATGACAAGTGATTGTAGGAACACATTCATTTCTTTAAATAAATAAAAAACTTCGTGGTCACTGAAAGAGGTTCCTGAATATCACAGGATCAAGACGAATGGAGATAATAAAAGCGACCCTTAGCTTCAACGAGGTAGGTTCGAAGAACTAAATTTAAGAAATCAGTCAATAATCAATAGCTTTAGGGCTAGCGAATGCAGAATTCTCTTCATTAAACTTTTTTCCTCTCTGTGTTCACACACAAAAATTTTCTTAGGAAGGAGCTACTTCTTTTCCATCTGAATACGTTTGGTAAAACGTAGCAGCCCCGTTATTTACGACAACCCTCAGTTCGGTCAATATGTGAACTCGTTCGCCTTATGTACCTAGGCAACTGTGTTTACTCTCCTGAATTATAAATGCGCGCAGGTATTGGAGTTCGCACGATTTTGCGAAAATATATTCAATTAATGTGCATATTTAACAACAAATTAAGTAAAAGCCTGTTGACAAGCACCACGAAGTAAATTGTTTCAGGCGAAAAAAAATTTTCCTCGTAGAATTTTGTTTACAACTTCAAAAAGAATTTATTACGGCTTGGGTTTACAAAGACGTCAATCTTGCCTTCATCTCGTGAGTAGTTCTTTGTGCAAACAACAGGCGCATATAATAAGATGTCATAATGTTTGACTTGAATGTCAGAAAGTGTTTATTTAAATATTAATCTTTCCCTTGAGCGAAATATAATTTAGTGAGTGTGTAGTCTCAAATTTGATATTTTCAAGTAATTTATTTTAAAGATATTAAAAAGAAATCAGAGTATGCGAACTTCCCAAATAATTCCAAGAACACTGAAATTAGACCACACACCGCCACAAAAAGTACAAGCGTAATTTTAGAAGCAAATACGAAAATAATTTTGGGAAGACAAAATAACCGGATGAGGCCAGATCAGGCGAATAAAGGGGATGGTCTGTCAATTCAAATCCCAGCGAAACTAACGAGTTGTGGGATGCTGCGTCTTACAAAAAAAAGCACACCTTTGAAAAATTTTCCAGGGCGTTTTTCTCGCGGAGTTTGGTTAACAATTGAATAATACCCTCCTGTTAAGGTTTAATCGGCGATAATTAATTGTCCCGGAAAATAGATGCAATTGAACTCGAAATTTCTTCGCTAGGGAAAAACTAGCATGTTTCAATTTTTTTTTCTGTTCTTTAGTCTCTGAATCTTGTTGTAAATCCAATTTTGTTACAATTCAGTCCAAAAAGTTGGAAGAATCTTTCTGAAAATGGTTGCAAAGTTAGCTACAACTTTCTGACGTTTTTTAAGAGGCGTTTCGGACTCCACTTGGCTGTTGGCATTTTCGTGTCCAAATCTTAATAAAGAACAAGAAAGACTCCTTCTAGAGACTTTCCCAAAGCAGAAGCAATTTGTTTCAATGCAATTCTTCGATCTTTTCGAATCAGGTCATGAATACCGTTGTTTCTCGGAGTGGTCATTGAAATTGGATTTCCGGTGGGGTGTTTAACTTTAACATCAGTTTTTCCCTTTTTATTCTCGACAACACAGTTTTTCGCAGTAGAATATGAAAGGCCTTTTTCCTCTTCCTTTCCTTTTGCATATCCGCGTAAATTTCTATGCCTGGTAATCCTTTTAAAAAATACTTACCTTATCACAGACCGATACACAATTTTGTTCAAAAAGTTACCTTAAACCAGCAAACTTTTGCCTGTGACACTTGTTGTTTCTATGGTAACCACAAATATTTTTGAGAAGCGGAAATATGCTAGACCCAGTATTTATCAAACCCCTCCTCGTATAACCTAAGCCCCTGGAAATGGGAGCATGGAAAAGTAAGGAAAATTGAAGGTAAAAATAGTAAGAAAAGAACTGAATTATTTTGTAATTGGTTACAGATTTTTTTAATATAAATTGGCCTATTAAACGCTACGCAGAAAAACTCGAAGAATTGTTTATATAAACGTTGAAGAATAACAAAATTCTAATTAATAAATGCACCAAGAAAAAAGGACAATATTATAAACTATAAATGAAATTATTTTAGAACAAAAATTTATATAAGTAGTAAAAGCGAAATTAAAGGAAAAAACGAGGAAAGCAAATGCTGGAGGAATTGAATCCTCTAGAATTGCACTGAATGTAAAACAAAATATTTAAGCGTTGTATTAATTCTGTAATTCATTTTAGATTGGCACATTTTGGAAAAATATTCAAATTATGTATAGAAATAAATTAAAATTGAAAACAGCGCCTATTTATTAGAAAAACAAACCATCCTTTCAAAACAGAAGAATATTTACTTTAAATAATTTGAAATTCAGTTGTAGATATGCGTCGTAGACTTCCACTTCATTGAATAGTTTTAACACATCACAAAAAAGAAAATAAATTGAAAATAAACACAAAGAAAAAGGGATAAACACAGACAGCAGAAGTGTAATATACATGGAAATGTGATCATGAGATACAATTCAAGCACATAAACACACATTCTCAGAGATGAATGCAATATAATGAAAATCATTTTTATTAAATACTGGATGATGAATTAAATATAGTGTGACCCGCTGAATATTTAAGAATTAATTGATTGTTGTATTATAAAATTAAGCAATTATACAAGATTTATTCGTGTGTACATAATAGTGTAGATGTTTTTGATCTTGTCTGGGGAACTCCCGAAATATTTTTTAATTAATTTGGTTCACCATCAGCCCCCATTAAAGTAATGACATTACAAAAATTCCATGCGATTTTCGACCCGATAATCAACATACACGGATTAATTACCTTATTTCTTTTATTAATTCCGGGAAAATCTCCGGTGGCATGATGTACCTGACGAAATTTCATCGTCACCGTTTGAGTTTTATGAATGAGAATTGCCCTGCCCGATTACGGCGGGTTCGGGTCGAACCGCTAACGAACGCGATTTGAATGAACACCGCTTCCGAAAACTTTATTATTAATGATCGCGCGACTTGACAGGCCAATGTAAGGAAGTATCTCTAAAAATAACGAATCAATGACGGTGACGTAACACGCGTTTCGACGCACGAAAAATAAACGTTTAGCCGGCGATGTCGACGAATGTAAGTGATTCGCTTCCGTTTTCAAAGTTAAGGAACATGACACGATTTCCTTTTGCATTCATTAGCAAAACGGAATTCTAGTACCCGAATTCAATTTGGCGTTGATTATTAATTAGTTCTGGATTTAAAATAACATTAATTTGCTTTCGATTCGGAAACGATTCTATTCAGGACCGTTTACATAGAACTAAAACAAGTTAAATTGATTGAAAGGATAATTAATTCGGTACCAATCAACAAGAGAAAATCGAATCAAAATTTCTTTTCAATACTCCAAATTAAACAAGAAATAACTTTTTCGAAAACAGCTTATGTCAAATGATACATGCCTTGGTTACCAGGATTTAAAAAAAATCATTTTTGATTCATTGAGATTCTGGTAACTACAACCAAGTTTCTTATATCATAATAATGGAATTCGTTATCTACCATTTTCAATAAAAATAGAACAAATCCCAAATAAAACATCAAATGTAAAAATTTAACAGACTTGCAATGGTCGTAGGTGTAGATTGAATCGAGAAAAGGGAAAATCAGGAATTCTTCAGATTTAGTAATCCAGCGTTTAATTATTTTCGCTATAGAAGCATCTTGAGTAGTTTTAAAATATGAATGAAGAAAATGTTAATAATTCAGTAATTGCTTGAAACAAAATTTGGAAAATGGAGATAAGGTATCACATACAAAATTGGCAAAAATAGCCCTAACCAGAATTGAAAATAAAATTGCACTTAATGATGGTTTATCAAACAAGTTGAAAGGTTCCTCTGTATACGGCATAAGACATACGACATACGAACAAGCGAAATAAATATTAAAAGGCTCTCATAAAATTGCAACTTTATAGATATCCCAATATTAATGTTAGGGACGGAAATGAAAGTATGATTACAATATCAGACAAAGTGCAACGACAATAGAGTATTTGGCAAGAAGAAAGAAATCAAAATCCCTGGAAATAAAAACAGAGAGGACAAGGAATCGCAAGTAAAATTGAAAATATGAAAAAATAAGTTTCGAGAAAACGGAAAGGAAAAGAGACGAAACATAAAAGAAGATGAAAACAGATTTCATAAGCAAATTACAGATCCTCACGAGCTATTAATTTTGATATTACACAAGTGAAAGAAGAAACAGATTGGAAATCGCTGTAATAAATAAAGGGGAGAAGATAAGGAAACTAATGAAGAAAACTTAACGAAGATGAAAGAAAATTAAATCAGATCAAATGAGCTAAATCAGATAAATCCGCAATTATAGAACATGTATGAATGTCAAATTTGACGAGTAGAAGAAGAATAAAAGTATAACAAATTTGAAGCGAAGAATCTTAAGGAATTTTTAGGATAAGAAAAATGAAAATAAATCAGCAAATGAGAAATCTATGTGAACATCCTTGGATGGGGCTTAGAACACGTAGGCAGAAAATATGAGTTAAAGACGCATGGATACGAGTTGAAATTGGAAAGAAGGAAGAGCCAAGAAGACGATGGCCAAAAAAAAAGGGCATTAAAGATTGATAATAAAAGCTAAGGATAGGAAGAAATTCCGAAGGCAAAGGAGAGTGTTAAAACCATATGCTTGTAGAACAGGGGTGCTCAAACGGTCGATCGCGATCGACCGGTCGATCGCGAGTGCTTTTTGAGTCGATCTCTTGTTTTAGTTGATCCTCAATTACAAACAAACCATTAGTTAGTTAGGTACTTGGGAACATTTCATTGGCTTTTTAGTTAGAGCCTACCTTGCAGCCTCTTAGAGTCGCTCGATCGGAGTCTAACAATATTGGGGTAGATCGCCAGCAGTTCAAGTTTGAGCATCCCTGTTGTAGAACTACCACATAATATATGTTGTATACATGAGGGATTTGTTACAACAGAAAGAATTTTTGGGTAATCTTTTAAATGAAAATGTTGTAATGTGTACTATGTAAGAGTGGGTGTTTTGTTATGGATGAATTGACCATTAATCAGGAAGCGAGGATAGGAAAACAATTTTTAGAAATATTTTAGAATGTGGTCATAATTCACACGACTTTTTTCTCTTCTGCAACAAATACTGATGATACTTGAGTCTAATTAGGACAAAGACGATTTTGCCATTAAATTTTAAAAGTATGGTTTAGCTGGTTCAACCCGGAATGATTAATTACTTGTTCGTCGGCAAGTTCCGAGGCTAGGGGATGGAAAACAAGTTTTCTAATTTCCCGACCTAGATTTCCTCTACGCGTTTGCTGGGGAAGGAGAGATGTACTCGGTCAATTAAGAGGCACCGAGAAGTAGTAAGGTCCTACGGACACCTGCACATCCAGCAGAGGTCGCTTTTCTTGCTTGCGGCGGCCGCATTGTGTGGGCGAACAGCGCCATCGATCGGCCGCTCCCACCATTCCCGCCCCACTACCTGTAGAACGCACTGTTGCTCGTTTCGAAGCGTTTTGTATATTATTTAGCAATTCATTCGAACCTGCTTGTTAACACCTATTACTCTAATCCTTTGTTTCTTTTTTGCTGTTTCTCCCCCTTCTATTTTCGTTCGTTTTTTCCTCTCTTTGGGCAAAGCTGGGGAAAAAGTCTCCCTAGAACCGATGCAGCAGTAGCTTCGACACCATGAAATATGTATGACTCTTGTGGATTATCACAAAAGAGTTATGGGTAAACAGGATGTTTACGCAAGTCTCGTAGCGCTATAAAACTTTGTTTTTGAATTAACTTTGCCGGCGATTTCATACTAAAATATGCGATCTTGTTGTAAAATGTTTTACGATTACATTAAAGCAGATTGAAATTTTTAAAATTGGAATACATTACTAGCACGAGGAACGATCATCAATTTTGGTAGTTGGATACGGTGAAAAATCTTTTCCTATCCGTAGTAATACATCTTCTGTCTTTTTCATTACTAGAAATTTTTACCTGTCCTGTTAAACATTAAAATTTACAATCTAAGGCGCGACATCTTGCAATCACTTTTTGACTTAACGCTTCAGCTCACGAGGAAATAGAGCCGAAACAGCTGTACATACGATGCTCGAGGAATCTACTGCAATCAAAACCGAGTAGCAACAAAATTTTTAATTTAATTTTTAAACCTTAAAATTAAGTTAATTTTCAAAATGTACGTGACAAATTTTGAAATAAAATGTTTTAATGCCAGGAATTAGAGGGTAGACGTATTGAATCCTTTTTGTAGATACGTTTTGTTAATCTAATTTCATTTCATTTTTATTATTTTTTTCTATTGTCAAAACCAATGCTAGAAACTGAAATTGATATTGTCACCTAGCGGATATTCGAATGTAGTTATATCTTAAAAATTAGTAATTTTTATGTATATGAATTTGGTTCTTGTTTGAACTTTCTCTCTTATTTGGTTCTAAACTCAACTATAGACGGCGACTCTATAAACATATTCATGCTATTTTTGAAAACGTTTCAAAGTTTCTTAACGATGGATGCAAATATTAATGCTAGTGATGACATAATTTATTCAGTCGGCAGCTTCATATGCGAACTACGAATATTTGGACATTCATATTTCATAGCGTCGTGCCAACTTAATTACACCGCAAAACTTTCAGGCAAAAGCATTCTGGACACGACCTTAAAACAACCTACGGTAAGCCAGAAGAAAGCCAAATACCTGTCCGTTAACCGCATACAAAGCACCCATGTCTACCAACTTTCTCGAAACAAAGCTCAGGGCACTTTAACAAAGGCCGTTGTTTCTGTTTATACGAACGAAGTAAAAAAAATTATTTATTCTTGCTTCTCATCATAATATAATATTTGTCGTTCATTAAATTCTAAATGAACATATCTTATAAAACACTTGAGAGCTCTTTCGTTTATTTTTTGAATCGTTTGATTCCATTTAATTTATATCTATAGAAACTATTATTTCTTGCAAATCTACAACGATTTAATACAGAAGAGAAAAATTTCTTATAATTTTTGTTTTGGTTCATACCACTACTGGCTCCGGAAATTTACCTTTTGCGTTAAAAATAAAACAGGCTCCTACGTCACGCGAATGTACACAAGAAGTTTATGTAACTTCACATACCCACGAGTCAAATTGATTTTTACTGAGAACATAACACCAAATAGGAATAAGTCGACCTTTAACTTGCGTAATAGTTAATTTCGTCTGTACACAAACAGGCAAATCGGTTAATTTTCTGGGTGCAAGTCCATTCGTGAGCATTAATTGTTTCATTTCTCACGTAACTAATTACACAACACGACGCTAATTGGCTAACGAAACTGCATTAAACATTGCGACGTTCACCAATTACTCCTAATGCAATTTTAAATATAGTTCACCGCTTAATTAAATACATATTAATTTATTAAAGCTGCATTCAAATTACTTGTTGTCAGATCTAATTTAGTAAATTAAATCATTAAAAGCTCCAAAGAAAACGACCTAATGAATTCAAAATTAGTTAAGTCGCATTTATTTCTGACTTATTTTTTATAACATAAAATCACTTAATTTAATGCTTTAATTATTAGTTAGAAAGATCAATTCTTTTTAAACAGATATACTTATGAAATTCCGTTGAAACGCTATGCATCTATTTACTTACTGCGAAACATATACGTTTTAGCTTCCAGTTGAATCGATATCCGGAATGTGCAGACTTCCTAGTGAACTATTTTGTGTTCATCTTTAAGAGACTAGGAAACACTTCAGTACTTGCCCGTTTTCGTCCAAACGCAGTCAGTTTCTATTCTTAACACAATTTCTTCATTGTTGAATATTTATGAAAGAAATTTGTAATGAACAAAATGGTGTACACCAATAATGTACACCGACATGTCGTGCGAATTTGTTATTCAGTTTAAAATAAAATTACACACCAATTACAGCCAGATACGGGCTACCCAATAAAACTGCTTTGCACTTGATTACGTGTAAAATTGCGAAATTAATTTCTAGTCTTGAAGCTCTTTTATTGGAATTCTAACAATTTCGTCATGAAATGAATTTCTTGTCGAGAGCGAAATACTTCACTCAAGATTAGGAAATATTTCATGTTGACTACAAATAAATAAACAACAATCTTGTGGCGACTTAATCTTCAAATAAATTTGCACGTGACAATTACATCAAAATAAAAACAAAATTCTTGTTAAAATTTGATAATTGTATTTCCTTTTGTACTGGGACATATTTTTATGTTACCTACTCACCCGAAAAAAAAACACGTATCACACTAACAACCCCTTATTTTTCTACGAAACTCCTTTCAATACTTTTTCCACTTTTTCTCAATAAGTCCCACGCTCTCAAAAAAAAAATCCATCCTTGGGAATCTCTGCAAATTATTCTTCTTTAAGTGGTTCATCTAAAGCAAAAAGCTTCCCTAATATGCTTTTTTAAGTTTTTGAATAAAAAGAAGTCTGATGGAGCTAGGTCAGGCTATAAGGTGGATGCCTTTATCCATACTCATTGATTATCTGCTGCATTTTTTGTTCCTTTGAAACCCGATTATTGTATTATTTTTGCTAATAGGTATATGGCGTTTCTCCTCCAGAGCAGCTTTTGAATTTTAAATTGTCTTTCCATAGACCTTTCCATTTATGTTAGACCCTCTCGGCAAATACTCAATAAGCAAGACCCCTTCAGCACTCTAGAAAACTGTTGACATCACTTTCACTCATTTTACTAATAAATAAACCTTCCTAAATCTCTATAAACTATACAAATCAAATTTTACTTAGTCATATGAACTTCTGGTTCCCATGTTTTTCCTCTTGCCAATTTCTTTCCTTTAATCCATTTCATTTGGTTAGTGAATTAATTACCTTTGTAATTTTCAGAAAGCTTTTAAGCTTGAAATTGAATCGAACTGCAATATCATATAAAATGCCCGATGAAGCTTTCAAATTTGACCATCAAATTAAACGGTGACATATCAACTTGGGAGTTCCAGTATCCAGACGAAATTGTTTTCATTAAAAAGTACTGAAAGCAGTCGCTATTTTTGCCGTTCGTGTTTCTGCAATTTCCCAATTACCTTTTGGGAAAAATACAACACGTTCCGCATAATAATTTTCGTTGACCGCCCGCGCATCAGTCGTCATGACGTCACTGTATGGCCCCCGGTCGTTAAGTACATTGATGGATAAAAGTGACCTGAATCGAGATTTACAATAAATAACTGAATATGCCTTGAATATTTCTTGGAACGATATAGTCAAATCGTTATGACGGGGAATGTAATGCGTTACTTAAAAAGTACACGTGCATGGATCAGGTTGTCTTAGCAAGAAGACAATATGCCCTTTGCGGAACTATATTCAACACAGTTTTATTTCTTTGAATAGCTTTCTTATAAATTGGGTAAACTTAATGGCATTTACTTTTGCTGTTGCCATTTTACTTTTGTCCGTCACTATACTCATATCGGCATGCTTTGCCGATAGCAATTTTAAATTTACGCTTCGGAAAATACGGAGGTGTACGGGAAATTTATTTATTCGTTGTGATGATTCGTAAATTTATTTGAGTACGTGTGACCTTTGATGTACGTATATTGTTTTTAAATCTGAATTGCAAATATTATAATGAATTAACTAATCGTTGATGTTGAAAAATCAAGAGGCATCTGTGTTCTGTACCTAGAGTTTACAGAATTTGATTATTTTGCAATTTTGTATTTCTTAACGTATATTTTATGAATAATTTCCTGAACGTTTCTTATTATCTTCAACTCACAAAAACAAGAAAATGCATTATTGGTGTTCTATTAGCATTCTTTCAGATTCCAAAAAAATCAGAATCTATCGTAAACAATTCCAGCAAATGATTTATTGTTTATTTCTTTCTAAAATCATAACATTATGAATTTATTATTCGTTCAGTTTAGAATATTCGACCAAAAATTACTTTTTATCTATTTCAGTTCACTTAACAAGTACTCCATTCACTAAATATCTCTTCGGCAATATAAAATACACTGCGCTCTAAAAATTGCAAACGCGCGTGGTTTTACTATCAGCAAAGACTCTTAACATCGAATTTTATGCGCACAGCTAAAACTGACTCGCGTACTTACTCGTACGTTTACGATGAACATTCCTCAATTCTTCCCGTCTCCTCCTCGTCAGAGGCCCGCAAGAATTTTATTTGTTCGCATAACGTCGTAATTTTAGATTTTCGTTTGGACGTTGGAGCAAGCGGCCTCGGATCGTGCCTAATTAATAATTTGCACACCTGTTTTCAAAATTTCGCCACATCATCATTAGTTCTGAGTTGACGGTGATTGGAAAATATCTTCGCTTGGCCGACTGCCAAAATTATTTACAAAAAAAGATCAGGTAAATTAAGATCATGGATAGAGTTGAATATCGAGCAGTAATAAAATTTCTCACAAAAGAAGGAAATACTCAGTTTCTCCAACTTGTAAATAAGCAAAATTTTAGTCTAAACGATTTAAACAGGTGGGGAGTCTTTAGAAGACAACCCTTTCAGTGGACATCCGAACTGACAACAACAACACCAGAAAACATAAAACAAATCGAAAAATTAATTCAAGAAAATCGACGATTTAGAGTTCACCAGATAGCTGAGATTTCAAACATTAGTGGGAAAAGAATTTTCCATGTAAGTCATGAACATCTAAGGACGTTAAAGGTGAGCGCAAGATGAGGACCCGAATGCTCAATTCCTTGGATAAACAAGGGAGAGTTTTGGCTGCCTATGCAAAACAAGAATAGGACTTTATTGAGAAACATGTGACAGGGGATTAAACGTGGATCCATCGCTTTAACCCTGACACTAAATCACAATGAATGCAATGGAAGCACACTTAATAGTCAACGCCAAAGAAATTTAAAGTTAAACCATGTGTTAGCAAAGTGATGGTTACGATTTCCTGCGATTCCAAAGGGGTTTATTAAGCAGCCTTTTAAGTAAATTACAGGCGTCTATCAAACAAACTCGACCTAAAAATGTACAGGGCAAAAACTTTTGATTTTGCACGACAACATTCCTGTGGAGAACGTCGCCATTCTTCATGATTCCCCAAAGGATTTAGACTTCTAAGAGTTATTCCACGCTCCTTACAGCTCAGATTTGGTTCCCTGCGATTATTTTCTATTTTACTATTTGAAGAAAAAACTTTGTGGACTGAGATTTTCATACGATGAAGAGATTCAGTTACCTTTATCTTTTACCTACAGCCTTCCAATACTATACTATGCTAATATAGTATTTGTTTTAATACTCTATTATTATTGTATTGCTCTTTTTTTGTTTCCATATGACTTTGTTTCCCGATGCATTTAACTGATGGTATTTCTTCTTTGATTCTGTACCAATACTGTACTTGCTTTCTCATTTTTAATGAATTTACTATTGTTCTAAACCATTTTTCCTGCTTTTTTCCTCTTTTTAAAGACTTTGTTGCCCAAATGAATTTCTTTTTTCATTCAGACTGGATGTCCAAACGACTTGAATTGCTATTGTTCAATTTTGATTATAATAATTTCTTTCTTAATATTTTTTTAACATTAACATCTTTAACATTCCGCAGATATTTCCACTACACCCGAGCATATATTTTCATTTACTTCTTTAATTACCATTATCCTCATCTTACTTGTGTTAATTTTGGCTTCCTGTTCTGCTAATCCTTCTTTTCCAAACTTATGTTTAGTAGTCTGTCCTGTTCTCATTAGTTTATTTGCGAATGTAAGCTCTATCACTTTTTCTTTTCTCTGGCTCTTTCCTGAATGTTATAAACAATTATAAAATGGTAATAACTTTAAAAGCTGTGCGGCGAATAATCATTATAAATTGTTTGTTATAATTATAAACAATGTTAGGTTGACATTTCTCCTTGTCGTAATCCCACTTTCATTATAAATCCTTTTGGTTTAAGTTATCTGTTTTAATATAATTTGCATTCTGCTTTCATTAACTTCTTTTATCCTCCATCTTTTCAAATTGTTCTTTTAGGATCCATTAATTCCAAGCTTCCAAACTTCCAATCTTCTCTCTTCTTGCTTTTTTATGCTCGAAGTTGAAAATGATAAATCCTCAGAGTTATTGAACTTAATATTGTTAAAAAATTTTGTTTTGTTTCCGAATTCCAAAAAGGATTTTCTTCAATCAAAGTTACTAAACTCCTTCTGTAAGCTTCACTGAAATTCATAAGAAATGCTACATTAAATATGTAGGTATATATGAAATCATATTTATATTCTACGTTCATCTGATACGTATATTTCCGATATGTAAGAAACTGCTAGGTCGCAGGAGAATAGTAGTACAGATAACATCAATACCAGAAAAGCAAGTAAGACAAAATAAAAGAAGTTTCTTCCTCCGTAACTATATTTAGAAAGGAGTGTTACAATGTCGTACAAGCTCGATTTTGAAGAATCACAAACAGGAGCGTAATATAAAAAATTATTATCTATGATACTTTTAGAACTACATTTATAGATACTATTGTGGTTGTGTTTTTTTTTTATACGTTATACATATGTGATCAAAATATGATTCTATCAGTTCTTTCCTTTAGAGCAGTTAAATTATTACAAATTACATGTTTGTATACATAAATACATGTATCATCAGTATCATCACAGAGACAGCAATAACAATAACAAAATTTGATATCAGTGTCATACTAAATGAGTTTTAAGAATTGCACATATCAATAGGTAAAGCTCAGCTTTGTAGAATTAGCGGTTCAAAGAAATATTTATGTGCACGAATATCTCTCCTTGATGTCTACCATTTATATTTATTTCTAGTTTCCAGCTTTGATGTTTCTATTATGAACAATCATGCGCATTTGTAATTCATGTTTTGCTAGTTACTTATCTATTGTATGTCATTATAATAATTGAGATCGTTTTTCTTTTATTTATTCGTCAATAAATAATTTAATTGGTTGTTGAAATCGCAGTACCCTAGCTGCAAGTAAAATGCCATCAAAAATAAAAAATTCAGTACGCCTGTCAGGAAAACGTATTCCAAACAGATCCAGATACTCTAGAGATTTTTCTTTTCCCTCGAGGTATTAATAATATATACATACATCCTTGATCTGCCACATGCATCCAGTGATTCCCGCAAAAATAAAACGACGATGCTGTCAGTAACGCGCATACATCTTATTTACCTCGGAAATTATATTTCCATCTTCGAGTGGATTTCCAGTCGAAATAAAACAAATACGCTATGGCGAAAAAAATAATCCGGGAGTTGTGCAACGAAAGCTCCGAAATTGCAGACACACGGAACTTGACCTCGAAACTACGGCGCGTCGAGTGGAGCTCTCCAAAAATTGGCAATAAGCGGGATATATTGCGTCCCGAACGCATTTCGAAATTATTTATAAGTCACTTTAAATTTCGCCGGAAAGGAGCCGATTACGTAATCGAGAGCCGACGCGAAAATATCTGTTGGTTTCCCGGCCAAGTTTTGGCGAATTTTTGCTTGCGATGTTTTCTTAACAGTTTCGAAATTGTCCGTCGTCTTAAAAAAATTGTAAACGCAATTAATCTTAATGAACCATAAAGTAGAATTTGTATTTTAAAGTATTTTAGAATCAAATACAAAATTTAAATATTAAACGAGTTGATTCAATTAGAGTGACTCAATCAGCAGCAAGGGTTACAAAACCCGACTTTATAAGGAAAGTGCCAACTAAGAGAAGACTTTGTTGGATATGAATCCTCTTCAAAAACGGAAAATGAGTACCAAATTAAAGACCAATAATAAGAAAGTCATGAAAGCTACGAGCCAATGCTAATATCAAAGCAAACTGTTTGTATATTTTACGATGACTTCATGCTTTTGGCCTTATTCCTTTCTGATGAAGAAGTGCGATTTTAAAAAAAACAAAGTAATCAATTTATAGCCAAATTTTAATTCAAAACAAATAAATTGAAATTTGAATGAACTAATGAAAGTGTTAATTATAGCAGACTACACTTTGTTTTATTTGGCTTTCATAAAACTGGTCGAGTAGATACTTGGAAAATAAATAAAGTGTTCATCTATTTAATGAAGTATATCTACTGAATTAAATATAATTGTTCGCTCAAGCATTAGAGAGTCTACATAGGTATATTTATAATAGACATCTCAGTAAAAAATGCGTTTTGTTTCTCATTAATTTCCACATCTTAGTACGTGCTTGAAATCGTGCTAAAAGTTTGTTTAAACTGGCCATAAACATTTCCACGATTTTAAGGCTCTCTAATTTAAACACTGCTTAAATTATAGCCTGACTTTTCTGGTCGACAAAACAAAAAAAGAGCCCAATGAATGGATCGCAAACAGCTTTCGGAATTTCCAGGGCCGCTTTTGCGGAAAGTAATTTAATTCTCCCTTGAAAGCCGTCGTGCTTGCAGTTGCTGTTTTCAGTCATAGCGGAAACGCTTAAAGCGAAAAATATTTTACATTGAAACTGGTGTACCAAATGCAGATTTTCAGTTAATGAGGATTTATCGGCATTGCGTAGGAACGTGCAGCGATTTCCGGCGAATGCAGAACTTGAAAATGTCAAAAGTCGAAACGGACGGGTGAAACGAAGCTCGGAAAATCCCGGAGATTTTATAATATCGCTTGGATTTTCTCTAGCGATTATCAAGAAACAGGAGATCCTTAAATATATAATATCATGTTTACAAGGATTCTCTTAAAGTAAGCTACTGAATTATGGATAAGGTTTTATTTTCAACTACTACATTAAAAACAAAATATTAAGGATGCAAAGGATAAAAGCAAAAAAAATAACATTTTGAAAATATCTTAAAAATTTAATAGCTTCAGATTCTAAAACAATTTAAATACGAAAAGCAAATATGTATAACTTCAACTTCAATAGCCAGATTCATAACATCTAATTTTATAAAACAATTCTAAGTACTTTTTTTTAGCCGTTGAACAAAATAAACCGAGCCTACCTGAGCTGTAACTGAGTTAGGCCCGAGCTTTATGATCCTGGACGTACGCCAATATCATGAAATGAAGGTTTTCGTTATGTCATTTTTTCCAATAATAATACATATAATTAATAGCAACAGAAGATTTGCTTACAAGTTTTATTAGTTGGTTGTCGTCAAACGGAACTGTCGCATGCATAGAAATAATTGTAACAATAAATTCCATCATGTAAATTGTGATCTAAGAGCTGGCACAAACAATATTCTAATTCCGCCTTGAATACCTGAACGCATACGTTAATTTCGCGTGCGGTCCTTTACTACAGCCGAGGTGTATTTAAAGATAGCCGGTTTTTAATAATATTGGGCTATATTTGAGCCTGGATCTTTGTTTGGGTGTTCGGGTGGCTGTCCAAAATCCTTTATACTTGTAGTATAATCGCTTTAAATAAACAATGTACTTGAATTGTGGCAACTAATTCTGGCATTCGAATATTTGGAACTCATTACATTGTTGGGGTCTAAACATAGCAAAAAGAATTTATTTAAGTTTATGAGTTTGCTTAAGTGGTAAAAAATGCATGACATGATTTTTCTTTAATTTCTGGCGTTTTTTTATCCACAATTATCAATTTCGAATAAAACGAAATGACCTTGACAAGCTTCAAACAATGCTATATGCAATTAGATTTATTGCTTCCTTAGTATATTTGCAATTGAAGAATGAATACATACTTTAAAACTGACATCTTTTTATAATTATTCTGAATCTAGGAAGTAACAAGATGTGAAAAGAAAACGATATTTAATTATGACTTTCCAAAAGTTAACACAAATCTGTTTCAAGTTATTTAAAAAAACGTTTTGTTTTATTTCTTGTTTTAAGACTTCCGGTATTAAAGTTTAATCTCCTTATACTTTAACTTCAAATGACGTAATAAATACAATTGCGAGCAACTTATGATTGCTTTGGTCTGCACGAGAGAACTGCAAAAACCTGCGACACATTGCATTAAACATTCAGAAAGACCATTTAGTTTTATAATACCGGTTTGGAGGATATGAAACTTCTTGGCAAAATAGTGCAATAATTTATTCACAAGTTAAATTTAAATCATAAAATAGGAGACAAACATTCGTCTTGCAGCAGAAACAGCAGCAGCGGCGTTCTAAAATAGAGCACTAGATCAAGAAAGAGAAGTTTGGCACTTCGTCCGGGACTCCCGGCTCGAACGGTTCGACACGTCCACATTCACATTCATAGGCTGTTAATAAGTGCATCCTTGTTTCCGACCAAAACTTAGGCTAATTAGTTGTAATAAGTGAGAAAAAATGAGTGGTCCATTTAAGAGAAGACCGTCTTTGAAGACGTTACCACCAGGCCCTCTAATCAAGTCGCCCTCGCTGCGAAGAAGGTCCTCAATAGGAATCGGGCAGATACCGACTCCAACTCAACAGGAAGTACCTTGGGACGTCGTCGATCGGTGCTTCCTGCCCATCATTTACTGCAATGCTGTGGCCTTCATGCTCAGCTCTGCCCTAAATATCCTCAACATATCACAAGTGTCCACGCTCACGTTGTTCATACTGTTCTCGATAATAATCATCGCGTTGATTCTATTTTATCACAGTCTTAAGGTAAGCGACCATAGCTGCTTTTGATTTATTTTTGTCGTCTTGTCTCAAAAATAGCGTCCATATAAAGTGCATTATATATATTTGTATGGGCGCGAATATCATTTGACACCGATAAATTTCTAAAAATAGACCCATTTATATATAAAGGACCTAAGGCAAAGTAAATTTAGCACAGACGGCAATAATTCTGGCCGCGTTATATTTGGATGACTGCGAATCCTTTCCCGAAAACATTGTGCAGAAGTAACCCGTATAATAAGTAATTTTAGCTTGCTTAGAAAAAATGCATCCTTGCATCGACGCGTTTTGAAATTATTCCAACTTTCAGTGAATTTCCTAAGACATAGAAACTGTTACATAAACCGCACATTTTTTAGGTAGTCAGTTCAAATTGCATTCGAATGTAACCAATAAGCGAAAACAAGAGTACATTGGCTATTATTGCACATTCTTAAAAATGAAGAAAAAAAATTAATTATATTTTCTTACTTCTACTGCGTAATCAGTTTTTCACCAAATGTACAATTTTCAAATATTCAAAGTTTTTAACGAGCTGGCTATAATTTTTCAATTTTTTAAAGTAGATAATAAATCGCTGATCAAAATAAGAACTACTTAAGAAAAATTATTTGGGGCTCGACGATATTTTTAGAAGTGGGTTTCCCTGAATTAAATTATCGTTTCATGCGTTGAAGTATCAAAAAATACGTATACTACAAGCATCGAAATTATCTACAGCATATATTAAAATTTAAAAATAAGCTTTCAAACTTGTGACCCTTTACAACAAATAATATTATTTTATTTTAAGAAAATCTTAAAATAAAAATCGTCGTCTATTTTTGTTAAAAGAAACCTAAAATATGATTTCGTAAAACAAAAAATTATAAAAATATTAATCATAAATAAATATTTTGTTTCAGGCTTAGCTTGTACCTAATATAATAATTTATGCTTCTAAAATAACATTTGCTTTTATTGTTTATTTTCTTTACTTATTTTTTATTTATGTTTATACCCATTGCGATTTTTATTGTCTGGCTATAAGATATGTTTTCATCTACCTTTCTCTTTACGTTACACATAATCACCTCATCTCGTTTTCTGATGATTCGAGTCCATTGTCTTCTTTCTAATATCTATTCGACCACCTATTCTGCAATCGAATCTTTTCCTAAAAGTCTCCGGAAAGCTTCGCTACATATTTCCGTTCATTGCGAATTTTACTCTCTGGGTAGAAGATATATTTTCATTTACCTTTCTTTTTACATTACACACATTTATCTCATCGCGTTTCCTAATGATTTAAGTTCATCATCTTCTTTAACATCTATTCAACCATCAATTGAATCTTTTCCTCATTTGGCCTTTTATTTGGTTTCCTGCTTTTCTTAGGGGGAACTTCTAATTCATATTTGCAACCTAATAACGGTGGGACCTCCTTAGTAACGTGGTATAGAACATTTCAAATTATTCGAAGTCCATAAAATGCGCAACGCGCTGTAATGGTCATAAATAGATTACAATCCATAACGCATAATTATAATATTTTACATCAGTATTATGAATCTCAAATAATTTGAAACGTTTGATAATTGTTTCAACCGCTCAGTTATAGCAGGATGTTGTAACTTGCAATGATTCCCTTAGTTTACTGTGCTCCACAGTTCTTCCTGAAGAGGTGAAGTTCTCTACATCCTCCACATATTTCCATTTCGCTATTAGATTGCAAGCACAGTTTTAATTTTACTAACATTTAGACCTACTTTCTTACTTTAAACAAATGCATCGAGACAAAAATAGAACAGTTGGAATTTATTAACAAGTTGTAATAACTTTAAAAATTAAATTAAAATGTCACCAAATTTTATTCATATTTTGCCCAATTTGTTATTTACCTCGACTCAAGCTTAAGAAGTGTTTTCCTTGAAAAAACTGTCAAAAAAATCAACTCTTGTACACCCCTACTATAACAAATGAATTAAGTAACCAGAAAAGGATGACATTTTTTTGTATGTAAAAGCCATTTTGTACCACCCTCTTCCTTGTACGCGATTTGGTTCTATTTCTTAATTCGTGTAGTAAATTGTATCAAAATTTAAATTAAATCTTATAAAATAGAACGTTTTCTATCTTCAAACTGTATTTGCACGGAAAAATTTCTTGCTCTAATTTTGTATTGTATAAATGAAACCAAATCTTGTACAAGAACTAGAGAAGTCTAAAAGGGCCTTAATATATATTAACTGAAACATTTTAAAATTTGTTATTTAATAATAAATAATACAATAGTCAATTTATTGTCCTTATTGTTGAACATTTAATTAACGTTTTCGGTAAACGATTGTTACAGACTCCATTATAACAAGACTCAAAATTTTGTTTTGCGCTACAACAGTTTGCTTCTTCTTTAATGTTAGGCGTTTTTATACAATAAAAAGCTTACTGAGAATTCACAAAATAAAGAAAAAAATAAAATTATTGAAGCACAGAGAAGGAAACTGTTCCATTTTCATGATATCAGCTTCAACATTCTTCATTCGTTTGATAAAATATTTAAAAGTTGCAAACTATTTCAGGAATTTAGAAAAAATCTTCTATATACCTCTAATTTATTAGATAATGATCTGCAATATACAGGATGATTCTTGAATAAACCAGCAAAGAAAGTATTGTGAAAAAATAATTACTCTTTTTAACCTGTCGATTTTCTTTATGTCTAGCAATGGACTTTGTTAATAACAAAAAATTGGCAATGACAACCAGAATTTGAACACATTCGTAATATGTTTGGTTTGTTAATTATTATGATTTCGTGATTTTGTTTTCGCCATTCAAAAAGAAACAAATTTTAGTATTGTAAAAGATGAATTATAAATACAAATTTATACAAAGTCTGACAAAATTTAATACGTGCGTTCGGTGTATTATTTTTTCATTTTTGTAATTGATTTTAATTAATCTCAGAGCAGTTAATACACATGTACGACGCCTTCACCATCAGCTATACAAGAGTGTGTTATTAGTTGAAAGTTAAGTTTTACAACCGAATGATGATCACACCCTAAACGTTTATTGCACGCTTTTAAAGATGTAAACTTTTAGTTCTCCTCCTATGCAAGGACGTAACGTGCATTTCGGGTAAATTTTTAATTAATTATAAATTGTGTATAGAATTTTTTAAACATTTCTCCTATGTTCTGGAAGTCTCTTCTTTCGTCAGTATGTTTTTGTCGGCCTATTCAAGACTCACCTTGCATGGTAACTACCAAATGAGTTGTCCTTTCTTAAGAGTTTTTATATTGATATAGAAAGTTATACTTCAAAAAAAATATATAAATTCATAATTAGCAATTAATTTTCTCTGGACATCAATGGCGTAACGATCAATGCAAACATCGAAAGGCTGATCCTTCCCATAATTCACTTGAGAAACATTTTTTAAGTATGCCACTTTCGTATACACCAATCTAACGGTACCATTAACGAAGAATATTGATAATTATCCTCACTTGTCAGCCATATTAAATGAAAGTAAATGAAATTAATACTTCTCTGTATTAATTTCACTTCTTTTCGCATATCTAAAACATTTTTAATGCAACTTTAGTTTCGATTTTGATTCATCCTAGTTAGAAATGTATTTTTAACAAATTTTTAACAAACACAATAATCATCTTGTCAAGTCCGTTAAAAATACCCAAGGTACCTTGTTGTCGAGCGACAAAACATATTGTTAGCCTCTGATTTTTTTGAGTACTCGTTAGCCGAGCAAGTGGAATATTTTTGCGTCGGCATAATATATTGCGAGTCGCTAGAGTCTGCCAAAAAATTCTTCTGTATTTTTCTCACAAAGAAAAACGCATGTTTTAAGGTGCTTGTAATAGTGGTCAAAATAAAGTGGAGAAAAATCAGCATTGAACCCACAAGGTTCCAGTATAATATCACATTCCACGCTACTAAATTTTAACCTCAAAGAAATAAACGTTTGGCGTTTTAGAAATTAATTAGAAACTGAGATAACGCTTGCCAAAAAATTCTTCTGTATTTTTTAGGAAAGCAAAAACAAATATTTTAAGTGGCTTGTAATACTCGTCAAATTAAAGTAGAACAGAATTAGTACCTACCGAAGTTTAAAGTATACGCTAAATTTCTACCTCAAAGAAGTAAACTTCCGTTGTTTAAGTTTGGCGTTTCAAAAATTAATTAGAAACTGAGATAACACAAGATGTGCTACTTTAGTTCCGCATAACTTCGTAAACATTTGCTCCTGGGTGTTGTGAATCCTTAATGAAGTCCTGCCAGTGGGACATAAACTTGTTTATCATTTCTGCACGTTTCCTTCTGAGTGAACAACGTAAACTACAAGCGGGTTTGTATACATTAGACTTTTAATAATAATAATAATAACAATATAGGAACCGAAAAATAAAGTATATACATGAAGAGAAGAATAAGTGTTATTTTTTCAAAACTATTTGTAGAATGATCATAATAAGTGAGTTTTTATACCCATGTAATAAATAAATCTAAAATCTATTTGGACGAATATTTGTAAGAGAAAATGTCTCATTTATTCTGTTATCCATCCTGTATATTTGACAATATTAATGTTATTGTTTATACTTCGGCAAACGTGGGATGTTTCTGTTCAGGAGCCAAATTCTTCCCGATTGAAGCACCTCGAGCGTCGTATTTTCGGTCCAGCACCTGCCTCCATATAGCAACCGGGAACGCACCGTTTCATGTCTTAACAGCAATATGCTAGATTAAACCCATCGTAAATAATCCCAGTCCGTGGAAATGCGTCTGTCTTTAATGTTAACATAGAATAGCTCTGATGATTGAATCCATTATAGAAAGTGCAGTGATTGATTAAGCAAGGTTTTTTGGCAAAACGCGGGATTAATGAATTTATCTCTAATTTCAATTTGTGAGACTATTTATTTTATGTAAATCAACGAAAGAAAACGAGAACATTGTTTATTTTAGTCCTAACAGTTAATAATATTTAGTCTATTCTGTTAATTACATAACCACATGAATTATTCAGTGTTTATTATGACTTCGTGTTTCTTGTATTGTAATTGTTTTTATAATTTAGAAATAAAAATCTTCAATATTTATCTCAAACAGCGTTTTATAAATAACGTAATAAATAATGAATTAGATCTGATTTATTACGTCTCTATAAAGAGACTTGTAATTAAGTTATTTAAATGTCTAGTGCATTCTTTCTTTAAAGCGAAATAATTGAAAGCAATTCATCTCGTTCGATTCTTCTGCAATTCTACTGTTGTTAGTACATCTCGTCTATCCAATTTGTGTTCGTTATAATTCCTGCTCGTATTTCGCAAATTAATTGGAAATTTGTTTCGTCTTTTCGCTTCTATTAAAGCAGGAGTTTAGCTTTCCACGTTGCTAATAGGTAGAACTCATTTTATTGTTTTATTTCAAACGTGAAACTCTTTTTACGGACTTAATCCAAAAGTTCAATATACAAGAGCTTTCCTAACAGATGCAAATATGCAAATTTAAAGTGTCAGCTTAGTTTAATTTAATATTATACTCTCCGGGCATTCCTTTAAAAATTAGTTCTTTCAATACTTTCTATATCACGTTTTGGTCCTATATTTAGGGTGACCACATGTTCAGCATTGTACTGAAAAAAAAGCGCTTAAATTTATCATCATAAATTAACATCTGCAGATTCACCTACGTAGCAGTTTCAAATCGACTACGAGATTTCTAGCTCTTCACTCAGAACTACGGTGAAAGATATAGAGTGTTCTGACGCCGCATTCGGGTACGGCAGGTGAACCCTTTTCATAAATAGATAGCATTTAATCAAATGAACATTACATTCTAATTCTGTAGAATTTCTGTTTTTAAGCTTGTTCCAGTAAGTACGTAGGTTATTGGATAAATTACAAACTGAATTCAAATAACAGTAAACTCATCTGCAATCTGCACATTTTGTATGTACATACAAAGCCTTCAGAATAATTACACCCTTTACAATCAAACGCAATTGACTTCAGAAGCATTTAGTTGCCTGCAGGGCATTTTATTATGGTATATTTATCAATTAAAACGAATGTAGATAAATGATATAAAATTATTGTAAATGTAGAAATGTACCTAGAATGATAAAGTAATTTATGCAAATCTATTACAATGTGTTAGATACACTTTTCCGTATGTCCCATTTCAAATGAACAGTACTGAAATTTCGTCAAATTCACTCATGCATTCCCCGGATTGTTAATCATAATGAATTTTCTTATATATTAATGTATACTGTCGAATATATATTAGGTATTTTAATAATTTAACATTTACCTTCTGAGATATATTGTCCTCGAGGTAAAAACGTTTAGAACCGGCTCTGGTCTGGACATAATAATGTTAAACGATTTTATTCACTTTGAATTCATGCAAACAAACGCTCTATAGAGGAGCATAAAAAGTGTTTACGTGATATTTCCATAAACAATACAGTTTATTAAGAAACTGTTTACTCAGTTAACATGGTTTCAACACACAATGGAAACGTCATTTATTTTTTTTTTCTTTTTGGTGGTCGGTTTACATTAGCTAACGAACTGTTCCTATAAAATTCTGTTGTAATTTGAATAAGGCAATTCAAGTTTCTAATGAAATTTATTAATACACCCTTTATGTTTGTTCCTTGCCTAGTTGATTATTTTAAATAAATGTGTAGATGCAAACATAAAAGCTCCGAAATTGTCTGATCGAAATGAACTGCAAACATTTCAATGGAAACTGCCAAAACTCTTCGAAAAATAATTAAATTTTAACGACATACACTGCCGCAAAGTTAAATGCAATTAATCCCCACCTTCTTCCATAAACCATATCCGCACTTTATCCCAAGAAATAAACACATCGATTGATTCCAGCCATGTGATACGCGAAATGCGCAACCTCAATTTTATTATGCGAAGACGTAAAAATAATTATTCGATTTTTACGAGTTTCCAAATTTATTTCTTCGGCGCTTGTTTTATTTTTTCTGCGAGATTTCAGTGCCAAAACGAAAGAAAACTGCGAATCATCGGAACGTATTACAGAATATCTATCGACGAATAAATAATTTAATTTCGGGGAAAATACTAGAGAAACGTATAACAAAAATAGTTCGAAATGTCATTCACCAGAGCGGGCTGGGTTTATGTTACTTGAGTTACTGCGGGTTATTTTTATTTCAAAACAAAACGTAATCGTAAAAGAATTTTATGTACGGAAGCTTTCATTTTAATTTGACGTGCGAATATGAAGGAAGGCTCAGAATAGATCAGATATTAGTTATGAAGACAACATGAATTCTAAAAGGTTTCGTTTTGAGAAAAAAATTCAATTTTTGTATTCACTAATTTAACGCCCATCGTTAAGTAGGTTTTAATCCAAACCGATATAAACTTGGCACATTTATTTATTAGCCTTGCCAGTAGGGCAACAGTTATTCACTTAAATTCTTAAAACTCAACAGCAACATTAAAACATTAAATGTTGGCATGTTATGAGATATTCCGAGCCAACATAAAGTTATTGTAATTATATAGCATCAGTGTAACAAAAAGTGTATAATTCACTATAATTAATTTTCGTTTATTAATGAAACTACTAAAGCGTACTTTTTTCTTCGAATTAAAATGTGAATCATGGATTTAAACTAGTATGAGAGGACTAAAATTATTTGTTTATTTGTTTCAGATTACCATTGTAGGAAAAGCAGTCCTCCTAACAGGATGTGACTCGCGCATGGGTTACGCTCTCGCACGTTACCTGGACGAACTAGGTTTCACCGTGTTCGCAGGATTCCAAAGCATCGAAAATAATCTATACGCTGAAGTCCTGAAAGAAGAATCCTCAGGCAGATTGCACGTCCTGCAGCTAGATGTCTCCTCGGAAACGCAAGTCCTTGCCGCATCCCTCTACATCGTCGAGCATCTCCCCGACGACGCTTCCGGTCTTTGGGCGGTCATCCACGCCGCCAATTTCTTCGCGCTAGGAGAAATCGAATGGATTCCAAGCGAGGTTGATTTTATTTATTATCCGTTTGCGTCTCTATAAAGTTTTTAACGAGCGGTTTACAGTCGCGCGTTAAAAGTCTGTTAAAACGGTGCCCACGCCGCGCCCGTTCAAATAAAATTTAATTGCGCCGCTGATAATTAACTAGCGCATAAATTCCATCGCGTACATTTAAAATGGACTTGAATTCGATTCCTACGTAATTCTCTAAATGGTAGTAAATTACAATTAAATTTAATAGAACTATTTGTCGGTTCGCATAAATCGTAATTACGTTCAGCACGAACCCAACACCTAAAGTAAATCACGACTGATAAGACGGAGAAACTAAAAACTATTTTTTGCAAATCATAATATAAGAATGTCTGAAAACTATCTTAAAATCTCTTCTTTACCAAATTTAATTTAAGCTTATTTAAAGTCTAACAATAAATATATAAAAAGAATGACTGTGTGTAGTAATAAAAAATATAACATTACTGATTGATTTGTGGTCAATTCAAGAATTACTTTTGCAATTTTTCACATTACCATCGACGCATTCAAAAGACGTTCCCACACAGTACTATTAATATCTGAAATTCGCCGCAATAAATCTTTGTTTCGGCGTCAGTCTCGCGTTGTTTATTTTTGTTGACGGAGCAGTAGCAACAGAAGTATAGAATGTTAAACTATCTCTGGTGGGTGGAAACGCCCGCTCGTGGAAGTTGGGACATAAATTCCGAAGATAATCGTTTAATGCAGTGGCGGGCTTCTGTGTGGGCTTGCTTCTGCAATGCGGGCCCTCTCCCAAACAAAAGGTCGTAAAGTTAACGATTCGTCTAAATTAATCCTCGTCATTTACATAACAAAATTGATCGAAAACTGGACAGGCGTAGAATCATAAAAGAATTGACCTTTCATTTAATTCTTTGTTTATAAATACACTTAAGGCTGCTCAACAGCCATAAAAAATATTTATACTATAAATAAATATAACATTAAACCAGAAATAACTAAATATTTAATAAACAAATAATATAATGGACTATAATACGAATAAATCTACCCTCTTTTCATAAGACAAAAAAAATGTACACTATTTTTACAAAACTACATATATAAAACAATTCAAAAATACCCTTAAGAATCGCTTACTTTTCTACTTTATTACAGTTAACAAAGTAACATAGATTTTCCTTTGATGTTTAGTTTCTCTTGACAGGCTGTTAAAAGAGCAACAGAAGTCAATCTTATCGGAGCAACTCGCGTGACGCAAGTCATGCTCCCCTTAGTGAGGAGAGCTCGAGGACGCATCGTCTTCTTGTCGTCCGGTTTGTGCAGGGTAACTTCCCCGGTTCGTGGTGTTCACTGTGGTCTCTTAGCTGCAATCGAAGCCGAAGCTACATGCATTCGCCAAGAGTTACGTTCACGTGGAGTTGATGTTATAGTTGTAGCCCCCGGAGAATTTACCGCCTGTACTTCTTGGCTTAACGATGAAATGCTGATAGATGAGGCTAGGGAAATGTGGTCGCGCCTCTGCAAGGAACAAAGAAATGAATATAAAGAAGATTATTTTGAAACTGCCATCAGAAGTCTAGAAAAGTACACTAAAAGCCACGTAAGTATTATGAATTGAAACAAGTATAGGTGTAGGTGTATTATGGCAAATAAAAAAAAAACTGTTTCATAACTTTATGATGACGTTCCAGTCACCAATAAACTTAACACCTCCGGTAGAAAGTCGTGATAATATAACTTCTATACGTGTGTGTTCTAAAAGTTTTCCGCCGTTATTACGAAATTATATTAAGACAGTTGACCTTTTCGTTCCCCTGTGAATAGCTGTAAAAAAGTTACATGCGGAGAAACTTTGTAGCAGCATATTATTCAGTAATAATAAGTGGGCTTTGTGTTTCCACAGGATCCAGATTTAGCACCGGTTTTGAAAGCCCTCTCCGACGCTGTTATCCGCACTTTCCCGTTGACCAGATATACGCCCGTCACGCGCAGTGAAAAGCTCCAGGCCTTCATCGCCGACCATTTCCCAAGGGCTTTCTATGATGTAATCTACTCATAAATAATATCTTTGTTTTATTGCTTTCTCGTCATGCATAGTTTCATGTTCATCTTCAAAAAAAAAATTGAAGATAATCTATTTTTTTTTGTTATTAATAGTAGGACAATTTTCATGTAATTTGTTTGTGTTTTACTGTACATTTATTTGTTATTTTCGAAATAAACTGTACTACTTTAAGTAAAAATAACTGCATTATTTTTTTATTCAGTGTGTTAAATTTTAAGCTATTAATGCAAATATGAAACGCTAAGATAGAATGGTCTGGTTACAATAGTGAGTTTGCGGTAGGGTATTTTCCGTTATAAAAATTCTCGGTTAAATTTATAACGTTGAAATTATAAAAAGATTATATCGAATAAATAATTTTTAAATTTTGAGCCAATCAGAAAATAATCCATACGAAGTTTGTAAGCGTACACGTACTTTTAATAAATCAAATTTGAATTACATTCTTCATGTGATCTTTTTTTCGTATCGTTTCTACCAGTCTCTCCCTTATAGATTTCTTCAGTTTAATACAAAGAAAAAGAGGAGACCTTCGTGGGGTTCTTTAATCAACACAACCAGTCCAGCAGGATATGCTCTTGCAGGAATACTTCTAACATTAGCTTAAGCAACTATGTATATAGCTTCATTGAATCTTTAATGATAAAATACGGTATAAAACACGTAGGGTTGTACAATATATTTTTAAATACCGTATTTTTACTCCCTGCTTTTACATATAGTTTTTTTTTTATAATACCTGTTATTGTCGAAATTCTAGGGTTTCTATTGGGACCTTGATTTTATCACTACCATGTAAAATAGAAATTTTCGAAGATTCCTAAACATTCAGGTAACAAGTACCATAATCAGAACTGAAACATTTGACAGGTTCAAAGAAAGTGAATGACTGTGATTAATTGAATTAATTAATCTAACACATTCATGAACTGTCAGATCAGCCTGCCGTCGCGTTAATTACAGACATTCTTTATACCGATTACTCTAATCTGATTTTTTGTTGCTCACGTGTTATAAAATCCAAACGAAACCCGATTGAAGAATGATGAAATATTTAATTAGTAAAATAATTTAATGAGAAAAGTAGAAAACTGATCCAATAGTACATTGTCATACTCTTTTATTTCGTCAACCCACAAAGTCTCTGGATACAAATCTGTTATAATTTATGATCAGAGATAAAACGAGTTTAGGCAACGCGCAGATACATTCCTCCCAGAACGAACACGTACAAATCGGCATCCAATGTCGGTCGTCTAGCAACATAGCGCCAAAAATGCCGCGTTGAGAAAGTACGAATTCTTTGGCACCTCCACCACTCTCATTCTACGCAACTTAAGAGAATTTCGTCTTTTATCTGTTATAATTTACGGTGACTAATCACTGAATTTGTTCGGGGTCCGCGAAAATCCTCTGTTTAGCTATGTCGGCCCTTAATGTGACCTCAGTAATAGTCAAAATTTTGTTCTTTGCGATGACATGTTAATTGTTCGCACGGGTAATCTCGCATCTCGTACGTAGTAGCTTAAGCGGCGAAGATATTGTAGCGATTTATTTATTTATTTTTTGAATCAATTTAATGTAGTCTTCAAGCTTAAATCAATTTATTTTTTGATTCAATTTCAAAATTTCAATGATGTCAACTGCAGGTCATGGTATTTGTTGTACTTATACGACTGAGAAAGAAGATCTACAACGTTGTTTCGAATAATTGTGGATCTTTTATATTTAACAATTTTTCTTAATTTCTTCAATAGGATTGAATACTTTTTCGGTTTTATTCTTGTTGAAACTTATTATCTCACTTATTCCACCATCAATAACACCATCATCAACTGTTTAGGCTTTGTCTTGTAAAATGATTGATAAACTTTTTTTAATTATAATAGTCATTTACGTAACTAAAAAATAAATATAGGCAGTAATATACACGAACATGAAGTAGTATGATCTTACTAGAAAATAAAAATAACTCTGTATTGAATTCGTATTTGCCTTACTGCCTGTATTAAAATTTGAATATATACAAATTCGGATTATCTTATTATCAGTGATGAAACTGTAAGCAGGGTCTTACTCGGATTTAGAAAAAGAAACCATAAAATATTAAAAACAAAAAAAAAATAGAAAATTAAATATTACTACCAAAAGTTTACCCTTCTTACTGGGGTAGCGTGAATAGTAGGAGTTAAGTAAGCAGATTATAAATTTTTATACTTGATAATTGAATTTACGGAAAACATTTAGGGTAGTCGATTTTCGCTGCCACCACCGAATTTTTAAGGGAAATTAGGCCCTTACTTGCTTACTTAACTCCTATCAGGCCGTTACTATTCATCGGGGTTTCTTAGGTTCTTCCAGGCTGGAACTGTGCAAGACGCCACATATCGCAATAAATAAAAAAGAACTGTTGTGTACTCAAAATAGGATATATTGAGCTTTGGCATATAATAGAATTTACAAAATTCCCTACCTTATCTGGAGAGAGATGAGAAGGACTGCAGCAGTAGAGAGCCTCTTCGAACTTTCAAGGGGGCCCCGATATACTCCTTCCGGGATCTAGGGCACTCACTCACGGGCGATTTATTAATTTATTTATTTCATTATTTAAGAAAAAGAAAAAAAAAACTAATTTTTCTAAGTGGATCAAAACGGAAAGAAGTACGAACGTCCGCCTTCGCTCGGGGCTAAGCGAACATTAATTAATTTAAGGTTTGCATTTTCACTCGGCCTTATCTATCCCAAGACCAAAATCAACAGTTCTCACACTGGTAATTTGAACCGCTGGCAGATATGATTCCTTTAACTCTTATCTTATGCTACTTATAGGGACGCGCCTGGGAACTGTTTACGTTACGGCCGAGTTTGAATTCCTTTCGTTGCGTTTCTTTGCAGTTTAATTTAATTTAGATTAATTTAAAAAAACAGAAAAGACTGGAAATTTTCTGGGTGTTTACAAAACTAACTAATAAGAACATGGCCATATTGAAACTGTCTAATAGTTTACTGCTGTTATAGCATTCATGATGTGTTTGTATTAGCAGTGCTATTACTCAAAGACACAATTAGAGATCAGAAAATTGTGGCGCGGTGTCGTGACAATGTTTGCATTTACACGGTATCTTCGCCTAACTTTTATTGGTCGTCGGGCTTGCGATGGAGTTCTCGAGCTATTCTTCTGTTGATGAGGCCTCAATTAGGACCGAAATAGCTATACATTGGGGGCTCGGGGCCCCATTGCAATTCAGGGGCGACTTACAGCTAAATTTTGCCATAGATTATCGATATGTTTGGATCAATTTTAAATAAATTTTGCTTATTCCCTTTATTTATTTATTTGTTTTGCTTTATTTTAAATCTTTTACGTAAAATGTCGATGTCGTTTATGTAAACTGTAATTACATAAACAACAACACAAAGCTGCAATCCGAATTTTATCCCAATACCAGGCATGTGCACAAATTCGCGAATTCAAAAATGTAGGAGGGCATTCCCACAGGCAAGTGTATATCTTTAAGGTCGTTTTGCAATTTATCAAAGCGAGTTAGTTTTGCAGGCGTGAAAATTTGCACATAACTTTTTACAAATGTCTGCACACTAGTGTAGGAGCGACTTAAAGCAGTCCATTCATTAGGCAACATATTGGGCGACATGCTCGGCAACTTGGTTTGTGGCAACAAGTTTGCTAGTGTGTTGGCAATTAGGTCAACATGTTGGCAAGATGCAGGTCCCCGGAGAAGTATCCAAAAGCCTGCATGAACATAATTGCGAGTATGTTACTCAACATGTTCCCTAGTGAAGTGGCCTGCTGAAAATATGTTGAAGAACATGTTGCCCAACATGTTCTATAGTGAGTGGCATGATTTAATAGTAATCGTTTTAAATTAAATAATTAAATCAATTCAAAATTCTAAGTAGGTGAGAACGAGTAAAAAAGATAATTATTGTATTATTGTGTTTCTCAAAACAAATGTAGTACAAATTTATAATAAAAGAGACTAAAATGAAGTTGTAAAAAGTAGTAAATATAGCTATCTCTGCAAGTTTACAATTCGGTGGTCCAGAACTGGCGAAATATAAACTACTAACAAGCAAATATTTTGTAGTTGTATTATCTGCTTCAAAAAAATCATTATTTATGCATTATAGGCACGTGACATTTCGAATTGTTTACGGCATTCATAGCAATAAATCTGATAGGTAGTATTTCAATTTCAGCTGAGCTATGCTCAACTTTCAAATAGATTTATCACAGTTTATTGAATATTGTTGGAAGAAGCTCCGACGTAAACAATTCGCTTAAATTTTAATTACAAAATCGCTAAGTACCCAGAGTAACGACAAAAATCGATAACCCCGGAATCCGGAGTCTCCGGGCATGCGCTTATGCAACCCACCACAGTCGCGTGTATTACCGGCTGCCGTAATTCAGGCAGCAAAAATTTAAATATTTGCGGTGTTCTTTCGTAAACGTGAATGATAATCTTCTGCTGCCATCGACTATCTAAAATGGAAGATGGGGTCGATCACGTCGGTAAGCCGTTCAAAATCACAGATTTTCGGCGGGAGAACAGAAAAGGCGTGGTTGCTACGTCACTCGAAGACCTAACCTCAAAGGCAATGGATAAGCTGAGTATTCAGGGAAATGTGACTGTAACGTTAGAAGTGGATGGAACGGAAATCGATGATGATGAATATTTTGCAACTTTGGAACCGCACACGAATCTCATGGTGCTTACTGGTAACCAAAAATGGCAGCCGCCTGCGCCCCCATGTCGCCTCTCAGTGGACCAACTCGATGATGGAAAAGGCGGGCCTGAATTAGCAGGTCTCGTCGGTAAGCTTAAGCATAACCTTTGTCATGTGTCTCTTCTTGGGGGTCCCGAATTAGAACTCCTAAGCGATATGGATCCTGACTCTCTCGTCGATATAACTTGGCCAGACAAAATATTCCTAGAGCAGCTAAAGGAGGCATCCGGTCGTTACCTGAGCGAGAAACGACAAGCACAAGATGCAATGGACTTGCTACGACTTTACCAGGAGAAGGAGGCAGAATCCGGAGGCACGCAGTAAATGCCTCCGCAATTTATTCTGATAAGACTGATTGCCGCAAATATCTGTCCAGGCATACCCGATTGCTCAATCACTCGCACAGCCTATGTTAAACACCAACAAGGGTCGTCACTTCTAAATTTTAACTGACGGAACAATATCAGACTCACCGTAAGGCACAAGTCACACCCATATTTAATCACCCCACCCTAGAATCTAATGTATCGATTAATACTCTTGTTAGTGGAAAATGATAATTCCGATAGCTGTGATTCTGGGCCAGTATTTGCCTCATTCTTTTATATACCCTTTTGAATTTTATACCCGTTTTTATGCATAAGTGAACCTATTAATTTAGATTAATTCTGTCTTTAGCTTTAAATAAGGTAATTTTTAAAAATGTGCTTCAAAGAAATTGCACCAGTGTGTTGTAAATAAAAAGAAATTCTGATAGGTACTAATAATATTCTATTCTAATATTCTTACATAGTTGAAGTAATGTATAATTTATTCATTGTTACTCTTCTAAGTCTTGCATATTCATTATTATAAACACGTTTACGATATGCTATATATTAACTGTAAATTACAATTTACAGACAACCACCTCTAGAGAATAATTTTATAGAAATTTTGTCAATAACATCAGCTGTTTAAAAAAATTACATGACAAATTTGAAAACGTTAATATAAGACGTTTGTTATATTTTACTTTACAGAAACTAAGAGAGATCTAATTTTTGTAAACTTAGGCAGAAGTAACTAAATTAATTGTTCACCTAATTATTTTAGTTGGTAAATAAATTTTACTAACAAGAGTTAGGGGCATGATATCCATTGTCGTTTCATGTAATTTTAATCAAATAGTTTTATTACCTCAACTTATTACACAAATTGTATACAACTACTAAATAATAAACAATAAGACAGTAGCCATGGTTTTATTTTACATTGACTTTAAACAAAATTCCCTTTACAAGTATGAAAATCTAAAAGAATAAATATCTATGTTATATTCTAAATTAAATCGTCTATTTGAGAAACATGAAAAAATAACTTCCTAAAATTATACAAGTCTAATAATTCTTGTGTGACATTGACGTTAATAATGAAGTAATTTAATAATGTTTAGTTGATGTGTCGTAATCATGTTACAAAAATGAGTTTCGTTATGGTTAAACTTGATTTATAGTAGAGTACAGGGACTCTTCTCACGGAAGGGGTTGATTCTTTGATTGGAGAACCCCACTAAGAGGCAGTCCTCCTGTTCATGTTCGTTAATGAACTTGATGATATCGGCAACTGCCTGCGAGACTGGAATGCGTTTGATAGCGGCTTCCCTGCGCAGCTGCTCCGTTACAGCGCGCTGTTGTTGTAAGTTTGAAACAACCATGTCCATGAGAGCAGTGTCCGAGAGGCCTATCGTGCTGCTCCTTCACGTACACTTCACAGAACGAAAAAAGGGTGCGGTCACTAAACCGCACTACACTAACTCGATAATACAACCGACGAACACGACTTACGATCACAATGTGATTTGGCACTCCTACGTAAACAGGAAATGCTTTTATTGAAGTGAATATTAAACTAAAATCATTTTACTTCGACCTTAACCGACGTGACGTTTTCATTTGACACATACGCTCTACTGTTTAGGAATTTAGATAAACCAGTTTGGCAACACTGACATCATAATAATATAAATAAATATAAATGGAAAAATAATTTTTAAATTAAGATAAATATTGCCACGAACCTTAATTTCTTATAATTAAATAGTATTGATTGTGTTAAGGTATTTAAAAATCAGTGGAGGCTCGTCGGGGTGGGTAAGATGGGCTCTGTCCGTTCTATTAAAGTTTATCAACGCAATTTAATCTTGAAAATAGTTTTGAACTATTTTTTAAATTTGCGAAGAACCGCCACTGTTAGAAATAAATAAATACCTGTTGCGTGCAAGAATTGTGCGTTACGTTGGTATGCCTACACTGTTTGAAATATGTTGGTACCTGTCTGGGCATCAAACATTTGCTGTCAACCTAACCTAAAATCTAAATTAGTTGTCATTAGAGCAAAATTCAATAAAATTAAGTAAATTCTCTATTAACATGACCGATCTGATTGTAGATTCGAATATCAGAGGATGGGTGTTTCTGCCGATTGTAGTAATAACTTTCCTCGTTGGCATCTTGCGGCACTACATTTCTTTGCTGTTGGCTTCGCAGAAGAAGGTGGAGCTCCAGCAACTCCAAGACAGCCAGATTATAATGCGTTCTCGTATCTTACGTGAAAACGCAAGATATATTCCGAAGGCTTCATTTAACATGCGCAGACAATTCTTTAACAATCAAGAAAACGGTTACCTGACTCAGAAACGTGAGCACACTACTCCGAATATGATGACTGATCCAAGCATGATGACCGATATGCTGAAGGGGAATGTAACTAACGTCTTGCCGATGATTATCATCGGAGGCTGGATCAACTGGATGTTTTCTGGTTTCATCACAACCAAAGTACCGTTTCCATTAACATTGCGTTTCAAGCCGATGTTACAACGCGGTATTGAATTGAATCATTTGGACGCATCATGGGTTTCATCCGCTTCTTGGTATTTCCTTAATGTGTTCGGTTTACGCAGCATCTACGCTTTGGTTTTGGGTGAAAATAATGCCGCCGACCAAAGCAAGCAAATGCAAGATCAAATGTCAGGTGCTGCGATGGCAATGCCTCCAGATCCAAAAGTGGCTTTCAAAGCGGAATGGGAAGGTCTTGAAATAATAGAGCATCAATGGGCTTTGGCCGATATTGAAAATACGATGGTAGCGATAGGTAGCAATGAATAATGAAATTAATTTTAAAAATTAATTTATTATCGTATTGTTAAATATTAATTGAATATTGGAAGTTGTTAAGTGTATGAAATTGATTTATGTGAATGAACACACTAAAATTCTGAAATAAATGTTAATTAGAATCAGATTTTTTCTTTTGTATTTCTAAATACATCAAATTTGAAACTTTTTTGACTAATTAAAATTTTTAATCTTAATTTCTTTTATTGGATTCTACAATGTTTGTTTTGTTTTTTGTTTCCTACACAAAATTAATGAAATGTTAATAGAAATATTTCATTTAAAAATAACATTTATTGGTATTCAATACATGTGATCGCATATTTAAGAAAGTTTACTAAAATAGATGAAATGGAAGTCTTTGCAATTTATGTTAAATACACACCACTCGGTTATTTCTACGAATTAGTTCTCCTTTTTTAACCATTTTAAAATATATGAAGTCAGTTTCAATTTATGTAGTAAATGCACGTTACAAATTAATAGTAAAATTGCTTTCCATCACTTGGAATATTATAAAACAAAGTCTTAATAACTACATCAACTTGTGTTGTACCTACACTATTTACTCTATTATACCATTCTTTATCAAACTTGTAATGAAATTTCTCTAAATGGCATATATACATATATAAATAGAAAGAAATTGCCCGCAAACCTGAAAGCATGCTTACGGTGATGCTCAAAGAATGTGGACTCCAATTATGTTTATTTTTTTCAAATTCTAAAGAAAGAAGTGCCTAGACGTTTATGTTCGCTTTTAAATCTACACGTCTCTCTTTCAAATTTGCAAAAAAAGGAGACGATACAGTTTTATAGATTATTTACCCACCAACACTACAAACATGTCTAAATGTGAGGTGTTAGCCTCAGAGGTAAAAGCTTCAAAATGAATTGTGCTTACAAGTTTTTCAAACTTCATAAAAGCACTCTAAATTGCAAATAAAGTAAACTGTTTCTGTAAAAGAAGGACTTTACCAGACACTTTGAAATTTGTACTGGGTGAAGTAGGCATTTGAGAATGGCACACACTTACAAGATTAATTCAGATTTTAGGTGTTTGTTTATGTTGTTGCATGTATGTAAAATATTGGGCGTAGCACCTTCTTACAACAAGCAGAAGAACAGATTTTTCGAAACTAAATTTCAGAAAATTTACGCCGTCTTATTACAGACTATAGCTGCGTTGTCTTTCTTGATTCCTCTAGATAGCCGCATATACTGGCAAAGACGTTATCCACAAACGGTCGTCATAATTACAAATTATTCAACGACTTCATCATGCTTGTTATTCGTGACGGCATTAATAAGTGCGAATTTTTGTAACTCAAGGCGCTACGAAAATTTACTGAACAATTTTCTGAAGCTAGATAAAAAGATTCGTTACTTCAAAGTTATAAAGGAAGAAAGTAATTTTTATTACTGCTGGGAAAGTTTAATAATTCAGGGATTAAACGTGTTTTGCCTAATTGCAGCAGTGGAAGTTTTATTTTTTGATTTTAAATTAATCAACATAAGAGTATACATGCTCGAATACGTCTTGCGCTTCTTCGCCTGTTCCCTAGCTGTGTTAATGAACAATTTAATTTCCTGTATCAAATTCAGACTGGAATCCGTTAATAAAATTATTTTGAATTTCTCGCTCAAGCACATCCGGAAAATATCAACACTTGACTTATACGAAGTCGCTTTAATTCAGAATAAATTCTGTCCGGTAAAGTATCTTGAAAGGACGATGCAAATTTATTTAATGCTGATGGAACAAGTTGAAATTTTCAATGAAATTTTTGGTTGGATCTTGTTTTTCTTAACGATGGAGTTTTTATCTGCTGGCTTACTTATGCTACATACAGTAGTTATTCAAAGAAATCAAGAGTATGGAGGACTACACTATTTGTTTTTCGCCGGAATAGTCTTGTATTTGGTCAGTTTTAATATTAATCACATATTCGACATAAAATTCTGAATACTGTTTATCTTGTAGCTCATCCTTGTAACCATGTCATTTTCTGCGGATGGGGCTGTAGCAGAGGCGAACAAAATAGGACAACTCTGTTACATCGTACTACAGGACATATGTTGCGTTCGCGAATCTTCACAGCAACGTCAAGTAAAAGATCTTTTACGTCTCCTCGGAAGACAAGCTACACTGAAACGTCCACAATTCACTGCTGGTGGAGTTTTTAAAATCGATTGTACTTGGCTTCTTAACGTCTTACAGTTAACTGTGTCGTATTTCATTGTAGTATTGATAACATCTGATGAAATGCAACAAGAGCCCAAATATTAAATTAAAAAAAGAAATCGCACATTCTTGTATGACCACATAATATACTCCATGTATTCAATTAGAATTTTAAAAAGGCTCTGAAAAAACTGTATTTGTTTCTTTCCAAATTTCCTTCAATTATGTGATTGATAACAAACGCACTGGGTTGGAAAGTAAGTAATAAAAAATCTCGCAGTTATTACTTTCTCACAAGTGAGGTAGAGCATATTTTAATTTATCCCAAAATCGAGGTTTATTCCATTTAATGAAATGACATGTCTTAAGGTACTGCTTCAAGTCTTCATCCACAATATTTTCGACATTGATATCTCTGTACAAAATAATAATTATTTCAGCGTTACCTTCGACGGCCCTATCATAAGCGAACCTCATCTCCATCATTGCCCAGTTACTCTTCAAATAGTCTGGGGACATAACTACAATCGTCCTCTTCGACTGCTCTATTGACCTAATCATTTCATGAGTTATCAATTCGCCAGCGATCCAATCTCTCACGTGGATACAAATCTTGTATGGATTTGATCCACTTTCCAATACTCGTAGTAAATGCTCGCTCACGAAATCTTCGTCTTTGAAGGTGTAACATATGAATGCGTCGTATCGTCTGTGAGCAAAGATTTCCTGGCGTTTTACACAAGGGAAGTACAACTTCTTGGCGAATAAATATACTTTTAGGTCGTATCCATGTCTGTAATAAAGAATCACTAAGCCCGAAGAGACCAAACCCAGTGCAGTAAAACAGGCTAATAGTACCAGTGCAGTTTTAAGAAGCGTTGGACATAAATCAGAGTCACTCAAATTAATCAGCAGTTTATTGTTATCTTCGCACTTTATATTCTTTGCATCGATCTAAAAATCTGGAGAATTATTTATTATGAATGTAGGTGTATTTGCATACTTGCTTCCTTATTATGGATAAGAGTTTGCATGGCGCGGACAAATTTTGAAAACTCACAGCTACATCTCCATGGATTGTTATGTAGAGTTATTTGCGTCTTTGATTTTGATTTATTTAGAGCTTCAATTACGTTCATATTGAGCAGGCCTAAATTATTATTGTGAATCTCCAATATCTGCAAAATAAAGTCAGTTCTTATTCGATGTGTCAAATAAGGAAGTTATTATTTTATTTACCTCTAAATTTTCAGGGATCCAACTGATGACTTCTATATTATTATTGGATAGGTACAATTTAGCTACAGAATTGAACCCAATATTTTCGTTAGGTCCTGATTTCAAAGAGTTTTCCTCCAAGTGCACTTCAATTTTCCAAAACTTTGGGACATTCAGTCTGGGGATCTCATTTTCCAACCTCTTCGTGCAATTCACGATGAAAGTGGTTTCCCATGGAGCCACAAAACAGGCGCAATTCCTTGGGCAGAAAGTGTCCCGGTTTTTATGTAGCAAGCATAGGTATCGTTCGGTTTTCACACAAATCCAATTGGAAAAATCGACCTTTGTAGTTTTTATAATGTTAAAGGAATTCACTAAATTTTGCAGCTCTGTATTTAAAGCCACAGGGTTTCCGCTGAGAAATATAGTATTTTTGCAACGCGGTTTCGCGTCATTAAAAATAGTGTAACACTCTGAGGTGTCATTAACGTCGTAAGTTACATTTTGCGCCAATGCATTTTGTATTACTTGTAGCTGAAAACAAGATTAAAAATATAAAATTATTTATCAATTGTAATGACTTACGTTTAGAACATTGAAGTTATTGTTTCTTAGATCCACATTGAATGTTGGTTTCGCCCATTCGACCAAAAAGTAGGATAAATTATTACTTCTCAAATCCAGAATTTCTAAACTTTTTGGATATATCATGCCTCCATAAGCTTCATTGAATTTGATCTTGTTGTTTCGTAAATTCAGTATTCTGAGTTTCGCATTCGATACAAACGCGTTGGTATCAACTGCGAGAATGAAATTGTAACTGAAATCAATCTCCTCCACGTTCACCAGGTGCTGGAATACTTCTTTTTGTATCATCAAGAGTGAATTGTGCCCAAGGTTTAATTGCCTCAAATTTTCTAAAGACTCAAAGATGTGGTCATTCAAGATATTAAACTGCATTTTCTCAATGTTGTACTTCATGATTATTTTTGGATCTGCTTCAATTTTACTCATGAGTCCATTGAAGGACAAATCTAATTTATACAAATTCGGTAATCTCTGAAAAGGATTAGCGCCTTTGAGGCGACTGAACGATATCGTCAAATCATTGAGTTGGGGTAAGTCATCGAACATATTCGCTTGTAGGGTATAAGATTTCAATTCTAATTTCTTCATGTTTCCACTTATCGCAGTAACTCTGGGATTTTCTTGTGAAAGATGACGCAGTTTAACAGAGGTCGCAGAATTGAGTCGATTTATCAAACCAGAAAAATACGTCCTTTCAGCACAGTTTATGAGAGTCACGTCGTCAGGGATTTGCAAATGTTGCAGGTCGTTTAAAATGCTCTTATCACACGATTCAAGGGATGCATACTGACATTCAATTTTGAAATACGGTTTCGTTGAGAAGCAAATGCATTTCTCTCGTGCATCACGAGATTTTATTTCGCAAAGAATGATGAGGAATATGGAAAAATGAGGCGCATATTTGAGCATCTGAAAATTTAATTTAAATAAAAGACGAAATGCAGAATCTAATAAAATACTTAACATGGTACAGTGAGGTAGGGAGGGACTTACGTAATTGTGTAATTCGATGAAATTGCAATTTTTATTATTATTTTCACCAATCAGTTAACAAGAACACAAAAGTTTAGAATTAATAGGTATAGAACTAACGCAAGACTGATGCGATAAGAGAACCAGTACATATTTGATTCACGCAGAATATTAAGATAAAGAAATCAATTAAGAGATGACCCTTGCTAAGTAATTTATACGTCGGGTTTTCTCTACTTTCTGTTATTGATTTAATTAAACAAAGCTCTCAAACCCAAAGCGTCACTTTTATCTTAATCTAAATTATTTTTAATTTTTGAATACACAACTTTATCAAACGCAGAATCCTTTTTTCCAATTAAAAAATGTGAGAGTGCGTGGTTATGTTGCGACTAATAAATTACTTATTACTTAATTGTAAAAGAACGACGAAGTAGGAACTAGTTAAATTGATTATCGTGAAAAGCCATGCGTAATTAATATCGAAAAATCCGGCTGCAGAAAACCAAGTCCATTTCACCGACGTCTGCCTAACCAACCCCAATAAAATGAAGTGCAGTGAATTTTCTTTGGACAATTTAGAAACCTTCCTCAGTTTTCGCAGTAAATTGTAACAATTGTCGCCGAAATTCCGCGCTTCTTTAGTAGCAGCACTAGAAGCACTAGCGATCATTACTCCCATAAGCTAAAACAAGTAAATTACGCAAATTTTCTGTTAACAGAACAAATACTTACAAACACCATGATAACCCATAAAATCCCTGTGAGATGTAGAAGCGAGAAATAGATGTACATAACTTTTTCTATAACCGTAATTGCGAGCAGAAATAAGTTGCTGGATATTATGTTCAACGTCAGGAAAAATATGGCCCAACCGAAAATTTTATTAAATAATTCAATTTGTTCACGCAACAGTAAGAATACCTTGTTTATATTTTCCATATATTCAATCGAAGTGGTGATTTTAGTGTCGCGTTTCATGTGTCGACAATGGTGTGTGAGAGTCTCAGTCGAACCAAATGGAAATTGTATTACAAGTTTGCTTAGAATTATGAATCTTTGTTTAATGGATAAAATATAGTTATATAGTAGCAAAACTGAGAAAAAAACATGAAATCTTTCAACTTGTTCTACCATGTAATGCTGTAGCCAGTCCATCCCTTCGATGTACCAGTATGCATATGCAGAAACGAACACAATCGAAATTGTTACAGTTTGCGATGCAATTACTTCTGCGTAATAACAAAAGTTGCTTCCTGTGAGATTCGAGCCGAATCCTTGTAGCATACGATCGATCTTTATGAAGTTATTCATAAATTTTATGTAATTATTGGAATTCCAGAAGTTTATGCTCATAACAGAAATCGAAAACACCAACGTCGTGGTGCACGAAGAGTATATGTCGAGGACAGCCTGGTATCGTCGAAATATCGTGTGAATCATGTATCGAAACTGTACGGGTATTAAGTAGCCCAGTGCTATCGCGAACAGAACGGCCAAGGCGTACCATTTTTGCCATTTGAATTTGAGAAATTTCCTTTTTTTCGAGTTATAAATTGGGGCTACTGCAAATATTAACCCGATCGTCAATAAAGGCGTCAAATATCTTATATCACATTGCCTTTTATAGCCGTGAAAATGCAACATTTTCGTTGACTGGTTTTAATGCGACAACTAAATTTCGTATTGAATTGACGTACATTAACAGCTAATTGAGATAATCACATAAAACGTTGGTGGGTAAGTAATGGATCTTGTGAAATTGTATCACTTAAGGTGCCGTTCCATTTGAGAGTAATTATTGGCGAATACCTCTCGAGATGCTATTGAGGTGTGTCCACTGACGATGAACACTTCTGAAAGCATTTCGAGAGGACCGCCAATAATTACTAATGAACTGACACCTTTAAATTTTATTTTGCCCATTAACGAATCTTATTCCATGTAATTTCTTTCTATTTTTTTGATTATGTAGAATTATAAAAGAATACCTTCAAGAATCAGAAATCAACGATATATCGTTCGGCCAAGCGTGCTGTATATAAAATTTCCAACCATAATAAAAATCAGTAGATACGCCAAACATTTCCTGCAGAGCCTTTGTTGCTAGCGGCCGGTCTTGAAATTAAACGTTGGAGAAGAGTGCAAGATATTGTTTGTAAATAAAATTGGTTTAATGAAACTGAGACCATCGACTTGATTTTTTGAAAGCTTCATGTTTTATTGCTCGACTGGATCTGATGAAATAAATTTTTCTTCGAGTGTACTTCAGAGAAAATATAATGAAGCTTCCAAATGAATTAGTAATTAACGAAAATTTTTTAGTTTATACATTCATACATTTTCAGGTCATAGTTTTAAAATACTTGATGTGGACTGTTAGAAGTTAGAATGACGAATATCGAAAGACAAAAACTTTAAGTGACTGAAAATTTTTATAAACTCGTAAACATAACTGGCTTCCGTTTATTTTACGTCACTCCTTAGAAATAACGGAAATTTTATGTATTGTATATTGCAATGAGACCTTTTTTTTGATGTCATATACAGACGAAAGTTTTCAACTTTAGATGGATGGGGGATGCTTTATTGAATAAGCGAAAACAAAATTTTAAACTTGAGTCGGGTTTCGATATAACGAAGTACGAAGAATATAAAAAATGAAATTGATAAAATAAATGAAATTAATTCTGAGATAATGAACTAAAGGATTCTCAAAGAAAAGCGAAACAAATGACATTGGAATTATGAAGAATGAAGTAATCCAAAAACAAAAGAAGATCCACGATTCTCTCAAAAGGAGAGCAAAAATTTAAAAAAAAATAATAGGAACTAAAAAAGAAATTGAATATGTTATACAGGACGGCGCTAAATTACGTGGACATGGCTTAATCACTGATTTCTGAGCTCAAAATAAGACGATAGAACCCAATTCAATGTACTTGGTTAAACCAGTATTTTGCTTCAAAGTTCTTGAAAAAAAAGTAATTTTTCTAATAACAAGAGGACTTGAACCAATTTGGATTGTATTTGGTATGACGATCCACAGACAGGCAAATCGCCTTTTCAAATGGTTTTAGTAATTTGAAGTGAACAGAATTCATTAGGAAACTTTTTCGAGACTTTGTAATTGTTGATAGTTCTTACAATTTAGTCACGAAATAGGAAAATCTAAGTGCCTATTGGAGAATTGCCTCTTACATACAAAACTAATTTATTTTTAGGAAGAGCCATTCCTTAGTAAACTTCTCTGTGTCTTTGCAATAGAAAATGATAGATGTGTGTGTCAAAATTACAAAGCTCCAAAGCTCCTGTTAAGGTGCCGAAAGTAATTATTGGCGAGTAGTTCTCGAGATGCTAACGATAGTACTCTCAGAAGTGCGTCCATTGAAGACGAATACGTCTGAGAGTAAATTAAATTAGGAAAATGAAGATAATCACGTCCGAGCTCCTTTAAAGTGATATGTAAAGTCTGAGCTGCTGAAAATCTGAGCCTGGAAAATTTACCCTCTTATCCACCTCTCGTTGACCCCTGGCTATGACAGCTAAATGAAATAAAACTGCATAAAATCCTTTTATTTTTAATATCAGCCTTTAACAAAATATTTTAGGATTTTATGGAATTTATACATTAAATAATAGTATTTTTTATAAATCACTATAAGACTACAACAAAGTAACCGTTGATACAACAAAAAGTTCCTAATCAATGTCGAAACATTAGAAATAACACATGTGGAAGTAAATGCATACTATACCTTATTTAATACATTACAATATTTCAGTTAAGAGAAATATTTTGAAAAAGCATCGTGCAATTTGATGATTATTATTTGTCTAATTGAAAAAAATTCAATATATAAGATGTAATGAACACAAACATATTAAAAGGCATCGTACGGTCGATTCCGAAAAACCCGGCCGCAGAAAAGTCCGAAGGGGCCGTAGCTGCTCTGCGTGCTAAATTTACCAAAGCTTCTTCAAGCTTTTCAAAATCTACAAATCTCCAGGACTGAGACAAAGTTGATAATGAAGTATAACAGACTGCCGTCGTCCTTCTAGCTTCGCTGTTAGCATCGCCGCAACAAAAGGCACCCACAATTGCCACGACCTAAAATAATTATTTTTCTTGTTTGGAATTATTATGAAAAAACATAGAAATAGATGGTAGTGCTATAATAAAGGCTTGTTACTTATTAACATTTTGTTCATCTCTTCCTTAAAAAACGATTTATTTACTAATTCGAAAATTTCAATTTTCTTTTACTTTTCGCTTGGTTTAGGTCTTCTGGATTCTTGGAATGATAGATCTGATAGGTTGACATGAACAATTTAGATACATAATCGTTTCTCTAATAGTAATTACTTACTATTGCTTCTACTGCCCAAATAGTACATAAAATAATGAAGAGAGTTCCTTGTTTCCTGTGCTTAAAATTATTACTTATCATACGTGCAATTCCGTTATTCGTTCCAGATAATGTTGTAGCTAAAGCGTAAGCATTTAAGAAGATGAAGCTCCAACCGTATATGTCATTAAATAAATTTATAATATCGATCATATCTTCATAAATATTGGCCACGTTTTTGATTTCTGTAATGTATATATTGTTGTCTGCAGTTCTAGTCGAAATGCCATAATTTTCTGTAGTTCTGGTTATCTTATCGTTTAGTTTTTTAAATACCTGCAACATGTAATTGACCAGGCTATAAATTTCCAGTAAATTGAAGTACGAATATAAACGTAGTAGATTTCGCAGATAAAAGTAGGGACACATGCCCGGTCCCATCATGTTAATGCAAACATACACATCAAATGTCGAGGTAATGATGAAGTAAATCACCATCATGCAAATCAAAACATAAGTTCTATTTGACTTATTTGAGTAATTCGTACGCACAATGTTGTCTATGACGCAAATCTTCTGCATTAGTTCCTCATATTCATTCGCCTTCCAAAAATTGTAGCAGAAAATTGCGACTACGGGTGCAAGCGTTAAAGTAAGTAATGAAAGTGTTTCTAAGATTATTATGGTGACCATAGATTGCGGGAATAGGTACACTGTTCGGCCTCCCACGCTGTATATAAAATTTCCAATCATTATAAGAATTAATAAAATCGCAACAAATTTTGCGCGGAGGGTTTGTTGCAAGCGACCAGTTCTGAAATTAAATATCGGCGATATGTGCAAGATATTATTTGCGAATAAAATCAATCTGATGGATTTCAGACCACCATTATCACTCTTTAAGTGCTGCATACTTTATAATCCTCAGTTGAATCCCGGTGAATAATTTTTAATTGCACTTGGAATGCATTTCAAAAGTTTTTAAATAAAGTTACCTAATTAAATATTTAAATTTATACATATATTTAAAAACGTTTTATTACTAAATTTCATAGCCCATTAACTCTTGACCTAACGAATATTGAGAAATTGAAATATTCGATGGTTTAATGGAATAATATATTTAAATTATAATAAATGCCTGTGGTTATATTTAAAGCTTGTCCCAGAAAAAATATAATAGAAATTTGCTCACACTATATTTACTGTTTCTAGTAAAATCAAGTTTGTATTTGAGTAATTACGATTGGGTGGAAGTAATTTTCCTTTAAATAGAAGTAGTCTTCAAATACTATCTTTTTAAATAGCATGACCAATATTTTTTTATCTTAAATTGTTCTTTAAAGTAGATTCTTGTCCGATGAAAATTGTATAATAAATTATTATAAAGGACACTTAAAATTTATAAACAGATTTTTGGTACAGTAATGGGTTCTCCTTTACCTCTTGCTTTAGAGGTCAGTCGGCATGTTACTCTCTCGCAAGAAATCAACAACACAGCAATATGTTGCCGAACAACTCAACATACGTCAGTCTGTAATGTGGAAGTTGTAGAATGCGATACCAACTACCAGATAACAACAAGTAATAACTTAATGAAAGAGTTGAAATTTCTAGGAGTTTAAACAGAATGCCTTCTAAACATAATAATAAGCAAAACAAATGTGGAAGTAAATGTATACCGCAATACTTTATTTAATGTATTCAAGTATTTATCTTAATACATTCAATTTAATATATTTTATTTAAAATAAATATTTTCAAAAAAGCATCGTGCAATATGATGATTATTATTTGTCTAGTTGAAAGAAATTCAGTATATAAGATGTAATGAACACAAACATATTAAAAGGCATCGTACGGTCGATTCCAAAAAACCCAGCCGCAGAAAAGTCCGAAGGGGCCGTAGCTGCTCTGCGTGCTAAATTTACCAATGCTTCTTCAAACTTTTCAAAATCTACCAATCTCCAGGACTGAGACAAAGTTGATAATGAAGTATAGCAAACTGCCGTCGTCCTTTTGGCTTCGCTGTTAGCATCGCCGCAACAAAAAGCACCCACAATTGCCACGACCTAAAACATATTTTTCTTGTTTAGAATTGTTATGAAATAACCTAGAAATAGATAGTTGTAATTTTAATAATTCTTGTTATAATAAAGTTTTGTTATAAAAGATTTCAAAAGGGACATGGTTTGGCAACAATTCAGTTTTCTTTTATTTTCAGATGGGTTCAGATCTTCTGGCTTCTTGAAACGATGTATGACTCATTAACCTGAGCAATGTAGGTAATCGTTTCGGTTTATTTTCAAAAATGAATTCACCTAACTTTTTTCCATTTTAAGAATTCTTTAATTAATGAAAAGATCAAAAAGCAAACGAAAAAAATTAGAAAGAATAAGTTATTTTTATTAAGCACTTACTAGAGCTTCTACTGTCCATACAGTACATAAAATTATGAAGAGAATTCCTTGTTTCCTATGCACAAATTTACTACTTATCATTCGTGCAATCCCTTTATTTGTGCCAGATAAAGTCGTAGCTAAAGCGTAAGCATTTAAAAAGATGAAACTCCAGCCGTATATGTCATTAAATAAATTAATAATATCGATCATGTCTTCGTATATATTGGTTACATTTTTTATTTCTGTAATATACTTATTGCTATCTGCATTTTGAATCGAAATCCCATAACTTTCTGTAGTCCTGGTAATCTTGTCGTTCAGTTTTCTAAAAATGTGCAACATGTAATTGACCAGGCCAAAAATTTCCAGTAAATTGAAGTACGAATATAGGCGTAGTAGATTTCGCAGATAAAAATAGGGACACATGCCAGGCCCCATCATGTTTAAGCATACATACACATCAAATGCCGAGGTAATGATGAAGTAAATCACAATCATGCAAATCAAAACGTATGTTCTGTTTGATTTGTTTGAATAATTCGTACGCACAGTGTTGTCTATGACGCAAAGCTTTTACATTAGTTCCTCGTATTCACTCGCCTTCCAAAAATTATAGCAAAAAATTGCGGCTACGGGAGCGAGCGTTAAAGTAAGTAAGGAAAGTATTTCTAAGATTATTATGGTGACCATAGTTTGCGGGAACAAGTACACTACTCGGCCTCCCACGCTGTATATAAAATTTCCAACCATTGTAAGAATTAACAAAATCGCAACAAATTTTGCGCGTAAGGTGTGTTGCAAGCAACCAGTTTTGAAGTTAAATCTCGGCGATATATGCAAGATATTATTTGCGAATAAAATCAATCTGATGGATTTCAGACCACCATTATTACCCTTTAAGTGCTGCATACTTTATATTCGTCAGCTGAATCTCGTGGAATAACTTTTTATTGCACTTGGAATGCATTTAAAAAGTTTTTAAATAAAGCTTAATTAAATATTTATATTCATATATATATTTAAAAAGTTTTATTACTGAATTTTATAGACCATTAACTCTTGACCTAATGAATATTGATTAAATGCTTTTAATACATTTAAATTATGTTAAACACCTGTAACTTCTGCCTCAGAAAAAATGTAGCCGTGATTTGCTCTGACTATATTTACTGCTTTTAGTTAAAAAAAAATCTTATATGTGAGCAACTAAGATTGAGTGCAAATAATTTTCCTCTAAGTATGATAGAAGTTTTCTAGCAAAAATTATTTATTGAAACATATATTTAAAGATCAAATAAAATTTATTTTGGTATACTTTGTTTATTACATTTAAACACACACTAATGGGTAGATTCTGCTAACATCTGTGTAACGTAAGATCTGTAAACCTGTAACTCAATTATTAAAAGGTGGAATTCTGAGGTTCTCAGTATGATACGATTTTTGTAGGGTATCTAAGATAATATCGCAGAAACTTACGAGTAATCCTAGATGCCTGTGAAAAATATTATCTTCCACGGGACTTCAAAATTCCATATTTTAATAATTGAGTTACAGGCCCTTACAGATATGAACAGAATACATTCTTATTTCCAAACGCGTTAAATACTAGGGTTATTTATCAAGTTGGAAAAAGTTTAAGATGTAAGATGTAATGAACACAAACATCTCAAAAATAATGGAGCGGTCGATCCCAAAAAATCCAGCTGCCGAAAAGCTAGAAGGGGCTGTGGCTGCCCTGCGTGCTAAATCTACCAATGCTTCTTTCAACTGCTCGAAATCTTTGTCTTCCGGAAGATGAGATAGCGTTGAAATTCCAGTGTAACAGACTGATGTTGTCCTCTTAGCTTCATCAGTAGCGTTACCACAACCAAAAGCTCCCACAATTGCCACAAACTACGAAAGCGAAATTAGGAAAAAATTATTAATTTATTAATAATAATTTATTAATTACCATCCAAATAACAATAGCTAATTTAAGTAAAAGACATAATTGTGTATATTTTGTGAAATGTTTTTTTTATTAATGGAGTTCTCAGTTATGATTCTAAACTGTTGAGTACCTTTTGGATTATGTTAGATCTTTTTTATTAGAGCTTACCAGAGATTCAACCGTCCATATGATGCATAAAATAACAAAAAGAGTCCCCTGCTTCTTGTGCACAAATTTATTACTTATCAGACGTGCAATTCCTTTATTTATACTGCATAATGTTGTAGATAAGGCATAAGCGTTTAAGAAGATGAAACTCCAACCGTATATGTCGTTAAAGAAATGAATGATATCTATCATGTTTTCGTATAAATCAGACACGGTTTTGATTTCTTTAACGCATTCATTTGCACCTATTCTCCTCACAGAAATACTATAGTTTTCTATGGTATTACTGACCCTGTCGTTCAACTTTTCAAATACACCCAGTATATATTTAACGAGACCATAAATTTCTAATATACTGAAAGATGAGTACAATCGTAATAGGTTACGTAGATAAAAAAATGGACACATGTCAGGTCCCATCATCGCTCTGCAAACGCACACGTCGTATACTGTCGTAATAATACAGTAAATAACAATCATTATTACTATAATGTACATTCGATTTGAGTTTTTTTCTCGTTGGGTGTAATTCTCTCGGATAATACTGTCAATGGAACATATCTTTTGGAGGAGCTCTTCATATTCCTTCGCTTTCCAAAAATTATAGCAAAATATTGCAGCAACCGGCGCTAGTGTTAAAGTAAGATATGAAACCAAATCTAAGACTATTATGGTTGCTATCGTAGTTGGAAAGAGATATATTGTTCGACCTACCACGCTGTATATAAAATTTCCAACCATAATCAAAATCAACGTAATCGCCAAAACTTTCGCTCGCAAAGATTGTTCTAAACGGCCAATCTTGAAATTGAATTTCGGAGACATGTGCAATATATTATTTGCAAGTAAAATCGGTTTTATATATCTTAATCTCCCTGTGTGTTGCATCATTTATTCCTCGATTGAATTTGAAAACTACTTTAATATATATACTACAATTCAGGTGCATTTCACAAGCATTTTAACGGAACTTTCAAATTGAATATTATAAACAAAAGTTTTTAACGAGCTCGCTAAAACTGTATAAATTGAATAAGTACTATTAAATAAGACGTGAATGTCATTATCAATGTGAAAAGCATAGTATAATCAATTTTGTAAAATCCTGCTGCTGTAAAAAAAGGAGAACGCGTGCTGGCCAATCGGGCCAATAAATACAGGTTCTCATGTAATCTCTCATTTCGAACACGGTCAAATCCTTGCAGTAACTTAAAACATATGGTCGAAGTCTCTTGTGCTTCTACAATCGCTCTTTCGCAGTATATACTGAGTACTGTTCCAAACACCTAACATAAAAAATAATGCAAAATGTGATCTTTCTAACAACCATATACTTACCAGAGGGGGTGTTATGAACATTGCACTAAACATCACGAAGACGGGGGCAATATCAGGAGGAAGTATTCTTATATCAAAAGTTACAACCATGTGTGAAGCTATTAAAAACCCACAGACATTGTTGATGAATAAAACCAGCGCTGACCAACCAAAAATATCGTTAAATAAATCCACGATTTCGCTCAGTGTTGAATACATCGTACCCAAATTACTTACATCAATCAGTACATTTCTACGTCCATAATTAAAACACTTATTCCCTAGTATATGGTATTCGACACTATTTGGAGTTTTCGCATTCAAATAGTGGGTTACAACCGCTTTCAAAATTAAATTCAGAATAAGAAATCTACCTTTTACGTAAAATATTATCTTGTACATGAGCAGTAAGGAAAAGAATAAGTGCAATCTTTGAAAGTCCTCGAAACTGTAGTACTGGAATAATGACACGCCGAAAAGACCAATCCAAAGACGGGCGGCAAGCGAAATTAGGATTAAGGAGTACACACAAAAGGCAGACATTTCCAAATATATTAGATTGAAAGTTCCTTTTTTGTATTTAATTTCAAATTTGGCGACGATACGATCGACCTCAACGAACTTGCGCATGATAGAACCAAATTGTCTTCTTTTGTGCAAAGATACCGTAATAATAAAAATCATATTGATCAGGTATATAGAGGAGACACTCCCAATTTCCAAAAATACTCGCTCACTCGGAATCTTTGAATAGTTTGGTATGCGACCATGCATACTGTACATATGCATATACGTCATGAAAAATACGAAAAAAACACAATAAATTCTGTGGCTTACGGTAGAAATAAGCGAGTTTTGATGGAAATTATAACCAGGCGAAATTGCCAAATACTTCGTTGCGAATAATAAAGGCTCGATACATTTTATGTCCACCTGGTAATTGTAAAGCATTGTGCTGACTAGGAGTTTCGACAAGTATAGCAAAGTAATGATACATATCATCATTATATTAAATATCTTTATTATTTACAGATATTATTTGAAAACACTAAGTCGAATCTCTCATAAATCTAAAGTCCAGAAAATAATATGAATGCAAACAGCTTAAAAGCAGCTACTGACATAAAATTAATGATAAATGAATAGCAATAACACTAATGACACTTTGTAAAAATGATCCAATTGTAAGTGAATTACGATATTGTTAAAATTGTCTTTCTGTGTTAAAATATACGGGGTGTTATTGTACTTAAATATTTATAAAATCAAGTTTCCTTGCCAGATGAAAATTATGAAAATTAATTAAAATTGTGTAAAATTCATATTTTTATCATTAATTCCTGTTTTTGTGTTTTGGGATTTTAGAAATTCAAGAAAGGGGTAAATTTTTCTAAATTTTTCAATAAACCAAAAAATTTTTAAGGTACAGAGTTCTGATGAAGCCCAATAAGGCCGAAATACATGTATAAACTCTTTCCTAACACTTTCTATACTGCCAGTTACACAATTTTAATTAATTTTCTTAAATATTTATGTTACAAAAACAAAGTTTTTCACTAGCTTTACTACATTAATTCGAAGATGTATTAATTTGCAAAAATGCTTGATTAAGAGTGCAAAGGAGAAAATGTTTAACTCTGTAAGATTTTATTTGAATGTAAATAGAATTGAAATGTCACAACACGTGTTTCTAAAAATATTTTCTATTTCTTCTGAAGCAATTCGTATACAGTTTCAGTGTTGCTCTATCGGAGCCGATATACCTTCGTATAATTTAATAAACTGTATTACGACCAGAAGATACGAAGTAAAAATTCCGATCATGGTAAATAGCATTGTGTAATCAATCTTGCAGAATCCTGCAGCAGTGAAAATTGGGTAACGCGTCGAAGATTGCTGGGCTAACAGATGCAAATCTTCACATAATCTTTGGCATTCTTCTGAATAGACGTCTTTCACTACGTGCAAGAGTTTGTAGGCTAACATTGAAGTTTCGCGTGATGCTTTAACACAAGCATTGCAGTGCGACGCCAACACTGCACCCAGTGTCTAAGACAAAACTAATAGGAAAAGCTCTGTTTAATTACCAAATTGAAGACTTACCAGAAATGGGGCTGCATACGTAAGGCTAAATGCAACAAAGGTTACGGCAATTGACGTCTGAAGCTGTTTTGTTTGAAAAGTAATTACATGATGAGCTGACACTAAAAAGCCGCAGATATTATTTAGAATCACGAAAAGTAAGGTCCATCCGAAGACGTCGTTAAATAACTCTACTATTTCATATAATAAAGTGTAAAGTCTTCCCATCGTTCTCACATCCTGCGTCCATTTATTGCTGTGATTTATTGACTTAAAATTACTACCCAAAACACTCCGATATACCTTGTCATTTCCTCTGTGTTTATAATCTTTCAATGCCTCCGAAAGCAAATGATTCAAAATAAGAAATCTATATCTCACTGCCAAAACGATCTTGTAAGAAACCCACGTAACGAATAGCAGACGCATCTTTTCAAAATGCTCGCAAAAATAATACTTGAAATTTTTAAATCCGGCGGTGCTGATCCAAAGGTAGCACGACAAGAATATTGACAAAAACGTAAAGGTAAATAGACCGACAATTTCTAAATAAATCGTATTAATCTTCTTTCCGTCCAATTTATATTTGCTGATGATGTCGTCACTGATGGCAAACTTGACGAGAATTGCTTCGAACTGGCGACTTTTCAAGAAAATCGTATTGCCCGTGCTCAAGAAGTTTATCAAATAAAGGAAGCACATGCTGGCCAATTCCAAAAAAATGCGCGTCTTTGACATGTATTTGAATATGTTTTTGTACCGCCCATACGAACAGTACACCACGAAAATATTTAAGGTACAGGCAAATACAAAAGAATAGAATTTGTAACATCGTATTAGCGTCAGTTTTCTTTGCACGAAGTTATAGTTCGGAGAAATGGCCAGGATTTTTGTTATTGTCAGTAATGGCTTGATGAAGTCGATGTTCATGTGCTTCGTAGACATTTTAATTCTGTTTCATGTAGAACGAAAAATAATTTTAAAAACCAACGTTAAAAGCCACTCAAAAAAAAGCATCACTCACAGTGATCGAAACGTACTTTCGTAACGCACAAATGCAAATATTGTAGAGTTTTCCATTTCCTAATATAATGAGTAGAAACCGGATAATTTGAATTTAATTATAGGCTTTTTCGACGAATATAAAAGCTATGAATGAAATAATACAACTGTTTCTCTATAAGCAGAGAGACGGTATAATTTCTAATAGATGAATTCAGTCTGTAAACGAGACCACAACAAACTTACTCTGTTCATTTTGTTAGATTAGAGGAAAGGCCGTTTTGGAAAGCCCCGTTTCTTGTACAAGATTTGATTTGGAGTTAGAACACGTCTTATTTTTTCAGATTAATTTTTGATTCAATTTAAATTTTGACACAACTTTCTGCACGTGGTAATACAAAATTACTACCCCCGAAAAAGATCCTCATGGATCTATTTTAGGCCCATTGCTCTTTAGTACTTATACTTCATTTCTTTCCCGTAATGGACGGACATACGAAGATGACAGTCAAATGTATGACTGTTTTAAGTTAAAGAGGCTAATAATTACTATTCTCAAAAACAGTGAAGACCTGGAAAGAACTCTTTCTACTGTATTTTTTAAGTTACATATGAGTGAAAATGTTCAAACTAAGGTTATTTATCAAGTTGAAAAAAGTTTAAAATATATGATGTAACGAATACAAATATTTCAAAAATAATCGATCGATCGATTCCAAAAAATCCAGCTGCCGAAAAACTAGAAGGAGCTGTAGCTGCCCTGCGTGCTAGATCCACCAATGCTTCTTCCAACTGCTCTAAATCTTTGTCTTCCGGAAGATGAGATAGCGTTGAAATTCCAGTGTAACAGACTGCTGTTGTCCTCTTAGCTTCATCAGTAGCGCTACCGCAACCAAAAGCTCCCACAATTGCCACGAACTACAAAAGCGGAATAAGAAAAATATTATTTATTTATTTAGTACTTGGTAGATATACAATCCAAGTAACAATACCTAATTAATTTAAGTAAAAGAAGAAGTAATTTTTGTTAAAACTTACCAGAGATTCTACTGTCCATATGATGCATAAAATAACAAAAAGAATCCCCTGCTTCTTGTGCACAAATTTATTACTTATTAAACGTGCAATACCTTTATTTATTTCACATAGTGTTGTAGATAAGGCATAAGCGTTTAAGAAGATGAAACTCCAACCGTATATGTCGTTAAATAAATGAATGATATCTATCATGTTTTCGTATAAATCGGACACGGTTTTGATTTCTTTAACGCATTCATTTGCACCTATTCTCCTCACAGAGATACTATAGTTTTCTATGGTATTACTGACCCTGTCGTTCAACTTTTCAAATACACCCAGTATATATTTAAGGAGACCATAAATTTCTAATAAATTGAAAGATGAGTATAAACGTAATAGGTTTTGTATATAAAAAAATGGACATATATCAGGTCCCATCATTGCTCTGCAAACGGACACGTCGTATGCTGTCGTAATAATGCAGTAAATAACAATCATTATTACTATAATATACATTCGATTTGAGTTTTTTTCTCGTTGGGGGTAATTCTCTCGGATAATACTGTCAATGGAACATATCTTTTGGAGAAGCTCTTCATATTCCTTCGCTTTCCAAAAATTATAGCAAAATATTGCGGCAACCGGGGCGAGTGTTAAAGTAAGACATGAAACCACATCCAAGACTATTATTGTTGCTATCGTAGTAGGAAAGAGGTATATTGTTCGACCAACCACGCTGTATATAAAATTTCCAACCATAATCAAAATCAACGTAATCGCCAAAAGTTTCGCCCTCAAAGACTGTTCTAATCGGCCAATCCTGAAGTTGAATTTCGGAGACATGTGCAATATATTATTTGCAAGTAAAATTGGTTTTATGTATCTTAGTCTCCCTGTGTGTTGCATCATTTATTCCTCGATTGAATTTGAATAACAATTTGTATGACATTTCAGTTGCATTTCACAAGCATTTTCACGTAACTTTCGAATCGAATACTATAAACAGAAAGTTTTAACGAGTTTGCTAAAATTGTATAAATTTTAAATAAGACGTGAATATCATTATGGATGTGAAAAGCATGGTGTAATCAATTTTGTAAACCAGCTGCTGTAGAAAAAGGAGAACGCGTGCTAGCCAATCAGCCAGTAATGTAATCTCTAATTTCTAACATGTTCAACCGTTTTCAATTAAATTCAAAATAAGAAATCTAGTTTTCACGTTAAATATTATCTTGTATGTATAATATATATGTGCAACGGAAAACGGAATAAATGTAGTCTTGGAATGCCCTCGAAGCTGTAATATTTGGAATAACGAGAGAAGCCAATCCAAATGTTGTTATCGTTCATATCAATTTTAGTAATTAATCTTTGCTTTTTAATGAATTTATACTTAATTCAATGGCGCCAGTATGTCTACCTGGCACCCTGTAATTCAGAATTGCTATTCCTGAAAATAGGAGTTCAATTCCTCAGGAGTCTATTTTAGGCCGATTGCTCTTTAGTATTTATACTCTATTTCTTTCCCATTATCAAAACAGTTTGCATATTCAGCTAAAAAGTGGACTGGACAAGTGCGAATCTTATTAAGGGTGTTTAAGACTGTATGTTTATTCTATACAGATAAATACTGAACGGCAATTAGGGAACGAATTTTTGCAGCTGTGTGTCGAGTCGTAAAGATCGCTTCTGTTATTCAAACGAATTATCGTCGTCATATCGATGTTGTATAAACATCTCAGTGAGTGATAAGCATAACTATTAACAATCACAGAACTTCATGAACATTTACGTGCCGATGATACATTGCACTCAGATCCGTATTGCGTCGGCCGTTTTTCCGAATATTTTCCCAAAAGCTTTTATCAAAGCAGACTATTTCTTTTTATATTTGTGGACTTCATATGCAACATTGTGTAGCCGTAGCACAATGGCCGCTTAGATATGAAACACTATGGAAAACATAATTTAAAAATTATAACCCAAGGAAAAACACATATAGAAAAGCATAATTACAAAGAATGATGTGGAGGACATCTTCCAGCGTGCCTTATGAGAGAAAATGATTGAAGACTGTTTGAATTTCCTGAGCCTAAACTTAACGATTTTTATTCTTCCTAAACCCAGAATTTAAATAAGCTATTAAATTTTTCGTATTTAAACAAAGTTCTCAGTTATTTTAAAAACACACTTCTTTTAAGCATAATTATATAAGGAAACAACATTCACTATAAAATACTACTTTTGATATAAATAAATTCATTTATGTTTTGAAGAATTTTAAAACTAATTTCTATGCTCATATGATAACTCAACCGGAATACTCTCGTAGATTTTTACAAATTGTATTACAACCAGAAGGTACGAAGTGAAAATCCCGATCATAGTGAATAATGTCGTATAATCAATCTTGCAGAATCCTGCAGCACTGAAAATGGGATAACGTGTAGTGGCTTGCTGAGCCAACAAATATAAGTCTTCACATAGACGTTGGCATTGTTCTGAAGGGTTATCTTTCAGTTCATGCAGAAGTTTATAAGCCAATATCGAAGTTTCACGCGATTCTCTGACACAAGCATTGCAGTGCGATGCCAGCACTGCACCCAAAATCTAAAACGAGAAATTTATAAAGTTTCTTTGCCATTTCGTGAATTAGAAACTTACCAGAAATGGAGCAGCGAAAGTAAGGCTAAACGCAACAAAGCTTACGGCGATTGATGTCGGAAGGTGTTTCGTCTGAAACGTAATTACAAGGTGAGCAGAGACTAAAAGACCGCAGATGTTATTGAGAATCACAAAAAATAAAATCCAACCGAAGGTCTCGTTAAATAACTCTATTATTTCATACAATAAAGTGTACAGTCTTCCCATCTTTCGCACATCCAGTGTCCACTTATTGCTGCGGTTGAAATTACTGCCCAAAACGCTCCGATTTGCATTCTCTTTTCCTCTGTGTTTATAATCGTTTAATGTTTTCAACAGCACGTGATTCAATATAAAAAATCTGTACTTGACCGCCAAAACAATCTTGAACGAAATCCACACGACGAACAATAGATGCAGCTTTTGGAAGTTCTCGCAAAGATAATATCTGAAATACGTGAATCCAACGGTGCTGATCCAAAGATAAGACGCTAAAAATACCGATAGAAGAGCAAAAAGAAAAAGGCAGGCGATTTCAAAATAAATCGGGTTTATCTTTTTCACGTCCACTTGATACTTTTTAATGATGTCATCGCTGACTGCGAACTTGACCAGAATTGCCTCGAACTGACGGCTTTTAAAGAAAATTGTGGTGCCTGTGGTCAGGATGTTTATAAAATAAAGTAAACCCATGCCGACCAGTTCTAGGAAAATGCGGGTCTTCGACATGTACGCGAAAATGTTTTTGTATCGCCCATGTGAGCTGTATGCTGCGAGTACGGTTAAAGAGCAAGCAAAGACGAAAGAATAGGATCTGTGACACCATGTTTGCACCAATTTTCTTTTTATGAAGCTGTAGTTCGGTGTTATAGCCAGAAATTTCGTTATTACTAGTAAGGGCTTGAGGAAGTCGATTTTGATGTGTGTTACAGACATTTCAATTGTGCTTTTCGTATGAATAGCATCATACTAGAAACTATCAATAATTTACTGCGAACAAAACGCACTTTCGTAACGCACAATGGTAAACACTGTCGAATTTTTCATTGCCTAATATTACTTAAGTTACTTAGGATGCAAATATAATAATTTCAATGTAATGATAGGCTTTTTACAGAACAACATAAAAGTAGTAAATTAATATTACGCAATTGATATTTTCACAAAAAAAAACACACACACATGTTATACTATTTTTTTCCAGGTGACGATTCCACTCTAGACATTTGGATCTACATTCAGAATGAGAAGACAAAGTAGGCTTCCAGTAATGTCTTTGATGATTTTGAAATTGTAATCATTACACACGCACTTAGAAGAACTTTAGACATTGTTAACTGTCAAATCAGTGCATTTATACTTTAGAAAAAATTTTCCGCCATAATAAAAATAATCGTATACTAAATAAATGATATTTTCAAGAATAACCGAAGAACTGCAGGACTTAATGATGCAATCGAGGATTAGGTTTATGCAAAATAAATAATTGTTAATTTTGTACGTAATACAATTTTCTGATTTATTTTTCCTTTATTTTAAAATTCTAAAAACAAACTGGGATAATCAATTTGTAAAGAATATTTTTAATTTTTGCTTTGACGTATGAATGTACTATATATATTCAATTATGTAATAATACACTCCATTTATCTTTAGTTTATAGTCTGTATCATGTACTGTTCATTTCTTCTTCTAATTCCACTCAGAAGATTTGAAACCAATAATTTGATTACATCTATCTCAAAAGCAATACATAGCGAGAACATATTCAAGCCGTTTAATTAAATTGTATCAATACAACTAAATAAGATGTGATAGAACCCAAAAGGGTGAACAGCATTGTATAATCAACGCTAAAAAATCCTGCAGCAGAAAAGCAAGGTGAACGCAGCGATGTCTGTTCTGACAAGAGGAGAAGATCCTCTCGAACTTCCCGATCATCCGAATTAGAGGACGAATTGGGGATGATCTGCAGCAATTTATAACTTATGGTGGAGGTTCTCTGTGCTTCTTTGGTTGCTTTATCACACGTGCTCGCTATAGCAACTCCCAAAGTCTACAAAAAGAATGGCCATTGTTACTTTATAAAAATTACAAATCTTAGCAAGGAATCTCTCATACATACCAAAGCAAGTAATGTCCATAGCAACATCAAAATAACAAAACCAATCCCATATTCATCTTTTAAAATATTGCTGTCCGATGTGTATTCAATTATGAAATCCAGTGAAACCAAAAAGCTAGCTATAATATTAATATTCAAAAACAATATGGTCCATCCGTACATTTGATTAAACAAGGAGACCGTTTCATTTATTATAGTAAACATCTTGACAATATTCTTCACGGAAATACTTTCTTTGCTGTCGATGACTGGGTTAAATTCTACCTTTGAGGACAAGGTAACAGCACCGCGTTTGCTGACGATTTCCACCAATAAATTATTCAGCGTTTTGTATCTGTGTTTTATACATATAACAAAATTGCACATGATTTGCACCAGCAGCTGCGTGTGATATTTTTAAAAGTTTTCGTATAACTGGTACTTCTGCTTTTCCAGCCCAATTATAAAAGTCCAAACCAGACAGTCGTAGATTACCATAAAAATGATGGAGGCGTGATTTAGAAACAGTTCGAAATAAAATAGTCCATTGAACGACTTCACCCTTTCATTATACGCAGCTAGTTTCTTGTCGAGGGCTGCGAAATTGTTCAAGAAAGATTCGAGCTTATTTCTGTTCCAGAAATTTATGCTTAGTACCGACGTTACATTTATAACAAAGAATGAAATCGAAGCCAGCACGTTTACTACCAAAATGGTTGTCTCCATGGATGGAAAGACGTAATAGATCTTTCCGACGAGGGAATATGAAAATCCAGCTATTAAGAACGCCAGGAAAAACAGAACGTAACATTTTTACCACAAGCTGTTGTCTAATTTGGATTTCTGGAAATTATAAGAGGGTACTAAAGCCAAACATTTCGATATCATAAAAAGCGGCTTGATGTAACGTATGTTGGTTTTTCTGCAGAATTTTTTCAAAGTGCGCGTTGCCATCTCTGCCTTTCAGTCAAAGTTAAGTCCACGCCAGAAACGAAATAATTATTACGTGGACGACATATCTAACAAATGCTGTAATCAACGGCAACCCTTTAGTTAAATTGAACAGCTAGATACTTACTTACAGTAATTGAAAACACGTTTAGCTCGATGAATTATTATGTGCATTAATAATTCAGTAACGATAAAAGCAGTATGTCGACATGTGACTACACTTACAGAAATTGTTTAGAAACATTCTTCTATGAACGCAATCCAAACAAACTATTTCATTTACTATGAAAGTTTATTCTTAATTTTTTTAATCAAATATCGATAAAATTATCATTTATCTAATAGAAGAAATAACGCCATGAAATTTCGTAAAAGATTTTATATACAAAAAAGTCAGTAAGTACATAAAATTTTCTTCCAATTATATACAAAAAAATGGTATATAAAAGTTTTAGCTATGCCTTGGGATTGGCGGTTGAATCCAATGGTTGCATTTGTTCCCAGGTCTCTTCCTTCTCGGTTTCCTTCCTCTTTGGTCCTAAGCAAGTTGTGAAACATGTATCGCCTATACTAAATTTCTCGCCATCCTCAATACTTTCTGGCATGGGTGCACCGACAGTTTCAGGCAAAAATAGTGTTAAGAAACCGGAAAAACTCTCTGAAGACTTCAAATGTATTTTCAGATCCATGCAGTGTGAGAAGCTGCAATATGCTGCCACATATTGGCAATCTTGTAGCATTATGCTAACTACGAGAAAGGTGAGGTGGAATATGCAGTACAATATTTTGTTAAAAATAACAAGCCATGTCGTGTCTACATTGATGTTTGGGAACGAAGCGGCAACTTCGCCATGATCATTGAAGTTAAATACAATGTAAGCGAGCACGTTATTTTATTTTTGATAAATTAGCCCTTTTTACCTTAGTAGCAAAATTAAGAACAACCAAAAAAATAAAATAAACAAAAAGTGAATAATTTAGTTAACGCAAGGGATCAAATCAAAACCAATTTTGATTAACGCTGCCACCACCGGAATTAAAGGAAATCCGGACCCTTAAATGCTCCATTAATTTACCAGGCCGATTATCACTCTTACGAAGGTGGGTTCTTGGGGGTGGAATCGTGCAAGGCGCGTTATAGTCGTAATATACTTTAATCAAATAAAAGAATTCAACAGTGCGCAAACCAGGATATATTAGAGCAGATTTTTTTTCTTATAAAAATTTACAATACAGACGTGTTACTACCTTGTTAGGAAGTTAGGATATATAGCAGCAGAGGATCCTTCTTTCCGGGGATTTTGATGACTTCTCCCTCCGGGGAAAGACTCTGGGCGACGGGGTTTCTCCTACACCACCACTTACACACCCTCTAGAATTTTTACTTCAATTCCCCACAAATGGATAATAAAGAAAACAAAGATCTTAACCGAATGTTCCAAGAGAAAAACTTATCTCTCGTAAGAAGGACTTGATGAACATTAATTCTTTGATTTTGAAAATCCCCCTACCTCCACGGGACCGTCTTGTTTATGTTAGATAAGAAATCTCCTCCTGAGAAGTGCCGCCCTCTCGTAGGATTGTTTTCAACTTTGTCTTATGAGCAAATTTTAAGCGCCGTGGTATTTTGAGTTGCCTAACGTCAAGGTACAATTTCACCTGATTTTGTCGTTCCTTATCTCTATTAGGGTCAGCGTGAAATTCTACTGGCGATAGTTTTGTTTATTTCAACGTCATCTGCTGGCACTTAAGGGAATGTTTAGGGTAACTCGCCTGGGAACTTGTTTACTTTAAGATTAAGTTGTAATTCTTTTAGATACGGCTGAAGGAGATGCACGCATTAATTTGCTTGAATTAATTTTTAAATTTAAAAATTTTTCGGGCGCTTACAACAATTCTGGTGCTAGTGGTGAACCTGGCAAAATTGGATCTAAGGCAGAAAGCTCCTTTGCTGCTGCAGAAGATATAGTTAAACTTCTACTTGATAAAATAAACCTAGAAGACAGATTGATCAGCTGGCACTGATAGAGATTTAGAGGTGCTGAAATCACCTCAAATTGAGCACTGCCTTCTTGTAGGTCTGGCTGTGGATGGTGATTATACTACTCATATGCTTGCCTTTCGAGATAAGCGCAATTGGGAAAATGTAATTCAAGTTAATCCTGAAAATTATGTTGCGGAACTAATATCAACTCATCTAAAATCAAAATAGCTGTTGTCTGATAATAGAACTGGTGAGAATGGTGTTATTATGTTGAGGCTTAAACTGAGTTATTTACTGATAAGATTTTGTTTTCTTTTCATTCAATAAATTTATTTTGTGGAAAAAGGGCATTTTTTTTGTGTTTACCTTTGCTTGTTGCACTGTTATTGATGTAGCCATGCTGATGTTGAATATAATTGTGAAAATTAACCAGCGTATTGAACAAAACTGTCGTGAAAGAGGAGATGTTGTAAAAATAGATCGGATTGTAGTCGGAACGAAAACGGGAATGTTTTGCACTTTTTTTATTAAATATGGGCGTTGAACGCCGAGAGATTTGAATAAGACTTTAGGCTCTTTTTTCGGTTGGACAATAACAGTGCATATACATTTTTTAATTTTTTTACTTTATCCTGGTTCATCAATGAAAAGCCATTTTGGCATATCTAAAAATAAGGAACTTCTTTTCAATAGTTTTAATAACTTTTAGGGCTATTTTCCTATTTCTTACGCGCCAATTGTTCTGGTCCTGAAATAAAAATCCATATTTGGGGTGTTGAAAACCGAGAGATTTGAATAAGATTTTTGGCTCTTTTTCGGACATTTTTCAATGGTATTTGCATGTGCCAATTGATTTGACTTGATTTATTTACGCTCTTGGCATTTTAAATTACATTGGCAAATTACAATGACTAGTAAATCTCAATTATGATAAAATACATTTAAATTTCACAGGATTTATGAAAACATTAATATTAAAGGCACATCTATTAAAGGAGGCACAACATCTATCCTTAGGGCAATTCTTACCATATAAAGTTCTGTGATGAGCCACAGTAAGTAATGGTGGATTACGCACAAAACATTGAGGAACGTGAAAGTGAAATAGACCAGACAATTCTATGCAATTAGAGAAACCACCAATAACTTTCTGTGTGAAACATATTTCGAAAAAAGTTCTTCTATTAACTAAGATTTTAAATTGAAGAATTCAGTGTAATAATTATAATACTGATTAGTAAAATTAAAATATTGGATTTAAAGCAAAGGTATTAACAAACTTTCGCTGAACATTCTCAATTCTATCTATATACTGTAAGTAATAAGGTGACCAAATAATACATCCGCAATCTAATATGCTTCTAACTAAGGGGTTTATATAGAATCAACAGACTTTGAGGACATGTGAATTTAGATGTGACTCTTTTTAAAAAATCAACCATTTGATTAGCTTTAGAAATAATAGAATCAATATGAGAGTTAATTGAGAATCAACAATTATACCTAGATCTCAGACGGAATCTACCATCTCTAGAGAAATACCGTTAATGTTTTATTGACAAATCAACACATTCTGGTTTTTTCTTGAAAAGCGCATACTTTTACATTTGTCGATATTTAAGTCCATATCGTTTTTTTGACACCACAGAAAAAGGTTATCGAGATCCGACTGGAGACTGCTATTGTCAAACTGAACACTTATTTTAGAAAATAATTTCAAATCATCTGCAAGCAATAAGAACCTAGAGAACTTTAATGACTGATTTAAATCATTAAAATATATCAAAAACAAAAGAGGATCAACATGAGATCCTTGGGGTATACCAGAAGATTCAAATGATGTTGAGTGATAACCGTTGATATTTACCATGTAAGTGCGATTAGTAAACTAAGATTGTAACCATGTGAGAAGAGGATCCCCAATGCCAAGCATCTTTAATTTAGCTGTGAGTTTCATATGATTAATTCTATTAAAGGCTTTGCTGAAATCAGTGTGAACGGCATCCACCATGAAACCTGTTCTAAAGAATTTAAAACGTAGTTCACGAATAAGAATAAATTGCTTGTTGTAGATCTACCTTCAAGAAAACCATCCTGTTGATCAATTATTTTTAAAAGTGTAATTTAACCTAGAATAAATAAGTTTATCAAATAACTTTGCCAGACAAGACTGAATGGAGATGCCACGATAACTAGATACAAGAGCACGGATTAATGAAACAATTTTACCAGATATTAGGAAAAATGGCGGAAGCCAACGATTTATTATATATAATGAATAGAGGAAGTTGCAAGCTTTTAGTGCAAGCTTGAATAAGAATAGGAGGAATCATATCCGGTCCAGGGCTACTTGCTTCGTTCAAATTACTAAGGCAGTGAGAAATATCATCAACTGAAATTGTAATTTTGTTACAAAAGATAATATCAATATTAGGTAAATCACTATTCTCCAGTTTTTTAGGGATTTTATAGACAGATTGGAAATATTTTTCAAACAAGTTTGCAATGTCCTTACCATCAGTAATGAGATTTCCATTATCAACCATAGAAGAGATAATAGTATTTGAATTAATTTTTTTGATGCAATGTATTTCCAAAACTTATTGAGGCCGCATGATAGACTTTCTTCAAGGGGAGAAATGTTCTTGTTGCAATCATTTTCCACTAAGATTTTACAAATATTTCTAAGATCAGTGAAGTTGGCATAATCGGACTGTGATAAGAAATGTTTGAACTTGCGGTGCGCCACACGTTTACTCTTGATGAAACTAATATTTTCTTTAGAGAAATAAGAGGGATATTTAGAATTTTTAACTATACGCTTAGGAACACAAAGCTCAATAACATCATACAAGATATAATAAAGGTAATCTACACACATATTAACAACCTGAAAAGTGGAGAGATATTTCCAATTGATGATAGTTAATATTGAATTAATAAGCTCAAAGTCTGCTGATCTGAAATCGTAATAAGTTTGTGAACAACTAGATAGACTAGTAAGAACCTTTAGAGTAATTATAAGAGGAGGGTGATGATTATCACAGTTGGTAAGAGGTAAGTTTCTTAAACACATAAATCACAGATATTAGAATACACAAGATCCAGAATAACATTATTAAAGTTAGTGATACTATTAAATTGGTGAAGGCCTAGAGATGCGAGTTTATCACAAATAGATCGATCACAGTTAGATATAACATTTGTAGCACAAAAAACAGGAACTTCGGGATCACTTTTCCAACGTGCACCTGGGAGGTTATAGTCACCAGCGAGGAGAAAAATGGTTTCTGGATTTTCATCAATAATCCGTTCAACTGATGAAGCGTGTAGTTCACAATTTTCAACGGTAGAATATAACGGCCCCAATAATAGCCCTGAACTTGCAACATTTCAGTTTAACAAGAACTTCTTCAATTTCAGGATTGCTTGGTAGCACATGAGCCACGAAATGGCGTTTCAAAGCAATGAAAACACCTCCTCCTCTACATTTGACACTATTTCGAGTCGATCTGTCACAGCGGTACAGAACATAACGGTCATCAATTAACTCCCTATCTTTATATCAGAATGTAGTGAAGATTCCGTAATTAAAATGACATCGAAGTCATTGATGAGTACAGCTTGGTAAAAATCATCAAGTTTGGTTCTAAGACCATTTATGTTTTGATAAAAAATGGACAGGTTATTTATACTATCTACGGTCTTTGACCGATTCCATATTTTGGGATCACATTTTGTGATCCTGATGAAACTCCTACACGTTTCTTAAAAGTGATAAATTTTTTTATTGCGATGTTTTGAGGCCAAAAATCGGGATTTAGTAAAGAAGCGGCTTCAGTAGCACTTACTTCAATTTTAAAGTTACGGTAACTACCAAATTTTACGGTGAGTTCTTCGCACGAGAATTCCATATCAAATTTTGACTTCACATACTCATACAGCTTCTCCTTGGTGCAACTTAAATGTACTTTCGAATCGTGAATAAAATAATTTTGAATATACGGAATTAGGATATTATTTACGCTGCCAGATCCATAATTGAATTTAGAGTTATACTTGCGTTTCTTTGGAGGAACTTTGTGCCACTGCTCGTTCGAAACTTGCGTAAGTTAGAAGGTGAAGTAATCGGTGAAGAATTGGGCTTCGAAAATTGCGGAGATGAATATTCCTGATGAATAGGCGAAGATTTGTTTCCAATTAATTCAACATTTTCTCTGATTAGAGGAATATTCAAAATTTCAACTTCTCAGCTTATTTTTAGATATGCTATTTACTGGATGCTTAGTTGTTTTTTGAGACATCGCTCAAGGCCTGTAGGGCGGAAAAAGTTGTATTAGCAGATAACATTCGGACCATATCGATGTTAGAAGATTTAAGAACATCAATCTGATTTTGCAAGGAAATAATTTCTTCGTGCAGATGCTTTAGTGGAAAAAGCCAACCAGATAAAAAGCTGCCACAAATACATGACCAATACAGACGGTCGAGCGCTTATCAAAATAAAACAAGAACAAGCCGAATATATTAACACCACGAGCCGGGACAATAATCCGATATAAAATTGCTAATTACGCGCAAATTAAAAGAGCAGGACAGTAAGCAATAGAGAAATAGATAGTAAGAAAAATACGCAAGGTAATGACGTAAGACTCAACATAAAGAACATCACTTCAACCAATTAAAATACAGAAAAAGCACGAGCACAAAATAAACACGTGCACACGGTCACGCTCACATACAAACGTTAATAATATCACAATCTTCAGACGATTTGCTGCTTCCGGTAGATGAAGAACCAGAGGATGAAGAATTAGAAGATGACGTAGAAGTTTTTGTACACCTTGAGATATTTTGATGGTTTTGATTTTCCAGGAAATTTCCTATATAAACAAGAAAATTAAAATTAAAATCCAATCTCATTACGTATCAATTTGGATAACACTAATGTATTTATCTATATGAAAAATGTGTCGGCTATGTTTTTTTTTTTGTTAAAATATTACTGCTAACAGAGGACGAAGTCACAATAAACATTCACTCACCCTTTGTTAGATCTATCTTTCCCTGCTTTCTTTCTTTCTCTCTCGACCGCTTGCAGAACTGAGGGTAAACGTCTTAACATCCGAGCGCTGCGTTTCGATTTGACAAGGGTGTCATGCAAAATTACAAGGAACCATTTACGAGCATCTACTCAACGAGGTGGAACATTTTGCTTCCCGGGACCCTTTGCCGGCCCCGCTTACTCCAGCAGCAGCAGCTCTCTGTAGATATAGAAACTCACGATAAGGTGTCCTCGAATGTCGATCTTCATACTTCGCATGCATAAAGGCGGACTCCAGGTGGATATTAGCATACCTTGCCTTCTGAGCGCACGTTCTCAAAATCATTGGTGCTGACCTCCTCTTTAAGTGATTGTCACACTAGTCAACACCAAGTCAAGACCGTTCTTGGGAAGCACAATGCAATCCACGAGATCAGGTATTCAGCTAGCTGTTTACCGACATCACCGGTCCCCTGACAGTGTTGCCACATCGCTATCGTTCCCCGATGATGTCGTACTGCTGGTGTTAATACAACACCATCCTCAACGAGTGCTCAGAACTCCGCCACGCCCGACGGTCCATTCACTTCGCTAAGCCAGGTCGGAGTATTACCAAACTTACCAAAATATCGTCATCTCCAGGCCGATATTATCTCTGGCAAGTTATCGCCTACTCAAGGGCGATATCGCCTACTCAAGGCCGATATCTCACATAAAACCCTTATCAAAAATCTAATGCATTTTATTAACAATACTCGCGAACGAGAGTATTTTTCGTACATTTCCAACACGTTTACCACTCAAAGCCCACCCGGAGACTGACCGCCTTACCCTATCTTTTTTTCTTACATCCCTCTGCCAGAAACTCATCCCCGCATCATATTACGAAACCACAGACAAAGTAAACAAACATGCTCGTGATTTACGGATATACTGAGAATATATAAGCTTTCTTAAATTCTAAATTCTTTATTAAACAATGACAACAAATGTAATGTATAACAAATCATAGGTACCAGATTCTTTTGAAGGCTCCCTTGCATAGTCCCGTTTTGTGTTTTTTCAACAAGCTGGCACATTATTTTGCCACGAGAAATCATTTTAGGTAGCTGAAAATAACATAAACGAAACTTTAATATTGCTTAAAAAAGTATCGCAAAATTTGACACAAGCTGACTGAAGTAAGTATTATTATAGAAAGAATGACATAAACAAAAATATTATGGAGTGTTTCAAGAGTTTGTGTACAACATTTGCAGTAAGGACGTCATAAAGTCTTTTACGGCAAAATTGTGAATCTGAATTGGATCGTCTGTTGGTACAAAAGTGGATATATTATCAACAAACCGAATAAATTCGATTATCCCGATTATCCAGTTTTGCATTTTCAAATTGAGAGAGTTCAGTTCAACCTCGATGTTCAGTTTGTGGAGCTGAAGCTTTAATACGTTGTGCATGCTTCGAACACTTTTTCCAAGAATAACATTTTCATCACATGTAACTGGATTTATATTACTACCTTGTGTATTTATTGTTAATAATAAATATATTGCTCCGTTTGCCTTTTCAATTATGTACTTATATGTGCGTTAGATTAGTAATATAATAATGATATGCCTAGATTTCTGAACTGTGATCGAAGTTCATATTTAAATATGACTTTCATAAACCACTTCTAAATTAATACTTTGATATGTAATATTAATATTTAAGCGATCTGGTATTAAGATCACCAAGTACTCAAAATCATGAAAGTATGAGACGTGTTTTCATCCCCTAAAAATTTTTTCCGATGTTAAAAAAATTTAGCTGCACTCCACCCGAAGTGGACTACTCACCCAGAGCAATTAATAATTTTTTGACTTCTCAGAATTGGGTGGTAGAGGGTAGGTTTTGATTTTCAAACTATAAGGGATGGCAATTTTTACATGTGTATTGAAAGACAAATATTTTGTCATATAATTTTAATTTTTATCTTTGCTGGTTACCGAGTTATTCGCAGAAAACCGAAAATCGCAGAAATTTCGAAGGGTGCTTTTCCCCGCTTAAAGTGTTTTTTGGGCCGATAAAAAATGGCTCCGTGCTTACCCTAAGGTGAATTACTAACCCACAAAGTTTCAATTTTTTTGAATTTTCGGGTTGGGGTATTTCCCTTGTTAGTTGTTAGGGCTCGTATTTACTTTTATATTTATAGTTTATATTCGGCGCTCTTTTAACTAACGTTTTGGTTCGATGACTTTAGCGCCATCTACGAGAAACGCTGAAATTTATATCCTAAAGTTAGTTGATGCAAACACCGAATCAGATACTCCTGGTTATAATATATAAATTATTGATTTCATAAATCCTTTTACAGAAAGTATCGTTGCATTTTCTTATTTCCTTCAATTTGTAACTACTTTTAAAAAAAAAAATCATTTAAGCACTATGAAGATAGTTACAAATGAGTTTCCAGTACATAACGCGCATGCTCTTAAAAACTCTACCCCTACTAAACAGTTTTAATGGTGGCTTGTGAACATGTTTTTGGTGTAAATCATCAAATTAGGTAAATAAGGTTTTTTAAGAAAGTTGTTGACTTTCTTGTGCTGACACGGCAAGAATCAAATCAGTTTCCTAGGATTTCATTTGGTAAGTACTGTGCCAAACCGTTGCTTACAAAAAATTGGAACAAAGTTTTCAAAACGTATTTTGCGTAAAACGAGACCAAGTACAGTCGCGGCAAAAAAAGTGGGCGCTTTTTTATACGTTAATTTTATAATACTAGAACTTTTACTGGACGGTTGTAATGATAAACTGATACTTACGGATGGCGGTCATCCGTAATACGTGTTCATAATTACAACCACCCAGCAAAAGTTTTAGTAAGTATTATACAGACTTGGCCAAAAGTATTAGGCACCTTACATTAACTCCTATATCATGAAAATCTGTTGGAGTGGGGTAAAATAAAATTTCCTAGGTACAAAATAATAACAATTTAAGTAAAATAATTAATATTTTGTTGGGCCTTCTCTAGCCTTAATCACTGCAGCTATTTTCGACAGAGTACTTATAAGTTTATGATATTCCTCTGCGATAATATTATCCCATTCTTTCAACAACACGTTTTTTAAAATTGCTTTAGATGTAATTGGATGGTTTCTAATGTTACGCTTTAGTATCCCCCACAAATGTTCTATGGGATTTAGGTCTGGGGTTTGTGCAGGCCAATCCAGGAGGTTAATATTGTTTTCTTGAAACCACTTCATGATAACTGCAGATTTGTGGCAGGGTGCATTATCTTGTTGATACAGCATTTCTTCCATATTTGTATCACCAAACATCTTGGATAATAATTGCCGCAATGTCGTTTTCAATACGTTTACGTAAATGTGGGAGTTCATTCGACCTTCACAAACAAACATTTTGCCTACACTGTCGGCTGTCATACAACCCCAGATTATTACACTGCCTCTCCCTTATTCACTGTTGTTACCCACATTCCGGAAGGTATTCTTCACCGATTCTCCGCCTCACGAAAGCTACACTAGGAGTTCCAAATACCTTAGAATTAATTAAAATTAAAACGTAGATTTTAAACACACTGTATAACTTTTTACTGGCGAAGTTAAAAGATGCAAACGAATTCAAAATTACAAATGATATAAAGCAAATATTACCTCAAAATTTAATTCGTCGGACCACACAACATTTGCCCAATCCTTTTCTGTATAGTGTACTTTATAGCCCATTCCAAACGAGACTTTTTATTTTTTTCTGAAAGCCAAGGCTTCTATCTTGCTTTACAGCCTTTCGAGTCAGCTTCATTAAAGTCTTCTTCTGGTCGTTCTGGCACTGATCGGTCTCCCAATTTCCTCGAATAAACTGGCAGCAAGCGCGGAGGAAGTTTTCTTTCGATTTTTAAGTGACTCTCGAATTAATTTTCGATCCTCACGGTCCGAAGTTATCCGTTTTCTACCTATTCTTGTTCGGTTCGCATGTGATTCAGTATCCGCGTAACGTTTCAAGGGAGATTGCACCGCACAAAGCAAACGTTTAATACTTTTGGCTATTTCTGTGTGTGTGTTGCCTTGTTCGTGCAAGAACTGAATTCGTAAACATGAATGCTCACTAAATTCGTTCTTTTTAGGCATTTTTTACAGCAAAAATGACGATATTCAAAATTTTAATGAAATAAACATTATACTGGAAAGATCATTCGTACTACAAGCGCTTATACAAGACTGACTACCTATTCACGGGACCACAATTGCGAATTACATCTGCCACATGTTTTACAACCGTATACTGTGCATTATTTAAATTATCGTTTATTATTGCCGACTATATGATAATAAAATTCTAAAGATTTCTGAGTAATATTTTCGGAGATAAATTAGAAAATTAAGGATGCCTAATACTTAATACTTTTGGCCAAGGCTGTAAAATTCACGTTTAAAAAGTGGACACTTTGTTGAGCGCGACTGTAAATTATTTAGAATAATCTAAGGATTTTCTCGATCTAGTAAGCCAGCGTTTTTCCAACAATTAATATACGACTGTAGTAACGAAATGACATTTATGACTGAATAAATAAATAAATGTCGGTTAAGAATGTTTGATCTTTTAGTTATGTTGTGATTGTAAATAATTATTGTCGCAGAACATACTTACGTATTTGAAACAATTTGAAACGATGAAATACTTAGCCTTAACATTGATAACGAAGCTGTTATGACCGATCGTTGGAAGTTTTTATGAGTTTCAAATAATTTGAATTGTCCTAGATGCCCAATCTTTTTAAAAATTACGTACATGCTGCAGAATGCGACTTTCAAACAATTTTTATGAAACTTGAAACGATCAAGTCCCCATACTTATGCAACTTCTTTGCTATACAGTGGCGCCAGCGCCTAGCAAAAGTCAAGATAGGCAACCATACCTGAAGTAGAGTTATCAAAATATTAAAAAAAAACTCTAAAAAATTTTAATTTTTAGGTAACAACTTTATTTTACTTTTAATCACTAAAATAAACTAAATTGAATACATGTGTCCTACATATAAGGTGTTCACGAACTTTAATATTCAGAGTGGGCTATGTTAGGGTGCCATTTTTACTGGTAACTCCAAATGGATATGTTCCATTTTAATTTGATGGTTATATTTTTAAAAACTGACGCCGAAAAACATTGATAATTTTTAGCATTTTGACTTACAATTAGTATTAAAAAGGCACCAGTAAACATTTGTCTTAATGTTATTATTTTACTTTCTTCAGGCCATCTTAAATTTAAGAGGCAATATAGTTGATGAGACTGACGTTAAACTGTCAGAATTTTACCATTTCTGAGTTCCATCAAAATACATGCACATAATTTAACGAAAAAAAAAACGCATAACTCACTAGAGTTTAAAAAGATCATGAATGGATAATACCGTGTAATTTAGTTTTTATCAACTCTTGTCGTGGAATTTGGACGGCATGTCATAGCTTTAGCTTTACTGTAAAACAACATCAACGAGTGTAATGACGTACTTTTCACTTAAGCTAAGACATGTCGTCCAGATTTCATGGCAAGAGTTGATAAGAAATTTCAAAAATCACCCGGTACTTAAGGTCGTTTTAGACAGTGTTGCCAACTCATAAATTTGCTAACTTCTCATTTTCTTAGAGAAAATATTTTATTATTCATATAAGCTAAGACATGCCGTCCAGATTTCATAGCAAGAGGATAAAAACTTTAAAAAATCACCCTGAATTTCCGTCCACTTTTGAATTTTTCTTTCGATATCCTCATTTCTTTATCGACTGTTTCTGAATTTGAAATTCATCCACATTCATTTCTTGTTGTTGCTGTTATTGTTGGAAAGAATGGCTCGTCATACGTTCAAATGAATTAATCATTTTTCTTTTTTTGTTTATTTTGTTTACGTTTTTTGAAATTATTTCTTTTTCTTTGGTAAACATTACATTGCTTTTCTGTCATTTTTTTCTTTCGTAAAATTAACGATCGTCATTTGTTTTTCTTTTTCTTTTGAAGTTTTTGTTTTTATTTGTTATCTATGTTTTCTGATGTTAAGTGATCAAAAGATTTCGCCAATATTACAACGCCATTTGTTTTTCTTAAGAAATTTTCATTTATTTTTTTCATTTATATTGGAATTTTCGAATAGTTTTCTTTTTTTTTTGAATGTTTTCAGAAATTCAGTAATTTTATTTCAGATTTCCGTGTTTATTTTCCTTTCATAAATAATAATATGATAATTATAATTTTTTTTTTAATTTTGTTTATTGTGAATTTCGTAGTACTTTAGTCTCGATGTTTATTATTAATTATTTTTTAAAGAAATTTTAATCTACGATTTGTTTTGAGTTTTGTTTTTCCCTTTCGATTGGGTTTCTCTAGTAAAGACTTTAATTTCAGAGTTTTGCTTTTTGTTTCTTTCGTAAATTTCTTATTTTTTCTTCGTGAATTTTGAGTTACCGTTACATTTTCATTGTTTATTATAGTTTTCTTTTGAGTTTTAATTTTTTATTACGATCATCATTTGTTTTTCTTACTTCCTTTAGGAATCCCATTTTTTCCATTTTGATTTTTTACGTATACAATTGCGACAAAAAATTGAACTATTAGAAAGGTACAGATCAACAATGATCAGACTTCGGACATTTCAGAGTGTTGGGTTGGGTTACGCAATACGAGAACCAATGATTTAAGGTTTGAAATATCAATATTTCATTCCACAACAGCTATTTACTATTTCTAAGCACATCAATAATAATATCAACGCCGTGCTGACAATAAAATTAATGTAAAGCGGCACATTCAATCAATATTATTAATCACAGGGTACTTTCGTAATACAGTTCATTCTACAGTTGCTTTATACAGGGTGTCAGCAGAACAAAGTTTTTAAAAGATTATTTTAATTGAGTCTGTTAATAATAAATAACTTGAATTTTACAACATTGTTTTAATCTCGTGGGTTTTATCAGAGTAATACGCCATGGGCCGCTGCAGGAAGAAACCCTTGAAGAAGAAAACAACTTCCAAATCATCCATGAGCAGTCAGAATAACACGAATCTCAAAAAGACAAAAAGAGAAATTTCCTTTAAAGGTAAGTATGCCAATATTACACTGACGAATAAAACGATTCGTCTTAAAATAAAATAAATTATGAACACATTTATCAACAAAACCATGGAGAACCTTCCTTATTAATTAATTATTTACACATTTCTTAGATGATAGTGAAGGTAGTGGAGATGAGGCGTTCGTAGATGATTACTCCCTGGAAGACTTTGTAAAAATGGATTTTATAGACGAAACCGATTTGTTCAGACATTTTTTTAGATGTCTTAAGTAAGTATTGCAGTTTGAAATTGCACTTTTCAACATAGTGCACTTCAATAATTTTTATTTTGTCATTTCATGTTTTTTTTTTTTCAGAAAAACTAGGCATTTGCTGAAGCTGACGGAGCAACTAATTCGTTACAATGCAAGGCTCGCCGATGAACTTTACTACATTCACGTCACCACACCCGTAAACGATGCCGCTTTTGAACCAGTAGTACCCGCCGGTGGAACCAACCCAAATTTGATAAACACGTCTAAAAAAATTGGTCTTAAGTAAGCAAAGCGCGAAGCTAAAAAGAAGCTTGTTAATGCAGGAAATTTTTTAGAATACAGGATGGAGAAAGACGATTGATAGCCACCGAGAAACTTCAATTCGGCGACGTTTTGATCATTGAGAAAGCAATTATAATGACTGATTTATTAAACAGTTACATCCAACGGTTCACAACGTACCGTTGTCATCATTGCCTAAGATTCATCGGGTTGTTCGTTACGTAAGAAACTTCTTCTTGGTCAAGTACTAATTACGTAATCAACCCTATTGTATTTATAGTTGCCCCACTTGCGATATTGCAGTTTTCTGCGGTTTTAACTGTCGGTACAATTCCTGGAATGAGTATCATCGTTGGGAATGCTTCGGTTTGCAAAGGAGATTTTGGTACACGCCAGATCCCCAGTATATCGCTTTGCGTTTGATGTTTTACGGCGCACAAAAAACTTTTAATTTCGGAACGAAGGAATTTCAAGATGATTATTTAGTCGATGAACAACACTACGGAGACGAAACAAATCCATACAAGTACATCTACAAACTAAAAGTGAATACAAAAGAACGATCGCGAAAGGAATTGAGTGAAATCTTGCTGGTAAGTTGCTTTAAGACAAAACAAACTTGGTATTTCTGTTGTGTTATAGAAATGCTCGGAGCTGTTGGTATATTTAATAGAAGACACCAATTTTTTTCCGTGGCTTTTTTCCAAATTTCCGGAATACTCCGGTAAGAGATTATACGACATTTACATGATTGTAGGTGGAATTTTGGTTAGACACTACATTCAAGCTGAACTGCACGCCATCTATGTCGATCAAATCAATGGTCACGATGGTCTCTTCAGTGATAAATACGATTTTCAATCCGGAGCAATTTTTTTAACCGCCTCCCTCTTGAAACATCACTGCAAACCAAACGCCATCTGCAGGTGCGCTTTTAGGGCAATTCAAAATGATCTGGTTTTGGTTTCTTAAATATTGATTTTCAGCTTCCGAGAAAACTATATCATCGTTAAGGCATTCCAGGAGATTGAGGTTGGTGAAGAAATTACTTTAGAAAAGTACAGAGTGAACCCTTCAAAAAAAAACGTGTGAATGCGAGCACTGTATTGCTAAGATGAAGAAAAAAGTATGTACTTAATATACAACGCAAACTGCTGATTGAAAGTCATGATTCTTTTAGTATGAAAACAATGCGTTCATATGCACCAAGTGTCGAGGTAAAGTAATACCTGCGATCGTCTTGAATGATTCAGAGACTTTTCCAACCAACACATTTGTGCTCAAACAGCTTGAGACAGAACTTGGAACGATGAAATGTGTCAGCTGCGATGCAATTCATGACATCGAATCTTTCAAGCCCATAGATAAAGCCGGGCAAAAATACATGAGTTCTTGTAAGTTTTCGTTTTCGAAATCCCACATGAGATTGAAGTCTCACATTTCTTTTTCAGATGAAAAAACTAACGAAATAGAACACCTGGAGCAATCTTTGAAAATGTATACACAGATTTTGCAACCAACGCACATTTTCCTTGCCAATTTTTATGAGAATTTGGTGAAGCATTATCTCTATCGCGGTCGTAAGTATTAAACAGCCTAAATTTTATTTGTGTTGGTCAGAATCAAATCATTCACGTGCTTGTAGCTAATTATTTCTCGCGGACACTTCTTCATGTTGAGAGTCACTTGAATATCTTGGAGACCCAGTATGGAAAATATTCGTACTTGACACTTACCATGATGACCAAATATACTTTCAGATTGATAGATTTTTGCAGGCATTTTAAGTCATAGTAAGTATTAAAAAAATCATATACAATTCTTCCGAAAGTAACAGATAAATTCTATAAAAAGGTTTAACTTTAATCTTCAGTTTATTCCCATCGTAACAATTATAAAAACAAAATAAAGTCATGCTTAAAGTTAAACCATGAGTTAAATATTGGGCCTATGAAGCTAAAGAGTATCCTCTTTGGATCTTCTGTGATTTCAATAGGGCATTCGATTGCATCAACCATTATATATTGCTAGAGTCATGTAAATCTGCTGGAAAAAGAGGAAGTAAAGCAACTTGTAAAAAATGCAAGGTAGAAATGCAAGGGCTTGTGGAACGTATGAAAAAGCACTGGGAAATATGTGCTTCAAGCAATATAGAAAAAGAAACAAAAACAGATAATGGAAGTGCCTCTGCAGGAATAGTGGCAAATGTACAATCGAACACATTAGAAGAGGACAGTTTGGATAGTGCCCCATTGCTCATAGCTTCTACTTCATCAATTAAAAAAAAGAAGGCTCTAATTCTAGTTCTGGGTCTTTATCTTCTTTTGTCATGCGTACAACGAAGACTATCACTCCATATCATTTGCTAACTTTCCTTTTGCACCCTACAAAAACGGAGCATACGTTAACAGAAAGTGAGAAAAGTTGTGCTTTAAATGCTGCAAGTGATTGGTTTACTATCATTGATTATTAAATTTCTGGCTAAATCCGAGCCATTTGTCGAAATAATGTTTCACAAAGAAATTCTTAAAAGCACAAATCCATTGGAATGGTGGAAATCTCAACGGAATGTTGAGGTTATTGATAAGTTATTCCCGATTATCAAACTACTATTATCTGCTGCAGCTTCTTCAGCCTCCGTTGAAAGGATATTTTCAACATTTGGTTTAGTTCATTCTAAAATTAGAAATTGCTTAGGGGCTGAAGAAGCTGCTAAATTAGTTTTTCTTTATAAACACTATAATTAAAAAATGAACTTAAAATGTCTTTTTTTAAGTACCCGAACCATGTTTTATTTTCTTTTTAAATTTAAGTTTAGTTTACCTATATATTCTTTTGAAGCGGGTAGTTTTAGATGTGTAGATAATCTAACATTAAACAAATTGTTCTTTTTATTTAAATTTTCTGAAGTTTGATTTATTTAGATTATCAGTTTTTTACACGTTATGATTTAAATCATGATTTAAATAAAAAAAATCAACTGATTTAAATCGTCGCAACCCAGATAGAACTTTTTATTTAGGTGCAGAAGAACTGGGTCAAGGTCTCACTGTAAACGAATATGAATGGCTTATAGGCGCCATCGGCACAATTTTCAAATATCCGTCTGTATTACAACAACAGTTGGCAAAGCGAAATGCATTTTTCGTCGGTTTTTATTAACACGACAAAGCTACTTATTTCGTGTTAGTAAACTATTCATTTAATAATTTATTAAAGAGATGAGTTAAACAACACCCTTAGTTACAATGTGCGTTATAAACACAAACTTCTAAATGTTGAGTAAATAATGTTCTTACTTTTTAAACGATGTCCTTCGGAATAAAGCTTTTAAAACGCGTTTACTGCGTTTTTTGTAGATAAATATTAGTCAAGAGATCGTAATATTTAATACGTAAAAATAAAAACTAAAACACCTAACGGCGCTGCGAATTCAAACAATTTGCTATAAAATTTTACCTTGAATAAAATAAACATAAGCATAAATTACACTACTAAATAGTATTAGAAATTATTACGTAATAAGTAATTGCAATTGTCGTAAGAACGTCTGCACCTAGTCGACCGAAAACGTCGCATTTTTTCATACGAAGGACGAACTTGACTAAGCCCAACACACACATCATGGCGCATTCGTTTATGGTTACACAATAAAAATCAATTCCACTCAGCCTAATGTATTTAAGCCACTTAAACCGCCGACCAATGTTACTTAAACAATTTTTGTAAAAATGAAAACCAATTTTTACCGGAGTTATTACTTACATTTTCCCTATTGTTATATAATAAAATTTGCTTCTGTATTCGGGATTAGTGAGGAGAGTGAATAAAAATTCACGTGCACTTAGGCCACAATTGGGCTCGTTGTACTACCCCCATGTTCAGCAGTATTTGACTGTTAGCGTTCTTCGAGCCATCCCACTTTTTCGATGAAGCCAAGAACGTCCGACAGAAGGGCATGTCAGGCCAAAACTTCCCTAACATGGGACCTCTGATCGAGGCGAGTGCGGAGCAATCACAGAGGATATGCTCAGCTGTTTCTTCCGCTAACCTCTCCAATTTGAGCTGTTTACTAAACCAATGCGATGCATATGTTTGTTTAGTTTGCAATGTCCTGAAAGTATTCCTACCAGTAGACGTAGTTGCATACAGAATCGCGTCAGTTTGAGCGAAGGGGCCTTTACAAGCTTTTTCGCTTGGTGACTCTTGTCTAAATTTAGATACCCATCTGTCGATATGTCAGTCCTGGGATCTTTGTTACAGTAAGACATTAAATAAATTTGATGACGGTGCTATGGCCGGTTCTGGGCCCCAAAAGGGTCGTCCCGAGCCCTGTGTAGCCAGCTCGTCTGCCTGCTCGTTGCCAAATGTTCCAACGTGTCCTTTAACCCAAATGGGTTGCAGGGTGTTGTATTTGGCCACTTGTTCTAGTGTGCCGTGACATTGGAGTGTGTTATTCCTGAGAATATCCTGTTGCTGTTTAGAGCTGCTATCACTAGCTACCCTAACGATTTTATTCTGAACACCCCGATCCAGAATTGCTCTTGCATCTTCTATAATGGCAACTAGTTCTGCTTGAAGGTGACTTTGTCAAACGCAACCTCTATGTCTATGAATACTGCTAAAGTGAACATTTTGTTATTTATAGCTTTTTCTATCCGCCCAGTTACAGAATGTAGGGCGGATTCTGTGGATCTTTCTACTAGGTAGGCATGTTGGTTATGACGTAGGGGTTTGTTAGCCAAAACCCCCTCTCTCATGAACCTGTCGCATGGTCTTTCCAAAGTTTTCAAAAAAAAGGATGCAAGACTAATTGGACAATAAGATTTTGCGAGAGAGTAGTCCTTTCGTCGTGGTAAATACCGCTTTTATTTCCCTCCAACTCTTAGGGATGTATCTCCAAGCGATACACCCTCTAAGGATGCGTATCAGGTAGGGTAAAATTGTTTCCAGCCCCCATTGGAGGAAAACGGAAAAAACACCTTCCAATCCTGGCGATTTAAAGGGGTGAAAGGTTTTAATTGCCCAGATTATTCTTTCTCTCCCTATTACATGGCCGGTAAATTCCCAATTCTCATCATTGGGAGTGTATCGAGCGCCTCCCCCATCCAGGTACGGGATTGATATTGCAACCTGGAAAGTGCGTATCATCAGTACCTTTGCTGTTTCTTCAACGTTGATGGTAAAAGAACCATCTTCACGTTTTAGGCTAGCAGGTTGCTGAAGTGGGTCATTGGCCAGTATTTTGTTGAGACGAGCAGAATCTCTGGTAGTCTCAATAGTATTGCAGAAAGATCTCCATGTCTCTCGCTGTCTTTCCCTGATCTTCTTTTTATACAGTCTTTGATGGCGTTTGTACGCTGCCCAGTCGTCTGTATTTCTAGTATTTTTTACTTGAACAGTTTGGTAGATTTCAGTTTATCAAGCTGTCTACACCACCATATGGTGGGCTGACTTGCCTGGACTGACTTTACCGGACATGCATGTTCATAAGATTTTGTAATAGAGTCACATACATCAAGAAAATCAACTTCTCTTTATAGCTCTGCTATTGTTTGAATTTTTTCAGAGGCAGGAGGTATTCAGAGTCTGACCTCCAGCGCGTTCTGTCGGTAGATCTCGGATTTCTGTACTCTTTGTGAATAGCTTCGCAGATTTTAATTTTGAAGCTAATCATATGTGGTCCGAATTGGTAATTTCATGTGAGACCTTCCAGTTTTCTATGTAGTTGGAGTTACCGGGGGAAGCCAAAGTAATATCAATTACTGTCTGGCCCCGGGAACTTACAAAAGTAGGTCGCTACCCCTATTAAGTATTTCCGTGGCTGTACCGGAAAGGTATTCCAGTAGTGATCTTCCACGTGGGTTGATATTGGCACTGCCCCATACAGTGTGGTGTGCATTTGAGTCGCATCCAATTATAAGATGGTTTTTGTTTCTGTCACAGTAGTTTTATGACCTCCATCATCTCCATAGTGGGAGGGGGATTAGTCGAATCTCCTGGGAGGTAAGTTGACACCAGATAGATTTCATTTTTTCCCTTCATGTCACAATTTATTTGAACAACCCTAATGTCTCGGCCGTTCAAGTATGGTACTAGGAGGGCTTGAAAATTACATAGATACATGTCGTAGGATTGTTTTGCTCTTTGTCTACAAAGATTGTACCTCCCAGATTGCTCAGACCAACTTGACCAACACCAACACACACACCACGATGCTTTCGTTTATGGTTACATAATACAAATCAATTCCATTCAGCCTTTAACTCAGCTAATGTATTTAAGCCACTTAAACCGCCGACCAATGTTACTTAAACAATTTTTGTAAAAATTAAAACTAATTGTTACTGGAGTTATTACTTACATTTTCCCTAATGTTATATAATAAAATTTGCTTCATTTCTTGACTACTATTTGTGGTTTCAATTAAAGACATAGATTTAGACGCTGTTTTATACAGGATGCATCATTGCTTCATAACTCCTTAACTATTAATTATAAAATTTCGATTATAACGAGTTCTGTATTAGTCAATTATTTTCACATACACAGCATGTTCCGTAAGTGAGTTATCCACCAAACCTATACTTTCTTTAATGAAGTATACAAATTTTTATTTCATAGCAAGTTTTTTTTTTCGATTAAAAAAGACTAAATCAATAGACACTTAGTTTTTATTTCAGATATTTTCAAACAATAACAAGTTAAATTAAACTTTAGTTTTTTAATAAACAGGTCTATCAAACCATTGGATTTTTTTCGATTTCGTCGTGTCATATTCGTACTCCTCACATCGTCGTAATCTGAAACAAATTCGCATGATAATGAAAACCAAATTTCGTTTAATTGATGAGGATTTTTGATACTTGCATTGTATGACGCCGTTTGCATCCAACCACCGGATAATCCTCCCTAAAACACATCTGATTGGCAAAAGGTACGGGTGCCACGTTAAAGTATAGTTGTCCAACAAGGGCACTCGCGGCTTTGTCAATGAAACTCTCTTCGTTTTGTTTCAGACATTTGTGGAAATCATCGTCACATTTACAATTTAATCTGTCATAAGAAATATTCATTGGTTATTTGAAAATTGTTTCAAGAGAATTACTTGTTCATAAGGAAACCTTTAGCGTTGCATGAAACACATTAAAATTAAAAGCAAATAGCATAATCTGTTAAAATTGTACGGATGTGTATATACATACAGTGTAAAAGGACCATTATTTGTTAAGCCATACTTCGACTTCTTTGACTGGATAACATCATCGCATAGATCATGAGCTCGGCAACACTTATCTGTACCAATCAAAGATCCCAAATCTAATTCGTTTTCAGCTATTGAACCATCTCCACACCATTTCGTTTCTGCAAGTAATAAAATAACATTAATTAATTTTTTTTAACTTTTCCTAATTATTTTCGGCACAAGAATCTGATTGTTGTTCTACCTACTGTTGCTACTTCTTATTTTAAATAAAAATTGTACTTACGAGGAAAAATTATTCTTTCTTCTAAGTTTTTCACGTTGTTAACATATACAAAGTGTTGATGAGCTTCGCTTAGTAAAACGAGTCCACTTACTGCCAACACATACGACAACATATCTGGAATATTTTTCATACGGGCTCCGTGTAACTTATAATAATAATATTATTGTTTTGTAATTTTTTGTCATTAAATACATTATTGTTGGCATTGAAAATATTCATATAAATTTTAGCGATGTCACGAAAAGCTACGTTATTGGCGCCTTGTCCCATAAAACATGACATGTTTCTCAAAAATGTTGGTTTCAATAATATATTGCCCATTAAACAGGAAATTTTAGGCGAGTTTTTGATAAGAATATTTAAATGAAATTGTAATTCAAGGAATCATTTTTACTTTTATAAAAGTTACGTAATATCGTATGGAGTTGATTCGTTATTAATCTTACAAATACCATTTCTTAATAAGGAACTATCTGTTTCGACTTTATAACATTTCTTTTTTTTTATATTTGTATGAAATTAAAAAAAAATAAAACGCAGAAGGGATGCTGGTTACATATATACGTTAATTTTCTATAGAAAAAACAATAAAAGAATTCAACCTTATTTAATAAAAATTCAATAATTTTGTAAGTCAAACCACTGATACACTTTTTTCTTTGTCTTATTCAATTGGTATTCACAGCATTTCTTCCACCTATAAACAAAAAAAATTATTACACCCTCCTGATAATTGCAGGAGCACGTACGGTATATAACTGTATTTTATGCATCGCACAATCGGATATTCTTTTTTGAAACACTTCGTCGCCAACGCTGTGAAATATATGTGACCAATCTGGGAGGACACGTAGCTATCCACAGTTCTAAGACACTTGCGAAAATCGTCATCACAATCACAATGTAGCCTGCAATAGAAACTGTTTTTAAATTAAAAATAAGGGTGACGTTTACCTGACATAAAACTTCGGATTTCTCAAGTTATATTTTGTTTCGTAACCCTTTATCACATCGTCGCACAAATCGTGTGCCCTACAACATTTATCGGTGTCTGCAAATATACCCAAGTCATGATAATGTTCGGCAATATCTCCTACCCCACACCATTTCGTCCCTAACAAATTGAATTTTTATTTTACTTTTTTTGTTTTTAATACGATCTCTTACCTGGATAAATGAGGAACCAACTGGGATTTAGTAATTGATCACCTCTACCAAAAAGGGCCAAGTTTTCCTCATACGTAAACAGCTCGTCCCAAATGATTCGGGCGGCATCACAACCTAAGCCAAGCAAGCCGAAGCACACAACCGTTAATATTTTCATTTTAACAGTGAAAAATACAATCCGAAACGCAACATGTTTTATGATATATCGAGTGCATATCAGCTGCAAGTCAATTGCGATATAGAAGACACCGGTGTCCTTTGACAATGGTTTTGCGAAATTCATAGCGAAACGCATTTGTAATTTCGAATTGGGCAATTTTTTTTTCTGTCTGATTAATTTGATTTGTTGGGGAAACAATAATTTATAGGTATTTGAACAATTACGTGTGCATTGGTGTGCTATGTTTAAAATTTTAAATATCTGGCTCGATTTGGTATTCAAGTTGCTGTATGAATTATTTTAGATTGGCCAATCAGTAATTACTAAAATGTTTTCTTTATTTCAGCCCTAGAGATATAGTAGCTTATTGTGACGTAAAATTTAAGGACGTCCAAAAAGTTGCCAGATTTTATTATTTAGAGCACAAACTTGAAAATTATAGCGAAATTCTGGATAATATAAAAACAGTTGTTAAAAATGAGTAAGTAAAAGCTTTATTTTTTATAATACAGGGTGTTTCGCAACTCCGTGAAAAAAAAAATAATGGCGTGTTGGACATGAGATGTGTGCATAAATGCATCTAAATAAAAATGGAAATAAAAACAAAATCAAACTTACCCTCAACTGATAACGCATTGACAAATGTTTAGAATCTCTGGCTCAGTGCCGGCTAAGTCACAATAAGTGTTCAAAATTCCTTCCCTCGGCCGCTCGTATACACAAATCAAAGCCCGGCGTTATGAAACATGTTTTGTTGTCGAACAGAGAGAAATGCGGCGTTAATACGATCGTTCGATTCTTGGAAAGTGTTGATTTCTTCTTCGTATACCAACGCTTTTACGTGTCCCCACAGATAATAATGTAGCGGATTTATATCAGGTGAACGTGCAGGCCACCTGATCGGCCCGTTTCTTCCAATCCGTCTACTAGGAAAAATTTCGTCGAGGTGAGCACGTACTTCTCGTCGAAAATGAGGTGGAGCCCCATCGTGCATAAACCACATCGTTGCTCTAAGATTTAAGTTCACATTCTCGAGAAGTTCCGGTATATTAGTTCGTAGAAAATTTAAGTATTGGAGACCATCTAAACGGTTCGGCAAGACGAACGGGCCGATTAAATTGCCGTTTAGAATACTTGTCCACACGTTAACAGAAAACCGTTGTTGGAAATGGCTGCGACGAATTGCGTGAGAGTTTTCCTCAGCCCACAAATGCATGTTGCGAAAATTGCACACCCCATCTCTGCTAAAAATAGCTTCGTCGGTAAACAGGACATTATGAACAAAATTCGCATTTGCCTGTTGTTTATGCAGTAACCAACGACAAAATCGTATGCGTGGAGCATAGTCGGCTAGCAGCAAAGCTTGAACTCTTTGAATATGGTACGGATGTAATTGTTGTTCGCGAAGAATGCGCCAAAACAACGGAGGGCTTTGGAAAGTGCTGTACATACAAATGCCTTACTGCTAATGCGTTTTCCCCACTTTCACCGTACACTAGAATCATGTCAACAATCTCACTATTTGTAAATTCTGCCATTTTTTTCAGTAAATTTCCGTGTAATCACCTCAACGTACACCTTCAAACTACCCAGCCCGGCCGGCAATGACTAACAATAAATTACATCACTCATATTCTTCGCAAACATCATAAACTTAAACCAAAGACGTTGAAACGGTTTACCCGTTCGAAAAAATTATTTATTTTCTCGAAAATTTAATAACACTTTGTTCAACAAAAAATGGTTCGTTCTATTAATTTTCATGCAAACTTTCATTGTTTAATTTATTTTCATGAAGTTACGAAACACTCTGTATAAGACGTAGTAATTCAAGCTGCTTAATAATGTTTTTTTTCTTATTCACAGGGAGCTGGAAAAAAAGAACAAATAATTATAGCCTATATGTTGAAATATTCCAAACTTATTTTATGATAAAATCTGTTTACAAAACTTTGAAATATAACAACAATTTAAAAATGGAGTAATGAACAAATTTTAATAAAAGTTATGTCGCAGCCTTTCTTTTTTTTTAATACATTTCCCACATTTTTTTAAAACTTATTGCATCGTAAAAAACATTCAGAAATTGGTGCAAAATTTCATTATCAATTCACAGTCATGTCATGAGAATTAATTTTGCAATGATCGCCTGGAAATTTAAAGTTCAAATTCGAATGATTTTATTGATTTTCACTGCAATTATTTCTAGCATGAGTACACCATCATAGAAAGGTAAACGATTGTAATTATCTGTTTTTGATTTACCAATGCTTCGATAACGGACTAACGTTACTTAATTATCGTGAATTTTCTCAAAAATATTCTAGATATGTACAGGTCGGATCAATTTCGATGTCTCTTGTGGCATGTCTGCAACTATAAGAGATAGAAAAAAACTAGTGGCCAAGACTCGATCTCTTTTTTAGAGAAAAAGTCAATAACGTAAACAAAAATTGGCTACCTTCTTTTGTTTTCGAGTTATAAGCAATTTTTTACAGATATTAAAAAACTGTTTTAACATCATTAGGACACTTTTTTAAACACAATTCAGTGGAATTAGTTGGTTTTTTGCTATTTATAATAATGATATTAGTGACTAATAATAAAATCTTGTTAAAATTTTTTTTTGCTATTTAGTTGAATTTTCGAGTTATAACATAAAGTTATATTTTTTTTTAAATGGAAATCATAGAAGGCAATGTGATCATTAACTAGAGAATTTTTTTCTGTTTTCAAAAATATATACTTTGTTGGGTTTATTTCTTACAGTTAATACAATAGACAGCTTTTTTTATTTTTTTTTTGAATGTATAATGTTTTTAGTAGACCATGCCGACATTTTTTTTTGTTTTTATTAAATATCAACCATCTCTTGTTCAAATATTCTGACAGTTGTAGCTGCGTAAATAATTAGTCATCTTTTCTCGTTATTTTCCCAAATGCCGTTTGAAAATTTTGAGAAATATATGGTAATATGCTGGAATGTTATATCCAAGCGAATAAAAATTCCCGTGCAGCAACTGAATTATATTTTATTAAATATCCAGAGAGGAGCCAACCAAGTGAAAAAATATTTGGGATATTAGAAAGTAATCTAATTAATTTTGGACAGTTCAAAAAAGCCTCTACCAAAAGAGTACAATACACAAAATCAAGAAGAAGCAGTTTGGACGTTATTGGTATTACTACTGCAAATCCCAAGATATCGATTCGCCAAATTGAGCAAGAAGTTCGGGTGTCACATTCTCGTTCTCTAAAAATTTTAAAGAAAAATAAATTCAAGCCATACAAAATTCGAAAAATTCACCATTTACATGAAGGTGATACGCAACACCGAACAGAATTTTGCAGGTGGTTTTTAGAGAAATTACAAGGTGATTTTTTTTCTGGAAAAGTAATTTGGACCGATGAAGTTCACATTAGTAGTGCTGGAATTTGTAATCGTAACAATGAACATTGGTGGGCTGACTCGAATCCGCATAGGGTACTGGACAACAGAATCCTTCAAGGCATATATGGTTTCAATGTATGGTATGCACTAATGGGAAATCGTGTTCTAGCCTATCATATTTATCATGAAAATTTAAATTCCGCATAGTATTTAGTGTATTTACGTATTTTGGAAACTCACATTGAAGAGCTGATTGACAACATGCCATTAAATGAGAGAAGAAATTTGTTTTTCCAACATGACGGATGCCCCGTTCACACGGCTAGAAATGTTACGAACTTTTGAATACAAATTTTGGCAATAACTGTCTAGGAGCAAACGGACCAAATAAGTGGCCGCCTGGGTCGCCGGACCTAACGCCCCTAGATTTCTCTTTGTGGGGGCACATTAAAAATAAATTATATGTAATGTAATGTAATGTAATGTAATTGCGGGTTAGAAGATTTTCATCAGAAGAAAAGACTGATGCCGCAATTCACGCTTATTTTGAAGGTATTTTAAAAGGTGGTTGAGCTTTTGAACAGTGGAAAAAAGAATGATCAAGTGTATCATTGCTGAAGGGAATTACTTCGAGCGTATTTAAAATAAAATCCTAGAAAATATGAACCGTGTCTTTTTATTCTCAATAAATTCAGTTTGACCCTCTCATAACTACAAAGTGGTCAAGATGCACTGTTTGAGTTGACAGTGCTGAATTTTATTTTTAAATGGTACAACTGGAGTAACTTCTGATTGTCGGTAACTTGACACTGACAGCCGTCACTTTCAACCGTCATTTGACATTTTAATTTCAAATTAAAACACTACATAACCTACAATCTGACGGTACTCACGTCGAAAAAACATATCCGGTTGCAGTGTTGCAAATAGCCAAATAAAAGAAAACTTATAATTGTATTGCCAACTCAAATCACTTTTTACTTTAGAATATCAGCTAAGTGGCGCTGTGCAGTGTTGCTATTTCGTAGATATTTTCCCTTTTCGTGGGAATTTTTATACCTTAAAATTGCAAAAAGCGATTTTCTTTAAAGAAAAAGGGAATTTTGAAGACAAAATTACTAAATTTTAAGGTTAATCTTGACAAAAATGCATAAAAATAGCTTAAAATTGCAACTGGAGAAAAAAACAAGCCTAAAAGGGAATTTTTTGTCCCAAAGTGAGTTGAAAACGACTCTCGATAATTTTTCAAAATTCTTCGATTTCTAAAAGCCTTTATAATTTTTTTGTTTATGAAAATTTTTTATTTCTGTAAAAACTTTTAGGGCACTGTGATATCCTAGTAATCATTTCTTCAGGAATAAAACTAATTTTTAAATCTTCTACCTTGGATTGACCTTGAAATTTCATTTAATCTCAACTTTGTCATTTTGTAATTTTTAATTTTCTTGCCTTGGGCGGACCTTGACCTTTGGCCTTTCCTAACCTCCGCTCTCGAAATTCTAATTTCTTAATGATTTTTTCCAGTTTCTTCGCCTCTTTTTGGGTTGACCTTGACCTTTGACCATTTCAAACGTTCTCTCTTGAAATTGTGATTTTTTTTTAATTTTCACCATTTTTGGCCTTTTATGAGTCGATGATGATCCTTAACTTTTCAAACCTTCGCTTTTGAAATTCTAATTTTTTCCCATCTTTTGCAATTTTCTCTTGGGTTGGGTTGACATTAACTCTTGACACTTTCGAATCTCGTCTCTCGGAATTCCAATTTCTTAATTTTCTTTCAATTTTTCGCAATTTTTTTGTGTTGGCCTTGACCTTTGACCTTTCCTCTTGAAAGTGTAATTTTTTTAATTTCCAATTTTTTACATATTTCTGGCTTGACCATTGACGTTCTCGAAATTTCATTTTTTATTTTTCTCCATTTTTTTTTACTTTGACCTTGAGTTTTGACCTTTGCTCTCGAAATTTTTTATATTTTACGTAGTTTTCCCATTTTTTGCTTTAGATTGGGATGACCTTGACCTTAGTATTTTCGAACCTCGATTCTCAAAATTCAATTTTTTCCCCAATTTTTGCAATTTTTTAGCCTTGGACTGATTTGACCTTTACCATTTTAAAAACTCGATTCATAAAATTGGATTCTTTTTTAATTTTAATTTTTTTCCAATTTTTTTGTTTTGGGTTGGATTGGCCTTGACCTTTTCGAATCTTTGTCGTCGAGATTCTAATGTTTTTTATTTTCCCTAATTTTTCCCCGTTTTATTTGTTGGGTTGACCTTGACGTTGGCACTTTCTATCCTCAAATCACGATGAAATTACAATTTTTTTTTATAATAAATTAATTTAACTGACACTTAAAATTCGCACTATCGCTCTACGTTTCACTATCGATTGATAGCTTCCCTATTTTTTCAAATTTTTTCTCCTTGGGTTGGGTTTACCTTGACTTCTTCTAACCTTGTCCTCGAAATTCTAATTTTTTAACTATTTTTCAAACAATTTTATTTTTTGGACTTGGGTTGGGTTGACCTTGACCGCTTTCGAATTGGGTTCAATTACATCTAATTAATGTTTAATCTTTTTAATTTTGAGCTCTCATAATTTTATTTTGAGGCTGTACCTTTCTTTTTAAGGTCTTTCAAATTAAAATTTCGATACATTTTCATTTAATTATTTATTTACCGACAAGAAAGTGACACTTTTAATCCTAGTAAATTTAAAACAAATACAAAGAAGTCAAGATACACTATTTGAGTTGGCAGTGCCGAATTTTATTTTTAAATGATATAACTGGAGTAACTTCCGGTTGTTGACGGATTGATATTGACAACGTCCTTTAGCATTTCAAACTCAAATTAAAACCCTAATTTTTATTCACTTAACCACTGCCACTATTATCGTCGCCAGGAAAGATGAGCCCTGCGTCATTGGTTACCGACAATATCACAGACAAATATATGATATTCACCGTCTTCTATGTCACACAAGTAAAACAAAGATAGAAATACACATTATACGTCTTCTAAGTTCAAGACCTATCCACTAGAAAATAAAAAGAGCAGAACTTATATCATAGAGAGAGCTAGTCACATGTACATCTTTCTTAGACAGTTTTGTTCCATTACGATGTTGTTGATTTGACTCACGGTGCACTTTGTTTACATTAGTTTTCTGTCGCAAGTTTTAAGTGTCACTGTGCTAATTTCTAGTTGTTTATTAATCTCTAACCGTTTTTTTAAGACAATTAGGACGTTTAATAAAACTCAGTAACCCCCAGAAAAGTGTTGACGTACAACACGGCAGTCAGCCATGCTAGAGCTTGTGGAACGTACTTGCGTACATAACCTTAATCTTAATTGATCTGTCAAGTTGCTTGTCATTTTGACGTTTACTTTTTTAATTGTCATAAACCGGAAATACATTTCGTAAGAACGCAAGTGTTGATTTGACTTCGGCGTGTTGACTAACGTCGGACACGTAAATTTCATGACGCAAAGCTCATCTTTCCTGGCAACGATAATATTCAGGTTACGTCAAACACACCAATAAAACATACGGTTGCAGTGTTGCAAATAGGAAATAGAGAAATACCCTTAATTAATAACCCAACCCAACCCAACCCAACCCTTAATTGTATTGCCAACTCAAAAGTTATTCTTGACCGTTTTTGTAGTATCTTTTCTTTTCAAAATTGTAGCGTATGTAGCTAATTGTGAACTGACTGAACGGGTTTTCTATTTTGTTTGAGGTTAATTGATAATTAATTAATAATAAAAACTAATGAAGAATTAAAATTAATGTCACTTTTAACCTGTACAAATTAGAACCTTAATACAAATTAGAACCTTAATACAAACCTAGCTGTGTTATTACAAAGAAGGAGAAATGATTTCAAAAGTTACTGCAGCATCATCAATTGTCTTATGCTCAAACATAACATAACACAACGCTAGCGACGCGGCTTTTTTTTGAAAAGCGATTTAAGATATGGCGGCCGCTAGGTTTAGCGCTCTCTTTTAGCGGATGTTTAGCTTCCGGCTTCATCAAATATATGACGTCACGCTCCGTGGCGCACATGGAGGGCTACATCCATCTGCGAGGCTGAACGCAGGCAATAAAAGGGGATTTCTTGTCCACAACAAAAGGTATTTTTCAATTTCACATATTGACTGTTGGCAACACTGGTTCCAACCGAATGTCATCCATCCAAAACATAACCTCTACAGAAATGTGTGCGATGGATGATTTATTCACTCAATATCAGACCCAACTCACAGGAAACGATGAATTTAAACTTTTCCAAGTATTTTTCGATAGCGATTTGTAAGTTTGCCGTATCACTTTGATGCCTGGAATTGTAACTGAATTTACAGGCGTTTGATACGCGAATGGATTAAGTATCGGTTTAAAAAGGAAGGAAACGTAAAATGCGATGATCAATCGGAGGCGTTGAGAAAACGGGGTAATGAGTTCTACGATCAGAAGCAATGGGAACGAAGCATCGAGTATTACACAAGGGCGTTATGTAAGGCGAAGTATAATGGAGAAATTTATGGCTTGGCACTTGCAAATAGATCGGCAGTGTTTTTTACTCTGAACGATTACAATGTAAGTATAATTTTTCAATCATTCAATAAGGTAACAACTTATTTATAATAGAGTTGCTTAAAAGACATTGAATTATGCAAGAAATCTAAGTACCCGAATAAATTACGAAGCAAGATTTACATTCGTCAACTTGAGAGCTATTATAAGCTAGGTTTGCTAGGTGAGTTTGAAAGGTCCGTTCAAGAAACCTTAAACTTTTTAGAAACCAGTGAACATATTAGTAACGTCGAAAGAGGTAGTTTACAGTCAATATTAAAAAGCAAAAGTGTTACGCACTTGTATTTTAGAAAAATGTAAAAAGAAGATCGGTGTTATAAATAAAGTGCTTCCCAAAAACACCCAGAAAAGTGCTGACAATTCTTGTGAAGTACCTCTGCTTAAAGCTGGTGAAAATGAGGACTTTGCATATGCATCAAATTTAATTAGATTAAGGTACTGAGCATTTTTTTTATTTAAAACCTCATTAGAATGCTTCAATTTCAGTTATAACTCTATTAAAGGGAGACATGTAAGAGCTAAGCAAGCCTTAAAAAGAGGTGATGTTATCTTTGTTGAGAAAGCATTTATGTTTGCGCCCGTTTATACTGATAGCTATGAGGTCTCACTAAAGAAGTGTTACCACTGCTTATCAGACCTAATTGGCTGTATTCCGTATGTACAACTCATCTTCTGAGTTAATTAATTAATTAGAAAATTGATGTTTTAGATGCAAAACTTGCACGGTCTGTTTGTATTGTAATGAGAACTGTCGAGATGCTTCATGGAATGAATCACATAGATGGGAATGCAAAGGCTTCACTGTTAATCTCTGGTACGATTTAGGAATAGCTTTGCCTGCTTTCCGAGCTTTACTAAAGGGTGTCGAATGCGACTTTAAATTGTTGACATATGGAGATGAATATGACACAAAGAAATTCGGAGATAAAACCGATAATTATCCATTCTTCAATAAGTTGGTTACTAATATAGCAAAGATGAGCAATGTTACTCCACTGCTCATAGTAAGTGTTTAGTAAAATGTGACTTTTCTTAATTAAAAACTTTAATTCTAGTCATCTGCTGTCGTTGTTATATACTTAGAATCGCAAACGAATTTTTTCAACTGGTTAATACAACAGCGCAATATGCTGGGGCAAGAAATGAGCGACCTGGAGAAATTTGTCGGTGGTTTACTGACGAGACATATCGCTCAATTATCCTGCAACTCCAGCATAATACAGCACTGGAACACCAAAAGGAGTGAGATTGTACCAAGCGAGCGAATTCAAGTAGCTTGTGGCATGTACCCTTCCATTAGCATGATGAATCACTCTTGTAAACCAAATGTGACAATGTTGTGAGTATTTTATGTCTAGAAAAAAAGAAGTAATGACGGCTTTATTTCTAGTTTTATAAAAGATATCCTGGTCGTAAAGGCTTTGGATACAATCTTGGAAGGCGAAGAGATTCTTAATTGTTATGGAGTTGACTATCGTTACATGAACAAACCTGATCGACAGCATGCACTGAAGACTTTGTATGATTTTACTTGCGCCTGTGCGATTTGTCAGGACCCTGCGTTAGAATTCGTAAGCACGAGCAGATCTTCAAAATCAAGAATTAATCTTATTTATTCCATAGAATAGATTTGATAGTTATAAATGCCACAAATGTGAAGCACCGCTCACTGAGATTTGTTTTAAAGAGTACCACTGCGTTGTCTGTGGTTGCAACAAACCACCGTCATATTTCCAAAATTTAGAGGAACAGGCAAAGCGATATATAGAATCTGGTGGGTATGTAATAATAAATTTCAGAAACATTAATACTTAATTCGCTTGCAGACTGTAATAAAATTGAAAATATTAATAAGTGCTACCAGATTCGAAAGAAAATATTGGGGGGTTACCATGCAGATGTAGACGAGTGTTTCGATTTGTTTCATTTGTATTACTTAAAAAATGGTATTGTCAATTGATTGGGCTTTTTTTTATTATTAGTGGTTACCGTTGTTTTAGGGGATTTATATAATTGTCTGTCTTCTTTCAATCAGTCGCTAAGTATACAACAGAAGCGATGGGGAAAGAATTCGCGTGTTGTTGGAGTTAAGATGTTTGACGCTCTGTCGAGTGTAATCATTCAAATAAAGAAAATGGAATTATCGGATGTTTCAAAATGGAGGTAAGTATGTGCACTTAGTCATTCTGCTTTATTATTATTTTTGTTTCAGGCAAGTTGTTAACGAACTCAAAGATATGTTGGAAGAAACGAAAGAAATATTGTACTTATATTATGTGAGGTATCAAATCGATTTCAGTGAAATTGAGGAAAACGTTCTTTACATAAAGCAAGTGCTTAGTAGTAGGTGAGAAATTTGTTACTACATTTTGTACGCTTTATTTATTAAATAAATTAGTCTTCATGAGTTTTTTTTTTTATAAAATCTTTTGAAATAGATTCTTGTCTGATGAAAATTGTATAATAAATTATTTTAACCGACACTTAAAATTCGCACTATTGCTCTACGTTTCACTATCGATTGATAGCTTCGTCAGGAGTGAAAATAAATAGAGTTGTCAAGAGAAACTAAAAAAGTAAAATGATCTTTTTTTTTAATTATTTTTAATAATTTTTTCTTTCAAAAGTTTTAATTAATATTAAAATTGGCACATCACAGCTTGTGGCATTTAACCAGTTTCTTCAATAACGCTATTCCTGTTGAATATATGAAAAAATGTTTTATACAAAAGTTTCATCCTTTCAAGCTCTGAATAATTTAAAATTATTTTGAAATATACAGGAAGTCTCAATTTCGCTGTACAATGTGTAACTTCGTTATTTTAAATGGAACGTCCTATATTTTATAATAATAAGTCTTTATTGGAATGGGAAATAACAAAAAAAAAAATCATGGCAAATTTTGAAACTGTGATATACAATACGCATGCCTAACCACAACGCGAAGTTCAGAAAATTGGGAGAAACCCTTCTGTTTTTCAACTTAACCTGGAATACTATTACTAAAAAATTTAAAAAAATGTACAATAATTGCTTACGAGCTAAGCTAAACTATAGAGAATTATGTATGAAGAGAAGATAAATAGAAATTCATTGGTTGGAAACAACTAATACATATAACTACTGTAGTATACCCAAATTATAAATAGTAATAGGAGGAGTATAAAACAAGTATAATGAGCATAGATATACAGCACGATAATAAAATTAATTTACTATAAAATTAATGAAAAGCAAGAACAGTAAATAGTAAATAGGAGAACAGTAAGCGAATTGGGATAGAACAAGTATTTTACATAGTTGTTTTTTTATTTCAATTAATAAGAATACCTCTAAATGGATAAAGCTTTCTTAACTGTATATACGCGTTAATAATATATTTCGAAATTTGTTCCCGATACCGAAAAGTATTGTCTAATAATAGGCCTAAGTTTTTAGTTTTATTATGAATTGGTATTTTAATATCACCTATTTTAATATTAAAATTATTAGCCAAACAGCAAACAACAAAAGCTTAGATTTGGTTGGATTGAGAGTTAAGCAGTGCTTATCTGCAGCATTATAATGCATCTAAATCGCGACTTATATGTGAAACTGCTTCACGCCAATCTGACTGGTTAAAGGAGCAGTACAGTTGCGTGTCATCTGCATATACATGTGCATTACAGGTTCTAATATCTTGCCAAAACTGCGAAGTGTAAAGAGAAAACAGTAAAGGCCCTACCACAGATTCCTGAGGTACTCCCTGGGTAACAGCAAGCGGAGTCGAGTTAAGTGTATCAATAACAACTGATTGAGTTCGGTCAGATAAATACAACTTAATCAACTTGACAGATTCTGCATTAATATCTACATGTTGCAGCAAGGAACATAGGATATTATGATTTACGGTGTCAAACGCCTTACTGAAATCCAACAGGACAAGGGCCGTAATTTGACGATTATCGGTAGCTCTTAACATGTCTTCATTTACATTAAACAACGCCGTCGTGCAGCTAACTATAACCTGCTCTAAATCCTGACTGAATACTGGGTAAAATTTCAAATATTTTGGATAGCGTGGGTTATACACATATAGATCTCAAGTCATTTACAGATACTGGATCCTTTATTTTAGATAGAGGGTGAACTAAAACATGTTTCCAGCAATGGGAACATAATGGGCAAGTATTAATTATATGAGTAATATATGGTACTGTTAAAGGACAGCAAAACTCTATCATCGGAATATTAATACTATCAGATCCACATGCTGTAGAGTTGATATTTTTAATAACATTGTAAACAGTTTCAACATTTACAGTTTGAAAAGTAAAACTTATATCATGTGCTGGACTATTCACTTCATAAGAGGCTAAAGATTGATTTTCGAAATTAGGAACGCAAATGGTACCTATAAAGTGGTTATTTATTTTGTCATATTTTGTATTTCTACCAATACCAAGAGAACCCAAATTTTTCCATAATACCTTACTATAGTCGATCTTTAGTGATGTGGTCAAGGAAAGCCTTTTTTTTTCAAGTTTCAGGCAAGTTGAAGCAAGATTCCTTAAAGACTTGTTATATACCCAGTCATTTTTAGGGTAAGTTTGATAGGGGGTTCCAATACCTAAGTCCTATGGTTTTTAAGATATTATTTATGATTATCGGAAAATACGGATGTAACTTTTATAATTGTTATCTCATTAAAGGCAAAGGTTAGAAAGCAGATATTGTGGTGCTTTTACAAGCTAAGTGGATAGTATCTTCCGCAATAACAAAATTTACTTTTCATTATACAGGAAACTTTACATTTTAAATGGAACGATATTATTTTTATGTCTCGTTAGATGCCCCATAAAATTATCTTTCAATTGGCTATGCACTTCCCTGTACTAATTATTGACGGTTGAGGAGATATTTAATAGTATTTTATAATTTCGTATTAATTAAAATTTAGGGTGAGTATTTACGGAAACATTTTACTTGTTTTGAGTGAAATATGAATTTTTTAAGTTTTATAAGCCTTGGGTGTAAATATTGTTATACACATACTACTTAATTTCATTGTTAAGGCTCGATGGTAGGCTAAACAGTAACATGTGAAACAATTTTGATTGGTATTTTTACGTATTGCTAAGTTCTCTCCAGTGGTATTGCTTAATCACACAATTAACTTTATCATGTTGTTAATTAGTTGTAAGGTATTTGGAACTCCTCGTGTAGCTTATATGAGGCGGAGAATCGGTGAAGAATACCTTCCGGAATGCGGGTACAAACAGTGGATACGGGGGAGGGAGTGTAATGGTTTGGGGTTGTATGACAGCCGACAGTGTAGGCGAAATGTTTGTTTGTGAAGGTCGAATGAACTCCCACACTTACATAAACGTAGTGGAAACGACATTGCGGCAATCATTTTCCAAGATGTTTGGTGATACAAATATGGAAGAAATGCTGTATCAACAAGATAATGCACCCAGCAATTAATCTGCGGTTACCTTGAAGTGGTTTCAAGAAAACAATATTAACCTCCTGGATTGGCCTGTACAGGGTGGGCCAAATTCGACACTTTTAATAGGAAACTTCTATTTTTAGACGATTTAGACAAAAACTGACCTCGGTCCCTGGAGCTCGATTTTTAAGACAAAATTAATGGTGACCGCGTTTCGATATTTTGCACCGTTTAGGAGTTACAGGGCGTTTTTCAAAATTCTACTATTTTTAAAAACCATCATAACTTTTTTGTTTATGAAAATTTTTGATTTCTGTAAAGACTTCTTTAAGGCACTTTCTCATGTAGAATTCATTGCTCCAAGTTATTTTTTTCTAGAGTGCTCAATATTTGAGATATTAACTAGAACTTTGATTTTTTATATGGAACACCCCATATATTTTTACATTTCTGAAAAGAGCATAAAATTCTATTTACAAAAATATAAAACACTTGATATTTTATTCAAAAGATTTTTGAGTTGTAGAGCTTTCATGTTTTAATTAAAATTTTGATGGTTATTGCAGCATTCAAGTAGGCTGTGGATGATGATAGTTAAATATTTTTTGAAGATTCAATGAGCCATAAAAATATTACTTTATTTTTAATAAATATAACGAAGTTATAACGAATAAATACTAATGTAATCGTAATTGCGCAAAAATTACATAAAGTATCAAATTGTCGGCCATTTTGTATTAAACATAAACGATTCCATTTTGTTATGGTTTAAGCTGACCACCAATTCAAGGACTGATAGTAATGCATTTTTCTTATTCAATAAGGTCAGAATCTTTGTTTCTTTAAAATTCGTGTTGCAGAAGGTCTTGCTAAGATGTTTGCTTCAACTGGCGTCGGTCATTTTCAATTTCTCCCAAAACTATGATCTCTAATTTTTTATTTCCGTTTTGAGATTCATAATTTTTAGTTTTTATCAATTTAAATGACTGAAAATTTATTAAATTGTTTTTAAATCTCAAGAATATATCTCTGAATGATTGTCATCTTTCGGGATACCACTCATGGTAAAGATTAATCGCTGCTTCTGAATTTTCGCCAATTTCTATAAAACACTTTAACATTTAATATTAGCAAAGAAAACAGTGGTTTAGAAATAACAAATCAAAAAAGTAAATATAAATCAAAAAAGTTTATATCCTTAAATATAAATCAAAATAGATTGTATCCGTAGATACGTATTTCGGCAGCTACGCTGTTATCTTCAGTGCACACATACACTTACAAGTTAAAGGCACTTCATGAAGTCTTGAGTTGGTATAAATATTATAACATGTCGTATTTCTCGTAGTTTTCGTACAAGTTTAATTATCTCCCTAGCCTACTTTATAGAGATAGTAAAATTGATAGTAAATTTGTTTCAAAAATTATTACTCAAGTTACTAGTAAATCAGAATATTTATAAAAAATTCTTTTGAACTTGTCGAAAAATTAAAAAACAAAGATATATCAAATAACTGCATTATAATTACCTTAGACATTGTTTCTTTATTTACTAACATTCCAAGAGAGTTAGCTTTAAAAAGCATTAATGATAGGTGGAAGAGATTAAAGATTTTACAGACATTTCCAAAGATATTTTTTTAGAAATTGTTACTTTATGTTTTGAAACATCTCATTTTGCGTTCAATGATAAATTTTATAGACAGATTTTCGGTACAGCAATGGTTTCTCCTTTATCTCATGCTTTAGCTAAAATTGTTATGCAGGAACTAGACAAAACTGTCATTAACTCTATACCTTTCAATCTAACTTTATATTTTCATTACGTAGATGATATTTAATTGATTTTACCTTTAGATAAAGTAGATTTTGTTTTAAGTAAATTTAACTCGTTCCATAATAGATTGCTATTTTCTATAGAAAAAGAAATTAACAATTCACTAAGTTTCCTCGATGTAAATATTATCAGACACAATTACTAATTAATAACTAATTGGTTTCATAAAGCTGCGTGGTCAGATTGGTATATTAATCTTCACTCGTGCACATCCAGAAATTATAAAATTGCAACAATTATTTCCTTAACAGATCGAGCTATTTTATTTTCACATAAACTTTTCATTTATAACAATTTAAATTTAATTAAGAAAACTCTTGTTTGAAATTCTTATCCAATAAATCTCATTGTAATTCATGTTACATAGGAGAAACAAGCCAAAATTAAAAAAAAAAAACGATTAGACCAATATAAATATCATACACAAAAAAATTATCAAAATCATTCAATGCTTGTAGAACATTCATTAGAAAATAACAATACCATAATTTTGATCTTGAAAATACCAATATATTATATTGTCAATTTAATATTTTCAAACGACGTTTTATAAAAATATATAAATGTTTTTGTAGTTTTCTAAACTAGGTATACAGGATGTCATTAAATTACCTGAACATGGCTTAACCACAGAGCCAGAAAAACAGAAAAATTTAAACGGCTGTAGTGTTTTTTTTGCAAACAGTCTTTTGATTAAAAGGTAACAGGTAACAAAGTTTGTAAAGACACAGTAAAGTTTACTAAGGAAAGACTCTTTCTAAAAATAGATTAGCTATGTATGTAAGAGGCATTTGTTCTACATATATTTCCTGCTTTTTTCCAATAACCATTTAGATTTTCCTTTTTGTGACTAAACTATAAGAACTATCAACTGTTACAAGTTTCCTGATGAATGCTGCTTTCTAAAAACTTATTAATTATAGTTATTTTCTTAACATCAAAAAAGTTGTTACAGAATCTGTTATGGTAACCCTGTTTTTCACACAAGCCGTTCACTTCAAATTTACTAAAACCATCTGGAAAGGTGACTTGCCTTCCTGTGGGTCCTCATACCAAATATCCAAATTGGTTCAAGCGTTCTTTCGTTGTTAGAAAAATTAGTTTCAAGAATCTTGAACCAGAATACTGTCTTAACGAAGCACTTTTGGATATAGATATGTTGGGTTCAATCGTCTTATTTTGAGCCCAGAAATCTATGATTAAGCCATGTCCGCGTAATTTAGCGACAATTTTAATATAAAAACTTATTAAAATTAAAAATATATATATAATTTATTAAAAATGATTAAAAAAGAGATCATTTTACCCTTTTAGTTTCCCTTGACAACTTAGTGTATTTATTTTCGCTCCTGGCGAAGCTTCAATCGATAGTTAATCGTATAGAGCGTTAGTGCGAATTAAAATAATTTATTATAAAATCTTTCTGTACAATTAAAGTTATTTATCGAAATTGAGGTTACTAGTTTTCCGAAATTTTATTAAACTAATAGCGTTCTCGACTGACTGCTCCAGAGCACTCTGAAAGTATCTCTATCTTATGTTATTACATAAGCTTAAAACAAGATGGAAATGATTTGAGAATGCTCTAGAGCAATGCAATCAGTCGAAAACGCTATAAGTATTGATCAGTTAAATTAAATTATTATAGTAGGTTTAAAAAACGAATTACTTTATTTCTTATTCTCTCGTCTAAGATAAAATGTTTCAAATACGCACTGAACAGTAAAAATGGAAAAGTTTTTTCAAGGAAAAAAAATTAAGCCTGACTAACACAATCGCCCGATTATTCTAATCAGGATTCTGTGTATTCTGGAGGAAATGTCGCAAATATTCAACGTAATTCTATTCTTATTCTGATAAGGATCTTATCGGTGACGTAAATCGGATTCTGCATTGTAATTTTTTTAGTAAATGCTCTAGCTACTTGTTTAATCCTTTTCTCACAATACAATATTTCGTTAAGCAGAAGTCCTCAAAATGTCTTAAACACACAAAAATTTGTATTTGTTCAAAATATCCATGACTGCTTTTAAATATATCTTTTTTAAGGTAACAATAAGAAAAAAAAAAGATATTTTTCTGTAATATATTGCACATAAAAAAAACTAATTGAGTTGGCATCTCCAAGTAAATAAACAATAACTCAGGAAATAGTAAAAACAATCATTTCGAATTTCATTCCACACTTATTTGAGACGGTGTCTTAAGAAGAAAGGAATCTAAAGAGGAGGTCGCAATTATTAAAATAAAAATATCAATCAACTAATAGTTTTTTCTAATATTTAAACATCACCCTTTTAATGTGTAAACCAACATGCCCACTTTTTAAACACGATTAAAAACCTGAAGGAAGATTGTTTTTGTAAAAAATCATTATATTTTGATTACCTCAGTGAACAAAAGTTACATATTAAATATGACAATTACTTTTTAATAATCACCTATGTATACGAATCTTGTAACATTTAGCAACTGCTTACATTACGTAATACTGAAAGCCAGACAGAAAAGTTGAAAATTACTGGCGTAAGCAAGGTTCCAACAATTAACAGAAATTACAAAATTCTAAGCAGCTTATCACTGTTGTTATGAAATGTGATTTTAAAAGTTACGTTTCCCTTATCTCCAAGAACAGTTTGAAGAGGCTTAACAATTAATAACATTTGCAAATTATCTACCCAAAGACAATTATAAAAAAATCTATAACTTCAGTTTAGCCATGAATTGTAAGTTGATGTGTATACAGAAGCTTCAACACTTCTTATCTCTTTTGTGTATATAAATATTAGCAATTATAAATCACGGGGTTTATAACAGGTGATTATCACCTTGAATTATTCACAGAATTTTGGCATTCCTCGTTTTAAAATAATCAACACTGATGTAATCATATAAAACGAAATTGTATAACACCCAGCCTCCAGTTACCAACGCGCCTCGATGAAAATGACTTTTACTTCCGTCTCAGTCTTGCTTTTATTATTCAAATACTCAGAGTGTGCGAGGATATTAGGTGTCGTTCCAATTCCATCATACAGCCACCAGATTGTCTACCGACCAATTTGGAAGGAGCTATCTTTGAGGGGACACCAAGTGACTGTGCTTACCACCGACCCAATGAACGACCCCAGCCTGACGAATTTAACAGAAATCGACTGGCATTTTGCATACGATCTCTACAACAACAAGCATAATTTCACTAATATTATTCGCCACTATGAAATCAACCTGCTGAAAGCCGTCGATATGTACGTGGACATGATGAGTGACATTTGCAGTCAAGAGCTGGAGCACCCAGACGTTCGGAGGCTAATCGAAAACAAACACGAGCACTTCGATCTGGTCATGGTCGAGTTTTATTACCCCACGATGTTTGCTTTCAGTGAGCGATTCAATTGCCCCATGATCGGTTTGACTTCCCTGGACGCCCAGATTTTTGGGCACGAAGCTATAGGTAATCCGACTCATCCGGCCTTGTATCCGGACATATCTTTGCCTTTTGGAAATAAGCTTAGTTTTGTCGAGAGAGTTATTAGCACGCTGTTTTCGATTTACATCAGATATGTTGGGATGACGAATATTTATCCGAGGGAGAATCTGGCTGTTCGGAAACACTTTGGAAGCAACTACAGCAGATTGGAGGACGTCCAAAGGAGGACCAGTATGCTGTTCAGTAACGTGAATCCGGTCTTCCATAATCCCAGGCCGGTGTTACCATCTGTCATACAAATCGGTGGAGGAACTCATATACAACCGAAGAAGCCTTTGCCTAAAGTATGTATGATCGACTGTCGTTGGCCTTAACAACCGCTTATGTCATCATTTTATTTTTTTGAAAGAAATTACAAATCTACCTCGACGAAGCAAATGAAGGGGTCATCTACTTCAGCCTAGGCACGAACGTCAAAGCTAAAGACATAGATGATAGAATCAAGAATATAACCTTGAGGGCCTTCGCTGAACTACCATACAAGGTTTTGTGGAAGTATGAAGATGATATACTCCCTGGAAAACCTGATAACGTTTACACGGCATCATGGTTCCCTCAACAGGATATACTTAGTAAGTTATAAATCAATTAAATTTTGCTTTACATACAAGCAAAATAAACAAAACTTTCCATCTTTGGGATTAATGCCATAATTTTTGTTATTGTTTAAAGGACACCCGAATGTGAAACTGTTTATAACCCAAGGAGGTTTGCAATCGATGGAGGAAGCAATTTACAGTTATAAGCCGATCGTAGGCGTTCCCTTCTACCTCGATCAGCAAGCCAACGTGAAGAAGATGGTTTCGAAAGGATGCGCCCTGTACATAAATCTAAAAACCATGACGAAAGAGCATTTAAAGGCAACCATCATTGAAGCTATACAAAACCCCAGGTAAGTTGTTAACCCCCAGTGATGATTTGTTGCATTTCCTGTGTGCGTTTTTTGAAAGGTATAAAGCAAGTGCGATTGAATTGGCTGCGCTTGCATCCGATCAACCGATGACGGGCTTGGAAAAAGCTGTCTGGTGGACGGAGTACGTTTTAAGGCATAAAGGAGCTAAGCATTACAAAAGTATAGCTCCGGATTTACCATTATATCAATACTTCTTACTTGACGTAATCAGTGTTTGCATCTTTGCTTTATTAATTTTGTCTTACATAGTATATAAAATAAGTAAATTATTTATTGTGTATTTATTATCGAATAGTTTTGAAAAGAAAATAAAATTAAGTTGATCTTGTTTTTTTCTTAAATTAATTAAGCAACTTGAGGGGGCAATTTAATTTGCATCACGAAAACACTTTGTACATTTAGATTGTGTAAAGAATTGTGGCGTAAAGTTCATCAAGAGAAGGGAAAATGTGACAGAGTAAAAGAAGAGAAAAAAAAAAATAGCTATTTTCAACTGGAAGCACTGAGAAAACAAACATTTAATTTTCAGTGTTTACATAAGGACAAAACTTGCAATTATGTATGTATAAAAAAATAATTATGAACAATAAAAATTTAATAATTAATGATATGGTACGTGTACAGATACAAAACGATGTTTTAATATAATATAAAAAGCCGTATGGGTATGAATCATCACTCGAATGACATCAGATTGGTGGGCAAAGGGGTCTGCTCTGTGTTGGCAGCATTTTGAAGATGTCGACACCAGCGTTCTGCTGCACACTGGCTACCGGCTCGAAACTTGTAAACATTTCCTACAAAAACCAACAAGGTCAACTCAATTCAATTCAACTTTATCAACAGTTTCACCTCTGTGTTGATCGACGATCTGAAACAAATCGGGCTGTACGGCATTATCCCCTGTCATTATTTGGCAACCGACAAGCGAGACCATTTTACATGGTTCGCTCTTAAAATCAGATCGTTGACTTCTAAAACCATGGGATTAAAAACACTAATAAGTAAGCTTAATTTTGATTTACCCCTTAAATGACTTTGGTGAAAAATACGCAAGTGATGAAGCCCAAATTTGAATCCAGTATCTCTGCCATGAGGTGACCGCAGGTTTACGACCGTGCTTCAACACGGTCTTCCTGCGCACACAACCTTGCATGGGGCAAAATTGATTTTCCACACCCATTGACTCCTCAGTCAATCTTTAAAGTAGTCGTCGTTACTTTTAGGCTCTTTTTGTTTGTAAACAGAGATTACCTGGTTAATAATGTGGAATCTTCCGAGGTATTCCTTGATGCTCGTAATGGCAGATCTGTGACGGGGGAGGAGATATCGGTGGTTGAAATTCCCTGCTGGGAATCTTCCAACTCCGAGTCATCCAAGAGGTGCAGAGTTTTCGGAAGGTCCTTGGGATCAACCGTGCTTATCTGATGGGTCTTACTAAATATGCTGCAGGATTACTTAAAATTATCACGACATAAATCACACAGCTCTTTCTTAATAGCTACACATCGATTACTTTTCTTTTAATTAAATTAATGGAGAAAATAAATCGTAAAAAAATAATACCTAAAGCTAGCTAAGTAATGTAAAGTAAAGTCGTGAAACTACAAGCTATCAAACCTCTCAATAATATCAATTTCAATAAAATTCTTTACTTTAGTTCGTTTTAAGCTGAGTCAACTCAAGAATTTGATTGAAAGGCCACATGACGACTAATTTTAAGCTAAGCTAAACGAAGCATCGCCAAGCACTTACCCCCATGGGACTACAATAGAAGAATACCCTAAGACAGGGTATCCTTGTTTGTGAAAATTGCGAGGGAGACTTGCACTACGAAATCTAACAAACGATTTTGTTTAATTTCGAGGAATAAATCATTAATTGCGTAAGTGAAGAAATAATATGAGAAACAATGTGATTTAAAACGAAAACCGCCGAGCTTTCATCACTTACTTTGTTCCTAAACTTCGACACTTGCGATGTCCAGGAATGAACTTAGTCCCTGGGTGGAGCCTCAAGGAACCACTGGATGCCTTAGCCGGTGAGAGATTCAGAGAAGCGATAGCCCCGGCCTCCATTATCACAGACTCTTTCGAACTGCAGCTGGAGGAACTGGGTACTGGTGATGGAGGTTCAAGTTTTAAAGATAATCTGCAAATTTATTTCAACTTAATTTAACTTGCGTCAGTTAATTAAGTAAGCGTACTTGTACTGGTCGTCTTCGACGAACTTCTGTAACTCTTCTATGTAACGAATAGAATTTAAATAATCTTTTATGTGAGGTAACGTTGCAAGCTGTGAATAATTAGAGAGCTGATAATTAGAAATGACCCTAAGGATGTTGTTCATCTTCAAGCTTCGCTGTTGAGATTCCAGCCCACCTGAGTGCGGATGTGCCATATCTATGTACACTAAATCAGTCAAGTATAATCCTGTAAGACGAAAGCTTTTATTTCGAGATTAACAAAGTTAAGTACATCGAGTTTCACCTAAATAAGGTATGCAAGGTAACTTTAAACTTTCAATATGACTCCTGAGATTAGACCAGTTGTCCGAGTCAGAAAACACATCGGCTAGTTTATCAAAGAGTTGTCTCTCCTTCTTTGATAGGCAACCCCATGTTTTAGACAGCCTAAAAAAATTAATTCAAGGGAGGCGATCAAACTTTAATTTTTTATTTTAATCACCTGTATATTGAGGCACTTTGTAAGGCTGAGATTATTGCAAATAATGAGTGCAAGTTATTTAAATCGTACAGTTTCTTGGCTATCCTAATGAAATGCCCCAGAACATCGGCTCTTTGCTTCGGGGAATTCCTCGACAAGACTTCCTGGACCGTCCAAAAGCTTACCTATCGAGTCCCAGTTTAAAAATTAAAACTTCAGTAACTCGATTAACTTACATGGTTAAATCTTCGAGTAAATGCGACCACATTCGGGGCAACCGTGAGTTTGTTCTTTTTATTCCAAGCACAACTGGTGAGTTCATCCGGTTGGATGCTTAAAAACGGACGTAGGTCCAACAGAGTTAGCTGACCAGCAAAATCTTCAGGATTAATATGAAGTGGGTCAAAGACCACGCAACTGTAGCTCTTCGCGCAGCTCTGTGAGGAGTGATTTGGCAAGCTTTGAGTTTTAACGTGGGCAGGTACTGGCGTGAAAACACTTCTGGGGGAAAAAAGTGTAATTTCCGCTTTATCGGGAATTAAATGAGAGGACTCACCCATAATTGTAGTAAGAGTATTGTGGTGGGCCTGGACCGCTGGATACGCTTTGAGATGAAACTTTTCTGGATCGACCGTCTGAGTACAAACGCGGAGCAGTCTTACTGGTTGCTACAGGATTAATTTCTCCATCACTATCTGAAGTTTTGTAGCTGGAATCTTCTTGGTTCTGGGAAAAAAATCATCAATTGATATAAACTCGTTGATTACTCAAAAATAGTAAAAGTTTTGAAGTATAGTTTATGGCAGTCATTTACCACCTAGTATAATAAATAAAGCCAAAAACATTAAAATATTGTAATGATATTAATTTTTTTTTGTGAAATAGTGAAGTTTAATAAAAATAAGAAGTGTATTTCTTACTTCTGATATTTTAAGTGCTGAAAGACTATCTCCTGAAATATCCCTCGGAATTTCAGAGTAACGTAACATCTTCAAGTCATGGCTGCTTTTTATTGTCTGCAATAAAATAGAATTGATTACAAACATTTTTGAAATTACCTAAATAAAAAAACTCGCATAAAAGAAGTAAAGTCAAATTTCGCGCGCAAAAATAACATAATTTGCCAAGATTTACATAGATAGTGCCACCTTTTTGGGTATTTAAAATTTCGCGCCCAAAAATATAATAAACGGCGCCACTAAATATACAGTTCTTGTAAACATCCAGCCAACTTTCGTCATTCATATTTATGTCGTAATACTACAACAATGTTGCCAAGTATTCAAGTGTTTACATATGACGGTGTTTAGGTTATGTACGTGTTCTATTTGTTGTTCGTACTTAATTTTCATATCTCTTTATAACATCCGACTTTTAATCAAACACTTATGTTATAAATTACAAAGAACATGTTACTTAATACGTAACTTCAGAAACAGAATGGTAAAAATTCGTAACTTACAATTAATATAACCATCTGACGTTAGTGATAATTGAAGCGGCAACATTGTCATTTTAAAAAACTTGTAGTAACAAAATGTTACTGAATTTCCACGAATACATCGTACATAACATCTTGAGTTCAGTTGGTACTGATTTAACGTCATTAATGACGAAAGTCGGTTGGTTGTTTACAAGAACTGTAATTTCGTTTCGTATTGAGAAACTAAAGATGTAATTCAAGTTTAGTAAATTAAAAAAAAAACCTGAATCTGAAAAGAAATTTGAAATATCTTCAATAGTTTTGAAAATATCGCAAAAAAACCAAAATTTTTCATTTTCGTTTTTAATTTTTTCAGGATAAATTAATCGTACTAGACATTTCTAACCAAGACATTATTGAGGTACTTTTTTATGAAGAATTCGAATATGGCATCCCGTTTTCAATACTTTTCAAGGTGACGGAAACACCTGGCAATTTCATTTTTTCTTATGGACGCCATTTTGGATTTTAACATTTTGAGATTACGTTTTTTGTTTTTACAACGATGTATCACACATGATGGTCCCAAAAATCCAATTTTTCATTTTTTGCGAAGAGTGCTTTGGGAAAACAAAACGTTCTTTTATTGTGACCAAAGGTTTGACAGTTTGATTCTATATCAAGTATTGTCATTTACGTTTGAATTTACTTTAGATTCAGAAAAATTTAAAAATTGTACTATTTTTTAGCAATTTAAATAAGTTTTGCATTTAACTCTGTAGTTCTTTAAAATTTCGATGATGGCGCCACAATTTTTTCAATGAAAGAATTTAGAATTCAATAATTGGTACTTGCATAGATGGCGCCACATAATGACTTTCTTCTTAAATTGATAGAATCTAAAACTGGATTTAGTTTAGATTTAGAAATTGTTTTAAAAAGTCAACTTTTAAACAGTTTTTGCGTATTTAAAATTTTTCGTCCAAAAAATATAATCCATCAAGATTTACGTAGATGGCGCCACAATATAACATTTTTTTCAATGACTAAATCTGAAGTTTAAATCTCGATTTAATTTGGATTTAAATTAACCGAAAAATCCTCAACGTTCTTTAACAATTTCTACAATTTTTAGGTACTTCAAATTTCGCGTTCAAAAATATAATCCGTCCGTACTTACGTAGATGGCGCTATTGATCATTTTCTTAACTGTAGAATCTAAAGATGAAATCTGAATTTAATTTAGATTAAGTAAAACATTAAATTAAAATTATTACCGACGTTCGTTAACAATTTCTATCGTCTTCAAGTATTTCAAATTTCGCACCCAAAAAATATTGTGTATCAGTAGGAACACAGGTGGCGCCACATAAAACTATTCTTTTAAACAAGCGTTAAAAAAAAATATTAATGTTGATGTCCAACGAACGATCATTGATGTACTTTCATTCCAAAAGTTTTTCGGTATTTCAAATTTTGCAGCAAAAATAACATAATTTGTCAAGATTCGTATAGTTGGGCGCCACGTACTATCATTTTTAAATGATAGAATCTAAAGTTGAAATCTAAATTTAATTTAGATTTAAAAGAATTAAAAAAATTCTACCTTTTTAACAAATTCAATTATTTTTATGTTTATGTTTAAAAAAAATTAACAGAAATATTGTTGGCCTTCTTTAAGAAATTCAATAAGATTTTTAACTATGTAATTCAATTCGCATATATAAAATATAGATTCCTAGATGGCGCCACAAAGATTTAAACAAACAATAATGCAATACAAATTCAAATGAAAATTTCAAATGCAAATAAAATAAAAAGAAAAAAATAATTTTACAGGATAGAAAAAGCAAAAAAGAATTAAAACAAAACACCGTCAAAATAGGAAAAAGAAAATTATATAAACACAAAGGGAATTTGATGAATCTCGCAATTATTCTGTTATTTCGTTTCGTTTTTTTTTTTTTGTTTTTTGACTGACATTTGTTCAAGTTTTCTTTTGCTTTCTATTTGTCTTATAATTTGCACTTCGCCGACCCTATACTTTAGTTTTGAATTGTTTTTTTGTCGAATGAATGAATTAATTTTGTTACATTAACAGTTTTCACAGTTTTCTTTTTTTTATTAATTTCGTAATTTTTAAATGCTAAAAATAATAAATATACAGACGCTGAGATGTAACTTTAGAAATTTCAGAATTCTTCTAATTTATATATAAAGATTAAAAAAATGTTCATGTACTTACAAAGACATTTATAAATGGATACGCTGTGAATTGCAACATTTAATCAATCAGGCATAATCACATATACCTAAAAGTTGTATAAACTTTGGTTTTCTTAAAATAGTTTAATATGCAAGCATTGGCGAGCGTTTTATCTGAATAATTATTAAACGTCGTAAATCAAAATATTTATATATTAAAAATTACCATGGAACTAACTACACATTTTGGAACTATGTAGAATATTTCTTTACGCAACCACATACATGTAAACACATTAATATTTCGTTAACCTTAGTGAAATACGCAAAACGTTAAAAAAATAATTAAAAAGTAAAATGGACTTTTTATCATTGAAATGTCTTCCTGTAATATTAGATGATCATGTAAAGGCGTCTCAAATCTTTAAAATAGTCAAAAATGTTCTTTTCTATTCAAATGAATTTTTGACTGAAAGTTGTGATGCCGCATAATCTAAAACTATTTCCATCTATACAGGGTGGTTCATTTAAAAATTAGAGACCTAACGTTTTTGTTTTTAAATGAAACACTATACCGGGTGTTTCTTAACTTCAAACAAAAAGTGAAACCAGCGAAAATTTATATTAAAAGTGATAGAATGAAGCAGTTTTTGTATAACAATTGATTAATAAATATTAGAGATAATAAATGTTTTTAGCGAACGATGAAACAGTTTGATAGTCCATGGTTTATTTTTATGAGGTAATTACTCCTCGGAGAAATTTGTTGATGTCAGCATCGGCTGTTAAGTGCGTCCAGTTGTCAGCTGTACTTTGTCGCGTTGAAAACATGGCCGAATTTTCCAATACTGTTCTTGTACACATGATTTTAATTTACGGCGAATGTGGTCAAAATGCATTGGCTGCAAGACGTTTGTATGCACAGCGTTACGACGAATCAGTGTTTACAAAGGAAGTTATGACATACAATACACAAAAACAAATAAAATCAAAAGCCAAGAAATTCAAGAAAACTGGATATTGAGGGAAAATATGAGAAACAATGTGGAAAAGGAGAATCAGCAAGAAAATGATCAAAGTAAACTTGTAGGACAGAAAATGTAAACAATAATAACAACAATAACAAAAAAATAACTATGAGTGGCCTCTCACCTATTTACAATGGTACAAATAATAACTAAATAAATTTTTAATCATAAATGTTAGAAATACGTAATAACAAGAGACGCAACTCGGTCAAATGTTATGTGATGTGATGTGATGTTATTTTATCATCACCATACCGAAGACAACAAATTTAATTAATTAAGTTTTCCACATACTACTTGATTAGTTAATCGAGTGTAAGTGTGAGTAATTTTATAACATCTATTAAATGGGATAGATTCACGTTTTAATTAATAAAACCAACTTGTGGCACACGTATCAAAGCCACAATTTAATTAATCAAGTCACATCTATTTTTTATCACCAGTGGGTGGGTACTATACACCCTTCTTCACACCTCACCGAGCAAAATAAATCGAAGGTTTACGCACCCAACTTGTATTGTGGCTCTTTTCAGGCGAAACTTCACGCATGAAACACTTTTACATTTTATGACTACAACCCGGATGAATTTAGGCGGCTAGAATTTGGGCAAATGATTTCGGCGCCTGCATTCTTAATTCGACAAACAATTGGATATCGTTATCGACGGTTCAGGAGTTTCGGCTTATGACCCCTGCCTGTTAGAAATAATTTATCTTTTACAAATAAGGTTTCATCATAATAATGATAATGTGAAGTCGTTTGTCGTGTGAACTGACTTCAAGTACTCAACTATTTCGGCCAATCATTTTAAGCAACCCAATTATGCTAATTAAAGTTCATGAACGGTTTACATAGGAGGAGGAAAGGCCAAAGGCCCACTCATATATAAATCTCCGCGCTGTTTTCATTATTCGAATTCGTCCCACCATTGTAATACCGTAACACTCACTCGCCGAACAACGTCATGCAAATGAGTTTGTAATTTCGGCAACAAGTAAAAAAGAGATTCATTCCATAAAAACAAATATAAGCGACACATACAAGTGCCATATAAATTTTATTATAATGTTCCAATAATGCTAAACAAAATGGTTTTACTATAACACGTTATATACACTTGATTTAAGCAAAAGATAATGTCATTTGGGTTGTCTACATTTTGTTAAAAATAGTTTGCAAATTTCATTTACTTATGGCCACATAACTCTCACCTTTTTGATTAATTTTTTGAGGTAGTCATGCATTGTAGCTTCTTCAACTTTCAAGGTGTATTTTGAACTGTAAGGCGAGCCCACTTTCAGCAAACAATCAGAATGCTTCGTCGTAGCGTACTACGAGCGTAAGCGTCACGGGACGTCGCAAAATTTGGCACAGATCTCTGGCATGGCCCGTAATGAACGGGCTAACCATTGTAACTGTCGTGTGGCTAACTTTTATTATAGCTTCAGCGTGCAACACGTTTCGTCGCATGTCTAATTTAACACAAGCACGTACGCAAGCATGTAATCAAATTACAATAGGCTACTATATGTTTTGTGCTAAATTTGGTTCAGTTTCTTGAACAATTTAAATTGTGCAAAATCAAAGAGTACCTACTGAAAAATATCTATTCGAAGTAAATACGTACAGCTGGATCGATTCTGTCCAAGCGAAGAATTGAGCAGTTCAATTTGTGTAAATAACAAAATATAAAACAGGTAATAGATTGAATAAACCAAGAATCAGTATACACAAGAAGTTGATGTAATGAATGAATGCTTGCTTGCTACTTGTAAAAGCTTGGAGTGCACTGTGACAAAAATGGATTAGTATTATAGCAAGCGGGATACTGTGACACTTTGGCCTTGAAAAAAATTGCGGATGGCATACATCCATCTGAAGTGAAGTAGCCAAATAAGCTATAATTTGAATATCTAGCTTACCTGTATGTATTCTTATAATTCACGCATAATTCCTTTGTTCAGGCATGTCCAATCATGTTCGAAACATCAAAACACCAAAAAATTCCAACAACGACCACCCTCTGGTAAGATGACGTCATTGTCGGCAATTCTTCAGATGCAAGAACTAAAGGGGATGACCTTGAACGACACGTACACCCCTGCTTGAGACCAATGACATTGTCGATACTTCTTAGGTTACTTCAGCACAAGAAACAATTCTTTTAGAATTCACTTCAGATGGACGCAGGTCATCCACAATTTTTTTCAAGGTCAAAATGTCACAGTGTCCCGCTTGCTATACTATTTTCATTTAATACAAATTGTAAGAAACTCAGTGTCTTATGAAAGTAATGAGCTTCTGCTTTAACCAGCTGAGTAGTAATGCAATAATTAAAGCGGTCAGTGTACTTTAATTAAAACGGAAATGAAATCCTCTAGATCCCCAAATGACTAATGATGAAAGGGGGCAGCAAACGAAGCCACTCAGTGAAATTACGTAGATTCGCTCTTGAATATCAATACCGGTATTTTTGGAACCATTAAATAGATTTACGACCGAGAGGAAAATATGAATTTTATGTTTCGCGTTTGTAAATTTAAACCGTGCAGATATAAAATCTAACTAAAGAACCAACGAATTAGCAAAATTACTTTGTTGTGCAATTCCAGGTAGGAAATAAACGAGAACGCCTATAGATATGACTAACTAGGAAATACGGAAATTGCAACTTTGCATGTAAATTGCGTTGGAAATTTTGCAACGAAATTATTTGCTATAAAAAGTTAAAAAGCGAAACAGTGAGGAATAGAAATTCTTTTAGACAATGCGTATAGGTAATGAGGAATACTTTTAGAATTCATTCATTCATAACTTGCCAGTTTACTTACTTATCCAGTTATTGCAGTTGCAATTTTGCAAGAAAATTATTTAAAAGATATCACCATTGCAGAGTTGAGTTTAGTCATAGAAATTCGCATTTGCAATGGAAGGAATACTTTTAGAATTCATTAATCACTTTCCACATTATTTCATATTAATTAAAAATTAATTAATTGAAAACATATGCCATAGTTGGGTATGAGTGAAAGAAAATGTTTGATAGAAATGATAAATCCATTGCTCATTTCATTTTAACATTCCAATCTTTGTTAATAAAGCTCAGTAATTTCCTGGTTACATACCGCAAACCTGCATGGCATTCAAGCCCTAGTTAACCATATACAGTTTAGTGAATTTTTAAACGCACGTTTCACATCGGTTTGCATCAAGTTGCTACATTACGCGTAATAAAACTTAAGAAATAAGAACGAACGGAGCAGAGAAGGTTACGGCTCGATAAATATTTAGCGCTACTTCTTTTTATGTCGTAATTTGAATTAAGATTGTCTGGCTTCAATTATCCACAAATTGCTTTGCAATTTCACTACGAACAAAATAAAACGTGTCTTCTACAACAGCTTTGCAACATTTATTTCTACGATGGTAAAGCCGAGAATCATTAAACTAATAACTGCCTGGTGTTGGTTTATTATTTTCCAGAAACATTTTCGGTCCAATGCTTTCATCCAGCAATTATGTACACAGTTTTAAATAAAATTCCTACTTTCCAAAAGTAAGAGGACATTGACATTGTTTGCCGATGCTAACAAATTATTATTAATAACAACGAAAGCATTCGCAACTATCAAAACCGTTTATCTGCGAACGAGTTTTAATACGGAAATTAGATCACTCACTCCCACGATAGAATCACAATGGAATCACACTAAAAGCAAGAGTAACTCCGAAGGAAGTTTACATTTACGCTTCAGCAGAGCCTCGCATTTTTGTTTATATTGTGCTTGTTCTGAGCGAACGCACGGTGTTGTATTACCATGTGAAAATGATGATAACATTTGAAAAAGGCGACGCCTCTGAGAACTGAGAACGATCATTAAAAGACCACATTCTACGCCAAATTAATTAAGACAGTAGTTTTCGAAAACATAAATTATTTTGTTGTTAGTTAGTTAGTTACGGTTAGTAAGTATGCGCGGTTTTCAAGGACTGTATTGTATAATTTCAGGAATAATTATTTCATTTGGCACAAAGAATGTACCAAACAATGAATAAATTTATACCTACCGGGTGACTGACAATTGTTTCGCAAAAAAAAACACGAAAAGAAACGAATGTACCATGTATTTTAGTTCTCAATAAATTAATTAATTAAAAATTATACCCTAAACGCCGATATGTCCCTAGTTAAGAAAGAGCAGCAGATAGGACAACACTTTGTGTACATCCTGTGCGCTCAAGTATCGGGACCATTCACCAAAGCCTCTCATGCATTACTTGTCAGGAGTCACAAACACAACCCTTCCGTGCAAATCATTGTTTGAAGCAAATTCAAAACCTCCCATGCATCAATTGTCAAGAGCAATACACACACCCTTCCGTGCAACTCATTGTCGGAAGCATCTACACACACCTCCTAAGAGGGCAAGCAACACTCATACTCCCCACATCCATCAACAACCAACTCCGACCCCAGCTGTAGTAAAAGACAAGAGGCGCGCACCTATATACACAATAAACCTAAGATGCCCCCACGCATTTTACCATCCACCAACATCGTCGGAGACCGTCATTGCGAGAACAGAGGAACGTCCCGAGAAGATTTCCATGACAACACTACAATAAAAGCCAGTTCCGTCAAGCCTAACAGAACTATAAAGCAAATAGACTAATAGAAAAATTCCCTTGCCATCTCAAATCAGCTCTCATTTGTCACAACAAGAGTTAGACAGAAGAACTTCCAGTAGTACTCCTCGGGATTAAATCCAACAGCTGAAAATGATCTACAGCAAATAATCCGCCTACCAGGAGAACACCTCACCGAGTGCAGATGGGATCTATCTTTGGATCCAGAGGACTACATTACTCAACTTCGCTGATACTTCAAAGACGTAAAACCACAAAACATCACGACATGTATAATTCAACAAATTTATCTACAAAGGCCTCGAAACGGCAATACTTGTGTTAGTTCGGCACGACTGAAGGTTTCTACGATAACTACGAAAAGCAAGTTTCGTCAAGCCTAACAGAACTATGAGGCAAATGGATTAATAGAAAGATTCCATCGCCAGCTCAATTCAATTCTCATCTGTCAAAACGAGAGTTGAACAGAAGCATTTCCAATAGTATTCCTCGGGATTAGATCCAACAGATGAAATGGTCTACGGCCAAATAATCCGCCTACCAGAAGAATTCCTCACCGAGTCCAGATGAGATCTATTTTTAGATCCAGAGGACCACATTACACAACTTCGTTGATATTTCAAAGACGTAAAACGACAAAACATCACGATATGGACAATCAAACATATTTATCTTCAAAGGTCCCTGAAACGGCAACACTTGTGTTAATTCGTAATGGTACGGTACGACTGAAGGTTTCCATGACAACACTATACGAAAAGTAAGTTCCGTCAAGCCTAACAGAACTAAAGGGTTTTCTAAAAGGGTCGGGTCGATGTTGAAATGGAATAAAACAAGCTGGTGTGAGATATAATCGAAATTCGTTTTTATTTGAAAGGCCTTTGTATGCCATTATGTATGAAATATAACATCGTTCAAATGTCCGCCCCGGCTTTAAACGGTGGCACGGATACTAGTGGTCCAATTTTCAATGACTCTGTCGCATAGATCCAACTGAATTTGAGCGATGGCCTGGGTTATGTTGACTTTGAGGTCATCGGCCGATTGCGGCCTATTGGCAACTTCGCCGATATATCAAAAACGTAAAACTACAAAACCCATCACGACATGGACAATCCAACATCTTTATCTTCAAAGATCTCGAAACGGCAACACTTGTGTTAATTCGTAATGATACGGTACGACCTCCTCTACAAAGACCATACGACGAACCAATACGTATTATCAAGAGAAACGACAACAAAATTAGCATAGAGAAGAATAAGAAACCAATGAAAACGTTCATAGAAAATACAACAATTCAAGAGAACAAAGCGACACCGATGGTAAATACTCGACAGCACCAACGGTTACCAGCAGAGATGGAAGAAAACTCCGGCCACTGCATCGGTACATTGCTAGTGAGGGGGTATATGTGGGAGCTCGGACGTTGCCCAACAACCATCATAATGACAGGTGGCCACAAAACGTCAAAATAACAGTTGTCAGAAACGTCAGATTAACCTCAGACAATGTCAGAGAGACAAATACGTCCGAAATGTCACGTGATGTTTGTGTAACAAAGCAACGATGAGAACCGATGCAAATAAACAATTAAACTGAAACTGCATTCGATCGTGATTGGGCCGCAAGTAAGATTGTAATATGTTATTCCTAGGAGTAAACACAAAAAGATGCCCCCTGACGAACGAGGTATAGGAGCGGACAATAAAATCCGGGCGTACATATTTAGCTTTTTTTTAGTAACCCCAATGACACTTCGAAACTTTCAAATTTTATTTTTATTTAGATTTTGTTTCTCTGAGCTTCAAAAAGAATAGAAAGTAACACCGTCGATAGCTTTTGTTTTTCCATATTAACTTACGAGAACCGTTGGCATCATATGACCGTTAGGAGCAAAGTAAAAGCAAATTTGATAAATCAGTCAAAATCTGTCAAAATAAATAAATAAAATTTATATTAAACGTCAGAATTACTAGTGATTAAATATCAAAAATGTTGAAGTGAGGTAAACATACGTCGGCTCGACGAAGGAGGGATTTAAATTTACATGCGTTACGGAATTGGTTTTGTTTTCGGGTATTTTCCACTGCGTGCGTTCGTCTATTGTATTTACTTCTTCGGCGTACATTAGATTTTTTAAGTGTCCCCACAGATAAAAATCTAATGGATTAAGATTTAATATTTTCTAATATTTAAATTTACATCCTCTAGGAGTTCCGGCAAATTAGTTTGCAAGAAACGTAAATACATCATTTCGTCCAAGCGATGAGGTAAAACAAATAGACCGATTAAAGTGCTGGACACAGATTGTTGTTGAAAACTACGGCACCGCATTGCACGAGGATTTTTTCTGCTCACGCTGCATCCCTTGTAAACACTGATTCGTCGTAACGCTGTGTATACAGACGTCTTGCAGCCAACGTATTTTGATCACATTCGCCGTAAATTAAAATCATGTGTACAAGAACAGTATTGGAAAATTCGGCCATGTTTTCAACGCGACAAAGTATAGCTGACAACTCGACGCACTTAACAGCCGATGCTGACATCGACAAATTTCTCCGAGGACGTAATTACGTCATAAAAATAAACCATGGACTATCAAACTGTTTCATCGTTCGCCAAAAACATTTATTTTCTCTAATATTTATTAATCAATTGTTATACGAAAACTGCTTCATTCTATCACTTTTAATGTAAACTTTCACTGGTTTCATATTTTGTATGAAGTTATGATACACCCAGTATGTATATATTAATTGCTACAGTTTCATTTCGTGTGCACCGTTCAATGATAAACTAATTTTATCATTATAAAAGATGAATTAGTAACACGAATTTGTATAAAGTCTAACAAAATACAATGGGTGCGTTCGGTGCGTTATTTTTTAAAACAACTGAATTACCTGTCGTAAATTATTGTTTGCCTCGATGTTAATATGTCCCTTTAGTACACCTTTGAAAACGTAATTGATTTTAATTAATCTCATAGCAGTTAATACACTTGTGCAATACATTCATCATCAGCCATGCAACTGTGTTATTAATTCACGGTTATATTATACGATTGAAAGACTCTGATTCTCTGCGTGACACCATAAACGTTTCAAAACTGAAACCTTTTAATTTTCGTCTCATTTAAGGGCGTAACGTCAAAATCGGGTAAATTTTAAATTAAATATAAATAATATTGTTTTGTAGAATTTTTACTTTTTTGTCGGTCTCTTCAAGAATCAGCCTGTATATTAAATGAATGAATATGACATAAACTTAAATTTATTTCGAATGTTATGAAAATTTTATTATTGAGTTACACTTGAAAAATAGAAAACTAATTATAGACGCTTCTGATCACCTTGAAATGAAAACTATTGTGTATATATCTGTGCTTCTTACATTTACAAACAATGGCTAGGGATTTTATCGCAAGCAAGAAAAGCACTTAGTCATTAGTTTTATAAAATCGAAAACATTTACATTAACAATTTCAAGGTCTCAAGAGTGTCGACATTCTTAGCGACGATCTATATATTTCTGAAAGAAGCGCTTTGATTTAAAACTTGTTGAAAGAACTCTTTTAATTGACATAATGTAGTATCCTCATTTTATGAGTTTAGTAACCAAATTGATTGTCCAATAAATTGTCTTATAAGGCGGGAAATTAATGAGTCTGGATACCGCAAGGATCTGTACTAGGATCTCTAATGTTTATTATTTCTATTAATGCCCTCGCAAGTACCAAACTGCTAACGAAATCATATTTGCAATGCAAGTGAACGACATTAATTTATCATAAAAAGTCTTGAAAATTACAGGTTGTCCTTGAACTACCACTGATAATGATAACAAACTGGTTCTCCGAAATGTTAAAACTCAATACCGCCTGTTTCTAATTGAAAGACGAATAAAAATTTGAAAAGATTTAAGACTTGATATTTGCTTACGTCTTCATAGATAAGTTACAGCGCATTTGCTAGTGAATTTTCTTTTGTAAACAAATACAAAGTCACTTCCTGTGTACAACTGCAACGATGCTTACGATGTTTACTTGAACGATAACAGAAAAATTCTCTTTATCAAAGAAGTTATCAACTCCTGGAATCGAATATTCCTTTACTTTAATACAGAGCAGAATTTATTTCTAAGAATGTTATGAAGTAGTGGCACGCCCATGACATAAACACATTTTTCTTTATACACATTTTCTTTATATTCTTTATGATTCAGAATTGTCTCCCGATAGAACGTCACCTTTTTATATATATTTTTCCAAAAGTCAATAATAAAGGAGTTCTAATTCCCTGAGAGAGGGGTGAAACGCATTGTTCTTTTGGCAACATCTTCTGAATCCTTTAACTTATCAAAGTAATATTTGAAACTCAGATATAATATAATATATAGAAAACAAAAAAACAAAGATAAAATATTGAAGTCACCCATTAATACCGCCCTTTGAAAATGAGGGATAATATAACAAGTACGTTGTAATTGCGCACTTAAGTGCCTTATACCTAAGTTTAAAATTTTAGTTGATCACTTAAAGGGTTCAAGGGTTCAGGGTTTATAACTCCCTTATTATTCACTTTTGCAAAAAAATGTATATAAAAATGTTACCTTAATTCTTGATGTTCTATTCACCCTGAAGATATCAGGAGGCAATTCTGAATCACCGTGTATTTAACGTTCAATCCTGAATGTAATAAAAGGACACGCTTTATATAGCTATTATACGTAATACTTGCAATTGTAGTTAGGTACGTGCAACTTATTAGTATTTTAGTTGCACGTGCATAAAATTAATGCTTATATTAGTTTTTTAATGTCGCCTCGTAATGGTATTCTGAAACAAATAAAAGGACACGCTTTATAGAGTTAGGTTAGGTCGACGTAAATCAATAACAATGTTCAATGCCTTAATTAGTTATTATAAACAAATAAGCCTCGTGGTCTTTACACAAACATTCAGTCCTAGATACATATTAAAACAAATTTAAATAAATTTAAAAAAAAATGTAAAATAAATTTTTTAAATTAAATACCTACGTAAACCATACGTAATGAGGACAGTTTCAAATTAATATTTAAATAAAATATGAATGGACGTACCTTCTAAAATAACTTCTCGTCGATTATAATTATTAATAGCAATAGCAACGCCTTGGGTGTTATGTTAAGAACAAGAACAGGAAAATACCGCACACACTGTACGTTTCGACGGTACGAGTGAGGAAAAAAAATATACAGATGTTCACCGTAAAGACGTAAACGAAAAATTAACTTTATGAGGATTCGTGTAGTATACCATTCAAGCCATCAACGCACAATTAACATTAAACTGAAACTGACAGGTGCCAAAGCTGATCGAAATCGGCACGCATGCGAGTCGTACACAAGAGAGCCGAAACTTCCCGAGCGTTTCAATTCATGAATGCTTACATACAGCATGACCAAGTTATCAGTAGACGACTTATCACATCGCGTCAGTTGTTTAGTATGGCCCTCAAGAGGGCGGTACGATTAAAGAATATTGAATTTTTAAACAGAATTCTTCATATCGACAGACTTTTAAAATTTTTTATCAAGTCTCCTATAAAATAATAATATCTTTAATGAGTCATTACAAGTGTACCGTCCTCATCCAATGAACAATTAAAACATACAAACAATAAAAGTTTGTGTAAATGTGCATAGTACATACTACAATACTAGGATAAAAAATGAATAAAAATCTGAAGGGTTGACGAGTCAACAACTTCGTCAATAGTAAAGAGTTAATCAGTAGCAAAGAGATTGGGTGAGAGTTAATCAGAGCAATAGTAGTAGTTCTACACAACTGGATCATTAAAAGAACAAGTCAATCTAAGATATTAAAGTGAAATTCTTGCATATTATAATCTAAGAATTCTTGAATACTATAAAAAGCTTTATTAAGCAAGAAAGATGTAAGAATATACTTAAACTTTTCCAACGGCATGTTTTTCATATTTTTAGGGAATTTATTATAAAAACTACATAGGTGCGAAATAATTAATATCGTTTCTACTACATTATAATCGTTTGAAGTCACTTCTTATATTAAACGAATTTTTAGTATTGAAATTATGAAAGTTTCTTTGTTTAGGATAATCGTTAATACTTTTGTAAATGTGAATTAGGCAATGGTAAATAAACAGTGATGGAAGAGCGAGTAGTTGTAGGTCTCTGAATTTCTGTTTTACATCAGCCTTGCGTAGTAATCCAAAGATTCTTGAAGATTGAGATGAAGACCCCCTCATATGTGAAGCTATAAGTGAATGATATATATAAGCTATTCACGATCTTTTTGCATTCAGAGTAGGCCGCGTTAGGGTGACATTTTTGTTGGTACCACAAAAAAATATACTTGTCAGAAATTTGATTAATAATAATAATAATAATAGCTTTATTCATCATTTGTGCCACTAATAGTGGATATGATATCTCAAAATGCTCAAATATAATACATAAACGTGCACGAGTGAATATGATTTAGACAAACAGAACAGTTTTATACACACATATAAGATGCAGTAGGATACACATCCCCTATGTATGTGGTTATAAATTGTCCGATAAAAATTCTGCTACCGAATAATAGCACTTATTTATAAGCAATTTCTTTAAGTTGCTTTCAAACATGTCAAAGGTACACTGTTTTGATTCCTATGTAAGAAGGTGAATTTTCGTATTGTTTAGTGCGATCTTTTTTTTACAGAAAGCATATCTTTAAATCGAGTGCTATAATTATGGAAGTCAGAGTTTTTAAGATATTTTTCATAGTTCTGTTTAACAAGTATTAGACATTTGTAAATATAGATTGATGGAAATGTCAGTATTTTGTTGGTGATAAAAACATGTTTGCCTGTGATTCAGGTTCCTATTGACGTTCCTTTTTAATTTTGTGGTTACTTTTTTGAAAACTGCTATTGCTAATGTTGCCAGTTCAATCGTGTTGTACAAAGTATTCCATGAAAACGAGAAATATCGTTTCGAACAAACGTTTAATGTTTAATTATATTTTTCATTGAGAAACTTTGGGGTGAGGAGTGTTGTTTGCATGTTCTTAGTCAACAATTGTGCCACAAAGCGAAGAAGAGTTTCTCTATTAACAAATGTGACTCCAGATATGATAATAAACAATAATAACATAATGTTTGTTTGTGTTTTAATTGAATCTTGTGCACAGTGGTGTGGCTAAATGCATCTTGCTACTTGTGCAGCGGTTGGATAGGTGTATCGGCAAAATAAAAATTTTAAGGTGTGTTCAAAAGAAAGTTTTTTATTATATTATTTAGGTCTGTAATTTAAAACTATTTACTTATGGTGCTAGGAGATCTTTAATGAATACATTTCAGTAGAACCCTGTATATCCTAGGGACGCAGTACAAGACACATGAGTAAAATGTCACATTTGCTGTTTTGTTTGATGCCAAGTGAATTGCAAATCATATTACATTTACATGGAGGTATCAAACAGTATGGCGGTCGAATTTGATACCGATGTTCAAGTGTCGCTACTGAGCATTTATTTATACTGTGCTGTGGATCTTTAATGTTTACGGTTGCATAAAGCCCTGTATATAAGTAGATAGTAACTTACAAAATAAATTAAATTTTATTTTTACCGCCTAATCACAGATTGTTCTATGCAGCATTAAAATTCTTTTTCGTCCTGTACAAGAGCCCTAACATTAAAAATAAGGAAAATTCATGTGTTTTGATGACTGCTAATATTCACCAAAAGTTGTTATTTGAACGGAGAGAAGTTACTACTGAACAGTCGATAACCAAACGGATACAAAACTTTTGATATTATCCAGTATTCTATATTTTTTAAACAAGACGTTTTTCTGCTTTCTTGTATATTTATCAAAAGTGGACTTGGTGAGTTGTTGCATGGGACTCCTTAATTATGAAGACTATTTCGGCTTTTTAAAATTTATTTGGTAATGGAAACATGTACATTTCCTCAAGAACGTCTTTATTTAATTAATTATTCTTATTTATTCTCAGTGAAAATTTCAGTTCTGTAGCAATTTTAAATTGAAAAGCGATAACAATGAAGAAGCGAAGCGCACTGTAGTTAAGGAAGAGGGCCTAGAGAAATCCTATGATGATAGTAACTACAGTATATTCTTCTGCCCGATCTCTCATTCTGCTTCGCTTTATTTTTTTAATAACCTTCTCAGTTGGGGAGTGGGTTCACATTTTTATTTAATTTTCCTGCCTCCAAAATTCATTCATTAAAAAAAAGTTTTCCAAAAAAGAGTAAAATTCAAACATGAGATTGCCACTTAATGTCGCAATTAAAGTGTAATATTAAAACTCTTCGCAAAGTTTCTCAGTGAAGCTAGCTTAGGTACTTTAATGGATTTTTGCAAAGAATCCTTCGGAAATAAATAGGAGAAAGATGTCCTTTTGCAAAGACATATTGCAAACGCCTTGGAAGTATAAACCCAGTAATCACCAATTATACAAATAGTTTTTGCTTTACGTAGTTTCATTTCCGTAGCGTTGAATTTTAATTAAACCAAAGAATTGAGAAGTTTAATTCCTCTGCAAAGCGTAGTATCAGATGCAGAATAACTCACCTGAAAGAGACAAAGTTAATTTCGTAAAAGATAACTTTCAAAAACTAACATCCCCGGGATTGAAGAACTTTCTTAAATGTTGTTCTACTGAATTTAAAACAATATTTCAGCGTCGTGGCTTACAGATAAAATCGAGGCAGTAAACCTGCCTTTTTACTTTCACAGTTAATGCCAACGGCTGTAAAAGTGATCGAGTATTTACTTTCAACTGGAGAAAATTAAAAATTAATTTTAATTCTGTGACAAATCGTATTAATTTGTATTTCTGTGGTACTATAAATCTCCTGAAAATAGGTGATGATTTAAACGAGGAAATAATATTTTTATAACTATAACACCTGTTACATAAGTTTTGGAAAAAACATAGAAGGGTATTATTTTAAATTTAAGAGAACTTTAATAAATAAACATAACATAACAATCATCAATAAATCTTAGATTTTAACACTTGGTTGCTATATTGCAGTTAGGGTGCCTCTATCTTCAATAAGACGTATTTTTTGTCTTACTTGTCGCATCAGGGTTTGGACGCTTTCTAAGTCTACTTCTCTAATTTTTTGAAGAATTCTTTGCCGCAATTGTTGTTCATTTTGGGCTTCCCAACCATTATCATTCACCTTTCTTCTCAATAGGGCCCAAAAATTTTCAATTTACCTTACCTGAGGAACATTTGGAGGGTTATCATTTCTGGGGACATGGTGGCTTCTAACCGGTTTAGCGTATCTCTGGCATAATGCGATGTTGCAAGGTCAGGCCAAAATATGTAATCATCATTAGCATGATGCTGATTAATAAAAATAATCAATTTTGATAGGCAACTTCGGATGTATAGTTCAGCATTCACTGCCTGGCCTCTTACATGGCCTACCTCAGAATGGCGCACCACACCAAAATTTTATCAGAAAATTTTGCTTTCTTTTTGTATCTTATGTTAATGGGAGTGTCTTCAATATTATCCGTAGAGAAGCCTGCATTCCCAGGAAGTTCTGCATGGTCAAAGGTAAAATATTTCTCGTCGTCCATGATTATGATCCTGTGTGGGTGAAATGACGACGTCTTAAAGCTCGGCAACAACCAGGAATTCTGGCCAATTGTGCGGGAGTATACTTGGGGTACTTCTTGCGTTTTCTGTCTTTAAGGCCCGTTCTTGCAATGTAACGAGAAATTGTAGCATTTGAACGCGGAAACGACGGGAAAACTTGCGGGTAGGCACTCCAATGGTGTTTTTGGAACGGTTTTTAGTCTATTGACTTGAACTTCAGTTAACGCACATGGACGGCCTGTTTTTGGTAGGTTTATACATAGAATTCCCTCTTCGCATTCCCAAATTGTCCGATATATGGTACTTTTTGAAATATTTTGTCCGCGAAACAAGTTTACTATATCTCGTCTAGGCAGCTCTCCAACCAGGTTGCAGATGGACTTTCACAAATCTAGCTTATACGCCATTTCGCAAATGACAAACGAAAATGTGAAATGTTAAACGAATTGACATAACCCCTAGAAACATGTTTCGCCATAGTTGACTAAATGTATTGGTTTTACTATGTCACAGAGAGCATTTAAAATTTTTCCCAAAACTTATGTAACAGGTGTTACTTGATAACGTTTTGAAGAGGATCAACTCGTTGTATATTAAAAAATAATCCTTTAAAGCTGAGTTTGTTTCAAATTCCTACCTGACGTTTCGAGATCAGGTTCTTTTCTTTATCAATAGTGCAATAAAATTATTTTCATAACACCTTTTGTTATTGAAAAGAGATGTTTACGTAAATCCTCCAATATAAAAAAAAATGCAAGGACTAGGACTTTGTTAATTTTATTTCTAATTAGTCTTCTACCATTTAATAAATACAGTTACATCCTTATAGTTTTAATTAAAATTGTTTTATAGAATATATGCAATTTAAAACCATCATTATTAAAATTGACTCATTATGGAACATGATATTTTTGGTGTATAGATATAATTGATAATTACAAGGACACCGCCGACGGATCCGATGATGTGCGCGGCGGCAGCGTCGTATGCTAAAAGAACTATCTGCTCGGAACACAAATTTTTAATAGAATTTGGGAAACAAGTACAAGAAACTTACAGCGACAATCTCGAAATAAATAAATAAGATAGGCGTACTACTTAGTTTTACAAGCCTTACACGTATGGAATTTTTGATAAGTTTTGGTTTTACTTTTTGTGGACAAGTTCTTCGCTAGGTTTAGCAGCTGGTGTTTGAGCTGGAGTCGGGTCATCGTGGAACAGAGGATTTTTCACTTCCATTTCGCCAGTCTGCAATAAAAAATGTGTTAGATGAGGAATCGAAATATAATACTTGAAATGACGGGCTTGTTTCTGAAATTAGCCCGCCCACTGCTACAGCCATTATTCATTCGTTCGTTTTGCTTTATATTTTGTCACGAAACTTAATCCTTCCAACGAAATTCATCAGCGCTTAATGGGGAAAAAATACCTTTCCTCCGAGTTTGATGTAAATCTTAATGGCAAAAAAATTAAGGCAAGGATTTTTTTTTGTTTTCAATTTTAACGAGCGTGATGAAGGTTTAAAGTGAATGAGTCTTGAAATAAATAAGGCGAATTACCGGCGCTAATCCAGGGCATTCATAAACAGTATAATCTCCTTCTTCGTTTTCCTCGTCGCTATCAGCTTCTGACACAGATCCATGCCTGTCATTGCCAGCCGCCCTGGAAACAGAAACAAGGGGCAAGATTTATTGCCGGTTATAAATCGCTACGGAAAGCCGAAAGTAAGACAATATCTGGATAGTACATGTTCCTAATGCATATTTTTCTAAATAAAAAAAAATAAATAAACAAAGAACGAAACAATCTAATAAGCCGATCGTTATTTATCACGTTTAGAAGAAGAAAGTTCTGCATTGTTTGATGACTCTATCTGACCCTGCCTGATGCACAGGGCTTTACAACAGTTTATAAAAACAATGATTGATTGTGGGCTGTATTAACTCGAAAAAGTGATGGAACAGCGACTGGGGATTTCTTTGTAAAACTGACGGTAAATTATTTCCTCCCCCTCTTATTACTCTTATTACACTTCAATCATGTCCATTATCTTTAATCTAACACACAACAAAACAAGATTTTTCATCATTAAGTCGTAAATGCAATCACCTTCCTTAAAAGAAAAAACAAACAAGTCTAATTAATATTAATAACAATTTAGGTTCTTGAGGTAAGTTTGTTATACTTATTATACCTGAATGTAAGAAAAACCCCTTTTTGCTATTTAACGTGTACACCAGTAATCCAAGATGAAAGGTAAAGGCTTCGACGAATCTTTTTTTACGCATACGTCATTAGAAACCCGAATCATTTTAGAACGAAACAGTTATCGATGAGAAGTTAACAACAGATCGTCAGCAACAAATTTTCAAAATTTGAATTGATTGCCCAGGCCGCACCAATTATCGCAAAACTGTAATTTTAACAGCTTCGCGAAGATCATTAACTGGTGTACCACAATTGAGAGAAAGACGAAATCCAAATTATTTGCAGTAATTAAGGCCCAGTACCTAATTACATAAACAACTTTTTAAAGGAAATCGGATAGCAAATGATCAAATATGTCGAATGATACCACCAGTAAATTTTGGCCCATCGATTTTATTAATTACTAATCGATTGATAATAGTTAAAGTCACGAACTTAAAAGACGCCAAATACAAAAGCACTAACCTTTGTACAAATGTTGCACAAATAAAATTTTGGCAAATTATGAAAGAGCATGTTCAAATCTATCGATTTATGCTATCCATTGATGGGCCAAAATTTACTGATGGTACCTTTCGCTACCTATATTAATTCCTATGCTATCCGATTACGATTTAAAGAGTTATTTATATAAGTAGGTACTGGGCATTAATGACTGCCAGTTGGATTTCGTCTTTTTATCAATTGTTACACCAAGGACAAACTAGAGTTAATGATCTTCACAATGACGTTAAAATTATAGTTCTGTGATAATTAGGACGACTTTGGCAGCCAATTTAAATTTTGAAATTTTATTGTTGGAGGTTTGTTGCTAACGTCTCACTGGTGAACCGGTTAAAAAGGAAAAAGAAATAAATTACTTCTTGTAAGCCCGTAAGCCTTATTTGACGAGTTGTTAAATTTCTTTCCCTGCTAGCAAAACGTTATGAAATGCAAGAAGCGTCTTATATCTGAACACAACGGAAACACAAATCAATAACTCTTTTATATTCACTGTAATCCATCAACAGGTAATTTATGAATACAAAGTATTTATTCGATTGATGCTTTCTCTTTGAAAGTCGGAAAAAAATCCATTAGAACGAATCGATAAAATGAAGCATTTCAGCGGGATTGGTTTATTTGATGTTACGAAACAACATTACCATTATACAGTGCTTAGTCTGAAATCCCTTCCCCCCACACCTGTTAATTTTGGAACCAAATAACAGCGAGAGACATGGAGATCTTTCTGCAATACAATTTAGACTACCAGAGATTCTGCTCGCCTCAATAAAATACTCGCCAAAGACTCACATCAGAAACCTGCTGGCCTAAAACGTGAGGATAGTTCTTTTACCACCAACGTTGAAGAAACAGCAAAGATACTGATGAATACGCAATTTCCAGGTTGCAATATCAATCCCGTACCTGCATGGTGGAAGCGTCTGATGCACTCCTAACGGAGGAGGATTGGGAATTTGCAATTAAAACCTTTCACCCCTTTAAATCGCCAGGATTGGATGGTGTTTTTACCGTTCTCTTCCAATGGAGGCTGGAAACAATTTTATCCTACCTGATACGCATTCTTAGAGGGTGCATCGTTTGGAGGTACATCCCTAAGAGTTGGAGAGAAATAAAAGTGGTATTTATACCTCTCTCGCAAAATCCTATCACCTAATTAGTCTCACATCCTTCTTTTTGAAGACTTTGGAAAGACACGTTTATGAGAGAGGGGGCTTTGGCTAACAAACCCCTACATCATAACCAACATGCCTACCTAGTATGTAGATCCACAGAATTCGCCCTACATTTTGTAACTGGGCAGATAGAAAAAAGCTATAAATAACAAAATGTTCACTTTAGGAGTATTCATAGACATAGAGGGTGCGTTTGACAAAACCACCTTCAACAGTGTCGAACGGGCACTATGTGAACATGAAGTACATTGTTGAAAACGTATCTATTAGGGAAACAGAGACTGTCCTCAAGGTGGCGTTCTATCATCACCTCCTCCGTCGACTGAATGCAGCAGGCTTCTACACAGTAGGATATGCAGATGACGTAAGTATCCTACTTAATGGAAAATATGAACAAGTGCTGTGCAACCTAATGCAAACAGCACTCCATTGACCGAAAACTGGTGCGCAGAACACTCTTTGGCAATCAATCAATGGCACTGGGATCGACCCTTAGGCTGCAGGCAAAAAAGAGGTGGAATAATAAAGGTCTCGGACAGCCACCTCATCCTGGAGGAGGCTCCACAAAAAACTCCTCTTTTTGGGGCGGTGGTCGACTCCTTCGCACCTACATATATAGTCAAGAAGCACTTGAACGCTGAAGATGCACCCAAACCCGATATATCCATCTTCACTGATGGATCTAAGACTTTGGAAGGAATAGGCACAGGAATTTTCTCCGACGACCTGGACTTCCACATGAGCATAGTACTTGGCCAACTGACAACTGTTTATCCAGCAGAGCTAGTTGCCATTATAGAAGGTGCAAGAGCAATTCTGGATCGGGGTGTTCAGAATAAAATCGTTAGGATAGCTTGCGATAGCAGAGCAGCACCCTTGGCTCTAAACAGCAACAAAATATCCTCAAGAATAACACTCCAATGTCACGGCACACTAAAACAAGTGATCAAACACAACGCCCTGTAACTCATTTGGGTTAAAGGACACGCTGGAACATTTGGCAACGAGCAGGCAGACGAACTGGCTAAATAGGGCTCGGGGCAGCCTTTTTGGTGTCCCGAACCGGCTATAGCATCGTCATTAGGTCTGTTTAATGCCTTATTGAAACAAAGAACTTAGGACCGACATATCGACAGATGGGTAAATCTAGGCAAGTGTCACCAAGCGAGAAAGGTTATAGCGGCCCCCTCGCTCAAACTGACACGATTGTGTATGCAATTATCTAGAAGAAGACTACGTGTACTCGTAGGAATATTTTTATGACAAACATATGCATCGCATTGGTTTAGCAGACAGTCCAATTTGTAGAGGTTGTAACTTAGAGGAAGAAACAGCTGAGCATATCCTTTGTAATTGCCCTGCACTCGCCTCGATCAGAGGTCCCATGTTAGAGGAGTTCTGGCCTGACATGGCTGGAATTCGCAGTGCCCCTCTGTCGGACGTTCTTGGCTTCATCGAAAGGGTGGGATGGCTCGAAGAACGCTGACAGTCAAATACTGCTGAACATGGGGATAATACAATGGGCCCAATTGTGATCCCAGTGCATGTGAATTCTTATTCACCCCCCTCACCAATCTTTCAATACTGTTTTATAGCAAATATTTTTTGCAAGATTTTTTATGGCTTTGTGCTGTTATCGCTTCAACAAAAAAAGTGTGCAACTCGAGCAAGTAGTGCGTTGGATGGACGAAGGTCTGCCTCAAAAAGAGTGGCTAACCGGCTGAATATGTCGCAAAATATCGTAAGTCGAGCATAGAATCGCTACTTAGCAACTGAGTCTCCAGCGTACACCCATGGCGGAGGTCGGGAACGAACCACAACTCATGCCCAAGACCGTTTGGTAGCCCTGAATGCAACAAGGAATCGAACATTTACATCTTCAAGAATTAACAGTTCCTTCAGACAAGCTACTGAAAGAGTGATTTCTTGTCAAACTATCAGAAGAAGGTCGCATATACGTAATTTGCGCGCAAGAAGATACGCTACTCACCCACGGTTGACGGTAGATAAAAATTATCATTGGAATTTTCAAAATTGGAAGCATTGCCTCTTTATCGGCCAATCGAGATTTCGTTTGTACGCGTATGATGGTGGAACATTGGCATAGAGAGAAAGAGGACAATCATTACAATGAAAATTTAAAGCATCAACTACTCTTTTTGGAGGAGGATCAGTTTATGTCTGGGGAGGCCGTACCGACCTATTGGTTTTAATTAATGAAACAATGACTGCCATAAGATTATGATATCGCGACAATGTCGTAGAGCCGATAATAGCGCGCCATTTGTTGCTGAAATAGGTGAAGGATTTGTTTTTATTGATGATAAGGCACATCCTCACCGTGCAAGAGTTGTAAATGATTGGATAGAACGTCATGAGATTATGAAAATGGAGTGGTCAACTTGCTCACCAGACATTAATTGCATTGGCCGAGATGTCCAGGCAATTTAAACAGCTCCAACAACCCTCAAACCTTGCAGCAAATGTCTAGGGCGTTGCAAGCAATTTGGGAAGACATACCTCAGGAATCTATCAACTATTTGAAAATGAGTCTTCCCAATAGTATAACAGCATTAAGACAAACTAGAAGTGGGCCTTCTTAAATTCATCGATAAAATAACCTTGTGAATTCTTATTTTTTTTTCAATTACTCTTGTTTTCCCATTGAAGGTCTGTTGCTTTTTATTTCTTTAATTGTATCGTAGCATTCGTAAATGAATACATTTCTATGACATGAATCAGGACTTCTTTTTTAAAAACTCAATTGTTGAGCAGTGTATTTGAAAAGAACCTCAATTGTACAACCAATGACGTTATCTGCTTTCAGTTTCTAGGATGTTTAACAACAGTAAAAATTAATAATAAAAATGAAATGAAAGGGAATATATAACTCTGGACTTAGTACTTTTATGTACTTTGATTTGGTTTTTGTTCTAACTAACTATTTTGTTTTGTTTCAAAGCTAACACGGAAGTGAAACAACTTTAGGTTAGCACATGCTTCTTGTCATTAACTCAAAGATAAACGACGACAACGTCAATGGATGTAGGATTAAAACTCCTTTAAATATGCCACTCAAGCCACCTTGCCATTTAAGATTTTGAAGTCCATGATGCCCACACTCCCACCTAATGGATACTCTAAAGTAGCTAAATCTCAAAAATTAGTATTTTTTATGTACTTTAATTTGGTTATTGTCTGAACTTTCTAACTTATTACAAAATTAACAGTGGGGGGAAGGGATTTTAGACTAGCACTGTATGTAGGGGGATGCATTTTTTTTGTTCTTATAAATTGTTATTATTATTTGATTAAAGCAACTGCGATGCTTCTTAATTGAACCAAAACGAAACATTAATGGATCACAGATGTAAGAACTCAAAACAGTAACTAAGGCCGGATTTTAAAATGGTAAGAAAAATGTAACAATTGGGGTTTTCCACGAATTCTAACCAATTGTATGTGATTGTTAAACAAGCCTAGCCTAAGACATATTACTCATGATTTGATGTAAGAAAGAATGATCGTCATAATTTATTATTCGTTCTTTATAATATTCTCCTGATTTGTTGTCGTGCAGTATATGAAAAAAAAAGAAACATAAATCATCGAATGTAGTGTATGAGCGTGGTTTGTGCTGAAACCCGTGAAATACGCACCTTTCCATGGCAATAATCTGCTGCTTTTGGTGCTGGTAATGATACATCTGCGCCGATTGTGCAAGACGTCTGTCCCCGGAAGGCGATACATCTTTATTTGGTCCGGTGATTCCGTAAGCGGGGTATTCTACGTCCGAAGCGTTCTTCACGTGCTTCTGCAAACTGAAAATCCCATAAATCACTCCCGAGTTTTATTTCAATCCGCGTTGCCAAATGACTGATAATTTAAAAAAAAAAATTTACTGCGTATACGTAAAATATGAACGCAGCACGACAATGGGGCGTAATGTATAGTGGGGCGTTTAATCGATTGAAGTAATCCGCTTTACACGATTTATGTGTTTCAGCTTAAAAAAAACAGAGTTGATGATGAGGAATGACCAGAAACGTTGAAATTTTGAAATTAATTATTTTATAGTATTCTCAGAGTGTTACTAACAAATTATATAATTTTTTTTATAGATTTAAGGAAACAGCCAAAACTTTTATTTAGTATTATTAATCAGAAGAAAGTGTGATGAAGCAACATTTTCCCCAGCTTTAATTTCATCCAATTCGACTTTCCGATTCTTTAAGCAAACCACTACTAAATTTTCCAATCAGTAAAGCAAATACATAACCCGTATTAGTCGTATCGATTTCGGCTCTGTTCTCAGATTACAGTTAAAACATTTACAAGGAAAACGTTTACCGTCCCAGCAGGACTGCAGAACACAGAACAAACCAGGAAGAAAAAAAGAAGTCTCAACTCCGCGCTTATATTGTTTCTGCTTCCACTCTTTATTAAAGCAAAACACGATGAAAATGATCGTTGTCACTTTGAAAAGAATTTAACCCACTTTGTTCTCGCAGGCGGAGGGCCAGTGCGAATACGATAGTGAAAGGAGCTTGTAATGAGCTCACATTTACAAAAGTGTACCCTCAAGAATAGAAGAAATTGTTGCTGACGCAGATGGGGTCGTTTTACATTGCCGAGAAATGGCATTCACTTACGTACGCCTTTGTCTTCAGTTTTAGTCGCGTGCACTTCAAATTGATTAAAAAGAATCAAATAAGAAAAAGAATAAAATGAGAATTCCTAAATCCTAGTTTCCTTTGCCGTTAACCCTTTCGTTTGGCCACTATTATTTTATTCATTTATAAAATAAAACGTAAGAAAATGAATTTTTTTCAGGACATCGACAGCTTCGCGCTGCAACACAATTGCCCAACAATAGACTTCTTGCAGAAACTAGAATTAGATTTGAGCTGTACGCAATAAACGAGTTTGTTGCTAGAAATGTACATGCAAGTAAAGCAGCTGTTAGTTCATTTCAAATGCATTGTACATATACCTACGATTATTGTATCAGGTTTAGATTAGAATGGCATTCGCCTGATAAGTTATGCTGACAAGTTTATTATGTAGCTTCCCCCTGTTCCGAGCATCAATAAAATACGTGTTAATTCCATATTGTCAAGTCAGTTCAATGCACACTAATTTGTTTGCAAGTGGAATTAAACTGTCTTTTCTTCCTGTTTAATGATTTGACAATTATCAAAACGTCTGTGTTAATTAATATAATGTGATTAAAAGCCAGGACGTCTTTGAAACTGCAATATTGTGAAACCAACGTTATAGTCAGTCTTCGGATATTTCGGAGCGTTGCCGTAGCAACACAAGAATGGGCACTCCTGCATAATCATGGCAACGTTCCGAAATGTAACTTACTTAACTTATTTACTTTCAAGGCAGGTATGTCGGTGTCGTCAGCAACAACGAGCTGGACTGAAACACGTCACGAACTCAGCCAATGACGTAAGACAACAATAATTGGTCACGCCAATGACGTAAAACAACTTCACAGCAATAACATAAACGGATAAGAATCAGATGACGGGCAATGAGATTGAAGCCACCCTATCGATGATTGGGCAAGTAACCACGTCACCTGAATTAATTATTCCACGGCCAATAAGACGTACCCAGGAAGATCGGGTAACACAGGGGCGAGTGTGGGGTAAAGTATATGAAAGAAGACGACGGGACTGTCAAATTAGTCGCTCTTTGACTTTAAGTAGGACTAAGCTGTCAGTCGTACTCATACATATTGTAGAGTTCTTTTTATATAAGTACGGCCCCACGTTGGGGTGCCAATTTGTTATGATCGGGCCCTTTTTTCTTGTTTTTGTCCATTACTGTCTTTATGTATGTGGGTATGTGTACTACTTTCTTTTTGGTCTTTCTCTCAGGGGTTTCTTGAGTCGCTCAGAATTACCCACGTTTCGTATTATGCCCCCACGGCGGACACATACAATGACAAACACAAAAAAATGAGAGGGAGGGCGTCAGTGTCAAATGTATATGCGTCAGTGCGTGTAAGAAAAAGAAATGAAGAAAAGGGTCAAAAAGGTTGTTGTCTGTCCAAACTGCACACCTGTTAGCACAAGTCGGTCAAAACACCTCACCCTTCACAAGGTTCGATGGGTCTCTTGCCCTATCAGATGCATACTTTGTCAAAGAGGGACACTCTGTACCGCCGATTACGCATGTGCCTCATTTCTTTCACAAAAGAGAGACGCCCTTCGACGATACAGGTCCGTCCAAAGCGAACACCAGGTCCCACAAATCGGCCATGTCACCTCGCCTTTCACAAGGGTCGGCGGGTCTCTTGCCCTACCCGATGTATACTTGTCAAAAGGGGGACGCTCTGTACTGCCGATCACGCATGTGCCTCAATTCTTTCACAAGAGAGAGGCGCCCTTCGACAATACCTAAACGTTTTCCGTTGTCCGGTGTTTAAATAAAAATTTTGTTTGTGTTATCACGTATGCCCTACCTGGAAGCGTCCTCCATATCGGTAGTCAAGGAAAAAGGATCCAATAAATGTTCTTTTTCTTAATGAAAATATCTCGTTGTATTTAATAACTCTTTTTAATAAAAATTTCTTCTCTTCTTGTTTTATCGACGTATTACCTGCGGAGGTCGAGGAAGGAGTCGTGTTACCCACGGAGGTCGAGGCAGGAGTCTCGTAAATCACGGAGCGGTCGCCTTTTATAGCGATTTCGTTCTGTTTATTTTTCCGATGTCATGGTTATCGGAACATCCGCGTTCTGATCTAGTTACATACTAGATTTGAGTTGGTAACTAAACGTCACGTTTTGACAATTAGCATTTACCTTAGATATGATTACATTTTATGGAAATCAAACTAAAAATGGGACAAACTTAGCTCTAAACAACAGGTAAGTATCTAAAATACATTATTTTCTAATTATCTAACCTTTAAAGCCTTACTTATCAAAAATAATTCACAACGTATTACTAATAAAATAAACTTTACCTATAATAACGTCCTACACTCTTATTACCTACACTTTGTCTTTTTTAGTTTTGGCACTTCCGTAGTTCGTCACACATAGCTTGATAATCTATTAAGAAGTCCGGAACCTGGTCCCAACGAAGGCGCATTCGTCGGCCGTCTTGCAAATAGACCAGTCTCCTCTTATTCTTGCTTTGTTTCCCTCCGTCCACTGGATAATATATGGCTGTTAATGGCCCCCGAAATAAGCCAAACCTCCGCTGTATTATTTCAATGAAATCAAAGTGTTTAAGCGCCCATTCAAACTGGTCTACCACCTTCGAGCTCCCCTCAGGAATGTTTATTTGATTTGTTGAGCTGCAATTATGCTTTCTGTAACTGCTGCGTTTTATATTCGTAAATGTCCCTTTTCGTTTTGTATTTGTCATAGTCTGTTTGTTTATTTGTTTTAGACGTATGTCGTTTTGTCGAAACGTCTCGTCACTATTGCGTCTTCCTCGTCAAGTTGTTTCCAAAGCTGTTGTTAAACGTCTACTGGACCGTGGCACTGTTGTATATGTTTTTAATTCTTCCCACGTATGTAATTGTTTAATTAATTTTTTCAAAAAGGTAATTAACACTGCAATATGTGCACAAGTTCTCGAAGCGCCCTATACACACAACATAAGCTAGCTCTCGAAGCGCTTACGCTCACACATACGCAGGCAAGCCCTAGAAGCGCCCACAATATACATGCTAACCCCCGAGGCGCTTACTGACCCATAACACCACTATCAGCCGACATTGCAATTGTTCCGCCACAGATCACGATCGTCGAAATCCCAAGGACCGTTCCTCCATGCTCCCGATCAACAAGCTTTCCACAACAGCAATTGATGCAGCAATAAATCGCATTTTAATGCAACATTAGCTTGTTATGTTAAACGTAATAAAAGTTTAAGTATTTCTACATTTCATTACAACTTATATTGGCGACGAACCGCCACAGACATTACAAAATCGTTTTCATAAATAGTTAATTTCTTCTTGTTTGAATGCACATCGAAGATATAAAACACGATAATCTCTCATTACTATGAAGCACAGCAAGTTTGCTCTAAACACATCGAGATATTATAGTTCGCAATCGGAAATGTAATTTGACTTACGTATGAGGATACATATGAAATTAAACTGTGCTTTGTTAATTGTTAATTGGATTGCCTGCAACGCTCGTAATTTCGACGAGTATCCATCCAAGCATTTCTGTGACTTTCTCTCTCTAAAAACACGTCGCCGCATAAATTTCGGAAATTCCGAATGATTTTAATTAACGTAATTAATTAGTTTTTTTTATGGCGATGTATCAAAGTGAGCCGTTCTAAATAAAGTAGGTACGAGTAATAAAGGGACAGTGAAATTTTAATTAACGTTCAAATAAAAAGTATAAACAACGGAGAAGGCAAACTCACGACAAAGTTGCTTTTACTTTTAAACAGAAATTTAAAAACAGAATTTCTTTTTGTAAAACACATTTCTGATATTTTTTTAAACATACAAGAATGGAAAATTTACAATATTCAAAATATACTCGCACATACATACCATATGTTTCATTTTAAGTTAAAAACTTACATCTTCTTCTCAATCCTTGGATTTTTCTACGAACCATGTATCTAGAATATACAGCGAAGCATCAAAGTTTCAATGAAACAATTAGTATAAGCTGTCTTTTATATTGCATTTAAACTGGGGCTCACGCACTCAAGTTAATGTAAAACTGAACTATTTACATGAATTGAAAATAAATAGAAGACAACTACAAGAAACTTCGTAAGTGCTGTGAAGTAGAAAAGAGGAAATAACATAACCCTAGGCAAGGGCAAGTAAAGTTTGTACCCCACAAACGTACTTCGTGTTCACTTGTCAACTTTGTCAACACGAAACCCTGGATAGATAATTTCATATCGATTGAATATGTTGTTGACGTTATAAACAGGAAATAAACGATTTGAAGTTGAATAACTGCAGTTTGTAAAGACTTGACGGCCTAAATGTAGTTGAAGGTGAATAAAATACAGGAGGATGAAATAATATTAATATTATCTATTGAGCGCGTGTTTTAATTAAATTTATTTATAGCCAGCCGAAAAATGTGCTACAAAAATAGCCAAACTGAATTCATTTTAAATGTTTCCAATTCGTTGTGTATCATTTATGTTATTTATAAACATAACGATAATGGAATGGTGTGGAGGTGGTTCCTAATTCCTATACTGAGGGTGGGCCAAAAAATACATCACGAACACATTATGTTACTTTCCCTGGATTAATTTTGAAACAGTTTGAAAGAAATATATTAAAATAATATTTGTCCTTCGTTTTTTCAGAGTAAATATCGAATTTGGTTAATGCAAGGATATGGGTTTGTTGTTTTCACGTTTAAAAATGTGCATTTACCGAGGAAGTGTATTTTCTCTTCTGTAACTTATTAAGCGGGAAACTGAAAGTTGCTGGAGAAAGTGAAGACATATGGGACTTGCAATTCTACAAAGTAAGAATTCGATTTTAATTCTGTTTAATCGACACGAAGTATTCTATTCTAGGCATATCTATTAACAGTTTCGTATTTATAATATAAGTGTTCTTAAAGTAGGTTCTTGTCCATTAGTAATTAGTAGGGACAATAAATTCGTAAATAACTTCCCTGGATTGCTTTAAAATCGACTTTCGCTGATTCAATTGATGGCTTATCAATCTGGAATATTCAAATCAAACATTATTTTAATATTTTAATATTTAATTCAGAAATTGTTTGCACTTACACAGAGATTTTGTAAATCACCGAAAAGGCTTATACAGGTGTAGCCATGCATCTGCATAAGCAACTCCAAAAATTTTGTTAAATATTACCCAACATCCTGTATCATTAATTGGTTTTTAACATGAACAGTTTAGTTTAGATCTACTTATTTACTTACTTACTTGAGTAAGAAATTAAGAAAAATATATTTTTTTTCTATGGCCCTTTATAAAAAGACATTTTTCATCACTGAATACTCTAGCGAAAATTTGATTTCCGTAATAGTGAGAAAAAATCTCATAACGTTAACTTTCGTCACTAGAGACCTACTAATTTTCACCTCCGTCTAGTTACCCTAGTTGCCTTCTGTCGCTGTATCGCGTTATTATTAAATCACGTCACTTAGTGCTGTTCGTAGCTTAATCATGATTTCTGATTCAGAAAGTGATTTAGATCTTCCGAATACTCCACCAGAAATAATAAATCAAGCTGAGAAAACCTTTGCGGACTAATTGCCAGAAAAATCAAAGTAGAGGTACGAAGAAATCTATGCAAAATTCATGGAACGGAGGGCTGATAATGGCGTAAATTCATATTCGGAAATTGTGCTGCTTGCATATTTTGCGAAATTGTCGAAAAATTTGAAGCCATCCTCCTTACGGTCTATACGAGGGTTCATTTTTATATTCCCGGACTAGACGGTTTTCAATTTTAATGTAATTTTTCATTATATTGTTTTTTAGTCACATATACCTTGGTAACATGTTTGAGAATTTACAAAACAATTGCAGTAGTATTAGTTCTAATATATATCAGTCTGTGTTGTCACGTATCAAGATGAACAAACTGGAATATCGAGCAGTTATAAAATTCCTAACAAAACAAGGAAAAGCTCCAAAAATTATTCGTGAAGAAATGTTGGCTGTATACAGGGATGATTATCCTTCCAAGTCGACTATTTGTGAATGGTCAAAATTGTTTAAACGTGGTCGAGAATCACTGAATGATGATTCCCGTCCAAGTCGGCCTGTTGATGTGATCACTTCCGATGTTATTGAAAGAACCAAGTGTTTGGTAGGTACTGCAAGATGCAAGATTAAAGAAGCGACAATTATCAGCTTTATTAGGAGTTTCGGAAACCACGATTTTCAGAATTCTACACGAATACCTTAGAATGACAAAGGTGAGTGCGAGATGGGTTTCACGAATGCTTTCGCCATTCCAAATGCGTATCAGGATGGAGACGTGTGAACAATTTTTGGTGCTTTGTGGAGATGAACCAGATTTAATTATCAATCGACTTGTCACCAGAGATGAAACCTAAGTTCATCATTTTGATCCTGAGTCGAAACAAGAATTGATGCAGTGGCATATTCAAGGCTCCAGCCCTCCCAAGAAGTTTAAAGTCACCCTTTCTGCAGGCAAAATAATGGCAACTGTTTTTTAGGATTGCCAAGGAATTTTAATGATCGATTACCTGAATAAAGGTAGCACGATAACAGGAGAGTATTATGCAAGCTTAATGCATTGGTTCAGAGAATCTATTAAAGTGAAAAGGCGCAAAGTGTCCTGTTGCTCCACGAAAATGCACCACCCCGCAAATCAAGACTTTCAAAAGCTGCTGTTGCTGAATGTGGATTCGTAGAAGTTGACCATCCGCCTTATAGTCCGGATTTAGCCCCTTGTGACTATTTTTTGTTTCCAAATCTCAAAAAAACACTAAGGGAAACAAAATTTAGGGACGATGTTTTATCACTTTCTTTTTATTAAATATACTTTTTTTTAGATTGCTCAACTAACAACACTGTCACTGATTTGTCTATAAAAAAGTTAGTGCAAGTGAGTGAAAAGTTTATTTTAAGATGTAGGTAATTGTGAGGAAATCATTGCAGTGTTTTAACTTTTAAACAGTAAACGAAAATTACTAAATAAAATTCAACTTTTGCAAAATAATCACTGAAAATTTAATTGATAACATAGTCAAAATGTGTTCCATTTTTCTTTATACTAATTACTCATTACATATCCGTTGCTCAAGTGTTTTTCTATAAACATCTAGAAAAATTCTCAATTAGTTTCTATAAGTTTGGTATTAAATATTGTCTTCTAAATTCTAAAATATAAAAGTTAAATGGCTGGAAAATTTCGCGTTAACACCCTGTACATGTGTAATTATAGCATTATTCTAATTTTTTTTATTTAATTATTGTGGCTACATTTACAAGCGTAGTGGCTAGGTATAGCTTGTTTAAATAAAACCAAATTAAATATTTTTTTGGGTCTAACATTTTTTTTTTATTAAATAAATATTTTACTTTGTAAATATACAGGGCGTCACAAACCTCTGGAAAGTCCAAAAACGTCCTTTTATATACATTTTATCAAAAAAGTGTCTTAATGGACATTATGCAAGTTTCCATTCCACGTAATTTAAAATTATTTCCAAGTATACAAGGTTGTTCATGTAAAAGTTCCAGACCTAACTTATGATTTTTTTTAAATAGAACACTGTATATTTTATTGCTGTTTTAGTTAGCGATATAACTGTATAACAATATATGTACTTATTTTGAGTATGTAGAGACATATTTGTAGATTTATGCAAAACTTGGGTCATATTCGATCGGTTGCCAAATTGTCACTTTTAATGATACGACGTTCAATTTTAGATTAAACTTGTTCCATGCGTCGTATATACGTTTAAAATATTCAACATTTTTAAAAATTGAGCGCCTATTAGTCAAACTTTTGAAATGGAACACCTACATATTATATCAATCAATCAATCAATCGGTCTTTTTATTATAATTAAAATAAGAAAAGTAGTAGTCAATTAGTCAATATAAAGTAACATTACAATAATTGTAATTGTCACTAAACATGTAAATGTAAATAACAAAGAACGAACATATGACAAGAATAACAAACAGTTAGTGGTGCATGTAGTGAAAATTATATAAAGTGTGTAGTTTTAGAAGCCGACAAAAAGGCTTCTTCAGAGTAAAAAGCGTTTCTTAATAAAAAATCTTTGATGCACATACTAAACCTTTTTTGCTTCATATCTGCTGATAATAGATTGTATAAGTTTCGAACCCCAATATTTAATGCCTTGCTGAGTTCGAGTTAGTTGATGAAGTTGCGTTTGAAATGACGTGCGTTGCCTTGTGTTATACAAATGATTTTCTCCATTTATATATTTATAACGCCTAGAATGGACATATTTTAAATATGTAAATGTATATTCCTGGAATGGGTTGGGTTGGAATGGGGAGTATTTTTTTCGTCCTTAGACACTTCTCTGCAGCTTTCATTTTCCCTTACTCCACATAAGACCCTCAACGTTTTCTTTTGCAGCAAGAAAACTCTGGTTACTTGACTGGATATACCCCAAAAGATGATGCCATAAGTAGCCCTACTATAGAAGTTCGCAAAGAAGGACGTGCGATCTACCTGATATATATATTGACGTAAATTGTAAACGCAAGATGTGAGTGATTTACACAGTTGTTGCACATGTTATATCCATTTAAATTGACCATCCACCAATAGGTCATCATTCAAAAGGTTTATCCAGAGAGTTTATTTTTGTGAAAAATAACAATTCATTCATTATTGCTTTAGCGGCTAAAAAAACGCAGAATAAATTTGATTTTCGCTAGATAATTCCAGTCATAAATAAGTACTAGATTAGATATCAGGCACCCAGGAACCCGAGTACAAGGTAAGCGAGCTTCGACCAAATCTATGGCACACACTAGCCGCGAGTGTCACCCTAGACAGAACGGACATTGACCTTATCGTGTCTCAGGGCGAGATAAGAGTTGGTCTCGTGCCATGCAGGGCAAAGAAAAGGATGAATGTCAACACATGCCAGAAATGATGGAAATACGGACTCAGAATACCGGAATGCAAGCGCCCGGATGGAACAAAGTCTTGCCTAAACTGCGGGAAGGAAGGACACCTCGCGAAGAACTGCGAGAATCAGCCTGCCCTGTGTGCAAGAAAGAAGAACACAAAGCCGGATCTGGTAAATGTAAGGCATTCAGGATAGCCTTGCGAGCAGAAAGGAAGAGAAAAAAAGAAGAAGATGCCAGAAAGGTACCTAAAGAACTAACTCTAAACTGGCAGAGGGAGACAGCCACACCGACGTCATCACCAGTAGCTCGGATCCCTGCGACAACTAAAAATGGAGCCCAAGAATAACCAAACTACAAAAACACTAAACTTCCTGCAGCTGAACGTAGATAGACACGCGGCTGCGCATGACCTCCCAAATCAACTTTGAAAACAAAATCGACATAGTAATCGGACAGGAGCCAGAATTACATAGGAAAAACTCACAGACACCAATAATAACACCTTCATAGGCATCAGAACAGGAATTTCTATTTTAGGCATGCATAAGGGTTGCGGGTTTGTACGTGTTCGGCTGGAGAACTTAGTTGTATACTACTGTGACATAAGATCACAGAATTGCGAATGCTTGGGGGCGATTTCAACGCTAAGTCCCAGATGTTTCGGAGCGTCGTCACCAACGGGTAAGGGAAACTCATAGAAGAATGGGTCGAGAATCTAGATCTAACAGTTCTGAATACCGACAGCACTCCAACATTCAAAAACAAGTTGGGCAGCTCCATCATCGATGTCACGATGGCAATATCTTGCCTCGCTGGACACATCTATAATTGAAAGGTGCGAGTCGAAATGGAAAGTATGAGCCACCATCGACTCATAACCTACACCTATGCCACGAGGATAGAGAAAACGGACCTTCCCATCAAAACACCAAGATAGCATATTAGCACAGGTAAGCTGGTTAATCTGGCGAAGGACTGCAAACTACCCGCCCCACAAAGGAGTCAAACCCCCTCTGAAGTGGTGGACAACATCACTCAAATCTGCGATAAATATCTGGCTCGCAGATCCCAAAAATTCCATCGTCGTCGACCCGCGTACTAGTGGACTGAATCTACCGTCGACAAGCGCAGAAACTACACACAGAAGAGGAGAGCCCTAACTCGGGCAAACCAAAACCGACTAGAACGAAGGCAGATAGATAGTCATCATTCTCCAAAACTATAAAGCTACTAAAAGAGAACTTAAGACCGAAATAAAGAAAACAGAAGGCAAGAATGTGGGTAGATCTGTGTGCAGATCTTGACCGCGATACTTAGGGACTTGGATATTAGACAGTCACCAAGATGCTCAGACTCAGACCACCAGTCATGACGAGCGAAGCCGAAGTTGATAACCAAGTAGGAAAGCTTTTTTCAGCAAGACAAATCACAACCTGGCCCAACCTAGAGAGGCAGGAGAATCCTGCACCATTTACTATAGCCGAAATGGACTGCGCAATTAGCAGGATAAAAAACAAGCGGAAAACCCATCACCAAAGATAACGTTGCAGACATACTAATAGAAAACGAGAATCAGTGCAACAGCGTCACTGATATGCTACTGGAAATTATTAAGACTAAATCCCAAGACAAAAAAAAACGTGAACAAACATGAAAAAGAAAAGCACATAACTGGCAACGCGCGAAACTTCTGATGTTTTCCAGAAGCTAGCTGCGGAATAGTAACATCTGATAGTGCGAAGTTTCTGATGTAATGCCTAACAGCGGATTCCAGAAACTAGCAGCTACAAAAGAGGATAAAGGAGTTTAGTTGGTAGGCGCTCCGTTCATGAAGGAAGAAGGTGACAAGGGTAAATCCAACACGTCCCGGACTTGGAATTCCGTCTAGGATGTCTATGAAGATTCTCCTAACCTCTATAAAAAAAAAATAGGTACCCCAGTACTACTCACCCGGGTAGGTATAATTTTTTTAGCCAGGTAGCTGTTATTAAGACAATAGAAGTGGGTAAGTAAGAAAGAAATTGGGTACCTTATAATTGTTGTCTGGATACTAGAGATGCCGATTTTCGTTATAATAAAATATCCATTACTGTTCGTAACTCGAAGGGTTAGTAATCATTTGCTGTATTCGTTACAATCGTTAATCGTTACAATTGTTACAATTGTTACTATGATTACTATATTCGCTGTTGGTGTGAGGGATTATTTTGTCAAAGTACCTACTCAGAGTAAAAAATCAAAGAGCCAGAAAAATAAAAAGTTTCGTAAACTGTTTATTTAATAAAAATCCTTCTGCGAATAACTGTCAGTAAACTGGTACTGAAATAGTTTCTTTTTTATAAGTTGGCAAAGGGCAGTACAAACAGTCTACATTCGATAATTCGTTACTGTATTGTCTGTAACATACATATACGTTTCGAAGTAGTCGAAAAGTTAAAAGCAATCAAACTGTTAGTAACGTTTCCTCTTTCCGGGATTACGCATTACTTCGGGTAATGAGTACTCGAATACCAAATAGTTACTTTCCGACATCTCTACCGGGTATTGAGTAAGAAAGTAGGGAACACATCTGATACCCGGGTATCCAAGTAACACCCATGCAATTATAACCCGAGTGTAATTTTTTTACCGATATTCTTATTTCCCGAGTAATTTGCCAGCGCTGAGTTTCGAAAAGACTTATAACTATGTGTTATTATACGATATAACCTTGATATTTTGCTGAATACGCAGTTTCATGTCTTCGCATGTTGTGGGTGCACCTACACATGCTTGTTCCTTTACATACCTCCATAGGAAATAGTTCAGAGGTATTAAATCTGGTGACCGTGGAGACCCATTCAAAGCACTACCACATCCTATTCCTAAATTAAATTCCCTAACAAAGCCGACAGTTCTTCTTTTAGAAATCTTCCTCGTGTTATATGGCCGTCAAAAAAAAATAAGGACCAATTAATTATACTATTATTTAGTATACCTCCGCAAACGTTTAAACACAAATGATTTTATAAATTAACTTCCGTCTCTCGGATGAGAGTTTTCTTGTAACAGCAATAACACATTAAATTCATTTTCGTCATTTATAGCAATAAAATATATTTTGTTTCACTTAAAAAAATCTGTAACTTTTAAATGAACAACCCTGTATAGTTGGAAACAATTTTAAATTTTGCGGGATGGAAACCTACGTAATTTCCATGAAGACTTTTTTTTGATAAAATGTATATGAAAGGGCATTTTTGGACTTTTCTATAATTTTGTAACACCCTGTACATCGGCTGTGATTTATTCAAAAAATAAGTGATGTAAATATTCTAAGTTAACATAAAAAAAACCTTTCTGAGGCCTTTTTTGTTTATTCAAACCGTCATCAGAAGTAACAGACAAAATTCAAAATCATAAACAAAAAAGAAACCACAAGCTTGTGATTCTTTTCCTGTAATAACGATATTGAAAGAGACGAAAAGCATTTAGTAAAATATTTTTCGAAAGGAAGTAGATTTTAAACTAACTTATATTCAAGTTTTTAAAACAGTTTAATTCTATCAAGAAAAAAAACGAATATCCACTAGATTTTTTATGGAATTCTAAAAGAATCTGAAAAAGCTACTTTGCGACAATTCAGGCACTCAAGAGGAAAAACTGTAAAGACACTTACGCGTCATGGGTCATATTGTAAAGCCCGCTTTTAAAGCAAGTCCAGAATTCGATCACATTTTGGAACATGAGGGTTCGCGCTCGTCCTGTTTCCCATGAGCGTTCGCGTGAGACTGGCGCGCGGCGCGTCCCCTATTCTCTCTCTATTCCCATTCATCCCTTTACGGTACCTACCACACATTTATACTGTATGCGACCAAGTTACTAACGCAAGAAGGAAAAACGTGCCGTTGCAATTTTCGTAAGCGAAATTCACGTCCCGACGACCTTTACAAATGGTCTCATGTTTGCATTAATTTGAATATCTGCATTATTTAGTAGCAACATCGAAATCCAATAGAGTATATTGCTCCGTGACGGGCAGAGAGAAGATAGATACATACATATTGTATAGATATCAAAATGCATGTGGTCTTTTGAATTTATTGACTTCTGTAATTTTAAGTATTTTGGAAATTATCTAATAGCTGGAAACTCATGTAATTATTTACGAAACTGCAACAGCTTTTTTCTTCTTCTACTTGCTTGGAATCGTACAAATAATTATAGAGCTTGAGAACCCTTCCTTGCACACTTTAGAACTTCCCAACTTTGGTTAGTTGAAATTGAAGTCTTGCCGTAAGAGTACCCTTGTGAATTACTTCCAGGTTAGGGGGGTTAATTTAATGTTTACGAATTAACATTTTAATTGTGCGGGTAGAAATTCCCAATTTCGTTTTGCCATTCAAAAAACTCTCTAATTTAGAAGTATGTCAGCTTCACACAAATACCAGGAGAAAAAAAATTAATACCGAAAAATGAAATTTCCTATATCTCTTCTAAGCAAGTGGATTATCCTTTTTCGTTGTAAATTACGAAGCGCAATCGAGTTATCCTCTTATTACATTCCGCAAGGTCCTGGCGTTGTTGTCGTATATTAACATCGATTCTCAAGTAGATAAGGATCGTCAAGCATCCTCATCTTCCACTACTCCGTTCCAATTTGGCAGTATATAATAATTGAGTTAGTTGGAAATCAATTGACTTAAGCTTCTCAAGTTAAAAATTTTCAAGTACAAAGCTTGCGTCTTCGAAAGCTCGATCGATTTCGTTATTTATGAAGTTATAAAAGAGTTAATTAATTTATTTACGGGTGCTTTCGCACTTTTAATGAATTTTTTTGTCTCATAAAGTTGCTATATGAAATATGTGTGCTTAAAAACTTTCGACGGTTCAACGACGCAGCAAACTTCAAACACTGTGTGATCAACTTTTTTTTATGAAAGTGATCAATAAATGTCCAGTCGTCACGTTGTCTGTAGCAGATGAAATTTTAAGTAATATTTCGTAATTAATAACATTGATAATTGTGTAACTGGTTAAATGCCGTTATGATTTTAAGCCAATTAAACTTCGGCCCTTTTCTGCGCGCTAACAAGTAAATTAATTTCTCAATCTAATTATTTCGGTAGCTTCGGAAGTTTCCAGTAAAATTTTATTCTTAAGTAAACAGGCGATTTGATGTTCATTTCTAAATAAAACAGTCACTTTTTATTCGGTGATTTCAAGGGGGAATCATTGAAGTTTTAATTTTTTTTTGAAAGTAAATTTACTTTCACTCCTGACCAAGCTATAAAACGATAGCGAAACGTAGAGCGTTAGTGCCAATTTTAGTGTCCGTTTTAAAATAATTAATTACGAAATTTTATCGGACAAGAATCTGTCGATTAGTAAAAATGGATTGTAAAATCAAACAGATTTCTGATCCAAAATTGGCTCGAAAACGACCAAAAAATAAGGCTAATTGACAGAAGAACATTTAAAGGTGGAAAGGTAAGTAAAATTTATTTTTTGGAATTTTATATACTTTTTTCTACATTTCATAATAGATACTCAGCATCAGGTGCACTTAAACAATTGTCCTGTACACATAATGGGAAAGCTTTTACTTGCAAAAGTCTCACACAACGAGACATACAGTTTTTCCACATATCTTTTTATTCAGCGCAAGATAAAATAAAACAAGATATGTTTATTTTAAAATATACTGACAATTCTAAGCCTAAAAGGACACGTCCGACATTGCATACCCGGGAAAGCAAGGCGATTTCCATAAAATATTTTGTGAAAAAATATGACACTCACACCAAAGTTCCAGTTTGCAGAAAGACTTTTCTAGGAATCCTTTTGGTTTCTAAACATCGTGTAAAGCGACACGACACAGAAGTTATCCTTTTGAAAGACGAGGAGGTGATACTAGATCTCGATTTTATAAAGAAAAAACCAATTCTGTAGAAAAATTTATAGAAAAAATTCCAGCTATTGAAAATCATTAATGTAGAAGTAAAACTTCTGAAAGGCCGTATTTAAATTCAGATTTAAATATTAAAAAAATGTGGAGAATGTATCAGATAAAAACGGATTACCAACTGAAGGTTTCTTAAGAAACGTTTTTAACTGTAAATTTAACATAGGATTTGGTTCACCACGTACTGACGTATGTTCGACTTGTATTTGATTTGATGAACAAATAAAAAGGTCGACAGACCAAGCAGAAAAAAATAGAGTTCACTTCCTCAAGGCAAAGGCTTTCTATGATTTATTAAAAGAAAGAAGACCTGATTTAATTATACTATCCTTCGATTGTCAGAAAAATCAAGTTTTACCCAAAGTATCTGACCAGGCAGCCTATTACAACAGGCAGCCTATTACAACAGGCAGCTATATCAGTACAACCTGATAGGAGATTCTAAGGTTCCTCAAACTAAGGACAGTTTTTATCTACATGTGGAATGAAAGTCAGTACTATAAAGGATCAAACGAAGCGGTTTTTGACCGTTTGTGTCGCGCAGAAATTTCTGAACATGTTACGGTTGGTAGCTGATGGATGTGGTGGACAAAACAAGAATATTAATATGGTTGGCATGATAATGTATTAGATTGCAAAGAAAGCACCTGCTAACATCACATTAATAGAACTGTTATTTCCTGTGGTAGGACACTCGTTTCTACCATCGGACAGAGTGTTTGTTCGAATTGAAAAATCTATTAAGAGGCTTGAGATTATAGAACATCCAGACGATTACATAAAATTGTTTCATGAACATGAGCTAATGATTAATATGACTCGAAAAGTTTTGGATTGGAAATCATCCGTTCAACAAGTTGTTAAGAAACCGGGAAACTGGCACTGGCAAAACGAATTTTTATTAAAAAACACAACAGCAACATTACTGTTAGAGGAGAAGTGAACTGTAGATCACATTTCAATCTGTTCAATTCAAAATCTGTGTTTAAAAAGGGCAAAACAGCAAACAACATTAAACAACCAAAGCTCCTACTTAACTGAAATTAACAGATGTCGAAAACCTGTTAAAGAAACATTTTGGGCTCAAGTGGAAAGATGATCCGTCTTTGTCTTTTTATTGTGAAGTTCTAGAGAATCAAAACAACTTAAATGGTGCTGCAGATGTTGAAATAGGTTGCAATATTGCGGGAGTGGAAGATTCTTCTGCTATTGTTTAGAAGTTTCTCTATTTTTGTTTTTTATTATGTTTTGTTTAAACATATTTAGCCGAAAATCTATATCTTGCACTTATTTACTTCTTTTCACTATTGATAGACAGTCAAAACAAATGAATTTTAAACGATATTTTGTACAATAACCGTCCATCTCCGTTCCAGTTGGTTCCAAAACCGGTGTAATTCAAAGTTTTTTCCAAAACAGGCCAAATCCAAGATAAAAAAATTGCACGTGCTTTGTATTAAAACCGATGCATTCAAAATTTAGGTTATCGAATTCTACTCACTAAGTACTTTTATTTTTGCTTAATCTAAAATTTGCTCGTTCAACGACCTTTGCGGTAAACGTCTTTTTCTTCTCCTAAAAAAAAATGCTACTTGGAGATAGTCGGTTTTGGAACTAGACGATTCAAATACCCGGTTATACAAATTTGATTACTAAAGAATTCAAAAATATTAATGCCAAAATTGCTAAATATAATTTAAAAATCATTAATAATCTTTTTGGTAAAACCAAAGATAAAATCCCACTTTCTTTTTAATATGGTGTTGTTTATTCTGTTCCTTGTACTGAATGTAATCAAGTTTATATTGGACAAACTTCCAATTGGCTTAAATCACGACCATCACACAGACTGTAAATTGATAACAAAAAAAGAAAAAAAAATTATGTTTTAGCACAACATTTTAAAGATAAAAATTATTTATTATACTTCACTAACATAAAAATTTTGGAAAAAGAAACTAATTATTATGGCAGATTATTTTTAGAATTATTTCATAATAAAAAAAAACTTGTAATTCTATGAATTTTAGATCAGATATTCAAAATCTTAATTTGACATATGAATATTAAACTAAACTAAAAATTATGTAAGCTAAAGTAAAATTATTTTATTGTAATTGTCTATATAATGATCTGTAACCGTATATTTCAGTTTTATGCTTTGATAAAGGTAACAAAAGCTTAGCAAATGAAAAGTTTCATTGCTGACCGCTTGCCCGATAGTTTAATTAAAAACAGTGATAAAAAATTAGACGAATTGCCGAAGACATCAGAATTTGAAAAATATTTATTTCATACTCAGTTGTCAAATCCTGCAGATCTTACTAATGCTTACTAATGCCCGTATTCCTTGAGGCTTCCTTCAATAAGGGACCCTTAGAATGGGGAGTTTTATTGCAACTACCTTTCGACAATTCCATTCTAAGGGTCCTTCATTTACATGATGTAAATAAAAGTATTTATAAAGAACGTGTTTTTTGTATTTGTGTTGTGTTACTCTATTATAAATGCTTTACATAATGTTAAATCTTACTGAAAGTTTTGATATAGTAATTTACACTTACAAAGTTTACATTTGTGTCGCGCAATAAATAACTTAAAGCTTATTATTTTGATTCTGCTTTCCCCGTCGTTAAAGCCAAATGTATAGGAAAACGCAAACATCCTTGGATGACACACGACATCAAAGAAATGTCGAAAATGTTAGACGAGATGCATCTTCTAGATAAACGGTTAAACAATATTTGGTACCGCGAACGTTTTCTTAAATTTAAAAAACTTTACAGTTCCAGATTAGCTAATCAACTAATGTTGCGGCTGAATGTTGAAAAATCGTTAATGAAGATCGTGCTGGATCAAACCAAAAGGTATGTTTATGTTTATACTCTTCTGATAATATTGTACACAATGTACAGTTAATTTTTGATATTTTTAATCGTCATTTTGTAAAGTTATTGTTAGTTGAAAATCAGGTCTCTCTACATACATCTAATTTAATTACGAAAATTGATAAGTTAACTCCAACAGATCCTAACGCACACGATAATTTTATAACACTTAAGCCCTATTTTTGTACAACAAGAATTCAATTTTTAAACAATTTAAATTGTGCTGTGTGTCACACTCTAAACTGTAACAAAAATGAGATTTATTCAAGAAATAGAACGATCAAAAGTTCTTGTTTCAAATATTATTGTAGACAATGATCCAAATTGTGTTGTTCCATTTAGCATTTCGAATCAAACAAATAACAATCGTATTTTCCGGGAATCAAAACAAATAAACGATTGGCAGTAAAAAATTTACAATCGACTAGTCTTTAGAAGTGCTTTGAGGGAGATAAAGCTAAATGCAATTTTAATTCTGTTTATGTGCGTCGGTAGTTTGGTTCCATCCGGAATTTTTCCGCCTGAAAAAATACGTTTCCAAACAGCGTACTGGAATATATTAGCATTTGAGATATACCGGGAGTTTCTTAATAAGTTGCAATTTTTGTTGTTACTACATACAGAGAGAGAAATGATAAAGCGAGATTTAACACAATATTAAGTAAAATGGGGGTGGAGAAAATATGAACACTATCGTTGAAATTTTTTTAAAAAATTCACAATATTTCTACTTTAAAAAAGTTTACATTTGTTTGTAGCAAAATCGTTGCTCCATTTTAGATTAAAAAGTTCCATATTAATCTGACTTTTGTACTATAATAAATTCTCGTAAGTGTGAAGATAAAGTTTCAACACAACAATTTATATAACATGTTTATAACATTTTGTCTATAAAATTAATTTATACAATTCATGGTAACACATTTACTCTTACTTGTTACATGATTTTTTTAAAAACGTGCAATACTTTACCACAAACATTTTTCTACAATCAAATGTAAATATTTTCTATTTATTGTAGGTTTCTTCATTTTAATAACAATTTGTAGATATAAATTCTACAACTGTGTTAACTAAATACTATTATTTTTTCTCTGTGTAACAAAAAATAAAACGTTTATATCACAAGCGATTTCGAGAAACTCTATTCTTTGTTTTTAATATCGGAGTGAAAAGCCGAATTCTTAATATAAATTTGGATTTACCTCAGGAACCCCTGGAAGCAAGCAGAAATGAGAAAAAGACATCGATAAAGTTCTCCAATATCCGACACATCGAACACGTTCGTCCTGAATTTGTAACTTTTGCTGTCCCCGTGGACCGATATCCTTGCATTTTTTAATCTTAGCCAGCGGGGAAGATAAAATAACATAGTAAACGAGATTGAACTTCGCTAGAAATAAAAATCGAATTCATTTTAGAAGTCCGAAAACCTATCCTCGTACAACGACACGTAACACTATTTATTATCGACAAAGTCACGTTCTTAAAAAAATGAAACTGCTTTATTCGATATTTGCTAGGAGTGAAATGTAGTAGGCTTCACAGGAATCCCACAAAAAGTCTTCGTGATACATTTGGAAGTTGTGCGACGTCAGAAAATGAAATACTGCCATTTCCATTACACGGTAACGCGAAAAATGCATTATCCTGACCTGAAAATAGCGCCGGAGAAAGGTCACCAAATAATAATTTAAATATGTCACAAATGACACATCGACTTTGAATCGTCATTGAAAGCGATAGCTAAAGTAACTACTTATTAATTGAACCTAAAAACGTTTTCGAGTAAGTCGTAATCCCGTTATTCTTACTATTAATATGACTGTGGCTTAGTTATATGTAGGAAAAGAAGTGGTACTTAAGATTATGGACACCCAAGGTAATTATGCGTTTACGTTTTTTCTTTATGCTTACTTTTTATTAGGCTTTCATCCCATATTTTTATGGTCGATTGATTTGGGAAAGGGGGATTTATTATCCATTAAGTATGAATCGTTAATAAATAAATTATTGCACTAATTAAATTAGGATAGAAATGTGATCCTTAAAATTAATTGTCTCAAAAATTAAATTACACAAAGCAGAAATTAATTTGGGTATAAAGGGGAAGGGAAATTAAATTACATGTTTGCCTTTGTAAAGACGCCTACACAACGCAAAATATATTTTGTTAATAAGAAATACTATTATGAAGCACAGTAAATATAGGTAATTACTTGTTGATAACATTGATTTAAACATTTCTAAAAGAAGTCAAAGTTTCAGTTAGAGACGAATTTAGGCAAGAATAGACGACTTGTTTTACAAAAAGGACCCAAGGTTGCGACAATTTAAATCAACTGATTTCTTTTGTTAAAATCATAATTTAAATCAAATCGTGTAAAAAAACTGATAATCTAAATAAATAAAACTTCAGAAAATTCAAATAGAAAGAACAATTTATTTAATGTTAGATTATCTACATATCTAAAACTACCTGCTTAAAAAGAATATGAGGTAAACTAAACCTAAACTTAAAAAGAATATAAAACAAGGTTCGGGTACTTAAAAAGAGACATTTTAAGTTAATTTTTTAATTATAGTGTTTATAAAGAAAAACTAATTTAGCAGCTTTTTCAGTCCCTAAGCGATTTTTAATTTTAGAAAGAACTAAACCAAATGTTGAAAATATTCTTCCAACGGAGGCTGAAGAAGTTACAGCAGATAATAATTGTTTAATAATCGGGAATAGCTTATCAATAACCTCAATATTCCGTTAAGATTTTCTCCATTCCAATGGATTTGTGCTTTTAAGAATTTCTTCGTGAAACATTATTTTGTCAAATGGCTCGGATTTCGCCAAAAATTTAATAATCAATGGTGGTAAACCAGTGTTGGGGTATAAATCATATGCGGCATTTAAAGCACAATTTTTTTCACTTTCTGTTAATGTATTCTGCGTTTTCGTACGGTCCAAAAGGAAAGCTAGCAAATGGTATGGAGTGATACTCAGTTCAGTCTAAATTTTTGCATTTGGCTTGGGGTAATTTCAGTTTCCTCAAAATGTGATTCTAGTATTTTTAATTGTTCTACGACGTCTGATAGAATTGCATTGTTTCTTTGAAGCCTTTCAATTGCAACAAAACCATGTAAGCAGTCAGCAAGTGATTTCCATGTTACGTCACTAGGTAAAATAAGCTTTTTTCCTCCTTCTTTCGCGTATGTCGCTGAAGCAAAATGATTGTTTCGGAAGTAATTTACAATGAACGTAACATGTTCCTTAATTTCACTAATTTCCAGGTCCTTACATAACAAGTTTAAGATGTGTGAAGCACAACCATATGTAATAACATTTAATTCTGCTGACTGTTTGATCTGATTTTTCATTGCATTCATATTAGCAACATTATCTGTTACAAAACTGCTTACTGCACAGCGATATTCAATCTTTAGCATTTTAATTAGGTTTATTGCAAGTTTTGTTAAATATCCAGATGTATGTGGATTTCCAGACGTGTCTTTTGTGTCTACTAAAAAGAAGAACCCATTTTCTGTAGTGACTGTTGCACATATAATTGGTTCGTTATGGACATTGGACCATCCATCCAATGACAGACAAACCGAATTTCTCGATACATTTTTAAAACATTTACTTTTCTCTTCGTTGTACACTTCATTTAGCAGTCGGTTAGACACATCATATCTAGAGGGTGGTATTTATACAGGCCGTAAAAGCGCAATACATGTGAAGTTGCTATTTGTTGCATGAATAGCCCTAGCAATTTGTTTACCTATTTCCTCTTTACTAAACTTCGTTGTACGCACGACAAAAGAAGATAAAGACCCAGAACTAGAATTAGATGTCTTTCTTTTTTCAATTGATGAAGTAGGAGCTATGAGCAACAGGGCACTATCCAAACTGTCCTCTTCTAATATGTTCGATTGTACATTTGCCACTATTCTTGCAGAGGCACTTCCGTTATTTGTTTTTGTTTCTTTTTCTATGTCACTTGAAGCACATTTTTCCCAGTGGTTTTTCATACATTCTACAAGCCCTTGCATTTCTGCCTTACATTTTTTACAAGTAGCTTTACTTTCTCTTTTTCCAGCAGATTTACACCACTTTTCAATAAAATGTTGCCAAATAGAATCTTTTTTCCTACAACTTCTATGAGAAGACATATCAATATAGATGAACTTTTATACACTGTTGTGAAGTATTACACATTTTATTACTCGTTATCGTTACGCGTTGTAGACTAGAAAATAGCGACAACTCACGTCATCCCCGCATTATAGACAGCCGAATTTTCAAGTTCTGACAGGAATTTCTTTTGTTTATATGAAAGTGCAACCTTATTTACTGCTAAGTTACACATAAGTTATTTCATTTCCAAGTTTGAACAAAACGTATCTTAGTCGTTATTGTTATTTTCAATTATTCATTATTGTTAATGTCAATTATTGCATTTTCTGTGTAAAAAGATAATAAACATTAAAAAAATCAATAAAAATCCAAAAGAATCGTGATTGTGTAAAAAAAAATCGTGATTTTTTTGTTTTTTTTTTTTTAAACCATGATTTTTATCAACCCTGAAAGGGCCAAAGTTAATTTGTAGTAAAATAAATTTACACATTACTCTGAGATAGAGAGTCTTCCTATTTACAACTGTCCCCAATAATCAAAACTAGAGTTTTGCAAGGTAGTGGCGTAGCGATCGAGGGAGTAGAGAGTGCACTGCTCCAGTGTGAAAAACATTCTCTCTAATTTATTAATAGAATTTTCAGAAGCACAAAAAAGACGTTGAGAAGGTGCCCTTTATAGTCCCATGTACAGGTTGATTCTTAAATGAATAGATCGACAAAGAAAATACTGACGAAAGAAGATGTTAAAGAAATTGTAAACAACAATTTATATACACTCTCAGGCACAAAACGCGACTCACTATGATTTTTTAAAATAAATTATCTGAGCATACTTTTTGTCCATTTTTTTTCTGTTTATCATCAATTGTCATCATGGATCATCATGGTAAATAAACTATCATCATGGTAAATAAATTATCTTGTTTAAATAAATTATTGAAAGTATCTACGCCATTGTCAATATTGTGTTGCAGTTGATTTTTTGTTTTCCGAACGTTTCCTAGAGACTTAATTTAATAATTTGTTTACATTTTGTCATTAATAAGTTGTTTTCATGGCTATTAATGCAGTGGATGCAGCAAGAGTAATTGCTTTGATTCAGGATGGTCGGTCTCAACGTTACGTTGCACAAGTTCTTGGAACTTCTCAATCATGTGTCTTCAGAACGTGGAGGCGATTCTTGGAAACTGAATCTTACAAATTCCGAATTCTAGAAGACGAAGAAACAAAACACAAAATAAAACAAAAACAAAAAAAGATCGATTTTAACAGATAACAGTTTCAATAAAAAAAAACGGCAAAGGAAAACAAAAAAAGAATCGATTTTTGACGAATTCCGATTTCTAAAAGGTGAAAAAACAAATCATAACAAAAAGAAAAGACAATCGACTTCAACAGATGACATTCTTATTAATAAAAAACAAAAAGCGATCGATTTTGTGACAAATTCTGATTTCTAAAAGACGAAAAACAAAACACAACAAATCAAACACAAAAGACGATCGATTTTGTATGTATTCTTATTAAAAAAAATCGATCGATTTTGTGACGAATTTCGACTTATAAAAGACGTAAAAACAAAACACATCAACAAAACAAAAACAAAAGATGATCGACTTCAAGAAATGATATTCTTATAAAAAAAAATAGTGGAGAAAACAAAACACATCTACAAAACAAAAACAAAAGACGATCGACCTTAAGAAATGACAGTCTCATTAAAAAAAAAAAAACGTAAAGAAAAATAAAATGCGATCGATTTTTTGACGAATTCCGACTTCTAGAAGATGAAAAAACAAAACACAACGACAAAAACAAAAGACGATCGATTTTAACAGATAATGACATTCTTATTAATAAAAAAATGGGAGGCAAAAACAAAAAGCGATCGATTTTCTGACGAAATCCTACTTCGAGAAGACAAAACAGAAGAATAAAAAAATGACCGACTAAAAGAGACGATTTATTTCATAAAAAGACGAAAAACAAACGACACGTTTTTATTTGCACGCATTTCTCTTCTTTTTAAACTAACAAAAGTTTATCATCTTTTACGTCCTTCAATTTTTTTTACTTTGATATTTATTTATTTACATTATTTATATATTTATTTATTTTTGACGCATCTTTACTGTTTTTTTTTCTTTTTAAAAAACTTTCATTTTAATTTGTGTGTTTATATGTCTTAAAAGACATTTTAGATTTAATATTCAAACGATCTGTTTTTTCTTCTTCTTCTTTACCATACGCCTAATAAGTTAGTTCAACTTACTATACAAGGGTTGCTCATTAAATAGTTACTAGGGTTGTGCTAAAATTTCTAGCTCTGTTGAAATGTGTTTCTGGGGGAATGCACAGAGCGAGAATTTTCTGAATAAACTTGTGTTAATAATTCGTTTTTTATAATAGTAAATTTTGTTTCTCATTGAACGTCGCACACATAACGAAATTATAATAATTAACAAACCAAACAGATTACGAATGTGTCTACTGATTATAATGTTTTAAATTCTATCATCGCCGATTCTTTGCTATTAGTAAAGCCTATTATTATTAAAACGACAAACCCAATAAATGTAACGCGTAATATTGGCCCATAAAAAGATGCCGGACACGTTGCTTGTAGGAAGAAATTTTATTTACAAGATATTTAAATTTAAATTAAAGAAAAATATTAGGGATTCTTAACACTAGTTATTTCTGGGAAACAAATATACAAACAATTTTTCCCACGTTCTGTGATGTCTCTTCTTTCGTCAGTATTTCTCAGTCGGTCTATTGAAGAATCATCCTGTATGTATAGCTACCTACCACAACATAGGACATAACTTATATAATTCTTACGCTTTTATTTAAATGGGTTTCTGAATCTAATCCCCCTATTTAAAATCAATACAAATTTAATTAATGAAATAAATTTATTCCTTCATTTCAACATCATTTCTGTTGTTATGTTACACTTATAAATAATAATAACTAATAACAAAGCGAAACACTTCTCCTACTTAAACGTGGAACACATAATCGTGCACGTACTCGCGTTCTACAAAAATAGAAACACACACACACACACACACAGTCCCCGACCGCTCAGGCGCATAGTAAAACATATTTGCATAAATTATCGTATAAAAAATCAATGGCGCGAGCAAATGGTAGAAAGCTGATGTTAATAATGTTCGCAGGCTATAATAGAAGAGTTGACGTCATGTAGTAACACACAACTGATTAACTCTTATCCGCGAGCGGAGATAACAAACGCGTGCAATTAACTAAAAAAAAAAAACAACGTTACGTAGTGTTGTTTGTGCTATAGTGATTTTTTTAAGGACACACGAAATGGATTTTAATTCAGACGGTTGGTACTATGCATGCTCACGTAAAATTTCATTCATTTATTTTTAATTAATCACATAAACATGTACTAAAAACAGCACACACTGATACTTAAAGCAATTAATCTTTGTACTTTGATCTACTGATGCAAACAATCTCTACAAACAATAAACAAAATAAGGTCCGGTTTCGTTAACGTAAATTAAATTTACTGTACAGTTAAGACACAATTGTTACTAAAGCCCTTTAAAGCTCTTTATTCCCAAACTGAAGGTTAAATTCAACTTACGTTTACGAAACCAGACCTTTTAGGCCCGGTTTATCAATCACAGTTTGTTGCCATAGTAACAACTACGAAAATCACATATGTACATAAAAACGTAGCCTTGCGAACATTTAAATTACCACACACATAAACAAATTGTTTTGTAATCTTTTGCATTTCAGAACATCAACATATACGTTACAATCCGTTAAGAAACGAGTGGATTTTAGTATCCCCCCATCGTGCCCTGCGACCATGGAGCGGTCAAGTAGAGACTCCCCCACAAGAAATCATCCCTTCATTCGACCCCAAGAATCCACTTTGCCCCGGCGTGACAAGAGCATCCGGAATAACAACCCCCAAGTACGAATCAACTTACGTCTTCACAAACGACTTCCCCGCACTACTAGAAGACGTCCCCATCCCCCCTAAATCATGCGATCCCTTATTCCAAATTTCCGAGGCCAAAGGTACCTGCAAGGTCATTTGCTTCCACCCCAGATCCGACATGTACCTTCATTCGATGACCACGCAAGAAGTGAAAAACGTCATAGAAGAATGGGTAGGTGGCCACTGGCTCGTCTTCAATTTGTAAAGACATTTTGGATTTCAGATTCGTCAGTTAATGGAACTGGGGGATAAGTACAAGTGGGTGCAGATTTTTGAAAATCGAGGGGCGATGATGGGTTGTTCCAACCCGCACCCGCACTGCCAAGTTTGGGCTTCGAGTTTCATGCCCAACGAACCCAAGCTCAAGGATGAGAATCAGTTGAAGTATTACAAGAAATTAGGCCGGCCCATGCTGATGGATTACCTGCGAAGAGAATTAGAGAAGCACGAGAGGATCGTATACGAAAACAGTGAGTGGGTGCTTCTAGTGCCTTTCTGGGCCGTCTGGCCCTTTGAAACCATGGTGCTGCCTAAGAAACACATCCAAAGATTCACAGACGCGAGCGACACTCAACGACAGGAATTGGCGGTTTTGTTGCAGGTCACCGTGGCCAAATATGATAACTTATTCAAGTGTAGTTTTCCTTATTCTATGGGGTGGCATGGGGCGCCGACTGGAGATTGTTTCGACATTGATCAGAAACACTGGACGTTTCATGGAATTTATTTGCCGCCCTTGCTGAGGTCTGCTACGGTTAAGAAGTTTATGGTTGGCTACGAGCTTTTGGCACAGTGCCAGAGGGATTTGACCCCGGAGAAAGCTGCTAAAATGTTAAGGGAACAATCGGAGGTGCACTACAGTTTAAGCAAACCCTCATAATAATATATTTACCTGGAAATTATATTTATATACTAGTTAGCAACTTGTTTTAATAAAATAGATAAGTAAATGAAGAACCGAGTGTGAAATACAGTCGGTTTTTATGTAAAAGTCATGGCAACTTTCTCTTAAATAAAAAACTTACTTGTACCACCCGATTCCAAAAGCGATAAGCCCCACGGTTGCAGCTGCGCTAATTCCAGCAACGACTGCAATTATGTAAACACCAGCTGTATCAGTATCCGAGGGGCTGGGGCGGACTGCAACTACCCTTACGGAACTATCGGTTCTCTGCATAGGATCTGGAACTTCCTTGGTACTTTCCTTGCTTGAATTTTCAATATCGTTTTCTCCAATAACATCGCCCCCTTCAGCACCCCTTTCCATTTTAACGTCTGGAAAAAAATTAGTCGTTAAATAAGAAAACCTTTAATATAAAAATAAACAATTGCTAATTGCTATTATTTCTTTTTTAATAAAACGATGAATCTCTATTACTACACTTTGGAGTTACTAATTTTGCTTTTAGACAGAGGAATACAAGTTAAATCATATCTGAATGTAAGTAATGTAATTAGTGAACACCTGAAATTGCAATAACAATTCGCAAGTTGGCCGAAATAATTTGATTTGCCTAAGTGAGAACCAGTTTTCTAGATATTCTGAATCGGCGCTTCGCTAATAACTCACAATTAGTTTAAAAGTCGAAACTTTTATCCCGTCAAGTTCCCTAATTACATTATAATTGTTTTAAAACCGAACGAATTGCAGAATCTCTTCGCTTATCAAGTTAAGGGCTCACGCACAACGACAGGATAATAAAAAGGAAAAACTTCCGACAAAATTAATTACTAAGCTCCTTTCATTTCTTCACTAAATTAAAAATTTTAAAAAGTAAAAGAAAAGTTCAACTAAAATAAGTTCTTAACTATTGAAAATTTATTTAAAAAAAGACTTTTAAAATGGCTCACTGTTCAACGTTTCGCTGAAGCAACAGTCAACTGGTTTAAAAAGTGAGCAATTTGTAAAATTATTGTTATACAAGGTGCATCGTTGATATCGATTTCTATTAATTATAAAGGAAAATATGTTATACAAAAGTCATCGCTTATAACGAGTTCTATCTTAGTAAATTATATTCTTATACATAGCATGTTCCATAAGTGAGTTATCTACCAAACGCATATTTTCTTAAACGGAACGAAATAATTTTACGTTTATTTTCCAGCTTTAAATCAAAGCATTGAAACTTAAAAGTTAAATTTTCTCAAAACTTTTAAATGAGGCGTCCTGTATATTTTGACTCATTTGAACAGCTCGTCAAATTGTATTCCTTACATATATAAAATGGCTTAAAAATTTCAAATCTCGAAGAAAACTTAAAAAATGGAAAATCTTCAATTTTTCTGAATATTATTGTGTTGGAAACGTTGTTTGAATACTGAACGATACATTTTGAAAAAGTCTATCAGGCCCTACTAAAAATTCCTCACACATATGCAGTAATTGAAAATTATAAAAATTTTTCAGTTTTCGTGTTTTCAATAAGCGCCATTTCCCACATGGTGCGAACTTTTTGGCGGTCACTATATATTTTCGCTTGTCTTTGACCTAGAACATTTTTCCAGAAGGATATTTTCTTCCTTTCTATCCTATCTCAGAACCACTATGAAGGCTGTCGGCTTTTTCATTCCTCTCTATATTTTCATGGCCGGGTATCCATTTTAGGGTAATTTTATTGCCCTTATCTTGTTCCTTGAGGGATTGCTTGCATTTCCAATATGAAAAACGACTCAGTTCAGTATGCCATGAGTGCCTTTATGGTTGCCTGACTGTCAGACAGTCCTTTGTGTTCCTTCTTAGGCACTCCTGGGCTATAGATTTATTGCAAGTGTTTCAGCTTGCATAATTGTTGGGATAGTACCGAAAGCTATTGATGCCTAGTACTGGGGCCTTAAATATCTAAGCCTGTCCCCTTTTCAGTCTTTAATCCAAACATGTACCAGATGGAGATATCGTTGCCTAACTGTACTATTTGGCTTTTAACCATATGGCGGCAACTAATATCCACTTCATAAGGTATGTCAAAGTCAAACAATTTCAACATCATGTCTTAGGATTTTCCTGCCAAAATTCCACCATTCTAAGATGACCTGTGCGATCATCGGGTTTGCTTCTTCTAGTCAAGGTTAGCCTCGAGGAAGCCTCTGGACCTGTAAGTGAAGTGATGAGATGTCTAGCAAGACTTCCAGGGCTACTATTGGGGTAGTATTCACAGCCCCTGTTATTCCCAGACAGGCTAATCGCTGAAATTTCTGCATAAGTACCTAAGTGATCTTTGTCTACCATACTAAAGAGGCATAAGTAACTATGGGTCTCACTACTGTCGTATATGACCAATGAATTTCCATGACCATTGGTTTTAGTCGCATGTTTTACCAAAGAGCTTCCGACATGCCTAAAAAGATGCCGTTGCCCTTGAAGCAGTCCACATATGCTTTCCGATTGAGCTTCGTATTCCCATAGAAATTTCACCTCTTTGGAGAACTGAATAGTCAGTTCGTTTAAACAGGGAGCGATTATGGGAGCAAATGATGTGTTTTTAGGGTTTACAATAAGATCCTCTTTATGGCACCATCTATCAATAATGTTCAGAGTATTCTGTATTAGGTTGGAGATTACACCTTAATGTTTTCCTTTGATAAGTATGACTATGTCACACGCATAATCAAGAACATGATGACCTTTGCTCTCTTTCTCTCTCAGCAGCGGTGATAACACCCCACCTTGTAGGCAACCCTTAGCTGCGGGTATTGCTGTTCCTATCCCTCCTAATGAAACCGTAATCACCGTCCGACTTTCCAACATTTATTTGATCCACCAAATTTTCGGTGGATTTATGCCACGTTTTAAGGCAGCTTTTACCAGATTTAAATGAGGTATGAGGCACCTTCTATGTCTATAAAGATGCCTACAACTACTTCTTTTGCTGTGAAAATTCTTTTCACAGCATTCACAAGATTGTAAAGCACAGCTACCATAGATTTGCCTGGTTGGTAGATAAATTGCGTAAGGTGAAGTGGAGTTATCTAGAATTTTCTCCATGGTTTTGGGGATAAAGAAGACAGGCTTATCAGACGATTGGATTTAGCGTCTTCTAAAGACGCTTGCCCGTTTTCTTCCAAGGTTGGGGTACATAATTCAAAGCATAACTGACTTTGAAGAAAGTTGTCAAGCAGGGGGCGATAAAGTCCATCCCTTTCTGCAGTAAGACTGGAAATATTTCATCATTGATTTGAAGGGCTTGAAACTATTTATAGTCCATTTCACTTTGTCATGTGTGAAAATTTTACCTGCCAAACATCTACTGACTCAGTCGAAACAAAAATGATTGTAGAGCATTGAGTCATCAGAGCAATTTGCCGTTGCTATTTCCTTAGATTCTGGAAAGTGTGTCGACAACAACACTTTAAGCGTATCCAGGAAATCTTCGGTATATTTTCCATTTGATCCTTTAAGGAGCCTAAAGGTATTTGAATGGTCTTTAACCACCACCTTCTGGATTCGCGCTGCTGCGGAGAGTTCATCTATCCCCTCACAGAAACGTTTCCAGGACTGCCCTTTCGACTTTCTCAATTCTTTGTTGTACCTTGTTAAAGCTGTTCTGTAATCCTTCCATTGTTCTCTCCTTTTCGCCCTATTAAATTTTTCACTATTTACTTTTGTGAGATCTATCGAAATGTGAAATAAAAGTTTATATATTCCTTTTAAAAAGTATAAATTCACTTATGGAACATGTTGTGTAAGGGAAAATAATTTACTAATAAGCGATAGCTTTTGTAAGTACAAGATATTTCCCTTCATATATGATTAATAGTTAGGGAGCTGCTAAAAAAAAACACTCTAATGATGCTCCCATATATACCTACCAGGAATTGTGGAATACTGTGGTGTTTTCTGGAAAAATCTAGGATCTGGTGGTGCATACGCAAAATCATTCGGATCATCCAACAAAGTCGCTTCGTATTTCTCCTTGCCAAAAGCGGAATCGGTGCTTTTCTCCCCACCATCACGATCCTCACCATGCGTGTGATATCTCCCTATCGTCTTCTGATCTTGCTCACCACCATTTTCACCCTCACCATGGAAACTAAAATCCGAATCTTCTTGCGGATACGGCCTGACATCATCTAAAATCCGTTCGTTCTGGTAGGTGTACCGATCAAACTCCCGATCTTGATTGACGAGCTTGCCATAGTCTTCGTCCTCTCTGTCGGGTAAATCGGGGACGACGGAGTTCTTGTACGAGTTTTCGGCCTGCTCCAGTAACTGCTTTCGCCTTCTCTTGAGTTGCTCTTGGATTCGACGGAGCCTTGCTTTGATTCTCTCGGAAAACTCTGGTTGACTCTGACCCGGGCCGAAATACTCCTGCTCCAGTTGCGGATACAGAGATTTTAGCTGCCGCCTGCGTTCTACATACAATGGGGCGTAAACTTCGTCGGGTCTGTGATATTTCCTTTGTTGGTCCTCTAAATTAATACCTAGAATAAAAAAAAAGAGTTATTCCTAGGATCGTAATAGAATTTTGCTGTGTAGGTGAAGATTTTAAATTAATTAGAGTGGAAGCGCGTCTCTTAAGGATTTGATGTTTATTAATCTTCTTATCCAGAACTTCAGAGCGTGTTTAAGATCAGATTTCACGTCTGAGTTTAAAACGTGTTCTTTGAACTTAATGAAAATTGAGTTTTAATTACGCTGTTAATGGGGCGTGCAAAATATTTCTTTTCCGGAGCGTTTGCTTGTACTTTTTTTGGCAACTTGTGTTAACGTTATTAAAATGTATATCAATAAGTTTTAGGTCCAACTTAAAACATCGTGAACAAAAACTCGAGAAAGCAGAGCCTTCAAGCTGATCCTATCGATTTAAGATTATCGTGATAGGTCTGCGAGCACTTGCGTCATATGGCAAAGCACATCTCGTTAAGTGACGCGAAAGGATTATCTTTCAAGCAATAAAATAAAAATACACCACCAATTTTCCCAACCCCTGATTATAACTCTCGTTCTATTAATAACGAGAGACGTGCATGAGATTTTGGCCCTTGCGGGTGTCGCAGAAACTACCAGGTGAGCATTTAGCTTCGAAACATCTCCTAATTTACATATAAATCAAACTTGAAGAGGATATCCAAATCTTAATCAGACGGTGTTTCGCAGATGTTTTTTCTTAAAGAAGTAAATAGGTGAAAGCAACAACTTGTTAATAACGAATCGAAACAAATTCTCAATTCCGTAGAAACTATAGTACAGACAGGGTGTTTCACAAGTGATTTCCCTTATAATTTATTTACGAGCTCTTTTGGCCTATGCACAGCGAGAAATGACAAAGAGAGATTTTGCACAATATTGTGTAAAATAGAGGTAATGAAATGATTAACACTATTGTTGAAAATGTTTAAAAAAATGCCTCTACCTTAAAAAAGTTTACACTTGTTTGTAGCAAAATTATTGCTCCATTTTCGAGTAAAAAGTTCCATACTAGTTTGACTTTTGTACTACAATAAATTCTTATAAGTGCGAAGATAGTTTCAACACTTTGTTGTATAAAATTCTACATCTTATGTAAAAATTTACTACAACAGACTGTGAAGATTTTATTTTCACATTTTGTTGTATAAAGTTCTATACATTGTGTAAAACTGTAATAGAATCGCAATGAAAAGTTTTCTACAATTTGAAACTGATTCTATTATTAACTCATTAGAAAAAATTACCATTGGACGTGTTAACATCTTACACAAATTGTTCAATAGTATTGAAGTGGGGAGTATTCATGTGATTATTTGCGTATTCTATTTGCGGAGGACGATTAGGTGGCGCATGTGACTTTGCGAATAAGCACGAACAGACTTGTCTGTATTTGACTGTCACCTGTTTTATTTATAATGAATGAATTTGTGAAAAATAAACCGTCTGAACGTGAATTCATTACAGTGTTGCAGAAATTATTTGAAGATAAATACGAATGTTTTTAAATTAAATATTCCTTTATCTAATTTTTTTAATGTCTACAGAGGACCCAAGCCGGAACTTGTCGAGCAGAGTTAGAATGAATTCTACCGTATTCCATCCTGTGAATTTCTTTACAAGGTCTCCACATATAAAGTCAAGATTAAACCCACATCTTTAGTTGTCCGATTAAGAGTCAAAATTCGTTCTCAGCGGCTCCGAGCACTCGGTGTGATCTTCTTCCTTACGTATTGCGATGTATTGTCGTTAATAGTGGGATTTGTTTAAATTAATTTTTAAATGTAAAATTTAAAATATTAAGACTCTTTTCTTTTTTTAATTGTAGTAGTATCTCAGGATTGCCAATTGTTTAGCTAACAAATTAGGATTACGTGGTTCAGTTTTATCTTTAATTTGTTTATAAGAATTGACTTAATAATTTCGTCACATTACGTGAAATTCAAAAGGTAAGTAAAAGACAACTTTTAATCGTATAAATGTTTATTAATTAAATATTTCATTTTCGATCAAATTGCACAATGTACATCATTTTACTTTTTGTCGGCAGAATGAGTTATCAAATTGCAATTTGTCAGACACACAAATATACAGAAAATGTTTATTTTGTTTTAAAAAATTATTATTAACTATGAATTAGATAACACCTTAATAATAATTGTTTTGGTGAAATCATATATGGACTTATAACCAAAAATGCAATAACAGCCCTTCTTGCGAACAGAAGTAACTATGGTTATGAAAATTGTTACAATAGGTAAGTTTTTGATTTCGTTATTAATTAACAAACATTAATTAAATTTATTTATCAGAATTGCATCGTTAACATTTATTTAAATGACTGATCTGTATTGTTGTTTAAAGGAGTTGATTAATTCAAGCTTTAAACTAAACAAATAGCCACGATACAGACAAGATTATAAATAATCCTTCGGACTATTCACACAGTATTTGTTTAGAAATCCATTGCTAATAGCGCCTTTAAATAACTTTGACAAAAATTTTATATGCGACCAAAATTAAAATAATTCTTATTAGTTTTTGCACAATACAAAATTTTGCCAAGCTGTGAACAATGAAATAAATTTAATCATAAATTTTAAACTAAATTTACTTTAAAATTCGAATTAAATTACATAGACAATTAAATTCAAATAAATATGCATTTTCAATCAAAGTTATTAAACAATAAATCTTACCTCCTTCACAACTCACTACTTATTAAAGACTGATCTGTTCAGCTTGAAGAGTTGAGCATGACTTCTTTAATCACACAGGATTTCTCCCTTTTATATCATAACTAAATAGACAAAAACTGGGTAACCTTAAATTTAAAAAAATGTAAATCCTTTATGAACCAGTTTCATAATGGAATTTAAAGGAGACTTTAAATTTAAAGTTACTTTTTGATGTAAAAAGAAATATGAAAACACATTCGTTTACACATAAGAATGTAACCTTCGTTTTAAAGCCTCCTTTAAATTCTATTATGAAACTGGCCCTTAATGAATGAATTTCAAAATTTAAGGTTTCAAATAAATTAAACTTTCTCTATCTGATTCTAATTATATGATTACATTTTAAATAAACTTAGCCGTCCGGGTTCTATTTTGCAAAGTCTTAATTTAGTTTGATTTTTTAATTTTACTACTACACGGCGCCTACCACCGTTCTTTTAAAGAAGTACTCTCGAGGCTTGTCCCTGATGGTACCTTCTAGTGACGTTGAAGAATATGAACAATTTCCCTAGGTAGCGTCATCGGGCTGGAATGGTTCTTTGATGTGCTGGGATTGTTTCTCAAAACAAGGGGGCTCAGAAATCAGTTCTGGAGTCTTGAGATTGCAGCCCCAGAAGTTCACATCATTGAAAACTTCGTTGAAATTTCGTGAAACCAAGTCTCTGTTGTTGGTGATAGCGAAACTTGTAGTACTTCGTTCGACATTTTCTAAGTAAAACAGAAATTTGAACTAAATATTTGCATGTAATTAAATTTCCATGTGAGTTCTGTAGGATTATAAGGTAAAGAAGAGATTGATACCTTAATTCACGCTTATTTTGAAGGTATTCCGAAAGATGATTGGTTGGGAGCTCTTGAACAATGGAACGAAAGAATGACCTACGATTCATGTTTGGTATAAAATGTAGAAATCACATTTCCGATACTTTGGCTTGGCCCAACTGGTTAAATATGAATCGAAGACGATACCTTCATATGGCGGTTTTATCGTTCCTCAGTTTCTGTTTAATAGAATAAGTTTTCGTACCGACGTACACAATATTAATGTTAGGAGAAGAGGTTTGCTTACGGCTCCTCTCCAACGCACAGCTTTTTTTCAACGATCTTTTTCATACTGCGTTGCAAAGATTTATAAAATGTTCCTCATGAATTAAGAATTTTAAGTATACAAGCATTTAAGCGTTGGTTGCGAACTTCTTTGCAATCATCACAATTTTAGGCATAATTTATATTTATATTGTTTCTTATCACGTGCTGTTTCATGTTACATGTTTCATATTAACTTCTGATTAACGTTATTACTGATTTATAAATCGGTTTATCTTAGTATTATTACTTGTCGTTTGGTGATTGATTATACTCTTATCATAACGTACTCTGGTTTGAGCGCCATATTATTTTTTATCTCTAGTTTTTCATCATGTTATGGGACATGGAGGAAGAGCTGCACCCATTCGTGGAAAGGATCCTAGTTCCTTTAACCACATTTTCTTTGGATTTTTTGTTACAGTGTACTTATATATAATATAACTTTGGTTAATCAAGATGATTATTGTTATTATATAACATTTTGTCTAAAAAAATTAATTTACACAATTTATGCTAACACATTTACTATTATTTGTGTTACACAATGTTCATTATTCTACAACATTTTCTTTTTACTGTAAGTGTCTTCATTTTAGTAATATTCTGTAATTGTATTAAGAAATACCATAATTTTTTCTCTGTGTGGTACTTACATGCAAATCAGAATCTGTATTGTTTGTAAGATTAATTGGTTTAACTACAAACGAGACATTAATTTTTTTTTATTACTTAATGAACCTGTTATTTCGTTTTGCCGAACAGCTAATAAATTTAACCCTCCGTGAAAAGGGGCGCTGTTAAAAGTAGCTATTCGTCGTACAATCATAAAATTAAATTCTCCATCATAAAGATTACGACTTTATAGTTCAGTCGTGACTTCATTGTGACGAGTTTCCCTGGGCTTTCAGCTTGCTGATTTTTTTTATTCATCATCAATGATTTCGCACCTTTTTGTAAAATCGAGGGCGTATTAAATTATTCAGGCAACGACATTTCCCGGAAAGTTTCCTAATACCCTAATGTCTTGCGTCAAAACGTCTTCAAAAGAAATTTAGAAATTTATTACGTTTTAATGCTAGTTTTAGATTCCTTATCCAATTCTTCTTGAATACATTATATTAACATCACGCTAGAATAATTCTTAAGACGCTCGTTAAACCTGACAGGGAACGTTCTGAGTATAAACACCAAGTGACGTTGTATATTAATAGCGTTGATTGACAATCACTAAGGGGATCCTTGAGTCTCCTTGCGGTTAATTTTAGTCACCGCGCAACATGGGGGCAGCAAATTGTTGTATTAGTCCCGTTCAGAGCAAAAGTAGGATTTTATTACGTCATGTACACTCAAAAATTTGAAGTTAATTCTAACACTTCCCTCGCATTTATTTTCTATGTTAAAATAAACGGAGTTAGAACGTTTAAATTTAAAAATGTTGATGTTGTCTTAAAAAGTGGCATTTTAATCCTTGCGGTAGTTATTTCCCCATTTTTCAAGGAGTTAATATTATTAGGTAAAAGAGAGAGACTTAATTTCTGAGGTGGAAGTTGATATTCCTAAAGGAATTAGTATTATCCAAAAAATGTCAAATATTTCTAGCCTTAAAGGAGTTAGTATTATTAAAAAATAAAAAAAAATTTACTGTTGGGGCAGTCACTTGTATCTTAACTTATATTTTAACTGCCCCGAAGAGACGGATGCACTTTCTTTAACATTGTATCTTTCATCTCTTGTCATTTTGTGTGGAAATAATTAAATTCCTTATTGCACTAGAATAAAGCTTATCTAGAGGAAGTGGAATAAAGATGCTCATAAGGCCTTGCAAATTTTTCCCCATAAATAACGCACAAATAATCCCTCCCTTATACATCAGAATTTACCAATAGATGAAAAGTAAATGAGTGTGAAGTAACGCCTTTAGTAAAACATTTTTACTTTTTTGGATTAAAGGCGGTGATGACTTTCACCAAAGCAGATAGAATAGATTACTATTTAGTATAACTTAACTCCTACTTATTGAATTAACGAATTATTGATAATATGTTTACTGTACGATGGTGAACAGGAGTCGAGCTTATCCTTGATGGAGTAAAATTATTTCACCTTGTTTTTAACACGCATTTTAATCGAGAAAAGATAACAATAACACTAAATTTGTTAAGCATTACAACTTTTCAGGTAAAACTTTATCCATATTGTAACACCGATTAGGACGATAACAATTTATCCCATGTGTACGCATGCCTTCTTGGTTGGGGGATTCTGAATGTCATAAAGGCCACTTTTGTACCCATCAGAGATCGCTTCCATTTTAAATAAACGGCTCGACCCACCTCGTCTTTGAACTTGCTTGTGAACATTGAAATCGTCGCTAACTCCGTCGTTGGAAGAATTTAGATATTCCGAAAGTGGAGAGAACACGAGAACAAATCCTATAAAGGAAGCGAGCGATCGGGGGATAACAAGACGAAAAATTGTCATGGTAACGTCTTTTATCTTCTCTTTTTGAAAAGGAACTTTAAAGCGATTTAAAGCGATCCGTAATTCTATTTAATTGAGAACATATTATATTTCAATTTGTCACAATTACAAAAATGGGAAAAGTTTTTCCAAACCGTAACTTATCTCAGCTCGATAAGGAAACGCCTCAATGTCGGTGGACAAACCAAAAAATTAATCATCACTTTGTCTCTCTGTTTCATTATCAGACGTTTGCGTTTACGTTTTAAAAGCGGTTTCTTTGTCTGGAAATGTTCTGGAAAAGACGCCTGCTAATTAAAAAAAATATATTAAATATTCCATTACTTCTTTATTCCTTCTTTTTAAGATTAGTCTGTTCACCGGCGAGAAGTTAGTAACAAGCTTCCAGCAACAAAACTTCAAAATTTAAATTGGCTCCCAAAGCCGTCCTAATTATTACAGAAATTTTATAATGAATAGTTTGAATCGCGACATTCTGCGATCACTTTTTGACACAACTATGCATTAGTATTGACAAATTGCGAGGCGTCAAGCGTGCTGTCAGAACATATTGAAAGTTTTAAAAATTTTATCGCAAATCGATTTGATCGCAGTGGATACCTCAAACATCAAGTCTCGAGCTACGCTTCTGCTGATGAGACCCCAAATAGGGCCGAAACAGCTGCACAGAAGTTGCGATAAAATTTTTAAAATTTTCAATATGCTTTGATAGTACGCTTGGCTGCCTTGTATGGGATGACTTAATAAGTAGCAAACTAGCTGCAATTTGTCATTCCTAATGGAAAGTTGTGTCAAAAACTGATCACAGGATGTTGCGATTCAAACTATTCCTTATTATTACATCGCAAATGGGAATAACCTGGGACAAATCGGTTTGGTTTGCAATGGAAATCTCGGGCTACGCTTCTGCTGACGAGGCCCCAAATGAAGCCGAAAAGCAGTACAAAAGATGCTTGAAGTATCCACTGCAATCAAAACCGATTTGCGAAAAAATTTTTAGAAATTTTATAATTTTAACAGCGTTGTGAAGATCATTAACTGTAGTTTGTCTCTGGTATGTTACAATTGAGAAACAGCGATATCCAAATTATTTCCAGTAATTAATGCCCAATACATAATTATGTATATAAATAACTTTGTAAAGAATGTATTTACAATCAAAACTTTCACGTAACCGGATAGCAAAAGATCAAATATACTGACTGACAAAAGTAAAAGAACACCAAGAAGTAGTCATTCAATTAAACTGATTTTAATATATTATATTTAAGTGGTCAAAATAAATAAACGATCAACATTTGAAATAAAACAAAAGAACGATATTAATGATGCGTCGCCCCTCCGTGGTGCTCCATGGATTCCCTAACACGTCGTGGCATTGAGTTGATGAGGTTATCAATTTCCTTCCATGCCACCTGTATTTGGTGTTGGAGCCCAGTCGTCGGCCGATAATATCCCAAACATGTTCTATAGGGGATAGGTCAGAAGATTTTGGAGGCCAAGAAAGAAGAGCGACTTCAGCTTCTTCAAAACAAGCCATCGTAACCCTGGCAATATGCGGTCGGGCATTATCTTGCTGAAAAACAGGGTTTGGTAAGATGTGAAGAAGATGAGGCTCTATAATATCCACAACGTATTATTCAGCATTCATGATACCCCTAACGAACACCAAGGATGATCTACTACCATACCGAATTGCCCCCCACACCATAACTCCAACAGCTGGCGTTCCACGAAAAATTGTTGACGTCTCCGTTCTCCATGTCGTCGCCTAACCCTTATCCGACCATCGCTCATACCCAAGCAAAATCGGGATTCGTCACTAAAGACCACCTGATGCCATTCTTCATCCCACTGTAACTTTTCTCGGCACCACACTAACCATTGCCTTTTGTGATCATCGGTGAGTGGTTACACAAAGTTCGGCCGGTAAGACATGAGCCCAAAAGATCTTATTCGTTTGTGGATGGTTATAGTGGTTACCCTTCTGCCTTCTTCTCCAAATCATTGATCTGCAATCAAACGGGTGATCGAAAAACGGTCCCTCACAGCCAACAGTGTTTAGGTGACGGTCTTGACGTGCCATTGTTTGTCGGGACCCTCCTGAACGTCTGACTCGATGTTGTCGTCCTTCCTCAGACCAAACATGATAACAGTTCACCACAGCTGACACCGTTTTGCATCAAGTTGAAGAACACCCTGTATTGATCAATTTATGTGTGCTTTTTCATATTTTGCAAGAAATTCGTTTGTGTAACATTTGCATAAAAAGTTTATACTTGTGCATTTATACTTGACGCTATCTTGAATGTCTGAAGTCATGGGAGCGCCCGTTTTAATCGATACTTAATCAATAAAATCGATGGGCTAAAACTCAAAAATTGCACAAATCCATAGTTTTGAATATGCTCTTTCAAATTTCGCCAGAATTTAATTTGTGGAATATTTATACAAAAAGTTATGTGCTTTTGTATCGGGCGTTTTTTAAATGCGTGACATTAACTATTGTCAATCGATCAGTAATCAATAAAATCGATGGTCCAAAACTTACTGGTGGTATCATTCGATATATTTGATCATTTGCTATCCAATTACGTGAAAGTTTTGATTGTAAATAGTTTCTTTAAAGACCCAATAATTTGGATTTGCTTTTTTCTCAATTGAGATACACCAGGGACAAACTACAGTTAATGATCTTCACAATGCTGTTAAAATTATAGTTCTATGATAATTAGGCAGCCAATTTAAATTCTGAAATTTTGTTGCTTGGCACAGGTAAACTTCAAATCGATTTTATTTCCTCCATCTTCCACATAAATTTAAATTAAAAAAAAAGAATAAAATACAGAGTTTTCGCCTTGCATGCTTTTACAGTACGTTTGGGATTGAAAATTCAGTGCTATTTCAAATTATACTTGCCACTATAATCAAAATGAATGCATTCACAGGATTTAACTTAATAATCGAAGTTTACGAGCACTCCCCCAATATCGATGATATTTTAGTTTAACTAACGACAATGCTATATACAATGCATGAGGGAATAATTATCTGCAGAAGCAACCTTATACCGTTCAGGAAACTGCATCGCAGTAAATCTTCCCGTTTACAAAATAGAACAAAAAAATAACGTCAGTTTTTTCCCGACGCGACGCCCCGCGCCCTGCAATTCAGGGTGGATTACGTAAATCGCGCGAAATTAAAGATCGTAGCAACTCTACGTAAACTCTGAACGAAATGAAACCCTCACAGCGAGCAGCTTTTAAGAGTTTAATTACACGGTAAGGACTTTATTGAAAACTTTTTATTGATGGAGGAGATTTAATAAATAAATTATGAATGTTTGATTCATGTTTGATTGAAAAAATTAAAATTAATCTGGCTCTTCGATTGGTGGTCTATTTTTACAATTATACAGGATGTTTCGTATCGTTATGTTCAAATTTTAGGAACATAAAATAGACTCAATTCTAAAACTAAATCTTTATTTGTTCTGAAGATACAATCATTTGAATGTATAAACAACAAATAATCAGACTTAACTGCTGAATACAAGCTTGTGCTCTTATGCCAATAGATGAAGTAACATTTTCTCCTATCTGTTGAGCAGCATGCTGAATCTTTTCTAACAATTCCTCTCTGGTGTTTGAAATGTAGGTGTGTGTACCCTAAAGCTTTCATGGTTCCCCAGAAATAAAAATCTAGAGGATTATGGTCAGTGGATCTAGATGGCCATGCAACATGACGATGACGTTTGTCAAAAAACAAAAACCTTACTAAATATCACTTTCGTGGAAAAACATTTATCGAAAATGCCTTACCGGTTTTCTAATGAAGAGTATGCGGATATGCATTTTATTTATGGTTTTTGCAACGGGAGTGCACGTCAAGCAGTTAGAGAATACCGGCAATATTTCCAAATAGGCGAGGAGTGAATTTGCCAGCAGATTTAGATGAACAAGTGTTAGATGCTGTTACTCGGGATCCAACTATTAGTATACGTCGAATTAGCAGACACTTGGAGCACTACGAACTACTGTTTGGCAAATTCTTAAACGTGAAAGCCTTCGTCCATATCATTATCAAAAAGTGCAAGGTTTGTTTGAAGCAGACCACCATTGTCAATTAGTTTATTCTACGTGGATCCTAAACCAGTCACGACTAAATTTGCATTTCTACAAAACAGTGTATTGGACAGATGAAGCTTCGTTTACGAGACGTGGTATTGTAAATCTAAGGAACCTACACACGCTTTAAGGAACATTTAAGTCACTACCTGTATAATAGGTTTGAGAAATCAAGTGTTGCCCAACATATTTACAATACTGAACATGGTTTTATTAAGGATAATTTAAAACTCATTAAGGAAGTATCAAATAACAAGGAATTAAATGCTTACGAAAGTATTTTTATTTGAAAAAATAAAAATTATTTAACGAATTCAGATAATGGACCAATACCTAGTTCCGTATTATTTGATTTACGATATACGATTTTTTTTAATGTAAATTAAAATAGACCGCAATATGTTGTTTTTGTTAGATCAAAAATTAGCCTCTTGATGTCGCAACCTAAATTATATATAAGATGGTGCTAGAGACAGTTAAGCGCATTCGCACTGGATATTTGATAAAGAGAGGATTCTCCGAGATAGATTTCCCGAAGTGCTCTTAGCTTGTGATGAGTGGGTGTGATCTCCTCTAATCTGTAGGTTGTTTTTTGACACGATTTATTTATATATATGTATTTATATTTTATTATCTTTCAGGGATATTTTTTAAATAATTAAGGCAGTATCAAATAATAGGGAATCGGATGTTTACGAAAGTTCTTTATTCGGTAGAATGAGAACTTTTTTCAGGAGAATGGACCAATACTTATTCTGCATTATTTGATTATGATTAGTTGCTTTTAGGTTTTATGAAGTGTTTTTAAATTGGTAATGTGTGTACTGAAAATGGCAGCTCAGCTGCCGAAATACGTATCTACGGATATAAAAATTATTGTGGGCGGAGATTAATTTTTTAATTATTTCTTAAAGCACAGTCTCTTTTACTATATTTAATTCGTGAAATAAGAAATGTCTATAAATATAATTTGAAAACATCATTCGAAAATGTCATTCATTAAGTTTTCATTTGGTTTAGAAGTTAAGTCTGATTATTTGTTATTATACTTTCAAATCCCTGTAACTTCAGACCAAAAGAAGATCGACCTACCACTTTTGTGTTTTTTAGTTTTAGAATTTATGCTCCCAAAATTTGAACATAACGATACGGAACAACCTGTATACAAAGATATAATTCGTTATCACTTCAACATTTATTAATTATTTCTTTAATATATGAGGATCACTTTGTTAAAAGTGCCAATGTGATAGAAGGAAAAGGACTGAATTTAACTGTTACAATAATTTACGAGGACTCAAAGGGTTTAATCCTCTAGAGGTTTTTGTTACTTGACTGTTATCCAGGAATATAGTGGATATAGTGTATTCTGTTTTAAGTATTGTATACACTAATTACGATATAAATAAATAAATAAAAATAGGTAGTAATAACAAGTTTCCATAACCAAATACCCATACGTAATTATTTATAAGGAACGTTTGCATATTTAACGAATAGGTACCAAAACATTCAGAACGAATAGAAAGAACAATTAAAGGAAAAATTACAAAGTATACGAACGGTAAACATTCGTTGTATGTACTTTCAAAGAAAATTCATTTCAACAAGCCCAGAGAGAACAGAGCTGAAGAAAACCCACGCATTGTGTTACAAGAACATCGATCGGCGGACAACAATGCAAACAACAAAGCGACTAATTTTGAATGAATAAAATCACAGCTTTGGCAACCGTCGAGAATTTTCTTGTTTGACTTTAATGCAAATGTTTGAGAACGCGCATAACTAACATATAGTCGTGTTTTAAATTTGCGTAGTTTTCTTTATCACACCGCATATCCGGGTCGAATAAATTCAAGCAGATAGGGAAAAGTATTTAACTAAATACAACCAGGCTAATTGTAGCAGAGAGTTACTTATTTTTTAACAAAACATAAGTACTTATAATTAAAAAGTAATTCTTAAAGAATCATTTTTTTAACAAAATTACAAATACACGGTGATTCAGAATTGTCTCCCGATAACTACATCAAAAAATAAGGTCACCTTTTTATATAATAAAATAAAAGTCAATAATAAGGGAATTATAATCTCCTGAAAGAGGGGTGAAACGTATTCTTCTTTTGGTAACATCTTCCGAATCCTTTAAGTTATCAAACTAAAGTTCGAAACTCAGATATAAAGCACCTAACTGAACATTTACAACGTATTTGTTGGGTCTCTCCTTCCCTTTGAAGGGGTAGTTTGAGTGGTTCACTTTCCGTATTTTATGGTAACTAAACGCAATAGACGAATGCTAACTTTTAAGCCTCAACTGCTCGAAGAGGTTTCGGTTCATCGAAATGCAACAAGATAGTTTTTGTGCCAAATAATCTAAAAAATATTGTCAACGTAAATTTTTGATGAAATACGTAAAAATAAAAAAAATAGGGATGCTGAAAAGCCACTTCCTAAAACTACCCTTTTAAAAGAAGTGAGGGCACAACAAATAAGTTGAAAATGTCCAGATAGTTGCCTTATACCTAAGTTTAAAATATTAGTTTGATAACTTAAAGGATCCAGAATATATTGCCAAAAAGAAAAACAATATTTTCCATCCCTCCTTCAGGGCTTATAATTTCCATGTTATGCAATTTTAGAAAAAAAATTATTTGAAAAGGTGACTTATTTCTTGATCTTTTATTCACCCTGAAGATATCGGGAGACAATTCTGAATCACCGTGTTTATTGGTCTTAGCAGATCTTGATTTTCAACATTTATTAATTGTCAGCGAGAATTAATAGGCCTTTCGAATAAAATTTAAAAATATTACAATTGGAAATTACTGTCATAAAATATGGTCAATAAAGTGTTTGTATAAATAACTATACTTAGGTATAAGTTATCAAACAATGACCAGAATTCTAATCTTAAGATTAAAGTCGTATTTAACTAAAGTAGTGATTAAAATAAACAAGAAACGATATAGCTTTGTGTTAATTTAATGTGTAAGACAGTGACGGACGAGCGTTTCCATAGAAACACGCTATTAAGTAATTAATCATAGGATGAATATGGGCTAATAAGTTTAAAATAAATTTTTATTTGAAACAATTAATACATTAATGCAGTGAATACCTCTTGTTTTTTGTAAAAATTAAGTATTTCAGAAAAAAAGAAAGAAATTACAAAGGCAACAAAACAAAACATCAACTGTGGTTTATATTAAAAAAAATTATAAAAATTCTGATAAAAAAAATCTAATCGTAATTTATAATCTAAGGCGAACCCTTTTCTTCCTCAATTCTCTGGAAATATTAGAAATAAGAATTTATAAATTATGAACTCAAAAATAGTTCAACAAACAATTGAATAAAAGAAGATCGACGATTCTTCGCCGACGACTTGGCTACAAGAAGTAAAATGCGATTAATTAAATTTCACTTCTAATCATTTTACATTTACGTACAGGGTGACTGTGGTAGTTGTGCAAAGCCTGAAACTTGTAACGTATCACTATAAATGATAACGATTGAACTCACATGTCCCTAAAAAGAAGTTAATAATTTTCGAGAAAATCGCAGTGGAAAGTTTTCTCCAAACTATTTGAAAACTACTGGCTTTGCCATCATACAACGTTAAATTTTTTTTCAGCAAAGGCAGTGGCTCTCAAACAGTTTCGGAAAAATTTCAACTGTAATTTTCTCGAAAACTATAAACTTTTTGTTAAGGACACATGAGTTCAATCATTTATAGTGATATATCACAGGTTTCAAGCTTTGCACAACTATCACAGTCACCTTTTATAATTTAGGTGTAATCAATGACGTGACTTTTCCACAGCTAATTTACACAGGAAATTTATTAGTGACAATCAACAAGAAACTAGCTTTTGTTTATTTCACCCGTCATATGAATTGTTTTAATTTTTTAGTTAGGAAAAGTGACAGTAGTTGAACAGCCAGATAGCCAGAATTGGTAGATCACTTTAAAGTGAGATTAAAACAAAAAACTGAGGAATTCAATTTGCGACCTGACCAAATTTATAACGCCGACGAGTCGGGTCTTTATTGGAAAATGTTACCATGTCACACATTCAGAAAAAAATACTTCAAGAAGAAAATTAACAAAACGGACAATAACATTTTTGGTGTGCACAATCGCAGAAGGAAGTCATAAACTGAAGCCATTAGAGATCGGAAAGTCCGAAAATCCATGAGCTTTTCGAAAGTTTAAACGTCCTGTACTTTACGAAAGCAGTAAAATAGCATGGATGACAACTTACATTTTCAAGAAATGGTTTCCCGATATGTTTGTTCCAGAAGTTACAAAATTCTTAAAAGACAATAATTTACCTGAAAAAGCGTTGCTGTTATTAGATAATGCTCCTAGTCATCCACCAAAGGAGGAATTTGAGAGTTCCAATGGTCTCATCACTGCAATGTTCATGCCACCGAACATAACGCCCCTCATACAGCCTATGGACCAAAATGTCATAAGAATAACGAAATTATATCCTAAAAGATTGCTCTCGTATCTACTAGCTAAAAACCTAGATATTAGTGCTTCATACGTTAAGGGATGCTGTTTCTAATTTCGTTCTGGCATGGAATGACTTGCAGCCAATTGTCGTAAAAAAATGTTGGTGCAATATTCTGTCAATAAAAGAAGATGATGAGGAAAACATACCCCTAAATTAGTTAAAAATTCGCTTGCTTAATAATGAAGTACATACAGCACCTCAATCTCTTACACATCTTCTTCACTGCATTAATCCCAATGCAGAATGTGAGAAAGTTGAAATAGAAGAATGGAACAAAGATGTGGATTATTCAGAGCTCCAATATATTAACAAACCTGAACACTCAGATTCAGAAGAAGATGAAGAAGAAGGTATGACATAGAAGACAAATTAGTTCCTACAAGTCAGGCACTGAAATCACTAAATGAAGTAATCCAATGGACTGAAGAGAATGAAAATGAAATTGATTACTCAAGTTTGCTTGTATTACACAATTTGAGACAAAAACTATTATCATTACTTTAAGTGTAAAACAAAAACAATTAAAAATAACGTCTTTTTTTACTTTCGACATAAATACCATGAATACTTTTATGTTTTTTGTTTATTCTGCATGTATATTCGACTTACAATTTAAGATTCTTTTTTATTATATACAATATATTTTTTTAATTTTAAAACAGTATTACAATTTAGTTATTTAGGAGTATGTATTTGATTTAAAAAATTATTTTCTCTTGTTTTTTTTTTCAATCTTTAGTGTAGTGAACATTTCAGTTTGGTGAACCAGCTTCGCCAAAATTGGTTCACTAAATCGCGAGTTTTCACCTAATTCACTCTCTCGTTTTACGCGTTTTACCAATAAAAAAACAAAAGAAAATTGTAAATCCAAAAATTAATTCAAAAAGAAAATTTAAGTATAACAAAATACGAAGAATGACGACCAACGATTCTCTGACGACGAATCGTGCGGAAATCACAGGTCCTAGCACTACAAGAAGTACTAATCTACAGGATGTTCTGTAACTTCAAAAATAAATAAAACAATGAATTAAAATTAAACAATGAAAGTTTGCATGAAAATGAATAGAATGTACCATTTTTTGTTGAACAAAGTGTTATTAAATTTTCGAGAAAATAAATAATTTTGTCGAACGGATAAACCTCTGGTTTAAGTTTATGATGTTTACGAAGAATATGAGTGATGTAATTTATTGTTAATCATCACCGGCCGGGCCGGGTAGTTTGAAGGTGTACGTTGAGGTGATTGCAAGGAAATTTACTGAAAAAAATGGCAGAATTTACAAATAGTGAGATTGTTGACTCTAGTGTACGGTGAAAGTGGGCAAAACGCATTAGCTTGTATTAGTTTGTATGTACAGCATTTTCCAAACCGACATTTGCCAACCAGTGCCCCATTTCTCTCTGTTGTGCAAAGGGCGAGGGGACACTGGAACTTTAAGGGCACGTCGCGGAAGAGGTGGAGGACGGCAGCGTCCACAACGTATCCTAAACAGAGAAGAAGAAATACTACAACTTATCGAGGAACATCCTTCGTTAAGTGTACGTGATATCTCAAGACAAACGCGTTTATCGTTCTCCGTTGTTTGACTCATTCTTCGCGAAAAACAATTACATCCGTACCATATTCAAAGAGTTCAGGCTAATGCTACCAGCCACTATGCTCTACGCATACGATTTTGTCCTTGGTTACTGCATAAACAACAGGCAAGTACGAAATTTTATTCATAATGTCCTATTTACCGACGAAGCTATTTTTACCAGAGCATGGGCAGGTATTCTAAACGGAAATTTAATCGGCCCGTTCGTCTTGCCGAACCGTTTAGATGGACTCCAATACTTAAATTTTCTACGAACTAATCTACCGGAACTTCTCGAGAATGTGAACTTAAATCTTAGAGCAACAATGTGGTTTATGCACGATGGGGCTCCACCTCATTTTCGACGAGAAGTACGTGTCATCTCGACGAAATTTTTCCTGGTAGATGGATTGGAAGAAACGGGCCCATCAGGTTGCCTGCACGTTCACCTGATCTAAATCCACTAGGGGACACGTAAAAGCGTTGATATACGAAGAAGAATTCAACACGTTCCAAGAATTGAACGATCGTATCAACGTCGCATTTCTCTCTGTTCGACAACAAAACATGTGAACAACGCTTGTGAATCATTACTTCGCCGGACAGATTTGTGTTTACGAGCTGCCGAGGGAAGGAATTTTGAACACTTATTGTGACTCAGCCGACACTGAGCCAGAGATTCTAAACATTTGTCAATGCGTTATCAGTTGAGGGTAAGTTTTATTTTGTTTTTATTTCCGTTTTTATTTAGATGCATTTATGCACACGTCTCATGTCCAACACGCCATTATTTTTTTCGCGAAGTTGCAAAACACCTGTATATGTGAAAATGAAGAAGAAACAAACAAAAGCTACACAAATCACAACTGAAAACAAAATTTGATAACAGAAAACAAAAGTACCTCGACGTATCGACAATTTTCGTCAAAATTATTAATAAGCAAAAAAAAAGAACCGCAAACGAAATAAGTACGAAAAGATAAAAGAAGTTTAAAGCAACAATTTCGAAATACGAATGATAAAGTGAACTAAAAACAAAAGAATATCGACAATTCTGCATTGGAGCGACTTTTAATTCGTAGGTATCAGTTACATAATTTCCGAACAGTACGCTGAACAATAATCAATCAAATTTTTTTTTCACCCAAATGTCTTTCTCATTTTATAAATTTCAGTTTACTTTTTTTATCAAATTAAAATTCAGTGTTACAATACATTTTTTGCAGTGATTTTCGACGGGGCCGTCTTATCCATAAGGCACTTTAGTCCTACGAGATTTCTTGGGGCCAACGAAAAAATTTTGCAATTAGAGAGGGTAATAGTCTGCTGTCTTGAGCCTACGACGGCTTTGAGTTTCGACAAATATTCCATCGCAAGACTAGCGCTATTATCTTATTTCTTTTTCCTTTGTTAATCGATCTAATGTTTCGCGTTTTATTGAGTTCTTTAACTGTTCGTCCTTTATTTGAGTTTTCTTTTGTCGTTCTCTCTCCGTATTACATCGGCGTTTTATAAAATGCAAAATTTTGGCAGCAAGTGGGCTGGATTGCAATGGGGCCCCCGAATAGTTATTTTGGCCGTAATTGGGGCCTCATCAGCAAGCAAGTAGCTCGAGAACTCCATGGCAATCTGATTTTGTCTTCTTTTCTTCTTCCTGTACATCATTTGTCATATTTGAACGCTACTTGTTTCAATTCTCTTTTGTTTCTTTTTGTCAAATTACGTTTTCGTATTTCACTGATATCCTGTGACTTTTAACTTCTTCCTTGAATTTCCTTGCTCTTCATTCCAGTAGTCTGCTTTTTTTGTAATTATTCGCAAGTCTTAATTTGTTTAACCCGTCATTTTCGTCTTTATTTCTTGTTCTGCTTTAATTCTTCGTATTTGATACGTCGAAATACAATGCGATCAAAAATGATTGTGCGTGTGGCTACTGTAATTTAAAAGTGCGTACCTACTATAACAATAATAATGGAATCAAGATAGATTTTAAAACAGCTGATTTGTATAGCGACGAAATAAATAAACAAATATCGCTAGCGAATGCCAATGTTCAACGGAAAGTGAATTAAGGCAAACAAGATTCGCTAAATTCTCCGGAATTTCTGAATACTAACTGCAGGTTATACAGTTTTACGTAACTGGGACCTAAATATTGATAATCCTTCTTGGAAAATAGTTTTTTTTTAGACATTTTCTGATCACATTTAAAATTCAATGAAATCGGCATTTTTTTTAATCTGACACGAATTTTATTAAGAAATTTTAAACTAATCGATGGAAATAGTCGAACTTTAAGAATGCAAATAATTATTAAATATGCACAGAGTTCCATGGATGTGATATAAATAAATTTATATAAGCTTCGAGCTATTTTGGAATTGTCAGATTTTCATACAATTTTTTTTTATTGTGAAAACCTTCGCTTCGTTTCACAACAAATTATAAAACAAATAGAATCGCTTTATTTGGATTTAAAATTTTCATATTACTGTTGTGATAGATACTTGTTTACAAATATAAAAATAAATAAAACATACAATGAAAAGAAAGCTTGTTAAACGGGGAATCATTTTTGTATACATGTAAAGGTAATCAAAACATGTTTCATAATTTTTAGAAAGGATTAACAAAAATGCAGATGCGTACTCAAACAAGTGAGCTTCAAGCTGTTTTGAAAACGCTACTTCAAATTATGCAGAGTAATTTTTCACAACATAAAATATTACGGCCCGTAAAATCAACAAAATTAAAAAGATGTTATTTATTTAAGAAACAAACTAAGAATGAAAAATACCCTAGCAAAATGCTATACATATAATTTTGATCACAAGGCAATCGAGTACATACAAATATTTAACAAGAATAAATTAATAATTTGTTTTCTTTGATAATTTTTATAATAGGTAATGGATATTAAACGCTGGGGGCTTTGATGCGTATAATTGCGTTAAAACACAAAGCCATATGTGCGTAACAAATTAAATGTGTAAAAGCTCCAAGTTATTTTGGAAATGTGAAATTTATGTATGACACAAATAAATAAAATAAAATAATTTGTAAAAAATATAATTGGGCCAAAGCTTTTATCAATTCACTTTATAATGAAAAGGCATTACAAATAGAATTCTTGAAAACGTAAAGACCATAAAAGAATAAGTACGTATCTAATGAAGTGCTATTGCACGCACAAATTTGGCGGTTTTCTGCATGCCGATTGCTACGGAAAATGAGTGGAAAATCTAAATGAGACTTACCCGGAAAAATCTCCAGATCACCAAGTACACAGAGAATACACGATAAAAAAGTGACAATACCGAGAAAAGCGCGTTTCATATTGCAAACTTCGGGTTGCGCTCCTCCATATGTTATCACACCTCTGCCATTTTCTATGTAAATCAATAGATTTCCCACAGTGCAATTGGACGTCGGCGTCGACGTCACCGGGCAGAAAGAAGCTCGGATTCCCGGCTATACGTTTAAGACGATTTTCATTGACTGCACCAACTGTGTTAGAAGAACGTGCACATGCGCCCGCCTATCGGACATTGCTTCCTGGGGCCTGATAAAATTGTGTTATTATTAAAGTTTCTGTTTATTAACGTGGAAACGCGCACGGGCATTTCCACTTGATACGACCGCAAGCTCTGGTAGATTCAATAACGTTCCAGGAAGCACTATTAAGTATGCTTTTAGTACGCTACTTATGAACGAATTCTAAAAGCATTATTAGTCTCTTTAATTGGACACTACGGAGAGAAAATTGTTTTTACTTCAAGTTTAATGGACTCTAAAGAATACCTAAAGTGCAAAACCTCAAAACATTACTGTACTTAATAAATCAAATAGTATTTCAAGATTATTTTAATTATCTTTATAGCAACCAGAGCGTTGTTTCATTTAAAATATCCACCGTATGTCCATCGTTTATTCAATATAAGTAGTCAAAAAGTCCTAACACTATTTTTTATTTCATGGCAAAATTATTTTTTTTGTAATTAGCACGCAAGATTCATTTCTAATATAATCTATTAGAATACCCTGTACAGGGTTGGGCAAAAGTTCTGGAACGATAACGCACAAGGGAATTCGTTAACGCATTGTTGGATTTATATCTTTAAATAAATAGAAAATGTTTACACTTGATTGCAGAATAATGTTTGTAGTAAAATACGACAGATGTTTAAGAAAATCGTGTAACAAATAATAATATGTTAACGTAAATTGAGTAAATTAATTTTATAGATAAAATTTAAACATGTTATATAAATTGTTGAATTAAATACTATTTCATGTAGAATATTTTTCCATTTATTTAGTAAAAATTCACAAATATGTAGAACTATTTAACACAGTGTTTGGAAACTAATAATAATAATTTTAATTATACCAGGGCTGTCCAACATGAGGCCCGCGACCTCACTTTTTGCGGCCTCTAAATGTGTATATTACCTTCAAATACGAAATATGCACAACTCTTACATTAACGATAAAATATAAAATACAAATAAAAACACGTGTGACACCACTGGATAGACGGATAGAGAGTCGCAGCAAAGTTACTGGAATCGGACCGATCTTGCTCGATCACCCTCGAATATTCGAGAAGCCACTCGCACGTATATAAGGTTGAGTCAAGCAGGACGGGCAGAATTAGTTAATAATTGTTCTAGTGTGCGTTACGCACCAATTCTAAAGCTTTTTAAGTGAAATACTCGATGAAATATGTCTTCGCAGAAAAGAAAAATAACGAACGAACATCGAGTTTTATAATGACCGTTGGGAATCAGACTATTTAATCACAAGCAACAATAATAAACATCTGTCCATTGTTTGTATGCAAAGAATATAATATGAAACAACATTACACTACATTACACGAGAAAACGTTTTAGCAATATACAGGGGAGTCAATAAAGGCTACCATTACGGATTATAAAAAAAAACTAAAACAACAAACATTTTTTAAAAAATCTAATACTGATAATAAGTGCAGTATTGCCGCTTCTTACGAATTAGCGCTGGAAATTGTCAAAGCAAAGAAACCTTTTAGTGATAGAGTAGTTATTAAGAATTGTTCAATCAAAATGGCAAAACAATTCAATGAAACAAAATTTGGCGAAAAATTCGAAACAGTCTCAGTGTCGCATCAAACAATTGCAAGACGGGTGGACCATATTAATCAATATGTATCCAAAAAACTGCAATCAATATATATCCAAAAGAAGCTCAGGCTCAGATCACCAGTCATGATGAGCGAAGCCGAAATTAATAACCAAGTAGAAAAGCTCTTTCCAACAAGACAAATCATAACCTGGCCCAACATAGAGAGGCAGGAGAATCCTGCTGAAATGGACTGCACAATTAACAGGATAAAAAACAGGAAACCGCCGGAACCAGACAAGATTCCCGGGGAAGTAATTAAAATAGTAGTAAGCGCTAATAAAGACCAGTTCCTTCAGGTAATGAATGACTCTCTGAGAGAATCCAATTTTCCCAAGATCTGGAAAAAGACCATGCTAGAAGTAGTGGAGAAACCAAAGAAGGCACTTACAGATGTCTCGATATCAGACCTATCTGTCTACTAGATGTGGTATCCAAATTGCTGGAGTCGTTCATCAAGCAGCGCTTAACGAACGAACTAGAGGAAAAGAACACCTTGCACGACCTGTAATATGGGTTCAGAACGGGAAGATCCTCTGTGGACGTCCTACAGAAAGTCTTCGAATTGGTGAGTGATTCCAGGAAAGCGGCCTACCAATACAGGAAATCTGCTTAATGCTGGCATTGGACATTGAGAACGCTTTCAATTCTGCTTCTTGGCAGCACATTGTAAGCGCGTTAAACGAAGCCAACATCAGCAGCTACCTAATAAGGATCATACAATCGTTTCTGAGCGATCGACATGTAATAATACCAACGGTAAGGAGGTAGAGATTGCTTGTGAGGCTCTGTACTGGGACCAACCCTCTGGAATTTCTTATACGACGACCTGTTACGACAAAATTTGGGCCAGTGCGTGGTTGTGGTTGGATACGCCGACGGCCTCGCGGTAATAGTTACTACCAAAACACCGGTAACACTAGAAGAAAAGGCTCATTATGCAATAATCAGTATTAAAAACTGGTTTGAAAGCCGCCAACTGAAGTTATCCACGGCCAAAACAGAAATGATCATTTTGGCCGGACCTAGAAAACTGAAACATCCGATGATAAACGTAAACGACGAAGCAATACATAGCAGGAAGGAACTGAAATATCTTGGAGTCCACTTCGATAGAGATCTTAAGATAGCCACACACGTGAAGAGAGTCTGTGATAAGGCCAACAAATCGTTAATGGCGCTGGCGAGACTCCTGCCGAACATAGAAGGTTCCAGGACAAAAAAGAAAAAGGTACTGACGGGAGCAGTGCTGTCCACGATCTTATATGCAGCTTCTATATGAGCACCTGCCATTAGGTATAAATATTACGAACAACTTCTGGAAACGATAAATAGAAAAATGGCCATCCGGATAACCTCCGCCTACAGAACGGTGGCCACAGAGGCAACATTTGTTGTTGCAGCAGTGCCTCTAATAAAACTGAGGCCACCCCAACAACTCGTGAAGACGTAATGAAAAGACCTTGGAACTCATATCGAGGCTGAGCAAAAACATGCAGAATTGGTGCGATAGGAAGTTCGCGGAAGTCGACGACTTTATCACTTCACAAAATTGGTAAAATAAGGAGGATTCCTGTTGGTGTTGCAAGGAACCCGACACATCGAAGTACACCATCTTTGAATGCGACAGATGGGCCGAAATTAGACACATAGTTGAGAGGAAATGCGGAAAACCCATCACCACAGCGTCACTGATATGCTACGGGAAATTATGAAGACTAATTACCAAGATGAAAAGAACGTGAATAAAACAGGGAAAAGAAAAGCACACAATTGACAGCGCGCGAAGCTTCTGATGTTTTCCAGAAGCTGACAGCGGAATACTAACACCTGAAAGTGCGAAGTTCCTGACATAATACTTAAGGGCGGATTCCAGAAACTAGCAGCTGCGAAAGAGGATAAAGGAGTTTAGTTGGTAGAAGGTGACGACGAGTGTGAATCCAACACGTCCCGGACTTGGAAGTGAGGAAAACACTCTTCTTTCTTTTTTACACCTTTATTAGGCACACCTCACGGAACCGCTCAGGGACACCTTTCTCAGTTGGCCCCGCATCGTTAATTCCTCTCCATCAATCGACCATCGATTCAGTCAACTGAGCAAAGTGCCCCGCGCAATAATTACAATAAATTATATACAGTTGTCTCCTTGATAACAACCTTTGTGACAATATAAGTATCAGACTGTTCCATTCGAAGCTGACCGTACAAACAAGTGAAATAAGATCGAAAAACAAAAGATAATCGACGATAGTCTTGCGACGGAGTATTAGAGTTCCGAAAGACACTGTAAGAGCTGAATATTAATTTAATACAAATGTAAAGTTAAATAAAAAACGAGAAGGCAAATTAAATGAATAAATAAATAAATATAAATAAAAGATTGATGCCAAGTAATGTCGAAGAAGTGTCAATAAAGAAAAATCCTGGAAAAGTAAAAGTCTTTTGATTTTTTAACGCTCCAAAGGAAAATTGTCGATATTCTTTTGTTTTAGTTCACTTTATCATTCTTATTTCGAAATTGTTTGTTTTAAATTTCTTTTGTTTTTTCGTAGGTACCTATTTTGTTCGCAGCTTCTGTTTTTTGCTTATCAATAGTTTGAATGAAAATCGTCGATCTCCTTTTGTTTTCTAGTTAATCTCTTTTTGATATTCGCTGCGATTTATATAGCTTTCTTTTGTTTTTTATTCTTCTTCTTATTTCTAATATAACCAGAAGATTGAGGAAGAAAGCTTTTCTAATTTGATCTTTGTGAAAATTGAAATAAAAAGTTTTTTTTAATAATAAAACGAGAGGGCCAATTAGGTGAAAAAAAAACAATAGATTGATGATTCTTCAGTGGACTGTTGAAGAAGAGTCAAAAAAGAAGAATCATTGTCAAACCTGGGAAATTTTAATTTTTTAACGCTCCAATGGAGAATCGTCGATATTCTATTGTTTGTACTTCATTTTATCATTCGTATTTCGAAATTGTTTGCTTTAAACTTCTTTTGTTTTTTCGTAGGTACCTATTTTGGTCGCAGCTTCTCTTTTTTGCTTATCGATAGTGTGGATGAAAATCGTCGATCTCCTTTTGTTTTCTTGTTAATCTCATTTTGATAGACGTTGCGATTTATATAGCTTTCTTTTGTTTTTTATTTTTCTTCTTATTTCTAATATAACCAGAAGATTGAGGAAGAAAGGGCATGGAACTTTTCTAATTTGATCTTTGTGAAAATTGATATAAAAAGTTTTTCTTATAAAAAAAAAAATAAAACGGGAGGACGAATTAGGTGAAACAAAAAGCAAAAGATTGTTGATTCTTCAATGGACTGATGCGAAGTAAAATTGAAAAGAGTCAAAAAAGAAGAATCATTGTCAAACCTGGGAAATTTAATGGAGAATCGGCGATATTCTTTTGTTTTTACTTCATTTTATCATTTGTTCTAAACTTCTTTTGTCTTTTCGTAGTAATTCGTTTGTACTTTATTTTTGTTTTAGTTGCCGATCTCCTTTTGTTTCCTGTTAAACTAATTCTATTTTTCCTTGTGACGTGTGAAACAAGCGAAAGCTAGTTTCTTTTTGATTTTTTCATATGAATTAGTATCAGACGGTTCAATAAACAGGCATTCTAGGTTAGAGGTGAGCAAAAAGTCGTGTCTTTGATTGTACCTAAATTATACGTAAATGTGAAATGACAGCTTGCGAATTAAGCAATTCAGCGCGTACCTACATTCAAATTCCATGGCCTACCAAGAAGTAAAAATTTAATTTTACTTCTTGTACGCAATTCGTCGTTGGAGAATCTTGTTTTGAATCTCTATTTGTAGTTTTTTTTCATTATATTCACATTTCGTTGGATTTATTTTGTTTTATTGAACTATTTTTGAATTCATAATTTATAAATTCTTCTTATTTTTAATATTCCCAGAAAATTGAGGAGGAAAGGGCATAAAACTCTTCTAATTAGTTATTTGTGAAAATTCAAGTAATAAATTAGGAACTGTGCTTGTTCATTGTGAACACGCTGTAGATTATAAATTACGATAGGTAAATAAATTTACATAAAATTCTTGTTTTTAAATATGGTAAGTACAAACCATAGCTGATTTTTTTCATTTATATTTTTCTGAAAGGGTTCCCTTAGTTACCGTTTCTACACGTACTCATTCGGTTCTTATTACGCTAACTGAGAATTAATAAATACGGCCATACTTAGAGATAAGTAAGTCAATTAAAAAATTAATAAAAATAAACAAATGACCATTATCTATAAAAAATTCTTTTACACTTGAAGTTGCATGAACGTAATTACCAAATACTTAACTTTATTCACATTAAATCAATGGGTAGTGTTTCAAAGTAAATATTAAAATAATACTTCGCTCAAGCCTTCAACATTTTGTTTAAAAAGAAGTTACACTATTGAAATGGTTTAATTAATACAATAGCTCATGACTTTTTGACCAAATTAAAGAATACGTTTAGGATTAATTCTTTGGTAATGTAAAACAAAACATCTCAATTCATAAATTAAATATTTTATTAAGTAATAATCATAATAATTTGTACATAAACTGATCACATTCTATAATACAACATAATAAAATATATGAGATCCCATCTTATCAATAAATAGAATAGCTTTCAGCTAATAAAGATATTACTATTGTTATTATTACATAATAACATACCACATAATATAAAAGTAAAGATTGTCTAAAAATTGCTTAATACTTTCATTGACTAGACTAAATTATAAGTTAGTTTAATACTGCCCATTAGTTATCCATGTCATCAGTTGATTCTCCTTCTAAAGTCAATCGAGGTTCCTCCCTCCTTTTCACTTTCCTCTTCCTACGATTTACAACTCCGTTCTCTTCGTCCATCAAGCGTACTATAAGCACTTGGTCGGAACAGTTTAATGGTGCCACCGAAATATCTCTGACGGCCCTGAATTTGCCGCAGTTATTTAAGTGTTCGTTTTCCAAACGGAAGAAATTCCAAATGAAACGCCTGAATAAATAACTACAAAGGATGCATTTCAAAGGCAATTAAATTATGTACCTAAAAACTTCTAGCGGTGCTAGAATGGTCACCATGAGGTCTGCGTGGATATATCCCAACTGAGTTAAAGACATGGAAAAAGCCCAACCGAATCGCAGTATAAAATCCTCTACTATTGCGAAATAGTAAAAAGACTGCAAAGATAATTAGTTATACGTTTAAGTTGAGTATCCTTTTAGACTACTTGTCTTACTGTGGAAGAATAGACGATTTCTTCGCGAAGAAATTTATTATCACCGGCTTTAGCATCAAACAAACCCCAATCTAACTTAATGTCCCAAGTGTATGCATAACAGGAACTCACAATGGACGCGGTTATCCAAAAATAGAAGAAAGGATTCTCTGCCAAGGTTTGATATTTATCTGCGGTTATCAAAAGTAAGTCATCGAAGGTCATCGAGTATTACTCAATATTTACCGGAATAAAAATTAAGAAGGGTTGTAAAGGTAACAACAAAAAACGAAGTTGCATACTTTGCAGCGTTTGCCAAATGTGGAAACGCCTCTTTAGTATCCCTGTATCTCCTCAAGCACTGAGCAAATCTGAACCACGGAGGTAAACAAGCCATTATTAGTCTGACTGTAACGCTTCTGTTGACACAAACATTTGAATCTGCAAAAAAAGCTTACGTTTGGCTATTGAGATGTAAGATAGCTGAAGTACAAACCTTTCGCCTCATACATATTATTGTTAGTGATATAGAAGCACATGAAGTACTGAATATCAGTGAAAAGAGTTACCAAACTGTTCAGTTGATCTGCCATCCAGAAATCGGCGAAGTTTACATAAAACAATGGGGCTAAAAGAACTCTACTCTAAAAAAATCCAGAAATAAATTCACTGAAGATTCTGAATAAAAATTAATGACCAAAATCAAAAAATAAAATGTAAAAATTAACACACCAAAGTGTACACACCAAAACTCGCAAAGCCCAAAATCTGGATTCGTGTCGCAGCGTTTTCGTTGGATTCAGAAGAAAGGCCGACATTATTAGAACCAGCACTAAGGGGTTTACATACGCTGGGATACTTAATTGAGGACTGAACATAAAACTGATGACGGAGAGTGACCAAATTACTCCGAATACAGCGGCCATTTCTATAATGTGTTGCTCAGAGAGATGGTTCCTCGGATCCATTTCGAATATTAGAACGTGGTTAACACCAGAAGAACGCCACCCGTAGATGTTAATGCCCCATAAAAACATGAATAGTATTATCAAAAGAGGGGCCCTGTAAAGCCTGCACACGATACGCCAGTCATCACGACCATGATGGAATATTGCTGAAAGAGGAGAAATTCAATTAACTTTAACTTTCAGTTTATTCTCGTGGCAGCAATTATTTGTGTAATTGTTACAATTCGACAAACAGAGATACATAAATCTTTTATATAATTCGGGGTATTCCAGAAATTAATAAAAAGCTTCAGGTACTTCTTTGCTACAATCGGTAAGGGTCCCAAAAATTGCGAAAATTAGTTCTCTAAGTTCGAAAGTTTCTGCATACGAAGCAAAAAGGAATTGTTAAACTTCGGATTAAATAATTGTCAAACGCGACGCTTTAATTAAATATTTATTTTGCTATAGTCCGTTGTGCTGTTTTAACAGTAACCCGAAAAGCATTCGTGCTTTGTTGAAGTGCGTTTTAATTATGTGTCGTTAATGATAGAGACTTGCTTACCGTTCTCTTTAACCGTTTACTTCGCAATTTTCTGTTAAAAGTGGAGGATGCGTACAAGAAGAGTACGTGCCAGAAAAGATGTTATTTGCAGTTTTAGGTTCAGGAAGCAAAGAGGAATACGTTTACCTGAAGCTTTACATGCATTTCTAGAATATTTGACACAGTGTGTACATTCATTTACACCTAAGGGATCAATACGTCGTAACATTTATACCTACGTGTATATTCTAGATATGTTTTTCTGACATTTATTTAATCGGATTTTTTAAATATTTCTCCTATTTTGGAGTGCATGCAAAAAAAAATCAATTAAAATATTTCTAGGTGGTAAAACTACCTTTGTAATTACTGGAGTTACTTGCCAAATATAAAACATAAAAAATAGTCCGTTTAAAATAATTTATTACACAATTTCACCGGACAAGAATCTACTTTAATTATGGATTTTAGAAACACAGGATTTTACAATTTGTTGAGACTCATGGCAGGTATCAAAATAAGGTACTGTGCAAAATTTATTCTAATACTTTAATTAAAATTACCAAAATGAAAAATCGTAAGCTCTTTTTACTTAAATGTAGAAAAGAGGGCGTATTCCTCGTCATATAATTAAAAGGGCGTCACAAAATTGACAGATATGTGCCAGATGTGCTAACAAAATTCTTTCATATGAAATTGAGGTAACTCTCAAAACCAAATTATTGTGGAAATTAGATTATACTTTAGGATAGTTAAGTAATTTTCTAGATAATATCACATTAACCAATTTTCTAAATTTTGAAAACCAAAAAAATGAGAAATTGTTTAACAGAATTCGATCGACACAGATTAAAAAGTTAGATAATCTTAGATCTTAAAAAGTTAGATGATCGTAGATAGTCTTTACAATAAGATTTCATTTCGGACTGATGTGCACGACATAAATGTGCGCAACAAGGGTTTCATTTCACAGAACCAACACCTTCGAGCATTCCTTTACTTTTACAATAGCAAAGTATCTAAATTCACTCGGTTTTAATTTTATTCTTACTCCGATCTGTTATACTAAATTCAAAGCTGTAATTCAGCAACAGTTGAGGTCACAGCAATAGAACACGCAATAGCAATGGTTTGCGGAAACACGAAGCAAATTTGAATTAAACGTAATTTATCACGTTTTAGTAACGAGTATGTCTAGCAGGTTCGAGCAACTTTTGAGATAAATCTAAATTCCCTATTAGAGCTTAAAAATTTAAGTAATAGATTCTCTTCTTTTTTCGTCATTATCATGTCTTTACTAGTTAATTTCAGTTATCATTGTTTTTTTTTTCTTTTTTTTAGGATAGTGCAGCGATTCTCAACCTGTGGGGCGCGCCCCCTAAGGGGGGCGCGAGTACAGCAAAAAAAAATAATTTACTGAAGGAAAACCAAAATAAAATACATTCTGACATAACATAAAATAAAATACACCTTTACACTGGCATAATACACTTATAAATAGAATTGTATCCATATTGCACAATATATTTAATAATTAAGTTATCAATACTAAATTAAAAACAAGTTTCCTTGGGCTTGTCTTACAGAGGAAAGTTTTTCAAAAGAAGGTTTAATATTAGAAATAGACACTCTGAGTTCTTTTTCTATATTTTGTCTTCAGAGCAGCCACCGCAGAAAATCCAGTTTCGCAAAAGTAGGTATTGAAAATGGTTATAGTATACGAAATGCTCTCGTTTTCAGTGCAGAAAACTCATCATCCACCCCTGCCCAAAATTCAAAGAATGACTTATTACTAAATTGTCTTTTGATTTCGCCACTTGCTGTGAAGTCTACGAAAATTTCTTCTTCGGCAGTTGAGAGACCTTCGGGAGTTTTGAAATGGATCCCTAACCCACTCGTAGCTTGCTAGCAAGTTGTCGTCAGCAAGAAAATACTTTTTAAATTTTTTTGCTAGCATGGCTAAATGATTTTCAATGATTACAAAAACAACTTTCACATGTTGTTCTTCAGCCTTGTAAGTTTTAACACATTCATCCACATTCGCAAACATTTCTAGATTTTTTTGCTTTAAATTTCTGCTCCACAATTTCAATTTTCTACAAAAAGCATTAACTTTATCACTCGTATCCAACATATTTATGTTTGCTCCTTGGAGCTGAAGATTCAAGGTATTTAATTTCTCGAATATGTCGACCAAGTAGCTCAATTTCATCAGAAAAAAAATGCTCTATCTCGATTGGCACTCATTTATTTGTATTTTTTGTTTCAAATTTTCCGACCACCCTGTGTTGCTCGTCGAAATTAAAGTCGTCTAGAACTTTCAAAATTTCTACTTTTTTGTACTGACTTTGTTCCAAACTTCTTTTTTTGATTTCTGATGATCAACGTATACAATAAATAAATAAAAATAATCTCTCACCACATTAAACACGGTGATTCAGAATTATCTCTCGATATCTTCAATGTAAATAGAAGTCAAAAAATAATACAAATACAAATTTTTCTCCAAAAATCAATAATAAGGGAATTATAATCCCCTGAAGAAGGGGTGAACATATTGTTCTTTGACAACACCTTCTGAATCTTCTAAGTTACCAAACTGATATTTAAAACTAAGATATAAGGCAAGTAACTGAATATTTACAATGTTTTTACCAGACCCTTCCACCCTTTTAAGGGGTATTTTGAGGGGCTCCCCTTCGGTATTTTGTGGTAACAAAATGCAATAGGCGTATGCTAACTTTAAAAGCAATAAACTGAAAGTAGTTAAAGTTAATTATTGAAGATGAATAAACCGGGCCGAAATCAAATAAGTGCTTACTTGAAAGAATAACTGCAATAACTAAAATTATCAGGGCCCCAGAAAATAAGCCGACTTTAAACGTAGTCCATGGACTTTGCTGTTCCCCTAAAGGTGGAACTCTCAAACGTTTCATCGCCCTTTGTCGGTCTCCACCTTCCAGGTCCTGAGTGACCGTCATTTCTGTTTCTCGAATTAAACGATCTATATCCTTGTTCATGTAGAAGTGGGAATTTTCCACGTAATTTATACGCCATCTTGCACCGACTTCCGAGGCCAATAACTAAAAAATAAACAAATTAATCGTGAGGCAGAGGAAACAGCCTCAAAACTACCTTATCATGTTTCTTTAAAATCTTTCTGAATCCGGTGAAATTTAGGTTTTGGTAATTTTGCAAAAGTATGAGGCTAAGATAGAATTCGCTGAAGGCCAATTTCAGTTCTTGGATCTTCCTGGCCGGCAAGTTTTTTTTCCGTAGTAGATTAGGCCGACGTTTCGAGAAACTTTTCGAAGCACTGTTAAGGTCCCCGTCTTGGGCTTCGCTAAGTTCGCTCTTCAAGCTTGCGTATTTCCTGGTAGCTTCAGCCAATTTTTCTAGAATTTGGAAACAAAAAATATGTATGCTGTACGCAAATAAATATAAAATGAATTTACCTGAGTAAAATGTATTAATCTTTGCTAGTTCCCTGTCGCAATAATGCAAGAACTGCTCGTCGAATTTGGCAAAGTATCTCTGTATGATTTCCAATTCTACGTGCTCCGCAGAAGGAGCAGATTCCACAGCAGAATACAGCAAAGCTTTCATTTCCTGCACAACACAAAAACATTTTGTCACAACAAAATTCAGCACTGCATAATTTTTTTTTACCTCGTAATTGATGTATTGCTTTCTCCATTCCGGAGTGATATGTGCAGAGAGGTGCTCTGCGAACTTCATGTTTCGTTTAGTTGTCACACTTCACAATAACATGTGTATTATTGCTAATTACATTGAAAATTATGGGTTGCTTGCAAGAGACGTCATTCTGCGATTATTGAAAACGACGTCTGACGTCCCTCCCCTCCACTAAAGCGTCTACTGCAGTTGTTTCAGGGTTGCCAGATTTCATTTGGGATACATTTTAGATACACTTGGTTACTTCAATTTTTGATATTTGGTTTTTATTTCTTCTCCACATAATTTTTCTTTTTCTTTTAGTGTTTCATTTTCCTTTTAGCTTTAATTTATAAACAATATTTATTTTCAATAGTCTACAACACGCCAGTTGTGGACCGCCAAAGTGTGAACCCCTAAAAATAGCTATATTTGTAGATTTTACCTCAATTTTACTTCAATTTTATCATTATTTTAACACATTTATGTCAAAAACTATTTTTTTCAACATTTTTACTCGTTCACACGTCTAAATTACATAAAAAACTGAATTTATTTATAATTGTCAATTTGTTGCCTTAGTAACATCAAACAAATATTATAAATGTCACTTTTGTGATTTTACTAGAGAATCCAATCGCTTTCCTTGTATATTCAAGGAATTCAAAAAAGGGGTAAGTTTTTCTAAATTTTTCAATAAACCAATTTTTTTTAAGGTACAGAGTTCTGATGAGGCCCAATATGGCCGAAATACATGTATAAACTCTTTCGTTACATCACAGATAACAGAACTAGACAGATGGCTCATCAAATGATTTAAATTTGACGCTCGAATTTGGAGACAAACTCGGTGTTAGTTTGGAGACAGCGCATCAAATATGTGGTGGCGCTATTATTACAATAGCAGAGTGGAAAACCGAAACCTGTAAATATAAGTAATACTTAAACAAACTCTATAACTAAGAGGTATGATGCAAAGTTTAAAAGGAGAATTAACAGCATATTATAATCGCACGTCACATTATCGTGTCTTGACCCCATTTTAAAAGTATTTCTGTGTTAGTTCAAAGAGACATCTAGCGATAGGTGAGCCAATTGAGATATGCAATTACCAAATGGTTTGTGACAAATGTTCGATTTTCGAATTTGTGCATACAAGTGACATCTATCGTGCATTTAACAAACAAACATGAATTTATTTAATTGCCAGGAAATTGTGAACGAGTTATAAATAGTTATATCTACAGACCACCGAACACAACACAAGGAGAAGTCCGACTCAATACAAAAAAAGTGTACCACTCCCACTCCCGCTTTTCGAAGTTCTCATATCAATTCATAGAGGCGCTATAAATATTAAAATTTTAGCGGGAATATAGAATTTAAATTTGAATTATTCGTATTGTGAAATTCATTTCAATATTGCATGCGCACTGTCATTCATAAGGAACAAATTTTACATTTTGTTTTCATGCATATGAAAACAAAAGTAGTCTTTCCCCATGCATTTGACAGTGTACAAACAACATCGATTTATTTAATGGATGTGCAGGTATAAAAATAGAATTTACAATGGTACATTTTATTAATACTTTGAGTATTACATGGCAACAAAGCAATAATTACACCGTTCAATAACGGAGAAATGTTAGCATACAAGAATTGTTCGAAATTATCACAATGTAAAAACTGGTGCCTATATTCAGTTTCATAGGCCAATTATAAACATTCATACCCAATTAATTTTAACAAGTTAAAACAAAATTAACAAACAAATAACAAAGTTAAACAAATTTTAAAAACTATTAAAAAAAAACAAAACAAACGTTAACTCTAAAAGTGTTTGTATCAAACAAAAACAAATTCTAAAAATTATTAAAAAACAAAACAAACATTAACTCTAAAGGTGTAGAAATATAAAAAGCTAAGAATTATTAAAAAAATAAAACAATTCTAAAGGTGTTTAACTATTGCCACCTTCTGCAAAGCTTTCTTCATAGTTGTCTGAATTTTAAATTGTCTGTTCAGACGTGTGCAAAACCAAGGGACACAAATGCGACACAAGGATCTCACAATTCCTTCTTTCAAAAAAGATACATGTTCTGAACATGGAATCCACGTGAAATCTACACTTAAAAATATTGCTTGTGTGAGTTGTTTCTCAACTTGAAGAGTGTGACTTATGTCTTGTAATTTACTTTCAATAATATTAACTGATAATGTCACTGTATTAACTAGTCTTTCAGAAGGATAAGTTAAACGAGAGACATTATCAGAATATTCCTTAAAAGAAATAAAGTCAGTAATCCACTTTTCAGGATCAGAAGTTAATGTAGCTGTACACAACTCACATGCAATATCTTTTAAAATGCGTTTGGCAATGAATCCACTCAATAAACATCGGCTGAACCACTTGTAAATACAGTTTCATCAAATGATGAGCTAACGTATTCAATAAGTTGGTCCAGCTGATGTCATTCGGTGGATTTCGTGTTTCACATGACCTTTTTTAAAGAAAATTTGTTAAAAACTCATGGTAATCTGTTTCGCAGTTAGTTCCCTTCAGTTCAATACTACTTAAACATATATGCGTTTTCACACAACTCACAAATTGTGGGCACGTGGAATTGTTATTGTCTCCACAGTACGACCTGATGCCACCAAATAGATTTTCTAACGCATCTTTTTTTCCTACATGACCAGAACCCGTCCGCAAAGAATGCACCAGAGGCACTGCAGCCATTTAGGCTTATTGTGCTCGCCCTAGTTCTCTTACCGCAACGCATCTTGGTTTAGACTGCGAGTCCGAAGGTGTTCTATTCATCGTACTTGGAGCTCTTTCCATATCTCAGGAATTGTTCTTAAGTTGGATAAACTTCGGGAGTCGTATTTAATCCTAAGCTATTAATCCAAATTTGACATCTAAAACAAATGACAAACAAAACAGCATTAAATTTTTATCTGTTATGCGAGTTAATTTTTTTTGTGATCTCCAACTATTACTTATAATTTAGAAATACAACACAGTTTCAACAGTTATGAAACAAAATCGGAAAACTAAACGAAAAACAATGCAAAATGACAGTTGTGATATAAATAATAAATTACCTTTCTTTCACTGAAGGAAACCAAAAAAGATTCGCTTCTGGCCCCACAATACCACAACAATAACACCTCTCACTGCTCATTTTTGTTTTTTTTTTCGAAATTTGCACAAAGAAAAAAACAAATCCTACGCAATTAGAAATTTTGACTTTATGGACTTCACACGTACTTCCAACGATCGGTTTTCGTCGTGTCCGATCCGTACCGATATTAACGCGCTATTTCAGAAATTCAAATAGCGCCCTCTTAGAAATGATATTTGAACTACTCACAAGTGGTACAATTTTTGCTATACAAGTCGGACCCCCGTGCTACAGACGTTACTCTAATTAAAAAAACTAAAAAAAACGTGCCAAATTTTTTTGACATTTCCCGTTTTTATTGATTTCATTTCTTTAATAATTTTGCAGATTCTACTTTAAGCCCGTTTTAGATGGATGATAATTCTCTAAAGTTTTAGACGACTATTTTCGCTATTATAGCTTACCAAGAACTCCACACTGGCAACCGCCGATAATTGTTAAATCTTTAAGTTTTAAAATGGCAAATTAAACGTACCTGCGTTATGTTTCTTTATTTGACAAACCATATATAATTTACATGTCTGTATAGTTAACTTAAAACTAGAAGATATGCCTAACTCCTAGCACACCAAAGCGGACACGCTGCTAATATCAGAAGGTATACGGAATCAGAATTTCTGCTTGTTAGGTTTACAGTACACCCTCCACCGAACACTTCAACAGGAGAAGATCGTAAAATGTAGGTACTTTCTATTTATCGACAATGTATAACAGACTATGAAATTTTGTATAAATTAAAACTAAGAAAAAACATTTAGAACTGTATTTTTATTGAAATACTTTATTAGCAACAATAATGATTTCTACAAGTATGTTGTTGCATATAATTTATAAAATCAAGTTTTCTTGCCAGATGAAAATTATGAAAATTAATTAAAATTGTGTAAATGCCAATATAGAAAGCGTTAGGAAAGAGTTTATACATGTATTTCGGCCTTATTGGGCCTCATAATTAAAAAGGGGTAAGTTTTTCTAAATTTTTCAATAAACCAATTTTTTTTTAAGGTACAGAGTTCTGATGAGGCCCTATAAGGCCGAAATACATGTATAAACTCTTTCCTAACGCTTTCTATATTGCCAGTTACACAATTTTAATTAATTTTCATATAATTTATATATAAAATGAGACTATAAAACTAATCAGCAAACGAACACCTTCATGAAAGGGGAAGATTGTTTGCGATTACCATCATGTGCCCAGCAAAAAAAATCCAGGATAAGTCAACATACAAATGCATTTTTGACTTATTTTATTACTTTGATCTTATTCAGGGGTGTCAAGCCGGAGTTAAGTCGCGTAAGACAAGTAAAGAGCGCCAAGTCTAAGAGATGGCGCAGTAAAAAGCCGCCAAAGTGATTTTGTTTAAGGTGACAATAGAAACCTCACATGTTAAAAATTTTCAACTTTCATCGTGTCCAAAATTTATTATTTCTGACTTTTTTTGCAGGATACAAATAATTTGAAAATTTTAAAGCTTCTAACTGTAATTTACATTGAAAATTACAAGTAGGTAAATTTAATTATGCCAGAAGCCTATACTAACTACTTTCTCAGTGGTTTTTCGTACTTACGCGTACACATATTGTGGTTTGTATTGATCAATTCTAATTATTATTATTAATTATTTCATACGGCCCTACGTGTATTTTATGATAAAGTACGGTATGTTACAAAATATTTTAAAATACGGTCTTTTTATAACACTAAATATTGTTGTGTTTGATTGATTATATATTAGCTGATAACTATTTACGGGTTCAAACATCGTTCAACTTTGAATTTGGTTTTATTTCTTGTCCTTATAATTGTTGGTATGGGAATAAAACAGAATTCAAAGTTAAACAATGTTTGGCCCACTCGTTCTATACTCGTTTATATGACTGAAAAGTATTTAAATTTAGCGCCTATTTTTAGTAAGCGCCAACTATAATAGATGGCGCCACGTTTTTCTGGCAACATTTAATGTATAGGGATTTGCTTTCTCTTAATTGATATGTTCTGTGATCTTATTCTATGGTAACATACAAAAACCAGAAATAAACAAATGAACGAAGTTTTTTTGCAATACTTACTTCATCATATTTACATATGATATATGAATATTATAAAACCAATAATGCAGGGGAAACCACCGTAATAACCTCAGAACTATTTTTTATAAAATTTCGGGTTGCATTTTCATGTATCAAGTTAGGTTGTATTTGTTGATTGGGGAATGCAGGCAGTAATTTTGATTTAGCTTTACCTTTGTTTCCACTTTCCTTCTTCTGTGGAGGGGCAGGATCATAAAATTGGTTCCGCTGCTGGTTTGAGTTGTTGACAGCAGATCTTGTAGTATAGGCAATTCATAGGCACAAGCATATGTCGGGTTAGCGGCTCTCGGGGTTTAGATACTAAGTTGGTAGTACTTATTAGTTGTTGTTGTTGTCCGCTATTGTCGATATCATAGCGCGTTGTTTATACATGTTTTGTATTCTTTATTATTTTCACAAATAAAAACATTTAAATTACATTACATCTGAGTGCTTCATTTAGTTGAGCAACAGTGATGCCTTCGTTTTTATTTTTATCTGTTGGAATTTTTGGGGAAATATTTTCTTTTAAAAGTTGAATTTCATGACGCAAATCTCTGTTTTCATTTAATATGCGGTCAAGTTTATACCTTAGCTCCTCGTATTGCGTTCTCATTAATTGAAGCATTTTACGTCAATTTGATTTTCTGAGTCGCTTGGTAAATTTTCTTTAGAAGATACTATAACATTATCATCAGCCGTTTGTGCAACAGGCTATTCACATTTTCCACATTTCCAGGAGCACTTTTTCATGTGAAATCCAAGAAGTTCAAAAATTCCTTTCCGTTTAGTCTTTCATTTTATTCATTTTTATTTTTTCCATGTTTTTCACTTGTCTCGTTTCATTCTTTATTTAGTTCCTGTTTTGATTTTTGATTTCTTTTCTTCCATTTTGTTTTTCCTGTCAATTTTAGTTACATCATTTTCAATTTTTATTTACCTTTTGCCTTTCGATTTTTTTTTTTTTTTTAATTTTTGTGTGTTAAAATACATAGGAAACTTACTTTTTTTAAAGAAAAAGTTTGGCGCTCTCTGAAGACATTTTGTAAACAAGTTGGCGATAATTTAACTTGGAGGCTTGGGGCGGTACATGGATCAAGGTAGAAAAGTGAGATAGAACGAATGCATTTAATACACGCACGAGTAAGAAAATAGACTAACCGGTATTAACCGCCCCAATTTTCGAAAACGCCCATTATTTTTATTATTATTTACTTTATCAATGTAAACTATTTTCTCCGAAATATTTTGATTATGAATGTTTCACAAAAAATACCGCACTTTGAATTTAAACTCTTCAGAAAGAAAGACTGCAACAATTTCGCCAATAGATGACACCACATTACTATACTTTTTTAATTCATATTAAGAAGTGTTGGGTTATTTTTAATCAAAAAAAAACACAAAACTTTAATAAAGTAATTATTAATAACAAAATAATACCATACAATAGCGATGAAAATTTAGTAAATTTAGTAAATAATCAGTAATATATGTTGTCTTACATTAGCTTAAAAGAATATATTTTTACATGTACAACATACCTATGAAGAAATTTATTATTTTAATCCTCTCTGTGCAAAGCGCAGTTAAAAGATGCTTTCACAAAATAGAAAATGCTGGAAACTATGATAGTTATGCTTATGCTTACATAAATTCCATATGTCCAAGTAAATGTTTGATAAAGGTTGGCCATGGAAGTGTAAACGTATGTCAAACAGTTTTTTAGGTTAATGACACGTCAACGTGTAAAATGCAACAAATTAGACTTCAATTTTACTTAACTAGACAATGTTTTAATGTAAATAATAAATTATAATTTAATAGGAGAGCTAGAGTAATTGTAATTCGACAGCAAGTCATCAATTCACAAATTGTCAAATAAATTAATCAATTGCTGCAGTAATCTGAGACGAACGTTTTATCTTCCATGGCCTACCTTAATTAAAAATTTTGTTTGGACATATATGTACAGCCTGTGGCATTTAACCAGGTTTCTTCAATAAAGCTATTCCTGTTGAATATATAAAAAAATGTTTTATACAAAAGTATCATCCTTTCAAGCTTCGCATAATTTCAAATTATTTTGAAATATACAGGCTGTCTCAATTTCGCTGTACAATGGGTAACTTCGCTATTTTAAATGGAACACCCTATATTTATATTTTATAACGAATTTGTGTTTTGAGGTAAGTTTGATAAGGGGTTCCAGTACTTAAGTCCTATGGTTTTTAAGATATTAGGTTTTATTTATGGTTTTCGGAAAATGCAGATGTAATTTTTATAATTATTGTCTCATTAACAACGAAAATTAGAAAGCAGATATTGTGTGCTGTTACGAGCTAAGTAGAAGGTATCTACCGCAGTAACAATTTGATGTTCATTAATCAGGGATCCAGTAAAACTATCTCCATTTCTATAACAACTGAAGGTCAATAACTTTTGTTTTTTAAATGCAACGGTATTATTTTTATGTCATCGTTAGATGCTCTATAAAATTATCTTTCAATTGGCTATACACTTCCCTATACCAATTATTGACGGTTGAGGAAATATTTAATATTATTTCATAATTTCTACATTTTAGCAAATTAGTTACAATGGGGAGCGAGTGAGTATTTATTGAAACGTTTTACTTGTTTTGAGTAAAATATCGATTTCTAAGTTTATTAAACCCGGTTTGTATATAATACATGCGTTTACTGTAAAATTACAAGACATTTTAGAATTATTTTGTTGTTCCTATAATTTTCAAAGTTTTCAGTGTTTATTTGGAAAACTAGTATTAATTTTGTTAGTTATGTTCAGATATGATTAATAAATATTTCATCAATAATGTGCATAGCGTACTTTATTATTTGACGAAACTTAAGAACAAGAAGTCTTAGGGCCAATTGTATAAAACGTAATTAACAACGTGATAAAGTTAATTGTGTGATTAAGCAATATCATTGGAGAGCGTTACTTAAAAATACCAATTAAAATTGTTTCACACGTTACTGTTTAACCTACCACAAGCCTTAAGAATGAAATTAAGTAGTACATGTATAACAACGTTTTACATACAGGGCTTAGAAAACTTAGAAAATTGATATTTTACTCAAAACAAGTAAAATGTTTCAGTAAATACTCATTCTAGATTTTAATTAATATGAAATTATAAAATAATATTAAATATCTCCTCAACCATTGATAATTAGTATAGGGAAGTCTATAGCCAACTGAAAGATAATTTTAAAGAGCATCCAACGACGACATAAAAATAATATCGTTCCATTTAAAAAACAAAAGTTATTGCCCTTCAATTGTTGTCAAAATGGAAATAGTTTGATGAAGAGTAAATTTTTTTACTGCGGCAGATACCTTCCACTTAGCTTGTAACAGCACCACAGTATATGCTTTCTAATCTTTGTCTTTAATGAAATAATAATTATAAAAATTACTAAGTTATTTTCCAAAAACCATAAATAAAGCCTACCATCTTAAAAACCATAGGACTTAGGTACTGGAACCCCTCATCAAACTTACCCTAAAATAACCTGATGAACTCAAATTCGTTATAAAATATAGGGTGTTAAAATAACGAAGTTAAACGATGTACAGCCAAATTGAGACATCCTGTGCATTTCAAAATAATTTTAAATTATGCGGAGCTTGAAAGGATGATACTTTTGTATAAAACATTTTTTCATGTATTTAACAGGAACAGGATTATTGAAGAAGCCTGGTTAAATGCCACAGACTGTATAGGGTACCAAGTAGTAAAATGGCAAAAACAAAAACTAGTAAGTGTAACTCTCTTTTTTTCTAATCAACCTACTTGTTAACCAACTTCTTGTAAGTTTAGTGCCTAGTTATTTAATTAATTTTGTAGAATCGGAGGTGTTGCCAATTTTCGTGGTCTCCTGGAAAATTTTTTTGCAACATTAACACATCAAAAAAAAAGTCATTGATAAAAATTATTTCACAACATTTTCAATCATGACTAAGAAATCACCTTTGGATTTGTTAGTGTTTAAAAACAAATATTTTACCTTACTGTCCGTGAATAAGGGCTGAAGAATGTACGAGCGACGGAAGGTCTTAATAAAGAATCAGTGCTCGGTGTCTGCTGCATTACAGGGGTCTTGAAGTCCACCTCGATGAATTTCGACCAGTATTCCGTAGATAAATTTAATAAATGCAGCACAACCTATATACACAATATCAGTTTATTTTCACAGAGCAAATTCAAGTCTATAACACAACATACGTCAACTAGTTGCCTCGTCTCCGTTATTATCATTGCAGGATTTGGATCGTTACATGAATAACCTACAATAGTAGGCCCAAATACTTTTGCGAGGTTTCCAGTAGGCATCTTACATTCCTTAGCTTCCGCAATTCTACAGAGCAAACAAAAAAAAGAATTTTCACCTCTTCAAGCTCATCATAAAACATACCTCTTAAGATGTAAAATCATGTAAGCCAGTGTATCTCGATTTGGTTGGGGCAACTCGGATATAACCTGATGTAAAACCGGCTCGACATCCTGCACATCTTTCGCTTCGACTGCCTTAACAAAATCTCCCCACAATTTATGCGTAACAAGTGGTTCGCTCAGGGATCGCAGAAAGTCCTTGACTGTCCCACAAATTACGTGTACGTCCACCTGACTCAAATTAGGCACTCCTCTGCCACGCAAAAATTTCTCCTGCAATCAATCAGTTATTCACGCTCAAAAATCTTGTCTGTCCCCATACCTTGAGGGCTTTGACATCTCTTTCTGAGCCTGGTATTCTATATAGGCCCAATTCGTTTAAGCCTCTCGATTCAATTTCCTTTAAACAATGCACGATTATAGCAGGGACCATGGGTAAGGTAGTTGGAGTGTAATCTCCTATGATGCCCTAAATAAAAGTCTCATATAAAATTATTTACTAACAAATAGTGAATATACGTACAGCTGCATTGCGTTGCGTGGGAGTATGAACCGATGGAATACAGGGTAATGGCACTAAGTCCTTACATTCGGGATGACATAAAGCACGGCAACTCCTGCATTTTAGGACTGTCTTACCGAAACGGGTGCGTTTTTCACACACAGTGCATACATCGGGCATTACAAGAGTTTTTGGCTGGAAACTGTGCTCTTTAAGTCCTACTTTTATTTCTGGTACGCTAGGACTCGCTTGCCAAAGGTCGGATATTAATTCGGCGGGTGGAGCAGAAGGTTGCGCAAAGTTCTGCTAACACGTTAAACAATAAAGTTGTGTTCTGGAATATCAAATTAACTCACTTTATAATTCGGAGTTCCAGGTTCTTCAAATGGGACGGATTCGATGATGGATGTTGCCGTTATAGGTCCGTGTTTCGAAACGGTTACAGTCGTCGTGGCTTTCACTTTTTCAGTGTTACTTATCTAAAATTGATGTTTATAAATAATTAGACTTGATGTTAATCTGTGGATGTACCTCGACGACTTTGTTGTTGCCTGAACGGCGCCTTTTAGGAGCGGGTTCGGTTGTACCCTCCGTGCTTGGACGATGAACCTTCCAACCCTTACCGGATTTCATCGCTGGAGCATCCAAGTCATCTTCTGAGTATGAGTAACTGAAGTTTGACAATAGGGAACCTGCAAAATTAAAAGAATTAAGAGTTTAATAAAAAAATACAGATTCCCTGTCCATACTACCTGTTGTGTTAACTTCCTTAATAATACTTAAATCTGGGCTACCATTGCATCTTGGATTCATGTTAACATTTAAGAAACTCAGTTGTTCCCTGGCCTCTTCTGGAATTCTAGTCCGGTTATCTTTGAGCAAAATATCACGAACTTTATTAATTTGAGTTTCCTGCAAAGTGACGTAAGGGTCGCATAGAACTCGTACACCTACAAGTCAGTACTTACCAGATTCTCTTTGTCTTTCTCTGTTTGACGTCGATTTCTTTTTTCTTGATCCAGAAGCTTCCGCGCAATGATTAATTTACTTTCCAAGTCGCTGCATTCGTGTACTTTCTTATCGAACTCAGCTTGTAATCGCTGGCATTCTTGCACTGTAATCTTCCAGTGATCACACATTACATTCATTTTCTCTACGGTATCTAGTAATATGTCTTCGACCTCATCATTCCTCAGCTTCCTTACAACTCGCATTAAATCGTCAAACTCTGCTACAAGCGACAGCTTGCATCCATCCTCAAACAAGTTAGTTCCGGCGATATTGTGGTTGCTCCTTTTATCGCACATCTTGATGCTAAAGACAAAATGTAATATAACTAAACTCGTTGCCAGTTTGATACAGAACTAAATAGAAACTTACCTCGGCATATGGAGATGATATTAAATATCTTTTACTTAAACTTGCACGCTGCAAATTGGAATACAAGCAAATACAAACCGAAAAACTGACATTACCAGTTACACTCGTTACTTTACCGTTGACGCAACGATTTCAGTTTGAAATCCACCAATCAAGGACTTGCATTACAACCGACGGACCGAAGTCACACGAATAAATGCGATTTTTTATTTAATTTATTTTTGTAATAACTTTTAACTTCTTTACTTCAAATGATGCATTTTATTGTAATTAACAGATTTGAAAACATCAAAGAACATGAAACAGATTTCTCGATATTATTATGTATAATAGGTAGAACGGTTGGCGACACTGCGTAAAAAAAAATTTGACGTTTACATGCGGTGATAACCTCAAAATGATGTGGAAACTAACCTAAAATATTTAAAATGTTTAAAAGATCTATTATTTTGAATTTTATAAAAGGAACAGAAAGACTGGTGCGTAATTCATTAAAGTTATTCAAACCTTTTAAAAAATTTTACAAATTTTAGTACTGCACTAAAGCAAAACCTCTGGTAAAATCAGACGAAGCTGTTATAGACAATATTCAGAATGAGTTGTACAAGCCCAGGCATCATCCGGGTATAGTAAAAATAAAAACTGTTACGTTACCTGATCATATAGTAGGAGCCATTCAAAACGTTGTTGAAGGTACGTACATAAGTTCCTGTACCTCTTGTGACATGTAATATTATAGATCACCCTCTTAAGTCCATCCTAAAGGACTCAGCTGCTTTAAATGCACATTTAAAAAGAAGACTCCTTCCCATAGAGGACGATCAATTTAATGCAACAAAGAAGAAAGTGTTTGAGAAGGTTCTAGCAAGAGAAGCCAATGTAGAAATTAAAAACGAAGAAGATGAGAAACAATTTAAGCAAAAAGTGCAAGATAAAGTAATTAATATTTTGAAACGTCAAATATATCATTGGACTCCTATGGAGTACAACGCATATAATTCCCTGACGTATTTATTTGGAAGAAGTGCTATGGAATACGCGAGTTTGGTTAAAATATTTTCCGAAATAAGTGCCAGGGACTGTGACTTTAAGCCGAAGAATGTTTTCGATTTTGGATCTGGTGTAGGATCAGTAATCTGGTAGTTCAAGTAGTTTTGCCCAAGAAATTAAAAACATTTAGTTTTTTAGGGCAGTTAATTTATACTGGAACAAGTACTTATTTGAATATTTTAATGTCGATTCTTCAGCTGACATGAATGATTTATCACAATTATTATTACAAGGAGGTAGAGGTACTAAACAGATGGATCTGAAAGGAGTATTTTACAGACAATTCTTGCCTGCTAGTAACGTAAGTGAATTTTTGTTAATGGGGCTTTTTAACAAAGTAATTTTAAGAATAATGCTATCCACAAATCACTACCATCATTATTCATGGTGTCATGGTAACCATCATTGTTTATGGTGTATCATGAAGTAAATAGATTATGAAAATTAATTAAAATTGTGTAACTGGCAGTATAAAAAGTGTTAGGAAAGAGTTTATACATGTATTTCGGCCTTATTGTAACATCAAACAAATATTTTTAAAATGTCACTTTTGTGGTTTTACTAGAGAATGCAATCGCTTCCTTGTATAATTTGCAAAAGAATTTCATATTTTTATTATTAATTCCTGTTCTAATGTTTTGGGATTTTAGAAATTCAAAAAAGGGGTAAGTTTTTTAAAATTTTTCAATAAACCAAATATTTTTTTTTTTTTTTTTTAAGATACAGAGTTCTGATAAGGCCGAAATACATGTATAAACTCTTTCCTAACACTTTCTATACTGCCAGTTACACAATTTTAATTAATTTTCATAATTTTCATCTGGCAAGAAAACTTGATTTTATAAATAGATTATGATTACATTATGCACTTTTATAACATTTTATGTACAGAACAACCAACATTTTCATTAAAACTTAATACAATTACTTATTTCTTTACATTAACATTAATATTTACATTTGAACAATTAGATAAGTGAATTGACGGCATAGAATTAACATCAAAATTAAAGTTTTGATTACACATGGCAGTATTTTGAGTGCACTGGTAACTAGTGGAAGGCTCTTGTACCGCACTTGACATCTTGTTTGCAGAGTCCATTTTATTTTTATCAGAGTTGTCGATTAAATCCTCTGCCCCCACTGTTGACCTCCACCTTTCCTGCTTCTTTAAGGCAGTTATATCTCCGCCTGCATCTACAAGCACAGTTGCTGATGATCTTCGAAAACTGTGTCCTGAATATTTTTCTGGGTTGCGTAAACTCAGGTATGTGGCTATTTGTCTGGCCATTGTTGTAAATTTATTTATACCCATTCTTTGTGTTGTACATTTACCGTACTGGTAATTCAGAAAAAATATATTAGACGTAATAGTAGATGGACGGAGGGAAGCGTATTTTTTACAAATTTCATAAAATTTATCCGTGATCATAAAATTACGAATAATTTTGGTTTTAGTATTGGGCACGTTTATTAAATAAGCTGACCCTAGATCATGGAAATCGTCAGTTTTCATCTGGTACATTTCATTAGCTCGACAGGCGCCCATCACTCCCATTATTAATGCAGTCTAAAAAAATCGATCAGCTTATTTCAAATGAAATGTTATTAAATTTAATTTCTTACCTTTGTCCCAAGATATTGGTGATCTGGTGCTTCTGTAAGGAATTTATTAATATTTTCACTGGTAAAGGTGTTAGCTTTCTTTGATTGAAAACCTTCGGACCTTCTTTTTAAGAATGCACGAAGCTTGAGATAAGTTTCTATGTTAACCCTTTCATAGATATTCAGCGTACTTCTCAACATGGAGTAATGGGTCCATAAAGTTGACGACTTATATTTTTGCGATAATTCAGAAAAGTAAACGAGTAGCACTGACTCCGAAAATGAAGTCGCTTTTTTTGCAAGTTTCCACTCCATGAACAATTTGTACACGGACACATACAATTTTTGCGATTTCTCTGGTAATAAATTTAAACTTGTAACTTTTGCCGCTTCTGTTACTTCGTCTGGCGTACAAATCTCATCGCTTTCGCTATCCATTTTGCTTGTCTTTTAATTAAAAAATTCCTAATCATTTGTCCACTACTACCGAACAACTACTCAATACTCTATCAATTATTCAAGAGTTTGGGTCAAGGATAATGTCATCCATAATTCATTACCAGCAGTGAATAATCATTATTCACGGTGTCATGGTAATCATCATAATTTATGGTGTATAATTTATAGGTAATGATCACTCAACCTGTAAACATTTAACAATATATCCTTGACGGAAAATTTTTTTTTATAATTGTTTATTAGCACACATACAAAAATTTACATAAACTTTTGACAACAAATATTAAATAAAAATACCTATTTTATGATTTATATACTTATTAATTTAACTTGAAGGCTTCCGCGGCCGTCGTCCATTGTTGAATTCTTGGCTTGGAAGCCAAGAATTCAACTATATACTTATTATATAATTATTATTAGAAGTAAGTACACTACTCAAAATAATTAACGCATATTGTGAATACGGCCACAGATATGGATAATCAATCTAAATTAGACGTTTAAATTTGACAAGTTTTATTATTTCTTCTTATTTTGATTCATTCGTGTGATAAAACCATTTCTTGTAGTTTTTTCCTTGCTATGAAGAAACTTCATTTTATTTCACAGCAGTTAAAATTTTGTTTTTGTTGAATATAATAATGGCAAATAGTGACAGGCGTGGTTCACGAAATTTGGAAGAAGCTGAAGCGCGATTAGTCGTTCGACTCATACATAGAAGAAGGCCATACACAAAGTTGGGTTGCTGAAATCCTGGGTGTGAAGCAATCAACAGTTAGCAGATGTTACCACCGATATCTAGAGGAAGACCGATTTACTAGACGTCGAGGACAAGGTCGATCAAGAATTACAACAGCAGTACAGGACCGTTTTATTAGAATTTCAGCGCTACGGTGTCGTACTGTTACTGCGAGAGTATTGCAAAATGACCTTCAGCGAGTTCATAACATTAGGGTTTCTAATCAGACCATTAGAAATTGCCTCCACGAACATCACTTAAGGGCAAGGCGTCCTGATACAGGCCCTCGTTTGACCAGGGAACATCGTGTAAGACGTCCTGCATTCGCAAGGAAACACGTTGCCTGGACCCCTGAAGATTAGGCGCGTTGTTCTCTTTACGGATGAGTCTCGTTTTATCCTAAGCACTAACGATCGCAGGGCAAGAATCTGGAGAACCCCACGTACATTCGGCGGAGGTGGTGTAATGGTATGGGGTGGCATTAACTTTCATGGTTGTACCGATTTGTATGTGTTAGCTAACAAGACTCTAACTACAGATCGGTACATAAGGGACATCTTACAAGAGTAAGTTGTGCCTTTTGCCCCATTTATTGGTGATGCATTCCAGTTAGTGCAGGATAATGCCCGTCCCCACACTGCGAGAATAGTACACGAGTACCTAAACGATATTGGTATCAACCAAATCGGCTGGCCAGCGAGGTCTCCGGATCTAAACTGTATAGAACACATTTGGGACATGGTAGGGCGAAGAGTCAGAATGAGGGAAAATCCACCACAGACACTTCAGTTTCGTATATTACGACCAAACATAAGAATTGCTGGAGAAACACCCGTAGTTGCATGAGGTGCATTCCTATAATCAAAAAGAAAGTTATTCAAAGTAGTTTGAATATCCACATTCATTGATTTTCCCAAAGCTTTTTTTAACCCGTTTTTTACTGTTTTCACAGCATTTTCAGCAGCACCGTTCGCTTGAGGATTAAATGGAGCTGAGGTAGTATGTTTAATATCGAATTTCCTTAAAAAGTTTATCATCTCATTGCTTATAAAGTTTTTTGCATTATCACTAACTAAACTTCGAGATTTTCCGAAACGCGCAAATGTCATGTGTAAAGCTTTAATTGTAAAAGTCGTTGATATATTTTTTGTCATAAAAACTTCAATCCACTTTGAATGAGCATCAAGAATAACTAGAAAATAATTATTTAAGATTGGTCCGAGGATTATGATTATCCATCCTCTTTTGCAACATGTCCCAACATGTTCTATCGGGTTGAGGTCTGGTGAACATGGAGTAAGTGATATGCGATTGAAATCATTGTCATTAAGGGTCCTGATCACATTTTGAGCACGATGTGGTCTTGCATTGTCATCCGAAAAAATTAAATTTTCACATCCAATTTCATTTCCTCTAGGTAGGATAATCTCTTTGTATCATCTTGCATTTACATGCCCATCAAAGGTATGGTTAGTGCGATATCCCAAGCTGATTCCTACCCACACCATAACATACCTCCACCAAAGGCCACGGCTGGTTAGATGTACTGGGGCAAATAACGATGTCGCTGTTCTCGATAGACCCGTTTACGACGACTATCATTGTGAATGCAAAAACGTGACTCAACGGTGAACAAAATGTCCTCTCAAGGAGTAACTTCTTTAAGTCTTTGTTCGGCCCATATTCTTCTCTGACGTTTGTAATCTCTTGTTAAAGGAGGCCGTCTTTGAGGCCTGTATGAGGTCAATCAAGCCTCCCACAGTCTGCTTCTTACTGTTTCATCTAATACTCTAGTACCAGTGGCATTGACAAGGCTCTGCATATGCTGACGAGCAGTTGCGAAACCTTGCCTCCTGGCCTGAATGATCAAAAATCGAACTTCCCTTGGAGTAGTTACACGTTCTGATCCACTACCAGGTCTTCTTGCAACTGTTCTTGTTTGTCTAAAGCGAGTAACTGTTCTTGAGATCACACGTTGAGAAGTGTTAAAAAGTCCCGCGATTTCAACTTGCCGGACGCCTCTTTGGTGCTTTCTTATCACCAAGTCAGCTTCATCGTATCTTAAATAAACTCTTTGCATTTTGTGAAGGTAACACAATACTTATTATTCACAAAAATCAACCAAGATGCTACCACTTTTTTAATAATTTGTGATAGCAGCCTATTGTGATAATTTTTTTAGTTAAAATGGTTTTAGTACTAATTCACAAATTGTCTTTAATTTAAAAAACTGTAAAAAAACCTTTTTTTCTTAAATGGAAGTACATGTTACAATATCTCTATTCAATTTTGAATAGTTTATTTTATATTGTGAGTCTAATATTTTCAAAAGACGTTTTATAGAAATGTGTAAAATTAAAATGTCATCGAACTCTGTTAATAAACGTACGGATTTTGCTAATTTAATTGACATAATTTGTAGTTTTGTAGATTCGTTAAGCAGAGTATAGATCTGTCAACTTTAGTATTAATTAAAACAAAAAATAAAAATGATCGTTTTACCGTTTTAGTTTCCCTTGACAACTTTGTTTATTTATTGTCACTCGTGACGAAGCTATCAAACGATAGTGGCAATTTTAGTGTCCGTTTAAAATAATTTATTACACAATTTCACCGATCAAGAATCTAGTTTAATTGTTATTTAAGTTTAATGTGTAATTAGAAATGTTCGATATTTGTAGGCGTGGACAAAGTATAGTATACGACTACCTCTGGTAATTAATTGCGAAACTTGTTTTAAAATTTGTTTTGTCCACTCGTAAATGTTTATAATCCTACCACTTCGTTTAACATATAGTCTTATAGTTTCAGTAGTGCCACAATCACTCCTATTCAGTGAATAGAAAAAAGTGAACAATGAACGAGAAACGACGCAGGCTTTATCTAAAAACAATAAGCAAAAGATGTTTAAATTTTTTTTTCCTTTTACCATTATTCTATTACCTGCCACAATCAATGATACTCAGAAAAAGGAAAAAAATATCAACAACGCAATATCAAAAGAAAAGAAATGCACAGAAAACAAAAGAAGCTCGAAGAAAATTAAACAAATAATAACAGAAACGAAAACAAACGATGCTCGCTTTGTTGTTTGAAAACATTAAAAACAAAAAAAAAACAAAATATCGACAAAATTTAAAGCAATTTTTTGTCTTTCACTATTGTTCCATTTTTCCATTGTTATCCGCCATAACAAATAATTGAAAATCAGGTAATAAAGATACAAAATGCTGATCAATTAAAGGAGGAAATTAGAAATTTAAAAAAGAAAACAAGATATAATTGTCAAAATGAATAGTTTATTGAAAAATATGATAAGATTCTGACACGTATTTCTTTGATTTTAAGTGGAAAATAAGAACTTGAAATTTGGTACATTTTGAAATTTTAAATTTATAAATTATGTAATACAGAGTTGTCAGGTTTAGGGAAATTTCCCTAATTATGTTATTATTATTTTTAAGCGAACGTACGACTTGGTGGTATCTGCCTATTCCTTGCTGGAATTACCCAATTTTCAAAGCAGGATGGAAACCATCTTGAATTTATGGAATAAAACAGAGAAGTATTTAATTGTGATTGAAAATGGTACAAACGCCGGTTTTAAAGTGAGGAGTTTAATAAATAATCGATTCGTTTTCCCTTTTTAATCGAATTTTAGGTTGTAAACGAAGCTCGTGATTTTATTCTACAAATAGAAGACCAAAATAATAAAGGCCACGTCTTCAGTCCGGTATGTATTTAAATGTGCATCGTAAGACCACAAAACAGATTCTTCTTACAGTGCCCTCATGACCAAATTTGTCCAAGATTTATGTCAGATAACACACCTTGCAATTTTGAAGCTGTGTACACCACACTTCCTATCGGTGCAAAAGCTGAAGTGAGACGTGACCTATATTCATATGTTGTTCTCAAGAAGGGTAACATTGACGATTAGGGTAAAGCTTTATGTATTAACATCGAAATTTAAATTTTTTTATAGGTGTAGCAAATGAAGAAAACCGTCATTGGCCAAGAGTCGTTCGAGAAACGTTAGTTAGATCAAAACACACCATTTGTAGAGTGTGTACAGCTCAAGGGAAACTGCAAGAAATAATTTTCACAGCCTCTAAGCATGGCAAGTGAGTAAAAGTATCTATTTTAATAGCAGTTACGATAATATTGTTTTTTTTTTTTTTTTTTAGGGTAACATACCATTGTGCAAGAGCAACTAAATGGGGTGATAGATTACCAGTTACCTTACAAGAAACTGAAAAAGCACAATAATTTTTTTTTAATAAATAAATGCAAACATCCAACTAAATAGAGGATTTATTTACAAATTATTACTGGAAGTTGATCAAAAAGTACTAAGAGCGTAATTCATAAATTTGTATGTAAGCTTCTGTTAAAGTAATCATCTGTGGTAAAATATCAGTGACGTGCAAGTCTTGCATTTCATACCATTTTCCGGTAGACTTCTGCAAGATGTGCACTCTGTAAGTTCCTTTGCCTGGTTCCCCATCGTGTACAATATTCGCTATCAAATCGTAAATCGTATTTTTATGATTGGCTTTGTTTTCTGCAGTCAGCAGCTCGCCGAAGTCTATGTTCCTAAACGCAACGCAAATATTAATTAAAGCACAAAAAAAACAGATGCCACTTACTTTACAGGAAAGTTGACGATAGTCGGATTCTTCTCTACGAAAAAAGTGTTTTTTGTAAATCGTTTAATGTAAAGGATTAGATGGGGTGGCAATCTTATAATTTCAAATTTCTTTAGGAAATTTTCCTTGTACGTTTTATACTCTTTTTCAGTTTGTCCATTAAATTTGGTCAATAACTGATACAAATTTACCTAGAATGATCAATTTGTTTTCTACTAATAATAAAAAATAAAAAATGAAATACTTTCTTTACCTGTGGTATTATATTTTCCCTGAACTCATCAATAAAAAGCGGAGGCGGTGGTAAATCGCAAGTAAGATACAAAAAAGGTGATTCGGTAATCACCTCCTGAAACTCAGGTGTGGCTAATAAAGCTCGTTTCTGTTTGTCATCGAGTTCTGTCGGAGGAATTTTCCGTGTGTAAATCCTCATCGAACCAAGAAATGATTTATATATGATGGAACTGTCCCTCTTCTTTGAGCCATTTAAAGCTCTGTGAAGCGCGTTCAAAAACCACGATAAAAAATCTACCGGATCCCCTACACACAAAAGTCATTGAAACTCACAACGCAATAACATTCTCATCTCATTTACCCTGTTGTGTGAATTGAAATTTCTTACGACTCCACAACACCACCGCTTGTAACATTTCATGCGGTGACACGTGGGCCTTAAAATTGCGAGGGTTCCATAACTTCCTCATAAGTTCACCATATCTCTGGACTAGCAGATAGGCAGAATCACCTGGTGGTCTTTTAACTTTGCTGTAATTTTCTTCTCTTAAAAAATAATCACGTAACGGAGCAACATGCGATAAGGACTGTAAAGTAAAACAAACTATAATAACTTATTGGCATGCATAATTTAAAATCACCTGTAAAACAACGTTGCAATAATCGTTTGCCTTAATGTTATTTAATCCGACAATACCGGGCATGTAAAGAGAACCATCGATTGCCCTAGATAGCTTTGTACTACTATTTAAATTTCTTATATGGGCTTCAGTGAAAGTAGGATTTAAAACATACTTTATATCATCTAAGGACGAGTCTGAAAGTGCATAAATTTATTCTATTATCACTGCAACATAGTCTTGGACTTGCCAATTATTTCATAGTTATCCGGTAAGCAATAAAACTTCAAGGTGTGTAAATTTAAGAATACATGATGGCTTTCTGCAACTGAATGTGTGTAAGCATGCGTGTTCGTTCCTCTCCCCTGAAAGTATTTCCCGCAAACTAAACATGCATATACGTTTATCCGTGTTAGTGAAACAGAGCAGAGCTTCTCAAAGTCAAAATCCAAATATTGTCGGTTTATGGTGTCGAGGTACGGACATAACCTCTGAGTACCTAAAATAAGATGCATTAAGTGTATTTTTTTTTATTATATCTGTTTTGCATACTCTCTTTCTTGATTGTTACCGATTCTGTTGCCTGATAGTTGGTCTTAACCTCTAAAAATTCAATTAGAATTAACGGAATAAAATAGGTACTTGCGAGGCATTTGTTTTTATTTTACCTGTGTAGTTATCTTCCAATTTTAATTTTTTATGCGGAATATCTTCGTAATCTGAATTCATATTTACCACTAATAAACTTCTTTACTGCTGCAGGTTATTTTGAGGTTAGGGAAACGAAGCTCAACAAACGACATTTAATGCCACTTCAATACAGATACTACCGGTGTTGCCAACTTAGGAGATAAATCCCCTTTTAAATCATTAGGAATTGGGAATTTCTTTTTTCAAATAAGGAATTCTCAAATTTTATTTTGTAAAAGAAACTGGAAGCTGAAAAGACGAGAAGAATTGTATTTGTGTGAGATATTGGCAGGCAAATTTTTGTTACCTAATGTTTGTTTCAAATAGTTTCTTTTCTTAATTAATAAATCTACTGAATTATGTTTTAAAATCGATTGTCTTTTGTTTTTACTTTTTTAATGTTATTGCTATATATTCTTTTAAATTTCATTCATTTGTTTTCTCATCTTTCGTTCCAATGACTTTTTTTTTAATTTATTAATCTACTGAATTGTGTGGTAAAATCGATTGCCTTTTGTTTTTATTATTATTTAAATTTTATTATTTCGTTCTTTTTTGATTTTATTTTTTCGCGTTGTTTAAAAAATTCTACTACTTTTTTGGGTTTCTGATGGTTCCTTTCATTATCAAATTATTGATTTATTAAATTGTGTCGTAAAATTGATTGTCTTTTGTTTTGTTTTTTTTTAAATGTATTTTTTTTCAATTATTTTATTTTCTTTGTTTTGTCAGCTTTCGTCCCAAGCAGTTGTTTTTTTTTACTTTATTCTAGTGAATTGTACTGTAAAATTGATGTTGTCTTTTGTTTCTATTATTACATACATATTTAAATTCTATTATGTATTTCGTATTAAAAAAAATCTATTATTACTTTTTCTTTCTCATAGTTCTTTTCAATTTTAAAAAAAATTATTAATTTATTAAATTGTATCATAATATCGATTGTCTTTTGTTTCTGTTATTATTTTTTAAAATTTTATTGATTATTTTTTGAATTTTTATTATTTTGTTTTCTTTGTTTTTGTCACCTCTCCTCCCAAACAGTTTTTAATTAATTTATTATTCTATATTATTCTACTGTAAAATCGCTTGCCTTTTGTTTTTATTATTATTTAAACTCTATTACATATGTCGTAAAATGGATTGACTTTTGCCTTTTTATTGTTTTTAAAAATTTTATTACAATTCACTCCAATACGTACTTCCTTGTTTATTTTAGTAGTTTTTATTATATTGTTTTCTTGATTTTGTCATTATTCCTTTCAAATTGCTTTTTTTTAAATTTATTATTAATCAAGTGAATTGAGCTGTAGAATCGACCGCCTTTTGTTTTTATTTTTTATTTTTATTTAGCTTTATGTATATTCAATGAATTTTTTACGTTTTTTTTTTTTAATTCATTCTTAAATCGAGTAAGAAATTAAGGGATTTTCTATTACTTTGAAAAGAGATTTTTGACAACTCTTGAGGGTTTTTGCTTTTTGCACATTGATAACATTGATATTGATTAGGGAAATTTGTAAAATAATTATAAGTATTGATTTATAATTTATTGTTATTGTAGTCAAATTTTTATTGTAATTTTAGTTTACTTATGTCCAGTAACATAAATGATTAAAGTTACTTGTCAGTTACAATGTGATACAATGCAGCAAAACCACAGTGAAACTGCGTCATATTCTAACTGATAAATAACTTTAATCAATGGTTAAGACATTTATGTTATCGGGCATAAATAGTTTAGTTTGAATGTATATAAAAAATTAATTTACGAAATTTCTGAACGTTTGAACAACTGGACCAGTGTTGCCAATTCCTGGGAATTTTTCTGATTCATGGACATTTTTACAGCTTAAAATTTCAAGAAAGGAATTTATGTAATGGTTAAAGAAGCTTAAAATATTGCAATTTGAGCGAAAACAAACATAAATTAGAATTTTGTCCCAATATGTGGGATAGGCGATAGTCAATAGTTGGCAACACTGTGTCGGATAATTGATTGGAAGAAGACGAAGAAATTGAGAGGTTAGGTGTCCTAACCTAACATTTTAAAGCGATTTTAATTTTTTATTTAATAATTAAATGTGTTTTCATACCGATCTTTATAAATTACAAACTAATTTCTAGGAGATGAATTATTCAAAAGCAATAAAACTCCTCGAGCGACGGGTCCTAACCTCACATCGTACAGTAACGAGCTTAAACCTCTGGGTAAGCCCAAGAACTTTAAATTTCACGTGGCAAATACAATTTCAAAAGTTTCTTTTAAATATAATAGAATGAAGAACTGACGTCTGAAATTAAACATAAAATAGAAAATCATTGGTCCCAACAAATCCACAGTGAAGACTTTAAAGAAAATGATCACACACGTGAAAAGTATTATGTTTTGTCAATGTTTCCGTATCCTTCTGGCCAATTACATATGGGGCACGTACGTGTGTATACCATCAGTGATAGTGTTGCAAGGTTTCAACGTATGAATGGCAAAAATGTACGTTTTTCTTTATTTTTTCATTACCTGGTTTCTTAATTAGTATTTCTGTCTTTGCCACTTCTCCCAGTTATTTTAACCCCTCTACCCCAATTGTTTGCACTATGTGAATAAAATATATTATTTATAAGGTAATCCATCCTATTGGATGGGATGCATTTGGATTGCCCGCTGAGAATGCAGCAATTGACAGAAATATTGCCCCGGATAAGTGGACGGACGACAATGTCGCATACATGAAGAATCAACTCCAACAACTTGGCTGCAGTTTCGAATGGCATCGAGAAATAACCACCTGCAAACCAGAGTATTATAAGTGGACTCAAAGTTTGTTTCTTAAGCTATTCAAATCTGGCTTGGTTTATCAAAAGAAGGTAAACATAAATTGATCCCGTTCATTGATTAAATGCGCTTATTGAAATTAATTCAGGCTTTAGTAAATTGGGATCCGGAAGATCAAACTGTGCTAGCCGACGAGCAGGTCGATGAAAACGGTTGTTCTTGGAGATCTGGAGCAAAAATTGAAAAGAAATTCCTAAAACAATGGTTCATTCGAACTACATATTTCGCTAAAGACCTGCTGATGTCTTTGGATGATCCTGTACTTCAAGACTGGAGAGATATCATCAAGCTACAGAAGCACTGGATTGGGGACTGTGATGGAGTGCGTTTCGAATTTAAATTACAAACTGATGAATCTGTAGAAGAGGATTGTCTAAGTCTGTGGACTAACAAGCCAGAATTTATCGAAGAGGCCAAATTTATAGCTGTATCGAACGAACATACTCTTGCAAAGCACAGTGGAAAAAACATGGGTGGTTCAACAAGGCAATTATCATATTTAGCACAAAATCCTATCAGTGGAGAGTATTTACCAATTTTTGTTACTAATGATATAGAATACTTACCGTTTACTGACAGTCACATTGGTATGTTATAAAAAATTAGGTGTTATAAATAACTTAAGAAAATTATTTGCAGGTATTCCTGCCGTGTTCAAAAGCGATTCTGATTTTGCCCTCAAATTCAACTTACAATTCACTCCAATACAAACAGCCTTAACAGAGCAAGAAATCATAGAAAAACAACAAGATATTTGCAAGACAGCCGAAAAGTTGAAAGTCGGTGGTTACTGGACAAGTGCTAAATTGAAAGACTGGTTGATATCCAGGCAAAGATATTGGGGCACCCCGATTCCTATAATTCACTGTCAGATGTGCGGTGCCCAACCAGTTCCTGAAGACAACTTGCCTGTTGTGTTGCCAAAATTGAGCAAGTTGAGCAAAAAAGGGGGATCTCACCTATCCGAGTGTCTCGAATGGTTAAACACACAGTGCCCTAAATGCAAGGGGGCCGCACTTCGAGAAACCGACACCATGGATACTTTTGTGGACAGTTCTTGGTATTACTTGCGGTATTTGGATCCGAGAAATAACCGAGAAATGTTTGATGTGGAAAAAATTAAACGCACGATGCCAGTTGACTTGTACATTGGAGGAAAAGAACACGGTATTTAATTTACTTATTTATTTGAGTAAAGAAATACAATTTTTCTTCCAGCTGTGCTACATTTATATTATGCAAGGTTTATTGGTCATTTTTTGTATTCGCTGGGACTCTTACCACAGAAAGAGCCATTTAAGAGATTATTAGTGCAGGGTATGGTAATGGGGCGCAGTTACAGAATAAAAGGTACTGGTCAATACATTACCGAAGATGAAGTCACAGTAATAGGTAGGTAAGTAACAATATTTCATTTAAATTTGGGAAGTAATATATGAGCATAATCAACGAGTTCATTTAGATATATTTGTTTGAAAATCTAAATCATATTCGGCAGATTCTAAGAAAAATAAAGCTGTATGCAAAAGCACAAATGAACCTGTGGTAATGTCTTGGGAAAAAATGAGCAAATCCAAACGAAATGGCGTCGATCCATCAGCAATGTTTACCCAGTATGGTGTAGACACAACAAGATTATTAATTATGGCAGATATGGCCCCAACATCCCACAGAAATTGGAATAGCAATAGTAAGGTTTTTTTCACATTTCTAAGTGATTTGTTAAAAATAAAATTTAAGCTTTTCCTGGAATATTGAATTGGCAAAGACGATTATGGTTGACAATCCGAGATTTCATTAAACACAGAAGTAATTTACCAGCAACTATATCCGAGGACCAATTCAAAAGGCATGAAGACTACATGTTCGATTCCAGGAACTATTACGTGAAAGGAACCACATTTAACTACTGCTTATCACAGCAAATGAGCGTGGCCGTCTCAAAAATGCAAGGCTTCACAAATAGCTTACGAGTAAGCAACCTTTTTTCCAGTTTCTCACAAGGTTAAACGCTTGTGTTTATCGCAGAAGGTCCCTGCCGAAATTATTGCACATAGCCCCCAATTCGAGAGAGCATTAGCCTGTCAGATTATTTTATTAGCACCGATGGCGCCTCACTTTGCTTCGGAACTCTGGAGCGGTTTCGTTTCGGCACCAAATCGTTTAAACAGTGGCGAAGAAATCGACTGGCGCAAAATTGTGTTGGAACAGAAATGGCCAGATGTTGATTACGATTACAATTTAGATTTGGTTTGTCAGGTATGACTTAAAGCTACAATTCAAAAAAAAATTTTCTGCAACTTTAATTGTTTGAAGGTGAACGGGCATGAGAACGCAGTTATAAAGATCCCCAGAAAGGAGATAGAAGTGTTGAGTAAAGAAGAAGCAACGCATTTGGCATTGAAGCAAGAAGCTATGCAGAAAATATTAACAAAGAAAACTATTGTAGACGTTAAGTATTCCATATACCCGTGTTATGAAAATGTTGTAAATATTTTAACTGCAAAGCCACCCCCTAAACAAGTTGTTGAAGAACCGATTAGTATTGGGTAAGATGTTCAATAAAGCATTTACTTTAAATCAGATTGAGTAAAACAACTTTTTATTATTTGTGTTGTTTACATCTAGTTTTCGTACTTGCATTATTTTAATTATCACAATGTCTAACTTTGGGGGGTAAAGGTAAAAGGATGGGCGTAATCGGGGTGTTTTCCCAGTAACCCGGGAATCTATCGCCACTAGACATATTACATTGCATGCTTAAAGGGGCTTCGCCATAAACATCTTGGAGGAGTTGCACCCTCATCGGATTCCACTCTATTGCTTTGTAGTTACTTGAAATTGGGTTTCCAGGGAAAGTCTGCTGATTTTCCCACCTTTTCACACACATACGAAAAGCAGTTAGAAATTAGAATTGACAATAAAATAATTTATTACTCGTTCATATATTTGAAGTACGTTGCCAGAGCCTGATCGCTGATTGCACTCTTGCACACCTCCAACGAAGTCGCTGGAAAATAATGGATGTAATTAACACACATTTCGTCACTTATTGCGAATCCTCCTAGTGTAATATTCTCTCTGTCTTCGGTGGTGTAATCACAAGTGGTAATTAATGCATCACCCTGAAATTTGGTATCAGTTATTTGAGAGGAGGGGGAGTTTCATAATCTTAATCGTACCGGGAGGATTGTTACAGGCCGTTTTAATCGTCGTATTTCCTGGAAGTGAGTGCTGTAATGGTTATCACGGTTAAGCTCTGGTAATTCCCTTCCATTTCTAATGTGCCTCGTGTAAACCCTTGCTCCGGTTAAATGCGTGTGTAATTGAGAACCGAAGATTGTGATCCCATCTGGGGGAAGGCTCTAAAATTGAACTTGTTTTTGGAAAGACATATGTTCTTGTTTGATAGTAATTACCACAGCAGTGCATTCAGTCACACAATAACCGACCAAAGGAAATATCGACTGTCGAGGTGGTATAGCCATTTTGTCAGTGTACTCGAGACCTAATTCGATTACTCCAGCATCCATCCTTCTAAGCTTCGATGTTGTATAAAATCTAACTCCGGAGCTATCTCGTATGCCTGAAACGACTCAACGCAATTACACTTTTTAAAATGAGTTTTAGAGTATTCACCGCTTTTCATCTCCGGATTATTGTAGTGAATCTCCAGCATTACAAATTGATTGAAATCTTTTCCACCGATTGGTAAGCCAGCTTCCTGAAAATAATGTACTTAGTTTTATATGTAATAATAAAAAAAGGAAATGGAACCTCTGGATATGCGAAAGCTTTCGCCCCCATGGCCCAAGCTGCGAGCACACGCTTACAAACTTGTGTGGCCTTGGGCCTATCAGGTGCAAAGCATGAACCGACGTACAAAGGAATGTCTTCATCAGGGGGTGCAATGCAATGAAAAACCTCCATGTGATGCACGAGCCCCTCGTTGTTTTTTTGAATGACCGCTTCGTATTGCAGCACGTGATGTTTGTTAATAAATTCTTCGGGTAATTTATGCACATGACACCAATAAGTCGTTTCTTCACCGGGAACAGCGACATTATCGGCCAATACATCCAATGGTTGAGCATGATGTGGAAGCGGATTGTCGGGCAAAATAGTCTTAAGAAGTTGTACTCGAACCATGTTTGTGTCACGTGATTTGGTGCTGATGTTGAGCCCGTTCACTTGATACAGGGGGTCTTTTCCTTTTGACCAAATGATATGCGTGGTTCCATCCTTGAAAAAGTCATTGTAATTCGTGCATTAAAAGTTTTTCATTTTTGGTTTCACCTCGATGATGTAATCGTTGGGGTCACACGTGTCGAATTGTCTTTGGAACATGAACTTGGTGATGTTGCCTCTTTGTTTGATTTTAAAATTTCTGCAGTCCTGTTTTTTGTCTACTGATATCATGCCTTTTTCATCCGCCAATACGTCCTAAAAGTTGATAGAGTTTTTAAACAACCAAGGGATGCCTTAATTGTAGCAAGAAGTTAAGGTGAGATCTCAATTTTAGAAGTTCAAGTCTAAGTGCTTTCTATTAGTTTATTTAATTATCGAAAAATAAAGATGTTCCTTCAAGTCATTATACTCATTTAGATATGAAAGGTATTTTCACATTCATAAATTTTAGTCTGTGCTTAAATGCCGTCTTTGTTCGAGTTTCCAATGAAAATCAACCAAGAGTATAATCGCAAGGAGATAAAATTTCCCTTTGTATTCACCAGATAGCATTCAAAGCGAATTATTAAATGAACTGATTGTGATTTGATTATGAAAAGAAAAATTTTCTATTATTTAATAGGAGTTTCTCTTAGCTAATCAATACTACTAACAATCTTTGTGCATTTTTACCTGAAACTGCAATTTTCCTTTCCAATTATACCACAACAGGCAATAATCGGCAGGAAATGACTCTCCCCTCTCTGAAAATCCAAATGCAAACCACCTGAACTCACTAGGCAAATGAATTTCGAAAAATAATTCTTCATTATTATAATCAATCTCCCAATCCAACGTCATCGAGTTTCCCTCATCTAAGGGCACGTGAAATATCTGCGGTCTTTTTTGTTGATGTGCTGCGACGAAAAATTGTTTTAATTTTTGCCAACAAAAACAAACAATGGGTTGTATTTACCTGTGCGTGAGAAACATTTTGGGATGACGAACAGTAAAGTTATTAGAATTGTCTTCAACATTTACAACTATTTCGCGCGAAGGAAATTCAGCAAACGTTTGAAAATCAGGCGTCGCGTTTTTATATACTCGTAAGGGTTGGCGCGTGCGTTTCACGGGGGTAGAATTCTTGTAATAAATCGACTAAACATTTTAATAAATTAAAGTAGGGAAAGTGTATTAAGAATATTGCTGACTCAGCTCTTCATTTAAGCTAAATTAATTTATGTCTCTCTACTGACTCGGTTTTGGACTCTGCATAAATTAATTGGCATAATTAACGTAATTGTGATGATTGATTTTTTCTGAATTTTAAAACAATTATGCTGTTTTCGTTTCATTATATCATAATTTTTACGAAATTAACTAAAATTGAGTAACTGGCAATATAGAAAGTGTTAGGAAAGAGTTTATACATGGCAAAATTTGATTTCATAATTTTTACATTCTTTATTAATAATTTTTTTTTTAAAGTTTTTAAAGAATCTCCCTGTATGTTAGAACGAGTCACTTGTTTTTCTCTCTTGAAAATTTTTATATGCTTCTTCTTTGTTTCTTTTTCAATTGTTTTTCGTTTTCCTTTTGTTTTCTTTCTGTTACTTTCATTTTTCATTTGTTTGGTCCTGTATTTTACGTTTTGTTTGCCTCTTGTTTTTCATTTTTCATTTCATTTTTGGTTGTTGTTTTGTTTTCAATTTTTTCCCTTTCCATTCAGTTTTCATTTGCCTTTGGTTTTTCATTTGATTTCATTTCGTTGATATTTAAAAAGTAGGTGATCGTTTAATTGTTTAATTGTTTAATTTTTTTTTTTCGTTTTTGTATTTTTTTGCTTTTTATCATTCCTTCGCCTTCATAATTTTTAATGTTCTTAAACAAATTAATTTCGTTAATACATAATTTAACGTCATTCGTTTCTATTCACTTGTTTATTTGTTTTTGTTTTAGTTTCAATTTTTTTCTATTTAGAGCAAGACGTTTCTTGTTTTTCATTTGTTTTTTTAACGGAATAGAAAAACTGCTTTCTGTCTTGGTTTTCAATTTTTGTGTCAATGTGTCAATCCATCGTCCTTATTAATAATAATAATAATAATAATAAGGAGCCGATCTGTTTTTTTCTTGTTTCATTTTTTATTTGCTTCCTCTTTGTTTCTTTTTCAATTGCTTTTCGTTTTCTTTGTCCACTCATTATTTACTTTCATTTTTCTTTCGTTTTATTTTCTATTTTAAATTTTGTTTGCCTTTTGTTTTTTCTTCAAATTTTTCCTTTCTACTCAGTTTTTTATTTGCCTTTGGTCTTTCATTTGATATTTTCATTTTAATTTTCTCCTTGTTTTTCATTCGTCACTCTTTTTTAGGCTTTTGCTTTTCATTTGTTTTTTTGTTTTCATTTTTTCCTTGTTTTTTACTTGTCTCGTTTCATACTTTATTTGCTTTCTGTCTTTGTTTTTGTTTTCTTTTTTCAATTTTGTTTTTGCTTTCAGTTTGCTTTCATTTTTTATCATTTACTTTATTTCATTTTTTGTTTTTTAATTTTTTTAAATTAATTTTAGTTTGATGTTTTCATTTTAATTTTCTCCTTATTTTTCATTCGTCTCTCTTTTTATTTAACATTTGTTTTTTTTTCATTTTTGAATTTTGTGTTTCATTTGTTTCTTTTTTCATATTAATTTTTTTCATTCACTTGTCTCGTTTCGTTCTTTATTTGTTTTCTGTCTTGGTTTCTAATTTTTTTTTTTCAAATTTGTTTTTCCTTTCGATTTGCTTTCCTTTAGTGTTACCTCATTTTAATTTTTTATTCGCCTTTTGCTTTTCATTTTTCCGTTTCATTTTTGGTTTTTGATTTTTTATTTGTTTTTTTTTTTTTTTCTAAATTTTGTGTATCGGTCTTAGAATACATAAGAAAATTAGTTTTTTTTTATTTTTGAAAACTGCTGTTTTAAGTTTTCTTTTTTATTTTCACTACTTACGTTACGTAAGTACGTTATCTTCCAAACGTATTAAAGCAAGGGCCTTAAGAAAAGATTCATTTTCACCCTTCAGTTTAAATTTTAAAAGAAAATCGCTTTTTGGCGATATTTTATGAAATTGCCTATAAAAAAATTGGCAACCCTGCATGTGTTATCATCAGACTTCGGATATTTCGTAGCGTTGTCATGGTTACGCAAGGAATGGATATTTTTCATTGGTTCTCGTATTGCGTAACCATGGCAACGCTCCGAAATGTCCGAAGTCTAATTATCGTCAGAGAATTATCAACCATTTTTTTAGGTATTTAAAATACCTACTTCTTTTACAGAATCTTTAAAATTTTAATCGATTTTAATTGTTAATTTAAAATATTTTAATTAACTCATCTAAATTATTAATTATGAGCAGGAAATTATAAATTAGTTGCTCCAATTAATTAATCCTCATCGCCCTCGAGCAAAGCAATTAATGGAGGCCCCACGTAATAATAAATTACAATTAAGATTTAAGTTATTAATATCGTTTTGCACACGTATATTCGAGATTATACGCGCAAAACATATCCCCAAGAGAATTCCAATACTTGAAATTCCTCAATGATCACGATCGTGGAATGCAATTTAGGTGTCACGTGACTGCTGCGGTGGAATTTCTACTACATTAGGAATTACGTTGCTGGAATTTTTAAGTAATTGCTTTCATGGCGTGCAAATGTCATTTGTTGAATTTCTTCTGAAAATCGAAATGAAGTTGTAACGTCTATTTATGTAGTAACTTCGTTGCTATATTATTTCGATTCAAAAGTTGGCTAACCTGCATTGGCGCATTTATTAAGCGAAGTTTCTTCTTCATAACGGAATTGGTATTTTTAAATAAACGTTGATATTTTACAGTAAATTCAAGGGTAAGATTCCTTTTGTTGTATTAAATTATTAATGACTGCAATATTATTCAGTTGATTCCAATGACATATCAAATACTAATTACATTTTTGTGTACAGAATGAAAACAAGTTCTGTCCTGCTATTGTCAAAACTAATTTTAATTTATGTTTGATCTTAATTTTATTAGAATATGAGGGTTTTTTCTTTATTTCACAACAGCACTTGCTAATTTTACTGTAATAATCCACAGCAAATAGAAATGTCAACTGGACCAACTCGGACCATATCCAAAATTTACTCCGATGTATTAGTCGGTAAGCCAAAAGAATTTTGGGATTACGATAGCTTCACCCCTCAGTACCAAGACATTGATCTTTACGCCTTGACGAGAAAGCTTGGCAGAGGTAAATACAGCGAAGTATTCGAGGCATTTGATGAACGCACGAATGACAAAGTCGTAGTAAAACTTTTAAAGCCAGTGAAGAAACGCAAGGTTAAACGTGAAATTAAAATCTTAGAAGAACTACGTGGAGGCATTAATATAATAAAATTGTTTGGAGTGGTCGCAGTAGACTCTCTGCATACTGCCCTTGTGTTTGAACAGGTTCACAATGCTGACTTCAAACATATATACTTCATGCTATCCGAATTTGACACTCGTTATTACGTCTACGAATTACTCAAGGCCTTAAATTATTGTCACAGTAAAGGCATCATGCACAGAGATGTTAAACCGCACAACATAATCGTCGATCAATCTCAGCGAAAACTTAGGCTTATTGACTGGGGTTTGGCTGAATTTTATCACCCAGGCCAAGAATACAACGTCCGAGTAGCATCGAGATACTTTAAGGGCCCTGAATTACTAGTCGAGTATGGTTATTATGATTATTCACTCGACATGTGGTCGCTAGGATGCATGTTTGCTTCTATGATTTTCCGTAAGGAACCGTTTTTCAGCGGCAACGACAACTACGACCAGCTAGTTCGCATAGTGAAAGTCTTAGGGACATCCAGCTTATACTCTTACCTAGAAAAATACAACATCTCGGTTTCTACCCATCTCCAAGACCTGATCGGGTCGCACAACCGAAAAAAGTGGGATCGCTTCATCAAAACAGAAAACGAGTACTTGGTAAGTGAGGATGCGCTTGATTTGTTGGAGAACCTGCTGAGATATGATCACATGGAGCGAATTACGGCCAGAGATGCTCTCGAGCACAGATACTTTGTTCCAGTCATACGGTATCATAAAAATAAACAGAACCTGGAGTTAAACAGTACAGTCTGCGGTGAGGGTGAAGGTTTGGAAGCTAGTCATTAATGTAAATTATCCTAATTTCAGTTTAAGTTCCACAAGCAAAAATTTGTTCTATGTTTTTAAATAAATTGTCTTCAAATGAATATGCACTTTTATTTCAGCTTATTTTATTTATTTGTAAAACATTCTTTAATTGATACTGTCTCATATAAACTAGTACAAGTATAAGAGATAAGTACGAGTAAATTATGAAAAAAGGTTGGGCTATTTTGGGGTCTATAAAAATATACAAAAAAATCTGGTCTGTCCACATTCAAGAAACTAAAAATTCTCAATTTTCTAAATTTTGAATAATTTATTAATTTTTTTAAGATGGAGCCTTTAAAATTCAGTGTTTTTTATATTAAATTCGATGGGCAAATCTGGCAATCTAAAAGAAAATGATTCGGAGGAGACTGTTTTTCACCATTTTTGAAATAACTAAGCAATTAACGTTTTGTGTTCTAACTCTATCAGTTTGAAACTTGTATTATTAATGTGACTGTATAATCATTATGTTAAATTGCACAGATTTTCTTTCAATAGCCTACTCTGTTTCAATTTATTTTCGATCACTCGATACAATCAAAAAGAAAAAGCTCCCATTTATTCTTGTTTTCTTGTGATGCTTGTTTTTTCTACCTCGTATTGCAATTTAAGCTATTTTTGTGCATTTTTCCTTTAAAATGTAAGTATTTTTGTCTTCAAAAATTCTCTTTCTCAAGAAATATCACTTATTGCAATTGCAACACTGATGGAAACTAAAGTACATTACTGACCAAAAATTTGAAATCAAATCCGGATCAATTAAAACAGGCGACGCGTTCAATAAAAACCGTTATCAAGTAGGCTTATGTCAAATGTAAATTTTGCAAAGTCACGTCGTAACTATACGATTATTATAAACATAATCAAACTTTTATATACATTTAATTACGATTTTCTACAAAATTTATAATAAAACACAATTAATGAAATAAAACATTTAGCTATTTTATTAGAAATACCTCGAAGATGTAAACAAAATCTTTGACAGTTGAGGCAGTAATTCAAGGTTTCAACATGCGTACTAAGCTACGACGTGTCGTCATAAAATAAAAGCAGAGCCTTCTTGATAACTGATTTTTTTGAACGCACTTTATTTAAAAATGTGACATGATACGCATAAAAAGTATTGTAATAATTTATAACACCAGCAGACACTTGGCAATTTTCAAATTAACGTATTCTTCAATGTGTTGGAAATGTCGTTATCTTTAAGATAAGCTATGAATTGCCAGTTAATGTTTTGTGCGATCTCTTCAGCGCCATGTTACTTTTGAATGATTTTCTGCTTTATACGCGGATACAACAATTAATACGCAACGAATTGTGAAATGGAGGTCGCCGAAATCGTGTCGCTCGGTTGTGTTGGTTAGAATTCTGTCAGAGCCATGGATGTTTGTGCTGTTTATTGAATTTTGTCCGGCTATTGAGGAAAATCACGGAGTGGCTAACACCTAGTGGAAATTTTGTGAAGGGTCCTATAATAAGGAAAACATTGGAGTGACATTTGGTTAACCTATGAAAAACATTAAATTGAATAGTTTGTGTGTGACGGTTCCTCACAATAAATATTCTTCAGTACGCATTCTTTATATGTGACTAATGTGCTTGTGCTTATGCAAAGGCTTCATCCAACTTAATAATAAATTGAATGAAAGAAAGACATTAGTGACAGTTTTTTTTCCTTATTGAAAGCGCCATCTCTTGGTTGCTGATTTTCGTCAATAACATACATTGAAAATGGTTTGCGCAAGGCGAAAGAAACAAAGAAATTGTGAAACGGTCCGGATTACGGATTCATTAGTTTTGTCCGGATTAAGGGATTCATAATATAAATAATAATATTTTAATAAAATATTTTATTTTTGTTTATTTTTTCAAATTTTTGCTTTCCATTCATTTGCCTTTGGTCTTTCATTTCGTTGATATTTAAAAAGGAGATGATCGTCATTTGTTTTTTTTTTACTGTTTTGTGTTTTCGTTTTTCAGTTTATTTTTCTTTGCTCAAAATTAATTTCGTTGTTAACGTCATTCGTTTCTTCCTACTGACTTTTAGTTTCTATTTTTTTTATTTAGCAATCGGTTTCTTGTTTTTCATTTGTTTATTTTAAACAGAATATAAAAATTAATTGTCATTTCTTTTTGTTAATTTTTAAAATTCGTTTTACATATTCCAATTTCATTTTCATTTTTTTCCATATGTCAATTCATCGTCCTCACGTTATTCAATTGTTATTGGCCTTTTTGAACGGAATGGGAAAATTTTAATTTCGTTAACATTTTAAAAAGGAGGTTCACCGTCATATGTTTGTCATTTTTTTTTTCATTTTTCACTTTAGAGTTTCAGTTTGCTTAGAGCCTACTACTATTGCCCTGAGCAATGGTTTTAAGAAATATTTTAATATAATAACTATAATATTTTCGCCCTGTTTTATTGCGAATCGAACTAATTAATTGGGAAGAGAATCCCTGCTTGTGACTTTCGTATCCTGGGATGTGTGGTACTTGATATTTGAATATTTAAATGAAAACCGTGATAAATAATTACAATGTTTTTCTCCATAATCAAAGAATTTAAAATTCAAATTTTTGCGCCTTTTTTTAAAATTCGCACTAGGGAAATTTGGGTTCTTAAGGGAATAAATAAAATTGAAGTGACGTAAAAGCAAATTTCTAATTACAATTATAAGATCACTCGGACGCATAAACAGACATTCGTGTATTGTCATGAAAATTCTTAATATTAAAGTCACAGTCGAACGGAGCATATGCATTATTTGATTGACGTCGTAGTCTCAGTTTCAATTGGCAACACTGACCAATTATTAGTAGCAAGCGAAGAGTAGTTAACGTCAATTTTCATGTGATAAATAATGAAAGGGTTGAAGTGGCTCAAAGTTGACTCGCTGTGAAAGTAATATCAGCAGTTAAAAAGATTTTCAATCGATGCAATAATTCAAATAACTACATTACAATGGTATTTTGAAATTTATTATATTTTAACCTATAATCTGCATTGTGTTCATTATTCATTTGTTCTGTTTGGATTATGAAACCCTGCACTTTGTATGTCATCCAATTTTTTTTTACTTAGCAACAGCTATACTTACACATTGATAAACTGTTTCTTACATTGCATGACGATGTGGTCATTTATTCTTGTAATTTGTTGAAAATAATTTAATTGTTTCAGTCTTATCAAGACGATGAAGAGGGTGTGGGATATGATGGGTTGGATAAATCTTTCCCGAAGGATTTTGGTTATGGTGGCTTCGAGGGGGAACATGAAATCACCATGTCTTCGACCGGTGATCAAAAGCCGAGGATATTGCTCATGGGTTTGCGCAGGTAAACTAATTTGGGTAAGGCTACAGTTTAGGGACCTCCTGAACTCTAGGATTACCCTAATTTGGTGTTTCAAAGCTGAGTGTACTTAGTTCATGTGGTGCAGATCTGGTAAATCGTCCATCCAAAAAGTGGTGTTCCACAAAATGTCTCCGAATGAAACCCTTTTTCTGGAGAGCACAAACAAAATTGTAAAGGACGATATAAATAATTCCAGCTTTGTTCAGTTTCAAATATGGGATTTTCCAGGACAAATTGATTTTTTTGATGCAACTTTCGATTCTGATATGATATTCGGAGGATGTGGAGCTTTGGTTTATGTCATTGATGCTCAGGTTAGTCTAATACTTCTTTTGATTACAAGGAATATCTTTAATCTGCAATATATAAAGAGCAACAATGATTGAAGGTCATGTGGTTTCTTATTCATGTGGTAGTTATTCTGAATCAGGGTGAATAAGAGCAATTAGGAAACCTAATTTATAAATAACTGTTAATAAGAGAATACTATAATTTTTTATAAATTTAAGGATGATTATATGGAAGCTCTTCATAAATTAAACTTAACCGTCACCAAAGCCTATAAGGTCAATCAGAACATAAAATTTGAAGTCTTCATTCATAAAGTCGACGGGCTAGGGGACGATTTTAAAATGGAATCTCAAAGAGACATTCATCAAAGAGCCACTGATGAATTAACAGACGCAGGTAATTTTAATAATGTTGCTTTTAGTAGAAGCTTTATCATGTTATTTCAGGCTACGATCAAATTCATCTCAGCTTTCACCTTACATCCATATACGACCATTCTATATTTGAAGCGTTTTCAAAAGTCGTACAGAAGTTAATTCCCCAACTGCCTGCACTAGAGAACCTACTGAATATTTTAAATACAGTAAGTCGACTAAAAATTGAAAGCTGGAATTTATATAATGCCTCATTTATAGAATTCAGCAATAGAAAAATCATTTTTATTCGACGTAGTATCAAAAATCTACATAGCTACTGATTCAACGCCTGTAGATATGCAGAGTTACGAGCTTTGTTGTGATATGATAGACGTTGTAATCGATGTTTCTTGGATTTACGGGTATTACATTAAACAACGTTAATTCGCAAATTATGCTCACATGTAACTTTGTAGGGTAAGAGAAGATCAGGATGCAGCTGCCTTTGATGAACAGAGTTCTAGTCTTATTAAACTCAATAACGGAACTGTGCTATACTTGAGGGAAGTTAATAAATTTTTGGCACTAGTTTGCATTTTAAGGGAGGATAATTTTGATCACAAAGGTAAATTCTCACTTTGTTGAATCATTCATTTATAATCGACTTGTCGTTTTAGGTATAATAGATTACAATTTTCTTTGCTTTCGGGAGGCAATCCAGCAAGTATTCGACCTTAGAAATAAAATGCAAATGTCTGCAGCGACTAGCTCGGCCGGAAGCCCGATAGTAAATGGTAAAAACAGTTTAGGCGATAGACAATTGAGCCCGGTTCTTAACGACGAACACAACTAATGAGTTACGTTTGGGAATGCAAGTTTCATATTAGTGCCTTTCTTTTAAGTTTAATTTATAGGTAAAGTAAAACTGGCAATGCTATTGTAATTATGTACAAATCCGCTGAGTTTATTTAACGTAATACTGCACTATTATATGTGTATTTTATGGTTTATGTTGAAGGAAAAGGAGAGATTTAACTGTTAGTCATGCGTTCAACATTTTGTGTACTTTTTTATAATATATATTTGTGTGTATATATAGAAATATGCAAGTGTAGTTCCAGTGTATCAATTATTAATATATAAATGCAAATATTTCTTTTTGGTAGTCATTGTTGATGCCTTGACTTGAATTTGTCTAAATTTAAAGTACTCTCACATATTTTTTTAACAATCTTTTTATACTATTGTAGGAGATTAATATAATAATACAAGTATACACTAAGTAGGGTTAACTGTTGATGGGCGTTGTCGTTTTAACAATAAAGGAAAGTCCTCGTTACATGCATTAAACCTTCTTGTAGTTGGGGTAGATGACGTACATGAAGCATTTTGAGTTGTAGAAGCAAATGGAATCAATGAAGAAGAAGAATTAGCAGCAGCAGCAGCATTTAAACCAAGCGCAGCCGTGGTGTTTACAGCATTAGGAGCAGACGGATTACAAGGACTGTAAGATGCAGATGCATTTGCTGTTCCGGTCGTGCAAGTACACATTTCATGATGACCTTCTATGGACTGTCCGAAATTGAATTTGTTCATGTAATCCTGTATACATTGTTCCATGTTTACCGAGAATGCTCCATCCATGTGAATCGCTTCTGTCACCGTGAAAATAGGGAAAAGCGTAGTCGTTTTAATTTGATCCATGTTTTCCCCAATTATGTTATTCATTTCAGGTGTCATTAAGGTTGAAATGTATGCGGGTGGTGTGAGAGTACTGCATGAACAAGAATCAGTTGGTGTGACACATGTAGCAGGTGTAGTAGGCGTTATACAAGTAGAAGCAGAAGAAATGGTAGCTATTGTACAGGTAGGTGTCGTACATGTAGCTATTGTAGTAGGTGTCATACATGTAGGTGTCACACATGTAGATTCTGTAGTGGGTGTCATACATGTAGTTGTTGTACTTGTACTAGGTGTTGTACTTGTACTAGGTGTTGTACTTGTTGTACAAGATGTTGTACTTGTACTAGGTGTTGTACTTGTTGTACAAGGTGTTGTAGTGTATGTAGGAGCTGTTTTACAAGTCGTTGTACTTGCACTAGGTGTAGTAGTACATGTAGGAACTGTCTTACAAGTAGTTGTTGTAGTAGTCGTTGTACATGTACTAGGTGTAGTAGTACATGTAGGAACTGTTTTGCAAGTAGTTGTTGCTTGTGGAATACAAGTAGGAAGTGTTTCACATACTTCTGCTTCAATCGGTTGACATGTAGGCTGCGCTTCATTTTCTTCCGATTCATCCGATTCACATACGGGTGTGGTAGTTTTAATACGGTGGGCATTTTTGTTTTTTTGTGGCTTTGCGACCGTACGTCTGCCTTTTTTTAATTTAACCAAAACGTCCAAGCTAATTTGTTGTGATAATACGCATTTGACTCCGGTCCACTAATTAACCAGTAATTAACCACTAATTAACCAGTCGGTCCACTAATTAACCAGTGACCCCAATACATCTGCCTTTTTCTGGATAATGAGTGGCACTCTCCTGAAATAATTTGTTATTTCAAATGGTGCCTGAGAAAATAATATTTCCGTTGAGAAAGCGCACTGTGCACTTTGAAGTGGCAACAATTAAATCCGAATAGTTTTTTTAATAAAATAAAATTGAGAAAAATAATCTGTATATTTATGTAATAATAATATAAATAAATTAATGGTTTTTATCCATTATTCAACTGTCTCTTAAGTAGTAGCGGGAATTGGGTGGCACAGAGGGTGTTATAATTGGAAGTGGTGTAATTAACCGTCGTAAAAAGCATATTAAATGGCATGGTGGAAATTGCGACATCTTCTGTTTCATTTGCAGAGTGTGTATGATGTGTGATTCGACGACCGGCATGTGTGGAGGCAACGTGTTGGGTGTATGTCTTTCCGAATTTATCAAACAGAACTTTTATGGTTTCCTTTCCTGAAGGACACGTACATAAACCAGGTGACAAAGCACCATTGTGATTTTTAGAATTTGATGGGCTCAAATTGGCATTCGTTGAAACAGTTTGTGAAGTAGTTAAACTCGTTGTTACGGTTGTTGTGTCAACCGATGTTGAATCTGTGCTGTTCACAGGATTTTCGCGTATGCTACGTGTTACATTTTCACTCCTCAGAGTACTTGCAACAGTTGAAACCATTGCACTAGAAGCATTTTGAGATATGCTTGAAGTATTTGAACTTGTGGTGTAATTCCTGGAAATATTTGCAGCAATATCAGCTACACTCAGTGTCACATTTTCATTCTTCAGAGTACTTGTACTGGATGAAACTGTGGTACTGAAATTCCCTGAATTTGTAGGATTAGCAGGTACTGTCTTAGGAGGACAAGTGCAGTTTCCAGGTTCAATTCTCGAAGAGTTCTTAGATTGCGTGCCATTAGATTTAGCATCGGTCCCATTTTTAGATGGCATTGTATTTTTTGAATAATCAACATTTTCCCTGTGTTCATCAGATTTTGAACGTTCATCAGTTTTCGTGTTCTCATCAGTTTTTGAATTGCCATTTGTTTTTGTGTGTTCAACGGTTTTTGATTGTTCATTATTTTTAGCGTCATCACTTGTTGATTGTTTATTATCTTTAGGTTCATTAGTTGTTGATTGTTCATTATTTTTAAGATCATCAGCTGTTGATTGTCTGTTATTTTTAGGTTCATCGGTTGTTGATTGTTCATTATTTTTAGGTTCATCAGTTCTTGTGTGTTCAACCGTATTTGATTGTTCATTGCTTTTAGAATCATCAGTTCTTATGTGTTGTTCAACGGTTGTTGATTGTTCACTATTTTTAGTTTCATTGGTTTTTGTGTGTTCAACGGTTTTTGATTGTTCATTACTTTTAGAATCATCTGTTTTATGTCTGTTGAAGCGTGTTACATTTCGCCGAACCAAAACATCAGCAAACACCTGCTGCGATACGATCGGGGTTGTTTCATCCTCTGTTCTCCCTCCTACAATCCAGTGTCCCCATATTAATTGCATGCCCGTTCGATAGGCCTTACACTCCCCTAAAATAATTCACCTTTATTACTTTGCTCATCAATGTGTTTGGTACCACTCAATCAATCGATTACTGAATTTACAATGAGAAAATAATATTTCCATCGATTGCTTACGACTTTTACTTTGAAGCGGCAACTTAAATAAAACTTACTAGTTGTTTATCAACTTTATTTAAGACTAGATTCTTTTTTTAATAAATAAGTAAATTATACAAGCTAAGTACTACGGGTCCGTACATTTTATTACTGGTTATGGTTTGTGTTTCTTAATTCTGAAAGTACGTGTGTTCTCTGTTGGAAATAACAATGGAAAGTCTTTTATGTATTGAGCCCGTCTTTCCGTTGCGTTTGTAAATAATGTTGGTGGACCGGGTGTTAAAGAACTTGGTGAAGAAGTGTATTGTAAATTTTCTTTGGTTGAATTGAGTAGTGTGTTCTCTTCTGTGTGTAATAAAGAAGGAAAATTTGATGAAATATACACATTTCCAGGACTTACAGTTGTTGGATAATTTGCTAAGCTACTAGGATTTGCTGTTGTTGGATTCGGATTTGGTGTTTGATAACTTACTACCATACTGGGACTTGTCATTGGATAACTTGGTAGTTTACTAGGATCTGCAATTGTTGGATAATTGGGGTTTGAAGTCGTTAGATAACTTATTAATTTACTAGGATCCACTGTTGGGAAATAAACTTGTCTACTCGGATCTGATGTTGTGAAATTTATTCCTAATTTACCAGGCTCTATTACCGTTGGATAATTTGCTAGTGTATTAAGATTTGATGTTAAAAAATTTCCTAATTTACTAGCATCTGCCACTGTTGGATAATTTACAGGTTTACTAGGACCTGATGTTGCTAAATAAATTGTTGGAGAGTTTGCTACCTTATTAAGATCTGCCATGGCTGGATAATATGTTGGTTTAATATAATCTACCGTTGTTGGATAATTTACTGATCCATTAGGATCTACTATCACTGGATAATTTGATGGTTTTTCAAGGTCTACTTTTGTTGGATAGCTTGCTATAATGGGTACATATCTTAAATAGCCTGGTGAAAAATCAACGTTGCGAATTGTGACCTGATTTGATACTAAAGGCAGAGCTGTTGCATTAACAATATTTAGTGGCGTGGAAATTGTTTCTTCGATGAACTTATTTGTTACAGGAAGCGGTGTAAGCGTGGGAAGTAATGTTAGTGTAAGAGGAGAGGGGGTTGTCAAAATGTCCATTGCTAAGTGATTCAAATTTGGTACCAATAATGCTGAAGGTCCCAGTTTAGCAATAAATACGGGAAGATCTGTTACATTCGTCGTAAAAAGTTCCGGGGAAGTACGCACTTCAGTTCCATCGTTTGTTGAATTGAACCCCCAGACAGCTCCTGTATTACTTTGAACCCCCTTCTGTGCTTCAAAGCTAACAGTGGGGTTGTTCCTCGTTGCCTCAGTACGCATCAAATAATTAAACAAAAGAATGCTGTTCTGGTCAGATGTAGTAATGGGTGCCACTAAAGTAGTGTCAAAGTTCGGTGGTAGGGGAAACATCAGCGAGTCTTTCACAAATTGCTTTCTTAGGGGTTTCAAATTTGTTTGTATGGGCAAGTTGAATCTGGATCTGTTGGTCAAGAGTAACTCGATGGGTTTTTTCGTTGGCAAAATTAAATTAGTCCCTGCCATATAATCTTCTATACATTTTTCCATGTTGATGGTTAATCCTTTAAGTATGTCTGGAACTGTTGCACCGAAGCGTTTACGCGTTGAGAAAAGAGGGAATGTCATATCAGGTGAGAAATATGGAGATGCTGTTGTCCGTGGTCTTCCAGTTGGCATTGGTAAATTCTTCATAGAATTTTCATCCAAAGTAGTTGCTGTATTTTCACATGTACAAGGTATATGATGAAGACACGTAGTCATAGTGCTACTACCACGTGTAATTGATGCGGTTGAGGTTTCTGTAGTTGAGTTTATAGTGGTTGACAAAGAATAGATATTAATTGTAGTGTTATAAGAAGAAGTTGATGATCCAGGAGTGACTGTTGAATACGTACTAATAATGGTAGTTGTATTTGTTGATGGTTTAGAGGTATTTGCTGATGGTGTAGAAGTAATTGCCGAACTTGATGTAGATGCATTAGAACCTGTAGTAGATATAGTACTAGGTGTGGAAGATGTTATAGTAGATATACTACTAGGTGTGGAAGATATTATAGTAGATGTGGTACTAGGTGTGGAACATGTTATAGAAGATGTGGTACTAGGTGTGGAAGATGTTATAGTAGATGTGGAACTAGTGTTAGAAGTGGAATATGTAGTAGTAGATGTGGAATATATTTCTGTACTTGTGAATGTAGAACATGTACTAGTAGTACTAGTAACTTTCCGTTTCAGCTTTACAAAGATATCAAAAAAAACTTGATGAGTTAAAACGCTCTCGAAATCAGCTTTTGTTGGTTCTCCTGTAATCCAATGACCCCATATGATTTGCAGGTCTTTTGTATATGCTCTACACTCTCCTAAAATAATGACGTAATTATTTTGTAGCCTGAGTATCCAGTGGTTTTTTTGGTCTAAAAAAATATTAAGAAAATAATATTTCCCCATTGTACACACTATGGAATGTATTATTTTCCAAGTAATTGACGGTACCAGACAATTGAAAACTAGTATTACTTTGAAGTGGCAACTACTTTGAGCGATTTGCATTACCTGGACCAAAAATATTTAATGCAACAGATCTTCTTAAGTCAATTCTTCACTGGTTTCTAAACAAATAATTCGTCTTAAATGTGTTTATATTCCCATAGTGTAATGAATGTAGAGTGTACTGTTGTAAATATTTTTTGAACGTGTTCAATTTTGTTGCCCAACAAAGTAAACACATGCAGTTAGGAAAAAGAAATGGAAAATATTATTTCCTACATATTTGTATAAACAGGGTTGCACAACACAAGATGCTCCAAATTTTGATTAACTAAACATTGAAGTGTCTATAAACTTCATAGTGTTGTACAATTTATTAATGTCGTTATTATACGTATAGGACAGGTCTCCATAGAACTAAAAGCATTTTTAAAAATTTTAATAATCACAGCGATTGTTGTGCAACCCTCTTACATACATCTACTCAAACTACGTTAAATAAAAATTGTATTGTAGAAAAAATTTATTTAAAAAAAATTGTATATATTATTTTTTGTATAATAAAAAATAAATGCTTAATACATACTAGCATAACTAATCTTACTTTGGCGCAGCAACAGCAACAGCTGAAGCTGCTGTCGATTGAATAGTAGTTGCACCGGCAACTGTAGTTGCACCGGCAACTGTAGTTGCACCGGCAACTGTAGTTGCACCGGCAACTGTGGTTGCACCGGCAACTGTGGTTGCACCGGCAATTGTGGTTGCACCAGCAACCGTAGTTGCATTTGCTGCTGCAGTTGCTCCAGCAGCTGTAGTTGCCCCAGCTGCTGTAGTAACACCAGCCGTTGCGTTGGCAGAAGCAGTAGTACTTCCTGCTTTACCAGAAGTACTACCACCTACAGTGGTAGAATGAGCAGTAGTGTTTGCTTGCTTGCCAGCGGTAACTTGAGTAGCTCCAGGTCTTAGCATTTCTAATCGTTGCTTTCGCATAGTATGTAAAGATTCTCTGACCCACAGATCGCTTAAAATTTGATAAGAATTTTTTTCATCGCTACAGTCTCGTGCCTGTCGAACGTACAACCAATGCCCGGCAATCGTTTCTTTATGTTTGCACACTTTACATTCCCCTGAAATTATTCACAACTTTCACATAAGTGATTTCCTAACACGAGAGAGCAATTTAAATTTGATATCTAGGGTTGCCAACTGCCTGAACGTTATTATGGAGACCTGTATAGATAGCTTCGCGAATAAACTGAAATTCAAGCTCACATACTATGCAGCTGAAGACACTTCAACTTGTTTACTTAAATGAATATAAAAAGGCTTACTAAGTAACACTTATGCACATAAAAATATCTATGAACAGCACCAACTATAACTTATTGTAAAAATAAAACATTATAATTGTGTGTAACTACAAATTATACTATTTTATTTTAATCATATGAGAATGTATTTAAATTGTATTACTCTGTATTTGTTGCAAGTTAATTTTTTATTTTGTTTCCTATGCTATGTTAGTTGTTATCATTTCCAAATCTAAGAAGTTGTATGTATTATAAGCTAATCTTAGCAGCACCAAGGAATATATCTATAAATTTAAATGTTAACAAAATCATGTAATCATCAACTTATGGATTGAAGCAGATTATGTTACGCGATGAATCATAAAATATGTAAATACCTTTCATTAATCAAATTTATTAACATTAAATTCAATCCCGGATTTTATTCCATTGCAAATGAAGCAAATAAACTACATTTTTAAATATATGGTTCCAAATACGAAACATAGATGTCGCTGGTAGTAATGTATGTTTAGATTGGCAACAGAAGAAATTAAAGAAAAAGAAACAAAATTTAAAATAGAAAATAAAACAAAAGAAAAATGAAAGAGAAAAACAAATAGGAAGCAAATCAGAAATAAAAAGATCGAAAAAGCAAGTGGCTTTCAATTTCTAACACTGTTGTACGTTATTGTTTTTGAAAATTAATTAAAATTGTGTAACTGGCAGTATAGAAAGTGCTAGGAAAGAGTTTATACATGTATTTCGGCCTTATTGGGCTTCATCAGAACTCTGTACCTTAAAAAATTTTAGTTTATTGAAAAATTTAGAAAAACTTACCCCTTTTTTTGAATTTCTAAAATCCCAAAACACAAGAACAGGAATTAATGATAAAAATATGAAATTCTTTTGCAAATTATACAAGGAAGCAATTGCATTCTCTAGTAAAACCACAAAAGTGACAATTTTAAAATATTTGTTTGATGTTACTAAGGCAACAAATTGACAATTATAAAATCACACAATCAGTTACACAATTTTAATTAATTTTCATAATTTTCATCTGGCAAGAAAATTTGATTTTATTTTGTTATTGTTTTTATTGAAAATAAATATTATAAGAAAAAAACTAGAATAAAAAAATCAAATCAAAGACAAATGAAGAACTAAAAGAAAAGGAAAATTATTGGAAAAAGAAACAAAACTAAAAATTTTAAGTAAAAAATAAAAAATTTAATGTACACTTACTAGAAAATTAAAAATATGAAAAGCAAATCAAACAAAAGTGGTATTTAAAATTTTTGGTTGGTAGTAATGTATTTTGTTTCGTTGACTGACTAGAGTTAGAAATTTATTGGATGTTCATTATACAAAGGAAGTAGCCCAAATTTCACTCCAGGGGGTTGATTCTCGATTGATGTCGCCTGCGACATGATGTCGAAGTGACGTAGACTCACAGAAAACTATTAAAATTGCGTCATCTTGACGCATGTTCGTAATTCAAAAATCGACCCCAGTCCTCAAAGAAGATTTTTAAGCACCAAGTGTGTCTAAAATGTAGCGCGAATGGGGCAATTCCACCGAATCTGGCAATCCTGACTGTGTCCCTATCAGGATTAAGCACTGGGTGCGCCGTTAGTTTATATACACTGTGACCAACAACGATTGAAATAAATAAAAAAAAATAAATCATACCATCTTCTCAGTATTCCACTTAAAAGAAGAGCTTATGAGTTACGTTTGTTGGAAATGAGGTGAAACCAGAACGGAAAGTAAAATAAGTCAAAAATAATGAATGCACTGAAGATACAGTTTCTGAACGCAACCCTGCTAATGAAAAGTTCGTTTATTTTCGTCTGTATTTAATGGGCGCGTTCAACGAACGCAACAGTTGACTAAAACGAGAAACGTTTCATTTATGTTGCGTTTAAACAAGTTGGAGCAGTTGAACGCTATCACAACTTACAGTTATTAAACAATCAATATTTGACATCAGAAGTGAGGTTAGGTTTTCACACATTATGATAATAAATAATTATTCTAGATTATATTGTAAAAGATTAATTGTAGGTTATACTTCTTACAATATTATAATAATACTCATCATAATTATAATAAAAAACTGAGACAGAAAAAAACAAATGGCGCTGCACTCACCATAAATTATGGCTGGTGAGTAAATTCGACAACTGTTGGCAGTCAACTTAAGTAACCATTAACTGTTCAGCGTACCGAACAAGTCAACACACTCAACACTGAACGCGCCCAATGACACACGTCCGTATCGGTTGCGTCACAATTTAAATAATTTGGTGAAACTGGCTGGCAGTTATGAAAATGTAAATGACCACAATTTCGAAGCATTTTCTGTAAATTAGACATATTAATATCGTTTAATATTTGCCTTCTTTTTGAAGCTGTCAAACGATAGCGAAACGTTGATTTATAATTTTACAATCTGCCCAATCAATTATGGGTAAATTTGGTATAATGATCTAGATTTGGAATAGAGCATCATCTGTTATGTACTCAACCCTCCCCTCTTTGCCTCCAGTGCATAAGGACACAGGATATGCTCTATATACTCTGATTTTAATGCCGAATTCAGTCTATATTACATATTTTGTGATAGTTGAAAGAATGATTTCTATTACTTTGAATTCCATACACAGTCTATAGAACAACTTGGGAATCACCCTGTATTGTTAGTATTAAAAAATATTTATAAATTGAGAGAAAATATTTTTTTATATACCTAGTACTTTTGCTCATAAGTTCTTTTGCTTCGAACGTCTGTGGCCCAATGTATTTTTTTTTATTGGAAATGCGCGTAGAATAAAATTTACCAACATAACTCTCTTAAATGATAAATAAATACATTCTCATATTTTTAATTAATAATTATTATGTAAGTTGGCAACCATTATGATATCATGATATGAAATGGTTCTAATTAAAATCAAGTTGGTGCATAAATCTAGCAGCAATTAATTTGAAACTTACCTACGAATGTTGCCACTCGCTTGTCGTGGGCATTTACCCCGGTGATCATAATAATTCCCGAGTTGCTCAATGGTAAGGTACCATTTAGGATCCATGTGTCGTTACACAGAAATCCGGGGTGGGTTTTTAAGGGGATGGTCTCGTATTGTGCTATGTGTAACTGGCTATTGTTACCCACGCTTATGTCCAGGCGAACTCCACCTGCTTCTGTTACCCATGACCCATTGACGTCACATGGGAAATCTATAAAGTAACAATTTCAACTTACAAAAAAATAGACACATTGTAATAATAAAAATAAAAATTAAGTACATTTTTGATTCATTTAATAGCGTGTTCGATTCACTGCTCGGAGTATTCCCATCTCGTTCTGACCTCATGTAATAACAGAAGGTGAGGATATCTTGCGAGTGCTCCAGAGCAGTGAATCGAAAACACTAAAACTTGCTTACCTTCATGTGCCGTTTTAGAACTTTTCTCATGAGCAATTTCATCCACGGCCTGTAAAATTTCCTCCAAAGTATCCCCCATGTTACAAGGCACTTCCCTATCGCAAGTGTCATTCGATGCTGCTTCACCTCCTCCACTATCTGCATTGTCGGCGCTTCGTGCGAAGTCTTTAAACACCGGAATTTCAGAAAGTTGATTTTGCATAGCGATTGGAGTCGAATTTTCTGCAGCAGTCGCGGTGTTGTTAGCCACATCTCTTTTTAATATCAGTTTTCTGTGCTTACTCGTGTCGTATTTACGAGTAAAACTGAATTTCAGTGGCGATTCAAACTGGTCGTTATTCATAGACAATTCTGACATGTTGCTGCATTCTTGGGTCAGTTTTTTTGCAACCGCGGCGAAGGGGGATTCCCCTGTCCTTTTCATAAACAGCGGCGAGCCAGAATTGTATTTTCGTGATCTGAGGACGGACAACTTTGGCAAAAGGGGGTTGATTTTGGGAGGATTTCTATTACCTGTTGGTCAGGGGAGTCTTGGTGTAGTGTACGTCGATGCTGGGCATTTGCTCGGTTGTGCTGCATTCGCAACTGGTAAGCTGCACTTTGTTACCGGACGTCTTTTTCTTTAGTCCGTGATGGGCGATTCGTTTTCTTCTTCTTCGTAAGTCGTTTGAGGAAGAAATCGAACGTTTGTTTGATTTTCCGCTTCTGAAAATAATGACAACGATTTAACTTTAACGTTAAGGATTAAGAAATTTGTTGCAAGTCCGTTTTGAATGCAATGAGTTCCTCGAGTATCCTCTGATCGACCCTATTTGAGACCTCGTCAGCAGAAGAATAGCTCGAGAACATCAAAAATCGTCCACGAGATGTCAAGAACTTCTTATTTAAAATTGCATTATTGCAAATTTATTTATTTGTACTCATCATCTTTGTTTTAATATACAGGGTTAAAGAAAAAAATTAGAACATTGCCATTCTAAATGATATTGGCATAACAGAAGAAAAAGAAGAAGAAGAAGAAATACAAAGTGCGAGTGCATTGCAAAGAGGTGCCCATTTATGCAGGACCGGCACTGATTGATTTTTCAAAATAGAAAAACGACTTTGCATTTCCAATTCTTCAAGCAGAATATAAATGACAGACAATCGATTTCAATCCATTTTCTTCATTAAAAAAAAAATAAAAATAAAAACCAAGGAAGTTAAAATAAATCTTATTGTTATTAATCTGCTGATCGTCTTTTGTTTTTGTCAACACTGAGATTGCTTGAGGAAGCTCTCGAACGTTACAAGAGAAACAATAGGTTATAAAATTAAAAATCATGTCTTAGCTAGTTTCGGGAAATTAAATGTAAATGTCAACATGTTGGGTCCATTTTCTTGGCCTTCTGAGAATGATTTTAAATTATGTCATTTGATATCTTGCTACAGGAAAGGCAAAGGAAAACAAAGGAAAGTCGGTCATCTTTTTCTGTCTTCGTCAAAAGTAAGAAAAAAAAACAAAAGTCGATCAACAGATCGATTTGTTTGGTTTCTATGTTTTTTACATGCATTTGCTTTAATAATGTTATTTGTAATTTTATATTTTTGAATTTTGATCATCATTTCGTCAACAAGGAAAATGTATATAACTGAATTAAGGAATCAATCAAATTTTAACTCTTATAGCGGGTGTTTTGTTTTTAAATTTGGCGTCAAAGTTGCCGGTAATAAAGGTGCTCATAGTGAACGCACCACAATTTTGATTACTTGTTGTAAATCTCATCTTCTTATTTTGTTTCCTCGTCAAAAGCGAAACAAAAGACTGTCGAAGTTAAGACAAATTTTGTTTATTCTTTGTTTTAGAGAAGAACATACAAAAGTTCGTCTCTTAGATAATTTCTTTATTCATCGTAAAACATACACAAAAGTCGATCAACAGATCGATTCTATTGTTTTTTTAAAATTTTGTATTTTAGCAATTTTTTTTGAATCAATTATCATTCTATCAGCAATAACAACGAAAAACAATTGAAATATTCAAAATACGCATAAACACAACTCTTGATTTTTATTTGTTCGTCAAAAGTGAAACAATTTTTTCTTTAAGAACAAAGGAATATAAACAAAAGTCGATCGACATATCGATTTTCTTGTTTTTTATTTTTAATTTATTAGTTTTTTGAATTTATCACCATCCTATTTAAGAGAGCAATGTAAATAATTGAATTGAATTATTCAAATTTAAATCTCAACTCTTATAAGACAACTCATGATGATTCTCATTTCCTTGTCAAAAGTTAAACAAAAGAATGTCGAAATTAAGACAAATTTTGTTCGTATTATTTTTTCTTTAAAGCAGAATATACGTTGTTCGTCCCTTAGTTTCTTTATTCATCGCAAAACAAAAAGTCGATCAACGGATCGATCGTATCGTTTTCTATTTTGTATTCTATTTATTTTTTAAAAATTTATAATCATTCTATCAACAAGAACAATTAAATATTCTTCATATATTTTTAAGGACAACAAATGAAAGTTGTTCGTCTCTTGGATCCTTTCTTTATTTGTCGAAGCAAAGCGTAAACAAAAGTCGATCAACAGATCGATCGATCATCGTCCTATCAACAAAAAAGAACAATGCCAATAATTGAATCAAGAACTTATTCAATCTTAAACCTCAACTCTTATAAGACACTTGATTTACGTTTCCTCGTCAAAAACGAAACAAAAGACTATCGAAATTGAGAGAAATTTTGTTCATATTATTCTTTGTTTTAAAGAAGAACATACGAAAGTTGTTCATCTCTTAGATATTTTCTTTATTGATCGCAAAACATAAACTATTGTTTTTATTTTGTATTTTATTTTTTTGAATTTATCATCATTCTATATTCTGTTTTGTTTTATAATACCTGTCAATGTCAAAATTCTAGGATTTCTGTTGGAACCCTGCTTTTGTCACTAAATTTAGGACAGAAATTTTTGAAATTTCCTAACATTCAGTTAAAAATACCAACCTCAGAAACATTTGACAGGTATTATATTATAGGAAAAAAAAAACGGAGTATATCAACAAGAACTACGAAAAAAATTGAATTGAGAAATGATCTAAATTTAACTGTTGATTTTCATTACCTCGTCAAGAGCAAAACAAAATACAAACAAGTGAAGGTTATGCGTCTCAGATATTTTCTTTATTCGTCAAAGCAAAACACAAACAAAAGTTGATCAACAGATCGATTCTGTTTTTTTTTTTAATTTGTATATTTCCTTTAAAACTGTAAATTTTTTTTAAAGAAGAACAAATGAAATTTCTCTTAAAAGTTTTCTTTATTCATCGTAAAGCTTAAACAAAAATCGATGGACACATCGATTTTATTGTTTTTTATTTTGCATTTTATTAAACCTTTGAGTTTGTCATTATTCTATAAATAAGATTTTAATTTCTTTTTCGAAAGAGAAACAAAAGACGTTGAAATTAAGAAAAATTTTGTTATTTTTTTAAAGAATAAATGAAAGTTGTTCGTCTTAAAGATATTTTCCTTTTTCATCGCAAGACAAACGAAAGTCGATTAACGGATCGATTGTATTGTTTTTTTAAAATTTTGTATTTTATAAATTTTTTGTACTTAAATATAAGTAGACTTCGGATATTTCAGAGCGTTGCCATGGTTACGCAATACAAGGACCAATGAAAAGAGCCCATTTATTGCGTAGCCATGGCAACGCTCTGAATCGTCCGAAGTCTGCTTATAAGACAACTCTTGATTTTCAATTTTCTCTCAAAAGCGAAATAAAAGACCATCGAAATTTAGACAAATTTTGTTTATATTATTCTTATTCAGAACAAACGAAAATCAATCAATAGAATCGATTCTATTAATTTCTCTATTTTGCTTATTTCCGTCAATGATCGCTCTTGTACTGTATACATACTTAAAACTGAATAAAGAAATTGTAAGACAACTTTTGATTTTCATTCCATCGTCAAACAAAAAAACAAAAGACTGACGAAATTAAGGCAAAATTTGATGTTAAAGCCGTCGTTATACCGACTGTTTCATTGAAACCTGAAAAGAGACGGAGACAGGACGGAAATGGCCTTATTATAAAATAAGCAGTCGCGGTATTTAAATCAAGTGCGCCCAAAATCCGAATACGTTTTCAATTCAAAACGAAACATTCGTATGTATATGTTTTACACAATTTAAAAACGAAACAAATTCGAAAGTTATGTGGAAAATTGAAAGTAGGTAATCATTTTTATAAACAAAAAAATATTTTTAAAAAAGTTACCTCATTTTAAAGAATTTTTTTTTAGGATGAGACATTAAAGTATGTACGATCATGCGCACCTATAATGCACCTTCTGCTCGCAAACCTCATCCTTAAAACCTTATGGTACAAGGCTTATAGAACTGTGAAGCAGTAGCATTTAAGCTGCGCACGGCTGGTATCTAGTTGTTAAGTTAATGAGTATACCTTGAGAAATCGAGGCCTTCTACGTCCTTTATGCTAATCGCTGGAGTCCTATGTTTTTTAATTTTTTTTGTAAGAGTACTACGTCTATAATTATCTACGTGAAATTTCGTCTGCGATTTTCTTCTTAAACCATGATGCGTCAGTCTCTTGGTCCTTCTAAGGCCGTCGAGCAAAGACACCATGTCGTCACTCAAGACGACGTTCTTGAGAAAAGGGTGAAACCTGTGCATGTTCACCTTGTTACCATCTGCTTCCTGCTTTCTCACGTCCGAAATGAGATGAGTGTCTTTAATACCGTGCGTTTCACTTACTTCGTTGCACAAAATTGCAGAAGTAATAATTAAAACACAGATCCAGAAACATAAATTTGACATATTCTCACGACATGTGAGGTAGAAAATTTACCACTTTGCGTAAGAGGCATCTCAGGACTGTCCTCATGCGTTTTCAACGAACCATACTGCCATATAAAGAATCAAACTTAAAAAGGTGTATAAATTCTATAAAAATAATTTGACATATGGTGATTGACAATTCGAACTGTTACTGTTTTTTTTTCTGAATCACATTTAACTGACGCAAGTTTAAATCGCGTCGCCCTGTTTAGGTTTTATTAAAAAAAAATCTTTTGCACGAATTATTATTTTTTTTTTAATGTAAACTTTATTTGGCGCCGTCGTGATACGGCCAAGAAATTTGGCATTCGTCCAGGCGGAAAGTATTTATTTTAGTAACGCGATAAATAAGGAATTCCTGGCGTAATCACTGTCGATACCTGGCCTTATAATTAGAATAAATAATCATCGTGACAGGTAAAACCCCAAACTATTCGAAAACTATTCCAAAAAGAAGTTTCAAGTTTAGAGTTAGGATTTGAACGAATCTTTTATTAAAAAAAAAGTGCAACTGAAAATGTATTTAACTTTCGTTTTATAGCGTAATTAAAAAAAAAATAAAAAAAGAAAATGGAAGAACTGAAATAGTTTTTATGAAGTAGAAACATTACTTCTGTGACGATTATTACCAGACTACGAACATTTCGGAGCGCTGTCATGACCAAGTAATAAATGGACACTTTTCATTGGTTCTCGCATTGCATAACCATGGCTACGCTCCGAAATGTCCGAAGTCTGATTATTACTAAACGTTTTCCTATTCCTTATTACCAACCACTTTATCTGGTTCATTGGTTTCTCTTTACTATATCGCGAGTGCCGTTCCTCTTCCTTTTTCACCTTGAGGAATTTAGTCTAAAATCTTCTTTCTTAAAAACAATTCCATTAATTTTTAAAAGGATCACAGACAACCATAAATCTCGCAGAATGTCGCGGTGTTCTGGCATGCGACGTTTATGGGAACTGCATGTCTTTCGCGTGAAGCTGATAATTTCCGTGATAAGTCTGTGTTGTCGTGGTACCGCAAAGCGATAATAATGCGACCAATTTTAACACTATTGCTTATAAATGTGATACTTCTGCAAGACAACTGCTTTATTTATGCGGTACTACTGCGATTTTATTACGATACACCTAAAGTACCGACTGTTCTGCCAGAAGAGTCATAACGTTTATTAGTACCAAATGGGCAATAAACTCATTTGATAGTTACAAATCCCTGCCATGCTGCAGAAAGGCTCCGACCTTCTGCTCACCAGAATCTGCATGATTCTAAGAGCCTGTCTGTCTCTAGGCTATTTACCAAGAGTGTGGAGACTGATCAGAGTGGTATTCATACCAAAAACTAGTCGGGTGGACTACACTCAGGCAAAAGCTTTTAGACCCATTAGTCTTATGTCGTTTGTACTAGAGACAATGGAGCATATGAAGCGTGGTGTTCTGGTTATTAGACCCCTGCACCAATACCAGTTTGCCTACTTAACAGGTCTATCTACAGAGACAGCACTCCATTATCTCACTTGGAGGATGGAGAAATCTCTGGAAAATAAAGAGGTCCTCTTAGCTGCCTTTCTAGACATCGAAGGAGCCTTTGGCAATACATCCTTCGATTCCATCACCACTACTCTAAGGGGTAGAGGGGTGGAAAAAATTTGCTACAGGTGGATTGACTGCATGCTCAAAGGAAGGTTAGTCTACACATCACTACTGGACGACACTCTCTTGGCTGGGCTGGCGGGGGGCTGTCCGCAGGGGGGTGTACTGTCCCCCCTGTTGTGGAACCTCGTCATCGACGGACTTCTGAGACGGCTTAGGGGTGATGGCTTTGATCCCATAGAGTATGCCGATGATTTAGTCATACTCGTACGTTGGGCTTAAAATCAAGTATGGTGCGTCGGTTGTTCACCAGAATGGTTAGATCCAAAATAACCTACGCGGCCTCGGTATGGTGGCCCAAGATCAAGCAGGAAACCACCAAACTTAGACTGGGCAGGGTCCAAAGAGTTGCTTGTCTAGGCATAACAGGGGCGATGAGCACAACGCCCACCGCTGCAATGGAAGCCCTTCTAGACTTCCTTCTGTTACACATTGTGATAATGGAAGAAGCAAGACGAGGATTCCACAGATTGCAGCATTCATGTCCATCACTTAATACAAGTGCGGGTCATACAAGTATTGTTGGCAGCATAAGGGGTCCTTTACTTGATATGAGGACGCACTATATGGCTCCCAAAGGCAACATAACCCGTTCATTAAGATAGAAATTAATGTATCTGCTGAGAATCGGGAACCTGAACAGAACTTTCCTCCTGGAAGTATGATCTGGTATACGGACGGCTCCAGAACTGAGACTGGTGTCGGGTCTGGAATATATGGACATAGAGCAAAGGAGAATTTATGCTTCCCGTTGGGCCAATTTGCCTTTGCATTCCAAACAGAAATATACGCCATATTAAAATGTGCGCGGGAAAACAAAAGGAGGGCTTACACAAATAAGTGGATCTTTATCCGAACCGATAGCCAGGCTTTGGTAAGCTCAAAGATCTCTTTCAAACTGGTGTGGGAATATTTAAGTGAGCTCAATGACCTGGCGGAATACAACTGCGTCACGCTGGTGTGAGTGCCAGGTCATTGAGGTATTATCGGCAACAAACGGGCCGATGAACTAGCCAGGCGGGTATGGCATACCTTGGTCCTGGACCTGTCCTAGATATAACCTTTGGGGCTTTTTTAGTGACTGGATGCAGGCTTAGCAGACCAGGACATCGCCACAGCAAGACCTTCCTTAGAGGTCCTTGCAAAAAGAGAGCTGCAGAATTTTTGTTTTTAAGTAGGGCGCAACTCAAGATCACCACGGGGTTACTAACAGGAGACCTGACTATTTAGGAGCATCTGTGGAGGATCGATAAATTCAATGGGTATCTAAACTGCAGACTCTGCAATAGAGAACCAGAGACAGCAATGCACATTTTGGGTAGATGTGATGCGCTGGCAAATCGCAGACAGCGTATATTCCGACATCTCATGATAGTTCCCGAAAATTTCAACACGCAATCAGTACCAGGTGTTGCAGGGGACACGATTCACAGAATGGTTGCGGTAAGAGAATCAGAGCGAGCACAATAAGTCTAAATGGCTGCGGTGCCTCCGGTGTATCCTTTGCAGACGGGTTCTGGCCATGAAGGAAAAAAAAAGTACCCAGTAATCCTATATAATTGCATCGCAACTTGTGATACTAACTAAGATAACTATACTTTTTCAACTTCAATTTCGGAAAAAGTAACATTAATTTCAGAAAATGTATTGTATTCGCAATAGTGTCAAAATCGTGCTTCATTATTATCAATTAGCGGTACCACAACAACACAGACCTATCACGGAAATTGTCAGCTTCGCGCGAAAGATGTGCAATTCCCAGACACATCGCATGTCAGATTTATGAAGTAACATCGCGGTACTACTGCGAGATCTGTGGTTGTTTGGGTAATCATCACTCACAGAATATTTAAATTTTAAATGGTTATAAATACAGAAAAAAATTACTCTTTCTAGTAATTGATGCGTGCAATTTTAGTAAAAATATTTGAATAGGTTGTGTGTAACTCTTGCTTGATGGTGACTATTTGTTAATGTGGCAGGCCGTCAAAAAAATATCTTGTAGGCATTCAAATGAAATAAAATGCAATGCAATAGTGACATAATCAATAACAATCTGTTGAGGCACGGTCGAAATGCACGCCAATAAATAACGGGCGAATAATTTTAGACATGAGAGTTATAAGGATGTACAACTGGGCAGTAGCCTACGAACCATTGACAAGTCTTTAGCTGTGGGCTTGCTGCTAATAAAATTTAGAGTGAAAGTCATGATCGAGATCACATTTTGAATTAGGTGTGTAAACAACGTACATTTCGATTTTCTCCGCACTTGTGTTCCGTGATGGATTATCCTGTGTGGGTGTGTTTGTGAATTTTCGTACGTGAGTCTGGCAAGCTGCGAAATTTAAAAATCCTGCTTTTTCCATCCGTTGCATTACCACCTTGATATTATTTGTATTACTGCTATTTTTAAATCGTTTGGTTTTCTTTCTTTTTATAACATTATCGAAAGGATTTTAACTTTTAACCTTTCTCTATCCGTAGAAAATGAGAAAATTGAAGGAATTTAGTCATGGGTTTATTTTTAAATGTTAACTTCGAGAAAGTGACATTTCTGTTATCACCACACCTCCTTTACACTCGAAATATTTAAAGAGAATTTCGCGAATAAATAAAATTAAATAAAGGTAAAAATAATTACTAGATTAGTTCGAATACGATCGAATTAACAAATTAATAAAAATAAATAATTACCTGCTTTATTTTAACTAGAAATTCTTGCTGCATTCGAAGAAGTTAGGAATTTATATATTTTTAGAAAGATTGATCATTATTTAAAAATAAAAAGAAATTACTTAAGCGAATTACGTTCAACGCAATGCAGAATTATTATTTACAATTAATACTGGGAGTGTCAAGATATTTATAATTTTAGAAGTCCTGAGAGTGAAAGTAAACGAGCTTTTTACTGTGTAACTTTTTTCGTGAAAATTAATATACCGGGTGTTTCATGAGTAACGTCTGTGCTTTTAGTATTCATTTCAGGAAATCGAAATGAAACGATTCGATTTGAATAGTTTAACGAATTATTAAAAGCTGGACGAACTTGATGTTGCAAAATCGTATCTTCCATAACTTTATTGGGAAACTGTATTTACATTCAGACTTTGAATGTTGTCATTCTCCATTAATAAAATGTTCAAACAGTATGACTCAGTAATGAAAGTTTTACTTCTGAAATCTACACTTTATTCGCTTATTAATCAAAGATATTTTTAATCACAGTGAATTGTCAAAAATTCATATTTTATTGACGCTCAGACAATCTTGCAGTAGTACCACGGTGTCACTTCACTGGCATGCGGCGTGTATGGAAATTGCACGTCTTTCGAAGCTGACAATTTCCGTGACAGATCTGAGATGTCGTACGCAAAGCGATCATAATGAGGCACTATTACGAATAAAACGCGGTACTACTGCGAGACAACTACTTTATTTATGCGGTACTACTGCAATTCTACTGCGATACACCTAAAGTACCTACTACGGTACCACCAATTACAGAAATTGTCAGCTTCACGTGAATCAAAATTATATTCTTGATATGTATACTTAAAAGTAACTTTTCTGCATGAGTAACAAAGGGCAAATTCAATTCAATCTAGACTATAGTTTTGGGCGAAATCAATTTAATTTTCACCTCCTTGGGATACTGCCAATGTAAGATAACCTTTGATGAGGAGCTGAACAAGCCCATCAACGAATTTTATAAACAAAGTCGGACACAATATAAATATCAATGGCTTTTATCTATTTAACAAAGATAGTTTTGTTAGGGATAGGCCGTAAATACAATATGTGAAGTCATCTGGAACTCAATAGCAAGAATTTCAATAACTATTTACTTCTGCAAACATAATACGTAAATTCAGTTGTCTCGCAATAATATCGCGATGTATTCGCAATAGTGTGAAATTGTGCCGCATTAATATCGCTTTGTGGTCCCACAACAACTCAGACCTGTCACGGAAATTGTCAGCTTCACGTGAAAGTCGTGCAGTTCTCATTCACGCCGCATTCCAAAACTGTAATGTAACACTGCGGAACTACTGCAATATTTGTGATTGTCTGGGCAGTTTTGACTAGTATAACAATTTTGAACCACTCTGTGTTATGGATACTATCATGTATAACAAATTCTTTTTAATTTTTAACGGACACTATAAAGAATCTCACAATTGCTCTACATTTCACTATCGTTTCGTCGTCGGACAAGAATCTGCTTTAATTATTGGTATTATTATGAATTTATTATTTAAAAAATTAAATTAATTAAATTTTGTTTATTCTTTTCGTTAATGAAGGCACGTCGAAACTTACCATTCTTTCATTAATTGGATTCATTCATTGCGGTTTGCTTCAGCTTCTCTTCGGCTCGAATCCCAAAAGCACAGACGTTACTTTTGAGGCACCCTGTACAATCAAAAGTAATAGAATGACGTTCATTAATTGATTTATGTATTATCATTTATCGTTTCATTAAATATTATTTGAAGAAGTTAAGAATGAATTTTGAACAATCTGATACAGAGACGACACAAACGATTTCAACCCACGTGACGTCGCCTTATAGGCAACATATTGTATTCTGTTGGTAACAATGCAGCAGTGCTTTGCCTTAAATCGCTGGTTAATTTACATAAGCATCTGGATATACTTGGTTTAAATAACTTCTACAGCCACGCTTTTCTCAGTGCTGCCACTTCTAAGAAAACCAAACCTAATTCAAGCCACATGGGTTGAAATCATTTCTGATGTCATTGTCATGCGCAATTAATCGTTTTTTAACTTTATATTTTTGTTATTACAAGAATTTATATTGTTGTGGCAGGGGATTTACTGGAAATTTAACAATTCCTGCAATAGTTGCTTGAACAGATGAGATGACAAAATTTTTATTTCAAAGCAGAACGTTCAGTTACAAATTGCCTGAGAGCATTAAACACAAACAAAAAAGAAAATATAAAACATAAATAAGTAATAAAATAATATAAGTATTCCTTACAGTTTATAAAATAAATATTTTAAGTTGTATTTGTGAGTAGGTATTATTAAATTAGATGTATATTACATCTTCCGTGCCTTCAACAATTTTCGAGCATCATGTGACCAACAATATAAGCAAGTATATATTGTTTCAGAAGTATGATATCATTCTTGTTTTTTTTTTTTAATTAAATAAGGGAGTTGGAATTTGTTGTTTGGTCATAGTGAAGATGTCTGAAAAATTTGTTGTTCGGTAGTGGTGTTGGCTCAATCATTTTAATCCGCCCCGCTGGCATTTGACCAACTGAATGATATTTACAACTGACTGACCTAATCTTTATATAGATCAATTGCATCGATGTTTTTTTTAAACGTGTATATTCATTCCAGTATATACTATTATTTTTCCGTCTCTATTTTGACCTATATGCACAATAAATAGGAAATGAAATCAAAAAACACAGCAAACCAAATAATACTTTTTTTCTTATTTTTTACTCAAATTTCGTGCGCAAATCCTTTTAAAATTCGCGCGCGGTATTTGTAAAACAAAAGAATTATGTCCAAAACAAAAGAATTGAGTAATTCCTTTGTTTTGTAATTTGTTCGATTTTAATAAAAAAATATTTTTTTTATTTTAAGCACAATTCCTTTTAAAATTCTATGGCCTTTTGGTTTTTGTTTTTGTTTTTGTTTTGTTTTTGTATTATATAGCGCATGGGTGTCTGCAAAACAAAATAAATACTTTCAAAATAAGAGAATTACTTTTTTGCAGCGTTTGCATTTATTTATTTTCTGTTAAAATCCAACGTCTTTTGTTTTGTTTTTGATTTTTCTTTTGAATATTGATGTTATTATTTCCTTCTTTTTCATTTTCCGCTTGAATTTCGCGCACAGTTCTGTTTAAAATTATTTTATTTTTGTATTTATACCGCGCGATTTTTCCGTACAAAAGAGTTTCGTTCAAAACAAAAGAATTGCGATCTTACAAACTTTTGCATTTGTACTTATTTGAATTTTCTATTAAAATCGAACGTCTTTTATTTTTGTTTCGCTTTATTTTTGCGCGGGATTTCTTTTAAAATTCGATGGTCTTTTGGTTTTTGTTTTTTCTTTTCTGTATTTTACAGCGTGCGGGTTCTGGAAAACAAAAAAAAAACATTCAAAACGAGAGAATTAGTTTCGAAACTTTTTTGACATTTCGCAGCGTTCGTCTTTTCTTTTGCTTTTAATTTTTTTATAAATACTGATTTTATTTCTTGCTGTTTTGTTTTTCATTTTTTGCTTCAATTTCAAGCGCCATTCCTTTTAAAATTCGATAGTCTTTTGTTTCTTTCATTTTGTATTTCATATAAATTAAAAAAAGTAGCTGACAAATACGTGTTTTGTTTTGTTTTTAATTTCTTTTTGTAAATACTGATTTTATTTATAGCTGTTTTTTTTTAATTTTTTGCTTCAATTTCAAGCGCAATTCCTTTTAAAATTCGATGGTCTTTTATGTTTTTGATTTTGGTTTTCAAATAAATTTAAAAAAAAAGTAGCTGACAAATAATATCAGTATAAAAAATAAAAAAAACAAAAGACTAACGATGTTAACAGAAAATTCAAACAAATACAAAAATTCTGAACTTCCCTAACACTTTTATTTGAACGTAATTCTTTTGTCTTGCAAAAGCTGCATTTGTATTTACATATGTTAATTTTTCCTTAAATTCGAACATCTTTTACTTTTGTTTCGTTTTATTTAAAAAAAAAATCAATTTAATTTCTTGCTGAGTTTTTTATTTTTTTAAATTTTTTTTTCGAAATGTTGACGAGATAACTTTTTATTAAAATTTATGTTCTTTCCTTTTAATAAATTTTCGCGCACGCTTTCTTTCAAAATTCGATCGTCTTTTGTTTATTTTGGGAATTTTTTTAGAATTCACCGTTTAACTGCACCTGTAAACGTTGTTGCGTTTCAAAATTTATTATAGTTACCATAACTTATAATAATAAAAGTTATTATAGTTATAATAACTTATTATAGCTTTTTTTTTCGAATTTTAAAACGGAGCAACGTCTACCTGTGCAGTTACTAGTGAATTCTGAAAAATGTCCTCTTTTTCATTTTTTATTGCATGAAAAAAAATCGATCGTCTTTTGTTTTGTTTTTGATTTTTTAATGCTGATTAGACGATCTTTTGTTTTTGTTTTTATATTTTATAGCACACGGTTTTTGCAAAACAAAAGAATGACGTTCAAAATAAAGTAAATACGTTCAGAACTTTTTGGTGTAATTATCTATTAAAATAGAACGTCTTTTATTTTTGGTTTGTTTAATTTTCGCTCGCAGTTCCTTTCAAAATTTGATGATCTTTTGTTTTTTGTTTTGTTTTTCGCATTTTATAGCGCGCGGTTTCTGCAAAACAAAAGAAATGCTTTCAAAACAAGATCTTTGATGTAGCGTTTGTATTTATTTAAATTTTCTGTTAAAATCGTTCGATTTTTTATTACTGATTTTTTTGTAAAAAAAAATATAAGAAGAAAAGTTGATGGATAATTCTTTTATTTTGAACGTATCTCTTTTTGTTTTGCAATGGCCGCGCGCTATGACATACAAAAAAAAGCAGGAAGAAGGAATTTTCTGGTGCAATTTCGAGCGCAATTTCTTTTAAAATTCGATGGTCTTTTGTTTTTGTATTTTATAGCGGACGCCAAAAGAGTTTTGAACGTTATTATTTTATTTTGCACAAGCCCCGCACTATAAAATACAAAAAAAAACAAGAAAAAGGTATGATGCGACAAATTGCAGCAGAAATTAAGAAAGCAGCAGAAAAATAAAATCAGTTAAAAAAATAAGAAACAAAGGACGATCGATTTTCACAGAAAATTGAAAAAATAAAAATAAAAAAATTTGATGTTTTTTTTTAAATTTCTTTCTTCATATTTTATACTACGAAACAAACAAAAGAACTACTTTAGAATCTCTTTCTGGTTTGTGTTTATTTGAATTTTCTCTTAAAATGTTTTTTTGTGTTGTTTTTGAAAATACTGATTTTGTTTATTTTTTTCTTCATATTTTATATTGCGAAAAAAAAACAGAAGAATTACGTTCAGAACTTATTTAAATTTTCTATTAAAATAGTTTTTTATTTATTTTTGTTTTTTGAAAATACTGATTGTTTATTATAATTTATGTTCTTTATTCCTTTTAATAAAATTTCGCGTATGCTTGTTTTCAAAATTCGATCGTCTTTTGTTTATTTTTTAAATATTTTATAGCGCGAAAAATAACGAAAAATGTTCGAAACAAATGAATTACGTTCAGAACTTTTTGGGAATTTGTGTTTATTTGAATTTTCTATTAAAATCGTTCAACCTTTTTTTTGTTTTATTTTTGAAAATAGTGATTGCTTATTATAGCAATTGTCTCCTTCTAATAAAAATTCTTGCGCACTTCCTTTCAAAATTCGATCGTTTTCTGTTCATTTTTATATCGCGAAAAAAAAAAACAAAAGAATTACGTTTAGAACTTTTTTGGCGTTTGTGTTTACGTGAATTTTCTATTAAAATAGTACATCTTTTGTTTAATTTTTGGAAATATCTTTTTTCCTTCAACCACAATTTTGCGCGCACTTTCGATTTTTAAGAATTTTGTTTAATTTTTTTGTTTTTCGAATTGTTTACGACCGAATTTGATTTTTAAGAAATCTTGAGCGTTTTTCATAAATCAAAACAATTTCAAAAAATCTGAAAAGATATTCAAATTCAAATCAATTGACAATTCTGTACAAAAAATACATTCTTTACTGAATTGGTTACCACTTTGTTTTGCTTCTATTTTCAATTTGGAGCTTTTACACAGTTATTGAATAAAATTTTTTTTTTGTAATTCGTTTTTAAATTCTATTCTAATTCTAGGTATTAGCGAAAATGTCGACCAAAGGCAAGCAAGAGATTGCTGAAGAGGTGAGTACGTTCATATTTTAAAACTTCTTTGCAAGCTGAAGCTCCTAGCTATTTATTGGTGGTGGTAGCTTACTCACAGTAACCACTTAGGAGTTAGGTAATTCAATAACATTTCGCATACGCTTTGTAGAGATGCTTAACTAACACACATTTTGAATTAGTTTGAGAATAAATTATTCTAGTAAGAAATACAATGTGCTTACAAAATGCTTCATAAAAATTTAGCTCTAAAAAAATTATAACGTCGCTTTGCTTTACCTTAAAACATTTTGCATAAAAATTATTTTCTTATTATTATTATTATAGTTGTAGATACATGAGACAACGACACACTCTCAACATTCCCCAAAATTTTCCGTTGGGCGCACTGAGGCTTGCGAGCGAACGAAACACGAAAATTGGCGAACACAAAACCACACAATGTTTTTCATCTTGAGATTTCCTGTACGTGAATCGAACGCATAAATCTCAGATTGGTTGTTGAAAGATTGGTAAATAAATTTATTTATAGGCGCGTATGTAGTCCAAGCCGTCTTAATTCGATCAATGTGTTCATTTTAGAGAGGCGTTTAGATTACAAATTTGTGTTTGCATTGGCAACCGCCTTTAAGACCTACTCTCCTTCCTGCAGTCTTAATTTTTTTACTCAAAAATCATAAAACTTTTGCAATTATTTAATTGAAATCTTTAAACAATCAATCTTGAAGCCAAACTAAATAAATCATGCCCCCTTTTGATGAAGATTTTTTTTTTTTTTAGAATACAGGTGAGATACTTTTGGCATGGAAAAATTACAAGGCTTCCAGCTCGGACGAGTTGACTCTGCAAGAAGGGGATTTGGTGGAGCTCATCGAAACCTCCGATCCTGCAGGACCTGCGTCAAAGTAATTAAATGATTTTTGTGGACACAATGAGTATTTATTTAAATTTTTTTGCTTTAGGCGTATAAAATTGGACCCCGAATTGGATGTCCAGGCCGAGAAATTACTGGATAGTTCAGCAGCTCGACATAAACTCTCTGTTAAACCTCATAGGACGCATACGAGTTCGAGACATTCCCCTAGTAGAACTAGTCTTAATGCAAGGTAAAATTAATTAAAAGAAAAGTAAGCATGTGTAAATTACGAAAATTTAAAAGAATACTAAATTTGAGAGATTTAAGCGTCGATATTATCCCTCTATAATATATATTAAAAAAGATTGGAGATTATTTTCTCGTAACACTTTTTATATCAAGCTCGGGGATTCCATAAGAATCTGTCCAATCTTGTCCAATCTACAGGATGTAATTTCCCAATTAAAAAATTAAATTATTTTTATTCATGAGTTATATAATAATAATGTTTATTATACCATACAAAAGAATACCAAATACGCAGTTCTAGTATAGCAAAGTCAGGATCGTATACAAATTGTTACAGAATTTTGTTGAAGATTTGTAAGTGGAAATGCTGAGCTTCCGTGGTAACGATTCTGTGTTTTGGAATATTAATGTTATGGTTTTCTCTTAATGTATATGCGAGCTTATCTCCTCTGGTTTGTAGAAGAGGACTTTGTTTCTTTGCAGCAAGATGCTGGTTAAGTATGTACACACTTGGTAAGGCCAATATTTGGAAACTTTTGAATTGTGGTCTACAATGGGTGTCGTAGGTGACGCCTGCGAGCGTCCATATCGCCTTTTTTTTGTAGTATAAAGATGGTTTTGATATGTGCGGATTTTCCCCAAACTTGAAGTCCATAGGTTATTTTAAAGTGAAAGGTTGCATAATATGTGGTAATGGCGGCCTCGGTATTTATAAGCTGTTTAATCCTTCGTATTGTGGAGATAGCTTGGGATAATTTCTCTGCGAGCTGCTCTATGTGGGGTTTCCACGTCATCCTAGAGTCTAGGGTAAGACCTAGAAAACGGGCATTTCTTATCTTGCCTGCTTCGCACCCTCTGTCGCTCGTGAAAAGGATTTTTTCAGTTTTATTTTGGTTTAGCTGTAGCCCATTGTTGGAAAACCAATTTGATACTTCGGTGAAAATCACTTGTTCTTTTTTTGCTAAGATATTTACGTTTTGATCGCATATAGTACGGATTGGCCAGAGATGTGATGTAATCAATATTTCAATATAGAGTATCTGGAAAGTAAAACTACTCTCCAAGGAGGATTAAATCAAAATTTAGAATCTAGTTACAGTAACTGAGTAACCAGTGTCAGAACTACAATGCGCCGGGCTCCGCAACTTTGGGGGTCAGAAAGATAGGGGGCTCAAATCCTCGTTGTCTGTATTTTCTTTATAGTCTTGTTAATATATGCACTTTCAGTTTTATTTTTCAATTATGCAAATATAGAATGTCCTTTTTATTTATTTTTTCAGTTTGTTATTCCCGTGGATAATAAAATAAATAAGTAAATAAATAATAATAATTTGTATTGGTCCCATATATACGTCGTTTAGTCGTAAAAATAACATGTCAGGATCAAATAACAAATTAAAATATTGATTTTATTAAAATTGTCCGAAAAGACACGAGGCTCTTCGGGACAGGAGCGCTACTAAACAAGAAAATCGTTTAAATCTACCGAAAAGATCGGAGGGGAAAGGAGAAGGAAAAGTCGTCTTAGGTCCGAGAATCATTGGATCTAAGATCCCCGATTAAGCATCGTAATTCGGGCTAAGACGACTTCGTAATAATAATTAAAATATTTAGATAAAAACGTGTGGTTTTCTTGTGGCGCGAATAATTATTCGCGGGGGACAAAAATTTGAAGTTCCGTCACTGTGTATAACTTGAAGTTAGAACTTCGTTGCTTTACAAAGTTATTTTAAACCAACCACCTGCATTTCATTAAAACACATATTTCGTAATTAAAAATAAATCTGATTTAATGGAATCCTCCTTTATTAAAAGGTGGCTCAGTGTAGGTATACATTAGTAGGTGTCTATAAATTAAAGTTGCGGCACGAACTGTCAACAAGAAAAAATATTTTAACGATTTCCTCAAAACTAAGCAAGCGGAAAACAAAAGATATCGAAAAGTAAGAAACAAAAGGCGATCGATTTTAACAGAAAATTCAAATAAATGTTTCGCTTTATTTTTGAATGAAATTGACTTAATTTTTTCTTGCTGATTTTCTCATTTTTCTTTTCTGAAGCTAGACGAGATAGCTTTTTATTAAAATTTACGTTCTTTCCTTTTATTAAAATTTCGCGTTCGCTTTCTTTCTGTGTGTAATTTGAAGTTAGGACTGTTTATTTACTTCGTTGCTTTACAAAGTTATTGGTTTAAAATAATCAACCACCATTAAAACATATATTTAGTTATTTAAAATAAATCTGATTTAATAGAGTCCTCCATTATTAGAAGGTGGCTTAGTGTAGGTACACATATGCATAGTAGGTGCCTATAAATTAAAGTTGCGGCACGATCAGTCAACAAGAAACAAATTTTGACGATTTCCCCAAAACCAAGCAAGCGGAAAACAAAAGAACTCGAAAAATGCTCGGACGTAACAATAATATAGTTAAAGAACCCTTAAAGTGTGAGAACGGCTAACGAGTGCCCACGCGCGGCGAGAAACAATTGGCCAAAATTGACTGACACTATCCTCTAGAGTAGATAACTGAATTCATAAATAAAAATGATTTAAATCGCACGCCGCTGCTGACTCATTCGAGAATAGAATAGAATAAGTATCGAACGCTCCAGCAAATTCTACCGCCATCCATGGCGAGTCTGGAAAGTACTACAATCTTCTACTGGCTCATAGATGGCTAACCAATCTAAAAATAGAATTTGCATCATGGAGTGTAAAGTAATGAGACGATTGCTTTTTTAAATAATTCTTTTCGTCTCCAAAGGCAACAAAAGAAAAATGTTGATTTCCTGCAAAAACAAAAAAAGCAAAAAACAAAGCATTTTTGCAATTTTTTTTCGACTTCCAGCTCGAAAAATGCGAACAAATAGCTTTTGTTGTTGCATGTATTTTTCATTTGTTCTAAAAAAATGGGGGGAAAACAAAAGACTATCGACTTCACAATGAATCTCGCCACCAAAACAATGAAAACTCTTTTTGAACAATTTTTATTGATCGCACTGTACTTCTTGTATAATACAGGGTGTTATTGAATTGATTGCAATAATTTCACAGTGTGGTAGCTTGGATCGAGGCGATTGTTATATAATGTGGTGTCCTAAAAGTAACCGTTTTGGAGTTATAAAAAAATATAGAAAGGCATAAAATACCTTCGGCCATATGGGGGCTTTGGTGGGGTTATATTTTATTTTTAATTTTTAATGTAGCTGTTTATTGGTTATTCGTAGGAGCTTGACGTGTCCTTTTGCCTGTATGCGTCGTAATTGTACATGTATCAGTGCATTATGACAAATATATATTATTATTATTATTATTATCCCGGTTTTGGCGGGACAGTCCCGATTTTTAACAAATTGTTCTGAGTCTCGCGGAGTTTTAAAAAACTTCCGCTTTTTGCTGGTTTACAGCAAACAATTAAAAGACATTTTAGTGAACGATCCCTAATCTTTTAAAAAAATTCACTCACATACGAAATACAGTGTATTATCGAATCAAATGGAATCATAAACTAAGCAAAATGTTATGTAAATTGACAAATTCAATAATTATAAATATTATTAATACAGTCGAGAAATAATTCGACGAGCGAGAGAGAGAAGGACGAGATCAACACGTGGAGGCAAGTTGAGAAATCTTTTGGGAACGGAACTGCCCGTTTTTTCTCAACCGGGATTATTTAAGCTCCTTTGCTTATCTCCCGATCAGGAGGGGGAAGCGACAATTAAAGTTAGATTTTCCTGCCTGCGCAAAGCTTCTAAACACCGTTATCGTTTTTTACCGATTTTTAAGTTGCTCCCTATGCGAAATACTCTGGCTTCGTTTATCGACTCAGCAGAGTAGGTACGAATTTTATGAGATCAGCGTTTCCTATGGAGGCAGCCCGTGATAAGAACAAAATTTTATCCGCGAAATTCTATACTATAGAACGGCACGTTTTGATTCTCTGCAATATGAGATTTCCGTTTCGGTTTAAATATAACACTTTGTTAAAGTATAGTCGCCTGCGTTTCGATTCTTTACGTAGGAACTTGATTGTTATAGCTTTAAATAATAAAAATTCAAATTTTCCCTACAGCATTTTCGAACGCTATTTTAATATGTAATTGAATACTTAGAAAAAATAGATTACACCTGGTGTAGACAATTCTAAAAAAACGAATTCACATTTCAGGTGGTTGGTAAAAAAATTAAAAGGCGATAAATCCCAGGGTTGGGTTCCTTGTCACATTCTTCAGTCTGCAGATGAACCAGTTCCAGGCTCGGGCTTACCCGGAGATGCCGCCTACAGGAGGCAGTAAGTCTTCTCTTGGCGTATTCAAACGCACAGTTTCATTCTTTAACATCTTGCAGGGCCGTCGTAAGCGAGCTAGTGGAAACGGAGCAGGAATTTGTTAAAGACATAGACTTCGTCGTGCAGAATTACCTACTGCGATCTGAGAAAGATCCCAAGAAAATGCCCAAAGTCCTCAAGGATAATTTCGAAATTATATTCGGAAACCTCAAGGAGATAGCCGAGTTTCACAGAACGTAAGTGTATTCTAATATATTTAAAAAAGAAAACTATTATGGATTTTTTAAATAGTGTATTAATGGAAGGCGTGAGGTACTACGCAAATGAACCTCACCTGCTGGGTAAGGCTTTTTTGCGGTTGGAAAGAGATTTCGATAAACACGTGAGCTACTGCAAAGAAGAACCTCTCGCGCAAGCCTTTCTCGATTCATCAGCTCAAGCTAGAGACTACTTTGAGGTAAGTGGCGCTTGAGAAAAAGGAATTTGCTGGCAAAAAGATTAAAATAAATAAAGAATTGCAACAATGAAATCGAATTGGGCAGAACAGATGCTATAAGAAGAGTAACTGGAAATTAGACAACGAAGCTAACATAAGTTAGAAGGAGATTGAGCAAGACAATAAATGAACAAATTAAATAACGCACGTTGAACGAATTCCAAAATTAATGACCACCCTATTTTTCCTCCTCCTACAAGGTTTGGTCCAATTTCTGCAAACTGTATCGAAAATTAGTTTGAAACAAAAATCGTTTAGAAGAGTAGAACTTGTTGTTGTTTCCAAACAATGTCTGCAGTCCTTGTTTCAAATATTTTAGGTAGAAATTGAAACAAATCTTGTAGGGTAATCTAAAACAGATGAATCAAGAATTGGATGTGATAGGAGACACAGAGAAAACTCTTCAAATACTAAAATAAGACAATCATAAGCGGAAAGAAGACGCTTTCCGATAAGTTGGTCAAAAACCATAGGAAACCAGCCGGTATCAAGACGAACTTGACACAAGTTAGAAGCACCTAGCTGAGGCAAAGAGCTAAAGCAAACAACGCAAAATTAAAACTGTTCCAAAACAAGTCCAACATTAAAATTAACGGAATCGGGCAAAATAAACACAACCAGGAGAAACGTGAGAAAAAAAAATAGAGAGAAAGGGAAGTAGATCAAACTTAGCACAAATTGGGAGGAGATGGTACGGAGAAAGTGAAAATGTTGTCCAACAGTGGACAAGAATGGGTTGGTTGGTGGAGATGATGATAATGTATACATGTAAGCTTTACCTGGTTTAAATGTTTGCGTAATGTTGATGTATTTGCACAGAATTTCATCTTAAAACAAAAAAAAAACTTATTAAGCTTAAGTGTATCAAGCTAAGCAATAATATACAGTGAAGTCTCCCCATTAAAATGTACATTTAGCTTAGAACACTATATCGAAGTAGCGGATATTGAAACGGAATAAGCGCATCGGCTGCGGAGAACGCCTCCATGCAATACTATCATATTTTATAAGGGAGACGTCTCTTTATTACCTAACTGTATATATAGGCATGTGTAGGTATAAGTAGGAAGAACTGTGAAATGTACTTGCTGGACAGCTTTGGTATATGAGCAACTTGTTTGTTTTATGTTCTCACAATCATCGCCACTATTTTCAGTTCGTGAAACACAAGCGTGTGCCAAAAGTAATTAATCAATGTGCCACTTTGACTAAAGGTTATTTTGTTAAATTGCACGGTGGTTTTTATCAAAATAATTTTTCCTCGCAGAAAATTACGCAACGCACGAAATTGGTGAGTTGTTGAAAGGAATTCTGTCACATTAAAAAAAAAGAATAAGTCAACACTTATTTATTAAAAAAAATACTGTTGTTAGTAAGAAGCATAATAATGATAATAAAATATTTATGAAAAGAACACGAAAGAGCTTCACACTTTAATGCCACGGATTAGAAATGAAAAAGGTTTCAAGAATTCCAATTTTTACCGCTCGTTTATAACGTGTGATCACAAAAGATTTAGAACGGAATTGTACTTCTTTAAATAAATTAATAATACATTACAACAATTTTTTTAAAGTTTGTATCCAAAACAATGTTTTAAATTTAGACTTGAAAAATTGCCATTTCATAACAATGCTACTCAAGTAATTAAATTCTGACAGTCAAGGACATAACGTAAATGCATTGTTGCATTTTAAGTGCAATACCTACGTAATTGCGCAAATATTTGGCATTACCCCAATCGCATATTTTGTTTACTTACACTAGTAATTGAAAACAAGACTATTATATCAGGCCAGCGATAATGTTGTTCATTGTTTTTACATCGCCAAAGTTTGTCAGATTGCTTTTAAATTTTCGAGAATTCAAAAAAAAAACGTGTTATAAATAAAACGTTATTGTCCTGACATTCAAGTACCGCAGAACATGCCAAACTAAATAAAATTAAAAAAAAAACTACATTATAATGTGTGTGTGTTATCCAACTGTTGTGTCCAACTACTTCTTTTTTTATAAGTAATATAGTGGAATTATTTGTGAATGACATTCTGCTTGCTTCATTTTAACTTTAGTACCTATTGGGCTTTGTTTTCGAAAAAAAATTCCAATGTTATCAGAGGTCATAAATTCGAGGGGCACTTTTACTGTTTTGTTTATCGGATTGTTCGGATTAAATCTCATTGCGAAAGGCTTCATTACGTCTAGAGTACGTGTTGCAAAAAGCTATATTTACGTATCTATTTCGAGCATCTCGAAATTATCATTTGGCTGCGTAAACTGCCCACTTGAATTCGCTCTTCTTAAATGAAATCTCACCAAGCCGTAGTAAATTCGTAAAAAATAATAAATATGGTAGCTTTAAATTTTAAGAACTCTCTTGTTTTGTCTTCAAAATTATTTCTTTTCTGTTTGTAATTAAAGAATGATAGGTTGTAAGTAGGGCAGGTCGGTGAGGTTGCAGTGTAATTCTTCTACTGACAGGGCCCCAAATAGGGCCGACACAGCTGATATTCGAGGAATCCATTGCAGTTAAAACCGTTTCGCCAATAACAAACTTATAAAATTATAAAAGGCAGAAAAAATTTAAAACAACATAATACAAGTGAAAATGGAAGAAATTTTGAATAGAAAAATGTAAAAATTTTGTATGGGATGACTTTTAAGTAGCAAAGTGGTTGCAATTTGTCAATCCTAATGCAATATTAGGTCAGAAAGCGATCGCAGGATAGCGCGATCTAAACTTTTCAGGAAAATGTAAGGAAATAACAAACAAGAAAATAGAATAAATGAATAAGTAATAAAAATCACTAGATAAAGACGCGGGAAATTTAAATTGCCTTCAACCATTTTTCGCTCATACTGTGATGCCTTTAAGGCATTAATTTTAATATTATTGTATTTTTGTATAGGGTGATTGATAAGATTCTGCAAAGAAAAAACGCGTAAGAGAATGCATGTCGCAGATTATAAGAAAATATTTAAAAAATTCTTCTAAGGAGTCAATTTAAAAATTACCATAAAATCACTACTTACGAAATACGACGACACGTTCTCTAAATGCAGCAGCAGTATAGTAAGACAGTATTTTTACTGACTACTCGCTTATACACGATGGAACCTTGATACACATCTCAATTCGTTTTATTACGCGTTTAACAGCTGGGAAGGAAAGGTGGTCTACAAATCATAGTCATACCCGTACAAGGGAAATTCAATAACACTGTCAGGGACCGAATGCAGGTTGCCCTGAATGTAGTAACAAAGTGGGCCGAGGAGGAAGGTTTGAGGATCAGTCCTCAAAACCCACCATTGTGCCATTCACTTGAAGGCGAAACCTAGAGGGTTTAGGTCCTCTGCGTCTTCGTGCAAATTGGTTGTACACCAGAATGGTCAGACCCACAATAACCTATGCGGCCTTGGTGTAGTGGCCCAAGGTCAAGCAGGAAACCACCAAACATAGATTTGCTTGTTTAGGCATAAAGGGAGTGATGAGCACAACGCCCCCCGCAGCAATGGAAGTCCTTCTAGACCTTCCTCCCTTACAAATTGTGATAATGGGAGAGGCAAGACGAGGACTGCACAGATTGCAGCATTCATGTCACCCGCTTAATACAAGTATCGATATGAGGACGGACTATATGGCTCCCAAAGGCAACATAAACCTGCTCATTAAGATAGAAATTAATGAATCTTCTGAGCATCGGGAACCTGAACAGAACTTTCCTCCTGGAAATCTGATCTGGTATACGGACGGCTCCAGAACTGAGACCGGTACCGGGTCTGGAACATATAGGCATAGACCAAAGGAGAACAAATTCGCAAATGATTGTTTGTTAATTTTTGTGAATTATTTACTAGAGCGGTATGTACCAAGAGTTTCATCCACAAAAGAAATCGCAAAGTTTTGAATCTGGTGATCTGGGGAATAAATTCACAGCCCTTATATTGTATTATATTGACCAATTGATATCTACCACAAAAACACACAATAACCACAAGGAAGCTGCAACAAAGTGATGCGAGTGATTTAGGTCTTATTAGACCTGAAATTCAACGCCGACAAGTTTATAAGTTATAAAAGCTTTATTATGTACAGCTGTTTTAAAGGTCGGTGATGATATGTGTTGTTTTTAATTTAATCGTGTACGTGAATGAACAGATTACGGGATCATGTTTAAAAAAAAATATAATCTATTAAGAATTTAATTCAAAGTCCAACAAAATATGTGAAAAATGAAAAGAATGCTTACGGTGGAACGAGGAACAATTTACAACCAGTACGCCAAAAACACAGGATAGAAAGTTGCAAACTCGTCTTGAATTCGTTAAACTTTTAACAGATTTACATTAATAATAATTCGTCACACACAAAACGAAATTATAATAATTAACAGATTACGAAGGTATTGTTTTAAATCCTTGTTATTAAAAATGTTTACGTATGGAATAATCTGCTTTAGGTGATTTGCTTGCACTTGCCAAGTAAATACTTTGGAGTTCATATTTCACGGCGGCGGTCTTGGATCTAAAAATGGAGTTGACGTGAAATTCCACTTAAAGGTCAAGTTCACGATCGATGACGTGTCTACCATAGAACTTTTATGAAGGCATTTATTTCGTTCGATTTTTAATCAAAGGTGCATCGTCATTTTGGGGCTAATTTTTGATGAATTATTTATCGAAAACTAAAGTAGAAAGAATTTTGTTAATAGTTTCCCATACTCTCGTACATCACTTCCTATCGAGGTTTTTCTTTTGCGGAATAATTATTAGTCACCCTATATAAAAAAGTAAGTGTAAAGTAATACTGTGAGACATCTTTGTTTTTAGAATTGAACACATTAAAAAATTAATTATTCTAAGTGATGGGTTTTAAAGAAATAATAATGTATTTCGACGCCAGTTAGTTGTTCCGTTTTATTAACAAAATGTGGCCAGTCAAAACAAAATCTGCGGCACCCAGTGCATTATGTTTCCATAAAGCATATTTTACTAGATTTACACAACGATGTAAAGTTGACTTCCCATTGAATTACAAACTTAAAATAGAACCACTTTACGTAAAGAGTTACATAAATAAAAATTAAAACGCCGGAATGATTTGATTTAAATAAATAATTGTAGACAGCTGCGATAGAATGTTGCCAAATGTAAAGAGATCCATAAATAAATCATTTCATGAAAGTATATCATTTTAAAACGATTTGGAACACATTCGAAATTGATTTCAAACCGATTCGAAACGGCAACCTAAAATAATTTTTCCATAAAGTTAATTCAATTTAAAAATTCATTAAAAAATCAAATTTTATAATGTTGATAGCGATTGAAAAGGAAAAGTTATTTATTTAGTAAGTGAATACTTTTATAAAGTATGGAATTTATTTCTTGTCAGCGGAAATTTTATTCGCACATGTAGGAATCTGATCAAACTCATAAACAGGAGCTAGAGTAGCAAAATATGTAAGCTGTAAAACTATAAATAGAGTGAATAAAATTAAATTATTCGCTTCTATTTTGGACGAGTCTGGCCAATTTTGGATCATGGGTGTTATTGCAGTTTTCATTGTGCAAGGGAATCTTCAGTGATTCACGTGCATAAAAATGAACTAAGCTCTTCAATTTCAAAAGTTTCAATTTATTAAGTATTTTTGTTATCTTTTATTACTTGTTCCAAATTCTATTGACAGATTTAGTTTAATTTAATTCGTTTTCGGTGTTCCCTCGCGTCCATCCGTTTCTGGTGTTAGAATAAGCAGAATTAGGACGTTTAACTTCAAAAAATGTTAATGTAGTCTTCAAAAGTGGCATTTTAATCCTTGCGGTTACGTTTTTACTTAAGTAGGACATCAGTCTTCTGTTGAAAGTTTCCTCAAATATCTTATCAAATTGGCTTTGGAGAGCGATAGGTCGGTAGTTAGTTACCTCGAATCGGTTGTCTCTCTTTTTATAAACTGGAATCACTTTAGATATCTTAAGTTTACACGGGTATATACCGTTGGAAAAGGACTCATTTATTATGTTACAAAGTGGTTCGGCGATTAAGTGAGATACAGCTTTCAGAATATTTCCTGGGACTTAATCGATACCGGCGCTCTTTTTGGTACATTTGCTGAATTTCTGTGGGGTTGGTTGGTAATAAGAATATGGATTCAACATATTTTCGATTTGAATTATTATTTGTAATACTACCTGTAGTTAGTTTTGTAAAGTGCTGATGAAGGATATTAGATACGCCTTTTTTTCAGATATTTCGTTATTATGCGAATCGAGTAAATGCAATTCGGAGACATCTCTTTTCGCGCGATTTTCGTTGATTATTTTCCAACATTCGCTTGACACATTAGATGCTGCTGAGATTCGTTGTGAGTTGTAAGTGTGTTTCGCCATGTCTACTTTTTGATAATTAAAAAGTTAATCTCCGCCCACAACAACTTTTATATCCGTAGATACGTATTTCGGCAGAAAAGCTGCCATCTTCAGTACACACACTACCAATTTAAAAGCACTTCATAAAATCTAACAAGCAATTAACCATAATCAATTATTAATTATTTCTTTTACTTTACTAGTTTTTATTCTACTTTTTGAGTATAGATTGTTTTGTATTGGAGGAAGCATTTGTGGTACTAATTACTGTTGAGTTGTTTATCGAGGAGATTCATTTCGTTTAGAATCTTGGACATCTCTCTTAGTTCGCTCGTGAACCATGGATTCTTTTCGGTTTTGTTGTTGGGTTTTATTTTTGAGAGTGGAAAAGCGTTGTCAAAATGATACAAGTTAAATGTTTTTCAATCTTAATTTCGTGCTTGGATTGGCTTGGGGGAGAAAGGAGAGATAGAAAGATAATGTGGGAAGGAGACATACACATGTATGTAATAAGATTGCATCTGTGTAAGAGAAATCAAGAGAGAAAGGGGTTGGGCTGACCTTTAAATTTCACTTGACCTTGAGCGTTAACTTTCTAATTTTTTTTTTAAAGACAATATATTCCTACGGCTGTAAAGACAAAAACATTGCTGCTGTTAAAAAATTATTTGAAGAGGACAATAATTATAGAGTAATAGAGCATCAACTGAAGATTGGATCCTCAACTGTTAGAACAGTCATACACAATCACGTGCATTAAAAAAAAAGTGGTTAGTCCTTTTGTGTCGTATCACCTTTCTGACTTTCAAAAAGCAGCACGTGTAAGAATTCGCCATGAAACTTTAAATTTCTTAAATAATGGCGGATACCAATTTTTTTTCCAAAATAGTGACAGGTGACGAAACTTACATTCCTTTTTCGACGTACCTACCTGCCAAGAGAGTCGTGCATGGATTCACGAAGATGAGGAAACTCCAACAATAATCAAGAAGCAGCGAGTTATGAAAAAGTTTTGTGTGCAGTATTCTTCAGAAGTACGGACCTAGTGAAGGCAATTAAGCAAGATGGACAAAAGACAGTTACAGCTACAATCTCATAGTTCACATCACTTAATTCATTTAACACACTGTATGGTCCATGGCATTGTAATAACGGTTTTTCTCTTTTTTCAATTTTTCTTGTCGGAGTAAAAATTTTAATTTAATCGCAGGTCCTAAACTCCACGTGCTTATTGCTGTTGTCATAACGTTCCTTCTTTTTCTTGTTTATTCTGTATCTTTTGTACTGCTGTCGCTCTTGCTAGCAATGGCTTTTCTCCAATTTCGATTACAGTGGAATGGTTGATGAGTTCCATGAGGTTAGCTCCTGTCAGAAGTATCGGCTCTCTTCCATAGACCAACGTGAAAGGTGACGTTTGAATAGTTTCTTGCCATGAGGTATTGTAAGCAAAAACCACGTGACTTATACAATGACACCAGTCTCTCTGCGCGGTATTCGTATATATAAAAAACATATCAACGATAGTGTGGTTAAAACGTTCTGTTAACCCATTACACATTGAATGATAACTGGTTGTAAAACTGCTTTCAGTACCCATACAGTGTAGAAGATCTTATATTAATTCTGAACGAAACTCTGCTCCTCGGTCACTAAGGATAGTTCTAGGCGTTCCGTGTCTAGTGATGATGTTATTTACCAGAAAGTCGGCAACACCTTCCGCCTTTCCATTTGGAAGTGCTTTCGCGTCTATCCAACGTTGCCTCCAAAGGATCACCAAAATAAAACTCACAAAGCACGTTAACTGATTTTATTAAGTTACTGGCCACTGCCTGTTGACCGTTTTTCGACCGTCTTTTTCCGCGGTTTTTTTAACTAACTATTCCCTTTCTATTCCAACCGTGCCGGATGCTACAAGTGCGTTTTCAAAGGTTCGGATCCAAAGCTCGATGTCCCAAATTTTGATGTCTATACAATCGATGCAGATTTTTAGTAATTGCAATAAAGTATTAGCATTCTTCTTTTGACATTTTTTCCCTATACTTGTGTTATTCATTCCAACATTATATGTATTTTGTTTCAAATTATTCATGGTACAAGGATTTTTGACAACTACTGACAGTTTTTCCGTTAGTAGTAGATTTTAATTAAACCATCAGATGAGACTTTTTAAAATTATATTTAAACCTTTTAAAACCATCATAATTTTTAGGTCAGGGGTTTGAGGATTGTTACATTTGGTCTTCACCAATTTCAACCTTTTGCAACTTGATGCAGAATTCAAAAAAAGTTTTTCCCGTCGATAGAAAACGTTTTCGCTCGCAGACTTTTGAATATAGGGGCCCACGTAATACGTGCATGGTTCGAAACAGAACGTGCTCTGTAAACTTTTTAAATAGACGGAAGGCATCCGAATATTATGAATAGCAGGCATGTAAATGTAATACAGAGATAGCTCCTAGACTCTTCCACGTAGCTATCTATGTATAGACACAAGCCGTTCGTGCCGTTTTGCCGGTCAGTCGATACGCGTCAGTGAAGTGTGCGCCTCCTGCAGCCCCAACCTGCACGTGGATTAACCCCTGATCCACAGGTAGGAAGTGCGTACGTCATATCAACGTCACGTGTCTTAATTAGCGCAGGTCGAGTGGGGGTTTCATTAACACTTCTTCACAATAACTTATAATAATCATTAACGCGTTCGCCATTTTTTTTCTTTTGGCCTCGCTGAAATCCTAACTGAAATTTCGTCACTTTCTAAATTTAGCTGCTGAAATGAAGATCTTCAATTAGTTGTCACCGACGTTAGTGATTTCTCTCCAAAACATATTTATTTAATGAAATGAAAAAAAAAACTTTTTTTAAATTGAAAATATTTGCTCCAATTTTTGATTTCTTCCAATAATTATTTCTTGTCAATTTAATTTAATTCCAAATTCCTAAGGTAAAATCATAAATCAATAAAAAATGAATATGACAATTTCTCAATATAATAGTAAATGATGTGAACACTTCAATTTTTTCAATTAATGGGAAAGTCTTTCCAGTTTAAGTGTTAACGAATTAAATTAAAACAAATTTAAAATTTTACAAATAATAGAGTTTGTAAATGTTTGTAAATCCTTTCCATTTAAAATCTATAAAACGCAACTAACCAAATAAAATCCAACACACACACAACTCGAAATGAAACTTGTGGTATTAATAAACGATTACATCCACCTTTGTTTAATCAGCCACTGTAACGTGGTTACTGTTCATCTCCATCACAGTTTATTTATTTTCGTGGCTAAATTTAGCCAGCAGGTGTATTCATATGTTAAAAGTCTGTAAATCAGACTGTGGAACATCACAAACAAACAATTTACACAGTGATGAATTAATTAAAAATGTTAGGTTTTGAGTTAATCTTAAAAAATGTGGACGAAAAAGTGTTTTATTGAAAGTAAACAATTTGTTTTGCATTTAATTTATTGTTACACTAGATTATTGTCCTGAAGACGTTATCATTTGATGAAGCGAAACGTTGAGAAAATCTGAGATATCCATGCAACTTTATTGCAAAATTGTTAAGTTAATTGTAGTAAATTTAAAAAATATACATAGAAGTAACTTATTACCTAATTAAATGATTCACATTTTTAAAGAAGATTCTTGTCCGATGAAAATTGTATAACAAATTATTTTAATTGATAGCTCCTGACGAATAGGGAAACGTAGAGCGATTGCGTGAATTTTAAGCTTTACAAGTCCGTTAAAATAATTTATTATATAAATTATTAACAATTAAAGTAGATTCTTGTCCGATGAAAATTATATAATAAATTATTTTAACTATCAGTTGACAGCTTCTTCAGATGCGAAAATTGTTTATTTTCACTCCTGACGAAACTATTACGATCATATTTTGATAATATTGTTTCTTAGTGTTGTCAATTAAAGCAGCGTGTTCACGTTTCGCAATACGATACCGATAGTGGAGCTCATGATTCGATTTCATATCATGATGGAGTTGTTTCAGTCTGGTCGTACGGTTTTAATTTCCGAATTAACACAGTGCTTACCAGAGTTTGCAACTTTCACTTGCTTTACAGGAAAGTATGTGCCAAAATAAAATTTAAGTAAGTTACAGAAATACGTAAATTTATCATTTGTGTTTTGGACATTGTGTGGGAAATCCCATGATACATTCCTAGGTGCAGTGCGAAATTGTCCAATTCTATTATTATTGAAAGTTCTTTTGCACACTGATGAGTTAAAAGTATTTTTGGGATTTATTCCAGAGTAAAACCTAATCATACAGTGATCGGAGAAAACGCGGTCCGGGACAGAGATATTGTTTCTATCTGAAATGTTAGTATATACAGGTGTTTCATTGAATTTGACATTATTTCAAACAAAATATCTTGATAAAAAATTTTAATCGCAGCAAGTTGAAATTTGCATAATTCGGAGTCGATGTTTTTTGAAATACTGTAGCGCGCGGAATCGTGAAACAAAATCGGCGATCTAAATTGCATTTATGAATGGCACACGGCTGCAGGCGGCTAATAAATCCATAAACTGAAGAAATTTATGACTAGATTTTATTTTGCCCTTGACCGAAAGCTCGGTGTATTCAACTTTGTCACACGTCGAATGCAGCAGCGATGTGAAATCGCGTGGATATTTAAATTTATTTAAAAATGTGGGGCTATGCAAAAATATGCATTTATGTATGTTGTTGCACATTACAAATTGTTATTAAAATAAAATTTGTCGAATCTTCGTATGTGAATGAGTAACAATCCATTCATTCTCATTCAAAGTCTATCCTAAAAATATGCGACTTTGCTTTCCCTTCGATTTTCTCTAAATTTATTCATTACAGAGAAAATGTCTTTTTTTCTTTTCTTTCTTTTCCTGACATCTACCCGAATACCAAATTTGATGCATCTTCAATGAAACACCCAGTATTTTTTTCAACCAAAAACTGGAGAGTTAAAACTGCCGATTGGAACGAAGCATTATCATGGTGCAGTATAATTTCATTGTCTGGAACTCTACTGAACACTTCAGGCAAACATTATTCACTGTACCATATAGCTGTAACTGTCTTTTGTCCATCTAAATTAATTGCTTTTACTAAGCCCGTACTTCTGAAGAATACCGCATACATAACTTTTTTCATAGCTCGCTGCTTCTTGGTAATTGTTGGAGTTTTCTTATCTTCGTGAATCCATACACGACTCTCATGGCGGGTAGGTACGTCGAAAAAGGGAATGTAAGTTTCGTCACCTGTCACTATTTTGGAAAAAAATTAGTGTCCGCCATTATTTAAGAAATTTAAAGTTTCATGGCAAATTCTTACACGCTCTGTTTTTGGAAGTCAGAAAGGTGAAGCTGCTAACCACTTTTTTTAAATGCAGACGATCGCGTATGATTGTTCTAACTGCTGAGGATTCAATCTTGAGTTGATGCTCTATTACTCCATAAGTAGCTTTATTGTCCTCTTCAATTAATTTTTTAACAGCAGCAATGTTTTTGTCGGTAAAAGCCGTAGGAGGAGGCCCTGCTCCTTCTTGATGCTGAACAGAATTCCTTTCGCGTTCAAATTCCTTATACCATCGGTAAATTGTAGCCAAGGAAGGTGATTGTTCACTACAAGCCGAATCTAAACTCTTTTTGCACTCATAAACGCTTAAACCTTTTTTAAAATCATAATAAATTATGATTCGAAAATGCTCTCTGGTTAATTCCATTTTCTTACTTGTAATATCACGTTAAAAAATTAGTAACTTGGGTTCTAACGAACGTAACTTCAACAACTAAACTTCAAATGACAGATAAAGAGTTGCTCTAAATAAGACTGTATGTTTTGTTTTTTACGGATTACTAAGTTTTCTTATTCTCAATAAATTCAGCTTTACCCTCGTAGCAAAATGGTGGGGCTCCACATTATGCACTTCCAGTACGGGAATATCTCGACCAAATATTTCGTAATCGATGAATTGGTAGAGGGGAGATCTGTTGAATGGCTGACAAGATCTCTGGGTTTTACCCCTTTGGATTATTTCCTTTATTTCAATAGGCCTCCAAACATTGAGAAGTTAAAGCAGAGAATTTGACATGAAATGCACTCCTGAGGTGATAGACAATATTCAACAAGCGTTTGTCTCTAGATTAGGACATTGCTTCGCCGTTAGCAGACAACAATTTGAACATTTAATTAATTTTAATAGTATTATTTTTTAAACAATTTTTTGACATTTGACATTTTGTTTCGTTTGAATACAAATATCAAACGATTTTGAAAAATTATTGTACTCAGCATAAAGAATGAGGTAACAAAAAGAGTACTTTGCTAGTTGAATTTTTAAAGTTGGGTATATTACCGCTTAAGAGTTGAGGGGGGGGGATTGAAAATTACATCTTTAACTGATGATTTAAAAATAAAAATCGACGTGTCCGGGTATTTTCCTGAAGTATTTCTCAATCATTTTATAGAATTAATTTTTTACTTTTGCGAAATACCGTATTTTTTTAGCTGCATTCTTTCAAGTTCAGCTAGAAATATACCCATGTACAAGTCCACGAGCTTATTTTATCATCTTCGGGATTATTCACTTCCTAAATATATTCGGTGTAACGTGCGCGGAGGCCGAAATTTTTAGAATTTTTATAGCGAAGTTATTTTCGCAAATTGTTGTAAACATTTGTGCACGTCTGCTTGCAGGAGTTGTCACAACGACTTGGTGACGACAAGTCCCTTTCCGAGCATCTCAAGCTTCCGATTCAACGCATAAACGACTACCAACTACTCTTAAAGGTAAGGAATTTCGATTTTTCATAGAATTTGTAAATATTTATGTATCGAATGAAGATTTTTGTTTTGTATAAAATTCGAATCTCGCGAGCGTGACACAGACGGACGCACTGGGCGCCGGATCCCGACGCTCTTTTATATTTAGCTCATCAGAAATAACAAATGCTGACCCATTTCGCTGAACTCCCCCGCTGCAGACGTCGACACATTTCTCGAAAAGAACGCAGTTTTATATGTCAGTTTGACGCAGTTTAACCAGGCCAAAGAATCACTTGAATCACTTATGAAATAGGACTAGGTTACCAAAAATGTTGAATGCAAGAATATTTTCGAAAATCAGAATGCTTTTAGAATTCGTTATCATCTCATTTATGCTAAATCGAAAGGAAACATCCAAATTCCTTTGGAAATATAGAAATTCCAAAATTTTGAAAATGCTGATGGTTAGAAATAAATGTTTAGAAAAAATTTACAAAGACATCACATATCGACATTTTTAATACGAAAGCAAATAAGATTTGTTTATTTTAAACGTTAATGATGTAGTTATGACATTTATTTTTCGATTTATTATATAAAATAAATAAAAAGGTTTTTGTATATTATTCTATGAACGAGTTTTACAATTGACACTTGTGACTTTCAAATGACAATTATTTAAAGAAATTTGGTAGTGTGAAATGTCTTTTACTGATTTCGTATATATTATCGGAGTAATGACAATTGTAGTAGCGCTTTACAAGGCTTATGCCTTTCTTCTCAGGAGATAATGAAAAATAAATTAAAGGTAAGGTTTCATTTAGATTTACCTACGCTTTTTAATAACAAAACTGATTTCCTTTGCCATGTAAAAATAAATCACAGATTTTATTGGAAAATTTCAACAAAGCTGTACCACAGCATAAATTTATTAATAATAAATATTCGAAATCTGGATGTTCTTTATTGTACAAAAAATGGTGTAATATGGCCTTCATGATGAGTATTTCTGTAACACATTTGTTTTGACCTACTTGGAAGACGCTCACATTAATTACTCATGTACTGGATTCGTACTGTAACGAAATTGTGAGCGTTACAAAAAAAACAATATAATTTATTTGTGCGAAAAATACAATTAACATAAAAAAATGTTGAGTGACAAAATCTGTCAATTACATGTAACTTCCGTCATTCACGTTCCTCAAATTTCCAAAATTGACAAGTACAAATGGCTTTAGAAGTAGACGGCTGTATATACTGGTTAGGTATTATGGTCGTAATAATAGTAGTATACCACGTCTTCCGATACATAAGAGACATATAATTACGTAATTGTTTTCATATTACATAAACCAATCGCTGTTACATTGTAAAATTTGTCTGTAGGAGTTGGTAAGGTATAGTGCTTGTCTTGGTGAAGACAACAGCGACCTTCAAAAGGCATTGGAGTTGATGCTAAGTGTCCCCCATCGGGCGCAAGACGACAAGTTCACTTCTAGCATCGAAGGTTACCGTGGTAGCATCCACAAACTCGGCCGCCTTCTAGCCCACGATTGGTTTTCCGTCAATTTCGGGGAACAGACCAAAGAAAGGTACCTCTTCCTATTCAAGGCCCGCATTTTGATTTGCAAGGTCCGTCGCATCTCCGAGGACCGCTCCGTCTTCCAACTCAAAGATATCATTAGGGTAAGCAAAACCGCCACGCTCAATTTTCCCTTTAATCGATCAATCTCTTACAGTTGCCACAAGTTGATGTAAAAGACCATCCAGAAAACAACCGGGCTTTCGAATTAATCGAGAAAATCACCGGGCAGTCTTTAATACTAACGGCCCACCGCGATTCCATCAAAGAATTTTGGCTCAAGGAAGTGAGAGAGTTTGCCAGTGACGCAGAAGAAAGCGTTAGTGACGATTTGCAAGTGACCTCAGAGCCGACGTCGCCTCCAAACGAACAAGCTCAGCCGGCGAAACAAGCAGAGCCTCCTCCTCCTCTTAAACAGGAAGAAGAGAAAGTTAAACCGAAGCCTATTCAAGTCCAAAAGGAAGAGGTTTTGCAAAAACCAGCTCAAGTTGAGGAAACTGGTAAAGAACGGGAACAGAAACCTCGCATTTTAGAAAAAGTAGACGAGCCCGTGAAGAAGAAGGAAGAAGCCCCTCAAATCTCAGAGAAACCAACCAACAAACAGAAAACTGTTGCAGAAACAATCCCACCGAAATCAGAAGTTTTTTTTAAAACAGAACCAAGTAAAAAGGTAGAAAATCCAAAAGGTACACCTGAGGCTTCCAACAAAACAGAATCCAGTAAAAAAGTCGAAAATCCAAAAGAAACACCTGAGGCTTCCAACAGAACAGAACCCAATAAAAAAGTCGAAAATCCAAAAGAAACACCCGAGGCTTCCAACAGAACAGAACCCAGTAAAAAAGTAGACAATCCAAAAGAAACTCCTGAGGCTCCCAAGAAAACAGAACCAAGTAAGGTAATTGCGCAAAATCCGAAGCAACTCATCACATCAAAAGAGGACAATCCAAAAGGCGTAAAGCATCCTGGTGAAGTCACTAAAGCAGCTGTTGCCCGCACAGAGATCGTCCAACAAAGTGAGACTGTGGTAATTAAAAGTTCCTCAACCGAATTGAACGTAGCAACCGGAGGTCAAAAAATCATTAGTGATATCCAACACAGTGGAAGTGAAAGTCACATTCCTTTTCGCATAGGCGTGCAAGTAGGCATCGAAACACAAGGGCTAGAAATAGATGACGATATGAGTCGCAAATACACATCGTACAGTAGCAGCTCCACTGCTAGATCAGGTCAGTTAGGTTTCTGCGCTAATAAAAGTTGTATGCACTAACATTTGCGTTTTCTTTTTTCCGCCTCCTAATTAACAAACTCACTTGCACAAACACATCAGTTTACAATTCGGGGAAAACGAACCTAATCGATACACACAAGCATGAACCTTTTTGTCTAATCTTATCAATACCACTGTTGGAATAAAACCTTGGAGATTTTGTTTTTTAAATCCCAGTGAATACACAAAACATGTTTACTGACACCCTGCCAAAATGATCTACAGTCGTCATACCTGGAGACCTATGCTTCCGAAAACCAGCTTGCGTCATTAAGCTTTTTTTTAATTACCCTTCTTACACTTGTTTTTTGACGTTTGAAGTTTGGTTTTGATTTTTTTTAAGTATTTTGAATGGTAAGTAAGGGTGAGCAGTTAATTAATTTTTAATCATCGTTTCTGCAATTGAAGAAGCAAATAAATCTTTATGGTTGTGCTAAAATAAAAAAGGAAATGCTTTCTGCTCTCTGCGCGAGCTAACATTGCTTCATTCGGATGGCATTCCAACAAAATACCATGATTTACATCTACTTTCACAGAAGGCTATGGAGATACTTCGGCGTACAGTCGGAGGTCAGCCTCAAAATCCTCTTATGCCAGTGAAGGAGGCTTGACCTCGTCAAGATACGGCACCGAATCAATTGCCAGTAAATACGGAACGGAATCTGCACTGACCAGCAAGTACGGTACAGATTCTGCCCTCGGAGGTAAATACGGAACTGAATCTGCTTTAACCAGCAAATACGGAACTGAATCTACTTTGACCAGCAAATACGGGACAGAATCCGCTTTGGGTAGCAAATACGGGACAGAATCTGCTTTGACCAGCAAATATGGCACAGAATCTGCTTTGACCAGCAAATATTCGACGGATTCCAGCAAATACGGGACAGAGTCTGCTTTGGGCAGCAAATACGGGACTGAATCTGCTTTGACCAGCAAATACGGAACAGAATCTGCTTTGGGCAGCAAATACGGAACTGAATCCCTATTAACCAGCAGCAGGCTTACAGAATCGAGCAAATACGGAACTGACTCTGCTTTAACCAGCAAGTACAGCACAGGCGAATCTGCATTAACCGGCAGCAGTAAGTACGGAGAAATTACTTCTAAATACGGTAGATCTGAGTTAGATTCCGGCTCAAAATACGAAGAGTACTCTCGCAAGTCTTTAACTGAATCATCAGGAGATAGAGATTCCTATTCTAGTACAAGAAGAGCGATTCGGGTGGAGGACGATGACGGTGATAGCTACGTGCACAGGCGGTCCGTTAAAACAACCATCGAACGAAGTGGTATTGGTGATGAAGACGGTAGTTCATATTCCTACAACAGAAAGTCAGTTAAATCTGTGACTGACGATGGAAGTGCTGACACTTACGTACCCAGAAGGAAAGCAGTGAAATCATCGGTTGATGAAGACTTGGAAATAGACGCGTACGTGTCCCAACAAAAAATGCTGGACGAAGACTTAGATCCTTCCGCCTACCTCTCGAAGAGGCGTTCGCTCAAATCAACTGGTGATAACGATGAGAAAGAGTCGATTTCTTATTCGCAAAGCAGGAAAATTGAGAGTGCGGGGGAAGTTGAATACAAAAGGTCTACTAGTTCTCAAGATGAAGAAGATCGATTGAGTAGATTTAAGAAATACTCGAGGAGGTCGCCTGAAATTGCTGATAACAGTGAGTCTAAAGAGTCTGGTTCTGATCGTCAGGGTAAGTAAACATTTGATTTAGTTTTAGCAATAAAGTAACATGAATTTGAACATTGTAATGATGAGACCTGAGGCGTAACTGCACGACCTTTTTGGGGGGAATCACATGTGACTTGCTTCCAAGAGGTACAAATGTAGTTTCGCCTCTGAATGAGACTAGTAAACAAACATTTCTTAGCAAACTTACATACTATTTAACAAAGAGGTATCTCTAACAATAAATATTTTTCAGATTATACCTTCGTTAAAACAGTTAGCGAAACAGTGCACGCAGATTCAGATTCCATTGCACTGAGCATGAAGACCAAGAAGGACGTCACTGCACCCCCCGAAGAAAGGCCAATCTTTACGAAAACTTTGAGCGGCCAGAATATAGAACGTAAGTACGACTTTTCTTCTCTGTAGATTAATCTGAAGCTAAATTGCAGCTTGTTTAGTTTCAGTCTTCCGCAAGTTTGTTTACACTGCTATAAGTTAACACTTCTTGGCCTTTCGTTTTTCATAATTCAAATAATCAGTCACACTTTGTGCCATCAATACTGCGTGGTAGATCTAACCCACTCTATGTATAAACATCCTGTTTAGCAAGTGCAAGGTTTTTTGATTAAAAAAAAGAGAATTTATTTTTTCCTTGTCTTCATATAAACCAGGTTTAATTTTAGGTTTCATTAATGAACAGCACGGATTACATCATCATGGTAAGTGCACGAACTTAGTAATTTGTTTTTCTTCTTGATGTCGTTTCCTTCTAGTTAAATAGTTTTTTTTTATCTCGTTAGTGTAGATATTTATATTCTTCTTTAATAAATCTTCTCCGCTTCAGTTATTTTAGATTAGTTTCCTGTTACTCCTTTAATTGATCTATGCTTTGGTGGCACTTTACTTAATCTTCATAGGTTCTGTTTACTCTTCCTTAACTTTTCATGAAGTATATAGCTTCAACTTGCACGACTATTTCTGCTCTTGCACTTGCACGTGAGGGTCTTCATTCATCTTACTATTAAAAGAATAATAAATAAAAGTGTTAACTTATCATTGTAAACAGATTTCGCATGCTTTTGCTCTCATCTTTCATACTGAATTAATGTCCACATGAAATAACAACAGCCGGGAAAAGGGTTGCGTTAGAGATATGCCTCGCCGATACGCCGGACAATCTCATTTGGTTGAAAAATAACGTCGCCCTAGACTATCAAACCTCAAAAAGGATCACGGTAACGTCTCGTGAAGAGCATAAAATCTGGCGTCTTGAAATTAAGGACGCCGTCGAAAGTGACAGTGGCTTGTACACTGCGGTCGCCACGAATTCGAAGGGAAAATCGACCTGTTCGACCCAACTTTCCGTACACAAACGTTAGTAGATGATTTTGAACGTGAAATCAATCGTTTATTCACACTAAAGATGTGCTTTTAGTTTACATTACCAAATCTGCGGTTTAACCACCCTGTATTTAATTTTTCTAGTTGCTTTAGTCTTGAATTAATTGTAAGTATGTCGCGTGTGGAAGAAAGCACATAATATGTAAATAAATGATTGCACAAGTGATTCAGATGGGTTTGTTCTTGAATACATGGATTTATGGTGTTAAGTGCATGGTATGTACAAAGCGACACACAACAAAAAACACACACGACAGAACAGGATGTAAATAATGTATAACATAAATAGCTAATTTCGTGGCATGCAAATTCAGTGATGGAACTTCAAATTTTTGCTTGCCCCCCCCCCCGGAAATTAATCGGGCCCCCACCACAAGAAAACCACACATTTCTATCTAAATATTTTAATTATCATTACGAAATCGTCTTAGCCCGGATTATGATACTTAATCGGGGTTCTTAAGCCCGATGACGATCAGATCTAAGACGACTTTTTAAGGTTAAAGGTTCCCCTCATTCCTATGGCTTTTTTGGTAAATTGAGTGATTTAACTCGAAACCGTAATATTTATAGTTAGCGTAAACTTTCAATTAATTTCTCGAAACGTAAAAGTGATTTTAAAAAAATTGTCATCAACTTTTGCTATAGAATTTCGCAAAAACATACTTGGAATAAAAGAACGATATTGGGGACAATAATTAAATAGAAAATATATACAAAGGGGGAATAAATGGCTCCTACCTTCAAGTAGGATGAGATCCAGTAGCGGGTCCTCTTTTCTCACCGTTTCTTTGGGGTTTAGATAAAGGGTTTTCTTCTTTGCGCCGTCACTCCATCCACACCAATAAATAATTTTAGAACCTGAACTCACGTCGGAGAAAAGGTTGGCGATTAATTTATATAAAAACATTAGATGTTGAACAACATCATAATAAAATAAAAGAAAACACGGAGGGTCGGAATCGTTCGCGAAAATGGTTCGGTGTATATTAATTAAATCTTTTTGAAATCCCTCCAGAACCGCAATGGTTTGTAGTTTACATTCAAACGAAAAGAGGCCACTTCATTTCAATAAGTTCTACCCAAAGAGATCACGGAAGTTGCCTGTTCTATAGGATGGTTTTAGTCAATTTTGACCGCTTGCTTCTCGCCACGTGTGGGCGCCTGTTAGTCACTCTCACGCGTTAAGAATTCTTTAAGGATATGATTACATATTTATTTTATAGTATCTTAGGTCCAGTAGTACAATGCCAGTTTAAATGTATGCTGAGGGTTAAATCCATAACGATGTTTATTTCACAAATTATTGTTATGTGTTTAAGTTTTGGCTTCTGTAAAACTGAGCATTAACGGTTAAATTTTGGCTAGGTTATTTCCTTGCGCCTTTTATTGCTTGGGAAATGTTTACGTTAAGAGTTAAAGTACGAAATTCTTTTGTGAATACAGCTAAAGGCGATTTGATTCTTATTTTAATTCAGAGCTTAATATTTTACAGAAACGACATATATAATTTCAGGATCATATTCACTCATTGCTTCAAACGAAGTATTACAAGTCACATAAAGTGAATTAAGTTGCCTACTTTAAAAGATAGTTTTAATCAATTTTGACCTTTTGCTTCTCGGCTGCATGTGAGCGCCTCTCGCCTATAATGGACTAAATTTCTTTATTTTGTCCGTTACAAGCGGAGTTGTTCGGTACTTCCCCCATGTATGAAATAGACCATTGGTCGCCAACTTTTTCAATGTGTTGAGCTACTTTGATAATTTTGGAATAAATAGTGAGCTACCTAGTCCTAAGCGACGTAAGCACACCTAAATGAAATAAGGCACAATTTTATTCGACATTATTTATTTTACGAACCAATACATACTAATAAGAAACTAAAACTAAACAAAATAAATCTATACCTACCAGTCGTAGGTGTTTGAAAAATACACAAGATTTTTATGTAGTCATAATGGCATGTTACATGCGATTTAATAAAAGTGAATAAAAATAACAAAAAGTATAACGCACTATTTTAAACAAAAACGTGTAAAATAATTTATTATATAAATTATTAATAATTAAAGTAGATTCTTGTCCGATGAAAATTATATAATAAATTATTTTAACTATCAGTTGACAGCTTCTTCAGATCGATAATGAAATATAGAGTGATAGTGTGAATTTTAAGTGTCCGTTAAAATAAAAATGTTTTGTGTCTCAATGTATAAAAATTAAAATCTTTTAATCATCAACTGGGTCTTCAAATAAACTGATGATCGTGAGGCTATTAAATTCTTTATTACCTAAATTCTGTCAAGAACACTCAGAGTAGAACTCTAAAAAATACTTAATTCTGTTCTCAATCAATTGAGAGAGAGAGAGAGCAGTGTTGATAAAAATCACGATTTAAAAACAATTAAAATCACTGATTTAAATTAAAAAAAAAAAACTTTGGTATTCTTAAATAAAATTGTACTTCATCTGGCAGTAACTTTAAACAAGTTTTAAAGAATAATGATTTATAAATAAATAAAAATCGCTTGATTAAAATCAGTGAGTTTAAATAAAATTTTAATCAAACGATTTAAATCAGCTCAAAGTTGCTTAAAATATATCTTAACTTTAGAATGTCGAACTTGTTTTGTTAATTTCATTAAATTTTTTTAATTTTTATGGTATTTTTTTTTAAATTTTATAAATTTTCTTTCAATCGTCTTTTGTTTTATTTTAGATCAAAAAGTGCACAATTGTCTTAAAATTAGTGTTGCTAAAATCACGATTTAAGAAAGAAATCACTGATTTAAATACAAAATCTTGTGTTTTTTTTTGGTATTTTTAAATAAAAATCTTTTTTAAGTGTGTCTTGACTTTTCGTATATAATTTTAAATAAATAATAAAAAATTAAAAAGAAATATGAGCAAAAATATGAGCGCCGACAAAAAAGAGATTTAAATAACTTTCTGCAAATTTTAAAAAATCATGATTTTTGAAAATAAAAATCAGTGATATTAATTAGGATTTTAGTCGAAGAAGAAATTTCTTTAAATAGACGACTGCTAAAGTACTCAAAAAATTTCACCAAATGCATAGAGTTATTGCATGACCCAAAAGGAAAACACCTTCTACACCTTCAGGAATGAAATGGATTTACACGATCACAAAGCACTACTTCATTTTTCGCTTACTGCTGTATCAATTCCTTTCACTAACAAGCTCCTTGTTTTGTCGTTTTCATAATGGCCTACGTAATTCTTACAGTTCCTCCGGAGGAGGCCGGAAAACCCTACTTCGTCGTCCAGCTAAAAGACACGGAGCTCTTGGAAGACACTTACTTGCGCTTTATGGTTAAAGTAAAAGGTGAACCTCACCCCGACATTGTTTTGTAAGTATTACAGCCTCCCCCCAATATTTCCTTCTGCTTACAGTTTTTTTCATTAGCTTTAAAGATGGAAAACGAATTTCTGTAACAAACGAGCGCGTGCGTGTCATAAAAGACCACGAGGAAGTAGGATTTTACGAGCTGGTAATCCCAGACGTTAAGCCTTCTGATGCCGGTGTTTACAAGTGCGTCGCGACGAACACGTATGGTGAAGCTTCAAGCGAAGCTAAACTCAGCGTGACAGGTAATTTTGAAGTTGGGGAAAACCGGTTTCAATTGTAAGAGTCTTCATTCTAGAAAGCAAGAAAGTCTTTGAGGATGTGTCGGACAAAGAAGGGATCCTACCCCCAGGAGAAAAACCGGAGTTCACGTGGAAGAAGGACGGCAAAGAGTTTGACCCCGAAGAACGATTCAAGGTGCTCATGGGGGACGATCAGGATTCCTTGGCCCTTATATTTCAGCATGTTAGACCCGAAGATGCCGGGCTTTATACTTGCGTGGCACAAACTTCCACTGGACATATTAGTTGCAGTGCAGAACTCACAGTGCAAGGTATTTCAGAAAGGCTTAAAATCAACAGACGTAAAAATGAGTTATCCTTTAGGAACCGTCGTGGAACTTCATCGTGAACCCCAGAAACCCCAATTAATAATAGAGAAGCGGGAAGCCGTCGTCAATATCGGAGCGTCAGCCATGCTCGAGTTGCAAGTAAAAGGTTATCCTAAACCGGCGGTCAAGTGGACTCACGAGGGCAAACCGGTCGAGCCAGGTCCCAAATATAAGTAAGTCTTTTATTTTGGATTTTGCCTCCAAAAAAAAATGGCCTTGCTACTTTGATAGGTTGTTATATGAAGATGAAGAAAGCATGTCACTGGTAATAAAGAACGTGGAAGCTTCAGACGCTGGTAAATACGAAGTGACGGCTTCCAATGAATTAGGCCAAGACATAAGAGAGATGACCCTCAGCGTCCAAGGTAAACTAATGCGGTGCAAATTTGTTTTTTTTTTAACGAAAGGTTGAACTTTCACAGCTCCTCCAAAATTCAAATCAAAATTGGAAGACATCTCGATTAAAGTGGACGAAACCCTGAAGATGTCGGTGGAAGTTGAGGGCATTCCACAACCATCCGTTAAGTTCTATAAAGATGGAAAGGAAATCAAACGTTCTGATCGTGTGCAGGTCACAGAAAAGGGGGAAAAACACACCCTCATCATCGAGAAGACGACCCTTAAAGACTCAGGTATTTTTTGTGTAATTAAATTAGGTATATACAATGTATTTCATTTTGAGTTGGAAACTACCCCTTGACTAGATACGATCCTGATGCAGGCGTGGCGTAGCTTTCATTTTATAATGCAGCCATTTCTGTTTTGTGTCCACCTTTTTTCAAGTTTTAGCGAAGCAGACGGTATACCTACTTTTTTTTGCTGTAACTAGCTTATTTATTTTTGCAAAAGAAATGTAGGAAAGGTCGATGAGGTGAAAGACAAGAAGAAAAGTAAATAGGCTTAGGTACCAATGAATGGAATAAAATAAAATTTTGATATTTGTCGCTGCCACCACGAGAATTAAAATATCATAAAACAAGAAAAAAGGAGAATTAAGAAAGAGGGGTATCACTTTTGGAGCTAAAAACAAAAGAAAACCTGCCAAAAAACAAAAAAAAAAAATAACCAACGAGAAGCGTTCGGCTGTTGGAAAAGATGAGGAAAAACAAAAGACGGCTGAAGCTGGAAAACTGAAAAAAGAGAAATATTAAAAAAATAAGCGATATACAATAGGCTTTTTGAGAAAACTGTGATGAATGACAAAAGGAAAAAAATTTAAATAATGATGAAAAATAAAAAAAAGGATTCATTTCGACAAAATATCTTTAAAAAACAAAAGATTTCAAAAAACGATGATGAGAAACAAAAGGCGGAAAAATGAAGGAAATAAAAACGAGCGGAACAGGAAAATTGAAGAAAAAGAAAAAATAGAAAAAAAATATAATCGACTATGTACCACGAAAAACAAAAGCCAATTAGTATTTGCCAAAAAAAAATTAGAAAAAATCCAAGTGAGAAGAAAAACAAAAAATATTCTAAAAAGTTAACAGAAAACAAAAGCCATTCGATTTTCTTTTTAATCAAAGAAAAGTAACAAAACCAAAGGTTACTATCGGTCCAAAATACAATTATCTTTTATTTTTATTTTTTTGTTTTTTTTCTTGTATTTTTTTTTTCTTCTCTCTTGTATTTTTTGTGAATTCTTTTATTTTATTTCTTCTCCCAATTGAAGATTCGTTTGTTTTCGTTTTTCTGTGCAAAACAAAAGTTGATTGAAGCTGGAAAACTCAAAAATTAAGTAAAATTAAAAAAGCTAAATACAATCGGCTTTTGAGAAAACTGTGATGAATGTCAAAAGAAACGAAATTTATATAACGATGAAAAATTAAAGAAAAAGGTTCATTTTGACAAATTGAAAAAAAATATATCAAAGATTTTCGAAAACGCGATGATGAAAAAACAAAAGGCGATCAACTTTTAGCTGTATGAAAGAAAACAATAGACGATCGAAAATAAAAAATTGAAGAAAAAAATAAATTAAGAAAAGTAACGTAATCGAAAAGAAATCACTTTTCGAAGAAACTACGACGAAAAACAAAAAAAAATTAATTCATTAATAGCAAAAAGAACAAAAGCAAAAGATTTTCGAAAAAGCGATAAAAGACAAAAGGCAGTCGATATTCTAACTTGGTGAAAAAAATTGAAGGAAACGAAAGACGATCGCAGAAGGAAAATTGAAGAAAAAAATATATAATCGACTATGTATCACGAAAAACAAAGCCAAAAAAATAAATTAAAAAAATGCAAGTGAGAAGAGAAACAAAAAATGCTCGAAAAAGCCAGCACAGAAAACAAAAGCCAATCGATTTTCTTTTTAACCGAGGAAAAGTAAGAAAACCAATACAATAGGCTTTTGAGAAAACTGTGATGAATGATAAAAGAAATTTAAAGAATCATGAAAAATTTTAAAAAAAGATTCGTTTCAACAAAATGAAGAAAAATCATCAAATACAGAAAAAATTAAAGATGTTCAAAAAAATGACGATGAAAACAAAAGGCGAATTTTATATTAAAAAACGAAAGAAAAAACACTATTGGAAATGGATAAATTGAAGAAAAAAAAAAGATAAATTAATAAGAAACAGAAGGAAAAAGAAAAAATATAACTTATTTCCACAGCAAAATAAGAAAAATAAGAAAATGGAAGATGTTCAAAATGACGATGACAAACAAAAGACGATCGACATTTTAACTGTGCGAAAAATAATGAAGGAAACAAAAGACGATCGGGGAAGGAAAATTTTGAAAAAAAAATAAAAAAAAATAAAAATATCTCGACTATATATCACGAAAAACAAAAGAAGAAAAATTAAAAAAATGCAAGTGAGAAGAGAAAAAGTGAGCACAGAAAACAAAAGCCAATCGATTTTCTTTTTAACCGAGGAAAAGTAAGAAAAGCGAAGGTAGCTATCGGTCCAAAATACGATTGTCTTTTATTTATTTATTTCTTCTCTCTTGTATTTTTTGCAAATTTTTTTATTTTATTTTCTCTCTCAGTTGAAGATTCGACTGCCTTCGTGCCTTTCCGTCGTGGATTTTTCGAAGCACATAGGGCACATAGGGAAAAAAATAATAAAAAAAATTGGAGGATTTATCTACTTTTGTTTTTTCTTTTTTTTTTCAGTAAAAAACTCGATTGTCTTTTGTTTTTCGTAATATCACATTTCGAAATGTCATCGAGCATCAAGGCGAAAAAAATAAAATAAAATATGAGCTTTTACGTCGAATGGTAATTTTTTTGTTCCCTGGTGGAGTAGTGAGTGAGTGGTACTATTAAAGCGCCCTCTTTTGGATCTTGCAACAAAGGTGTTTGAGTGGATGACTAGAAAAAGTGCTCAGTGCAACATGATTCCATAACCTGATGGGAACAACCTGTATATAAAAAAAATACGTCATGCTCGTGTTGTTATGGCTTGCCCCGTGTAAAGAAATCAAGTATATTGGTTCCTATTTTCGCTTAAGACAGTCAGCAAAGGATCATTTTACAACTTCCTTTTAGGACCCACTCGTAAAATGGGGTCGGTGAATCAAATTAAAAAAGAAACAAAGATTAAAATTGAATTTGAAAATTAAGCAAAGGAAACACGTTCGTTTAAGACAAGTGTTCGGCATACATTTCCAAAGCATTTAAAAATTAAAAAGTTAAATACAACCGTTTGTGAAAATCATAAATTTTTTTTGAAATGCCTCCAGAATCGCGACGGCTTATTGTTTACGCTTAAAAACACGAAGCCATCCTCTTTAGCATTCTCACGCGTTAAGGGCTCTTTATCCATGTAATTAATAATATTTCGTTTGGGCTGTTTCCCCACGCCTGTTATCGTCTGGGAAATATTTACGTCAAAATTTGAAGGATGAATGGCAGCTAAAATCGATTCTTTTTTGAATTTAATGAAGAGTTATCGGCGTTTATAAAAACACGGGAAATATAATTTCAGGATCATACTCGGTCATTGCTTCAAACGAAGTATCACAAGTCTCTGAATTTTCTAACGTGAACGTCTACACCAAACCTAAAATACTGAAGAAGCTTGGCGAAGAGAAAATAGTGTCCCTAAAAGAGCAAGTCGAACTCAGTGTTACCCTAGAATCAGAACCGGCACCAGAAGTAACTTGGTGAGCACTTTTAATTCTCACTTGAAAGATTCGATGTGTTTATTCATATTCATTCTAGGTTTAAAGATGGTGAAGAAATATTGGGCGATGGTCACTACCTCGTCACCAAAGATGGCGATAGTTATATCTTGAAGATTACCGGCGCTGTCACTACGGATTCCGCCTCGTTTAAATGCAGAGCAAAAAATATTCACGGCAGCGTGGATGATGAAGTGCGAGTTAACGTCCGACGTCCACCAAGGATAACCAAGCCACTTGAAGACATGACTGTCACCGAACATGACACCAATGTGACGCTGGATGTTAAAGTGGAGGCCTTCCCAAAGCCATCCGTAAAATGGTAACTAATCCCCCTTCATTTTTTAAACCAGGCGCATTCAACCAGTTCTTTTAAGGTATCTGGATGAGATGGAAATATCTGAAAAGAGAACGGAATTCACCCGCGTTGAATCCGATGATGGTGTTAAATTGGTAATCAAGGAAGTAAGCAGCGAGTTATCAGGCCAATACTCGTGCAAGTTGGTTAATGATTTGGGGGCAACAGAGACAAGCGCCAAACTGACTGTATTATGTAAGTCCTTACATTAAATTAATTTCTTTTTGTATTGCAACTGCGCTTTGGATAGGCAAACCAAGAATAATCAAGCACCTCAAAGACACGACGGTAGAAGAAGGCGCAACCCTTCATTTGGAAGTCGAAGTGGAGGGCACCCCAGAGCCCACGGTTAAATGGTTGCGCAACGGCAATGAAGTATCGGCGGACGCACGAATCAAAATTACCAGAGACATACACCGTCAAGAATCGTACCATTTAGCCGTTAACTTGATAAAATACGAAGAGGAAGGGGAATACGAGGTGGTCGTTACCAACTCGCTGGGAACCGTCAACAGCAAGAATTATGTTACCGTCCAAAGTAAGTATGCGATTACTTCGTGGGGGTAAACTTGATAATAAATTTCCTTTACAAAGTTTAAAAAAAAATCAGCGAAAGACGTGAGTATTTATTTCCCTGTTCGTCGCAGCCACTCAAAGTGTTTATCCCTTCTTCCATTGCCTAGTATTTGTTAAGCTTGTGGTTACTTACATTAAAAAAAATCCATAATGAACATGGTAAATACTGAGAAGGATTTCAAAACTATATCCCAATGAATACTTAATGAAATAAGACATTAACCAAATACTCGTGTAATCTATATTGGGTATGAATTCACTAACCAATTCCAGAAGTAACACATAGCGATGCAATCGAAGAAACTGAAGAGCCCCCCAAAAAACTCAAAGTAGAGGTGATCGAAGACGAAGAACCAAAGGTACAGAAGAAATCCGAAGACACGAAACCTGCTCAAGGTAAACCAGACTCTTACGCACTTCAAAACCCGCATAGATCACTTGCTTTTGTACGTCTGAATATTTGTGCTTTTGTATTCTCTGGTTACTTGTGCTTTTGTGGTGTTCCAACTTTCCAGTATTTCATTTGCTTTCTTTACACACGCACACATCAAATTGTTCATTGTCTTGACACGATTAGGTTTTATTTCGGAGAAAGTTGAAATCGAAGAGATCGAAGATGATTTTAAACCAAAACGACCCGACCAAAATCAAAATCAAGAAGAAATTATTTTCGCCCGCAAAGAAATCACAGAGACTGTCGAGAATGTTATAGTTGAAAGTCCCCAGTCTATAATCGATGAAGAACCAATAAAAAAGGCGAGCAGAGGCAGGAGTATTCACTTCGAAGAACCAACCATAGTGGAACTCGATTCGTCCAGTAGTCCTCAGCCAACTCAAGAAGAAGAACTAGAATTGCCGCCGAAGAGAAGGGGCTTGTCGCTTCAAATTGAGGAAATCGTTGAAACTAAAGTTGAAAGCCAAAAGCCGATTGAGACTCCTCCTCCTATATTAAAGCGTAGTGAATCGGCTCAAGTAGAGGAAGCTGTGGTGGTGACTGAAAAAATCGTCGATGAAGTCAAAACGCCTGTGCTTGAGGATGCCCCCAAGAAAAAAATACAGCGCGCTATCTCCGCCCAAAAAGAAGAAGCGACGCGCGCAGAAAGTACCGTAGATGGAGTGCCAAGAAAGGCGAGTGTTGGGAGGGTTGAAGAAGAGAAAGGGCAAAAAGGGAAAAGGGAAGGCGAGGAAGAGATCGATGAGGAAGTGGAGGATTTACTTCGCAGGGCGCGCTCGCAACGCAGCCGTATTGAAAGTATAAAAGCAGAAGTTGAAGATGAAGGTCCAGAAGGTATATTATAACCACACCTGTATATATTGCACGATGATGATCAGCATGGTTCACATCTCACTAAAATGGAGGAGAATAATACACTTACATGACTTAAGGATCACACAGACGTAGCGATATTCTGGTTGCTGCAAATTGATCGCTCGGAAATTGCCAAAATCGTCAAAATAAACGGGGTACCATTAAGTACTTACGAAAAAAATTGCAGGTCGATATTAAAGCAATCCGATCGCCCGATACGATTGCTTTCAATCGAATCGCCCAAATATCACCACGTCTGTATGCTCCTTTACTTGAAGTAAACTTTTTTATCAAGTTTTTTTAATTGTATCGACGGTATACACTTTTTTGTAACTATTTTTGTATCTTTTTTTTGTCCGACTAATTTGTGAACGTACGCAAAACTAATACAGTTAAAAGCAGGATTTACTTTTGTCTACGGCAACCTCAGTCAAAGGTGAGCAAATATTTTTTACTTTTTTTTGGGGGACACAAAAGTTCCTATTTTTTCTTTTTGTGTTTTGTAAGCAGGCTTACCTGCTTCGAAAATGTTACGTCGTTTTTGAAAACTGTACATAGCGGTACGTAAGTTAATTAATAACGGTTAAGGAATGCTGGTGTTTAATTAAAAATGGAAGTAATTTCCCTGCTTTGTAAATTAAGTTGACGTTGTGACAACTCAGAAAAAAAAATTGCTTCGATTTTTAGTTGCTTCTCTAAATTTGGACATGTTTATTTTTTTATACCGTGTAGTCAAAAAGTAATTACATAAAATTCGACCATGGAAAGCAAAAGTAACGTCACTGCTGTTGTCTTAAATTTATTTTGAAAATCCAATTAGGTAACGATATCGTACATAACCAAAAAGTATTAGTAGTATAGCTATGGGTGTTTGGCTGACCTTCTCATGGGGAATCAACATTATGTACCAAATATGTCTGTATGGTTGCCTATCAAGAAACCCAACTGCAAAAAAAATCGCGACGAGATTTAAACAAAAATCACAGTATTTAAATAATCTAGCCGGCGCACAGTGGTCCAAATCGTGATTCTAGCTGGACAAAATTAATAATTTAGAAAATTATGACATTTTAAACGAAATGTTATTTAAAATGCAAATAAAGTGCATTTAAAACTTACACTACTCATAATTCATCACTGGATGATGAACTAATTTCATCTTCTGTACTTGCCTCTTCGTGTGGTTCTGTTTCTGATGGAGAGGGAGTATTTTCACCAATGAAAAGACTTCTTTTGGTAGATTTTCTTGACGTTCTTGACATGTTCTATAGGAGATAGGTCAGAAGCCATAGTAACCCTGACAATATGCGGTCGGGCATTATCTTGCTGAAAAACAGGGTTTGGTAAGGTGTGAAGATATGGAAGAAAAGAGACTCTATAATATTCGCAATTTATCGTTGAGCATTCATGGTACCCCTAACGAACACCATACCTAATTGCCCCCCACACCATAACTCCAACGGTTTGGTTTATATGGTGTTCTACGAAAAACTCTCCTTTCTCCACGCCGTCTCCTAACCCTTATCTGATCATCGCTCATACCCAAGCAAAATCGGGATTCGTCACTAAAGACCCCCTAATCTCACTATAACTTTTTTCGGCATCACACTAACCTTGCCTTTTGTGATCAGCGGTGAGTGGTAACACAAAGTGCGGCCGGTAAGACATGAGCCCAAAAGATCTTATTCGCCTGTAGATAGTTCTGGTGGTTACCCTTCGGCCTTCTTCTCCAAACCATTAGTCTGCAATCGAACAAGTGGTCGAAAAACGCCAACAGCCTTAGGCGACGGTCTTGACGTGCTATTGTTTGTCGGAGCCACCCTGAACGTCTGGCTCGTTGTTTTCGTCTTTCCTCAGACCAAACATGGTAACAGTTCGCTACAGCTGACACCGTTCTGTTTAAACGGGCTGCAATTTGGCGAAAAGATAAACCCTCACTACTCAACCGTGCTCAAAATCACTTAATTTCCTAAAATTGGGACGCCGACGAATTCTGGGCATTTTTAACATTACGCCAAACGTCAAAGTGTCATATATCATCAACTGACCTCCACATATTGCGTCAAATTATTCTTCGGTATAAAAAATTTTAAAAAATTGCTGGAACTACTGAAGAAATAGAGATAAAACTTTAATCGATCTTTATTTTGGTCACCCACAACTCATATGCAAAATTTGATTGAAAAATAATAATCAGTATATATAACATTTTTGAAAAAGAGTGCTGTAGATTTTTCCATCTACCATAGTAAACAATATTTTCTGTGCAACCTCCAATTCTTCTGAGCGACATGAAATTTTTGTCGCAGAAAGAGTTGCGATTTGTTCTTCCACTTTACGAACTTCTTGTCGAGTAACCTCTGCCGTTTCTTTCTCAAAGATTAATTTAATTAGTCTACAATAACGAGTTGATGATGGCTTTGCATTTTGCCATAAAGTTACAAAATTGGCTTGAAGCTGCAGAAGTACTAACGAAATCACAAATAAGAATGCATCGTTATGTATTTTCTCTGTTTCTTCAGCGTACAACATTTGCTTTTAAATACTTTGCCCGGAAGCTCCGTCTCAACCTCATTTAAAGATCATTAACAGATTACTTGCTGTTCTGGACGTTGGATTGTCAAAAACATCATTATTCGCCATAAAAAAACGTTGAATTATGCGATCAAGGATAGCTTGAAGCTTTACTTCTGCTGATATTTCAGAAATGACAATATCATTTGGATAACATTCCTTTTAAGCTGCGAGAAGTTTGATATATTAAGGATATATATTCGCATTTTGCTGTTTTGCTTTATCACGAATCAATACATATTGATTTTTCGATAATTTCGCATCAACATACAATGCTAAAGCATCCTCTTTTGTTAGCTTATTTGGTGCAGATATTTCTAGCGATTTGAATGCTCTTTTTATTCGAGTCGCTCTCTTAGGTGAAACGCTGATTTGCTTGACAATTTCAGCAGTATCTCTTTTTCCTTTTGACCATAAACTAATTCATTTAGAGTTGATTGTGAAACCAAAGTTTCCACTCGTCTTTTTTTTGTTTTATCGCTGGAATCGGTGAATGCTTTTCGCGATCGACCTAGAGTGGTGCTAGTAGTTCGTATTATATGTATTTTGGGATGATGTTCCAGGTCTTCTTAAATTAGTCCCATTAATTACTATTTCCGGAAATTCAAATACACACACAAGCCATTTACAGTTTTTGGATAAAAAGTTTATTAATATACGATGACTTTTTTGTCATCTATCCTTTAGATGTATATATAGATTGCCCACAACTTTTTTAACACAAACCATTACTTGTTCATCACGATCTTCTAAATGCAAATTATTTATTATGTAACTATATAAAACGTTATTCCTGTTGGCAATATTTTCCTCATTGTGCCAGATCTCGAATAATGATCGACTCGTAAATTCACCTTCCTTTACTAAAAGTCAAAGAAATCAGAAAGTTGCAGAGATATACAGCTAAATTAAATAGGGTTTATTCTACCAGTTGTATTTTACACAACAATTAAATTTCCAAGACGGAGGATGACGGGGATTTATTTATAAGCTTCAATAAATAAATGTTATTTTTATATAAATTCGCAAGACATTCTTTGTGATACTACTATATTTTGTATTGTTAATATTGATTATAATTATTAGAAAAATAAATATACCTATTAGTACCTATTAGAAATATTTTCAAGACGCAGAAGTGAATTATCACTATTCACAATATCGTTTAACTAACACTCGAAATAAATCCAATTAATGTAGAGAGAAATGTAGTTAAGGGGAAATTAATTAACATTTTCTAAGGAAATGATCATTAAGAAGTAAATTCTGAGATGTACTGATTTTGGAGAATTTTGTCCAGCTAGTGTCGCGAATTGGACTACTGTTCGGCGTCTCCAAGAAGGGTAAAATGACACTAACCTTAATAGTCCAATTAAAAATACACTCGAGTTGAAGAGAGAAGAAACGGTATTCTGTACATTCAAAGCTTTTGTTAGTTTCTGATACTTCTCTAGGCAAATGAATTGCTTTTCGGTTTATTGAACTTTGCTGCAGGCATAACTCTTGCTTTCCTAGACCAAGTCTTATGTAATTAATTTTTGAACTCACGGTATAAATAAATTTATATATGTTATGTATTTACTATGATTTAGACTGTTTAAATAAATATAAAAATTACTAATTATTTAAGCTTCTTAAACCTGGGTATATTTCGAGGCTTTTTGTTAGCAAAACCGGAAGTATTTTTTTAAATTAATTACAGGATTAATAGTAATAGTATTTTCAACTTGAAAGTCAACAAAAATATACAAAGCCGTGCAAATCTACCCTTATACTAATTAAAAAGCAGCATAAAACAATTAATTAAATATGCTCTTGCTAAATAATTCAAGTAATGAAGGCATTAACTGTCGTTGTAATATTCCAGTCTTTGCCTTGGTTATTTAAACATCCGAATTAAACATCATTCTCCCCAATCTCACCCCACATTATAAACGTTGGAAGTAACTTAGTAATTTTGTAGCTTCTCCAATAATTTTGGACGACAATATGTCAGACAAATCCCAATACGAGTCCCTTGATGTTTCGTTCATTGTCAGAGGCAAAGCAAATCCGCCTCCCACAGCAACCTGGACCCTAGATGGTAAAGAAATTAAACCCAGTTCCCAAGCAAGAATGATTATCAGTCAACGGGGTGAGGAGTTTAGACTGGACGTGAAGAAGTTAGAACTGGGCGACGCCGGTGTTTACCAATGCAAACTAAGCAACCCAGTTGGCGATGCCCAAAAAACAGCCAAGCTAGGCATCATACGTAAGTTGGCCCTAATGACCTTTGGCAGTCACTTCCATTTTATGAATTCGTTGCAGCCGAAGGAGAATTCCGCAAGCCAAAAATAAAAGAGGGCCTCCAGAATCAGACGATCGCTAAAAAGAACACGGTTACACTCAAAGCCATAATCATAGGCGATCCGGTTCCTGATGTCACCTGGTAAGACCATTCATTCAACATTTTTAATACTTGACGCAGGCAATTTGAATTTAGGAGCTTCAATGGTAAGGAACTAACAGCGGATGAGTACGAGCAATACAAAATGATAATCGACTCTGAAGATCGTGATGTGGAGGACGGCCTCAAAGAATGCACTTACTCCCTCACTATTCCGAGATGTAAGTGAATTACATTACGTCGCATCGTTTGTTATAACAGACAATTTTCAGGTGAGAGAGAAAATAGTGGCAAGTACACAATAAAGGCGAAAAATAAATGGGGCGAAGCAGAGAGCAGCGCGGAGCTCACCATCATCTTGCGTCCCGAAATTGAGGGCCCCGAAGATGTGGTCGTCGTGCCAGGAAATGAAACGACATTGGTTGCGATTATACACGGAAATCCCACGCCTTCAGTTATCTGGTGAGCCAAAAAGTTTTGGTTTACAGGGTTGTTTTAATTTTGGAATTTTAGGACTCGCAATGATAATGTGATCGAGCCATCCGATGATATTGAGATAATCGAGGATGTCGCGAATGAGAAGTACATCCTGAGATTCAAAAATGTGCAATTGGGTGATGAATCGTATTATAAAGTCACTGCGAAGAACAATTTGGGGGCGGACAGTGCGGAAGGGCGGCTTAAAGTTTTGAGTAAGTTGCAAAGTAAATTAGGTATTACTAGTTTCTTTCTTTCCTAAAAATAATTAATGAAGATAACATAGTTGAAACCTATGTAGGTAGTCGTTAAAATATCTTACTATTTATTTTGCAGAAGAACAAGAACCAACTTGTAAGTCGTGTTTTTCATAAGCGCTTTTTGTACTTAATGTAAAATGATTTTGCTTAAACGCCACTAAATTCTTTGTATCCTAATGCTTGCATATAAAAGCTGCTGGAATCTTGCTTGTAATAAGTTGGTTAAATTAGAATAAAATTATCAGCAACAATTATAAAAAAAGCAGACAGTAAGGAACGATAACGATATAGCTACGGGCGTTTGGCTCACTTTCTTATGTAGAATCACCTTAACGTATCAAATATGTAAGTATGGTTGCCTATCATGACTTTTGTTAAGCGTTGGTAGTAGCTTATAAAGAACAGGTAAAAACAGGTACCGGTTTATAAATAACATTAAAAACAGGTACAGTTTATAAGTGACAGGTTTTTAATCTGTTTTTTATTTTTTGTCAAACCATAAAAGACCCAAGTCGAAATTTCTTTGTTCGTGCATTTCTAGGTTGAAACTGAAATCGATGCTTGTCAAAGTACGGATGTTTCTATTCTTTTAGTTTAGCCAAGAAAGTATTAGAATTTCTTTAGAAAAAGTATATTCAAAGAAAACAGTAAAAAAGGAATAAATTCATGAAATAACGTAATTTATAAAACTAAAATTAAAGTTAAAGTTTAATAAAAATTTAAAAAATCAGGATCCAAAATTATTTCCAAGGAGTGAATAATCAAAAAATTCTATACGTAGAAAAAAAACTAGAAAAAAAGCTAAACAATTTAAAATGCAACTTTTGTTAGTTTCTGATATTTCTCTTGGGAAATGATCGTTCTTTGGCTTATTGAACGTTGAATTTGAATTCTTCATGTAATCCAAATTTGGGACACTTCAATTTTAATTTCGAGAAGTTGCCTTCTTAAATTTATTGAAGCCGAACCAAAACCACTCGCGGAAAGTATTTAATATTTCCTACCGAATAAAAATAAAGCTATGGAGAAAAACCTAATTGATTTATCAAGAAACCGAACCGTAGAAAAACTGCGAAGAAATTTAAACACAAATCCCAGTATTTAAATAATCTGCCCAACGTCTCTAAGAGGGGTAAAATGACATCACCCGTAACAGTTAAATTAAAAATATTTCCATCTCGCGCATAGCTTCCGAATGAATTAGTAGTACGCCCACTCAAGTCGAAGAGAGAAGAAACGGTATTCTGTACATTTAAAGCTTTTGTTAGTTTCTGATATTGCTCTAAGCAAATTAATTTCTTTTCGGCTCATTAAACGTTAAATCGGAATTCTTCCTGTAATTCAAAATTTGAGACAATTTTTATTTCGTTTACGTTTTTTATTTACATTTGTTTGAACCAAAACTAAAAACGCGAAAAAAATTTAATTTTTCCTATTGAATAAAAATAAAACTATGGAGAAAAAACTAATTGATTTATCAAGAAACCTAACCGTAGAAAAATCGAAACGAGATTTAAACACAAATCCCAGTACTTAAATAATCTGTCCGGCGTCTCCAAAAGGGATAAAATGACATCACCCATAACAGTCAAATTAAAAAAAATTCCCATCCTACGAATACTTTCCGAATGAATTATTACGCCCACTTAAGTCGAAGAGAGAAGACACGGTATTCTATACATTTAAAGCTTTTGTTTGTTTCTGACATTGCTCTGAGCAAATGAATTACTTTTCGGCTTATTGAACGTTGAATCCGAATTCTTCCTGTAATTTAAAATTTGGGACATTTCAGTTTTAATTTTGAGGACGTTTCCTTCTTAAAATTATTGAAGCCAAAACCAAAACGACTCGCGGAACGAATTTAATCTTTCCTACCGAATAAAAATAAAACTATGGAGAAAAAACTAATTGATTTATCAAAAAACCGAATCGTAGAAAAATCGAGACGAAATTTTAACACAAATCCCAGTACTCAAATAATCTGTCCGGCGTCTCCAAAAGGGGTAAAATGACATCACCCATAACAGTCAAATTAAAAATATTCCCGTCCCACGAATAGCTTCCGAATGAATTAGTATGTTCACCCAAGTCGAAGAGAGAAGAAACGGTATTCTATACGTTTAAAGCTTTTGTTAGTTTCTGATTTTGTTCTAAGCAAATGAATAGCTTTTCGGCTTAATGAACGTTGAATTTGAACTCTTCCTGTAATTCAAAATTTGAGACACTTCAATTTTAATTTCGATTACGTTTCGTACTTACATTTGTTAAAACCAAAACCAGAAATTCTCGCGGAAAAAACTTAATCTTTCCTACCGAATAAAAATAAAACTATGGAGAAAAAACAAATTGATTTATCAAGAAACCGAACTGTAGAGAAATCGCAACGAAATTTATACACAAATCCCAGTATTTAAGTAATCTGCCCGACGTCTCCAAGAGGGGTAAAATGACATCACTCATAACAGTCAAATAAAAAATATTCCCATCCTGCGCATAGCTTCCAAATGAATTAGTACGCCCACTCAAGTCGAAGAGAGAAGAAACGGTATTCTATACATTTAAAGCTTTTGTTACTTTCTGATATTTCTCTAGGAAAATCAATTGCTTTTCGGCTTATTGAACGTTGAATGTGAATTCTTCCTGTAACCCAAAGTTTGGAAAACTTCAGTTTAATAATCGCTACAAGATTTAAACACAAATCCCAGTATTTATGCCCGGCATCTCTAAGAGGGGTAAAATGACATCACCCGTAGCAGTCAAATTAAAAATATTTTCATCCCGCAATAGCTTCCGAATTAAATTAATTAAATTAAATATTTAATAATTAAGGTAGCTTCTTGCCCGGTGAAATTGTGTAATAAATTATCTCAAACGGACACTGGAAAATGGCACAAATGTGAGCATTTAATTTAATTAAATTTATTACATAAATATTTAATATTTATAAACATTTAAAGCGTTAGTTCGTTTCCAAGCAGCACAACTAGTGTGTTTTATTTCTGATTTTTTTTTTTCATTTTTTATTTAAAACTTTCGATTAATTTAACCAACTTTATATTTAGAAATTTCCATATTATTTACAAACTGTATGTTATAAATAAATTAATTTTTCAGCTACAGGATTTCATGCGAATTTAAAATTTGCTCGTTTGCTTGCATTTTAAATTGAGTTTCAGATTAAAAAGCATCAGTAAACCAACTTGACTTTGTAACCAAAATTTTTTGCATTTTGCGTTGACAGCTAATTGCCCGCACTGGCCATCTGGTGCATGATAGCTTATGAGGCAGCGATTTTGCTATTCACAGCACAATAGTCGCACGGTGTCGCGACCGTGTGGCATATTTGCATATTGCGTAAGTCGTCGGGTTTGCGATGGAGTTCTCGAGCTACTCTTCTGCTGATGAGGCCACAATTAGGGCCGAAATAGCTATACAGAGGAAACTTGGGGGCCCCATTGCGATCCAGCCTACTTACAACCAAAATGTTTTAATTTAAATTAAATTAGTTAATTGAGCAATTGGAAAAATTGGTATACTGATGTGAAATGGAAATTAGTTAATATTATTATGTAAAAAAATTTCTAGCTGAAAGACCTAGGTTTATAACCGGCCTCATTGACTCGCACGTGGAACACGGAGGGGAAATCACCCTCATGGTCCGTGCCGATGGTCTACCTCGTCCGGAAATAACATGGTACTTAAACAACAAGCCCATAGTAGATGCCCCCGAATTAAAAACAGTCACCAGCACCGAAGCCCAAATAACCAGCTACCTCACCATCACCGATTTCAACGAAAAAGACTCCGGATATGTAATTATTTACAATACATTAGCTACCACAATTACAACGTTATTTTACAGTATAAAGTAACCGCTGTTAACGTGGTCGGAGACGCAGAAACCAGCGCCAAGATATCCATGGTGCAAACACCACCCTCATTCGGTACCCGCCTTGATAGGACTATGGAAATTAAAGAGGGCGAACCTCTCGCCCTTAAAACCAAAATACTCGGAAGTCCTAGGCCTACTGTATGCCCCCCCAACTAACTTAATATTTTCATTTTAAAAACTTATTGCAGGCTGTATGGTTTAAAGATGGGGAGCGCATTCCTGAAGACGATGAACGAATTAAAACCGAGCATCTCCCGGATGGCACAGTAAAATTAAACATCGACAGTGTCCTACCAGGTGATAGCGGAGCCTACAAGTTGATTGTGAAAAACCCCAATGGTGAAACCGCAGCCTTATGTGCGGTTGCCGTAACACGTAAGCCACCCCCTTAAAATAAACTAAACCCCTCGACGTGGCAATTATTAAATTTTAGCCACACCACGTCGTCCTAAATTTGTGAAGTGCATCAAGGATGCGAAACTCACCATCGGTGAACCACTGAGATTAGAAGCCGTAGTCACGGCGTATCCACCCCCAGAAATCAAGTGGTTCAAAGACGGCTTACCCGTCCGTCCATCGTCCAACTTACACCTCGAGCATCACCCAGATGGCAAAATTGCTTTGGCGGTTGATTCAGTGCGGCCGGAAAATGCTGGGAAATATTCTGTGACCGTGTCGAATAAGCTCGGGGATATAACAGGGGAAGCAACCGTCACCACTGAGAAAAGACCAACAAGGCCGGACTTTACCACGAGGCTGTTTCCACAAAACGTAGTCGAGGGTTTCCCGGCCAGGTTCGAAGTTAAAGCCACGGGTTATCCCACTCCAAAAATCAAATGGTAGGGCTACCCAAAATGTAACTCCTCGTGGCACACCTTTTGCTTTTGCTTCAAGGACGAGAAATGGAGCTGAGGTTGTTCCTGATCCAAAACACATCAAGGTCACTGAGCTTCCGGATGGTACAAGCGTTTTGGTCATCGATGCTTGTGATAAAGTCGTAGATGCCCTTACGTATAAAGCAATTGCTTCGAACGAAGTGGGGGAGGTAGAGACGAGTGCACCTTTAACAGTCACCCCAGCGAGCAAGGAAGATCAACCAGAAGAACGCCCGTTGTTCCTTCACGCAATGAAAGAGGTCATCACCGATGAAGGCCAACCGCTTAAATTGGAGGTGTCGTTTACAGGGAACCCCATTCCCAGCGTGCAGTGGACCAAAGATGGGGAACCGATAGAACCGTCCGAAAGGATTTTATTGACCTGCGATGGAAGAAGGGTACGCAGTCGATTAAAGAAAGGGAATTAAATTCAAGTGTATTGTTTTAGGTTGGTTTGGCAATCGATAAAGCTGCACCATCAGACGCTGGGGTGTACGGAGTGAAGCTGTCAAATCCTTTAGGTACGGATTCAACCGAGGGCAAAGCAATCGTCCATAAAGTATTTTCACCCCCCAAATTCACACAAAAATTCGGGGATTTACAACAGGTAAAACACAATAAAATTGGTAAGGTAAATGGAAGATGATGGATGGAATTTGCAGCTCCCAACACGAGATGCTAAATTCATCGGAAGAGTATCAGGAGTGCCACAACCGGAAGTGAAATGGTACAAAGATGATGTTCCCTTACATGAAACCGATAAGTATCGTATTAAAAGAGACGGGGATATTTGCTGCCTTTACGTCAATAATTCTGGGCCTGAAGACGAAGGTGTGTACAAGGCAGTTGCTACTAATAAAGAAGGCGAGGATAGTTGCAGTGGTAAGCTGGAAGTTGTAAAGGAAATGTAAGTGAAATTCAAACCAAACCAATAATAAAGGTTTTGATGATATTTAATTGTAGAAAGACGCCCCAGAAGATAGAGCCACCGTTATTCTTGAAGCGCATTGGTGATACTGAATTATACAAAGGAATGACTGCCAAGTTTACGGCTTGTGCCACCGGTCTACCCGAGCCATCCGTTCAATGGTATAGAAACGATGAGAAATTATACCCATCTGATCGTATCCGTATGGAGAAAGATACAGCCGGTCTTCTCAGACTCACCATCGCTGGTGTTGATCAGGATGACCTTGGCAAATACTCTTGCAAAATATTCAACGAGCACGGTGAAGATATCTGCCACGCTCAGCTAAGATTCGATGGTAAATCCTCAAATTCCTTTAACCATGTTTTAATCGAAGCCACCCGTAGAAGTGGATGCCAAACCAAAACGACCCATAGTCGATCAGTACACAGAGTATGACAAATACAAAAAGAGCGGTGCCCCACTGCCTCTTTCGGATGCCCCCATTATATCTCGCATGACTGACAGGCATCTCACTCTATCTTGGAAACCTTCAATTCCATCTGCGCCTAGGGCCCCTGTAACTTACCAATTGGAAATGCTGGAGCTTCCCAGCGGTGATTGGTTTACTGTTCGAAGTGGAATACGAAGTTGTGTTTGCGATGTAAGAAACTTGGAGCCGTTTAAAGATTATAAATTCCGCATTAGGGTTGAGAATAAGTACGGGATTAGTGACCCATCACCATTCGCTACCACTCACAGGTAAGTGCTGAAACCAATTCGTTTTGTAGTTGGTGTTGCCTCTATTTGGTTGTGTAAGAAAATATTTGTAAATTAAATTGTAAATGTTCTTTGTTCTTAGGCAAAAACTAGAACCTGATTTGCCTAAATTCGTTCCATACCTTCCACCTGAAATCGATTTTCGCCCCGAGACCTCACCGTACTTCCCCCGAGACTTTGACATAGAGCGACCCCCTCATGACAACATGGCCCAAGCACCTCGGTTTCTGCGCCGAGAGCACGACACCCAGTACGGAGTGAAAGATCAAAATTTGAATCTGTTCTGGTTCGTTTATGGCTACCCCAAACCGAAGATGACCTACTACTTTAACGACGAACCCATCGAGGGTGGTGGTAGATTTGATACGAGTTATACAAGGAACGGGCAGGCGACCTTGTTTATTAATAAGTACACTTTATTAAGTCGTCTTATTTAAGGGTTTTGTACATGTAAATGTTTTAGGATGTTAGAGAGGGATGTCGGTTGGTACGAAGCGGTTGCTAAGAACGAACACGGAGAAGCCCGACAAAGGGTGAGGCTGGAAATTGCTGAATTACCTGCGTTTGTGAGAAGACCTGACATTGAGTACGTTATGGTGAGGGGCAAAGCACGATTTGAGGCGAGGATTACCGGAGTACCCTATCCTGAGATCAAGTGGTACAAAGATTGGAAGCCGTTGGCCACGTCATCAAGAATTAAAGTAATTAACCCAAACCCAATTACCCTAAATAATCTGTACCATAACGAAATTTTAGATCCAATTCATTGAGCCTGATACAGCTGTCTTGGTTATCAACGATGCAATCCTTAAAGATGAGGGGTTGTATTCAGTTAGTGCCCGTAATGTAGCTGGCACCATATCGAGCAGTGCCATGTTACACGTAGAAGAAAACGATTTAGAATATAACACCCGCACTTACAAAAATCTTTCTCCGATTAAACCTAAGCGAGTGCCATTTGATAGTGGTTATGACATTGGGGATGAACTGGGCAGGGGCACTCAAGGAATCACTTACCATGCTGTTGAACGGATTAATGGTGAGTACTTCAAACTAAAAAAAATCTGTATCTTTATAAAATGATGAAATTTTAGGGCGCAATTATGCTGCTAAAATCATGCACGGTCGTGGAGACTTACGTCCATTTATGTACAACGAATTGGACATCCTGAATCAGTTGAGACATCGAAAACTGATTTCCCTGCACGATGCTTACGAAACAGACAATTCTTTAAGCCTCGTCTTAGAACTGGCCGCAGGGGGCGAGTTAGTTAAAGACTACTTACTCAAGCAAGATTATTACACAGAGAGTGACATCGCTGGTTTCGTAAGGCAAATGCTTCAAGGTCTTCAATACATGCACGAGCGAGGCTTTGGACACATGGGCCTCAATGTAAGCAAATCACCGATGTATAAAATTCACAATTCCAAAATACTTATTTGTTATTGTAACTCGATTTTATAACTTCAAAAGCGCTTAAAGCCAATTTAAATAGTCACTAATATTATTGATAATATATTAGACTAATTTGTTTTTGTTTAGATTGGTGATTTGTTGTTGTCACATCCTGGTAGCGATGAGTTAAAAATAACTGACTTTGGTCTGTCGAGGAGGGTCAGCTTAGGACGGTTGTATCCCCTGAATTTTGGGGTGCCTGAGTACGTGAGTCCTGAATCTGCTAATGGGGAAGGTGTTGGATTGGGTCAGGATATGTGGAGCATTGGAATTATTACTTATATTTTGTTATCGGGCAAGTCACCGTTTAGAGGAGAGAATGACAGGGAAACTTTAATGAAAATCCAAACAGGTTTGTGCAATATTGTTTTCAAATAAGAACTGTAGGGTTTTAAAAATAAAAAAGGAACTTCAGGAGATCGACTTGAAGGCCATCGTGACCGCTGCTCATTTTTCATTAGATGAAATCGACGTTTCGTTCTTTATTGCAAAAGAATTTCCTCTGAACTACTGCTATTTTTGTTGTTTCTGCTGCTGTTTCATAGCAATTCTAACTATGTACCAGTAATAGTTAATACGAAGGAGCAGCATCAACTACAGTAACAGAAAATCCTTTTGTAATAAAAGATGAAGCAGCGACAGAAGTAATTCGAATTCATGTGATTTTCTCTAAGTATCATAAGTGTTGTCACACACTCTCACCATATTCCCAGAAGTAATCTTATTATGAGCAATGGATGGCTGACCATACGTCCCGTTTTCACTGGGGCAGTCCCATTTTTTTCGTTGACATTAATCCTCCCATTAATCCCTCTCGATGGTACATAGAACCCCTCCTCCCCTATAACGTTTTTACGCAATGTTACTATTGTATAAACAAATTAGAAAAATTTCGATATAAGTTGCTAATTTTAATTAAAATAAATTTAAAAATCAACATAAAAATTATGGAATCTTTGCTATTTTGCCGAATTTCATTGTGTCAAAATAAAAAAAACTTACCAATAGTGAACCGTTAAATACTCGATATAATATACAGGTGTCCAGTGACGTAATGCTCAGAAAAATTCAGCATTTTTTTTAAGTACAAAAACAAAACAGTATCTTTTAAAAATCAAAACAAAATATTTCTCGAAAAAAAAAACGAACGTTAAAGTGAAAACTCAAAGACAAAAAGCGATCGTTTCGTTGAGGCATAACAGAAATGAAATTGAAAAAAATGGAAACTATTGCGTATTTGAAAATTCTGCGCAAGACTTTAAAACTAAATACTTTAAAATTAACGATCAAAACAAAACACCATTAAAAACACACAGACAAAAATCACTCAAGTATGAAATCATGAAAGTAATAGAATTGGCTTCCGGTTGGAACCGCGTCACGACTGCTTCTACTGCCGACGTTTCATTCTCCATTGCAGAAGAACTGCTGGTGCTGGCGGTGTTGCTGCTGCTTCTCGTTAGTCTCATCGCAGCCAGCAGCAGCAGCCCTAAGGAAGTTCTTCTGCAATGGACAACGAAACGTCAGCAGTAGAAGTAGTCATGACGCGGTTCCAACCGGACGCCAATTCAATTATGGACAACGGACGCGGAAGCCTTCAAGTTATATTAAACTATGAAAGATTTTCAAAAAAAAGAAGTGAAAATGAAATTGCAAATATAAACGATGATCAATTCATGAAAAATTAAGAAGAAAAACAAACACTTTTCGAAAACGAAAGATAAAGAGAAAATGCAAAGACGATTGTTTTGCCGAATCATTACAGAAATGAAATTAAAAAAAAAGCTAAAACATTTTTAAAAAAGTTTTAAAAGTAAATGTTTTAAAACGAACGAAGATAACAAGACACCATAAAACTAATCTAAACTATGAAAGATTCTAAAAAAAAAGAGAAAATGAAATCAAAAAAAACAAAAGCCTATCAATTCATATGATTAATAAAGAGATGAAAAAGAAGTATTGGTGCACGTTAGCTGAAATTAAAACGATTGCGAATTTATTTTGTTAAAATATGACGAAAATAAAAAAAATAAATATTTTTTCAAGACAAGAAAAATGAAAATGTCTTATTTTAATTTATTTGAAGGTTTTATAATGATGATGGATAATTATTTTTTTGACTTCTCAAATTGGGGTGGTAGGGAGTAAGTTTTGGTTTTCAAATTATAAGGGGTGGCAATTTTGACATATGTGGTAGAGCATTGAAAGACAAATATTTTGCCATATAATTTTAATTTTTATCTTTGCTGGTTATGGGGTTATCGCAGAAAAGCGAAAATCGCAGAAATTTCGAAAGGTGCTTTTCCCCGCTTAAAGCGTTTTTCGACCGATAAAAAAAAGCACCGTGCTTAGCCTAAGGTCGACTACTAACCCACAAAGTTTCAAATTTTTTTGAATTTTTGGGTTGGGATAGTTCCCTTGTTAGTTTAAATTGCTTGTTTCATAGGTGTATGGTGACATTACGTCATGGGCATCCTGTATGTCTACACAATTTTGTATTTTAAAGGAAATATTCTACTTAAAATATTATTCTCGTCTCGTTTTTGCCCTAAAGAACTATGGACAGTCTAGCTATGGATGATATCACTGAAGCAACTACCAAGAGTTTATGATTAAGCAAAATTAAAAAAAAAAACTAATGTAAGTCACCCAGATTGAACCCCTGTGGCATACCGGATGTAGAGAGAAAAGTTTTCATTTGACTTTCTCCATAGTTATAGTAGATTGTCTTAGATACATATAAATATGACCTGAAGAGCTCTACTAGACCAGGAGGTACACTTAATTTAGATAGTAGCTTTCTTAAAATCCTTGTATATAACATCAGCTTGCCCTGATCTATCTAAGACACTCAAACCATGTTGCCAGAAATTGCTCAAATTAATGACTGTGGAGCTACCACTCATAAAACCATACTGATGGGGTCTGATACCATTAAACTAAAATTACAATAATATACACAGATATATTAATATGTAAGAGATACAACAAAAAAAATACTTAGAGATTTGAAAACGGTCGTGAAGATCCAGATTTATAATTTGCACTTTTATTTTACTAATAAAACAATTACCTTTTTATTGGGCAAATAAAGCGTTCAGGTGTTCACAGTTCAACATAAAACAGTTTCGGTTAGCTTTCTTTCTGCAGATTAGAAGTCGATGTAAACATTAAATAAGAAATGCATTTACAGGAAAATGGTCATTTGATGAAAGTTGGTGGAGAAACCTCAGTATAGAAGCACGTGACTTTATAAGTAAATTATTGGTCTACCAAGCAGAAGGAAGGATGGACGTACATGCAGCTTTACGACATCCTTGGCTTGAACGAGCTGACAAGAAATGGTCCGATGAGTTCAAGATCAGTTCAAGTTACTTGCGAGACTACTTCGTCTTATTCAGGTACACACTTCAATTCAATTCTATGCTAATAATAAAGAGGCCACTGCAACACCCTTTTACTCAACAAAGCAACAAGTAAACTGAATAAATTTGCAATTAATTGAAACGTTATATTAAATGGAAACAGTTGGGGGCCAACTAAGTGATTTATATATTGCTTAAAAGAAAGAAAATGATAAATTTTTGAGCCCAAAAAAAGAGGCTCTACCTCGTAATTTTTGGCGCCCAACGTGAAGCTAACATAAAAAAAATCCAAATAAATTTATTCAGCTGTTCGTTTTAGGTCGTTTATGGTGAATAATTAAAGAAAATTAATCTTTTAGGGAATGGTATGATAATGCATCCTGTAAAAACTGGTTCCGAAGACGTCCACTGGAAGGTGCCTTCACCCATCCCTCACGTATGGTGTATCCCCCTGGTGATCGATACACGCCACCTCCAAGTCTTCCAACCCCCGAACGTACACCTAGGAAACCCACTACATGGGAAGATAAGATCCCCAGCAGATCACCGCTTAACTATGAAATTGGTGTATTCAAATCCGAAAGCCAGTAAGTCACTAAGGAATAAGTTTAACAAAATATTTTAATTTCGTGAATTGCAGTTATCAATACGGACCAGATACGTATCTGTTGCAACTACGTGATGTGGACTTTCCTGTTCGGCTTCGCGAGTACATGAAAGTAGCTGCGAATAGAGGTCCAGGTCGTGGGTATATTGTATCAGATGAAAATGGTTTTGATTGGCAGGTAAATATACCTGCAGATATTAACAATAATATAATAAAACTAAATTGCTTTTCATTAGACTCCTATAATACGAGAACGTCGCAGATTTACTGATATAATGGATGAAGAAATAGATGATGAACGAAAGGCCAGAATAACTAAATATGGTTCTGGTGACACGGGCTATAGCATCAGGCGATTACGCCATGAAATAGGTAAATGCATTTAGCTACTGTGTAGGTAATTCTACTTATAAATGTTACAGGGGCACGTTTAGATACGTATGCAGAAGCAGAAGCGTTCTTGGAAAGCAAACAGGAAGGTAGGTTACCGTTCTTCAGGGAAAAGCCTCAAATCACTGCAATGCAAGAAGGAAAGGACTTAGAATTGACTTGCTTCGCAGTAGGAGATCCACAACCTGTAGTACAATGGTTTAAGTAAGGGACAATCATTGTCATCGTAATTCAATCTAATCTTCCTATTATTTTCAGAAACGATGCAATCGTGGCAGAATCTCATCGCATTAAAATCGAAACCGATGAAGAAGGCCGTTCCCACTACAAACTCACCCCTGCCTTGAACTTCGACCTGGGAACATACAAAGTGGTTGCTCGCAATAAAATAGGTCAGACCGTAGCTCATACCAGAATAGTAATGGGGCTGGTGCCGGACGAACCGGATTCACCAGAAAACACTCAGACATCAGACACTGAAGCCCTTCTAACCTGGAAACAGCCGAAATTTGATGGCCATGCCCCCGTACAATGCTACAGCCTACAGTACAAACTTGCTAACGAAACAGAATGGACAGAGCAGGCCAACAACATCGATCACGAATTCTATCTCATTACGGGACTGAAACCAGGAGAAAGCTACAATTTCAGATTGGCTGCTAAAAACGCAATGGGTTGGAGTGAACAAGGGGTGGCGTCTGCGGTGGTCATCACCAAACCTCAAGGTACACTTTCAGTCTTTAATAAAGACATTTAAAAAAAAATAGTCAATATTAGGTGCCCCAAAAATACAACTGAGTCGAGCCATGTTACATCTGCAACAGATCACAGACAGCGGGCAAGAACCTCAACCCGATCCACACTCGAAACCGAACTACGCTTTAGAAATCGATCCCATCGATTGGGTGTCCGAAAACGTCCAGGATAATTACGAATTCATTTCAGAGATTTCAAGGTAAAGCAAAGTGTTTGTTTAATTTAATTTCATCGAGACTCTTGTTCTAGGGGCAGGTTTTCCGCAGTCCTAAAAGCAGTTGACAAGCGCTCTGATACACTCGTTGTGGCTAAGGTTTTGGATCTTGCCGGCTATGAAGAACAAGTCGAGGGTGAATTCGCTGCATTACGGTCTTTGAAGCATGAGCGAATCGCTGGACTCATCGCAGCTCATAAAACTCCTGGAAGTCCGACTGCTGTGTTTATACTCGAGAAGCTTCAGGGGGCGGACGTTTTAACTTATTTAGCAAGTCGACATGACTACACCGAACAAACGGTCGCTACAATCGTTACTCAAGTACGTACGGAAGTAGTTTGTATTCTTTAAAGACAATTTGTATTACAGATTTTAGATGGCCTTCAATATTTACACTGGAGAGGACTCTGCCACTTAGACTTACAACCAGATAACATCGTAATGAGCGGAGTTAGATCGGTGCAGGTTAAACTCGTTGATTTTGGAAGTGCACATCGTGTTACAAAATTGGGAAACCGAGTGCCAATTATAGGCCATCGAGATTACATATGTAAGTAATTACAATTATAGAAGTGTTTTTGTTATTGTCAATAATTAATAAATAATTCAGCACCTGAAGTGTTAGCGGAAGAACCGGCATTCCCCCTCAGTGACATTTGGTCCCTAGGAGTACTGACGTACGTAATGCTTTCTGGTACTCTACCATTTAGGGGTGCGGATGAGACAGAAAGCAGACAAAATATTTTATTCGTTCGCTACCGCTTTGAAAACTTGTACCAAGAGGTGACACAAGAAGGAGTGAGGTTCCTTATGTTGGTATTTAAACGTCATCCAAAGTAAGCACTTCTTTTATTATCATAAAATTCCCATCATTATTTTTATTTTTAAGCAAACGCCCAACCGCAGAGGAATGCCATGAAAACCGTTGGTTACTACCGACAGACTTTATGATTAAGAAACGTGAAAGGGCTGTTTTCTTAGGCAACAGATTGAAGGTGAGAGGGCAGACGATGACGACGATAAATTCTAATAATAATATTTTTGTAGGAATACTCTGAACAATATCATGCAGAAAAATTAGAACAAGTTCAGGGTTTATCATCTAATGTACTGACGAAAGGACTTTTGCATTCTCCCAGTGCACAAGAGGAACTCTTGACTGCTTAAATCACTTTTTTGCAAGTATCACAGATATTAAATAAGTTCAGTTTGAAAACACAATCAATATATTAACACTACAAACCTTTCGGGCATAATCAGTTTGATACTTGACTGTAAATACTGTGAATATTTATCTTACATAATTTGGGTTGTAATTTTTCAGTACGTAGTTCTTTTTTATTATTAAACGACAGATTACTAAAATAGTTTGGTTTATCATGAGGTTTATTAAAGCTAATTAATCCAGACGTGCAAAAGAATTCATTTTCTTTATTTTAAATTAACTGGCTCCTCTCTTGATAAATGAAACCGTAAAGTGATCTGCAGATTCGTTAGAGCCTTTTTATGAAGGAATGCACATACATATTTGAATGTATATTTGTTTTGTTTTTTGTGCGTGAGCTATAATTTTAGAAACCCGAATAATACTTTGTTCTAGTCATTTAAATGTGTGATTATACTCTATACGTCCTGTAAAAATTATTTAATAAATTACTGTTAGCTATATGTTTCTCTTATTAAAAAAAATTGCTTTTTTTAATCGGAGAGAGTAATTCAAATTTGCCCGCCAAGAACTCTCAAAAGTTATTGACACAATATTGCCAATTCGTGGAAATTTTCCTGATTCGTGGGAATTTTTATGAATTAAAATTGCAAAAAATTGAAACTTTTTGAGAAAAAGGGACTTTTTCAAGACAAAATTACTTGAATTTTAGCGCAAATCTTAACAAAAACAGTTTAAATTTACAATTTGAGAGAAAAACAAGCAAAAAATCAAGACGCTATAATAATCATACAGGGAGATCGAAATTGATTGTTCTGATTCTACGGTGCTTTCCCCAGCTTGATTTCGATGTTTACATCTAATTATTAAAATGAAGTTAGCAACATAGGGAGATCTGGGAAAGTTACTAGATATTCCAAGATTTTGTTAACAATTCATTGCCGTTCATTAATAGATAACGGTTTATTTCATTATTATAGCAATTTGATTAAACAATAGTTATGTTATTTATTAATTAAGTTAGGTTTGGACATAAGTTTCATCAATGTTCTTTGCACCGTCGTCCCCTTTCGTTCTAACCTTCATGAGATAGATGTAAATATTGATATCAAGCTCACGGTGTGTAGTGTAGGATTAAGACAATCAATTTCAATCTCCCTGTATTTCGGACATGGACCATGGCAACGGTTACGCAATACGAGGACCAATTGCATAACCATGGTAAGGCTCCAAATTGTCCGAAGCATGTACATAATACACGTATTATATAGTCTGATCGAGAATATATGTCTGAAAAAGAATTACTTTCCAAGAAGGATTTTATTAATATTTCGGTCCAAATTACGTAAACTTGGTAGAACTTGGGGAATTATGGAAAAATTTAGAGAATGTTGTTTGCTTTAATTCGGTCTCTGTCCATTGACCTCTCTTTCCTTCTCATTGTGGCAGTTGGTTATAAACGATCAACCAGACATTCTAATTGACGCTTAATTCCCTTTTTTTAATATGCAGAAATATATGAATACTTTAACTCTAATTAATATTTGTTTCTTTATTATTTTTCACGGCTACTTACTGTCTCTAAGAAAATTAACAATAATTTCTGTGCGGACGATGAAAAATTATTATAGAGGTGTACATTCAATCGCTGTTGATCGCAATGTATTTTTTTAAAACAATTTTAATCAACCACCGAAATTCAGAGACATCTATCAAAACTTTTCACAACTATCTTCTAAAATATACGCGCCCGGTCGACGGTGTTGCCAACTTAAGGGATAAATCCCTTTTTGGAGGGATTTTTTTAAATCATTAAGGATTAGAGATTTTTTAAAAGGGACTTTTTTTCAAAAAAGATTTCTTTTCTAAAAAAAGGATGTTCAAATATTATTTTACAAAAGAAGCTGACAGACCTAGACAGCTCAAAGTTGTTCTCTTATGTACAGGTGGGCCAAATTCGACACTTTTAATAGGAGACTCCTATTTTTAGAAGAGTCAGACAAAAACTGACCTTGGTTTCTGGAGCTCGATTTTTAAGACAAAATTAATGGTGAAGACCGCATTTCGATATCTTCTACCGCTCAGGAGCTACAGGTGTTTTTTAAAATTCTACGATTTCTAAAAACCTTTGTAACTTTTTTTTTTAATGATTTTTGTTAATTTCTGCAAAAACTTTTTAAGACACTTTTTTATCCAAAATGTGTTTGTCACTGTTTCTCCAAATTGTGTCTTTTTATAATTTATGAATCTAACTGAATTGTGCTTTAAAATCGATTGTCTCTTGTTTTTTTATTTTTTTTTTAAAGTTGAATGTTATTTATTTCTTAAAATTTTGTTCATTTGTTTCTTTTTTAAATTATGAATCTACTAAATTATGCTGTAAAATCGATTGTCATTTGTTTTTATTATAATTTAAATTTTGTCATTTCGTATTATTTAATAATTCTGTTATTTCGTATTTTTTTTAAATTCTAATATTTCTTTTGCTTTTTCATGATTACTTTGATTTTTTTATTTTTAAATTATTAATTTATTAAATTGTGTCATATAATTGATTTTCTTTTGTTTTTTTTTTTTAATATTATTTATTTATTTTTAAATTATTTTGTTTTCTTTGTTATTTGTTTTCTCTGTTCTGAGACCTTTCATCCCAAGCAGTTTTTCTTTAAATTTATTCCACTAAATTGTGCTGTAAAATCAACTGTCATTTGTTTTAATTCCTTTTAATACGTATTATATTCATTTGTTTTCTTCGTTTCGTCGCCTTTTTTTTTAATTTTAAAATAATCTACTGAATTGTGCTGTATGTAATCTCAACAGCAACGAGATTGTAGATTATGTGAACAAAAATTAGCGTTTTAATTTGAGTTTGAAAGGTCAAGTGACGTTTATAAATTGTAAAGTGACGGCTGTCAGTATCAAACCGTCAATAACCGGTTACTTTAGTTGTACCATTTAAAAATTTAATTCAGCACTGTCAACTCAAACAGTGTTTTTTGATCACTTTGTATAAATTTTATTATTTCGTATTTTTAAAAAAATTCTCTTGCTTTCTCGTCGTCCTTTTCATGAATTTTTTACGTCTCTTTTAAATTTATTCCTGAATCTATAGTCTATTTTTAAACTAGGAGGAGTAATTTGAAATTTGCCCACCAAAAAGTCATAAAATTATTAGCTCTCTGACAGCCGGTTTTTCGCAAGCTTCTAATTTAAACCAAAAAATTAACATCTTTCCTAATCCATGTGACAGTTTGAATCGATTTTAAACTTGCAAGCAAATCTGCTGCTAAAACAGGTTATTTGAAGAATTTGGAAACCTCCTCCGCAAGCCAAATTAATTTCTGATTTAGTATTACAATGTTAATCAATATGACAGGCTGACAACTGTTGGTCCTCCTAGTTTAAAAATAAACCATAGTAACAAAGTGAGGGATTTTCTATGTTGAAATAGGATTTCTTAAGAAATTTTTGTTTTATGTGCATTGGCAACACTGAGCGTAATGGTACAGTTTGTAACATTGTGAGGTGCTAGTCAAGTGACGCGGTGCGTGTGTACGTATGATATTTACGTTCGTATTCAAGGAAATTATAAAAGAGTTTGAATTTCACCGTTCTTAAAACGAAAAGTAAGTTTTTAAATTATTTTCCTCGCCCCTTTTTAATTGCCACCCGCGTAGAAGGCGCAACATCAAGCCTAACTACATACGTCATCTGGGGCACCATTTTAAGAGTGTTGAGATTTCCTCAAATCCAAATTTAATGATTTTTTGATTGAATTTTCTCGAATCTAGATGGGCGACAGTGATGATGAATATGACCGTAAGAGGCGTGATAAATTCAGGGGTGAACGTGCTGAAGGAAGCTATCGTGGTGCAGAGAGGACAGTAAGGCCGAGAGATGAATGGCAAGAAAGGTATAGCTTCAACTTATTATTTCTTGTTTGTTTGTGTATTATGAATAATTTTAGGGATGCATGGTCTAGACCTCGTCCAAGGGATTACAGGAGTGGAGTAAGAGACCGTGGTTATTCGCCAAGTTTGGAACCTGCCCCAAAACGTTTAAGGCATGATTATTATGGTGAAAGTTACTATAATCATTATCCTTCATATCATCAACCTCCACATAGGTAAGTTGAGGTTTGATTATTTTACTTGCATTTATTTACTTAGCTTAACAAATTTGAAGGTTGAGCAAAGTGAATTTCATTTTTTGATAATCCTGCAGTTTAGGGAGATGGACTATTGTTTCTTTAGATTATTAATATCAAGTAATCCTTAAACTGCAGGATTTCATCACTTTCGTTTTTTTTGTTTGTGTTATTTTTGCATGATTAATGGGTTCATTTCAGCCATCCTTGTCTTGTTTTGCAAAGACTATTGCTATAATATACTGTGTTTCTTATGTGATTAAATTTTTTAAGAGCTGGTACTTTCTTCAGAGAACCTCAGTCTCAGCAAGCAGACGGCCAGCAACCTCCTATGATGTCGTTTAAATCTTTCCTTGCTACTCAGGATGATAACATTTCAGACAGTGAGGCCATTGAGAAATACAACGACTATAAGCTGGAATTCCAACGACAGCAGCTGAACGAGTTCTTCGTTGCGCATAAGGATGATGAATGGTAAGTATTTAATTACTATTGTTTAAGCTGCTTTCAATCTTTATTTTCAAGGTTATGTCAGCCCCAATTAGAAAATATAAAAGTTGTATGTGTCGTCATTTTGAATAGATAATATAGGCTTAAACAAAAAATTTTTTTCCAATTAAAATTAACTTTCCTATTAATATTTCAGTTAATTGAAGCGATTTATACATTTGATGTAATTAGAATTGAAATAATCATAACTCTTGATGTGGTTTTAAGTCACTTCAGTTAACTGAGAATCAGTAAAAATGAAATAAAATTATTCAGGCACATACAACTGTTAAATTATTAGCTGCAGGTACTTCTAATATAGGCTTTAATCTGTAATACATATTTTGTAATTGTTTAAGTTTCCCCCAATATGTTGTTTTATCAAAGTTTTTCTCTACAGCACTGATTCGAGACTACCTGAAAACTTCGTAAAATATAATTATGTGTTATGTGTGTGAAACTTCGTTAAATCGTGAATTTATTCTACGCAAAAGTAACATGAAATGTTTGATAATATGAAACACAAAATGTGGATTTAGCATTAACCGTATATAGCAGCTATGCGCGCAATGCATAAGCTCTCGCGTTCTATGTTAGGGTTTTATTGAGCAGGTGAGATTCACGTTTAAGAAGATACGTTATATCTTTCCTTAATTATACGTTTTTTTGTGTGCGTGCTTGTGACACGAATGAGAGTTTGTACACCACTAATTGCATTTAATGCATTATCTTCAATCCCAGGTACATAATAAACGGGCAACAACATAATGCATTAATTGCATTTAATTTGTATTTATGTGCAGTTCATAACTTTTTTATTAATTTAAATTATTTCATTTTTATTATTGCATCATGATAGTTTAATCATTGCGTGAATGTTGTTTCGAATGGGATTAATACTTCTTGTTGTTCTTAAGAGTATCACACATTCCATTGTTTATCGCAGGTTCCGTTTGAAGTACCATCCGGAAGATTCTGTGAAGCGAAAAGAAGAACAAATGAATTCCCTGAAGGTACTAATTCAATTTGTTTTTCAATCACATATTATTAGTTACCTTGCAGAAACGTGTCGAAGTATTCCTGGATCTTCTTCAGCAAGGCAAGCTCGAATCCATCGGCGTAGATTGCTCTCGAACTAACGACCTCCTGAAACTACTTGATACGGTGGTAATTAAATTAGAAGGAGGCACTGATGAGGACTTGGCAGTCCTCGAACAGGAATACGCAGGTATAATCTAGTTAACGGATACAATTTTATTAAACTGAAACAAGAATGCGTCTTTGTAGAATTGGAGCGGAAGCAGGAACAAAAGCAGAGCGACGACTTTTCTGAGAAGAAAACCGAGGAGGGTTCCACAAAGGAAGACGGTGAATTAGAGAACGATAACGTGAAAGCTTCGAACGCAGAAGGTGAAGAGGAAGAAGAAGATGCGGAAAAGAAAAAGAAAGCAGACGTCAGTGAGGTTAAACAAAGAGAAACCGACATTAAAGAGATTGTAGATAAACCGGATAAAAATGAGGAACCTCAGGAAAAAATGGAAGTTGAGACTGCCGATGAAATCAACGCGGTAAGTGAAAAGAGCGATGATCTCAAAATTAACGAAGACGAAGAAGAAGAAGAAGAAGAGGGTGAAGAAGATGTGAAAGGAAAGGAAGTTGCAGAAGTTGAGCCCCTAGAAAAAGATTCAGAAAATAAAGGTGTGCTTTATTAGCGATTGTTTTTGCAAAGTTTAATCTGTTTAATTACAGAAAAGAAAAGGAAACGATCCTTCTCTGGAAGTAGCAGCAGTTCATCTAGTAGCAGTAGTGAAAGTGAAGACGAGAAAGAGGAGATTCCTAAACCTGAGAAGATCGAAGAGAAGGAAGAGAAAGAGAACGACAATAAAGACAAGATCGAAACCGTTGAAGATGAAGTAAAACCCGAGAAGCCAAGATCTTTGCATAAAACTACGTCGATTTTTTTGAGGAATTTAGCTCCGACTATTACCAGACAAGAAGTCGAAGCAATGTGTTCGAGGTGAAATTTATAAAAGATTTACTGTCATTGGTTTTGAAAATCAGTTCTTTCAGATATGATGGTTTCATTCGGGTAGCATTAGCTGACCCACAACCCGAACGACGATGGTTACGCAGAGGTTGGGTGACATTCAAACGAGATGCAAACATCAAAGAAATCTGTTGGAATTTGAACAACATCAGACTTAGAGATTGCGAGTTAGGTGCTATCGTCAATAGAGATTTGAGTAGGAGGATTCGACCTGTTAACGGGATTACTGCTCACAAGCAAGTGGTTCGTTCTGACATTCGAATATCGGCCAAAGTTGTATTGCACTTGGACACAAAAGCTGGCCTTTGGATAGATGATGATGAGAAAAGCATCAAACCTCAACAGGTAATGAACAATTTAAGAAATTCTCAGCATTTAAAGGCGGGTTGCTTATAGTATTTAAGCAAGAATTAAATTAAAGTCTAAGTTAGATGTCGTACAACACATTGTGTATCACATTCTAGCTTGGGGTTCAATTTAATCCTTTTATACAACCCAACCAAAGTTGGTGTTGATAGTTTGTTTTCCATAAATTAATTTTTTTTCTAGACATTTGGATTAGTTTCAAATAATCCAGTTCTTCACAACATCACTGATTACCTTATTGAAGAAGCAAGTGCCGAAGAAGAAGAGCTTCTCGGTTTAGAACCAAGCTCTGACACCCAGGATGCCACTACGACAGTGGAAAGAGATGATTCCCTCATTTCTGTTTTGGATCGCATCATATTATACTTACGTGTAGTTCATTCGGTAGATTATTATAACCACTGTGAATATCCAAATGAGGATGAGATGCCCAATCGATGCGGAATCTTACATGCAAGAGGCCCCCCACCGACTGCTAAAGTATTCATTTATCAAGTTATGATTGATTGGTACTCAATGTGTTTGTGATTTTCAGACGGACATAACTCAATTTATTGGTGTTCCAATTGAATCGAAAATGGTAGCGTTTCTGCCCGAGAAACAAACCGCCGGTGAAAACAAAAACGAATCCAAGCTTATAAAGCTGTCGATGAAAGACGTCGACACTGAAATTGATAAATTCGTTCAAGCAAATACTAGAGAGCTGGCTAAGGACAAGTGGTTGTGCCCTTTGTCGGGGAAGAAATTCAAAGGTTGGAAAATTGATTGTTTCATAAAATATGGTATTGATGGTTGTTTTGAGTTTAGGTCCAGACTTTGTTCGGAAACACATCTTCAACAAACATGCTGAGAAAATCGAGGAGGTTAGGAAAGAAGTGGAGTTTTTCAATAATTATCTTCAGGATGCGAAAAGACCGATGTTGGCGGATCCTCCACAACAAAAAAGGGAAGAACAACCTACATATAATCATCCGCCGTAAGTTACTATGAATCTAATTTACATTAGTAGCAGTGCCTTAAGTTACTGTAAGTGACAAATCTATTAACGGCTATTTTGTTAGTCACCAATATTGGATAATCTTTTAAATTTAATTTAAATTAGATTAATTTTTTATGGATATTTTTTGTAGGAGTTATGCTAGTTCTTATGGATCTTATGGACCACCACGATATTATAATCAAGGTTTTCCGCAAAGGCCTCGAGGCTATCCGCCAAGATCAAGGTATTACAGAAATTTTATGCTTATACAATTGTAGCCTTTTGCAATATTTCGCTTTTGTTGTGTCTGATCTCTTTTTTTTAATGTCTGAAATTTAAAATCCGAATTCCTTTTAACTCGTAGAATCATAAAAATATTTTAAGTGTTTCCTTTGTATGATATAAATTTCTGCTGTCAATGTAACTAGGACAAACCATTGCTGATTCGCTTGAATCATAAATTATTCCTGAAATTTGAGCAAAAGTATTTTTAGATCAGTGACAATAAATTTGTTTTCCAGGGGAACTACAAGTGATTATCGTCCTGTAATTCATTACCGTGACTTGGATGCTCCCAGGGAGCCCGAAGAGTTTATTTAAACGACATTATTTCAGCAGTAATTAAGTTTAATTTGAATTTTTTGCATTTTTTTAAAGATTTTATTAATCTAGAATAGAAAATACTGATATTTTAATGTTGCATTAAAATACTTCTATAATAAAATTTCTCTTTTCACAAGAAATCTACTGAGTACTGTAAATCGACTAATAACAAATTCCTCGCTTTTGTCTTACACGCATATATTTATATATGTATCTACTTTATTTAAGGAAGAAAACAATTATTTTGAACTTTAAACACAGTGCATATAATTTTTTTTATATGTACTGTGAATTCGGCTGTATTTTTTTTTATTCCTCACTCCAATTGCATGTGACTGTTCAAGTACACAAAGAAAATTAGTTTTTTTTTATAGATTTGTCTTACTTTGATGTATTCTTTCAATAATTATAACAATCTGACATTTCATAAAAGTGTAATTTAAATATCATTTACCTAATAAATATATTAGTAATTGTAGTTTTATTTAATAATAATAATAATACTTTATTCAGCTTCATGTCCACAGGGTGAAATAAGCTAAATCAAATAAACACTTAAACTAAAAAAAAATTAAATAAATTAGTTGGTAGAATAACTTACAATTACACATTGGTATGTAAAATTTAATTTAACATACTATAAATCTATAAATTCTTTAATATTGTGACAACAACTGTCGGTAATAAAACATTTTAACTTATGTTTGAACATTCGAAAAGATTTAATCTCATAACCGGCGGGAGTTTATTAAAGAATATTAAGCATGAATAAATAGGTGACTTTTCATAGAATGTGGTGGTATGTACAGGGACAACAAGATTATCTTTAAATCGGGTGTTATAATCATGGTGGTCACTATGTTTCAAAAGGTTTCCTAAATTTTCAAAAGTATATAAGCAACATTTGTATATGTATATAGAGTAGGTCATAATTTTTTCATTAATAAAAATTTTCCTACAACTATCTCTGCTGTTATCGAAAATAAGTCTCAGTATTCTTTTCTGTGCTATAAATATACGAGAGGCAGTTTTACAATTACCCTAACATACTATATGACTATAAGCCAGACTGTAATATACTTGTAACATAGTATTCTTGATGGTTTGCTTAAGCTTTAGGAGGGCGTAATAGGCACTGTTGAGTTTCTTGACCACTCACTCGACCTGATCTGTCCACTTTACACGTTCATCTAAGGTGATTCCCAGGAACTGTATACTATTTGAAAATGAAAGGTTGATGACAGGCTTCTTGTTGTTCAAAAATTGTATAATTACGCTTTTGTTGGAATTTAGTATCACGTTATTTCTGTTGCATCAGTTTTCAATATCAGATGTTATTCGATCTATATTGACTCGTGAAGTTCCTCGGGAGAGTCTCCAGATGTAACAAAGGACGTATCATCGGCAAAATTGATTAGGAAACCATCTCTTACATGTCGCAGGTCGTTGATGTATAGAAGAAAAAGCAAGGGGCCAATTGTAGATCCTTGGGCCACTCCTAGTTGGATGTTATGTATACTTGATTTTAACACCCTTCACGTCCACGTAGAAAGTTCTGTTTTTTAGAAACGAGATGATTATATCTAAAAAGTTCCCTCGTATTCCTATGGCATAGAGTTTGTTCTTCAAGATGTCACTATTTATGGTAATAAATGCGCGCGAAAAGTCAAAAAACACCGGCGACGACCCGGTTAGAGTCAATGTTTTTGCGAATTTCCTCGACAAAACTAACACTTACTGTTTCTGTAGATCTAGATGGTCTGAATCCATGTCGACATTATTGTATAATGTTATATTTGTTTGAAAATTTCCAGGGCTCTTCGCATATAATTTTTTCGAAGATTTTCGAGAAGACACTTCTAATAGGTATTGGTCGGTAATTTTCGATATCTATTTTTACTCCCTTCTTAAAAATTGGCACAACGCGGGAAAACTTAAGAATGTCCGGGTATGTACCTTCTCTAATAGCTTCATTTATAAGATCGGCCAGTGGTGCGGCGATGGATGCTGATATATATTTAACCACAGTGCTGGGTATGTCGTCTGGTCCTGGACATCTTTTTTTTAGCGTACTTATTACATGTTTAACGTCGTATTTATCTATATTTCTAAAGAAATTGCTGTTAGGTATAGAGATTGAAGTTGTTCCGTCGGTTGTATGTGTAGATCCAAAGGTTGTGTAAGTTTTCTAATTGCAATTTCAGAGAAATATTGTGCAAAGGTTTCGGCTACCATTTGAGGTTTTAGAATTACTTCTCCTGTATTTTCTTGTTCTATGTCAATAGTAGTAGAATTTTTTCTCTCACCAAGTTCAGTGTTTACTATCTTCCACACTGTATTGATTTTATTATCTACATTGTCCAATAATCTTGCGTAGAAGTTTCTTTTTGCTTCAATTACATCATTTTTATGTTGTAGTTTCAGTTGTCTGTACCTTTCCCTCAAAAATTCACTGTCGAATTTGTGTAGATTTTTTAGTTTAGTAGTTGATTCTTTGATGTGGTTGTTTATCCAAGGCGGTGTTGTTCTAATTTTATTATTTGGTTGTAGCATTGGATTAGTGATGTTGAAGCAATATATGATATATCCGATAAAGTTCTGGAAGACTGTTTGCATTGATCCTGAAGTAATAGTTGGCCAATCCCCGTATTCTAACATTTCATGTAATGTTTGTGGGGTTTTTGTTGTTATTTTCTTTCGTTTTGGTGTATTAGAATCATTACGTATCAGATTCCCTGCCAGATTGAGATTACATTCCAGTTTTAAAGCGTAATGATCTGAGACAGTAACAGTCAACACTTCAAATTTAGAGTATTCTTGGGAAATATTTGTCACCAAGTAGTCTATTTGTGTAGACGACGTTTTTCCATTGCAATTAGTAGCTATTCCTGTTGGTTCTCTAAGGGTACTATGTAGATTATGACTTTGGAATATATCCCGTAATAGTAGGGAGTTGTTTGTGTTTCGTAGTAAATCGATATCTAAATTCCCACAAAGTATTACAGAGTCTCCCCTTTCTTCTGCAATACTCGGTGCTGCTGTTAGTGAAGTAATAAAGTTATAAATATTACCAGAAGGTGGCCTGTAGGCGATTATGATAACAGTCCTTTTATTTTCCTTCCGCAGTATGCAGGCACATATTTCTATTTCCATTTCGGTTGATGGGTTTTTAATGATATCAACAGCATGACATTGAAGAGTTTCTTTAACGTAAATACTTGTACCTCCATGAATATGCTCGTTTCTACAGAAGTAACTAAGTAGTTTGTATCCTGGTAAGTGGCCTAAGTTTAACTTTAATTCATTGGCCCACGTTTCCGTCATGCATATAACACTGGGCTCTTCATCTGCCAGAAACATTTCCAGTTATTCTGTATTATTCAAGATGCTCTGTACATTCAAATGTATCACTGTGATGTGGGCATTATTATCTTCTTTAGATTCACTGGAGTAAGAACAAATGGTATTCTTATCTAAATTAGTGATCGTTTCGTGTAAGTTATGCTTCCTCCTCATATTGTGTGCTTTTCTTTTCATTTTCTATTTTCTTAGCTAAAATTGGGCAAGTTAAATCCAATGCGGAGTGATTGATGTCTATATCAACTGTATTTTTCTTTTTTCCGTCTTGGCAATTAGGACAAACTTTTGAATCATTATTACATGCATTCTTAAGGACTAAAGCTTTGAGTAAATATAAAATCTCTAAATCTGGTGAAGACTGGTTATACTATAAACAATTAAGAAACTGTGTGTCAGACAAGAGAAGAACTTAAATCATAAATTTGAAACCAATTGTATTTCTGATTTCTAGCGAAGCCTTAAAAATCTGCATTTTATAATCGATCTGACTTTAATTCACTACCTTCGGAATTGACTGACCCTGACAAAATTAATGATTTTTTTTAGTATCCTTTTATAATTCTGCAAAGTATCCGATGATTCAGTATTACGAAAGCAATATTAAACTAACAACTCTGTTTAATTTTAAAGTCGTTGATGAAGATTTGATATTTAAATTAATTCTTTCTATTAAAACAAATGCTGTTGGTTCTGATGGTATTAGCATTAAGTTTTTAACATTAAGTTGTCCATTTATATTACCTTATGTAACACACATAATCAATTATTGTTTACAATTTAAAATGTTCCTTCGGCATGGAAAATGTTTAATGTGATATCCATATCTAAAATTAATTCTCCGAAAGAACTGAAAAACTTGCGATCTATCAGTGTGTTGCCTGTAATGTCAAAGTTATTAGAAAAAGTGATGGATATGCAGTTGCGAAGTTATTTATCAGAACACAATTTACTACCGTTAACTCAGTCGGGCTTTAAACCGCGACACAGTTGTGCTACTGCATTAATAAATATCACTGATGATATATGTCGAGCTGTTGATAATCATGAATTAACTATACTACTTCTATTAAATTTTTCAAAGGCATTTGATACCATTGATCACGACATTCTATTTTCTATATTTCATTATATAGGCATTGATAATAGTATCAGGGAAATGCTAAACAATTTCATAAGGAATAGGTTCCAACGAGTTCTTATTGAGGATCACTTATCGGCAGTCCAGCCAATATCATCTGGTGTACCGCAAGGTTCAGTATTGGGTCCTTTGCTTTACTCAGTATATTCACATAATTTCGAATCTCAAATTAAATACAGCAACATGCACTTCTATGCAGATGATACTCAGCTATACTTTTCATTTAAACTTGATGGCATTAATAATGCATGTACAAAAATTAATGAGGATCTCTCAAATTTGATTAATTATGCAAATCAACATTCCTTAAATATTAATCTAAATAAATCGTCAGTATTATTCTTCGGCCCAGAAAAGTTCGTGAACGTTTGTTAAATCAAGTTAGTATTAAAATTGGTCATAATTTGGTTCCGGTTTCTCAGGAAGCAAAAAACTTAGGAGTAGTGCTGGATCATAGACTTCGCTTCAAGAGTTATACAGTATGAGCATAAATGATTGAGGACAAGTTGAATTTCCCGCGTCTCTATCTAGTGATTTTTACTCCTTGTGTTTGGCCGTCTTGAAAATAAATTAATTTTTGTTCAGTGTCGGATCTTTTCAGAGCCAACGTTTGTATACATATTGCAATTAGGTTTTTTAAATAATCTAATTCATAATTAATTACCAGGCTATTTTATTGAGTAATAATCTCATTATCTACATTGGATCCCAGTGCACGCCTATACATTTAACCAACTTAAGAAAAATATTGAAAGGCGGGAAATTCAACTTGTCCTCAATCATTTATGCTTATAGTGTATATCCAAGTGTATACAGCCCGCCTTTTGTAATTTGAAATTAATATTTAATAACCGGTATGCGCTTAGTAAAAAAATTAAAATATGTTTATGTGAAGCATTAGTTCTGTCTCAGTTCAACTTTTGTGATGTGGTCTATGGTCCTTGCATTGACTCCATTGATAAATACAGAATACAAAAAGTACAAAATGCGTGCTTAAGATTAATTTACGGCATTAAAAAAAATCAGCGAATATCATACAAGCTTCTTGATGTTGGTTGGCTGAACATGAACTATCGTCGTAATTTTCATTCGGCATGCCTTTATCATCGGGTTATTGTAGAGAAGATGTCAAGTTATTTGTACAATAAAATTAGTTTCAGAAGTGATGTTCATCATTAAAACATTCGGTCTACTAGGTAAATCCACCTCCACACAGGACTGCTTTTTTTGAAAGAACATTCAGTTGGAATATTGCAACAACTTTTAATAAATTACCGAATATTTTGAAGACGCTAGGAACTAAGTCATTTAAATATCTGTTGAAAAGATTTTTGTTTTGTCAACAAAGCGTTTAGGTGGATTGGACAATGAATTTGTCAAGTAAACTAAAATTGTTTTCCTTTTCTTTCTCTATTTTAGGTTCGTGCTTTCTTTTCTTTTCTTCTTTAGTTTATTCTATTATCTTTATAATTTTTTTTGTTTTTGTAATAGGTTGAGTGGAAGAGCAGAGAATTGTACATGCCACTCTCTGAATTCCGCCTTTTCTTTAGATATGCTGTGTAATGTAATATTGTGCGAATATTCTGCACCCATACTTCTTGCATATCTGGGAATAAAGTTTATTATTATATGTTATAAACTATATTTAACTTGAAGGCTTCCGCGGCCGTCGTCCATTGTTGAATTCTTGGCTTCCGGTTGGAACCGCGTGTCTCGGATTTCTTCACTGCCGACGTTTCGTTCTTCGTTGCAGAAGAACTTCCTCAGGGCTGCTGCTGGTGGTGATGCTGCTACTGCTGCTGCTATTGGTCTTGCTGCTGCTTCGCGTTAGTCATTGAGACTATGTTTATCTCCACATTTGAAGCATCTTCTCTCATTTCTGCACATTCCAGCCACAGGGTTATAGCCTAAGCAGTTGTAACACCGCAATACATTTAAGTGTTCATGCACAGTACAAACAGCGTACTCAACAAATATTGCTCCAAATGCCATGATGCTATTAAATGTTTTGGGATCAACCTCGATAATTGCCATGTATCTAGTTCTCATTTTTTTTATAGTGATGACATTTAATTGTGCTTAATTTTTTATAAATTTATTTTGATTGCAGCGAATTGCCATTGAGCTCCTCCTCAATGCATACGATTTTTATCTTCGGCTTCATCAGTTGGGGCTTTTTTACATCATAGCGACCACCTAATTTGTTTTCCGTTTCTTTACAAATTTTTTCGAGTTGTTCTCTATTAGCACATTGCAGAATGAACGCTCCATTTTTTTCCTTCGCTTGCCCTTGTAATTCCAACATTAATATGAGATGGATTTGCGTTTTCTTTTACTTCGGATTTTGTGACTTTACTCTCTTGTTTTTGTTTCGGTTTTATAAAGATCATATTTTCATTACTTTTAAGTATATTCGCATATGATTTATTTTCACTTATCTGTGATTTCGATTCTTGTTTATTAATGTGGCTACCCTTCTGACTAAGCGTTTGAATTTCCGAGAATACTTATGTTTTTTTTTTGTCCGATTTATCATCAACATCTTGAGCAATTTTATTAATTATTTCGTGGACAATTTTAATGTCAGAACTAATTTCTTTCTGTATATTTTCCATTTTTGTTCCACTACTTTTTAAATTAGTAATCTCCGATTTCAATTTTTGGTTTTCAAATAGAACTGTTTCCAGTTTGCTTTTGATTTCAATAGTTTGATCGTATATCAGCCTAACTAATTTATAATCATCCATTGCGACTCCATTCTATTATGGTGTTGAATCGCATTTATTGCGTTTCCTTAAAGTCTGTTCTGTAGGTACTGTAGATTTATCGACAGCTGTATCTTTATTTTTTTCTATTTGTACGCTTTCAGGGGTGGGATCGCAATTTATACACATCCAAGTAGCCTTCTTCATGTAAAATCCCCTTCTGTTTCTAATGCCCCCGCAGATATCGTGACAGTAGTTTTTACATTTAGTGCATTGTACGAGTATAACTAATTTTACGTCCGCGAATTCCTCTTTGCAAAAAACACAAACAGTACTACTAACATCGGGTTCCATTTCCAATTACTCAAATAAGTGATGTTATGAGGTCAGTCCCAAGTTCAGTGTATTCTAATTTTAAAACGAACGCACGCGAAAGATAAAGTGGCCTTGGTCTTCACTTGGCGATATAGGAACCAGTACGATACTGTCCATGTGAAAAGAAATTCACGCACAATTTTATTTTACGTATTATTTACTTATCAATTAAGTTCTAGTTTTCAATTTTAACAGATGCGCAAGTAGCAATAGTACATTTACGTCTGTGAAGTTTTGGAAAATTTAAATTAAGTTTTTACCTTTCTAAATTACTCTTTAGCAGAGAGGTCACACAGCGAGTACAGCATAGGATTTGGATTAATTGAATATTTAATATTTATTAATGAAATACTAAAGAAAATTCATGCTTATTTTTAGAACTTAGTAATTTTCTCAGTGGAATCAAATATTTGTCATCTTTGTATTTACAGGTATTGCATTAAAAATTCCTTATCTAGTATCAATACTGATAAGATAAGGCATTAAAAGTGCGTTTGTGATATTCGGGCAGATAAAAAGTTTGCGAGCGTGCAATTGTAACCAGCCATGAAGTTCTTAAAATCAAAATTATTTTACATTGCTGTGGCAATTTGTAAGTGTCCATTCAATTTAAAACATGCTATAAATTTTGTTAGCAAAAAAAGTGTTACATCCAATTATTTAATTTACTAATAGTTTAATTATATTTCTTTAGTGATTGTTGCCATCCTAACACCGGAAGTTGAAGCCAGAAGGAGAGTTTTACGAGGCAGAAGAACAGTAACCAGAAGTTATTACAGTAAGTCATTTAATGCGCATTGAATATCACCTGCTACATAAGATAACAAGTTGCTCTGAGTCACATTGTTTTTAGTACATCCTAACTGATTTAAATTTCTTTTTTCTTTTAGGACCGCTTGCAATTCCTGCGTGGGCCATCGTGGGTCTTGTAGGTATAGGCCAGCTCATCATTGGAGGCATAATATTCTTTGTAATGAAGAGGAAAATACTTGACCCCCCTCTCGCACATACATACACTCCGGCTAATACAGTTCCCTAGTTTTACAATTAAGTTTAAAAATAGGTAGTTTAAGAATGTGCAGTTATTTATGTGGAAATATGTTTTTATATTAATATAAGAAATTTTATTTAGTTACTTTCGCTTTTATTAGATTTGTTCTAGCAGCAGTTTGTGACTAATTGTTGCTGGAACAAACCTATTGTTAACGAGAATTTAGTTGATTTAGGATCGTTGAGGAGCAAGTGTTTGAAAATGTTAATAAATTTCGACCCAAACGACCTGATTAGATTAAAATTATCAATGTCTCTACATACTGATATGAGGTATCAAATTGATGTGCACTTCGAGATAATTAAATCTCATTTGAAGTTTTAAAGAAATTTGTTTAAATCAAAGCACCTCACCATGGTATTATTGCGCTATAAATTACAATATGGCATGGTTTGAAGGCTTCCGCGGCCGTTGACCATCACAATCTTGGTTGAAGCCCTGAAGAAGTCCACGGCGAGATGGACGAAACGTCGGCAAGACGAAGAATTGACGCGGTTCCCAACCCGGAAACCAAGATTGTGGTGATACAATCTGACACTTCATAAAAATGTAATATAAATATATCTTTTACAAAATAAATATATTAGTAATTGTAGTTTTATTTATTAATGAAATACTAAAGAAAATCCACGTTTATTTTTAGAACTTATTCCAAAAAATTTAAGTGAGTAATTCTTTTAATGAAATCATCTTTGTATTTGCAGGTATTGGTATTAAAAATTCCTTATCTATTATCAATACTGATATTATATCGGTTGGCAATAGGATGTGTAAGTTTGTAATATTCGGGCAGATAAAAAGTGTATACGAGTGTGTGCAACAGTGACCGGCCATGAAGTTCTTAAAATCAAAATTATTTTACATTGCCACAGCAATTCGTAAGTGCCCATTCAGTTTAAAATATGCTGTCAATTTCGTTAGCAAAAAAAATGTGTTACGCCTAATTATTTTAATTATTTTTCTTTAGTGATTGTTGCCATCCTAACACCAGAAGTTGAAGCCAGAAGGAGAGTTTTACGAGGCAGAAGAACCGTAACCAGAAGTTATTACAGTAAGTTATTGAGTATTACCTGCTACATAACATAATGAGTTGCTCTGAGTCACATTAGTAAACAACTTGCTTTTAGTAAACACGAACTGATTAATTTTTTTTTTGCTTTTAGGACCACTTGCAATTCCTGCTTGGGCCGTCGTAGGTCTTGTAGGTATAGGCCAGCTCATTGTTGGAGTCCTAATATTCTTTGTATTGAAGAGGAAAATACTTGACCAACCTCTCTCAGGTTCATACACTCCGGCTAATACGATTCCCTAATTTAATTGATTTAGGATCGTTGAAGAGCAAGTACTTGAAAATGCCAATAAATTTCCACCCAAAACAACTTGATTAGATAAAAAATATCAAAGTCTCTACCCATCGAATATATGAAGTATTAAACTGATATGTATCTACTTATTTTGTTTTTTGATAAAATTGGCTAAACTACCTTACACAAAACACTGACATTTTTTTATTAATTAGAACCCCACTGTTATATAATTTAGGTAATTTTTTGCTTTAAACTGAAATATAAATAGTTAAATTAACTTAAAGATATGGCTACTTATTAAAGACCTACTCTGTGGGTGTCCTCTATATATATATATATACATGTATAAAGTTAAGTGTTTGATTTCTTTGTTAACTGTTGCACCAAGTTGCTTATTTTGCTGTTCGCCCTAGTCTCTTTCCCGGCTAGGTGGAAAACTTTGGGCTTGAGGGGGGGTTTCACTTTCGAAATCTCCGGTTTCACCATCTCCTTTTTTTCATCAGCTTTTAAAACTTCTTCAGGTTTTATTGGTTCTTTGCTCTCTGTTGGTTTCGCTGGCATTTGAACGTCCGTTTGAATCAGATCATAAATTTCTTCTTCAGGATCAACTTCATCCTGGTTTTCCACAGGTTTTTCTTTTGTGTCAGTTTCGCTGGGTGGTAAAATTGTTTGTTCCGTATTGTTGTGCATTGTATCTGTTTGGATTACATCGTATTCGACTTCTTCTTCTGCTTCGTCTTCTTGATTTGAAACGTCTTGCCTTTGTGGTTGAGTTTGCGGTTGAAAATCTGTTACCAGCTCATCATATATATCATCCGGATCATCATCAGTAAATGACTGACTGTTGTCTAAAGAGCTTTCTTTTGATTCGTGATTGATCTCGGAAGGTTTTTTTGTAGCAATGCTAGGGGGGATGCTAGGTACAGGTCTCTCGATTACATAGTGATTTTTGGCAATCCTGGGTGGTAAGTTTGGCAATGGCGGTTGTATTAATACTTTATTGTTGAAGTTAACTCTAAAAAAAAGGAATTTGTATGAATTAATACAATGTTTAGCACTTACTTTGTTTCGTTCTGGTGTTTTTCATCATCTCTGAGCTTCTCGTATATATTTTCATCATCGTCATTGTACTTCGCGGGTGGTTTCTCTGATGCAACCGGTGTGATAAAATCGTTCTGGTAAGTGTGATTGACCCGTTCAATTTCCGCCACCCACTGAAGCATGTCTTTGGGAGTAGTAGCTGTAAACTAAATTCAACGTAATTTTCAGATGCGCTTTTGTACATCGTGTGACGTTACTTGATATGGCCTTGTTTTCTTCAGGCTGACCAGTTCAAAGCACTTTTCATCTTTCTTTTTGGAACCCCTTTGGTTTTCGTTCGTTTTTGCCTGATAAGTTCGCAGGTCTAGGGTTTCATTTGGTTTTTGCTCTTTCTCGCCTGAGTACATCATCATCCACGGCTTGGATATGGCGGCGAAAATTCGATTTTGGTGTTCTATGAAGAGGAATTTTTCTTTGCGGTATAGGTAGCCGCATTTCGTAACGTACGGTATCTCTTGGGCAGGTGTTACTATGAGAAAGAAAAACAAATCAAAATAGAGCGTTATTAATTTTTAGAAAATAAAACTAAAATAGATGATAATTCAAATTAATTCATACCTTCTATTATTGTAAGAATTTATTGTTATTGAATTCGCTTAGAAATTTGTTCATTTATTTCGTATAAATAAACCTAAATAATTAAAACAATCTAGATAACGACGCATCAGTTGTTTCTTGGGTGCTTTTGGTAAAAAAAATCATGTTCAGGCCTTTTTGAATTAAGAGGCTAGAAAATATTGATCGATTGTTTCACCTTCTTTATTTTAATTAATTTCTTAATTTTGTTTATAATTTTTGCATAACGTGTTTTTTTATATTTCTATTTAATTTGCGTACTTTTTAAAAAGGTAGAGTTGTAATACTTGACCGAAATCTCAAAATAATAGATAAGATATATAAATAAAACGAATAAAAATAATTAGTCGACATTTAGAAAACGAAGCATATTTCACTTTTTTTGTTCAGTTTTTAAAACATCTTTCCCAAATATAAAAAAAAATATTTCAAGCCTTAGATTAGATGTATACAGTGTGGCACATTAATGTGCCTAAGAAACAAAAAAATAATTAAAAAGCAATAGAAGCTTGACTTGATTTTCAAAAATTTCCGGCTGATTTTTCATTTTTTATTTTATGCTTAGAAAAGGAATAAAAAAATGAAACTCAAAGAAACAAATGAAACATAGATTTTCAAAATCTTCCCATCAGATCCCGTTGATCCTTTTGCTTACGGAAACGAAGAAATGCAAAAAAAACAAATGAATTCTTTTATCTTCAAAAGCGCTTACAAAAATAAACAAGAGAATAAATGAAAAGGATCAAATGAAAGCTTGATTTATTCATTTGATTTTCAACAACTTCCACCAGCGCCAGAAATGATTGATTTTTCATTTGTTATTTTTTTTTTGCTTACAAAACACAAATAATAATGAAATACAAAGAAACAAATGGAACTTCGATTTCCAAAAGCGTCCCATCGGAAATAGTTGATCCTTTTGTTTACAGAAAGAAAGAAAAAAATTAAGAAACAAACGAAAATTTGCTTTTCAAGAGCATCGCGCTGAAAATCGTCGATGCTTCATACGAAAAGAAATAAACAAAACCTTGATTTATTTTATTTTTAAAGACCCGATCACAAAAAAAACTACAAAGAAACAAAAATGAAAGTTCGATTTTCAAAAGCTTGCCTTCGGAAGCCGTTGATTCTTTTGCTTAAGGAAAGAAAGAAATGGAATGAATGAAACGAGTGAAATTTTTGATTTTCAAGTTTCGCACCGGGAATCGTTTATTTTTTTGTGCTTACAAAAAGAAACAAAAAAAAAAAAAAGAAATGGAAAGAAACAAATGAAATCTTGATTTATTTATTTGATTTTCAACATCTTCCACCGAAAATGGTCGATTTTTCATTTTGTCGTTTTTTGCTTACAAAAAGAAACAAAAAATAATAATCAAATAGAAAGAAATAAACAAAACTTCAATTTTCAAAAACTTCTTATCGGAAACTGTTCATACTTTTGCTTATAAAAAGAAAGAAAAAAAAGAGAGGCAAAGAAACGAGTGAAAGCAAAAGTTTCGCGTCGGAAATCGTCGATTCTTCATTTGTTTTTTTTTGTGTACAAAAAGAAATAAATGAAAGCTTGATTTATTTGGTTTTTAAAGGCACTTTGGAAAACCTAGCGATTTTCTTGCTCACAAAAAGAAATCAACTGCAAAGAAACAAATGAAGTTTGATTTTTAGAAGCTTCTCGTCGAGAACTGTTGATTCTTTTGTTTTTTTTTTACAGAAAAAAAGAAAAACAAGAAATGCAAAAAACCAAATAAATGTTTGATTTTTCGTTTGTTACTTTTTTGCTTGCGAAAAGAAACAAATGAAAGCTTGATTTATTTGGTTTTTAAAGGCCCGCTGGAAAGCGTAGTGATTTTTTTGGTCACAAAAAAATTAACTACAAAGTAACAAATTTTCAAACGTTTTCCATCGAAAACCGCTGATTGTTTTGCTTAATATAGAAAGAAAGAAAAAAATAAATAAATAAAAAGAAACAAATGAAAGTTTTATTTTCAAAAGCTTCGAATCGGAAATTTCAATTTTTTTTTTCAATTATTATCGGCTTTTGTTTTATTTACAAAAAGAAAAAAATTAAATACAAAGAAACAACTGAAAGCTTGATAGGATTTTTCATTTGTTCTCAGCTTCATTTTTGCTTACAAGAACAAAAAAAAAAGAATTAAAAAGAAACAAATGAAAGCTTGATTTGATTTTCATATGCTTCGATCTGAAAATCGTGAATTTTTCATTTGTTCTTAGCTTTATTTTTGGAAAAAAATATAATAGAAAAAAAAACAAATGAAAAAAATTGTTTTAATTTTCAAAAGCTTCGAGTCGGAAATTATTAATTTTTCAATTGTTTTCGACTTCTGTTTTACTTACAAAAAGAAAAAAAAATGAAATATAAAGAAACAAATGAAAGCTTGATTTGAACAAATAAAAAAAAGCAAGTGAATTATCGTGAATTCTTCATTTTTTTGTTCGCAGCTTCATTTTTGCTCACGTGAAGAAGGAAAAAATGAAATAGAAAAAAAGACAAACGAAGAAAGCTTTACTTTCAAAAGCTTCGCGCCGAAATCGTCAATTTCTCATTTGTTCTCGGCTTTATATTTGCTTACGAGAAGAAGAAAAAAAAACAAATGAATACTTGATCGAATTTTTAAATCCTTTGCGCCGAAAATCGCCGATTTTTAATTTTCTCTCGGCTTCATATATGCTGACGAGAAAAAGGACAAAATAAACCTACGTGAAGAAGGAAAAAATTAAATAGGAAAAAAAAATAAATGAAGGCTTTACTTTCAAAAGCTTCGGGCAATTAATTTATAAAACAATAAATAAACCCCTGCCTGAATACGTTCGGAAATTGTCGATTTTTTTGGTCTCGCCTTCTGTTTTACTTACAAAAACAAAAATGAAATACAAAGAAACAAATGAAAACTTGATTGAATTTTTAAATCCTTTGCGCCGAAAATTGTGGGCTTTTCATTTGCTCTGGGCATCATATTTGCTTACGAGAAGAAAGAAAAAATAAAGTACAAGAAAAAAAAAACGTTATGTGAAGAAGAAAAAAAATGGAATAAAAGAAACAAATGAAGAAAGCTTTACTTTCAAAAGCTTCGCGCCGAAAATCGTCGATTTCTCATTTGTTCTCGGCTTTATATTTATTACGAGAAGAAGAAAAAAAAACAAATGAATACTTGATTGGATTTTTAAATGGCCCCGAAAATAGTCGATTTTTAATTTGTTTTCGGCTTCATATTTGCTTACGAGAAGAAGGAAAAAATATACTACAAAAAAAAAAACGTTACGTGAAGAAGGAAAAAAGAAATAGAAAAAATAAATAAATGAAGAAAGCATTACTTTCAAAAGCTTCGGGCCGGAAATTGTCGATTTTTTTGGTCTCACCTCCTGTTTTACTTATAAAAAAAATTAAATACAAAGAAACAAATGAAAACTTGATTGGATTTTTAAATCCTTTGCGACTTTTCATTTGCTCTGGGCATCAAATGAAAGCTTGATTTGATTTTCAAATGCAAATTGTCGATTTTCATTTATTCTTATTCGTTTTTTTTAATCTTTTTGTATTGGCGTCTCTATTTGTGCAATCATTTTTCAGCTTTTAAGGAGACTTCGGTTGCTTTCGTTTCATCTCTGTAATTTGTTTTTTCTTTGCGAAGAACAGGTTGCCATGTTTGGTAAATGTCCAATATTTATCAGAGTTTTTTTCTATACAGAAATTTCTTCAATTGATTTTTTATTGCAAACTCTAAAGCGTAATGATCAATGAATTGCTTCTTTTAAAAGACCGGAAGCATATTACGACATTAAAAAAATTCAAAATCAATTTGCTTACGATATGAATGCATTATTGAATTATGATGATTAATCTTACATTCATAGGGGCACATTATTTGACCTTCTTTAGAAACATTTTCCGCTTCGACAAATACTTCTACGTCACTGTAAATCTCTTGGTTCTCTTCATGAAATTTTTTATCCGGATCAACGTATTCTGCAAAATTATAAAGAGCAGTTAAAAAGAACTTGGCTTATTTATGTCATTTAAATCTAACCAGGAGCTTTATTCATGTCCATGTAGCTACCTGAATCATTGTCTGCCCCCGAGGAAACAATCCGTGAAATATTCTGCAATTGCTTTTTTGATCTTTCGATAAGCTGACTTGCAACATTTCTATTTTTTAATGATATTCCGTTACTTTTCACTTCCTCAGACAGCAGCTCGCATATATCTGCAACAAACACGGGCTTGTTTATCATTTTATATCAGCGTCGTCGCTTCCTGAGTGATTAACAGGAATAAAACAAAATTACCCACTATATGACAAAATAGAAAAAAAAAACTTGTGAAAACTCACCGCTTAGGAGTTTGTTTAAGTCCTCGTACAAACTACATATTTCACTCTTCATCTTTCTCGAGAAATTTATTTAAACTAGTTAATTAGGAGGTCAATTAACACTTAATCGCACTTTAAAACCTCAACGATCATATTAGGTCTGGCTTTTTGGTTCGCGGATTGAAAGATAATGATTATTTTAGGTGAAAGGAAAAAAGTGTTGCCGAAATTTGAACGACTTCTGTTCGGAACGCGTAAATTGGTGGACTGTTTAAAAGTCTCCCGCAACGCCAGGGGCGGTGCCTTGGGTGACGTATTAGTGCACGATTAAATGCGTGCGTCTCAATTAATTTATGCATTGCAGTGCTTTGGAAGATAAGAAGAATTAAATTAATTTTTTTCGTGTACGGTATGATTACCTAAACGAATAATAATTAATTATATTACACGTACAAAAATGATCAACAATAATGAGATATTAAATCAAGAGAATAAATTATTAATCCTATTAAGTGAAGTCACGTTGGAGATTAATGTAATTGAAAAAAAAAATTAAAAAAATTAGATTAAAAGTAAAACTAAAAGATGCAAATGAATTATTAAAAAATCCAAAAAAAGTAAAAATTTCAAGTTTTAGATTAGATGTATATAGGGGTGGCACATTAGTGTCCTTAAGAAACAAAAAAAAATGAAGAGGAAAAAAACAGAAGCTCGATTTAATTTTCAAAAGCTTCGCGCCGGTATTTCATTTGTTTATAAAAAAGAAAAAATAATAAAATACGAAGAAACAAATGAAAGATTAATTTAATTTAATCGGTTCCTAATGAGAGGCTTTAATTTTTTCTTTTTGTAAGCGAAAAATAAACGAAAAATCGACGATATCATCCGCGAAAAGCTTTTGAAAATCGAACTTTCATTTTTTTCTTTGCATGTAATTAGTTTTTGTAGTCTTTCTATAAACAAATGATCAATGATTTCCAACGGACAGCTTTTAGAACGGAACTTTCATTTGTTTCTTTATATTTACTTTTTGTGAGTAAAAAAAATCAAAACAAGCTTTCATTTGTTCAGTTGCATTTCATTATGTTTTCGTTTCTTTCTATTCATTTGTTCGAACAAACAAATATTTGTTAAACAAATGAAAAACCCGACGAGTTCTGACGAGAGAAACTTTTGAAAATTGAACTTCGTTGTTGTCTTTCTATAAACAAAAAATCGACGATATCAGGCGAGAAGCTTTTGTAAATAGAACCTTCACTTGTTTCATTGTATTTCATTTTTTGTGAGTAAAAAAATCAAGCTTTCATTTGTTCCTTTGCATTTCATTACATTTTCGTTTCCTTCTGTGAGAAAACTAAAATAAATCTAAAACTAAACTAAAAGTCTAACGAAATAAATTAACCTCTCATACGTTTCTTTGCATTTCTTTGTTCTTTTGTTTCTTTTTGCAAGTAAAAAAAAATTAATGAATTATCGACGATTTTCGGATCGAAGTTTTTGAAAATCAAACTTTCATTTGTTTCTTTAAATTTAATTATTTTTTTTGTTGTCTTTCTATAAACAGAAAAAACGACGATTTCTAACGAGCTTTTGAAAATGGAACTTTCGGTTATTTCTTTGCGTTTCGCTATTCTTTTATTTTTCTCCTTTTGTGAGCAAGAAAAAACAAATGAAAAATCGACATCAGGCGCGAAGCTTTTGCAAATTCAACTTTTATTTGTTTCTTTACGTATAATTACTTTTTGTTGTCTTTCTATAAACAGAAAATCGACGATTTCCAATGAAAAGCTTTTATGAACTTTCATTTGTTCCTTTGTATTTCATTTTTTTAAACAAAAAATCTAAATCTAAATCGAGCTTTCATTTATTCCTTTGCATTTCATTACTTTTTCGTTCTTTCTGTGAGAAAACAAAAATAAAATAAAAACTAAACTAGAAGTCTAAAATTAAATATATCAATCCTTCATTTGTTTCTTTGCATTTTTTTATTCTTTTGTTTCTTTTTGTAACTAAAAAATAAGAAATGAAGAATCGAAGATTTTTGGAAATCACGTTTAAATTTAAATTTTGTTTTTGTTGGCTTTCTATAAACAGAGAAAGCGACGATTTCTAACGAGAAGCTTTTGAAAATGGACTTAAGTCACTGACTTAAGTAACTTGACTTAAGTCACTGACTTAAGTAACTTGACTTAAGTCACTGACTTAAGTAACTTGACTTAAGTCACTGACTTAAGTAACTTGACTTAAGTCACTGACTTAAGTAACTTGACTTAAGTCACTGACTTAAGTAACTTGACTTAAGTCAGTGACTTAAGTACCTTAACTTAAGTCACCGACTTAAGTAACTTGACTTAAGTCACTGACTTAAGTAACTTGACTTAAGTCACTGACTTAAGTAACTTGACTTAAGTTACTGACTTAAGTTACTAACTTAAGTAACATTACTTAAGTTACTGACTTAAGTAACTTGACTTAAGTCACTGACTTAAGTAACTTGACTTACTAAGTAATGTTACTAGTCACTTACTTAAGTAACTTTACTTAAGTTACTGACTTAAGTAACTTTACTTAAGTTAGTGACTTTCTTTTGTTTCTTTGCATTTAATTAGTTTTGTTATTTTTCTGTAAACAAAAAATCGACGATTTCTAATGGAAAGCTTAAATCGAACTTTCATTTGTTTCTTTAAATTCAATTAGCTTTTGTTGTCTTTCTATAAACGGAAAAATCGACGATTTTTAAAATTTTTTTTTAAAGTTTTTTAAAATCGAACTTTCAATTGTTTGCATTTCGCTATTTTTTTTCTTTTTATAAGCAAAAAATAACATATGAATAAACGATATCAGGCGCGAAGCTTTTGGGAATTCAACTTTTGTTTATTTGCGTATAATTACTTTTTGTTATCTTTCTATAAACAAAAGATCGACGATTTCCAATGGAAAGCTTTTGTAAATCGAACTTTCATTTGTTTCTTTATTTTTCATTTTTTTATGACCAAAAAATCAAATAAGGTTTGGTTTTTTTTTGCAGTTATGTTATTTTTTGAAGCTATAGGAAATTCTGGACATAAAAACAGTGATAAACAATATCTTGTGGTTTTCAGAACGAAATCATAATGTATTTAGAATTGCAAGTATAAAATATCTTAACTAAAAAAAAAATCTCTTATTATCACTATGTTCATCAGTAAAAAAATATTTATTTAATTTTAATGAAAACACTTACATACTCCATCAGACTTCTCAGAGATTTGTTTATAAATGATGAATTTTGATAGTGACATCATAGTATTAACGTGCTGGCACAATATAAATGAAAAAAAGAAAACGAAGTTATTTCGTATATTGCACAAAAATACACAGTACAGCCACTACAAGTTTTATGATATAAGTTATTTATTTTCCACCATAAAATTTGTACAGTAACTAAATAAAATCATTCAGCGTTGAAATTACAGTTCGTAATTTATTTGTTTCTACATCTTAATTCTAATGCATAAATCAAATTTCTTATCTAATGCAATTCACATTCATCGAATGTAGAGTATGAAACAAGAAAATGTTGACAGCATTAGCACAGACAGATATTAAAACGTTTAAAGAGGAAACAAGCTCACTTTCTTGAATCAAACTTCGATGTCCAGTAAACTGCTAATATAATTAGTACTAAAGGACTTATTGTTTACTGAACACTTACAGTTTATAATATAGTGAGAAGGAAATATAATATACCCTCAATTTCATAAGATTTTCTTTTGTAAAGTAGTTGCAAAAAATACATAAAATATATTTCCTTGTCCAATTAAATCATGAAATCGAGGTTCATTATATGGATTACTTAAAAAAGATTCTGTAAAGCCATTTTTCAAAAAAGTTTTCTAACATAGAAATTTCTGTCTTGTCTTATATAAATCTTTAACACACATAAAGGAGATAAAATTAACAAAGGTGCCCAAAAAGTTTAATCGCTATCTATGTTAATCGTTTTCAGCTGCTCCCAGTTCAATTCTACGATCATCTTCTGACCCGAATGCAAGCAAACCTGCACCTGTATTGGGGCATATTGATCTTTGTCGAGGGCAGACCAACCTGTGTACTAAAATAAAAACTATTTAAAAACGGATTAAAAGGTTTTAAATTAACATACTATAGACGTATTACGATGTCGGACTTTTCCATCTTCATCAAAGGGCTCATACTTTTGTAGCAAAGCTTTTCCATCGATTTTCCATATGCATGGTGGTTTTGTAATATCACCAGATTGTGCATCTTTTTTTAATATAACAAACGTTCCTGTCTGAAAAGAAGGAAGATCTTCTATGCATTTGGAATTGGCTTTAATTATTTAAATACATACAATGAAATTCGTGTTTGCCTTTGGCACAGTAGGTATTACACGTTTAACTGGAGCTGGTTCAGGCGGTGTTGTTGGTGCGGCGGGAGCAGGTGCTGGGGATACGACTTTCTTAGTTTTCTTATTAATGCCATTCTTAGACTTAGGTTTCGCTTCGTCATTTTCACTCTCACTACTCTCAACGTGAGTAACCCTAGGTTTCTTGCTCAAACGCTGAGACGTTCGCCGTTTATTTCGCTTTTTCTGCAAGACAATGATTTAAAAACAGCGATCAGCAAGGTGCAAACCCCAAAATACCTCCGTTGCCTCGTCCCATTCGTCCCCGGAACTCTCGTAAACTGCCGGATCGTCCTCATTTTCCGAGTAATTGTCCTGAAGCGAACTCATTCTGCAACGTAACGTACGCCAAATGTTGAAGAAATCTTTGTTGTTATTGTGGGTGAAACATTATCAAAAATGTTAAGTGAGGTTAGAATTTGTAAGTCGTACTTTCTTTCATTTTCCGGGTGTTAAAGTAGCGAAGGAATGTTTGAATATGAGGAGGAATTAGGGAGTTTGTTGAAAAAACGCACTTACGTTTGCTTTTTGCCGTTAATTACTTAAATACTAAGATCACAAATAACACTAGTACACAACAGAATTATCAAAACGATGCATTACCAACTGTTACGTTTTGTTTTCCATTTAACGCAGTGTTGCCAGATGATTAAAATTTAAGTCACGAAATTAGCTGACAGACAGAAAGTCACTGTTACCAACCGAAAAGCATCAGTTTAAATTTTTGTGCTCATTTCATTTATTATTTTAATTTTTGACATTATTATTGAAACTTTAAAAATTATGAATAATTTCAATCGCAACATCCTGCGACCACTTTTTGACCTAACTTTGCTTCTACTGACGAGGTCCCGAGGCCGCAACAGCTGTGTAGAAGATGCTCAAGGAATCCACTGCAATCAAAACCAATTGGCGACAAAATTTTTACAAATTATGTTAAATATTAGGTAAAATTTAAATTTACAGCGCATTTCAGTAGATTAATAATAAATTTAAAAAAAAAACAATTTTATAAGAATGGTTATTATAGAAAGAAATCAAAAATGTAATGCGTATATTTTCCGTAGAATGAGTTCCTTCAAGCACAAATTAGTGTATTTGTAATGTACAGGGTGGGCTAAATTCGACACTTTTAATAGGAAACACCTATTTTTAGAAGAGTTAGACAAAAACTGACCTCGGCTCCTGGAGGTGAGGACCGCGTTTCGACATTTTGTACCGCTTAGGGGCTACAGGATATTTTTCAAAATTTTACGATTTCTAAAAGCCTTTATAACTTTCTTGTTTATGAAAATCATCATTCATGGATAGATGAAAATCTGTGTTAGATGTATCTTTAGATATATATGTAGATATGTCAACATTTCCGTTTTGGCAATGATATTTTAAAACAATATAAATCTTCAAGGAATCTTTCTTGATGGCAGAGTATTTGTTTAACAACTGGTGATATTCCTTCATGAAAATTTGGTGCAATGCTTGATCAACATTTTTATTGCTGCTTTCAATTTCTATAATAACACTCGTTCCATCTTTTCTAATGATTGCTAAATTTACTCTGTACTTTCTGCTTTCTAAACAAAACGCTTCACACAATACATCTTCAAAGTCACCCACAAAAGCGAAAATGACACCTTTAACTTCATCGTATCTTGATGCCAATTTAACACTAAACAAATCCAATACCGCATTCCCAAGAGGCTTCATCGTCTCACTATTTCTACGTAATGTTTTTAGTGATTGATGATATGTAACGATAGAATAGCTATAAATAACAAAATTTCACTTTAGGGGTATTCATAGACATAGAGGGTGCGTTTGACAAAACCACCTTCAACAGTGTCGAACGGGCACTATGTGAACATGATGTAAACCATTCTCCGGGAATGGATTTTACAGCTTTTGAAACATAGAGCGGTACACATTATTGTTGGAAACGTGTCTATTAGGGGAACGGTGAGCAGAGACTGTCCTCAAGGTGGCGTTCTTTCACCCTTACTATGGAACGTAGTAATGGACAGCCTCCTCTGTCGATTTAATGGAGCAGGCTTCTACACAGTAGGATATGCAGATGACATAATTATCCTGCTTAATGGAAAATATGAACAAGTGCTGTGCAACCTAATGCAAACAGCATTCATATTGTTTGCGGGGTAGAAGGTTTTCGGCATAAGAAGAGATTGTTGTATTCTGAAAGATGATTGGTTGAAAGCTTTTGAACAATGGAAAGAAGGAATGATCAAATGTATCACTGCTGAAGGGAATTCGAGCAGCTTTAAAATAAAATCGTGGAAAATATTAATCGTGTCTTTTATTCTCAATAAATTCAGCTTGACCCTCGTATTTGTAGTTTGTAGGTTGAAAATGACATCTTTAAATGATGGTTTCAGAATAAGAAGTATCCTGCTTAATGGAAAATATGAACAAGTGCTGTGCAACCTAATGCAAACAGCACTCACACTGATCGAAAACTGGTGCGCAGAACACTCTTTGACAATCAATCCCTCAAAGACGGAAATGAACCTGTTCACAAAAAAGAGGAAAGTTGAGATCCGTAGAGTCCCCAAACTTTTCCGAACTGAACTAACATTTTCAGACCTGGGAGTTATTTTTGATCGGAAACTGAATTGGGGTAAACATATTAATGTAAAAGTAGCAAAAGCATGCGTCGTTTTTTGGCACTGTCGCCGTGCAATGGGCGGAATTTGGGGACCATCACCAAAAGCCGCCCCGTGGCTCTACACTACCGTAATTAGGCCCATGCTTTGCTATGGAGCGTTGGTCTGGTGACCCAGAGCCCGATTAACGACAACAACATCGGAGCTCTTGCACGTACAGAGGCTGGCATGCGCTACCGGTGCGCTGAAATCCACCCCTACCACCGCTTTAGAGGGCATCCTTGGCATCCCTCCACTGAACATATATGTGGAGGAGATGGCACTGGGATCGGCCCTTAGGCTGCGGGCAAAAAAGGTGTGGAATAATAAAGGCCTCAATGGACACTATCTCATCCTGGAGGAGGCTCTACAAGAAACTCCTCTTTTTGGGGCGATGGTCGACTCCCTCGTACCTACATATATATTCAAGAAGCACTTCAACGTTTTCTTGAACGCATCCAAACCCGATATATCCATCTTCACTGATGGATCTAACCCAAGCAACACGCCAAAGTTCAGTATAGTTTTATACACGAGTATTAAACCATATTTTGGTAATTTTTTGGTTTTAGTATATTTATTAAACGTTTACGGTCAACGTATAAGTTTTAAACGGTGTAATATACCTATACGGTAAACCACTTTGATACGTACAGAGTACAAATTTTATCATTTTTCATGTATTTATTCCACATTATTATTTCTTAGAGCTACATTACATCAGTCGACCACAAAGTGTTACCAATTGGCCTTCATTACAGCAAATGTGTTTAATTGTGGTATACGATAAACGGTAGTTTTAACGTATACGCTTACTTATTTATAAACGTATACGTGATTTTATGTATGTCGCAGTCCTTCGCTATAGCTCGGGTTTTTCCGCTTACTTAAGAAAATAGCGTTTTACGTCTTGCGCCTGCTCTGATATCGGCTAACAAACAGCATCGTCTGTGATGTCCATCGCTTTGGTTCACGTCTCAGGTTTTCACCGTTCACGCCATATTGAATTAGACTGTTGGAACTAGAGATGCCTGTAGGTAAGTGAATTAAGTTAAAACAATTATACTGTTATGATGAATAATGATGTGCTAATTAAGCAGAATGTTCTTTATTTTACTGGAACATTTACTCGAACGACGTAAAAACAAGCATTACCGTAGCAGTTATCAATGAATATATGTACAGGCTTAGTTTTATTAAAGTAAACTCTTTTTTATTATTTTCATTAACGAATAAGTGCCAAAAATAACAACATTTAGTCATATGGATTTTTGGGCAACCGTACGCGAAGTGATCATTTCGTGTACACGACGCAGTCCGCTAGATTGAAGGCGAAATGGCACTATGTGGCCGGTAAACTAAATGTCACATTTATCTTATTTTCATGGGTTTATGAAAACCGTCATTCTATTTACGACGAAAATTAATCGAACGGGTTTTTTTAATTCCAAAAATCAACGATTTTATACGGTTACCCAAAATGTAATAAATCTATTAATTATTATCTAAATCATTTTATTGGGCAGTTATTTAGGGAAGTTGTATTATGTATTTTTATTAAATGTTTTTTTACTTTCAGCAACAGTAGTAATTTGTTTTAATTTTACAGAGGCCACCAAGTTTTTATTTCAAACTTGTGAAATGAAGTCATCTGTGGGAGAATCGACGGATAAGGCAATTAGCCAAGCCTGTCAAGACTGGCTTAAACAATCTGAGCATAGATTTTATTATTCCAGATCGTAGTTATTATAATATATATTGTACTTATATAAATTATGTGACAGATTTCTCCAGGTAGGTGAATTTGTAAAAATGTGAACATGCTATTCATATTAAAGTGAATAAAGACTTTTTTCAGAAGTTTTATTAATTACTTTTTCCTAATTACAGTATACAAACTAAAAGATTAAACGTATATTCTATGTTCGTTCAGTGCCATTTAATATACGTATAATTTGTACCAAATATATACCTATTGTATACAATACTATTTCACGTGTATTATAAACCTTACTATTTAGTATATGGTACACTTTATTTCAACAATTATCTCGCGGACATTTTATCGTTTATTTGAGGTTGACCGTCAACCATAATTATACTCCTGGTGTGGACAAAATTTATACGTTTATTCAACTATTGAGTGTTGCTTGGGAAGACTTTGGAAGGAACATGCGCAGGAACTTTTTTCTCCGACGACCTGAACTTTCACATGAGCATAGCACTTGGCCAACTGACAACTGTTTTTCAAGCAGAGCTAGTTGCCATTATAGAAGGTACAAGAGCAATTCTGGATCGGGGTGTTCAGAATAAAATTGTTAGGATAGCTAGCGATAGCAGAGCGGTACTCTTGGCTCTAAACAGCAACAAAATATCCTCAGGAATAATTATTATTACTCAGTCTCAACGACTAACGCGAAGCAGCAGCAAGACCAACAGCAGCAGCAGTAGCAGCATCACCACCAGCAGCAGCCCTGAGGAAGTTCTTCTGCAACGAAGAACGAAACGTCGGCAGTGAAGAAATCCGAGACACGGGGTTCTAACCGGAAGCCAAGAATTTCAACAATTGGACGACGGCCGCGGAAGCCTTCAAGTTAAATAGCACCAACATTAAGTCTGTTTAATGCCTTATTGAAACAAAGAACCCAGGACCGACATATCGATAGATGGGTAAATCTAGACAAGTGTTACCAAGCGAAAAAGGCTATAACGGCCCCCTCGCTCAAACTCACACAATTCTGTATGCAACTACCTAGAAGAAGACTACGTCTACTCGTAGGAATACTTTCAGGATATTGCAAACTAAACAAACATATGTATCGCATTGGTTTAGCAGACAGCCCAATTTGTAAAAGTTGTAACTTAGAGGAAAAAACAGCTGAGTATATCCTCTGTGATTGCCCCGCCTCGTCTCGATCAGAGGTCCAATGTTAGGGGAGTTCTGGCCTGACATGGCTGGAATTTGCAGTGCTCCTCTGTAGGACGTTCTTGGCTTCATCGAAAGAGTGGGATGGCTCGAAGAACGCTGACAGTCAAACACTGCTGAACATGGGGGTAGTACAATGGGCCCAATTGTGGCCTAAGTGCATGCGAATTCATATTCACCCCCCTCACCAATCCAGAATCCAGACCAGATCCCTTAAGTAATGAAGGAACAATTCTACTTCAGAATCATCAGGTTCTGTAGAGCAGCTCAATATAGTTCTCTGTTTTACTTACTTGTCGTACACTCGTTTTCTCCTCTGAGTTATCTACAGTTATCACTTCTTCATTGTAAATTTTCTCAAATTGATCTCGAATCTTCTTATATCCAAACAAATTATTCAGCACGTCTATACTATATGTTGGTCGGTAATCACTGCTCGTTGGACTTGAGTTTCTGTAATTGTCACATCATCCTTTAAGGTATTTTAAAACAGAATAGACACAGTATAATGAGATATTTTTGTTTATAATTTTGGACCCGTGTACAGTGGGTTTGAATTATGTTTTTGTCTATATTCTTGAAGACATGCTTAGAAAGTTCAGGATCAGTAGATCCACAGTAAGTGGAAAATAAATTATTTCAAAATAGGACTGAGAAAAAATCCAATAGTGTCCATAACGTACTCTTCAAACAAAAATATAATAATAATATATTTATTTCCCAAAAAAAATTACTACAATGAGTACTACATATGAAAATATAAATGCAGTTATATAATTTTCGAGAAAAAGGTATTGAGGTAGCTGTGCTAGAATATGAAATTCGAGCGCTCTGATTTTCCCTACCAGAGTTAAATAAACTAAGAACACGGTTTGTCAAAATATTTGAGGGTAACTGGATTCACATATTGCGATGTATAACGGTTGATAAATGTTTGTTTAAATTATTTTGAATGTAAATTTATCAACAAATAACAAGTTCACGCATAAAAATTTAACATTAAGACTCTTTTCTCTTTTTAATTGTTTATTGGAAAGGTATCTCAGGATTGCCAATTGTCTAACTAACAAATTAGGATTACGGGGTCCTGTTTTATCTTTAATTTGTTTATAATAATGTAATAATTTAAATGAATGAAATTCAAATTTTAAACTTTCAAATAAATTAAACATTCTTTTCCTAATTCTAATAATGTAATTACATTTTGAATAAACCCAGCCTTATGGCTTCTATCTTCAAAAGTCTTATTTTTGTTTGATTTAGCAGTTTTACTACAACTTGGCGCCTTCCACCATTCTTCTTGATGATATAAACTCGAGGCTTATCCCTGATGGCATCTTCTAGTGAAGTTGAAGAATGTTAACAACTTCCCAGTGTTGTGTCATCGGCCTGAAGTGGTTCGTTGAAGTTATGACACTGTCTCTCGGACAAGAGGGCTCAGAAGTCAGTTACAGAGTCTAGGGATTACAGTCCCAGAAGTTCTCCAAATCACTGAAGTCTTCGTTGAACTTCTCGTGAAACCAAGTCTCTGTCATTGGTGAAAGCGAGACTCTAGTGACCCAATAAAAACTCTTTCCGACTACAAATTCACATGAGCGAGATACCTGCCCACATTTTTCGTAAAAAAAGTTTCTGTCTTCACACTTTCCATTTTCACATTCCTCACTACTGTGTTTAGCATTGCACAGACACTGCAATATTTTTAAAGTTTTAAAGAGCTTGAAATCTTTTATCTGTTCCTCTTCCTTCCTCTGTTTCCATTTTTTGGTTTCTTCATTCCATTTCATGTTGCATTTAGCTTTCCCCTTCATATCCACGTTTATCTGCAGAAACTTCTTTATGGAGCAGTCAATCGAAAACAATATTAATTTTCTATGTATTTTACAGCTGTTTCGGCCCTATTTGGGGCCTCGTCAGCAGAAGCGAAGCTCGACACTTCCACTCCAAACCAATTGCGAATAACCTTTGACTGGTCGGTTTGGTTTGTAGTGGAAGTCAATGCTTCTGCTGACGAGGTCCCAAATAGGCCGAAACAGCTGTACAGAGGGAGCTCGAGGAATCCACTGCAATCAAAACCGATTTGTAACAAATTTTTTAATATACTTTGGCCGCCTTTGGCATGACTTATTAAGGAGCAAACTGTTTGTCATTTCCAAGACAATATTGTGTCAAAAAGTGATCATAGGATATCGCGATTCAAACTATTCATTATTATCACATCGCAATTGCGAATAACATTAGACAGGTCGGTTTAGTTTGCAGTGGAAATCTCGAGCTACGCTTCTGTTGACGAGGCCTCAAATAGGGCCGAAACAGCTGCACAGAGGATGCTCGAGGGATCCACTGCTATCAAAACCGATTTGCAACAAATTTTTGTTAATATTATGGTATAGTTGGTACGTTTTTATTTTTATGTTTAATGCTGCTAAAGACTCTATAGGTTGATGTCCCCTACCTATTCAAAGTACTTTTATTTTTCCCGTTCAAATTTGCTTCAATTACTAACTACCTAAGAAAGTTCGGGCATTTACTTTTTTCTGTTCGTACACCAATAATAATTATAATTTAATTATGTATAAAGCACACGTCTGTTCTTAATACTTTGGCTTCCATAAATAAACGTTTTAATTTCGGCGGTGTCCAGCAACCGAATTTCATGGTTAAACCGAATTACTTGCGTTTAAATGTTAAGGTTTTGAAGATGTTGAGAGTCTACTGCAAAAATGGAACGAGGAGAGAACGAGTAGTGGATTTTATAATTATATTTCTTTACAACGCTCTGTTTATAAGTGCGTCGATTAGCTTAGGCGTAAATATTAAAAAGACCGGGATGTTTCACATACAGGCGAATGCTTTGTCTTATGCATTTCTTGGTAATTAACAAAGCACGGATTTAGGTGAATGAGTCGTCTGTTTAGTCGGGCGTACACATCGTGGAGTGACCTAACAATGCACTTAAATCCGTGCTTTAGTAATAACATATAAGCTTATTTTTTTACTTGATTTTTTCCTTCAGTATTATACCTTGCGCACTATTAACAAAGTTATGTTTCTTTTTAAAAAATAAAAGGAAACATACAGAAAAGTCTCTTTTAGTTGGCAATATAAGCATTTTGCAAAAATGCATCTATTATTGGGTGAACAGGAGTAAATTCGAAAACTTGGTTTTTCGAGTGAATGAGATTTTTAAGTTCACATCCGACACTCTTTTAAAAGAAAAAAACATGCAATGTCTTCTGAGATTTGTAGAAAAAATGACGTTTTTCTGGATTGTTAACGGGCAGACTCTGAGTGTGTTAATTTGTTTCTTCCCAATTATTTTTCAACGGTCAAAAGAAAGGTACCAGTTTATTAATTTATTATTTACGAAAAATATTTTCTGACTTCATGTATTCTTTTAAACCATTTTAGATCCTTACCGATACCAATGTGGATTCCAAATGAATGGAACGTAACACCCATATATGAAATAATATACATTTATCAAGTCAGCTTTGTGTTAACGACAATTTTAATAGAAAGTGGAATGGGTATGTTTTATGCTGCTATAATTCTCTTAACTTCTGGACAATTTAAAATACTAGGTAAAGACAGAAAAGCTAAATCATAGTTATACTAATCTTGTTGAAATTGTTAATACCAATGCCTAATTGTTCTTATTTCAGGTTGGGAATTAAAAAATCTATTATACACAAATTTAATAAAAAGCGGCATACCAAAAATTAAAGTTTACGAATTTAAGAAACACTTCAATTCTTACAATTACACACACAACAAGTATTTCTGAATTAAATTGATTTGAAATCATGAACATAATATACAGTGACTTTTTTTAGATTTCTTCTAAATTTGTTAGATTCAAGAAAATTTCAGGAAGATGTGATGCGGAGCAGCCACAAATTAATTGCGTTTCATCAATCTTTGCTCTCGATTTGTGCGGATTTGGAAGTATTTTTTTCGCCACTGAATTTAATACATTACGTGGTTGTTACTCCCATTCTATTGTTTATAAATTTTACAGTAATCTCAGTAAGTATGCAAATGCGGTGTTACGAAATACAAATTCTGTTTTTCACTGTTGTAGTCTGAAGATATATCGATCAGATTATTATATTTGCCTTTATGTATAACGGGTTATTTCGATGTTTTATTTCCTTGCTTTATTGCAAATATACTAACAACGCAGGTGAGTTTGGTTCACGTTTTGGTCGCAATCACTTTTAATTCGGACTATTTTCAGGCTGAAACTCTTGAAACCGAATTATACGAGTTGCCCTGGTATATATGCACCGACGAACTCAAGACCATCTTTAAAATCCTTGCTCTCAAAATGAGAGTGCCCGTAACTCTCACAGTTGGGCGCATCTTCAAGTTGAACCTCAGATTCTTTTTATGGGTGCGAGTTAAAAAGTACACATGCATTTTCACTTAATGTTTTTTTTTTTTAGATTTTGAAAACATTGAATTCTTATAGCCTTATGTTTTACAAATTGAATCAAAAATAATATAAAATTTGGCGACGAATTGAAAAGCCAAGTATATTTAGGCATTTAATGTGTCCTGTTAACAATGTTGTTTATCGTGAATAACAATAAATGCACTGTAATTTGTTATAAATAATAAATCAATTTAAGTTTCTTTATTTATTTCTTTAGTGTAAATTAAATTATTATATTTGGAATGACAGGGTGACTGATAATTGTCCGCCACAAAAAAAACGCGTCAAAAAATGGATGTTACAAATCACAAAAAATATTTAAAAATCAAAAGAATCAAATTGCTGCACTGCGTATGAAATATGACGACAGGTTTATAAATGCGGCAGTATAATGGAACTAAAAAGCTACTTGCTTGAACACAATAAGACCTTGACACAGATCGCAATTCGTTTAACAGCTGGGAACGGAAGTTTGAGTTGTTTCTTTTACGTGACGTAATTATTAGTAATTGCTAAAATAAGTGGAATTGCGTATGAAAGAAGGGTAACAAATCGGTTACGGATATTAGGGCGTGACCAGACGATTGGACGCGCAACACTAAGGTGCGAAAACACTAGGGCGCGAAAACACTAGGGCGCGAAAACATTAGGGCGCGAGGACACTAGGGCGCCGAAATTGTTCAAATGAAAATGAAGACATAATAATATGTGCCAATGATAATTTTAATTTAAATAACATAATACGATAGAGCAGGAATATATTATACATACATAACAATACAAAATAATTATGTGTTCATTTCATAATTGTAAACTTCCACGTAGAAATTCTACAGTATTCCTGTTATTATAGTCTTCTACAATTTTCTTGATCCTTAAGTCAGCCAGCAGGTACTTGTTCTTCTTTACTGGAGGCTCATTGCCAGCAATTAATTGCTCAAGAAACATGTCCCTCCCTCGCTGAATTATTTTCAAGCTATCAATGAGCTTCCAAATTATTGGATGATTCATGCTGAGTTCTGTTTGTAAGCGCCTGTGTGCCGCTTCAGCATGATTATTTGTTCTGTCTATGTTATACAGAACACGATTGTAAACCGACCACATCTCTGGTTTAAAAATTGTGGGTCTTCTCCCATTGCCACGATGATTCGGACTTCCTACATAATAATCTTCGAACCATTGCAGTAACGGTTCCAATTCTGCAGGTAATATATGTGATAAGTCATCAATTGCGGTATCCAAAACCCCTACGGGTACAAACGCCAAGGATGTTATCATACATGCTTGCAGCGCAAAATCTGCATTGTTATTGTATCGGTCTAATAAGTGAAGTTCAGCCAAATGTTTTCTTAAATTTTTCGTTAGATGGAACAAGCACCCCAGAATTTCGGCATTTGGAAATGCATCCTTAAAAGCATTAACGGCGGCCAACTCAAAATTGCACGAATTTTTTTCTGAGTTTAAAGGTTTTTAAGGAAATCAATCATCCTTATGTAGGTGACAGTTTGTTTATTTGGTAGTAGTGCGTAAGCCACAGGATGAACTCCGCCAAATCTTTCTGCCATTAGCACTTATATTTGGTAGAGAAATTGTGGTGCCGTAGAAAAGGTTCCAATGCTTTGATGGTACCAAGATCTCATGAATGTTTCTTTCTCGACCAAATATTAAAATTCTCTCCGCTATTTGCTTCTGGTCCGCTATCTGCTTACAGAAAGTTCTTTGTTCTGTCATTTGCTACAAATGTTTTAAATTCTTCGGGAATGATTAAATCTTCAACCCCCAACGGAGCTGGAGGTGCAGCATTAATTTGATTCCTCTTCCTGCGCACCATCTTCTTTAAAGCGAAGTGATTAGGTAAAGCTGCTTGGGCAGCCTGAGACAAATTCGCCTCATTGAGACAACTGTTAATAATTTGGCATGTTTGCTCCATAGTCTCACCAGCACGAATTTTCATTTTACCACGGACAATGTCGGCCTCCACTTTTGCCGCATTGCTATCATGGGAATGACTGTGAATTTCTTTAACAATCATAACTTCTGATGTATGAATACGACGTTTGCAACTTTTGTTCGTATCGCCAAATTTTTTTTTGTTCCACAGGCATTAAACCTATCGAAAACGTAACAGTATCCGTTGTTACGAAATTTTCTTTTTCCTTTTCGAGAAAACACTTCCATTTTTCACAATCACTCAAAATAACTAATCACCTAATCACAAAAAAGAACTCAAAACACAACAACCCTGAGTGCGAATGTGTGCAGAAATGAGCTCTCTATGGAAGTATATTCTTTTTATAATAAAATTACAAATTACCATTCAACCAATCACAGAAAGTTTCACAGTTTAACAATAATGAGTTTCTGGAATGTACCTACGAGGATGACTGACGATCAGTCGACAATAACAAACAGTTTAACGATAATGACATTCTGAAATATATCTACATAATCAGGGAATGTTTGAAGATTAGTCGACAATAACAAACAGTTTAACATTAATGAGTTTTTGGAATGTACCCACCTATGAATTAATATCAGGTAAAATAGTAATAATTTAATTATCAGTTCATAACATGTATGTTTGAAAATACTTCAAAAATCTCAAAATACCTATTTACGAAGTAAAAAATAGGTAAAAACTCTGCTACTTGATTTTGAAGGTGTACGTGATTTTATTGCAAGCGAGTGTACCTACGTAATCAGGGGATGATTGACAACAATAAGTTTCTAAACAAACTCGCGCTGTAGCAGACTCGCGCCGTAGCAGACTCGCGCAGTAGCGTCGTCGCGCCCTACAAGCTGCGCCCATTTGGTTGCGCCCAAATCTCCGGATCCGTAACAAATTCGCAAATAATTGTGTGAATCATCGTTTGTTAATTTTTGCGGATTATTTACTAGAGAGGAATGTACCAGCTGCTTCGTCCACAAAAAAATCGCATGGATTTAAATCTGGTGATCGCGGAGGTCAATGCATGCCTCCTAACGTCTGAGGACGAATTGTTTGTTCTCTGTTTATGTGTGCTAAAGCTTAGAAAGTATGTCTAGCTCCATCCAACTGTACTTGTATTAACTGTCGCCATCGGAGACATAAAACTTTACAGTTGTTTTAAACGTCGCTTTTGTTATGCGTACAATTTTGAATCAAATCACGTACGTGAATGCATGTCACATATTACGAGAAAATATAAATTGCTTAAGAATTTAATTCAAAAGCGAAATTTTTTTTTCTTTTGCTTACGATGGAACGAGGAGCAGTTTACAATCCGTACGCCAAAAACACAGTATATGAGAGTTGCAAACGCGTCTTGAATTTGTTAAACTTTTAATAGATTTGTGTAATAATAATTCGTCACACACAAAACGAAATTATCGTATGTAAGAGTACGAAAGTATTTACTGATTATAATGTTTTGAATTTTGGTTGCCAAAAAATGTTTTTACATTGAAAAATTTACTTTTATGCTGTTGTACGCATTTGTCAAGTAAATATTTCTTAGTTCGTATTTCACGGCGTTGGTGTCCACCTAAAAACGTAGTAGACGTGAAATTCCAGATTCGCATCGTTGTTTTGGGGCTAATTTTTGTTAAACTATTTCTCGAAAACTAAAGTAGAAAGAATTTTTTTTTTACATTCTTCCTATATTCTCGACATCGCTTTTTAACGTGGTTTTCTTTTGCGGAACAACTGTTAGTCACCCTGTATATACACATAAATATAATATAGAGTTGCGTTCATCTAATATTTTCCTAATTACTATATTCGATTATTAACCTTAATATCTTTCTTCTTCTGAATCTTCCGACAATGAAGAATAATAAATGTCCCCAGACCATAACAGAAATTAACTGTTCATTAAGCACAATATTATTTGAAGAGTCCAGAGTGTCTGCAAAACGAGAAAAAATTAATCACATAATTTCTCATAGAAATGAACACAGTTTACTTCAAATAGTTATACCAAGTAATTATCAGTAATTACCTTGAATTATGCATAAAGCATAAGGAATTGTTTTAGAGGGCAAAGAGTCGTAGGATCCAATGTTAAACGGACTATTAAATTTCATGGCAAGTAAGACCTTCTTGTATTTTAACGTCAAATTATTGAAAATAATGAGAATATATAAAAGAGGCGGAACGACATGGCGGCGAATAACAGATTTCTTAATCAGGTCTTTTTTTCTTTCCCTTGTGATATGTTCGATAATTGGCTTATGTCTTAATATTAAAAGTAAAGGTGCGTTACAATTTGAATCAAACACCTTATCCTACATGTATCTAGGTAAATGAAAGCAATTTTTTTTAAACATGCTACATTAAGAAAATAAATACGTTGTAGGTGCTTCTGTATGCGTTCTTCAGAGAGGCGCTTACTTTTTCGTAAAAAGGGACCAGTGCGAAAAGTTGGTGCTTAAACTTAATAAGTTTTTTAAGTATACGACAGAGACTTGCCTAGAAGAGATAAGCATACGAAAAAATTTAGAGTTCTTGAATAAAGTTACAATTATGTGGCTTATTTATGCGCAGGTTATAACCATGATAATTTGTTCCTTCCCTGTCTTTTTAAGTACCTCAGATGAAAGGTGTGGTTTAAAAATAAATTGAATGAAAGTAGGTATTAAATTTTTCTTTTAGATCACTACCTTTTCCAATATGGATTCCGTATGAATGGACGTTATCTCCGATGTACGAAATAATTTATTTGCTGCAAGTCAACTTCTTGTTTATTGTTACATCGGTGCAAACTTCAACTGATATTTTCTTTGCTACAATTATTGTAACAACTGCGGAACAGTTTAAATTATTAGGTGAATTCAATTTTGTAATTAAATGTCGCTAATAACCAGAGAGAGGAATTTTTAAGCGATGACTCGACGAAGTATTATCGCAAGGTTCGCAAATGTGCAAACACTGATAGCACTTTCTCGAGCCAACTATGTGTGCTTCGTCATCCCTTAAAAATTCCCCTTTACTAATAACACCTTTATTTATTATTGACAAATTACCTTAAAACTATCGTTATTCTAGAACTCTCACATTTTTTTAAGTAAAATAATAATCATTTGAAAGTACATTAGTCATTAAAATATGATAAGTCTTCTAGGTTGGGAATTCAAAAACTTGTTGTATAGTAACTTAATAAAAAATGGAATACAAAAGGAAGTAGTTTACGAATTTCGAAAACAGTTTAACAATTGTGATAACACTAAGGAGGGGTACGTACCAAAGTGCCATATTTACTTAATTTTGCCATTTAATGTTCCCTGTTTGTTTTCAGGCGAATTAAAAAAAATAATTTTGACAGTATTCTAAAACTGTTCGATTCCAAAAAATTCAACGAAGACATGTTGCGTAGCGGCTTCAAATTAATCACTTTTCACCAATCACTGCTTTCGATGTGCGTAGATTTGGATAAATTTTTTTCGCCGCAGATGTTGATGTACTATTTGGTACTTATAATGGTTTCATTATTTTTAAATGCCACATTTATTCTGGTGAGTATGCATGTATAGTTAAAGAAGATCAAATTTTATTGAAATTGAAAATAATTACTAAGTATTTTGCGATACAAAATAAAATGTCGATATTACTTTTTTTTAAATTTTGATTTCACATTCATTTTCCTGTTACAGATTCAAGATTCATCATCGAGACTGTTTTGTATTCCTCTTTGCCTTACGTGTTACTTCGAAATCTTATTCCCCTGTTACATTGCAAGTATATTAACAACTCAGGTATTTTCAAGTTAAAAAAATTAATAATTTGGGGGCTTGGCCTTCAGTTTCTTTGCTCTGATTACTTTCAGGCCGAAAAATTTCAAGAGGAGTTGTATGAACTGCCATGGTACATGTGCAACAATAAATTCCAAACTATCTTTAAGTATCTCTATCTCAAAGTCAAGGCACCTGTTACGTTAACAGTGGGACGTGTCACCGATTTGAATCTTCATTTATTCTTATGGGTTGGCCCGAATAAAATTATGTTTTATTAAAAATTTAAAAAAAAACTTTTAGGCGGTGAAGACATTGAATTCCTACAGCATTGTATTCTATCAACTGAGTCAAAAAAATGAAACTATGAACTGATTAGTGAAATAGTTTATTACGAAACAAAATATCTAAGTTTTATTCACACTGTCACTTACACTACCTACGAGGGGTCGTTTTTATATTCCCGGACTAGGCAGTTTTCAATTTTAATGTAATTTTTCATTATATTGTTTTTTAATCTCATATACCTTGGTAACATGTTTGACAATTTACAAAACAATTGCAATAGTATTAGTTCTAATATATTGTAATGTTTTTAGATTTATTTTGATTTGTTTTTAAATGAAACACTTGATGAAACTAATAACTAATTTATTTACACAACACTTAACACTAATTTATTTATAACGGACTAAGACTAATTTATTTATACAAGCCGAGCAATTACACAGTAAGTAACTCTACGTTGAACTGACTAAGACTCATCGTCTTCGTGTATTTATACTAGAGCGGCGGCTTCTCCAGCAACCCCCAGCGTATTCTCGAATGCGACGGACTTCTCCCGTAGTCTGCAGAACCTTCGGGAGTCGGCCAGACTTCAAGGCGCTTGTCACGTCGGCCGTCGGCGGAGTGCATGACTCACTCGTCGCAATTCGTTCGTCACATTGCCCCCTTCTTAAAAACGTTTCGTCCCGGAACGTTCCTCGTAATAGCCTTGAGGAAGGGTGTCGAAAACGACATGCTGGCCCCTCTCTGCAACTTCCGATTTGGAAAAAGTAGCAGTCCACAGTTTTCTCATTTCCAACAGCTGCCTGTGGGTGGTGACTGCAGACCAGGACTTCAATCCCCGTTCCGTTGAAGATAACTTCTATCATGCTTCGGATGACCCTCCAGTCCAGCCCGTCAAGTCCGCAGCCCAACTTGGGGATGGCCAATTTAGTCTCTTTGCCTTCTATCAGCTGCCTCTTCAGGCTACAAAGAGCTCTCCACATACTGTGATAGTCAGGTTTACCGCTTGATGTCTTCTTAGTGACTAAGTAGTATACGCGTCGTCTCTGATCAGCTCTCGTGTCGATGATCTGCAGGCTCTTGCCCACCATGGGATGCTGTCTTCGGAGTTCCTCGACTTGACCAAATTTCTTCCGGAAGACCTGGGCTATCCCTTTGGACATTCTTAGGTCTTCTGCCACGCAGTGGGCCAGACTGTACTCTGGTGGCACTTGAAAAAGGTCCTGCTGTCTCTCCGTGGTTACTCCAAATCGTGCTTTACTTCCTGTGGCGTGATGAGACATAAAGGTTTCGAAGTTTATTTCGGAACCTTGCGTCCTTTGTACTGTCCCTTCATTTTCTTCTCCGTTGTAAGGAGCCATCCGGTTGAAGTGGATCACTTTGGGCTTGCCATTCGGCATCTTTTTGATGCGGTATATAACATCGTTGATCCGTTTTATCACTTTGTAAGGACCTTCCCAAGATGTCTGCAACTTTGGGGACAGACCTCGACGTCTTTGAGGATTATAAAGCCAGACCAGTGCTCCGGGTTGGTATCCCCCATTCTGAGCGTTGATGTCATAATGCTCTTTCATTCGGTCGCTGGCGGACTGTATATTGTGACGCACTTGATTGTGAATGTTGTCCATTTTCCTGCGTAAACTGCTCACGTAGTCTTCGTCGGTAGGGACTTCGCCAGGCTTCACGCCGAATTTCAAGTCGCAGGGCAGTCTTGGCTCTCGCCCAAATACTACTTTCGCTGGAGTCTCTCCTGTGGTCTCATGAACGGACGAGCGGTATGCCAGTAGAAACAGGGGAATATACGTGTCCCAGTCTCTCTGGTGATCGGAGACGACCTTGGACAAATGTCGGTTGATGGTCCTGTTAAACCTTTCCACCATTCCGTCCGACTGTGGATGAAGCGCAGTGGTCCTAGTTTTCCGTACGCCGAGCAGAGTACACACATTCTTGAATAAGGTGGATTCAAAGTTCCTTCCTTGATCCGAATGCAGTTCCATGGGTGCACCATACCGACTGATCCATTCCTTAACAAGGATTTCGGCAACAGTAACCGCCTCTTGGTTAGGTAGGGCGTATGCTTCAACCCACTTGCTGAAATAGTCCATTACCACGACGATGTATTTATTTCTACTATTTGTTTCTGGAAATGGACCTGCTACATCGATGGCAACTCTCTCAAAAGGACTTCCCACGTTATACTGTTTCATGGGAGCCTTGCCTCGCCTGTGGGGACCGTTACTGGCTGCGCATACTACACATTTCCTGCACCAATTCTTTACGTCTTCCTTGCAATTCACCCAGTAGAATCGCTCGCGCACTTTCTCCATAGTCTTCTTGATTCCCAAATGCCCTCCCGAAGTACCATCGTGAAGTTCCCTCAGAACTTCTGGCACCCTATTCTTGGGAATTAGTAACTGTGTCCTCTGTTCCGTGCCTTCCTGGTTCTCTAGGCTTCGTTTCAGAAGACCACGATCCAGCACTATGGAGTCCCACTGCGCCCAGTATGATTTTACGGATGGTGCACAAGGTGCTATCTCTTCCCAAGTAGGCCTTGTCTCCCTACTTTTCCATTCCAGCACCAATTTCAAGTCTGGGTCGTTCTCCTGGTCTCGCCGCAATTCTTCGCCTTGCCATTTGTCGTCAACAATGGCCGTCCTTGCAGTCATGGCTACTTTCTCCTCCAGACGACTACAGTGTTTGCAATTTTCGGGACAGGGTCTTCTAGACAAAGCATCAGCATTTCTATGGCTTGTTCCTGCCCGATGCTGAATTTCAAAATCGTATTCCTGAAGTCGTTCGATCCATCGTGCAACTTGTCCTTCAGGATTCTTGAATCGGAGGAGCCATTTTAAGGCGGCATGGTCCGTCCTCAGGAGGAAGTGTCTACCATATAAGTACTTGTAGAAATGTTCTATCGTCTTTACCACGGCTAACAATTCTCTTCTCGTGACGCAATAATTACGTTCCGGTTTTGACAGGACTTTGCTGAAATAACCGATCACCTTTTCTTGCCCATCTTGTATCTGGGAAAGTACGCCACCAATACCAACGTTACTAGCGTCTGTGTCCACGACGAACTTGCCTTCCGGGAGAGGGTAACTCAGAATAGGAGCACTTATCAAGTACTGCTTTAGGCGTTCAAAGCTAATTTGGCAATGGTGGTCCCATTCAAACGGGCGACCTTCTTCAGTGAGTTTTGTCAACGGCTTAGCGATGTCTGCAAATCCGGGAACATAGCGCCGATAGTAAGTACACAGGCCTAGGAAACTCCTTATGTGGTGTTTATTTTTGGGTGTTGGCCAGTCTCTCACCACCTGAATCTTCACTGGGTCCACGGCGATTCCATTTCCGTTAACAATGTGGCCCAGATAATTCACTTCCTTCTGGAACAGATGGCACTTCTTAGGGCTAAGCTTTAACCCAGCTCCGCGAAGCCGCTGGAACACTCCTTCCAGATTCTTCAGGTGGTCGTCGAACGTTTTTCCCACCACAATTATGTCGTCCAGGTACACCATGCACGTTGTCCAGGACAGACCCTTCAGAACCGTCTCCATTAGCCTCTCGAATGTCGCTGGGGCATTACATAACCCGAACGGCATCACCGTGAATTGCCATAGTCCCATACCAATGGAAAACGCTGTCTTTTCTCGGTCTTCGGGCGCTAGCTCCACTTGCCAATATCCACTCTTTAAGTCTAAAGTCGAGAAGATCTTCGAACCGGCCAGAGTGTCCAAAGTACGCCACCAATACCAACGTGGCAGAGGATAGCTGTCCTTCTTGGTGACATGGTTGAGTAACCGGTAGTCTATGCAGAACCTCGTTGATCCGTCCTTCTTCTTCACAAGCACTACTGGTGACGCCCACGGGCTGCTTGAGGGTTCTATTACATTGTCCTTTTCCATATCGCGAATAATGCGTTCCGCTTCTTCACGTTTCGACAAGGGCAACCTTCTTGGAGCTTGACGGATGGGTCTTTCTTCTCCGGTCTCTATCTTGTGTTTGACGACGTCGGTTCTTCCCTTAGGTCCGTTTTCTATTTCAAACACGTCCTGAAAGCGACCGATCAGGTCCCTTGCTTTTGTCTTCTGCTCTGGAGTCAAGTCCTGGACTGACGGCATGACCATTTCCAACAACTTCTTTGAGACCTTACTCTCTTGCACCTTTACATCAAGTTGGCGGGAAATGGAGGACACCATGGCGCAGCTTCCCAAGATTGTCCCCTTCTTGATGTTGACTGGGAAACAGTTGACATTCATCAGACGGACTGGTACTTCCTTTCTCGCCGTTAACAATGCTTTCCCAACGAGAACTCCTCTTCCAATCTTCAGATCGTCAGTATCGGGTTCTACCATAATAACTTGTCCATTTTGAAAAACGCCATTCAGATTGGCGTCGACGATGACCTCGGTCCTGCTGGGTAGCACAACGTCTTCGGCGAGGATAACTCGAGCGGCCATGTCTCCTCGTTGGTGTAGAATCAACTCCTCGTTATTGACAGCCAAGACACCACGCTTCAGATCCAATTGAAACCCGTGGGCACACATGACGTCCATTCCCAGAATCGTCTCGTCCTCTATTTCTGCTATCAGCGCACGGTGTTTGATGGGAGTCGATCCGATGGTAATAATCACCTCTACTTCACCATGGACAGTTGCCGATGTTCCAGTTGCTGTCCTCAATTTCCACTTAGTCGGCTCGGTGCGTTTTGATGACTTGATGACGTCTGGCCTCAAGATAGTCTTCGTCGCACCCGTATCCAGCAACATAGTGTGAGGGATGTCATTAATGGTGGCATCCACGAAAACACTGCTGGTTAATTGTCGCAGGGATATCACTTGCCTGGCTTCCGTCTTTAGGGGCCTTTGAATGCGGGTTGACGTTTGCTCTACTGCACCGACACGACTTGGTTTCCTTCTTGAAGGATCCTGGCTGGGTTTGGGACATCGCCGAATATGTTCCTCCTCCTGGCAATTCCGACTCGCCAGCCGATTCTTCTGCTTCAAGGCCTGCTCCAAAATGCGGCGAACGTCCTCGACGGTGGTAAACTCCTTGGGCCGCTCCTCTGCAGTAGATCGCACTTGGACGTTGATGGGTTCCTCTTCTTGGAAATCCATAGCAGCTCGTACCTTGACATGCCCTCTTGAGACTCGCTTCGCCGCCTCGTATTCCAAAGCGTAAGCCAATGCGTTCTTGGATGTCTTTGGGTGAGCCATTCTCAATGCCTGCTGGTTGTCCGGGTCACGAATTCCATCTATAAATGTCTGCACCGTCAAACATTGCAGGAATTCTACAGGAGCTGCAGGATACGCCAACTGGGCTAGGCGCGCTACGTCGGCTTCGAATTCCTGAAGACTCTCTCCGGACTTCTGACAACGATTCCTCAGCTGCGCATGGTACACCTCTGTCAGATGCGCCTGACCATAACGCATCTCCAGCCTGTTCACCAGCTTGTTGAAATCTTCTTGTTCCTCTGGCGGCATCGTTTGTAGCACATCGATAGCCTCTCCCCTCAAGGCCACAATTAACGAAGTGGCTTTTTCACTGGCTGTCCATCCGTTCGCTTTTGCTGCTGCTTCAAATTGTTTAAAGTAATTAGGCCAAGAAGACTTCCCATCGAACGTCGGTGGTTTTATTTTTAATTTTGAAGTTCCCGCTGGCCCTTCCACAGTTCGCGCCTCATTACTCTCTAGCACCTCTGCTGGTAACTGATCCCCGAAAATTCGCATCCCTGCCATGATCTGTTCTAGGTTTTTAATTTTGTTATCCTGCTGGAATATTATTTCTTCCACGTTTTCTTGCAGGTTCCTTGTCTCCTCTGATATTTTTACCACTAATTTTTCCTCGAGTCCTTTCGACTGTTCTAGAAATTCATCCTTCAAATTTTTAGACTGTTCTAGAAGCTTCTCGTTTAAATTTCTGGATTGTTCCCGAAGTTCGTCCCTGAAGTTTCCAGATTGTTCTCGAAGCTTCTGGTCTAAATTTCCCGATTGTTCTTGAAATTTCTCGTCTAACTTTCTAGATTGTTCCAGAAGTTTCTCGTCCAAATTTCTGGATTGTTCTCGAAGTTCGTCCTTGAGATTTCCAGATTGTTCTCGAAGTTCGTCCTTGAGATTTCCAGATTGTTCTCGAAGCTTCTGGTCTAAATTTCCAGATTGTTCTCGAAACTTCTCGTCTAAAATTCTCGATATATCGGCGGAACCACACATAATTTCGAACAAGAATGTTTCTGGATCATCCCCAGCTGCCTGGAGAGCTTCTCGAAGACGCTGTTGAAGTGCAGCTTTCAAACCGGAAGTTTCCAGCTCTCGTTCTTCTAATTCTGTCTTCAATTCGGCCACTTTTAAGTCTTTCAACAATACTTTCTTTGTAGCCATTGTTTTTTCCGAACACTACACTTTATTTATAAATTTATTTAAATTTAAATGTTTATTTATTTTCACGAACCGCACACCGGACACCACTGTAATGTTTTTAGATTTATTTTGATTTGTTTTTAAATGAAACACTTGATGAAACTAATAACTAATTTATTTACACAACACTTAACACTAATTTATTTATAACGGACTAAGACTAATTTATTTATACAAGCCGAGCAATTACACAGTAAGTAACTCTACGTTGAACTGCCTAAGACTCATCGTCTTCGTGTATTTATACTAGAGGGGCGGCTTCTCCAGCAACCCCCAGCGTATTCTCGAATGCGACGGACTTCTCCCGTAGTCTGCAGAACCTTCGGGAGTCGGCCAGACTTCAAGGCGCTTGTCACGTCGGCCGTCGGCGGAGTGCATGACTCACTCGTCGCAATTCGTTCGTCACAATATGTCAGTTTGTGTTGTCACGTATCAAAATGAACAAACTCGAATATCGGGCATTTATAAAATTCCAAAACAAAACAAGGAAAAGCTCCAAAAATTATTCGTGAAGAAATGTTGGCTGTATACGGGGATGATTGTCCTTCCAAGTCGACTATTTGTGAATGGTCAAAATTGTTTAAACATCACTGAATCACTGAATGATGGTTCCTGTCCAGGTCGGCCTGTTGATGTGATCACTTCCGATATTATTGAAAGAACCAAGTGTTTGTTATTGGAAGATGCAAGATTAAAGAAGCGACAATTAGTAGTTTATTAGGAGTTTCAGAAACCTGGGTTTTTAGAATTCTACACGAATACCTCGGAATGACAAAGGTGAGTGCGAGATGAATTCCACGAATGCCTTCGCCATTCTAAATGCGCATCAGGATGGAGACGTGTGAACAGTTTTTGGCGCTTTGAGGAGATGAACCAGATTTAATTATCAATCGACTTGTAACCGGAGATGAAACCGGGTCCATCATTTTGATCCTGAGTCGAAACAAGAATCGATGCAGTGGCATATTAAGAGCTCCAGCCCTCCCAAGAAGTTTAAAGTCACCCCTTCTGCAGGAAAAATAATGACAACTATTTTTTGGGATTGCCAAGCAATTTTAATGTTGATTACCTGAGTAGTACGGTAACAGGAGAGTATTATACAAGTTTAATGCATCGGCTTAGAGATTCTATTAAAGTGAAAAGGCGTGGAAAACTGTCTCAAGGTGTCCTGTTGCTCCACGACAATGCACCACCCCACAAGTCAAGACTTTCAAAAGTTGCGGTTGCTGAATGTGGATTTGTAAAAATTGACCATCCGCCTTATAGTCCGGATCTAGCCCCTCGTGACTATTTTTTGTTTCCAAATCTCAAAAAAAAATACCAAGGGGAACAAAATTTAGCGACGATGACGAACTTACAGCGGCCAAACCAAATAAATATTTTTATAATGAATTAAAGGTATTTTTGAAACGAAGTAGTACTTGTATTCAAAAACAAGGGGCCTATGTTGAAAAATAAAATTTCTGCTGCTGTTATAATCTCTTCTTTTCATGCCTAGTCCGGGAATAAAAAAACGACTCTCGTACATGCAATGCAGCGTGGTATGTATCCGACCAAATACCTTTTATAAAAGATGTAATTATAAATTAAGCATTAAAAGTTATAAAAAATGAAAAGCCGTTCTGTTACACCCACTACATACACCATACAATAGAGGGAAAAAAAATTACCAACGTCGGCGTTATTTAAACGGATAAAGAATTTCTATGACCTTGATCAATATTAAACGTAAGAATTTTAACAATAAAAATATAACTGAAAGTTTTACTTAGCAATTAACCGAAGTGTACTTCTACTGTAAATAATAAATAGAGCAGATGTAGTTCTTCTCAACAAACGTAAGTCAATTTATTCACAATTTGGTGATCTCTCATGACTATGGCTCAAGCTAATTATTTATACTATAACATAATTTTGCTGAAAATTGGTGGTTTATATAAGACAAGCGCATTCAAACCCATCAAGTGCAAAACGGTTCAGTGCTTTTCTAGGTTTTTCTCTATTTCGTCTATAACGTTTCTATTCGCTGTCATGTGGCTAGAAATTATAAAAAAGGGCGTTTTTGAATTTTCCGCAAACGCTCTGGCTTACGCTTTCCTCTGTAAGTAATTGAAATCAAATAGTTTATTTTCTATACAGAAAATAAGTAAAACGTTAATTCACTGATCATACAAAATTGATACAAACATTTTTTAACTTTATTCCTATTTCTTAGGTGGAGTTATCTGCGCACTTCAAAGATCAATCTACTACTGCATGCATAACAACAAACTTAGCAATTTAGTAACAAAAATGAATGAAATCTTCAAGTATAAAACTGAAACCCTTATGGAAGAAAGGAGCATCGAAAGCTGCCTTAGCCTGATTAAGAAACTGACTTTTACGTGGTTAATTTATGCTGAGCTGTTTATACTGATGTTTTGTCTTTACCCCGTTTACACCAAACTGCACAAAGAAAGGTTGTTTGTTTATAGTAATTAATTTATCATCTTTTTTGTTGTTTTCAGGGTTTTACCTTTGCCCGTCTGGATTCCTTACGATTATAAATCATCGCCGGCTTATGAATTAACGTATTTTGTAGAAATTGCTTGTTTATTGGTCACTACTTTTATGCAGACTTCGATGGACATGTTTTTCGCGGCTATACTTTTGGTAACGGCGGAACAATTCAAAATATTAGGTACGAAACGTCGGGGAAAAACGAAAAGTAAAAGAAAATGTGTCGTTTGTTTTCTTATTTAAATATCTATATGAAAGGCAAATAAATTTAACAGCAATGTTTCCTTTAGCATTTTAGAGAGCTCAAAATAAATAAAAAATAAATTATTTTAAAAGTTAAGTAAAAGTGATGCTTTTAATATAGGTACGAATTTAAACTTAAGATGTTGCAAATGATTTCTTGTCTGGTAAATTAAAAATATTTATTTTTCAGGTTGGGAATTAAAGAATCTGTTATTTACCCAGCTGGTAGAAAATGGTGTGCCGAAAGAAATCGTATCCAGATTCATGATGGAATTCAACGATTTTAACTTTCATGACGACAGGTGATTGGTGTCTATTAATTTATTACTCCAATTTCTGAGACAATCTTATTTTTTTGTTAAAAATCTAAAACATATCATACAAAACCATTTAAAATTTTGCCTGTAGTTTGAGGAGAGAATATAATATAAAAAGAAACAGATTTAAATTTTTTTAGAAAACTTAAAGAAACCGACGTTCGCCTTCTATACGACTTATGTTATTCAGAAAAATTCAACGATGACGTCGTGAGAAGCTCCAAGAAGCTAATTCATTTCCATCAATCCCTGTTGCTGTTCTGCATCGATTTAGAAAATTTCTTTTCACCCATGATGCTACCGTTTTATTCTTTTTTAATGGTCACAGCCTTATTTTTGAATTTCGTCGTCGCCTCAGTAAGTAAAAATGATTTCATCTTTCTTAAATAATTTTTTCTACGTGATTTTCAGACCAAAGACACTTCAATTATGTTGCAATGCTTGCCAATCAATTTGGCCATTTACTTTGACATCTTCGTTCCGTGTTTTTTCGCGAATATACTGACGACTCAGGTATGCAATGAAGTTTACCCACAGAATCAAATAAATCGAAAATTTCAGACAGAGAAGCTAAGACAAGACGCTTACGAGTTGCCCTGGTATATCTTCGACAAGAAATTTAAAATCGATTTTAAATTCGTTCTTCATAAAATGAATGTACCGATCGGTCTCACGATGGGGAAGTTTTCAGTTTTGGGCCTTCCCTTATTTTTATGGGTATGCGGTCTTTTAAACTATCCGTGACATATTTTTATTTTGCTTTTCAGGCTATAAGAACCGTAAATTCTTATTGTATTGTCCTCTACCAATTTTATCAGTAAATTAGATGAAGAAACAGAAAACTTGCAAACTCAAATAAATGGGATACACATCACTTAAGCTTACCGTACCACAACCCTTATAATAATGTATTACATTGTAACACGAAATTTAGGCAAAATAAATGCAATGCAGTTTTATTTTTTTGTAAACTTGATTGTAAACTTTATGAAGTAATTCATGTTTGTTTTAAAATCTCAAAAAAATGCTAAAGCATGTTATAATATTTAAAATACGAGCACGGCTAGAAGTAAGGAAGTCTTCAATTATGTTTTCTTTATAGAATATCATGCAGAATGCAAATGTTCAAATTAAAGTATACCATACTGTTTAATGGATGAAGACGTAGAGTTAGCAATTTTTGTTAAAATAGAAAGCTGAATTACTTTAAATATGTTTTACAAACTCTTAGAAAAAATAATCAAGACAACTGTAAAAAACTTGACTCAATGAAAGTCACCTTGTATAAATGAATTAAATAAATTCAAATGAAATTGTAACGATTTCTACTTGGTAACAAATAAAAAATGTTGCTTTTAATGTGGAGAATGGAAAGAAGGTTGTTATTTACGTAACACAGACACTGTAAATTTGTAAAATATTTATAAGATAAACTTAAAAGGGTCATTTTGCATAACTGCCAATTATGACTTAAAGTTTCATTCCCGTTTATGTGTCAGAAAATATTCAAAAATTAAATAAGAAATGAAGCATACGTAAACTTTCCCAACACTTTTCGTTCAAGGAATTTAAAGCACTTACAAATTCTCTTATTCAGTTCACACGTTTTTCATTACAATTAATGTTTATAAAGAAAAACAAAAAAAAACTTAATTGACATTTATAACAAATTTAAATGAATAACATAACATAAACCACTGTTAATTCTCAGAAAAGCCCTTGACCAGCTTAATGAAAAAGATGCTTCAATTTTCCAATTGAAACCTGTATAATTTATCCTTCAATAAAGACGTTACATTGTTATTTAAAATTTCCAATTATTTTGTAAAGTCTAAAGTATTCCATTAAATATTGAGAGTTTGAAACACTTTGCACAATTACATAACTGCATATTAAACTTGAAGAATTATTTTAAGTAAATAATTAATAAGCCACATGTAAAAGTTCTCAACTGAAAGCAATTAACTTAAGACACTTGCAAATGCTTCTGTGAATGGTATAGTTACAAAACAGTCATTGTATTTCTGTTATTTATGGTTTCTAGAATAATCATTTGTATTTTATTAAAAAGTAATGATCTTTATTTTATCGCTTCCATTGTGTTTGTGTTTGCGAATCCGTTCGTGCTTTCCCTCACTATACCAAACATGCCTCTTGAATATTAAACATAAGTTTATATTGTTGCAGCACTATTCGTAACAACTCTTACTGTTTCACACTTTGTCAGATATCTTTAAATTTTGCTTCAGGTACATGGCAGTATGGTTAACATCAGCTACCTATCTTATCACGTATTTTTCTTAAAAATTGGAGGTCTCTACAAAATAGATGAATCAAATAATAGAGCAAGATATTTATATGGTTACTCGTCAAGAATTTTTTGTAATTCAACATTGGCACTTTTTTCTGTTATGATTGCATGTGAAGTATTTCACAGAGGTGTTTTTGATTTTACGTCCAACGCTATGGGCTATGTATCTTTTGGTAAATAAATTACAACTAAACGAATATTTATTTAATTAAATAGTTTTTTTTAGGGGGAATTGCTTGCACTTTCGTAAGAGCCATTTATTTCTCCGTCAACGACGATAAAACAAAGAATTTAGTCCAAAAAGTGAATACTTTATTTAAGTATAAAACCGAAACTCTATTGGTTGAAAAGAGTATGAAACAACGTTTAAAAATGACAAATAAGTTATCGTGGATTTGGGTAATTTACATAGAAATCGCTGGCTTACTGTTTGTCTTATTCCCAATTTATATGGGAATGTGGAAAAATAGGTATCTCTTAGTAGTATTCTTCACAATAAATAATAAATAAACAAGCTAGTTTTCAAGGAAAACGAAACAAAAGAAATCAAAAAATTGTAACATCAAATAATTCAAAATAACTGAATAATTTGAAAAAATCAACATAATGTTGTATTGATTTCTTGAATTATTATTATTACTTATTAAAATGACGATTTTTTAAATTGTAAGTCAGCTCTAGTTGTTAATAGTAAATTTTTAATATTTTAGAATTCTGCCAATGCCAATGTGGGTCCCCTACGATTTGAAAATTTCCCCATTTTACGAAATCTCATGTGTTATGCAAGTGGGATTTGGATTGGTAGCTGGATGGATACTTTCATCAGTGGATGTGTTTTTCACTACTATAATGCTGCTAACTGCAGAACAATTTAAATTATTAGGTATTACAAAATAATAGAATGAATTAGATTCATATGACGATTAGGACTTTTATTTCATACACACATCATTCTCATCACAAACCCACTTTATTAAATTTCATTTAGAAAGAGTTTAATCGCGATAAAATTTGAAAGTAATAATCTAATAAATTTGTAGTTTGAATATGTTAGAAATTATTAACCAAAATTTCCAGGCTGGGAATTCAAGAATTTATTATTTACGAATTTGATACTCCATGGAATACCGAAGGAAAAAGTATGGGCATTTCAAAGACAATAATAATTACTATAATAATAATAATCACGCAGATGAAAGGTACTGACCATTTTACATTAATTAAATATAAATTGGACGTGAATGTGCGTACGTACCACGTGAGCTTTTTCAATCCGGAATATAAGACATCAGTATGACTTCTTTAAATTAATCTCGTATTAAAAATATCAAAAATAAATTCAAATATTTGGGATGTACATTATGTATATTCTACATTAAAAAATTCTCTCTGTTATCTTTATTTTAATCTTTCTGTGCGCTACATGTGGTTGAATAAAAAATTCGATTAAGCTTTGAAGTCAACGAATTGTTTTATTTTAGAAAATCTAACGAGACGGATTTAGCCGTGATATATGAACTATGTGACTCGCAAAGATTTGACGAAAACATGGTGAGACATTCGAAAAAGTTGATTTCGTTCCATCAATCGCTGCTCCTCTTCTGCACGGAGCTGGAAGACTTTTTCTCTCCGTTCATGCTATTACTTTACAGCTTTTTCATATGTTTGATGTTGTTTTTTAATTTTGCAATTATCTCACAATCAGTAAGTACCTAACTCTTCTTTTTCATATATTTTTAATTTTCTGCGTACTTCCAGACGAACAGCATGTCAACGTTATTGCAATACTTGCCTGCGAACTTTGCCTGCTATGCGGAAATATTTTTTCCATGTCTAGTAGCAAGTGTATTCACCACTGAGGTGCGTACAAAACATTTAAATTATACAGCCTGTTTCAATGAAGTTGCACCAAACTCGGTATGACGGTAGATATCGTGAAAAGAAATAAAAGTTTTGTATAAAAGAATTTTTTTAATCGAATAAATTTTGAGAAAAACGAAGCGAGAAGAGTATCGTATATTTTTAAAACGTACAATAGATGAGGACGAACAGAATTCTTAACCTGCTTTAACCCTCGTTCAAAGAATCGGTTTATTGCTTTATTGCCCCATAAAATGTCGCGCCACAGATGAGATGATGAAATACATTTAGTCCGTTCTTATTAACGTTGTAGTAAGGAGCGAAGCATAATTTCCGTTAATTTGGTATAGTTTAAACTTTTCATTTTTAAGTTTATTAGCATGTAAGTGTGTTTGTGTATGTGTTAGTATGTTTGCGATGAGCGATTTCACGTTTCGAGAATACGCGGATATGCATTTGTATTACGGGGAATGTCAGGGAAACGCGCGATTGGCAGCACGTCTGTACGCGGAACGGTTTCCTAATCGTGAACGACATCCGCATTATTATACGTTTATCAGGGTAGCTCAGCGACTACGCGACACTTTTTACACGCAATGGGGCAGTGAATTTTCATAATTATCACTACTGTGCCACTGAAAACCCGCAAGTAACCAGGAGACACAATTTTCAACGCCGTTTTACAATTAATGTGTGGACAGGAGTAATTGGTAACCATTTAATAGGATCATTTATTTTACCTGATCGTGTGAATGGCTGTGCCTACCTCGCATTTTTGCAAAGCAATATGCCAACATTGCTGGAAGATGTACCGCTAGCCACTAGAAGGGACATGCACGATGGGGCGCCACCACATTTTAGTGCTGTTGTTCGAGGATACCTAGAGGAGCTTTTTCCTCGCCGGTAGATTGGCCGTGGTGGTCCTGTAGCATGGCCACCGCGCTCTCCTGACATGAATCCTCTTGATTTTCATGAATGGGGCTACATGAAGGAGGTCGTTTATAATCAGCCCGTGGACACTGCACAAGAACTTCGAGGCCGAATTATTGAAGCTGCTGAGCATGTTATGGAACGCAATGTGTGGAATCTTGTGTAGCATGCGTTGGAACGGCGGGTAGCGTTGTGTATTCAACTAGAAGGAGGCATATTTGAACACATGTTGTAAGGTAATTGCCGTATTCGTAATTCGCCCGCTTTCGAATTTGTTTCTACCTCATGTGACCAAGTACAGTCTGATAGTTAGGCAAATAATTTGACAGACCGGCGGAAGCATTAATTCTAGTTACTAATTGTCCCAATTTATTAATTGTACCGATTTTAGTCAACTGTTCAATTACTTAGTTGTGTATATCATATGATGTACACGTTGGATACAGGAATAAATAACCCGTTACAAGCGTTAATTATCGTACATTATTAAGACTCGGCAAATTTGATGTAATTACGGTTTGCATAAATGTCAGTGCGACAAAAATACATGCTAATAAATGCACATTCTTTCAAAGTTTTCACCTTTAAGACGTCTTGCGGTCAAGGGCAGAATTAAAAGCCTCTCATAAATTCTTTCGTTTACGATAGATTTATTGCCTTCTTGCAGCCGTGTGACATTCATAAATAAATTTAAATCGCTCGTTTTGTTTCACGGACGCAGAGATTTAAATCGCTACAGTATTTCTAAAAACATCGACTTCAATTAATTTAAATTTCAAGTGCTCCGATTGCAAAATTGCATCAGAAACGTTTCCCAGAAGTTTGGTGCATCATCACTGAAACACCCTGTATATTTCATTTTAAACCATAAGTTCGGGATTTGTTTCACAAGAATTTCCATTTTAATGGTCTTAAAAAGTTTCACACCGTGTCCTATTATTATCTCCTGCTGTCACGCAGTTATTAATAGAGAGAATGTAATTTTTTAACACAATAACAAGTCTTCTTACATATTTTAATAATAATAATAATAAATTTTATTCCCAGATATGCAAGAAGTATGGGTACAGAATATTCACACAATATTACACAGCATATCTAAAGAAAAAGCGGAGTTCAGAGAGTTGCATATACAATTTTCTGCTCTTCCACTCAACCTTTTTCAAAAACAAATAAAAGAATAAACTAAAAAAAGAATAAAAGAATAAACTAAAAAAAAAAAGAAAAGAAAGCACGAGTCTATTAAAAAGGATAGCGAAGGAAAACAATTTTAGTTTTCCTGACAATACATTGTTCAATCCACCTAAACGTTTTGTTGACAAAACAAAAATCTTTTCATCAGATATTTAAATGACTTAGTTCCTAGCATCTTCAAATTATTCGGTAATTTATTAAAAGTTGTTGCAATATTCCAACTAATGATCTTTCAAAAAAAGCAGTCTTGAGGTGGAGTTAGTAGATCTTTATACCGAATGTTTAAATAATGAACATCGCTTCTGAAACTAATTTTATTGTACAAATAACTTGGCATCTTCTCTATAACCAAACGACAAAGACATGCCGAATGAAAATTACGACGATAGTTCATGTTCAGCCAACCAACATCAAGAAGCTTGTATGATATTCGCTGATTTTTTTTTTAATGCCATAAATTAATCTTAAGCACGCATTTTGTATTCTGTATTTATCACTGGAGTGAATGTAAGGACCATAGACCACATCACAAAAGTTGAACTGAGACAGAACTAATGCTTCACATAAACATATTTTCATTTTTTTAGTAAGCGCTTACCAGTTATTAAATATTAATTTCAAATTACAAAAGGCACGCTGTATACACTTTATATAACTCTTGAATCGAAGTCTATGATCCAGCACTACTCCTAAGTTTTTTGCTTCCTGAGAAACCGGAACCAAATTATGACCAATTTTAATACTAACTTGATTTAACAAACGTTCAGGAACTTTTCTGGAGCCGAAGAATAATACTCACGATTTATTTACATTAATATTTAAGGAATGTTGATTTGCATAATTAGTCAAATCTGAGAGATCCTCATTAATTTTTGCACATGCATTATTAATGTCATCAGGTTTAAATGAGAAGTATAGCTGAGTATTATCTGTATAGAAATGTAGGTTGCTGTATTTAATTTGAGATTCGAAATTATGTGTATATATTGAGTAAAGCAAAGAACCTTGCGGCACACCAGATGATATTGGCCGGACTGCCGATAAGTGAACTCGTTGGAGTCTATTATTTATGAAATTGTTTAGCATTTTCCTGCTACTATTAACAATACCTATGTAATGAAATATAGAAAATAGAATGTCGTGATCAATAGTATCAAATGCCTTTGAAAAATTAATTTTTAATAATTAGTTTGTTAATTAATAATTACTTTGTTTATTTTCAGTGTGTGTTTGTGTATATTCGGAAACATTATTGGAGTGAGTGTTTTAGGTGGAAAACCTTCAAAAAGAATTATACGAGATGCCATGGTACATGTGCGGCAAAAAATTCAAAACGAATTATAAATTCCTTCTTCACGGAGTGAATAAGCCAGTGATGCTTACGGCGGGGAAAATTTCCAATTTGAATCTACCCTTATTTTTATGGGTAAGCAAATTCAAAATTTAATTTTCATAAAAAAGTATGCAAACCTATGCACATCGCACAAAATAACTTTTGCTAATTTTTTCCTTGGGTGTATACGAGAGTCAGGCTGAATTTATTGAGAATAAAAAACATGGTGAATATTTTCTGGGATTTTATTTTAAATATGCCTGAAGTAAGTCCCTTCAGCAGTGATACACTTGATCACTGTTCAAAAGCTCCCAACCAATTATCTTTCAGAATACCTTCAAAATACTGCGGCATCAATCTCTTCTCCTGACGAATCGAGTGAAAACGGCGGATATCCTATTACTTTTATATTTTTTTTTCAGAAAAAAAAAAGAGTTAAAGCTGCTGTATGGGACGATGCATTATCATGGTACAGCATAATTCCCTTGTCTGGAACTCTACTGAACACTTCAGGCAAACATTTTTCAGTGTACCATTTAGCTGTAACTGTCTTTTGTCCATCTAGTTTAATTGCCTTTACTAGGCCCGTATTTCTGAAGAATACCGCATACGTAACTTTTTTCTTAGCTCGGTACTTCTTAGTCATTGTTGGAGTTTCCTGAATTGTTGGAGTTTCGTGAATCCATACACGACTCTCTTGGCGGATAGGTACGTCGAACAAGGGAATGTAAGTTTCGTCACCTGTCACTATTTTAGAAAAAAATTGGTATCCGCCATTATTTAAGAAATTTAAAGTTTCATGGCAACTTCTTACACACTCTGCTTTTTGGAAATCAGAAAGGTGATGCGGCACAAAATGACTAACCATTTTTTTAAATACAGGTGATCGTGTATGATTGTTCTAACAACTGAGGATCCAATCTTGAGTTGATGCTCTCTTACTGCATAAGTGGCTTTATTGTCCTCTTCAATTATTTTTTTAACAACAGCAATGTTTTTGTCGGTAGCAGCCGCAGGAGGATCCCCTGTTCCTTTTTGATGCTGAACAGAATTCCTTTTGCATTCAAATTTCTTATACTATCGGTAAATTGTAGCCAAGGATGGTGCTTGTTCACTAAAAGCCGAATCTAAACTCTTTTTGCACTCGTAAGCGCTTAAACCTTTTTAAAAATCATAATAAATCATAATTCGAAAATGCTCTCTGGTTAATTCCATTTTTTTACTTGTAATATGACTTTAAAAAATTAGTAATTTTGATTCTAACGAACGTAACTTCAATAATTAAACTTCAAATCACAGATAAGAAGTTGCTCTAAATAACACTGTATGTTTTGTTTTTCATGACGTACTAGATTTTCTTATTCTCAATAAATTCAGCTTTACCCTCGTACATATGGTTCGTTCCAACCAGCTCGTTTGATGAGTGCTTGCTGCTGTTGAAACAAACCTATAATTTTTTTTAAATCATCATCATCGAAATAATTGTTATTTAATTAACTGAGAACATTCTTAACCTGTTTAATTTTTTTTCAGGCGGCAAAGACCATAAATACCTATTGCATAATCCTCTACCAATTCTATGAATCCGAATAATGTCTAATTATCTAAGCTAAGAGCTGGTATGCACTCTTCACTCTCAGAATTTCTGTTTTAATGAGATCACATTTTATGTTTATTTTAAAAATTTTAAACCAGATTTTCACATTGTGTTACAATTTGTAGATTTACAATTTGTATGTTTATGAATGTATTATATCAAAAAGCTAATGTTTAGTGAATTATTTAGGAATACAATGTACTTTATATGAAATACACGTGGTTTAGTTTTTTTGAATTTTAATTGTTTGCATTTAAGATATGTATTTTTTTATAAAATCCTAAAAATTAGCTTACGTAACATATATAATAAAAAATCGAAGAACTCACACACTTTTTATATTGTATCCTAAGCCAATGAAAACAGTTAATTGATGGTCAGAATTATTACGATCATGAACAGGTTTTATTCAACAAAATGAATGTGTTTTCTTCTTTTAATTATGAATGAATTCTGCATAATACACGACTGCGTTATTACTCTATTGTTACTAATAGTATAATGAGTTTAATTGCAGTACATAATTAATGCGATCAGAGGATGTTTTATTTACTGCTAATTATAACTTGATTATGTATATCACAAATAGGTATTAGTCTTTCAAATCTAAGTCAAGCGTACATAAAATAAATTTCATGGTTTACAAGAATTATTTGCAATTGAATGTGAAGGTTATGCAAATGCTGAGAATTTACAAAAGAAATGGCACGAAGAGGGAATTAATTACAGATTATTTAATTAGGTTTCTTTATAATGCGTTTCTTATTTGCTCCTTGATAAGTTTAGGGGCAAGTATTAATAAAAACGGAATTTTTCAGTTTGAAGCAAACGCCATGTCCTACGCATGTTTAGGTAATTGAATACATCCGGTGTATAAAGGTTTGATAAAATTGATAAAAATCGTAGCTGCATGCATACATGTTCTGCACAAAAATATTTATTTCTGGGTGAGGAGGAGCGAATGCGAAAACCTAGTGCTTCGAGTTAACCAAATTTTTAAATTTACGTCCGACACCCTCCTCGAAGAAAAAGACATCCAACATTATCTAAGATCCGTAAATAAGCTAACGTTTCTTTGTATTATCAATGGACAAATACTGAGTGTATTATTTTGCTGTTTTCCTATTATTTTCAAGCGCTCGAACGAAAGGTTAATGTAAAAAATATGTAGATTTCAATTTCAAACATAATCAAATTGCTTCAGGGCGCTACCGATATCCATGTGGATTCCATACGAGTGGAAAGAATCTCCAATGTATGAATTAACGTATTTCTTGCAAGTGAGTTTTACGGTTACCGCAGCTTTTATACATATGACTACTGATGCGTTTTTTGCTGCCTTAACTCTGTTAACCGCAGGACAATTTCAGATACTAGGTAAAATACGACATTAGCTATTTGTTAAAGTATAAGCAAAGCGAAAAGGTTCGAATAACATTCGATATTCCAGAACTCTGTTTAAAATTAAACTTCTTAAAAAGGCAATTCTTCTAGGATGGGAATTCAAGAATTTGCTGTATACTAATTTAAGAAAAAATGGAATACCGAAGAAAACAGTTATGAAATTTAGAAAACAATTCGACTTTTACGTCCACAATAATCACAAGTACTTCAACGTAACAAGAATTTCAAACTTATTAATTGCAAATTTGTTTTCAGGAAAGTTAAGAAAGCCGTTTTGGATTTGCTTAATTCAGAGAAGTTCAACGAAGACATGTTGAAGAGCACCTTCAAATTAATCACGTTCCATCAATCTCTTCTGTCAGTTTGCACGGATTTGGAAAAATTTTTCTCACCACTAATGCTGATGTATTACCTCGTTGTAACGCCCATAGCATTGTTTATAAATTTTACAATTCTCACGGTATGTTACGTAATAAAATTTATTGTATGAAGACGTTAAAGTCTCTCCTTTTTAAAGAGATTTTGTTGTAAGAAGTTTGATCTTTTTTTATATGCGCACTAATAAGAATTTAGGCAAAAGCTCTGCTTTCATATGTTATTTCGTTATTACAGGCCCAAGATACATTCATTAAATTATTATATGTGCCTCTATGCATGACGAGCTATTTTGAACTATTGTTTCCCTGTTACGTTGCAAATATACTGACGACACAGGTATATTACAACAGTGTTCGTGTATTATTCTGCATTCATTCTGAACTCTTACAGGCTGAATACCTTCAGAGGGAGTTTTACGAAATACCTTGGTACACCTTTTCCAAGGAACTTAAGACTATTTATAAATTTCTTGCTCTCAAAATGCGAGTGCCAGTAACTTTAACAGTTGGACGTGTCGCCGATTTGAATCTAAGACTGTTTCTAAGGGTGCGTGTTAAATACAAATAAATTTTGTTCTATCGATTTCCTAAACTTTTTTCTTTTTAGGTACTGAAGACTTTAAATTCTTATAGCCTGATGATGTACCAGTTGAATCAGAAAAATTAAATTTGTTGAACTGAACTAAAAATAATAGGAATTTAATGAGGAGACAGTAACAAATAAATAAGAAGTATTTTTATGTTGTGGATTAGAAATTGTTTTTATTTTTGAAATACACTCTAGGCCATAAATTAGTAATTTACTGACAATATTGCAATAGTTCTTGTTGGGTCCAGCGCAGTAGGAAAGCTTTTAAATTAAAGCGTGTGCTTTGAACGGGTTGATAAAAAAAGTGAAGGTTGTTGTTTATGTGAGAATAATATAGTTTGGTGTAATTCTATTCACTTACGAATAAAAGTCTTTAATTACAAAGTGGCTTCGTCTTCCCTTAACACTAACTTATAAATAGTGTAAAAATTAAAGAGCATTTAATAGACTCTATTCTATTATTGAGCTAAATGACAAGATGAAATTAATTTAATTTCTATTGACGCGCGAACATTGTTCTAGAACCTTTCGATCGACTTTTTCCCACAAAAACTTAATTGGATTAAAAGGCTAAAGATGGCAGCACGTCTCGAGGAGCGCACGGCATCTTACTTTTCAAACTGTAAAAATTAAACTGTTGCGGTTCCGGAGGAATTAAAAAAATTAAATATTCACCTAACCACATTTACTAGCGGTCATGTATTTAACTTTCAAAATGAATCGCCAACCCCTTTTTATAACCTGAAGTTCAAATTCTAAAATTCGTGATGAGGGTGAAGTGGCGTTGCAAAGAACTCTAGAACCCAAAAGACAATCGACAATCACTAAAGAAAAAGAAAGTAAGAACAATTGAATTCCCAATTGTCTAGAGTTTTCTAATTAAGACATTCGATTGTTATCCTTCTTTTAATTTTGCCTTTTTAATTAACTTTCTACAGCTTTTGAGTCCAAGAACTACGACCTCCGACTATGAAAAATAATAAATATCCCCAGACCATAACAGAAATTATGCACAATATCACTCGAAAAGTCTATAGTGACTGCAAAACGAGAAAGAGTTAATTTCTCATAAAAATAACTAATTTTCTGAATATGTAATGCGCTCATGAAAACAATTTCCTTCAAATACATATACCAAATAATTATTACTAATTATCTTGAATTATGCAATATAACAGATTTCTTAATCAGGTCTTTTTTTCTTTCTCTTGTGATATGTTCGATAATTGGCTTATGTCTTAATATTAAAAGTAGAGGCACGCTACAATTTGAATCAAACACCTTATCCTACGTGTATCTAGGTAAATGCAAGCATTTTTTTATGCATCATTAAAAAAATAAATACATTGTAGGTGCTTCTGTATGCGTTCTTCAAAGAGGTATTTACTTTTGGTTTCAAAGTGACCAGTGCGAGAAGTTGGTGCTCAAACTTAATAAGTTTTTTAAGTATACGACAGAGACTTGCCTAGAAGAGATATGCATACAAAAAAATTTAGATTTCTTGAATAAAGTTACAATTATGTGGTTTATATATGCACACATTTTATCCTTAGTAATTTGTTCTTTTCCTGTGTTTCTAAGAACTTCAGATGAACGGTATAGTTTAAAAAACAGCTTAAATTTGAAGGTACTAATTTTCTTTTAAGTTCACTACCTTTGCCAATATGGATTCCGCATGAATGGATGGCATCTCCAATATATGAAATTATTTATTTACTTCAAGCCAACTTCTTGTTTCTTATTGCTTCCGTACAAACTTCAACTGACATTTTCTTTGCTGCAATTGTTGTAATAACCGCAGAACAATTTAAATTATTAGGTAAATTGAATTTTTAAAAGTAAGTATAATGCTTAAAGATTTCCTTATTGCTTTTTAATAAAGTCATTTACGAATTGAAACAATTATATACATATAAGTTTTCTAGGTTGGGAATTTAAAAACTTGTTGTATACTAATTTAATAAAGAATGGAATACCGAAGGAAGTGGTTTTCAAATTTAGAAAACAATTTAACTATTACGATAACACGAACGAGGAGTATGTAACAGTGTAAATTTAATGTTGTTACCATCGCCTGTTTGTATTTCAGGCAAATTAAAGATATTAATTTTGATGGTATTCTAAAACTGTTCAATACGAAAAAATTCAACGAAGACATGTTGCGTAGCAGCTTCAAATTAATTGCATTTCACCAATCATTACTATCAGTGTGTATGGATTTGAATGAATTTTTTTCTCCACTGATGTTGATGTATTTTGCGGTTCTTATGGTAATTTCATTATTTTTAAACGCTACAACTATTTTGGTAAGTACTAAAACAACCGAAAATAGTGTTTCACTAAATAGTTTTCGATATTACGTTTAATTTTTTAGTAAACATAGAACTTTTGGCTATTTTTGATTAAATGAAAGTAGAGTCCACATTCTTCCTTTAAAAAAGATATATTTTCTGTTACAGACACAAGATTCAACATTCAAGTTATTATGTCTTCTTCTTTGTCTTACGTCTTACCTTGAAATCTTATTGCCCTGCTATATTACAAGTATATTAACAACTCAGGTATTTTCAAGTTAAAAAAATTAATAATTTGGGGGCTTGGCCTTCAGTTTCTTTGCTCTGATTACTTTCAGGCCGAAAAATTTCAAGAGGAGTTGTATGAACTGCCATGGTACCTGTGCAACAATGAATTCCAAACTATCTTTAAGTATCTCTATCTCAAAGTCAAGGCACCTGTTACGTTAACAGTGGGACGTGTCACCGATTTGAATCTTCATTTATTCTTATGGGTTGGCCCCAATAAAATTGTTTTATTAAAAATTAAAAAAAAAACTTTTAGGCGGTGAAGACATTGAATTCCTACATCATTGTATTCTATCAACTGAGTCAAAAAAATGAAACCATGAACTGAATAGTGAAATAGTTCATTAGGAAACAAAATGTATAAGTTTTATTCGCATTGTCACTTACGCTACCTTCATACAAATGCATCGTGGTATGTACTCGACCAAATATCTTTTGTAAAAGATGTAATATAAATTAAGCATGAAAAGTTATAATAGATGAAAAGCCGTTTCGTTATACCCACTACATACATCACACAATAGAGGACACTTCCAAAATGTTTCAAAAAAAATTACCAACGTCGGCATCATAGAAAACGTATAATGAATTTCTATGACCTTGACCAACATTAAACGTAAGAATTTTAGTAATAAAAATATAACTGAAAGTTTTACTTAGCAATTATCCGAAGTGTACTTCTACTGTAAATAATAAATAGAGCAGATGTAGTTCTTCTCAACAAACGTAAGTCAATTTATTCGCAATTTGGTGATCTATGGCTCAAGCTAATTATTTATACTATAACATAATTTTGCTGAAAATTGGTGGTTTATGTAAGACAAGCGCATTCAAACCCATCAGGTGCAAAATACTTCAGTGTTTTTCTAGGTTTTTCTCTATTTCGGCTATAACGTTTCTATTCGCTGTCATGTGGCTAGAAATTATAAAAAAGGGCGTTTTTGAATTTTCCGCAAACGCTCTGGCTTACGCTTTCCTCTGTAAGTAATTGAAATCAAATAGTTTATTTTCCATACAGAAAATAAGTAAAATGTTGATTCACTGATCATACAAAATTGATACAAACATTTTTTAACTTTATTCCTATTTCTTAGGTGGAGTTATCTGCGCACATCAAAGATCAATCTACTACTGCATGCATAACAACAAACTTAGTAATTTAGTAACAAAAATGAATGAAATCTTCAAGTATAAAACTGAAACCCTTATGGAAGAAAGGAGCATCGAAAGCTGCCTTAGCCTGATTAAGAAACTGACTTTTACGTGGTTAATTTATGCTGAGCTGTTTATACTGATGTTTTGTCTTTACCCCGTTTACACCAAACTGCACAAAGAAAGGTTGCTTGTTTATAGTAATTAATTTCTCATCTTCTTTGTTGTTTTCAGGGTTTTACCTTTGCCCATCTGGATTCCGTATGATTACAAATCATCGCCAGCTTATGAATTAACATATTTCGTGGAAATTGCTTGTTTATTGTTTATTATTTCTGTTAAATGCGGAACAATTCAAAATATTAGGTACGAAACGTCAGGGAAAAACGAAAAGTAAAAGAAATATGTATCGTGTTGTTTTCTTATTTAAATATCTATACGAAAGGCAAATAAATTTAACGGCAATGTTTCCTTTAGCATTTTAGAGAGTTCAAAATAAATAAAAAATAAATTATTTTAAAAGTTAAGTAAAAGTGATACTTTTAATATAGATACGAATTTAAACTTAAGCTGTTGCAAATGATTTCTTGTCTGGTAAATTAAAAATATTTATTTCTCAGGTTGGGAATTAAAGAATCTGTTATTTACTCAACTGTTAGAAAATGGTGTGCCGAAAGAAATCGTATCCAGATTCATGATGGAATTCAAGGGTTTTTAATTTCATGACGACAGGTGATTAGAGTCTATTAATTTATTACTCCACTTTTTGAGCCAATTGTTTTTTGAGTGAAAATTCTAAAAGATATCAAACAAAACCATTTAAAGTTTTGCGCGTAGTTTGGGGAGAGAATATAATATAAAAAGAAACAGGTTTTGATTTTTTTAGAAAACTTAAACAAACCGACGTTCGCCTTCTATACGACTTATGTTATTCAGAAAAATTCAACGATGACGTCGTGAGAAGCTCTAAAAAGCTAATTAATTTCCATCAATCCCTGTTGATGTTCTGCATTGATTTAGAAAATTTCTTTTCATCCATGATGCTACCGTTTTATTCTTTTTCAATGGTCACAGCCTTATTTTTGAATTTCGTCGTCGCCTCAGTAAGTAACAATGATTTTATCTTTCTTAAATAATCCTTTCTACGTGATTTTCAGACCAAAGACACTTCAATTATGTTGCAATGCTTGCCAATCAATTTGGCCATTTACTTTGACATCTTCGTTCCGTGCTTTTTCGCGAATATACTGACGACTCAGGTATGCAATGACGTTTTCCCACAGAATCAAATAAATCGAAAATTTCAGACAGAGAAGCTAAGACAAGACGCTTATGAGTTGCCCTGGTATATCTTCGACAAGAAATTTAAAATCGATTTTAAATTCGTTCTTCATAAAATGAATGTACGGATTGGTCTCACGATGGGGAAGTTTTCAGTTTTGGGCCTTCCCTTATTTTTATGGGTATGTGGTCTTTTAAACAATTCGTGACATATCAATATTTCGCTTTTCAGGCTATAAGAACCGTAAATTCCTATTGTATTGTCCTCTACTAATTTTATCAATAAATTAGATGAAGAAACAGAAAACTTGCAAACACAAATAAATGGGATACACTTCATTTAAGCTTACCTTACCACAACTTTTATAATAATGTATTACATTGTAACATGAAATTTAGGCAAAATAAATGCAATGCAGTTTTATTTTTTTGTAAACTTGATTGTAAACTTTATGAAATAATACAAGTTTGTTTTGAGAATATCAAAAACAAGAATGCTAAAGCATGTTATAACATTTAAAATACGAGCACGGCTAGAAGTAAGGAAGTCTTCAATTATGTTTTCTTTATAGAATATCATGCAGAATGCAAATGTTCAAATTAAAACTTTATGAAGTAATACATGTTTGTTTTGAGAATCTCAAAAAAATGCTAAAGCATGTTATAATATTTAAAATACGAGCACTGCTAGAAGTAAGGAAGTCTTCAGTTGTGTTTTCTTTATAGAATAGAATAGAATGCAAATGTTCAAATTAAAGTATACCATACTGTTTAATGGATGAAGACGTAGAGTTAGCAATTTTTGTTACAATAGAAAGCTGAATTACTTTAAATATGTTTTACAAACTTTTAGAAAAAATAATCAAGGCAACTGTAAAAAACTTGGCTCAATGAAAGTCACCTTGTATAAATGAATTAAATAAATTCAAATGAAATTGTAACGATCCCTACTTGATGACCATTAAAGAGTGTTGCTTTTGACACGGAAAATATTAATATTTAAAATGTTACGCCTCATATGGAAAGAAAATTAAGATCATAAGCAACTGTAAACTCTCAGGAAAGCCTATGACCAGGCTAATGAAAAACCTGCGTCATTTATTCTTCAATAAAGACATTACATTGTTATTTAAAATTTCCAATTATTTTGTAACGTCTAAAATAGTCCATTAAATATTGAAAGTTTGAAACACTTTGTACAACTGCATATTAAAACTTGAAGAATTGTTATAAAGTAAATGATTAACAAGACACATGTAAAAGTTCTCAACTGGAAGTAATTAAATTAAAACACATGCAAATGCTTCTTTCTGTGAATGGTATAGTTACAAAACAGGTGTTCTATTTCTCTTATTTATGGCTTTTGATAGTTATTTGTATTCTGTGGTTTTTGCCGAGTATAAATTTTAAATTTTCGATTCTATTGTGGTTGCGAATTGGTTTGTGCTTTCTAAATTTTGCTTCAGATACATTAGCAGCATGGTTAACATTAATTACCTGTGTTACCAAGTATTTTTCTTAAAAATTGGAGGTTTCTACAAAATAGATGAGTCAAATAATAGAGCAAAATATTTATGTGCTTACTCATCAAGAATTTTCTGTACTACAATATTAGCACTTTTTTGGGTTACCATTGCATGCGAAATATTTCACAACGGTGTCTTTGATTTTACCTCAAATGCTATGGGCTATGTAGCATTTGGTAAATAAATTACAATTAAACGAATATATATTTAGTTAAGAAGTTTATTTTTAGCGGGTATTGGCTGCACTTTCCAAAGAGCCGTTTATTTTTGCATTTACGATCAGAAAACAAAGAATTTAGTCCAAAAAGTGAATACTTTATTTAAGTATGAAACCGAAACGCTTTTAGTTGAAAAAAGTATGAGACAACGTTTAAAAATGACAAATAAATTAACAATGATTTGGGTGATTTACATAGAATTCGTTGCCTTGTTGTTTACCATATATCCAATTTTAACTGGAATGTATAAAAATAGGTATCTATTAGTAGTAAAACATACTATTTGTAGTGTGTAGAATTATTCACATAGTGTAAATTATTTATTTGCATGCATTTATCAAGTACATATTTTGGATTTCGTATATCAGCTGATCACGTCAATTCCGTTTTAAAGTTCACGCCCGACGCCGTGCAAGGCCGTAACAATCATAAAATTATAAAATACTTTTACGACTGTATTTATTTCGTTCGCCTGCTGCTCTTTCTTAACCAGAGACGTATCGTGGTTTTGGGTATAATTTTTGTTTAATTATTAGTATACAGTTTGTTTGATTATAAAGACCACAAGCTGTAACTCATTTGTTCTTGTTCACACATCCAATAAAGTATATGTATTCATAAATATCACGTCGTTCTCTTAAGTATGAAGTATAAAAATATTTTTTTGTCTGCACTGTATAGGAGTAATGACGTCATCGACATTTTTTTATAAATGGCACGATATTTTTTTACGAAATATGATATAAAATTAGTTTCCCTTTTCAACCATTTAAAGTTTATGTAAACCTTAGTTGAGAAAATTTTATATCATATTTTGCAAAAAATATTATCGTCGATGACGTCATTACTCCTATACAGTGCAGATAAAAAAATATTTTTATATTTCATTCTCAAGAGAACGTCCCATTTCAGAATATATATATATACTTTATTAGATGTTTGAACAAATATAAATGAGATACAACTTGGAACCTTATAATCAATCAGACTGTATATTCTGCCGGTTCAAGGCCACCTAAGTATAATGTTAAAAATTAAAGATTTTTATGTATTGTTGAAGTGTGAACGTGTAAAAATAATAATAATTGCGGTTTTTTTAAGATAAATTTGCAAATTTATAATAAAAAAGAGCAAAAATGAAAGAAGAAGTAGTAAAGATAAGTACTTTTAGTGGTTCACACTTTGGTGGTTTATCAATATGCATGTACAAAAAATTAAGTACAACGATAAAAATTATAAAAAGAAATTGGTAAATATAGCTATTTTTAGTGGTTCATGCTTTAGCGACACCATCATTTCTCGAAAACTAAAGAACGTACATAGAATTTTTAATATGGCCGGCCACTTCAACTTCTATGGATAATTTCTGTAGCAAGGCTATGAAAACGAAATAAAATTTGGAGATTTATAGTTAAACAAATAAACTAATAAACTTTTAACATTTTAGAGTTCTGTCATTACCGATGTGGGTTCCCTACGATTGTCAACTTTCTCCTCTTTACGAAATTACATACGTTATGCAAGTGGCTTTTCTTTTGGTAGCTGGATGGATACTTTCGTCAGTGGACGCATTTTTCACTGCAATACTGCTGTTAACTGCAGAACAATTCAAATTATTGGGTATTACAAACATAGTAGAGTAAATAAGATTCATATTACGATTAATTTCTAATTCCATACACACAACCATCTCATTTATGAGTCCACTTTACTAATCTTGATTTGCAAAGAGCAATATTAGAAAATAAAAATTATATATTAACTTAAATTTTAACCAAACACCAAAAATTCTAGGCTGGGAATTCAAGAATTTATTATTCACGAATTTGATACTCAATGGAATACCGAAGGAAAAAATTTGGGCATTTCAACAGCAACTGAATAACAATCACTTCGAAGAGAGGTATTGATTGAGTACCTTATATTAATTAAATTATAAATTGGACATCATTATGCAAATGCTCACTGTATATACTTTGCATTCAAAATTAATCGTCCTTGTGCATACAAAATGCGCTATGTGCTAACATCTAAATTTTACAGTAGGAACAAAAACTGTATGAAATATTAAATCATATCTTTTTGTGGTAAAAAGACTGTTCTCTACTTTTTTAAGATATTATCTAATTGTAGGATAAAAGTACATATCGTATTCTCTTAGTCGATAATCCTTACAGGTTCGAATAGAGAGCAGCTCATAACTCATTGTGGAAAAAAGTGCACATTGCGTATTTTGCATAGCGCATTTTCCATGCACATTTTGATTTTAGAAAATGTAACGAGAAAGGTTTAGCTGTGGTATATGAACTATGTGATTCGCAAAGGTTCGACGAAAACATGGTGAGACATTCCAAAAAGCTGATTTGGTTCCATCAATCGCTGCTCCTTTTCTGCACAGATCTGGAGGATTTTTTTTCTCCGTTGATGCTAATACTTTACGGCTTCTTTATTTGTACGACGTTGTTCTGTAATTTTACAATGATCTCACAATCAGTGAGTAATTCTTTTTAAGCTGAATATCTCTTAAGTGTATATTTTGTATGCAGGTGTCTCAGAAAAACTGTTCCTAATTTTCAAAAGTAGTAGAGGGCACGTAATTAAGGTGCTTTTGGTGATGAACTAGTGTTTGGAAATGTTTACACGAAATAAAGAAAATGACGACTAAATATAATCTCGTAAGTACTAACTTTTCTATTTATTTCCAGTAGCTATACAATTTTAAAAGATTTCAACTTATTAAGAATATTTGAAAAATTATAAAATTTGTTCAAAGTTAAGGCTACCATTTTGGATACATACGTTAAAGCGATGTATGACTGAACGATGAATTCTTCGAAATAACTGAGGACGATCACGAATGATATCAAAAGCAAGACAAATTCCGCTTCTGTATTCGCACAGACGTTCGTGTAGTTACTAGAAATAAGTAGAGAAGTGACGCAGAAACATTTCCGGCCACAACTTTATTAATAAAAGTTTCTTAATTTCATACTCTCTACTACTTCTGAAAGTTAGGAACAGTTTTTCTGTAACGGCCTGTATATAACTTTCTGAATATTTTACAGGCAAACGACATGTCAACGTTGCTACAATACTTGCCTGCAAGCTTTGGTTGTTATGCGGAAATATTTTTTCCTTGTCTAATAGCAAGTGTATTTACTACTGAGGTGTGTTCGAAATATTTAAATTATATTTTTCATTTTAAATCATAAATCTGGAATTTGCTTGAAGAAAATTATGACTTGTATTAAAGTTTTCCATTTTTTAATGGTCTTAAAATGTGCTCTATTATTATCTCCTGCTGTCGTTCGTATGCCAACAGTGAATATATAATAATGACAATCTGAATCTAATTTTTTAACACATTAAGAGTTTCCTTACATATTTTAATTACTTTATTTATTTCGTGGGTTTTAGGTGGAGAACCTTCAAAAAGAACTATACGAGATGCCATGGTACATGTGTGGCAAGAAATTCAAAACAAATTATAAATTTCTTCTTCACAGAATGAATAGTATGCCAGTGATGCTAACGGTGGGGAAAATTTCCAGTTTGAATCTACCCTTATTTTTATGGGTAAGCAAAGGAAAATGAATCAAAATTTAAATTACGCAAATCATAACTTTTCTTTAAGTATACATATAAGGTTTATTCCTAATTAGTTCTTTCACCGAAGTAACAATCGGTTTTGACATCTCTGTGTACACTTTTGATGCATGCATGCTGCTGTTGGAACAAACCTATAACATTTTTTTAAAACGATCATCATCGAATTTATTATATTTTAACTCGAAGATTCTTGACTTGATTAATTAGGACTTTTTTCCAGGCTGCAAAGACCATAAATACCTATTGCATAATTCTTTACCAATTCTATAAACCCGAATGATATCTAAGCTAAGAACTATGTACTACAGAAAAATTGGCGTTCACTCTTCACCCCAGGATTTATATTTTAATTATATCACAATTTATGTTCATCTTAAAAATTGAAAACCAGAATTTCATATTGTTTTACAGTAAGTAGATTCACGAATTGTAGTGCTTATGAATATGATATAAGTTATAAGAAGGCTAATGAAGCTAATGATTAGTAAATTTAGGAACACAATGTACTTTAAACTAAATACATATACCACTTGCAAGATGTTACGTTGTTTTTATCTGTGGATTTATAGAAAAGGTGTTTAATATGGACAGGTAGATAACGAGAATTTTTATTTCTCATTTTCAATGTGAATTAAATGAGAACGCAAACGTACGTAGAATTCAATAAAAATGACTTTTGCTTTGATTTAAAACTCTATCAATATTATTACCAGTGAGACCAGCACATAGTCGCAAGGAATTATTTGTGCATTCCATAGTGATACCCTTCTCCACTTGCATTTACGGAATCATAAGTGAAGGTGAGTGGTTAATTTTAACTTTACAGTACATTAGCATTGTTATATCTAGTATTGAAAGTAAATTGAGAGAATTAACATTTTTTTGCCTACTAAAGCTAATAGTTTATAATTTTTTTTATATCTATATGTTTCTTCATTCTGCAATTACCTTGGCGAAAACAGTTCTAATTCCTATTCATAAACGTACCTATTTATAAAATCAGGATTTTTCAAGCAGCAAATGATAAGTCAGTTAAGTTTCCTATAAATTTTAATATTTATTTAGAATGCTTTTTCCATGCATATCACTGAGGTGTGTTTCCCAAATTATATTTTAAATAGAGTGTTGAATGAAAAAGATACTTCCAATTTCCATGAAACCTGCGTCATTTATTCTTCAATAAAGACATTACATTGTTATTTAAAATTTCCAATTATTTTGTAACGTCTAAAGTATTCCATTAAATATTGAAAGTTCGGAACACTTTGCACAACTGCATATTAAAACTTGAAGAATTGTTATAAGGTAAATCATTAACAAGGCACATGTAAAAGTTCTCAACTGGAAGTAATTAATTTAAGGCACTTGCAAATGCTTCTTTCTGTGAATGGTATAGATACAAGACAGGTGTTCTATTTCTCTTATTTATGATGTCTGATAATTATTTGTATTCTGTTAAAAAATAATGACCTTTGCGGAGCATAAATTTTAAATTGTCGGTTCTATCGTCGGTTTGCGAATCGGTTTGTGCTTTCCAGCACTATACCAAAGATCTCTCTTGAATGTTAATAAATATTATTGCAGCACTACTCGTAACTGCACTTACTGTTTCACACTTTCATATTAATAAGGTCAAATTTCTTTAAATTTTGCTTCAGATACATTGGCAGCATGGTTAACATTAATTACCTGTCTTACCAAGTATTTTTCTTAAAAATTGGAGGTCTCTACAAAATAGATGAATCAAATAAAAGGGCAAGATATTTATATGCTTACTCATTAAGAATTTTCGGTACTACAATATTAGCACTTTTTTGCATTACAATTGCATGCGAAATATTTCACAACGGCGTCTTTGATTTTACATCAAATGCTATGGGCTACGTAGCATTTGGTAAATAAATTCCAACTAAATGAATATTTATTTAGTTAAATAGTTTATTTTTAGGAGGTGTTGGTGGCGCTCTCCTAAGAGCCGTTTATTTCTGCATTAGCGACAAGAAAACAAAGAATTTAGTTCAAAAAGTGAATACTTTGTTTAAATATAAAACCGAAACGCTGTTGGTTGAAAAAAGTATGCAGGAACGTTTAAAGATGACAAATAAATTAACTTTGACCTGGATGATTTACATAGAATTTGCTGCCTTGATGTTTACCTTATATCCAATATTTACTGGAATGTATAAAAATAGGTATCTACTAGTAGTAACATACCTACTAGTTATAAGTCAGTAGCATACCTTTAATTTTTGTTAGCACATATTTAATAAATAAGAGCTAAAAATTTTTGAACCTTTATACATGTAATTGGAAAACCTTAGTTAAAAAATAAACTAATAAAATTTTAATATTTTAGAATTCTGTCATTACCGATGTGGGTTCCTTACGACTTGAAAATTTTTCCTCTCTACGAAATAACATATGCCCTGCAAGTGGGTTTTGCTTTTTTTACTGCATTTATACTTTCGACAATGGACGTCTTTTTCACTGGTGTATTGCTGTTAACTGCAGAACAATTCAAATTATTGAGTATTAAAAGAATTATATCACAATTAATTCCTTTTTTTACATACATAAATCTTCTCATTGCATTCATGAATTCATTCATAAGTTCACTTTACTAATTTTGATTTAGAAAGAGTTTCATTCTCATTAAAATTTGAAAGCAATACAGTAAAACCTCCCATATTACTCACCTCTTTTAGTCGGATGGTTTCTAATTTTCCATTTATGTAATTTACGTGCACTTTATACCTCTATTAGGCACGCACTTCTAATAGGCTGACAATTTGCTGGTCATAGTAAGTATCCGCGACTAAGAGAAGTTTTACTGTACTTCAATATTTGTGTTACGAATTATGATCTCAAATTTTAACCAAAACTCAACATTTCTAGGCTGGGAATTTAAAAATTTATTATTCACGAATTTGATACTCAATGGAATACCGAAGGAAAAAATTTGGACATTTCAACGGCAATTTAACAACCATTACGTCAACGAAAGGTATTGACCACCTACATTAATTAATTCATACTTTGGATGTCATTATACAAATGCTCACTGTATATCGTTTGTATTCAAAATTAACTTTTGTGTATATTTGATTTTAGAAAATTTAACGAAACAGATTTAGCTGAGATTTATGAATTATGTGATTCGCAAAGATTCGACGAAAACATGGTGAGACATTCCAAAAAGTTGATTTGGTTCCATCAATCGCTGCTCCTCTTCTGCACAGATCTGGAGGATTTTTTCTCTCCGTTGATGCTAATACTTTACGGCTTTTTTATTTGTACGACATTGTTTTTTAATTTTGCAATCATCTCACAATCAGTGAGTAACTCTTTTTAATCCTGAATATCTGTCATTATATTTTTAACTTTCTGTGTACTTTCCAGACAAAGAACATGTCATTGATGTTACAATGCTTGCCTGCAAACTTTGGTTGCTATGCAGTAATGTTTTTTCCATGTCTAATAGCAAGTAAATTTACAACAGAGGTGTGTACAAACTGTTTAAATTATATTCTTTATTTTAAACCATAAATGTGGGACTTGCTTGACAGAAATTATGACATGTATTAAACTTTTCCATTTTTTACTGGTCTTAAAATGTTAAACTGTTCATTATCTCCTGCTGTCGTATGTACATACGTATGCCAACAGTGAATATATAATAATGACAACGCCTGAATGTAATTTTGTAATGCATTAAGAGTTTTACATATTTTAATTACTTTATTTCGTGGATTTTAGGTGGAGAACCTTCAAAAAGAACTGTACGAGATGCCATGGTACATGTGTGGCAAGAAATTCAAAACAAATTATAAATTTCTTCTTCACAGAGTGAATAGCATGCCAGTGATGCTAACGGTGGGGAAAATTTCCAATTTGAATCTACCCTTATTTTTATGGGTAGGCAAAGGAAAACGTTATCAAAATTTAAATTACGCACATGATAACTTTTTTTTGAGTATACACATAAGGTTTATTCCTGATTAGTTCTTTCACTGAAGTAACGATCGCTTTTGACATCTCTATCAAGTGTATACCTTTGATGCATACATGCTGCTGTTGGAACAAACCTATAACATTTTTTTTAAAACGATCATCATCGAAATTATTGTATTTTAACTTGAAGATTCTTGACTTGGTTAATTAGAACTTTTTTTCAGGCTGCAAAGACCATAAATACCTATTGCATAATTCTTTACCAGTTCTGTAAACCCGAATGATATCTAAGCTAAGAGCTATGTTCTACAGAAAAACCGGCGTTCACTCTTCACCCCAGAATTTAAATTTTAATTATATTACATTTTATGTTCATCTTAAAAATTTAAAACCAGAATTTCACATTGTTTTACAGAACGTAGGTTCACGAATTGTAGTGCTTATGAATATGTTATAAGTTATAAGAATGCTAATGATTAGTGAATTATTTAGGAACACAATGTACTTTAAACTAAATACACATACCACTTGCAAGATGTTAAGTTGTTTTTATCTGTGGATTTGTAGAAAAGGTGTTTGATATGGACAGGTAAATACGAGAATTTTAATTTCTCATTTTCAATGTGAATTAAATGAGAACGCAAACATCTGCTGTAATCTGTTTTTATCTGTGAATTTGTAGAAAGGGTGTTTGATATAGACAGAATTTTTATTTCTCGTTTTCATTGTGACTTAAATGAGAATGCATTCTTACTGCGAACTTCCTAAAATATATATTGTGCTTGGAATAAAGACATGAGCGTTTAGCTTTTACTTCACAGTATTTTAGCATTGTTTTGTCTTGTGTTAAATCGAAGGAGTTTTACTGCTACGCTGTTTATGGCCTCACCCCTCCTTTAGAACATTAAATGTAACGTTTAGGTACGTCCTACATAAATATATTATACATTTAATGAGTGTTTTCTTTGTTTAATAATTCCCCCTCAATATAAAATGACTTTAATTTCAAATAATAATGCATAAATATAAGGCAGAATAAAGCTTAAATGACTTGACGTTAATATAGCTCTTTGAAATTGAATTCAGTTTAAATATTCTGTAAGTTTAGCTTATACTCTTGTTGTGAATAAGAAGAAGTAGCAAAATGATTTACGTTAATTACCTATCTTACAGCGTATTTTTGTTAAAAATTGGAGGTCTCTATAAAATAGATGAAAAATATTTGGGTGGTTATGCGCCAAGATTTTTTTTTAATTCGGCGATAGCATTTGCTTGGGTTTCCATTGTCTGTGAAATATTTTGTAAAGGCGTTTTTGATTTTTCAGCAAACGCCATTGGCTACTCGTTTTTTGGTAAATACGCCCAAGTCCAAATAATTACCTTAACAATTATTTTCAATCAGTTTACTTTTAGCGGGATTTGGTTGCACTGTACTAAGAGCCATTTATTATTGTGCCAATGGAAACAAGTGTAAGAATCTAGTGCAAAAAATGAATGCTATATTTAAGTATGAAACTGAAACCCTACTGAATGAAAAAAGTATGGAACCACGTTTAAAGATGACGAATAAGTTAATACGGATTTGGGTGTTTTACGTAATGACTGTTAGCATGCTGTTTACGTTATACCCTTTTTATACTGGAATGTGGAAAAATAGGTACGTAAAAACTAATTAAACGTTCGTTGAAATTAGCTAATAAGTTTTTTTATAATTTTAGAGTTCTGCCGTTACCAATGTGGATGCCTTACGATTCGAGGGTTTCCCCTTTTTACGAAATAACATGTGCCTTGCAAGTAGGTCTTTTGATGATAGCTGGTTGGTTGCTGGCATCGATGGACGTTTTTTTCACTGCTGTATTACTACTAACTGCAGAACAATTCAAATTGTTAGGTATTAGGAAAAGAAAGTCTGAGTTTATTTCAAATCACGATTTGGATTTTTTACAAGCGGTCATCAAATATTGAATGCAATGAATTTCTAAATTTGGAGTCTTCTTATTTTATTCGTTTTGATTTAGCAAGTTTCTCTTAAAATATTTTAAAAGCAATAATATAATTATACTATGTGGATGTGAAATGAAATAATCTCGTTTATTTACTATAAACATTAAATATTTGAGGCTCTTTCTTATATTTTTAAAACGTCCAGGTTGGGAATTAAAGAATGTATTATTCACAAATTTAATACTCAATGGAACATCAAAGGCAAAAGTTGATGCATTTCAAGGGCAATTCAACTCCAATTATGCAAATGACAGGTATTGATCATTTTAAATTAAAAAGACGACGACGGCACATACCATTGGATTTTCTTATAACATAAATAACTGAAAATTAAAAAAATTATGCAACCCTGTCAAATTCCACCAGTATGAATGCTTTAATCAAACTCTAATTCCAGAAAATGTAATGTGACAGATTTAACTATGGTATATGAGCTGTGTGATTCACAAAGATTTGACGAAAATATGGTGAGGCATTCTAAAAAACTGATTGCATTCCATCAATCGCTGCTACAATTCTGTACCGATCTGGAAGATTTTTTCTCTCCACTGATGCTAATAGTTTATAGTTTTTTTATATGCGCGGCACTCTTTCTTAATTTTGCAATCGTCTTGGTGAGTGACATTTCTGAAACGTACCTAATTATAAGTATGGGATTTTTCCAGGCGGCAAACGACGTGTCAGTTATATTACAACGTTTCCCTATAAACTTTGGTATTTATTTGGAAATGCTTTTTCCATGCATAATCGGAAATATGCTTACCATTGAGGTATGCTTCGCCCAATTATACACAACAGAGTGTTGTGCAAAAATTTTCAATAATAAATTCTTATATTTCAGGCAGAAAACCTTCAAAAAGAATTATGCGAGATGCCATGGTATATGTGCGGTAAAAAATTCAAAACAAATTATAACTTCGTCCTTCACAGAGTGAACATGCCGGTGACGCTTACGGTGGGGAAGATTTCCAATTTGAACCTTCCTTTATTTTTGTGGGTAAGTAAAAGCAGTCTTTTTAATAAAAAGAAAAAATACAGGACATTGGTAATAAATATTTTTTGGGAGACAATTTTTTTGTTTTGCTTAATCTAATTTTTTTTTTCAGGCAGCAAAGACTATAAATTCCTATTTTATAGTTCTCTATCAATTCTATCAATCCAAGTGATCTTAGAGACATAATTAGACATAGAACAAACTTTCAAATATTAATAATTTCACATTAATTCATATTAGGTGCAGAACAAAACAATTACTTACAAAGAAATAGATTTTGTTGCATTTCATACGGAGGGTGTTCAATAATTACAGAAGATTTTTTATTCATTCTTATTCACGTACACAAGCACGAAATAAACAAATAGGACTTCGTAAAACGTTTTTCTTAAAAGTACAAGTTAATAAGAAAATAAAAATAAAGCCACGTTATCAAGAGGAATCAGAACTTTCTATACAAGTTTCAACGATCACAAAATTGAATAACTAACTAAGCTTCGGGTTATTTATACTTATTATAATTTTACAGTGATTGTTTTAAATATGTAATTTATATAATTTTAATCTAATATTCACATGTAGTTGAAATCAGGGCTGCGACTATTTAAATCATGATTTTGTTTATTGAAATCATGATTTAAATCAAATCGTGTAAAAAAAAACTGATAATCTAAATAAATAAAACTTCAGAAAATTAAAATAAAAAGAATAATTTATTTAATGTTATATTATCTACATATCTAAAACTACCTGCTTAAAAAGAATACTTAACTTAAATTTAAAAAAGAAAATAAAACATGGTTCAGGTACTTCAAAAGAGACATGAGTTAATTTTTTAATTATAGTGTTTATAAAGAAAAAATTTCTAATTTTAGAATGAACTAAACCAAATGTTGAAAATATCCTTTCAACGGAGGCTGAAGAAGCTTCAGCAGATAATAATTGTTTGATAATTCAGGAATAACTTATCAATAACCTCAATATTCCGTTGAGATTTCCACCATTCCAATGGATTTGTGCTTTTAAGAATTTCTTCGTGAAACACTATTTCGACAAATGGCTCGGATTTAACCAGAAATTTAATAATCAATGGTAGTAAACCAGTGTTAGGGTACAAATCATTTGCAGCATTTAAAGCACAATTTTTTTCACTTTCTGTTAATGTGTTCTGCGTTTTCGCAGGGTCCAGAAGGAAAGCTAGCAAATGGTATGGAGTGATACTCTGTTCATAGTCTAAATTTTTGCATTTGGCTTAGAGTAAATTCAGTTTCCTCAAAATGTGATTCTAGTATTTTTAATTGTTCTACGACGTCTGATAGAATTGCATCGTTTCTTTGAAGCCTTTCAATTGCAACAAAACCATGTAAGCAGTCAGCAAGTGATTTCCATGTTACGTCACTAGGTAAAATAAGCTTTTTTCCTCCTTCTTTCGCGTATGTCGCTGAAGCAAAATGATTGTTTCGGAAATATTTTACAATGAACGTAACGTGTTCCTTAATTTCACTAATTTCCAGGTCCTTACATAACAAGTTTAAGATGTGTGAAGCACAACCATATGTAATAACATTTAATTCTGCTGATTGTTTGATCTGATTTCTCATTGCATTCATATTAGCAGCATTATCTGTTACAAAACTGCTTACTGCACAGCGATATTCAGTCTTTAGCATTTTAATTAGGTTTATTGCAAGTTTTGTTAAATATCCAGATGTATGTGGATTTCCAGACGTGTCTTTTGTGCCTACTAAAAAGGAGAACCCATATGCACATATAATTGGTTCGTTATGGACATTGGACCATCCATCCAATGACAGACAAACCGAATTTTCCGATACATTTTGAAAACATTTACTTTTTTCTCTTCATTGTACACTTCATTTAGCAGTCGGTTAGACACATCATATATCTAGAGGGTGGTATATATGCAGGCCGCAAAAGCGAAATTTTTACTTCCGGTTGCTCAACACAATATGAACTTGCTATTTGTTGCATAAATAGTCCTAGCAATTTGTTTATCTATTTCCTCTTTACTAGACTTCGTTGTACGCACGACAAAAGAAGATAAAGACTCAGAACTATAATTAGATGCCTTTCTCTTTTTAATTGATGAAGTAGAAGCTATGAGCAATGGGGCACTATCCAAACTTCCTCTTCGATTGTACATTTGCCACTATTCCTGCAGAGGCACTTCCATTATCTGTTTTTGTTTCTTTTTCTATATTACTTGAAGCAAATTTTTCCCCGTGGTTTTTCATACGTTCCACAAGCCCTTGCATTTTTTACAAGTAGCTTTACTTCCTCTTCTATGAGAAGACGTATCAATACACTACTCAAAATAATTAACGCATATTGTGAATACGGCCACAGATACGGATAATCAGTCTAAATTAGACGTTTGTGTTTGACAAATTTTATTATTTCTTCTTATTTTGATTCATTCGAGTGATAAAGCCATTTCTTGTAGTTTTTTCCCTGTTATGAAGAAACTTCATTTTATCTCAAAACAGTTAAAATTTTGTTTTTGTTGAATTTAATAATGGCAAATAATGACAGGCGTGCTTCACGAAATTTGGATGAAGCTGAAGCGCGATTAGTCGTGCGACTCAGATAAGAAGGCCATAGAAAAAGTTGGGTTGCTGAAATCCTGAGTGTGAAGCAATCAACAGTTAGCAGATGTTACCACTGATATCTAGAGGAAGACCGATTTACTAGACGTCGAGGACAAGGTCGATCAAGAATTACAACAACAGTATAGGACCGTTGTATTAGAATTTCAGCGCTACGGTGTCGTATTGTTATTGCGAGAAATGACCTTCAGTGAGTCCATAACATTAGGGTATCTGATCAGACCATTAGAAATCGCCTCCACGAACTGCACTTAAGGGCAAGGCGTCCTGCTACAGGCCCTCATTTGACGAGGGAACATCGTATAAGACGTCTTGCATTCGCAAGAGAACACCTTGCCTGGACCCCTGAAGATTGGAGCGTTGTTCTCTTTATGGATGAGTCTCGTTTTACCTTAAGCACTAATGATCGCAGGGCAAGAATATGGAGAACCCCACGTCCGCGTTTTGCAGAGTGTAATATCCGGCAATTGGATGCATTCGGCGGAGGTAGTGTAATGGTATGGGGCGGCATTAACTTTCATGGTTGTACCGATTTGTATGTGTTAGCTAGCGGGACTAACTGCAGATCGGACATAAGCGACATCTTACAAGAGTATGTTTTTCCTTTTGCCCCATTTACTGGTGATGCATTCCAGTTAGTACAGGATAATGCTCGTCCCCACACTGCGAGAATAGTACACGAATACCTAAACGATGGTATCAACCAAATCGGCTGGCCAGCGCGGTCTCCGGATCTGAATTGTATAGAACATATTTGGGACATGTTAGGGCGAAGAGTCAGAATGAGGGAAAATCCACCACAGACACTTCAGGAGCTTTCTGAAACACTTGTTGAGGAATGGTAGAACATACCCCAGGAATTTGTTCGGAATTTAATTTTGAGTATGCCAAATCGGTGTAGAGCTGTCATACGAGCAAGGGGAGGCAATGCAAATTATTAAAGCCTTTCTTTCTTCTAAAAAATCTTCATTAATTCAATTTGTTTTTACTATTAATTTGTTTTTCAATGTTTAGTTTTCATTTTTTCATGAATTTATTGTTTATTTCACGTTAAATTAAAATTTTGTCAATAAAAGATTAATATCAAACTGTATTACTTCATATCCATCCTTTAAATCTTCTAAAATATTGTCTTTTGCGAAATTGCGTTAATTATTTTGAGTAGTGAAGATGGACTTATCCACTGTTATGAAGTATTACACACTTTATTACTCGTCATCGTTACGCAGCGCACGTTCGCGATGTAGTCTAGAAAATAGCGACAACTCGCGTCATCTCCGCATTATATGTTATTTTCAATTATTCGTTATTGTTAATGTCTATTATTGCATTTTCTATGTACAAAGATAATAAAAATAAAAAAAATCAATAAAAATTAAAAAAATCGTAATTGTTTAAGAAATAATCGTGATTTTTTTGTTTTAAAATAAAATCATGAATTTTATCAACCCTGGTTGAAATAAAATTTAAATTCAAAACTCCCGCAATTGAAATAGCTTGGTAGTTATGACAATAGCACTCCATTCGTCCAGAAAATTAGGTTGGTTACATGGTACCAAGTGATTTTGCCATGAAATTTGGTTTTACTGTAAAACAGTATCAAAGAGTGCAATGACGTATTTTTCATTTAAGCTAAAACCTGCCATCTACATTTCATAGCAAGAGTTGAATAAAAAATTAAAAAATCATTTGATATAAATGTATAGATATGCTCGATTCGGGCTCAAAATATGTCCTGATCGCGCAGATCCGAAGCGCATCATTAATACGATCCATTATGACCCAAAATGCGTCTTTAATAGGGCCATTATGAAATGTTAGTTTCTTTACGTTCTCCGTCATACACCGTTTACGTTCCCATTAACTCACTCATGTAGCTGAGTGCGTTGTCATAGAAACTATCCCAAAAGCGTCACATACTTTTTGCATAAGTATACCTTATATACAGGGCGTCACTAATTACATGGACATGACTTTAAATATTGTCGATACAGCATACAGGGATGGAGTTTCCCAATCGACGGCTTGGAGAATTCTCCGTCAACAGGGACTGCATCCATACTGTGTACAAAAAGTACAAACATTACAGCTAGGAGATGCAAATCATCGTGTTAGGTTTTGTCAGTGGATATTAAATAAAGTTAACCAAAACAACGAATTTTTAAACATAATATTGTTCACCGATGAAGCTCATTTTACTCGGGACGGTGTTCGAATCTCTCTTAACACACACGTCACATGGAGTGACGAAAAGTCACACGCTACAACGGAATTCCATCATCAGCAGCAATTTTCGGCAAATTATTGTTGCTAATTATTTGATCGGTCTTACATTTTACCTCAGCATTTGAATGCATAAATTACTTAGAATTTTTAAGTAATGATCTTGAGCTACTATTACATGATGTGTCCTTAGCTGTACGACACGATTTGTGATATTTACACGATGGAGCACCCCCTCTTGGAGCTCGTGTTGTGAGAGAGTGGTTAAACACTAATTAGAAATTATTATAATTAGTGTTTAATCCAATCCACCTATTAAGGTTCAGTACTTTGGCTCCCGTGGTCTCCCTGTGATTGTTTTTTGTGGAAGTAGATGAAACAGCTTGTCTATTCTACCCCAGTGTATACTGTACAGGGGTTGCATGTACGCACCAAACATGCTGCTGAAGTGATTCGAAACACACCTGATGTTTTCGAACGTGTAAGGGAAAACTTGAGAAAATGGGCTATAGCTTCCATTGATAACATTGGTCTTCAGTTTGAGCATCTGTTTGACTGGTAAAACCAGAATTTTTAAATTATTTATCACATTTTTTTCATGTTATAGTATTACGAGCGTAATCAGGGTGCTTCATGCTTTAAATTGTTTCGGGGCACTGTCTTTTATTGAAACTGATTTTAATCGGATCTGATTTAAATGTCCCAGTGGAGTGACGTTCGCAGGTCATCGTCTTCATAGTAAGAAATTAATAATGCTCGGATGAATTTAAACGTTTGAGGCAGGTCATCACAGCGATGTTCCCTCTATTAAATAAGTTTCACGGTTAACTTCTATAGTATTATTGTTCTGGGTAATAAACATAATAAAACGTACGAAAACACGATATCATAAAACTTACGACTGCGAAGAACTCCATGCATATTGACGTAACGTGCTTTTTGAGGTCATATTTAATTAATTATAAATTTTTCCAAAGAATTTTTGAAACATTTTTCTCTTAACCTATGGTTTAATTCCTTTCACGTTATTTTTAATGGTTTATTCAAGAATCAGCCTGTATACTACTGTAATTTAACTCGGACAAATAAGTAGTTTAATCGCACCTGCAAATTACTGATTTGTATCTTCACTGAAATGTGCGAATTACATGCCGCCATTTATTTTCGTCCGACCTTCTAGGATGAAATAGATTAGAATTTATTTATTTATTTAATTTCAAGTCGTGCAATGAGTTTTTAAAGTAAAATTGTTTAAAGCTCAGGCTGTATGTGCAAAAATGAATCCAATAAAAAAGAATTGCGATCATCTAAACAAAACACTTCACGTTGGCAAATCACACTGAGTGATTTTCATAATATGTTGATAAAAAAATTATTAAATCCCAATGAATGATCGAAAAAAAAACTAAAAAATCAAGTTTTCTTGCCAGATGAAAATTATGAAAATTAATTAAAATTGTGTAACTGGCAGTATAGAAAGTGCTAGGAAAGAGTTTATACATGTATTTCGGCCTTATTGGGCTTCATCAGAACTCTGTACCTTAAAAAATTTTTTACACAATTTTAATTAATTTTCGAAAAAAAAACTGTTTAAAAATTCGATGAAAGCGAAAATGTCTAATTTTTTATTGTTATTTCACATCTCATTAATGAACCTATTGCATTTATAATGTACGGACACTTCAGTACAATACAATACAGACACGTAAGGTCACTTAAAAATAATTATTAGATGATTGATATTTTTGGTACTTTAGAATTTTTGTATCTCACACTTAAATCTTTCCTGTGATAACACGCATCGGATGCTATATATGGCGGTTGGAGAGCAAAAAAAAGAAGTAATCGCCAAATCGCTGCAATGCATTCCGGGATTGTACTGATTGCCCTCCTGGCAAGTGCCTTAGGTAAGGAAGCATAAATATAGACCCAATGGAATTTTTGCAACATATAGAAAAATTACGCGTAATTAACATTAAATGCGTTACTTGCTGTTTAAATTCCTCAAGTAATTTGATCTAAGATCTGACTTTTGTAAGATACACACAGAGGTTCATGAGCATTTAAAACATTTTACAAATATTAAAATCGGTGTAAGTAATGATTTTATGATCAGTTTTCTGATATCAATCTATTTCATCTTAGAAGGTCGGACGAAAACCTTAATTTATGGGTGAATTCAATTCTTCACTTCAATATTTTTCTTTCTCCTCATTTAGTCGTTTATTTATTTTGTTTCATCTTTTCCATCTAACATTTATTTTGCAGAATATTTCTGTTTATCAAACAAAATCTGAGTCACGCCTTCAACATTATTAAACCTAAGTTATTTTATTCGTAGATATTGAATTTAATATAAAAGTGGCAAAAGTATTCAACTTTTTAAAGACTTTAATGCAGTTAGAATCAATCATAAGTCCTCACCAACTATCAATATTTCAATAGGATTACCTTCATTCCTTTAATTTTTCTTTTAGGACTTCCAAGTAGCCAAAGGATTGATCCTAATGGCAGTTGGCGAGTGGTAGGTGGCAGCAATGCTGGACCTGCTCAATATCCTAGTATTGTTTCACTAAGAAGAGGAAACAGTCACTTCTGTGGAGGTACTATCATTACCAACCGTTGGGTCTTAACAGCAGCTCACTGTGTCACAAGGTAATTTACAATTTCTTTTGTGAAAACCATACAATTATAAAAATTAATTAAAATTGTGTAACTGGCAGTATAGAAACAGTTAGGAAAGAGTTTATACATGTATTTCGGCCTTATTGGGCTTCATCAGAACTCTGTACCTTAAAAAAATTTTGGTTTTTCTAAATTGTTCAATAAACCAAAATTTTTTTAAGGTACAGAGTTCTGATGAAGCCCAATAAGGCCGAAATACATGTATAAACTCTTTCCTAACTGTTTCTATACTGCCAGTTACACAATTTTAATTAATTTTCATAATTTTCATCTGGCAAGAAAACTTGATTTCATACAATTATAGTTGATGATTACAGTGGTCTTGGAAACTTGAATGCTGTAGCTGGTAGTCATTTACTGAACTCAGGAGGAATTGCCTTCCCGATTTTGAGAGGATTCATCCATGGAAGCTATTCTCCTATTATACTCCTAAATGACATTAGCGTCCTTCAAACTACCTCAACAATTGGATTCTCTGCTTCAATCCAGCAAGTTAGTTTGACCACTGGGAATGTAGGAGGTGGAGTCTCAGTCGTCCTTGCTGGTTGGGGCACGCTTACAATTGGAGGAAGCATCCCAAATAATTTACAGCAACTTAACACGAATACCCTCACCGTTGCTCAATGCCAATCTGCTCTGTCTCCAATCCCTGTCTTCGCTTCTCAAATCTGCGCTGTAATTGGCGCAGGAAGGGGTGCCTGCCATGGTGATTCAGGTGGCCCATTGTACTTGACTTCTGACGGAGCACAGGCTGGTATCGTCTCTTGGGGAATACCTTGCGGAATTGGGTACCCTGATGTTTACACAAGAACATCTTCGCACATTGCCTGGATCCAATCTGCTATCGGTGAATAATTGACACTCTATTATCCAATGTAACATTTAATGGAGCATAGACATTTTAAATAAAACAATTGGTCTAATTGCGCATTTTAAAAAGTTCTTGTATTTTATTTTACATGCAAAGTTAAATTAAAATATTTTGATGCTGGAGTGAATTAAAAAACTAGGATTAAAACAGTGAAAGCAATTTGATTTACACAGAATATACCTATTTTTACTGGACATGACACTTTTTGTGAATATGTATTAATTAAAAGTTAACAGAAGCAAAAAATAAAACTGAAATATTTCTTTTCTAATTCTTTTTGGTGCAGATTCCTTACTTGTTTGTGATTAGCAAAAACCAACACCCATATGACCTATCAAACTTTATTTATTTAATCTAAACGATAAGGTACCACGTTCTCACAATAAATATCACAAGAAGGAATGTTATTGTACATAATAAAATAAGGAATATACCCTATACATAATAAATAATTAATCAGTCACAACAACCAGGAAGGAATAAGGTCACATAAATATATCAAACTACCGGATATCTATTTATGAATACTTTCGTGTTGGGTTTGGGAAAACTAATGCAAGATAATCGCGTGATCCCTTTCTAAACGCCTTTTCGCTTTCAGTGGAATGATTCCCATGGGATCCGAGGGAGCAGGCAAGCCGGCATTGCTTGTGGTGGCTTGATGGTAAAAAACTTCAGTCTTTCCACACGTGTGACCATAAATTATGCTATCATCGTCTCTGTAAAGAAACAAAAGAGGATTTACTAGTTTCAATTACTTCTTAATATTCCCTTGACGAAAAAATTGTTACCATATCTTGCGTAAGGATAAGAGCCGAACTCCACTTTCACGTCTTCACTCCTTAAAGTAATCCCTTTCCAGAAACTGATAAGTACCAAAAGAAAGTATGCATACAGAATGATTATAACCACGCAGCCAATAACTACGATATATTTATTAAAATCTCCGAGTTCGATGATGTCTTCAGCGCTTTGGGGCTCCACAAATTCAGTGACGACTATTAACAAAATCCACATCAAGCTCGCTCCGATGGAAAACACAATACCAATTATGCAAGGCACTAGTAATTCTTGTAATTCAAAGCGCAATCCGACAAAGAACGGAATGCATGGCACCACCAGAAAGCTCTGAAGGGCCATGTTAATCAAAGCCCCACGGCTGAAGCTATTGTAAAGCAAAAACGCCCAAAATATCAAATTGAATATTGTTATCAATGTGTATAATAACCCTACTAATAAGCTGCTCTTCCTCAGATTTAAGCAACAAAGTTTTATGTTTTTCAATGTCATTTTGTTAGTATAAAAATTGATTTGGTTGCTGTAGTTACTTACCTCAAAAGGATTTCCGTCAATCCACTTTCGTTAATAAAATCTCGATGCAGATGTGTAAGAGCCCCTAATTCAACACCACTCCAAGGTCCGCCTTTCTGAATCGTATCCCAATGCGGATTCATACATAAGTAACTGTAAGGCTCACTGTTTTCATTTTGACAGTTTCCACCGGGATATATCTCCAGACAATGATGAATCTGCTTCTCCAACTTTCCTAAACAATCAACGCAAGTCTGCCACTGTAAAATCGCCACATTAAAAAAAAAACAACCCGATTTCGTTTAACTACCACCAACCACATTGTTTATGATGTCTTGTGTGTCGCACGCGTCTTCATCCAACAAGAGATTTATAACCATATCCTGCTGCCCGCAAATGAATAAAACGACGGTCTTCAATTGCGCGTTGCTTTTTAATTTCAATTTCTCAAGATTACTCGCGAGTTTATTGTTGTTTAAAAACGAATGGCCTTTATGATCAATGGGTGTCGCTTCTTTGCTGCAGAATCCGCTGGATTTTTCCTCCATCGTTAACATACTTAATTTCGACAGTAAAGGCGTGAGCTGTACCCCACTGTGTCTATTAATACCACAGAAATTCTGCCCTCCGTTAATATCATTCGACAGTGATTTTAACGGCAAGGATAATGAGCGACGGAACTCCTTGTTTCCTCTCTTAGTTTTATCCTCGGGTACTTTCGGGACGTCCCCCTTATTATTTCCTGCCAAATCTAAGGCGACGTCGAAATCTTTAATCGACAGCCACACGTCTTTGGTTTCCTCAATTTTTTTAACCGGATTTTGCTGGTCCTGCAGTTTCAAGTTGAACATGTCCCCGTTGCAAATGGAGTACGTGTGCAAGGATTCAGAGACGGGCATTCCATTCGATCGGAAGACAGGGAAAGTCGGGTCCGTAATGGTTTTATAACAAGGCTTCGATTCCTTACTCGAGTTATTTAAGCTCGCCTCGAGTTCGAGGTCTAATACTTTCGTGTTGATTGTCATATCGTACAAACTCAGGCTTTTGTTGCACGCGTAATAAGTCTTTTCTTGTTGCAGCGGCAAATTTTCTGTCGCGTTAGATACCGCAGATAACAGAGAATTTAAAGAGCCCTCTGACTGATTTATACGGTCCTGACCGTTTGTGACGACGTCCTGCTGGTTCAAACAAATGGACATGACGTTTTGATGCAAGATTTTATTTAAATCGCTCATCGGCGTCGAACATATACTCGTGCTGCCCTTAAAAGGAGTACTTGGGACAGGTCGAGTTTCAGTTTTTGCTTCAGTTCTTGCATCGGTTGTTTTAATATTTGTAAAATGTTTTAAATGCTCATGAACCTCTGTGTGTATCTTACAAAAGTCAGATCTTAGATCAAATTACTTGAGGAATTTAAACAGCCAGTAACGCATTTAACGTTAATTACGCGTAATTTTTCTATATGTTGCAAAAATTCCATTGGGTCTATAGCAGGCGTACTCAAACGTCATATCCTTGATGATATCTTCTGGAGATATATCTGTTTCGGCAATAAATAATTAATTTAAGTACGATTGTGAGAATCCTTAAAGCGATAACTAGAACAAAATGTAATCCAAAAGTTATTATTAAGGTACTCGAGTTGTGAAAACTTGAAATCACAAGCACTTTTGTTTGTATGGTCATATTTCGATAACTTTTTATTAGCTTATTACAACTCACTCATAGTTACCTACATAAATTGCAGGTACACAAGTGAAACTAAAAGAAATTAATGAAATAAATTAAGTGCAGGATCACTTGTAAATAAATGTACTGGAATCGTGACAGAGGCAAGATTTAAAGTAAACTTTGAAATTAAAAATAGAATTAATGTTTGAAGTTGATGCAATTAGAATTTATTTATTTATTTAATTTCAAGTCGTGCAATGAGTTTTTAAAGTAAAATTGTTTAAAGCTCAGGCTGTATGTGCAAAAATGAATCCAATAAAAAAGAATTGCGATCATCTAAACAAAACACTTCACATTGGCAAATCACACTGAGTGATTTTCATAATATGTTGATAAAAAAATTATTAAATCCCAATGAATGATCGAAAAAAAAACTGTTTAAAAATTCGATGGAAGCGAAAATGTCTAATTTTTTATTGTTATTTCACATCTCATTAATGAACCTATTGCATTTATAATGTACGGACACTTCAGTACAATACAATACAGACACGTAAGGTCACTTAAAAATAATTATTAGATGATTGATATTTTTGGTACTTTAGAATTTTTGTATCTCACACTTAAATCTTTCCTGTGATAACACGCATCGGATGCTATATATGGCGGTTGGAGAGCAAAAAAAAGAAGTAATCGCCAAATCGCTGCAATGCATTCCGGGATTGTACTGATTGCCCTCCTGGCAAGTGCCTTAGGTAAGCAAGCATAAATATATTTTCCAAAACCTTAATTTATGGGTGAATTCAATTCTTCACTTCAATATTTTTCTTTCTCCTCATTTAGTCGTTTATTTATTTTGTTTCATCTTTTCCATCTAACATTTATTTTGCGGAATATTTCTGTTTATCAAACAAAATCTGAGTCACGCCTTCAATATTATTAAACCTAAGTTATTTTATTCGTAGATATTGAATTTAATATAAAAGTGGCAAAAGTATTCAACTTTTTAAAGAATTTAATGCAGTTAGAATCAATCATAAGTCCTCACCAATCATCAATATTTCAATAGGATTACCTTCATTCCTTTAATTTTTCTTTTAGCACTTCCAAGTAGCCAAAGGATTGATCCTAATGGCAGTTGGCGAGTGGTAGGTGGCAGCAATGCTGGACCTACTCAACATCGTAGTATTGTTTCACTAAGAAGAGGAAACAGTCACTTCTGTGGAGGTACTATCATTACCAACCGTTGGGTCTTAACAGCAGCTCACTGTGTCACAAGGTAATCTACAATTTCTTTTGTGAAAACCATAAAATTATAGTTGATGATTACAGTGGTCTTGGAAACGTGAATGCCGTAGCTGGTAGTCATTTACTGGGCTCAGGAGGAATTGCCTTCCCGATTTTGAGAGGATTCATCCATGGAAGCTATTCTCCTGCTACACTCCAAAATGACATTAGCGTTCTTCAAACTACCTCAACAATTGGATTCACTGCTTCAATCCAGCAAGTTAGCTTGACCACTGGGAATGTAGCAGGTGGAATCTCAGTCGTCCTTGCTGGTTGGGGCACGCTTACAAATGGAGGAAGCGTCCCAAATAATTTACAGCAACTTATCAAGAACACCATCACCGTTGCTCAATGCCAATCTGCTCTGTCTCCAAACCCTGTCACCGCTTCTCAAATCTGCGCTGTAATTGGCGCAGGAAGGGGTGCCTGCCATGGTGATTCAGGTGGCCCATTGTACTTGACTTCTAACGGAGCACAGGCTGGTATCGTCTCTTGGGGAATACCTTGCGGAATTGGGCACCCTGATGTTTACGCAAGAACATCTTCGTACATTGCCTGGATCCAATCTGCTATCAGTCAATAATTGACACTCTATTATCCTATGTAACATTTAATGGAGCATAGACATTTTAAATAAAACAATTGGTCTAATTGCGCATTTTAAAAAGTTCTTGTATTTTATTTTACATGCAAAGTTAAATTAAAATATTTTGATGCTGGAGTGAATTAAAAAACTAGGATTAAAACAGTGAAAGCAATTTGATTTACACAGAATATACCTATTTTTACTGGACATGACACTTTTTGTGAATATGTATTAATTAAAAGTTAACAGAAGCAAAAAATAAAACTGAAATATTTCTTTTCTAATTCTTTTTGGTGCAGATTCCTTACTTGTTTGTGATTAGCAAAAACCAACACCCATATGACCTATCAAACTTTATTTATTTAATCTAAACGATAAGGTACCACGTTCTCACAATAAATATCACAAGAAGGAATGTTATTGTACATAATAAAATAAGGAATATACCCTATACATAATAAATAATTAATCAGTCACAACAACCAGGAAGGAATAAGGTCACATAAATATATCAAACTACCGGATATCTATTTATGAATACTTTCGTGTTGGGTTTGGGAAAACTAATGCAAGATAATCGCGTGATCCCTTTCTAAACGCCTTTTCGCTTTCAGTGGAATGATTCCCATGGGATCCGAGGGAGCAGGCAAGCCGGCATTGCTTGTGGTGGCTTGATGGTAAAAAACTTCAGTCTTTCCACACGTGTGACCATAAATTATGCTATCATCGTCTCTGTAAAGAAACAAAAGAGGATTTACTAGTTTCAATTACTTCTTAATATTCCCCTGACGAAAAAATTGTTACCATATCTTGCGTAAGGATAAGAGCCGAACTCCACTTTCACGTCTTCACTCCTTAAAGTAATCCCTTTCCAGAAACTGATAAGTACCAAAAGAAAGTATGCATACAGAATGATTATAACCACGCAGCCAATAACTACGATATATTTATTAAAATCTCCGAGTTCGATGATGTCTTCAGCGCTTTGGGGCTCCACAAATTCAGTGACGACTATTAACAAAATCCACATCAAGCTCGCTCCGATGGAAAACACAATACCAATTATGCAAGGCACTAGTAATTCTTGTAATTCAAAGCGCAATCCGACAAAGAACGGAATGCATGGCACCACCAGAAAGCTCTGAAGGGCCATGTTAATCAAAGCCCCACGGCTGAAGCTATTGTAAAGCAAAAACGCCCAAAATATCAAATTGAATATTGTTATCAATGTGTATAATAACCCTACTAATAAGCTGCTCTTCCTCAGATTTAAGCAACAAAGTTTTATGTTTTTCAATGTCATTTTGTTAGTATAAAAATTGATTTGGTTGCTGTAGTTACTTACCTCAAAAGGATTTCCGTCAAACCACTTTCGTTAATAAAATCTCGGTGCAGATGCGTAAGAGCCCCTAATTCAACACCACTCCAAGGTCCGCCTTTCTGAATCGTATCCCAATGCGGATTCATGCATAAGTAACTGTAAGGCTCACTGTTTTCATTTTGACAGTTTCCACCGGGATATATCTCCAGACAATGATGAATCTGCTTCTCCAACTTTCCTAAACAATCAACGCAAGTCTGCCACTGTAAAATCGCCACATTAAAAAAAAACAACCCGATTTCGTTTAGCTACCACCAACCACATTGTTTATGATGTCTTGTGTGTCGCACGCGTCTTCATCCAACAAGAGATTTATAACCATATCCTGCTGCCCGCAAATGAATAAAACGACGGTCTTCAATTGCGCGTTGCTTTTTAATTTCAATTTCTCAAGATTACTCGCGAGTTTATTGTTGTTTAAAAACGAATGGCCTTTATGATCAATGGGTGTCGCTTCTTTGCTGCAGAATCCGCTGGATTTTTCCTCCATCGTTAACATACTTAATTTCGACAGTAAAGGCGTGAGCTGTACCCCACTGTGTCTATTAATACCACAGAAATTCTGCCCGCCGTTAATATCGTTCGATAGTGATTTTAACGGCAAGGATAATGAGCGACGGAACTCCTTGTTTCCTCTCTTAGTTTTATCCTCGGGGACTTTCGGGACTTCCCCCTTATTATTTCCTGCCAAATCTAAGGCGACATCGAAATCTTTAATCGACAGCCACACGTCTTTGGTTTCCTCAATTTTTTTAACCGAATTCTGCTGGTCCTGCAGTTTCAAGTTGAACATGTCCCCGTTGCAAATGTAGTACGTGTGCAAGGATTCAGAGACGGGCATTCCATTCGATCGGAAGACAGGGAAAGTCGGGTCCGTAATGGTTTTATAACAAGGCTTCGATTCCTTACTCGAATTATTTAAGCTCGCCTCGAGTTCGAGGTCTAATACTTTCGTGTTGATTCTCATATCGTACAAACTCAGGCTTTTGTTGCACGCGTAATAAGTCTTTTCTTGTTGCAGCGGCAAATTTTCTGTCGCGTTAGATACCGCAGATAACAGAGAATTTAAAGAGCCCTCTGACTGATTTATACGGTCCTGAGCGTTTGTGACGACGTCCTGCTGGTTCAAACAAATGGACATGACGTTTTGATGCAAGATTTTATTTAAATCGCTCATCGGCGTCGAACATATACTCGTGCTGCCCTTAAAAGGAGTACTTGGGACAGGTCGAGTTTCAGTTTTTGCCTCAGTTCTTGCATCGGTTGTTTTACACCGGAGGTTTAGAAACTTTGGACGATTTTGTGACTTTATACAGTTATTGACGTTGTTGGTTACGGTGCAAGCGTCTGTGTCTTCTTCTGGCACGGTAGTAAAGATCAGCGACTGATCTCTCTTCATTGTTAATAATATTGGTTCTTTCGACGGATTACTTTTAAATTGACTCTGCAAAGAATTACCTTCACTATACTTATTTCTTGGGAATGTCTAGGCATCCGGGCGCCCGGAGTTACATGTCCGAGCACTCGGATATGTCTCTCTGTTGATCGTAACCTACGATCAATATAAAAATGAATTAGGGTAGGCGTTGTGGAATTTAATTGCATGTCTTGGATATCGTCATATTAATACTAATTGTCAATCAACTGTGACATAAATCAAAAGTAACTTGAAGCAGCAGGCAGTGGTCATTTTGCGCAACTGCCCTTAATTTTTTAAATAAAACGGTTTTCTTGTTTTGTAGAAACGTCAAAGTGACTCAAGGAACTAAATGCACACAGGCATGTTTAGATATATCGCCAACTCTAATTTATTTCCAATTGATCACTTCTTATGTACAGGATGGACCAAATGTGACACTTTTAATAGGAAACACCTATTTTTAGAAGAGTTAGACAAAAACTGACCTCGGCTCCTGGAGCTCGATTTTTAAGACAAAATTAATGGTGAAGACCGCATTTTGATGTCTTGTACTTAGGAGCTACACGGTATTTTTCAAAATTCTATGATTTCTAAAAGCAAAAATTACATATTCAAGTAGGTTGTGGATGATGATGGCTAAATATTTTTTAAAGATTAAATATTACTTTATTTTTAATAAATATAACGAAGTTATAACGAATAAATGCTAATTTAATCGAAATTGTACAAAAATTACATAAAGTATTAAATTGTCGGCCATTTTGTTCTAAACAAAAACAATTCTGTTTTCTTATGGTTTGAGCTGACATCACCAATTCAAGGACTGGTAGTGGAGCATTTTTCTTATTCCATAAGGTCGAAATGTTTGTTTTTCTAAAATTCGTATTGCAGAAGTTCTTGTTAAGGCAGATGTTTGCTCGAACTGGAGTTGGTTATTTTCGATTTCTCCCAAAACTATGACCTCCTCTAATTCTTTATTTTTGTTTTGAGATTCATAATTTTTAGGTTTTGACAGTTCAAATGACTAAAAATTTATTAAATTGTTTTTAAATCTCAAGAATATATCTTCTTTTAGGATACCACTCATGGTATAGATTAATCGATGCTTCTGAATTTTCGCAAATGTCCATGAAACACTTTAACATTTAATATTAGTAAAGGAGACAGTGGTTTAGAAATAAAAAATCAAGAAAGTTTATATCCGTAAATATAAATCAAAATAGATTATATTCGTAGATACGTATTTCGGTAGCCATCTTCAGTACACACGCACACTGACAAGTTAAAGGTACTTCATGAAGTCTTGGTTGGTGTAAATAATATAAAATGTCGTATTTCTCGTAGTTTTCATACATGTTTAATTATCTCCCTAAGACTATGGAGATACTAAAATTGAAGAGAAATGCAAATAATGTAAGAGATTGTGTCAAACTATATCAACGGCCTATCAGGAAGTTACAAAAACCTAAATTGTTTAGTTATCGTCATCCATAGCCTACTTCAATGCTGTAAAACAAAGTTTTTATTAAAACTTTGAAGCTCTAGAGGGTGTTCAATTTGAACCGTTCACCATTGCTAATTTTGTTATTTTTAAAGCTATAAAGTCGGTTAAATTAGCAAAGATTCTCTAATTTTCATGCTCATTTTAAGTTTCCAATCAAAGAAACAATTGCGCTGCTAGTTGTCAAAATATTTGTGCAACCGTACTTTTTTTAAATAGCAATGTAGTAATTTTTATAAGCCATTCGGTAGGCATTTTTTTTCTCTTTACAATGATATCAAAATTTCTTAAATTTTAATAGGCCTTCTTTATCTCTACGATTACCAGCCGGTTTGAAAGCATTTTCATTTGCAAGTTTGGCCTCTAATTTCTTGAAATATTGTTTATTTGGCGGAATACGGTTCGGAAATCTTTCAATGTAGGTAGTACGTGCCGCACGAACATTTTTTTGATTAGCAAAATAAATTTCTAACACATCGCATTTTTCAAGATGTGGAATATTCATTTTAATTGATGAAAATAAACTCAAAGGAAATTGACAGCGACAATAGTTTCATTTATTTATTTGTTTACGTGCGAATTAGATAGATATCATTTGTCAATTATTTAGATAACTAGATTTATGCATCAACATGATCTACTCATTTCATTATTTTGTAAGCAAATTTAAGGAAATTTGATATCATTATAAAGAGAAAAAAAATGTCTGCCGAATGGCTTATAAAAATTAATACATTGCTACTTAAAAACGTACGGTTGCACAAATATTTTGACAACTAGCAGCGCAATTGTTTTTTTGATTAGAAATTCAAAATGAGCATGAAAATTAAATCTTTGCTAATTTAACCGACTTTGTAGCTTTAAAAATAAAGTTAGCAGTGGTAAACGGTTCAAATTGAACACCCGATTATCTCAAAAACTGTTTGAATAATATATCAAGTGTTTTATATTTTTGTAAATAAAATTTTATGTTCTTTTAGAAATGTAAAAATATATAGTGTGTTCCGTATAAAAATTCTTGCTTATATCTCACATATTGAGCACTCTAGAAAAAAAAAATTGGAGCAATGAATTCTGCATGAAGAAGTGCCTTAAAGAAGTTTTTAGAGAAACCAAAAATTTTCATAAACAAAAAAGTTATGAAGGTTTATAGAAATCGCAGAATTTTGAAAAACACCCTGTAGCTCCTAAGCGATACAAGATATCGAAATGCGGTCTTCGCCATTAATTATGTCTTAAAAATTGAGCTCCAAGAGCCGAGGTCAGTTTTAGTCTAACTCTTCTAAAAAAAAAGGTGTTTCCTATTAAAAGTGGCGAATTTGGCCCACCCTGTACAACGTCCGGGTATAAATTTAACAAAACTTTTATTAAGAGATTTAGGAAAAATGAGACAAGGGAAAAACGACCAAGTGAAAGACAAGGAAAAATTAAAACGAAAACAATGAAGGAAATAACAAAGCAGGATGAAAAACTGAAAGTAAAGAAAAAATTAGGAAAAAAACAAACCAAAAATGAACTGAAAAACAAAAAAGCAAATATTAAATGAAAGGAGAAACAAATGAAAAATAAGGAGAAAATTAAAATTAAGAAATCAAATGAAAAAACAAAAGCAAATGCGATAAACTTAATGGAAAAAAATTAAATTCAAAAGTTCGAAACAAAATTAAAATAGAAAATTAAACAATAGAAAAATAAAGCAAATAATAAATTGAAAGTTGTGATTTATTTATTTTTTAATTTTATGTATAAACTCGTCGTGTCGCATGTCAAATGAAAGGTCTTAACGAGGTGAACTTGACCGAACAAAAAAAAATGTACACTCAAAAAAAAAAATACACAAGCTCAAAATTAAAAAAAAATAAAGCATTGTTTAGATCTAACCCCAGCAAAACAACTTAACTCAAAACTCGGAAGTCAAAGATCAACTTAATCCAAGGCAAAAAAATTTAAAAATAGGGAGGAAACTTAAAAAATTAGAATTTCGAGAGCATATATTGGGTCAAAGTTTTTCATAGAATTTCCCGAATAGACTTTTAGCGGCGATCGCACGTGGCCACAGGAAGAAAATATCCAAGGCTAGCACCATGCAGACCACTTTTCGTCAAGATCAACCCAACCCAAGGCAAGAAATTAAGAAAAAATCTATAAAAATTAAAAAAACCAAGAAATTAAAAAAAATTAAATAAAAATTAGATCTAGTCCAAGCAAACTCAACCCAATTCAAAATTCGGAAAAGGTCAAAGATTAATCCAGAATTAGATTTTTGGTGGCGATCGTCCATCGGCGTCGCCACCAGGAGAAAATGTCCAAGGCTAACACCATGTGAACCACTTTTGGGCAAAGGTCACGATCAACCCAACTCAAGGCAGAAAAATAGGAAAAAATCTATAGAAATTGCAAAAAATAAAAATTTTAAAAAATTAAAACAAAAATTAATGTAAAAAAAATTGAAAAAATAGAGAAAAATCTTAAAAAATTAGAATTTCGAGAGTGAAGGCCCGAAAAAGTCAAGCCAACCCAAGGTAAAAAAAATAGGAAAAAAACTTTAAAAAATTCAAATTTCGAGTGACAAAGTTCAACAAGACTAAAGGTCAATCCAATCCAAATTCAAGAAATTGGAAAAAATCTTAAAAAAAATTAGAATTAGATTTTGGCGGCGATGGCCACCGGGAGAAAATGTTGAAGGCTAACACTATGCGAACCACTTTTCGGCAAAAATCAAGATCAACCCAACCCAAGGCAGGAAAATAATTGCAAAAATTAAGAAATTAAAAAAAAAAATTTTTAATAGAAAAATTTAAAGCTGCAGGTCAAAGTCAAGCGAAATTTTAAGATCAGCCCAACTCAAACAAAAAAATTAAGAAAAAACTAATTAAAACAAGAAAACTTTAAAATTCGAAAAACAATTATGACGTTATCAACATTTTTTTTTTTTTTAATAGCAAAAGACACCTGTCCGAGCGTTTTCTCGAAATGTCAAAAAGAAAGAAATTATGAATTTTATTCCACACTATAGAGCCTTACTGTATTTATACGTACAATCCGCCCGGATGCATATCTTTTTGACTAGACGTCCAAGTGCTTGAAAGTGCAGCTCTGTGACCTATACGACTGGGCGCCCGGGCACTTAGACATTCCCATATTTCTTCTGAAGTTAACCGTTAACCGTTAACACAGATAATAGATCTCTCCAGATAGCCAACAAAATAAGACCGAATGGATGCTCTAAAAATAGTTTGTTAAATATTCAATAGATGTCATTCACAAATGTCGTCACAAGGCATAGAGAGCACAACGATCAAAACACTCGCAAGAGGCGCAATTATTTCATAGGTAAACATCATTATCATTTTGGTTTTCGAAGATTTTCTAATAAAAAAACAAAAAATAAACAACACTGTCGTTCACAATATTTTTAAAGCAGAAATTTGTGCGCCCTCTATTGGATAATAAATCGTTAGTGGTGCCTTCGGCGCCTCACGTCGGTACTTTATCATAAATACTGGCTTTGCAAATTCGAAAACTGAACATTAATCAAAAACCATTTGCTAATTCCGAAGCTCAATTAGCTCATTTACTGCCAAATGTCTCTTTTAAGTAATGGAGAAATAAGCGTAAAGTGCCAGGACACAATAATGTGACGCACGGTTATAAATGCTCTCAATTTTCGTTTTAAACTTTACATCACACCATTTAGTTGCAGAATTTGTTTAAATATTACTTATATTTACAGGTTTTGGTTTTCCACTCTGCTACTCTAAGTAGCGCCACCAATTACCTCACAGACTGTCTCCACACTAACACTCAATTTGTCTCCAAATTAGAGCGTCCAATTTAAAATATTTTATGAGCGATCTATCTAGTTCTGTTACCTGTGCCTTTAATTACTTACAGTTTTTAAACTTTTGTTATTCAAATACTGGCTTGCAGTTTTTAACTTCTCAGATTCCTCTAGAAGCCTCTCGTAATCACCTTCTTCAATGTAGACTCGCAACAGTTGGACACCTATTGGAAGTTTAAATCGGTACTTGATGGTTTCTGCGGGTGATTTGATACGGTATGGATCGGTTAAGACCAGGCGCTTTGTTATCGTTGAGCCTAGCTGTGTCGCTACGACTCTGTGATTAAATCCGTGTGTATTTAATTTTAAAACTAGTACACATCAAAAACACTACTTACTTACTTGTTATGGTATAAGAGAGTCCCTCCTAAGACGTGGTCTATTTTTTGGCACTGTCTCAATATGTGAATGGCTTCCAAAAAGACATTACTCGCACTCTAAAATAAAAAGCACGTAGCATTTATAACACCATTGATGTTCTTACCTTTGGTAGCTGAATTGAAGGAATGTTGGAGAACGTATTTCCACCATACATCAACACTTTTACATACGTATCAAACATGTAATACAATTTAGCTGAGAACTGTAATCGTGTTTCACATAATCGCGACATTGTTTCTAAGTCCTTATGAAAAAATGTAATAAACGATGATAAAATGTGAGAGCGATACTCGAGCACCCAATCAGCGATGTTACGATCAGTACCTACCACCTTAAAACTAAATAATTAAAAAGTCTCTTGGCATCAATTAAAGACTTACCAAAGTGTACCTCCCGTAATCACAGATGCAAAACTTTCCGCTCTGTAAAGCGAGGACCCGGGGGCAATTAAAGACCGTCTTTAGGCAGAAAGCTGTCCCAATTATCTGGCCACAAAGAGAAGTCCGCTGTTGGTCAGACACCCAATTTGGGTGGAAATATAATATTGGGGACGTTGAGTCGTCGCCGACTTGTTTTAATTTTTCGAATTGTGTGTCATACACGAACATGATCATCATTTCTCTGTGATAAAACGGCGTGATTTTATTTAAAATATTAATAAAAAAATACTCACTTCGCCATATTTATTAATTTCCAGTTTCTGCGTTGTATGTAATGTGATCTGTGATATTTTTACATTTTCTTAAAAAAACGACATAACCTACAATTATTTTGGGATGTAAACACAATACTTTAGCCAATGCCGATTAAAATTATTGCACGTTAAAAATATGCCGGAGTATGAACATTTCTATTTAAAAATCGATATACTTGAATTTTTACGTAATCTTATAATATTTTATATTTTTGAGATGCATGTAAATATGTACATAATTTGATTAATGTAACCTGCAGTGCTGCCAACCGACCAAGCGTACATTTTGAAAGATATGTTGGTAATCATGAAAACTTTCGGTAGATGTCTCTGAATTTCGGTAGATCATTAATAAAATACAAAGTGGTCAAGAATAACTGTTTGAGTTGGCATTAAGAGCTTCTTTTTCAGCTATTTGCAACACTATTCTGTTGGTCTATTTGACTTAACCTGAACAGCGACAGGATTGTAGGTTATGTGAACGAGGAATAGTTTTATTTTGAATCTGACGCTTGTAAAGTGACGGCTATCAGTGACAAGCCATCAAAAATCGGAAATTACTTCAGTCGCACCATTTAAATATAAAATTGAGCACTATCAACTCAAACGGTGACTCTTCACCACTTTGTATATAAAGTTGATCGAAAATATAAAATATAGAATATTTTAAATATTAAAAATTTAAATACCAAAACAAAACCGCAGCAGTAATTTTTTCTTTGTGTTTTTAAGTAGGTACAGCTGAAATCAATAAAAACGGGAAATGTCAAAAAATTGATTTTTTTTTGTATCAAGTTGACAATTAATTGACAAATACAACCAAATTTACAATTGGAAAAATTTCATTTCCCGATTTTTTTTTTTTTACTGCAGCTGTAGATATACTTTTAAATTTCGGTAGAATTAATTTGAATTCGGTAGATCGGTAGATTGAGTTCAAAATCGCTAGAGTTGAGAACACTGGTAAACTGTAGAGTCAGTGTTGCCAACTTAGGGGTTTTAATCTAAATTTAGGGGTAATTTTTATGAATCGTCTTTTTAGGGGGAAATTATTCTTAGAGTTTTTTGTAGGGGAAAGAATGAAATCGAAATTAAAAATTAGTACAAACCTGTGCATGATACAAGAAAAAATCCTTTTTAGTCGTTTTCAAATGCACAATTGGTTGCTTATTTTGCTGGCTTTAGCTGAATATTTAATTAATAAAAATTTACTTACATTTTTTTGCAGAACCTTCTTGTGTGGTTTATAACACTAAATACTTTTTTTGTATAAATTCATTTCTATTTCAATCTTTAAGTCATTCATCAGGTTTGAGTTTGATTTCTAAAGTAGGTTTTGGAAAAGAACATGAGGGATATTTAGTGACAATTTAGGGGGTTTTAACAAAGTACGTACATCAAAGAGTTGGCAACACTGGGTAGAGCCAACTAGTATCACCAATGTTTAAAAAGCAGACATCGCTGAAGAGTTACAAAAAAATGAAGAAGCATTAAAAATTCATAAATTTGAGGAAAATAGTTGATTAATAATAAATTTTAAAAAAACAAAACCATCTGCAAACAATGGTGATAAAGAAAACAAAATATATGTGTAATAAAAATTCAAAAACAATCAAATTTAAAAAAATAATAAAAACAAGAGACAACTGATTTTACAACATAATTTAATAGATTGATTTTTTTATAAAAAGAACAAAGAGAAAAAGGAAATACTAGAATTTTAAAAAAAATTCAAAATAATAACTTTGAAAAAGGATAAAAACAAAAGACGATCGAGTTAAAAAAAACAGGTATCCTTCAAGAGATGTCAAAAAAATTCTCAATGTAGAAAATCTCTCAATTTGTAGCTAGATTCAGGAATAGATTTTTAAAAAAGTAAAAAATTCTTTAAAAATACAAACAAACTAAAGGCGGACGATTTTACAGCGCAATTCAGTTGATTAATAATACATAGATTAAAAAAAGAAACAATTTAAAAGAATAATGACAAAAAAAATAATAATAAAAATTCAAGAAATTAATAATATAATTAAAAAGAAATGGGAGGTATAATAAAAACGAAAGACAAATTAATAGATAATTTAAAAAAATGAAAAGAACGATGAGAAAGCAAAACAAATACGAGAATATTTAAAAAAATATATATATAATAGAAACAAAAGACGATCGATTTTATAACATAATTCAGTGAATAAATAAATAAATTAATTAAAAAACTGTTTGGGAGGAAGTTTCAAAACAAGAAAAACAAATGAACAAAATTTAAAAAATATGTAATGAATTATTTCAACCGGACACTGAAAGAGGCACTAACGCTCAGCAATTTCACCGGACAAGAATCTACCTTAATTAAAAAATATGTAACAATAATATTTAAGAAAAATAAGGACAAAAGATACAACAAAGCAGAATCATAAATTAAACAATCGAAAAAGAACTTTCGATGTGTTTCAACAGATGGCGCTGTTGAACATCTTATAACAACGCAAGTCATTTTTTGTAACCGTTCAGAAAAATGATTTTATCAGTTGAAATGTCAATAACCAGTGAATCACACTCATAGAAACAAAAGAAAATAAGACTACAGGCAAATTTCATTACGGAGCGTTGTTGGATATCATATAATAATGCAAAAAATTGTTTTAAATCCATGTTTTTATTTCATTACATGCTAGAAAATATTCCAACGAAAAGCAATAATATTGAATCTTACGGTAAACTCCCACAATGCCGAGCGATCACGCCGGTCATTGAAAAATTAATTCTCATACTGTACACGAAAGTAAAATGAGTTGCCTACTTTCAATTTTTAAGGCGCTAACGATTTAAAATGGACGGTAATTTTGAAAATAAGGTTGCGAATACGAAAAATTCTGACTTGCGTATTTAAGGAGCTTTGTATTTATTTTAAAGTACGTACATAACCTCATCACCTTTTACTCTAAAACATGACGTAAAAAGAGCACTTATAAAGGGATTTATCTTTAAGGTTGGCAACATTGGAGTCAACTGTGTCATCATGAAATCATATAAAGAATAGTTATTATCGATGCGTGTGTGTTTTTATGTAAAACTAAAACTCCTGTGAATGATTAATTGCTTCAAATATTGATTTGAATCATTTTTAAATTACTAAAAATGTTCTAGGGTTTTTCGCTTGTCATAGAACTTACTGATATTGGTAGCAGTAATTTTTGAAATTTGCTTCAACTGTCTTAATGGATTTAAAAAGTGAATTAATTTACATAAGTAAGTCATTAAATAGATTAAAATCATATGATTGCAAATTAATAATTGATCTATTTTCCAGGAAACGTGAAAAAACCGCTGCAGAATTTTTTAAGTTACATCACTCAAGAAGATTCTTTTATTAACAATATAAGGGTCCACCTACTCTATGTTCTCCTTCTACTATTAGCGTTGCTGTTACTTGTACGGTTAACAATTAAATGGTATTTTACTTTGCGAGTTCAAATTGCACACGAGAATTTGTATAAAGCAGCATCAGTATGTTACACTAATTTCCTTGTATCTTCAGTAGGTGATTGTTTTCTTCCTTCACAGACAAACGATGTGTTAACTTGCATAAGAATTCTACGCAGATACCCACATATAATGAATTTACTATTACCCGAGAGTGGATACTCTCCTTTCATGGTAAGTTTGAATATCTGTTCTGTATGTTTCTTGAAAATCCTTAGTTTTCAGATGGCTTGTTTAAATGGTCACACGCAAGTTGTGAAGCACATGATAACCGCAGGTAATTACTTACTTAAAGTAAGTAGTACTGAAAGTACTTAAATAAATAAATTTGGGTTTCAGGTGCAGATGTTCATGGGAAGTCTCGGCAAGCTGAGAGCCCTTTTTACCTGGCGATTTATAATCACATTAAAAACCCATCCGTTAAAGATGCGTCCTGTATTCATGCCCTGTATTATGCTGGTGCTGACATAAACGAAACCAACGGGAAAGGTTATAGCCCCATTCAAACAGCATCTGCATTTGGGCATACTGGGCTTGTGAAGTGGTTGTTGTCAAAAGGAGCCAAATCAGATTGTGTTCCTTCCCCTTATATACTAGCAAGAATTCAAGGTAAGGTGTATTCTTTCCCCTATTCATATTTCCAGTGATTTATTTTTTGTTGTAGGTCATGTAGAAACTGCAGCACTTTTCAAAAAGAAATAAATGTGTGACCGCAATGAGCTATTTATATAAAGTTTGGAAAGTTTAAGGTTTAATCCATCTTTTAGTTAAGAAAATTAGACTAAATGATGTAAGTTTATTAAATAATTATTAGTACAAAAACATGTGTTTCAGGAAACGCCTCAATTATTTAAATTAGTAGCAATACGTTACAGTCTTTCATAAAGATATAGGTAACCCAATTCTTTCGGTGGATTTTCTGAAAAGGCCACTTTATTGTCATTGTAAATAACCCAGCGGCCTTCTTTCAGAATATGTATAACATAATGCCCAACCATGGTTGACGTGCCCATATGAGAAACAAATGCGATCAGCTTGTATTCTGAAAATATACATATTTGGCAGGAACATTATAAAAACAAAGGAAGAATAATAATTACTGCTAACTCCATCTCGATAGTCTGGTTTTGCAGGTGCCGAAGTGCTAACAAATTCATCTTGATGTGAAATGATCCAATCAACGGCTCTTTCGACATTATTATCAGTTGCTTTCAATGCCTTGTACGCTTGATTCTGAGTGAAGCCCATTCCCGTTAAAAATGGTATAGCTTCTGGATCAGGTACAAAAGTTATACACTCGGTTCCAGGTGGAACAAATGGATCCGCAAAATCTGAATCGGTTATGTGTTCCATTATCCAAGTCGTAGCTGCCTCAAGGCCAGTGTTTTGGGTGAAATACACTGCCCTTTTGCAGGCCTCCGGTGGAAAACCTGCCAAGACAAAAATCTACATATTTGAGAGTTCTTATGATTTTCCAAAAATTACACACCCATCTCAGCCAATTCTGATAAAACATTTTGATCCATAACGAGCGCTGGAGGGCTACCGACTAACTCAGGGAGTGGTTCTTCATCTGGTTGTGGCCCCATCGCTCTGAGAGACGAGAGGTCTAAAACATCAGGCATTTCCATGGCAACATCTAATTTGATAGGCACCCAGTCTTCTCTTAAAGTAAACTTCTTTAATTGGATTAGGAGATAATCGGGAAATGTTGCAAGTCGAGTTGTCCTGAAATGAACGAGAAAGTTTTGGCAGTCAATTGGCAGCTAAGTGAACCTACTTTCTGGCAGTTGTTTTTGCATTTAACGCAGTACTGAAAAACTGGTCTACGATTTCAGCTTGAGTGAACAACTCCAAGCAAGAAAATAACTTAATTTTCGGTCGTACTAATGAGTCAGGCTCTAATTTCCTGCCCTGATTTTCTGCCTCTAATTTTCTTGCTTCATATGCGGATACCTTGAATGCAACAGTTAAATATTATTACAAGATATTTTGAAGATTTATTATTAGACCTCCTCTTTATTAGTGGCAGCCTCCAAAGGAATATTCAACGCAAGGACCGTATCAGATCTGTGTGAGTACTTCACTTTCTTGCTGGTGTTACACTGAACACGCTCTTCTACTTTAAATTTGAATGCATCACTCGGTTGAAAATCGTTCCTGCAGTTACGTTCGAGCAAGTTTAGGATGTGCAGGAAAAATTCTTCAGCATCCTGTTGACGTTTCGTGGAAAAATCTGGGTGGCCACGTCCAACCAAAGTTTTGAACATGAGAGGAGATATGCCTGGAGGTTCTGAATCTGAGTCTTGAGGCTGCTGTGAGTACTTTCCAGATAATAATCCAACACCAATTTTAGACCTAAAAATGAGAAATAATTAATTTATGAAGAAAGTTGTAACAATTTAATTGACATTAAATCCTACATACATCTGAACGTTAAAATCATTTGGAGGATCTTCGCTTTTCTCAAATATCGAATTTGCGTTATTTACATATTTCTGAATAAAATCCGGCACTACAAATAACATCTGCATGATGCTGTTGAGGTAGCATGAATTTCCTAGATTCGTCATGCCTGTGTATCCTGACCCATAGATGGGGGTCAATTGGCCTCCGCTCTCCTGCAAAGTGAACCACTCGGATTTCTTATTTAATTCTAATTCAAGCTCAATCATTGACTTTTCGGTTTTCTCCATGTTTGCTATGTTTATGCCTAAAAATTTAATTTTAGACACATGACTGATGATTAATAACATTTTGTTGTTAAATTTTTTTATGCATTTTGTAGATTTAGGGCCAGTGTTTCCATCTTTATCTGGCAAATAGCAAATAGTTTATGAATGGTTGAGTGATTTTTATGAATTGTTTTCATGGTAGTTATCCATCAGTTAGTTTATCAAGTGGTGGAAAAACTGGGCCTTAGTGTAATACAAGAAACATAACAACACCTATGTACCTTTACATAAAAAAATAGTTAAATTTACCCCAATGTGCTAAATGCTCAATAAGTTTCGGATCATCCACCAAGTCATCCTCTGTATAACTAAAAATGTCAGCTTTTCCATCCTTGGTTATAGTCCCAAGCTTTACTGCCAGAGGGTACTTTGTTACATTATAATGTTCAACGGCATGATTATTACCCCCAGAACCATCATAGAATTTACGTCCGCATAAGATAGACCCATCCGTTAAATTTAACCACAAGTTCTCAGTTTTATCGCATTTCTCACATTTCCATCCGGATGGAGGAATGCGTTTGCCATTATTCAGCTGCAGAAGATTATCTGTATGTACGGTTATAATTCTTGCTTCACCATCCCAAGTACCAGACAAAGCTTCCAATTCTGCCAACATTGCAGCTGACTGAATTTCTATTATTGCATTAACAGATTTTATGACCTAACAAAAGACTACATTAATCAACACAGAATCGAAGTGAAAACTAAATAATCATTTACCACTTCTGGTAAACCACTGTTAGGCCAAGGAATAGTTGTGAAATTGGGCAGAACAACGATATTATAAACATCCTCATACTCGAACTTTTTTTTGTTGACATCGGGATCGAAACCACCTTCCACTCCGATGGCAAGCCGAGTGATTTTCTTCTCTGGCCCGTCACCTTGCGATGGTGAAGACACCTAAATATTAAAAATGCAGCACCATTTTCTCAAGTAACAAATAAGATTGTACCTCGCGCTTGAATCGCTGAATGTGCAAGAACACTGCATGCCCCGTCTTCTTGTAGTAAAGGTCCACATACTGCCTTCCGAATCCGTAGAAGCTGCTGAGGCTCACAAACAGGCCAGTATCTGTCTCCTAAATTTATTTTTTGGTAAGTCAGCAACGGACGTAACCACAAATTTACTTACCGGATTGTCGAAGCTGAAGACGCACTCGTCTTTGTAGACCTTGTTGTTCGCATCTGGTATTCTAATTTTCGACAGGTGAGGCTGAAGTGCTTCCATTTCTTTATTTGCTGATTATTAATGTAGTTATGAGTTTGCAAATTAACCTATCACTGCCGAAACACGAAAATTTTCTGACATCAAACAGTGACGCCAACTTAAATGTAGTGATTAATCTTTAGCAATGTCATTTACCGTGTAAATTTTACAGGAATCTGTCAAAATTGGGACGGCTTAAGAAAATTTACTCAAGAAGCGCATTTATTGAAGCACTGGAATAAATAAATCAATTTACGAGCAAAGAATTAAGGCAAGGAAACCTATGGCAGTAAAGAAAGTAATTACATTTGACGGAAGTTACCAGTTTACAGTAGGTCAGTTTCTGGAATATGACGGTTTATTAACATTTGCGGAATTTATGCTTGTATCTGAGTTTAGGCCGAATGTTTATTTATTTATAATGTTTATTTTATTTATTTAAAAAGTAAATGACATTTACTTTTGGAAGTTCACTGGCGCAGCAAGTGTAATGTAAGCAAAGTCAGTAGATTGATAAAGTACTGGCACGAATGACATGTCAACGAATAAGACACCATGACGATCAAAAGGCGCTGTCGAATTTTGTTTTTAATTTTCAACCATTATTAAATTGATTTTCAAAGTGTTTTCTAATCAAAATGTAAGCAATAAGCAACAGCTTTATCCTCAACTTTACGTGAAAAATGTTTAAAACGAAAAACATATGCGCCCTCTACTGAATAAAAGTTGATTCGTGGTGCCTAGGCCGTTTTATGTCGGAACTTTACAGTGTTGCCAGAAGTAGTGACTTATCACCAGATCTAGTGAAATATTACCAGGTGATTATTTGAAAAAAAATCGAAATTTTCTAAATATGAAATAAGAAAAATTTTATAACATTTCGTATAATCGTTCTTTTTTTTTAAATTTATTAATTTATTAAATTGTGTTGTAAAAGTGATTGGCTTTTGTTTCTATTTAATTTTTTTAATTTGATTGTTTTTCAGTTTTTATTATTTTATTCTCTTTGTTGTTTTGTCATCATTCCTTTAATTTTTTAATCTTCTAATTTATTAATTTGTTAAACTGTGTAAACTGTGCTATAAAAGCGATTTGTATTTTCTTTTCATTATTTACTCTTAATTTGATTATTTTTCAATTTTGTTTTTGTTTTTAGTCGCCATTCTTTTGAAATTGCTTTTTTTCCCAAATTTATTACTAATCTACTGAAATGCGCTGTAAATTTAAATTTGTACCTAAATATTTAACATAATTTTTAAAGTTTCAACAATGTCAATAAATCACTGAGAACAAAAGTTTAAACTTGTATTTTTCAGTTGATGACTGGTGACTTTTTTCGGCTAATCTGGTGACTTAAATTTTGATTGTCTGTTCCAAGTACAGGAGATCAAAATTGCTTGTCCTGATTCTGAACTACCTTCCATGACTTTAATATCGATATTTACATCTATCATATGAACGTTAGAACGAAAAGCAGTGAGATTCATGAAACTTACATCCAATTAATTAATAATTATTAAAGAACATAATTATTGTTTAATCAGATTGCTATTACAATGAAATAAATCATTTTTCATGAATGAATGGAAATGAATTGTCAGCAAAATCTTGGGATATCTAGTAAATTCCCCAGATCTTCCTATATTTCTAACTTCATTTATATAGTTAGATGGAAATATCGATATCAAGCTCGTGGAAAGCAGTGTAGGATCAGGACCATCAATTTCGATCTCCCTGTATTTTTAGTTCAATAATAGAACTTATTTTGTTAAATTTAGGCTTGATTTTTTGATCTGTCCGTTAAAGTTATCGGCAAGTAACTTGATTTTTTTGAATGGTTGATTCATTTTTATGAATTGTTTCCATGGTAGTTTAGTTCTGTTTAACAAGAGATGAAAAATCGCCTCTTAGTGTAGTAAGTGGTGAACTGCATAGATTGTGGACGTTATAGCATTTCGTGAAACGCTTGTGTACGCCTATGACAAGCAGCGGCCATATTTAGTTACCATTTTGGACAAGAAACTCCCTCCTGTTAATTCTTTACTCGTAGGCTTTTGCTGAGGTTTTGCAAATTAACCTATAGGAGAGGCAACTTAACAAGCGGTGCACGTCATTAATGACGTCAGACGTGTCGTCAGAAGGTAGCTATGTCTGCCATGTAACAAAAGAAAAAATAATTTTTGAAAGTAACATAGTAATGTATTAACGTTGTAAAATCACAATGAAATACTTCTTCTATAAAAACTTAAGAAATCTGAGTAATAAGTGTAAAGTAAATATGCTCCAAATATTTTATTAATAGCCGTAAAATTCTGATGAATTTTTGTTTTGAGAGTTGGTATACCTCAAAATTTATCGTTGTTGCCAATTTGGTATGTCAACAAGTTTTGTGGTGGTTTCAGTTACTTTTATTTCCTTCAGTATGCCTAAAAGTTTATGTAAACAGACGAAGGAAGTTTTTGGTGTCTCATCAACTACTTCGAAACAGAACGTGACAATGGTGGTTCATTATTACCATTATGCGCTGTTCGAGAGGTATTACAGTTGTATACATAATATGAGTTATATAAAACACGATTTTATTTTAGCGTGCTGCTGAAGCATGTGGCTTAAGTATTGCTACTATTAGTAGAATTTCAATGGCATCAAAAGAAAATCAACCCTTGTCTTCACTTAAAAGGAAACGAACCAGAGCTAAGCCTACTGTTGATGTGGATGATGCAACTCAAGTTGCAATACCCAATGTTATTTATGAAATATATAGCAACCACTAGCATTTACGAATAATTTTTTTGTATGTAAACTTGTCAGCATGTTACAAGTAAAAGTTTGCTGAGTTTGTTAAAAGAAAGAGAATTGTACAACGGAAGCTTATCATCACTTGGCAGAGCATTAAAAAAAATTGCTTTTCGTTGGAGAAAAGATGACTGCCGAAGAGGGTTGATGGAACTGCAGCATATAGCGTTAGCACGGGTTGACTTTTTGCAAAAGTGGCTATCACAAAGAAACTTTTTGTTTGATAATGGTATGTTAAAACCTCAGTTGCTGCTCTAGTCTCCTTGTAAGTTTTTCAGTGAAAAGTTAAATAGAAACAACAAACTATAATACATTAATGTTTTAGGCATAAACCTCCAAAAAAATATGTAATTGACAATATCGCAGCACAACATGGTCATAAAATTCTTCGATTGCCCCCATACCACTGCATATTTAATCTGATCGAGAATATTTGGAGTCTCACCAAAAATTATTATAATAATTATATTGGACGATATGGTTTGGTATAGGAAATTGTTTGAAAATGTAGGAAGAAGCCTTGCAAACGATTACTGCTCAAACTTGGGTTATTGAGCAAACAGAGGCAGAAATAATCAGATGGTGGGAACATGAAGATGTGTGCCCCCTTATTATAAATTTGGAAGAAGACTCTAGCTCCTGCTAGTGACAGTGATGCTGATTAAAGTTTTTAAATTTTTTTAGTATTTATACGTGAGAAGGAAGAACGGAACTATGTTAAAAATTTGGTGGCAATTAATATTGTGTAAAATTATGATAAAATATTTAAGTATTGACTGGCACTTTTTTGAGTGACATTAATTTGCTATGAAAATGAGTATAGCAATGTGAAATATCTAATATAGAAAATGGAATATCATTATCGTAATCACAAGAAAATAAAACAAGTGGATTCTTTCCTTCAAAAATTCGATATACAAATTAGAATTACAGTTATTAACAGAAAGACTGAAACTTATGGGCTCAGTTTAGTATTTGTAGGTAATAATTGAGGCAAAGTAATTTAACAAAAAACATAACTCACCCAGATTGTCTTAAGTATGTTTATTTTGCATTACTTACCCAAATTTATGTAATAAAAATTATAATAAATTAAACTAGATTCTTATTTGATGAAAGTTGTGCAATAAATACCTTCAAAATTACAAATGTTTATTAATGGTTCATTGTATTAGTGCCCGAAGAAGCATTGAGAAGTCGATGAATTTGACTGTCAAGGAGAAATGATTACGAATTTGTTATTTAACAGTAGATTCCAAACTTATTTTATGATTTTAACTTCCACTTCTCTTCACTCTACCCTGAATATTTTTATTTATATACATGTTTACAACAGATGAATGTTATTGTCAGCATATAACCTTAAATTACGTATGTCAGCTGATATATCAAATCCTGCCATCCGGCAGCAACGCATAATGTGACGTCATGAAATCGTAGATGACGTGCACCGCTTGTTAAGTTGCCTCTCCTATACCGTGAGCTATTTTTTGACATCAATCAGTAATGCCAACTTAAATCTAATTAATTTAGCAAAATCAAGGTACTGCATCCATTTTACGAGGATCTGTTAAATCGGGAAAATAAAAAAATACTTAAATCATGAAGCGACAAAAAAAAAGAATTCATTGTGAGGCGCTGATACAAATAAAGAAATAAAATTTCGAACTTGTCTCTCTTGCGCCTACTTCCGGTTGACCTTGAAAGATAATTATGTCACCATCAAATTCTTTGTAGTCTTTTATTATTTAAATTTTTCCGCAATTTCCTACTATATCATTTCAGGACTGGCACGAGTGATCAGAAACATCCGATATAAACTACATATACAGGATGTTCACGGCAAGCCGCTGCAATAGCTAACTTTTTTATTTAAATTTTTACGAAGTAACTTAAATTAGAATAGTGTCAGTGCTTTTGCCGCTTGATTTTATAGCAACATCGGAAAAAGAAGTGGAACATTGCGTCCAAAGTCGACTATTTTATAAATTGTTTAGTTAATAAATGTTGATGTCTACAGTAACTATTTTTTTATTTGAAATTTGACGTAGTAACTTGAACCTATCAGAAAAACAAATAACTGTCTGGTTTTCGAGATTTTCAATTGTTTTTAACTTTTTATTTAAATGGGACATTGCGTTTTTTATCACAGCAACGGTCTGAGGATATCAAATTAATTATGTTTATAAAGTACAAATGTTCAAGAATCACTGTTTGAGTTGGCAGTCCCGAATTTTATTTTTAAGTGGTACAACTGACTTGACACTGACGGGCGTCACTTTACAAGCGTCGATTGACATTTCAAATTAAAATTAAAACGCTAATATTTATTCACATAACCTACGAACTTGTCGCTGTTCAGGTTACGTCAAATAAACCAGCAAAATATGGAGGGAGATCGAAATTGATTGTCCTGATCCTGCGCTGCTTTCCACGAGCTTGATATCGATATTTACATCTAATTATTAAAATGAAGTTAGCAACATAGGGAGATCTGGGGAAATTACTAGAAATCTCAAGATTATGTTGACAGTTCATTACCGTTCATTCATCAAAAATGGTTTACTTCATTGTAAAGATAATAATTATGGTTAAACAATAATTATATTCTTTATTAATTAGGTTATGTTTAGATGTATGTTTCGTGAATGTTCTATGCACGTCACTGCTTTTCGTTTTAACCTTCAAGTGATAGATATAAATCTTGATATCAAGCATACGGAAAGTAGTGTAGGATCAGGACAATCAATTTCGATCTACCTGTATGTTCGATTGCACTGGTTGCAGTGTTGCAAATAGATGAATAAGAAAGTGCTCTTAATATATTGCCAACTCAAACACTTATTCTTGATCACTTTTTACACTCAACGGCACAAAAAGCGACTCTATTATTTTTTTAAATAAATTATATGATGACATTTTTTGTCAATTTTTTTCTGCTCATCGGTGAATAGAACATTTTCAATAATCCGTAGAGCCATGATCATCATGGTAACTAAATTCTCTTGTTTAAATAAATTATTGAAAGTATCTACGCCATTGTCAATATTCTGTTGCAGTTGATTTTTTGTTTTCCAAACGTTTCCTAAAGACTTAATGTAATAATTTGTTTACGCTTTGTCATTAATAAGTTGTTTTCATGGCTGTTAATGCAGTGGATGCAAGAGTAATTGCTTTGATTCGGATGGTCGGTCTCAACGTTACGTTGCACAAGTTCTTGGAACTTCATAATTATGTGTCTCCAGAACATGGAGGCGATTCTTGGAAACTGAATCTTACAATTGACGCCCTGGATAAGTCGTCAAAGATCTACAAGCGCTAGAGATGACCATTTTCTTACCCTAACGATTCTTCGCAACAGGAATTTAACTGCTGTTCAAGTCAGAAATCGCCTTGCAGAGGTTCGAGATGTGCATGTAAGTGACAGAACGACCAGAAGACGATTTAATGAAACTAATTTAATGGCAAGAAGACCTGCACATGGCCCACAGCAATGAGTAAGAAGCAGAATTGCATTTGCTCGTGAACATGTTCATTGGAATATGGGGCAGTGAAGTCAAGTACTCTTCACTGATGAGTCTCGCTTCTGCCTATGAGCGCCAGATGGTCGTGGAGGATTGTGGAGAAGGATCGTCGAACGGTATTCTCAATGTAATATTGTTTGCAGATTATCTTTCAACGGAGGTTCGATTATGGTGTGGGGCGGTATTTCTGCGAACGCACATATAGACCTTGTTGTAATAAATACGGGAGTTATTAACTCTCAGAGATACATTAAAAATGTTCTTCAAGATCATGTCCCCCTTTAATGGCGACAATTTTATGTTGATGCACGATAATGCACGTCCACATGTCGCCAGAGTTGTTAATGAATTTCTTGACGCTATTGGTGTTAACCGAATGCAGTGGCCCCCGAGAAGTCCCGACATGAATTCCATCGTACATGTCTGGGACATGTTAGGAAGGAATATTAGAGCTCGCATCCTTGCCCCAGCTACCCTAGAAGAATTATCAATGGCACTTCAGCAAGAATGGGATTAGTTGGTAGCCGAGTGGTTCAGTCCGCTGGCAACGGACTTGACGCTTGGCGGGCAATTATTTAGGCGTGGGTTCGATCCTCTCCTGGTGCGTGTGGGTTCTATGTGGGAGATAGAATTCTCATGGCTTGGACTGTGTTCGGATTCATGTCGGCTCCTTCGAACTAGGTTTTCTGCGTTTCCCCAGTTTGTAAGGCGAATGCCGAAGGAGAAATTATAGCATCAAGTCTGACTCCCTTTTCATTCAAAAAAATTAAAAACAATTGAAAATCAATCACTTGTTTCTCTGATATTGCCATAAAATTGAGCGGAAACTTTTTATAATTAAGTTTTACTCCGTAATATTCGTGAACACGCTGTATATTTGAATGTTAGCCAAAGAAGAATATTGTAAAATGTGTGCCTTTTTGGAATAAGTAATCCCTGGAGAAATGGCTAGGCTAGATGTAGCGAGCTAGGGACGCCAAATTAACTTAAAGAACAAAAGCGATTTTCGAAGTTGACTTTTTTTTTAATTTAAAAGAATTTTTTGACAAAATAAAAATCACCTAAAACCGAATTAAATTCTATTACATACATATAAGGTATCTTTCTCTTAGTTCTATCCTCCTAGAAGGAGATATTACTTTCTTTGAGGGGGTAATTGAGTTCAAAAAATTTCTGAAAACTTTAATCGTAGAAATGCTATAATTTGGTTGAAGAAACGCAACGTAGAAATGCTAAGAATTTCTGACTCAGGAGTTCAATAAACCTAATCAGATATGCAATTAATTACAAAAAAAAATCCGCTGACTGTTAACGTACTATTTAATAATAAGCTGTTTTTTTTTTATTCAAACTCAAAACTTGTTTCGCGTTTATTGTTTATGGTAGTGTCAGACCACATGCGGATCTAAAAAGAAGTAGGTATTAAGAGTGTTACATCATTCTGATGTCACTTGGCTCTCCGAAACATATGCGTGGAACTAAAAGAGATTGAAATTTTTCAAATTCACTCAAGTTTTTAACACTTTCGCAACAAAATCGATACGTTTTAAAGGCATCCACGAAATTATTGCGCGAGCTAACGCGGAGAAACCTCACCACCGGCAACCTTTCACCGCACAGAAAGAAGCATTGTGACAATGTGTAGGACGTCGACCACAATACGACAGTAAGTTCAATTCCAGTCGAACGTATAAACACGTGTGTGTGTTGCGGTAGTTGCTTTAATAAACTTCGAAAAAATATCATAATTCGGAAAGTATTATTATGCCGCGCGTTTGCGTGAATTCTTTTCAAAGTGTTGCTGGATTGTTTAAACCTGCGCGAAAAATTCAATTATTCTAAAGGACTATTCTTAATCAGGTAAGAAATTATTTACTTATAAATTTATTTCTTCTACGTCTCATTCCTTCCAAGGTTTTTACAATTTCCTTTTTTTTTTCATTTTTTTATTTCCCAACTTTTATAGATATCCAAACTTTCCTATATCAAATTTGGTTGTTCTTCCAATTCTTCCTATTCGTGTCAATATTTTGTAATATGTAAATACCCTGGTAGTTTTCTTTAACTTCTTTTCGTCTTCGTAATTAAAACGATTTTGGAGGTAGTTTTTTCTCAACTTCTATTACCCTTGAACATTATTTTTTTCCCAATAATTCTAAATTCTGCTGTTTTTTTTTTGTTAGTGGTTTCTCTGCATCGTTAATTCTTCTTTTGCATTGCGTTAAACATTTTCGTGTAACGTTGGATCTAGTGTTTCCTAGTTATTAGTTAATAAGTGTCCCATTCTTTCCTGGTTTATACATAAAGAGTTTGAATAAATTGTTGCATAAAGAAAGAAATGTCATGCGAGATGAAATTATTTGAAACAGATCAAGTAATGACCTCCAAATCAAGTTTCGCCCACTGTTGGAAATTAATTAATTTTCTGCAACAGCAACATCAACATCAGCAGAAGCCCTGAAGAAGGTAACTACAACAGTGAATGAAACGTAGGCGAATGTTGTTTCAGCCTATGGAATTTTCATGCCTAATTACCCCAAGTAACACATTAAAATCTTATAAATATTTATACAGCAAGTCTTTAAAAGTTTGAGTTTTATAATTTAGTGTTATACATGTTCAAAATGGGCACAAGTAATAAAGTAAAATGGTGATGGAGAAGTGCCTAAAAAGCAGCTTACAAAGCAATGCAACACTGTTTCCTATGTTGTATAATAAAGGATTCTAGATCTGTCATAAATTTAATTAATAAATATGTTATTAAGCAATGGATGCAGTAGCTAATTACAGTGTACTTGATTTATAAATAGAGTTTTATTACTGCATACAAACTTTATACAGGTTTATAAATATATAAAGTTCCGTATCTTAAAAAAAAAATTTCAGTCAGGTTACAGTTGCTAATAGTGGAGTTTTATTTTGTTATGGACACGAAATGTCTTCTTAACAGTTAGTAGTATGTGCATTTCTGTCATATTTCCATCCTAAGTATACCTGTTTTATTCTTCAGTATAATAAGTATTGGAATTGTCTTTAGCAGGCATCGATGACTTAGTTTCTCATGTAAATCAAAATTTATTGTCAAAGTTGTTTCGGTAGGTACTTTAAAAAAATTAATGCATCACATGAAATACACGAATTTGTTCTACATAAATATTTATTTAAAAAAGAATTATTATTTTCTTACTTTAATTATCTTGTGAATGCTTTATAGATAATTTAAATGAATAAGTAATTCATAATGTGTCTCAGTTTATAATTTTTTCTATTATACAGGCTGTTTCATTGAAGATGCATCAAACTTGAGGCATACGTTTTTGACATTATTTCAAATAAAATACCTTAATAAAAAATTTTAATCGGAGCAAGTTGAAATTTGCATAGTTTGGAGTTGATCTTTTTTGAAATACTGTAGCGCGCGGAATCGTGAAATAAAACCGGCGATCTAAATTGCATTTATGAGTAGCACACAGCTGCAGGGAGGTAATAAACCCATAAACAGCGAAGAAATTTATGACTAGATTTTATTTTGCCCTTGACCGAAATATGTAAATTATTATACTAATACTCTCAATAAGATTTAATGTTATGTAAAGCATTTATAACAACAACAACACAAATACAGAAACACATTCTTTATAAAAACTTATTTACGTCATGTAAATGAAGGACTCCTTAGAATGAGATTGTCGAAAGGCAGTTGCATTAAAACTACCCATTCTAAGGGGTCCTTTATTGAAGGAATCCTCAAGGAAGTTCTATGAATATTTGGAATTAGTAAGCTCTGCAGTATTTGACAACTGAGTATGAGATAAATATTTTTCCAATTCTAATCCCTCGGCAGTTCGTCTAATTTTTTATCATTAATTATCATTTTTTGACACAACATTGCATTAGGAATGACAAATTGCAGCCAGTTTGCAACTTAATAAGTCATCCCAATCAAGGCGGCCAAGCGTGCTGTCAAAGCATATTGAAAATTTTAATTTTTTTAATCGCAAATCGCTTTTGATTGCAATGGATACCTCAAGCATCTTCTGTACAGCTGTTTCGGCCTTATTTGGGGCCTTGTCAGCAGAAGCGTAGCTCGAGACTTCATTGCAAATCAAACCGACCTGTTCCAGAATCGAAATTAAGAAAATAAAAAAGAGACGTCATTTTCTGTTCTTTTTTTTATTTAACGAAACATGTGGCGTGTTCGAATATAATTTTACTCAACACAGCTTTAACGAATACAACAAATTGAATAATTAATGATTGAAATAAACAATATATTAAACTTGATGCTCCATCCTGCTAGCCGGATTTGATTTGGATTCTTGGAGGGAGATGTCTCTGGTAGTGAAGTAACGATCTGCTCTCTTCAAAGATGAGTGGAGTGCGAGTGATCTCTCGACAATGGCTGTACAAGAGGTGTATGTGGTGATGGATGCTTCTGACAATGGTTGCACGGAAGGCTTGTGTGCGCTTCCGACAATGACTGCACAGAAGGCTTTGGGTTGCTCCTGACAATGTCAGCATCAATCAGCAGAAATCAACAACTCTCCGGATTTACTGCAAAATGTTGTTAATGGAATTAAAACCAGAATTATTAAATGTTACCAAGAAGGGGGTGGGCATATTCAGCACATTTTGTAATAAAGGTTTTTAAATTTCACGTTTTCACGTCTTTTACGGAAAAATTACTTTTAATAAGGAAATGATAATTCAGTATCAATTTTGACGTTACACTTGAAAGGTTAGCCGTTGAACTTAGAAGCGACATACATGCAGTGGATAAATTCTCGACCACAACCTACTTGACCAGATTTTTATTTAGACACTCGTTATAATTTGCAAAAGATTTTCATATTTTTATTATTAATTCCTGTTCTTGTTTTTTGGGATTTTAGAAATTCAAAAAAGGGGTAAGTTTTTCTAAATGTTTCAATAAACTAATTTTTTTTAAGGTACAGAGTTCTGATGAGGTCTAATCAGGCCGAAATACATGTACGAATTCTTTCCTAACATTTTCTATATTGCCAGTTATACAATTTTAGTTGATGTTTACGTTTCACAGGTCGAAGATTGCTTTTCTTTGAAATTTTTACTTTATTTTCGATACTATCTTTGGCTACAGCACTATTACGCCAGCCGCCGTGTCTCTTCAAAGCGTGGATGCTCCACTGTCGGCCAAAAAGGTCGCTGATGTCCTTCGGAAACAGTGGCCTGTGAAGTTGTTCGGCTCCGGTAGCCCTAAGTATGCGCAATTTTCTTTGGTAAATTGTAGAAGGTGTTTATACCAGTTGGTTGCTTTGTGGACTTGCCCTGTCTATAAAATATAAATAGTCTGCGATGGTCCACATTTTTGGGTCTCAAATTCAAATACTTTTTGTAAAACTCAATTCCGTTTACTCCATCTTCCGATGTAACTGTAGAGACTCGTCTTTTCTTCGTTTTCATGTCATGTAATATTGTGACCAAAATATGGCCGCAATCTTCTACATCATCCACTTTTAGTAAACGTAATTCTTCCGCCCAACATGCTCCATGCAAAGCACACTACCTTCATAAGCAGTTTTTCTAAAAATTCCTTCACATTATCCATCGATAGAATTTTCGATTTTTTGCCACATAACCGTCATTTTGACGTTTCAGTAAGCCAGCAATTTTTTGTATGCAAAAATATCCACATTTTCATTTATTTGTAGAGTACTTCTCAGCATCGAGTATACTGACTATAGTGTTTAAGCTTTAAGAGTTTTCACCTAAGAATATTTAAAAATCAATGTTAATAAATCTTATAAATAAAACAAATCTTTTCAAAATGTACGCAATTAGAATATCTTCATTTGTCCCTTGGACATTTTTTTCATTTCTCCAGCCACAGAACTGTTGGTAAGTTTTCTCGTACTTTGCTTTGGACTTTTTATAATAAACTTGACTCTGCTTATGATACCAATTGTAAAATTTCTTCATTATTCTCGTTTGATTGACTCATTTTAGATGAACGTTTTTTCACAAATTATTTTCTTGCTCATATGTTTTGTTACTATGTCAACAAATGCTTGACATACTTTGATAATATATTATTATTCTTCGACACTCTTATAATGTTAGCGTTATTTTCGTCAACTACACAAAAAAAATAGCATGATCTACACGTTAGAAAAGTGAATTTCCATATTCTTGTATCACTTTTCTAAACTTATACTGCAAATGCAAATACTATATCTTACTAAACTATTTTATTCGAACATTTGTAAATCTGTATCACTACACAATCTACTAAATATAATTTATAAAACAATTTTGTAAAGGTGTGTGACAACGATTTTTCAGATGCAGATAAATCACTGTATATTTGTTATTTTATAATGTTTAAATCACATTATTAAACAATAATAAAAACTATAGTTCTGTTTCTTAAAGACTCTCAGAAGCAAGTATAACTTTTGTATACATCTACAAATATTATTCTACTTATAGAAGATACAAATATAATATTTATAAACGCATTTTTATAAATGTTTTATTATTTAGTGACATAAGCACTTTTACAGCTTGTTTTTAAACCTGGTTGTTATTTAAGCCTTTTTACTTATTAAAAACTTTAATAAATCAAAAAGGTACGACATACTGTAAATAAACAATTATAACACAGTAATTTGCTTGTAAGAAGCAACATATGTGTTACTTGGGATGGACAACCACCATGGAAGTAAATTTAATTCGTTTACTTATTAACAACATGGCATTTCCTCGTCCAAATATTACCAGCAACGGAAAGTTAAAAACTGCATTTATTTATAAAATAAATGTGTCTGCAACGTAAACTTTCTATTCATTGACCTGCCAAGTCCTTGCACCCAATTTCCTGTCACCATCCTCTCTTTTTTTCGCCACACTTAAAACGAACAACGAGGTTCTTACTTTTTCCACCGGAGAAGCGATTTGCAAATTCGCTTTTCCCCGGCCGAGAAAGAGCGTTCCCATTCATCACATCATAAATAATACATTTGTATTCATTTAGTAAATAGCTTAGTCAGTTATGTGCGCAACATTACTTACATTTACTTATTACGTAATGAGCGAACGTGTTTAATAATGGACGTTTTCAAATTTGCATATTGTTTCTATTTGTTGCTCAAAAAATTGTCGCTAATTTAAAATTACAATCGCATATTTGATCGGGAAGATTTTTTTAATTCGTTTGCGATTCCTCTCTCCCCAGAAAAAAAAAAACAAGTTTTATTTTAGTAATCTATAGAATGTCGATCGCAGTTATTTATATTTTTCCAGTTTTAAACGATCATCTTTTTTGGAGGCACAAATCCTTATGAATAAAATACGTAAAAGGTATTCCTTCCGTTGATTTGCGTAACGCTAAAAGTGGAAGTCGTGACATAATTAGATAATTAAAATTTCACGCGTATTTTACACCTTCATTTGCCATGCGGAATAAATAAATAAATAATAAGCCTGACAAGTGGGGGAAAGAATTTTAAGTCTCTGTGGTTAATGCACGAAAAAGTGCTGGGATAATTTAAACAAGGAACTTCTCCTCTAATGTTGTCCTTGATTTAAACAATTTGGATAGTTTGGATTTTTAACTTTTATTAGTTTCGTAATCATTGTTTTGAATTACAACTCAAAAAACGCAGATTTTCTGGCCAAAATTTCATCTACACTTTTGCAACCCTCTTGGTATATCGCAAGGGGTCGCGATTCGCAGGTTAAAAAACTCTTTCTTTATAAGTACAAAATAAAATGTTTTTAAAATACCTCAATTAAATAATATTGCCATTTCTCTGATTAAAGAATTACAACATTCTTGGGGGGCTTTGTTCAATTTCAAATAATTGCAGTTGTGAAACAACAATAAAATGCAATTAATTCTTTAGAAAAATAAAAGTAATTCCTGCAACAATTTAGAAAATAGCTTGCTTGAGAAGATTATCGAAGGAACAATAGAAAGAAATTGTACGATTTGGTTCACAAGGTTTAATGATACAATTGTAATTGTTCTTAAGGTGAATCTAATGCACGGATTTAATTGTTGTTATTATACTTGATATCGAATTTGTATTAGGCGCTGTTTTATTTCCTTCTTCCTGAATGTTGTAATACCTGTAAATACAAAATTAATTGCGTAGATTGTTAATGTCTTAATATCACGTAACAATATCAACTTTTTTTGAGACAAAAATGTGTTTCAACGTTGCTTGCATTGTTCCGTTCCCCGCGGGATTATTTAAACAATATCGTTTATCGATAAGAAACGAATTCCGAAAAGTTTATTTTTAGTTCCGATTAAAGTCCCGCATCGTCTGCATTCATATATGTAAACGTAAACACCTATTTTTATGTAATTATTTTTCATTTATATGAAAATAAAAAATTTACGTCGCACATAAATTGTGGAAAGAAATAGAGTAGCAAGGTACAAAGAATTATTTTTCTTTGAAATGCATAGCACGCCTGTTGTACGATAATCCATAGAATTTAAATGAATTTTATTATTTCAATAAAATATGATCAAAAATTAAAAAAAAAATTGACTCGTACAATCGCACTTTATTGATGCGTTCGATTTATAATTTAACTTTTGTTACAGTATTTACGTATCCACGTGCTGGATGTTATATAAGCGCGGAAATTATTTAATTTCTATTAAATTAAATATCTTTACGCTCCGCCATAACAGGATGTAATTTATATACTCTGCAGTATATTGTATTACCAGCAAACAGACTGTGTACTCAAAGAGGTCGAATTTCTAATTTTGCATAAGAAACGCCGTTTTGCAATATTTATGTATAGAATTACAGCCAACTCAATTGTATTTCTTTAAATCATATAATTTAGTAGGCTACTAAAGGCTCCTCCTTTCATGAATGCCAAAAGAGAACACAAGAACATCTAGTAAGTCGATTGCAGCCGCAGCTGGTTGTATAAGTAACTAGTCAAATGCCTCCCCAATACTCTTCGAACGCTTGAGTGTATATAGCAAGAAAATCTACAGTTCCTTGATCCACTGATACATAAAAATTTTAATTATAGGTATGTATGTAGAAATTATTAAAAAAAGAATAAATGAAGTTCCTTTCAATTGAGAATTAAAGAAATGAAATTAAAATCTGTAATAATTGTCGTAAAAGAAGAATAAAAATAAATTGTGGAGAAATATTTAGTTAAACATTAACTGAATATTTTGAATAATAAAAAATTCGCGACAAATAAAAAAAAACTATTTTTTTGTGCAATCTACACTGTCAATAATTTATGCGCGTTTGTTAAACAAATGTAGGACAGATGGATCTAACAGGTGTTTGTTAGTCTAGCACAGTGATGGCGACCCTTGTAGATATTTATAAAGTGAATAGAAATTTAGATTTTGAAGAAATTCTTCTCTTCACCTCAATAGTAGATGATGGTTATTGTTACGGCCACGACCTACTAGATTTCACGAGACAGTGTGTTTTATGCGGCCTGGGCAATTTATTACCCAAAAAAATCGGAAGGAAATTATATCCGAAAGGTTACTTTCAATTAATGTCAGGTTCGAGTGGTTTATACGACGTACTCGAGCGATTTGTGTGTTTCATGTGTTTTTTTCTTATTCTTTTGTTATTGCGTTTACGTAAAAAGGCTATTACTATTAATATTAAAATTAAAAGGTTGATTTTCTTTTGTTTTTCATTCTTCTTATGCCTCGTTATTTCGTTGTTGATTGTTTTATTTTGCTTTTGTTTCTTTTTCTATAATGAATTTTCAATTTTTGAACAAAAGAAAAACGCAAGAAATCAATAAATTTTTGCGTTTTTGTTTTGCTTTTCTTTGATTAGTTTTTAAGAATCGTCGATTTTCTTGGTTCTTTTATTTTAATTTCCTGGGTTTTTCTATTTAAGTGTACTTACTTTTGCTTGTTTGCGGGAAGATGCTGAAAATCAAAAGGAGGAATATCGTTAATCTTCTTTTGTTTCTCATTCAACTTATTCTTCGTTACTTAGTTGTTTGTTTTATTTCGTTCATGTTTTTTTTTATCAAATGAATTTTTCGTATTTTCTTGATTTTTGCGTTTTTCCTTTGTCTTTTTTTCAGTTTTTGACCTTCAGAAGCCTTCCGTCGGAGAATCGTTGTCTTTTTTCATTCTTTTGTTTTAATTTCTTATTTTTTATTGGGGCGTGCTTTTGTTTTTTGCGGGGAAAAACTGAAAATCGAAAAGAAAATATCGTTAATCTTCATTACTTTCTTTGTTTGTTATATTCCGTTTTTTTTTTTTTTAATTTAGTGAATTATTTGTATTTTGGGCTTTTCTTTTGTTTTTTTTTGTCAGTTTTTGACCTTCAGAAGCTTTCCGTCGGAGAATCGTTGTTTTTTTAACTCTTTCGTTTTAATTTCTTGTTTTTTTTGTTCGCTTGTGCTTTTGTTCGCGGGAAAAAACTGAAAATCAAAAGGAGGAACGTCGTCAGTTTTCTTCATTACTTCGTTTGTTTGTTATGTTTCGTTTTTGTTTCTTTTGATTTAATGAATTATTCGTATTGTTGAATTTTTGCGCTTTTCTTTTTTCTTTTGTCAGTTTTTGACCGTCAGAAGCCTTCCGGCGGAGAATTGTTGTTTTGTTTTTCATTCTTTTGTTTTAATTTCTTATTTTTTTATTTGAGCGTGCTTTTGTTTGTATGCGGAGAAACACTGAAAATCAAAATGAAAAATATCGTCAATCTTCTTCATTACTTGGTTTGTTTGTAATTTTTCGTTTTTGTTTCTTTTGATTTAATGAATTATTCATATTTTATTGATTTTTGCGTTTTCTCTTTGTTCTTTTGTGAGTTTTTGACCTTCAGAAGCCTTCTCTCGGAGAATCGTTGTTTTTTTCATTCTTTTGTTTTAATTTCTTGTTTTTTATTTGGGCGTGCTTTTGTTTGTGTGCGGAGAAATACTGAAAATCAAAATAAAAAATATCATTAATCTTCTTCATTACTTCGTTTGTTTGTCATATATTGTTATTTATATTATTCGTATTTTATTGATTTTTTGCATTTTTCTTTTGTTCTTTTGTCAGTTTTTGACCTTCAGAAGCCTTCCGTCGGATAATTGTTGATTTTTTTATTCTTTTGTTTTAATTTTTTGTTTCTTATTTGGGTATGCTTTTGTTCGTTTGCGGGAAACTCTGAAAAATTCGTTTATTATATTTCGTTTTTGTTTCTTTTGATTTAATGAATTTTTCGTATTTTGTTATTTCGTTTTTTTATCAATTTTTTATCTTCCAAAGCCTTCCATTCGAAAATCATCGATTTTCTTGTTCTTTTGTTTTAATTTAATTATTTGATTATTTAAGTGTGCTTTCATTTGTTTTGCGCGAAGAGTGACTGAAAATCATAAGGAGGAATAACGTCAATCTTCTTTTGTTTTTCATTCATCCTATTATTCGTTATTTAGTTGTAATTTGTTTTTTTTGTTTGGTTTCTTTTTTTTTTAATGAATTTCTCGTATTTTATTGATTGATCCGTTGGTGAAAAAAAGTTCGCCATCCCTGCTCTAGTACAGTGGTTCCCAATTTTTTTTAAAAGGAGGTTCCTTTTGTGGTAACCCCCCCTCCCGCTCTTACCTTACTCAGATTCATTATAATAATAAAACAGCACAGCTAAATGACTAAGAATTTAATTTCTTTCTTTGTTCTTCATGTCCCTGAAATTTCTTACTATATTCAAGAGGGTGCTAGAGACACCAGAGCATTCTAGAAATTTCAGTTTAGTATTATACCGGATGTGGGATAAAAATGCCTCGAGGCATAACTGTTATGTATAGCCCGACTTGAATAAGCGAAGAATCATGTAAAATGGCTCCCTAAATACTACCAATTGATGGTTTCAATATGCCTTAGTGTCACTTAGTGTCAACTCTTATGTGTCAAACGATGGCAACTTCTTTTTTCAAATGGATATGTATCTTTTTTTTTTTATATTGTTTGATAGAGTTTTTTTATTGAATTTTTTGATAAGCAGTAAACTGATTTTGGTCCAATATTTACTGAAAGCAAATAAAGAAAAAGATTTAACACAAATTAAGGATCAAGGCAATATTTTTCTTTGTTTGTTTTATTAAGGCGTTTCAGTTTTATTTCGGGAATTTTCTTGCCATCTCCTAAGTTCTTTAACGCGACCCCCTGCACTTATCTAGCAGAAAAGACGAGGTCATCTTCATAAGATATCAAAAGTGAGACAAGTTTCTGGAAAAAATTAAAAACCAAAGGTTTCCTCATTTGGTACGTATTTTTTAATAATCACCATGCAAAGTACACTCAAAATTAAAAGTAGTGTCTTTCCAAAAAAAAATGTAAATGCGTGGGTTTTATTCGTCCTGACCACCATGACAAACAGGCGGCCAAGCAAAAATTCGATGCATGCCCACCTACTCATGATATCGATTAGAAGTGTTTATTGGGAGAGACATTATTTCTAATTCTGACTGTACATGGTACGTAGTAAACTCGCGTTTTCCCGTTTAATCGACACATTCTCTTGACATCTAACGGACAACAATATACATATTTAAATACAATTCTGCTTCTGCATTGAATTCAATTAAACTGCGTCGAATTCCATTGGAAAATTAATTAAAGCAAGCATTTTTATTTTTAATTTAGTAGAAAAGTACAATTATTTTAAAGATCAAATTAAATTACATTAAGTAATTAATCTAAATTAATAAATTATTTTAAGTGCAAGATAATCTCTATAATCCGGCAATTTCGAATGTATTCAAGTACCCTTAGTGTTCTGTATTTTGCTGATCCTTTATCCTTCGTTGTTTCTCTTTCAAGTATTATTGGTTGACCTGCAGTTTTATTCTTTTTTGGCTTACATCTCCATTTTCGCTAAGGACTTTCTTTTTTCCCCTTTCTTTTATCATTCAAGAATTTAATTAAGGCTACTACTTGCTTCATGTCCTTTCGTGGGCGCGAAACATGAGGAAATGCATCTCGTTATTAAACAAATTCCTTTTAGTCAGAAAACAAATATTTGTGTACCAAGTTCCCGGCTGTTTTAGCAATGTTGATATCATATCTAACACAAATAAGAAGAAACCGAGATTGTAAAATTGTCAGACGAAATGCCTCATCATAACACAACGGTTTCTTGGCGGCGGCGCCTTTGCTTGAAATTCTTCTTGTCGCAAATTCAAATTTAGTTATGAAGTGCTTTTATTAATCGTGACGTAATACGCCGATTATCTATATAGATAGTGTTATCAGTCGTCGTTCCTTGATATAATCGAATATTCGAAGAGCTGCGAGCCTGTAAGTTAATTTTAGTGCAACACCTGTGCAGTTTCAGGTAATTTTCGTTTTTCTATTACTTACATTTAGGAATTAATTATGTTTGTGTATTATTCAAGAGTGTAATAAATAATTTCATGTAAAGGTGAGACGCGTTTAACATTTATTGTGACGTACTTCCTACGTTCGAGAACGAAAAAAGAACCGTTGCGGTTTTACCTACGCACGAGATCCGATTGGCATTTAAATAACTTTAATGGCCAAATGTTGTAACTGATGTTCTAAATTAATTCTTTTGATAATACACATAAGCGTCGTTGATAACGGCAATTACCTTTATATTAACGTTTCGGTATTTTATCTGTAATTACTTTGATAGTGAACGCTATAGGAAATTCGTTTAAAATTTAATTCACCTGGCAAGGTAAGATTCTTTTTTTTATTTGGCCCTAATCATATCTTTCCTGTAGGTTTTAAATTACTCACTATTTTAATTGATCTACTGTTGTTATTATTTATTTCTAATTCTATTAAGCCACATTCGTTTTTCGTCTTGCCCATAAATTATTTTTATTATTAATGTAAACCAACTGCTATCACTTTATCCTACCTTATATGGAATGTCATGATGAGCAATTTTTTTTATGTAAAATCCTGAACAGTCGAAGTCCTTCATGCGACAACATTATTATTTATTTATCGTAAATATGAGCGCTGCATATCTTATCTGTGCATTAAATATTGAAGCAAATTTACTCAATTAAATAATTAATAACAAAAGTTGAGTTTGTGAGAAAATATTGAACCAATGACCTCATGATATAATGATTTCTTAACCTCTTTAAAAATTGAAACAGAAAGGGAAGGAATTTCATTAAGAGGAGATAAAGCGACGAAGCAGATAAGCATTCTCTATTTTGGCAAAACGATTTAACATAGTCATTTAAAGACTCACATCTTTCAATAAGAATTTCATGGGTTTTCCTTTTCATATAAAATAGATTTTAAAAGACTGAAGTCCTCCTAAGAATGAACCACACTTGTTCTCTTTCTATATACCACAACCAGATTTCCAACCCAACCCAAGAATACTTTGAAGAAAAAAGAAAATGTTAATAAATACAATTTTATAGCAATTCTTAACACCTACTTATCTCATATCTAAATGACTTTTAGTGGTGGCAGGAGGAGTGATAAGTTCCACTACTTACTCAGACTATTTACGTAAGAATTTCAAACGTTCTAAAGTGATATCTGTGAACAGGCACTTGAATTCGTTCAGGTAAATAAGTACTTGAAGAATTTCGTATTGTATTCTGTAGCGATTCAATTAAGTTTTATAATCGACCTTTACGCCTCGCCTGTATGGCATAGACGTACATACACTTTCTTCGAAATGAATGATGATGTTTATATGTACATTACGCGCGTCAATTGATGAGTAACAAAATTTGTAAAACGAAGCCGAATTTTTCAGGCCAGCGAAAGTGAACGATGGAGACCTCCTTGAAGGATCGAGATAAAGTCGGAGTCCAGGATGCCGTCCTTCTCGAGGATTACCAAAACGAATCCGTCTTTGTAGACAACTTACACAAGAGATTCAAGGAAAACTTAATATACGTAAGTTCCTTCACACGATGCAAACATGCATTATTTAAATTATCGAGAGAAAAAAAAAAAAAAGGAAAAAGCACGCGATGTATCGATTTTTAGATCTTCAGCTTTGAAACTCACGCGAGTGAAAATCTAAATTCGCGAATGCTTTCTGTTTTATGCAAATTGTTTGAAGAACGAAAGTCGTTGTTATACTTTGCGGTAAACGTTCGGATGTAAGCGCGTCAACCTCGGTTACATGGATGGAAAAGTCATTAGTCACAAGCAAGTAACTGCATACAAAGCATGCAAGTTGCTTTATACATGTAGTACAATTAGTCACTAAAATAAACAATTGGATTTTATTTCATGTGGAACAGATTTTCGCCTTGTTGTTGTTGCGTTGCGCACAGCTGCAAATTGAAAACCATCAACACGGATGATTAAGTGCGTAAATATTTTGTGAGGAATTAAGAAAGTAATTACCATGAAACGTTTGTTTACAACTGCACCATTTAAATTAAAATTCCAACGTTCGTAGCAAAAATAACAACGTGACTGTTACAATCAACTTGGTTCACTCTGTATGAAATCATGCAATCGCAAATTTTGATTCCCAGAAAAACTTTCAATTTTTCCTCTAGCAAATTTGATGTTTGTTCTAACTATATGTTTTTTAAAAAATTTTGCAGACATACATTGGACCTGTCTTGATTTCGGTGAACCCATACAAAGAACTGAATATTTACACGAGCAATCACGTCAAGGAATATGAAGGAAAACATTTTTTTGAAACCGCACCTCACGTGTAAGTAATCTTAACTGTTCATAAATCTTCGTAAGTGATTCGAAGTGATCCTGTTTAATACAACTTTTTGACCCTACTCGAAGGTCTTCACCCTTAAGATTGTTTTAATATGACGCTTTTTACAATATTACATATTAAATGCTTTTGTCCCGTTTGGGGGGAATTTACTCTTGCTCCTACTTTATTAACTTCTTTTAATTATCGTGATTTTTGGAATAGTTTTGAATCGCTCTTTGTATCAAAAATACTTTTCATTTAGTTTCGTTTGGTAGACAATTCAATTACGTGGCATTTTTAAAGAAAATGATTGGGGGCGTATAATCTAAAACATACAGAGTGACTGATAATTATATTATATTAATTGAAGCTCTATACAGAGTGACTGACAATTGTTGCGCCAAAGACCAAGAGTATGGGAAAAAAGTTCTACTTTAGTTTTCGAGAAACAATTTAACAACAAAACGTCGATACGCCTCTGGTTAAAAGATAGAGGAGTAGATGAACGAACTAAATGCCCTCATAAAAGTTTTATGGTAGGCACGGGGATGTGGCATCGATCGTAAACTTGACCTTTAAGTGGAATATTACGTCAACTTTGTTTTTAGGTTAAGACCGACGCCGTGAAATGCGAACTACAAAATATTTATATGACAAATGCTTACAAACCACCTGAAGCAGATTATTCCATGCATAAACATTTTTTGATAACCCCAATCTAAAACACTATAATCAGTAAATACTTTCGTAATCTGTTAATTATTATAATTTCGTATTGTGCGTGATGAATTATTATTAACACAAATCTATAGAAGTTTAACAAATTCAAGACGTGTTTGCAATTCTCTATCCTGTGTAATTGGCGCATTGGTTATAAATCGTTCCTCGCTCTACCGTAAGCATTCTTTTCACTTTGAATAATTTGTTCGACTTTGAATTAAATTCTTAATTGTGTGAATTGGAGTAAGTTAGATCGCTACGTTATTCGACATGAAATACGTTAAGCGAATTGTACTGTACTTCTAGATAAGCGTATATTTTATTGTGGCTTTTATATTGGTTTTAAAACGAGGCTTTTACGCTCATTTTCCCAGGTCCCTCGGTGGCTGGTAGAAGTTTTTACCTTTTTTTTTGCAATAATTAATTAATTAAATTTAACATCCAGCATTTTTATTTATACGGTTAGTTCCTTTAATCTCTCAAATTTATTCACTGTCTCACCAAAATTAGAATCCAGTTACAACAACGTAGGGCCCATTTTTTGATAGACGATCACGAACCACAAATAGGAAAGGTTTTAATTACGGGAATTTCCGAAAGGGCGAAAGGGTCGTTGCAGGTAGCTTGTAGGTCAGTAGAGTAATTTTGCTTAGTGCCGGCCATAAAACCAGGTAGCTAGACATTTGGGTATTGCATGGTTATTGACAATAACATTGTCGACCTTTTTTGAAATTTCTTCGAAGTGGACCTTCGGTGATTACGCGTTTAGTTTTCACTGAGTTCAGGCAATAAATTTTTCGGTCCAGTAAATTAATTTGTCAATAAGTTTAGTTTGTTTTTGTTTTGACCGCTTTTATTAGTTATTTAGTTGTCCGTAAAGTCAACAAACAAGGTGGCACGTTCGGGCGCGTCACAGATTGAAGGCGCGTTTCTTTCTAGTGATTTTGATTCTCTGTGTGTGGCCTTTGTGAAAAATGACCAAAATGTTTTTATTACACTTGATTATTGATACTTTCCTACAGTGTGTATTAACCAACTTTGCAAAAAATTGAAAGGCGGGAAATTTAAACTGTACTCAATCATTTTCGCTCATACTGTATTACCAACGAAGCTGTAGGCGAGGTTATCTGGTTACGTAATCTTGATAATGACCGTCCGCTACTTTCATTTATAGGTACGAACTGCAATTTGCCACCTTTTAATAATGAAGGGCTGCATTAGATTAAATTTATATTACATTACGAAATATGTTTTTAATGTAAAGCAGTTGATTGGTTTAAACAACTTTGTATAGCGACGAAGTAAATTTATAAATATAAAAAATATCGCTAGCTAATACCAATAAACAGAAAATTAATTAATGAAAACAAAATTCACTAAATTTCCCCAAAATTCCCTCAGTTCTAACTTCAGCTTATACAGTTGATGTAATTCAGACATAAATACTGAAAGTAGTTTCTTCGTCACGCGATCTTTTTTGATCTCATTGTATTTAACCAACTTTACAAAAAGACAAAAAAATTGAAAGGCGGGAAATTTAAACTCATTTTCGTTCATACTTTATTACCAAGCAACAAACTCGTTTGCAGCTTCGTTCTTAAATAAATAGCTAATTTCCATTCTTTGAAAAGAATGTAATTTTCATGAAGTTTTACATGTATCATCCTATTTTTTAATTGTTAATTTAAATCCTTTATTTAATTTTTTTTTGTGGATGAAGCAGGTGGTACATTCCGCTCTAGTAAATAATGCGTAAGAATTAACCAATTATTTGTGAATTTGTATCCTTACTTTATACGCAACTCCAGTTATTTTAGAAATTACTAAAAATTAGGTCGCGTAAAAGAAACAACTCAGACTTCCGTTCCCACCTGTTAGAATTGAGGTGTGTCAAGGTCACATCATGTGTAAGCAAATATTCAATAAAAATTTTATAGTCCTATTATACTGCCGCATTTATAGAACGTGGCGTTCTATTTCGTATGCATTGCCGCAGCTTGATTTTGGAGTAATATTTTAATTAATTATAAACTGTTTAGAAGAATTTTTAAAACATTGTCCCGTAATCTGTGATATCATGAACAATTGTCAGTCATGCAGTATACAGTACCATGCATAAAGTCCGCAACATGTTTTGATACTATATTATATTATTTTTCTCAACAAATACAGATCAAGGAATTTCTTAATTTTTAAAGGATTTTTGACAATATCTTAATTTAGAAAGTACATAATTCCAAAACAGAAGAGTTCTGGCAATAATTTTTATAAACTATTTTCAATAGATACTGCAGGTCATTGGTGGTTACATTAAATTTTTCTAGAAAAAAATTAATACTACCCCAATTTCTCGCTTGTGAGAATTTCGAATTTCCCTCCAAAACTTAAACGATCAATTAAATGTGATTGTGTAGCTTTTTGTTTTGATTGACGTAAGAACTAGTCCTTGTAATTTTTTTTTGCAAAAATCAATAATAAATTCCCGTATGTTAGGAGCCTCGCAGCGCAACGGGAGAAGAACCTATGGGCTTATCTGCTTACGTAGCAATGGAGCGATCACGTGTAAAAACCCAATGACATTTCAGTCTTTGAATAGCATCGTGAAGCAGGTCTTAAATTAGACCAACATGAAATGTCACTTCAGGATGTGTTACGTTATAAACAGAACATAACAACTATTTGACAACTGTTATTCAATCAAACGTCAATCGGTTTAAGAAGTCATCTCTTTTTCTATTATTCTATAGTATATTCGAAAATAAATGAAGCGATCACGTGAAATACACGATAACAATAGGCGGCATCACGCTGCACAAAATCTCTTAAATACTGAACGACATTTCATAACATTGTGAAGTAGGTCTTAAATTAGATCAACGTGAAATGTCACGTTATAAGAAGAATATAACTATTTGACAACTGTCATTTATTTAAACGTCATTCGGTTTAGGAAATCCCATTACATTTGTTTAATTTTTATTATTTGTTTTATTTGTAACTTTTAATTTTATTCTTTTCTTGAAGATTACACTTGAAAGATGAAACCGTAAAGTTGTTTTGTAACAAAGAAAAATTAAACGACCCCACCCTACCTTACTAAAAATATTTGTAATAGTTTCCTTTAAAGGCAACAACTCCATTCATTTGATTATTATTATTAACACTATCGATTGCCCTACTTCTTACTCAAACATTTAGAAAAATTCTTTTCACAGAGTGTCGCAAGTGATAAGATAATTTAAAGCCACACGCGCGTAATTAGCAAGTTTGTAATTACTGGTTGTCCGTTACTTTATGTAGGTATCCGATCAACGCGCAATTTAAATAAATAAATAAAAGAATTTAGTTTATATAGGTCAGTTAAGCGCAGTGAGTTTCCTCAAGGTCCACTCGATAATATGTTTACTTTGAAGTTCGAAATTGGATTGATAAATAAAGTAAAATTACATTTTTTGCAGTGTATTAACTTGAAATAATTTTTGTTCGATTTTGTTTATTTTTAAGTGTCCTTTTACTTATTTTTATCTTTTTAATTAGCGTGATCAGGGCCAGGGATTAATCACCTGCGACCTCTAAAGTGCAACACTTCACTTGCTTAAATGAAAGTATATTTTAAGTAGCAGCTTTTTTTTTATTGGTGAACTGATTAATAATGATGACAATTGAATTTACATAGGTTCAAAGAAATCTTAGCAGTTTATATTGTGTGAACCCCTTATACTTTATTATATTCGTTTATTTCAACTTGAAATTTATTTATTATTTTCATGACGAAACAAACAAACAGTCTATTTTTTTTATCAATACCGTGGTGGAATGTCAAAAATTTCGAATGGGAAATTGCTTTTCCCCTACGGTTTCAAATTTCAATTTAAATTTCTGTCCAAAATCTCTTCTCTTTGCCTCATTTTGTAGATTTACTTTTTAAGACTGCGATTATGTACTCGAGTAAAAGATATTCTGTATCGATTTTAAAAATGTAAAACGCATTCAGCAAATGCATCAAACACCTTCCGGAAATGACCACAATAAAGAATGGGTAACCCCATTTGCAGTTACTCATTTCCACGAATAACTTCGAAATGGATTCGCATGCAAATGACGACTGGCATCATCAAAACCTAATATTCTTAATGGAACCAGATCGATAACCGCAATACAAGTATGAAAATTAAACTATGCGCTTATTCACTCAACGTTATTGCCTTCAAGATTTTTACAGATGTCGACCGGTCTCGATTGTGAGACGACGAAAAAATTATTTTCAATTTCGAGAACCTTTGCTCAGAGGATCTGACATTTCTCTATGTAACAACTAGCAACATTCTTAAAGGCCGTGACATTATAAAGCAAATCTTAGGTGAAAAACTTTCAGCTGGGAACGTATCAAGCGTGAATCATATGCAAGGAAAAGCTTCCTTTTACAAGAATCGTTATTATCTTATTATACTTAATTAAAATAAAATCCAAGTCGAGTCATTTAATTAACATCCGAGGCCGCCGTTTATTTACGAAAACTGAATTTATTCCGATTCTATTACATTTATAAAGTTAGGTAATGAAATTGTATAAATCAAATCCTTATCAGATTAAAAAATCTTATCCTGTCATCAGTATGAAGAAATGTTGTTTCATTTTTCAAGCAAATTTTCCATAACAGTCCTTAGCGTGTGTTTCCTTATCAAGCAATTTTATTAATCGATTACTTCGACAAAAAAATCAGTTCTGTTCTACTTAAAGTTCAAATTCTTTTTTCGTATAGTTAACAGAAAAGTTACACGTTGTTCAATCAAAAATCGTGAAGAAAAGTGGGACTTAGCAACACTTTTCTTCACGATTTCAGTTAGCAACACTTTTTTTCATTCATTTTATTTATTAGCGTAACTTGTAAATGAACAATTTGTTAAATTATTAAATATTACATCAGAAGATGAGGAAACTGACCGCAACGCAGACACTGACAAATTAGAATTTATTACTTCACTTGCTGCTATTATTGATGTTGTTTCAGAGGTCGAAGATTGCTTTTCGGTCGAATTACAAAAAATTTTCTTTGACATTTTAATTTTATGTTCGATACTATCTTCGACATAGGCTTCCGCTACAGCACTACTATGCCAGCCGCCTGTCTCTTCAAAACTTGGATGCAGCTCCACTGTCGGCCAAAAAGGTCGCTGATGAACAATGGCCTGTGAAACTGTTCGGCTCCGGTAGCAATTTTCTTTCGTGAATTGTAGAAGGTGTTTATACCAATTGGTTTCTTTGTGCACTTGCCCTGTCTATAAAATATAAATAGTCAGTGATGGTCCACATTTTTGGGTCTCAAATCCAAATACTTTTTGTAAAACTCAATTACGTTTACTCCATCTTCCGATGTAACTGTAAAGACTCGTTTTTCCTTTGTTTTCGTGTCATGTAATGTTATGACCAAAATATGGCCGCAATCTTCTACATCATCCACTTTTAGTAAACGTAATTCTTCCGCCCGACATGCTCCATGTAATGCAGTTACCAACACTACCTTCATAAGCAGAAAATTGTCATCAGAAACTTTTTTTAATACTTCTTCACATTATCCATCCATAGAATTCTCGATTTTTTTTCCACGTAACCGTCATTTTGACGTTTCAGGCAAGCCAGCAATTTTTTATATGCAGAAATAACCACATTTTCATTTATTTGTAAAGTACTTCTCAGCATCGTGTACACTGACCATGGTATTGAAGTTTTAAGAGTTTGCGCCTAAGAATATTTAAAAATCAGTGCTAATACATCTTATAAATAAAACAAACCCTTTCAAAAAAGTACGCAATTAGAATATCTTCATTTGCCCCTTGCACATGTTTTCATTTCTCCAGCCACAGAACTGTTGGTAAGTTTTCTCGTACTTTGCTTTGGACTTTTTAGATAATAAACTTGACTCTGCTTCTGATTGTAAAATTTCTTCATTATTCTCGTTTGATTGACTCATTTTAAATGAACGTTTTTTCACAAATTATTTACTTGCTCATATGTTTTGTTACTATGTCAACAAATGCTTGACATACTTTGATAACATATTATTATTCTTCGACACTCTTATAATGTTAGCGTTATTTTCGTCAACTACACGAAAAAATAGCATGATCTATACGTTAGAAAAGTGAATTTCCATATTCCTGTAAATTTGATTCAAACATTTACACTCACTGGAAAACTATTACTTTTCTAAACTTATAAATCAATGCACTATTTTCTTTATTCGTGTTTATAAAACAACAAGGGCAAAATTAAATATAAGTAAATTTTTTAATCACTTTGTAAAATGTGTATTTCATGGATTTGCAGGAATGAAGCTTTCTCAGTCCAGATAGCTAAAGAAGAATATTAATTAAAAAGTGCATAGTTATTGTAATTACATTAATTGCACCCTTATTATAGCGCAATATTGTTACACCCCATGCCGCCGGTAAATCTATTTTAATTATTATCACGCCATCTAGCGCCTTGATGGTTCCAAAAGATTCGATGCGAGCTCTAGATGGTGCTGAAAAATTCTCTTTCGAATTCGAGAACATTCCAGTACAATTCTTGAGCATGCGATTTAAAACAGTTTCTATTTAAAAGCGACCTGTGCGATAAAGCCCAGTTATTTCACTTACTGTTTAACTTTAATCTTTAGTTTATTCCCGTAGGAACAATTGTTTTTATAGTCGTTAGGTACTATGGAAATAAACTGAAGATAACAGTACCACTGTGATTAAAATAGCAGGCCTAAAGTGATTCAGGAACGATAAATTATTGAAATGTTATTTCATAGAAAAGTACAGTTTATAAAAATAAGTAAAAACAGGTAGCAGTTTATAAATAACAGATCAAAACTGATAACTATTTCCGAGCAGTTAAAATCAGTTTTCAAATAACAGATATCTGTTAACTGATTTTAACTGCTCGGAAACAGTTATCTGTTTTTATCTGTTATTTATAAACTGTTACCTGTTTTTACTTGTTATTTATAAACTGGTACGTTTTAAATTTTGCAGGCGGTTTTGTTATAAAAAGAAAACAATATGGACGACTACTATACGACGGGCCCCGAGCTCCATCTCAGTAAATTATTTTCATTCGAAATTTTTTTTTATTTCTACGCCTTACACATAGGCAACTTCTACACACGTCGACACGAAACGCCTAAGAAAGTGGCAATAGGCAAACATACATCTTGCCACCGTTTTTGCAATTTCAAACCCCTGCCAAATGGGATTACATAACATTTCTACTATTTACCGTTCTTGAATCACTATTAGCCTTTACTCTTAAGTATGGTTTTCACAATGACAGTTTCTATGATAGTTGCTGTTATGCCAGCAACTTCGTGTAAATAAACTTGACAATCTTTTCCGTGCAGACACTTAACTCTTATTAGAACTATCACACCTACTTTCGTGAAAGTATTTCCATCATCGTGAAAACCAGCTTTTAATCGCAACTATCACGTCTACTTTCATGATAGCAACTATCACAGAAACTATCTTTGCGTAAATAAAGGCCGGTTTTCACGGTGATAGTTCCTGTCATGTAAGCAACTATCATAGAAACTATTATCATGTAAATAAAGGCAGGTTTTCACGATGATAGTTTCTGTGATGGTTACTTTCGTGATAGTACTTTCATGATTGTACTATCATCGTGAAACCGAGCCTTAATTTGACAGTCGTTTCCGTGCAGGTACTCAACTATTACACGTACTAATTTCGTGGCAGTACTTTCATCAGAATACCATCATCGTGAAAACAGACCTTAACTTGACAGTCGTTTCCGTGCAGATACTCAACTATTACACTTATTAATTTCATGGCAGTACTTTCATGAGAGTACTATCATCGTGAAAATCAGCAACAAGCACAGAAACTATCATCATGTAAATAAAGGTCGGTTTTTACGATGATAGTTTCTGCAATACTTGTTGTTACGAAAGCAACTATCATAGAAACTATCATCGTGTAAATAAAGGCCGGTTTTCACGATGATACTTTCTTTCGTGATCGTACTTTCATCGTGAAAACCAGCCTTTAATCGGAACTATCACATCCACTTTCATGATAGTACTATTATGAGAGTACTATCATCGTGAGAATAGGCCTTTAAGCGACAATCTATGATTATATTTAATTTAATAAACGACTTGAACCTCCAATTCAAAGCAATAGGTATAACTTTAGTTATTTATTTTATTTAGGCAAAAAACTATGTAAAAACAACTTTCTTGTCTTGATATCTACATGAGTGACAATGACTGAAGACGGTTTGAATTTCCCGCATCTCTTTCTAGTGATTTTTATTCTCTGTGTGTGGCATTTGTGAAAAATAATAATAACAATTTTTTTTTAATTAAAATAATTAATATTACACATTTGAAATATATTACACTAATTACATCTTATTATTCACATGATTATAGATACCTTCCCAGTGTGCATTACAGCAATTTTGCAAAAAATTGAAAGGAAGGAAATTTAAACTGTACTCAAACATTTTTGTTGTTACTGTGTTACTAACCTCGTCTACAGCTTCGTTGGTAAATACAAGCGGTCAGTAAGGACTGTCCATGCCTCTACTTTAATTTTTAGGTACCAAATGCAGACTGCCACCTTTTAATAATGAAGGGCTGCATTAGATACTTTGTATAGCAACGAAGAACGTAAATAAATATGAAAAATATCGTTAGCTAATAATAAGTGATCAAATGAAAAATGAATTAGAGTTGGCGATGCAATTAAACACGCATGGTATGCATTTAGTGCATCAAACATTCCTTCAGTCACTTGGACGTTTCCACAAAGTAAGAAGTTTTATTAAAAATAAAGTAGATGCGTAAAATGACTACTAAAATGACTAGTGTTTGGTGGCATTCAGATACTTTTGATTTCTATGAATAATTGCGTGACTAACGTCAAACTACATGACATTTATCTAAGACAGGCATTTAAATTCCAACGCCTACTCTAATTCATTTTTATATTGATCACTGGTTACCAATAAACAGAAATGAATGAAGGCAAATAAAATTAACTAAATTTTCCCAAAATTTCTAACCTCAGGTTATATAGTTGACGTACCTCCGACTTAAATACTGATGTAATCCTTCTTGGAAAGTACTTTTTTTCAGTCGGTTTTTTTTGATCTCATTCTATTTCACCGACTACAAAAAAACAAAAAAAGTGAAAGTCGGGAAATTTAAACTGTCCTGTTTCATTTTCGCCCCCACTGTATTATCGAGCATCAACCTCGAAGTTTTACAATTTTTTTCGTTTTTTTTTTTTAATTTTTGGTCAACTGTTTTTTTTTTAACTTATCGTAAAAAATTCTGGAGATAGAGCACGTAATATCGAGTTAACGCATTGAAGTGCACGTTGACGCCTTATCAATTACAAAACAGATTGCTCGTTCAACGTAATCTTATCGTTTTTATGAAGCACGGGCGCTGTAATGTAGTAATGGACGATTATTTACAATTAATAATCAAAGCACTTCTTGTCATTCTTGTGACACAAAAATCAAAATGATCAGATAATTTCATTTCAGAATATTTTGTATTTAATTTAGTTTTGAAAATCCATTCAACCGTTTCTTAAATACGTGGTGTTATTTATTTATCCGACGATTTCCATTGAATGCAATAATTTTAAAGTGAGATTAGTTTAAGCTGCTCTCTTTGAACCAGAATTTATTTAAATTTTTATAGGCATCAACAATTTAAATGCAGTGCTTACAATTGCAATGCAATGAATAATGAATATATAAATAATTGTTGCGTCCTTTGACCTACATACAAGGAAAAACAGTTTGACAATCACAAGATACAAAAAAAACACGTTGGATTTATTAATAATTTGGTTTTAGGTTTGCCATCACTGATACAGCTTACAGGTCGCTGAAGGAAGAAAATAGAAATCAGTGCATTCTTATTTCAGGTAAGTGAAAGAGTCGTTGATAAAAAAAATAATTTAAAATCACATAAAAACAGATTAACATTAGAAGTAAAATTGACAGCGACTTCCAGTATAATCGGAAGTGATTGAAAGTCAATTTTCTTTTCCCTGCGTTTCTAAAATTTATCAACAAACAAAAATTGAGAATTAAAAAAAAATACAAATAAAATTATAGGTGAATCGGGAGCAGGCAAAACAGAAGCTTCCAAAAAAGTCCTTCAATACATAGCCGAAGTAACCGACCATCAGGGACAAGTGGAGAAAGTCAAAGACAAATTGCTACAGTCCAACCCTGTGCTCGAAGCTTTCGGCAACGCAAAAACAAACCGCAATGACAATTCCAGCCGTTTTGGGAAGTACATGGACATCGAGTTCGACTTCAAAGTATTTTTGCTCCAAGCAATAAGACAAAACAACCCTAACTGAATTTTTTTCTCAGGGAAGTCCCATCGGGGGAGACATACTTAATTATCTCCTCGAGAAATCGCGCGTCATCAACCAGATTCATGGAGAAAGAAACTTCCACATTTTTTATCAGCTCCTCGAGGGAGGAACCGACGAGGAACTTAACAGTTTGATGCTGAAAAGAAATATTTCCGCATACTATTATCTTTATAACGGCGTAAGTAATCACTCCCGATGAAAGTTGTACGCCTGGAGTAAATTGGGGGTTTCAGAATAAGACCGTCACGGATAACATCGACGACAAACGCGCGTACAATGATGTTAAGAAGGCCCTAACCACGATTGAATTTACTAAGGATGAGCAAGATACAATTTTCAAGATCATCGCCAGCATTCTTCATCTGGGCAATACTGGATTTTCCGAAGTTGAAGGCAAGGCAAACATCCTTAAAGCCGAAGGAGTGGAAAACGCCAGCAAAGTACCCCTTTGCCCTTTTTATTTAGTTAGGTATAAACAAATTGTTCTTGTAGATATTAGCATGTGATACTGAAGAACTCAAGAACGCACTGACGCATCGCACTATCGAAGCAAGAGGAGACGTGGTGACTTCTCCATTAAACAGAGAAATGGCGATTTACGCCCGCGATGCTTTGGCAAAAGCGATTTACGATCGCATGTTTTCTTGGCTGGTTTTGAAATTGAACAATTCCCTAAAAAGCCGGGATCCTAGGAAGAACAATATCATGGGTATTTTAGACATCTATGGATTCGAGGTGTTTGGTAGAAACACGTAAGCGAATTTTGCGCCCCATCCAAATCATTTCTGCTAATTACTTTGTCTTTCCAGCTTTGAGCAACTCTGCATCAATTTCTGCAACGAAAAATTGCAACAGCTGTTCATTGAGCTAACGTTGAGGTCCGAGCAAGAAGAATACTTGAAGGAAGGAATCGAGTGGCAGAATATTGAGTATTTCGATAATAAAGTGATTTGCGATCTTATTGAAGAAAGGCATAAAGGTACTCACGCCCTTGCGTTTTATGAGTGTTTTGGCAAAGTTCTTTTTAGGAATCATCGCGTTAATGGATGAAGAATGCCTGCGACCTGGTGATCCAACTGATGCAACGCTTCTAGCCAAGATGAACCGCAATTTACATGCGCACAAACACTATCTAGGACACGAAAAGGCAGACATTCAAACTCAGAAAGTCATGGGCAGAGATGTATGTAATAAATCTTCTGGTTGATTCTTTACGGTAACAAGCTTTAAAATTCTAGGAATTCCGCCTCTTGCATTACGCAGGGCCCGTTACCTACAACATAAACTCCTTCATCGAGAAAAACAACGATTTACTCTTCAGGGACCTGCGCGAGTCCATGTCGAATTCAGGGAATGATATCATAAAAAATCTTTTCCCGAAGCAAGAGCAAGAGAGCAAAAAGAGGCCCGACACAGCGATCACACAGTTTAAGAACTCTTTGAACGACTTGGTTGCAATCCTGATGAACAAAGAACCATCGTACATTCGATGCATTAAACCAAACGATCTCAAGAAAGCTGGTAAGAACGGTTTAAAAAAAAAGCAAAGTCAAGTCACAAATTAACTAATTTCATCGTGTAGGTTTATTTGATGAACAGTTGGTGTTACATCAAGTTAAATATTTGGGGTTGATGGAAAACTTAAGGGTGAGACGAGCCGGTTTCGCTTACCGTCGTCTATACGAGCTGTTCTTGAAGCGCTACAAGAGTCTCTCGAAGGCAACTTGGCCGAATTATCCTGGATCAGCGAAAGATGGGGTGCAGGAATTAGTGGCTTGCTTAGGATACGACAGAGATGATTACAGGATGGGAAAGTAAGTATCCGAAAGATTCAAATGAATTGAAATGAAAAAAACATATATTTCAGGACCAAAATATTTATTCGTTTTCCTAAAACCCTGTTCCAAACTGAAGACGCTTATCAGTTGAAGAAACACGACATAGCCGCGATCATTCAGTCGCGATGGAAGGGAATACTGCAGAGGAGGGTTTACTTGAAGACCAGGAATGCCATTATTGTCATTCAGAAGTGGGTGCGTCGATTTTTGGCGCAAAAGGAAAGGCAGAGACGTAAATGGGCTACTGAGAAACTCAGAAGGTACATTTGCCTTGTACCCAAAGGGTGAAACTCTAATTTTTACAAATTGCTTCGTAGATTCATTAAAGGATTTATTACACGAGATGGAGACCCAACCGAGCTTAACAGGAACTTTATAGAAATTGCCAAAAAGCAATGGCTGATGCGACTATCGAAAAGCCTACCTCAAAACATCTTACAAAGAGATTGGCCCCCAAGTCCCAACTGTGGCAAGCAGGCTTCTGCTTTACTGGAACGCTATTACGCATCGCACATGTCGAGGGTATACCGTTACAAACTCACTCCAGAACGCAAGCAGCAATTTGAACTGAAGGTGTTAGCTGAAAGCTTATTCAAAGGTATTATCTAATTTAAACATTTCTACCATTAACATCGTCCATTTTTAGGTAAGAAGAGAAGCTATGATGCTAGTGTACCCCATTGGTTTGTTAATGATAGGGTGTCAACAGAGAGCGCACCAATAAGGGACACTTTCAGAACACGATTGACTGGTGAAAAGGAAGTGGTATGTTATACATGATACAGTTGGTAAAGCAATTATTAAAAAATATCATTTTGCAGTATTCCTCATCAGTGGTCAAGTATGACAGGCGAGGGTATAAACCAAGGGAACGAATAATGGTAATAACAAATACTTCCTTGTACCTTCTGGATGCGAAAGGATCATCAGTGAAGATAAAGCACAATTTACCACTGGAGAGACTAGAATTCATAATAACTTCAGAAAACGATGTTTTCTTACTGGTTAAAGTACCTGAAGACCTCTGGAAGAAAAATAAGGTAATCCCTTGGACTTATTCGCATCTTATAATTTACATATGCGAAAAATTGTAGGGAGATTTAATGCTGGAAGTTCCACACTTCATTGAAGCTATGACGAAAATAATCGATGTTACAAAGAAACCGTCTTTGATAACATTCCTTAGCACCAACACGTACGTATTAAAAAAAAAATAGTTGCAGCAAAGAATAAGTTTCTTTTTTAATTTCAGTATTGAACATAACATGCAAAACAAGCGTGGAACCATAGAAATAACAACAGGAGACCAACAAAAAATCCACAAAAATAAAACTGGCCATCTAATTGTGGTATGCACATCAAAAATAAAATTTTAAAAATCACACCAAATTACTTAATTTTATAGGTTGCTGGACCGTAAATGTATTTTCTGGGAAACGTCCGCGAGTGCCATCTAATGAAGTTAATGCTAAATTGAGGAAAATGTATAATTTGTATAAATATTTACATACCTATATGCTTTATATTATAATGTAAATTATTTGGTTAAATAAAACTGTTACGTCTGGTTATGCTTGACGATTGCTTCTTCCGCCTTCGAAAGGGTCTTCTTCTTTGGGAGTGCTCTGCTTCGAATCTCCTCTTCTACTGCTTTGTTCACGGCTTTCGTTATGGTTTTCTTCAACTTGTTCGTCTCTTCACATTTAAGTTTCTTTGGTTGAATTGGACGATCTACAAAATACACTCCTGTACTTAATAATAAAATTTTAGACTTAATTAAACAGATACACAGTAGGGTGTAGTGTGAATTATAAATAAATATCTACAGCATAGATCTACAGACTGCAGACATAACCTATAAAATACAAAATGGTGAAATTTACTTACTAGCTCTTTTTGTAGCGGGATTTCCTTTTTGTTTATGATGAGTTTTTGCCCCTTTCGGTAGTTTTGCTTTTACTTTCATCTTTCCTTGAGCCATTTTTGGTAAAACACTAATTTTCTATTTTCTTTCTACTCACTCGAAGTTTATAGGTTAAGTTCACCTCTTGTCAACAGCGTCATCAAGTGTGAAAAGAAAAATCACCGAACGAAAAATCCTCTAAGCAGTGTTGCCAATCTAGTAGTTCTCCCTCTAAATTTTTTATAATCTCAATAACTGTAATATTATATTATAATCTGTAATCATCAATAAAAATTATTATTATTATTATTATTATTATTTAGGGATACAATTTAATAGAAGGGTTACTTTTCAGGGGGATAAGAAAAATCAAAATGAATATAATTCTGCATATGAAACAGGTTTGAGGCAATTTAAATCATTTGCGATTTTATGAAATTTGTTTATACAGGAGATCGAAATTGGTTGTCCTGATCCTACACTATTTTCCGTGAGCTTGATACCAATATTTACATCTATCACATGAAGGTTAGAACAAAAAGCAATGGCGTGCGTAGAACATTCATGAAACTTATATCCAAACCTTATCTAATTATTAAAGAACATAATTATTGTTTAATCAAATTGCTATTACAATGAAATAAACCACTTTTCATGAATAAACGGTAATGATCTTCAAACAAAATCTTGGGATATCTAGTAACTTCCCCAGATCTTCCTACAATGTTAACTTCACTATAGTCTATTTTTAAACTAGGAGGAGTAACAGTTGTCGGCCTGTCGTAGGTAGATTCACACTGTAATACTACATCAGAAATTAATTTGGCTTGGTTAGGAGGTTTACAAATTCTTCAAATAACCAATTTTATCAATAGATTTGTTGACAAGTTTAAAACTAACTGAAATTGTCCCAAGAATTATGAAAAATGTTAATTTTTCCGTTTAAATTGAAGGCTTGTGTAAAACCGGCTGTCAAACACCCAATAACTTTTTCAGTTTTTGGCGGGCAAAATTCAAATTACTCCTCCTAGTTTAAAAACAGACTATAGTTACTAATACAATATAAATTTTAATGAAATTTTACATTTTTATTTGCAAATATATGCAGTTGAAATAGTAAACAACTAAAATTAAAACAAAAAAAAAACATTTTGAAAGTTTTAACACGCATGTAAGTGTTCAATTTTTGACTTTTTTTATTTGTAAAAAAAATAATATACAAATTGTTAAGAAATACTTTTAAAATAAAGTTTTTATTTAAAAAATGTTTAAAAAATCTTAGTTTCTTAGTGAAATCAGTGATTTTTAATGCAATATTTCACATTTTCTATCAGCTGCTTCGTTTATGTTGGTACTGGTTAGTCAATTGAAAATTTTATGTTGGTGTGATTGCCGCTAGATATCGCCTAGACTCCCAACTATCAATAGTAGCTTTTCCTCATATTGGGGCAAAAAATCCTTTTAAGGTTTGTTTTTCCTCAAATTTTAATTTTAAGCTACTTTTACGCACTTTTGACAAGATTCGTCTTAAAATATAAGTAATTTTTTCTTCAAGAATTCTCTTTTGCGTTCTTTTTCTTCGCTTTGCGCAGCAATGCTGCTTTATTGTCAATTACCATTCCAGACAATTTTCAATGTATGTTATAGCTGGGTCTAGTCATTAAGACAGCACAACATCCATGGCTAATGGTAGGATTGGAACCTACGCCGCCGAGCGAGACGACTCCCAAAGTCGGTTATGCTAACCGTTAAGCCACTCGGCGACCAAACCCCTTTTGCCTTAAAAAAATCCTTTTTCCAGGTTTAAGGCGTAAAAATTCCCTAGAAAAGTGAATTTTCCTCCCGTTGATAACACAGCCTACGGTACATGAAACAGTTGAAAATACACACCCATTTTGTATTATACTTCTTATGCATCAGTAAAGAACTTTGCATTGCTTTCTAAAAAGTCACACTTTACAAACTATAATTAACATTTAAAGTATCTTTAGACACAGTTGTAAAAAAAATAATAAATAGATATTAAAAAATAATCAAATTAAAAAAATAATAATAAAAACAAAAGCCAAACGATTTTACAACAAAATTTCATAAATTAATAAATTTAAAAAATTAATAAATAAAAAGAATGATAAGAAAGCAAAGGAAATGAAATAACAGGAGTTTTCAAAAATCCGAAATAATAAAATGTAAAAAATAATAAAAACAGCAGACGATTGACTTTACAGCACAATTTAATAGATTAATAAATTAATTTAAAAAATGGGAAGAAAGGGACAAAACAAAAAAAGGAATACAATTTTTAAAAATATAATAACAACAATATAAAAAAAATAATAATAACTAAACACGAACGTTTAAGAGCACAATTCAGCAGACTCATAAATTAAAAAAAAAGAAAGAGACAGTAACAGAACAAAAAATTATTTGCCTTCCGTAAAATCACAAATTATTTAAAAAAAACTGCAAATTGTACATATAATTCATTTCTTCTTTACTGATTGATTTATTGATTTTATTAATCTTCCAGGAAATAGCTAGTGAATCTTTCTCGTAGTGTTGCGAACTTTGTAATAATTTTCAAGGTATTAGAAGAAAATGTTTCAATCATATTTTACATTATGAATAAATATCTGTTAAAATTATAGACAAGAGAACTTTGTTGAATTTAAATCCTCTCAAATAACCGAGTTTCCCTTGTGGGAGTCAAATTTCAACTATACTGGCACATTTCTATGAATTTTAATGTCGAACATAATACATTGGATAAAATTATGATCTCAACTTGCCTTTATATACACATACCTGTATTTTCGCAGAAACTTTTTCAACCGAATGCATACATATTTCTAAACAAAATGCTAACTTTTATAACAGAAATGTAAATCCTTAAAAAAGACACCAATAACGCTCCTATTTCTACTTCCACTTACGTACCAATATCGATGCAAATTTTTATAATAGAAAAAAAATCTGAGAAACACATAGCGAGATACATATTACAATATAAAGGGGCGAAACAGTTTGAATAATTTGCAGGAATATCGCATAATACTTAGCTTGTAAATAAGATTTGAAATGAATTACGAAACTTTGTACTTTCTTAAGAACAGCAGTGAACATGTGATAAGTGCAACATGTACACACATACGAACCAATTAAACTTAAAATAATTACTGGAAACGGTTAACGTAACATTAATTACACGCAGTGGGTGCAAGCGTCGCTAATATAAATGCGAAATCCTTAAAGTTTGATTGATGTCTGTATTATGTAATAAATAAATTAGTAAATTAGCTAAACTTCATTAGGAAATAAAACTAAATTTACATATTCTGCCCGAACTTAGCAAGTTAGTATTAATGACTCTCTAATAGTGATTAAAACCCTTGTAGCATGGTGTCAACCTTTCTGGGTTACATACATTAAAATGTATATTACGTTAGGAAGAATTAAATAGATAGATTTGTTGAGATGTACGAGGGGTCGTTTTTATATTCCTGGACTAGGCATTTTTAAATTTTAATGTAATTTTTCATTATATTGTTTTTTAATCACATTTGCCTTGGTAATATGTTTGACAGTTTACAAAAGAATTGCAGTAGTATTAGTTCCAATACATGTCAGTTAGTGTTGTCACGTATCAAAATGAACAAACTCGAATATCGAGCAGTTATAAAATTCCCAACAAAACAAGGAAAAGCTCCAAAAATGATTCGTGAAGAAATGTTGGCTGTATACGGGGATGATTGTCTTTACAAGTCAACTATTTGTGAATGGTCAAAATTGTTTAAACATGAACGAAAATCACTGGATGATGATTCCCGTCCAGGTCGGCCTATTGATGTGGTCACTTCCGATGTTATTGAAAGAACCAAGTGTTTGGTACTGGAAGATGCAAGATTGAAGAAGCGACAATTAGCAGCTTTATTAAGAGTTTCAAAAACGACAGTTTTCAGAATTTTACAAAGGTGAGTGCGAGATGGGTTCCACGAGTGCTTTCGCCATTCCAAATGCGTATCTGAATGGAGACGTGTGAACAATTTTTAGCGCTTTGTGGAGATGAACCAGATTTAATTATCTAACGATTTGTCACTGGAGATGAAACCTGGATTCATCATTTTGATCCTGAGTCGAAACAAGAATCGATGCAGTGGCATATTAAGGGCTCCAGCCCTTCTAAGAAGTTTAAAGTCACCCCTTCTGTAGGAAAAAGAATGGCAACTGTTTTTTGGGTTTGCCAAAGAATTTTAATGATTGATTACCTGAATAAAGATTTGTGCGGTAACAGGAGAGTACTATGCAAGCTTAATGCATCGACTCAGAGATTCTATTAAAGTGAAAAGGCGCGGAAAACTGGCGCAAGGTGTCCTGTTGCTCCACGACAATGCACCACACCACAAGTCAAGACTTTCAAAAGCTGCGGTTGCTGAATGTGGATTCGTAGAAATTGACCATCCGCCTTATAGTCCGGATCTAGCCCCTTGTGACTATTTTTTGTTTTCAAATCTCAAAAAAAAAACACCAAGGGGAACAAAATTTAGCGACGATGACAAATTTACAGCGGCCAAACCAAATAAATACTTTTATAATGAATTAAAGGTGTTTTTGAAACGAAGTAGTACTTGTATTCAAAAACAAGGGGCCTATATTGAAAAATAAAATTTCTGTTGATGTTCTATTCTCTTCTTTTCATGCCTAGTCCGGGAATATAAAAACGACCCCTCGTACTTTGGATATGTTATAAGCAAAAAATATTTAGTACATGTGTACCTGTCACAATTTTGATGACACTGAAAAAAAAAAGGATTCATTCAGACAAACTTTTGTGTTAGATCAAAGCTATACTTTCCCTACCTTAAAAAAGTTTACATTTGTTTGTAGCAAAATTAAAGCTCCATTTCGGAGTAAAAAGTTCTATACTAATTTGACTTTTGTACTATAATAAATTCTCGTAAGTGTGAAGATAAAATTTCAACACTTTGTTGTATAAAATTCTATCTATAGTAAAAACAAGGGGCGAATTAATTAAATGAAGCAACAGAGTAGTCTATATTAAATGGGGCTTGTTATACGCAGAAATAAGCAACAAAGTAAGATTTTACACATTATTCTGTAAAACGGAGGTGGAGAAATTATTAATACTAATAATTGTTGAAAATAAAAAAGAAATCAGATATACAATGCGCGACACTTGATTACTCTCACTCCACAGTTGACGCCATTCTTTTAATAAATCAACGTTTTGGTTATTAGGACTAGCAAGAATTAGGCATTTTCAACAAGTTTCAATGAAAAATTTCAAAAACTAACTTTTGAGAATTTTTTTCTAGTATGATGGTTATTTCCTAAGCGACACTTGATTACTCTCACACTAAATAAAACAAAAAAATTAATAAATCAACTAATATTTATTTTAAATCGAGTATGACCTCCTCGTTTCTCCATAACGGCTAACAAGCGATGAGGTAATGAATTAAATAAACTATTTCATAAATTGATTGGAATTGCTTCCCAGGATGTTCTTATGGCTACCATTAATTCCTCTCTGATGTTGAACTGTCGTCCTTCCCCATAGACTTTTTTGGTCGTCCAACCCCATAAATTTTCTATGATATTCAAGTCGGGGGAAAGAGCGGGCCACTTCAGAACGTCGATATTGTTCTCATTCAATCATGTGTTGATTATTCTTGCCGCGTGAATTGGTGCATTGTCGTGCTGAAATTTCCATTGTTGATCGGAAAATAACGCTGCAATGTTATCAACTTGTCTCTGGAGCAAGTCTAGGTACTTTTGAGCAGTCTGTCTCCCTTCCAGAATTTCTAGCCCCACTTGTCCTCGACTTGAAATCGCCGCGCAAACCATTACTGATCCGGCTCGGCTATGACGACGTGATAAGTAATTAAGTGATCAATTTCTTCTTGAGGTAAGGAATGCTAACCCATTTGTACCTCATGCCGCAAAGCTAGCAAAGTTAGAGAAGGACGAGGCAAATTGTTAATTCTTCTTCCCATCATATCCCATACATGTTCAATAGTAGAAAGATCAGGACTTCTTGGGGGTCACGGAAGGATGCCTATACCTGATTGCTCCAGGTAGTCCATTGTCCTATGGGCAACATGAGGTCGAACGTTATCCTGCTGGAAAAGTGCACCTGGTATGCCTCTAACGTAAGCAAGAGCAACTTCTTGTAAAACATCCCCAATATAGCATTTTGTTGTCATAGTACCATGAATAAATACTAAAGGAGATCTACTTCCTGCACTGATACTACCCCATTAGTCCCACTGTGCGAGCTATATGACGTTCTACAATGTGTTGTAAATTACGTCGTTCACCTCGACATCTTCTAACGCGTTGTCGTCCATCATGTGTTCCCAAACAAAACCGAGACTCGTCACTAAAGATAACTGAATTCCAGTGACGGTCACGGCACCATTGGAGACGTTGTCATCGGCGATCTCGAGTCAAAGGTAGTACCAATTGAGGTCGATACGAACTTAGTCCAAATGCCTTAATCCTGCGATATACTGACGACATGGAGATCGACCTTCCCACTACATTATACCAGGCATCGGCAATCCATCTTGTTGAAGAGAATCGGTCCCTAAGAGAAGAGCAGACGAAGACTTCGATCTTGTGCTCCGTAGTCCTCTGAGCTCCAGTACCTCGGCGATGTTTACGACGGCCTTCCTCGCCCAAGCACGATTGCATCTGGTGACCGTGGCAATATTGCGATCGGTCCTTCTTGCAATTTCCCTAAATGGAATTCCAGCTTCGCGTAACCCCACAATTCTGCTCAAATTCAGTGGAATTGTGGAGTTGTGGAAGTCTTCTTATTCGAGGCATTTCCTAAATTCTTAACTACATTAAATTTGACAGTAATTCAATGTATCAAAACAAGAAATCGAAAATATTTGTTTGTGGTAAAATTATTGCTCCATTTTGGAGTAAAATGTTCCATACTAATTTGACTTTTGTACTACAATTCATTCTCATAAGTGTGAAGATAATGTTTCAACACTTTGTTCTATAAAATTCTACTTCTTAAGTAAAAATTTACTACAACAGACTGTGAGGATTTTATTTTTACATTTTGTTGGATAAAGCTCTATACATTGTGTAAAACCATAATAGAATCACAATGAAATGTTTTCTGCAATTTAAAAATGATACAATTATTAATTCGTTAGAAAAAATTACCGTTGGATATTTTAACATCTTACACAAATTGTTGAAAAGTATTGAAGTGGGGTACAATCACGTGATTATTTGCGTCTTCTTATTAGCCCTCTACATGCGGATGACGATTAGGTGGCGTACATGGTCTGGGAATAAACGTCGTCAAGAACAGAGTTGTCGCTTGTTTTATTTATAATGAATGAATATTCCTTTACCTTATTTTTTAACCTCTGTAAATGACCCAAGCTGGAACTTGTCGAGCAAATGTCAGAATGAATTCTGCCCTATTCCAACCTATGAATTTCTTCACAAGATCTGCACGTACCAAGACAAGGTCGAACCCACCCGATTAAGAGTCAAAATTCGTTATCAGCGGCACTGAGCACTCGGGTGTGATCTTCCTTAGAGATAACTATAACTGCAAAATTTTCACACAAAATATGGAACTGGTAACACAATTTGAGAAATTCTTAATACAAAGTGTATAATTCGCATACACAATATCAATAAAAATATACTACAATTGGATAAAAATTTACTATATTAGTTTCCAACCACTGTGTTAAATAGTACTATACAGGGTGTTCTTCAACTTGATGCAAAAAAAATTAATGATGTATGTGGTACGAGATATTTTCACGAATGTATCAAAATTAAAAGGAAAAAAAAATAAAAAAATTCATACCGACATCCGGCAATTCCCTTGAAATGTTTAGAACCGTTGGACGGAGACCTTCACACACAATAATCGAAGTTCCCCCCCTGCACGAGACGTAAACAGAGGTCGGCTCGACGAAGCTGGGATTTACATGCGTTATGGAATTGATTCTGTTGTCAGATATTTTCCACTGCGTGCGTTGAGTTCGTCTATTGTATTTACTTCTTCGGCGTACACTAGATTTTTTAAATGTCTCCACAGATAAAAATCTGACGGATTAAGGCCTAATATTTTCTAATATTTAAATTTACATCCTGTAGGAGTTCCGGCAAATTAGTTTGCAAAAAACGTAAATACACCATTTCGTCCAAGCGATTAGGTAAAACAAATAGACTGATTAAAGTGCCGTTTAACATACCTGCACACAGATTGACCGAAAAGCGTTGTTGAAAACTACGACGCCGCATTGCATGAGGATTTTTTTTCTGCCCAAACTGTATCCCTTGTAAACACCGATTCGTCGTAACACTGTGCTTACAAACGTCTTGCAGCCAACGCATGTTGACCACATTCGCCGTAAATTAAAATCATGTCTACAAGAACAGTATTGGAAAATTCGGCCATGTTTTCAACGCGACAAAGTACAGCTGACAACTGACCCACTTAACAGCCGATGCTGACATCAACAAATTTCTCCGAAGACGTAATTACGTCATAAAATAAACCAGGGACTATCAAACTGTTTCATCGTTCGCCAAAAACATTTATTATTTCTAATATTTATTAATCAATTGTTATACAAAAACTGCTCCTTTCTATCACTTTTAATGAAAACTTTCACTGGTTTCATTTTTTGTATGAAGTTAAGAAACACCCAGTATATTTGTCAATCATTACTAAATAAATGGTAAAATTTTCTATATGAAATAGTATTTAATTCAATTTATATAACATGTTTATATTTTATCTATAAATTTAATTTACACAATTTGTGGTAACACATTTATTATTATTTATTAGACGATTTTCTTAAAAATGTGTTCCGTTATATGTATAAAATACAAATAAGAACGCGTCGTCATTAAAGGCGCTGCGTTTATATGTAATGTAAGAATAATTGCAGAGGATCCCTAATTTAACATCAGTTACACCCTGATAGGATCATCAATTACTTACGAACAGATTGGGGCGATAACCACTGCAATTTAATGCATTTAGCAATGAGCGATACTGCAAAATAAAACTCAAAAAGAAACGATAATAAAAAGGTTCTTGAAGCTCAGAAAACTATAATGTTCAGGCCCAGCTTCCGTCGTTTAGCATAAAATGAGTTTGTTAGCTATCAGTATCGTGTTGTACGTGATACCTCATATTTAAATCAGAATTTAATTAAAATTAATAATTTAATTAAAGTGCCTGCTGTTCACTCAAATGAACTTTACAGGAATTCGTAGGCCCATGAAAGACAATATTTCGTTTCAGTCTTGCTATAAATAAAATCTGTCACAATTGTTAATTAATTAAAAAAATAATTATTATAATTCACTTCTGGAGAAAATTAAGGGACCACCAGTAAAATTCAAAATAAAATTAAAACAAGATAACGAAATTTAATGAAACGAATAAATATATAAATCTAAGTGTTTCCTTACAGTTTAGTCGATTTAAGGGCTATTAAATTTAACAAACTTTAAAATACTTTAAATCTTTAAAATACCATTGGTCTTCTCATGAACGTGTATTGTAATTTGTAACTTAACAAAACTAAAATTACTAATAGCGTAAAGCCCTCCTCTTGCAGCAATACACGCTGCTAATCTTCTTGGATGCTTGAGATTAAGTTTGAGGTACATGTTCCCATTCTTGAACAAGCATGTTAGAGAGCTCATCAAGTGTTACTGGTGGTCTCGGTGCGTTTTTAATTTTGTTGCCCCCAATTGATCCCAGAGATGCTCAATAGGATTGAGATCAGGGCTTTTGGCAGGCCACTCCAAACTTTGGATTTAGCATCTCTCAACGTAGCTGTGACAATGTTAGCTGTATGAGGTTTGGCATTGTCTTGTATAAAAATGAATCCATTGCCGACATTTTCGCCAAAAGGTTGAATATGGGGAACAATAATCTCGTCTCTATATCTTCTTGCTGTTAGCGACCCATTTCGTATCAAAACCAATTCTGTACGACCATTAAATTGTATGCCACCCCAAACCGTTACAGACCCCCTCACCAAATTTGTCAAATTCTCGAATGGTACATGGTGCAAATCTGGTGCCTGGTCTTTGTTTAACAAGAGCACGGCGATCATTCCTGCTTAGAAGGAATTTGGACTCGTCCGAAAACAAAACGGAGTTCCACTGCCCTTTGTCCCAACTTTGATGATTTTGACAAAAGTTTAAGTGATTTCTTTCGTGCGTAACTGTGAGAGTTGGACCGGTTGCTAGTTTTCTAGCAGACAAATTGACTTCTTTTAGTCTTCTTGTTACTGTTTTGCTAGAATCTTTTTTCCAGTGGTTAATTGAAGATCATTTTTTAATTCACGAGATGTTACAAACCGCTTTCTTAAACTCTGAAGTTCAATAAAGCGATCTTCTCTGCGTGTTTTTCTTTTAGCATCTTGTTTCGGAACAGTGCTGCCACCCTCTGTACCACAGATTTGTTGGTATTTAGAATTCCAGTAACTTTTCTCTGTGAATATCTTTCACGAAGAAGAATAATTATTTGGGATACTTCTTCTGGTCTACAATGGCGTCTAGACACATTTAATTAACTTAATGCAAACAAATTCACTAATTTTCGAAACAAAAAGCACGGTTTATTAATTAAATGACTTAAAGTTAATTAATTTTATAGACAAAATGTAAACATGTTATATGAATTGTTGAATTAAATACTATTTTATATAGAAGATTTTTTCATTTATTTAGTAAAAATTGACAAATATATAATACTGTTTAACAGTGCTTGAGAACTTTTTACTCCAAAATGGCGCAATAATTTTGCTACAAACGAATGTAATTTTTTTTAAGTTAGAGATGGAAATACTACTAAATTAAAAAATTCAACATTGTGTTAATAATTTCTCCACCTCCATTTTACACAATATTTGGTAAAATCTCACTTTGTCATTTCTCTCTGTATAATAGTATCATATTCGAATATTTAAATATTCCTTAACATCATCTCGTTGGTCAACAAAATTAAATTATTTTTAATTAAAAAAAAATTAGTTAAACTCACCGACTTTTTTTAGTTATCGATCACAAAGTGTTTCTCTTAAAACCGCTGCTCGAGGTGTTGTGAAAATTTTTAAGTAAATGAACACTTGTAATTTAATTTCAGGAGAGCATCATAAAGTGCTCTTAGCGGGTTTATATGTTAAAAGCTTTAAAACCAATTTCATCAATCTGCAAATTTATTTTTATTTACGGATCTCGGAGATATATATCTGCGGGCATCGTTAATTCCGCCAACTCGAAAGATTTTACGCAATAATCTCCCTCGTAGGGTAAAAGCGCCGGACGCGTATATATTCGGCGCGTTTTTTCGATTCGCCACTTTCAGGCGCATGTTCGAAACCGAAGGGCGCTACATAAGATGCACCACTGAAACGTTTATAGTTGAAATTTTGTTCGGCAAGAGGACAGGACCAACTCACATGAGTACATGAAAGTGAGTATAGATGTTGGAATGTTGGTGTTTGTCTTTAAGAAAAGAAAAAAATTCTAATAAATTTAAATCATTAATTAGAATTTTTTTAATTTTTTTTTGTACCTAATGAAATTTGCAAGTTGTATAATCATCTTCGAACGATATAATAAGTAATCACTCAATATACTTTGGTGATTTTTTTAAATAATCTAAGACTGTTAAAGTATTTTTTTTTAATTATTATTTTGTGTAATACTCATTAGGTGAAATGCTAATTTTATATTTTTAATAACTTTTACAATCTATTCACAAATTTGCAACCAGATCATTAAATTAAAATATTTTGAAATATGTATCTACTTCCATTTTGAAATCACAAAAAATATTTCATGCTCTGTTATTCTAATTTTTAAAAACGTTAATTTTATGATTTGTACTCAAGTAAAGGAAAACTTTAAATATAAATTCAAATTGTCAACAGTGGGGTTGAATCAAGTGAGATGAAAATGAAATACTCTCAGGTTTTCAAATCTATTAAAATTCATGCTTCCTTACAGAGATCATTAAATTTCAAAATAATATTGATTGTTGTTTTAATATAGTATGTGTGCGGTGGATTCTACTTAATTTGTTTACTTTAACTATTTTTAAACTTTAAAATATATTTAATTATAATCAATTAAAATAAAGGATAACGAAAAGATATATAAATAATAAATATAATCGAAGCTTAAATGGCTAATTTATTTAATTAATATATTTATTTTATTTTATTTTTATTGAGAAATTATTTTTTTAATCAACGTAATGCATCTTAAAAACGAAACATTTACGAAATAATTTTATAATAAATAATCTTCGGGCAGCTTTTAAAAAGTAAATTGTCTCATTGTATGCTGAGGATAAATTTATTTGATAAATTACAAGCAACAAGAAAATACTTCAATTAAGAAGTACAACATAATTATTTTTTGTACTCATAATTTACATTAATCATAGAATTTAACAATTTGCAGTCATATTAAACTATCAAATAAAATATTCTGAAGTGCTTCAATTAATTTAATTAATTTCATGTATGTAATTATAATTATTTTAATTTTTTGAAAATAATTTGCTCAAGTCTGTACTAAAATTTTAAGTTGGAATTAAGGAGGAATGGAATTTCTTTTAATAATTATTATTTTGTTATAATTTTCAGACCTTTCCAAATCAGTTAAATTCATGCTTGATTGATACTACTTAATATTTTCTAATGGTATTGATTTTTTCATCAAGCTGCTAAACGTCAAACGCTTTAAATGTTTCTTCTTTAACATTTGACATTTATCAGCCTGAAGAAGGCAATGTAGTCGAAACCTAGTCAAAAATAAACATAAAACTCAGTACCAAGTAAGTACGATAATTTAATTCATTCAGTATGTTATTTTAGATAAATAACGTAACAGAAAAATGATTATCTCAAAATTTTACAAAATATAAGAAGTCAAAGTTTTATTTTAATATATTAGAATTCACAATTCAATAATGAACTTCTATATAAAGCTTATTGTATTTACTTTGCAATTTACAAAAATTTCTCAGAATTACAAAAAAAAGATCTCCCAACGTTGTTTTAAAAGTTTTTTAAATGTTTCTTTACCATTCTACTGTCACTATTTGACAACGCAGTGCGGAATTTATGTACGGTTTTGAATCACCCTGTATATAAAAAGCGCTAAATAATAAATCTTGATTCTATTCTAATTTAATTCGGTACTTTGAAAGTAGTAAATTAAATTTATTTTTCTTACATTACGTAGATGGTTTCGCAAAACTTTGTCTTTTATCTTTCTATTTTATGTTCTGCACATACATATAATTATTGTCAACGAAGTTGATGTATGAGCTCATCATACTTTGTGCAGCAAGTTTTAGACAATTCTACTTGCACGGCGTATGCATTTTCCAATACACCTACGGAGTGTTATTGACTGTTTTTAATACATAGCAACAATTTTATTTAGTTTTATAAAAGTATATTTTAATTATTCTTTCAGTTATTACATTAGCTTGACATAATGTTTATTTAGGGTACAGCCAAAAGTATTAGGCATTAACTCCTATATCATGAAAATCTGTTGGAGTGGAGTAAAATAAAATTTCCTAGATACAAAATAATAACAATTTATTAAAGTAATTAGTATTTTGTTGGGCCACCTCTAGCCTTAATCACAGCAGCTATTCTTTTCGGCAGAGTACCTATAAGTTTATGACATTTCTCTGCGACAATATTATTCCATTCTTTCAATAACACGTTTCTTAAAATTGCTTTAGATGTAATTGGATGCTTTCTAATGTTACGCTTTAGAATTCCCCACAAATGTTCTATGGGATTTAGGCCTGGGGATTGTGCAGGCCAATCCAGGAGGTTAATATTGTTTTCTTGAAACCACTTCATGGTAACTGCAGACTTGTGGTAGGGTGCATTATATTGTTGATACAGCATTTCTTCCATATTTGTATCACCAAATATCTTGGAAAATGATTGCCGCAGTGTCGTTTCCAATACGTTTATCTAGGTGTGGGAGTTCATTCGACCTTCACTAACAAACATTTCGCCTACACTGTCGGCTGTTATACAACCCCAGATCATTACACTGCCTCCCCCGTGTTTCACTGTTGCTACCACGCATTCCGGAAGGTATTCTTCACCGATTCTACGCCTCACGTAAGCTACACTAGGAGTTCCAAATACCTTACAATTAATTAAAAAAACGTAAATTTTAAACATACCGTATAACTTTTTATTGGCGAAGTGTAGAAGACGCAAACGAATTCAAAATTATAAGTGATATAATGCAAATATTATCTCAAAATTTGATTCGTCGGACCACACACCATTTGCCCAATCCTTCTCTGTAAAGTACTTATAGCCCATTCCAAACGAGACTTTTTATTTTTTTTTCTGAAAGCCAAGGCTTCTTTCTTGCTTTACAGCCTTTCAAACCAGCTTCATTAAGTCTTCTTCTGGTCGTTCTGGCACAGATCGGTCTTCCGATTTCCTCGGATAAACTGGCAGCGAGCTTGGAGGAAGTTTTCTCTCGATTTTTAAGTGACTCTCGAATTAAATTTCGATCTTTACAGTCTGAAGTTATCCGTTTTCTACCTGTTCTGAACGTTTAATACTTTTGGCTATTTCTGTCTGTGTGTTGCCTTGTTCATGCAAGAACTGAATTCGTAAAGGTAAATGCTCATTAAGTTCGTTCTTTTTAGACATTTTTTCTAATAATGTTACGAATCGCCACATGTTTATGACCATCACAGCACGTTAAGTATTTTATGAGTTACAAATATTGTGGAATTTTCTATACATTGCCATATCAAATTAGTTAAACAAAACTAAGTTATTACCTTAGCTTAAAATAAAGTTTATTTTTGTATAAGTATAGTAATGTATAGAGCACTTCAAAATATTTGAAATTCATAGAATCGATTATTAAGATTGCTAAGCGTTACAAATCGCCACCTGTTTATGGCCATCACAGCACGTTAAGTATTTTATGAGTTTCAAATACTGTGGAATGTTCTATAGGTGCACTGCCCGAATTGTCTTGTAGAAAGAATGGCTTTTGTCATTACTAATAAATTAATTTCGCTCAGGTTACGAAGTTCAACACTTTTTGTATTTAACAAATTTATTTACTATCGAAGAGTAAATTAATATTAAAAACGGGAAAGTATTATAAAATAGATTTTAACAATCGGCTGCTCAACAGAAACGCATTTCGTTACTGAAATATAATTTATTTTACTTTTTTTTAGCTTGTAACGTACATAATCGCTTGATTTAATATACTGGGTGTTTCATTGAAGAGGCATCAAACTTGGTATGCGGGTAGATGTCAGGAAAAGAAAGAAAAGTTTCTTCGTAAAATTTTCTCTGTAATGAATAAATTTAGAGAAAATCGAAGGGAAAGCAAAGTCGCATATTTTTGGGATAGATTTTAAATGAGAATGAATGGATTTGTTACTCATTTACATACGAAATCGGTTTGTTGGTTAATTGCCTTTAGAATGGCACCCCAGATTCGGCAAAACATATTTAAAACATCATGGTTGTTGGCAATCAATAAAAATAATAATTAGACGTTTCTGTTCTCCACTTAATACGAATTTTCTAATTGTTAGTTGAAGAATTTTAGGATTGTTTGCGCTTATTTAAGAATTTATTATTCACATTCATCGTTTCATGAAATCGTTCGTAGTAATTTAGCGCCCAAGTACCTGGTTTTTCCCAAAACATTTCCTGCGCGGTACTACCCCAATTAAGGAATTTATGGTATTAGATTTAATACTTTAATAATTAATAATTTATTATTAAATTAAATAAGTTTAAATATCCACGCGATTTCACATCGTTGCTGCATTCGACGTGCGGCAAAGTTGACTACACCGGGCTTTCGGTCAAGGGCAAAATAAAATCTAGTCATAAATTTCTTCGCTGTTTATGGATTTATTACCCCCATGCAGCTGTGTGCCATTCATAAATGCAATTTAGTTCGCCGGTTTTGTTTCACGATTCCGCGCGCTACAGTATTTCAAAAAACATCGACTGCAAATTATGCAAATTTCAAATGGCTCCGATTAAAAATTAAGATATTTTGTTAGAAATAATGTCAGAAACGTGTACCTCAAGTTTGATGCATCTTCAATGAAACAGGCTGTACTTATTTTTTAGCCTTACAAGTATCTTTTCACAAAATATTCACTTTTTATAATTGTCCGGCTAGTTTATAAAATACTTTAAAAAGTCGACTTTCGCTGTGAATAGATAACTTCTTCAAGATAAAAGTATGTATACAGGGGGTCGCTAAATTTCATGGGCAGAGTTTAGCCACAGATTCATGGGCTCAAAATAAGACGATCGAATTCAACATATCTATATCCAAAAGTGCTTCGTTGAACCAATATTCTGCTTCAAAATTCTTTAAATTCAAAGTAATTTTTCTAATAATAAAAGAACGCTTGTACCAATTTGGATGAGTTTTGGTATGAGAATCCACAGAAAGAGAAGTCATCTTTCCAGACGATTTTAATAATTTGAAGTGAAAAACAAAGTTACTACAACACAAATTTTCCAATAATTTTTTTTGAAGGTTAAGAAAATAAGTATAATTAATAAGTTTTTAGAAAGAAGTATTCATTAGAAAACTTTTTTGTGTCTTTGTTATTGTTGATGCTTCTTGCGGTCCAGTCATAAAATAGGATAATCTAAGTGCTTATTGGACAAAGTAGGAAATATATGAAGAAAAAATGCCTCTTACATGCATTCGTATTATCTCAATTTACCTTTTTCTCATCTGTTCACCATACCGCTCTGAACTCTATTATTACTAACCGTATACAGAAAATTCAAAATTCTTACATAGGGTTCATTTATGGCATTAGAAAATTTGAGCATATATCGCATAAATTAATAAACTTAAACTGGCTAAACATGAAAAATCGACAAGAACTACAAACTCTTGCTTTATTTCACAAAATTATGTTCTACAAGACTCCTCCTTACTTCTATAACAAAATATGTTTCGGATCAGGTATACACAGTTTAACAACTAGATTTCGAGAACTTAGTTCTCCACCTTCTCATAAAATGACGCTTTATGAGCGAGGCTTCTTCTATAGTATTTATTCTAAATATAATATCTTGCCCCATGAAATAAAATCCAGTTTCTTTCAAGGTACAGTTTTGTTCAAATAAATCTGGAACAATTTTATTTTTCAAATGTAAAGTGGGTTAAAAATTCAACAATATTACTATGGTATCAGGAAACATAAAAATTTACTTTTTAATTGTGAAAGTTTAAAAGTAATTACATTTTGTAGAGAAACTTTCTACTAAAATACCTAGAAAACTAACGACTATTGATAAAGCACGCATTTTTTCAAAACTAGAAGACGGTTGGTCAATACGGATGACTTCACAGTATTTTCAGTTGAATAAAAATATGGTATTTGCGATAAAAAAAAAGATGGGAAGACGAGGGGTCTTTAAAAAGGAAGACTGCGTGTAGAAGAATATTAAAATCTGATTTAAAGTGCCGTGTTGCTGCAAGAAAGCCGTTTTTAAGTAATGAACAGAAACAATCACGACTGTAGTTTGCCTTAAATCATATTAACAACGATTTAAACTACTGGAACCGTGTTGTTTACAGCGACTAGAAAACTTTTCAGTCGACATATAATAGTAAAATCAGGTATACAGACTACGGGGAGCTCTTTACAGTGAGGCATACATTAAACTTAGAAGAACATTTGAAAGGTTTGGAGTTAATGTTTGAGCTTGGATAAGTTCACAAGGTTCAGGAATATGCTGGCGGATTGGTGGCAAGTTTAATGCGATTGCGTACGGAGATATTTTAAAATACGTCATGCTTCCAACGGTCCAACATGTGCTTGCCGACGACTTTATATTTAAGCCAGATAATTGTTCTATCCATACTGCTGAAATTATAAGAAACTGGCTCAGGATTAATAATAACATCAACGTTTTGCAATGGCTCTTAAACAGTCCAGACCTAAAGCCAATCGAAAATGTTTGGGGGCTTTTGATTAAAATTCTTGAAAAACGAAATGTTCAACCGCGAACTGCTGATGAACTTTGGCAGCATATTGAAGAAGCATGGGAGCATCTAACAGATAAGGAAGATCTAGGGCAGTGATCGCCAACCTTTTCAATGTGTTGAGCTACTTTGATAACTTTGGAATAAACAGTGAGCTACCTAGTTTTAAGCGACGTAAGCACACATAAATGAAATAATGCACAGTTTTATTCGACATTATTTATTTTACGAACTAATACATACTAATAATAAACTAAAACTAAACAGAATAAATCTATACCTACCAATCGTAGTTGTTTGAAAAATAAACAAGATTTTTATGCAGCCACAATGTCATGTTACATGCGATTTAATAAAAGTGAATAAAAATAACAAAAAGTATAACGCACTATTTTAAACAAAAACATGTGCTGATATAAAATTCATGTTCAATGAGCAGGCTGACACTCATCGATAAGTCTTTTAATGTTTACAGTATAGTTTGATACAGCCATTCGAATACAATTATACAAATGTTCATCTGTAAGTCGATTGCGATATTTATTCTTAATAAACTTCATATTGGAGAAAGCAGACTCACCCAAATGGGTTGAACTAAATAACGCTTTTACTTTTCAATGCAACACGACATAGAACTAAATATTTTTCTTTACTTACTATAGGCCAGATAAATGTTGTACCTGAGACTAATGGTTTTAAGGCTAAATCATTTTGAAACGCAATGACTTCCATTTCTTTTGGAGAGATGTCTTCGTCAAAGTTCTACATAACACAAGTTCCAATGGATTTTGAGATATATTTTCTGAAAGAATAGGAAAACGCCTGGTATCGCGGTTGATTAGGTTTTGTTCCCAAAACTCAAGCTTCTTGATAAATGTTTTTATATCAGAAATCATTTCCGCTAGTTCTTTGTCCCTCGCCTGAAGCTGTAAAATAAGTTCATTTAATTTTTCGGTAATGTCCACGAGAAAGCCAAAATCTCTAAGCCAGTTAGGGAATCGGTTCATCGCGTTGTTTGAAAAATTGAACTATGGCAAATAGGACATCGTTGAAACGTTTCAGCACTCGTCCTCTACTTAACCATCGGACTTCAGAGTGAAAAAGTAGCTCCCCGTACTGACAGTCAATTTCATCGGCCAAGGTTTTGAATAATCTTCTTTGTAACGCTTGAGCTCTAATCTTGTTCACAATTTTTACAACTAGTTTCATAACGTTGTTTAGTTTTAGAAAGTTTCTACATAAGGCTTGCTAATGGATAATGCAGTGGTCACAGAGAAATTGTGGAAAACTTTCGTCTCTACGACACAACGCCACCAAACCCTTATCGCAACCCACCATAGCTGGAGCGCCATCGGTAGTCAAGCCTACCATTTATGATGTGAGAATTTTCTCAGAAGAAATAATACTTTTGAATGAGAAAATAACTCCTGACCAATAGATTGTTCTTTCAGTGGAATAAACTTCAAAAGATCTTCTTTTATCGTAAAATCACTAAAAACCATGCTTACAAAACATGGCCATCTGGGAAGTGTCAATCACATCTGTTGATTCATCCAGTTGCAGTGAAAAATAAACACAGTTATCTAAGTCAGTTCTTAACTGTACAAAAATATCATTGCTCATAACTTCTACATACATACATTTTATAGCTGAAACTATCTCATCTTTATTTCTAAAGTTGGCAAATAACGAATCTGCAGCTTCTAAAATGCCTGTTTTATCATTTCCCTGTCTTCATAAGGTTTCTTTTTCTGTGCAATTATTTGGGACATACGGTAGGATGCTTCAGTTGCAGCCTTATTTTTGTCAACTGTTTTTAAAAATCTTGACCGTTGACCAATTAATTGGTTTTTTAATTGTTTCAATTTTTCCTTTCTGGTGGCAGAATGTAATGGAAATGATTTTTCAAAATTCGAATGTATAGTTTTATGATGCCTCTCAATATTCCTTTTTTTGACAACGAAGACATAAGTATTACACAAAAAACATACATTTTTGCCTTTAACTTCTGTGAAGAAATATTCCGAATGGAAATGGTATGTTTTCACCTTCTTACTACTGCTTGCCATAATATTTTTTACTGCTCTCTACTTCGCTACGGACCCAACTCCTGGACGTAAATTACGTGATGTTCGGTTTTAAACTGAGTGCAATGTCGCTGCTCAATGCGTATTTATCCCATTCAAAGCAAATCAGATCGTTCTCGAATACTAGAGCGCTGCGGTTCTAGCCGATTCTAGCATGGTGAGGTTGGCGGTAGATCGCTCATCGCAGTGTTGCCACTGTTTGTGTTTATTATGAGAATTTGCGAAATTTACAGAGGCTTCTATGATTTTTAACCGTTTGTATTTTTAAAATATAAAATATGTTGTGAGCTACCAAAATTGCCTTTGCGAGCTACCTATAGCTCGCGATCGACGGGTTGCCGACCACTGACCTAGGACGAACCCTAATTAACTCCATGCCAAGAAGGCTCGAGGAAATCAATAAAAAAAAACAGTGGACAAACAAAATATTAATCTTTTTTGTCTTACTTTGTTTTGTTAATCATCATCATAATCGTAATAAATGTTTTTTTTTCAGTTATCATCAAAATATTAATATCTAGTTAAAAAGGTTAAAAGCCATAATTATAAGACAACAAAAAATTTGTCCCAGATTGTACGTGTAAGGAGTCTGCTTTTTGTGAACCAATAATATTTGTAATTTGTTAATTGCTTGCAGTTTTACTTAATAACTTTTATCTCATTTCATAATTCAATCCGTGAATTTCCTCAGCTTAGTTGTCTTTAGTACGCATTTTTAGTTTTTAATTTTCAGTTTTCTTTGTAATTTAGGCATTTAGGCATTCCATCCTTATATAATTTTGTTTTCTGGACAAGGTTAAGTAAGCAGAGCATCTGAGGCTAAATCTGAACTTCGCCCTGTGAATGTGCTAACTTTAGTTACGCTTTGTTTGCTATTGCTTTATTTACTGTTTTTTATTTTTTGTTTTGTTTATCTAATCTCTGCACTTTGTTGCACAATAAAGTCATTTATTATTATTATTAAAATTTTTAAAGTTGGGGTTCCTAGCGCTTAGGAGTTGAGGAGTGGGGGAATGAAAATTACACCTTTAAATGATAATTTGAAAATAAAAATTGACGTGTCCGTGCATTTTTGTAAAACATTTTTCTCAACTATTTCATAGAAGTTAACCTTTACTTTCGGGAAACACTGTTACAGTTATTAGAACCGAGTAAAATTGTCATTTGTTTTCGACGGAAATGCCGTCCGGATCCGTAGGTGTATGGGCGGCGGCATTTAATTTATGAAATTCCGCCCCGAAATCATCGGCAAAAACATCCACTTATTCCATCGCAACAAGTTTATTATTATCTCGCGTCCGACGTAATTCACTCCTCCAGACCTTTATCGCTTTAAAACGAATTCTGCAAATTACGAAACTTTTGTTTGGCGTAAAACTTACGCTGGAAGCGCAAAAGCTTATTTGATGAACTCGAAATCCTCCCATACTAAGAAACATCACAACCTACAAAAGCGACTTTGTATTTGAGTAAGGCGAAGTTGCGCCACCGATCGTGGAACAAACCCCCGCCGCAATAAAATATATTTGACTTATAGTTCGGAGGAGGTTTTAATTAACGCCGACGTGGAATTATCGCTAAACAATTAGTAAAAGACGCGAATTGAAAACGCATCTACGGCTTCCGGTCGCTTTGAAGAAATCTGTAAATAGAAAATCTGTTTTAGTTCAGCGAACCGATCGCAAGTTTATTATTTTAATATAAAATAAAGCTAAGTGCCAATTAAATTGTCCTCTCGAGTGAATTAATCTCTTACTCTAATGAGACTATCCTCTTAACGTGAAGAGACTGCCGATGGAAAACGATATAAACTAAAGCCTTCTTATTCGCACACGGCTTTTTCACTTTACAAAATCATTCGTTTTTCATTACAATGAAGTTGTTTATGGCAACACTAAAACGGAATATATTTTGTTACTTTCCAGAAATTACTTTGTCTTAATTAATTTAAGTATTACTATTATCATAAATAAATTTATCGCACACGCTTAAAAATCTGGAGTTAATTTAACACTTTTTCAACTCCTTTTCGGTGTTTCCACGCGTCCATCCCTTTTTGGTATTAAAATAAATGGAGTTAGGACGTTTAACCTTAAAAAGTGCATTTTAATGCTTGCGATAGTTATTTCTATTTTTCAAGGAGTTAATCTTATCCAGAGAAAGACTTTACTTCTGAGATTGTAGTTTATATCTCTGAAGGAATTAGTATCATCCAGAAATTGTATTCTCCAGAAAAAGAAAGAATCTTTACTGTTGGGGCAGTCACTTGTCCCTCAGCTTATTTTTTAACTACTCCAAAGAGAGGAATACACTTTCTTGAATATTGTATCTTTTATTGCGTGTTGTTTTGTGTGGAAATAATTGGATTTCTTATTGCACTGGAATATTAAGCTCGTCCTGAGAAAGTAGAATAAACATGTTCATAAGGCCTTGCCAGTTTTCCCCGGTAAATAAAGTTTATTTATAATCATCTAGATGTCATTTGTTATTATATCACTATTTTTTACCCATTTTTTGTTGCTATTGTAGTGAATTTAGAGTTCGTTTTGATTTATTTTTAAATGAAATACTCGATGAGACTAATAACTAATTTATTAACAAAACTTAACACTGATTTTATTTAGAACAGACTATGAATAATTTATTTTCACAAGGCGAGCGATTAAACAGTAACTAAACTATACGTCGAATTAAAGAAGTCTGATCTCCAGTTCCCCGTGCGCGTGTACTTAAACCGACGATGGAATTATCTCGAACGGCTAGGCGGGTGCATGACTCATTTGTCGCCTTAGTTCGTCACACTGCTCCCTTCTTAAAAACGTTTCGTCTTGGAACCTTCCTCGTGATAGCTTTGAAAGAGGATGTCGAAAACGACATGCTGGCCCCTTTCTGCAACTTTCGGTTTGGAAGAAGTAGCAATCCACTTCCAACAGCTGCCTGTGGGTGGTGACTGCAGACCAAGACTTTAATCCCCGTTCCGTTGAAGATAATTTCTATCATGCTTCGGATTACCCTCCAATCCAGCTCGTCAAGTCCGCAGCACAACTTGGGGATAGCTAATTTAGTCTTTTTGCCTTCTATTAGCTACCTCTTCAGGCTTCAAAGAGCTCTCCACATACTGTGATGGTGATGATCAGGTTTATCGCTTGATGTCTTCTTAGAGACTAAGTAGTACACACGTCGTCTCTAATCTGCTCTCGTGTCGATGATCTATAGGTTCTTGCCCACCTTGCTGCCTTCGGAGTACCTCGACTTGACCAAATTTCTTTCGGAAGACCTGGGCTATCCCCTTGGACATTCTTAGGTCTTCTGTCACACAGTGGGCCAGACTGTATCTTGCTGTGTCTCCGTGGTTACTCCAAATCATGCCTTACTTCCTGTGGCGTGATGAGACATAAAGGTTTCGAAGTTTACTTCGGAACCTTGCGTCCTTTGTACTGTCCCTTCATTTTCTTCTCCGTTGTAAACAGCCGTCCGGTTGAGCCCCAAGGAGGTTGCCGTTGGCAAAACGTGAGGAAGCGGAACGTTTTATTCGCGAGGACAATGTAATAGAACCCTCGAGTAGCCCGTGGACGTCTCCAGCAGTGCTCGTGAAGAAGGACGGATCCACGAGGTTCTGCGTAGACTATCGGTTACTCAATCATGTCACCAAGAAGGACAGCTATCCCCTGCCACGGATCGGTGATACCTTGGATACTTTGGCCGGCTCGAAGATCTTCTCGACTTTGGATTTAAAGAGCGGATATTGGCAAGATCGAGAAAAGACAGCGTTTTCCCTTGGTATGGGTCTATGGCAATTCACGGTGTTGCCGTTAGGGTTATGTAATGCCCCAGCGATATTCTTGAGGCTAATGGAGACGGTTCTGAAGGGTCTGCCCTGGACAACGTGCATGGTGTACCTGGACGACATAATTGTGGTGGGAAAAGCATTCGACGACCACATGAAGAACCTGGAAGGAGTGTTCCAGCGGCTTCGCGGAGCTGGACTAAAGCTTAGTCCTAAGAAGTTCCATCTGCTCCAGAAGGAAGTGAATTATCTGGGGCACATTGTTAATGGAAATGGAATTGCCGTGGACTCAGTGAAGATTCAGGTGGTGAGCGACTGGCCAACACCCAAAAATAAACACCAAATAGGAGTTTCCTAGGCCTGTGTACTTACTATCGGCGCTATGTTCCCGGATTTAAGCCGTTGACCGAAGAAGGTCGCCCGTTTGAATGGGACCGACATTGCCAAAGTAGTTTTGAACAACTAAAGCAGTACTTGATAAGTGCTCCTATTCTGAGTTACCCTCTCCCGGAAGGCAAGTTCGTCCTGGACACAGACGCTAGCAACGTTGGTATCGGTGGCGTACTTTCCCAGATGCAAGATGGGCAAGAAAAGGTGATCGGCGATTTCAGTAAAGTCCTATCAAAACCGGAGTGGCTTTCCAGGAGCTTCTCCCCTAGAGTATTTAAACGGTGGAATTATCTCGAACGGATCCAGACACTACAGCGAGCCGCCGCCGGCTAGGCGAGTGTATGATTCATTTGTCGCCTTAGTTCGTCACACTATTATATTTAATGCGCAAATAAATTGACGGTTCCATTCTAAAGCAAGCATTCACTGCAGTTGATAGGCATATACTAGTCATAACTTGTAATGAAAATGTAAATCAGTCCCTTCTCTCATACATCAGAATTTACCAATAGACGAAAAGTAAATAAGTGTGAACTAACGCCTTTAGGATAACATTTTTACTTATTGAATTAATGAATTATGGATAATATGTTTACTGTACGGTGTCAAACAGGAGTTGAGCTTATCCTTGTTGGAGGCAAATTATGTTCCATTTTTTAACACTTCTTTTCAGACGCATTTTAATTAGAAAAAGATAACAATGACACTAAATTTGTTAAGCATTACAACATTACAAAGTTTCAACTTTATACGTATATAGTCATCAAGGCTATTTCCTTTTTTTCCTCAAGACGTAAATCATTAGGATATTAAGAGTTCCTAAACTATCTACTGAATTAATTTTTTTGTTGCCTGCTCCTAACTTAAAAATAAATCTTTCCTATAATATAGAAATTTAATATGGAGTTAAGGAAAATATGCCAAGTATACATATAAGTCAAATTCATGGGAAATTGTTTCTCGAGCGACGTTTTCATAAATTTGGAAGCTTTCAGTCCTCCAATCGAATTGATCTGCATGCATTTCGCTGCTTTATTAAATTATACTGGCTAGGGTTTTAGCTCTTGCTTCCGAGGATCTGTCTATATTTTGCGATGCGTCGTTTATTTTTACACAAAAAGAACTTAGATTAATGCTCCTGGAAATGATTTCATAACTTCCATAACGCTCGTTGCAGCGCTGTGACAATATGCAACAACTCTTAACTTGAATGAGGGAAGTATGTAATACACGAAGAGATTTATGAGAAAAATATTAAACATTTTTCATTCTTAATCCCATTTACATACTTAAAAACTAAAATAATGTTTTATTGTTTCTTTAAATATAATCCTTATAGAATTTTAAAGGTAACACAAGCAAGAGAAAATAAAATTCGATTGTCATGTCCCCTCTCGTTAATTTTCGAGTCTAATTTATCGCAATAAATCACGCGCTGCTAGATATAATAAATGCAACGAGGAGTTTAAAAGGGGGGTAAATATGTTTTTCGCTGAAATAAATACTTCCTTATTTGTCAGAGAAGTTTGAAATTCGGGCCTTCGGGGCGCTCGAGATTCCGGGATAAATATCCGACAGCACGCGGTTTCATTTCTCATTTCACTTTTATTATACAAATGCGTTTTGTTCGTAAACTTTGTTCGTCGGTAAATATGAAATGAGGTGATGCTTATTTTAACTCCTCCGCAACCCCACCTCCCCCGGAGAAACACCTGATTTTTTCAACTGATTGCCTTTAGACTAGAAAATTTATTACGCGGCATTAAATTACATAAGCATACGAATATTCTGTAAGAATTATATTCGTACGCAATACAAAATCAATGTTTTTGTTATTTTGGGATGTTTTAAATTAAATTTGTCCTCTGTTATTAACATGAAGGCATTAAGAAAAGATTCTACTTCAGTAATAAAAACAAGGGGCGAACTAATTAAATGAAGCAACAGAGTAGTCTAAATGAAACGGGGGTTGTTTTACACAGAGACAAATGACAATATTGTGTAAAATGGAGGTGGAGAAATTATTAACACAATCAATTGTTGAAAATTAAAATAAAAATCAGATATATTTTCACCTCCACCTTAAAAAAGTTTATATTTGTTTGTAGCAATATTATTGCTTTATTTTGGAGGAAAACGTTCCATACTAATTTGACTTTTGTATTACAATACATTCTCGTAAGTGTGAAGATAAAACACTTTGTTGTATAAAATTCTACATCTTATGTAAAAATTTACTACAGCAGACTATTAAGATTTTATTTTCACATGTTGTTGTTGTTACACGTTGTGTAAAACTATAATAAACATGTCCACAAAAAGATTTCCCATCTAGTGTGTTGCTCTCATTTTTTCGCATATTCATGTATGTATTTTTTAAAATTTTTTTATTAATTCTTGTCATGAATGAATGGCATGTCTTAGCTTAAGCGAAAAATACGTCATTGCACACATTGATGTTATAAGATATGCCGTTCCATTGCAAGAGTTGATAAAAAATTTTATAAATCATTCGGTATTACATGATTTTTTTAATATATAATATTTTAGTAGAAACGTTATTCTACACATATCTTCTATTTATTGTAGGTGAATTCAATTAGTAAAAATTTGTAGATATAAATTTTACAAATACCATTGGTTTTTCTTTGTGTGCCAAAGCAAAGCAAACTGCATCCCCTACATCGATATAAAAAAATGGGACTGTTCCTTTCTGTAAGACTAAATTAAATTAATGTAGAATAATTATAATAACATGAACCATCCTCGTATGTATGTGTACAACATTCTCGATGATATAGACGTAGATGATGTATTCATAAACTTTTGGGGAAAAATGTTTTCTAATTTAGTTAACTTTAGCCGAACTTCGAACTTTGTGAAATTTCTTGTTCGCGTATAGATACATTAGAGAAGGTATTTTTTAATTAAACCGTAAATTCCTTAGTTATTAAAGCAAAAGAAAATAGTAAATGTAATCGTAACATATATGTTTTTTTTACAGAATGGCTTTTCCAAATGTCATCTTAATTAGTATATTGATAGTTATACTGGTTGTATGTTGCAATGTCCAGTCTCGACGAACACATCAGCAACAGTTAAGACCGACCAGAGGCTTCAAAGAAATGGAATTAGCAGCGGCGCGAAATTTTGGGAAACGCGCTGTAAATATGCAGATTGTTAACAGGTAATATTTTTACAAATTATAACATATTACTTGGTATCATCGTCTTCTTCAATTTAGTATCAAATCCATCATCGATTTCAGGGCAAAAGTAATCAGCCCCTGCACTAAAACTTTTTCGTCGCAAAAGAAGTTTGACGTATTAAGATTCTTGACAGAGGAAAGCAATAAACAGTTTTGACGTTAGAAATTAACTTTCGACGCGTTTATTACGGTTAGAGGGCGACTTTTGAAGTGTGTTGTAATTGACCCTGCGCAGAATTAAATAAAATGTTGAAAACTTTCTTTTTCTTTTCGTAGCATCTTAATGGAATGGATTGCAATGGAAACGAGGATGAGGAACCTGCAACGAGAAAATCTGCCCAGAGAAGTATTTAGCAGCAGTTACGATTCAAATTGATGTATTTAATTAGCAACAGGGTTGTTTAAATAATGTACTCTTTTCACTGTAATATATTATGACTTAAGAAATAAATGTTGCCAGTATTATTTCTGAGTGTACTTATTATATTGATTATTACTATTGGTAAACTTACCACGCCATTGTCCGTTTAAGATAATTTAGTTCTCAAATTAGTTAACAAAACTAAGTTATTACCTTAGTTTAAAATAAAGTTTATTATTGTACAGCATAGAACGTTTCAGAATAGAAAACAGGTAACAGGTAAAATTAAAAACGGGAAAGTATTACAAGTTAGAGTTTAACTATCATGACTCGACTGCTCAACAAAAACGCATTTCGTTACTGAAGTATAATTTATTGTTTATTTAAGACTTGTAACTATACCTAATTTAATATTTGTCTTCTTTTATCTTATAATTATCTTTTAATTAACCGTACAGATTATAAAATACCTTAAAAGAGTGACGTTTCGTTCTGTGGGTTGACAGCTTTTTTAGGACAAACAATAAATAAATAAGATTGTCAAGGAAAACTAAAAAGAAAGACATAAAAGTTTTATATATTTTAATGACAAAATGATCTGAAACTATCAGATAGTAGATATAAGCAGATTTATATTCCGTTTAAAGAATCCATAAAACTACAAAATATATCATTCCAATTTACAAGATTGTTATTAGTATTATTATTAATTAAAAAAATCACATTATCTCTACGTTTCTCTTTTTAGTTCCCCTTTTTCTATTTAACCTGAAGAACTGAGCAGAACTTAAATAAGGCATTGGTCAAAATACAAAATATATACGAGCAGTGTACTTAAATATGTCATCTTTTCCTGCCGCCTTTCCAAGCTTTAATGTTGTTTCGTTTAAATCTTTATTTATTTCTGGAATTTGTTGTTTCTGTTAGTATTGTGTTCGTTTGTTACTACGTCTTCTTCTTGTGTATCATTTGGATTTGCATTTGTCAATTACGCAAAGTATTATCTCCATCTCTCTACTATATCTTCTTTTGCTTCTATTATCTTACCATTTTTGTCTTTTATATTTGTCTCATTTGTTCCGTGGAACAGTTTTTGGTTTTCTTTAAATTTTTTTTCTCCAAATTTTCTCCACGATAACTTTCTTTCTGCTTCTTCTATTTAATTAGGTTTTCCATTTTTCTTTCTTGTTTCTTATTTTCTTCTGTACTTCTTCTATCCACCATTCAGTTCTTTTCTTTTGTGTATTTGTTATGTTTGGTACTCTACAACTCCTGTTTCTCTCTACAGTTCTTGATATTTTGTTTGTTTGTATTTTTTCTGTGTGTTTTATCTTTCAATTTATAACTTGTAACTTTTTTGTTTTGTTCCTTCTTTTATCTGTTAAAGTTGCCTTTTGTATTTTTATATACATTTTTAGCAAATAGTGATCACTTCCAATTTCTGCTTCTCTTGTCACTTTAATGTCCATTTATGTTAACTTACCAAAAAGTAATCTATCAAAGATTTCTCGTTACGGTTGGGTATTTCTCTCGTAAATTCGTGTATTAATTTGTGCTTGTACTTAGAGTTTGTAATTATTAAGTCGCTTTCTATGCATAATTCTATAATTCTATAGTCGTTGTTACTACGAAATAGAAGAAATTCTGGGAAAACGAGAAAGCACTAAGAACGATAGAACTTGTAGTGACTGTACTCAATTACAATTAAGAGCAAAATGTAATTGTATTTATTTGAAAGGTGTTTGTGCTAAGTATATTTCTTCTTATTCTACCTACTTGTATTTGTTCTATTTAAAAGTAGTACAGCTCTGCTTGATAATATGACAGTTCAACATTTACTATCTAAAAACTACGAATATTTATAACTACTTACTTTAAAATTAAACTCCAAAACCACGTAAACAAATTTTTAGTAGTTGTTTATCTAACAAAATTTTAAGACCTGTTTGAAGGAAAGTGTAACTGCTTTCTATAAGTGGTAGGTAGCATTTAAATTGTCCGCACTGGCCATCTCGTGCGTGGTAGCTTACGAGACAGAGCGATATTGCTATTCGCAGCACAATTATAAGTTCGAAGAATCGCGAACGTGTGGCAAGTAATGTTAAATTAATTATTAATTAAGATCCAGAATAAACTGCTTTGAAAGCAATAAAAAAAAACTATAGGATCACAAAAATAAGTGGACTAATGACATTCATATTCATCTACATTAAGTTATAACTGGTTTCAAGTCGTAAGTGAGTAATTGAGAGGCACTTTTATTATCAGTACTTTTCATTGAATGAAATTATTAATCATATATTTACACATCCACGTACACATAATGGGGACAATTGATAAGATAATGGAAAATTTTATGCTTATTTTATATAGCTACAGATAAAGTTCTGGAAAAAACTTGTTTTATCTGTTATACTCAACGCGAATGGAAAATTTTATATTTTTATTGCAAGCAAGTAAATAGAAAAGGATACCAGTTATTTCATACGAACATAAAAAATTTATTGGTTGTAATTATAAATAACGAATGTTGCTCATTACAATAAAAACTATATTATTCAACAAATTACACTCGCTATCATTTTAAAAATAAATTACTGCGCGTTTCTTGAGTATTCAATCAGTCCAACGGTAGAAAAGTCAATTCCGTGTGATTATGGGCGAAGAGGATGTTCAATTGAGAATCCAAACCAACATTGTCCACTCGCATAACGCGTGCGGTGTTACTGTTTGGTTCTTTCCTTACAACAGCAAGACCATACACCCTCATAAGATGTTCGTTCTCATTGCCATGAATTTCGAGTTTGAGGTGGCACATAACATCGATGTGGATATACTTGATTATAGCATATTTTCCAGAGGGGGTTAATTCCTGTGTGCAATGAAAGATACGTGTAGGTTTAAAGTAGGTGAGCAAAAAAATGTGCAACATACCTTCTCCATTTTTTCTTCCATCTGTGGCAGATCTGCTCGAAAGACTTTGGCCTCACCCACCACTTGGTCATTTGCAATAACTGAAAATTTCATGTTGTTGTGAACTGCCTTGGGTTCTAGACCTAAGCCATCGGGGTGGTTATCAGACCAAAAGTAATTATCTGGATTGAGTTGTGAGGTTGAAGCAAACGTAAGCCTTTTAGCATAACCCATGCCAATACTGTTGAGTTTAAGCGCTTGGCCTTCAAATAAATGTTGCTTGCGATGGTTTGGTCGTACGCGATAGTAAAATCCTGGAATCACTCTCGGATCGACGTACGTACCTGCATTACGAATTAGATTAATAATAATTGAATCGCTTTTCTTTTGAGGTGTGAGGGTCTTACCTACTACTGGTATCTCATAGGGTTCCAAGCCAGTCATGGTATATTTGGTAGGAACATCTCCAATGTTTTCTCCGCTTACTGTTACTCGCCTGCAATTTTTTTGGTAACCTGGTGTAAGATAATACCTGTGCCGTTTAATGGTGACATTAGTAACTTTGGTGATAACAGCTTTGGTCTGGTTTTTATGCCTGACGCAAATAACAATTCCGCTGAACGGCATCAGCTTAGACACGCCGGTCTCATAAAACTCAACCTTTGCGGTCACCTTCACCTTAACCTTTTTCTCAAAACCTTCTTTGGTAATCAAACTACCTAATTCAATTTGATTACCCTGAAAGAATGAGTAATGTAATAGCAGTTGTCATAACTATGCTTCAAGTTTTTTTGAAATAAGAACTTACTACGATGAACTACTCTCTGCGGTGGTCGCGTGATGGTATGAAACTCTGCCTTTTTGGATTTTTCCTGTAGAGATGATTCTAGCAACAATGTTTGGAATACTGATACGAACATTTGACCGTACATTACAATAATATAAACAAGGTAAATGTGATAATGATAGGTACAATTGCGTTTCGTGAGACTCACCTCTATGTTCAGTATTTCTACAGTCCCTTGAGCTTCGCCGTCCAAATTAAAAATGGTGAACTTGTCGCCTTCGGAAATCACTTCCAGTTCAAAAGCATAACCTTCCGGTCGATTGTCTGCCCAGAAGTAATTCCCGTTTTTATTCAAGGAATTGTGGTCAGCTTCGAACGTGAATCGTTTTGCGTATCCTCGGCCGATGCTCTCCAAAGTCAGTGCTCTTCCACCAAACAAACATCTTTGCTTGGAATTGTCCTCGTTTAATCCAGGAAGAGGGCGCACTCGATACTTAAAGCCAGGCACGATCCTCCTATCGACATACACCCCAGCCACTGGAAACTGATGAGGTTCAACGGGGTGAATCACGTAGCACGCCGGTATATCCCCGACTTCAGAAGCATCGAGTAATAGCTGCGCCTTTTTTGATGGAAGCCTCCTTGCTTTCGATTGATCCTGAAAAAATCAAGGCTGGAGTAGAACTATTATATGTGCAACTGTAATAATTAAGCACGCATTTTTATTCTAATGATTGCGATTAGAATAATTCAAAGGCTTACTTGCGCTTCCAAGAACTCATCGTCACTTTCGACGTCGCTGCTAGTAAAAGTTGGGGGTGGAGATGAAGTGCACTGTTTGTTGGGAGCAGACTGACAAGGATTCTACAATAATATAAATATTGCTTGCATCTTTCAAGGATTCAAAACCCTGATGATGTACGATAATGATGATGAAGGACGATCTTTGATCGTAATATTATAAATAATACAGTACGAGCGAAAATGGTTGGATACGTTTTTCACGCTCGCCACTGTACATCAATTAAAAAAATAATATGATACTGAGTCATAAAAAAAATTGTTTCAATTAAGATCGTAACCTTTACCTTCCGGGGCAATGATTTTAGACTGTTTCTATTTATTCACAATGCCATTCAAAAATTATCATTATCAGTGTAGATTAAAAAAATTCCACTAGGAATTTCACACTCCTGCACTCTTGTTTGAGTTACATCACAAATCCAAAGTTCAGTTGCTAATTAATGGAAGAATCCGCTGGAAATTTTTCGTATGTCTCTGATAATGTGATAATGACGAATTTGTTCAGCTCTTCAATGATGACGTGTTATGTCATTATGCTTGCACAATGAGACGTAATATGCACGAGGGAGGGGGAGGGGGGGCTCAACGTACCTGCTGGGGCGAAAATAGACCTTCTATTTCGGGATTATCCTCGAAAAAGGACAGGGCAGACGACGTGCGTCGGTTTGTTTGCCAGGCGCGTTGCATAGCGTCCAGCTTGATTTCTTCATGGTGGAAATCGGTATACATTTTGTCTGAAATAAACCAAGGTTTCTTCCATTATTAAAGATTTTCCTTGTTTCTCCTCCGGGTAAGATTACAACGAAACTATTTTCTATATTCTCTACTAAATATAGGTAATATTTTGGTAAAGTTTCAAAACGTTCAGTATGCGTCAGGACCACGGCCAATTCAAAAGCGCCATCGATTTTTGGCACAATATCAGACGCCCTTGACCGACGCCTTTGCTAATTTACGTCTTTACGTTCTTTCAAAAAAACTGAAAAAATGAAGTAAGTCATATTCTTGCTGATGTCCAGATTCTTGACATGTGTAACACCTTTTGGATCAGCACCAATAAAGTCTTCTTAAAGAAAACCAAGTTCTTTGGAAAAAGTGAGGAATTTTAATTGCATTCCCCGCCTCTTTGAGTTTCACCGACAAAATTTCTCATTTACTAAGAATTTAATAAGAAAAAAAACTGACAGATTAAAAAAGTGAAATCAGTAGCGACATTCATAAAACAAAATTAGGAAGCAGGTGGTAATATTATTCTTGGAATCTGCTGTATCAAATTACTTTTTTTTTCTGGTTATAAATTAGAAAGTCTTATGATTCGTGTAATTATCGTCATGGAAATTTCCTCTAATTTTAGAAGAAATAATTTACAGTGAATGGAATTTTTTTATAGAATTGCAAACGAAGTGCACTCGATCAAATACAGGTGGACTGAAGCGCAATTAAATACTGGTTTGTTCAAGTTCTGCTGAAACGTTCGTTATTTCCGAACTGGATGGTTCTGCACAATAGATGTAATCAATAATACTAAGAATAGGAAGAAATAAAATAGGTAGAATAATAATAATATTCTACATAGGTTGCTTACAGTAAGGTGATTTTAATAAAAGTGAATTTATCTTCCAATTTAATGAGTAGAAATTTCCGTCACTCTAAAACATATAACTCAAAATAAAACATGAAACAAATATATTATTTATGTAAACATATGTAGTCATTGATTTGGTAACAAATATTCGATTTACAATGAATGGAAAAATTATTTTGAAACTTGTTTTCGTTTTTTTTTTGATCAGTATTTAATTCGCAATGGTTTTTTGAAATATGTAGTTTCCTTAAATTTAAACAATAATGTATTGTATTTGTCATACAAAAATACAACCACCACAAATTAAATGCCCCCAGTTTTATATTCAAGTGCAAAGTATATTTTCCCACTGTTTTATCCCGATGCTCAGTAAAATACTAAATGCTCGGTAAAATAAACAAAATGCTATGTATGAAATTAAACGTTTAGTAAAATTTTAAATGCTAGGTAAAATATTGAACGTTTAGTTAATATGTTAAAAGCTTGGTAAAAAAATATTCAACGGTTGGTGAAAATGCAAAGTGCTACGTAAAAATGTAACAGCAAAGAGAAAGCAACAACACACTCTTTGGAACAATAAATATATTTAAAAATATAGAAAGAGGACATTCGAATATATTAATAATATATTAACGTTATACAATTTTAATATAAAAGTAGTACAAAGAAAGGGTCGACCTTGTCGATTGCAATTTTTTTAACTTCAGGAGAAGGAATTGCATATTTCAAGCGAATAGCAAGTCCTCCAATGTGTTTGGAAATTTTTATTTCAAAAATCATGCACAGTCGCAGTTTCATCGAATCCACTGACAATTCGACTTATTAATTAACTTAATTGAACTTCTTACATTATATTTAATACCACGTTTATCCAATATTATTTAATATTTTAAAACATGCTATGTTTAAGTTAACGTGCAGTTGCAAAGTTTTACTAAACAACAGGGTTGCGATGATTTAAATCAATAGATTTTTTAAATTTAAATCATGATTTAAATCGAACCGTGTAAAAAACTGATAATCTAAATAAATCAAACTTTCAAAATTCAAATAAAAAGAACAATTTATTTAATGTTAGATTATCCACATATCTAAAACTACCTGCTTAAAAAGAATATGTAGGTAAACTAAACTTAAATTTAAAAAGAAAATAAAACATGGTTCAAGTACTTAAAAAGAGACATTTTAAGTTCATTTTTTAATTATAGTGTTTTTAAAGAAAAACTAATTTAGCAGCTTTTTCAGTCCCTAAGCGATTTCTAATTTTAGAATTAACTAAATCAAATGTTGAAAATATCCTTTCAACGGAGGCTGAAGAAGTTGCAGCAGATAATAATTGTTTGATAATCGGGAATAACTTATCAATAACCTCAATATTCCGTTGAGATTTCCACCATTCCAATGGATTTGTGCTTTTAAGAATTTCTTCGTGAAACATTTTTTCGACAAATGCCTCGGATTTAGCCAGAAATTTAATAATCAATGGTAGTAAACCAGTATTGGGGTACAAATCATTTGCAGCATTTAAAGCACAATTTTTTTCACATTCTGCTAATGTATGCTCCGTTTTCGTAGGGTCCAGAAGGAAAGCTAGCAAATGATATGGAGTGATACTCTGTTCATAGCGATGTCTAAATTTTTGCATTTGGTTTAGAGTAAACTCAGTTTCCTCAGTATTCTTAGTATTTTTAATTGTTCTACGACGTCTGATAGAATTGCATCGTTTCTTTGAAGCCTATCAATTGCAACAGATATCGGATTCAGTATTGTTAAGAAATCTTCAGCTGTTCTTTTCAAATAAATATTCGAAATTTTCTGCCGTACTACATTGTCGATTTCATTTTTATGTTCCTCGCTAATTTTAAAAAGTTTGGGCCATACTTCAATAAAACCATGTAAGCAGTCAGCAAGTTATTTCCATCTTACGTCATTAGGTAAAATAAGCTTTTTTCTTCCTTCTTTCGCGTTTGATTTTTCAACAAACGAAAAACTTACAATTTCATGTTGAATATGTGTAGTGTAGCACAATTTCCATTCATTCAATTTTAAAGGTAAAAAAAAGTGTTGAAAAAATTATGGTTGACACATTGCTTCCATTTTTTAATGAAATATTTAAAACCTATACAGGCTGTTCAATTTGAACTGTTCACCATTGCTAATTTTTTTTTTAAGGTTAAATTAAGGTTAAATTAAGGTTAAATTAGCCAAAATTCTTAAATTTTCAAGCTGATTCTGAATTTCTAATCAAGAAAACAATCGTACTGCTAGTTGTCAAAATATTTGTGCAACCATATGTTTTGTTTAAGAAATGTAGTCATTTTTGTAATTAATTCGGCAGAGACTTTTTCTCTCTACAGAGAGATTTCTTAAATCTGTTGTTCATGTATAAGATCAAGTTGCCTAAATAATTGACTAATGATATCTAGTTATTAATTTCTTTTGAATTTATATTAATTAAAATGAATAATTTTTCGAATTTATATTAATTAAAATGAATAATTTTCCGAATCTTATACAAAAATTTCTTGAATTTGTTTACAAAATGACAACATAATTAAAAAATCATTTCCACGTGAGTAGGCCATGTTCACATGTAAAATCAAGTTGTCTAAAGTCCAAATAATTGACAAACGATATCTACCTTTCCACGTAAGCAACAAATAAACGAAAAAAAAATGCATTGTCGTTAGCAATTTCTTTTCAAATTATTGGTATTAATTAAAATGAACAATCTTATTTTAAAGAATGAAGCAGATTAAAAATGAACCAATTAAATTGATTTTCTAAAACTATTTATTTGGTAAAATCCGATTTGGTATCTTTCAATGAAAATAACAGATACAGCATAAAACCTTGAAACGGAATATTGTTCATTCTAATAAATATAAATTCAAATTAAATTGCCAACAGTGATGCTTTCTTTTATTTATTCGTTTATATGCATCATTTGTCAGCTATCTAGCCAACTTGATTTTATATGTATATAAATTTGGCCTGTTCGTTCGAATATGATTTTCTTGAAATATTTATAAGCAAATTTAAGAAACTTTGGTGTGGCTGTAAAGAGGAAGAAAATCTCTACCAAATGAATTACAAAAATTACAACATTCCAATTAAAAAAAAAAAAAAGACGGTCGTACAATATTTTGACAACTGGCAGTGCAATTGCTTTTTTGATTAGAAATTAATAATCAGCATTAAAATTAGGGAATCTTTGCCTATTTAACCGAATTTCCATCGCCAAAATAACAAAGTTAGCAATGGTAAACTTTTCAAAATGAACACCCGATATATTATGTAGATTAAAATCATATAAAAAAAAGTTTGATAATAGATTTGTTCGTAGAACAATTTGTAACTAATTTAGAACCAGTCATCCATCGAAGTCATGATCAGTTTCGATAGTTGCGTTCATTGGTGCATATGGTTCCAAACTAGGCAGAATTGGTCTACGAACAGACCTGACAAAATCGTCAAACGATAGGCGAAACGTTGACTTTTGAATTTATTTTCATAACTGTCCGATCATATTATAATTATGTACATATTTTGGGACAATTTTGAAAAGATAAGACAGTGCTTCAATTATGGTATGTTTAATAAATGAGGTAATTATGTATTTATCTTATCATCGAATCCATCAATTACAATTCTATGTCAAATAAACTTTTAATAGATAAGCATTTCAAAAATATTGAAATTACAGGCAGGAATTTCGAGTTATATCTCATGATTAATTTATCTTTTTCAAGTGGGACGTCGATGTTTCAAGCCTCTTAAGGATTACAAAAATTACACATTCACGGATTACAAAAGTTACATACTCATAAAATACATTTATAATTAGATATTACTTTTGGAACAGCTTTAAAAGAATAAATAAAATCCACGTTTCGATATACACCGACAGCTTTTTCAAAAGTAATTTAATCATCTGAAGCAACAAACGTATAATGAATACAAAAAATGTAATTGTTGCGCTTTTTAAATCATTTCACATGCTTATTTTTAATTTTTATTAAATTTTTTATTAAGTACTTCATTTTTGCTCAGTAATAAATACTTCTCTATAAAGATAAAAAAGGTAAAATAATAGATTGAAAATCGTCAAGCTTCAACTAATTACAATTTTATTTTTTTATTTTCGTCGAATTAAAAAATATTTGTTTCATTTTCCCCTTAACCTTGGTTTTATAATCGAGTGCACTAAAGCTTCGCTAATCCGGACTCTCGTTAATCCGGATTTTTCAGTAATCCGGACAAAAAATGAAATACAATCCCTCCTCTGCAACTAGAAATTTTTTGCAAGTCGAAATTGTCCCTGCACATTGTGTATAACTGAAACTTCTTTCTGTAACTCCATAACTTGAAGTATTTTTCCGGTTTCTTGAGATTAGAATTATGGAGGTTCAAAACTGTACTACGCGTTTTTATTTTACGTTTTCCTTAATCCGAAAGAACGAATGAATCTGTAATCCGGATTACGCGTTACGTAACCGCAACATTTTTAACTTAATTGAAGGATGCTGGGCTGTGTTATCAAATTATTGCAATAGTTTTCTTGCGTATCGAGTCATAATTTAAAAAAAAAAGGTCCCAGTAATCCGAATTTTTCACTAATTCGGATCGGATTACCAAAGCTTTTCCGTAAATGCGAGCTTCTAAGACTAGACAGCGCCGCTGTACAATACAATTTCTTCTTTAATAATAAAATTCTCCCTTCGTTAGTAATAAATTATTTCAATGTTTTTTTTTTATTTTCAGAATGGTTGAACTCATTTTCAAATTGTTGTCAAATCCTTCTTTAGAAATTGATTTCTTTCTACGTCGGAAGTGAAACGAAATGTTATTAGTTTATTCAGTTTTTTTTTAACATTCTTGATTCTGAAATGCTGAAACCTAGCTGAAAACACATTTTTATCAAATTAATAAATTAGTAAATAAAAAAATTACTCTCCTCTCTTTTTGTGTATTCAGTTTGTCATAGATCACAGATTGACTCTAAATAGAAGTAATACGATCAATAGTAATTATAATACTAGCTGTTAACCGAATGATAAAAACAACTCCATTCAAAAAACTATCGCAAACATTTGTACAACTCTCAAATAAATATTTCATTGATAGAACTAGCGAGTCTTTGAACAACCTGTTTACACCTGTGCCTCTTCAATGTATTTTTATTATATTTTTACATCAATTTTTTAAATAAATACAAATCTACTAGAAGCATTAATTAATTAATGGCACACATTTACCTAGAAAAGTGATCTAGCTATTAAATTTCCTATCCCAAATAACTGTTTGTTTTCTTTTAATTGTAGCAGAGAACAGGTCATCTATTTTTTTTTAATTAAAAAAAACTCAAACGGTACTTTCTTAGCAACCAAAAATTCGCTTCGCCAAACTAAATTCCGCAGAACTTTCTAGAACGCAACGGTACGAGGGATTAAGGTAGCCGCTGCTATCTTTCACCATATTTCACGTAAATTTGACGAGGTAATAAATTTCTCCAAGACGTTATCGATATACAAAATACTATAAAAATTACTGAATTCATTAAAGTTTTTAATATTCGATATAAAAATCCAAGCCACGCCATTTTGTGTAAAGCAACAACCAACAACCCCCATTACGTGTATCAACCCATTTTCAAACTATGTAATCATAAAATGCAGTACACGTAAGTCAAAAAATTCTTACCTACTTATGTAAAAAGTTGAAGGAGAAACAACAAAGAGAATTCGGTACAAAAAAAAAGAACTTGTTCTAAATTGCCGGTTGCTTGGAAAGCCACTGACTGCACTTCTCCGAATCCGGAGTACAAATAGCTGGCTTGCCCCGGTTGCATTAAATTTGACTTGTACAGTCTTGCACTGCAGAACTGGGAGGGGGACGAAATGTATTGCGTTAGCAAGCCACGCAGCCAACACGTGCTCACTGTTAGTAAATAGAGTCGAGACGTAGGTACGTAGGTAAGTTACAGGAAATACCATGAATCCCTGGCTTTAGTAAATTCGTAATATTAATGGTATTTTGTCATGGTGCCAAATTCCAATCTAGGTGCACTTGATACAGCCATTAACAACTATTTATAATAGTTTATAGTTAAGCAATTTTGTTATGAAATATTTTTAAAATTTTATTATTTCGATAAATTACTTACATGTTACTACATGAACCATAAGTTCTTGCCTGCTTAGACATAAGCAGCCTTCAATCTTGTTACAAGGAATGGGTACAACAAAAAATATAGTGCCTATTCAAAAGGGGTGCGGACTACACCTTCCTTGGGAAAAGGAAACGTTTGAATCAAAAAAGTATACAAAAGATTATCACAAAATTAAAAAAAAAAATACAAAACGTAGAGGATAATATAATGCAAAAGTATATACTGGATGTTTCTTAACTTCATACAAAAAATGAAACCAGTGAAAGTTTACATTATAAGTGATAGAATGAAGCAGTTTTTGTATAACAATTGATTAATAAATATTGGAGTTAATAAATGTTTTTGGCGAACGATGAAACAGTTTGATAGTCCCTGATTTATTTTTATGACGTAATTATGTCCTCGGAGAAATTTGTTGATGTCAGCATCGGCTGTTTAAGTGGGTCAGTTGTCAGCTGTAGCTAACACTATAGGAGGCAGCAGCACCAATGATTCTGAGAACATGTGCTCAGAAGGCAAGATATGCCAATATTCATCTGGAACTCGTCTTTATGTATGCGAAATGTGAAGATGCACACTCGAAAAAACCGTGAGTTTCTATACTATCTACAGAGAGCTGCTGCGTCGAGATTCGCTGTTGAAATAAGCAGGGTTGGCAAAGGACCCCGGTAAGTAAAATGTTCCACATCGTTGAGTAGATACTCGTAAGTGGTTAATTGTAATTTGTACATGTAATTTTACATGACACCCTTATCAAATCGAAAAGCGGCGCCCGGATATTAAGACGTTTACCCTCAGCTCTGAAGGGTCGAGAAAGAGAGAAAGGAAGCAGAGAAAGAGAGATCTGGCCAAAGGGTGACTGAATGTTTATTGTTACTCCATCCTCTGACAGCAATACTTGCCAATATTATTTTAACAAAAAAAATTTAGCCAGCACGTGTATTTTATCGAAGGAGAAGGAAGAACAATAAATATTTTTATGATTTATTAAATTTCTTCGACAAAAAAGAATTGTTCTGGAATTTTATTATTTAGTGAGTTTCTGACGTCGGAGGAATTCAAAAACTGTTTCTCTTACGCGTTGAATCTAAATACGCTGGCATTTGGTGCTAAATATAGTATGCGAAGGATATTTTGGTAAAATGTTAAAAACGAATGAATACGTCAGTGCCACAACCACGCCACAGTTTCGAAAACGCCGCAATCTACAGATCTTTGGCACCACCTTGACACTCTTGCGCAAATTCTAGTTTTTACGTTCTTTAGAAAAAAATCCGCCCGGACTTTTTATAGTTTAAAGAAAACAAAATTGGGCAAAATGTACTTTCTTGCTAAAACACTTTCAGAATTTGGTGATTAGTTTAATTAAAGTAAATAAAAGTACTTCTCAATTTTATATTATTTAAATCATATTCTTAATAATTACAGTATCAGATACTTACCTTGCCTTCAAACACTTTCATACCGTATTTAGTTTTTATTTTAATAAATACTTTCCAAAAGTTAAAACAGTTCATCATCACGCAGTGGATACAAAGAAATGGGTTTCCCTTGAAGTCAAGACATCAAGATGAAAGTTAAAAGATCTTTTCTATCTAATACGTAAGTTTGCGGCTCTGGAAGAAATTTACTGAGTTGCTGAACAAAAGCATATAAATTTTATTACATACGCTAAAAAGAATTATTACCAGAGAGGCATTTTCTCTTTAGACAATCCCACCAAAGCCTCATGGAATGCAATTAAGAAATTATCGGGTGATATCCCACAAAATAATAACCTTATTATTGAAATTGAAGGTCATAATTTAGATAATCCCCATCTGCTAGCTAATCATTTCAATAAATTTTTCATTGAAGCTCCTCAGGACTTATCCAGACGAATTTCTAAACCTAAATCCGATTCCTCTATTGCAAACAGTGTCCAACATGTTTCGACCATGCCCTCAATGTTTTTAGGCCCCTACACTGCTGAGGAAATAATGAATATCATAAAATTCAAAATCGATTACCGTCCAATAGCTCTATTGTCTACTTTCTCCAAAATTTTTGAATATGTTTTTCTCTCTCATATATGAGATTTCATTACACGCTTTAATTTAATCCACGGCTTTGTGGCAGTTAAGTCCACACCCACGGCAATACAAGCCTCTCATGAAAATATTATGAAGAACATTGACGTGGGCGAAAGTCCTGTTGGGATCTTCTGTGATCTGTGGATCATTATATACTGAAGCAGAAGATCTCACCTTATCTACGCAACCGTCCACAATATGTCTGTCTCAGACACACCCAAAATAATTTTCAAACTGAGTTTGTCTCTGAGAGCGGAAACTTGGGCATGGGTGTATCTCAGGAATCAGTCCTTGGACCAGTGCTTTTTCTCCTCTACATAAATGATATTACAACAATTGATGACACATCGATAATAATATCCAGTAATTCCTTTGTGCAAACTACTGATGTAACAATGTAACAATTTCCTAAATACACTTCACACCTGGTTCGCCAGCAATAATTTATTTCTGCGCCCTGTTAAGACTAAATTTATTGTCTTCCATAATCGTCAGCAAAAGAGCCCCAACATCTCTTTAAATATTAATAAAATTCTGATGCACATTTCTTAAGATTAACTGTGAATGAACATATGAACTGGAAGTTGCATTGTTATCGATTAATTTCTAAATTAAACTCTTCAATATTTCTCTTCTGTAACTTAAAGTAATTTTTGAATGAAGAACAGCTTAAATGCCTCTACTTCGCACATGTTGACTTGCGTTTGAGGTATGGGGTACGTTTCTGGGGTAGGTCGATATCCATTAATGACGTCTTCATTGTACAAGAGATACTTCTAGGAATTAAAGTGAGCTCTCCTAATTCCACATCATGTCGTGATATTTTTAAAGAATTGCAAATAATGACGGTCCCTTCTCTGCATATTTTTGAATTATGTGTTTACATACATATATCAAAACAAAGCAAAGTTCGTAAAATCTAGTGACATTCATGCCAGAGATATACGACAAGCTGATCGGTTTCGGCCACCCTTCGGTAGGCTTAACATGGTAAGAAAGTCTCCGAATTACAGTGTTTTAGTATTTTATATATGTACGTACTAATGTATTACCTATATGTGCCTCTGGAAAATAAATATTGTTATTATTATTATAATTATTGTAAGTATAGGCAATTTTCTGTTAAGATGTGTAACCATGTTTCGATGTTAATGATGTTAACAGTGGAATTCCACAGAGTTTGGAGTTGGGATCACCGTTATTTTTGTGATTTCATGTTATTCAATAACGATTTGCTGAAGCACATTAAGTCCTTTTAATTACTAATCTGTTCGCTGAAAGCTACACAAACTGAACAGAACGTGCAAAATATCGATGAGATGATGAGCGAGTGACATAATTAATGAGAAATGACATTTCTTTAAAAGATTAAAATTCTAGAAATTTATAACGCGCCTACAGATAATAATCGAAATAAAAAGTATTATTTTTCAGCGATAATTCTCATTTATCATGCCTTCTAACTAGAACTATTTTTTAATCAAGATAATTATTGCTATTGTTGAATTATTGTATGCATATTACGCAATTGCCTTTGATTGCAATTAAACAACTAGTTTCGATTATTCAGCCGTTATTAATCATTTCACTGAAAGTGATTTCACCTTAGGAATGTGTAAGTTTGTTGCATATTTTTTTAATTACTTGGGAAACATACAGGGTGACTGGCAATTGTTCCTCGAAAAAAGTACCACGATAAAAAGCGAACCTTTAAGTGGAATTTCATATCAACTCTGATTTTAGGTCAACCGGCGATACCGTGAAATACGAACTACAAAATATTTATTTGACATTTGCATGCAAATAACCTGAAGCAGTTTATTCCAAGCATAAACATTTTTTACAACCAAAATCTTCGTAATCTGTTAATTATTATAATTTCGTTTTGTGTGACACGAATTATTATTAACACAAGTTTAACAAACTCAAGACGCGTTTGCAACTATCTATCCTGTCCTTTTGGTGCACTGGCTCTAAATTGTCCCTTGTTCCATCGTAAGCATTCTTTTTACTTGGAATAATTTCTTCGATTTTGAATTAAATTCTTAAATAATTATAAACTGTTCCAAAGGATTTTTTTAAATATGTTCCCATAATCTGTTCTTTCATTCACGTACGCGATTTGATTAAAAACTACGCGTATCACCACCGACGTTTAAAATAGCTATACATAGTAGAGTTCTTATAGCCTAATAAACAAAAAAAAACTTGTCGACGAAGAATCTCAGAACTAATAAATCGTTTCAACCCTTGCAATTTGTATTTGTACACGTATGCGATTTGATCAAAAATTGTATACTTAAAACACATAAACAGAGAACATAGCGCAGATCGTGGCCCTCAGACATGACGGGGTGTGCATTGACCCCCCAATCACCAGATTTAAATCCTTGCAATTTTCTTTTGTGGATGAAGCTGGTACATTCCGCTCCAGTAAATAATCCGCAAGAATTAACAAATGAATATTTGTACAATTATTTGCGAATTTGTTACCCTTATTTCATATGCAATTCCTGTTATAATTACGTATAATTACGCGCACAAAAGAGACAACTCAGACTTCCGTTTTCAGATGTTAAACATGCCATAAGACGAATTGAAATGTGTGTCAAAGTCGGAGTGTGTGCAAGCGAGTAATCAATAAAAAACTACGAGAAGCATCTATTAGCCAAAGCAATGCAGAAAACAAAAATAAAAAAAAGTTTATGCCATCTAAAATTAAGAGAAACTTAATATCAAGTGAGAAATCAATGATGCAACGAATTTAAAAATAATTCAAAGGAAGTTAATAAAGCGGAGTGTTGCCCCCTATGAACAAGAGAAAGGAGAATAAATTAGCAATTTGAAAGCGGCAAATTCTAAGTAGGAGATAAATGGATACGAAAAAAAAATCAGGAAGTGAGAGTCTTTTATGAATATCCGGAAATTAAACAAGCATTGAGAAGAACGCAGCGCAAGGATGAAAATAAATCGACAGTAAATAAATAATCAAAACTTTAAAAAGGACCACGGAAACGAAAGCCATAAGCAGTAATAAAAGACTTAAAAAAAATATAACCTCCAAACCAGGAATTTGTAGAAGTTACCATATGGTAGGTATACTTTAAGACTTAAATCATGAGCGGAATACATCACAAGTCATAAACAAGAATCAGTTCTCAACTACACAGAGAGAAATGAGAAAGTGAAGAGAAGAAATTATTAACGCAATTGTTGAAAAAATTTTTAAATTCATATATTCTGCATTTCAAAAAAAATTAACCACCCTGAAGGAGTAAACGTAGAACTTTAAATTGCATGGAAATAGAAAGATCGGTCTTAAGACGAAGTGCAATTCAGGATCCTTCAGAACCATCATGAGCTGTTGGAATCAATTGGGTAAGAGCAATTGGTCGAAGAGTCTCTATGAGCACGGTTTATCGCCGAATACGTTCATGGGGACTGCGCTCATATCGTCCTTATTTTCATCTACCTATGACAACACAACATATAGCTACCAGACTGCAGTGGAGTCAAAAAAGGCAGCAATGGGACTATGAATGGGAAGAAATCATTTTTATTTGAATATATAGTGTTAGACTAAGGCCCGATCTTTCCACCTCCTAATAAAGTTCCGGATAACGTTATTTGGCAAATAACTTGATTTTTATGAATGGTTTCCATGGTGATTCGTAAAGTTATTCGCTGATTAAATTTATCAAGAAGTGGAAAGATCGGGCCTTAATTGACAATTTAATCATTTGTTTGTCTGCATGCGCTTCTCATTTTCATGCAATTTCAAAGTTCTGGATCTACTCTTTCAGAGTGGTTCATTTTTTTTTAAAACCCAGTGTATATTTCCACCTCTACCTTAAAAAAGTTTACATTTGTTTGTAGAAAAATTATTGCTCCATGAAGTTCCATACTAATTTGATTTTTGTACTGCAATAAATTCTCGAAAATGTGAAGATAAAGTTTCAACACTTTGTTGTATAAAATTCTACTTACGTAAAAAATTTACCACAACAGACTGTGAAGATTTAATTTTCACATTTTGTTGTATAAAGTTCTACTCGTTGTGTAAAGCTATAATAGAATAGAAATGAAAAGTTTTCTACAATCCAAAAATGATTAAATTATTAACTTGTCAGAAAAAAATACCATTGGATATGTTAACATCTTACACAAATTGTTGAATAGTATTGAAGTGGGACGAAATCATGTGATTATTTGCGCCTTATTAACCGTTTAATGCGGATGGCGATTAGGTGGCGTACGTGACTTTGCAAACAAACAAGAACAGACTTGTCTGTGTTTGACTGTCGCCTATTTTATTAATAATAAATTATTATTTGAAGGTAAATACAAATTTTTCTAAATTAAATATTCCTTTATCTTATTTTTTGACGTCTATAGATGATCCAAGCTTGAACTTACCGAGCAAGTGTCAGAATGAATTCTGCCGTACTCCAGCCTGTGAATTTCTTCACAAGATCTGCATGTATCAAGACGAGATCATTAGCTCCGAGCACTCGGCTATGATCTTCCTAGAAATGTGTATGGAATTACACCCTTCACGCAATATATGGAAGCAGTAATGCAATTTAAGTGATTGTTAACAATGAATGCATAATTCGCATGCACAATATCAATAAATATATTCTCCACTTGGGTAAAAAATTTACTATCCTTGACTTATTAGTTTCCAAACACTGTGTTAAATAGTGTTATATATTTGTCAATATTTACTAAATAAATGGAAAGTTCCTCTATATGAAGTAGTATTTAATTCAAGAATTTATAAAATAAGTTTACATTTTGCACAAATTTACACAATTTATGGTAACACATTTACTTTTATTTGTGTTACACGATTTTCTTAATAACGTGCAATATTTTACTTCAAACATTATTCTACAATCAAATATAAACATTTTCTATTTATTTTAGGTCATTTTATTAACAATTTGTAGATATAAAGTCTACAATTGTGTTAACAAATACCTTTGCTTTTTCTCTGTGTAATAGAATAAATCCATACTAAAGAGACCCATTCTGTTATTGATTTTGCATCAGTAACAATCTCGCAATCGCATATGTATTATCTCCAGGAAAGGAGATTAATATCCAGTTTTTGTTTCAGAAGAAGTACTTCAGACGTTGAAGGTCGACCGCACTTACGAAACACTAAATAATGTGTACCAAATAAATAATCTCGCGTGGATTTGCGGTTCGCCGACAAGGTTGAAAAAGCAAAGGCCACACAATTCCGTCTGCCCAAACTTCTACATGCTGAGGGCCAGTGGAATTTCCTTATTCAGAAGGAAGACGTTCCTGTTAAAAATATACAAGCGTTTATTTTATTTTATTTTTGAGGTACTGCCAAGAAAAATTTTGTCTGTTTTCTCTACGTTAATTCTCGACCTACTTTTAATGTGAGAGCAGGGACGGAGTTATATTACTTTATTTGTAATGGTAATCGTTGTTTAAAGGTAAACAACAAATTCTATGTTTTTGTTTGTAAAGTCCGGTCGTTTTGCATTGACATGTTCCAGGGACAAGGAAACAAACTGAAAGACTTCCGGTAATTTCCGGTTCAAATTCTCGTCTATTACTTGTATTTATTAATAACATCAGTATCAGTAAGTATATTATCATTTCATTGCTAATACGGTTTTTTTTGTTTGATTAGTGAATTTTAATTTGAAGGCCACTTTTAGCGATTTCGACCTTAATTTCGGCCCGTATCATGAGCTGAAGGCATGAAAGCAACGCTTTTAAGTGCGCAGTACATAGAGCAATAAATAGAATCGAATTAAACAAATCAGATTTAGTGCAGTTCTTAAATTTTTTTTAATCCACTCGAAGGAATACTCGACTGATTCTTGTTTGCGCGATATAAAAAAATAGTACGCATTTTTTAAAACTCAAATTAGCAAAACAGCAAATGCAATTGCCATTCGTAAACAATTAAATATGATTCATGAAGCAAATCGGCTCATTACATTTTGCTGAAACAAATAGCTAGGGCATTATAGTGTTTGCCAATCTAATTTGGCGCTCAAGAATTTAAGGCGACACCCTCCTTACGTAATAATCCATCGAACAAATTTAAAATTTGAATTTAAGAAAAAATACTGAGCAAAATATAAGTTATACAAACAATAACATTATCAACAATATTACACAGGATGCCGGAAATTCAGGGCGTGTCGACGAGATAAGGTGCAGGTTCTATTTTCGTTATATTTGCTTTCTTGACATTGCACTGAGAATAAAAGTAGATACATAGAAAATAGTTCACTGGCAGATTAAGGGATTTGGTTACTGGTTAATTCTAATCTTGGGTTATTTACCGTACAATTGAGTCATTGGGAAAAAAACAGAAGTTAATTATTAACTGAAGGAGCGGCCCTTAAAAATAATTAAATGAAATTAATTCATCTAAATTTTACCTAAATTAATCTTTCTTGAAAAGACTGTCAAAAAATGCAAAGGACAAGAACGAAAAGTTGACATCTTCAAAAGCGTTTATGATGTGACGCAGAGAATCGTGCAAAAACTTGACCGTGAACTAATTGCACACAGTTGCACAGCTGATGATGAATATGTCGTACAAGTGTATTCACTGCTATGGAATTAACCAAAAGCAATTACGTCTTCAAGTGAAGTACTTACATCGAAGCGAACAATGATTTATGACAGGTAATTTCGTCGCTTTAAAAATAACACGCACGTATTGAATTTCGTTGGACTTCGTAGAAATTTGTGTTAATAATTCGTCTTTTATGATAATAGAATTTGTTTCTCATTGAACGGCGCACCCAAAACGAAATTATAATAACTAATAAATCAAGCAAATTGTGAACATGTTTACTGATTATAAAGTTTTAAATTCTGGTTTTCATCAACATTTCTTTTTTATCAGCAAAGACTATTGTTGGCTATATTTTTTTTTGTTAAAATATTATTGGCAAGTTTTGCTGTTTTGCCCTCTGGGACGGAGTTACAATAAACAATCACTTGCCCTTTGGTTAGATCTCCCTTTCCCTACCTTCTTTCTCTCTTTCTCGACCACTGCAGAGCTGAGGGTAAACGTCTTAAGATCTGAGCCCCGCTTTTCGATTTGATAAGGGTGTCATGAAAAATTACAAGTAACCATTGACTGTAGGAATCGAAAGGGAAAGTACCTCAATTTTAATTTGTGGTTCAGCTTCTGGAGATTTACTGCCACCATTGTGTATATTTAGAGGTCAGATTATTTTAGAGCCATGGGTGAGTACAGAATTTTCAGACCAAACAGCATATGCCGCTAGTAAAAAGGGTTAGATGAACACACTTATTTTTTCAAACTGGTTCCGAAAATGTTTTCTGTTTTCAGTCCTCCTTCAAAATAGAGGCTATTTTGGAGTGCCAGAAATGAGGAAATTGAATGTTTACTACAATTAGTCTCTTGCAATCATTTCATAATAAAAAATAAAAAGGTATTTTTTACATAATGCTTTTACAATTCCTGTATCTTGAAAATAACTACATATTTTGAAGCGAAATTTTTAGCAATAGTACCTAGTACAATATTACAGGTAAGTTCTAGTTATCCCATATTTGAATTGTATTAAAGACATGGAAATTACACGGTGCGGGTCCATTTACCCCATTTTTAAGGATAAATCGGACCACCAGCAGTTAAAAGTAAAAAAAGTAAATTCAGCGATATTATAGGAGATTGAAGTTTGGGTAATTAATAGTACATTAGTGGCACACACATATTGTAGAGTATTAATGTTATTCCGCAGATAGCAAATTTGGGTGCACTCAAACAAACCAAAAGTTGTAAAACTAGGTCTAATTTACCCACATTGACCTTCTTCAGCTAGCCGTTTTCCGACATCACCGGCGATGTCGTACTGTTGGTGACAATACAACATTATCCTCAACGAGTGATCAGGACTCTTCCACGCCCGACGGTCCCTTCACTTCTCCAAGTCAGGTCGAAGTATTGCGAAACCATCTTTAATAAAATATTGCTATCTCGAGGCCGATATTATCTCTGGCAAGTTATCGCCTTCTCAAGGGCGATATTCTACAGTAAACCCTTATCAAACATATAATTAACAACACTCGCGGGTATTTTCGTACGTTCCCAACACGTTTACCACTCAAAGCCCACCCGGAGACTGATGGCTCTACCTTCTCCTTTTTTTTACATCCTTCTGCCTGAAACGCATCCACGTAAGCAAACGTGCTCATGATTTACAGATATATTGAGAATGTAAAAGCTTTTTTAAATTCTAAACTTCTTAATTAAACAATGACAACACTATTATTATTCAAATATCAGCGATAAACCGAAAAAACGACCTAAAGAAAACCGACGATTAAACTGCAAGGGAAGGATAGGCGTAATATTGGGCCATAAAAAGAAGCCGAGATGCTTATAACGGACACGTAGCTTATGGGAAAAAACTTTATTTACAGTAGTTTAAATTAAAATTAAAGAAAAATACAAGGAATTCTTAACACGGAGATTTGAATCCTTTTCGTGTTGTAGTGATTTATTTGTTTGCAGGTATTCAAAGAGGGACTGCTGTTATGCTTATTTGATACAATTTGTATGGAATAATTTACGCCATCTGCTGCTCTTTCTTAACCAGCGACGTATCGTCACTTTGGAGCTAATTTTTGTCTCTATTCTTTCAACATTTTTTTATCGATCTGGGATGTAGCGATTAGTGATTTTAATTTACAAATAATGAATTCATTCTTATCGAACCGTTTATAAACATGCATCTTGAAAATTCCCCAAAGCAAAAATAACTTCTATTTACATGTTTACGTTTACGATAGTACACTTGTATGCATTTTTAAAAAGCTATTGGTTATCGATGAGGGGCAAAGGAACTCGGCTTATCGATGTTTTGCTGACGTGTGCGATGAAAGCATAGTTCAATTAACTCTAATTTACTCAATTATTTGGAATATAAAACCATCAATCGCTAAATGGAATCAATGCTTTGATTACGCAGAGAATTAATAGAAACACGACAGACATAAAATTATAAATTTTGATGAATCATCTCCCGACACAGAAATAATTAAAATTTCCGATTAAAGGTAACACTAAACGCAGCGACATGTACGCGAGCGTGTATGTTCGTGAAGATATACATAAATAAAATCGATATTTTGCTAATTGTCAAGCAGGAAGCGGAGGCATAGATATTTACTATTTATGTTGTACTTCTTAAAAAGGGGGAGCTCTCCTATTTTAAAACAAAGTCGAGTCAGTCTTTTCCTCAGATGTTTGCAAAAAAATAAATCTATAAAATGTAAAATTTCCATTGTTTTTAATTTCAATTGTCTTTCTCATTTTTGAGGTCAAGTGCATCGAAACAATTATCTTTTTAATTTCATAAAACAAATGCGTTTATTGATCATTTCACATTTTAATCAGTCACAAACACAAACAAGGTTAAATGAGGACCCCCAGCGAATAAGTTCATCTGCTTTCACCGCAAGATTTCAACGGAAAGTTGTGTGTTTTTAATTTTGGGGTTTGATAAAAATGCTCTGTAAAAATGTAGTGGATGAAAAAAAGAGAGACATCTTTCTTACGTCAATGAATCCCCGAGTTCAAATATCAGTGACCCAATCAAGTTGTACTTTACTATTTTTCTTTAGCGGCGGGCGTTATGATGATAACAAAAAAATTAAAGCATGAGCTAATTGCATGCGTGAAACCTGATTGGTTTCATGTTGTTTGTACACTGACTGACACAAGACGCAGATAAAAAATGACACATTGTTATTCCACTTTAGTGGAATTTAAATAATGCCGGTTTTTAATCTGTCTGGAATCACGAGTACCTTGGAACGAACGGAAAAAAATTATCCTTTGTAGAATATAAAAAGAAAACGGACTATTTTTAATTAATTTGCAAAATATTGCGCCACGTTTACATAACGAGGAAGAAAGAAAAATCAGTAACATCTGAAAGTCAACAAAAAATGAAAAGCAGATATTTCTTTATCACTTGAACTTTACTCATTTTTAATTAAATTTGGAATTATAAAAATTGTGTGACGTTTTACTTTATAATGCTTACATAACTCAGTCTAATATTTTGTAAACAATATACAGTGTTTCCCGAAAGTAGGTAACGGATAAATTCTATGAAATGGTTGAGAAAAATGTTTCAGAAGAATCCACGTACACGTCGATTTAATCATTAAATAGCATTTCGTAAGTTGAATATAATAAATAAAACTTTTCAAAATAAATAAATAAGTTATTTGTAGTTACATGTGAAATAGAATTTATTGAAATTACGTAGTGGAGTGTGTGTTCTTCTTCAGCGAGTAAATAGCATAAATGAAAATTACTGGAGCAGAAAGAATCGAAATTTTTAATGATGATTGGATTTGGAAATAGAATTCGGACGCATGAAGAAGTTCGTATTTTGTTCAATGAGACTCACCCAAACCGTCCTCCAATATCGCAATCAACATTGCGAACAAATTTCGCAATCTTGGACACTTAAGAGATAAACCTAAAACCGGACATCCATGGACTTTAGATGAAGACAGACAATTGGATGTCATGTTTATGGTGCAGGAAAATCCACTTTCAATCCTCGTGGGAGTCGCTTCACATCCTAATACGTAAAAAATAGATTTCACAGACTTCTTCATAAGGAATGATTTTATTGTTACAAAGTGCACTTGGTGAAAGAACTGTCCGATGATGATATTGATCAACGAGCGCAAATTTGCAAGACAATGATGCAGATAATGCAAATCCTGGATTCATAGAAACATTTTCTTTTCTCATAAGGCAACATTTTGCTTAAATCGTAAGGTCAATAAGTAAAATTTACATTATTAGGCGGTTAAAAATCCACATCGGATGATGGGAGCGAATACACAATATCCCCAAAAGATTAACGTTTGGACTGGGATAGTGGATAATCGAATTATTGGACTGTACTTTCTTGCTGGAACGCTGAGTGGTGAACAGTATCTGGATTTCCTCCAATTTGATTAATTCCGGCTTTAGCGGTACTGTTTTCTAATGCAGAAGATCCCGATTCGCCCTATCCCAGAATTTGGTTACACCATGATAGTGCGTCTCCTCATTTTGCATATCCAGTACGGGAATACCTCAACCAAATATTTCCTAATCGATGGATTAGCAAGATCTCCGGATTTAACCCCTCTAGATTATTTCCTCTGGACTTATTTAAAAGCTCTATATTATTAGACCTCCAAACATTGAGGAGTTAAAGTAAAGAATTCTACAAGAAATTCGCACAATCACCCCTAAAATGGTAGACAAAGTTCAACAAACATTTGTCCCTAGATAAGGACATTGCTTCGTCATTAGTAGACAGCAATTTGAACATTTAATTTAATTTCAATATTATATTTTAATTTTTTTTATTTTTGATAATTTGTTTCGTTTGATTATATTTTTGCTGAATATTGCAGTTATTTATAAACCGATTTTGAAAAAGTTTTATTTTTGTATTTAGCATAAAAAATGGGGTATTTTTAACATAATGATCGAAATTTCTTCTTTGAAATAATCTGGAAATAACAAAGTTTGGTTTCTATTTATAATAACGAAAACAAAAGACATTTTCTTGTACTTTTCGCTATATTCTCCCTTCGCTTCATTGCACTATTTCGTCATTTCTCCTTTAGCGAACCCATGACCTTAAAAATTGTTATTTTATTTGTTATTATATTTTGTATAATTCATATTTGGTCAAATCAATTTCAAATGAGCTCTCCTCAAAGGAATACGTCGACTTACCAGTCAGCCTGTATATGGAGAAATTTTTATTTTTGGCATCACGTTGCGATACACATTTTGATGTCCCTGTTACATGTTGAAGTGGGATTAATAAAAAAATTGTTAACTAAATATAAAGAAGGTAACGCTTTTAAGCACCTAAACAAAGTTTTTCCAAAATTAGGTGACGTTAAGCTGAAAGAAGGTGTATTTGTTGACCCCCAGGTTAAGAAAATTCGCAAAGATACGGAGTTTGAAGTAAATCTAAATTATGTTGAACTGAGGTTCTGGATATCATTCAGAGGAGTTGCAAATATTTTTTGGACAATGACAAGGCAGAGACATGTGAAACCTAATGGAGAAGTAGCAAAAAATGGGCTGCAGTTTCTACACTCCCATCTAATGTTTTTCCCGGAAAATTTAGGCACTATCAGCAATGAGCAAGGGGAATGCTTTCATCAGGATATTTGAATAATAATTTATGTATCTAACTTCCAGTTAGTCACATGTTTATTTCTTGTTGTAAAATGCGGATACCGAAGATTGAACGGAAAAAAATTTCGCTCAAATTCTATAAATACCTCTTGACCCATGTTTTAAACAAACAAAACAGTTTACACTACTTATTCAATTAGCTAAATATATCTGCACTACGCAAATCCTTCATCAACAAATATATTTATAGATTTTCGAACGATGGTAACAAGTTTATTGTCAGCATTGTTTAAAGTAAATTAGATATTTTATTGAGGACGTCATATGAATAAGTTGATCTCTTTTATTATAATTTCGTTAACAGTGTGAAAGCCCAAGCAACATTGAAATTCATTTTATAAAGAAAAATAATTTAATTTAATAATAATTAAGAAATTAGATATTTTATTGAGAACGTCATATGAATAAGTTGATTTCTTTTATTATAATTTCGTTAACAATGTGAAAGCCCAAGCAACATTGAAATTCATTTTATAAAGAAAATAATTTAATTTAATATTTCAATAATATAATTTAGATGTACCACGTTCCATCTTAAATTCTTGTCTTTATAAATACTTATTTTCCATTAAATTGTCCTAGTACATCAAAAATTTTGGAATAGAGCAACTCCACCACGTCGTTTGCAAATAAATAATCCAAATGGTTAAATTTTTCGTAAGGAATTAAGTACGTTAAGATCACGTTAGGCAACTCTTCGGACAGACGTTCCACATCCTGAAACAAATTGATGAACAAGCATTTAAGAATTTTTTTACTTCTTGAAGGTGCACAAAGAAAAAACGATGGTATTTGTTAACACAATTATACACTCTGTGTTAACAATTGAAGAGTGGAAATTTCAAAGATGCTAAATGCCAAAACACGAAACAAAGATATTTAGAAAAAACTTTATCGAACGAAAATTAACAAACAAACAAACATCAGAGTTTTAAGGCTTGGAGATTACTTATATTACTCTGAACAAAATTCTCAAAAATTACGAGTTAATACTGAAAAATATATGATATAACAATTATTTTGAAAAAAAAAATTGGAAACATGTTAAGTGCCGAACAGGGAACCCTAGTGCTAAGTGCCTATTGACAATTTTGCAATATTAAAAAAAAATAGCTCTCTGTAGATGTTCTTGTGCTGTTCCTGTTGTAAGAAGTTTATTCTAAGTGTTTTTTCTTATTTGCAACGATGTGGTTTACATATAACAGTTCTTCAAGTCTTATATTTTTCACATCCTGCAGGGTTTTACTTTTTTTTTAAATGAGGATTCTAAGAAACTGTGCTGATCCAGGAAAACTGTCTTTGCACAAAAACATTCCAGCGTATCTGGAGTCAACATTGGTGTGGACAGTTATTTGTACTTCCTTCGTGTTCAGAACTGAATTAGCAGCAGCTTGAATGCTAAAAAATTTATGGAGGGACTACGAGAACAATGTATTTAATGTCATTCAGTGTTAACCTGAGTTACTACAACATACCGAGGTAATGTAGTTCAAATGTGCCCCAAAGCTTGTTCAAAACTACCCATATAAGGGGAACATTTGAACAAATTTCTTGACATTACAAAAGCTAATGTCCTTTTTTTAGTTTTTAGAATATCTTTGTTTTTGTTCTGCCATTGCTTTATTTATTTCTTTACTAATTTCTTCTCAAGAAATAAAGACTAATTTTCGGTTCGTATTTTGAAAATAAACAATTTTCAAAAAGCGTTCAAAGGTACCCCCCTCTCCCCTATTCTGAAAGATGATTGGTTGTGAGTTTTTGAACAGGGGAAAGAAAGAATGATCAAGTGTCTCATTGCTGAAGGAAATTACTTCGAGCATATTTAAAATAAAATCCTAGAAAATATTAACCGTGTTTTTTATTCTCAATAAATTCAGCTTGACCCTCGTATGAAGTGAAAATTTTGCAGTTAATGACGTAATCCACATCTCTAGGAAGATCACAGCTCCGAATTTTGACTCTTAATCGGGCAACTAAAGATGTAGGTTCGACCTTGTCTTGATACGTGCAGATCTTGTGAAGAAATTCACAGGCTGGAATACGGCAGAATTTAGTTTGACATTTGCTCGACAAGTTCCGGCTTGGATCATCTCTAGACGTTAATAAGTTAATAATATAATTTTAATATAGTTTTACACAATGTGAAGAACTTTATTCAACAAAATGTGAAAATAAAATCTTCACAGTCTGTTGTACTAAATTTTTACATAAAATGTAGAATTAGAAACTTTATCTCCACACTTACGAGAATTTATTGTAGTACAAAAGTCAAATTAGTATGGAACTTTTTACTCCACAATAGAGCAATAATTTTGCTACAAACAAATGTAAACTTTTTAAAAGTAAAAGCGGAAATCTATCTGAATTAAAAAAAAATTCAACAGTTGTGCTAATAATTTCTCCACCTCCATTTTAACAAGTCATTTCTCTTCTCTTTAGTTAATGAATCGTTTATTACATGATTCTATTTTAGTTTCAACACTTTACCTGGATGGATACAATCCAATCGTTTTTCGCATAAAACAGAGCCACCGGCGCAATAATTTCCGTCAGATCGTAGGCGGGGGGCTTGACGGTTCCATATTTTTGTAAATTCGTGATCAAACCGAAATCGTATCGACGGAATTCGTCTAAAATAAATTTGCAGTTTTAATTATGGGCTCCATCAAGATTAAAAGAAGGGATAAGATCAGGCACGCAATGTAAACAATTACGTATTTAATTAAGCAACTCTTACGTGAATTTATCCCTTGTCCAAAGTGCACGAATTGTTTAACTGAAGCTCCAGCGGGTGTTGTGTGAAGTATATCCGGAATTGTTGACTTGATCAAAATAAGAATTTGGTACCTAATACGTGGTCTGTGCTAATTCAATTAACTTACTCTGTTTAACTGTTCAGAATCGTAACCCGTCAATAAAAAAAGCACATTAGCGCATAACTCCTGTATAACAACTCGTTCCCTGCATAAAAATTCCCCGGCAAACGTCGTTAGTTCATTGTTAGGAATGAATTCGTTGAAACCAATGAGGCTTCCCAGCCACTACAAAAAAAAATTTGCCCTTTTATCTGGCTGAATTAATCCAATGGACTTACTAACATCCGCGCCACCCTCAAACAAAGACAAAATTCGATATATGGGTTGCTTAAGGTTCGATAAGTAAACAACGGGTGCCAAAGCTATCATTAAATTGATTTTCAAGTTATACTCCGGTCTCACTGAGCACAGCACAAAAAACGTCGTGGTTCCTACAAATGAATGAATTAAAGGAAACGTTGCACCAATATCTTTGTAAATACCTTGAGAATGTCCAATGTAGGAAAGGTTTTTGTGATTCGTCTCGTTTAAGACATACGATATCATGGCTGGAAGGTCATACACTCCAATCTCGTGCCAACTAAAACATCGATGTGCTTTCATTTTGAAGACTAGGTATGAGGAAAGCTTGCACACCTGAATTGCCAATAGGCACTATCGACGTCGGGATTTAGGGATGCGTGCTTTCTGGAATGAAGCGTTCCTCTGGCGTTTCCCATCCAAACATCATAGCCCGAGTCGGCTAGCAAAAAAGCCAGGCTTTTGTTTTGCCCTGTTATAATCCAGTGCTCTGCTGAGCCTAGGATTCCATGCATTAGAAACACCGCTGGTTTGTTACTGAGTTGAGAATTGCTTTTTCCATGTGGTATTCTATGCATGTCCAGTAAATAGTCATCCTCAGTTTGTATGTTTTTGTGTAGTTCTATTGGATAGCCGTTATTTCTTACGAAGTCTATCTGAAGTAAAAATAATTGTAGCACTTGAGGCGTATCTATTATTTCAGTCACCCTGTGTAATTTCTTTTATAAAATGAAGTTTGAAAGCAAGTTTATTTTAAATACACAATAGAATCATTTTTTATATTAACTTAAATGCCTATTTTTTTAATAGTTTCTTCGTTTCTGTCTTTATAATTTTCAGTTTTATAAATAGAACAAATTAATTACTTCAAACCTGAACCATCATAAAACTGGAAAATAAATCAAGCTATCATCAAAATGAAATCACCTGCTGAGCTAAAATACTTTCTAACAACGTAAGCCTTGCATTTTGCAAATACTGAACAATACAAAACAAATATTTACAAAACTAAACTAATACGTGAGTTAAACTTGAAAGCGAAGGTTAAACCAATTTTTTATTAGTGGAAAATGTCGTAAATTACTAACGTCGTGACTTATGTAAATACAAAAGAAAAGGATGTGTGATAAAAGAAGAAGTTCAAGGGGGAGTCCCCCTATTCAAGGACTAAAAATTAGCAATTCGTAAATGATTTTTTTTTTAGAAAATTAGATCTAAACTTTTCAGTTTCTGTTAAAATTTATATATTTCTTTATCGATTAAAAAAATAGTATATAATATTGATTTTTTTATATTTTAATACTGATTTATGATTTTGAATTTGATTTTTAATTAAAACCTTCTTCAGGTTTACTTAACTTACAATAAAACTCGTATCCGAAGTGACGTCACGTGAAAAAAGCGTTATGGTAATGAGCAAGAATAAAATGCTTGCCATGGCGCACTGCACGTTTCTTTCTGACTGATCACTGATCACTTGTTGAATAACCTTAGAATTTTAAATGATTTTTTGCCGTTTCTAATGACGATACTTTCAACCTAATGAAATGTGTACCTACTTTAGTTAAAAAGGCAACGAAAAAATAAAAACGTTTACGTATTTTTTATTTATAAAAATTCTAGGTAATTTAGAGTATTTTAATGGCAGTAAAAACTATAAAAATAAATAAAATGATAACAAACTCGTTAAACAAGAACGACGCCTGTAAATTAAGAACGATTAAAATAGCATTCTTTTTGAAAACTGATACAAATCCAAGAATATTCGAAATTTATTTTTTTATGTTTAATAGCAAAAGGACTTAAAAAACCGCCTGCGTTTTCTTTTAGTTATTTAAAAAAATGCAGCAGAAAGAATTACGAGATAACTTAGAAATTATTTGAAGCTTTCCAAATGGATTTACTTTACTGAAATTAATCTCTGGATTCAGACAATGTTTTAATTTTCTTCTGATGTTTTTTAAGTGTTAGTAAAAATTAGAAAGATTAAAAAACTAAACGAAAAGTTTACAATTTGGTAATTCCTGAACAGAATTGCGAAAACAAAAATTATTTTGTCTTTACAAATATTTTGACGCCTTGGAATTGAGTTCTTTCAAAAGATATGTTACCAGTTACACCTCGTAGTAATCTGAAAGTATCACACAAGGATCTAATTTCAAACTATTATATAGCAAGCCTTAATTTTTCAATGCTTGCCTTTCTTATTTCCTTTTGCAATTACAAATTTATTCTACAAAATCAACACTTTTTTAATTTGATACATTCGAAATTGCACCACAAATTAATTTAAAACTTTTCTGCACTCGAATCCTCCTATTATGCTTTCTCCGTTGGATAGTTAGAAAATATATATAGAAATAGATATAATATAATTTTTCTTAAATAATTTATGTCATCAAAAGGATTAAATTCGGTCCATAATTTCTTGGATTGAATGTGTATGTGGAAACGAGCAGACTTTTAAATATTTTATCTTCATATAGATCGATACATTTCCCTCACATTGTTTTTCATTAAATTGTTTTACTTTATGCAATCCTTCATCATCTTTGTTTGTTTATTCAAACTGTTATAGGAGCTCACACGTTGCTTAGCGACCAACGAAGCACGTCAAGATGACAGATGACAACAAACGTCAAAATTATAGATGTTAGACACATCCAAATGACAGCTCAAGAAACGTCAGTCAAAGTCATACAGACAAATATTGACGAAACATCACGAAGACATTTACGTAACACAGCAACGATGACGATTGTCGAAAATAAACAAAATTTAGGCCGCCCCTTGATGAATTAAAGTGAAACCACATTCGTTCATGATTGGCCCGCATATAGGATCGCATCCTCAAATTTAGTCGCTAAGACAACCGGCGGAGTAAATACAAAAGACTGCTTCCCGACGAATGAGATACAGCTCTGGTCATCTGTGATTTTATTACATATTCAGACCAATAACGCAGAGTTACTTCACTCACTCTACGAAAGAGCCCTATAAAAACGAGAGCGCTAAGCACTCCAGCCTCAGTGCGTTTCGTGCAGACGTTGTCGGAAACACTCAATAAGCCTCCCATGTAAACATTATCAGAAGCAATTCAAAGCCTTCTATGCAATCATTGCCGGAAGCACACACAAGCCTTCTGTGCAGTCATTATCGGATGACACATTATACAGTAGAAGTAAAAAAAGTTTTATTATTATTACTCTCTTATAACATTTTTATTGTAATGGTGCATAAAAAGAAGATTTGTAATACAAAAAGTATGTTTAAAAAAAACAATTGATAACTCCTTTTGCCATTTAACTTGTACAGCCAATGTCGAGAAATCGCTCACACTCCACATATTCATCGGCATCATCGAAGCCAGCTGTTGTAGAAGAGGAGAAGAGAAACACACCAGGTATTAAAGATGACGTGAAGATGTGCGAAACACTTCACACATTGGAGAAGAGGAACATCGCAGAAAACGTATCGACCTGAAAGACTTCCCGTGCACCTCATTCAACATCTTCGAAGTCCGTCGTTGAAAAGAGCAGAGTAAGAATCAAAACGTCCAGAGAGTTTCCCCAACAACGTGCACCTCAGCACAAAAAAACCTTGGCAAATTTTTCTTTTCATACACGTTTCCCTAAGTTCACAGAGCTTATCAGGGAGGAATGTTTGGGGCTGCGACCGACTTTGATGTTATTATTTCTCCTTCGTCATTCGCCATACAAACTTAAGAAACGTAGAAAATCCAGTTCGATGGAGTCTATATTTGAACACGACCCGAACTATTAGAATTCTCTCTCTCACATAGAACCCACACACACAAGAAGGGGATTCAAAGCCACACCTAATAGTTGCCCTGCGAAGCATCAAACTCATTGTCAGCGGACTCAAGCAACTTGGCTATGCAACTACTAAAATAAATAATTCAGGTCATAAGGAAAGGCAAAGATAAAAAACGTCGTCATTGCCGTGATGCATTGGAGAAGTTCTTCGCCAATGTCCCTATTACCATCATCTCCAAGAAAAAGAAGTTTAATCAATAGTATAAGCAGTCGAAATTTTTCGCCTTAAATCCAACCAAAATTATATTACTTATTGCTCGAATTGAACAGAAGAATTTCCAACTTAGTCTTAACGTAAACAACTTCCCAGGCGAGTTAGTCTAAACATCCTCTTAAGAGCCATTTAGATATCGCTAAAATAAATAAATATTTCGTCAGCAAATCTCACGCTTGAAAACGAAGTTGATGCCCACGCGTGCAGAAAAAAAAAGAACGGTCGAAATTGGACTAATTTGCACCTTGATGTAGGCAACTCAAGACACCTCTCGGGAAGGATTTGTTTACATAAACGACCCCGCGAAAGAGAGGGATTTCGAAAAGAATTAATTAATGTTCACCGGGTCGTTTCCGAAAGAAGTTCGAGGTCCTTCTTAAAAAATTAAGTAATTGAGTCTTCAAAATTATTCGTTTAACCCTCGTTTGAAACGAACATCATTAACTAAAAAATTTCGTATTTTTTTTCTACTGCGTCCATTCCATTCAATCAAGGCTTCATATTAGGTCCTTTATCCATTTTAATATACATAGGTATACTAATGACTTACAACTTCATTTGAATATACAATCCGATGTTATATTATATGTCATTACCAAAGACAACTTTGCTGAATTAATTATCATTTACAGTGGCAAACATCTTTAAAGACATGGCAATTTCATTGGTAATCGCTCACTGATTTTAAACAGTAATAAAACTAAAGTGATTGTGTTTACTAATAAACAAAAGTATGAATTATTTTGTCTGTCTTATTTAGTTAGTTGCTTTGTTACATGAAGACTTTGAAATCTCTAAACACATCATCAAACCGGAAGCTTACGCCTTAGTTGATAAAGTTATCACATTGAGTTTCCCGACGTTCTCTATACTAGGTAGTTACAAAAATAAAACATTCGTAATTGATTCCTTCTTCTCAGAAAATCGTTCGCAATTTCTTATCTTTTTTTTGCAACAAAATTAAATTAATACTCGGTGATTAATATCGCCAAAAATTTTTGAAGAGGAGTCGAAGACCCGGATATTACTCCACATAGAAGTTCGACTAACACGTGCTGCTTAATGATTTTTTCGAATGCTATAATTTCGTCGGTGAACGTAAGTTAATTGGCTAATTAAAAGCGAGGATCTTTTTTGCACGTTTTCGCGTTATTAGACTCTGCGGTCAGTTCAACTAACTCTTTCAGAACTTTTTTTTTTCAACGATCAGCTCAACTTAACGACATATGTATTCAAAACGACATAAAACTCCAATTGTGAAGCTAGAGTGTTAATTAAATTTTTAGTTTTGTTTAAGATGCAAAACATATTTTTCCATGCAAGCAATAAAAATAATAATACTATTTCTAACTTCTATGAACTATGAAACTCTTATGGTGGATTTCACAAACGTTACTTAAATTTAATCATGGGTTAAAAGTAAACGTTGCTATGGTTACATGTGCTGAAGGTATAGGAATTATTCTTAAGCAATGATTAAGTTTAATTGACTTTTGTGAAACCCAGTATTAATAATCGATAAAAAATTTATAGATATATATACTCTGTATACGATCTTTTTGCATTCAGAGTGGGCCGTGTTAGGGTGACATTTTTGTTGGTACCACAAAAATATGTACTTGTCAGAAATTTGATTGACGTTCGTTTGTAATTTTGTGGCTATGTTTTTGACAACTGCGACTGCCAATGTTGCCAGTCCAATTGTGCTGTACAAAGTATTCCATGAAAACGAGAAATATCGTCTCGAACAAACGTTTAATGATTAATTATTTTTTTCATTGAGCAAGTTTAGGGTGAGGTGTGTTGTTTGCGTGTTCTTAGTCAACAATTGTGTCACAAAGCGAAGAAGTGTTTCTTTATTAACAAATGTGACTCTAGATTTGATAATGAACAATAATGACAGAATGTTTGTTTGTATTTTCATAGAAACTTGTGCACAGTGGTGTGGCTAAATGGATCTTGCTACTTGTGCAGCGGGTGGAGAGGTATATCGGCTTGTGCAACCCAAGAGGATGGCTTGTTCAGCCAGGAGTATTTTTTCGGACTTGTTCAGACCGAAGAACTGTCGTTCTCAGGCCCTGGATTGTCTTATTATAGGTCTCGCGACCACTTTCGCCTTGCTGTCGCAGAAGAGGTGAATACTCGTGTCCAGGATGAATTTCTGAAGTGGATTCAAGTTTGGTGCCTGGCAATGGTGTAAAGGTGCGCTGCAGGGGTATTTAAATAACAGGATCTTCTTGCTGTTGCCGGTGTCTCAGAACCTTTTCCATAGCCATATTTATGTAAAATATCTTATCATTTTTCCCGAGAAGACCATAAGCTAGATCTTGTGTGAAATCTGGACGATCCTTTTTATAATAATTGAAGGCTTTTTATGGCTTGTTTGGTTTGCCCGCTAATAATTTTCGGCATTTTGACAGGATTAAAAAATGTAATTAAATAATTACTCATTTGTTTTAAGTTACTTTGATCATGGCATTGTAGTTCAAGTTTATTTAAGTATTGGCAACATAGTCAATACAGCTGACGTGACAATGTCATAATTTTTTTCACGTTAGATTTTGACTACCTTCAAAATACATGCACGTAACATATCGAAAAAAAACATGGCTTACTAGAATGCAAAAATATCGTGAATGGATATTATATATATTATTTATTGTGTCATATAATAGGAAGTCACGGTTGTGTGAATGTCAAATTTATTCATTTTATCATTTCCTTACAGTTTCAGGATTAGTTTTCTTTTCGATTTCACCTCAAGCAATCGATGTCAAGGTTGGTATTTCTAGGAAAAATTCTTGTTTCACAAAAGAATTTAATTTAGTAACAAATTTGCTTCGTCTTCGCGCTTTTTCTTGGAAACGCAGAGATTTAAGTTGATATTTATTTCTCTGTGTTGCAAGCTCATATTTAATCTTTCCGCCAATTAACCACCTTAATTTGATTTTGATTATCCACACACACAGTTTTATTAAATGTGAATAAAACGTTTCTTTTAATTCACTTTATTAATTTATAGATTTTTTTTTTGTAATTAAAAGATTCTTAGAAACGTAGTCCAAATTAGGTCCTGGAACAGTAGAACTAGTAGACCTATCCAGTTAAGACGATGATGATTGCTTTAAGTCAGTGTTTTTCAACCTTTTTCATGACCCGACCCCCCTAGTATCAAAGATTTTATTTTTTGTTAATGTGTTTGTATAAATAACATAACGAGTATCATTTTGTTAACTTTTTTTTAATATATCTACCTTTTTAAAATTTATTGATTTTTTTACTGAGTTCTCTCGACCTCTCGCGACCCCCCTACAGAGGCTTCGCGACCCCCTTGGGGGTGGCGACCCACAGGTTGAAAAACACTGCTTTAAGTAACCCATAAAGTAAACCACAAAAAAATATTTGATTAGTCCAAAATCTCAAATAAAGAAATAAAAGAAAACTGCTTCACTTGTCTTACCCAATCCTTAAAATCTCTAAAAAGAGGTTTCGGTTGTATTTTTTTGTTTTGTTCTTTGATTTACGTACTTGCTAATTCCATGCGCAAATTTACCCAAATTTTTTTGTCTCTCTCTTTATTTATGTTGCCCATTTAAATTCGACTAAAGCAACAAAATGCAGCAGCTGAAGAACTAGAGAACCGGTAGAGGGGACACTGAACGTCTGTAGGATTAAACTTTCTCTTCGGTGTTCGTGAGATTTTGTCCGTCCAATCCGTTAGTAATGTTCGAAGAGTGTGTGTGATGTGTTCGCACATGGTTCGCCTTTTCCTAAATTTATTCCACTTGTCTTTTTTATCATGAGAAGGAGGTACACCGCCGTCCAATCAATTAGTCATTAAAATTTAACGCGAGTCCAACCGGAAAACCCGCGCCGTCTCGTCGTCCTCTCTATCAGAAGAGGATGTCAGTCAGCTGTTTCTGATGCATGACTTAAGTCGATCAACTATTATGGAAATTACTACCGCATCTGCCATCCTCGTCTTCTGCTTAATAACGTGCAGCAACGTGCAATGTGGTAAGTTTGAATGTTTTTATGTGAAGATGTCTGCGGATTTTTATTTAGTACGTTCACTGCACGCAATGCAACTTAAGAATTATCTTCAGCATTGACCTAAATCTCTCTGCTAATCTTTGCCACAATGGCAAGAGAAGCTTTTGAAATGCATAAATTTTCCTTCATCACATATTTCCAATTATGATCACGTAAAGCCGCATTTTTCTGAATCAAATTTTAAATCAATAAAAAAATGAAGACAATTGAGTTTAAATAACTTTAAGATAAAAAAAAATGGATGGAAGTGAAAGGTCAATAATCATCGTCGTCTTTAGCTACCCGTTTCCTTCTTTCCAAGTGAATTGCCTGAAGGTGAAGATTAACAAATTAAATTGTAAAAGGAGGTTGAGTCCGCTCGTTTTAATACTTGTTAATTTGTCTGCAAGTTATGGCTTTGTTTAGTCTGATTTATTATTTTTTTAATTGTGTTAATGAGGTTGATGGCCGAAATCTACATTGGCTACATTGTACTAATCCATCAGCTAATTATTTTAAAAAATATACAGGCATATTCATATTGAGTGGCCTTTAAATTACCCCTACGTATGTATATGGCAATAATAAAATCGATAACACGGCATACCCTAGGTTTTACCGAAAATCAATGATGACTTTTTTTTTTTAATTGGAACACCCTGTATATGATTACTTTTTTGGGATTCTCCTGTCAATTCTATATCTATTATATTGACATAAATTCGGACGAATTTTGGCGATATTAATTTTTTTCTAAAAATGTTGACGATTGCAGTGGTTACAATAAGTTGGAATATTTCAAAAAATAAAAAGATAGAAAATTATACTTTTCATTAGGAAAATGAAGTAATATTTTTTCTGATAAAAAATTAATGAATAGGTAACGTCATATTTAAATTTGTTGAGAAAATGTAAGTTTCAAGTTTGAACACATCAATTAGTGAAGAAGAAAAATTCAAAAGGAAAATTGATATTTAAAAACATTTACATACAGGATGATCCTTGAATATAGTCTAAGGATGGCGAACCTTTTTTTTACCAGTGGCTCAATTTTGCATTACTGAACCGTGAGTCAGGCATTTTAAGTCATTAAAAAATACATCATTTTTTCTCTGATACTGACATATTGTTCTTATACACAAGCGCGACGATTACATTTAAGAGTAATCGCTTAAACATATCATTTTTTTCCAAAAATGTAAAACGCTTCATAGTTGAGAATTTTGTTACATTTTAATTAAAGGACTATTATGTTATTTATTAGATACAGCTGTGGAATGCATAAGTTTTCATTCAACGCAACCGCCAGTGCCGTACCCCGTACCATTTGCATTTTTCACTGGAATGCCGAAATTTGTTGTTGCTTTTTTGATGATAATAGCTGCGCTCCTTTTGCCACAAGTCTTACCTTAGATCACTCAAACGTCATTTCTGTTAGCACGAACAAGTAAGTTTGAACGGATATTTTAATCTGACAACTAATGAGAATGCTCGTGCGGCAAGGTGGGAGGTCGAAATATCAATTCAAACTCACTTCTTCGTGCTAACGGAAGCGACGTTTATTTAATCTGAGGTAAGATTTGTGCTAAAATTAAAGGACCTTATATTCGTACGTGTACTTATCTAGAAAGTAATTTGTTGATCTTCACAACCTCAAAGGTTTTGTGAAGCGCACATAATAAAAGTACATCATTTTTTCTCTAATCCACTCATATTATACTTAAAAGTACACAGAAAGCGACGATTACATTTACATATAGATTTCTTCCGAAAGTGTGAAACGCTTCATTTTAGCTGCAATCCATCGCAGATATTTTTTTACTGTACTTAAAGGCGTATTATTTTATTTATTAAACACAGCTGTGGAATGCATAAGTTTATATTCAACGTAATCGCCAGTGCCGTACTCCATACCAAGAATCAGTTCATATGTATTTTTCACCGGAGTGCGACATTTGTTGTTGTTTTTCTGATGGTAATACTCATGTTTATACTTATCAGGAAAGTAATAATTTGTTGATCTTCACAGCCTCAAAGGTTTCGTGAAGTGCAAAAAATAATATAGATAAATAAAACAAATTTGAAACTAAAAACTGCAAAAAAGTGAACGAAATACAAAGTATTTGATAAAGAGGAACGAATCAAAAGTGAAGTAGACTAACAGATAAGAAAAATGAAATAATAATAAAACAAACGATGAAGTAATTGAAAATTACGCTAATGTAACGTTACAAATCTAATAAATTTGATTTAAAAGAAAATTGAAATAAATAACAAGAACTTTTTTTGTTTTTCTTGATTTTACATAAGTTTCATTTCTAGTAATGAACTGTGGGTCAGGCATTTTAAGTCATTAAGAAATACATCATTTTTTCTCTCATCCTAACACATTGTACTTATAAGTACGCGGGACGGGACGATTACATTTACATAGAGTTTTCTTCCGAAAGTGTAAAACGCTTCGTTTTATCTACAATCTATAGGAGAGATTTTTTTTTACTTTAATTAAAGGCCTAGTATTTTATATGTTAGACACAGCCGTGAAATGCATGAGTTTACGTTCAACGCAACTGCCAGTTCTGTAACCCGTACCGTGAATCAGTCATTTCTATTTTTCACTGGAGTGCGACATCTGTTGTTGCTTTTCTGATGATAATATTCGTATATGTACTTATCAGGAAAGTAATAAAGTTCCGAGAAGTGCAAAGAATAATATGGATAAATAAAACAAAATTGAAACTCAAAACCTGCAAAAAAGTCAACGAAATACAAAGTATTTGATGAAAAGGAACAAATGAGAAGCGAAATAGACTACAAAGAAAAATGAAATAATAAAAAACAAAAGATAAAGTAAGTAAAAAAAATAAAAATAAAATTGAAATATATAACAGAACAAATTTTTTGTTTTTTTTCATTTTACATAAGTTTGTTCCATTTCTTGTTCAATTCTATTTCACTGTATTTGTACATGTCGCCCTCATCATATAACCAGAAAAAAAAAGTTCTTTTCATTTTTCATTCTTTTCTATAGTTTTATATGAGGCTGCGGCAACTAGGCCGTATTTTTGAAAATGCGACTAGCGTTCTCGAGAGGCAATTTCTGCGATTATTGCGAAGCGTGCGACTGACGTCATTTTCAATTATATGACTTACGACCCCTGAATCATATCATTTGGCCCAGTTAGGATTTGGGTAACGTTTTATATGACTTTGTTTTACAAATCCAAAAGAAGCATTCCAAATTAATACCCCTTAAAGTTTTCAACAATATATCAAACAGCTTCAGCAATAATTAATGTCAATAAATGATGAGATGAGTACGATGAGTGTGATGGGAGCCTGTGAACGCTTAGCTTTAGCATTCGAAATACCATCATCAATACCAATCAAATTACATAGCCATAGCAAAAAAATGTAACACCTATTATTGAAGTGAAAAAGAAAACATGATGAAAGTAATGTCTACAAAATTGAAATTTGTATATACCTTATAAATACCTACAAGACTGACTCTCAATAATCTACCAGGCCACTCTATGACTCGTCGTTCACATTCACTGGAATATACTAACAAAAAATACTGACGAAAGAAGAGACTTCCCAGAATATTAGAAAAATGTTGAAAATAATAAGACAAGAACCGAAAGTAAACATCTTTAAAAGCGTGTAATAAAGGTTTATAGTGTTACGTAGAGAATCAAAGTTGTTCAATCGTATAGTTGACCGTAAACTGATAACACACGTTGCACAGCTCATAATGAATGCGTCTACAATATATGAACTACTACGAGATTATTAATTAATATCAATTACGTTTTCAAAGATGTGCAAAAGTGAAATACATCGAAGCGAACAATAATTTACGATAGGTAATTCCGTCGCCGGAATGCACATATTAAATTTTGTTAGACTTTAAATTTGGGTTAATAATTCGTCTTTTATAATAATAGAATTCATTTCTCATTGAACGGCGCACACAAAACGAAATTATAATAATTAACAAACTAAATAAATTACGAACGTGTTTACTGATTCATTTCTCATTGAACGGCGCACACAAAACGAAATTATAATAATTAACAAACCAAACAGATTACGAACGTGTTTACTGTATAATGTTTTAAATTCACCATTTCTTTGTTATTAACAAAGTCCATTATTACTCAAACATCAGCGCTAAACCGAATAAACGACATAAAGAAAATAGACTGATTAAAATGCAAGGAAAGGGTAACGCGTGATGTTGAATCATAAAAAAGATACCGAAATATTTATGACGGCCTCCTTGCTTGTGGCAATAAACTTTATTCACAATACAATTTCAATTAAAAATAAAGAAAATACTGGGAATTATTAGCATGAATTATTTTCGTTTTGTAGTGGTTTATTTGTTTACCTGTCAAAGTAGATGTTCAAAGTGAGGTCGTTGTTATCCTTATTTTAAACAATTTGTATGGAATAATTTACTTCAAGTGATTTGCATGTCAATTAAATATTTTGGAGTTCTAAAATCAAGTTTTCTTGCCGGATGAAAATTATGAAAATTAACTAAAATTGTGTAACTGGCATATAGAAAGTGTTAGGAAAGAGTTTATACATGTATTTCGGCCTTATTGGGTCTCATCAGAACTCTGTACCTTAAAAAAATTTTGGTTTATTGGAAAATTTAGAAAAACTTACCCCTTTTTTGAATTTCTAAAATCCCAAAAAACGAGAACAATACAATATAAGCAATCGCTTCCTTGTATATTTTGCAAAAGATTTTCATATTTTTGTCATTAATTCCTGTTCTTGTTTTTTTTTTGGGATTTTAGAAATTCAAAAAAGTGGTAAGTTTTTCTAAGTTTTTCAATAAACCAATTTTTTTTAAGGTACAGAGTTCTGATGAGGCCCAATAAGGCCGAAATACATGTATAAGCTCTTTCCTAACACTTTCTATGTGCCAGTTACACAACTTTAGTTAATTTTCATTTTGGAGTTTTTCAACTGATCACGTCAATTCCGTTTAAAGGCCCGATGTCACGCCATAACAATCACAGAACCATAAAACTCTTTTATGACAGTATTTATTTCGTTCATCTGCTGCTCTTTGTTAACCAGAGACGTATCGTCGTTCTGGGGCTAATTTTTGATTAATTATTTCTGGAAGATTGAAATACATAAACTTTTTCTAACATTTCTGTGATATTTATTTTTTCACCGTTTTTTCTTTGTCGATCTATTAAAGAGCCATCCTGTATGAAATGATATTTTAAATTAAATAACTCTGCAAAAGCCTAATTAATTTTCTGTTTTTCTAGGATACACGTTTTTAAAATATATTCGAATTATATTCATAATTAAATGTTTAATTTCTTCAATTCACTAGTAACGTTACATTTTTTGATTGGTTATTTAATCATAACAACGTCATTTATTGAAAAACTATTTCATTTCGTTCATTTTATTTTCATTTCTCCTTTTAATTAAACCTAAATTCAAAAATAAAACATTTGTTGTATGCGTTTCGGTTGGGTCCTTTTCTAAATTAAAATATAACTACCCATGAATTGATGGCTGCACAGGGTGGACCATTTTTGATAGTTTTACAAAGTGTCTCAACTTGTTTATATGAATAGAAGAAAACCGTTTTTCGCGACCCAATGCTACTTTGTCGAGAAAAACTCAGTGATGAAGACAAAAGTTAGTTACCTGGATTAGTTCGTATAGGCCGAGATATTGTGAAAAATAGTTTTTCAAATCCAGGTAGTTAACTTTTGTCTTCACTATTGAGTTTTTCTCTGTACAGGTGGTATATACACATATAATGGATAGCCCTTTCTACGAGCTTTCTGAAGACGCCACATTTTATAGGTTTATGATTGATAACTTGTGAATTATTATCATCAATCGTAAGTCGATAAAATGTGGATCAATGAAAAGCTCGTAGAAAGAGCTATCCATACGTAGAGGGTGTTTGAAAAAAATTGACCAATTTTGTAATACTGAACCGCACTCTATTTGATAATCGCTCGATTTAAAAAAAAATGTCGAATATTTTAAAAGTATAAATATAGAAATAGTTTGGACGTCGTATCATTAAAAATGACTATTTGGCAACAGATCAAAATAGTAAATATAATGTAATTCGTTTTAATTGGCTCTTCAGGGGCTAACCAAAACTGCAATGAATTATATAGTGTTCCATTAAAAAAAATCCTAAGTAAGGTCTGTAGGTTTTAAATGAACTAGCCTGTTTGGTTGGAAATATTTTAAATTATGCGGAATGGAAACCTACACAAGTTTTATTAAGAATTTTTTATTGATGAAACATATATAAGAAGGCATTTGTGGACTATTTCAGAGGTTTGGGACACCTTGTACTTACTTGTATACATTTTTAATTTTTTTTCGCTTCATTAGTGACGTATTTTTTTAACCATTCAACTTAATTTATAGTTAAGTGTTTAAGGATATTATCAACAAATTGAATCGCCTTGGCCATTTTTTTTAACGACCGAGGCTTCATTAAATTAGATTGTATTGTTCAGTGTCTACTACAATGTTACACAATCCCTACTTAAAATGAAAGTCGTACAATTTTACTATACCACATTTACGCCCAAATTGTTTGAAGCATTCTTAATTGTTTCGACCTATTCGAATTTAATTTGTGATAAAAAAATTTAATAGTAAATATTATGTAGAATTTACAATTGTAATATGATATTTATTTTTCTGTTTATTTGAAGATTGTGTACTTCACAATACTTTTACCGAGCATCTGTATGTACGTATGCTTACTATTCTGAGCACACAAATCTACGTACGTAAATTTTTTATTCTAGGAAATCATTTCAATAAATACTGGTATTGCTCACTGAGGAATCTTCAATCCAAATAGTGATTAAACTTGGGAAACACGTAACGCAAACAGTAGCACAAAATCGGTTGAACGTTTAGCAATGCATTAATAGTTTCAAACCACAAATGATGCAATAGTGATTTACGAATTACGTGAATTCGACAAATGTCAATTCTTAACGTATTCGCACATAAAAAAAATTAGTCTCGTCAACACTTTTACTGTTCAAGAATAATTAAAAAATGCCACAACAGGAAAGGTTTTCTTTAATTTTAAATTTTATTTTTTTCTGTTAATAGTGCATTAATAGTGCAGTTAATAGTGCAGTTAATTTTAGTGTTTGTACTTATTCTGCTTTAACATTCGACCGGAAATTTCCTTTTTAAATTTTTACAAGTCATTAAAAAATACGTCATTAAAGCGACTTGTCATTTTCTCTTAATTTAACGATTGCCATTGAAAAGATTTATAAATAACTTTGTCTCCTCTAATCCTAGGACTTAACGATAAATTATTTTTTATGCGCAGAATATCTAAACATAAGGACTTTTTTAAGTACTTCAAGTACAAGCAAGTTCCGAATTAAGAAATATATTTATACATTATGAGAAAATTTGAGCTGGAGAGGAGCCCCCCCCCCCTAAAGATGATATTTAAAAATATTTGTTTAACCAAAGAGACGCATTTATAGCATTTTTTCCTTTGTGCGTAAGCTAACAGGAAGCTTTCGGTGTATAGCGTTTATGTTTACAAGTTTTTTTAATGACCCAAGGTTGTCCTGATTGAAGAAATTAATCATCGCATTGAAGAAGGAAAAATTGGTGCAGAAACTTAATCAACCGCAATTACTGCAAATACTTTTCTACAAAAAGAAAAAACCGTTATCCTAATGAATTATGAAAAACATTTGTGCTCCAGTTTTTTTTGTTATAATTATGTAACGCTGCAACAAGCATTGAATCATCTAATTAGAATACGGATTACTGAATCCGGAAACATAAATAAAACACCCGGATTTGGAACGATATCCTTTTCACGAAAGCGCGTCATTCGCAAAAAACGTAAGGACCAGTCATAAGAAAGGGTGAGATCTCGTCCTTCCCTCGATAAGGACATCGAAGTAATTAAATATGAACGTAAAAATGAATGAAGCGTTTACTCACGACCTTGTAATCAAAACTTCTGTTGCCTGCACGTATTAACGGAATAGAGAAAGTGAATGAACAACCTGGCACTTGATACGGCTAATTAAAAAGTAGGTTATAGAGTCGGCGGTGCTATAGAAAACGAATACGGATGGCCTAATTTCTCATTAGCCATAAATTTAAGCCTTCTAATTAATTGATACGAAATAGTTTCACGTCGCCGAGACCATTAAGATAAATGACAAAATGGTTTTACTCGTTTGAAGGTATCCTATTTTAAACTTGGGTTTAAAAATGTTAAATTTCGCCGCGCTTTTTGAAAAAGATTAAAACGTATTTCGAAATCACCATCATCTGCATAGAGGTATGTTTGCGTAATTGTTCGTGGCTTGGCTTCTTTGATAGCCTGATAGTATCTGAAAGTATGTAAAAGAATGTCGCTTCGCACAAGGACAGTTACATTTAATTTAAAAAAAAAACAAATCCTGAAAGGAGAAGAAATTAAAAGTAATACTTATCAAAACATATGCGCTGGGAATCCCCGAAATCTCTTGAAGATTTCCACTGGTTTAACAACATAAGTGATGATAACAGTCTATTACGCATTTGGAATGGGTTTTACGAAAGAAGTTGCGATAACTTCGTAATTACGTGTGTATGCACAATCAGAAATATGTAATAATAAATACAGGATGATTCTTCAATAGTCTAGCAAAGACGTAAGAAGAAACTTTCCAAAGCATAGGAAAAACGTAAAAAAAATTTTGCAAGCACTTGTCAAGTAAATATTTCAAATATCGTATTTTAGCTGATCACGTCAAGTACGTTTAAAGGTCAAGTTCATAGCCGATGCCGCGCCGTAACAATCATAAAACTTTATAATATTTTTATGACTGTACTGTCGCCCAATTAGTCTCACATTATTCTTTTTGAAGACTTTGGAGAGACTAAGCGATAGGTTCATAAGAGAGGGGGGCTTTGGGCAAGAAACCCCTACATCATACCCAACATGCCTACTTAATAGGCAGATCCATAGATTCCGCCCTACACTCTGTAACTGGGCGGATAGAAAAAGCTATAAATAACAAAATGTTCACTTTAAGAGTATTCATAGACATAGAAGGTGCGTTTGACAAAACCACCTTCAACAGTGTCGAACGGGCACTATGTGAACATGAAGTAAACCACATTCTCCGGGAATGGATTTTACAGCTCTTGAAACATATAGCGATACACATTACTGTCGGAAACGTGTCTATTAGGGGAACGGTAAGCAGAGGGTGTCCTCAAGGTGGCGTTCTGTCACCCCCACTATGGAACATAGTAGTGGACACCCTCCTCCATTGACTTAATGGAGCAAGCTTCTACACAGTAGGATATGCAGATGACATAACTATCCTGCTTAATGGAAAATATGAACAAGTGCTGTGCAACTTAATGCACTGACCGAAAACTGGTGCGCAGAACACTCTTAGACAATCAATCCCTCAAAGACGGAAATGATTCTGTTCACAAAAAAGAGGAAAGTTGAGTCCCAAAACTTTTCCAAACTGAACTAACCTTTTCAGATGAAGTCAAACATCTGGGAGTCATTTTTGACCGGCAACTGAATTGGGGTAAACATGTTAATGTAAAAATAACAAAGGCATGCGTCGCTTTTTGGCAGTGTCGTCGTGCGATGAGCGGAATTTGGAGACCATCACCAAAAGTCGTCCTATGGCTGTACGCTGCCGTAATTAGGCCCATACTTTGCTATGGAGCGTTGATCTGGTGGCCCAGAGCCCGAATATCGACAACAGCATCGCAGCTTTCGCACATACAGAGGCTGGTGCTACCGGTGCGCTGAAATCCATCCCTACACCGCCTTAGAGGCCATTCTTGGTCTCCCTCCACTGAACATATATGTGGAGGAAATGGCACTGGGATCGGTCCTTAGGCTGCAGGCAAAGAAGATGTGGAATAATAAAGGCCTCAGAGTTAGACATCACCTCATCCTGGAGGAGGCTCCTCTTTTTGGAGCGGTGATCGACTCCCTCGCACCTACATATATATTCAAGAAACACTTCAACATTCTCTTGAATGCTGAAGAAGCACCCAATCCCGATATATCATCTTCACTGATGGATCTAAGACTTTGGAAGGAACGGGCGCAGGAATTTTCTCCGACGACCTGGATCTTCACATGAGCATAACACTTGGGCAACTGACAACTGCTTTACAAGCAGAGCTAGTAGCAATTATAGAAGGTGCAAGAGCAATTCTGGATAAGGGTGTCCAGAATAAAATCGTAAGGATAGCTAACGATAGTAGGGCGGTACTCTTGGCTCTAAATAGCAACAAAATATCCACACTTCAATGCCACGGCACACTAAAACAAGAGGTCAAATACAATACCCTGCAACTCATTTGGGTTAAAGGACACGCTGGAGCATTTGGCAACGAGCAGGCAGAGGAACTGCTAAACAGGGCCCCGAATCGGCCATAGCACCGTCATCAAGTCTATTTAATGCCTTACTGAAACAAAAATCCCAGGACTGACATATCGACAGAAGGGTAAATTTAGACAAGTGTCACCAAGCAAAAAAGACTATATCGGCCCCCTCGCTCAAATTGACACGATTCTGTATGCAACTACCTAGAAGAAGGCTACGTCTACTCGTAGAAATACTTTCAAGACATTGTAAACTAAACAAACATATGCATCGCATCGCAGACAGCCCAATCTGTAGAGGCTGTAACTTAAAGAAAGAAACAGCTGAGCATATCCTCTGTGATTACCCCGCACTCGCCTCGATCAGAGGTCCCATGTTAGGGGAGTTCTGGCCTGACATGGCTGGAATTCGCAGTGCCCCTCTGTCGGACGTTCTTGACTTCATCGAAACGGTTGGATGGCTCGAAGAACGCTGACAGTCAAACACTGCTGAACCTGGGGGTAATACAATGGGCCCAATTGTGGCCTAAGTGCATATGAATTCTCATTCACCCCCTCACCAAATCCAGAATCCAGAATGACTGTATTTATTTCGTTCATCTGCTGCACTTTCTTAATCAGGGATACATCATCACTTTGTGGCTAATTTTCCATTAATTATTTCTAGAAAATTTCATACTCTGTCACAAGCTGATCGAATAAACAACGGTCTGTACTTTTCTGTTTAAATGTGCGGGTAAGAATAAACGATTCAGAAATTTCCACCATTACTCAAGAATTAATGAAAAGCCATGGTTTCAAGGGATTTTACATGGTACCACATCGCAATTATTGACGTCTGCGAATTAGCAATTCTTATTATTAACAAGAATTGCTAATTCGCACACGTCAATAATTGCAATGTTTTTTTTTATTTTTTGAAATTTTATATCGCATAAAAAATTAATCATATCGATGAAACTTTTCATTCATTCTTGCGGTTAGAAAATTTGAAGAACAAACTTAAAAAAAACACGACCCCCAAGATTCTGTTTAATTAATTTTTTTTTCTGATTTTTTTATGAATAAGTAAACATGTAAAGATGTGACGAAATAATTTTAATATCCTTGTCTTGTTTTTAAAATAACTTCATTATTGTATTTTCCTTTTATTTGCATTAATTTGCATTATACTTACATTTCTTATTAAACGACAATTATTTATTTATATTTTCTATTCCTGAAAACTGACGTCTATAAAATTCATTCATTCATTCAGCATTATTTTCATACACCTAATTTTTTCCTTGCGTAATACCTGTGTTATACGACATGTTGAGAGGAGCTTTGCATTATTTATGATATAACCATTCTTGAATATGCAGTTTTTAGAAAATGACATCTTTAAAATAATTCATTTTGAACCGTATGTTAGAAAAAAGCTATGTATTTAAATGTATTCTTCCTTAATAAATTTGCAATAAATTTTATCCATTCAGTAGTTCCTAAAAAATGACGTCCATAAAATGCATTTTCTGATTCATTCATCACTTTATTTATCCAGTTTTCTGTAACTCTGTAACCACAAAATAATGATTTATGATATACTGCAAGAAATCGTGACCACACATAATAAATAGCTAATGAATAACCACTAATTTCAGTGCAGGTGTATAACAGCATATTTATGCTATTTTAGTATTCGTTAATTATTATTATTGGGAACGTCTGCATAAAATTAAAAGTAACTGTCACTATTTTGATAGCTTCACACTTTTTATATCCCAGGTTTTTGTCTTTTAAATGATTGATGACAACATAAACCATGTAAGTTAATTTCTGTTTCCATTAACGTAAATTTTTGCATCGATGCAAACTTGCAAGGGCTCATTTAATTTAAAAAATAAAAAAAGTAAAATTGCGGTGGATTTAGGAGTGTTTATGGAAAAAGATGTGCGTAAAAACATCAGCCAATAAATCGTGAGGCAATCGGAAGAATGGGGCAATGAAATATGCGAAAAATTCCCAGCGTCTAATTAATTAAACCGCGAATATTAGTTTTACAAATTTATTATAATTATTAATTAATGCTAATAATATCGTTTAAGTGATATGCATAATTTATTTGATATTATCGCTGAAAGCCTGCTCGCTTAGAGCTCTGGAATAAATTATATTTCCCCTCAAATATATTTTTGGTCATACTTATGTATTAAATTTATTTTTAATTTTATTATTTATTTACAGATCCTGTATATAGCCATTCCGAAAAGCAGAGATACGATGGATGGTTTAATAACGTAGCACATCCTGATTGGGGTTCAGTAGGTAAGTACAAGAACTATTAAAAGAACTTCTTATTAATACAACTAGTACGAGTACAAATACAACAAGAACAACTATACTTAAGCACAAGTACCTTTCATATAATTCAGATAAATGTAGGTGCAAGCCTATGGATAATACTTAATTATAAGTACGAGTACATTTTCCACTCAATTGTCGTTAAGTACAGTAAGTATGAGTACTAAAATAATAGTGATCGGAAAAGTTCAACCTGAACATTTTTATAGCACTACAAAAATAAGAACGTATTTTATAGAATTTTTATCATAAATTTCACTTACAGTCTGTTGTAGTGATTCAAAACGACATATACAGGATGTTATAATACTATTGTCATTTATTAATACTGCACATTTCTTAGCATGAAATGGATTCAATCTGCAAATTTCAAAAATCTAGTTAAAAATTGAAACTGACCTGCGTAACATCAAAAAATTCCACTGTTTTAAAACCTCTGATTAATTTTACGGTGTTCATGCAATTCAGTTTGTCTTCGGACCGTCCGTAAAACTATAAAATTCGAACGCATTCATCCAAGTAATCGGCTGGATAGATGCAATAAAGGCCAAGGTCGGCAATGTGTAACCGTTGAAAAAATACGAAATTAGTGGAGTTTATTGTCATTATTTCTTAAATGATAAAAACGCATTTAAGTATCAGCTGTTTTACGTACCTTCAAATATTACAAAAGATGTTCGAAATGTTGCCCACCGTTTATGAAACATAATTCTGCTCGATGGGCCAGTTTTCAGTTATTCGGGGAAAATTATTCCGTAAGTCCGTAGTATAGTCATGAATTCGCTGACGTAAATCCTCAATAGTATTTATTTCTGTTGCATAAACACGCTCCTTTAGGAAAAAAGTCTAAAGGATTTAAATCAGGACTACGAAGAGGCCATGGTGTAGCACTTCTGCGACTCATCCAACGATCCAGAAACACAGTGTGTAAATATACAGCACGGCTGTAATGAGGTGGAGCACCATCCAATAGTAACCACATGTTTTGCCGGATGTCTAACGGTACATCTTCTAAAAATTCTGGAAAAATTGAAGATAGTCTGCCTCAGATAAACGAGCTGGTAATTCGTACGGTCCAATGAGCATGTTATTAACAATTCCTGCCCATAAATTTATGGAAAACCGTTGTTGGAAATTAGTACGTCGCGTAACGTGTGGGTTCTCCAATGCCCTCACATGTGTATTTCGGAAATTTAATATGCCGTTCCGCGTAAAGGTAGCCTCATCAGTGCATAACACATTCGTTGGAAAAGCTGGATTTTCTTGATGACGTTCCAACTACCAATTACAAAATATCTGTCGAAGAGGATAATCCGTTGCAATCATTGTCTGCACTCTCTTCACTCTTAAGAGTACAACTGTGCTTCTCGTAATGTACGCCACACAACGCAATTTGATACAGGCAAATGACATGCGATTTCCCGGGTGCTTGCGGAAGGATTTTCAGTCACCATGTCGAGGATTGCTTCTTCTGCATCCAATACGCGGACAGTTCGTTGTACACCTCGGTTTCGCCCACGACGAGGTTTCAAATCTCCAGTAAACCGTCCCCGTTGTACTACTGCCACAAATGCTCTGGGGGTCGGCACTACCCTACTAGGAAATTTTTCGGCATACAAACGAGCTGCGGCAGCAGCATTTTGTCTGGCTTCACCGTAGCAAAGCACCATGTCCATTAATTGTTCGTTTGTAAATACGTGAGCCATGATAAAATAATTTTTCTCGTTGTATCATAAACAAACTAGTTTTATAATAATTTATTTACCCAAGTATTTACACAAATTTATTTACATAAATGACAAAAAAATAAAAATGTATTCGCAAAAACAAATTACAAATTCTTCAAGTAAAACTTACACACTGCACGGTACCGAGAATGCGAAACAATGCGCCCGACACTTACGTACCCAAATTGCAAACTGAAGGCTGCGTGTTTAAACGTTCCAATCAGACCTACCCTAACATCGTATCAAAATCTATGAGTTTATGACGGGATTTGTAATAACCGATTCGCACAGCTTGCATTCCATTCGATACCAGTGACACCCGAACAATTTTTGTATGAACAAATATTCACCATTTACGCCGTTATTGTTAATAGCGCACCCTTGATTTTATAACTTTTTTTTCTTTTTGCACGAGTACAAGAAAATAAATGAAGTCGAAGTAAGTAGTAAAGCTTCCTCAGACGGTTGTTCGAATTCCCTCAATTGGAGTTCTAGGATATTCTAGAAATAGAAATAACAAAAACAAAAACTCAACGATCTATTTTGTGAACGTGTCGGTTCTGAAACTAATCGCAAGTACCCAAACATAGAAAAACAATCTCATTTTAACTTACTTTTGCATTCTGTTATAAAGGTTAACAGTAAATAGTACTTATGCGTGTACTTATTTTGCGAGTGCAAGTACACAAGTAACTTTAGGCCTTTGAGTATTTAAATACAAATACAAGTACTGTCGACTGTTAAGTGTATTTAAATACAAGTATAAGTCGTAAAAAGTGCCTAGTACAAGTAAACACACGCACAACTCTGTTCTCGACTAATAACTTTAATTTAATGTACAAGTTTACAGAGATAAATATAGACTTCAATTCTATTTCAAATAATCGCATCAAGTAGGAATGATTTCAAGAGTACTTGAGTTCATCAATCTCTAGGAGTTTAAGATACTTAGCATATCATAATTTATAATGTTCCGAATATTTACGACAGAAATCACGGCACATTACGTATTTCGATAGCTACGCCGCTATCTTCAATACACACACCTGCTTACAAATTAAAAGAGCCACAAAGATAAAGTGTCTGAAGGACTATAGAACTGTTAAATAGAATTAAAATCTTCAATAAAAAATATACTTAACAATTTAAAATAATGAAGTAGGAAAAGATATTCGCTAGAATTGCTGAAAACTCTGATTTCTGAAAAAGAGAAAAACAGCGTGAGCGAACACATGCTACCTTTCAGAAAAAAATAATGACGGAAACTATTAAGAAAGAGGCCTGCATCCTGCGAGTGTATTTGCTTAACATATTTTAATGTTTTTTCTTAATTTTGTATAATTTTTATTTTGCATTTTCTCAAATTATAAACATTAATTTATTTTTGGTTCATTTCCGTTTCTTCTTCATTTCAGCATAAATAATACAGTTTCTTGCTGATTACGTAAATTAATTTTAAAGACAAAAAATACAAATACTTTCTTTAATTAAAATTATTGAAATTGTGAAACGCCATAAGTTGAAACTTAATTAATATGGGCATCAGAGGAACCCCCAAATTTATTTATTTATATAGAGTGTCGTAAGTTTAACCGACCAAATTAAAATCCAAGTAGTCATTTAATCTTGAAACACTCTGTGCATAAAAACCATAAGTTTATTACAAAAAAAAGATTTTTTTTTTAAATACTGCATATCAAAGTGTAAGAGATGATGCCTATAGGAGGGATCGTAAAAAGGAGAGTGATCAGATAGAGAAATTCAAGCAATAGAAGTTGCAAATCTCTGACTTTGGACAAAATTCTGTTCTTATTTTCACTTAATCTTGCATTATACTATAAAGGTTATTGGTAAGAAGTACTTATACATTCAGGGTCTTTCGCAACATCGTGAAAAAAAAATAATGGCGTGTTGGACATGAGATGTGTACATCTAAATAAAAACGGAAATAAAAACAAAATAAAACTTACCCTCAACTGATAACGCATTAACAAATGTTTAGAATCTCTGGCTCAGTGCCGGCTGAGTCACGATAAGTGTTCAAAATTCCTTCCCTCGGCCGCTCGTAAACACAAATCTCCCCGGTGAACTAATGATTACAAGCGTTATCAAATATGTTTTGTTGTCGAACAGAGAGAAATGCGGCGTTAATACGATCGTTCAATTCTTGGAACATGTTGATTTCTTCTTCTTCGGATCCCAACGCTTTTGCATGTCCTCACAGATAATAATCTAGCGGATTTAGATCAGGTAAACGTGCGGGCCACCTGATCGGCCCGTTTCTTCCAATCCATCTACCAGGAAAAATTTCGTCGAGGTGAGCACGTACTTCTCGTCGAAAATGAGGTGGAGCTCCATCGCGGATAAACCACATCGTTGCTCTAAAATTTAAGTTCACATTCTCGAGAAGTTCCGGTAGATTAGTTCGTAGAAAATTTAAGTATTGGAGACCATGGAGGATGTTCCTCAATAAGTTGTAGTATTTCTTCTTCTCTGTTTAGGATGCGTTGTGGACGCTGCCGTCCCCACCTCTTCCGCGACGTGCCCTTAAAGTTCCAGTATCCCTCGCTCTTTGCACAACAGAGAGAAATGTGGCACTGGTTGGCAAATGTAGGTTTGGAAAATGCTATACATACAAACGCCTTGCCGCTAATGCGTTTTGCTCTCTTTCACCGTAGACTAGAATCATGTCAACAATCTCACTATTTGTAAATTCTGCCATTTTTTTCAGTAAATTTCCGTGCAACCACCTCAACGTATACCTTCAAACTCCTCGGCCCGGCCGGCGATGACTAACAATAAATTACATCACTCATATTCTTCGTAAACATCATAAACTTAAACTAGAGACGTTTAAACGGTTTACCCGTTCGACAAAATTATTTATTTTCTCGAAAATTTAATAACACTTTGTTGGACAAAAAATGGTTCATTCTATTCATTTTCATGCAAACTTTCATTGTTTAATTTATTTTCATGAAGTTACGAAGCACCCTGTATACTTATAATACTAGACAAGTACCTTAAGCTTTTGAATACCTACTTAAATACGAGTACAATACTGCCGCCTGTTGCATGTACTTATATACAAGTATAATACTTAGTAGGTACTTATACTTGTACGTGCAGCTCTGATTCATAGTGAGGTATTTCGGCAGCTGCGTCATCTTCAGTATACGCAAGTTAAAGACACTTCATAAAATCTTTGCTTGGTATAAACCAGAGGATATTCTCCTCATTAAATTTCCAGTTGAAATAGAAAATTCCTTGCTTAAATTATTAAATTTAACGATAATTGGTTTTCTCTTAACTTCATTTTAAAACATATTTAGCTCAATTTCATTAATCCATATAATATTTCTTTCAATATAATCAATATAGTCTTAAAAAGGAGAGTGAACAAAAAGAGAAGTTCATTTTCACTTACATTTGTATGATTTTGTAAAGGTTAACAGTAAATAGTACTTATACATGTACTTACTTTACAAGTACCTTAGGCCTTTCAGTATTTAGATATAAGTATAAGTACTGTCGCCTTGCGTATATGTACAATACAATTACAACTTTGGTAGTGTAAAGTTATGGTTTAAACACGCATGTAGCTAAGCTTCTATGATTTTAAAAAAAAAACAACATAACTTAGAAATTAGGGAATACGGTAACCACGTAATTCGTGTAATATTACAGTTTCAAAATGAAATGTAACACTTCGCTTGGTGATTGCTGCATTACGTGTTCGAAATACCATTGGAATCTCAAATCCGGCGATTAAGCTCCACGCAGACTTACAACGGCCGAAATGGTTGCGTAAGAAAATCGCTATGTAGGTCGAATTACAAGAATCTAAATAATAGAACTAACATTATGTTAAGTGCGCGTTGGGCCCGCACGAAGTTGATTGCATTGACATTCTTGGACTGCGACGGTTTTTCTTTTTCTAAAAAATTCGCCTCAGGAAAAACTGAAGAATTGAAATAAGTAAGTCACCGGTAAGAAGAAACGTTATCAGCTAATTCTCTTTCGAAGCCCCATTAATAAGAAGGTGTGTCCTTATAAAGACAATTGTACTTAATAGATGACCATGTCAATCAGAGTGGGTTAAGCAAATAACATAAATCAAAATTAAATGGTTAGAAAATACTTGTAAAGTAATTTTGATGGTTTTGATGATAATAATTTCAGAGCAGTGCACTGCCTGAGGAAACACATTGTTTTCTGTATCAACGAAATCAGAGGGTTACATTCAAAAATCACATGATTCATTCTAATGTGATTCATATGGAACGCATTTGCATACTTTGCTTTCGTTCTCGGGTCATTTTAAGTCGCAAATTCTCGAGAGAGAAAGTCGTTGAAATAAATTTATTGCCTTTTCAAGTATGTAAACAATTTGCAAGGTACTTTCCATCCAGGCTGAAAAGATCCGTTCATAAGCGCAATTAACCTAAATCCTGCCTGACACATTCTTTTAAAAGACCATTGTGTCGTTAGGTCACATTTGCATATGGTTTTGATGTTGGCAGTGGTTTTTAACTTTAAGATAATAGTTTTAAAACGTTACAAAATTTCGTAATTTTTTATGCAAGATTAAAGTAAAACAAATGGGCTGTTCATTTTATTGTTGTCTTCAGATTTTCGATGCTATTCTTTCAGATAGTCACTTGATACGAAGATCTCCTTCGGCATACGCAGATGGAGTCTACATGTTAGCTGGACAAGACAGACCCAGTCCCCGAGTCCTAAGCCGAATGTTCATGAAAGGCGTGGATGGCCTAAGCTCCGTGAACAACAAAACTGCGTTGTTAGCTTTTTTCGGCCAGTTGGTCACATCTGAAATCGTCATGGCCAGCGAAAGCGGTTGCCCGATCGAGATGCACCACATCGAAATCGAAAAATGCGACGAAATGTACGACAAAGAATGCAGAGGAAACAAATTCATCCCTTTCCATCGGGCTGCATACGATAGACAGACCGGGCAAAGTCCGAACAGCCCCCGCGAGCAAGTAAGTAAAAAAATTACTCTGACACGCGTTTGTTGGAATAAATTGTTGAAACAGTTGTTTGCAGCTGAATCAAGTCACGAGCTGGATCGACGGTAGTTTCATCTACAGCACCAGCGAGCCGTGGGTGAACACCATGAGGTCCTTCCAGAACGGGACTTTTTTGACCGACGCTTCCGGAAAAATGCCCATAAGAAACTCGATGCGGGTGCCGCTCTTTAACAACCCCGTTCCGCAGGAAATGCGAATGCTCAGCTCAGAAAGACTATTCCGTAAGTATTGCGAAGTATTATTTATTAATTCCGCGTTTTAATATTGTATGCAAATGCGTGCAAGAAAGTCGAGGAAAAATAAAATGCTAATTTAATTACGCGTTTGAGTTACCGCGTGTCATCATAATTACACCTTTTATATTCTTTATAATTATTATTATTATAAAAAAAATTAATTGTGTTTTAATATCATGGACACGTTTTATAACAACAGTATTAAAAAAATACTTTGTTATAATCGTTGAATAGAACAATATCGTTGTTGATTGTCTGCATACAGGGTGTTAGGTAATTGACTGGACACGTGCAAACCACGTATGGAAAACACTCTGTACAGTAAAAAAGCATTTACATTCGAGGGTGTTCCGGCTTTCGTTTTCCCGGAAAAAATTCAAACAAAAATCGATAAAAATTGTTTCGAAACCACTGATTGTCTTATCTACTGTTACACCCATGTGTCGAACGGCATCCGGGCGGGCGATCCCCTTGCTATAAATTCGCAGATGGTTTTTATTTTATGACAAGCAAATAACGTACATTCAGTGTCTTAACATATTTCGGAGTGTGCAGGTCGGGGACAAAATGAATGCATACAAAAATTACGAACTTGATATTATTCTGACTTATGGCGAATGTAGGTGCAATGCACGTGCTGCAGAGCGTAGATATCGCCGGCGCTCTTTTTCCGTGTGCGGGCAGTTTTACAGCGTCGTGTTGATGCATGCATTCGAGCTGACGGCATGAATTTCGAACATCTTCTTTAATCGGCGCCGTAAGTACTATCAGCGGTTCTCAATAGTTCGCTCTTTTTGCATTTTTTCAAAATGTACCGAAAATCCGGCATGTTTGAGTACTTTCTAATCCCATACGACACCCTTCATTTACAGTTTTAATTTGTCCAAGCAATAACCTAACACCCTGTATAGGTTGTCCCAAAGCACATGTTATTATTATAATCAATACTTTTGAGACCTGCGTCGACATAACTTACGGAATTAAAAAAAAACCGGAACAAATAACGATGAATATTTAAGTTAACACCGCAAGACAATTAAACGTATTTTATTGACTTCATTGCGGTCATACACTACAGGATATAAATAGAAGTAAATGTCTTCCATCCATAATTATTCTGTTCCCCAGTCTAAACATGCTCTACGCATTGTAAAAGCCCCAACGACACGCCTGCACTTTTTTTTTATTATACACACGTGTATACATGCCGTCGATTGATTATTATTATTCTTTTGTAATCACCGTGAGCGTAAAATTTGCTTGCGTAAAATAGGACACGGGAAAAATCACTCGTGACAAGAAATTACAAAAATAGAACCTGATGAATTATTTAAATGTTTATTCAGCTCAGAGTTCATTGGAATTCCATGTGGCTCTTAATTAAATTAGCTCATCTGATTAATTACATGTACATATGTGTAAATTAATGGAAGGTAATTTATAACTGTTTTTTTATTAATTTTAAAAACATTAATCAGGTATAACTTCGTAATTGTCAGCGGTTATGTAAGAAGACTTTCGTTCCTTGGGGAATTTTCTTTTTCGGTTTCGCTTCTTCTATTGGGTTTTTGCAATTGCAACACAAAAGATGAAATTAAAAGTTAAAATAAAAATTGATACGTAAACGTACAGTTTAAACATTGTATGAATCACGAATTTTTAATTGGCAATGAGAAATAAATAAACATATGTGTGCAAGTTTAAAAAATACGATAATAATGTCCTGCTCCTTAAGGATAAAATTAAAAAAGTGATCGCAGGATGTCGCAATTCAAACCATTCGATAAAATTATCAATGTTTAAAGCGATATTTTGATTACCCGGAATGTTCGTTACGTCATGCATCTTTAAAAATGTGCAATAAACGTTTATGGTGTGACGCAGGGGTGAAACTTGACCGTAAACTAACACACAGTTGCACAGCTGATGATGAATATGTCGTGCAAATGCGTTATCTGCTATGAGATTAATTAAAACCATTTACGTTTTCAACGGTATACAAAAGTGATATACTTACAAGGGAAGTATCCCAACTCGAATATTCAAAAAATTTGAAACTTTGTGGGTTAGTAGTTCATTTGAGAAGTCAAAAAAATTATTCATTGCTCTGGATGAGTAGTTCATTGCGGATGGAGTGCAGCTAAATTTTTTTAATACTCGACATTGAAATTATTTTATTAACAAGAAAATGATTTAAATAATGATAGTACTTGAAGCTTTTTATTCATTTGAGCAGTATCAGGGTATAACTCATTTTGCACGTGATTTGTCTTATTTTTTGTAATTAAATTATCAATAAGTTAATCAATACACTCACTGTCAATCTACAAACGCATGTTAATTAATAAAATTGATAAAAGTTTTTTGTATAAGTGCATGAGCTACAGAAAACGAATACGGATGGCCTAATTTCTCATTAGCCATAAATTTAAGCCTTCTAATTAATTGATACGAAATAGATTCACGTCGCCGATACCATTAACATAAATGGCAAAATGGTATTATTCATAATATAAAGGTATCAAAAAAATTAAAACGCATTTCGAAATCACAATCATCTGCATAGAGGTATGTTTACGTAATTGTTTGTGGCTTGGCTTCATTAGCTCTTTGATAGCCTGATAGTATCTGAAAGTATGTAAAAGAATGTCGTTTCGCACAAGGACAGCTACGTTTATTTTTTTTTTAAAACAAACCCTGAAAGGGGAAGAAATTGAAACTAATATTTATCAGAACATGTGCGCTGGGAATCTCCGAAATCTTTTGAAGATTTGCACTGGTTTGACAACGTAAGATATGATAGTGGGTCCATTACGCATTTGGAGTGAGTTTGATGAAAGAAATATCATGTATGAGTACGTAATTACGTGTGTATACGCACTTAGAAATATGCAATAAATACAGATGATTCTTGAATGTACCGGCAAAGAATACTGAAGAAAGAAGACACTTCCTCGAACATGAGCAGCAACAATTTTTGGTAATTAATTAAAAAATTACCCGAAACGCACGTTACGCCCTTGTATAAAACGAGAACCAAAAGTATACTTCTTGAAAGGCGTGGAATAAACGTTTATATGTTTACCTGTCAAAGCAATGGAGTCGTTGTTATCCTTATTTTATACAATGTGTAAATGATTTGCATGGATTTGTTAAGTAAATACTTTGGAGTTTACATTTCTGCTGAACACATCAATTCCGTTTAAAAGTCAAGTTCACACCCGACGCCGCACTGTAATAATTATACAGGTTGAATTTTACAACTAGGTGGATAAAAGTAAATTCGGACGAAGTTGTGTAGGACTAGAGGAGGTTCTTGCGCTAGCGTGTTGCTGTTCACGTCTCCAGTTCGATATTTAATATGTTTATTATTTCTTGACCAGAATTACTTTAAGTTTATTTTATTTTTATCTTCATTCTATAAAATCTTTCAATTTGAGAAATCGTTTTTCTGTTACAAGAGAATCTTTTATTATGTTTTTATATTATTATTTTTTAATTTAACCATTATCAGAGAAGATTTTTTATTTATTAATTTCTGTAATGTTTATGGAAGTATTGTTTAATTACAAACAATAATAGTTGCGTTATGCAAATGTATTGCGGCAATTATAACAAGAATTATTGAAATCCTAGTTAAAATAAAATTATTAAATACGTGCTCATCGTTTCGCTTCCCAATGCGAGACAAAGCCGGTCGCCTCGAATACATCTGAGGTAACCTACTTGCTTCACTCAAGCTGTATAACTATAAAACACTAGTATCTATGACTATTTATTTCGTTCAACTGCTGCTCTTTTTTAACCACGCACGTATCATCATTTTGCGGATAATTTTTCATTCTTTCACAATTTTTTCCTTGTTGGCCTATTCAGGAATCACACGGTACATTCATTATTTATAGAGGTTTCTTTTTATTAATTTAATTTAACACCAAATTTTTGCAACTTTAAATTTAGATTTGTTAAAGATCATATTTATTACTAAGTTTATGTAAATATTACCTGTTTTCCAAGAGCCTTTTTCTATTTTGTGTCATTTTTCTTTTATGAGCTTCATGAATTACTCTTAAAATTGAGTGCCTTTGCTAATGTAACAAAAATTTATAAACGACTTTTTAAATTATAAACTACATTATAAGTCACAGACTTAATATAAATAGATGAATAGTTTTGTCACTTTTACAATAACCGCAGTTGTTAATTGTTTGCAAAAGAAATAACGTCAAGTAACTGCGGTAACTGGTACAGCTTTCAAAATTAAATTAGTTTTCTTTTAACCCAACCATTTTACGGACCAATTTGCATATTTATGAACACAAAACACCGAATTTTTTTGTCAGCGGAATATTATTTCTCACTTGTAACAAGATGTTAATGAAATTTGTTATTAACTTGACCTTCTTAAAAATGTGGGCTTGGTTCAGACGGTCAGATTTCTGCAAACAATTTAAGTCGCTCATTAAGAAATGTGTTAATTATTTAACTCACAAGTTTGAAACAGAGCTGGGCCAAGTACTACTTATAAATAGAGAACGGATTTTATGCAAATTTCATATTCTATAATTTACTCATATATTAGGATATAATTAAAAATATGTACGAATTGAACTTATTCAGTTAATTGGCATTAATAAATTAAGCATTTTCTACATATTATAACAATTATCTGCATATCACAGCATAATTTCGTGTTTTTTGGCCAATATCGTATAGCATTCCTAAATGTAAAAAATAATAATTCTTCGAATCTTTGGCAATATGCATATATGGGCAATCGCGGTTTTCTCCAGATCTACCTTAATCTACCTGCAATTTCAGGCATTCCCAGATCTTGGGTTTTATCAAGGCGTGTAGTTATTCACCCTATTGCATATGTCACTTAATTTATCAGCCAATTAAATTTAATATTGCCGATTAATAATAATTATACATACTTTAAGAAAAAAACATATATTCTTTAAGAAAAATTATATATACTTTAAGAAAAAAATATTTACATTCTTGTTATTCTGAAGTAATGTCTTTAATCAGGCAAATTATTGGTAACAATTACACCTACTTTATAGTAGATGAAACTACTGACAGTTGTAGACGTTATATTGCTCATTTATTAATTGGAGTATTGAGTGAAACTGAGAAGGGAAAGTCGTTTTCAATTTATTCAAAAAAACTTGAAAAAATCAACCGCTTGACCATAACACGCTTTATTCAGACTGCTCTATCTAATTTTTATTTTCCAGAAGCTATACAAATTGAAAATGTTTCACTAATGATATCTGATGCTGCATCTTATATGTTGAAGGGAGTGGAATATTTGAAAGGTTTTTATCCGGAATTAATTCATATAACTTGTTTGGAACGTGGTCTAAATCGTGTAGTAGAAGAAATTAGAAACAAATTTGCTTTAACAAACGACTTAATTAATAATATAAAAAAATTCTTAAAGCCCCTTTGAGAGTATCTGAGAGGCTTCCTAACACACCTCTTCCTCCTGCGATGAGGAACGTGGATGGAAGCAGCTATTTTCTACGCTAGTAATTTTGAGAACATTAAAAGTGTTGAAATTTTCTGAAAGTACTATTGCAACAGAAATTTGTAAAAATATATTTAAATCTCCAAAAATTTCCCAAGAACTAGCATTTATTAAAGGAAATTACACATTCGTTTCGAAATCAGTGACGCAGTTAGAAACGCACTTATTGAATCTTTAGAATTAATTAGAAATTTTGAGATGTTATGCAAATGTAAAGGGCCAAATAGATGCTGAAATTTTTGAAAAATTTAATACAGTCTGGAAGAAAAACCCTGGTTATAGTATGCTAGATTAAATAGTATTAACTGCGTTTTAAAGGGGGAAGATCTGGATGTAGCTCTTAATATTCTTGCAAAATTTGTAAATACTCCTTGTGTACATTTGTAGATGTTGAAAGATCATTTTCCATATGATTTTCTGTTGTTGAATTGTCATTATGTAAAGTAAATTATTCTAAGAATTATTAAAATCTATAAAGTAAAGCGTTAAGTATTTTATATTCTAACTTGGAGGCTTCCGCGGCCGTTGTCCATAATTGAATTGGCTTCCGGTTGGCACCGCGTCACGACTGCTTCTAGCAGACGTTTCGTTCTCCATAATAATGCAGCAGAAACACTCGTGACGCGGTTCCAACCGGAAACCAATTCAATTGTCTTATGTTCTCTTTATTTTAAATTTTAGATTTACGATTATTCGACATTAACGGAAACGATTCAATTCTGCATATAATAAACGGGATGGCATATGCGTAGCATATTTAAAAAAATTTCTGCGTATTTAAAAAAAAAGTTCTTGTATATGCGCATATTTGTATATTAATAGGCTGCATGTATTCCGTTCTCTACTTATAAATATAACAAGTATCTTTCATACATTTCAGATAAATACAGAAACAAAAACAAGTATTTAATCATAAAATACAGTAAGTACATGTTTAAGTACTAAAATAAAGGTGACGGAAAAAGTTCATTCGAAACATTTTTATATAGTAAAACAAAAGTAAGAACGTATTTTTAAGAATTTTTATTATAAATTTCACTTACCGTCTGTTGTTATTCAAAACAACAAATATATTTAAAAAAATTGACTAATATATTTATTAAACAAGTACTGTCATTATTATTATGCAAATTTCGATTCAATCACTACAAGAAAGTAAATAGAGCACGTAATATCGCACTGACTTTAACTCACAACAAGAAAGTAAATGAACTCAGAAATAAGTAGTAAAGCATCGACAGACGGTCGAACACGCTACCTCTCAAAAAGAATAATGACAAAAACAGTCAAGAAACGATGGCTTTCATTGATTCACCCTGTCTGTATTCTTTACGTTGTTTTTCTATTTTTCATAATTTTGTTTAATTCTTATTTTGCATTTTCTCAAATTATAAACATTAATTTTTTTGGCTCATTTCCATTTCTTCTTCGTTTCAGCATAAATAATACAGTTTCTTGCTAATTACGCAAATTAACTTTTAAAGACAAAAAATTACAAATACTTTTTTTTTTATTAAAATTAAACTCCTTTACGATCGCCAGAGGTTGAGACTTATAGCGTTTTCGACTGACTGCTCCAGAGCACTCTGAGAGTATCTCTATCCTATGTTATTACATGACGTTACAACAAGATAGAAATAATTTGAGATTGTTCTAGAGCAGGGCTGTCCTCTAAATGTGTAAATTATCCTCAAATAGGAAATATGCACAATTCTTACATTAATGATAAAATATAAAATACAAATAAAAGCACGTGTGACACTAACGACGGATAGAAGGTCGCAGCGAAGTTACTGGAAATCGAAACGATCTTGCTCGATCACCCTCGAATATTCGAGAAGCATCGCGCACGTATATAAGAAAGTTGAGTCAATCGGGACGGGCAGAGTTAGTTAATAACTGTTCTAGTGTGCGTTACGCATCAATTCTAAAGCCTTTATAAGTGAAATACTCGGTGAAATATGTCTTCGCAGAAAAGAAAAATAACGAACGAACATCGAGTTTATAATGCCCGTTGGTAATCAGACTATTTAATCACAAACAACAATAATAAACATCAGTGCATTGTTTATATGCAAGTACTATCGGTTCTCAAAGAATATAATATGAAACGACATTACACTACGTTACACGAGAAAACGCTGCAGCAATATACAGGGTCTAGAAAGGCTAGCATTACGGATTATAAGAAAAAAACTAAAACAACAAACAACATTTTTTTGTAATATGACACTGATAACAAGTGCAGTATTTCCGCTTCTTACGAAGTAGCGCTGGAAATTGTCAAAGCGAAGAAAGCTTTTAGTGATGGAGTACTTATTAAAAATTGCGCAATCAAAATGGCAAAAAAATTCAATGAAACCTAAATTGCCGAAAAGTTCGAAACAGTCTCAGTGTCACATCAAACAATTGCAAGTCGGGTAGACCATATTAATCAATATGTACCCAAAAAACTGCATGACACGGTTAAAAAATGTAAATATTTTTCGCTATGCCTGGATAAAGCAATGATCTGTCCGACATTAGCCAGCTTGTAATTTTTATCCGAACTATTCAAAACGACTTCAATGTAGCAAAGGAGATGCTTGATCTTATTCCTCTCCATGGTACAACCAAGGATACGGATAAGGTGATGTCAGACTACGGGGGATTCGATTAATGTTCCTGTATTGCCACTGATGGAGCCAGAGCTATGATAGGAACTGAAATTGAATTTGCAAGACCCTTGAAACAAAACAACATCAACTGTCCTATGATACACTGTATTGTTCACCAAGAGGCCCTATGTGGAAAATCCTTACGTCAAATATATGTCATGAAAGTGGTTGTTAAAATAACTAATATCATTAGAGGAGGCAATCGTGCTTTGACTCACAAAAAGTTTCGTGATTTTTTAGCCGAAATAGATGCCACATATGAGGACTTGTTACTTCACATCGATATTCATTGGTTAAGCGCCGGAAACTGTTTGCAACGATTCTTCGCTCTACGCAAGGAGATTTCTATTTTCCTTAAAGATGAAGTCAAATCAAACACCACGGAACTAGAAATCAAATGGTAGATGCCCAATTTTTAGCAGACCTTGCATTTTTAACAGACCTGACATTTTACCTTAACGAATTGAATTTGAAGCTACAAGGAAAACAGCAGAATATTGCCAACTTATTTGGACACATAAATGGATTTAAGAATAAAATTAAGCTCTTCAAGTCTTCATTAGAAAAAAATGATTTATCATTTTTTACAAGTTGTAAAGTGCATTTTGAAGAAATGAAGGATCTTGAAGAAGTTTCAAATTTACCTCAAGTAAAATATGTTGACACAATTATAGAAGAATTCGAAAATCGATATAGCGACTTTAAAAAAATCGAAAGAGAGATTTCAATTTTTACTCAGCCCCCTACAATGTCAGTTGAGAATGTAAGCAGAGCAGACCTTCATCTGAATTGTGTGATTTGCAATCAGATTATTTTTACCAAGGAAGAACTGAAACTGGATTGGACTTTTTCAAGTTGCTGCCAGAAGAACGATACCCCAACTTGCGAAACTTAGGGCTTACACTGGACTCAATGCTGGGAAGCACGTACTTTGCGAAAGCAGCTTTTCCAACATGAAATTTATAAAGTCAAAATATAGATGTTCCCTCTCTGATAAGTCACTTACTCAGTTGCTTCGTTTATCAACAACAAATATTAAAGTTAATTTTGATGCATTACTTAGTGAAAACCAACATCCTCAAATTTTCCACTAATTTTTTTCTAATTTGATATTTTTTGAATAAATTAAAATAATAATGCAAACGCGTTTTTTCTTTGTGTACCATACCTATTAAAACTCACTGATAAAGTTGCATACGAAGTATTTTATAATGCGGCCCTCCAAACTGTATTTTTTTTAAAACGGCCCTCGGGACACTTGCAGTTGGACAGCCCTGCTCTAGAGCAATCAGTCGAAAACGCTACTAACTAATATGATCTTCAGAGGAACCCCAAATTTTCATTAAGCTTTATTTTGAAACTTATTTATACAGGACGTCTCAGATTTAACCGACCAAATTAAAATCAAATAGTCATTTCATCTTGAACTACTCTGTGTACGAAAACGACAAGTTTATTATAAAATTCGAGTTTATTTTTTATAATTACCGACTATCAGTGTGTAAGAGGTGAAACCTACGATTGGGATCGTAAAAATGAGAGTGATTAAAGTTGCAAATTCAAGAGGTAGAAGTTGTAAATCTCTGATTTCAGACAAAACTCTGATATTGCATTATTTTATAAAAGTTGTGTACTTATTTTATAAATAATACTACCTTAAGCCTTTGAGTACTTAAATTTCGAGAAAAAATTCTTTTAACGTTGTACGATAGCAAGGCTAGTGGGTTTTGCGTTTTTCGCGAAACCATTAACTCTTTGTTAAGGTCATATGAGTTCAATCGTTACCCTTTATAGTAATACATTACAGGTTTCAAGCTTTGCACAACTATCACAGTCACCCTGGACTAAGTTTAAGTACTAAAAGAAGTACTTAGTACTTAACCACATGCATAGTTCTGATCCATAGTTATGTATTTTGGCAGCTGACGTCATATTTTTTTATTATGATTTCGCACTTTACTGTAATTAATTTGTTTAATGAAAAGAAACAATTCAATGATATTACTTACAAGTACCGTTAAATTGGTAAATTCGATTAGGTACTACTGAACGCTTGAATGAACAAATTTTGTTTTTCTTTAAAATAAAACTAAGAAAACAAAGGTATTAGGAAATAATTCATTCAAACATTAAAACCGACTGTCATAATATTTTTGTGTGTTTTGATTCGTGTCTACATTGAGCAAATCCAAGCAAACAATTTATTAACACAAAGGATTGGTAAGTTTGCTAATTGCACAAGGATTTTTCATGTTATTAAATTATCATTAATTGTTATTAATTATGTAAAATTAGAACATCTAATTTTGATATTATTGAACAAGAACATCGGTACGAAGAAGAAAATCACTTAACACATTTTATTGTTCTTTAGTTTTGGGAGATCCCCGTACAAATCAAAATCCAGCAATCTTAACCCTAAGCATCCTATTTTTCCGATGGCACAACGAAATTGCCCGTCGAATCCAAAAGGAACACCCAGACTGGTCCGATGAAGATGTGTTTCAGAGAACGAGGAGGAAAGTCATCGCAAGTTTACAGGTACGCGCATCAACCTTCAGAAATCCTTTTTTTTTATAAGCCCAATCAAAATTGCAGAACATCATAATGTACGAGTACCTCCCAGCATTTCTCGGGCAGAAATTACCCCCCTACGACGGTTACAACCAAGACGTACACCCAGGAATCACACACGCATTTCAAAGCGCGGCGTTCCGCTTTGGACATTCTTTAATACCTCCCGGTTTGTATCGCAGAGATGGAATGTGTAACTTCAAAAAAACTTCCATGGGCTATTTGGCCATCCGTTTGTGCTCAACGTGGTGGGACTCCAATGTAATTATGTTCTACGCAAACACCAACACGTTTGACATAAAGATTACTTCTTGCAGGACGTCTTAACGATTAATTCACTGGAGGAATTGCTTATGGGGATGACATCGCAACTGGCGGAAAGGGAAGACTCACTTTTGTGCTCGGACGTCCGTGATAAATTATTTGGGCCAATGGAATTTTCACGGCGCGATCTCGGGGCCTTAAATATAATGAGAGGGCGAGACAACGGCCTTCCGGATTACAACACAGTGAGATCTTACTATAAACTGCCAAAAAAAGAAACGTGGCGCGATATCAATCCCGTACTGTTTGAGAAAAACCCGAAACTTATGGAGTCTTTAAAGCAAGCATACTCCGACATAAATAACATCGATGTTTACGTTGGGGGCATGCTCGAAAGCTACGGAAACCCTGGCGAGTTGTTCACAGCGGTGATCATTGAACAATTCACCAGAATCAGAAGTGCCGATAGATTTTGGTTTGAAAACGCAAATAACGAGTAGGTTTGGCCCAACCAAAATCACCAACACCAAATTGATTCTTGTTTTATTTACCCATAGCATATTTAGCGAGGAGGAAATCGATGAAATTCGCCAAATCACCTTGTGGGACATTATAGTAAACAGCACGGACATAAAACCGGGGTTAATTCAAAAAAATGTCTTCTTTTGGAACCAAGGCGACCCTTGCCCCCAGCCAAAACAATTAAACGCATCACTTTTAGAACCATGCAAATACTTAAACGGGTATGATTATTTCGAAGTAAGTACTCAAAGGTGTATCTGGGGACCATCCCTTAGAGCTTCTTTCTTTATTTAAGGGGAACGAGTTGGTCTACATTTACGCTTGCGTTTTCCTGGGCTTCGTCCCTATTTTATGCGCCGGAGCTGGCTATGGCGTCGTCAAGTTGCAAAACCGACGGCGGCGACGCCTCAAAATCAAACAGGAAGAGCTAAGGAATTCTGCCGAAGGTAAATTACCCGTCGACACCATGATCGTGCAAGAGTGGTTGCACGCGAACTTCAAGAGGACGGTGAAGGTAAAATTCGGGCCTGAAGTTGCTCTGCACATGATAGGTCGCAAAGGCGAGAAGTTGAGGACCATCAATTTCAAAAACATCGATTCGGTTACCGTGGAAGAATCCGTTGAGGTCCGGGGGAAAAGGAAACCCCTGGTATTGATTAGAGTGCCCCGCGATCATGATTTGGTACTGGAGTTCGAGTCGGTTGGGGCGCGGAAAAAATTCGTCGCGAAGTTCGAAATGTTTTTGACCTCGTACAAGAAGAGTTTGGTTACCAATCAAGTAAGTCAAAGCATCCGGGAGGGCCAAGGGGAAAAATAAAGCGATTTATTTGTGTGTAGATCGTCAGGGAGATTCTGTTGGCCAAAGCCGAAACGCGCGAGCGTCGCCAAAAGAAACTCGAGCATTTCTTTCGGGAAGCCTACGCGCTTACTTTTGGTTTAAGACCTGGTGAACGCCGTCGCCGTTCCGATGCAAGCGCCGATGGTGAAGTCGTCACGGTCATGCGGACTTCCTTAACGAAGAGCGAATTCGCCAGCGCCTTAGGAATGAAGGGCGACGCAGTTTTCGTCAAGAAGATGTTCAATATTGTTGATAAAGATGGAGATGGAAGAATATCTTTCCAGGTAAGACAATCCACTTTTTGATTTAGGTAACTGGGCATGAACTTGCTTGCAGGAATTTTTGGATACCGTAGTCTTATTTTCGCGCGGCAAAACCGAAGATAAACTGCGCATCATATTTGACATGTGCGACAACGATAGAAACGGAGTGATCGACAAGGAAGAGCTATCAGATATGTTGAGGTCTTTGGTTGAAATCGCCAGGACCACGAGTTTATCGGACGACCACGTCACCGAGCTCATCGATGGAATGTTCCAGGCAATGCCTTCCTCATTTATTTACAAAATTATGCTTAACAAATCACGTTTCATACAGGATGCAGGCTTGCAACATAAAAACTCCTTGACCTACACGGATTTTAAAGAGATGATGAAAGAATATAAAGGCGATTTCGTTGCGATTGGCTTAGACTGTAAAGGGGCGAAGCAGAATTTCCTGGATACGTCAACGAATGTGGCAAGGTGAATGGTTCATTTCTTATATTTAAACAAGTTTTGATTAAGGAGTTTTTGTAATTACCAGAATGACCAGTTTCCACATCGACCAACCGATGGATCCAGAAACGAACTTCATAATACTGAAATGGAACTCCCTGAGCACTTTCTTGGAGGAAAACAGGCAAAATATCTTCTATTTGTTTTTGTTTTACGTCGTTACAATCGGGTTGTTCGTGGAAAGATTCATCCGTAAGCCTTGAGGACCTCAATCGACTTCAGTTGATCTAACCACATCTTCTCTGCCCGCAGATTATTCTTTCATGGCGGAACACACAGATCTACGACACATCATGGGGGTAGGAATCGCAATAACGCGTGGTTCGGCAGCCTCCCTGTCTTTCTGCTACAGCATTTTGCTCCTGACGATGTCTCGGAATTTACTTACGAAATTGAAGGAGTTTTCCTTGCAGCAGTACATCCCCTTAGACGCTCACATTCAGTTTCATAAGATTGCAGCTTGCACCGCCCTGTTTTTTTCATTGTTGCACACCGTGGGGCACATCGTTAATTTCTATCACGTCTCCACACAACCCATCGAGCACCTGAAGTGCCTTACAAGCGAAGTAAGGTTTCCTTCGGATTATAAACCTGGAATCACCTTCTGGTTATTTGAGACGATTACTGGTGAGTACTTTTGCAATTAGATTACCCAAACGAAGACAATTTGATCTCTTAGGCTCCACTGGGGTTTTACTCTTTATCGTTATGAGCATAATATTCGTGTTTGCCCACCCGACCATTCGAAAAAGGGCATACAATTTCTTTTGGGCAACTCATAGCCTTTACATCGTCCTGTACGCTTTATGTTTGATACATGGAATTGCAAGACTGACAGGCGCTCCTAGATTCTGGATTTTCTTCATAGGCCCAGGAATTATATTTACCCTAGACAAGGTAACCATTTGAATTTGTCCGACGATGAATAAACCTCATATTTTTCAGGTGGTCAGTCTAAGAACCAAGCATATTCCCCTGGACGTAATAGAAACGGAATTACTGCCGTCTGATGTAATCAAAATCAAATTCTATCGTCCACCCAATTTCAAATACCTATCTGGCCAATGGGTGCGTTTGGCGTGTACGGCGTTTAAAACCAGCGAATATCATTCGTTCACTTTAACATCAGCGCCCCATGAGAACTACCTGTCCTGTCATATTAAAGCTCAAGGTCCATGGACGTGGAAACTTAGGAATTACTTCGATCCTTGCAATTATAATCCCGAGGACCAGCCAAAGATTTTGCTCGAAGGACCCTTCGGGGGCGGAAATCAAGATTGGTATAAATTTGAAGTGGCCGTGATGGTCGGTGGTGGTATAGGCGTGACTCCATACGCGTCGATTCTAAACGACCTCGTTTTTGGAACGTCTACAAATCGCTACTCCGGAGTTGCTTGTAAGAAGGTAATCTTTTAGCAACAGCAAATTTGGCCGGTACATTAGAATTTTCCAGGTGTACTTCCTGTGGATTTGCCCATCCCATAAACATTTCGAATGGTTCATAGATGTGTTGAGGGATGTAGAGAAAAAGGACGTCACTAACGTCCTGGAAATTCATATATTCATAACTCAGTTTTTCCATAAGTTTGATCTGCGAACTACCATGTTGGTACGTCTGCTTCATTATCCTTTCTTGTCTTGTAAATTAATAATTAATCTGTTTGTATCTAGTATATTTGCGAGAATCATTTCCAAAGACTTGCTAAGACGTCTATGTTCACTGGACTTAAAGCTGTCAATCATTTTGGAAGGCCCGACATGATTTCTTTTCTGAAATTTGTGCAGAAGAAACACAGTTACGTAAGTGCTTCAAAGGACAGGTGTAACCAGCGGTGTCTTAATACGTTTCTTTAGGTTAGCAAAATTGGGGTGTTCAGTTGTGGTCCTCGGCCTTTAACGAAGAGTGTCATGTCGGCCTGCGATGATGTCAACCGCGGCCGAAAGTTGCCTTATTTCATTCATCACTTCGAGAACTTTGGATAGGAAATTAAATTATTTTTCGTAGTTAATTTGTACCTAGTTATTTTTTTTACTTGTACAGAATGTTCTTCGTGTTTTGTATATATGTATATAAAATGTATGCTTTGCTAATATATAAAGTGTTTTATTTGGAATCCTTGCAAATGAAAATTAATAACGGCGAATCAAGGACGCTGAAGTCCATTTCTGTGTAATAGCTAATTTTATTGAAGGGTAGAACTTTTGAAGATCGTTTATAAGTTATTCTTTTGGTGGCGCAGGGGATAAAGCTGGGGGAAGTAGGAGCTGGGCCTTAGTACGATTTTCTAACCTGCCACATTTTTGGTTTAATTTTTTTACAAACAAACCGGGTCGCAGTCGCAAGTCGATCATAAGAAAACCAATACCCAGATGATGCTCGATTTAGCAAACACAAAATAATGTTTATAATTCGTTAAAATTAAAATTGGAAAAAGCACAAAAAAGGGGGCGATATGAAGTCGAATGGGCACCAATAAAATAAAAAATAAACTTTAGATTCGAACTCAGCGTCCTCGATTCCTTAAAATGGCACTATTGCTATTTCCCGCTCCTACTTGACCCCATGCGCCTCCCTCCCCTTTCAAGTTTTAAAAACATTTATCTTCTGCTTAAATTGTTGTACTGAAGATTCCGTCAAATACTTAATTATTTAAATAAAATAAAAGTTAATGACTTGAGTAAATTGCAACTTTAAAATTCATTTAAAAAAATGACGCACTTTTTAATAAATTAAAAGTATTGAATATTCTAAATTACATAAATAATATGCTATTGTTATACTGCAATAAATAAAATGAAACTGTTTTAAGAAATCGAAAAGGAAAACGGAAAATCAAGTAAGGAAAGTGTAAGTATAAAATATTTTTCCTAACAGAAATGTAAATCCTCACAGAGGATGTGGTAGAAGAATAGACAAATAAAAAGAAACTTTAAAAGTGAACTTGAAGTTAAAAAATTATACAGGGGCAACAGAAAAGATTTCAAACCATGTGACCCCGTCGTATTAGTAAGACACAGTTTTGTGTTGGTAATAATACAGTGCTTTGTTAGATGATTGGAGGATGTAATTTACATCAATATCCGGGAATGCTTGGTTAAAGACCTACTTTCACGAACGTCAATAAGAAATATACACCAATTTGAAACAGCAACAAACAAAATTCAATGTAAATGGGTCACGTGGGTTGAAATCATCTAATGTCATTATATTTATTATATTACCAGTTCAAATATTTGCACAACTAAATTCACCCTATACAGTATGTCCCAGATTGAGTAGGCTACCATGGATAACTTTCTTATTAGTGAAGGTAGAGATTTGATTAAATGGGCAATATTTTGCAGTTTTATGTGCCGATTCAGATTCCTTTGAGAAAATTTCAAAATTCCGAATAGTTCAGATATTATCACAGAAAAACTGAAAATCGTTATTTGCTTTAATGTCCAATAACTTCGCAAATATAAAAAATATGAAAAACTGTTTCATATAAAAGTTACTATGTTTGATAAAATACAGCTGAAAATTAAGTCAAAATAAAATTCAAGATGGCGACTGTCAAGATATTGATAGCAACTTTCTTATTCTAAATAGACGACAAATTGGATTTCTGTACGATTAAATAGCACTTTTTTTTTTCTCGTTTCGACCGTGTATCACAAACCATATTGGATTTTACATTGTTATCTAATAATTTTCTTTATCTTTTTAACCATCTTCCACAAGCTATATCAAAGGTTTTAGCTTTAAGAAAATTGTTTTTTAGTTTTAAATCAAGTAGCCACGAATCGAATAAAACAACAGACTGCAGTCACCTGATATTGTTGTAATAATTATTGTTTTATAAATTATTATTAAAAATGGCAAAATTTTCAACAATTGAGCAGTACGATATGTTTTGCACCTACGTTAAATGTTACAAGAACTCTCGTATTGCTGCAGAAACATATTGCAATAGTATTTATTTACTTGACCCCACGTCGGGCGCCTATTTTTTATATATGCGATGGTATTATTTTATTTATTTGGCCCCACGTTGGGCGCCAATTTTATATATATGCAATATTAATTTTTTATTTGACCTCATTGGGCGCCAATTTTATATATATGCAATAGTATTTATTTATTTGGCCCCACGTTGATAGCCAATTTTGATATATGTGGTGATTTTCTTTTGTTATTTATTTATCGTTATTTTATCAAATTATAAAATCAAGTTTTCTTGCCAGATGAAAATTGTGAAAATTAATTAAAATTGTGTAACTGGCAATATAGAAAGTGTTAACACTTTCTATATTGCCAATTTTAATTAATTTTCGTTATTTTATCGTTGCGAATCGTAGACAACAGTATTCGTTAATTGAATTAAATTTAAATGTACGTGTGACAGTTCAGATATAATAATTATTTCAACCCTTTCTATTTATTTCATTGATATAACACTTACTGCGACATTGCTCATTTTTCTTTCCAAATAATTTCAACTAGACTGGTTTTTCAAAAAAAAATATTTTTGTTCAAAATTAAGTAGTTAAAATGATTAATTGAAAATGTCAAAAAAAAAACTTTAATTAACATCAACAAGAAACTGAGATAAATGGAAAAGGTAAGTATTAAATGATGGAACTATTAAACGATAACGAAAGAACTTTATGAATATAACAGATTGAAGTGATTTAGCTTTTTAGCTGTTTACAGATTAGAGGTCAAGATATGAATGAATTTTTGTGGTTGCTAATGTTTTATTTACATCTCGGAACAATATTTCTTCACCATGCTAACCATCTGCATAGAAACGTTTTAAATTTTTACGAACGAAATTTATCTTTATTTCAATTTTCGTATACTTCATTTTAAATTTTGACGTTAATTAATGTCATTTCAAAAGTTGTGGGAAATTATTACAAAATTACAATTTTTCTTAAATCTAAACATTTTGTAAGTATTACGTTACATTTTACATACAAATTTTATTATACTAACATTCATTCATAACAGCGCACACTATTTTTTTGTAATTTTCAGTTCCTTCTCCAAAAGTTCCAAATAATTAACCCCACGTCTTCCACTTTGGACATCCTAACTCGAACCCGCCGTCCATCTTCCAAATAGATGAGTCTTTTTTTTCTTTTACTTGATACCGCTTGAACCGCCCAATTTCTTGCGGTAATTGGATGTTTTATTTTTCCTTTAAATCGGTCTAAATATTCTATAAACTCCCGCCAATTCATTTCATTTTCAAATTCTTTCGCCCAATTTACTTCTTCCTCCTCAATGTGAATAAAAATCTCCCCCTCTTGATTACTTTTTTAAAGGATTTAACTTTAATTTACTTTTGGCCCTTTCTTTTTTTTTAATACTTTTACCCTCTGATCTATATTAATAATGTTTCTTATTTCAGGATGTAAAATTTTGAAGTGTAAAAATGTGAATGTATTTTAATTTGGAAAATAAATGGATACATTTATTTTATTATTTCTTCCTTCCTTATCTTCATCCCAACCGGAACCCATGGAACTATAGGTAATATCACAGCAATATTATAATAGTTTTCCAGAAAGAAGACAACCAGACGTTAAGATTTTTAAAAGATTGGATGTAAATATGCAGCAATACGAATCTTTACAAAAAAAGATGAAGAAGATGATTTATTAACATTAGCTTATATGGCGGCCAATCCTAACATTTCAACCCGGGAAATAGAAGCACAAGTTAATGTGTCAAAATCCAAGGAATCGAGGATATTAAAGAAACATAAGTTTCATCCTTACGAACTACAAATTGTTCATACATTAAGACCAAATGACCATATTCGTAGAGCTACATTTTGCAATTGACTTATAAATAAAATAACCGAAAATGGTGACTTCATCAACCACATTTTATGGACTGACGAATCTTACGATTGCAATACTGGGTTATTAATGGACATAATGAGTATCACTGGGCCTTGGAAAATCCACATGTAGTTGTTCCACGGCGAAATCAGGTTCGATTTGGCTTTAATGTTTTTTGTGGAATATTGGGAAACCGTTTAATCGGTTCCATAATATTTAATGGCAATTTAAATGCGCAACGATATCTAGAAATTCTTCAAACTCCCTGGAATGATCTGCCTTTAGAACAAAATTTACAGATATGGTACCAGTAAGATGGTGCTCTTGCACATAACTCTGGGGATGTGATTAATTATTTGAATTATCGTTTTAATAAGAGGGTAACAGCTACAAATACAGTTAACCAGTGGCCACCTCGATGTCCGATTTAACATCTCTTGACTTTTATTTTGTGCAGCACAGTAAAAAAATAAAGTATACGGGAGTAATTTTAATTATCACAATTATGAAGTATTGCGTGAAGCAGTGGTGCATGCATTTCTTACTATTAGTCGCAATGCTCTGCAAAATGTCACCGGGAGTGTTATAAAACGATGTTGAATGTGCTTAAGGAATAATGACCAGCACTTTGACCATTTATTGTAGCTTGTTTTTGTTTTGTATTTTTTATATTTTGTATGTATGTAGTTAAAATAAAAATATTAAATTTTTTAAATAATTTTTTATTTAGATATGGGTTGTGGTACACGGTTGAAACGAGAAAAAAATTCTATTTAATCGTACAAAAATCCAATATGGCATCCATTTAAAATAAGAAAGTTGCTTGACAGCCACAATCTTGAATTTTATTTTGACTTAATTTTCAGCTGTATTTTATCAAACATAGTAACTTTCTGCGATAATATCTGAACTATTCGGAATTTTCAAATGTTCTCAACAGAATCTGAATCAACACATAAAATTGCAAAATATTGCCCATTTAATCAAATCTCTATGTTCACCAATAAGTTACCCAGTAGCCTACTCAATCAGGGCACACTGTATACAACAATATTTGTAATTTTTATGTCCACATATTGATGTATACACTAAATTTCGATAGTATAGACATGTTGGAAGCGCTGAAGACTCTTTTAATTGAACAAAATTAATTAATTAAAAAGCGTAAACAAAAGGGAAACAACGTCAAAAAATGTTCAAAGAAAAAAAGTTAAAGTCTAGTGTTTCTTTTGTAAGAACCTGGAAATGCTGCAAGGAAAATTATTTTTTTTTTTTAATTTAAAGTCATAAAAATTAAGTTCCCACGTAAAGAATTCAAATGCAATCCAAGCAAAGGAAACAGTAATTTGCTGAAGTATACTCGTATTTAAAACACAACAGAAATAAATTGAGAACATGCTTTAAGGCCAAGTTTCGCGATTTACTAAACTCTTTGCATAGTCTGCATTAGTAGGTAAAGAAGATTAACTTGCATGTGTGTTCCGAGGGGAATAATAAGGAGAGTACGCCTTTCTGCTTTTCTGCCGTAGCTACTTTTCCTTTAGATGCTTCGCGCTGGACAGAAAAATTGAAATTTAATTGGCTCACGTGACGTCGCCACCTCTCCAAAATGTACACCTACATACAGACACCCTCAAACAAGGGAATTGTGACTTACGTCTCTTTTGGTTTGTCAAAATTTTGTCATCAGAAAATCAACTTCTATCTTTTAAACTTCCCTTTTTGATCACTCTCCTTTTTACGATCTCTCTCGTAGGCATCAGCAATTATTAAAAATCTCAGATTTTATTAAAATCTTGTCATTTCTATACACAGACTGTTTCAAGATTAAATGGCTTACAAAAAAAAGGTTGTCTGAAGGATCACCCAGAACTGAAGAACAATAAAATTGTGTTAAACGATTGTTTTTGAAGTTACACATTCCATATTTGCGATACAAACTGGAAGGTATTAAATAATGCCCAAAGCGGATCGCCGCGCTTTGAAATGCGTGTGTGATTCCTCTTGGTTGTAACCGTCGTAGGGGGGTAATTTCTGCCCGAGAAATGCTGGGAGGCACTCGTATATTATGATGTACTGCAATTTTAATTGAGCCTACAAAAAAAAAGGATTTCTGAATGTTGATGCGCGTGTACCTGTAAACTTGCGATGACTTTCCTCCTCGTTCTCTGAAACACATCTTCATCGGACCAGTCTGGGTGTTCCATTTGGATTCGATGGGCAATTTCGTTGTGCCATCGGAAAAATAGGATGCTTAGGGTTAAGATTGCTGGATTTTGATTTGTACGGGATCACCCAGAACTGAAGAACAATAAAATTGTGTTAAGCGATTTTCTTCTCCTACTGATGCTCTTGTTCAATAACATCAAAATTAGATGTTCTAATTTTACATAATTAATAACATTTGATGATAATTGAATAACATAAAAAATCCTTGTGCAATTAGTAAACCTACCAAAATTGTTTGCTTGGATTTGCTCAATGTAGACACGAATCAAAACACACAAAAATATTATGATAGTTGGTTTTAATGTTCGAATGAATTATTTCTGAATTCCTTTGTTTTCTTAGTTTATTTTAAAGAAAAACAAAATTTGTTCATTCAAGTGTTGAGTAGTACCTAATCGAATTTGCCAATTTAAACGTATTAGTAAGTAATATCACTGAATTGTTTCATTTCATTAAACAAATTAATTACAGCAAAGTACGAAATCACAATAAAAAATATGACGTCATACATAACTATGGATCAGAACTATGCATGTGGTTTAGCACTAAGTACTTGTTTTAGGACTTACTTATATAAGTCCAGGGTGACTGTGATAGTTGTACAAAGCTTGAAACCTGTAATATATCAACGATTGAACTCATATGTTCTTAACAAAGAGTTAATGGTTTTCGAGAAAATTGCAAAACCCACTGGCCTTGCTAGCGTACAACGTTAAAAGAATTTTTTTCTGGAAATTTAAGTACTCAAGGGCTTAAGGTCTGATACTTGTAAAATAAGTACACGTATAAGTAGTATTTACTGCTAACTTTTACAAAATAATGCAATATCAAAGTTTTGTCTGAAGTCAGAGATTTACAACTATCTCTTGAACTTGCCTTTTTGATCATTCTCCTTCTTATACCCCAACTGGCAGGCTTCGCCTCTTACCTACATATTGATAGTCAGTAATTATAAAAAAATTTCGAATTTTATAATAAACTTGTCGTTTTCATACATAGAGTATTTCAAGATTAAATGACTATTTGATTTTAATTTGATCGGTTAAATCTGAGACGCCCTGTCCAAAACAAAGCCTAATGAAACTTTGAGGGTTCCGCTGAAGATCTTTAATTAAGTCTCAACCTATGGCGGTCGTATAGGAGTTTAATTATTTCGTCAATTTTAATTAAAAAAAAGTATTTGTAATTTTTTGTCTTCGCATTGGCCAAATATTTTGTCTTTAAAGTTGATTTGCATAATTAGAAAGAAATTATATCAGTACCAAAGGTACTATCGTGCAATATCAATCCCGTACCTGCATGGACGGAGGTGCTTGATACACTCCTAATGGAGGAAGATTGGGTATTTGCCGGCCGTGTGGTAGGGAGAGAAAGAACAATCTGAGCAATTAAAATCTTGCACCCCTTTAAATCGCCAAGATTGGACGATGTTTTTCCCATTCTCCTCCAATGGGGGGCTGGAAACAATTTTACCCTATCTGACACGCATCCTTAGAGAGTGTATCGCTTGGAGACACATCCCTAAGAGTTGGAGGGAAATAAAAGTGCTATTTATGCCTAAACCAGGACGAAAGGATTACTCTCTCGCAAAATACTATCACCCAATTAATCTCACATCCTTCTTTTTGAAGACTTTGGAAAGACTATGAGACTGGTTCAAGAGAGAGGGGGCTTTGGCTAACAAACCCCAACATCATAACCAACATGCCTACCTAGTGGGTAGATCCACAGAATCCTACGTACATTCTGTAACTAGACGGATAGAAAAAGCTATAAATAACAAAATGTTTACTTTAGGAGTATTCATAGGCATGGAGGGTGCGTTTGACAAAACCACCTTCAACAGTGTCGAACGGGCACTATGTGAACATGAAGTAAACCGCATTCTTCGGGAATGGATTTTGCAGCTCTTGAAACATAGAGCGGTACACATTATTGTTGGAAACGTGTCTATTAGGGGAACGGTGAGCAGAGACTGTCCTCAAGGTGGCGTTCTGTCATCCCTACTATGGAACATAGTAGTGAACAGCCTCCTCCGTCGTCTTAATGAAGCAGGCTTTTACACAGTAGGATAGGGAAATGACATAACTTTCCTGTTTAATGGAAAATATGAACAAGTGCTGTGGAACCTAATGCAAACAGCACTCACATTGACCGAAAACTGGTGCGTAGAACACTCTTTGACAATCAATCCCTCAAAGACGGAAATGATTCTGTTCACAAAAAAGAGGAAAGTTGAGAGCCCCAAACTTTTCCAAACTGAACTAACCTTTTCAGATGAAGTCAAATACCTGGGAGTAATTTGTGACCGGAAACTGAATTGGGGTAAACATGTTAATGTTTAAGTAAGTTTAAGTTTAAGTTAATGTAAAAGTAGCAAAGGCATGCGTCGCTTTTTGGCATGTCCCCGTGCAACGGACGAAATTTGGGGCCATCACCAAAACATCAAAAGCCGCCCAATGGCTGTACACTCCCGTAATTAGGCCTATGCTTTATTATGGAGCGTTGGTCTGGTGGCCCAGAGCCCGAATATCGACAAGAGCATTGGAGCTTTCGTACATACAGAGTCTGGCATGGATGAGTGCCACCGGTGCGCTGAAATTCACCCTACCACCGCCTTGGAGGCCATCCTTGGCCTCCCTGCACTGAACATATATGTGGAGGAGATGGCACTGGGATCGGCCCCTAGGCTGCGGACAAAAAAGGTGTGGAATAATAAAGGTTTCAGAGGTAGTCACCACCTCATCCTGGAGGAGGCTCTACAAGAAACTCCTCATTTTGGGGCGGTGGTCGACTCCCTCGCACCTACATATATATTCAAGAAGCAATTCAATGTTTTCTTAAACGCTGAAGATGCACCCAAATCCGATATATCCATCTTCACTGATGGATCTAAGACTTTGGAAGGGACAGGCGCAGGAATTTTCTCCGACGACCTGGACTTTCACATGAGCATAGCACTTAGCCAACTGACAACTGTTTTTCAAGCAGAGCTAGTTGCCATTATAGAAGGTGCAAGAGCAATTCTAGATCGGGATGTTCAGAATAAAATCGTTAGGTTAGCAGGGCGGCACTCTTGGCTCTAAACACCAACAAAATATCCTCAGGATATTTCACTCCAATATCACTGCACACTAGAACAAGTGACCAAATACAACATCTTGCAACTCATGTGGGTTAAAGGACACGTTGGAACATTTGGCAATAAACAGGCAGACGAACTGGCTAGACAAGGGTTGGGGCAGCCATTTTGGGGCCATAGCGCCGTCATTAAGTCTGTTTAATGCCTTATTGAAACAAAGAAAACAGGACCGACATATCGACAGATGGGTAAATCGAGACAAGTGTCACCAAGCGAAAAAAGCTATAACATTCCCCTCGCTCAAACTGACACGATTCTGTATGCAACTACCTAGAAGAAGACTACATCTACTCGCATCGCATTAGTTTAGCAGGCAGCACAATTTGTAGAAACTGTAACTTAGTGGAAGAAACAGTTGAGCATATCGTCTGTAATTGCCCTGCACTCGCTTAGATCAGAGGTCCCATGTTAGGGGAGTTCTGGACTGGCATGGCTGGAATTCACGGTGCCCTTCTGTCGGACGTTCTTGGCTTCATCGAAAGGGTGGGATGGCTCGAAGAACGCTGACAGTCAAACACTGCTGAACCTGGGGCTAGTACAATGGGTCCAATTGTGGCCTAAGTGCATGTGAATTCTTATTCACTCCCCTCACCAATCCAGAATCCAGAATGTTGAAGAAATGAAAATAAGGCAAACACTAATTAATGTTTATATTTTTAGAAAATGCAAAACAAAAACTATCCAAAATTTAAAAAAAATAGAAAAATAACGTAAAATGAATAAACTCGCAGGATATCTTTTTCTATTCACTATTTTAAATGTTAAGTATACTTTTTATTGAAGATTTGAATTCTACTTGGTAGTTCTTTTGTCCTTCCGACACTTTACCTTTGTGGTTCCTTTTACTTGTGAGTGTGTGTGTATACTGAATATAGCAACATAGCTATAAATTATGATAAACTTAAAGTATCCTAAACTCAGAGATTGATGGACTCAAGCTCTCTTGAAATCTTTCCTACTTGATGCGTTTACTTGAAACAGAATTGAAGTCTATATTTATCTCTGTAAACTTGTACATTTAATTGAAGTTATTAGTCGAGAACAGAATTGTATGTGTACTAATTTATACAAGTACAAATATTAAGTACTTTTTACGACTTATACTTGCATTTAAGTACACGTAAAAGTCAACAGAATATCCTCCATTTGAGAGAATTCGAACAAACCGTCTGTCGAAGTTTTACTACTTCTGAGTTCATTTACTTTCTTGCTGTGAGTTAAAGTCAGTGCGATATTACGTGCTCTATTTACTTTCTTGTAGTGATTTAATCGAGATTTGCATAATAATAATAACGCCAGTACTTATTTAATAAATATATTAGCCAAGATTTTTTAAAATATATTTGTTGTTTTGAATAACTACAACAGACGGTAAGTGAAATTTACAATCAAAATTCTTAAAAATACAATTAAAGTTATTAGTTGAGAACAAAACTGTGCGTGTACTTACTTGTGCATGTACAAGTACTAAGTATTTTTTAGAACTTATACTTGTATTTAAGTATGCGCAACAGGCGACAGTATTTATATTTAATTACTTAAAGGCCTACTTGTATATTAGTACTTGTAAAATAAGTACATGTAATGTACTATATTTTATAAAAGATTGCAAAAGTTTTTTGTTGTGCCCATCATCCCGATATTCCAACTTCTAGAATATCCTCAGAACTCCAACAGAGACAATTCGAAAAAATCGTCTATAGAAGCTTTACTACTTACTTTTGGCTTCACTTACTTTCTTGTTGTGAGTTAAAGTCAGTCCTTTATTACGTACTCTATTTACTTGTATTGATTTATTTCAAATTTGCGTGATTACAATGACAGTGTTTATTTATTACATTATTCAAGATTTTTTTAATATACATGTCGTTTTGAATAAGTACAACAAAGTGTAAGTGAAGTTTATAATAAAAATTCTGAAGAATACGTGGTAATATATAAAAATGTGTAGATGAACTTTTCCCATCACCATTACTATTAGTACTAAATATTTGTACTTATCAAGTACATATACTTACTGTACTTAATGACAATTGAGTGCAAAATGTACTTGTGCTTATAATTAAGTACATACCATGTAGTTGCATTTGTATTTACTTGCATTATATAAAAGGTACTTGTACTTGTATTTATAAGTACATAATACTTATGATTTCGATTTGCTTGTTAAACATGCTAATTGTTTACCTCTTGATTACGTGAGTCATTTAATTATATTGTTTCTAATTTTCTTATGCAATTTAGAATAAGTATGATTTCGATACTGAGTCCCCGCAGAGTAAGGTCCAAGCCTCAGAGTTACCCAAAAACGTAACGCAAATATAAGTTAGAGTTAGAGCAGAATGGTAAATGATTTTTTTCTTGTTAATACGGAACAACTTTAGCATTTATTTATAAACATTTCTCGACTTGTGCGACTTTCCCCGATGAGGCTCGTTCCTCGTCGGACCGTTTTGATTTCACTTGGTGCCCTGTCACCGTGCCTTCGCTAGTATCAAACATCGCGCGCCGTGGGCAGTACGCCTATCAAGGTCTTTTTATTGTACTTGATCCAAATAAACATTCTACCAGTACGTAGCAGACTCGATTAAATCGTACGCATTAAATTGATCTTGAATTAATGGAGGTCGCGTTTTTAATCGTTCGATTTAACGATGATGAGCAATTGCGTTGGCCTTCAATTTTATTAAACAAGTAGATATAATGATGCAGATAGATTCATGTATGTTGTTTATTTGCATGTAGATGTGGAACTCGCCGGCTGAAAACTCTAAATGAGAGTCAGTTCTCGAGGAAGAGCTGTGGAAAGTAGGTGTACGGCAGTATCTGAGCTTGACGTCACTGCCGGTAATTGGAAGAATGTGAAGAACGATCAAAGTTCCTTGGTAAGTAGAAGACTACAAATTCAATTAATAACCAAAAGCCAATCAATTTATTCTGCTTTCACTGTACTCTCATAAAAATTTAAAGAGTCTCTTGCAATGTGAAGCTTCCGGTTATTGTCAATTAATTGAACGATCATAAAACCAACATCGAGCTTTGCTTTCCTAAGGGCCGTTTTAGACTACCCCACAAGATTTGGTTCAATTTCTACAATAATTATTTGGAATAAGACATTTTTGAGCTGCTTGGTTTGGAGATAGAACACGTTCTAATTTTTCACATTCAATTAAATTGATTCAGTTTACTGTATTATTTAAATTATTGAAGAAATCGAACCAAGTCTTATATCTGATGTATCCTGAAATTTTCAGTTTACGAATAATTTGGAATGTATAACAGCTTTTTAGGTGTTCTATGAACTTTTTAAAACTACGCTTAAATAATAACATGCATTAACAAAAGAGAAATTTGATGTAAATCGGTTTTGATTCCAATGGATTCATGTGGACAGTTGTTTCGGTTCTATTTGGGGCCTCGTCAGCAGAACTCCACTGCAATCAAAAGTCGGACGCAAGATGTCACGGCCTAAACTGTTAATCATAATATAATAATAATAAACTTTATTTCAAAGCAGCTTGTTAACCAAACGACTTCGAAAGTGTAAATACAAAACATAATTTAAAATAAATGGAAAAAAACAAAAAATTAAATAATTACAAGGGAATTAAATAATAATAAATTAAATTAAATTAAGAAAGAGAAAATAAAATTCATCAATTGAATTAATATTATTATTTAACGTACAATAAATACAACATTAAAAAAACTTTTGATTACTCTTCTTCTTATTACTTTTGTTTAGCGGCGCATGTAACAAATTTAAAAACTATTTATAAAATGCACTACATTATTTATATTTTTTGTTGAAATTAGGATATGACGGATTCCCATTTTCCTGCAGTAGGACCCAAAAATGTCCGACGTGAAAACTATGCCTTTATCCGTTATCAACACTGTTGGACTGCCATAATCTAACACGAAATTTTCCAAAATATGCACACTTGTTTCCGCTCGTACATCTTGGACAGGATACAGTCTTACAAATTTTGTTAGTACATCTATCATTACTATTAAATAACAGTTGCCTTGGTTACTCTTTATAAAAGGTCCTAAGTGATCTGCGTGTACTCTTCCAAATGGTCTTTCTGGTGGAGGTATTGGATTCAAATAACCTGGTTGCTTACCGCTCGGAACTTTTGTCATAAGATATTCAAAACAAGAAACTACATGTCGTCTTAGGTATCGTCTCATTCCTTTAAACCAAAAGTATTCTAGGATTCTTGGAATCATTTTGTCAAGCGAGAAATGTCCTTCCATGCCATGCTTTTTCTCATCGAGTCAGATATCACAAATAGTTTTCCTTCTTCTCCATTTACGATCACTTTTCGTACTAATCTACCATATGAGTTCGTGCCATTTGTTTTGCCTCTCTATTTCAGTCAGCTTTTCGTTCCGTAATAATTCTATTATCTCTGACAATTTTTCGTCTGATCTCTCCATAAGTGTTACTTGGTCTTCTATCTCCAGAGTTAGGAATATTTCTAATCTGTTTTCACATATTTCAGCTATAGTGTCGGTAGCTTCTTCAACCTTCAACTCATCGCATCTATATGTAGTCTTATTGTTCCAGGTCGGTGTTTGATTTCAAAATTGTGTTCCATGAGTAAACTATACCATCGTGCTATTTGTGGTTTCAACGTCTTTTTCTCATGTAGGTAAACTAAAGCTTGACAATCTGTAACTATCGTGAAATCTATTCCAATTAGATAAGATCTCAATCTTTCCACACTCCAAATTATTGCCACTAACTCCAATCTGCTCCAGTGATAATTTGCCTCTGAGTCTGTTGTCTTTTTAGATACACAGTCCACTAGTTGCATCTTCTTGTCCGAGTCACATTGTAAAAGCATTCCTGCTATCCCAACTGATGAAGCGTCTCTATGTAACTCAGTGTATGCTTCTGGATCAAAGAATTTAAGAACTGGTTCTTGCTCTAATTCGGATTTTAACTGCACAAAAGCCGTTTGTTGTTCTTCTTTCCATTCGAACTTTATATTCTTTCTTGTTAAATCACTGGATACTTAGATATAAATCTTCGGAAATAAGCAGGAAACCCACAAATCTTCTTTTCCATGTTCATCGGTAGGCGGTGGATATTCTGATACGGCTCTCACTTTCTTCTTACCCGGCTTTATTGAGTCAGAATGTAACTCGTAACCCAGATAATCAATTTTGGTTGTCCCAAAATAACATTTTGCAGGTTTCAAGGTCAAATAAAGCTACCTTCAATTTCTCAAAAACCATTTTCAATCTCAGTAACATGTCGTTCCAATCCTTTGCCGGCACTAGTACGTCATCGAGGTAATTCACTACATATTTATCCTTTAAGCCTCCAAGTATCAAATTCATTAGTTTACAAAATTCGTACGGAGCATTGGCTAATCCAAAACACAATCTTTGAAATTCTCCTGTACCATCTGGGGTAATAAAGGCAGTTTTTTGTTTAGCTTCCTCCTTCAACGGTACTTCTAAGAATCCGTTTGCTAAATGTAGTGTAGTGTAATATTTACAACCAACTAGTAATTCAAATTGCTCTTCAATTAGTGGTATCGGATAGTTAATTTTAATTATTTGCTTGTTTAGGTTTCGAAAAAAAAACGTAAAAGTAAAAAAGAAAAAACGAAACATTAATTACAAAACAACGAATTAAATATTTTTTTTAATTAAAATATAACGACTAAAGCCTCTCTTCTGTGGATAGAAACACGTAATGTAAAGTAATGAACAAATTAATTTGAACTCAAAGAAATATGTTAAAATGAAAATAACAACCAAAAATAGATATTTAGCTTTCAATCTTGTTTATGGCTTTGATCATTGTGGGGTGGCACCCTTACGGCTAGGCTTAAAAAATTATGGCATTTTTCTTATTAATCATTTGCTCCTCTAACTTCTTTTGCCCGTATGTTCCTTCTTATTATCTAGACATCCTTCCTCATTCAGGTTTCTTAGGGTGTTATCTTTCATCTCTCAATTTCATTAGAGAAGAAATTGTAGTTTGTTTTCAAACCAAAAAACAAAAACATTAAAAACTTGTGAAATTAAACCAATCCCAGCAGGTCCCTTTCTGTTTCGTTTTCGACTAATTCATTTTGTTTTCGTCGAAAATTTGGTGAGGATATTCTCTCGTTCGTACCAACCAAAGATCTCATGAAGTGCTTTTAACTTGTGATTGAGGATGTATACGTATCTACGGATATACCCTATTTGTGGTAAACTAATTTTTTGTTTAGAAACAAAATGGTTTCTTTCAGAATTCCTGTATGCAGCAAAAGTAAATAGTTTTCTTTTGACAAAAATGTACAGGGTGTACCAAATTCGACACTTTTAATAGGAAACTCCTGTTTCTAGAAGAGTTAGACAAAAACTGACCTCGGTCCCTGGAGCTCGATTTTTAAGACAAAGTTAATGGTGAAAACTGCATTTCGATATCTTGTACCGCTTAGGAGCTACATACAGGGCATTTTTCAAAATTCTACAATTTCTAAAAATCTTCATAACTTTTTTGTTTATGAAAATTTTTTATTTCAGTAAAAACTTTTTTAAGGCACTTTTTAATGCAGAATTCATTGCTCCAAGTTATTTTTTTCTAGAGTACTCAATATTTGAGATATTAGCAAGAACTTTGATTTGTTATATGGAAAACCCTTTATATTTTTGCATTTCTGAAAAGAGCATAAAATTCTATTTACAAAAATATAAAATTCTTGATATTTTATTTGAAAAGTTTTTGAAATATAGAGTTTCACAGTTTTAATCAAAAATTTAATTGATTTACAGCTTTGAAGTTGGCTATGGATGACGATAACTAAGCGATTAAAAGTTTTTGTAACTTCCTGGTAGACCGCAGTCAAAATTTGACACAATCTCTTACAGTATTTGCATTTCTCTTGAATTTTATTATCTCTATAAAGTAAACTTAGGGAGATAACTAAACATATACGAAAAACTACGAGAAATACGACATGTTATAATATTTATACCAATTCAAGTGCCTTTAACTTGTAAGTGTATGTGTGTACTGAAGATGACAGTGTAGCTGCCGAAATACGTATCTACAGATACAATCTATTTTGATTTATATATAAACTTTTTTGATTTATTATTTCTAAACCACTGCCTTCTTTACTAATATTAAATGTTAAAGTGTGTTTTATAGAAATTTGCGAAAATTCAAAAGCAGCGATTAATCTTTACCATGAGTGGTATCCTGAAAGATGACAATCCTTCAGAGATATATTCTTGAGATTTAGAAGCAACTTAATAAATTTTTAGTCATTTAAACTGATAAAAACTAAAAATTATGAATTTCAAAACGGAAATAAAGAATTAGAGATCATAGTTTTGGGACAAATTGAAAATGACCGAGGCCAGTTGGAGCAACCATCTTTGCAAGAACTTCTGCAATACGAATTTTAAAGAAACAAAGGTTCTGACCTTATTGAATAAGAAAAATGCATCACTACCTGTCCTTAAATTAATGATGTCAGCTCAAACCATAACAAAACGGAATCGTTTATGTTTAGTACAAAATGGCCAACAGTTTAATACTTTATGTAATTTTTGTACAATTTCGATTAAATTAGCATTTATTCGTTATAACTTCGTTATATTTATTAAAAATAAAGTAATATTTTTCATGGCTAATTTAATCTTTAAAAAATATTTAGCCATCATCATCCACAGCCTACTTGAATACTGCAATAACCATCAAAATTTTAATTAAATCATGAAAGCTCTACAGCTCAAAAATCTTTTGAATAAAATATCAAGTGTTTTATATTTTTTTAAGTAGAATTTTATGATCTTTTCAGAAATGTAAAAATATATAAGGTATTCCATATAAAAAATCAAAGTTCTTGCTAATATCTCAAATATTAAGCACTCTAGAAAAAAAAATGAAGCAAATGAATTCTGCATTAAAAACTGCCTTAAAGAAGTTTTTACAGAAATCAAATATTTTCATATACAAAAAAGTTATGAAGGTTTTTAGAAATTGTAGAATTTTGAAAAACGCCTGCATATAGCTCCTAAGCGGTATAAGATATGGAAATGCGGTCTTCACCATTAATTTCGTCTTAAAAATCGACCTCCGGGATCGAGGTCTAACTTTTCTAAAAATAGGAGTTTCCTATTAAAAGTGTCGAATTTGGCCCACCCTGTACATGAGGGTACTTTTTTACATTTGGATCGAAAATTAAGAAAACAAAACTCTTACATTTGCTTTTATTGATGATAGGTATTAGAAGTGTTAAGAACGTTTAGAAAAGAAATCTTTTGATTGCCAAAAAAGAGCAACTACATAATTAATCATCGGTACGTCTACGTACCTAAGAAAATCACTTTCCCCTTTGTTGAATTCGACACATTTTTCAACTGAGATGACGGTGCGTTTTGACGGTCGTCCAAAGTTTAATTAAATTAACATTCTCGAACAATACTGAAATTAACATTCTTTTTTGAGCACGCTCAACAATTCCACCGCGTAACAATAAACGATTTAATTAAATCACATCACTGTCAGGCAAATGCACATCTACTCTTAATTATTAATTAATTAATCGACGAGCTAGTTTTCCTTTCTACATTCTTACGCATACGTCACCTGGTGGAAGTCGCGTTCGCGTCGTGAACTTGACACACTTCCTCGGATTCTTATTTCTGGGTAGGTGCAAACACGGTGACGTTTGTTTGTTCACGTATCGTTAGCACTTTTACTAATCGTTCGCTAATTGAGAGCTAACTTTTTTTTATCGGATTAGAAATCAATGGTATTAAATCAATTTTCTAAAATAAACAGGTCTGTCTGGTGTTGTTTTTTTTTTTTCAAATGCAAATTTTAGATCCCACCGCTGCCACCATTTTCTTACCCTTCCCAGTTGTCTTGTGGATTGTCAACACTTTGACATTCTAAAAACTAAAACTATTAAATACTTATTTAAGTGAAACGTGCAACGTACACTAAAACATCCCACGCGATTGTCGATTAAACTCGAGTTGCTTAAGAATTTCGCGTTTTTTTTCTCAATTCTCGTTCGACATGATCGGCCCCGTTTGTTTCAACATTACCTCCTCGGCTCTTAAGTTTATCAGCTTTCAAACCTGAAAACCAATTTATTACTAGTACACTTAAGTGAAATTCCCCCTTTTTTTCCCTAGTTATTATCGTTCACACCGCCGTATGCCATTTAAGATGGTGCAACAGGCAGTAAAATGTTGTCGTTGCTTTATCTTATTCGTCATTAGCGTGAGATTCGTAATCTTTGAAAGTAAATCTTTTGCTCGCCAGTCACTTACCGTGGCTAATTAAGGTGACTATTTTCACATAGAGTTGTGCCGCACAAAGCTTTTATTCTTAATAAATCGAAAGCAATTAAATCCTTTCTGTCGGACCTAAAGAGGTGAGAGGTCGAATGGTTGGTTTTAAGAGCGTGTTTTTTTTTTTAATTTTGTTACCCAACGAGGGCTAAACAATGAAGAATTTCATTAAGATATTTCTCATGCTTGGCATGTCGGAATCCGTATCGTAATTTTTTTTTCTCATAATTATTGCATTAACGCTTGTCTGAAAGAAGTGAAAGCTTAATAGCATCTGGAAATTATTAAGTATTTTAAGTTCGCCACTGCTACATTGTAAACGTAATAATTATCCTGTCTTATTCATGTTATTTTTTAAGTATGACTCTACCATTGTAATATTAGGCAAAACAAGGATCTTATTTCCCCATTGAAAAATATTGTGTATAAACTATGTTAAAATTATGATAAAACAATGAAATGAATGGGTCAACAATGACCTGCTACTGAGTACCTCTTTATTATCGCGGTCATAAGACCATCGGCATTGATGTTAAAAAACAAACACCACAACTCATATTTACTCTACGACACAAACACCTGCACACAATGTTTCGTAAGCAAAGGTCGTCATCATCATCATCATCATATACGTAGTTACGTGCGGCAAAAAACGTACAGTAGCGGAATAATTAAACGAGATTCCGCATAGATAGCCCTGGGCACAAGGTTATCACGGAAAGTGGCCGGCAGAACGGCCTTGCCGATGGCTTCTCCCTTCTCAACACCTTCCTTCCTGGGGTCTCACGGCCGGACTCACTCAGTCGTCACCTATGGAATGCAAACGGTCCTCTGTGTTACAAGTGCAAGTGAACTTAATTGTCATAACTACGTAAATAGTGACTACATTCTGGATATACTTGCTTTCGGTATGTAAAACTCACCTAACAATTTTTGATGTTTTTTGAAATTATTTTACTTGTTTTTTATTTTTATGTTGAGTATGTGGCCTCGTGACCAACTATACCGTGCTATTAACGATCGTTGAAAGTTAAAATGACTAAAACAAAAAGACGCTCGCTGTTAAAAGTGTAACAGGATGATCAGTCGTCATTAAATCTTTTTTTTTATATTTTTTAAACACAGTCGGTTGTTTAGAAATATGTATAATTCAAGCCCTCTTGTTCAGAGTAATAAAAGGCAGCGACAGGAAACATGTGGGTAATTAAATTTAATCGTTTCTCGGCAAAGTTGTTAAGTTAAATGCCGTTCGTCTTTCTTTTAACTTGGAGTTTATTTTTCGCACGCTGTTGTCTATGTACACACCAGAGCTGTGGCAAGCACAACTTTTAAATACAACAAAAATAAATATACCTCCAAGTACTTTTCATATAATTTAGATAAATACAAGTACAAGTCCGTGGATAGTACTTCATTATGTGTACAAGTACATTTTGCAATGAATTGTCATTAAGTACAGTAAAAACAAGTACTTTATAAGTACAAGTACTAAAATTATGGTGATGGGAAAAGTTCAACCTGAACATTTTTATAGTACCTTACTACAAAACTAAGAACATGTTTATGAGATTTTTACCACAAATTTCACTTACAATCTGTAGCTGCTATTCGAAACGACAAATTAAAACAATCGTGAGTAATATATTGAACAAACACTGTCATTGTAATTATGCAAATTTCAATTAAATCACTACAAGAAAATAAATAGCATGTAATAATAAAGCACCGACTAATTCACAACAAGAAAGTAAATGAAGTCAGAAGTAAGTAGTAAAGCTTCGACAGACTATTTGTTCAAATTCTCTCAAATGAAATAGAAATATCCAGAATATGCGCAAAGCGAGAAACTAGACGAACTATTATGTGAACGTTTTAGTTCTAAAGCTAATTGCAGTGCCCAAACATAGAAAGACAATCTCATTTTCACATACTTTTGCAATCTTTTGTAAAGGTCAATCTTAAGTAGTACTTATACGCGTACTTATTTTACAAGTGGAAGTATACAAGTACTTTAGGCATTCGAGTATTTAGATACAAGTACTGTCGACTGTTGCGTGTACTTAAATATAAGTATAAATCGTAAAAAGCACTTAGTAATAACTTTAATTGTACGTACAATTTTACCGAGGTAAATATAGGATGATTCAAAATAAGTATCTGACCCGTTAGGGGCATACTTACTAAGGTCATGTAAGTACGAAATTGAAAGAAATAAATTTACTGGAGGCATTTGAAAAATAAATCTCTTGTGAATCCTCCTAAAAATGCGATTGTGAAGTTCTTCAACCGTGTTAATGGGGTCTTTGTAAACCAAATTTTTCATGTAGCCCCACAAATAAAAGTCTAAGGGATTCATATCGGGCGAGCGGGGAGGCCAAGCTACTGGCCCACCGCACCCAATCCACCGATTTCCAAACTGAACTGTTAAAAAATCCCGCACACCACCACAAATCACGTCGTAGGCACTTCATCGAGCAGTTTGGGCACGATATTACGAATAAATTCCAAATACCCATCTTCGGTCAAACGCTGTGACAATACATACGGCCCAATTAAAAAATCTCCAATTATTCCCGCCCACAGATTAATAGAAAATTGTCTTTGAAAATGACTACTACGGCGCACATGTGAATTTTCTGTTGCCCAGACGTGACTGTTTCATGAATTAAAGATTCCAGCACAAGTAAAACACGCTTCGTCTGTAAACAGAATGAATCGGGAATAACGGTTCCTGGATGATTTTGTCTAATAACCATCTACAAAAAATTAATCGTTGGGAATAACCAGGTAGTTCAAGCGCATGCACGCGTTGATAGTGACATGGGTGAAATGAATTTTCGTGCAGAACATTTAGTTGGCGCGCAAGAGTACGAGTGCTTAATGTTGGATCGTCTTCGACACTTTGAAGAATCTTTTCGGTAACTTCTAACCTGCGATCACCTATAACACGTCTGCGTTGTCGATTTCGTGGCACCAGCACAGCCCGTTTCTGCAGCACGTAAAAATATCCGAGCCGGTGGGTGTCGTCTTGCAGGAAAATTGTTCTGCGTAAAGGGCAGCAGCTTGGTTATAAATTAAGAACATATCACTTAATTCTTCGTTGCTGTATTCCGCCATGGTAATCTTAATACGCACTGATTTCAATAAATTTCCATCAATTGCCAATACAAATTAAGCGAACGTTTCGCGCACTAACACTAACTAATTTGCACTGACAAAATCATAATTGTACCCCTACGTATGTCTATAAAAATGTGATACATTTCTTTCGTCTGCACCACAAGTTCGATGTCCGCAGTAAATGAATTGCTCGTTATAAATTCTTTCCGCATAAATAAGGTCATAAATAAAAACATTTTTAATTTCAGTGTAGAGTGAACGCACGTATCTCGTTTTATTTTTGCGAGAGATTATTGTTTTCGTGACGCAATACAATTATTCCAGTGGACACCAAACAATTTACATCTGAATCTTCAACTAATTTTATCTCAAAAACTATGCATAACAGACCCCCCATGACTATAGTTTCTTTGTTTTGTTTTTTCATGTATTACCTGTGTTTACCTGAGTTTAGGATACTTAGTATATCATCATAATATTCCGAATATTTACGACATACATCAGGCATATTACGTGTTTCGGCAGCTACGCCGCTATCTTCAATACACACACACATACTCAGAAATTAAGGAAACTACAAAGGTAAAGTGTCCGAAGGACTTAAGAACTATCAAGTAGAATTCAAATCTTCAATAAAAAGTGTACTCAACATTTAAAATAACGAAATAGGAAAACATATCCACTAGAATTGCTGAAAAATATCTTTTCTGAAAAAAGAAAATTAGTATGAACGAGCACGTGCTACTTTTCAGAAAAAGAAACGAAGACTTTCATTTATTCACCCTGTACATTTTTTTTCTTTTTTTTTTTCTTAATTTTGTAAAATTTTTATTTTGCATTTTCTCAAAATATAAACATTCATTTGCTTTTGGCTCATCTCCGTTTTTTCTATATTTCTTGCTAATCATGTAAATTAAATTTAAAGACAAAAAATTACAAATACTTTTTTTAATTAAAATTGATGAAATAGTTAAACTTCTACACGAACGCCATAGCTTGAGACTTAATTAATGTGATCATCAGAACAACCTCCAAATTATCACTTAAGCTTTGTTTTAGAATTTATTTATATAGGGTGTCTCAGATTTAACCGACCAAATTAAAATCCAAATTGCCATTTAATCTTGAAACACTCTCTGCATAAAAACGAGAAGTTTAATATAAAAAAGATTTTTATAATTACTGCCCATCATAGTCTAAGAGATGATACCTACGAGAGGGGTGATAAAAAGGAGAGTGAACAAAAAGGTAAATTCAAGAGATAGAAAATGTAAATCTCTGATTTTGGACAAAACCAGACCTATGCCGAGTACTGAATCAAGATACTCACGAGTTCTTTTGATGAGTACTGTGTTATAATATTACTCATGAGAAAAAACTTACGAGTACTCATCGGTAAAATTCAAACGAGTACGAGTAATACTCATTACTCACGACCCAAACCTTCGAGTACCGGGCTTAAGCACTTTACAATGACGGCTAAGAGTTGATGTGATAGGTTTTTCATAAAAGAAAATTCAAAACAGACATGGAATATAAAGTTTTATTTATCTTATTTTTTATAATTTTTATTAATCATGTAACAATAATACAAAGGAAAGGAAAAGAACAATTTATTTTTTAAATGAAAAAAAAAATTAAAAGTAATTTTTCAACAGGATAAGTTTTTCAAAAATGCTGTCAGATAACGCATGCCTTCTTGGACTATTAATAATGGTAGCGAAAGAAAACAGACGTTCTACGGGGGCAGATGAAGGTACAGGTGTGTTGAACTTTATAAATACTTTTTTTATGAGTTGATAATTATTTAAGATTGATGAGCTACTTCTTGTGTTATTACTTTAATTACTCAAGTTCAGGTTTATTTTCGTTCATGTTCTTGTCATCACTAGAGCTATTTGCACCGACAAAATTGATTGGATTGGAATCGAGTACACAAATATTTTCACTATCATCGAAAAATAAATCTTGAACGTTAGGTTCATTTTACACTATTTCCAATGATTCAGTTTCCACAAATTTATTTAATTCACTAATCATTAATTGTTGAAAAGATGACAAAGACACTTCTTTATTGCAGGATTTTTTGATAATTCGAAATCAACGAAGCTTAAATTGAAGATGAACCACTGCAGCAATGACGGGATTATTTATCGTATTTTCAAGCGTAAAGAAAGCAGAAAATTGTGTCTGTATTCCATCTAAGCAAGCTTTAATTATAGGTATTACGAGTTTTTTAGTAATAACTTTTCTAGCTTATTTTTCAAGGACGCTAAACATGGTATCAATAAGCCATAAAAGGTATTATCTTCTCCTTGTAACACATCCAGTGTTGCTGCCATTGGTTCCATAACCACAGTATATTCTTCAAGATACAGTAATTCATTTTCACTCAATCCAAGTGCTTGAAAAAGTGAGTCGAATTTTCCCTTGCTTTTTAAAATTTGTTTTATTGAATCGTAGTATGAATTCTAACGCGTTATTGAAAAATAATGCAAAGTATGACCAAGTGTCTCCTTGATTACTTCTGCTGACTTTGGAAATGAGGCCTTTTTCCATAACAACGTGCATTTAGCCATAGCTTGCATGTGTCTAGAGTTTATTCATACCTTTCCTTTAATTACTTTTTTGCAGTCACTTGTGCAAATTGAATTAATCGTATGACTGGCACATCTAAAATGAACTGGTAATCTGAAAATACATGTACGATCCTCTCCATCATCACTGCCAACGTTTATAAAAGTTATTTCTTCTATATCTTCATCGGTACTGTCAAATCTCATTTCTTCTTTGTCAGCTATATCAGCAGTACAAATTGCCACGTCATCTAGTAATACCTGTGGAGGCAAGGTTACGCCAAACTCTTTTAAAAGCTTTCACAAAATTAAAACCATTGTCTGTAACCATAGCTACTATTTTGTTCATCTCTGTACTATACCTGGTATGTACATCTTCTAAAATGTCGGTAGTTCTATCGTATGAGTGAGTACCCTTGAATCGCTGACAAGCTAAGGCAACCGAATGACGTTTCAAGTCATCGCCTATCCAGTGGCACGTTATTCCGAAAAAGCTCTTCCCTTTACCTGACCAAATATCTGCTGCTGTGCAAATATATGAGACACTCTGTAAATCTGTTTTAATTTTAGATTGCCTTTCTTGGAAAATATTCTCAATTCGCCTAGTAAGAGTTTTCCTAGAAAGTATATCCAAATTGTAGCCCTTGAATAATGCTTTAAAACTAGGATGCTCTACAATGGATAATGGAGACATAGTGTCTACCACAAACTTTATAACTCTATTTTCAAAAATTTTCTGATTACATCTCTGTATTGTGGTTGTGAATCGAGTCAGTTTTTGTGTACTCGATTGGCCTGCATCTGCATCCTTGATTGAAACTTTTGACAGAATGTTTGTCTTTTTAGCAGCCTATTTATTCTTCTTGTAATCTAAGTATTGTGTATGTTAATTTTGGTGTAACTTCTTTAAATGTTTGATAAAGTTTGTTGTAGTTATTGCGGATCCTTTAATTTTAGTTGTCTTTAGTTTAGAACTTTTGCATATTGCTTCAATATGATTAATATCCACTACATTAATTATTTCAAGAATAGCGCTGTTGTTTAGTCTTATTTGAAGATTTTCTTCTTTATTGTCCTGGTTACAAATTTTCGCAGATTTTCCTACACTAAGCTTGGGCGTTTTCTTTTGGTATTTTGAGTGTCAATATCACTATCGCTGAAGTTAGTTTTACTGGTCTTAACATTTTCATATTCCATATCAGAGTCTGTAGAATAAGGATCGCGAACAGAAGCAGAACTGTTACTATTATTACTATTAGGCATATTGAAGATTTAAAACGAGCACAGAATGGATGCACCGTAAACGCACTACAAACTTGTCAATTGACAAACGAAATCAACCGAATCTACAACCGGAGCCAAATGTATTCGTCTGATTTGCAATAAACCTATTCCAAATTGAACCTTATTGATATGTTCGTTAAGATTACTTTGCCATTTCGGTGTGCGCAAACATTGTTGTTACCACTAGGAGATGGGCATTCAAATTGTGGTCTTTGGACGTTGAAATTTGTTCTGCACATTTAATAACAAAAAGTCCAAATGTGGTCACTACGTTATTTAAGTAACGATGCGCATTTGTGGCTTAAATATATCAGCAATGGCGGCAAGTATTAACAAGAATCTACTCGTTGTAATACTCGTAAATGCGACTAGTACCTATTACTTGCAATAATTATCACGAGTATGAATAACGAGTACTGAAACAAAGTGTACTCGTGAGTACTTTTAAATGAGTAATTTCTGTACTCAAGTACCAATATAAAGTAACACTTCGAATACTTGCCCAGGTCTGGACAAAACTCTGACGACAAATATCTTTTCTAATTTTCACTTCTGCATTATTTTATAAAGGTAAGAAGCACTTATACAGAGTGTTTCGTAACTTCATGAAAATAAATTAAACACTGAAAGTTTGCATGAAAATGAATAGATTGAACAATTTTTTGTTGAACAAAATGTTATTAAATTTTCGAGAAAATAAACGGATAAACCGTTTGAACGTCTCTGGTTTACGTTTATGATGTTTACGAAGAGTATGAGTGATGTAATTTATTGTTAATTATCGCCGGCCGGGCCGGGTAGTTTGAAAGTGTACGTTGAGGGGGTTGCACGGAATCTTACTGAAAAAAATGGCAGAATTTACAAATAGTGAGATTGTTGACATAATTCTAGTGTACGGTAAAAGTGGACAAAACGCATTAGCGGCAAGGCGTTTGTAGTACAGCATTTTCCAAACCGACATTTGCCAACCAGTGCCCCATTTCTCTCTGTTGTGCAAAGAGCGAGGGATACTGGAACTTTAAGGGCACGTCGTGGAAAAGGTGGAGTACAGCAGCGTCCACAACGCATCCTAAACAGAGAAGAAGAAATACTACAACTTTTCGAGGAACATCCTTCGTTAAGTATACGTGATATCTCAAGACAAACACGTTTATCGTCCTCCGTCGTTTGACGCATTCTTCGCGAACAACAATTACATCCGTACCATATTCAAAGAGTTCAGGCTTTGCTTCTAGCCGCATGTCGTTGGTTACTGCATAAACAACAGGCAACTGCGAATTTTGTTCATAATGTCCTGTTTACCGACGAAGCTATTTTTACCAGAGATGTGCAATTTTCGCAACATGCATTTGTGGGCTGAGGAAAACCTTCACGCAATACGTCGCGGCCATTTCCAACAACGGTTTTCTGTTAACGATGTGGTTTATGTACGATGGCGCTCCACCTCATTTTCGACGAGAAGTAGATGGATTGGAAGAAACGGGCTGATCGGTGACCCGCACGTTCACCTGATCTAAATCCGCTAGATTTTTATATGTGGGGACACGTAAAAACGTTGGTATATGAAGAAGAAATCAACACGTTCCAAGAATTGAACGATCGTATTACCGCCATATTTCTCTCTGTTCGACAACAAAACATGTTTCATAACGGTTGTGAATCATTACTTCGCCGGGCATTTGTTTTTACGAGCGGCCGGGAGAAGGAATTTTGAACACTTATTATGACTAAGCCGGCACTGAGCCAGAGATTCTAAACATTTGTCAATCCGTTATCAGTTGAGGGTAAGTTTTATTTTGTTTTTATTTCCGTTTTTATATAAATGCATTTATATTCACATCTCATGTCCAACGCGCCATTATTTTTTTTTTCACGAAGTTGCGAAACATCCTGTATATGTATTTAATTTAATATTACCAGTACCTTAAACTTTTGAGTACGTATTTAAACACGAGGACAAATACTGCCGCTTCTTGCATATACTTAAATACAAATATAATACTTAGTAGGTACTTATACTTGTACGTACAATTCATACTGAAGTATTTCGGCAGCTACACCATCTTCAGTACACGCAAGTTAAAGACACTTCATGAAACCTTTGATTGGTATAAACCAGAGGATATTCTCCTCATCAAATTTCCGGTTGAAATAGTAAATTCCTTGCTTAAATTATTAAATTTAACAAGAGTTGGTTTTCCCTTAACTTCATTTTAAAACAAATTTATCTCAATTTCAATAATCCATGTAATATCTCTTTTAGTCTTAATCGTTCGCTCATATGCTGTTTACAGCTTCTGAAAGAACCGATTTACATCACATAAATTCATTTTATGGTTGTCATATCTCAAATACCTCAGACGGAGAACTGCATTGCTGTGCATGGTAGGGACACCTTTCAGGCAGCTCATAATTTAACTTTATTTAACTTGTTAAACGCATTTCCAAACGAACATTTAAGTTACAACTTAGATTTTTTCGGGCATAATTTTTTATTATAATATTAATGATATTACGTAGATGTAATTGCCTTCATTTAAAATTTTGAGTTTGGAAAAAATTCTTTCAAATAAATGTTGCCCCATTAAAATTACTGGCATTAATTAAATCTATTTCTGATTTGCTAATACGTATTTAAATACAAGTGCAAGGTACTATCGCCTGTGGGATGTATTTAAATGTTGAAATAAAAGTTGTTGATGCTGTCTATCATAGCACTTATTTAAAGAGAAAAATATAATTTTGTTTTCTTTGAGCATTTTATTCATGTAAAGTCTTAATTAAATGTAAATTACCAAAGATGCGAATGTGCAGGAGCGCTACTGTCCCAACACCATATATAATATTGAAATCTATTGAAAATTGAACAAAACGTGCAGAGTAACCGGTAACACCTGTTGCGTTTCCGTCTTTATAAAACCTTCCAAGAGTCAGTTCACCGATTATACCACGGAAGTTATTCCAGCATCCGTTCCCTGGGCAAAACGTTTCACACGTAACCGCATCTTATTACAAACATTCCTGAAAATGAAAGTGCTTCCACCGGGTGATTTATACTAGGCATATTGCATGCTGCAAACTCAAGTTTGCAATTGCACGCGAAACGTAATTACATGACAGCAACGCGCGGAATTAATAGTGCAGAACGCTTCGTTCTTGAGCTCTCGTGATCGGCCCCGGTTCAATAAGTGAAATTTCAAACTAGGTTAATTCCGTTAATTGAACTGAATTTAAGCGCCGATGCGTCGGCGAAAAAATTTTGCGGAAGCGTTTCGCAACCCAGCCCCCGTTCTTTCTTAAAGAAAGTTCCAGCTGCGTGGACGAATTCTGCAATCATTCCAACTGGTTCATGGTCAACAGATTCATGTTGGATTTTATTTTTGTCAAGAAAATAGGTTATTCGAAATTTCAAAATGAAGTAATCGCATTCGATGAAACCATTGCTTAATACCTACATCACCGACTGTATGAATCGATCAGTTGAATGTTACTTATATTTCAAAATCATCCTAAGACGTGCTTCCTTTTCGTTTCTGGCGATTTTTTTCTCTCCAATTTTATTATTTTATTAGGGAGACATTATTTTTGCTTCTCACTGTACCTGTCTTTGCTCACTCTCTGCATAGCAACTCCAATAAATGTCGTAATAGTAGTAATACTATACGTGTCACTTCATCAATTTACAAATGATTTATAATTAATAAGAATGAATGATTACCAGTTACTGGTGGTTATGGAACCGCGCTTTGCGTGATCAAGTACAATGACACAGCTAACAATCACATGAAACATTGACGTTAAGTATCACTTCAAGCAAGTGAGACAGGAATAAATTACAGGTGAAGAGGCCAGTTAGTTTCATACGTCAAAATATTGAAAACGAATAATTATATTTCTTTTCTTTTCACAAAAAAATTGCACCAACTAAGATTCTAATTCATGCAATCCAATTCAGTTACATCACACGTCCAATTTCATGCAACACAGCAAAAATCCTTTATTTTTGGGAAAGTCTCGCCTCGATACTAATGGTTATTACGGTCTTTTATTTTACATTAACCGTAATCGACGTCGTAAATATCGAACGAAGGCGAAATTATTTGAAACGTTTTACTCGGAGTAACCACTAATATTTCTTTATTAACTCGCGGTTTATGCAAATGATGCGGGAAGACAACAAACAAACGGCTAAGACTTCTCTTGCGCAACGTGCAGATACCGTGTCGGTATTACTACACATACGGCCGTCTTAATAAGTATTTTTCAATTTTATGTAAGCAAGCGCGCGTGCTGCGTTACAATAACAATAATTTATACGAGTATTATTTCACCATTTTGCCGTTTATTAAAACCGTTGGTCGTGATGCAACAATGTCTTTTATTAATTGCTACGAACATAATTAGGTTATTAGTTTTCCTTGCGAAATACTGGCGTAACTAACGGAAGCAGCGAAAGCGAGTGTTTGGGCCCAGGTCAAATTTGGTATTGTATACTGGGCCCAGTCTAAAACTCAAGCACCTTCATCCCCTAGTACGAGAAGCTAGAATGTAAAGTCAAACACTTGCCTCCAGTAGCACCTGTAATCATAAAAGTACACGATATCATTACAAGAGTATAAAATGATCTACTACTTATAAACACAAATACTGAAACGGTCGCGGATTTGATTTTAAAAACAAATTGAGTTATGGCTTGTTTAATTGTAGATAGCAAAGAAAAGGAACGAGGCTTGGTCTTTTTAGGAGATAGCGTGATAGTTATAAAGATTTAGAAGTGCGCTTGTAGAATTGTTGCTGTTGATAATAAATCAGACCGTTTGGAATTTTTGTTTGTACTGTTTAAAGTCTTTGTACGAATTTGTCACACTCAAGGGCTCGAGATATGTGAGTTTTAGAAGAAGGTTCATTTTACATCGCCAGTAGAAAGGAATTACCATTTGGCCATTGTTTGGTAAATGTTAAACGAAAGGATGGAAACATAAAATATGTCAATAGACACTTGTATAGGGCGGTGTATTGAAGAAGTTGGAAACTTTTCAACTTATGCAAGACCACCCGTAGTCAAATATCTGTCAAGCTAATTGGGGTTCCGTAATTTATAAGTATGGTACAGGAAATGCCGGAGTGGCGTCATTTTCGGGACTAAAGCAGAGGTTATTGGTCAGGAGGATTTTTAAAATTTGCTTCGGGGCCCTAGGACGGAGGGTAATTTGTTTACGGCACGGTCAAAAATAGAGGATGTTGAGAAAAAGGCAATTAAACAAACAAAAACTCGAATACTTCCGCTTCGCGCCACGAGGTTGACGCCGCGAGTGTATCTAAAAACAAGTGCGTGAGTGTGTGTTGCGCAAATCTCCGAACGCGAATCGGTAAATTTCATTCATTTATATTTCTTTTTCACATACTTGGTGGTTTCAATTGTTTAAGAATTATTTTAACTGGCTCATCAATCTGTGACTAAAGAATCTGTAAAGCTCAGTATTTGCATTGCTTGGGCAAATTTCAGTTTAATTTTAGTATTTGCATTTGCATATGAATCGAAGTTAAAACTCAATAAGTTCAGTAGGTTGCCGTGCTGTGATTTAATCAACCAGAGTAAATTAACTACCCTCAAATCTATTGGGCAATTCAAATACAGTGCATTCTTGTAAAATAGTTCTGCCTCTTTTTTGCGATATTCTCTGGCAATTCGGAAACACGCTATCAACGTTATTTCGATTTGTTCAGGGAAGTCTGCAGCTCAAACCCAATGGTTGCCGATGAAATAAGTGTGGCCAGTACAATCTAAATCCAGAAATCAAGGCAAATTTACTGCTCGTTACGAATTTCGTAAAATTACGAGGCCAAACAATTTGAACTACCTATACATAGCCATCTTCTTAACAGAACTTCTCTCACACCCTGTGTGTGGACTGCAGTGTTGTCTGTGCCGAAAGATTTGCATTAATTGAAAGTAATTTGTCGAGAGACTGAAAATGCCATAACCGCAAAAGCGGAGTGCCATAAAAACAGTCATTTGGGTCCTTTGCGCAAACAAATTAGTTCGATAATAGGTTTGGCCGACGAAAAACGACGTAGAGGGATCTGAAAAAAGGCGTACATTGTACCACCCTCTGAGACATTTGAACATAGTAGACGAAAGATTCTACCCAATGACCTCAATTAATTAGGTTAGCTAGAGATATGGTTTCCCATCACCTCCGACAGGTTGCAGATTGTATTGCCTTTTGTATCCCATACTTCTCCGAACATCAGATTAATCAATTAATTATTTCCATCAATAAAGTACACTGTAGACAAACTGTCACACTGTGCGTTGCTTGATTATTCATAGCTAGTCCTAGAGTACGATCTAAGGTGGCAAACACTAGTACCAAGACGAAGCTATTTTGAACAACAATCGCTTGTTAATCTAATTAAGTCACAAAGTTGCCACAGCCACTAAAAGGCGTGTATACTTAGCCATCAGCTGTGTGAATTGAAGTAAGTTAGATCGCTATGATATTCGACGTGAAACCCGTTAAGCGAATTTTCTGTACTTCTTGATAACCGTATTTTTTGTTGTGCTTGGCTTAAAAACACAAGGATTTTTACGCTCATTTTATCAGATCCCTCGGTGGCTAGTAGAGGGAGTTTTCTACCCTTTTTTTTGCAATAAATAATTAATTAAATTTAACGTCCCGCTTTTTATTTATACGTATTTAGTTCCTTCCACCTCCCAAATTTATTCACCGTCTCACCAAAATTAGAATCCAGCCACAACAACATAGGACCAATTTAATAGACGATTCCGAGCAATGAACAGGGAACGTTTTGTGACGGGAATTCCGAAAAGTCGGACAGGTGGTATTTGTAGAAGAGTATTACCCTTAGAGCCGGCCGTACCTTAGATAGTCCTTAGCCGAGTCCAGACGTCTGGTTATTGCATGGCTTATTGACACAATAGCATATTCGACCTTTTCGAAATTTCTCCGAAGTGAATCTTCCGTAATTACGCGTTTATTTCGGTTAGTTCAGTCAGTACATTTTTCGGTCCGGTTAATGAACTTGTTAATAAGTTTAATTTGTTTTTGTTTGGGCCGTTTTATTAGTTATTTAGTTGTCCATAAAGTCAACGTCACGTCACACTACAGATACAAGTACCTTTCATATAATTAAAATAAATACAATAAATACAATTGTTGGGAATTTTTGTTATAAAGTTCACTTATAGTCTGTTGTAGTTGTTCAAAACAGAATGCATATTTAAAAAAATCTTTTAATTGCTAAGTTAAAATATTATAATTTCGACCTATCCAGCATAAAGTTAATTGAGTCTTATTTAAGCAACAGAAAGCAGATTGTCCAATGTCAGAACTAATCTTCGGATTCGGTAGACATTGCATTTGGTGTACCGCAAGGGTCTGTTTTGGGCTCAATTTTGTTTTTACTTTATATAAATGATATCGATCATTGTGTAAGTAATGTAAAAATAATGTTATTCGCAGATGACACCACATTGTTAAACAGTGACACCAACTTTACAAACGGATCACATAACTTTATGGAAGCTCATTATGCTCAAGCTAAAAGAATCTTTTTACTTCGGAAAAGAATTATTCGCATCATGGATGGTATTGGATATCGAGATAGCTGCAAATAAGCCTTTAATAGACTACAAATTTTAATTTTTTCATCACTATATATCTTCGAAAGCTTAATTTACATAAAATTAAATATCAATAATTATATTGATCACCTAAGTAACCACGAATATTAAACAAGACACAATTCAGACATAGTGCCTCAACATAGATTAAACAAATTCCGGTATGGCAGTAATTATTATGCAATAAAATTTTTCAATTTTTTGCCACTTGAAATACGGCAGAAGCCCTTTCAACAGTTTAAATCGACAATGAAAGAGTATCTGGTATCGAATCATTCTATTCAATCGACGACTTCCTTCAGCATACTCGTAATGGTTAATTTTCTCATATGTGTCATCACTCATCACTGTTGTTTTTTTTTATGAACATTTCATCATGACTTGTGAAACACCTTGTGCATTTATCATCAATAAATTTGATTTTATTTGATTTGATTTGTTTAACCGACCAAATTAAAATCCAAATGCGATTTAATCTTGAAACACTCTCTGCATAAAAAACGACAAGTTTATTATAAAAATGATTCTTTATAATTACTGCCTATCAAAGTGTAGGAGGTTATGCCTATGAGAGGGGTCGTAAACAGGAGAGTGATCAAAAGAGAAATGCAAGCGATAGAAGTTGTTTTGGATAAAACCCTGTTGAAAAATATCTGTTCTCATTTTCACTTACTTTTGCATTATTTTATAAAGGTTATTGGTAAGAACTACTTATCTATGTACTTATTTTACTAGTACCAGTACCTTAAGCTTTCGAGTACCTACTAATATATGAGTACAAGTACTGCCGCCTGTTGCATGTACTTAAATACAAGTATAATACTTAGTAGGTACTTATACTTGTACGTACAGCTCTATTTCATACTGAGGTATTTCGGCAGCTGCGCCATCTTCACTACAAGCAAGTTAAAGACACTTCATGAAACCTTTGGTTGGTATAAACCAGAGGATATTCCCCTCATCAAATTTCCAGTGGAAATAGAAAATTCCTTGCTGAAATTATTAAATTTAACAAGAGTTGGTTTTCTCTTAACTTCATTTTAAAACAAATTTATCTCAATTTCATTAATCCATGTAATATCTCTTTCAGTATAATCGCTCGCTCATTTACTGTTTACAGCTTCTGAAAGAACCGATTTACATCACATAAATTCATTTTATGGTTGTCATATCTCAAATACCTCAGACGGAGAACTGCATTGCTGTGCATGGTAGGGACACCTTTCAGGCAGCTCATAACTTAACTTTATTTAACTTGCTAAACGCATTTCCCAACGAACGTTTAAGTTACAACTTAGATTTTTTCGGGCGTAATTTATTGTTATTATTATAATATTATTGATATTACGTATGTGTAATTGCCTTCAATTAAAATTCATGCGCTGAAATTCACCGTTTACCACGAGTTTTGGAAAAATTCTCTCAAATAAATGTGCCCCATTAAAATGACCGGCACCGCTGAAGTATCCAAAGTATTTTCATTTTTGTTCACCTATTTCATTTATTAATCAATAAATATCTTGTGCAAGTCCATACTTACTCAAATCTATTTCTGATTTGCTTCACGGAAAATCAATATACGTAAAATTCTTATGTTAAGCAATGCCACGTTATTGGTTTTTCCATTTATTTTACGGCTGGTTTTTGTCGGTTTTACTACATTCTTAATTGCTATGTAAATTTACATCAAGGTCCCATTAAAACATCGTACACGTTTTAGAAGTAACCTTTGCTGGCGGTTTTATTGTTTCTGTTAAGTGTTAAATTACAAAAGCTTGCAGCATTTTTATTGCAAACTGTACAGGATGATTCTTGAATCGATCGACGAAAAAATACGGATTTTGACAAGAAGTTTCCGTTTAAAAGACAAGTTCACGCCCGACGCCTCCCCGTTCGTTCATTTGCTTTTTGCATCGCCATTTTGGGGAAATTTTTATTATTAAATTCTTTCTGGAAAACTAAAATGCATCAAACTTTTTTCTTAGTCGGTCTATTCTTGTCCGTCCCGTATAAGTATTTTTATTCGGATTTTTCTCTGTGAATCTGGCATTTGCGAAACCCCAGTAATCGCAGCTCTTGCATTTTCTCAGACGAATCCACGTACTTCGTCTAATAAAGAGAATGAGGCGGATGTGGTCGTTGATGCGTGTCCGTGGTTCTGAAACTGCTTATGCAAGTGAACGTTTAATGCCAACAATAAATGAAATCACATTACGCTAGAGCAACAGTTACTATCACACACTGTAGGGATATTTCCACACAATACGACGGTATTATCATCTATCACACACACATACACACCAAATTAGAAGACGCTCGTCGAAGACCACGGTAAGAAATTTTACTTACTAGGACTTTTACGTACAACGTCCTCATTTGCTTTGTGTTCATTCATACAATGCGAAAGATTGTGATGTGATGAATTTAAATGCGGCTAATGTGACATAAAATATCGCAGATTTTGTGAAAACCCGCATAGTTGTTGCATGTGTTATTTAGCCGCAGGTGAATTACAAAATGCCTGCATACGTAGAATTAATGTGCTTATTATCATCGTGGAGGATTTACTTTTGCAACAACAATTCAAATGCCTAGTGAGGTTTATGGCGACTTTCAAAACAGGACGATGTAAAAATTTCGTAACCATATTATTATTTTTAACTGCATAGGTTTAAACTTAAAAAATATCCTGCACATCATTTTAATTTAGGTTCTGCTAATTAACAAATATAGGGGTCACGTTATTTATAAACTGCTTCATGTTCATCTGTTAGTAAGTGCAATAAAAATAATTTTCATTTGAACGTATAATTATAATTACACGAATTTCTTTAGCACCAAGCATTTTCTTATAGAATGACAAAGCAATAATCAGTTAGATTTCCTTATATCGAAGTCGATAAGATGCGCTTTAACTGCCGGCCTGAACCGAAGAGATTTTGACCATACTTGGACGCAATTGCGGAATAATTTCTCTTTATCCGCGAATGGTTTAGCACGAGCAAACAATTGACACGATTACCTCAAACGACAAAATCGGTAAGCACTTGCCTTCAATTAAAGTGGAATGCGGTAGTTTCAGTGTTTCAGCGTCGTTCATGTGCGTCATCGAGTGTTAAAACTTTCTCGTTTAAAAAAAAATAACACCAGGTGTTAATGCCTAGAGGTCAGGAGTATTTATAATATCTGTGGAAACGGTTTGTCTTCAAATTAGCCCTAACGAATTAAAACAGTCATAAAAGTGTTTTGTAGTATTATGGCTACGGTGCAACGTTGGGCGTGAACTTGACCTTTAAACGGAATTGACATTTTGAACTGAAATATGAACTCCTTAACAAATGCATGCATATCACCTGAAGTAAATTATTATTGTATAAAACATCGGCCCCACTTTGGACACCTGCTTTGACAGATAAATAAATAAATCACTACAACACGAAAACAATTAAAATCTCCGTGTTAAGAATTCCTAGTATTTTTCTTTAATTTCAATTTAAATAGTATTGTAAATAAAGTGTCATTCCCGTGAACAACATGTGCGTCATAAACATTTCGCCATTTTTTATGGTCCAATATTACGCGTTACCCTTCTCTTGCGTTTTGATCAGTCAGTTTTCTTTATCTTATTCATTCGATTTATCGTTGATGTTTGAATAATAATAGACTTTGCTAATAACAAAAAAATAGTGATGACAACCAGAATTTAAAACATTAGTCATTCGTAATCTGTTCGGTTTGTTAATTATTATAATTTCGTTTTGTGTGCGTCATTCAATGAGATACAAATTCTATTAATGTAAAAAACGAATTATTAATACAAAGTCTAACAAAGTTCAATAGGTGTGCTCGGTGTGTTATTTTTCAAAGCAACGGAATTACCTGTCGTAAACTTAATCGAACTATCGCGCATGTTTAACACTGACAATTCCTTGAAATACTTTTGTTTCGATAGTTATATTTAAAATAAAATCTAATCTAGCAAATAGAACAAATTTCTGTGTAAAAAAAATTCATTGAAAAATGAAACATTTTCCAAACATTACAACTTGTTCTTTAGAAATAAAAAAATTACTTTTATTAAAAATTTAAAAACTACCAAAAAAAATTACCGCACAGATGGAGACGCTAGTATAACTAAGAAGAAACAAAAGATACATAAAACAAACGACGACGAAATACCTAATTTAATGATGAAGACAAAACAATTCAAATCAAATCAAGCTGTCATTTGTTTCTTTGCATTTATTTTTTATTTCGTCTTCTCGCGACCAAAAATGAAGCTAAGAATAAATGAAAAGCAGTCGATTTCCATGACGAAGCTTTTAAAAGATTTTCATTTATATTTTTGCATTCCATTTCTTTTTTGCTTTTGTTTTTTTTTTTATTTTGATAAAAAATCGCCCTTGAAAAACAAATAAATCAAACTTTCATTTGTTTCCTTTTTACGTTTCTCTTTTGTAACCGAAAAGTTAGAAATGCAAAATCGGCGCGAAGCTTTTGCAAATCGTAAGAAAAAAGTCGACGATTTCCGAAAGTCAAATAAATCAAGCAATCATTTGTTTCTTTACATTTTCTTTTCTGTTTTATTTTTTGTTTCTCTGCTTTTTTTTTATTATATTTAGTTTCTTTCTGTCTACAAATAATGTCGATGATTTCCGATAGAAAGCTTCGGAAAATCAAATGAAGCTTTCATTTGTTTCTTTGTGTTAAATAATTCTTCTGTTTCTTTTTGTAAGCAGAAAAATATCTGCTTTCCGATGGGAAAGATTTGAAAAAAAAATTAATTAAGCTTTCATTTGTTCTTTAAATTTCGTCATTTTTTTTGTTTTTTGTAAACGGTTTCTCGAGCGAAGCTTTTGAAAATCATTTTCATTTGAATCTCATTATTTTTCGTTTTTTTTTTTTTTTCTATAAAAAAATAATTTCCGATAGGGACCCATTGAAAATCAAATAAATCAATTTGTTTCTTAACATTTTCATTTTATTATTTTTTGCAGTATTATTTTCTTGTTTCTCTGCTTATTTTTCATTATATTTTTTTTGTGTCCAAAAATATCGATGATTTCCCGACCGGAAGCTCTTGAAATTCAAATAAAGCTTTCATTTTGTCTCTTTGCATTAAATATTCTTTTGTGTCTTTTTGTAAGCAGAAAAATCTCTGCTTTCCGATGGGAAAGCTTTTGAACAAAGAATTAATTAAGCTTTCATGTGTTTTTCTTTACATTTCACCTTTTTTTTTCTGTAAACAAAAAACAACAAATGAAAAATGGACAGTTTCTGGAGCGAAGCTTTTAAAAATCGAACTTTCATTTGTTTTTTATTTGAATTTCATTATTTTTCGTTTCTTTCTGTAAGAAAGAAAAATGTACAATTTCAAGCAATCATTTGTTTCTTCTCATTTCATTTTATTAATTTTTTTGCAATTTCATTTTCTTGTTTCTTCGCTTATTTTTCATTATATTTTGTTTCTTTCTGCGTACAAGAAACGTCGATGATTTCTGACAGAAAGCTTTTGAAAATTAAAGCAGTCATTTTGTTTCTTTGCGTTAAATAATTCTTTCGTTTCTTTTTATAAGCAGAAAAATCTCTGTTTTCCGATTTGAAAAAAAATAATTAAGCTTTCATTTGTTTTTTTACATTTATTTCATACTTTTTGTTTCTTTCGTAAACAAAAATAACAAACGATTTCAGACAGAAAGCTTTTGAAAATCAAATAAAGCATTCATTTTGTTTCATGGTGTTAAATAATTCTTTTGTTTCTTTTTGTAAGCAGAACAAGCTTTGCTTTGAAAAAAAAGAATTAGGTAAGCCTTCATTTGTTTTTTTACATTTCATAATTTTCTTTGTTTCTTTCTGTTAACAAGAAAAAAGCTTTTGAAAATCGAACTTTCATTTGTTTCTTATTTGAATTTCATTATTTTTCGTTTCTTTTTGTCGGAAAAAATTAATGATTTCCGACAAGCCTTTCAAAATCAATTAAATCAAGCAATCATTTGTTTCTTTGTCTTTAGTTTTTTTAAGCAGTAAAAATCGCTCTTGAAAATCAACTAAATCAAGCTTTGTATTGTTCGTTCCGATGTAAGTACTTCACTTTTGTACACCTTTGGAATCATAATTGATTTTAATTAATATCAAAGCAGCAAATACACTTGTACGATGCATTCATCATCAGCTATGCAACTATGTGTTATTAGTTCACGGACAAGTTTTACTACGACTCTGATTCACTGCGTAACACCATAAACGTTTATTGCACGCTTTAAAGAAGTAAACTCTTGGTTCTCGTCTTCTGCATAGGCGTAACGTGCAACTTTTAGCTATTTACAAATTGTCATATAGAATTTTTTCCATGTTATGTTAAGCCTCTGGTCTCATCAAGAAGAGGATGTATTTAATTGCAAAATTCTTTGTTGCAGAAGTGGATTTGTCATGAAGGGTTGGTTCGACGCGTTTCGAAGTGATGGAGGACCGACTCTGTACAACTTCAACAATCGAACGGCCGTCACCGGCGACGTCACGCTCATAACGTTCTTGACCATATTTTGCACCCTGTACGTAGCGTTCTTAATCATATTTCCCGGAATACGTAAAGAAGTAAGTAATTCAGTTCAATTAAATGAAATAACTACCGACAGTAGTAGATGTTATTAATTTATTTTTTATCAAAATAAATATCAGTATTTAAAACAAGAAATTATTTTATAACTCAAAATGAACACCTGAAACTGTCAATTTATTTTATGTTAAATAAATTATGACTTTAAAAGTTAAAACTCAAATCTGCTTCTAAAAAAACGTTTACTCATTCATGTTTCTAAAAAATATTCAATTTACTTTCATATCGTTTCCCAACAGATATATAAATAAGTCTTTGTTATTTATTTATTTATTTATTATTAAACCAAGTAATGATTACTTTATTCTCATTTTGGATTAAAACAATGGACATCTTTGATTTGCAACTCGCAGATGATATGGCCCACATAATTTGGTTTGTTTTAATCGTGATTAATACAACCCTGACTTGCATATCTCTTTTATTAAACTTTTTTAGCGAACTATTTGTTTAATATTGCTAAATAATAATAACATTAATACGAGAGAAACTTTTCAAAGTCTTAAAATCCATGGAGAGATTCTAAGCTTCAACATAAATCTACTTAATTAACTTCCGAGCTTTTGTATATTATACAGAACGTGTTTATACGTTCGTACCGAAGATAAATATGCCCATGTTACCAACACATTACAGCACATTTGTAAGGTTGTTACTTTTATTATTGCTTACACGGATGTAATTAATTTGAGGGCTAACGATCGCAAGTGGGCAAAGCCGGACTTTTTTTTAAATCTTCGAAACCGGATTGATCGCAATAAATCCGACCTCGCCGCTTACACCGAGGACGTATTACATTCCCTTTAATTATAATAATTCTAGTAAAAACCCAACTATATGTTTCCTCGAAGAAAAAAGATTAACTGCGCTCATTTTATTGTCACTGTTAATCTGTTACAGAGATTCACAACCTTCTTTACGGTGACGCTTAGTTTATTTGTAGGAGCAACAATTCTAGGTGAGATTGGACATGAGAGGGTGAAGTTGCAATCTAATTCGTCCTTGTTGTTTTAGGGTCCCTTTTCGGTTCCGGCTGGCATGTCGGAAGTGCGTCGATAGTCAGTAGTTATAGAGCGTTTTCCAAAGAGAAAATCGTCGGCAATTTGGGTGTTTTCGTGGGCCTTCAACATGTCAATATCACTCTGCAAGGTCAGTAGTATATCGCTTGTAACACGAACAAAAAAAAATTAAAATTGGATACCCTCTTATTCTCATTTTCTAATTAACTTAATTTTGTGTGGTCTTGTGGAAGCTCTTAAAAATTTGCATATCGCTCAAGGCGATCTTAAATTACCATGTAATTTAGGTACCTAGATGCAGACAGAAACTTATCGAAAGGATTAGTTTCGTATAGACGTTGCGCAAGCCTCTTCAATTTTGACGTTTTACTCCTCATTAATGGTAATTGGAAACGCGGATGAATTATTTCCAGGATGTTTTAAAAAATGATTCCACACGTTCATTCAACTAAGCCAAAGTTAATTAAAAACAGGGAACTAATTAAAATATGAAAGAGGCAGTTCCCTAATTCTTATAGAAATGGGTACAAAAAATAGTTTAAATTAATAATCATATAAAGCTTTCTTCTAAAGGAAAGCTAATTAAAAGCATAAACAATTTAACCAAGTTACAAATTTAAATGACGACGGTTTCTTCTGACTTAGCATCAGTTGCCCAAAACTGGACCGCAGACGTCGACTTCAACGAACGTTTCTACTGGTTCTCATCCAACCAAATGGGGTGTAGCTTCCGGGAGGCGCTCACTCGGGGTTTACCTTACCCTATTCTGACGGTAGCAGAATATTTTAGTCTTGGACAGGAGGGTTTATCCTGGGGTCGCCAGTATCGATCCGCAGGATATTTCGCCATCATAATGTTGTGGTAAATCACTTTTACATCTTCATCTTCAAGTCAAATAATTCGCGGCGTGTCTTTAGGACTTCGTTTGCGATGTGGCTCCTCATGAACTTGTTGCTAATCGTAGTTCCAAGGTACGGGGCGATGCTGATGACGACCTGCGGACTTCTGCTTTTATCGACGGTGTACGGTTACTTCGGACTTCTGCCTGAGAACTCCCTTGTAATCCATATGGAAGGAAGCACCTTACACTTACACTTGGGGTGGTGTTACTGGTTAGTCTTCATCGCTGGTAAGATTCACAACGCAAATCATCAACTGGGGGAGTCAGTTTCTTCCGCGTTTGCAGGTTGCGTCTGCCTAGTGAGTGGTGTCATCATAATCATGGTGGAGATATTCTTCCCCAATAGCTTCTCGACTATCCTCGAAGTAAACTACGACACGCCATACGACCGCCACGTTATCATCGAAGATAGCCACGGGAGACGCTTCCAAAAGAAGAGATCCAGCAATGGTAAATTGGAGGAACCGCCCGGAATTGGGCTAGGAGGAAGAATCCTGAGGTATGGTAGTTCGTTTTAATTTTCCGTACGTTACTCGAAAGCCTTGAATTTCAGACGATTGTCTTCGAAAACGCGCGAGGAGAAGTCTGGGCAAGCTATCGAATTGGAACCCCCACAATCACCTTGGAGGTATCCGTTTAAACACACGCAGTTTTCGATTCCTAGGACGATTTCGCAAGAGTCGGTTAACTCAAATGCAACCAAAGATGTTGCGCCTGTTCACAAGGACTTTTCTAGGTAGGTGCAGGGTAATTAATTTCGTGAATCACTCCGAAACCGCGACGGTTTATTGTTTACACTTCGAAAAGTAAGATGCCGCGCCCCCCAAGATAAAAAGTGCTGCCATCTTTAGCATCACCCCTAGTAGGCCTATCCAAATAAGTCACGCAGGTGATTTGGGTTGCCTAGTCCACAAGGAATTGCGAAATGTTTTTTGACTTTTCGAGCTTAATATGCAAAATCATCTTCAATTAATTTCAGGTTAAGATCACAACATGAAAAGATTCAAGAAGTGTCAATGTGGTAGGACTAATATAATATATATAAAAAAAAAGAATAGTGCAATTATAACTAATATTTAAGTGATTTTATTGTGATATAGATAATGTTATTAGTGACTTAAGCATTTATGCCATACTCAAATGTAACAACACAGACAATTGTATGTTGATAATTTATTATACTATGACTTATTGTAAACGAATTGTAACAGTCAGTAAATAAACTTTTATTTTGTAATTTTTACTTACATTCCGGTATTATTCACTAAAACTCTGATCATATTTGTAACTTCTTAATCATTTATTGATAGTAAAAGTAATCCAAGCTGAAAATACAATAATATTTGAAAATGTTACGAAAATATTTCACGTGAAAATACAACTCTAGTCCTCTTCCATGTCTACTATAAGGTACTCTTCTTCACAGCAACATTCGTGTCATCTTGGCAGCACGACAGCATCGACGAATTTGTCGTCACTCGTGTCTGTAATGGAACATTCAGTTCTTCTGTAGATGGTGACTTTCTCTTTGCTGTCGTCGCAGCTGCAGCAACCGCAGCGACAAAACAAAATCAAACCTACGGCATATAAAACAACTATAGGAAAAAGACTTATGGTACGTGGTACCTGAGGTAATCCAAAATAGTAATCCTGGCCAAGTCTCCACAACTAAGGTGGTAGCCAACAGTACGTTCAGTATAATCGATAGTAAACTAACGTAAGGTACTTGAAAACGTGTCATTGATTCGCTTAGGCCTTCAGGAATATGTTGTGGCATTAAGCAGATTAAAACAATGCACAGGCACAGAACTAAATTGAGGGGAAATAACCATAAAATGAGCTGCCATAAAATGTAGACTCTCTGGTAATAATACTTACTTATAATGGTCAACCACACTAGTTGAGAGTTATTCGAAGAAATGCTTCTTGACAATACCACTGAGGTTATTAGAACTACTAGAACTATTATCAGCAAAATCTTGCTGGAAAACATACTCGTTGATTTTTGTTCTGGGAAATTGTTGCTAGCCGCAACCTATTTTTATATAAAAAAAAAAGAAATTGTCGCATTTAATAATCCGATATATTACCTGAATTCTGTCTTTATATTCTTGCACTACGGCATCAATATCAGTTGAGCTGCTGCTTTCATCAGCATCACACACAGACGTGGGTATTTCATTGACGTCGCTTTCAGAAGAAGACTCGCCATTAACACTGTAACTTTCCAAAGAATTATTGGCGTACTGGTCCAGTAACAAATACTCCTTATCTTCCGCATTTTCTGTAAATAAATCGTCGCACATCGCACCTTTCAACACCACCACCTACCTACCCTTTTTCGCCCTGATGTTATTACTTCGTTTGATTACTGATTTATTTGGCCACATGTACTTGGGAATGATGGACTTCGAAGACTTGCTTGGACGAGTTTCCTGATTGAGTTTGCTGTATTGTATGTTGGACGTTTGCACTGAAGCACCAAGAACATTAAAACTGTGATTGGGTGCAAGTCGGGGTCTTACCTAAATACTGTTCCAATTGGAAATCACTTTTGTAGCACTCGAATAGAACAGATGTTGATTTGAGAGCAGACTTGAGCAATGAGGATAGATTCAAAAGTCTCACTAAGTATGACAGAGGGCAAGCAAAGGCCAAAATTGAGGATAAACTTCCTGAAAATGTAGGTAATACATTTGGAACTTTGAATTCAATTGTTTCTTTATACCAGCAGTAAATATAGCCAAAACAGGTGCTCCAGTCAAGGTGCTTCTGTAAAGTATGGGTGAAACCAATATATGCCAATCCTTCCCTGCCAACTGTATTATACAATCGTAAAGGGGTGGCATTATCTCCGTCAGCACGACTGTTACCACGCAAATCGTACACACTGCCATCACCAACCGGGCCCAACCAACATCACGTACTTCAAAAACCCTCACAAGAGGTATAGCAGTTCCAGCAACTTCCCTAAACAAGAAGGAACTATCGTCTCCAAAAGCCACACGAAATTTAAAATAACTCACCTGTAATGCGACATAAAAGTAAAAATGAGCGAAATCAGCAAGTAGCACATCAAAGGTATAAATATAAGCAACGTGCTTTTGAGGTATTTCCCAGCGCAGGCCGTCGGAAAACAGTTAACAAAACCATAGGAACACAAGGCCGCCGTAATTAGGATCTAAAATGGGTTATTACTAAAACAATCTTTAAAACGCAGCTGGGTCACTTACGTATCCCCAACTGCCTTGCTTAAAATCCTCAGTCCAGTTCCAGAATTTGATGTCGGTGTTATACCCGCCGATTCCAGCGAAGAATCCAAGGCCTGTGGTCATCACGACGTACAGCAGGATGCAGAAGAACGAGGATCTCTGAAAGCAAAACTGGTAGAAAACGCAGGGAAATTTTGGGGAGGAGAATCCACCTCTAATCCCAACATGAAGAGACCGGAAATGACGGCTATGATGGTTACGCCCAGAACATCAGGCCATGGTTCGCCAAGTGAATGAGATTCGATGCCAAAGAGCCACTGCCGTAGTTTCTGTTCGCTTGTGTAATCGATGGTGGCACTTGCGACTCTGGCGCAGGTAGCTGCTGCCATTAGAAGCTCCGAAATGTTCAGCCAGATTATCAAAAAATCGACGACATCGCCTAATTTTCGTTTGGAATTGCTTTTGCTCGTGTAATTTAAACCACAGATCGCTAGAAGAGAAATTAATTATTTTTTCTATAACAAAATTAGGTGGTCTTTACCTGAAAGTGAGACGGTAATTGCAGATACAGGTAATGCTACAATAATCCCTGCACCTGAATATTCTGAAGCGGCCAGGCCGATTAAAACTAAGCCCCCCAAGGCCCAGTGAGTACACACGAATCCATAATCATCGTGAGTATCCATTTTGATAAAAAGAGCATCCTCCAAAAGTACTATTTTTTCTTTTAAATAAACTGCTTATACCACCATCTAGGAACTTGAACCACAATAGGTAAGTAATATAGAATCGAGTTTGAACAATGAATTTTGATTGTACAAAAAAAAATGCTTGTATACTGCCTTTCAAACGTATTAAAGCCCTATAATAATCCGTGGTTTTAAGAAGAGTTCATTTTGTCCCTGCTTATTGCGAATCGGACGAATTCATTTGGAAGAGAGTGTACAAGTACAATTAATAATAGATGTTTGTAGACTAAACAAAACCATACAAAACATCAACAATCTAGCAAAAATATAAACATAAATAGACAACAAAAATGGAAAGAATTTTATTAAGTATTATATTATTAATAAGCACACACAATTTTGATGAAAACATTTAAAATGACAAAAATGCGTACTTAATAAGAATAGAAAAAGAATTTATAGACAGTAATCAATAAACCGAGCTTTCCTCACCTACCTCTAGTAATTGTACTAAGCGGAGTTTTCGTTGTTCCGATCAATGTTGTACATTATTTAATCGTTCACTAAAAAAATAAATGTTGCACTTCCATTCACACCCCCTGTACAGGATCACATATTAAAGACAAAACTTCTCTGCACCATCAAAGCACATGTATTTTCTGCATTACAGCTGCATTGTTGGGATCGATATTTTCGTAAACGCAAGCGCGCTTTTTCTAATTCGGCCTTTCCCGTTTTCTTCTTCTTCTTTTTATTCGTTACAATTCTCAAGGAAATACTGGATTTAAAAAAATTACTCAAAAGAAAAAATTGGTAAGGATCGTAAATAAGAAAATAAAAAAGAGACTTTATTTTCTGTTCTTTTTTTATTTAACGAAACATATGGGCGTGTTCGTATATAATTTTACTCAACACACCTTGAACTTTAACGAAAACATCTAATTGAATGATTAAAATAAATAAAAGAAACAATATATTAAATAATGTGCTTGACGCTCTGTCCTCCTAGCCGGATTTGGTTTGCATTCTTAGAGGGAGATATCTCTGGTAGTGGAGTAACGGTCTACTCTCTTCAAAGATGAGTGGCAGATTGGAGTGTGAGTGACATCTCGACAATGGCTGCACAAGAGGTGTATGTGGTGATAGATGCTTCTAATGGTTGCACGGAAGGCTTGTGCTTTCGACAATGACTACACAGAAGGCTTTGTGTTGCTCCTGACAATGTCTGCACGGGAAGCTTACTGAGTGTTTCCAACAATGTCTACACGGAACGCACTGGGGCTGGAGCGGTTAGCGCTCTTGTTTTTATAGAGCTTTTTCGTAGCAGGGGCTTCATTGGTCTAAATGTGTAGTCGAATCACAGATGACCAGAGCTCTATCTCTTTCATCAGGAGGTGTTTTTGTATTTACTCCGGGGGTTGTCTTAGCGACCAAATTAGGGGATGCAATCCTATTCACCGACCTATCTTGAACGAATGCGGTTTCATTTGAATTCGTCAAGGGGCACCCTAAATTTTGCTTAGTTTCGACGATCGTCATCATATGACATTGACTGACGTTGTCTATCTGACGTTTTGTAGACGATAATTTATCAATTTTATGTAATTTGATAAAAATTTAGAAATTTGAGAAAAGGATTGAAATCGAATTATCCCGCCGCTCGTACCATTTTGTAGGAAGGGTCTGTTAATGAACCCTTCTTACTGTATAGAGTCGGCTTTACTTTAAATAAATGAGGGTTTTTAGATGTCGTTAAAATTTGGTAAACTATCAAATTCTACTTATTTACGCTACCACCATCGGAGTTTTAAGGAACACCGGGCCCTAAAGCTAAGCCTCATTTATTTATTTAAAAATTTCATTTTTCCTGGAGGCGTGTGGGTAATTAGACTCAGAAGCTGTTTAAAGTAAATTCAGAATGTAAACTATACCCAAACTAAAAGATTAATGTTAGGGACAATATTTGAGTATATTGACTGAGAAAACAACTTTACAACAATAAAAATAATCACCATCAACAAGGTAGTTTGACGGGAGAATTCAGCAGCAGAGAACCTCGCTACAACCTTCTTGGGGTTTCGTCTGCTTAAAAGGGGGATCTTCTTCACAACTTTCACCTTCACTAAGTAATTTAAAAAAAATACACTCACGGAGCAAGTTTAAAAGAATAATAAAAAATAAACAAAGGGTGCAATTTAAATTTTGAAATTTGAATGGACACAGTAGGAAAAAAATACGAAATTTTTTAGTTAATGACGTTCGTTTCAAGCGAGGGTTAAACGAATGATTTTGAAGATTCGATTACTTAGTTTTTTAAGAGAGGAACCTCGAACTTCTCTCGGAAGTGACCCGATGAACATTAATTAATTTTCGAAATCCCTCTCTTCCGCGGGATCGTTTATGTAAACAAATCCCTCCCGAGAGGTGTCTTAAGTTGCCTACATCAAGGTGCAAATTGGTCCAATTTCGACCGTTCTTTTTTTTCTGCACGCGTGGGCATCTACTCCGTCTTCACGCGGGAGATTTGCTGACGAAAAATTTATTTATTTTAGCGATATCTAAATGGCTCTTAAAAGGATGTTTAGACTAACTCGTCTGGGAACTTGTTTACGTTAAGATTAAGTTGGAAATTCCTCTGTTCAATTCGAGCAATAAGTAAATTAATTTTGATTGGATTTAGGGCGAAAATTTTCGGCTGCTTACAGTTCCTTGATCTATTATTTTGACGTGTCTAACATCCGTAATTTTGACGTTTATTGTCATCTGTCATCGTGACGTGCTTCGTCGGTCGCTAAGCAACATTTCCAAAAAAAATTTTTAGTACTACAATTTAATAGAATTGGTGTCCGATTGGAACCGCGTCACAACTGCTTCTACTGCCGAAGTTTCGTTCTCCATCGACTAATGAGAAGTAGCAACATCACCACCATGAGACAGTCTCATCGACTAACGAGAAGTAGCAGCAACACCGCCAGCAGAAGTAGCAGCCCTGAGGAAGTTTTTCTGCAATAGAGAACGAAACGTCGGCGGTAGAAGCAGTCGTGACGTGATTCCAACCGGAAGCCAATTCAATCAATTATGGACATTGGCTGCGGAAGCCTTCAAGTTAAATGCTACAATTTGTTTGTCTAACACGTAACAAAAAAAAATTGAATAGCTTGAATCGCGACATCCTGCGATCATTTTTGACACACAATTGCAATGGATGTCTCGAGCTACGCTTCTGCTAACGAGGCTCAAAATAGGGCCGAAACAGCTGTACAGAAGATGCTTGAGGTATCCACTACAATCAAAACCGATTTGCAATAAAATTTTTAAAACTTTCAATATGCTTTGACAGCACGCTTGGCCGCCTTGCATGAGATGACTTATTAAGTAGTAAACTGTCTGCAACTTGTCATTTCTAATGCAATGTTGTGTCAAAAAATGATCACAGAATGTCGCGATTCAAGCTATTCATTACTATTACATCGCAATTGCCAATAATCTGGGACAGATCGGTTTGGTTTGCAGTGGAAGTCTCGAGCTATGCTTCTGCTGATGAGGCCCGAAATAGGGCCGAAACAGCGTACAGAAGATACTTGAGGTATCCACTCCAATCAAAACCGATTTACAATAAAAAAAAATTAAAAATAACATAATAAATTATTTTAACGGAGACTTAAAATTGTCACTCTACCTTTCACCAGACAAGAATCTACTTTAATTTAAAAATAACAAAAAACCTTTAAGAAATCTGCATTGGATATTAAAGGCTACAATCTTCTAAGACGTCGGTCTTCAATTCTTTCGAAGCGACCACGCCTTCTTCTGTTTTGTTTTTAATAACACGAGGTATTTTTTATAACAGAAAAAAATAAACATTTGGAATCCGCGTTTATCTATTAACAATTGAAGATCAAGGCCATACAAGTTACCTGGGCCCAAAACATTAAATGCATATTTCTCAGTCCCTAATATTCTCCGACTTAAATATATGATAAACGTCAAGCAATGTCATATAGTTGCAGGCGAAACGTCAGGTTGACATCTACGTATCAAAGCAAAGATGACAATTATCACAATAAACAAAATTAAAGTCGCCTCTTAACGAATTAAAGCGCAACCGCATTCGTTTCTGGTTGGTCAACAAATAGGATCGCACCCTCATTTTGACAGCTACTGAACCAAACACAAAAGGACTGCCCTCCGACAAATAGGACGCAACTCTGCTCTGTGATTCGAGCAAGCAAACAGGCCAATGATGCAGAGTTACCTAATCCCCTCCACGAAAATCCGGTATAAAAGAAAGAACGCAAACCGTTCCAGAGAGTGGTGTTTATGCAAAATTGTCGAACAGCACTCACACCACAGTTTGTGCAGAGTTGTCGAGCAACACTTACACCATCGCTTATGCAGAATTGTCGAACATTTTTCAATTTCCTATGTACTGAACAGATCTCGGTAAACCCCTATTTTTCACGTACTCCATCAAAGCCAGGCCAGTTGACGCGGAAAAGAAGTAAGAAACAACGTCAGAATCGGGACATTTTGAAAAAGTTTCTACATCAGTTACTCCACCAGTTACTCCACTACTAGCAACAATGCCATCCCAGAGCAAGAGACCAACTGCGTCGTTTACTTCTTGTTTGCCAAGGATTGTGACCAAACACAACTTCAACTCCATTCTGTTGCAAGATCCCAGGCGGTGTCACAAACGTGTTATTTTGATTATTGAAATTCATATTTATTATGTAAATAAAGTTTATGTTGTGCTAAAAACTACCTACGATTATCTTCTAGATAAAAGCGATGGTAACTATCTGCCTATCTGAAGGTTTAGTTGAATAGGAAAGCTGTTAAACGAATTCCTCTTGCCACGTAACATGATTTTAACGGCAGCATAACGAATTGAAAATAACTCCAGTACAATAAGACCCTATAAGTTGCATGATTGCGATAGTTTCGAAAACAAAAATTATTACAATACAAATACTAATAATAAGTAAAAAAAAGTAATAAGAAAAGAAAACCAAATTAATTTGTGTCTTGTAATTCTTAAGTGAGTTTAAACTAAATTAAGGATCTGATTAAATTCACAGTTTCTTGTAATTCTGACTAGCTAATTAATTTTTATTTTCCACGCAGAAAGTAAGTGGAGAAAGGTACTTGTACAACGACTATTTTCTCTCAATCTCAAAACCTGTCGTACGAAGTAAACAAAAACAGTGAAATTGCACAAGAATTCAAGTGATTTGCATTGATCGTCTTTACGTGCTCGTCACTGACCCCGTTGTAATTAGTACAGGTGCACTTGAAACAAAAGAAATCTTCGGATTATGTAATCAATATTTACGTTCGAATGCGCATCATGTAATAGAACTGGTAAGACGATGTCGTACCTGGTCAAACCTCACCACTTTGTTTCTAAGTCTTAAACGACGTGACCACTTACAGCTTTCAGTATCCTTAGTTGTCGGTGAAATTCAAATTCTAAGAAAAATGCAAGTAAGTTAATTTATTTTATTATTTTTTTTAATTTATCAATTTAATACAATAATAATAATACAGACATTTGATTGAAAATACTTGCAATACTATAATAACTTATCTAATGCCAATATGATATAGTAGAGTAGATTTTTTTAAATAAAATCTGTTCAAAATAATACTCCTATTTAATCAAGCAAGAATAATTTGTTTACATCTTTCATTTTAAAAAGAAACTCGCTCAATATTCATTAGGTGCATTTTATAAACCCAGCTGAAACTTCGTTGATTTATTTATTATGGTAATTCCTACCCAAAGGTACATTAATTCTACTAAGTTTGACGACTTTCAACTTTCTCCGTTTGATCAAAGGTATTTTATTGGCTTTATACAGATATTTTACATCGGTTGCGTCATGAATTTCAAATTAAAGAAATTTGTCTCGCGCTCCGCCTTTAATGTCCGAATACACGGACCACTTTCAGTAAGGGCTAGCGATCGCTAAAAATGGGGCAGGACACGTTAACGTTGATTTATTCTCAACCACTTCTGTGTTTAAAAATTCTTTAAGTTGCGGACAGCTGAGAGAGTACTTTACGTAATTGTCATTTAAACATGACACAATAAATCTTAAGTGACGTTTTGTTTCATACATCAATTGCAAAAAGAAAACGCACACTTTGCACTTTTCACAATCACCTAACGTTGAAAAAAATTTGGACAGCTTTTAGCGATCGACCTCTACCTCTAAAAGTAATCAGTGTTTTTGGAGCCTTATTTTAAGATTTTCTTATTCTTGCTTATTTTCGCAGGTGGCGTATTTATTTGCTTTTACTTTAGCGTTGATATACCCGTGCGTATCAACGCAAATTAGTTTCCCGAATGAGATAGCCCATCGAGCTGTAATACAAAATGCCAAGGAAGAAGCAGCATTGCCCCCACACTTACTGAACGATTTTTATAAAAATCCCAAAATCTACGCGGCGTTAGTACAAAGTTCTTGGTTTGGACCCGGGGAAAACCTCGTGAGAGAAAGAGAAGCCGACAAGGTGCCGAAGAAGGATATCATTATCATATTAAATCATGCAGGGTTGCTTCCACAACAGCGCTCTTAAATTTTTATTCGTGTTATGTTATTAAGTTTTTTTTTATGTATCAGTTAATAAAATAAATAAATAATTTCATATATATAACAATATTTGAAACGGGCTATACAGGGTGTAATTGAATTGAGTGCAGGGCGGTTGCTTGGGTTAAGACGACATGTGGAGTCAAAATGTAACCGTTTTAGAGTTATGAAGAAATACCAGCATGAAATACTTACGGCCATACGCGGGCGTAGGTGAGGTGTTGTCAGACGTTGATTTCTTCGTTTATTTAAAATTTAAAGCAACAAAATTATTTTCGCTAAAAAAAACATTTTAAATCGTTTATTCCCAATAGGAACATTACTTTGGATGCAGAAGTTTGCATTCTTTTTGTCACATTTTGATGTAAGTTTTTAAAATTCTATATTGTTTTTTCTCGAAAACGATTGCTTTTAGAACACCATGTTATATAGTGTATTCTTCAACTTGATGCAAAAAAATTAATAACGTATGTGATACGAGATATTCTTAAAAATAAATCTAGAGACTCTACTTGTGTTGAATTTACTGAATCTACAGGGTGTTCTTCAACTTGATGCAAAAAAATAATGGCGTATCTGGTACGAGATATTCTCACGAATGCATCCAAATTAAAAGGAAAAAAACAATAAAAATTTCATACCGACATCTGGCAATTCCCTGTGAAATGTTTAGAACCGCTGGACGCAACGGACGGTAACCTTTACTCACAATAAGTGTTCGTTCCTCCCCTGCGCGAGACGTAAACATACGTCGACTCGACGAAGCAGGGATTCACATGCGTTACGGAATTGGTTCTGTTTTCGGATATTTTCCACTGCGTGCGATGAGTTCGTCTATTGTATTTACTTCTTCGGCGTACACTAGATTTTTTAAATGTCGCCACAGATAAAAATCTAATGAATTAAGGTCTAATATTTTCTAATATTTAAATTTACATCCTCTAGGAGTTCCGGCAAATTAGTTTGCAAGAAACGTAAACACCATTTCGTCCAAGCGATTAGGAAAAACAAATAGACCGATTAAAGTGCCGTTTAACATACCTGCTCACAGATTGACCGAAAAGCGTTGTTGAAAACTACAGCGCCGCATTGCATGAGGATTTTTTTCTACCCACACTGCATCCCTTGTAAACACTGATTCGTCGTAACGCTCTGCATACATACAAACGTCTTGCAGCCAATGCATTTTGACCACATTCGCCGTAAATTAAAATCATATCCACAAGAACAGTATTGGAAAATTCGGCCACGTTTTCAACGCGACAAAGTACAGCTGACAACTGACCCACTTAACAGCCGATGCTGACATCAACAAATTTCTCCGAGGACGTAATTACGTCATAAAAATAGACCAGGGACTATCAAACGGTTTCATCGTTTGCCAAAAACATTTATTATCTTTAATATTTATTAATCAATTGTTATACAAAAACTGCTTCATTCACGTTTAATGTAAACTTTCACTGGTTTCATTTTTTGTATGAAGTTAAGAAACACCCAATATAACATTTTTTGATTGTCTTGATCCAAGTTACCACCCTGTGATACTATTACAGGCAATTCAATTACACCCTGTACATAAGACAGATACATTTATTTTATGAAAAGAAGAACATGATATTCTATTTATTTGTGTCAAGGAAATAATAAACAAAATTCTTGTCCAAATTCTCTGCATTAGAATTTCGTAGCGACTTCTCACAGAATACTTAGTATTCGCAAACTTTTGTATGTTTGGCAATATGAACTGAAGAAGCTGTCAACAGCGAAACGTTTAGGATACGCCTTTCCCGTTTTTGACTAAAAAAACCTAACTTAATTATAAACAAACAAAATTGTGAAAAATATAAAAAGGAAAAATATCTCATTAAAGGCAAAGGTTAGGAAGCAGACGCTGTGGTGCGCTTACAAGCTAAGCCGAAGGTATCTACCGCAGTAACAAAATTTACTCTTCATCAAACAGGAATCCAGTAAAACCATTTCCATTTCGACAACAATTAAAAAGACAATAACTTTTGCTTTTTAAATTGAATGATATTATTTTTATGTCGTGGTTAAATGTTCCATAAAATTAACTTTCAATTAGTTATGCACTTGCCTACACAATATGTGGAAAATCTTGGTGCTAGTAGCACAATAATGCCAGTCACGCGGAGTATAGCGCAAGGTTCGATACTGGGTCCTCACTTCTTTATCCTTTTTATGAACGATCTCCCTTCATATATGGAAAACTTTACGGTTCTATATGCAGACGACACCACAGAAGTAAGAGTTTTGATGCTATCGAAGAAATGTCTACAATCTCGTTAACAAAATTAACGGACTGGTTCAACTCCAATGAGAAAACCGAAAAAAAATTGTTTACTTCATCAAGAAGAATGGACTCCTTAAAAATAAAATCCATTAGATACCTTGGAATCCATCTTTATTCACGGCTTCACCGAAGAACTCGGAACGCAATTGGCAATTGTTTACGCAATAAGGATTGTCCATATTGTGAACAAAACAGCAGCTATTAGCGCGTATTATTCTCCTTTTTTTTTCTCAAAAATGTCCTACGGCATCCTTTTTTGAGGTAGATCTTCGAGCGGCTCAGACATCGTCCTGCTCCAAAAGAAAGCAATCAGAGCTATAGACTCACTTCCACAAACAGCCCACTGCAAATCATTATTCCGAAAGTACAAGATACCAAGCGTTTATATTGTGGTTCCTTTCGTGTTACTAATTTATTTATAAAACTAATTACAATTTATTTACAAGACTGATAATACGAGCATCGTTGCCGCGGCGAATATCAATCTGATTTTCGTGAATCTTCGTTGACGAGTGACTCTTTTTTCTCCCTCGGGTTAATTACAAACCACGCTTAACCCATACTTAGAAGGATTGCATTTCCTCGGAATTCTGGAAGGAACACCGAACGTCGCTTAGTCGGTGTAACTGGAACGAGACGAGTCATCGAGTCCAGGAATGATCGATCCTCTGTCGCCACAATATTTACCATCAACTGCTCGCAACAAAAAGAAAAGCCTTCGAGATCTACTTGTGCGACGAAGTCGACACTTATATATCTATGACTTATATCCTACCCGAAAAGCTGACAACCTTCTGATACCTTTTAACCGACCTGTTATCTCTAACATCAAATCTGATGAGCTTCTGGAGAAAGCTTTTTACTCAATTGAATAGTTTCTTCTCCAAAAATTTGCTTGTTAATTTTTCATTTAATCTGTTAAATTTTGACTTGTACTGTTGTCAGTACCTAAATCAAATTATTATTATTATACTAATTATTGACGGTTGAGGAGATATTTAATTTTATTTAAAATTTCGTATTAATTAAAATCTAGAACGAGTATTTACTGAAACATTTTACTTGTTTAGAGTAAAATATCAATTTTCTAAGTTTTCTAAGTCTGGGTGTAAAATGTTGTTATACACACACATACATACAATGGTTATAAACAAAACAATGATTATGTAAATCATTTTAATTAGTTAATGCTAAAAATAAAATGTACAACTACTTAACGCAAGTTAAATAAAATAAAACAATTTTATTAATACATCTTTTGAATTAATTAATTACTTATCATTAAAAATCACAAGTACAAAATATAATTAACAAATGTAAGAATTGATTGTTATGAGTTGCCAATAATAGTTTTAATGATTAAATGTAATTTTAATTAATTAATCCGTTCCGATTTATGTGATTCATGCCGTTGCTATTTTCTATTTTTGAATTCTTAGTGATAACCATAATTACGTTGTTGATAAAGCTGCCTATCACGCAGTAAAACGTAAATTCGGAATTTCCCTACTGAAAAAATCACCTCACAACAGTAAACGAATGATACGAGGGTAAAGCTGAATTTATTGAAAATGAGAAAATCTAGGAGGCCGTGAAAAACCAAACATACAGTGTTTACAGTTATACAGAGTAACTCTTTATCTGCCATTTTGACGTTACATTTGTTAGAATCCAAGTTACCAATTTTTTAAAATGATATTACAAGTAAAAAATGGAATTAACCAGAGAACATTTTCTAATCATTATTTATTATGATTTTAAAAGAGGTTTAAGCACTTATGAGTGCAAAGAGTTTAGATTCGGCTTTTAGTGAACAAGCACCTTCCTTGGCTACAATTTACCGATGGTATAAGGAATTTGAACGCCAAAGGAACTCTGTTCAGCATCAAAAAAGAGCAGGACAACCTCCTACGGCTGTTATCGACAAAAACATTGCCGCTGTTAAAAAATTGATTGAAGAGGACAATAAAGCCACTTATGCAGTAATAGAGCATCAACTCAAGATTGAATCCTCAGCTGTTAGAAGAAATATACGCGATCATTTGCATTTAAAAAAAGTGGTTAGTCGTTTTGTGCCGCATCACCTTTCCGACTTCCAAAACGCAGAGCGTATAAGAATTTGTCATGAAACCTTAAATTATATTAAATAATGGCGGACACCAATTTTTTTTTTTTGGCTATTTTTTGGGTTTAAAAGGAATTTGCGGAGTGTAAGGTTTTCGTCAGAAGAAGAGATTGATGCCGCAAGTTCACACTTATTTTGAAGGTATTCTGAAAGATGATTGGTTGAGAGCTTTTGAACAGCGGAAAGAATGATCAAGTGTATCATTGCTGAAAGGAATTACTTCGAGCATATTTAAAATAAAATCCTAGAAAATATTAACCGTGTTTTTTATTCTCAGTAAATTCAACTTAACCCTCGTATACACTAAACTCAAACACAAAAGTTTCAAATTCAATAAAACTATCACAAAAGAGAGTACAGTTTATTAAAAATTACAAAATTACATTAAATCAGTCTTGCATTAACAACCGTGTGTAGTATTACTCACACACATACACACTTAATAATAGTAAATAATAAACACGCACACACGTGGTTTGCCTAAATTTTATGTATTTTACTTCACGAAATTGCTTTCTAATAAAACACGTATATTGGAGTTGTAAATCCTAAAGGTGTAAACTAACTCATTAGTGTACTTGTAACTTATCTATAAGTAGATGTAACGAGAAATAAAATCTGGAAAACACACAACACTTATAAAGTAAAACAGTCAGTCAGTAATTGTTGGATAAAATACCTACATACGGACACGTTACATAAATGGGGTTTGTAAATAATATAATATTGGCCTATCAGGGTGTAAGTCTACTGGAGTACATGTACATATCTATTAAAATTAAAACAAAAAATCGAAGATATTTAAACACTGGGATGAACAACACGTACACGAACACCAAAAAGAAAATATTCTCACTTCCACAAACATCTATTTTATTACTTTGATGTAAATTGAATTTTATTAATTAAAATTAAATTAAGCAGCTACTTTTGTAACACATACTAATCAATACTTATACAATTTTAAAAGCGGAATGTTACATAATTTTATTTTGAAAGTCCAATAATAACAATGGGGCGGGGGGTGTTTTCAATATACAGTCCGTGTAATTTTCAGTCCAGTGAACAGTTAAAATGCCATAATACATAATTGAACTGTCTCAACGTATTTACACATTCTGAATTTGTTCATGGTAGTTAGGTACATTGAACATTGTAACATCGCTATTAATAATGAAATAACAATTTGTGAATTTTTGGCGTTAGGTTTGACAGCTTGGCGGTTGAACTTAGAAGCGACGTGCATCATGCAGTGAACAAATTATCGGTCACAGCCAACTTGATCAGAATTTTTATTTAGAAACTCGTTACAGTGTAGCGCGGAGCGACATTTCTGATTTAGTTTTGACTGACTGGACTAAAAATTGCACGACCTGTATATATGTATTATTATATTGTTGAATTGTAACTTTTTATCTATATAAATACTATAATTATACTGTATAATTAACATCAATCTTATATCTAAGACTTCTTTTATGATTTATGATCACACTACGCGCATTATGGAGCATTGCCATGGTTACGCGATACGAGAAGCTACGAGAAGTGCCCACTCTTTAGGTAGCCAGGGCAACACTCGGAAATGTCCGAAGCCTGTTTATGATAGTGTAAAGTTTAGCAAAACTTTTTCTTTAAAAAATTATTGTGAGTTGTATATGAGATAGATAGGCACAATAATGTTGTGGATGGACCTAAGAAAATTTAGCATCTTTCACAAGGCGTTAATCACTTATTGACACTAGTGTACATTTGCATAGGCAATCAGTTTACACGTCGTCAGAAAGACCTAAAAATTGGCCGAACATTAAGGCAGAAAACTTCATTTAAAAATGCCCTACATTTTCGTATAGTAGAGTACCTATTGACTTCTAAACTTATTCTAATTCTCTTTCTTTGAAGTGGCGCTGCGATCTCTTCCCTGCTCAGAATTATTTTGGGCTTTTTTTAAGAAGGCACAAAAACTATCGAAACCATTCTGGCCAAACTTTAATTCTGATTCCTTCAAATTATAGCTACTTTGCAGACATGTCCATAACTTTTATAGCTTATGAAAATTCGCATGTTTAAAAATACTTAATTCACATTTTTTTAAGTTGGTTAAACTAAGCAGTGGGCCTACTATAATGTAACAAAAATACATTCGTCCACATACAACAATGAAAACCAATAAAAACAAAAATTGGAAAAGAACTTTTCACTAAAACAAACTACCATAATCCGTCTGGCGCGTGGCGATATAATTGGCGTAATATCATGAGCCCCTTTCACATTTACTGACACAATAATAGATAAACATAGACAGAGGTATGACCACAAGAACCAAAGACGCCGCGAAGAAATTAAAAACTATCGAACTAATGTATTTATCACTTAAAGTAGTAACGTTTCTGCGAGACTCAAAGTCGGTTAAATTATCATAATATGAGATGTCCATGTCCATGTCCACGTCCATGTCAACTTCTTCAGTTGTATTCGGTATCACAACCGAAGGTAGAACTCGTTTTTTCCGATTCTTAATAACGTGCAATTCGAGAGGTTGATCATAATCAACCTCAATACCCTTATCAACCAAATCCGTGACAAAATCGAAATTCTCAATCGGATTGTCTTTCACATTAACGTAGAGCAGACGCCTCAATTTGCTAAGCCTACCGCAAACTTCACTAGATAACGCACTTAACTTGTTGTTACTTAAATCTAAGTATACCAACTCGGGAAGGCAGTCGAAAGCAGTCGCTTCTACTTCCGCGATGGTGTTGTGATCGAAAAATAAATACCTTAAATTAGGGAGGTTGCAAAAGGACGTAAAATCACTATGTCTTAAAGCACTAATACTGTTGTAGGAATACGAAGCTCCCGTGATGCTCGAAGTGTCGTTGATGACTTCTAGAAGAAGGTCTGCTGGTATGTTTTGCAGATTCTTGTGCGAGAAGTTTAGGGTGTCGGGGTGAAGCTTGCCACCAATATCGTCGAGTTTAATAAGAAGTATTAATCTGAAAATTTAAGAAAATAATGTAAATATTGGACGAGTTGTTTAAATAACTACATTGCATGTCCCTTTTAAAAGGGTACATTGAATAAAGTAAAAAGCAATTTCATTGTTTAATTAAGAAGTTTAGAATTTAAGAAAGCTTTTACATTCTCAGTATATCAGTAAATCACGAGCACGTTTGTTTACTTTGTCTATGGTTTGGTAATATAATACGGGAATAGGTTTCAGGCAGAGGGATGTAAGAAAAAAAAGAAGTTAGAGCGAGCAGTCTCCTGGTGGGCTTTGAGTGGTAAACGTATTGGAAACGTACGAAAAATACTCTCGTCCGCGAGTGTTGTCAATAAAATGTATTAGATGCTTGTTAAGGGTTTTGTGTGGAATATCGGCCTTGAGAAGGCGATAGCTTGCCAGAGATAATATCGGCCTCGCGATGGCGATATTTTGGTAAAGATAGTTTCGCAATACTTCGACCTAGACTTGGCGAAGTGAAGGGACCCTTGAGCGTGGCGGAATCTTGAGCACCCGTCGAGGACGGTGTTGTATTGTCACCAACAGTACGACATCGCCGGGGAACAGTCACAGTATGGCAACACTGTTAGGGGACCGATGATGTCGGAAACAGCTAGCCGAATACCTGACCTCGTGGATTGCATTGTGCTTCGCAAGAACGATCTTGACTTGGTGTTGACTATGCTTAGACCAACGTGGCTAACACTATAAGAGGCAACAGCACCAAGGACTCTGAGAACGTGCCCTCAAAAGACAAGGTATGCTAATATCCACCTGAGGCTCATCTTTATGCATGCGAAGTATGAAGATAGACATTCGAGGATACCTTCTCCGTAAGTTTCTATATCTACAGAGAGTTATTAGTGATTTTATAAACGTAAATTACATTCAAAACGCCTGGATGTTAAGATGTTTACCCTCAGCTCTGAAGTGGTCGTGAAAGAGAGAAAGGAAGCAAGAGAAGAGAGATCTAATCAAAGGTTGAGTGAATGTTTAATGTAACTCCGTCCTCTGACAGAAATACTTGCCAACATTTTAACAAAAAAAATTAGCCACCAATGCTTTAATTTATTTATTATGACTAACAAAGTTATTAATAATAAAAAAAAAACTTGCACTGATTTATACAAGTGGATACACTTATTTATCAGTACTCAAATTACTTTTGCAATTTCTTAAAAAGGGACACAAATTATGCAATTGCTAAGATAAATTTTATCTGAAGTACGATCTCACGTGTTATTCATTCTTAACTGGAATTAACAAAAAATAAATGAAATTAATGAAATCAGAACTAGAATGAGTAGCACGTGAAGCTACTTCAGATAACAAGTTAATTCAATTAAATAAAAACTAAACAAATGCTTGTAATTTATTGCACACGTGAGTCAAGTTATATTGAAGCCATTAAACGTTCAAAAAAATTGCTAAAAGTGTTGTAAACTTAAAGTACCTCTTCATTCATCAACTCCTTCAATTATTATATTAAAAAAAATATTATTTTAAATACAGTGCCTTCAAATAAAACTAACAGCCACGTGACCTTTGGCATGGAAATGAAACTGTGAATTTTTTGATTACCAATTTTTCCATAACATCTTACTTGCTTGTAATTTAGTAAGTTGGGTATTTAAAATTAAGAGCTTCTGTTTATAGTCAGTAGATTAAAACAAATTTACCTTCAATTTCAATACAATAAACCATAAAATCAAAGTCAAATTTAAAAATTTGTCTGCATCAATAAAGCTTCTACCTTGGATTAACCTTAATCTAAATCTTCCTGTTTAGATAGTTACAGGAAGTATGTGTAAAGTAATTTAAACGTATACGCATCTTTATCTAATGCAAACATAGATCGAGCAAACATAAATTCATGGTAAACAGGCCACGTGAAACCTAATTAAAATTCTGTTTGCCCCAAGTATACAACAATTAGTTATGTAACGGAAATTAAACAAAGGTTTGATAACGAAAATTCCGGATTTGACGAGAAATTTCTCGATTTCCTCGACAAAAACAGGGCCACCCACATATCTAAATGCTGAGATTTATGAAGCGATAAAACACTTACGTGATGAGGATTACGTGTCTTACGGGGATTAATTTATTATTATCCATTGTGTTTAGTACCTGAAACAAAAATAAACTAATCATCTTAAAGGACACTATTTTCTTTAAAAAAAAAAGGGAGGAACCTGATAGAGCTACAAAGTCTGGCACCTTAAAGTAATTTTAAAAAAAGGTTCTATTCGTCTTCTCGTCATCTAAAAATACACATTCGAAAAAAATATTTTTAAAACTCTCTATTTTATCGCACTTAACGTAATTGTATGCCAATTGCGAATACGGCTGGCGTTTGTTGTTTACGAAAACAACTCGCTTTCTGTTTGCGATAAAAAATGTTCCAGTTGTTTGCAGTTTTAAAATTTTTTAATTAAACAAATAAATACAATGATTAATTCGAGATAAAGCCCAAGGTCCAGGCAATAAAATTTCTCTCGTGCAAAACCTTACTTACGATATTACAGACTGATCATTAGTTCATTGTTTGTTAATCTTTTAAATAGCGTAAGCTAAAAGCCACAACTTATTTATAACTCTAACATCTTCGGAATAAATGCAAAAATAAAATATACATAAATATTTCATTCTCGAAGCCTCCCTTTAATAAAACGCCAACTTTTTATGTTATTGTAAACATAAATATTGTTAAAAATCACTAAATTATTATTCCCAAGCAAAACTGGGCACAACTCAATTTATAATCTCGTTTCTATGTAATTGATTTGAAAATACTTCCTGAGAACAATCAATATTTTAAGTTGTACCATCCTCTTCTGAACATAATATGTAAACAAACATAAAGAAGAAAAAATCCATTTGTATTGAAATCAATAATGAAAGCAGAAGTACACTCACAATCACAAGTATTGATGATGCACAAAACACACGAAACTGCAGTGTTCTACTTTGTGGTTCTACTGAGGATACTTGGAGGCGCCTAGACGCCCAGACTAATCGGGAGAGGGTAAAATAGTGTTTGCCAGAGAAAATATGAGGGAAGGAAATATATAGGACAAACTGCCATGAAGATCCATCGATCACCTTAACAAGCAATAAATTAGTTTGCTCACTGTTATTTGTGAGATGATATGTTTCAATTTATGAAATTATTATTGTAACAAAATGGCACGAATTCTCTTCAACTACAACGAAACGGAAAATTTCAGCTGCAAGTTATTTTAAATACTGTTCAATTTGAGCCGTTCAACATTTTTTTTAAACATAGAAATTCGTTTAATTAGCAAAGATTCATGAATGGTTCTGAATTGCTAATCAAAACAACATTACACCGATAGTTATTAAAACATATGTGCAACCGTATATACTTAGTCATTTTTGTAATTGATTCGGAAGAGATTTTCTTTCTCTTTACGGAGATACCAAGATTCCTTAAATGTGCTTACAAAATAACGAGATAATTCAAGAAAATCAGTTTCGAATAAGTAGGCCATGTTCATGCATAAGATCAAGTTGCCTAAATAATTACCTAACTAATGACATCTAGATAATGTGCACGTAAACAACAAATAAATGAAAGAAACATCATCGTTATTAATTTCGTTTGAATTTATATTAATTAAAATTATTAATTTTCCGCATTTTATACCAAAATTTCTTAAATTTGTTTACAAAATAACAACATAATTAAAAATCATTTCCACATGCGTAGACCATGTTCACTTATAAAATCAACTAGTCTAAAGACAAAATAATTGACAAACGATATCTATCTTTGCACCTAAGCAACAAATAAACGAAAAATGAATTGTAGTTAGCACTTTTTTTAATTATTATTATTAATTAAAATGAACAATCTTATTTTAAAATGATACAGATTAAAAATTAACCAATTAAACAAATTTCCTAATGCTATTTATTTGGTTGGATCCGATTTGAGACCTTTCAATAAAAATACACATACAGTACAAGCCACGAGATGGAATAGTGTTCATTCTAATTAATATAAATTCAAAGGGAATTGCTAACAATGATGCTTTCTTTTATTTATTCGTTGTTTACAAGCACATTTCATAGATATCATTTACTCAGTTATCTAGCCAACTTGATTTTATACATAAATATGGCCTACTCATTCGAAAATGATTTTCTTCGTTATTTTATAAGCAGATTTAAGAAACTTTGGTGTCGCTATAAAGACAAAGAAAATCTGTATCGAATAAATTACAAAAATTACAACTATAAAATCACTAGAGAATGCAATCGCTTCCTTGTATAATTTGCAAAAGATTTTCATATTTTTATCATTAATTCCTGTTCTTGTGTTTTGGGATTTTAGAAATTCAAAAAATGGGGTAAGTTTTTCTAAATTTTTCAATAAACCAAATTTTTTAAGGTACAGAATTCTGATGAGGCCCAATAAGGCCGAAATACATGTATAAACTCTTTCCTAACACTTTCTATATTGCCAGTTACACAATTTTAATAATTTTCTTAAAAATTACAACATTGCAAATTTAAAAAAGCACAAGTCGTACAAGTATTTTGTCAACCGCCCGTACAATTGTTTTTTTTTAATATTTCATAATTTGCATGAAAATTAGAGAATCTTTGCTATTCAACAGATTTTCTATCTTCAAAAATAAAAAAGTTACATTTCGTTTCATTTGGATATGCGTCTAAATCATAAAACCCTTGTGATTGAGAAGACACACGATTCATATTACCGGTCTTTTTCTGTATCACACAATTTCTATGCCGGGCGTATCGCCTTAAGCTGTGTCTCTCGTTTTATCTCTATTTAATACACGTAGGTAGACAAGGTTGAAGTCAGGAATGAATGTCTTCACGAACGACTTCAGCTGGGGCAATCATGCATTACACTAAACTAATTTATTTGTTTTATCGAGTTGCGTCGGAAGCCCATGGTTTTGTGATATGTAACGGCATTTATTATTTGAAATCGAAGAAAAAAAATATGAAAATGTATGATATTAGGAACGCATGAAAAAAATACGCTTACATTTAAAATGATCAAAATTAGGAATTACCACTTAAAATTTAAAAAATAAATTAAATAAAATTAAAATTTATTGCTATTATTATTATCACAGTGAAAAAGAGGTATATCTAATTTAAAGTTTGTCGACATTCTTCATGGACATTCGCAGTTATCTTCGCTGTCGTCACTGCCAATATTGTTATTAACAATAATAATCAAAGATTTCATTTCTTTATCCAACTATTTTTACGTTCACACCATCTGCAAATCTCCTTGTCTACGTGATTTATTGTCTTCTCCCATATTTCAGGTGTTACTGTACCCAATGCTTCTTTCCATATGTTAAGGACATTTTCCTGACTATAAACGTCTCTGCCAAACGAAGAATAATGACCATTCTCTTGGGCTACTTGATCTATCAAATATTGTTTATTTTCGCGATGATTTCTTGCAAGTTGTAGCAGTTCGACTTTAGGAGCTTCAGGCGGTATTACGATCTGCTTCGATTGTAACTAAGAACGAATTTCTTCTTTTTTCCAAGAAGCAATCGGTTCCTTATTTAACAACACTAAATGGTATGGAGCATTGTCTAATAGAATGACTGAAGGTTTTACCAAATTTATCAAAAGCTTCTCCGTCAGCAACTTCACGAAATTATTCGAATTCATAGAATCATGCTAATCGGCATTTTTATTGGTTAAAGAAAATACTAATTCAGCACCATTTATAAAACCGTCACTATTTCCTGCATGAACCACTATATGTAACGCTTTCCCTGACTGGCAGTATTTTTGACCGATTTTGCACTATCGTCCTGCCAAGATCGTTTATTGCCACCTCTTGCAAATCTCCAAGTTTCATCCGTATAAACAAATTGATACATTTTTTCCTCTCGGTATTATAATTTCTAAGAAACGTTACACAGTTATCTTCGCTGTCGTCACTGTTATCATCATTAACAATAATAATCAAGGATTCCATTTCTTTATCCAACTGTTTTTCACGTTCCTACCATCTGTAAATCTCCTTGTCTACGTGATTTAAAGGATCGAAATTATTTTTTTCCTTTGTAAAATATTCCAATAAATTGGAAATTAATTAAATTAGGAGTGAAAATAAATAAACAAAGTTGTCAAGTAAAACAATCATTTTTATTTTTTGTTTTTTTTTTTTTGTTTTAATTAATATTAAAGGTGACAGATCTATAACCTACTTAATGAATCATTTACTGTTGTAGTTTACCTTGACAACTTTATTTACTAAACACTAACTAAAGCCTAGGAAATAAAATATAACCGTTAAGCGTTGACCCTTTTCAACACTAAACGGTGGGTCTATGTCTATCAATATATTTTCATGGCTAACTAAAAATTGCCAATATGTGACTTAATCCCTTGATTCAATTACTCTCTAAAGATGTTAGTTACAAACTCAATGTTTTTAAGTGAATCACATTGTACCTATAATGTTACAATGACTTGTCTTGACATTCTTAAAAGTGACTTGTACTTTTTCGACAATCTTTTTGATTGTGATTTATTTTTCTCTTTTTATACAGATACTTTTAATAGTTATTTATGCAACTAGTGTGTAAAGTACCTAAGTTTTTTTACAAATTAAAATTTAAAGTATCTACTTTAGACACGGTTGTAGAAAAAATGAGTTAATATTTATTTGGAATGTATTAACTTAAAAACATAACATTTTCTAAACTTTCTTGTAATTTGTGAGTTACTTCTGCTATTTTCTTATAACTTAAAAAAAATATTAAATTAAATTTTGTAAATCATTCTTCTTCTGTATAACTAACGTTAATTTAAATTACATTGTTTTAAATTAAAATGTACTAACATTATACTAGTTTTCTTCGCAATCTTCAAAGCAAAATTTTATTGTAGTCCTATTTTTGAGTTACTTACAAGACACTTATTGGCACAGCAAATATTTAACATAATTAAAAGTGGACTATAACAACTAAATGTTTTGTGTTTCGTCACAAAAAATAAATTAAAAATAAAATAAGAGCAACTTGGTAAACGGTTCTGGGTTATTTACAAAACACATTTAACTCTTGTTAGACATACATACTAGAGCACGTTCAAAAAACAGCTGAAGTTGAACCGCAATCATCCTACATTATGATCATAACTGTGGTTTACGGCTTTCCCTAATTGTTATAATTAGAACTACATACATATAACGGACCCAAAACAACGACAATTATTTTTGTTTAATAAATAATTAGGAAACCTTATTTACAGAGGAACGTACATTAAATTAATGAAAAAAATTAGTGTACCAGTATTTGACTATTTCTTATTTTTATGTTTATCAACCTTATAAAGACCTTGCACTTTCCTCCTTCATATTTTTTAATTTTTCTGATTGAAGTTCTAAAGAAAGATTTTGAATGAAAAGAATGAATTCTAATGAAAAGAATGAATTCTATTTGATTTAAGATGGTTAAGTTTGTAATTAAAAAGAATACAGGCGTACATATTTTCTTAGTGATTTTAAAAATGGATAAAATGCTGCAAAGTAAATAAATTAATGAATACTTACGAGTTTTCTTTTCACGGCAGTCGAGGTATCACAGCAAGTTAGTGGATGGCGAACACGCTGTCCTTCAACTTTACCACCACAAACTGGATATTGCCAAATAACGTGAAATCCGGCTGCAACAAACACGAAATTGTTTAATAATGTAGAGTAAACACGAAACATGACTTTCACAGGTTTCATTTTTTGCATTAAAAAGTAGCATGGATATTTTTAAATATTGCAAACCAATAAAGTAAAGAAACAGACTAAATACATATGTGCTAAGAGCATTTCTATTTTAATTAGGTACACAATTAAAAAGAAGAAAACGTAAAATCGATAAATTTTATTTGAACTTCCTAAAAAAATAATTTAATCTAATCTAAGACAGTTCAGTGTATATGATTCATCATCTGCAGTAACATCTGGTTCGGTTTTTTTGCAACAATTTGGATTTCAAAATTATCAGCCCTCATGTTAATCGTAAATTCAAAAGGAATTTTATCAAAAGCTACGTAGATTCGACTTGAGAATTAAAAAATATATATGTATATAAATAATTAACGCCATTGAGATTAATCACATTCTTTATAAATCATCTCCAAAATTTTCACGTTAGTTGCAAATATTTACATCACGTTCGCTTATTTAAAAATGCAATAAAAGAAAGCGTGCTTGCGACGTTAATTGCCAATTTATTTGTGCAATTGTAAAGATGATGAAATATGAATCTGTCTAGGCTGATTAAAAAACTCTCCATCTTAATTAATCCACATCAGCTAAGTTTAATTCTCCATAAATCAGATTTTTAATTACGTTCTTATTACAAAAGCACACGCGCTTAATTCTCACAATAATTCAAAAATAAAATTACTTCCTTTTATAAACTACGCCAAAATTTGATTTCAATGATAAATAAACTCATGTCATTCTATGTCATTTTTTTTATTTTAACAATTTCCAAAAAAACATACATTATAGATATGTATATCCCGAGGTCCAACAGGTTTTCGAGAAGGGACAGGTATAGTATAAAAAACTAAAAAATGAATAATTGAAACTAGTGCTGGCAAAATCCGGAAAAATTTGAAACCGATTAATCGGTTTCTTTAAAAACCGGTTTCGGATATAACCAGTCATCCAAAAAATGGTTAAAACCGATTATTCGATTATCCGAAAAACTATTTGACTATTTGGATATCCAAAAATCGACTATTCAGATATTCAAAAATTTTATATCGCCTTTAACTGGGTGAACGGTTGAAAACAATGAAAGATCGTTTTTCGTTATACGTTTTTTTTTGGGGAATCGCCACATATTTTATAAATGACGCGCGCCCAGGCCTAGTTTCGGTTCCTACAATTTTTTTCTCATACTAATTGCACATCAGCTGCGAGAGTAAATGTCAGCTCCCAAAACAAAAGTTATATACAAAATAAATCAGTATTATAAAAAATATCATCCATATTAATCTAAAGAAATTGAAGATTTAAATTATTAAAACAATTTTACTCTAATTTACTAAACTTGCATAACTTCTGCTACTACATTCCTGTTGGGAGACGACTTATACCTATTTAGAAAATGTTTGCTATTGCAAACATTGAAATTATACATAATGTAGAATTCGTTGAGATTAAATACGCAAATACATAATAAAAGTAATTTACTAAATAAACGTGTAACTATGTACTACATGTATTTTTTTTTCTTATAGGTAATTACACTAAGTACTGAAGATCTCTAAATAAAAACTCATTTTGATATCCAGTTATTTGAATTTCCAGTTAATCGGATACTTGAATATCCGAATAATCGGTTATTCGAACTTCCGATTATCCAAAAAACTATTCATTTTCGAATATCCGGTTATCCGAATAACTGGATATTTGAATATCTGGTTATCCGGATAACCGGTTTCGGTTTTCAGGAAAACTGCGGATATCCAAAATCGGTTAATGGATCATCCAAAAAACCGGTTTCGGTTGCCAGCACTAATTGAAATTGTAAACTGATTTGCTGAATAATTATTTAATTAGCACAGAGGTGCAGATTTCATTAAAAATTAACAATTTTGACTTAATTGCTTAAAATCTTTGATATATACATTACTGAGCGACTTGAATACATAGTAACAAAAGTTATTTCCGAGAGTCAACTTAACACCACATTTTATGGGTTTATGATCGATAACTTGCGAATTACTATCATCAATCGTAAGCCCATAAAATGTAGTTCAATGGAAAGCTCGAAGGAAAGGGTATCCATACGTGTTATAATATACAGGTTGTTCCATCAGAAAAAATTAACTAATTTCGCAGTACGCGAACTGAACCGTACTGTTGCTAGACGTTCGATTTTCAAAAATATTGAATATCTTAAAAGTATAAATATGTAGAAATAGTTTGCTCCAAAATTGAGGTTCGTATCATTAAAAATGACAATTTGGCAACCGATCGAATATGACCTAATTTTTGAATAAAACTAAAGATAAAACGGTAAATACTCAAAATAAGTAAATATAACGTTATTCGTTTTAATTGGCTCTTCAAGGGCTACCCAAAACTGCAACAAAATTAAAAAATCATAAATAAGATCTGTAACTTTTTAATGAACCACCTGTATAGTTGGAAATAATTTTAAATTATGCGGAATGGAAACCTACACAACTCTTATTAAGAATTTTTTTTGATAACATATAAAAGGGCATTTTTGGACTATTTCAGAGGTTTGGGATATTTTATACAGAAATGCGCAAAAAAATTGGTTGTCGCTGTCATTCTTTGATAAAGTGTCAAATGTTTTATTAAAATGGTCGCGAGTGTCATAAGCTTTGTACAACGACATGTTATATGTATTTGTCAACTACAACATGTCCTGTGTATGTGTCAAAATGATTCAAATCTAACACTCTCGATAAGCGACATGTCACGTGCTTTCTATTTGTCAAATTGATTAAAATCTAACAGATTCGATAAGACAAGAAGATATTTTTTTAATTTGTGATGATTCTATAAAATGTTCATCGAATTTTTTGATGACATCAACAACCATTTTTTTGCACGAAACTGTGTAAGTACATGTAATTTGGGTATGATCAAAGCATGACTTTAATTTCTACAGCCAACCTTGAATGGAAATTTATTGAACCGCCTGTTATACATATAGGCAAGTAAAATATACCGACAGAATAAAAAAAAAATTAGTCCTAGTTGGCCTGAATTAAAAAGTTAAATTGACCAAGTCAACATGACCCCCACTATTGGGATCAAAGAAGAGATAAAAACAAAACTCAAAGTATAATTGAAGGGTTTGGTGCAAAAACCGGCCAGCTCCATTTTTCTTTGAAAATCACTTTTTAGTTGGATTTCATTCTTGCGCCGCATCGTTTGGAATTGAAAACGAACAGCTCCATGGTTTCTAATACGAAATATTTGAAACCAAATTTTCTAGTTTATTGAGTTTCCTTACTTTGAAAAACAGTTTTTTGTTGCTATTGAAAAATTTTTAAAAAATGGAGCTGACTGGTTTTTGCACCAAACCCTTCAATACCTTTTAAAAAAAGGAACAGAGAATGTCCAACATTTAAATTTATAATTGGAGTAGGCTATAAATTTTGAAATAGATTAGCAACACTAACTGTTGACAGCTTAATTTGAGTTTGACACTCTAATTAATTGCCAAGGGAAAACATTTGCTATGGTTGTCATTAAAACTGCATTAGCCTCTAGAGCTACATTTCCTTTAAATTAAAACGATTGAACATGAGAACCATATAAACGGTGATGCCAGGTTGTTCAAATTTTCGTTAGAACTCCCTCCAATCTAAGCTACGTTGACTCTGGCGCATTGCGAGGACCGTCAATTGCCACTATTCCGATTTGAGTTGTATGGACGTTCAACGAAAATTTTTAGAACCTCTAATTTACACAGCGAGTCGAATTGAAACGATCACATGGTATAATTCTACAAGACGCTTCATACTTTGTGTTAACACCACAGTAACACAACAGTTTCATTGTAGCCAACTTAACGAATAAATCCTTTTTTAAGGATTTTTTTCAAATCATTAGGGATTAAGGATTTCCAGTGATGCCTTCAAAATTGAAAATAAGTAATCCATTCTACTTTAGTGTTTTTAGTACTTTATGAAAACACGAAGTAATTACTGACTTGATTGCCTTTTTGGCAAGACAAATAATTCTTTGTTTTGTCACTCTTCGTTTACAATTGTTTCTTTTATTTTTACTTATGAACCTGTTTAATTGTGCTTTAAAATCGATTGTCTTTTGTTTTTATTTGACTAATTTTTTAAGTTGTTCATTTGTTTCCTTTGTTTTATCACCGTTCCTTCCAAACAATTTTCTTTTAATTTTATTTATCTAGTGAATTTGGCTGTAAAATCGATTGTCTTTTTTTATTTTGAAAATGTTATTATTTCATGTTTTTTAATTCTATTACATATTTCGTTTCCTTTACTTTCTCATCGTCATTTACATTTTTTTATTATTATTTTAATATCAAATTGTGTTTTTAAAATCAATTCTATTGTTTTTAATCTTTTTTAATTTTATTTATTTTTATTATTTTGTTTATTTTGTCATTATACTTTTCAAATTGCTTTTTTTTGTTATTTACATATTATTAATCAATTGAATTCCAAAGTAAAATCAACCGTCTTTTGTTTGTTTTTTAACTTTATGTGTTTTTAATGAATTTTTTACGTCTTTATTTTAATTTATTCTTGAATCTAGCTACAAATTGAGAGATTTTTATGTTGAAAAAGAATTTTTTGACAACTCTTAAATGATTTCTGGCTTTTACATACTAGCAACACTAAACAGTTTGGCTTTTGTTAAAAAAAAATACGATAAGACGTGCGAATTTAGGTTCACAGCCAACAACAGACTAATTTTTTATTTGATCGCATTGTATTTTAAATTACTAGGTCATTAACATTCTTTACACACGAATTACTCTAGTTGATGTTACTTTAAATTCGAAATTTATTATTAAGTAAAGTAGTGCCAATTTAATTTGTTACTGAAGCGAAGGTAAGTATTTAACCTACTTTCAAAACAAACCTTAACGAGGCCCACTCTCAAATTAAAAGACTTTTGCCTCTTCACTTGAGCTTCAAAGACAAAATTGCGACTTTTAACAGTGAAAAAGAAACACACCAAACTGCAACACAATAATAATTAACTACAGCACCGCGATTTTTTATAAATAGTTGAGGTCTTCTACGTGACGAAACTTCAACGACAAGAAGCTTTAGGAGGGCAAAGACCCTAAAAACACGTTTCGTTCGATAAATAAATTAATTGATTACCTTTCCCTCATGGAATGGGATGACGACGCACATGCACATTCAATTTATAAAGGCAGCAAGAGGGAGCTTTTTGGGTCACACCATACTATAAACATAACTATAGTTATGTCGGCGCAAATATCCCACACAACACTAATGCATGACTGAATGCTGAATGCTCGCATGCCTGCCAAGCTTTCCTTTTATTTTCATTACATCACGAAGCCAGAACTTCCCGCTTGTAATCAATACCGGTGGCGTCATCTACTTCGTTATAACACACTATGAATTTCCCGCCACTGCTATCGCCCTCTGCAATATGTCACAATAGCCACGATCGGAACGCCATCTATCATTTGAAAATGTACTAGATGGATAATTTTCGTTAATTTTAAATAGAGGTAAAATAATAATGTCTTTTATTATATCGAATTAATAGTTTTCAATTAGAAGGCATAATTTCTTTAATATAGAGTATTTTCAACGTTTTCATAAAAAATTATTCGCACATAATACCTTCATAACCTAAGATTTATGACGTAACTTTCAGGTAGATGTCAATTCAAGTGGGTTACTTATTCAGGAGATATTTCTTCGTAACGTTACTTCCTCTCTTCGTAGCAAGTACTATCTACCTGGATTACACCCACACGAAAGAGTGGAAGAAGAAGAAGTCCGCCATAGACACGCAGTGAAAAATGTTTGCGAAGCAGCTCCTTTGGCTCGGTTTTCCTGCCACCGGATACATGATCGGATGGTTTCTTGATAGGAAGGAAACTGAAAGAATGATATTATTTCGAGATAAGAGTGCGTTATATGGGAGAGTACTAAAGGCTGGTGAACAGCCCACATGGCCTTAGATTATTATACTGTTTAAATGTAGAGCACTAATTACACATTAATAAACTTGTAATTAAAGGCAAACTTGTAATTAAATCATATTTTTTACAAAATTACAGGTACAGATCCATAATGATAGGATTACGTAGAAGTCAGGACAATTTATTTTTATATTTACCTTGTCTTCATCTTAAGTCAATCTGTAATGATAATTGCAAGCAAATTACTTGATAAGTAAATTCTCCTGATTCCAGTAACTTAAACAATATTTAGCACATCTTAAGCGCTATTTACAACATTGTTTGTTTTATTAAATCAGTACAGTTAGAACCTTGCTCATCATTCATCATCTTCAATAAGGCAAATGCTTGCTTTTTATTTTCTTCGGACCATGAAATCGGCCTCACAGCTTCACCCATTTGATTTTCTGAATCTTCGAACCTCTGCGAATCCAAATCACACGCTTTAGCCTTTGGTTTTCTTGAAAAGACCGACGTGAAGCTAAACCTCTTGCGTATTTTATCTGAACTTGTCTGTACTGATTCAGCTGAAACTGTCGAGTAAGTTATGCACTCAGATTGCCTGCCTTTTATGTTCTCTTTTACTAAAGTGTTGTGTATCTCCTTCAAGGGACTGTGGCCCTTAAATTTGACTCGTCTTTCAGAACATGTCCTAGACAATCGTGGTTTTACCAGTTCACCGACGTCCAGCTTCCTGCTTGTAGACACGATAATTGAATCTCCACAGTCAGCTGAATATGACGTGTCAATATTTTCATAGTTTGCCGGAGGGTGCCTCAAAGACTTTCTGCCTTGTGATCTCTTCAAATACAAGTCAGCCTGCACTATTTTTTGTCTTGCCATCCTCTCCAGGAGCGCGACCTTTTTCTCTCGGTTACGCAGGTGGTGTTCTTTATCTTTCAATTTATTTTCGTTTGCCTTTAAGAGCAGCTCTCTGTTCCGAAGATTCTGGGCGCATGCTTTTAAAAACGTTTCGTTTATATTTTCTTCGGAACCCTCACATGGGTACTGGATGGGATTCTTAATGAATACATCAATGTTTCTGAGAAATGCTCTCTGCAATACTGAGGGATGATGTAAAATAATATCTACGGAACATTTTGGATCCGAGTCTAATAAAACCGTGCACATATTCCTCAGGCTGTGAGTGTAGTGGTGAGGGATGTCGGAAGTATTTTTGAGTGTGCACAACTCGTGCAGTATTTTACCAAAATGAAAATCTTTCTTCGTTTCTGTGCCTTTGCTAATATCGAAATTGTAGTATTTGATATTAAAATCTTCATCCAAATAAATGTTAGCCATACTAAAGTCACACGAAATACACTCTGGTAAGCTTTTAACAGATAAAGCTATTTTGTATAAAATTTTGAATAAAAAGTCTTCTGAAAAGTACTTGTTATGCTTCAGACATTTATGCATGAGACTGTGAAGACTGTCATATTTGCAATGCTCGGCTACAATATAGAGAGTGTTAATTTCTTCCGAGCTAATACAATCGTAAAACCTTAATAAGTTCGAGTGTGTTTGGGATGCCCTTTTATGTATCTTAATGATCAAATCTTCTCTTTCTTCTTTACCTAATTCATCATAGTTTATGGCTGTCCACACTTCTACCTTCGATGTTTTCTTATTCTTCATTTTATAGCGAACTGAAGACGTGTCGCTCCCAAGAATATTAAGTACTTCGTAATCATCAAATAGGGCACTCATCTGAAAGGCAAAAAATATTTTAGTTTTCTTGAAATGCAATAAAATGTTTATTTGACAATATAATAATAATTTATGAAAAAATTTACCTTGAAATGTAACCAACTACACCTGTCTCAGCTAGAAGCAGGTAAACAACTGATTTAAAAGAAAAAAAAAACAAATGCAGGTTGATGCTTTCTCCCTATTGGCTAGAATCACAATTCCTAACATTCTATTGGACAGCGCAATGGAATTTTCATATTTAAAAACTTAAATAATAAAGATATGAATTGTTTCTTTTTATTATCCAATTAATTCATATTATAAGGCAATTTGTTTTTATTCTTTTTATTCATATTAATTACAAGATTACAAGATTCAAATTAATTACAATTATAATAAATATGTCAGCCTTTTTCTCTTTAATTAAAATTAAAATAAAAATTTTAAACATCTGCAAGAGATTAACAATTATTTGATAATAATTGAAAAGTCCCATGAGGCATTGAGTTTACAACAACAAATTTGAATTAACCAATCAAAACTCTATCGAACAGTGTTGCCAAATTTTGTCGATTCGTACAAATTTTTAAACCTTAAAATGGAAAGTTTTTTGAGAAAAAGGTATTGACTTAAATTTTGAGGCAAATCTTGACAAAATGCATCAAAATCAATTTGACAGAAAAAACAAGCATAAAATGTGTATCTCTGACCAACGTGAAGGGAAAACGATCAAAATTTGCTTTCATTTACTTTAACATATTTTTTAATTTTTTATTAATTATGTACCATCGCTATCAGAAAAAACTAGGACATGACATTTTATCTGAGTAAAACTGCTACCGATCATAAATTTAAAATTGTTTGAAATTGTCACTGTTAGTCATATCTAGAGTAAATGTTTTAAAAGCTAGGATAATAGTTTGCATAGAAGAGGGCATCACTATTAAAAAAATTACTGAATTTAAAAGTTGTCCTAGTGTTTTATGATAGCGATAGTACATCTCTCTTTTCGAATTTTAAAAACTAGTCCTTTATATTTTTCCTCTATTTTTAATTTGTCTTTTTTTCCCTATTTTTTACTTCTCGTTTTTCATTTGCTTTCGATTTTTTATTTGATTGTTTTTTCATTCTAATTTTTATTTGTTATAATAACATTTAAAAGAAATAACTTAAACACAAAAAAATCCGTTATCACGAAGGCTCTGAACTTGATTTTATTTTATGATGGCACGTCGTAGTTTAATACAATATATGTTGCAAAAGATATGACAGGTGCTCGAGGGGAAGAGGGAAATCAAAACTGATTAGTTCAGGTGCTTCACGCTCTTATAATTGGAACGCTTCGGCACAGGCATCGGATCATCTCCGGACTAGTCCCGAGTAGCACAAACATGTAATTGGAAAGCGCCTATATTTTTTGTAACGTATGTATTTGTCAAGTAGACAATTAATTGACAAATACGACTAAATTTACAATTAAAAAATTTTTATTCCCGTTTTTTTTTATTTCGCACAAATGAACAGCTCCGAGGCAGTTCCAAGCAGCTGATAGGTGTAAATGGAAAGCAGCTACAGGCATTTCATTTCATATTTATTGTTAGAACAAATTGGCACCTTTTGGCAACACTCTATGAACAAGTTGGCGACATTGCCTATAAATAAAAAAAATCTGGCAACTCTAAGTTGGTGACATTGCTATCTAACGGTTTTCGTTTTTAGCGCGTTAAATCCGTTTTGTGTGTCGCAGTTAAAGGCCGAACAAGAAATTTGTGTTAATTCTAACTTTTGGTGTAAGTTTTTGAGCTCTAAAAGCCAAGAACATCAAAGTAGCACCGAACCACAATGGTCCAGAAACCACCAGCCATCAGACATGTCATCAAAAGAGGTAGACATAATTTTTTTTAGGTTAACTCCAAAGTAATTTGGCGCGAAAAGCGTTTGTACTATTAAAGGCCTATTATTTTACAGACGGGCGAAAAGAAGAAGTACATTTGGATAAAATAACTTCAAGAATTCAGAAGCAATGCTACGGTTTGAACATGGATTTCGTCGATCCGGTGAGTTTGTTACGTGGATATTTAAGTGTAGTAGTCTTACTGATTTCTTGGATAGCTTGCCATCACTTTGAAAGTGATCAATGGACTGTGCCCTGGAATTACAACCGTCCAGTTAGATATATTATCTGCAGAAACTGCCGCTATGATGACTACAGATCATCCTGATTATGCAATCTTAGCTGCACGCATAGCTGTATCAAATTTACACAAAGAGACAAAGAAACGATTTAGTGGTTAGTAACTTAAAAACTATTACAAATATCCAACTTTAAATAACTTGAATAATACATCTTTTTTACTTCAGAGGTCATCGAGGAATTATACAGCAGCAAAGTTAATGGAGAAAGAAGCCCAATGATATCAGATGAGCATTATAAGATCATAATGGAAAATGCAGATTGCCTAAACTCTTGCATTGTGTATGACCGAGATTTTTCCTACAGTTATTTCGGTTTTAAAACTTTAGAGCGATCATATTTACTAAAGGTAGAAGGGAAAATCGTAGAGCGACCCCAACACATGCTCATGCGTGTAGCTGTTGGTATTCATGGGGCCGACATCGATGCGGCAATAGAGACTTACAATTACCTCTCAGAAAGATATTTCACGCATGCAAGTCCTACTTTATTTGCGGCGGCCACCCCACGGCCTCAGTTGTCTTCGTGTTTTTTACTGATGTTGCCAGATGGCTCTATTAAAAGCATCTTTAAATGTTTATCCCAATGTGCGAACATTTCTAAATCAGCCGGAGGTATTGGTTTCAGTGTGCATTCTGCTATAGCAAAGGGCACTAAAATTGCTGGTACCAGTAACATATCTAAAGGCTTGGTGCCTATGCTGAGAGTTTTCAACAATACAGCACATTATGTAGATCAGGGAGGTAACAAAAGACCTGGTGCTTTTGCCATATATCTAGAACCATGGCACGCAGATATATTTGATTTTTTAAATCTTAAAAAGAACACCGGAAAAGAAGAACTGCGTGCAAGAGATTTATTCTATGCGCTATGGATCCCCGATCTATTCATGAAGCGTGTGGAAGCTGATGCAATGTGGTCATTAATGTGTCCGCAACAATCTGAAGGCCTATCAGATTGTTGGGGCGAAGAATTTGAGAGATTATATGAAAAATATGAGGCTGAAGGGAACTACATCACTCAAGTGCCCGCGCAAAAAGTATGGCATGCAATTTATTCGTCACAAGTTGAAACTGGAACACCTTTTATGTTATACAAAGATGCCTGTAATCGTAAGAGCAACCAGCAGAATTTGGGAACGATTAAAAGCAGCAATCTCTGTACGGAAATCGTTCAGTTTACATCGCCTGAGGAAATTGCTGTTTGTAATTTAGCATCGGTTGCCCTGAATATGTTTGTGAAGCCCGACAGAAAGACATACGATTTTGAACACTTGAAACACATTACGAAAGTCATCACAAGAAACTTAAACAAAATCATCGATATTAATTATTATCCGGTTCCTGAAGCAAGAACGTCAAATATGAGGAACCGTCCTATTGGAATCGGTGTCCAAGGATTAGCAGATGCTTTTATGTTGTTACGCATGCCATATGATAGTGAAGAAGCACAAATGCTGAACCGACAGATTTTTGAAACTTTATATTATGGGGCACTTGAAGCTAGTTGTGAGATAGCTGAACGTGAAGGACCATATTCAACCTATGAAGGTTCTCCAGTAAGTAAAGGAATTTTGCAGTATGACATGTGGAATGTAACACCGACAGATTTATGGGATTGGGCCGCATTAAAAGCAAAGATTGCCAAACACGGTGTAAGAAATTCTTTACTCTTAGCTCCAATGCCGACAGCATCGACAGCGCAGATTTTGGGAAATAATGAATCTTTCGAACCTTACACCTCAAACATCTATGTAAGACGAGTTCTGTCTGGAGAATTTCAGGTGGTCAACCATCACTTACTTAGAGATTTAACGGACAAGGAATTATGGAACGACGTCATGAAAAATCAAATTATTGCCAATTGTGGCTCGATTCAGAACATCCCTACCATCCCTGATGATTTAAAGCAAATTTACAAAACAGTTTGGGAGATATCTAATAAAGCCGTAATTAATTTAGCTGCCGATCGAGGTGCCTTCATAGATCAAAGCCAGTCTTTGAATTTACATATTGAGAAACCGTCTTACTCAGTTTTAACATCGATGCACTTCTATGCATGGCGAAAGGGGCTCAAGACGGGAATATATTACTTACGCACAAAACCAGCCGCCAAGCCTATACAATTCACCGTTGATAAAAGCAAACTACTTGTTAAAAGCGTGCAAGATAATAGAAATGGTTATACAAATGGAGAGAATGGTAAAGTTGATAGAGATGAAAAAGAGGAGGAAAATGAGCCTGCTTTGGTGTGCTCGCGTCAAAATCCTGGAGACTGTGAAATGTGTGGAGCGTAATAGTTTAAGATGGTAGGTTTTTGAGTTATTATAAACAAGATATATATTTTTTCATTTTTGTTTTCAGACATTGCAGCTATTGAATATTCAGATCTGCATAGTTTTTGTTGTAACTAGTTATGAAGTAGTACACATACCATATTGTTCTTTTTAAGCACTTTGTCAATTTGATAAAATTATTTTACATTTCGTGAATTATGTAGTGTATTAAAGACTTACTTATTTATTAATGCTATTGTATAATTCTTAACTGTAAATTTTCTTGCATTATATATAATTTTACAATGTGTCCAGTTTTTTTTTATGTTTTCGCTACCAAAACTTGAAAACATCGCTAAATCGTTGCTACAATAATTAAAATTTCACGAATATCTGCTTTTAACAATTTCTTTAAAGATAAAAGTAGATGTCTGGCTAAACATTTAACTTATTTAACATTAAATTAGATTCACTAACAAATACATTTATTAAAATTGAAAATAGGCAACCCATTCTACTTTCCAGATCTTGGTACATTATGGAAACACGAAATTATTTGTTTTGATTGATGAATTGATTACCTTTTCTAAAACTATTTAAAATGAACAGCTTATATAATATGAATACACTCAGCAAAATTTCTCAAATTTTCTATTAAAATGATCCTTATATACGTTTTTAAAATTTATTTATTGTGTTATTGTAAGATATTCAATGGCGCCATCTGTTGAAACTTGTTGATAGTCTTCTTTTCATTTGTAACTATGTGATTCACTAGAAGTTATATTCAGGTTCTATATTGAAAAACTGCCATTCAATGAGTTTCATTACCGGAGAGTCGCAAGAAAATGATTACGTTGTTATAAGACATTCAACAGCGCCAACTGTTGAAATATGCCAAGAGTTTTTTTTTCATTTGTTTTGATTTATGAATCTATCGAATCCTGCTCTGTTGTGCCTTTATTTTTCAAGTTTTCTTTGCTTTCTTTATTTTGTAACCTTTCTCTCCAATTTCTATTTAATTTACAGAATTGTTCTGTAAAACTGATTGTCTTTTGTTTTTATTGATTTTTAAACATTTGGTACTACGTATTTTTAAAAAATTATATTTTATTTTCTTTGCTTTTTCATGGTTCTGTTGATCCTTTTTTTATTTTCTTAATCTACCTATTATATTGTTTGTAAAATACTTTATCTTTTGTTTTTATTAAATCTTAATTTGATTATTTTCGAAATGTTTATTTTGTTTTCATGTTTTCTTACTATTCTTTCAAGTGTTTTTTTTTTCAGTATTATAATCTACTGAATTATTGACTGTCTTTCGCTTCTGTTTTCTTTAACTTTATATATTCAAAAGACTTTTATAGGTTTTTTTTATTTATTTTATTTGTTTCACTTGATTCCCACCGGATTTTTAATTAATTTTAGAGATCTGTGAATAGTTTGGTAAAAAGTCACTACTATTGGTTCATTTCGCGGCAGATGTCGCTATAGGCTTAAAAATGTCGCTATCGTAGCGACAAATCGCTACGATTGGCAACATTTAACTTTGTTTTACAAAGAACGTACTACGACCAACTTTATTTAATTTATATGTCATTTTCATAAAAAAAGTAATGAAGTAAGTTTTCTAAATTTTTCAATAAACCAATTTTTTTAAGGTACAGAGTTCTAATGAGGCCCAATAAGGCCGAAATACATGTATAAACTTTTAACACTTTCTATTTTGCCAGTTACATAATTTTAGTTAATTTTCTTAATTGTATTGTCAACTCAAACAGTTCTTCTTGACCACTTTGTACTATAAATTTCAATAAAACTTAGAAAATCTTGCCAACTCTAGGGCAATTTCCTTTTCTTTAGGGAATTTTAAGTCCCTTTAGGGGCAAAAGGAATTTGTATGAAATGTAAGGAAAATTTAGACTCTCCTGTTAAGAACAAAACCTATTTAAAGATGAAATTAATGCTAGTAAAAATGAAGTAATAATAACTTTAATTGCTGTTCAGAATATATGAAGAAAAGTCAAAACAGTAACAGTTACATCGACCAGCGAAAACGAACACCAACATAGTATTCTGTTGATACAGAGAGGTGGAAAAAAGATTTTTCCACCTTATATTGAAATAAAACAGTGTTGTTAACATGAGAAATTTTTTCATTTTTAGGAATTCTAACATCCCGTGCGAATAAAGTGGCCAACTCGAAAGAATTTTTTATTTTTAAGGATTTTCTAATGTCTCGTGGAAGAAATTTTCTGAAAATAAATACGTTAATTTAATGTAAAACGTTAATATTAATTACTATTTTATATTAAAAATTATCTTTTTGTCAAATTTAGGTCAAAAATGGGAAAACATTTGTTTGTTATTTTAAAAATTGTAAATTTTTAGTTTTCTTTTTATGGAAAGTTTTTTTGACTTTCAAATAAGACTGTGTTTTTAATTACAGTTTTATTTTTCCTATTAAAATCAAATTCATTTCGCAAAAGGGAATTTTTTAAACAACTCATGGGGAATTTCGGACTTGAGGTATTAGCAACACTGAACGAACAATGAATTTGAATTTGATAGCTAACGAATGCCAAAATTGTCGTTTCAAGATTTTGAACACGCCTGACATGAATTTTATTTTCCACGCCCATTCTTACAATATTAAAAAAACACAGTAAACAATTATTATTATAAGCACGTAATTTATTGATTAGACAAAATTTTCCCAGAATACAAAGCAAAATTGTATTGCCAACTTAAATTCCAGCTAACGGTTTTCAGTTTTACCGCGTAAATCCAGATCTGAAGCACATTATTTATTCATTACAAAAAATATTAAAGTAGTGGTGTTTCAATATACAAATTGTTGCAGTATCTTCCCACTTGAACTTGATTATCGAATCCCAAATTACCACAATGGTCAGCAAACCATTAACCAAAAGATATGTTCTCAAAAGAGGTACGAATGTGTTAGGTTAACTTTGGAATTAAAAAAGATATTTAAGTATTTCCCTTTTCAGATGGTCGCAAAGAGGAAGTGCACCTGGACAAGATCACCTCCAGGATTCAGAAATTGTGTTACGGATTGAATATGGATTTCATTGATCCTGTAAGTCCACTTTGTTCACGTTAGTAATCTTATTTGATTTGTGGTTTATTTGTTAGCTGTCCATCACCTTGAAAGTAATAAATGGCCTGTATACGGGTGTTACGACTGTCGAATTGGATATGTTGGCGGCGGAGGCAGCTGCGATGATGACCACCGAGCATGCAGACTATGCCATTCTAGCCACCAGAATTGCAGTATCGAATTTGCATAAAGAAACAAGAAAGCAGTTTAGTGGTAAATAAATCAACTATTATGTTTTAATAACACATGGCCAAATTAATTAATAAAGGACCAGTTCTTTATCCGTCTGGTTGTGTTTGAAAAATAAAGCTGTTCCACAAAAGCTGTTGCTAATATAGCTCCCTTTGCACAGTTTTGCATTGAACTTTTGCCGTTGTCATATTTGCCATGTTGAATCTTACATTTTATGTCAATTTGAATAATAAATCCTCAATATTCTTATCTTATCAAATGTTGCACTTTATCAAATTATATGCTAGTTTGTAGCAGTCGTTTCTCTGAAGATAGTAACTGATCACCCTAGAGTGGCCCTCTTCTTCGAAACAGAAAAATGGCTCTGAATTAAAAAAGTGACCAGCCTGATAAGGACTAGGCAGCCGTGTTTTAACAATTAATAATTTGATATCTAAAATAATTTTTTTCTATTTTCAGAGGTAATTGATGCCCTATACAAAGCCGAAGTTAATGGCCAGAAAAGCCCCATGATCTCAGAAGATCACTATAAAGTCATAATGCATAATGCAGACCGCCTAAATTCATGCATCGTGTACAACAGGGACTTCTCTTACAGTTACTTCAGTTTCAAATTACTAGAAGAGGTGTACCTTTTAAAATTAAATGGAAAAATCGTAGAGCGTCCTCAACACTTGCTGATGCGTGTCTCAGTCGGAATTCACGGCTCCGACATCGATGCGGCCATAGAAACCTATAATTACCTGTCAGAAAAGTATTTCATTCATGCCAGCCCCGCTTTATTTTCTGCTGCTACGCCAAGGCCACAGCTTTCATCTAGTTTTTCATTAATGATGCCTGCAGATTCGATTGAAGGAATTTTTAATTGCGTAGCTCAATGCGCTGATGTGTCAGAATCAGCTGGAAGTATCAGTGTTAATATACACAACATCAGAGCAGCAGGTACAAGAATCGCTGGTACGAACGGTGTTTCTAATGGCCTGGTACCTATGTTGAGAGTTTTTAATAATGTAACTCGATTCGTGGGTCAAAATGATGATAGAAGACCCAGTCCGTTTACTATTTACCTTGAGCCATGGCATGCAGATATCCATGAGTTTTTGCTTCTAAAAAAGAGCACGGGGAAAGACGAGTTACGTGCCAGAGATTTAAACTATGCTCTATGGATCCCTGACCTCTTCATGAAACGCGTAGAAACTAACGGAATATGGTCTTTAATGTGTCCGCACAAATCTAAAGGCCTATCAGATTGCTGGGGTGAAGAATTTGAGAAATTATATGAAAAATACGAGGCCGAAGGTGAATACGTTTCACAAATGCCTGCCCAGAAATTATGGGAAATCATTTACATGTCGCAGGTAGAAACTGGAACGCCTTTCATTTTGTATAAGGATACATGCAATCGCAAGAGCAATCAGCAGAATTTGGGCACGATTAAAAGTGGGAGTCTTTCGGCAGATGTTATCCAGTATACTTCCCCCGAGGAAATTGCTGCTTGTAATTTTGCATCGATCGCTGTTAATATGTTTGTTAAACCCGACAGGAAGACGTATGATTTTGAAAATTTAAAGTGCGTCGCAAAAGTTGTTGCCAAGAATCTGAATAAAATTATTGATATTAATAATGACCCACTGCCTGAAGCTAGAGTGTCAAGCATGAAGCACCGTCCTATTGGAATTGGCGTCCAAGGTCTTGCTGATGCGTTTATTTTGATGCGGATGCCATTCGACAGTAAAAAAGCACAAATGCTGAATCAACAGATTTTTGAAACTTTATATTATGGTGCACTCGAAGCCAGTTGTGAAGTCGCTGAGAGTGATGGACCATATTCCACATATGAAGGTTCCCCTGTAAGCAAAGGGATTTTGCAGTATGATATGTGGGGCGTAAAACCAACAGACTTATGGGATTGGGCCGCTTTAAAAGCAAAAATTTCCAAACATGGGATAAGAAATTCATTGCTCTTGGCTTCTATGCCAACCGAAATTATGGCTCAGATTTTGGGAAATAATGAATCCGTTGAACCCTATGTGTCTAACGTAGATACAAGGTGCGTTTCATCCGGGGAATTACAAATAGTTAACCATCATTTACTTAGGGATTTGACAGACAGAGGACTGTGGAACGACGACATAAAAAATCAAATTATCGCCAGCGGTGGTTCAATTCAGAATATACCAGGCATTCCGGAAGATTTGAAGCAGATTTACAAAACAATCTGGGAGGTATCCAATAAGGTTATAATAAATTTAGCAGCGGACCGAGGTGCCTTCATAGATCAAAGCCAATCTCTGAACATACACATGGAAACATCGTCTTACTCGGTTTTATCATCGATTCATTTCTACTCGTGGAAACGTGGACTTAAGACTGGAATGTACTTTTTGCGGTTCAAACCTGTAGCTAAGGCAATTCAGTATAATGATGGTAAGAACAAAGTTGCTGTTAATAATGTACACGGAAGTGAAAATGAAAAAAAGGAAGTAAATGAGGCTGCCTTAACGTGTTCGCTTCAAAATCCTGGCGATTGTGAAATGTGTGGAGCTTGATTACATTTTTTGTTGATTTTTTACTCACACATCACAATTTAATGGTAAGTCACTATCTAGGGTGGATATGGTTCGTTGTGTGTCTGACTTAGAGAGAAATGGCAAAATAACGTCCTTCTTAGTGAAATTTCACTATATTTTAATATTGAAAAGTTTAATTAAAAAATTAATCTCCACCCACAATAATTTTTATATCCGTAGATACGTATTTCGGCAGCTAAGTAGCCGTCTTCAGTACACACACTACCAATTTAACAGCACTTCATAAAACCCAAAAGCAACTAATTATAATCAATTTTAGGTTTTATTAGTTGCTTTTAGGTTTTATGAAGTGCTTTTAAATTGGCAATGTGTGTACTGAAGATGGCAACTTAGCTGCCGAAATACGTATCTACGGATATAAAAATTATTGTGGGCGGAGATTAATTTTTTAATTATTTCTTAAACCACAGTCTCCTTTACTATATTTAATTCAAAAGTTTAACTCGAATACTTTTATTTATGGTTATATGAATCTATTTTTGTCAATTTTTTATTTTATTTTATTTTCATTTAGATATAAAATGCTGGTATAGAAATAAGATAGATATGATGATAACAAACTATGTGTTCTGAAGTTTGTATAAGAAAAACAGGAATCATAATAATCAACGCAAATGCCTATGTGATAAGCCAATATGTATTTACATTAAGTAGGATTAGATCAGTCACCTTTGCTGGAGTTCTTTTTCAATTCATGCATGTAAAGAGGCATAAAATTTACATTATGGATCTGTTATAAATTTGAAAAAGTACTAAATTTGCACTAAATTGTGACTTACTTAGGATTTTTTTGTTAGTGAGACCAAAATAAATAAAATTACAAATATTGTCATCTTTAAATAATATCATTGTTCCTATACTAAAATGTCAGATACTTTAAACATTGCTCCATGTCCAGGTATGATATAATCTGCACAATCGAGTATTTTCTTGCGATTTCTTTCTTGTAACTCAACACTATCACTCCCAACAGACTTCCAAATGTTGTCATCTTTAATGTCATTCTTATTTTCAAAAAGATCACCCGTTATTGCGATTAAGCCTTTGTCAATAGTAGTAATTAATACAGTTATGTCTTGGTAGGTATGCCCAGGAGTTCCGATTACCTGAATGCAATCATCTATTACGTAAGGTTCTCCGGATTGAAAATTAAAGTCCTCGTATTTGTCCTTGTGTGATATGCAATATCCGACGATGTGCACAGCATTTTGAAAGAGATAATTACATCCAATGTGATCAGAATGACCATGTGTACAAATTACGTAGTCAAGGTCACCACACTTTAAATCATGTTTGCTTAAAGCCCTTTCTAGATTGGGGCCATCCCAAGCAGTCATCGTATCCACTATCACATTTTTTGGTCCTTTTATTAAAGTGCAAGTGCAATTGGCTTTTATGCCTTCCTCGTTTTTATAGGAGTATCCATCGAATAGAACGTGCACTTCGTATTTATTCATAACTTTCCCGTAAAAAAAAAGAATGCGATGACTTTCATTCTTGTCAGTTCAAATTAACATACATTTTGTACAACCTAATAAAACAAAACACTCGCAGGGATATTATTGTACATATTAGAAATTAAAGTTGAAATGTCTAAATGACAACTTTCTTGATGATGAGGATCACAATTAAATTTTCATGGCCAATTTCGACGCCAGATTTAAGAAAAACACTGTAATTAAATATAATATCCTCACAGTTGGTCACACTTGAAAACAATGAGCGCGTTCAGCGGACGCAACAGTTGATTAAAACGAGAAACATGTTTCATTTATATTACGTTTAAACAAGTTGGAGCAGTTGAACGCTCTAACAACTTATTGTTATTTGTTAATCAATATTTGACATCTAGAGTGAGGTTAGGTTTTCATACATTAAATTATAATTATTCTAAATTATATAGTAAAAGATTAATTATAGGTTATACTATATATAGATTAATTATAGGTTATACTTCTTACAGCATTACAGTATTGCTCATTATAATTATAATAAAAAACTGACATGTCGGCAATTTGAAAAAGATTAGAATTTAGAATATGTGGACAGAAAAAACAAATGACTCACTGGAACCGCACCACCGTAAATTATTTCTGGTGAGTAAATTCGACTCCTGTTGACAGTCAACACAAGTAACCAATCAGCGTACCAAACAAGTCAACATACTCAACAGTTGTGTCCGCTGAACGCGTTCAATGATAGCGCCAAAGATACATTCTGCTATTGTTATCTAGCGGAGCACTAATTTGTAGCGTATGTAGCTAATTGTGAACCGGCTGAACTTTCGTATGTCCAAATTTTCAAATAAACAGTAGCCAATGTTATTTGTCCTAGGGTTCTAATTTGTACAGGTTAATTCTCAAAGGGTTCTAATTTGTGCAGGTTAATTCTCAAAGAGTACAAATAACTAACTGTGTTATTACAAAGAAGATTTCGATACTTACTGTAGCACTATTAACTGGCAATCATATGCTCAGACATAACCTAAAACAACAACGCTACAGCTAGCGTTAGCGACGTAGCTTTTTAAAAAAACCGATTTAAAGTATGGCGCTGCTAGTTTTATCGCTCTCTCTTAGCAAACATTTAGCTTCTAGCTTGAACACATACAGGGAGATCGAAATTGATTGTCCTGATCCTACACTGCTTTCCACGAGCGTGATATCGATATTTACATCCAATTATTAAAATGAAGTTAGCAACATAAGGAGATTTTGGAAAGATACTAGATATCCTATGATTTTGTTGACAGTTCATAGCCATTCATTCACGAAAAATGGTTTATTTCATTGTCATAGTACACAATAATTATGTTCTTTACTAATTAGGTTAGGTTTGGATGTAACTATGTTCTATGCTCGCCACAAGTAGGCACTGCTTTTCTTTCTAACCTTCAAGTGATAGATATAATTATTGAAATCAAGCTCACGGAAAGTAGTGTAGAATCAGGACAATCAGTTTCGATCTCCCTGTATATGACGTAACGCTATGTGGCGCACAAAATGCGCTACGTAGCTTTCTGCCAGACTGAATGCAGGCAATTGGCGCGTTCAGCGAACACAACTGTTAAGTATGTTAGGTACGCTGAACGGTTAATGGTTACTTGTGTTGACTACCAACAGTTGTCGAATTTATTCATCAGAAATAATTTACGGTGAGTGCGATGCCAGTGAGTCATGATACTGTAATATTGTAAGAAATGTAACCTACAATTAATTTTTTACTATATAATCTAGAATAATTATTTATAATAATAATGCATGAAAACCTAACCTCACTCTAGATGTCAAATATTGATTGATAAATAATAGTAAGTTGTTATACCGTTCAACTGCTCCAACTTGTTTAAACGGTACATAAATGAAATACGTTTCTGGTTTTAGTCAACCGTTGCGTCCGCTGAATCTATGGTCCGCTGAACGCGACTAATGTGTAGACAATGTTGGTTACAGTGTTACCAGAGGTGGTGATTTATCATCAGATATAGTGATTTTTGCTGTTAATTTATTACCTGTGGGTTATTAAAAAAAAATCGGAATTTTCGGGTGTTTCTTCGCAAAATCTAAATAATAAAAAAAATACATTTCGTATAATCGTTCTTTTTTTAAAATATAATCTATTAAATTGTGTTTTAAGTCAATCGTCTATTGTTTTTATTATTATTATTGTAATTAAAATTAATTTAACTCTAAGGTAACTTTGTAATGTGACAAACAATAATTAGGCTCTTAATCTGTAATCTTTGCAGTCACTGAGGAAGAACCCGGCCGGGTTCGAAAATGTCATCAAACAAATAAAAAAGATTTCAAAAATTATTTTTTTTTAATTAAGTCGATCGTCTTTTGTTTTTATTTAAATCTTTTTAATTATTTTTCAAATTTTATTGCCTTTGTTTTGTCACCATTCTTTTCAAATTGATTAATCTATTTTATTTGTTAATCTATTAAATTGTGTTGAAAAATCGTTGTCTTTTGTTTTTTTAACTTTTTCGATTCTTTTATTTTCAAATTTTATTATTTTAATTTCTTTGTTATGTCCCCATTCTTTTCAAATAGTTTTTTTTTTATTTATTAATCTATTAAATCTAAACGATTTAATAGATTAATAAATGAAAAAAAAATAATCTGTTTCTTTTTCATATAATTATTATTATTTTTAATAAATTTTTCTACTATTATTTTATTTTATTTGCTTTGTCACTATTACATATTTACATTTTTCAAAAAAAAATATTAGTCTATTAAATTGTGTTCTAAAATCGATTGTCTTTTGTTTTTATTATTTTTTTATTCGATTATTTTTTCAACTTTTATTATTTTCTTTTCTTTTTGTTTTGTTACCAATTTTTTTTATTTCGTCGCCGTTTTTTTCTTTGTTTTATCACTACTCTTTTTAATTGTTCTTTTCTTATTATTAAATTGTGATGCAAAAGTCTTTTGTTTCTATTACTTTTTTAAATTTCATTATTTTTCAGTTTTTATCATTTTGTTTTCTTTCTTTAGTCACCGTTCTTTTAAAATTGCTTTTTTTAGAATTTATGATTAATCTATTGATGATACAATAATAATATCAAAAATTAAAATAAATCACAAGAGCACAAAACTGGTGCTTTTCAGTTGGTAACTGGTAACTTTTAACAGTTAATCTGGTGACTTAATTTTTGATCGTCTGGCAACACTGTTTGGTTATTTTGTCAAAAGTAAACAAATGCCGTTATTGTTGCTGTATTTAAAAATAGTTAAGTTTTCTATAATTTAAACAATCATAAATTGTAATTAGGATTTATTTTTAAATGAAACAGTGTTATAAAAGTGTCTAATTAAAATAGTCATGCCTCATAAAGGTTATCAACAGAACAACTTCACCACCGCTTACACTCGTCCCCCTTGTGCTCAAGAATCACAAAACCCTCAACAACAATACGTGCCATACACGGTCCCTATAGTATCCAATAATATATACAACCCCCAAGGCCAAAATATGTACGATATGGTATATGGGTCTCAAAGTGCACATCGAAATCAATTCAATCAAAATATTTATCAAGATCACATCGACAATACTTGGATCAACGACTCTAGGATTGTAAACGACGTAGAGAAATCTCTGAAGCTATCGGATAAGATGGATACGGTGGAAATCACCAGCAAGGATTTGAGCCCAGCGAGTTTTTGCAGCAACCTGGATTTATTGTTGCCTGACTTCTACAAGAACAAGGAGCCGCATTATAACAAAATGCAGGAATCACAGTGGTTTTATAATGCTAACTACAATTTAAAATATAATGAATATCCTTCGTGTGCCCAATTTAATTGTGATGACAATGTTATGGACAAGACTGTAAAGTATTGCAGCATACAAAAGCAAAACAGTTTTGATAAAAATGCAAATATGAGCACGTGTATTTATAATAATGGAAGCAGTAAGTTTTTTAGCCAAGAAAACCAATGTGATTATACCATGTATAATCAGAGTGATAAAGTGCAAGATTTAAATTTGTTGAATGGATCGACTGTACATGATGAATTTTACTCTCAGAATCAAATGTTGTGCCCCGATACACTTCAGTTCCCACCTATACAAAACATCGATCAACAGAATGCTGATGGTTCGAATGACGAAAGTGATATTATCGTAGAAGAATCCGAAGAAGAAGCAACTGATTACAGTGAGGATTTAGACAAACGACTTGATTACACTGCTTATTGCGTGGTTTGTAATATGTTATACATCTCATCAGGTAATCAATTTTATACATTAACAAACAGCTCACCCTTAACAATGTCAAGCCGACAACCCGTTTACTTAAAGTTAACCGAAATTGTGGGTAAGATTAACAATAAATGCAATTACTTATGCAGTCACTGCCTGGGACTTATAAACACCATCGATCATTTGCAATATAAACTAGATAGTTGCAAGTGTGAATTATACAATAAGTTCAATTTAACCAATGGTACTGATTATGTTTTAAATAATAAAAAGTTGTCAAGTTGTAAAAAACAAAAATCCAAAAATCCTTGCAAACATAGCTTTAACTGCAAGTTTTGCAAAAGAATATTTTCTCTAAAAAAATATTACATCTTTCACATGGCTCAACATAAACACAAAACCAGATACCTCTGCGAATTTTGCGGCAGACAATTTTCTAAAGCTTCGAAATTCACCGTTCATTTAAAAAGTCACAGGAAAACTGTGAGGGTTCTTCGAAAAAACATTAAAATAGACGCTTATTTATGTAAAATTTGCAAGAAACCCTTCAGAACGAAATCAAATTTAAAAGAACATGAAAATTATTGTTCTGGGACAGCGCCGTATGTTTGTAAATATTCTGTGTGCGCAAAAAAATTTGCTGCATCGACAAAGTTAAAATACCACATAAAATTGAAGCATGACAAGAAGTTCGGGTCGATTTGTTCCATTTGCAATATAGGTTTTATTAAAACGTCTGATTACAAAGCCCACATGGTGTCTCACAGCACCAACAAAAAATTTCACTGCGCTAAATGCGACAAAAGCTACAAAACTTTGAGCAATTTAAATTTCCACATGAAACTTCACAATAGTAAAATGCCATTCGTTTGTGACATTTGCAGTAAGGGATTCATGAGAAAGGAATATTTGGAGTCTCACATTAATAACCATAACGGGATTAAAAGCTTCGCCTGTCAGTTTTGTGATAAGAAATTCGTGTCCCAAAAAAATTTAGATGCACATTTAAAGTACCATGATGGAAGCACTAAAAAGAAAAAGTGTAATATATGCGGCAAGTTGATAAGTACCAGTTTAGAGGATCACATTAGGACCCATAATAATTTAAGAGAATTTAGTTGTGGTGACTGTGACATGAAATTTAATACCAGAAGTGCTTTAGCGAAACACAAGAAGAGAATACACAACAATTAAAATGTTCAAGTTTTATTTAAATCACTTATACTATAAATAAACGATTTTACTTAACCTCTACTAGTTCATCTTCACCTGAATCACTCTCGTCGCTTTCGTCTTCACTTTCCACGTTACCTTCCGACTCACTTTCCGATCCTAACCACTCTTGTGATTGATCGTCAGGTATTATAGTCTTCCAATTATCGAGTTTTCGCAAATCCAATGAATAAAAATCATTAAAAGTAATTTCTTTATCACCATCTTCAAACATTCCTCCATATAAGTAGAGGACCCCACGCTTTATGGCTAAGCCACAATTCATTCTGGGTGATGGAGCAAATGGCACAGTGACGTCACTCGATGGGGTTGCTTCGTTTTGTGTAGGCTGCTGTGCAGGCCCAATCGTGACTTTAAAAATACCATCATCTGAAATCGTTGTGTTTTCCACTGCTTCAATAATTTCATCAGTTTGGTCTACATCCATTTCCTCTACGGTTGCTTCTTTAGCTTTCCTTCTCTTGGGCTTATTTTCTTTTTTGCTGCTGATTGACACTGAATTCCAGACGAGTTTTTCTGTATCTAGTGAAGTTAAATCGTTATAAAATATTCCTGATAAAGTTTCTTCATCTTCCTGATCAAACACGCCCCCGAAAGCATAAGCAAAGTTGTTAACTGTCGTAGTTATTGGCATACTACATCGTGGAGACAAATGTAAACCTCCCAATTTGGTTGAGACCCATTTCCATTTTAGACCAGTGAGATCATTTTCTGTAATTAATCAATCTAATGAATTTAATTAATAAGTTCAAGTGAGACTTACTCTCTGGTACAAGTAAAAACGAATCTGCGTGTATGTGACCTTTGTCTACATCTTTCTTTATTCTTTCTTTACTGTAGCCCCCATAAATAAGAAGTCGTCCATCAGGAAGTGATAGTAAGCAACATCCCGATCTTGGTGATGGTGGGGTTCCAGCTGGCTCGATTTTATTCCACTTATATATTTCCGTGTTGAAACAGTACAAGTCGTTGAAATATTTGTAATCTTTAAAGGTCTCATGGAAACCGCCAAATACAAACAATTGTTTTTTGTGGTAAACCATGCGATGCCCACTTCTTGCGCTAGGACCATTGGGGGCATTAACTTTTTCCCACTGTTTCGTGGCCAGGTGAAAAATCCATAGGTCACGATGATGATAGAACTGTGACTGAGATGGGCTTGTGAATTCACCTCCGAATATCCATAATTGTCCTTTGTTTGCAGATGTTGCAACCATCTGGTGGCCACACCTCGGGGGTGGACCTGCAGGTGCATGGACTAACGTCCATGTATTATTGGGGATGTTATAGTAAAACAGTTCATTGTAAACAAGTGTCTGAAACAAGAAAAATAAGTATGTGCTTAGGAAATATTAAGGTTTGCTTCAACCTTCTGTCCATTGAAGAATTCTCCACCAAAGAGTATTAACTCGTCCTTGTCTGGGTGGGCAACTAAAGTGAAATTTATTCGACGTGTTGGGCACTCTACTGTTTTCTCTGTAACTTGCAATTTCTGTTTTTCTTCTTTTTCAATTTGCGATAGTATGTTTTCTATGTCCTCCTGCCAAAAATAGGATGATAAATAATATTTTCAAAATACTAAAAAAAAGTTTGCGAACCTCTCCTAAAGCTTCCAGTTCTTTTTTGAGTTTATTGTCCATTTTTTTATTTGTTTTTGCTATGGTTTTCTCAGCCCCTTTTCCTTTCTTTTTATTTTTGTCCTTTTTACCCATTTTGGCTTTTGAAAGTGTGACGTTTATTAGGTTATGTGTTATGTCAGATAATGGCCGCGTTTAGGTAACCGCGGAGTTTTAATAATTGCTTTCAGGTTTACCAATAGTGTTAGTGTTATGTAATTACATAAAGTAGATTCACTTTTGTAATGAAGAACTAAATTACACGATTTTGTAACTTTTACATTTGAAACCTGACTTCTTGTAGTTTCCGTATCTTGTAAATGGAATTTTTATTTTAGGTTATGTTGGTTTCAATTTTGTGCAGTTAATTTGGCCTCCTTTTCCAATACTCTGTTGAATGCATTATACCACCATTATACCTAAATGTTGTTCGTTGTTTGTTTCGTAATGGATTTCTGGGTAATTTTGAAAATTACATTTTGTAATTGGCAACTAAATTGTGACGAAATATAATTTGATTAACAAAACTTTAAATACAATAACAATCACGTTTGTAAGAAAACATAAGAACAAAACAAAGACAACAAATGAACAAAATTAAATATTTTAAAAAATAAAAACAAAAGACAATCGATTTTAGAGCACAATTCACAGTTCATAAATTAAACAAAAGAAATAACTTAAAGCAAACAATGTAGAAACAAATAATTATTTGTCTTCCCCATGGTCGACAGAAGATTATAAAAAACTGCAATAGATGGCGCTGTTCAATGTTTAACACAATGAAAGTACATTCACTTTTGTAATGAGTAACTAAAGTTACACGATTTAGTAATTTTTACCGTTGAAACCTGACTTTTAGTTCCTGTGTCTTGTACATCTTTTATTTTTAGGTTATGTTGGTTTCAATTTTGTGCTTCCATGCTTCTCCAACATTTTATTAAATGCATTATACTAACTAAATGCGAATCTTTGTTTTTTAATGGATTTCCGGATTACTTTTGAAAATTACATTTTGCAATTGACAACTAAATTGTGACAAACGATAATTTGATTAACAAAACTTTCAATGCAATACCAATCGCTTTTGTAAGACAACATAAGAACAAAAAAGTCAAATAGTTACACATTACAAAAGTGAATGGAATTTAAAGTAATTTGCATAAAGGTATCAAACAGTATGTCGGTTTAATTTAATACTGACGTTTAAGAGTCGCTAGGTAATTATAGTAGTAGGTATCGGAATATATGCAAAATGTGGATCTTCAATTTTAATTTTTTCGTGAAATCTATATACTACTTCATTAAATTCAGTAATACTAACTTGATTAACATTAGTTAATTTGTATGTACAAAATTCAATAAAATGACTTTGCAAAAATATTAAAATTGGAGATTAGTATTTTGCATATATTTCTTTGTCTAGTGGTCAAAATTTTTTTGCCATCTCTGAATTTTTTTTATAAAAAATTTATTGACAAAAATAGAAGTACAAAAATACATGTCAGCCTTACAAATATTACAAATAATAACATTACAACATAAAATATAAAATACTTGCAGTATACTGTATAATGATAACAAGAATGAGCAAACTGTACTAATACAGAAATGTTCTTTTCCTTAAAATCGTACTCATAACATTAGCCGTTTCCTGCAGCAACATGTTCATTATATCATCCGTAACTTCGTTCTTAACAATAATCTCGTCTTCATCGTAGTTAGTCCATTCAGATTCCTCTGTCTGAGATTCCAACACAAGCAGTTCATCAACGTGATCTCTTTTCTTGCGGCTCCACTTTATAATAGCATTCTCTTTAAATTGAACTTTTTCAAACCCTAAGAGTTCCTTAATTTTTTTATCTAAATACTGCTTCAGGCTAAATTTATCGTAGGGTTTATTTTTAGCTAGCTGTGATTTCCTAATAATTTTCAACCATGAGGGCTTGTCGTCTTCGACGAATTGCTTATAATGATCTACGGCGAGTTCTTTGCACAAATCGAAAACAAATTCAAAGCATTCCTTGTCAACATTGCTTTTGCTTAAGGAGTTAATTTTATTTCGAGGTGCACAGGATTGTAAATATCCTCCACTGTAAGCTTCGTATAGAATGTCAGTGATATTTGCCGTTAGAATATCGATTTGCTCGACGTTATGTGGAAGCACGCTGTGAGTATTTTGGAATTGAGTTGAAGGGGGCGTGTACGGTGGGGGTGGTTTGTTGGGTATTTCACGCAGGTATAAATAGGGAATTTGTTCTTTCTGTTGCTGCTCCAATTGTTTTATCTAAAACAGTTAAATTAAATTCTTTTGCCTGCGCACATCAAATACTCACCTCTTGTTCGATGGCAAGCTGTTTCTTGAACAATGCCTCTGCTTCTTCTCCGTACAATTGTGTCACGGATAAAAGGGCACGTTCAGCTTCAACCGGAGAACCTGATTAAATTCACAATTGAATTTATTGTGAACTGAAAAAGTTGAGAATTACGAACCTGCTTCGGGAGAGTGATCTGGTGATATAATGTCGTAGGTGGTGGTGTAAATATCCTGCAATCTAGGACTTTTATCTTCTCTGGGTGAGCTGTTTGCATCCGCGAGTATTTCTGAAACACGCTTCTTTACATCAAAATTTTTCTTTTGATTAGAGCTTTTAGTTTTGCTACTTTCTTCCTCAGTGTTGGTAATTACTTCTTCTTCAGAAACAACTAATTTTTCTTCAATTTCATTTTCAGTATTTTCTATGAGCTCAGTTTTCGGAATCAATTCTGTTTCACTTCCAATAATTTCATTTTCGCTGGAGTTGTTTTCGTTTACCTTATCTTCTTCTATGGTATATTCATGTTGTTGTAATACATCATCGCCATTAACTAGTGTTGTTTCTATTTGATTTAATAAATTCATTGAAATGTAGTTTTCTTCTTCTTTCTCATTAATTTTTGTCTGTGACATGAGACTATTTAATGTATTTAAGTCATCTTCTGGTTTACTTTCTGAAGATGCAGAATTTTCTTGTACATCTTTAATGTCATTACTTTCTAATTTTTCAGAAAAATCTAACAAAGTTTCAGGTACCTCAGTATCATCTTTATTTAAAGATGGTTCTGTGATTTGATTAATTGTCTTCGTACTATCCGTTTTAAATAAATTATTTAAAGTGTTATATTCACCAGTGCTTAAATTTATATTGTTAGTTTCTATAATCTCACATGGTTCAGAAGCGCTGAAAGTTTCCGCTAGGTTCTCATCAATGACGTCTGTGACTTCTGAATTCTTCTTGCTGGGAACAAATCCATAACTTAAATCTAAAATAACTTGAGCACTCTTAACAGAATTTGTTGTTGATTTATTACTTCCAGTGTTATCAATTGGCGCGTCGTCATTTTTATTGTATTCATCATCTAACGAAGAGAGATCCGAAATTATAGTCTGTTCACTTTCAATAAGATCCTGCACTAGTGAAACCATTTTTTCTCCACAGTTAACATTATTTAGTTTATTACTTTGTACATCAGAATCAGAAACACCCACGGTTTTATTTTGATTGTTTTCTTCAGTTTCCACTTCAGGTAAATTTGTTTGCAATTCAGAACTTGATGCTAACGTGTTTTGTGATTCATTGAGTTTATTTTTAGGTTCAACCGCTTCAGGTGTTTCAATTATACTACGCTCCCGTAAAGATCTAATATCTTGGCATGGACTTTGTGTTTTAATTAATTCTGACAGGGACTTCACGATCTGTGACTGTAAATTATTTGATTCACTATGTTTACTAAAAATGCTGCTGTCGTTCTGATTAGCAGAAAATATATTCGAGTCTTCTTGAATATTATTATCGTCGCTTTTTACAGGAGAGTCATTCTTGGAAGTATTTGTGCAAGATAATTTGTATATTGCAGATATTTCATCGGTTATATTACTTATGTTTTGCATAATCTCATGCAAAGTTGATTTTGATCTATCGATTTCATTTTCTAAGACGTCTGGGCGTGCTTTTTCTTCGGCAACTTCTGGAGATTCGAATTCGGATGTGTAATTAATACTTGATTGGTTTGTGTTTGCTGCAGGTTCACTGCTCTTATTTAAAGATGAGTTCTCAATGGGGATACTTTTAATAGTCGTTTCTTCTTCTGAGATTTGTTTGTTTGAATTAGAATCTGCATCACTTAATCCTTCGGTGCGTACAGTTTCGCTCAACCCACTATTTTTATTATTATTTACAAAATTACCTAGGCTCTCATTGATTAAATTTTTGCTATGTTTCGTTTGCCTTTTAGTACTCTTGCGAATTTCTTCGGTTTTGATTTTTGAATCAACTTCCTTCATGTTCAACCATAATGAATTGAGTTGACCGTCTTTACCCGTGTATTTTTCCTTCATGTTATCAACAGGTACTTGGTTTATTATCGTATTAGCTGCCATTTCCAATTCTGCAATTTTTCTTTCTTCCTCTAATAATCTTTGGTGCCATTGTAGCAGATCTTCAGCTGCCTTTCTTCGTTTCTGTAAAGCAGCTTCTCGCATCAGTAGAAACCTGAAATTGTGAAACTTGTGTTAGTCACTGAACACACGCTATTTTTTCACTGACCATTACACAGTTTTTATTTACATAATAACAAGGCTAGTATTCGATTTACTACTTCATGTGTATGTGTGTTTACGTGTAATGACAAGTGTGATATAAATACTACTAATATCAGATCCATGTGAATGAAATGCTGACTAATTTTAAACGTATAGTTCCTCTCTATAGGAAACTTCCTAAATGAAAACAGACTTTTGGAACCATTCCAACAGGATATCTAATATTAGGCAAGTTTGTTTTTAATCACTTCTAATTTCTCTAATAATAGACTTATGTGTTTGTTAGTTATACTGCCGCAAAAAAATATTTTAACGTGTTGGAAAATAAAAAAAAAAAAACTTCAAAACTTTACTCCAAATTAGAATCAACACATCAACAAATAAAATGCTAGGATCTTCGTTCACCACAAGCTAATTACGCTTCTAGTTTGAGAGCGCACGAGGTGCAAACATATTTATTATTTCCGCAAACGTACTTTGTATACAGGCAATTTGTTTAAATTTACATGTAAACGTAAGCTACACGACATGTTATTAAAACAGGACAACTGTCTTCGTGTTATAAATAAATCATGTGACATCGTTTGCGTCAATTACGTTTTACTTTTATTGCCAAATCCTTTCATAAATGAAATGCGCTCGCCATTAACGCGAGATTCGAGTTATACTGCGATGTTTATTTTGGTAGAGACGCGCGTGTAACAATTTGAAAAATCAAGTCACGTGAAAACAATACATCAGAGCAATTAAAAATAAAATATTACAAATTACTATTTTTTTTGTACTCGGTACAGAATTATAAATATTTTTTTTATATAAACTAATAAATAATTTACCTTTTAGTGTGTTCTGTCCTGTGAGAAAAATGTCTCTTCATTGTGCTATCTTGGTTAACATATTCGAAATCAGCAGCAGCACAATCAGAAATTCGACTGACAGTGGATTCTGAACGGGATGTAATAATAAGCTCCTCCGTGGCAGAATTCCTTTTAGAAATAGACGTTTCAGTATTTACAGTTTTTCTGTGCAAATTATACACTTTCACCGGTCCAGTTCGTGTCCTGTCTTTATGTACGTTTTTCTTTATTCTAGTGATGACATGACCACTCGACAGCTGGGCCTTAATCATATTACGCTGCTCCTTCAAGATTGTCTTGCGCTCCTTTGATGCTGCTTTTTGCATCTGTTTTAGTCTACAAGGCACAAAATAGGCATAAAGTTTACATAAATAATACCAGGAGCATGAACCTTTGCATCTCTTGTTTCTCATGTTGCAGCTTAATCACAATCCCTCGCTGCTTCTTCTTGAGCAAAGAAGCCTCATGTAACTGGCCAGTTTCTATTAGTTGCCTGAAAGTAAATTAAATTCCTAGTATAAAATTCCTTAAGTAAAAAATTGTTTACTAACTTCTTTTGTATTTCTAACCAGGCCAATTCTCCTTTGGTGCGATCAAGGAGAGCTTTCTCTCTAATTTTCAGGATAGTCTTTAGGTTCTCGATCCTTGAATCCTCATCTTTAATGAGCTGATCGAACTGCGTAACAAAAACCTTGCTTTAATAACTATGCCACTACATAGTTGTGCTTATCTAAAGTACACATTTGCATTATCTACCTATTGTAAAACATCCACATTCTTTGAATACCGTAGAATGAGCAAAGTTTAATCTCAGTGCCGAGTATAACTTAATCACATGATTTATGGAAATAAATAAATCAAAATTTTTACCATTCCTAAAGATAGCCCGGTGAAAACGTTTCCTACGTAACCATCCTTTCCATCCGGGACTCTCGTTTCATTAACAGTGGAATTAACAGAGTCCTCCGTCTCGGATAAATCGATTCTGGTCGTCAGCAAAGTTTTATCCGTGGTATGAAAGAAGCTGTCTCCTAAATTGAACGCAGCCGTATCTTCAATCACTTCTGATCCTCGACTGTAATTAATTGAAGGCAGCAGTTTCTCTACGGAGTCAGAGTTTAAGTTTCTGGGTTCAAGCGGAGCTGACGTCTGAGTATCTTGGTGGTGGTATATCGTGGTGTTGCTTTGGGTTTTCGCTTGGAGTTCTAATAGAGACTAAAATAATCGGGATTATCCAAATTTATAAAACTCTCAAGTTTCCTACCTTTTCAACGGCCATGAATTTACGTAGGGATTCGTTGAAGTCGTTAAGCAAATGTAATTCGGCTTCGAATTTTAAATGTATCTGATTGGTATTTGTCTGAGAGAAAATATATGGGTAATTTATTTAATCAATCCACTTACACTCTGTACCATTTCTTTATGCATTGAAACCCTTGTGTCGAGAAAAAACACGATTTTTATTACATGTATAACATAATTTCTATATCGGTTTAAGCTCTGTTCTGCTACGCACATAAAGAAATGGTACAAAATATATTTAAATTCTCACCTTTGTTTCCAAACAAGTTATTTCACCTGGACGTATTGAGATAATATTCTTTTCGACGCTGTGGCTATCTGCTTTAGGTTCACTTACTGCTAGGGAATGTTGTGAGGTAGTTAATGTATCCATTGGACGTTTCAGAGAAGGCACTGTAGATGATGTGTTTGAAAAATTGGACGAGTAATTTACTTCAACATTATCAGTTGGTTTCGACAGTAAACTTGTTTTGACGGAATCTGTACTCAATAAGCTTTTAAATGACTCAGGAACTTTAATTTGATTTGCATCATTACTGTAGCTTTTCGATTTATTTGAATCAGCATGAATAGATGATAGATTTTGTGGAGCTTCTTCTTTCTGTGTTGATCGTTCTCGAACAGTAATTGCATTAAGTTTCGATTTTGATGAACCATTCGAAAGCTTCGCGTGGAAATTCTGATGTGCACTTTTTAATCCGATTTGTGATTCACGAGTTTCTAAGCTTAAACTCTTGGCGGATTGTTTGCTGGAATGAGATTCATTTTCTGCATCAGAATCATGCTGCTTAAATATACTATTCGATTTAGAGTGCCTAATATGTTCTAATGAAATCGAATTTTTTTTAGTGCTTGCAAACTCTTCGAATTTCTTGATCACCTCGTTTTTGTCGAGTAAGCCTTCGTCTTCTTCTATTGGAGTATCTCGTCTGCTCTCCACTTTATACAACTTAAAATCATTGCTTAAGCCGTTACTTAATTTGAAATTTTTCAATCTATCTACGTTTATTCCTAGGTTAACATCAGAGTTAGAATGACCCGCATTTAAAGAATCTACGCTTTCACTAGATATATCTGGAATGTTTTTTGAGGTATCTGACCCGCTGCTTTCTGAAGCTTTCGTGGTCAGCTTTGAGGATTTAGTTTTCTTAGTTGAGTCTGAGTTTTCTTCAATATCACAGCCGTTTGCATCACTTTTGATTTGCAACTGAAGTCCCTCTATGTTCTTCAGATTTAAATCTAAGTGCTTGTGGGAAAGGAAAGATGCGTTGGATTTATTGGAGGCGGGTATTTTGATTTCTTGCTTATTTCTTGTTGGAGGTACCAACAGTTCAGAACTTTGGACAGCTACATCGGAATAAGTTTTCGTAGGAGTCGGATTAATTGAAAAATTCAGTTTTCTTTTTACCGCACTAATAAAATTATAAGGGTACGGTTTTGTAACCGTTTCCAACCAAATTGGGATTTCGCTTTTATAATTTTCTTTTGTCAAGTTCGCCTGTGCAGCTTGCCTCTGCACGGCCCCTTCAGCCAATGCTTTGGCTTCTTCTTCCAGTTTCCTTTTCATTCTAATCGCTGCTTTATACAGTTTTCTTTGGCGATACCCCCTATAAGCTGCTTGTATCTTGATGGACGCAGCGTGATGTCTAAAGTCGTATTTCAGGCTTTGCTTCGGTGGCTGCAACTTTGGTATTGCTTCTAAATTTAAATCATAGGTGCGAACTGTTATATTTTCTAGTTGAGGGTGAATGGATTTCAAAGGTTTAACTTCCTCACGCATTTTCTCTTCAATAGGTTTTATGTTATTAACAATGAGGTCAGGAACTAAGCAGCCGTTTGCATCGAAGTGATTGTTCGATAGAGGCAAAATTTCTTCTGTTTTCTGAGCGTTTACAGAAGTAGGAGTGGGCTGTTTTACATTTGAAACACCTGTCAAATTTTCCCTTGATTTAGACTTTTCTCTTTTCTTCTCGACATTCTTCTTAACCAGCTGTAAACTTTTCGCTTGTAATTCCTTCAGTTTTTCCTTCCTCAAGTCGATGTTGCTTTGTGATTGTTTCACCTGTGACTTCAACATACCCAAGCGTTTTTCTTTCTGCTTCTTGATGTATTCTCTCGCGTCTTCGACATTATAGTGACGCTCTTTCTTTCGTTTCGGTTCCGGTTCTTTGGGCAGTGATTTCTGCGGGGTTTTAACTAGGTGTGGTTTGTAAGTAAGTGTCCGAAAGTTCTTGTCCTGGAAAGTTGAATGCGTGCTTTTGTTGATTGGAAGTGTGTGCGTTACTGAAGGAATATTTCTAGAATTTTGATCTTCTGCTTTTGACTCAACATTATTGTAATTATCACTATTTGTGTTTTCATTGTGTGTTATACCTCTGTTGATGAGCTTCTGGAGCTCAGTTTTTAAATGTTCTATTTCTTTTTTTGTCTGTTGTACTCGCCTGCTAACTTGCCTAGATTCAATTTTGCTTTGTTGTAATGACATTTCTATTTATTTAAATGTAAAAATTTCTGTTGGTTTTAAGTTGACCAAGGTCAATTGTGACCGAGACATGACAAGAATGTAATTGTAACGTTCATGTGAAATTTGTTCAATCCTGCAAGTGTAGTTTTTCACAGGATGCCATAATTACACTGCAGGAAGCTGAAAAGCAAAAAATTATGGAATTAGTAACGTTTTTAATAGTAGCTTACATAACCTCACTTTCGATTTTTTTAAAATACCAATTAAGTCAGCTGCTTTTAATAGATTATGGTCAAATTAATCTTGAAGGAAGAAGTTTAGAAGCCAACATGCAACAATAATTTAGCACTTACCTCAGAAGCTGTTAAATAAATAGGCGCTGGTCATAATTAATAAGGTAAGTCAACACAAACACACAACGTTTAAATGTGGAATTTAAAGACCCGAGATTTATGAGCTAAAATCGATTTTTACTATAAATAAAAACCATAATTATTGCTTTCGTTTTAATTTACTTGGTATTATTTTCAATAACACATTTTTCGGTTGACTTTTAAAAAGCCTTCGTTTTGTTTAGATGTTTCACAAGCAGGGGTGTAGTGTGGGTCACGTATATGTAAGGCACAACTTGAAAATTATTAAAATCAAATAATTTGTGCGTTTGCTGATTAGAAAATGATCGATGAAGTTGTGTTTTATTCATTACACGAAAATAATTCAAATAAAAATTTCGTAGAAAATAATACATTACAACATTATATAATTATTTCAAAGACTAGATGGCGCTAGTATAAATTATCTTAATTAAGAGTTAATAATGTTTTTATTAACTAAACAAATAGATATAACGTTAGTTTATCTTGTAATGTGCGTGATTTAAAAGTAAACACATTTTTTATATTTGAAATACGGACTTTGTATTTTGAAGTTTAAGGAAAGAGCAATTATCGCAAGGTAGATGGCGCTAGTTTCATTCATCTTCAAAATTTTTAATTTAACATTTAATCTAATGCAAATATTTATACATTTACACGACGTAATAAAAAATTATTGGTGAAATTGTACTTTATGCTTATATTTACGAAAATAATTCAAATAGAATTTCGTACAAAATAACAGATAAATTGAGTCATTTTTGCAAATCTATAAGACCATTCCAAACACAAGATGGCGCTAGTACCGCCTTAGTTAAATTAATCATTTAAAAATTATAGAACACCATATACATGAGGTAGAACACCAGTTCATCTTGTAAAGTGCTTTGTTTATTTAAAAGTAAAATACATTGTATGCATTAAAATACGAATTACATAGTGTAAGACAAGGGCAATTGTCTTAAGGTAGATGGCGCCAGCTTCATTCATTTTTATCATTTTCAAAATTGTTTAAATATTTAATTTAATGCATACATATATTACTTTGGAATTTCCAATTTTTTTTCTTTCAAATATAAAATGATAAAGACAATTAAAATCAAAACTGTTGATCAGCAAAAAAACGAATTAAATAATATGCATATTTAAATGACGAACTCCTGTTTAAATCTACCTGTTTATTAACAAAAAGGAAAATTACAAAAACTAACATACAAAACTGCACCTGCTTAATAGGTGTACAAATATATATAATGTACCAAGCAAAAAGCATAATTATAATTTGGATCTGAAAATTCTAAACTTGTTCCTGCAAACATTAATATTAATTAATTCCTTTTTGGTTGATAGATCACAGGGAATGTATAATTAGTACTAATAAACAATAAAATTAAAAACTTTTGAAATCAATTATACACACATAACACCGAGATGATTAACAGAAAAATAAACACTTTGTCGCAATAAATTTAAATTGCACAATTCTTGTTCTTTTTTTAAACAGCCTTCTTATAAATATGCAAATTGCTCATACATATGTAATTAACTTCATAATGAACTACAGTGTGCTAACAAGATCTAAATATTAACTTCTATATTTAGAGGCATATGGCTAATGAACGTCTATCTCTTCTTGTTTTTTGTGTTCCTCACCGTTTATGTCTTCGCTTAGTTGCCTTTTTTCAATTTCCGCCTTGAAATTTTCAATGTCTTCTTGACTGAAAGACACCCGCACTTGTAATAGAACGCTCAACGTGCAGCAAAATTCTTACCTTATTTGTACGAACAAAATTCCATTTATAACATTTAACATATCTAATACAGAGCCCATCGTGGGAGGCTGTATTTGAATTGGGGGGAGTGATCCACCGTTTTTGCCTGTGTAAATTTCATTCATCTTTTTCTGCAAAACTACGGCTTGTTGAGTTAAGTGTTTCAGGCACTCGGATGATTCACGCGTTTTCTCGTGATTATCACCAAGCTGCTGTTTGTATATTGTGTATGCTTCTTTTTCATTGTTTAGAGCCGAACGGAAATTCCCCATGCAGCTCTGCGTTCTCGCTACTAAATGATAGCTGACAGCGACTTTCAGGGATTTCGATCCGTAATATTTTATGTTTAAGGCTAACGCTTTCTCGAGAAATCTGAGAGATAATTCATATTCTCCAACCGCATGAAGTATCAAACTAATATTACTCTAAAAAAAAATAAATTTAAACAAAAAATAAAAATCATTAGAATTATTTATGTACATCGAGTAACGCTACTTCGGGATGATTTTCCCCACATACAATTAGAGCTAAATATCGAGCTCTGTAAAGTAGTTTTAAAGCTGTGCTAACTTGACTGTTAGCAAAGCAATACAATGCAAGATGAGCCTGCAATTAAGAAAAAAATGTTACATTTTCTTGTTTTAATAAAATTAAAAACTTACATATTCTGTGATGGTATACGGATGATCAATACCATTAACTCTTTCTGACATTAAAACTGCTTTCTGTTGATAAACCATTGCTTCAGTGTGTTCCCCCATTATGTAATTCAAACGAGCTATCATTCTCAGGCATTGAGCTATTTCAGGATGCATTGCGCCATAAACATTATTTAATAAGTTCAGAGCTTCGTTTATTAGCTCGTAGCCATCTTTAAGATAGCCCTGTTGAATCTTACTCTGGCCTGTGGTATAGAAGTTGTACGCGTCCGTAGCTCGTGGATTAATATGTTTGACAATAGGGAAGATATTTAAAATATCTTCTTCATAGAATACAAGCTTGCTTTTCGATTCAAGATTGTAGTCCCTCAATAAAATTTGTATGCCAGTCTTGAGGCAAAACGAACGCAAGAGAGATACTTTCTGTAAGGAATGAACTTCGACCGTCGTTTCGATGTCATTGGTTTGGAGCTCGTAATCGAAATAGGATTTCAACTCCTGCTTCAATTGCTGCCACAATGTTTTTGGAGTCACATTTGCCCACTCGTTGGTATCGTTGCATACAAGGGGGTTGTTTCGTCCTCTGCGTTTATTACGTTTCTTGGTGGTTTTAGTTTGAAGCTAAATTCAGTTCAGAGCTAGTAATTAGTTTTTTAAATGTACTATCTACAGACCTCATCTACTCCTTGGATGGGATTGTTGACGACACCCGAGTACAAGAAACAGTTGAGGAAGTGAGCGATTGCCACTGATAAGTTCATCATTTCTGTGCTCTGCAATAGTTGTTTATTAAATAGGTCATATTTTATGAGTCATTTCTCCCCACCTGTAAGTACGTCGTGAAAATATGTTTGGCTGCCCTCAAAATTATTTCAGCAACGGCTATGCTGTGCAAATATTCTAATTGCCTCACTTTGTACAACAAGTTACAGACTTTTCCTAAATATCTGATATTAATGCCGCGATTGTGCATTGCCTCAGAAAGAGTAATCCCATCCATGGGTGCGGAAGAGTGATCCAAACAATCTCTTATCTAATAAACACCCTCGTTATTACACATTAATAAACTTTTAGTTACGGCAGAAAATTCTAGATACATACGAATGACGGTATTTGAACAGTGAGGAGGAATTCTGCGGCATCTCTTACAAGCTGTCTTTGCTTTGAAATCGGAGGATCTAATGTTTCACAGTGGCGAATTCCCGGTGAATACACATCAGGATTAAAGCGAATATCAAACTCTGTTTCTTTAAGAGACCCCACCGCCACTGACGCTGTTTTGACAATATTTTTAGTACTTTCCTCTACTGCAATGGACAGTAAATAAGAAACTCACACAAAAAGGTCAACTTGCTACTTACATTCGAGTTTATTTCCATCTGTAATACTTTCGACGATTTTTTTCGCCTCTTCCGGTTCAAGGTGATTATCTTTCTTATCCCCCTCCGCCTTTTCTTTGATTGCTTTCTCTTTGTTGTTAATGATTTCTTCGTTCTTTTGCAAATTTAATTGTTGCAGATGATAAGCTGCATATTTTATAAACATCATGTAGCGAGAGTCGACGAAACTATCGATTAATTCTTGGCGAAGGCAACACAATTTATGTTTGTGTTCGATTGGGAATCCAAGCATTTGCACTTCTTTACTTAATTCTTGATCAACTTAAATCAACAAAATAGTGAATAGGTTGTATTTTAAAAGTAAATTACTTGGAGAAAGTATTAGTGGAGATACTAACGTTTTAAAAAGTTTACGTCTGGTGGAAAAGTGCGTAAAAGATCCAGAATGTAATAACGTCCATCATTACCGATGATGCCTTTGCATTCAACACTCGAACATAATTCCACAGATTCACTCTTGTCGTTCACTACATGGTGTGGAAGAATCTTTAATTGCTGACCGGCTTTATTCAACTGAAAATTAAATAAATTTAGAATTCCACAAAAAAATTAACGATATAGCAGATATTACGAGTTCAAGATATTTTGGGTGTGTGAGGATGGTCTTTCCAAAATCTATGGATCCATACACAACGGACTGTTCTTGTTCTCTCTCTAATATTCCCGGTATTATTGATTGAGCAGTCACACGATACCCACGATAGTCAATCACAACAGTGCCCAAGGTATACAAACCAGGTAAGTCTACTGCACTATAGACACGTACACCTTGAAGATCATTGCGCTGCAAATTCAAAACTTTTAGATACAATTTTTAAATATTGTGATATCTCTTACAGGTGCAACGAAGGCCGCTGCATCCCCACCCAATTCCTTGTAATGATCACGTACGTCGAAGCCCAAAGAGAAGAATATGTTATTCCAGATGAACATCTGCATTTTCGCTTCTTCCCCAGGATTAATAGCCATCACATTCCCATCTATTACAGCCATTGCACCTCGAGTTGCAGCGGCTACAAAATCGCTGTGCACTTTAAAAATAGCTCTCTCGCGAAGCAAACGTTCAGGCAAAGTTTTCCTCGGCAGCTCTCGAGTGGTCTGCAATTCTTCATTCCAGTCTCTAGTTTGTCCCGGGATGTGCTCTTCGTATCCAAGCTTAGATGAAAAAGCTAGAAAATACGTTCCCATTATTTTTTTAAATGTACAAAATTGTGATACCTACTATCCTCAGCTCTTATTGCGTCGATGGTATGTTCAATTACAGGGGCTGTCCAACTATAAATTTGATAAGGTGTGGCGACCCTTTCAAATGGATGACGTTGATTCCGTTTCTTTTGTAACACAGAAAAATGTCGCTTAAATAAAGGCGAAATCTGATTTAATAGTTCGATTAACGAATGGCACAAATGACTAGGCGTTGCAGGTTTGGGATTGAATTCTTCCTCAGTGGACCTAAGAAAATAAGCCATTAAAAGAAGATTAATAAAATGAGTTAAGTGTGTATTACTGGTTAATGTAGAAACCTCTGGAGCAAGCTGATATGTGGTAATGTTTATCTTCCAATGTCACTACGTACAAGTACATGAGATCCCCGTGGATCTTACGGTAACCTGGTGGAGGATTCCACGCTGAGGTTGTTAGCACCTATTTTTATTGCAAATTAATTAATCACCGGGCAACAATTAAGTTGAAGTGAGTACCTTCACGCATTGAGGAACTTTTTGGTCTTTATGTTGAGGTTGCAGTGCTGATAAAGGCCTTTCCTTCCCTTCGGGCATTATATAATCAGGAGGTGTGCAATCCACGCTTTCCGGTCTCATTTTCTTTTTCTCTGGAAGCAACTCAGTTAATTACGAGCTGAACGGAGCAATTCTCTCTGTACCTAATATGTCACCTTGTGTAACAGTGTTCAAGAAGCTGAGCGAATTACATTCGACACCATTGTAGGCATCTGCCGGGTCTAAAGATTTCAATAGGTCTCGAATGTGCCGGACGTGAATGCGGGCCTCTCTCATCGTGTAGGGTTCTTCCACGACTTTTATGATGGAACCTTCTTTCAATCCTTCGATGTTCTTTAGTTCGGCGAAATTATCTAAGGTATTTCCTTCCAATTGAAGAGAGAAACATGTTCGATGGCATGTGTCTTCTCTGTCCATTAATAATTGATGGATTTCTTGCACTAGTTCCATACTTGAAACCTGCATAATTGGATTCGTTTTCTTCTACAGTAATTTTTAAAGTAATGGCGCCAAGATGGTGGATTAAAATTTTGCAAAGACAATTTTTAAGTCCCTAGAAGTGAGACTCGGGAACGAAGATGGATTAATTTGATTGGAAGAATACATTATATACTTATCCAAGCTGAAATTTGCAGTAAATGACTTGGGTTTTCTAAACATGCTTGTGATGGGAACGCTTTTTAAAATAAATGTATGTTTTCAGATTCATTTTAGTAATGAAGAATGTGAACAGAACAAGTAAAATGAAGCTCATCTATAAAGTGCAAATATTTAAGAAAAGCTACAGCAAATTTTTAAATTTGCCGCCAAAATGGAGGTTAATTTGGGGTACTTTTCATGTCTGTACGTTTAGTTACGCCACCTCTGTATTTTTTTCTAACTAAAAGTTTAAACCGCCAAATTTAAATTACTATTAGCACATTTTTGTTGATTCTGTAAAATTAAAATTGTCCAAAACAAATGCAATAATTCAGAAAAAATATACAGGAAAAAAATTTTCGTGGCCCTATCTATACATTTTTTTCCAAAATCTTTATCTCAATTAACAATTTATACATTATTAATATTACACTTTTCAGGCAATAATAAATTTGAAAAAAAAAAAAACTTCGCATGACTTTACGTTTACTTGCACCAACTATGCAGATTTTCTCACACCAAATGTTTTAACCGCCAAATTCAAAACACAGAGAATAATTTTTTGTTGACTATTATTAAAATTGTCCAAAACAAATGCAATGATTCAGAAAAAATATACAGAAAGAAAATTTTGGTGGCGCCATCTATACATTCTTTTTTCAAAATCTAAATTTCAATTAACAAATGACACATTTTTAGTATTATACTTATCAAGCAATAATTAATTGGACACGTCTTTACGTTTATTTGCGCCATCGATGCAAATTTTCTCAAACCAAAAGTTTTAACCGCCAAACACAAAACACAGAGGATAACTTTTTTTTTGATTACTATTAAAATTGTTCAAAACAAATGCAATATGTGATTCGGAGAAAAATATACAGGAAAACAATTTTGGTGGCGCCATCTATACATATTTTTTCAGAATTTAAATCTCAGTTAAAATTTTATACAATTTTAATATTAGGTGTTTTCTTAAGTTTTTAATTATCTGTTGCGTGTCGCTATGTCTTAGCTTGAACATGTATTGCACTTCTTGAGTAAAGGTAAAACATGGTGGCCAAATTTCTTGGCAAGAGTTGATAAAAAATTTAAAAAATCACTTGGTACAATGATATATTCATTCAAAAACTGAGCAAAAAAATTAACTGAACACATTTTCGATTGACTACGTTTCGGAAAATTCGAGAAGGAAAGGATGTGTACTACAAAGGTCGAACCTGGCGAGCTATTCGATTCATCATTCTTTGTCTTATGGTAATCATCATTCCAAACAATTTACGTTGTAATGTTACAGCTGGGTTTGAATCATTAGACAGCGCAAACATCCATGGCCCTGGTGGGATTCTAATCCACACCCTCGAGCGTCATGACTTCCAAAGTGGGCTAGGCTAATCGCTAAGTCACTCGCCACAGTGTTGCCAACTATTGACAGTCGTATTTCCCTTACATTGGGACAAAAATTCCCTTTTACACTTGTTTCTCTCTCAAATTGCAATTTTAAGTTTTATGCATTTCTCTCAATATTTGCCCTTTGAATCTAATTATTCCAAAGGTGATAAGCAGTGTTGTTAACCTACTGTAACGAAAATTCCCTTCGCGTTAGCAAAAAATCATCAGATAAAAAAATCTCTCCTGAGATAAAAAGATAAAAAATAATCCCTTTTAGATAAAAAAAATCCCTCGTTAGACCATGAAATCTCGTTGTACCATGAAATCCCCCCCCCCCAAAAAAAAAAAAAACTATACCAATGCCTATCGTATAAAAAGAGATTTCTTGATGTAAGGAGGGATTCTTTTTTGCTGATGCAAAGGGAATTTTCGTTTCAGTTGTTGACATAACGCACTGGATCAACATATTTAGGTAACGCACTTGGTGATTCTTTTATATCTATCATTGTCGCACAATTAACTTTTATATAGGGATTAAAAAAACAGTCGAAAATTTGATTATTGGAAGTGATGTTTGTCAAAGTTACTGTCAGTGTTTAAGAAAATTCAGTTTAAATATCGCGTCCAAGCTTTTATCACATGAAATTTAATTATTCTGCTTTTCTTGTTAAAGAAAAATTCTGCACTTTTCAAAATCACAACTTTTTGATTGATAAATAACTTAACTAGACATAACCTAATACATTTTTAAATTGAAACTGCTACCATTGAAGCAAACATAATTCTCTAAAACTGTTGTATTTCTTGCGACAATTGTGTTTGTTATTGCGTTACTTGAACAGTATTGATCCAGCACCTTAGGTTGGCAACACTGACGAAGCCCTCTAGCTTATTTCACTGTAACTCACAACCGCAAGTTGTTCCAAACAAGAGTGTTTCATTTTCAATAATAATTCAAAGTCAACTGTAAAGGAAAAATATTTTTAACAGAACCATGATACATTAGCTTACAATTTGTAATTATCAACAATATTATTTGCCACTGATATTGACTATTAAATTACACATACTTATACATCATATTCATGTTTTGCTTTGCAAACAGCAATTATGTATCATGTTTCCGAAATTAAGTGCCACTAAAGCAATAATCATGTTCTTTATACATTTTTTTAATTTTGAAAACATTGGATTAAAAAATTTGATGATTAATTATTTTCAATAAGAAGTTTTATTATTCAAATTAATGGTAATCTTGCAATTTAGGCATAATTTAGTTTTGTTTCTTTTTTCTATAATACCTGTCAATGTCAAAGTTCTAGGGTTTTTGTTGGAAGCCTGCTTATATCCATAAATTTTAAAAGACAACATATGTATATGACAACAATGTGATCTTCCGGGAGCTACGCCTGAACTCAGGATTACCAAATTAATCGCTAAATAAACTAATTAGTAATACCTGAATGTCGAAAGGTTCCGCTCCAGGGCTGACAATTTTAACAGAAAATCCTACGTCCTGAATAAACACGACTTCATCTTTGCTTTTGCCATCGGCATCAGTCTCATTCTTTTCCTTTTCTTCGACATCCTTCTTGAGTTTATTTTCTGCAGTTAAAATTAAAATAATTAAAAAGTACCCAGCATCGAACGAGGGTAAAATGTAAATACCTGTGGTACAGTTGTTCTGTTCTGAAACTCCGTTGACATTGCAGCTATCTTCCGATGCATTCTGAGGCTTTACATCTGTAAAAGCACAGCCAAGATGATGTAATGTGTATTACAAAGGAAAGTTCGGAGTGCAAGTTGTGTACTTCATTATGTCAGTGTGTTTGAATATATAGAAGATGAAATTTTTGATAAGAAACAAATTTTAACCCAAAGAATACCATGTCAGAGCAAAGGCTGCCATTCAATATGAAATTTCAACGTAATCATATCGCGTTACGTAATACGCACATACGTATAACCTCTACACAAGAAATTATTATCATCTAATTATGAAATATACTAACCTAGATCGGTGTCCGACTGAGATGCGTTCTTCGTCTCGTTATCGCCAGATATATTTTTGTTGTTCGAATTAAATTCGTCGTCGTTGACCGAAGAACCCAGAGCCATTATATTTTACTCGTGCGGTTGACAAACTTAGTTTTTCACTTTAAAAAATATTTATCGCACGTTTTGCGGCGTACTTCTAAAGACAGAAAGAGAGCAGATCAACCCTACTCATCACTTAGCACGTGCTTCTTTCACTCCCCCCTAGGAACAGCTGCGTGCGTTCAGAAATGCACCGACGCGAAGTTAGCCGCACATTCATGTTTAAACAAACCTATACGTTTCTTCGATACAAGATCACTAAGATCGATTTTATTTTACATTTGAAAAGCACTCGCTAATAAACTTCGCAAATAGTAATGCAAAAATGCAAACATTTAGAAAAAAATATTGATTTTGAATGTCAATGGAGGTTCAAGCTAATGCCACTCTGGCGCTAGTGAAGCTGGGGTTGTCCTCTAATTTAAATTTAATTTTCAAATGTTTAAATTACAATATAGTACGCATTTTTTATTTTGTTCTATTTTAATTCTTTGATTACGATATAAATAAATTCTAGTTTGAAAATATACGGAAAAGTGGTTAATTTAACTAAGATTTTATTTATACAGTACAGTATGTCCTTTTTGAGCATATAACCACGGGATCTATCCGAATGGATACGAATGCAATTAAATTGGGACAAATCAAAAATAGCAACTTTTTTATAATGATCACTAAAATATGTAAGTAAATCACTTTCTAAAATTATAAACAATCGCCAATAAGTCACAACGAAAAGTCTCTAGAAACAGTTTTTCCAATTAAATTTGAAATAATAAATAAATAAATTTTAATACAAAAAATTATTAAAGGAAAAACAAATAAAAATTATGAAATGGTTCTCAGAGAAATTGTTTTGAGAAAAGAAGAAAAAAAAACGTAAAGAGGAAAAATAAAAGCTACAAACAATAAGTGAAAAAAAATTGTAATTTTTTTCTGATATAAGTAATAGTTAAAAGAAAAGAAATAAACGTCAAAAATGCTCCTGCAAAAATAAAAAACAAAAAGGAAATGTGTCGACATTTAAAATTAACACTATTTGTTAATCACAGCCACATTTAAAACGTGAAATCAGTGTTGCCAACCTTGCATATCCAGAAATCCCAATATAATTAAAAGAAATATCCAAAATTACCAAAAGGCCAAGTATGAAAATATTAATATTGCGTTTATTTTGCTATTTATTCAAAACATTGATATAAATTAAACTAAAAAAGAGCACGCACTGTTGCCAACCGAACATTAGTTGAAAATCCCGTAGATGAAATCAGTGTTGCCAACCTTGCATATTCAAAAATTCCAACGTAATTAAAAAAAATATCCAAAATTATCAAAAGGCCTAGTATGAAATTATTAATATTACATTTATTTTGCTATTTATTCAAAACATTGATATAAATTAAACTAAAAAAAAGTGCGCAGTGTTGCCAACCGAACATTAGTTGAAAATCCCCTAGATTAGTACTAAATACACCTGCCGAGTGTCGAGAAACAAAAGGAAAGTAATAATAGATGTATTCATTTCACCATTTATTCAAAACATTAACATAAATTAAGCTCCAAAAAAAGTGCGCAGTGTTGTTAACTGTCCCCTCAATATTACTTGAAAACACATTAAATAGTATTAAAGGAAAATAAAGTGGGTTCAAAAAAATCCATTATCAAGAAGGCTCTGAACTTGCTTTTATTTTAGGACGGCACGTCGTAGCTTAGCACGAATGTTGAAACTTTGAATTACTGCGTGCAATCAACAGCTTCAACTGTCAAAGATTTTGTTTACATCTTCGAGGTACTTGGAAAAAAATGATGTTTTATTTTATTAATTTTTATTACCCATTTTGTAGTAAAAAGTTAGGTTATGTTTATAATAACGTGACTTTGCCAAATTTGCATTTGACATAAGCCTACTTATTGAACGCACTTTGCAACTTAAAAGGATACCCAATTATCGCTCATTTATGAAAGTTTAATTATTTCATCAATGAATATGCAAAATTTGGCAGCGATTCGCAGCAGCGCGTGAAATATACTAAAAACCATGGCGCCAAATTCAAAGTATCCTCAATCATTAAGAGTCACACTGTATATTAATTAACATTAAAAAAATGAAAACTTTACACGCTAGTTTGCGAGAAAGTGGTTTTTATGTTTCAACAAAAAAAAATAATAAAATAAATAAATCCAAATTCGTTTCATTCTTATCAAGAATTAGATACAGTCGTGTGTAAAACAAATTGGTCGTCAATATCACTCAAAAATTTGACAAAATTATTACAAACTAAAAATATCTTCTTGCCTTCATATGTTTTGTAATAATAAAATTAAAAAAAAATGTTGTAAATCGGTATTGATTGCAGTGAATCCCTCGAGCATCTTCTGTACAGCTGTTTCGGCCCTATTTGGGGCCTCGTCAGCAGAAGCATAGATCGAGACTTCCACTGCAAACCAAACCGACCTGTCAAAAAGTGATCGCAGGATATCGCGATTCAAACTATTGTTTTAATACACTTTATAATTTCTTCTTCTTCTTGCTTCATCACTCTTCTTATTACAGTAGCGGACAATAAAATCCGGGCAAGTAGTTGACTTATTTAACAAATGTGGTAAATCAGGGTTCTACGACAAAGTAATATTTCCGTCAAAATAATTTTTAGCTTTCTGAAGTTACGCAGCAACTTTTTTTGTCCAACCTTCCCCCCAGCAGAGGGCAGTCAGTCTTTTTTACTTTTTGACGCGAAACTTGAGGCATTTATCAAATTACAAAATTAACAAAAAAGAAATGCGAACCGTTAATAGTAAAATTTATATTGAACGTCAGATTTATAAATAGCAGTAACACTATGTACAGGGAGACTAGAAATGATTTCAACCCACCTGACCCCCATCATATAGGCAACACACTGTACTTTGTTGGTAACAATGCAGTGCTTTATGTTAAATCTTTGAAGGATGTAATGCCTGTGATTTACATGGCATGGCAATTGAAACGAACGCTAATAACAAATACATGCCAATTTGAATCAGCGACCTCAGTGTTGCCATTTCTAAGAAAGCAAAATCTAATTTAATTTAGTTAAGTGGGTTGTAGTCATTTCTAATGTCATCGTACATGTACTAAATGTCAAAATTGTTAAAGTAAGGTTTACATTATACAAGTAATTTGTCCGAATTTTATTGACCGCTATGTACCTCTGATTTGCTTAATACTATTCTGATCTAATTTAATATCGTATTCTATGTTTTAGTTTAATTTAAAAGATCTTTTTAATAAAAGTATCTGCGTAAAGTACCTAATACCTACCTATCTTAATAATAATAAAAAAAATTAATTTTTACATCTGAATATTTCGTTTCGATTATTAATGAGGATTCGAACTAGAAGTTAATGAGCTATAGGATCTAAAAGAAAAAAATGTATGTATTCTCCTGTTTTAAAATCTATCAATTTGCGTGTGTGTAGGTATATACCCAGTTAAAAAAACCGTTTATATTTCCATCCTAATTTTAAACAAAAATCACTAAAACACCAATAAAAATCACGGCTATCAGCTAATTTATAGGATCTTCGTCATACCTTGATTAAGGTGCGCTTCGGGTGTACCTGGCTACAAATTCACGCAAAACAGTTTCTTTCAAGTATTAATATGACGCACATCTAAATTTACACCTACAATGTATACCGTCTAATTTATTCACAATTTCGGTCTGCAGTTAACGGTGTTAGTACTTTGTTTACGCGGTTTCATCGAGAATGGTTTTCCTGAAACTGCGGTTCAGATTCGTTTTAGAAGACGTGTCACTCCAGGTTAGTGTACACTTAGATTATACAGAAATATAAATTGAATTCACTTTTTCAGTTTTAATTTTGATGATTTCAATATTTATTTATTATTTAATTTAATTAATAATTTTGATTATTGTTCTTGTTTGGGGACTTCAGTTTTTTCAAAGTATAAACACCTTTTGATAATATGGCGAGAAATATTTAAATATTTTTTTCCTTTTAATTCATATTTGCGAGTAGTTTTCTTTTAAATTCTGTTGTATCGTGAAATTTTTGTAACGATTCAGTATATAAAAACTAGGTCAAATTTCCTCGATAAAAATAATTTATTAATTATAAGGAACGTGGTAGAATTTTCTTTGCCAATTTCATCACTCATACTAATTCAATATTAAATTAATTGGAGGACAAAACGTGCTCCGAATTCAAAATCAATCCTGAAATAAGTTGCGAGAGTAAAAAAAATAGCCCTCTGTTCAAGTTCTTTCTGCAGCAGGTTCATAAATAACACAAATTTTTGAATATGTAACATAATTTTGTTTTTGTAAAGAAATAGTTTTAATTTTCTTTCTTTTACAAGTTTTTTGAGTAAGAAGCAGGATTGTGACGATTTACATCAGATGATTTAAATCAGGATTTTTTAAATTTAAATCATGATTTAAATCAAATCGTGTAAAAAACTGATAATCAAAATAAATCAAGCTTCAGAAAATTCAAATAAAAATAACAATTTATTTAATGTTAGATTATCTACATGTCTAAAACTACCTGCTTAAAAAGAATATGTAGGTAAACTAAACTTAAATTTAAAAAGACAATAAAACATGGTTCAGGTACTTAAAAAAAGACACTTTAAGTTAATTTTTTAATTATGGTGTTTATAAAGAAAAACTAATTTAGCAGCTTTTTCAGTCCCTAAGCAATTTCTAATTTTAGAATGAACTAAATCAAATGTTGAAAATATCCTTTCGACGGAGGCCGAAGAAACTGCAGCAGATAATAATTGTTTGATAATTCAGGAATAACTTATCAATAACCTCAATATTCCGTTGAGATTTCCACCATTCCAATGGATTTGTGCTTTTAAGAATTTCTTCGTGAAACATTATTTCGACAAATGGCTCGCATTTAGCCAGAAATTTAATAATCAATGCTAGTAAACCAGTGTTGGGGTATAAATCATTTGCAGCATTTAAAGCACAATTTTTTTCACTTTCTGTTAAAGTATGCTCCGTTTTCGTAGGGTCCAGAAGGAAAGCTAGCAAATGGTATGGACTGATACTCTATTCATAGAGATGTCTAAATTTTTGCATTTGGCTTAAGTAAATTCAGTTTCCTCAAAATGTAATTCTAATACTTTTAATTGTTCTACGACGTCTTATAGAATTACGTAGTTTCTTTGAAGCTTTTCAGTTGCAACAGACATCAGAATCAGTACTGTTAAGAAATCTTCAGCTGTTCTTTTCAAATAAATATTCGAAATTTTCTGCCTTACTATACTGTCGATTTCATTTTTATGTTCCTCGCTAATTTTAAAAAGTTGGGGCCATACTTCAACAAAACCATGTAAGTAGTCAGCAAGTGATTTCCATCTTACGTCACTCGGTAAAATAAGCTTTTTTCTTCCTTCTTTCGCGTATGTCGCTGAAGCAAAATGATTGTTTCGGAAGTATTTTACAATGAACGTAACATGTTCCTTATTTCACTAGTTTCCAGGTCCTCACATAACAAATTTAATATGTGTGGAGCACGACCATATGTAATAACATTTAATTCTGTTGACTGTTTGATTTGATTTCTCATTGCATTCATATTAGCCGCATTATCTGTTACAAAACTGCTTACTGCACAGCGATATTCAGTCTTTAACATTTTAATTAGGTTTATTGCAAGTTCTGTTAAATATGCAGATGTATGTGGATTTTCAGACGTGTCTATTGTGTTTACTAAAAAGAAGGACTCATTTTCTGTAGTGACTGTTGCACATATGATTGGTTCGTTATGGACATTGGACCATCCATCCAATGACAGACAAACCGAATTTCTCGATAAATTTTTAAAAAATTTACTTTCCTCTTCATTGTACACTTCATTTAGCAGTCGGTTAGACACATCATACCTAGAGGGTGGTATATATCCATGCCGTAAAAGCGCAATAGTTACTTCCGGTTGCTCAACACATGTGAAGTTGCTATTTGTTGCATAAATAGCCCTAGCAATTTGTTTATCTATTTCCTCTTTACTAGACTTCGTTGTACGCACGACAAAAGAACATAAAGACCCAGAACTAGAATTAGATTACTTGAAGCACATTTTTCGCAGTGGTTTTCATACGTTCCATAAACTCTTGCTTTTCTACCTTGCATTTTTTACAAGTAGCTTTACTTCCTCTTTTTCCAACGAGATTTACACGACTTTTCAATAAAATGTTGCCAAATAGGATCTCTTTTCCTACCACTTCTATGAGAAGACATATCAATATAGTTGGACTTTTATACACTGTTATGAAGTATTATACACTTTATTACTCGTTATCGTTACGCAGCGCACGTTCGTGATGTAGACTAGAAAATAACGACAACTCGCGTCATTCCCGCCAAATTTTCAAGTTTTGACAGGAATTTCTTTTGGAAGTTCAAGGTGGTGCAATTTTATTTACTGCTACGTTAAACATAAGTTATTTCATTTGTAAATTTGAACAAGACGTATCTTAGTCGTTATTATTATTTTCAATTATTCGTTATTGTTAATGTCAATTATTGCATTGTCTGTGTAAAAAGATAATAAAAATAAAAAAAATCAATAAAAATCAAAAAAATCGTGATTTTTTTATTTTTTTTTTTAATCATGATTTTTATCAACCCTGGTAAGAAGTAGCGTTATATAACCCATTTTCTAAAAAAAAGTCTGTCGAATTCGTTATGAATGAAAATGTGAAGAAGATGGTTTTCTAAACAAAACAAAAAATAATATTATGCCTTACTCAGTAACCGTAAAATAAAAAGGCACAAGAGAGATGGAAGGGATGGTTTTATTCAATTCTACGAAGAGACTTTTGGAAACAAAACAACTAAAAACATTAATTAATGAAAACAAGCATAATTAAAATTAAAAAAAATTATAATGTTGGGAGATGATGTGATAAAAATATGTTTTCTTCTATTAACAGCGTTTATTATTTTTTTTTGTGGACGTTTCACAGCTAAATTTGTCGCTTCATCAGGGTACAGGGTTCTAATTTGTAAAAGGACAAACACATACATTTAAAAAATAATTAAAATTACAATGCAGTTTACAATGCGAGCTAAGGAAACGGCATTTTAATTTTAATTATTCTTAAAATGTGTGTGCGCATGTCCTTTTACAAATTAGAACATTGTTGTGATGGAGCGGCAAATTTAATTGTGAAACGTCTACCAAAAGATTTAATAAACGCTGTTGATCGAAGAAGAAAAACATTTTTCTGCCAAAAAATAAACAAATTAAAGTAAATTAGTGAATTTACATCGTTTGTTATTCACCAAAACTGACAATGATTGTTTTCCATTTACTTTTGCTATAGAAACAACAATGAAAGTACAAAAGCAATGAATTAAAATAAAACAAAATAAAATAAAACACTTGCACGTAAAAAATATGCAGCTTACTGTGGAAATAAAATTAGTTTAAAATAAATCGCGAATTTACATCATTTGTCTATAACAAAAACCAGCAAACAAAGCGAAAAACAAAAGTAAATTAAAATCGAAAAAGCGTTGCCAATATTAATAAAATTAATTACAATTGTTAAAACAAATTAGACAACTATACAACTTTAGCAGGAGCATTTATTCAAATATCCTTTAAGCAGCTGAAGAAAATAGTCAATGTAAATGTTCAAATATTACCACAAATAAAGTAAAATGTGTAAAAATCATTTCCCTTTATTTGATTATTTATTTTGTTCAATTTATTTAAGTCTTAGATTGATGACGTTAGCAAGGGGCCAGGATACTAACCTTGTTAATTTAGAGATTTGAAGTTTCTTTCCCAATAACGTGGCATAGCAAATTTGATTACTTTTACTGCCGAACAATTTGGTCAACACCAACCCTTAAAAGTTCTTAATTTTTAAGAGTTGTGATAAGTTAGTAAAGGCTCCGGACAATAGTCTAAAGACTCGAAGTTATCGTGGATAATTGTTATAATCTTTACTGGCTTTCATCAGCGTCATATACAGTGAAACCTCTCCACACGGACAGCTCTCATAAGCGGACAATTTATCTGAAACAAAAATTTTGGTTATTACTTCGCTTAAGTTTTCTTATAAGCTGGCAGCTCCCACAAAAAAGTTGGAACCATCTTTGTCTACCTATTAGAGCTTTCACTGTACTTTTTTCTAGATGAATTTGTCCGATTTGCAATAAAACAGGGCGAAAATGAGCTTGTTAAAGCCCGATTTAAAGATGCCGCTCCATTTGATAGTAATTATTGGCGAGAGCACTTCTCGAGATGTTATTAATAGTACATATTCTCAGAGGTATGTTGTTTGACGATTTAGTCTTCTGAGAGTAGTATCTCGAGAGGTATTCGGAAATAATTTAAGGTACTTCCACAGGCGAGTAATTTCTCGAGCAACCCTAAGAGGTCTTTTAATTTTTAAGAGTTGTGACAAGTTGGTAAATGTGCAAGGCAATAGATTAAAGCCTCTATGTTATCGTGGATAATTGTTTTAATCTTTATTGGCTTTTATAAGTGATGTCTTCTTTTTTTCAAAAGGATTCGCCGACTTCCAATGAAACAGGGCGAAAGTGAAGTTTTAAGGCCCGATTTGGTAGTGCCGCTCCATTTTAGAGTAATTGTTGGCGAGTACTTCTCGAGATGCTATTAATAGTACTCCCAGAGGTGTCTCCATTAACGATGAACACTTCTGAGAGTAGTATCAACAGCATCTCGAGAGGTGTTCAGCAATAATAATTATTCTCAAATGGACCAGCACCTTTAAGACACTTCCATTGGCGAGTAATATCTCGAACGATCCTTAGAGGTCCTTTAAAGTTGTGACAAGTTGGTAAAGGCGCCGGGCAGTAGTCTAAAGTTTCGAAGTTATCATGGATAACTCTTTCAATGTGTCCTGGTGATCATCATCGAAGTATACTCTTTTCTAAATGAATTTGTCCGATTTGAAATAAAATAGGGCGAGAATGAACGATTTAAAGATGTAGCTCTATTGGAGAGTAATTGTTGGTGAGTACCTCTCGAGATGCTATTGATAGTATTTCGAGAGGTGTCTCCATGGACGATGAACGAGAGTAGTATCAACAGCATTTCGAGAGAGCAATTACTCTCAAATGTCCATTAACTATGAACATTTCTGAGAGTACTATCTATTGAGACATTTGAGAGGCACTTGCCATCGGAAAAACTCAATATAATAGTTATTCTTTGAATAACGATGTCGTAGATATGGAAGAAGGTTAAAAGATATTCGACGCCTTTATTATATTTTTTAAAACTGGGCCTTAGTGCTTTAATACATTCGGAAGGCAATATACAACTGTAAAACTTTTCAAATGTGTGACTGTAATTTTCAATGAGAACGAAAGTAAAACACTCTCTGACACCTGTTTAGTCCTCAGAAAACTAAAGGAATACATAAAAAAGTATTGACTCAACTCATGTAATGATCAATCAATTCTTTAAAAATTTCCTTCAATTTTTTATTCAGAACGTAACAGTGAATGTTGTAAACACAGAACTTCAGCTTTTCTTTTTATCTATCTTTCATGATGATAAATTACACGGCAGTTCTGAAATAAAACGATCATAAAATATTCTGCTTCATTAAAACACAATGAAAAGTTAGTGTTGAAGAGAGAATACAAGAAGACATCAACCCCGCGTCGGTTTTCATCCGATTCGCTTGATACATATTTATTTTTTTGCAAGGAAGAGACAGGCAGACAGAAAACCATTTATTTTATATATCTACCTACGTAAGTATCTACATACATATAGAACTCAGCTGTTGTAAAACTAATGTCATGAACGTGCGCATTTTACAGAACTCAAAATACTTTTGTATTAAAGTAATTCGTTTCAACAATTTAATTCAGTTTACTTTTATGTTCATTGACTTCTCCCAATACTTTCTGTGATTAAGAAAGTAATTTGCACATATTTGTCTCGCAAGGGGTTTTAGGTTTAATCCCTCATCATCTTCAGAAAATAATTTCCACTATTTCATATTTAAAAAGTATCGCCTAAGGAGTATTCCAATTAGTAGAATCCCTTTTGCATTCGTACTTACAACATGCTTAGAGCTTCGTTCCCTCAAAATCCTTTTAATTGCATCAAACCTCGTGCTAAATTTATTCGTAAATTTACGGAAGCCCGTGTATCTATTTGCGTATCGAAACGAGTTCAAAAGAAACTAAACAGTTCAATCGGATATACAAAAGCAAGAATTCGTCTTTCGTGCGATTTCTTCTTTATTGATGTGATGATAAAGGCGATGCTTTAATTTCGTTTCTTCCGATGAGCTGAACAATTTCGCGCTATCGATTTTCTCTTTCCGGCGTGCGTTTGTCTGAGGAGGTATTCGCTTCCGATCAGAGCCCTTCAATGCCACGAAATACACCGATACAAGAGGCTGCTGGATTGTTTCGGTGTCGATCAGGGTCGTTTCGTAATTCTCGGTGTGAAATTCGAGATGAATTTACTTAGGTGTAATTTGAAATTTGACGAACGTGTACCATGTAACAGCTATTTCTATTCATTAACATAGGATAATGGATATTTGCTGTCACACAAGAACTATATAACAAGAGGGACTTGTCGAAATATATTCATTAGAATCTGTTGGTTTTGATTTTAAAATTATAGTCAAGCACAAATTTTTTTTTTGAACACTAGAATTAGAACATTTTTAGAACGCTAATTGAAGTTCAAATGCTTATATGGCAAGTATTTAAGTTTTATAATTTGTTTATAAAAACATTTTCTCAGTAAAAATAAAGCACTTACATATCCAAAAAGTAATAAAGTAAAATAGTGATGTCGAAATGCCTAAAAAGCAGCTTACAAAGTAATGTCAACATTGTTTCCCATGACGTACAAAGGTTTCTAGAACTGTTACAAATCTAATTAATAAATATATTAGTAAGCAATGGATGTTATTACCTAATTACTGTGTATTTCATTTCGAAATAACGTTTTATTACTGCATACAAATTTATAAATAGGCTTATAAATAAGTTACGTATCTTTCAAAAAATTTTTCAATCAGATAACAGTTACTAATAGTGGAGTTTTATTTTATTATGGACACGAAAATTCTTTTTAACAGTTGTCCAATAGCATGTGCATCTCTGTCATATTTCTGTCCTATGTATATCTGTTTTATTCTTCAGTGTAATATAAAACTTATTGGAATTGTCGTTAGTAGGCATCAATGACTTAGTTTCTCATGCAAATCAAAATTTATTGTCAAAGTTGTTTCGGTACATAACGCGTCACATGAAAACGAATTTGTTTTACATAAATATTTATTTAAAAAGAATTATTATTTATTTACTTTCATTGTCTTGTGAATGCTTTACAGATAATTTAAATGAATAAGTAATTCATAATGCACTTCAGTTGATAATTTTTTATGCAAAAATATAATTAGAAGTGTTTCTATATGTGCGTAGAATAGAGGCCACTGCATCCTGCCAAAAGGGAACATAAATAATATGACCGCTGACAGAAAAGGAATAATGCAATAGGAGCATATAAGCAATTACAAAACCTTTAAAAAGTTATATTACTAAAAGGTTTTTTGAGTTATTTATTGTGCGATACAAATAAAATACTGTATAATACTCTCAGTAAAATTTTATATTATGTAAAGATTTTATAACAACATAAATACACATTCTTTATAAATACATTTATTTACGTCATGTAAAAGAGGGACCCCTTAGAATGAGATCGTCGAAAGGCAGTTGCATTATAAAATATCCATTCTAAGGAGTTCCTTATTGAAGGAAGCTTCGAGGACAGGGGCGGACCGTTAACTATGGAGGCCCTGGGTTACTACTGTTTGGGGACCTACCCAATTAACACAAATTAACCCAAGATTGGGTTAATTGTGGCGACTCATTCGCCAATTTGTCGAGATACTGTTTTTTATCCTTTTTTTAAATATGAGAAATTATAGACAATAGACATAGAAGAACTTTTTGGAAGTGTGGTTGAATATGGATACAATATGAACCAAATTAAAAAAATGGCAGCTTTAATTTTCTTTTTGTGTTCACTTTGAAATAAAAAATAATTTCCTAAATTACTGAAAATGGGTACACGCTATTGATTTCGAATTTCTACTACACCTTTTCCAATTGTAATTAATAATTCGTCAATTGTAATTCAGAATTGTTAATTTAATTTCAGAATATATGATTTTGTAATTCAGATTTATTAATTCAATTTCAGATAGTATAATTTGTAATTCAGATTTAATTTAATTTCAGAATTCGTTATTTGCAATTCAGATTAATCAGTTTAATTTCAGAAAGCATTCAATAAATTTTTGATTATATCAATTGTAATTAAGAAATCGTCACTGAGGTTCATTTGATACTTTTTGATTTACAATTGATGTTTTCTGAATTTACACTGACTAATCTAAATTACAAATAACGCATTCTCAATTAAATTGATAAATCTGAATTACAGGTGTTACGAGCTGAAATTGATTTGATAAATCTGAATTTCAAACAACTTATTCTGAAATTAAATTAACAATTCTGAATTACATTTGGTAATTTCTGAAATAAAGTTAATCTTTTCTGAATTACAGTTGGAAATGATGTAGTTTTTTAATATTTTGATAAATGTGAGTTTCCCCTTAGTTGCTGACATTAGTCTTTTTGTTTCAAATTTAATAATTAAAGTCATAACGACGAGTTTTTCTAAGAATTATTACGTTCTTATAAATATTTTATTATTTAGTGTCATAAGCTTGTTTTTAAACCTGATTATTATTTAAGCATTTTTACTTATTAAAACTTTAATAAATCAAAAAGGTACGATGTAAATGAATAATAATAATAATACAATAATTTAGTTGCACGTGTGCTTGGTAATAATTTTCAAGTGAAATTCTAAGGTAATTTGACTTCGTTTTGAAGACGACATTGGTTCACTTCGATACTTCATCAGCTTTAACTAAAACAATCTTTAAACTCTTAATTAAAAAAAAATGCCCAGAAATATTTATTACATTTTAAACAGTGGCGTAACAATGGGGGTGCAATAGGTGCATCTTACCAGCGTTATGTCATAAGTAAAGCACGATTTTAAGTGCATTTTTGCGTCATGAGTTCATCTTTTTAATTAGGCACACGCATTGTGGTGTGATGACTCGTGACCTAAAGATGCACCTAAATCCGTGCTTTAGTCATAAGTCAAACGTTACTATTATACTGAGCATTTAACCGAATTATTACTTAATAACATGTACTATTTATTAATTACCTACGACTTTCTATTAATCTAGTTACATCGCATGTTTGGCTAGTTTCATTCAAGGGGGGTTGCATTTTCTAGAAGTTCAATCAAATTTTCTTCATTATGGCTTTTCATGTATTACTACTCCCCGAAGACGGATACGAGCGAGAACCTTTGGTGTTAATCACAGAGTTTACATAAAGCATTTTGTATAAGTGGACAAAAACATGCATTGCCACAGATTTAAGCACATTGCCCCAACACACGATTGGTTTGGAACTAAGTAAGTGTATTAGAATCGATCGTCAATAATCGTAAATTTTAACCAAATTATTTTCGATTTTTTCTGTGTTTTTGTTAACCACCTTCATCGCATGACCACTTAGAAAACTATCGCAGTACCATTTCAAGCAGCTCGGTATCTCTATGTATAAGTTAAATTGAATTTTCGTAGATAAATGAGGAGAGACGCGAAGAAAAACTTTTGTTATTCAGTCATTCAGTCATTGATCTGCTAAAGAAGTTGTTGTTTATTGAAGTAGGTCTTTTCATTTGTATATTTGGACAAAATTGATTTAACTGCATTGCCACATCGCTTGGTTACAATTGGTTAAGTATCACCAACATTTTGATATTGTATATTTCAAAATAAACTTACAATATGAGTATAATTAACGAAAAAAATTGCGTAATTCATAAAAATAATGGACTTTTAAACATTTTTTTTAATAAACTGTTTTATCAATGTTTCATGAAATTATTTTTGTAAATTTTCCCACCATTTAGTAGATTAGACAATAGTTTCATTTATTTATTTGTTTACGTGCGAATTAAATAGATATCATTTATCAATTACTTAGATAACTAGATTTATGCATCAACATGGCTTACTCATTTGAAAAGGTTTTTCTTAAATTATTTCATTACTTTGTAAGCAAATTTAAGAAAATTTGGTATCATTATAAAGATAAAAAAATGTCTACCGAATGGCTTATAAAATTGCTACATTGCTATTTAAAAGTAAGACGGTTGCACAAATATTTTGACAACTAGCAGCGCAATTGTTTTTTTGATTGGAAATTTAAAATGAGCATGAAAATTAGAGAATCTTTGCTAATTTAATCGACTTTGTAGCTTTAAAAATAACAAAGTTAGCAATGGTGAACGGTTCAAATTGAACACCCTGTAGAGCATTCAAAGATAAATGAAAGGCATTTGAATTTCCCCTCTGGGTAGTTTATTTGTAAAAGTTGGTACTAATCATCATTTCATGTTTTATTGATTGGAAATTTAAAATGACCATGAAAATTAGAGAATCTTTGCTAGTTTAACCGACTTTGTAGCTTTAAAAATAAGAAAGTTAGCAATGGTGAACGATTCAAATTGAACACCCCATATATAACAACCTATTTCCTCCACGATGCAATTTTTTTAATATTGTTGCTAGAAAAAAGAAATTAAAATTAGAAACAAATTAGAGATTTAAAAAATCAAATAGAAATGGTTGATGGTGAGTGGTTTATTAATTATGAACCATGTAAGAGGACATTAACCCTTTCGCTGCGTGAACCGGATATACCCGGAAAATTTTTTTGTGTCTCATATGCTGATGCCGGATAAATTCATCGTCGTTTTCTGAGCACTAACTGTGTAAGGCAAACGCATCCGCTGTCTATTAGCGTAATATAGTATGCTGCAGACGTATTCAACCGGTTAAAATTCGGTAAAATGCGCAAGCGATGTTTTTGGTCCAGACTGCGGGAAACGTACGGATCCGTATGATTACTTAGAATGACGTACATACGTAAGCGCAAATAACTGGCCAACTGCGGGAACCGTACGAATCCGCGAAGCTTGATTAACGCCGCACAGGAAGCACGAATGTTAAATACAAGTGCCGCAGCGAAAGGGTTAACAAAAGAAGCGCTTGCGGAAGAAATGCTTCGAGTAAAAGTTAATTGAATGCAAGAAGGGAAAAGTAAAGTGCATTACTTATTTTTCACTTCATAAACTTTCGATTTATTTCCATAGTAACAACCGAAGAGTAAATCTAACTTGCGTCTAAAAAGAATTTACATACCTAAATATTACCTTTTTGTAGTAGAACAAAAATCTAGGGGAAAAATAAATTTAATAAACTTTCAACTATCAATAAAGCAAAACGTTGGTGCTGCGTTGTAAGCCTTGAAGGTTCTTCTATTCTTGTTCTTTATGGGGTACTGTCAAGTGTCTTTGCCCATAATAGGTTGAGTGGTCAGCTCGATGTTAACCCTCACTTTATTTTCCAAGCAAACTTCACAAACAATTGCTTGTATGAAAAGAGCTTTACAATGGTATTTACTAACATTCGTTTTTAATTTGAAATTGATCTTATGATTCTAAATTATTGTTTCCCTCTCCTATTATATTAGTTGAAATTTCGAGGGCTAGCCATATTGTATTTAAAATGTTTCACATTTACATTAAATTCAAATTAGGACAATTCCAAATCCAAATTAATTGGGTGGCAATTTTTTTACAAAATTTTAAACGTAAATCTGATTTTATTTTCTTAAATTTCAGCAAACATCGAAAACTATAATTATTTAAATTAAAGGCTGATTTAAAGGGCTTAATAAGAAGTTTTCAGCTTTTACTTCTATTTATTAGGCAAGGAAGCCTTACAGTGCGAGACGCAATAATTCATGTTTAATAAAATGAAAGCCTCCCTTATAATAAAGTCGGATTTGAATGAAAAAGTCGTACCGAATGTAAACACACATTCTGCGTAAAAATCTCATTACGTGCAACTTTTTGATCGAGTTCAGTTTGAAAGGTCGCTCTTTTGTAATCTTCTTCAATGATAATCAAAAGGCTTTAAAAGGGTAACACCCCTGAATTTCAGGAGGAGAAGTTTCACATTGAGTATTGTTAAAAATTGAAAAGATGCGCCTCTTTGTGTGAGAAATCAAGTGCGTAAAAAAAAAACAAGTGATAGAGTGACAGTAAATAAGTTTCCGAAAAACTTTCAAGTTAATTTTCAATTTATTCAATACTAACTTTTACTGAATTGTATTTTCCTGAAATAAACTGCACAAAAGGTTATGGGCCCAGTTCTAGCGTGATTCTAAGGAGTATTGAATAAATTTTGTGAAAAACTAAAAGTCTACGACGTCTTGTTCTGGTTGTTGTTTGTGTTTGCTCTGAATCAAGTTTAGTCAGAGATGACAACACATGAAGAATTCCGTGTTCCTCTATTGACAAAGTCAAATTATCCTAGATGGAAATTTGAAGTGACTGCTTGTTTGGAAAGCGTTGGAGTCTACGAGGTTGTGTCGGGAGAAGAATTATGTCCAGAAAAGATAAAGAAAGACGAATTTAAAGCATGGCGAAAGTTAGATGCAAAAGCAAAGCGCGTACTGTCAGGGGGTCTTAACGATAACGATCACGCAAGCATTCGAGATTGTTTGACGTCAAATGAAATTTGGTTAAAAATAAAATCACTTTATGAACCAAAAAGTGAAGCGAACAAGTATGTATTAGCACAAGCTTTACACTCTTTGAAATTTAATGATGGCCAGTCAGTGTCAAGTTACTGTGCTGAGCTTTCGGTTATTGTTGAACGTCTGAAGACAGCTGGTGAAAAGATCGCAGATACATTGCTTGTATCAAAGCTTATAACAGATCTACCATCAAAATTCAATTCGTTTCGTGAGCAGTATCTTCTACAGACAGCCCAAGGAGCAACGTTCAAATTCAATGAATTACGGGAGCAATTGCTATTGTTGGAAGCTTCGCGATATAATACGACCGAAGATGATGTGAAGAAGGATAATGTGCTGTACACTAAGGCAAAAGGCGGTCAAACAAAGAAACCAAATCCTAAAAGAAATTCTCGCTGCTACAACTGTGATGAACTTGGCCACTTCAGTCGTGATTGTCCAAAGAAAAAGAATCGACGTGAAAAATCAAAGCCAAGACACGAAGTAAATACAACTACAGGTAGCTCGTTGATGTTTGCAAGTGAAAAAACCTTGTCAGTTTGTTGTGACAAAGACGTTTGGATTGGTGACAGTGGTGCGACACATCACATGACATTTGATCGTTCCTTATTTTTGTCAATGGATGAAATTGAAGACGGCACTTCTCCGATTACTGTCGGCAATGAGGACACGATTTATGCAAGAGGTCGAGGTATTGTAAAAGTCCATTCGTTATCTGGAGGACCAGTTACCTTGACAGATGTTCTTTTCGTTCCGAAGTTGAGTCGAAATTTATTGTCACTAGGCTCCGCAACTACGAAGAATATCGAAATTAAATTTGTAAAGAATTCGCTGACGATGTTCCAGAATGGTAGGAAAATTGCAAAAGGTCAAAGACAGTCAAATAATCTTTATGAGATGGATTTTGTAAAGAATATTGACAGTAGTGAATATGCAAATAATGTCACTTCTGAATTAACTTTACAAACATGGCATGAACGTCTTGGACATGTGAATTATCGTTCGGTACGTGAATTGGCAAAAGGAACAGCAGTTACTGGAATGAATGTTGTGAAGCAATTGTGCGGTGAAACTGATAATTGTTGGTGTGAAGTTTGTATTCGAGCAAAAATGTCACAGCCATCTTTTAACAAGAATGAAAAACGTCCAACGAAACCTGGAGAACTGGTCCACTACGATATTTGCGGTCCAATGAAAGTGGAATCATTCGGAGGTGCTAGAGTAATGGCAGTCTTTGTTGATGATTATTCTGGAATGTTGCATGTTAAACCACTGAAGCTAAAATCACAAATTCTGGAAGCTGTTCATGACGTCATTACAGAGTATAAGTCAGGAGCTCACGAAATTCTTCATCTTCGTTCAGATAATGCAAAAGAATTTAAATCTGCTGCAATGGTTGATCTTATGCGGAGAAATATGATCAAGCATGAGTTCAGTGCACCATATACACCTCAACAAATGGGTCGAGTGGAACGACAGAATCGAACAATTGTGGAAATGGCCACAGCGATGCTGGAAGGAGCTAATTTGCCTCGAGGTTTATGGGCAGAAGCTTGTTCAACAGCAGCACAGATTCGAAATGTAATTCCATTAAAAAGACTCAATGATCGAACTCCATATGAGATGTTTTATGGAAATAAGCCGAATCTCAAACACTTAAGAATTTATGGGAGCAAAGCATTTGTTCTAGTTGATAGTTCAAAACGCCATAAATTTGAACCGAAGTCTGAAAAATTTGTTGTTGTTGGCTACGACGGTGCTGGCTACAGATTATGGCAACCGCAAACAGGACGTTTTGTAATAAGTAGAAATGTTGTAATTCAAGAATCAATACCATTGAGAATGGTCAGAATTGTCACTTCTAGTAATGAAGCAGAGAAAAATCTAATGGATGATAAGGCTTCTAAAGAAATTAGCAGTGATGACAAAACTGATTCTTCTGATATCGTTGTGAATGAGTCTCACGATGATTTGCAAAATAAAAATTCAGATGAAGCTGAATCTACTGATTGTATTGCTCAACGAACGAGATCAAAACAGCAAAATGGATTAATTGTCAATGGTAGTGCATTTATTGCTAATGTTACTATTCCAACGACAGTTCAAGAGGCAAGAGCTTCCGATAATGCTAATCAGTGGGAGTGTGCCATGGAAGACGAGATGAAATCACTTGCTTGTAATAACACCTGGACATTGGTGGATCGTCCGAAAAACCGGAATATTATTCGTAATAAATGGGTGTTTCGTCTTAAAATTAAACATGATGGTACGATTGACCGATATAAGGCACGATTAGTCGTCAAGGGATGTTCTCAGAAGTTCGGAGTTGATTATTCTGAAACGTTTTCGCCTGTTGCAAGGTTTGATTCAGTTCGAACATTGTTAGCAGTGGCAGCCGTAAAGGATTATGAAATTTTTCAATTAGATGTAAAAACTGCCTTCCTTTATGGTGATCTTGATGAAATAATTTATATGGAACAGCCTGAAGGTTTTAGTGATGACACAGGTCGAGTATGTCAATTGAATAAGAGTCTTTATGGTCTTAAGCAAGCTCCTCGACAGTGGAATTCAAAAATCGATGCATTTATGCAAAAATTTGGCTTAACACCGACGAAAGCTGATCCTTGTATTTATACTTCGAAAGATGGAAAGCTGATGGTGGGATTGTATGTTGACGATGGATTAGTCATTGGTGAATCAAAAGAAGACATTCAACAATTGATTGACACCATGCGTAAGGAATTTGAAATCACAAGTTGTGAAGCAACATGTTATCTTGGCATAGAAATCATTCGAAATCGCAAGAATAAAACAATTCGACTTGTACAGAAGGCATATGTAAAAACTATTCTTGAGAAGTTTGGTATGTCTGAAGCACATTCAGTTGCAACACCCTCAGTACCTGGAATAACGTTAGTTACAGAAGGAAAGAGAGTTGATGTTCCTTACAGACAACTTGTTGGGTCTCTAATGTATTTGGCAGTAGCTACACGACCTGACTTGGCATATTCAGTTGCACAGTTATCCAAATACTTGGACACGCCAACTCAACAGCATTGGGAAGCTGGTAAACGCGTTCTGCGTTACCTAGTGGGTACTGCAGACATTGGAATTATGTATGGTTGTGAAACTACAAATAAATTAGTAGCATATTCCGATGCTGATCATGCATCATGCCAAGATACTAGACGAAGTATCAGTGGTGCTGTGATCATCCTGAATGGAGGACCTGTATCATGGTTGTCACGCAAACAAGGAGTAATTGCTGACTCTACCACATACGCAGAGTACGTTGCAATTCACGATGCAACTCGAGAAGTTGTTTGGTTACGTCGATTACTGGAGGACATCAGTTGTAAGCAAAAAGAACCTACAATAATATATTGTGATAATACGGCAGCAGAAAAATTGATATCGAATCCAGTGTTTCATCGTCGCACTAAACATATAGAGACGAAATATCACTGTGTAAGGGAACATGTAAAAAATAGAAAAATTATAATTTGTCATGTTTCAACTACTAAACAGTTGGCGGATATTTTTACCAAAGCTCTTCCAAAAGAAAAATTTGAAGTTTTTCGAACAGCTATGGAACTCTCAGCAACCAAAGAGTCGAGTGGGAGTGTTAAAAATTGAAAAGATGCGCCTCTTTGTGTGAGAAATCAAGTGCGTAAAAAAAAAACAAGTGATAGAGTGACAGTAAATAAGTTTCCGAAAAACTTTCAAGTTAATTTTCAATTTATTCAATACTAACTTTTACTGAATTGTATTTTCCTGAAATAAACTGCACAAAAAGTATCACTCTGTAAGTAAGATGATTTCAAATAATTTTTGACACATAATAATAATAAGAATAATAACAATAATAATGCTGTTATTTGTTTGCCTTTAATATAAGACATTTCAATGTAAAACACTTTATTTTACCTGCAATTCACCACTGAGAAATTGTTTGATTTAATTAAAGAACCACTCTATCTGATTTTAATTGCAGGAACTCCCGAATGTGCTGCCTTACAAGTATCTGCCTTAATGATGTTCGATTACAAGAATTAAGATAAACTATTAATTATACTAGAGGCGATGTGTTTAAATTGTTGGGGATATTTGGAAATCATCACAAGACACGAAATTACATTTCCAACAAAAATAATTAGGCCTTTTTGCGTGATCGAAATTCAGTTTCGTTTCATGGACAGTCTTCGATGTTGTTGTTTTGCGCCCTTATGTTCCATTCCCACGTTGAATAATTTATGGCGTCGTTTAACAAATACAGCAGTTCCTCAGTGGCTTTCACTGTTTCAAAATTTAAGAGGCGCAGTCGGATATATTTAGAAGCGAAGCCAATAGAAGAAAAAATACTATTTTATTCTTTAACTTCGATTCTCGGTTGTAACAAACAAGAAATAATTTACATTTTGAAGCTCACTTAACTAAAATCAAATGCAGGGGGAACGATATAATTCAGTGTATCTTAGACCATTTGAATTTTTTTAGGACCACTCTGCAGAAAGGATTCGTGAAAAGCTAAAATTGATTGCATTTTTAACTTAATTGAGATTCATAATTTGTGTAGATAGAATACTTTTAGAACACAACGTAAGATTAATATAAAATAAAAATTAAAACGCCTTTAACAAGTTGAACACGAGGGTAAAGCTGAATTTATTGAGAATAAAAAAATCTATTACGCCGTGAAAACCGAAACATACAGTGTTATTGAGAGCAACTTTTTCTGTCATTTGAAGTTTAGTTGTTGAAGTTACGTTCGTTAGAACCCAAGTTACTAATTTTTTAAAGTCATATTACAAGTAAAAAAATGAAATTAACCAGAGAGCATTTTCGAATCATGATTTATAATGATTTTAAAAAAGGTTTAAGCGCTTACGAGTGCAAAGAGTTTAGATTCGGCTTTTAGTGAGCAAGCACCTTCCTTGGCTACAATTTACCGATGGTATAAAGAATTTGAACGCGAAAGGAATTCTATTCAGCATCAAAAAGGAGCAGGGCGTCCTCCTACGGCTGTTAACGACAAAAACATTCCTGCTGTTAAAAAATTAATTGAAGAGGACAATAAAGCCACTTATACATTTAGAGTATCAACTCAACATTGGATCCTCAACTATTAGAACAATCATTCACGATCACCTCCATTAAAAAAAAGTGGTTAGTCGTTTTGTGCCGCATCATCTTTCCGACTTCTAAAAAGCAGAGCGCGTAGGAATTTACCATGAAACTTTAAATTTTTTAAATAATGGTGGACACCATTTTTTTCCAAAATAGTGACAGGTGACGAAATTTACATTCTCTTTTTCGACGTATCTACCCGCCAAGAGAGTCGTGTATGGATTCACGAAGATGAGAAAACTCCAACATTGACCAAGAAGAAGTGAGCTATGAAAAACGTTATCTACGCGGTATTCTTCAACATCATGGACCTAGTAAAGGCAATTAAGCTAGATGGACAAAAGACAGTTACAACTAAATGGTACATTGAAAAGTGTTCAGTAGAGTTCCAGATAAGGAAATTTTGCTGCACCATGACAATGCATTGTGCCATATGGCAGCTTTAACTCTCCAGTTTATGGCTGAAAAAATTATAAAAGTAATGGAACATCCGCCGAATTCATCTGATTTAGCAATGTACGACTCTTAAAAGGAATTTGCGGGGTAGAAGCTTTTCGTCAGAAGAAGAGATTGATGCCGCAGATCATGCTTATTTTGAAGATATTCTGAAAGATGATTGGTTGGGAGCTTTTGAACAATGGAAAGAAAGAATGGTCAAGTGTCTCATTGCCGAAGGAAATTACTTCGAGCATAATTAAAATAAAATCCTAGAAAATATTAACCGTGTTTTTTATTCTCAATAAATTTAGTTGACCCTCGTACACTTGATACTTTTTTTTTTATCATTTTTACGTTTTCTTTTTTTTTGTTTTTAGGAAGAACGCCGTCGTACTGGGAGGTACATAGCTGCAGGCACTGCGATATTTCTATCCCTTCTGGGCTTGTACCAGGCTTTAATCGCAGGAACCCCCGAATATGCCGCCTTACTAGTACCCGCCTTAATAATGTTCGTTTACATCGTCTGGATACTTTACGCCTCGAAACACCAAAGAAAACAGCAAGAGGTGTGTACATACCGTTTTTTTTTTTAATTTTAAAAAGAGGCTATTAAATACAAACACATCATAAACTGGGATGACGGGGAAATGAATACATAAAGATCAAAGAGATTACATTTTTAACTTTATTTGCTTCGAGATGATATGAGAATTAAAAACGTTTCTTGCTGCATAGTCCCCGCAATGTGACTTTATTGTTGCAGCTAGTCGTTTAATTATTTAAAACGAAATCCACCCAAGAGTCCAAGGCAGGAAAAGAAAACGGAAATAAAAACTAAGTAAGATGAAAGCGTCCCCGGAGGAAACGCGGGCACCGCATTAACCGGAAATGAACGCCAGACACGATGCAGATTTAATTGTTTCGGGGGGCGAAATTTTATTTTCAATATTGAATTGGAGGACACACTCCGCGTGCGAGGGAGTGTTTCATAAAGCATTTATGAAGAATTTTTAAAATATACTCCGCAAATATTTGGCTTCCTAAATATTTAGTTTATGCGAAATGTTTACGCAAACTAGGAAAAATATTTACGTATTTAAAGTTCACGGGGAGACGCTAACAAGTTTGAAGCTTTGAGAAATTGCGTACGTTTTAATCGTTCATCAAACGCCTGCAATTAAAACAGTACATACCTAATTGAAAGAGTCCAAAGTAAAAGAATTCCGCAGAACAACAACTGTCGAAAGAAAATTATTTGCTGAAATCAGATAGCAAAAATAATAAATGTTGCTGTTACGAGAGGAAAGGTATGAAATTGAAGTAGATTTATCTCGCCAGTTTTTCAACGTTCTCTCTGTTACGTCTCAAGAGGTTTTGAGTAATGACTTGGTGTTCCTAACGATTTTGCAGAGAGCAAATACGTAACTGGCAGAACTTTACACAGTTTTATCTCAATCATTAAACAACGATAAATTAATAGAAAAAAAAGTTTTGTATACAGGTATGCTATTCGTATATCATGATACGTAGTTTCATTCGTTTTTCTACACAGAGAAAAAACAATGGTGTTTGTTGACACAATTTTAGAATTTATATCTACAAATTGTTACTAAAATGAAGACACCTAAAATAAATAGAAAATGTTTACATTTGATTATAGAATAAGGTTTGTAGTAAAATTTTACATATTTTTAAAAAAATCGTGTCCAACAAATAAGAGTATTTCATACAGAAGATTTTTCAATTTATTTAGTAAAAATTGACAATTACATACAACTATTTGACAGAGTGTTTGGAAACTATTACAGTGAAGGTAATTTTTACCCAATTGTAGTACATTTTTATTGGTATACAGAATACAGTTTCTTGGATACATATTGATTAATATGGTCCATCCGTTTTGCAATTGTTTGATGAGTTTTTGTTTTATTGAATTGTTTTGCCATTTTGTTTGCACAATTTTTAATAAGTACTCCATCACTAAAAGGTTTCTTCGCTTTGACAATTTCCAGCGCTACTTCGTAAGAAACGGCAATACTGCACTTGTTATCAGTGTCAGATTTTTTAAAAAATGTTGTTTGTTTTAGATTTTCTTATAATCCGTAATGATAACCTTTCTTGACTCCCCTGTATATTGCTAAAACGTTTTCTCGTGTAACGTAGTGTAATATCGTTTCATATTATATTCTTTGGGAATCAATAGTACTTGCATACAAACAATGCACTGACATTTATTATTGTTGTTTGTGATTAAATAGTCTGATTCCCAACGGTCATTATAAACTCGATGTTCGTTCGTTATTTTTCTTTTCTGCAAAGACATATTTCACCGAGTATTTCACTTAAAAAGGCTTTAGAATTGGTGCGTAACGCACACTAGAACAATTATTAACTAACTCTGCCCGTCTCGCTTGACTCAACCTTCTTATACACGTGCGTGGCTTCTCGAATATTCGAGGGTGATCGAGCAATATCGGTCCGATTTCTAGTAACTTCACTTCACGACCTTCTATCCGTCGCCAGTGGCGTCACACGTGTTTTTATTTGTATTTTATATTTTAATGTAAGAATTGTGCATATTTCGTATTTGAGGGTAATTTATACATTTAGAGGTCCGCTCCGCGGGCCACAAAAAATGTGGTCGCGAGCCTCACGTTGGACAACCCTAGTGTAATCGAATTAGAGGCTTTGTGTTAACGATCACTCAAATTGTGTTACTGGTTCCATATATTGTATGAAAATTAATGGTGTACACATATCTAGAAAGAAGATCCAGCCGAGTGAACGGAGACGCTGATAATGAATTTTGACTCTTAATCGGGTAGCTAAAGAAGTGGGTTCGACCTTGTTTTAATACGTGCAGACATGTGAAGAAATTCACAGGCTGGAATACAGCACATTTCATTCTGACACTTGCTCGACAAGTTCCGGCTTGTGTCATCTATATTCGTTAAAAATAAGGTAAAGGAATATTTCATTTAGAAACGTTTGTATTTATCTTCAAATAATTTCTGCAATACAGTACTGAATTTACGTTCTGATGGCTTATTTTTCACAAATTCATTCATTATAAATAAAACAGGCGACAGTCAAACACACACACAAGTCTGTTCTTGTTTATTTCCAGAGTCAGGTACGTCACATAATCGTCATCCTCATTAAACAGGCAATATGAAGACGTAAATAATCACGTGATTACACCCCATATCAATAAACTATTCAACAATTTGTGTAAGATGTTAATATATTCAATGCAATTTTTTCTAAGAAGTTAATAATTTAATCATTTTCAAATTGTAGAAAACTTTTCATTGCGATTCTATTATACATACAACGTGTTATTGAAAGTTGTACAGATATTTTAACCGACGTTAGTGATTGTCAAATAAATACTAAAGATCCACACTTACCTTATGAACGAAGGTTGTTTCGTGAACGTTGGCCTCATCGAAGACTGCCCAATGAACGTACTTTTGAGAATATGGTTCGTCATTTGAGAGAATTTGGCTCATTTAAAATGAACACCACTGATATTGGTCGTTAACGGGAAAATGAAACGTTGGAAGCAGAAGAAATGATACTTCAGAAAATTGAAAATCGGCCGGAGATAAGTATACGACGCCTTGCCGCAGAGGTCGGAGTATCCCATTTTTTGGTGTGGCGAACGTTGAAAGAACAAGGTTTGCATCCCTTTCATGTCCAAAAAGTTCAAGCCCTCTTACCAACCGATTTTCCTCGTCCAGTGCAGTTTTGTCAATGAATTGTTAATCAACACTTTCAAAATCCTGATTTCATTACTCGCATTTTGGCCACTGATGAAGCTACTTTTACCAGAAATGGCGTTTTTAATAGCCGAAACACTCACATCTGGAGTGATGAAACCGACATGCTATCCGCGAAAATCATTTCCAGCAGGCATTTTCAATTAATGTGTGGATAGGCATCTTGTTGATCCTCATATTTTGCCAAAACCAACAACTGGGGCCATTTATCTAGATTTTTTGGAAAATGAGTTGCCTGGACTTCTTGAAAACATTTCGCTAGATGTACGACAGGAAATGTGGTACTTGCATGATGGGGCTCCTATTCACTACGCACGCCAAGCTGGATGAATGAAAAATTTCCAGATTGTTGGATAGGTCGTAACGGACCTATCTTATGGCCTTCACATTCACCTGACCTAAATTCTTGCGATTTTTTTTTGTGGGGGCACTTGAAGCAACTGGTATATGCCACCCTAGTTAACACTGTTGAAGATTTGGAATGGCGAGTCCATAATGCTGCTTTTCAGATTCGCCAAAATCAGCAAGTCATGAACAGCATTAAAAACAATTGGATTCGCAAAGCGGAAAGATAAAATTACAAAACAGTCAAAAGTCATAATGACACTGAAATGTTTTGACAGTTATGACAATGACGCTAACCTTTTTATTCGATTTTGCTGTTGCATCTGATTGGTTGACGCCTATGCGCCATCAAGTACGAACGCCAAATTTAAAAATATACAGTGGCTCTCAAACAAAATCAATAAATTGTGTTTCTCTGAAACCAGTAACTTTTGTATAAAGGAAGTTTAGATATTTAGCATCTATTTGAAGAGTACTATCATCAGTTGGGCACCGATCCACCCCAAAAAATGGATTTAGAGAGCTTCATAGGAAGCGGCGTTGCCCCCATGGGGTGTTTTAGCCATTGTATATATATCATCAGTTAAAACATCTGCACCACTTTCAATAACATGTTGTATATACAACAAAATGTGAAAATAAAATCTTCACGGTCTGTTGTAGTAAATTTTTACAAAATCAAGTTTTCTTGTCAGATGAAAATTATGAAAATTAATTAAAATTGTGTAACTGGCAATAGTTTATTAATTTTCGTAAATTTTTACATAAGATGTGGAATTTCATACAAAAAAGTGTTGAAACTTTATCTTCACACTTACGAGAATTTATTGTAGTACAAAAGTCAAATTAGTATTGAGCTTTTTACTTCAAAATGGAGCAATAATTTTGCTACAAACAAAAAATGTAAACTTTTTTAAGTTACAGGTAGAAAGGAATACATTCGATTTTTTTTAAATTTTCAATAATTGTATTAATAATTTCTCCACCTCCATTTCACAAAATATTGTATAAAATCTCATTTGTCATTTCTCTCTTTGCAGATGCATTTGTCCATTGTATAAAATGTCTGCCTTTAATCAAACGTTCAAGAATAATTGCTATAAAAAATGTGACTTCTTTGGCCGCCACTGTACATATAAACATGTGTGTACAAGTCACAGTATTTAAAACTGAGTTTTTTGAACAATGCCTCGAGTTTCTATTTATAAGTCTAAAGGTAGTTGATTGTTTCAGTATCTTCGCCTCGTCCAAACAAAATAATTTTGTTTGTATCGTTGACGAACGATGATGATTATGTTAGTCCAAATAATATTATTTACATTTGCATGTCTTATTGCTGCACAGAGAAAAAACAATGATATTTGTTAACATAATTGTAGAATTTATATATATGGTAATTTTTTCTAACGAGTTAATAATTTAATCATTTTCAAATTGTCCAAAACTTTTCATTGTCTATCATAGTTTTACACAATGTGTTGAACTTTATACAATAAAATGTGAAAATAAAATCTTCATAGTCTGTTCTAGTAAATTTTTACATAAGATGTAGAATTTTATACAACAAAATGTTGAAACTTTATCTTCTCACTTACGAGAATTTATTGTACTACAAGAATCAAATTAGTATGGAACTTTTTACTCTAAAATGGAGCAATAATTTTGCTATAAAACAAATGTAAACTTTTTCAAGGTAGAAGTGGAAATATATTAAAATTTTCAAATTCTGATTCAAACTTTATTACATAATTTCTTCACCTCCATTTGTAATTATAAATTCCTATATCCTGTAAAGAAATCAAAGAATTAAAAAAAAACAATTTAATGAATCTAAAAGAGCATACGTTAAGAGATTTTCCGGCAGGCATCTTTCCGACGTTCAAAACCCAATCACAAGTATGCACTCTCCCCTGTCTGCTTAATTATTTAAGATATTTACCCATCCGCCTTATGGGAAGCGCTGGATCTGCGGAAATTAAAGTTTTAATCGAATATAACTCGGAGATAGTAGATTGAGTCCCGCGAAACTCGGTTACGTGAAAATCCTAGAGAAAAATTAATTTACCACCCTTATTTACAATTTGGCTTAAATTTATACTGCAGCACGTAATCGCATTACGTTCCGAATTTTAACCGTTTCATGAAAATTAATTTTATTATTGGGAATAAATCAGATTAAAATAGTAATGGCAAGGGGATCAATATTAAATATAAAATTTGATTATAGAATATGTTTATTTTATTTTTGTAGGCTTTGGAACGAGCTGCACTAGAAGATGTAATTACCGATACAGGTCCTAAGCCCAAACATAAGCCTAAGTGTGAGATCGCAGCTTCGAAGCATCAACTTCTCAAGAGGTCTTATTCGATAGCATAAGAAGGCAGTGTTTTTCTGAAGACGGAAAATCGTCTTATATATAATATTTATAGAATGAATTGGCCTCGATTTATTATAATCGTTCTTAACTGTGATACTTTAACGTTACCTATCTAAATTTAACATTTAAATGTGATACGTAAATTACACTTTATATTTCACGCAATTGTTTTGACTAGCCCCATTTCCTTACGCACTTATAAACGAGAGAGATAGTTTTTTTTACATTATTACATTACAACAGTTTCAGTCTTTAGTTCGTTGCCCTTTCGGAGAGCAACTGAAATTATACCGGCGAGAACGAATGGCCCTTTCTGGCTCGTAAATCGCAAGTTGCAACCTGTACTTTTGGATGTATACGACCCGACCGGGCTCAATTCCAGTGTAATACGTATAAAACTCTTTAATGTAAAAACTTGCTGACTTAACATCACACGCACATACATCATTCTGAAATTGTTATTTAAAGTCGAGTTTCAGACACGCGAAAAATAAATTAAATACTAATAGTGTAAAAGTAACAGAAAAGTAAAAGCTGTTTCAATTTTTTTTTGTTCACACTCTGTATAAAAATTTCAATTGAATTTATTGAATTTATTTATTTATATAAAAATTGTAGATGCGATAATGGGGACTTTACTTACACAAAAATATTTAAAAATAATATTTCCAAATTTGATTAAAATAACAACACTTCTGAAACTCAGCTGAAAAGAAAATGACGATGACAACAAATACGAATGAATATGTTACAAAGTCCGGCATAGGGATAGGTGTGAGTCAAGATATGTATAAATTAAATAAAGTAATTAATTCGCATTAAGTTTGATTAATTATTTTGTGTTTATTACTTTTTTTAACAAATTAATTTTGAGTATCCTGCAGTAAGTCACAGAATTAAACGATTAAACATTCTATTTGGAAACAACAATTAAAATTGACTATTAACTATAACAGACGGTAGAGTTTAAATTGCTGAGGATATTTGGAAATCGCCACAAGACGCGATAATTCGTTTTCTTCCAAAACTTTCAACACGCACTGAAAACTATAATTATTATTTAAATAAAAGGCTGATGTAAAGGGCTAACAAAAAGCTCGCAGCTTTTACTTATTTTTGCAGCCATGCGTAATTGATGTTCTCTTATTAGGCAAGGAAGCCTTACATTATGAAGTATATTAATTCTTGTTTTATAAAATGAAAGCCTCCCTTGTAATAAAGTCGGATTTGAATGAAAAAGTCGTACCGAATGTAAACACACATTCTGCGTAAAAATCTCATTACGTGCAACTTTTTGATCGAGTTCAGTTTGCAAGCTCGCTCTTTTGTAATCTTCCTGAATGATGTTCGAAGGGCTTTAAAAGAGTAATACCCCTAAATTTCCGGGGGGAAGTTTCACATTGTATATCACTCTGTAAGTAAGGTAATCTCAAATAATTTTTGACTCATGGTAATAATAAGAATAATAACAAGAAAAATGTTATTATTTATTTACTTTTCAATGTAAAACACTTTATTTTACCTGCATTTTACCTGCAATCCACCACTGAAAAATTGTTTGCTTTAATTAAAGCACCATTTCTATCAGGTTTTAATCGCGAGAACCCCCGAATATGCTGCCTTACTAGTATGTACCTGGCTTAATGATGTTAGTTTACATTGTCTGGGCACTTTACTTTACGCCTCTACTGAATTATTTGGAAACGAGAATTAAGATAAACTGCGGATTATACTAGAGACGACGGTGTTTAAATTGCTGGAGATATTCGGAAGTCGCCACAAAACGCGATGTTATTATCGCTGAGAAATTGTTTGCTTTAATTAAAGCATCATTTCTACAAAGCTTACAATTTTTGGCCAAATTCTGAAACTTTTGAAACTTATTCAGAATTGGTTCGTGATTACCGGAAAAATAATTTAAACAATGTCACTGATAAAATAGGGTAGATACTTTTCAAGGGGTTGAAAATTCTGAAATTTTGGATTGATTCGGCCATTGCATTAAGAACAAAAATAGTAGAAAAATGCCTTTGATGAAATAGGGTGTTTTTTAGGGGGTGAAAGTCGAAATAAGAGTAACATTTTAACATTTCGAATACATGTAAGCTTTGTAGTCGCCTTTAAATGAACGAAAAAATAGTAAAAAGAATATTTTACAACCCAAAAGAAAACTGAATAAAATTCCAGAAGTGTCGTTTCAAATTTAACATATAGGGTGTTTCACAACTTCTTGAAAAAAATAATGACGCGTTGGACATGAGATGTGTGCATAAATGCATCTAAATAAAAACGGAAATAAAAACAAAATAAAACTTGCCCTCAACTGATAACGCATTGACAAATGTTTAGAATCTCTGGCTCAGTGCCGCCTGAGTCACAATAAGTGTTCAAAATTCCTTCCCTCGGCCACTCGTAAACACAAATCTGCCCGGCGAAGTAATGATTCACAAGCGTTATGAAACATGTTTTGTTATCGAACAAAGAGAAATACGATCGTTCAATCCTTGGAACATGTTGATTTCTTCTTCGTATACCAACGCTTTTACGTGTCCCCACAGATAATAATCTAGCGGATTTAGATCAGGTCACCTGATCGGCCCGTTTCTTCCAATCTGTCCACTAGGAAAAATTTCGTCGAGGTGAGCACGTATTTCTCGTCGAAAATGGGATGGAGCACCATCGTGCATAAACCACATCGTTGCTCTAAGATATTTAAGTTCACATTCTCGAGAAGTTCCGGTAGATTAGTTCGTAGAAAATTTAACTATTGGAGACCATCTAAACGGTTCGGCAAGACGAACGGGCCGATTAAATTGCTGTATAGAATACCTGCCCACACAGAAAATCGTTGTTGGAAATAGCCGTAACGAATTACCTGAGGGTTTTCCTCAGCCCACAAATGCACGTTGCGAAAATTGCACACCCCATCTCTGGTAAAAATAGCTTCGTCGGTAAACAGGACATTAATTCGCATTTGCCTGTTGTTTATGCAGTAACCAACGACAAAATCGTATGCGTAGAGCATAGTCGGCTGGTAGCAAAGCCTGAACTCTTTGAATATAGTACGGATGTAATTGTTGTTCGCGAGGAATGCGCCAAACAACGGAGGACGAGAAACGCGTTTTTCTTGAGATATCACGTACACTTAATGAAGGATGTTTCTCGATAAGTTGTAGTATTTCTTCTTATCTGTTTAGGATGCGTTGTGGACGTTGCCGTCCTCCACCTCTTCCGCGACGTGCCCTTAAAATTCCAGTATCCCTCGCTCTTTGCACAACAGAGAGAAATGTGGCACTGGTTGGCAAATGTCGGTTTGGAAATTGCTGTACATACAAATGCCTTGCCGCTAATGCATTTTGCCCACTTTCACCGTACACTAGAATCATGGCAACAATCTCACTATTTGTAAATTCTGCCATTTTTTTCAGTAAATTTCCGTGCAACCACCTCAACGTACGCCTTCAAACTACCCGGCCCGGCCGACGATGACTAACAATAAATTACATCACTCATATTCTTCGTAAACATCATAAACTTAAACCAGAGACGTTCAAACGGTTTACCTGTTCGACAAAATTATTTATTTTCTGGAAAATTTAATAACACTTTGTTCAACAAGAAATTGTTCATTCTATTCATTTTCTTGTAAACTTTCATTGTTTAATTTATTTTCATGAAATTACGAAACAGCCTGTATAAATTTAAGGAAAAATAAGAAAATCCCACACTCGAAATAAGATTCAGAATCGAATGAAATGTGGTTCGTAAACACGTTCTAGAAACTAAAGTTTTTATTATTGAGTTCAATAATAACTTTCATAGTCATAGCCTCATTCGAATCTTTTTTTCATTTCAAACTACGTTTAGTTTTTATTTTGTCGTGAAATTATTGTATTTGCTTCGCCCAAAGATAAAATTCACTCATGCCATAATCCCTTACAATTACGTTATAAACTAATTCATAAATTATTAATGTAACCCTAAAATTATTTTATATGCGTGTACAAAAAAAAATATGCCCTTTTTAAATTCGTGATAAAAATGGGAATTTCTATTAATTTTTTTTTTAATTTTGTACCCTAACGCCACTGTACAGATAAATGGGCCAATCTAAAATATGGAAAATTTAAAGTACTAATCGACGTGTCCGAGCATTTTTGCAAAAAGAAAATACATTATTGTGCAATTACATCCTGCTATTCTGCACATAAACCTCACTCTTAAGACATTGTGGTGCAAGGAGAGCAGAAGAATCAAAAGTGGGAGTAGTTATAATTTATTTACACCTTGAAAGAGAAACATAGGTGGGTACCTGAGAAAGTAAAATAATTTTTTTTTGATCGATTTACAAGGTAAAACAAGGGGGGCACCCCCTCGGCAGACTTTAATAAGGGTAACTTGCTGTAAGCGTAAATTACGCTTTGCAATCGTTACCAGTGAATTAATTCATGAATTAAATCGAACCAGTAGTTGAAAAATCAATTGCTAACAAAATCAGGAATTTTTTCATTTGTATCAATGTCTTCAAAACGTTATTGTTTAAAAAACGGCAACTACCGGCAGCTGAAATTTATAGAACGTAGAGTTCACACTTGTTTTAACGTGAAAAATGTAAGATCTCAGCGGAAGCTTGCGGGAGTAAAATGTAACACAAAAGATAAAATTAGATTTACTTATAATTTAAGGCTAAAACCTTGCATCCAATGACAGGCTCTAATTTACACACCATGTACTAAATAAAGTCAATCATCTACATAAAATATATCCCTTAGGTACCTTTCTCTATATCAGACATAGCTGTCTCACTAAAATAAAGTTAAAAAGAATAAAAATCACAGGCAAGGAAACACTGTAATTCACAGCACAAACGTACGCTTAAACACGTTTTTGCTTCTGGCCTTACAGAGAGTAAATGAACCAAGTATAAGAATTATGACCCCTTGTCCTTCCAAAAATGAACTTTACCCTTACTGAAATTCTTGATATTTATCTGTTTCGTGAAAGTTTAAAAATTCGACTTATACTTTTGGCCAGAAATTTCTTAATCGGACCCACTGTGGAACCCCCGAACATCCTGCCTTACTAGTACCTGTGTAAGAAATCGGAATTTTGCATTGCGCCCACCTAAAAAATTGTATAAACAAGCGACTTGGTTTGCCATCATAAGTCATGACCGACCATTGCAGAATAGCAACTGGATACTGCACCATTAAAGAGACGCCGAAGTAACTCATAGGGAAAGCTAGCGTTACGTAAAATAATTTGTTTATTTTAAATCAAAGAGAGCAGACGATCCTAAGAAAATCACGATGACTCAGAGGGCAATTTTGAACTTACAGCCCGTGTGCAAGGTTGACCATAATTGGAATTTTAGGCACAAACCATACACGATTAGAGATCGTACAGCGAGTAGTCGTCTGGTCGTATGCATCAATCAGATTCCGAGGGCGTGGATTGTAGTCAAAGAATGTCATAGTGTGTGATCAAATTCCGGAAATCCGTCTGTGAAAATAAAATCTTCACAGTCTGTTATAATAAATTTTTACATGAGATGTAGCATTTTATACAACAAAGTGTTGAAACTTTTTACGAGAATTTGTTGTAGTACAAAAGTCAAACTCGAGGGCAAGGAGTAAATGTATCTGATTTTTTTAAAAACTTTCAACAATTGTGTTAATAATTTCCCCACCTCCATTTTACACAATGTTGTGTAAATGTCATTTCTATTCATGTAGGAAAATTTCCCTGAAATTGCTCGGCTCAAATTTAATCAGAGTGTAACTCAGCTGCAGTTCGTTTCCCATTGCGTAACAACAATTTAATGGCGAATGCAATCGGATTAGGCGACCCGATAAAAGCAAATGGCTTCCCGTATCTCCGTTATTTTTAGACCTGTGTTTTATCACGCCCAGGGCTTATTCGTCATTATTAACTTTGCGCTCTCGTTATATTTGCCGAATTATACACCGAACGAGTTGGGGAGGGAAAAAAAGACGCGCGTGGATTTTATTAAATAAATCTACCCCCGGTCAAATTAAATTAAACTTTATTTCGGAATCAAACAAGCGAAACGTCACTTTTGGTGGAATGGGGGTGGATGCTTCTTTACATCTTTTTAATTACTGCGTTCGTTTTCCAGCGGATCTAATCAGATTTCGTTTGTCTGGAAACGCTGCAGCAAATTTCATTTTACAGTTTCCAGTGGAAATTACGCTTGCGATAGCAAAATTTAGCCAGCCGCCTGATCAAAAATCAATAGTTGCGACTTTTTTGCTACAGTTGCAAGATTCGATGCAAGAAGTTTTATTGAATACAAGTAAACACTAGAAATTTTTGTATTTAATACCTACGTGATGATACCATATACCGCTTAGATACTGAAATTCATTCGCATACAATAAAAAGAAACCCGGAACGGAGGGTGTTAATAAAAAATTCCAATTACAAACTTTGTTTGTATACTGATCGATTGTTTGCGTGTAAACAAGCTTTTATTAAAACCGCCGCGTTACGACAAACAAACGGATAGCGAAAAAGAAAATTTATGGGCTTACGAAGAATTAAATATTATTATTGCCATTCCACCTATAGGTGATATTTGATGTTTTTTTGAGCGCAAAGCTCCTAGACAGAGATAAGAGACTATTCTTTCCAACATGTACATGTTGGATGGTATCTCAAGCGCAAACTCGAGCCCGGAACAGATCTAGATCCGCTCCGGGAACATTTACCGACTTGCTCGCTACCAGCTGGCCTGTTACCAACCTGTTGTTCGTTTCGGTGCTCGTACATACCTACAATTTAGTGGCAACTTCGAATAATTCTCCTGAATACAGTCAATTTACATTCGGCGTCTCAAATGCATTCACACATCCTTAAGCCTTCGACTTAAGTACAGCAAAATAATTAGCGTAAAAGTTTCAGAAGAAAATTTTCTCAAACACGCGGAAGACCACCATGAAAAGTAGACACCAATTTCGCAGGCGTTTCAGTCTACAACCGTCGTTCCTCAAGGAAGAACCGGACGCCGATGAACATCATTTACCGAGGTAATTTTTTTTTTAATCGGAATCGGTCGAAGTTAATTACCGGCGAACGTTAAACTTGATTAATAGTAAACATTACTGGAACGTTGATAACAAATCGATTTTCAATATATTTGCAAATTGTCTGCGGTGTTTCAGAATCTCATTACCGATTCTGTTTGAACTAGTTACATTTATGAACGCATTCTATTATGATACTATATTTTTATTTTCTCGATTTTTTCCAGCTATTTTGAATAAACACGAACGCGCTGAACTTTCCAATAATAACTCACGAATGTACAACATAGTTTACCCTAATTTATAAGTTTGTTAAAGTCGTCTATAAACGAGAAAAGTTTCGCAATATTCAAGTTAAGTTTAACTTTCACGTAAAAAAGTAATTTACTTTCTATTACTTACTTATTAAAGAATTGTGCTAATTTATTTTCCCGAGAAAGAAATGTGATGTTGAAAGTAAGTTCTATGGTTTCAACTGAAATTTTGTTAGTTTCTTTTTTTATAAAAGGAAAGTAATAAATGGCTCTTAAAAAGTCGATTTAAATGTAAATCCTTCGGCACCTGGTATCTCGTGTTTATTAATGAGGGTTGAATTGAAAATTCAAGGCAATAAAGTAGCCTCTTCTATACTTTTTTTTTATTTTTGTAAACGGGGGCGGATTTGAACATCTAAACGTATTAAGAATCTTATTATTGAGGCTTAGATCATTTTAAATTAGTTTTTATTGCCATTTCTTAAAGAAATATTGAAAATTTATGTTTCAATTATTTTTATTTATTTGAATTCTAATTTTTAAACACATTTTTCTTCTCCTGCTATATTTCTTAAAAGGATAAAAGTCATTCATACTTAAAATGTGTTAAAATTGTTTGCAAAATTCGTTGATAGACTTGTTCAGCTCCTCGCCAAAGGTTGAAGGGTTACTTTACTTTGGAAGTATCGCTAGGAGGTGAAAATTAATTTGCATCGCCCGAAACGATGGTCTAGATTGAATTGAATTTACCCTTTTGTTCCTCCTGCTGAAAAGTTACTTTTAAATATGCATTTCAAAGATATCATTCTAATTCGCGTAAAGCTGATAATTTCCGTAATGGGTGGTACCGCAAAGCGATTAATGCGACACTATTACGAATACAACGCGATACTAAACTAAATGCTATCGAGACAATTAATTACCTTAGTTAGTGTCACAGTTGTGATGGAATGATATAGGTGCAATATAATCGCAGTAGTACCACATATTTGAAGCAGCTGTCTCGCGGTAGTACCGCGTTGTATTCGCAATAGTGTCAAAATTGTGCCGCATTGTTATCGTTTTGCGGTACCATGACAACACAGATTTATCACGGAAATTGTCAGCTTCACGCGAAATTCGCGCAATTCCAATGCACACCACATGCTAGAATTGTGAAGTAACACCGCGGTACTACTGCGAGATTTATGGTAATCTGAGTGACCCGTAACAACTCCACCCTTACTACACAGAAATTGTACCTATTTGATAAAAATGATTTATTGAAATCCACAACAGAACTGAAAATTGACCAATAGTATAAAGATAAAAATCGGAGGACAAACAAATAAATTAAACGCCAAATAGGTCCCACTATAAAATTCTCTTCAAGGGAGACTGCTTAAAAGGAAGGAAATCGATCCAAAAGACAATTACAGTAGAGTCTCGCTACTCCAGACAAATATAGTTTTCTCTTCCGCCGGATATGCGAGGTTCTCAGATTAGCGGGGTAATCATATAAATACAGTTTATTGAATAATAAAAGAAATTATTTATTAAAAAAAAGTACATGGCTATATTTTAATATGGAAAACTATACAGGGTGTTTCGCAATTTCGTGAAAAAAAATAATGTCTTGAGATATCACTTAATGAAGGATGTTCCTCGATATGTTGCAGTATTTCTTCTTCTCCACCTCTTCCGCGATGTGTATGTATGTACACATGCATTTATTTATATGATGTTTTTTTAAAGAAGATATCAATTTTTGTTTGTTTTTTATTATTAAAGGAGGAATTTTTGGCGGTCTCTTGCAACTTTTTAGAAGTAATAAGTCTTGTAGGGGGTGTTATTCTCTTCTGCCCATTTAATACATGTGGCGAAATCCTTCATCGCATCAGAGTCTTTAATTCTGAACTGGTTACTTTCTTCACTATTTTCCGGCATCATCTTTTTCTTATTCAGTTAAATTCAGAATTTCTTCAACTATTTGATCGTCTGTAAAATTAGCCTCGATAGTTTCATTTTCCCCAAGTGCCCATTCCGCAATTTCTTCGTCAGTTAAACCATTTGATGGGTTTATGACATTGACTGATTTTTTAATCTTATCCAAGTCTGGTTGTAAATCTATTCTCATTCTCGTTTTAAGTTCAGCAAGTGGCATTAAGTCTTCTTCGTCTTCTGTTGTCACTGGCCACAATGCTAACCAACCTTTTTGGAATGTTTGTGAATCTCCAAGCTTGTTCCAATTGAACTACAGCATCCATCAGATTTAAATTTTTCAATAATGGCACAATATCTGCGTCTCCTTCGTCATTTTCTTCAATTATGTAATTAGAAAATTCTTTCTATAAGAAACTTTAATATTTTGAATCATATTTTGATCCGTAGGTTGCAGGCAGCAAAGCGGTACAGTTAGGAGGTAAAAACAAAACTTTAAAATTTGAGTCAAAATTGATTTCAGATGCTGGTGGATGAGAAGGCGCGTTATCTACCAGCAACTGTGCTTTAAGTGGTTTGTTACCTCGCTTCAAAAATTTTTTAACATTAGGGATGAAAATTGTTTTGAACCACTCAAGAAAAACAGATATTGTCGTCCATCCTCTATATGTTGCTTTAAATACGACCCGTAAAATAGCATTTTTAAAAGCTCGCGGATTTTGGACTTTTCCAATGACTAAGGGTGGTCTTTGGAAACCTTTCGTCCAGGTGCTGATTTTTCGTTTAAGTCCTAGAAGAACTTTCCAAAAAGCTGCAGATTCGTCCGCATTATAGACCTGATCTCGACTCAGATCTATTGCCTCAACAATTTTTAAAAACCAATTTGCAACAAAAATTTTTTTAATGAAAAACAAATTGTTCTCCTTCTACGGTCAAGTCGTGTACAAATCTAATTTGTTCTTAGTCTGAAATTATTATTTGCCTTTTTTTCTTCAAATTTAAAGCTTTTCTACCTTAATTCCCTTTATGTCTGTGCCCCTTTGCCTAGATTTTTTTAATTTTTCTATTTTTTTTTTATTAAAAGTTTTACATTTTTTTTTTCTGTAATAAGAATGCATCAACTTTTTTGTTCCTTTAGAGTTTTCAAAAATTTTCTAAAGAAACACTACACTAATTATTATTAAACTGTTGCATTTTTATAAAACGCCGAGAATCTAAAATTATTTTTCAGCTTTGAACTGTGCGCGTTCAGGTAACGATTTTAATGAATTTATCAACACTTGATTTCGATAAATTCCCCCCCTGAATAAACGAAACGTTTTTTTCTATTAATAAGCCTGATAAACGGAATAATCAATGTTTACCGAAGCACTGTTACACCTAAATCAGTTTATCTCAATTTATATTAGCCGAGCAAAAATGAAATAGCAAACTTTTCTCTACTCGTAATTACTCTCGTTACTTTTTAATCAAATCATTAATTTTACTTAAGCTAAATTAAGTTAATAAACGACAAGGAAAAATTGTTCAGCTTGTAATTGAACGTAAATCAATAGTGAGGACGTTAATTAAAATTTTCAATGCCACGAGGTGTGAAATTTCTCTGCTCTGCTTGGACTTTATTATTTATGGTTAATTAACGGGAAGAAGAACACTTTTATTAAAACGACTCGTATTTCAAGGTCTTTTTTATTAAGTACAGTCGCCGACACTAAAAACGAAACTCGTTCGAAAATGTACCTTGTTTACTACCCGCTTACGGCGGTGGTCTTGGTATAGCGCAGCGTTTCGTTTTTAGTGCCGGTGATTGTACATTTTTATATTTGTTGTTTGTTTTTTTATTCTCGCAGCTAAAAGTACCTACAGACGTGGGTTGACCAAGTTCTACAAACTTTATGTAATACAACAATAGCTCATTGAAATATCTGTTCCGTTGAAAGTCCAAGTTTTCATTGTAGGTTGCCAGATAACGACGGCCTTTTACCATGAAACGTCCTGAATGGTGAAATTCAATATTCTTTTATCAACGTACACAAATATAATCCTGAAATCATAAGCTGATTGAATTATGTTATATTGTCTAAAATAATATATTTTGAACCGAAATAACACAAAACGTAAGAATCCAAAGGAAAGCAAAAGAAACTTTATATAATTTAATTAGATAAAAAATAGGATTGTAAAAGTTTCTTCTCTGCGTCTTCAAAGAAACCAAAACTTTGTAAGTTATCCCTTTGTGCCGCTGCGGCCCACAAAGGGTTTACATAAGCAGTTTACGAAAATGACAGGAGGAATGGGATTATCGAAACAAATAAACAAGTAAATTGAATTAAAGTCTGCCTGCAACAATATTACACATTTCTGGAAACGAATTAATCAGTCAGCTCTCGACACAAATTAATAACGTAAGGCTTCACTCAATTGAAATCGATAACCAACGTCTTGTTTAGGCATTGTTCGATTAATTTACGAGGATGTGAGCCGTGCTTATTTTATTGTTTGTGGAAAAATGGGTTGAAAACGTGTGTACGTACGTACAGTCAGGTCTAGGCGAGTTATTCTGTTTGCTAATCTTATTAATTAAACGCGATCAATAAAGGTAGACGCTGCTGTCCAAGATAAATAATAACGTATTCCGGAGAGAAACGAGCTATTTCTGTATTATTTGTTTCATCAAGAGGAAGTTGGAAATTCTACCTTATATTTGTTGTTCCTCTATAAATATACTAAATAAAAATATACAAGAGATAACTACATTTTTAATTAAAAAAAAATTGGTGTATATTATTTATCGTGAAGAAGATATCAACGTGTAACGAAACGTCGACTAACCAATGTAAATATTGTGCTAAAAATAGAAATAAATTAAATTGGCAGTTATAATAAAGATTTTAGAATTATTTTTATATCAAGTATGCTAATCGAATTAATTGAAATGAGAAAGAACAAAAACAAATTACTCGCTCGGTTTTGTTTATTAAGGGATAAGGAATGAAATTTTACTTGGGTTTGTTCTTCTGCTTTCGAAAGGATGGAACTGCTTCATATTTTGAATAGAACTTTTACCATCACTCACGTTTTATGTGGGGGCTCACACGTTGTTTAGCGATCAACAAAATCATGTTCCGATGCCAGACGATAAGAAACGTCACAATGATAACAAATGACAAATAGATATCAAGAAACGTCAAACAATTCAACAAACAAATCGATTGATCATGAAAATATTGAACGGTGGCTGTAAACTTGCGGTCAATAAAACTGACTCGGTCTTTTTTTGTATTGTAAATTGGCTTTCGATCTGTCAAAGTAGTAAATTTTTGAAGCTGTCATATCGTGCTACATTTCATTTGTAACACGACATTTAGTGTAACCTCCAAAACTGCAAGGCTGGTACACAGTATGTAAATATAATTAAAACGTCATTAAATGTCAATGTGATGGGTCGTTTTCTTTTGACCGCACGTTTGTATATAAACGACTCGCACACATGACACAAGCTCCATCGCTATATTTAATCGCAGTTGAATCATAAGATTTTTCTGATGCACAGTTTCACGATCGATGTTGAATAGATCGAGATTCGTTAAACGCTAAAGCGTATGCAATTCTAAATTGATTGTGTCCGTTGAATGTCTCCTTTTTTTTCATGACCAGAACCCATCTGCAAAGGATGCACCGCAGCCATTTAGGCTTATTGTGCTCGCCCTGGTTCTCTTACCGCAACCATTCAGTGAGGCATGTTCCTTGCATCAGCTAATATAGACTTTTCACTGATTGCGTGTTGAAATCTTCAAGAACTATCATAAGATGTCCGAATATACGCTGTCTGCGATTTGCCAGCGCATCACATCTACACAAAATGTGCATTGCTGTCTCTGGTTCTCCATTGCAGAGTCTGCAGTTTAGATCCCCAGTGAATTTACCGATCCTTCACAGATGCTTCTTAACAGTCAGGTGTCCTATTAGTAACCCCGTGGTGCTCTTGAGTTGTGCCCTGCTTAAAAGCAAACGTTCTGCAGCTCTCTTTTTGCAAGGACCTCTAAGGAAAGTCTTGCTGTGGCGATGTCCTGGCCTGCCTAGCCAGTATCTGCTATGTTCCTCGTTTATCCAATCACTAAGAAAGTCCCGAATAGCGTTCTTGGTTATACCTAGGACAGATTCAGGACCAAGGTATGCCAAACCCGCACCCTGTTTGGCTAGTTCATCAACCCGTTCGTTGCCGATAATTCCCCGATGACCTGGCACCCACACTAGCGTGACGCACTTGTATTCTGCCAGGACATTGAGCTCACTTAAACATTCCCAGACCACTTTGGAAGAGATCTTTGGGCTTACCAAAGCCTTCAAAGATGCCTGGCTATCGGTTAGAATAAAGATCCGCTTATTTGTGTAGTAAGCCTTCCTTTTGTTTTCCCGTGCACATTGTAATATGGCGTATATTTCTGTTTGGAATACGGAGGCAAATTGGCCCAACAGGAAGCATAACTTCTCCTTTGGTCTATGCCCATATATTCCAGATCCGGCACCAGTCTCAGTTCTGGAGCCGTCCGTACATTAGATCAGACTTCCAGGAGGAAAGTTCTGTTCAGGTTCCCGATGCTCAGCAGGTTCATTAATTTCTATCCTAATAAGCAGGTTTATGTTGCTTTTGGGAGCCATACAGTCTGTCTTCATATCGAGTAAAGGACCCCTTATGCTGCCAATGATACTTGTATGACCCGTACTTGACATGAATGCTGCAATCTGTGGAGTCCTCGTCCTGCCTCTCCCATTATCACAATGTGTGGGGGCGGGAAATCTAGAAGGGTTTCCATTACAGCGGTGGGCGTTGTGCTCATCGCTCCCGTTATGCCTAGACAAGTTCCTTAACCCCGCTCAGTATAAGTTCGGTGGTTTCTTGCTTAACCTTGGGCCACCACACCGAGGCCGCTTTGGTTATTGTGGGTCTCACCATTCTAGTGAACAACCAATGAACCATACTTGATTTTAAGCCCCACTATGATAGGCTCGTCTGGCCGCCGCGAAAGTGGTCATAGATCGCCTGATTATCTTGTCTAAGTGTTGGTTCCAGGTAAGTTTGGAGTCAAAAATCACTCCAAGGTACTTTACCTCCCCCGACAAGACTATCTCATTTGCACGAAGACGCGGAGGACAACAGAGGGGACCGTACACCCCCCTGCGGACAGCCCCCCGCCACCCCGGCCATCAGAGTGTCGTCCAGTAGCATGCAGTCAATCCACCTGCAGCAAATTTCTTCCACCCCTCTACCCCTTAGAGCAGTGGTGTTAGAGTCGAAGGATGAATTGTCAAAGGCCCCTTCTATGTCTAGGAAGGCAGCTAAGAGGACCTCTTTATTTTCCAGAGATTTCTCCACCCTCCGAGTGAGATGATGGAGTGCTGTCTCAGTAGATATACCTGTTGAGTAGGCAAACTGGCATAGTATCACGTTAATAGAAACGGATGAAACGTCACGCTGATATCTACGTAACAAGATCACGATGACAACCATCGAGAAAAACAAAATTAAGGGCGCCCCTTAAATTACGAATTAAAGCGCAACCGGATTCGTTTCTGATTGGCCAACAAATACAATAGTAACCTCATTTTAGCCGCTAAGATAACCACCGAACAACCAAACAAAACAGGACTGCCTTCCGACAAATAAGTCGTAACTCTGTTCATCACTGATTCGAGCAAGCAAACAGACCAATGATGCAAAGTTACCTAATCCCCGCCACAAAATAACGGTATAAAAGCCAGAGCGTGCTAGTCTTGTTTGAACTGAGTAGTCGAGCAAAATTCAACTACTCTGGTGCTGTATAGTGCGACAAACTGCACACACCCCGCCGCAGGTGCTGTTTACTCCGCGAAACCACACCTTTTACGTACGAGCCCATCGTCAGTGAAGTTCGTACCCTTTCGCTCATTTAAGCTTATATCTGGTAAAAAGCATATTTTAAGCGTATATGTCGCGATCTAGCACTTGTGGTTTAAATCCTGTAATCGATATTACACAGATATTAAAGTTGTTCAAATGTATCCCTCTCCCCTACACATACCCCGTCGAAGACAGGTGATTTATTTGATAAGAAGAAGAAGGTAGGCGCGACGTCATCAACGAGACGCTGCCGCCTCACCTCTATCTTCTATACCGCCTCCAAAGAAAAGGTGCACACAGCCAGAGTGTCCAGAAAACGTCAAACATACTCTGATCCTCGTCGAAATTGTTCCGCAGGAGTTGTACCAAGGAATGGACCTCTTTTCAGTACGGCTTCAGGTTTCTAGACGCTTTTCAGTTAGAAGCGTGACGCAGATTTGTTATTTATTGTGATGTTTCTTGACGTCTGTCATTTTGACGTTGTCATTGTGACGTTTCTTGTCGTCTGTCATTGTGACATGATTTTGTTTGTCGCTAAGCAACGTGTGAACCCCCACAGTTTCGTATTACTACGTAGTACTTCTTTCTTTATTTGCTTTTCCTTTTTAGTAGTATTCTTACTCTTTTCGCTCTCATCTCGACGGAGTTAAGTCTTCTCTTTTATTTTTTAAAATTTTCCCATTCTAATTGGGATTTTTACCATCATTTCATTATTTTGCTCACTTCTCGTTGCTACGTTCTTCTTTGGGGTTCTAATTTAAGTAAAGTTGAGTCTTTCCTTTTCATTTCATTCTTTCATTTTTTTCTATCCTACCGATCTTTAGGTGCTTTCGTTTTACCACAAATCTTACCTCAGATCAGATAAACGTCATTTTCGTTAGCACGAACAAGTGAGTAGGAATTGAGATTTCAACCTTCCAACGTTGTCGCTCGAGCATTCTCTCTTTAGTTGCTAGATTGAAATATCCGTTCAAACGTACTTGTTCGTGCTAACGGAAATGACGTTTAAGTGACCTGAGGTGAGATTTGGGGCAAAAGGAACACGGCTTTTATATAGCTTTGTATTACTGTGCTCTTCTTCGTTATTTGTTTTTTCTTCTTCGGTATTGTTTTTTTTGCTTTCATCTTATTTACTTTTCAAAATTTTTCACTATTTTCCTTCTGGATGAAAATTTTACCATCCTTTCACTGTTTCGCTCATTTTCTCTTGCCTTGTTCTTCTATCTTAGCGGTGTTGAATCCTTCCTTTTCTTTCTTTAACTATTTCACTATACTTTCACTCTTTCTATAGCTTCATGTTATAGTGTTCTCTTGTTTTTCCTTCACATTGGTATTGCTTATGAATGTGCACATATCATTTTTCTTGTCACGCTTTTCGCTTTCATCTTGAATCTTCTCCTCTATTTCAAACTTCTTCCTTTCCGAATGAGGCTTTTACCATTCTTTCAGTGTTCCACTCACTTTCTCTTGCTACGTTCTTCTAGATTCACCTGCGTTTAGTTTTCGATCTTAGTGAAGTCGTGTCCTTTCTAAACTCCTTTACTTTGTTCTATAATTTCCTTTTTCTTCGTTCTCATTTGTTTTTCCTTCTTAATGACAATGTTTTACTTATTCTTGTCATTCATTTTCACTTCCTTTTATTTTTCTTGCTATGTCCTTTTTGATCTTAATTTACAAGAAAGGTTCAAGACTCCTGAGTGAACCAGACTGCTGTTTGTTTTCTGTTCTATAACATTTTCTACATAGTATCATTCTCTTACATGCTCTTCTCTTTTCTCTACTATTTCAGTGGTGTTTTTAAAATTTTCTTCTTTGTTGCACTGCGTCTCAATTTTTTTCGATCGTACGTTGTTTCTTCTTCTTAGCGGCATTTCCGCATATAATCTTATTGTTATTCTCTTTTTTCTTCATTTTTTTCGCACGACAAGATAATATTACCTAATTTGCTTCCATAACTTTCCAATAGATCATTTCCAGTGGTATTGTTTTTCGTTCGTTATTTCTCAACTGTCAGTTCCATGTACTTTCTTTTTCTTTTCTGTTCCTTCGTACTAGTTCGTGTTTCTTTTTAATCTAAAGTATTCTTCCTTTTCCTTCATCACTTAGCAGAGTTCTTTTTGCAAATGCAACCCCAAAGAAGGCTGTCCATTTTGTCGTTATTTCTATTCATCATTCTGCTGATACGTTTTTGAAGTTGTTTCATGTATCTTCTAAATTTACAGTTGCATATTACTGGAATATTATTTCAATTTGTAGTAGTTTCTTTTTTCTTCTTCCTTTTTCTCTTCTTTCTTGTCCTAATAACAATGTCAATAAGCAGCATTCGTTTCTTATTTTCATTAATCTATTCACCTTGCTTGTTTTACTGGGTTTCACTAAAAAGTTTCAGCTTCTGTCCCTATTTGGAACCTTTAATCTTTTTATCATAATTTTTAATTATTTTTTTCTGTTTCTTTTCCATATGTAAATCGTTTTCCTGCACAACATCCTCATCGCCCAGTCTTTCGTTGAACTGCTTCACTTTCGAAATAAATATTAAATCCCAATATATCAGATCACTATGTCATGTCTCATAATCAGACCTCGGACATTTCGGAGCGTTACTATTACTACGTAATGAATGGGAACTTTTTATTGGTCTTTTTATGGCAACTCTTCGAAATATCCGAAATCTGCTCATAATTAAACAATTAGCCATTGTCAAAAATGACGGAAAAGTCCTCGATTGATGTCATTCAAATCTATTTGGATTAATTTCGTTACGAAAGCGCGTTCCGTTGCACTCAGAGTATCCCTATCTCGTTTTAACCTCATAGAATAAAACGAAACGAAGATATTCTAAGTACATATAGCGCAGTAACGCACCACAATTGAAAGCACTGTAATATTTTCTGACATTGTCAAACATAGCTTTAACATTTCTTAGAACATTTTCTATGGTGTCTCAATGTCATGTAAGCAATCATGAGGAAGAAACAATTGTGTGGATATCAGAGGAAATCATCTTATTTCTTTCTTGAATTTTCTAGCAAAGTCTGGAATCCGCTAGCGCTCGATTTGAAACTCGATGGATTAATCGAGAATGTAAACGCCGCAAAGTACCAACACGCTAGCAGTATTCTTATTTCTTTTTAATTTGCTTCGAATAATTAATTTACTTCGTTTTTTATAGATCAAATAAATAACAAAACGAAATTTTGAACGCACGGGATTATAAATAAAATGAAATTCTGGCCGGGAAATTAATTATCTGTTTAATGAGTTTTTTAATCACCGGAGAGAGCTTTTTTTATATTTTTAACACGGACAGTTTAATAACACGCTAATAATTACGGCGATGTCTAGTGAACATTATACATAAATATCGCCAACGTCCAATTAAAAATTTTTTGCCGTAATTGCTACCGTAATATTAGTTTACCGACATGATCCCCTATGATTTATTTTACTTGTGTTCGCCGATACTTTTTATGATTCTTTATTGCTGTGCTTGTTTTAATTAAGAGAATCATATTTCACGTTGTCTTTCACGTGTCCTTCCATGCTTAAGATAATTAAACGTTACGAATAATAATTTTAGATCTCAACGTAGTGAAGATGTAGAATCAGTAGAAAAAAACGACAATACTGGAAACGTACGCCACAAGGTGGTGGTCATGGGCGCAGCAAAAGTAGGAAAATCATCCCTCATAAGCCAATTTCTGTACGGGACGTTCACGACGAAGTACAAGCGCACCGTCGAGGAAATGCACCACGGCGACTTCAACGTAGCCGGGGTGAACCTCACGTTGGACATATTGGACACTTCCGGAGCCTACGAGTTTCCAGCAATGAGGGCACTGTCGATTTCCTCCGCGGATGCCTTCATACTTGTATACGACGTCACCAAGAGTGACACTTTCGAAGAAGTACGATTCTTGAGGAACCAGATACACGAGACGAAAGGAAGCACGGCGATTCCAATCGTGGTCGTAGGAAATAAAACTGATCTTGGAGGAAATAGAGAGGTCAGTGTTAATGTATTTAACAACATATAACAAATTTCTGGAACTTTGTCGCTGTTGTTGTATTTAATTAATTGAATGTTTAAATAACGAAACTTGTTTTGTTTACTTTAGTTGTCACTCAAATTACTCGCTCGTTTTTAGTACGCGGCAAACTTTGCTTTGCAGGCGTATTTAATTCAAACTGAAAATTAATTTATATGAACAACACGCTTTCCGTTTTAATAGAATTGCAGCGGCGCTGCGGACGAGCAAACAAATCCTTGCGCGCGTTAAATTTCTACGGCCCGCATTTTTCATCCCCCGCGAATCTCGACGACATATCTGCGGATGTAGATTTGGAATTCGCGCAGATACATATAAAGGGGACGTTTATGCAAAACGGAAGCCCATCTGCGCGTAGCATCGGAACCGTTTCTTATTTTGTCAGAGAACTGTGATCCGCCGGGCTTGGGTTTCCTATGAGGTCGTCTTATAATTTTTCAGTAGTTTCCGAACTTTTGAAAGGTTTTCGATGAATAAATTTGCATTAATCACTTGTTTTCATGAAAATCAAACTTCTAACTAGGGTAGTTGTTCAAGCGAATAAAATGGATTTTATAGTGGGCTTAAATTAACGGCCACTCTCGGTCTAATCGATTCGGTAAAAGCAATAAATATAATTAGGTACTTATCAATTTTTTGTTGTTGTTGACTTCATTTTTTTTTTAATCCATTGTAATATACAGAGAGCCACATAAAAATGTCTTTAATTTTTTTTTAAACCAAAATTGCCTGTCTCCTTCAAACTGTCTCTCTATTTACGAAATGTAAATGAAAGTAAAAAAGTAATAAAAGATAAAATTGATTTTTTTTTGCGAGGGTCTATAAAATTTGCGGGCTTTCGTTTGCGTGAATTATTTAAACGGCGTTATTGTTCCTCAGCCACGCTCTCGTACTTTCGAATCAAGAAGAGTTTACAAACTTTTTTAATTACAGGAGACCGAGGCGTCGAATATATATAGAGAAAGCGTCCGTGCAATAACGCCTAATTCGACGAGAACGCCTTTGTTTCGCGTCGCGGCGCGCGGACGAAATCCGGAGGGCCCGGAATAAATCGCAACAAGAAGTCGTAATTCGGAGGGGCTCGAATTCGAATATAAAACAAACTTTCGCGCCCCGATTATCATTGTCGCTTTATGTGCTGAAAATGCTAATCATTTGCTTTACGATTTGGAGACATTTGATTTTCAGATTTACGACCGGTAATATCCGCTCCGGACTGCTACGTTACTTCTGCTTCAGGAAGTCAATTTTCAGATCCTTTTTTATTGCCGACACTAAAATTATCTACATTGTATATAACTCTGTTGTATGTATAGGGTGTTCTTTTAAATTTGACGTCGAAGTTGGCCGTGACAAGGTGCTTACTATGAACGTACCACAATTTTGATTATTTGTTGTAAATCTTATTTTCTTATTATCTTTTTTCGTTCGTTACAATAGATCTCATTCTTATTGTCTTTTTTCGTTAATTACAATAAATCACATTCTTGTGTGGTCTTATCGTACTGTTGAGATCAAAACCTCGAAAGCAAGGCTACGAATGGCAAATTTAAATATCAAATTAACAACTGTTATGATGATGATGGTTCACAATTGAATTTTGTTAAAAATTCTGGGTTGTTGATCTTTAGAAGTTAGTTAAAAATGCATCATCGATTTTCATTGAATAAAAAAAAAAAAATTGAACACCCTATATGTAGTAAACAACAATGTAGTGGAACGCCATCTGTTAACGTAATAGATCGTAAATTTATCGTGAAGCTCGAGGAATCTTCCTTTGTTTAATTCCGCCTTAAGGATTGAAAACTCTACATTGAAATGTGTGGTTGAAGCGCCGCGTCGTCTTTCGACGTTTCCTTAAAACAACTAAATAAGAGTAGAGTGTATGACCACCTACTTTATAATTCTGTCTTGCAGGACGCCCTCGTATTGACATTTGCGCGTACAATAGGTCTTTAATGTACGTGAACGTTCGGTGACGTGAACCCTAAGAAACTTGCATTTGTTTGAACTCACGTCAAATTATTGTTTATAACTTTCAGCGCCATCTCCTGACCGTTAATCGAAATTTATTTTCGAATTGGTTAGATTTTCCAGATTTCAGCAAATTAAAAAAAGGAATAGAGTTTTCTTATCGTCCAAAACTCGACCTTTTGAAGGCCATCTCTCCGCCAGTGATGAATTACAGCGCATCTTTTGGCATTAGCCTGGAAATAAAGTCAAATTTTTAATAAGGTTTTCAGGTAATATTTTATCATCATTTTTGTACTAAAAAAAGGCATTTATTGAATAACTGCAACAGCCATTGATAGCGAGCGCCATCTCTTGGCGAAATATGAAAATCTTTTGCAAATTATACAAGGAAGCGATTGCATTCTCTAGTAAAATCACAAAAGTGACATTTTTAAAATATTTAGTAGTCACTGCTTTCGAGTGCCATCTCTTGGTCATCAGTGAACGCCCTCTCGCCACGTAATAGTGCAGAAATACTATCGAATTTAATGAGACTTCCAGAAACTTATTTTACTTCACAAAGTCGAAAACTTATTACAGAGAAAGCGTGGACTAACAATCGTAGCTCTCGACCGCTATCTATTGAATGTTAATCGAAACCTCTTCTCAGTTTTCGTTTCGCAGACGAAGTAAAAAAAATGTAAACAATTTCCTTATCGTTCAAAACATGAGAACGCCATCATCCAGAAAATCAGTGATTTCCAGCACCATCTTTTGACGTTAGCAAAGAATTAGTAATGGCGGATTGTCAGTAAGTTTTCAGGAAATCATGAAATCCAATTATTTTGTCATTATTTTTTTATCGTAAGTTTCTGAGAGAAAAGTAAATTATCGTCTAACAGCCACAGATAATGATTTCGAGCGCCATCTCTTGCCTAAAAAATTCTATGAAACTACCTTTTCACGATAATGCGGAAATAATTTTAGGTTTTCAGCAAAGCTTGAGGAAAGTAAGACATATAGTCTGCGTTATTACTGTAAGTAAGACATATAGTCTGCGTTAATACCAGGTCGCTGGTTTCGAACGCCATCTCTTCATCAGAGAACATTTTGGAGTGACATAATAGTGCAGAAATACTTTCGATTTTAATAAACTTTCCGGAAGTTCCTTTTACTTCGCAAAGTTGAGAACTTCTAACAGAGAAAGCGTTGACTGCCGATCGTATCTCTAAAGCGCCATCTCTTGACCGGAAATCAAGTTTCTTTTTAGATTTCACACAAAAAATTAAACAAACTCGTGAACGTCTGGCTAAGAAAATTGCTCTTATCGGATGACGCAACGTCACCTCTCGGCTTTACTAGAGAAACTGTGCCAATTTGCAATATTTTCAGGGGGAAAAACGATTGTTTCGCCACATTTAGCTTGAGGGTTTCTGAAAAAAAGGAAATTCATTCAGTAAGGGTCATTGATTTCGAACCCCATGTCTTTCCTAGTGAGTGATTTGTAGATGTGTTTCTTAGCGATGGGGTAGAAGTAAGGTGGTGTTTAGTCAATGCTCAGGAAATTCTGAAACTTCGTGATATTTTTCCAACAGAATCCATCATTTGCGGTTTTACAAAGCGCCATCTCTTGATCAATATTGAAAGTAGCAGCCCGTTTTAATATTAAAAGTAGCAGCCCGTTTTCCATTTGATCTTGAAGATGGTTTTGTATGCATTACTTTGTCTAATCAAAACTGACCGTGTCACTGTTTACGCAACGGTACCGAAAAATTAACAGCGCCGCCTTTTGGCTTAAGTTGAAAACACTCGTTTTTTTTATTTCGGCTATCAAATTTTAAAAGTGTTTTGGCATTGTTTAAATTCAAAATTGCAATTCTCTTTCTAACAATCATATTTTGCGGTTGAATTTGTAGAATTGGATGAGTAGCAGCCCCATCTCTTGGTCAGCATTGAAAATAGCGGCTGGCTTTTAGCGATTTAATTGATTTTCAAGACGTTTCTGTATATACACCCTCTGCTTGTTTTCATCAAAACTGATTGTCTCACGGTTATTTACGCAACTGTACTGAGAAATCAGCAGCGTCACCTCTGGACTTAAATCGAAAATACACGAATGTTTACTGTTTTCTTTTTCAGCCAATCATATTTTAAAAGCGTTTGTATTCAAAGTTGCGATTCTCTTTCTGAGACAATGGGTGATTAGGAGCGCCATCTCTCAGTCAGTATTGGAAATAGCGGCTGGCTTTTAACGATTTCATTGATTTTTAAAACGTTTCTGTATAAACACCATCTGCTTGTGCTCATCAAAACTGATCGTCTCATGGATATTTACGTAACTGTACTGAGAAATCAGCAGCGCCACCTCTGGACTTAAATCGAAAATACGCGGATGTTTACTATTTTTTTTTCAGCCAATCAGATTTTAAAAGCACTTGTATTCAAAGTTGCGATTCTCTTTCTGAGATAACGGGTGATTAGGAACGCCATCTCTCGGTCAGTATTGGAAATAACGGCTAGTTTTTAGCGATTTAATTGATTTTCAAGACGTTTCTGAATATACACCAACTGCTTGTTCTCATCAAAACTGATCAACTCACGGATATTTACGCAACTGTACTGAGGAATTAACAGCGCCAACTCTTGACTTAAATCGAAAACATGGAATATTTATGGCTTTTTCAGCCAATCAGATTTTAAAAGCGCTTTCGTAATATTTAAATTCAAAGTTGCGATTCTCTTTCTAAGACAATGATATTTTGTAGTTATATTGGGGGTGGCATTTATTAAATATTTTTTTATTTTACTTTCACAATATAATAACAACATAATAATAATAAAATAAATCATCAAGAGATTCATCACATGACAAATCAAGATTCATAGCGTTTTATGTATGTACTTTAACAAAAAAGCAGGTTTCATAACGCTTGATTTTGGAAAACATATATAAGTTTAGAAAACGAGCCGCGCAGCAGCTAATTCATTCTATTTTAATTTAGTAGGACTTCAGGGGTAATATTAAGAATTCTTCTTCTTCCCTCTCTTTTCAGAGTGCATTTTTTTGGCAGATTGACTCTCATCCTAAGTCAACATCCGCGTTATCCTTCAATATCTGGAAGCAATTTCCTTTTCACTTTCGCAAGTAAGTTTAAAATCCGATGTAAAATCTATTTTCAATTTATTATTTATTATTGATTACTGAGGTTGTCTCACCCAATTTTCTTTTTGACAGCGAAACATCCCTTGAGACGGCGAATGTCCATCGTTATTATACTGATTTGGTTATATAATAAAAATAATTCGAATTCAAGGGGAATCTAAAAATACCTACCTGGGTTTTTCCTCAATTAAAAAAAATCTTTTGGAAGCTGATGTTTATTCAGAGAGACGCTTTCTTAAAACTTTCCTCTTTGGCGGTCAATATTTTAAAAGTGAATAGAAAGCGGCGGCCCGGGTCAGATTCCATTTTCTATATAAAACAGTCTTACTAGCACCGAGCAAATATTGAACTCCCGTCGAGATTCAATATTGGAACTAGGTCATACAAATATGTTTTGCTAATAGATTTTCTCCTCTGCTGCAACCTGTTTTCCAGCCTCTATTAAAGCGCTGTTTTATATTGTTCGGTCATCCTCTACGAAATTATTACATTCACAAGCTTCGAGTAAAAAGGGCGTTTTTAATTTTAGCCCCTCCGAGATGAAGAAGGCTAAATTAAAACGTTAATTAAAAACTTGGTAAAACATAAAAACGAACTCCTTGTTTATGTGTATTTTTATACACTAATTTATTTGTGGATAAACATTTGAAGGCGCGCATTAAACGTAGGGGATGAAATTCTTTTTTCGTGTTGTATTTTTGCGTTGATAAACTGTAATAAATAACGCCCTTCGTGGCTGTCACGCTGTAAGCAAACTTGTTCGTTTTTATTTTTCTCTCAAACTTCTGTTATTTAGTTTATCTTGACGGTGGCCACGCAGAGGGTGATGTATGTGTGCATTACGAAATTAATTTCACCCAGGGAGAAAAGTTGGGAAATGGCCGGAATACTTTTATTTTATGCTTCGTCGTCTTTCTTTTTAAAAGCAACAAGTTTTATCTTAAACACCCGAGTGCAAACACGACTGAAAATTAACACACATGGAAAAGATTTGTATGTTTTCTTTACCGAAAACCGATAGCAAACTTTTAGGAATGAATTAATTTAATATTTTACGAAAACAAACCGGACTTAGAAAAAATAAATAAATCAACGACGAGATCAACGCGTAGATACTAATTGTCAAGTCTTTTGGGAGCGGAACTCCCTAACGAAAATGAGAACACAAAAGGAACTGCCGTTTTTTCTCCCCTCGAGGTCTTTTAAAACTTCTTTATTACCAAAACTTTCAAGTGGGGATGATTTCACTTGAGTCAAACGAATTTGAATTTCTCGTCGTGTTTCTACGACTTACCTCCTTCTGCTGACTTAGTAAATTGTTAAGTTCACGGTTTTTCTTATGGTGCCGATGTGATAAGAACGAAAATTTTATCAAAATTAACTAAAATTGTGTAACTGGCAGTATAGAAAGTGTTAGGAAAGAGTTTATACATGTATTTCGGCCTTATTGAGCCTCATCAGAACTCTGTACCTTAAAAAAATTTGGTTTATTGAAAAATTTAGACAAACTTACTTCTTTTTTGAATTTCTAAAATTCCAAAAAAACAAGGACAAAATTTTATCCGCGTAATTTTATGCTATGGAACAATGTTCTTATATCCTAAGTCACGTTCTGAATCTTATCTCTGCAAAATGAGATATCCTTTTGGTTTAAACATAATAATCTGCTAAGGTATAGTTTCCTACGTTTCAATTCTCGACCTAGAAACTTATAAGGCTTTAAATAATAATAATAATTTGAATTTTCCTTGCAGCATTTCCGGTTCCTTACATTGAACTTACGCAATGAACTTGAGGCTTGAAAAATGCCGATTTCTTACATCTGCACGCGCACTAGCTCATATTAACTATAATAAAATAATTGTACAGGGTGTTTCGTATCCGTTATGTTCAACTTTTGCGAGCATAAAATAGATTCAATTCTAAAACTAAAAAACACAAAAGTGGTAGGTCGATCTTTATTTGTTCTGAAGATACAATCATTTGAAAGTATAAACAACAAATAATCAGACTTAACTTCGTGAACCAAATAAAAACTTAATGAATGATATTTTCCTCCCTCCTGAATACAAGCTTGTGCTCGTATGCCAATAGATGAAGTAACATTTCTTATTTCATGAATGTTTTCTCGTAACTGTTGAACAACATGCTGAATCTTTTCTAACAATTTCTCTCTGGTGTGTTTGAAATTAAGATGTGTGTACACTAAAGCTTTCAGGGTTCCCCAGAAATAAAAATCTAGAGGATTATGGTCAGTGGATCTAGATGACCATGCAACATGACGATGCCTTACCGGTTTTCGAATGAAGAGTATGCGGATATGCATTTTATTTACGGTTTCTCCAACGGGAGTGCACGTCAAGCAGTTAGAGAATACCGGCATCGGTTTCCACATAGGCGAATACCGCATTACAGAACATTTGTAGAAGTACACAGACAATTTAGAGAGTGCGGATTTTGTGGTTACCTTTTCAACAGCAGATTTATTTATTTATTTATTATTTTCTTCTTCCTTTAATTAATTAATTTGTCGCCTTAGATAAATATTTGATTTAACTCATGATTAGATTAGGGAATATATATTTGCTTCCGAAATTATTTGATCTAAAACTATTGCTTTTACAATTAAATTTGGATATTTTAAGTATTTCTGAAACCTGGCTAAATAATAATATATCTGAAATCGATGTATCTATTGAGGGTTATAAATTAATTCGAAAGGATCGTGTTAATCGCGGGGGCGGCGTAGCTATGTATATTCGCAATTGTATACGATTCTCTATGTTACCATGTAATAATGCGATCGAGCAGATTTGGGTCGAAGTGCAAATGTCTAGCAAATTTGTTGTAGGGGTTATATACAGAGAACCTGAATTTGATTACAAAATTTTTCACAATGAATTAGAGGACTCCATTGGATCGTATATGTTGAACTTTGATAATATCTATTGCTGTGGAGACTTGAATATTGACCTTCTCAAACCTAATAATTTGGCTGCACAGAACTTAGTTCAATTTATAGATTCTATAGGTGCAAAGCAACTTATTTGTGAGCCTACTAGATTAACACATACTTCAGCTACATTTAGGGCCGGTACTTTGATCATTGACTTTAATCTTTGGTTTATTGCCATAGAAACAATTGTCTTTACAATTGTAGGCATGGGAATAAACCAAAGCTTAAAGTTAATCAGTGATGAGAGTACCGACCCTTATTAATCTAATCATAACTACAGATGAATCCTGAAACCGTTATTCCATGTAACTTATCTGACAATGACTTAGTTTTATGTACCATTCCAAAAATAAAAATTGAATCCTCTCCATTATTAAAAATAAAAATTTAACTGATTCCGTAAAAAAAAAAGCAAAAAATCTAAACAGAATTACGAGTGCAGCAAGATTTAATATAGAAAGAATTTCAAAGGGAGAATTTCCACATCTCGCATCCACTTAAAGAGCCATCAGAGTCAGCGAAACTAACTGTTGCACAGTAATTGGAAGCGAACCGACAAGGAAATATCGGAGAGCGAAGCAGATTAAAGCACCAGAGAGGAGAGCCAAAGCTGAGCTGCACAGATAAACGAGTCGCTCGGAGGATATTCCAGGCTATTTACACGTTGACGATTCGTTAAACCCTCACCGAGCCGCCTCGGAAATCTAATTTTTATAATTTTTTTAAAAAATCCCCAGGCTTACTTTATACGTTCTTTTTGGAGTACGTCGAAAACTCAGAGGTTGTTAGGATTTTAATAATTCACAGCATAATTTGATGGATTTAGATTTAAAGACGCGGTTTCTTTTTTATTTCCCAGAAGAAATTACATTAAGGCGGGAAAAAATTTTCCGATCATTGAAAGCAATCGAAAAAAAAACATGAAAGAAATAATTTTCAATTATTTTTTTGTTTCTGTTCAATTAACTAAACTTTAAAACATCATAACGGAGGATCAAGCAAACGGGTTAGTGGAAACTCAGGTGCAAGTAAAAGAAAGCTATTGATTGCGTTAATAACTCATCCCCAATTTATTATTACTCAATATAAATACATTGATTTAAAAAACATCCTTAGGTTGACACTGCAACTACACAGTGAAATATGAAATTTAATCAGTCCTTAAAGTATAAACCATCGTAATGGAGGATCAAGCAAACGGGTTATAAATAGCGGAAACTCAGGTGCTGGTAAAAGTAACTTATTGTTTGCGTTAATAACTTATTCCCAATTTATTATTACTTAGTATAAATAGATACATTGATTTAAATAGGTTGACACTGCAACTACAGAGTCGGTAGTAACCGTGGACTGGGAGAATGGATTCGTGGAGACGTCAGCGAAAGAAAACGTCAACATCTCCAAGGTCTTCAAGGAACTTCTAACCCAAGCAAAAGTAAAATACAATCTCAGTCCAGCACTGAGGAGACGTCGTCGTCAATCTTTGCCCTCACAAGCGGAGCCTCCCCCTTCATCATCCTCCCATTCCTCGGTCATTCCTTCAGCGGCGCAGCTCCACCATCTCCAACAGATTCGAGATCGCCACGGCAAGAGAAACTCCTGCATCATATCTTAATTGACTGTCATGACAAAGTTGCGTCTCCTAACATAAATATCATTGTGTTTAAGTTTCGTATGTAACACGTCACATACTACTACGTCAATATAAGGTATACACCGGAAGGACGCTGATGCAATGAGTAATTGGCAAACATGCGCCAGCCAAAGAAGTTTCGTAGTTTTGCTTTTAATTAAATTCCTTCCGTGCGAAACTGTTTCACTTTAATTAAACGCCCTTTCAAAAAATTTAACGCCTTATAGGCTCTGAAAGGCTGGCGTCGTCGGTGGTTCAAAAGCGCTTTATCCTTTCATTATCTGTCTCGCCGGTGTATAATAATAGTGGATGTGCTCTGAAATTGATGCTGCAATAGATGAAGATCTTATAAATTGTTAACTATTTCATAAAAGAGCTTGCGAAAGGGTAAAATTAAATTAAATATTAAAATGTAAACAAATAGCATTCAGTTTAAATAAGCGTTTTTAATTCACTTGCACTGGTTGCACTCGGAGTATCTGCATCTTGTTTTCACTTCATGTAATAAAACGAGATGAAGATACTCTGCGTATACATTAGTACAGACAATTGAAAACGCTATAAATTCGCTTCTTCTCAGGTCTCTTAAGGAAATCGTAACTTGACATTTCTAACAAAGACGTAGAATTGAAAAGAATATTCTAAATACAAATATACTGATAATTACATTGGCCCGTATTCTCATCCTATGATTAATTTCATTTATTTCCGTCTCTCTCTTACACATTAAATTGACATAAAGCTATATCGTTTCTTGTTTATTTTAGTCACGAATTAGTCATGAGATGAGAATTAAAAACGAAATGAGATCTTCATCATAGCATCGATGTTTCACTCTTGCAAGTGATTTTCAATATTTCCTACACGTAATCATTTTATGTCGATACGTGAGTGTAGAAGCTGTCTAATTAATTTTAAAGTCAACTTCTTACTTATTTTAACCATTCAAGAATTACTTTGAATTAGAATGAAAAAAAAAATATATATACAGTCCAAGTAATTTTTAGTCCAGTCGTTCATGGTAGTTAGGTATGTGAGGGCCGGGTGGTTAAAAATCACAAAAGAAAGGGGTTGAAATTTACTTTCGAATTTAACAATTGACAGGACCTCGTCGCGAAACTATGGTCCTCTAGATACCACGACGAGAGCCAGAGAAAAATTCTATTTCTACTTCTCACTCTTTTGTCAAATTTGGAAATTAGCCTTGCATTGGGCCCTTCAATTGAACATTACTTCAGAACAGTACCATACGAGACAATGCAAAACAATTTCAAAATAATTTTACAAAAAGAAGAAATGGCATTCTGCACATCGAACGAAGCAAATGTTATTCTCTAATAACATTACGACTTGGCAAATAAATTATTATTCGCTCACCAACACACGGTATTAGTTGCAAAGACAGATGGAACTTACGATTGGTCAATATTACACCAAGGACTTGTCATTTCTGCCGATTTTATTACGACTAAACGTCTTCTGACTATCTGATAATCTTTTCTTGAAAGTAGCCGTCTTTTATATGCTTCTTACATGCTTCCGATTACGAACATGTGGGATAAAGTTTCACAAGTTTCCACGAGTCTTCGAGGCATTCATTGAATTGACCATTCTTAGTCATATTTGTTTATCATTGCATAGTGGTAATGAACTCAATTACCTGGCGGACCACAACTGCTCACGCTGGAGTGGGTTCCACGTCACCGGGGCATTATCCGCAGCCAGGCAGGGTGCGGGTATGGCGTACCTGTCCTGGGTATAACTAAGAAACTTTCTCGGCGTACCTGTCCTGGGTGTAACTAAGAGACTTTTTCAGTAACTGGATAAACGAGGAATACAACAAACTTTAGATAAGTAGAGACCAGGGGCCTATTCCACCAACAACTTATTAAATTCTGCACTTTTCAATTCGTAAAATTTGAAAAGCAAAGTTTACGAAAATTTTAGCAGACTACTGAATTACTTTGCAATTTTTGAAAAGTATATTAATTTGCAAAAAAAAATAAAGTGTACGTTTGTGGAACGCTAAGTGTGTAATTGCAAAGTGAAAAGTGCAAAATTGCAAAGTTGTTGGTGGAATAAGCCCCAGGATATCGTCATAGCAAAACCTTCCTCAGAGGTCCTTGCATAAATGCTTTTCAGCAGGGCGAAACTCAAGGTCACCTTGGGGTTACTATCAGGACTGTTAAGGAGCATCTGTGGAGGATCGGTAAATTCAATGGTGGCCAAAACTGCAGACTCTGCAATGGAGAATCAGAGACTGCAATGCTCATTTTGTGTCGATGTGATGCAAATCGCAGACAGCGCATATACGGACGTCTTGTGATAGTGCAATCAGTGAAAAACCTGTACCAGCTGGTATTAAATGGATGCGTTAACAGAACCAGGGCAAGCAAATTGCTGCAGTGCCTCCGGTGGATTTTATGTAGATTTTATGTCGTAGGGGAAAAAAGGGCCGTCTTTTATATGGTTCATACCGGAAATTCCGATTACGAATAAACCTTGCACGTGGGATAAAGTTGTACAAGTTTCCATGAGTCATCGAAGCATTCCTGAGTTGATCGTTCTTAGACATATTTGTTTATCATTGTATGCCGTTTCCTTGATGAGTCACCTGTTATTGGATGGTTCCTTAGTCATGTTTGTTTATCATTTTATAATGCCGTTTCCTTGATGAGTCACCTGTTTGATGATGGTATGTTGTTCGGCTTTCTTTGAATGCACTTATATAGCAAAGGCCAGTCTGTAGAATTTATTAAATTTTTTTATTGGGCGTTTCTATCTGCGGTCGCGCTGGCGATGTTGTATCGAATGATTGCTTAACTTACGTAACGATTTGCAAAATGGCAATTTCTTACAATTAGAAGCATTATAGTGCCGAGCGGCATTTTTAATCTAGCTCTGACTATCTAGACTACAAATTACCCGCACTGTATATAAAAAGTATTGCCTAAAATTTTACTTTCCTGTTCACAAATTGGAGTTGTGTTTTTTTTTTTTGTCGAAAGAGATGCTTATGTATACATTTCACGGAATGAACGAGTATGTTATTACACTTGGAATGAGTGAGGAAGAACGAAATCGTCTATTTATTATTTGGCACGTTTTCTGTTAATTGCAAAAAAATTACTTGTCAGTATGAGCTTGTGTGTTATTTGGATTAAATTGTCTTGTTAATGTTGCCGGATTCTTTTTGAACGCGTACACGATGAAAGCCATAACCGAAAATAATGAATTGTATGTTTATTATAACACCCAGAATGTTTATAGAATAATTACAGTAGCTACTCATCAATCGATTTCATACTTTTTTGTTTATAAATGTACTAGTATTTATATTACACTTAATCGTTATCCTCCTAGATTTTCTTTCAAGTGTTGTAAAGAGATTGTTTTTCCCCCGAACATCATTCCATACTCGTGTGTGCATTTGTTTTGTAGTTAAATGTCGTTATGTGTGGTATTTCTCATAAAATAATAAAATATTCCTACTTAAATGTACGTTAGTATAAATACTAATTTATATGTGACATATTGTCATAATATTAGCAATGAGCAGAGTATAGTGTCTTTCAATCAATTCAAAATCACTTCCGTTCGATTTTACTTCAAATAATTTCAACACAAACACCAAATACTGCCTGCTCAAACTGTTTCTTTGTACTTACTAGTTCTTCCATGCAAAATCTTCGCGAACCCCCTTCTCTTATACGAAGGGGTTCGCGGATTCACTTGCTAACGCTATAGCGTTGAAGTGTGTAAATTAAAATGAAAATGATGTAGCATATATTTTTACGAGCGACGACTTTGTTACTACTTATAAATTTTAAATTTGTTTGTTTACGTGCCATACTACTTGACAATCTTAATGTATAAGAATGCGTACAGTAGGATGAATAAATATTTTCCAAATATATTTTCTCTTCTTGTATTTGTATACAACTATCAATACTTAAATAAAGAATAATAAACTTTAGTTACAGTTAATTTGAATTGTGTGTGGGATTTATTTTTATTTAAAACCTTCCAACTGCTATAAAACGTCATTGCTGATATATGTAGTGCTATACTTCAAGTGTAATTTTTTTTCGGTACTTTCACAATAAAAACGAGGTGGTATCATATATTTTACGTTCAATGAACGATGACAGTTCAAATTTTATGGCAAAATCGTGCAGCAGGCGTACGGTCATAAAACCCATCTATAATTACTGTTTGAAATAATAAACAAAGTGTAAAATTAGGCTTGCGCACGCTACCGAAAACAATATCGTACAAATACCATAACTCTTTCGGTGACTGCGCTCCCTTAATTATTGTCGAACTAAATAAATAAACGGAGGTGATAGTAACGGGTTTTGTGCGAAATGCTGGCGTGGAAATTTACGATTACACTGACTAAATAAAATTCCATTATCAGAGCACGTTCTATATTTTTTTTTAATCGTAAATAATGTGTTCACAGCATTTTTAAAAATACACTTTCGAGTTGAAACACCAACCCACAGTTTCATTTAATGAAATCATACTTGCCTTATAAATTAGAGAAACCCCCAAAATCCACTAAGATACGTTAAACATGAATCAACAGGACTGTTTGACTCCGACTGTTAAATTATTTGATTTATTAATTTTATAGATATAAGTGTCTTAAGCCATATTATCACTGATCCAGTCCTTGTAGAAGAACACTTTTGTAAACACATCGGGTTTACCCTTCGCACAGGGAATCCCCCAGCTAACTACACCCACTTGATACCCATCGTGCACGAGAGGCCCACCCGAATCACCCTAAAAAAAAACAAAATCCACGTGAATCAGGATTTACATAAAAAAATTCCAATGACTTACGTGACATGCCCCTTCTCCTGTCTTAGTAAAAGTGCATACGTTCGAGGGCAGGATATTAGCCTGGGGGTGTTCCAAAACACACCTCACATTGCTGATGGAGTAGAGTTTTATTGTTTGTAATTTATTAGGCGGTTGACCGGAAAACTAAAACACGAAGCGTATTTATTTTTCACGATAACATAAGCGACTTACTGCCGTGGTCCCCCATCCTGATAAAGTAAGCTCGGTACGGCAAGGCACGTCCTTCTCAGGTAGCTTGATGCTTTGAACTTTCTCTCCATACTCAATGGGATCTTTCAGTTTGATTAAAGCAATGTCATTGGTGATTATTTTCGCTGTATACTGAGGGTGCGGTATCAGCTTTTCCGGCTCATACGAATCACCACCGGAATCTAATAGGTTGGTTCCGGTGACGACGGTTAAATTGGAGACGTTACCTTTGAAACTATAAAAAGAAATTCAAGTAGAGGTATCAAAGGATGAAATAAAAATAATTACCCATCTATGCAATGTGCTGCTGTTAAAATGAAGTGCTCGTTTAATATGGAACCGCCACAGATATGGAAGCCTTTGTATCGCAAGGAAATTTGATAGGGGAAGGCCCCATCTTCGGCGTCGAATCCACCGACGATGCGATCTTCATCTTCTGCATCTGTGAAGGACCATCGACAATAAATCTTGGTATTCCTAATTTTTTTGACTCACCAATTTGAAACACGAAGCACACTAGATAGAAGGTAGTTAAACACAAAATATGTCTGCACATTTTCGTTTAAAAATGCAAGACATTTTTGCTCTACTTCTTATATAAATCGCCAAGAAAATAGTCCATCACTTAGATGAGGGGGGTAATCTACTTTTAAATTCGTATTGAACGATAAACGAAACGCCTATCAATTTGATTGTGTGTACGTACATAAATTAACATAACTGCTTCAATTTGCTTGATAACTAAAGCTAAAACGTTCACTTTATCTGCCGGGGATTTTTTTTTTCAAACTGCCTGCCGTGATTACAATTTAAATAAAATGAATTTCATTCTCCCCCTTCCCCCTGAAGCTATGTGGGTCAGGCGATAATAAATAACAAAAAACAGTGTCTATATAATTTTTTTATTACATTAGTATAAAATGCATCACATCATGAAATACAATTTCAATAAAAATAATAAAACGCCTCCAGATACAATTCTCAACAACGAATACAAACGCGCCAGTGCAGACCTGAATTCGAGCAACAACAACGAAAATAATTTCACTTGACACGAACGAATACAATTTTCTTTTTGATTTTACGTACAGTACAGTATCTCTTTGAATTTGAATTGCCGCAATTACAACCTCGGTGTCATTGATATCATCGTTTTTAATTCTAGCCTAAAGTGAGGTAAACTAGGGTCACAGATTTGAAGCTTTGTGTCGTAAATTAGAGTTGAACAAGTTATTTGAACGAGGATGTTCAAGACAGGAGCTATCAAATCTGAGACGCAAAGCAAATTATCTTACGTGGCTATGACTCAAGGTAAGACACTAATTTTAAAGTAGCTGCATGCTATACTCAGGGCCATAACAAATGAATTTTGTCATGGCATTTAGCCAGAAAACAAAAAGCGAAAGCTTTCTTCACAAGTATTTCTATATCGGCATATTGCACTTCATCCCTTCAGTGATTAATTTGTTATAGCCCTACACAATCAGGCGGGCCTTATAACATCATCAAAGTTTGAAAATGTCTTTTAGGGAGTGTACTAGGTAGGTCTAAACTAAAAGAAAATTAGAAAGTGACTAGTTTTAGAGTAATGGTTCTTAAAAATAAAATTTACTTGAACGAGCAATCGTTATAAGGCTTGCCTTTACTACTAGAACACAATTTTCAGTTTGTTTGTAAAACACCAACTGACCTAAGGCTATATCGTTTAATTAAGATCTTAAAAGAATCACTTTATCTCACTCATTTTTTTTTTTTTGGTAAAAAAACGTTAATCTTGTAACGATTCGTTTTTGGAACATTTTGTTTGTGTTCTACAAGCACACTATTTACAAATATATAGGTTTCTTTGGATAACTGGTTTCACACTTTAAGGACAAACCTGTTTTGCAAAAACAGGAATGTCCAAAAATTATTTAAGGCAGTTATCAATGTTTTTTTTTTACACAGAATAAGTTCAGTAAGCATGTAAATACAAGAAATATTTCCAAAATATATTAATAATTTCACCAAACAGAGAAAATATTTCTTGCAAATTTTATACATTTTCAAAAGCCCAGCATTTATTTTAACGATAAAAAAAAATGCAAATAAACTCTTGTGATTACTAAACATATTCGTATATATATATAGCAGAAGTTTTTAATCGTTGGTGTAATAATCTTTAATAACTAACACCATTGAGCCTCATGTAGTACAATTATACAATAATTTTTATTGTAAGCAATAAACTTCTCTGTGTTTGTAATTTAATAATACTTGGATTATTACACCAAGAGGATACATGAAGAAAAGTTATATATATAAGTTTGTAAGCTCTATGATATCTACATAAACATGTTTACAAGCTACGTGATAAAAATTATCAGTCTGATGTAAATTCACTATTAAAAATTTCAATGTGCTTAAAAGCATTTACATTAAAATATTATGTATCAAACTATGTAGGCACTGACAATTTATTTATAATATAACTTTTTTAAAACTCAGCTATAAAAATTATTGCAATACACAAGCGATATATGCACTTTAATTGAGCTACTCAAGCCTATACACTTCCGCACTTATTAGGTACGATTTAAACAACCTCTTCAAGTAACTTGTCTTTTGACGTAAACCTACTTACAAGGCTCACCCTATAAATTATTCTTTGCATGCCTGCCTTAATTAAAATATACCCGCATATTATTAATTAATGGTAAACTAAAAACTAATTACATGCAAAATACGGATACGAGAGACAACTCTCGCGAAAGACACTTAACTGTTGTAAACGTAAAAAATATTACATACGTAAATGTACTCCCCCACGAAAGTGATCTCTCTTATTTTCTACAGTGTGATATAAACTTGCAAATAATAGGACACCCTATATAAATCTACGATCCCTTTTCTGCTGTACAGCAGTAGCAAAAATATAATTCAAAATAACATATCGTTTTCATTACGTTCTAACTAAAACTACGAATTGTGCACATTTTGTATAATTATGTATTAAGGAAGCCAAAACTTGTACATTACTTTGTAATATATTATTATTTGCTTATAATTACTGATATCTGATATGATACATATTTCATACGAAAACAAAATAAAAGATAATAATGACTAGGCAAACTATCACAACGCGGAACAAACAATTTAACTTTGAGAGAATACACACGGCAAATCATTTTAGAAGTATGTATATATATAGTTATATAAAATATGAGGCATTTCTTCTAAAAAAATCAATATCATATTCTGAGTATTCTTCTTCACTTGACATATGTATATAAAAGCTTATATTAATATGCACCATTACACAACTTTTGTTTTCACAAATCAAGAGAGGGAAATGAGTGTACAATAAAAAATAAATAAAAAAGTAGGCAAAATAGGCATTCATAAATTGTCATTCATGATTCACAGGAAAACAAAGGCGGGAAATGTTTTTAAATGAATTTCGAATTAGTAACACAAATGTACTAATGTTATTATGAGAAGAGGGAGAAAGTAATTTGCTAATTTGATTGAGCCCAGCGATGTACTAGACATTTCTGGGTTGAACGACGGTGTTGTTGTTGAGATGCACTGAAGTTGAGTTGTTGAAGTTTTCGTCTGCTGGAATGTTTTCCGTACGTATGTTTCCCTCGAAACCAGGATTCAATATTATGTTGGGTACTAGTTCTATGACTTCCTGTTCATCATAACCTATGGTAAAAAATTCTTTGAATTGACTAGAAGCTTTTAAACAAATATTGCTCATTCAAAAAATTCACGAGAACAAGTAGAAGTTAAGAAAAGCTGTTTTGATTCATTTACATACATAGTTGAAAAGACTTGGGAATAGCTTTATAGCGAAGGCAAAAATACCCTCTCATGGGCTGAACAGTGTTGCTTGAAAAACTGAAGAATTCCTTTTGTTGCGATAGAAGAAAATCTCTTTCTGTACATTGAAAAAAGTGCAGTAAAAGATAATCGTTTTTCGAAGCAAACTCTTCATCAAACAAAACAAAATTAATTTCTTTCTTGTTTCTTTATATATTCATTTCACTTAAACTATGGATTATGAAAGTGTGCTTGCCTGTAAACATTATCCCTTTTAAGGAGACCTATATCCTTTGTCATTAAAAAAAAAAAAAAAAAGGTAAAATCGCCCCATCTGGCAACACTGGCAATGTAAAACAAATGTCACAATATACACTGTGATCAATAATGATTGAAGTTTTGCACTTGAAATATTAGCAATCTTCTATTACGCAACTATCTATAAAGACATCAATAATACTTTCTACATAACGTCGTGCGGACATTTGAAAAATTATTGTATAGCGGCACATCCAATCAATGATGAAAATTGATTTTTTTATACAAAGTTGTCAAGAATAACTGTTTAAGTTGGCAATACAATTAGCGGCATCTTTTTATTCGGCTATTTGCAACACTACAACCGAATATATGTTTTGTTGGTTTATTTGACGTAACCTGAACGACGACAAGTTTGTAGGTTATATGAATAAAGTAAAGTAACGGCTATCATTGTCAAACCATCAACAACCGGAAGTTATTACAGTAATACAAATAGTGATTCCTGATCACTTTGTAGAATGCTTCCGCTAGGGACAGACGGAAACTGTTTTATCGATAATACGATAATTTCTCTTCCATTAGAGTTATCTCTGTCCCAATAAAATACAATAACAAAGAAAGACCTGATGACTATCTAAGCCTCCAAAGGTTCCTCAAAATAATCGTTCTTAATTAAAAAATTCCTTTGGAGGTAAGATAAAGTTCAAAAAAGTATAAAAGCCTTCAGTTGGTAACTCTGGAGCTGACTGACCAGTGTTCTCAACATGTAAAAAGCAGAAATCCCTCAAGTTAGTTACTAAAAAAGTCCTTTTCAATACAGAAAATCCCTAAAATTTGTAACTAGACTCAGAAATTTAAAGAAAAAACCGTAAAAAATACATAAAGTTAAAGAAAACAGAAACAAAAGACGATCGATCATCCGGTAATTTCTTTTCCCCAATAATGTGTAAGACAAATCTGATGACTATCTAATTGGTATTACAAAAAAAGAAAAACAAGGCTCGAAAGTCTCTAGAAGTTTTTCAAAATAATCGTTCTTAATTACAAAATCACTTTAGGGGCAAAAAATTTCAAAAAGGTATAAAACCCTTGAGTTGACAACTCTGAAGATGACTAATCGGTGTTCTCAACGCGTAAAAAGCAGCCAAGTTACCAAAAATTCCTTTTCAATACAGAAAACCCCTAAAATGTGTTACCAGACTCAGAAATTAAAAAAAAAAACGTAAAAAATACATAAAGTTAAAGAAAACAGAAACAAAAGACGATCGATTATCCAGAAATCTGATGACTCTCTAATTGGCATTACAAAAAAATAAATACAAAGCTCGAAAGTCTCCAAAAGTTTCTCAATATAATCGTTCTTAATTAAAAAATCCCTTTAGGGGTAAAACAATTTCAAAACGGTATAAAACCCTTGAGTTGGAAACTCTGAGGCTGACTAACCAGTGTTCTCAATGTGTAAAAAGCAGAAATTCCTCAAGTTAACAAAAAATTCCTTTTCAATACAGCAAATCCCTAAAATTTGCTACTAGATTCAGAAATTAAAAAAAAAAACGTAAAAAATACATAATGAAAACAAAAACAAAAGACGATCGATCATACGGTAATTTCGCTTCCCCAATAAAGTATAATAAGATAGATCTGATGATTGGTAATACAAAAAAGAAATACAAGACTCGAAAGCCTTCAAATGTTTCTCAAAAAAATTCATTTTCTAGATAATATCACATTAACCAATTTTCTAAATTTAGAAAACCAAAAAAATGAGAAGTTGTTTAACAGAATTCGATCGACACAGATTAAAAAGCTAGATAATCTTATTTCTATTAGAGATAAAAATTTTTACAAAAAATTTGATCAAAATATAATCAATAAATGGCTAATAAATTATACTAAAACTGAGATTCCGTCAAATTTAAAATACATTTTTGCTTTAGGGAAAAAATTTTCTTTACCCTATTTTAATAAGAAACAAGTAGATTTTCTTAACGTTTTAAGTAGCTTAGAGTTTGGTATAAAATCTTTAGATTCAGCTTCCAAAATACAAATAAGAAATAAATTTTGCTCTAATTTTTTAAATTATATTAGGAATATTGACAGAACTTTTGAAAAATCAAAATACAAAATTCTTATTAGAGATCTTTTGTCTTGTAAAAAATTTCTTAAAGAAAATCCTAACATTATTGTCACAACAGCAAACAAAAGCAATGTTACTGTTTTAATTGATAAAAATGACTATTTCTCAAAAGTTCAAACCATGCTATCTGATAATAATACATACGAAGAATTAAACAATGATCCCACTGAAAATTTTCAGCGTAAAACTTTCAAAATTATCAATAAGTTAGAAAAATCTGTTGAAATTAGCAATAATATTGCTAAATCTCTTAAAGTACAGCATCCCATTTTTCCTAAATTATATTGCGTTCCAAAAATTCATAAACCTAATACACCTCTTCGTCCAATAGTTTCTACTATTGGTTCTTCTCTATATTTTTTATCAAAATTTGTTTCAAAAATTATTACTCAAGTTACTAGTAAATCAGAATATTTTATAAAAAATTCTTTTGAACTTGTAAAAAAATTAAGAAATATAGATATACCAAATAACTGCATTATGATTTCCTTAGATGTTGTTTCTTTATTTACTAACATTCCAAAAGAGTTAACTTTAAAAAGCATTAATGATAGGTGGACAGAGATTAAAGATTTTACAGATATTTCCAAAGATAATTTTTTAGATATTGTTACTTTATGTTTTGAAACATCTTATTTTGCGTTCAATGATAAATTTTATAGACAGATTTTCGGTACAGCAATGGGTTCTCCTTTATCTCCTGCTTTAGCTGAAATTGTTATGCAAGAACTAGAGAAAAATGTAATTAACTCTTTACCTTTCAATCTAACTTTATATTTTCGTTACGTAGATGATATTTTATTGATTTTACCTTCAGATAAAGTAGATTTTGTTTTAAATAAATTTAACTCTTTCCATAATAGATTACAATTTTTTGTAGAAAAAGAAATTAACAATTCGCTAAGTTTGCTCGATGTAAATATTATCAGATACAATGACAAATTAATTACTAATTGGTTTCATAAACCTACGTGGTCAGGTAGATACATTAATTTTCACTCGTACACATCCAAAAATTATAAAATTGCAACAATTATTTCTTTAACAGATCGAGCTATTTTACTTTCAGATAAACTTTTCATTTACGACAATTTAAATTTAATTAAGAAAACTCTTGTTCAAAATTCTTATCCAATTAATCTCATAGAATCAGTAATTAAAAATCGTATTAAATATCTACAAAATTCAAATATCTACAATAATGTAAAACAAACAGACACCAAAAAATACATATCATTACCTTATATTGAGCCGCTGTATAACACATTCAAACACATTTTCAAAAAACATAACTTAATTTTAGCTAGCAAATCTGTAAATAATTTAAGTAATATATTTTCAAATTTAAAAACCAAAACACCAAAATTAAAACAACCTAACGTGGTTTATGAAATTAAATGTTTTAATTGTAATTCCTGTTATATAGGAGAAACAAGCCAAAATTTAAAAAAACGATTAGACCAACATAAATATCATATACAAAAAAATAATCAAAATCATTCAATGCTTGTAGAACATTCATTAGAAAATAGCCATAATTTTGATTTTGAAAATGCTAATATTTTATATTTTGAGTCTAATATTTTTAAAAGACGTTTTATAGAAATGTGTAAAATTAAAATGTCATCGAACTCTGTTAATAAACGTACGGATTTTGTTAACTTAAATGACATATTTTGTAGTTTTTTAGATTCGTTAAGTAAGATATAGATCTGTCAATTTTTAATATTATATTATAAAAAAAAAAAAAGTTTTTTCAGTTTTAGTTTCCCTTAACAACTTTATTTTTCTTTTTTACTTGACAACTTGTTTATTTAATTTGACATTTTCACTCCTGAAGAAACTATCAAGCGATGGTGAAACGTCGAGCATTTGTGCTATTTTCCAGTGTCCGTTTTGAGATAATTTATCAAGCAATAATTAGTTTTAAAAACATACTTTAATAGATACTTTGCAGAACGTATTCGTATTATACTGGGGTGCCCTTTTTAAATCGTAACCCTCGAAGATAATCCATCATTCAAATCAGAAATAACGTCGTGTTTTCATAATGTACTAAAATCACAGAAGTAGAATGGGTTGCCTATTTTCAATTTTTAAGGCGTTTCCTTTTACATAATAGGAGTGCGTGAGTTGTTACATAAGTGGGTTTGCTAATATATATAAAAGAGCAACTTTGAGCTGTCTAGGGACTTTCAGTTTCTTTTTATGAAATCTCTTTTTTACGAGAAAAAATCTCTTAATCCATGATTTGGAAAAAAATTCTTAAAACGGGATTTATTCCTAAAATGCGCAACACTGGTGAGAAGGTGTGTTTGCCTTTGATACAATGAATGACCATTTTAAACTATTCTTAAATTCTTAATGTAAGGAATATGGTGAAACTAGTTAAATTTATCATGCCCTTATGTGTATCTATCTAGTAGTATTAAACACTAATTGCAATTAACACCAAAGTAATAAAATAAATAAATAGTAACATACGTGCTTCTATTATACAAGAGCATGCAATTGTGCCATAATTGAAATAAGAACTTAAAAAACCAAATTATAAATTTAAAATACCTAATATTAATTAATTAAATTTTGCACAATTTTAAATTAAAAAAATAAATTTATTAACTGCATTATCTGATTAAGTAAATGATCTTTCAATGACTATTTTTTAGCTAGATTGCATTAGTAAGATCTAATAGGTTTTTTAATTGGATCTAATGCATGACAGAAAATTGTGACATTAAAGCTTGAAATTACTAAAGTACACGTACTTCATTCAGTTAGTTTTAGCCTCTAAAAGTAGTAGGAATTTGATTTAATAAATAAATAAATAAAACAAAAATACCACACGAACCTCTAAGACTTACCACCTGGTATCCTACACTCTTGGTAAAGTAGGAAACAAGTTCCAAGCCCAAGAATAACTAAGGTGCACATCACAACAGCAACTGCCACTATCCACACTCTCGTGTCGAATTTATCCGCTCCAGTAAGCCAGTGCTGTGCTAACTCTGCAACGCACCAAGAATAAAGAATGTTTGCAAGAGTAAAAGGGGGCTGAAATAATTTTACCTATTTCCGTATAATTATGAAGCGTTGTGCAGTTTATTTCGGTTATTTCACCTTTTCCTAGTTGATTGACTGCCCAAAGTCGAAACCCGTATGTTGTATTGGGTTCTAACTTATAAACTTCTATTCGTCTCTACAAGTTTCAAAACTTAACGTAAAATTGTTTGAAACTTTTAAAAAATAAGTAAAATAAGAACACCATGTTATAGTATATAATGTCGTAACCATTCTTTTACTAACCACTGGATTAATAAATTTAAAAAAACTTTCTGTTTGTCGTAGTCTATGCCATTTACATTATAAATTGAATAACAAAATGAAATATTTCAACAAGCAAAGAGATTTATTTTTAACTTACTAGATTAGGACTTATATTATTAGGGGCTATCGGTTTCCATTCGTCTTTGGTGGCTAATCGATACTCGGCGGTGAAATGATTTATCGGATAACCACCTGTGTCATTAACTTCCCATATAATTAGAGCTAAAATTGTACTGGGGTGTACAATTGTAGGCAATGCCGGTGGTGGTGCTGCAAACCAAAAATATATTCATCTACTCTAAAAACAACTTAACACGTAATAAACCCCACTTACTTCTAACTAAGAGTTTCACTTGTGATTTATTTAAATCTTGAACTACCGTATTTGCAGGTGAGCAAGAGTATACATCCGAATCATCTCTGTCTACCTCACTTAAAAATAAAGACCCGTCGTCTTCCTGTATTATCCAGCGTGAGGTCTGTCTCTCATTTCGGCCTTCTCTAATCCACATAACATTGCCTCCGTGTGAAAGTAGGCAAGGCAGGGAGACGTTCTGGCCTATGTCGACCGCAATCTGTCGAATGTCTGATCCTGTGGATAATTAAAAACGAATTGTTTATAAGCTGCTTGGTGTGTAACGCCTGTGTGCGTGTGTACCTGCCCGAACGGTAACGATTAAAATAACATTGATAAAAAATGCTCGTTTAATGTACATTATTCGTATACAACATTTAAAAACATATATCAAAAAATCACAAAACACATCAAAATTGACATTTAAACGGCAGAAACAAACAAATACACCCAAACGCCGAGCTTATCGATCGCCAACATTGACGTAAAAAATCCCTAGACATGAATGATTCGGTAATTTTCAATGATCCCAACCTACAAGTTGCTTTTAAACTAGGAGCAGTGTTGCCAATCTAACTATTTCTTTCAAAAAATTAAAAGGTTGAGGAATTTTTTTTCTAAAATAAGGGATTTTATTCCGTAAAGATGAGTCAGTAGCTGTAAGTATTGAAATGAGTGTACCAAAGGGTAGTATCTTGGGTTCTCTTTTTTCAATATGTTTATTTTCTGGGACCGCAGTTCAAAGGTCAACAAAGTGTTTCTTCTCCAAAAGAAAGTGATCCGCATAATATACAAATCACCAGTGAACGGTTCTAAATCTAAATAATAAAAAAAAATTGTAATATTTCGTAAAATCATACTTTTTTTAAATTCATTCAATCTATTAAATTGTGTTGTAAAATCGATTGACTTTTGTTCTTATTTTATTGTTGTAATTTGATTCATTTTCAATTTTTATTATGTTATTTCCTTTGTTTTATCATACTTTTGAAATGTTTTTTTAAATCTTATTCATCTATTAAACTGTGGTGTAAAGTCGTTGTCTTTTGTTTTTATTTTTTAAGTTTCATTATTTTTCAATATTTATTATTCTTTTGTTTTGTCATCATTCTTTTGAAATTGTTTTTTTATTAATCGATTAAATTACAATTACAAAGAGAGATAAAAACAAAATACAATCGGTATATTGAATTTTCAATGAAGAATAATTTGTTGTAAAATCGATCGACCTTTGTTTTTATTTATTTTTTTAATTAGATTATTTTTCAAAATTTATTATTCTGTTTTGTCACCATTCTTTTGAAATTGTTATTTTTTGTTTATTATTCTATGAAATTGTGTAGTATAATGGTTTTTATTGTTTTTTTATTTGATTATTTTTTAATTTTTATTATTATATTCTTTATTTTGTCAACATTCTTTTAAAATTGTTTTTTTCTAAATTTATTAATCTATTAAATTGTCATGAAAAATCGATTGTCTTTTGTTTTTTATTTTTGTTATTTTTCAATTGTTTGTTTCCTTTGTCTTGTCACCATTTTTCAAATTGTTCTTTTTTTTAATTTTCAAAGCGTTTATTAAAATGCTCGTGTATGTTTCTTTTAACTATTGCATTGTTGTAAGACATTCAACAACGCCATCTGTTGAAACTTGCTGATAATATTCTTTTCATTTGTATCTGTGACGGTGATTCATTGATTATTGACGAGTTATATTGAAAATTCACCAATCACCGAGCATTATTGATTTTCAACTGAAATTTCAAGTGACAGTCACGGTCACAAGAAAATTACTTACTTTGTTATAAGACATTCAAAGCGCCACCTGTTCAAGCAAGCCGAAAGTTTTTTTGTTGATTGATTCTCTTTGGTTCTTGTTGGTTTTTATTTTATTTTTTATTTATTGATCTATGAAATCAATTATCAATTGGTTTATTGGTTTTTAAATTTTAGTATTTCGTATTAAAAAAAATACAGGGTTCATTTTCTTTGTTTTCTTATCTATTGAATTAAGCACTAAAATCGATCGTCTTTTGTTTTTTTAAGTTTTATTATTCCGTATTTTTAAGAGATTCTATTATTTCATTTTCTTTGTTTTATCATTGCTGTTAAAAAATATATATATTAATCAATTAATCTATGAAACTGAAATAGATATGCCTTAAGTCTCTAATATCATGGATAATCTCTCATATTATTAAATTCTGTCTTAAAATCGATCGTGTTTTCTTTTTATTATTTCTTTTTTCAATTTCATTATTTTAAAATTTTCGTTTTGTTAATTTTAAAATTTATTATTAATCTATAAAGTCGACTGTTTCTTGTTCCTATTTTTTTTAATTTTATAAATTTTTAATGATTTTTCAGGATTAAAAAAAATATTCCTGAATCTAGTAACAAATTTTAGGAATTTTTTATGTTGAAAAGGGATTTTTGCCACCGTTTTTTGGTAACCCTTAAGGGATTTCTACTTTTTATACATTGGTGACACTGTTAGTTGTTTTCATATAGCGCTTGGCAACATTGCTAAGTTCTGCTTTTTTTTTAGAGCCGCCACCTGTCAGTTTTTATTAGTTTGGTAGTGACATAAGATGTTTAGTGTTGTGCGTAGTGTATTTTAACGATGATTGTTGCCGGGAATTTTATGATAAAAAATTGTTCAAAACTTTAACAACAATTTAAGTGAGCTGATATGCCCAGGATGTTACTGGAAACGGTCTGTAAAATTTAGAATTTGAACTTCTGTTAGTTTCTAACCATTAATTTTGATTTTTGAACCAGGAACAGGAATTACTTGTTGTTATTATTAAATAATTTACAAGGTATGAACAAATTGTGTAATTAGGGCAGTGGAAATCATGAAGATTTTAATTGTCGAGGATTTTGCATTTAGTTAGGTTTGTTATGAAAAATTTGATACCCAATTTGATGCCTAATCTTGAAGAAAATCGTTTATTCAGTTTAGATTTTAAATTGTATAACAGCAACTGAACTGCTACCATTAGTATGCTCGGTGGTGTGTTCAATCGATGTTAACTTTTAAATTAAGCAACACTTCAGTGGATGAAACCGAGTCAAACGTTTGTATTATCATTGTAATGGAAACATTCTAAATTTGATTACAGCTCAAGCTTTGAGCCTTTTACATTACATTAATTTCTCTTAGGAGAAAATAATTACACTAGTTTCTGTTACAAAAAAATATTAACAAAAAAAAAACAATAAATTTTAAAACTTAAGTAACTGAAGCAATAAAATCGCAAACAAACTGTTTTAATGCTTTGAAAATTGTCTATACCTCATTAAAACCTATTTAAATTAAGCATTGCTTATATTCTACAAACTTGAATCAACAATCAAGCATTTATATTATTTTCATAATGTTTAGTTTACATTAAACCTAAGGAAATCAGTAGAAACAATCATAATGTAGAAAACATTACTGCCTGTTTACACTTACTTTTGATTTAAAGTAAGCTTGATTTAAAATTAACATTATTGCAGTTTTCACAGGAAATTGCCGGATGTCGGTATGAATTTTTTTATTTTTTTTTTCCTTTTAATTTTGATGCATTCGTGAGAATATCTCGTACCACATCCGCCATTAATTTTTTTGCATCAAGTTGAAGAACAGCCTGTATAACAAGAGGTATTCAAATTTTGACTTGCGAATTTTAAGCTTGGACAAATGCAGAAACTGTTACAAAGAATAAATTTTTCTGAGAAATCAATAATAAAAGAGTTTCCCATGTGTGTCCAACTTCCTGCCTGTCACTGTATGTACACATACAGGCTGGGCCAAAGTTAGACAAAAACTGACTTTGGCTGCTGGAACTCGATTTTTAAGACAAAATTAATTTCTATATCTTATACTGCTTAGTAGCTACAGGGCACTCACAGGAAGGCAAATTACCTTTCCAGAGGTTTTAGTAATTTAAAGTGAATAGGCAGTTGAAAAACAGGGTTACCACAACACATATTTGGCAATAACTTTTTTGAGATTAAGGAAATAACTATAATTAATCAATTTTGAGAATCCGTATTGCAAAAGTTCTTGCTAAGGCAGATGCTTGTTCCAATTGGCGTCGGTTATTTTCGATTTCTCCCAAAACTATGACCTCTTCTAATTCTTTATTTCTGTTTTAAAATTCATAATTTTTAGGTTTTGGCAGTTTAAATGACTAAAAGTGTATTAAATTGTTTTTAAATCTCAAGAATATAAATATTCGAAGGGATTGTCTTTCAGGATACCACTCATGGTAAAGATTAATCGCTGCTTCTGAATTTTCGCCAATTTTAATGCTATAAAAACAATTAAATTTTTGATTAAAACTGTTTGAATAAAATATCAAGTATTTTATGTGTGTATATGTGAATGAAATTTTATGCTCTTTTCAAAAACTTTAAATTTATACGGTGTTCCAAATAAAAAATCAAAGTTCATGCTTATATCTCAAATATTGGACAATATTGAGAAATGCGGTCTTCATCATTAATTTTGTCTTAAAAATCGAGCTCCAGGAGCCGAGATCAGTTTTTGTCTAACTTTTCTAAAAATAGGTGTTTCCTATTAAAAGTGTCGAATTTGGCCCACGCTGTACAAAACCTAATGCAATCTGATAATCCTAGCACTGAAGAACTAAAAGTATCTAGAACGAACATAAGTGTTTCCATTTGTTTAGTTTTAATAATGATTTACATCTTCTGCATATAGCATTTGTAACTAATTATATTTTCGCAAATCTTTATTTTCTATTTAAAAAATTACTCACATTTCAGTGATTTTTCATTGCACACGTTAAACCTTATCTCTTTTTCATTAAGAATACAAAATTTGTTTAAAAAATATCAATAAATGGCGAAGTTACAGATTGTTGATAAAATGCACTACATTTGGCACCATAACAATAATTCTGGGACAGCACTTCTTATAACATTCAAAAAAAGTAAAAGCGTAGTATATAAAAATCGAGCTTCACGAGCCAAGGTCAGTTTTTTGTCTAACTTTTCTAAAAGTAGGTGTTTTCTATTAAAAGTGTCGAATTTGGCCCACCCTGTACATATACATTTGGAAAAAAGTTGCTATCGTTTGACATTTCAATTGGCATTAAAAGAAAATGAAACGTTTATTAATTAGTAATATTTATGGAGTTATCTTCGCTTATTCAATTCGAATTATACTCATCTTCCACTTTCAGTATGTTCTAAATGATATTGAAACTTTTAGATTAAGACATGAAATAAACTTTGACTTCGAAGAAATGTTAAATAAGTTAAATTTAGTCTAGCAAGATCTCAACCGTGTTTTGATGGACCGTTTTCAGACACATTGGCCATCTCTCATCCCCATATTTATCGGCGGGTGAGTGCATTCCGACTCTGCATCTTTACTCTTTGAATTTTTTTCCAAAGAACTAGGCATTCTGCAGGCCGGATGAACGATCTGTTTTATTTATATCAGGGAGTTATATGGCATTCTAGTCGCATTAAAATTTGCAGTCTTGCATAAGGTACCTCAGGTGATGATTTTTCCAGACTCAATGAGTGCATTCATAATCCCAGTCTTGACACGAAAGCAAATCATCTAATTTTAGAAATAAAATAATCCATTTTGGACAGTTTCCACAAACGAAGAAAAACTGTGCTATAAGCGGATATTGGGTAACGAAATCATTAGTCAAACAAGGCTCAAATTGTCCGGTAAACAATAGTAAAGTATTTTTTTATGGACATTAGACGAGTGCTCAGAAACTCTACACTGAGGTATTCGAAAGAATATTGGGACGAATCATCTAAAAATACAGGAAGTACGGGTAGGTCCAGATCCTTTTATTCCGTCTTTTCAAGATTGAGATTGGGGTATTGTTCTTTCAAAAGTCACTTGTCTAGGATTGAGGTGTTTCCCAACCCGGAATGTGCATGCGGTGAAATTGAGGATATTAATCACTTTTTCTTTAACTGTAGACTTAACATCCACAATCCAGATCTCTACCGAGGTCTGACAAAAATTCAATTTTGAAGCCCCTACCGTTTTTGTTTTTTCCTAAACACTCAAAGTCCTAAAACCTCTTATAAAATTTTATACTTAAATCTAACACTAAACTTTGATTGCCTCTTTCTGCTTAGTCAGGTGAAGGTACTTTAATTACGAGGCTCCTTTCGGGTATGACAGAGTCGCTGGAGCTCCGGCTCGAGAAGAGTAATACCCTTGCTTTACATTGATTCTTTTTAAAATAGGCGAGCTTACACTACTCTGTGACTGGTTAGACTGGCTCATCAGCCGGAAACCAAATAAGAAGAAGAAGAAGAATTCGAACAATAAGTTTTTATTACTTTTGGCTGGAATAACTAAAGGGGCTCAGATTCCCTTTTCACCTTGCTGACCTCCCATGGAATTTGGGAAGGTTTTGGGTCGAGAAGAGAAAATATTTAGGAAGACTGGGCACCTTTCTGATTTTGCTTGGACATGAAGAATATTTTATATTACAGAATTATGCCTCGAGGCGTTTTTTTTTATCTCAGACCCCGTGTAAAGCTAAATTTAAATTTCTAGAAGGCTCCTGTGCCATCTATCACTCTCTCAAATATGGTGGAATGTTTCGGAAACACGAAGAACAGAGAAAAAAATCGCACTGCTTGGTGAGAGATGGCGCAAATAATAAATTTCGTTACTTGATAATAGATGGCGCCAGCAACAAAGAAACAAATTGAGTCGAAAATACTAAGTCAAAGGTCAACCTACAAGACACCTGCTTTGATTTGACTCGGTTATTAATTTTTTCTATTAGAATGGTAATTAATTATATAACTTTTTTTGAGAGATATGGCATTGAACCGGGTTTATTCAATAACGCTATTCATGTTGAATATATGGAAAAATGTTTTATATCATCCTTTCAAGCTCCGTATAATTTAAAATTGTTTTGATATATACAGGGTGTCTCAATTTCGCTGTACAATGTGTAACTTCGTTATTTTAAATGGAACATTCTATATTTTATAACGAATTTGAGTTTATCAGGTTATTTTAGTGTAAGTTTGATCAGGGGTTCCAGGATTAAAATCCTATGGTTTTTAAGATATTAGGCTTTATTTATGGTTTTCGGAAAATAATTTAGTACCTAACTTATAATTATTATCTAATCAAAGACAAAGGTTAGAAAGCAGACACTATGGTGCTGTTACAAGCTAAGTCGAAGGTATCTAGCGCAGTAACAAAATTTACTCTTCATCAAACAGGGATCCAAGAAAACTATTTCCATTTGGATACCAATTGAAGGGCAATAACATTTGCTTTTTAAATGGAACGATATTATTTTTATGTCGTCGTTAGATGCTCCATAAAATTATCTTTCAATTGGCTATGCACTTCCCTATACTAATTATTGACGATTGAGGAAATATTAAATATTACTTTATAATTTCATATTAATTAAAATCTAGAGTGAGTATTTACTGAAACATTTTACTTGTTTTGAATGTTAGTTGTTATACATGTATTACTTAATTTCATTGTTAAGGCTTGTGGTAGGTAGGTTAAACAGTGACGTGTGAAACAATTTTGATTGGTATTTTTAAGCATTGTTAAGTTTCCTCAAGTGATATTGCTTAATCACACAATTAACTTTATCATGTTAATTACGTTTTATACAATTGGCCCTAAGACTTCTTGTACTTAAGATTCTAAAGCTTTTGTTTCGCCATGTAATAAAGTACGCTGTGTACATTATTAACAAAATATTTATTAATCATCTCTCAATATAACTAACAAAATTAAATACTAATTTTCCAAATCAAAACTGAAAACTTTGAAAATTATAGGAACAACAAAATAATTCTAAAATGTCTTGTAATTTCACAGTAAACGTATGCATTTTATACAACCCGGGCTTAATTTTACTCAAAACAAGTAAAACGTTTCAATAAATACTCACTCCACATCGTAATTAATTCGCTAAAATGTAGAAATTATGAAATAATATTAAATACTTCCTCAACCGTCAATAATTGGTATAGGGAAGTGTATAGCCAATGAAAGATAATTTTATGGAGCATCTAACGATGACATAAAATAATACCATACCATTTAAAAAACAAAAGTTATTGAACTTCAATTGTTATCAAAATGGAAATAGTTTTACTGGATCCCTGATTAATGAAGAGTAAATTTTATTACTGCGGTAGATACCTTCCACTTAGCTTGTAACAGCACAACATATCTGCTTTCTAACTTTCGTCCATTTAAAATATCGAAGTTACACGATGTACAGCCAAATTGTGACATACTGTACATTTCAAAATAATTTTAAATTATGCGGAACTTGAAAGGATAATACTTTTGTATAAAATTTTTTTCATGTATTCGACAGGAACAGCGTTATTGAAGAAACCCGGTTAAATGCCATATACTGTATATGTTTTTTTTTTTTAGTTCATTTACACCTGGTCATAAAATAATTTAAATCTGTAATGAGGAAATTGGAAAGGTTAAAAATCCTTGATGTAGTTAAGCAGATTTTAAATATTTTGGCAACAGTTAATAGAATATTTATAACAGGTGTACATTATATAACATGATGATTAATAAAACACACTTAACTCATTTATAACAGGCTGCAGATGAATTTTTTATAGATTTTGAGAAACTATGAGTGTTTCAACAAAAGACTGCTTATTATCCTAAAATTATGTAGATTAAAGAACTCATAAAAGAAAAATTTCATAAATAATTACCTTTTAATTACAGAAAATTATTTCACATTGAATTGTGGGGAAAGTTTAATTTTATGATTACTTCGTATATATTTGTATGATAATAAAGACACTGGTAAATAAGATAAATAATTGTGTTAAAAATATAAATAATGCAGTTATAAATCTATAATATAAAATAAAATAAAAATATTCCTTCATTTGAATATTTTATTTGTAAATTAAAAACTTAACAGCTTTTATAAGCATACTTATTATATTATTGATAATTTCATAATTACGAAACATTTCGTACAAATGCATTATTGTTATGAAGTATGTTAATAATGAGTTGCTAATCATAGATAACAATAAAGTCTAAGATTAGTTGCATAAACACTTATATGTATTAGAAAATCTTTAACTTTAGACCTGACGTGTGTGTTTGTTACAGTTTTTCTTGCAAATATAAAACAATATTTTACACGAGGTGGCAGAATATAATTTTACGTTTTCTGTTTAATTGATCTTTTTCTTTAGGTGCTATAATCAGAGTGCGGATGACCTAAGGTTTTACCTAAGATCATACAAAACGTAACCCTTGAATCAAAAGTATTTTTATGGAATCCTGTACATTTATTTTATATTTACTTGTTCACACTTGTTCAACATCTTGTAAGTGATTATTCAAGACAAACTGCGTACTTCTACTATAAAAAAGCCTAAAAATGGCCGTTCTCTGGTTACGACGAAGCAGAAATAATTTCTTAATGTCGTAATTGAGTTTCGTACTCGTGCAAAGTCTGAATAATATAACATGACAATTGAAATTCCTTTAAAAACCTTGCTGACGCACTTCTGAGTAATGACAGTATTTAAACTAAGAATCATAGCTTAAGATTGTAATGTATCGTTAGCCTTTATATTCTGAAAGTATGTGGCATTTATTTGTATAAATCAAAGGTGCTTAAATTCGTCATTAAATTTTAACAAGGTGAATTATCATTCACTGAAGCTCAATGGATAATTGTAATCAATGTTTTTTTTTTAATTATAAAATAATTGGTTCTGTAAAAGTTTGTTTAGTGATAAGGAAAATCCTCGATTTTAGTACAAATATTCAATTTATAACATGTGGCAAGATATGCATTACATGAGAAGTTAAAACATAAATATTCGAAAGCTGTAAGTAGCTCAATTTATTAAAAAGAAAATAAAAACTATTTTAAAAATGTTTGACGCCTGCGATTATACTGTAGGATCATTTAAATTTTTTTATCTGCGATGCCCAGGGTTGCGACGATTTAAATCAGTTGATTTATATCAAATCGTGTAAAAAAACTGATAATCTAAATAAATCAAACTTCAGAAAATTCAAATATAAAGTACAATTTATTTAATGTTAGATTATCTATATACCTAAAACTGCCTGCTTAAAAAGAATATGCAGGTAAATTCAACTTAAATTTAAAAAGAAAATAAAACGTGGTTCAGGTACTTAAAAACAGACATTTTAAGTTAATTTTTTAATTATAGTGTTTATAAAGAAAAACTAATTTAGCAGCTTTTTTAGAATAAACTAAACCAAATGTTGAAAATATCCTTTCAGCAGAGACTGAAGAAGCTGCAGCAGATAATAATTGTTTAATAATCGGGAATAACTTATCAATAACCTCAATATTCCGTTGTGATTTCCACCATTCCAATGGATTTGTGCTTTTAAGAATTTCTTCAAGAAACATTACATCGACAAATGGCTCCGATTTAACCAGAAATTTAATAATCAATGGTTGGGGTATAAATCATTTGCAGCATTTAAAGCACAATTTTTTCACTGTCTGTTAATGTATGCTCCGTTTTCGTAGGGTCCAGAAGGGAAGCTAGCAAATGGTATGGAATGATACTCTGTTCATAGCGATGTCTAAAATGTCTAAATTTTTGCATTTGACTTGGAGTAAATTCAGTTTTCTCAATGTGATTCTAGTATTTTAATTGTTCTACGACGTTTGATAAAATTGCATCGTTTCATTGAAGCCTATCAACAGATATCGGATTCAGTGTAGTTAAGAAACCTTCAGCTGTTCTTTTCAAATAAATATTCGAAATTTTCTGCCTTACTATACTGTCGATTTCATTTTTATGTTTCTCGCTAATTTTAAAAAGTTTCGGCCATGCTTCCACAAAACCATGAAGCAATCAGCAAATGATTTTCAACGTACATTACTAGGTAAAGTAAGCTTTTTCCTCCTTCTTTCGCGTATGTCGCTGAAGCAAAATGATTGTTTCGGAAGTATTTTACAATGAACGCAACATGTTCCTTAATTTCACTAAATTCCAGGTCCTTACATTACAAGTTTAAGATGTGTGGAGCAAAACCATATGTAATAACATTTTAATTCTGTTGACTGTTTTATCTGATTTCTCATTGCATTCATATTGGCAGCATTATCTGTTACAAAACTGCTTACTGCACAGCGATATTCAATTTTTAGCATTTTAATTAGGTTTGTTGCAAGTTCTGTGAAATATGCAGATGTATGTGGATTTCCAGACGTGTTTATCGTGTCTACTAAAAAGGAGGACCCATTTTCTGCAGTGAGTGTTGCACATATGATTGGTTCGTTATGGACATTGGACATTTCCCGATAAATTTTTAAAACATTTAATTTTCTCTTGATTTAGCAGTCGGTTAGACATATCATATCTAGAGCATTTTTTTTGCTCTTTTTCCAGCAGATTTACACGACTTTTCAATAAAATGTTGCCAAATAGGATCTTTTTTCCTACCACTATGAGAAGACACATCAATATAGATGGACTTTTATACACTCTTATGAAGTATTACATACTTTATTATTTCTTTTGTTTATACAGCGTGTTTCGCAACTACGTGAAAAAAAAATAATGGCGTGTTGGACATGTGATGTGTGCATAAATGCATTTAAATAAAAACGGAAATAAAAACAAAATAAAACTTACCCTCAACTGATAACGCATTGACAAATGTTTAGAATCTCTGACTCAGTGCCGGCTGAGTCACAATAAGTGTTCAAAATTTCTTCCCTCGGCCGCTCGTAAACACAAATCTGCCCGGCGAAATAATGATTTACAAGCGTTATGAAACATGTTTTGTTGTCGAACAGAGAGAAATGCGGCGTTAATACAATCGTTCATTTCTTGGAACTTGTTGATTTCTTCTTCGTATACCAACGCTTTTACGTGTCCCCACAGATAACAATTTAGTGGATTTATATCAAGGTGAACGTGCAGGCCACCTGATCGGCCTGTTTCTTCCAATCCATCTACTACGAAAAATTTCGTCGAGATGAGCACGTACTTCTCGTGCTCCATTGTGCATAAACCACATCGCTGCTCTAAGATTTAAGTTCACTTTCTCGAAAAGTTCCGGTAGATTAGTTCGTAGAAAATTTAACTATTGGAGACCATCTAAACGGTTCGGCAAGACGAACGGGCTGATTAAATTGCCGTTTAGAATACCTGCCCACACGTTAACAGAAAACCTCCTCAGCCCACAAATGCATGTTGCGAAAATTGCACACACCATCTCTGGTAAAAATAGCTCCGTCGGTAAACAGGACATTGTGAACAAAATTCGCATTTGCCTGAAGTCTTTGAATATGGTACGGATGTAATTGTTGTTCGCGAAGAATGCGCCAAAGAACGGAGGACGATAAACGTCTTTGTCTTGAGATATCACGTACACTTAACGAAGGATGTTCCTTGATAAGTTGTAGTATTTCTTCTTCTCTGTTTAGGATGCGTTTGGATGCTGCCGTCCTCCATCTCTTCCGCGACGTGCCCTTAAAGTTCTAGTATCCCTCGCTCTTTACACAACAGAGAGAAATGTGGCACTGGTTGGCAAATGTCGGTTTGGAAAATGCTGGACATACAAACGCCTTGCCGCTAATGCGTTTTGCCCACTTTCACCGTACACTAGAATCATGTCAACAATCTCACTATTTGTAAATTCTGCCACTTTTTTTCAGTAAATTTCCGTGCAACCATCTCAACGTACACCTTCAAACTACCCGGCCCGGCCGGCGATGACCAACAATAAATTACATCACTCATATTCTTCGTAAGCATCATAAACTTAAATCAGATACGTTCAAACGGTTTACCCGTTCGACAAAATTATTTATTTTCTCGAAAATTTAATAACACTTTGTTCAACAAAAAATGGTTCTTTCTATTCATTTTCATGCAAACTTTCATTGTTTAATTTATTTTCATGAAGTTACAAAACACCCTGTATCAAACTGCAAGGTGGTGCAACCTTATTTACTGCTACGTATCTTAGTCGTTATTGTTATTTTCAATTATTCGTTATTGTTAATGCCAATTATTGCATTTTCTATGTAAAAAGATAAAAAAGTAAAAAAATCAATAAAAATAAAACAGATCGTGACTTTTTTGTTTTTTTAAAAAAATCACGATTTTTATCAACCCTGGCGATGCCTACGCAAAACAAAAATAATTGTGTCTGTTTGAAACTATTCAAGGAACCATCAGTTTGACGACTGATAAGTGAAATTTTGAGGCAAGAATCTAATTGACAGTACATAATCAAAAAAAAGAAAAAGGTTTGACAGAAGTCTCTTGGCTTAATCTCCGTTTCTGGAGAAAACTGATTTATGCAAGGCTAAATTAGGAAGTGTAACAATGATGTATATTTGACAAGTGTTTACTTACTTTCAATTTTGTGGGTTTTTTGATTCTTATGTTGCAGTTATGTTACATTTTGATTTTTTAATGACGTGATCGTTATTTTGCGTGAATGAAGTAAGTATACTTAAATCGTTTTCCTAAAATACCACGTGTATGTTTTTAAAGATCTATTAAAAGGATTTCCTCCGTAATATGAATCGGGCAGCAGAAAAGTTTATCATCTATAAATACAACAATATTTATTTATTGACTATGAATAACGATTTACGAGCTTCTGCGTAAACAGAACATTTGCGTCCTATCGCCGAGTTAGTTGCTAATATTGCCGCACTTGTTTTTGTTCGAAAGCAGTGAAAATGCAATATTTTCTAAATTCTTTAAATTTAAAGTAACGAGCTTCTATGTATGTACAATAATGAACAAAGGTTGAAACTGCTGCTGCGCGTTTACCTTTGACATTTCGCTAGCTCCGGCCGGGGTGTGCAGCTCCCGATTTCCGGGCGTAATTAATTTTATTTCATTTTCGAAAGTGAAATCACTCGGGACGAAATGCGAATTTAATTATTGTGTATCTCAAGTCGTTTTTTGGAAAAACAACTTTCGATTATAAAGGAAATTGAAGCTTAATCGTCGTTCTATAGTTCTATAGTTATGCTGTATGTTAGTCTTTTAAGGCTGTTTCTTAAAAGCAAAATAAATACATAAGAAAACATTTATTTCTTGAGAGTGACCTTTCTATTAAGTCTCGTTTAAGCATCGGCAAGTGGGTCAAATTGCATAATCATCCGGCTTCCGCTCGGATATTATGTAAAAAGAAAATGTGACACAATCCCGTGATGAATTAAAAAAAGCATTTTGAATGAGAGGTTAGGCTTAAAGCCTTAATTAAAACAAAAGCGACGTACACTTTACTGTAAGCGGGATTTCCCCTATTTATCAATGTCTTTTAAGTTATTTATTTGATGGATGCTGTTGATCTTTAGATTCATCTATCATATATTCATAGCTAAATCTAAATATGCTAGAAGACCAACATTTCTTTTAGGAATAAAAAGCACTATAATTGCTGAACTTACAACCTTCTAGCACAACTCGCTGATATGGTAATTTCACTTTAAACCCCTAATAGGTCTTAAAGAACCGTTGGCTTCAAGTGGTTGTTCAAAAATGCAAAATAGGAGGCAATACGTCGACGACGCTCGGCGTCGTCTACTTGTGATCTTTAACGTCTTTGACCATGATGTCACTTTAAGTATTTCGTGAGTGTCAATACGTTTGAGGTCTTCAAAATTCGTTCTTAAGTGCTTTTAACTTATCAGTCAACCCGCAGTTTTCGGCTTCGGCTTACGCAAACCAAACCATGCATATGTGATTTGTTGGATTCAGCGATCAATAGATGCTCGTCTGGATAGTCGGGCGTCTCCGCTATACCTTGAACCTTAACAATATCACGGTTCAGACGAATTCTGAATTCAGCGAACTTCGCGTGTCGTTGGCGGTAAAAATTGTTTTCAAAAACACTCTACGTGATATGGCTTCGTTTTGCCCTCGAAAAAGGTGTGTTCCGTAGTTGGGCAAAGTTGCCTGAAATCCATCCGCGAACATGTGAGGTGGGAAAAACTTGTAAATTGTAAGTGTACGGCCCTTTATATTATTTATGTGCACAGTTAAGAATAGTTTAATAACTGGAAAATTGCATCATGGTGTTCACTTATCAGTTGTGGTCGAAATAAAAGGCGATTTGGCAAAGGAAGTAGTTGATTACAATTAAATATCAAAAGTCAAGTCAAAAAACATATTGCTTTGCATGTCATATGTATATGCATGTGTGTATTGTAGCTTCATCATTATTTTTAAAGAAAACAATAAAATCAAAGTTACTATCGCCGTTTGTTTTTGAATAAATGTGGCGTCGTCCCAAGAGAATTAATTCTAAACTAATTAAAACTCTATTTAAAGAAAATGGGCGATCCTTTTGTTTTAGTGCAGAAAAAAAGAAATAAAACTTGCGCAGCCATAAATTTGCGTCTTTACGTAAGTTGCTGCCACCCAGTTTACCAAGCAATGAATGACTTTAGCGACAAAGACGTAATGTGTCTTTTCCTTAGTCACTTGAATAAACAGTAAATATCAGATAGGTTGTTATTTTTTAAGATAACAAGTAAACAGTTAAAACCTTCTGTAAACTTAAAAAAACTGACTCATTAAAATGTTGCTGGTAGTTATCGTCTATTTTTGATCGCGATTACATTTCTGGTTTGTAAATTGTTAGTTGGAGTAATCTTTGTTTAAATATTTACTTTTATGCACTGCACACACAATATTATTTTTATGAGTGTTTGCTACGTGTTAAAATATTTTAAAACATCAATTGATTTCAAAACGTGTGCGCTCCACCATTTTAGTCGTAATAAACGATGCTAAAAAGTCTTTTATTTGCTTATGTTCTCAAACTGAATTTCTTGAAATATTTGGCGTGTAAACGCCCACTACATACACACATCAAACTTAATTACACCGATTTTATAGATACAGGGTGTTATCGATGATGTTTTCGCCAAAATTTTGGGGAGGGCTTCATTAAAATGCGTTTAAATGGTTGCAAAAATCTTGAAATCATCGCTATACAGCAGATAAGTGTTTGTCACGAGACACACCCCCTCGGACTACATCATCGGTATTTCCACCATACTCACCATAAATACGGGGTATTTTTTAAAATAAGTGCAGAAAATTGAGGCCCTAAATGGTCATGATTTGTGCTAATGCGCTCTTGAAAATCGGTCAAGAATGACTAGTGTGCCTATGAATTGTGTAGGTCAAGAAGTATTTATTACGACAGTCGTATTGGCAAAACTGTTGGAATAAAAAAACCGCACCGCAATAAATTTTTTACAGCTATATGAATCAGCATGGGGTGACTTTCTCTGAGCCCCGAAGACTATAAACGTATTTGGTTTGATGTCTCAGTAAATCGTATCATTGAGGTTTTGAAACGGAACAGAGAATTTGTCTGATTTTCTATGCTTGTGACCCCCGTAATTTATTGCTTTGTATTATATTTGGAAAGTGGTTGAGATATTTAGTTCAGATATTATTTTTCAAAATTAGTGGTTTAGGAACGATGGGACTCCATGTGGTAGTCTGCCCGACCTCTCGATCTGAATCCCTGTAATTTTTTTTTGTGTGGCCAAGTGAAGCAAAAACGATATGCCGTTTCCATAATAGTATATTATACACGATGCTATTAATAATAGCCATTATAGCGAGTCGTACACTATACTTTGTCCTCGACTACAAATACGAAGAAGGTTTAACTAGAATTGAAATAACAACGTTACTAAAACCATGTGGTAAAGCTATATGTTACACGAATTGGTAGGACTATAACCATTGTAAATTATTTTAAGTTCTGTTAGAATTTGAGAAATTTCATTATACACCATAAATATGGACAGAAGAAAAATAGTTATTTGTTATACAAGACGGTAAAATTTTTTAATCGTTGAGTGAAAACGTTTAATTCACAAGCGACGAAGGAGCGAGTGAATTAATTTTCACGAGTCGATAATTAAATTTTACCGTCGTGTGTAACATTCTATTTTTTATAGCGAAGGTTAAAGACAAATTTAAACAATTTCGAAAAAAAAAATAAATAAAAAGAGCAATCATATGTCAAAATCGCGTTGTATGATCATGATCCTAGTAACTAATGTGGGTTGTTGCTATGGTTAAGTTGTAATATTTATTCAAATAACAAAATTAAAGTACTTTATCTACCCTTGCTGTTAAATTCCGTTTTATCCACTGTTTTGAGTTGGACAAAGCACACTTTAACGTTCGCTATAAAAAACATAAGCGATGGTGGTTACCGTGACACCGTGAATAATGATTAATTATTTACTGCTGGTAGTGAATTATGGATAGTATTATCCTTAACCAAACACATGAATAATTGACAGACTATTGAATAGTCGTAGACAAACACATTAAAAGACAAGCTTGATTCACATTATCAGGTAATGAACATTTCAAGCATGTTACGTTTCGGTCTCCGACGAATATTTTTTTTTTAATGTGTTTCAGTGAATGTAGTCTTACGTAGTGGAGCGTTCAGGTAGCAATCGTTTATGTAACGGCCAATGGGTGTAAAAGTTTTTGCTAGAATCGAAACGTAACGTGTTTGAAACGTTCATTGCCTAATAATGTGAATCCAGCTTTATTAATGAGTATTCACAACGCCATCGACAGTACCCGTGCTAATCGCGACATGCTAATGCGAACACTTCTTCGCCTTGCTCGCTCGTGTCTCGCTAATGATGGACGACACTTGTTATAACATTTTTAGCGAACGTTTGCTTGAGCGTATGGTATAGTGATCATCATCATTTACTAAGATCTTTTGTTACTTCAAGAGCGCCGCATAAGGGGCGGATGAATTTTTTTTTATTATGATTTGTATGGGACATTGGACTTTTTCTTTTTCTTTAAGAGGGTTTCATTTCTTGCTTTTTATTTATTTGAAGGTGAGGGTAAATCAATAAGAGAATTATTGATGATTCGGGTAATAGGGGAGATTTTTTGTTTGTTATGATAGTTTTTTTTTTGTATTTTTTCTGTGTTCTATGTGCTCTCACAGTATAGTGGTTAAAATTTTTGCACTTATATGAAAAATACTCTGTATATGGTAAAGTTTCTATAGGTGATGAATCCATATTATAAGTTTTTAATTTAAAAATTATAACTAACGTGTGTCACATAACTTTTGGGAAAAAATAATTAAATTCTTTAAAATAAGTATAATGTAATTTATTTAAATAACCACTTTACCAACATTTTATCTTATATCTAAGTTAATTAAATCTACATTTAAAATAATGACAAAGGACCACGGTCTTCAATGGTACGCAGTTTTTGTCTAACTTGCCCAATCATGTTTTGGACGATGTTCATATCAATTTCTCTTATCTTTTAATATATTCTTTGTCTTAGTTGAACTTCATTATCATATACTTTTCTGGTCAGTAATCCCCAAAAATCTTCGATGGGTCGAGCTTGTGGTACATTTGGCGGATTGTCAGCTTTTGGCACAAAGGGTATGTTTTGAGCTTCTAACCATATTCTAGTCGTTCTTGCACAATGGCAAATTACTAAATCTGGCCAAAACATTATTTCATCACGTGGATGAGTCGTAGTAATAAATTGGAGCAACTTCGGTAGACATCTGTCGGTATAAACGTCGACATTAACAGCTTCACCCCTCACACGCCCAACATAAGGTCGTGAAACTCCTTTCTTCGGTATAGCACACCAAACTAAAATTTTGTCTTCAAATTTTTGTTTGTTTTGTATTTAACATTATGTGGACAATTTTCTATATTATTGGTATAAAAACTATCATTTCTTTTCATTTCTGAGTGAGAGAATGAGAAATAGTTTTCATCGTCCATTATGATCATTTTATTGTGAAAATTAATTAAAATTGTGTAACTGGCAATATAGAAAGTGTTAGGAAAGAGTTTATACATGTATTTCGGCCTTACTGGGCTTCATCAGAACTCTGTACCTTAAAAAAAATTTGGTTTATTGAAAAATTTAGAAAAACTTACCCCTTTTTTTGAATTTCTAAAATCCCATTTTATTGTTTACAAAATGAATTCGACGTAATCTACGCAAAAAATTGGAATTCTTCGTAACTGATCGTCAGTATAACGTGGACATTTACGTCTTTTACGGTACTTTAATCCTTTTTTCTGCAATACCCTTCTTACAGTTTCATGGGAAACATTAAATCTTCTGATAACTTTCGATACGATGTTCCAACTCGGTCTTTTGCACTTTCACAGATTCGGTTTGCACGATTTTTGGTCAGCAACTTCGGACGTCCACTTTTTGGTAAATTGAGGCAAGGTATACCTTGTTCACATTTTTTAATTGTTCTATAAATCGTTGCGAAAAATATTTACAATTTCTCGTTTGGGCACATGTCCAACCCGGTTGTAAATGCTTTTTCGAATTTCAAGTTTGTACGACGTAACCATAGAATAACCCCATAACATAACGGCACAAATTATTTGACATCTACGAAATGTCAACAAGTTTGAGTATTAATGAATATTTGTTTATTATGGTTACTAGATTGCAAGTCATTTACATTTATTTTTAAGAGAACAAAAATTTCCCCAAAACTTATGTGACATACGTTACGAGGGTAAAGCTCAATTTATTGAGAATAAAAAACACGGTTAATATTTTCTAACTTATATGTAACGTAGCAGTAAATAAGGTTGCACCACCATCATATAAACAAATAAAATTGCTGCCAGAACTTAAAAATTCGGCTGTCTTTATAATGCGGGGATGACGCGAGTTGTCGCTATTTTCTAGTCTACATTGCGAACGTGCGCTGCGTAACGATAACGAGTAATAAAGAATGTAATACTTCAAAGCAATATATAAAAGTCCATCTATATTGATATGTCTTCTCAGAGAAGTGGTAGGAAAAAAGATCCTATTTGGCAACATTTTATTGAAAAGTCGTGTAAATCTGCTGGAAAAAAAGGATGAAAAGCTAATTGTAAAAAATGCAAGGTAGAAATGCAAGGGCTTGTGGAACGTATGAAAAACCACTGGGAAAAATGTGCTTCAAGTAATATAGAAAAAGAAACAAAAACAGATAATGGAAGTGTCTCTGCAGGAATAGTGGCGAATGTACTATCGAACACATTAGAAGAGGACAGTTTGGATAGTGCCCCATTGCTCACAGTTTTTACTTCATCAATTAAAAAAAAATGACATCTAATTCTAGTTCTGGATCTTTATCTTCTTTTGTCGTGCGTACAACGAAGCCTAGTAAAGAGGAAATAGATAAACAAATTGCTAGGGCTATTTATGCAACAAATAGCAACTTCACATGTGTTGAGCAACCGGAAGTAAAAAAAGCTATTGCGTTTTTACGGCCTGGATATATACCACCCTCTAGATATGATGTATCTAACCTACTGCTAAATGAAGTGTACAATGAAGAGAAAAGTAAATGTTTTAAAAATTTGTCGGGAAATTCGGTTTGTCTATCATTGGATGGATGGTCCACTGTCCACAACGAACCAATCATATGTGCAACAGTCACTACAGAAAATGGCTGACTGCTTACATTGAAGCATGGCACAAACTTTTTAAAATTAGCGAGGAACATAAAAATGAAATCGACAATATAATAAGGCAGAAAATTTCGAATATTTATTTGAAAGAACAGCAGAAGATTTCTTAATAATACTGAATCCGATATCTGTTGCAATTTATAGGCTTCAAAGAAACGATGCAATTCTATCAGACGTCGTAAAACAATTAAAAATACTAGAATCACGTTTTGAGGAAATTGAATATACTCTAAGCCAAATGCGAAAATTTAGACCTCGCTATGAACAGAGTATCACTCTACCATTTGCTAGCTTTCCTTCTGGACCCTACGAAAACGGAGCTTACATTAACAGAAAGTGAAAAAAATTGTGCTTTAAATGCTGCAAATGATTTGTACCCCAACACTGGTTTACTACCATTGATTATTAAATTTCTAGCTAAATCCGAGCCATTTGTCGAAATAATATTTCACGAAGAAATTCTTAAAAGCACAAATCCATTGGAATGGTGGAAATCTCAACGGAATATTGAGGTTATTGATAAGTTATTTCCGATTATCAAACAATTATTATCTGTTGCAGTTTCTTCAGCCTCCGTTGAAAGGATATTTTCAGCATTTGGTTTAGTTCATTCTAAAATTACAAATCACTTAGGGACTGAAAAACTGCCTAAATTAGTTTTTCTTTATAAACACTATAATTAAAAACTTAACTTAAAATGTCTCTTTTTAAGTACCTGAACCATGTTTTTTTTAATTTTCTTTATAAATTTTCATTTTAAGTTTAGTTTGCGTACATATTCTTTTTAAGCAGGTATTTTTAGATAATCTAACATTAAATAAATTGTTCTTTTTATTTGAATTTTCTGAAGCTTGATTTATTTAGATTATCAGTTTTTTTACACGATTTGATTTAAATCGTCGGAACCCTTGTCGACATTCATTTGTTTTTCGTTCATTTTATGCTTACTTGAACGTCGTTTGTTTCAATTTTCTTTGTTTCTTCAAACGAATTACTCTTTTTGATACGTTTTTTTGATTTTCATACATTTTACACCGAATGAAATCTTTCAATATTTTCTTATTCAGAAAGAGACTAAGGCCCGATCTTTCCACCTCCTAATAAAGTTCCCGATAGCGTTATTTGGCAAATAACTTGATTTTTATGAATGGTTTCCATGGTGATTCTTAAAGTTATTCGCTGAATACATTTATCAGGAAGTGGAAAGATCGGACCTAAATGAATCAGAACCTTTTGAATTTTAAAACTTCTCTGGAGGACAGTCGATGTTCATTTGTTTTTCGTTCTTTTTTGTATTCTATCGATTTAGTATCGAATGAAATCGACGTTCTTTTGTTTTTCGTTCATGTAATTCTCTAGTTTGTTGTCGTTCGTTTCAGTTGTTTTTCGTTTTCCCTACGAAATTAAATTTTCATATCTGTTTCATGTGATAGTCTTTCTTTTCTCGTTTCCTCTCAGCATTCTGATTTCCAATCTCTCTCGTCGACCTTCTTCTGTTCGCCTAATTATGTTTTTAATTATTGGTTATTTCAATTCTCTTTCGTTTTTTTTTTTCCAAAATTACTCTTATTCTAACTTTCAGATACTTACGTTAACATTTGTTTTGTTATTTGAAATAACTTTATTTCTAATTTGATTATTTTTATATAATTTCTAGAGGAAGGAAAAGAAAACTTGAAAAAGCGTCAACTCGAGAGGAGCCTAAAGGAAACAGAACAGTTAGCTCCGGAAAATAGTCGACATTCATTTGTTTTTCGTACATTTTATGCTTATTTGAACGTTGTTTGTTTCAATTTTCTTTTGCTTCTTCTGTCGAATTATTTTTTCTGATATAATTTTTTGAGTTTCACATATTTTTTGCGGAATGAAATTGTCAAGCTTTTTCAATATTTTCTTGTTCGGGAAGAGCCTAGATGAAACAGAACATTTGTTAGTCTTTTGATTTTTTACACTCCTCCATTGGTCAGGTCAGTTCGACATTCATTTGTTTTTGTATTTTAATTTCTTTTTTGTTTTCTATAAAATTCCTTTTAATTTTTCGATTGTTATTCAATATCCACCGAGTAAAATCGTCGATCTATTGTTTTCTGTTCATGTATTATTTTGTTTTTGTTGTCGTTTGTTTCAATTCTCCTTTATTTTCCCTGCGAAATTAATTTTTCGCATCTATTTCACGTATAGTCTTATTTTTGTTCACTCGTACATAGTTGTTGGTTATTTCAATTCTCTTTGAACTCACATTTTATATAAGATTTATACAGTATGATCAGCAATGATTGAAAATTTGCATCTGAAATATTTCCGAAATATTACCAATCCTACATTCCGCAACAGCTATGTATAAGTACAGAGCGGCAGTGTATTTTGTAATAAAGATGTATTTTTATGCAACTTCATTATTAGCAAGCCAGAGGAGAAGCTGATTTTATCAGTTCCAGTTTACGCAATTAAATGCAATTAATTCCTCTCTCCTACAAAGTAAGATATAATCATTTCAAAAGCCTTCAAAGATAATGAATATTGATTAACAACAATGATTAAGTAGCTAATTATACAGCAGATCTTTAATCGATGCTTCATGATACACATTTAAATTCTATGTATTAAGTTTTGTATTCTTTCAATTTTTCTGCTAACCCTTATTAGTGAATTTCATTCTGTTTTGGTAAAAAACATAATATTTTCTTTAGTATTTTGATTTCGTCCTTAATATTTTTTGAAGTTTAAATTTAATTTATCCAAACGTTCAAAGAGTAACAGTAGTAAAGTAAAGTAAAATCTCATTTAAAAACCAAATTACTAATTAAGTAAAAATTTCATTTATTAATGTAAAAAAGAATTAATTCAATACTTCGTTGGTCTACTCGACAAATTTAATGCTATTTAGGATTTTTACATAATTACAATTACCTGTTGTCCGGAGTATATGTCAAACACGCAACTGTAGATAACATAACACGACCTTTTTCAGAAATGTTAGCATAATTACTTCGCGAGTTCTATAAATTATTCATATGATGGGAGCATGAAATTAAATTACGAAAGGGAGAAACCATACTTCAAATTTTGACGGGGCGGGTGGTTCCCAAACTAATAAATTTGTTGTTTATAAGTACATACAAAAAAAATATTGAGTAGGTCTTCCTAGTAAAGGCAGTTTTATATTAGGTACCCTATTTTTTGTGTTTTTAAATTTTTTAAGCAATTTAATTTATGAAGTATATTGTATCCAAATTTAAATTGAATCAAAAATGATTTGGAAAAATAGAACGTGTTTTGTCTCCATACTGTATATACAGTGCAAATATTTCTTGTTATAAACATTTATTGTAGAAATTGAACCCTGTTTTTTTTGTACTAGAAAAAAAGTAGTTTTGGACAACATAGTTTGATGTTCTCTCTTTAATAAATAATTTAGAAATGAGACACACCAAACATTAAAACATTTTAACAATTGTGTTGGACGTTACACGAGTGTTTTCGTTTATAAACTTTGGCGCCGTACGCATGTGAATGTTTATGCTCCTTCTATTTACACATGAGCATCTGTTTGGCGAGAACAAACGCGACTTTTTTTTTCTTTCGAAAACGAAATGCGAAAATAACTATTCGCCAAACCACAGATTGCCAATTATATAAAAAAGCACTTGTTCCATGTACGAGTGCGTGGTTTTTTTTCTTGGTACGCGATATAAAAATAATTTACGCGTTGTTAAATTGTCTAAATATTTAGGTACGTTCTTATTTTACACGCTAATAAAAAAGTAACTGTAGCGTAAAATTACGCGAAACGGAAAAAAGATTCATGAATACGAACAAAAATAGAACCGTGAATTCAATTTATGTAAACGTTTGTTCTAAATTAAACTGTGATTTTTAATTTCTTGCGATTTTATAACAGATGTAATTATCACACTTCGGCGTTTCTTAGGACATTTCAGAGCCACACTTGTTAATAAAAGATAAGGGTACGAATTTTCCGATAATTTTCCAGACGGTTTTTATTACAAGCACAAAAAAGCATTGTTTACGAATTAAAGCGCGTCGTAAATCTATCAATATGACGAGAAGACCTATTAATAAGAATTGTAGTTAATTGTTTATACACGGCTGTTCATCAAATTGCTACACAAAAATGTGTATGTTTACCTAAATTAAAGTGTTGGTAAATATGAGCGTCACAAGTAGACTTAATTATTTTCTTCAATAATTCAAACCAAGTTGTGAAAAAAATGTATTTGAAATATCGAAAATTGTCACATTAATTACTTTCCAAAAAACTTGTCATTATTTTCTCAGACCTCTCTGCTAAAACTCTATCACTAGTAGGTAACCAGGTTCAGTTAACCATTATTAAATAGAACAAATAAAAGTAGACGCCACAGTACTCCCCTACTAGTGATTGAGTGTACAAAATATGAAATCACGATAAAAACTAAGAAAAATCGCCTTATAAGCGATCAGAGAATCTAACTCGTCGACCGGATCTAGTTTTAATTATAGTTTGGGTTGGGGTTTCTTCTCGCTCATCCTGTGTCGATTTTTACTGAGCTATGGTCAATGGTTGCTGTTGTGGATCCTCTTGTGTCATTACGTAGGCTGGTTTCAACTTATCCACCGAAACCATGATCTTCTTTCCATGAACATCAATAGCAAACATTTTCTTGCTGCGGCTGACAACAGGATACGAGCCTTCGTATGGCATTTGAGAGAGAGCTTTTGGCCCATCGTGTTGGATGAAAACATTTTCTGTTGCAGCAAGGTCTTGGTAGGTAGATATCTTTTTCTCTCCGTGTCGAGTACCGTCAGTTGGTCGTAATCTCTGGAAATGTTGTCTCATCTCCTTAACATATTCCGAGGTCTCTTTTGTTCTGTCTATAGGTACTCGAGTAGCTAGAAACTCTCCGGGTAAGTGTAAGGTTTCCCCGTACACTAGTTCTGCCGTCGTTGCCTTTAGGTCGTCACACCAGATAGATCTGATACCGAGAAGGATTATTGGTAGCATTTCTATCCAACGGTCCGTAGCGTGGCACTTGACAGATGCTTTCAATTGACGGTGAAAGCGTTCGACAAGGCCGTTGGAAGCTGGATGATACGTAGTTGTTCGCAAGTGTCGAATCTCAAGTAAGTCGTTTAATTCTTTAAGTAAGTAAGACTCGAATTGCTTCCCTTGATCTGTGGTAATCCTGAGCGGAGTAAACCTAGCGATCCATCCTGAGTACAGACCTTTTGCAACCGTGACTGCTTCAATGTTTTCTACTGGAAATGCTTCTGCCCAGCGTGAAAAGCGATCGACACATGTCAGGCAGTACCTATATCCTTCTAAGAAAGGCAATGGTCCGACGAAGTCAATAGGAATATGTTCAAATCTCTTAGAAGGAGAAGTGAATGTTCCAACAGGTGATAAAACATGACGATTATTTTAGCACGTATACACGCACGAGCCCATTTTCTGCAGTCAACCTTGATTGATGGCCAAACGTTCCGTTGCTAGTCTTACAGTAGCTTTGATTCCTGGGTGTGACAATTGATGTAATACGTTAAATGCTATGCGTCGAAAAGGTTTTGTGACGAAAGGTCGAGCAGTAGGAGTTGAGATGTCACAGTAAACTGATACATCCGTGTCTTTTTCAGCTGCAAAATAGTCCCTGGTTGAAGATATGACAGGATTTCGCTATCCTCGTTTTGCGATTTTGCGAGGACCGTAAAGTCAATCCCAACTGCCAGTTCATCAATTCTGGCTAGGGCGTCTGCGACAACGTTGTCGCTTCCACATATATGTCTGATGTCGGTGGTGAATTGTGCAATAAAATCAAGATATCGGAATTGTCTTGGAGAACACTTATCACCTTTTTTCTGAAATCCGTAAGTAATCGGTTTGTGGTCCGTGAACACCGTGAAGATTCTTCCTTCAACCATATGACGAAAGTACTTGATCGCTTTGTAGATGGCAAGTAATTCAAGATCGTAGGCACCATGGTTGTGTTCAGCAGCCCTCAATTTCTTAGAAAAGAAACCTAGAGGTTGCCATGCATTGTTTACCCTTTGTTGCAGTGCTGCAAAGTCAGAAGCATCTGACATGACAAGCAAGAGATGCTTCTGGTGCTGGAAAGGCTAGTTGCGCGGCTTCTGCAATGCTTTGCTTAGATTCTGAAAATGCCTTAAGTGCTTTTTCATTCCAACTTACAGTTGCATTACCTTTCAAGTTTCCTCGTGGGAGTCATTCAATGGTGCTTGTAGAGTTGCGACATTGGGTATGCAAATTCTGTCCAAATTTAACGTACCTACGAATCTACGAAGTCCTTTAGCTGTTTTTGGTTGAGGATAGCTTCGACCTTCTCTGAAAGTGGTCGGACACCATTTGCTGAAATTTCGTAACCGAGAAAATTAACGACTTCTGCTCCCCACTTGTATTTAGCATGATTAATGAGAACTCCGTAGCTCTTCAACCGGTCAAATAATCGACGAAGATGTTGTTCGTGGTCTTTCTCGTTTGCAGACGCCACTAAAACATCGTCTGTGTAGCAGTAGGTAAAATCCAAATCTTTAAGTACTTCATCCATGAAACGTTGGCAGGTTTGTGCTGCATTGCGTAGACCAAACGACATATATGGGAATTCAAATAACCCAAATGGTGTCATTATCGCCGTTTTATGTATATCTTCTTCTTCAACTGGAATTTGGTTGTATGCTCTCACAAGATCGAGTTTTGAAAAAGTGTTCTTTCCAGAGAGAGAAGAGACAGCGAAATCTGCAATATGCGGAACCGGATACCTATCAGGTATTGTTCTTGCGTTGAGTCTACAGTAATCTCCGCAAGATCGCCATTCACCTCCTTTTTTCGGAACCATATGTAATGGAGAAGACCAGTTACTATTTGAGGAACGAACAATGTTTTGTCGAATGTTTGGGCTCAACAATAGAACCGTTCGTTCGAACGATTTCTGGATACAGTTGTCAAAGTTGATGATAAGGAGATGATCCCGATACATAGCATACTCACATCACACTCAGATACGTGTCCAAGAACTGCAAGTGTCGTGAGGCTATCTATCAATCGTTGATTTCGAACGTCAACTAATAATGCGTAGTGGTGTAAAAAATCGGCTCCGATTATTGGTTTCGCTACGTCTGCGACTATGAAACGCCACGTATAGGCTCTACGAAGTCCTAGATTGAGTGAGATAGTTTCGAAACCGTACGTTGCAATAATAGAGTCATTGGAAGCGTAAAGTTCGTAGGAAGATTTGGCACGTCGTCCACGAGTGAGTATGCGTGGAAAAACACATAGTTCTGCACCGGTATCAATTAAATATTGCGTTTTCGAGTCCTTATCAGTAATAAAGAGGCGGCGAGACGAAAGGAGTAGGTCATTGGCCTCCATCAGCGACGGCCCGACTCGTTTCCCGATTTATAAGTACATCGCTGATTACATTTTTTAGCATTGTCACCAAAATGTTCGTGGTACCAACACACACCGTCTTTATTGTTCCTGCGAGGTCGACTTTGACTACGATCACGGCAACGAGCACGAGATGCAGAACGACCGTGGTCTCGTGAGCTCGCTACTACTTCCGATAATGTAGCAGATATTTCGGCGATTCTGGTCGTCACCAGAGTAAGCTGCTGCAACATTGCTTCTAATGGTGCATAGTTTGTGGCAATTTCGGCTGCGTGACTTCTGAATGTAGTTTCCGCAATGGCATCAGTTGGATATGCCAACTTATCCAGCTGGGTCTAATCTTGCATTGCCAAAATGGCCTGCATTGATGTAGGTAGCCGTCCAAGCCATAAAGGGCGAAGCACATTGTCCGGAAAAATATTACCTGCTAAACCACGAAGGTGCCTGAGGAACTGTGAAGGCGTACGATCACCTATTTCTTCATGTTCAAGCAAGCGGCGTGTTTTTTGGTCTTGCGAAGCACTTAGTCGCATAATAAGCTCTGTTTTGAGCTTTTCGTACGTATGCTGGGATCCGGGAGGAGAAATTAAAATATCACGCACTTCAGCTGCAAATTTTGCGTCCAGGTTGTCGGCATTGTAATTAAATTTTCTGTCATCCGAAGTCACTCCTGCAAGCGCAAACTGTGTTTCGTCTTGGGCGAACCACAATTCTGGGTCAGCGGGCCAAAAGGTGGAATTTTTACTCCGATTCTATTAATAGTGGCATAATCTGGAAATGTGAGTCCTGCTGCTATGTTGGATGTCGTGAAAATGCCGTCGCCGTCATCATTGTAGAATCAGACGTGGACATTGTAAGGCGAAGGAAGAATACTTGCTCGTACTTGTTAATTCATTGCCCAACCTTCGTCGGCGTCACCAATTTGTGGGCGTCACAAGTAGAATTAATTATTTTCTTCAATAATTCAAACCAAGTTGTGAAAAAAATGTATTTTAAATATCGAAAATTGTCACATTAATTACTTTCCAAAAAACTTGTCATTATTTTATCAGACCTCTCTGCTAAAACTCTATCACTAGTAGGTAACGGGGTTCAGTTAAACATTATTAAATGGAACAAATAAAAGTAGACGCCACAGTAAATGAATTTGATTTTAAAAAATTATTAATTGGTATCACGAGTTATATTAATGATAACGATTAACAATTCATAACCTTATGTTTCATAAACTAAGATATGCGCACGAGATAAAACAAATTCGATTCTAAAATGCTCTAAGAAACGCCGAGGTCTGGTAATAATTAATTTTTATTTATTTTGATCTGATTATTTTGTGCAGTGTGTGTTAGGTTTAATTGACAATTATTAAATGAAGATGTTAAACGTCACAAAATTTAATTTTTAATCTTTTACTGAAATGTACGACTGTAATGCCCAAGTTTCATTTTATTTGCTTTCGACCTTCTGCGTACATATTTGAAACGAATACGTAATTAAAGCAGAACGATAATTACTTCCTTTTAATAGCATTCTACTTTGGGAAGAAAACGGCTTCAAAAGACAATTAAAACGTATATTAAAGAGAAGTTATTTCTGGATGTAACTTTTACTAGAATAGACTGCCTTGAGGAAGGGTGTATAATTAAATTAAACAATCTTAATAACTGCTAGACTTCACTAATCGATACCTACGTCAGATTACTACGTCCTTTTCATATTTTAGAAGTAGTAAAGAAATTGTACTTAAACATTTGAAATAAATTAAAAGACTTCACCCTAGTATATAAAAAATAATGATCAGGTCTTTAATGAGAGTAAATTGCAGACTATTATCGTCCTACAACCATCAGGATTTTAATCAATTTTAACTATTTAATTCATCCATCTAGTTTCATTACTTCTCAAAATTTTGACTCACATCTGACATTGTCGTTTTGAGAAAAATAAATAAAATTTTTTAATTATAGGTTCTGAAATCTGCGAGCAAAAATATGTCATCTTTACACAGCGCTGGCCCTGAAGACATCCAATAATGCTTGTAAAAGAGTATCGAATCCCTCTGCCTCTCACCGTGGCAGAATATCGTATAGCACAGCTCTATATGATATCAGTAAGTACTTTTACGTTTTGTTTTCCTATTTATGACTTAATTTTGTGTTTTTAATTAAATTAAAGAAAAAGAGCCGAGAGGAAAGCAGCGGGGCCGGCAGCGGTGTAGAAATATTGATCAATGAACCATACGAAGATGGACCCGGTGGAAAAGGGCAGTACACCAGAAAAATTTACCATGTTGGCAGTCATTTGCCCGGTGAGAAATTTAATTAGCATTCAAACAAACAAGTGTTGACCTGTTTCGTCTTAGGCTGGTTGAAAGGTATACTTCCAAAAAACGCTCTCATGGCCGAAGAAGAAGCATGGAACGCATATCCTTACACGAAAACTAGATACACCTGCCCGTTCATAGAGAAATTTTATTTGGAGATTGAGACGCTTTATTTCGATGACAATGGCCATCAGGAGAACGTGTTTAACTTAACAGGGAATGATCTGCGTAATCGAATAGTGGGTAAGTAAAGTAAAACCTAATTAGATTAAACGAAATTAAAGTCTCGCTATCTATTCTAGATGTCATTGATGTAGTTAAAGATCAGCTGTATGGAACGGACTATATTAAAGATGAGGATCCCAAAGTTTATAGTTCGGAGAAGACGGGGCGGGGTCCTTTGACTGATAATTGGTTGAACGAGTACTGGAACGATGTAAGTCTTGTAAATTAAGTTGTCAACTTTAATATTGTATTGTGGACATTGTAGATTCAGGGAGAGAAGCAAGTGCTCGGCAATGGAAAATCTATAATGTGCGCTTATAAGCTGTGTAAAGTTGAGTTTCGTTATTGGGGGATGCAAACGAAAATAGAAAAATTCATTCATGATGTTGGTAAGTCTCTATTCATTTTTGCTTGTTCTTTGGGAAAATTAAAGAAAAATTGTTATCACACATGAATTTAGAATGTATTAAAAGGGTCATTTGTTCCTTAAATATAGTTGGCATTGAATTGTCACTTTGGACCCTGTATAGTCGCGTATGAACATTTGTATTAAATTGTTTATACACCATTAAAACTATTGACACTGTCTTGCAGCGCTTCGAAAAACTATGTTAAGGGCTCATCGTCAGGCTTGGGCATGGCAGGATGAATGGTATGGCTTAACTATGGAGGATATTAGGGAAATTGAAAAACAAACACAAATGGCTTTGAAGCGAAAAATGGGTCAGATTGATGGGGTTGAGACAGGTAAGCCTTTAATGTAAAGACAAAAGAAAATATCGTGTACAGTTTATGATACGCAAGGTTTTCCTAAAATTAATTAGAGCATGAGACATAATGAATTTAATTTCAGACGAAGACAATCATTGGAGTAACGGATCCATCGTACAAGACCAAGCCGCTACAAAAACCTTAGCTGCGACATTAGAAAGCATCGAGAAAAAAGAAGACAGTCCGTTATTAACTAAGTCTTCGATTCAGCCGGGGGCATCCGGTTCTGAGGGCGATGTCTCAACGGACGAACAAGAATTAAACCTGAAGCTACAAAAGTACGCAGCTTTTTAGATTATAAAAAAAAATCAAACCAAAACATTTACAGGGAAGATGAAAAGTGGCAACAGCATCGAGGTTTACACTCACCGGGGTCCACGTCAATCAAAAGTTTCGACTTGCAAGTGGCTAACTGGCGCATTGAAAGCTTGGGGCGTGATTCTGAGTCGGGGTCCGATGAGGAGTTCTTTGATTGTCAAGGTAACTGATTGATATGCGCTGGTTCTTATTATTATTATAATTTTTTGGTGAAAGGAGACCCGGCTGATTCGTCTTCCCTTGCCAAGTGGAGTTCGTTAGATTTGTTAACACAAGAAGATGACACAGCATCACCAACCTTGATGGTCGAACAAAATGGTGGTCTTAAAACAACCGGGCGTCATCCTTATAATACATGGGGGTTATTTTTCTAGACGATAGTATATTTTCTCCTGCATTCCTGCAACGTGTCGCAAGCGAAAGGGGCTCCAGGAAGTTGCTCCAGCGAGGCAAAGTTAATTCTTTAGATATTACCTGTCCAGATTCACCAAGTGCTTCTCCTGCGCACCTTTCGTGCACCACAACTATTTTGCTTCTTGTATTCCATGCAGGAAGTGTCTTAGGTAACTACATATTTCTAATAAGTTTTTATTGAGCGATTTACTAATTAAAACGAAAAAAAAAGATGCCAATGCTGATGTGACAGCGAAAAAATCTGATGTCACAACATTCCGTGGGGCATTTGAGTCTGTTATGCGACAGCATTACCCGGCCCTAGTAGGTCACATCGTGATTAAACTAGTGTCGTGCCCTTCTATTTGCACGGAAGGCTTGGGTATTTTGTCTAGGTGAGTTTGTGTAATTTATTGATTGCGCCTTTTATAAAATAAAATAAAATTTCAGTCTTAGTCCATATAGTTTTGACATGTCTCCCTCATGCGTTGATGTACCTCAAGTTACTCATGATTCAATTCCTATTGGGGCCGTACCTCTGATAGCAACTTCAACATCCGACTACCAGGACGCTGTTTCAAGAACGATTAACGGAGCAAACGCTGTTTATCAAGGTGTGAAGTAAATTTGTTATTATATATTTTTTTTTTTTTTTTGGTGCTTGTATTCAAGTTTTGTTTTATTTATGTAATAATTTCTTACTTTCACAGGCTACATTTGACATAAATTTTGCAGAGTTTTTAAGGTCGGATGAAGGCGAAGGTTTCACTGGTCAGGTGTGCATAGTTGCTGACTCTGTGGGCTCGATTCTTGCTTATGATGCCTTGTGTCGGACGACAAAATATCAATCAAGGCAAGGAAGCGAAAACAGTGTCCTTGATACTGATGGAATTTCATTTAAAGGTAAATGAAATCCTTAAATCTAAATATAGCAATTTTCTTGATATAAATAAAAAGAAAACATAAAAGTAGTCATAGTTTTTTTGTTCATTGAGGCTTTATTTTTTTAATTGGAATACCTATCGTGCTATTGTTTATTTAAATTACTCATATACATGTACGAACATGAATTTTGAAATTTCATTAAAACAGTTAAAAAAAAAGATGGCTACTTTTATTTTTTGGGCAGTGTAGTTTAAATCTACGTATCTTTTTCAATTTTCAATTTCAACATTATGATACTCATGTGAGTTTCATAAAGTAGCTCATCCGAAATTTTCAGTTTATTAGGTTGGCGCCAACACGTGTGGTAGCCACGTCGTTTGTTGACATTTTAAATTACAAAGACAACCTCCAAATTAATATTTCTTTGACAATCAGTGTTGCCAACGTTCTGAAACGAAAGTACCGTATCACATCCTCAAAATTACCGTATTTGACGCAGAATTACCGTAAAAAGAAAATACTTACATTTTCCTGTGTAATACATATAAGTTAAGAAAAATAAAATTTCTGTGTCAACATACCAATAATTTTACCATAGTTATAAGAATTAAGAAGGAAAAAAATTACCTGCATTTTGTGTGTAAATTTTTTTTTGTGTTTATTTGTCACTAGAAATAAATGGCACCATAAATTATCTTTATAATTTTAGAAAATTAAAGTTGAAAAATGAAACTTCTTTTAAATTTAATTCTTCATAAATTGTCATCATATTACATAGAATTGCTTACGGAAACTTTGTCAGGACCGTATACCGTATTTTGGTTAAAAATACCGTACAGTCGGTAACAAAATCTCTACATCTTCTACTGTTGTCAACTCCTCAGTGAATTTCCTCCCTAAACGTTAATTCAAAGCCCCCTAAATTTGTACCAAATATCTCTAATTATTTTTTCCAAAAATTACATTAGAAATCAACCTTAATACTCACGAATTAATGATAAAAAGAGAAAACAAAAGTTTATTGTTTTAAAACAGAAATAAAAAATCTACAAAAATGTAAATACACTTTTATAATTATGTTAGTTTTAGTTATTTCTGACCGTATTCACAGTGCTTCTTTGAGACTTCCCTCAATAAGGGACCCCTTAGAATGGGTAATATTATAATGCAACTGCCTTCTACAATCCCAATCTTAGGAGTCCCTCATTGAAGGAAGCCTCAAGGAAACACTTTGAGTACGGACATAAGTCTAGTGTTGTGAGTCGGTAATGTCACCACGTATCTTTACGGTAAATTTCCAAAGTTACCGGTAAGTTAACATTCATTTGTTACAGGTAATTTTCAGTGTTACCTGTGTTGCCAACACAATGGAAAAAACAAAAAATGAAAACTGCAGAAATGTTCAAACAATTTCCTTTCTAAATTAAAAAAATATAAAATCAAAAAATCAAGTTTTCTTGCCAGATGAAAATTATGAAAATTAACTAAAATTGTCTAACTAGCAATATACAGAAAGTGTTAGGAAAGAGTTTATACATGTATTTCGGCCTTATTGGGCCTCATCAGAACTCTGAACCTTAAAATTTTTTTAAGGTACAGAGTTCTGATGATGTGATTTTCCTAACACTTTCTATATTGCCAGTTACACAATTTTAGTTAATTTTCATAAAAAAATATATATACAAATGAAAGACTACATTGATACATACGTTGATGTCAAATGATTTTGTCAAATGTGGACATATCTTAGCTTAGGTGAGAAGTACGTCATTGCACGCCTTAATGTTATTTTACTGTAAAGCTAATACATGCCGTCCAAATTCCATGGCAAGAATTGATAAAAATTTTAACAAATCACTCGGATAATATAAAACATTTCTGAAAATAAAAACAAAAGATGAAGTCAATTGGGCGAGAAATTGAGAAAATAAAAAAAAGAAATTTCCAAATTTCATTAAGAAAATAAAAGCATGATCGGCAAATTTAAGATATATTTCAGAGAAAAATGGAAAAGCAAGTGAAAGTTTCTAAAGGAAAAGAAACCCATGTGAGAAAAAATAAAAGCGTGTTAAGGAAAAAAAATAATTTATCTTTCCCACTAAAAGAAAAATAAAATAAATTAAAGAACAATAATAATTTACTATTATGGAAGATTACAATTATACAAAGAAAGAGATACAAAACAAAAGACGATCGGCGGCATATTGAACTTCCAGCAACAAACAAACAAAAGAACAAAAGGCTTTTCAGATAAGAAAAAAGACGATCGGCATATTAAACTTCCAACAACAAACAAAAAAAAACAAAAGACGATCTACAATGAAGAAAAGGGAAAATTTCCGATGAAAAACGAGTAAAACATGACAAACGAATGAAATGGAAGACAAATTTAATAAATAAATTTAATGAATGTGAAAGAAAAAAGAAAGATTTACAATTATAATGAAAAAGATAAAAATATAAAAACAAAAGACGATCGGTAAATTAAACTTGCAAAGATAATGAAGGAAAAATGACTTTGATTTAGATAGATATGTACAAAGCGATCAAGAATCACTGTTTGAGTTGGCAGTGCTGAATTTTATTTTTAAATGGTACAACTGGAGTAACATCCGGTTGTTGACGGCTTGACACTGACAGCAGTCACTTTACAAACGCCATTTGACATTTTAAATAAAGGCTGCAGCAGTAAGTGAACGGTTAAATTGGTCAGACTAAACCATGTGGTCTATTTGATTGGTCAGGTAGTTTAGTCTAACTGTTGACTTGACGATTTTGTGAAGTTTGACTATAACATAACCTACAATCTTATCACTGTACAGGTTACGTCAAATAAACCAAGAAAAAATATCCGGTTGCAGTGTTGCAAATAACCGAATAAAAAATATTATCAGTTGTATTACAAATCAAACAGTTATTCTTAACTACTTTGTACTTTAAAATTTAAAAATTATTTGGTGAAAATAGAATGAAATAATTGAAAATCCCATATTATTAATAAAAAAAATGTGTATTTGTTATCAAATTAATCAGAATATTCTACAAAGTGGTCAAGAAGAGCTCTTTGAGTTGGCAATGCAGTGAGAAGAACTTTTTTATTCGGCTATTTGCAACACTGCAATCAGATATATGATATGTTTTGTTGGTTTATTTGGCGTAACCTAAACAGCGACAGATTGCAGGTTCTGTGAATAATACAAAGTGGTCAAGAATCATTGTTTGAGTTGGCAAGACTGAATTTTACTTTTAAATAGTACAACAGGAGTAACTTCCGGTTGTTAATGGTTTGACATTAACAGCTGTCATTTGACATTTTAAATTCAAATTGAAATGCTAATTTTCATTCACATAACCTCAATATTGGCGCTGTTCAGTGTTACATTAAATAAACCAACAAAACATATATCCGGTTGCACTGTTGCAGATAGTCGAATAAAAGAATGCTCTTAATTGTATTGCCAACTTAAACAGTTATTCTTGACCACTTTGTAGTATAATTAGAGTTCGAATTTGAAATGTTAAATGACGCTTGTAAAGTGACGGCTATCAGTGTTAAGCCGTCAAGAACGGAAGTTACTCCAGATGTACCATTTAAAAATAAAATTCAGCACTACCAACTTAAACAGTGTATCTTGACCACTTTGTAATTAAGTAGAGGTATATCGAATTTTTTTTAAAGAAATGTAGTTGGTACGATAACATAACCGGTAAGGTGACATTAAAAAGAAATTACTGGTAATTTAACACGGTAATTCCAGAAATCGAGTAGAAATTAGGCTCGAGTTTCGGCAGTAAAGAGAATTCAGAATACTGATTATGAGGCGCTTACGTGTTGTTTTGTAGTTATCTAGTGGACACCGTAACAGAACAGAATTCAAGAGTGGGGTAACAAGTGTTCCGAGCACAAAAATAATAGCTGGTGCTTGACTGGGCGGGGGAAGGACATATTGAGCGTAAAACGCAAGCGTCCAAACGCTAACTGGAAAGTGCGCTTCGCGATTTCTTGGACCCTAATTTTAAACAAACTTAAACTTCCTTATTCATTTATTCTTACTTCTGGGTACTTTCAGTTTTCAGTTAGTAGAGTTCTAGAAATATTTCAATGTAGTGAAAGTATCTGGAAGTACTGGAGATAATTTCTACAGTCTGTGTAGTACTTGAAAAATTTCCAAGTACACAGTATTACTTAGTACAGATAATGTACCAACCAGTACCCAAGTACCAGTAACATAAATTCAAAAGTACTTCAATTACTAAAAGTAATCAGTACTTTAATTGTAGTAAAACTTGGCACTCAGTACCCTAGCTGTGGTCAATAGATGGTTCTGTCTTGCAACATATTCTTCAAGAAGAGTTTATACGACATTATTCCGAAATTAGTTTAAAAAGCACATTATTTACTATATTTTTTCAGAATGTTTGAGTTTTTCTCTAGATTTGTAGAAAATTTCAAAAAAATCCTTTTTCTCTTAGCCACATAAAAGATCCCTACACCTGGCAACTCTGACTGAACGAATTCTATCAAAGGTCCTCTCTGTCTCTGACCTGACCTATTCGCTCTCTTGAATGGAGTCGTGTCGAGACTTTCTATCAGTGAAGCCCACTATTGACAGTCCTTTTTCCCTAACACTTTTACAAAAATTCCTATTTATGCTTGTTTTTTCCCTCAAATTGCAATTTTAACCTATTTATATGCATTTTTGTAAAGAAAATGCAATTGTAATGCATAGAAATTCCCATGACTAGGGAAGATTCCCACGAATTGGCAACACTGCTTTCTATGGTCGAAACGGGAGGCGCATGCGATTTGCGCAACTTGACTGGTCATCATCTCGAATTAAAAATAATTCGAATTATAATCCGATTATTTGAATAATCGAATCGGTAGAATTCGATTATTGAAATAATCCAATAATGCCCACCACTAGTAATCAAACGCTCGGATATGGCCGGTAAGGCAACAAACTGCGCTTTTCAAAATGACAGAAGAATTTAAATGTCACAAATAAGTTTTATTACAAAAAAAATCCTGGATTGTATTAATTTTCAATTTCGATTTTCTTTTCCCCCTAAAAAGAAAACTCATAAAAATTTTACCCTAAATCGAGAGAGAAAACTACTAAATTGGGAACATTGATTTGTTGACATATGAAATTCAAACTGACATTTTTAAAATTATTTTAAACTTGATCAATGTTACCAACTGCCCACACGACAAACAGAATTTTCCTATATTTAAATTACAAAATAACTCACTTTCTTTTATATTTAAACAACAAAAATAAAAAAAGTAGTATAAAAGACAGTAAAACTTGTTTTTTAATATACAGGTTCTTTCAAAAAGTATGCAACAAACTGGAATTTTGCTTTATTTTCGATTTTTATTAAATTTTATTGATGCGAGCGCTTCTGCATTCTGCAAATGAAATTGGGAAATGCCAGGTAAAATTTATCTTTTACGATATACAGCGTGGACACCGAATAGTGAACACAACTTAAGAATAAAGTGCCCTTATTTTAAAAGATACACGAAAGTGTCATAAGAAAATGTTGTTTAGAATTAAAAGTTATTCAAAATTAAGCCTCCTATATCAAAAATAAAAAATTCAGCCTTTATTACGAATCGCTCTTTATACACACTGCAGTAGCAAATACCGGAAGTATTAAAGTATTCGCTAAGATAACATGAATGGAAAAAGACTAATCTTATTTTTGCATTTGATTCTGATGCTATGCATTCCGAAAATTTGTGTTTTCATGTCGCATCCATTTTTTGAAACCTAATTTCTTACAGATGGTATTCAAGTAAACGAAACGGGACATTTGATTGCACCGTGTCCTCGTCGAAGATCATCTTCCACGAGCGACCAGTCAAACCAATTAAAATTCGAATTTGAAGTGACCGATTTCTTCATGTTTGGAAGCCCCCTAGCACTTGTACTTGCCTACAGAAAGATATCTTCAGCCGACGACAAAAGCAGTGAGTTTCTAATTAAGAAAATTGAAATAGTTTTAAGCTAATTCTTCTCCAGGCAATATTACCCGTCCTGTTTGCTCGCAAGTCTACAACTTGTTCCACCCGACTGACCCAGTCGCTTCACGTTTGGAACCTCTCCTTTCGGCAAGGTTTTCTATATTACCACCAGTGAACGTGGCTCGATATGCTAAATATCCACTGGGAAATGGCCAACCATATCACTTACGTATGTAATTTAGATTTTCTTAAAGTGTATGTGTGCATGTCGATCATTTCATTATTTTATTAATCAAATTCTTGCGTTGCTTTCATATTCATGTAGTGGTATTAATCGACCTACATTTTTAGTTGAAATTCTTCAGACAAATCCGCAAATATTCAGCGAATCACAGCATAGAAGACTCTCTGAAGTTTCGATACAGAGCACTGTGTCGGGGATCATGGAAAGTTTTACTTTACAGGCAATCAATGCTTGTAAGTCATTTCCTGTTGTACTCATGTATCATTAGACAGTTCATCATTATTACATACAATACGTAAATGAGTTGATAAGTTCGTATTAATTTTACAGTGCAACAAAAATGGTGGGGAAGTAAACGAATGGATTACGCCTTGTACTGCCCTGAAGGTCTCTCGAATTTCCCAGCTCATGCTCTTCCCCATTTACTCCACGCCAGTTACTGGGAAAGCAGCGACGTTATTGCTTTTATATTGAGGCAGGTGGGATACTCAGAGGGAATTTCATTGTCGGGTGTTGAGGACCGTGAGCCAAATTTTTACCCCGGGCAACCGAGGGAGAAGTGGATTCGAAAGAGGACTGCTGCGAAACTGAGGGTACAATTTCACATGCGTTCTTTGCTTTTCTTATTTGTAATTACTTGTAGAACGTAGCTGCCAACCATCGAGCAAACGATGTCATAGTCAAAGAAGGGATGCCTCAGACTATTACTGCGAGATTCATGTATGGCCCGTTGGACATGATTACATTAACAGGGGAGAAAGTTGATGTACATGTGATGACTGATGTTCCGGTTGGAAAATGGACTTACATTGCGACGGAAATTACGGATAAAACCGGAAGAATCATTTACACATTCCCAGAGGAGAAATCGTTGAATTATGGGCTTTACCCCATTAAGGTATAAAGCAGTCATTTAGGTATTGGGTATTAAAAATTCGTTCTTTTAGATGGTGGTTAGGGGTGATCATACTTCAGTTGACTTCTACATGGCGGTTATTCCCCCTAAAACAGAGTGCGTTGTCTTTAGTATCGATGGTTCTTTCACAGCAAGCATGTCTGTAACGGGGCGTGATCCAAAAGTACGGGCTGGAGCTGTGGATGTAGTTAGGTCTGTATTTACAGCTAATTCATTTGGGTGTATTAATTTAAATCGTCCTTAAAGGCACTGGCAGGAGCTTGGTTATTTAATTGTGTACACCACCGGACGTCCAGACATGCAACACCATCGGGTGGTATCATGGTTGTCACAGCATAACTTCCCACATGGTTTAGTTTCATTCGCGGATGGATTATCCACAGATCCACTCGGTCATAAAACTGCTTACCTTCATAATCTGATGCAGGTGATTTTGAGACAATTTCTTTTTTGTACAAAATAGGTAAGTTAATGACTTACAGAATCATGGTGTGATTATACAATCAGCTTATGGGAGCAGCAAAGACATTGGAGTCTACACTTCCATAGGTTTGAAACCGAAACAAATCTTCATAGTCGGAAAGGCTTCCAAAAAACAACATTCCCAAGCAACTATACTTACGCAGGGGTATGCCGCTCATTTATCGTCTTTGTTGGTGCATGGTGGTTCAAGACCTGCGCAAGGTAATGCCCGAATGGTTATTCCAAGAGGATATTTCGGTCTGCCAGGTCAAATTTTCTCAAGAAGGCGTAGGTATGTGGACTTTACACACATTATTATTAAAAAGAAAAACAAGAGTTAATTTATTTTTAATTTTAAGAGTTTGCAGGTTTTCCTGTCTGTTATTTAATTTCAGGTCTCAAGTAATATGAATCAAATCAAATTTAATTTCAATTTCTTACTGTGATGTACAGAATTTGTTACTATAAAAAAAATGCGGACAAATTATTTTAACAATCAATGTGACTGTGTGTGGATCAATAACGTCATGTTTCAGTCATGATACTGGTATCTCTTCTCCTGCGCGGAACAGCGGCTTTCTCAAACGCAAGGTTTACGTTAGTCATGTGTAGCATTCATTCAAGTAATTGTGGTAATTATGATTTTTTTCGTACAGATTATTGTACACTGCACCGTTTGCTTGCACCGTTTTTATACATACAAGTACATAAAGATATAAACAAAATGAGATAAAATGTGTATAAAAAGGAAGAATCATCGTACAGCTTTGCTTTCACTTTTAAAACTCATTCTGTCATTGTGGATGTAATGCAATAACACTATAAAATTACAGCGTAATTGTATTTTATGCTAATACAAGTTGTTCACCCAATCATACAACTATTTCTATCGCTTTTTCTTGTAAACTTTGCTTAATGTAACTACGTGAGGGGTTTGCTGTAATTATGGCGATGAATTCATTGTGTTTGCAGCCGCTCTGCGAAAAGGACTACTTCCTATCCCATCGACATTGATTCTTATCCGTTGGAAAGGACGGTAAGCGCAAGGCGACTACCGAAAGCCACCCTGCCAAAATTGGGAAATCACCTCATCGGATGACAGTCACTTTTTTAGACAATAGACAAATTTTATTGTACATTGTTATTATTTATAGCAATTATATTTTTATACTTACAGAGGAATTATATTTTTAGTTGTTACATACGTGCATAAAAGTGAGAAGTTTCCAGCGCCAGAAAAACTGTAGCTGTTAAACGTTATTAGGGGGAGGGGGCGCAGTGTGAATTGGTTTCGGTTATTAAATACGCAATCTAAGATTTTAGGTGGTCTTCATAAAATACTTTGCTCATTATAAATTATTGCGTGCATCAAATAATCAAAACCTTCTTGCTATGTTATTCTAAAAAAAAAAAAAAAATCAATTTAAGGAATAAGATTTCATGCCATTTTATTCAATTGATTAATTAATTCACGTGCAATAAATTTTTTAAATAGCAATAATACAAAAAAAAGGAAGGCAATACCTTATTATTTATTTTTTTTGTAATCTTTTAAATATTAAAAGAAATGTTATCATATCATAGTATATTGTAGTAGTAAAGTGAACCTTGATTTAAAAAAGTGTGTGTAAATAAAAAATTATTTCAATCCTGTGACAATATATTGAAAACTTGTTCCTTACATAATCATCACTTGTGTGTGTTCTGGTCTTCGAATCTCGCCATGAATGTTTCTTTTTTTTTTTGTAATGTGTCGCTGTAACTTATTTGTGATAGTCTTTAAGCAAATAACTCTCTCATCATTGTGTACATATGAAGAAAATTATTATTCGTATGAAGTTTGTAACGCAATGGTCTTGTTAAATTTTATAAACCATTTGATTGTGTGTATATATAGTCTATGCAACCACATATATTTATATGTATGCACCACAAGCACTCTTTGTATATACCTAATTATTTCATCTTCCGTTAAATATTGTCGTAGGTCTATCGATGGTTTGTTACTTCTTTAAGTTTAGGGTGTCCCCTTGCACCAACCCATATTCCACCTTCATTTTATTCAGTATTTATCACGAGCTCTGTACTTAATTTTTTTTTAACTTTTTTTTTTTTTCTTGAGAAACTGATCTAAATATTTGTAATTACAAGCTGTGTATTGAAAAAAAAATCTTGTGAGAAATAAAATATATAATAACGATTGTGTTTTCATTGTTTATTTACATAAATAAAAAGAGAGTTTATTAAAAATATATATTTACATTTTTTTTTGTCATCAGTCAGTTATCAGTCTGCGTAAAATATGGGTTCCTGGATGCTTGAAAATCTCCTGAGTTGGTCGACTCCTGAAAAAAGTGAGATGTATATACAGCCTTGGCCAAAAGTATTAGGCACCCTTAAGTTTCTAATTTATCTCCGAAAATATTACTCAGAAATCTTTAGAATTTTATTATCATATAGTCGGCAACAATAAACGATAATTTAAATAATGCACAGTACTTTACAGTGGTTGTAAAACATGTGGCAGATGATAGTTCGTAATTGTGTTTCTGTGAATGGGTAGTCGGTACTGTATAGGCGCTTATAGTAAGAACGATCTTTGAAGCAGTATTTATTTCATCATAATTTTGAATATCGTCATTTTTGCTGTAAAAAAATGTCTAAAAAGAACGAACTTAGTGAGCATTTACGTTTACGAATTTAGGCAACTCAGACAAAAATAGCCAAAACTATTAAACGTTTGCGTTGTGCGGTGAAATCTGCCTTGAAACGTTAGGCAGATACTCGAATGCTCCGAAACAAAAAGTGCACTTCAACATAAAGTTAATCCAATTCAGTTGGAAGTTGGAAATATCAAATATTAGGAATTTAAAAGAGGGCGCCATCGCGGTGACTTGTAAAAATAATGACGATATAAATAAGCTAAAAGATGACACTGTTAATAAATTGGGTGATACTTACACAATATGGATACCGAAGAGGATTAATCCTATGATTAAGATTGTCGGACTGTCCGAGCAGTACAGTCAAGATGATTTAAAAAACAGTATAATTAAATAAAATTATAATTCAGAAGCAAAACTAAAGACATTTAATATAAAAACCATTAAGAAGATGAAAAAAAGGTACATTGCCATAGTTGAAATAAATAGCGAATTGTTGATAGATATCGTCCACGAAAGAAATGCCGAGTTAAATATAGAACGGGACTCTTGTTCTGTGTATGAATATTTCAATATTCTAAGATGCTTTAAATGTGGCAAATTTAACCACAAAGCAAAAGATTGTGCCTCCCCGAATATCTGTTTCAAGTGCGGAAAGGAAAGTCACTTTACAAATGCATGTCAAAATTTAAGCGTACAGTGTAACAACTGTTTGGATCATAATGAGAGACTGAAGTTAAGCTTGGATACTGATCATTCGATCTTTGACATTAACTGTCCGGTATTCCTTAAAATAAAAGAATCTGCTTCTCGAAAGATGAATTATTCATCTTCATAGCAATTAACACCCACTGGAACAAAAAGTTCATTAATGAAGCAGAGTGGAAAACACGAAACTTTAATGGTGATTCATCTCAATATCCGCAGTATAAGAGATAAGCTGGAATTATTGGAAGTGTTTTTGGAGAATGTTAACCCTGATATTCTTTGTCTTTCTGAACATTGGCTACATGGCAACGAATTTGTCGTTATAAACAATTACCAATTAATTAATAGTTTCAATCGGACTGATAAGAAGGGCGGCAGAATGTGTATATACACTAAGAGTTGCCTTATTGCAAAATCTGTAGCCTGTGTATCCATTGAGGGAACCTGTGAATTAACTGCTTGTTTAGTAGAAATATGTAATGTCAGATTTCTAATTGCAGCTGTATATAAGCCGCCAAATAATGACCTGGTAGAAGCAATGGAACATCTAGATACTGAGATCTCGAGAATATTCGAAACAGCCCGGAACCTCATAATATGTGGGGACGTCAATATCAATGCCTTAATGTAAGGTGCCTAGTACTTTTGACCAAGGCTGTATATATTTTTTAATTTGGAACTTTTTCATTTCTCTTTTCTTTGTGTAAAAAAGAAACATTTACCATTTATTAATTTCTTTTCTTCAGTACATCATCCCAGGGTGGACACCATTTCCTCGTTGAAAATAAACGTTTGGGTTACTGCTCATTGTGGGCTCTAACGTCGTGTACATGTTTCCATCTTCTGGATTTATGTAAATACCTGTAAAACGGAAGTGTAAAGTTTTTTTTATGAAAAAGGTACGCTGATTTTTTAAAATTTTTATTTTATTCAAAGCATCCTCAATGTGAAATATCTTACAAAAGCATTTATTTGTGCTTTGAAGACTACTTTGAAGAAATGATTTAAATAATCACATTTGAGAGCAAAAAACTAATTAAAAACATAGTTACTTGAATTTTACTCGTTAATTTTCCTTTATGTACATTGCAAGTGTTTATAAATAAGTTACGAACATTTACCTCATTGATAACTCAACAGAAAATATCTGTTTCTATTCTTAATAAATTCCCCCGTGCATTATGGCACCGTTTCCGTAAGTTATTCGAAATTCAGTTACGTGTTATGCGCTATTAACTTGAAACATATAGACAAGCAGTTGTACATTTTATTAATGGAAAAGCGCAAACGAACGAGGCTGATAAATTAGTAATTTATTTATAAACGAGTCGACTGCGACATACTTATTTAATTAATTACGCGCAGAGGAGTTTTCTAAAATAAATATAACAAACTCGTCTTCTTCTCCGTCTTTAAAACGCTGCTGCCATGTAAGTACCGTACATTATATGTAAATTCGTGCGTTTTACTTTGCCCTACTTCGTGCCTGCATTCCGAAACTGTGCAGTAATTATTTGCTGTATTGAAAATGGAAGTTGATGTTTGTTTTCACGAGTAAACAATTATCCTCGTTTTATTGCGTTTGCGAGTTTTCACTTTGTTTAATTTCATTGGTGTTCTTTGGTCTTTATTTTTTTCCTTCTATATTGTGGGTTAAGGAAGCTTAATTTGGACTCATTTCAAATTTCTACAATGAAGTAAATTGTGATTAAATTTACTATTTTTCTTTTTGATTTCGTCTAGCCTCCATTGTTTTATTTATGATATTTTTCTTCAAGGAAGGATATACCCAAGAAAGCTGAGCTTATTATTATTATTTTCAAATAATTCTTTTACGTTTAAAATATATCTCTGTATTTACATACAGGGTGACTGTTAATCAACCTGACAAAATGCAACCAATAAAAGAAGCGATGTCCGAGAGTTTGGGAAAGATTTCTTTTTGCTTTAGTTTTCGAGAAGTAATTAATCAAAAATTAGCCCCAAAATGACGATGCGCCTCTGGTTAAAAAATAGAGGAGCAGATGAACGAAAAAGTTTTTTGTAGTTTTATGATACGGCGGCGTGGTATCGTGAACTTGACCTTCAAGTACAAGATTATTCCGTACAAACGATAACAGCGGCCCCACTTTGAGCACTGCTCTGACATGTGAACAAATAAATCACTAAAACGAAAGACAATTCAAATTGCCATGTTAAGAATACGTCCGCACGCACCGTACACATTTGCGCTCCTGTCGCGAACGCTATTCTTGCGCGCAACATTCCTTTGTGTTCGTCGACAAACCGACTCTCTTTAGTTCGCGGCGAATGGCTCGCGCGTTGCTCTAGAACAATTCATGAATCGATTAATTAACAGTCAGCCTGTATGTGTAGCTTCCGCTTAAAAAGTAGAATAGTTATTTCTGTTTGATTTATTTTGTTGAAAACTTTGGTTTTTGGTTTTAATACGTATATAATTTTTTTGAAAAATTTCCAATTTTGAATTTCTGACATTAAAAAAACGTCATTGAAATTATATAAAAATAATCAATTTAGAAAGTTATTTAAAATAAAACAAATGTTAATATAAGTATTTGAAGGTTAGAATCAGACTAATTTTTGGGAAAAAAAATGAAAGAGAATCGAAATAACCAATAATTAGACACGTAATTAAGCGAACAGAAGAAGATCGACTAGAGAGATTGGAAATTAATAGATCGAGAGGAAACGAGAAAAAAAAGATTATCACATGAAGTAGATATAAAAAATTAATTACGCGGGGAAAACAAATGAGAACTAAAACAAACGACAACTTGAGAATTACATAAATGAAAAACATAAGAACAACGATTTTACTCGATACTAATTCGATACAAAACAAAAAAGAACGAAAAACAAATGAACGTCGACTGTCCTCCAGAGAAGTTTTAAAAGTCAAGAGGATCAGTTTTATTTAGTCTCTTTCGGAATAAGAAATATTGAAAAGATCAACGATTTCATTCGACGTAAAATGTAGGAAAATTTAAAAAAAATGTATCAAAAAGAATAAGTCGTTAGAGAAGAAACAAAAGAAAATTGAAACAAGTGACGTTCAAATAAACATAAAATGAACGAAAAACAAGTAATGTCGACTATTCTCCGGAGCTAACTGTTCTGTTTCGTTTAGGCTCCTCTGGAGTTGACGCTAGTTCAAGTTTTTTTTCCTTCCTTCGAAAATTATATAAAAATAATCAAATTAGAAAGAAAATTATTTAAAATAATAAAACAAATGTTAATGTATTTGAAGGTTAGAATAAGACTAATTTCGGGGGAAAAAACGAAAGAGAATCGAAATAACCAATAATTAAAAACATAATTAGGCGAACAGAAGAAGATCGACGAGAGAGATTGGAAATCACAATGCTGAGAGGAAAGGAGAAAAGAAAGACTATCACATGAAACAGATATGAAAAATTAATTTCGCAGGGAAAACAAACGACAACAAACTGAAGAATTATATGAATGAAAAGCAAAAGGACGACGATTTTCTTTTTTTAATTTTTTTGTTTTTGCACCTCTTTATTCTTCTTTACCTCTACGTTGTTTGTTTCGCTTTTCTTTTGTTTCTTTTCGCCGACTTGTTTTTCGTATTTGGTCGACTCTTTTTGTAGCGTGTTCTTTTGTTTTCTTATCAGCCTTCTACCCTCTCACATGTTTCGTTATTTGATCGTCTTTTTTTTTTCTGTGCTTCATTATTGCAGAATTATATATTATTTGACGCTTTTATTTTCATACTCAAAATTCTTTCGCCGGAATGCCACCTTATTCTTCGTCTTTTATTGTTCTTCTTTTGTTTTATTTTTTTTTAATCATTGATCTTTTGTTTTTGAATCACTTTATTCTTTATACACTGTGATCAACAATTATTGAGGTTTGCATCTTTATCATTAATTTTATTTATTTCAGCAATTTTATTTTTTGATACCTAATTTTCGGAGGATCTCTATCTATGGCATTAATAATTGATTCGTGTTTAATAGCACCCTGTATATTACAATTAGTAATTTAATACACAATTAAAAGTTATCAAAAATTAAATATAAAACGAACAGTACATACATATAGTGACTTTTTTAATTAATTCGAAAAAAATCTCTGTTAACCGATGAATAAAGTGCAACTGTAGCAGATTGATTACCATCTTTATCATCTTTCTATGAAGTCTTCAGAAAGCAGTTGCGTTAAGTATTAATTTATTTAAGTAGTATACTCTGTTCACGATCTTTTTGCATTTAGAATAGGTCGTGTTAGGGTGACATTTTTGTTGGTACCACAAAAAAATATACTTGTCAGAAATTTGATTGACGTTCGTTTTTAATTTTGTGGTTACGTTTTTGAAAACTGCCACTGCCAATGTTGCCAGTTCAATTGTGCTGTACAAAGTATTCCATGAAAACGAGAAATATCGTCTCGAACAAACGTTTAATGATTAATTATTTTTTTCGTTGAGAAAGTTTGGGGTGAGGTGTGTTGTTTGCGTGTTCTTAGTCAACAATTGTGCCACAAAGCGAAGAAGTGTTTCTTTATTAACAAATGTAACCCAGATATGATAATGAACAATAATGACAGAATCTTTGTTTCTGTTTTCATAGAATCTTGTGCACAGTGGTGTGGCTAAATGGATCTTGCTACTTGTGCAGCGGGTGGACAGGTGTATCAGCTTGTGCAACCCGTGAGAATGGCTTGTTCAGGCAGGAGGTTTTTTTTTCGACTTGTTCGGACCGAAGAACTGCTGTTCTTAGGCCCTGGATGGTCTTATTATAGGGCTCGCGGCCATTTTCGCCTCGCTGTCGCAGAAGGGCCGGAATGAATTTCTGAAAGGGGATTCGAGTTTGGTGCCTGGCAATGGTGTAGAGGTGCGCTGCAGGTGGCGCAAAAGCAATATATGAAGGGGTATTTAAATAATAGGGTCTTCTTGCTGTTGCCGGTATCTCAGAACCTTTTCCATCGCCATATTTATGTAAAATATCTTATCATTTTTCCCGAGAAGACCATAAACTAGATCTTATTTAAAATTCTGTCTACTTTCATTACCTCCTCCAATACGCACACCATCAAATTCTTCTGTTAACACTAGAATTCTGCAAATCTGCTTATATTTGTGCATATTCGTGGCTATTAATTTTGACTGCTAAAAGGATCGTCGCAGTCTATTTATAAGTTTTACAGATATACATGGGTTTTCTACACTATAAAATTTTGATGCCAAATTAAATGTTGCCTATTCCCCTTCCATTGATTCCATAGAAGAATCTGATTCATCATCAATTTCTGATTCCGACTCAGATTCTCCTAATGTAATAATGAAAGGAGGAATATTTTCAAACGAAAAATTTCCCATATGTTTCGTCCAGTCTTCCGAAATTAATTTTTTACAATGATTACAAAACTTTGCCACATGTCGGTGGTACATTTTGAAAGAGCCTCACGCTATAAATTTGCAACCCTATCTTTCGATACTGGTTGCGAATTTATGTGCTTATTGTAAAAGCCTTTGCACTGCCTCCATGCAATCTCAATAGGATTGTATTGAAATCGTATGGAGGCAATCTAAGAGCTTTATAACCGTGCTGCTTCAAAATTATGTCACTCGCGTACTGTTTTGTTGTTCCATCTATTCTAAAAGGCTTAATTAATTCCCATAATTCTTTTTTTGTAATTTTGCCCTCAATTTCGACATTGTGTTTAACCAACCACTCCTGCATTTAACTTTTTTTTACAGGAAAATGTGGGTGGTTTGTCCAACTGCACCGAGTGATACAGTGCATTATCCATTACCACCACACATTTTCGTTGCAACTTGCCTAGTGCAATTTTGAAAAATTTCTGCATTCATGTTATTATGGTAGTCTCTGTCATTGTTCGTCGAGTCAAGTAACAAGTCACGTCCTTCCAAAAAGCCAAATTTTGTTCCCGCATGCAAAATTGTAAAACGTTTCCTTCACTTTTAATTTTGGCTGGGTTACTTTTCAAATCTGTTTCGTATATCCATCGACGAACCGCAGACCCACTTTGGTAGATCCACATTTCATCGAGGCACACGAATATTATATTTTCACTAGAATTTTGAAACTGTAAGAATTTGCTCAACAAAAATTTGGATGCAACGACGTGTTTTTGTTCACATAAAATTTTGCATCCGTTAACCATTTTGTGTTTGTAACCCATAGATTTCATAATTTTAAAATTGTTTTTCCCCCTTTAAATTCCAAAATATCGCGAGCGTCTGTAATTAATTTGTCCAAAGTGAAATATTCAATTTTCAAATTATATTGCCAAATTAGTCGTTGCAAATCTTTCCGAAACATGTAATTTGTAAATGTATTCGTCTTTTTACGTCTGCCAAATGAAGATGTTTTCAAATTGTGAGGTCCTGCTTTCAAAATTTTAGTTATTGTTCTTTGCGGAATCTAAAACATACATATACCTACATTAGATAATGGGACTCATTTAATTTACGTAAGCCTTACTGCATGTATAAGGCTTATAATTTCATCTTGTGTGAAATCTGGACGATCCTTTTCATAATAATTGTAGGCTTTTTTATGCCTTGTTTGATTTGCCCGCTTATAATTTTCGGCAGTTTGACAGGATTAAAAAATGTAATTAAATAATTAGTTATTTGTTTTAAGTTACTTTGATCATGGCATTGTAGTTCAAGTTTATTTAAGTATTGGCAACATAGTCAATACAGCTGACGTGACAATGTCATAATTTTTTTCACGTCAGATTTTGACTACCTTCGAAATACATGCACGTAACATAACGAAAAAAAAACATGGTCTACTATATAGAATGCAAAAAGATCGTGAATGGATATTAGGTACAAGAGGAATTAAAATCGCTGTGGAAATGGCTGATTGTTTTGCAATTCAATTGAATAAATTGACATACAATTTATTCAATCAAGTAAGTAATTGCCACTTTCAGTTATTATTCACTTATTATTGTGCACTGATTGATTTTGATTAGGTAGTATAAACGTACATACAAATTAATCTTATGATAAATGTGTGAGAATTTACTTAAAAACTTTCTACTTCAGAAACATTTTAGTGCACTGGAATAGGTATAATTTCAGGCGTATAATGAAGAGGTGATTTTCTTTCTCTATCTGCAGAATTACTTAAGCAATCAATTGAACATTTTCTTTTAACTTTACAACAATTGTACAACGAATTTCTTTTACACTTGGTTTACTGCGATACAACACAGTATTTTTTTTTAAAGTACAGTATTAACGAGCAATTTTTCACGCCATGTTTCGCAGAGTTCATCCGAGGAGGTCTCAAAGTTATGTATTAATTGAATTAATTCCCGGTGAGTTACTGTTTATTGCGCACATAAACACTGGCTTTTAAATCGATAAGTTCTTAAACATAGTAATTATATGACGTTAATAAAACGTAGTAACGCATTTTAAGTTTATTGACTGTTCATAATTAACCGATCCTATGAATAGGTATAATACTTCTGCCTCTAATAAATTAAACGCTTTCTACTACTGGAAATTACTTTGCACTTTATTTTATTCAATAATTTGTTTTTTTTTTGTACACACAAATCCAACTTAATCCAGATCAAATTTAGACACAGGAAGGAAACGTTCTGCTTACCAACTTCTGGTCACGCTGTGCCTGATATATTTAGGCTAATCATTTTTTTAATCTCCAGGAAATTATGAACAGTTAAAAATTACCGGAACCACTCTTTCTCGAGACAAAGAAAAATCAGCGATGTTCTCTAATTAGGTGACGTGCTCCACATAAATATAAGATGTTTAAATATCCGTGCGGGCATATCAACACGCATAAAATCAGAAATCATATCATATGGTTAGCGGTAAGTAATTGCAGCTCATTAAGAAACCTGTGTGATCGTTTAAACGCCATCCTTTCTGTTATTAAGCCGACTGTGAAATAATTTCTTTCCTTTTTGCACTTCCGAGATGGATGTTTTCTTGGAGAATTCTTCCGAGACACATAAATTATCATAAATATTAAAAGCAAATGGAATTTACTGTTCTACATATTAATCAGATGCGTCTATAATAAAATATCAGAAAAAATTAAGTTTATATTTTAATTCGACTAAGGTGGAGCTTATTCCGTGTATGTCCAAACACAGAGTGACTAGATTGTTCCGTCAATAAAAAAAAACAAGTGTTTGAAGTAACGCCTGTCATTAACGAGATACAAGCGAGCACGGCGAAGAAGTGTTCGCATTAGCATGTCGCGATTAGCACCGATACCGTCGGCGTCGGTGGTGTTGTGAATACTAACTGTTAAGTCATTTAATGTGTTTATGGTTTCGGTATGCACTGTTTGGTTCATGTGGCCCAACAGAAAAAATCACAGGGATTTAAATCGGGAGACCGGGCAGGCTATCACATGGATCCGTTTCGGCGCACCCATTTGCCTGGTAAACGTTCGTCGAGCCAGGTTCTAACAGGCGCAGTGCTGTGAACGTTTATGGGAACGATTTACACTATTTGCTTCACGTGACCCCAAAAACTCATAGGAATTTAGATCGGGAGACAGGGCAAGGCCACATGTGTCCTTTCGGCCAATCCATTTTCATGGTAAACATTCGTCGAGCCGGGTTCCAACAGGACCAGTACTGTGTCCTGGAGCCCTTTGTGCATAAACCACTAATTATCAAAAATAATAACTGCACGCGTTGTTTAGTTCAACCTAATATCTCAACCACTCTACAAGTACTAAACTGTTGTTAGCAAATAATACAGAGCAATTAATTACGGGGGTTACAAGAAAATCAGACAAATTCATTTCTCCGTTCCAAAACATCTATGAAACGATTTATTGCGACATCAAAACAAATGCTTTGAATGTCTTCTGACCTCGGAAAAAGTAACACCCCCATGCCGATTCATGCAATTGTAAAAACTTGCAGTTCGGTTCTTTATTCCAACAGATTACTGTCGAAATAAATACTTCTTTCTTTTTGACTAGGTGTAGTACCAATAAAGGACTTATAAGGTAACTTAACGTCAAGAACCGGCGAGATTTTAACGACCAATTAATAATTTGTGAAGGCACGTGATTTTGATACTAAACGGCGTCATCATTCCACCTGGAAATTTACACATAATGAAAGAACGAATGCGAATACTGAACTGCTTCGTTTTATTTAAGAAGAACGGTCGCCGATGACGCGTTGTAAATTAATTGCGCTGTCGCCGTGTGATGTTTTAAACGTCCACAAATGGCGCGAATCTGTAGAAGGCTAGATTTATTGCTGCCTTAGTGAAGAACGGAGACTACCGTTTATCAGCTTGATGTATCGTTTGCAATCAAATCGCTCTTTACCACCCAATTATAATATTAGAAGCACCGTTCTTTATGTAAATGTGATCATGTGTTTGATTTTCTTTCAACACATACAGGGTGACTGACGGTTGTTCCGTCAAAAAAAAAAAAAAACGCGTACGAGAATAGGTGTCACAGAAAAAAGTTCTTCTAAACTCTTTATAATTAATCAGTTAAATAATTACCCCAAAATCAAGCTGCGGAATTGTGTACGTAATACGAGCCACGGCAGTATAATAGGGCTGTAAAGTTTTTTATTGACTACTCGCTTGCATACAATACGACCTTGATGTACATCTCAATTCGTTTTATTACACGTTTAACAGCTGGGAACAGAAGTCTGAGTTGTTTCTTTTAGGAGACGTAATTATTAGTAATTTCTAAAATTGTGTAAATAATTGTTTGTTAATTCTTGAAGATTATTTACTAGAGCGGAAGGTACCGGCCGTTTCATCCACAAAAAGAAAATCGTAAGGATTTAAATCTGGTGCTCACGTGGGGTAAATGCCCTATGTACGCTATGTATTATCTGTTCTCTGTGTATGTGTGTTATACGTACAATCAAATGGCGCACGTGAATGCCTGTCACAGATTACGAGAAAATATTTGGAGTTGTTGGTGCACGTGAATGCCTGTCACAGATTACGAGAAAATATTTGGAGTTGTTTGGAAAATATGAAACGATTTATTAACTTGAAATTCATCACAGACAAGTTTTTATGTCTACTAAGCTATAAAGCTTTATTATATACAGCTGTTTTAAACGTCGGTGGCGTTATGTGTAGTTTTTAATCAAATCGCGTAAGTGAATGTTAGAAAAATTCTACGGTTTATGATTAATTAAAATTTTAATTCAAAGCCGAACAGATTATTCAAAGTCAAAAGAATGCTTACGATGGAATGAGGAACAATTTACAATCAGTGCGGCAAAAACACAGGATAAAGAGTTGCAAACGCATCTTGAATTTGTTAAACTTCTAATAGATTTATGTCAATAAAAATTCGTCACACACAAAACGAAATTATAATAATTAACAGATTACGAAGGTATTTGCTGATTATGTTTTAAATTCTGGCTGTCAAAAAATATTTATGTATGGAATATCTTGTTTTTGTTTGCATACAATAGTCAAATAAATATTTTGTAGTTCGTATTTCGCGGCGTCGGTCGTTGACCGGAGTGAGTTGATGTGAAATTCCACTTAAAGGTCAAATTGACGATCGATGCCACGCCGTCGGGCCTTCCATAGAACTTTTATTATGGCACTTATTTCGTTCAACTGCTTCTCCATTTCTTAACCAGAGGTTCATCGTCGTTTTAAAGCTAATTTTTGATTAATTATTTCTCGAAAACTAAAATAGAAAGATTTTTTTATATTTTTCCCATACTGCAGCTCTTCGGTTCACGATCGATGCCCTGCCACCGTCCCCATAATAAAACTTTTATGAGGGGATTTATTTCATTCATTTGCTCCTCTATTTTGGGGCTAATTTTTGATTAATTATTTCTCGAAAACTAGAGTAAAAAGAATTTTTAACATTTTTCCCATACCCTTGGATATTGCTTATGTGATTTTTCCTTGACGGAACAATTATCAGTAACCCTGTATAAAGTGTAAACGATTAAGTTTCACTTATTAATATTGCAAGTTTTTCATCACATCAAAGTATTAATTCTGCAAATATCAATGCTCTAGCTCAAAAATAAAATAAATTCTTTCGTGTGAAAATCATAAATGACCTGTGTTAGTTCTGAGGGTTTATTATGTATAATAGTAAACTTCGCTTAGCTGCGGCATTAAATCAGATCCAGTGTTTCTCAAACGTTTTTTGTAAAAAGTAAAGGTAGTTTTTTCTGGAGTTATTTTTGACCTTTGCCCCCAGACGTAGGTCCTAACTTTGCTTTTTTTTGTGCATTACAGTAAGTGAAACTAATTCGATTGCACATTGTATAGTTCGTTTTCAATTCGAAGCAATGAAAACTTGTAAATTACAAAGAAACGAACTAAAGTTCCATTCATCATAATTTATTTTAACAATATACGCTTCGCTGATAATAAAATATTAAGGAAAACAATACATGTAAAATTTATGACGAGTAATTAATCAATTGTGACTTAACGACTTCTGGCATAAAAAGTACGAAAGTGTGAAAAGTGAAAACGGAAATAATCTTTTGAAGTCTGTTAATTTAAAACAGAACTAATTGGCTAGTGTTAATGAACAGGTTTACGCATTGTCAGCCGCAAAGTAGCGTGTTTAATTAATTTATTATTTGTTAAACGAAAAAGACCCCGACATTCTTGACGAGGAAAAACTAGCTAGGTTTCGCTTGCAAATACATACATAAAGAAGCAACAATCTTGGAGGCAATTAAATCGGTAGATAGTGCTATTAAAGCGAATTAAATTGCACAGTTTCGAGTCGTTTCAATTAAGATATCTAACACATGTTATGTTAAATAGAAGCTGTGTATATAATTTTTTTTTTCATTTGAAGATAAACTTTATCTGGTTCTATTATAATACATTTTAGTCTTTCATGTTTTTGTTTTGTTTTTATTTTAGCAGTTACCATTAAGAGTTTTTATTTAATAGATATATATTTATATGGAATTTTATAAATAATTCTTGGAATTTCATACTTTTTAATTTATTGTACTTGTCAACAAGATTTATGACTTGCATCAAATAGATACCTGATAGTAGAAAGTCGCACAGATATAGACGGTACCTATGAGAACATGAACTTAACATTTCACAAGTACAAACAACAAATTTAAATTTACTATTAATTATTACCATAACAAATCGTTAATTCCACGTAAAATATTTTATAACGGTTTATAATAATTATGTTAAACCACAGACATATAACTGTGATCGCCCCACATAACTTTCAAAAACTGAAGTGCCCCAGGCGTCTAACTGTGCTCAATCTAATTCAGAACATCGGCCGTCCAAATTACCCGAGTATTTTAACGAAGACTTAATAATTAATTAATTGATCATGCTGCTGGAGGTCGAAGAATCTCGTTTTTGTGGCAGACTTAACGATGTCCGGGAGCAACAAAAAGTCTGAAACATCTGTAAGGCAAATAATTGAAATTTTATGAATTTTTTTAATGATCGATGGGATGAGTCGAGACGTACATAAAATAACTTGACCGCTACACGCATTAATTATTTTTTGACGTTAACAATATTCGACTTTCTCCTGATCATCGAATTCATTCACTAGGCTGGAAGGCGAATCAAAACTGCTGACAGACATGTTTTTTTTTTTTTAATTTAATAAAATTTGCTTTACTATCATTATAAACTTCAAACAAATTTATTTTTTCTCTTATACAGCGTGACTTTAATAATATAAAACCTAGCTAGAATCGGCGACCACGGGGAAGAAATGTTCGCATTTATATGCCGCGATTATCACAGTTTCTTCGGGAGACCGGACAAGCCACTACATGGGTCCGTTTCGGCCAATCCAACAGGAACAGTATTATGTGCAGTAATTGCAGCTCATTCAGAAACCTGTGTGATCGTTTAAACGCCATTCTCTCTGTTATTTAGCCCACTGTGAAATAATTTCTTTCCTTTTTGCACTTCCAAGATGGATGTTTTCTTGAAGAATTCTTCCGAGACACATAAAAATTATCATAAATATTAAAAGCAAATGGAATCTACTGTTCCACATATTAATCTGATGCGTCTATAATAAAATATCAGAAAAAAATTAAGTTTATATTTTAATTTGACTAAGGTGGAGCTTACTCCGTGTATCTGCAAATACAGAGTGACTGAGAATTGTTCCGTCAAAAAAAAAACAAGTGTTTGAAGTAACGTCCGTCATTAACGAGATACAAGCGAGCACGACGAAGAAGTGTTCGCATTAGCATGTCGCGATTACCACGGATACCGTCGGTGGCGTTGTGAATACTCACTGTTAAGTCATTTAATGTATTTATGGCCCAACAAAAAAATCACAGGGATTTAAATTGGGAGACCGGACAGGCCATTGCAGGGGCTCGCTTCGGCGAATCTAATTTCCTGGTAAACGTTCATCGAGCGAGGTTCTAACAGACACAAGAGCCCCCCCATCGTGCATAAACCACTAATTATGAAAAAATAATTACATGCATTGTTTAGCTCAACCGAATATCTCAACCACTTTCCAAATACTAAACTGTTGTTAGCAAATAATACTGAGCAATAAATTACGGGGATCACAAACAAAGAAAATTGGACAAATTCTTTGCTCCATTTCAAAACATGTGATACGATTTATTGCGACATCAAAACAAATGCTTTGATTTTCTTCTGACCTCGGAAAAAGTCAACTCCCATGCCGATTGTTGTAAAAACTTCATTGCAGATAACTGTCGTAATAAATACTTCTTACTTCTTGACCTATCTCAATCCACAGACGCATTATTAAATTCTCAGCCAATTTTCAAGTCCTTAACTTCCGCAGTTATTAAAAAAAACACCCGATATATCAGTCGATAATTTACAAGATACCTAGAGTTGTGTTTTTACAAAAAAAAGTGACTTACAATAGAAGTATCCCAAATTCAAAACAGAACAAAATATTTATTTGATTAACAATAAATACAAAAAGTAGTAACAAATCCAGTTACATGTGATGAAAATGATATTCTGGAAAAAGTGTTCGAAACATAGAAACCTATTATACAATTGCACAACGTATTAAAGCTTCAGCTGCACAAACTGAACGTCGAGGTCGAACTGAACTATCTGAATTTGAAAATGCAAACCTAACGAGATGATCGAATTTATTCGGTTTGTTCATAAAATATCCACTTTTGTAGCCATACAAACAAAAGTGGATATTTTATTTATTGATTTAAATAAATAAATAAATAAATAAATAAAATATCCACTTTTGTAGCCAAACAAATTTACATATCTTGGAGCCGAGAGATGATTGTGTATAAATGATTTTTAGGACATTATTTCCTGCGTGTCAAATTGTGCATGAACTACTTGATCGGAAAATGCTTTTACGAAACCTTTCCAAACTGGAAAACCATATACATCCAAAGGTTGGATCATCCCTGTAGTACTTTTTGCTATAAGGTAGCGGGGCAATGACCTGTCCATGAATCTAATAGTAAAATACTTCGCTGACCTGTGTTTGGTATAAACACATCCAAAAACCAACTTGTGAATAATTCGTTAGTTAACTTTCCAGACGATGATGCTTTTGCCACTACATTTGTTGAATGAAATAAAGACTCTTGAACGCGGGGTCCAAATTTTCCTTCTGTTTCTTTAAAAATGATATATAAAGGAGACATAAGTTTACCTGTAGCAAAAATCAATGGAAGAACTGTAAAACTGTGAGTTGTTGATTGTACAGATTACACTACTGCTTCGACGGTTTTAGAACCTCGGGGAACTAAAGTGCGAGTTGAATGTAACTCTAGCTGAAATCTACTTTAATCTGCATTATATTCTGTATACCATAAGTTTCTATATGTTATTGTTGTTATTTACAAAAGTGCCCGCAATTTCCTGTAGTCTTTCTGCACTTGTTCCGTATGATCTGCTGATAAATTTATTAATTTTTCGTGATACAATCCTATATGACCTTTTAAAATGCGATATCCATTTTCCATATAGTTCCAGTTCCATTGCAGTTGCGAACTTATTAAATACATAATCTGCTATTTTTAAAAGCTTTTCCCTTCGTGAACCGCCTTGTTCTAACGATTTTTCCCACCTGTACAATTGTGGGAAGCAGCTGGACTTTTTTAAGGCGATGTCGTACCGTAGATAAAGATAATCGATCTCTTTTTCCACTTTTCCAATAGTTGACAGCATCTTGTTTGTAATCAGACGTAATGATTCCTATATTTTCTTCATCTGTACAGGGTGTTTGTTCTTCCTCTAAAACTCTTCCCTGATGTTCAAATGTAGGTGGTTCATCTTCATCAATATATTGTGATGTATGTGGACGGTTCATGTTTAAAAATTCTAAAGGAATTTCGGTTTGCGCCTCAAAAGACATATCTACCATGCTTCTACTGATCAATTCGCAAAAATATCGTGTAACTCCTGCTCTCGAGGTGATGGTACCGTTCTTCTATTTTCATTATTAGTAAAATTGTACGTCAACATCAACAAATGAATAATGTCAACTGGATTTATTACTACCATTTTGCACGATATGAAAACTCAGTAAACTGAAAAACTACAAACTGCACAGATTTCCTTTTCGATCAATTTATATATAACGGCAAAGATTCGTTATCAGTCACATGATATGAAGTATTAATAATTACGTACATCTCATACACTTATATAAAAAAAATTATCAATTTTATTAATTAACAGGCGTTTATAGATTGACAATGAGTGTATTGATTAACTTATTGATAATTTTAATTACAAAAATAAGATAAATCACGTGCAAAATGAGTGATACCTGATACTGCACAAATGAATAAAACTTCAAGTCCTATCATTATTTAAATCATTTTCTTGTTAATAAAATAATTTCAATGTCAATATTTTGGTGTTAATTTTTAATTAGAACCTTATCAAACTAGACAATCGTGAAAAATATGAAGCCGCACAGGAAGGTTCCGATCCAAGAACTAAAAATCAAAGAAAGTATGAGACGTGTTTTCATCCCCTAAAAATTCTTTTCGAGTGTTAAAAAATTTAGCTGCACTCCACCCGAAGTGGACTATTCGCCCAGAGTAATGAATTATTAATTTTAATTTTTATCTTTGCTGATACCGAGTTATTCGCAGAAATTTCGAAGGGTGCTTTTTCCCGCTTAAAATGTTTTTGGGCCGATAAAAAATGGCTCCGTGCTTCCCCTACGGTGAACTACTAACCCACAAAGTTTCAATTTTTTTTTTTAATTTTCAGATTGGGATACTTCTTGCATTGGACCTTCCAATTGCTTTTCTGGAGTTAATAAAAAAAAACATTTTAAGTTGAGTTTAACATAATTTATAATAACTTTTGTGCTGTACAATCAAATTATGAAATTACTGGAATATCTCCATTTTAACTGTATGCTCAAGCACCCGTTATATTCGAACCTCACGGATCAGAGGATCAGGAGGTCAGTTCTTCGTGTATGGCAAACCACTGGCTATAACTACAACTTATATTCTCCAGAAAATTTTAATATCTAAGGAATTTTAATTAAACAACATTATGTATAGAATTTCATATTTTATACCATTTTATACCGATCCGTTAATTATTCGAAGCAATTATATATCTTCTAAAAAATTCTCCAGGTTTAATGAATCGGAATTAATCTTACACTGACTTTAACGATCGAAATCGTTTACATGTGTGTGTATAATCTATACGTTTTGTATATTTGCAGAGTTTTATGACTACTTTCATGTGTACTTAACTTGCATCTTGTAGGCAGAAATTGCAACGTTTTATATACGCATGTTTAATTCATCAGTGCGTTCTGAACACGATTAGATAAAACGAAGACTCCAACAAAGAAAGCTTGCTTTTTTTATTTAATTTGTGTTTCAGTAATCGAATTTCATTGGAAACGAAAACTTTCAGTTTATAAAATAATATATGTATGTATTTAATAGTTGAAGTAGATTCTTGTCCGATGAAATTTCATAATGAATTACTTTAAAAACGCACACTAAAATCACCGTAAATTTAACTGAATGACTAAATGGCTTTCCTCAATCGTTCTATTCATAAATAAACTTCGACAGACCCATCAACCTCATCAATCGAATCGACTGTGTACCTACAAATCACAAAAGTATGCGAAAAGTCACACGCTTTAAATAACGTTATGTTAATGTGCACTTAAGAGAAGTAAACGTTATCGTAAATTTATGAAATAACGGTTCGTTGTTTCTTTGCGATTTGCATGGTACATGCAAAACTGTTTAAGTATAAATTAAATGTAGCGCTTACATAATTTATTCATAAGTACGACACGAAAGTTCTTTTGTAATCCAAAGCTCTTTGTAGCTTTTTGTCCGTACCAGAGAAAAAACAATAGTATTTGTTAACACAGTCGTAGAATTTATATCTACAAATTATTACTAAAATGAAGATACCCACAATGAATAGAAAATGTTTACATTTGATTGTATAATAATGTTTATAATAAAATATTATACACTTTTAAGAAAATCGTGTAACACAAATGTGTTACACTTACGAGAATTTATTATAGTACAAAAGTCAAATTAGTAAGGAACTTTTTGCTCCAAAATGGAGCAATAATTTTGCTACAAACAAATGTAAACTTTTTAAGGTAGAAGTGGAAATACACTTCTGGACAAAATTAAGGAACCACCAAATAAACTTGAAATAACTTTTCTAATTTACAAGTTATTTTTAATAGAATTTCCACATGTCATAAATTGACGTTTATTAAACACAATTCAAATAGTGTGCCATGAAACAATTAACAATAGCTAAGCCATTCCCTGCTAGGAAACTGAAAATCAACAAAAAGGCCCAATTGTTGGCACCTTTTTAAATTATTTAATTAATAAAGCGTGCTTCTTGTTTCGAAACTTAGTGAATTTGTTTGCATTAAGTTATTTAAATATGTCTAGACGCCATTGTAGACCAGAAGTATGCCAAATGATTATTCTTCTTCGTGAAGGATATTCACAGAGAAAAGTCACTGGAATTCTAAATACCAACAAATCTGTGGTATAGAGGGTTGCAGCACGGTTGAGAAACACTGCTAGTATCAAAAGAAGTCGCGGACAAGATACTAAGAGAAAAACAACACGCAGAGAAGATCGCTTTATCGAACTTCAGAGTTTAAAAAAGCGGTTTGTAACATCTCGTGAATTAAAAAATGATCTTCGATTAGCCACTGGAAAATAAATTTCTACAAAACGGTAAGAAGAGGACTAAAAGAAGTCAATTTGTCTGCTAGAAAACCAGCAACAGGTCCAACTCTCACAGCTACGCACAAAAGAAATCGCTTAAACTTCTGTCAAAATCATCAAGGTTGGGACGAGGGGCACTGGAACTCCGTTTTGTTTTCGGACGAGTCCAGATTCCTTCTAAGCAGGAATGATCGCCGTGCTCCTGTCTTACAAAGACCAGGTAAACGATTTGCACCGTGTACCATTCGAGAATTTGACAAATTTGGTGGGGGGTCTGTAATGGTTTGGGGTGGTATACAATTTAATGGTCGTACAGAATTGGTTCTGATACGAACAGTAAGAAGAGATAGAGACGAGATTATTGTACCCCATGTTCAACCATTTGCCGAAAATTTCGGCAATGGATTCATTTTTATACAAGACAATGCCAAACCGCATACAGCTAACATTGTCACAGCTACGTTGAGAGATGTAAATATCCAAAGTTTGGAGTGGCCTGCCTATTGAGCATCTCTGGGATCAATTGGGCAATAAAATTAAAAATGCACAGAGACCACCAGTAACACTTGATAAGTTCTCTAACATGCTTGTTCAAGAATGGGAACAGATACCTCAAGAAAGTATACGAAACTTAATCTCAAGCATGCCAAGAAGATTAGCAGCGTGTATTGCTGCAAGAGGAGGGCATACACTTATTACATATAACTTATTACAAATTAGAATATAAGTTCATGAGAAGACCAATGGTATTTCAAAGATTTAAAATATTTTAAAGTTTGTTAAATTTAATAGCCCTTAAATCGACTAAACTGTAAGGAAACACTTAGATTTATATATTTATTCGTTTTATTAAATTTCGTTATGTTGTTTTAAATTTATTTTGAATTTTACTGGTGGTCCCTTAATTCTATCCAGAAGTGCATATCTGATTTTTTTAATTTTCACAATTTAACAATTGTGTTAATAATTAACTTATACAAATATTCAACTATTTTAATCTAGAACAGTACTTTTAGATTCGTGTAAAGATAATAAACTCGAACGTTGTAAGTTAATCCGCTTGAAAATTATAAACGTTCTCGAGCTGTAAATTAGCAAAAGAGAGCATTTCTAATCTTGCGAGAGAAAACACGGCGAATCAGTTCGTCTGAGTTTAATAAAGCAGAAAATCCGGTAAACTTTCTATACCAGTTAATGCACCGCCAAAGAACGAAAAAAACTCGGAGAATTAATTTTTGCTTTAACTGTGTATTTATGCGCCATAAATAAGAGATCGTTTTCCAAGCTACTACTTAAGTATTCCTGTTAGGAATAAGCCATAACATATTCGAATGAGCTTTGAAACTTGATAACCTGTTTTTGTTTGACCTGACCAACATTGGTTATCTACTACATGCAAGGTGATTCTTGAATGGACCGACAAAAAAATATTAACGAAAGAAAAAGAAAAATTTACGAGACGAGAACCAAAATTGACAGCTTTAAAAGCGTGCAATAAACGTTTAGGGTGTTACGCAGAGAATCGTCGTTCAGTCGTAAATTAATTACACACAGTTGTACAGCTGATGATGAATACGTCGTCATCCAACTGTATTAACTGTTACGAGATTAATTAAAATCAATTATGTCCGTTTTCAAAGGTCCACAAAAGTAAGTGAAGCGAATAATTTACGACAGGTAATTCCGTCGCTAAAAAAATAACATACTGAACGCACGTATTGAATTATATTAGACTTTGTACAAATTTGTGTTAATAATTCGTTTTTTATAATAAGAGAATTTGTTTCTCATTGAACGGCACACACAAAACGAAATGATAATAATTAACAAACCAAACAGATTATAAACGTGTTTACTGATTATAATCTTTTAAATTCTGAGGAGGATCTTTCGTTTCTATATGATGTACAACATTGTGTGTCGAATCTTATAATTTGTTTGATAGCCTCAAAACTACTTGAATGCTAATTTCTTCTGCATTTTTGGACTGGTTCAAGTTGAGAATAAAGGTTTTATGATATCTGCATCTTGAAATTCTTTTTTGCCTATCTTGAATTTGTCCGGTGCCAGTCTGCGGGGTTTATAGTGTATAGGAGGACCTTTCATTTCTATATGATGTACAACATTATGTTTCGGATCTTATAACTTGTTCGATAGCCTCAAAACTGTTTGAATGCCAACTTCTTCTGCATTTTCGGACTGGTTCAAAGGTGAGGATGAAGATTTTATGATACCTGCATCTTGAAATACTTGAAATTCTTTCTTGGCTATCTTGAATTTGTCCGGTGCCAGTCTGCGGGGTTTATAGTGTACAGGAGGACCTTTCGTTTCTATGTGACGTATAACATTATTGTTTCTGACCTTGTAACTTGTTCGATAGCCTCAAAACTGCTTGAATGCCAACTTCTTTTGAAATTTTCGCTGGACACTTCATTTTAATTGAAGTCAAAGGATCTAAAATTTGTTGTCCATGGATATCTACCATTAAAATAGCATCTGTAACTAAAAATGCCCACTAAAAATTACGCCTTAAACCTAAATTCTCAGTCAATATTCGTTCTCCATAAACTTTTAATGTTGAGCCACTGGCAGACTGAAAGCTAAAGCGTAGTTTGTAACATTGTGCTTTGTCTTTGAACTTTGTTGGAAGAACATTTAGATCTGCTTCAGTACCTATTAAGAATTGAATTTTTGATCTCTTTTGTACTAAGTACAGTCTGCGTTTTTTAAAAATTCACAGGGTGTGCCACATTTTTTGGCTTGATTCCCAATGGTTCTGTGATACGAACAGGCACCTTCGTTTCTGGTACCCAGAAGGTTTTGGCTGTGGTTACGATTACGGCTCTGACTATTCCTTCTCGAAAAACCTTTTGTATTGAGTACTTGTGAACGACTTCTCTGACTTCTTATTTTGTAAATCTCCAATTCCATGTTTTCTAATCTGCACAAGATTGTGTCTGATGGTGTAATTCTGTAGTACTAGTGTCCCCACGTTTTATAGATTTTACTGAACTGCTTGCAGTAGAAGCCACATAATTTTGTCTGCTGTTTCTGCCACCTAATTCTCTAATTCTACATTGGTCAGCGATAAAAGAATTGGTAGAATAGGGGATGGCGTTTGTTGTAGAAACAATTCTTGCAGAACTTGCATCGCTACAAACATGCCAAGGCTTTCGTGATCCTAATTCTTGTCTTGAACCTAGTTGTTTCGTTTCTATGTTTTCTGTTAGACTTATTCGGTTTATAATTTAATTCTTTAATTTTGTGCATAGAGCTATCAAATCAGGTCTAATATTTAATAACAACTCACATGCAATTTCCGGTGGTAAAACCGAAAGTACATGGCTAGATTTCACGAATAATTCTAGGGGATACTAAATTAAATTTGTCTGCTGAAGTTTGATCATTTGCGTTTCCAATAGATTATTTCATCTGAGATATTTTAAGTTCGAGAACTTTCAGTTGGGGTCGCCAATTGAAGTTTTGTTTCATTCAATACAATGATAAGTGTAATACTCAATATTATTTTATTAAATTAATTAATGACACCATTGGATTACCTGACCGGGAAATTGAAATAATTACTAACATATTTTTTTTTGTTTCTCGTCAAGTTGTATTTTCATATGTATCTATGGTTTTGATTGCAAATAAATATCTAATCAGAAATTGTCTTCGTTTAAAATCCCACTACACTTCCGTTTAAAGGTCAAGTATACGCCCGACATCGCACTATGGTCCTGCTCTATGTAAGCGTTTGCCAAAAATACATTTTGGGAATATCATCCTACATCATGCAAATTATTTTTGTAATAAAGTAGATAGACTGAAGTTTTATTTAACCAAATATTTTATCATTTGAAGCTTTAACACTTAAGTTACACACTCTCAAACTTGACCGTTTCGGATACTGGGGAAGGATGCGCACGCGTATGCTTCGCTAACGTAATATACCTATATAAAAATAATTTTTGATGTTTAATATGCATTAATTCAATTGATATATTTAATTAAACTCATTATAAACATTTTAAAAAATAACTTTGACTAAACTTTCAATTATTATCGGTCTTTGTCCAAACCAATTTTTTAGTACACATACGGAGGTAGTTTATCTATCCATAAAATGCAATAAATTTATACTGCTTTTCGATGCATTTCTATGTGAAAACGGAAAATGTTTGAAGAAGGGTTGGATTACTGCTTTTTAACGCGGAACGTAATTGTTCGTAATTTACATTTTTAAACATTTATACATAAACATATATGTTCTAATGATAAGAACAAACAGTTTTTTTTATATTTTTCATTATTATGAAATTTACCTGCGGTTTATCGTAACGAGGAGTAGAGGTGTTCTTCAACTTGATGCAAAAAAAAAATTAATGGCCTATGTGGTACGAGATATTCTCACGAATGCATCAAAACTAAAAGGAAAAAAAAAATTCATACGGACATCCGGCAATTCCCTGTGAAATGTTTAGAACCGCTGGACGCAACGGACGGTGACCTTCACTCACATTAAGTATTCGAAGTTCCCCCCTGCGCGAGACGTAAACATAGGTCGGCTCGACGAAGCTGGGATTCACATGCGTTACGGAATTGGTTTTGTTTTCGAATATTTTCCACTGCGTGCGTCGAGTTCGTCTATTGCATTTACTTCTCCGGCGTACACTAGATTTTTTAAATGTCCCCACAGATAAAAATCTAATGGATTAAGGTCTAATATTTTCTAATATTTAAATTTACATCCTCTAGGAGTTCCGGCAAATTAGTTTGCAAGGAACGTAAATACACCATTTCGTGCAAGGGATTAGGTTAAACAATACAATTCCGTTTAAAGTGCCGTTTAACATACCTGTGCACAGATTGACCGAAGCGCGTTGTTGAAAACCACGGCGCCTTATTGCATGAGGATTTTTTTCTGCCCACACTGCATCCCTTGTAAACACTGATTCATCGTAACGCTGTGCATACAAACGTCTTGCAACCAACGCATTTTGACCACATTCGCCGTAAATTGAAATCATATCCACAAGATCAGTATTGGAAAATTCGGTTTTCAACGCGAAAAAGTACAGCTGATAACTGACCCACTTAAACAGCCGATGCTGACATCAGCAAATTTTTCCGAGTACGTAATTACGTCATAAAAATAAACTAGGGACTATCAAATTGTTGCCAGGACTGAAAACTGATTATCCTGATGTGTTGTGTTAGGTTGATCAACGGTTTTCTTTTTGTAACGAACTCTACCGCTTTACTCAAAACGAAACAATTAAAAATAAACCTTATATCAGCAAAAAGCTACATTTAAGGGCTATCCATTTCAGAAAAGTATGAGATACCGATTGTTTCGTAAGTATCGATCACTCTGTATAATGCAAAAAGATATCTTAATTTTGTTCATATTTTCATAAAGGTCAAAGTTTTAAAAATATTGCGTTATATTTTCGTCGGTCTGTGCCATCTCAGTAATCAGAAATTCATATTCAAACTAACTGAATGTTTGAAGAATTTTTCAAAAAAAAAAAATTATTTTACGAAAGTAGTTCAATGAAATCAATATACTGGGTGTTTCTTAACTTCCTACAAAAAATGCAACCAGTAAAAGTTTACATTAAAAGTGATAGAATGAAGCAGTTTTTGTATAAATAACAATTGATTAATAAATATTACAGATAATAAATGTTTTTGGCGAACGATGAAACAGTTTGATAGTCCCTGGTTTATTTTTATTACGTACTCGGAGAAATTTGCTGACGTCAGCATCGACTGTTTAAGTGGGTCAGTTGTCAGCTGTACTTTGTCGCGTTGAAAACATAGCCAAATTTTCCAATACTGTTCTTTTGGACATGATTTTAATTTAAGGCGAATGTGGTCAAAATGCGTTGCTACAAGACGTTTGTATGCACAGCGTTACGACGAATCAGTGTTTACAAGGGATGCAGTGTGGGCAGAAAAAATCCTTATGCAATAAGGCGCCGTGGTTTTCAACAACGCGCTTCGGTCAATCTGTGTACAGGTATGTTAAACGGCACTTTAATCGGTCTATTTGTTTTACCTAATTGCTTGGACGAAATGGTGTATTTACGTTTCTTGCAAACTAATTTGCCGGAACTCCTAGAGGATGTAAATTTAAATATTAGAAAATATTAGACCTTAATCCATTAGATTTTTATCTGTGGGGACATTTAAAAAATCTAGTGTACGCCGGAGAAGTAAATGCAATAGACGAACTCGACGCACGCAGTGGAAAATATTCGAAAACAGAACCAATTCCGTAACGCATCTGAATCCCAGCTTCGTCGAGCTGACCTATGTTTACGTCTCGCGCAGGGGGGAACTTCGAATACTTAATGTGAGTGAAGGTCACCGTCCGTTGCGTCCAGCGGTTGTAAACATTTCACAGGGAATTGCCGAATGTCCGTATGAATTTTTTTTCCTTTTAATTTTGATGCATTCGTGAGAATATCTCGTACCACATACGTCATTAATTTTTTTGCATCAAGTTGAAGAACACTCTGTATATTTATACTGTGTAATCAGCTCACTGCTGCGTATCTAAGAATATATAAGGTGTTCCGTTAAAAAAAATTGTTTTTATCGATTTTTTTCTTAATTTTTTTGCCATAGGCCTCAAAGAAGAAATACGCATCGTTGAGCCACCTGTACAAAACCTAATTCAATGTGATAATCCTAGCACTGGAGAACTAAAAGCTAGAACCAACAAAGGTGTTTCCATTTTTCGACTATAACTATAGAACTCGATGATGAAGTATTCGATTTACTGGAAAATTATTCTTTCAGGAGAATTAAATTCATAATATTTTTTTTCGTTTAGTTTTTGTGCACATTTTCTTTTTTGATTGTACAATTATTACATCACTAATAATATTATTTTGCACTAGTTTTAATAATGATTTACATCTTCTACATATAGCATTTGTAACTAATTATATTTCTTTATTTTCTTTTTAATAAATTACTCACATTTCAGTGATTTTTCATTACACACGTCAAATCTTACCTCTTTTTCATCAAAAATACAAAATTTAATTAAAAAATATCAATAAATGGCGAAGTTATAGAGTTTTGACAAAATTCACAACATTTGGCACCTAATGCGCCGCCTACTTATGACATTTATTTCGTTTATCTGCCGCTCTTTCTTAACCATGGACGTATCGTCATTTTGGAGAAAAATTTTCATTATTTCTGGAAAACTAAAATACATAAAAATCTAGAGTAAAAGTGAACTCATCTAACGTAAATAAAAGACAACTAATAACGTTTAAGTTGAAATTAAATTTGCAAATATTTTTATTAACATACTACGAAACTATATTATCATTATAGCGTCTGTGAAAGTAAATGATTTATTGGTTTTAAAATCAATTAATCAGTTGTATAAAGGAAATCAAATTTAAATTAATCATTACTTCGCCAGTTATAAAAGTATTATTTTATGTCTTGTTTTATTTGCACACACATAAATGACAACATTCATATACAGTTTCCAATGCTCTTTTTTAGTTTACCTTTTAACTGAATTATTATTTATTATCCAGGTGTCCCAGATTTTTTTCACAAATTAATGATCTTGATCGGCGTAATGACCCTAACACATTATAGCATCGTTATTTCTTCTGGGACACCACTTCTTATAACATTCAAAATAATAGCGTAGTCAATAGCAATGTGTATATTGATGTTATGAATCTCAATTTACTTGCATTCAACCTCGAAATTTATTTATAACAGTGGCTATCAAATGATGCCATCGCTAAGCGTTTTAAAGACATTTAAATTAATTACTCTAGCATTCCCGCATGTGATTAAAAGTTATTACTCGTTAGGAGTATCTATTTAGATGCTCTCATTCGATGTTCTCGTGGTTGATTGGCAAGGAAATTATTTTGCCTTACCTTGTAAAGTAGTTACTGTTTGATTGTCCTTTTGTGATTCCGATGTACCAAATCCGAATTTGGACGGCTTAAAATGGAAAAACGAAGGGGCATACCCCGATCCGGTCCGACTCATCGAGCTGAAAGCCTCCTCTCTATCCTCGGTGTAAACCCCATTTTTTCCTATGGCAGCCAACTGACGACCTTTCGGCATGAACATCACCAAAAATATTATGATGGACGTAGCCAGAAGGCCAAAGGCTAGGCAAGCATCTTTATGGCGCTCGTTGACCACGAAACCACATAACACCCACACCAGCCAGGTTGGTATGCAACATAAAACCGACAGGCCTATGTAGGTAGATTCTCGGTAATTACTGCGTATTCCCCTGGATTTCATGGCCAAAATGCTGACGAATATGATAAGGAAAATAACGTAAATCAGCGAGAGTAAGATGTCATGGTATGGCGTATGACAAATTCGTATCACAACGGGTTGTATTATATCATCAGCGGTGACCAATAAATGGTACCTGTGATTAGATACGTTTTCGATTGTTAAACTATCAACTGCGGGTGGGTTTGTGAGCAACCATTGCATACCAATCGCAACTTGAATGAGAATCGCAAATAATAAAAGCAGGCTCTGATACGTTGCTGGTAGATACACTCCACTGTTTAAACTGATGAGGAAGACGCACTTGACCAAAAGCGAAGCGAACACGATGCTGTAAGCCACCCCCGCACCGAATCTTACGATCGCGCACGTAAATTGCGTAGGGGTGGCTGCCAAAACTGCACCGAGGACCGCGCACGCAAACAACCCCAAGAGTAACATTTGCCCCAAGAATAAGTGTCTTCGACTCGGCGTGGTGCGCGAGGCCTTCATCAACACGTAAATTTCAAAGCAAACAATAACAATCATGAGAACACCGGCTAAAGTTAATAAAGGAATCACCCAGGCTTCGTTCCTCAAAAAGCCCGAATCACTTTTGCTCTCCGGGGAACACCCGATGCACGCTGTTTTTGTAATGTGTGATTTCGGAGGTTCCGTCGTCTGCGTCGGACGTTCCGGAACTAAAAAATATTCCGTGCTGAGTTGCACGCGCCTCTCCAGGGCATAACTTTGATTAAAATCGCCCATGGTGAAGTTTTTTGAATAACCGCCGACACTATCGAAACTTTTGTTGAAGTAACTCTCGATTTTGCGCGTGAGATTGGTCCTTTTGCCGAACGCGAGCGTCTCCACCAAATCACTGAACTCCATTGTTTAAATTTTTGCCAAGTCGCCGAACATGAAGCGAACGCTTAGCTCTGAAGCAACCGGCGGACTGCTTCATCAAGGCGGGCCCGAGCTACAATGACCTCTTTCCTCTGGAAGTCCTTTGATATACCGCGTTCATCTTATTGTGTGTGTGTATGTGTACTTTCGACGAGTTTAAAAATCGAGTTTAATAAACGCTCATTTCCAAGAAAAAATTAATTCGTGTTAAACATTACCTGTACTTTATTTTCTTTTATTTTTAATAAATAAATGGTTAAAAATATAATAAGTCTGAGAAATCGTCAAAATTAAATTAGTTTTGAAAATATTCACATATGAAAAATAAAAAAAAGGCTTAGGCGAATATTAATTAATTTTTTTAATCCCTTCTGAAACCGCGACGGTTTATTACTTACATTTAAAAACCAGAAACCACGCCTTCGTCAAGACGTGTTGCCATCTTTAGCGTTCCCTTGATGGACATGTCCGTAAAGGTCTTTATAATAACTTTCTAGGATTATTCCCATATATCTTTACAAGAACAAGGCACTTAGCATTAACATTGACTCTCGCCCTACCCTTATGATTAAATTTTATAGTATGCGGTTGAATTAATAATAATCTTGAATTTATCTAAGTTGCCTACCTTCCAGGAAAGTATCAGTCAATTCTGCCGATCGCTATTCGTCGCGCGTGGGCATCAGATAGCCGTTCTCACGCGTTAAGGGTTTATTATCCATGTGATTATTTGTTTACCGCAATGCTGTCAATCAGCGGGGAATTACCCAAAATTGCGGATATTACGAAACTGGAGCTTCCCTTTAGTATATTTTTCTTTTATTGAAATCCATAATTATTTTAATTTTGAAATTTGTATCGCCTTCTGTTTTGCATTGATGTTGCTTATTTCGCTTCAAGATTTGTCAAAAAATAGAAAATCCCTCCTCAATTATAATATAATAATAATAATATGTTCTATTCCCTATTGGATGCATAAAGCTAGGTAAGGTCAACACAAAATCAAATTAATAGTGAATATAACAATATTGTACCATAAAGAAGTTAAAAAAAACGTAGATGGGGCCATTATTTGATTCCATTCTTAAATTTCGGATAATATTTTCACTCGAGATCCCTCCTACTTGAAGCTTTGATGCGACATTAAGTTTATTGAGTTTTTGTTATAGTAACAATTTTAATAATGTGTTTTTTAAGTGCACAGCATAAATCTCTTAAATTAAGAAGTTTTAAATTTCCAGGCAATTTATTATAAAGTTCCAGATCTAATTGTAACGAAATAGTACTTTTAAGTCTGTGAGGTTGAATTTGTAAATTTGATTTAGGCTGCGTTGTACAAAAGGTTTAAACCAGAATTAAATTTAAGCCTAAGTTAGAACGTGACACACAAAATGTCGTATGTCATAAGGAGTATCACATTCTAATTTAGGATTAAATTGAATCCTGGCTTAAATGTTTTATATAACGCAGCCTTAGATCGTAAGTTAAATCCGTGTTTATCAGCTTTTGTGACATAAGACACATTTAATTTTACTTGTATTATTTGTTTATATATATACAGGTGTTCTTCTACTTGATGCAAAAAAATTAATGGCGTATGTGATCCGAGATATTCTCATGAATGCCTCAAAATTAAAAGGAAAAAAAAAATTTAAAAATTCATACCGATATCCGGCAATTCCCTGTGAAATGTTAAAAACCGCTGTTCCCTCCTGCGCGAGACGTAAACATACTCGGCTCGACGAAGCAGGGATTCACATGCGTTACGGAATTGGTTCTGTTTTCGAATATTTTCCACTGCGCGAGTTCGTCTGTTGTATTTACTTCTTCGACGTACACTAGATTTTTTTTAATTCCCACAGATAAAAATCTAATGGATTAAGGTCTAATATTTTTCAATATTTAAATTTACAACCTCTAGGAGTTCCGGCAAATTAGTTTGCAAGAAACGTAAATACAGGTGCAGTAATGATATTATTCTTTATGAACAGCGGTTTACAATGCGTATCCTGAGGAATTCCTTCTAACACTCCTAACGCCTTTTTTGTAATGTCATTATTTTGCACATACGTTTAGAGTGACCCCAAACTTCAATTCCATAAGACATTTTGTTGTTTTCTCAGTTATTGTTTTAATTCTATTTATTGCAAAGAGCAGCTCATAAATTATCAAGATTATTTTGCCACTTTACATATGTAACCATATAGATTCCAAGAAATTTAATACATTTTGTTTCTATCTGCCTATCTGACGTAAAAATTGCTTCAATAGTTTCTTTCTGTATTTAGTGACATTTTACTTGCATTAAACCATTCTTCAGTCTAATATTGTAGTTGCAGAATTTGTTTTTTCGTATTTAGTAGCTAATGTAGTGCCGTCGGCGTACAATATGGAATGGCAATTCATTGATTTTGGTAAATCATTTCTGAAAATATTAAATAATAAGGGTCACAAAATTAAGCCTTGTGGTACTCCTTTGTTTACCAAAACCATTTTACTGTTCCTGTTGTTATTTGAACAAATTATATTGTGTTCTCTAGATAAGGTACAATCAATTGATGGGGTACACTTCTAATTCCATAGTAAACCAATTTTTCCATTAACAAAGAGAGGCATACGCAATCAAAAAGTTACTTTAGTAATTTTATTACCTTCCGCGTTTGTCATAATGTAATTTACAAGTGATATAATTGCTTGAGTAATATTGTTTTTGTCTAAAACCGAATTGTTCCACAGCAAAATAGTTGTTACTTTAAAAAAAATCGTAATACGTTTTGCTTTAATTTTTTCAAATATTTTTGAGAACGACGGCAGGATTGCAATTGGACGATAATTATTGCAGTTTGTAAAATCATTCTTTTTTGTAGATAGGTATGATTTTTGCGGTTTTCAGGCAATCAGGACACTCTCCCGTTTCAAACATTGAATTTATGATTTTTGATAATGGTTCCGCTGTAATGGATGAGATTTGTTTAAGTAACTTTGTGTTGATACCCAGAGAATCAATAGTACTGCTGGTCCTTAGACTGTTTATGATATTTTGAACTTCCTCAGCTGACATAGAATTTATAAATATAATCTTTCCACTTACATGTAATTATTTGATGTATGCTTTGATGTAGGCAATTGACCTGTAATTTGGTTCGCCATGTTTTTAAAATAATTATTCAATTCATCACATATTTATTGGAGACGGTGTTTGCCTTTTCAATGTATTATTAATTACCTACCATGTAGTCTTTGTTTTGTTATCAAAATTGCCTTCATATTGTTTATCCTTTTTTCGCCTTCTGTAGCATCATTGAATTGTTTTTTGATTCTAGGAAAAATTTGTTTAATTTCTTCATTTCTTGTTGTTTTGTAGGCATTATATATTAAGCCCAAGAGTTCTTTAATTGCGGATAATTGTGGTGATAGATTCATACGTTCAACTTTGTTGTTTTTTCGTACTAGGCCAAAACTTAAGTCAAAGTTAAAAATTCGTTATCATTACTAGTTATTAATAGTTTGTTATTATTAGTGACTGGATTCAGGAATAAATTTTAAAAAATGTAAAATTTTGATTTTACAACGCAATGCAGTTGATTAATAATAAATTTAAAAAAGACAATTTGAAAAGAATCATCATTCTTTTGTCATCACAAAACAAAGAAAACAAAGTAATAAAAATTCAAAAAATAAATACGAGGATCAAGCTGAATTTATTGAGAATAAAAAAACACGGTTAATATTTTCTAGGATTTTATTTTAAATATGCTCGAAGTAATTTCTTTCAGCAATGAGACCATTTTTTCTTTCCACTGTTCAAAAGCTCCCAACCAATCATCTTCAAAATAAGCGTTAACTGCTTCTTCTCTTCTTCTGACGAAAACCTGCTCCGCAAAAAAGCCCAAAAAATAGCCAAAAGTCGCACATTGCTAAATCAGGTGATAGCGGTGGATGTTTTATTACTTTTATATTTTTTTCAGCCAAAAACTGGAGAGTTAAAGCTGCCGTATGGGACGATGGCATTATCGTGGTGCAGCATAATTCCTTTATCTGCAACTCTACTGAACACTTAAGGTAAACATTTTTCAGTGTACCATTTTGCTGTAACTGTCTTTTGTCTATCTACCTTAATTGCCTTTACTAGACCCGTATTTCTGAAGAATACCGGATACATAACTTTTTTCATAGCTCGCTGCTTCTTAATCATTATTGGAGTTTCCTCATCTTCGTGAATCCATACACAAGTCTCTTGGCGGGTAGATACGTTGAAAAAGATAATGTAATTCTTTATTTCTGTTTTGATATTCATAATTTTTACGGTTTGGCAGTTTAAATGAAATTTAAATTTATTAAACTGTTTTTAAATTTCGAAAATATAACTTTGAAGGATTGTCTTGTTTCAGGATACCACTCATGGTAAAGATTAATCGCTACTTCTGAATTTTCGCCAACTTCTATCAAACGCTTTAACAATTAATATTAGTAAAGGAGACAATGGTTTAGAAATAATAAATTTAAAAAGTTTATATCCGTAAATATAAATCAAAATAGATTACATTCGTAGATACGTATTTCGGCAGTTACGCTGCCATCTTCAGTTCACACGCAAACTTACAAGGTAAAGGCACTTCATGAAGTCTTGGGTTGGTATAAATATTGTAACGTTCGGTGATTGTAACATATCGTATTTCTCGTAGTTTTCATACATGTTTAATTATCTTCCTAAGCCTATTTTATGGAGATACTAAAATTCAAGATAAATGCAAATACTGTAAGAGATTGTCAAAATTTGACAGCAGCCTAGCAGGAAGTTAGAAAAACTTCAATTGTTTAGTTATCGTCATCTATAGCCTACTTCGATGCTGTAAAAACAATTAAATTTTTAATTAAAATTTTGAAGTTCTATATCTCAAAAACTGTTTGAATAACATATTAAGTGTTTTATATTTATATGAATGGAATTTTATGCTCTTTTCAAAAACTTCCATACTTGTTCTTGCTTATACCTCAAATATTGAGCACTATAGAGAAAAGTAATCTAGAGCAATGAATTCTGCATGAAGAAGTGCCTTAAAGAAATTTTTACAGAAATCAAAAATGTTCCTAAACAAAAAAGTTATAAAGGCGTTTAGAAATTGTAGAATTTGGAAAAACACCTGTAGCTCCTAAGCGGTACGAGATATCGAAATGCGGCTTTCACTAATAATTTTGTCTTAAAAATCGAGCTTCAGGAGCCGAGGTCAGTTTTTGTCCAACTCTTCTAAAAATGGGTGTTTCCTATTAAGTGTCGAATTTAGCACACCCTCTAGAAAGAAGAAAGTAAGTTTGATCTTTCTGAATAAATAATATGTAGCAATTCTTTTTCTTTAATTATACAGGGTTATCAACAATATCAGAATCTCATTTAAGCAACCAAACTTACACTGATGGTAATGCTTAAAATAAATTACTCCCTCCAAGCTCCAACTACAATAATAGGATAATAAAAGAATTAATAAAAAAAATGCGAAACCTTAATGTTAATTTATTAAAATAACGAATCAAATTTATAACACTGCAACGTCGTGATTACAAACATATGAACCACAAACACACAGATAACAGAAATAGACAGACGACTCATCAAATGTTTTAAATTTAACACCCCAATTTGGAGACAATCTCGGTGTAAATTTCAAGGCAGCTCATCAAATATACGGCGGCAAAGTGGAAAACCGAAACCTGTAAATACAAGTAATATTTAAACAAATTCTTCAGTTTTCGAATTTGTGCAGTCAAAAGACAGCTATTTCACGAAATATTTTTAGAGCGTCCAGTCGTTCCTATCTCGTTGCCTATCTGAAGAGATCTATTATCTGTGGTTCAATTTATTTGCTTTTTTTAGTGACAAGCGTCGCCAATCCACGGGAAACAAATTTTCCTAGAAAGTTAGTTAATTTGGTCACTTAAAACTTCAACATTTTTGAAACCCCAGTATATTTTATGAAGCATTAAATATAAAACAATCATACTTTTGTCATTGAATTGTTTCAAAACATTACTTCAGTTAAGTAGTTTTAAAATGTTAAAAAACATTCCATCTGACAATCAAAAAGATTTTGCAATATATATATATTTCTTTTTTTTAAATAGACCTAACTGAAGTGAATGTAATCTCTACCCTCTTTCAAATTCAATAGCCTCAGATTTTCTTCAAATTCTCCATGTGTTAAATTCTGAAATAAAATAAATTCATTAACCATTTAAATATTTATAAAATAATTACCATTTTAACGCAAATTACAAATGGTGGGAGAGCATTTCTGAAATCAACGATGCTCAAAGGACGTCCAGCTTTATGATTTGCACCATCAAAAGGAACATAATACTTTCCTATCTTATTCTTATCTACATCACAAAAGGCTTGTACCTTCTGTTGGTTCTCTGGTGATAGAGATTTATAAAATTTTCTACCCTGCTTGCCACCATTCCATATGGTAAACTTCAACCACTTTGATAAGACCACTTTTTGTAATCTATCAATCCTAACATGCCAGATTGTTTTCCTAAAACAAAAGCACTTTATTTGCAAATAAAATAGTATTGTAGGTCAATGAAATCAATTACTCACTCGTGCACAGAAAATGTTGCACACCCAGAGTGATAACTATAAATTAAAAGAATGTCATCAACACGATATATCTTTCCTCTGTTATCTAAGTGTTTATAAAAAAATATTAGGTCTTCAGGAGTCCCAACTCCATCTTCTACAAATCCTCCAATTCTAAAATGTTCAAACTTTTATTAAACGACTAAAGAGTGCAGAGTGTCCCAAACCTCTAAAAAATTCCCTTTTACATACATTTTATCAAAAAAAGAAGTTTGAGACATTTTACGCATTTCTTGATAAAATTCAATTTAAATTAAAAGATTAATAATTCATTAAAAGACTTTAGCATAACATACTTATCAAACACACTTCTATGAAGACACCAGGTTGGCATAATAACTGTAGGCCCGTGTGACGTATAAACTTGGGTATTTAGTTCCATCTGTGACATAGAATTTGCCCAAGCTGTATACCTAATGGTAGAGTCATGAGGGTCTCTTTTAAATTTACTTCCAAAAATAGTATTTTTTGGAGAACCAACAGCTGCATTATATTGCATTAAGATCCTATCAGGCAACATGATATCATCAACATCTTGAAAGCACAGATAATCGCCGGAACTCAACGAAACCGCCCTATTTTTGGCATAACCAACACCTTTCGAGTGTCCACTCTCATTTTCGAACATATGAAACGGAATATCATTTTTGTTAAACGTTAAATTCCACCGGCGCAGTAATTCACTTGTGTTGTCTGTGCTTGAGTCATTGCATACACATACTTCTATGTTGAGAACGTCTCTGGCAGTTTGATTTAAAATTGCTTCGAAACACTGATCAATCCAATTTGAACCGTTGTAAATAGGTACTATAATGGACTGGAAGTTTTGAGGTTAGTTTTTTTTTCTGTTGTTAATTAAACGTGTCTTACCACATCGATTGCTTCTTTGATCATTCCGTATCCGTGTTTTTAACCATGAAAACCTATTCCTTTTTTCCTTTCCATTTGTAACATAACCTATATTTATGTGTTTACATTGCCTCCAGTGTTACCAACACGTAAAAGGTAGAAATCCCTCAAGAGCAGTATTGCAAATAGTCAGAAAACGAATTGTGGACATTAATCATTTTCTTCTACTACTTCAGTACTTTTTCTGCTACCTTCAAAATTCACTTTTTAATTTAATTAAAAACTAATATTTAGAAAAATTTTATTTAAATTCTTACATCCAAAAGACCTTAAAACTTTTTCATACCTAAACAGGTAAAAGGAGTCGTAATATGAACAACTGAAATCAATAAAACGGAAAATGTTCAAGAAAATGGCTTTTTTTCAGTTTTTTCATAATGTGAACATGATTTTATTAGAAATAGGTTAGAATCATTTGATGATATGTCAATTTATAAATAAATAGGTTATATTTTTTCGTGTAATTGTCAAGTAGACAATTAATTGACAAATATAACCAAATTTACAATTGGAAAAATTTCGTTTTCCGCTTTTTTTAAATTCAACTGAAGCTAATTTCTTTAAATTTTGCATTAAATTTAAAACCTGCTGCAGATTGACCGGAAAAAAAAACTGGCAATAATTTTTTTTTATTTTCAATATGCTTTAACAGCACGCGTTGCCACCTTGTACGAGATGACTTATTAAATTGCAAACTCATGTTGCAATAGCGAATTACTAGGGTCGGTTTGGTTTGTGGTGGAATTCTTGAGCTACTCTTCTGCTGACGATGCCTCAAATAGAACCAAAACAGAGAGATGCTCAAGGAATTCACTACAATCAAAACCGACTGACAACAAAATTGATGAAATTAAAAAAAGAAAGACAGTTCGAAAAAAATGATTTCAAAACAAAAAAAGCAAGATAATAAAAATTCAAAAATAAAACAATTTAAAAATATTAATAAAAATAAAAGACAAACGCCTTTACGACGTAATTTAATATGTACATACATTAATCCCTTCAGAAAAAAAGAAATTAAAAAGACAATGTGCAAGTAAAAGAAATAATAGAATTTGAAAAAATACGAAATATAAAATTATAGTAATAAAAGAAAACAAATAAAACAAAAGATAATCGATTTTACAGCGCAATTCAATTGATTAATAATAAATTTTAAAAATCAATTTGAAAAGAACGATGACGAAACAAAGAAAGCAAAATAATAAAAATTCTAAAAATAAATAATACATTAAAAAAATTGTAATAAAAACAAAAGACAATCGGCTCTACGACACAATTTAATAGATTAATAATTTTAAAAAATTAAAAGATGATAAAGTAAAAGAAAGAACAGAATTTAAAAAAATTACGAAATATAAAATTTAAATAATAATAAAAACAAAAATAAATACTACCATAAAAAAATTATAAAAACAAAAGACAATCGCCTTTACGACACAATTTAATAGATTAATAATTTAAAAAAACAAAAGATAATCGATTTTACAACGCAATTCAGTTGATTAATAATAAATTTTAAAAGAAATAACAGAATTAAAAAAAAACACGAAATATAAAATTTAAATAATAATAAAATCAAGGCAATTGATTTTACAGCGCAATTCAGTTGATCAATAATAAATTAAGAAAAAAAAAAATGAAAATAATGATTACAAAACAAAGCTGGCAAAATAATAAAAATTCAAAAAATCAATAATACAATAAAAACATATAAAAGCAAATGATAATCGCTTTTACAATACAATTTAATACATTAATAATTAAAAAAAAATGAAAAGAACGATGGAAAACTAAAAGAAATAACAGAATTTAAAAAAAAATTAATATAAAATTTAAATAATAATAAAAACAAAAGACATTCGATTTAACAACAGCACAATTCAGTAAATTAATAAATTTAAAAAAGAAACTGTATGAAACAAATACTAAACAGTAACAAAACAAAGAGTTATTTGCTTTTCACATGGTCAACATACTAAAAAAAAATTGCAAGAGATGGCGCTGTTCAATATCTCATACAATAATTCCTCATCAGATGATGGCTTTTTAATATACAGGTAGATCGAAATTGATTGTCCTGGTCCTACACTGTTTTCCACGAGCTTGATATCGATGTCTACAACCAATTATTAAAATGAAGTTAGTAGCATAGGGAGATTTGGGAAATACTGGATATCCCAAGATTTTATTGACAGTTCATTGCCGTTCATTCATAAAAATGGTTTATTTCGTTGTAATAGCAATCTGATTAAACAATAAGTATGTTTTTTATTAATTAGATTAGGTTTTGATGTAAGGTTTACGAATGCTTTTCGTTCTAACCTTGATGTGACAGATGTAAATATTGATATCAAACTCACGGAAAGTAGTGTAGGATCAGGATAATCAATTTCGATCTCCCTGTACATAACGAATGCGTGCATAAGAGGATTTCCTTCTACATAAACAACATTGTATTATCTAGGACCTGTCAACTTTCAACTTTTTTTACAATAAAATTTGAAAATTCCTTAATTCCTAATGGTTTGAAAAAAATCCTATAAGTGATTTATCCTTTAGGTTGGCAACGCTGCGTGACTCTTGCCTTGTCCGTTACCAATTGTCAAGTTGTGAATTTTAAATGTAACCAAAGTTTGAGAACAACAAAAAGTACTATTGTTTTCTCGGCAACGTATTTCAATAGTTGGTTGTTTTTTAATTATTTGGTAAATAAATGTAAAAATATGGTATTTTAAATTGTACAATCCTTGGTAATGTAGGTGTTACTTTTATTTCTGATTTGTTGAGAAATTTCACTCTCGAGCTCAGCTATTGGCAACACTGCTTGTCACATCACAGTGACGTTGTGACATATTTTCAATTGTTATCAGTACAAAAATGTCAAATCACTCCTGTGCGTTCTCCATAATATGTTAATTTCCAGTCTGTTTCTTAATACAAAATATGCAATGTTTAACTGTAACCCGCTAAATATCTGACAAAATGTCAAATCCGTTCGCCGCTCTTATTCAAAGGGTCTCACCCGAAGATGACCTGAAGAGAACGCCCAACGAAACCTGTGATACAATCGAAAGAATATTTGGTTTCACTTTGAATCAAAACAGAAGCACTGAAAGGGGTTTGATTTACCTGGAAGATCAAGCGCTTAGTTTTCCAAACAGGGACCTTGACTTGGAGCTCCTGGAACATGCGCTCTTTGAAAGGCTTTTCATGACGAACGTTGCAGAGGATGTACAAGTGAAAAGCAAAGAGCGAAACGTCGATCGAAATGTTTGTGAAACAGAAGTGATCACTTACTTATACGGGTGTTATAATAGTAACATTGAAACTAAAGATTTAAACGTGCGCAAATCAATCAAGTCATTGATAATGCGCAATGTTTTAACGTCATTGAAGCAACCTGATTTATATTCCAGTCAAGATTTATTTGCTCAGTTTTATGAAGTGTTGAAGACGGTCGATCCAAATTCAGAAATGTTTTTTAAGGATATTTATGAAAGCACATTGGCAGATGATGGTAGCTGTTTACTATGTTCATTAAGTTTCGTTAACTTAAATTCTTGTTTGATTGCAGAAGGTATAAATGGCATGGTAGAACCTTACAAGAAATTAATGAAGTTAATTCATATTGAGGTGGCGAAAGCTAACATCATGACATTCAATGTAAACACCATAATTATCCTCAATATGTTTGCTATATCTGAGAGCCTAGCTTGCATACTTTTGGATTATTGCCAACCTAAAAATCCCAGCTTGGGTATTGAATACGCGAACACTTTGCTTGGGGCACTCTTCAGTTTATCCATAATTCCTAAAACTGCGCTCGTCGAGTATGATTGTTTCGAAAACCCATTCGATATGGTAATTTAAAATTAATTCTGAAAGTAGACCCGCCCCCAAATATTTAATCGTAGGCAGGTATTGCAGCTTCTGAAGGAAGGTTGCATGTTGGTATGGTTAAGGTTACACAAGGTATTCATTCTTTAATACTGAATTTATTGAAAACCAGTCCCGGAGTCAAGCTAGGAATATTAGCTTGGCTAGGAGGATGTTTAAGAGCGAATGCGGATCACGGTAAGATGTGGAATGTGCAATCCATGGAGACAAGTTCGCTGAACACCGTCAGCGACGGCTTTATTATTAACTTCCTTATGATAATGATGAGGTTCTGTCAACCATTTTGTTCACCTGAAAACGAGAAGAAGATCCTCAAAGTTGATCCAACATATTGTGGGGTTAACGTATGTACTTTGATAATTCAACAAAATCAATGCAATGATATTTTATGCATTTCAGAATGAGAACTGTGCAGCTAAGGGAATTAGTTTGTTAGATCTTTCCAAAGAGACATGTTTAGTGCCAGTTTCAGATGAATCTGAGAAACCCTCATCTGAAAAGTACAATTTTGTTAGTGATTGTTTTTATATGGGCCATCGTGCATTTGACTTAGGATATCGTGTTGCTGTAGATAAATTAATGAAACTTAATCAGGTACAAAGACATTATTGATTATTTACCCGAAATATAAAAATGTATTGTGTAGGAAATAGCCCAGTTTGAAAGAGCTTACAATAATGCGGTGAGTATGTCAGGTACCAACAGTGAAGTCGTCGATTCCATGAAAGCTCGTGCGAAATCAGATATGCAAAAGTAAAAACCTATCCGAATGAACCTTCCAAAATAAATTTCAATTACTTCCAGGTATCTTTCTATAAGAGCATCCTTATCAGAACCCATGTTACTAGACATGTTATTTAATTTTACGTCTGCAACTTCATTATGGCTCAGTCAGTTGGTTGTTCAAGATGATTTCAACAGCAGCGGAACATCTTCCCCTTTACAAGAAAAAGAAATTGTTTTTCCACTTGATGATAAAATTCCCGATATATTAAAGTAAGTCAATCATTGACGTTTGTAAAAGTAAAAGAAAAGGTATGTTTTAGGTGCATTCCAGAGTTTATAATAGAAAATATCGTTTGCTACCTGGTGTTTTTAAGAAGGTTTCACCCGAAAACATTTGAAATGCAGGGTTATGAGCACTTGAAGCCGATCCTCACTTTCATTTTGATTTACATGGGCTCACCACAGCGAGTAAAAAATCCTCACCTCAGAGCTCGTCTAGCTGAAGCTTTGGAAGCTTTATTACCCTCTCACAAAGACGAAAACCCAGCTTTGAATACACTAGGGAAGTTCCAGAGGGAGATGTTGTTCAACAATCATGAACATCGCAGGGAGGTAACAAAAAAATTTCAAAACATAAACCTCATTTTAATTCAACATTTTCAGATCGTTAGAAGTCTTTTGGAGGTTTTTGTTGGCATTGAAATGACTGGTCAGAGTGTTGAGTTTGAACAAAAATTCAATTATCGAAGACCTATGTATTCAGTTATGGATTACTTATGGGAATTACCTGAATATCAACAATATTTTCAGTAATTGAAATAATAAATTCAATTCAAACTCATTTGCCTTAAACCTTGAACTTTTCAGACAATTAGCAGAAGAAGCTGAAAGCAACATGGAAGCAGTTACACCACCACTGTTTCTAAGATTCATCAATCTGTTAATGAACGACGCTGTTTATTTATTAGATGAGGCCCTTGCGAATATGTCTAAGTTAAAAGAAATGCAAACTGCCAGGTAACACTTGCTTTTTTTTTGCTAACATTACCTGTAATGTCTTTTTGTAGGGAAAATGGGGAGTGGGAAAGTTTGCCATTTCAGGAGCGCGTTCAAAACACCTCTTATTTACAATACACGGGAATGATAGCCAGGTTTAATAACATCTTAGGCCGAGACACGATCCGCACCATAGTTAACCTCATGTCTAAAATAACCATAGTCTTCACACATTCCACGATGGTAGACCGTGTTGCCGCTATGTTGAATTATTTCTTGCTTCACTTGGTGGGACCAAACCAAAAGAACTTTAAAGTACAATAATTAAGTAAATACTTTAAAGTGAAGCTTCATTTTTTTTCGTTTAGGTCAAAGATCAGAAGGAATATAGTTTTGATCCGGCAACCACCGTATTGGATATCTGCAAGATCTATGTTAATTTAAAGGAAAGTGATGCTTTCTGTTTGGCAGTATCCCAAGATGGACGATCGTATAGTCCACAATTATTTGCTTTAGCCGAAGATGTTCTTGTCAGAATTGGAGGGGGATCCTTGGTCGGGGAGTTGCAAGAAGTAGCCGCTAAAGTCGCCGTGAAATCTGTAGAATATCAAATAAACGAGGAAGTTATCGCTGAAGCCCCTGAACGCTTCCTAGATCCTATTATGTCAACCCTAATGTTAGATCCTGTAATTTTGCCAAGCTCCAGGCAGATAGTTGATCGTACGACAATTGCAAGGTTTTATTTTATTCATGTGATCTTAAAAGCATCATGTTATAATCAATTCTTGTAGGCATCTCTTGAGTGATCAAACTGATCCATTCAATAGATCACCGTTAACTCTAGATCAGGTAATAGCGAATAAAGAGTTGGCCGAAGAAATCCGAAAGTGGGTTGAAGAAAGAAAAAGTAACGCCAAATAAAGTTAAAACAAAGTTATATTGTTTAATTAATTAAATAAATTTAATATGAAATGGTTTGTTTATTTTATTTTCAAAATTGTTACGCGTCTGATTTGATTTTTGAATAAAAATTTACTTTCGGTTGCACTTCGGATGGTTTTCTTAAAACTAAAGAGTTTCTTTTTAACCAAAAGTTATTATTTTCTTTTAAATTGGTTTAAGGTCTTTTTAAATCAGAATTACTGGTTAATTAAATGGTTTCAACTCACGTGGTATTTTCTTCAGGGTTGATAAAAATCATGATTTAACTCTTGAGCGGAAAAAGAACCTCGTTGAAACAATGGATATCTTTCACGCTTCCAAAGAAATACAATAAACTTCGCTTAAAGTATTTAACGCCGAATATCGTAGCGATCTAATTTATTTCAATTCTCACAGTTGGTGGCTTGTTGCACACGCAATTAAAGCTGTGTCCACTTTGTGACTTAAATTAGATCAAAAATTACTTTATTTTTTTTAGCTTTGTCTTGGCACTCGTGTTTGCCACCTTAGCTAGTACTCGAAGACACTATGAATAATCAACCAGCGCACGGTGTGAGTGTGTCTACAGTTTACTTTGTTAATGGGAGTTATTAACTGATCAATTCGAGGTTCGGAGAAGTATGTGATACAAAAGGCCGCTCCGGCGATCAATTTGCAAGATAATCAACAGCAACTGCCGTTAGTTTTTTCAGAGGTGATGGGAGAGCTAACCTATCGGGCCACGGACAAGCATCTTTCGTCTACTAAATTCTCGTGCCCTTAGAGGGTCGTACAATGTACGGCTTTTTTCAGATCCCTCTACGTCGTATTTCGTCGGTTAACCTAATTTGCGCAAGGACCCAACTGACTGTTTTTCGGCGCTCCGTTTTGAGCGGTTATGCAACTTTCAGTCGCTCGACAAATTGCTTTCAATTAACCTGCAAATCTTTCAGCAAAGACAACACTTTAGCACACACACTCAGGGTGTGAGAAGGGTTCTGCGAAGAAGATGTTTATTGATAGGTGGTTCGAATTGTTGGCCTCGTAATTCTACGGAATTCGTAACGAGTATTAAATTTGCCTTGATTTCTGAGTTAGACTGTGCTAGCCGCACTGTGTTCGTTGGCAGATATAAATGGCACAATGGTGGTTTTTTGAGGACTCACCCTCAGACCTTCCTCCTCGGCCCACCTACATGAATGAAATTCAGGGCCACCTGCATTCAATCTCTTACAGTGTTATTGAAATTCCCTTGTACTGGTATGACTAAATCATTGGCATACCCTAAGGCATCAAAGCCTTCACCGCTAAGTCGTTTCAGGAGCCACCTGCAGACAGCTTCTGCCACCCCAGCCATCAGTGTCGTCCAGTAGTGATGTGTAGACCACCTTTCCTTTGAGCATGCAGTCAATCCACCTGCAGCAAATTTCTTCCCCCCCTACCCCTTAGAGCCGTGGTGATGGAGTCGAAGGATGAATTGTCAAAGGCCCCTTCGATGTCTAGAAAGGCAGCTAAGAGGACCTGTTTATTTTCCAGAGATTTCTCCATCCTTCAAGTGAGATGATGGAGAGCAGTCTCAGGCCTGTTGAATAGGCAAACTGGTATTGGTGTAGGGGTCTAGTGATCAAAACACCACCCTTTATATGCCCATCGAATATTTTCTTCATTGTCTTTAGTACAAAGGACATAAGACTAATGGGTCTAAAAGCTTTTGCCCGAACGTAGTCCACCCTACCAGTTTTTGGTATGAATATCACTCTGATCAGTCTCCACACTCTTGGCAAGTAGTCTAGAGCAAGACAGGCTCTTAGAATCATGCAGATTCTGGTGAGCAGAAGGTCCGAGCCCTTCTGCAGCATGGCAGGCATTACCCCGTCCGGACCCGGCGATTTGTAACTATCAAATGAGTTTATTGCCCATTCGGTACTAGAAAACATTATGACACTCCTTTAATCTCAGTCGTTTACTAAAAACTGCATTATTAAAATAATTAAATGGGTAAATGGTTAAAAAAGGCCCAATTCATGTAAAAACCCACTTTATAAAAACGTATAAAGATACTATAGACGTATAAAAAATAAATTACTTTCTCGTCAATGTGCTCTTATTAAATAATTTTTAAACGTCTTTTTCTTGTTATACATAATGGAGTCCAAGATCCACTTTTCGACCACACAAGTCACACCATCATGTTCAACAAATTCACCAACTACCACGAGGGCATTCCTTTGTATTTGAGTGACTTCCCCCTTACACAATTTGACAAGTTCCTGTAAGTCGGAACACCTTGGAGTAGTCGATCGGGCAATGTAAATCGGTCCACAATTCTCGAATATATCCATGGAATATAAAGGACCGAACGCCTGTTGTTGTTGACGGCATTGCTTTAAAACAATACACAAATTAGTTTATCGTTATTATGAACGGTACCTGTACCTGTACTGCTGGTGAAAATTCAGTCAATTCGAAGTCTTCCTCCGCCAGCCACTTATTTGCCTCCAAAGACTTGTACAACTAAAATCAACAGAAAATGCAACGATTCATAAGTTGCAGTTGCATATACTTACCCATTCAGATTTTAAAACCCAGCACCCTCTGGCGATTGCTCGCAGTATGTTTATCGTTCGCTTTGATTCACCTGCAACCAAGTGAGTGGTTCTTTCAGTGACCTCATCCTCAACTAAGAAGTTCCCCAGTTTTTTAACAACCTGCTGGAACACTTGCACGTCGGGTCTATGGAACCTCGTACAAACAATACCCGGCTTCTTTAGCCGTTGCGTCCCTTTCGGTTTAGCAGGTGTTTTAATTACTTTGGGGGTAAAATCTAAGGTGCTCCTCCGATTTTTCTCAGGCATAATTCCTATAATAGGAGTGGTCACTTTTTCTTTTCGTTTTGCTATTCGCCCAGATTTTCTTGTAGGACATTGGGATGCTGCTGGCATTTCTTTAGTTTTATTATCACCGTCGGAAGACGTAAGTTGAGTATGTTTCAGCTTTTCAACGAACGCCAGTGCATTTGGAGTAAGTAAAACGGGGGCCATACTCACAGGGGCTGGCTTCTTAAAAACCACTGGAACCTTCTCTTTAACTTCCTTAGCTTTTTCATTCCATGGCACAGATATTTCATCGCAACAATAATTCAAGTTATAGAGGCGCCTCACTTTTTTCTTTTCTTTTGAAGGAAAATCATCTGAATCTGAAGACTGTTGTGGGGCTCTTGAGATGGTTTTAGTTTTGCAAGAGCTTTTCCTGGTGGTTGCTTTTCGTGGTCCAATATCACTCTCAATTTCGGAACGATCGATTTCGTTTTCTTTCAATCCACTTCTTATTTGTTTGCTGTTGACATCCTGCTTTGATTTTTTTGAGAGGGTTTTATGTGTGGCTTTCTTCGGAAAAACATCATCGTTCAAGATTTGTAAAGCATTATCTAAAGATTGTATTATCACAATATCACTCTCATTTTCGGAATGATCAACTTCGTTTTCTTTCGATCCATTTTTTATTTGTTTGCAGTTGGCATCCTGCTTTGATTTTTTAGAGGGGGTTTCATGTATGGCTTTCTTCGGAGAAATATCATCGTTTAAGATTTGTAAAGCAGTATCTAGAGACTGTATAAAGCTTGAATTTGAAGAAATCGTTCGGTATGAGGTTTCATCTGAAGTCCTCGATTGTAAACCACTCGATTTTCTTTTCCGTCCTTTAAGTTGAGAATCATTGTTGGCAGAAATTTTATTTTTCTGAGTATCCTGAGAACTAGATTCTCTTGTTCTTTGAGTTGGGTGCTTTTCTTGCTTCGTTGCTTCTTCATTGTTTGTTAAATTGCTTCTTGTACGAGAATCCACAGATAATCTTAACGATGATAGTTCTTGCGTTGAACTAGATTTCCTTGTTACAATTTTTGTGTCCGCTGTACATTTTCTTTCATTGCTGGTTATGATGCTCCTAGTGCGAGAGGAGTCTGTGGATATTCGCAATGGCGATAATTCTTGTGTGGAATTAGTTTTTGTTAATGACTTCTTTTCACTGTTAAACGAAGTCGACTTCTTTGAACATCTTTCAGCTGATGAATTTCGTATTAATGAATTTTTGGCTGAACCCCCATCTTTATTAATTGTTGATTCCACATTGAAGTCATTTAGTAAATCACCATTTCGTGAAACCATACGAGTTCTTCGTTTCGTTACAAAATCATCGTTTATACATCTGGTTAATTCCATATCCTCAATGCTTCCTCGACAGTCGATCAATTCCTGCTCATCAGCGCCCACATTTAACTGAACAGTCGCTTGTTTGTTACCAGCAGGTGAGAGAAACAAACTATTCTCCACATCAACTTGATTATAAAGACTTCTCTGGCCCTTCCTTTTAGGTTCACTTTTCTTAACAGTATTCAAGAGTGATGTTGATTCAGATGAAGCATTTTCTACCGAATCCTTAGAATGTTCTTTGTTTTTATTGGAAGCGACATTAGAAACTCTTTGTATGTTAAAATCATTTGGCAATTCTAACAAATTTCTAGCAACCTTCTTCACAGCATGGCCGTTTATAACCCCAACCCCAGATGAATCTGAATCTGATGTTAGTCCTGGAGATGAATGTAATTTTAAACTATCTGGTGTGGTAGGAACTGCTTCAGTTGTATCGGTCTTTTGTAAACATCGACTAGCTTTCGATATGATAGAAACGGCATCGCAATCTTGACTTACATCGATAACGTCTTCAGTGAGATTGTCAGAGGATTGGTTACTTGTTGGTGATGAGCCAGCTCTTGATGGTGTTCTTGAAGAATTATCTTGGTTTTGACTGTTCACAGCCATACTTCGAGTTAATTCGTCTCTTATCACATCCTCATAGTCTCTTTGCATTTCCTATATCATCAAATTAATAATAAAATAATACTGTTGTTCAAAACAAAGTTACTGTTATAGGCTCCATAAAAAGAGGTGTTCGCAAAAGAAAGTCATAGAATATAAATAAGATTGAAAAAAAGCAAGGAGGTTTTATTAACAACTTGAATACAGAGAAGCCTGGAGAAATAATTTCTAGAGAAAATACTTCAGGTAAAATGGAATCTAGAGATAAGGAAAGGAAATACAAGATTTCTAAATGATTACAATATAAATTTAATAATAAAATTGAACCTGCAATTGAAAGTAAAGATAACTTACCTCACATAGCAAAGACAAGTTTGCTTTAAACAAATCTGTCCCAAGAGCTGGATAATTTCGTTCTGGAACACGAGTCTGGTTTCTTCTGATTGCCTCCAGCCAAAGCACAGACACCAGATGAATTTTCATTAATTTGGCTTTCTGGTAAGTGTTAAATGAACCATCCTAAAAAAAAGGGGGGGGGCACAAACCGTAATAAACAATGTATACATATGATTCATTCATAAACTGATACCTTAAAAACTACATGTGTAACATCCCGTGAGAGAGTGTTCTTCACAACGGCCCCCATGGCTCGCATTAAAGCCTTAGCTCCCGCAGATCTATCGCAATCATTACTTTTAACTTCCACGTAAGCGACAACATCTTCCAACAAATGCTCGAAAGGTATGGGTGAAGGTGTTATCACACAGGAACTAGTCGCTGGGTTATTTTCGTTGGGTTGTTCTAATGCCCTGCGTCTGAACAAAGCAGTCGGACTTTCGCAGGCGAACTTATGTTTAACTTTGTTCAAGAGACTAGGCTCCAAGTCGCTGCCTTTTTTGAGGTTACCTTGCTGCTTGCGCCTGATTTCTTCGATTTTGCGTTTGTCTTGCATCATTAGTTTCAAAACGATGTCGCGCTTCGTTGGATCGTTCATTAAGGTTTCGAAGAGGGTCTCGATTGCACATGATGATTCGGAGTCTAGGATAGAAACAGAGCGTCGAGATTGAGATAAGTTAAATCTCTGGCTTTGTGGGGTCGAAAACGCCATGGAATGGCGGCTTCTGTGACGGTCCATTATCACCACCGAGGAAATTTTCTATCATTAAACTCTACTTTACTATTTCTTCACTATATTCTTAGCTCTAGGCAAACGTGACCCAACATGCACATCACAGATGCACATTACGACAAACGTTACCGCGTTTTTGTTTACGATTAAGACAACAGCGCCACCAACCACCAAGAATTAAAAACATGGGAAAATGAAATGAAGTTTGCGCCATCGTGCACTGTCGCCAATAGGCGCTCGCAAAAAGTCTGAAACTTATAGCGTTTTCGACTGATTGCTCTAGAGCAATCTCAAATCTCAATCCAACTTGTTTTATAGAGATACTCTCAGAGTGCTCTGGAGCAGTCAATCGAAAACGCTATTAATCTAATCACTACCTAAAGTCTCTAGAAGCAAAAAAACAATCCACTAAAATTTTCACTAGAAACAAACGCCTAAAAAATTCTTTTAATTGAATATATTAAATATTTCCTATTAAAATAAGTGGTCGAGATTAAAAGAAAAAAAAACGAAAGATAATCGAGTTTTAATTTTACATAACATTGATCTTTTTCAAAAAAAAATTTAAACAAAATTAATCACTTTCGTTTGTTTCTTTGTATTTCAATATTGGTTTATTTCTTTTTGTAAGCAAAAAATAACAAATGTTGAATCGGCGATTTCCGATTCTAGAAAATCAGATTTTCAATTGTTTCTCTGTATTTCTTTATTTCTTTTCTTTCTTTTTTTAAACAAAGAAAATTAACGGTTCCGATGGGAAGCTTTTGAAAATTAATTAAATCAATTTTATTTATTTTGTTACTTATTTCATCATTATATTTTTTTGTTTTTTTTTTGTAAGCAACGGCGATTTCCAATTCCAGAGAATCAAATTTTCTTTTCTTTCTTTGAGCAAAGAAAATTAACAATTTCCAATGAGAAGCTTTTGAATATCGAACTTTCATTTGTTTTTCTTTTGTATTTAATCATATTTTTGCGCTTTCCTATAGACCTTTGAAAATTAATTATAAATAAAGCTTGCTTTCATTTGTTTCCTTTTATTTCCTTATTTTTTTGTTTTTTTTTGTTTCTTTTGTAAGCAACAAAAAACAACAAACGAAAAATCAACGAGAAGCTTTTGAAAATCAAATAAATCAAGCTTTCATCTATTTTTTTACAAATTTAATTATTATTTTTTTCTTTCTTTCTGTAACCAAAAGAATCAACGATTTCCGATGAGAAGCTTTTGAAAATCGAACCTTCATTGTTTATTTGTATTTAATTATATTTTTGTGAGCAAAAGAATCGCTGCGTTTTCCGATGGGCCTTTGAAAATTATATTTTCCTTTAATACTTATCTTTTCCTTTCTTTTTGTAAGCAAAGAATAACAAAAGAAAAATCAACGCGAAGCTTTTGTTTCCTTTTATTTATTCATTTTCCGTTTCTTAAGTACATTAATGTCCCATCATATACACATCTACTCTAAAGCTTGAAATTCTTACTATCTTTTTTGATATTTCAGAAAGATATTTTAAAAACTGAATAAAATATGTAAGAAAGTGAAATATTAACAAAGGAGTCCTGCGGTCACTGTCACCAACAATTAACAATTAAAATACTTTTTAAATCAAGACGACTGACAGTTAAAAAAAACAAAAAACAATCGCTTTTTAATTTTGTGTGAAAAATTAAAGTGTCTTTTTAATAAAAATTTCAATAACGACTGATTGAAAATAAAACAAAAAAAGGCGATTGCATTTTAATTTTGTATGAAATTATTTTAACTTTTTAATTAAAATTTTGGCAATGACAGGCAGTTGAAAAAAAGGGGGAAAAACAAAAGGTAATTTCAGCAAAGTCGTCTAATGGTCACTCAGGGATGAAACCTCCTCCGATCTTGACTTTAAAATTTTCGAAAATTAATTAAAATTGTGTAACTGGCAATATAGAAAGTGTTAGGAAAGAGTTTATACATGTATTTCGGCCTTATTGGGCTTCATCAGAACTCTGTACCTTAAAAAATTTGGTTTATTGAAAAATTTTGAAAAACTCCCCTTTTTTGAATTTCTAAAATCCCAAAACACAAGAACAGGAATTTTTTTTTAATTTTAAAAAATCAAGTTTTCTAGTAATAATCTCTTCCTTAACTGTAGTAAGACTGATTTTATTAGTTTTCATAATAGACAGAGAGATGTACCCAAGGTTACCTTAAATTTAGATAACAATTCTATCGAGGCAGTAAGTGAAACTTGCTTTCTAAGTTTGGTTATTAATGAGGCCTTAAATTGGAAGAACCACTGTCATAGGTTGATAAATAAATTAAATAAATTAAACTTTTTAGTGCACTTATTTCGAAATTTGAAGCAAATTTTAAATGCTGATCAATTACGTTGTCTGTATTTTGCACAAGTGGATAGTCGGTTGAGGTATGGGATTTGTTTTTGGGGAGATTCGGTTGGATCTCAGGATGTTTTTATGGCTCAAAAGGAACTCCTTAGAGTAATAGCAGGTGTTACTGGTATTATTCACTCTATGTCTTTGAAATTTGTACCTATATTTATTATAACAGGACTAAATTTCTAAAGGTGAGCAATGTTCGTTCATTCACGGTATGTACTGTTTGTTTTCGGCCACTTTTCAGTAGACTCAATCTACCTCGGCATTCTCCAAATTTTATTGGTTTACAATTTTTTAATTTTCTTGCTACATATTAAAACTTCAGAAAATATGAATATTTTTAAAAATAGATTAAAAAATTTCATATTAAAATACACAAATATTGAATTTACCGACATGTGTAAATGCGTAAAGATTTCCACTTAGGATACATTAAGTATTTTTTTAAATGTGTTGTTTATTGCACTGTGTTATGTTTTTTACACTGTGTTCTTGTTGATTGTTAAATTAGATTTTTTTCTTTGACTTACGTACATTTTAAATTTACTGCAGATTTTTATTGAAATGTACTCTCATATTTATATATATCCATTTGGACCTAAAAAATTATTGTTATTATTATTACATTTGTCATTAAAGATCACAAGAACTAGTGTCAAAATCACTAAATTGGCAATGCTGGCACCATCTGTCGTACATCAACTCTCCGGAAAATTTAAACAGCAGTTAAAAAAAGAAAATTAACAGATGCGAACATTATTAATTATTTATTATTTTTTTAAAAATTATTTCTTATTAATTCTAAAAATAATTATTGCAGCACGCAGAAAAAAATTCTTTAAACATTTATTACAATAATTATAAGGTGACTAAATAAAAAGCAAAAGTTGACAGCTGTCATTGTTATAAACGTATTAAAGACGCAAGAAAGTCTACTTTGCTACTTTCTACCATTTAATTAAATTTTTGACAAATTTGACAATAAACACCGATACACGACGCTAGTAACAAACTGTAAACCACTAAATTACTGAAATTCTCCAAAAATTCACGTCAGTAACCTTGAGATATAGAAACTCACTCCGTATCAAATTTTACACGTAAAAAAATTTATGGAATTTTTTTGACACAATACACGTTTAAATTTACGCCTCGTCACAAAATACCAGGGCGTATTTTTATGTTATTTACCTAAACATAAAACAAAAGAGCGACGAGGTCAAACCAATTATTAAAAACAAGCAGCGATGTTAATGGAAGTACATTCGCTAGGTTATATTTAATTTGTACTGCTTATAGAGATTTGGAATGAATAAAATTAAAGTTAAGGTGGAACGTTGCAATGCCATTAAGTTCCTAACAAAAATGACTGCTGCGCATGTGGATTTTATTTTCAAGTTAAATTTTGGTTGAAACCCTTACGATGGGGTACAGAATCAATTCTAGACGACCCGTGGAAGTTCGAAAAGAAGAGTTGATACTGTATAAATGTCTCTGTTGTTGCCAATAAAGTCTGCATATTCGAAACAAGTGAAGGGTCCACGGGAAAAACGTATCAAGTCATATTTTGTAACTTTAAATGAGAGTAGGTACTTTCTAAAATTCCTCTACTTACAATAAGGAAAAATATAAGGAACGTTATAACAAAGATACGCAAAAAGGAGAGAGTAGAGTTATTTAAAATATGTTCTTCAAAACTATAAAATATGACTTGGCACGTTTTTCTTGTGGAGCCTTCAAGTGTCCCGAAGCTTTTGCATGACGATTTGGGTGGTTATGATGAAGGTGGATTCCCAGATTGCTTACTTGCGTTTTTATATTCCCGGACTAGGCAGTTTTCAACTTAATGTAATTTTTCATTATATTGTTTTTTAATCACATATGTCTTAGTAACATGTTTGACAATTTACAAAACAATTGCAGTAGTATTAGTTCTAATATATGTCAGTTTGTGTTGTGACGTATCAAAATGAACAAACTCGAATATAGAGCAGTTATAAAATTCCTAACAAAACAAGGAAAAGCTCCAAAAATTATTCGTGAAGAAATGTTGGCCGTATATGGGGATGATTTTCCTTCCAAGTCGACTATTTGTGAATGGTCAAAATTGTTTAAACATGATTCCCGTCCAGGTTGGGTTGTTGGTGTGATCATTTCCGATGTTATTGAATGAACCAAGTGGTTGATACTGGAAGATGCAAGATTAAAGAAGCGACAATTAGCAGCTTTATTAGGAGTTTCGAAAACCAAGGTTTTCGGAAGTCTACACGAATACCTTGGAATGACAAAGGTGAGTGCGAGATACTTTCACCATTCCAAATGTATATCAGGACGGAGACGTGTGAACAATTTTTGGCGCCTTCTTCCTCGCAAATTCCTTTTAAGCCCAAAAAATAGCCAAAAGTCGCACATTGTTAAATCAGGTGAATACGGCGAATATTCTGTTTTTATATTTTTTTCAGTCAAAAACTGAAGAGTTAAAGCTACCGTATGTGACGATGCATTATTATGGTGCAGCATGATTCCCTTGTCTGGAACTCTACTGAACATTTCAGGCAAACATTTTTCAGTGTACCATTTAGCTGTAATTGTCTTTTGTCCTTCTAGTTTAATTGCCTTTACCAGGCCCGTACTTCTGAACAATACCGCATACATAACTTTTTTCATAGGTCGCTGCTTCTTGGTCATTGTTGGAGTTTCCTCATCTTCGTGAATCCATGCACGACTCTCTTGGCGGTTTGGTACGTCGAAAGAGGGAATGTAAGTTTCGTCACCTGTCACTATTTTAGAAAAAAAAATGGTCTGTCATTATTTAAGAAATTTAAAGTTTCACGGCAAATTCTTACACGCTCTGGTTTTTGGAAGTCAGAAAGGTGATGCGGCACAAAATGACTAACCACTTTTTTTAAATGTAGGTGATCGTGTATGATTGTTCTAACAAATGAGGCTTTAATCATGAGTTGATGCTCTCTTACTGCATAAATGACTTTATTGTCCTCTTTAATTCATTTCTTAACAGCAGCAGTGCTTTTGTCGGTAACAGTCGTAGCAGGATGTCCTGTTCCTTTCTGATGCTGAACAGAATTCTTTTCGCGTTCCATTGGTAAATTGTAGCCAAGAAAGGTGCTCGTTCACTAAAAGCCGAATCATTTGCACTCATAAGCGCTTAAATCTTTTTTAAAATCATAGTAAATCATGATTCGAAAATGCTCTCTGGTTAATTCCATTTTTTTACTTGTAATATCACTTTAAAAAATTAGTAACTTAGATTCTAACAAACGTAACTTCAACGACTAAACTTTCAATGACAAATAAAGAGTTGCTCTAAATAACATTATATGTTTAGTTTTTCACGGCCTGCTAGATTTTCTTATTCTCAATAAATTCAGCTTTACCCTCACATCACTAGGACCCTTCCTTTAAACAGGAATCCATGTGGTGGATTCATACAGGCTCTCTACCACCAAAAAAGCCAAAACGCAATTCTGGAAAATCCGATGGCAATAGTTTTTTTGGAATGCTGAAGGAGTCTTGCTTATTGAATATATGCTGAAGGGATCTAACATAGGTAAATGGATTTTTTAAATTATTATTTGCAAAAAAGCTTGCTGAACGATCATAAGGCAAACAAAGTTCAGCAGAAAAAGAATGACAACTGGGTTCATAGATCAAGGCATCCACCTTTTAGTCTTGATAGCTCCGTTAGACTTCTTTTTATTTAAAAACTTAAATGTGGATCTTATGAGAGAGCGTTATGATGATTGATGATGCATTTAAACAAGCTGTTGAATAATATTTTGCAGAGTTACCGAAAGAATTTTTTTCTGAGAGCGTGGGAACTAATTGAAGGAGTGACGTATGCCCCAAAGGGCCTAACTTTAGGGATTCTAGGAAAATAAACAATTATCTGATGCACAGGCCCGCAGTATCGAATGCCCTTGTGCAAAACTTATTTGCCGTCCTTGAATAATACATTTTAAAATTCCGAAGCCAATTCTTTCTCATTCTAACTTGAAGGCTTCCGCAGCCGTTGTCCTTACTTGATTGGCTTCCACTTGGAATCGTGTCACGACTGTCACTACTGCAGACGATTCGTTCTCCATTGCAGAGTCGATGAGATTGCCTTATCGACTAACGAGAAGCAGCAGCAGCAACACACCGCCAGCAGTAGCAGCCCTGAGGAAGTTCTTCTGCAATGGAGAACGAAACCTCAGCAGTAGAAGCAGTGGTGACGCGGTTCCAACCGGAAGCCAATTCAATTATTCCTTTCCCATTTTACGTGTAAATGTACAGGCGAACCAATATTTGCAAACAATTAATTGCATATATTATTTGTCTAAAAAATAAATCAATGCTGTGTACATATAGGGTGGCTGGGAATTGTTCTTCCAAAAAAAAAAAACGCGTAATGGAATGAATGTCACAGATTAAGAGAAAATTTTATAGAATAGTTTAAAATTAATTAAAAATTTGCCCAAAAAGTATGTTACGCCGGTGAGTCTAGAGGATTTGTAATGCAATTTAAATTAGAATTTAAAAAAAAATAAACAAACTTTAAAAATAACGTGCAGATTTGAATTGTTTTCATGTTGTAGTGCTTTATTTATTTACCTGTCAAAACAGGTGTTCAAAGTTATCCTCTTTTTATACAATTTGTACGGAATAATGTACTTCAAGTGATTCGAGATTTGTTATGAGTTTGTGACTATAATTATTTCTAAAAATTTTGTTGCAATTCGGTTTTGATTGCAGTGGATCCCTCGAGCATCCTCTGTACAGCTTTTTTGGCTCAATTTGAGGCCTCGTCAGCAGAAGCGTAGCTCGAGACTTCCACTGCAAACCAAACCGACCTGTCCAAGGTTAATCGCAAATGCGATGTAATAATAATGATTAGTTTGAATCGCGACATAACTTTGTATAGGAAATGATAAATTGCAGCTAGTTTTCTACTTAGTAAGTCATCCCATACAAGGCGGCCGAGCGTGCTGTCGAAGCATATTGAAAGTTTTAAAAATTTTGTTGTAAATTGGTTTTGATTGCAGTGGATCCCTCTAACATCTTCTGTACAGCTGTTTCAGTCCTATTTGGGGCCTCGTCAGCAGAAGCGAATAACCTTGGACAGGTCGGTTTGGTTTGCAGTGGAAGTCTCGAGCTACGCTTCTGCTGACGAGACCCCAAATATGGCCGAAACAGCTGTACAGAGGATGCTCTAGGGATCCACTGCAATCAAAACCGATTTGCAACAAAATTTTTAAAACTTTCAATATGCTTTGACAGCACGCTTGGCCGCCTTGTATGGGATGACTTATTAAGTAGCAAACTAGCGGCAATTTGTCATTTCCTGTACAAAGTTGTGTCGTAAAGTGATCGCAGGATGTCGCGATTCAAACTAATTATAGTCATTTCGTTTATCGGTTGCTCTTTCGTTTTGATATAATTTTAGATTAATAATTTTTCGAAAACTAAAGTACAGTTCATTTGTTTCTTCTTTCGTGAAACAGCCTAGCGGCTTTTATCACATCTTGTCATTTCGTCGTACGTTTTCTTATAACAAAAGAAATGAACTTGATACAGACTTTTTTTTAACATTTTTCCATACTCAGGAATATCGCTTCTCTCCGTGACTTTTTTTGGCGAAATAGTTGTCAGTCACCCTGTATACTGATTTATCTATATTTTGATAAAAATTAAATTTATAAACAAAATGCTTTTGAGAGCAATTCATTTGTAGATATAACTATTTTCATAATTATAGACAATTTGGCACCCTTCTGATCAGCTGCCCTTGTGAGTTGCACAATCTGCACAACGGGCATGGCGTATCCTTTGGTACGTCACCCCTTCAATTGTAGATTTATTGAAAAGATGTTGCCATGAATTATTTCTCCTCCTATTTCTACATTTTCTGCAAAATTCATTGAATTCTTATGTGATTAATTTTATTAATCAAATTTAGCTTCTATTGTTGTATAATATATATACTTAGATCCTCGGATCCAGTCCCCATTGTTCGATTGTTTAGCCCGACACTGCACGTGGCAAATTAAAATCAGCTAAAGGGAGAGGAATGGACCCTTCGTTAGCAAAGCTTTTTTCGCACAAAACAAATTCTTTGTTTCCTCAGAAACTGCGGACGCTTTATGTGATTTCGCCGTCGATTTATAAGGGCATTTTCCCCATAAACTTTACGAGCCGAGAAAATAACACGCTTAAGGCCGGAGTACCATCGGAAATACTTTTGCGTACAGCTGCCACCCCAACAGAAGTTCTATTTAAATCACGAAGGGTGCAACGAGAATTAAACGTCGCAAAACGCGAGAGATCGTAGAAGGAACCCCCCTTTTTGCGCCGGCGCACTTCGTGGTATGAGGAAGTGTTCGGCTCGAGCCCAGCTCCTCCGGTTGTTACGAATCGCGATCACGCGGGTATTACAAGTCCGCACCGGGTCTGCTTCGCGCTGACATTGATATTCACCGGGCTACCGAGCGATCGAGAGACACAGTGGTTCGTTCGTGTTTAACAGTGAAAATACCTTGAACTTACACATTTGCAGGTAATGTGCAGTCATGCGTTATTATCGCGAGAATTCATTCCCGTCGATATTCCCAGGACGCCGCCGCCGACACACGAACAACTCCATCACCATCGACAAAGCACGTGCAAACATTAAACTCTTTATGTTTTCACCAAAACATAAATAAATAGCCGACGCGCGTTTCTAAATTTATATCGCTGCTTTTGAATGATTATTTATTTATCGAACGACGCAAATCGCTTTCCCATAGGTAAATCAAATTAGAATCCGTTTGGAACCTTGTGCCCCGACGTCAAACTTTTCTATACATTTTCTGTTCACTTATGTAATTGTGACAACAGTGAATTTCAGCGGAATCCGCAACACAGACACAGTCAAAACATATACCTACCGGCCCGTGTGATTGATCAATAAATTTGTACCGAGAACTTTGTTTAGGGGATTTAAACGCTCGTTCTATTACGTTTCTTTTTTTTTTATTGAACTTGTATGATCAACAAAAAAAAGTTGCTTTATTTTACCTACTAATAAATTAGGTAAAAAAAAATTCATTCATTAACAAAAGAAATTATTTATTAATGTTTCGTGTACTTGTAGAAGTTTGTGCATTTCCTTTAGATTATTGTTAAAACGTAATTGGATGTGGCTTGCATACAATCATTCCATGTTGTAGGCATTTTTATATTACGAACTGAAATTTATAAATTCTTATTGGATTTGTATGTACTATCAACTAGAAAGTTTTATTTTCTATGCTTTACTTGTCAGCAATTGACAAATAAATGAACACATAAATGTTCTTCTCTTACTTCTTAATTAGTTGTGGTGAGAGACATGTTTCGCAACATGTTCTGCAATTATGTAACAGCTTATTACATTTCGTATTAAAAAAGCCCTTTGGTAAACTCGTATTTATATTTATTATTACTTTACTAGCGTTATACGTATACGTCTATACTATCATATATCATTCATATGATTTTTTATCTACTGCTTTCATTTATGCAAAATTTATTAACTTATACAGGCTGTTTTATATAAAATAACTCCTGGTAAATATTTACACCACAAGTTGTTTACCTACAACATCCTCTCAATTTATAAAATGCAAGAGGTTTATTTCATTATACTGTAAACATTTTTAACGTAGAATCAGGTGATGTGAATATTTGCTTTAGGTTGTAACACACCCTGTATATTTAGGGAGCAATCTTTTACACAGAATTCAAACATTTCAGGAATATTTGTAATAGTTATTAATCTTTTCAATTTGAAATACTCAGGTTTTCATTATTTGTAAAGTCACTTTATTTCTATGTGAATATCATACTTACAGCCTTGGCCAAAAGTATTAGGCACCTTACATTATATCATGAAAATCTGTTGGAGTGGAGTAAAATAAAATTTCCTAAGTACAAAATAATAACAATTTATTAAAGTAATTAGTATTTTGTTGGGCCACCTCTAGCCTTAATCACTGCAGCTATTCTTTTCGGCAGAGGACTTATAAGTTTATGACATTCCTCAATGATAATATTATTCTATTCTTTCAATAACACGTTTTTTAAAATTGCTTTAGATGTAATTGGATGCTTTCTAATGTTACGATTTAGAATCCCTCATAAATGTTCTATGGAATTTAGGTCTGGGGTTTGTGCAGGTTAATATTGTTTTCTTGAAACCACTTCATAACTGCAGATTTGTGGCAGGGTGCATTATCTTGTTGAAACAGCATTTCTTCCATAGTTGTATCACCAAACATCTTGGAAAATGATTGCAGCAATGTCGTTTCCAATACGTTTATGTAAGTGTGGGAGTTCATTCGACCTTTACAAACAAACATTTCACCTACACTGTCGGCTCTCATACAACCCTAGATCGTTACACTGCCTCCCTCGTGTTTCACTATTGGTACCCACATTCCGGAATGTATTTTTCACCGATTCTCCGCCTCACGTAAGCTACACCAGGAGTTCCAAATACCTTACAATTAATTAAAAAAACGTATATTTTAAACACACCTTATAACTTTTTACTGGCGAAGTGTAGAACATGCAAACTATAATAATTCAAAATTACAAGTAATTTTAATAACTACCTCAAAATTTGATTCGTCGGACCACACAACATTTGCCCAATCCTTCTCTGTAAAGTGTTAGTTCCTTATAGCCCATTCCAAACGATACTTTTTATTTTTTTCTGAAAGCCAAGGCTTCTTTCTTGCTTTACAGTCTTTCAAGCCAGCTTCATAAAGTCTTCTTCTGGTCGTTCTGGCACTAATCGGTCTCCCGATTTCCTCAGATAAACTGGCAGCGAGTTCGGAGGAAGTTTTCTTTCGATTTTTAAGTGATTCTCAAATTAAATTTCGATCCTTACGGTCCGAAGTTATCCGTTTTCTACCTGTTCTTGTTCAGTTCGCGTGTGATCCAGTATCCACGTAACGTTTCAAGGCAGATTGCACCGCACAATGTGAACGTTTAATACTTTTGGCTATTTCTATCTGTGTGTTGCCTTGTTCGTGCAAGAACTGAATTCGTAAATGTAAATGCTCACTAAGTTCGTTCTATTTAGGCATTTTTTACAGCACCAATGACGATATTCAAAATTATAATGAAATAAACATTATACTGGAAAGATCGTTCTTACTACAAGCGCTTATACAAGACTAACTACCTATTCACGGAACTACAATTGCGAACTATCATCTATTACATGTTTTACAACCGCTGTAAAGTACTGTGCATTATTTAAATTATCGTTTATTGTTGCCGGTTATATGATAATAAAATTTTAAAGATTTCTGAGTAATATTTTCGGAGATAAATTAGAAAATTAAGGGTGCTTAATACTTTTGGCCAAGGCTGCATATGTTGAATATACATACAGGTTGTCTTATAACATATGTAGGAGACTAAAGGGTAGCTAGGGGAAATCGAAGTAAAACCTTTTTCTTAATAAATTTTTAATAACAACTCAATAACTAATTAAAGTTAAACTAATTAATAAGCAATCGTTACTACTACTACTAACAGTAGCAATAAAACATCTAAGAGTTGGTTGAACAATGTTTAGTTTCATTCAAACCTGTATTTTCGAAATAACTACTTTTTATTGATTATTTATTTATTCTCCTTTGTAAACTGTTTCTTGCGAAGTTATGCTCCCAGTATAGCTTCATCAAACTCTTTCATTTGTCTTATCTTTTGCAAAGTTTATTGAATGCTTACAATAAGTACGCATTTTATTTTATGTACTTGTTTTTCTTACCTGACAAGTTCTGTTTTATACTGTTTTAAAGTAACTATAACTTCTTGAATTTCGTCTTCCTTGGTATATAATACTTCTTAAACGTCTTGAATTTCTTCTTTCATTAGCGTATAGTCATTTTCCTCACTACTTCTCATTTGCATTTCTTGTTTAAAATACTCTCCCTATTTATTTAACTTTCCCTTAATAAGTTCTCTCAAATGACCTCCTTTTCTTGCACTCTGAAGTGTACTTATTTTCTACATTTATTTTTCTTTATACAAAGATCTACGATTTGTATTTTTTTTACAGTAACAACTTTCTATTTCCCTTCAATCTTGATAATACTTCTTAAACTACTTCTTGTAGAGACCTGTTCTTATAGTTTCCACAAATAATTATGTTATACTTTTTTCCATTCACTTTCTGGTTTCGCTTTGCTTTCAATACTTTTGCATGAATGTCGCATTGTTCTTGTTCTTTCATTTCTTGGTCAGTGGATTCTACTATTAGTCTACATTTCTTGCTCTTCATCTTTGCTCCAAGTTTAAATACTACCTTTCACTTTTTTTACCCTTTGTCCTTTATGGGATTACGATCTAACAGATCAGATTTCAATGTAGATCTTTGTTAACGACTTCTTGTAGAGGTGCGCGCCCTACAATCGTCCCAAATTGTTCTGTTACCTTTCATTTTTCGATCATTCGATTCTATCACTAGTCCGCAATTCTTACTCTTGATTTTTGTTACTATTGTGCGCCCTGTTTATAATACATTCAACGTATTTAACTCTCTCTCTTTCTTTAGCCCTTGTCGTTTATGGGATTACGACCTAACAGATCACATTTTAATCAAATTTTTGTAGATCTTCGTTAACTATTTCTTGTAGAGATGCGTTCCTATAATCATCCCAAATTATTCTGTTACCTTTCATTTTTGGGTCAGTCGATTCTATCATCACTCCACAATTCTTGCTCTTCATTTTCGTAATTTTTGTGCTCCCTTCCAAAGTATTTAACTTTCCCTTTCTTTGCCCTTTGTCCTTTGGGATTACGACCTAATAGGTCGCATTTCAATCAAGTTTTTATAGATCTTTGTTAAGTACTTCTTGTAGAGATGCGCTTCCTATAATCGTCTCAAATTGTTCTGTTACCTTTCATTTCTCGGTTAGTCGGTTCTATCAAATGAGTCCATAATCCTTGCCTTTCATTTGTTTATAATACTTCCAATGTATTTAACTTTCCCTTCCTTTTGGATTCTTTTGGAATTACGACCTAAGAGATCATATTTTCATCTAGTTTTTGTAAAACTTTATAAACTACTTCTTGTAGAGATGCGTTCCCCTATAATTGTCCCAAATTGTTCTGTTACCCTTGATTTTTGTTACTGTTGTGTGCCCTGTTTATAATACATTCAACGTATTTAACTTTCTTTTTCTTTACCCCTTGTCATTTATGGGATTACGACCTAACAGATCACATTTCAATGAAGGTTTTGTAGAACTTTGTTAACTACTTCTTCTACAAATGCGTTCCAAATTGTTCTGTTACCTTAAGTTTCTGGTCTGTCGATTCTATCATCACTCCACAACTCTTGCTCTTCATTTTCGTTACTTTTGTGCTCCCTTTCAATGTATTTATGCAGAGATGCACTCCCTATAATCGTCCAAAATTATTCTTTTTTTTTTCTTTTTATAGGATAGAGTCACATTTTTCTTATTTTTTTCTTCTTTCTATATATGTTTTTAATTGGTATACTTCTTTCTATATATTTTTTAATTGGTATACTTCTTTCTATATATTTTTTTAATTGGTTGTTACTTTCCATTTTCTTATTGGGCGCGTTATCGTTCTTGATCTTTAATTTCTAGATTTTTCAATTCTTACATTGGTTTAAAGTCATTTCCGTTGGCACTTGTTATTTTGCTCCTCATTTAGAGTCTTTTTCTTTTCATTTCATTTCCCTTCATATTTTCAACCATTCTCATGATTTTCATTTATTTTGGTTATTTATTTCTGACTGGTTTTATCCCAGTCTCTTTTCTTCTTTCATTACAATTTTTCGTCGTTTCTCTGGCTTACTTGGTTTCTTCCGTCTATTGATGTGGAATCCTTTATGTTCTTTATCATCTTGTTTACATTTCCAGAACTCTTTTTAATTCCTTCCTCTTTTATTTCTTCATAAGAGTTTATTATTTCATTGTTTTTAAAATTATACTTTATTTCTTTTGTTCTCTTCTCATTTTATGTTCCTTTTTGTTTATTTTGTTTACTCTTGGTTGTTGCTTCTTCTCCTCCTTTTGTATATTCTAGTAAAATTCTTTCGTGTTCATTGACATCTTTCTTTTGCTCAGCTTTTAAAGTAGGTACTCCTTTCAGATTTCGTTTTAATTATTCCTTGCCCTCCTCTTCCTTCTCCACAAGTACCTATTAATGTGAAATTCTTCTTTCTTTTCAATAATTCCTTACTTTTCTCTTTTGAATTTTCTTTAAGACTTAATCTCCTTGAATATTAAACACACTTTGTGATAGGTCCTTTATAATTCCTAATTCGAGCCAGAGGTTTTTTTTTTGTAGTTTTGATGTCAATTCTTCAGCTACTAGAGATTTTTTTTGCATTATATTGTTTAATTTAATTCTTCTTGGATATTATAGTCGAGTTGATGTTATTTTATTTATTTTTTTGCAAATACGAGGGATGTTCCAGAAACAGTGTTACGGAAGTATGTATGTATCAGCCAAGTAACTAAAGTAAAATAAACATTATTGCACTTGCACATACGTTTCATTTTAAGTTCAAAATGTACTTGCATGCCCTCCACGCTTCCATCATAAACCCTTTTATGTTTAAATGAATCTTGCCGCTATATTTGACGTGGCATTGTGATCAAGTGAATGGCTTCGTTTTATATATACATTTTATAAAATTAAACTTGTCCTGTTCCTCCCTTTTCCAAGTTTAAACGAAACAATCGGTATATATTTTAATGTAATATTATACATAACATGAGTATTTAAATTAAATTAAAAAAAGAACTTCAACAAGAGCCAAAGGTTATTTCTACTTTGACTAAATTAAGCAACTTTCCTAGGACACACGACAGGTGTTTTCTTAATAACGCGGAAGAAATGAACAATGCAATTAATTCTAATGGTTTTCAGCAGACCACAAACGTCTGGCTAACTAACACTTGGAATGTTTAAGTGCTGTGGTCAAAAATATCACCCATCTCTTATTCTATGGTTATTATTCTCCCATATTTTCATTGTGTGCTTAAATACTCTAATTAAGGCCCCCTTGGCCCTCCGGCGACTTCCTGTTCGCACGAATCAGATACAGAATCTCTGTGACATTCAGGCGTATTATGTTTTCTTGTTGTTTGTTGTTCAAAGAAGCGATTGTGTTACCGTCGTAGTAATTACACTCGGCTTGTACGGAAATACGTATTAGTGATGCTTCGGAAATTTTATATAAGCAACTTTTTCAGACTAATAGCAATCCCCAAAAAACGAATTCTTATTCTTTTCTAATGCCTTTGAGCTTTGAAATGTGATTCTAAATGCGTTCGATATTAACCTAAACTGTTTAGATTTACCGTATAAGTAGTCTTTCATCTTCTGCGACGTAAATAATTTGTTGGGGAATTAAGGCTTGTACTCGTCCTCGAGTTGTCCCCTTCTGTGGAGGGTAGTTTTTTGTGGGGTGAAATAGCCATGAACTCCGGAGTAAATCCATCTCCACTTCGATGATATAAGCGGTTGTTGACAACTGCGTCACTTTGTCGGAGTGTCACGATACAGTGAAAATGATCGAGTTCTTCTTTAATTCCCAATAACAGCACTACAAATGAAGTCGATCCACATTTTCTTCGGTTAATATTATTTTTGGCGTCTATAACATGTCTGCGTCTCATTTTTATCAAATACTTCAATGTGATTTATTGGAGAATTTAATTCTTCTGGTTTCGGTGTTTTAGTTAAGTCGAAAAAAATTTTAACATACAGCCCTGGCCAAAAGTATTAGGCACCTTACATTAACTCCTATATCATGAAAATCTGTTGGAGTGGGGTAAAATAAAATTTCCTAGGTACAAAATAATAACACTTTATTAAAATAATTAGTATTTTGTTGGGTCACCTCTAGCCTTAATCACTGCAGCTATTCTTTTCGGCAGAGCACTTATAAGTTCCTCTGCGGTAATATTATTCCATTCTTCCAATAACACGTTTTTTAAAATTGCTTTAGATGTAAATATATGCTTTCTAATGTTACGCTTTAGAATCCCCCACAAACATTCTATGGGATTTAGGTCTGGGGATTGCGACTCCAATCCAGGAGATTAATATTGTTTTCTTGAAACCACTTCATAGTAACTGCAGATTTGTGGCAGGGTTGATACAGGGTTGATACAGCATTTCTTTGTATCACCAAATATCTTGGAAAATGATTGCAGCAGTGTCGTTTCCTCTTACGTTTATGTAAGTGTGGGAGTTCATTCGACCTTCCTAAACAAACATTTCGCCTACATCGTCGGCTGTCATACAACCCCAGATCGTTACACTGCCTCCCTCGTGTTTCACGGTTGGTACCCGCATTCCAGAAGGTATTCTTTACCGATTCTCCGCCTCACGTAAACAACACCAGGAATTCCAAATACCTTACAATTAATTAAAAAAACGTAGGTTTTAAACACACCTTATAACTTTTTACTGGCGAAGTGTAGAAGATGCAAACGAATTCAAAATTACAAGTGATATAAAGCAAATATTACCTCAAAATTTGATTCGTCGAACCACAGAACATTTGCCCAAAACTTCTTTGTAAAGTGTTGGTACTTTATAGGCCATTCCAAACGAGGCTTTTTATTTTTGTCTGAAAGCCAAGGCTTCTTCCTTGCTTTACAGCCTTTCAAGCCAGCTTCATTAAGTCTTTTTCTGGTCGTTCTGGGACTGATCGGTGTCCCGATTTTCTCGAATAAACTGGCAGCGAACTCGGAGGAAGTTTTCTTTCGATTTTTAAGTGACTCTCGAATTAAATTTCGATCCTCGCGGTCCGAAGTTATCCGTCTTCTACCTGTTCTTGTTCGGTTCGCATGTGATCCAGTATCCGCGTAACGTTTCAAGGCAGATTGCAGCGCATAATGCGAATGTTTAATAGTTTTGGATATTTCTATCTGTGTGCTGCCTTGTTCGTGCAAGAACTGAATTCGTAAACGTAAATGCTCACTAACTTCGTTCTTTTTAGACATTTTTTACAGCAAAAATGACGATATTCAAAATTATAATGAAATATATATTATATTGGAAAGATCGTTCTTACTAAAGCGCTTATACAAGACTGATTACCTATTCACGGAACTACAATTCCGAACTATCATCTGCCACATGTTTTACAACCGCTGTAAAGTACTATGGATTTTTTAAATTATCGTTTATTGTTGCCGACTATATGATAATTAAATTCTAAAGATTTCTGAGTAATATTTTCGGAGATAAATTAGAAACTTAAGGGTGCCTAATACTTTTGGCGAAGGCTGTATTACATACGACACGAAAATTTGATATAAAACTAATAACTTATGGCCTAATGTATGATACTCGTATCCAATGACCGTGTCCGTTCTTCTCCGATGGCTTCACATTAGCACATCCATTTTAATTTGATTCCTCCTTCATTTATTTTGATTTCTTAGATTTTACAATGCTGATCCAAGTTAAAAAGGCCTGGGTGTTAGTGATGAGAAGACCTGTTGATTTTCCAAGCACGTACAGATTTACGTGGTTATTTATAATTCCGTACTAAAAGCTCAAGAATAACCGGACTAAAAATATCCTCGAGGAAGGCACGTAAACAAATGGCATGCAACAGGCATTTGACTTGGCCCCGTACAAATCAGAGCTGCACCGAAAATTCGACAACACACAGATTAACTTAACTATACCAAGAAACGTGATTTACGACCAAATTTATCGAGGATCAGAGTTCAAAAGATTAAGATGCGCGTATTTTTTTCCTTTTTTTATGCCCCGCTGATTATATTTGGGATTTCGACCAGTCGTGGATAAAAATATTCGATCATATTTATTTATTTTAACCGGGTTACACAATCCGTGCAGATGTTGCTGTACGCTTATATATTTTTTTTTCTAATCTGGGATGTGGGTGGCACAGTTTTAACTTCACCAAAATCTTATGGTTTTTGTTCCGAATGCAAGTTTTCCACAAATTTTGCAAAACAACATGCGTTTTACGTCAATGAAGAAGAAGAGGAGATGATGCTGAGTTTGCGGAATCTAAAAATAAATTGCAAAGTCGTAATTTGTGTTTACACACATCTGTTTGGAATCTTTTGTAGATGGTAAAAAATATATCAGTGCCTTACAACAAAATTAATAACAACACAGATATTTTAAAGTGAACTGTTTTGAAAACACATTCATCTTTCCAACGTGCTGTGTTAGCAATCACAATCAGTTTGCGGCGGATCCATCGTCGGCTTCTGTGTTCCCTTGTAATTCACAATGCTGGAAACCTTAAATTTCTTTCTCCAAGTTCTATTCTTATGAAGTTGTTTGCTTAAGGACTTCAACGCCCAATTCATTATTTCACGTGAATCCGGGAAGCGAAACAAAGACTGAAATTATAGAGGTCTGGGAGCGTATGTTTTATTTACATGCGACTTCTCGTGGTGTATTTACGTTGGTTACAAATAAAGAACGACCTCATTTTGGAGTAATTGCAGTTGTAATTAGACAACAAACAATTTTTTGCCATATAATTAACATGTGGTCCTTTTTGTTAATTGGGCAAAAATCTTAAAGATTATTTTGTTTGAAATAGGACTTAAAATTAATTCATACCATCAATGTTGGGCAAGAAACTTTTCATTGCATTCATTAGAAAAAGCAAAGAAATAGCGTGTGAAAGAATCTCACCAATTTGTAAAGCTATTACAAAATATGAGAATAGTTTTCATTTAGTGAATCCCGGTGTGTTGTCTTGACTATTGCTCTGTACATGTGAACATTGACATAAATAATATGCACAAGTTGCTATGTAATATTCAGAGATTTGGTAAATACGTAAAATTTCTCATGAATTTTTGGTAATTCCACAAGCGCTACGACGTTAGATAAGGTTTCTAAAAACGCTTACTTTTTCCAATTAACCTTAATTACAATTTAATGTACGGATTCTTTCAACTTCTATTAGTTGCTAACCTGAACTCGCCTTCGACTTAATTATCTTAATTATTGACCTTTTGAACTACCTCTATTTAAATTGCACTTTACATCTAGGTGGATTAAATTAATGTTTGCGGTTTTTTCTTCTTCAGTTATTAACAGAATTCAGACATAGTTACGCAATACCCAATATCCGAAGTCTAGTTATTGTAGAAGAGATGAGATTCATCAAAGCAAAACCATAAACCAAATGCATAAATGCCCTTTTGTTTAATCCATCACGAGGGCAACTAGTTCTTGAGATTAAACACAAATTGAGTAAATAAGTGAATTTGTTGATTTAGAAAGATTTGAAACAATTTAACTTCCGTTTGCTAACAGTGAACCCCTAAAAGTTGCAATACAGAAGACTTACAACGTATGCACATTTAGAAACACGTCGACCTTGGCGTATTTAATCAAATCATAAACGTTTTTGCACTGACCTATAATCGTTAATATTCTTTTTCCTTGCTGTGGAACGCAATTGCGCAAACCTTCATTATCTTTTTTTTTTGTTAATCCTGTTCGGATCTAATTAATCATTCTTAATGAATAATTTATCTGAGTTTCACAATTTAAATCTAGAAGATTATGTTGATAACTGCGGTCCTAAAAACCTCGTTAATTATAGCCAAATTTTTATTACTGCACATAGAAAAAACAGTGGTATTTGTTAAACAATTGTAGAATTTATATCTACAAATTGTTACTAAAATGAAGACACCTACAATAAATAGAAATAAATAGGAAATGTTTACGTTCGATTGTCGTAAAATACACATTCCATATATTTTCACACAATTTTACAGTTAAATGGTGTGATTCTCTACACATCTTTCAGGAAGAAAATTACAGCCTAATGCTCGGATACGCTGATAACGAATTTTGACTCTTAATTAGGCGACTAAAGATGTGGGTTCGATTTTGTTTTGATACGTGTAGATCTTGTGAAAAAATTCATAGGCTGAAATATGGGAGAATTCATTCTGCCATTTGCTCGACAAGTGCCGTCTTGGATTATACTCTGTTTACGATCTTTTTGCATGCAGAGCAGGCCGTGTTAGGGTGACATTTTTGTTGGTACCACACAAAAATATACTTGTCAGAAATTTGATTGACGTTCGTTTTTAATTTTGTGGTTACGTTTTTGAAAACTGCCACTGCCAATGTTGCCAGTTCAATTGTGCTGTACAAAGTATTCCATGAAAACGAGAAATATCGTCTCGAACAAACGTTTAATGATTAATTATTTTTTTTCATTGAGAAAGTTTGGGGTGAGGTGTGTTGTTTGCGTGTTCTTAGTCAACAATTGTGCCAAGAAGAAGTGTTTCTTTATTAACAAATTTGACTCCAGATGTGATAATAAACAATAATGACAGAATGTTTGTTTGTGTTTTCATAGAATCTTGTGCACAGTGGTGTGGCTAAATGGATCTTGCTACTTGTGCAGCGGGTGGAGAGGTGTATCGGCGTGTGCAATCCGTGAGGATGGTTTGTTCAGCCAGGAGTTTTTTTTTCGGACTTATTCAGACCGAAGAACTGTTGTTCTCAGGCCCTGGATGGTCTTATTATAGGGCTCGCGGCCATTTTCGCCTCGCTGTCGCAGAAGGGGTGAATACTCGAGGCCGGGATGAATTTCTGAAGGGGATTCGAGTTTGGTGCCTGGCAAAGGTGTAGAGGTGCGCTGCAGGTGGCGCAAAAGCATTATATAAAGGGGTATTTAAATAACAGGATATTCTTACTGTTGTCGGTGTCTCAGAACCTTTTCCATGGCCATATTTATGTAAAATATCTTATCAATTTTCCCGAGAAGACCATAAGCGATTTCTTTCTCTAGAATTCTGTCTACTTTCACTACCTCCTCCAATACGCACACCATCAGATTCTTGTGCTAACACTAGAATTCTGCAAATCTGCTTATATTTGTGCATATTCGTGGTTATTAGTTTTGACTGCTAAAAGGATCGTCGCAATCTATTTATAAGTTTTACAGATATTCATGCGTTTTCTACACTATAAAATTTTGATGCCAAATTAAATGTTCCCTATTCTCCTTCCATTGATCATCAATTTCTGATTCTGAATCAGGAGGAATATTTTCAAACGAAAAATTTGCCATATATTTCGTCCAGTCTTCTGAAATTAATTTTTCACAATGATTACAAAAATTTTGCCACATTCGGGGGTATTTTTTTAAAACTTTCAATATGCTTTGACAGCACGCTTGGCCGCGTTGTATATAAAATGCGTAATAATTGTTAAAAAAGAAGGTGAAATAATTTTACTACAAGGATAAGCTCGACTCCTATTTAACACCGTATAATAAACATATTATCCATAATTTTTCTAAAGTATTTAAAACACTTATCTACAACAGACAATATTTCTAACTAAGGAAGCACAGAATTCTGTCTAAATGTCAGCATGGATTCATAAAAGGTCGCTCCACAGATTGTGCAATCTTTGAGTGTTTAAATTATATAACGACTTGCTTGGATAAGAGAGCCTTTGATATTTTGGATCACGAAATCCTATTGTTCAAACTAGAATCTATTGGTGTTAGAGGAGCAGCTCTAAATTGGATTCATTTCTATCCATCTGGAAGGTCTCAAAAGTGTTCATCAGATATATGCAACAAGGAGTAATTTCCGAGGTTTTGTCCCACCCAAAAATAATTAGTAAAGGCGTGTCTCAAGCATCCATCCTTGGACCGCTGTTATTTCTGATCTATGTCAACGACTTAGAACAAATGTTTCTTTCTGTATCTTTGTGTCAATATGCTGATGACACTTCATGTATAGTAACGAGTAACTTCGAGTCCCTAGGTGCAGAGCTTGCCTCCTCAGCCATTAATGTCATGTCCAATTGGTCCAAACTTAATCGGCTCATAATTAATTTCAATAAAACTGTGGAACTGCAATTCAAAAATGGCCCTTCGCTATCTAATATTTTTATCAAATTTAAAGACAGATCATTTCCGTTGTCTGAGAAGGGAAAATTTTTGGATCTACATATAGACGCTTCCCCTAAGTTTAATGACCATATTGAGTTTGTTTGCTTGTGATTATCGAGGTATAACGATGTATTAAGGAATTCTGTTTCAATTGATGTTTTATTAATGTATTGCAGTGCCTATGTTCAGTCCACTCTCTCTTACGCCTTAATATTTTGGGGAGGCTCTCCTCACGTTCTGCAAGAATTTGTTATGCGAAAATTCATTACTAGAACAATGCTAAGTAAGAAGCCTTCTGTATCTTGCAAATCATTGTTTGAAACACTCCATTTTTTACCTTTACCTTGTCTTTATCTTTACAACCTTGCGATTTTTGCCAAAACAAATCTGAATTTATTTCCAAAAAACAAAGATCAATGTAGCTCCAACTCGTCAGTGAAAACTAGAAATTGTAATCATCTGTTAATCCCCAGGCACGACACCAGCCTTTATGAACGAAGTGTATACTATCGAGCTTTAAAAACATACAACCACCTCCCCTCATGAATACGATCCAAGAAGAATCTATCTGGGTTTAAACGTGAACTTAATTGTTTTTATTGGATCGCTGTTTTTATGATTTTAAGGAATTTATTTAACTCTACGACTAAATGACGATACCAATATCTCGACGAGTTCTTTAGTAATTCTTTAATGATAATAATAATTCGTTAATTCAATAAGTAGGGGATAAATTACACTAAATAGTAAACATTCTATTTGTATTGGTGAAAACCATCACTGCATTTAATCCAGAAAAGTAAAAATGTTATCCTGAAGATGTTAGTTGACATTTATTTATTTTTCGTATATTGGTAAATTCTGATGTACGAGGGAAGGGATTGATTGACGTTATCATTACAAGTTATGACTAGAATATGCCTACCAACTGCGACGAATGCTTGCTTTAGAATGGAATAGCCATTTTATTAGCGCATTAAATATAGCAGCAACAAAAAGTGTGTAAAAATAGTGATGTAACACCTGTTACATAAGTTTTGGGGAAAATATAGAAGGGTATTAAATTTAAGAGGACACCTGGTTGCTATATTACTGCTAGGGGGCCTCTATCTTCAATAAGATGTAATTTTTGTCTTACATGTCGCATCAGGGTTTGGACGCTTTCTAAGTCTACTTCTCTAATTTTTTAATGAATTCTTTGCCGCAATTGTTGTTAATTTTGGGCTTCCCAACCATTATCATACACCTTTCTTGCCAATAGGGCCCAAAAATTCTCAATTGGCCTTGCCTGAGGGACATTTGGATGGTCATCATTTCTGGGGACATATGGCACATGGTGGACTTGTAGCCAGTTCAGCGTATTTCTGCCATACTGCGATATTGCAAGGTCAGGCCAAAACATGTAATCATCATTAGCATGATGCTGATTAATAAAAATAATCAATTTTGATAGGCAATTTCTGATGTATATTTCAGCATTCACTGCCTGGCCTCTTACATGGCCTACATAGGGCCTAGATGTGCGCGCCTCAGAAATGGCGCACCACACCAAAATTTTGTCAGAAAATTTTGCTTTCTTTTTGTATCTTACGTTAATGGGAGTGTCTTCAATATTATCCGTATAGAAGCTTGCATTTCCAGGAAGTTCTGCGTGGTCAAAGATAAAATATTTCTCCTCGTCCATGATTATGATCCGGTTGTGGGCGAAATGACGACGTCTCAAAGCTCGGCAACAACCAGGGATTCTGGCCAATTGTGTGGGAGTATACTTAGAGCATTTCTTGCGTTTTTTGTATTTTAGGCCTGCTCTTGCAATGCAACGAGAAATTATAGTATTTGAAACGCGGAAACGACGGGAAAGCTTACGGGTAGAAACTTCAATGATGTTTCTAGAACGGTTGACTAGTCTGTTGACTTAACTTCAGTTAACGCAAGTGGACGGCCTGTTTTTGGTAGGTTTATACATTGAATTCCCTCTTCGAATTCCCGAATTGTCCGATATATGGTACTTTTTGAAATATTTTGTCCACAAAACAAGTTTACTATATCTCATCTAGGCAGCTGTCCAACCAGGTTGCAGATGGACTTTCGCAAATTTAGCTCATACGCCATTTCGCAAATGACAAACGAAAATGTGAAATGTTAAACAAATTGATAACACCCCTAGCAACATGTTTCGCCATAGTTGACTAGATGTATTGTTTTATTATGTCACAGAGAGCATTTAAAATTTTTCCCAAAACTTATGTGTCAGGTGTTAATAACAAATGACATATATAATGATGATATAAGCTTTATTTGCAAGGTCTTCTGGACAACTTTATTCCCCTTTCTTCAGATAAACTTAATATTGTAGTCCAATAAGGAATTCAATTATTTCCACCCAAAAGAACAAGGGATAAATATTGCAATATTAAAGAAAGTGCATTCCTTTCTTTGGAGTAGTTAAAATATAAGTGACTGCCCCAATAGTAAACATTCTTTCACTTTTTGGATAACACTAACTCCTTTAAGGATAGAAACGCTTGCACTTTCTGGATAGTACCAATTCATTTAGGGATACAAACTACTACCTCAGAAGTTAAGTCTCTCTCTTTTCCTGGATAATATTAACTCCTTGAAAGATAGAAATAACTACCTCAAGGATTAAAGTGTCACTTTTGAAGATAACATTAACACTTTTTAAAGCTAAACGTCTAACATCATTAGTTATTTTAACACCAGAAACGGATGGACGTGAGGGAGTTGAAAAAGTATTGGAATTAACTCCAGATTTTGATGTGTGTAATGCGGAGTGTGAGATTATTTTTTTGGCTGCCTCATTTCAAAGAAACAATAATTTTTTTTTTGCCGTAGAAACTGAATCATAAGTTACGTCTTTGTGATTCGTTTAAACAATTTACACGAGGCGTAAATAAATTTCTCAAATCTCCCTATAAACTTTTGTCAGTCATGAAGAAGCATACGCGTCCGTTCCCAATGAGGTTAATGTTCGTTCAGTTATTTTAGTTATTTACTCATAACGCCTGCGTTTAAGCGCGATTTGGTAAAAAAAATATATTTACTCAATGAATTGTGTACATACAAACCGATGTTGTGAGTTGTTGCTTCGTGTTTCGAAAATTACAAATGCAATTATTTGCCCAAATTTAACATTGAACTTGTATTCCTTGAATAATTCTATTTTTATTGGATTATATATTCGCTCTAAAAAAGATCACTAAACATACAAAAAAAAATAAAAAGAAAAGAAGAAACTAGTGCCAATAGTTTTTCAAGACCCATTATTCCATAGTTGCCCGTAGTTTAAAAATAAAAAGGAATGTGTGCCAACCCAGACGCGTTCGTTTACGTTTCCATTTTTTTTTCGTATTCGTCGATCGCCTTGCTCTTAAACTGTTTCTTAACAAGCAGTTTCGCTCGCCATTTTATTACAGCGGCATTTTTCGTTTTGTGCCTTGCACGACGACGGGAAGAAAAACGAAAATAAAACGCCGACTTTTACTTTCACTCGATCGTCGTAAACTTTGAACGTGAAAATGTCGCCTTTAAAGTTCATCGTTATGCAATCCGAGAAAATAATAAGAGTTATCGTAAAATACCGCACTGGTTATTTCATAATAAGTCAAATAAACGAGCGTGTGATATGTTACAGAGTATGTACTATTAAAATAAACTTACTGATTAGAGATTAAAATGTCGCTTTAAAACGAATTATGTTGATATTCGTTTCGTTGGTTGGCCCAACTAAAAAAAATCATACTCAAAACATAACTCTAACAATTATTATCTGACAAAGGGCAAGTTTGATTAATTAGTTCAAATTGTTAAAAATCTAGGCCCCTCTTATCATCACAGCTTCTTTATGTTGGAGGTTGAGGAAAATTCTTTCGGATATTAATCGCCTTGCGTTTATCATAATAAACATGTTCCTGAAATTAATGAATGCGCGCATTTATTTTCAATTAAAGCTGGCGAAAGAAAATGTTACCGTTTCTAAATAAATAACTCGTTGACTCAACAGGAAGCGAAACGACATCACTTAAATGAGTAAATAAATAACTGCTAAATACATGTTACCACTGAGCATTTTAATATACGTATGTTGTTCGTAAAGTTCATACGAAATCTATTCCTGTTAGCTTATACATTTATTTATTCAATACAGATGTTGTTAGTGTACAGGGTGACTGACAATTGTTCCGCCAGAAAAAAACGCGTAAGAGAATTGATGTCACAGATTACATGAAAAATGTTTAAAAAATTCTTCTAAATAGTTTATAATTAATTAAAAAATTACCCCAAAATCAAGCTAAGGCACTGTGTACGAAAAATATGACGCCGTGTTCTCTAACTGGGGCGGTACAATAGAACTATAAAGTTTTTTATTGTCTGCGACTTTGACATACATTTCAGTTCAGTTTATTACACGTTTAACAGCTCTTTTTGCAAGGACCTCTAACGAAAGTTTTGCTGTGGCGATGACCTGGCCTGCTTAGCCAGAATCTGTTATGTTCCTCGCTTATCCAGTCACTAAAAATGCCCCGAATAGCGTTCTTGGTGGTACCTAGGACAGGTTCAGGGCCAAGGTATGCCATACCCGCACCCTGCCTGGCTAGTTCATCGGCCCGTTCGTTGCCGATAATATCCCGATGACCTTGGCACCCACACCAGCGTGACGCTGCTGTATTCCGCCAGGTCATTGCGCTCACTTAAGCATTCCCATACCAGTTTGGAAGAGATCTTTGGGCTTACCAAAGCCTTCAAAGCCGCCTGGCTATCGGTTAGGATAAAGATCCGCTTATTTGTGTAAGCCCTCCTTTTGTTTTCTCGCGCACATTGTAATATGGCGTATATTTCTGTTTGGAATATCGAGGCAAATTGGCCCAACGGGAAACATAACTTCTCCTTTGGTCTATGCCCATATATTCCAGACCCTGCAAAAGTCTCAGTTCTGGACTTGTCCGTATACTAGATCAGACTTCCAGGAGGAAAGTTCTGTTCAGGTTCCCGATGTTCACCAAAGTCATTAATTTCTATCTTAATGAGCAGGTTTATGTTGCCTTTGAGAGCCATATAGTTCGTCCTCATATCGAGTAAAGGACGCTAACGATACTTGTATGACCTGTACATATATTAAGTGGGTGATATAAATGCTGCAATCTGTGGAGTTCTCGTCTTGCCGCTCCCATTATCACAATATGTAAAGGAGGGAGGTCTAGAAGGGTTTCCATTGCAGCAGTGGGCGTTGTGCTCATCAAAGGTATTTACTGATCATAATGTTTTAAATTCTGATCGGTATGGAATAATTGATTTGCATGCAATTGTCAAATAAATATTTCGTAGTTTATATTTCATGCCATCCGTCGTTGATCTAAAAACGGAGTTGACATGAAATTTCTCTTAAAGGTCAAGTTCACGATTGATGGCATTTATTTCGTTCATCTATTCTTTTTTTTTAACAAGAGGCGCATCGTCGTTTTGGGACTAATTCTTGATTAATTATTTCTCAAAAACTAAAGAAGAATTTTGTTTAACATTGTTACATACTCTCGGACATCGTTTCTTTTTAATTGTCAGTCACCCTGTGTGGGCATGAATATTTTATTAAATAGTTCTATGTATTGAATGACTGAAATTAGCTGTTTTCTATACGAAAAATGACTTTTTGGAAATCCAATCGTTTCTTTTTAACTAAGCTATAGCTCAGGAGGAAATAATATACACCGTGTGAGAACTTGTGCACACCGCTACATTTTCTGAAATGTGCTATATTCTAGAACACTCGCTAGAGTCAATCTAAACAATCAATTTAGAATAACCTGTATGCAAAGAGGTATTAGGTGAACCTGTTAATGCATACTTGATGTTATTCTATCTGATTTGAGTAATTTTCAAGTTTGTTTAGTGCTGTAGCGTAATAAGCAGTAATTGGCAATTTCGTGTAATCACTCTCATACAAAGCAATTTCTCAATTTAATTTAATGAACTTTTGATCGTGTACGGGAACTTGCAGGTACAACAGAAAATTGTTGTAGAAACTTTCTAGTCATAAAAGTTACGCCAGAATTGTAGGTTCCATTAAAAAATGTGTGTATCCGGAAATAGGAAGGCTTAAACAGAAAAAGATGTAACATGATTACTTCGGCCTTACTTTTAGATATTAAATTGAGGAAGTACTTGCCCTGGAGTGTACACTTTCACCGCATAGATGATAAGTTTACCTTTTTACTAATAATATGCATATTACTTGAGCTATAAAATAAAAGCTAATTTAAAGTAGTGTTTATATCATCATCACATGAATCAAAATAACTGTTAGAATAACGATGCAGAAATGTAAGTTTGATGGATAAAGTGCTTATTTCTGCAAATATATGCACATATACTGTTATCTAAACTGTTACATTTATCTGCTTAGATAGGCGGAATAAATGATACCCAGTTTATTATCCATCAGTGCCATTAATTATTGTCATCTACACTTCATCAAGCAATTTCCTTGGTTCCATTGAAATGTAATATCGTGTGCGAGGGGACTCGAAAATGGCTTCGCTTGGTGCACAAGTTATTAAGTTATAACAAATTAAGCTCTGCGTTATTTATTTATTTATTCTGTGTAAATAACGACGTTTCCCTGAACTTTCACTGATATATTATTCATCAGCCGGCGAGATAAGGATTGATTTAACTATTCCGTGTATTGTTTTATTTCAAATACACTCACGTTGCTTTCTAATGCAATAAATCGCAGTTGCAAAGGTGCAATTTCTGCATAATTAATAGTTTAATCGTGAATTTCTCTTTCTGTATTCGCCTTTTGGGGATTTTGTAGTAGAAACTTTTTGACTGGTAAATAGAAAAAAAAATTAAACTTGAAATTATTAGCATTTATCGTAAAGAGTGTTAACAAATGATTTTTATTTGAAACATGCAGATTCCATGGTAATTATCACAATATTTCTTGATTATTACAGAATAATGTGAGTTTTGTTTATATACAATGCCAGTTGTTAGTTACGCTCCGATAAAATCCATATATATAGAGAGGAGCTTTCATAATTACTCTTTAATATAAAGATAAGTACATGATTATAAGTTGATAGTATTTATGAATCGGAATATTTTTATTTCAGGGTCTCTACGTTTCGGGGAAAATGAGATTGACTCCGTGCAAAAGTAAGCAGCTCGTATAAATTAAAAAAAATTGTTCTAGTGTTCAGTGTTTATACGATTTGCATTGTGCACTCCTGTGATATGTTCCCGATGAGTTAGTGCGTGCGTCAGCATGTTGTCTTATATGTTGTCAGTGGACGAAAAGCCACCGTCGGGGCCTGGAAAAAGCCACCTTCAGCTGGCGTTCTCCTCGGAACCGCTCACCAACGGAAGGACGCCCATCAGCAAAGAAAACAGCGTGAGCAGCTTCGCCAGCGATGCGACGACCGCCACAGCAAGTCACAGTTCCGTCACACCCACAAGCACCAGTGATAAAGTTAAGCCTAAACTACTAATCAACGGAGCTAAGCACCAGACTCTTAAACGGTGAGTTGTTTATCGTTCTTTCATTCACGGTTTACGTTCATGTTTTTTTCCAGCTATTTTCGGCCGAATTTATTTTTGTATTTTGGAACTTTTGAACTCAAATGTCTCATTTTTGCATGAAAACTTTTGACCGATAAAATAAGCGAGCCGGTATAAACAGATAAATTTTTTTTTTGTATAAGTTGTTACCTTCCTAAGCCTCCTAAATGTAATAACAACAAAAAGTCCAATAGTCCGGTTAACCCCCCCCCCCCTCCTATCAGCTGATTAGTTCCAACTTACTTGAACTGAGGTTTGCCCTCAAGAATTGTAAGGATTCTTCACCGGCATAGACAATATATCTTACTCCTTTTTTTACGTAATCCTTCTGAAAGAGCTCAAACTGTTACCATACCTTAATATGTTGTGGAAGAAACGCTCTTATCCTGCTCTTTGGAGTGAGGACTTCATATGTCCGTTAGTCAAGGCAGGAAAGACCCCTTAACAGCTTCTAATTACCGTTCTATTTCTGTCACATGTTGTTCACCCAAAATCTTCTAGAAGATGACCAACAACCGATTGGTTTGGTTTTTAGAGTGCAACCAACTTATTTCTAAACAGTAGGTGGGTTTTTAGAAAATTCCATTCTAGTATGGACCATCTCGCTTATCTTGAGAATAACATCTAAGGCGCTCTTTTCAAGAGATAGCTTCTCACTATAGTATTTTTCGATTTTGAATAAGTCTTTAACACCACCTGGAGGTTTGGCATTCTATAGAGACTGCATAGTCTGGTACTATGTGTACAATCTTTCTTACAGAAACATAGGTTTAGGGTACATATCGGAAACATTCATTCTCGTAGTTACCTCTGGGGAATGGCATTTTTCGTAATTTTTCTGAAACAGCTCTCTTTAAACTGTTAGCATACTTTAATATGTTTTGGAAGAAACGCTCTTATCTTGCTCTTTGGGGTGAGGTTATCATATGCCCATTAGCCAAGGAAGGAGAGGACCCCTTAACCGTCCGATTTCTGTCACCTGTTTTCAGCCAAAATCTTCGAGAAAATGGCCAACAACCGATTGGTTTGGTTTTCAGAGAGCAACGAACTTATTTCTAAACAGCAGGCAGCACAATTTTTTCATTGCAGTATTTTTCGATTTTGAATAAGCCGTTGACACCACCTGGAGGTTTGGCATTCTGGAGAGACTGCATAGTTGAGGTTTAAGAGGAAGTCTGACACTATGTTTCTTTCAAAAACGTAAGTTTAGGGAAACACTTTTTTCTAGTTACCCTCTGGCAAATGGAATTCCACAGGGATCCAACCTTAGTGTAACTCTGTTCTTAATTGCTGTGAATAGCATAACTGATGGGCTTCCCCCGAATGTTGGAAGTGGTATGTATGTAGCCGATCTTGCTATATTTTTGTCTGCCCCCGCACGAAGCTATTAGTGTAGTTGTTAACGCCGACGCTCGCGGCTTCAAGTTCTCAGTTATGAGGACTTCCTGTATCCATAGGAAATCATGTTTGAAAACCCAAGCCTCTCCAATTCGGGCGTTTCTCTGTTAACTTTTCCGGGTTGAAATTTGTACTGGAGAAGCCACATCGATGGTTTAATTGCATCCTGCCGGAAAATTCTTAACATTAAAGTACTAACCAAAGCCAAATGAGGCACAGATATGGAAATCCTATTACACCTTTATAAATTCCTGGTGTTATCTAGGATTGACTATGGTTGTATTGTCTATTCATCAGTTCATTGGGCGACAGGAGTCTTCTTTGGGAATTGGGTATAATATCCCTTTCTTTCCGTAGAGATCGGTTCCTAGCTTGCTAAGTCAATTCTACCACTTGACTTACAGTTTACTCATGCATTCTCCGTCACCTGATGACTACAATTGTAAAAACCCTTTGAGAAAACCTATAAGCATTCGCTTACCACTATTATTATCATCTTATTGGACTGGGGCCTCTCTTGAATAACCATGATATTGTTCGTTCTCTTAATCTGCTTGACCAATATCATAGGTATGTAGTGGTATAAAACGATGGTTCTAAAACCCCTGATGGGGTGGGATGTTTATAATTGGGGAAGAATCTCTTTTACTTTCTCTTCTAGAAGCTTTTGCGATCCACATATTGACCAGGATCTGCTTATTTGTTCGGACTCTTAGCGCGTTGCAGGCGCTTTCTGATGACTCATTAATACAACTCGTTCCTCAGGCAAAGGTTCCTTATACGGGTCTGAGTGTTTGTTTGGGTACCGGGATACAAAGGTATGCGGGGGAACAAGATGGCGGACACTGTTACCCTTTTGGCGTCTTTATCACCTACAGATGATGTTCCTGTCCACCACTCTGACATCAACGTGGATGTGAGGATAAAAATTTTGCGATGGTGACAGGAAAAGTGAAGCACTTATACTGGTTTCTTACATTCTATTGCGCCATATATTAAAGCCTGGAACCTTTCTGCATCGCAGTCAAGGAGAGAGTCGCTGGTCCTTACTCAACTGAGAATTGGCCACACCTTGTTTCCCACCTATCATTTGTTGTCTGGGGAAGCTCAAGCGCTATATCTTGAATATAGTATCCCGCTTACAATACCACACGTGCTCCTACATTGTCTTTACCTTGCTTCTCTTGATCGATTATTTCGCATCACTGGGCAAAGTCTCGGATATTCTTTCTTTTGGAGATTTAGAGAATTGACGATTAAAGAGATGGTACGAATTATGTATGGTTGACGTAAATTGTTATTGTAAATCAACTTTAGAAACAATAACACGAATGAAACACCTGATTGAGCTAATGAGAAACGCACATGAGTTTTCAAAATTGCTCAAGAAAAGTTGTAAACACTTGAACATACTTTTTGGAGATTTCGCTAATGCCTCCCACGCCAGCAGGGGAAGTGATCACGTGATTGACGAAAAGCAATGACAGTTATCCTCAAATACCCAAGTCCCCTAATCTCCGAAGCAGGAAAAGCAGCTTATAATAGTCGTTATTGTTATTTTCAATTATTCGTTGTTGTTAATGTCAATTATTGCATTTTCTATGTAAAAAGATAATAAAAATTTTAAAAAAATCAATAAAAATAAAAAAAAATCGTGATTATTTAAGAAAAAATCGTAATTGTTTAAGAAATATCGTGATTTTTTTGTTTTAACAAAAAAAACACGATTTTTATCAACCCTGGAAAAAAAACAGTATCTAGTTTCTAATTAGTGGTCTTCATTGTGAACAGAGATGCTCTTAATCAGACTTTACATAAATTACAATTTTTCTAAATCACCAGTACCTGACACAAAATTAATTTTCGTTGAAAACCAATTAGACTTTAATCCTAAGCCTTTGATTTAAAACATTTTCAACAATAACAACACTTTGCAAAAGCAAACAAGCTGTTTGCGAAACGTCAGTGGTAATTAAATAAACTATTTACTCGATAATAATCTGCTTCTTTTTCCTATAATAGTTACCTATCACGAGTAAGAACTGCACCAAACTCAATAAGGTGATGCATTTCTTTGTACTTTCTTTTGCCTGCCACACTTATAAATGTTTGTTTACTCTTTACCAATAGATTGAGGCAATATCATGCGATTAGAATTCATTCAATACAGAGTAACCAGTAAGAGGATAAGTTGTTTATTTCACTTTAATTAAACGGTTGCAAAATTTGTATTGTTGTAGTAATTGATTGATTCAACCATTATAAAAAAAACAAAAATCATTTGGTATTTCTTTCTGGAGTGTTTCCTTGCAAGCTGTAGGATAAAATTGAAATGAATTATTACTCCTGAGTAATAAGGATAGTCCCAGCATATTCATGTCTTTATTTGGACTTACAATAAATATTTCTGAACATCAAGGCAATAAATTAAGTACACACTCGGCAACGTTCATTTTTATTGTAAGCGGTTCTTTTTTTAGAACAGGCGTTTATTTTATTTAAAGAAAGACCTTGCTCGAATAACATTCTAAAGGACGTAATCACTTTCACAGTTAACAACAGTACAAATGAGTGATTATTGTGCGATAATTAAGCATGAAAGTGACTTCCGAAACTTATTTTTTTGGAACAACTGCATTTCCTTGAAGTCCTTGGACCTTCTCGAAGTAATTTGCCAGTTAAAACTATTTCAGATCTTATGTTGATGGCCGATCTGATGAGACAAGAGCGTGCAGATTTTAAATCGAATTAGAATTTTTTTGAGAGCTAGAAATATTCTGCATTTTAAAAAACTTGAAGCAACACATACATATATGACCAAAATTGTAATTACAATTGTTCATCGTCATTTCGTTTTTAAGAGAGAAAGTGTTCACGTTTCAGTATTTCACTTATCTTTATTACATTATGTACATTTTTATATGACATTTAATGAAGGTGAAAGATTACATAAAAGCTCACTGGCAAGCAAATATCAGACGTTCTTACAGGTGTGCGCTTTTTTCTTACGAAGCTGTTCATAAATTACATCTTGATTACAAAGTTAACCACAAAGTTAACAAATCATAGAAAAAAAAACCTAAATTGCATTATAATGCGCCCGGTTTTAGTTAAAATGACTCCTGTTTACGGTTTAAAGTTTGAAGTTTATTGACACGTAATCGTCAATCGTACATAATGCCATCCAACTGCGAAAAGGATTAATCACTTTCAGCGAAGTTCACATGATGTTGTTACTACATGTGATATAAATATGTAAATTACCTTCTTGGATTTTGAAAAGCGTGAAATGTAATGCGCGTTGGAACTGTCATGTCTTTATGTTTACATTTATAACTTGAATTTGAACACCTCTGTAAACACAGATTGGTTTTATTGTAAATAAAACTCGTTGATGCGCTATTATATGCTTGACTTTCGAATATGTTTGCATTGTGTTTCCTGAGTTAGAAATAACAAATTAATGTGAGGCTTGAATAAACTGATAAGTTGCATTTAGGATAGGGTATTTGTTGTACAAACAGAAGAAGAGACGTGGTGATCGATTGGTTGTAAATAAATAATTTAAAATATTTAATCTGATTTTGATATAAATAAAAGAAATTGGTTTCGTTTAATACACCATCAAGTGATTCCACACTTTTATGGTGTTACAGATTGAATTTTCTTTTTTAAAAATAGTTAATGAAATTCATAGTAAATTTCTATGACAAAAATGAAGTAGAAATATAAAAGGTTTCTTTACAATCAGTTCTAAATGCCCTTTTGTCTTTCATGTGCAGTTTGTGAACATTTTAGCATAAACAACTGGGAAAGTTAATTCGTTCTCGGATTTTTATGTAAACCGGAAACGGTCGTCGGCGTATATTTACACATTATTTCCCATCCATTCGACGTTTATTGGATTAGAAGTGAGTAACTTATGTCAGCGATTGAAATAGTGTTTCTGACGTCCACGTTCGACATAAAATCAGGAAAAATATTCCTATATTTAACGGACTACCTTGTTTACACCCTGCACTGGAAGATTGCGTTATTTTTTTTTTAAATGATAAAATACCAAACCTAAAATACAATTTAACGTAATAGTTAGGTTACTAAGAAGTAGTTTATAAACCACATATATTTTTATAAAAATAAACGTGATTTTCTTTTACCTATATGCAATGTATAAGGCAATTCATGCAATTATGCTTCAAACGACGATTGCATACATCATTCAGAACAAAAAACTCAGTGTTATTCGTGAAATGATATACATAGATCATGTTTTTAACTGTTCTAATAATACTCTAACAGTAAAAGTAAACAATTTCTAGGCCAGCTTGTTTGCGTCGAAATTGATGTGTGGTCGCAACAATTGCCTGGTTGTTTCAATTTTCAATCAATAGTAATGTGTATGGAGTTATTTCCTGGAATTGTGTTTCCTGAACAGCATTTTTTTGTGTAATCGTGAAACTAAAGCTTGGGTATTGGTACGAATTCGGGGTTCGCAGATTACAGGCTCGCCACAGCTCGTTGTGCAGATTGTGTAACGCACAAGGACACCTGATCATAGGAGCGCCAAAGTGTCTGTAACTATTTACATTGATATAACTAAAAATGAATTGCTTCGGGATTAAAACAGCAAAAATAATCATTCAAAAAAGCACCTGAACAGCTGAACAGTTAAGGTCGCGACATCTTGCGGTCGATTTTTGATGTATATGAACTTATTGTTACTTCTATTAATGTTTCAAGTAATTTCTGATTTTTTCAGTTTCTTTTTGAATGTATTGTTTTTTTTTGTAGATTAATTTAAAAAAAGTATTTCATTTTCTTTAATCAAATTAATTAACTTGACTTTTTATTTTGGCGGTTTTTAAAATAGTTTTACGTTTTCTGAATTTGCCGGTATTTCTTAACTTTAGTTTTAGAACCAATTGTTTAGGTTGCGACATCTCGCGATCGATTTTTGATTTTCTCGAGCTAGTCTCCTGCTGACAAGGCCCTAAATAGGGGCGAAATAGCTCTCTGGAGGATGCTCGAGGAATCCGGTACAATCAAAAACGATCTGCAACAGATTATACATTTATAACTGTGAAAAAATATGTATGGAAAAGGCATCCTCTAATATGCAATGTAATAGACGTTTCGCGCTGAGGATTGAGAGCTTTTTAAATTGTTTCAAGACAATTGGCCTTTTCGTTTATTGTGCTTCAGATTTTCGATGGTCGTTTTGGGTTCCAAACATGATCCAATGCGTTGAACTCAGTTTCTTGGCCCAGTCTTCTTTGGCATGGGTTTTGCACACTTTTCCAAATTCGATCAGGGCCTCTCTTTTCCCGTAATGAACTGCTCCTAGTTTTTCTATTTTTCATCTTCTGTTTTTCTGCAGCTCTTTGGTTCTGTCTCCTCAAGTCGGATATATCCAACCTTTTCCTGCATTATCTTCTACGAGTAGAAGTTTCCAGGACCATCATTCGTCTGTACCCTTGTATCCTATTTCTATTATTGTTTTGTTTTCACTAGAGACAATTCCTTTCGTTTTCATTCTTATTCTTTGAGTGATCTAATATAGTACTCTGTACGTAGATGTCGTTTTTTGCATTCTCTGGTTTCTGTATTGTTTCTATTCAATAGTTTGTGTCCTTCCTCTTTCTCCTGTGGGATTCTTCTTTCATGCTCTGATTATGTTCGTGGCATTAAGATGTAAGATATACATATAATTGACGTTTCGCACTTAGGTTGAGAGTATTTTCAAATTTTTCAAGTCTGCTTCTTCTGCTTTAGATTTTCGATTCCAAACCTGACTCAATGCGTTAGGACCAGGTCCTTGGCCCAGTCTTGTTTGGGCCCAGCTGTTCCTGCTCCTATTTATTTTATTTTCCATTTTCTTTTATGGTTTATTTCTCTTTTTCTGCAGCGCTGTGGTTCTATCTGTTCAAGTCGGAAATTTCTAATTTTTTCTACATTATCTGATTCTGTAGACGCTCTATTTTTCTACGGCTAGAAATTTCCAGGACTGTCTTTCATCTGTGCCCTTGTGTCCTATCTACATAATTGATTCGTTTTCTTTACAGACAATTCTTTCTGTAGGATTCTTCTTTCATGCTTTGATTATGTATTAAGTGTATTAGTAATAAGATAGTAGTAATTCGTCTAAATCTCATTTTTGGAGTAAAACGTAAAAACAGATTTGAAATATCAAACTTAATGAACTGAAATTTCGAAACTTCATCCTGGCATTTTGTCAAAATACAAAATAAATAAGTAAAATTTGTATGAAACGTCAGAGTTGTTTAAGTTCTAAACGTCAAAAAAGTTTTACGCTTTAAGGTTTACGCTGTAGACATGACGTGTCGGCATTTTATTGTCCCGCTACTGTACACATACGAACCAAAAATATAGTGGAAGGTTGCAATAACGTAACTTGTACGGGGGCTACATAATATTAACGATTTATTCGATGAAAAATTAAAACACTGACTTACATACTGAGGAGTAAAGTGAAACGAATCAATAATGGACGTGTTTATTTTTAAACCGGCATTAACACGATTATCTTGGCGATGTGACCTTGCGGTTAGAATAAAATTATACCAAATGAACCAAACTACATACCACCATGTAATTACGTTACTAATATCGCGCTATTTTCGGACGTCAATAAAATTTAATATCTGTTGCTTGATGTTCACAAAAAAGCTGGCGCTTAATTTGGCTTTAAGGTAGAACTGCATTAACTGAACAGTTATAAGTGGAACAGAACCATAATTTGTCGATTTTTTTAACTATTACTTATTATAAGCTGTTAAAAATTTAAAATTTAAAACGAGTGAATTCTTTCTTAAAATTTCAATTAGCCATTCCACGATAGTGTTCGATTCAACCTAAAATAAATCATTTCGAATCATTTTCTGCAATTATGCAACGCAATGCACTATTACCATTTATTATTATTACCTGTCCACCTGCTACATGAAATGCACGCAACTCAAAGTAACGTTATAACGTACGCTATATTTGCAAGAGTTTGCGTTCTACATCGCCGGAGAATTTTAATGAAGATGTGCATATTTAATATTTAAATTACAAGAGCAAGGAGTCAAGCGTGGGCATCGATGTTAGGTCATTAGGTTAATAGAAAGGTCCATTAGTTCACTCTGCCATTTAAAAAACACTTACGGTTTAATACCTTTATTTATGGTTTTGTCTTCATCATCCCATTATTTCAATTGTGTAACGTTTATAGGTTTCTTTCTTGTTCTAATGATCCTGTAGATGTAAGAGGAAAAATGGGGAAGTTGTTAAAGAAGAGAAAAAGATTGGTCAATTAAAATCCTCTAAGACAATGTTAGATAACCACTAAGATAATTTCTAAAACCGTAGTGATTAAAATTTTATTGCTTTCGAAGCAGAGGGATAGGATCTCCTATAGTAGGTCAGACTTTTTCCTTTGCGGTTATTATAACGTCAAGTGTTATTACGACAATAAAAATTAGCACGGTACCTCTTATTACAGTTATTAATAAATTGAAACCGTAGCACAGTGACAATAAGGTAGCAGCTTTCTTCTTTTCTGACGGATGAATAATTCCTCGCGCAACAAAAAGTTTCGCCGTTACGACGATCAGGTTTAAAGTTGTAAGAGTTTTATATATTTTATTACGTAATTATCATGGGAGACTGACGATTTTATACACCAGCGTTATTATTGCAATTAGAGCATGACATAAAGTCAATAACTTCGTTAATTGACAGTGGATAGACAGAGGCTCGTTCCTAGTGATGCTTATCCTTAGATTATTACGTGATTATAATTCTTACAGCGTATTTAATTACGTTCTGGTTTCATCTCTGAAAGTAATAAACGGTAATTCAAGTCGGTATTAAACGATCTTTAATTAATATTTTTTAATAACTTGGGAAAATTATGGAGATTATCTCATGTTCTGTTTGAGTTTTTAGTTTTTCATTAATTTTATTTGGTTTTATCAAATACTAAAAGTAGTTTATGTTATGATGAAAATGAAAATTATTATTAGTATTAAGTTACGTTGTAATACAGAACACAATCACCAGATCTGAATCATTTTGAAACTGAAGCGAATTTCTTCACCTCAAAGAAATTTGGGGGTGCCATAAAAATTACATAAAATTTAAATCCTAAACCAATAGTCTAAACTAATATGAATATCTTTTTTTTATCCATGATATTATCAAAGATTTTCAAAAGTATTCATCTACAGCCTTGGCCAAAAGTATTAGGTACCTTACATTAACTATTATATCATGAAAATTTGTTGGAGTGGGGTAAAATAAAATTTCCTAGGTACAAAATAATAACAATTTATTAAAGTAATTAGTATTTTGTTGGGCTACCTCTAGCCTTAATCACTACAGGTCTTCTTTTCGCCAGAGTACTTATAAATTTATGACATTCCTCTGCGATAATATTATTCCATCTTTCAATAACACGTTTTTTAAAATTGCTTTTGTAATTGGATATTTTTTAATGTTACATCTCCACAAATGTTCTATGGGCTTTAGGTCTGGGGATTGTGCAGGCTAATCCAGGAGGTTAATATTGTTTTCTTGGAGCCACCTCGTGGTAACTGCAGATTTGTGGGAAAGTGCATTATCTTGTTGATGCAGCATTTCTTCCATATTTGTATCACCAAACATCTTGGAAAATGATTGCCGCAATGTCGTTTCCAATACGTTTATGTAAGTGTGGGAGTTCATTCGACCTTCACAAACAAATATTTCGCCTACACTGTCGGCTATCATCAACCCCAGACCATTACACTGCCTCCCCCGTGTTTCACTGTTGGTACCTGAATTCCGGAAGGTATTCTTCACCGATTCTCCGCCTCACGTAAGCTACACCAGGAGTTCCAAATACCTTACAATTAATTAAAAAAACGTAGATGTTAAACACACCGTATAAATTTTTACTGGCGAAGTGTAGAAGATGCAGACGAATTCAAAATTACAAGTGATATAAAGCAAATATTATCTCAAAATTTGATTCGTTGGACCACACAATATTTGCCCAATCCTTCTCTGTAAACTGTTGGTACCTTATAGCCCATTCCAAACGATACATTTTATTTTTTTCTGAAAGCCAAGGCTTTTTCCTTGCTTTATAGCCTTTCAAGCCAGCATAATTAAGTCTTCTTCTGGTCGTTCTGGCACTGATCGGTCTCCCGATTTCCTCGGATAAACTGGCAGCGAGCTCGGAGGAAGTTTTCTTTCGATTTTTAAGCGACTCTCGAATTAAATTTCGATCCTCACGGTCCAAAGTTATCCGTTTTCTACCTGTTCTTGTTCGGTTCGCATGTGATCCAGTATCCGCGTCACGTTTCAAGGCAGATTGCACTGCACAACGCGAACGTTTAATACTTTTGGCTATTTCTGTCTGTGTGTTGCCTTGTTCGTGCAAGAACTGAATTTGTAAACGTAAATGCTCACTAAGTTCGTCCTTTTTAGGTATTTTTACAGCAAAAATGACGATATTCAAAATTGTAATGAAATAAACATTATACTGGAAAGATCGTTCTTACTACAAGCGCTTATACAAGACTGACTACCTATTCTCGGAACCACAATTGCGAACTATCATCTGCCACATGTTTTACAACCTCTGTAAAGTACTATACATTATTTAAATTATCGTTTATTGTTGCCGACTATACCATAATAAAATTCTAAAGATTTTTGAGCAATATTTTCGAAGATAAATTAGGAAATGAAGGGTGCCTAGTGCTTTTAGCCAAGGCTGTACATACAAGAATAAGTGGGATAATATCCTTTCATTCGTACTTCAGTAAGTGGCATTGTAATCGCGATTGAAAAGCATCTCTCATAATTGCTAAAAAATGAACGATTTCCTTCGTCGAGCCCGCAATTGTCATTACCGGAAGGCACGCACTCACACCGTGAAAGGAGTTAATATCCATGCGGAAACGCACACTCATCACCATCATCGTCTTTGCCGAAGTCATCCGCTTTGCGCGCACAGAAAGGAAGATCAAGAGGTAAATCTACCGGTGGTTCATTTGCATGTTTTTCACATGTAAATTGCTCGCTTTGAAACTCGTTCTTAATGATTGTTTATGGTATCACAATGTGACTGCTTAAATTATTCGCTAATTGTGTTTTTTTTTCCTTCTTGTTTCGTTTCGAAGTATGATTCCGTAATCACGTCCTGTTTGTTTATTTGTAGCGGTAATTGAAAAATATCTGCATATAATGAACTGTTGGCGGGGTAACAAAGACATGTTTATTATACAAGATACATAATTTATTGCCAATTATGTATCATTTTTACAAAAAAAAAAGTACAATCGACTATTTGAATTTCAACACAAACTAGATATGTGAGAAAATCAATCTTGGTACTCTTTTAGACTGGAAAATAAGAAAGATTATTTTTCTTGCCAAAATTGTTTGTCAGTTTTTGGGATAATTGCTAACCTCCCAATTAGTATTACAATGAGGATAAAATTCTACCCGAAAAATGCTTAAGAAATTTAGTGTTATTGTTATCAGCATTTAATCCAAAAAAGTAAAAATGTTATCCTAAAGGTATAATGATATGAGGGAAGGGATTGATTAATGTTGTTATTACAAGTTAAGAGTAGTATGTACAGTGGGGAACAAAATTGCGGGTACACTATTTATATTACGGGTTATTTCCTGCAAACACTTATCTTTTTATACCTGCTACAATAATAAATTCGATAGTGGTATTTTAAAACTGTGTAATTAATATTTAGAGGGTATGATTTCACAAATGAATAATCCCTTAATAGTGGGGAACGTTTGTTTATTTCTAGATAATTTTACTTGGACAAAATTGTGGGTACAACGATGCAGCGGTAGTGTTACCAAAACTATTGAAGTGTGCACACAATATTAGTCGATTTATCGGAAAAACAGTATTTTGATTGAGTTAATAACTAATAGTGAAATTCGTTTTTAAACTAAATGTTCGTTATTTACTAGCAATGGCTCGTAGAAAAGAAATCGCTTTGGAAACTCGAAAACGTATTGTTGAAGACAATTAGCAAAAAAAATATAATGTTTCAAGAAACGCTGTCGTTCGTATTTGTAAAAAATTTGCGGCTAATAGTGTAGAAAATATCGAGGATGAAAAAGAAAATCGACACCTAGAGACGATGCGCGAATTGTACGAGTCAATATAAACGTTTCTACTAAAACAGTTAAACTTAGGATTAAGGAGGTTTAAAGTTTTTTTTAAAAAGAAAGAAACCGTTTATTAGTGAACGAAACAAGAAAAAACGATTAGGGTTTGCTAAAATCCATGTAAATAAACCTCCAGCTTTTTGGGAAAAATGGTGTGGTCAGATGAAAGTAAATTTGAACTTTTTGGGTCAAAACGATGAGGTAGAGTGTGGAAACGACTAGGAAAAGCCTTGAGTGCCAAGATGATAGAAGCTACAGTTAAATACGGAGGCGGCAGTGTGCTTGTATGGGGTCGTTTCAGCAAAAGTGATGTAAGTAATTTGGCTAGAGTAGAAGATACGATGACAGGAATTTCATACGTACAAATTTTACAAGAAAATTTGTACACTTCTCTTAAAAAAATGGACCTTGACGATTTTATTTTCCAACAGGATAATGATCCCAAGCACACTTTGCGAGTTGCTAAGAATTATCTCCAAGAAAATGTATGGCCACTTCAAAGTCTGGACCTAAACCCAATTGAGCACTTATGGACGTATTTAGATGGGAAAATTTCACGAGAAGGGATAACTAATGCCATATCCTACTTTAACAAAATGATCGCTGCGTGGGAGGAAATTCTAGCAGAAATAATTACAAATTTGATTGACTGCATACCGCGGCGATTTAGAGCAGTCATTGCAGCCAAGGGAGGTCATATCAAGTACTAATTCAGTTATTCTGGTGAAATTATTATAATAAAAATTAAGAAAAGAAATGTTAATAAAGGATTCCATATTTGTAGCCGTAATTTAAGTAAGACAAAGGATGTGTCTTGCTACAATGTTTTATTATCGTACTGCAACCGGTTTCGTTACATTGACATCTTCAGGCAGGTAATAGGAAACATGCAAACTCTACAAAGGACCTAACATTACTTAAATAACATACGAATTAATTAAAACGCAGCAATGTGGTCCTTGATTCTTGTATGACCAGTTTGGCCAAATAACCAGCAGGGCAAGAGCCACACGTTAGGGAGTAAATACCGCTTCGCGATAGGGTTTCTATGGGATCTTTAGTTTTAGAAAGAATACATTTAGAGTTGTTTTGTATTTTAAATGTTACTTTAATTCCTATGGAGTTAAGATAATGTTTTATTTTAGTAGAAATAGTACCAATGTAAGGTATAGCTGCAAATAATTCTTCAGACTTATTGTCAAAATTATATAAAGGAAAATAAAGTTTATTTAAAAGTTTGTTCTTAATTTTGTAGAATAAATTACGAATGGATTTTATAGGGTAGTTATTGAGAAAAGCGAATTGGATGATTGTACTTATTTCGTTCCTAAAATCTTAAAAATTCATAGGAATGCTAAAGACACGATGAGAAAATGAATTAAAAGCCGCATACTTGTATTCGTTGGGATGAAACGTCTGAAAAGTTAATTAAGTTAGCTGTGTATGAGGGTTTCCCATAAATTTTAAATTATTTTGCTGTTTGGTTATAGTAATATCGAGAAAATTAATTGACTTATTTTGTTCTTTTTCAAGGGTAAATTTTATTTTATGGCGCAGGGAGTTACATTCATGAAGTAGAATGTCTAATTCTGAAGGGGGTCCATCAAAAATAATGAGGATGTCATTCACGTATCTACCATAAAACTTTATGTATTTTATCAGGGGGCTAGCTGATGAAAAGAATTTTTGTTTTGTTTTATTCATGAATAAATCTACAAGTAGGGGGGATAGATTGCAACCCATTGCGAGGCCATCTGATTGGGAATAATATTTATTATTCAAGGTAAATAACGTTTGTTTAAGAGTAATTTTAAGCAGCGATTGTAAAAATACGACATTGTCATCTGAAAGGTTTGAGGAAGTTAACAGTTCGTTGACTATTTCAATACATTGTGTAGCTGGGATAGATGTGAAAAGGTTGTAAACGTCCAGTGATCATAACGTGGTATCGATTGTAACCCTAAAGTTGCATAATTTATTAATTAAGTCAGAAGTATTCTTAATGCCGTATTGAATATTGATGTTGATGTTATCTCTAGGTTGAAAGAAGATATTTAGATAAGCGATGTGCTGGAGAGCCTATGAAAGAGACTATTAGCCGTATGGGATAGTCTTGTTTGACATTTGGGAAGTTCATATAATCTAGGTGTTATAGGGTTCATGGTTTTCAGCTTAGACTTATGAATTGATTAGTGAATTGTTTTGATTTTCATTCAAGAATTTATTGAGGTAAATTCTTTTGTTTATATTTTAGCTTTGCAGTATATCCTTTTCAAATATAATGTAAGTTTATTTCCGTACCCATAATTTTGTCCCTGACTGTACAAACCTGCCAACTGCGGTGAATGCTTGCTTCAGAAAGGAACCGTCATTTTATTTGCGCATTAAATATAATAGCACTAAAAAGTGTGTAAAAATAGTGATATAATTTCAAATGACACCGTATATGATACAAACTTTACCGGGGAATATTGGCAACGCTTTAAGAACATCTTTATTCGACTTCCTCCAGATAAGCTTAACATTGTAGTGCAGTAAGAAATTCAGTTATTTCCACACAAAAGAACAAGGGATAAAAGACGCAATATTGGAGTAGTTAAAATATAAGTTAAGATACAAGTGACTGCCCAAATAGTAAAGATTCTTTCATTTTCTCCTTTGAAGATAAAAATGCTTGAAACTTTTTGGATAATACTAATTTCTTTAGAGATACAAACTACTACTTCAGAAGTTGTCTCTCTCTTTTCCTCGATAATATTAATTCCTTGAAAAATAGAAATTACTATCTGAAGGATAAAATGCTACTTTTGAAGACATCATTAACACTTTATTCTCCGTTTATTTTAACACCAGAAACAAATGGACATGAGGGAACACTAAAGAGGAGTTGAGGAAGTGTTATAATTAATTTCAGATTTTTATATGTGTATTATTTTTATAACAAAAGTTACAAAAAGCATGTATTATATAAAAATACGACTTGAAAGAATTCTTATGTGATAAAATTTTTATCTAAAGATGGTACAGGGTGATACATGATAGCTGACGATGATTTTCAACTTTAGTTTAGTTAGTTTAATGCAGTGGTTCCCAATCTCTTTTGAGGAAAAAAGTCCGCTTAGCCTTTCTCTAGTTCATTTATTCTTTCTCCAACTTTATTTTTGATAATTGAAAGATGTTTGCATATATTAATAAACAATGTCAATTAGAGAGACTTCTGTACTTATTAAAATACATTAGTTAAACAGTACATTAAAAAAAGAAATATGATACAATATTGATGTTATTTAATCGAACACTATTAGTTCATAGACACCTATAGGTTCAACTTTATTTTATTTAAACGATAAAAAGTAAAAGAACTGATACAAGCAAGTTTTTATTAAATAAAAATATGTTACACATAATCATTCAAAATATATAGTTAAACTAGCAACAAATAATAAAATAATTTTTACCCTTTCTCCTATATAAAAATTAAAACGAATCAATAAATAATTGAAATAATTCTTTTACAGTTTTATTACATGTAGGTACAATCTGCTACAAATTCAAAAATAACGCCTAAAATTTCCAGTACGTTATTCTAGACCAGTGCAAGGGTTCAGGAAGTGAAAACCGCTAAGGGGGTCCGTGTATTTTATTTTACATCACCATTTGTCATTCAACACATCAAAGGTAAATTTATAATTTTACTATTATGCAGTTGTGTAGAGTTACTTCACTTGGGGGTTCATGGTCAGGTTTTTGCTATGATAAGAGGGGTCTGTGGGCATAAGTTCCCAAACTACTTTTCTAGATACTTAAGAGAGTTATAAAAAAATGTTTGAAAAAATTCTAAATACAATTTTTTTGTTATGAACAATTTTTTCTTAAATTCATAATTTAATGAGTTTCTTTTTCAATATTATATGGAACAAGTAACAAATGCAATAAACTTTATATGTGGAAGTTTATTATTCAAGCTTTTGTGAATTCTAAAATCTAAAGTGACTTATATTTTGTAATTTTTTTTCTAGTACTCTCTTAAGTGTCTACAATAACGTACTTGAGAGTTAAGGCGCCTTTTTTGAATACCCTGTATATTTCGACAGAACTTTAAAATCCCATCTTTTGTAATTCAAGTCTTGATTAAAGTAATTGTTTACTGAAGGAGTTTTTAAGAGTCGAAGATAGTATAAATAACCAACTGCAAAATTCTAAATTACTTTAAGCTCATTTTAAGTGAAATTTACAAAACCACAACCGAGTAAATTAATCAAGTAATTAAGTTTGTTATATTTTTTGAAAAGAATGCGCCGCTTGAGATTTAACTTGATTATGATTATCAAGAACAGACAATCTTGTTAATACGTATTGTTTATATTTACTGAATATTTGTGTGCGAAAAATTGATGTGAACGCACATACATAATTAGCGCTGATAACATCACAGCTGCCAGATTATTTTTTCATAATTAACACTACCGCTTACATTGTGGGTATTATGTATGCGTTACGCTTAAATCGCCTGCCCTAATTAGCGATGTGTGTTTGTGTAATTCGCGCTAATTATTTTAAGGAAGGTCAATTATAATAATTTGTTGCAATGCTGATAAACGAGTTTGTCAGCACTTAACGAAACAATTTGGTTTTCGCATAATTTGTTTATTTTTTTGGAGTTTCTGTGCGCAGTAATATAAGGTGATCTATAAAGAACTACTACTTTCCATTATTATCTCAATATTATTATGTTCTCGATTAATGCGGTGAATTTCGAGTCGAACGCCAGAGGGTTCCGGGTATTTGCTAGAAAAATCGAGAAGGTAAAGATCTCTACTATATAAACCAGAAGCAATTCTTTTTCTGCGAAGAGAAATTGCCAAAGATTTATATTTGCAGCCAAAACGACATTTTTGATGCGCAAGTCCCCGACAAAATCAATTTGTAATGCAAACGTACCATAACGAATCCAATACAACACGTCAAAACCATAGTACCGAATAAGAAGCCATCCGTAAAAGAGCGACCAAGTTCATTAGCAAAATTTTAGACCGTGTAAACACACCGCATAATTTTCATTAACTAATTACGCGGCAATCAAAAAAAAATGAACAGTTTTTATTCGCATTGCGCGTAATCGTGGTGGGATCTTCGAAATTCAAAAGCTCAATCTATACATATATTTTAAAATAGAATCCGTGTTTGTATTTATGGCGATTGCGTATTCCGTAATGTGTACATGCGATGCATGCGTAAGCTACGTTCATAATTAATTACGATATAATAGACTGACTAATTGAATATTTATTATCTGGCCACACGTGTTGTTGGGTGAATACAGTAATGGTGAGAGGTCACGTGTAGTTGTATAGATCTTTGAACTGATTAATGCAAATTAACTCTCGCAATGAAAACAAAACGTGGGGCTAATAATAGCTTAGGAGAGAGGAGCCCGACAACAACAACAACACATATTGGCTATGTCACTAAAAATATTACTGAAACCTACATAAGCTGCGCACTCAGGGCGTTTTATTTGACGATTTTGATGATCGTGTCGGATCATTTATTCTAAAGTTAAGTCGCCTTTGCCCTATTTCTTTTATTAAAGTTTTAAGTTCACCTTATTGGCAAATATTTTAGCATTTTTCTTTTCTACTGTCTTCTATGTGTCTTGCTTATTTTTCTTTTGGACGTCCAATTTCACAACTTCCCTGTTGTACTCCTTTTCCTTTGCATTTTTTTATTAAAAGCTCTTTTTATTTTAGGCTAGCTTGGTTACTGTTACTGTTTCTGCTTTTACCTTCAAAACTACCAGAATCGCTAGATTGCTTCATGAGGAAAAAAATTTGAACCATTTTATCTTCTTTTGAACAGGCCTTTCTTTGATCACCCATACGGGACTTCTATATCCATTCTATTCGGCAGATTTGATCCTGTACGTTCGTCTTTGTGGACACAAATGGACGAAATTTCGTAATGATTGATCGTCCTTTTGGATATCATTTTATGAGTGGTAGATCGCTGAAGGTTTCGAAATTTTTGTTTCACTTATTGCTTCAGCTTTCCTAAATTTGATATTGTTGAAAATTGTTCTTTATGTTTCTGTTCTTAGGAAGAATGCGGAACGTAAAGTTTTAATATTATTTTATGATCATGAAGAACTGCCATAACTGTTTAACGATGATTTATGTATTTGTCTTCTCTCTACATTATTCGAATTGTGCGGTGAAAGGCTTGGGACCGTGGAATGAATCATCGCCGACAAATTCACAATGTTCTTCCACGGTTCAAAAACAAAAAAGCTCCGTAATTCACGCCCTACTTTTCACGTGATTGATAAATTGACGATTTTGTGCGTCAAGGTGATACAAAAACCGAATGTCGCAAGCACATTGGACGCCGAATAAAAGAACGTTCCGGTCTCATAATATCACTTCTACGAAGCGTAATTTTATTGAAGCCACACTACAGCTACTTTGAACTTCACCGAATAATGCTGTCATGTTCCTCTGCAGATGCAATTAAAGAAGTCAGAAATTGTTCGGTCCGCTGATTCAAATAAGAGCACTGCGCCATTAAAGCTACATGTCTGGTGACTTGTTCATAATTTTTGCTTTAATTTTGTAAGATTGGAAGTAACAACAATTTGCCAATGACAAATCTATTAAAGTCTGTGGAATGCATGAATTTTCATTCAACATAACCGCCAGTGCCGTGCCGTGATTTTGGGTGCAATTAAAGGAGTTTGTAAAGGCATTAATCGATTGCACAGACATTCTAATTGCTCAACTTTTATAAATTCTCCTCAAAAAGACTAACAGTGTCATAAAATTGAAAATAACTGCAAGGAATTAGTTAACTCAAAACTAACCCAGTCAAACTTGTTAGATACTTCAAGTCGTCAAGGCTTTAAATTCGAGTTTGCGAAAAGAAATTTGTTAATTTCAATGTTGATGTACAGATGGCGCTCAAAGTTTTCAGAATATTCCGATTCAGCCAAAATCAATTTTTAGTTTCAATGTCAGTGAATAGATAGTGCTAAAACTGATATAATACTCCATTGCAGTCAAAGTCAAAGCAGTCAACCTATTATGCATACTAGGTCCTCCTAAGTTTGGTTTGGGAAACAAAAGTTTGCACAAAAGAGTTTTTTAGTTTCAATGTCGGCGTATAGAGGACGCCAAAACTGATTATTCAAAGTTAATAATACTCTGTTTCAGCCAAAGTCAAAGCAGTCAAGCTTTTGTGCACAGTATGCTTTCCGGAAAGCTTCAAGTTCAGTTTGGGCAACGAAAGCCTGCACAAAAAAATGGTTTTTAGTTTCAGTGTCACCGTATAGATGGCGCAAAAGTTGATTATTCAAGGTTAATACACAATACTTCCATTCAGATCAAAGTAGTCAACCTTTTATATGCTCTATGTCATTCTGAAAACTTGCACAAAAGAGGTTTTTGGTTTCAATGTCGGCGTGTAGATGACATCAAAACGGGTTATTCAAGTTTAAAAATACTTAGTTGCAGCTAAAGTCACAGCAATGTATTATGCACACTAAGTCTTCCTGAAAAATTTAAATTTAGTTTGGGTAATGGAAGTCTGCGCAAAAAAGTTTTTAGTTTCAATGGCAGCGTACAGATGGCGTCAATGCCGATTATTTAAGGTTAATAAACTTCGATCAAGCCAAAATCAAAGTGAACTTGCAGTAAACTCTGTGTCCTCCTGAAAGCTTTGAGTTCAGTTTGAGCAACGGAAGCCTGCGCGAAAAATGTTTTTAGTTTCAATGTTGGCGTATAGAGGGCGCCAAAGCCGATCTTTCAAGGTTAATATTACGCAGTCAATCTTTAATGTACCCCAAGTCCTCCTGAAAGCTTTAAATTCGAGGTTGAGCACTGAAAGATTGCGAGAAAAAGATTAATAGTTTCAACGTTACCGCATAGATGACGCTAAAACGGTTAACAATACTCCAGTTCATCCAAAATCTATGCAGTCAAGCTATTAGATGCCCCAAATCCCCCAGAAAACTCCAAATTTCTGTTTGGACAACGGAAGAATAGGTTGAAAATTGTGAATTCTAACTTCGGCGTGTAATGGCGGTTTGTACTCCTGAAAGCTTTCAATTCAGTTTAGGAAACGGAACTTTGCGCGAAAAAGGATTTCAGTTTCAATGTCGGCGTATAGATGGTGCCAAAACCGTTAATATTAGTTCGATTTAGTCAAAATCAAAGCAGACAACCTTTAATATACACCAAGTCCTCCTGAAAGCTTTAAATTCAAGTTTGAGCAATGGTGGATTGCAAAGAAAAGTTTGCTAGTTTCAACATTAGCGTATAGATGGCGCTGGAACCGTCGATTAGAGGTTCACAACATTAGAGTTCAGCCAAAATCTATCTAGTCAAACTTTTAGATGCTCTAAATCCCCCAGAAAACTCTAAATTCAAGTTTGGACCTGGAAGAGTATGTTGAAAAGTGTTAGTTTCAACTTCGGTATGTAGATGGCCCAGTGTCCTCCTGATAACCTTGAGATCATTCTGGACAACGAAAACCTACACGAGAAAGGTTTTCAGTTTCAATATCGGCGTAGAGATGGCGTCAAAGGCGATTTTTCAACATTAATATTACTCCAATTCAGTCAAAATCAAAGCAGTCAACCTTTAGTATACCCCATGTCCTCCTGAAAGCTTAATATTCGAGGTTGAGCAATGGTGGATTCCGAGGAAAAGTTTACTAATTGCTAGTTTCAACATCAGCGTACAGACGGCGCTGAAACCGTCGATTTGAGGTTAACAATACTCCAATTCAGGTTAAACCTATCCAGTCAAACTTTTAGATGCTCCAAATCTCCCAGAAAACTCTAAATTCCAGTTTGGACAAGGAAGAATCTATCCAGTCAAACTCTTAGATGCGCCAAATCCGCCAGAAAACTAAATTCTAGTTTGCAAAAGAAAGAGTATGATGAAAAGTGTCAGTTTCAACTTCGGCATATAGATAGCGTTGAGTTCATTTTGGGCAGCGCGAAAAAGGTTTTTAGTTTCAATGTCAGCGTATAGATGGCGATTTCTCAAGATTAATATTACTCCGATTCAGTCAAAATGAAAACAGTCAACCTTTAATATACCCCAAGTCCTCCTGAAAGCTTAAACCGTTGATTCGAGGTTAACAATACTCCAGTTTAGCCAAAACTTACGCAGTCAAGCTCTTAGGTGTTCCAAATCCCCCAGAAAATTCTAAATTCCAGTTTGGACAACGGAAGATTATGTTGAAAAGTGTTTGCATGTAGATGGCGCTAAAGACGATTATTTAACAATAATTGAACACTGATTCAATTTTAACGTCGGCATGTAGATGGCGCTAGAAACGATTATCCAAGAATAATTGAACACTGATTCAGTTTCAACATCAGCATGTAGATGACGCTAAAGGTGATTATCCAAGAATAATTCAACACTGATTCAGTAAATATCGACATTTTAGGTACTTCAAAGTCCCGCAGAGTTAGAGTTTGTGCAATGGTAGATTGAAAGGAAATTTGCTGGTGTTAACATCGGCGTACAGATGGCGCTAAAACCGATTATCCATGTTTAAGAATATCCAGATCTAACCAAAATCAAAGGAATCAGTCTTTTAGAAACTGTAAGTCTTTTCGAAAGATTTCACTTTGGAAGATAGTTTGTTAGTTCCAATGTTGGAGTGCAGATGGCGCAAATAAGATCTAATAACTAAAGTTACAAATTGATAAAGTACCGCAATTGCCGCCATTTTGAGTCGAAATAAGCGCGCCAAATTTGAAATCAGATTATCTGTAACGTCTAATTTTGAATTTGCGCGTTTAGTTTGACTCAGAATGACGGTGATTGCGATACTTTATCTATTTAGTGACTTTACAAACAGCTTTAGAATAATTTGGTATGGTGGATGCGGCAGCAATTCATAGCGCAGTTCATGCAATTTGACCGCGACAACTCCGGATAAATGTGCTGGAGCATTATCGTGGTGAAACAGCACTTTTTTCTTGGTCAAATGGGGCCGTGTCTCCTTCAATTTCTTATAATAATCAATAATTCACTGTAGTACTGCCTCGTGATCGTTCTTCCTTTTTGCAAAAAGTCCATGAGGATTATTCTTTTTGAATCCCAAAATATCGTGGCCATGAACTCTCCGGCCGATGGGGCCGTCTTTGCCTTCTTCGGAGCAGATTCACCAGGAAAAATCCATTGTTTTGACTATTGCTTGGTTTCTGGCGTATAATAATGTATCCAGGCTTCATCAACGATGACGACTCGACGCAAAAACTCCTGGGAATTTCGCTTAAAGAGGTTCAAACACTGCTTCGACGTTGACAGCCGTATCCGCTTGTTGTCCACCGTGAGCAATCGCGGCATCCATCGGGCCGACACCTTTTTCGTACTTAGTTTATCGTGTAAAATATTGATTGCCGTTCCATACGAAACACCTATGGCCTCTGCTACTTCGCGCACTTTAGTTCGGCGATCAGCGAGAATCATGTCGTGGACCTTTTCAACGATTTCCTCAGCAACCACGTCTGCCGGGCGGTCTGGTCCGCTCTTCATCAAAAACTGTTGTAGGACCACGTTTAAATTCATTGAACCAATATCTGGCGGTTGTCATAGATGGTGAAGGATCCCCATAGACAGTATTCGCTTTTATTTCTTCGCATGTGTTTTTCCATCCAAAAATAAAAAGCGAATTACGGATCGATATTGCTCTTTTTCCATTTTATCAAGAAGCACGAAACACGTGTGATACAACTGCCTGCCAGATAAAAACTAACCTATGAATCAGTCTGAAATTTAGTTTGGTGTCGTTTGACAGCTGACAGTATACGACGGTAATGCCAACTTTCCTCAGCAACGCCACCTGTCTTCAAACACGGGTACTTATTGATCGACCCTCGTATGTAGATCCTGCACTGGTACCTTCAGGAGGTCTATCTCCCGATTATGAATTTATTCATGCTGTTTAGGTATGTATATTAGCTTGGTACGTAAACGTCGGCGGAAAGGCGTAATTGTAAATAAAACGTGCAAATTAGCATTCGACCGATGAAAAGAATGTCGAAGTACCAGCGTTTATGTTCGTACATTTGAATCGCAAATCTAAATAACGCGTCATGTTTTCGCATGCATTAAGTTCTAATGCATGCCCGCAAATACATGTACTGTTATTCTTGCGTTCTGCATCGCTCTTATAGAAGTTTGCTGAGAGAAATGTTACGTGCAGAATTTTTTTTTTTTGGTGTTCAACAAATAGCATGAGCAAATTACATGTTTGAGCCAGTGAAGTTTACTGCAGTGATTGCTGTAACTTCATGCTAAAGTAATTTTACTTGTGCCAAACAAAAGCTTATTTATTGCTCGTGGATATGTAGAGTTATAATAATTAAAAAAAATCTTGGATAGAAATGGGTTAGCAATTTGAAAACGCTGTGATATTAGTTTATGGTTTTCAGTTAAAGTAAATAATGCCATTAAAAAAATCAGGAAGTAAAGAATTTACTGCTCATTTAAGCCCGATTCGTTACAGTGAGAAAGGTTACCACCGAACATATGGCTTTCCTTACAACGTTACAACTTACATAACATAATGAACGACTAAAAAAGGATTTTAAGTGCCTTTTCCATTTTCGTCACATACGAATTGTACGATTTAAATAATTACATGGTCAGTGCTGCGCTTGGGTTTATGCAAATGAGTCATTCTTTACGAATTCTTCGGCTTTGTTTAGCCTAGCTGATATGATTTGGGGCTCGTTGAAACACTGATTTTGAATGAACGTGGAGTTAGTTCAGTACGGTCCTGACCTCACCACGCTCTTACGTGTATATCAACTCGGCAATATGTATTTTATCATCGTCTCAGGCTCGTAAACCTCTCTTGCATTATGCGAACACGAAGGCATTAAATTTAATGTTGCGCGTGAGCAACACAAGCAACCGCCCCATGTCAATTGTAACACATTACGTAAGGTACAGCAACGTTTCGAATGCATGTAGGTGTGAACAGGGTCTTGCAGTATTTAGGTTGCCGCAGTCACAACAAACAACTAAGAGGGAAAGAGAGAGAGAGAGCTAGTCGAGGTTTGCGTAAGACAGAATGAGTCACAGTTCAATGCAAACCAGGCAGGCAGGCAACTATGGGAAAGGACCTCGACAGACCAAGTTCGAGAGATTATCCAAAGCCACCGTAAAATTAAGAAAAAGGTGACAAAAGAACTTGCTGCTTCCGCGTTGTTTCAATTCTTTCGCAAAAGGTGTACAGTTGCGAGCAAAAAAAATGGTCATGAATATCATTGGAATTGTCATAAATTAGAAATATCTTTTTCACTTCTTATTGGCTGTGTTAGATTTTAATCAACTAAACAAATGGTACTTGTACAATTTCGATGTCACTAGAAAATGACGACCAAGTTTTTTTGCTCGCGACTGTACAATTTTTTTTAAATGCAAAATTATTCGACCCATCACTTCATCTCTCTTCCAATCCCTACCCAATCATTAAACTCACGTGAAATACTGTTCAGGATTAATCATCTGAATGCCTCGCCGTTGCTTAGTCCTTTCTCCAAATTATTTCCACCTCACCTCTTGCATCTACTCCACCATAAGATTTTGTGAGTGAGCATTAAGCACTGCTCTTAGTAAATTTAGTGTAAGATTTAAACTTGTTGAAATAATTTAATTAAGGAAACTTTCTAGAAATATAGTTCATTTAATCACACTTTCACTCTGTGCCGTTTTGATTAAAAAAAAAAAAAGATTTTCTATAAATTTCTTGAGAAGAAAACACGGAAACACCATAAAATTAAAGTGTAGCAGCAGCAATAGCAATTTATTTTTATAGCTTCACTTGTATTCTTGCTTTGTTGTTTTCTTCTTGACGCAAGTTACCGCTAGACACGCAAACCAAAACATTTACATATTTTAATTAGGTTACCACCTTTAAATATAACACGAGTGTAATGACTCCGCTATCTTCGTTCCGTGTACTATGCAAACTATTCCGAGTTCTTCAATTAACTCGATTTGCATTAACGCTATGTACAATTGTAAATCAATTTTATTTACAAATTCTTCAGAGTGAATCACGCAGAAGGTGTTCAATACGGTGGATGACTGGACGAAAATAGATTTAGAACTTGACGGGAATTATAAATAACTGCGCCTTTCACCAATGGGCAATTCACCTGAAACGGTTACGTTTACACCTGTTAACATTATGTTGAATATGTGAAGAATGGTTACCAAATACGCGTCAACACAACACGAAAGTCGGAAATAACTTAAAGAAATAAGTCACAGACAATATTTCTGCTGGTGTTGAAAGTTTAAAATAAGATTGTGGGCAATTAGAATCGTGACTGATTAAAAGATTAGATCTGTAGTGAATATAAATCAAGTTTCGACGATTATAATTTCAAGTGTTGCAGGAATATTTTAAATTCATTAACACATGACGAATTGTGAATTAAGAATTGTAATTTTAAAAGAAGTTACATTGCGGTCATCTAGCAAATTCCGAATTGTACAATTAGACCACTATTTACAGTTACGAATCCCATGTAACGAATCAAATAATATAAAACTACAATAACCTGCTGCAATGTAGACAAATAATTATTTTTGACTTTCCTCTGGTTTCCGGTTGTGTACTGCTTGTAATTCTACGTTCCATCTCTTTTCTAGCAAAAGGACCTCTTTAGGGCTGCGCCAGTGCTGATGTTCTTCCGGGGAAAGTGATCGTGATGCATTTGATTTGCCCCATTTGTAGTTATGGATGCGTATATACAGGTGTTTCTAAACTTCTGTCTTTAATTAAAACTGTAAGTTCCTCATTATATTAGAAACTGATTTTCCAAATCTCAACGGTCTTATTAAAAAATGAAAAACTGACCTGCCACATTGTTTTGAAACTTCTGCTCAGTTTATGACTTGTTTTCACAATCATATCTAATACAACGTAATAAAAGTTTTTATTTATGTGCAGGAGAACTTGGTCAAGGTCTCATTGTAAACGAATATGAATGACTTATAGACGGCATCAGCACAATTTTCAAATGTCCTTCTGTGTTACATTGACAATTTAGGCACAACGTGCGTTTTAAACTTTAAGGAAATAATCACAAAACTGCTAGTTTTCTTACTTTCAAACCATTTCTTTCACAAGCAAGATTTTGAAAAGCGTAAGGTTCGGGGGCACCAAACGATTGCTGCGTTCTTTGCAGTCAAATGCCAATACGCGAAAACTAATATGTTTATTATAAAATCGAGAAATTGTAATATTTAATAAGTACAAATAAACATAAGCGTAAATTGCACTACTATACTTGTGTACAAAAAGTTTTCCCATTTAGTGTGTTGCTCTCATTTTTTCGCATGTTCACGTATGTTCCTCACTTGATCAGTAAACACCAAATTGACATTTAACCTTGACATAACGTCAGCAGAAATTCATAGCCAGTAATTACGATTTATTACGTATTGAAACCAAACAAAATAAAACATTGAAAATAACGTTGAACGTAAATTCACAACAGATGTTGAAAATGGCCTCCGTCTTCTTCGAGGCATTTTCTAACTCTTCTGCGATATCCATTAACAACATTTTGCAAAATTGTTTATTTCATCACACTTTTCGATGATTCCTTGAGTAAGTTCCTGTGAATCATTAAAGGGCGTTTTAAAAGTGGAGTTTTTCAAGTACGGCCAAACAAAGAAATCCAAAGGAGTTAGGTCGCAAGATCGCGGAGGCCATATGTTTGCCATATTTCTGCTAATTATCCGATCTCCAAAAAACTCTCGAAGGAAATTTAAAATGTTTCCACAGCATGGGCTGTTACACCATCCAGCTGGAAATATCCAAAGTGCAACTCGTCAGTTGATTAATAAATGGATGTACAATTTCTTCCCGATATCTAAGTGTTGTTAGTGTGTCATTAAAAAATATTGGTCCTATCAATCTTCTCCGACTTAAACCTATCCAAACACCAACTTTTTGTGGATGGAGTGGGGCTTCAATGAAAATATGAGGGTTTTCTGTACTCCAGATCCTCATATTTTGGGAATTAATGTATCCTGTTAAATGGAACCAGGCCTCATTGGAAAAGAAAGTTGTGTTCAAAAAATCGTCATTGTCAATATTGTTTAAAAACCAATGACAGTCTCTTCGCCTTGGTTCAAAATCTACTGGAAACAATCCATGCACAGTCAAACGATAAAGGAACAATTGCAAGTCCTTTCTTAGAATAGTTCTGCAGATCCCGACAGAATGATCAACTTGTGTCAGGTGATAGATGGAAGTGCGAGGAGCATCAGTCATAATTTGTCTCACATTTTCAACTACCCCATCAGTTCTTACTTTAGGTCTACCTGATACCTGTTTTCTAGCCACACTGCCAATTTCTCTGAATAGTCCTACAGAGTACTGAAGTTGATTAAAAAAAATTGTAGTGCACAAATATAGTTTCTGGACATTTTTCCTGAAATTCTGCAATACAATCAGGAATCGGTAGTTGGTAGTCAACTAGTTCAGTCCGCTGGCAACGGACTTGGCGCTTGGCGGGCAATTATTTAGGCGTAGGTTCGAATCTCTCCTGGTGCGTGTAGGTTCTATGTGGGAGATAGAATTCTTATGGCTCGGACCGTGTTCGGATTTATGCCGGCTCCTTCGAACTGGGTTTTCTGCATTTCCTCAATTTGTTAGGCGAATGCCGAAGGAGAAATTATAACATCATCGGTCGCAGCCGCTAACCCCCCTCCCCGACAAGCTCTAGAAGCTTGGGGAATTTTTGGGAAGAAAAAATAGAATAGGCCATTCGCCACTGATTTTTTGGGCGTTTCAAAAGTAGGATTCAATCGTAAAAGATTTTTCTTCCAATGTGAAAACTTGTAAAATCAAATCAATTTTTTTTAAGTTATGCTTGTTTACTTGTCTTTTTAGGGTACGGATCAAATAAGGAACATACGTGAACATGCGAAAAAATAAAAGCAACACACTAGATGGGAAAACTTTTTGTACACGTGTTAGTACCAGAAATTGTTATATAATAAGTAATTGCAATTGTCGTAAGAATGTCTGCACCTAGTCGACTGAAAACGTAGCATTTTTTTGTTATGAACGACGAACTTGACCTAGCTCAACATACACATCCTGGCACATTCATTGTGACTACATAATAAAAATCAATTTCACTCAGCCTCTCACTTAGCTAAGACATATAAACTATTTAAATCGCCGACCAGTGTTACTTAAACATTTTTTTTTAAATAAAAACTAATTTTTTATAACAAAATTTGCTTCCTTTTTTCTTAACTACTATTTGTGGTTTCAATTAAAGACACATGTTTAGAAACAGGCTGTATAACGAATACCTACGCACAAATTATTATCCTCCAACCGATGTTACAATATGGTTAAAGTTTTCCCTCAAAACTTATAATGCTTAACAAATTTAGTGTTATTGTTATCTTTCTCCGATTAAAACGCGCCTAAAAATAAGTGCTAAAGGAAAAGGAGAAATAATTTTACTCTAACAAGGATAAGCTCAACTCCTATTTAACACGTGCAGTAAACATATTATCCATAATTCGTTAATACAATAAATAGGAGATAAGTTACACTAAATAGTAAAATATTCTATCTGCATTGGTGAAAGTCATCACTGCGATTAATGAAAAAAAGTAAAAATATTATCCTAAGGGTGTCATTTATTGGTAAATTCTGATGTATGAGGGAAGGGATTGATTGACGTTCTCATTATAAATTATGCCTACTAACTGCGATGAATACTTGCTTTAGAATGGAACCGTTATTTTATTTGCGCGTTAAATATAGTAGCAACAAAAAGTGAGTAAAAAATAGTAATATATTAATAAATAGATGATACAAGCTTTATTGACCGGGGAATATTAGCAAGGCCTTTTGAACATCCTTATTCCACTTCCTCCAGTTAAGATTAACATTCTAGTGCAAGAAGGAATTCAATTATTTCCACACAAAACGAAAAGATATCAAAGATACAACATTAAAAAATTCCTCTCTTTGTAGTAGTTAAAACACAAGTTAAGATAAAAGTGACTACTCCAACAGCAAAGATTCTTTCATTTTCTGGATAATACTAAATTCTTTAAGGATAGAATTGCTTGACACTTTCTGGATAATACTAATTCCTTCGGATACAAAGTACAAACTCAGAAGTTAAGTGTCTCTCTTTTCTTGGATAATATTAACTTCTTGAAGGATGGAAATGACTACCGCAAGGATTAAAATGCCACTTTTGAAGCCATCATTTTCACTTTTTAAAGTTAAACGTCATAATTCCATTTATTTTAACACCAGAAACGAATGAACATAAGGGATCCACGAAAAGGAGTTGAAAAAGCGTTAGAATTAACTCCAGATTTTTATGTGTGTAAATTTCAGATAAATTCGTTACCCTTACTTCTACTGATTTAGTTTAGTTTAGTTATTCCTCCAAAAGACAATGAACATGTATGGAGTGTATCAGATACATATACTATTGACTAGAAGCTAGAACTAAGAATGTGACTTCAATTGTAAAGTCTCCTTTAAATTCGATTATGAAACTGTCTTATTTTATTTATATAAGTAATAATTTTTTTTTGGAAATCTGGACAACTATCATGCCAAAAAAGACAAGGTAAGTCAGAGTTGATCAGTGTGTACCTCGTAGGGTTAGTGAAACAATACTCCTTATAAATAAATTTCCAAGTATTAACTTGCAATGTGTTAAGCTTTCTCTTAGATGGTATTTATTGTTTAGAAACTGACCATTATATATGAATTTATTGAGAATAAGAAAATCTAATAGGCGAAAAACAAAACATGCCGTGTTATTTAGACCAATTATTTGTCATTTGAAGTTATGTTCGTTAGAACCCAAGGTACTATTTTTTAAAAGTGATATTACAAGTAATAAAATGGAATTAACCAGAGAGCATTTTCTAATCGTGATTTATTATGATTTTAAAATGGTTTAAGCGCTTATTAGTGCAAAAAGTGTTTAGATTCGTCTTTTAGTGAACAAGCACCTTCCTTGGCTACACTTTTCCGATGATATAAAGAATTTAAACGCAAAAGGAATTCTGTTCAGCATCAAAAAGGAGCAAGATGTCCTCCTACGGCTGATACCGACAAAAACTTTGCTGCTGTTAAAAAATTAATTGAAAAGGACAATAAAGCCACTTATGCAGTAATAGAGCATCAACTCAAGATTGGATCTTCCACCAACAAGACTGTACGATAATAAAATTCTAAAGATTTCCGAGTAATATTTTCGGAGATAAATTATAAAATTAAGGATGGTTTGGCCAAGGCTGTATTTAATTTCTTTGTATTGTAATTGATTTGTTCAACTATTATAAAAAGAAACAAAAAATCATTTAGTATTGCTTTCTGGAGGTTTCCCTGAAGGCTGTAGGATAAAATTGAAATGAATTATTAGTCTTGAGTAAGAGACTAAGCGCCAACATATTTATTTGGACTTGTATGAAATGGCTTTCAACTGCATTGAATGGTTGCAAAATTTTCGGGGTCACCCAGAAGATTAGGATTAATTAAAACAAGAGATATAAGGAGAGAAGAATGTAACCGTCATTTTATTTGCGCATTAAATATAATAGCAACAAAAAGTGGGTAAAAATAGTGATATAATAACAAATTACACCATAGATGATACAAGCTTTGTTTACCGGGGAATAAGGCCTTATGAACATCTTTATTCCACTTCCTCCAGATAAGTTTAATATTCTAGTGCAAAAAGGAATTCAATTGTTTAAAACAAGAGAACAAGGGATAAAAGATGCAATATTAAAAAAGTGCATTTTTCTCTTTGGCGTAGTTAAAATATAAGCTAAGATATAAATGATTGCCCCAACGCTAAGGATTCTTTTTCAGCGGTTCTGAGGAAGTCCTTCTTCAAAAGAAGACGAAATGTCGCGGTATAACCGAAAACCAGAAGAAGAGGCGCTAGCCTTCAACCTTACTTATTTATAAAGTGTCTAGATAACTCCACCACAGAAATATTTAGAAACCGCACACAACAAAAGATACCACGTTTGTGGTATGATATTATCCAATTCACTTTCACATTTTAAACAGTAAATTACGTCATACTTTTGAAAATACTAAACGTGATGTGACTAAATTAATCAACGAACGACTTTTTCGATTTGCGTCACGAAAAGAAATTTCTTTTTTTGTGATAAATGAGCAAAAGAGGAGGAATCGTGTCATGCAGCACACAAATCCACCCAAGATTATAAACTGCACGCCAGGAAGCAGTTTAGTTTGTAAACTCGTGACTTGCGAGCCAAACTTTGCCAATTCGGTGGCAGATGACCTATTATAGACCCTCCTAGTATGAGTGGGTCTGTTTTTCACGGAAGGGGAGCTTTGACCGCATAATTTACAGGGATTATGACGTAGCGAGCCAAAATAATAACGAAAACTGACTTCATTCGCTTTTTATTCTAAAAACTGCAAATACTTGAAAGATTACTATGTGTATAGCCCTCATCAAACGTTCCAGAATCCCGCTGCTTTAAATATATCCCGTATAGCAGCAGCGGTTGACGCAATAAAATATTTATAGGTATTACGTTAAATTCATTGAAAGTGTGCACATGTGCCCATAACCTTGGTTCACGGTTGGATCGTTAAAAATTTGCCGTTCAAAATACGTCTACCGTTTCGTGCCGTTTGCATTTCTGCTGCTAAGGTGCAGCCAGCAGCTTCTCATCACTCTTGCTGTTCTTTTCTACTGGTTGTTTGTTTACTTTTTTATGAACGAGTTGTGAGTCATGCACGTTTATTAATAATTCATAATATGCTGATTGAGTATGATTTTTTAGCAAAATATTTTGTTAAGTAAACCTGTCTTTATTGATGCTTACTTAGATTATTATTATGGCTACGTGCGTCATCAAAACACTTCTTTCTTTTATATTTTGTGTTGTAAAATATCATGTTTTGTTAGAGAATTTCACAATATTTTAAAACAAAGTTTCTTCTAATTATAGGATTTAGTTTCTAACGAATCAGGATTGACGGTCTATCCTGTTGTTGTATCCTCTAATGATTTATTTTTGAAAAGCTTCCACTTACAAGCTTAGAAAAGCACAGACCTAATTTGGATGTAAAAATAAACTTTATACCAGGGTGTTTTTTTTTAATAAATTCGAAGTGACGTCGATTATTAGCGAGACACAGGCGAGCACGGCGAAGAAGTGTGCGCATTAGCAACTCATGATTAGCACGGAGACGGGGGCGTCATGAATACTCTTTAATTTGCTGCAAGTTGCCCCACAAACATGGGCCCATCTTGATCAATCCATTTTGCTGGAAAATGTTCGTCGAGCCAAGTTTTAATAGGAACAGTGCCGTGTGCGATTTTTTTGAATATATTGATATAGGCGTCAATTTCATAAAGTATGTGTCTGGCATATGCAGCAGCACTTTAAATTCAGCAAGGCGCAGCCGTTGAGAAAACATTCAAAGAAATCGATCTCGTCTTCGAGTCTTTTTATTGCATTCGCCCGGCTGATCCCTGCCAATTTTGAGAAACAGACGCGCAGAAACTCCTGCATTACTCGCTCTATTTATACAGGGATATTCATCAGTCTGTCATCTATTTTTATTGCAAGAGTGAAATTAAAGACGTACATAATTACAGTACTCGTACGTGTACTTATGCAGATCTCGCGATATTAATCACCACGGCGTATACGTAGTTCCGCCTCAAAACAGGAATTGTTTTTATCATCTTGTTTGTTGAGTGCTTACCGTACGCGTATCTTCAGGAAAGGATGTAATTATTTCGCTTTTGATCTGTTATAATTAGGTTCCGCACAAGGAAACGCCTAATTAAGGTCGGGCCTTATCAAAGCTGCAAAACGAAAGTAAATTGACACTCGCTTTTTACGTTGACTTTCCAATCTTATTCTTTGTGCTGAGCTTTCTCTTTGTTTCTGAATAACTTATCGGGGATTCTTTTTTTGGATAATTACACCAGTAATCTAGTTACACAAATTATACGTACGTATGTACAGGCAAAGCGTGGCGTAGCTTAAGGTTGCGGAATGGTTCGTTCGCTTAGGTTAACAAACTTTGTTAGCAAGTGCAATGAATTACATAATCGATGTCTATAAATTGCAAGGCACTTATTGTTTATGTATGCTATGCGGTCGTGTTGTGCTTTGCACGAACAAGTTAAACAGAATTTTACTTTGACGGAATTAGTTTTTTTTTTTAATTATGGCAAGACGTACACATGTGTATCATCTACCATAAATAGTCAATGAAAGAATAAATATAAATGCCATCGAAGTAATGTACACCCATGGACAGTTAAAAGAGAACCATCCAAACCATTTTTTTAAGAAAGACATCGTTCAAAGCATTTTTTTCTTATCCTTCCACATTCAAGTATTAGTTTTAAGTCTAATGATATTTAAATAGCCCATTCCTGATGAGTGTAAATGTAAATTCCAACGCTAATTTAAGCGAACGGTTCCGAGTTTTATTTGCCTGGGGCGGAGCTAAAAGTCGAAATTAAATTTTGACAGGTGAGATACACACATAAACAAAGCCATTACTTTATTAATTTGTTATCAGCGATGAAGACGTAACTGTTCCGAAACAGTTGGCGGACGACATTAATAGTTAATGCCGTTGGGCTTAAAACGATGTCGTATACTGATTAACTAATTTACATTTCAGAAACACCTAAATTCGTGTGAAGCATTGTTTCCGTTAGCTACAATAGATGATGTCACCGTATTTGCATAATTCATTTTGGTTATTACCTTGAGATTTATATTCTTGTCTTGCATCAATTTAAATCACATGTCTATTGCATAATATCCAGAATTAAAAACTCGAAACGCCTGCGACCTATTCAAGGGGTATTAGTACGAACTCTAATCTCCGGAAAATTCCCGTAAATCCAGGCTTGAGGTACAAATAAAAGAATCGCTGCGTTTCCGGAGTCAATCTGGAATAATCTGATTTCCGGTCGAGGTGTCACGTCTGATCGAAAATAATTATAGAGAAAAGAACGAATTCTTCTAGAATTGTAAAAGTTACTTCTCCAGTAAACTCACTCATGTTCTAAACTGTAAAACAGAGTTCTTAAATATTTACACATCTTTCAGGGTTTTTAACTTCTTCATTTAACGTAGCGATTTGCAAACAATTACAAACATGTTTCTATTCTTGTTCTAAACGGCTGCTGTTTACTGACATAAAGCGGATCTATGTGTACTCGTCGCAACGGCGGTTAGAGGATAAACGTTTATCTACGCACAAAACTGCAAATGACAGAAGCAAACGAATGTTTACGTTTGTTTTCTTGCCAGAACGGCGAATACGAAAGCCGCTTACTTGCAGCTATGCCTTTATTTAGTTCAGGTTTCGTAATTGCATGGGAAAATAATAATTAATAATAATGAGTGTATTGAAACATTCTTGAATACTATAGACCGTCTAGAAAGTATCCGGAATTTTGAAATTTCTGTCAATGTATTGCTTATTACACATATTACATTATATTCTCGATATCTTAGGATTGCAGTATTTTTATCAAAATCATATTTTCCAAAAAATCTAACAAAAAAAGTGACCAGAAATGTTGATTGTTAATAATTTTAAACAATCAGAAAAATTTGAGTAACTTTTATACTTTCAACGGAGGAGTTCATAGTTAAAGAAAAAGGATTTGTAAAGTTATTTCGACTAAAAAATGTAAGAAAAAATCAATAATAGCATCAATTTTACATGCATGAAACGTCAAGTCTACTGAGGATGCAGTTGTTTTGATTTCCAACAGATTTTCATGATACTGGAGTTAATATAAGGTGCCTAATACTTTTGGCCAAGGCTGTAATTCTCAGGGTTAAACAGAAATTACATAAACAAATAACTAGAAGTGTTTTCCTATTTATTTATTTGGTTCATAAAGTCAAAAACTGAAAGTCGCAGTGTTATTTTCTTTTTGCCGGATATTTTCTAGAAGGACTATAATTTGTATGCTATTTTAATTGTTTTTATTGCCTACTAAACATTTGCATCTACAAATATTTTCTGGATAAGTTTATGAGTAATGTTCTTGTAGTTGAATGCCATCCTTGTATTACTATATTTTTATATTATAAAACTTTTAATAAATAAAAATGCTTAAATAACAATCAGGTTTAAAAATAAGCTGTAAAAGTGCTTGTAACACTAAATAATAAAGCATTTATAAATATTACATTTATACCTTCTATATGTAGAATAACGTTTGTAGTATCTTTTTCGTATTTAAACAAAAGTTATACTTGCTTCTGAGAGTGTTCAATAAAGTCCTTAAGAACCTATGGTTCATAGAACATTTTCAGAGAAAAAAATTTTTGTTACACACTATTACAAAATACTTTTGTAAATTATGTTTAGTAGCTGACTGTGAAGGATTTATATAGTGAGAGTCTCTAACTTGGAATAAATTCGGTAAAGCAAAGACAGGTTTTTTTTTCGGAAATATGCTCGGACACGTCGATTAGTATTTTAAAATTGCGCTCTGGTTCATGTAAGAACATTTTATACAGCGTGTCCCAAATTTGAGATATGACGTCATCGACTATTCTTTTAAATGGCAATCCTATTTTCCTATGACTATTCTTAAAATGTAATATCAAGTTACACATGCTTACCAAATTTCAAATTTTTATTCCTTGTCATTTGAAAGATATTTAACATGCATTAACTAATTCAAAAAATGAAGAAATCTGAAACTCAATAGTCATAAATTCACTTCACTAAATGCTCAAAATGTTGTCCATGTACTAACTGACAATACCCTAAACGGAATAGTTGAACACTTCTAATTACTTCGGCGGAAATTAGCGTACACTCCTGTCTTATTCGTTCTTTCAACACCTCAATATTTTCTGGTTTGGTCTTAAAAACTTTGCTTTTCAAGTACTCCCATAAGAAATAGTCAAGCGGTGTTAAATCCGGAGACCTGGGTGGCCATTCAAAGGGTCCTCTTCTACCAATCCATCTGCCTGAAAATACATCATCCAGATATACACGGACAGGTCTTGCAAAATAAGGAGGAGCACCATTTTGTTGAAACCAGATGTTTCTATTTGGGACATCAGCTTCAACCGGATCAGGAAACAGAGTAGCCAAATTCGGAACCAGTTCTTCCTGTAAAAATTCTAAATATCTCGCTCCATTGGAGATTTTCCTGGAAGAAAATTGGTCCTATTACTCGATCACCAACAATCCCTGCCCAAATATTGACTTTTTCTGGAAATTGAGTGTGGCCTTCCCTCATCCAGTGTGGGTTGTTGTCTGCCCAATAACGACAATTTTGACGATTTACCTGACCATTTAACATAAACGTTGATTCATCAAAAAACAGGACGTTTTCTATGTTTAGAAAATTTCTGTTTAGTAGATCCATTATTTGTTCTTTTATCCGGATCATCTTCGGTGAGTTCCTGGAGGATTGCCATTTTATAAGGATGCAATTTTTGCGCTTTAAAAATTCTAATGGCTAATTTCGACTTCCCTAGCTATCTGCCTAGTGGAGACATGACAATTTTCTTGAACAGAGAGAAGTACATTAAGTTCGACCTCCTCATTGAGCGCACTCTTTTTTACTTGCTCTTAATAATTCAAATGTTTTTATAACATTGTGATAAGACGTCAACCCAGTTTGACAAAAAATTAGTTAATATATGTCAAATATCTTTCAAATGACAAGGAATAAAAATTTGAAATAATAACTTGTAATAAGAGAGCTGCAGAACTTTTGCTTTTAAGCAGTGCGCAACTCAAACTCACCACGGGGTTACTAACATGACACCCGACTACTTAGGAGCATCTGTGAAGGCTCGGTAAATTCAATGATCATCTAAACTGCAGACTCTGCAATGGAGAACCAGAGTCAGCAATGCACATTTTGTATAGATGTGATGCGCTAGCAAATCACAGACAGCGTGTATTCGGACATCACATGATAGTTTCCAAAGACCACCATAAGCCTAAATGGCTGCGGTGCATCCTTTGCAGACGGGTTCTGGTCATGAAGGAAAAAAAAACCAGAGGTCTTTGCAAAAAAGTTAAAAATAATGTTAAAAAATATAAACAAAATATCAATTGTGTTACAGAAACGTCATCCGAATAATATAAGTGTATGAACACATAATAAAAAAAATAGTGATAAAAATTTAGACGAACTGGCGAAGATATCAGAATTTGCAAAATATTTATTTTGTATTCAATTCTCAACTACTGTAGAGCTTAATAATACCCCTATTCTCATAGAACTTCCTTGAGGGACCACTTCATAATCCAACTGCCTTTCGACAATTCCATTCTAAGGAGTCCCTCATTTACATGACGTTAATGAAAGTATTTATAAAGAATGTGTTTTTGTATGTGCGTTGTGTTGCTCTGTTTATAAATGCTTTACATAATATAAAATCTTACTAAGAGTAAGTAAGTAATTTGCTCTTATAAGGTTTGTATTTGTGTCGCACAATACATAACTTATGAAATCTTTTTGTGTTCCAACTTTTTAAAAGTTTTATAATTGCTTATGTGCTCCTATTAATTGTATTATTTCTGTCAACGGGCATATTATTTATGTTCCCTCTTGATAGGATGCAGTGGTCATTATTTATTACTTATTCATTTAAATTATCTACAAAGCATTCTCACGATAATTAAAACAATAACATAATATATGTTTTTTTTTTTTTAAATAAATATTTATGTAAATCAAATTCGTGTATTTCGTGTGCGTTTATTTTTTACAAGCACCGAAACAACTTTCAAAATAAATTCCGATTTGCATGAGAAACTAAGTCGTCGATGGCTGTTAACGACAATTCCAATATTTCATATTATACTGAAGAATAAAACGCGTATACATAGGATGAAAATATGACATAATATTGTATTATTATTATTATTATTATTGGAGCTATATCGATCTTTGTTTTTTGGAAATAAATTCTGATTTGTTTTGGGAAAAACCACCACGTTGTAAATAGAAAGACAAGGCACAGGTAAAAATGGAGTGTTTTAAACAATGATTTGCAAAATGCAGAAGGCTTCTTACTTAGCATTGTTCTAATAATGAATTTTAGCACCCTCCCCAAAATATGAAGGCGTAAGAGAGAGTGGACTGAACATAGGCACTGTAATACATTAATAAAACATCCATTGAAACAGAATGCGTAAGATTCCTTAATACATAGCTATGATGATGATCTCGAACAAACAAACTCAATATGGGCATTAAACTTAGGGGAAGCGTCTATATGTAGACTCAAATATTTTACCTTGTCAGATATTGGAAATGATTTGTCTTTAAATTTGATTAAAATATTAGATGACAACGGACTATTTTTGAATTGCAATGCTACAGTTTTATTGAAATTAATTGTTTTGGATTCAATTTGGACCAATTGGACATGTCATTAATGGCTGAGGACGTAAGTTCTGCACATAGGGACTCGGAGTTATTCGGTACTATACATGAAGTGTCATCAACATATTGGCACAGTGATACAGAAAGAAACATTTGTTCTAAGTCGTTAACATAAGATCAGAAATAACAGCGACCCGAGGATGGATCCCGAGGCACGCCTTTACTAATTAATTTTGGATCAGATAAAACTTATTGCATATGTCTGAAGAACACTTGTTGAGCCCTTCCAGATAGGTAGGAAGAATCCAATTTAGAGCTGCTTCTCTAACACCAATAGATTCAAGTTTGAACAATAGGATTTCGTGATCCAAATTTTCAAAGGCTTTGGATGAATCGAAATACAGTCCTACGGGAGTTTCTCCCTTATCCAAGCAAGTCGTTATGTAATTTAAACACTGTAGAGCGACCTTTTACGAATCCATGCTGACATTTAGACAGAATGCTGCGCTTCCTTATATAGGAATATTGTCTGTTGTAGATAAATGTTTCGGATGCTTTAGAAAAGATAGGTAATAGAGATATTGGACGGTAGGTGTTTACATCGTATCTCGAACCTCTATTTTTATAGACGGGTAAAACTTTAGCATGTTTGAAAGAAGAAGGAAATAAGCCAGTAGAGAAGGAAATTTTAATAACATCTGCGAGATTGGAAGATATTATGTGACAGTCGTCTGTAAGAATGATACTGGTAAGTCCATCGTAACCAGGTGTTCCCTTAGAAGACAACACTTTTAGGGTTTTTTCGACTTCAATTCTGTCCATCGGAAACAGAAATAAATTAGAAGCTGTTAGCTTTAAGAAATTCTTAGTGGAGCAAATATGATGGCCATCAGGGGTAAAGTGTTCATTAAATAGGTTTGTTATATCTTTAGAATGTTTATCAGATTTGTCATTGACCAATAGTTCAAGATTTGAGAAAGTGTCTTTAATCACATTCCATGTAGTTTTACTTCTCTCTGATCCTGCTGCTATAATATGAAATCTTGGTGGCTTTCATAAGTTGTTGGTACTCCTTCTTGGCAATTTGATAAAAATGTTTTAAGTTATTATTACCTGGTGTTGAACATATATAGTACAGATCACGGAGAGAATTACCTTTGGCAATAATTTCCCTCGTTATCCAAGTCGACTTACCTTTGCGTTCAATTGCTTTACATTTGGCAATTTCAGAAACGGACAGATTAAAGTGCCACTCAAACACACGCTTGAAATTATCGAATGAAGGGTCACTACCAGAAGAGTGAAACCATTCCTCATGTAGGATACTGGATAAGAAACGTGAACGGTTGTTAGAAGTAAATTCTCTTCTACTACGAATGGCTCTACTGTTAATGTCAAGTAGAGGTATCTCAGATATAAAAATCTCTGCATTATGGTCCGATAGAGAGGATACCACATTGAAACTGTTGAGATGTTATCAATGCAAGTTGCACTATTACCAAGCATACGGGTAGGTTCAAAAATTTGTATTACTGTTAAGAAGTCTTTTTGTGTCCTTAATAATATAAAACTCCATTATTATCTGTTATCTAACTGAAAAGTTTCTTAAAAGAGACGTTACTTACTTTATTTATTTAAAAACCTGTACAAATTTATCTACTCAGTAATTAGATTTGTAACAGTTCTACAAACCTTAATACGGCGTAGGAAAAATATTGATGCTATTTTGTAAGCTGCTTGTTAAGCATTTCTACATACATCACTATTTTACTTTATCACTTGTGCCCATTTTGGATATGTAAGCGCTTTGTTAGTGATAAGAAAATGTTTAAAATACCTAATTATAAAGCTCAAAGTTTTAAAGAGTTGCCTTATTCATATTTATAAGGGCTCAATAAAATATTTCGTACTTTTATTGCGAAGGGAATCTATTTTGCATCATATTACGATGAAATATTTTGATATTTTCATTTATTTATTCTCTATTATGTGGATAAGGTTTTTAGAAGTAATCTTGCATGCATTGCCACGGTCTGTAACACAATTCCCATTCAAAATTCACCTCCGGGCGATAAGTGCGTAGGAGACTGTGTGAAGGTCAGCTTCAGTTAGGTCAGGGGTGCCGCTGCACGGAGGAGGAACACTCCGTATTGATTCCAGCAGCTGGTGGTGGAGGTGGTGGGCGGGGGAGCTCTTTCGTCTGGGCAACCCCGCAGTTCTGGACTAGTCCTTATAAATTCCCCCAGCGTCCGCACTCGTAGGCCCAGGCTAAATACACCAATTATTTTATGTATCGCGATGCTGAGTGCGATCAAGGACTTTGCAACAAACAAATTATCCTGTCCTACATCAACCGCTGAATTAAATCATAGCGCACGCATGTAGGTGTATCGTTTGTATGTAAACAACTGTAATTGACTAATAGTTTATAAATAGAATGGAAGTGTATTGTTTGCACATCGCTGCTGTTTACTAACATCCTACTTTTTTGTCGGTGGGACTTCGAAGGAGTTCAGGAGATGTCTGGTTACCAGGACCAGACAAAACTTAAACTCTATCGTATATGCTAGTTCTTGAATGTTTAGTTTTGTTTTCGAAAAGAAATAAGACGTTATTTACAAACAGTAATCTGTACATACATCAAGTAAAAGCTGTCGTGCAACTAATCCTCTATACAAATAAACCTCGATGACACAAAACACGGAAACTTATTAGGCAAATAAGCCAAAGGCTGTATATGGATGGATTCGTATCTCTACGAAGATCGCGAACAATCGGTACGGGCATCTCGTGATGTCACGTTTGCATAGCATTTATGGAAATTAATGCTAATCTAATATTAAAATCAGCGAAGATCAGAGGAGAGAAAAGCGTGGAGCGCGGAAGTTATCTGAAGACCGTGAAATCCCGACTTTCAAGTGTACACGTCTGGTATTAGTCATTCGAATTTGCATTTTCTGCTTCTAATGTAAATCGACGGGTAGATGGAATCGCGTCCTGTTCATATTATTGCTTGTGTTTTAGTTTCCGCGAAATTATGAAATCAATTTTACGTTACGATAAAAAAATGACAAACACATACTCTCTCAGACGGTATGTTTATGAATACATTCCACGTTGTATGTATGTACGTACATCATTCTGCGCTGCAAATATATACTTCTTGGTATGCGGAATAATTTTAGCTGGCGTACATACGTTTTCATGAAATAGGTTAAATTTCCTCGCATTAAAATAAATTACGATGGGTGTACATGATGTTGGCAGGGCACACGTTTATAAAATCGATTTATTTTTATCGAATTTATTTAGTTTAGTTTGCAAACATATTGCAAATGAATAGTACTGTTAACTTTAATTAATTTTTTTAATTTAACTGTTTATTATTGAAGCATTACCCATACATGTTCTTGCAAAGAAATTTAAAGCTTAAGAATTAACCAAGAAAAAGTTGCGCTATTCGATGGTAATAATTTTTACTAACGGGTTTCTTGATGCACTTCATAATTATACTTGTTCATTCTCTTAACGTTTCATGACGCAATGAAAAGCATTTTATTACTATTAAACACTTACTTTGTTATTGTCGTGATTAATGGTTGAAACGTTTTATTTATTAATTGCTTTGAGATAACTGCATAAGTGTTTCAGTTGTGAATATTAATAAATTCGTTTTTGTTAATTTGTTAATGGTGGTTAAAAAAAAAACTGATAAATCGAGAAATCTGCTATGGTTCTCTTTTATGTAGCTTTGGTTGCAGTTTACTTCACAGAGAAAAAAACAATTTTTTTAATACAATTGTAGAATCTATTTATATCTATAAATTGTTAGTAAAATGAAGACACCTACAATAAATACAAAATGTTTACATTTGATTGTAGAATAATGTTTGTAGTAAAATATTACACATCGTGTAACACAAATAATAGTAAATGTAGTCTTGAGGCTTTCACGGTCGCCGTTGATGGCTGCTCTTCGGTTCTCGGGTTCTCTGTCATGTAGAAAGTTTGTAGAACTTGACGTTTCGATCATCTTGTCGTGATCTTATTCAGAAGGTTCTACAAACTTTCTACGCGGCAGAGAACCCGAGAATCGAAGTTCAGCCAATAGTAAATGTGTTATAATAAATTGTGTATTTTAATTTTATAAATTTTATCGCAAATCGGTTTTGATTGCAGTGGATACCTCAAGGAACTTCTGTGCAGCTGTTTCGACCTTATTTGGGGCTTCGTCAGCAGAACTCAGAAAATGAAGCAAAAATTTTGCTACAATAGTTATTTGTATCATTAGGCCAGAAACTGTCATTTTGCAAGTGAGAGCACTTGCAAAGCAGTTTCTGGCCGTGTGATACACACTATTTTTTGGTCCGGCTTATTTTAAATTGTATCAAAAGTTCAAAAAAATTAAATAGTTTGCGCTAGGGAAACACATGTAACTACATGTGTTCAGGTTGGCAACACAATGTCCAACGCCAGATTTTGCAACGTATAAGTACTTAGTCTACAAAAGAATAACAAAAATTTTGGAAAAGTGGCGATTTATTTCTCAACATAATCTCCTTTGGGTTCGATACACTTGACCCAGCGATGCTCCAACTTCTTTAACCCGTCTGAAAAATACGTTTTCTGGAGGTCTGCAAAGTAGGTCTCCGTGGCCGCGATAACCTCATTCGACTCAAATTTCTGCCCGGCGAATGACTTTTTCAAATTTGGAAACAAAAAGAAGGCCAAATCCGGAGAATACGATGGATGGAGCAGCAGTTGGTAGCCTAATTCTACCAATTTGGCCGTGGCGACGGCGAAGGTGTGAGCCGGTGCGTTGTTATGATGGAAAAGCACTTTTTTCTTCGCCAAATGGGGCCGTTTTTTCCTCAATTCGGCGTCGAATCGGCCCAATAATTCGACATAGTAGAGCCCTGTGACCGTTTTGCCCTTCTCCAGGAAGTCGATGTAGATCACACCTTTTGAATCCCAGAAAACGGTGGCCATCACCTTTCCGGCCGATAGAACAGTCTTCGCCTTCTTCGGAGCACGTTCGCCGGGTGAAGTCCACTGTTTCGACTGTTCCTTGGTCTCTGGTGTGTACCAGTGTATCCATGTTTCGTCGACGGTCACGAAACGACACAGAAATTCCTTCGGATTGCGCTTAAACATCGTCAAACACTGCTCTGAAGTGGTCTCACGGTTGCGCTTGTTGTCCGAAGTGAGCAAACGCGGCACCCATCGCGCCGACAGCTTTCTCATGCCCAATACTTTATGCAGGATATGACCCACACGGTCTTTTGAGATGCCTAGTGTCTCAGCTATCTCGCGCACCTTCAATCGGCGGTCTGCCAATACGAGATCGTGGATTTTTGTCACGTTATCCTCCGTGGTAGCCGTTTTCGGGGCACCTGGGAGTGGCTCATCAACAACCGACTTGCGTTGAAACTCGTTAAACCAATTTTTGACGGTCGCCATCGAAGGAGAAGAGTCACCGTACACAGCATCCAAGCGCTCTTTAATTTAATTTCCAAAAACAAGAATCGAATCACCGACCGATATTGCTCTTTTTCCATTTTTCTCAAATCCGCGGACACGCTCGCTTCCATACGCTATCGGGCGGTGAGGCTAAGTACTCATCGGACTGCCCTCGTATATATAAGATTTCAACTAAACTTAATTCCAAATTAAAAAAAATTATTCAATACATCAAATATTTACTACAAAATCAAACCTCTTGTCATTTAAGAAATCTATCGGCCTGGGGTGAATTATAAATGCGTTTGAAACTATGGTATCTTACATAAACATCTATGTATACTCTTTAATCTATGCCACAGATGTCAATATTGCCTACATTTGGTAAATTTTTTGATGGCCTAGGCCTTCAATAGGGCTGTTTCCGGACGATTTTGACGAATGCGATACCAACATTTCTGGCCGGAGAACTAAAAAGAAAATTGTTTTAAAGTAGACATAGAATTATATCTGATTTCTTTTTTAATTTTGCACAATATTATGTTGAATCTCACTTTGTCATTTCTCTCTGTGTAATATTTTGAACAGCAAAATCAGATTATTTTTTTTTATTCGTTAGTTATAATTCTGTACATGCACATACAACGCAATACCTAATATGTTACGGTATGTCTCATAAATTTTAACGCGATTGCTTCTTAATGACGGATATTTTTATTACATCCGACGTTCACACGTAGTGTGTTTTATGGTTCGAAACCTTTGATTATTATTTATTATTGAATATTTTTGCGTTTGATCACAAATAAAAAAACAAAAAGTGTTGTGTAGTTTCTGCTTAGATTTTGTAGAAATTGAATTAATTGAATTGAAAAATGAAAGACCACGTAATTGGATTACTACTTCATAAAATTAAATAACCGAAATCTGAGGAAGAATGTCTCATTCTAAAAGTACAAAACGAAAGAAAATTGTAAATATTTTATTTATATGAGTTTACAAAAACGAACGTTTTTTTTTGTTGTCAAACATGTTCACTAATTACAAGAATTGATTTTCCACATTTTCGTCTTCCTTTCGAGAAACATGAAATTTGGAAAAATTAAAATATCTTTTCTTATTACATACATATACGAATTTACATACTGAGGTAATCTACATCAGTAACATAAGTTTTTTTCCGTAGAGATCAGTTCCTAGCTTGCTATGTCAATTCTATCACTTGATTTACCATTTACCCATGCATCCTCCGTCACCTGATGACTACAGATGTACAAATCCTTTGAGAAAACCTATAAGCATTCGCTTACCATTATTATTAACATCTCTTAGGTCCTTTCTTGAATAACCAAGATATTGTTCGCTCCCACATCCTTAATTTTCTTAACTAACACCATTGGTATGTAGTGGTATATATAGCGATGGTTTCGAAACCCCTGATGGGGTAGGATGTTTATAATTGGGGAAGAATCTCTTTTATTTTCTCTCCCCTCTTCTGCAACAATTTTCACCGCTGAGTTGCATGCTATTCCAGAAGCACTGAACTATTGCGATTCACGTACTGTCCAGGATTTGCTTATTTGTTTGGATCTCTTAGTGCTTTGCAGGCGCTTTCTGATGACCCATTAATACAACTGATTCCTCAGGGAAAGGTTCCTTACACGCGTCTGAGTGTTTGTTTGAGTACCGGGATACGAAGGTATACGAAGGAACAAGATAGGGATGCTGCTGCTCGTTTAGCGTCTTTATCACCTGCAGATGATGTTCCTGTCTGCCACTCTGACGTCAAAGTGGATGTGAGGATAAAAATTTTGCGATGGCCTCAGGAAAAATGAAGCACTTATTCTGGTTTCTTACATTCTATTGCGCCATATATTAAAGCCTGGAAACTTTCTGCATCGCAGTCAAGGAGAGAGTCGCTGGTCCTTACTCGATTGAGAATTGGCCACACCTTGTTTTCCCACCTATCATTTGTTGTCTGGGGAAGCTCAAGCGCTATATCCTGAATATAGTATCGCGCTTACAATACTACACGTGCTCCTGCATTGTCCTTACCTTGCTCCTCTTGATCGATTACTTGGTATCAATGTATGGCAATGTCTCGGATATTCTTTCTAAAGCTGCTTTTCCTATTTTGAAGATTTAGAGAATTGTCGATTAAAGAGATGGTACGAATTATGTATGGTTTTGTTGTAAATTAACTTTAAAACAATAACACGAATGAAACAGCTGATTGAGCTAATGAAAAACGCACATGAGTCTTCAAATTGCCCAAGAAAAGTTGTAAACACTTGAACATACTTTTTGGAGATTTTCCTAATGCCTCCCACGCCAGCAGGGGAAGTGATCAGTGATTGACGAAAAGCAATGACAGTAATCCTCAAATACCCAATTCCCCCAATCTCCGAAACAGGAAAAGCAGCTTAATAGTTCCACCGTGTGAACTCAGTCTTAAATTTTGTCTTTGACCGTTTGTAGTAGTATTATCTTTTATTGTACAGTCCCTTTTCTGCACTTTACCGTTAGTTAACTGTTATTTTTATTACCAGATTACCTACCTGTGATATTTACTAACAGTGATGTACCCTATTTGTGATATTCCTTATCTGTTATACATCTATTTTTTCTTATTCGAAGTAGGGGTAATGACACCTGAAGTCGAAGCCTATATAAAAAAACACAAAAAGTGGGGAAGAAATAGTGATATAATAACAAATTACATCATAGATGATACAAGCTTTATTTACTGGGGAATATTAGTAAGGAGGCTTCAAGAACATCTTCATTCCACTTTCTCCGGATAAGCTTAATATTTTAGTGCAATACGGAATTCAATTATTTCCACACAAAAGAACAGAATCCTTCAATTCATCGCCCTTAGCTTTTAATAAATTAATATAATTTATATTTTTTTAATAATCTGATTGATTGTATTGTTCGTTGCTCATCTTTTGCCTTTGATGTCGATGTCACCGGAACATGCAATTGCATTCACGCTTTTTATCTCAATGCTTCTACCCAAATCAATCACAATTTGTTTTTTACATAAACTCCAGATAATATCTGATAATCTGCTGCAAGTCCAGTTATTGCCGTTTAGGGAAATACGTTTTCAAAATGGCAGGTAATCCATGAACATTTTGGTATTTATGTCTCATGAAATTATTGCTTATAAAAAGTGAAGTAATACCAAGCAAATTATATGCAATATCTAAGGAAAAGAAAGAAATTTCAGGTCAACTGTTTCCAAAAATGCAAACCAGTGAATGATCCAAGTTTCAGGCTGTTGATTTTATTAGCAGACAAGTTTAAAGTCAGGATATGCAATGTTCGTATTGGAATGTGCGATATTTGATTTTTTCCATACTTAAGGATATTAATTGATTTAGATCGGAAAAACATTCTGCGGATAATAGGAAAATTTTGTTTAAGCTTAGATCTATTGTTTGCAATCAACTTAAACCAGTGAATCTTTATTTGTAGATAAAAGTTCAGGAAATTCAAGTCGTGCATGTCTTTGAATATTCCACTTGGAATGTGTGATATTTTATTTACTGCTGAGTTTAAGAATTGTAATTGATCTAAATGGAAGAAACAGTTTTCTTTTAAACTTCACATCTCATTATCTGCGAGTTATATGTCCGAAATGTCCATGCGTGTAAGGTGATTATAGTTGATCATGCATGAGCACTTATTAAATAAATCAGTAGAATCAAGGGGCGAAGGCACCATAGTCTGTAAAATTAATTGCTTCATTAAAGTAATTTTGTACTATTTAGTTGAAAAGTACTTTAAAAGTTTACTGTGATTAAGATAGTAACGTGTAATAATAATAATAATAATAAATCAATAAATTCGAATTTATCTGAAGTTGTAAGCAATAATAAACAAAGAAACTTATTGATATTTTTTCAATATATCTGTTTATGTGACTCTATTTACTCGATGATAATGCATAAATAAACCTAAAATCGAATCGGTTATTATAAGGAGTTTTCCAATTAGTGCGTCAGAACTTTAATGCCAAAAACAAGATGCTTTGGAATGAAAATGGCAAATCTTGTTAACAAATGAGTTCAGTACATTGTGTCAAATTAATATGGACAGAATAACGATTCAACGTTATCCGAGAAGTTTATGGTCAACATAATCGACCAACCAAACGATCTCTTTATCATGAAAATTAACTAAAATCGTGTACTGGCAATATAGAAAGTGTTAGGAAAGAGTTTATACATGTATTTCGGCCTTATTGGACTTGATTTTATGATCTCTTTATCGTTTAATTCAAAAGTTTGAACAAACTGGCTCAGTTGCAGATACGTCAACATCAGTACCTCATCGGAGTGTCCGATCGGAGGCAAATATTGCTGCTGTAAGTCAAAGTGTAAAAGATGATCCGAACATCTCTATTCCACGTCGTTCTCAAGAACTCGGCCTTTCTCCATCTGAAGGCTTATAAAGTTCAAATCACTCAAGACCTGAAGCCAAATGATCATCGTTTGCGTCGAAATTTTGCGAACTGGGCTCTTGAGCAGTTGGAAGCCGATCCACATTTTGCAGAAAAGACATTATTTTCCGATGAAGCCTATTTCTGGCTCAATAGGTCTGTAAACAAGCATAACTGCAGAATTTGGGCTGATGACAATCCTCGAGTAATTCACGAATCGCATCTTTATCATGAGAAGGTCACCGTTTGGTGCGGTTTTTGGGCTCACGGAACGGACCTTATTTCCTTGAAGACGGTGATGGAAATCGTGTTATTGTTAATGGTGAACGGTACAGGAATATGTTAACTGAGTATCTTTGGCTGAACTGAGAAATGTCACCCACACCATAATAGAACCTTCGTTGAAAGATAGTCTGGAAACAATATTACATTGAGAATACCGTTCGCCGGTCCTTCTCTACACTCTTCCACGACCATTTGCCCCATATTTCAATGAACATGTTCACGAGCAAATGGAAGTCTGCTTACTCTATGCTGTGTTTTAAGTTCTAGGTCATGTGCAGGTCTTCTTGCTATTAAATTAGCTTCATTAAAGCGTCTTCTGATCGTTCTGTCACATCTCAAACCTCTGCAAGGCGATTTCTGACTTGAACAGCAGTCAAATTCCTGTTGCGAAGAATCGTTATGGTAAGAAATTGGCGCTTGTACATCTTTGACGACCTGTTCCAGGGCGTCGATTGTAAGATTCAGTTTCCAAGAATCGCTTCCACTTCCTGGAGACACATGATTGAGATGTTCCAAGAACTTGTGCAACGTAACATTGAGACCGACCATCCTAAATAAAAGCAATTACTCTTGCTGCATCCACTGCAATAATAGCCATGAAAACAACTTATTAATGACAAAATGTAAACAAATTATTAAATTAAGTCTTTAGGAAACGTTTGGAAAACAAAAAATCAACTGCAACACAGTATTGACAATGGCGTAGATACTTTCAATAATTTATTTAAACAAGAGAATTTAATTACCATGATGATCATGGCTCTCCCGATTATTGAAAATGTCCTATTCACGATAAGCAGAAAAAAAATGGACAAGAAGTGTCCTGAGATAATTTATTTTAAAAAATAATAGTGAGTCGCTTTTTGTGCCGGTGAGTGTACTATGACCACTAAAAGTGATACTTTAGATTTCTTTTAAAAGTCTCTAAATTTCGCACTTTTTTGTGGCAGTTGGCAAGCTATTATGCACTGTAACACTGGCATTCACAGGGCTGTTTTTAGCAATATTGGAGCGACATTGGTAATAATGCAAATGATTCGAAGTTCGAATAGCATAGGATATTCACCATTCAGCATAGGATATTCACCATTCGTTTCAAATTTTAAATTGGTTTCCTGCACATTATTAATCATTCGATGTATTAGTTTGCACTGTTCTATTGATTTTATTTGTGTGATTGATTTAATTTTCAATGTACGGTCAACAGTAGGGGCTGTCCAGTGTAATCCATACAAAGATTTCGGGCATCTATTTTGTAAACTTTGTACTTTACTCAGTATAGTATTGGACGAGTTCCCCCAAATAGTAATTAAATACCGAAAATTACTTTCAAGAGCATGATATAGTCTTTTTTTCGTACAGTTATTGATAAAGTCATTACACCTTCTCAAAGCTCCTACAACTGGTACGATGCGATTCTCAAGATGTAATTTATGTTTCGCCCAAGTTAGTTTTTGATCAACCCATATGCCCAAATATTTAATTTCTTCCACCTCTTTAATGTTGGTATTTCCGTATTTAATACTAAATCTGTCAAACTTCTTAGTTTTATGTACCAATACCATGTATTTTTGTTTAATATTAATTGATGTAAATTTCCAAAATAAATAAAATTTTTAGGGTGTATTAAACACTTTTGATCCTAATATAAAGTCGAAATGAGACATTAATAAGGCTTATAAAAATGGTTTATTCAAAATGTGCCCACAAATATTGTTACAAGGATTGATTTTCATCACTCTCAACATCCCTGCGGGAACGCTGAAATGTTGAGTAATAACATTTTCTAGTGCAAACATTTAAGAAATCATATGCCAACAAAATCAATATCAATATCAAAACAAAAATTAAAGCAATTAAAAGTTTATCTTGAGTCTTGAAGATCGTACTGTTTTGTCTTTCTACTTCTCCATGATTTTCCGGACACTTGTCTTTCGATTTCAATAACTCAGAACAACTTGCGAATTTTTCATAATCTGATTTGTTGTATTGGAAATTGATATCGATGTCACCTGAACACGCAATTCCATATATGTTTTTCACGTTAAAATTCCTGCCCATTTCAACGGTGATTCGTTTTCCACTCCGTAAATTCAAGATAATATCTGATAATTTGCTGCAAGTCCAGTTATTACCATCCAAAGAAATATGTTCCAAAAATGGGAGGTTATCCTTGAGAAATTGACAATGTACATCGTCGATGAAATTATTAGCAAAAAGGAGTGTAGTAATGTAAGGACAATGGTGAAATATTTCCACCGATATCAAGGAAAGTTTATTAAAGCTGAAGTCAATAGTTTTCAAAACGCTTAAACCGAGGAGAGATCCGGGATTCAAAGTGTTTATTTTGTTTACAGACAAGTTTAAAAAAGTTAAGGAATGCATGTCTTTGAAAGTTCCTATTGGAATGTACGTAATTCGATTTTCTTGTAAGTTTAAGGATTTTAGATCATCTAAATTGGGAAAACAATCTGCAGATAACAAAGATATTTTATTATAGCTTAAATCCAATGTTTCTAGAGAATTTAAACCAGCAAATGATCCAGGATTCAAAGTGTTGATCTTATTCTTGGATAAGTTCAAGAAAGTCAAAGCTTGCATTTCACTGAATGTTCCCGTTGAAATGTGGGTAATTTGATTCTCATGTAAGTTTAAGGATTTTAGATTATATAAATTAGAAAAACAATCTGCGGATAACAAGGATATTTCATTGTAGCTCAAATCCAATTTTTCTAGAGAATTTAAACCAGCAAATGATCCAGGATTCAAAATATTGATCTTATTCACGGATAAGTCCAAGGAAGTCAAATTATGCATTTTACTAAACGTTCCTGTTGAAATGTGCTTAATTTGATTATCTTGTAAGTTTAAGGATCTTAGATCATTTAAATTGGATAAAAAATCCATGGATAACAAGGATATTTGATTATGACTTAGGTCAATTGTGTACAAAGAATTTAAACCAGCAAAAGACCCAGGGTTTAAAGTGTTGATCTTGTTCATGGATAAGATCAAGGAAGTCAAAGCACCCATTTTACTGAATGTTCCTGTTGAAACGTGCGTTATTTGATTTTCTTGTAAGTTTAAGAACTTTAGTCCATCTAAATTAGAAAAATAATCTGTGGATAACAAGGATATTTCATTGTAGCTTAAATCCAATTTTTCTAGAGAATTTAAACCAGCAAATGATCCAGGATTTAAAATGTTGATCTTATTCATGGATAAATCCAAGGAAGTCAAATTATGCATTTTACCGAACGTTCCTGTTGAAATGTGCGTAATTTGATTCTCTTGCAAGTTTAAGGATCTTAGATCATTTAAATTGGATAAAAAATCCATGGATAACAAGGATATTTGATTATGACTTAGGTCAATTTTGTACAAAGAATTTAAACCAGCAAAAGACCCAGGATTTAAAGTGTTGATCTTGTTCATGGATAAGATCAAGAAAGTTAAAGCACGCATTTCACTGAATGTTCCTGTTGAAATATGCGTTATTTGATTTTCTTGTAAGTTTAAGAACTTTAGTCCATCTAAATTAGAAAAATAATCTGCGGATAACAAGGATATTTCATTGTAGCTTAAATCCAATTTTTCTAGAGAATTTAAACCAGCAAATGATCCAGGATTCAAAGTGTTGATCTTGTTCATAGATAAGTTCAAAAGATTCAAGGCGTGCATGTCTTTGAATATTCCAATTGGAATGTGCGATATTTGATTTTCTGCCAAGTTTAAGAATTGTAAATGATCTAAATGGGAGAAACAGTTTTCTTTTAAACTTATCGAGTTCCTTGTTAAATTCAGAGCCTGTAAATTTTTCTGGTCGGAAAATGAATTGGGTTCAATTGTGGCGATGTTATTGACAGATAAATCTATGATAGCTAAATCATTCAAACCAGTAAAAATATCTTGCGTTATTTCAGAAATATTTGAATGCGTAATACTTATCCATTCTAAGTATCTCAGTTCATGGATTAAGTTCAATTCAGTAGTTTCTAATTTACTTCTTGTAATAAATAGTACATTTATAGCTTTATAGGTTTGGAATAACATGTGTGTATTTACATTGTCTTCACATCTCAAGATCTCCCAGTTATATGTCCTAAATGTCCTTAAAATGTTACCATACGGGTACTTAAGGTGATCATAGTGAATCCTGCACTCTGCACGAGCACTTCTTAAATAAATCAGTAGAATCAAGGCTACTCTCCATGGTGAAGGCATCATAGTCTGTAAAATGAATTGCTTAATTAAAGAACTTTTGTACTATTTAGTTGAAAAGTACTTTAAGAGTTTACTGCGATTAAAACAGTAACGTGGTAAGCGGTTCTTCCATGTTATAAATTAATAAATTCGAAATTATCTGAAGTTGTAAGCAATAATACACAAAGAAACTTATTAATATTTTTTTAACATTTCTGTTTATGTGACTTTATTTACTCGACGATAATGCGTAAATAAACCTAAAATCCTATCGGTTATTATAAAAATAGAAAAGCAAGTTCATTTAAAAAACCGAAAGCAAAAGTGAGTAAGACAAATATAGAAACAGCATTGAATTTTCTGAAGCTTTTGTAATCAATTTTGAAAAACGTGTTACAAAATTAAAATCTTGTAATAGCTTGTAAAGTGCCAACGGATCATACCAAAAAACGTTTATGAAAAACAATGACGATTCTAAAGCGCTTATAAAAGCAACTTCAGTTCCGAAACACATGTTTTTATTTTATATAAGTTTATATAAAATAGAAAGAAAAACATAATTTCTACGCCGAGAATTAAATATAAAAATTTTTGATTATGACAATGTAAATAAAAAGAGAATAAGTAAGAAAATATATTTAGGTATATATTAATATGTATAAATACTTACTGGCAATAAATTGTGACTTTTCCGTACAAATAAACTGTAGTTGTTATGAATAAGGATAATACAAAAACAACTTATTTCTCACTGTTTGAACTGATACTGATTTCAATTCCAGTATTCCGGATTATATGTGTGGACATTACTTGCTGTTAACGCATAAATAATAGTGCTGATAAGTCCGAAATTATATAGATAGTTTATCTACAGGGTTCAAATGAAAAGTATTCTTAATAATCCTTAGTAATTCCTGCTTGATTGTAACATACTTTTCCTGCAAATTATGATGTAACACAAGAGCGTGAGAAGTATTATGAATAGAACAATTTTTTAAGAAGTTAATGGAAGGTAAAGGATAGTGTAACATGCACTGACGATTGCTGTTTGAAGGTTTAGTAATTTTAAAAATGCTACTTCTATGTCCTTTCTAAAAGTTTTATTTTAACCCCAAACCGGTTTTGCCTAAATTTTAGACAAAAAAAACGTTGGTGACAAATAAGAAAAAAATCCATACTAACTTATGACTATTATAACTTTTTATCATAACTTATAATACTTTAACTTTTTATCATAATATAAACTCTAAATAAAACATTAATGTGGCTTATAAAAATAGTTTATTCAAAATATACTTAATTTTTACAAGGATTGATTTTCATCATTTTCAACGTTTTTTCGAGAACGTTGACATTTTGAATAATTAAAATAACATTTTTTATTACAAGCATTTAAAAACTTACATACTAACATAATCAATATTAGTATCAAAATTAAAATTAACACAATTAAGAGTTTATTTTGAGTCTCGAAGGTCGTGTTATTGTGTTGTCTTCCAAGCTCTCCATGCTTTTCCGTGCACTCGGCCTTCGATTTTAATAAATCAGAATAATTTGTAATTTTTTCGTAATCTAATTTGTTGTATTGGATATTCTCGTCGATATCCACGCCATCTGAACACGCAATTCCATATATGTTTTTCACCTTAAAACTTCTGCCCATTTCGACGGTGATTCGTTTTTCACTCCATAAATTCAACATAATATCTGATAATTTGCTGCAAGTCCAATTATTGCCATCTAAAGAAATATGTTCCAAAAATGGGAGATAATCCATGAGAAGTTTAGAATCTACATCGCTGATGAAATTATTGTCTAAAAAAAGTGTAGTAATGTAAGGACAATGGTGAAATATTTCCAATGATATCAAGGAAAGTCAGTTAAAGCTAAGGTCCATTATTTTCAAAAATTTTAAAGCAAGAAATAATCCGAGATTCAGAGCGGTTATTTTGTTTACAGACAAATTTAAAAAAGTCAAGGAATGCATGCCTTTGAATGTTCCTATTGGAATGTGCGTAATTTGATTTTCTTGTAAATTTAAGGATTTTAGTCCATTTAAATTGGAGAAACAATCGGTAGATACCAAGGATATTTCATTGTAGCTTAAATCCATTGTTTCTAGAGAATTTAAACCATCGAATGATCCAAGCTTCAAAGTGCTGACCTTGTTCATGGATAAGTTCAAGAAAGTCAAAGCACGCATATCACTGAATGTTCCTATTGAAATGTGCGTAATTTGATTTTCTTGTAAGTTTAAGAAATTTAATCGATCTAAGTTGGAAAAATAATCGGCAGATAATAAGGATATTTCATTGCAGCTTAAGTCCATTGTAACCAGAGAATTTAAACCAGCAAATGATCCGGATTTCAAAGTATTGATCTTGTTCGTGGATAAGTTCAAGAAAGTCAAAGCACCCATTTCACTGAATGTTCCTGTTGAAATTTGCGTTAATTGATTTTCTTGTAAGTTTAGGAATTTTAGTTTATCTAAATTGGAAAAGCAATCAGCAGATAACAAGGATATTTCATTGCAACTTAAGTCCACTGTTTCCAGAGAATTTAAACCAGTAAAGGGTCCAGGTTTCAAAATGTTGATCTTGTTCATGGATAAGTTCAAGAAAGTCAAAGCATGCATTTCACTGAATGTTCCCGTTGAAATCTGCGTTAATTGATTTTCTTGTAAGTTTAGGAATTTTAGTTCAGCTAAATTGGAAAGACAATCTGCGGATAGCAAGGATATTTCATTGTAACTTAAGTCCATTGTTTCCAGAGAATTTAAACCAGTGAATGATTCAAATTCCAAAGTGCTGATATTGTTCATAGATAAGTTCAAGTGTGTCAAGGAATGCATGTCTTTGAATATTTCTATTGGAATATGCGTTATTTGATTTTCTGACAAATCTAGTAATATTAATTCTTTTAAATTGTAAAAACAGTCTTCATACAAATTTATCAAGTTCCTTGCTAAATTTAATTTGTGTAAACTTTTCTGGTTATAAAATGAGTTCCGTCCAATTGTAGATATATTGTTGTAGGAGAGATCTATAATTTCTACCTGGTACATACGGGTGAATATATTTTGAGGTAATTCGCATATATTCGAATGTGTAATTTTTATTCGATTTAAGCTATCAAAGTTATAACCAGATAATTCGGATTCAATGGTTCTTGCATCAGTTGATGTAATGAGCAAATCTTGTACATTTAAATTGGAAAACATTTCTCTAATTATATTGCCTTCACATCTTATTGTAATATAATATTCGTCACCTGAAGTGGAGACAACACATTCTGCATCAGCATCTATTATGTAAATCAGTTGAATCAACACGATTGCCCATTGTAACGATACCATTGTCTATAAACGTAAATGTTAAATTACGTGTCTATTATCCATTCACGATCTTTTAGACTCTAGGGGGCCATGCTTTTTTTTCGTTAAGTTACGTGCATGCATTTTGATAGAACTCAAAATGTGACAAATGTAAAATTCTGACCTTTAACGTCAGTCCCTTCGACTCTACATATTGCTTCTTATACTCTACGATAGCACGAAGAAAGTATAATAATAACATTAAAACAAATAATTACTTGTGACTTTTTAATACTAAGTCAAAATGCTAAAAATAATCAATGTTTCTCGGCGTCAGTTTTCAAAAATATAGTCATCAAATTAAAATGGAACATATTCACTTAGTGGTACCAACAAAAGTTTCACCCTAACATGGCCTATCTGAGTCTGAAAAGATCGTGAATAGCTTGTTGTACATGAAAGGAAGATTTAGCAATCTGTACGTTGCGATTTTAAATCTTTAAGTATTTACTATAAGGTTGGATCTAATTTTACAATGAAAGTGTAACAACGTTGTTATGATAATATTTACAAGAAGTCTAAGGCGCGATGTCTTGCAATCGCTTTTTGACCTAACATTGTATGAGCTCTACTTTTCATTGTGGTTTGAAACGTAGAGCGTTGGTCCCAATTTCAGTGTCCGTTTAAGATAATTGATAATATTTACGTTAAATGCGCCAAAAAGCGCGTTTAGCGTTAACGTTTCTTTATCCATTGTAAAGAGAATAACACATCAAATTAAGATATTCAATGTCAACATTCGTAAACATTAACATGAAAATTAAAAAAATATTAAGCATGACTGCAATGAAATTATTTTTTATATTAGAATAGATTTTTTTAAATTGTCTTACAAACTAACAAAATAATTTAATCAATTCGTTTTCAAATTAAGTTCATGTATAAATTCAAGACGTCTAAAGAATTTATAAAGGTCTACTGAGTGTCCCATGCCATAGTTGAGTAAATACTCAAGAAAATAAAGGCAATGAAATAAATGTTTATAAATACGAATATAATACTTACTGAAAATTAATGATCGGATCCAATGGTTTATCCTTTCTATAAACAAATTAATAATCTTGAAATTACAATACAACAATACAAGAAGTGATTGATTCGTTACTGTTTTAATTAATACTGAATTCGTTCGAACATTTTAATTCACGCCTTTATTTGTTGATAATGCATAAAATAGTGCTGATAAGTAAATATAAAATTATCTCTGACGTTTTAATAAAAGAAAGTTTGTGTACTTAGGGATTAAGTAAAAAGCAAGCATTTTATATTTAAATGAAAATGAGACTAAGTTATTGGTGATTAACTGTTAAAATAACTTTTACAATAGATCATATAACTAACTTACATATTAACATTTCAGCGATGATTAGAGTTTTCTGAAATACTTTTTTAATATGATTTAAGGCACATTTTCGAATTTTAAATTTCGCCTTTTATTTCTTTACTTTTGCGATATATGTATGTAGACGTTTGAAACTAAAGTATAAAATGTAACGCATCCACTTATTCATTTATAAATACAAAGTAAGACAACATATGATTCAAAAAAATGTTTTATTCAAGTAAATTTACAAAAATTATTTAATATTCCCATGCACGTATTTAGAGATTACAAGAACTGATGTTCCACATGTTCAACGTCCTTTCTAGAACGACGACATACTGAATAATTAAAATAACCCTTTATATTACAAACATTTAAATATTTACACACCAACGTAATCCATATCACTATCAACATGAAAATTAGAACAATTAAAAGTTTGTCTTGAGTGTTTAACAATGAATCATCTTGACTTCCTGTTTCTCCATGTTTAATGAATTTCTCATAGTCTGATTTGTTGCCCTGGACATTGTTCATCTGCACGTTCTCTTCTATGTCGACGTCACCTGAACACGCAATTCCATACATGTTTTTCATCTTCAAACTTTTGCCTAATTCGACTATAATTCGTCTTTTACGTAAATTCCAAATGATAAACGACAATCTATTGCATGTCCAGTTATTGCCGTCCAAAGAAATTTGTTTCAAAAATGGCAGATAAATTGCAAGCCCTGCGATATCTATCTCGGTAATGCGATTGTTGTTTATAAGAAACGTATTAAGATAAGGAAAATTATACAGAATATCTGTAGATATCAGCGAAATTTTGTTAAAGCTCAAGTTAATCGTCCTCAAAGAATTTAACCCAGCGAATGACCCAAGGCTCAAGGCGTTTATTTTATTTCCAGACAAATTCAAAAAAGTCAGGGAGTGCATGGTTTTGAACGTCCCTACTGCAATATGCTCTATTTGATTATTTGCTAAATTCAAAGATTCCAATCCATTTAGATCGAAAAGGCAGTTTTCATGTAAACTGAAGGATTCTGATCGGGTTGTATTGGGAAAACAATCTGTGAATATCACGGAAATTTCGTTGGAACTGATATCAATTGTCTTCAAAGAATGTAAGCCAGTGAACGACCCAAAATTCAGTGTATTCATTTTGTTTTCCGACAAGTTCAGAAAAGTGAGAGAAAGCAAGTTTTTAAATGTTCCTATCGGGATGTGTGTTATTTGATTAGCCGCCAAATTTAAGGATTCTAATTGATTTAAATCTGAGAAACAGTCTTCATTGAAACTTAAGAATACTGATCGATTTAAATTTGGAAAACAATCTGTGAATAAAAGAGAAATTTCGTTAAAACTGATATCAATTGTTTTCAAAGAATGCAAATCAATGAATGACCCGAAATTCAATGCGTTTATTTTGTTTCTAGACAAGTTTAAATAAGTCAGTGAATGCAAGCCTCTGAACGTTCCTAAATTTAAAAATTTCAAGGATCGCATGTTTTTAAACGTTTCTGATTGAATGTGCGTTATTTGATGTTCCGCGGACAACAAGGATATTTTGTTATCGTTTAGATCCATTTTTTCTAGAGAATATAAACCAGCGAAAGAGTGAGACTCCAAAATATTGATTTTGTTCCTGGTCAAGTTTAAAAAAGACAAAAAATTGAGGCCTTTGAATATTCCTACTGGAATGTGCGTTATTTGATTTTCTGTCAGGTCTAGCAATCTTAATTGATATAAATGTGAAAAACTGCATTCGTTTAAAGTTATTAAATTCCTTGTTAAATTCAACACGTATAAACAATGCTGGTTAGAAAATGAACTCGATTCAATTGTAGAAATGTTATTGTCAGATAAATCTATGACATATAAATAATATTTTTGGGTAAATGTAAATGTATCGTAGGTTATTTCGGAAATATTCGAATGCCTAATACTTATCCAGCGTAGGCTATCTAAATTAGGTACTAAAGCAAATTTATTAGACCCTACATCATCCTGCGCAATGGACAGTGAATTTTTCATATCGGTGTTGAATTTTTCTGTCTTCAATTCCTGTACATCTCATCATTAAAATATCACCGCCGATCAAATATTGAGAAAACTGGATTCTTTTATTGGAGATAATACACTCGGCATCAGCACTTATTAAGTAAACAAGTTGAATCACTACTATTGTCCATTGTGAAGGTACCATAGCCTGTAAAATAAAATTTAAATTATAATATTTACAAGGCATAATATTTTGATTTTTTCAAATTAATAAATAAATTCCACTTCGAGAAAAATTGTACGATCTAGAGCATCTTTATAATTGTAAAATTAGGGAACGCGAGGATTCTAAATCTAGGGTAAACTATGGCGCTCGTTAATTTGTTCTTAATGCGATTAAAAGTATAGGTTTTATTGAAAAACCGTTAAAATAGGCTACCTGTAGAATAAGGTGCGCATATGAATTAAAAAAAGTACGGTAGAAGAGTGTCTGGAATCGGTTGTGCACGTTTTGCTAAAATAGAATGAAAGATTACTTCTAACACTGAGGATTCTTTTGCAAAATATTTTAAAAATAATACTTACTGCACACAAAAGGGATTCTTCCTTTTTAAAAGCAGCAAACGATTAGCTCGTTGTTCCTCTAATTGACACTGAATTTCAGCGAAGATGTGTTTGTTTACTTCTTGATAATGAATAAACAGTGCTGAGAAACCTAAAATTGTATCATACAATTTAACCAAACAAAGTTTATGTAGAAGGACGAAGTGAGAATAAAGTGTGTTATACTAAAAAAGAAATTAAAAAATAGGAAATTTATTATTCGTGTTTAATAAGATTATTACAATAATATATACATGTAAAAGATGAATCATTTTCTGGAAATTTTATTAGAAATTATGTACAGGGGTGATTGGTAAGTCGACGTATTCCTTTGAGGACGTGTTAAGAGAGCTCATTTGCAAATGATTTGACCATAATATGCATTATATAAAATGTAATAGTTTCTGAGATATTTTAATTTTTGTGTTTTTCTTAGAATTACGATCCCTACTACCATTTATCTAGAATTATTCAGAGAGTAAATAACGAAGTAAAGAAAATAAAGACTGGAAATAATCTCGATGTATGAAGTAACTTTTCTATTTATTTCTAGTAGCTATACATTTGTAATTAGTTTCAATTTATTAAGAAAATTTGGAAAATTATAATAGATGTTCCAAATTAAGGCCACCATTTTGGATGCATAAGTTATGACGACGTATGTTTAAACCACGAATTCTTCCAAATATCAGAGGGCAATCACGAATGGCAACAAAAGTAACAAGGCAATCGAGGCACTAATTCCTCTTCAGTGTTGACAGGTGTTGCATTTAATATGACCCCAAATATAAAAATAAATTGAAGTCATAACTCGAAATCGTGCAGGCAAACGAAAATAACCATCTTTAAAAGGACAATCGCTGGATTGGGAGATATGGTCATTTTTCTTAGTCCACCCATCGCCAGATATGACTCCAATTAATTTTTGCATTTGGGATCGTATTTAATCGAACGTTTATGCCAACATAGAAGCGACATTAGTCTTACTTTTGATACATACCATTCGTGATCGTCCTCAGAAATTTCGAAGTATTCGTCGTTCAGTCATACATCGTTATAACTTATGCATCCAAAATGGTAGCCTTAATTTTGAACATTTCTTATAATTTTTCATTTTCTTAATAACATGAAATCAATTAAAATTGTGTAGAGATTATTTCTAGTCCTCATTTCGTTTATTCCGTTTTAACTTGCCATAGAAACATTTCCGGAAACTGCTTTATTAGTAAAAGTTGGTTCAATTCATGCCCTCTATTATTTCTGAAATTTTCTGAGACACCCTGGTAAGTCAGCCTATATATATACAGGGTGTCTCAGAAAATTTCAGAAATAATAGACATATTCCTTTGAGGTCGTGTTAGGAGAGTTCATTTGCAATTGATTGATCATAATGTGCATAATGTAATAATTTCTGAAATATTTTAATTTTTGTGTTTTTCTTAGAATTACGCTCCCCACTACCATTTATCTAGAATTATTCAGAGAGTGTACAAGTTTTTCTTAATATTTATGTTTTCCTGGTTAGACTAAATAATAGTACATACTACAACTTTAATAAGTTTGAAATACAATGGCTGAAAAGACATTTCTCTAAAAGAAATCCAAACTACTTGAACATTTATTCTGATTTATTTCCAAAATTTGGTAATAAAATCAGCTCGCAAATTATTCTATTATTTAGTCTACCCAGGAAAACATAAATATTAAGAAAAACTTGTATACCCTCTGAATAATTCTAGGTAAATGGTAGTAGGACGTGTAATTCTATCCTGTAATGTATATTATTGCTACTTGACCGCAAAGTGACTAATTACATTTTTGATTTTCTCGTACTAGATTAATCTTGCTCGTTATTAATTTTAACTTTTACTGTTAAAATAATTAAATTAACAAAGCACATGTTATACTGATAATATATATTTTCTAGAAAGTTGTTAAATTTGTTATTAAAAACTGAAGTTTACCTAAAATCTTTAGTAGAACATAAGTTAACATGAGGCATAATTTTCTCTATGTGAATCCAATGGCCACAGTTAAAGAAAAGCAGCTGTAGTTATTGTTAGCCCTCGAAGAGTTAATATTTACTTTTGTAATTTTTAATTTCTTAGTTCTGCCCCATTTTTCGTTATTTTGAATTTTAATTTGTAAGACTCTCTGTATTATAAACCGGACACCTATTGAAAAATTGCTTTAAGACTTTATCAACTAAGGTATGTATAACAAAAAAATTGTATGTAACACGATTATATTATTTTTCCGATTTTTTTTCTTTAAATTGTAGCCCCTGATGATAATTACTTCTGCATGCTGGATTGACATTAAAACTCTATGTACTAAATTTAGTGCATTCTTTAGTGACCTTGGCATGTCTCCAAATTTTTCATTTTTTAATTCTGGTCACTATTATCAAATGAAGCAACTCATCGATATGATATCATTTTCGTTAGCTCTTCAAGGGCTAACCAAAACTGCAATAAAATATACAGCGTTCTATTTAAAGAATTAAAGTGACATCTGTAACTTTTAAATGAACCATCCTGTATAGTTGGAAATAACTTTAATTATTGGGAACGGAAACCTATTAAGAAATTGTTTTGATAAAACGTATATGAAAGGGTATTCTTGTACTATTTCAGAGGTTCGGAATAACCTGTACATACAGTCAGTAATGCGAATAAATTATAATAATCGAAATTTAAATGTTAATATAATACTTACTGCCAATAAATTACAATATAGTAACAATTTTCCTTTGTTACATGTAAAAAAGCGATTTATTCTTCACTGTTCTAATTGAGACTGACTTCGATTCCAACAGTTTATATTTGTACAAATTTACTTGTTGATAATGCATAAATAGTGCTGATAAGCCTGAACGTTTTAACAAGAAGACTAGTTTATATACAAGGTTGAATGAAAAATAGAATAGTTATTTCCCCAAATAAAAAAAAAATTAGTAAATTTGTATAACGCGCGATTGATTATAATAAAAATTTCTGTTACAAAAAGGTGCCTTATTTTTAGCAATTTTATTATAAATGTCATTTCTATTTAAGTTCCTATGAAAATAATATGAAAAGTTCAGAAATTTCAAAGCTTAAAAATATATAGGATTCCTATATGGACATGAATATTTTAAATGAGGGCGAAAACAGGTTTCATAAATGTTTCAAAATTGGTATTTTCGTTTTTCAACGCTAGCACTGTAACTCTGTTACCCAAAAGTTTCACGATTGCGTTCAAACAATCATCTTTCGCACTTTATTTTCGATCAGTCACTAATTAAATTCGAAATCAAGCGGATATTGCCTGTTTACCACAAAGCTTTCGGTACAATGTGTAATGATACGGTCTGCATATATTTGCATGTTTTGCAATTAGTGCGCCCGTTCCATCGATTATTGGTTTCCTGTGCCTACTCACTAAATAGCCACTCGAAATGTCTACACTAAACAAAAATTTAATTAGATTGACGATTTCAACTACATATCATGATCCCAATTATTATTTTTTCAAGCATTAAAATATTGAGAAATTGAGAATTATCAGATTTGTTTAAAACTTTATGAACCTAAGGGATTCTAAGAGATAGGTTTAATAGGTAAAGTAACGGCCTCAAAATGCTACCCTGAGGAATTATTGCAGATTTAATGTTAGAGATTTTTCTTTTATTGTGAAACGAAAACTCTTCAGCTATGAATGCATGTTATTTTAATCATAACTTTTTCATAACAATAATAACATAATTACTTCAATTTTGTAACGATAGGTTGCAGTTTTATAAGTTCAAAGGGTTTCTCGTGACGTCAGCCTGCCATTAACCTAATTTTTAAAATTATTTATTTTTAGATACCCCGTCGACCCCGCAATAAATATAACTGCTGCACCCTTATCCTGACACTCCTAGTTTTACAACCTATCCGTTGCAGACTCGCTCTGTGCATGAACTTCCGACCTCTCCTGCCACTTTTCACATAGCACAAAATAAATCGACAAAGGTCACCATGTAACAAACGTTTAATAACGATTTAATTTTACAGTTGATTGCAACACGTCTGTACATACAGGGTGGGGCATCGCTTTAGAATTCTTCCTGTACGTGTACACATACAACACGGTGCAGTTAAATATTTATTATGTTTTGACAGAGTTTGTTTCAAATAAAAAATGCAGGGAAAACAGAATTAAAATGGAAGGTCGCGTTGCTTCCGGTTTTTATGTAATACATCAACCACTAATTATCCTATCAGCATGTGTATAGTACAGCGTATTATTTAGCTACTTAAAGCGATTACATAAACGAATTAAATTCGTCAAATACCAAATTTACGAGCTTTAATCAATCTATTGATATAAACTCTAATTTCCTAAAGTACTTATTTAATGAAACTACTTTCGTGCGTTGCGTCATCAGATAATTGCCGAATTATTAAGTGTATAGTTGATCTCAGGATTAATTAAGTGCCTTGATTAGATAAAGATTATTGAGTTGATATGCTGCGTATTTCTTTTCATTTTTTAAAAATTTATTTACATAAATATAACAACAATCATTGCAATTAATAGCACAATAATAACCCAATAAACATTAATGTTTTTCAAGCGATTAACTAAGTGTTTGTTTTAGTTGAGTCAAAGTCATCTTTGTAAGTCACTATGAAAATAAATGCTTTATTTTTGTTTTCCCCCAAAAAAATCGTTTCGTAAAATTTCATCAAATTGCAAACTCACAAAGTCAAACGAAAAAAAAAACCTGCGAATCTTTCGACCTGTTTTCGACACCCCACGCCTTTCAGGAACCATGCCAAAGAAAACTCGGCAGTATTTCAGCTTTCAAACTAAAATACAACAGGAAATGTATTCGACGTCGTCGATATCATATCGATGATGTGATAGCTCGAAGGATGCCGTCGGTATTAAATGACAACCAACCTCCTTTTCATCTCTTCCATGACAATAACACGCCGAAACAAAGGATAATTTTAACCGTGGTGCTATTTCTGTAAGATTTGTACTAGGAACGTGGTGGATATTTATAGAATTTCTTACGTAACGTTATATTTTAATTGTACAAATTCTGAAATGAAATGTGTAACTTGTAACGGATGAAGAAGTTCTTGTGAAACGAAAAACGACTTGTAACAAAACCTGCGGTTCAAAAAAAGGAAATCTTGAAGATTTTATCGTTTAATGCATGAAAAGTTAATGCAGCTTCATTAAAGAGATACTTCAACCTTAACAGTTCATTTAATTATATTGCTTTAAAAGTTTGTAGAAACAACAGGTGCAATCATTAATATATGTTGGTCGTGTGTCATATACAACACGATTTCTGTAATTAACCCACTTGTTGTGGAATAAAGATCAGCAGCCGGAGTAAACAACCCGTGAATTTACACCACGAATGCAGTTGTAAGTAAAATAAGGAGATTTCTGTTCAGTGCCAAACAGTTGAAAGCACTCATATATCTATTTATAAAATTTTTAGATTAGAATTATTAAAGAATTCCTTTGTCGTTCATTTAACGTCTTATACACTTTGCAATAATTTGGATACGTCCCTGGTTAAGAAAGAGCAACTGATGAGCGAAAGAAATAAAGTCGTAAAATGTATAGTTTAAATTGTAAATTGCCTTGGAGAAAATAACATTAAAGTGACGCTGTAATCCGGTCGTATTCATAGATGTCGTGATTTCTCTGTGCGTAAGCTCACTGTGCTTAAAGCTTACTTTGTGAAATACAATAACGTCCCTGATAATTACGTGCTCTTTGGGCGTTGGGAACCGCTTACTCGTATAAAAACGTCAACAGTAGCAGCTTCCGACAGTAAACTACGAAACGTAACTGCCGAAGTACATACCTTATTAAATTTTATTGCGAGTCATCTTGTTAGCGTACACTTGTCGTCGACTGTGGGAGGTTTCTAGTTTAAATTTTATACGAAGTTTTCAGCAATAAAGTTTGATAAATAAATAATTAAAGCAGGGCCGGCTACAGGGGGGTGCATCGAATGCAAACTAGACAACGTAGCACTTGTGGCAAAATTCTATCTTCTTCTCAAACACATACAAATCTGTCCAAATCCAAGTTATACATTCCACAACAACACACCTAAATATATACAGGGTATTTAAGAAATATGTTCGGATATTTTACAAAGTTGTAGATATCATTAATACAAACTCAAAAGTCTTAATAAACATAGGTCCGAAAATCAATCGTTTCCGACATACAGTCTATTCTGTAAAAAATAAATTTTGCTTGTTACCTCTTTAGTAACTTTTCAGTTTAAACTAATAACAAGTGTGTCCACTTGGAAAGTTCAAGTAAGCTATGCATTTTTCATAACATTGTGAAGCAGGTCTTGAATTAGATCGATGCGAAATGCCACTTTACGTAATGTCACGTTACATTATAATTAAAAAATACTATATTTACGTTACATTATATACAAAACACTATAAGTTATGGACAACTGTCATCCGTTAAGCGTCAAATGGTTTAGGAAGTTGCCTTTTAGCTCTTTATTCTTTCATCAAAAGGTCAAAACCAACTTGGGGAACTTTTCAATTGAACAGTCGTTAGTATGTAGTGTTAAAATAATCTTGATTAAAATTAATTACAGTGTTCTAATGTCCTCTTTCCATTCTGCGCTTGCTAATTGCCATAAAAATGAAACCACTCTCATAGCTCATATTACTATTACCAAAACTCAACGCCCACTATGCGTGTTTCATTTCAAAAATTCAAAAAGTCTCGGAAACGGTTGATTTCCGGGCCTATATCCATTAAGTCTTTTGTGTTTGTATTGATGTGATCTATAACTGGGTAAAATTTCCAAACATGTTTTTTAAACAGCCTGTATAAAGACAAAACTTAACAATTTACAATATGTAAAATAAACGAATGTGCAGAGTGTCTCAAAAGTAACGCCTGTGCTTTAAGGATTCGATTCAGGAAACCAAAACTAATTCAATAGAAATCACTGATATCCACTAAGTGTCCCCTACGCCACCTCCTAGTTACGGTCCTGGCTCGTGTACTCTATACCACCATAACACTGTGCTTTAAAGAAAAGGGTTCCACAATTTTTACTGCACCCGGACACCGTTATATAAAAAGCCGGCCCTGATTTAAATGAGGTACATTAAAGAGATGTCTTCTTTATTTATTTACATATTATATATATCACTAGTCAACAATTGTTATTTTCGTTTTTATTTGCCTTGACCGACAAAGGAAGAATAGACATCACAGAACAAAGAAAGAGAAAATGCAAGTAATGATGTATTTCCGGAAATAATAAAAAAATTATCCTTAAAACTACGATACGTCCCTTGTTAATAAAAAAGTTGGCTTTATGATTGTTACGGTGCGGCGTCGGGCGTGAACTTGACTTTTAATCGGAATTGACGTCATCACATAAAATACGAACGAGTATTTACTTGACAAACGTATACAAATAATTTCTAGTATTTTTCTTTAGTTTTAATTTAAACTGCAAATAAAGTTTATTCCCACAAGCAACGTGTCCGTCATAAATATTTCGGCATGTTTTTATGGTTCAATGTTACGCGTTACCCTTTCCTTGCATTTTAATCAGGCGGTTTTCTTTTCCAATAACAAAGAAATGGCGTTGACTACTAGGAATTAAAACATTACAATCAGCAAACGCATTCGTAATCTGTTTGATTTGGTAATTACTATAATTTCGTTTTGTGTGCGCCGTTCAATGATTTTGCGTTCTTAGCAACACACCTGCATCGTCTCCAAACTCTCATTCGACCGTGAGTGCAGTTTTACTTCGCATCTTGGAGTGTCCCTTTCTGTCGTGCACGCAAAAGCGTACGTGTAAAGGTACCTAATCCCTAGTCTTTTTTCTTTAATTTTATTTAAATTATATTGTAAACAAAGTCTATTCCTACAAACAACACGTCCGTCATAAACATTTTGGCATCATTTTCCCTTGCATTTTAATCAATCGGTTTTCATTATGTCGTTTATTGGGTTTATCGCTGACGTTTGAATAATAATGAAGAACTGGTGAAGACAACCAGAATTTAAAACATTATAAATAATCTGCTTGATTTGGTAATTATTATAATTTCGTTTTGTGTGCGCCGTTCAATGAGAAACAAATTCTATTATTATAAAAGACGAATTACTAACACAAATTTGCACAAAATCCATCAAAATTTAATACGCGCGTTCGGTGTGTTATTTTTGAAAACGACGCAATCCCTGTCGTAAATTATTGTTCGCTTCGATGTAAGTATTTCACTTCTCTACACATTTGAGAAATTAATTGATTTTAATTTATCTCATGGTAATTAATGGACTTGTACGTCGCATTCTTCATCAGCCATGTAACTGTGTGTTATTTAATTCACGATCATTTTACGACTGAACGACTCTGATTCTCTGCGTAACACCATAAACGTTTATTACATACTTTTAATGTTGTAAACTGTAGACTCTCGCCTTATGGATTTTCGGTAATTTTAAATTAATTATAAATTGCTGTAGAGAATTGTCACATTAAATCTACGTTTGTAATTTAAATAATTTGTTTCTGTTACAGAGTGTCGTTTGGTAGTTCCAAAGGTTCGATGGTAGAAACACTTATATTTGAAAGTCCCTTGCAAGAAGAACCAGAACCTAGCCCGATACTAGAAAACCCAACGCCCTTTCCTGAGGACTATGACCAGACTGAGTAAGATTTTTTTAGTAATGTTGGATAAGCTTAAGTAGGCCACTCTCTAGGCAATATGCTCGGCAACTTGGCTCGTGGCAACAAGTTCACTAGTGGGTTGGCAGGTTGGTCAACAGGTTCGCAAGATGCAGGCTCCTGGAGAAACACCCAAAAACATGTTGCCTAGTTTCCGAAATTTTTGACAAATACATCGCCCAATACTATGCAAAAAAATAATCAAATTTGTTGTCCATTAATCCTCAAGTAATCACGTGCTTTTACAACTACAACTTAATATTCATACTGCCCATTGACCTATAAAATGTATTAGATTATCGCCAGCGGTATTCATAAATTGCAAGCCTAATTAATTACACGTCAAAATAGGCAACGTAGAATTATAAATGCCTGGACACGATACTTGTAATCTGCCACAAGCTAGTTAATTTATTATAAATTTGATATTGTATGCGAATGTTAAATTCCTAGTAATATTCACTGTAGAGGAATTTTTTTGCGCGTTCCGTAGAACAAGTTTATTTGTTATTGCTCGGCCAATTTCTGGCTCAGCGTTTTCAATATTTCCTTCAAAATACTGATAAAACTTTGAACCTTGACCTTTAGGTACGTATTTAGAAATGATGGCAGCTCGTAAAAAAGTTAGCGTTTAATGTGTTGTTCGATAATCGTGTTGCAAGAGTGCACTTATGAATTTCGCTTGAATACATGTGTTAAAATCGACAACAGAGTTTATCAAAATTGGCTTGTAAAAATATTCACCATTCCCTAAACAGCAGTATAACAAGTGAACGCATTATATATTACAATAAACAGAAACGAACCATTACAAAATTATAGGGAAATTATATATACCGTATGTTTCGTTTCAACTGAAAACGTGCGCGCATATTTTGCGCGTTCTTGTCTTCAATCCTTTTATTTTCTTTATTTACCATATTTCTCCTGAGGACTTTTCGGAGGATACCTAATTTATTTTGACGATGAATTGTCGATTGCTTAAAAATGATCTAATCCAACCTTGAATATAACCTCTTATTCCCAATTTGTCGATCTTTTGTAGTAAGAAATCTATATCTACCGTGTCAAATGGCCGGGAAAGATCAAAGAACAGTGCTGCGACACATATTTTTATCATTTTCTTTGTGTATATAATCTATAAATTCCAATGAAGCCATTGCAGTAGATTTGTCTGATACAAATCCGTGTTGTGATTTAGCAATTAGATGATTTTTATTTAAGAATGATAACAGCTTCTCGAAGATTTTAGAAAAGCTACTTAGTATCATGATTGGTCGATAATTCTCAACTTGCTGGTGATCTCCATTTTTAAATATCGGTGTTATAGTTCCAAGTTTGAGTGACGTAGGAAAAACGTCGGATGATTTATCAAAGTGATTTAATGATTTATCGAAGTGATTTAATGATGACGTCTAGTGTATGTTTCAATATCTTAACGGTTACTCCAACGAATCCTGAGGAATTCTTGTTTGGCATGTATTTTTAATAATTTTCTCTAGTTCTTTGTCCTCCATAGGAGCAAAGTACATACTGAGGGATGTGTTTTCGGCCGTTGTGCAGTTCTTAGAAATGTTGTGCTTGAAATGTTCCTTGATTGTGTTCTTAGCAACTGACCGGAAATGATTACCAAATATGTTTGCGATATACGAGATGTTATCTAGATTTCCAGTATTTAGTTTAATTTTCTTGTTATTAGTAGATTCGATGTTGCTATTAACGATTTCCCATATTTCCTTGTTTTGGAAATATCTCTACTTGGTTTCCTTTATTTTCAACTTATAATCAAGACGTTTTCGCTTATAGAATGACGTTGCTTTTGAGGTTTTTAGGTTTTTCATCAACCAGTAACAATTTTTAGTACTTTTCCTAGTTGAGTGATTTCGTTGGTTAACCAAGTGGTCGTTGTGATATTTTGGCTTTTCCTTTTTCCCTTTACAGGGCATGCTGAATTGACACACCATAAAATAGTTATAGAATACGTCAAAATTAGCATTAGTATCATTAGCATCTTTACAAATAATCTGTCCCCAATCGATTCCAGACAATTCACGGTGAAGGTGATCGAGATTCTGCTTCAACAAGGATCTTGATCTTGTTACAGTCAGTAAATGTTGAATTGTAAGACACAAGACAAACTGATCAGCTATACTGGGATTAAGTATGTTGCAAAAGAAAGTATTCTTATCAGCATTTGTTATAATCTATAGCTGTTTCAGTACTACCACGTTAATTTACGTGTTTTCTAGTTGAGCCATTAAGTTTGTAAGTTAATTTATGATTTATGACTGTTGAAGATATCGCTTTGTTTATACAATCGCATCTAAAATCAATATTGAAGTCTCCACATCTTTAATTATTATTATTAGTGGATTGTTTTTTTGTATGTCTACCATCGGAATTTCTTTGGACTCTTTTGTGCGGATTCCCTTGGACTTGACTATTTTCGGTTGGATTAACATTTGATGCGATGTTGGGTTTTCGATTTGTTTCAAGACAATCAATAATGTCATTAAAAAAAATAATTTTACAAAAATTAAAAACTCAAGTGAAATGCAAATACTGAAAAGGAACTAGCATTTGCATTTTACTTGAGTTATTAATAATAATTTTTAATAACATTATTGATTGTCTTTTGTTTTTCAGTTGTCCTTTACTTTTTCTTTAGTTACTCTTCTTATTTTCACGTTGTGTTGCGTGTAACTTTTCTTTTGTTTCTTTATGTTGAGTTAAGATTTTGATTATGATCCGTTATCGTTATCACATTTATTTCGTTTATCTTTTGTTTTTTTTTTTTTTTCTATAAATAAAATTAATTTTTCATATTTCATTAACGTTTTCAGTTCTTTTTCAGTACATGCATTTCATTGTTCTTTACTTGAGTTTTCTTGTCGAATTAATTTAATTTTTCTTGAATGTCATAGCATTTTTCTTTTGTTTTTCATTGATCTTTTGATTTTCTGACGGCAATTGTCAATTGCCTTTTGTTTCTCGATCGTCTTTTGTTTTTTTTTCTTGGTCTTACTCTTATATTCACGTTGTCTTGTTTTTATTTTTTTCTCTTTGTGTCGAATTATGGTTTTGATTATTTATTTAATTTAATTTCGTAATACATTTACATTCCTACATTTACATGCGTACATTTACATGCATACATTTACATTTACGGTTTGACTGTTATAGACGTCCATTATGATGTATACGATCTCTTAAATTCTCAAAACAGTTGTAAATTAAAATTAAATTAAATTATGATTAATTGTCGTATTTGTTTCGTTTATCTTTTGTTTTTTTCTATAAATAAAATTAATTTTTATATTTCATTAACGTTTTCAGTTCCTTTTCAGTGCAGAACACGTACTGAAGTTGAGTTTTCTTGTTGAATTAATTTAATTTTTCTCGAATGTCATAGCGTTTTTCTTTCGTTTTTCATTGCTCTTTTGATTTTCTGATGGGAATTGTCGATTGTCTTTTTCTTCCTCTTATTATTATTATACTCGCGTTGTCTTGTTTTTAACTTTATTTGTTTGTCATATTTAATTCGTTTGTCTGTTGTTTTTTTTTAATGAAATCAATTTTTCAAATTCCATTAACGTTTTTAGTTCCTTTTCAGTATTTGCATTTTATTTTATTTTTTGTCGAATTAATTTGATTTTGAGCGACAGGGTTTTTCTTTTGTTTTTCCGGCGCTTTACCAGGGAATTATTGATTGCCTTTTGTTGTTTGTTTCCTATGTCTTTTGTTTGTTTTATCTTACTCTTGTTACTTTCATGCTTTCTTGTCTTTTTATGGCTTTGATATTTCAGTCTTTAGTTTTTTTATTCATCTTATTCTTATTCACGTTGCTTTTTTTTAAATTTTTTTGTTTATGTTGATTTATGGTTTTGGTACTTCATTTGTTATCAAATTTCTTGAGTTAAATCCGTCGCAGTATTCTCAATCTTCTTTTGTTGGTTGTCCTTCTTCTCTTACTTCGCATTTTGTTCTTTTTTTACTTTTTAAAATTCTAAAGATTTCTGAGTAATATTTTCGGAGATAAATTAGAAAACTAAGGGTGCCTAGTACTTTTGGCCAAGGCTGTATAAGGCACGAAATTGTGTTAAAAGTAGAATTGTTATAATTCGCGATAGTTGTTATTCTTGTTTCATTCGAAAACTCTTCTTGTCCAAATGAATTTATAGAATTCTATTCGAAACCCAAGTCCCACTATCAGCTGGCGCTCGGCGGCGAAAGTCCGAACTAAAAGCAGGCGAGGTGTGGCGACGCACGTTTATGTTTCAAGTCGCGCTAACATAGCGTGAAACAAGCGAGCACCGAGCGAGCTTCCAGACAATTTTTGCTTCGCGAGATAAAAGCGTCGCCCCGCGCCGGAGCAATTTCGAACACTTTTCCGCGAGTGACTTTTCCGCAGCGTCCCGGAAATCGCACGCTTCCCAGGTGAGTGAATGCGTATTAAAATATTGGCGGCAACAAAGAACCAGAAATCCCCAATCGATTCCCCCTTTATTCCGTTAAACTACTACTAGGTAACATACTACCCCCGTATTGTTGTTATGGTTCCGTGCAATTAAGCGGTTAGCATGGCCGATTAAGGGTCTATTTTTATTTTTGGCGGGATAAATAGTGCATGGGTTTCAGCGTTACGTGATCGAAGAAAAATCGAACGAGAGAAAGTGAAGATTTTATAATAAATATGACGCGCTCGAGGCGAATATTACAAAATTGATTTTTCTTTTCTTTTAAGTCGCTACTTTGGAAAGACTCGTTTTAGTTCCTTTCAAACGCCAAAACTAAATCATATTTTTTATAGGTACATTATTTAATTTTTTTTTGTCTATGCTTGGGGAACAGAAGCGCATTGCATTTAATTTAATTGAAATAGGTCGGTAGCATCCTCACGTGATAATTTCGCCAATTTGATAGCATCGCGTATGCGTATGTGTGCATTTAAAACCTGCATTGTTGACGTCACAATGTTTACAAAATAATTTAATTATAGCGTTGACAGTGGCGGCTCGTGTGTGTTCTGCCGAAAACAAAACTCGTGTAACGTCTAAACTTGAAACATTGATACATTTGTTATGATAACACATTGTTTTAACAATAATTTAAAAAAAAAGTGCTTGGTTTACTTCTTGATTTGTAAACTCATGTTACTCAGGTCCAAATTCAAAGAGAAGGTAGGCGCACTTCTTGAATTCGGACAAAAACAAAAAAGAACTGATAACAAATGAAGTAATGCAAATGCGACTTCAAGAAAAAAAAGTTAAAAATTGACAACTTGAAAATAACAAAAGAGATGGATAAAAAAGAAAAGACAATCGATAATTACTTAGTAAAGCGTCGAAAAATCAAAAGATGAAGGAAAAGTAAAAGAAATACGCTACGCAATTCAAGAAAACTAATAATGGAAACAACATAAACAAAACATAACTGATAATAATAATGAAAAGTCTAAGGCGCGACATTTTGCAATCGCTTTTGACCTCATAATGTATGAGGATTAACAAATTGCCAGTTTGATACTTAATAAGTCATCCCATACAAGGCGGCCAAGTGTGCTGTTGAAGCTTATTGAAAGTTTTTAAAAATGTTGTTGCTGGTCGGTTTTGATTGCAGTGAATTTCTCAAGCATCCTCTGTACAGCTGTTTCGGCCGTGTTTGGGGCCTCGTCAGCAGAAATGTTGCTCGAGAATTCCAATTGCAAATAACTAGGATAGGTCGGTTTGCTTTGCAGTGGAATTCTCGAGCTACGCTTCTGCTGACGACATCCTACATAGGGTCGAAACAGTTGTACAGAGGATGCTCGAGAAATCCACTGGAATGAAAATTGACTAGCAAAAAATTTTTTAATAGTAATAATGTATTGAAGCCATAAATCGTCTTAAAGGAAGAACAATTTATAAAAAAGACAATATGAAACTAAGAAGAGTAAAACGAGGATTAAAAACAAAAGACGATCGATAATTCTCTAGTAAGGCGGCGGAAAACCAAATCATGCGCGAGAAACAAAAGAAAAATATTATGTAATTCGAGAAACAAAAGAAAAACGTTACGTAAAATTGAATACTTAGTATAAAAAATAAGAATAAAAAATGAAGGAAAAGAAGAACAACCAACAAAAGAAGAGCGAGGATATTGCGGCGAACTCTAAAAACTGATGAATAACAAAAGTTAAAAAGAAGAAAACGTGAGAAAAGAAGAGTAAGATGGGTAAAAAACAAAAGACAGTCGATAGTAACTGAAGCACCGAAACCATAAATCGACTTAAAGAAAAAAAGTTATAAAAAAGACAACATGAAAATATAAGGAGAGTAAGATGAGTAATAAAACATAAGACAATCGATAATTCCCTAGTAAGGCGGCTGAAAACCAACTCCTGAGCGAGAAACAAAAGAAAAACGTTAGAAACAAAAGAAGTAAACCTGACTTTCTGATACTCTTATATTTTCCTCCTAATTGTAATTCAAGAAAACTTGAATACATAGTGATTTTATTTATAACTGCATTTTACTCAAGTCCATATTCAAAGAGATGGCAAAGGCGCCCTTCTCTTTGAATTTGAACAAAAACAAAAAGCGAAGTAAAAGAAGAACAACCAATAAAAGATGAGGATATTGCGACGGACTCAAGAAACTGATGAATAGCAAATGAAGTACCAAAACCATAATTCGACGTAAACAATAAAAAATCAAGTTTTCTTGCCAGATGAAAATTATGAAAATTAATTAAAATTGTGTAACTGGCAGTATAGAAAGTGCTAGGAAAGAGTTTATACATGCAAAAGAATTTCATATTTTTATCATTAATTCCTGTTCTTGTGTTTTGGGATTTTAGAAATTCAAAAAAAGGGGTAAGTTTTTCTAAATTTTTCAATAAACTAAAATTTTTTAAGGTACAGAGTTCTGATGAAGCCCAATAAGGCCGAATTACATGTATAAACTCTTTCCTAGCACTTTCTATACTGCCAGTTACACAATTTTAATTAATTTTCGTAAACAATAAAAGTTAAAAAAAGAACTTGTGAAAATGAGAAGAGTAAGATGGGTAAAAAACAAAAGACGATCGATAATTCCCTAGTAAAGCGTTAGAAGATCAAAAGGTGAATGAAAAACAAAAGAGGAACGCTACGTAATTCAAGAAAAATTAAATAAAAAGAAGAGCCCGAAGTACGTTCTGATTTGTAACTGCATTTGACTCGGGACCAAATTCAAAGAGAAAGTAGAGCTTCTCCTTGAATTCGTACAAAAACAAAAAGCGAAGAAAGAGAAGAAGAACCAACAAAAGAAAAGTCGTGAAAATAAGAAGAGTAAGATGAGTAATAAAACAAAAGACGACCGATAATTCACTAGTGAAGCGGCGGAAAACCAAAAAGCGAACGAAAACAAAAGAAAAACGCTACGTAATTCAAGAAAAATTGAATGCATAACAATAAAGTGTTTCAATTAGTTTTTGGTTTGTAACTGCATTTTACATGGGTCGAAATTCAAAGAGAAGGTAGAGAGATACGCCCTTCTTCTGGAATTCGAGTCAGAAAAAAACAGAGCGAAGAAAAAGAAGAACGACCAGCAAAAAAAGACCGAGGATACTGCGGTGGGCTCAAAAAACTGATAACAAAAGAAGTACGGAAACCAAAATTCGAAATAAACAAAAAAAAGTTAGAAAAAAAACAACGTGAAAATAAGAAGAGTAAGATTAATAAAACAAACAATAGACGATCGATAATTCCCTTAGTAAGGCGTCGGAGAATCAAAAGACGAACGAAAAATTAAATAAAACCGCTATGTAATTCAAGAAAAATAAAACGCATGATAACAGCGAATTGTTTGAATCACTTGTTGATTTGTAACTGCATATTATTCAGATCCAAATTAAAAAAAAAACTTGAGGCACCGTTCAAATTTGGACAAAAACAAAAAACCAATAAAAGAAGATCGAGGATGACAAATGAAATACCAAAACCATAATTCGACGTAAACAAAAAAAAGTTAAAAAAAGACGACGTGAAAAATAAGAACAGTAAAATGAGTGGAAAACAAAAGACTATCGATAATTCCCTAGTAAAGCGTCGGAAAGTCAAAAGACGAACGAAAACCAAAAGAAAAGCTCCACGTAATTCAGGAAAAATTAAATACTCTTTGAATTTTGACAAAAACAAAAAGAGAAAGAAGAACAATTGACAAATGAAGACTCCATACTGTGACGGACTCAAGAAACTGATAACAAATGAAGTACTGAAACCACAATTCGATTCAAACAAAAAAAAGTTGAAAGAGAAAACAACGTGAAAATAAGAAGAGCGAGATGAGTAGAAAACAAAAGGCGATCGATAATTCCTAGAGAAAGTCAAAAGACGTCGGAAAGTCAATAGACAAATGAAAAACAAAAGAAAAGCTCTATATAATTCAAGAGGAATTAAATTCTCTTTGAATTTGGACAAAAACAAAGGGAGAAAGAAGAACAATTAACAATTGAAGACTGCATACAGTGACCAACTCAAAAAAACTGATAACAAAAGAAACATTGAAATCATTCAAACAAAAAAAAAAAAAAACTTAAAAGAAAACAACGTGAAAATAAGAAGAGTAAGATGACGAGAAAACAAGAGACGATCAATAGTTCCCTAGTAATGCGTCGGAAAGTCAAAAGACGAATGAAAAACAAAAGAAAAGCTCTACTCAAAAAAACTATAACAAATGAAGTACTGAAATCATAATTCGCTTCAAACAAAAAAAAAAACTGAAAACAAAAACAACGTTAAATTAAAAAGAGCAAGATGAGTAACGAACAAAAGACGATCGATAAATTCCCTAGCAAGGCATAGGAAAAAGTAAAAAGACGAACAAAAAACAAAAGAAAAGCTTTGGGAGTATATAAAAACTGGAAGAGGGTCGATGAACCTGTTGGGGGTCGGGTCGATGAACTTTTAGAGGTTTCTTCGGGTTCAGTGAACTTTTGATAAGGGTTTTTTTGAGGGACGTTGAACCAATAATCGATTTAATAAGATTTGTTATTTATGTTTTTTTATATTACACTCAGGGACAACACCCCCTTTAAAAATTCTATTTATTTGCGTCGAAACTAAAATAAGTTTTACTTTTACGTAGAATGCCTTTCCTTAAAAAAACTATATTGAACACTATTCATTATAGTGTCAAATTTAAACGTCTAATTAGATTAATTATCCATATCCGTGGCCGTATTCACAATATGCGTTAATTATTTTGAGTAGTGTATATGTTTTATTAACTTAAATGCCGCATAAGTTAAAACTGGTTCGGCTCTGAAATGTCCTAAGAATGGCCGAAGTCTGGTAATATGTAATTAAGACTGAAAGGAGATATCAACGAAATATTTTTTTACAAAGGGTCTGCCTAGATTAAAAAAAAAAATAGGGAATCTTTGATTTTAGACGGACTGGAATTGCCAGAATTCAAATTGAATCTATTGCTTTCTTCACAACCTTTTATTGTTACCTAATTGTAAATTGGATTCGAGAAAAAACCTAGTAAATAAAAGAAGCAAATTTATAAAAATGACGTTTCTGCAGGAAATTTGGTAAGGAGAATATCCTCTAGTTAGTTAATACCAACCAAAGACTTATCAAAGTGGCACTCGTGAGTGTACTGAAGATGGGAGCGTAGCTCAAAGCCAAAATTACATTCTTAAGAATTTCAAAAGAACACGAATTTTATGGAGAGTTATTTGTACTCGTAATTTCGATTCGACTTATTCTCAACAAGGATCAATTGAATTAAATTTTTTAATTTTATTTTTCCAAACTATTTTATTTACAAACAAAACAAAGAAATGCAAATATATTTTTTATTTTCAATTTATCTATCCATCTTTGATTATACACATATACAAACATCAAATCAAAATTTTACATTTTTCTAACGGTCTTTATTTTTTCTAACGATTTCATTGCTTCCCACCATTTTGACTTTTCATAGTTTTGTGATACTGACCTTTTCGGGTCTGCATTATTGGTAACATCACGACAAACAAGGGAAAGGAATACACACACTTTTAAAAATCAGTGACCCCATTTCACTTGCTGCTGTTTCGAAGCTCGTTCTCGATTAAAGAAAGTAAAAGCAACAAGCTCCAAACCGAAAAAATACATTTTTAATAAAGCATTCCGTTTTATTGTTAATTTAAGCCATATAATCAACTAGTTTACTTTCACCATTAGGAGGTAGTTTTTGTATATCCAATTTTATAGTCGGACATTTGTGATTGACTTTAGAAAAGGTACAGTACTCCCAAGAAGTGAAGGCCATCTTCCAATTGTATAAACAAAACATATTAACAACTAACACGGAATCATCATCTACTTATTTAAGAGCCTATCATTATAATTTGCTGTAGTCACTTGACGGTCAAAAAGTTGATGATTAATAGTTATTAAACTATTAGGGTCATAATATCATATGAAATACAGCGTATTTTAAAATTCGCAACATTATTTTGTCCATCCGCTCGTATCAATTTTAGAAGTGATGTCTTGGGTCTTGGGAGCGTGTTGGTGTGAAGCCTAGAGCTCACTTAAACAATTGTAGCAAATACCTACTTCAACGAATTTTCCTCCTACGCAAATTGAAGTTAATTGTCAAGATCCCCATCGTCCTTCTCTGCATGCATGGTAAAGCAAGAACCGGCTTTTTCAGCCAACTCCGTGACGTCACCGCTCATTTTATTCCCAGTTCTGACCTTTGCATTAAATACTTGCACATTGCTGAGCGTTTCGCTTTCTAAAAATGCGAGTGATAGTCCTCCTCATGTAGTTGCTTTGTGTCTGCTCAGCACAGTAACGGTGGTTTAGTTGGTGTTAAAACACGTGGAAATCGAATGCAGTTGTGACGACGTGTTCCAGGAACACAACGTAAATGTTTGCGTGAGTATGGACTACGTGAAATGGTTGGATTTTTTCGACCTTGGTGTGTGTTTTGAGTTGAGTGAATAATTGTTGATGAGTTACATAATGTTTAGTCTGTTTGCATATTCATACACACATACATTCATATCTTGATGGAACTCTAAATTGGCTGCTTAAGACAATGTGAGGAGCATTTAATTGCGAACGAAGTAATTGTTTGGTAATCATACTAGTACTATTTATTCAGTTTTGATTTTATTTCATTGGCGTGCAGTTGATCTTGGGAAAACTATTGTAAATAAAGATAAAAGATTATTTTTTGACGTGTAACCTGAAATTAATTAAGCTATTTTTTTCTTGGAAATGCCTAATCAACTGCTTACTCGAACGCACAAAGCATCTATTCTCGATTCTCATAGAAAAATCATCCCCAGTTGGAGCTATAGGCAATTTAGTACTAAATTCGTAAAAATATGTTTTCTCCTTTCCTTGCCTACCTGCATCTTCACAATATTTTAAAATTAACTGATTTATTTTTGTATCCTAAAAAAAGCAGCGAAGTGAAATAATACATGTGAAAAACTGCCCGAAATCTACAAGTCATTTGTTATTTGAGCTGCACTGAACTTGTTTGGGTTGAGGTATCTAATGACCGGTAATTATCAGAATTTACCCCCAACAACCACTTGTTGCTAAACTAAAAGACGTTGAAAAAAAGACAATGTGAATTTCCAACAATAACATGGTGCTAATTACATACCAAATTTTGCACGAAAGGATATGCCAAGTGCCAAATCATTTTTAAAGTTTAGTCAAAATTTAACGAAACATTATAATTCTTACCATCTTCTTATCCGAAAGAGAATAAAATATAAAATTTTTCATCATTAAGTTACGTTCGAGAATTCTACAGACAAAAACAATGCCAAAAATAAAAAACTTCCAAATTTTACTTTTATTACGAGGGGAAATAAAAAATGATGTAGCTAGAGTCACGAAGAATAAGAGAGAGGGTAATTTAAACATTTTTATTTTTCAATATATTTCATTTTTGGATAGGCTTGCCCATTTTCAGAAATGCTAAACCAAGGTACTCTTTGAACAATGAACTTTCTTTGACCAGTAAAGCATTCATCAAGCATTGCAGCACTAGACCAAAAAGGATTTCATTCTCATAAAAACTGTCATAAGAATAATAAATTGTTTCGTATGTAAATATAGGGGAGCATTGACTTGAAGACTCTGGTTAAAAAAAAATTCTCTCGATTTACACGAAGGTGGCACATATTCTAGCTAGCAGACTCATTTTTTACAATTTATGACCGATTCTTCTTTATAAGAGGACGTCAAATCAGATATCGAGAATTTCCAGGACAATTCCGCATATTTTTTTTGACTGGACAGGTTATCAGATTCCGGGATAATCTCGGTAAATCCGGGACGAGTGGCAACCCTACTTTTGAAAGCTTCTCAAAAAATCATCTTCGTCACAGGTTTTTTTTTTTTTAATTATTGAAATAGGTGCCAGATATGGGTTATACGGAAGATGGTCCACTTCAATAAAGCCAGTGGCTCGATAAATTCTTTAATTTTTTTTGCTCTATGCACCTTGCAATCGTCCTGCAAGAGAAAGATTTCTTTACCGAGCTTATGAGGTCGTTTTTATTCAAAAGCCCTTTTTAAATTTTGAAGTATACTTTATTGAGCTTCTACGTTAACGTTGAAGTTAAACTTTTGTAATATATAATACAATTATATTATTTCAATAATTAATAAAAAAAAATTATCAAAACACTCACTTTTTCACATAAAATTTGAATGAGACAACACTAGAAGGGGGCCCGATTTCCTCAAGAGGAGATTTAAATATTTAAAAAAAATGCAAGGAATAAAATTTGGAATATTGGAAGCAGTAGAAGAGGACTCTAACTCTGAGTCTTCACAGCAGCAGCAGCTACAGCTACATCAGCAGCTACAGCCTCCAACGAAGCCCTGAAGAAGTCCACGGCGAGATGGACGAAACGTCGGCAAGACGAAGAATTGACGCGGTTCCCAACCCGGAAACCAAGATTGTATTGTAATATTACTTAAGTAACAACCACAACTTACTAATCTGATAAATTGTGGAAGAAATAAAAATTAAACGTTACAATTTTTTTGTAATAAAAATATTTATTTAAGTTGGAAAACGTAATAGATTTTTTTATAGGCGTAATACCGTAACAGTGCTGGCAACATTGGTTATTGTGAATTGCCTTTACAACTGCCTGCCTCTACCAACAAGTTGATATTCTTGAAAAGCACCAAAGCATTAGGAAATGAACCGCCAGGTACTAAGAGACAAAATTTTGATATTAACCTACTGCAAAAAGTCCAAAATTGGCAACCCTGATGAATATAAGCTAAATATATTCACATTTTCGAGTATCGTCTATAACGCGCCGGGATAAGATTGTTTACTGTCCTTAGGAAGCATACACATACAGTATATACTGTGTTCTTTCGTTTTTCAGGCAGGAAAATGGCTCGTACAATTAAGTGTTTGCAAATATTGACTTTCCTGTATATTTTTGAACAAAGCAGTAAAGGATTAATTTGACCAGAATTTTAAAAGGGTTTCAAAATATGTTTTGCACAAGGGTGCTCGACATCCTAGCACCGGGCCTTAGTAAGTACTCCCTTCTTTAGTGAAAAATTTGATTACACTTTGATGTCTTAGCTTCAAAACACTCATTTTCCACTTTTGAAAGCTTAATAACTAGATGTGTCTAAACAACGTAGCAATTTTGTTTCATAATTATTGAATCTCCCTCGTACTTTATTAATTTTGATTTTAAACTTTCATGAATTGGATATGTAAAAAGATCCTTCATTATACACAGTTATACAAGTGTATAACTTTGCACTCATAATTATTTATGTTTTCTTAGAACTTTTGATTTAAATCTATACCGCAGCGCATCATCAGCAGTGATGTTGCCACAGCTCTGAAAATTTATGAGTCAGACAATCCCAAGGAGGCAACAATAAAATCGGATGTAGCTTTATTGATCTAGTATCATCAACGGTGCTTTAACAAATTTTCTCTAAATGATTTATGGCAAGTAGGGACGATTTTCCCTCTCACGTTTTTTTTTTACGATACCTCTGGCATTCTGTTGTTTGTAGTGCAAAATCTACAGCAAAAGACGAATGATGCAATATACATGATACTTGCGTAATTTCAGAGTATCATAAAGAGACTTCGGATATTGCGGAGCGTTGCCATGGCTACGCAGTGAATGACTAGTCCTCGGTAGTGCGTAATCATGGCAACGTTCTGAAATGTCCGATGTCTGATTATAGATCTGCAATGGCATGGTAAAAATAAATCCTAAAAAGCATGACATACTAGATTTAAAATTTTGTAGCCATATGAACATGTCCAAAAAATGCTCAACATTATTGACCAAAGGAATGAATTTTAGGACGTTTCATTGTTTTAATAAAAAGTACATTTATTATTCTTCAAGACCCCTAGTTAATATGTCCATTTGTATTTCTATGTGGTATGCATTGCCTTGTAAACATAAATCTACATTTTCGTACTGGCTTAATTGCAAAAACATGCAAATACCAACCTAACGTGAACAACATTAAAAATTTAACGAGGTTTTATTTTTATGAGGCGAACAACACAACAACAAACATCCCGAAGAGAAGATCATTACAATTAAAATTGTCTGCCTGTGGAAGAACATGCCTGAATCTGAGCATTCGCAAAACTATAAAAACTTAATCGCGAACCTTGAAACGAAAATTTAATACTTTGACCTCGTTTTGTTCGTTTCACCGTATAAGGCACGTGCGCCGCAGATTGCGTCCGTAGGTTCCGAGGAGTGGAATGGTCAGAAAACCCATTGCCTTTTTTAAAGTGACAACACGATTTTGATCACCTGATAATTTTGCCAATATTCTATTAATAATATAATAGTAGTCACTTTTATTTATGTTCTAAAGGAAAAAGAAATGGATTGTATTTAATAATACTGCTGCTCGCCGAATTTATTTATTGCTTGCTTATCTGTCCATTGTGGATTATCTGCAAACTCATTAATATTATGGAATTTTTACGTGTTTAGATAATCTGTTAAAACAAACAGGCGTACATATGACAGATGCCTAACAAAACTGAGCGAAAATGTTGGTTGTTCGGTTGCCTTGTAATTTCTTTTCGAATTCACATCGGCCAAAGAAAAAATTTCCATTGCGTTAAGTTTATTTTTCTTCTTCCATAATTACGATTCAATATTTTTTATCTATGAGGGGTAACAGACAGCCTTGGCCCGAAATTCATCATAGATAAGCAAACGGTTTTAGGAACATCTCGAAACTCTATTTATGTTTCTTTTATATCGATGGCAAAACGCCAAACTCTATCGTCAACAAGTTGATGTTTTCGCGTGTGTATACCACCGAAAATAAGCACGTTTCAATTACGGCGAATTACAAGAGCCCTCGAGAGCTTATTACTCATAGTCATCATCATCACGTAAGTCCTTTTAATCGAAAGTTTTCGATGACGACACTGGAGGAAAATAGCGTTTCACTTATTGATTGATTGAAAAGTGAAGTGTTTGCTTCGTGAGTCCAATTAATAGACTCGGCGATTCAAGTTGTGCTTTGGCGTGTATGCATTCACTTATTATAAATATAAAACTTAGTTTAATTCATAAGGAACGCGGACATATTTGGCGGAAGCTCAAAAACTCTGGGCTACTTTCCCACATGCAAGAATTTCAAGTTTCGTTCATATTTTGTATGTAATTTATTGAAATGCAACTCTCTTGGATTAATGCACCAAATTCTTGAGCATACTGTAGCTTAGGGTAAGACAGGCCCAGTAAGTTCATTCATATAATTCTGTTTTAACGAGTGTGTTCTGCAATAAAAAATATCTACAGTTAATGATGTTATTGGATCACAACAATGCCAAAACATGATCGTGTTGTCTGAGCCTGAACTAATGAGGTGATTTGTGTCCTTCTTGAAAAGATTCGTTCCCAGTGTAGGAAGAAGATTCTTCTGTTACTATTCTTTTGAAACTTGAGAAAAGGCGAAGTTAGGACAACTACAGCCTTGGCCAAAAGTATTAGGCACCTTACATTAACTCCTATATCATGAAAATCTGACGGAGTGGGGTAAAATAAAATTTCCTAGGGACAAAATAATAACAATTTATTAAAGAAATTAGTATTTTCTTGGGCCCCTTCTAGTCTTAATCACTGCAGCTATTCTTTTCGGCAGAGTACTTATAAGTTTATGACATTCCTCTACGATAATATTATTCCATTCTTTCAATAAAGTTGCTTTAGATGTAATTGGATGCTTCCTAATTTTACCGTTTAGAATTTCCCACAAATGTTCTATGGGATTTAGGTCTGGGGATTGTGTAGGGCAATCCAGGAGGTTAATATTGTTTTCTTGAAATCACTTCATGGTAACTGCAGAGATTTGTGGCAGGATGCATTATCTTGTTGATACAGCGTTTCTTCCATATTTGTACCACTAATCATCTTGGAAAATGATTGCCGCAATGTCGTTTCCAATACGTTTATGTAAGTGTGGGAGTTCATTCGACCTTCACAAAAAAACATTTCGCCTACACTGTCGGCTGTCATACCACCCCAGATCATTACGCTGCCTCCCTCGTGTTTCACTGTTGGTACCACGCATTCCGGAAGGTATTCTTCACCGATTCTCTGCCTTACGTAAGCTACACCAGGAGTTCCAAATACCTTACAATTAATTAAAACTACGTAAATTTTAAACACCATATAACTTTTTACTGGCGAAGTGTAGAAGATGCAAACGAATTCAAAATTTCAAGTAATATAAAGCAAATATTACTTCAAAATTTGATTCGTCGGACTACACAACATTTGCCCAATCCCTCTCTGTAAAGTGTTGGGTACTTTACAGCCCATTCCAAACGAGACTTTATTTTTTTCTGAAAGCCAAGGCTTCTTTCTTGCTTTACAGCCTTTCAAGCCAGCTTTATAAAGTCTTCTTCTGGTCGTTCTGGCACTGATCGGTTTCCCGATTTCCTCGGATAAACTGGCAGTGAGCTCGAAGGAAGTTTTCTTTCGATTTTTAAGTGACTCTCCAATTAAATTTCGATCTTCACGGTCCGAAGTTATCCGTTTTCTACCTGTTCTTGTTCGGTTCGCATGTGATCCAGTATCCACGTAACGTTTCAAGGCCGATTGCACTGCACAACACGAACGTTTAATACTTTTGGCTATTTCTGTCTGTATGTTGCCTTGTTCGTGCAAGAACTGAATTCGTAAACGTAAATGCTCACTAAGTTTTTAGGCATTTTTTTACAGCAAAAATGACGATATTCAAAATTATAATGAAATAAACGTTATACTGAAAAGATCGTTCTTACTACAAGCGCTTATACAAAACTGTCTACCTATTCACGGAACCACAATCGCGAACTATCATCTGCCACATGTTTTACAATCGCTGTAAAGTACTGTGCATTATTTAAATTATCGTTTATTATTGCCGACTATATGATAATAAAATTCTAAAGATTTCTGAGTAATATTTTCGGAGATAAATAGAAAATTAAGGGTGCCTAATACTTTTGACCAAGGCAAAGTAATTATGGTAGAATTGAAACTCTACTATTCTACTCTACTCTATAGGTGTAAACCAATTTAAACATCAAACATCCAGATGTTTCGAATTGAAAAAAATTACCGAATCAAGTTTTTGGATGGTGTGTTGAGCGTTGACTTAAAAATCTGATTTAATTATAGACTTCAAAAACGTATCGGCTTTGATTCTTCGAGAACCACGCGCTGCTGGTGTTAAGACGGCGGCACATAAAATTTATTTTAACATCAATAATAACAACGATCTCTATAAATAAGTTTAATGTAAACGCGTTCGATCGGCTTGGTACCAAGACACCACGTAGCTTAACAACGTCGTTAATTAATTTTCCACAGTTTCGGTTCATAAATTTACGGATACGATGCAGAATTTTTTTTTTAATTCTCTGCTCAATAGAAAACGACGTCATGTTTATTCGTGCAGAGTACATTATCTATACGAACAAACATAACGGATGGGAATGATTGAAGTGTTTGTTTAAAATGTTGTTAATTGCGAATCTGCCGAGGACAAATCTTTTTTTTTTACAACAGCGTGCAGATTTGCTATATTCGGCCAGCATGATAATTTATTGATTAAATATACGTTAGCAGCAAGCACATGATTCTGGATTGTGTTAACACTTGAGCATGGCAGCAGAGTCTAATGGAATTCGCATTAATTTATTTGGCTTATGTATGTATATAATTAACAGATTTTTTTGAGTCATCTCAGCTATAACATGCCATGTTGCGCATGTAAAGAAAAGGAAATCAAATTTTGAAATACGTCTAATAGAAAATAGTTAAAAAAAAATAGAAATAGTGTTTTTTAAATTTTGGTTAGGGCTGTGTGAAAACAGTGTAAACATTAAGCTTTTAAAAATAACAAATTCAGCTTGAAAGTAAATAATTTATATAAACTGCGGCAGTGTAGATTTAAAAGCTGTTTTGTGTTCGGTTTGGAATATTACTGTGAAATGGGAAAGTTTTATAACTTTGCTGACGCTCGTTAAATGTAAATTTCTCATGTATACATCGGGGGTTCGTTTTAGTTAATCATTGTTTGGACAGTTTGCAGGGAATTTCGTTTTTATACTTAAACTTTTTAACAGTTTTAGATTCTAAGTTCGTACGAGTGCTTGTTTCTCACATAGAGCACCGGCCATCTGACCGGAGCTAATCAAACAGTTTTCTTTTGACATGTAAAGAAACACTCCCTGTCTTACCTCTTCAATAATTTAAGATTTCTTAGGTAATAAATCCAAAAAGTTTCGTAATTTTGCTGCATTCAAGAAGCGCGGATCTATGAGATTTCGTAAGAAAAATGTAGTGTTGCCGTTTAAAAAGAAGTGGCGTCATATTTTCTACTTCACCAACGCCATCTATTGTATTTTCCTATGAATATGTGGACAAGAAAAAAAAATTAACTCGACTTGTCTGAGTATATTTATCGAAAATGCACTTTTTCCAGAAGTACAAAAGTTTTTCCGCACTTTACTAACACACTGTATAGAGAAATTTTATTAATTCGGTGGATAATTTTTTTGAAGATATTCAATAATTTCCCCCCCACAAACTTTCCCAAAATTAATTGGTTTTAAATAAATATTAAAAAGTTGAAGGAGCATTAAACGAAAAGTATGTTTGTGATTTTTTTTCCCTGAACCATCATTTCTGAGATATCCTGTGATTTCTGGATGTGTATCTAAATGTGAAGAAACAAAAAGTATTAAAAATACTATGAATAAACTTTTGTAACATATCAGTATACAATTATTTCAATAATTAAGCAAAGCCTATTAAAATACTCACTTTCTGACAGATTCTGATTTTAAACATTTGAATGACACAACGGAGGGGGGGACTCAATTTCCTTGAGAGGAGATTTTTCGAGTTTACTTATTTGAATATTTAAAAAAGATTGCAAAGGCTCTTGTAATTTGGATGTAGTCCAAATTAAATATTATATTCATTAAAAAGAAAAAGACTATTTTCTTTCATGTGTTGTACTGTTTCCTTTTCTGCAGCGACCTTTTCACTTTCTTCTCTAAACCTTCTTTTTCGTTAACTTATCGCGTTGGTCTTCTTTCATTTTTATTTTAAAGTCACATAAATATGCTCGCCTCATCTCTCTAATTCCCGTATTCATAGAACTTCCTTGAGGCTTTCTTCAAAAAGGGACCCCTTAGAATGGGTATTTTAAAATGCAACTGCCTTAGTACAAACCCATTCTAAGGGCTCCCCTATTGAAGGAAGCCTCAAGCAAACGCTATGAATATGGACGTTAAGGGCCGGTCATTCCAACTCTTGATAAACTATCTGACTGATAACTACTATAGAAATAATTTATAAAAATAAGGTTATTCGCAGAACGACTTTTACGGGAAGATGGAAATACCAGCCCTTAAATATATGCAACTCCTTTTATTGTATTTATCTTCCTTTGCCTTTTATGACTTCCGATGAGGACAGATCCCATGAAGCAGCAGCCTTAAAGAAGTTATTTTTGCCACCAGTCTTCGTCCCTTCTACCTAAGACAACTCTTTTTAATTTATTTATCTTCCTCCACCTTTTATGACTTCCAATGGGGGCGGTTCCCATGAAACAGCAGCCCTAAGGAAGTTTTTTTTTTGCTACCAGTCCTAGGTTTCTATTATTTTTAAAATGTGCTGCTACTGCTTCCATAAACCGCAACAGCTTAGCTTTTGTTTTCTCATCGCGTTGGTCTTTTTTTTTTCATTTTTATTTAACATCTCATCAATATGTTCGCCCGTCTCTCTAAGGCCTGGTTTATTCACTTTCAATTAACTTTATCTTCCGATTTATTTGCCCTTGTACAAATAATTGTTACTATGAAAATAAACTGAAAGATAAAGTAACTTGAATAAACCAGGTCTAAGGGCTGGTCTTTCCATCTCTTGATAAACTAACTGACGGATAAATACCACGGAAACAATTCATAAAAATCAAGTTATTCGCCGGACGACTTTAACGAGAAGATGGAAAGACCGACCCTTAGACATATGCAAGTTCTCTAACTACTGTACATACTTATCTTCCTTTGGCTTTTATAACTTCCGTTGAAAACAGATCCCACGAAGGAGCAGTCCTAAAGAAGTTTTTTTGCCGTCAGTTCTCGTCATCTCTCTAAGACATATGCAACTCTTCTTACTGTATTTATCTTCATTTGGATTTTATGACTTCCGATGGGGACGGATCCTATGAAATCGAAGACCTTCCTTCGCCATTCCATCTATTCCCATCGGAAACCATTTACTACTAGTCCTTCTTTTTATTTTAAAAATCTATTTCTGCTTCTAAATACTCGGCCCGTCTTTCTAAGACATGTGTAACTCCTCTTCCTTCGCTTTTTATGACTTTCAATGGGGACAGATCTCATGGAGCAGCAACCTTGAGGAAGTTTTTTCTTTGTAAGAAAAGACGAAATATCGACAGAAAGAAGAATTGTATTATAGTATAGCAGCAAGCCATAAAAGATGACAAATGCCTGCGGAAGCCTTCTTTGATTTTACACAATGTAAGTCTTCGTTGATACCCTATTTTGATTCTGTAAACTTTCTGATGTGTTCTTTTATTTTTTATACCTCTTGGTATGTAATTCCCCTTTTTAATTTCGCAAAGATTCGACACCGTTTCCTGCGTATTATTTGCTACTCTTGCTTTACTTCACTTCTGTAATCTATACTCTACATTACTGGGTGAGTTATATGTTTTCGCGTTTTTTAACTTTTATTTTCTGGAATAGTGTAAAAAATTCAACGACGGAGTCCCCAATGTCAAAGATCAGCCACGCTCCGGTGGATTTTGAAGATATACGTGAAGTCGTTGAGGTAAATCCCATCCGCGAGCTCACGAAGTTATCCCCTGAACTTGGCATTACATAGACATCAGTCGTGTAAAGCTTGTGGTGAAGTTCCACATGAATTGACGCCTGATTAAGCTCAACGCCATGTGGAGTTTCTTAAAAATCCCCGTTATGACGGTTTCACTCGTCAAATCGTAATCTCCCATGAAAATTGGGTTCATCTCCCGAATCTAGACAAATCAAATCAGTGGTTGAACCCTGAACAAGGAGCGGAAGCTGTGGACAAACAAGACAGATTCTGGAGAAAGAAAATTATGTGTTTGGTGGAACTTTAAAGGCATAATCCGCTTTGAGCTACTTCCAAACAATCGAGCCATCGTCGATGGCCGGTACTCTGTCCAACTCAAGGCGGAATTGATAAGGGAACACTTAGCTTTGCTCAACAGGAAGCGTGTGTTCTTAGCACAAGACAACGCTTTTCTTCGCGCAGTTAAGTTGACGAAGAACTTGGTGTGATTCAACTTTGCTATAACTTCGACCTTGCGCCAAATGATTTTCATTTTTTCTGGACGATGGCGTACTTCCTGCTTGGATGAGGATTCGATGACTTCGAGGATGTCGTGAGTTTCTTGCCTCCAAAGTCACTTGTACCGTCGAGGAATTTAATCAATCGCCGAAAGATGGGTTCGAACCATACAATCAAAAAGTAATGTTTATTTGTTTTTGTTACATTTACATTTAAAATTCGAACAAGAAAATACGGAAACTGATAACTCTCTCTTATAGTGGTTCCCAAACTGTTTTTGGAGCGGGGTCCCGTTTTTTGATAAGAAATGCGTTAGTTTCATTTCTTAAATAAGAAGTAATTTGAAAGAATTAAATTATTTTTGCCTTGAGTCCTCGTTACTTAAATTTCCATAGATTACGGCGACAATCATTTTTTCCTTTTATTCCCGAGTAGGATCAATTTTTCCTAAATTTTGCCTAATGTTGGCAATACTGGAGCCTACTTTTTAAGTACCAATATATACAATAAATAGGTAATAAATTTAATATTTATTTTAAATTGTTGTTTTGTTTCATTCTACTAAATAACAAACGTTTGTGACTTACTTTTCCTTTCAAATAAAATTTTATTATTGATAAAGTGTGGATATTAAATTAAATTAGGGTCAGTAGTCCATGATCTATGACAATGATGGGGAAAAAATGTCCCGCTGATTATTTTGATAATTTAGAGTGACCCTTGGAGGTATTTATAAAGTTGATTTTGTAGAAATTATTCTCACCATTCTCACCATGGACTTTTTCACTTCGTAAAACAGATTTTGTTTTAAATATATTTTAAACACTGAAATATTTCCGATCACGCTCTTTAGATGTACTTTTCTGTTTCTCCATGAACTTTTCAGTCACATCTTACCTTCAATCTTCAATTTATACTGAAGATTTAAGTTAAACTGTTACTAAGGCCTTAGTGCATCATTGCATGTATGTTATCCCAGCGTTAAGGTCACTCTTGCATTGCATAGGGGAATGTTTTGTTAATACATACTTATAAATTAGCTCCGCATTTAAATGTATAATTGCCTTGAACAGGTGTTCAACTGAAACTCGAGTAGTTGTAATTAATGTCTGAACTATTACAGCTAACATGTGCCAAGATATTAATTACATGATGTCTCTCGCCTAATAAAATTTTCTTAAACCATTTTTGATCTAAACAGAAACAAGAAGAATTATTCTTTCTTTATATCCTATCCTTAAAAAGATTCTAATCTATACTACAGGTCAATTTGTTTTCTTTATTGATATCCTGTTACAAGCAACAATCAATAGCGTTGCGTAAATTTTGTTTTTCATATAAGTACTAGTTTTCTATTTTACGTAATTCTTACTGTTTCCTTTATAAGTGTGTATGATTGGAACATGCGTTAACTTTAAATGCGTGTGCTGTGCTGTACACATTCTATGCCATAGTTTCTCTTGTTGCGCACTCGTGTAATAGAAGTAATTTATTGTTTTAGAGACGAACGAGAAAAAGTACGAGTATCATTCTTTCAGCAGTCGAAACCGCAGGAGGTGGACTTGCCGGATGAGCCGGTTATCTACCCTGATTCAACGTTCATAATGGCGACGACGATCAACGACCCGAATCACATACCGTACAACCGGCAGGAAAGGTAAACATATGCTTCTTATTGTGCAATTTTATCGTTCCAATGGAGATTAGAAATTACAGTTTATTACCACCGAAGATACAAAACCATAAACCATAGCGTTCTCAAAACACAATCTACAATACCAACCTGAGATAGAACACAATCATAATGTTCAGAAAGTAATCATTAAATTGTGTTTTCTTTTCTACTATGGTAAAGGTCCTATTTCTTCTATTTGGTTCAATTTCTACAATATAAAATTAGAACAAGAAATTTTTGGGCAGCAGATACGGTTTGGAGATAGGACATTGTTTTATTTTCCAAATATTTTCAATTTTTTTATACAATTTATTGCACGAATTAAATTGTTTAAGAAATTGAATCAAATCTAGTACAACAAGAAATAGCGTAGTGTAAAACACCCTTAAGGTTTGTTCATAGTGAAATTCTGACCAGTACAGGCTTTTGGCGGTTTCGAGCTAGTCAGAAACTGCTTTACGAACAAAACTATATAAAGATAGTAGCCAGAAAGAAGAAGTGTAAATATGTAATGAGGGTTTCTATAAAACAATTGTAAACAAAAGCAAATCTCTTCACAACTTCAAAATGTTTTGTACGTACAACAAACAACACGACGACGCCTAATCAAAACTTGGCCATGGCTAATCGAATTATCGCGTTCCATTTGAACTCCAAATGTCAAGGTGAACCTAAATATACAACAAACAGACGGCCATTGAAAATTTCGCTTTGGTCGCGCAAGCGTTTCACAATTGACGGCCGATCATGTAACGCGTCTGCAGGAAGCAACAATTAATGGGGATCGGCCCCCATGGCGTCGCCGCAAACCCAAGCAAATCCGTCCCGTGACATTTTGCTTTTTAAACGCGTTAAAAACGACCATTCTGCACGACAGCCGTGCAACAGATGAAAGAGATCAGGCAAATGCCGAACGCATTGACATTAACTGTTGCAGAAATGTCATCGACCTCCATTACGACGTTATTCCAACCACAACGTTCTTCCATGTATTTAATAACACCTCGGTGACATTTTTAGATGAATTGTACTTTGTTTTTTTTTAGAGTACCCTATTTCTTATGTATATATCAAGATTTGGTTCAATATCTATTTGGATTGCAGAGATGGAACACATTCTATTTTCTTTTTTCGGATAGTTTTTGATTCAATTTAATTTTTAATACAGTTTACTGCATAATTTTAATTTTAATTTTAAACGGCTCTACCCTACTTTCACTGATTCTCTTGGTCGGGGCGGGAGGGGGGCTGTTTGTATCCAATCTAGGATTTCCTATACGGTGTGACTTAAATAAAAGACCGGAAACTAAATATAACCGTTACATTAACGCCTATTAAGTTAATAACTATCCGCCCCGACTCTTAGGCCTGCACTTAGAAATAGTTGAATAAATTATTGTAATTGGCGGTCGCTTTTTGTTTAATAATAACACGCCTCGGCACAATAATTATTAACTTTTTTTTGGTCGGTGATAAATCAACGCATTTTTTGTCCAAACTTTGCAGCCTGTCCCACATATAAACTCTGTTCACGATCTTTTTGCATTCAGAGCAGGCCGTGTTAGGGTGATATTTTTGTCGGTACCACAAAAAATATATATGTCAGAAATTTGATTGACGTTCGTTTTTAATTTTGCGGTTACGTTTTTGAAAACTGCCACTGCCAATGTTGCCAGTTCAATTGTGCTGTACAAAGTATTTCATGAAAACAAGAAATATCGTCTCGAGCTAACGTTTAATGATTAATTATTTTTTTCATTGAGAAAGTTTGAGGTGAGGTGTGTTGTTTGCGTGTTCTTAATCATCAATTGTGCCACAAAGCGAAGAAGTGTTTCTTTATTAACAAATGTGACTCCAGATATGATAATAAACAATAATGACAGAATGTTTGTTTGAGTTTTCATAGAATCTTGTGCACAGTGGTGTGGCTAAATGGATCTTGCTACTTGTGCAGCAGGTGGAGAGGTGTATCGGCTTGTGCAACCCATGAGGATGGCTTGTTCAGCAGTAGTTTTTTTTTTTCGGACTTATTCAGACCGAAGAACTGTCGTTCTCAGGCCCTGAGTGGTCTTATTATAGGGCTCGCGGCCATTTTCGCCTCGCTGAAGTAAAAGGTGGCTCCAATACGCACACCATCAGATTCTTCTGCTAACACTAGAATTCTGCAAAATTCGTGGCTATTAGTTTTGACGACCAAAAGGATTGTCACAGTCTATTTATAAGTTTTACAGATATACATGCGTTTTCTATGCTATAAAATTTTGATGCCAAATTAAATGTTCCCTATTCCCCTTCCATTGATTCCATAGAAGAATCTGATTCATCATCAATTTCTGATTCTGAATCAGATTCTTCGTATGATTCGTCCAGTCTTCCGAAATTAATTTTTCACAATGATTACAAAAATTTTGCCACATGTCGGGGGTACATTTTGAAAGAACCTCGCGTCATAAATTTACAACCCTAGCTTTCGATACTGGTTGCGAATTTATGTGCTTATTGTAAAAGCCTTTGCACTGCCCCCATGCCATCTCAATAGGATTGTATTGACAATGGTATGGAGACAATCTAAGAACTTCATAACCGTGCTCCTTCAAAATTACGTTTTGTTGTTCCGTCTATTCTAAAAGGCTTAATGAATTCCCATAATTGTTTTTTTTTGTAATTTTGCCCTCAATTTCGACATTGTGTTTTACCAACCAATCCTGCATTTGACTTTTTTACAGGAAAATGAGGGTAGTTTGTCCAACTGCACCGAGTGATACGGTGCATTGTCCATCACCACTACACATATTCGTTGCGACTTGCCTAGTGCAGGAATAAGCTGATTAACCACCCAATTTTGAAAAATTTCTGCATTCATGTTTTTATGGTAGTCTTTGTCATTGTTCGTCGAGACAAGTACCAAGTCACACCCTTCCAGAATGCCAAGTTTTGTTCCCGCATGCAAACTTGTAAAACGTTTCCCTTCACCTTCAATTTTGGCTGAATTACTTTTCAAATTAGTTTCGTGTATCCATCGACGAACCGCAGACCCATTTTGGTAGGTCAACGTTTCATCGAGGTATATTATATTTTCACTAGAATTTTGAAACTGTAAGAATTTGCTCAAAAAAGAAATTTTGGATGCAACCACGTGTTTTTGTTTATATAAAATTTGCGTCCGTTAACCATTTTGTGTTTGTAAGCCATGATTTCATAATTTTGAATAAAGTTTTTCTTCTCCCTTTAAATTCGAAAGTATCGTGAGCATCTGTAAGTAAATTGTCCAAAGTGAAATATTCATTTTTAAAATTATATTGCCAAATTAGTCGTTGCAAATCTTTTTCGAAAATCTATGTAATTTGTAAATATATCCGTCTTTTTACGTCTGCCAGATGAAGATGTTTTCAAATTGTCCGGTCCTGCTTTCAAAATATTAGTTATTGTTTTTTGCGAAATCTAAGTCATACATATACCTACATTAGAAAATGGGGCTCATTTAATTTATGTAAGCCTTACTCCATGTATATCTATCGACCTGCTTATAATTTCATCTTGTATGAAATCTGGACGATCCTTTTTATAATAATTGTAGGCTTTTTATGGCTTGTTTGGTTTGCCCGCTTATAATTTTCGGCATTTTGACTGGATTAAAAAATGTAATTAAATAATTAGTTATTTGTTTTAAGTTACTTTGATCACGGCATTGTAGTTCAAGTTTATTTAAGTATTGGCAACATAGTCAATACAGTTGACGTGACAATGTCATAATTTTTTTCACGTCAGATTTTGACTACCTTCAAAATACATGCACGTAACAACGAAAAAAAAACATGGCCTACTAGAATGCAAAAAGATCGTGAATGAATATTAAAGAATCTGACTTTTTTATTCCGTTTAGTACCTAATTTACTGAAACTTTTCGGTTTCAAGTAAAACAATTCATGTTTAAAGGTTGCCTGTTGTTTTATTTAAATTGTCTTTAATGTATTTGTGTGTCACACACCCTGGCATAGTGGAAAGCAGATTCTACAAAACGTGTTGGCCATGTGTTTCGAGTACACTTTCATGATACTGTACTCATTTTTAACGAGACTTCTTTACCCTTGCTCATCTGCCATTTAAACTTTAAAAAGCTCCATCGTGGTGTTTCACTTTTTAATTATTTTCTGCACTTGTTTTTTTGTTTTTTATACTTTATAAATAGATTGGCAAAGTGATTTCACTATACAGAAAAAAAAGCAGCGACTTTCATTGATTCTAAATAAAGAACTAATTCTCTATAGCCTAGTATCGTAGTTAAATGGTTCTACATTACATCCAGCTCTCGGTGGGTCAATGGACGAAGTTGAACAAGCAGCGCGCTGCTTTTTTACGTCTTTGCTCCTTTCCTTCTTCGGATGACTCACCGCTGGTATTCTTAAGAAGGTAGTTGCGCTTACAATCACGTCTGTAAAGTCTGCGATAATACAATTGCAATGATTCTGTTTTCATTCGATTGCAAATTGGATCCTCCAAGACATTTAAAAATAAATTTACAATTTCTGTTGTGTACCCATCAGAATCATCGAGAAATGAAGTTTACAAGTGAAACATGTAGGGTCATTTCCCCTTACTATCTCTTCGTATCAAACCACTAAAAACTTTCTTTGAATACCTCACGATATTAGAATTTCTTTCAGCCTTGCTTGCAGTATTTATTTATTATTCATGTGGTGTTATTACACCTTGTATGCTTTCTCTGTTTCGACGGAAATTTAAAGATGCCTATGTCTACACAAAAGTTAATGACTTGCAACATTTCCTCTATACGGGCATGACGTGATGTCGAGGTCGAGATAAACCATTAATCTTTTGAGGTGGAGAAAAATCTTGGCGTGTTTTAATATACCGAGTGATATCTCGTTGATTAATTGATCGAAATTAATTTCGAGATTCAAAGCTTTCGAAAATCGTTCTAGTTGCTAATCGAGTATCACTTGTACTGACGTCATTATTTCTTTTACATAGAGGAACTGACTATATCAATATTACCTTCAAGTAAATTCAAATAACTTTTTTGTTTATGTTACTTTATGATAATTTTTTAATTTTAATTTACAATAAACAATAGTGGTCACAGATTTTATGGATGCTGTTAGATATATAAGACAAAAATGATTTTAAAAAGTACAACAAAAATATAATGTCTCTGAGTTTATAAACTCTAACAAACGGCAGACATTTTGTTTCCAAATTGAAGCGGTAATTTTTTTTTCAAATTGTTATCTCTTCCTTTTTTTTTCTTTTTTGTTGACAAAATGAACGAAATTTGTTGTTATATAGTCGATTGTCGTTTGTTTCTCTTGCTTTATTCCCACATTTAAAACAAAATCTGACGATCGATTGTATTGCGAACACGATTTTGTTTTGTTTTGTTTCTTTTACATTCAAGAAAGAAAGAAAAACAAAATGCAAAAATTTTCTTTGGTCCTTTCTTTAAATAAATTACCCAGTGCAATTAAAATTATGCAATTTCGTCTTTCGTTTTTCCCTCCTTTTCCGAAAAAAATGTTTTTTGGCTTTCGAGCTAAAATTTAGACAAAAAAATTGAGTGTCGAAGTACTCTTACAATATGGCCGATAGTCTTTTGTTTTAAAATGTATGAAATTTCGTTTTTCTCTCCTTTTACGAGAAGAAAATTGTTTCTTAGCTTTCGTGCTAAAAAGAAAATTAGAGAAAAGATTCATTTGTTTTAAGTTGAAAAATAGAAGAAAATATGTAAGGCGATCGGTCAGCCTTTGTTTATTTTTTGTTTAGATAAAAAAATGAAAGTCGAAGATCTCTTACAGTAAGGCCCATAGTATTTTGTTTTAAAATTTATGCAATTTCGTTTTTCTTTCCTTTTCCGAGAAAAAAAAATTGTTTCTCGGCTTTCGAGCTAAAAAAAAATATAGAAGAAATTCTTTTGTTTAATTGAAAAATAGAGGACAATATGTAAGGCGATCGATCGGCTTTTGTTTATTTATTTTTTTAGATAAAAAAATGAAAGTCGAAGTTCTATTGCAATATGACTGATAGTCTTTTGTTTTTTATGTTTCTTGTCTTTCAATGTATGGAAAAAGCGCCTGTTCTCTTAAATAAAACAGAAACAAAAGAGGACGAAATTTGTATTTGACAAAGAAAATTGACTATGTAATAAATACATAATAAATTGTCTTTTGTTTTTTCTCTTGGAAAATGAAATATACAAATTCATCTTTTGTTTTTGTTTTGTCCCGAATAGCAATTTTCGAGTCATAATTAAAAAAAAAATTGCATAGAATTATTTCGCTTTTAATTAAAAAAAAAACGGAAATTGCGAAAGACAGTCGTGTTTTGTTCCTTTTTTATGTTCGACGTGTTTCATTGTCTTGTAATTAAAAGAAAATCTTTTATTTCGCTTTGTTTTTGACAAGGAATAGCGTAAGGTGATCGTCTTTTGTTTGTTTATTTATTTATTTATTTATTTACATTGTTTTCTATGTTTTTTGTCTTTCATTGTAGAAAAGCGAAACTTCCCTTAAATATTTTTTACATAATCAATTGTCTCTTGTTTTTACACATAAATATCTTTATCTTTATCTTCGTGTTTTGTTTTTTCCTTTCGTTTGATGAAAATAAAATATAGAGATTCGTCGTGAAATTGATCGTCTTTTGTTTTTTTTTTGTTCTTGTTCTGCCATTGTGGTACCCGAGCAGCAATTTTTGAATCAGAATAAAAGAAAAATGCGGGAAACTATTTTTGCTTTTAATTAAAAAAATAACGGAAGTTGCTAAAGGCGATTGTCTTTTGTTTCTTTTTTTATGTTCAACGTTCTCTTAAATATATGTATAGTCGATAGCCTTCTGTTTTCTGTGTTTCATTGTCTTGTAATTAAGAGAAAGTTACCATCTTATACCTAAACATTTATAGAATAATCAAGCGTCTTTTATTTTATTTTGTTTTTGACAAGGAAAATATGTAAGGCGATCTTTGATTTATTTTATTTATTTTTTTTTTTAGATAAAATTATATTACATAGATAACGCAGGCCATCATATAAATACAAGGAAAAGTCATTAGTTTCTGTTCGCCAAAAACGTTTTTACAGGTGCCTCTATTATCAATATCGAATAATCTAATAATCCGTTTCTGAGAAATGAACTCTCGACGTGTCCCCCCCCCCCATAAAAAGCAGCAGTATGAGAATACAGAAAACACTAAAGTATAATAAGTCTTTAAGAAATACTTAATTGACACACTGTCTTCAAATCGAGATATGACATAGTAAGCACTATTCAATTTTTTACAAACAAAATCAAAATGAACATTATAATACATTCGTTGATCAATATTGACACCTAAGAGTTTTATGCAGTCAACTACCTACAATTCACAAATGGAGGTTATAGAAACTTATGTAAAAAGTTTTTTTATTATTCCAAAGCACCAACTAGAAAATTGTTCAATAATACCGTTCACTTTATTTTGAAGTTGAACAGCACAAGCACTCGACACAACCACGGTAACATCATCAGCGAAGGCTATAATTCTCCCATCAGTCTGTATATTATCAAATAAGTCATTAATGAACACTAAGAATAATAGGGGCCCTAGAACGGAACCTTGGGGTGCCCCCCCCCCAATCTGTATTTCTTTATAATCAGAAGTCGAATTTTCAATTTGTTCAACCAAGTAAGAACGCAGCAATTCAAGTATCGAACCTCTAATTCCAATAGCATATAACTTGTCACACGGGAAATTGAGTGTACGGTGTCGAAAGCATGGCTAAGGTCAAGGCTTATGGTTCCTACAAAAAGGTTTGCATCGAGGGCATCATATATATTGAATGTTTCTTAACTTCATATAAAAAATGAAACCAGTGAAAGTTAACATTAAAAGTGATAGACTGAAGCAGTATTTGTATAACAATTGACTAATAATTATTAGAAATAATATGTTTTTGGCGAACGATGAAACCGTTTGATAGTCCCTGGTTTATTTTTTTAATTACGTCCTCAGCGAAATTTGTTGATGTCAGCATCGGCTGTTAAGTAGGTCAGTTGTCAGCTGTACTTTGTCGCGTTGAAAACATGGCCGAATTTTCCAATACTGTTCTTGTGGACATGATTTTTTTAATTTACGGCGAATGCGTTGGCTACACGACGTTTGTATGCACAGCGTTATGACGAATCAATGTTTACAAGGGATGCAGTATGGGCAGAAAAAAATCCTTATGCAATGCGGCGCCGTAATTTTCAACAACGCTTTTCTTCCAAACTAATTTGCCGGAACTCCTAAAGGATGTAAATTTAAAAATTAGAAAATATTAAACCTTAATCCATTAGATTTTTATCTGTGGGGATCTAGTGTATGCCGAAGAAGTAAATACAATAGACGAACTCAACGCAGGCAGTGGAAAATATTCGAAAACAGAAGTAATTCCGTAACGCATGTGAATCCCTGTTTCGTCGAGCCGACGTATGTTTACTTCTCGCGCAGGGAGAAACTTTGAATACTTATTGTGAGTGAAGGTCACAGCCCGTTGCGTCCAGCGGTTCTAAACATTTCACAGGGAATTGCCGGATCTCGGCAATTTTTTTATTGTTTTTTTCCTTTCAATTTTGATGCATTTGTGAGAATATCTCGTACCACATACGCCATTAATTTTTTTGCATCAAGTTGAAGCACTCCCTGTATATATTCAGTAATTTCAACACAAGCAGATTCTCTAGATTTATTTTGAAGAAAACCATGTTAGTAACTGGATAAAATATTATAACATTCCAAAAAGTTTTCTCAAATATTTTTGAGAATCCATTTAGTATAGATAGTTCAAGATTTCATTTTTGTCACCCTTTTTGAAAAGAGATTTAATGTTAGAGAATTTCAATATTTTTAGGAATATTTGTTCCTCAATGGACAAGTTGAATAAATAGGCCAAGGGTTCAGTTAGAAGATCACAATTAAACTTTAAGCACACGTTGGACGTTGGTATATCATCAATACCGTTGGAGTTTCGAACATTTAAACTTTTTATAGCTTGCAAAACTTCAGTCTTTTCCATAGAGTAAAAAAACATCGAAGGATTTGTTGTTTTTCCTGTAGTACATGTCATAGACAGTTGACAGGTAGAGTGATTAAAGTGATCCCGTAGACGATTCTTTGCTACATTAGAAAGATAATCAATGAATTTTTGACCCACTATCTGAGGATTAGTTAACGTTTCGCCTTCGGTTGAGTGAGATTTTTTCCACGTCACAGATTTTACAGTTTGTAAATTCATTGATAACTTTCCAAATGACTTTAGTTCTATTTCTTGAAAAGTTAATTTGTTGGTTGTAATTAAGAGAAAGTGATCCTTTATAAACATTTATTACATATTCAATCGTCTTTTGTTTTATTTTGTTTTGACAAGGAAAAGAAAAATTACTAAATATGGACTACAACTTAAATAAATAAAATTATTATTATCATCATCCACTTTAATTATTATTATTAATTTTTAATGAACGCGATTAAAATTTTTAATAATTTCCTTGATTCTTTCTCTTCTTTCTTGGAGCGAAAAAAAAATGCAATTCGTGATCTAATCGATCGTCTTTTGTTTTCTTTTCTTTTGAAGAAGAAAAAGAAAATAAAAAATTGCTTTAATCGCCTTTAAAATGACTTATTTTTTTAATTTCCTTTAAATGGAGAACTTTAGCGTATTTCGTTGCGTTTCTTCAAGTAATTGGAAAACAATAAAATTCTACTTTTGGGCATTTTTTGATTCAAGAATCAAACAGTGAAAAGTAACTTTTCCTTTCAACGAATAAGAAAGAAAATGCGAAAGAAATCGCCTTTTGAATTCAAACGATCGAATGAATTATTAGAATCCGGTACCCGGGTCCTGTTTATGAACCCAGCCTGAATTTAGCTACCACTCCCTTCTCTTGTCCTGTCCTGTGGATAGGTACTCCTGCGCAAGTCACAAGAAACCAGCAATAGTCGAGCTCGAGGTTGGAATCGATCGTATGCTTTCACATTCTAGTTGTAGGTTATAGCTGTATAAGCAACGTGAGATTTTTCTTTTAATGTGAATCGCAACAGAAAAAGCGAAATGGACCACTTTTATGCGCTAAATTACTCAAATAGCAATAACGGTGAGCAGTTATAAGTGAAGCCCAAAAGAAAAACTTGTTGTTTGTCGTCACTTGCATACGCGTGAAACTGTTCTTGTAACTTGTACCCACGTGTAAACAGTAGTTTCATTTTTTTGGGGGGTTTGTTAAATCTCGTCAAAACATCTTAAAGATTTTGTCGCGACTAGTAAAGTTCATTATTAAATTTTAACCAGAAGATATGTGTGAAAGTAATTGCCTTAAGGCAGTATATGCGCATGAATACGTCATTAAATAACAAGTTTACTTTTCCTCGAAGCTTCGTACTTATGTACACAGTCGCAAGCAAAAAAAATTGATCATCAATGCCATTCAAAGCTTTAATAGAATTGTCACATTATCCTTGACGACCAATTTTTTTTGCTCGCTATTGTACGTCAGTTTTTTGTTCGAATATCTATCAGTTATCTGAAACCATTGAATTGAATACAAGGAAAACTGATGATTCAGTGGATTAGTTCATGGTCAAATCAAAAACTGACGTGTGGCTTTAGTTTAATTATAAATAGCGTGTCCAATACCCAATAATTGCATTTTAGAAGAACTTGCGTGTATTGTTGGATGTTCAACAGAAAACAACCACGATAAAGCAAGGGAAGCTTTCGAAAGAGTTCTGCATACGGACTACCAGATTAAAGACATACATCGTCTTCCCAGTCGAAGAAAACCTTTCTGCAGATGGCGCGTTGTATATAGTCGTAAAGACGGCAACGACCTACCACCACCAGGACCACAGTTAAAACAATGTTTCCGACATTTGACGAGATTGATGCCCATGGACGCAAGAATTATGAACAAACGTTATCAAGAACCAGACGCAATCGCAATCACTTACGCGATCAATTGCAGTTGCGAGGTACCCACCGATTTTAACGTAGCCAGGCTGTTATCGACACCTCTGGTGTGGCAGATTGAGGAGGATTTTCCTCCTGAATTGGACCACTTTGTTTCATGTCTGATGGAAAATTAATGTATTTTATTATTGTGGTATATATCGAATTAAATAGTTCTTTTTTACTTTTTCATTCTTTACCCTGATGGTAAATTATAAGCAGACTTCGGACATTTGAGAGCACTTTTCATGAGTCCTCGTATCGAGTAATCATGGCAATGCTCCGAAATGTTCGAAGTCTGATCACAATACGTCCAAATTATGTCAAGTTGTTGTAAATGTCTGTGATGAAAAGGATAAAAAAATCAAATTCAGAATAACTGACTTTTAAATTAACGTTCAGCATCGTCTGGCCTAATGAGTCTAATGAAGGTTAAAGTACTGACCTTTCTTTTGAAATGGCCGGCGCTAATTTCAATAAAGCAATCAATCTTATAACTGCGTGTAATATTCAATTACCATTCCATCGCGGCTCGAGCATGTAATTCATATTTAAAGGTTAAATCAAGAATGCCGGGGATATTAACATTTTAACATGGAAGACAATGGTGCGATATCGTTTAAATGCAAAGTTGCTGCAATTTAATCTGAACTAAAAATTAAATTACCTGCATCCCTTTGATGTTGATAAAAAGTAAAGTAAAAGAAAATACGCCGCCTTACTAGTCGATCAGCGTTAATCGGTTCATTGCAGTTAGTTAATATTTTGATGCTACTTTGTTACATTGCTTTACATTTATAATACTTTCACCGATTGACACATATTACTTTTCTCTGTGACATTATATTTGATTGCGATTGTACACATTACAGCCCCGGTTTCGTGCAAACAGAAAGCAGATTAGAAACAAATGTAAGCGACTTTAGTTTGACAGTTAATGTTGAAGGTAAATAACAAAGACAACTAAACCTTGGCGACTTGAGTTTGACAATTCAATAACAAAGGCAACTAAATGTACATAGGTTTCAACTTTTGATAATCTGCGAGTAATTGACTTCATCTGTGGAATGATAAAAATATGTTTCGTTAAGTTTCATATTATTTCTCAATACCATCGTTTATTTAATTGTTTTTGTTTAAACTGTTGGTTATGTTGCTAGTATCCCTAGACAGTTGGTACACTCTTATACACGGGTATGCATTCTTCCGAAAACGTAGTGTGTTTATTAAGTTTTTGGCAAATCAGTAGTATACAGTCATCGACAGTTAAAAAAGAAACGCTCGAAAATTTGTTTACAATATGCTTGACAGAGATAAAAACGAATTTGGCACAGTTATATTGCTTTTCGTTTTCTTTTCATTGTCCGCGCCTGTACGTTTGTGGCTGTAAAAAAAAAGAAATATTAGACACTAAAAAGAGCAAGTATCCCTCACGGGTCAACATGTGGAATTTTCAAAGCCTGTTCAGAGAATAAAGAAATTGTTTTTGCACTTTTACTGAAGCCAAATTTGTTTAAAAAGTTTAAAAACTGAAAGAGTTAAACAAAAAGCTTCTTGGTCACTTTTTACTTTAGAAAGAAGCCTTTCAAAGTGAACCACGTGACACCACAAAATGTAATTTCTTTTTCATGTTTTTTTTTTCTAATTCAAAACATAGGGGACCTGGACCCCACAGAGAATGACCCCTGCAGTGAAAGATAAGAAGATCATGAGTTGAAAAATATTAAATTTTTACTCGAGTTGCTCGAGTCCCTTTGTCCTTCACCTTTAAATGTGTACAAAAAATGTTTATTCAATCTTAATTTCTTGCTTAGATTGGATAGAGTTAGGGGGGGGTGACCTTGATCCTTTTTTTGGAATTGTTAATTAATTTTAATTGTCTTGGAGGAGTTAGGAAGCGATTGACCTTGAAGTTTCATTTGACCTTAAAATTTTAGTTTAAATTTTCCTCGATCTTAATTTTCGCTTTGGTTGAACAGAATTAGGTTTAACTGGGTTAATAATGTCGTATGACCTTGACCTTAATTTTTTTTTCGTTTTTTTTAACTTTTTTGATTTAATTTTTGAATTGGGATTAACACTGACCTTTGCTCCTTATGAACCACGTCTGACGAAATTCTGATTTAAAGATTTTCCTAAATTTTTTGCCTTGGGTTGGATTGAGCTCAACCTTGAAATTTCGTGTGACCTTGACCTTTAACTTGTTAAAATTTTCGTATTTTTAATTTTTTTAATTTAATTTTAGAAAATTTGAATTGAGATTAACATTGATCTTTGACTTTTCGATCCACGTCTGACTAAATTCTATTTTTTTGAAGATTTTCGCAAATTTCTGGTCTAGGGTTGGGTTGACCTTGACTTTGACCTCGACCTCTTCTAACCTCATGCCCTGAAATCTTAGGATAAAGATAAGAATTTGCATCCCGGCACCTAGTGAGTTGAAGAATATTTCACTTTTGTTCGGATCCCTTTGACCTTGACCTTTAAGTTTCAACAAGAAATGTTTTTAATTATTTTTTTTCAATCTTAATTTTCTGCTTGAGTTGGGTAGTGCTAGGTTCAATTGGGAGGTGTTGACCCTGAGCCTTCACTTTTATATTTTTTTCTAATTTTTTTACTTTTCTTGTTTTAATTTCTTGTTTGGGTTAGGCGGAGATATGTAGGATTGACCTTGAAATTTTTAATTGTTTTCAATCTTCATTTGTTTTGCATGAGTTGAACAAAGTTAGGTTTAGGTGGGTTGACCTTGACCTTTAACTTTTCAGATTTTTTCGTGTTTTTTGATTTAATTTTAAAAAAAATTCCCAACTTTTTTGGCTATTTTTAATGATTTTTCCCATTTCTTGCCTTGAGCTTCCCGGAAACCTAAAAACTGTAAGTGTGCGCCATTTTGAACCAGTTATTATAGTTTAAGTGAATATCCGTAAGTAATTTTTTAAACTATTTTTTATTTCTTATCTTTAATTATTATTATTTGTGTACCGATTAATTAAGTTTTGACATGGTTCCTGGCTTTAACCAATAGGAAATAAATCATTTATCACTCTCTATATTCTTACCGAAGTCAAATTAAAACCTTTCGCGATCTTTGTTCTTGTTTGTAATTTTCAGAGTTGCTAATAATTGACGATCAACTGTAAAATTTAAAAGATATTTTTGAGAACATCAAAAAATAAATGAAATGACACAGCCAGATACTTTTTTGATACTTTACCAAAGACTAATTGTAGATCACTCTGTATATTCTTGCTGAAGTCAAATGAAGTCGAATTAAAAATTTTCAAAGTTGATCACGTAATGCCACCGTCGGTTTTCTTTTTGGTAATAAACGGAATAAATTAATAAATGTAAGCGAATGCCAATGTTGAACGGAAAGTGAATTAACAACAAAATTGGCTGAACTTCCCCAGAATTCCTCAAGTTCTAACTTCAGGTTATACAGTTGACATAACTCGAGCTTAACCATAAGTATTGATATAAGCCTTCCTGGAAAGTAGTTTTTTTTCGGGCAATCTTTATTGATACCTACATTGTACCTTTTAGTCTAGGGTTTTCAAATATCAATTAAATTAAAAAAAAAAAACGAATGAGACCATTGAACACCTTGAACAATGCACATAGGCCCATACACTTCTTGATAGAACTAGTTACATTTAGTGACCAGTATTAAAGTTCATTTGGATTCATAATGTAAGGATTGGGCGATCCTTGATATTACTAATCCAAAGTAAAAGTTTACCATAGGATTCAAAGCTTCCAAAACAGCCCTTATTTTATTAATCCGAATTTTTTTTGCGAAAATGCGAAAAAGACTGCAAGGGTATTTTATCTATCGATTTGAGTTTTCAGATTCGATTTTCGTTCTGTATCCAAATTTTGGTTATGTCCATAAATTTTCCCTCTTTAATCAGATGAACTTTAATTGCTGCCATTAAACGTGATGATGATTTATTAGGTCCCATCCCACAAGTTGACAATTCAATAAAAAAAGGCAATAAAAGTATGTAACCTTCAGCCTCTGATGATCTAATTGCACCGGTGACGTCGCCATGGCCTGCATTTGGAGCGCAAGCGTGAATGGCCCAATCCTCCGGGCCCCACAATCGATTTTGAACACTCCGCGATCAGCATCAGTGTCTGTGGTTATGGTGATCGGGCAGGACACGCTCGTGATGATCTCCTAAACAATGTGTTGATTAAATTTCGTGTAAGATCCTGCATCCGGTTTAAATCCGAAACGCATAACGGTGTTAACGAGGAAGATGATCGTGAAAATATTTTCATACGCCCAGTGAATTATTATTTTATTTAATTGTTTATTGCGCTTGTTATGCAAGAAACGTACGTAGATCAATCTCGCTAATTATTAACCATCTCACGTATGCGTCACACTAAAACAAATTAATACCATACGAATTCAGCACACGGTACCTTACTAATATTTTAAATTTAGAAAATCTTGTTGTGTTAGCCCACGCGGTCGTGAACAAATAAAGAAAACTCGTTTTCTCCAACTAAATTATTTTTACGTCGTAATAATCTGTATATTTACATTCGCCGTTTGTTTATGTTACACAATTACGTTTTAAACGCGCGCAGAGCTTTTAAATAGAATCTAAAATAATTCCACTAAATCCTAAAATTTGTGCTTAAACTGAAGTACGTAAAACTGTAACCCTTAAAGTTGCTCAATATAATTGTGGGTCAAACTTGTGCGTATTGATTTTCTTGATACACCGCAGGAAGCATTTATGTCGCCAGAAAAATTCCTTCTGAGCGAAAGCTTCCTCCTTGTTTGTTCGCTGCAGGATTCTTTGCGCATTTAATTAAGGCCTTTCCTGGCTGCTAATTGGGAAATAACGCGACAAGTATTTCCGAAATAACTCCGTAAGCTTTGCTTAAATCTTCAGTTAAAAGCTTGAGGCTCTTATAGTAATTGTTTGTCCGTCACAAACTAGTTCCTTAAAGTGGAGTGCATTTCCTTTTTTGCTTTTTACGTTTCCTTGCAGTTGGAGAGTTTTTTTTTCGATCTTTTTCATCTATCATTTAGAAATTCTTAATGAAAAGTTAAATTATAAGTTCGTTTTTCAATTCAATATAAACTGAATATTAAGGCGGCGATTGACTGACAACAGAAAGTTCTGTTGAAAGTCAGTCACCTCGCTACCTTTAAGGTAACTTTGGAGGACCTGTTTTATCTCTAAAGTATTTTTGAGTTAACCAAAAGTTGTCCTTCCTTCCATCTGAACAAACTGGTTCTATTATTGAGGTTCACATTTAGTCAGCATTTCCTTTTTACTTTTTCTTCCTGTTGGAGTTTTTTTCCAATCTTTTGCGTTTATCATTTAGAAATTCTTTGCAAAAAGAAAATTATAAATTTACTTCTGCTGTAATGTAATGCTCACTGCGAGCATTTCATCGTCCTGTTGAAAATCAGCCACCTCGCCGCCTTTAAGGTAACTTTGGAGACCTTTTTTTATCTCTTTGAAGTATTTTTGAGTTAACCAAACATTGTCCTTCCTTCCACCTGAACAAATTGGTTATATTATTGAGGTTCGCAGTCAGTCAGCATTTCCTTTTTACTTTTTTTGCAGTTGGAGTTTTTTTATTTCGATTTTTTCATTTATCATTTAGAAATTCTTTATGAAAAAAAAATTTCAATTTCTGTTCCCTGTTCAATTCAATAAAAACTGGAAATCAGAGAAACTTTTAAGACCTCTTTAAAGTATTTTTGAATTAATCAAAAATGAGTCTTTCAACGTGAACCTATTCATTTGCAAAGATTGATCCTTCTTTGACTTATCAGGTTAGTGTAGTGGAGAGTAAGTTTTGTTTTTCTAATCACAATGTGATATAATTTTATATTTTATCTTTTTTGGCCGTCTAAATTAATAATAATTAGTTAGTAATACAAAATGACCAGGTTCAAAATTCAAAAATTCAGAAAAATGCAACTTTTTGGTTGAATAGGCCACCCAGAAAGTTCTATTTTTTTAATTTCGAGTTGGAAACCTTTCGATGTTAAAACGTGGTAGGGTAGCGCTTCATTCCAATTGACTCCATTTTTTCTATTGCTTTCATTGCGCTTCCTTCTTCTAGGTATTAGAGGTTAAGTCTTCTTCCTTTTCTATATCCCACTCCTTGCTTTTATGTATCATTCTATTTAACTCCCTTTATTGAGTTTCTTCTCTTGCATCCTCAGTTGTCGCAGGATTTGCCTATTTTTCTTTTTCCTTGGTTTTTTTTCATTCTCATTTTTCAATCGTCTTAACTGTCCCTGTTAATTGTTATGAATGATGTAAACCCCCTTGGTAAATAAATGGTCATACCTGTTTTTTTCAATTTAGAATTAGAAGCCTTTTGCTAATTTGAAGCAGGCTATCTACTTTTAAGATGTTGTGGAATTTAACCCCAACTTCTTTTCTTCTGTTGCTTTCCGGAATATATGAGCGCCTCATTCCAGTTGATCCCCTTTATTTCGATTGCTTTCCTTGCTTCTTGTTCTTAGAGGGGAAGGAGTTCTTCCTTTTCTATTTCCTACTTCCTCGCCTCGTAAATTATTTTTACAATTTCTCTTTCTTACTTTCTTGGCTGGCAAATTATTTTCTCCCATTCGAACCGTCTTAACTGCCCCTGTTGAATTGTTAAACGTAAATCATGTAAACCCTCTTCAAGCCTTTAGGGCACACACCATTGTGGATTGTTAATTCGAAAAGTTTTATTTCTTTTTTTTTATATTTCGATTTGAAAGCTTTCTGCTAATCCGAATCCAATCTACCTTTTGATGTTACAGTGTGTGGGGAGGGGTTCAATCTTACATTCTCCCACATCTTCTTCAGTTGCTTTCCCGCATGTGCAAGCACCACATTCCAGTTTACTTCCGTTGTTTTTCTTGCTTCCTTTTCCTAGGTGAAAGGGGCCTTCCTTTTTTCTGTTTCCTACTTCCTTGCCTCGTAAATTCTGTCATATCTCATCTGTCGAATGTGGAATTAAATGTGGCCAAGATTGGCATCTTGTATTTCAATATTAAAAACAATTTTTTTTACTTAAAACTTCCTTTTATTTTGTACGCCATCATTTACTTATGTATGTACCGACTTGATTGGATTCTGTATATTTTATAGTTGATGCAGTGAACGACTTTTTGAACTTTTAATTTTGTACGTACTTGGTGTGGAACAGAAATTAGAAGCAGTTAGGGTTTATTGAGTGTGTGCCTGAGGGCACCATTGCCAAAAAAGTGTATGTAAAGGCGTTTGATCCGAATTGTCTATCTTTCAGAAGTTTTTGGGGGTAGTCACTAAGCGAAAGGTGAATTCTACCCTACAAAGACAAAACGACATTAAAGATAATACCGTAAAACTACGTTCTCATCAGCTAGCTGCGGACTGAATGTAAGTACCGCTCATAATCGCAAGTTACAACAAAAACTTGACTTTAGAACATTTACTTTATTAAAACTTGTTTAACTACCAGTGCTTGAGGGGAACTCAAGCTTTTTTGCATCCTGTGAAGGGTGTATATTGCAACGTTCGTCACCTTTTCATTTGCACCCCGACCCTTTTATATTTATACTTTGGATGCACAGTAAATATAATAAGAACTAATGTATTTGAAAGTCTCTCCCTCTTACGATTACTAACTTTTTCTCGTCTCTTAAACAAAAAACCAGTTTTTCCTCCATTTTCATTTTATATTTATTTAACAGGAAAGTTAAATTAAATCGAATGAAGTTGCGTATTTATTGCTCAAATAATGTATCATTAAAATGAGAGCGGCTTTTTTGAGATTCTGTATTTCTTTCTTTCAAGTCGCAATGTAAAACAAATTTTAGGTATTTATTGGTCTAATTTTTTTAACCTAGTAACTTATTAAGCTTGTTATAACCTAATTACATATAATTACATGTAGGAAACACAATTAACAGAGCAGTTACATAGACGACCTACATACTTTTCATACGGGAATTTTTATACAGAGCACGTTTCTCACATATTTGATTTAATGTGATTATTAAATTCCTTGAATAATTCCTGCCGATTCGAAAATAACTAATAAAGTATTGAGAAAAAATATGTAATTCCACAAAACCTAATTATAACAGAATTATTAAAAAATTATAAACAGATTTACATATTGGAAAGTATAGACTGAGTTACCCTTACAATTTTATTTAAGGACAGTAATTTTTTTCTAATGATTCAGCTTTTATTTTCTGCAACATTCACGCCCATTATAGAATTAAAATAGATTATTAACATTACTAAAAATAATTCTGCAAATCACGAAGGGAATTTTTTCGCGAATTTTACATTGAAATGTAAAAGTTAACTCAATGACGCCTAAAGAAAACAATTCACCTTTTGACTTTGATAATATTATATTCTATGCTTTGCATCAAGTAAATGTTGAAATTCCTTTTTATTTCTTAAATGTAACGGATTTAAAAACACAAATTTCCAGATGTTCAAATAGAAGTGATTTAACTGGCAATAAAATAGTTACAATCAAAACAGAATAATAAATTTAACTTTCCTGTCAAAACTTATCTTACAAACAAACTAATTGCTTAAAAACAAAATATTTTGAATTGCGTAAATCCTGATTAAATTCAAGGATACTCAAAATTGCGGACATACACAGCACACACTGCAATTATGCAATTAATTAATTCATATGACAATCGCAGCGTAAAATTTGCTCCACTTTTAATTTATTCTAATAATATTATTGTTGGAATGCGGTCAATAACATATAATTCTTAATATAAATGGAGGTCTCTGTCTGCGTTAGGATAACATGATGGAATTGAACTAAATATGACTTTCCGTAAGAGCCGAGTTACTTCGTGATAAGCCCATGTTTTTAAAATGTTATATAATTTAACTTCGTTTGGTAAAGTTTGTGTCAGTCGGTTCCATAATTTGATTAAGTGAAGGTCGTTGTTGTGTTCCCCCTTAATAACGTAATAAGTAAATTACTATGAACTGACCTTAATTAATCGATTGATTGATAACTGTTTTTAGGGCGAGTGATTAATGGCGTTTACATTCGATTAACCGAATTCACAAAGTTTTGATATTAAATTATACTGTGTAATTAATTTTAATATATTCTAATAATCCAATGAAATTCAAAAGTTATTTTTTGTTTATCTCTTATTTAGTTTTTGCTTCAGTTTTACTTGTGATTTGTTTTTATTTTTCTTTAACTTTAAAAAAAAATCTTGCAAATCGGTTTTGATTGCAGTGGATCCCTCGAGCACCCTCTCTACAGCTGTTTCGGTCCTATTTGGGGCCTCGTCATCAGAAGCGCTTCTTTAAAACTTTCAATATGCTTTGACAGCACGCTTGGCCGCCTTGTATGGGACGACATATTAGGTTGCAAACTAGCTGTAATTTGTCATTTCCTATACAAAGTTGTGTCAGAAAGTGATCGCTGGATGTCGCGATTCAACTATTCTTTATTTGTTTGGGTTTTAAAGCAATCTTTATTGCTGTACCCAACTGTAATTTTTGTAAAATCAAGTTTTCTTGCCAGATGAAAATTATGAAAATTAATTAAAATTGTGTAACTGGCAGTATAGAAAGTGCTAGGAAAGAGTTTATACATGTATTTCGGCCTTATTGGGCTTCATCAGAACTCTGTAATTTTTGTGAATAAAAATTAAAAGGACGATTGTTATTGGAATATTTTTATTTATTTTTCAAATAAATTTCAAATTATTTGATATTTTAATAGTCCTGATCCATGAAAGGAAGTGATGATTTAAGAAAATTAAAAAAAAATCAACAAGGTAACTGAAGTAAGCAAGTTTCTGTTCTTTAATTTTAAATAACAAGTACCCAGTGACCCGCCCTTAAAAAGGGTGCGAAAGGTTAGGGCATTTCACTCTTAGCGATTGAACTTTACCAAAAATGTTGATTAAATTTTCTGTTAAGATAAATAAATATACCGGGTGTGTATAGAAGCATGTTGGGACCATCAAGTTTTGTAAGTACAAAGTGGAACAAAACAATTCTCATCTAGTTACCTTTGTAAAAGTACGAAGTGCCACTCTACGAAAATACGGAAGGCGATACCCTAATATCAAAATATTTGATGTGAATGCAAAGTTGGGATTGAAATTGAAAAGAAAGCCGACGAAAGTAAGTCGCAGCAAATGTTGAAGGTGGCCACCATTTTACTGCATGCAAATAACTACATTTTTTAAATTATTACAAATGTGATCTTTGCCATCAGTTCGTGTAAATTATTAATTCTTTCGTTGTAGACCTCATTTTGAAGAAAGCCAAATATGGAGACGCCTAATAGGGTGAGGTTTGGTGATTTTGCTGGCCAAGTTTCCCTGCTTACAACTCGGCCAGGGAAAAATCTTCAAAAAATTTCAAATTTTCTCGAGTAGTATGAGCTCTTCTTCCTTATTGTTAACAGTAACCGCTTTCAAATTCATCTACTCTAAAAATAGAGTCAACAATTATTCCCTATAACGTTGACCATTGATTGTATTGTGGAAAAATATTGGTCCTATGATTCTACGACGGGATACAGTTAACCATATTCCCATCATAACAGGATACAAAAGAGCCTGAAGGAAATTGTGGGAATTAACAACAGACCGTGTTCAGTAATTTTGTTTGTTTACAAAACCACTTAAATGAAACCTTTATGGAAGCTTTATCCATGAAAAAACTTAGGTCAAGGACGTTGTCGTTATTTAAGCTTTCTTGGAAAATGTTGTAATATTGCATTCGATTGAAGTGATCTCTCGCTAGGTAATAATGATATGAATACATGTCTAAACGACGTTTTAGAATTTTTCAAACGGTGGTGTGGGACACATCCATTTGTGTCGAAATACAACGTGTCGAGGAATGCGTATTTTCTTCAACGAGCTCTTCCTCTTGTTCAATGGCATTTTGGTCAGTTTGCAGCCTTCCAGCGGATTTCCCCTTCATCACGCTTCCTGTTCTGAAGAATTTCTTGTCAATTTGGCGAACGTGTTGGTGTGGGGCAGTTCTTCAACAATTTTGTTCGGAAACCTGAGTCGAAATTATGCTTTCCATTCAAGAAAGGAATATTATCATTCCCCAATTACTACACGTCTACGTCGGGGACGATCACTTCATAGTCAATACAGCCTTGCCCAAAAATATTAGGCACCTTACATTAACTCCTATATCACGGAGTGAGGTAAAATAAAGTTTCCTAAGTACAAAATATAGAATTTATTATAGTAATTAGTATCTAGTTGGCCCACCTCTAGCCGACACATTCAATTTTATTACATAAGTTACATTGGTACGGAATTAGAGTTACTCCGTATAAACTGATTGAATCGTACTTAAAATCAAGAACTCAATATACAGATTGGAATGGTAAAACATCTCAAATTATTACAACAACTGCAAGGATCCATATTGGGACCTCTACTGTATATCATCTATGCAAATGATTTACCTGTGAACGCTACGTCCAATGGAACAACCTTATTCGCAGACGATACGACTTTTCTTAACAAACATGAGACACGAGAAGAAAACATCAACATCTCTAAATGACGCAAAACTCTGGTTCAATAGTAATCAGTTAAATATGAATATGGAGAAAACTCAGACCATAAAGTTTACCACAAAAGTTTTAACACAGTCAAATTTTTGGGACTTCACCTAGACAGTGACCTGAAATGGAATCAGCATGTTGATGAAGTTAATAAGAAGTTGTCAAGAATATTGCACTGCCTAAGAAGATTAACAAAAATCGTAACTTACCAATCAGTAGTTAGTGCGTAACATCGAATTAAAAGAAGACAACAAAGAATAAATTACTGTGGTATAAAATTTTATAACAAAATTCCTGAAAAACTAAGAAACCAGAATAGAACACTATTTAAAAAAACTGTGAAGCGGATGTTGATAAATGAAGCTTTTTATACCATCGAAGAATATTTGTGTATTTCTGGTTCATCAAATACTTATGTACTTTGACGTTTTTGTATATTGTTATGCAACTAAATGTGATAAGCTTTTGAAACTTTTATTTGTGCATTAAATATAATAGCAACAAAAAATTGGCAAAAAATAGAGATTCAATAACAAATGACCCCATAGATGACACTAGCTTTATTCCACTTCCTCCAGAAAAGCTTAACATTCTAGTGGAATAAGGAATTCAATTACTTCCACACCAACGAACAAGGGATAGTAATTAAAATATAAGTTAAGATACAAGTGACTGCCCAATCAGTAAAAATTTTTCATTTTCTGAATAACACTAACTCCTTTAAAGATAGAAATGCTTCTGGATTATACTTTAAGGATACAAACTACTACCTCAGAAGTTAAGTCTCTCTCTTTTCTTGAATAACATTAACTCATTGAAAGATAGAAATAACTACCACAAGGATTAAAATACCACTTTTGAAGACAACATTAACCCTTTTAGAGTTAAACGTCCTAATTCTGTTTATCCGTTTATTCTAACATCCTGAAACGGGGGAACACCGAAAAGGAGTTGAAAAAGTGTTAGAATTAACTCCAGATTTTTAGCAAAGGGGTTGTTAATCAACCCTTTCCCAACTCCCATCCCTAACATTCCCGTGCTTTAATCAACATTCATAATGGAAACTCGCTTTGTATAATCAGAGCAAGTGACAGACTAATAAATGCTGTTAAATACTGCTGTGTATGCGTCAGCAAATTCACGAAGTCCGTCCTAAAATTAGCCCGGTAGCCAACCGCGCGAATATTCGTCTCCCCCGACCGTTCTAGATCAGTACCGCGGTATGTTGGTGGTGTTCAAGTCGCCCAGAAAAACGTGAATTATTTTAATTAGTGGCGGCCGCGTGGAACCGGTGGTGAAAGTGAAAAACAGCGTTACATCACTTGCACGTAACAAAAGTTGGTGACCTTCCAGTGATTTCAGGCTTTCACATATGTAGTTTTCAGTTCTTCGCATAACAACACATAAAACAAAACAACAATCGTACAACATTGAATTGTCGTGTTTTTTTTTATAGGATGACAGAATGTGTTCCTCTTTTTGATTTGCTAAAATTTTTTCGGACTGAAATTTCGCAAGTGTATTTTTACGTAGAGCTTGTTAGCCAAAAAACGATGAGTCAAAGTACATACACATACTTTGAAGGGATCAAAAGAACTAAAAATAGGCTTGTCATTTCGAAGTTTTTCTTAGATTAGTGACTCAAACTTGAAGCCGCAATTTGTTAATTTTTGCACTAGTTTTTATAATCAAAGTAAAAGGTCCTGTGATTCTTGAATTTAAAGGCCTAAAACTAAAGTAGTACATATACAGCCTTGGCCAAAAGTATTAGGCATCTTACATTAACTCCTATATGGAGTGGGGTAAAATTTCCTAGATACAAAATAATAACAATTTATTAAAGTAATTACTATTTTGTTGGGCCACCTCTAGCCTTAATCACTGCAGCTATTCTTTTCGGCAGAGTACTTATAAGTTTATGACATTCCTCTACGATAATATTATTCAATTCTTTCAATAACACGTTTTTTAAAATTGCTTTAGATGTAATTGGATGCTTTCTAATGTTACGCTTTAGAATCCCCCACAAATGTTCTATGGGATTTAGGTCTGGGGATTGTGCAGGCCAATCCAGGAGGTTAATATTGTTTTCTCGAAACCACTTCATGGCAACTGCAGATTTATGGCAGGGTGCATTATCTTGTTGATACAGCATTTCTTCCATATTTGTATCACCAAACATCTTGGAAATGATTTCCGCAATGTCGTTTCCAGTACGTTTATGTAAGTGTGGGAGTTCATTCGACATTCACAAACAAACATTTCGCCTACACTGTCGGCTGTCATACAACCCCACTGCCTCCCCCGTGATTCACTGTTGGTACCACGCATTCCGGAAGGTATTCTTCACCGATTCTCCGCCTCACTACGCTAGGAGTTCCAAATACCTTACAATTAATTAAAAAAACGTAAATTTTAAACATACCGTATAACTTTTTACTGACGAAGTGTAGAAGATGCAAACGAATTCAAAATTACAAGTGATGTAAAGCAAATATTACCTCAAAGTTTGATTCGTCGGACCACACATTTGCCCAATCTTTCTCTGTAAAGTGTTGGTACTTTATAGCCCATTCCAAATAAGACTATTTATTTTTTTCTGAAAGCCAAGGCTTCTTTCTTGCTTTACAGCCTTTCTAGCCAGCTTCATTAAGCCTTCTTCTGGTCGTTCTGGGACTGATCGGTCTCCCGATTTCCTCGGATAAACTGGCAGCGAGCTCGAAGGAAGTTTTCTTTCGATTTTTAAGTGACTCTCCAATTAAATTTCGATCTTTACGGTCCGAAGTTATCCGTTTTCTACCTGTTCTTGTTCGGTTTGCATGTGATCCAGTATCCGCGTAACGTTTCAAGGCAAATTCCACTGCACAACGCGAACGTTTAATACTTTTGGCTATTTCTCTCTGTGAGTTGCTTGAACTGAACTGAATTCGTAAAAGTAAATGCTCACTAAGTTCGTTCTTTTTAGGCGTTTTTTACAGCAAAAATGACGATATTCAAAATTATAATGAAATAAACATAACACTGGAAAGATCGTTCTTACTACAAGCGCTTATAAAAGTTGTCCCAACAAGAGCGCCGGATTTAATTTTACCGCCATTTTGTTAATACGAGTTGTACGGTGATTTTTTTTGACAGTTGTCACGTACAGACCACGCAATTTAAGAATATGGAGAAGTATTCAAACGAACAACGTTTAATTCTTGTAAAAACACATTACAAAAATGGTGAAAGTTTTGCGAAAACAGTCCGCCAGTTACGTCAAGTTTTTGGTCGGAATAATGCGCCAAACGAATCGACAGTGAGGCGTTTAATTAAAAAATTTGAGACCAAATTTACGCTGATGGAACAGAAGACCATTGTTCGTCGTCGTCGTCCTTGTCGGTCACTATAGCCACAGTAAGGGAATATGTGGCCGAGAATCCAGGAACTACCATTCGGCATCGTGGTCAAGGATTAAACATTTCCAGAAGCACTATGCAACGAATTTTGATAAAAGATCTGCATTTGCACGCGTACAAGGTTCAATTGGTGCAAGAAATCAAGCCAAGGGATCATGAGCAGCGCCGTGGATTTGCTAATTGGGTGTTGGGAAGAAAATCATTTTTTCAGATAAGGCACATTTTCAACTCGACGGATACGAAAATAAGCAAAACTGTCGGGTTTGGGGTGCTGAAAATCCTCGATACTCGAAAAACCAATGCATCCACCGCGAGTAACTGTTTGGTGCGCATTTTGGGCTGGCGGAGTGATTGGGCCGTATTTCTTTGAAAATGCGGCTAACTGTTGTTGGTATGCGGTATCGCGAAATGTTAACGAAATTTTTGTGGCCGAATTGGATGTAATTGATGTGGAAGACATGTTTTTCCAACAAGACGGTGCGACCTGCCTCACTGCACGTGAAACAATGGTGTTACTGCAGACCAAGTTTCCAGGCCGACAATTTCAACCATTTCTCGATTTGGCGATCAACATTGGCCACCAAGATCGTGCGATCTAACGCCGATGGACTTTTTTCTTTGGGGCTATGTGAAGGAAAAGGTGTATGCGAATAAGCCTGAAACAGTTGAACATCTTAAAGAGGAAATACGGCGCGTTGTTGGTGAAATACAGCCACATTTAAGCGAAAACGTTATTCAAGATTTCAACAAAAGAATAACCCTGTGCCAGAGGTTTCGTGGTGGCCATTTGCCTGATGTTATATTTCACGTTTAATCGGAACTATTTTTCTTTATGTTGAAATAAAAATGTTTGCTTAATTAAAAAAGTAAATGTGTTTTTCTTTAAAGTTAAATCCGGCGCTCTTGTTGGGACACCTTTTACAAGACTGACTACCTATTCACGGAACCACAATTGCGAACTGTCATCTGTCACATGTTTTACAACCCCTGTAAAGTACTGGGCGTTACTTAAATTATCGTTTATTATTGCCGACTATATGATAATAAAATTCTAAAGATTTTTGAGTAATATTTTGGGAGATAAATTAGAAACTTAAGGGTGCCTAATACTTTTGGCCAAGGCTGTACCATGGGCTCACTTTCTTATGGGTTTTTACAAACTTACATGTATGGTTGCCTATTTTTATTGTTAGCACTTTTCAACAACAAGTAAAAACAGGTGCCAGTTTTCAATAACAGATATCAGATTATAAATAACAGGCATCAGTAAAAAAATGTTATCTGTTTTTTGTAAACAAGTATCAGAGCAAATGATTTTTTTATTTTTCGACTGTGAAACACCTTTTATTTACCTCACGCAATTACGAACCCACATACATAATAACGCGTTGCCAAATGAGAAACCTCCTGTCCATCAGCGAAAACGTAATTTAAAACGTGTTTAAATTATAACCGCGCCGCTCGCAACGTAATTCGCCGTAATAAATTCGGAAGCAGGATACGTCAATAAAATTTTAATGCGTTCGCCCTCACCGCCGAGGAACTAACTGTATTTTAGTAAAGTCCTCGAACCTGACACCGAGTTACACAATAAAAAAGACACGTAATCTCACTGGGTGTATCTCGGTTTTTTTTTAATTAATATTAATGTCTGAATTTTTAATCATCGTTTTAGGGCAACTAATTAAAAGTGTTCATTCTGTGATAATTAAACCCAAAGGACCGCCGCGTATATTAATTAATTAGTGACCTAATTTTTATATAATATTTACTTACTACTATGCCTAGCATGGCAACTACACATGGTGGAGTTTTATACTATGTTGTCAAAGTTCCAAGGGATTCCATTGAATGGTAGGTTTCTTTTTTTTTAATGTCGTACCTCTAAGACAAGTTTCAGAATCGCACACTTATTCAAGATATAGGCAGGAAGGAACGTAATGAATATTTTTGCACTTGTCTTACATATTTTGGTGCCTACAGCAAAGTGGGTGTGGCTCATCTTCGCCTTTTTTCAAGTTTCAATGAAACAGTCGGTATTTGTCTGTAGTATTGAAACTACACATTATAAAATAAGTATGTTTTTTTCTTCCTAGACGAAGGATTTCATTTCAGGCTATTTAAAAACTTGTTGCGATATATGCTGTTGTTTAACGACCTTGGTGTAACATCCTTTAAATATTACATCACTTCTGGTGTTTTACGTATTCACTGACGTATCGGTTTGGTATACTGTATTAAAACTATCTGTAAAGCAAGAGCACTTAAATCACATGCTCAGAGAAACAGGATTCATGTATGATCGTCGGGGAAGTCCCAGTTCATGTTACACGATAACGAAAGATTCTATTGCATGTAGATGAATAATAAACAAATTTTAAATTAGTTTGAGCATTATCTAATGATTTCTCTTTTATTTTCCAGTACGGATAGTGGTTGGGATAATCCATTCCGACCTGGTGGAGACCTAAGTAGGGAAGCAGATGAAATAGTAGAACTAATTAAGGGTGGAAAGCCTATAACACCAACGTCTGGTGGAACGGCATCCCCAGTACCATCTTTCGACCAGGCAGATGCAAAAATCGACCAGAACAATACGTCTCAATCACCGCCACCCACGGAACCCATCACGGAATCTCCGAAGAAAATCGTCAACGATTTGCACGCCACCCCCAAGAACGCGACGAACGGCAACATACAGAACGACGCGAAGGCGGGCGACGGCACGGTCGACGTGCAAAGGGGGACTATTTTACCGCAGACGCCCGCCGACGCCAACCAGGTCGAACACGTCGTCATCAAAAAGAAACCCAAGTGTAAGTGCTGTGTGATACAATAATTCGGTCGAGCCTCATGTAATAGTCAATAGACTTGTTAATGTTACATAATATTTTATATAGAACAAAAATGAAGCTTCGTGCTAACAAGCTTTTTACCAGCCACACAAAAATACGGTTCGGTTCTATATTATTATATTTTTTTTCTAATGCTTTCCTGCTCTATCAACAATATCAACCGTTTGTCGAATCTCTACTGTAATATGTAATATAGCAATATAATATTTTGTACTATTTTGTAGACATAGAATTTTTTATGTATTTTAAAGAGAATTCTTTACTTAAGAGTATAAATTAAATTAAGTTTTTTTTTGCGAAGTACAAATGTAAGAAAATCAACAACAACCAAGACGACATATGAATATTTTTATAGTTATTTTAATTAATAGAGTCACATGGTATCCTATTTTTAGTCCATTAATTTAAGCAGGTAATTTTTCTTAGTTGTTGTTAATGATGTAAACCCAGTGTTATTTTTAAAAATAGGATATTTGCATGTATGTATTATAGTAAACTGAAATAAGTGCAGAATTCTCTGATCGAAAATATTTCCGAATATTAGAACAGTAGGTAGCTGTTTGCAGTTATATATTATTATTATTAATATTATTATTAGTTCGTACGTTATGTATGTGCTTTTAGTTTATCTATATATGATTGTGATCTAAGTCAGAGTAACAAGATATGTGATTGAGGTAGTTTACTTCCAGCTATTTTGAATATATTAATTTACTTTTTACGAATAATAATCTCTTGGTATTATTACATAACTATAATAATACACAGGTTACTATATATTTTTATAATTGTGAAATTGCAGGCTTTCTAACTTGATTTTATTCGGGTAACGTGGTATATTATGTTTTTTTTTAACTCTTAACGTTTTATACCTTTCGTGTGTTTCGATCAGTTGTTGTTAATATTATTTGTTGATGTGTGTTTGTGTGTCTGGTGTGAAAGTCGTAAATCAAAAACGTGTATTTATTTTGGTAAAGGAATATTTATTAAAACGACCAGAATAGTTCTGGTGGTTTGGCGAGTTTCGGATTCAGGAAGCTCGGTTGTATAAATATCAGGTGCAGAGATGAAATATATTTAATATATAACCATATAACGTCCTTTGTTTATAATTAATATCTGTGTCTGTAAAATAAACGCAGCTTTTTGCTTAAGAGATGTATAGATGTAGATTGTACATTCAGAAATATTATTAAGAAACAATTATGGCACTCTCCGATTAATTTTTTTTTATTATGGATTTATGTATAGGTACAGATTTTATTTATATTTAGTTTTATCATGTTTAATCGACTCGTATGTATTATATTGTAAAATCTTACCTAATGTATATATCAAAAATCAAGATTTATAATTTTTCAAATCACTCTTTAACCATTTATTATTAGATTTTCTTTTTCTTATAAATAAAATAAATTTTCGAAAAATCAGTGCTGTTTTATTATTTAAATCATAATTGTAACTAAGGACTACAATCCTTGCATGCAAGTTTTGAAATCAAAACTGAAAATTTCAAATCTAGTTCTAGTTTTTCATTAAATGGTGCTGATTGACGGACTACCATAAGGTGCACCTTAATGGGTATTGTTGTCTTACGACCAATCGATGCTTATTAGAAATCTTATTCGGCGACTGGCGCTTAACTTGGGCTACTCCGTTCATATACTGAACAATCAACAAAATTTTCTCTCACCTCACAAGTTAAGAAAATGGAATTAACCAGAGAGCATTTTCAAAGTATGATTTATTATGATTTTAAAAAAAGTTTAAGCGCTTATAAGTGCAAAAAGAGTTTAGATTCGGCTTTTAGTGAACAAGCACCTTCCTTGGCTACAATTTACCGATGGTATAAGGAATTTGAATGCGAAAGGAATTCTATTCAGCATCAAAAAGGAGCAGGGCCTCCTACGGCTGTTACCATGTCAAAAACATTGCTGCTGTTAAAAAATTAATTGAAGAGGACAATAAAGCCACTTATGCAGTAATAGAGTATCAACTCAAGATTGGATCCTCAGCTGTTAGAATAATCATACACGATCATCTGCATTTAAGAAAAGTGACTCGTCGCTTTGTGCAGCATCCTTTCTGACTTCCAAAAAGCAGAGTGTTTGCCATGAATCTTTAAATTTCTGAAATATTGTTTGTTCCAAAATAGTGACGAAACATTCCCTTTTTCGACGTATCTATCCGCCAAGTGTATGCGATGGATTCACGAAGATGAAGATACTCCAACAATGACCAAGAAGCAGCGAGCTATGAAAAAAGTTATGTATGCGGTATTCTGCAGAAGTACGGGACTATTAAAGGCAATTAAGCCTAAGATGGACAAAAGACAGCTACAGCTAAATGGTACACTGAAAAATATTTGCCTGAAGTGTTCAGTAGAGTTCCAGACAAGGGAATTATGCTGCACCATGCAATGCATCGTCCCGTATGGCAGCTTTGACTCTGCAATTTTTGACTGAAAAAATATAAAAGTAAAAGAACATCCGCCGTATTCACATGATTTAGCAATTTTTGGCTATTTTTTGGGCTTAAAAGGAATTTACGGGGTAGAGGGTTTTCGTCAGAAGAAGAGATTGATGCCGCAGTTCACACTTATTTTGAAGGTATTTTGAGTTGGGAGTTTTTGAAAAGTGGAAAGAAAGAATGGTCAAGTGTGTCATTGCTGAAGGGAATAACTTCGAACATATTTAAAATAAAATCCTAGAAAATATTAACCGAGTTTTTTTATTCTCATTAAATTCAGCTTGACCCTTGTAATTATTTTCGAAATTTAAAAATTCGTTGGAAACTTCTTCCTTCTACAATTTTATTTTGTTAGTATAGTTTAGTTAGGCTACCTTATTTGCTTATAACTATGACGATTTCCCTATACTATTATTTTTGTAGTCATGTTGGAAATAATAAAATTATTATTCTTACTTTTTTTGATTTTCTTTTTCAAAAGTTTTAGTTCTTCATTTGCCTTTGATCTTACATTTGATTTTTTCATTTTAATTTTCAATTAATGCTTTTCGTTTTCCTTTTCTCATTATTTACTTTCGTTTTTCATTTGTTTTATTTTTGTTTCTACATATTTATTTCCGAAATGTAAAAATCGGTTGGAATCTTTTATTTTTTATCTTAATTTTTGGTTCTTGGTCTTTATATTTTTTTCCAGAGTTTTAGTTCTTCATTTGCCTTTGATCTTTCATTTAATTTTTTCTTTCATTTTAATTTTCAATTATTGCTTTTCGTTTTCCTTTTCTACTCATTATTTACTTTCGTTTTTCATTCGTTATATTTTTATTTTTATGGAAAAAAATAAAATTCGCAAATTAAGACAAATTCAAACTAAAAAAAATTATTATTGAAGTAAAGGTCATTCAAATTCGTATAGAAAAAAAAGAATGTAAAGAGAAGTAAGAACTTGTTTGACGATTGAGAAATCCAGTCGAAATGAAAAAAAATAGTAAGAAAAAATAAATAATAAATAAATAAAAACCAAAAAGAAAAACATTTTTGGGTTATTGGAATAATGTAACAAAAAAGAAAGGACACGATAACTTCAAAAGAAAAATAAATGACGATCGTAAATTTTACGAAAGAAGAAAGGCAAAAGACCAAATGAGGATCGGAATGTTTATAACAACTTTCATTTGTTTTATTTTCTACTTTAAATTTTGTCTATTTGTGTTCCATTTGTTATTATTATTATTATCTACGAAAAAGAACGTAAAAAATTGAAAATAAAATTTTCATTATTTAAATTCTGAAAATTGGTGAATAAAAACGAAGAAATCTAGGAACTCTTGACGATTTAGAAATCTGGTCGAAATGGAAAAAAAAAATAAAAATTTGTGAAGAAAAACAAGTAAACACGAATAAAACAAAAAGAAATACATTTTTGATTGTTAGAAAAAAGAAAGAAAACGGTAACTTCAAAAGATAAACAATTGACGGTCGTAAATTTTACAAAAGAAAAAAGACAGAAATAAATGACGATCGTAATGTTTAAATATAACAACCATTTTTCCTTTGTTTTATATTCCATTTAAAATTTTGTTTGCCATTTGTTTTTAATTTTTTCATTTCATTTTAGGTTTTCGGTTCTCTTTTGTTTTGTTTTTTTCATTTTCCTTTGGTTTTTCATTTTAATTTTCTCCTTGTTTTCACTTGTATCTCTTTTCATTTAATATTTACTTTTTGCTTTTTATTTCATTTTTGTTTTTGTTTTAATTTTTTTCTTTTTCATTTGATTTTCTTTAATTAAAAATTTTTCCATGTTTTTCATTTGTTTCATTTCATTCTTTATTTGCTTTCTTCTTTTGGTTTTTGATTTGTTTTCCTCAATTTTGTTTTTGCTTTCAATTTGCTTTCATTTTTAGTAACTTCATTTTCATTTTTTATTTTCTTTTTGCTTTTAATTTTTCACTTCTTTGTTTGCTCTTGCTTTCCATTTGTTTTTTTTTTCCCTAAATTATGTGTCTGCCTTAAAATACACAGGAAATTTTCTTTTTTTTTTGGAAAAGGATATATAAGTAGGTACTATTTCACATTTATAGTTAGAAAAAAATTGGCGCCTTTTGGCGTGAACAATTGGCAATGTTGCCTAATAAAAACCTGGCAACCCTGTCAAGGAAGCATCATGTATTCAGAAACTCCCACGTTTGGAGTTGGCCATGATTTGAAATAGCAAGAAACACGGTATGTCTTTACTTATAACGTATGTCTCAATAAGTTTCAGCTCTCAGGCAGCTATGGGAAACAAACTCATATCGTGACTTAGAACAGATGCATTTGGAATCCAACGCTGTCCATATTGTAAAAGTGTAAAACAAAACTTAATTTAATAAAATTATTGATTTAATAGTAGAGTTAAGAAAAAATAGGTGCTAAATTGGTAAATAAAACTCAAATCACATCAAAATATGTATTTAGCTAAGACATGAAATTTTATTCCACAGCCACCTGTGACTTGAAATTCATCGAATGATATGTTATTAAAACGTCAAGTAAAGTAAGTGAGATCAGCCGCATGTGACTACATACGTTTATTGAATTAACACCAACTTCAAACGTGGGAGTTTTTGAATGCATGATACTACAAATACAAGCATAAATTATGTAAGCTACACTTATACAGGTATTTTCGTCGGAGAAATATATACATATGGTAAAAAGAACGTGAAATTAAATTTTTCCAATTATAAATTTGGTTGTACAGGGAGATCGAAACTGATCTTACGCTGCTTTCCACGAGCTTGATATCGATATTTACATCCAATTATTAAAGTTAGCAACATAACGAGATCTAGGGAAGTTACTAGATATCCTAAGATTTTGTTGACAGTTCGTTTATTCACGAAAAATGGTTTATTTCATTGTCATAGCAATCTGATTAAACAATAATTACATTCTTTATTAATTAGATTAGGTTTGGATGTAACTTTCATGAATGTGCACGCCACAAGTTGGCCTTCATGTGATAGACATAATTATTGATATCAAACTCATGGAAAGTAGTGTAGGAACAGGACAATCAATTTCGATCTCCCTGTATTTGTCAATTAATTGTCTACTTGACAATACAAAAAATATAAACTATTTATTTATAAACTAACATAACGTCAAATAATTCTAATCTGTTTCTAATAAAATCATTCTCACACTATGAAAAAACTGAAAAAAGGCCCAAATTTTTTTGACATTTTCCGTTTTTATTGACTTCAGCTGTACCTGGAATGTGTGACGATCAAATTTGAAGTAGTTTTGGATTGACATTCTCTAATAAGTCGTCAGTGGGAAGAAACTACCTCAGGAAAAAGAATTCCCTTTGGGGAAAGTAAATATCCTCAAATTTTAATATAAATCTACATTTAGCAACTTTACAGATTTCTGCAAAATTTTTGATTATTGTACGATAGATCGCGCATTAAGAGGCGTTTAGAAGATTTTAGTTAGTGCACATTCCATAATTTACTCATTACGGAAGATTTATCTTTTATTCTTATATGAAATCAAAAACGAATACTGTAATAAAACACAACGTAACAAAGAGATGAGTATAGATGGCGATAGTGCGCGAGGAACGGACTCGGAAATTATTGCATAAACATTCAATAGTCCGACACGAAGCAACTCTCCTGATTTGTTCTTACACTGTATTAAAAGAAGCTGTTGTAATTATTTTAAAATTACATTAAACATGAATATTTTTTTGTATAGTTATTTATTCTGTAAACTCTGTAAAATCCTGTAGATGGCGCTGCAACCATGATGAAACAGATAACAGAATAACCTATTTGTCGTCCCAAATAAAAAATGAAATTGGGACAAATCAAAAATGTATTTTATAATTATCATGCATTTATTCTTATTGTCAAACAGTTTTATTGCTCCGCCTTGAACCAAGTCCAAACCACAAGTGCATGATGCAACGAGGCAAAGTTCACTGATTTACTTCAGAAATTATTTGCTTACGTTTTCAGAATGTTTTCTCTTTTTTACGACAGCAAGTAAATCAATTGATAAGAGAGCAAGGCACTGCAATAAATTAAATGTCTTGACACTTGTGCTTTACGTTCGTTGCAGCTTGTCAAATGAGTCACCGGTTTCGCCCACCTAAGCCGCTGTTATCAATGATGACGTTGATGCAATAGCACATTTTCGTTGGGAGGCTTGTCCGGAATTACAGACGTTGGTTGGTTGTTGGTGTTACACGTTTTTGTGGTGCTCAACGGCGCGAGGATATAGGTTAGAAAATCGACATTTAGAGAGGTAAGCTACGATGCCTTTAAGTCCGGTGCTTAGCTTACATAAACGAATTCTAAAGTCAGTCTAATTTTGTGTTTATTTCTAAGCGCGATGGAACTCCGGCGAGCTTTTCCGGAAATGTCTTCCGGTTTAGCAACTCCGGGCTTTAATTTTGTATTTAAATGAAATAATAAAAGGTGTTCGTAATGAAAACGCAGGTGTAACCCAGTCTGTAATGTATGTACCTACGTATGCAAATTTTGACCTTACGTTTTGCATTACGTACATGTGTCGTAAGCTTTAGTTTATATTCTCTGCTATAACACCTGCTGCAGTATAGTGCAAGTGCAGTTTGGCATTATGTCAAATTTGTAATAAATATACTGCGGTTTATCCTGTAGGGTATTTCCTTTGGTTCAATTATACAGGAATTCAAATTTTGAGTCTAAAATATGAACCTTAAATTATCGATTAAATTTTCTATTTCACTATAATTTAATAGATATTTGGATTTTTCAAGTCTTTTCGATTGTAAGTATGTAGTCGTCATCGATAATATTTGAATTACTTTGCCTGATGTACAGGGTGATTCTCGAATAGGCCGACAAAGAAAAAATGGTGAAAGAAAAAGTGACGATACATTCTTGGTTAAGATTCTTGGTTCAATGGATGAACGAAACAAATAATCATAAAAGGTTTTATAGTTTTATGGTTGTTACGACGTGGCGTTGGGCGTGAACTTGACCTTTAAACGGAATTGATGTGATCAGCGGAAATACGAACTCCAAAATATTTACTTGACAAATGCATGCAAATCACATGACATCAATTATTCCGTACAAATTGCATAAAATAAGGATAAAAACGGCCCCACTTTGAACACCTGCTTTGACAAGTAAACAAATAAATCACTACAACACGAAATCAATACAAATCTGCATGTGAATTCCTAGTATTTTTTTTTAATTTAAATTTAAATTGTATTGTAAATAAAGCTTATTCCCACAAGCAATGTGTCCGTCATAAACATTTCGGCATTTTTTACGGCTCAATATTACGCGTTAGCCTTCCCTTGCATTTTAATCTGTCGATTTTCTTTATGTCGGTTTATCGCTGATGTTTGAATAATAATAGGCTTTGCTAGTAGCAGAAGAAATGGCGATGACATTGAGAGTTGAAAACATTGCAGTCAATAAACACATTCGTAAGCTGCTTAGTTTGTTAATTATTGTAATTTCGTTTTGTGTGCGCCGTACAATGAGAAACAAATTCTATTATTATAAAAGACGAATTATTAACAAAAATTTGTACAAAGTCTCACAAAATTCAATACGTGCGTTTGGTGTGTTATTTTTAAAAGCAACGGAATGACCTGCCGTAAATAATTGTTCGCTTCGATGTAAGTTGTTCACTTTTGTACACTTTTGAGATCAATTAATCTCATAGCAGTTAATACATTTTAATGACGCATTAAATCATTAGCTGTGCAACTGTAAGTTATTAGTTCACGGTCACGTTATACGATTCTCTGCGTAACACCATAAACGTTTTTAAAGATGTAAACTTTCATATACTTACGAATGACAAATAATAATCATTACTCAGTGTCAGTATCAGTTTATAATTACAACCATTACAAGCATTATAAAATTGACGTTTAAAAACTGATCACTTTCTTTTGACCTCGAAAAAGTGGACATCCACACGTTTTCCAGAGTTGGGCTGATTTAGGACCGGTCTTACCACTTCTTGATTAACTGACGGATAAGTACCATGGAAACCATTCATAAAAATCAATGAACCATTCATAAGTCAAGTTATTCGCCGGATAACTTTAACGGGACCCTTAAACCAGTTGATTAAAATCACTGATTTTAACCAAACGATTTTTTTTCTTAAATCATGTTTTTCAAAATTTGTACAAAGTTATTAATGAAATACAAAATTTTAATGAAATTTGACATTTTTATTTCTCAGCGCTCCCATTTTTTTATTATTTACTTGAAAATACATACGAAAAGCCAAATGTGGTTTTTATTTAAGAACATAAAAAAAATCAAGAATTCTTTTTTTAGATCCAGTGATTTTTTATTTCTTTTTAAATTGTCAAATTTTTGACGTAAAGTAAAAAAGACGATCGACAAAGAAATCAAGAATATTTACAAAATAAAAAAATAACAAAAATTTAAAAAAATTAAAAGTCTCTTCAAATAAACCAAACTGGTTGGATTTTTTTAAATTAAGATATATTTTAAGACATTTGTCAACTGTGCAGTTTTTGACTCAAAGTAAAACAAAAGACGATCGACAAATAAATCAAGAAAATTTATAAAAAAAACATACAAATAAAAAAATCTCTTCAAATAAACAAAACTAGTTGGACTTTTTAAAATTCAGATTTATTTTAAAACATTTGACAATTGTGTAATTTTTAACGTAAAAAAATGAAAGTCGATCGACAAATACATAAAGTTTATAAAATTAAAAAAAATCTCTTCAAATAAACGAAACTTCGACTTATTGAAATAAAGATATATTTTAAAACATTTGACAATTGTGCAATTTTTGACGCAAAGTAAAACAAAAAACGATCGAAAAATAAATCAAGAAAATTTATACAATAAAAAAAATAGCAAAAATAAAAAAAATCTCTTCAAATAAACAAAACTATCTGCACTTTTTAAATTTAAGATATATTTTAAGACAATTAACAACTGTGCAATTTTTAACGTAAAAAGAAACAAAAGACGATCAACAAATACATAAAGAAAATTTATAAAATTTAAAAAAAAATCTCTTCAAATAAACGAAACTGGTTCGACTTGTTAAAATACCGATACATGTCCAATATTTTAATTTGACAATTGTGCAATTTTTGACGCCAAACAAAACAAAAGACGATCGACAAATAAATCAAAAAAATTTATAAAAAAAAACATAAAAATAAAAAAAATCTCTTCAAATAAACAAAACTGGTTGGACTTTTTAAAATTCAGATTTATTTTAAGACAATTAATAATTGTGCAATTTTTAACGTAAAAAAAAAAACAAAAGACGATTAACAACTACATAAAGTTTATAAACTTAAAAAAAATATCTTCAGATAAACGAAACTGGTTCGACTTTCGACAAATAAATCAAGAAAATTTATAAAATAAAAAAGAGAACAAAAATGAATCGGTTTTAATTATTAAAAAAGTTTTTTGAAACAAAATTTTGTTTTTACTTAAGAATATTTGAATCAGTGATTTTTGATTTTTTTTTAACTCAACACTGCTGTTTTCTGAAAAGAAATACTTTTATTTTTTACTACAATATAAAAAAAAATTAAAATCATATATACACATACGCTTATTACGCAGTTGTATTATTGTTATTTACTGTTAAAATAAAACTTGTATACTTATGAGTTCGTGTGCGACTCAAGGATTTCCAAACGCCAAAGGTTAGCATAATAAGCTACAGACTGGTTTTCCGCAACTATACTCGTTTACAATTTATAAGTATACCAAAAAAAATCATTATCATTTAATCCGGTGACTTTATTAGACCGCTACTTTCATAGAATTACGTTTCTTTTCTTTGTATGTAAGTATGTTGTACTCATTTTATTTATTCACACAAGAACCACTCGCATTTAAAAAAAATTGTTTAAATAACTTGCGTTTAAAGTCCATGTTGGTAATTAATATTTATGACGCGCTAAGGTCGTTTATGACTTCATGATGTTTTAAATACTTTTGCAGAAAACAAACAATCAATTACTGAGTGAGTGCTAAACAGTATGTGAATAAGTTATTTGTCAATTACTGTTGATATGTATGTAAGTACGCGAAAGTCTGGAGTTAAAAATACACATTATCAAAGAAAAAAGCAAAGCTTTAACCAGATTAAGTGTACGATGTTTTCTTCTAATAATAAAAAATGTGTGGTTCATGGAATTTATCTCGTCTTCTTTCTGGTTATATTTGCAATTGTTTGTGTCAATAAAAACATTTAGCGTGTTTTCGTTGTTTACGAGTGCTTCACGACTTGATTTATCTGAGATTAAGCAGATAAATACTAGAAAATTATTGTACTTGTTCCAGTGTTTGCGCTCCAAGAGATAAAAATCTAGATTAAATTCGTTTTAAGTACGGGAATAAAGTTCATATGAGCACGTATTTTATGTATAATAAAATCAGAAGTGTTGAAATGTTTGTCTTCTAGTTCATTTGCATTTAGAACTCTGTAAATTATCTCAAAAGTTTCTCACAAATATATTAATAATAATAGTAATAAGACAGTAATAATTATAAAATTTCTTTATTATTATTATTTACATGGGTGTATTTTTTTAAGGAAATAAGGACCAGTGTCATAAACGCAAGATAAATTATACAGGACGTCCGCTGTTCATATAGAGAGCTTTCACTGTATTGTGTTCTATTTAAAAAATCGTAGGTTCGGTCTAACTTTTAAATGAACAACCCTATATGGTTGGAAATAATTTTAAATTAAGCGGAATGGAATCAATTTTTGTCTAATTCTTCATGTTAAAACTGTCAAATTTGGCCCACCCTGTACAGGGTGGAACCAAACCACTGGCAAAGTTTAAAAATGTTCTTTTGTAAACATTTATAAAAAAATTCTTAACAGAAATTGTGTAGGTTTCCATTCCGCGTAATTTAAAATTATTTCCAACTATACAGGGTTGATCATTTAAAACTTACAGACCTTATTGATGATTTTTTAAATGGAACACTATACAATGAAAGCTCTCCATACGGACAGCTCTCATAAATGGACGTCTCTCACGAATTTCTGGTATTAAAATTTATGGTATTACAAAGAAAGCTCTTATAAGCGGACAACGACGATTCCAACCTTTTTGTCCGCTTATGGGTGCTGTCCTCTTGTAAGAAGACTAAACGAAGTAATACCCAAAATATTGGTTCCGTTCATAAGAGACGTCCATTTATGAGAGCTGTCCATGTGGAGAGTTTTCACGTTACTTGGCTTAAGCTTTCTCATAAGCGGACAGTCCTATAAATGGAAGAAATAGTTGGAACGTCGGTGTCCGCTTAAGAGAGCTTTCACTGTATATTTTATTGCCGTTTTGCTTAGGCATTGAAGATCCGATGAAAATAATATAATATTTTAGTTACTTATTTATTTGAGGTATGTCATATTCGATCGGTTACCAAATTGATGATACGACGCTCAATTTTGGACCAAAATATTTCTATATATCTGTACTTTTGAAATATTCAACATTTTTGAAAATCGAGCGATTATCAACTACAGTACGGTTTAGTTCGCGTATTGCAAAATTAGTAAATTTTTTCAAATAGAACACCTGTATATTACTACATGATGGATAACCCTTTCTACGAACTATCACATTTTATGAGCTAAAGTAGAGTTTACATTACATGTTTTACCACATGATTTCTCATATGATTTGTCATAAGCGACTATTTTTCCGTTCACACTATGCAAAATGTCACCTGAAGGAACTCATAAGATCACTCTTATGGCAAATCATATCAAAACATATCGAATTTGAAAGAATAGAACAGTGTCTATTCCTTATGACTTTTCATATAATTGCCGATAATGTAATTGCTCTTCTTTATCGATATTTTAAAGAATAAGCGCTGTTTTATTGACTTTTAACAGCAAGTAAGGTTGTCATTAGTAAAAATGTCTAAGGTAAGGATTTGTTTTGTTAATTAATTGTGTTTATAAATACTTATTTATTAAGGTTGACTGGACAAGCGACCTAACTTTGGTCCTTATTGAGCATTACGAAGTGTATCCGTGTTTGTATGATCCGAAACATAAATTTTATTCCAACAAACACGCACGAAATGATGCACTATTAAAAATTACTGAAGCAATTCAGTTAAAAGAACCTCGCTTCACGTTGGAGGATATAAAGAAAAAAATCACAAATATTCGATCTCAATTTGCACATGAAAATAGCAAAATCCTGACTAGTCAAAAGTCTGGAATGGGTAGCGATGAGTTGTATGAACCTTCTGTGTGGTGGTATGAAAAACTTCTTTTTTTGGGGCCTCACGTAAAAACAAGGAAATCGAAAAGCACATTAGATTCAATAGTAAATATTATTAATTAAAATTCTGTTGTAAATATCTAATTTTGTTGGTGAAGCATATAGATAATCAATCTCAAGAGGAATCGCAAACTTTGGATAACATGGATACTGACATATATTCTATCAGCAGCGACAACTCCACTTTTCTGTCAACTTCGAAAACGGCCGCAGATGTAGTTCCCAAAAAACGAAAATTTAGTAATAAGGAAACAACAGACCCCGTAATGGAAGAAACGTTAAAAACCTTACGTGTCTTAGGAACAAGATTGAGCCAAAATCAAGATTCAACATCATTAAAATCCGAAATGCAAATATATGCCGAGTACATTGCAGCTGAATTGCAAGATATTGCAGACGAGGAACTGATTGTTGAAGCTAAACATGAAATAAATAATATTATTTATGCTACAAAGAAAAAATGGTTGGAAATTAAAAGACAGGCTCAATTGAAAGAACAAAATATATTTATTTTGGACACTGATCATAATATGTAATGCAAATGTTTAAAAATTAAATTTTTTTATTGCTTCCCATTGCCAAGGGACAAATCCTTCTTTATTAAAATAGTCCATAAATAATTTTCTAAATGCTAGTGGTTCATCGGCAGAACGGTTGATTGCAGATCTCTCCAAGTTTGTCATATACACATTAGTTCTCCATTCACCCTCATTTAACGAAATAGAGTTTATGTTTTCATGATCAATACCCTTCAAGTAAAATTTTTTACCATCTTTTTGTTTAATAAAATTATGGAGAGCGCAACAAACTAAAGTTATACTTTGGACTTTCTCTGCAGACAAATTTATATCTTTCTGTAATATTTGAAATCGGTTCGCGAGTATACCAAAAGCATTCTTTACTACCCGTCTAGCACGACTTAATCTGTAGTTAAAAATCTTTTCTTCTTTGGACGATCGTCGTCCAAAGGGTTTCATTATTCGCTGAGCCAAGCGAAAAGCATCATCAGCTACAAATACGTAAGGCAATTTTTTTGTGGAATTAGGCAAAATTTCATCTTTTGGGAAGTTTAGTAAATTTTTATCTATTGCTTTACATAAAGAACTATTATTGTACACACCTCCATCACTAGAACGTCCATTACATCCGACATCTACATAAATAAAGTTATAATCAGCATCCACTAAAGCCATTAGAATTATACTATGAAAGTTTTTGTAATTATAATAAAATGAACCATCCACTTTTTTTGCTCTAAATGCAATATGCTTCCCGTCTAAAGCTCCTAAGCAGTTAGGAAAATTCCATTCTTTTAAAAATCTACTGGCAATCTGAAGCCATTCATCTTTTGTTGTCGGGGTTCTTAAATAATCATCTTCTAAAGCAGAATAAATTGCATTAACTGTTTCCGGAATTATGTTTGACAATGAAGGGACTGATAATCGAAAAGCATAACTGAGGCTTCTAAATGTTTCTCCAGTCGCAAGGTACCTTAGAGTCACTAATAACCTAAAAATTTACACTTAATTAATTTTAATTAACATTTACATATATTACGATTAATAAATTCAAAAACTTTTAAGCAGTGCTGCTTGTATACATGCCTTGTTTTGACTGTTATACACTCACGAAAGGTAGTGTTTTGGCGTTCTATGTTGGGCGTTATCTTTTCTAATAATGTGTCAAAAGTATTTGAAGACATACGACAAAAATTTTTAAAACTGGCTGGATCTTCCCATTTTAATTCTTTAAAAACTAAATGTGAGATCCCGCGTCCATAATCTCTTCGCAATAGCCATTGTCGAGCCCACAGTTTTCTCTTTCTATATGTATTTTTTTTTTAATTTCGATGATCTCTGACGCATTATTAATATAAGGCACATTGCCATTCCAAGTAATGTAGATTCACTTTCAAACATTTTTATAATAACACAATTTTATAATATTTGAGGTTTGGAGATTATCGATATATCAAAAAATAACAACATAAGGACTCATAAGTATAATCATATCATGTAAACGTGAAATCACATAATGTCGATAGATGACTTATCATATGATTTTCGATATGACAAATCATATGAGAAATCATGTGATAAAACATGTAATGTAAACTCTACTTTACGATTCTCATAATTGTTGGATAATCTAGAAATCTACGCATTTCTTAATAAAAAAATTCTCACACTAGTAAACCTTTTATCTTATCTTTATGTTGTTTGAAGAAAATTTTATTTAAACTTCTACTTTCCGGGAGTTAATTTATATTTACTTTTGTTTATAAGAAAAGTAAATAAGGAGATGCTTTACCACTTTAATTTTGTATGTCATTTCATTCATTAATATTAAGGGCGGTGCTTAAGCAAGTGCTTTGGATCGTCTTTCGTAAGTTCGTAATATCCGTTTAAGATTGTTTTAAGTTGCTATGTATTCGTAGATGTTAACTTTGATAAGTCAATATCAATATCGTCAGTATCTCGTATGTTCTGCAATAAAAATTAAAATTGTTCATCGTTGCAAAGAATTCTTCGTTAAACACTTTTTCAAACACAGAGTGAAGCATATTGTGAAGCGTCTTTAAATAAGATCGTCTTAAGTAAGTTAAGATTTTAAGCACGTACTTAAGATTTTTTTAAAACCAGTCTTAGACATTGCTTAGGATTTTCTTAAATACAAGAACTGACTATAAATATGTATCTTAGATTGCTGAAATTTTTTTCCCAATTTGTTTTTATGTCCTCGGCCCATGTGAAATAAATAAATAAATTTTATCGGTCTCGTTAATTAGCTAGGGACTTCAAGCCAAGATAAATTTTTTTTTTGCACGCGCGTTATTTTTATCGGTTTACATAAGCTACATCTGGCCACGCAATCATAGTTTAATAATATATAAGTGACTAACAATTGTTTCGCCAAAGAAAAACCACGATAAGAAGCGATGTCCAAGAGTATGGGACGAATGTGGTTTTCAGGTTTTCACGTCGTCGTTGATTGCTGTTCTTCTGTTCTCGAGTTCTCTGCCGTGTTCAAAGTTTGTAGAACTTGACGTTTCGATCATCTTGTCGTAATCTACTTCAGAATGAAGTGACTAGTTTGTCTTATTCCGGGGTTTATATATAGTTGTGTGCCCTTTGGGGCGTAGCCATTTCGCTCCGTTGGGGCGTTACCTTTAATCTTCCTTGAGGTTTGAAGAATGTTTTCCAGATACTTGGTAACTATAATCCATCTTCTCTGTTGATGTTGTTCGGATTCTTCTGTAGGTATTTCAATAGCTTTCCTATGCAGTCTTCTTCAGTAATGTGGTTCAGTTGCTGCCATGGGATCACCTCTGTCACCGGTATTAGCCAACATCTTCATAGAAATATTCGAGGACATAGCCATCACATCAAGTGAACTGAAACCAAAATGCTGGTATGGATACGTCAACGATACTTTTATGTGACCACATGGAAGTAACACTTTACCGACATTTCTGGAACATCTCAACAAACAGCATAACAAAATACATTTCACAATGGAACTTGAAGAGGATGGACGTACTAGTAACGAAGAAAGAAAACCAAACATTGGGACACTAGATTTACTGAAAACCTACTAACACGAATCGCTACCACAATACAAACTGTCACCACCACCCAGAACAAAAACGGGGTATCCTAAACACACTGGTACACAGAGCTAAGATGATCTCGGATGCAAAACATCTGGAAGCTGGAACTTCAACATGTCGAAAACATATTACAACAAAATAACTACGCACTCAAAGACATAACGGCAACCATTAACAAATAACCTAAGCAACGAAAAGAACCAAACAACACCACTGGAATGACCTGCCTGCCATACATCAAAGGTTGTACAGACAAAATTGAAAGAAAACTGCGCAATCATAATATCAAGGAAATATTCAACTCTCTAGAAAAACTCCACGAAGTTGCCTTCAACGAAAGATTGCACGTCACGAGTATACAAGATACCTTGTTCCTACGGAAAGGTGTACATCTGACAAACAGGCAGAAATATAAATATCAGGTTAAAAGAACATACGTTTACGAGATACAAAACATGAGAACTCGGACAGATCGGCAGTAGCAGAACATTCAACCAACACGAAAATTTTATAATTAACTAAAACTATAAAAAACTTTACGCCAATGTGTATGGAGTTCGTCGCAATCGTAAGTTTTATGATATCGTGTTTTTGTACGTTTTATTATGCTTATTACCCAGAGCAATAAAACTATAACTTATTTAATAGAGGGAACGCCGCTGTAATGACTTGCCTCAAACGTTTCAATTAATTCGAGCATTTATTAATTTATTTATACGAAAACGGTGACTTGCGAACGTCACTCCACTGGGAATTTAAATCAGATCCGACTAAAATCAGTTTCAACAAAAGACAGTACCCCGTAACAATTTAAAGCATGAAACACGCTCGTAATGCTGGGTGTTTTATGCTCTAAATTGTGGTTGTCGTACTATGAAATAAATAAAAAATAATTGTGACAAATAATTTAAAACTCAGCAGTTAAACGTGTAATAAAATGAATTAAGATGTTCAAGGTCGCATTGTGGCAAGTGGATAGTCAATAAAAAAAACTTTATAGTTCTATTATACTGGCGCATATGTAGAGCGTGGCGTCGTATTTCGTATGCAGTGCCGCTGCTTAATTTTGAAGTAATTTTTAAGTTAATTATAAACTCTTTAGAAGATTTTTTTAAAACATTTTTTTCGTAATCTGTGATATCTTACGGTTTTCTTTTGGCAGAACGATTGTCAGTCTCCCTGTACATGCGTGGTCACCACAGATAAAATTTCATATTGCAACATTTCAGAATGAATAATGAATGAATGAATAAGTTTTTAGAACATAGAGTGTACATACTTATAACTTGGAACTTGAATAGTACATTAGAATTACAAACTTTCAAGAAAGAATTACGAGCAGATGATATAAAGAACAAAACCCGCGCTCTGATGACATTCACATTCAACCAATTGGAGAAGCTTTTCTTAAGAAAGAACTCATGATTATCTAAAACATGTTACGTAACCATTGAGCGTGAAAATTCCTTGTTTAAAATCCTACTTGCGTTTCAGTGCCTTTGAAAAAAACTCGGAGATTGCTACGAAAATAATAATAATAATACGAGGGTAAATACCGCCGTATTCACCTGATTTAGCAATATGCGACTTTTGACTATTTTTGAGCTTAAAAGGAATTTGCGGGGTAGAAGGTTTTCGTCAGAAGAAGAGATTAATGCCGCAGTTCACGCTTATTTTGAAGGTATTCTGAAATATGCTTGGTTGGCAGTTTTTGAACGGTGGAAAGAAAGAATGGTCAAGTTTATCATTGCTGAAGGGAATTATTTCGAACATATTTAAAATTAAATCCTAGGAAATATTAACCGTGTTTTTTATTCTCAATAAATTGACCCCCTTTAATCATTGTAATACAACTGAGTACACTTGTAAAAATGCTCATTATCTAAAACCATAAATTTCGCCTTGCCATGGATTGCCCATCAGATAAAAATGTGTTGTTTTGTAATGTATTTGTTTTGAAACTAGTAAGACCATGGACGTTTTTGACCGATTAACGTCTGGTTTAAAAACCGTCTGCGTGCGTCATTGTAGTTTACCACACAAATTTGGGAGTAAATAATATGCGTTCGATCGACTTCTAGAAATTGAGTAAATGAATTACGACGAAATGTTTGCACAGTTATCACCGCACGGTGATTATACTGATTATACAACGAAAGTGTCAAACATTAAAAAAAAATTGGACATTGAACTGAGGCTATGAGATGTCTTAATCATTATTATTATTATTGATATCTTTTACGAAATTGACTGTAATGTTTATGATTTAAATTTTTTACATGTATGCAGCAAATTTTCCACTAGATTGGAAATCCCCAAAATAAAATGATCTATTTACATATATAGAATGACATTATTTTCTCATATTATGCTTTTGATTATGAAATATTAAGCATATGGAAACTCTAACACTTTGTTTACATGTATGTACGTACGCTATAGGAATAGGATTAGTAGTTTTTAGAATCAAAAATCAAATCAAATTTAATTTAGTGTAAATTGTTTGCAACAAACTTTCAAATATATAACAGAATAATTGAACCAAAACTAACCAGTTTTGATACAAGGAATGATTCTACAAAAAGCACGTTGCTTTTGTTGACAGATTAAACAATGCCACATTCTACCAAAAGAGAGCCTTTAATAGGAGTCATCGACGCAGGCACCAGGACCGTAAAATTCTGTGTGTTTCGCAGCAATCACACCAAAGAACTAGTTGAGCAAGCCGTCGATATTACTCCAATAACACCTCAAGAGGGTTGGCACGAGCAAGACCCCAAAGAAATTTTAAACGCCGTTTACTTCTGTATGGAAACTGTTTTGGAACGACTTCCTTCTCTATGTACCATTCTCGTTTCTTGCAAATCTTCTCTTTTAAAGACAATTTGATGTTGCAGGTTATAAAATATCAGATATAGTTACCATAGGCATAACAAACCAAAGGGAAACGACGATAGTTTGGGATAAAACCACTGGACAACCATTATACAATGCGATAGGTAAGGGTATTGGAAACTATTGATATTTCCACTCTTGTATGTTTTGTGTAGTTTGGAATGACATTAGAACAAACACTACGGTTGATAAAATACTCGCAAGGGTGCCGAACAATAACAAAAACCACTACAAGTCGATATGCGGTCTGCCGGTTTCACCTTACTTCAGCGCATTCAAACTGAAGTGGTTGAAAGATAACGTGGCGGCTGTGAAGAAGGCTTGCCAAGAAAAGAAATGCCTCTTCGGAACCGTCGATACCTGGCTGCTATGGGTGAGAGAGCCGCACAATTGAAAAACCTGTGCGTTATTTGATTTACTTGCAGAATCTAACGGGTGGTGTGGATAAAGGTATCCACATGACGGATGTCACGAACGCCTCGAGGACTTTCCTCATGAACATCGAGACCCTCCACTGGGACCCTCTGTTGCTGCACACGTTCTCGATTCATCCGAAGATATTACCTGAAATTAGGAGTAGTTCAGAAATTTACGGTTACTTGAATTGCGGCTTACCAATAGATGGAGTGCCGATATCAGGAGTGAGTTTAAGATCGGGTTTTGTTTGCTGATTGTTTGAACTTCCGGGGTTAGATTTTAGGTAATCAACAGTCGGCTTTGCTCGGGCAGAATTGCTTCAAAGAGGGGCAAGCCAAGAATACGTATAGAAGTGGGTGCTTCTTGCTGTATAATACGGGAAAACAGGTTTGATTCGTTTTTTGGTGTTGATTGGAAATATTTATTTGTGATTCTAGAGGGTGCAATCAACGCATGGATTAGTGACTACTGTAGCATATAAATTTGGTGATTCTTCTCCAGTGTACGCTTTAGAGGGTAGGGTAATAATAAGATGAAAACCAACTTCATAAGTTGGTTTATTGTTTAAAAATTTTACAGGTAGCGTAGCAGTAGCTGGAGCAGCAATGAATTGGTTAAGAGATAACATGGGTTTGGTCAAAGATGTCCAGCTCGACACAGAATCCTTAGCCCAAGAAGTATTCAACACTGGTGATGTGTACTTCGTACCTGCTTTCAATGGATTATACGCCCCATATTGGCGAAAGGACGCTAGAGGGTGTGTAAGTTTCGACTTCTGTTTTGTTACTTGCATTGCAGCAGCAGCTTGCTCTTTGCTTGTCTAGTTTACAAGCCACGTTTAATTCGTACTTGGTAACAACATCTTCTTGCAGCATAATTTGCGGATTAACAGCTTACACGACTAAAAAGCACATAATAAGGGCTGCTTTAGAAGCTGTTTGTTTCCAGACCAGAGATATATTGGAAGCCATGAATAAAGATTATGGAATTCCGCTCTCGAAAGTGTACGTCGATGGGAAAATGACAACGAATAATTTACTCATGCAGCTTCAGGTTAGTCAATTATGAAACTGATTCAAGATATCCTTTAATTGTTAATTCTTAAACTTGCAGGCGGATATTATTGGGATACCTGTATTCAGAGCGAAATCACAAGATATAACTGCCTTAGGAGTCGCCATGGCTGCTGGACAAGCTAAAGGCATAGAAATCTGGGATTTAGAAGCACCTGATAGGGAAGTCGTGTCAAGTGATTCATTTCTACCAACAACCACAGAAGAAGGTACTTTTAAAATACACAAGCAATCAAGAACATGCTTAAAATTTACCTTACAGAGCGCAATGTCAGATATACCAAATGGAAAAAGGCAGTGCAGAGATCTCTAGGTTGGGCCACTAGTAAAAAATCCCCAGATATGACTGGTATTTAAAAAATATGGGGGGGTGGCCCTAACTAACTTTTGCTTCCTTTCAGATGAGAGATTCAGGCTTCTCTCGAGTATACCAGCGAGTTTATATTTAATATCGAGCTTTGGATTGTTAGTTTTATCCACGGTTTTAGCCAATTCGAAAGTATGACGACCTACTTGGTTTAAAGCAATTTATTTATTCTGCTGAGTTACCCTGGAACAAACCAATTAGGTAATGTAATTAATTACTCAAGCTACTATGTATTCAGATTATACATGCTCACCACCAGCTGCTTTTGTACTTATTATACTTATTATATTATGATTATTACGTATTTTGTTTGTAGTCGAACTACCCAAAATTAAAATAACAAAAAATACATATTATTGTTAAATTGTTTTTGAATTTTTCTTTGATAAACTTGCCCATAGAATTTTTTTAAAGCGAAGCAAAATTAAAACACCTTTAAATTGGCTATTATTTAATGTAGTCTTGTTATACATTAGAGTTACATGGCGAAATATTTACATGAATAAAAAACATAGATAATCCATATCAACCGTATCAACTATGTACAGACTTTGGTAGTTTCCTGAGGAAATTATAGTATTTACATTTTGCTTCATATAATGTTAACGCCAGACTTACATCCTATCGAATAATCTATATTTTGATTGAAGGAAACTTTATTTAGAACATGTATTCACTGTTCATAGTTTAGCTTACCACCAACATATCATTTATTGCTATTTTTAAAACTATTCTTTTTCCTGCAAATTTAAGACGAGGACGTCTTTGTGAAAACCAATAAGAGGTGTGTTTTACAAAAAGAAAACTAATTTTTTCATATTTTTGTTTTATTATTTGTGGTAAGCCAACCAAACGAAATTAAAAAAAAAATTAAATTTGTGTTAATTCACAATTATAAATACTTGTTCATAATCAGCCTTTATTTTGTATTTGTGTACACTTCTCTTTTTTTTAACAAACATACGATATGTGATCATTTCTAAAGCGTTTTTTTATATTGCGTTTAACTTGGCTGTATAGTAGTACTGTTACGTGTTTAAAATCTAAGAAATACATCAATTTTACCGACACACTTACTCGGTGTTTATTTTATTTAATTTTTTTGCGAAAACCTCCGACAACGAAGCCTCAACTACTTTTTAACACATAAAGTAGATAAAATAAGCGCAACTGCAAAATTCTCTCTATAAAATAAATATTTGTACTTAAAACAGTTACAATAGTATCCTACCCATCAGTTTCTTATTTTTTTAATATTTTGTAGTTAGTGAAATTAGAAACGACGATCTCAATTATGTTGGACCTCTCTTTTACCCTTTTTTTTAAATTGCTTGCTCTCTTCTAGAATTATTTTAAAAAATAGATTTTCTCGTATAAGTCACTTGTATTTCTAGTTCTTAATCATTTACGTTTGTTTACAAATCATTCTTGACCATTCCGTTTAAACGAAAATTAAATATGAAAATTGATAACATTTTGATATTTGTAAATTGTAATTGCAATTATTAGTTTTATAACCAAGAATAATATCGTACTTTTTAATTAAAAAAAATCCTCCACTTTCATTATTCCATCATTTTCATGAATCTCCTTTAATTGTTGCATCATTTTCAACAACAATAAATATAAGTGACTTGTTACTTTCTACAAAGTACGCACGATCAGCATCAAACTGATACAGGCAGGTCTATAATTGAATATTCTACTGAAAAATCTCTCGCTTACCCTTTACATTAAATATACTATCCGTGTTTAGTACCAAATTCATGTAAAATATCACAAGCCATGTCCACATTATTCCTAGTAATCCCCAATGCCTTAATTACAGCGTCCCGGCTATAACCCTCACTAACAAGTTTCTTAATATAGTCCATGTTCAGGTTTTCGTAGCAGACAGAGCTGTTGTCTTTAGCGGTGAGCGGATTGTATTTTTCCTTGGTTTTCGGAGGCACATCGATGTGAACGTTTTCATACGTCGGTTCCTCTATGATTTCATTACTGTTGAAATTCGGAGTCGTGTTCGACTTGACCGGGCAGGTCGCTTGCTTCTTGCTCTTCGACGTCGGGCAACTCTGATGCCTCGTCTGAGTCTTAGTTATATTTATGCTACAATTGGACGTGACCAGCCCGAATATGGTTTCGGGTGAACTCAGCTCGATGATGTCCATATCACCGATTACATCTCTGTGTATCTCTTGCATGGAATTGCTTTTCGACAGCTGCGAATGCTCGAGGGTGCTCGGTGATAAGTTTGTAACCGATTGGGCTTCGTTCATGCCGTTATTCTGATGTTTGTAACCAACGGACATGCCGTTGTTGGTTGAGGTGCCGTTTCTGGGCGCTTGCGAGGTTGTTGGTATCATTATTTGCTCGAGGGTGGGGGAGCTTCTTCGAGGAGGGATGGGTGGAGGAACTGTCATACCGGTACCTGTAACAGTCGGGGTTGCACTTCGTCGTGAACTGCGAGGGCTTGTTCGAGGTGAAATCATTGGACTAGCTGAATTCTGAAAAAGAAAAATTGTTCAATCGAAATCTTTTAATGCCAATAATGTGGATGCATCACTCACTGATATTTCACTTCGAGGTGATAAAGCCAACGCTTGCAGACTGCTCGCGGTACAATTCCACAACTCTCCAGTTTCCTAAAAATATAATTTCATAAAATCGTAAAGACTATGGGGGCTGTTACTTTTATAAAACCTGCAGTTAATTTAACGTTCTGGTGCAAGGTTTTATAAATTTCAAGGCAATGGAAGCATGCTCCTCACAAAAACTATATACTTACCACATCACATCAATGAACACCAAACATCAAAATATCAATGTCCACATCGGCAAAATAATACATGCGGAAAATACTGTGTGCAAACTATGTAGACATGTGATATTTCGAGTGAAAGCAGAACAAAATTGACATGAAAATGCAGGAAATAATTTTAAAAAAGGCCAAATTTGATGAACTTAATTGAAATTAAAGATATGGGTTGTTACATATTGCAAAATCTATATTTTGTGATATAATAAGTTGTACAATTGTTACGAATCTTAGAATAAATAAATTAAATGCAATTTCTGTCCATTTAATAACACACTTGAACGTTTAAATAAAAAAATACCTTCTCGACATATGCATAAAATAGACAAAAACGCACTTCTTTTAATTAAAGTAGTAATACTTTAGGTAAAGTATCATACAGATAAAGTTTATATCAGTTATAAATAATACCACATATATTAAACTAAAGCTTGAACATAATTGGTGATTTAAACAGAAATTCTTCTGTACACAATCTAGCAAGTTTCCTCAGCAAATATGATATTATTAATATACAAATAAAAGCAAAAATTTTTAATATTTCCAGATTTAAACAGTCCAAACAAAACCAGTTTATTAATAACATCACATTTTCATCCAGTGTGAAACGTTTTTCATCACAAACTCAAAGTGGGATTTCTTTTTTTTTTGGAAACCAACAGAAACAGACCAGTGAAACAAATTAAGAAAAACCAGTAAACCATTGTAAGCTGTGTACAAAATAAAACACATGCAAGTTCACAAACAAAGCCGTTCACACTCAAATTCGAATACCTCTGTGTTACTTAAATAAGATAATTTGAGTGTGAACCCTCTTGAAACATGAAAAAAAAACATCATCCCAAAAATAAATAAAAGCTAAAAACACATAACAGAAGCTGAGCCCTCGTGTGAACTAAGCGGTTTCATTCTGTATATTCATTCGTGCAAGAATCAGCTTGTACCTCTAATTCGAAATCGTCGTCGTCTAAATTGCCTCCGGTTGGCGAGCTGGTGGTAGCTGATCTCGATCGGTTGTGAGACTTTTTTGGATCGAATGGGTCGACTACAATTTGCTCGGTGCCTTTGATTTCCGCCCTGCAAAACGGGCAACCCTGTCCTTCTGAACCCTAAAACGCACCAATTAACAAATTGCCACCCCTCATTGATTATCAAGTTACAATTTGCCACGCTGTTAGACACGGTGTGCAAAGTAAATGCCCGCAAGGCTCTATCCGAACGTCCTTGTCATTTTCTGCACAGATCTTACAAAGTTGAAACGTGCTTCCCATCTCGCAGTATAATTCATACTGTTCTTGAGTCACGGCTATGTGATCTTCGGGCGTTTGCTGTATGGCCCAAGATAAATCCGGATTGATTGATCTACCATCAGGATATAAGTAACTGTACCAAAAAAAAAAAAAAAAAATTAAGCATAAACGAAATTAAATCAATGGGGGGCTACTTACAATCCTTCTCTGTAACCATCTAGTAATGCTTGAATCAGGCTTTTATTCTGCGGAATAGTTTGTAGGATTTCACCTTCGCTGGTTACATACCCTATTGCCCATTGTCCAAGCCTCGTGCATGACAGTCTGAAAACGTAGCTGCCGGCTTTGTTAATATACCTTTGCAGCCTCGCTTTCACCTCATCGTAAGTTAGGAATGCTACATAACCCGGATGCGTAACAGCCAGTATCTGCCAGTTACGTAACAAAGTGCCCCACGGTTGAAATAATCTGCAAAAGTGATTAAGCTCTCGTCAAGAGTCAAGCTCAAGCTATAAATACTGACCTTGTAAATACATCGAACTCAAAATTTGATATGTAATCATTGCAGGTGAGGTCTATTGTTGATTTAAGCGCCATTGCTTCTAAACCTGAACTAATAGGATGGACTCGATTCAGTTCTTGTCGGAAAAGTTTCCAAGGGACCAGTGTGCTGAAAGAAGAGATATAATTACAAATCAAGTTCATTGATTATTACTTTATATGAAGAAAGAGCTAATGGGCGTCCAATTTGCACATGTCTCACAGTCCTTTTAAGAATTTTATAAACTGTTGCTCGTATTATCAATTTCTATTCAATGTTTATGCTCTACCCTTAATCAGTGTTGTAAATTATAATACAAAATTCAATTTTCTTAAATGTAATTATTTTAATACCAGTTCACTTTTGCAATACTTTTCCAAAAAAGAAAATTTTAAAATTCCTTCTTTTATTAAAAAATCGCGTCGATGCTGAAAATTTCTCCCGTCTGGCAACGCCGCTCATCGATGGTGTTCTTTGGTATGCTAAATATAGACAACAGACGATCAATTTGTTCAGAAAATGTCATCGATGAATGAATTGAATCCAAAAATCGATCGTCTCGTTTTCTTTTCTTTTGATGACGAACAAAAAAGAAAATAAAAATTCGCGCTGAAATCAAACCAATCGTTTTTTGTTTCTGTTTTGTTTTCATAAGCAAAATGCTCCTGTTGGACGTCTTTCGTTTGCTCGTACTTTATCAAAAATAAAGAAAAAAAAACAAAATGCGCCTGTCGACGTCTTTTATTTGCTTCTAGTTTGTCAAAAGTATAAAAAAAACAAATAAACAAGACAAGACGACTAATAACTTTTTTCATTTACAGGTGCAAACAAAAAAAGAATTTCGATTTGATCTTTCGTTTTCTTCTTCTGAAATTCGACCCGAAATAGATCGTTTTTTGTTTGTGATGTTTTTTTTTTCTGCTTCTAAGAAGAATTGCCACTGTCAATCGTTTTTTGCTTTCCTCTGATTTGTCCAAAAACGAAAAAAAAAAAAAACAAAAAGAAACAAAACAAACGATTTCTATTTTTCTTTGTCCAAAGGTAAAAAAACAAAAGCTCGTCGATTCGCGACGAATTTGCTTTCTGTATTCTTCTTCTGATGCAAAAGAAAAACGACAACGAAATTCATCCAGAAATCGATTGTCTTTTGTTTTGTTTTTCTCTAGATGATGACAAAAAAGAAAGAAAATTCGTGCTGAAATCAAAACGATCGTCTTTTGTTGTTCTTTTTTCGCTTTTGATAAACAGAATCCTGTTATAAATTGCCTGTCGATCGCCTTTTGTTTGTTGTGATTTGTCAAAAATGAAAAAAAAAACAAACAAACAAAAACAAAACTGCTATGTTATTTTTGGTTTTTTCTTTTGTAATGCGTTCCGAAATAGATCGTCTTTTGTATGTGGTGTTCTTTTTTTTCCTTTTTAAGACGCAAAATTCTCTCATAAACTGCCGATCTTCTTTTGTTTTTCTCTGATTTGTCAAAAACAAATAAAGAAAAAAATACAAACGACTGCTGTTTTTCTTCATTCGAAGATAAAAAAAAGATCGTCGATTCACAAAACTACAACGAAATTCAACCAAAAATCTTTCGTTTCGTTTTTCTTTAGGTAATAACAAAAAAGAATTTGGTTTGTTGAAAAATTTAGAAAAACTTACCCCTTTTTTGAATTTCTAAAATCCCATAAAACAAGAACAGGAATTAATGATAAAAATATGAAAATCTTTCGCAAATTATACAAGGAAGCGATTGCATTCTCTAGTAAAATCACAATAAGGCCGAAATACACGTATAAACTCTTTCTATATTGCCAGTTACACAATTTTAATTAATTTTCATAATTTTCATCTGGCAAGAAAACTTGATTTTACTTCTGCTTTTTTTTATAAAAAGAAAAGTCAGAATTCTTTACGACATTATTTCTTGTTTTCTTTTTGTTTTTAAAAGTCCTAAACAACCAAAAGTCAGCGAAGAAGTCTTTTGTTTCATTGCTTGCTTTGTGTCTTGTTCATACCTCGTCTGTTTTTTTAAGTTTTGTTTTAAAAGTTTGAAACGACCAGAAATAGAGAAGAAGAAATCGAAAATCGTTATGAACTGTTGGTCTTTTGTTTGTATGTTTGCTGTTTTTTTTTTTTTAATGAAAAGGAAAGTCGTACTTCATCGTGAAATTTTATTCTTCTTGTTCAGAAAAATTTTAAACGAACAGAAAACAAAGAAGAAATCGAAATTCTAAGATAAACCGAAAAGTAAGCGTTTTTCAAATATCTGTGATAATGATATTATATTTTCATTAAATAATTTAAAGAAAAATAACGCGACTGAGAATTTTTCCTGAAAATTAAGCAACAAAACGTAAAACTATAAAAACAAAACTTTCACATAATATCAATTTGATGCAGTCATGCTTTAATTAAGCATTTACTTTTTCTTTTATTCTATGACCTGATTTTCAACTTTTGTATAAATTTTTATCTTTTCAGTTTCTATTTTTTCTCAGTTGTCACACTTCAAGAACCGTTTATCTTTCACTTCTATTCAGACTAATTACTAATATATTCTTTTTATTAGTCACATGCAAAACATTAGAATTTGTTATTTCTATTTTTCATAGAATGTATACAGCATTCCAATTATTTAAGCATATTATTATAATAGTAACATTATGCAAAATAGAAAGGTCATTGATTTAATTTAAAAATAGAATAATTTCTCTCTGTTTAACAGATAATTGTTTTAATAATGAATTCACTTCTACATTATAATTACAATATTTTATCAACGTGAGAGGTTTTTTGAATTAAAAAAAATTTAATTGTCTTAATTACTTGAATCCATGAACAAATATTTGCCCCATCGTTTATGGAACCACCGCAAGCAAATCTTCCAACATCATCCTCGCTAATTTTAAATTGTAACCTTCAGTGAATTTTTGCAGAGCATTATTTGCGACTGGCGATCTGTAAATTCTTGGTAATACACCTGGCCTTTACCAAATCAAAACCACGTTACACGGATGTTATTCTTTCTTAATAAGCACGGCGCTTCTCGAAAATTCGCTTCTTAAATAATTCGACCTAACAACGCACAGCAGCAGAAGCAGAACGTAGAAGTAATTCCCACGCGTTCCTGTTACTGTTATTTCGCGATTGTTTATCTGACGTTCTCTTCTCGCATCTGCTCTCTTCGCCCAAAGTCGATAACAGGACGTTTTTAATTAATTTTAATTTTTAATCAGCGAGGCCGATATCGTCGTTTCAATTTAAATTAGAACCAAACTAAACAATGACTTAAAAGTGATTCGTTTTCATTTGTTCAGAAGAACTTTTATAATTTGTTAAATAAGCGTTTTCATCATGAAGGCGGAGAGTAATTAAAATTTCGTAAGAGTATAAGCGAAAAAGCGAAAATTGATTTGTATTATGGCATTTTCAAACTGACATCAAATCGCACTTTCCGGTTCACAGTTGCAATTAATTTCGTTTCTATAGAAAACGTTAAGGTTACAGAGTGGAAGTCTGAACGTTTAATTCCGTTTGGGAAACATATTTGTTGTATAACTTTGATCGAAGATTTTTTAACTGCCTTAATCAGTTTAGACAAGCAGATGTTATTGTAACATGAAAGTTTCTGTTTTAATGATGACCTCAGATAATGTTCCTAAACAACCGTTTGAAATTCAGCATCTTCAAGCAGCCATTGTTTGCTCTGTGACTAAAAATAATTTCTTGGTTTCATGGAACTTATACTTTGCTTAACTATGACGAAAAAAACCATACACCTGCGTACGAGCAAAACTTTTTTAGCGTCCTACGTACGCAGACTTTTCGGAGACTTCCAATTAGATATACATACATCTTAATAATAAAAAAAAATATCAAGGGCAAACCGAGTAAAAACAAATTCGTATATATTTTCAATTAAGTAAGCAATCGAAATAATAAATGTTAACTTCTTTGTAACGCTTAGTCAAAATTCTACATACAGCCTTGGCCAAAAGTATTAGGCACCCTTAATTTTCTCATTTATCTCCGAAAATATTACTCAGAAATCTTTAGAATTTTATTATCATATAGACAGCAACAATAAACGATCATTTAAATAATGCACAGTATTTTACAGCGGTGACAGATGATAGTTCGCAATTGTGGTTCCGTGATAGGTAATCAGTCTTGTATAAGCGCTTGTAGTAAGAACGATCTTCCCAGTATAATGTTTATTTCATTATATTTTCGAATATCGTCATTTTTGCTGCAAAAAATGCCTTAAAAGAACGAACTTAGTGAGCATTTACGTTTACGAATTCAGTTCTTGCACGAACAAGGCAACACACAGACAGAAATAGCCAAAAGTATTCAACATTCGCGTTGTGCGGTCCAATCTATCTTCAAACGTTACGCGGATACTGGATCACATGCGAATTGAACAAGAACAGGTAAAAAACGGATAATTTCGGACCATGAGGATCGAAATTTAATTCAAGAGTCACTTAAAAATCGAAAGAAAATTTCCTCCGAGCTCGCTGAAAGTTTATCCGAGGAAATCGGGAGACCGATCAGTGCCAGAACGATCAGAAGACTTAATGAAGCTGGCTTGAAAAGCTATAAAGCAAAAAAGAAGCCTTGGGTTATAAAGTACCAACACTTTACAGAGAAGGATTGAGCATATGTTGTGTGGTCCGACGAATCAAATTTTGAGGTAATATTTGCTTTATATACTTGTAATTTTGAGTTTGTTTGCATATTCTACACTTCGCCAGTTAAAAAGTTATACGGCGTGTTTAAAATCTACGTTTCTTTGAAATTAATTGTAAGATATTTGGAACTCCTGGTGTATCTTACGTAGGCGGAGAATCGGTGAAGAATACCTTCTGGAATCCGGGTACCAACAGTGAAACACGGGGGAGACAGTGTAATGATCTGTGGTTGTATGACAGCCGACAGTGTAGGCGAAATGTTTGTTTGTGAAGGTCGAATGAACTCCCACTCCCACACATAAACGTATTGGAAACGACATTGCGGCAATCATTTTCCAAGATGTTTGGCGATACGAATATGGAAGAAATGCTGTATCAACAAGATAATGCACCCTCCACAAATCTGCAGTTACCATGATGTGGTTTCAAGAAAACAATATTAACCTCCTGGATTAGCCTGCACAAACCGCAGACCTAAATCCCATAGAACATTTGTGAGCGATTCTAAAGCGTAACATTATAAAGCATCCAATTACATCTAAAACAATTAAAGAAAAACGTGTTATTGAAAGAATGGAATAATATTATGTCATAAACTTATAAGTATCCGAAAAGAAAAACAAAATACTAATTACTTTAATAAATTGTTATTATTTTGTACCTAGGAAATTTTATTTTACCCTCTTCCAACAGATTTTCATGATATAAGAGTTACCCAATACTTTTGGCCAAGGCTGTATGAATATAAAGCTAAGTTTATGTGTGTAATTAACGGTCCTTCACTTTGAATACTCGTCAAGTTGATAATTGAATAAGTTTATTTTATTCGGGTTACGGCTTAAGCGCGTTTCCTGTGAAGATGTAAAAAATGAAAATGCTGTAATTAAACGGACAGATGTTATTTGTATCGGTCACAAATTGCAAACGGTACGAGGTGTGTCTGTATTTTATACAAAAATGTTTAAATGGTGATTTAAATCAATTCACTCAAAAAAGGTTTACAACTTGCTTATTACATACGCGGTGTAAGTACTTACTTACAAGTTGTGCTAATTTAATTTCGATTTAAATCATATGATGTTTAACTTCGACACGTAATTAGAAATCTACTTCATTTCCTTCAGAATGCGGAAACCACTTATCGAGAGGAAATGCCTTCAATATTATGTCGAAAAATTTAACTGATCATTTATTACAGTCTTGGGAAGCTTGGTTTTGATTTATTGGACATAGAAAAAGAGATTTCAATCACAGACGGTATCAATTAATCTTCGAACGAATTTATAGGTGTCAACGAATACAATCCTATTTTGTTACTTCTTGAGGAAAAAAATTATCCTATAACTTCATAGACATACCTGGCACTTGTATTTAATAAGTTACCCCAGACTAAACATTCAAAAATCACATAGAGATAATGAAAAATAAAAACAACATACAGGCTGCCTGACAGTTCCATAAAAAAAAAACACGATTAGAAGCGATGCCGGAAAGTACGGGAAAATGTTTAAAAAATTACTTCTTCTCTAGTTTTCGAGAAATAATTAATCAAAAATTAGCCTCTGGGCCTCTGGTTAAAAAATAGAAGAGCAGATGAACGAAATGAAAGCCCTCATAAAAGTTTTATGGTAGGCACGGCATAGTGAACTTGTCTCTGCAAATGCGACAATTTTGTTTGTTGACATAACTATTCATACAAAAATGGGCTTCGTCGCTGAAGATGATTTTCCGTCTGAAATCGGAATCCGCTTCTAACTGCTCCGGAGCCCAGTCAGCGAATGTTCAACGCTGCCTATGGTCGTTCACCTTCAGTTCCTGGGTCAATTGAATTTTGTACGGGTGCAGGCCTAAGTCCCGACGCAAAATTCGCCAAGTTGAGATCTGCGAAAGGCCAAGTTCTTGAGCGCGACGAGGAATTGACTGCCTCGGGTTATCCTGCACACTCTCGTTCACTGCAGCAATGACCCCGCCTCACCAAAATCCACACCAAACAGTGACTTTATCTGGGTGCATTTGCAAAAATTGTAGCATCTCCCCAAATGCGACAATTTTTTTTGTTGACGTAACCATTCAACAAAAATGGGCTTCGTCGCTGAAGATGATTTTCCGTCCAAAATCGGTGTTTCTAACTGCTCCAGAGCCCAGTCAGCGAATGCTCAACGCTGCCTATGGTCGTTCATTTTCAGTTCCTGGGTCAATTGAATTTTGTACGGGTGCAGGCCTAAGTCCCGACGCAAAATTCGCTAAGTTGAGGTCTACGAAAGGCCAAGTTCTTGAGCGCGACGAGGAATTCACTGCCTCGGGTTATCCTGCACACTCTCGTTCACTGCAACAATGTTTCCTGCAGACCTCACAACGTACGGGTGTTGTTTGATTCTCTACCGAACCAGTTGATTCGAATTTGTCCACCAAACGACGAATAGTCGATTCGACAGGATGATTGTGTGCACCGTAAAAATCACGTAGCGCACTGAACGTAGCTCGAATTGAGCACTCGTTTTGATAGTAAAGTTTAATGATTTGCACGCGTTGCTCAATACTGTAACTTTCCATGATGATGTTACTATAACCTCCAAATTTGACAGCTGTAGCTTCACCAATGTGACCGCTATGTACTGTCAAAGTTCAAGCGTCCCTATTAGAAAACCCTTTATAAACATTTTTTGACAGCCAAAATTTAAAGCTTTACAATCAGTAAACACCTTCGTAATCTGTTAATTATTAAAATTTCGTTTTGTGTGTGCCGAATTCTAGTGAAATTTTAACAAACTCAAGACGCGTTTGCAACTCTCTATCCTGTGTTTTTAGCGCACTGGTTGTAAATTGTTTCTCGTTCAACCGTAAGCATTCTTTTAACTTTGAATAATTTCTTCGACCGTTTCATAGAATTGTTCTTGTATCTATTCATTCTTTCATGTACGCCATTTAATTAAAAAACTACGTATATCACATTGACGTTTAAAACAGATGTACGTAATAAAGTTCTTAGACCCTAGTAAACAAAAAAACTTGTTGGCGATGAATTTCATGTGTAATAAATCGTTTCACACTTTCCAAACAACCCCGGCCATTTTACATTTTTCCGTAATCTGTAACATGCATTAACGTATTTGATTTGATCAAATATTGTACGTATAACACACTTAAACAAAGAACAAACAATACATAGTGCACATCGTGCGCCCTCGGACGATACAGCCATGCATTTTCCCCGGAATCATTACATTTAAATCCTTGTCATTTTTTTGGTGGATGAAGCAGCTGGTACATTCCGCTCTAGTAAATAATCCGCAAGAATTAATATACAGTTATTTGAGAATTTGATCATACGCATTTTCAGTTATTTTACAAATTACTAATAATTACGTCGCGTAAAAGAAACAACTCAGACTTCCGTTCCCAGCTGTTAAACGTGTAATAAAAGGAATTGAGATGTGTGTCAAGGTCGCAACCGAGCCGTCAATAAACTTTATAGTCCTATTATACCTCCGCATTTATAGGACGTAGCGTCGTCTTTCATCCACAGTGTCGCAGCTTGATTTTGGAATAATTTTTTAATTAACTGTAAACTATTTAGAAGAATTTAGAAGAATCTGTGATATCCACTCTTATGCGTTCTTTATTGGCGGAACAATTGTCAGTCACCCTGTGTACGTAACATTCATAAACAACGTCATCGTTCAATATCACTTCAGGAAGTTTAAAAAAAAAAACCCATCGTATCAGAGAACTTTTTGGAGGCTTCCTACTTCCAACGTGGCAAATTTATCTATGTGTGATATTTTTTATAATATAACACCGTCACCACCATGATTTAATTAAACTCACTAAAAAAATTAATCAACCGCTAATTGTTATTCTGCAAAAAACATACGTTTTTCTTTAAATTATCAGCTTCGGCAAAATTAAATAGCATTGTATAAGTGAAAATGCTTCTCAAATATCCAGGAAATTAAAAAATTATTTCACACAATATTAGGTCAAAAATCAGATTTTTACTTTACAATTAATATGATGATGAATATTCTCGGGCCATTGGATTTAAAAATAATCACCGACTCCTATATTACGTTCCCGGAAAAAATTAATAAAAGGTTTTTTTTACGGGAAAATACCATACTTTCAGTATTCACGAAATAGTTCACGAAATTTTTGCTTTAAACATTTACAAAAACGTTTACTAATTAGCTGGTAAGTACGTAAATAAAAAAAACGCAACTATTTAAACAAAATTTCCAGAAATATAAACAGTACACTAGTAACTGATACTGTGGTGATGCGTTTTTCTCAGAACCAATTAATAATAAAAGCCTGACGTGTAAATGTCACATGTACAGAAAAAAATTCTTGCGTTTGCGATAGAAAACCGGAATAGGTGTCCCAAGGACTCAAATCAAAACTGTTTTCCGCATATCCGGGATGCGTGAATTGCCGAGTTTCCTATGACGTGCAGTTGCTCGTTATGTTAGCAGCTTCTGATTATAAACAAACGTTAGATGCGTGCCAACTGATTTACTTTTTACTTGTTAAATAACACTATTTTTATCGTACAGAGAATTAAACTAAAGTAAATAATTCTATTGAATTTCTTAGTAAAACTATTTTTTATGTTAAATTTAACGACTAACGAGAAAAGTCTAGACACGAAAAGCAAAAGATCCGGTGCAATTAACGACAATTATACAAATTGTAGTTATGCTCGTAAATATGCTGTTATTGCTCATCACGAAAAGATGTTCACTAATTTAACCCATGCGACGATGAATTAATGACCAATTAAAAATAAAAATACAGTTAATATTTCTTAGGAAAAGAAACGGGAAATAAATTATATACTTTAAGTAGCTCTGTAAACAAAAAAATACGAGGGAAAATTCTAAAATTATCTACTTATTTTCAGAGAATTTGCTCGTGATTTACAATTTGATATGACTTGATCGAATTGGTTTCGAAAAAATAAATAAATAGAGAGAAAAGGAGAAAGACGTGTACATAAATGACAAATAAGTGAAATTCAGAATATTTATTTCTTTATTCTAATAGCCAGAAGAAGAATACAAAATAAATATATGTACACTGAGTGTTAAAAGTATTGCCTCTCCAATAAAACTTTAACTTGCAATCTAAAACGTAAACAAACACGTCATGAATTTTATTTTGTATTTGTTTATCTGCTTATTCGTCTACTTATTACAGTAGCCAGAAAGGATAATGCCGATTTTATTTTATATTTAAGGGGTAGACATTACTTTTGATTTTCAGTGTACTTTTTCGGATATAATAAATACATAAGAACAAAAAGAAGAACTTTGTACAACAACCTCTCTCCATGTAATCTGAGAGATAAAAGTCGAAAGAAGTAGTAGCATTTTTCAAGCAAGTTTAGCAGCTTTTGTGAACACAGAAACCGAATGAAGTTGAGCACTTGAGCAAACGGATTAGCCTCGTGCGAAAATGCTATGATTTACGATGACGACGCGACCTACTTGAAAAGAAGTCTGAGCTGGCTGCAAAATCTGTTATGTTCGGAGACGTCAATTTAAGCTTTCATGTTGAATGAAACTGCTACTGAATAAGGTCGAGCTAATAATGAAACTTGACGCACCCCAGTAATTAGTCTAAGTATATAAAATGTTGACACACTCTGGGTGGCGGACCTCATGCTGGATTCTTAAGTGAAGTTGTAAATGTTAAGTGAAAAAGGGCGACGTTTCGAGAGAAATCACTTAATACTTCTCAGAATTAACCAAGGAAATCTTGTTTTATTCTTTAATTTGGCACTTCCATTTTCTTCTGGAATAAGTGGAAAAGACAATCCTGACTTCGAAAGCTTTAAAAGATTCGACAAAAAAAACATTGTTATGAATTATTATTAACTAAATCATCAAAGTTTATAATAAAAGTTGAATGTGTTGGTCAACTTTTTGTAGTCAATTCATTAAATATATTTTCTAGAATTTGTGGTGAGCTATTTAACTCTTTAACTCTAAAAACAATTTGAAAAATTTCCCAATATCAAGACAATTCGTACATTAAGTTCCCCAATTGTATTTGAATTGTCTTGGGAGGGGTCAACTGTTTTGGTTGCTAAATAAATTAAACTTCAGAAAATTCAAATAAAAGAACAATTTATTTAATGTTAGATTATCTACATATCTTAAACTACCTGCTTAAAAATAATATGTAGGTAAATTAAACTTAAACTTAAAGAGAAAATAAAACATAGTTCAGGTACTTAAAAAGATTTTTTTTTAATTATAGTGTTTATAAAGAAAACTAATTTAGCAGCTTTCTCAGTCCCTAACCGATTTCTAATTTTAGAATGAACTAAACCAAATATTGAAAACATCCTTTGAACGGAGGCTGAAGAAGCTGCAGCAGATAATAATTGTTTGATAATCGGGAATAACTTATCAATAATCTCAATATTCCGTTGAGATTTCCACCATTCCAATGGATCTGTGCTTTTAAGTATTTCTTCGTGAAACATTATTTCGACAAATGGCTCGGATTAGCCAGAAATTTAATAATCAATGGTGATAAACCAGTGTTGGGGTATAAATCATTTGCAGCATTTAAAGCACATTTTTTTTCACTTTCTGTTAATATATGCTCCGTTTTCATAGGGTCCAGAAGGAAAGCTAATGGTATGGAGTGATACTCTGTTTATAGCATGTCTAAATTTCTGCATTTGTCTTAGAATAAATTCAGTTTCCTCAAACTGTGATTCTAGTATTTTTAATTGTTCTACGACGTCTGATAGAATTGGATCGCTTTGAAGCCTGTCAATTGCAATAGATATCGGATTCAGTATTGTTAAGAAATTTTCTATTGCTCTTTTCAAATAAATATTCGAAATTTTCTGCCTTACTATACTGTCGATTTTATTTTTATGTTCCTCGCTAATTTTAAAAAGTTTGGGCCATGCTTCAACAAAACTATGTAAGCAGTCAGCAAGTGATTTCCTTCTTACGTCACTGGGTAATGTGAGCTTCTTTCTTCCTTCTTTCTTGTATGTCGCTGAAGCAAAATGATTGTTTCGGAAGTATTTTACAATGAACGTAACATGTTCCTTAATTTCACTAATTTCCAAGTCCTTACATAACAACCTTAAGATGTGTGGAGCACAACCATAGGTAATAACATTTAATTCTGTTGACTGTTTGATTTGATTTCTCATTGCATTCATATTAGCATTATCTGTTACAAAACTGTTTACTGCACAGTGATATTCAGTCTTTAGCATTTTAATTAGGTTTATTGCAAGTTCTGTTAAATATGCAGATGTATGTGGATTTCCAGACGTGTCTATTGTGTCTACTAAAAAGGATGACCCATTTTCTGCAGTGACCGTTGCACATATGATTGGTTCGTTATGGACATTGGACCATCCATCCAACGACAGACAAACCGAATTTCCCGATATATTTTTAAAACATTTACTTTTCTCTTCATTGTACACTTCATTTAACAGTCGGTTAAACACATCATATCTAGAGGGCCGTAAAAGCGCAATACTTTTTTTACTTTTGGTTGCTCAACACATGTGAAGTTGCTATTTGTTGCATAAATAGCCCTAGCAATTTGTTTATCTATTTCCTCTTTACTAGACTTCGTTGTACACATGACAAAAGAAGATAAAGACCCAAAACTAGAATTAGATGCCTTTCTTTTTTTAATTGATGAAGTAGAAGCTATGAGCAATGGGGCACTATCCACACTGTACTCTTCTAATGTGTTCGATTGTACATTTGCCACTGTTCCTGCAGAGGCACTTCCATTATCTGTTTTTCGTTTCTTTTTCTATATTACTTGCAACACATTTTTCCAGTGGTTTTTCATGTTCCATAAGCCCTTGCATTTTTTACAAGTAGCTTTACTGCCTCTTTTTCCAGCAGATTTACTAATATGTTGCCAAATAGGATCTTTTTTCCTACCACTTCTATGAGAAGACATATCAATATAGATGGACTTTTATGAAGCATTATACACTTTATTACTCGTTATCGTTATGCAGCGCACGTTCGCGATGTAGACTAGAAAATAGTGACAACTCGCGTCATCCCCGCATTATAAAGACAGCCGAATTTTCAAGTTCTAACAGGAATTTCTTACACATAAGTTATTTTATTTGCAAGTTTGAACAAGACATATCTTAGTCGTCATTATTATTTTCAATTATTCGTTATTATAAATGTCAGTTATTGCATTTTCTATGTAAAAAGTGAATGTTTTTCCCTGTCTTTGACCTGCAACATTTTTCCAGTAGGATATTGTCTTCGTTTCTCTCCACCTTCCACAATAACGTCCAGGACCTTTGGGTGAAGTCCCAGAACCAGTAAGAGCAAGGTTGACGGCTTTTTCGTTCCCCTCTATATTCTCATGGCGGTAACAATGTTACCCTTAGCTAGTTCCTCGAGTGATTGCTGCATTCCCATAAGGAAAAGGATTCAGTGCAGTAAGCCTTGAGTGCCTTTATAACTGCCTGACTATCAGACAAAGTATATATCTTTTTGCCCTTTGTGTTCCTCCTCACATAGATTTATTGCAAGTGTTTCAGCTTGCATAATTGTTATTGTTGCCTGGTACTTTGGGCCGTAAATACCTATGCCTGTTCCTTTGAAGTTTTTGATCCATCTGTGTACCAAATGGAGACATTGTTGCCTAACCGAGGCATTTGGTTTTTAACCATATGGCGGTCACTAATATCCACTGCATAAGGAATGTCGAAGTCTAACTCTTTCGGCATCATGTCTGAGGGTTTTTCTTAATATGTCTGGCTCTCAAAAATCCTAAGTTCTAAGATGACGTATGCGATCACCTGGTTTGCATCTTCTAGTCCGGGTTAGTCTCAAGAAAGCTGTCCTTCCTCTGTACCAGCAAGTGAAGTGGTGGAATGTCCAGCAAGACTTTCGGAACTGCTGTTGGGGTAGTATTCAAGACCCCCGTTATTCTCAGACATGCTGAACACTGCAATTTCTGCAGTTTATTTTGCATAGTTACTTCAGTGGTCTTTGTTCCCCACACTAAAGAGGCATAAGTAACTATGGATCTTACTACTGCCGTATATGACAAAGAGCCTGCGACATATCCAAAAAGATGCTGTTACACATTTGAAACTGTCTTATCGACATGTGTTTTCCAATTGATCTTCGTCTTCAGGGTTACTCCTAGATATTTTACCTCTTTGGAGAGTTATATATTGAGTCCGTTTAAAAGGGGAGCGATTAAATTCAGCTTCATACGTCTCGTAAATGGTACTATGATGCTTTTTAGGGTTTACACTAAGCACCATCTATCGATATTTTTTTGATAAGAAAAGTAAATTAACACGGCGTCAATAAGAATGCATTCTAAAAGATTTCTTGGATTAAAAGCACTTTCTTGCCCCATTACTTTTGTCTATCCTCAAATGTCTGTGGCATTAATTTCACGAATTCTTAAAAAGATAACCGTGATCCTGGTTCAATTAATTATAGAGGCCTTTATCAAACGGGTACTTGAAAATATTTTCCAGGTATTATTTATTACATTGACAAAATCTGTATCTTGATTAATGAAGATGAATCAATGGTAGGATCTTTCATTTCCAAAACTTTCTTTAGACTGAAGTTAAGTGCTAACCTTTTTGCAATTATCTTTCGGTATAATCAAGAACGTAATATGATATTCCACGAATCATTAATGTAGTAAGGGTTTTATAAAAAAAAAGTAGCTGTTTGGAGAAAGCTGTGTAATTGATATGACTTGAGCCAATACTGGGAAATAATATCGACTTTCTAAAAATAATATTAAAAGAACGACAGGCAATCGAATGGCACCGACAAAACCAACAACATAAAAATAAAACGGGCCGTATTATACAAGAATTCCGCGAACATACGGAGCACCCTACCTCCTCGTCGTGAATGAATAAATATTACCGTCGGCCTACTACGTCTGTTTAGAGTATCGGATATTGTATTTTCGGAGTTGCCCGTGTGATCAATACTTCATTCATGGCCTACGCAGGCGAGCTTACATTCAGCCGGCTGTGTTTTGGCAGAATTTTGAGCAGCCTGTTAAAATTAGGAACCTTTAAATGATACGTTCACTTTTCCGAAACTATTTTTAAAGGTTGTTTTTTTCCGACGGCTCCTCGACGATTAAAAGCTAATTTTATACTCTCATCTCCCGGAAATTCTTGGTGGTTACGCGATCGAACTTGGTGTTCTTGAAGGATGTAGCTTATAAAGCTAAACATGTTCCTTATCAACTCACTGCTTAAATAAATTTAGTTATAAACTTATAATATGCAAGGCAAAAAAACTTCAGAGTCCACAAAATGTATTAGTACGATTTCGTGGTTCACAAATTATAACCGTAGTTATTTTAAAAACGCTTTAGTGTCTATGATCGGTAACTTAACCGTTTTACTAACCCTAGATTCACACTTATTGGTTACGAAATAATAACTAATTTAAATCATGCGCCGTTTGTGTAGTAATTAACTCTTTCGAGAATAGCGTGGGACAGTAGCGAACGTTCCAGCAAATTCTAGCGCCTTCTAGGGCGTATCTGAAAAGTACTAGAATCTTTAGCTGGTTCCATAGATGACGCGATCAGTCTAAAATAAAATTTGCGTCATGGATTGAATTCTTGGCTTCCGGTTGGAACCGCGTGTCTCGGATTTCTTCACTGCCGACGTTCCGACGAAGAACGAAACGTCGGCAGTGAAGAAATCCGCGACATTAGGCGTTAGTCGTTGAGAGTCTCAACGACTAACGCGAAGCAGCAGCAAGACTAACAGCAGCAGCAGCAGTAGCAGCATCACCACCAGCAGCAGCCCTGAGGAAGTTCTTCTGCAACGAAGAACGAAACGTCGGGAGTGAAGAAATCCGAGACACGCGGTTCCAACCGGAAGCCAAGAATTCAACAATGGACAACGGCCGCGAAAGCCTTCAAGTTAAATTTGCGTCATGGAATTTAAAATATGCAATGAATAACCAACCAATTCACTTATTGATAACAAAATTATATAGAAAATAAAGACATCCAATTATTTAGGACAATGGTCGCCAACCTCTCGATCGCGAGCTACCGGTAGTTTGTTGTTTCACCTTTCATGGAAATTGATATCCAACAGTTGCAACTTGTGTTATGCAGAACTTTGACGAAGACAGCCATTGTGACTGCATAAAAATCTTGTTTATTTTTCAAACACCTACGATTGGTGCTTACGTCGCTTAGGACTAGGTAGCTCACTGTTTATTCCATAATTATCAAAGTAGCTCGATACATTGAAAAGGTTGGCGACCACTGATTTAGTAGTACAATAGACAGGAGAAACAAGTATTAAATAGAGCATTACAGAGATAATATGAACAGTTCAAATTTATAATTAATTAGGTATGTCACCATCGAGATCAAAATAGATACAAGCAAGATAAGATGAATGGCCTAGATAAAAAGTTAAAGCTGTTATATTCAGAGACACCTCAAGAAATACCAAAAGAGAAGAATTCGAAGCACGGGATACGTTTAAATCGTTTGAAATTTAGCTAAATCACAAAAATTAAAGATTAGAAGACCATCAAGTTTGCCTAGGACCGTTGAATATCTTTTTCGCAAAAGATACAAGGCATAATGGAAATATGTAATAGGATTCTAGTTTTACTTGAACAAAGAAGGTTTTATCTAGACAAGCCTCGTGCTTTCACTTCAACTTAAAGCGTCACTGTAATAACAAGACAGTTGAATATCATCTTCAGGAAAGACATAACACAAACAGGGTTAGTAATCCTCAAAGGTTGGTGATTTCGAAAAAAACAAAATACAAGGCATAATGAAATAGATTAATAGGTCTAGCCCTATATACAAGAGGCTACTTAGGCCTATTTAAATCCTCAAATGGTTAGCAGCTTCGAAAAAGACAAAATACAAAATACTCCGGCGTAACTAGCAGAGATCTTCTCGCAAGTATGCACGTACAGAAAACGTGAGGAGGAGTGCTTGAGGCTTTTCTTCAACACGTTTGCTTCTCTGCTACCGGCGTTGGGTTTTCTTGGCGGAGACCTTGGGGGTTCGAATCCGTGGTGGAAAAGTCGGAGAAGCAACAGGCAGTGTTGTTGAATGTTGTATATATATGCTGAGCGTCTTCGAGGGCTAGCTCGTATGTGTATGTTGAGCCTCTGCGCGGACTAGTTCGTATGTGTATGCTGAGCGTCTGCGTGGACTAACTCGAGATCAGAGATCGTCTGATTTTGAAGCTCGAGCCGTCTTCTTATATACGCCATCGCCTCTGAAGCCAAGAAATAGATTGGATAGGTATAGCCCTACATTGCGAGAGGAAGAAGAAAATTCTATACAACTATTAGGTTTGTCTCAACAGCAGTTTATGAGCAATTCTAAACGTCAATAGCATATAGGTCTAGCTCTACTTACAAGAGGAAGAAGATTCTACCCAACTCTTACATTATTTGGGATCTGACGATCCCGAATTAGTCAAAAACTGCTACTGGAACAAGCCTATTAAGGTCTTCAGTTTTAAATAGAAGTCGGCATGCTGCCACAGCATAAGGCATACAAAAGCAGATTAAACAGGACCAGTTCTTCTTAGAGGAGAAAGAAGCACTCAACTTTTTGACTACTCTTCTTCATGCTTCCTCTAATTTTTTACGTTTTTACGCATCCTGCAAGAATGCATTTTTCAATTTTTTCTCTTTTACTTTTACCTTGTAGTATTGCCTATGATATCCTTATTTATTACATTCTAGACGACTCAGCTGTGCTTCCGGGCTATATTCCCTCCTTCACAAGACCTTTCAAATCTATATTAGTTTTGCTTATTCTGCAATTCTACGGAGAATGTTTCTTTCTCATATTCCAAGTCTTGTTGGTGCAGTGGATCTTGTGTTTTTTTTTTAATATTTTATTAACGGACCACGGAAATCTTCTTTATGTATTTATTCATAATACAGATTGTAGACCATTAAGGCCTAAATTCTCAGCCTCACTTTTTTGTTATGTCTTTCCTTAATGCACTGCCTTCATTTTTAGTTATTCTTTTTTTGAACCATTTATTCCCTTTTCTCTTCCATTTCCTCCTCAAAGCTTTATCTGGGATATTTTAATTTGTGATATTTACGACTCCTTGTAATTTTATATTTTCAGTCGTTAAAGGAAGTTCTTGGTGAACCTTTTATGAGCGTGGTCGAGGTAATGTATTGACGATTGATTTTTTTAAATCACAGAAATAGAATCAGCATCAGCAGCTTACCGTCATTATCTTCTACTTGGCAGATCTAAACGTTGGAAGGAAATTTGCAATACTTTATGGAATTTAGAGTTTAATTTGAAAAGGTATGTACTTACTTTTTTCTGGATGCAGACATTATGTATAAACGCGTACATGTAGACTTAGGTAAAATGTTTTCGTTGAAAAAGCCAAAACTTTTGTTAAAAATAGATAATATGTTCATTCGATCGAAATATACACACACACACTTTTACTTTAAAAAAGTTTCGATTGAAGAACGGAGATCAAGAAATTCTCTAATGAGTTCGACGATAGAACCCAAGACGTTATTAACTTCAAAGATCTTCTGAATTTTAAAAATTGCAAGAAACTTAAATCTACTTAATGATGAACAAATTTTATTAAGCAGATAACTGTTTTTAGAGAGAGATCTATTGTCTTTAGTAATTAACAATAAAAAATCCAATCGTTATGAAACTCAAAAAATGTGTAATTAAGGTAGATTCTTGTTCGGTGAAATTTCGTAATAAATTTGATTAATTCTAACACACGTGGGTTTCTTTTTACTTAATATATTTTTTTTGAGTCCAAAAAATTAATTAACGGCAGAACTTTCTTACTTGGAAATTAATATTTTTGTTAAAGCCAGGTAAGCAAGGCCCATTGTGCGTGAAATCTCTGCAACAACCTTTGCTTTTGTTACGTTTTAACGAGAACGCTGCTGCGCTGTTTTCGCTTTTGGACACGGGAATAATACACCTACACCCCGAAAAACAGACCGTGAAAATTTATCGTTGGCAATGTTAATTTCAACATCGCGTCACTGCCCGAAATTAACATTAAACGGCCTGCATTAAATAGGTATGAATACGTTATTTGACTTGGATTTTTTTTGCGTGTTAAATCCATTAAAACGGTCAGGTAGATTCGTGAACTTTCTAAAATCCCACGTATTAGTTGCTATGGTGACTTTAAATGGAATGATGATGTGTCTAATAACAATAAGAGCAAAATACATGCGAAATATTTGAGACCTGATGTTTTTTTTTAAACTTGGTTCCCTAAATTTCATTTTCAAGTTTACGGCAAATAAAATCTGATTAAGTTCCGATTTGCAAGTAAAATTGTAACGAACGGCGAAGAAGTAATAATTTTTGACCTATTAGTTGGCAGCAGGATATTGATACCGACGATATTACACACTCCCATGCATTATTCAAAAGTCCGATTTGCATTATGTCGAAAGAACAATGCAGCTAGTTAATGAATACTTATGTACAGTATAAACGAGGATGTGAAACAAAGTAATTAATAATTAATGAATTATGATTGCGACACAAAGGTTCATTCAGCGAATTCTTCTACTCTGCATAAATTTATTACTCACGGTTCAAGCGAACGTAGTATCTTCTTCAATGGAACGTTCAATAATTCATTCATTTTCAAAAATTTCGAAATACTTATGTATAGAGTTATACGTTATAAATTTAATTAAGTATAATAGAAAAAAAAGTATAATAAATTCGTCGTGCGCTTTTTGTATTATAAACGCGTTTATTATAAACCTGTTCCACCTTATGTAATTTATTCTTCCTGTAATTAGAAACTGGAAAGATAGAAATAGCTACACGACAGGTCTGCTTTATAATCATCTGATTACGCCTTTAGCATACAAACGAGGATACTTCCATTAAGCAAGTACATTTTTGCCCTGCGCTTGAGAAACAGAGAAAAATTATGAATAATCTACGGGAGTGCTGCAGATTAATTGAATATTTAGAATCCGCTATTTGCTTATCTCTCGTTAATTATTTAAACCGTTATGTCGAAGCTTAACTTTTCTGTTAGCACTTAGCAGCAAAATGTAAGTGAGGATTTAACCTAGCACTATAATAAAACCTAGATAAATAATTTCATACATTAACAATGAAAAGCGTAAACACGATTACTGTATTTGTTAATAAGGGCACTTCACGTTGGATAGTGACCCATTTTGAGGCTCGTGTGCGCAAACTTTCGTAAACAGATATACTGAACAAATATTTGCGCAAAATCACTCATTTAAATTTATATTGTACATGTATTTTTATCGTTATTTGAACTGACATTAAATTAATACTGATATAAAGTTTTAATTTAAAAATTTCTTTATTATAAATTACAACCTGAAATACAGAATTGTGTATATCAGTGATTAATGGTATGATTAAGAACTTTATTTTCAACGATAACGCTCTTTTTTCTATAAGCCTTTATTATGTATGTGTCACATAATTGAAATTGGAAAAATAAAAGAACTACATCTTGCAACTCCTTTGTAGTAGTAATACAGAGTGGAGTAAAATGATTGTCATCTAGTTACCTTTGCTTTGCCCATGCAAAAATACGAAGACATGCCATTCTACGCAAATATGGAAGGCACTACCCTAATTTCAAAATATACATCAAAATTCAAAATGTGATTTAATGCGAAGGTATGATATGAATGCAAAGTTGAGACTGAAGTTGAAAGCCAACGAAAGTAAGTCACAGCAAGTGTTGAAAGTGGTCCCCATTTTCCTACACGCATATAACTACACGTCGTGTCATATTATTATTGAAAATGTGCTGTAACATATCCGGTGTTATCTCGGTGCATTTTAATGTGATCCTTGCTATCAGTTTTTGCAAATTATTAATTCTTTTTTTGCAGACTCCATTTTTAAAAAAGCAAATATGGAGAAGCTTAACGGGCTGAGCTCTGGTGATCTTGCTTACAATTCGCCAGAGAAAAACTCTTCAAGAAATTTCAAATTTTCTCGAGTAGTACGAACTGTTTCTCCATCTTGCTGAGAGTAACCATTTTCAAATTCATCGGGATGCACCTGCTCTAAATATGGGGTCAACAATTGTTCCCTACAACATTGACCATTGATTGTATCGTGGAAGAATATTGGTCCTATGATTCCACGGCGGGATATACCTAACCATATTCCTATCTTAACAGGATGTAAAAAAGCCGCAAGGAGATTGTGGGGGCAGACCATGTTCGGTAATTTTGTTTGTTTACATAACCACTTAAATGGAACAAAGCTTCATCCGTGAAAATAGATCGAGAATGTCGTCGTTCTTTAAGTTTTCTTGGAAAAGTTGCAATACTGCATTCGAATTGTTATCTCTCGGATTACAGATGCATGTGTGAACAAATCTTCAGAATTCTTCTAACGATGGTGTGGGTTACGCTCGTTTGAGCAGAAATAATACGACGTTGAGAAATGCGGATTTTCAGCAACGAGCTCTTCAACTTGTTGGGCACTATTTTGGTCACTTTGCGGCCTTCCAGTGGATATTCTCTTCATCACGCTTCCCGTTCTGTGGAATTTCTCGACAATTTGGCGAACGTGTCGGTGCAAGGCAGTTTCTTCAACAATTTTGTTCGGAAACCTAAGTCGAAAATGTGTTTTGCTTTCAAGCATGGAATATTATCATTCCCCAATTACTACACGTCCAGGTCGACGATGATCACTTCATAGCTAATATATTGTGGAGTGACCTTCAATATTTCGGGCATCATCTAAATCACTTAGCATTAGGGGGAGACAATGAACGAATCTTCTATTCACATTGCAAGAACGAAATAAAGTATCTTCTTTGGCCCCCGTCCTCTAAGACCTCGATAATTAGAGCAAACTCATTTAGACAGTGCTTACTTAACGCCTGATCAAAAAATATTTTCTTTTTTTTTACCAGAACCCGTCTGCAAAGGATGCACCGGAGGCACCGCAGCCATTTAGGCTTATTGTGCTCGCCCTGGTTCTCTGACCGCAACCATTCAGTGAGTCATGTTCCCTGCACCAGCTGGTACAGGTTTCTCACTAATTGCGTGTTGAAATCTTCGGGAACTATCATGAGATGAGCGATTTACCAGCGCACCACATCTATACAAAATGTGCATTGCTGTCTCTGGTTCTCCATTGCAGAGTCTACAGTGTAGATCCCCACTAAATTTACCGATCCTCCACAGATGCTCCTTAACAGTCAGGTGTCCTGTTAGTAACCCCGTGGTGATCTTGAGTTGCGCCCTGCTCAAAAGCAAAAGTTCTGCAGCTTTCTTTTTGCAAGGACTTCTAAGGAAAGTCTTGCTGTGGCGATGTCCTGGCCTGCTTCTCCAGTGTCTGTTATGTTTCTCGCTTATCCAGTCTAAGAAAGCCCCGAATAGCGTTCTTGGTTATACCTAGAACAAGTTCAGGGTCAAGGTATGCCATACCCGCACCCTGCCTGGCTAGTTCATCGGCCTGTTCGTTGCCGATAATACCCTGATGACCTGGCACCCACACCGGCGTGACGCAGTTGTATTCCGCCAGGTCATTGGCTCACTTAGGCATTCCCACATCAGTTTGGAAGAGATCTTTGGGCTTACCAAAACCTTCCAAGCCGTCTGGCTATCGGTTAGGATAAATATTCGCTTATTTGTGTACGCACATTATAATATGGCGTTTATTTCTGTTTGAAATACGGAGGCAAATTGGCCCAACGGGAAGCATAACTTCTCCTTTGGTTTAACCCCATATATTCTAGACCTGGCACCAGTCTCAGTTCTGGAGCCATCCGTATACTAGATTAGACTTCCAGAAGGAAAGTTCTGTTCAGGATTCCGATACTCAGCAGATTCATTAATTTCCATCTTAATGAGCAGGTTTATGTTGCCTTTGGGAGCCGTAAAGTCTGTTATCATATCGAGTAAAGGACCCCTTATGCTGCCAATGATACTTGTATGACCCGTACTTATATTAAGTGGGTGACATGAATCTGCAATCTGTGGAATCCTCGTCTTGCCTCTCCCATTATCACAATGTCTAAAGAAGGGTTTCCGTTACAGCAGTTGGCGTTGTGTTCATCGTCCTCGTTATGCCTAGACAAGACCCTTGCTCAGTCTAAGTTTGGTGGTTTCCTGCTTGACCTTGGGCCACCACACCGAGGCCGCATAGGTTATTGTGGGTTTAACCATTCTGGTGAACAACCAATGCACCATACTTGGTTTTAAGCCCCACTTACTATCATAGGCTCGTCTGGTCACCGCGAAAGTGGTCATCGATCGCTTGACTATCTCGTCTAAGTATTGGTTCCAGGTAAGTTTGGAGTCAAAAATCACTCCATGGTACTTTACCTCCCCCGACAAGACTATCTCATTTGCACGAAGATGCAGAGGACCTAAACCCTCTAGGTTTCGCCTTCGAGTGAATGGCACAATGGTGGTTTTTTGAGGACTGATCCTCAGACCTTTCTCCTCGGCCCACCTTGTTACTACATTCAGGATAAAAAAGTTAGCTTTCTAGGAAAACTTTTATGCCGTTCAGGTTTTGATAAATTTTTCAATTTTATATCAATATCAGTTGTGCATATCTATTAAGTATACACATACAATTTTTTGGGAAATAAGCTTCAATAATGAAAGTGTTTTCTTGTGAGGTATATATTTTAATCGCTTATCAATTCAATTCAGTTTGATTGATTTATGATATTTATTGACAAACTTAGCTAATTCGAAAAAATTAGAGCGGTACAGGAAAATTTACATGAGAAAAAATTCCAAATGTAACTAGATGAGAATCCACTTTGTATAATATTTATAAAAATGATAGATTTCATACGTGTACAATCGAAAGTTTTAACTGTCCGCCTCTTTTTAAGTTGTAGAGTAGTTTCATGGGTTTTCGAACATGATAACAAGCGCATCTGCGCGTGTGGAGGTTGCTTTTCATTTTTAATTCCCCCCAACAGTTTTATAATTAAGTACATATAATCTAAAACAGTTTTTTAGAACAAAATTACTTTACCCAAGAATCCGGATTATTGTTAAAATTCCTTGGAAAATATTTTTCGTCAAAATCTATATCAACAAAAACACGAAATTTTTTCAAGCATTGAGCAGCAACAAACCATATAATACCATGTTATCTTGTTGACTTTATTATTCAATAGACATTATCATATACAAACTTAATATCAGTGAATGGAAATCGTAAATTCACGCTGTTAGTCATTTCGTGGATAGGTTTATGAATTTATTCCGACACGAGCAAGTTCCAATTCAACTTTGTAAAACTCTTTAGTCAGAAAATGACTCGTCGACAAACAAATTAGAGAAAAATCAGTCAACAGTTTACATGTTTGTGTTACAAAGTTAAACCAAGTCTGTAGCTCAGTTTCGTAAATTAATTATAAACACATTGAATTTGCAACAATTTCCTTTTCACTGGTAAAATAACTACGCAGGTGTTACGAGAATTAAAGAAAACAACAATTAAAGTGCATAGCACGCCCGCATAATTATCTGAGACATCGTTTTGCAATTTGCTGTGCACCTGTTTGTAATTCAGTGCAACAAAGAGGCACCGAACTAAACTGGAAGCAAAAACTTGCATTCACAAAGTTATTGTTTTCTGTTTTTCCTTTGAAAATGTCTCAGGCATTAAATTAATTTCAAAAGTGAACGACCCACAAAGGCGAAATGTTATGAGCTGACGAGTTTCATTTTCAGATGTGAAGTGACATAACCTCAATGCATATTATTGCAACAGAAAAAAAATTCTGATTAATGATGGTTTCACAGAGATAACCGACATTTAAAAATTCTTACATTATTAAACCATTAAAGTGCAGTTAGATAAATACTAATCGATGATGTGTGTACACATGAATATTATTGATGGGATATTATGACGAAAGGGTTTGTAAATGATTAAAGTAAAAGTTCGATTACCTGTTTCCAAAATTCGTCTTCCAAAAATCAGCAGCGTCAGACTTTGTTATACGAAATTGGTCCCCCGCAAACAGTCCATTAGGAAATAATGCTTTCAATTCACTTAACATATGACTAAAAACTAAACTAAGTTTCGTTAAATTCCGTCTATAATGCGAGTTCTCATCAAACATTTTCTCCTTGCCCTCTTTAAACAATTTGATAGCTTGCTTACACTTACGCATTAAATTAATAATAAATATGTAAAAGTGTTCGTTTGAATGCAAGGATATCATATTATCCTCGTATTTAGAATAAATAAGTCTCAGTCTCTGGTAGGTGTCCGGTAGTATGTCCAAAATAAAAGGGGGCGAATTTTTTAGGTTCATTTTTTGATGTTGACACAGTTTCACAACTTTGTCCATTAACTTCCATGTCTTATCCAAAGTTCTTTTGTCGGTGGCGTACTTCTGATGTGTGCAGGCATCCGTGAAGGCGCCCTGCAGTTTTGAAAATATCGTCGAAAAGTTCTTGTGCTGGACAGGACGATTTCTGCCTGCCATTTTGATAAGTGTCTATATTTCTAACGGATTTAACGAAAATCACTATCGAACACAGTATTCTATTGAAAACATGTTACTTCACTATTATTGCACTGTATATTCTAGCGTTGAACGTAATACCGTACCATTTATATCGCACTGATAAGCCCGTGACACTATAGTTTTGACATTTTGTTTGAACGCTCTGAAGTTTGAAATGACGCGTCCTACACAACCGAATCATTGCTGCCAACATAAAATGCACGACTCATGAAAAAACACACAACTTTAAAATTATCAAAATTAAATTCAATCAATATATAAAGAAACTTCCTTTATTTAATTTTATTACTAGGCAATTATTAATTTTACTTATTGGTTCATTAAAAAAAAAAGGTGTTTGACTTTATAGTTTTCCGTAAGGTCTACGAGTTTGTGATTATATATTTCACCGATAGATGGCGTCTAAGAAGAAAATAGAATTCAAAATGAATATTCTTTTTAAAAAGAACAGTTTGAAGCAAACGAATTATTACATTGAATTATTTAGTATATTCAAAAAATAATGAGCGAGTAGTTTTATATAGCACCGAGCGACCGAAGGAAAATTTGTATGGGCCCTAAACCAAATAAATTATTTAGAAATTTCAAATGTCTAGTAAAAATTTTTTTTTTATCTTCAAGCTTAACTTTTCAATTGAATGTAAAGTTTTCTATCAAGAATTCCAATTTTCTAAGTGTTTTATGAGTTGAAGAAATTGCTCTGGACTCTAATTTTCGCCCCAACCGTCCTATCATTATTAGGAGCACAAGAAAATTAATTATATAATAGTATTCGGTCCTATTATGAAGCTTTGAGCTATAGGATATCTTCTCCATCACTCCTCGTCCTTCCTTAGAACCTGGTTGTATTTAAAGGATTACAACAGTGACATCTTAATTCAAATAAAATCGGAAAAAGCTTGTGAAATAAAATCGTACTTTTAATAGATTTATCTGGGCTAAACTTACATATATTAAATAAAAAAAGATTTATAGGCAACCCTAATTACTACTCTGATAGATAGACTACATCTTCGTACACTTGCAAAAAATAGAACAGATTTATGGGCAACCCTAATTGCTACTCTGATAAATAGACTACATCTTCGTACACTTATAATAATGTGCTTTTGATTTTGAACAATAAAGTGTGGGCGATCCCTTAGCAGCACTGTAAAGGAGTTCTCTCTTTGGTACAGCTGTTGTGGAACAATCTAGACGAATGACAAGTTTATTGAGTACGTTGGCAAAGCTGTGCGGCGCTTTTTCTTCGGAAAATGGCAGCGTCAGCGAGTGTGAGTTGCCAGACTACACAGCACTAGAAAATACTGGCTTGTACTGATATGCATTATGCCTTTTATACTGGGGGGGGTGTTCTGGTATATATAATTTTATTTCACACAATTTGTAACTTTTAACAATAAAACAGCAAAACGAATGAACAAAATGAAAATCAATAAATAACAATGTGTGCGACGCTCTGCTTCCTTGGCCGGTTATCATCTGGGCTATTGGAGGTCGAACTTTCGTAGTAACGGATGTTGAGTACGGGGTTGATATAGAGAATATCTCAGAGCATCTTGCTTCTGCTCGAGTTCTTCTTTCTCTCTCGTTCATCGGCTGGCTTTGACAAAGTTGATGGTTGTGCATAGTACGATATTGCTTGTCCTTAATAGGAAGCGTATGTAGATGATCTTGACAATTGAGACACGAAAGGGTTGTGCATTGCTCCTAACAAGTTGTGTATTGCTCCCGTGCATTGCTCTTAACAAGTTGTGTATTGCTCCCGTGCATTGCTCCTAACAAGTAATGCACGGGTGGTTTTGGAAATGCTTCCGACAGTTTAGTGCACGAAAGAGAGAGAGTGTGTATGTGTATGGCTTCTGACAAGTATTTGTACGGGATGCGCTCCCGACACTTTAGTGCACGGAAGAGTGTGTGTGTGATTGTATTTACACGAGAGGCTTTGGGTGAGTGCTTCTGACACTTGAGCGCACGAGATCAACGGAATTAAAACGGTTTGTTTTTATAGTATTTTTTCCGTAGCGGGGATGATGTAACCCTGCTTCATTGGTCTAAGGGTATAAACGAATCATCGATGATCAGAGCTGTATTTCATTCGTCAGGGGGTAGTCTTTTTGTGTTTATTTCGGAGGTTGGCTTAGCAACTAAATTTTGAGAATGCGATCTTATTTTCACACCATTTTATTAGTTAAGGGGGGCCTAAAATTTCTTTATTTGTGACGACTGTCATCGTTGTTTTGTTAAACAAATGTCTATGTGATGCTTCGCTTTATTTTTCTGTCGCTGTCTGATGTTTCAGTTTGACGTTTCTGGCAACGATCATTTTGACGTTTTGTAGTTATCTGTCATTATGACGGTCGTTGGGCAACGGGCGAGCTCCCACAACACGAATCAGTAATGAGCAGGGTTGCGTCTATTTGTCGGAGAGCAATACTTTTGTGTTTGATTTGGTGATTGTCTTAGTGATCCGTCCTAGTTGTTGGCCAATTGGAAAAGAATGTGGTTGTGCTTTAATTCGTTAGAGGGCGATCTTGATTTTGTTTATTTTTTGACGCTTGTCATCATGACCCTGTTACGTAGATGTCAACGTGATGTTTCGCTCATTTCTGTCAATGCGACGTTTGTCTTTTGACGTTTCTTGGCATCTGTCATCGTGATTTTGCTGGTCGCTAAGCAACGTGTGAGCCCCCTCAAAAGTTTAAAGTTTCAAATAAATTGCAAATTATATATGTACAGTCGTGAGCAATCAATTTTGGTCGTCATTGCTGTTAAAGTTTTGTATCTGACTTACATTGCATTAAAAATAAAGAGATTGATGTCTTAATTTTGGCTACCGGGAGTAATCTCTTAAAATTTTAATTTATTTTCGACATTTTTTAATATTTCCTTTTTTTTGCATTTATTTTTGACAAGTAATGCACAGGAGGCTTTGAGGAGTGTTCCCGATACTTAGTGCACAGAATCAACTGAAGTTAAAGCGCTTTTATAGGACTTTTTTGTAGCGGGGGGGGGTGAAGTAATTCTGCTATAGGTACGTGTTTGTTTATTCAACTCCGTTCACTTTTGTATTGTGTAATAGCATCTTTCTCATTCACAATTTTTAACCTACTTTGTATCTTGCTCATCCGTTTGAAAAATTTTGTGTTTATATTATTTCCATGACAACAGGCGATCTAATCACACCCTACTTTTTTATTTTTTTCATTTGGATTTCATTTGGATTAATTTTGTTGTCCAATGTCATTTTGATTTTGAATGCCTTTGATCTCCTTTCGCCATCACTGCAGATTGATTGGCTAGCATCTATCTGAACCTTCATTTTCTTTTGCTGAAGCGCTTTTATTTTAAGCAACAAATTCCCAACGTGCGCACCGAGTTCTTCGTGCCTAAAATCCTTTCAAAGTTTAGGCATTTCATTTTCCAGATTTTCTCGTTCTGTTTCAAATTCTTCAATTTCAAGCTCTTATTTTCTACTTTATTGGCCTTCAATTTTTTCAGGGCAATGTCAAATTCGTTCTCTTTCTGTTAAATGTCGTTCTTGACTTTTGCTATCAGGTTATCGGCTTCACTTATTGTTATTTTTTGATTCGCATTGTCATCCCTCAACATATCTAGTTAACTCTCGACTACCCCTTTCATTTCGCTTATTTTGTTAACTAAGTTTCCGTCCAGATTTTCGGTTTTGTCATAATCACTTTCGCCTTTAAGTCGTCGAACGATATTGTTAAGAGCCACAATCCTTTCGTTGGCTTGGTCCAAAGCTGACAGCCACATAGCCTTTTCTTTCTCGTGAGTTCGCTGGTTGAGTTGGGCTTGTTGTTCCAAGTCCAACACTTTTTCGTTGCTTACCAGTATAGTGGTTTCCAAATTTTGGACGACATCCTGGAGATAACTTTCATTTTGCGCATACTGCTGCATTTTAGTCTGAAGTTCTGAGATTTTCTGATCATTTTTCAATTTGTTCTGTTCTAGTTCAGTTAAACCTCGAGAAAGTTCCATAGTTTTTAAATCTGTTGATCTTCGGACGAAAATTTTGCATAAATAAGTAAATATGGGACGTGAATAGATCGCCTGTTGTCATGGAAATAATATAAACACAAGATTTTTCAAACAGATGAGCGAGATACAAAATAGGTTAAAAAATCGCGTGCGAGAAAGATGCGATTATACGCTCCAAGAGGGAACGGTGTTGAACAAATGAACGCAGCTAGTATTGGCCTAAGAGTGCAAACGAATCATCTATACTCAGAGCTGTATCTCATTCGTCGGGGGCAGTCTTTTTGCATTTATTCCGGAGGTTATCTTAGCGACCAAATTTGAGAATGCGATCTTATTTGCGAGCCAATCATGATCGAATGCATTTTCATTTTAATTTAAATTGTTTATTTGTGTCGACCGTCATCGTCGCTTTGTTACACAAATGTCACGCGACGCTTTGCTCGTTTTGCTGATTGACGTTGAGTAACTTTGCGTTTAGTGTCACATTGTCAATCTGACATTTCTCGTTGTCTGTTAATTTGATCTTTCTGACAATTGTCATTTTGACGTTTTGTAGTCATCTGTCATTATGACGGGCGCTTCGAATTTCTTGTTTTCTTTCTTTCGTTAGCCACTGTACTATTCTTATTTTACTTTAGGTAAATTGTATTTTGTATTTAATCACTAATTAAAACGACATGCCTACACGTGTTTAACAACACAATAGAAAACATTTTTTTATGCTGCGTAAACCCGAATACCTTTCTGGGGCCAACGTTTCACTCCACCATAGCTTCGAAGGTATTGTTTAAGTTAGAGCTTTGAGTTACAAACATAAATTTTAGTGGGCGTAAGTTTCCAGCTTAATCTCCAAGATGACGCATGTTGTTACTTTCCCCTATGTGTGAATTTAATTTGCACAAGAGACCAAGATGAATTGTTAATGTTGACTAAAGACGTCGTAAGTTTTTAAGCGTTGGGGCGAAACCACAGTAACACGATAATAAATTTAATCTGTTTCATTCATTCATTAACGTTACCTACATATTGTTATAAATCTCATTAATTATTTCGACTAGAATGTTTGCAGAAATTAAGTGTATTGAGCACACTTCAGGAGACGTCTATAAAATCATTGATTTTCGCTCTGACGCATTATTGTTCATAAAACAGATATCTCTGCGACGTAAAACACACATAACGTTCCTCGTCGGCTTCTTCCGAAACAGATGAACTTGAAGCTCCGTCGCGTCGTGCAACTTTTTTTTGGTAATCTAGAAAGATCACTTCAATTTCGGGTCGACTCGACGCTGCAGTTATCGCGACGCCTCTAGCCAACTCTAATACTCCGGCGCTATTCATAAAACATCCCCTCAGCTTTTGTTAGCGAATCCCTCTGCTGAAACAGATATTAGCGTATCTCGGCTGGGCAGAGGAGCTTTTATTAGTAGGAATGTAAAAGGAAGCTCGTTCGGGCGTCGTTACAATTTTTAATAAAGCGTCGTCAAAATTGGAAATAATATTTCGAAATTACGTAGTTTTAGAATAGTCACAGGCCACATTGTAATTAATGGTTCGTAAGACTAAATCTACTTGAAGCTTTAATAGGATTGTGCATCCTTGAATGATAAGCTTATACAGACGACGACCATATTGTTTAGGATTAATTAATTGTGTCGTGATAAGTTATCATTTCAATTACCCAATCCATTTAGTATAATTATTGCATTAAGCTTATAATAGAACCAAACAAATTAAAGGTTCAGTTTATAACCGCACCTTATAGAGACTGTCCAGGATAAGTCGAGCAGTATCTGACCAGGTTTCAAATATTTCTTATAAGTTTAGTGCGCAATCTAGGAAAAATAAAGACTAGCTGTATTTTAATTTGTCTAATGAGTGCTATAATAATTCACTCTCCCACCCTTAAAAGCATTTAGTGGATTGCTCATTTTCTCTTGCGTCTTCCGCTGACAACTTCGACTTTACAAATTTCTGAAAGTGAAGTCTTTCGTTGCGTGTTAATCCCACCTACAATGGAGGCAGGCCTAATTAAATTAAATGGTCTTTGCGTCTTTGCTATACATTTTGAATAAAGGCGGCGGCGCGTCTTATTTCTCCTGAATAACAATTAATTTAAACGATCTTATCTGCAAAAAGGTAACGCAGAATAATTTCGCACATTTCTCTTAAACAAATATAGCCTACAAGAAGAAGAATGCAGTTGTAGCATAACATTGAAAACAATCTTATTTATTCATATTTAAAAATGATAACCAGAGTTCGGATATTTTGGAGCCTTGCCATGGCTACGTAATGAATGGGTCCTCGTATTGCGTAACCATAGCAACGTTCCGAAATCTCCGAAGTTTGACGATAACTGACACTCATAAATACCGAGTGCTTCATTAAAACTTGAAAAACGGCAGAGAACAGGAGAGGCTACAGTATAAAATAAAATGAAAAAACGTTCGCTTAATCAGTACCCATTCTACTTCGCCATACATTTTAGACACGAGGTTTATATAAAAAACAAAGAATTTAGGATGAAAGTGCATAAACTAGGCGTTTTCAACTTAAAATGAAAAACATTATATAACGCGATTTTAGAATGTAGCATCATGTTCACATACAATATACAAAGTGAATGTCATAATTAATTAAACTACTAGTACATAGAACTCTTACTTTTTGAATAATTTCTCCGTTAAATTATTTCGATTCTAGCGACACAATGCTTAGTGATTTGCTGTAATAAGTAGTGAGCCTGGGCTTGCATTCAGCATGAAGGCGTAGTTCTTGACACACTTAAAGAATATAATGGGAGTAATAAGAGCGCGTCAAAGTAGGCGCTTTAGGAAAGCTTTAACGACTAGACGAAAGCTTTGTAAAAAAATCATTGTTTAAAATAAGAGTATTTGCTGAAACACTTTGCTTCTAATTAAAAAAAAATATATATTCCTAAAATACATACATGTGCTCATTACTAACGTGAAATTATAATAACAAAAGTAGGAGTAAAAAAAAGATATTTAGATTAAAACTAAATTATAACTCTGAGGTGATAATTGTATACCCCCCTTCCCCCGTTGAATAAATTTAAAAATAAGCCGTGCAGATCGGGTGATATCTAAGTACTGTGTTTATTTTTACGGCGCACGCAAATCGCTCGTTTACCCAAAACTTACTAGGCAATTGAAATATGTCAAATGTTCTTTTTTATCTTGAAGTGAGATGTTATTTATTTAGATCATTTTTAGTTACGCCAATGCACCATTAAAAAAAAAAGAAAAATAGTATTTACCGATTTATTTAAAAAAATAATTTTTTAATGAACAGAGAATCAAAAGACCTAAATATTAATTATTAAGTTTATCACTGGCAGGAAATTATGCCAGTTAAATAAAATTATGTCCAAACGAAATCTGAAGGCAATTTTATATAGTTAAGCTGGAGGTCGTCGTTTTGCTAAAATAAAAAAAATAGGAAGACACTATATGTTCATTTATAAAATAAGACATTTTCAATTTCTGTCTATAACAAATATTGGAATATATGATTTCTGTTTACGTTCGTTTCTTTTACAAATAAAATTTCTTTTGCAATTAAAATGACGATACGTCCCTGGTTAAGAAAAAGTAGCAGATGAACGAAATAAATAAAATCATAAGAGTGTTTTATAGTTTTATTGTAAGAAATCGGTATTTTGCAAATCTTTAAGTTCATTGCGTTAGTTGAACTTTATAAAGGGTTTTCCAATAGGGTCGGGTCGATGTTGACAGGCTGTCGCGGCCATGTTGTTTTGCCGGGGTCTGTCAAATCTGTTGTTTATTATTCAGACACTGATGCCAAATCACCATTGCAAGTTACACGATTGAGCAGCACGTCCAAATGATAAAACTTTATTATCAAAATGTGTGTTCGTTTATGCAAACGTTACGCGCGTTGCGCCCATTTTATGGAGACACGGTGGCTTTTCAAAGTCGACTCTCCAACGTTTGGTGGCCAAATTTGAGACGACCGGTTCGGTAAACGATCAGCGAACACCCGTACGTCAAAGGAACGCCAGAGAACATCGCCGCTGTCCGTGAAAGTATGCAGGAGAACCCGAGGCAGACAATTCCTCGCCGTGCACAAGAACTTGGCCTTTCGCAGACTTCAATTTGGCGAATTTTGCGTCGGGACTTGGGCCTGTATCCGTACAAGATCCAACTAATCCAGGAGCTCAAAGTTAATGACCATAGACAACGCCGTTTGTTCGCTGAATGGAATTCGGTGCGTTTGGACGAGGACCCCAATTTTGACCAAAAAAACATCGTTAGCGACGAGGAGCATTTTTGGATGAATGGCTATGTTAAGCAGCAAAATTGCCGTATATAGGACGACACCAACCCACACGAGGTTCATCAGGTGGCAATGCATTTACAAAAGATTACCATTTGGTGCGGATTTTGGGCCGTACTTCTTTGAAAATATCGTTGGTGAGGCCATCACCGTCAACGGCGAGCTCTACAGATTTCTTTTGGCCCGAATTGAACTATATGGACGTGGACGACATGTGGTTCTTGCAGGACGGACTTATGTGTCACACAGTGAACGCCACGATGGACATTCTGCATGAACGATTTGAGGGTATGGCTATCTCTAACGGAGGTGACGTGAATTGGCCACCAAGATCATACGATTTGACGCCGCTAGACTTTTTCTTGTGGAGTTTTCTGAAGTCGCAGGTCTATGCCAATAGGCCGCAATCGACCGATGACCTCAAAGTCAACATAACCCAGGTCTTCGCTCAAATTCAGCCGGATCTATGCGGCAGAGTCATTGAAAATTGGAGGTCTAGGATAATTGCCAACGTGCAAAGCCGCGGCGGACATTTGAACGAGGTCATATTCCATACATAATTGCATACATGTGCCTTTCAAATAAAAAAAGAATTTCGTTAATACCTCACACACAGCTTGTTTTATTCCATTTCAACATCGACCCGACCCTATTGGAAAATCCTTTAGAACGTCGCCTAAATGTCCGCGTAAGATACACCTACCTAAAAAAAATCTTTTTGAAAGACTTTGTCGTCATGAGTCTTTACTGTATCGGAGAATATCAGCTGCACGTTGCAACATCAAACAGTTGCTCACTTAACTCATCAAAGAAACCGGCATTATGCAAGGATTAGCAAACATGATAGAGTGGACTTGACCTATAAACGGAATTGACGTGATCAGTCGAAATATGATTTTGCCAGTGCAAATTAGTTCGTGTTAGTGCGCGAAACGTTCGCTTAATTTGTACTGGCAATTCATGGAAATTTATTGAAATCAGTAATACGATGTCCGAACTGCTCGATGAAGTGCCTCTGGACATACAACGTGATATGTGGTGATTACACCATGGTGCACCGCCACATTTTCAACGTAATATGTGGAATGTTTTAACAGTTCAGTTTGGAAATCGGTGTATCGGGCGCGGTGGGCCAGTAGCTTGGCCTCCCCACTCGTCCGATACGAATCCCTCAGACTTTTATTTGTGGGGCCACGTGAAAAGTTTGGTTTATAAAGACCCCATTAACACGGTTGAAAAACTTCACAATCGCATTTTTGCCGCAGCAGAAATAATTCGAAATAATGCGAATCGAATGTTTCCTGGGGTACGTGCATCATTCAGAAATCATGCGACTAATATCATACAACAAGAAGGGGACAGAAGAAGAAGACAGAATTTGGGCATATTAATATAATTTCTGTCTCGCTCTCGTCGTAAAATCTTATCTCGACGAGGCATTGTAAAATTTGATAAATCTGAAAGTAAAGGATAATTCATTTCCCCATAACCACTCGTTCCTTGTCCAGATGTTTGAATATTAACACACGTTGTTAATAACAAAAAAACGAAGATGGAAACCAGAATTTAAAACATTGTAACAAATAAACACATTCGTAATCTGTTTGGTTTGTTAACTATTATAATTTCGTTTTGGGTGCGACGTTCAATGAGAAACAAATTTTATTATTATCAAAGACGAATTATTAACACAAATCTGTAGAAAGTCTAACAAAATTCAAAACGTGCGTTCGGTGTGTTAATTTTTAAAGCGACGGAATTACCTATCATAAGTTATCGTTCGCTTCGATGTAAGTATTTCATTCTTGTAAACCTATCAGAACGTAATTGATTTTAATTAATCTCATAGCAGTTAATACACTTGTACGACGCATTTATCATCAGCTGTGCAACTGTGTGTTATTAGTTCACGGTCAAGTTTGACGTCTGTACAATTCTGAGTAATTGCGTGAATCATTTTTTTTTGCAAGCTATAAAAGATGCAAACTTTTGTCGTCTTATGCATGGGGGTAACCTGCATTTTGTATAAGTTTATTTAAGACTCACTTGTATAATTTCGATTGAAATTCCTTTTCCGTAAAGTGGGTCAAAATCTACTCCTCGTGGGACTTACTCCGACCAAGTTGCTACTGTATAAGGTACAAATGAAGTAATTCTTATGCCGGAAGTGACCTCAAAGCTTTTATGATTTTTTCCATTACCGGATGTTTGTGGGAAAAGCACTTTAGTGCACACGATTCCTCGTGATTCACAACGAGTGAGCAATTGTTCTGTAATTTCTGATTTGCAGATTGCATTCTTGAAGAAAAATAACAATAACAATTAATTTATTAATAATACTTTATTATAGAAACCGGATCTTGCTTGTATATACGGGGCAACAAGTTTTGAGTGATGCAAAAAAGTCGTCGTTCTTTGAAAACGAAAAAGTTGAAAATTGCCCTTATCTGAAAGCGGGTGCGATTCGCAATTACGCCAAGAGCGAGGTGGAATTCTACTTTCAGCCGTTCTGCACGATTATACGTGCAGACTTCGTCCTGCATCCCTTTTCTCAGCCATCAGGATGTGCGCCGGATTTCCTTCCGACTTGGCGCACGCGTGCGCCAAAACTACCCTGCGGCCGCAACCGCTGGCGTTGTGTCATCAGTGTGTGCACCCCCCGTGTGATATGCAATCGCGCTTCTTCCCGCTCCCGTGTGATTTCTGAAAGAAACATGGGCAAGAAAAATTCCAAACTAAAGCAGGACACCATAGACAGGCTGACCACAGCGACTTATTGTAAGTCACCCCAATTTTTTTTTATAAACTAAATTCCGCATTGACACGGCATAACTTTTTTTTTTTTTTTGAAAAATCTCCAGTCGAAGTGCAAACGCAATCACCGGAAAGAGTTTCCTCGAGTTTGCCGTAATTCGAAAACTTAATATTGCATTTCGAAAAGTTTCGCAAAGTTGTGCGCGAAGGAAAGATTTGGGGCAAATACCGGCGATAAAGTTAAAAACGGAAGTTAAATGTAGATTTCTACGTACGTACGCACACGGGTTGTTTACACGCAACACGCCCCTTTACGCAAATTTCAACTGCCCCCTTGAGAATGCGTTCGTCATTACGTTTTGGAATTGTTTCGTTATGCTTTCTGCTGCTGGCTGGTAGCTACTTAGCAATTCGGTTCAAAGATCAATAAGTTTCTAGAAAGATTTCGGACGATGATAATCTATTTTAAGAAACAATAGTTTGCTGTAAATTATCAAAGTAAAAGGTGATCGGTTAGCAACAATAGGAATACAAAAGTTTTTTTTTTATTAAACTCGCTGACGTGTTTGAATATTACTTTTAATAATAATTTATTGCTGCAAACTATGTATATGCGGATTGTGCGTTATTATGAGAACGAACTGATAAGATAGGACATAATTATTGTTTGTATGTATGTATGTAAATGTAGCCTAGCTAATTGTGTTGTTATTTAACTATGTATTAGGATGCGCGTTCGTGTAATTTAATGCCTACATTTTGACCATTTTTGCGTGTAACAAAAAATATTAATGTGTATTTCAAACTTGTATATCGGGCGCAAATCGGATTTATGTTTTTGCTCCAATGCGAATCGGAATATAAAATTGAAAGTTAACTCACACTAGTCACATTCAATTCAATTATGATTCCGTTCGGTGCATATAATTGATTTGTTATTGAGGCTTTTTGTTATAGTTTAGAGATTTATTCACGCAGAAAAAAATGGGGTAGCTTTTTACTTTGTTAAAATGGATAATTAGTTTATTCATCTTCAGTAACAAGTACGTTACAGTTTAATTTTGTTTACCTCACACTTAGTTTGGCGTTTTGAGCAAAACCTGAAAATCACAAATGACTAAAACTGAATAAAAAGTTCTTTTTTAATGCCTGCGACCGCCCTGCCTAAAACAAGCGGATATTGAAAAGTTACGTTTTTCATAAGGACTGCATGAATTTTAAAGCTCCGCGTTGGTCTCCGCCCGAAAGTTCGTGTTTTGTAAGCAGATGGTCAGAAAAGTTTTGCGGAAGCTTTTTGCTTTATCTATATTTCATGCCGCTGTGACGAACTTCTTATGTGGAGCTACGTGAACTACTTGATAGTTAAGATCTTCCTCAATCCCCGCAAAAACAAAATAATGCAATTTTTTATGTGAGGAGGAGAAAGACATTTTGCTCTTCGTTTCATCTACAAGAAGTATTTATTTACAATTCGTTTAGAAACTAAAAATTTATTTTATAGAATTTATTTATTTCATTCTTGCCTTTTACCTTCGGCCGTCTATTTTCATCAGCTTTCCTCCCCCCGTCCCCCAGATTTTTTGCTGTTTTCACATAATACGCGACTCTTATTTTCCTGATTGCGACATTGCTCGCTTCATTTAACCCGAACAAGAACTTGAATTTCTTTTTACGACAGCAGCGTATGAGCTTAGATTCTCTCAAGCAAATAAGACGTATCAAAAATGTACTCCTTTGATGTATCCCTTTATTTATTAATTTTTTTTTCGCTTAGGATAGATTAAGGAAATTATAAAGAGCTGAGAGATTTTACTGCTGTGTTTGTAAAAATAAAAACAAATTAATTAATACGTATCATTTTTTTTGTTTACTTCGATTTATTAATTAGAAAACAGATTGTTTATCGTTTACATAAGTAAAAAAAAAATAATCTCTTAATCGCTTCAGTAATCGATACAGTTCGTTGCCAGAATGTTTTAATACTAATTGGTTTGGTTTCTCTCGTTTGCTTTAATCTCGAAAGAAATAAAAGTCGCCTCGCGGAAGGAAGGGCGTAGGGTTTATAAATGAAACTTTAAATGAATGGGTACAACTTAATGCGGATATCTTGCTTGGTTTCCGAGAGGTCGCAGAGGTACCGGTTCATCACTTTATCTTCAGGAAAAGTCTCAGACACAGACTTGCAATATCGGTGCAATGTTGACAGACGAATTAATAATCGCTTAACAAAACGCTTTTTGAGTTCAGGAAAAAAACCTACGTTCTCCTCCTTGTAATATAATATATTATTATTATTATTATTATTGAGAATAAGGTCACGTATCTATAACCTTGTACTTACTTACGTATTTTCGACATGACGATAACATATCGTCCGCAGATGATTATAATTTTATACTATTTGCGATGCATTTCGACGTGTCAAGTTTTTCTTTTTGATTTATGGTCGAGCTTTTGGCTCTTCGCGAAGGAGCTTTTCCCGATAGCATTCACCGGACCTGTTTATAATGCATCGTGCCGTGTTTCAGCGTGAATAATGGCACGGTGTATCTGAGTGCTTTTTTTTACCGAGTAATAAAAGCTCCTGTAAAATGGTTCCATTATTAGAATACGAAAATAAGCAGGGCGGTGCTTCATAAAATTACAGGAAAAATGAACGGAAGGCGATGGAAATGAACGAAAGACGACGAAATTACTTTCCATTTTAAATGGGAATGTGACTTCATTTGTATTGCTTTTAAAATTAATGTACGAACGTATTAAAGATTGATAAAATATATACAAACATAAAAGTGTTTTAAAGTTTTTATGATTGTAACGGCGGGGCGTCAGGCGTGAGCTTGACCTATAAACGAAATTGACGTGATCAGCTGAAATACGAACTCCAAAATATTTAATAATTGAAGATTCTTGTCCGGTGAAACTTTTATGATAAATTATTTTAACGGACGCTTAAAATTGGCACTATTTTCACTCCTGACGAAGCTATCAATCGATAGTGAAACGTAGAGCGATAGTGTCAATTTTAAATGTCCGTTAAAATAGTTTATTATGCCAAAATATTTACTTGACAAATGTATGCAAATCACCTGAAGTAAATTAGTCCGTAAAAATTGTGTAAAATAAGGACTTTGAACATTTTGAACACTTGCTTTGACAGGTAAATAAATAAATCACTACAACACGAAAATAATTCAAATCTCCTTGGTAAGAAAAATAGGATTTACCAAAGTGTTTTGGAAAACATTTTTTAATGTATAGAGAATGAAAAAATTAAGTACCATTTCAAAAATGTATTAAAATAAACAAATAAATAAATATATTTTACAAGTAGCTTATAATAATTTAATAAATATATGTCCAAATGAAATCTGAAGACAATTTTATATACTTAAGCCGAAAGATGATCGTTTTGCTAAAATAAAAAAATGTTTCATTTACAAATTTGTAATAAAATTTAAAACGATGATTAAGGAAGAGCAGCAGATGAACGAACTAAATACAATGGTAAGAGTGTTTTATAGTTTTATTGAAAGAAATCGGCATTTTGCAAATCAGTAAATTCATTGCGTAAGTTGAATTCTATAGAACCTTGCACACGCGACCGTGGAAGATGCACCCACTTAAAAATTATTCAAAAGACCTGCCTTTTCAAAGGCTTTGCCGTCATGAATTATGATTGACCTTTGCAATAAAACTTTTTTCGAAGAATAGTAGCTGCATGTTGCATCATCAAACAGTCGCCAGCGTTATGCAGGCATAAGCAAATGTGATACATGATGGACGAATTAAGATGTCTCATAGGGCAATTGTCCCACATGCTAGTTTTTTTTCGTAATCGGAATTTCCGGGTATAAACTATATAAAAGAGGGCTAGGTCTGATGCTAGGGTATTACACAGTTAGTAGTCGTATGGTCATGTACATCATCGAGAGTCCGAAGGCGGAATTAACATTCATTGAATGTCATAGTATCTCATCAAACTCCGAAAATTCGTCCGTCTCTCTGTTTCCAATATCATGGTTTTGATGAGAAGACATTGATTTATTTGCCAATTAGTTATGTTATAAAAACTAACAACTGCCTTATTTGATATGTAAAATGCAGTTTCTTCTTGTTATAAAATTATTTTAAACTTGAATTTGCGTTGTTTCGCATGATATCGTCTTGACTTTGATATCATATTGAGATAATGAATTTTACATGTGCCTTATTATGCGCTTCAATAATTTGACTCAGGTAAAATTTTAAAAAAATTGAAACTTTGTTCTGCGAATAACTCGGTAACCAGCAAAGATAAAAATTAAAATTGTATGGCAAAATATTTGTCTTTCGATGCTCTATCACATATGTAAAAAAACTAGATACTACATGATTTTTGAGTCATTGTTTTAATATTGTTTAGAATTTCGCTTTATACCAAATTACCTAATTCGGGTTGCAGTTGTATTCCTATTTTGAATATATACATTTATATAAATTTTTTTATTATTTTTAAACTAAAATCTCCTCTAAAAAAAGAATGTACAAAAAAGAAGTGTAATTTCGACAATTACGAAAAATATACCGAGTGATTTAAAAAAATTTTCAATTCTTGCTATAAAATCTGGACGACATGTCTTAGCTTAAGTGAATAGTACGTCATTTTACTCCTTGATGCTGTTTTACAGTGAAGCTAAGATATTCCGTTTAAATTCTATGGCAAGATAAAAAAAATAAAAAAAACACTTGGTACATAGTTGCGGGCAAGGGCTAAAATCTCAATCCATATAAAGAGCGCATTGAGAGTAATTTCTGGCTAAATAAAGCTCAAACCAGAAACGTACAAACAAAGATATCGCTACTTGTTCTTTATGGTTTGATCGAAATTATGGTGAAAGAGTGAGGAGAAGCGGAAACTGTTGATTTTTTCAGTGTAAATATTTTTTGTAAAATTTAAATTAAGATATAGAGTGTTTAGGTGTAATAATAACCCGTGCTCAATGTCTTTTATAATCAAGTGGTGACTAGTAAGGATCGTTGGTACGGGGCGGCGCGGCGGCGGTTCCCAATGTAGTGAATTTTGCAAAAATCTGTAACTTCGCCATTTATTGATATTTCTTAATCAAATTTTGTATTCTTAATGGAAAAGAGTTAAGGTTTAACGTGTTCAATGAAAAATCACACAAATGTGAGTAATTTATTAAAAAGAAAATAAAGATTTGCGGAAATATAATTAGTTACAAATGCTATACGCAGAAGATGCAAATCATTATTAAAACTAGTGCAAAATAATATTAATTAGTGATGTAATATTTATAGTAATAAGTTGTAAAATGAAAAATGAAAATGTGTGCAAAAACTAAGCGAAGAAAATATTATGAATACAATTGTCCTGGAAGGATCTTCCAGTAAATCTAATGCTTCGTCATCGAGTTATCATTTGCGGTCGAAAAAATGGAAACACCTGTGTTCGTTCTAGATACGTTCTAGTTCTCCAGTGCTAGGATTATCAGATTGCATTAACTTGATCTTGTACAAATAATTGAAGCATTTTCAAAGAAAAAACCATTAATAATGAAAACAAAACATTATTTTCTGGATTAGGAAGAATTGGTAAATATAAAATAAAATTAAAAGAGGATACTAAACAAATTACATTGGAGACATAATTTTGTGATTGTGGAGGAACCAACAAGCATTCAAGATCAATTTTTTATTAGTATAAAATGTCAACTGATTTAGAAAAGTTGTCAGGTTCCTGTAAAGTATGTGAAAAATTTAGCAACTCAAGTACTAGTAAACTTATTACGTTTCATGAAAAAAACGTTCATAAACTAAATTTTTACGTGGAACCAATGTTTTTCAAATTCTTCTATGACAGTGTCATACTTTTTACAATCACTGTCAGATAAGACAAAAGTATTGAAGATAAAATAGCTACCTCATATTCGTCGTTTTTCTTTTCATAAGCAATAGCATTGAAAACTGTTTCAAATTGCTGTTTGAACTTCCTCCAAATTGCTCCATCTTCTTGGCTAATCAAATGACTAGGCGGGTTAAATATTCCATTCTTACACTTTATTAAACAAAACTTTAGTCTATGTACTTTATTATAAAAATAATTTGCATCATGTAGGATGATATTCCCAAAACATATTTTTGGCAAACGATTACATGGAGCGGGACTACAGTGCGGCGTCGGGCGTGAACTTGACCTTTAAACGGAATTAACGTGGTCTACTGAAATACGAATTCCAATATTTACTTGACAAGTGCACGCAAATCAACTGAAGTAATTTATTTACTACAAACTGTTTGAAATGAGGATAGCATTTTGAGCTCCTACATTGACACAGTAAACAAATAAATCACTACAACACGAAAACAATTTAAATCTCAAGAATTCTTAATTTATTTTTGTTCAACTTAAATTTAAATTGTATTTGTTCCCACAAGCAACGTGTGCGTCATAAAATCTTTTTGTGACCCAATATTACGCGTTACCCTTTCCTTGCATTTTAATCAGTAGGTTTTCTTTATTCGCTTATTCGCTTTATTCGTTTATTCGGTTTCTCGCTGATATTTGAATAATAACAAACTTTGTTAATAACAAAAAAACGACGAATTTACCTGCTGGCTTTGATATATCTATTTCACTACTGTAGACCTTTGAAAACGTAATTGACTTTAATTTATCTCATTGCAATAATACACTTGTATGACGCATACATCTACGTAATACCATAAACGTTTGTTGCACGCTTTTTTTTTGTCGGTTTTTCAAGAATTATCCTGTACGTATAAGAGTAATTACGTTCGAGATTTTCCGGTTTAAGTTCGGGAGTAGACGTTTTAAACTTTTTTGGATTCTAATTTATTTGGTCACTGCACATGAAAATACTAACTACCCCCATTTAAACTGGAAAAGGGTAGCGGAATTTACAATCGACTTGCCAGACGTACAAAAAATGTTGGAAGTAATTTACTGAACTTGAACGTCACCGCAGCAGTATTGAACCACTTTGAGGTGTTCATTAATACATGCTATATTTATTATCAGTCTTTACCTCATTTAAATAAATTGAATATTAATAGTTCGAATAGTTTAATATTGATTTGTTAAGACGGAGGACAGATCACACATGGTTATTACTGAATACACACGAAAGCAGATCAGGCAGTGTTTTATTTATTTACTATTTTCTTTGAAGTCCTCTTTTAATGAAATTATAAATTGTAAAAGCAGAGGTGGTAGACTGCGTTAAGTTCAATTACGACATTTTTGGCTGAGTATGTAAGGTATCTTAGCGACTAAACTTCATGATTACGTACTTTTGTTTACTGTGGTTGATTTTAGGTGAAAAGTCGCCAAACGGAAAATATTTTCTCTAGGCTTGCCTCTTTCTAAATGACCGGATCAATTTATTTGGGACACCCCATGCTAAAGTCAAAGCAAAAAATGGATTGAATCTAAACTCAAATTTAACTTTCTGACCGAGGTAATTGCAATATAATTACGTGGAAACTCGTGCACGAACAGAAGGGGGTTTGAGGGGGGGGCGATATCGTTGGCACGAAAAAAGAAGGTGTTTACCATAATCGATTGAACGCCCCCTCACACAAACCGATAATTAATATTCGCTCGCATTTACATATGCAACTTTCGAACGCGTCCTTTTCGCGTGACCGGGCGCCGGCTGTAATCGGTTTTCACGCAGGGAAAAAGGTTTATTGTGACCGTTCCCTGGTGACAATTTTTCGAATAAATCATTCGGTTGCAGACCAATTTTTGATGATTAACTAACAAAAAAAAATTATATTTTGTACACACACATAATTTTCAAAATAGAACGCTTTTAGAACATCAGTATTAAATGACACATGCAGGAGACACTGTGTTAATTTAATGGAAATTTCGATGGCACCTTTTCAATATTCAATAAAATTCGTTTCGCGAGAGAAGATTAAATTTAATTTTGCTATTGTTTACTCTTCAGGAAAATTTCAATCAGGACGCCACACGATACGTCGTCACGGCGTAATTTTTCATTGTCACCGGTGATGTTCGAAGGCGATAAAGATCGTGAAGTGACAATAGGCGAGCTAACGCAAGGTGATTATAAATAACGTCTCAAATTATTTTCCGTGGAAAATTTATATTTATTACGACGACGTAAAATTCCCTTCCCCTTTTGTCACGGCCACATAAATTTAAACCAAGCGGCAGCTATTAAGATACACGTAATAATTCCTTTCTCATTTTTTTAGTCACGTATTTTATGTCGAAGTCACAAATACGAGGGGTCGTTTTTATATTCCCGAACTAAGCATGAAAAGAAGATATAAGAACAGCAACAGAAACTTTATTTTTCAATATAGGTCCCTTGTTTTTGAATACAAATACTACATTGTTTCGCAAAATGCCTTTCAATAGCCGCTATAAGTTCGTCATCGTCCCTAAATTTTGTTCACCTTAGTGTTTTTTTGAGATTTGGAAACAAAAAATAGTCACAAGGGGCTAGGTCCGGACTATAAGGCGTATGGTCAATTTCTACGAATCCACATTCAGCAACCGCAGCTTTTGAAAGTCTTGACTTGTGGAGTGGTGCATTGTCGTGGAGCAACAGGACACGTTGCGACAGTTTTCCGCGCCTTCTCACTTTAATAGAATCTCTGAGCCGATGCATTAAGCTTGCATAATACTTTCCTGTTACCATACTACCTTTATTCAGGTAATCAATCATTAAAATTCCTTGGCAATCCCAAAAAACCATTATCTTTCCTGCAGAAGAGGTGATTTGAAGCTTCTTGGGAGGGCTGGAGCCCTTAATATGCCACTGAATCGATTATTGTTTCGACTCAGGATCAAAATCAGGTTTCATCTCCGGTGACAAGTCGATTGATAATTAAATCTGATTTATCTCCATAAAGCGTTAAAAATTGTTCACATGTCTTCATCCTGATACGCATTTAGAATGGCGAAAGCATTCGTGGAACCCATCTCGGACTCGCCTTTGTCATTTCAAGGTATTCGTGTAGCATTCTGAAGACCGTGGTTTCCGAAACTCTTAATAAAGCTGCTAATTGTCGCTTCTTTAATCTTGCAACTTCCAGTACCAAACATTTGGTTCTTTCAATAACACACATGATGATCACATCAACAGGCCGACCTGGACGGGAATCATCATCCAGTGATTCTCGACCATGTTTAAACAATTTTGACCATTCACAAGTAGTCGACTTGGAAGGATAATCATCCCCGTATACAGCCAACATTTCTTCACGAATAATTTTTGGAGCTTTTCCTTGTTTTGTTAGGAATTTTGTAACTGCTCGATATTCGAGTTTGTTCATTTTGATACGTGACAATACAAACTGACATATATTAGAACTAATACTACTGCAATAGTTTTATAAATTGTCAAATAAGTTACCAAGGCACATGTGATGAAAAAACAATATAATGAAAAATTACATTAAAATTGAAAAGTGCCTAGTCCGGGAATGTAAAAATGACCCCTCGTATAAGTAATTTTGTTTACAATTCGCTTCAATTTAAGATATTGGAAAGCATTTAACGTCCCAACAATTCGCTTTTACCCCTTGGGAACATATGTACTTGGTCTAGACATGTCGTTACACTATACTTTTACGATAGGCACATGAGCACTTTTATGACCGAAAACGCCATAAACCATACAAGTAACAAATTGATTAACAATATTTTTTTATCCCTATTCTGATCGCCGTTTTATTACATGACATCGTTTTAATTTTTTCCTCTTTTTAATTTAAGACTCACCCTTTGAATTACGACTACTGCGCGAAACACAATGAACACGAGTGTAACGGCAGCGATTTATTATTTCAGAATTTAGCGGAATGAAGGAGGCCGCTGTTTTCGACGAGAATTAGGGGATTACTACGCAATAAAAGTCTCCCTTAACTTTTCCCCAAAATTTGCATAATTGAATTGCAAAACTAAAAAACTGTGACGGCGACGCTTTCTCGGATTGCCCCGCGTGCTTATTGCAGCAGCGTGTCTCATAAACGCGGACGAATTTGTAATTAATAATAAATTCGGGGAGGGAGGGGGAGTGGATTTTCAGATTCCTTTGTGGAAGGCTTAAACTCGGATCAATGCGAACAACAAAAGAAGAAAGTTTGAAACTATGCAACAACTTTTGCGGTGCGTTTAAATCCCCGTTTATTTGTAATGATTTTCACAGAGTTCAAGTTAAACAAGATGAAGTGCGTTTACTTTTGAAAGTCTAGACTTTGATTTACACGTTTAATTTTACCTTGGAACACCTCATTGTCTTCGTGCAAAATACATTTATAAACCACAGTAAATTTAAAACGTTGATTTAAGTAGGCTATCACATTTAATTTAGTCTGTCATAGAGAAGTTATCTTCTCGATCGTAAATCGATAGTTCCGGTTTGCGCTTTCGCCGAGCATTTTTCCAGAATTGATGTGAGTAAAATTAACGGTTCCTAAAATCTGTTCGGGAAAGATGAACCTCACCATCGGATAAAATCCACAACTTACGAAAGACCTCCTCGTAAATCATAGGGAGCGAAAGTGCGTTGAAACATGCGAGCTTTGGGCGTAAATTTTATTTTGTTTTATCTGAGTTTGTTGTTAAATTACTTCGTGTTCGCCTTTATTAGTTTATAAACGATAGCTTTCCGAAATAGAACACGCCTAATTAATACTGGGTGTTTCATTGAAGATGTATCAAACTTGATATGTGGGTAGATGTCGGGAAAAGAAAGAAAAGTTTCTTTGTAAAATTTTCTCTGTAATGAATAAATATAGAGAAAATCGAAGGGAAAGCAAAGTCGCATATTTTTAGGATGGAGTTTAAATGAGAATGACTGGATTGTTACTCAAACTTACTTACTTATCTGCAACCTCTTCTATCTTCGGTGTAGAGGTGATGATGATTTTTTCCCACTTTTTCTGTTTTAGCCTCATTCTTCGCTTTCGCCCAACTAAAACCTCTCTTTTTTAATATGTCAGCAACATCCTCTTTCCATCTTCTTCTTGGCCATCCTCTTCTTCTCTTCTTCCCCGTTTCTGTTTCCCATATCACTTTCACTGCCCTATCTTCTTTCATTCTAACAATGTGACCGAACCACCTTAGTTTTCGTTGTTCAATTTTTGTATTACACTTGATACTTTTAAATCCTTTCTTATTACTTCACGTTTTATTTTATCCATTCTAGTAACTCCTGTAATTTTCCTTAACACTTTTATCTCGCACGCAGTTATTTTTTGTTTTAGTTTGTCTGTTAAAACCAAGATTCACTTCCATACATAAGCAGAGGCATTAACAACAAATATTTCGTCTTCTTTACATTTTTTTTATTGTTTTTCCCTGTATTTTTAATTGTACGTCTTCGGTTTGTTTTGTTATTTCTATTATTTCAGTCTTTTCCATGTTTATTTGTAACAGCATTTCTCTATTTTACTCTGTAAATTTTCTTTACTGTTGGCAAATATTAATAAATCATCTGCATACATTAGCTCATTTATGTATACTTTTCTTTTTTTTTTTTTGGTGGAGAGAATTCCGAAGACCCCCCAACTAGGTCTATGCCAGGGTAGTGTCGGATTCGCCTGGGAAGGTGGTTACCCAGGCGCCTACCGACTAAAATCCTTCCCTCTCTCCCGGCTCTGTTCCATTGCGGCATCGCGGATAGCATTTCTTCACAGTGGAGCTGGTATTTCTCTACGTAGTTAGGTGTCTTTCATCGTCCTCTTTTTTCTTTACTATTTTCTCGATAACTCTTGCCACTGCTTCCCATGTTGCTTCGGTGTTTAGCATTATTAGGTTTTCACGAGTTGCTTTTTGCCCCACTATAGCGTTCAGCCTACTCCTCTCCTGGTTCAATTTTCAGCATTGGAAGAGCGTGTGCTCTGCGTCTTCGATCTTGTCGCTACAGTACGGACAGTTTGACGTGTCTGCTAGTTTGTATTTGGCCTTGTAGTACTGAAAGCACCCGTGTCCGCTCAGGACCTGGGTAAGGTGGTATGTTACGTCTTCTCTGCTTCCACTCGTTATTCTTAGAGATTAGCCTTCTGGTCCAAGTTGCCTCGCTCGTCGCCTCCCATCTCTTTTGCCACGTCGCTAATGTCGCCAGTCTCGCATTGGACTTTTCCTCAGGGGTCACTCCCCACGTCATTCCCCTTTCCAGCACAAATAGATCCAGTGGGACCATTCGGGCTAGTACCCTCAGAGCTTCCGTTGATACCATCCGGTACGCTTGGTACACTCAGATCATGCTAGTTCTCTGGCAGGAAAGCAGCTGCTCTCTGTTTCTTTTGACGTCCATAGCGTGCTTCCAAATAGAGGCCGCATATATACCCGTGAATTCCGCTACTGAGGCCAAGGGTCTTATCTCGATTCCCATGACCTCCACCTGTATTTCTCGGTACCTCTTCCTGCCGCTTAGTAGGACGACTTCAGTTTTGTCCGGGGCAAGCGTTAACTTGCTTTCTTCCATCCATTCGGTGATACGTCTTACGGATTCGTTAATGCTGTACTCTAGATCTTCCTCGTCCTTGGCCGTTGCTGTTATGGCCAAGTCATCGGCAAAGGCTATTGCCTCTGTTCCCTCCGGTAGTGGCAGTCGCAGCACCCCATCCATCAGGATGTTCCAGAGCGTCGGGCCTAGCATGGAGCCCCGGGGAACCCCGCACGTCATTGGGATGGGCACTTTCTCCTGGATGGTAACTTTCCTGTTGTCTAGGTAGGACGCTAGGACTCTTCGCAGCTGTGACGATAAGCCTTTCTTCTCCAGCTGCTCCTTAATCTGGTTTCTGTTGGCGGAATTGAACGCATTTTTAACGTCAAGGGTCACCAAGGCACATAGTTTCCGCGATTTAAGGGTTGACCAATAGCTTCTAGTGTGGACCTTCCTTCTCGGAAGCCGTATTGTTTGGTAGACAGTTCTTTTTCCCCGCGCAGCCTTTCGTACATTTTTCCTGCTTCGTTAAGCAAGCAGATTGGCCGATATCTAGCTTGGTCCGCGGCTGTTTTTCTGGGTTTTTGGATGAGGGTAAGTTTCGCCTCCTTCCATATATCCGGGAATATTCCTTCCTTATAGGCTCTGCTCTTCGTTCGGCTAATATATTCCGGAGTACTTTCCACCGCCAATTTCATCGCTTCAGCCGGTATGCCATCTGGGCCCGGTGCCTTTTTCGTTTTGGTCCTTAAGGCTGCTTCTAGAACTTCCTCTTTGGTAAAGGACACAACTTCCTCCTCGTACCTATTGACCATGTGTTTCGGATCTTCCTCGCATTGCGGGAAAATCTTTTCCACTATTTTCAGTTTTCGCTCCAGGTCCATGAAGTATCGTTGGGTTCTCATTTTGTTCATCACGATCTTGTAGCCGTCTCCCCAAACATCTTGCTATATCTCTTCACAAATCCTTTACCAGCGTTTGTTCTTGGAGCGCCATATTTCTTTCTTCAGTTTACACCTGCCTGTTTTATGCTCTTCCTTCCTTCTTAGGTACCCGTCCTCCCCTCTTCTGTGGGCACGCACAGTCTCCCTACGTAGTTTCACGCACGTTTTCCTTGCCTCGGCTATTTCGGAATTCCACCAATTTTACTCTGTAAATTTTCTTTACTGTTGGCAAATATTAGCAAATCATCTGCATACATTAGGTCTAAGTTTTCTGTATCCTATGTGGGTTTTCTTCGTCTTTTCGTTTACTTGCTTTGATATTTGGTCCATAATAATGATAAACAGTAAGGGGTTCAGTACTTCTCCCTACCTTACTCCTCTGGTTGTTGTCAAGCTCTTTGTTGTCTTTCCTCCCAAGCGTACTACATTTTCCGTTTTTCTGTATATGCTTTTGATTATATCAGTGAGTTTTTTTATTTATTTTTCTTTGTTTTAGAATTTTCCAGATTTCCTCTCTTTTTATACTGTCAAACGCTTTTTCAAAATCTATTGCTGCCACTAACATTTTACTAACCGTCGATGTTATCTTTTCTATAATTTGTCTTAACATGAACACCCAATCCTGTGTTGTTCTATCTGCTCGGAAGGCTGCTTGTGAGTTACTTAATGTTTTCTCAATTTTTTTCTTTAGTCTTTCTTCTCTTATTCATTCATATACTTTATAAGTAGTGCAAAGTAGCGATATACCACTGTAATTATTACAGTCGTTGAAATTCCTTTCTTTATGTATTGGGGTTACTATTGCTGTGTTCCATTCGTCAGGTATTCTTTGCTGTGCCCATACTAAGTTCAACATTTTTTATAATAAAGTTATTCCCTCGTTTCCCGTGTATTTTATGATTTCCGGCCTTATCCCATCTATACCGGGCGCTTTCCCCTGTTTTGATTTTATTTACTATATTGTCTATTTCATCACTTGTTATTTCTGTTTCGTCGTCTTCTTCGTCTAGTCCTTTTCCGTCGTCGTGTTCTTCTTCCAATTTATCCATTTTTTCCTCTTCTTGTAATTCTGTGTGGCCTCTACTTAGTAGATCTTCGAAATATTCCTTCCATCTTTTGGTTATTTTGCTCTCTTCTGTAATTATTTCTCCTTCTTTATTTTTTATGTTTTTTAGAGGGTTTTTCTTTCCTTTTCTCAGTCCTTTTAAAATATGGTTTAGCATTTTAGCATTCCATGAAGCATTTTCTTCCATCTTGGTTCCGAAGTCCTCTCATGTCTTTGTCTTGGCCTCTTTTACTTTTTCCCTTTGATTTTTGTATGCTTGGTAATCACCTACGTTTTTATTATTTGCTAAATACTTTTTCCATAAATATTTTTTCTTCTTTATTTCTTCTTTTAATTCTCCGTTCCACCAGTGCGTTAGCTTCTTTCTATTTGTACTTTTGTTTACTCCACAAACTTTCATTGTGGATTGTTACTCATTCACATACGAAATCGGTTTATTGGTTAATAAGATGGACAAATTTTATTTTAATAACAATTTGTAATGTGCGATAACATACATACTAAATGCATATTTTTGCATAGCCCCACATTTGTAATTCATTGCTGCTGCATTCGACGTGTGGCAAAGTTGAATACACCGAGCTTTCGGTCAAGGACAAAATAAGATCTAGTCATAAATTTCTTCGCTGTTTATGGATTTATTACTTCCCTGCAGCTGTGTGCCATCCATAAATGCAATTTAGATCGCCCTGTTTTGTTTCACGATTCACCGCGCTATAGTATTTCAAAATACATGAACTCCAAATTATGCAAATTTCAACCTGCTCCGATTAAAATTTTTTATTAAGATATTTTGTTTGAAATAATATCAAAAATGTGTCCCTCAAGTTTGTTGCATCTTCAATGAAACACGCTGTATAAATTTAAGAGTGCCAAGTTAGATCTTACTCAACAAGATATTATTAATTTTTTTTGTGGGGTTGTGCAATGAGTCTTCAGTTTCATAAGCGGCTGGAGTTTTATACGAGACGGCTACTTGGACACAATCCAACAAGTCGGCTGTTTTATTTCAGAAGCTGAAAAGAAACACCGGAAGGCTACGTCGCTTTCAGGAAAATGTACTACGTGCATTTTATTCGAAGTGCGAACTATGAGCGATACTTTCCACTTTAGAACAAGCACGAACCTGCTTAAACGCCGCCTCCATCTCGAAAGTACGAGGGTGATTTTTAAAAACAGGATCGTTTATCATGCATGAACATTTAATAACGTTAAGCTTTCTTTGTGCACCCCGTAAATATAACCGATTCTATTTTCATAAAATAATACATAATTAAGCTTTCGCAATAAATTATGTATGCGGCAATCTTTCTAGAACAAGTTTATAAAAATTCAATTTGCGCGTCGCCATGTTTTATTCATTTTTCGTAATCATTACCCGCACTTTCTTGATGCTTAGTAAAAAATTTCCATGAAAGGGGAGTTCATTTCCGTGTAATTTCGGGTGTAAACTCAGAACTCATTTCACACAGAGAAGCCACGAATTCGATTTCATAATAACAGAATGTTTATAAAAAGGAAACAATCATTAGAAATTTATTAAAGTAAATAATGTCCTTGCGGCGTTTTTCCCTAAATTTTCAATCTACGTTTCAGCAACTGTTTATGGCAGTTTACAATCAAAGTAAACTAGAATAGATTTTAATAAAAACATTTTGATTTTTACGACGTATTAAAAGCTATAAACATGCAAATATGTTATGCACTGGAAAAAGCTAATACAATTCACAAATAATTCAAACACAATAAAAGTTACTGTTTTACGTTTTGGGGTGAAATAAAACCGCTGCAATAAAATCTCGGCCATAAACTACAACAATATTCATGTATCATGTTGAACTGGTAAACACATAAAGGGGTAAAGTAACAGGAACAAGGAACCGAACGCACTTTGCCCCCGACCTTTCTGCAATCTCATCTGCATTGCGTACAAGTAAAGACAGGGTTATTTATATTGGGGTGATTGTGTGTCCCAGTTAAAGCACACCGCCGATAAATTAAAAAAGGCGCGACTTAATTACGTCGGGTATGATTCGCTGGGGTGGTTTGGAGTTAACGTTTTTATTTAACCCTAAAATTTTTCATAATTTGTCGGGGTGCAGGAACGAACACTAATTGAGTTTTATAGTCCCGCAATTGTATCTTTTAAATGCTTGAGATTTAACGTAATGATTTTTAACATGCGATTTCACAAAAATATTATTTAATTCCATTATATAATTTGAAAATGATATTTCTTAGTCCAGATTTTTTCGGGCGCGTTTCCAACATCAAACGAATCTAATTACGATAAATTCCATTCAAGTTTTCCAATTTCAGATAAAGATCTATACCTTCTTTATGTCATGGATATTTTCAGACGCGCGTTCTCTTTTCAGTCAAACTATAAACCGCGTTATCAGCCCTTGTATTTACGAAACGAATCGTGGAATTTAAACCCCATAAATTTCCGTACGGTGGTGTGCGGTGGTGCAGAGTACATTAATATCTCAAGCATTTAGATGGCCGGGATCCTATTTGCGTTCTAATTTATCGCCGGCGTTAAATTATTACGTTAATTACCGATCGGTTAATTATGCCGCCTAAATTGACTTGTATTTTCTTGCTTCGCTGAGATTTGTAATAACTTATAAGGTGGGTTTTCGAGTAACAACAACTCTGCTCAACACTCGCGAAATTACGATTCGCCTTTCTCTACAGTCACGCACATCTATAATTCACTTTATCCCGTTAACGTCGTTATTCTAGAACGCCCAGAGCGACTGATTAAATATTAATGTGGAAGAAACTTAATATAATAAACCGTTGTAGTGTATAACTTTAGTTTTAGTTAACGAAAACAAGGATATACAGGCCGATTCTTGGAGAAATGGAACATAGAACATTTTAGGTATTTTAGTTTTCCAGAAATAATTTAAGAAAAATTAGTTTCTGGTTTAGAAAGAGCAGCAGATCAACGAAATAAGTACAGTCATAAAAATGTTTTATGATTTTAAGAGTTTTAAACGGAATTGTCGTGATTAGCTGAAATACGAACGCCGAAGTACTTACTTGACAAATGCATGCAAATCACCTGAACTAAATTATTCCGTACAAAGTGTATAAAATAAAGATAACAACGGCCCCCCACTTTGAATACCAGCTTTGAAGGAAAAAAAAATTATTGTAACATGAAAACAATCCAAACCTCTTGTTAAGGTTATCTTTAATTTCAATGTAAATTGTTTTGTAAATAAAGTTTATTTCCACTGGGAATGTGTATGTCATAAGCTTTTTATGGCTCAATATTACGCGTTATCTTTCTCTTGCATTTTAATCAGTCTTTTATGTGGTTCATCGCTAATGTTTCAATAATAACAGACTTTGTTAATAACAAAGAAACGGATGTGGCAACCAGAATTTAAACATTGTATTGAAACATTCGTAATCTGTTTAGTTTGTTAATTATTATAATTTCGTTTTGTGTGCGCCGTTCAATGAGAAACAAATTCTATTGTAAGGACCCGGAAAAATGCTTTAGAGAACATTTAGAATTAATTTTTTAATTTTTTTCAATCATTTAACTATCAGTTCTGCTTGTTCCTAGAAAGACACCTGATGTTCGTATCGCTCTTATGAGCTTCGGATGCGTTTTCAAGTCAATACTAATATCAGGTTACTGAAATAAAGCTTCCTTTTCTTATTGACTCAGCTATAGGAAATCACGCCACTGTGCGTGTCTGCCCTTGAACGGCCGACGTTGGTAAAACTTGGTAAAAGCGAGATGTTTACCCCCTCTCGTAACGAGAAAAATTTCGCTTGAAAGCTACTGTTTGGGCCTCTGAATTCAAATTCTTGCTGGTCTCGCAAAATTTCCTTCCTCACTTTTCCAGGAGGTGACGAGCTTAAGCGAGGGTGATAAGGCAGTTCCCGATTTCCTTATGTTTGGTTCGCGTTAAATCTCTCGTCGAAATTTTGATTTAATGTTATTTTTAAAGTTCGGGTTTTGATTTGATTTTTTTGTTATAAATTTTCCAAAAGTTTGTTATCGGTTTCAGTCAGGAAAAGCAGAAGCTTTTCCCGCGCAGTTATAGTGTTTTACTTAAATTAAATTCATCGTAAGCGAAACAAGTCTCGCAAATCTAACTTTAGGTGTTTCCCCAAAAATTTCGGATACGTGAAAAATCCTTTTTGATTCGTCGCTGGTAAGCTCCATGTAATTTTTGTCAGGGAAGTTAATTAACTAAAAGCATTTTTCTATATGAATTATACTTCTCTCCTTCCTTGTCGAAATATATTTTTTTTTATTGTCATAAATCTTTTAAGATATTTTGTAGTACCTAAAATTAACTCAATATTGATTCTGTAATTTTCTTGATATTTGTTCCTGTTGTAGTTTCATGTGTTTTAACGGAAAATTTCGTTACGATCTGTTAATTTTAAAATTTGTTGTAGATTTTTTTCTCGTAAAATTTTATTTCAATATATATTTTATTTGTTAAAACTTTCGAATTTTATTTAAATCTCAATATAGTTTTTAGAGAATCTTTAACAATAAGTCGGACAAGGAGAGGAGACAGATTCAACAAACCCAAAATAAGTAAGTCTGAGGGTAAAAAGGGCCAAAATTCAAACCAAGTCCGAAGAGAGCGGAAGAACGATTGCTGGCTAACTTTTGGCTAAAACTGGAAATGCTATTAACAAAGGAGTCGCCCCTAGCGTCTCGATTTGGTTTGGAAAAGTTTTGGTTAAAAGGTTGGTAATGTTTAGAAAGGGGTTCATTTTCCAGAGAAGAATTTGAAACTTCCAATTTTTTTTAATTTTCCTTGTAAAATATTTCTATTTTTGAAATCTCGTGTTCTGGTTAAAACCATTTTGACAAAATATGAACCACCCCTTTTCCCGTACTGATCAGGTGCTTACACTATTATTATCAAAGGCGATTATTAACACAAATCTGTACAAAGTCTAACAAAATTATGTAAGTATTTCATTTTTGTACACCTTTGAAAACGTAATTGATTTTAATTAATCTCATAGCAATTAATACAATTATTGTACGACGCATTCATCATTAGCTGTGCAACTGTGTATTATTATTTAAAGGTCATGTTTTACGACTGAATTTTTTTTCATGGTCTTTTTTCGTCAGTATTTTAATGAAAAATTCACATCGATAGAAGGAGATAAGAGAAAATTAATAATGATAACCTATCCCTGAAACTGAGATGATTTTGACAATCAAACAGAAAGCTTATTCATTAACCTTCTGAATTGTTGATACAATGAATGGCTACGGAATAAAAAATTTCGAATGTTAGGGAATACAATAAGTAGCAGATCCTTTGTGCGAGATACCTGATCGTAAATTAAGGACTTCTGGCGTGGCACGTGAAACATTAAATACGAAATGAATTATTACAACGCGAAGATTAATTAATTTTCTCTGGGGAAATATGTATTTCTGATCGGGCCAGATCTTCTAATAACAATCTTTCGTTCTCTTTTCCGCGTATTCGTGAATGTTCTATTCAAGGTTTCATTTACTAAATTAACTTTCTTTTATTTTTTTCAACAACTACATCTAAGGAATTAAGCATTTTTATTGAAATTAATAACATTCATCGTGCCACTGATAAAAGTATCAAAAATGTTTCTGCTCGTTTTAAGGCAGCTCATTTTGAAACTAAGCGAAAGCGCTGTGTTTTTTCTTAAATGTAAGAGAACTGTGAAATAATAATGAAAAATATTCGAAGCAATTAGAAGTCGTTAAATAAATTAAAATTTATTTCACACACACGCTAGTCGCTGTAGGTTAATGTTCTTAAAAGTTCTTGAATATATCAGGGCACCACGGAAGCATAATTCAATGCTCCAGATTCTACACGCATAAAAATTTTGGAATAAATTTTTACCCTCCTAATCGGCATTACTGTATGGAGAAAGTTTTACTTGAAAAGTTGTAATGCTAAACAAATTTGGTGTTATTGTTTTCTATTCTCGATTAAAATACGCCTAAAAATAAGTGTTAAAGAAAAAGGAGATATAATTTTAATCCAACAAGGATAAGCTCAAATTCTGTTTAATATATTATTCATAATTCGTTAATTTGATACGTAGGAGATCGTCATCATCATCATGGCTAAACTTAAACTTTTTAAAATCCATTTCTTGAGGTGGATTAATCCTTTTGTTCTTGTTTTTCCTGTGGTTATCTGCAATATTTTTCTCCGTTCTTTCCCGGTGCTGCATTTTGATTGCCAATCTTCTACACCCATTGCTTTTGTATCTTCTTCCAGAGCATCTCTCCATCATTTCCTCAATCTTCCTCTACTTCTACGCCATATTGGGAACCACTGTGTTATCTTCCTGATCATTTCTATTGGTTTCCTTCTAATTATGTGCCCTGCCCATTGTAACCGTTGTGCAGGGTGTTCTTCAACTTGATGCAAAAAAATTAGTGGCGTATGTGGTACGAGATATTCTCACGAATGCATCAAAATTAAAAGAAAAAAATTCATACTGACATCCGGCAATTCCCTGTCAAATGTTTAAAATCGCTGAATGCAACGGACGGTGACCTTCACTCACAATAAGTGTTCGAAGATCCCCCCTGCGCGAGACGTAAACATACGTCGGCTCGACGAAGCAGGGGTTCACATGCGTTACGGAATTGGTTCTGTTTTCGGATATTTTTCACTGCGTGCGTTGAGTTTGTCTATTATATTTACTTCTTCGGCGTACACTAGATTGTTTAAATGTCCCCACAGATAAAAATCTAATGGATTAAGGTCTAATATTTTCTAATATTTAAATTTACATCCTCTAAGAGTTCCGGCAAATTAGTTTGCAAGAAACATAAATACACCATTTCGACCAAGCGATTAGGTAAAACAAATAGACCGATTAAAGTGCCGTTTAACATACCTGCACACAGATTGACCGAAAAGCGTTGTTGCAAACTACGGCGCCGTATTGCATGAGAATTTTTTTCTGCCCACACTGCATTCCTTGTAAACACTTCTTTTAATTTTTTCCTTGTTTCTTCGTTCTCAGAAGTTTTTTTAAATCTTTTTGTTTCTACTATAACGTTTTTGTATTCCTAGGTTTCTTATAGTTGTAATTACCAGAAAATGGTGTTTCCGCATGTGCTCCTCTGTATGTTCTTGTGCTTCCTTTAGTTACTATCACATGATCAATCTGATTTTCAGTTTCTTCTGCTGGGTGTCTTTATGTCATGTTCTGTAATTAGTTCGAATTTTGTTGATAAGGGCTTCCCGGGGACTCTTGGCAGAAAAACTTAAAAAATTCAATAAGGAATTCAATTATTTCCTAAAAAAAGGACAAGGGATAAAAGATGCAATATTAAAAAAAAGGGCATTTCCCTCTTTGGAGCAGTTAAAATATAAGTTAAGATACAAGAGACTGCCCCATCACCAAAGATTCTTTCACTTTCTGGACAGTTTAACTCCTTTAAGGATACAAATTTTGACACATCCTACTAATTCCTTTAGGGATACAAACTACTATCTCAGGAGTTAAGTCTCTCTCTTTTCCTGTGGATAATCCTCCTTGAAAAAAATAAATAATTACCACAAGGATTAAAATCCCAGAAAGGGATGAACGCGAGGAAACACCGAAATGTGGTTAAAAAAGTTTTTTATTTTTCAAACGATATAAGTTTGGGCAACGTGTTAAGACTTTGACGTCTGAAGGATTAAAACAATATTTACTGACAGTAATCCCGGCTAAAGAAGTTTCAAAACAAATCATTTTTTTATTCCAACAGAACTCCTCTTTACAAATAACGAATCGAGCACTCCCCGAACTCAACCCCAATTTGTCAATCACTCTCGCATAATCGGCGCGCAAATTCGAAGAGCTTTTAGTCTAGTAGCCCCCGCATTATGTCAATTTTCGCCTTATTTCCCCCGACCCCATTTGTACGACGCATTAGCGATAAGATCGAGATAAGGTGGGGAGGCCGCGATAATCACGATACTTGAACGCATGTTTGAGCGAAGTAAAAACCAGCAAGGCCGTGTAAATCTTCCTCCCTTTGATCGTAGGATAGGGTGCACGCACGGGGTTTATTACTTTGAGTACTTTATTGGCGAGGAATTCGATTATCTTTTACGAGGAATACGTCATTTTCTATTTTAAGTGGGTTTATGTTGTATTATCGTTATCGTCCGTCATTGGTCTTGGTTGACCCTCGTGTTTCAAACGGGAAGGAAGGCGTGTGAGAGATTTATTGGGGTTGTAAAAGACATAATGACTTTCTTGGAGATGTTGCCTCATGGGTGCAAATGATTTTAATTAAGGGTTATGTGTTATATAATTGCCTTATTTTAAAGATAATTTTGTAGTTCATGTCAAATTGTTTCATGTTTTGAAATCCGATACCTAAAAAATAATAATGAAAAGGCAACGATTTTCCTTCTTTCAAGTCCAATACAAAAGAATAACTCTCTTTTATTGATTTATCAACATGCACGTGATTGAATGTATTATTATTATTATTATTATTACTATTGTGTTGCGAATATGGAAAAGCGTTCTTTGATTAATGTAATATTCAAGGAATTCATCGATTGTTTGTTGAAATTCATGGCTTTCAAGTGGGTGGAATGACCTGCAGGTCACCGAACAAATCGCCACATCACAAAGGAATGCGTTCATTGAAACCACGTTTCGAAAACACTTAAAAACAAATCGAAAACAAACGATTGCTTTAATTTTGAACGAATTCCAAAATTGTTAAATCGATAAGCTCGAATGTTTCCTGTACATGTTGTAACGAGCTTTACGGACTTTCAAAATAAAAACGTACCTATCTACATGAATATTTCTTACGTTCCATGAATTTAATGTTAAATTGTTTGTCTTTGTAAATAGTCACATTCATTACGTACATAATATACATATGAGAGAGAGAAAGAGACTGTTATGAAATCGATATAACAAGTTATGAGATTAGAAATTCCTCGCCTCAGTTATTTTACTTTAGTAAAACGACGAGGAATACATAATGAACATAGTTCAAAACATTTACATTCAGAATATATGTATAATGAATGCAGCAGAGTCATTATGGCAACGATGTGTAATTTAAATAGGTAGGTACATATCACGTGACTAAATTAACACTGTTTTAGAAGGCAACCCAATTAGCATCATTTTGCATCTCGTTTCTATTGTGGCTGCATTTATGAATTGCAGTGTGAATAATAATTTGGATTTGCACGGTTCTGAAACCAGCTAGTACTTTGATCATGTGTGCAGCACAAAATAATTAAATTTGAGGAGAACAAAATTTACAAAGACCGAAAAGTATGAAATTTTTGCTTCCTCTCTTTGACATGGTCAGAGCTAAAGATAACGTTTCTAATGCCTGAGTGGCATCAAAGTGATTGTCATAATATGATATCAAAATATGATTTATTGCGAATGGATGATACGAATGCAAAATTGTGATCGAAATTTAAAAGAAAGCCAACAAAAGTAAGTTACAGTAAGTCTTCAAAAAGGCCACCATTTTGCTGCATGCGACGTCTCTGCAATATATCTGATGTTATCTCGTTGCATTTTAATGTGATCCTTGCCATCAATCTTGCAAGTTATTAATTCTTTCTTTGGAGACCTCATTTCTAAGAAAGCCAAATATGGAGGAGCCTAATGGTGTGAGGTCTGGCGATCTTGCTGGCCAAATTCCCCTGCTTGCAACTGGAGTAGTATGAATTTTGGCTCCATCTTGCCGAAAGTAACCACTTTCAAATTCATTGGGATGCACCTACACTAAAAACGGGGTCAACAATTGTTTGCTATAACGTTGACCATTGTTTGTATTGTGGAAGAATATTCGCCCTATGATTCTACGGCGGAATGCAGCTAACCATATTCGCATCTTAACAGGATGTAAAGGGGCCTCAAGGAAATTGTGGGGATTAACAAAGACCACGTTTGGTAATTTTGTTTGTTTACATAACCACTTAAATGGAACCAAGCTTCATCTGTGAAAAAACCTAGATCGAGAAAACATCGTCGTTGTTTAATTTTTTGGAAAAAGTTGTAATTCTGTATTCGACTGTTGTGATTCCTCGGCAAGATTTCTTGGCCTACAGACACTTTTTGTCGATGCAAGTGTAAATGACGCTTCAGAATTCCCCTAATGCTTCATGCTTCCCGTTCTGTGGAATCTCTCGACAATTTGGCGAACGTGTTGGTGCAAGTCAATTTCGTCAACAATTCTGTTCGGAAACCTAAGTCGAAACTATGCTTTGCATTCAAGAATTGAATATTGCCATTCCCCTTTCACTACAGGTTCAAATCGGAAATAAACTTCAATAATGAAAGTGTTTTCTTGCAGGGTTTACATATCAATCGCTTGTTAATTCAGTTCAGTAAATTGTAATAATTGTCATTTTGACTGAAGTAGCTAATTCAAAAATATTAGAACGGCACAAAATTTACATATGGAAAAATCCAACTGTAACTATACTCTACGATCTTTTTGCATTCAGAGTAGGCCGTGATAGGTTGACATTTTTGTTGGTGCCATAAAAAAATATACTTGTCAGAAATTTGATTGACGTTCGTTTTTAATTTTGTGTTTTTGGAAACTGCTACTGCCTATGTTGCCAGTTCAATTGTGCTGTACAAAGTGTTCCATGAAAACGAGAAATATCGTCTCGAGCAAACGTTTAGTGATTAATTATTTTTTTTCATTGAGAAAGTTTGGGGTGAGGTGTGTGTTTGCGTGTTCTTAGTCAACAATTGTGCCACAAAGCGAAGAAGTGTTTCTTTATTAACAAATGTGACTCCAGATATGATAATAAACAATAATGACAGAATGTTTGTTTGTGTTTTCATAGAATCTTGTGCACAGTGGTGTGGCTAAATGGATCTTGCTACTTGTGCAGCGGGTGGAGAGGTGTATCGGCTTGTGCAACCCATGAGGATGGCTTGTTAAGCTAGGAGTTTTTTTTCGGACTTGTTCAGACCGAAGAACTGTCGTTCTCAGGCCGTGGATGGTCTTATTATAAAGCTCGCGGGCCATTTTCGCCTCGCTGTCGCAGATGAGTGAATACTCGAGGCTGGGATGAATTTCTGAAGGGGATTCAAGTTTGGTGCCTGACAATGATGTAGAGGTGCGCTGCAGGTACCCCAAAAGTAATAAATGAAGGGGTATTTAAATAAAAGGACCTTCTTGCTGTTGCTGGTGTCTCAGAACCTTTTCCATGGCCATATTTATGAAAAATATCTTATCATTTTCCCGTGAAGACCATAAGCTAGATCTCATTTAAAATTCTGTCTACTTTCATTAGCTCCTACAATACGCACACCATCAGATTCTTCTACTAACACTAGAATTCTGTAAATCTGCTTATATTTGTGCATATTCGTAGCTATTACTTTTGATTGCTAAAAGCATCGTCGCAGTCTATTTATAAGTTTTGCAGATATATACGTTTTCTACATTATAAAATTTGATGTCAAATTAAATGTCCCCTATTCCCCTTCCATTGATTCCATAGAAGAATCATTCATCATCAATTTCTGATTCCGACATGTGGCAAAAATTTTGCCACATGTAGGGGATACATTTTGAAAGAGCCTCACGCCATAAATTTGCAACCCTATCTTTCGATACTGGTTGTGAATTTATGTGCTTATTGTAAAAGCCTTTGCACTAATCCCATGCAATCTCAATAGGATTGTATTGACAATGTTATGCAGACAATCTAAGAACTTCATAACCGTGCTCCTTCAAAATTACGTCAGTCACTTATCGTTTTGTTGTTCCGTCTATTCTAAAGGACTTAATTAATTCCCATAATTATTTTTTTGTAATTTTGCCCTTAATTTCGACATTGTGTTTAACCAATCATTCCTGCATTTGACTTTTTTTACAGGAAAATGTAGGTGGTTTGTCCAACTGCACCGAGATACCGTGCATTGTCCATCACCACCACACATTTTCGTTGCAACTTGCCTAGTGCAGCAATAAGCTGATTAACCACCCAATTTTGAAAATTTTCAGCATTCATGTTTTTATGGTAGTTTCTGTCATTGTTCGTCGAGTCAAGTAACAAGTCACACCCTTCCAAAAAGCCAAGTTTTGTTCCCGCATGCAAAATTGTGAAACGTTTCCCTTCACTTTTAATTTTGGCTGGTTTACTTTTCAAATCTGTTTTGTATATAGATCGACGAACCGCAAACCCATTTTGGTAAATCCACGTTTCATCGAGTCACATGAATATTATATTTTCACTAGAATTTTGAAACTGTAACAATTTGCTCAAAAAAGAAATTTCAAAATATCTGCACGTAACATAACGAAAAAAAAACATGGCCTACTAAAATGCAAAAAGATCGTGAATGGATATTAGACGAGAATTATTTTGTTCCGTTTTATATTTTATATATTTTTTTAATTTTGTGTTTTCTCCTGTTACTGGTGTTATTTAATTCATTGCAGATAAACCGTTTATTAAAGCATATTATTACAATTAACATCACAAATTCGTGAATAATGCAGTTATAAAGTTCAAGAGATGTTCACTTAGACGTTCATTATTTCAAACGCAAAGTTTCTGCGTTTATTTAAATGAATTAATTAAGCCCGGCGCTCTCTAAAATAACGTTACTTAAACGTACTCGTAGTTCAATTACTTATTCGGGCATCCACATTATTTACCTTTTCGCTCGCCTCCATTTTTCGTTCGCTTTCGTCGCCTAAGAAGAAAAATGAAGGTTTTAGTTAGTTTAAATGATAGTAGTGAAGAAAGAGAGCAATATGTATGTAATAAAATAATGTTACGTTTTGATGTATGGCAACTCAAAAAAACAAGGACCGATACTCTACGTGTTTCCAAAAAAAGTTGTTACTCTGCTGGTCATTTTTTTTTCATTTCGTGTTTTGTTTTGGTAGAATAATTATCAGTCATCCTGTATTATATTAATTTTATTTTATATGTTCTTGATGTTTCAATGTCTTAATTGAATTGAACTCGAACAGGCCCATGAAAGAATTCTCATTTGCTCAACCGGAACCTTCACAGTACTTTGATCTCTAATACCACTTCTTTTACACGGCGGCGAAGCTAAATATGAAATACGCGTTTTCCATTCAATTAGTCCTTTGAGGCAATTAGGTCTTCAAAACGAATCCAACGATTCCATGCCAGACAGGTCATAATATCGAACGAATAATACAAAAGTATATTCAATGCACTGAGTAATCAATTTTGTTCAGGATTAACAAATCGATATATTACGTGACTATGAAGGAATTACACAAAATGCGTGTTTGTACAATTAGCGACAACATGGACTCTACACACATAGAAATCTGGAGTTAATTCTAGCGGTAGTTATTTCTATCTTTCACGAAAAAAATTTATATGTGAAAAAAATTCAAATGTAACTAGATGAGAATGATTTTGTTTCACTTTGCATAATTCCTTGTAGCTGTGGTTTTTAACGAAACAAACCAGAAGTTACAAGACATTGTAAATTCTTGCACGCCACATAACTTATTAGGTAATCCAATTAACACCATTTTGTATTTACTGCAGTCGGAATGTTGCATGCGGACTACAAATGAAGCTCACTTGAAATCGTTTCCGACTTTAAATTCAATTGTATTTATTCGAAACTCAATTTTATTTCCTCTCAGGAGAATCTAGTTATTTTAAGGAGGCAGTACGATTACAAGAAGTAGAAAGCACAATATCACACCTGCGTTATAAATAAATTAATTATAAAAAATAGTTTCCTTCTTTCCTTGTTTTATTCTTCTTCATATTCAGGACCAAAACCTTCTGTTTTAAACCCAACCAATTAAATGAAGCTGTTTCAAATTAAATACAATCTGAAATTCGTTTTTCCTTATTAATTTAAGCATCCATTCTCAGTAATCAGGGGGAACTAAAATTGAACGTCTTCGCCTTCGTTTGGAACGCGCTGGAAAATTTCATTTGCGGTTATAATTGGAGGCGTTAAACTAATATACTCCAATATGAATGAGTCGTTAAGAGTAATAAATGTCCCCTCAATTACGCCCCAAAGAATCCCTTCTATAATTCTATGTGGCGAAATCATAATCGTCCAAGTGACCCTCTAATTTTGAGTTTGAAAATGTTCGAATCAACGAGAATGTGGTTAAGCTCCCACAGACATAATTTCTTTTGATAAATAAAATCGGTGTTATGGATAAAGTTTTACCTGAAAAGTTATAATGCTTAACAAATTTAGTGATGTTGTTACCTTTTCCTGATTAAAATGCGTCTAAAAATAATTGTTAAAAGAAATCGGTGAAATAATTTTACTCCAACAACGATAAGCCCAACTCCTGTATCGTACAGTAAACATATTATTCATAATTCGTTAATTCCTTAACTAGGAGATAAGTTACACTATACAGGGTGTATCGTATTAAAGGAGCCATAGTGATAGGCGTATTTGAGGGTTATATGTACAGTCCGAAGAAAGTGTTGCAAAACGATTTCTGCCGATATAATTTTTATGAAAATTTTATAAAAAATTCTGCGCTGAGTACGGACCTGTGCTTCTGAAAACGTATCGATATTTTGGATAAGGTCATCTCGTACAACTGGGATGTCATAAAAAGCGAACCAATTGTGTAAACAAGGCTGTTACACTATCAAATACATTTTAATACTTAAGCGCCCAACTATAACCATAAAAGTTGCTAGAAAAGCATTTACGATATGTACTATAAATGATGTCGTATTTGTGCGAACTAATTAGCATTTATTGAATGAATAAAGGAATAGATAATATGAACGCTTCCTCATCAAGGCATTTATTTATAAGAGGTGTTCGAAATGTCTTCCACCGACTCGTAAGCAGGCGTCCACACGAAAGTTCTCGCTCCAGACATTCTGGATCCTCCGATACTCGGCGAGCTGCAGCATGAATCCGCTGTAATAATTGTGTTAATTTGCACCGAATAGACTTACTGTTTTAAAGCCCCCCACAGAAAGAAATCCAGCGGATTCATATCGGGGCTACGAGCAGACCACGATATTGGTCTGTACCTACCTATCCATCGGCGTTGAAATTGGTTATTGAGATAGGTTTGGACCGGGAGAGTAATGTGCGGTGGTGCACCGTCGTGCATGAACCACACGTTTCGCCGTAGTCCTAAGGACCTTTCGTCCAAAACATCGGACAATATTCTTTGTAAAAATTCTAAATAATTTTGGCCAGTGGCGGTGGTTTAATTATTTATTCCCACGGTAATTGCACCCTACCCATTCATCGTAAAATTACTTTTATTGATATGCCTGTAAAGCAACATTTTCGGCCATTCTGCTAGGTCAGGGTTAAGTATTTTACTGTGCTCTGGCGCTAAGCGTAGTTTCATACATATGGAGACACGCCAGGGCCGTACTGCTTCATAATTCGATATCTCGAAAACTGTGGCACTTTTTCTATTTGTGAGAGGCAAAGAATTGTTTATGGCCCCTTATACCTGATACACCATGTATAGTAAAATATTGTATCTGCTTGGGCGAAAGTCACCACCGCATTTAATCCAAAAAAGTAAAAATGTTATGTTGAACGGATTAGTTCACTCTTATTTACTTTTCGTTTATTGGTAAATTCTGTTGTATAAGGGAATGAATTGATCGATATTGTCATTAGAAATTATGACGTATATGCCTACCAAATGCGGTGAATGTTTACTTTAGAATGGAACCGTAATTTTATTTGCGCATTTAAATAGCTACAAAATAGTGATTTCATGACAAATGATATCATAGACCAGTGGTTGCCAACCCGTCGATCGCGAGCTACCGGTAGCTCGCAAAGGCAATTCTGGTAGCTCACAACATATTTTATATTTAAAAATACAAACGGATAAAAATCATAAAAGTCTCCGTAAATTTCGTAAATTCTCATAATAAACACAAGCAGTGGCAACACTGCGGTGAGCGATCTGCCGCCAACGTCATCATGCTAGAATCGGCTAGAACCGCAACGTTCTAGTATTCGAGGGTTTGCTTTGAATGGGATAAATACGCATTGAGCGGCAACATTGCACTCAGTTTAAAACCCAACATCACGTAATCTACATCCAGGGTCCGTAGTGAAGTAGAGAGCAGTATAAAATATTATGGCAAGCAGTAGTAAGAAGGTGAAAACATACCATTTCCATTCGGAATGGAAAGAACAATATTACTTCACAGAAGTTAAAAGCAAAAATGTATGTTTGTTGTGTCTGTCTCCGTTGCCAAAAGAGGGAATATTGAGAGGCATCATAAAATTGTACATTCGAATTTTGAAAAATCATTTCCATTACATTCTGCCACCAAACGGGAAAAATTGAAACAACTAAAAAAACAATTAATTGGACAACAGTCAATATTTTTAAAACTAGTCGACAAAAATAAAGCTGCAATTGAAGCATTATACCATGTGTCTTAGATAATTGCACAAAAGAAAAAACCTTATGAAGACGGGGAAATGATAAAACAGGCATTTTTAGACGCTACAGATTCGTTATTTGCCAACTTTAGAAATAATTTTCATAATAATAATCATTTGCAAGCCCAAACTTCATTTCTTGGGTGTATTTTAGACAAAAGTCTCTTCTGGGAAGCTCATATTGATGGTCTTTGTAAGAAGCTTTCGGCGTCATCATTCGCTTTGAGAAAGATAAAACTATGTGTTCATTTTGAAATCTCTACTTATATTCTATAACGCCCATATACAAAGTCGTCTAAAATATGGAATTATTTTTTGGGGTAAATCTACGTATTTCAAAAGAGCTTTCACACTACAAAAAAGGATCATTAGATGCATCTTTTCCCTTGATAGACTGGAATCGTGTAAGCCGGTCTTTATTCGAAATAAGATAATGTCACTATTTGGTTATGAATGTCGTTTATTGCAAAAAAACACCTATCATCCTTTACTCTACACCGTGAACTGAACATGAGTTATTTAACCAGAAATGCAGATCTTATTAGTGTCCCAATGCACAGAACCGCGTTCTTTGAAAATAGTCCCTCATATGTATGTCTAAAGGCCTATAACCGCTTGCCTGCGGAGATGAGAGAGATCACTCTACTCCCAGAATTTAAAAGACTAGCAAAACAATATTTTACTTCGAACTGTTGGAATGAACCATTCAGGTGTTGTGAAACATTCTTTCTTTTGTATTCTTTTTTCTTTAAAATGTATACATTATTTCTTTGTATTTGTGTATTACTGCAGTTTTTAACCTGACGATGTCAATGCCATTTACTGACAAGCTATGACAAATAAAGATGATGATGATGATAAAGACGAGATAGTTTCAGCTATAAAATCTATGCAACTTTCTACTAATATAGTTATGAGGCGAATAGAAGTTATGAGCAATGATATTTTTGTACAGTTAAGAACTGACTTAGATAACTGCGTTTATTTTTGCCTGCAACTGGATGAATCAACGGATGTGATTGACACTTCCCAAATGGCCGTGCCAGATGGTTTTTAGTGATTTTACGATAAAAGAAGATCTTTTGAAGAAGAGGACATACCACTGGTCAGGAGTTGTTTTCTCATTTCAAAAATATTATTTCATCTGAGAAAATTCCCAAATAGTAGGCTTGACTACCGATGGCGCTTCAGCTATGGTGGGTTGTGATAAGGGTCTGTTGACGTTATGTCGTAAAGATGAAAGTTTTCCACAATTTCTCTACCACCACTGCATTATCCATCAGCAAGCCTTATGTGGAAACTTTCTAAAACTAAACAACGTTATGAAACTAGTTGTAAAAATTGTGAACAAGATTAGAGCTCAAGCGTTACAAAGAAGATTATTCAAAACCTTGGCCGATGAAATTGACTGTCAGTATGAGGAGTTACTTCTTCACTCTGAAGTCCGATGGTTAAGTAAAGAACGAGTGCTGAAACGTTTCAACGTTTCCTATCTGCCATAGCTCCATTTTTCAAACAACGCGATGAACCGATTCCTGAACTAGAAAATTCAATCTGGCTTAGAGATTTTGGTTTTCTTGTGGACATTACCTTAAAATTAAATGAATTTAATTTACAGCTTCAGGGGAGGGACAAAGAACTAGCGGAAATGATTTCTGATATAAATGCATTTATCAAAAAGCTTGAGTTTTGGGAACAAAACCTAATCAACTGCGATATCAGGCATTTTCCTATTCTTTCAGAAAAGATATCTCAAAATCTATCGGAACCCTGTGACAATAAATATCATGCAGAAATAGTTTCTAAGTTGTAGGAAAACTTCAAAAATCGAAATGGATTTAGTGGCGCAATTCGTTGTTTCACCTTTCATGGAAATTGATATCCAACAGTTTGTAACTTGTGTCATGCAGAACTTTGGCGAAGATATCTCTGCAACAGAAATATAAGTGATTGCGTTTAAAACCATTAGTCTTAGGTACAATATATATCTGGCCTATAGTAAGAAAAGAAAATTATTCAGTTCTGTGTCGTGTTGCGTTGAAAGTAAAAGCGTTATTTAATTCAACCTATTTGTGTGAATCTGCTTTCTCCAATATGAAGTTTATTAAATAAATACCGCAATCGACTTAGATGAACATTTGGATAATTGTATTCGAATGGCTGTATCAAACTATACTGCAAACATTAAAAGACTTATCGATGAGTCTGAGCGTCAGCCTTCTCATTGAACATGAATTTTATATCAGCACATGTTTTTGTTTAAAATAGTGTGTTATACCTTTTGTTATTTTTATTCACTTTTATTAAATAGCATGTAACATGCCATTGTGACTGCGTAAAAATCTTGTTTATTTTTTAAACGATTGGTAGGTATAGATTTATTCTGTTTAGTTTTAATTTATTATTAATATGTATGAGTTCGTAAAATGAATAATGTCGAATAAAACTGTGCATTATTTCATTTAGGTGTGCTTACGTCGTTTAGGAGTAGGTAGCTCACTGTTTATTCCAAAATTATTAAAGTAGCTCAACACATCGAAAAGGTTGGCGACCACTGTCATAGAAGATATACGCTTTATTTACCGGGCAACAAAGGCAAGGCCTTATTCGAAATAAAATAATAAATAATAAAATAGACGTAATATTTAAAAAAGTGCATTCTTCTCTTTGGAGTAGTTAAAATACAAGTGACTGCTCCAACGCCCCTAACAGCTAATATTTAAGGATAGAAATGCTTGACACGTTCTGGATAATATTAATTACTTTAGGGATAAAAATCACTTCCTCAGAAGTTAAATCTGTCTTTTTTCCTGAATAATATTAACTCCGTCAAAGATAAAAATCACAAGGATTAAAATGCCATTTCTTGAGACAACATTAACCCTACTTAAGGTTAAATATCCAGAAGTAGATGAACGCAAGGGAACACCGAAAAGTGTTAGAATTAACTCCAGATTTTGATGCGTGTAGTAGAAAATGCAGGGACATAAATCTCATTGCGCTCTATACAATTGACACGGTATCCTGTATTTTAATGCACACTTGTTGAGTAGATTTATTCGTCTCACGTTTAAACTTTACCGTTCAAGTGATGAATGTGTGCATTGCCAAATTGTGACATGAAAAACGAACGGACCATTTAAACTTGCATTTCAAAAAAAAATCTGCAACATAGAAAACATGTTTACTATAAATTCGTGTACTACTCCAAAGTTAATAATAAAGTCGAATTTTGGTTGGGTGTAAAAATATTGATTACTTATTGAAAAGTTGTGAGGAATAGTTTATGGGGCGAAATTTGATCGGTAACAGAAACATGTCACGTCCCTGATTGAATTGGCACCGAAATCAGTGCCAGGGTTACGATTTTTAAAGCAATATGCGATTTGTGATTGCGATACTGCAGAGTGCACAGGATTAAAGATGAATGTGTTAAGTTGGCATGGCGCCCACAGCATTCTTTTTCAGTTTTGCACCCTTGCACAGCGGAAGCCGACGAAAATTATAAGCCCCTGAAGACATTGAAAATTGCCCATTGGATTTATTACGATTTTTTTTTATTGAAACGATCCACACAAATTCATTAAATAAAATTAGCATCACCCTGTATGCACACTTACACATTGGTACCATTCAGAAATAATATTTATTATATTTTTTACTGCGCACAAAATTCTAGTTTATGAAGATGTTATTTGAAATGAAGAAGCTTATACGAGCGTCGATTATATTTTGCATAGTTCTCAAAGTTTTATTAGCATTATAAATTCAACTCCCCTATGTACCAAAAAAATTTAGTTAGAGCAATGCTCTTGACGTGTCTACACAACTGCAATGTACAGGGAAGGATTAAAATATTCAACTTGAAATAAGACGTATCCAAAATTATTGAGATGAAAAAAAAATAATAGAAAGACAAACCAATAAAAAAAATAACGGGCTCTAATTCGTGGGGTGTCACATCATAAACCCTGCCTATTACAGCGTTTTATTATTTTCTTTACGATCTTGATTCAGTGGTGTGAACATCGTTAATTTCAAATTAACCCTCGCTGAACCCCCCCGCGTAGTTGAGTGATGGGGGAAATTTATGCGAGCGCAAAAAATATAGCGGCGCGTGATTGAGATTACAGATCAGGTAGGCGTATGTGTTTCCAGGGGATGATGCTGTTTATCTGCGGCGGGGCTCCTTACAAAATTTCTGAACTCGGCCCTGAAAGGCGCCAGGCGTTCCGGCGCCCAGACAAACGCTGACGGCGACAAACACTGTGTTACACGTATAACAACCCCACCGGCACAGTCCCCCCGCAGGCTATATATCACTTATTGTAAGGTAGAGATTTCAATTCTTGTGAGAGATATGCAGATTAGGGGTTTATCAATATTTCTCTCAACTTAAATTCTTTAACTCAAGAAAAGAGTTACGTACGACATAAACTATTGATGTTCCCTATAGGAAAATGTTTAATATTAACTACATATTAAAAACAAAAGGGGTTAAAATAAATAATATTGTAATAAAATTAAATTTTAGAACACAAATTTGAGGCCATAATTTAGCGTACACCCTGTATCTTAGAAAGCTTAAAAATAACTGAGACTTTGCCCAGTATTATTGGTGGCAGCCCTAAATTCTTTTGTTATTGTGAACGCATGAACTCGTTAACCGGAAAATTATTACATTGTATCCATAAAATGATATTAATTACCCCGTTTAAACGTCAGAAGTAACCATGATTAATTAGCAATAATTTAGGTCATTATGAATTATATGAAATATTAAAAACGTCGCTTTCGTGTTTGCATATTACAGATTTACGAGCGTATGAAACAAGGACTTGAATTATATTTTACGCATTGCACGCATAGTTTTACGTTCCTTCATTATTTTTTATGCTGATGCTTGTTTCACCCTCCGTTGAGGAAATTATGTCATTCAGGTAAATGCCTTCTTATTATGTGTGCTAAAACGAAGAATTACGTTGTTAGGTAAATTCTTTTTAATAATAACTAAAGCACGATTTCGGTCACACCCACATGTATGCCCGGTTAAAAAGATTAACTTATAAGTTATCATTAAAACACGGATAATTTAGGCGTATTTTTAAGTTGCACCAACGTGTCCCCCGACTCGTTCACCTAAATCCGTACTTTAATGATAGCTAAAGCACGAGTATAACTTGTTCCTGTTAGGCTTTGTTGCATAGAAAAATACGTTTTATAGAAAATCAATATCGGTGTTCTTTTTCATGCATCTCCGAATTTGTATCGTCGACTTGCTTCCCGCATAAGCAACATCTTTCTTTGCCCAACAAATTTACTTATATTCGCTTTTGTTTTACGACTTCGAGCATATAAATGTCTTCATAAAGTCTGGAATTAAGTGTTTATTGCCATTGCGAAAATATAATGTCCGAATGCTGCTGTTTTGTAAAGAAATTTTGCCCCAATTTGTTTTATATTTCACTTCATCTTCTAGTACAATGACTATTAGATTTTATTTCAACAATTAATCTTTATTTGTATAATTTTTACTTGGCAATAATACCTGTTTTTTTTTTGGCTTCATTTTCAATTATCTTTGATGGTCTACAAGGATTAATAAAGTTACTTAGAACTTCCTCAGTTCTTTTGCGTTACGATTGACCTATAACTGGTAATGTATTGCTAAACTTTTGAAAGCCAACATTCATTATCGACTGTCGCAACACGCGATTAAAATACTAGTTCGCTGATGCAGTCATTATTCTTGTCGTAGGGAAATAGAAAAGTTTCATTTTAATATCAGAGAAAATGGCTTAGCCGTGACCCTAATCGCGTAACTAGTGATGTTGCATGGGGTACGTTTAGTTTTGCCACTGCATTGCATTATTAAACATATCTGTGTCTTATATACAGAGTGAAACTAAATGATTCTCATCTAGTTACCTTTGCAATACGACGTGCCACACAACGAAAATAAGGAAGGCAGTTTCGTAATATCAAAATACATTCAAAATTCAAAATGTGATTTAATGCGAAGGGGTGATATGAATGCAAAGTTGAGATTGAAGTTGAAAAGAAATTAAACGAAAGTAAATCACAATAAGTGTTGAAAGTGACCACCATTTTGCTGCATGCATATAAATACACGATGTCTCATATTATCAAAAAATGTGCGGTGCTATCCCGTTGCACTCTAATGTGATCCTTGCGATTAGTTCTTGTAAATTATTCATTCTTTTTTTGTAGACCCTATTTTTAAGGAAGCCAAATATGGAGAAGTCTAACGAGATGAGGTCTGGTGATCTTGTTGGCCAAGTTCCCCTGCCTACAACTCGGCCAGGGTAAAACTCTTTAAAGAAATTCCAAATTTTCTCGAGTAGTAAGAGCTGTTGCTCCATCTTGCTGAAAGTAACTACTTTTAATTCATTGGAATGTACCTGCTCTAAAAATGGGGTCAACAAAATTGTTCCCTATAACGTTGACCTTAGATAGCCCGATTTGTAGAGGTTGTAACTTAGAGGAAGAAACAGCTGAGCATATCCTCTGTGATTGCCCTGCACTCGACTCGATCAGAGGTCCCACGTTAGGGGAGTTCTGGCCTGACATGGCTGGAATTCGCAGTGCCCCTCTGTTGGACATTCTTCGGTTCATCGAAAGGGTGGGATGACTCGTAGAACGCTACAGTCAAACATTGCTGAACATGGGGGTAGTACAATGGGTCCAATTGTGGCCTAAGTGCATGTGAATTCACTCCCCTCACTAATACAGAATCCAGGTAATCCAATTAACACCATTTTGTATTCAGTGCAGTTGGAATGTTGTATGCGGACTACAAATGAAGCTCACTTGAAATCGTTTCCGACTTTAAATTCGATTGTATTTATTCGAAACTCAATTTTATTTCCTTTCAGGAGAATCTAGTTATTTTAAGAAGGCAATACGATTACAAGGTGTAGAAACCACAACATCACACCTGCGTTATAAATAAATTAATTATAAAAATAGTTTCTTTCTTTCCTTGTTTTTTCTTCTTCATATTCACTACTAAAACCTTTTATTTTAAAATCAATCAATTGAATAAAGTTGTTTCAAATTAAATACAATTTGAAATTCGTTTTTCCTTATTAATTTAAGCATCCTTTCTCAGTAATCAGGGGGAAATTGAATGGAACGTCTTCGAATTCGTTTGGAACGCGCTCGAAAATTTCATTCGCGGTTATAATTGGAGGCGTTAAGCTAATTTACTCTAATATGAATAAGTCGTTAGAGTAATAAAATGTCCCCTCAATTACCTCCCAAAGAATTGTGGGGATTAACAATAGACCATGTTCGATAATTTAGTTTGTTTATATGACCACTTAAATGGAACCGTGAAAATAGTTGGATTAAGAACGTCATCGTTATTTAAGTTTTCTTGGAAAAAGTGGCAATACTGCATTCGATTCGTGTGATCTCTTGGATTTTCTGCAACGAGCTTTTCCATTTGTTCGACGACATTTTGGTTACTTTGTCGAGTTCCAGTAGATTTCCCCTTCTTCACGATTACCGTTCTGTGGAATCTCTCGAACGTATTGGTGCAGGATAGTTTCTTCAATAATTTTGCTCGGATCTATGTCGATATTGTGCTTTGCATTCAAGAATAGAATATTGTCTTTTCCCATTTACTACACATCCAAATCGGAGATAAGATTCAATAATGAAAGTGTTTTCTTTCATTTTTTACATAAGAAAAAATTCCAAATGTAACTAGATGAAAATTATTTTGTTCCACTTTGTATAAATGTTTAGAACTTTTCAGAAAACGTAAGAAAATATCGTAGAATAGATCAGATTACTGATAATAGCACGTACATATAGGGTGTTACTTGAATGAACCTAAAGTTTTAGTAAGTGTTAAAATTAGAATTTCTAGTTTGGCAACACTGTGCATGTGAGGTGATCTGTACCACAGAATATACAGCTATGCAGCTACCAGCACCAGCGTTGCCAACTTAAGGAATAAATCCCCTTTTAAGATTCTTTTAAAATAATTTATTTCGTAAAAAGAAACTGAAAGCTTAATGCCCCTAGATAGCTCAAAGTTATTCTTTTATGTATATATAAGAAAACCCACTTATGTAACAATTCGCATACACATTGTACAGTGGAAAATTAGGTTAAATACGAACTTTAAAATACAAAGTTCTTTAATTACGCAAGTCAAGTCAAAATTTTTCGTTTCCGAAAATTATTATATCGGGTGTTCTTTTAAACTTGACGTGACGATTGAAAATGATGACTCTGTATAATAAGAACACACTCGGCAAGGTGTCTCAAAGTGTCTATTAAAATGATCCTGTGCATAAAACTTATACTAAATCAAATGTTCAAATTGAGCTCCATTGACTGCTGAGCAAAGACGTAATTGGGATTTAAAATTTATTTCAGCTACTGGTAACATCTCTGCAGGCACTCTGCGCATTAGAGCAGTTATTCGCATCTTCAAATCGTCCAAATTTTGTGGTCTTTCTTTATAGACATTATTTTTTACGTGATCCCATAGGAAAAAATCCAGGGGTGACAAATCCGATCCACCTGTTTCGAAAAACGTTATTTAAGTAATTTCTAACATATACTGCAAAATGTGGAGGTGCTACACCTTGTTAGAAAAAAATTCTGTTGTCAATATCTCCACTCTCATTCGGGAATAATGCGGTAATTGAAGGTACGACATGAGTTTGAAGTAGTTGAAGATATCTATTGTATCTGTAGCAGAGGAAGGAGATTGATTAACCAGTTACTGACGACGTCCACTAACCAAAGTTTCAGTGACCGGCGACAAGAAAATGACTTGCGTTGTTTTAAGACAATACTTCACTAGCGGTGCGACATCTATTGTAGTTTTCTTTTATTGTTTGTTAACGATGTGGACGGGAATTAGTTGTTTGTTAATTCGTCACCGCTTGTTTCAAATTGTTTCTTTTTTAAAATTTATGAATCCACTGAATTATACTCCACAATCGATTGTCTTTTGTTTTAATGTGTTATAGTTATATATAACAGAACAGATTCGTGACATCTCATGTTTTATTTTAAAAAGGAGAGTTTACAAAATTTGGCTGCAAGTCGGTTGGATTGCAATGGGGCCCCCGAGCATCCTCTGTATAACTATTTCGGCCCTAATTGGAGCCTCATCAGCAGAAGAGTAGCTCGAAAACTTCATCATAATCCCGACGACCAACGAGACTTACGCAAACATAGCGCGTAAATGCAAACAAGCCACGCCAACGCGACACCACACCACTTGTTCCTGACCTGCAATTGTGTGTGAATAGAAAAGACGCAGCAATATCGCTGCCTCTTAAGCTACCACACACTAGATGGCCAGTGCGGATAATAGCGTGTCACCGCAAATTTGCAAAATTTGGCTACAAGTCGGCTAGATTGCAATGGGGCCCCCTGAGCATCCTCTGTATAGCTATTTCGGTTCTAATTGAGGCCTCATCAGCTGAAGAGTAGCTCGAGAACTTACATACATAATTGCAGGTCAGAAACTAGTCGCGTGGTGTCGCGACAGTGTGGCATTTACACGTTACCTTTGCGTAAGTCTCGTTGGTCGTCGGGATTGCGATGGAGTTCTTGAGCTACTCTTCTGCCGATGAAGCCTCAATTAGGGATGAAATAGTTAGAGGATGCTCGGGGGGCCCATTGCAATCCAGCCGACTTGCAGCTATTGTCCGCACTGGCTATATAGTGTGTGGCAGCTTAAGAGGCAGCGATATTGCTGCAATTTTGCTCTTCACACACAATTGCAGGTCAGAAACTAGTCGCATGGTGTCTCAACAGCATGGCAAGGACAGTTTAATTTAGAAATTGTAAATGGGTCTCAGATTCGTACGTTGCGTTGAGGAATTTGAGAATTATGAGACTGATTATTAGAAAATTTTTAATTAGTTTTGATTAAAGAAACGTCGTACAGACGAAATGAGGTCATTACAAAAGACCTTTCGTCTGAAATGTTTGTGAGCCAATAACGAATTAGCGAGAATTGCCCCCGAAGCGACTAAATGATGTGGCAATTAAAAATAGATCATTTTTCTTTATTGGTAGCCCATCCACTTTTTTTTGTTAAAACCAGAGAGAATTTGGGTCTTTTATCGAAACTTTTAAAAGCTGATAACAAAACAACACAATTTTCAATAAAGATACGAGTGAATTAAACTTTAATGTTTATTTTCCGTTCGTTAGAACAAAAATAAAACGACTTTTGTTAAACTACTGAATTACTTACTTTTATGTATAAATAAAATGTCTCACGTTGTCCGAAAGGAATAACAATGATGGGAGGAAGTCGATAACTTAAATAAAACATCCAAAAACGTGTTAAGATCCCTCATAAAATATTTCTTTTTATTCGTTTTACTGCGACACCTTATACAAGAGAACTGGAGCTTTAAGAATGTAGCAGGTATTTTAGTTACTTCCCACAGGATATCATCAATGATTTAGGGAATATTTCACGAGGGATATTGGAAACGAACTGAAATTTTGCTGCACATACTTAAAGCTTCCAAATTAAATATACATATATATTTATACACAGAGTCAGGACTTTCAGCGATGAGTTGTGGGATATTTTCACCAACGTTTATAGACAATTCGTATTTTTTGTAGAAAATTATTGGCAAGCTTTGGGCATGGTAAATGTGCGACAATTTTTAATATCGCATTCATTTTTGGAGAGATCCCCTCGCTTTAATAAAAACTGCATTTAAATAGTCGCCAGCGAACGCCGAATAATTTACAAGATTTATGTTCGAATGCAGGAAGCATGCCATTATACAACAACTACGTATTATGAAATGCAGTGGAATTATGCGTCAGATCTCTGACATTAAAACCATTGTGTATAAATATTTTAACAAAAGGATTTAGAGAGCCCACTTACATACATACATAAACAAATTTTCACAAAGAAAAACACGTGCACGTATTATTTTTTTGAAGCTTCCAGCTTCACATTCTATTAAAATTCTAAAAATAAATTACTGTATTTGGGCATTAAGATATTATGAGGCAGTAATAAACAACTTTAATAGCAGGATATGATCTATAAATCAGTAATATAGATCATTAATATCAGCAAACACCCTCGCGCAGAAAAATCGCCCTATAATGGCAGGCTTTTGGTAGCGAAATTTCTTTCCATCCAAGTCGAACAAACTGCGACATCCCAACATTATCGCCGTTTACATCTTATTACCCTTTTCCATTATCATTATTGCTGGCTGTTCCGAGGCCGACACTGTTCGGACTTTAATTGAAACTCGCCCTCGTCGTCTGTTCGCCTTAAAAACTTGCATATATTCTTAGTACTAGAATTAATCAGAGAAGTATATTTTGGCAATTGTGTTTAAATGAACTTGTCAGTGCTTCGAGATTAATCGTCGTTTGGTGACTTTTTTCCCCAAGCGCGGACAGAATTATTTACGAGGTAAACGTTACGAAAGAAAGAAAATTTATTAACTTTTGTCACATTACGTATAATGTAGAAAGTTTCAAAAATTAAAAAAAAAAAAAACATAAACATGGAATTGATTAAGTTACCCGTCACCTCCACCATTTTGTTTTACATCTTTTTATTTTATTTTAATATATTTTACATTGTTCCGTATTAAATTTGTTATTATTTGCACGTATATGGGGGTACTGTGTTTTGGAAAAAAGTGAAGAGCAAGCTGTTCTCTCTGCAAGAGAAATTGACACACAAATCACGATCACCGTTCGATTAAATCCGTGAAAGCAACTGCACGTCAAAAACTAATTGAAATCATAAGTTAGAAACAAGGGGTTGAGGCAAAGGGGAGCGTCGAACCTCATCGGTGCCGGTTGTATTGAAAAAGGCAGGTTCAAGTTAAGGCTTTTTGTATTAAAGACATTCGTTATAAACAACAACGAACCAATGTCTTGATGGCAAACCCCAATGTATTATTGAAATACATTGCATTTTTGGGGGAGGGGGGTGAAGGTGAGTTTAAATTCTTGCGTAGTCTTTACTTTACATTTTATTGTAATCAAAATTCATTGAAGGGATTATCTAAAAATCTAAATTAAATCTCTTACGTTTAATGTAGTAATCTAATTTCTGTTCTGAATGGATTCGAATGCATGCGATTTCCATCGCGACTATCACACGGAAGCAACGATCGTCCTGGGAAATGTATTAAGCCTCACCAACCCCCCTCTTTGATCAAAACGGCTCAGAATTTAATTGTGTGAGATGATCACTTCTATTCATGAACAAATATTGAAGCTTTGAAAAGCACCTCGGGGTAAAAATAAAATATTTTGAAACTACTTATAACTTCGCTGTGTAATTTGATGCTTGGATTAAACTAAACGCAACCTAAAGGACCCATTCGTTATTCCCAAATGTAGGGGACAGAATTTAAAAATAAAATAATTTGAAATTACTTATACCTTCGCTATGCAATTTGATGCTTGGATTAAACTAAACTCAACCTAAAGGGCTTATTCGTTATTGCCAAATGTAGGAGACAGAATTTAATTGAGTGAGATGATCACTTCTATTCATGAACAAATATTGAAGCTTTGAAAAGCACCTCGGGGTAAAAATAAAATATTTTGAAACTATTTATACCTTCGCTATGCAATTTGATGCTTGGATTAAACTAAACACAACCTAAAGGACCTATTCGTTATTCCCAAATGTAAGAGACAGAATTTAATTGTGTGAGATGATCTCTTCTATCAGTCGTGAACAAATATTGAAGCTATGAAAAACCCTTCAGGGTAAAAATAAAATATTTTGAAACTACCTATATCTTCGCTATGTAATTTGATGCTTAGATTAAACTGACGCAACCTGAAACGTTATTCCCAAATGTAAGGCACCGACGGATTCAATATTCCGTAGCTGCAGCGTGCGTGAGAGTTCCAGACGAATAAAACCTTAAGGGTTGCCCTTTTTACGTCTACAAAATACTCTACTTTATATTCACAATAAAAAGTCGAATTTTTTTGTTTGCGGTGATGACACGAACTAACATGCCCCAAAAAAAAAACAGTAATATTTTTCCCCTAGTCGTCAGGGATCGTAGAGGGCGAAAGCTTCTTGTACAAAATCGATTAAGTTTTTAGGGGGTTGAGCTTATTGCGATTTTATTGTCGTTTTCATTGTTCATTTAGATCTTGTCGACAATTAAAAAAAATCTGCTCTATACTTGTGATATGAAATTTTATGTAATTAAAACAGATAAGGCATTAATTTACTTTTAATTAAATGAGAAGTGCTCGAATGCAGAGAAAATTAAAAGATAAAGAAACTGTTACCACACTGATGAAATTATCTAGGGCAAACTCGTAGCTAAAAGTTTCCTTATTGCGATGACGTTTCTTTAAGAGAAAGAGGTAACAAGACCTCGTCCAACTCTAATGCAGATGACATAAATTTAATTCATGTCTGTCATGTAATATACGCCTCGACAGCTGCTACAATAAGGTTCAATTTTGATGACACGCGGATTAAGAATAAAGCCCGAAGTATATGAAATTATTTTTAGAAAGAAACTTGTAATGTAGGAGTTACTTTAACATCGAATGAAAATTTCATGATTTCTTTTAATTCGACGAAAATAATAAGAAAAGAAACGTGAACAAAATTACGTCTATCTTTAAGCGAGAGAAAAATAAAAATAATAGGAACTCAAGTCAACGAGAACTAAGTAATCTATTAGAACGTGCACTTAAAAGCATGCCAGACAAAGTCTCTCCGTAATTAAACTCTTAGAACGATTGGCGTACCCAATTCATATCTACATGAATACGTTAAATAATTATGTAAAGAAAGTTCGCTAACTTCTCTTACAATAACAGATTTGTATAATTTGGTATAAAAGGTGTCGGTACATACACAAAAGTCTGGAGTTAATTCTAATACTTTTTCAATTTTTTTTTGGAGTTCCCATGCGTCCATCCCTTTCTGGTGTTAAAATAAACGGAGTTAGGACGTTTGACTTTAAAGAATGTTCTGTTGTCTTCAAAAGTGGCAATTTAATCCTTGCGGTAGTTATTGCTACCTCTCAAGGAGTTAAAATTATCCAAGAAAAAAGAGAGACTTAACTTCTGAGGTAGTAGTTTGTATCCCTAAAGGAATTAGTATTATCCGGAAAGTTTAAGCGTTTCTATCCTTAAAGGAGTTAATATTATCCAGAAAATGAAAAAATCTTTATTGTTGGGGCAGTCACTCGTATCTTAACTTATATTTTAACTACTCCAAAGAGAGGAATGTCTTTTTTTAATTTTGCATCTTTTATTTCTTGTTCTCTTGTATGGAAATAATTGAATTCCCTATAGCATTAGATTATTAAGCGTATCTGGAGGAAGTTGAATAAAGAATAAAGATGTTCATAAGGCCTTGTCAATATTCCCCGGTAAATAAAACTTATACCATCTATGTAATAATAATAATAATAATAATAATAATAATAATAATAATAATAATAATAATAATAATAAATTGTCTTTCTTGCACTCACAAAGGATAAACTACAAAACCTGGAAAACAGAAAATTAAATAAGTAAACTACTTCTAGCTTTTGCAGCATTTGGAATTTTAACATTATTAATTCTAATATTCAAGACTTTCAGAAGAGAGTTACAGATTCCCTGATTACCAAAAAGAAGAACCGCTGATTTATCTGGATTAATGTATAAACAGTGGTTAAGAGAAATATTATTCAAACTATTTAGGTCAGCATTAATTTTTGATTCCACTAGCTCTCAGTCAGCAGACATAAAACTATGGTAGAGTTAAAAGTCATCAGCATACATGGGTGATTTACAATAGTCAATGTGCTTCGTGAACTTCGAATATAAATTGTGAATAACGTAGGACCCAATATAGACTCTCGAGGGACACCTTGTAAGACATGCAACAGTTTAGAAAATGAGAGAATTAACTTGACGATTTGTGACCTATCCTGAAGGTAACTACTTAACAAAGAGACTGCATTAGGACTAAGACCAATGTGAGACAGTAATGAGGTAAGGAGCAAGATGGTCAACGATGTCGAAAGCTTTGCTATAGTCTAATAAAACAAGCACAGTGATATTACCCTAATCACAGGCGGCCAAGATATCATCAGTAATATGCATCAATGCTGTTGTGCAGCTGAAACCTGATCGAAAACCTGACTGATTATGAGGTAGTACTTGAAATTCATTCTGGAGTGTTAATTGTTTGGTGATAATTTTTTTAAATATTTTAGACAGCACAGGAAGTAGACTAATAGGATGTAAGTCCTTGTACTGGGCAGGTTGCTCAATTTGGGTATAGGACTACAAGTGCTAATTTCCAAAGTGAAGGAAAGGTACTGTCATCAATACAAACACAGCCTAATCATATTGATATCAATTTCATCATAACCAGCAGCATTAGATTTGAATTGATAAATTAATTATTAACTATCGGCGTCAATGGGCAAAAAGTTAAAATTCAAATTATCAACATTCGCATCATAGATGTAGGGAATATGTTGACTGTTGGATTTGGAAGCACACTTCATGTAGCAGCTATTGAGAGCATCCACATTACTTAAATGAGCAGGAACAGATTCATGCCCATTACTAAGTTTTAATGAATTCAACTCTTTCCACAACGATTTACTGTTTGAATGGTTAGAGATAAAATTAAAATAAGCTTTACGTTCATTTCGATAAGTCAGAGTGTTAAAGGTTCCTTAAAGATTTATAATAGTCCCAATGTGCTTGAAGTTTTGTTTTTCTAAATTTGGCTTTCGCTTTATCACGAAGTTGCATTAAAAGTCTCAAGTTAGGCGTAAGCCAAAGCTTGTAAATTTTCGCATCACCAATGGTGCGTGTACATCAAAAAGTGTTAGTATGCACTTGTTAAAAAACAGGACATTTTCATTAACATCAGTAATATTAAAGATTTTTTGTAGAGGCAGAAGTTGTAAATCGTGATTGAACTTAATTAAATCTATGCTCTTAAAAGATCTGCATAAACGAGATAGTGGCGTTACACGAGGCCGTATACTAACAATATTACCGAAAATACAATCATGATCAGATAGCTGAAACGAGATAACCCCACTATCCGCAACTAAGATATCGTCAGAAACAATTAGCAGATCAATTAAAGAGGAAGAATTAAATGAAAGCCTAGTAGGTTGATTAATGATTTGCTTTAGATTAAAAGCCTCCAGAAGGTCAGAAAGGATAGTTGTTTTAATGTAGACTTTCTTAAGAAAAAATTTCAAGTCCATATGTGGTGGTCTATAGACAACACCTAATATAAAAGATTCAAGTCCGTTTTGAAAGCCATAACTGTTCAATTGTTTTATTAATACTAATGAGCGAATATCTGAGAGAATTGTTAACGTAAACTCCTACACCGCCACCACAACTCGTGCGATCATTACGGATGAATGAAAAATTATTCAAACTGATCTTCTCTATAGGTATATTAGCACTTAGCCACGTTTCCGATACAGTCATAATATTAATATTATTTTCCAGAATAAAATCCTGGAAATCTGAGATTTTCGGTAAAAGTGAGCGAATATTAAGATGATCCACTTTGAATGAATTGTCCATCACTAGAGAGAAATAGTCAGAGCAGACAAAAGTATTATGTAATATGTATACATTTTAAAATAGTTAATCCTCAGGGCGAATCAAAGAAAAAATTTAAAAAAAGTTAAAGTATCAATATGCGAAAATATGACAGTGAAAAAGAAAGAAAAAAAAAGTATTAGTTATGCTTCTACGAGGAGTACTGGTCAAAATAAATTTATTTAACCGAGTTGAGGTTATTTTTGTTCTTAATTTTGTGCAATCTATTACCTAATTTAACAAATATATTAGAGTTATTAGTAAACACGTTTTTACTGCCAAATGCGTGATGTGTGTATATGTTATATTGTCACAATTGTTTACCCACTTTTGTTGCTTTTATATTTAATGCGCAAATGAAAAGACGGTTTCATTCTAAAATAAGCATTTATCGCAGTTGCTAGTCATAACTTGTAATATGAGAGTCATCCAACCCCTTCTCTCGTACATCAGAATTTACCAATAGGCAAAAAGTAATTAAATGTAAACTATCACCTTTAGGATAACATTTTGACTTTCTTGGATTAAATGCGGTGATGACTTTCACTATTCCAGATAGAATATTTTACCATTTAGTGTAACTTTTCTCCTACGTAATGAATTAACGAATTATGGATAGTATGTTTACTGTACGGTGTTAAACAGAAGTTGAGTTTATCCTTGTTGAAGTAAAATTATTTCATCTTTTTTTTTAATTCTTATTTTTAGATGCATTTTAAACTTGAAAACATAATAATATCACTAAATTTGTTAAGCATTTTCAGGTAAGACTTTATTCATATTGTAACACCGATTAGGAAAATAACAATTCATCCCAATTTTTTTTATGTTTGTATATTATAATTTGGTGCCCTCAAAGAAGTAAAGTTTCAATAGAATCAAATCAATACTGCAATATCTTAAACCGTCTCTTATTCATATTGTAATTTCAAATGCATACGTCTGGCTATGATGCATAGATCCAAAGCAGATTTCTTACGTTATTGCTTTGTAAGATCTCTCAAGTCCATTGTACTGCAGACAAATGGTTCTTGGCTTTCCTATCCTCTGTTTACACGTAGCTTGACATCCATAAATAAATTTATAATTTCAGGAATTTTCGCCGCAATGTATCTCACACGCTTAAATGCAAAATCTCTTTAAGTTACGTGATAAATTCCGGCGGGCAAGCCCGGCCACAACATAAATAACGCAGGACGTTCATGATTTATTCACAAAGCCATAACGAAAATTGATTCGGAATTCAAATACCGCACGGAATTATTATGGTGAAGCTGCGCCATTACAGACATTGTTCGATTATAGTTTCGTGACTTTGTGAGTGGAATAACCTGCATTGTGGCATGTCGGAATGAATCATGTTACTCGGTTTAGAAAGGAAGTAAATTTTCGAATTGAAAAAGAGAAGGCATAAAAATGTTTATTACCGTGGAAGTTTTACTGCTTTGGTAGCACCTGCAATTAATAGCGCACTAGTCCTTAGGATAATAAAGAAATGGAAATTAAAATGAATAACATCGTCGTGGTATTGTACAAAAATGGTATAACTTACGTAAGAATCTTATAAAAAGCCTTTAACATTTTGAAAATGTAAGTACAGGAGGTATAAATAATAAAAAAATGTTACCCTTCTAGTCTGTGTTATAGTTTTACCTGAAAAGTTGTAATGCTTAACAAATTTAGAGTTATTGTATTTTTCCCGATTAAAATGTGCCTAAGAATAAGTGTTAAAAAACTTTAAATAATTTTACCCCAACAATGATAAGCTCAACTTCTGTTTAACACCGTAGTAGGAGATAAGTGACACTAAAAAGTAAAACGTTTTATCTGCATTAGGTGCTGATTCAAACTTATTTACTTTTCGTATATTGGTAAAATCTGATGTGCGAAGGACGGGATTTGAAATTAATCCACGAAGGTCACCTAGGAGTAGAAAGTTATTGTAAGACGGAAGACATTAAATCTTTTATAGCAAAATGTGGAATCTGTCAGATGACCTCAAGAAAAGAAATTCAAGAACCTACTATTGCTAAACAAGTGCCAAAGCATCCAGAACAAATTATTGTAGCAGATTCATTTTATTTCGAAAAAGAAGAATAATCTGCTAATAGTAGACAGTTATTCGGAATTTTTCGAAATTTATGAAATGCCTTACACGACAACCCAAGAAGTGACGAAGAGATTGGGAAGTTGGATAAGTTTGTTCGGCATCTCGGAAATTTTGGAAACTGATAACGGACCACCATTTAATTCCGCAAAATTCAAAGATCTTCTTAATAACTACACGATTTATCATCAGACTTCAAGTCCGAAATTTCCTAGAAGCAATGATCTTGCTGAACGATATGTTCAAACTGCGAAAAAATATTGCTAAAATATTCACTGGACAAAACAAACATACATCTGGCATTACTTAATTACCGAAACACTCCAAGAACAAAAGAACTCAAATCAAAGAGCATTTTCCAGACGAACTAGGAACTTGCTGCTTACAACTTCGACAATTTTACAATCAGATATTGTGAATTCCCAACGAAAATTCTACGCAGATAGGAGTTCAAAAGCGACAAACATCCCGTAAACAGGTGACCGGGTTAGAATACAGTTTGGTCATCGAAATTGGAAAGGAGGAAAAGTGTTGGGATCAACTATCGCTTCAAGATCGCTTATGGTACGAACTGATGAAGGTAAAATCTCCAGACGTAACACACAGCAAGTAAGACCCACACAAGCAATCATCAAATCACAGCCAGTCATCATACCCGATGAAAGCCCCCACAACAATTTGGATCCGAAGATCGAACGACCTGATCCACAACAACGAAGAAATGGAAGAGATCATTAATCTATGATTCCAGAGGATTCAGCAACCAACAAAACAAAACAAACTACATCTGGCATTATTTAATTACCGAAAGACTCCACGAACAAAAGAACTCAAATTAAAGAGCATTTTCCAGACGAACTAGGACTTTGCTGCCTACAACTTCGACAATTTTACAATCAAATGTTGTGAATTCACAATAAGTGAATCAAAACTTGCATAAATTGTGAAACCAACAAAAATTCTACGCAGATAGGAATTTCAAAAGCAACAAACATCCCGTAAACAGGTGACCGGGTTAGAATACAGTTTGGTCATCGAAATTGGAAAGGAGGAGAAGTGTTGAGATCAACTACCGCTCCAAGATCGCTTATGGTACGAACTGATGAAGGTAAAATCTACAGACGTAACACCCAGCAAGTAAGACCCACACAAGCAATCATCAAATCACAGCCAGTCATCATACCCGATGAAAGCCCCCACAACCATTTCGATCCGTAGATCGAACGACCTGATCCACAACAACGAAGAAATGGAAGAGATCATCAATCCATGATTCCAGAGGATTCAGCAACTAACGCTAATAACACAGGCCAACCATGAAAAAACTTTTTTTATAAAGTTGGCTCCCCTTTATGTTTTTTTGGCGTGCTGAATCCGAAAATGAACTTTAAAATACCACAGGACGTAAAGTTTCCTCGCATGTTTACTTTACGTTATTTATGCATTGTAAGCGTATAATAATACCTTGGTCTCTACACCTAATTAGTAGTAAATGCTCAAAGTGCACTTTTGAGTATCTGGGTCACTAATACTAATAAAATCACGAAGGCATGGTGGATGGTTTGTGGCGACTTGAAGGTGTCTGGGATGTTACTCGGACAGCAAAGTGGATTCACAAAATTTCCTTGTTTTATGTGTGAATGGGACAGTAGGGCACGGGAACAGCACTGGACAAGAACAGCATGGCCTCCAATAGAGCATTTAGAACCTGGGAGCAAGAACGTTCTACGTATGAGTTTGGTGAATCCTCAAAAAATACTGCTTTCGCCACTGCACATAAAATTGGGCCTAATGAAGCAATTCGTCAAAGCTCTATCAAAATCAGAACCTTGCTTTCAATATTTGTGTCAGAAATTTCCTGGTTTGTCAGAGGCAAAGTTAAAAGAAGGCATATTTGTTGGCCCTGACATTCGAAAACTTATTCAAGACTCTTTTTTCGAAAATGCGATGAACTTGAAAGAAAAAGCAGCATGGGGTGCTAAACAAGTTGTCTTGAAGTTTTTAGGCAATCAGAAAGACCCTAATTACGAAAATATAGTTCAAAACATGTTGAAAACATTTCAAGAACTTGGATGTAACATGAGTGTAAAGATGCATTTTTTACACTCACATTTAAATTTTTTCCCTGACAATCTTGGAACTGTAAGTGAGGAACAAGGGGAGCGTTTCCACCAAGATATAAAGGAGATGGAGAAACGGTATCAGGGTTGTTGATATGATGGGAGATTACTGTTGGATCCTTCTACGAGCAACTCTAGAAGCATTACATAAAAGGAAAAGCTACAGTCGAACGTTTACCGTGAAGAGTTTGAGGAAATACAAAACTTTAGATTAATAAGTTCATATTCAAATTTACACTACCATTGTAATAATAAAATGTTAAATTTTTCAATTGTACTCTGATAATAAATTACGTACCTTTAAATCTTAACTATATATTTTAATACTATCATACCCAACAAAAGATAAAGTTGCGAAAAATTGATACGTGGTAGAAAAAAACTGATTGAAAATTTGGATTCAGTACACCAAAATACGTACGAAACAGGTTGAACTTTGAAAAAAGCTTTTAAAAAATATTTATTGGTTGGCCTGTGTAATTGAAAGGTAGATAATAATGAATCCAAATAGACTTTTGCAAACTAGATCGGATAGGATTATCAAAAAACCAGCTATATTCATTTCCTAAGTATTATAAGAAGTTAAGAAAAGTTAAAAAAAAAAGGGAGATGTAACAAGGTTGGTACTACGTCAAGGCTGAGAGCAGGGGCAGTACAGACAAAGATGAAGTAAACAGCACAGCCTGACAGCCGTACTTATTACAATGTATTTCTTGTGTTAATAAAACTTATTTAATCTAAAAGTGTTAATCATCATTACAGGATTGATTGACGTTCTCATTACAAGTTATGTCTAGTACTTATATGCCTACCAATTGCGATGAATGCTTGCTTCAGAATGGGACCGTCATTTTATTTGCGCATTAAATACAATAGCAACAAAGAGTGGATAAAAAATAGTGATATAATAACAAATAACACTGTAGGTGATTTAAGTTTTATCTACCATAGAATATTGGCAAGGTCTTATGAACATATTTATTCAACTTCTTCCAGATAAACTTAATATTCGAATGCAATCAGAAATTCAATTATTTTCGTACAAAAGAACAAGGGATAAAAGATGCAATATTAAAATAAGGGCATTCCTCTTCTAGGAGTAGTTAAAATATAAATTGAGATAAAAGTGACTACCCAACAATAAAGGTAGTAGTCCGTCCCTTTTCCTCGATAATATTAACTCCTTGAAGGATAGAAATAACTATCACTAGGACTAAAATGCCAAACGTTAACTTTTTAAAGTTAAACATCCTAATAGAAACGGATGGACGCAAGGAAACGCCGAAAAGGAGTTGAAAATTGTTGGAACCAACTCCAGATTTTTATGTGTGTACAATTTTCTCCCTAATTGTACATACAACAAACACGCATTCTGTATGTAATTACTTCATAGTCACGTAATATATCGATTTGTTAATCTTGAACAAAATTGATTACTCAGTGCATTGAACATACTTTTGTATTCGTTCGATATTATGACCTGTCTGGCATGGAATCGTTGGATTCGTTTTGAAGAACTAATTGCCTCAAAGGACTAATGGAATGGAAAACGTGTATTTCGTATTTAGCTTCGCCGCCGTGGAAAAGAAGTGGCATTAGAGAACAAAGTACTGTGAAAGTTCCGGTTGAGCAATTGAGAATTCTTTCATGGGCCTGTTTGAGTTCAACTCAATTAAGACATTGAAACGTTAAGAACATATAAAATAAAATTAATATAATACAGGATGACTGATAATTATTCTACTAAAACAAAACACGAAATGAACCAAAAAATGACCAGCAGAGTAACAACTTTTTTTTTTTTGGAAACATGTAGAGTATCGGTCCTTGTTTTTTTGAGTTACCATACATCAGAATGTAACATTATTTTATTACGAACATATTGCTCTCTTTCTTCACTATTATCATTTAAACTAACTAAAACCTTCATTTTTCTTCTTAAGCGACGAAAGCGAACGAAAAATAGAGGCGAGCGAAAAGAAAAATAACGTGGATGCCCGAATAAGTAATTGAACTACGTTTAAGTAAGGTTATTTTAGAGAGCGCTGGGTTTAATTAATTCGTTTAAATAAATCCAGAAACTTTGTCTTAGAAATAATGAACGTCTAGGTGAACATCTCTTGAAGTTTACAACTTCATTATTCACAAATTTGTGATGTTAATTATAATAATACACTTTAATAAACGGTTTATCTACAATGAATTAACTGCCGCCAGTAACAGGAGAAAACACAAAACTAAAAAAAAAAATGAAATATAAAGCGGAACAAAATAATTCTCATCTAGTTACAGTTGGAATTTTTTCAACAAAATGGTGGCCACTTTCAACACTTGCTGTATCTTATTTTTGTTGACTTTGTTTTCAATTCCAATTACAACTTTGCATTCATATTATACCTTCGCAATAAATCACATTTTGAATTTTGATGTATATTTTGATATTAGAGCAGTTGCCTTCGTAATTTTCATAGAATAGCACTTCCTCGTATTTGTACTAGGGTAAAGCAAAGGTAACTAGATGAGAATTATTTTGTTCCACTCTGTATATGTAAAACTTGGAATTAGCAATCAACTAACGAACATATAAATAAAACTCCGTCAGTCTCCTTGGTGTTTCTCATTTAATGTAAAAGCAAAATATATTACGTGTGCCCCGGTGTAAACATGCGCCAGGACGTTTTTCTATTTTCGGCCCCAGACGGAAGTTCTCGATCAGATAAATAAGTTCCCGTAATTTACGACTTGATGACCCGATTTAACTTTAGCCGGCCAACTATCAGATAAATAAATTTACAATTGCGGCGGACGTTTCTGGATATCGAAGCTGCCACTGACGGTAAATAAGTGTTAATTCAATAAAGTTTGCTGTAAATAACCGCCTTCCTGAACGTGGTTAAGCATTGATTCGAAACTAATTCGAAAATATTTGGAACAGTAAATTTGCAGTGCATTAATCATTTTGAATTTAAGCATTTTGAATGTATGTGCATGTGTTGTTACAGTGTTGAAAATGTAGTTTGTTTGTTTATTCACACATCAGCATTTTTCAGTAAAGATACGAGTGAAGCAAACTATAATGTTTATCTTCCGTTCCGTTAGAACAAAAATAAAGCAACTTTTGTTAAACTACTGAATTATTTATTTTTATTTGTAAATAAAATGTCTCACGTTGTCCGAAAAGAATAACAATGATGGGAGGAAGTGGATCACATAAATAAAACATCCAAAAACGTGTTAAGATCCCTCATAAAATATTTCTTTTTATTCGTTTTACTGCGACACCTTATACAAGAGAACTAGGACCTTAAGAATGCAGCAGGTATTTTAGTTATTTCCCACAGGATATCATCAATGATTTAGGGATTATTTCACGAGGGATATTGGAAACTAACTGAGATTTTGCTGCACATTTTTAAAGCTTCCAAATTAAATATACACTCTAAATTTTTGGGATAAATTGTAATCTTTCTAATCGGTGTTACAATGTGAACTCGATAAGTAGTAATGCTTAATACATTTAGTGTTATTGTTATCTTTTCCCGATTAAGATGCGTCTAAAAAGAAGAATTAAAAAAAGTGAAATAATTTTATTCCAACAAGGATAAGTTCAACTCCTGTTTAAACCGTACAGTAAACATTTTATCCATAATTCGTTAATTTAATAAGTAGGAGATAAATTACACTAAATAGTAAAATATTCTATCTGGAATAGTTAAAGTCATCACTGCATATAATCAAAGAAAATAAAAATGTGTCAGTTCACACTTATTTACTTTTCGTCATAGGTAAATTCTGATGTACGAGGGAAGATACTGAATGACATTCCTATTACTAGTTATGACTAGTATATGCCTACCGAGTGTGGTGAATGCTTGTCTTAGAATGGAATCGTCATTTTATTTACGCCTTAAATATAATAGAAACAATAAGTGGGTAAACAATAGTGATAATATAACAAGTGACACTATACATGTTATAAGCTATATTTTCCGGGGAATATTGGCAAGGCCTTATGAACATCTTTATTCCACATCCTCCAGATAAGCTCAATATTTTAATGCAATAAGAAATCCAATTATTTCCACACGAAAGAATAAGGCATAAAAGATGCTATATTAAAAAATAGTGCATTCCTCTGTAACATGCCGACGTGCTACCTTGTTTGTTGACTTTTACGGACAACTAAATAACTAATAAAAACGGCCCAAACAAAAATAAATTAGACTTATTGACAAAATAATTAACTGGATTGAAAAAATTTACTGCCTGAACTAGACGAAATAAACGTGTACTTACCGGAAGGTTCACTTCCGAGAACTCCGCAAGGTCGAAAATGTTATTGCTTCATTAAACCATGCACCAACAGGACTGGTCTAGATCTTGGCTAAAGGACTTCCTGCAGTTTATGGTCGGCACTAAGGAAATACTCTACTACCGTACAATGCTACCTGTCTTACGTCTGAGGTTACTTTACGGAATTCCCTTAATCAAACCTTCCGTACGTATCGCTCGTGATCGTCGATTTAGAACTAGCCCTACGTCGTTGTAACTGGATTCCGATTTTTGGTGGGACGGCGAATAAATTTGAGAGATGAAAGGAACTAAATACGTATAATTGAAAATGCGGGACGTTAAATTTAATTATTTATTGCAAAAGAAAAAGGTAAAAACTCCTTCTACCAGCCACTGAGGGATCTGATATAATGAGCGTAAAAACTTTTGTTTTTTAATTAATACAAAGCAAAACAAAAAAATACGATTATCCCGAAGTACAGTAAAATTCGCATAACGGATTTCATGTCGAATATCGTAGCGACCTAACTCATTTCAATTCACACAGCTGGTGGCTTGGTGCATACACAAATAGTGGCTGTGGCAATCTTGTAACTCAATTAGATTAACAAGTAATTTGTGTTCAAGTTAGATTGGTCTTGGTATTACTGTTTGCCACTTTAGATCGTACTCTAAGACACGCTATGAATAATCAACCACCGCACAGTGTGACAGTGTGTCTACAGTGTACTAAATTAATAGAAATCAGTAATTGAGTAATCAGATGTTCGGAGAAGTATGTGATACAAAATGCCGCCCTCGGCGATCAATCTGCAAGATAATTAACAGCAACTGCCCCTAGTTTTTCACGGACTCCCCTATCTCTAGCTAATTTAATTAATTATGGCTATTTGGCAAAGATGTTTTGTCTACTACGTCCAAATGCCTTAGAGGGTGGTACAATGTACGCCTTTTTTCAGATCCCTCTACGTCGTATTTCGTCGGCTAAACCTATTATCGAACTAATTTGTTTGCGCAATGGACCCAAATGACTGTTTTATCGGCACTCCGCTTTTGCGGTTATGGCATTTTCAGTCGCTCGACAAATTGCTTTCAATTAACCTGCAAATCTCTCGGCAAAGATCACACTTCGATCCACACACAGGATGTGAGAGAAGTGCTGTTAAGAAGTTGGCTATTTATAGGTGGTTCAAATTGTTTGGCCTCGTAATTTTACGAAATTCGTAACGAGCAGTAAATTGGCCTTGATTTCTGGAGTTAGATTGTGCTGGCCACACTTGGTTTCGTCGCCAGATATAATTTTGCCTTAGACCAGTGGTTCGAGCTGCAGACTTCCCCGAACAAATCGAAAAAACGCCGATAGCGTGTTTTCGACTTGCCAGAGAATTTGGCAAAAAGATAGAACTATTTTACAATAATACACTATATCTGAATTGCCCAATAGATTTGAGAGGCAGTGAATTGACTCTGGTTGATTAAATCATAGCACGTACAACCTACCGAACTTATTGAGTTTTAAGCTTGATTCAATTCAAATGCAAGTACTAAAAATAAACTAGAAATTACCTAAGCAATACCAATACTGAACTTTAGATTCTCTGGCCACCGATTGATGAACCAATTAAAATAATTTCTAAACAATTTATATTATCAAGTATGTGAAAAAGAAATACAAACTCATGCAAATTTACCTATTCGCGTCCCGAGATTAGCGCAACACCCACTCACATACTTCTTTTTAGATACACCCTCGGCGTCTCTATCACGGCGCGAATGCGGATGTATTTGAGTTTTTGTTTGTTTAATTGCCTTTTCTTAACATACCGAAATCAAATGAGTTAATTATAATTATGAGCAAAATGTGAGAACAACTGCAAAGCACTCAAAGGAAACTTGTCAAGTTAAACTAAAAATTTTACTATTCGCTCGAGAGATTGGAATCTTTCTGTCCTCCGTTTTTGCTGTTTCAATCGCAAGTAACTAAATTAACCTCCGCTTTAGCCCCGAAAAAACACGTCTCTTCATCGTTTCCTATACCATACTTGTAAATTACGGAATCCCAATTAGCTATATATCCACGGGTGACCTTTCACAACTGGAACTTTCCAACTGCCTCAATAAGCGGCTCTATACAAGTGTCTATTTGACATTTTTATGAATCCGATAGTTACGTTTGGACAATAGCACAAATAGCAAATTCCTTCCCTATTTTCTAAAACTGACCCATTCCTAACACTTGAGCGTGACCAATTTCGTACAAAGATTCAAAACAGCGCAAACTAAAATTCCAAACTTACTAATTTATTACTGGCAGCGACAACCAAAAGTTCAATTTTGGCAAGGCACAAATATTACAAATTTTTATACTGTCGCGCTAGAGGCTCCAGCGACTCCTACAAGACCGTCGTTGCCTGGACAGGGTCCCTTCCGGTGGCAATTCTACGCCTCGTAAAATTCCTTGGTTTGTTATTTACAATTAAAAAAGCAGTAACCCGATTTGGAGTAGTTAAAATATGAGTTAAGATGCAAGGGACTGACCCAACAGTTTTCTTTCATTTTCTGGATAATACTAACTCCTTTAAGGATAGAAATACTCCACACTTTCTCGTTAATGCTAATTCTTATTACTACCTTACAAGTTAAATCTCCTTTCTTGGTTAATAGAAATAACTACCGCAAGGATTAAAATGCCACTTATGAAGACAACATTAACACTTTTTAAAATGAAACGTCCTAACTCCGTTTATTTTTACATCAGGAACAGATGGACGCGAGGGAACACCAAGAATTTCGTTGAAAAACTATTAGAATTAATTCCAGATTTTTATATGTATGGGTAAAAACGAAGGCGAAAATTTTCAATGTAGTTTTAAACAATTCAAATCCGAATAATTAAAGCGTAAAAAAAAACAAAAAAATAAATGATTGCAATGAACACTGCACATTTGCATAGGCTGTTACGTAATTAAATTTTTTATTGCGTTCACAAATACATAAATACTGAAAAAACCATAAACGAATTTTACGCAAATTTAATAACTTTCATAAACGGAATTTATTAAACGCATTCAATTACCAATAATTTCAACGGGCATTACGTGGTATTAATTTCATTTACTTTCCACGTTTTATCCCTTTAAGCTTTGCAAATTTAATAACACACGCCAAACAACAATTGATTACGACTTAAACTGACTATTTATCTCAACATCGTCAGAGCGTATTTTCAAGTTTAAAAATGTTGGCAAAGTCCTATAAATTTATTGGAGTGAACGCCTATACGAACACATAAAAATAATAAAAAAAAGAAATGCGGAACGTTTTATTTGGTTTTCGTTGAGAAGCGAAAACTTAGCTGAAAAGAAATAGAACTAAAATCGAATGTGTTGAATTTGCAAGAATTGATTTAGAACTTTATCTTTTTAACGCGCGTCTAGTACGCTTTTTTATAGCTACATAAAATCCTTGAGAACATTATTAATCATCCTGTGAGGAAAATTACTTCCGCGTGTATAGGAAATTACATTTCCACGTAAGCCGAAAATGATGTAGTAGACTTCACCTGAAACGTACTCACAAGTCGACGTAAAAATAACACTTTCCGGTGTTTTAAACACTTAAGAGTTCTTTGTGTGTTTATAGAACGCTATTTTATTAATAATTAATTAATACGAGTTCATATTTTATTAATTATTTTAGAATAAAAGCAACAGCAATATAACAGTATTGGTTTCGATTGGCGTGGATTTAGGAAAATCAAAAAAATAAATAAATAAGAGCTTGCGAGCTTTTACTGGAAATTGCTGGCAAACGAATTGCAATAGATTTTATTCATGTGATCAAGAGTTTAGATTAGGTGCTATACTTCAGCATTCCGAAGTTCATCTGCAAGGAACAACAAATCTGATGCAGTGATATTTCACAGCACAATCGCAGACCAAACGAACCAGATGCAAAAGTTGTAACATTAATATAAAACTTTCCAGTTAGCGCGGAAGTTCAACTCGTTACGTTTAACAGCAAATTATTATCGCACTTGCCTTTCTTTTTTGTGGGCGAGAGTTAATTTTACGTTATGAACTGGTCCGGCACGAAATTGCCACAATAATGTGACCACTGGCAATTTTAAAAATCGAAGCGACCCAGTTCTCTCACGCCCAGACCCCACACGTCAAAATAACTGTTTATTTACTCCCGTCAGGTAAAAATTCAATTCCTGCTCCGCCAAGGGAGGTAAATCTCTTCGCTACCCCATTTCAATAACATAACACTAAAGAACGCCTAGAAAAATCCGCTGTAATTCCATTACGCCAAGGATGTTATTTTTAATTTAAATATCAAGCAGGCGCTTCTTTAAAAAAAAGGTCCTCTCATAAATCGAAGTAAGTGCGCTGCGCAGATTACGATGAATGCAAAGGAGGGCCCCCGTTTCGGTTCCCGTGGGATTCATGCATGCGAGAAGAGGAAAGTTCCTGAACCGGTACAACGCGCTTAGTTAACTTTGCTCGGCGAAGCTGAAGAACGCCACTGTGTTTAATCAGCTTTTCTCACACGTGGTGACTCTTAGGGTAATAATCGTGAGCGTGTAATAAATTTGCAAGAAAAAATACATAATGAAAAAGAAATTAATTAATAAAATTACAGACAGCCAATCAATGAGAATTCGATGCTCTCAATAAGTACAAATAGTCGTGTGTTATATTTCTTGTCTACTTTCGAACTACTTTCGTAATTGACTGACGTACAACGTTTACAGGACCTTAGAGGATTCCGTTAAAGTAGAAACATTCTGGCTTATGACATGTGATCTTTCTCCTTTATTTTTTTCTGAGAAGCTTTATTCGCAGTATTTTCTTTTCTTCGACTTATACCTAATTCATGTTGAAGCGAAATGAAAGCTTTTCTTATAGTTTATTATCAAAACTTGCATGTATAAAGCAATCTTTGATCCAGTCGCCTCTTCATTTCTCGGATAAATTCGAAACATCTGTTGTTTTGCGCAGAGCAAGATTGCAAGCCAAATTGCGGTAAGCATCGCGTACAGCTTTACCAACCACATACACTTAATACAACACTGGAAGCGTTAGTGCATTAATGGAAATCCTCTTTGTCTTAATTGTTCCAACTTATCAGTAGGCAAAAAGCGCTCCGCAAAACTGTACACCCTCGATGAATAATGGTCGCAATCTCTGTTAATGTTTTCGCAGGAATCGTTTCTAACTTTGAAGCTAAAATAAATTTTGCTGCTTGTAACTAATACGGCAAAACGAATGTGTTACTAATTCCATTCATAAATAAAACGATTTGGGAAGCCAACTTATGTAGTATTTCTGTATTTTTGCAGTCCCTCACATATAGGGTCTATTTATTTAGCCCCACGTTGGGCTCCAATTACACCGCACAACAGCATTTCTGTTGCAACCAATATTATTCATGATTTTGAATAAAGTATTGGCTCTCATTGAAGAACTACAATCAGTTTTATTGCAACAGCTCTAGTTTTTGAAATATCGAGCAAAGATAGTTTTGCCAAAAAATGAAAGATTTTGAAATTTAACATTTTAATAAGTAAATTTAAAAAGATAAAAACTTTTTTTTATAAGATTGGCGAGCATAAACAGTCTTTTGACAACTCCTTTGAAGCTTTCAAGGATAGTCAGCCATCATATGAGCATCCCAACGGCCTTGATAGCGTTCTTCTATAGTCCGAATGTCCTGATGGAACCTTTCTCCTTGTTCCTTGCTTAAATCACCTAAATTTTCAGGAAAATGGCCTAGATGACTATGAAGGAAATGAACCTTGATGCGCATATTGCAACCAAGCTGTTAGTAGTTAGTTAACATGTCTTCAAGTAGCTGGGAAGAGTTTGTTGCCTTATTATTTCCGAGAAAGTTATTGATCACTGAAGCAAAGGAATTTCAAGTGTTTTTCTCAACATTGTTCATAGAAATTGTAAAATTCGAATCTTTTGAAAGCTTCCTGATGTGTGGACCATCAAAGATACCAGATTTCAGCTTCTCAGAACTTAAACTTGGAAATTTCCTTGAAATATATTTGAAACATTCCCCATTTTTATTCAAAGCCTTGACATATTGTTTCATTAATCCTAGCTTGATATGGAAGGGAGTCGATATAACGCGATCTCTTGCTACTAACGGAACGTTAACAACATTATGCTTAAGAGGAATCAAAGCTTCTCTTACAGGCCAGTCTTTCCTAGTCCAATGTTCATTCTTAGCTCTACTATCCCATAAGCAGATAAAACAGGGATATTTTGTGTGTCCACTTTGTTCACCCAAAAGTAAGTTGACCATTTTCAAGTCAACATACATCAACCATTTAATTTTATTCAGATCTAAGAAAAAATAGTAGGATATTGTTCTTTCACTTTGGTGGAATGCGCAATGGGCAAAGAACCAAGCTTATTACCCTTATTTAGAAGAACACATTTAAAACTGCGTTTGGAAGAATCTATAAAAAGGCGCCAGTTGTTAGGGTCGTATTCTTCTAAACCCATTGCAGTCATCAGACCTCGAATATCACTGCAAAATACGAAATCATTCTCTTCAGAAAAAAATGAAAGTAAATCTTTTTTTCTAGTGCGATAATATGAAACTTTTGTATCACTTGTCAGCAGATTTCTCTGTTTCAATATTAAGGTCTTTTACTAAGTCATTAAGCTGGTTTTGGTTGAATGGTTTTGGTGAATTTAGGGAATCTGTCTTCATTTTCAAGTGACTCTATGTCGGGACTACAAAGTTCGTCTTCCAGTCTCTTGGGAGTTGATTGTATTTATATTTAGAGCTTGTCTTGACACTGATGGTACGTTAGGATAGGTCCACTGTGAACGATTTCTCCGATTAATACCATTAACATTCGCAACACAAAAATAGCAATCGTCATGGTGGTTAGGCGGTTCGCTAAATTAGGACACCAGGTCTTGTTTAGTGTCTCTAGGGAAAATCCAAAGTACCTACTCAAAAGAAGTTCCTTTTACAAACAGCGATGTTTTGAGACGTTTTTTTTTAAATGTATTTACCACAAATGAAACAAAAATATTCCAGATTATTCACACACCTTCTCCGAGTCGATGCCATATCGCTAGACTGACAGAAACTCACTAATTGGAATGCAGTTGATAGAAATATTGAAAAAGCTTCCAAAATCAACATAAGCAGCTCATACAACAGATAAAATGATCAATTTTGTTGTGCTGTATTGTCTTTTGCTTGTAGTCCCCAAATATTGAGTACAATTTACGTAATATTATTGACTTATTTGCTCTAGTGTTTATTTTTCCATTGGTTTGCGTTTTGAGTTTTGAGCGCATGTGAGTACGAGCAGGCACAAAACCACATTGTGTTTCTGAGCGCATGTGAGCAGGAGTACTACAAAGTCTCATTAATAAGTCACCACCGTCATCTAAATTAATTAATCAATTTCTCCCTTTGATAAATTCAAACAATAAAGGGGCGACTTAAAACAGTAGAAAAAACAAACGTACGGCGATAACTCACTGCGTACTATCGATCTTGGTTTTATTTTTCCACCACGCTCTCTTTCGAAACGCTGCTGCGATAAATTTAACGGGCGCATCCGTCTGCGGCACTAAAACTTATGAAACGGACGAATAAATTCCATAAACAAAGTACAAATGTAAAATTTACTCTCGCGGTGGCGCGAGTATTTATTTATTACGCGAGTTCTGCATAGAGCTCGTATTTTGGGATATCGATTTGCAATAGAAACAATGCGGGGTGCCAAAACGTTCGTTTTTGACTGTTACAACGGTAATTAATAAATAAATTGTTACAATAAATAATATCAAAAAGTTTTGTAACTTCAGACAATATACAAAATGGAACTACACCGTATACAAAAATAGGGTGGTCTAAAATAGTCACTCTCTTGAATATTTTGATCAGGTAGCCCAAGTTTGAAACTATGTTCCCAAAGTCAATTTAGAACGCAGTTCAAATATCTCTCTCTCTATGTACGTATAGGTAAGATCGATATACCAATTTCCTACTCAGTTCATCAAAATTTTTTCGCCAACGTTAACAAAGTACGTTAATTAACAAATACATTCAGAACCAATTACTGCTTGGCCCTCTTCCAATACGTATTTGCATATGCAAATTCCATTCGAAAGAATGAAACCGACCGCAAGATAAATACCGTTCCACGCTCAAAAGTCATGTTTGCATGCCTTCTCGCCATCTCAATTAGCCAGCAAATTAACCCTCGCGTTTTAACCTTAAATCGGAATGGAGCGCAAAGAATGATGGTTGTCACATTTCCCATCCGCCGATGCATAAATTATTATTAAGTCAACGACGTGTCATTCTATGGTACTTATGAGGGGTTGAAATTGATGTACGCAACTCTGTTATGTTTAAAAAGAAAACAGCAAACGGAAGCTTTTCAAATATTGCCTCTTCGGTAACGCAACCTCATTTCATGTAAGTTTATGGGCAACATTTATTTTGGCAAGTTGGATGAAGAAACATAAACTCAAAGAAGCTATTTTTTTATATACAATACAGTAATACATTTACTATTTCTAGGGGAGGAAAAAAATGGGTTACAAAGGGTTGACTTCGGGTGTGCTATACGATTTATTTCCTTTCACATTTCAGAATTATAAAATCAAATCTTTCCCTGTTTATAGAAGTCCATAAATTCGTGCACATGTCATAAAATAGTAATAGTTACAAATATTTCAATATTGAAGGGACCTCATAAAAGTCAGATTACGAATTTATCAAAGAAGACAGATCAATAAACCATATTACTTTCATATGTTTGCAATAAAAATTATTTATGAGTAATCATGCATTTATGAGTTCGCCGTATAAAATATACAGTGGAGGAAAAAGCAAAGCTTGCACGGGGCTCTTAACGAGTGCGAGTGAAATGCACAGCGATTTTGAAGATGTAGAACACTGATCGGTATAACCGCGATGTTGTTGCTTGGGTTGCTCTTTCCCTTCCAAGGCGGGCACGCGGAGTTTCGATGTCTCCTCTCTGTTCTGCATCTACAAAATCGCAGTGCATTTTACTCGCACTCATTAAGAGCCGGATGCAAGCTTTCCTTTTACTCTTCCAGTAGCTAGAAGAAAACAGATCAATAAACCACACCACATTCGCATGATATTTGCAATAAAAATCATTAGTCATCATGCATTTAAAAGTTCGCCGTATAAAATATACAGGGCAGGAAAAAGCAAAGCTTGCACGCCGCTCTTAATGAGTGCGAGTGAAATGCACTGCGATTTTGTAGATGTACAACAGTGATGGGTATAACCGCGATGTTGTTGCAGTTCTTGGGTTGCTCTTTCCCTTCCAAGGCGTGCACGCAGAGCTTCGATGTCTCCTCTCTGTTCTGCATTTACAAAATCGCAGTGCATTATATTCGCACTCATTAAGAGCCGGATGCAAGTTCTGCTTTTTCTCTCCCGGTAGAAGAAAAGAGATCAATAAACCACACCACATTCGCACGATGTTTGCAATAAAAATTATGAGTAATCATGCATTTAAAAGTTCGCCTTATAAAATATACAGAGCAGAAAAAGGCAAAGCTTGCACGTCGCTCTTAACGAGTGCGAGTGAAATGCACTGCGATTTTGTAGATGTACAACAGTGATGGGTATAACCGCGATGTTGTTGCAGTTCTTGGGTTGCTCTTTCCCTTCCAAGGCGTGCACGCAGAGCTTCGATGTCTCCTCTCTGTTCTGCATCTACAAAATCGCAGTGCATTTTACTCGCACTCATTAAAAGCCAGATGCAAACTTTCCTTTTTCTCTCCCAGTAGCTAGAAGAAAACAGATCAATAAACCACACCACATTCACATGATATTTGCAATAAAAATCATGAGTAATCATATATTTAAAAGTTCGCCATATAAAATATACAGGGTAGGAAAAAGCAAAGCTTGCACGTCGCTCTTAACGAGTGCGAGTGAAATGCACTGCGATTTTGTAGATGTAGAACAGTGATGGATATAACCGCGATGTTGTGGCAGTTCTTGGGTTGCTCTTTCCCTTCCGAGACGTGCACGCAAAGCTCGATGTCTCCTCTCTGTTCTACATCTACAAAATCGCAGTGCATTTTACTCGCACTCATTAAGAGACGGATGCAAGCTTTCCTTTTTCTCTCTCAGTAGCTAGAAGAAAGCAGATCAATAAACCACACCACATTCACATGATATTTGCAATAAAAATCATGAGTAATCATGCATTTAAAAGTTCGCCGTACAAAATATACAGGGCAGGAAAAAGCAAAGCTTGCACGCCGCTCCTAATGAGTGCGAGTGAAATGCATTGCGATTTTGTAGACGTAGAACAGTTATGGGTATAACTGCGATGTTGTGGCAGTTCTTAGGTTGCTCTTTCCCTTCCAAGGCGTGCACGCAGAGCTTCGATGTCTCCACTCTGTTCTGCACCTACAAAATCGCAGTGTATTTTACTCGCACTCATTAAGAGCTGGATGCAAGCTTTGCTTTTTCTCTCCCGGTAGCTAGAAGAAAACAGATCAATAAACAAACCATATTACCTTCACCTGATGTTTGCAATAAAAATTATATATGAGTAATCATGCATTTAATAGGTTAAAATCTACAGGGCAGGAAAAAGCAAAGTTTGCACGCGACTTTTAACGAATGCGATTGAAATGTACTACGACGTTGTTGCAGCTCCTGCGTTCCTCTTCCCCTTGCACGCAGAGCTTGGATGTATCAATCTTTGTTCTACATCTAGAAAATCGCAGTAAATACTCGCACTTGTTAAGAGCAGCTTTGCTTTTTCCCGCCCGGTAAAAGTACACACAACAGAGAATTCTGTTTGTTGTCTAGGGCTTACGTGCGTCGCAAAATCTGCCTTAATACGATTATAAGTAACTGCAGTTCTTTTCAGCATTGCATGTTTACTACCTCAATATAAAATTACTTGGGGAATACAAGGAAGTCGCTTGGGATTTAAAAGTAATCATCTCTTAGCAGGAGCTTTCGTCTTAGTTATAAAGTGCAAGTCAGTTGATCATCATTACGTCTAACTTTTGAAGAACATTAAACTAGAAGTTTAAACCAAGAACTTAATTTAGTGCTAGTGTGTAATCAAAATTTTTGAGTATAATTTCGACAAAATTGACAATTAATGGTTTTACTGCCGCATAAAAGAAATTCGAAGCTTCAAAGTACGTAAGAGTACCACCGTTGATAACGCTAATAAATGTGGAAAGTATTACTTCGAAACTTCGAAATTAATGTATCGTAAAATAGCAATGAATCTGCCGAAGTATCGCAAACTTTTGTTTAAGTTTATGCCTTGCAACTTTACCCAGAGCTTTGAAGTGCTTTTAAACAATTCAAATTTTGTACGCGTCGATATTTGGCATCCCAAAAGTTTCGCAAAACTTAGCTTATCTAGGAGAACGTGTTTTACAACAGAATGATTTTAAATTACAAACAAATTAAAACGGCTTTTAATGAGAGAGCTATTAATAATAATAATAATGTAATTATCTCCAAGCATCTGGAATCTGTTTGAATTCTGCTAACTAAACTAAGCGACAGTCATCAATTTATCTTGAGTCATTAAAGCAAACAATCGACAACATCAAGCTAAAATTAATGACGTCCAGCAAACTGCAGTTTACAACTGAAGTACACTACCCAGCTTTATCTGACAACGCAGATCCCTTATTCCCTAAGTATATTTATATCGGGGTTATAAACATGTGCCTCGGGGAAGTGCGGCAATAAATCATAATCTTTTTAACACAGATTTTACGATACACATAAAACGCCGACAGGAAATTTCGAGTACGTAAAGAATTTACCGAAAAGTGCGCGAGGAATTTCAATTCAAGACGACAGAAAGATTAATTAAAACGTATGCCGCTAAGTAAACTCGTCCTGTCGGAAGAAATTAAGGACTTAATTAATTCATTCGCACTTTAAAGTTGGATGATTCGACGTAATCATAATTTCAATCATGCAGTTTAGGATTGCATCCCAAATACGTGCAAATATCGATTGCTTTGTGTAATTTCAACCAAGGGAACTGTGAGGGAATGCGATAATGTATGGCGCTGCATTTGGATAATATATGACCTTCTTGACAGACGCTCTGTTCTAATTGTTAACGTTAATTAAAAGTCATTCAAAGTTATTCAAATTTCCTCCTCTGGATTGTTTCTCTTAGTTTCCAATATTTAGCATCCTGAGAAGCTTTTATTGTGTAAATTCGTAGTCTTCCCTTTTTTCTTCGTCTATACTCCTTTTTAGTATCTCCTTTATTTTTTTGGGAACTTAGCTTAGATGATTCGTTAAAATCTAATGACTGCTCTGTGCTAAAGACTTTCATTCAATAATTTCTGGTTTGTTCTTCTTGTGCATTTCATATTCCTCTCTCCATAGTTTGTAGAACTAATAACATGTAGTAGGAAAAATATACTAAATACCTTCGCGATTCTTCAGAACACACATTTCGACTTGCCCACTTCGATTACTCTGCGTGTGGAAAACTCGGGAAACCCAGTGTATCAAATAACAACACGTACGAACGATATCCTGCGTAGTTATTCAACGCGACAGGATTAAATAAGGCACGAAACTTCATCCAAACTGAGACGTAACGGTTGCTAGCGGCCTTACGTCGGCGTTGATTTAATTCCTCTTCTGGCACGAATTTATTTTAAGAGTAAGAAGTTCTTGGGAGTTTGTCTCATTTTCTTTGTGTGAGTTCTCCCAAGTCCTCAACGTCGTTCAGGCAAATATTGGGCCGACTCGCTGAATTTTGATGTGGATACGCAGTTTAAGTTTCAGGGATCTCTGAAACTTCGAGTTTTAGTTGTTGAAGGGAGAGTAACAGAAGCACTTTATTTTATTTTTAATTTTTGATGATATGTTCTGACTATCCTTTACTTAACAGAGGCACCAATAAAGAACAACAGCAATTTAATAAATAATAAACATACATTACAAGCTGGCAATCGAATTAGTAGAGAACAGAAAAAATGTTTTGTCCAAATATGGTGGCACCCACACAATACGCTTCGTTCATACAAGCGACACTTCAATTTCCGTCGTGACAAATTGAGATGAACGACGACAGATGATTTTTCCAAATCAAAACCCGGTAGCTCAGCAGCTCCGAAATGCAGGCGAATAATAAATAAATCTTTATTAATCTGTTTACGCGAAACGTTTTACTAATGGGAATAACTCGAGGGGGCGAACAAACCTGCCTTTACATTCGGTTAATTGCGCGGAAACTTGAAACCGGACTCGCCTTGAGTAGGTTCCCGTGTTCGAAATAGTTTCATATTGGCCACTCTCTATTAATTTCCTTGATGTCACTTAATTCAGTCAAATTAATTCACTTGGACGTTTCATTGTATACCCAAAAGTTTACCCGTTTATAAGTAGTTTACAAGGTGTGAATAATTCTTGAAAATTTTAGTTATTTAATAGCCGACCCGATAAGAACGATTAATGCAGCGTTTCTAAAACGATTCTATTTGAAATATGGGGCTTTGAAGACTTAATGGTACTGTAAAGGCCAGATGGGGCCGCAATCAATCAAATACAATCAAAAATTCAATTCAAAGAGAGAAGAAACGGCATTTTGTACAATATTTAAAATTTGTTAATTCTACGATTGTCTTCTTGCAAATATGGGACACTTCATTTTTAAATTTAACAACGACTACACTTACAATTTACTTAAAGAAAACTAAAAATATTTTATTAAATAAAACGTTCAGTTCTCTGAGGCTGGGTTGCATAAACGATTTAAGCGAGGAATTAATTTAATCCTTAATAAAAATATACTTTCCAGTAAACATACACACGAACAGTATTAGAATGAAAGAGTACACCCCTTTATTGTCTTGATTAATTTTGCAAATCTTTGACTGCAAAAATATTATCCAATTAAAAGAGAATTACTTTTTGTTAGACATAATCTTATATGCAGATTTAAATATAATAGGCTTTCCTCAAGAAAAAGGGTTACTCTTCCTTTTCAAACTCCTGTACTTCCTATCTTCTGTGCTCCGAAGCACTTCAAAAGGCATCACAGACTTCTGATTTATCTCGTCTTCATCTGAAGGAAAATCTTCGCAACTCATGTTACTAAAGCCAGTCTGAGTTTTGCTACTTCCTTTTTTGTTCCTGCCACTAATTTTCTTATGCGAATGACCTTTACCGTGTTTGCCAGATTTCTGAATGCTAGGGCTTTCATCCGAAATCCTTTCTTCGATCAGATAGTATTTGGACTTGCCCTCCTTTTTGCGATCCTTTTTATTTTTGGCGAAAGTTTCAACCACATCCAGACCGTAACCCACGCCAGCGGGATTGTCTTTATCTTCATTGCAAAATTAATTTTCGTTGAGGCTTTTCAAGGAACTGGATTTTTGATAACGTGAATCGAATTACATCCTTCTTAAAAACTGAAATTCAGCCGTCGTGTAAAATTTGCTCTGATCTTGTTTCTCAAACTTTTCGTAAAAGTACAGGTTATTTCCAGCTTCAACTTCTTCTATATTTTTAAAAGGGACATTTTCAAATACTGCTTGACAAAATAATTTTCAGATTCATTGGAAAACTTTGTGGTGGGCAAATCAGAGTCTGAGAAATAATTTGCTTCAGTTGTCGAAGGTATTTCTATATTAGCGTGGTTGGAATTCACAGTTACAGTGTCGTAAGACAAAGTACTTTGAATTATGTCTTTATTATAATCGTAATTAGCACTTAAGAAGGGGTTTAGATTTGAATTTTGTACTGTGCATGATTCGTTGTCTTTAGTGAGAGCTATTTTGTGCAGGTAAATTAAAGTAAACAGAATTCTTAAAGGTCGTACTAGTAAATATTTTAGGGCTTGTGACAGGTATATCTTCTTTTCGTGTCTCACTTTTATCTACGGCACTTTTTTCCACGTCAAAACCAGGCTTTACATCACAGTTATCTTCTAATCTTTTTTTGATTCTAGGTTTGCTAAACGCGGCTAACGCAAACATGTCAGTCGATGGCTTTATCCCTAGTTCCTCTCTTTTGTTCTTTTCAACAGATCAAGTTACACTATCGTATTTAATTTCACAATTAGAATCTAGCTCATTATCCAAAAGTAAAGGCTTTTCACCACACTGATGGCCAACAACATATCTTCACCCTGATTAGCAACAGCAGCTTTCTCTTCTTGCTTCAGTTTGGCTCTAATTATTCGGCTCGTTGCATCTTCCTCTTGAGTGGCCATATTCTCATACTCAGTACGATATGCGGACGACCCACAAATGTTAATACTTTCGCTGTTTGTTTCGCTGACAGCATCCGCTTTTATATTGTGACCGTCCATATCTTCATCTGCACGTAAATCACTAGCAGATCCGATAGACTCATCCGAATCTAAATCAACAAAGGTCCCTATGTGTTTTTCCTTTTGGTTTTCCCTTTCTTATTTGCCCTATCGGTTTTCAAACTTTTAACAATGGGCAGCTCCACATTCCTGTAAACCGACTTTATCTCCTTTTATGACGTCGCTTAGAGGTGAGCTCTCTTCTGAGCTAACATCATAGGTACATAGGTACATAGACATTGTCAGTTCAGTTTCACGCTCGATGGTGCTGGTTAAAAGAGGAGTTTCCCCTTCGGAAAAGTTTGGTTGGGGATGTTCCGGTGAAAATTCAAAAATCGATATTTTCTTGACTAACGTGGGTTGTGTGTTACAGTTTGTTTTGAAGAGGTAGTGCATGCTGAAATAACATCTTGAAACCAATCCTCTATTATAAAATTTTGATGTTCACCTGGCCTTTGCTGGATTGTGTTTTAATGGCGAACAATCTTGACAACATTTCACCAATTTTTCTATATCCTTGTCAATATTTGTCCAGTTCTTAATCTTTTTCCGTTTTCTGTATTATACGGTCGGGTGTCAAAACATATGTTGTTACTTCTTGACACATAACTTTTCTCGAGGTTTTGCAGCTGCAATACTTCGAATGATGTAGCGATAAGAGTGACATACACTTGTTCGACTTATGAACGTTGTCTTAGACTCATTCGTTTGAATTTTGGCAATTTCTGTTCTAATTTTGAAATAATACTTTTTTGTATAGAATTCCGGTTTCTTACACTATTTGACAAAATAGACAAGACGAGTTGAACTCCGACAGCTAACTGATGTATCAATAAGTCCTTGTTCGGGAATGTTTCCAAGGTTCAAATAAATCACCGCGCTTGGCAAGAATCAACGCCGATAGACGTTCCGGTTCATCCACTTGAACGGCGACGGCAAGGAAAAATAAAAGGCAGCCAGGAATAAACGAAATTGAAAAATTCCCTCCGCAGGTCCCCCAGCTTCTCTAAGTTTCCTCACGGGCTTTCGCCATACGTGGTTACTCCAGGAGGGGTGAATTGACTCGTACACCGCCGCCGCTGAAAGCTTTCCATGTGTGTATGCAAAGATGTTTTATTCAATCGACTGGAGACATCGGAATGTAATCAATTCGCTGTATCTTACATGACATTTATGCCAGAGAAAGAACGTTCATATTTCATGAGGAAATCTTCGCCGCTCCACATCGCCGAAGCAATTTTTCATTTCGGGGAATTCCCGAAGAGAATTAAATCTGACGCGGGCTTTAGTTATTATAGTAATACTCCCCCGAAGTATAATTTATGCTATTATTAAACGTGCATATTAATGGCGGCGGGGTAAATATAAACGTTGTTTCAAGGTAACGCCGTGGGGTTGCGGAAAGGCGAGAACACACTTCAGATAATCAGCCTTGCGGTTTACGAAAGATTAGAGGTAACCCTTTTAGCGGATAATGTCATTGAAAGTAGCTTTCGAGGTGAGATGAGGTAACTTATGCAAATTTAAACGGTATCCCTTAAAGCTACAAGCTAGTGTTTATTGTAAATCGTTTTTTCAAAACATAAATACCTTTACTTCCACCCCTTTATTGCACAAGTGTGAATTTTGATTTACATATTTTGTACGGACTTTAGCAACGGTAGTGAAATTCGTTAATTAAAATTATAGTGCGAAAAGCATTCTGTTAATTTAAATAAACTGAATTTCAGAATGTACGTTCTGTATGCACGGGGGCCTGGTGGAATTCATAAACGAGGATGCTGCGGTAATAACTTACTTAAAATTGAAATTATATTAATCAGGAATGGATGCAGGATTCGCAGGACTGCAGCAATATCCCGGCGGAAATTACTGTACGTGATTTACAGCATATGAAAACTTTGGTGCTGCCACGTATTTTGTTTTGCAACAAAATTTACGTTTTTGATTAGAGTTTATTTATATCCAGAGGAAAAACATTAATTTTTTGAGGGTACAATGTTGCGGAGAAAAGTTTCAAACAAAAAGTATAGCCATTATGATTCCTCCCTGCATCATTCCATTTAATATGCATACATTTGAATTAATCCTAAAAATTTATTACTCGAAACAAGAAGCAAGGAAAATCTTGCATCGGGCGTCCCTCAAGATGACATAATTACCCCAATGCTTTGTATCATTTTTATAAATGATTTATCAAGGAAAATTGTTGTTTATTGGTGACCGTCGTATATCAACAGTGTAATCAAAATAAAAAATAATTACTTTTTAATCTTAATAAGCCAGAGTAACTTCCGGTGGTGGATGTCATCATTAAAGCTGCAATTTAATTTCTAATAGCAAATGTTATTCTCAATTTACACTGACAACCATTTAACTAGTTAGAAAAGGGATCGCATCTTTAAGACTTGAAAAAGGAAGTTAAAGCTAACAAGGCCCAAAATATATTATCCCCCCGTTCATCGATTCATGCTTGTAACATCCCGTTTATCTTTCCGATCGCGTCCACGCCGAAAATATTTATAAGGTGACTGTGCAGAAACCTTCGAGATTTCCTTCGGACCTAAATCACGGAAATGTCTGCGTTCCATTGTAAATATTTATGTCACGGTCTTGAAAAATTTGCGAATACTTTGCGTGTCCATAAAGAAAAAACTTCAACTTGAAACGATAGCAAAAGGATACTTTAAAATGTGATTTTTCAAAAAAAAAGTCTGTATGTGTTAGGGTCCTGACGGATAGACTTTCTGCTGTACAGGAAACAAACAAGAGAGACGATATAATATAGAATCTTTTGCGGATTGGATAGATTTAGACACTTCGAGAACGATCTAGCTCTAAATAAATCCAGAGTTTTCCGGAGGGTCTTACATGAACAAGTCATCATCAATAAGATATTTTAACAATCATAGTCAATAAAAAATGCAATTAAGGATCTTAAGTGGCATCAGAAAAACAATAAAAATTCCGTTATATAAAGCACAGAATCAAAAACACCATCGAGAATACAAACGGGGGAAGGGGGGGGTCGGAAACAGCGAGACCGATGGATTACGCGGCGAAAGCAATTCATAAATATTAATGTTCAGTGTTTTATCATTTGGTTCGACTTATTTACCCCCATTTTCTCATTCCCGGCGGAGCTGTATTAAGTCAATAAGCCTCCAAAGTAATCAGATAAAATTAATGAGTCCAAAAAAGAATGATCCCTCCGGAAACTCCGACTCCGATTTTGTTGTTCGTCTGTAACACTAAGCGCCGACAGATTTGTCTTTGGACGAGATTAATTAACTACAAGGATCGTTGATGAAGAAAACTGCTTCTGCTACTGCTTATTTTAACGAAGTAAGACAAAATTTCGCCTTAAAATGTTTCAAATTGCGTCGGAGATTGTTTGAAATTTATGTGCGTGTGGGAAAATAAAATTTACACCCTCGAATTAATTAACGTAATCCGGCGAGGATACACAAACAAATATAATAAATTTTGACTAAGCAAATTAAGGGGATCTCGAGAGACTGATGTGTAAAGAAAGGCGGGGGCGTAAAAGGGTACAAATTGGGGCCAAGAAACTTCAAACGCGGAAAATCACACGAAAACCCCAGCACCGCATGCAATTAAAATTGCTTTAATTAAGATAAATCTTTTCAGAAGCTCCTTGCACACATGAAAGAAAAAAGCTGTTCTAAAATCACTCAGAACTTCATTCAAAATAAAAATTTGAATGAAGTTTTCATTAGAAATCCCTGAGATTTCTCGCAAGGTAAATAATTGGTTTGAATTGGAAATCGTTTCGATATAATTTGAAATTGAAATGAAGCGAGCTCAGCTGTTATTGTTGTCGGAAAAAATACTCGAACGTATTTGGGGGGGAAAGAAAGACTTACTATTTGTTAAAGCATTTTAATTAACTGAAATTGTTTTGTTCTTATGGTAAAGTTCCTCGTCATTCATCGTAGTCGTCTTCCTCATCCGCAAATAATTCGGTAACGAGCGAACCATATCTGGCCACCAAATGTCCAGCGTACGCAGAGGCGAAGAAGCATCCAAGCATTTTAAAATTTTCGAGTTGCCTATTGTTCATCGCTTTTTTTAAATAAACTAAAACATTAAACGTTCATTTCTCTGACGGAAAGCTTACTATAATACATTACCTTCACTTCAAATTTACGTTCATATTTGTCGAATTCCACGTGTCAATTTTGAAAGCTCGCAAGACAATGATTGACAAACGCGTTCTGGATTTTATTTAGAATACGAATCGTTCGCGGTTCATTTCCATTAACATAAAATAATTAATGTGATAAATGAAAATTCAACGTTGAAATTTATTGTGCATGTGGAATTGACGACTTTTGTATACGTCGGCTTTTAGTATTGTTATCTTCTTCCACTTGAACTGTCAAGCTCATGTTACACATCATCCCCTCACAGTGACCTTCCGGAATGTAACAGAACTCTCGTCATTTGTTCAATACATAGGTGGGTGTTTAATGCAAGGACTTTAATTTAATTTAATGAATTCTTTTATAGTTACATAAACGATTATGAGTTTGAACCTCTTTTAAATATTTTAGTGTTATAATTTTCCATTGAGGATATTTTGCAATCAAAAGCACTGAGGAAAATCGTTTTCTTTCAAATATGCATTTAATCTATCCCAATACAATTTTAATAACAGCACAATCAGATTTCCATGGCGCGTGCTGGGGGGGGGAAGTAATTTTATCTAATATCCTGTGTGTGGGCGAGCATTCCACCTTTGCAATGTTCATAACGAATTTGCAATCCATTAAAATGCACCACGCGCGCATGCAACCGTCGTTTGACGGATCTTTACGAAACCTTATTTGAATAACAAGCAATTCGGATTCAGTCGTGTGTATTAAAGTAGAATTTCGTGTTTTAGCAATTTTTTTATCGCTGTTAAAAAACGTAGAATGAATTTTTGTGGCTTTTAAACTTTTCGCGTTAAGATAGGTCGAGTTTCTAGGAGGAGGATTGCTGGAGTTATTATCCATATTTATTTCTGCAGGAGCGGAAGTCTTGCGAGAGAACGAGCCTTTTGTTTTTCAGCACGGCTCGGTGGGCCGTTAAGGCTGCAAGGATTACCTACGCCTGAAAGATTTTTATTTGCACCCACTTTTAATGTGAAATTTGATAAAACCGTTTTATTGTCAGACAGATTGGAGAAACTATCTCGTGTGCTTCTTTGCATTAAATTCCTTAAAACTCTACGACAAGACCTGCTACGTTTTATCGCTAATGGCAATCGCAGCTTTGCTCACTGAAGTCACAATTGACAACAGCCACGTGAGATGGGAAAAGTCACGTAGCAAGCAACCAAAAATAAAAAGGTAGGCGTCAAACAGAAATCAAGAAGGAAAGTTAAAACCGAAAATAGCGCAAAGAAATTCCTATACTTAACTAGTTGATTAAGTAACGACGTAGCGAAGAAATAATTAACTAACCGAAAATGCACGTTACAAAGTCTGGAAGAAAATCAATGAAACGCACACACTATCTACCTAGCTTATTTCATGCTGCATTTGCTGCTATAATGAACCTCTCAGAAACTTGTATTGCTACAACATTTTGCATTAGGTAATGGGAACATATTGGAGAAGTTTGCAGAAGTTTTAAAATCTGCATCTCGTATTATGGTTTCCAGCAAAAGTTTTAGAATATTAGGGGTGATATTTAAGCCTACAACGGGGGATTTTTACATCAGTTACTTGTGAATGTAAAACGGAATTATCGAGGACAGATGTTGGTTGGTGTTATCGTTCATAGAAAAAAAAGTTACTTTTTAAATTGCCAACACTTTTCAGTCGTGGTTAAACTTTAAATCCTGTTTTATTTCTGTTTATGACAGTTGGCAAAACGAGTAATCCTTGTTAAACTGTAGGATTAAAATCGCATTTTATAAAAAAAAAAAACACACACACATACAATCGTGTATCTTTTATGATGACATAAGGACTTAGTTGATTATTCTTAGGAAGATACAATTATACAGGGTGCAGCTTTGGTTATCGATTTCTTCAATAACTTCTTATTTCATACAAAAATTATCGATTATAATGTTTTTCTACAACTGTATCTGAACTAGATACTTTAAAGGTAATTTTTACTTTTCACTTTTTAAAAACCAGTTCTTTTTATGCACTAGGGCGTAAAAAGTAAAATGGGTTTCATTAACGTTTTCGGAGCACTTTATTACCTAAATATAGATTAAAGTAAAAAATCCGAAGGAATGTATAATTACATTTCTTTATGGTAGTAATCTACCATAAACCAACGTAATAATATATTTAACTCACTTACTGATGTTTCGGAGAACTGATTATTCGCTCTGTCAAAGTAAATAATCATAATAAATAATGAACCTACTACTTAAAAAAAATCTGTTTCCTTTTTCATGTAATAAGGAAAATTTGACAATATAAAATATTGTGTATAACACCTATTCTTTTCATCTTGTGCTATTTGCTATTTTCGCACTCGATTAAAAAGACTCCGTGGGTCTCTGAAACATTGTCTGTGTTACCGAATTTTCTATAAAATTTATTACTTCCTCCATTCACGCCAAGTCGTTGGGATGTATAAACATATGAAATATTTTGTAAAACAGTCACGTAGTTTTCACACGAGTTGTAGTGACAACATTTTCAGTAAACTGAACCCTAACAACTTCTAAACTTTTTCGAACCGAAACTCCTTCTGCATCCCAGACATAAGCAAATCAATAAACTCGCTAAGTTTACTGGCTTTTAGTACCAGCTATGAAAATTTGAGTGGACGATATTGCCCGTTAGTAATAGGTACAGATCACGTCAGTAGGTACTCCTAAAAGCTATAGTTAAAGGAACGAAATTTCCTTTTCTTTTAATTCATTTCAACCATCTACGAAAAACACTCACCATAAAAAAAGTCGTCGCAACCCGAAGCTGCACTTTTAAAGAGGGGAAGATTGTTACCATCACGTAATTCAAATTCAAATTACGCTTGGAACATTTGGTTCCAAGTTATTCGTAGCACCGGGCTGCAAATAGTAGGCAAGGATAATAAATAAATAAATAAATAAAATGTTGTTTGTCAAACAATTGAGATTGACACACAAATTTGTGCTAAAAAATATAAAAATTTTAAGTATTTCACAGCGTTTAACTTGAAAACCAATTTGTTCCCTGACGTTTCCAACCAACCCTACCACGTCTACAGCTAGATCACCGCACAAGAGTGTAACACCTAACACCTTCAGGATAAAATTTTTACTTTTTTGGACTAAATGCTGTGATGATTTTCACCAATGCAAATAGAATACTTGAGTATTTAGTGTAACTTATCTCCTATTTATTGAATTAACGAATAATGGATAATATGTTTACTGACCGGTGTTAAGTAGGAGTTGAGCTTATCCTTGTTGAAGTAACAACAATGATTTGTTATCATGAAATTGTTATCATTGTTGTTACTTCAACAATAATTTTGTTAAGCATTACAATTTTTCAAGTGAAACTTTATCCATATTTGTAACATCGATTAGGAGGATAACAATTTATCCCAAAAATTTTTACGTGAGCGTTAATAACGCCCACGTTGAATATAAATATCTTTTCGTCTGCGAGGTCCTTTTGAATACGCCCACGTTCCTTGCATTTCGCGGAACAACATCCCTTCAGCCGGAAGCGTCGTTCCTTTTCACGCCCCTAAAACTGATTCGCGATTTACGAGATCTCATTACATTAAAAGCAAGGCATCGTTTTCGTACTTCATTGTTTCGGTTTTCTGCATTTCGTCTCGGATCCGGCTTACGTAGGCTTCGCGGTACAATTCTATTCCGAAGCCTGGCGCCATAAAAACACGAGGGAGAGATTCACTGAAAGCGCTGTTTGTCTTTAGCAAATGTCTCGCGTCGAATTGCAAATGTACCAACTAATATTCTTTTTTCTTGTTGCAGTTACGGAGAAAGAAATTAGGCAGTGGTGAGTACAGTTCTTTTATATGACACATCCTTATATTTGTAACGGAATTGTTTTATTGTATTTTATTTGCAAAAAAAAATTTCATCGTCAACATAATATAAAATCATACCATAAAAGGGGCAGAAATAAAAGAAGCAAAAGAAAAAGTAAAAATTAGTGTAAAAATAAAAGTATTCTAAGCCACTTCCTTAAGGAGAATTAATGTTATGTAACAAATGTGTACCGTGAGGGAGATACGCTGACGTACAGAACAATGACAGGCAACCTTACATATGGTACACATTTGGTACATAAAGTTATTTCTCCATAAGAAAGTGGCTCAGAACCTGTATAAAAGAAATTACCAAAGCGTTGGATCCAATGACCTCGATTCCGATAGAATAATAGAGCAAACAAGAAATAAATTTCCCATGGAGCAAATTTTCATTCGAATAAAATAATTGCGAAGAAATTACCTTCCTAGAATTATCTAAATTATTAATAAATGCACATTCACGTTTCAAACGGAGCCTTCCCACGGACCTAATATTAAAATAATTGTTTTAACTTTGTTTCGGGTACTAGAAAAATCACATTTACGTGAAATACAATCTCATGAATAATGAAAACGCGTTTTACGACCTTCATTTTTCCAATGGTGTTCGCTGGACTGCGGTAATTCCGGATGGCATTTGTTTCTTTTCGTGTTTTATTTCTTGTTTCTCTATTATCCATCCTATTTCGCCGGAAGCCGAGTAATGTAGCGGAAATTATGTGCTGTCCGACGAGGCTTTCATTTACGTGTTGCAATGTTTTCATTTTTGTTATATACAGATTGATCCTTCAATCAGGACTCTTCCTTTTTAGTTTTCAATGTATTATGTCTTTTCACAAATATTGGTTCAAAAAGCACTTCATTTTGAATACAACAGAAGTTTCGAAATTTGTTCTAAAAACTCTATTATTAACGATGATCAAATAAAAAATTTAATTTATTTTTCTCTCTTGTAAGCCACAGGTGATCTCTTTTTTCTTGTAAACAAATATCCGGCCATTTACCAAAAACTGTACGCGGCCAAGCAAATCTTTTCGCTGTCTGAAACGAGCTGTTTCTCGTTTATCCTGGAAGCGGTGTAATTTCTCTTCTCGCTGTGAATCAAATTTTCGAGCTCATTAACTTTAAATGCAGACGTTCCGTGTAATCAAGAGCCCTCTGATTAACTCCTGCGTGCGAGAGCACAAAGTGCGAAAACACCTCGACATTAATTTCTTATCGCACACGATTTAATTTACGCTAATTATATCGAATTACGAAGCAGTATGATGTATCCCGGTAGATGTAAAAAAAAATTTAATTAAGTTTGCACGGATGTAACCGTCATTCTGCGTTGGTAATTGCAGGGTGTTTTTAATGTCTGCTTTCGAGAGTGCATGGGTAGGTATTAATGCAAATTTAGTGGCGCACGACTTTACGTGCAACAGTAAAAGTTTCATTGCCCGTGTATTAAGGTGGTTTTGCTTTAAAGGGAAATTGCTTGGCAACAACGGGGGTGTAATTTTTAACGGGAACTTTCCCCTGAATTATTACAGTGCATTTATCGTTTCACCTGGTATTACGTTTTAAAAATACTCTGCTTACGATTTATTCACGCTTTTAAAGCTCGTTCGTGGACACATACAAATGGTGTAGGTAGTAGTTTATTTAGTTTCACTTCAGTTTTTGAATATGTCCTGGACGATTCTTGGATAGACCGACAATGAAAGAATAGCGAAAGCCATCACAGAACATGGGGAAATTTTAAGTATTTTGATTTCCTGAAATAATGAATACTCAAAATGACGATACGTCTCTGATTAAGAAAGAGCAGCAGATGAACGTAATAAATACAGTTTCACAGTTTTATTATTGTTACGGTATAGAGTCGAGCCTGAACTTGACCTTTAAACGGAATTGACGCGACCAGCTGAAATACGAACTCCAAAATATTTACTTGACAAAAGCAAAAGTAAATGATTCCGTACAAACAACGACCCTTCCCACTTTGAATATTTGCTTTGACAGATAAACAAATAAATCACTACAACACGAAAACAATCCAAATCTCCGTGTTAGGAATTCCTTTCTTTAATTTTTATTTAAATTGTATTGTAAATAAAATTTATATCCACTAGCAATGTGTCCGTCGTAAATATTTCATGGCTCAATATCACACGTTATCCTTCCCTTGCATTTTAATCAGTCGGTTTTCTTTATGTCGTTTATTCGGTTTATCGCTGATGTTTGAATAATAATAGATTTACCTAATAACAAAAAATTAGTGATGACAACCAGAATATAAAACATGATAATCAGTAAACACCGTCGTAATCTTTTGGTTAGTTAATTATTATAATTTCGTTTTGCGTGCGCCGTTCAATGAGAAACACATTTTACTATTATAAAAGGCGAATTATTAAAACAAATTTACACAAAGTCTAACAAAATTCAATACGTGCGTTTGGTGTGTCCTAAATTATCGTCCACTTCGATGTAAGTATTTCACTTTTGTACACATTTGAAGACGTAATTTATTGGGTCCTGCTCAGTAGGAAAGCTTTTAAATTAAAGCGCGTGCTTTGAACGTGTTGATAAAAAAAAGTGAACGTTGTTGTTTATGTGAGATTAATTTATTTTGGTGTACTTCTATTCAGTTCCGAATAAAAGCCTTTAATTATCAAGTGACTTCGTCTTCCCTTAACACTAACGAACTTAACAATTGGCGCAGTCAGCAGGTTTCCTTGAAATGGATTCAAAATTGGAAAATATTCTGTAAAGTATGGTCACGCTTTTACAAGCTCCATAAAAAGAATTGCGTTTTCTAAAAGAGCAATAAAAGGTTTCAACTTCAAGTAAGCCAACAGTGGACAACTTAGCTGCTCGTATTGGAACGTTTACCTTTGATTTGTCGGTCGATTCTACATTCTCGCATTGGTTTCAACGCTACAAGATTATTTTCTCAGAAGCATCGTCAACCCTTCCAGTAGAACTGAAGGTGTCACTCTTACTCAATGCTCTTGGAGACCAAGAATATCGTCGACTTTGTGGTCGCATTTCATCGAATAAACCGACGGAAATGAAATTTGATGACCTAGTTAGTTCTAGAAGAGCTGTTTTTCGTTACACATACACTATTTCAGCGCCGTTACGAAACTCTTACTGCAAAGGCAACAAACCGCAACATTGACACTGTTTTGGATGAAGTCAACTTGGAGGGGGACATATTTCAATTTGACAAATTAGATCTTGTCAAATTCAAACTTCTTTTGGTCGCGCTTCGAATGAACGATCCATATTATCAACCATTTAGAGCCATTATATTAGAAGTCAGACATCAACGTTTGCTGAAATCAAAGACAAATGTCGTTCTTGTTCCAACCGGTACAAATGTTGAGTGTAGAACAATAAATAATGATGTGGAAGTCAACGCTGTCAACTTTGAATCAAGTAAACCATAAGTAAACCGAAGGCGTACAGCCAGATGGAAAAGTCTGAATTTACATTCAACATCGTCATGTCGCGGATGTTGATCAACATCGCACTGGCGCTTCGATTGTCCATACCAGCATACTATAAATAATTATTGTGAAATTGTTGGCCACTTGGCCAAAGTTTGTCGCAAAAAGAAGAAGGTCGAGAAAGAAAAAATAAGTGAGGAGGGAATGATGAAGGGAGCACGAAAACGAAATACTTCAAAACTATCTACCTTCAGGATATTCACTTTACTGATGAGCATTACCGAAAGTTTTTCGACGTCAACATCAATGGCATCAATGTCAGAATGCAAGCAGACACTGGTGCTGACTTTTCTACCATTAGTGCGACAACTTGGAAACTAATTGGCACACCAATCCTTGACGAGTGTCCTGCAAAAGTTATCAATGCTGACGGAAGTAAAATCGAAACCCTAGGTACTTGTGAGGTCACTTTCACATTCAACGGAAATTCCATCACAGCCCCTATTCTGGTAATAAACAATGATGCATGCCTGGTTAGTGAAAAAGTACTTTCCGGTCTTGACATCATCAAATGAACTAATGTCAACATTGTCACATATGCGAAATTATTTGGACAAGATGCTGGTTCCTGTACAAAAACTCAAGTACATCTTCGTTTTAAACTAGGAGCACGACCTGTACATTGTGCTTATCGTCCTGTCGCACTAGCTATCCAAGAAACACTGAATGCTGAATTGGATCGGCTCGTCAAGAATAGTACCTTGACTCCAGTGGATTCGTTTGAATGGACCGCTCCAGTTGTGGTTGCCCGTCGAGCTAATGGCAAGATACATCTCTGTGCTGACTTCTCAACTGGGTTTAACGACGCTTTACTTTCGGACGATTATTCTATTCCAAACATAGAAGAAATTATGGCCAAATTTACTGGAAGCAGAGTTTTTAGTCAAATTATTTTCTCAGATGCATATCACCAAACTGCATCTAGATGACTCAAGCTCTTCGCTTACTACAATCACCACTCACCAGTACAACCGCCTTGTCTTTGGTCTCAAGCCTGCTCCAGTCATTTTCCAGCGTACGATAGAGTCTTGATTCTCTTGAATCGATGGAGTAATCATATACTTGGATGACATCCTCATTATGGCACCTGATCAGTTAACACACGATCGACGTCTACATCAAATATTGCAGCGTCTTCAAGACTGGGGATTCCGTTTACGGCGAGATGAATGTCAATTCTACATGCCTTCAGTCAAATACCTTGTTCTGTCGTTATGAACAAACGTTTCTCTATAGATCCAGCTCAAATACAAGCTGTAAAGGGACTTCGCCAATCATCCAATCAGAAGGAGGTACGATCAATTACTACGGAAAATTCGTCCAACATGTCTATCTGTTCAAAGCACCATTGGAGGAACTGCTACGAATGCACATATCATTCAAATGAACCCATCGACAACAGGAAGCCTTCAGTGCAATTAAACACATTTTCACATTATGATCCATGTCAGACTCTCCTCATTTCAGCCGATGTATTGGTGGTGTTTTACTCCAACAGTAATGAAAAAGCAGTGCAAAACTACAGTCAAATCGAGAAAGAAGCCTTGATCACCGCTGTCGAACGATTGCATAAGTTTGTTTGGGAACGACACTTCATTCTCCAAACTGACCATCGCCCACTACTTGTGCTGTTCGAGACTTCCAAAATCAAAGGATTGAGCGAACGTACTGCTGCTTGTCTACGACGTTGGGCACTTGCCTATGATTTCAGCATTGAATACATTCGAAGAGAAGATTTTAGACATGCTGATGCTCTCTCTCTCTCTCTCGACTAATTCAACAAACATGATGGATTTTAATTAATCTATTAGCAGTTAATACACTTGTACGACGCATTCATCATCAGCTGTGCAACTGCGTGTTATTAATTCACGGTCAAGTTTTATAACTGAATGACCCTGATTCTCTACGTAACATCATAATCGTTTATTGCACGCTGCTAAAGATGTAAATTGTTGTAATTAATTTTCTAACACCTCTTCTTTTGTCAGTATCTTTTTGTCGATCTTTTCAACAATCACCGTGTATATAACTAAATTCGACAGTGCTTTAAAATTAAAAGTAGCTGCAGTATTAAGGCTCTTAAAATATCATGTCGCTAGCTGCAAGCATCTTGGGAATGCATGCCCTAATTGAGGCAACTTTGGCATAATTACGTAGTAATTTGATCCGCCAGGTGCGCACTTCGATCAATAATCAAGAAAACACAAGCGGGGCTATTAGCACGCAATTATGGCATTAATAATTCCTCGTCGATTCACACAGAAAGTGCAAGGCGACGCTAATGAAAATTTGTGGCTTGCGATTAATAATGATTAAGACACGCACCCCAAACCTGCACCCCCTCGTCGACAAGTGCGTTCGAAACGGATGGCGAAGGTGAGAATAGGTGGTATTATAAATAATAAAGTGGTCGCGTTTATTAAAATTATTACCTGGAGGAAAGTGTTGCAAAATAATTTATAATGGGATTTTAATAATAATTTGTGAGGACATTATTTATTTAGTCTACGACTACACAATAATCTGTCAATTATTCAAGTGTTTGGTCAAGGACATATAATCCACTACCAGTAGTGAATAATCTTTATTCACAGTTCATGGTAACCATCACCGTGTGTCTCGGATAATTGCGTTTCAAAACGATTTACTTTGGCGACCACTGGTTTATGGTGTATAATGAATTAAATTCTACTAAATTCTAGCAGAACTAAAATCGCCTTAAAATAATGTACAGTATATTCAAAAACCGTCGTTTTAAAATTTATTTTGCCCACTCTTTAATATTTTTAGTCCTCCCGTATCGATTTAGCTACAATAGTTCCGAAAATAATAACAATTTATTTAAATACGCGGCGCATCCACCATATTTTTCAAGAAAAATTGCGATTTCTCAGGAACGAAAACAGATAGGTTAATACCGTTTTCACAGTTTTACGACCCACAAAGAATGCCATTATTCAATGCTGAAACTATTTATTTATTATGGAAGGAGAAATTTTGATCTAAATAAAACTTCGTAGTTTCTAGATATAGCAATTATTTTAGAAGCTATTGCAGGATCATGTACAGCGACTTGAGAATTAGACAGCAGTGAAAACCGCATCGACTTATCTACAATGGTTCCGGAAATATTAATCATTTATTGGAATACGCGGCGCATCCACCATATTTTTCAAGAAAAATTGCGATTTCTCAAGAACGAAAACAGATAGATTAATACCGTTTTCATTGTTTAATGACCCATAAAAATGTCATTATTCAGTGCTGAAACTATTTATTTATTATACAAGGAGAGATTTTGTAGTTTCTAGATATAGCAATTATTCCAGAAGCTAACATATCTTACTGCATGGTTTTAGTAGTTTTGTAATTTTGGCTGAATATTCAAGAATTTCATTAATATTAATATTTTTTAATTAAATCAATTCGTTTTAATTTTTGTATAGGGGAAAGACTTAAGATTATCTTATTGTTTGTTGCTATTAAAAATTCTTAATAATTGTAGTCGAGGATAAAGTATAGTATACGACTCTATATAATAGCTAGTATTATATTGGGTAATTGAATAATTTTCTTAATTAAATTTAATTAAGCCAAAATTTGCTTGTTTGTTTATGGCAAACATAATATCCATATTACTAATTACCTAATTTATTTTCAGGCATAAAGGATTTCTCAAAGACTGTCCCAACGGTTTACTCACGGAACAGGTAAAAAAAAATCAATTTATTATATTATTAAATTAAATTTATGTTCAACAATATACAAAAAATTTTTATTTGTAATCCAGCTACGCTAAATTACCTTCTTTAAGTCATTTTACAAGTCGTTTTACGTATTCATAATGCCTAATGTATTCAAAATCTATTTAGATAAGGGGTGATTATGCAAATTCGGCGTTTAAATTGGTATTACTCGTGCTGAATGTCATAATAATAGAATTGCGTTTTTAAACCGAAAATCCCCTTATGTTTACTAACCGTAAAATTGAATTTCGTTTAATAATTAACGACATTTATGTGCTTTTGTTCCAGGGGTTCATAAAAATATACAAACAGTTTTTTCCACAAGGAGATCCATCCAAGTTCGCATCACTGGTATTCAGAGTATTCGACGAAAATAATGTGAGTAGGTAATTGTAGTTTAAGCAACAATGAAATGCTTTATTATTAAAATTGCCTCCTCGCTGAAATTAGAGCTGCGTAATTATTATAAAACTTTGCGAAACACTAAAGTGAAATTAATCAAACAGAAATGAAATGATACAGCTGCTTTAAACGCAGACGCTTTCGAATACCGTCAAATTTAATAACACAAGTGCAAGTGACATGCTTTTCTGGAGTACCCTCGGAGAGTCGCCTCTTATGAAAATCTAATTTCAGCGGAAACGAATTTCAAAATTGATTTCAGGCAGGTTTAACATATGCTGGAGAGGATTACACGCAACAATATTTGCGCAATGTAAGCTCCAGCGTTTAAATATCGATAAAAGAACACTTAGTTTGTGAACATTTTTATTTTTAATTTTAGGAAAAAAATATTTACTTGAACTTTAAATACATCACCTTTTTATCACTCCACATAGTACATTATAATATACAGAGCGACCAAAAAGGTATGTAGTGTATTTCATTTGTCGTATTTTTCGTTTCATTTGTTGAAAATGCGAACCATTAAGTATTACATGAAAATTTTGCCGCTCTAATCTTTTTGAAATAGTTAGTTCTATTAATAAATATCATAAATCATTCAAATTAACAATGATATATAATTTATTCAATTGAATTAACAGGCGATTGATACTTTCCTTATCGAAGTTTATTTCCGTTTTGGACGTGCAGTATATGGGGAATGACAAAATTTCATTCTTAAATACAAAGCGTACTTTCGACTTTGGTTTCCTAACAAAATTATTGAAGAAACTTCCTTGCATCAACACGTTTGCCAAATTGTCGAGAGATTCCAAAGAACGGGAAGCGTGATGAAAGGCTGACCAAAGTATCGTCGAAGAGCTCATTCCTCAACACGTCGTATTTCTACTCAAACTAATGTGTCCTACACCATCGCTACAAGAATTCTAAAGCGTCGTTTACATTTGCATTTATTCAAAGTGTCCTGAGTTCAAGAAATCTTGCAGAGAAATCACAACAGTCGAATGTAGTATTGCAATTTTTTACAAGAAATCTTAATCAGTGACGACGTTCTGGAACTACTTTTTTCATGGATGAAGCTTGGTTCCATTTAAGTGGTTATGTAAACAAATAAAATCACCAAACATGATCTCTTATTAATCTCCACAATAGGGTGGAGCGAAAAAATTAAAAATATACAAGTGAATCTTGATACTCTTAAAAAGTTGTGTTTTGATCTGTGAAAAATTTGGCCTATATTGGACAATATTATCTGCCCTCTACTGATATCGAACATTTCCTAAATTTCATCCCAGCAATTATTAATAATCTTAATCTGAGCATGCCGATATTATTTATGGATAAGACATGATTTAAAGCCGAAAGACAGTAAAAAAGAGCCAACTGAAATTTCCGACATTGTTTCAAAAGAAATCGAGTTTTTATGGAGAAAAAGTTCAATTCCAATTGTAACACACACTCGTGTTTTGCAATTAATTCGTGCTTATCATGATAAATATCTCACTTTGATAAGGTATCCTCAATCGAAGAGAAACAAACAATACGAAGATAGAGTTGATTTGTTTCAAAATGATTCGAAGCTACTGTTTGACATTTCGGCATGCAAAAAATTTTCTATGTGTTCCTGTAGCAAGTCTAATAAAGTTCCTTTGAAAGAACAGGAGTTTCTCCTTGACCAAAGGACAGAAAGGAGAATGATGATGAGGTATTGGTGCCAAAGAAACAAGCAATATTTGTAAGAGAATGGAAAGAAAACGGAAAGAGGAAGCTTCGTCAAAAAATCTAATTTCCAAGGAAATAACTTTCACCCAATTGGCCACAAGTGAGAAAGATAGTGATTACTCCTCAACAGAAATTGAAGATCAGGAAAAAGATTAATTTTCAATTTCCTGTGCTCATTCTAAGAAAGCTGTCAACCAAAACAGAATTAAACTGCAGAACGTTGCAAGAGTCTGTGACCAATTTGATATTTCCGATAGATCTGCCGCTACTATTGCCACTGCCACTCTGCAAGATTTCAGAATTGTAACCGCAGACGATTCATCCACAAGGTGCAAGGAGCAAGGTGCGAAGAGCAAGGTGTATCACTCGAAAATATTTACAAATGGAAGCTCAAGTTGAAATCAATTATATAACTGGATGGAAGAAAAGACAAAACAATTTACCAGGAGAAACTAGGTGAAAAGTTTCATCGCAGAACTATTTTTAAAGAGCATATATCTCTTGTTCAGGAGCCTGGTTCTCTGTATTTGGGATACGCTACACCTACTTCGAGTTCGGCTGGAAGTATTCTCAAACGACTGACTGAATTCTTCTTTGGAAACAATTGCTTGACATGGCTGGAACTCGCAGTGCCCTCTGTCAGACGTTCTTGGCTTCGTCGAAGGAGTGGAAAGGCTCGAATAAGGCTGACAGTCAAACACTTCTGAAGATGGGGGTAGTACAATGGACCCAATTGTGGCCTAAGTGCATGTCAATTCTTATTCACTCCCCTCACCAAACCAGAATCCCATCTAACTTCACTTACTGGTTTACCAATGTCCGCCAGACTTTGAGCTATTAATTCAATATTACTGATGTGCTATGCAATTGTATCCATATCCAACATTTTGTAATTTAAGAATTTCTATTTCAAGAAAAATGAGCTTCATTTTTCTCGGTGCATCGCGGGTTTGTACCAAGAATACCATCACTAATACCTTCAGCGCGATAAAAAATCTATAACTGATATTTCCACAGTTAAAAGTTTTTGCTATCGAAGCCTTTTAATTTATCCACCTTTTACCTCAGTTTCCTCAGTTTCAAACAGAATAAAGCAGAATCAGCTTCGATGTGAAAAAAAGGCACCGACAAATCTTACTTCAAACTTGAACTTTCCATAAATTTCTGTCACCAGTTTACATTCGACTATGGGCAATTTTGTATACTGGACCCCATAACCTGTTATTTCGCCCTTCTTCTTCTAAAGTACTTTAATGTACACGAAATTGTTATTCGCTAAAGGAATGACTTTGATATCTCCAACCAATCAATACATCTAATAAAGCGAAACTAGAGCAAAGAAGAGCTGAAAGCTATGCGACAATTACCGATACACGTTATCCTCTCGCCCTTTCGAGCTTCTTCCGATGACATTACCGAAACTATAAGTCACATCTGAAAGTTGGGATGTTTACAAAGCGTTCGATGTATCACCGCAATGGCACTGACAGATGGCTTTATAATTACCCCACGTTTCGCGCGCGGAAGGTTTCCATTATGTGGGCGAATTTGTGTTTAATTGATGCACTCCTCTCCTTCATAAATAAACCCATACGTGACAAAAGCCCCCTCAACTTACTTCTCCGCATATCAGCGTTGCCCACACTGAAATGACAGCGATTTTCCATTTACTCGAGAGGTTAATTTACTCCAAGTTGTTGGAAACACGCTCCAACTACTGCCGTGGAGCATCAAATTTCCTAAAAATATTCATTAGGTGTAACCTCATCAGCATGATACGCCACTCTGCATGCATTAAAGCTTCCAAGAGAAAACAAAAAAGATTTTAAGGCGAAGTATTAGGTACACATACATATACAAAAAGCTCGGTTAGTTCCTTTTTTTACAATTGATTTATTTGCCAATTGTGTGGAATGGAAGATGGGTGTTTCGTAAATTAGAGCCGTTGTTTAAAATTATTAGTTGTGCAGTTACAGGATTGTAAGTACACGGGAATTACCCCTTCGAAAGTGGGCCAAATATCTCCCGCTTAACAGTCATTGTTAGACACGTTCCAGAACACACAACCAACTTAAATATTCATGAATTTGAAGCATTGAACAAAACAAATACCGGTTATAAACGAAGTTCAAACTCGTATTTTACCATAGTTGTAATTTCTGCGGAACAGCCACTGTAATTATTTGCCCGATGAACACATAAATATACTTCGTTAATTTATTGCTTTTCCTGAAGGGCGGCGTAACTAGGGGTAGATTACACGAATGCTCGTTTGGTTCATTAATTCTAAACAAATATTACGAACAATTTCACAGCAGAAGTTAAGAGTTTATTAAAATATATTATGTTATAAGATTACCCAAATTATGTACGTGTGGATGGTTGGGTACGTTTCGCTGATTGTGAAATGGAAACACACTGTTATCATAATTTATTACATGTATATCATCTGATGCATCAGCATAAAATCTAACGTTTTGAAATTACGTTTCAGGACGGTTCCATTGAATTCGAGGAATTCATACGAGCTTTGTCGGTAACGTCACGAGGGAACCTGGATGAAAAACTCCATTGTAAGTATGTTTTCCAACTCTCGCCCAAGGACCCATATTACAACCACCTTATACGACGATATAATACTGCACTTTGCTTTGAAAATGGCCTACGCATTTTTCACGCATTACACAGGGGGTCGATCAATAAATCATGCTGAATGGGTTACATCCGTTATCTAGAAAATATCTGACGTGGCAACAACTTAAGAGTGATACTTCCTGTCAGTGAGGAAATATAAAAGTCAATATAAACAAAAATAGCTAATTCTATCTCAAGCAAGAATTTTCATCGTCAACTTTAATTAATTTTACTAATGTTACGATAGGACAGGCAATTAATTCGTATCACCCCCCCCCCCTCTAAACTCGTAAACTTAAATAAATGTTCGGGCCTCGAGAAAAACTTTTCACTTACGCCGCCGAAGTTCGATTCAGTTTTACACTTTATTTCAGCGAAAATTTATGTGAACCGCTGCGTTTTTGAGCGAAGAGATTTTATAAAAATGGATTGTGTGTAAAAGTTGCAAATTTTCAAACTTCGCGGAAACCCTGACAAGATAACAGATGAAGAGTGATGATTCGATGGGGGTAGTTTTTCTCGTTTTAAAGTTTGCGTAACAAGGGTCCAATTTACTTTTTTTTCTAAACACGAATTTAAAGCGTGCACCTCTTTTTGAATATTGTACCTGTTACGTTAAATGATTTACCGTTGGAAAAATAAATTTCGACGTTAAAAAAAATGACATAGAGAAATGCTAAATGTTCCTGGTTCAGAGAGAGCAATAGATGAACGATATAAATACGAGGGCAAAACTGAATTTATTGAGAATAACAAAATCTAGTAGGATGTGCAAAACAAAACATACAGTGTTATTTAGAGCAACTCTTTATCACCAACTAAAGAGCATGTTTAAAAGCTATTGCCAATTTAAAAGTTATTTAAAATAGCTATTTCTTTCATCTGTTTGATAGAACGTACGTTGATATTTATTTTTTTTTTTATATATTTCATTCAACACAATGTGTCATAATACAAATTGGTGACCGTTTTAATAAATTGGTGCGTGTTTTAGGGCACTTAAAAACATATTTTAATCTAGTATTTACTGGTACCCAAAAATTAATTTACGATAATAAAAATTCCTCCTGAATCGAATTATTAACCAACTTGCATTAATCAATGCTGAAACAATTCTCCTTGTTTCCAAACTGTCGCAGTTAAACAACTGTAACAGCTCGTGATAGTTGATAGATAAAGGGAAGAAGACACCGGTCTCTTTAAAGATAATATATTTTAAAAAACTTTTCTGAATATTTTCTAGAATATTTTTCTGATAACTATGGCATGGAAACCATACCAAAGAGGCATACTCTAGAACTGACCTCACCATTCCAAATTAAAACATTTCAAGGGCATTGAGGTTGGTAAAATCCCGACATGTACGTATTTTGAATCCTAGCATTTTTAGGCATCCACTAACAGTCTGTCTAATATGCAACTCAAAGTTGAATTTACGTTTAAAAGACACCCCTAGGTCCTTAAAACAAGTGTCTCTTTCCACTGAGGTTGACATAAGTTGATAGTCAAATAAAACCATAGAAACATTTATTGACATTGATTTTTAGTTTATTATGTTTGCACCAGTGTTCAAACCTGCTAAGTTGGTCTTGTAGAACTGACAATCACCAATACTCTCAATTGACAACAACAAAATTTCACTGCTGATTATAGCAGTTAGATCATTAACGAACATCAAAAATAGTAAAGGGCCGAGATTCGCACACCCGAAGATGATACATATGGAGATGATTGAAAACCATTAATGAATACGAATGATTGCCTATTCCTCAAGTAGCACTCCATTAATGCAACTAACTTCTGAGAAAAGCCAACATTTAACAACTTCCCAAGGAGAATTTGGTGATCTATGCAGTCAAATGCATTTTCTTTCAAAATCAGTGTAAATGACATCAACTTGCTGCGTCTAAATGATTGCCTACAAACTGAGAAAGATGACATAAGTTGGAAAAAGGTCGACAACGGTATTGTTAATAGACCATGCACTTCTTAAACGTCTAGACCCTGACTAGGCTACCTGCTACAGTTATGTTTTACAGCTGGCGCTATGCAACATACTTTACCTACTTTACCTACTTTACCTACAAGCTACCTGCGGCGACCCTTTCGGAAATTCCCTTAATTAAAACCTTCTAATGCCTATTGTTCGTGATCGTCTAATTTAAACTTGACTATGCGTTGTCGTAACTGGATTCTACTTTTGGTGAGACGGTGAATAAAATTTGAGAGATCAACGGAACTAGATACATATAAATAAAAATGTGGGACGTTAAATTTAATTAATTATTTATTGCAAAAAAAAGATAAAAACTCCTTCTACCAGCCACTGAGGGACCTGGGAAATTGAGCGTAAAACCTCGTTTGAAAACAATATACAAATCACAATAAAAGATACGCTTATCAAGAAGTCTAATAAAATTCGCTTAACATATTTCACGTCGAATATCGTAGCGATCTAACTTACTTCAATTCACACAGCTGGTGGCTTGGTGTACACGCAATTAGTGGCTGTGGCTACTTTGTGACTTTAACTCTCCAGTTTTTGGCTGAAAAAATATAAAAGTAATAGAACATCCGCCGTATCACCTGATTTAGCAATGTACGACTTTTGGCTATTTTTTGGGCTTAAAAGGAATTTGAGAGGTAGGTTTTCGTCAGAAGAGATTGATGACGAAGTTCACGCTTATTTTGAAGGTATTCTGAAAGATGATTGGTTGGGAGCTTTTGAACAGTGGAAACAAAGAATGGTCAAGTGTATCATTGCTGAAGGGAATTACTTCGAGCATATTTAAAATAAAATTCTAGAAAATATTAACCGTGTTTTTATTCTCAATAAATTCAACTTGACCTTCGTACAGTCGTAAAAGAGATTTATAATTTTATGATTGTTACGGCGCGACATCGGGCGTGTACTCTTGTTCTTTAAACGTAATTGACGTGATCAGCTGAAAGTCATACTCCAAAATATTTACTTGATTAAGGCATGCAAATCACCTGAAGTTAATTATCCCGTACAAATTATATAAAACAAGGTTAACAACGGCACCCACTTTGAACACCTGCTTTGACAAGTAAACAAATAAATCACTACAAAACTAAAGCCAATCAAATCTCCGTGTTAAGAATTCCTAGTATTTTTTTTTAAATTTATTTATTGTAAATAAAGTTTAATCATGCGAGCAACATGTCCGTCATAAATATTTCGGCATCTTTTTACACAACGTATGTACTAAATAGTTGTTTTTCTTTATATATTCAAACAAACCCACCATCGGTAAACGAAAGGAAATAAATTTCAACTTTTAAATTTCATGTAACTTCACATTATTATATGCAGGAAACTAACAGGACAAGTCCCCTAGCAAACATTTCCATTAAAGTAACTTAACAAAGGAAAGAAAATAATATGCTGAAATGCGCATGTGGTACATAAGAAATAGAAAAAAAAAGGGAAAAGAAAAGACAAACTATAAAACTATATGACTATAAAGTAAAAATATTTCTAACTAGAAGAACTAACCTAAAGATAAAGATAATACAAGCACAGTGAAGATTAACTTATATATTTTTAAATATTTTAAATGTTTTTTTTAAACGTTGCTAAATACACGTTTTAAAAAAGTCAGACTGAAAAAGAAGATATCTGCATCGTTTGCAATACGATTGATAGAATGACTTACAATTAGTCCGTATACTGGGTGTTCTATTGAAGATGCATCAAACTTGAGGGACACTTTTCTGACATTATTTAAAACAAAATATCTTAATAAAAAATTTTAATCAGAGCAAGTTGAAATTTGCATAATTTGGAGTCGATGTTTTTTGATGTAGCGCGCGGAATCATGAAACAAAACCGGCGATCTAAATTGCATTTATGAGTGGCACACAGCTGCAAGGGGGTAATATATCCATAAACAGACAAAATTTTATTTTGCCCTTGACTGAAAGCTCGGTGTATTGAACTTTGCCACACGTCGAGTGCAGCAGCGATGTGAAATCGCGTGGATATTTAAACTTATGTAATTTAATAATAAATTACAAATGTGGGGCTATGCAAAAATATGCATTTAATATGTATCTTGTCCCACATTACAAATTCTAGAGGCAATTAACCAATAAACCGATTTCGTATGTGAATGAGTAACAATCCATTCATTTTCATTTAAAGTCCATCCTAAAAATATGCGACTTTGCTTTCTCTTCGACTTTCTCTAAATTTATTCATTACAGAGAAAATTTTACAAAGAAACTTTTCTTTCTTTTCCCGACATCTACCCGCACACCAAGTTTGATGCATCTTCAAGAAACATCCAGTATAGGTGAATTAAAACCAATATTTGTTCTCTGATTCTCGATATAAAATGTGAGATTCACAACGAGGTATATAGAAACTAAACAGTGAAAGCAGCTCTTCGCAGTCAATGTAGTTGTTAATTACTTTAAAAACGAAAATAATACCAGCAGCTACACGTTTCTTTTCCAACGAAAGAAGATTATACCTAATTAAAGCAGTTTGGTAAGAGAGGCACTGATTACCGTAATGAAATTATAGTCTAAAAATTTTAGAATTTTCTTTTGAATACTTTCTAATCTATTTTTATAAACATTGTATTTTGGGGTCCAGAGCAATACTGTAGATTACTAAGAACAAGTGTTTTGCAGAGATGAATAATAGAGTTTAAGTCGTTTTGAAATTCTGCAAATGAAACCAAACATTTTAAAAGCTTCTCTTGTTATTAAATCGATATGATACTGGAAAGTGAGTTTTGAATCGAAAAAGATCCCAAGATCCTTAACCAGGCTAGACATGGTCTATAAAATATTTCTCTCTGATAACAGTGAAGAGCTTACACTTTTTAATGTTTAGAAAAAGTCTGTTTAATTTGCAATATTCGATAAGATTATTAATACTCTTTTGCAAGGATTGGCAGTCACATATTGTTTTCACTTCCATATAAATTTTAAAGTCATCAGCATACAATAAAAAATACCAAGAACTTAGCGCCTTTCCTATATCTTTAACAAAAAGTGTAAATAGAGTTGGTCCCAGATGGGAACCCTGAGGCACTCCGGATGAGATTTTCACTGGATTAGATTTGCATCCGTTGATAACCACAGCTTGCGTCCGTGAATAAAGATAGGACTTAATCCAACGAAGCAAGTTTCCATGAAAACCTATTTGTCCAAGTTTTTGTAGTAGAATAAGTTTTTGTAATAGAATTATAATCAATAAATAGAATCGTAATCTGTTTGGTTTGTTAATTATTATAATTTCATTTCTTGTGCGCCGTTTAATGAGAAACAAATTAGATTATTATACAAGATGAATTATTAACACAAATTTGTACAAAATCTAACAAAATTCAATACGTGCATTCGGTTTGTTATTTTCGAAAGCGACAGAGTTACCTGTCGTAAATGATTATTCGCTTCGATGTAAGTATTTCACTTTTGTACACCTTCGAAGACGTAATTGCATTCATCATTAGCTGTGTAACTGCATGTTATTAGTTAAAGGTCAGGTTTCACGACTAACCGGCACTAATTCTCTGCATAACACTATAAAACGCTTACTGCACACTTTTAAGCAAGGTCGTAACGGGAATTTTGTGTCAATTTTTAAAATTAACTATAAATTGTCGGCCTGAAAAAGAAAGGCGATTCACAGAAATGTTCCCATACAAGCTATGTATGTGTAAAATTTCCGCCGCTAAGAGCTTTCAGAAATGAGAAACTTTTATAGCCCATTGCTTCCTCACAAGCGGAAACTCTCCATTAGCTGCATGTTTTCTCGTGTATTACATTACGAAATGAGTCCGCCGATCTTTTCTTCTTGAGTGGTAACGTGTGAATAGGATACTTCATCATCTGTTTCCGTACAATGAGTGCGCCAATCGTTGTGCGTCAAGGGATGACTTTTTTATGCCCCTCGTCCACGTCTTGCGACTTTTCTTCCGCATTAATTGCGCACATTCGTCTTTCAGAGACGCGCGCAAGCGGAAGGAAACAAACAAAATTTTATTCATTCGACGAAGTTTTTGGACCGCCGCCTCTTTTATTGATACAGAAATAAAAAATATGTTCGCAGTTTGTCTTCCTTTATCATCGTTCTTATCGCTTCTTTGTATGTTATGAAGGAAGTTTGAAAACTCAGCAAAAAAAAAAATAGAACTGAAAAAGAACTTACGTAGATCGCTTGCGTTAATCCGTTTCATGTAGTAGTATGTTACGTGCAGTTAAAACGACGTCCGAGTGCAGTGAAATACAATGAAGAACACCTGCAACCACCTGTTAATTAAGCTTAATTACGATCGGTGTTCGGTAGTTTAGTAGTCAATTTAAAACGAATTTGTTCTATTTAAATAAAAAAAAAGAATGTTGAACGGAATAAATACGTATGAATGATTTAATTACTATACTCCTTAACATAAAAATAATTTTCTATTACCATCACACTTCGTGGGATATAATCGATGTCTGTGACAAAAAATATATGGAAGTAGAAAACCGAATGAGCACGTAGAAAATCCATTATCCTTCCTCATGTTTCCTATAAGGTATGTGTGTACCTGATAAAAAAACTTATATAAAAAGCAAACACCTAGTATATAGAAAAGCTACTTTTAACTCCGTTGAAAACTCATGGATGGCGTGTAGGAAATTTCTGAATTTCGTTATCGTTCCGCAAGTTAAAAACGTGACCTTTGTACTTTATCCAGGAAGTTTAGGGATAAGTGGCGCGTAAAGTACAACGCGTTACAAAAAAAAAATTATAATCTGTAAAAGTAGTCAAAGGTAGTTTGTGTATTGATCGCAAACACAGGCGACGAAAACTTGTCATTGGGTGGACCCAGTGGCCCATTTAGTCCTTGGTTCAACCGACCTTAACGAATCCGCTCGTTTCGCCTGCGGTATCCTGAAACGAACGTAAATTTCTCCAAAATCTGCCTACAAAAGTGGAACATCTAAAGTTACGAAAATTTATTATTATTCCTGGTTTCACAACGTATAATCCCTCGAGCTTTTTGTAATTTGTATTTAATCGCTTTAATCCTTGCTAAATTTCAGATTAAAAAAAATGAAAAATGTGACGTCGTTTAAATAACCACAATTCTCGTGATTAATCCTAATAATAAATAATTGCAAGTAAATAATGTGTCCGACAGTTATATGTCAATATTGTGAATATACCTGCATTCTATTAATTTTTTTTCGAACGAAAAATGAATACCAAAAAGGTGGTATGATTGCATAAACGAGGGCGCCATTATTAATGTAACATTCAATCACCATTTATTTACAATTCAGTTGTTTCAATCAATTATAATGACGGCGGCGTCAACTCAGCGCAGATTTCAATTTATCAATTTCGATATTATTATGAACGCTATGCAAATATAATCACTTTATTTCTGATAATAACAACAATAGCAATAACGTTTGTTATAAATAGTCAATGACGGCTCGCTTCTTTCCTTTCAACGTTTCTTTATTCCAAACTGAATAAGTTCTGTATTATTTCTAAAAAAAATAGCTGGTTAAGAAAGAGCAGCAGATGAATGAGTTAAATACAGTTATAAACGTGTTTTGTAGTTTTATGATTGTTACGGCGCGGCATCGGGCGTGAATTTGACCTTTAAACGGATTTGACATGATCAGCTGAAATACGAACTTCAAAATATTTTCTTGACAAGAGGATGCGAATCACCTGAGGTTACTTATTTCGTAGAAATTATGTAAAATAAGGATAACTGGGACCCCACTTTGAACACCTGCTGCGAGAGGTAAACAAATAAATCACTACAACACGAAAAAAATTCAAATTTCCGTGTTAATAATTCCTAGTATTTTTCTTTAATTTTAATTCAAATTGTATTGTGAATAAAGTTTATTCCCGCCCCAAACAACGTGTACGTCATAAACATTTCGGTGTTTTTTTATGACCCCATATTACGCGTTATCCTTCTCTTACATTTTAGTCGTCGGTTTTCTTCATGTTGTTTATTCAGTTTATGGCTGAGGTTTGAATAGTAATAGGCTATGCTAATAACAAAGAAATGGTGATGACGACCAGAGTTTGAAGCATTATAGTCAGTAAACACATTCGTAATCTATTTGGTTTATTAATTATTATAATTTTGTTTTGTGTGCGCCGTTCATGAGACACAAATTCTATTATTATAAAAGACGAATTATTAACACAAATTTGTAGAGAGTTTAACAAAATTCAATCTAACAATCAAGTCTAACAAAATTCATCGACTAACGAGAAGTAGCAGCAACACCTCCAGCAGCAGCAACACCGCCAGCAGAAGCAGCAGCCCCGAGGAAGTTCTTCTGCGACGGGGAACGAAATATCCGCAGTAGAAGCAGTCGTAACGCGGTTCCAACCGGAAGCCAATTCAATTATGGACAACGGCCGCGGAACCTCCAAGTTAAATTCAATATGTGCGTTCGGTGTGTTATTTTTTTAAAGCAACAGAATTATCTGACACAAACTATTGTTCGCGTCTAAATATTTCTCTTTTGAGCTCCTTTGAAAACGTATTTGGTTTTAATTAATCTCATAACAGTTAATACAATTGTACGACGCATTCATCATCAGCTGTGCAACTGTGTTTTACTAGTTAACGGTCAAATTTTACGACAGAACGATTCTGATTCTCAGGGTAATACCATGAACATTTTATTGCAATTATTTTATTGCAAGGTAATTATTTCTAAATAAATATAAAAATATTATAATTAAAAAAAAATAATTAAGAAAATTACTTAAGAATTTAAAGAAGACGAATTAGAGATGCAGAGAACCCTTTTGAACTGTCTGCATCAGTTTTATTTCTAATTTTCGACTAACAAAAGAATTAACCGTCAACTGATTGATAGACTACGACTCCAGTGTAATCTTCCTTTAATTCGAAGTGGAATTAATTTTACTACGACAGGAAGGTTTTTAATTTTTTTTTTACATAATCGACATCTAATTTTGGGTTTATAATCCCAGTTCGGAAAATTGAATCTTCTTGCAATATTAAATACAACTCAAATTGTTCTACTGAAGTATTTCCACCGATTCCTTTTTGACATAGGAAGGCCTCTGTAATGAGTAATGAATTCACACTGTAGTACATAAAATAATACATTATGCAAATTTTATTTTATGTATTGATTATTCTTGATGTCGCAAATTTAGACTGAATAAACGTTCAATCATATTACAACAATAACATTTAGTTTTTATAAATGTAAATTACAGATTTCACTATTCACTATTCAGTTTGAGGTTGCGATAGTTCACAAAAGATATTAATCTTACTCTGAAGTGCCTGTTTCCACTATTTCTATCTTCTCAACTGTGACATGAAAAAATGCGTTAAAAACCAATAATTAAATAAAAACTCTTTTAATAATTTATTTCCGTCATACGTATCTGTCAAAACATGAAACTTACCTAACCTATACTCTGATATATACACTTCTTCCATTTAAATAAAGTTAGCTGCATTAAACGTTTCCGGAAATATCCGGAATTTAGAGAATATTTTAAAGAGATTGTTTCAGAATACCTATTTCGTCATATATTTAAGCGCTTGTTTTAAAGAGGCTTTAGGTTAAATAGTTAAAGACTTAAAGAATTAAAGAGTAAAATCTCAGAATAGTCCCCGTCTTTGGATGAGCGTAACAAGAATTTCTCTAGAAAGTCTCTTCCTTCGTAAGTATCTTTCTGTCGGTCTATTCAAGACTCTCTTATATAGTTTCGATTGAAATTCTTTTTCTGTAAAGTGGGTCAAAATCTGCTCCTCGTGGGATTCACCCCGATCAAGTTACTACTGTGTAAAGCACAAATGAAGTAATTCTCATGCTGGAAGTGACCTCGAAGCATTTATGATTTTTTTGGGGAAACGACTTTAGTGCACACAATTCCTCGTGATTCACAACGAGCTAGCAATGTCTTGTAATTTCTGATTAGCAGATTGCATTCTTGAAGAAAAATAACAATAATAATTAAAAAGGAAATAGAAAAAAAGGGAAAAGCAAAACCAAAGATTTAAACGAAATAAATAATAATAATGATTTTATTTTTCAAAAATAACATACAGTGCAAAATTAGCAATTCGTACAGATGAGGCGAGATTCGCCGAGGCGCTCTTCTATCTAACCTCATGAAATAAATCAGGATTATAAGGTACAATCCGTGAAAGAAAAGAAATATATTATAATAAAGAATTATGACGATATCTGCTTTGTAAGAATAAATTTTCGGTAATGAAATTTGAAGGCTGACAAAGACATGGCTTTTATATTTTCAGGAATGGAGTTGTAGATACTGCTCGCCGTGTAGTAAAAGATCGTTTAAACAAGGTCGTGGTGTGCTGGGGAATAGTTAAGTTTACAATATTACGCAAGTCACGGTCATGTATAAGAAACCTGGGAGTTAAAAGTTTAACCAAATAGGATGGAAAACCCTTAAAAAAGTGCCATAAGAACGCTGGATTAATTTATTTACATGAGATCTTAATCTGAGTTGATCATCCAGAAACAAACCTAAACTTTTTACTTCTTTTACAAAATTGATTTTATAATCGTCAACGTAAATGTTTATGTCGTCTATGGCTCTCAGGCGGTCTTTAGACGGACCCAAAAATTATAGCTAAAGACTTGGTAAGGTTGATCAATAAGCAGTGCAACTTAGAGAAGGCAATCTTTATTAATTAAATTTTTGAAATACGTGCCGATCATTCAGCCCTCAAGCTAGCATATAATTGGGTATCGTAGGGCGTAAAAGTGTGCTTTACATGTAGTTAAGTTTTTCTGAAAATCAGCGGTATAAATGATATAAAGAGAGGCCTAAAATAGACCCTTGAAGAACTCCTGAGACTAGAGGTCCAGCGACTGACGACATACCATCAACCACCACTCTCTGCGCTCTATCTGACAAAAAGGATTCGATTAACTTTACAGCTTGAAATTTCAATCCATAAAATTTTAATTTAGAGCACAAAAGTTGGTGGTTAATGGTATCATACGCCTTAGAAAAATCTAACAAGGTAAGAATGGTTAAGCTTCCTCGATCAGAAGCTTTAAAAATATCATCAGTAACACCCAACAAAGCTGACATAGTACTATATCCAGGCCGAAATCCAGATTGCGTACTAGGAAGAATGTTAGCTTTAGTTAGATACTCACGCAGTTGCTCTTTCATAATTTTTGAAAAGCAGGGGAGTATACTTATAGGGCGAAGATCAGAGAAAGTATTATATTTGGAGATGACACCTTGACTAACGGAACAATCAAAGCTTCTTTTCAAAGTGAAGGGATTTACCAAAACGAAGGCATTTATTGATTTAACACGCGGAATACATAAAAGTAGCATTTTTCTTGAAATTTAATCAATTTCGGTAGCATTTGATTTTAAAGAAAGAATAACGTGCTCCACACACTCCGAAGATACTTCGTGAAAGTTTAAATTTCAATGTGCATCAAAGATTGTTTTCGTAAAATCTTATCAGATTATCACTTGGATTGAGATGATTTGTAGAAGAACTTAAAAAGTAGTCATTGATTTCGTTAGGAAGGCGCAAAAAAGAGATCAGTTCTGGAAGTGATACCTAAATTAGCAAATGCTGTCTATATTTGTTTAATATTAATTCGTGAATTCAGATATGAACGCTTTTCACTAGCAATAGCTCTATTTGTAAGATTTCTAAGAGACTTCGATATTCGTTTAACTCATCAACACATTGAGATCTTCTAAAATGAACTAATGCCTGATCCCATAATTTCATCATGATTTTTAGAGTGTCAGTTAGCCAAGGGGCAGGTTTTTTGTGATACGGTCAGTACATAACGGGGCATAGATGTTAAAGAGGATTAAGATATTATTTGTTATAAACAAAACCATATCATATCAGTATCAATATCAGTTAGATCGTAAATGTTTTTCCATGGAATAGATAATAAAGCATCACGAAATGAGGAGTAGGAAAAATATACAGTCATAAAAGTGTTTTATAGTTCAATTGTTGTTATGGTGCAGTGTCAGGCGTGAACTTGACTTTTAAACGGATAAGCTGAAATTCAAACTCCAAAATATTTACTTGACAAAGGCATGCAAATCACTTGAAGTTAATTATTCCGTACAAATTACAGGATGTTTCCAAAATAAGTGCAGAAATTTTAACCACAGTACCCTGACAGTACAAACAACATAAAAAAATACAAAAAAAATCGTATAACAAAAAGAAAATTCCTTTATCCGTCCCTTATTCGGCGCTCTTACGGAACCTGCTTCGCTGATGGTAGGCAGTAAACATCACGGCAATGACTAATACGCAAAGCACACTCGGCAAATATCATTTGTGTGGAGGATCATATCCAAACAAATGTTCACTACAGTCATTTAGAAATGTTTATAACAATTGTTCGAAGTGGCGACCATCATTAGCGACACATGAGCGAGCTCGGCGAAGAAATGATTCTTGTATTCGTATTAACATGTCAGGATTAGCGTGAATACTGTTGGCGGCGTTATGAATACTCACTGTCAACTCATTTAATGTGTTTATAGGGGCGACATACACTATTTGCTTCAAGTGACCCCACAAAAAGAAACCACACGGATTTAGATCAGGAGATCGCGCAGGCCACCACATGGGTCCTTTTCAACCAATCCATTTTCCTGGAAAATGTGCATTAAGCCAGGTTCTAATAGGAACAATATTGTATGGTGGAGCGCCATCGTAGATATCCATATCTTTAGTTTATTTTTCTAGTATTTAGTATTTAGAAAAGTTAATGCACACTTTTCTTATTGTGTCCCTATTGGTGTACTGTTGGGCACATAAATAAATAAATAAATAAATAAATGCAATTTGGATCGCCGGTTTTGTTTGACGATTCCGCGCACTACAGTATTTCAAAAAACATCGACTCCAAATTATGGAAATTTCAACTTGCTTCGATTAAAATTTTTTATTAAGATATTTTGTTTGAAATAATGTCAGAAACGTGTCCCTCAAGTTTGATGCACCTTCAGTCAAACACGCTGTATCTTATACATTATATATAATTATTAACACAAATCATCATCATCAGCTGTGCATCTGGGTGTTATTTGTTCACGGTCAAGTTTTACGACTGAACGACCCTGATTCTCTATGTAATACCATAAACGTCATTTGCACGCTTTTAAAAAAGTAAGCTTTTGGTTTTCGTTTTATGCAAAGACTTACGTGCATTTTGAGTTAATCTTTAAGAGGTTATAAATTGTTGTAGAGAATTTTTTAGCATTTCTCCTTGGTTCTGGAAAGTCTCTTCTTTCGACAGTATTTCTTGTCGGTCATTCAATAACCAATTTAATATAAACTTTTTATCATCCTTCATGGTAACTTGTGCTACACCCTTCATATAAAACGAACTACTTTTAGTGGCTGTAATTTTTCTTGTTTGTTAATGTTCCAGGGGCGTTCAGACTTTACGACGTGGACAACGATGGTTACATTACGCGTGATGAGATGTACAACATCGTCGACGCCATTTACCAAATGGTCGTAAGTACTTTTGTCATTAAGCACGGCACTATCTGTATACAGAATTTATTAACGTTTTCCAACAGGAAACGCATCTGCAGCCAATTTCAATTTTCTTAAACCTATTATAATAATATAATAAGCTTGTTTTATTAAGTTTTTGTTGTTTTGCAATTGCAACAAAAGAGATTTAAAAAGAAACTACTGATATACTGCAGTAATTTATAAAGTCTTTCTCCTGATGTGCGGGAGACTGAATTCAACGAGAATTTATAATCTAATAACTGATTTATAAGGCACGAAGCACCAAAACAGAATGAATAAACGCCAGAGATAAATCAGATTTTTTTTACTGGTGAAACTCCAGGTGTGACGTATTTACAGCCATATTTCATTAAGCTATTCATTTCCCGCAGTATCTCCGCCAGTTTAAAGTGTACACGACATTCAATACTCGCAGACCTAAAGTTGTGCTCGTGTTCACCATTAATAAAGCAAAAACCCACCGCAGTGAAGTTACGGATTTCCTGATTGAACCGAAGTCATTGCTTTTTGCTCTGGAGAATTCTAATTCGATTCATCTTCTGGTAATGATATTTACCGTTGTTTAGATCGATTTTAATTGCTCGTTGTAAGTCAGTGATCGTTAGTAACAGGACGTCCTGCATTACTAACTGAATTTATGCTCAATATTATCCGCGTCACAGAAGTTTCAGGACGAATGATTAATCGCTTCCCCCATGCACTCCGCTACAATGGCTTTCCCAATAACAGTTTCATGCATGGGGTATCAGTTCGAAAATTAATCTTAATAATATCCGCTAGTGGACCCAAGCATTATCTTCCCTCTTAATCTATAGGAACTGTATTAGTTACGTTTGTAAATCATCCCTTAATATTCTCAGTTCTGAATGTTTCCTCACTGTGCGCATTTCAATAAAAACCAAATAAATTCGCTATAAGAATCAAACGACGGCGGCGATCAATTCGAATCCCTGCATGAAATATTCAGTGCCTCGAAGAAGGACGAAAAAGGATCTCTGATTGATTGTTTCTACCGTACCTCTGCCTAACGTAGTTTAACAGTTTCACATTACATACGAATTCAAGTGCTTTGAGGTTTTGATAGATCAAACGATACAAATAATGCAGCATCGTAAGCAAAAGATGAAGAAACATTTTCGCCTGTTTTAAAGGTGAAGTTAGAATCGAAATGGAATGTGTCTGTTGTGCTGATAAACGTAAACATGCACATAATAATAAAATTAATAATAGTATAAATTTTCGCGGTTTCCGGATTGGAGTTAGGCCAGGAACAAATTTCCGATACCCCCCAAAGCTTTTGCGATAGCGATGGCGTGATTCCAAACCGGAAACACAATGAGCGGCGGCGACCTCGAAAGCTCTCGTATAGTTGAAGGAGAATTCTAAAATTATTATTTACAGCTTAGGTATTGCCGTAAAATAAATAATATCAAAAGAATCTCGCCCACCTAACTGAAACAAATTCGAAAAATAAATCAAATTTAATGGGGGTAAGCATTAATACTGATGCGATACACTTTGAGGAATGGTTGTGCATTTAGATTACACACTCAATTTATGCAAACATATTCATAGAGGGAAACACGTATGCCGATCATAAAATACAATACACAACCCTGCCCTGTAACTGTTTGAAAGTTGGGTATGTTGTACGTTTCTGGGAAATAGGGATGGGGCAAGTTGTTATGTGTACGAGTTTCAAACTCTCTCAAGCTTTCTATCCACGAATTACGAGCGGAATTTATGATTTATGTATTTTTTGATCTAATTCCAGGGTCAACAGCCGTCGGAAGACGAAAATACGCCGCAAAAGCGAGTGGATAAAATCTTCGATCAAATGGATAAGAACCATGACGATCGCCTGACGCTAGAGGAATTCAGAGAGGGTAGCAAAGCCGACCCCCGAATCGTCCAGGCCCTAACTTTGGGCGGTGGGGAATAGCAGAGGGATGTGGGTATTCAGCCCGAGAAGCTTTGACGCTGACGGCGTATCTTTTGCGGTGCCACAAGCGGTTTCATACAATTCAGACTTTGCGTTCAGATACTCTTTCAAGGTTATTTAATGTCCGAATTCGTTGTCTACGCGAAAGTACTCAACTGCCTAGTGGTACTGTATAAAAAACGGTTTTATTTCGACTTGAGCAATTTTCAGAGGTAGAAAGAATCTACAGTTTCGTTTGGAAATTATATAGTACAAAGAGTTTTAAGATTCTTGTCTTGGCAACTAAAATTTACCAACAAATAAGCAATAATCTTTTTCTTTTTACTTGATTAATAAGGCATTTTAACAACATTTTAAACAGAACCTTTATGTACATAGCATTTATTGTATATAGAGAATTTGAAAGAGTTATTAACTGTACAGTTAATGATTGGTATCCCCCAAGGCATTTTGTAAAAACAATTATAACTACATCTATATTAATCTTTATGTCATGATAATTATGGATTATGGAAATATCTTCAAATACACGAGGAAAATTTATTGCCACGAGTTTTTCCACCGCCCCTTCTATAAATCATGCCAACCAAACATTAGTTACAGATGTACCCTGACAGGCTTTAGTTCGGGTGCGTTTTGGAAATTAATTTTACCCCACATACGTATATACATACATACACTTGATGCCTTGGACACGTGTTTGAATTGTTGAAATCCTTCGTCAACGTCACTTGGTTACAAAGCTCAATTATTATTACATTAGGAGAGTCAGGTTAATCGATTGTATTCGTCAATTCAATATATTATACACACACATATATTATTAATTAATTGTAAGGAATTATATTTAGCGACGAAGAATGTCACGTGTAGTGCTCCCAAGGAAATAATAATAAGCGCTTTGCGAAATCGCGGCGGTTTTCTGTAATTGGACGTAATATGTGCGCACATTTTCTTAAACGAACACAATTTGTGGACAATCATTAGTTTATTGTATTTTGGGTTTTGCTATAAGTTATTTTAATGGCGTCTCTTCTGCACTTTACTTTAGTTTAACAAAATTCGCATTTTTAACTTTCTAGATGAGGGTATTAAAAGAGAGGCACCATTTAAATTAGGCAATGTGCTCAAAGTATGGACGTACGTCTCCCACCTAGTCAAACGAGACGTACATGTACTTCTATGACCACATTGACGATTTACGCAAGGCTCTCCTTTATTACGCCTCGACTTCGACGTCACTTCCCTTTTGTAAATAAGAAACAAAGTAACTGTTAACAATTGCAAGAGTTTGCCAATCTACACAAATTATTCAAATTTTAAAATTAAAGTCGTATGTGCCAAATTAGAAATTAAAAAATTTTTGGAACAACATCTAAACAAGTAGCAGTAAATTTTTTTTTTTTGTTTAACTCTAAACCTAAACAGTATTACTTTTGAAGATTTCTTTTTTAATTAAGTTTCTTAAATGAAACGCACATTGTAAATACGCTGGACTAAAACCGTTAACAGTTATTTTATTTCTGGCTTCGTGAAATGAAACTTGCAGTGTAAATATTGAACAACGTTTTAATTCGAGTGTCTGGAAAGATCAAACTTTCACACACGCAGTTCATTGTTTGAACTTTGAGCAATAAAGTTTTACGTCCAAATAATGAGATTAATAATGAGTTTAAAACGTCCTTTCAGCTTTGATCCCGAGGACCTTCAGTTTAAGAGTTGTTTGCCAGCAATATATTATTCGGGGGGACGTGGAGAATTTCGGTGAATCTGAGTAAACAATTCTGCAACAAATTTAGAACGTAAACATCAACATAAATTTTGCCATTTAAAAAAGTTCGTCAGCGTGTTTGAATTGTTATTACGCAAGTAAATAATTCATTTTGTTTTAACAAACGCTTGTGAAATGCGAGACGATGAGATCTCTTTTTGTAAGTCACGACGTTTTAAACTCAATCTTATAGATGTTAAGTCTAGAAATTAAAAAAAAAAGGAAATGCTGCATACAAAGGTAGTTAGAATTAGGTCACTTCACTGTACTTTTAACTTTTCGGTCAGCTAAAATGAATAGTTTTTAAAACTGTATCTAATGGACTTTATTATATAAAATGCGGTTTCGTGCCAGTGACAAATAATCGACGAAACTTTGTCTCAAATAAGAATTCGAAAAAGCGTATTAAACTTATATAAGTAGCTTCTGCAATTTCGTAAACCCTTAACGTCGACGTTTCGTCTTATTTGAAACATAAAACTGGTCGGCTGCAACTTATATAAGTATTAATGAAGTTTGTACTCTATTAGTTAGAAATTAATTAGCGATTGTAATTATATATAGCTCAGATTACATAGTTTTACATTTCATGTAGGTAATTACACAGTTGTAATAATCAAAATAATATTTTTTTGTTGGACTAGTCGTCATCATCAACGTCATATTTTCTTTTTCTTTTAAATTACATTATTAGCTTCTAGAGTTGCACTCTTTTAATTAACACTTTCCCTTCTTTAATACTTAGGATGAATGTAAATAATTTTATTAATAACAATAATTGAATGTCAAAGTTTTGCGAGAGTGTAAAATAAATTAAACGCTAAATTAAAAAAAAAAAACGCTGGTATTAGAGATTTTGTTGGAAGTAAAGCTTCGTAGATTTGGATTAAAAATTGCAAGTGTCTTCCCCTGTATTCGCTTTATTATTATTTTTCTTTTTTTTTAGGTTCGATCACACTAAATCTCTAATATCTTGAGAACTTGGAGTAAAATGAAAACATATGAGAATTTATTCACACTAAAACTCTAAACGTAAATTATTTCATACTACTCTATAGTTCCTTATAAACATGAGTTGCTAAAATCGCTTAGGTATGTAGATAGAACAGGATATCCAAAAAAACTATTCAAAAACATTTATTTTACTTCTAATCAAAACTAAAATCAAATCAGGGGATTTTTCTTCGCACTTTTTTTTATTACTTAACACTTACATTAAGTATCGACAAAATAAATTTCTATTATCTTTGCACGTACATAACAAAAAGAATGTGTTCGATTCTGTACAAAATTTGTAATTAAAATCGAAATGTTATTTAAAAAAAGACGTTTTTGAATATTTTCTTGGAATCAAAACAGAGAGAACGTCACCTCATACACATAAGCAATATTCGCATGATTTATTTTCGAACATAACAATCGTGGCCTAAAGTCGTTTTACGCATTAATATAAATTGAACAGTAGCATTCGCGCTGAGTTTGTGTTACCAACTTTCTGTGATAATTAACAATCATTGTATCGCAATAATGAAACGCTGTGTCTTGTATTGCATTAGGCAGTTCTTGTTGTTTGTTTTAGAGCTCATAAAAACGGTTGTCTTCATGGTTGTTGTTGTTGTTATGATGCGGATGTAAGATTATTGTGTTTTGTAAACTTTAATAAATGTACAAAATATGTTGCTGGTTTATTTCTTCTTTCTTCTTCTAGCCGACCTTGCCATAAGTTCCTTCCTATTCAAAAAAAATGACAAAATTGTTTCCTATTTCTCCAACCTTCTTCTCGTCTACTTCGCTTCATCATCTCAAAATATTGTTGTTTCCTCCTTTCCATTTTTCTTGCCAGTTGCCATTTGCGGAGCTTTTGAGAACATCTTTCTTTTGGAGTTCGTCTTATGTGCCTCAACCACAACATCCTTTTAGTCTCAATTGTTTCTATTGTAACATTATCGCTTCTAGTTCTAATTTCTTCATCCCTAATTTTCTCTAATCTTGTTAATCCACAACAACTTTAAGTTCTTTAGCATTTTTTTCCTTTAATTTCCTTTTACCGTTACCGATCCCATTTTTCTTATTAAATACGTAGAGGAATATATGATCACTATTTCTTTTTGGCAAGTAAGTTTTGCATTGCACTGAATATACCAACCAAGTTCTTTTCTATTTAAAAAAATTACAAAATTATTCTCTGAAACTACCATTGTTTCCTATTCCTCCAACCTCTTTCTTGTCTACGTCGCTTCATCGTCCCCAAAATATTCGTTGTTTCCTCCTTTTCGTCTTTCTTAACAATTCCCATTCGCACAGCTTTTGAGGAGATCTCTCTTTTGGTATTCGTCTCATATGCCCCAACCACAACATCCTTTTAGCCTCAGTTGTTTCTATTATAACATTATCTATTTTGGTTCAAGTTCTAATTTCTTCATCCCTCATTTTCTCTCATCTTATTAATCCATAACAACTTTAAATTCTTCAACATTTCTTTTTGTAATTTCCTTTTATACTTTATCAATCCCGTTTTTTTTTATTAAATACTTAGAAGATTATGTGATCACCATTTTTATTTGGCAAGCAAGTTTTGCATTACACTGACTATACCAACTTCTTTTTTGAAAGCCGTAAGTTCCTTCCTATTTAAAAAAAATGACAAAATTATTCTCTGAAACTACCATTGTTTCCTATTCCTCCAACCTCTTTCTTGTCTACTTCGCTTCATCGTCCCCAAAATATTCGTTGTTTCCTCCTTTTCCTCTTTCTTAACATTTGCCATTCTCGCAGTTTTTGAGGAGATCATTCTTTTGGTATTCGTCTCATATATCCCAACCACAACATCCGTTTAGCCTCAATTGTTTCTATTATAATATTATCTCTTTTGGATCAAGTTCTAATTTTTTTATCCCTCATTTTCTCTCATCTTATTAATCCACAACAACTTTAAATTCTTCAACATTTCTTTTTGTAATTTCCTTTTACCCTTTATCAATCTCTTTTTTTTTTTTATTAAATACGTAGAAGAATATGTGATCGCCATTTTTTTTCGCAAGCAAGTTTTGCTATACCATATGCTGTTAATCCTAACACTCCTGACATCCTTCAAATTGACATAGACGAAAAGCCGAACGGAGTTATTGTTGATTTATTTCATGTGAAGGATGCGCATAAACGCAGGGAACTCGAAGCCACCGATCGAAGCTATTACAATGAATTATAATCCTGAAAAGACACGAGAGGTAGGAATTAAAATGAAATTGGTTGTCAAGGATGACATTCCGGTTTATTCACGACTACGACGATTATCTCAGTGCGAGAAAAAAGAAGTAGAAAATATAATTAACGCATGGATTAAAGAGGGAATTGTCCAGCCATCAGATTCTGAGAATGCTAGTCCTATAGTACTAGTAAAAAAAAGAACGGCTTCACATGTGTTTGCGTGGACTATAGAGAACTAAATAAAAAAATTGTCAAAGATCGTTATCCATTACCCTTGATTGATGTTGACCAAAAATATTTAAACGTCACTCCTCAACGTAGCACTGGTAAGACGCCTTTTCAATTAATGTTTGGTATTTGTATGCGTCTGAAAAATGATCCGCAAGTCCGACATATCATTGAAAAAGAATGGGTTAAAATGTTTCAAGAACAAAGAGACGAAATACGCCGATGCGTATACTTGCAGATACAAGAAGCGGAAGAAAGCTGTCAAGTACGTCGGGGACGACCTTGTGGCGATTAAGCGTACTCAGCCGGGTCCAGGCTTGAAGGTATATGCAAAGTATTTTGGTCCCTATCGTATCGTCCGAGCATTACAAAATGACAGATATATTGTTAACAAAATCGGTGATCATGAGGGCCCTCGCAAACAACTGCGTCAGCTGATCGCCTGAAGCCGTGGGCTAAAGAAAATGAAGATGCACCGACAAAATCTGTTCCATCAGACAATATTTTCCTCGAAGATGATCAAGATGATGACGATTAACATCTGAGATCAGATGTCCACCATTATTATTATTCGAGTGAGCGAAAAAAACTTTTGTCAACGTGATTTTTTCACGAGAGTGGTGTCAAAAAATAAACTCTTTACGTTCACTTTACTCTTAGTCCTTTACAACTTCGCTATAAACCATTCCACAATTGTTCTCTGTAACTACCATTTTCCCTATTCCTCTAACCTCCTTCTTATCTACTTCGCTTCATCGTCCCAAAATAATCGCTGTTTACTCCTTTTCCTTTTTCTTGTCAGTTGTCATTCGTGGAGGACATTTTTTTTTGGATTCGCCTCATCTGCCCCAACCACTACATCCTTTTAGCTCCAATTGTTTCTATTATAACATTATCTATTTCGGTTGTAGTTCTAATTTCTTCGGCCCTCATTTTCTCTAAACTTGTTAATCCGCACAACTTTAAGTTCTTTAGCATTTTCTTCTGTAATTTTCTTTTACCATTTACCAAATCCCATGTTTGTTATTTACTCCCTCTTTTTGGACAGCCGCACGCGTTTTTTCGTTGCGCAAATTACTTACGTGCTCAGAATTCTTATTTTTAGCCACACAATACGTTTTGCATTCTACTATTTTTGACTAATCATTATGTATGGCAATAACAATCCTAATTTTAGAATTTTCTCTGATAACTACAACAATAGTTAATAAAATCGCAAACACGTGAGTACCCCCTCACACACAAGAATCGAATCTCTCAGTACCGTACTTAACACTTTCTGCTTCGGCCCAAACTAAATCAAAATCGACGTTTCTAAAATGTTGGGGCAAGTTGTCTCGCAGTAAGAAGCAAACGCAAACAACAATTAGTCTTCCGGCTTGCATTATCTCCTGTTTTTTTCCAAGCAAATATTCGACGGACGGAAACTTTCTGCGTTCCAACCCTTATCATTGCTTACGGTTATATATTAAGAAGGTTTGACTTCCATAATTCAGTTAGAGCACGATTTTTTTTGGATTAAAAACAAGATGAACGGTGCAGTTTTTTCCTAACTTTTAAACACTTAATCACTACTTTATTTTAGAAGACTACCAAGTCGTAAGGAAGAACAACATACTTTACGGGCCGACGCTGAATGCCGATGTGGACAGACGAGGTCTTGGGGCTTTCATATTTTCAGCTTTCGAAAGGCAAAGTGAAAATAATTTTGCGGTAAGTGTTTATACTCTTAGCACTGAAGCAATAGTTGCCTTGGGCTTAAATTTAAACTGTGGGTTTTTGAGTCTTTTTTCTTTTCGAAGGTGCAATATGATAGTCGACGGAAGGAAACATACTCCAGCATCAAAGAAAAAACGACGCGGATTGCAATCGAAATGCGCGCAAGGGACGTGAAAGAAAGCGACGTAATCGTGATTTGCTCAGGCAATACTCTAGATGGGATGTTGCCTGCGTTTTCCGCGTTTTATTTAAACGCCATAGTTTCTTCTATAGAAGCTACGATGCCGTTGCGCGATGTTGTATATCTGGTTAACGTACTGCGACCAAAAATGATATTCGTGGAACCAGTTAGCTTGAAACTAATTGAAGATGTGTTGGAGGAGCTGTCGTACAAGTGCGAGATCGTGGTGTTCGGCCAACACAGGAATTACACTTCGTTCAGTGAATTCCTGAAGCCCCAAGTCAACGAAGCCAAATTTCAACCTAAAAATGCTGAAGACGATCAAAGTACCGCCTTAATATTCTTCAGTAGTGGCACAACTGGTATGCCCAAACCAATATGCCTCTCATCCTTTAGCATGCTCTCTGCAACAATGTCTTTGTTGTACGTAATTTTGACGGTATTCAAATACTCTTATTTATTTTAAATTTAATTGCAGAAAGATGGGTATTAAAACCGATGTCGTAGGACAATGTAGCACTTTATACTGGATTACGTCTTTTACCAATATACTACTGTCGATTATCAGTGGAACCAAACTAGTTCTTATTACTCATTATCCAGATCTTGATTACTTATTTAAAATAGTTCAGGATTGCAAGGTGAGTCCAATTTTCGCCTTCGGTCTTCAAGTCAATTCAATTCACCTATTTTTGATGACCACCGCTATATGTGTTTTATCGATAATGGAAATTAGATTTCTGCTCTTCTCTTTTTTTCGTAGATTACGTTTTTATCAATTCCTGGCCCGTACAGTTACCAAATCAACAGAGAAAACACCAAATTATACGACCTATCGTCTCTAGACACTTTTGCGTTTGTCGGTTATCCTATAAGCAGTGATCACGTCGAAAAACTTCAAACCTACATCCCCAACGCATGCCTTACAGTAGGCTATGGTATGACCGAGGTTTCAGGATACATTTCACTTTACACGAAAAATATCCCCAAAAGCAACTGTAAGAGCAAAATCAGTAGCAGTGGGAGGCTATTATTTAATAAAAATATTAAGGTAAAGTATAATTCTTTTTTTTCTTCTAACATTGTCCATTTGTATACTTTAGATAGTCAGCACTGACACAGAAGAGATTCTCGGCCCGAACAAAAAAGGCGAAATACGCGTCAGTACCAATACCATAATGAATGGTTACTACAACATGGATTCCTCAGCAGAATTCGACTCTGATGGTTGGTTCAAAACCGGCGACCTCGGTTATTACGACGAAGACAATTGTCTTTATGTCTATGACAGGATTAAAGACTTGCTGAGGTATGAACCCTGGCAAATTGTGCCCGTCTCCGTCGAATCGGTCATCAACCAGCATCCAGCGGTTCAAGAGAGCGTGGTCATAGGAATCCCCAAATTCGAATATGGCGATGTCATCACTGCTCTAGTTGTTTTAAAGAAGACCCACCAGCACACAAACGCAGGAGTAATCGAGAAATTTGCGAATAATAACCTGAGCGAAGGGGAACAGTTGCGAGGGGGGCTGAAAATCGTTGCCAAGTTTCCGAAGACGATCACGGGGAAAACTAAAAGGAAATTGATAAGAGATTTGTATTTGAAGGGTGATATTGAATAGAACTAAAAAGAAACTGAACCTTAGCCTGATTAGAAATGGATAGGAATTTAGAACTAGTTCATTATTTATTGTAATTTGTTTAATCATAAGATTACAAATAGGGTGGGTTATAAAGATAAAAGAAAATTCTTGTGTGTAAATTAATCTTATAATAATTATTTATTATTGTCAATTTGTTTACACAAAAAATATCGATTTGGAACATCTCCATTATGTCCCACAAATTCCTTTGCTTTACTTTCTCGAGTGCTACGAAATAGATGGTACCTCATACTGGAAATTCATTTCAAACTTCGTTTTATCATTTAGATTTATTTTCAGCCAACGATCAGGCTACAAATGAGAAAACATCCTAAGGGGTTCCAGCCTGGTTATTAGAAGTCGACGAGCGAGGAATCGGCGCTTATATTTTTGAAACGCACTGCGACAAAATCTTCGAGGGACACTCATCTACAACAAGAAAATGTAATATTATGTGAAATCCAAAATTTATGACAGATACAATATTAATCTTTCATAGAAGAGACTTACGCAAGCGTCAAGCTAATATCCAAGCAAAAAAGAGGGATAAAAAACGGTAGGGGAAATCAACTGAGAGCACTCTATCACTCTGAGGACATTTTTTTCTAAACGTCATCATCAACACCTTAGACGCCTGTGCATAGAAATGATTTTCGTCGAATATAGCTAGGAGGACATTTTTTCTAAACGTCTTCATCAACACCTTAGAAACCACCACGCCTGCACATGGATAAGGTGGCTACAGAAAAGGCAACGGGGTTTCTATTTTCTAGGAAACTCAGTTGAGAGCACCCTATCGCTCTGGGCATATTTTTTCTAAATGCCATCAATCATCAATACTCTAAAGGCCACCACGTCTGTGTATGGATAAGATGAGTCCAGAAATGATTTTCGTCGAATTGGTGGTCCTCGAATTGATACAAGACGCTTTGACAGCATTATTAACAGAAGCAGAACTCGTGTTGTTTAATGAAGAGTTCTTCAGCAATTTTCTTAAACCAAACCTGGAGAAAGTGTTTTTCGGCCTGAAATTTCTGATGGCAAGGAGATAGCAGCCATAGTTTTCCCAATTGTAATACACCATTGTACTTGTAACTACCTACACGAGAGCTGGTTTTCAAACGAACGTCGTATTTCACTTTATTCTGGAAATCCATTTAAACAAAAAAAAAATTTTTTTATTATTGGTTCTTTAATAGATGGCATTGTTACATCGTCTTCGAATTTACATATAAAAAAAAATAACTAAAAAGTCACAACTAGACATTTCTCGCAGACGCTTATTCGGTTTGCATTAAGAAAGACAATTGACATCCTATGAAAGAAGACATGAAAATAAAACTATTGGATTCCTTAAAGAAAACAAAGCAAGTGTGAACGCTACCTATCAAGGATTTGAAATTAATTACTCCTTCAACATTAATGAAAAAACGAGAATAATAATAAAGCAAGTTAAAAATTGACATCGCGTTCTAACAAATTGAATGTGAGTTAAACATTTTAAATAAAAAATTCCGCACTTTTTATATGGAGGCGCTGTTACACGTCATCGCAACCAAATACTAATCCGTCTAACAAGTTGCAGGAAAATCGCAACTGATTCTTGCGGATGCTTCTTTAATTTAAAAAGATTGTTCCTGATCGAGAATTAGCTTCGTCCTTTGATAGATGGCGCTTATCGCAATAAAGAATGAATTAATTTGGAAGAAAAAATTCACTTAAAACAAATTGCTTACGCCTTTTATCAACAGATGGCGTTGTAGATTCGTCCTTGATTGCGCATGCTCATAAAAGATCAAATATCTTAACCGCTTTCTAGAGATGCTTGTTTTAAAAAATAACAAAAAAGAGCGTTCCTGATCGAAAATGAGCATCTTCCTCTATCAGGTGGCGCTCATTGTAATTTGGCAACAAAGTCAGAAGATATGATAAAGTACCAACATGAAGCAACGATGGCATCACGAACGAATTTTTATCCGGTAGAGGGCGCTCATGTTTGAAACATTTCTTTTTTTTTGAAAGACAGTGAAGATAACATGGGGATAAAGGTGTTGTTTATTTTTTATATTTTGATTAGAAAATCTTTGAAAACCAAATTTATTTATAACAATATTTTATAGGCATAATTAAACTATTGCCGACAGCGTGTCTTGTGAGTGTTTGATCATTGTGAAGCCTTATTCATGTGACGCCATTTGCGCCGGTACTTTATTAATCTACTGGCTTTGTGGACAAACAAATTGATTGATAAAGTACTGATTGACGTCACAACGTATGGGGCACCACAGCGATCAAAACACTCGCAAGAGGCGCCGTCGGTTTTGGTTTAGCAAAATTTTCATAGGCAAATAACATTATCATTTTGGTTTTCAAATGAAAATATAAAAAATAAATAATACTTATCTCTACGATCGTTTACAAAATGTTTAAAGCGAAACCATGTGCGCCCTCTATCGGATAAAAATTGTTAGTGGTATCTTCCGCGGTTCATGTCGGTGCTTTATTATATCTATTGGCTTTATTTGTCAATTCTGACACAATGTCAAAAATCGGCCGCAAGATGTCTCGGTTCGGAGATGATTACGACATTAGGTTTGTTTGCACTGGAGTTCTCGAGCTACTCTTCTGCTAAAGAGGAATTCATTGTAATCAAAATCGACTTTTTATTTCTCCATAAACATATTGCAATTACTCCAGCATTTATTAGTCCTCGTAACGATTATTTTTTCGACAAACTACAAAATTACAATTTGAATTTTAAAAAGTTCCCGAGAATTTTTTTTAATTTATTTATTTTCGACGCAGTCACAAATGCGTTTAATGCTCGCATTTCACGGATCGTCCATTGAGCATAGTTCGTGTACGCGTACTGACCATAGAAGCCATGCATGACCTGTATATATTATAATTGATCATATAAATCTATATTTCGATTCTTTTTTTAATTCAAAAATTTATCTATTAAGTAGAAACGTTAAAAATGGTGTTAACTTAGGACTCAGCTTGAAAGAAAATTCTACACATATTGCTGTGTTGTTTTAGTAAAATAAGAGAACCCTATATATTATATTTGTTAGATTAGATATATTTTGTATTTATTTTATTTTATAATTTGTTAAAAACAATGTACATTACCTTATAAACTTCCAGAACTCAAATGAAATTTAATTACTTGCAAATATTTAATTCAAATTTCTGTTTTACTTAGAAAATGTCGAATGAAGTGCTAGAAGTCTCGCTATCACCAACAACAAAGACTTCGTTTCACGAGAAGTTCAACGAAGTCTTCAACGATGTGGAGAACTTCTGGGGCTGCAATCCCAAGACTCCAGAATTGACTTCTGAGCCTCCTAGTCTTGAAAAACAGTCCCAACGCTTCAAAGAACCATTCCAGGTCGATGACGCAACACAGGGAAGCTGTTCACATCCTTCAAGGTCACTAAAAGATGCCATCAGGGACAAGCCTCAAGAGTACTTCTTCAAAAAGAACGGTGGAAGGCGCCGTTAGTTTTAAAACTGAAATTTCAAAATAAATTAGGACTTTAAATTAGGAGCCGTACGGCTAGGTTTATTTAAAATATAATCAAATAATTAGGATCAGATAAAAAATGTTTAATTTATTTGAAACTTTAAATTATGAAATTCGTTCATTTAAAGGTTTGCCTATTTATTTTGCTATAAAAGGAAGAAATCCCGTTCGATTTGGGAAGTCATGCTCAACTCTTCAAGCTGAACAGATCAGTCTTTATTAAGTAGGGAATTGTGAAAGAAGTAAGACCTTTTGTTTAAATAACTTTGATTGAAAATGCATATTGATTTGAATTTATTTGTGTGTGTAATTTAATTCGAATTTTAAGGTACATTTACTTTAAAATTTATGATTAAATTTATTTCATTGTTAACAGCTTGGCAAAATTTTGTATTGTGTGAAAACATAAGAATTATTTTAATTTTGGCCGCATACAAAATTTTTGTCTAAGTTATTTAAAGGCGTTTTTATCAATGGATTTCTAAACAAATTCCATGTGATTAGACTTGCAACAATTTTCATAACCATAGTTACTTCTGTACGAAGTGCTATTATTGCATTTTTGATTATAAGTTCATGTATAATTTGACTTTTCCTGTATATTTGTGTGTCTGACAATTTGCCTTTCGACAAGTTATTATGCTAACAAAAGCAAAATAATGTGCAACCGCAATTTGATCATAAAATGAAGTATTTAATTAATAAACATTTATATGATTAAAAATTGTCTTTTACTTACCTATTGCAATTCACGCAATGAGACGAAAATATCAAATAAAAATAGTCAATTATAATAAACAAATTAAAGTCAAAACAGAATCGCGTAATCCTAATTTGTAGCTAGACAATTGGCAACCTTGAAATACCAGTTTATTTAAACAAATTAAAAAGAGAAAAGAGTCGTAATGTTAAATTATTTATGTATGAACTTGTTATTTGTTGATAAATTTTACATTTAAAAATAATTTAAAACAAAACCCCTATCAACGAAAATACATCGCAATATGTACAATTGCAATAAAAAATAATGTCATACACGCTGCAATTTAAATCACAATAGACTGAGACCTGTTGATTTAAGTCACACACACTTTGCAACAAAACATTGTTTGAGTCTAAGTTTATCTGACTTAAGAGATAGAATTACTAAATCATTTCGCTTGTACATGTTATAAATATGTAATCGATAGTTTAGGTGGCAACATCCTGCCGCCGAGGTATGGGATGACTTATTAGGCAGCAAACCGGTAGCTACTTGTCAATTCTCAAGCAACATTAGATCAAAAATCGGCTGCAAGATGTCGCAATTTAAACTATTGATTACGAATGTACTCGATTCCGAGATAACTAGGAGAGGTCGGTTTGACGGCAGATTGGAGTTCCCGAGCTACTCTTCTGCTTTAGAAGTGTCCACTGTAATCAAAACCGACTAGCAACAAATTTATAAACACTTATATAGTTTACAAAGTTTTGTAAAAAAGTGTTTCGCTGAAGACATACAGAAAAGTTAAACGAAAAAAATTATTTTGAACTAACATTAAATATTGATTTGGATTTTTTTACCGTAAATATTCATTTTAGAAGCGTTGTTTATTTATTAATATAATAATTAATAATAATGTACTTTTCTATTTGTCCATAAACTTGGTGAAATAACTTGTATTATTATTATTTCTTGTAATAAAATTTTTTTCAATAAATTACAAAATGAAAAGCATTTAATGTTTACATTCTTACGGATCTTCTACTGAGCACTGTTCGTGTGCCGTCAAATAACCGCTTTCTGACCTTAGGGACCTTACGCGTCCTGTATATAATAATAATAATTGGAAATTATTTTGATTTTCTTAATTTCAAAAATTTATCTTAATAAAGGAAAAAAAAAATCAATGTCGTCTAATAGTAAGACGCGTGAAGATTTTGCCTTAAACATGATTTTCAAACAATTTCCACATGACTTTGCAGTAAATATTATATGCATTCTACATGATATGAGTAAACAATCTTGTCAACATGTTATCATAAGTTATTTATTAATAAATGTAGAAGTCGTTGCATAATTCTATAGATCATACTCATTGCATTCACAGCATAAAGTGTTTCTTTAGAAAATGGGTAAGTTTTATATATGTAACAGTAATAATAATGGAATTTTGTAAGTGGTGTTAATTTTACACACTTTAGTAGGTGATAGGAGATTTAAAAAAAAATACTACACTCCTCAAAGCATGCAATTTTTAATTACGCTCGTATATTAAACAATTTAAAAATAATCAATTTATTGTGATATGATTTGGTGGATGTAGCAATTTTCTATTGAGATATTTAATTAATTATGTACGAATATGAAAAGTGTCTTTTTTGGTGTTAAAGAATCTTGCCCTAAAAATAACTTTGTAACTGCCATGTGACTGCAGTGAACATTCTATGCACACTTACATAAATTGAATAAACGATTTGTCTTTACTGTAAATTGTTATCGCGAGCTATTTATTAATAAATACAGTAGTCGTTGATAATATTCGAAACAATACACATTATAACTGCAATTTTCACAGCCTGTGGTTCTTCAAAAAAAATGGGTAAGGTTGTGCTTTTCACTTTAAATTCAGTAATTCGTTTCCAGCTTTCAGCAATAACTACATATATTATTAAAAAAATTTTAATAAACAGGGCTAATAATAATTTTGCAGAACACTATGAAGTAAAACGTATCAATAACGTCGTGTATGGACCAAATTTAGAAATAGAAACTGATCGACGGGGTCTCGGAACGTACATATTTGAACACCTTCAGAAGCATGGTGATAAAATATTTCAGGTATTTTTTTTTCCATTCGTTTTCCATTAATTTAAGAAAAAGCTTTAACATTTTTGTTTTAACATTATTTCCAAAAATCTAAAAATTGGTAATCGGACAGAAGGGACTTGAAACTTCTTAGCTTCCATGGCTCTTTTTGCAGAAAAAGAAGATTAACGAAGACCAAAAACTACCACTAGATAAAAATAGTCTTTTATTAAACATAAACATTGCTTTCATGTTTTAGATCAATTCAGTAACAGGAGAAACTGAAACCTACCGAGCCTTCAACCAAAGATGTGTTCGGACTGGCCTGAAAATGAAACAACTGAGTGTAAATCAGAACGATATCGTCCTCGTGTGTTGCAGTAATAACATGGACACCGCAGTCCCAATAGTCAGCACCCTCTATCTGGGGGCGATTACCGCCTCTTTAGACCCAAGTTTATCTCTGCGGGACACCGTCCATTTGCTCAACATCGTACGGCCCAAACTAATCATCACCGAAATGACTTGCATGAGGCTGATGGAAAATACTCTGAAAGAACTGAACCTTGAAACTAATTTGGTCGTCATGGGGGAACATCCAAAGTACACGTCGTTTGCTGATTTTCTCAAACCCTGCGTTGGGGAAGAAGCTTTTAAACCCATGGTAATTGAAAATGATTCGGATACGGCCGTTATATTTTTCAGCAGTGGGACCACGGGGTTGCCGAAAGCAATTTGCTGTACTCATTTTGGACTAATACATTCCATACTGTGTTGCAGGTAGAATTGCAAACTAAAATTGCTTTAGATCAAACATTGATTGTTTTAGAAATGTGGGTATAACTGCCAAAGTCGGATTACATTTCACTTCCTTCTACTGGATTTCCGCTTTTTTGACCACGCTTATGGTGATTACAGTCGGAGGCAAGAAAGTGGTTAGCTCAGTATTCGAACCACACTCAACGTTGAAACTCATCCAAGATTACAAGGCAATACTTTAACCATTGTATTGTCGATTTTTGATCTTTACACTCAACAAATTTCGATAGGTTACGTTCATGTTCTTGGGGCCAACGTATGTCTACCATTTCACAGCCGAAAACACCGCCCTATACGACACCTCAGATTTAGAAATTATTTTCATCAGCGGAAGCCCAATCAACTACGACCAAATGGTCAAGTGTAAGGGGTATTTTCCGAAAAGCCTGGTGGTGCTGATTTACGGAATGACGGAAGCGAGTGGTTTCATGTCGGTGTTTACAAAAGCACACCAAACGAATTTAGCTGCACATAAAATAACTTCCTGTGGATTACCGATGCCCAATTCAAAAGTTAGGGTAAAGTTTTATTCAATAAAGATCCAACCGGGTTTACTAATTTTTTTTTTAATTTTTAAGATAGTAGACCCACAAACTGAGAAATTACGGGGGGTTAACGAACAGGGTGAGATTCGATATTTCTCGAACACTTTAGCAAGCGGATACTACAACTGTAACGCCAAGGACTTCACCGACGCTGACGGTTACATAAAAACCGGCGATATTGGATATTTGGACGAAGACAACTGCCTGTACGTCTGTGATAGAATCAAAGACATGTTTAAATATCAGTCGTGGCACATCGTGCCTGCGTCTATAGAGACGATTATTTACCAACACCCTGCGATTAAAAGAGCTGTGGTCGTCGGAAAGCCCTTGACGAAAACTGATGAAGTGCCTCTGGCCGTGGTGGAACTGAAGGATGATTGCAACGATATCACAGAGGAGGAACTGATCAAATTTGTGAATGAAAGGCTGATCGAACGTGAGCAGTTGCGAGGTGGTTTGAAGATTGTGAAAGAGTTACCAAAAACGGTAACTGGTAAAATTATTAGAAGAAGAATAAGAGAAATGGTTATAAATGGTCAAATTTAATCCAATTTGTTTTATAATCAAAATAAATTTTCCATATTTTTCATTTGTTATACCTAATATAATCTAAAATGAGGAACTTTATTGATTGGTGGAAATAGAAATGAAGGATTTATTATATTTAAATTAATTACCGGAATTTTAAGGGACACCAGACCCTTGTACATTTACTAAAGCCTCGTTTATTTAATTATTATCGTTCATTGTCGGAGAACGTAGTTCTTGGATTCAGACGCTGTAGAAAGTGAAATAAAAATGTAAAATATACTGAAATTAATTAGGGTCAATAATCGAGTACATTAATTTGAAAACTCCATATAATAGGGGAATAAATTGTTTCTGACTTTTGACTTAGGGCTTATCAATCGTACCCTGGGCTCTAGGTGAAGGGTCATCATTCTTGCACTCTTACTTCACCCTCACCAATAATTTTAGAATGTGAACTCCCATTCACAAAATGGGGCTGGCGTAGTGTTTTTAATTACGAAAATGTAATGTTATTGCAAATGCATTTTCGTAATGTTAGTGCAAATGCATTTCCAGAAGAAGCGAGATCATGTATGAGGGAACATATCAAATTATTCCCTAAAAAAGAGAGCCATTATTCTGGCCGAGAAGTGTATCACTTAGATAGTAACCTTAATATCGAAAAGATGCACAATCTTTTCAAAATTCGGTACCCCCTGTATCAAAATATATCATATGCATCTTACTATAAGTTTTTTGTGAGCAATTTTAAACTTTCTTTTGGAAGACCGCAGGTTGATGTTTGCAGTCATTGTGAAACATACAAGATTAAACTAAAAGATGTAAATTTAAACGAAACAGCGAAAAGGGTAGCTGCAGTTGAGTTCATGATACATAAAAGAAGAAGCAAAAAGTTTTATTCCAAGCTTTCAGACGAAGTCAAATTAAAAGACGAACAATCTCACGTTCTTTCTTTGTACTTCGACTTTGTGCAGAATATCCAACTTCCCGTCACACCAGTAGGAGAAGTCTTTTATTACAACGAACTAACTACGAACGTATTTTGTATCCACGATATAAAAGAAAATAAAGCTACTTTGTACCTTTACCATGAAGGTGTAGCGAAAAAAACACCAGATGAAGTATGCTCCTTTTCGATTATATTAACAAAAATTCTACAAGGGCGACTGAACTTCATCTTTATAGTGACAATTGTTGAGGACAAAACAAAAAACCATGCTTTAATAATAATGCTTCTAAGACTTACTGACGCCAAAAGGTTTTCTAAAATAGTGCAGTATTTTCCAATACGAGGGCATTCGTTTCTACCTTGTGATAGAGACTTTTCTATCATCAAAAGGGCACTTAGAAAACGTGACAGAATCTACTCTGTCCATGACCTTACAGAAATCATTGCCAATGCCTCCAAAACGCATAAATTTGAAGTAAAAGAGGTTAGTACAGATGAGGTACTAAATTTTAAGTCATGGTGGCCGAAATATTACAAGAAAACTTCAGTTTCCATCGAGACTCAAAAACATGGAAGGGACCAAAAAATTCATTTTAACATCAGCAAGTTTCATTATTTTATATATGACTCTCAACATCCTGGATGTGTCAAGGTTTCACAGAACATTGAAGGAATGATGCACCACACGTTTGCTCTTAACTGGGGTGCCAAAGATATTCTAGTCTTTCCAAAAACGTCTCGTTATCCATTAGGCAAAGTGCCAATTAAACAAAAGAAGATGGATGGGATAAAAAAGTGTATAGAGTTCGTAGAGGAGCCTTATAAGGAGTTTTATAACAACATAATTTTGACTTGGCCCACTACTGTTGCCCAAACTGATGACGATTAACGTTGTTTATATGAAGAAACGACTTAAGTCACATTTTTCAAAAGCAATCTTGACAGCATGCAAACATCTTATAAAAAATTTGATTCAATTTTTTTGTCATATTTAAGTGTATACATAAGATACCATTCGCAGAATATTCTCCAAAAACATAACAATGTTGTAAACACATTTTGGTATATTTCTCGAAAACAGAATTTATGACTTATGTCCTTTCTGCAAAAAGCCATTCAATTATACTTAAGATGGTGGTCAAAATTGAGGCTATTCTTATCGACACACGTTGCAGGTCGTCTTATCATATTCTCTCATTCAAAAACATGCGAATTCTTTCAAATCAAAGCTATGGTATTGTAATCTTCGTTTGTTAACTCTTGACGTGGTATTTACTGGAGCGGAATAGTGAGTGAGCAGTCAAAACTAATAGCCACGAATATGCACAAATATAAGCAGATTTGCAGAATTCTAGTGTTAGCAGAAGAATTTGATGGTATGCGTATTGGAGGAGGTAGTGAAAGTAGACAGAATTTTAAATGAGATCTAGCTTATGGTCTTCTCGGGAAAAATGATAAGATATTTTACATAAATATGGCCATGGAAAAGGTTCTGAGACACCGGCAACAGCAAGAAGATCCTATTATTTAAATACCCCTTAGTATAATGCTTTTGCGGCATCTGCAGCGCACCTCTAAACCATTGCCAGGTACCAAACTTCAAACTATAATAATACCACCCACGGCCTGAGAACGACAGTTCTTCGGTCTGAACAAGTCCGAAAAAAAACTCCTGGCTGAACAAGCCATGCTCACGGGTTACACAAGTCGATACACCTCTCCACCCGCTGCACAAGTAGCAAGATCCATTTAGCCACACCACTGTGCACAAGATTCTATGAAAACACAAACAAACATTCTGTCATTATTGTTTATTATCATATATGGAGTCACATTTGTTAATAAAGAAACACTTCTTCGCTTTGTAGCACAATTGTTGACTAAGAACACGGAAACAACATATCTCACCCCAAACTTTCTCAATGAAAAAAATAATTAATCATTAAACGTTTGTTCGAGACGATATTTTTCGTTTTCAGGGAATACTTTGTACAACACAATTGAACTGGCAACATTGGCAGTTTTCAAAAACGTAATCACAAAATTAAAAACGAACGTTAATCAAATTTCTGACAAGTAAATAACTGTCTCATAGAAAAGTCTCCCTAATACGGCCTACTCTGAATGCAAAAAGATCGTAAACAGAGAATATCGACACAATAAATTATTTAAAGTCGTAAAAGTAGTGCTTACAGCAAAACAAGGAAACAACTAGTGCGTTAAAAACACAGGATAGAGTTGCCAACGCGTCTTGAAATAGTTAGTTAATTAGTAATTCGTCTTTTATACTAAGAGAATGTGTTTCTTACTGAACGGCGTACACTAAACGAAATTATAATAATTAACGATCGAAACAGATACGAATGTGTTTACTGATGTTTCAAATTCTGGTTATCAAATATTTATGACGGACACACTTGTTGAGATAAACTTCATTTATACCACAACTTAATTTAAAATGAAGTTATTTACTTTGTCAATCAGAGTAGGCCATTGTTATCCTTTGTATGGAATAATTTACTTCAGGTGGTTTGCCTGCATTTGTCAGTAGTTTTGGAGCTCGTATTTCAGCTGTTTAAAGTTCGCATTTTTACTTTTTTTAAGTTAAAGTACTTGACAGAACTAGGATCAGAATAAAACAAGATTTAAAGAGTACCAAATAAAATATAATTTAAAAAAATTCGACATACCTAATTAATGAGCAAAAATGTTTTGTTCAAGTATTTTGTCCTACTGAAAGGGTCCTATATTGAGACTGAACAATTTCCTAGTGTCACTTATCGCCTGAGATTGTTTACGTGAAAAAGTAAACTTTATGATTTTATGAATACACCATACTTATTAATATTGGCTTAGTAAAAACGTGTAAAATGAAATAAATTTTCCTACGACTTCGTTTAGCAACAATCTTTTGACGAGTTTAACAAATTACAAAGCTCTTGAGATGCGCATATAATCATTGGTTTCAATTAAATTTCTCTATATGAATGATGCAATAAAAAGCATTCAGTGATGTGCACCTGTGTAAATAAATATTTAAAATAATTTCTTATTTTGAAATTTACTCAACGCAAATGACGTATGCACATTATTAAATGATCAACGAAAAACATGTTTGTATGGAACTTTAACGTATCACATGGTGCTTATTCATTCATAGTTTTCTAGAAAATTTTCCTTAAAGTTGTAATACAAATAAATAAGCTGCGTCGCTATTGTTTCTCACCGAAGTTCTTTAATCGATAATGTTCAGAACATTTTTTGTAATATTCACCACGACAGGAACCACATGCATTTATAATTAGCCGAAGCTATTCATTAAAAGATGAATAAATTAATTATTTTACCTGATGGAATAAAAACTATAAACGGCAATTTCATTGAATAATTAAATAAACGAAATGAAAATTTAAACAATAAATTTATTTCGTTTTGAAATTTCAAATTAAACACGTTTTGTAACAGCTCGAAATTACTTCCTTCCCAGGGTCTTACGTTGAGTAATGCATATTTTTAAAAAATGACATAATAAATTAACTTCTGTTTAAATACAGAGTGGCTATTACTTAGCGAAAAAGAGCATTACTCATTTCGTGAGGGATTTGAGCAACCCGAAATTTGCGTAAACGTACTTATCACTACCTTATTATGCTACAGTGTAATAAAAACGGCTTATTGTCTAAAACATTTTTACACACCAGCGCCTAAGGTTTCCCAGGAACAAAAATATAGATAGCAATATTTGTTCAGCTCTCTATAAAATGTAACATCAGCGGAATCATTTGTGCAGAGTAACATAGCCTATCAACAGCAGTGAACATGGCATACCTAAACTTGTTCGTCTTAACATTTGTAAGTATTGAATTAATGTTTTTAAAGTAAATTATTAAATATGAAATGGTTTCAGGTTTTATTTTTCGTCAATGGGGCTTTTACCCAGAGTACAGCACCATGGAGTGGAACGGCAATACGCGACAATATTTTGAAGGAAAAATTTGACTTCCTGCAAAATCTGCTTCAGAAATACAACGTCGACGTAGAGGCGCTCAAAGCAAAGTTCGAAGCAGCCAGAGCTGACAAGCCGAAGAGGGAAGTGCGGGATGTTTCAGGGATACACGAGAATATCCTGAAGGAAAAATTTGACTTCCTGCAAAATCTGCTCCAAAAATACAACGTCGATGTAGAAGCACTCAAAGCCAAATTCCAAGCGGCCAGAGCTGACAAGCCTAAAAGAGAAGTTCGGGAAGTTTCAGCCATACGCGAGAATATCTTGAAGGAAAAATTCGAGTTCCTGCAAAATCTGCTCCAAAAATACAACGTGGACGTAGAGGCACTCAAAGCCAAATTCGAGGCGGCCAGAGCTGACAAGCAGAAAAGGGTAGTGAGGGATGTTTCGGGGCAACCTGCCCCCGTAGACCCTCTCGCTGGGATTATAGATGGGATACTCGGAGCGATCGCAAGTACTCTAAAAAGTCTGGTGGATTCGTTTCTGGTGACATTCAACATTAACACTGGAGGAGTCTTTAGGGATTTGTTGGTGTCAATTCAGACACTCGCGTTTGATTTAATTGACACGAGATTCCCATCGAGCTCGACTTCTTACACGTCTAACTTACGCCTTTAAGAATTGTAATATTATAAGAAGAAAAGTTATAAATAAATTACTGTAATAAAACTCATGTTCCTTATTACTTATTCGAAAACATTTTACATTCACAACTTTCACCATCAAATCAAGATCAATTGATAGAACTCATAGGTGAAGACGTATACTCTTCACAGATTTGTTTCTCTAGCTTTAGGGGAAAACATCCCGACTAATTATGTACTATAGAGTCAGCGTTGTGCTTGTTGCATTAATATAAAAATACCTATGCATATGTTTAAAATTGACCTCAACATGTTCATTTCGACAAGAATTAATTTCACATTGCAGTACAAAGCAAGAACCAACCCTAACAAACGAATATAGCAACAGAAATTGAATTAAAGTTAGAAAATGCAGTGAACTCTGAGGCGTTCTCGCTTCAGAGAAAGATGAAAGAAAAGTCGTTTACGTTTACCGAAAAGAGAAAAGCAGGGGCGCAGCTAAGAACACATCAGAGGCCAAGAAAAGCCATGAAAAAGAGAAAAAGGCAGAGGTGAAAGTTTAAGGGTAAAGAACACATAAGGGGATGTAGAGGAGACATATTCGAAGAAATTAATATCCATATTCAAAGCAGTTCCTTGGGGGCTTCCCTTCATTAAGGGACCCCTATTCTAAGAGATTCCTTATTGAAGAAGAGTAATTCTATTCTAAGGGATCCCTTATTGAAGGAAGCACTATAAATACAAACATAAAACTCTTAGAAAATTGGGAGCAAATGTATATTAAGGAAAAACTCCGAATGATTATCCTGATATCAGTCGATCTATCCACATAATCAAACAAATGTTAAATATGAAGCGAATGATGGACATGTCAACATAAATAGACACCACATTATGAGGGGGGAGAAACTTAATGCAATACCAGAGTATTTCTGAATCAAAAAGCTTTGTATCTTATAATTTTAAAAAGTAAGGATAGCCTGCTTTGCTTAGCTTTTTTTAATAAATTGGCTCCCTGATCTAATGAAGCAGGCCTGTATACATTAGAAGTTGAGAAGATGACGATCAATGTTGTGTGATTAACAAATAAAAATAGTTCAAAAATTAATTTAAAAAAAAGAAAAAGGAAAGAAGTAGGTAAGTATAAATGTAGTTCAATTTCTTTAAAATGAAGAATACTTAAAATCGTCTCACCTGACCTTATATTTTGTTATTAATTTAACAATTAATGTTAAATGGGTGTTTTCACGCATCAACGAAAGCCATAAATTCGCTATCTTATCTTAACCGAGAAATTCCATGTTTGAAGACGTAGAGATGTAGAAATTGCACGATGTAGAAACTGCATGACGTAAAAATCATTGCCAAAGATAAAATGAAAAAAAAACTACCATCATGACATCGTAATTTTGATAACGGAAAACAATGAATTACGAGCAGAAGAACTGGGTCAAGGTCTCATTGTAAACGAATATGAATGACTTATAGACGCTTATTTTGCTTAATTTCTTGAGTACTATTTGTGATTTCAATTAAAGACATAGGTTTAGAAACACGCTGTATAACAGAAAGTTAAAGATTTTATGTATTTTGAATATTGTTAAAATAATCTACATAGTTAATTAATTATTTCGTAAAAAATGTAATATAAAGTGGCAAAGGTTGTGACTTTTGACCGTTCTCGTTTCTAGTTGTTGTTGTATAAACAAATGCTTACGCAGAACCGAATTAACTGTAGAGTTGATCTTTTAAGGGCCTCACTTTTTAAGAGTTCAAAGTTCAGGTCAATTACTAATTAATAAGAATAAACGGATGGCATTTTATTGAAATATTACTTGTTTAGGTTTAGAAACAAACGTATTTTAATGACTCGCGAAATTTTAAATTATAAAATCTTATACTTCTCTTAATTCTTTAGTTTAATTTAGCTTGCTTTAAAAAGTCGTTTTTACAAAATACAAATCTTAGATCGAGATTAATTTATGTAAGCGCTTATAAATATTCAATGAGACAAATTATCACCAACAGAATTTAGCATTCATTAAACATGAAATCGTTGTTGGTCTTGTTGTTTCTGACATTTGTGGCGGAATTTGTAAAATGTGGAGTTTTCTTAGAAATAGGTACAATTAAAAAAGGTAAGAACAACAATTTAATTTATTTTTAAAAAGACTGGCGCACGTAATTCTATTTTGAATTGCAACTTTCTTATAGCATATATGCGTATTTAAATGATATGCATACATGACAACATGTGAATCACGTAAAAGGAATGTATTACAATACTAAAATTTCTAGATAACAAAAACTCATTACAGTTTGAAATGTTGCCCAATACGTGATGAATGGATTAAGCATTTTATACTGACTTTTTCAATGGATGTAATTAGTAAAGCATGGATTTAGGTGCGCTTTTGAATCATGAGTCATCACTCCACAACGCGTACGCCCGCCTAAAAAAGATGACTCATGGTCTAAAAATGCACCTAAATCCGTGCTTTAGCAATTAGAAGAATTTTAGGATTTGCAATACCTTATTAAAAGCACGTACAGTATGAACAATAAAAAAACGTGATCTCACAAATTATAATTAGCTTCTATAAAAAATTTATTATGAATAAATATTTTTCTGTACAATTTTGAAAGTTTCATTTACATTTACACACCATCATACTTCCTACATTAAATACTTCTGTATGTACACTACGAGTCGCGAGTGCCAGAGTTTATAAAGGTATTCACATTGTACACCTTCACAACAAAGCGACACCAGGAGAAGACCCGCTAAAGACGTGACATTGCAGAAAGAAGGGCGGTAAAAAGATCAGAAGAAAGGAAGGAAACAAGTGAATTAACAGAAGAAGAAGACATAATAGATAGTGAAAAGGAAAAATTAATAGAATAAGAGAAATTAGTAAATCCTACCCAAACTGAAAGAACTGAAGAAACAAAACAAGGAGCGCACATAAAAATGATATTTGTAATGATCAGTATGATGATGGAAGAAATGAAAAAGACAAAACGCAAAACTAGAGGAAAAATTATAACAAGACAAAAAACAAATAGAGGAAAATTAGAATACAAATTAGGAGAAATAAATGCTAAAATAGAAGAGAAAATGGAAGAAACAAATACCAAAATGGAAAGGATGAATAGGAAAATAGATGAGAATAAAAAGGTAATTTTAAAATTATTTGAGAAAAACAGAAAAGATACAAGAGATTATATAGAATATATAAAAATAAAATAGGCAAGAGAAATAATGGAGGAAAAATTACACGAAAAAAAACATGAATTTGGGAAAAATAGAGAAGAAGAAAAATTAACGGCAGTTGACAACAAAATAGTTGAAGTAGAGATGGACATATTATATTGAACAAAAATGGTAGATAATTGCCAAAATGAACAACTACAAGAAAAAAATTCATCGAAGAATTACAAACGCAAAAATTAGAAATTAGAAATTAAAAATTAAGAACAGAATATGAGAATAAATGAAGAAAATACATAGAATACCAACTACTTCAGTTGATTATACAAATTTTATAAATTATGAATTGCCATGCATCAACGTCCAGATAAACAACATAACTGTGCATTAATAGACACTGGAGCTGAAATATCCGTAATCGATAAAAGTATTGTATATAAACGATCTAAAAAACGTCGTACCAATAAACTTATTAATTGCAACAAGGAAGAAGTTATTAGAAGTTAATTCTAATAACATCAATTAAAATTGAGGAAAAGGAAGTGGAGATGGAATTTGTGATAGTTACCTGCTTTCGAAATAAATATATCTTATAACTCTATAATTTTTAAGCAAAAACTACTTACTGTTTATTCTACAAGATGACTGTAATAACACTCTACAAAATAAAATCACTATGTCACAGAGTCTGTACTTTGCCTGAGCAAAATATAAAAACAATTCTATTTCAAATTACAATTACATCTCGACAACCCAAAAACACAATACGGCAAGTTGAATGAAAACTCATATATTCCACAATAAAACTTTATTGATATGTCTTTACATTGGTTCGCCCGATGGTCTCTATCACGTTAATTAAAATAAAAATTTCAAGGTAAAATGAAACGAAAATTAACTAAAATTTTGTAACTAGCAATATAGAAAGTGTTAGAAAAGAGTTTATACATGTATTTCGGCCTTATTGGGCTTCATCAGAACTCTGTACCTTAAAAAATTTGGTTTATTGAAAAATTTAGAAAAACTTACCCCTTTTTTGAATTTCTAAAATCCCAAAAAACAAGAACAGGAATTAATGATAAAAATATAAAAATCTTTTGCAAAATATACAAGGAAGCGATTGGATTCTCTAGTAAAATTACAAAAGTGACATTTCTAAAATATTTGTTTGATGTTCTTGTTTTTTGGGATTTTAGAAATTCAAAAAAGGAGTAAGTTTTTCTAAATTTTTCAATAAACCAAATTTTTTAAGGTACAGAGTTCTGATGAGGCCCAATAAGACTGAAATACATGTATAAACGCTTTCTTAACACTTTCTATATTGCCAGTTACACAGTTTTAGTTAATTTTCATAATTTTCCTCTGGCAAGAAAACTTGATTTTGTAAAATGAAACGTTTGATCTTTTCGGAAGAAAGCGATACGTTTAAGCGATAAAATGTGTTCACCGTATCCTATGACAATTTCAAATATCCTTAGTATTTTAAACGCCACCCTCTCTAGTAAAATTAGTACTTTATTCTTATTTCCAAATAATTCAATTAGTATGGTTAAAGAAACACTTAATTACTTAATGCAGATCACTCACAATGTGGAAATCTATAACAAATACAAAATAATTAAACGCACCCACTACATTAATTAATTTGTATGCTTGGCAACGGACTTGACCCTATGTAGGGCAATTATTAGATGTAGGTTCGAATCCCCTCCTGGTTTATACGAGTTATATGTGAGAGAAAGACTGCTTATTTGTCGGCTTGTGTTTCGGATTCATACCGGTTTCTTCGAACTGAGTTTTCTATGTTTCCCCAGTTTATAAGGCGAATTGCGAAGGAGAAATAAACATCTATAAGTCGGTCGCAGCCGACAATACCCCTCACTTTTCTTGTTGATCTCCTAGCGGTGAGGGGGGGGTGGGAGGTGTACCCCACCATGTTAGGAGAGCCAAGTAGAGCGACAGTGGTGGATCTTATCCAAGCGACATGATAAATTGTAGACGGCTTGTTCTATAATTACAATTTTTTATTGGACTTTAAGATTTCTTTTTGCATGCACAGTATTGTGCATTACCCTGTTTATTTAAAACTTTCGCACCCATACCTGTTTAAATAAATATTCGCTTAGTACTCTTTTTTATGTCGTTGATACGCATGTTGCTTGGTACATGCCGACGTCCTGACGCCTGTCTGTCTGCACTTGAATGATCTGGACGTAGAAACCACTACGAATTTGGCTCTTTTTGAGCGCTTTGCCCTTCGCTGTCCTAGCGCATACTAATTTGTGTAAAAAATATCGATTTTATTTTTCCAGGCCAGCTGATATCACTGAACGAATAATAATTATAATATATTGTTGCAGTTTTACTGCAATTCTCTAATTTAAAGTAACGAAGAATTTTTTTAGGGACAAAACATTACGAAGAGGGTTTCCGTTGCAAATCAAATCAGTTTGGACTTATGAAAGCATCGGAGGAAAAATCTCTTCATAAGAAGAATTTGTGTGCGACAGCAGTTTGTGCCGAAAATGGATTTATTAGCTATTTTGGGTAAGAAATCAAATTCAAAACCCATCAAAATTTCACACTGAAATAAAAAGATTCAGCTTTTAATTAAGGTAGATTCTTGTCTGGTGAAATTGTGTAATGAATTATCTTAAACGGACACTGAAAATGGCACAAATGCTCAACATTTCACTATCCCTTGATAGCTTCGTCAGGAGTGAAAAAAACTTGTTTATTTATTTTCACTCCTAACGAAGCTATCAAGCGATAGTGAAACGTTGAGCATTTGTGCCATTTTTAGTATCCGTTTGAGATAATTCATTATACAACTTTTAAGATAGATCATCATCCCCTTGATTGTCACAATTTAAATAACTACATACCAGTGTATGCTTATTGAAGTAATTTTAATCAATTATGTTAACTGTGGTAGAGATCTCGCAGCTTGAGAAGAACCTGTCACATGACCTGTGTTACAAGTAAGCAATATACGCAAGTAAATTCCACCCACATGTTCTTCCCCTGTTGCGTGATCTTTTTAATATTATAAGAAAATCAGATTCTTTTTATGGTTTCAGATGTGGTTCTGTACATGCAGACTTTGGCTGCGTCGAAATTGAAACGGACTTAACTAAACCTCATCCACTTTGTTGCCCCACTGTTAAGTGTAAAAATGTACTCAATAAAAAAAACGCATTTTAAAAACGTAAATTATTGTAACACATTGTGATTTCCCATGTAACCTTTCAAACAACAAAAAGCACAGCCAAATAGTTCGCAGTTCGCCAAAACATCTTTATTAAGATTATTGTTATATAAACACCTGTACCTTACACTTACGTCTTTTTATATTTTATTTGACTACATTTTTCTGTTTAGAAGCAAACAAAAATTATAACAATCCTTCCAAAACTCTTCGCCTAAGGACATTCCTCTTAACTTTCCCAGTAGGCGTATAAGGTATGTCTTTAATAAATCTCACCCCCGCCCTCAATCTTTGTTTATCATGCACCCTTTTAGCAACATAGTCTTCCAATTCTTTCGGCGTGACATTTCCAGCATTTTCCGTCAAGACCACCAGCCCTAAGGGATGATCACCGTCCTCTTCGTGAGGCAAACCGATCACCACGGCCAATTTAACAGCAGGGTGTCCAAGTAGAATCCCTTCCAGCAGAGCTGGCGTTACGTGCCTGTTTCGGTACTTAAACATTTCCTTAATTCGATCAATGACGAAAAAACAGTGGTCCTCATCGTAATAGCAAATATCGCCGGTTTTTAACCAACCCTCAGAATCGAAAGCCACAGATGAATCTAGATTGTAATAGCCGTTCATGCGGAACTTCGTTTTTAATCTGAGTTCTCCTTTTTGGTTCGGCCCTAAAACCTCTTCCGTTTCAGGATCGACTATCTAAAAGTGAGGGCAAAGTAAATAAGGCCAACTAAAATGTACGTATGGAAACCTTGTATGAAAAACCTCGTAAAGGTCGACCGACAGAGTTGCCCTTCCTCAGCATTAAATCCATGTCTTCTTGCGTGAAACTGAAGGAAGTTATGCTTCCTGCGACTTCCGTTTGGCCGTAAGGGAATATGATTAATGCGTCGGGAAATATGTCTTTTACTGAAAGCAAATGTTTGGAGCTTATTGTGCCTGAACCTACTGTTACTATTTTCAGAGAAGACGTATCCACGCCACTAGGACGCCCGGCCTTCAACAAAGTCATAGCGTCCACCGGGGCGAGGAAGGTGGTCGTCGCCTGGAATTTATTTTTCACGCATTCAAGTTTCCCCCTTTCATTTCAACTTACACGATACATTTCGATGTACTCCCAAATTTTTTGACTGTCAAACCTAGGGCATACAATCCTCGTGGTCCCTATTAATATCGACGTGATTATAGAACCACCCCCAGAAAGTCCATACAACGAATAAAACAGGAGTTGGATTACTAAGGTCTTCGCCGATCTGTAACTTATAGAAATTAGTTGCGATTAGGCGTTGGAAACTTTAGTAACCTGTAACGACCCATTTGACTCAGTAAACTGTAATGGCTGGTGCAGATGCCTTTCGGAAGGCCCGTCACGCCACTGCTGAAAAATATGATGGCCGTCTCGTAAATGGAATCGACTTCGCAAGGCCTAAAACCCTCTTCCTCCGGAGACGGTTCTATAAATTCAGAAAACTGTGTTCCAAAGACGACTATTTCTGCGTCCTGGGATAAATCACGTAGGGCCTTCTCGACGTCTTCTTGGGATTCGGGCACGAGGAAAATCATTTTGGGTTTCACCTGTTGTAAGAGGTGCTTGATGTCATGGAAACCTAGCGAGGGATCCAAAGAGGCAACTTTTGCTCCCAGAAAGAAGGACGCAATGAACGGAACGCAGGAGTTTAGTTGATTGTAGGTGCAGGGGGTGATTACGTCTTCGGATGTTATACCTTTCTGGCGCATTCGAATCGCAGTCCTAATGCACCTTGTTAATAGGTCTTCGTAAGTGTCTTCATAACCAGTTTCTGCATCAATCTAAAACATTGATTGCATCAAATCAGATTATGATGGTGTGCCTTGAGATTTACCTGAGCTATGGTCTTTCCATGTTCTTTCATACACCAGAATAGCTCATGCCCTATGCCCTTGGGATTAGGGTCGTTATCCAAATCATAAGTTCTAATTATGTTATCACCTTGATCAGGAAGTTCGGCATTTACTGCAACTTATACAAATTTCTCAAGTCCTTTCACTGCGTGCGAAAGAAAAGAACGCAAACAAAATCGCTCTCATCAATTCAAATGAATACAAACAAAACCAACTATTACGTTTAGATTGTATTAGTAATCCTTATAAAACGTTATCAGCTGATGACATTGATACCTGTACGATCAGTAAAGTTCATTGAACTTATTTTAAAAATACATTTTGTTTGATCTTATGCGATAGCATTAAAATTTACCTAAGGAAAAAACCAGATTGAAATATAAATGATTAATTTATTAAGAGTTCGCACAAATGAAAGAGAGCTGTGAATTTCTTAATTTTATTAATTATGATAAACTAATGATGTCCTACTTACGATTCATGATAAATACTTGTTTACAGTAAACAATTCACGTCTGATTTGCCGCAAGCATGGCCACGTTCTCCCATTTTTAAACTAATCTAAACAAACAACGACATGGCATGTAGATAACAAGTCTGCAAATAACTGTTCTCCTCGAATCGACCGTGAACGTAAGCAGAGATTCAAGTTCAAAGGAGAGGCCCCAACGGTACATTCATTGCTAACTAAAACCAACTTTCTAAATAAAAAGACTCAACACCGAGCTGCTCTTCCAAAATCACTCGAAGAAAAAAGAAGGATAAGAAGTATGAACACAAGAACAAGAATGGAGATCTACAAAAAGGCAGTTTTCAATATTCCAAAAAACGATTCTGTCCGAAAAAGGCGGCCTTCAATATTTTTCAGCCTCTTCTAACTTTCAACCACATTAAAGTCTTAACAGAAGCTTTCAAACAAAACCAGTTCTATTCAGGCATTTTAAAATCCTTACTTTTACCAAATTGCGCATTTTGCAGCAGGATTCATTGGCGAATCGAGAGGACATTGATACACCTTAGCAAAATTTATGGAATTTCTTAAAGTTCCTATAACACGAAAACGACCAGGTGAATGCACCGCCGTCTTCAACCTATTTTTGGCCGCCTCTGGCCTGGAAGTGCCGCACCAAACTTGAGCAAAATTTAGAAAGAACAACTGCTTATTGGTCAGTTTCATTCCAAGAAGACTGAAGTCCTTGTTGCTTTTCAACCAATGAATATACGCCTGGTACGACTGCTTCAAACCTCCATTATCCGCTATGTTTTCTCCTTGCGTGCTAAGCCCATCTAATGGCGCGTTTACTTCGGGAACAACGAACGAATTGTACTGTTCGATTATACAGTTGGACTTTTCCCGAAATTTTTCCGTCGCCTGATCAGACCACCAAGTATTCAGATTCCCTTCCTTATCGAATAAGCGCCCCTTATCATCGAATCCGTGAGTTACTTCATGGCCTATAACTACCCCAATCCCACCATAATTCAACGCCCGAGGAAAATGGCGATGGTAAAAGGGGGGTTGTAAAATCCCAGCAGGAAACATGATCTGATTTTTATTTCTGCTGTAATAAGCGTTGACAACAGCAGGTGGCGTGTTCCACATGTTCTTATCGACCATCTTCCCTATTTTCGAGTGTTCATTCCTAGTCAGATGCTTCAAGATACTCAAGCTGTTTTCAAAATAGTAATTTGGACTTATTTTGATGTCCTCATATCTCTCGATTAAAGCTTTCATGTCGAGTATTAAATCAGGATAGCCGATTTTCAAACGCATTGCATCGACTTTGGCGATTGCTATGGATTTGGTGGCTTCATCCAACCAATCGCTGTGCTGCAACATGTTCTTGAAGGCGTCCTCCAAACTCTTCGTCATTGCGATCGTGTCGTTCTTGCTTTTTTCATCGAAATGACTATACACGAATAAATTCCCAAGGGCCATGCCTAAATTTGAATTGACTTGGGCCACGCAGAATTGCCAACGAGGAGGCGCAGCTTCGCGCCCAAATAGGAGGTGATAGAAGTTTTGCTTTACGTTTTGAAATCTATCGTCCAAATTATTAACGCGATGCCTAACGAACCTCCACAGCACATAATTTGCGATTATTCTTGGTGGGGTGTGACTCAGAAGATTAACCAACTCTTGTAAGTATGGCATGCAGTAACAGACCAAAGGAGTAGTAATTGGGATGTCACTTTCGGTGACCACTTTAAAATAATTAATCCATTCAAACTGTGGCACGTAAGCTTGCAATTCACCTATGGTTAATCGCGTGTAGATGTTGGTTATATTCCTTCTATCTTCAGGATCAGCTATGATTAACGCAAGGTTAGTTTCAAATTCGAGTATCTGGTCAATATCTACTTCGACTTGGTCATAAGGGGCGCCTAAGATGATGGCTATGTCCATCATAAATTTACGGTACGCTTCCACGTACTCCCTAGAACTTTCGGCCAAAAAGTACTCACGCGTTGGCAAACCGAGGGTGGTCTGGTCGATTTGTATGACGTACTCATCCGAATTTTTTATGTCCGGCCCAATCCACTCTGATATTAATATGTCATTATTGTAAAGCCTCAACTGTGCCAAAAGCCACATTAATTGAAAGTTTGACTCGTTCCAGTTCGCTTCCAAAATAGGCCAATGTCTCAATTCCGCCAGTAAATGCAATAACGGTTTTTCCCCTCTTCTCGAAATTAACTTCTCTTTCATGCACGAACGATACAACAGTTTGGCTTTTATGATTGGGTCATGAGCTTCAGTGTTCGGCTCTTTTAATACTTCCTCAAAGTATGGTACCGGTAGATTTTCAGAGTTTGAGAAATTGTACATTTCCACGTGCGTTTCGCCCCAACTTTCCGATTCATCGACGGAAACTCTTCGCTCTAAAAGCTCTTTCAAGTGATAATCCAGGCTTTCCCTTAACATTTCAAAAGTATCGAAACCTCCGTGATCTGCCGGAATGGGGTGGTACTTGTGCCAGTTTCCACAAGCGTACTGGTAAAAGTCGTTGCAAGGATTCTCGTTCAAATCCATGTACTTCAACATGTTCTGCGCCTGATACTTCCTGACTTCTTCCGGGGTAAGTTTGTTATCCCATAGTTTTAATTGATCCTCATCATAGAAATCGGAAACTCCATTTGGTGGTAATTCCTTGCTTTCGCTGACATTTCCGAGAATATCATAAAACGATTGCAAGTACAAATCCTTGACTTCTTCGAAGTCTTTGTCGTTCAGATAATCGGGAATTTGAAAGCCGCCTTGTTTCTTTACGGCGGCTCTTTTTTTCTTGTTTTTGTTGAATAGTAATAAGCTTGGGTCGTATTGTACTGGTATACAAGATGTTCTAACTTCTGGGAGTATATTACGATCGTAGGCGTGCTCTAAATCTAGTATTTTCAGTGATGGGTCTTCTTCGGTTATGTTGAGTCTGGTTTGGGAAAGATGTATTGCCGTCGCAGTTAATATAATCACAAGTAACAGTTTTTGTTGGGTGCAGTTCATGACGTTCACACACATTAGGGTTTATCTCAGTTTAAACTGTCAAGAGATTTTGCATGATTTTAAATGTCAAATTAAATCGTCAAATCAAATTCAAAAGAAATGTAGAACGAATTCAAAAGATGAAAATATATATGCGAAGAATTAAAGTTAATTGACTTCTTCGTTTCTTATTAATAAAATCTGCTTTAAGCTTAAAGTTTTACTAAGTATTAATTACGCAAGTCAAAATTTTTCGTATCCGAAAATAATTAATTATACAGCGTGCCCACTTTAAACTGAGACGCCTTCAAAATTGAAAATAGGCAATCCATTCAACTTCCGTGCTTTTAGTACCTATATGATGAAACCACGAAGGTATTTGGGATTTGAGTCACGTTGTCTTTTCTAAAACATTGAGGGGTTACGATTTAAAATGGTCAACTGTATAAAAGAACTCGCTCCGCAAAGTGTCTCCAAAGTATCTATTAAAATGACCCTGTGTTGGTTTTTACGACTTATTTATTACGTTATTGTAATCTATTGTAAAATATTCAACAGCGCCATCTGTTGAAACTTGCTGATAGTCTCCTTTTCATTTGTTTCTACGAGAGCGAGAGAAATTCAGTAATTACTGACGGCGTCCACTGATCAAAGTTTCAAGTGGAAGGTAACAAAAAAGTGACTTGCGTTGCTTTAAAACAATCAACAACGCTATCTGTTAAAATATCCAGGAAGTGTTTTCCATTAGTTTGAACAACGCCATCTATTTTTATTGACTGTTGACTATGTGAAAGGAAAATAAGTCTTTGTTTTGTCATTGTTTGCTTCAAATTGTTTCTTTTTTAATTTATGAATTTGATGAATTGTTTTTAAATATTAGTTATAATCAATAGTTTGAATCGCGATATTCTACGATCACTTTTTGACTTTTCTGGCCGCCTTGTATGGGAGGACTTATTAAGTAGCAAACAAGCTGCAAAACTGTCATTTCCTGTACTAAATTGTGTCAAAAAGTGATCGCAGGATGTCGCGATTCAAACTATTGATTATTATTACATCGCATTTGCGAATAACCTTGGACAGGTCGGTTTGGTTTGCAGTGGAAGTCTCGAGCTACGCTTCTGCTGACGAGGTCCCAAATAGGAGCGAAACAGCTGTACAGAGGATACTCGAAGGATTCACAGTAATCAAAACCGATTTGCAACAATTTTTTTTTAATATTACAGTTATAGTATTTATTTTTTAAAAATTTGGTTCATTGTTTTACCTCCAGTTTTTTTTTTATTTATTTATTAATTTAATGAAATGTGCTGTAAAATCGATTATCTTTGTTTTTATTATTTCTTAAATTTTAATATTAGCATTCTATTACATATCTCGTTGTTTGCTCTCTTTTCATTTTGCTTTTTTTTAATTATTAATCTATTAAATTATATTGTATACTAGATTGTCTTTTTTATTTTTATCTGAATCTTATTACATATTTATTTTTTGAATTTGTATTATTTTGTCTTTTTTGTTCGCTTTAACATATTAAAAAAAAATTTTACGTTTTTCTAATTCAATTTTTCCAGAATCTAATAACAAATTGAGCGATTTCCTACGGAAAATGATTTTTTTTAGCAACTCTTCAGGGATTTCTGGTTTATACACGTTGGTAACACTGTAGTGTTGCCGCAGGTAGTGATTTTTGTTGTTGAATATTACCTGGCGATTATTTAAAAAAATCGGGAATTTTCTGGTGCTTTTTCGCAATAAAATCAAATCAATAAGAAAAAATTTATTTTATAAAAATATTTCGAGGTTCTTGTTTTTTAATCGTTCTTTTTTTATTTATTTATCTATTAAACTGTGTTGTAAAATCGATTGTCTTTTGTTTTTATTACTATTTTTTTAATTTGATTATTTTTCAATTATTGTTATTACATATTTAGTTTTTTTTTGTTTCGCCACTATTCTTTTCAAATTGTTTCGTTTTTAATTTATTAATCTGTTAAATTGTGTTGTAAAAACGTCTTTTGTTTTTATCATTTTTTTAATTTGATCATTTATCGATTTTAATTATTTTATTTGTTTCTTTTCAAATTATGATTTTAAAAAATTTATTAATCCTTAAATTGTGTTGTAAAATCGATTGTCTTTTGTTTTTATTATTTTTTTTAATTTGATTATTATTCAATTATTGTTATTATGTACTTTATTTTCTTTGTTTTGTCACCATTCTTTTCAAATTATGATTTTTTAAAATTTTTTATTAATCATTAAATTGTGTTGTAAAATCGATTAACTTGTTTGTATTATTTTTTTTTAATTTGCTTATTTTTAATTTTTATTAATTTGTTTTCTTTATTTTATCAACATTCTTTTTAAATTGTGGTTTTTTAAAAATTTATTAATCTATTTTAATAAATTCTGACGTAAAATCGTCTTTTGTTTTTATCATTTTTTTGGTTTCATTATTATTATTTGATTATTTTTCAACTTTTATTAATTTGCTTCCTTTGTTTTGTCATGATTTTTTTTAATTTATTAATCATTAAATTGTGTTTTAAAATAGATTTTCTTTTGTTTTTATTGCTTTCTTTTAATTTGATTTTTTTCAATTTTTATTATTTTATTTTCTTTGTTTTGTCACCATTCTTTTCAAATTGTGTTTTTTCTTAATTTATTAATCTATTAAATTGTATTGTAAAACCGATTGTCTTTTGCTTTTATTATTTTTTTAATTTGTGTGTTCTTTCTAATTAGATTATTGATTATTTTTCAATTTTTATTATTTTGTTTCCTTCGCCACCTTCTTTTTTCAAATTATTCTTTTTTTTATTTATTAATCTATTAAATTATGTTGTAAAATCGATTGACTCTTGTTTTTATTATTATTATTTTTTATTTCTTTATCAATTTTTATTATTTTGTTTGTTTTGTCACCATTTCAAATGTTTTTTTTTTTGTTATTATTAATCTGTTAAATTGTGCTATACGTTTTCTTTTGAAATTGATTTTTTTTTTATTTATTCTGTTAAATTATATTGTAAAATCTTCTTAAAAATAATAACAGATTATCTTTTGTTTTATTATTTTCTTTTAATTTGATTATTTTTCAATTTTTATTTTTTCATTTTGTCACCCGCCATTCTCAAATTGTTTTTTTTTATTTGCTTTTTTTTTACTTAATACCTATTTATCATAATTTTTAAAACTTCTATAATAATATCAAAAATTTAAATAAATCACAAAGGAGTACTGGTGATGGTGTTACCACTTGGTAACTGGTGACTTCTGTCAACTTATCTGGTGACTTACACTTTGGTAGACTGGCAACACTGGCTAGTACTCGATTTTCTAACCTCACATTTCCAGCGTTGTACGAATATGTTTTAAATATTTTTTTTATCTACTAGTGAATCTAATTAATAAATTACAAATTAATTCTGCAACTTCTTAAGCTACAATCACATTTCTTTGAATAACAACATATAATATGGCCCTGTCTCAGAAGCATCGAGGAAAAATCCTGGTGCCCTGGTTTTGCAGGTAACTAGATTTTTAAATAATTTTTCAGAGAGTCTCTAAGCCCCCAAATTTAAAAGAACTTTGCATTTATAAAATTTCACTTTTAATGTACCTTACTCACTTATAATTTATATTTAGCGATGAATGGAGGATGGTTTATAATTTAATATATTCAGAACACAGTACCACGAACGATAAAGAAAATGCTTTAAACATCCTACGACTGTGGAAGACTCGAACGCCACTTCTTTTCGCCGGCCTCGAAGGAACCCTCACCATATTAGAAGTCTTGTTGTTAGATCAAAGCAAGTTCCAAGAAAATGTTCTGTGTTCACTATACGCAACAGCCATACTAAGGTACTGACACCTACACGTTTATATTAATTCAAGAAAAAAAAATGGGTATTTGTGTGTATAGATTCCTGAATATATCTGCCACCAATAGTGACCGCCAAGGAACTTTCTACCAAACTGCTAGAAAGAAGAATTTACCCGATTGGCTAATTAATATACGGCATGACTTGGCACACTCTCAGAAGCTTCCTTCAACATTCATGTTGAACCTGAGCTTGAAGTATTGCCTGGATTGGCTCAAAAATATGTATTGGGATCTTCAGAATGGTGTAATTGAAGATTACATTATCGATGAAAATGAAATCAAGTCGAACATTGAGGAAGTAATGAAAGTTTTCTGCGACAGCACTTTTGCATTTTTAAATGGTGAAGACGCTGTTGATTTATATTTTGAGAGGATTAGGCAGTTGGGTGTTTATATTAAGAAAAACACACCCTTCGTAGTAGTACAGAAAAATATTTTGAACGATCTCGATTCAGGGAAACTACCTACTGAAAGTGAAACAATAATCGATTGTATTATCGAAAATGGAAACATATTTTTAAGTCCTAAGAAACTTATGCGTGCAGGTATGTTGATTACAGTGTTAAAATAATCTTGACTCACTACTCTAGAGCAATAAATCGAAAATGCTATTAACTTCCTATATAAAAATACATTCTGTTTGGTTCACTTCATGCCAACAGCAAATTAATTCGTAGGTAAGAGTAAACACATCCCAAAAGAAGTGTTCAAAGCATGGGAAGTACTACTGCTGCACTTAGAAAAACAGAATTTATTAATGAAGCTTATCGAAAGATTTTTTAATGTTATTATCAGTAATGAAGCTGTGAATGACGGCATCAAACTAAAAGCAAGTCTGTGGTTGAATGAAATTTTTAAAAGCTTACTAAAAAGGCAAACGGATTATGCAAATATATTAAATGGATATTGTGTAAGTATTAATAAAAAAAATAGATAATTCACCATTCATTTTTTGTTTGGTTTAATTTTTAGGATGACACAGAAATCGTTGAAGCAAAAACTAAAAATATTTCAAATGCCTTCAATTTTTCACAACATAATCCAAACTTAATCAAAGAGTTGGATGTATTTAAGGACAAGGTTTTGCTTAATCCTAATGAATATGTGGAATTTTATTTGAGAAAGTATTTTGCAAAACAGGTTGCATTATTCTAGGATAAAAAAAATGCATTTTTCAGTTTGCTGCTTCTGGTTGGTTGCCCTAAAAGCTTCATCTCTGATATGGAACTTGCAGTAAAAAGTTTCTTACAAGTAAATCAGGATATCGTTGCAATTGATAAGCTATACACAATAGAAGACGTGGATAAATTACTCGAAAATGTCACAATTGAGGAAGTGATGGCAATAGATGAAACTCAAATCCAAGAAATTAATTACACAATAAATGGTGACGCTTTTTTAAATACGGATAAACGATGGCAGAGAGTTGAAGGTCAGATATAATTATTTTTATTATACAGGTGGTTTTTTATGAAATATTTTTGCAGAAACTTCTGTTTTCGATGGTTATCCTTTGGGTGTACTCCCACACCAACATAATAGAAGTAAAAATCCTATTTTATAAATTATTCCGCTTCACGTTATTTATATAAATAAATGAATGTTTTTCTTAAATATTTTATTACATAAAAACAAATGCAACTACAAAATTAAATATATGTAATACAAAAATAAAAATTTCCTTGCTACCCGTACAAATTCATTTCATAAACAGTAAAATAAATAATATATAATAACACGTAAGTGAGGTATTGGATAATGTAAATATAAAATTATCATTCAGAAATTATTCAATTCTAAAAAAAATTACAAAAATTTCCTAAAACTTTGATTTCAATTTCTTTTCAGTTCCTTTAAAAACTAGTTGAATAGAACCTACTAAGCCATTGGGAAACGTTAATTGTTATTGATTGAATTTGATTATTTTTTATATAATTATAAATGTATGGAACAATTATTAACATTGAAATCGTGCTATTGTGGAAATATTAATCATAACTGACCCAAATATGTATTTAATATTATGAATGCTGACTGTTTAAATTTCCAAATTTGTTAAAATTAAAAAATAAATGGTCCCACTTACGTGCTCAGATGTTGGTAATTCACAAAAACAAAAAGGAAATGACATAGTGAGTATACTAGTGGTGGTGCAAAAAATTTCCTAAATTATCTTATCCCCATCAATGAACACAGTACCTCCTATTACTACCATTTGCAACCTAAAAACTGTACTTCTGCTTTTGTCCTGGTACGCTTTAGTGTTTCAATAAGCCCATCTGATGTACCAAGGCCCCAAACATCAAGAGGCTTCCGATTCATACAAGCAACGCTGAAAATATTCAATTTTAAAATTCCTAACTGAACATGTATCGCAAGTATCAAGTTACTTCCTAATCTAAAATATACAAACTCACCGTCCACCGGATATGGAAATTAAAAATTTCCAATAACTGCTCCTTAAATTATGTGGCTCCAATAGAGCCACATGGAAAAGTATTGCCGTACTAAAACAATACAGCAACATATTAAATCCTGGTACTTCGGGTACATATCCTTTATCCACCCCCAAATTGTATGTAATCTACAATTACAAAGCTAATTACTTTTTAATTGTAATTAGACTGCAAATGTCAGACCTGTGCAGTTTTCCAAAAAACATAAAGAGCAATCGTTGTATCTGGATACTGAGTGAAAGCAATTCCCGCTAGTAAACCAGCCGGCAAAGCAAAATACGGACTATCTTTACCGGTGGTTCTACGCAAAACGCAAGATACAGCCTAAAAGTTCATGGAATTTAAGGCCATGTCAAAATTAATGCTGACTACGTACTCGAAATATTCCACTGGAACCAGCCAAAAACGCTGCTAAATTTAAATTTTGTTTCCTAAATATCGTACTTCCGAACTTCTTTGGCGACTTAAATAGTGTTTGTACATTTAATAACAATTTCAGTGTTAGCTGCAGTGCTAAACCAACCGTAAACATTTTGCTTGAACCCTAGAAACAGTTCTGCTTTAATGGACTTGGGCAAATCGAAATCATTTTATCTACCTGCAATGTGTAATATACACAACTAAAAGGATGAGGACATGTAAAATGTCTATCACAGCATTTTACTCTATTAATTATCTTCTTGTAAGCCCTTAGAGCTTGAGTTAGAAGATGGAAGACTATGTTCTTCTTCTTTCTACTGCTAGACCAACGAATGCTACTAGAAGAAGAATCACTGGGAATATTTCGTTCTTCTCTATAAAACGTGTTAGCTTGACTGGAACGTATAGTGTAGTCTTTCTCTTCGTGAGGCCCGATTACAAACCTGAAATATAATAATTCATTATGCCAATTTTGAAATAGTTTCAGCGAATACCTAAGAATCTTAAACATGGGATCTATTTTTTTCTCATCGTTACCATGCTGTCCACCTCTGAAATATGTCAGGAGTAAGGCTATGCTTGCCCCGAATATCGCCACCTGCCCATACTTGATGGGCCTAACAATGTTCCTCGCGAGCAGCATGTTCCATACAGTTTCCGTAGCAACATTGCTCACATATAGAGACAGCAGTGTTCTTCGAGACGGCCGCTCTATTAAAATTGCAAATACACTCGATAAAAATGCCGGTAAGAATGATGCAGATAAAATATTAAAATGACCTAATATTTTCCTAAAACAAAAGCCACTTGTTAATCCAAATTTTGTTGATTTCTTTAGAAACAGAGAACACATAGAAAACGTGCCTTAATTAAAAGCTCAAGAAAGCTTCTAAATATAAGAAAAGTTTTAAAATGTTTTGCTGTGCTTAATCTCTCCAAGTTAGTAACATACAAAAAGTTTTATCCTCAAAGTATTTCAGTGAACAAGTGTTGATAGATAAATCAAATGATTATCATTTCATTGAAACCTGTACAAATCAAACGGACCAACCTTAATAAACATAGAAACATAGAGTAGCCAAATGCAGTTGCACTTAAAAATGCGGTCGATTGTAAAATCCCGTTCAACGTTTTCTTCAAATCCTGTTTTGTAGGAATTCTGCCTCGCATTAGAAGTGCCAACTGAAACAACATAATTAATAAACAGTATTGATTTGAAGTACTGATTTTATCTTACTGATAACTAATGAAGTAATCACACAGGTCGTTTACATTTCCTAAATGCTGAATCATTTATTTAAAATATAAAGTACTTACTCCTTAAAATTTAGCAATAAACAGAGGATTTAGAAGAGGTTTTTTTAATGTTTGTAAAATTTAAACTATTTTTTTATACAGTGTGTATTTTGTAGATCTATACAAATTATTGTCTAAGGTGGCCATAGAAACAAATGAACCAGTTGGCATTGAGTTTGTTGGAAAAAATTATTAAAAATTGCAAAATTGGATAGATAAAGCCGTTACTGTAAATACTGAATTTAGGGTCAAAATTAGTTCTTGTTTTACTTGCTTTAAAAAAATTGGAGTTTCTTTTTTAAATTTAATTATAACTTAAGTGTCTACCACTTATTTAATACTAACCATGTAAACAGTTCCATATATCCGAAGAGAATCTACAAAAGCATGTGAGTAAAGCCCTACAGTTGCTTCTAAACAATTATCAGTCCATGGATGTACATAATGCTCGCATGTCACCATGATCGGAGAAAGTTTACTTATCACTTGAACCATTTTTTGCACTTTGTATTTGCCTGAACTGGTAAGGAAGTCGGTTTAACTAATTTCATGCAAAATACATGCGTGCGAAGTAATAATTGGTCAATACCAATTAAAGCATTTTCTTCATTAAATAATAAATTTTATCCTTGATATGTAACGTTTGAAGCCATTTTTTTATACCTTAACCATTACAAGACAATTTTTTTTTGGTTAACACGAAATGATGCTGCAATAAACAGCTGATTTAAATATTTACCTGTTTGCATTTTAGTGTGCAACATAGATGTCCGTACTATCAGACAGGGTGGCAAACTTTATTCTTTCAGCTTCTTGATACTCTTCCGCATCAATTCAAATTAATAAATACAATTCTTCCTTACACACTAAATAACGCAGAAAAATATAATATTGAGGAAAATTACGAAGGGACTGACATCTATCGGAAGTTTCGTGAAGGATCTATAATAAGGAAAACATTGGAATGACATTTGGTTAACCTATGAAAAACGTTAAATTGAATAGTTTGTGTGACGCTTCCACACGAATAAATATTCTTATGTACGTATTGTGTAACTAATGTGTTTATGCCTTTGGTCTTCGTCCAAGTTAATAATAATATTGAATAAAACCAAGACATTAATGGCAGGTCTTTGTTTTCCTGATTAAAAGCGCCATCTTATGGTTGCTGATTTTCGTCAATAGAGTGAGCAAACATAAGTAAAAGAGCTTGGTGATACTTATACAGTGATACCAAATTTTGCGATTTTGGACTATATTTCATGATCAGTGTTGCAGTATTGTACAGGGTGGCCCAACGATGCGTATTTCTTTTGTGAGGCTTATGGCAAAAAAATGGATAAAGAAATTTATACTAGACAACACGCGGCATATTCCAAAATTATTTTGAACTATACAGAGTGATCAGAAAAAAGGCGGTTCGTGGAAACCAACTTTTTTTTAATGGAACACCTATTTATTTTTAGATATTTGGATGCGCCGTAGTAAACTGATTACATGGTACAAATATAAAGCCTGTTTCAATGAAGATGCACCAAACTCGGTATAACGGTAGATATCGTGAAAATAAAAAGTTTTCAATAAAAAATTTTTTTAAATCGAATAAATTTTGAGAAAAACGAAGAGAGAGGAGAATCGTATATTTTTAAAACGTACAATAGATGAGGACGAACAGAATTCTTAACGAAAATTAATTAAAATTGTGTAACTGGCAGTATAGAATGTGTTAGGAAAGAGTTTATACATGTATTTCGGCCTTATTGGGCTTCATCAGAACTCTGTACCTTAAAAAATTTTGGTTTATTGAAAAATTTAGAAAAACTTACCCCTTTTTTGAATTTTTTTTTAGAAATTCAAACTTGATTTTAGAATTCTTAACCTTTCAAAGATTGGTTTATTGCTTTATTGCCCCATAATAGGTCGCGCCTCGGATGATATGATGAAATACATTTAGTCCGTTCTTATTAACGTTGTAGTAAGGAGCGAAACATAATTTCCATTAATTTGGTATAGTCTATACTTTTCATTTTTAAGTTTATTAGTGTATGTAAGTGTGTTTGTGTATGTGTTGGTGTGTTTGCGAGGAGCGATTTCACGTTTCGAAAATCCGCAGATATGCATTTCTTGCAAGGGGAATGTCGGGGAGTCGCGTGATTGGCATTTGTGTTAATGGAAAACGTCTATTGACGATCCAAAAATATGGAAAATGAAATTTTAAATTCTAATAATGTTCTGCATTAGTGCGCACTCGGGGTATCTTGATCTCATGTTATTATATGAGGTGAAAAGAAGATGCATATACACCGATGGAGGTGAATCGAAAACGCCATTAGTGTTGAACAAATTTTGATAATTCTTGAAATAAACGACACAAGAAAAGGTTATTTATTTATTTCAACAGCGAAAGAAAGTGAAAATACCAAATAAAAACAATTCAAGAGAACAATGAACGGCACTAATAACTGATGAAAGCTATTGCGTTGCCAATTATTATTAATAAAAGAAAGAACACCGGATCCACCGTACGCCAAATTCAAAAAGTCGACAGTATTTCTTGGCTCATCTGGTATGATGAAAGTAATGAAAATCAACGCTCTTATACTAAACCTAAGCTGGACTAACTAAGGCCTCGTACTTCAGTCACAGATTAACTTTAAGCTTCAGTTTATTCCCATAGTAACAATTACAAAAACAAATGTTTCTATAGCAATAAACTGAAGACCAAAGTTAATCTGTGATTGAACTTTGGGGCTTTGGAGATTTCTAATGTTGTGAGTTAGGGGGAGGGGGTGATGATTTTATGTAAAAAGGGAATTAATTTTATTTCCTGTGATGTTTTAAATAAACTTACAGTTGAAGTACATTGTGAATTGTCAACCGTTGTAACTAGTCATATGAATGTGTAAATAATTGCAGTCTTTAGATCGCCATCAGGAGACTTTAATGAATTTCTCTGAATTTTTAATAATTTATTAATAAAATTAAAAAATTTCAACAAAGATATTGTAATAGTTAGACAACAAAATTTAAAAATTTAATAAATTCGCTTTTGTTTAAAGCTACTGTCAACGAGCTCACTGGACAGAAAAATTATATTGATAACATTGTAGTAAATTTTAATGATTTTGAAACTACTACCTTCGATCCAGGCCTTTCAGATCATAGAGCCACAGTAATTAACATAAAAAGATCACCCTGTTTTACCAACCCGAAGAAGATCACCTTCCGTCATCTCAATAGTCACGGAATTTCGTCAATAGTCAAGGAATTATTAGATAAATTGGATTGGAATTTTGTAAATAATCCTACCTTAAATATTAATCACTAATCAGAAATTTTATATTTTTATAGATAAACTTATGTCTAAGTTCGATTTTTCCGTTAATAACAAAAAATTGACGTGCGGGAAAGGGAAAACATAATATATACCGCATCTTAATAAACTCCGTGACTCCAATTGTTTTCAGAATTCAGTCATAATTATCCTAATCAATAACTCAAACATCAAATAAGAAAATTAAAAAATACATACAAAAAGAATTACAGTCCACGCAAAATATATATTATTTACTCACGATACATTGCTTTAAACGGTAATAATTCCAAAACTTACTGGAATATTACTAATGACAATAAACCTAGTAAAAGTAAACAACCTAAACTTTGCGATTTAACAGCCGAATCTTTCAATGAATTCTTTGTAGGTACTCCTGAAAAAAATTTGAAAGCGCAAAATTTATCAAGTAAAACCTCAACTTTGACGCACACCCCAGCGATGAATTATTCTCTTTTCAATTTCGAAGCTGTTACTTTTAACTACATGAGAGACGTAATAAACAAACTAAAAAATAAACACAGTACCGATTATTTAGATATCTCTGTTAATTTATGAAAACATTTGAAGAATGTAACTCTGATCCCACTCACAGAATTAATAAATCAGAGTATCACTTCAGGAATTTTCCCCGATGTTCTAAAAATCGCTAAAGTTATACAGATACGTAAAAGGTAGTTCATAAGTATAGACCTATATCGTTGCTTCCAGCCATATCAAAAATTTTAGAATCTATTATGAAAAATCAAATTGTATTTCACTTAGAAACTAACAATATCTTTAATGAACATCAGTATAGTTTTCAAAGTAACAAATGTACCAGAGACGCCGTTTTAAACCTAATCGAAAAAATTGTAGAGGAACAGGAAAGCAGACAATGTGTTGATGAGGCCTTTTGTGATTAAAAAACGCCTTTGACTGTATGAATCACACTTTGTTATTAAATAAACTGAAACATTTAAATTTCAGTGACTCAAGCTGGCTCTTCATTAAATCTTATCTTAATGATAGAAAACAGTATACGCGAATTGATAATCAGACATCTTCTATAGCCGAAACAAAATATGGTGTCCCGCACGGCTGAATTATGGGTCATATTTTATTTCTGATGTACAAAAACGACATTAAACAAGTAATTACATTATCGAAACCAATTTTATACGGACACTACTTTGGTTTTGCGAAGTGATGATCCTAGTGGTACAATGAACTTAATAAAAGGTGCGTTAGAAGAGGCCAACTGGTTCACCTCAAATAATTTATCATTAAATCATCCAAAAATCAGTTAAGATGATCTTTACACATAAAACCACTCACGATTATGGCCTAGCAAACCCAGGAGTGGCGAAATTTTTAGAATTAATGTATCTTAAATCGTTACTGATTCAGTGTAACTGAATTTGTTAATACGAAAGCTCATATTTGATAATAGGCTGTAAATTGTGTTGTTTGTATTTGTGATATTTTACATTTGTGTTATTTACTGATTGTGATTTGACGGGTACAATGCTTTGTCTGCTCATGCATGAATAAAGAATTAAATTGAATTGGTAATTTTACCACTTTACCTTACAGGGTTACCGGCCAGGTAACATTGATTTGTTATCAGTAATTTTTGAATGTTAAGAATTTGAATATAACAAAATAAAAAGAGAAATTTTTAAATTTCGTTACAAAAATATTAAATGGCAATCAACAAATTCAAGATATAATTGAGAGAAAATGGAAATTTTCTGAAGAAAAAGGAGGTGAAAGTTTCCAAAGGAAAAATAACCAGTAAGAAAAACAAGAACGTTTTAATCAAAAAATAAGTAGTAACAAGAACAATAATAATTTATTGTAAATATTTGTGAAGGAAAAGGGAAAATTACAATTATGAAGAAAGAGATAAAAACAAAAATCAATCTCCGTATTGAATTTCCAATGAAGAATAAGGAACAAAGAACAAACAAAATTAAAAAAAACATAAGACGATCGGCAATTTCACAATAAAATTAGCGAAATATGGCAAAGAAATATCAATGATAAGAAAAAAGAACGAAAACGAACAAAAGCGTTTAGTAAAAAAAAAAATAAAATAAAAACAAACGAAAGACAAATTTCCGCTAAAATTATAAAATTTCTGGAGAATAACAAAAAAAGTGAAGAAAAAAGAAAGATTTACAATTACAAGGAAAGAGATAAGAACAAAATACAATTGGTAAATTAAACTTCAAATGATAATGACCAAAGACTTTGGGTCTAGAAACTTAAAAATTTTTAAATTATTTAGTGAAAATAGTACAAAATAAAAAATTTAAAAGCCATACGAGTTTAGAGAACACTTTTCTAATAAGATTGCGCACAAGTGAAATTGATTTTATTAATGTTTAATAGAAGTGACATTAATCAATCACTGTCACAATTGATAGGTATGAACATAAAAAATAATAGTAGTTAGTACGTTGCTAAGCAGTAATGGTTGCTGTGCTATAAAGTAACAACTCATTACTGTACGATTCTGAGAATATTAATAGGATGCTTTACTGTATAAAATACGAAAATAGTGTATATTACGCAACGAATTTAGAAAAGTGAAGTATTACTAAACGAGTTTAGCTTGTTTAAATACGAACGAGCGTAGCGAGCGAATAATTTAAAAGGCCATACGAGTTTTCTAACGAGATTGCATATGTTATTTTCATGCGAAATTTGATTGTATTAATGTTTAATAGAAGTACCATTAGTCACCATCACATTAATATCTGTCACAATTGATGTTTATCGAAAATAAATAATAATATATATATATGTTACGACGTAGGTTTCCGCGGGTGTTATCTGCTGTGTTGTTCTTCCGGGTATTCCTCCGCGTTGGGTTCTCAAAAGAACCTTTGTTGTCTTGACGACGTTTCGGCAGATTCACATCTGCCATCTTCAGGTCTTCTATATATATACAGGGTGTTAGGTTATTGCTTGGACAAATTAAAACTGTAAATGAAGGGTGTCGTATGGGATCAGAAAGTACTCAAACATGCCGGATTTTCGGTACATTTTGAAAAAATGCAAAAAGAGCGAACTATTGAGAACCGCTGATAGTACTTACGGAGCCAGCGCCGATTAAAGAAGATGTTCGAAATTCATGCCGTCAGCTCGAATGCATGCATCGACACGACGCTGTAAAACTGCCCGCACACGGAAAAAGTGCGCCGGCGATATCTACGCTCTGCAGCACGTGCATTGCACCTACATCCGCCATACGTCAGAATAATATCAACAAGTTCGTAATTTGTGTATGCATTCATTTTGTCCCCGACCTGCACACTCCGAAATATGTTAAGACACTGAACGTGCGTTATTTGCTTGTCATAAAATAATAAACCATCTGGGAATTTATAGCAAGGGGATCGCCCGCCCGAATGGCGTTCGGCACATGGGTGTAACAGTAGATAAGACAATCAGTGGTTTCGAAACAATTTTTATCGATTTTTGTTTGAATTTTTTCCGGGAAAACGAAAGCCGGAACACCCTCGAATGTAAAGGCTTTTTTACTGTACAGAGTGTTCTCCATACGTGGTTTGCTGGTGTCCAGTCTATTACCTAACACCCTGTATATATATATATATATATGTTACGACGTAGGTTTCCGCGGGTGTTATATGATGTGTTGTTCTTCCGGGTATTCTTCCGCGTTGGGTTCTCAAAAGAACCTTTGTTGTCTTGACGACGTGATATATATATATATATAATAATATAGTACAACAAATTTAATGTTCAAATAATACGCCATTTGCGGTCAACCTGTCTTAGAAGCTTCCACGAACATTGTTTAACATTATAGAAGTAATAGTTGTCCATTCTTCCACGATTCTACCTGTCAATTCATTCAAATCACGAAAAGTAGTCTGATATTTTTGATTACAAATAAAGTCACAAGAAGAAATCGTTTGTATTCCGCACAAATTGTATAAAATAAGGTTAACAACGACCTTCCACTTTGAGCACCTACATTGGCAAGTAAACAAATAAATCACTACAACACTAAAACAAATCAAATCTCTATGTTAAAAATTGCTAGTGTTTTTCTATAGTTTTAATTTAAAGTGTATTGTAAATTAAGTTTATTCCCACAAGCAACGTGTCCGTCATAAACACTTCGGCATCCTATTATTTATCCTTGCCTTGTTTTTAATCATGTCGTTTATTCGGTTTCTCGCTGATTTTTGAATAATAATAGTCCTTGCTAATAACAAAGAAATGGTAGTAACAAAGAGAATTTCAAACAATATAATCAAGTAAACTTATTCGTAATCTGCAACGTGTCCATCATAGATATTACAATACTACACATTACACTTCCTCTTGCATTTTAATCGCTCTTTTTTCTTTATGTCATTAATTCCGTTAATCGCTGATCTTTGAATAATATTAGACTACTAATAACAAAAAAAGGTGACGACACACAGACTTTAAAACATTATAATCAATAACTCATTCATAATCTGTTTGGTTTGTTAATTATTATAATTTCGTTTTGTATCCGTCATTCAATGAGAAACAAATTCTGTTATTATAAAGGACAAATTATTAACACAAATTTGAGCAAAGTCTAACAAAATTCAACACGTGCGTTCGGTGTGTTATTTTTGAAATTTCTTGTCGTAAATTATTGTTCGCTCCGATGTAAGTATTTCACTTTTGTTCATGTTTGAAAACGTAATTGATTTAAATTAATCTCCTAGCAGTTAATACGCTTGTACGACGCATTCATCGTCAGCTGTGCAACTATGTGTTATTAATTCATGGTCAAGTTTTACGACTTTACGGCTCTGATTCTCTGCGTAACACCATAAACGTTTTTAATTTTTGGTCCTCGTCTTATTCATGGAGGTAACGTTCATTTCGGATAAAATTTTAATTAATTATACATTGTTGTGTGGAATTTTTTAAACACTTTTGCCCTCTTCTGAGAATCAACCTATACGTACATGTTCAATTAATCATGGATTGTCAATTACAGGACAGGTTCCACTGAATCGACTAATTTGTTTTAAATTTCGCATATCTGCGTGGGTCAAGGTGGGTCAATTTTTCGTGTTAAAGCAATAATTATTTTTTGTTATATCTTAGATAATTTCTAGTACTACTAGTTTGAAATTGCAAGACTTACCAAATAAACTACGCCGTACATCCTAAAGGACGCATAGTAAGCATGAATGAGGGTTTCACTGGAAAACCGAAAGCAACTATTTACGAAAGGATGGACTTCGTAACACGTTGCGTGCGTTATTTTACTATAAGCATGAACCATTTTACTCTAATCACGTCAATCACGAAATTTATCGTAATACTGGCAGGTCAGAAACATTTTTCGACTGGGTTCTTATCAATCAGCACACTGATATACATAAGCAATGATACGTAACTATTATATATTAGATTAGATTAGAACCCATTTGACTTATTGTTTCCTAATGCATATATTATGTGAAAAAAAGTGTCAAGTTTTTCTAATCATTAGAATATTATTATTTATTTCTATACTATGTATTTATTAAGTAAAATACTAAACCTTCTCATAAAAGATACAGTTTGATCACCATAACAAGCGGGCAGCCAAGCAAACATTCGCTGCATGTCCGCCTACTCATTATATCAGAAGTGATAGGCCGCAAGTGAACGTTTTGTTGGGGAGACACCACTTTTAATTCTGACTGTACTTTAAACGCAATAAGCAACTTTTTATCATTTGTCGATAGTCATTAAATCAGCAATTTTTCATAAGTACTTGCTAAAAATATTAATAACTGTCATTTGTTTTAATGACACACAAATCCAACAACAAATTTGCAGAATATCTTTGAAAAAAAAAATAGTTGGACTCACCAAATATACAACACTATAGGTGCGAAAGGAAAAATACAAAGCTTCAACATATTGGGAAGAAATATACAACAAGCAGCTTTCGGTGTGAGGATGTAATTCATAACAACTTATGGTAACAGGTTCGAATTTGCTGAACACAGAAACCATTTTCGCACCAATTAAATTATAATCTGTTAAAAAAACACGTGCGACGTATTTGACGTTATTTTGCCACTGATAAGATTAAGTGTTTATTTAAATCGAGAAAAACGTATGACATGTAACACATAAGTGTACTAGAAATAATAATGCAAGTTTCAGCAGTAAGGACGTGAATTGCACATTTGGAAAATGGAAATAATATGCAAATTCTCTTTTATTCTGCGTTAGGTAATAAACAAATAATAGTTAGTAAAAGGTTAACGAGGCTATATACTCTTTACAAGGTTATTTGGTACATTTTCAATTAAGTTGACATTCCCTTATAAATGTCTATGAGCAGAAGAATCACTTTTTTCACTGATCGACATTAAACACCAAACTTTAGTGACAACTGACATGCACTAAACTGTCTCGTTTACTGCCTAGGCATTAAAAATGTGAAATAATGCTTAGGTAGTAAAAAATTTTAATACTTCATAAACTAAGTTATAGTGACTTGAAAATAATACCAAATGTAAAACAGAACACAATTATTCTTTATTATAAATATTAATAGTTATATTAGTGCAATTATTAAGAACCAATGGCTTTTGTTGTTCGACATTCGTTTTAATAATTTCCTCCAGTTTACTGTCAATAATTGCGCTTATGCTTGTGCTTGTAGAAGATCTTAAAACTGCATCATTTGAATTACTACTGCTGGTTGTAAAAATCTTTTCCCTTATGTTGGCTTTGCTAGCCACTGATTTTTCAATGTACCCTTCAGCCACACTCGTAAATGTAGCAAAAATATAAAATAGTTTTCTAATTGAAATATATATCTCTTGACAAAAAAAAACTTACTTCCAAACTCCACGTTTTTTAAGCATGCTGATATCTCCTTCAAAGTTCCCTAACAATGTTGCTGAGGTTCTCCTTAAGCAGTGGCCAGTGTATTCTTTAGAATTTTGCAATTTTAAATATTCAGCTATTTCTGCACGCATTTTTTCAAACTTATGGATACCAATATGTTATTTAAAGCTTCTTCAAGCTGAATACTTGATAAAGAATCTTAATGATTCCAAATTTGCGCGGCAGTAAATGTACTTCCGATAAATTTGCAAATAATCTTTAACCACAAACAATCTAAGTTTTTCGTTTGTGTATCTGGCAACGTAATCAACAATTTGTCTCCCAAATTCGGAATATTTTCTAGTTTTATTTTCGCATCTGCATGCTCCTGCCAATCCAAATATCAATGCCACCTAAAACAATATTATGGACGTGATATTTTTTATAAATCAAGCATTTGCTATAAATCTTACCTTTCTACACAAGTAATCGTTGTCAGGGACATCTTGGAGAAATTTTTCAATGTTATTTTGTTCGCTTGATTGGCCCTTTAAAAAAGCAACAAGCTTTTGACATTTCGACACATCGATGTTGTTATTGATGTTCAAAATAGTCTTCAACATTCGAGTAAATGCTCCATAAAAAAGAAGGTTTAGTTGTCTTTGATAATTCTGCAAAATACACCAGCAAAACTTCTTCTGAATATAAATTGACTTTTTTCTTATTACAAAAATCAAGGAAATTTCTGTATGCTTGTTGATAAACTTTGAGAGACTTCTCAGGCAATAAATTCAACTCCACAATTTTTGCAGCTTCTCTAATTGTTTGCTTTGCTATATTTAATTATTTTCCTTTGGTAAATACTGGGTGAAACCAATGAAAGTTTATATTAAAAGTGATGGAATGAAGCAGTTTTTGTATAACAATTGATTAATAAATATTAGAAATAATAAATGTTTTTGGCGAACGATGAAACAGTTTGATAGTCCCTGGTTTATTTTTATTACGTAATTACGTCCTCGGAGAAATTTGTTGATGTCAGCATCGGCTGTTAAGTGGATCAGTTTTCAGCCGTACTTTGTCGCGTTGAAAACATGGCCGAATTTTCCAATACTGTTCTTGTGGACATGATTTTAATTTACGGCGTATGTGGTCAAAATGCGTTGGCTGCAAGACGTTTGTATGCACAGCGTTACGACGAATCAATGCCTATAAGGGATGCAGTGTGGGCAGAAAAAAATCGTCATGCAATGCGGCGCCGTAGTTTTCAACAACGCTTTTCGGTCAATCTGTGTCCAGGTATGTTAAACGCCACTTTAATCGGCCTATTTGTTTTACCTAATCCCTTAGACGAAATAGTGTATTTGGGATTCTTGTAAACTAATTTGCCGGAACTCCTAGAGGATGTAAATTTAAACATTAGAAAATCCATTAATTAATCCATTAGACTTTTATCTGTGGGGACATTTAAAAAATCTAGTGTACGCCGAAGAAGTAAATACAATAGACAAACTCAACGCACGCAGTGGAAAATATCCGGAAACAGAACCAATTCCGTAACGCACGTGAATCCCTGCTTCGACGAGCGACGTATGCTTACGTCTCGCGCAGGGGGGAGGAACTTCGAACACTTATTTTAAGTGAAGGTCACCGTCCGTTGCGTCCAGCAGTTCTAAACATTTCACAGGGAATTGCCGGATGTCGGTATAAATTTTTAAAATTTTTTTTCCTTTTAATTTTGATGCATTCGTGAGAATATCTCGTACCATATACGCCATTAATTTTTTTGTATAGAGTTGAAGAACACTTGTGCCTATATTTATAGAGTTCTTTATAGAAAGAGAAAAACATGAAGTGGCAACGTGAATGATTAATTGTGGACTAAATAGCTGGGCAATCAAACAAACTACATGATTAATTGTGGACTAAATAGCTGGCCAATCAAACAAACTACATCCATTTACAAAAAGAGCAATTTGTTTTTGATTAGTCAGCTGCTTCTGCCGTCATTAATCTTAACCAAGCTATCACTTTTTGGTTTTACTTTCTCTCTTTAAAGGACTCTATACACTTATACATTGTTGTGCTATTTTTTTCCAGATGATTAGAGAAATTTCGACGCGCGCACTAGGATTCTTTTTTTTCATTAACATTAATTGCCCAATAGAAACGAACTTATATACCGTGATCAATAATAACTGGACGTTTCCATTTGAAATATTTCCGAAATATTTAAAGAAATATTCAGTCCTTCACAAAACTTCCGCCATAATTTTCTTGATTTTCAAACAGCGACTTCGCTTTTCTCAGCAGGGTTATCAGATTCTTTAGAGGCAGTATCGCCAACTTGTTCACAAAATGTCGCCAAAAGACGTCCTTTTTTAATGAAAAGCAAAAGGCAAATAAAAATGACAACGAAGCAATTAAAAATGAAAGCAAACTGAAAGGAAAAATAAAATTGAAGCAAAGAAATCAAAAAATAAAAGAAAAAAGCAACTAAAGAATGAAACGGGCCAAGTGAAAAATATGAAACAGAAAAAAATCAAATGAAAAGGAAATTCAAAAATAAAAGTAAAGCAGAAAATTAGAAAGAAATCAAAAGAAATGAAAAACAAAAAGTAAATGAAAAGAGATCCCACAAATGAAAACAAAGAGAAAATTAAAATGAAAGACCAAAGGCAAATGAAAGTCTAAATGGGAAGAAAAAATTTAAAAAAAAACAAAAACTAAATATTAAATGGAAAACAAAAGGCAAACAAAATTTAAAACAGAAAATAAAATAAATGAAAAATGAAGGTTATTGCTATAAACATTACGACCGTCTTTTGTTTTTGTATCTTTTTTCTTTCGTAAAATTTACGTTCGTCATTTGTTTTTCCTTGAAGTTATCGCTTTCTTTCTTTTCTATCCCGATAATATTTTTTCAATAATCAAAAATGTTTTTCTTTTTTGTTTTTAATTTGTCATGTATGTTATCTGTTTCGCGAATATTACGTTCGTCAGTTGTTTTTCTAACTTTTTTCAGAACTTTTTATTTTTTTCCATTTCGACTGTTATTTCTCAATGGTCAAAAAAGTTCTTTGTGATTTTGTTTGTGATTTTTCAGAAATTAAATATATTTTTTTTATTTCGTAAATGTTGCGACTGTAATTTGTTTTTCAGTCTCTTTCATTTCCTTACGAATTTGAATTACTATAAGATTTATTAATTATTATGTTATTATTATGTTAATTTCTTTACTTCCTTTGGGAAATGTCTACATTTTTTCATAGAAAAACAATAATAAAAGAAATGAAAATGAAAGTAAATAATGAGTAGAAAAAAAAACGAAAAGCAATTGAAAATGAAAATTAAAAAAATCAAATAAATGATCAAAAGCAAATGCAAAACTAAAAGAAAAGGAAAAATTAGAAAAAAACAAAAATCAAATATTAAATAAAAAGAGATATAAGTGAAAATCAAGGAGAAATTTAGCACGAAAGGTAAATGAAAAACTAGATGGTAAGGAAAATAAAAAAAAAACAAAGACAAACAAAATTCAAAATAGAAAATAAAATAAATGAAATTTGATACAAACATTATGATCATTATTTGTTTTTCAGTCTTTTTTCTTTCGTAACATTTATGGTCGTCATTTGTTATTCTTTCGAAGGTATCGTTTTCTTTCTTTTCTATCCCGATAACTTTTTCCCATTAATCAAAACTATCCTTTTTTGATTTTATTTGTTAACTATGTTATCTGAAATTATGTGATAAAAAAATTGCGTTCCTCGTAATTTTCGCGAATACGTATTACGATCGTCTTTGTTTTCTTATTTCTCTTAAAAAATATATATTTGTTTTATTTAGACTGTTTTCTTAATCGTCAAAAAAGTTCTCAGTTTTCTTCATTTTTAATTGTTTACTGTTTTCAGAAATTAAATAATCAAAATTTTATTTTAAATTTTTTGTGTTTTTTTCTTTCGTAAATGTTGCGATTGTGATTTGTTTTCTTATTCTCTTTTCTTTACGAATTTGAATTACCATTATGCTTATTTTTTATTTTCTTTTAGGAACTTTTTTTCCTAGAAACAAAAATAAAACAAATGAAAAACGAAAGTAAATAATGAGTAGAAAAGGAAAACGAAAAGCAATTGGAAATTAAGATTTAAAAAAATCAAATAATAAAAAGTCAAAGGCAAATGAGAAACTAAAAGAAAAAGGAAAATTGTGGAAATAGAAAAAAAAAAACAAAAGTTAAAAATCGAAGTAAAAAAATAGAGTTTTCAATCAATTTCAAAAATAAATATGCATGCAATTAGTAAAAAATTAAAAATATCGAAAACAATTGACAGGTGTGATTTCAAATTTTTGGTCATTTTTGTTTCCATGAATGAATATAGAGAGAATTTCGTTGATCGTTCAGTACGTCAACGGACTACCTCAAGTTAGGCGCCAATCGCCAAATAAGATTTTCAAGCACCTTTTAGTGCTTAAAATGTAGCCCGAATAGTGGAATTTCGCCCAATCTGCTAACACTGCTTTCACAGTGTGTTGCCACTTCTAGAAAACAAAACCTTTCAAATTGGTCATATTGACGACTATGATTGTGTAACTAATTAAAGTCGTATATACAAAGTGGTCAAGAATAATTGTTTTAGTTGGCAATACAATTAAAGAGTATTTTTATTCGACTATTTGCAACACTGAAACCGGATATATGATCTGTTGGTTTATTTGATGTAACCTGAACAGGGCTTGATTGTAAGTTATGCGATTGTGTTTTAATTTAGATTTCAAATGTCAAATGACGCTTGTAACGTGACACAGCCGTCAATAACGGGAAGTTCCTCCAGTTGTACCATTTAAAAATAAAACTCAGCACTGCCAACTCAAACAATGTAGCTTGACCACTTTGTACATTCTGATTTCTACCATATTTTCGCTGCCACTTCTTGATTTTTGATCAAGAGGAGTACAGAGGTGCAATTAGGGTTGCCTACATTTGTTTTGCAGCGTTTGTTATCAACATTTAGGGCAGTTAACCTATATATTCCTTATGTAAGGTTCGTTGCGTGTGTGATATTAATAGTGTAAGTGTGAAAATTCAAAATATACATCTACTATTATAAGAGAACATAATGAGTGAGAACATTTTCGACGCGGACAATTGGAAATTAGAGGCGGACGCAGTCATAAATGATATAAAAACTCATGTGCTGAGCGCAAATGTGTCAGAAGAAATACCGAGTACCGATCAGCACATTTATTTAAACATAACAACAATCGAAAATAAGAATTATTGCGTGGAATTATCGCGATTGGGTTTTCGCGTGTGCGGTAACAATCACGACGACACAAATTTAGAGGACGATACATACTTCGAAACGCCATACAGCCTCTTGAACAAAATCAGCCCAATGTTTAGTATGTCGTTTGGCAATGCTCTTCTGAAAAAACTTGACAAATTAGCTGAAAAGTAGAGAATTCAGATTTTGAGGTTAGCTTCTAGTGACGTTGCGTATTGTAGGCAAGAGATGGTGGTGGTGGTGGCACTGTGGTGGGATGTTGATGCATGAAGTAGATAGAAAACAACTTCATGTCATTCGGAAACAATGATGGTCGGCGGTGACACATTTCAGACAATTTTCTCGGAAATCATGAGAAAACGAATAATTCTCGTGTTATTATAAATACAGTGATGGTGACTTTAAAACACAGATGAGTTGTGCCGTAAATTTAGGTAGCGTTACACCAATAAATTGCTCGTGTTTTCCGAAGTCCATTCGCGCTAGTGATCCTGACAATGCCAGATTTTAATTAGGTAAGATATTTTTAATTTGCTTACTTTCTGTGTATTTATTTAAATGACATGAGCACGAACGCTGCATTTCTAACAATTTGTGTAAATTTATGGAATAATTCTTGTATACAAAACAGGTACTCGGGTAGGTATATTGAATTTTTTATAAAGGGGATAATGCTCGCTTTGTTTTTGTAAAAACCAGCATTATAATACATCTATTACTTATCGCACTGTGTAAGTCCGTGCTCCCAGGGCGTTGGTTTACATTTTCATGTAATTAATTTAAGTTTTCATTGCAGTTTAGACGACTGATAGGTTGTTGATTGTTAAAAAATTAAAAGAAAACGTTTAAGGTTTTCCTAAAATATCTTTACAATTACAAGCGTTATTATAATAACGATTACGTAAAAGGGTAGTGATTTCCCTTTATGTAAACACGAAATAAACACACCCAGAAAGAAGGGAGGAACTTGAACTAATCAAGGACTTCGCTATTTCGAGTACACATTTAAAGTAGTTTCTCATTTCACTGTATTACACTATATGTCAATACTTAAAATTATTTATTTAATTGTTTCATCCACATATGTACAGTAGCGGACAATAAAATCCGGGCACATCATTTGTACAACGTAAACCTTTTAATTTTAATCTTAATAATTCGTATTCTTTTTTGTTTATTTTATGCGTTCAAAAAAAAACCGTTGTCAAGAAGGCTCTGAACTTACTTTTATTGTATGACGGCACGGACCTTAGTACGTATGTTGCAACCTTGAATAATTGCGAGCTTTCAACCGCGTCAATTGTCAAAGGTTTTGTTTACATCTTCGAGGTATTTGAATAAAATAAATATTTTATTTCATTAATTACGTTTTATGTAATTAAATGGATATAAAAAGTTAGGTTATGTTTCTAATTTTATCGTATGCTGCATTTAACATAAGCATACTTGTTTTTTTTAACACACTTTATTTTGACGATGTACGAAAATGTAATTTGAATATAATTAATGAAAATACCTCATTTAAGATTGGGTTTGTCAGATTTCAGTTTATTAACTTTGACATTTACTGAAAAACTTGTGCATAATACAGGGTTGAGCTGATTTAAATCACATAATTAAAATCATGTTTAATAAAATAAAAGACGATCGACAAGTAAATAAGTAAAAAAAAGTATAAAAATTAAAAAAAAATAACATAAAAATTAAAATTCTCGTTAAATGACCTGAACTGAGTCGACTTTCTGCAATTAAGATAGGTTTTAAAACATTTAAAAATTGCGCAGTTCTTGAAATAAAGTAAAACAAAAGACGATCGTTTAAGTAAATCAAGAAAGTTTGACGTAAAGTAAAACAAGAACGATCAAGAAATACAGAAAACTCATAAAAATAGCACAAACAAACCCGGGTCGACTTTCTAGCATTAAGATAACAACAATTGTGCAATTTTTGACGCAAAGTAAAACAAAAGACGATCGAGAAATAAAGAATATTTATAAAATTAAAAAAAAATAACATAAAAGTAAAAAATTCTCATTAAATGAACTAAACCTGGTCGACTTTCTGTAATTAAGGTATGTTTTAAAACATTTGAAAATTGTGCAATTTTCGAAGTAAAGTAGAACAAAAGACAATCGTTTAAATAAATCAAGAAAATTTATTAAATTAACAAGAAATAATACATATAAATAAATAATAATAAAAAATTCTCTTCAAATAAACAAAACCGGTTCGATTTTCTAATTTTTCTAAATTAAGAAAAACATTAAGATATTTGATAATTGTGCAATTTTTGACATAAAATGAAACAAAAGATGTTAAACAAATAAAGAAAATTTATAAAAGTTAAAAGAATAAAATAAAAATTAAAAGATTCTCATTAAATGAACTAAACTGGGTCGACTTTCTATAATTTAGATATACATATTTTAAGACATTTGTTCAATTTTTGACCTAAGGTAAAACGAAAGACGATCAAGAAATTAAGAAAATTCCAAAGAATAACAAGAATAAAAAAATTCTCATTAAATAAACAATAATAAAATTAAATAAGTAATAATTAAAAAAAAATCTCTTCAAATAAACAAAACTGGTTCGACTTTCTAAAATTAGGATATATTTTAAGACATTTAACAATTGTACAATGTTTGACGTAAAATAAAACAAGGACGATCAAGAAATATAGAAAATTCATAAATATATAACACAAACAAACTTGGGTCGATTTTCTATCATCAAGATAACAACAGTTGTGCAATTTTTAACCTAAAGTAAAACAAAAGACGATCGAGAAATAAAGGAAATTTATAAAAAGTAATCTAAAAAAAAACTCTTATTAAATAGACAAAACTGGTTCGACTTTCTATATTTAAGTTATAAGGTGCGTTCAAAAAAATCCGTTATCAAGAAGGCTCTGAACTTGCTTTTATTTTATGACGTCACGTCGTAGCTTAGTACGTATGTTGAATAACTGCGTGCTACCAACAGCCTCAACTGTCAAATATTTTGTTTGCATTTTCGAGGTATTTGTAATAAAATAAATGTTTTATTTGATTAATTGTGTTTTATTATCTATGTTATAGAAAATCGTAATTAAATGGATATAAAAAGTTAGGTTATGTTTATAATAATCGTATAGTTACGACGTGACTTTGCAAAATTTGTATTTGACATGAGGCTACTTGATAACGGTTTTTATTGAACGCACTTTATTTTAATAAGGTTGAGCTGATTTAAATCATTTAATTAAACTCATGTTTTTAAAATAACTGATTTAATCAAGCCGTTTTTATTTTTTAAAATTATAATTATACTAAAATTTGTTCAAAGTTATTAATGAAATACAACATTTTGGTTTTTTACTTAAAAGTCGTTATTTTTTATTTAATTCGATGATTTTTTTTTTTATTTTTGGGATTTTGGTTTTTATCTACACAAAATTTTAGCAGATGTACACAGAAAAACGGAGCATCGCATAATCAAGATACAAACCGAAGTTTTTTCTTTTAATTCTAAATTAAATTCTGTCTCTGACTAATGTCTCGAATTAAAGCGAAGAATGTCTAAGTTTAATCGAGGATTAGCTACAACGAAGTTTCTTTCTAAATTTAAAAATAAATGAGTTAAAGAGGTTGGGAATGTTCCTGCTGATGCTCTCTACCTTATAAGCAGAGAGATGAGCTTTTACGGGTGACGAAAGCACTCATAGTCGACCAGCTGACTCGAATCCATGTACAGACAGATAATGAACCTCGCGGTAGTACTACGTCGAGTTAGCTGTCCGACTATGCGTGCTTTCGTAAGCATGTAAAATATCCTCTCTCTGCTTATAAGTAATGTAAACAGAACGGATTTTGCTGTTTTTTTTGTTATTTGTCATAGTGCATTCGATTTAATTTGGTTTTGAATGGATAGAAATTCTAAATTCAATATTTTATGTTTAGAATGATTTATTTCTAGTTCGGAATTGGTATTCTTATTTTGAAGTGAAAATAAATTATGAAGTTTAGTAAGTTTGACATTTTTTGTGATGTACAGCCGCAAACAAGTATAATGTCGTAGGGAGGAAAAGACCATAGCGAACTGTGACTTTAATCGTCTCTTTTAAAACTAGGATGATAAAGTGAAATCCTTTCTTCTGATGACATGAAAAATCGATTATATTTTTTTACGTTTCTCATTGGTTTGTTTGTAGGTTTTCTATTATACGTCTTTTTTAATCCTCTCCTTTTTTGTTTAAATCATACGTCTGTACTATTTTATTATCAATACTTCAATTATCTTTTTGATACATACTAAATCCGTGCTAATCGAAGACTTTCTTTTCTTTTTCTCGAAATGTTTACTTCGAAAGTAAACTCTGCGCTCTACTTTGTTACTAATTTCCACTTACAATTATTGTTCCGAGATATTTAAAACGTTTGCTACTTCAAATCCTATGTATTTGAAAATAAATCCTTTAAATAGCGAATCGTTTCTAAAAAAAAGTTGTTTTACTCGTCATCTTATTAAATAAAAGTGTTTGTAGATGATACAGCATGATACCTACGAACGGGATTAGCCGTTTTAATTTAAAGGTCATGGAATTAAACATTTTTTAGCTGTATATAAATTAATGATTAAGAATTAATTTAATTAATATACATATTTGAACTAACCAATCAAGGTTGCTGAGTACTAGTGAGTAAACGATGGAAAACTTCTCAGTAGTTAAATTATCCACATGTGTCCACCATTTAATTAAACTTGCATAAGAATAATTACTAATTTATAGAGGTAAGTATATGTTACATAATTTCTTTGGACGCGTTACACATTCTAAAACCACATTTTATGAATATATTATGTTTGTTAATTAAAAAATTATTGCATTTCAAATCTCTTATAATTACTTATTGTTACTTATTTAAAAGAGTATATACTGCAGGATTGCGACGATTTAAATCATGATTTAAATCAACTGATCAATTTTTTAATTTAAATCATGATTTAAATCAAATCGTGTAAAAAAACTGATGATCTAAATAAATCTAACTTCAGAAAATTCAAATAAAAAGAACAATTTATTTAATGTTATATTATTTACATATCTAAAACTACCTGGTTAAAAAGAATATGTAGGTAAACTAAACTTAAATTTAAAAAGAAAATAAAACATGGTTCAAATACTTAAAAAGAAACATTTTAAATCAATTTTTTAATTATAGTGTTTATAAAGAAAAACTAATTTAGCAGCATTTTCAGTCTCTAAGCGATTTCTAATTTTAGAATGAACTAAACCAAATGTTGAAAATATCCTTTCAATGGAGGCTGAAGAAGCTGCAGCAGATAATAATTGTTTGATAATCGGGAATAACTTATCAATAATTTCAATATTCCGTTGAGATTTTCACCATTCCAATGGATTTGTGCTTTTAAGAATTCTTTCGTGAAACATTATTTCAATTTATTTTTATTACATTATTATTAATTAATTATTATTTTTATTGATTGCTAACAACCATGATGTTTTAAATGTGTCGACTGGGGCGACATTCTAGAGGCAATTAACCAATAAACCGATATCGTATGTGAATGAGTAACAATCCATTCATTCTCATTTAAAGTCCATCCTAAAAATATGCGACTTTGTTTTCCCTTCGATTTTCTCTAAATTTATCCATTACAGAGAAAATTGTTCAAAGAAACTTTTCTTTCTTTTCCCGACATCTACCCGCATACCAAGTTTGATGCATCTTCAATGAAACACCCAGTATCAATTTTTTGTTAACATAAACGCAGGTTATACTAATTGATGTTATTTTCCTATGGGCGTTAGATAACAATTCGTGCACAAAATTTTTTTTTTTTTGTAAAAAAACAGCCTCTGGTATACCTTTCCATTTACTAAATATTAATTTTTAATTACAATATGTTCTTCAGAATCTGTGAGGGTTCGTCTGCTGACCTGAAATTTCCGCATGACTGAAATTAATCGTAGTTCAGAGTACTGAATAAATATACCCACATAATGTGCAAGAATTTTGCTGTAGGCGTGAGCGGAAAGTTTATATTTAATATAGCACGGTAAGTACGCATTAACCAAATGATGTATGCAGTATATTCAGCCTAAAACATTCTGAAAGAAAAACATGAACGAAGACCTTGATCCCTGTTATTACCGGCTGAGAATATTTTATTTTTATTTGATATATTGTGTTAGTGTACGAGAAGTAATTGTATTTTTTTATTACCTTAATTTAATGGAAGCCAAATTGCATGTCAATTATAACTATTATCATAATAATATTTTAATACGGTACTCCTTCATTGTTTATTTAATATCTTTAACAAAAAATAAAAAAGTACAGCTTTTAAATGTTTGTAACAGTACGTACAGTTATGCGCACCTAAAATGTACTTCCTGCACTTAAACCTCGCCCTTAAAACCTTGTGATACTAGGCTCACAGAACTGTCATCACAGCTGCGCATGGCTGTACATAATGTGTTTTTTTTTTACCCGATTCTATAAATAGATATCTTTATTTAACGCAACACCTATTGATTATTGGTAATTAAATTGTTTATTTCATTGCTATTCAACATAAAATAGAATCGTATGTTTAAATTGGTTCTTTGTGTACTTGTTTAAATACTACACATATCCTATCGTGAATATTTATGTTTCATCCAAAACACGATAAGATAATTGCTGCAGGTGCTAACATATGTTAAACGTAAATAAAATTTTCCAAATAATCATTGCCGGCGTTTGCCTGCGATAAAACTAACCTAATCTTGTTTGTAAACTCATGCTCCCTCGCATGTTATTTAGTTTACTCGTACTTATTTACTTCGACGTCATTTTTTTATATTTCTGCGTTACATTGTTTAATTTGTTATTTTTCCATGAATGACGATTGATTTTTCTTTATCGCGTACCTTTTTTTATCTAAAGTACTTACATAGATCAAATGATAACTGGATAAATACTACACACACTTGCAAGTAGCGATAAAATTTATTTGATAAAAAAAAACAAGAAAAGAATGTTTTTTCTTAGCGAATCGTTTCACTTTCAGCAATTTAAAACTTTTGTTTGTAAATTGCACTGTATTATACCAGGATATGTTGTAAATAATTTGAAATGGATATTTGTTTAAATCACTAAACAATATGTCTTTCTTGAATTCGTGATGAAAAGAAAAGTTACCCCCAACAGTACGCCATTGTGTAAATGAACTAACGAATCCAAAATAAGGCATATTTATTATAATCTAAGATCAACCAAACCATAACCATTGATTAAAAATTATTTTTGCAGAATTCTGTACATTATTTATTTATTGACATTCGTTCAATCCTACTTCTGATATCAAGGACGTTCTCTGAAAATAACGATTGAAATGATGCTTTGGTTGACCCAAAAGTAATACAGAGACAGAAATTATGCTTTGAATCCCCTTTAGTTTTCTTTATATTTAAATTCCTATCACCCCATATATTCCGACTATAGCGTCAGCAAACTTTTCATCAGTGCTAATCACGTATTCGTGCGTCAGTAGTCTCGTCTACGTCCTCAAAGCGGGTGTAACTGCCCGAAAGTTTATTCTCCTGTAAACCAAGTTCGATGGTATTGTAAGACCTCGGGCATTGAATACAAAACAAAAATGAAAAGTTAAGATTGCGATCTGAGTGGCATTGAATGGGTGAATGTCAAACCTTTTTTTTTAGGTGCGGTAGGTTTTTAACGGCAACTCCATCTGATATTTAACGGGTCCCAAAGCTTTTAAATGTATCAAACGCTTAGTGTATGTGTGATATTTTTAGGGCATCGTCGATCGTAGTCAGCGTTTTACCCCAAGGAGCCACTCAGCTTGGTGTAATCTATTTTGAATTTATGAAACATGCTTTGGGATATGGTTCATGGCGTTTTTACATATTTTAATGGATATTTCCAATGGCTCTTGAATTCTGAATAGAGCTTCTCAATACAAGTAGTAAAAAAGTGTATGAATTTGTTTACTTGTGTTATTTACACTCGGTATACATTAATAGGATTTCTATGAAAAGTTCACGTAATTTATGTATAGTTAACATAAATTTGAAATTCATTCATTTCAGTAAAACAATTTTTTTTAAGTTTGGGATTTAGTAAATCCTTTAAATAAACCGGTTCGTATTTACGTTCCTGACGAATTACTATTGAGGATTTGTAATTGTCTTCGTGATTTGAATGCTTTAAATTGCAAATGGATGGAAAGACGTCTATTGTATGTACGCGCGCGTTTATTCACCTTTGTTGCTAAGTCTTCTGCAAAAATTAGAAGTTAAAGGGTGAACTCACTGTTGCTTGCAGTTATACGTATGAAGAATTGAAGACTTAAAAACGAAAGTAATAATGAAGGCATGAGTTTAAAAATAAGTAGTCATGTTATGTTGTTTTGTTACACTTGATGTGAATTTTTTATACTGCATGATCATAATTATAATTTTTTTATTGAACACACATACATATGTGTATAGTTTAAATGTTGCTTAAATATGAGAATTATTATTAGACAATAGACAACTTGGTTTCATTGTATTCTAGGTAATAGTGTGGGTGTTCGCATGAACTATGCAAATAGGTGAATGCACTGTTACATAACATCAAGTGCTTAACTTTAATGTTAATACTCGGTACAGAAATGACTGCAAGCTTTTAATTTTTCCTATCGCAAAGTTTTAATTGCAGGGAAATTACTATTACAAAGATGATTAAATGGTAACTATCAGGTTTGGACCAGATGATGGTAATAGTTTAAACAATCAGCAAATTTTGATTCAGCGTTGACTTAAGCTTTTTTTAAATAACTACTCAACAATTGAAGTTGATAATTATAATTGTATGAAAATGTGCATTCAAAAGAATTTACAATACCATATACTGTCTCTCCATACTGTTTTATAGAGAAATTTTTTTGCAATTTTTTATTACCTTGTGCTGTTATCGACTTAACAAAAAAAGGGTAAGAATATGGCTCCAAAATGTAAGTTAGTTAAACAGAATTGCCTGTACCGAAGTCACTACTCTTACTTTTAACATTTCTGTGAATTACTATAGAAATTAAGACTCTAAGAGGTTTGAAAACAGTGTAACTCGAGCAAGTAGTGCGTTGAATCGGTGCAGGTTTGCTATTGCTGGATCTCTAGCGGAGATCGAGAATGAACCACAATCTCTGCCCAAAACCGTTTGATTAATCCTGATTGCAACAAGGAATCGAACATTCACATCTTCAAGAATTAACAGCTTCTTCAGGAAAACTACAGGAAGAGTGATTTCTTGTCAGAAGAAGGTTGCATGGACGTAATTTGCGTGGAAGAGGACGCGCTACATACCCATGGTTGACGGCGGACCATGGTTTACATGTAGATGTCGTTGGACGATAGAACATTACCATTGGAATTTTAAAAATTGGACGCATTACCTCTTTACTGACGAATCGAGATTTCGGAGAGAGAAAGTGGACAATGATACATTGAAATTCTAATGGCATCAACCATTCTTTTTGGCGGAGGATTAGTTAGTGTCTGGGACCACATATGTTTTGATGGCCGCACTGTCCTGCTAACAGTGATTGTCATAAGATAGCGCGACAGTCGCTCGATAGAGCCGATAATAGTGTCATTTGCTTTTGCAATTGATGAAGGATTTGTTTTTATTGAAGATAATGCACATCCTCACCGTGCAAGAATTGTAAATGATCGGATAGAACGTTATGAGATTACGAGAATGGAGTGACTACCTTGTCCACCAGACATGAAATCTATTGTGTATGTTTGGGCCTAGATGTCCAGGCAATTTAACCATATTTAACAGCCTCCCCAAACCTTACAGCAATTGTCTAAGGCGTTGCAAGCAATTTGAGAAGATAAATGTCAGAAAAAATTGACATTTATCGTAAAGACACAAATACAAGCCGGTTTATAAGTAACGAATCACAACACAAAACTCGCGGCTCTAAATTTCTTAGTAAATAAATTACTCTATTTTCCACTTACTAAACCCCGATATGATAAAGAACTTAAATATATTAAGAATTTATACCTCGCAAATAGTAGATAATATAATTAGGAAGATTAGCTATAGGAAATGGGTCCAAAATTCTAGCACTCTATCATCAATTTCATCTCTAGGAAAATTTGTAAAAATGCCTTTCGATGCGGTTTGCACTAAAGGTTTAAATCATATTTTTAAAACTCAAAACTTACGATTAGCTTTTTCCACTAACAATACCGTAAAGAATTTATTGGGACACCCGAAAGATAAAGTTGAAGTTGAGCAGAAATCTGGAATTTACAAAATTAAACGTAATGAATGTGCTAATAAATATATTGAACAAACAAAAAGAAATATAATAACACGCTTTAAGGAACATTTAAGTCATTACCGGTGTAGTAGGTTTGAGAAATCAAGTGTTGCCCAACATATTTACAATACTGGACACGGTTTTATTGAGGATAATTTAAAACTCATTAAGAAAGTATCAAATAACAGGAAATTAAATGCTTACGGAAGTATTTTTATTCGAAAAAATAAAAATTATTTAATGAATTCAGATAATGGACCAATACCTAGTTTCCTATTATTTGATTTACTCTAATTTGTACTTTGGTTACTTTTTGACGGTCCATATTTAGAAATATACGAATTTTTTTATTATTATTTTTTTAATGTAAATTAAAATCGGCCGCAATATATCGTTTTTGTTAGGTCAAAAATCAGCTGCAAGATGTAGAGACCTAAATTATATATAAGGAGGTGTTAGAGACAGTTAAGCGCATTTGCACTGAATATTTGATAAGGAGAGGATTCTCCGAGATAGATTTGCTGAAGTGCTCTTAACTTGTGATGAATGTGTGTGATCTCGTCTAATCTGTAGGCTGTTTTTTGACACGATTTATTTATATATATACACTCACCGACACAAAAAGCGACTCACTTTGTGGTTTGTGTAATTCATTGTGACAATAATTTTTTTTTAGATAATTTTCGACTGATAATTGTTATTTATAGTTTTCTTGGTTGATGTACAACAATAAGGCCAAAAATAATTAAACAAGATTTCAATAAAAGTAATAAAAACTGCAAAATTGATGAAATTGTAACTTAAAGAAAGTATTGCCTCTGCGAGCCTGTATTACAGTCTGCTTACGTTGTGGCATCGACTCTACCAAGTGCCTAATCGCTAAATTGTCAATTTGATCCCATTCTTGCTGAAGCATCATTGATAATTCTTCTAGGGTATCTGGGGCGGGGACGCGAGCTCTAATATTCCTTCCTAACATGTCCCAGACATGTTCGTTGGGATTCATGTCGGGACTTCTCGGGGGCTATTGCATTCGGTTAACACCAACAGCGTCAAGAAATTCATTAACAACTCTGGCGACATGTGGCCGTGCATTATCGTGCATCAACATAAAATTGTCGCCAATAAAATGGGCAGAGGGTATCACATCATCTTGAAGAACATTTTTAATGTACCTCTGAGCGTTAATAACTCCCCTATTTTTTACAACAAGGTCTGTACGTACGTTCGCAGAAATTCCGCTCTACACCATATTCGAACCTTAGTTGAAAGATAGCCTGGAAACATATTACATTGAGAATATCGTTCGCCGGTCCTGCTCCACACTTTTCCACGACCATCTGGCGCTCATAGGCAGAAGCGGGACTCATCAGTGAAGAGTACTTGACTTCACTGCCCCATATTCCAATGAACATGTTCACAAGCAAATGCAAGTCTGCTTACTCTTTGCTGTGTGTTAAGCTCTGGGCCATGGGCAGGTCTTCTTGCCATTAAATTAGCTTCATTAAAGCGTCTTCTGATCGTTCTGTCATTTACATGCACATCTCGAACCTCTGCAAGACGATTTCTGATTTGAACAGCAGTCAAATTCCTGTTGCGAAGAATCGTTAGGGTAAGAAAATAGTCATCTCTAGCGTTTGTACATCTTTGACGACCTGTTCTAGGGCGTCGATTGTAAGATTCAGTTTCCAAGAATTGCCTCCACGTTCTGGATACTCATGATTCAGAAGTTACAAGAACTTGTGCAACGTAACGTTGAGACCGATCATCCTGAATCAAAGCAATTACTCTTGCTGCGTCCACTGCATTAATAGCCATGAAAACAACTTATTAATGACAAAATGTAAACAAATTATTAAATTAAGTCTTTAGGAAACGTTTGGAAAACAAAAAATCAACTGCAACACAATATTGACAATGGCGTAGATACTTTCAGTAAGTTATTTAAGCAAGAGAATTTAGTTACCATGATGATCATGACTCTCCCGATTATTGAAAATGTCCTATTCACCGATGAGCAAAAAAAAATGGACAAAAAGTGTCCTCAGATAATTTATTTAAAAAAATAATAGTGAGTCGCTTTTTGTGCCGGTGAGTGTACATATATTTATACATTTTATTATTTTTCAGGGATATTTTTAAATATTTAAGGCAGTATCAAATAACAGGGAATCAAATGTTTATGAAAGTTCTTTATTCGGTAGAATGAGAACTTTTTTCAGGAGAATGGACCAATACTTATTCTGTATTATACTTGATTTGCTCTTATTTGATTATGATTAGTTGCTTTTAGGTTTTATGAAGTGCTTTTAAATTGCTAGTGTGTGTACTGAAGATGGCAGCTTCACTGCCGAAATACGTATCTACGAATATAAAAATTATTGTGGGCGGAGATTAATTTTTTAATTATTTCTTAAACCACAGTTTCTTTTACTATATTTAGTTTAGATTTCTTTAATTGTATCGTATTGATTTTTTTAATTGTATCAACGATTAAATTTGTATCACATAAAAGAATTAATCATTGTATATATCGACTTCAATTATTGCGCAGCGTATGTAGAAAGAAAAATGATGATCTAAGATTGTTTTGGATGTAGATGAATTGAAGAAAAAGAATAATGAAAGAGGAGGGGCAAATTATGCACACCAATTCTTGAACGTTTGCTGTATTATGGAACACAGAAGAAAAATTAAAAGAAAGAAAACCCAGCTGCAGTTAGCTAAACGTTACTCAACAATTTTTGTGTACTTCTTATAAACTTGAATAAACATTTAATAGTTGAAAGTTTTTTGCCTTTTTTTTTTAATTGGTATTAAATATACAGGGTGTGTATTGCTGATGTTCTTTTTGGGAAAAATCGGCTGTACAAAGCGCTTTCATAGAGGCACATGACAGTTCATATCAAATTTGGAAGAATTAGCATATTTTTTAAGTTCTTCCCCATACACAATATGTTCTGAACGTGCGATTAATTCCAGAATTACGAAAATTTTCCGTGCCACTGTAGAGATAAAGTGGGTTCTGTAATTATCACGTAACGCTCACAGTATACGTATAGGCTTCCCATTACTATGTGCAAATCATTCTCAGAATGTAATCTTGCATTATCAAGTCACATTTTAATTCATGGAACACATGAAACTAGAGCGCTTAATACAGATAAAACTTTCGATTTTTATAGTTGCCATTCGATGTATCACGATATGTAGTAAACATCGTAATTTTTCGTGTGTAAGACTGATAAGGATAAGTCTTAAAAATTAAAGATATTTAGAAATTACTTTGTGTCTAGTTATTTTCAGTTAATGTTTTGCTTACGTTTGCCAAAAATTATTATACAGTTTGTGCTTGATCAAGATAGACAGGTGATCTTGATATGAAATAAAATAAATAAAACAGGTATGTGTTTTTATTGTAATAATATTAAACCTGTAGGTATATAGGTTATGTTCGCAATTTCTAATTTCTAAAGCACTCCCTACCTTTCAATCTCATTTGCAAGTGTGTTTTAATTTTAGTGAATGTTAATAATAATGAGTTACCGCATCCACATGGATTAAAGTTGATCTCGAATTAAAGCGAAGAAAATCCTATGTTTAATCTATGGTTAATTAAGAACGAAGTTGATGCAACTCAGCCTGAGAGTTTTGAATGAAACATTGTCCACAAGTTTAATTTTATCAAACTCAAATCTTTGATAAGTGAGAAATTAAAAGTATCAACAAACGTTGTTTATTTTGTGTTTAACGTTTGTGATTACGAATATTTTATTTGCACGCATCCTAAGGTTTTTTGAGTATTTAATTGATCAGTTTCGTACCCAGCACTACATGGTCGCACATTTTATCGAGTTTTATAAACAGTGATAGAAAGTTCAGCGCTTATCGTAAACGTTCAATGCTAGACTCATTAAATTCTAATAAGTTTTCGAGACCCGGCATTTCATGTTCGGTCATAGTCATAATAACTATGCGCAAACTTCGGTAACATTGTTTTTATTTTATGGTCGTTGAAAATTTAGTATGCAATTTACAATATTGAATATTTTTTGGTGAGTGCATTTTATAGCGAATCTTCACAGTTGTGTTTAAAACCTGAAGCATTTCAAATTTAATCTGTTGAAAATCAGGTAGTATACACTTTGCATGATATATTTTATATGAAAACTAAAAGGATTACGATTCGCAGTGAAACATATCAATAAATTATGTCGTTTGAATGACGCAAACGAATAACAAAATAATGGGTTTAATTACGAAATTGGCTCTAACTTAGGCCTATGAAATCCTTTATGTGTAACTTGCGAAAATTTAGCGGCACGTAAGAGTTGTAAATTAATGGTTCAAGTGCCAAATAAAGCGACTAAAAATAGTATCCAAGGCAATTTCGTGATAACATGGCGTGAAAAGAAAGTTTTTCCGATTTGATTATATCATGTTATTTACGGTGGGCAGAATTGATAACATTCTTCGTCTTCTTCGATTTAAGAGGTTACGTATAAATTATAACATATTTAAAAATATTTTATGAATTTGTTATTTGAACAATATAGAACGGTTTCCGAACGAAATCTGGATTCATCTCTATTTGAAGACATTGGAAAGCGTCCTCAAAAAAGTTCGTGTAAATAAAATGTATTACTGTAATATTGTTGCAACAACCTATAGACACATTGACATAGAAGATTATTTAACGAGCGTGAGATGATATGTTTGTAAAAGCATAAAACTCGATTCTGCATGCACCTGTTGACCCCATACTGTGTTCATTCAAATCATTAGAGTCGTTACCACTTTCTGTTTGAGTTCCCAGATTAAAAGAACACAAGAACATTATGTAAAGTTGAAATGTGTTTTACCCCATTTCTAAAGGCATGTATTCATGTTTAGTATATTCGTAAGTTTTCTCAACTTCCTTCCCTTTTCGTTTACATGTAATTCGCAGTATGTAGTTTTGTTTTCCCCTGCCTGTGCTTAAGTGGCTGCTTGTTATAGGTTAGGTGCAATGGATAGTCTGCACGTTTCTGGACAACAAACCAATAGCAAAACATCAAGTAGAAGTACTTCCCCTTGTAGACACCGCATAGAACACTCCCATCATTCACATCACACTAAAACATTAAGTCATGGCTCTGCAGAAAGTACTAAGGTAAGTTGTATTCGTAATAAGTTATAAACCGTAAGGAGTTTTAGTTTATATTTTTAGAAATTGAAAATAAATAACAAAAATTACGTAATTCCATTCCATTTAGAGCACTTATAGCATGAGGACTGATCAAGGCCATAAGCCTTTCAACTTGAGATAATACCCTATTCGATTGTAAATAGGGAACACCTTCGCAAGGGGCTAGAACGCACAAAGGCTCTTTTACGTATCTGTAAATCAATTACCTGTATATTTCAACCTTAAATACATTTCTAAATTGGGTTACTCTTAGACTTAACAAAATCATGTGAATATGCTTGAATAACAAATATGTATGTATAACGCTAGTCTGAGAAATGAACATGACTGTGCATAAACAAACTATTGTTTAAAGCTCCAAGTATTTTAATTATTAAATGAGTTCGTGTTCTTTTATGTGCATACATACAAAGCTATAATTATTGTTGTTATGATCGTTAATCTGTAATTTACCATGGTGCAATAGATAAATTGCAGTGAATGTTTTTAATATGCATAAAGAATTCTGTTTGTTGAATTTATTTATAAAGATACACTGTGAGTGAGTCATAGCTTAGTTTCTTATTTTTTTTAGATTATTTGTATGTATTTAATATTTCTGTGCCTAATGCGGAGATAGCAGACGAGTGAGTTCATTTTAATTGTTGATTTGTCTGCAGTGAAAACTCCTTTCAGTAATTATTTAATTCTCGTTGATCTCACAGTTCAAAACCTTTTATCGAATCCTTGCGATCCATCCAAGCGCGGGTCAAAGTTCCAGACTGTATAAGGTCATCGGTCTGTTTAGTAGATTTTGAAGTATAGTCATGGCAAAATCGTGCAAAGCACTTAATTTGTCATGCAAATGCCGTTTAAATTATTCCGTTTTCGTGGCCGGTTTTCGCTAGGTATGGTAATTTAATAAACACATAAAATTTAATTCTTATTTTTCATTTAGTTTCTCTAGTTCTAGCTCTTAATTGAGAGTATGATACTGAACAAAATGTTTGCCAAATCATTTTTTTATTGAATTATGTACTGATAAATATAATTTAGAGTATAGAGATAACGAAAACAAATTCAGATAAGAGAAAATGTAAAAAAATGAACTAATTTTTTTGTCTAGAATTGGGTCATGCTAAATCATAAACATTTTGTAAGAGGATCATAGGTTTGCGAAGATAATTTTTTCCATCTGATACTTTCACTATAAACAATGCTTATCCTCTTTATTCCTAGCCTAAAATGTATAAAACTTTTTTTTATTTGTGATTTTCAGTTATAGTAAAAATGATGAAATTTTTAATGTTTTATAACACGAAGATTACATGCTTTTTTTGTTATATTCCTAATTATTTAATTAATGTGAATATAATTACATCATTTTCGTAAATAATACGATCATAAAACGCTTAAAGCGTGTAATTTAATTGCAAGTACACACCAGCGTTTATTTACAAGCAAAGTTCGTGATGCATGCAAAAGTTCAAATTAATTATGCACCTAATGTTATTTATGCAAAACAATTTTAATTACTTCTCACTAAACATAAAAACGGAGCGAAATTAATGTATTTTGAAACGTAAGTAAAAGGTTTCTTGTAATTTATACAAACGAGAAGTAATGGTTTTTGTATTTTTAATAAGAAAAAAATCGTCGTTTTCGATATAACACAAATTTATTTTCAATTTTTTGATATTACTTTTTCTCCAAAAGACGTGGAACAAGTCTAGAATTATAATAATTAGACTTCGGACATTGACAACGCTCCGAAAAGTCCGAAACCTGATAATAACATACATTTTCCTAAATTTATTTAGTCTTAGTATATGTTTAAGATATTAAATTATTATTATGACGCGCCCGAACGTACCACCTTGTTTGTTGACCTTACGGACAACTGAATAACTAATAAAAGCGGTCCAAACAAAATAAACTAAACTTATTGACAAATTAATTTACTGGACCGAAAAATTTATTGACTGAACTCAGTGAAAACTAAACACGTAATCACCGCAGGTTCACTTCGAAGAAATTTCGAAAAAGGTCGACAATGTTATTGTAATAAACCACGCAATTCCCTAGACCTAAGCAAAATTACTCTACTGACTTACAAGCTACCTGCGGCAACCCTTTCGGAAATTCCTGCAATTAAAACCTTCCCTGTTTATGGTTCGCGATCGTTTATCAAAAAACGGGCCCTACGTTGTCGTAACTGGATTCTACTTTTGGTGAGACGGTGAATAAATTTGAGAGATTAAAGGAACTAAATACGGAAAAATAAAAAAAATGCAGGACATTAAATTTAATTAAAAAGGTAAAAAACTCCTTCTACCAGCCACTGAGAGATCTGGTAAAATGAGGGTAAAACATCGTTTGAAAACAATATAAAAATTACGATATACGTTTATCAAGAATTATAATAAAATTCGCTTAACGTATTTCACGTCGAATATCGTAGCGATCTAACTTACTTCAATCCACACAGCTGGTGGCTTAGTGCACACGCAATTAGTGGCTGTGGCAACTTTGTGTCTTAAATTAGATCAACAATTAATTTTTCTTCAAGATAGCTTTGTCTTGGTACTAGTGTTTGCCACCTTAGATAGTACTCGAAGACGCTATGAATAATCAACCAGCGCACAGTGTGACAGTGTGTCTACAGTGAATTTATCAATGGGAATTATTAATTGATTAATCAGATGTTCGGGGAAGTATGTGATACAAAAGGCCGCCCCCGGCGATCAATTTGCAAGATAATTAACAGCAACTGCCACTAGTTTTTCAGGGACTCTTTCCAGAGGTGATGGAATAACCCTATCTCTAGCTAATTAACCTAATTAACGTAGGCCACAGGGTAGGATCTTTGTCTACTACGTCCTCATGCCTTAGAGGGTGGTACAATGTACGCCTTTTTTCAGATTCCTCTACGTCGTTTTTCGTTGGCTAAACATATTATAGAACTAATTTGTTTGCGCGAAGGACCCAATTGACTGTTTTATCGGCACTCCGCTTTTGCGGTTATGGCACTTTCAGTCTCTCGACATATTGCTTTCAATTAACCTGCAAATCTTTCGGCAAAAACAACACTTCAGTCCACATACAGGGTGTGAGAGAAGTTCTGTTAAGAAGATGTCTATTTATAGGTAGTTCAAATTGTTTGACCTTGTAATTTTACGGGATTCGTAGCAAGTATTAAATTTGTCTTGATTTCTGAGTTAGACTGTGCTGGCCGCACTGTGTTCCTCGGCAGATATAACTTTGCCTGGCCAGTGGTTTGAGCTGCAGATTTTCCTGAACAAATCGAAATAACACCGATAGCGTGTCTCCGAATTACCAGAGAATATCACAAAAAGGTAGAACTAAATTACAAAAAAATACTGTATTTGAAATCGACCAATAGAAATATTGAACTTTACAGATTTTTCGAGTCACATATTGGTGAGCCAATTCAAAATAATTCTTAAGCAATTTATACCACCAAGTAGGTGAAAAGAAATATAAATTCATGCAAATTTACCTATCCGCGATGCGCACCTCATACACACTCACGCACTTGTTTTTATATGCACTCGCGTCGATGAATTCGCGGCGCGACTCGAGTTTTTTTGTTTGTTTTAATTGCTCTTTTCTTAATACACTGTGTTTTTGACCGTCCCGAAATAATATGAGTTAACTCCAATTATGAAAAATAGATGAAAACAACTGCAATGCAATCAGAGAAAACCTTTTCGAGTTAAATTAAAATTTAACTGTTCGTTCGAACGATTAGAATCTTTCTGTCCTCCGTTTTTGATTTTCTCTTCGCAAGTAACAAATTATACTCCTCTCTATGCCCCCGAAGCAAATTTTAAAAACCTCCCTTGACCAATAACCGCTATTTTAGTTAAAAAAAAAATCACGCCTCTTGCTCGCTCCCTGTACTACTAGTAAATTACCGAACTGTAATTAGTCTGACAGATACTTGACTCCGGGCGGTCTTGCTCATGGTTGAAACTTTCCAACTTCTTCAAAATAACTCGACGCTGTATTGACATATTTATTATTTCCCGTCCTTTCGTTTAACAATTTCCAAGACAAAAGACCAAATGGCAATTCCTTTCTACGGGCGATGTAAAATTATCCTTTTTATAACATTTACAGTATTTCTAGCACTTGCGTGACAAATTCTAAACCGTACGACAAAATTTTAGAGCGGCCTGATTTATGATGGACAGCAACAATGCTACAAGTGCCGTTTTCGAACAGGGTGTTCTAATAGACCGTAAATTTGGAAACCGGGTCGTTCCGGTGGCGTTTTTCGCCTCATAAAATTTGTTTCCTTTGGTATCTACAATTTAAACAAACAGAAAACCCGATTTGTTTTTAAATATCAAAACCCCGACCGTTTCATTATTGTAATTTGTTAATAATTTTTTTTATTATGCAATATAATATTGCAGAAGGAATCTATTATTAGCCAACTTGTCAGATAATAAATTGAATTAACATGAGGGCTTTGTATTTAACACACTGATATGACACATGCTCGTATTTATAGGTTAATTGCTTGGGGCACGTGAATTTTCGCACTCTTAAATTCAAACCGGACATTCCCAGGTTTATCGCCTGGTATGTTATTTGTGCGTCATGTATGTACAGCGTCTAAAATCTATTAAACCCACTTTTATCCAAATATTTAGAAATGGCCGAGCAATTACTCTGATAAACTAAAGAATTTACGTAAATAAATATTTGCTTAGGCTCCTTCAAAAAATATTTATAAATTCCAGCCAAATTTACTTTTACCGACATAGTAACATATTGTTAATTTATTCAGGAATTGTGTGAATTTTAAGAAAAAAAAACGTGATTCGAATTAGAATACATTCTGATTTACGTTTTACTGAACGGTTAACGTTAATCAATTTTACAGCGGAACATTAATCAAAAGTTATTTTAGAATTTATTACAGAAAATAATACCCATCGATTTTAATGCCATAAAAATGATGTTCCTATTAAATTCAAAAATAAATTTGCAACTAGCAGACTTCTCATTCATTAGTGTTCTGTGGCTATTGAACGACGAAATCTTTCTGAAAAAGAGGGACGCTATTGATCTTCATAAATTATAAAAAGAATTTCGTATCGGATGTATCGGTTCACATAATAAATACTTGACATTATGCAACCTTGATTTCTAAATGGATCCACGTTTGTACTTCACGTACGTCCGTGGCAATGTGACTTGCGTTTCTAAACTCCCAGTTTGCAATCATTAGAAAATTGCGCGCACAATATTCCAATTTATTTGCATAACATAAAAATTTTAATTGCGTACGTCAATTTAAATGGGGGCCAATGAAAAAAATTATTGATTGCTTCGAAAATGGTTAGTTACTTGTGGCTAAGCATCAACAATAACGTTTTGGTAAGTTTTTACTTTGCGTACATTACCTCAAATTATATCTTACGAAGATTGCGCTTTGAATACTTGAAGTTAATAAAGAAAAAGCACTTATGGTAATTTATAGCATTTATTTCTATATCCCACTTGGGCTATGATGTACGTAACAAACCACATAACACTTTTTTTAATCTCATGTTTTTAGAGAATTTGAAATAGAATGCTATTAGAATTCGCGTTTTCCTGAAAAAGATCTTTACGACTGTATGTGTACCGTGACCTGTTCACTTCCTTCAATCTATTAGCACGCCATTTCGTAACGTGATTGCGGAAGCCGTAAATTATCTGCAGGAATTAGTTTTTCGCCATTTTCTACAGATTATACAATTTTTACGCTATTGATCGGTGACACGAGAAATTCGTGTAAGTCTCCTAATTGGGTACGCCAGTAATTAACATGCAGACTTCCTGATAGTTACTCGATTAATCACAGCTTTTGCACATATATGTACACATATAGTCAGTATAGTAAGTAATTACGAGTGTTTAAATTATGAATCACTATGTGCAGAGCAAAATATGGATTACTAGTCGAGATATACAAAGCATTGTTTCTTTGCAGTATTGGAAGTGAAAGTATATTTAATCGTGACGTACAAGTAATTTTTTTAAGTTGTATTGCCATTTTATTTTGAAACTTAATTATTTGGCGACTTAATTACGCTGATTATAATAATCCAAATGAAATGACCCTTGCCTTCTTTATGCCGATAGTTATCTTGGTTTTTGTGTAATAGATCTGGCATTGCGTGTGCAAATGTCGTCACATGTATTAAGGATTGCCAAGCATACGCTGCCATTGTTCGTCTTAATGTAAACGTTTTTATTTGATAAATTTCATAGCGAAAGCTTTGCTTTAGTACATACCACATTTTGGCTGAGAGCCACAATTGATTAGTTGGCATTTCGTATTCGTTTGTGTTTTTCTACCGTATTTATAACTTGGTGTTGACATAAAAATAAGGTTCTCGTGGAGAACTTATTTTATTTTATATTTTCTTCAATTTTAAATTTCTTTAATTGTTAAAAAATCTGAAGACAGAATTTTTATTCGCCATTTTCTATGTGTGACTTTTCGTCTAATTTGTTCTTTTTTTAATTAAATGAAATATTAAAACACTATTTAATGATTTACGGATTTAAAATTGAAAAATAAATTAATGTAATCTTTCGCTTTAATTAAAACAATTAAAACTCATGAATGCAAAGAAAAAATGGGAATTAGTTAGTTAGTAGAAAAATGATACACTTTCTCATCTTTTGCTTTTTGAAATGCACTTTATGATTTGTTGCGACTATGTATTCTCATCAATGAAATTTTGAAACAAAGCTCTTTGTTATTAACATGTTTAAGTGAGTGAATCACGTTCTTTGACTCAGAATAAAATACGTATACTAACACACTCACGATTTAAGTGAGGCTTGGAATATATATACACTTGATGATATTTAATGGAAATACGGAAAAGGCTTTTATTTTTTAACATTTTTTCTATATCTACATATGCTTTGTGAGAATTGCAAAAGTTTCACAAAACTCGTAATACAGTGTTTCTCGAAACTAACGGAAAGGACTCCACCCACCCACCCACCTGACATTAATAGAACCATGCCAGGACCGTAACCGGCCCAACAAAAAAATCTTTTCATAGTTTTATGTGTGGTAACGCCCATATCATGTCCGTCAGACACCAGACCGTACCATGGGCGTCATCTCATATAAAACTATGGAGATAATGTTTCTGCTTGTGTGGTCTGGTTACGGTCCTAGCATCGCCCTATTTTGGTCAGGTCTATTGGACGAAGTCCTTAAATTCAAAAAAAGTTTCAGAAAAATGTACGGACATGTCGTTTTTTATTTTTAAATCATCTAAAGATGTAATTTTCAACCCCTCACCCCTCAACTCACAAGCGTTAGCAACTCCAACTTTAAAAATTCAAAGAGCAAAGTACTCTTTGTGTGATACCTCATTTAATAGCATTTTTTATGTCGAATGCAATAAATAAAACTTTTTCAAAATCGATTGGTAAACAACTGAGCCCCCCCCCCCCGGTCTTTTCATCTCCAATTAAATTCCACAGTAACGATTGTGATCACAATTGCTACTATGGGAATAAGCCGGCAGATAAAGTTAACTGGAGATGAAAAAGCCGGGCAAACAAAAATGTATTCAAACGAAATACGAAAAAAACTTAATTTGTTCTTTTTTTAAACAATAAAGTAATACACTCACCAGGCAAAAAATTCGATCCGTGTGACAATTTTTTCAAAAATAAACTGATTTGCGTAATTAACGTGCGAATTAGCTTTATAATCCTTTCAATTACTGTTATTTATTATTTTTGGCAAAAATTCAATGTAAACAATGGATTGCAAGTGATAAGATGTAAAAACCAGGTTTACTAGGTTTTTATTTTATACGTTCTTGCCTCGTATACCGTAGTATTGTAGGTAGTGGTCTCAAGACTGTCATGAATATGTCAAGTAGACATCACATTTGACAAAATAACGGTCCTAAATTCAACGAACACTACAGGCAATACCCCTAGTTCAGGATGGACGCTCCCAATATTACGTAGCAAGAGTTCTTGGTGTTTCAAGTTGCATGGGAATGGCTTTTGAAGAAAGCGGATTACATGAGAAGAGCACACTCAGGGAGAAAGAGGTCCATTACGGCTCAAGATCATTATTTGACCTGAAAATCCTTAAACAATAGGGAGGCTACTGCAGTCACTTTGCGAAATGATCTAGAAGAGGTAAGAAACTTGCCCGTAAGTGAGAGGACGGTGAAATGACATTTAGAGGAAACTGAATTGAGAACAAAAAATCCTGAAATTGGCTAGAGTTAACGAGGTAGCAACGAGTAGCCCGACTCAAAATTGGGGAGGGATTTTTTTTACAGATGGATCTCGATTTTGTTTGAGGTCCCCCGATGGTCGCCAAAGAATGAGACGAAAGGTTTGCTCAATGCAATTTTGTACCTTGGCTTAGTTTCAATGGGTTTCAATTAGTTTTATGGTCTGGGGTGGTATTTCCATTGGTGCTCGTTAATGGAGAATTCCTTACTGCGGACAGGTACATTAGGGAAATACTAGAACTCCATGTTGTACCTTGTTTCAATTATTGGTAACGACTGCAGGCTAATAATGCATGATAACGCCCACAATCATATTGCGCGGGTAGTAAATGAGTACCTGAATGAAATCGAAATCCCCTGTATGAACTGTCCAGCTTGAAGTCCCGACCACAACCCAATCGAGCACGTGACATGGATAAGTAGACGTGTCCGAACTAGAATTCCACTTCTAGATAATTTGGCGGCGATGGTTGAAGAGTGAAGACCAAAACAACATTCGCCACCTGATAGAATATGATCAGACGCATGGAAGCTGTTATTAGGGCTAGAGGAGGGAATACTTACTGCTAGATCCATTATGTAACATTCAAGAGCATTTGTTCATGTAAGAGATTTAGCCTAAATTTTGTTATATTTAATTAAACTTAATTTAATTTTCACCATTTCGATTCAATACGACCTAAGTGCCTTCTAAAATTGCTACAGATCATATTCAATACCACAAAAGCACACGTAACATTCAAGCACCATAATTACATCCCTAAAACTCAGTGGTTTGAATTTTCTGCCGATGAGTGAAGTAGTGTCCTAATCTAGAGACAAACGCTTGTTGAATATTGTCTACCATTTCAGGGCTGAGTGAGCGAATTTCTTGTCGAATTTCTTTACCTCCTCAGTGTTTGGAGATCTTTTAAAATACATTTTAGCTTTTGAATAACACCAGAGGAAATAATCCAAATGGGTTAAATCCAAAGATCTTTCCAGCTACTTAATAGGTCCTCGTCTACCAATCCATCGATTAGAAAATATTTGGTCGAGATATTTCCGTATTGGATGCGCGTAATTGCTACAACCAAATTCAGGGTCTTATACATTAGGAAACATTATCGCTAAAACCGGAATTAATTCAAGGAGGAAGTCCAAATACTGTTCACCACTCAGCGTTTCAACAAAGTACGGTCCAATAATTCGATTACCCACTATTCCAGCCAACACTCGTTAGCCTCTTGGGGATATTGGGTGGTCGCCTTCATCGTCCAATGCGGATTTTCAACCTTCCAATAACGGCAATATTGCTTACTGATGGTACCATTTAAGCGAAATGATGCCTCACCAGAAGAGAAAGTATTTCTAATGAATGCGGGATTTACATTAGAGAGTACCGTCATTGCTTCGCAAAATTGCTCTCGTCAGTCAAAATCATCATCGGACAGCTCTTGCCTTAAGTGACTTTGTAGGGATGGAATTTTTTGCTTATGTATGTAAACTGTATTTTTTGACGTATTAAGATGTGGAGCGACTCCCACGAGGATTGAATGTGGATCTTCTTGCACCATTAATATTCATCCAATTGTCTATCTTCAGCTAAAGCTGATTTATCTCTTACATGTCCAAGATTTGTTCTCAATTCGACTCACCGTTGATTGCGATATTGGAGGACGGTTTGGGTGAGTTTCATTGAACCAAATACGAACTTCTCCATGCATCCAAATTACAATCTCCAATCCCAATCATCATTAAAATTTTGTTTTGTTCGGCCTCAGTAAGTCTCATTTTTGCTATCTAATCGTTAAGCAAGTAACACATACTTGAGTACGAAATATCAATAAATTCTATTTAACTATTAACAACATGCTGTTGTTTTCCCCAGTTAATGCTGCAGCCGTATCAACGCAATATTGGCATTTTCATCTCAATACATTTTGTTGAATATCTCAGTTGTTAATCAACCGATTTTGAGAAAGTTTTATTTATTGTCAGCATAAAAATGTTATTGGATATAAATATTTCATAGAATTTATCCGTTATTTTCGGGAAACTCTGTGTATTAATATTCATAATAACCCAATTTAATAAATCTTTAAAGAAATGCATACATCGAAGGCTGAGACTGAACCGTAGATGCTAGGTGACAGCATTCTTGAGTATTTAATCAATACTTTTAAAGCCTCTTCTTAGAAGTAATTTTAATTAACTTGTCACATTGATGATACTTGCATTACACGTACTTGGTTGTCATTAGCCCTAATGAGTGAGTGTCCTCTGAAAAATAAAATAGTCATACTTAACGAAACTGTTTATTCCCTCATTTAACATTTCCATTATTTATTTAATGATGAATCGTCTTAAGTCTTAATTAACTATTTTTGTGTTATTTCGTTTTCTTGCCCTACACACATTCTATATTAGAACATTTAGATATTTTGTAAGCGAAATTATTTTTAGACCAGGAAAGTAAAATTTATTTTAGGTTTTGGTTTGTTGTTTTTTCGTCAACATTTTACAGAATTGCTTATTTTCGCTGGGACTTATATATTTTTTTTTGTTGGCGACGACTACGTTTGTGCCGGAAATAGCTAATGAAATTTCCGGACTGTTTAATAACTCAGTTTCTGACGTTTAAAATGTAATTTCTTTATTTAAAAGTTACAGCAACTTTATAAGACCTAACAATGAGTTTTATCTTTGAAACTTACAAAACAAAACAAAATGTGTTTCACTTTGAATTCAGTTTAGCTAAAGATAAAGAGCAACGTGTAAAAATGTAAAATCCAAGAATTACCTATACGTTCAAGGTGGTTTTATTACCTAACAACTTAATAGATTGGAATTTAAAAAAAAAATATGTAAATGAAAACAGATATGTATTACTTAGGAATGACATGACTTATCCTGAGACTGGCAATTAATGCGCAGTGATAGAGATGAGTAATGAAGTGCATTAAATGGTATATTCCATGTGTAGATAAAATGTTTAAAAAACATTCTATGAAGTTGGTTTATTGTACGTTGTACACATAATCCTTGAACTCTACCAGGTTATCACATGATCTCCATGTGAAGGTTTAGTTTTTCATATACAAGTAACAATAGACTTTGTCAATTGTGATTCTTTTTCTATATTAATAGGTATTCAAATGACGCTTTGTTTTCTCATAACGGGTACACTTTAATCTTGCAGTCGCAGCGGAGCCCGACGACGCTTCGTAAGTGGTGCGTTTGCTTTGAATAGAGTTTAAAAATAGTTACAATTTCAGAGTTTTATTGTGAATTGTCTGCAAGCGCATTGATGGTCGTGAGCTTGAAGTATGTACGTTCTTGTGCTTTATTGTCTTGGCTAACAGACCTAATGAAATCGGTTCGCTGTTTATTTTCTAAATTTAAAACCCCCGTGTGTACGTTACAAAAATAACACATTTCGAAATGAAATCCTAAAGAGAGAGGTGCACGTACAAATCAGATGTAAGGTACGTGAACTATACATTCATTGGCAAGAGTTCATTTACTTATTGTTAGATTTTTTTTATAACTTAATTTGATTATATTTTTTCCATTATAATATGTAAGTGTCCTTTGTATTTAATTGTTTTGTTTCACCAACAGGATATTATTTCTACTTTTTATTTTTTTTTTCAGTTTAGATTGATTGATCACATTTTAAAAGAGTCTAAAGTAGTTATTAAAGGCCCACAAAGGTCGTTCTAATAAAGAATTTGAAACCTTACAGTTATTTGTAGCAAATTTCTCTGAAATACTTACATGTTGCAGTTGTGATGGACCATAAAGTTTTCCGGCTATGTAAAATACGTTTGATTTAACTGCTGCGACGTTATATTTAGCAAGAGGGAAATGTTCAATGTACATGACCTTGTGTTCTGTACACAACATAAATAGCACTAGGGGCACTATTAATAACCACATCAGAGATTTACTAAAAGAAAAATCTGTTTGTTTTCAGTGTAACAAGTCTAACAGGACCGACCTAATAGTAAGTGAAACTACCAGATTTAGATAAATTGGTGTTTTTGAAAGTCTGAGAGAAAATCGTTGTTTAAGGGGAAAAGTTTCTTCCTCGATATATAATGAGTGGCAGAAGCTGTACGTTATATTCATTACGACATTCTTGATAGTTATCAACAAAACTCAAGTAACTTTTGAGCGAGAGCTTTACGTAAAATGTGCTTCTATCGTTTTGTTCTAATTTTCGTTAAAATAGGACGAAAATGTTAAATAATTGAACGAACATAAAGGACCGTACCCTAGTTACCTGTATTCATAACATAACGTTCTCTAAACTATATTAATTCAAAATATATTGCTTTTGCTAACTTAGGGAGGTATCTTGTTATCTTCGAACGGAAGCATAAGTTATGGGACAGTATCGTTGCAACTTCCTAAATTGGAAGTACGTGTAACCGGTACAAATAACAAAGTAGTTTGTTGTTCGATTAAACGAAATTCCCCCTTCTCGAATTTGCAGATGTGATTAAATTGATAAATTTTATTACTTGTTTTAGTCATTAAGTTGTAAAAATGGCCCTCCGAATTTTCTGTTGATCTAATGATTGCATTAAGTTTTTGGGTGAATTCAAGAAATTATTTTCTAGTCTCAAGATGGCGTGACTCCATCAAATCGATCGACGAGGCATCGATCACCCACAACAAGCGTCCACAAGCCCGATATGGACGATTCAGCCCAACTGCACAGCTTAGACGACACCGGCCCTGTAGAAATCGACACCTCGGATGGCTGTTATCCATCGTCTTTCATATCCAACGGTAGCTCCGAACTGGTGAAGCAAGACGATGAAACGGATAGCACTCGAATAAACCCAGTGATCGAGCACTTGGAAAACAAAATCGTCCGAACACGAGATCTTATACGAACCGAACAAAAGCTTAGAGATGGTGAGTGGGCCAAACTTTTGCATTTCCAAATTCAAACATTATGCATTCAGATAACGTCAACGAGTACCTTAAACTGGCGACCAATGCTGACAAACAACAACTTCAGAGAATAAAGGCTGTCTTCGAAAAGAAAAATCAAAAAAGTGCTCAAGTCATCGCGCAGTTGCAGAGGAAACTGGACAATTATCAAAAACGGGTACAAGCTTTGGAAACACAGGGCGTAATGCACGGACACCGCCCAACGAGAGAAGTGTTGAGAGATATGGGGCAGGGGTTGAAGTAAGTTGCATGCGTTTGAATAATTCAGCGGAATTATAAACCCTCGTTTTACAGGAACGTGGGTGGGAATATTCGCGATGGTATCACCGGATTTAGCGGATCTGTCATGTCAAAACCCAGAGAGTTTGCGCACCTTATCAAGAATAAATTTGGAAGCGCGGATAACATTAGTCAGTTGTCAAGTAAGTACATATTTTTCGTTTTCCGTGTTCTAGTCACATTCTCATTGGATTCTTTTATTTATGAAACGATGAAGTAGTGAAATTATTTGTTGTTATTTATTGGTGGTGTTTCTTGCATTTTGGTCCTGTGTTTCTTACATGTTCTTCTTTTATTCACTGCCACTTTATTGGAAATCGGTAAAAAAAAGTCATAGCCGTAGAAGGTAAACTTTAGAAGGGTAGATGTAAAAGAAGGTTTTCTTTTTGTTAAATCAAAAACAGCACTTAATATATTTGTTTATTTTGAAGCACGTTAAGAAGCTTTTTATTGCGTGGAGCAGCAATTTTGCTTTTAGGATATTTGAAAATATTTTTTGTAGATTTATTTATTTCAGTACTATTTAAAGTTTGTGAATTGGAATTTTTATACAAATTGTGAAGTTATACAGGGCAATGCAATTATTTCTTTTATTATATGATACCTACACGTAATAAGTTGAGTGAGGGCAGTGAATTTAATATCAGTAGCAACGTCTTGTGGATGTCATTAATAAATATACAAGCTTCGTGTGGGGCTTAGGTAGTGGGTGTAAAGTGTCTTCTCTGCACGAAAAGTAATTGCCAATAAAACATTTATAGATACTTTGGGACAACAGTCCGGGTCTGCATATGGTTTCAAATCCTCGTTGTCGACATTTAAAGGAAAAAGTGGTGGGTTTTGCTTGTGCGTTTCTCGAAACTGCCGTTGTATCGTTGAATTACATACGTCCCCCTGTATTTACAATTTTTTTTTTTGAAAAATACAAAAAAATTCATATAAAACAGAGGGCATTGTTAGATATTACAGATGTAATCGTATTTTTCACTTACAATATTTATTTTTTAAAACAAGAAATGGCAAACTATTGTTAAGGCCGGTGTTTCACCACAAAAGATATTTGGCCTTTGTACAATACATCCATCAAGATTTTGATACTTAAGGCAAAAATCGCAATGGATCCACAAAAATAATTTCTAAACCTAGTTATTTTTTTACTCTACGGTTTCCTCGGATTATCGGCACTAGATATAATAAATTGTTGATTCGAACGAGACGTATGTAATTAATTACTGCATACAATGGCACAGATTGCATTGTGTTAAACATCCTTTGTTACTTTAACCAAGGAATTTGTGAGCGCCTTTTGAACATTCATTAACAGATTATTGATGATGTTAACAATTAGAAGGTTGTAGCAAAATTTATGTTACGTTTAGGATCCACCAAGAGGTATATTTTTTTCTCTCTAAAACAAAGTTATTTTGATTTAATCCCTACATATACACTGTGTAAACCATTAAACATAGTAGTCTGCCCAATTGTTAAGAAAAAGGAAGAAACACATTGGGATATTCGTGAGATAGTCTCTAACAATCAGCTGTAGGGATACATGAGTGAGAGCCGGGCCTCGCACTATTGCAGTCTTAATAATATACTAGTGATTCTTGAGTAGACCGACAAAGAAAATGTTGAATTATTTAAATAGATATAACTGAAAATGAAATGCTTAGTAACATAGCAAAAATATAATTATTCAAAAATACTTTGTAAACTTTAATTCAGCAGAATTAATTTTTATTAAAGAAGTTACTACAGATATTAAGTATATACAGGGTGACTGACAATTATTTCACAAGAAAAGAAATCACGATATTCCACAGTGTGAAAAAATATTAAAAAAGTCTGTGTACTTTGGTTTTCGAAAAATAATAAATCAAAAATTATATCCAATATGACGATATACAAGAAAGAGCAGCAGATAAACGAAATAAATACATAATTAAAGTAGATTCTTGTTCGGTGAAATTGTATAATAAACGGACTCTTAACATTGGTACTATCGCTCTACGTTTCACTATCGATTAATAACTTCGTCAGGAGTGAAAATAAAATGATAGTGAAACGTAGAGCGATAGTGCCAATTTTAAGTGTCTGTTTAAAATAATTTATTATGAAATAAAGTCATAAAAGTGTTAAAAATCATAAAACTATAATATAACTTTATTATTGTTACGGCGTTGGACGTTATCTTGACCTTTAAACGGAACTGATGTGATCAGCTGAAATACGAGCTCCAAAATATTTACTTGACAAACGCACGCAAATCACCTGAAGTAAAATAGTCCGTATAAATTGTATAAAATAAAAATAACAACGGCCCACCTGAACATCATAATAATAATAATAATAATAATAATAATAATATTGTCTTTATTTCCATCAAATACATAACCAGCATTAGCAATTAACAGAAAATAAAAATGACATTATGACAGAAGACAAAGGGGGCGAAGTTCAGAATATATACACCAATGAAGGTGTATACTTCTGCTTTTACACCCAACCCTACAATACCCAATCAAATACGATTTAACGGCGTGATATATACAAATTTAATCAACGATTAAAGGAGTAGTAACTCTAAAAAATTTTTAGGGAAGACAAAAACAAAAATTAATCGATGTTTCAGAAAGTCAATCATACATCTTCTGAAGCTGGATGCAGGTAAATGTTTAAAGCTCAGAGGAATATTATTGTAAATTTTGGCAATGTTAAACGAAAAAGATCTTTCAAATAATGAAGTTCGATGAAAAGGAGGAGTGAGTGAGCCTTTGTAACCAATATGAATAATGATGAACATCCGATCTGAACGAAATTTTGTTGTATAAGTAATTAAGGCATTTATTAAGAATTATATTATGAAATAAGCAGGTTGTGTGAAGAAGTCTGCGTTGAGACATATTAAGCCAATCAGTGTCCACGAGGGTATGAGAAATTCTCTGATATTTTTTAATGCAGTGAAAAAGTCTGAGACACGAGTTCTGCACCAATTGAATCCGATTACGGGTAATCGCGTCAATGCAGGGACCGTAAACAACATCGCAGTGGTTGAAGTATGAAAGAACTAGACTGTCACACAACATAATTTTTAATTTTTTTGCTATCATATAAGAGCTTTAAATTACAATATGCTTTACGAATACACGTAGAAATATGACTAGTAAACCTTAATTTAGAGTCCAATAATAAACCCAAATCTTTCACTTCCTTTAGCAAATTGCAGAGAAGAATTGTGACAAGTCGCCGGAGGCTAAAGTCTTACTAAACAAGATAGCGACAGTTTTACCTGCATTTATATGTAATGAATGTTTTTTGGACGCTGAAACTAAAGACTTCAAATCACTATTGATGGCAGAAACAGTAGAAGCAAGACCAGAACGGGGAAATGAACATAAAAGCTGAATGTCATCAGCATAAATTTGATATTTAGTGCTATTAATGTAAGCTTCAAAATTATACGTATATATGGCGTAAAGCAGTGGTCCTAAAATGGATCCCTGAGGAATACCTTGAGAAATAATAGTGGGTAAGGAGTTACGAGTGTCAACATAAGTAGTAGTTTGCATTCGATTGGTCAAATAATTTTTAAAGAATAAAATACTGGAATCAGACAAACCTATGAAATGTAATAGCTAGCAAAGTATCATGATTGAGAGTATCGAATACTTTACTGTAATCAAGAAGAATGAGGACACTATCAAGACTTGTCAGCAGCAGTAATTATATTATCTGTCATGTCAAGTAAGGCCGTAGCACAACTATGAGACGGTCGGAAACCAGATTGGCAAAGAGGATAAATGTTAAAACTTCACAATGCTCTCGTAAGTGTGTATCAACTATTTTTTCTAAAATTTTGGATAGAATGGGTAAGATACTGATAGGGCGAAAGTGACTAAAACTGGTGGGTTGCGAAATCTTAGCATCTGGGATGACAATAGCTTTCTTCCAGGAGCTAGGGAAATAATTAGACAGTAAACAAGAATTAATGATGTGAGTAATATAGGGCAAACTAATAGGGCGGCAGAGTTTAAACATAAAAGTATTTATATACATTTATACATTTATATCATCAGAGCCAGTAGCCGAGGATTTGATTGTGCGAAAAATTTGAAGTATGTAATCGGTGTCAGCTAAGGAAAAGGAAAATTTATTTTCAATGTTGAATTTGACATTATTTAAGTAGAACTGTATAACGTCATCATTGGATGAACGATCATGAGGGACCGAGTTCATAAAGTAATTATTAAAATCATCCGCGTCCAATAAATTCGTAGGTAGGGAAGGAGTAGAAATGTGTCCTAAGTTAAATTGTTTTAGAATTCTCCAAAGGTCTCAAGGAGATTTGTTATTTAACAAGTAGTTAAAAAAAGGTTTCTTCTCCGCACGAACAGCGTTTGTGGTTAAGTTGCGTAACGACTTATAATAATTCCAGTGTTCTAAATTTCGAGTTATTTAAAATTTTTTGTATGTTTTATAACTCAAATGCATCATGAGTTTCAAATTGTCAGTAAGCCAGGGTGCACGAGGCTGGGAAAACTAGTAACAAAAGGCACATGTAAATCGAATAGGGAAATAATTTGATCATTAAGGAAAAGTAGTTTTTCATCAATATTAATTAAATGAAAAATGTAATGAAAAGGAACTAACGAAAGATCATGTATAAATTGTTTTTCGTAAAAATTACTAAAGTTTCTATAAGTTCGAAAAACTGGTTTCCTGATCGGCATTTCAGCAGAGATATTACAAACGATTAGGGCATGATCTGAAATATGCAAATTAATAACACCAGTATCAGTAACAAGTTCAGTATTTGACACGAGAATTAGGTGGATAAGAGAAAAACTACTGTTAGTCACACGTGTAGGAGAGTCAATTATCTGTCTAAGTCCAAAAGTTGAGAGCATGCTATTAAAATTATAGGTAATCGGCTGATCAACTTTGAAAATCACCTAAACAAAATAATTCATCCTCGCAAGGAATAACTTGGGCCAAGGTAGACTCAAATCTTAATGCTTTAAAATCATTGAGAGGTCTATATGTAACACCCAAAGCATATTTCTTTCCACGGATAGTAATTTTTCTCCTTTGCTAAACAAATAAAGTACTATAACACGAAAACAATTCAAATTTCCGTATTAAAAATTTGTAGATTTTCATTAATTTCGATTGTATTACAAATATTCTACAAACTGGCGTGACATTTTTAATTATAAACCATTTATAGGATTTTTAAAATATTTTTCGCCTAATATGTGATATTCATTCTGTTATGCGTTTTTTTTTGCGAAACAATTGAAGCGTGGAAATACCAATCCTGCTAAGTGCAATTCTTAGATAATTTGAGTATAATTTCTAAAAATCGTGTAAGTGTCAAGGTAAATTTTCTGAAAATACGCTATGTAGCGTACAGGCTCTTCTGTATGCATTTAGGAAGAGCGCCAACAGGTTTTTCGTTAGAAAGATAGTAATTCAATGAGTTTGGTATTTCCACGCTTCAATTGTCAATCACCCTGTATGTACACTATGTTGATTCGTTTTTTAGACAGGAAAGTAGCATATAGAATTAAATGTTAGAAAATTTTGACTCTTCTGCACTATATTGAATAAAATGGTAAAGGAATAATTTGTTCAGAATTTTAAAAGGCATTATTCAAGAGTGAGAAAATATGTTTTGTACAAGGGCGCTCGAGACCCTAGCAACGGATCTGAATACGTCCCTAGTTAAGAAAGAACAGCAGATGAATGAAATAAGTACAGTCGTAAAAGTATTTTATAGTATTATTGTTGTTATGGCGTGGCGTCGGGCGTGAACTTGTATAAACGAAACTCACGTGATCAATTTAAATACGGAACTTCAAAATATTTTCTTGACAAATGCATGCAAATCACCTGAAGGAATTTAATCCGGACAAATTGTGCAAATTAGGCATAAGAACTTTGAACACTTTCTTTGACAGATAAACAAATAAATCACTACAACAGGAAAACTATTCAAATCTCCGTGTTTTTCTTTAATTTTAATTCAAATTGTATTGTAAATAAAGTTTATTCGCGCAAGAAACGAGTCCGTCATAAAGATTTCGGCATCTTTTTATGGACCAACGGTACGCATTACTCTTCCCTTTCATTTTAATCGGTTGGTTTTCTTTATGTCGTTTATTTGATTAATTGCTGATGTTTGAATAATAATAAACTTTGTAAATAACAAAGAAATGGTGGTACTAATCAGAATTTAGTACAAAATCAAGTTTTCTTGCCTGATGAAAATTATGAAAATTAACTAAAATTGTGTAACTGGCAATACAGAAAGTGTTAGGAAAGAGTTTATACATGCATTTCGGCCTTATTGAGTTCTGATGAGGCCGAAATACGTGTATAAACTCTTTCCTAACACAGTTACACAATTTTAGTTAATTTTCAGAATTTAGTACATTATGATCAATAAATACAATCGTAATATGTTTGGTTTAGTAATTATCATAATTTCGTTTTGTTTGCGCCGTTCAATGAGAAACAAATTCTATCGTTGCAAAAGACGCATTATTAACTCAAATATGTACAAAATCTAACAAAATTCAATTCGTGCATTCGGTGTGTTATTTCTTTAAAGCCATGGAATTACCTGTCGTAAATTATTGTTCGCTTCGAACATTTGTACACGTAATTGATTTTAATTAATCTCCTTGCAGTTAATACTCTTGTACGACGCACTCATCATCAGCTGTATAACTGTGTGTCATTAGTTCACGGTCAAGTTTTACGACTGAACTACTGATTTTCGTGCATTTCGGGTAAATTTTTAATTATAAATATTTACGTAGAAGTTCTACGAAATATTTTCTTTCGTCAGCATTTTTTCTCGGCATATTCAAGAATCACCCTGAATTTCCTGCTTTATCATACCTATTACGCGTTCTACTATGTATCACATAAGAGTTTACGTACGGTATGTGTTTAAAGGCATTAAATTATTCAAAATTAAAAATAATAAATCAACGCTACGTAAGGCTAGAAAAACATAAGATTTAAATTACCACCAATTTTATGAAGACCAAAATAAAATTAATGCTTAATAACCTTATCATGTTTCATACCTTGTTTAAATTGTGAAATTGCCTTTATAAACATTATAACATGTTTAAAATAGAATGATAAGGTTTCACCTTTTTTTTACGATTCGTGTGCATTGTGACAGAAGTGCTTGTGAATTATCACGAGATATACCAGGTTTAGATAACAGATTACTCGATACTGCAAGCAGTACCTACAACATAGTGTTCGTGTGTGTAAACCAAAAGTTATGTCACTCGTCAACAGTAACACTAGTAGGTCTATTATTTATTGTATTTACTGGTAAACTTTGGATAGAAATCATAGAAACATTTATTTATTAGTTTGCAACGTTTGAAATGATGCATTTTTATCCTAGATAGAGTTTATGAAATTAATTGTACATAATAATTAGGTACTTCTTTTTTGTTGTAATGCATGCCCGTAGTTTTTTTTTTTAACAATAACCAAATACATCTGTTATTAACTTCTGAAGCCCTATATTAAGTAATATAATATATATAATACAAACCCTCGCTAATAACATGCACTAGTACTGAGCATGGCCTGCACTGCACCGTAACCTCATAGTTATAATCCGTAGCGTGGTACATAGGGCCCGGAACTACAGGTTCAGAGGGCAGCGGTACGAATGGCGGTGCCGGCAGTGAACAGGGCGAGAAAATTCACCACGGATCTGCAACTTTGCCGGCCACTCTTCACTCTGCAACTTCTCAAAATTCTATGAGCCAAAATGTGCCTCCGAAATTCGCTAGTGATGGAAGCGAATGTAGCAGTGTCACTAGTGAAAGTATGGAAAGGTAAATCATATACACACAAAAAAAGTATACTACTACTACAGCCAATTGCAGTCCTTTTTTATTTGCGAATATGTACTAATAAAAATATATTTATGTTGCGGAAACTTTGACGTGAATAAAATTTTCAGCAAATTCAATATTGCAAATAAAATTCGAAATCCGACTTGCAGGTACGGACGTGATCAGGATGGCAATCACGCAGATACATATTTGAAAGCTTACTATGAGAAGCAGCAAGAAGAAATCAATAGACTGAAAGAGAAATTGGATTCGACTACAAAGTCGCTTCAACAGGACATAAATGTACTGAATTCTGCTCTGCAGGTTTGTAAATTGAATTACTTAATATTTTTACTCCCCTGCTTCTTCATAAAAATCCATTTTATGTAATAATTAGATATTTGAAAAACCACAAAATTTTATTTATGTATAAAATTTAATTAAAGTATAAAATTTACTAAGGTTTTTTCCAATTGTTTGTTGTTGTATAGGATGAAAGAGTGAAAGCGGAAACCTTGGAGGAGCAAATCAATGATTTGACTGAACTTCATCAGAATGAAATAGAAAACTTAAAACAAGCAATGGCTGACATGGAAGAAAAAGTACAATACCAGAGTGAGGAACGCCTGAGGGATATCCACGAAATGTTAGAACATTGCCAAACAAAGGTAATTCATTTTTGGATTTAAGTTAAATTTTTTGATTTTGTTTTTCATTCTTAGATTCAAAAAATGGAACACCAAGCATTACAACAACAGCAATACGTAACCTTAGAGGGAATAGACAACTCGAACGCTCGCGCTCTCGTAGTTAAACTCATCAACGTCTTGCTCACTGTATTACAAGTAGTGCTGCTCCTCGTAGCCACATGTGCGGGTATCATCATGCCCTTCCTTCGTACCAGGTTTGTTAAAAAGCACTTCATAATCCTTTCTTCTCTTGCAATGGTTTACTCACGCATGTTTGCTATAAAATTTAAGTCGGTCTAGGAATTTGTTTTTCGTTACACGTTTTATTTTGTTTTTATAGTAGGGATAGCAGTAGGGCTGTGACTGTGTTTGAAATTGTGGATGGGACGGCAGCAAAAATATCTTTGACGGCCAGTAGGTCTGCATTTTTGACCAGGACATTCACAAAAACATGACGGGGTAACTTGTTTTACTTTTTCTGACTACTAATCGTAACTACTTTTTGCCTGAATTTCTCATACTAACTCTTAATTGCTCAAGTTTTTCAGAGAAGAAGTTTTTACCTTTATACCGTTTGATTTTGTACTACAATTAAATGTATATTATATTTGGTAAAATATTAAAGAGATTACGCATGTGCTTTTATTAAACATTAAATATGTTTCTGTATTATTATTATTATTATTATTATTATTATAACCAATAAGTAAGAATTCAAGTTTTAACTTAATGGTGGCTCTTTAAATTAATTTTGTTGTATTTAGTGTGCTGTACCTGTTCTAAGCCACTGTCTTATGGAAATTTAACATTATGTTCCAAAAGTGTATGTATGGTTGCCTATCGTCGTTCTAATAAGCCCTCGTTGCGCGAAGCGCGTTGACGTGGGGAAGTGAGGGAGCCCGGAGATAACAGCAGTTTTATTAAACAATTTTTGTTAAGCGGGGACAGTTTCTAGGGGAGCAAACTGCCCTTATTTAATTAAACTGTTGTCGCTACTACCTCCCGCACTCGTCCGAACGCCTGTCAGGTAGGCAACCATACATACACATAACGTTAATTCTTCATAAGAAAGTGGCTTGTGCTTTTACTGTTGCATATTGTTTGCATAATTTGTTTGTTAATTTAATTCAATTCATCATGAGAACGTTATTTTTAACAATTTGTTGAAAGTCAATAAAAAAAATTTGCTTTGACAGCTCTAGACCGACTTAAAAATGCTTCTTGCACATTGAATTTATTGAATTTGTTTAAATAAATGCACAGTTATAGTTGAGGGACAATTTTTTTTCTTCTAAAAAATACGAGATGGATGGCTACCCTACATACTATTCTGTTTTCTAAATTTACTTCTTCATATTTAGGAAAATTGACTTTTCCATCTTCAAAGCCTTTAACAAACTGAAATACTAATTCTTACATGCTCCAAAGTTGTTTTCTGTCGAGAATTAATATTAGGTTTTTTTCGTTTACAGGGTGAGAATTTTAACAACTCTATTTATACTAGCAGCGGCTGTTTTTATTTTGCGGCAGTGGCCAGAAGTCCGAGACATCGGTTCACACGTCATGAAGCGACTGAAAGATATACTGGATCCAGTCAAATAGCATTTATCGTATCCCTTTAGGAAATGAACTCTCTGTTTAGTATATACGCTCTAAAATTTGTGGAAGCCAAACGAGCACGTCTTTTTTTTAATCCAATTTTTAATTTTATGTTTTTAAGTCAGACCGAATATTGTATAGTCCCCCCCTCCAAGTCGACCCCCCGCCGTCCTCAATGTTCATTGTTTTTATCTACAAATAATTGCGTGCAGTTTTTCAATGTAATAGCAGTTTGGCATTCACAAGTGTTACAACATAATATGTACTAAGAAAAAAATTGACTTGTGAGTCAGTGGATTGTGATTTAGTTCAATTAATGTAAAGAATGCCTGATTTTATCTAGCTCTATTTAAGTCTGTACCGTTTATAAGTCGAAATTTGATTGTAAACTAAAAAGAAATATGAATACATGTTATATAAAAAAATTATATAATGGCAGATTAATAATTTTTTGTGTATCTACAACATTTTATATTTAGTTTATTTGTCCTTGTGTTGTACTTGTACACGTGAACATTTCAAATTATAAATGGTATATGATGAGTAAAGAGAATATTGTAATTTACGTCCATTACTAGTTGTAGGAAATGTGTTATTTTTACAAGAATATTACTGTCTCTGTAATGACATCTTAAGGTGATTTTGTTTATTATTGTCGATATATAGCCTGAAATTTATTTATTTGCCAGTTGTATTGTACATTAAATTATTTCGCATTATTTATTAGACCATGTGAAATATTTTATTTAGCCGTCTTATTTATATTTTTAATGCAGTAAATAAAAATTATTTTTTTGCATTTCTTTTTTGTTTTACTTTCTTTTATGTTGGCTGTAAATAATTGGAAGTTTTGTTTGAAGTACGTGTTCTTAATTTACTTATTTATTAATATATTCTTCAAATTATAACAAATGTCAATATTTCACTAGATAATATTAAAATAGTAAAATATATTTTATTTCGAATATTTTTAATATTTATAATGTCCCTAAACACTGATAAAAGTGCTTCATACTCTTAATTAATAATATTAAAAGTAAAAAGTATTTTTTTATTCAAACACGCAATTTTAAATCTTGATGAAATGTTAATAGAAATTAATTTAATTATACTTGTTTAGCGAAAATTGTAAAGGAATTATTATTTTTTTTAAACAATGGCAAAACAAGTAAATTCTATGCACCTACAGGGTTTTACCAAAATTGTTTGTATTTAATTTGTTCAACACATCTTTGGTTTGGGTTGTACATTCAAATTACGTTTAAACAAGTAGGGAATTTAGCTGATATTCTAATAAGGTCAGAAACCTATTTTTCCTGGATAGGGCACCCAAATTTCAATGAAATTAATTCACAAATAAAAAAAAATGAGTATCTCGGTATACCGTTCAAATTTAGGCTTTGAACAACTTTATAGCATAAATTATTGATTTAAAAATGTGTAAATTGATAGCAGTTTTATCAGTACTTTCTAGAAACTAAAACAAAGTAAAAGAAAACATCAAGCTTAATGATCGCCTTTACATACATAAGAGAATGAATTGTTCCACGCCAGTGAAACTCCAGAACAATCTGTTTTGAATGCATGCACCGAAATAGAGTAGCAACTTCGAGAAAGAACCACGTCGAATACTTTATAAAATGTTAATTAAGGGATGTGGTGATTTATAACTTATATTGACCAATGTGCGCCAGTATTTTATAGTCATCCGCAATTTTGTATGTTAATTAATCTACTGACGTCGTGCTATTGTTTATAAATAATTTACACGTATTGTTTAATATGCTGCATTAAAATAGCGCTATTGTAAATAAATTAATAGAAATCAGTGGAGTGTTTTATTTATTATTATTATTTCTGGCACATGCTGTAATATGAGATTATAATAATAGCTCAATATTTGGCAATTGATTGCTTTCCGTACACCGAGCTGTATTAAAACATTTAATATATAAATAAACACTTTGAACCCTGTCAAGTGCAATAAGATAGCTGCCGCCGCGTATATTAAAATCCATCCGAATACAACGATAAGTACAAATTCTAATAGATATGAAAATTATTAACAAACACGATAAGGTTCTTGTTTACGAAGAGATGCTGCGCGGCCAGTCCTTTTCAGTCATTAAAACATAATTCTTGCAAATGGTTTAACTACAAAGTCGTTAAATAATAACAAAATTTAACGAGTGCGGTTTATTTTCTTTTTTACGTGGTTATTTGTCTTAAGTAACACTCTTTTATGAAATATTGTGAAACTACTTCGTCCGAAAATGGCAAGTAAACTGTTGAAAATCGGTTTCATTGGCGGGGGAAAAATGGCACAAGCCATGGCTAAAGGATTTATATCTGCAGGTATTTCTAAATAAATTCTAATTTATTGAAACTGAATGATTGTCATGTCTTTAAAATAAATTGCAATATTGGCTGGCGCAATAATAAAATGATGTATGGGCAGTCGCTAGTTTAATTTATAATTCATGTCACCGGCTTGATGGATTATGTTGGCAGAGGCATTTACATAACACGCATTTCAAACATATTTAATGAACTTCGGATTATGTGTAAATACCAATTTTGATGTATGTCTCTTTGAGTTGTAATTTATTTTCAATTCTTCTTTTTGACTTGTGATATTGTTGAGTGGGTATTTATTTGTTTTATTTTTCTTACAAATACCGTGGACCTATCAAAATTAAAAATTACTTCGACGGGCAATTAATTTTGACCACTTTCAAAATATAATTGGAAAGCATTGCTAAAATAAACCTCACAATAGTTTTTGTAGTATTTGCCAATTTGGCTTATTATTTAATTATAATTTTGATGCATTTACGAAATTACATCCTCATTTATATTATATAACGATCTGTAGATGGAAAAAAACATGTTCTCAATTGTATGCAAAGCGTCTGACGTAAGTTCAATTCATTTGTAGGCACGTCTTGTAGAAAGTATACAGACGAAAATTATTTAGGAATAAATTACGTTGTCAATAAATTAAGTTAGTGATATGTTTCTTACCCTGCTTTGTCAGAAAAGTATTTCCGTAAAATACAAAATGTAAATGTAACTAGATCTCGATGTGCATTTTATAAGTTATTTATTTATACATTTTGAAGGTTTATCCAAAGGTGAAACCATGATTGCCAGTTGTCATCCGAGTGATTTGATATCCCATCAAGCATTTAAGGTAATATAAATGTTTCCTATAAGGAAAGTCAATTACTCTACTATAATTTCTTTTATGTAGTACGCGCTGATTCAATTCCATACTAATTTTTAATAATTTTTACAATTGAATCTAAAAATACCAATCTTAATGTAGTCACTAATTTATGAATTATAATCAGGGAGCGGAATTGTTATGAAGTGACGAAGCACGCACGATCAGATGACTATAATACTTTTGACATAAATATATAGAGGGTGATGCTTGAATAGACTTGCAAAACAATTCTATGTTGAAAAAAAAAGTAAAAAAGGTTTTATTTATTTTAGTTTTCTAGAAATAATTACGGAAAAATTATCGTCAAAACGACCTGTCTAGTTAACGAGCAGCAGTTAAACGAAATGAATATAGCCATAAAAGAGTTTTTTAATTTTATTATTGTTACGGCGCGACGTCGGGCGTGAACTTGACCTGAAAACGTGAAATGTGATCAGGTGAAATACGAATGCCAAACAACAAACGCATTCAAATCACCTGACATAAATTATCCTGTACAAGTGTACAACAATGGCCTTATTTTGAACACCTGCTTTGAGCTTTGACAGGTAAACAAATAAATCACTACAACACTTAAACAGTTCAAATTACCGTGTTGAGAATTCTTTATTTTTTTCAATTTTAATTTAAATTGTACTATAAATAAAGTTTATTCCCACAAGCAACGTGTCCAATATTGCTTGCTTTTAATCAATTTTCTTTATGTTGTTCGATTTATCGCTGATGTTTGAATAATAATAGACTTTTCTAATAACAAAGAAATAGTGATGACAACCAGAATTTAAAACATTATGATTAGTAAACACATTCGTAATCTGTTTGGTTTGTTAACTATTATAAATTACTATAAAAGGCGAATTATTTTTACAAATTCTCAAGAAGTCAATACGTGCGTTCGGTGTGTTATTTTTGAAAGCGACGGAATTACCTGTCATGTTCGTTTCAATGGAAGTACTTCATTTTAGTAAAATGAAAATGAAAATCTAATTGATTCTTATTAATCTCGTAAACAAATAAAAAAAAAACACGAATGAAAGTAAACGCAAGAAACCAAAGACGGTTGATTTTGTTACAAATTGCGAAAGTAGTAATAAATAGGGACGAGTTATGATTGTATTAATTAATAAAATTAAAAAAAAAAGAGAATGAAAGTCGGTTGCTTTCTGTTAATAGTGTAGGGGCTCACACTTTGCTTAGCGACCAATAAATTATGTCACGATGACAGACGTTATGAAACGTCAAAATGATTGACAAACCAATGTCATATAGATGCATGGGTGAAACGTCACGTTGACGTTTGTGCATTTTTTTAATATCCCATGATTAGCGGTGAGGCTAAGTAGTTATTTATCAATCAACCCTCGTATCTCAAGTTAATAGTGTGGGGGCTCACACATTGCTTAACGACTAACAAATTATATTACGATGACAGACGTCAAGAAATGTCAGACTGATAAATATCAAAACGATAGACATCAAGAAACGTCATTTACAAACGTCAACCAATGTCATATAGACAGACATGGGTGCAACGTCACGTTGACATCTACGTAACTAATATTTTGACAACCGAATGAAAACAAAACAAAAGACTGTCGACTTCCCGAGAAATTTCGACGTTTCTCTAATCAAAAGATCAAAAAAATCAAATTCACTGGGCTTTTGTAAATAATTTTTATATACTTTTAAGTTTCTTTCATTTTTTTCATATAAAAAAATAAATAAAAAAAAAAAAACTGAAATAAAGTGCCACTTTCTCTAATTTTTCGACTCTTTCACCAAGTCGCGCGTCACTTGTTTCTGTTTCTCGATTTAGTTTTGTTTTAGATTTTCTTGTTGGTTTTTGAGAGACTATTATTTCCTTGTTAAATTTTTTGTTTTTAACTTTTGTTTATAATTTTATTTGTTGAGGCCACTGCTAAACAATTATTAAAATAAGCCAATATTTGTTAGCTATTTGTTAGCAAACGAATGAAAGCGGTTTCTCAAAAACAAATGAAACCAAAACAATCAATTCTGTAACAAATTACGAAAAATAGACTCAGAAATACTCACAAGTTTTGATAGTATTATTCCATTAATGAAAAAAGAAAAAAAGAAAGTTGATCGTCTTATGAACGCAAAGTTTTGATTTTTCACTATCGACGGCGATGCAAAGCAGTTATTTATTAACCAACCCTCATATCTCAATAGTTAATCGTGTTAGGGCTCACATATTGCTTAGCGACCACCAAATTATGTTTCGATGACAGATGTTAAGAAACATCAAAATGACCGACGTAAGAAATGTCAGATTAACAAACGCCAAAATGACAGATGTCAAGAAGCGTCAGATTGACAAACGTCAACCTATGTCATAGAGACAGACGTGGGCGAAACGTCAAGATGACATCTACGTAACGAATATTTTGAAAACCGAATGAAAACAAAATAAAGGACTGTCGATTTCCCACTAAATTAAGACGTTTCGTTTTTGTTTTTAACTTTTGTTTAATTTTATTTGTTGAGGGCATTGCTCAACAATCTGCACTGAAATAATAATATCAGTTACTAAAATAAGCCAATATTTGATAGCAAACTAATGAAACCGACTTCTCAAAAACAAATGGAACCAAAAGAATCAATTCTGTAACAAATTATGAAAAATAGTCGCTGAAATACAAATGAGTTTTAATTGTATTATATTCATTAAAGAAAAGGAAAGAAAATGAAAGTTTGTCGGCGTTACAAAGCAATTACTTATCAATCAACCCTCGTATCCTCAAAAATTAACAGCAATAAGTAAGAATGTTTTGTTGACGTAACGAAAACAAAAGTTGCTCGATTTCGCAACAAATCTGACGTTTTTCTTCATCAAACGTTTGAAAACACAAAGCCATCAAACTTAATGGCTTCTTTCATTTACTTTTACGCACTTCAAAATATTGAAGAAATTAAAGAGAATGGGACGAAGCACTTTCAAAGGATGCTTTAAAAACATTTTTTAAGCAACGTAAAAAATACTTTTTAAAGAGCGATTCTTTAATAAATTGGGATTTCTTCCCGTGTGAAAAAATTCAGCCCTATCAAACAAGTACACGATGCATTCTTCGTCAGTGTGTTATTAGTTCACGGTCAAATTTAATGATTGCGTAACACCTCCATGTACGTTTATTGTATTCTTGTAAAGATGTAACCTTCTGGTTATCGTTTTATGTATGAGGGTAACATGCAATTTTTAATTAATTATAAATGATTACATAGAATTTGTCCTACTATTTAAGAAACATCCTGTATTTATTTTCTATTTCATAATCACCAGACTTCGGATATTTCGGAGCTTTGCCATGGCTACGCAATGAATGGGCACTTTTCATTAGTCCTCGTACTGTGTATCCGTGGCAATGCTCCGAATTGCCCGAAGTCTGATAATCACCATACATTATATTTAATTTATAAATATTAACTTGCACAGGATTTAGGAGCAGAATCTATATTTGAAAACGTCCCAGTCGTAGAAAAATCAGAAATCGTTATAGTCTCAGTAAAACCATCCGTTGTCCCTGTGGCTCTAGGAGACATTAAAAAAGCGGGAATAAAGGCAGATAAATTATTCTTATCTATCGCAATGGGAATTACAATCAAGCAACTGGAACAGGTAAGACCTACAGAAAATACAGAGTAAACCGTCATTAAAATTTACAATCGTTTCCAGTTTTTACCGCAAGAATCTCGGGTAGTACGCGTAATGCCGAACACCCCAGCCCTAGTCAGAAGCGGAGCTTCCGTTTTCGTTTGTGGATCAAAAGCGTCAGAAGAAGACGTGGCCGTGACGAAACAATTATTAAGGTCAATAGGAATCTGCGAGGAAGTAACTGAATACATGTTGGATCCAATAACCGCCCTGAGTGGATCAGGACCGGCGTATGTAAGATTCTAGTTTCTGATATTACCACGACTTTATTAGCTCTATTGCGTTAGATTTATGTGTTAATAGAAGCTCTGGCTGATGGAGGAGTGAAAATGGGTTTACCAAGGGATCTTGCCTATCGTTTGGCGTCGCAAACTGTTCTTGGAGCTGGCCAAATGGTTAGAGACACGAGGACACATCCGGGGATACTTAAAGATGATGTGACATCACCGGCTGGTTCTACAGCTGCAGGACTTCATTTTCTTGAGGAAAAAGGTAAAATATACGATAATAATAAATACATATAATAATTTTGTCCAATTAATGAAGAGCAAAACTTATATATACAGGGTGTTTCAGCACCAAACTTCGGGAAACGTTTCTGACATTATTCGGAACTAAATATTTTAATACAATTTTGCAATCGGAGCAATTTGCATTAATTGGAGTCGATTTTTTAGAAATACTGTAGCGATTTAAACCTCTATGTCCGTAAAACAAAACGAGTAATTTAAATTTATTTATGAATGGCACACGGTGGCAAGAAGGCAATAAATCTATCGTAAACGAAAGAATTTATGAGAGGCTTTTAATTCTGCCCTTGACCGCAAGACGTGTTAAAGAAAGAATGTGCATTTATTAGCGTGCGATTTCGTCGCACTGACATTTGCAAACCGTAATTACATCAAATTTGCCAAGGTTTTTATTTATTCCTGTAACCAACGTGTACATCATATGAAGTACAAAACTAGTAATTGAACAGTTGACTAAAATCGGTACAATTAATAAATTGAGACAACTAGTAACTACAATTAATGCTTCCGCCGGTTTGTCAAATTATTCGCCTACTATCAGACTGAACTTGGTCACATGAGGTAGAAACAAATTCGAAAGCGGGCGGATTACGAAAACGGCTTCGCTCCTTACTACAACGTTAATAAGAACGGACTAAATGTATTTCATCATATCATCTGAGGCGCGACATTTTATGGGGAAATAACGCAATAAACCGATTGTTTAAACGAAGGTTAAGGCGGGTTAAGAATTCTGTTCATCCTCATCTAGTGTACGTTTTAAAAATATACGATTTTCCTTTCCCTTCGTTATTCTCAAAATTTATTCCACTAAAAAAATGTATATAAAACTTTTATTTCTTTTCACGATATCTACCGTCATACCGAGTTTTGAAACAGGCTGTATATGAAAACAATGCAAATTCGCGTTCAAAACAATTTTATAACGAAAGAAACGGCATTCTGCTTGTCAAATAAAGCATAACTAATTTGCAAATACATTAATGTTTTCTCACCAAACCCATGGTGCTGAATACAGACGGAACTTCAATCAAACTAAAGACTTATCACTTATGTCAATTACATTAGCACCAAACGTCTTTTGATTGTCTGATGGATACGATCACACGACTACTTAATCCGGTGCCGGCTGCTTTTATACAGGGTGATTCAAAATAGGTGTCCAAAATAAGTACGTTAGGGGTGTACTTATTAAGGTCATGTAAGTACGAAATTAATAAATAAATTTATCGGAGGCATTTAAAAAATAGACCTCTTGTGAATCCTAAGTCGAAACTGTTTAAATACCACTAATGACTATTAGAATGTGATACGTCGGCGCTTATAAAATTACGTAAGAAACCCCCCCCCCCCCGAGACATCTTTTTATAACGATAATAAAGATAATAAATTTTATTGGCATAGTCAGCAACTGTAGCAATAAACGCGTAGTAAAAATGAATGAATATTTTGACTGCAAATTTAGTATAATCGACATTGAATTTGGCGCCGTTATAAAAGTTAAGGTCAAGTTTTTTGTGAATTTCATATTAATATTAAAGTGCTCGATATGACCCCCTTCTTGTTGTATGATATTGGTCGCACGATTGATGAATGATGCACGTACCCCAGGAAATAATCGATTCGCATTGTTTCGAATTATTTCTGCTGCGGCAAAAATGCCATTGTGAAGTTCTTCAACCGTGTTAATGGGGTCTTTATAAACCAAACTTTTCATGTGGCCCCACAAATAAAAGTCTAAGAGATTCATATCGGGCGAGCGGGAAGACCAAGCTACTGGCCCACCGCGTCCGATCCACCGATTTCCAAACTGAACTATTAAAAAATCCTGCACATTACGTTGAAAATGTGGTGGTGCACCATCGTGTATTGCAGGAAATTATTCTGCGTAAAGGGCAGCAGCTTGGTTAGCATTCTGATGACATTCTCCATAAATTAAGAGCATATCTGTTAATTCTTCATTGGTCTATTCCGCCATGGTAATTTTAATACGCACTGATTTCAATAAATTTCCATCAGTTGCCAATACAAATTAATCGAACGTTTCGCGCACTAACACGAACTAATTTGCACTGACAAAATAATAATTGAATCCCTACGTATGTCGTAAAAAATGTGATTCATTTCTTCCATCTGCACCACAAGTTCGATGTCCGCAATAAATGAATTGCTCGTTATAAATAAGGTCATAAATAAAAACGTTTTTAGTTACAGTGCAGGGTGAACGCACGGGTTTCGTTTTATTTTTGCTAGAGATTATTGCTTTCGTGACGCAATACACTTATTCCAGTGGACACCAAACAATTTACATCTGAATCTTCAAGTAATTTTATCTCGAAAACTATACATAAGAGACCCCCATGACTATAGTTTTTTTGTTTTGTTTTTTCATGTATTACCTGTGGTTCTTTTGAATCAGCATGTACATTGTTCCTATCGGAAGTTCCGATTAAGTACATGCGGGATAAAGTTTCACAAAGTTTACAATTTTTTTTAAAGAAAGAAAATAAAGTTGATTTAAAAATGGCCGAATTATAAGCATTCCAATTTGCGTTTTCTGACAATAGTTTCCGAATAACGTGACGTCATTTCTCCTATGCGGCAAATCATCACTTTGACGCTTTACAAATCCCACTTCCATTTTAATGCAAATGTACAAGTAAGAAACAACAAACAATGGACAACACGTGTCAAATTGAGTGAAACTTTACGTAACTGTGTAACAGAGTAGCCGCTTTCAGTGATGTCACAACACAGACGTACGCAACTTTAAAAGCTTATTTCTCCGTTATTTCACCAGTCAGATACTTTTGTGTATATTTTACTATTATTTAGAAATATATTTATTTAAACTTCTCCATTGTCCTATGAATCGTCGAGGCTTTCCTTCAATCGACTGCTCTCTTTGATTTAAAATAAACAACTCGGACAGTTATTAATTAGAGAAATAACATTTCTAAAAAAAATTTTAAAACTTTAACATCCTGTATCTTGAAAACAAAAGGCAATCGGACATTAGTATATTGGACCTTTCTTTATAATTTTGTCGTCCTCTATCGCGTGGTACTATGCATTGTAGTTTTTTTAAAGTCACCCGGTATAGTTGTTGATAATTTATTTGAAACGTAATATATATATATATTTATTCCATTTTAATGTCGGATTCAAGTATATAAGCTATTCATAATCTTTTTGCATTCAGGGTAGGCCGTGTTAGGGTGATATTTTTGTTGGTACCACAAAAAAAATACTTGTTAGAAATTTGATTGACGTTCGTTTTTAATTTTGTGGTTACGTTTTTGAAAATAGCCACTTCCAATGTTGCCAGTTCAATTGTGCTGTACAAAGTATTCCATGAAAACGAGAAATATCGTCTCGAACAAACGTTTAATGATTAATCATTTTTTTAATTGAGAAAGTTTGGGGTGAGGTGTGTTGTTTGCGTGTTCTTAGTCAACAATTGTGCCACAAAGCGAAGAAGTGTTTCTTTATTAACAAATGTGACTCAAAGTATGATAATAAAAAATAATGACAAAATGTTTGTTTGTGTTTTCATAGAATCTTGTGCACAGTGGTGTGGCTAAGTGGATCTTGCTACTTATGCAACGGGTGGAGAGGCGTATCGACTTGTGTAACCCGTGAGGATGGCTTGTTCAGCTAGGAGTTTTTTTTTCGGATTTGTTTAGACCGAAGAACGTCGTTCTCAGGCCCCGGATGGTCTTATTATAGGGCTCGTGGCCATTTTCGCCTCGCTATCGCAGATGAATTTCTGAAGGGGATTCGAGTTTGGTGTATGGCAATAGTGTACAGGTGCGCTGCAGGTGGCTCAAAAGTATTATATGAAGGGGTATTTAAATAACAGGATCTTCTTGCTGTTGCCGGTGTCTCAGAACCCTATCCATGGCCATATTTATGTAAAATATCTTAACATTTTTCCCGAGAAGACCATAAGCTAGATCACATTTAAAATTCTGTCTACTTTCACTATCTCCTCCAATACGCACACCATCAGATTCTTCTGCTAACGCTAGAATTCTGCAAATATGCTTAGGTTTGTGCATATTCGTGGCTGTTAGTTTTGACTGCTAAAAGGATCGTCGCTGTGTATTTATATATACATGCGTTTTCTACACTATAAAAGTTTGATGCCAAATTAAATGTTCCCTATTCCCCTTCCATTGATTCCATAAAAGAATTTGATTCATCATCAATTTCTGAATCTGAATCAGATTCTCCTAATGTAATAATGAAAGGAGGGATATTTTCAAACGAAAAATTTCCCATATATTTCGTCCAGTCTTCCGAAATTTTTCAGAATGATTACAAAAATTTTGCCACATGTCGGGGGTACATTTTGAAAGAGCCTGACGCCATAAATTTGCAACGCTATCTTTTGATACTGGTTGCGAATTTATATGCTTATTGCCTTCGCACTGCCTCCATGTAATCTTAATAGGATTCTATTGACGATACTATGGAGACAATCTAAGAATGTCATAACCGTGCTCCTTCAAAATTACGTCAGACGCATATCGTTTTGTTGTTCCGTCTATTCTAAAAGGCTTAATTAATTCCCATAATTGTTTTTTGTGATTTTGCCCTCAATTTCGACATTGTGTTTAACCAAACACTCCTGCATTTGACTTTTTTACAGGAAAATGTGGGTGATTTGTCCAACTGCACCGAGTGATACGGTGCATTGTCCATCACCACCACACATTTTCATTGCAACTTGCCTAGTGCAGGAATACGCTGATTAACCACCCAATTTTGAAAAATTTCTGCATTCATGTTTTATGGTAGTCTCTGTCATTGTTCGTCGAGCCAAGTAACAAGTCATACCCTTCCAAAAATCCAAGTTTTGTTCCCGCATGCAAAATTATAAAACGTTTCCCTTCACTTTTAATTTTGGCTGGGTTTCTTTTCAAATCTGTTTCATATATCCATCGACGAACCGCAGACCCATTTTGGTAGATCCACGTTTCATCGAGGTACACGAATATATTTTCACTAGAATTTTGAAACTGTAAGAATTTGCTTAAAAAAGAAATTTTGAATGTAACGACATGTTTTTGTTCACATAAAATTTTGCGTCCGTTAACCATTTTGTGTTTGTAACCCATAGATTTCATAATTTTGAATAAAATTGTTCTTCCCCCTTTAAATTCCAAAGTATCGCGAGCGTCTGTAAGTAATTTGTCCAAAGTGAAATATTCATTTTTCAAATTATATTGCCAAATTAGTCGTTGCAAATCTTTCCGAAACATGTAATTTGTAAATATATCCGTCCTTTTACGTCTACCAGATGAAGATGTTTTCAAATTGTCAGGTCCTGCTTTCAAAATTTTAGTTATTGTTCTTTGCGAAATCTAAAACATACATATACCTACATTAGAAAATGGGGCTCACTTAATTTATGTAAGCCTTACTCCATGTATATCTATCAACCTGTTTATAATTTCATCTTGTGTGAAATCTGGACGATCCTTTTTACAATAATTCTAGGCTTTTTTATGTCTTACTTGGTTTGCCCGCTTATAATTTTCGGTATTTTGACAGGATTATTTGTTTTAAGTTACTTTGATCATGGCATTGCAGTTCAAGTTTATTTAAGTATTGGTATATAGTCAATACTGCTGACGTGACAATGTCATAATTTTTCATGTCAGATTTTGATTACCTTCAAAATACGTGCACGTAACAAAACGAAAAGAAAACATGGCCTACTAGAATGCAAAAAGATCGTGAATGGATGTTATGTCCAAATATTTCACAAAATTTTCTTTGCTAAAGTTATTATATTATATCAATGTTCCTCAAGGAATATTGCATATTTTGCGTTTTATTTTCATTTAAACAAAGTCTGCTATTTAAAAACCACTCATTCATTTGCGTTGTTGCATCTATAAGAGCTTGTGACCCGTAATTGAAGTCTATTTGTCTACATAACAGTGTCGTATCTTCTGCAAACAATATTATCTTTGCATCAGATATACAACAATTATTATCGTTGATAAATATTTCACTTATGAGACATGTTGTGTATGTGAAAATAATTTACTAATATGAAACTCATTATAGTCGATAACTCTTATATAAGACACTTTCTTTTATAATCAATAGTTGAGGAGCTATTGAAAAAAATCCGTGTCAATAAGACAGAAACGGCGCGTCATTTAAATCAGTTTTATTTAGTAAGCGATATGTGCGAATATAGCGAATCAGTAGAAAGGTTAAGCTATTTTTTAGACAAGTGTTTCAGCTCGATATTATTTGTATTTTCGTTGTGTTAAGTGATCCTAGACTTTAAAGTGACGATTATAATTTGTGAACCCCAAAATCGTATCAATAATCAATTTAAGAATGTTGAGGGGAGGCTGAAATAAAATATTTTATTCCGCTTATTGATGATACGGTAAAACATGTTCAATACGTTCCGAAGTACACCAAGTTGCAAAAAAAACAACTAGAATTTGAGTTTCAAGTTCAATATATTTTTTTTAATTATGCAGAATTTGACTGTAGTTTTTAAATAATTATTATAAATTACAGGTTTTCGCGCAGCTGTAATAGGAGCAATTGAAACGGCAACCAAGAGATGTCGTGAGGTTTCACAAGCTCAACCAAAATGATCTTTCAGCATTTGAAGCCGTAGGGAGTAAATTAATGTATGTACGTTCCTATTTTAAACAAAACTAATCATTTCAGTGTAAAATTCTGTATTTTTTGTTCTTTTAAATAAAATAAATTATTCTTTTAATGGAGGTGTTAAGCTCCGTGTTCAATTTTTTTTTCGGGCTAGTATAAATAAATGTGAAATTTAAAATTAGAATGTTTACTATTTTAATGTAAGCAAGCATACTTTAGAGTTTTATTATTAAGCGTTATCGGCCTTAAGTTTTCCCGGTACTATCAGGATGTGAGCTATTTTAAAAAAACAGCACGTGCTAGCCGAGATAAAACAGCTGATTTTGACATTAAACATCTGTTTTTAAAAAACCCGACGGCGTTATAAACAATTGTTTCATGGCAACCGGGATTCGGCCGGATTTGGAATGAAGAGGCGAATGGGAATTTGTGGTGTTGCTTTTGTAAAAGTGTTGCCCCCCGTCTCTGGAAGATGCAACAAATTAATTTCCGACAATAAAGCAGAACAGGCGATTGCGCAATATAGCGGCCGGCCAGCTGAGAGTTCATTGTCAAGCCGTATCGAACGAACGTCTAACTCTGTCGCATTTCAGCTGAGTGTCCGGTTCGGTTCGATTTCCGCGAACGAAGTCGCGTGAGGTGCCCCCCAAAAAGTGCAGGCGAAATCTGCTGCTGCAAGACAACAACGAACTAACGGTAAGTCGTCCTGTCGTCCAAACCGAGACTTCCAATTTGAATTGCTAGGTTAAGAACTCTTTGTTTGGAGTGTGCGCATGCTATGTAATGGGAATATTCCATCGACTTGTCAGTCTAACAGCAAAAAGCCGGCCGGTTTGTTTCTTTATTGTCGCAGTCTGTTCGTTTGCAGTATTTAATGGTAACGATTTAGTGCACCCTCGCCTTCAACACATATCTTCGCGTACCACACTTTCTTAAGACGTCTCAACCACTTTTTTCCACGATTTGCGGTGAGTGTTTGCCAATAAATCGCAGCTGATCGGAACGTTCGCAAATCCGTAACGTAACAATTTTTTTTTAATAGTCACGTACCCTACCTCTATTTATTTTTCTAACATCCAAGATTTATAAGGGGAGTTAAAAATACCCATTTATGAACTGCGTTGATCCTTCGACAGTCCGGCACGTTACTTATTACAAATCGAAATCTTTAATAAATCAATCTGAGTCGAGGACGTTAAATGATTTCAATTAGAAACCAGAGAGAAATGCAATTTAGTATTTTCATCATATTGCGACTAGCATGGTTTTTCTGCTAGTCATAATTTTTTTTATAGAATTACTTCATTGGATTTATTTCTAGCTCATTTTTGTATGTCTTGATTTATTAAGCAGTGGAATAATACACAGTCTGTTCAATTTTGTCGTAAATTAATAAATAAAGAAGATACTTTGATTTTGTACAAATTCATCAAGGTGCCTTTGGTTTAGGAACAAGAAATAAAACACTGCCGTAATCAAATTATTCTCTTGCATGGTAATATTTTCAGCGCAATTAAAATGTTTTGCCTCTTTGCAATTGTTAAACTATCGATCGTCTTTTGTTTTATTTTTCTTATGAAAAAAAAAAAGTTGAAACTCGATTGGAATTCGAACGTCTTTTTTCATCGCTCTTGATTTATTATTGTTCGATTCAAAAGCAAAAGCGAAAATTTTCTTTTTACGTCCAAAACGTCGACCAAAGCTTTGTTAATCAATCGATTGTCTTGTTTTTTTGTTTTTTTTTTTTTTGAAGAAGAACGTCGAAATTCGATCGGAATTCGAACGTCTTTTGTTATCGAGCTATTAGAGTTATTTTTATTTATTTTATTCTACGTAGACTGCGAAATGACTTTTATATTTAAGAATGAAAAAAAAATCTGTCGATCGTCTTTTGTTTATTTTATTTTCTTGAAGAAGAAAAACAACGTCAAAATTCGATTGGAATTCTAACGTCTTTTGTCCTCGAGCTATTAGAGTTATTTTTGATTCTATGTTGACTTTTGTATTTCAACGTAAAAAAAATCTGTCGATCGATTGTCTTTTATTTATTTATTTGAAGAAGAACGTCGGCATTCGATTGGAATTCGAACGCCTTTGTCATCGTGCTATTAGAGTTATTTTTATTTATTATTTCTATGTAGACTGCGAAATGACTTTTATATTTGAAATTAAAAAAAAAAATCTGTCGATCGTCTTTTGTTTAATTTATTTTCTTGAAGAAGAAGAACAACGTCGAAATTCGATTGGAATTCTAACGTCTTTTGTCATCAAACTATTAGAGTTATTTTTAATTCAATGTTGATTGTGAATTGACTTTTGTATTTGAGAATGAAAAAAAATCTGTCTATCGATTGTCTTTTATTTATTTATTTATTTTTTTTTAAAGAACGTCCAAATTCGATTGGAATTCGAACGTCTTTAGTCATCGCGCTTTAGTTATTTTTGATTCTAGATTCCGAAACGATTCTTTTGTATTTCAGAATAAAATTAAATCTATCGATCTTTTTTTGTTTTGTTATTTTTTTTTTGAAAAAGAAGAACGTCGAAATTCGATTGGTATTCGAACGTCTTTTGTCATCGCGCTATAGTTATTTTTTATTCTAGATTCCGAAATGATTCTTTTGCATTTCAGAATAAAAAAATCTATCGATCTTCTTTTGTTTTATTTTATTTTATTGAAGAAGAAGAACGTCGAAATTCGATTGGAATTCGAACGTCTTCAGTCATCGCGCTTTAATTATTTTTGATTCTAGATTCCGAAATGATTCTTTTGCATTTCAGAATAAAAAAAATCTATCGATCTTCTTTTGTTTTATTTTATTTATTTTTTTTTGAAAAAGAAGAACGTCGAAATTCGATTGGAATTCGAACGTCTTTAGTCATCGCGCTTTAGTTATTTTTGATTCTAGATTCCGAAACGATTCTTTTGTATTTCAGAATAAAAAGAAATCTATCGATCTTCTTTTGTTTTATTTATTTTTTTTGAAAATGAAGAACGTCGAAATTCGATTGGAATTCGAACGTCTTTAGTCATCAGGTTTTAGTTATTTTTGATTCTAGATTCCGAAATGATTCTTTTGCGTTTCAGAATAAAAAGAAATCTATCGATCTTCTTTTGTTATTTTTTTAAAAAAAAAGAACGTCGAAATTGGATTGGAATTTGAACGTCTTTTGTCATCGCGCTTTAGTCATGTGATTCTATGTAGATTGCGAAATGACTTTTGTATTTGAAAATGAAAAAAAAAAAATAGTGATCGTCGTTTGTTTTTTTACATCTAAATTGTCGACCGAAACTTTTGGTTCTTGCATTTGTTCAATGATCCATCATCTTTTGTTTTGTTGTTTTGTTATTTTTTTATGAAGAAGAGAGTCCAAATTCGATTGGAATTCGAACGTCGAACGTCGAACATTGCCCTTTAGTTATTTTTTATTCTATGTAGATTGCAAAATGACTCTTTCGTATTTGAGAATAGAAATATCTATCGTCTTTTGTTTTATTATTTTTATATGAAGAAAGTTAGTCAAAATTCGATTTAAATTCGAACGTCTTTTGTCATCGCTCTTAAATTTATTGTACATCTCAAAAGTAAAAGCGCAAGGTTTTTTTTTTCACATCCAAATCGTCGTGACCGAAACTTTTGTTTCCTGATTTTGTTAAATAAATCGATCGTCTTTTGTTTTGTTATTTGTTTATGAAGTTAGTCAAAATTCGATTGAAATTCGAACGTCTTTTGTTTATTATCCGGCTTAAAAGTAAAAATGAAGATTTTTTTCTGAATCCAACTTGACGACCAAAGCTTTTATTTCTTGCATTTGTTATTATACTATCGGTCGTCTTTTGTTTTGTTATTTTTTAAGAAGAAAAAGTCGAACTTTTATTAGAATTTGAACGTCTTTTGTCATTGCGTCATTCCTTTTCTTTCATTATTTTTTTTATGAAAAGAGAGTCGAAATTCGATTGGAATTTGAACGTCTTTACGTCCAATTCTTAAAAAATAATAAAACAAAAGACGACCGATAGTTTAATAACAAATGACAAAAGTGTCATCGCTTTTAATTGAACTATAATTAAACTATCGATCATCTTTTGTTTTGTTAATTTTTTGTGAAGGGAAAAAGTCAAAATTCGATTCACTCTTAATTTCTTGTCCGACTCAAAAGTAAAAACGAAATCGTTGACCAAAACTATTGCTTCTTGCATTTGTTTATTAAATGATCGAACGTCTTTTGTTTTGTTATTTTTTTTATGAAGAAAAATGTCGAAATTCGAAATTTGGAATTCGAACGTCTTTTGTCATCGCGTCAAATTAATATTTGACGCAAAAGTAAAAACGTCCAAATTGTTCAGGGTCAAATTGACATTTTTTTTTAAATATTTAAATCGTCGACCATTTTTTTTTATTGCTTGCACTTGTTAAACGATTGGCGTTTTTTGTTTTTTTTTTTTTTTTAGGAAGAAAAAAGTCGATATTTAGTTTGAATTTGAATGTCTTTTGTCATCCCGTTAAATTAATAATTGACGCAAAACTAAAACACGAAAGTTTTTTTTTGCGTCAAAATCGTCGACCGAAATTTATGTTTCTTGTATTTGTCAAAGGATCGATCGTCTTTTTATGTTTTTAACAAAAACCTTCAACTAACGTTTTCTTTTGTGATTTTATGCTTTATCAGTGTTGCCAATTCTATACTTAAGTAGATTGCTAATTCTATACTTAAGTAGATTGCCAATTCTATACTTAAGTAGAATACATATTTAATGTATTTATTCAAAGAAGTGAAAACGTAATTTGATTTTCTCGGCATTTGTTTCTAGTGAAATTCTAGCGAATTATTTTCTGCTTCTAGTGACCTTTTAGTGATTAGTTATTTATTTACAAACTATTGGTGAAAACTGTTGGACAAAGAACACAAGCGAAATGCAAATATGCAATTGTTGTTTTTTCTCTGTATAGAACGAAACCCCTATGTACAGCATTACAAACTAATTAATTGCCACCATGGGGATCTCGGTAAACTATACATTATAAAAAGTTATACTAATTTGGGGTCTCTTTCTCCTATCTTCAAGAAATACTCAGTTTTTCTTATTTATTTGAATTTCTATCTCGCGTTTTCTGATATTCTTAAAAAAATATAAAGAGAAAAGTTAAAATAATTAATATAACTGTAATTTTCTTGTTAATTATAAATAAAATACGACAAGCCTTATTTTAAGAAGCGTCGGTGTATACAAACTACCTTCCTTTACCTATTTAACGATAAATTACCTTTCTAAGGTGAATAATTATTTAAATAAAAAGATAATCGTTAAACTTTTATGCCGTGTCAACTTCAGTCTTTATTACCTATTCATTATTCACTAATGTTGCAAATTTATTTTTTTTTCTAGCCATTATCTGCATTAATAATCTTATTTAAATGATTGTTTTGCTGGGTAATTATTTTGCAATACATATTTGCAAATTAGATACGTGCGGCCATTGTGTAATTTACTAATTGAGACATTTATGGGCAGTTTGCATTTTTTGTCTCTTGTTTTTTTTTTTTATAAGCGGTAAATATCCTTCGATAACATCGGATTAGTCAAGGAGAACGCACTTTTCTTAATTTAAATTTCAATAAAAGTAAATTGTACTTTGACATATCCTGTGATTAACTTACTTAATTTTCAATGCAATTTTTACAATAAACTTTCAATGAGAGTAAAAATAAATTCGTTTCTAAGTCCATGTGAAAAATAGTTTGCAAATTTTATTTTGTTTTCATTCACAACAAAGGAATTGCAATAAATAACGTATCGAATTAACCGTATTTTCCATCGACTAATTTGCTATTGCTATACATGGTGTGTGTGTGTGTGTGTATTAAAAGATTCAAATTAAATATGAAATTCTATTGTATTTTTACGCACGCCATTATTTATTGCAATTCTGCTTATTAACTACTGTAAGAGACTAGGAATGTGGGTAAATTAACGTAATTATTTTATTTTATTGCGAGAACCGTTACGCTCCTACATATTTCTTTTAATTTTCTTGAAATTGAAAAGAAAATGAAATTTCATAAGTGTGTGAGTGGAGAAATCAGGAAAACAGAATTTTAACACAATTGTAGAATTTATATCTACTAATATTACTAAATGTTACTAAAATGAAGGCACCTACGATAAATTGAAAATGTTTACATTTGATTGTAGAATAATGTTTGTAGTAAACTATTACACATTTTGAAAAAAATCGTGTAACACAAATAATAGTACATGTTTTACCATAAATTTACCATAAATTTTGTTCTATAAATTGTTTAATTAAATACTATTTCATATAGAAGATTTTTCCATTTATTTAGTAAAAAATGACAAATATGAATATTCCTTATCTATTTGTTATCGAAGTTTGCCGTGAAAGTCTAGTGAAAATGTATGTAACTAAATTTTTACAATGAATGTCATGTCGATATAGATCTTAAAGTTACTCCGAATTAGGCAATGTTGCGATATTTTCTTTTTCCACTTTTAATTTTGGTAGAGTTACGTTTCAAATCTGCTTCGTTGATCTATCTGATTTGAATTGTCACAATTTGACGTCTGTTATAAAGACATCAAATTAAATTTGTCTATTTTATAATGATAGCCTACTAACTTAAAATCACAGCCTACTGCGTTAACAAATAGACAAGGAATGGATAATATGTATATTCCATTCACGATCTTTTGTGACTCTAGAGGGCTACGCTTTTTTTTCGTTATGCTACGTGCATGTATTTTGATGGAAGTCAAAATTTGACATGAAAAAATAAAGACAGTGTCACGTCACCTATACTGGCTGTGTTGCCAATTCGTAAATTATGTGGGCTACGGTAGCATGATTAAAGTAAAAAGTAACTTAAAACAAATACATCTTTTATTTATAATCCTGTCAAAATGCCAAAAATCATAAAGCGGAGGAACTAAGCGCTCAATAGGCAAGGCGTTTAATTATTACAAAAAGGATCGCCCAGATTTAAGAAATGAAGAAATAATAAGCAGGTTGGCGGATATACATGAAGTAAGTTTTTACATATTTAAGTCAGTTTTATTTCCTAATGTTTAATATTTTAGATTTCGCAATGTACGATAATTAAAATTTTAAAAGGGGGACCTGACAACTTGAAAACTTCTCTTTCTGGCAGATATAAACATACGGACATATTTACATATTACATGTTTCGGAAAGATATGCAACGATTAATTTGGCAATATAATTTGAAAAATGAATATTTCATTTTGGACAAATTACTTACAAACGCTCGCGATACTTTGGAATTTAAAGGAGGGAGAACAACTTTATTCAAAATTATGAAATCTATGGGTTGCAAATACAAAATTGTTAACGGACGCAACATTTTATGTAAACAATTTCACGTCGTTGCATTAAAAAAATTTTTTTGAGCAAATTCTTACAGTTTCAAAATTCTAGTGACAATATAATATTCGTGTATCTAGACGAAACCTGGATTTACCAAAATGGGTCAGTGGTTCGTCGATGGACACACGAAACAGATTTGAAAAGTAATTCAGTCAAAATTGAAGGTGAAGGGAAACGTTTTACATTTTTGCATGCGGGAACAAAACTTGGCTTTTTGGAAGGGTGTGACTTGTTACTTGACTCAACGAACAATGACAGAGACTACCATAAAAACCTGAATGCAGAAATTGGGTGGTTAATCGGCTTATTTCTGCACTAGGCAAGTTGCAACGAAAATGTGTGGTGGTGATGGAAATGCACCGTATCACTCGGTGCAGTTGGACAAACCACTCACATTTCCATGTAAAAAAAGTCAAATGCAGGAGTAGTTGGTTAAACACAATGTCGAAATTGAGGGCAAAATTACAAAAAAAAAAAACAATTATGGGAATTAATTAAGCCTTTCAGAACAGACAGAACAACAAAACGATACGCGACTGACGAAATTTTGAAGGAGCATGACTATGAAGTTCTTAGATTGTCCCCATACCATTGTCAATACAATCCTATTGAGATTGCATGGGGAAAATGCAAAGACTTTTACAATAAGTACATCAATTTGCAACTATTATCGAAAGATTGCCATTCATAAATATGAATGGCACCCAGCTGCAGGGAGGTAATAAATCCATAAACAGCGAAGAAATTTATGATTTTATTTTGCCATGACCGAAAGCTGGGTGTATTGAACTTTGCCACACGTCGAATGCAGCAGCGATGTGAAATCACATGGATATTTAAACTTATTTAATTTAATAATAAATTACAAATGTGGGGCTAAGCAAAAATATGGATTTAGTGTGTATGTTGTCGCACATTACAAATTGTTATTAAAATAAAATTTGTCGAATCTTCGTATGTGAATGAGTAACAATCCATTCATATAAGCAGATTTGAAGAACTCTGGTATTAGCAGAAGAGTCTGAAGATGTGCGTATTGGAGGGGTTAGCGAAAGTAGACAGAATCCTAAATGAGGTTCAGTGCATGGTTTGGTCGAGGCAAATTATATGACTTCAAGATCTTGTTATTTAAATATCTGCATGTAATACTTTCTTAATGGAAAAATAAATAATTATCAATTGTTTGGGACGATACTTCTCGTTTTCATGGAATGTTTCAGTCTTGCTTCAGTCGAATTGGCAACATCGGCAGTGGTAGTTTTCAAAAGTATAACCATAAAATTAAAAATGAACATCAATAGATTTTCTGACAAATGTATTTTTTAGTGATACCATCAAAAATGTCACCCTAACATGGCCTACTCTGAATCTAAAAAGATCGTGAACGGATATTATGTATAGAACTATTTAACACAGTATTTGGAAACTGTTATGTACGGGGTGTTTTATTTTAAGTATGTGTAACAAATAATGGACACACTTGCTGTGGTGCATGCCTTTATTCATCTGAACTGTCTTTTCGATACATGCGCGCACACACAATTATCAATCCCATAAAAAATAAAACTTGCTCCAATATTCGTCAATTACAAATATATTACAGAAACTAATTCAGTAAAGAATAGTAATTATATCGAATTGTAGTATACTTTCAATGACATTTTGTATGCGAATTATATACTTTGTGTTAACAATCGCTCAAGTTGTGTCACTGGTTCTGTATATTGTGTGCAAATTTTACAGTAAATGGTGTAACTCTGTACACATTTCTAAGGAAGAAGATCACAACTGAATTTTGACATCTTAATCGGGTAACTAAAGATGTAGGTTCAACCTTGTCTTTATTCGTGCAGACCTTGTGAAGAAATTCACAGGCTGGAATACGGCAGATTTCATTCTGACAATTGCTCGACAACGTCCGGCTTGGGTCATCTATGGACGTTAAAAATAAGATAAAGGAATACTTAATTTAGAAACATTCGTATTTACCTTTAAATAATATCTGTAGCACTTTACTGAATTCACGTTCAGACAGTTTATTTTTCACAAATTCATTCATAATAAATAAAACAGGCGACAGTCAAACACAGACAAGCCTGTTCTTGTATATTCGCAGAGTTATGTACGCCACCTAATCGTCATCCGCATTAAACGGTCAATAAGAAGATGCTAATAATCACGGATTATACCCCACTTCAATATTATTCAACAATTTGTGTAAGATGTTAACATATCCATTGGTAATTTTTTCTAACGAGTTAATAATTTAATCATTTTCAAATTGTAGAAAATTTTTCATTGTGATTGTATTATAGTGTTACATAATGTGTAGAACTTAATAACATGTGTACAAAAAGTTTATCCATCTAAGGTGTTGCTCTCATTTTTTCGCATGTTCACGTATGTTCTTTACTTGATCCGTACCCTAAACAGATAGTAAACAAACATAACTTTAAAAGAAAGTGTTTAATTGATTTGACTGTACGTACAATGGTTTTTACATTGGAAGAAAAATCTTTTATGGTTGAATCTCACTTTCGAAACCCCAAAAAATCAATGGCGAATGGACCTATTCTATTCCTGATTGTGTTGCAGAATTTTAGGAAAAATTTCGAGAAACTGTATTTCTGTACCACAAATTTGTTAATTAACTTCAGTACTATTCAGTGAAACGGGCAGGTATCAGGTAGGCCTAAAGTAAAAACTGATGAGGTAGATGAAAATGTGAGACAAATTATGGCCGATATTTCTCGCACTTCCATCCGTCACCTGTCACAACAAGTTGATCTTTCTGTCGTGACCTGTAGAACTATTCTAAGAAAGAACTTGCAAATGTTCCCTTATCGTTTGACTGCCGTGCATGAATTGCTTCCAGTAGATTTCGAATCAAGGCGAAGATACCGTCATTGGTTTTTAAACAATATTGACAATGATGATTTGTTGGAAAAACTTTCTTTTCCGATGAGGCCTGATTCCATTTAACAGGATACATTAATTCCCAAAATATAAGGATCTGGAGTAAAGAAATCCATCATATTTTCATTGAAGCCCCCCTTCACCCACAAAAAATTGGTGTTTGGATAGGTTTAAGTCGGAGAAGATTGATATGTCCAATATTCTTTAATGGCACACTAACAGCACTTAGATATCGGGAAGAGATTTTGCATCCATTTAGTAATCAACCGCATGATGACGAGTTGCAATTTGGATATTTCCAGCAGGATGGTGCAACGGCCCATGCTGCTGGAGGTACTTTAAATTTCCTTCAAGAGTTTTTTGGAGATCGGATAATTAGCAGAAATATGGCAAACATGTGGCCTCCGCGATCTTGCGATTTAACTCCTTTGGATTTCTTTGTTCGGCCCTACTTGAAAAATTCCATTTTTAAAACGCCCGTTAATGATTTACAGGAACTTACCCAAAGAATCATCGTAAAGTGTGAAGCAATAAACGATTCTCCCTACATTTTGCAAAACGTTATTAATGGATGCCGCAGAAGAGTTAGAAAATGCCTCGAAGAAGACGTAGACCATTTGCAACATCTGTTGTGAATTCACGTTCAGCGTTATTTTCAATGTTTTATTTTGTTTGGTTTCAATGTGTAATAAATCGTAATTATTGGTTATGATTTTCTGTTGACGTTATCTCAAGGTTAAATGTCAATTTGGCGTTTACTGGTAAAGTAAGGAACATACGTGAACATGCGAAAAAATGAGAGCAATACACTAGATGGAAAAACTTTTTGTACACATATAACAAAATGTAAAAATAAAATCATCACAGTCTGTTGTAGTAAATTTTTACATAAGATGCAGAATTTTATACAACAAAGTGTTGAAACTTTTCACACTTACGACAATTTATTGTAGTAAAAAAAATCAAACTAGAGGGGAACATTTTACTCCAAAATGGCGCAATAATTTTGCTACAGATAAATGTAAACTTTTTTACGGTAGACATGGAAATATATCTGAATTAAAAAAAAATTCAATAATTTTATTAATAATTCCTCCACCTCCATTTTATACAATATTGTGTAAAATCTCACTTTGTCGTTCTTCTCTGTGCAATGTCGTTAAATAAGTTTCCCGTATAAACAAGTCCATCGCGTTACTTTGTAACATGCAATTAAAATTAAATAACTTCGGGAGCTTTAAATTGTTTCCTAATTACCGGTAATCTTATTAAAACGAGAGACATGAATAAAAACCGAAGATGATAACGTTGAAGAAATTGCAGGCTATCAGTTGCGCACAGTTATTTAAATTAATGTTAAAAGCATACTATGAGATGTTCCACAACGTTGTAATGAGTGGAATTATATTCCGAAGCTCAAACAAATTGAAACTACTACATACTAAGCTTGCTGTATACAACTTCAATTACCTTCCTTAGATAATCAAATAAAATTAAAAAAAATAATAATAATTAGCACCGTGTACAATTCGAATTGAAGTTTTATTAGTTCAGTTTTGATTTAAATAAGTATGGAAGCAAACGTTGAACTACAATTAGTTCTCGTTAAAAAAGTGGGTATTTTAGAGGTAGTAATTTCAAATTCCCTCAGGTCTCAGACATCCTATATGTTTAAAATGTTGAATCATTTTCGGTTTTTTTTTTGCTTTAAAGCGAGTTATTTCACACGTAGATTCTGTACGTATACAAAAAACCTGGAATGTGTATACAAAAGTTTGAATGCTAATTTATGACGTGCCAATAATAATTACGATATTTATTTGATTTTCATGCAGCATTAGTTTTTATTGAGACAGGAAATTACTTTAAACTGGCGTATATTTTAGTTCCCGGTAAACGTGTGAGCCATAGAAAAATGTTCACTTTACATGTATCATGTACGTGTATGTAAATTTCATTTACAAATTCAACTCTTCGGTATTTTTAACGAAACAAGCTTGGAGTTATAAATAATTATTAATGACTTGACTTAACTTGTTTATTAAACATGCGTAGTGTTTTAAATGTTTCATTTTTTGGGAGAGGAGGGAATACTGGTTTTCGTGTGATATTAGACATTTTCAATATGATCACGTGATATTACATGTTATATATTACCTGTGATAAATTGTTGTTCGCTACGATGTAAGTATTTCATTTTTGTAAACACTTGACAATGTATTGATTTTTATTAATCTCGTACACAAATGCAAAAACATCACGAATGAAGGTAAATGAAAGAAACCATTGATTTTGTAACAAATTGCAAAAGAAGTAATAAATAGGGGCGTGTTTTGTATTAATTAAAATAAGAAAGAAAAGAGATTGAAAGCCGATTGATTTCTGAATGTTTGTGCATTTTTTAATATCCCATGAGCGGTGAGGCTAAGTAGTTACTTATCAATCAACCCTCGTATCTCAATAGTTAAAAGTGTGGGGGCTCACACATTACTTAACGACTAACAAATTATGTCACGACGACAGACGTCAAGAAAGTCAGACTGATAAATGTCAAAACGTAGACGTCAAGAAATGTCGGATTGACAAACGTCAACCAATGTCATATAGACAGACATGGGTGAAACGTGATGTTGACATCTACGTAACGAATATTTTGACAACCGAATGAAAATAAAACAAAATACTGTCGATTTCCCGCTACATTTTGACGTTTCTCTAATTAAAAGGTAAAAAATCAAATTCACTGTTTTTTTTTCGTTCATCAAATTTAAGTACATAAGTAAATAATTTTTATTTTTTGTTTCCTTCAATTTTTGCACTTAAAAAATAAAATTAAAAAAAAACTGAAATAAAGTGCCACTTTCTCTAATTTTTCGACTCTTTCAACAAGTCGAACGTCACTTGTTTCTGTTTTTCGATTTAGTTTTGTTTTAGATTTTCTTGTTTCTTGTTGGTTCTGATAGAAAACTTTTTTGTTTACCTTTTTAAGTGTTTTACTTATTATTATTACTATTATTTCTTTGTTATGTGTTTTGTTTTCACCTTTTCTTTAATTTTATTTGCTAAGGCCATTGCTAAACAATCTGCACTAAAATAATAATAGCAATTATTAAAATAAGACAATATTTGGTAGCAAACGAATGAAAGCAATTTCTCAAAAACAAATGAAGCCAAAACAATCAATTCTGTAACAAATTATGAAAAATAATTGCTGAAAGACAAACAAGTTTTGATTGTATTACAGTCATTAAACGAAGGAAAGGAAACGTTAGTTGATTGTCTTCTGAGCGCAAAAGTTTTTATTTTTCAGTATCGTCGGTGATGCAAATCGGTTATTTATCAATCAATCCTTGTAATCTCAATAGTTAATAGTATTGGAGCTCACACATTGCTTAGCGACCACCAAATTATGTTACGATGACAGATGTTAAGAAACGTCAAAATGACACGTAAGAAATGTCAGACTGACAAACGTCAAAACAAATGACTGTCGAGTTCCTGATAAATTTTGACGTTTCGTTTTTGTTTTTAACTTTTGTTTAATTTTATTTGTTGAGGCATTGCTGAACAATCTGCATTGAAATAATAATAAGAATTATTAAAAGAAGCTTGATATTTGATATTTGATGGCAAACGAATGAAAGCGGTTTCTCAAAAACAAATGAAATCAAAACAAGCAATGTAACAAACTACGAAAAATAGTCTCTGAAATACCCACACGTTATGATTGTATTATATTATTTAATTAAAAAAAAAAAAAAAACGCAAACGCAAAAATTTTGCGTAAGTTTGGTTGGTCGTCGGGATTGCGATGGAGTTCTCGAGCTAGTCTTCTGCTGATGAGACCCCAATTAGGGTCGAAATAGCTATATAGAGAATGCTCGGAGGCCCGCCGACTTGCAGCCAAATTTTGCTAGTTTTTCGATGACACGGTATTGTCTGCACTGGCTATCTACTGTGTGGTAGCTTAAGAGGCAGCGATATTGCTGCGATTTTGCTATTCACACACAATTAATTATAAGTCAGAAACTAATCAACCAATCGCGCGGTGTCGCGACAGTTGGGCAAAGTTTTTTGTCTTTTGAACGCAAAAGTTTTTATTTTTCACTATCGAACTATTCCTCGTAATCTCCAATCTCCTTGAAAATGCCCGCCTCCAAAAATTTTCAAAAATTAGCAAAATTGGAAAATTCGGTGATGCAAAGCAGTTATTTATCAATCAACCCTTATATCTCAATAGTTAATAGTGTTGGGGCTCATATTGCTTAGCGACCACCAAATTATGTTACGATGACAGACGTTAAGAAACGTCAAAATGATAGACGTAAGAATGTCAGACGGACAAATGTCAAAATGACAGATGTCAAGCAGTGTCAGATTGACAAACGTCAATAATGTCATAAAGATAGGCATTGGGTGAAATGTTACATTGACATCTACGTAACGAATATTTTGATAACCGAATGAAAACAAAACAAAATAAAAGACTGTCGATTTCCCGATAAATTAAATTAATTAAACGTCAAGATGATAGACGTAAGAAATGTCACACTGCCAAACGCCAAAGTGACAGATATCAAGAAGCGTTACATTGACAAACGTGAACCATTGTCATATAGACAGATACGGGCGAAACGTTACGATGACGAACTTTAACTTTACTTTACTTTAACAACGGAATGAAAACAAAACAAAAGACGATCGATTTCCCGATAAATTTTGACGTTTGCCTTAATCAGAAGATAAAAAAATTTAATTCACTAGCTTTTTTCGTTCATTCATATTTTTTAAATAAATAACTTTTAATGTTTTTTTTATGTTGTCTTCATTTCCTTCATTTCATAAAATAAAACAAAAAACTGAGATAAAATACCACTTTTCGATTCCTTCACTAAGTCGAGCATCACTTGTTTCTGTTTTTCGCTTGTTTTAGATTTTCTTATTGGTTTTTGATAAAAAATTTTTTGTTTGCTTTCTTAAATCTTTTTACTTATTATTATTTCTTTGTTGTGTTTTGTTTTTTACTTTTTGTTTAAATTTATTTGTTGAGGCATTACCAAACAATCTGTATTGAAATAATTATAACAATTATTAAAATAAGCCAATATTTGATAGCAAACGAATGAAAACGATTTCTCAAAAACAAATGAAACCAAAACAATCAATTAACAAATTATTAAAAATAGTCGCTGAAATACCCACAGGTTTTGATTGTATTATATTAATTAAAAAAAAATAAATAAATATAAACGGAAGTTGACCGTCTTTTGAACGCAAAAGTTTTTAGTTTTCACTTTTCACTATCGTCTGCGAAGCAAGTCGGTTACATAACCATCAACCCTCGTATCCTCAACAATTAACCGTAACAAGCAAGAATGTTTTGTTGACGGAACGAAAACAAAAGACGTTCGATTTCGCAACAAATTCTGACGTTTTTCTTCATAAAAAGTTTGAAAACACAAAGCCGTCGAACTCACAAGCTTTTTTTCATTTACTTTTATGAACTTCAAAATATTAAAGAAAGAAACAGAATGCGACGAAGCACTTTCAAGAGTGATTTAAAAATATATTTCTGTAAGAGTGATTCTTTAATAAATTGGGAGTTCTTTTTGTGTGAAAAAATTCACCCCTATTAAACGAATACACTTGTACGATGCCTTCATCATCAACTGTGCCAATGAGTGTCGTTAACTTATTGTCGAGTTTTAAGAACGAACTACTTCTGAAGTAGCTTCTTTTGTTAATAGTTTTTTGTTGCTCGATTCAAGAATCACCCTGTAGGCTTTGCTATAAATGATCTACTATTTTTAAAACTTAGAAAACTCTATTTATCCCTAACCGATTATTGTATACGTCATACTTTCTTTCCATTATTCAGAGAGAATTCCAGTTCATTTTAAAAACGTCAAGTGAATTTCAATAAGGTTTTGATTCATCGTTAAATTGCACTGTATGTTCCGATTTGACGGAAAGGTTTGAAATTCATTGACGTTATCCATGCGAGACAATGAAGTAGTAATTAACAGGATATACGATACAGTGTCTGATCACTAATGAATAAGAAGCAAGCAAGATGTGGGTATGGGTACATCATAAACTTGATTTAAAATGCTATTAAGGTTTTAGTTTTGTATTCATGCTTTGCTTACTTCCGACAACAGCAGATGAAAACAACTTAAATAGCTATTTTGAGTCTTATCCAAAAAAGGCAAGAAGGAACGAACAGAAACACTTGCTTTTATTAATTAGTTAAAAAAATTTCCAGTTCCTTCAGCTTAAATTGTAGATTGTACTTTTGTTGTAAATTATAAAGACAGCAGCTATAAAGCTCTATCCCGTTATACACATAAAAGACACATGATCTCTGTAAACATTGAAGTTTTTATAATTCAAACAGTTTCAAGTTACTTCACCGCTGTTGATTAGGCATTGATCGTTATGTAAACACAAGCAAGTCACATATGTATGAATTTTACACAGCGTACAATACGTACGTCCTACTTAATTAAATCGACGGTTTACTAATTTTATTCTTTGCGTTAAAATTAATTAATATGTTATATTAATGAAACGTTTGTTGTTAATGAGTGTGTATATGCAAGTATAATTTTAGAAAATGTTTAAAACCAATCTATTAATAAAAAAATGTAAAATTAAAATGCAAATTGCATTATTGGAGATTTCATAATTTTATTTCACAACAGCTGGGTACGATGATGGGAAACTGTTTTTTTTCTATTTCAAGAAATTTGTGCAAGGTTTGATTATAACAATTACAATAACTGTAACTTTTCACTAATTGCAATTGAGTTTGCTAATTTACATTTAGTATTTTAACACGTAGTAAATGCATAAATAAATGCCTAGGCCTGTTTATTAGACCTTAGCCACATTTAATAGACAGTTTCAGTAACAGAACGTAAGATTGGATACTTCCAGATAGATTACAGATATTTAAAGTTCGCAGTTGTGCGTTTTCCCCGGTCTGAAAATTACATAGGAGAATGATTAATGATGACAATTATGAAAGTAAATCATAGTGGGTATTCATTTAGCTAACAGTGCTGAGGGATTAGAAAAAAACTGCCAAGATTTGGAAGAAAATATGTGAAAGGCCGCGTTCGTTTTCTGTGAAAGCAAATATTGTGTTTTTGATTGATTTAGAAAAAAGGATTGATGTCAGAAACGTTATTGTGCACCTGGAAATGGAGAAACAGGTAAAAGGAATAATATACTAATAACAGCGCTGGGTCCAGTCGGTCAATGTTAATTAATTTTTGTTTTTAGGTAGGAAGTGCTGCCTTTTTTTCGAACTGTGATTGCAATGGATAATAAACTCTTGTTTTATGCGTTTGCAGTAAGCGACTAATTACGTTTTAATTACTTTTTGTACGTTTCGTCCTTATTGCAAAGTTCCGTTTGGAACTGAGCTACAGCTTTCCGTTATTTAAATTAGTTGCATATTACCTTATACCTCTATTTGCAATTATCGTTTATATATTTTAATGTGTCTCTTGTATTTGTCATTTACAACACTCTTAAATTTTGTAATTAAATACTTTGTATAATCAAAAAAATATATACAGTGTAGCCTCAATTACTTACTTACTGGAGAATAAGTTTTCGATTTATTAGTAATATTCTTTTTGTGATCAATTTATTTTTGTTTCAGGTATTCATTTGGAAGATTTCGAAGAAACGGAACAAGAAGTAAAACAGAATCAAAATTCCAGTATTATAGAGTATTAGCTAGTTCCTAACGATTAACGTTGTTGTAACCGAACGCGCCGATTTAGAATAACTAATTGAAGAGGAGCCGCGTTTATTTTTTCATCATCCTACTCGTTTGCCTTAAAAAAATGTTCGTCCAAACCGAATTTAATAAATCTAATAACAATAATGACCTGGGACGGACGGCGCACGACCGTTCCGCGGATAGTTACGACGCGCTCTTTAAAGATTTGGACTTGATATCCAGGTTTTGCCTGCCGATTTGTTCGCGGGATAACGAAATTCGCGAGGTGGCTCTGGACGTGATTTCGAAAACGGTGGAGGGTTGGTTGGATGGGGTTGGAAGCCCGAAACACTACCGGCTGGCTCAAACGGAGAGGCGGCGTGGCCAAAACTCGTCGAATGGTTGCGCGTGTTCTGATATTGTTGGAAACTCTATGAGCGAAATCCCGCAGGAATATTTGGATCTCGTAGCGTTACATCTACCAATTATTTTAAGACTTTCTATTAGTTGTCCTTTTGTCAACGTCAGGGAGAAATGTCAACATATCTTGGATCTTGTACAGGTAAGCCGATTATCAAATTCTAGAGTAGTAGAAGAAATAACCTATTACCTTTATTAACGTAATGGAACATTGTCTCTAGTTGCTATTAGAGCCTCTTAGTTGAATTATTTCTTTCCTCCCGGGTTCGAAAATCAAGCTTCAATCGCAGGAGAAAATTGAGACCTTTTTTCCCATGCAAAACAAATAATAGGATACAAAGTATTATCAAATTGTATTTTAAAAACGGCCTAATGCAATAGAAAAGGAGTGAACGTACTCCAGGATTAGCAGAACATTAGCTGACATCATCTTTGGTTGCTGTTGTACATACAGCCTTGGCCAAAAGTATTAGGCACCCTTAATTTTCTAATTTATCCCCGAAAATATTACTCAAGAATCTTTAGAATTTTATTATCATATAATCGGCAACAATAATCGATAATTTAAACAATGGACAGCACTTTACAGCGGTCTTAATAGTATCGAAATACGGATTGTTATTGTCAATGGAAAACAAAAGATTGCCATTATCACGGTTTATCGTCCGCCGTTGGGTAGTGTGGAAGCTTTTTCACTGGACTTTCCTATATCTTGCAAAAAATTGATACAGTCTGCGACAATGTAATATTATGTGGCGACTTCAACATTGATTTCCATGCCAATAGTTTAAATAAGGAAATACTGATCGAACTTTTTAAAGCTACAAGCTCTCATACAAATTAAGCGATCCCACAAGAATTCAATTCAGCAAATCTGGAAATGAATGTGCTTCCGCTATTGACTATATAGTCACAAATCTTCCCGATGAAACATTTTCGTGTTCAATATTTCAACCAAATCTATCCGATCACTGCGCAGTATGCCTCTTGGTTCATCAAATGTCGACCTCCGTGAAGACTAAAGAAATAATCAGGACAGTCACCTCCAGAGCTTTGTCAAATCAAAATCTGGATCAATTTCGTCTTGCACTATCACAAATGAATTGGTCATCAGTGTATTCAGATGATGTTGATGTTTCAACCTATTTTTGGAACATTTTCTATGGCTTTTGTCCACCCAAGGAAAAGTAGTTAGCCCCAAACCGGCAAAACTCTTGGATTACTAATGAAATAATTCAACTTAAAAACGAAATTAACACATATTGGTTAATGAGAAATTTCCAAAATCAACGCGCTACAAAGCGAAACGAAGCGCCTATAAGCAGAAAATTAGAGAAACAAAAATTAACTACTATCACAGCCTAATAGATAGTGCCTCAAATAAAACTAAAAAAAAATGGAAATTAATAAACAATCATATTAAACCAGATGATCATAACAAAAACATAGTACTTGCAACAGAAAATGGAATTATAAGCAATGATTCTGAAGTAGCCAACGAGTTTGGTCGACATTTTTCGACGATTGCTCAAATAACCATTCATAACCACTTTGGAGACTCCATCTCGGAAAATTGTACAACAGGAAGTGAAGTTTTCAGTAGTGTGTTCTTTCATCCTTCTGACGAAGTGGAACTTCTAAATATTGTTAAGCTATTGCCCAATAAAAATTCAACCGGAAATGACCGGAATCTCAGTGAAAATAATTAAACATGTTTGCGATATAATTGCTAAACCGCTAGTATTTTTAATAAACTTATCCATGACGTTGGGTGTTTTTCCCAATGCTCTAAAATGTGCAGTTATATTTAAAAAGAGTGACAGAGAGACTATAGAAAACTATAGACCAATCGCTTTACTTAGCATATTTTTAAAAATTTTCGAAAAAATTGTATTCTATCGTTTAACTTTCTAAATAGACACAATATACTATCCAAATCCCAACATGGTTTCATCGGGGGAAAATCTACTGAAACAGCTACTTTTGAATTCCAAAAAGAAGTTGACAACAAGAAAAACGTTGCGACGCTTTTTTATGATCTGTTGCGTGCATTCGGCACGATCGATTTCTCTTTTCTTATAAAAAAAACTTGATAAAATGGGTATCAGAGGCAACGTTCAGAGATGGATAATATCTTTCCTTCATCATCGTCAATTCCTGGGCAAATCAAATGGGGCCCTATCAGATAAATTCGACATCCCCATGGGAATCGCTCAAGATTCAGAAATGGGTCCGTTACTGATCCTCTTATACAACAACGATTTACCTAAATTTATCAAAAGTACCGGAATAATCGTCAATTTTGCCGACGATACGTCAATTAGTGTTTTGGCGTCCACCAATGAAAACCTACAACACAAGGTGAAACTTGTGACCGAGGAACTAGAACGTGCTACTGTAACAAACTTGTTTTAAATACTGAAAAAACTGTTTGTTTACTGTTCGGCACGCGACTTGAATTTGGAAACTTTATTTGCTCTAACACCAAGTTTTTGGGTTCTTATGTGTACAGTAGTTTGAGATGGGACAAACAAATAGACCATGTGTGTAGAACAGTCAACTCCGCATTTTATGTTCTACTAAAATTAAAAACCATGTTAAATATCAATGCGCTAATTCAAGTCTATTATTCGCTTGTACACACCCACTTAAAATACAATGTGATTGTATGGGGTAGGGCAGTAGGTGTTGAACAGCAAAAACGAGTGATAAGACTCATATTTAACTTAAAAAATCGTGAATCATGTAGGACAACCTTTAAAGACTCGGGTATTCTCACCCTTCCGAGTATCTACATCCTCAGCTGTGCAATGTTTGTACGCAAAAAACCAAATTTATTTATCCAAAACGGAGCAAATCATGATTATAAGACACGTCAGCGATCAGATCTTAGAACTACACGTCACACCACTCTTTTTGAAAAATCGCCTTTGTACGCCTGCATCAACGCCGGCTTAAAAATATCTACTGGAACATTGTTATTACACACTTCAGGAGTTCCTAAATTAGTCTATTGTTTAGTTTTATACTTATACATGTTGTAATGTTTTATTTATATGACGCTGTAGCTCTTGCTTTTTCAGATAATGCACTCACTACTCCATTATCTCATTTTAAAGTGTACTCGACCTGTCTTATATCAAGAACTGATGTAAAAGATCAATAAAAATTATGATTATTATGATTAAGAAAAGTTATACGGTTTTTTAATTAATTGTAAGGTATTTGGAATTTCCGGTGTACCTTACATGAGGCGGAGAATCGGTGAAGAATATCTTCCGGAATGCGGGCACCAACAGTGAAACACGGGGGAGGTAGTGTAATGATTTGGGGTTGTATGACAGCCGACAGTGTAGGCGAAATGTTTGTTTGTGAAGGTCGAATGAACTCCCACACTTACATAAACGTATTGGAAATGACATTGCGGCAATCATTTTATAAGATGTTTGGTGATACAAATATAGAAGAAATGCTGTATCAACGAGATAATGTATCCTGCCTCAAATCTGCAGTTACCATGAAGTAGTTTCAAGAAAACAATATTAACCTCCTGGATTGGCCTGCACAATTCCCAGACCTAAATCCCATAGAACATTTGTGGGGGATTCTAAAGTATAACATTAGAAAGCATCCAATTACATCTAAAGCAATTTAAAAAAAAAACGTGTTATTGAAAGAATGCAATAATATTATCACAGAGGAATGTCATAAAAAAAGAATAGCTGCAGTGATTAAGGCTAGAGGTGGCCCAACAAAATACTAATTACTTTAATAAATTGTTATTATTTTGTACCTAGGAAATTTTACTTTACCCCACTCCAACAGATTTTTATGATATATTAGTTAATGTAAGGTGCCTAATACTTTTGGCCAAGGCAGTATATTAAACTGTTAGTATAAGACACTGCTCGATATAAAATCGAATTTATTTAGAAAAGGGAAATTATGTTATGTTTAAATATGTCGTACTTTAAATAAAATTATATTATGACAAGTAGATTAAAAATTTCAATTATCCTGTTGGTGGCTACACGAAAGCATCATACGTTTTAGGTTGGTTATCTTCGACCTACTTGCATCCCTCTTTCCGTATTGAATTACACCCTTTTGTCACTTCGAATAAAAAAGTAATAAGAACGACAAATTCTCGTGCAAATATTTTATGAGTACTTTTAATAGCATCTTTCGCCGTTTTCCCAAGTGTATATCAACGAAAGGTTAACTCCGATCTCGAGTTGTAATGACACTTCTCAAACAACAAGTAACAAGTTATCCAAAGCCTCCACAATATGTCAAGGTTAGTAAATATTGATCTTGCCACATATACTCTTCTGGAATTGAGAAGTCTAATATCCTCGAAATTTAAATATTTCAGGAAGAACTACAGTGTGTAAAAAAATGTAAGATTAAGTACAAAAAAAAATTGCTTTTGCCACAGTGAAGCAACCATCATTGTTATCGAGTTATTTATGCTAATAATTATGTTATTATCTGAAATGGAAATTTTGGCGTGCAATTTTTTGAGTATATACATATTTGTTAAATAAATTTGCGTGTTTTCTTGATTTTCGTCTTGTATTTTTCCATGTTTGCCCCGTCTACGACGAAAACAAACTGTGATGTAAACCATTCATCATTTGGCTTTGGTTTTCATAAATATTTCTTTCGTTGATCTAATAAATTACCTGATTTTTATAAAGCTAACTCTATACATTATTTATACCTAAAGAAAAATATTAATGATACCTAGATATATTGATTAGGTGTATCAAAGTTTGGCCAAACGTTTTCGTTTCATTCATATCCAATTTCATTCCATTCATATCATCACTAGTTGACGTGATGTTCTTTTACAGATTGACAATTATTGTACTCGTTTCTGTTTGTTAGATTAATGTGACGTCCCCATTTATTGCAGTCATTACAAAAAACAGGAGAATGCAAAGATGACTCAAAAAAGACACGTCAATGTAACCGGTGTCAACCAACAAACGCTTGACGTCTGGTGGTTGATAACTGTTTTATATATAAAAGAGAAACCCACGTTCTCTCCATTGGATCTAATTTTTGCATTTTTTTGATTAAAACTTGCTATATAGAGGAATAAATAATTAAACAGCTTATCTGAAAATTGCTTCTTTCGAGTAGAGATTAAGATGCTATCAGAGTTTGCTATTTTCTGCTTGTATAGGCCTCTGTTAATTACATTAATCCTTCGGGATTCGGAGGCAGGAAATTTCCATCCTGTCGAGGCATATTTTGAATGCATAAGGATAAAGTTATCGCTGCGATGAATACCCGGCTAATGAGAATTACGTGCATAAACTATACAAATGACACTCATTTGTGGGCGTGTTATTATCATTATAATAATTTGTTTGCGACGGCTAAACAATCGGGGTATTATATTACTACTTGTTTCCGTGCCGTAACGGTTGGTTATTTTTAAATAAATAAATTTATTTGAATAGCCGCACCGATACAAAACTATAGTTAGTTGCTTTTCATCGTTCGCTAAAGGATTCAATTAGTTGCTAAATTGGTTAAATTCATGTCCATTTTTTGTTAGGTTTGTTTGTCATATTTGTACAGGTGCTTTTTTTTTGAAGGTGTTTTAATTTGACGAGATCGTAGAAACATAAATAGAAATGTAAGGCTGTGTGTGGTCTGTTGAGTTTTTTTTCTCAGGAAATATTCCTCCACTTCTTCAAACTTGTAAATTTTTTTTTACTTTTCTAATCTCTTTCATCCTTATTGTGGACCGGTACTATCCCAATTACGTCTTTATCTCTTCTTATTTTGCTTGCTCATTTTTGCAATGAAGCGAAAATTGAAAAAAATGCATAGGAACTGTAACTAAGTTTATTATTTTTTAGGAAATGGTACAAAACATAAAGGTGAACATAATTCTAACAAGTAATAAGATTTTTAATGGAATAAACAAATAAAAAGTAATTCAAAAAAAATTGTCATAAAATTGTAACATGTGTCTCAGTGTAGACTATATATTATCGTCGCCAGGAAAGATGAGCTTTGCGTCATGAAATTTACGTGTCCGACGTTAGTCAACACGCCGAAGTCAAATCAACACTTGCATTCTTACGAAATGTATTTCCGGTTTATGACAATTAAAAAAGTAAACCTCAAAATGACAACTTGACAGATCAATTAAGATTAAGGTTATGTACGCAAGTACGTTCTACAAGCTCTACAATGGCTGGCTACCGTGTTGTACGTCAACACTTTTCTGAGGGTTACTGAGTTTTATTAAACGTCCTAATTGTCTTTAAAAAGACGGTTAGAGATTAAAATTAAAATTCCAAACACAACTACAAATTAGCACAGTGACACTTAAAACTTGCGACAGAAAACTAATGTAAACAAAGTGCACCGTGAGTCAAATCAACAACATCGTAATGGAACAAAACTGTCTAAGAAAGATGTACATATGACTAGCTCTCTCTATGATATAAGTTCTGCTGTTTTTATTTTCTAGTGGATAGGTCTTGAACTTAGAAGACGTATAATGTATATTTCTATCTTTGTTTTACATGTGTGACATAGAAGACGGTGAATATCAAATATTGGTCTGTGATATTGTCGGTAACCAATGACGCAGGGCTCATCTTTCCTGGCGATGATAATAAAGTACAGAGTGAGACACATTATGGTACACTATGAGACAATGTTTAGCGGACTTGTACGTAATTAACGAAATTGGAAATTAAATGAAACCTGAAGAAAGTGTTTTGGACTTGAAGTTTGAAGGTTCAGGAAGTATAAACTCTATGTCTCTGCTATTTACAGAATGTTCATCTGCAACATATGGGAACACAAAGCATCCTCCAAGCTTCTCATTTTTCTCATGTAAGATATTTCATAGTTACCCTGGTCGTCCACGTCAGACAACAGTTTACCAACATAAAGTACTTTATTGGGAAATTTTACCAAGGCGAAATAATTTTTTCTTCCAATCTTATTGTAGTCTATTATCAATTCATCTTCATCTTGAGATACTCAGTCATCCTCATCGGATAATGTATCATTAATTACAAAGTCATTACTACTGTTGGAATCACTGGCACAAGCATTTCCATAAATAAACCTTAACTATTTTGTTCTTAGTAAAGTCTCTGTCAAAGCTATTTTTTTTTACCGTTACTTGTCCCTAATTCCTGCTTTCATTTTCTTTTAGTTTTTAATAATTTTTGTTGTTCTACTTTTTCCATAACGCCAGTTATAATAGTACTTCGGCCTTTGTTTCTAGGTTTCCTATTTGTTTTCTTTGGCTCAGCTTTCCGATAACTTCTAATTAATTCAGGAGTAATTGTATGAGTCTTCTTGCATTGGACGCGATTTTCTAAATTATCTCCAGTTCTTTCGAATTCTTGCGAGGAGTTCCTGGACAAGTGCGTGCTGTGTTTCAATACGTTCTGTTCCGAATCTTGAATTAGAGCAGAAGATGTAGATGGTTGTTCTTTTTGGTATTGTAAGTCAATCAAGGATGACGTAGATGGTTGGTCATCATTTTGTAGCAGTAACAGCAGGTGTTAGGAAATCAGCTTCAGTGAAAACGCTATCGTTAAATGGCCAAATTCCAGATAACACCATAACATTTGCTTTTGCACGATCTACACGAACACACTCTGCTACTTCATAAATAGAGATTGGTACTCTTGGATTTTGAAGAAGCCTAGAATCGATTGTAGAATAATAATATGCTTTGAATGGCCCAAAGACAGAAACATCTAGAAGCTGCAGTTTGTTACTACTATGTGGAGATAAAGTTAAAATTCAAACTCGATTATCTTTGGCTATGTTGACGATACCTACTGAGATATGGCTCTCATGGTTGTCATATATCAATAGAGACGGATTTTCTAGAGAATTTCCAGAGCGTTTAATAAAATGATTTAAAGCTGACGTGAACAGTTCAATTGTCGTCCAACCGGTGGGATTTGCCAGTCTCAGTGTTCCTGGGGAAGCTCTTCATATCATGCGCGTTTTGAATTTTTTTCTGGGAAAAAATCATTGCAGGAGGGATATGGTTTCCAGATATGAAACAATGACGCACGTTGTAACAAGAACTCCCCTCTCACCACTTGTGCAGTAACTAATTTGTTTCGCCCCTTTTTGACCAACAACTTTTTTTGGTTTCTGTACAGTAGTCGTACTGATTTCATCAAGGTTGAATATCCTGGAGGGATCCTTCAATTTCTCATTCTTATCTGAAATACTTTTCAAGTTCACATTGAGTTGTTTCACATTGAACTCGTTAAAAAAAGTAAGTCGACTTAGGCTGTATTGCTCAGGCTGACGAATACTTAAGTTTCCACGTCGTTTTCTAAAAGATCTTAGCTACTCACTTCCTGCCCTTTTATTGACTTCCCAAGAATTCGGAATTTTTCAGTTATTGGTTACAGTAAATTGATAAGCCAATTTTTTTACGCCTGCTGTCGTGAGTCCATAGGCCATTTTGGAACAAGTAATGATATACTCAGACAGCATTACTTCGTCTTCTTCCGATAACACCTGTCTAGTGGCATAATTGGGTTCGATAATTATGTTTTCGTCAGATTGATTTCTTGCTTTTTTAACATATCTTGCTAGAGTCTGAAATTTAATTCCATAAATTTCGTCAGCTTGTCCTAAAGAATGGTTTTCAGCTATAATTAGTCTTACTGCTCTTGCCATAGCTTCTTTTGATGTGGCACCAATTTCTCTATTCCGTTTTATGCGAACCATTTTTGAAAAGTAAATTAAAACTAGTAGTATACAGTGAGACACGCTTCAACTGTGTCTCAGTATGTACCACTGAGGATGCCCCATTGTGTACTGCTGGCAGTTGGAATAAGAAAACGAAAATAAAGACAGAAAGGCACAAGATATTGGGAATGAACACATTTTGAGGCTATGGTGCAAATATATACGAATCACATGCAACAATTAAAATTTCAGAAAATTGAAAAGATTTGAACTCAGAACGTTTGAACGGAGAAAATAAAAGTACACAACTTATCTTCAGATATGCATGAATTTGATACCGTTTATATAATTGAAGGGTTTGATGCAAAAACCGGTCAGCTCTATTTTTTTTAATTTTTCAGTAGCAACAAAAAACTGTTTTTCAAAGTAAGGAAACTCAATATAAACCTGAAAATTTGGTTTCAAATATTTCGTATTAGAAACCGTGGAACTATACGTTTTCAATTCCAAATGATGCGGTGCGAGAAGTAGAATGAAATCCAACTAAAAACTGATTTTTTTAAAGAAAAATGGAGCTGGCCGGTTTTTGCACCAAACCCTTCAATTGCACCGTAGCTTCGCCCTACGTATGTTTCTGGATTAACTTCGCATGCAATACCTTGAAAATGAAATACAACAGCGAAATTTTTTTTATTTTATTGTCTCACTGTGTCCACTATTTCACTGTATACTACCCTCCCCTACATTTTTTTTCAGCAATCTCATTTGAATTTGTTTCTCTATAGTTCTTTCGCTTATTGTCCAAGATTCACGTTCATACGCGATGTGGTAATCGGTAGATCCATTTTCTGATAAATTTCTATGTTAATCATTTTTGGTATTTCTCTTTTCCCCAAGGATATTATTTATATTATTTTGTTGATGTTTATGTTCTCTTTTCCTCTGCTTGTGTTTCGTTTATTTTGCAATATATTAAGCGACGATAGTCTGAATAGTTCTCGGCTTCGACCCATAGATGGTACTGCTGTCGGAAATGTTCTCTTTTCGCCAGGATTACTGTTTATATTGTTTTGTTGAGGTTTATGTTCTTTTTTCCTCTGCTAAGTATATATGTTTGGGCTGGGGGAAGAAGGTTATATTAACTCCAAGGAATATTACAAGGAATTGGATCTTAAGAAGTTTATTACTGAGAGTTTACTTTGCAGCGCTTTTTCAGTATTATGCGAGGATAGTCCGAATATTTCTCGGCGTCAACCTCCTGTTATTGCAAAAATAAAACTAACTTTGTATGTCGACTTATAACGGCGGTTGGGATTTGGATCCTCCATTACCTCCCTCTCCAACCTAATGCAGAATACTCTGAACATTATCGATAGATGGAGGAGATACAAGGAGGAACTCGGTGTAAACCCTAAAAAAACTCTCATAGTACCATTTACGAAACATAGGAAGCTGATTTTAATCGTTTCCCATTTAGACGGACTCGCTATACAGCTCTCAAAAGAGGTCAAACATCTAGAAGTAACCCTGGATACGAAGCTCAATTGGAAAGCACATATCGATAAGATAGTTTGGAAGGCAACGGAATCTTTTTGGGCATATCGTAAGCTCTTTGGGGCCTGACCCCGTAAATAATTCAATGGTCATCTAAGCCAGTAGTTAGACACACAACCTCTTTAGACATAGACCACTGAGATAACTAGACAAACAAACTGAATTGTGTGCAGAAATGCAGCGATTAGCATATCTGGGAATAATAGGGTCCATGAATACTGCTCAACAGCAGCTCTGGAAGTCTTGCTAGGTAATCTTACCACTTCACTTACAGGAACAGAGGGAGGGCCCGCAACTTCCTTGAGAATAATCCGGACTACGAGATGTAAACCAGGTGATCGCACAGCTCATCTTAGAATATTAGAAAACCTTCATATTGCCGAAAGTGTTTGACTTTGACATACCTTATGAAGTTAGTAGCCGCCATATGGTTAAAAGCCAAATAGCAGTTAGGCAACAATGCCATCTAGTACACGGATGGATCAAAGACTACCAAGGGGATAGGTAAGGTACTTACGGCCCAAAGTACAGGCGTCAATAGCCTTAGGTAGTACCCCAACAATTATGCAAGCTAAAACACTTGCATTAAATATGTGTGCCCAGAAGTGCATGAGAAGAAACACAAAGGGCAAAAAGATATATATTCTGCGCCTGTCAGGCAACTATAAAGGCACTCAAGGCATACTACACTGAGTCCTTTTCCACGTGGCAATGCAAGCAATCCCTCAGAGAAATTACCCTAAAACGGATACCCGACCATGGGAATATAGAGGGGAACGAGGAAGCCGACAAACTTGCTCGTACTGTTCTGAAACTTCTCTCGTAGGCACCCAACGTCACTGTGATCTGAGTAAGACACAATATAGAAAACAGGCTGAAAGGTGGATTAAAAAGGAAGAAAATATCCTATTGGAAAAATGTTCGCTTAAGACTACTCAAATGCTTTTACTTTTAACAAAGAATGAATTAAAGACTATTGCAGGTCTCTTTACTGCCCACTGACCTGTGAGGTACCACCTTAACAAAATGGACTTGATAGATAGTGAAATTGAAACAAGCTGAGCTTTTGGCAAATGCATGGCAACAGCTAGACTTGGTTTAGTTACATAAACAGAGTGAGTCTGACACCTGATGAAGTAAAAACTAAGCCTCTTATGTCCGTATTCATAATGCTTCCTTGAGCTTCAATAAGGGACACCTTAGAATGGGTACTGTCATAATGCACCTGTCTTACTGCAATCCCATTCTAAGGGTTCCCACATTGAAGGAAACCTCAAGGAAGCACTATGAATACGGACATTAACCTCATTCTACACTTCGCTGAAAAGGTTGGGTTTCTAGCAACCTAATTATACGTAGGATTTGAATAGTAGATTAATTTGGTTGCAGGCTACTTAAGAGCCCTTAGACCTTCCAGTGTAGAAATACCTCCCAGAATCAAAAACTGGAGATTGTTCGACGCTAAAGAAGACAAAATCGATTTCCTCAGCTAAAAAGCTTACGGCCCATGTGTTTTAGGTCGCCAAAAGGAATTTATTGACCACCTCTTAAATCGTCACAAAAGACTCAGTGCTCATAAAAGTACTTTGGTAATGGGAAAAGGGATGATTGATCCGAAGCTCACACTCTTCTTCGCTATCAAATCAGGATGCGAAAAGATTGCATCTTTTCTTAAAAGGGGAGATCTGTAGATCTTTCGGAAAATCACAAAATCATTTAAATGGCCTTGGAGCATGCCTGAATGGGTTTATCCTAAGGGAAGAAATATGTTATAGTGGGTTCATGACTAACTAAAAAATTTAAATTTTATTGTCAGAGTCGCAAAAACGATTAGTCAGGGAGACAAGCATTATGTTGTTGATTTGATATGATATGAGATAGATCTTTTTAGATTTGGCGCAAATGCTACTTTTTATTGCGAAGTTTTTTTTTAGTAATTTTTATGTCAACTTTCTATTTGTATACTAACTTAGGCCTGGTTTCGCAATCGTCGTAAACCGGGTGTAACGGTGTAACATATATGAGAATGTTAAAGGATATTCGGCGATGAGTTAGTCTATCCTTATTCTATACTTGTTAAAATAGGACGGATTGGGAGTAAAATATATATTAATTTTATCGTCTGTAAACTACAAATAAAATAAATGAATTATCCTTTCAAAGGATAATTATACGTGTATTTTTAGATACGTTTTAATAAAGCCCCAAGTTTTGTCGAAAATATCTGTCAACCGAAATTATATTTGAATTATAAATGTATCTTCGTTTCGAATATAATTTAGAAATGAGATAGCGTGGTTTTTATCATTAAAAAATGATTACGTTTCCGATTACGTCGTCGTTTTCCATTCGAAATTTACGAGGACGCGTCATGCGATACGCCCGACATCATTTTTAATTGCTGCACATCGAAACCTCCACTCAAACGGAATGCAAGAATGCGCCTCGGTCATGCCCAAAAATTGGACGGGAACAAAACGATAGGGCAGGAGGCAAATTGGACCTTTGTGTATCCTATTTGTCGCCTATATTCGCGTGACTCGGAACGGTTAACATCGTACTAGTTATTTCGTGAAATTGCGCTGGGGTTATATAGCTCCGAGATTTCTATAAAAAGATAACTGAAAACTGTTTGTGAGTGAAGTGTTAGTTGCCCAGATATAGGGTTTGACCTCAGAAATCGATAGAAGGTCGCTTTGTGAACCTTTATAGTTTTATTTCGATTGTTACTGTTTTCTTTATGTGTTCACAAAGTTACTTTGACGTTGCTATCATATCTAATACGCATACAAATAGATGATTATATTCTATTTGTAGACTTGCTTTGCTTGTTACAAAAGAATAATCTTTAACAATAAATTAAATTTTTTCTTACGATTTGAAACTTAATGAAATTTCAGTAAAATGTTGTTCTTTTCAGTAAAATGTCCAAGGCTAAATCTGTTTGAATCTGATATAAAGGCAAGCGCTTCTTTTTGTTACATGAAGAGATGATTCGATATCATCAAAGGATACTTTCTATCTATTTATGGCGGAACTAATTACAAAGTGCTCTATTTATGCAGCAAAACAAATTATTTAAACATGACATTGATCGTTGGACGTTGTGACACTTGTTTCTTCTCAGTGTTCCGTATTGAGTGTTGATAAATTTCGCAACATTGTTTTATTGCGAAAATTTTAAAAATAAAAGGATTCATTACGTACATAAAGATATTATTTTTTGTTCTATTTTTGTTCTAATTTTCGAATAGCTCAACGATTTTATAAGCACTCAAGGCATTCCAAGAGAAAAAAATTCCAAAGTAATAAAGTTAACATTAATTGGAAATGGTAACTTATTAAGCAAACAACATCATTAACTTTGGCAACAGTTTTTTTCTTTAAATTTATATTTGGCCACGTGGGCGGATGGAATCGTTTCATACCGAAACTTGAATTTAATTTTTCACAAAGCCTCGAGAGGAATTCTAATTAAGCACATGAACGAATACGAAGCCCGCAGACAAAGGAACATCCACAGAAATTATATTAATGCGAGGGCTAGTTTAGCGTTGAACTTGAGCACGCGATTACTTTAGGGTTGGGCCTAGGTATTATTCGTCTTCATCTTTCCACGTCAGCGATGCCATTATTATTTCATTACCGGCGTTTTTGATTAATTCCGTAATGAGTACTCTTAGGTTTAGTAAAGTACCGTCCGTTTTGCTTTTCACGTTTGCTTTAACAAAAAAATCTCAAAGCTCATCTGACCGTGCGATGTAATTATTATTTTTGTGCTCATCACCTTTCCGATAAACTGGTTTCTAGAAAGCATAAAATTACGAGGATTATGCATTACGAATTTATGATTCACTGGTTTAGAAATTGCAATAATTTCAAATTTAAAGTAATAAAAAGAACGCAATACTTTTTTTTTATTTTAATGTTGAAGTTCTTTCCAGGTGTATAATTTAAATTTGCTTATTCTACCATCTTTTGGTTAAATATTAATTAAACTTTTATTATTATTATTATGTTTTACCTACCTGTTTCATTTTCAAAAGTTCTTTATCCATACTTCACTTATCTATCTCAATAAGGATAAAATTTTAAATGAGAAATTGACAAATTTAGTGTTATTGTTTTTTTCTCGATTAAAATGCGTCTAAAACTAAGTGTTAATAAAAATGAAATAATTTTACTCCAATAAGGATAAGATCAACTCCTGTTTAACACCGTACACTAAACATGTTATCCATAATTCGTTAATTCAATAAGTAGAAGATAAGTTACACTAAGTAGTAAAATATTCTATAAGGATTGGTGAATGCCATCATCGCATTTAATCCAAAAAAGTAAAAATGTTACCCTGAAGGTGTTAGTTCACACTTATTTACTTTTCGTCTATTGGTAATAAATTCTGATGTATACGGGAAGGGATTGATTAAGTTCCCATTATATACTAACTGTGGTGAATGTTTGCTTTACAATGGAACCGTCATTTTATTTGCGCATTAAATATGATAACAAAAAGTAGGTAAAAAATAGTGATATAATAGCAAATAACGCCGTAGAAGGTACTAGCTTTATTTACCGGAAAATATTGACAAGACCTTTTTTCCACTTCCTCCAAATATGCTTAATAAGCTTAATAATTCTGGTACAATAATGAATTCGATTATTTCCACACAAAAAACTTTCAATCTTAAAGTCTCTTTGAAGTAGTTAAAATGTAAGTTAAAATACAAGGGACTGCTCCAACATTAGAGATTCTTTCATTTTCTGGATAATGGTAACTCCTTTAAGGGTGGAAATGCTTGACACTTTCTGGATAATACTATCCTTTAGGGATACAACAAACTACTTCCTCAGAAGTTAAGTCCCTCTCTTTTCCTGGATAATATTAATTCCTTAACCCCTTTGAAAGTTAAACGTCTTAACTCAGTTTATTTTAACACAAGAAACGGATGGATGTGGGCGAACAACGAAAAGGAGTTGAAAAAGTGTTAGAATTAACTCCAGATTTCTATCTGTCTCTTACATAGTCAGAATTTAATTCCAAAGTACCTACAGATTTTTAAACAAAGTCCGAAATATCCAAATTTCTTCTAGAATTTTTCTTAATCAGCAAAGTGTAGAGGAAAGCTGTAATTTTGATTTCGTCGAAATTGAATTTATTTTCACTCGTAATTTTAGAAACATTGGACATTTTCGATTAAATACTACAAATTTTCTTGGTTTTGATCTTTTCTCGGTCGTCTGTTCTTAGTGCTTCCTGTAGTTTCAGAAGAACTTTATATCTGGCATACTTTATAAACAAATCAAATGGAATTGACAGCAAAACAAAACAAATTTTGAGCGTTGCTAGTACAACTAACGTAAAAATGTTTAGAATTTTGCGAGTTTAATTCGTTTTTAACTTTGCTGAACTCAGAAATTAGATTTCAGATCATGGAGGAAAACATTCATATTGTATTTTAATTTTCATCACCACAATTTAAAGCTTTCAGAGAATTAAAGTATTGTTAGGAGGACAGTTGGAGAAAGAAGAGCAAAAATATTATTTTTAAATTTACTATGACCAAAAATGTCATTTTGAGGGAGAGAGAGTTGGTTATAATCGCATTCGTGACTCAAATGGAGAGCTTTGAAAAATAAACCACTATATATGGAGAACAAAAAAATTTGAGAGAGAAGATTAAAGAATTTGATCAATTCATACTGATAATAACGTAACGATTCAGATAATAGCTAAACAAGCATTAATCGGACGTATAGTAGAAAAAAGAAGATATTTGTGGTAAGCTACTGAAGAAGGCATAGGCGTTAGAAATTGGAAAGTATTGGTGAGAGAAAAAAAGGAGATGGAGGAAAATTAGTACCAAGCCTTGAAAGCTTGTAATGAAGTGATTAAAAAATACATCGCCAAAAGGAAAAGGCAGAATATACAAGTTGATTTTAGGGACAGTCGAGACTTAAATATAGAACATTAAAAAATGAACCAGAAAGAAAGTCTAATAATAGAAGAGAAATTAGACTTCTCAAAAGTTCTTCGCCCTTTCAATTTCTTCGACCTAAGGTCTTTCATATCCTTTTATTGTCTTCTCCTCAAAAAATCTTTCCTTTCTCTTTACAAGTTTTTAACCTACTGACATTTAATATCCTTTCATGTATTATCCCACTTTTAATGACTCGGATAACAGCTGACCTGGAGAAAAAGTAGATGAAGACAGAAAATTGGATGCTATGTTAATGGTGCAGGAAAATCCACGTTCAGCCCTCGTGGGAATTGCTTCACATCTTAAAACGTCAAAAAGTGCAGTTTACAGACTTTTTCATAAGGAAAATTTTTATCCGTACAAAGTCCACTTCGTGCAAGAGTTGTTTGTTGGCGATTTTGATCGATAGCGCAATTTTGGGAAAAAATTTCGAATTCTCTAATGCAGAGCCTGCATTAATTAGAAATATTCTCTTTTCTGTTGAGGCAACATTTTACTTAAATGGTACCATCAATAAGCAAAATTGTCGTTATTGAGCGGTTGAAAATCCACATTAGATAATGGAGGCGAATACATTGGTATCCCCAAAAGGTTAGCGTGTGGGCTGGGATAGTGGGTTATCGAATTATTGGACCGTACTTTTTTGTTGGTGGTGAACAGTATCTGGACTTCCTCCAATTTGAATTAATTTCGGTTTTAACGGTACTGTATTCTAATGCTGAAGATCCTGAAATTGTCTAAAACAATTAGTATTTATTTTAAAAAAATATGCAATTCATTTTAAATTATTACGTACAAGCTTCTCGCAAACGTTAATTATCGAGCTCTGAAAAGAACTGTTCGAAATTAAAGAAATAAATATCAAAAATCACCTCAAAGAACCTATACAAAACCAACGAAGCGATACAATTACGATACGCCAATGTGGTCTGTCAAAATTAATGCAAATACCACGACTACCACTACTAGTTCATAAAACTGCAGGTACACCAACTTAATTGGCGTATGATTAATTATAGGCACACTGTAGTTAAGTGTGAAATAGAATTTATGGTATTACGTAGTGAATTGTGTATTACTTGCTTAATGATTAGACAGCGAAAATAAGCCGAAAGCATCGAAATTTTAATGATGATTCGGTTTGGAGACATGGACGCATGAAGAAGTTCGTATTTTGTTCAATAAAACTCGCCCAAACGATCCTTCATTATCGCAATTGATGGTTAGTCGAATTGAGAACAAATTTCGCAATCTTGGACATTGTACGAGATAAAACTAAAATTGGATGTCCAACGGCTTTAGATGAAGACAGAAAATTGGATGCCATGTTAATGCAGTTTACAGGCTTCTTCATAGGGAAAAAATTCATCCCTACAAAGTGCACTTGGACAAGAGCTGTCCGATGATGACTTTGGTCGATGAGACAATGATGGAACTCTGATGCAAATCCCGCATTAATTAGAAATATTCTCTTTTCCGATGAGGCAACATTTTGCTTAAATGCTACCGCCAATAAGCAAAATTGCCGTTATTGGGTGGCTTAAAATCCGCATTGGATGATGAAGGCAAATACACAATATCCCCAAGAGGTTAACGTGTGGGCAGGGATAGTGGGTTATCGAATTATTGGACCGTACTTTTTTGTTGTAACGCTGAGTATCTGGACTTCCTCCAATATTAATTAATTTCTGTTTTAGCGATACCATTTACTAATGCAGAAAATTCTGATTCACCCGATCCCCGAATATGGTTACAGCAAGATGGCGCGAATATTTCCTAATCGATGGATTGGTAGACAGAGACCTATTGAATGGTCGGATTTAACCCCTTTAGATTATTTCCTCTGGGGTTATTTAAAAGCTAAAATTTATTCTTCTCCAAAGATTGAGGAGTTAAAGCAGAAATTCGACAAAAAATTCGCTCAATTGTCCCTGAAATGATAGACAATATTCAACAAGCGTTTGTTTCTAGATTAGGACATTGCCTCGCCGTTAACAGACATCAATTTGAACATTTAATTTAATTTTAATATATTTTTTTTTTCATTTGACGTATTGAATATATTTTTAGATCTCAGATATTTATAAACTGATTTGGAAAAAGTTTTATTTATTGTATCCAGCACAAAAATGCTATTAAATGTGGTATCACAAGGAATCAGGGTTGATAAAAATCATGATTAAAAAATCACGATTTTTTCTTAAACAATCGCAATTTTTTTATTTTTAATGATTTTTTGATTTTTATTATCTTTTTATATAGAAAATAATAAAAAAAAATAATTGAAAATAACAAGATACGTCTTGTTCAAACTTGCAAATGAAATAACTTATGTGTAACGTAGCAGTAAATAAGGTTGCACCACCTTGCACTTTCATATAAACAAAAGAAATTCCTGTCAGAAAATTCGAGTGTCTTTATAATGCAGGGATGAGGCGAGTTGTCGCTATTTTCTAGTCTACATCGCGAACGTGCGCTGCGTAATGATAACGAGTAATAAAGTGTGTAGTACTTCATAACAGTGTATAAAAGCCCATCTATATTGATATGTCTTCTCATAGAAGTGGTAGGAAAAAAGACCCTATTTGGCAACATTTTATTGAAAAGTCGTGTAAATCGGCTGGAAAAAGAGGAGTAAACCTACTTATAAAAAATGCAAGGTAGAAATGCAAGGGCTTGTGGAACGTATGGAAAATCACTGAGAAAAATATGCTACAAGTAATATAGAAAAAGAAACAAAAACAGATAATGGAAGTGCCTCTGCAGGAATAGTGGCAAATGTGCAATCGAACATATTAGAAGAGGACAGTTTGGATAGTACCCCATTGCTCATAGCTTCTACTTCATCAATTAAAAAAAGAAAGGCATCTAATTCTAGTTCTGGGTTTTTATCTTCTTTTGTCGTGCGTACAACGAAGTCTAGTAAAGAGAAAATAGATAAACAAATTGCTAGGGCTACTTATGCAACAAATAGCAACTTCACATGTGTTGAGCAGCCGGAAGTAAAAAAAGTTATTGCGCTTTTACGGCCTGGATATATACCACCCTCTAGATATGATGTATCTAACCGACTGCTAAATGAAGTGTACAATGAAGAGAAAAGTAAATGTTTTAAAAATTTTTTGGAAAATTCGGTTTGTCTGTCAATGGATGGATGGTCCAATGTCCATAACAAACCAATCATATGTGCAACAGTCACTACAGAAAGTGGGTTCTCCTTTTTAGTAGACACAATAGATACGTCTGGAAATCAACGTACATCTGCATATTTAACAGAACTTGCAATAAACCTAATTAAAATGCTAAAGATTGAATATCGCTGTGCAGTAAGCAGTTTTCTAACAGACAATGCTGCTAATATGAATGCAATGAGAAATCAGATCAAACAGTCAACAGAATTAAATGTTATTACATATGTTTGTGCTCCACACATCTTAAACTTGTTATGTAAGGACCTGGAAATTAGTGAAATTAAGGAACATGTTACGTTCATTGTAAAATATTTCCGAAACAATCATTTTGCTTCAGTCACATACACGAAAGAAGGAGAAAAAAGCTTATTTTATCTGGAAATCACTTGCTGACTGCTTACATGGTTTTGTTGAAGCATGGCCTTAACTTTTTAAAATTAGCGAGGAACATAAAAATGAAATCGACAGTATTGTAAGGCAGAAAATTTCGAATCTTTATTTGAAAAGAACAGCTAAAGATTACTTAACAATACTGAATCTGATATCTGTTGCAATTGATAGGCTTTAAAGAAACGATGCAATTCTATCAGATGTCGTAGAACAATTAAAAATACTAGAATCACATTTTGAGGAAATTGAATTTACTCTAAGCCAAATGTAAAAATTTAGACATCGCTATGAACAGAGTATCACTCCATACCATTTGCTAGCTTTCCTTCTGGACCCTACGAAAACCGGGCATATATTAACAGAAAGTAAAAAAAAATGTGCTTTAAATGCTGCAAATGATTTATACCCCAACACTGGTTTACTACCAATGATTATTTAATTTCTGGCTAAATCCGAGCCATTTGTCGAAATAATGTTTCACGAAGAAATTCTTAAAAGCACAAATCCATTGGAATGGTGGAAATTTCAAAGGTTATTGATAAGTTATTCCCGATTATCAAACAATTATCTGCTGCAGCTTCTTCAGTCTCCGTTGAAAGGACATTTTCAACATTTGGTTTAGTTCATTCTAAAATTAGAAATCGCTTAGGGACTGAAAATGCTGCTAAATTAGCTTTTCTTTATAAACACTATAATTAAAAAATTAACTTAAAATGTCTCTTTTTAAGTACCTGAACTATGTTTTATTTTCTTTTTAAATTTAAATTTAGTTTACCAACATATTCTTTTTAAGCAGGTTGTTTTAGATACATATGTAGATAATCTAACGATAAATAAATTTTTGTTTTTATTTGAATTTTCTTAAGTTTGATTTTTTAGATTATCAGTTTTCTTACACGATTTGATTTAAATCATGATTTAAATTAAAACAAAATCAGTTTATTTAAATCATGATTTAAATTAACTGATTTAAATCGTTGTAACCCTGCAAGGAATACTTTGCTATTTGAATTTTTAAAGTTGGGATTGCTAGCGCTTAGTGGTTGAGGGCTGGGGCGTTGAAAATTACATCTTTAAATTTTGATTTTAAAATAAAAATGGACGTGTCTGAGCATTTTTCCGAAGCATTTTTCTCAACCATTTTAAAGAATTTATCCGTTACTTCCGGGAAACACTGTATAGCTTAGTAGAGTATCAAAAAATTAAGTACACATAGAAACTTTAATTCATCTAGTATGGAACAAAACTTGCAGTTGACACATAGTATTTTTTGTGTTTCCTTTCTGACACAATATTAATTTTTACGCATCAGTTTTTGAGGAAATAATTTTACTCCGGTGATTAACTGCATTATTGAAAGTTTTTTTTATTAAATTTCATTATCTATTGTGTGGTTGCAAAAAAAGAACCCTTGCAATTTTCGCATTCGTTACATAAGTAACAACACATTTATGGCCAGCAGGTAGCCTTAAAATTTTCGTAACGGTATAATCCGTCGATAAAAGTAATTAATTTCGAAGCCGTATTAGACGTGACGAAGTTAATCATAATTCAGCGAAGCGTGAGCAAATTATAGCCAAAAAAAAATGATTCCAAGATAAAACCCGAGCACAATAACAGTGTTATTTATGTGCGCCAGTTGCACTTTCTACACAGAGGTGCGCGCACGTACATACGAATTTTTGTAGATTTAATTACGCTCATTTTAGAAAATTACGCGACCGCATTTTGATATATACGTACTCATATGCAGGTGATGACCAGGTTGAAATTAGAAATTGCGAAACAATCGAGCGAAGAACTGGTTTCGACTAGAAAGCGTTCGCATGGAGCTTGATCTACATCTCAACGTTTTACGCACGGCATCGCAATAAATCTTTCTACTTTTAACGGTGGATTCATAAAAATAATTAAAGTTAATTATATGAATGTTTCTTCTTTTTTTATTATTTTGAAATCTTTAGTCTATTATGGTGGTAATAAGAGTTGGGTCACGGCTAACTCAATCTACATACAATTGCCTATAATTAAAAAATAATAAACCTATTCTACACAAGTTGATTAAATATAAATAATCTTTCTTACTTCATTTCGATCATTTCAATCGAGGATGTCATTCTTTTACTTTGAAATAACAAAAATAACTTTTGCTTTTAATTGGATCTACCTACTAATTGTTAATGTGAAACAACAGAATAATACGAATTCCGTAGTCTTTCAAGCATAAAAGAAAAACAAGATTTTCCACTCGTGGAAAGATTTCAGGACTATCAGCGTGCGGCGTTCAATGAGCAACACTTCCTCTGAAAAATTGATTTTTCCTTGAAAGCGCCGCCGTGCAGATGTTATGCAACGCTAAGAAACAAACGAATCGAAACAATCGCACGTAGTCGACTAGAATTTTCGCAACAAGTGAAAGGATCCCAGTGCCTTAATGTTTATGGTAGTAAATTGAACCCCGGCATAATGTAAACGTCGGTTTTACTGAAAGTGTATGCAAAACTGTGGATGTTTTACATGCTGAAGTACGTACGAAGATTTATGTGTGCTTGACAACCATGACAACCTGTTTCATCATAAAGGGAAAAGTGTTGTCGTCTTAAATACGTACGCTTAAGTTGACCAAGTAATATGAGTCAAGTAAACGTCATGTAGCACTTATTTATCAAATGAGATAATCTAGTAAATTCATTGTTTTGATTTGAGACGCTCGAAGACTTTTTTTTACAAAAGATCGAGGTGTACTTAGGAGGCAATGGTCACAAGTAAAGCAGCAGATGGAAAGACAAGTGAACAGGAAAATTAACAAGTCAAACAAATTAAGATCAAAAGACAATTCTAAGATCGACTTTATTATATGCTTCAAAAACTTGAGTGTTAAAAAAAGTCCAAGTGTGGGTGGAAAAAGACAGAAGAATTTGAATTTCCCCTTTTTTTCTCTCGTTTTTGTTTGGGGTAATATTCTTGGCTAACATTTTAAATAATTTCATGTTTACTTTCCACCTACCTAATTTTCCTATCCAATTAATTCATATGCACGCTTTCTGGCGTTTTAATGTGGCACGTAAACTCCGAGAAAGGCGCGATCCTGCAAGCATCACAAATCCTCCCATTAGGAGGGCGCATTTGCTCTTCGTGTTAATTATGAATCTAACTGTTCTGCATAAATATCAATTTACTCAAGCGCCTATCCTTCGCATAATGAATGCGTGGGCGTTAGTTTTTGAAAAAAAAAAGCAAATTCTCACCGGATTTTATTTACTTATCGGTATTAGCGTATTACGCACGCTTTATCCCCCCATCTTCGGCAAATAGGAAGCAGAAACTGTTGTGCTGCTGCTAAGATATACTAGGATAATAAGCAAAGTAAATATTGATTCACAACCGATGTAGATTCTCGTAACTAGATGCGCTCGGTAATTTCATCTCTAAATACGCTGAACAAACATATTTTCTGCTGTGTGAAATTAGTAGTAAATGAACCCATGTTTGGCTGTAAACAGAAGCAATTTATAAGACATTTTGTATTAACAGCGTTTTCTTAAACCTTCAATGGACTCATATCTTAACAGTATAGTAAAATAATATATTTTTATAATCCGTTTTACAGTCGTACTTTTATATTGAAAAAATGCTTGCAATGTAACTTGTGTACGAAAAATTTTCCCATCTAGTGTGTTGCTCTCATTTTTTCGCATGTTCACGTATGTTCCTTACTTGATCCGTACCCTAAACAGACAAATAAACAAACATTTTTATTGATTTGATTTTACAATGGTTTTCCCATTGGAAGAAAAATCTTTTATGGTTGAATCTTACTTTCCAAACGCTCAAAAAATCAATGGCAAATGGACCTATTTTATTCCTGATTGTATTGCAGATTTTCAGGAAAAATTTTCAGGAACTGTATTTCTGTACCACAAATATATTAATCAACTTCAGTACTCTGTAGGACTATTCAGAGAAACTGACAGTATGGCTAGAAAGCAGGTATCAGGTAGGCCTAAAGTAAGAAGTAAAGTAAGGTTGTCGAAAATGTGAGACAAATTATGATTGATGCTTCTTGCATTTCCATCCGTCACCTGTCACAAGTTCATCTTTCTGTCGGGACCTGCAGAACTATTCTCAGAAAGGATTTGCAAATGTTCCTTTATCGTTTGATTGCCATGCATGAATTACTTCCATTAAATTTTGAACCAAGGCGAAGATACTGTCATTGGTTTTTAAACAATATTGACAATGACGATTTGTTGGAAAACTTTCTTTTCCAATGAGGTTTGGTTCCATTTAACAGGATACATTAATTCCCAAAATATGAGGATCTGGAGTACAGAAAACCTTCATATTTTCTTTGAAACCCCACTCAATCCACAAAAAAATGGTGTTTGGATAGGTTTAACTCGGAGTAGGTTAATAGGTCCAATATTTTTTAATGGCACACTAACAGCACTTAGATATCGGGAAGAGATTTATTAATCAACTGCATGATGACGTTTGCAATTTGGATATTTCCAGCAGGATGGTGCACGGCGTGGGCCCTATTCCCTTATTCTTCAAAATAATAAAAAATACACTGGTCGTCAAAAAAATCAAGTGTAATAAAATACATTTTTTGCCATTTATTAGAAGTATGAACAAAAAATAGGAAATAAAGGTGAAAAAATAAAATGAATAAAATTAACTGAAATTTAAATGTTTTAAAATTGTAAAAAAATTGACAACTAATAACAAGTGTTGTTACCTCGTATCACTTCTGTCATTCGACGTGGGATGCTTCGCACCAGGTTTGCCAATCGTTTCTTGGGTAATTTGTGGATATTCTACTTCTAGTGCTTCCTGGAATTCTTGAAGAGCTTCTGGGACTGCTAAACGCTGCCGAAGGCGACGGCCTAAAATATCTCAGCGGTACTCCCTAACTCTAATTGCTACATGAGGCCTCGCGTTATCATGCATTAATATGAATTGATTGCCGACAACTTGAGCATAAGAGATAACATGGTCATCAAGATAGTTCGTATGTACCTATCAGCGTTAATTGTTCCATTTTTCATAATCACCAGTGCTGTACGATCCTTTAATAAAATGCCTGCTCAAACCATCAATGATCATCCGCCAAATGGGGTCCTTGGGGATATGGCATTCAGCATATCTCCCTCCTTGTCAACGTCACACATGTTCACGTTCATCTGGTGAATTTAAGCTGAAGTGGCACTTGTCTGTAAACAAAACCGTGCTCCAGTCGATCACTCTCCAGTTGACATGTTCTTAAACAAGTTGTAACCTAGTTTTTCGATGGGCTACAGTTATTGGAGTCCAGTAGCGGGTCTTTTGGAGTGTAAATTATTTTCATGATGCCTTCTACTGACTGTACTTGTAGAAACCATCGCTCCTCTAACTTCAGTTAAACGACCAGTAACGTTTTTTTGCAGTAAAATGCCGATTTCGGAGCACTTATGATACCTTAAAACGATCATCCCGTCTAGTTGTTGCTCGTCATCGACCTAATCCAGTTTTTCTGGTATAACGTCCAGTCTGATTATCCCGATTTATAGCATCGGCAACAGTGCTTCGATTTCACATTCTCCGTAACGTGCAGTGTGTAAGTTTTACCTGAAGAATTTTTAATTTGTTTTTGTGAAATAAATTTTTATTTTTTGTCATTCATGTAAATAAATTTGTGTAAAAACTTGGGTAAATAAGTTATTATAAAACTCGTTTGTTTATGATACAACGAGAAAAATTATTTTATCATGGCTCACGTATTTACAAACGAAGAATTAATAGACATGGTACTTTGTTACGGTGAAGCCAGACAAAATGCTGCTGCCACAGCTCGTTTGTACGCCGAAAAATTTCCTGGTAGGGTAGTGCCGACCCTCAGAGAATTTATGGGGACGATCTACTGGAGATTTGAAACCTCGTGGGCGAAACGGCGGTGGACAACGACCTGTCCGCGTGTTGGATGCAGAAAAAGCAATCCTCGACATGGTGACTGAAAATCCTTCCGCAAGCACCCGGGATATCGTCATTTGCTTGTATCAAATCGCGTTGTGTGGCGTACATTACGAGAAGCACAGTTGTACCCTTACCATGTGCAGAAAGTGCAGGCAACGATTGCAACGGATTATCCTTTTCGACAGACATTTTGTAATTGGTTGTTGGATCGCTATCAAGAAAATCCAGCTTTTCCAACGAATGTGTTATGCACTGACGTGGCTACCTTTACGCGGAACGGCATATTAAATTTCCGAAATACACGTGTGGGCAATGGAAAACCGATGTGTTACGCGACGTACTAATTTCCAACAATGCTTTTCCATAAATTTATGGAGTGGAATTGTTAATAACATGCTCATTGGACCGTACGAATTACTAGCTCGTTTATCTGGGGCAGACTATGTTCAATTTTTGCAGAATGTTCTTGCAGAACTTCTAGAAGATGTACCGTTAGACATCCGGCAAAACATGTGGTTACTATTGGATGGTGCTCTACCTCATTATAGCCGCGCTGTACGTAAACATTTATGCACTGTTTCCGGATCGTTGGATAGATCGCAGAAGTGCGACACCATGGCCTCTTCGTGGTCCTGATTTAAATCTTTTAGACTTTTTTTATGGGGGTGCCTAAAGCAGTGTGTTTATGCAAAAGAAATAAATTTACGTCAGCGAATTCATGACTGTGCTACGGAATTACGGAATAATTTTCCCCGAATAACTGAAAACTGGCTATATCGACCAGAATTATGTTTCATAAACAGTGGGCAACATTTCGAACATCTTTTGTAATACTCGAAGGTACGTAAAACAGCTGATACCTAAATACGCTTTTATCATTTAAGAAACAATAACAATAAAATCCATTCATTTCGAATTTTTTCAACGGTTACACATTGCCGACCTTGGCCTTTATTGAATCTATCTAGCCGATTACTTGGGCTAATGTGCTCGAATTTTATTGTTATATGAATGGTCTGAAGACAAACTGAATTGCATGAACACCGTAAAATGAATCAGAGGTTTTAAAACAATGGAACTTTTTGATGTTACGCAGGTCAGCTTTTCAATTTTCAACTAGATTTGAGATTTGGAGAATAAATTCATTTTATGCTAAGGAGTGTACAGTATTAATAAATGACAGTAGTGTTGTAACACCCTGTATAACGAATAAAACAATATTTTTAAAATACAGGCTGTTTTTTTAACTTCATACAAAAAATGAAACCAGTGAAAGTTTACATTAAAAGTGATAGAATGAAGTAGTTTTTGTATAACAATTAATAAATATTAGAGATAATAAATGTTTTTGGCCAACGATGAAACAGTTTGATAGTCCCTAGCTTATTTTTATTACGTAATTACACAATCGGAGAAATTTGCAGATGTCAGCATCGGCTGTTTAAGTAGTTCAGTTCTCAACTGCACTTCGTCGCAGATAACGGCATTGAAAACATGGCTGAATTTTCCAATACTGTTCTTGTGGACACGATTTTAATTTATGCCGAATATGGTCAAAATGCGTTGGCTGCAAGGCATTTGTTGCACAGTGTTACTCAGATCGCCTTTTGCTAAATAGCAGATCCTTTGTGTCAGTTGTACAGCGAGCAAAGGAAACAGTGTATATAAAAATGCACTCTCACAAGTCTTCTAAAAGGCTTCTAATCGTTCGATTCCTTTTCAGTCTATTACTTCCGGCAGCAAAGCTTTTATATAAAAAATTTCGAAAATCTCCACCATTTTTGAATTCCTAAAATCATCACTTTTTTAACGTCACAAACTAAATCATTCACCGTATATACAACGAATTGGCTAAAGTGTCTATTAGTAATATGTATTTGACCCTGAACATTTATTTATCTCTTCCCGGTAAGTCGAAAGTATGCAATTAATATTAGAAATAATTGAGCTGATTATTAGTAGTTAAGATAGGGATTAAGAAGGCCGGTTGTTTTGACCGTTGCGGTAATTTAGTGATCGTTTTAATTCAATGGGATCAAAAATACTTCCAGATATGTATATGTAAAAGTCAAATGACAGTAACCGATTTATTACATAAAATAAAAAGCAATTCGAATTCGCTCTATTTAACTCCAGAAACTATTCAAGAAGTAATAAATAACATTAAGTATAAAAGTACTCAAGATATTTATGGAATAATTACTGAAATCCTAAAAGTAGCTGCATCCTTTGCCATTAATCATAAATAAGTGTTTTCTACAAGGAGTATTTCCAAAAGAGCTAAAATGCAGAAAAAAATGTGCCGGTATGTACAAGTGGTAATGTAAACATCCCAGATAATTACAGGCCCATCTTTATTTTGCCAATTTCTTTAAAGAAACTATTCGATCCTAACCAACATGGATGCCGCTTCACGGGAACAGGTCCACTACAAGTTGTGGAAGAAGTTTTATCAGCATTTGATGCTTGTGAATCGGTGAGTTTGACATTATGTGACTTGAGTAAGGCGTGCCACATCAACATCTTTTAGAAAGGTTACCACATTACGGACTTCGAAGGTCATTAGAGAACCTATTTCAATCTTATTTTAATGAACGCGTTCAATGAATTCTTTGGAAAAATGGAGTCGTCTTGGGCTCAATATCTTTCATCATTCATATTAATGGTCTATCTGATTATATTGACACTTGCTCAACACTTCTTTATACTGACGACACTTCTTTTATCACGCAATAATCACAGGAAGACAAAGCTGAAAATGCACAAAAAAGGTTGAAGAATGGTTTGGTGTAATCAATTAAAGTTAAATAGTAATAAAACAAGAAATATTTCACTTACCACTAATAAAAGAGAAATAGCAACTTTTTTAGGTATTGCAGTTGACAATAAATTAAACTTAGCTATGGATACATCAGATTTATGTAACAAGTTATCATCTCAACTTTGTTGCATTAGAAGAATGAAATTAACATGCCACTACGCAACAACTACAATGACACATTTTTTCAATTTTCATAGTTAGCTGTCATATGGTATTTTACTGTGGGGTACATCTCCTGGAGCAGGAAAAGTTTTCTTACAGAAAAAGTGGGCTATCAGATTATTATGTGATCCTAGGATATCGGGATAATTGCAGATAATACTTCAAAGAATGTCAAATACTTACCTTATTTTCAACGTGTATACTTGCCTGCGTTAAAAGCATTCACGAAGATAACCATACGGTACCGGGAACAAAAGCCAATTCCAAATACTACAACACAGACGTCACGTTACTCAGCAAAGTGTAGACTACTGGGGTCCTAAACTATATAATCATCTTCCGGAAAACATAAAGTCATTGGACAATAAGAACTTTACCAAGAAAGTCAAGACATTGCTGCTAAATAAAACTATGTATTCTATACAAGAATTTTGGCGCACATATATTGATGCCTATGTATTAGCTGTTTACAACTTGTATTTATTACTTATATTTGTTGTTGGAGACTAATGTATGCATGTGTATTGGTTCTTTATATTTGTATTTATCATGTATTTGTTGATGACAATAAAAATAACATCATCATAAATTAGTAATAACTAATAACTGGTATCAGACTACGGGAGTTTAATTTCCCTGCTTATTAGAAAAAAAATTAAATTGGTTTCTCCTCCACTACATATCTTGATTGTATAATAAAAATATTACACTTCTGGACAAAATTAAAACATATTAATTATTTTGTCCTCGTGCTTGTTAAATTATTTACTATAATATGATGATTTTATTACGACAGCTTTTGTTTTCACCTAAAATTTATTAACCCTAATGAAAAATTGTGTTTCACTTTAATGAGAACTTTTCTTATTACGTACAATAAAGAATCTTAAAAGTGAGCGCCACCCGGCAAGAACAGTACTAAATCACTACGAAGCTTGATTAATGCATAATTCCCGGATGATAATAAAGCTCACGTGAGGTTCTGATCCGACTTATTTCATGGTATAATTTATGGGGCAGTCGAAGCATGGGCCAGGGTAGTGTGGTGGTGGTTGGTGTAAATATCGATCAATATTTAATTTCCGAGGTGGCGACAGGTGTTTATGTGTAATACACCTTATAATGATTTATAAATTACCGCAATAGGATGTTGTATAAGCTCGGGGCAAACAATGTGCTGGTGCTTTATGCGGCCCAGTTTAATTAAACGCAGGCGGAAATTTCCGTGAAAATCTTACCGAAATCTTAGCAGGGGATGCGAAAATATCTCGGATTTACCGTGGGAAATAGAAATACTTCAGGAAATTAAAACATTTTGTTAAAAAAAGTTGTAATTAAATTCAATTACAAGTGCGAATTTACCAAAATTATTTTGATACTATTCTTTACTTTCATGACCTTTTCTTTGAAGAATTTCAATTGCATGTCGTTTGAAAATAACTTTGTATAACCAGGACAGAGACAGATCATAGAAGGATCGCCTTTTATTAAAAGTTGCTTTATTATTGATTTGTTTTTAAACAGAAATAAATTACAATTTTCTTTAATATCATTAGCACTGACAATTCTAATTTCAACTAATACAAGTCTAGGAGCTAACAATGTTGAAACTTATAGAAATTTCTAATGGAAAATTCGAGTTCTTTCGTGCTACAAAATCGGTCTGTCACTAACGTGAGAGTCTAAGGGGCAGGTGATGAAGCTTCCCTTGAAATAAATTAAATAAACATTACAATATCAAAGATATTTCTTTTTATTTCAATAAATATTGCCATTGGTAATATTGTAATCATATTGCCAGACCATTTTGAACTTGCTATGACCACGCAAGATTGATATAAAGTTCTAAGGACGCACACTCACTTTCACATTATCATTTCAGGCCAGTATTATGCTTCAAAGTTCTTAAAAAAGGTAATTTTTCTTATAACAAAATAACGCTTGAATTAATTTGGATGGTATTTGGTATGAGGACCCATGGAAAGTCAAATCACATTTTGGGATAGTTTTAGTAGCTTTTAGTGGATAGCTAGTGAGAAATATAGGGTTGCGATTACAGAGATCTTGCAATTCTTTTTTGAGGCTGGGAAGATAACTTTAATTAACTAATTTTTTTGAAAGCGGCATTCATTAAGAAAATAAGAAAATCTAACTTTACATCAAGATGAGCATGGTCATAGCAAGTTAAAATAGACATTGAATTAAAAAAGAAAAATCTTTGATATTATAATGTTTCGTCACCTGCCCCTTAGACACACAACCGGGTTTGTCAGTCAGGCTCTCACGTCAGTGACTGAGACTGATTTTATAACACGGAAGAACTCGCATTTTCCGTTAAAAAACTCTGTAGGTTTCAATGTTGCTAGCTCTGCGGCTATATGTGTTATTTCATAATACGTCAATACCTTAAGTCAAAAAGCATATACCTACTTACAACGATTGGAATTCTTTAAATTGCCTGCCTGAAGAAAGAGCTTGCAACGATCATGTAAAAATAATGTGAAAGAAAGGATATACAGTTTGCCAAGAGCCCAAGTGACAAGTAATGTTTATTTAACTTATTTCAAGGAAAGTTTCGCCATCCACCTGCCCCTTAGACACGCAATCGTGTTCGTCAGACAAACTCTCACGTCAGTGACTGAGACCGATTTTATAGGTTTCAACGTTGCAAACTCCCCGGCTATATAAGGAAACTGTCCAAAAGAAAGTGTTCTAAAAGTATTCTATTTTGTTGTAAATCTTTTATTGTAATATGAAATGTTTTTCTTTTAATTTCAGAGACGTGGGTTACCTGTACCTTATCCTGTGATAATCGGACCTAGCGCATATATCGACCCTGAGGAGGTAAGTCCCTGTTTCGTTTTCTTCCCTCTTGCCTTGCAGACTCACACACGCATAATTAGATTCAATGGAAATCAGTATTATTTATTTATTTATTTACTTACATCTAGTGTTGTGAAATAACCGTCTCACTTTAATTAGTAAATAATTATAACGTAATTATGGAAGTAAATAGAATGGCGCTTAATGTTCCTGTGAAATACATTAACCTAAATTGTCTAAGTATAATTCGAGCCAGTAATTACCTAATGATATGCTTTAATTCATTTTTCTGTCGGTATCTGTGCTAATGAAAACGTGTATAACTTAAGTAGAACGATTTTTATGTCGACTTGGACATCTTAATTTTATTTAAAATATTATATATCTTTTTTTCTATTTATGGTTTAATTAAATTAGATCGAAATTGCAGGGGAAGAAAGATTTATGACGTATCAAACTAACACATTAACTTTAATGTTTTATTCATTTACAAATGCCTATAACTGCTTACCATCACAAAAAAATAGATTGTGAACAAACTGTTACACATTTTTTTTTGTTTTTATGAATACTCCGACATTGTTTTGATCTCGTCTGTATTTGCTTTGCACGTATGTACTGTTATTGTATTATCATCTGCTGCTAATTAAGTTGTTATTGAAATTATTAGAAGTAAGCAAACAGCCTCCTTCACATTATTTAAAACAAAATAAATATCTAGGCTGTTGTTTGTACTTATAAAAGAGACTCACGTGGTTCGTCGATGTTGTAAATATCGTGTTTAAGCAGCAATAATAAATATAACGGTGTCAGCATGGAACCTTGGGGAACCCCCAAACATGATTCAGGGAAATTTTAAATTTCGTTTTCTATTTTCTTTCTGAGTTTGATCACTTTGCTTTTTCTACGACGTATCGTGTTAAATACCACTATTTTTTACTGAAACGGCAGCGAAGTTACTTACACATAACTGTTAAACTCAACGTCATCGTAACAGTAAGACGTTATTCATATGTAGTATTACGGTACTGTTGCTGCGATTAATATCTAATAAATCTATCTCTGATTCGCCTCTAAACTCTACGGTAAACTTACACGCATCCTGTTAACTGCTTAGAAAGTGCAATAAATTTATCGTGGGTAAAACAAGTATGGGAATCGTATACTCTGTGCGGTAACCGACTAATTTGTTGTGGCATTACAGTCGGATATGTGCATTAATATCTATTACGCTCAATCATTAATAATTGTGCTTCACATTAAAATATACACAACATGTAACTAGTTCGTTAGGTTTTTTTTTTTTTGCCGTATAAAAAGAGATAATTGCAGAACTTTTAGGCCGATGTATCTGCCGTTATTTCTTCTAAGCCAGGTCGCATTTCTTGATTGGCTTAAAACAGCGCAAGGCGTCTGAAAATGCTTCAAAATATAGCCGGAGACTAGTAATGATGTGGTTCGTGTACCACTTTATTGCTTGTGCGGCCTGGGTGTTACAATTATTTAAATTAGCTACGCTCATCGCTTTATAATAACATGTCAGACGAGAGAAATGGTTTTGCCAAGTGATGGCCTGTTGTTAGTTAATAATACGTTCGAAAGCTGACGAGGACCTTAACATTGGCGATTTCCTTATTGCAAAACTCCTACTTGGTTTTATTGTACTTAATTTAAATGACACACATTTTTATTTCACATTTATGGGAATTATACTTTTTCACGAAGTTCGTTTATAATCGAAGTGGATAATTATATTTGTACTGAAATGTGTTGTTAAATGGTTTGTACTGTATACTCTTTTATAGCAAATATTTTTTGCAAATTTGTTTATTGTTCTATGCTGTTATCGCTTTAACAAAAGAAGGTAGGTGTCTGGCACCAAAATGTTAGCAAGTGAGTGAAACAGAATTGCTTGTAGCGAAGTCACTACTCTTATTTTTAACAACATTTCTGTTTATTACCATGGAAATTATGCCTCTACGACGTTTGGAAACAGTGCACTCGAGCTAGCAGTGCGTTGAATCAGCGAAGGTTTGTCTCAAGAAGAAGTTGTTAACCAGCTGAATATGTCGCAAAGTGTCGCAAGTCGAGCATGGAATCGCTACTTAGCAACTGAGTCTTCAGAGTACACCTACGGCGGAGGTCGAGAACCAACCACAATCCCTGCCCAAGTCCTGACTGTAACAAGAAATCGATCATTCATATCTTCAAGAATTAACAGCTTCGTCAGGCAAGCTACTGAAATTTCTTGTCAAACTATCAGAAGAAAGTCGCATGCACGTAATTTGCGCATGGCTGGCGGTGAATCAACGTGCCTGCAGGTATCGTTGGGGGGTACAACATTATCATTGGAATTTTCACAATTAGAGGCATTGCTTCAAGACCAACAAATCGAGATTTCGTTTGTACACGTGTGATGGTCTAACATTGGTATGGAGAGGAAGAGGACAACAATAGAATGAAAATTTAATGGCATCAACCACGCTTTATGGCGGAGGATCAGTGTGTGTCTGGGGAGGCATACGTTTTGATGGCCCCACTGATCTGCTGGTTTTAATCAATGAAACAATGCCATAAGATATCGCGACAGTCTTATAGATCCGACAATAGTTCCATTTTCTGCTGCAATAGGGAAAGGATTTGTTTTTATTGATGATAATGCACGTCCTCACCGTGCAAGAAATGTGAATGATCGCATAGAATATCGTGGAATTACGAGAACGGAGTGGCTACCCTGCTCACTAGACATGAATAGCATGAGTATGCTTGGGCCGAGATGACTATCCAGCTCCAACAGCCTTCCCAAACCTTACAGCAATTTATAACGGTAAATTTCAAAGAGCTAAAGATTTTATCGTTAATAAAAAAATTATATTGTAATTTCCAAAGTTTGCAACAGAACATTTACACTGCTCTGGCCATTAAGTGGAGAAGGGAGTGGGCATCTTCTGCTCTTCCTCAGAGACAAACCATAATAAAATAAAATAAAAAAAACGAAAATGTTTGAATGTTTGTATAATTCAATAATAAATCAAATGTATTAACATTTAGAATAATTTAAATTAGTATGGGCGAATCTTTAAATCAATAAAGTTTCTTGAAAACAATTAAAAAACACATTAAGATACTTCCAAAGCAAATTTTTGGTACCGTTCAGATCTGGGCGGCTTACATGTATCGCAAACCTTAGGTTAATTATTATGATTATTATTATTATTATTATTATTATTATTAATTATTAATGAACAACAAAAAAAAACAATTAGAGAAAATAGAAAACTTATCTGCTACAGAACTCTTATTCGCTTCTGGAATTCAGTGGCTAATCCTGACGTCCTCGATGTATGCCGATTTCCAAGCAAAACTTGAACCGAAATAGCAAATTCGGTAATTTGTAAATAGTAGCGACAAAAGGAAGATGAACTTCAAAACTCTGTTGGTCTGGTTCTCGTCGCCTGAAATATTTGATGAAGCAAAACTTCACGATCCTTCCGAAGAAATTGCATTTTACGTGCTTCGATAAATTATTTGGCTTAAAATCCAAAATTTGTATCGATTAAATGGTCACCAAAAGAAACTCATCCAAATTCGTCCAAATACCATACAATCGAAAATAAAATTTGAATATTCTGCTAACAACAATTTCAGACGGAAACACGTTTTAAAATGAATCTCCTCGCTCCGAATTTACTTCGGCCGGACCAAAACAAGTTGGAAACGAGACAAACAACCCCAGAAAAACGATACGATACGATAGCCTTGATCGAACTAACTATGTATGGAATTTGAACGTAACAAATCGTCTAGGGCAGTGGTCGCCAACTCGTCGATCGCGAGCTACCGGTAGTTCGCAAAGGCAATTCTGGTAGCTCACATCATATTTTATATTTTAAAAACGGTTAAAAATCATAGAAGTCTCCGTAAATTTCGCAAATTGTCATAATAAATACAAGCAGTGGCAACACTGCGGTGAGCGATCTGCCGTCAACGTCACCATGCTAGAGAATCGGTTAGAACCGCAGCACTCTAGTATTCAAGAACGATCTGGTTTGCTTTGAATGGGATAAATTCGCATTGAGCGGGGATATTGCACTCCGTTTAAAAACGAACATCACTTAATTTACATCCAGCAGTTGGGTCCGTAGCGAAGTACAGAGCAGTAAAAAATATTACGGCAAGCAATAGTAAGAAGGTGAAAACATACCATTTCCATTCGGAATGGGAAGAACAATATTTCTTCACAGAAGTTAAGTATGTTAGTTGTGTAATACTTCTATCTCCATTGCCAAAAAAGGGAATATTGAGAGACATCATAAAACTGTACATTCGAATTTTGAAAAATCATTTCCATTACATTCTGTCACCAGAAAGGAAAACTTGAAACAATTAAAAAACCAATTAATTGGACAACAGTCAATATTTTTAAAAACAGTCCACAAAAATAGGGCTGCAACTGAAGCATTATACCGTGTGTCTCAGATATCTGCACAAAAGAAGAAACCTTATGAAGACGGGAAAATGATAAAACAGGCATTTTTAGAAGCTGCAGATTCGTTATTTGCCAACTTTAGAAATAAAAACGAGATAGTTTCAGCTATAAAATCTATGCAACTTTCTGCTAATACAGTAATGAGGCGAGTAGAAGTTATGAGCAATGATACTTTTGTACAGTTAAAAACTGACTTAGATAACTGTGTTTATTTTTCACTCCAACTTGATGAATCAACAGATGTGATTGACACTACCCAGATGGCCGTGCTTGTAAAGATGGGTTTTAGATCTTTTGAAGTTTATTCCACTGAAAGGACATACTACTGGCCAGGAGTTGTTTTCTCATTTCAAAAATATTATTTCATCTGAGAAAATTCCCATATAAAAAATGGTAGGATTGACTACTGATGGCGCTCCAGCTTTGGTGGGTTGTGTTATGTCGTAAAGATGAAAGTTTTTCACAATTTCTCTGTCATCACTGCATTATTCATCAGCCTTATGTGATTTTCTTGTGGACATTACCGAAAAATTAAATGAAGTGTTTAATATGAAACAATGACAAGCTACATTTTTTCAAGTTCTATAATTTTATATATTCGAACATTGCAATAATATAACAAGCCTCTCAACTAATAGTTTAGCAGTAATTGGTCAGTAGATGTCGTCACAATCCAGAGATCATCTTGTTGCAGCTTTCAACTTTTCAGAGAATTATGTGTGTTAAATAGTGACAAGCCACACAAAATGGCCGATCCTGATGATCTATGCTTAAATGTTTTATCAGAACGTGCAACCATGAGCAGTTCTAGTACTGAAATAGAATCTCCTATGGATGATAGTGATCTTAATAGTGACTATGCTCCTAGTAATGATGAAATGCAACGTAATCAGCCGGTAAGATTTGTTTTTAATAGTGTGGCTGGCTTGTCATATTTTTGCACTTGATGAGTCCAATGTAAATATGAGTGGCTTGTTATATTATTGAATTGTTATTCCAGGAGTCTGATGTAAATGATGGCCCATTTGTAGCAAAAAGACCCAAACCGAATTCTCCTAAACGTACTTCGAAAAGAAGGTGAAGGCAACAAAATATAGAATGCTATTCTCGAAATATAAGAAAATTTAGAAGGAATTTTGGGCAGGAATATGTTAGTGACAGGATAAACAAAACTGTTAGCGGGCGAGAACTTCTTAGATGTAAGAAAAATTGCAGAGAAAAGCTGGAAGCTTCAGAAAAACCCATTTTTAATGAGTTCTGGGATTTGGGTTCTTGGGAGCTTCAAAATAGTTACATTTTTGGTTGCAGAATTTGTGTGATTTCTTTTGATTTGCGACAGGCTATGCCTACTCCGAAGCTGACATTTAATAATGAATCTTTCCAATAGAGTAACAGTATTGAAGCAGGAATGGGCCTGCACGGTATTAATTTTCTTTAATTCGTCAATAAACGAACTTTTTAAGTCATTTATACAATTTCTTTTCAAAAAATAAATCATTGTAAATATCCACTTCAATTGTGAGCAGATAGAAGTACCTGAACAATAAAGAAAGAGAAAGTATTTTGGGGAAACTTTCAATACATCGGGATTGGTCGTAAATTACTTGTATATAATTTTTTTTTGTCATTGTGTTTTAACCTGCCCTATAATTTCTGAAGATTTATTTACTGCTATATTTAAGTGAAGGCAGAGGCTAATGTAACTTGTCAATATTGAATCCCACCAGAGAGTGTTGTTGTTATTGAAGTGTGCAGGCGAGCATAATTCCAACGACCATGACGTTGCAATTGATTTTTTTCTTGTAGTTTTATACACGTTGACCTCTATATTGTAACAAAGTGTGTGTAATCTTTAATAATAATCTCTGTCATACGAAGACCGACTTACAATCAACAAATAACTGTTAAACACGTGCAAGGAGAGCATTCGACATCTGACCTCGCTGACGAAGCTAATTCTGTTCGAGTAAAATTCTTTTGCGGGGCTCAAATGTGGCACACGTATTGTAGTCGGTTTCTGTATCTGCTCGTCTAATCGATTTAACGGTTTCTATAATTAGCGGCGAAACTGATGCTGCAATAAATAATAGGAACTCTTCTCTAATTAACTCATTAATAATGCTTTTTGCTTTCAACTCAACTGACGGGCGTTTTTGGTCTTAATAATGTGGGATGTTTTTTTTTTTTTAATATTAGGATTTCATCACTCTTGTGTGTGGCATTTTAATAAAAATAGGTATCTTGATATAGAATGAGGTAACCCGTTATTAAGGTTAGTTTTTAACATATTTTAGTCAATCAGCAAAGTTTAGAAAGGACCCAAGTTAAAAAAAAAAAATTGTTCAGAATTGGTTTAGAAATTGCTTAAAACAAAGGAAATGAAAATAAATATTAAAGATTTAAGGAGTTGTCCCTCAGGGAAGCATACTAGCCCCAGTTCTGTATTTAATTTTTTTGCATAAATGCATCGATTTTTGAATTCCACTGTCGAGGAGCTTGCTTAAGGCCATAAAGACAAGCGACATACTCGACCTGTGTCATCACTACAACCTTCAGGCTGTTCCATATAAATTATTTCATCAAGATCACCATAAAGGAAGGCAGTTTTTACATCTAATTGAAAAATTTCATAATCCTTTACGGCTGCCATTGCTAACAATGTTCGAACTGAATCAAACCTTGCAACAGGCGAAAACGTTTCAGAATAATCAACTACGAACTTCTGAGAACATCTCTTGACGACTAATCGTGCCTTATATCGGTCAATCGTACCATCATGTTTCATTTAAGACGAAACACCCATTTATTACGAATAATATTCCGGTTTTTCGGACGATCTACCAATATCCAGGTGTTATTACAAGCAAGTGATTTCATTTCGTCTTCCCTGGCGTACTCCTACTGATTAACATCATCAGAAGCTCTTGCCTCTTGAACTGTCGTTGGAATAGTAACAATAGCAATAAGTGCACTACCAATGACAATTAATCCAGCTTGCTGTTTTGATCTCATTCGTTGAGCAATACAATCAGTAGATTCAGCTTCTTCTGAATTTTTATTTCGCAAATCATCTTGGGACTCATTCACAACGATATCAGAAGAATTATTTTTATCATCACTGCTAATTTCTTTAGAAGCCTTATCATCCATCAGATTTTTCTCTGCATCATTACTAGCAGTGACAATTCTGACCATTCTCAATGGTATTGATTCTTGAATTACAACATTTCTACTTATTACAAAACGTCCTGTTCGGGGTTGCCATAATCTGTAGCCAGCACCGTCGTAGCCAACAACAACAAATTTTTCAGACTTGGGTTCAAATTTATGGCGTTTTGAACTATCAACCAGAACAAATGCTTTGCTTCCATAAATTCTTAAGTGTCTGAGATCCGGCTTATTTCCATAAAACATCTCATATGGAGTTCGATCATTGAGCCTTTTTAAAGGAATTACATTTCGAATCTGTGCTGCTGTTGAACAAGCTTCTGTCCATAAACCTCGAGGCAAATTAGCTCCTTCCAGCATCGCTGTGGCCATTTCCACAATTGTTCGATTCTGTCGCTCCACTCGACCCATTTGTTGAGGTGTATATGGTGCACTGAACTCATGCTTATTCATATTTTTCCGCATAAGATCAACCATTGCAGCAGATTTAAATTCTTTTGCATTATCTGAACGAAGATGAAGAATTTCGTGAGCTGCTGACTTATACTCCGTCATGTACAGCTTCCACAATTTGTGATTTTAGCTTCAGTGGTTTAACATGCAACAATCAACAAAGACTGCCATTACTCTTGCATCTCCGAATGAATCCACTTTCATTGGACCGCAAATATTGTAGTGGACCAATTCTCCAGGTTTCGTTGCACGTTTTTCATTCTTGTTAAAAGATGGCTGTGACATTTTTGCTCGAATACAAACTTCACACCAACAATTATCAGTTTCACCGCTCAATTGCTTCACTACATTCATTCCAGTAACTGCTGTTCCTTTTGCCAATTCACGTACCGAACGATAATTCACATGTCCAAGACGTTCATGCCATGTTTGTAAAGTTAATTCAGAAGTGACATTATTTGCATATTCACTACTGTCAATATTTTTTACAAAATCCATCTCATAAAGATTATTTGACTGTCTTTGACCTTTTACAATTTTCCTACCATTCTGGAACATCGTCAGCGAATTCTTTACAAATTTAATTTCGATATTCTTCGTAGTTGCGGAGCCTAGTGACAATAAATTTCGACTCAACTTCGGAACGAAAAGAACATCTGTCAAGGTAATTGGTCCTCCAGATAACGAATGGACTTTAACAATACCTCGGCCTCTTGCGTAAATCGTGTCCTCATTGCCGACAGTAATCGGAGAAGTGCCGTCTTCAATTTCATCCATTGACAAAAATAAGGAACGATCAAATGTCATGTGATGTGTCGCACCACTGTCACCAATCCAAACGTCTTTGTCACAACAAACTGACAAACTTTTTTCATTTGCAAACATCAACGAGCTACCTGTAGTTGTATTTACTTCGTGTCGGCTTTGATTTTTCACGTTGATCCTTTTTCTTTGGACAATCACGACTGAAGTGGCCAAGTTCGTCACAGTTGTAGCAGCGAGAATTTCTTTTAGAATTTGATTTCTTTGTTTGATCGCCTTTTACCTTAGTGTACAGCACATTATACTTCTTCACATCATCTTTGGTCGTATTATTATGCGAAGCTTCCAACAATAGCAATTGCTTCCGTAAATCATTGAATTTGAGTGTTGCTCCTTGGGCTGCCTGTAGAAGATACTGCTCATGAAACGAATTGAATCAAACAATCACGAATGCTTGCGTGATCATTATCGTAAGACCCCCTGACAGTACGCGCTTTGCTTTTGCATCTAACTTTCGCCATGCTTTAAATTCATCTTTGTTTATCTTTTCTGGACATAATTCTTCTCCCTACACAACCTCGTAGACTCCAATGCTTTCCAAACAAGCAGTCACTTCAAATTTCCATCTAGGATAATTTTGCTTTGTCAATAGAGGAACACGGAATTCTTCATGTTGTCATCTCTGACTAAACTTGATTCAGAGCAAACGTAAACAACAACTAGAACAAGACGTCGTAGACTTTTAGTTTTTCACAAAATTTATTCAATTCTCCTTAGAATCACGTTAGAACTGGGCCCATAACCTTTTGTGCAGTTTATTTCAGGAAAATACAATTCAGTAAGAGTTAGTATTGAATAAATTGAAAATTAACCTGAAAGTTTTTCGGAAACTTATTTACTGTCACTCTATCACTTTTTTTACGCACTTGATTTCTTATACAAAGAGGCGCATCTTTTCAATTTTTAACAATTTTTGTAACTGAATTTTGGTAAACTTTGTTTTAGTTAATTAGATCTTTCGGCTATATATGGAAAAGGACTAAACAATAAGTAGATTATATTAAAGTCTATGATTAGGTATTTTACGTGGAACTGATTAATAAATAAGACGACAATAGAAAAGGGAAATGAAGTTAGATATTTGGGGTACAAATGTGTAAAAGCTTTGGTTACGGTATTTACTCGTTACAGTTATGTGTTGTTAATGATAATGGCGTGAACATTCTATTGTTAGGCAGCCCGTGGTTCACAACTACAGATACGGTTTGTTCGTAATTTCATTTGCGGCGCTCGAAACGAACGCGTTTTAATTCACTCATTCACCCGGAAACTGCATACGTTTCCGGGTATTTCAGATTTTAATTGGATTATTGTTTGTTATTAGTCTATTGTATATTTGCATAAGCGACCATTATATTGCATCAGCATTGTGATTTTTTTTTTATTCTATATTGTTGTACACGTACGTATTAAAATTATAGGTTTCTGACAGATATATAATTATGTTCTTAGTGTGACAGGTTTTCTTATCGCCAGAAATGACTCAGCAACTTGAAGATATCTTCAATTATGGTAATTGCTTACAAGACAGGGTGTAACAAAGCAGGGGGCGTCTGTACTAGAAATGTTTAAATAAATATAATATTGACCAAGTTGTTGTATGTGTCACACAACATTTACGCAAATGTGAACGTAAACAATCCCATTAATTTTATATTTAAATCGTGTCATGCATATTTAACAACTAATTTCTCTCTAAATTAACGTGTCACCAATAGCCAAGGTTCTTTCTTTTATTATTCATTTAAATTTTGTTGTTTTAATTTTGATGCTTTCGGTGAAAGTAACATTGCGAGCAGCCGACGATTTACCATATAAAGGCGATACTTAATCCAGAAGCAGTAATACTTTAAATCTGAATTAGGAAACCCTCCAACATAAAATCGATTTTATTACATTAGCGACGGCGATGCACCGGAATCCCCGTTAATCCTCTGCGTTTATCACGAAGTCCCACCGGTGCTATAATTCACGAGATAAGGTCACCTGATACACGTTATTAACTTTTTCGTATATAGGCACGTCATTTTTAATTAGAGGGAACTTTGCTTTTGTGTTAGAGAATTTATGACCGATTGTTTGAGGCACAATCAGCCTGTAGGTAAGCCTTAAGATGCATGAAATTTTAAATTATAATTTACAATAACTTCAGTTAACACATGGCATCTTTTTTTTTCTTTTTTGAAAAATGCAAAGAAATTTCCATATTTTTATATGCAAAAGGTAGCTAGGTCGAGTAAATTTAATTTAAATATCCATTCATATCCAATCACCCAAATTTTTCAGCAGGCAATAACCTGAAACGCTAGGTAGAAATAAAATAGAATTCATTTGATCTCCACGAACATGTATTATCATGCCCTATCATAAAACTTAACCGGTAATAACGAGTAATAAGTTAGGTAGGGCTCGAGTGCCAGTGTTCCTCTGCAGTTTTGTTTTACTTTCTATGTCAGTAGTCCAAGACGATCGTAAAGAAAAGACGAATTTAATTCGTTTCCAGAGACCGAGGCCGAAGTCCCATTATTTTAACCCTGTTTCTATGCCGGTGTTGCCCGTCGCAGTTGTCAACTTACTCAGATTAATTAAGCTCCGCTGATTATCGGTGCTACTGGATGTTCAAACCGAAACAGCTGTTTGTCCGTTCCTGCAAATAGAACGACCTCTTTGTCCTTAACGCGTCGCCCGTCATCTTTTTATACGACTTGCGCTTAATTATACGCCGTGTATTTGTTCAAAGGTGAAATCACTTGCGTGCGGAAAAGCCACCTAGTTGCTAACTATTTCTGTCTTCGTTCGTTCAGTTAGTTCCTGCTATGCTACTTTTAAACGTGTTCTTTGTTAAGGTTGCGAAACACGTGTGCTGCGTCTCTTTGAAGTCGTATCGCGTTACCACCGGTGTTTTCTCTATGTTCTCCACTTTTTCAAGTTTGTTTTGTTTCTGTAATTATTATGCATTTTTTTTTGCAAACTCAGTTTTACACAATTGCTGTGTCTAAAGCCATGAACGAAATGGTCTGTTTACTAAAAGCTGTACCGGGGTAATTGCAACAAAGTATGTTAATTAGCGTTAAAAACGAAAACAATCGAATAATTAACATTTCACGGATATCTTTGCAGTTTTTAAAGTCGATTATGAGAGTGATTGATTGTTTGGGGCTATTTTAATCGACGTTTACTGGCCTTTGTTTCGGTTATTATTCTTTATGTATACTACTTTGATGTGAAAATTAGTCTTTGTGCTTTTCTTATTTTTCTGGAACTGCTTAAAAAAAGTTCACAAATTAAAAGTAATCCTTGTACGTAAGTTAAAAAATTTTGCAATCAAACTCTCGACCTGATGACTAACGCTCCCAAGGAAAATAAATCCCGCTGCAACTCGTGTATCTAAATCAGAAATACAACCTGTTTCTAAACCTACGTCTTTAAATGGAACCTCAAATAGTACTCAAGCAATGAAGCAAATTTTATTATATAACAATAGGGAGAATGTAAATAACTCCGGTAAAAATTACTTTTCATTTTTACAAAAATTGTTTAAGTAACACTGGTCGGTGATTCAAATGATTTAAATGTCCATTTAGATATTCAAAGCAACCATTTATTTACATATTTTAATATTTCGTTGCTCAACCATGTGCTTTAATTACCTCTTTAATACGAGCAGGCATTGTTGACACAAGCTTTTGGCAGACTTCAGCAGGTATAACCTCTCATTCTTTTACAATTTGGTTCCTTTAATAGCGCTAATGACGCGCAGTTATGTTTTGATACATTACATTTTAAAATGGACCACAGGTGCTCTATAAGAGATAAATATGGAGACTGTGTAGGCCATTCTAAAAGTCGTACATTACATTCTGTAAACCAACGCGTTGTCTCTTTGGAACGATTGCAGGGCGCATTGCCTTGTTGAAAGTAATAATCTGGTTCACTATTATCGAATAATTTTAGTACAAAGGGTTCTAGTACTTCATCGCTGTATACCGAGCGCTATTCATGCGACCTTCGCATAAATAAACTTCTCCAACGCCGGACGCCGACATGCATCCCCAAATCATCACACTTCCTCCACCAAATTTGACTGTAGGTACGATGCAAGCGGTGAAATGTTTCGCCCTTTCTGCGCCGTATGTATTGCGTCCCAGGTCATCCGAAAAGCTAGAATAATTAAGAAAAAAAGGCGTGTTTTTATGTTGTCTTTTTAAAAAAATTGTAAGAACATAAAGTGTAGTGTGATATGATCACTAACAGAAAAAAAAAACACTTTTCAAACCTACCTCTATGTTAGATTCATCAGACCATAAGACTTTTGATTAATCTTCAACAGACCAATGTTGATATCTTCTTGCCCATTGAAGACGTTTTTTCTTGTGGTTCTCTATCAACGAAGGCTTCCGGCGGGCTATACGGCCACTTAAATTTACTTTATGGAGAGGTCTTCTGACAGTTCTTGTCGAAACTGCAATTCTATGATGGACTCGCAATTCACTTGACAAGTCTTTTGACGATTTTCGTTGATCTCGCAAAGCCATTCTTTCCAAGTGCCTGTCATCTCGAGTTGTGGTAATGCGTTTACGTCCACTTTTTTCTTATTTTCGTAAGAACCCATTTCCTGGTAACGCCTTAACGTGGCCTGAACGACACAACGCGAACATTTAATTTTTTCTTGCTATCGCAACTTGCGAAAAACCTAATGAATTCAACAGCACTATTTGACTTCTCTCGGCCGTCCATAACTCACGTGTTTTTGGCATTATATATTAATTGAACGCTATAACTTCATTTTTTAAATGCTGGAGTAAAAATAATGTTAAAGAACAATTTCCTCAGCGAGCGTTACGAACGAACTGGTCTCAAAATACGAATTTCTTTTATAAATTCAATAATTAAGTAAATTACCCCTATAAAATCTATTAAGATCTAATTATAGTTGTCAATATAAGTAGGAGTTTAATTCTCATACTCATAAATTGACCGCTTTTAAAATCTGGGAATTTACTAGGGGTGCCTAATACATATGGTATTACTCAGAAATCTTTAGAGTTTTATTATCATATAGTCGGCAACAATAAGCGATAATTTAAATAATGCACAGTACTTTACAGCGGTTGTAAAACATGTGGCACATGATAGTTTCCAATTGTGGTTCCGTGAATAGGTCGTCAGTCTTGTATAAGCGCTTGTAGTAAGAACGATCTTTCCAGTATAGTGTTTATTTCATTATAATTTTGAATATCGTCATTTTTGCTGTAAAAAATGCCTAAAAAGGACGAACTTAGTGAGCATTTACGTTTACGAATTCAGTTCTTGCACGAACAAGGCAACACACAGACAGAAATAGCCAAAAGTATTAAACGTTCGCGTTGTGCGGTACAATCTGCCTTGAAACATCACGCGGATACTGGATCACATGCGAACCGAACAAGAACAGGTAGAAAACGGATAACTTCGGACCGTGAGGATCGAAATTAAATTCGAGAGTCACTTAGAAGTCGAAAGAAAACTTCCTCTGAGCTCGCTGCCTGTTTATCCGAGGAAATCAGGAGACCGATCAGTGCCAGAACGACCAGAAGAAGACTGACTTGAAAGGTTATAAAGCAAGAAAGAAGCCTTGGCTTTAAAAAAAAAATGAAAAGTCTCCTTTGGAATGGGCTATAAAGTACCAAAACTTTACAGAGAAGGATTGGGCAAATGTGTGGTCCGACGAATCAAATTTTGAGATGATATTTGCTTTATATCACTTGTAATTTTAAATTCGTTTGCATCTTACACTTCGCCAGCAAAAAGTTATACGGTGTATTTATAATCTATGTTTCTTTTAAATTAATTGTAAGGTATTTGGAACTTCTGGTGTAGCTTACGTGAGACGGAGAATCGTTAAAGAATACCTTCCGGAATGCGGGTACCAACAGTGAAACACGGGGGAGGCAGTGTAATGATCTGGGGTTATATGACAGCCCGACAGTGTAGGCGAAATATTTGTTTGTGAAGTTCGAATGAACTCCTACACTTACATAAACGTATTGGAAACGACATTGCGGCAATCATTCCAAAATGTTTGGTGATACAAATATGAAAGAAATGCTGTATCAACAAGATAATGCACAAATCTGCAGTTACCATGAAGTGGTTTCAACCTGGATTGGCCTGCACAAACCCCAGACCTAAATCCCATAGAACATTTGTGGGGGATTCTAAAACGTAACATTAGAAAGCATTCAATTACATCTACAGCAATTTAAAAAGAACGTGAATAACATTATCGTAGAGGAATGTCCTAAACTTATAAGTACTCTGCCGAAAAGAATACCTGCAGTGATTAAGGCTAGAGGTGGCCCAACGAAACACTAATTACTTTAATAAATTGTTATTATTTTGTACCTAGGAAATTTGATTTTACCCTACACCAAGAGATTTTCATGATATAGGAGTTAATGAAAGGTGCCAAGTTTTGGCCAAGGCTGTAGTCTTAAACGAATGCGCTGAGATTGTGTATTGGTGCTTGGTTAAGTTCATCGTTCGCAAGAAAAAATGCGAAGTTTTCAGTCGATTTGGTGCAGACGTTCTTACGACAATTGCAATTACTTATTACATAATAATTTCTAGTACTATTTAGTAGTGTAATTTACACTTATGTTTGTTTTACTCAAAATAAAATTTTAAAGCAAATTATTTGAACTCGTAGCGGCATTATGGATTTCAGTTTTTATTTGTACGTATTTGATTTTATATTATAAATATTAGTTTGCATCGTTTGTTGACTGTTGAGATTTGGATAACCAATATAATGAGGAACTTAGAGTTTTAATTAAGGACAGAGTTTAGAAACACTCTGTATAATACATGACTTTTACCTAAGCGTAACTCACTTTAGCTTTTTTTCTTCTCTTTGAGGTTGTATTAAGTTACGGCAAAGTTTTCTTTATTGTTCTATTTTAGACTTGTTTCGTTTGAGTAATTATCTAGGAAATGATGGAAGGCAGATCAAAAGAATTTAAACAGAAACGTGTTCCTACTTCTAAAACCACTCTACTTGTTGCTAGACATATTTAAGATATCGCGTAAATTTTTAAAGTAAAGCTAAAGAATCGTAAATCAATTTCAATTAATAAACAACAAGACATAATAAGAAAATCTTTAATTGGTGTCAACGTACACATAAAATTTATAAAGCTGACATATAGTAGTTATTTCAAGCAACTTAATAAATTTAAAATAGCCAGGTGATTACGTAATAGCCGAATTATTTTTTAAAATTTGACTTAATCGCTTTGTTCTCTGCATACAAATTTGATGTTTTCATAAAAACTGAACATATTTTCCCCGAAACAAAAATACATATTATTAGTAAATACGAAAATATCATGCCATCAATAAAATAGCACAAAATAGTAAACAATTTTTTTATAAATTAATTGCCACGGACGCACTGAAAGCTTCTAGTAATAGCAAAAAAAAGTTGTTTTCAAAACCGACTTGACGTGTTAATTGAATCATTTTAAGTATTAAATCATGTTTAATTGGACATATAAATTTAGGTCTTGTGTAAACAATCCAGAAGTAATTAAAGATGGAAGTAGATAAAACTATATACACTTACAATTTCTTTTTCTTTTTACGAGTTGTATCTTTGTTACTTACTTCTTGGCAAACCGTATATCCTTTCTTTCCCATCATTTTTACATGATTGTTGCAAGCTCTTTCTTCAGGCAGGCAATTTAAAGAATTCCAGTTGTTCTACTGGTGTACTTACCTTGCCAAGCTCATAAATTGTAAGTAGGTATATGCCTTTTGACTTGAAGTAAAAAGTGATTAAATGAAAAATGAATAAGAGCTGGCGATGCAACTAAACACGCATGTGTGTATTTAGTTCATCGAACGTTCGTTCACTCACTTTGACGTTTCTACAAAGCAAGAATCCCGTTTTTTATTTTTAAACAATTAAAGCAGGTGCATAAAAATAACCATTATCTGCTGCATCAAAACACTTTTTACCTCTATGAATAACTGTTAAACAACTTTTACGGCGTGCTATTTATGTCACAATTGATTGACAATTAATATAAATATGATGTTATCCAAGACGTGCATTTCAATTACAACGCCTACCCCTAATTCATTTTTATATTGATCCCTGATTATTATGAAATATCACATATAGCCGGGAAGCTAGCGACATTGAAACCTACAGACAGTTCTTCCGTGTTGTAAAATCGGTCTCAGTCACTAACGTGAGAGTCTGACTGACCAACCCAGTTGCGGGTCTAAGGGGCAGGTAACAAAGCTTCCCTTGAAAAAGGTTAAATAAACATTACAATATCAAAGACCTTTCTTTTTTAACTCAATGTCGATTGCCATTGGTAATATTGTAATCATATTGCCAGACTATTTTGAACTTGCTGTGACTGAGACCGATTTTATAGCACGGAGGAACTCGAATTTTTTATTAAAAAATTCTCTAAGTTTCAACGTTGTTAGTTCCTAGATTAATAGTTGTTAAGTTTAGTTGGATACAAAGATATGTCTGCGCACATAAAAATCTGGAGTTAATTGTAACACTGTTTCAACTTCTTTTCGATGTTCCCTCTAATCGTTTCTGGTCTTAAAATAAACACATTAAATATTGTTAATGTTGTCTTCAAAAGTGGCATTTTAATACTTGCGGTAGTTATTTCTACCTTTCAAGAAGTTAATATTACCCAGAAAATGAGAGAGACTTAACATCTGAGGTAGTAGTTTGTATTCCTACAGGAATTAATATTATCCAGAAAGTGTTAAACATTCCTACCTTAAAGGAGAAAGTATTATTATCCAGGAAGCGAAAGAATCTTTACTGTTGGAGAAGTCACTCGTATTTTAACTATCCCAAAGAGAGGGATGCACTTTTTTTAATATTGCATCTTTAATTCCTTGCTGTTTTGTATGGAAATAATTTAATTCCTTATAGCATTAGATTATTAAGCTTATCTGGAGGAAGTGTAATAAAGATGTTCATAAGACCTTGCCAATATTCCCCGGTAAATAAAGCTAGTATCATCTACGGTGTCATTTGTTATTATATCACTATTTTGTACCTACTTTTCGTTGCTATTTAAAGGCGCAAATAAAATGTTCTATTGCCTTAGAATTACTCCCCTTGCAATTTATCCCAGCATCCTTCCGCCTTTGAAAACATCATCAGCGTCATTTTCGGAATCGCCTTTAGTTGTTTTCCTTAATTTCTTTATTGAATCAAAATCTCCCTCCTTTCAATTTAATTTTAGCTCCGGGAAAACCTAGAAGTCGCGGAGATACACATTTGAACTGCAGGAGGGCTGAGAGACGTACGTGATACGTTTTGACGAGACAGGAAGTTGCCAGTCATCTCCTTCCCAAAGTGGTCGCATTTTTTTCTTACTAGGTCTCAGTATGTTCAAGAATGTCTAAAACTTAGGACAAGAAGTAAGATAACGAAGATTTATTGGAGTAACTCGGGGAAGATCTACCACCTTCCCAAAACTATGGCATTTTCTTTTTACTGCGTCTCTTAATATGTCCAAGAATGTCTAAAATTTGGAATAAAAATTAAGACAAGAAAGATCCCTTAAATGCTAAAAAAGACTACCTGTACGTGCTGATGTAAAAAATGAGAAGAGCGGTGAAATGAAGACAGGGGAGATGAGCTCGAGGTTAAAAGTGGAGATTGAAAATGAGGAAGAAGAGAATAAATTATGGAGAATGGCGGAAGAAGACGATGCAACAGAATGCCTAATACTCAGAGCAAGAAGTAAGATCCATTAGGTACAAGAATTGAAAGACTACTTGTATGTAGTGATACGGGAAAACCAGTAAAGTTTGTAACACTAATTTGAACGATACTGGACGTGCTTTATATGTCCCAGCTGAGTGAAGGCTACAGTTCTCATTCATCGTTCGCGAACTTGCTAGTTCATAAATGCCTGTTTCAGCTATCTTAACATCGTAACATTTAACATGCAAAGACGACTCTTTCGATTGAAAAAAATTCTTTGGGATAATTTATAATTAATTAAAAATGACCCCAAAAAGCACGTTACGCCAATGTGTATGGAGTTCGTCGCAATCGTAAGTTTTATGATATCGTGTTTTCGTACGTTTCATTGTGTTTAATACCCAGAGCAATAAAACTATAAAAGTTAACCGTGAAACTTATTTAACAGAGGGAACGCCGCTGTAATGACGGCAATGTAATGTTTAAATGCATCCGAGCATTTATTAATTTATAAAGACAGGGGAGGTAAGTGCGAGGAAGAAAGAATTGGAGGTGGAATATCAGGAAGAATAGCGAGAAGAGGAAAATAAATTATGAGGGAGAGATGCAATGGAATTTACTGGAATTTTACTGAATGCGAAGGATGCGTTTTGGCTAACAAGAAGCAAACATTACTTTCTTAATTTACATAAATAACTTCAAGCTCGATGTGGTGGTCCTAATTAAAGAATCCTGGACACAGATACTCTAGAGTCCAAAGCTACCATCCTATTGCCCCATATTGAGAATAGCCTAATAGAGTCGCTTATACTTCTCTGTGGTCCATCTGCCCTTGTGAAGATTCTCAAGAACTTTATTTGATCAATCTTTTCCAGCTCTTAAACAAGGTTGTTTCATTTGGATTCAACTCTCAAACACTTTATCTGTAGAATAATTCAGTTTCTTACATACACAGTGTTCCGTTTCAAATGAGTTATTTGCTGGTAAGGTACATTTTGGCAAACAAGAACCATTCATTACTTTCTTAATTTACATAAATAGCTTGCAGCTAAAATATCGTGTAACTTATTTCCTACTTATTGAATTAACGAATTATGGATAATACAGCCTTGGCCAAAAGTATTAGGCACCTTATATTAACTTCTATATTATAAAAATCTGTTGGAGTGTTAAATTTTAAATTTATTAAGTTGCTTGGACTTATTGATTGAAATTGATTTACCATTCCTTAGCTTTACTTTAAAAAGTTATGCGATATCTTAAATATGTCTAGCAACAAGTAGAGTGGTTTTAGAAGTAGGAACACGTTTCTGTTTAAATTCTTTTGATCTGCCTTTCATCATTTCCTAGATAATTACTCAAACGAAACAAGTCTAAAATAGAACAATAAAGAAAACTTTGCCGTAACTTAACACAACCTCAAAGAGACGAAAGAAAAGCTAAAGTGAGTTACGCTTAGGTAAAAGTCATGTATTATACAGAGTGTTTCTAAACTCTTTAATTAAAATTCTAAGTTCCTCATTATATTAGAAATTAGTTTTCCAAATCTCAACAGTCAACAAATGACAATATATGCAAACTAATATTTGTGTTATAAAATCAAGACCGCAATGTTTAATACGTACAAATAAAACCTGAAATGCATAAAGGCGCTACGAATTCAAACATTTTGCTTCCAAATTTTTCTTTGAATAAAATAAACAAGCGTAAATTATACTAGTAAATAGTACTGGAAATTATTATGTAATAAGTAATTGCAATTGTCGTAAGAACGTCTGCACCAAATCGACTGAAAACTTCGCATTTTTTCTTACGAACGACGAACTTGACCAAGCCCATCATACACATCTCAGCGCAGTCGTTTAAGACTACAGCCTTAGCCAAAAGTATTAGGTACCTTACATTAACTCCTATATCATGAAAATTTGTTGGAGTGGGGTAAAATAAAATTTCCCAGGTACAAAATAATAACAATTTATTAAAGTAATTAGTATTTTGTTGGGCCACCTCTAGTCTTAATCACTGCAGCTATTCTTTTCGGCAGAGTATTTATACGTTTATGACATTCCTCTGCGATAATATAATTCCATTCTTTCGATAACACGTTTTTTAAATTGCTTTAGATGTATGTGTATGCTTTCTAATCTTATGCTTTAGAATCCCCCACAAATGTTCTACGGGATTTAGGTCTGGGGATTGTGCAGGCTAATCCAGGAGGTTAATTATGTTTTCTTGAAACCATTTCATGATAACTGCAGATTTGTGGCAGGTTCCATTATCTCGTTGATACAGTATTTCTTCCATATTTATATCACTAAACATCTTGGAAAATTGCCGCAATGTCGTTTCCAATACGGGAGTTCATTCGACCTTCACAAACAAACATTTTGTGTTTCACTGTTGGTACCCGCATTCCGGAAGGTATTCTTCACCAATTCTCCGCTTCACGTAAGCTACACCAGAAATTCCAACTACCTTACAATTAATTAAAAAAACGTAGATTTTAAACACACCGTATAACTATTTACTGGCGAAGTGTAGAAGATGTAAACGAATTCAAAATTACAAGTGATATAAAGCAAATAATATCTCAAAATTTGACTCCTCGGACCACAACAACATTTGCCCAATCCTTCTTTGTAAAGTGTTGGTACTTGATAGCTCATTCTAAACGAGATTTTTTAATTTTTTCTGAAAGTCAGGGCTTCTTTCTTGCTTTACAGCCTTTCAAGCCAGCTTCACTAAGTCTTCTTGTGGTCGTTCTGGCACTGATCGGTCTCCCGATTTTCTCGGATAAACTGACAGCGAGCTCGGAGGAAGTTTTCTTTCGATTTTTAAGTGAATCTCGGATTAAATTTGGATCCTCACGCTCCCAAGTTATCCGTTTTCTATCTGTTCTTGTTCGGTTCGCATGTGATCCAGTATCCGCGTAACGTTTCAAAGCAGATTGCACCGCACAACGCGAACGTTTAATATTTTTGGCTATTTTTGTCTGCGTGTTGCCTTGTTCGTGCAAGAACTGAATTCGTAAACGTAAATGTTCATTAAGTTCATTTTATTTAGGCATTTTTTACAGCAAAAATGACGATATTCAAAATTATAATAAAATAAACATTATACTGGAAAGATCGTTCTTACTACAAACGCTTATACAAGACTGACTACCTATTCACAGAACCACAATTGCGAACTATCATCTGCCACATGTTTTACAACCGCTGTAAAGTACTGTGCATTATTTAAATTATCGTTTATTGTTGCCGTCTATATGATAATAAAATTCTAAAGATTTCTGAGTAATATTTTCGGAGATAAATTAGAAAATTAAGGGTGGCCAAGGCTGTATGTTGTTGAGCTTATCCTTGTTGGAGCAAAATGATTTCGCCTTTTTGTAACACTTTTTTAGACGCATTTTAATCGGGAAAAAATATTGTAACACCGATTAGAAGGATAACAACCTATCTCAAAAAAATTATGTGTGTGGTGTTGTTTGTTGTTCATCCTCATATGAGTAAACAGTTTATTATAGCCAACGTTTCCGTATAACTAAATTAGTAAATTCTGTAATGTTTTCAGATCAAAGTGGTAATGTATCCGTAACGGTATGTTAATTATGTGTTAGTAACTGTCCGGTGAATAACATATTCTATATTTACAGACATAAAACAGGTGTTCACTCTAGTTGCGGATATATATTTATACGTGACCTAATACAAAAACATTTATGACGAGTGAATTTTTTTCCACGCCTGTACCGCCGCCAAAAACGTTACGTGAGTTGTCATTCCAAAATTTCTGCAGGTGTGCGAGTTTACGAACGGGCAGTAAGGTTTCTCCTTAACTCGGTTCGGTAATAATTCCACCTGTTGTTTGTACAACAACGTTCAGCTTCGGTATGTCAGTCCTGCTCGACTGCAGATGTAATATATGAACCCGGATTGCCTTTTTGCGTGACTCGGAACGGATGGTAATTATGAGTTCTAACTACATATTAAAATTTGTTTGTTGGCTGGAATAGGACCCATTGTTGTTTCATGTTGAATAAAACATTATGAATAATTTTTCTCTCAGGGGCTTGTAACAATCATCGACTCTTGCAATACATTACAAAACGTATCAATGTGCATGCTAAACTATTTTAATTACACTTTTGTATTTGTTACTCTGTCGTAAAAAAATTACTTGGAAATTAATAAACTAAAAGGCCTCACTAATTGAAGAAAACAAATCAGCTAGGTGCATTCAAACCCTTTAAAGTATGCTAATTGGGCTAGTATCAGCAATTAGAATACATTGTAATAATGCAATAGCTTTTTTGAGCTGTTGGTTGGCTGGGTCACGTCCCTTGGCAACGTGCTTGGTGGTTAGAGTGCCAAATGCACGTGCGATTTCGATCTTTATTTCGAACAAAGGAAGTGTTGTTGCATATTTAAATCAGGCTCTCTGCACTTATATACTAATACATATACTAATCATTTTGCCAATTTCATTTTTGTGCGATTGTAAAGCTCAGTGGAACACTAACAAGAAACATTTATCTTATGGTGACAATAATGTTTGCTGTGACCTATCCTTCAGTTTTTTTCAGCTATTTGGTTAATTTAAACTTGAATTTGGTTAATTTAAAGTTAGTATTCTCACAACTCATATCCATTTAGATAACTTTGGAGAAGTAAAAGTTGGATTTGATTCGCCTTGTATGGAATGTACTTGCCTTTATAGAATTATTTTCAATTCTTAAAATAACAATTTAAAAAAATTATGTTGTAGACGTCCTATTATATTTATGTCTCTCCTCTCCCATCTGTCACATCTCAATTAAAGAAAACATAATATTCCAGTTGTTCGAGAAAAAAGAACCTGACGTCTTGTACCGTAATATTCCAAAAATACAAACCTAAAAACAACAAACATAAATAAAAATTGATGGAGCGTGTATTCCTAGAAACTCGCGGTGGTGCACGCAACTTTGAACGTGTGTTCCGAAAAAAAGAAATCTTAAAAATAGATTGTGAACAGCTGATAGTGGCAAATTGTGACTGGCCTTGGCCTTCGCTTTGCGCGTCATGATCAACAATAGATGTTGGCCGTGACTTTGACATGCAGGAAACCTGGCCAGTTACTACAACATTCTGCCAGGAGACATGCGGTCTGTCACGATACGAGCAAATAAATATACGAAATGATTTCGCGTGCATAAACCATAAAGTATTCAGATTGAGCAAAATTATTCATTACATCACACCCCATTAGATTATTTATAAATTACCCGCTGCTTTTGCGCCTCGGTGGATAATTTTAACAATTTCTTTTTATTTTAAAAACACTTCAGTTCACGCTATACATGTTATTTTACATAAAATATGCGAATTCATAAATATAGAATCTTCTCATTCGGGAACTTCGTAAACAAGTTATTTGGGATGTGAATTTTCGGGCTATTTATAAGTCTGACTTCGAAAATCTTTTATTTTTGACACTTATTCAGTTTGATATGTTACACCCACCGACTTCTATATAAATCAAAAACATGTGTTTAGTTTGACCTAGCTGGTTACAAATAGAACGTTAATCGAATGTCGTTTAACCAAAGTCACCTGAATAGCTTTGCTTATATGGAATGATTCTTGAATAGAACAAAAACGAAAGAAGACTTCCCAGAAAAAGAAGAAAACGTTAAAAAATTCTTCCAATAATTTCTAATTAATTAAAAATTTAACCGAAATGCGCATTGCATTGCACAAAGTTTACATTTTTTAAAGCGTGTAATAATGTTTATGGTGTTACGCAAAATCAGAGTCGGTGAGTCATAAAACTTGATCGTTAACTAATAATACACAGTTGCTCAGCTGATGATGAATGCGTCGTTGTATTAACTATGAGCTATGACAGTAATTAAAATCAATTACATTTTCAAAGATGTATTTTCCAAAAATTTGGTTGCGTTATGTTGATGACATTTTTGCTATTTTTGATACTAAGAAATGTAATTTAGAAGATTTTTTAGATAAATTAAATTCAAAATTTACATACGAAACGGAAGAAAATGATGCGATTCCCTTTTTAGAAACTCGTATAAATAGAAACAGCAAAAATTAATTAGAAATTGACATTTATCGTAAAAATACAAATACTACCCGGTTTATAATTAACGAATCACAATATTCAGTACAACACAAACTCGCGGCTATAAATTTCTTAGTAAATAGATTATTCTCATTTCCACTTACTAAAGCCCGATATGATTAAGAATGTTGCGGTTCATAATGGTTATACTCCGTAAATAATAGATAATATAATTAAGAAGATTAGCTATAGGTAACGAGTCCTAAATTCTAGTACTCTAACATCAATTTCATCTCTAGGAAAATTAGTAAAAATGCCTCTCGATGCGGTTTGCACTAAAGGTTAAAATCATATCTTTAAAACTCAAAACTTACGATTAGCTTTTTCCACTGACAATACCATAAAGAATTTATTGGGAAACCCGAAAAATAAAGTTGTAGTTGAGCAGAAATCTGGAATTTATGAAATTAAATGTAATGAATGTGCTAATAAATATATTGGACAAACAAAAAAAAACATTAACACGCTTTAAGGAACATTTAAGTCACTACCGATATAATAGGTTTGAGAAATCAAGTGTTGCCCAACATATTTACAATACTGGACACAGTTTTATTAAGGATAATTTAAAACTTATTAAGGAGGTATCAAATAACAGGGAATTAAATGCTTACACAAAGTATTTTTATTCGGAAAAATAAAAATTATTTAATGAATTCATATAATAGATCAATACGTAGTTGCGTGTTATTTGATTTACTCTAATTTGTAGGTTGCTTTTTGCTTTTAAATTAAAATCGACCGCAATATGTTAGGTCAAAAAGCAGCCGCAAGATGTCGCGACCTAAATTATACATAAGCGGGTGCTAGAAACAGTTAAGCGCATTTGCACTGGATATTTGATAAGGAGAAGATTCTCCGAGATAGATTTCCTGAAGTGCTTTTAACTTTTTGACCCGATTTATATATATATATATATATATATGTTACGACGTAGGTTTCCGCGGGTGTTATATGCTGTGTTGTTCTTCCGGGTATTCTTCCGCGTTGGGTTCTCAAAAGAACCTTTGTTGTCTTGACGACGTTTCGGAGAGAAGAACACCGCAATGCCGTCGAGAAAAACGAAAAAACTTCTTCGCTTGCACAACATGTAACGGCCACATCACACAAGATAGATTTTGACAATACAAAAACAATAGCCAGCATACAACACACTTCCAAAAGAATCATACGTGAAGCCATAGAAATAGAAAAACACCCGAAGAATCTAAACACAAGAGACGACACTCAACGACTACCAACATCGTGGAAACCAGCATTACAGGCAAAGCCGAGATCATCGGGGGGAGGAGCCAGCGTACCGGCGCGACCAACAACAAGAACCCAGACAAAAAACCAACCGAGCGCAACGACGCGTAACCGTAACTCAGTATATAAACCCTCCCCGGCATCGCAAGAAGTTAGTTCCACTCGCATAACAACGAGGAGCAGAACGAAGAAAGCAGCCGAGAAGACCTGAAGATGGCAGATGTGATTCTGCCGAAACGTCGTCAAGACAACAAAGGTTCTTTTGAGAACCCAACGCGGAAGAATACCCGGAAGAACAACACAGCATATATATATATATATATGCTGTGTTGTTCTTCCGGGAGTTCTTCCGCGGCAGAATCACATCTATCATCTTCAGGTCTTCTCGGCAACTTTCTTCGTTCTGCTTCTCGTTGTTATGCGAGTGGAACTAACTCCTTGCGATGCCGGGGAAGGTTTATGTACCGAGTTACGGTTACCGAGTTGCGCTCGGTTGGTTTCTAGTCTGGCTTCTTGTTGTTGGTCGCGCCGATAGGCTGGCTCCTCCCACCGATGATCTCGGCTTTGTCTGTATTGCTGGTTTCCACGATGTTGGTAGTCGTTGAGTGTCGTCTCTTGTGTTTAGATTCTTCGAGTGTTTTTCTATTTCTATGGTTTCTCGTATGATCCTTTTGGAAATGTGTTGTATGCTGGCTATTGTTTTTTTATTGTCAAAATCTATCTTGTGTGATGTGGCCGTTACATGTTGTGCAAGCGAAGAAGTTTTTCGTTCTTCTCGACGGCATTGAGGTGTTCTTCTCTTCTCACACTAACTTTTCTGTTTGTCTGTCCCACGTAAACTCTTACCCAGTCCTGGCAAGGGATTTTATATACTCCCCGGCTTTCCAATTCTATTTTTGTTTTTAGAGTTGGCAGGATGTTGCTGATTTTCTTATCTGTGTTGAACGTTGTTTCGATCTTATGCCTTCTGAGGATTCTGCTTATTTTGTCTGTTGTGCCTTTTACGTATGGCAAGCAGGTTCTTCCAAGTGGTTTCTCCTCTTCCTTTTCTTTTTTCTCTCGACGTGGTCTTTACGTTCTCTTGATTAGGTTTTTTGAGAAACCGTTTTAAAGCAGTGCTTTCTCCAATTTCTCCATTTCTTGCTGTTTATTCTTCAAGTCTGTTAGTCTCTGTGATCTTGTTACTAGTGTCTTCACGACGGACTGTAGTTGCGCTGGATGATGCTGCGACTGAGCGTTCAAGTAGCGATCCGTGTATGTCGGTTTGCGGCCACTGAATATCCGAGGCTTCCATTCTGTTGCTTCGTTATCAGCACGTCTAGGTATGGGAGGCTGTTGTCATTTTCGATTTCCATCGTGAATTTGATCTTCGGATGTGTTCCGTGGAATCTTCGTAATTCTTCTTCTCCGTGTGTCCATATAACGAAAGTATCGTCACTATAAAAGTGGTGTGTGGCTTGCTGCTTCTATAGCTCTTAACTTCCAAGTCTTCCACAGAAAGGTTGGATATTATCGGTGATAATGGTGATCCCATAGGTGCTTCTTCTACTTTTTGTACAGTTGTTCTTTAAATATGAAGTACGTATTCTTCAGACAATGCCTCGTCAGGTTTATGATATCTTCTGAGATGTGATACTAGCGTTATATGATATTCTCTGCCTCTTCTGTTGGTACGTTAGTGAAGAGTGATACGATGTCGAAGCTTACTAGTAGATGTCCTGGTTCGACGGTGATGTTCTTTACACGATCGATAAAGTGGCTTGCTTTCTTCACGAAAGATTCCGCTTCTTCGGGTTGTAGCTGTTTCGCCAGGAGTTTAGCTAGTTGCTGCAACGGTGATCCGATGGAACTGACGATTGGTCTGAGTGGAACATCTTCCTTGTGTATCTTCGGCAGTCTGTACAGTTTTAGACACTTGGACGATTTCTCCCTCGGGATCAGCTAGCGTTGTTGTTGATACTTGCCTTAATTTTCGCTTTTGTTGTCTTCTCCAGGTACGTTGCTGGATCTGTAGCGATGGTTTTGTATACAGGATCTTCTAAAAGTACTTTCATTTTTTCTTCGTAGTTTTTCATGTCTATTATAATGGTTGCGTTGCCTTTGTCTGCTGGTAGCACGATAATACCTTCGTTTCCCTTCAGCGAATGTCGAGCTCGGACTTCTTCTTGAGACAAGTTCTTCTTCGGTGGTTTTGCTGTGCGTAGTATCCTTGATATGACTTGTCGTATGGTTTCTGCGGTATTTTCCGGTAATTCAGAAATAGATGCTTCCACGCTGCAATGATGTTCTCCACTGGTATGCGTGAAAGTGCCACGGCGTAGTTGAGTCCCTTGGCTAATACGCTTCTCGTTGCTTCGTCTAGTGGAAATCTTGATAGGTTGTGGACCACCTTCTCCACTTCTATCGGTGCTATTGTTTTCTTGGGTCTCTGTTCAAACTTCTTCTTCTGCTTCTCTCTTGTTAGTTCCATATCCATTTCTGCTCGGAACTTCATAAGTTGGTTCAATGTTGGATGCAAGTGTTGCTCAATCCCAGATATAGTTTCAGGAGTTCGGTGTTTACTTTTTTCAGGAGAATGGCCCAAATACTTATTCTGTGTTATTTGATTTGCTTTTATTTGATTATAATTAGTTGCTTTTAGGTTTTATGAAGTGCTTTTAAATTGGTAGTGTGTGTACTGAAGATGGCAGCTTAGCTGCCGAAATACGTATCTACAGATATAAAAGTTATTGTGGCGGAGATTAATTTTTTAATTATTTCTTAAACCACAGTCTCCTTTAGTATATTTAAACAGATTACGAATGTGTTTTACGTTCTTGTTGTCATCACCACTTCTTTGTTGTTAGCAAAGTCTATTATTATTCAAACATCAGCGATAAACTGAATAAATGACATAAAGAAAAGCGTCTGACTAAAATACGAGAGAAGAGTAATTTAAAGTAAAATTAAAGAAAAATACTAGAAATTCTTAACACGGAGATTTAAATTGTTTTCTTGTTGTAGTGATTTATTTGTTTATCTGTCCAAGCAGGCGTTGAAAGTAGGGCCGTTGTTATCCTTAATTTATCCAATTTCTAAGTAATAATTTACTTCAGGTGATCACATCAATTCCGTTTAAAGGTCAAGTTCACGCTGACACCGCACCATACAATCATAAAACTATAAAACACTTTTATGACAGACATATTTATTTCGTTCATCTGGTACTCTTTTTTAATTAGAGACGTATCGTCGTTTTGGAATAATTATTTTTTTTTAAACTAAAATACATCTATTTTTCCCTTGGTCTTTGTGATGTCTATTCTTTCACCATTTTTTTCTTTGTGGGTCTATTCAAGAATTATTATTTTCTCTCAGCAGCGAGCTTTTAATAGTTATTAAATTAGCAATTTGCAGTAATAAGGTAATGGGGGGCGAGCAATATCTGTCCCCAGCAGAAGCAGATTGATATCAAAAAGAAACACCGACTGCTTTTTATCTTTTCATTGTCATACTTTACGCAAAGTGATTCGTTCTCGCAAGTTCCGCAACACGCTGGGTATCAAGCTGAGTATTCAATTTATATGCAAATTTATAATTTTTCGTCATGGGTGCTATGGGTTTTGTTTAGCGGTTACTACACACACTATTGCGAAACGACCTCATAATGAAATTTTTCGCTTTTGAGGGTAACGCAATGAATTTGCGTAATTCACTGAATTTATAATTAATAAGGGCTTTATTTAAAAACTGCATTTCTTTCGTATGGATAATTAATAGTTAATTAAGAAAAAACCCTTTGCGGATATGTTAATGGCGGTGAATAAACGCACCGCTCTAATATTTATTTCTTCAAAGAAATTGAAATGCAATAAACGTCATAAGTAATTGAAACATTTTAAACAAGAAAATAATGTAACCATTACAGTTCCAATTATAATAAAATTACAAACATGATACAGTGTTTCACGAATGTAACGCATAGATCCTGTGAAATGGTTGACAAAAATATTTCAGAAAAATGCTCGGACACGTCGATTTCTATTCTTAAATCATCATCATCATCAACCCGAACTTTAAAACTTCAAATACGAGGGTCAACCTGAATTTATTGAGAATAAAAGACAGGATTAATATTTTCTACGATTTTATTTTAAATATGATCGAATTACCTTCAGCAATGATACACATGACCATTCCTTCTTTCCACTCTTCAAAAGCTCCCAAACAATCACCTTCCAGAATACCTTCAAAATAAGCGTGAACTGCGGCTTCAATCTCTTCTGACGAAAACCTTCTACCCTGCAAATTTCCAAAAAATAGCCAAAAGTCGCACATTGCTAAATCAGGTGAATACGGCGGATGTTCTACTATTTTTATATTTTTTTCAGCCAAAAACTGGAGAGTTAAAACTGCCGTATGGGGCGATGCATTGTCATGGTGCAGCATAATTCCTTGTCTGGAATTCTACTGAACACTTCAGGCAAACATTCTTCACTCTACCATTTAGCAGTAACTGTCTTTTATCCATCTAGCTTAATTGCCTTTACTAGGCCCGTGTTTCTGAAGAATACCGCATACATAACTTTTTTCATAACTCATAAACTCGGTGCTTCTTACAATTAGTCGCTGTTGGAGTTTCCTCATCTTCGTGAATCCATACACAACTCTCTTGGCGGGTAGGTACGTCGAAAAAGGGAATGTAAATTTTGTCACCTGTCACTATTTTGGAAAAAAAAATTGGTGTTCGCCATTATTTAAGAAATTTAAAGTTTCATGGCAAATTCTTACACGCTCTGCCTTTTGGAAGTCAGAGAGGTGATGCGGCACAAAACGACTAACCACTTTTTGAAATGCAGGTGATCGTGTATGATTGTTCTAACAGCTGACGATCTAACCTTGAGTTCATGCTCTATTACTGCATAAGTAGCTTTATTGTTCTCTTCAATTATTTTTTTAATTGCAGCAATGTTTTTGTCGGAAACAGCCGTAGGAGGACGCCCTGCTCCTTTTTGAAGCTGAACAGAATTCCTTTCGCGTTCGAATTCCTTATATCATCAGTAAATTCTAGCCAAGGAACATGCTTGTTCACTAAAAGCCGAATCTAAACTTTTTTTGCACCCACAGGCGCTTAAACCTTTTTTAAAACCATAATAAATCATGATTCGAAAATGCTCTCTGGTTAATTCCATTTTTTTACTTGTAATATCACTTTAAAACATTAGTAACTTGGGTTCTAACGAACGTAACTTCAAATGACTGATAAAGAGTGGCTCTAAATAACACTGACGTTTTGTTTTTGTTTTACTCTCAATAAATTCAGCTTTACTCTTATAGCAAAGTATTCCCTGTGAAACTTCGTTTAATAGCATCTTTTAAATCTGAATACAATAAATAACTTTTTCAAAAGCGATTAATAAATAAACAAAAATGTATTCAAACGAAACGAAACATCAAATTAAAAAATAATCGATAGCCCCCTCCCTGGTCTACCAATCCGTGGATTAGGAGATATTTGGTCGAGGTATTCCCGTACTGAAGTGCATAATGAGGAGGCGCACCATCTTGCAGTGACCATTCTAAGATGGGATGAATCAGGATCTTTTGCATTCGGGAATTAAGTCAAATTAGAGGAAGTCCGTATACTGTTCCCCCCCCCCAACAAAAAAGTACGGTCCAATAATTCGATTACCCACTATCCCAGCCCACACGTTAACCTCTTCGGGATATTGTGTATTTGCCTCCGTCATCCAATGCGGATTTTTAGCAACGGCAATTTTGCTTATTGACGGTAGCATTTAAACAAAATGTGGTCTCGTCAGAAAAGAGAATATTTCTAATGAATGCGGGATTTGCATCAGAGTTCCTTCATTGTCTCGTCGATCAAAAGCATCATCGGACAGCTCTTGCCCAAATGCGTTTTGTAGGGATGAATTTTTTCATTATGAAAAAGTCTGTAAACTACATTATCATGGCATCCAATTGTCTGTTTTCATCTAAAGCCGTTGGACATTCAACTTTAGGTTTATCTTGTACAATGTCCAAGATCGCGAAATTTGTTTTCAATTCAATTTACCGTTGATTGCGATATTGGAGGACGGTTTAGGTGAGTTTTATTGAACAAAATACGAACTTCTTGATGCGTCCATTCCTCCAAAACCAATCATCATTCAAATTTCGCAGCTTTCGGCTTATTTTTGCTATGTAATCATTAAGCAAGTAACACGCTACGTAATATCAACAAATTCTATTTCACACTTAACTATAAACAACTTGCAGTTGTTTTTACCACTTATTGTTACAGCCATTTCAATACCTGCTTGAACATGAGCACTTTCATTTCAATATATTTTTGTTGAATGTCTCAGTTATTTATAAATTGATTTTAAAAAAGTTTTATTTATTGTATTCAGCATGAAAAATGGTGTTAAATCAGGTATCACAAGGAGTACTTTGCTATTTGAATTTTTAAAGTTGAGGCTGCTAGTGCTTAGGGCAGAAGGGTTGGGAGAGGGGGTTGAAAATTACATGAAACATTTTTCTCAATCATTTTATGGAATTTCTCCGTTACTTTCGTGAAACATTGTAGAGTTATAAACAAATATTTTAGAATTTATATTTCTTTCCAAATTTCTTCACTATAGAATTGACTGATTTATGAAACAGTTGTACGAAGGATCACGTACCTATAAAAATTATGTTATGAAATTACAAGATTCATATATTCTGATAATAATTCTAAAAGTAGTTCGCTGGGTTGCATGTAAAGAAACTGAAGTACAAGCAATAAACATGTGATAAATAATATGTATCAGAAAAATAAATCATAAATGTTAAAACTGCTGCTTGCACGAATACTTTTAATTCCATAGAAAAATGCAGGTGATTTGCAGTATAATCAATTTATAATTTGAAGCTTTTACTTTATGAAAGAATTGCGTTTATTTTAATTTTCCTTCTGAAGGAGTTTAGGAGCTTATAAAGTCATACAAATTATCAGATACCTTTAAATATCGCTAGAAATAGACCCAGTAAAATCGTTGTCATTAGATCGGGAAAATATTTCATTTAAACAGCAATTAATTAATAAAGGTATAAAAAATAAGATTATTTATGAAAATGCTTGAAGAATTTTGGCCACAGCAAACAATTTATCGTTAGTAATTAACGTTTAATACACGTATCTGTTACACAATTTGTACTTTGGTCCTGGTGACAAATAAACAATTCCAAACACCTTCAACCTTTGTACGCGATAGAGCATTATCCAAAATGAAATGAAATATTGCGCATCATTTTTTGTCGCTCAAATATGGGTTTAATCTGTCGGGGTTACTTAGTTGATCTATTGTATTATTAAACCATAACACGATACTTATTTTTAAATATTATTCAAAGTATAATTCTATAAGAATTAATTACAAGTAAAATTAATAAATAAATACAGTCCCAATTTCGATAGTTACATACATTACCCATAAATAATAACATAATAGTTGATCACAGACATGTATCAGTTAAAAAAAAGAACTTAAAGTGTAGGATTTTTAGTACACCCCGATAATATACCAGGGCAAGAGAACGGTCACGGCAATGCAAAACAAGCAGGTCATCCCCTTCGTTAGGTTGCTTGTTGGTACTTGCAAATTTTCCGGCCATTCGATTTCTTCTAATTCGTGCTCCCCTCGGCTGAATTCCAAAACTTCGACGTCGCAGCGGAATTTCACTCTGCAAAAGGAAGTGAATTTGTAAATTACGAGCTAATGTCGTTTTCCGTTCGGGGACTAACAGCCCCCGTAATGACCACCATAAAATGAAATGAACTTTAAAAGTTAATTAATTTTTGCCATGTTCATTTACAGTTAAGAACTAATCATTTATATAATTATTTTTCAAGTTGGATAATTTTAATAACGATTACTTTTGCATTTCGAATTACACTAAGTAATTTTTTTTCGTTAATTCGGGTAAGCTAGCTATATGATAGGTTTGAAAACGGGTTAAATGTAAAAATTTAGAAATTCCTAGCACGGTGTGAAACGAGCAGTCACGATTCCCTCTTTACATTAAGTTACCTCCTAACCAGGGCGTATTGAATTTGTCGCGCACCCTTTCGCTTTTCCCCAAAATACCTTGCGTTATTTCCTGCGGAATCTCTCCTCCAAATTAAAGAACCGGTCTCGGCGCGATCCAAAATCCACTGGGGCTCTGGAACTCCGAATTTCTCCATTACTGTCATCTTAGCAAGGGGCTAAAAGATTAAAGTTCTTCGAATCGCACAAGTAAATGAATTTTACATCTATTTCGCAGCCTCCCTAAATCTGAAACAATAAGCAACTCTGTTAATCACTCGCGTTATAAAATTTGCTTGATTTATTTGATAATCAACTGGGAAAATATATATAATATATTTTTTTTTATTTGTCTGTTACGCGTTATTGAAGATGTCGTCGATCTATCCGCTATAAATAGAAACATTTCTGCTTGTGAAGCTGGTGATATTAGTTCGTCCTGACATAAACATATTCTTTGATCATTTATATCGGGTGTTTTGAAATACTTTTCTATTCATGTGCGAAATGTAATCAGAAACATGTGTTTTGTAATTCGGTTCTGTATTTGATAGCCCATATCAGTTTATAAGCATGGATTGTTCTGCGACTTATATTTATTTAACAAAGGAAATATTAGACACTGTTTAAAATTTCAAATGATGTTTAAGAATTCCAATTTTCATTATGCAATATCAAAACATCTTACCTTTAACATTAACTAATAATTAAAATTAAAACATCTACAGCGCGCAAGCCTTTTGGATTTAGATATACATAATTAACGGGAATGATAAACATCAATTTCATTATTTACGTTGGGTTTTAATGCAGTTTTAATTTTGTTTGCGCTTCGGCCTTCACTTACAGACAGTTTTAAAGCAGTTTAAATGGAGTTACGAGTGCCTTAATGTTTTTAAAACGCTGTTTACGTGTTTTTCGCAGAAATTGTTAACTTCAACACATTAAATCACTCTGTAGAAGAAAATGTATACATTTTGTATTTTCAAGAGAAATAATCTAAATATTTTGCATGAAATAATACATTACATTCTCTTATGCAGGATATTTACGTCACCATGTTGTAACATTCTCGAGTACATAAAGGAGGTCGTTTTTTTAAATTGACAATTTTTGTTATACGATTTCTCCTTTTTGTATTTTTTATCTAATACCATCAAGTGCCATAAAATTATTTCAAAAAACGTTGAAGAGAGAACTTAATCACGTGAGTACCTGTACATACATCCTCATTTTCAAAGGATTATTAAATTATTGTTAAAAGAACAACAAAGGCCTTGTTCTAGGGTCAGATTCGAGCAAAATATTTCAAAACAAATTAGTCACCAATTAACTGATAAAATACTTAATCCACAATTGTGAAAGTCATTGTTTTAATTATCAATTATTGATTTCTGTAATCACAACTGAGTTACTTGTCTTGTTTAACTCTTTAACACTTCCTTATGATAAAACAACATAATAAGTGCAATCACTTTTAAAAACCATTTTTTTTGTTAAAATGAAATTTGTTAAGTTGTCATTTATCAAAGGAAGGCAGGAATTAATATAACTCCGATTGTTATCTTGGAAATACATTTTTTTAAATGGAAATCCGTCCTTCCTTCACTGACTTTATTTGGAAACAGAGAAAGGTGCTGTTGTTTCGAATTGCGTAAATAAGAGGCTGTTAATTTGGCAAGAGAAAGAAAAAAGTGTCTGCGATAAAAGGATTCCTTTAATGAGTGTATTACGCAATTCGTTCAAAGTTAAATTTACGATGACCTTGAATTTTATTTTTCAGATAAACTTCTTTTTGTTTCGTTTTATTTATTTCTAATACTCTGTAGTCTTTACGTATCCACAATTTTTCTGAATAAAAGTCTCCGTCATTGGTAATAAATATCACTTGAACGGCCTTACACGAGTTATTTATAATAACTGGCGTGGTTATTGCATCATTTGCATACTGCTGATATTCGCTAAGGATTCCTAGTGGAAATTACTGAAGTAATTTAACACGATTTGCGATGGTGCATGTCATTGTGAAACGCTTAGCAGAAAGTCAAATACTTTAAGGCAATAAAGTTGTGTATCTGTTTTCAACAAAGACCTTTCTTCCCCATCAATTCAACTAGGGAGTTTAAACGCCTTTGCTTGCGGTTTTTATTAATGCACCTATCTGGTTGATAGTGTTACTATCCAATCCACTACATCTGAGTAAAACACAGAAGTTTATTTTTTCAAGTACATTCAATTACACACTGTATATTTTATCATATTCAGGATCCACTCCTAAAGCCTCATCGTTTTATTTTTTAATTATCTTCTTAAATTGAAATTGAAAAGAAATAAAATAAATGTCAATTGTTTACTGTATTTTGAAACTCTCCTAAATAAATAGAGTTTCCTTATCAGTTATGTTTCGAAGTGCAATAATGAAAATGCGTTTCGTTAATTGTGATTTATTTTTGTAACAATGTAAAATTATTTTTGGTAAATTTAACTCTACCTTGCACTTCGATTGAATGAAATTTTTAATTTTCACAGTACGATACATATTCAAGATTACATTCGGGTAATCAAACTAAAGAATTTTTGAAATATATCCATCATCTGTGAACACCCGGTATGTTTCTTTTATTTGTGAATATGAAATTAATTATTTCAGAAAATATAGCACTGTATGTATCATTCTCGTCATACATGTTAACTTGGTTTTCGGTTAAACTTAATATTTTAAAATTGCGTTGCGTTCGTGCTATAAACGTGATAGTCAATCAACCTTTCACATCTCTCAAGGTCTTTCGATGTTTTGGATGTGCGTGCACTTTGAATAATTAAGATTTTTATTCGATTGCATTTAACACGTCAATTGGATTGCTTTACAAATGACGTATTTCCAACGTGCAGAATTGAATTTTTAAGAAACATTTTGCAAGTGTAAATAATTCATTTAAATTTATCGTTTAGGCGTTTTACCTTCATAAAAAAATCATCTAAATTAATTCGCTCAATATACAGTATGTACCACCGAAGTCTAATTATGGATTAGTCATTATAAGAGGAGGACACGAAAATTGCCCTATCAACAAGGTTCGAAATTTCTTCTTTTTAAATGTCAAATTTTCTTGAACATGTCAAGTACGTATCTATTTTATTTTAAAAAAATTGAATGGTTTTTATAACTTGAAAAGATTCTAAATGATTGCTAAATTATATCATCATTTAAGTTGAATGTAACTATGTATTGAAGATGTATTACAACAACGTTTCTAAAATATAACTCACCTTAGTTATTTCGAAAGCAGGCAGCGCATGATTCGAGGAGCGCACTCGTCTTCACGAACTTTATCTCACGAAGAATTAACCGTTTCCTTCCGCGAATTATTTGACGGCCACGAACGAACCGTGCATTGTACTATCCGCTCGTTAACTAATCAGGCATGCGCGGATTTGCTGCTCATGTTACAATAATAAATATGACTTTGACACTTGAATAATTAACGAGCGAATTCGAATTTGGCTCGAATTACCTCTGCGATCAACGATTTATTTATTCTGAGCCCGACCACTTTCAGGGGGGACGTGTGTTAATGATAGGATAATTACAGTATGTGTAAAGAAACAATAATGATCATTTTTTTCTGGAGTAGGCTAGATTAACGTGTAATTGAGATTTTCAGTCGGGTCACAATTTCTTGATTATCATTTCATTGCTAATTAAAACCTGGAAAAATTTAGTTGTTAAATACTGACGATAGAAGAGATTTCCTAGAATTGCTAAAAACATTCTATACAATTTATAATTACTTAAAAATTTATCTATAAGATGAGAACCAAAAGCTTACATTTTTAAAAGCATGCAATAAGCGTTTAGTTATAAAACATGACCGTGAATAACGCACAGCTGCACAGCTGCACAGCTGATGATGAAATCGTCGTACAAGTCTTAAATAAAATCAATTATGTTTTCAAAAGTGAAATACATTGTAGCGAACAATACAGCGTGATTCAAAAGGGTCGCACCATCGCTTTGGTGTAAATACAGACCATTAACAGGAACACTAATGTTTTTAGAACTTTTTTCCACGAATAGTTTTTAAGATATGAATGTTTAAAAATAACGCAAATAGGCAACGCTGCACCTTATAGATGCACTTACAAATTTGAAATTATAGATCATAGGTACCCTCTTTTTTGTTGACATATGCGCTGGTTTGTCAAAACCTTTGGAAATAAAATTTGACATAATAATAAATGTCACTTCTTAACTGTGGTTCTTAATATCCTACTTTCTTTAGCTATTCTAAAGTTCTCAATAAAAAAAATAATGAAAGAGTTGGTTGAGGCGTGCTTTTAAAAAGAAAAAAAAACACGGTAAACTTAGAATTTAGAAAAATCAGAAATTAAAAGAAGCAAACTTGCAGACTCCAAGAGCAAGACCAATAAGGTTCACTTCAAAATGTAACGTTTTAATAAATTATTTAAATATTATGTAAAACTAACTGAAGATCAAACAAAAACAACTAAAAAATGAAATAGCTACAATAAATGTTCGAAATTTTGCCCATTTGCCTCAATACATTTTTCTAACCTTCTTCTGATGCTCTCTTGAACATTTCTTAATTTGAGGCGTTATTGTATGTGAAGCATCTAGAATTCTCTGACGAAGTTCTTGCTCAGTATTGGGGACAGTGCGATAAACAATTTGTTTAATATGTCCCCATAAAAAAAATCTAGCGGAGTATTATCACAAGACCGCGGAGGCCAAGCGATATTACCTCCGCTCCACTTTCCAGGATAGTTTCCATTTAACCACTGCCTTGCAGGTCTAGCAAAATGCCCAGGTGCACCGTCTAATTGCAACCACATTGGGTTGACTAAAACCACCAAGGGAATATTTTCTAGCAGTTCTTGAAAATCGCCTCTCAAGAAATTCAAAAAATGATGCCCATTGAGGCGATTTGGTATAAAGTATGGGCTCAACAATATGTCGTTGATAATGCCAGCCCAGACATTGACGGAGAAACGTTGAAATGCTCGTCGATGTATTACATGGGGGTTTTCTATTGCCCAATAATGAAGATTGTGCATGTTAAACACACCATCACGAGTGAAGGCACATTCATCCGTCCACAAAATCAGATTTTGAAAATTTGGATTCAAATTGATTTGATCCAGCATCCAATGGCAAAAGTTAATACGAAGAGGAAAATCTGAGAAATTCTGACGTTAGGATTCTCTTCAACGACTTGTAGAACAGCTTCTTCCACTTGGGGAGTTCTGGCGGAGCGTTGCCTACCTATCACTTCATGGATTACATCCAATCGACCTGTTTCTCTCACACGCTGATCAAGTCGTTGAAAAAAATTTTTGTCTGGATGTTTACGTTCACCGTATCGTTCAGCATAAGCTGCTGCAGCGCGTCGAAGGTTTCCTCCACTCTCTCCCAGAAGAAGATACATATCACATTATTCATTTAAAGTAAACATTTTGAATTTGAATAAGTTCTTCAAATCAATCAAAAAATTTGACTTTCAAAATGTGAACACCATTGATAAATTTTACTTGTCAGGTCCACACTATGGTAACCATAGTAAAATCGAATTTTCGGTGCACCGTTGCTGGCTTTACTTCTAAAATAATGTTAACATTTCCAAAGCCTTTTCCTGTTTTATTACTTAATAAATATTATGTTTTGTTAGCAAGGATAATTTTACAGGCGTTTATCTACACCTTAATCATCATTAATAAAAACATAAAGTTACATTATCTAATTACTATAAAATCAACATCGGTTTCGTAACTTTGAAGGCCTATATCTTCGTAAAAAATCATCTAGAAAATTTTTATTTACACTTTTGAGAACAAATAAGTGGGTCTAAAAACCACCTAAGTGATGGTGCGGTCCTTTTGAATCACGGTGTATAATTTACAAAATTTGATTGGAAATCGGTTTTGATTGCAATGGATACCTCAAACATCTTCTGTACAGCTGTTTCGGCCGTATTTGGGGCCTCATTAGCAGAAGCTTGGCTGCCTTGCACGAGAAGACTTATTAAGTAACACACTGGATGCAATTTGTGATTTCTAATGCAATGTTGTGTCAAAAAGAGATTCAAGCTATTTAATATAATTACGGAACTTTCTTCTAAGCTTGTGAAATATAATAATTATGCAAGTCTATCAGAGAGTGTAAATGGATTTTAATAAATGAATTAATATTTAATATTTAGTTGCTATATTTATTTTTTTTTTCATTTTCTTCATGGTTGATTTGGAAATTAGATGACTTTCAGTCTATTTGAAATCAACCCTGCGATTCAATTCAATAGACCTAATTGTATTGCAGAATTTCAGGAAAAAATTCCAGAAACTGTATTTCGTACCACAAATTTGTTAATCAACTTCAGTACTCTGTAGGACTATTCAGAGAAACTGGCAGTGTGGCTAGAAAACACGTATCAGGTAGACCTAAAGTAAGAACTGATGGGGTAGTTGAAAATGTGAGACAAATTATGACTGATGCTCCTCGCACTTCCATCTATCACCTGACACAAGTTGATCATACTGTCGGGATCTGCAGAACTATTCTAAGAAAGGACTTGCAATTGTTCCTTTATCGTTTGACTGTGCATGGATTGTTTCCAGTAGATTTTGAACCAAGGCGAAGACACTGTCATTGGTTTTTATACAATATTGACAATGACGATTTGTTGGATAAAACTTTCTTTTCCGATGAGGCCTGGTTCCATTTAACAGGATACATTAATTCCCAAAATATGAGGATTTAGAGTACAGAAAACCCTCATATTTTCATTGAAGCCCCAATCCATCCACAAAAAGTTGGTGTTTGGATAGGTTTAAGTCGGAGAAGATTGATAGGTCCTATATTTTTTAATGGCTAACAGTACTTAGATATCGGGAAGAGATTTTGCATCCATTTATTAATATTATTATTTATATTATTTATTAATATTAATATTGCATGATGACAAGTTGCAATTTGGATATTTTGAGCAGAATTGTGCAACGGCCCATGCTCTGGAGATACTTTAAATTTCCTTCAAGAATTTTTTGGAGATCGGATAATTAGCAGAAATATGGCAAACATATGGCCTCCGCGATCTTGTAATTTAACTACTTTGAATTTCTTTGTTTGGCCTTACTTCAAAAATTCCATTTTTAAAACGCCCGTTAATGATTTACAGGACTTACCCAAAGAATCATCAAAAAGTGTGATGAAATAAACAATTTGCCCCACATTTTGCAATGTGTTTATTAATGGAAGTCGCAGAAGAATTAGAAAATGCCTTGAAGAAGACGGAGGCCTTTTTTAACATCTGTTGTGAATTCACCTGCAACGTTATTTTCAATGTTTTATTTTGTTTGGTTTCAAATACGCAATAAATCGTAATTATTGGTTATGATTTTCTATTGACGTTATGTCAATGTTAAGTGTCAATTTGGCGTTTACTGATCAAATAAGGAACATACGTGAACATGCGCAAAATTAAGAACAATACATCAAATGAAAAAACTGTTTGTTCATTACATCGCAGTTGCGAATAACTAGGACAAGTTGATTTGGTTTGCAATGGAATTCTCGAGCTAGAATTCTGCTGACGAGGCCCCAAATAGAGCTGAAGCAGTTGTACTGAGGATGTTCGAGGAATCCACTGAAATCAAAACAGACTTGCAACAGTTTTTTAAAATATTTATTTCACCCACGTGCTCCTCTTTCTTAACCAGGGACGTATTGTCAGTTTGAGGATAATTTTCATTAATTATTTCTGGAATATTTTTCCCAGGTTCTGTTGTTTCACCATTTTTTCTCTGTCAGTTTATTCAAGAATCACCCTGTATACAAGCTTATATTGTTGTTATTTAAAATTAGAACGAAACATATTATTGTTTATTATGTTTTGCGTAAATATCGGGAAAGAAATTTGTATTACGTCACTGTGACTACACAAATCTACTCTCCTTAATTTTAAAGAAAAAGTATTCCTGTCGTAGCTGCTGATTTACGGAAAATAAACGATTTGCGTAATATTTACGCCGTTACACTTTGAACGTTGTTGCAACGTCATGTTTTGTATCGAGCACACACTGAAAGCAAAAGTTGCTAACGTGACGATTTTATTTTCTTGTAATGACTGATTTATTTGCAGAACACATTCAATTTTTTAAAGCTCTTGCTTCTCATGGTTATTTTTTTGAAAATTTCGATGTGTCTTTCATAAAATTTATACAGCGTGTCCCAGCTTCAGGTATTTTTTTTTTCCATGAGAGTGCCAAAAATGCAAAAATTAATTATCTAAATTTGACAGTTTCAGCACACCAGACAAAATACAAGGCAAAGGGAAATTGGTAAACTTGGCAACGTTACTTATGTATGCAGTTAATTCAATTTATAGAAGGGCTTTAGACTAAATCAATTTCAAGTATCGAATTGCAAATGCAACCCCTAAATTAAATATTTATTTCATGGTGATATTTGTACTCTGTTTTGCTGTTTTTAACAGTAACTCAAAAAGCAATCGTGGGATGGTGAAGTGTGTTTTAATTATGTTCAGTTAACTAACTTTAAAAATTTAAATAGCAAAGTACTCCTTGTGATACCTCATTTATTGGCATTTTTTATGCCTATGGCTTTTTCAGCAAAAATGTATTGAAACTAAACAAAACAACAAACTTAAGAAAAAAAAATTGAAAATAAAACTATTAAAATTAAATTAAATATTCAAATTGCTGTCCGTTAACGCCGAGGCAGTGTCCTCAACTAGAGACAAACGCTTGTTGAATATTGTCTATCATTTTAGTGATGATTGAGCGAATTTCTTGTCGAATTCTCTGCTTTAACTCCTCCGTCATTTAATGTGGATTTTCAACCACCCAATAACGGCAATTTTGCTTATTGACTGAAGCATTTAAGCAAAATGTTGCCTCATCAGAAAAGAGAATATTTCTAATGAATGCAGAATTTTCATTAGAGTTCCATCATTGTCTCGCAAAGTTGCGCTCATCGGTCAAAATCACCATCGGACAGCTCTTGCACCCATTGCACTTTGTAGGGATGAAATTTTTCTTTGTGAAGAAGTCTATAAGCTGCATTTTTTGACGAATTAAGGTGTGAAACGATTCTCACGAGGATTGAATGTGGATTTTTCCTGGACCATAATATAGCATCTAATTGTCTGTCTTCATCTAAAGCTCGTTGGACGTCCAGTTTTAGCTTTATCTTGTACATATCCAAGATCGCGAGGTTTGTTCTCAATTCCACTTACCATTGATTGCAATATTTGAGGACGGTTTGGTTGAACTTTATCGAACAAAATGCGAACTCCTTTATGCGCCCGAATTCTCTCTCCAAACCCAATAATCATTAAAATTCCGATTCTTTCGACTTCAATAAGTCTCATTTTTGCTATCTAATCGTTAAACAAGTAACACACTCAACTACGTAATGTCAATAAATTCTATTTCATATGTAACTATAAACAACTTACAATGGATTTTACCATTTATTATTAGAGCCGTATCAACACCTGGGGGAATATTAGCACTTTTATTTCAGTATATTTTTCTTGAATATCTCAGTTGTCATTATCAATCGATTTTGAAGAAGCTTTATAATTGTATTCAGCATAAAGAGCTATCACAAATAGTGCTTTACTATTTGAATTTTTAAAGTTGGAGTTGCTAGCTCTTTGGGGTTGAGGAGTGGGGTGTTAAAAATTACAGTTTTAAATGAACATTTAAAAATAAAAATCGTGACGTGGTCGAGCATTTTTCTCAACCATTTTATAAAATTTCGGAAAACATTGTATAAATGAATATAAAAAAAGAAATAAACTGCTTTTGCAACGTGTGTCTAGATCATTGATAAAGGACAATGTAAAATTTCCCATCATTTCCATTCCATTCAAGCTGCGACTACTCTCCTCATCTGTAAACCAGATTTGCGTGTAACAGAGTGAAAATATCAACGTTATTCAAAATCGATTTATCGGTCGAAGATAAAAGTTCATGACACACATTACTTAGCGCAATCAATATGCAGAAATTGACATATAATTTCTGCTTGTTACACACGCGAGGGTGTTCTGGCCATAGTTCGCGTTTTTCTTCGTAAATGGTCCTGCAAGATCTAACTTGACAGATAATAAGGTCAAGTGTGTTTATATTTATAATTTTTCGTGGGCCATAGTCCAGTGTTTCACATGTTCCACTTAAGGTTCACACGATAAGAGTTCATGATTTATTCAATTTGACCGAGAGCAAAGAAAGTGATGACATGATTTGTATATTTTGTGTTGCATTTGTTTGTTTGTTTAATTAATATTTCAGCAGTTATCAGTGCTTGTAAATACTTATTAATAATCAATAATGACCTAGAAATACATTTTTTTTTTCATAAAAATAAAAGATCAGCAGCAAGTAATATTACTTTTCTTCCAATGAAGACAACCTTGTTTCACTTGATCAAATTTTAAAATATCGAAATTCGAAGATCTCGACTTCATTTAACATCTAGTTCTATTGTTTTGTTAATAATTTTGCTGGTGATAAATTGATAAAGTGTTAAGCAACTTACCTCAACGTTATCTAAGCATGTTATAGCCTTGGCCAAAAGTATTAGGCACCCTTAATTTTCTAATGTCTCCGAAAATATTACTCAGAAATCCTTAGAATTTTATTATCATATATTAATTAATAAGTATTAAACGTTCGCGTTGTGCGGTGCAATCTGCCTTGAAACGTTACGCGGATACTGGATCACATGCGAACCGAACAAGAACAGGTAGAAAACGGATAACTGCGGACCGTGAGGATTGAAATTTAATTCGAGAGTTAATGTAAGGTACCTAATACTTTTGGCCAAGCTGTACCTACCTCAGTGTGATACTAAATGAATGGTTATAAACGAAACATATAAGTTACGTAAAAGTTAGCTTCACATTGTACCACTCTGAGCTAAAACAAAACACTTTTTAATTCAGTAACTATGCGCACACTCACTAACGCACAGTTAGAATACTTTAAAAAAAAATGACTTGGCAAACGTTGATAATTATCATTCGTTATTTATTATTATTACATATATTGTTAGAACTTTACTTTCTCTTCATCGCTTGTTGACAGCCGATTAAAACACAGTTGTCTGGACTTTTTTTTAAAGCACAGTTTTATTGAATACTAATTATATTTATATCACGGCGTGTGCTGTCTGATACCTGCTTTTTTTATCGCGACGACAAAAAAGCAGCGGCTTCCATAAAAATTAATTGTTATTGTGCTCGCACAGCCAGCGTAATTTGCAATTCTTATTAGGATAGGTTAATCGAAGGCTGAGACATAATTTGAAAGTCAATCTTAATCTGAAATGTCCGATCTATTATGTGTACACCCAAAGTAGATGAAAATTGTGCTGAAAACGAAACCCCGTGGGCAATCAAATTTTGAGCGTTTGTCACTCATGAAGGGGGTTACTTAAGATCAATTTGCCAGCCAAATAGAGCGAGAAACGCAAGGATACGGTCTTTTTGTTCTGCCCGTATTCCAGGGGCCTCTTTTCTTGTTTAATGAAGTGTAGAAACTTTGTGAGCGGCGTAATGATAAATAAATAAATTTGTCGTGAAGAATGCTGTGGGCAATCAAATTTCCATTTGGATGGACTTTACAGGTCTATTCGCAGAGCGCTTCTGATATTTCCGTCAGAAGGGAAAATAGTTTACTTAAGTTTATTTTCTAAATGGTTAAATAAAAAATAATTATTCATCCAATAATAACAGTAAGGAATGAATCGTATTTACTTCTTCGAATAAAAGAAACTTCATTAAGAAAAAGAAAGAAAAATGCTAATATTATTATCGCTTTAAAACAATTAGCATAAGAAATAGTTTACATACTGCATTTACTATTGGTTATTCTGATTAACATATTTTACTTGCATACTGGTCTTATCAATAACCCGCAGAGAATTTAATGTATTACGTTGTAAGGGTAATTAGCGCCACACTTAACATTAAACTGTGATAAATGCAGGAACTGATAAAAGTCGCAAGTTTAAAAACGTCGTGTTGAAGGTGAAACTCAATAAAAATATGTATTCATAGGGGGAAAAATTCATATTTAATTATCTATATCGGGGTTTACCAATGGGCTCGATAAAAACTACGTAAGACTACAAACGAGGGTCAAGCTGAATTTATTGAGAATAAAAAACACGGTTAATATTTTCTAGGATTTTATTTTATTTTAAATAGTTCGAAGTAATTTCCTTCAGCAATCATATACTTGACATTCTTTCTTTCCACTCTTCAAAAGCTCCCAACCAATCATCTTTCAGAATACTTTCAAAATAAGCGTGAACTGCGACATCAATCTCTTCTTCTGACGAAAACCTTCTACCTCTCAAATTTCTTTGAAGCCCAAAAAATATTCAAAAGTCGCACATTGCTAAGCGGATGATCTACAGAGTGTTCATTATTGATTGAAAGGCGCCTATTAGATTATTTGTAAAAGTTGGCACTGCATACTTTTTTATTTTACCATGGGTGGCACACATAATTATTTATTATTAAAACAATTTATTAGTAATTAGATATTATTTTACGTTTGTTAATTACATATATTGATATGGAGAATATAAAAAGCAAAGACACAAATTTACTCTTCTTTTCACGTTTTCGAAAACTTTATGTTGTGTTTTTGAAGTATTTCTGTTGACAGCCTCTGCAACTCTTCTAACGTATGGAAACGTTCTGAATACATGAACATGAAGAAATCAACTGGAGCTAAGTCTGGTCATCGAGGAGGCCATCTGCCTCTTCTCATTAATATTTCCACAAAGAACTGTTGCAAATGATTCAACATTGCCAGTGCAGTATGGGCTGTAGCTCCATCCTGTTGAAAGTAACCTCGTTGTAATTAATCGTCATAGAGTTCTTCAATTAAAGGATTTAAAATTGCTTCTTGATATGCGAGTGCATTGATATTTTGTTAAAAAAAAATAAGTCCAATGTTCCTGCTTCTTGACATTGCCAACCACACACCGATCTTGTGAGGATGTAATGAAGTCTCTTCAAAAATATGAAGGTTTTCTGCAGATCGTATTCTACGGTTTTGTGAATATACATAACCGCTGAAATAAAACCATACTTTATCACTAAAGAAAGTTATGGCTAACATATCTTCATTATTTAAAAACTCATTAAACCATTGGCAATACTGCACTCGACGAGGGAAATCAAGAGGCAGCAACTCATGAGTTGCAGTTAGCTTGTATGCATGTAAATGTAAAACCTTCTTGCAAGTCTTTTGGCATGTACCAAGTGATACATTTGTTTGAGCCGATAAGACTTCTTTGGTCTTACATCCATTCTTTGATGAATATCAGCGGTAAATTCTTCGGTGGGGACATTGGGCCGGCCTGTAGATTTTCCTTTGGAAACACTGCCTGTTTCACGAAGTCTTTGAATTATACGGCGGATGTGTTGCACAAAACAATCATATGTGAATACCACTTCAGAGAACTGTTCTTGAAATTGTTGGTGGCAACTTTGATAAGAATAATTCCACACGTGTTGTTCATTGCGTACCCCCGACCGAAAATACGCCTCATGACTTTTGGGACAATTTTTGATTAACTATTTCTCGGAAAGTAAAGTAGAAAGATTTTATTGATTTCATTTTGTCGGTCTATTTCACAGTCACGCTGCATTTATTTCGTTCTTAACCATGGACGTATCGCCCATAATAATGGCGATAATTTTTCATTCACTATTTCTGGAAAGCCAAAATATATTTTCCCTTGCTCTGTAATGTGTCTACTCTTTCACCATTTTTTCTTTGCCGGTCCATTCAAAAATCACCTGTATGTTACTAGAAACAAAGAAAATGCATTAATTAATTAATTAAACATCTTTATATACATTAGTGATTGTTAATGTTGTAAACTTATTCCTTAATTGCATATCAAATTTGTGCTTTACGTTGGTGTTTGAATACGGCGTGATTATAATTTAGCAACCGATTTGCCATCTGTGGAATATTAGTCGCGTTAAGTGTGCGTTTCTCAACAGAGGTCGATAATTTGTTACATCGTTCACGTTTAATTTGTACGATGGCGCTGTCATAAAGTAAATCAGTTTTACATAAATACGGTCACAGGAAATTCAAATTAGCTTCTAGAGCAAAAAAAAGGATTCTCTTTTTTTTCCTTGCAATGAAAGAAGTATTTCATTGTAAGATGGCTCTCTATTATAAAGGCATGCAATCTAATTTCATAATAATTATTTTTAAAAACGTTTGAGAAGATTCAGAAGACGCTCCTTTCAATTACTTCATTTGTTTGTTTAAATTATTGGCCGGTGTCCTTCGAAAAAACGCAATTGAACATAAATGATATAACTTTTAGTGTCAGCTTTTGAGAAAACAAATTTTATGTCTTTTTACACTTTTTTTCAGAAATTTAATGGCCGTTCGTTATTTACATTATTTAGTGTAAAGCAACAATATTAACTGCGGCAAAATATTTGTTACGTCAGTAAAAAAAAATCTGGCAAGAGACATTTGCATAGTGATACGTGCGATTCGTTTCATGGAGTATTTAGTTATTGACTTGGAAACAGAATGCAAATCTTCAACAAAAAAAATAAGAAGTTTGATGTCCAAGGTTAGAATATTTATTGGGTAATACAACTTACACATTGAAACAAACTTAATGTGAATATATTAACTGCAACAATTTTTTTGCGAGTTGGAGCTGGGATTCCGATGTGTTTAAAACGAAATTAGTTGTGACTTTGGAGCTTTATTGAGATTTTGTTTTTATTTTTTTAAGTAAAATATTTAAATTTCATTTACCTATGCAGTTACGTGAAATTTATGCAAAATTAATTAACTAAAACGATGAGTAACTGTTTTTCTATTTGAAGAATTATTTATCCGGTATACAAACACCCGTATGCGTTATTTATCGATGTTATTCTTAAGGTGAATATATTAATGAATAATAAATTTATGAGTCAGATAGTTATTGCCGTTACGTACCGCCGTCTCTCTCGCTTTTTAATATAAAAGTTACGTACGTGTATGCATGTTACAACATACATGTATTCTGTGGGTGTGTTTCCACTTCCACTTGTTTTCAAATCGAGTGACGTTAATCCTTATCTATATTTTTGTTAAATTTTATTGCTTTGTTTATGAATATATTATAGACTTGATCAGGACATAAATTATTATCTTGAACGGGAGATAATTGCTTTTTGTCTACGATTTTTGTCTTCAACTTTTTTTCAGTTGTTAATAACTAATAGGGTTTCGATTTTTTTCTTCTTGTAAATCAACTTCCTAATTTGAATTTTGCAATGTAGTTGGTTGTCCATGTACAGCCTTGGCCAAAAGTATTGGGCACCTTACATTAACTCCTATATCATGAAAATCTGTTGGAGTAGAGTATATAAAATTTCCTAGGTACAAAATAATAACAATTTATTAAAGTAATTAGTATTTTGTTCGGTCACCTCTAGCCTTAATCACTGCAACTATTCTTTTCGGCAGAGTACTTATAAGTTTATGACATTCCTCTGCGACAATATTATTCCATTCTTTCAATAACACGTTTTTTTTTTAAATTGCTTTAGATGTAATTGGATGTTTTTTAATGTTACACTTTAGAATCCCCCACAAATGTTCTATGGGATTTAGGTCTGGTGTTTGTGCAGGCCAATCCAGGAGGTTAATATTGTTTTCTTGAAACCAGTTCATGGTAAATGCAGATTTGTGGCAGGGTGCATTATCTTGTTGATACAGCATTTCTTCCATATTTGTATCACCAAACAGCTTGGAAAATGATTGCTGCAATGTGATTTCCAATAAGTTTATAAGTATGGGAGTTCATTCGACCTTCACAAACAAACATTTCGCCTACACTGTCGGCTATCATACAACCCCTGCCTCCCTCGTGTTTCGCTGATGGTACCCGCATTTCGGAAGGTATTCTTCACCGATTCTCCGTCTCACGTAAGCTACATCAGGAGTTCCAAATACCTTACAATTAATTAAAAAAACGTAGATTTTAAACACATCGTATAACTTTTTACTGGCGAAGTGTAGAAGATGCAAACGAATTCCAAATTACAAGTGATATAAAGCAAATATTACCTCAAAATTTGATTCATCGGACTACACAACATTTGCCCAATCCTTCTCTGTAAAGTGTTGATACTTTTTAGCCCATTCCAAACGAGACTTTTTATTTTTTTTTGAAAGCCAAGGCTTCTTTCTTGCTTTGCAGCCTTTCAAGCCAGCTTCATTAAGTCTTCTTCTGGTCGTTCTGGCACTGATCGGTCTCCCGATTTCCTCGGATAAACTGGCAGCAAGCTCGGAGGAAGTTTTCTTTCGATTTTTAAGTGACTCTCGAATTAAATTTCGATCCTCACGGTCCGAAGTTATCCGTTTTCTACCTGTTCTTGTTCGGTTCGTATGTGATCCAGTATCTGCGTAACGTTTCAGGGCAGATTGGACCGCGCAACGCGAACGTTTAATATACTTTTGGCTGTTGCTGTCTGTGTTGCCTTGTTCGTGCAAGAACTGAATTCGTAAACGTAAATGCTCACCAAGTTCGTTCTTTTTAAGCATTTTTTACTGAAAAAATGACGATATTCAAAATTACAATGAAATGAACATTATACTGAAAAGATCGTTCTTACTACAAGCGCTTATACAAGACTGACGATTACTTATTTACGGAACCACAATTGCAACTATCATCTGCCACATCTTTTTACAACCGCTGTAAAGGTACTGTGCATTATTTAAATTATCCTTTATTGTTGCCGACTATATGATAATAAAACTCTATAGATTTCTGAGTAATATTTTCGGAGATAAATTAAAAAATTAAGGGTGCCTAACACTGTTGGCCAAGGCTGTACGTGTGTATGTTAAGTTAAAAATATTTAAAGATATTTTCCTTATGTTAATAACATAAGAATTAAAATCATAAAAATAAAACCATAAAGTTTAAGGAAAGCCTCCACCCTCTCCTGATTAATCTTAATTTATTACATTTGTTTTGCGCTGATTCCAAAAGCACTTACAAACAATCGAAATAAATCTCGCCAGGTTGAATAGACTTTTTATTTGTTTGTTTGTGAACACGATTTAACTTATTTAATTTGTTTCAGTTGCCAGCCCTGGGCACCTGCAATGAAAAGGTAAGGACGCTGGGCTCTTCACATGAACGTTTGCGAAAGTTAAACAAGAATCGAAATTAAATTTACTTTCTCTTTCCGTCGTCCGCACAAGTTTGATTGTTTGGACAACACTTGGTTCCGATTAAGATAAAGAGTAATTTTAAAACGCGCAATGAGAAACGCGATTGAAATTGACTCGCTGCAAGAAATTAAATATTTCAGCTTCGTTAAACGTCAAAGCAAATGAAATCATATAAATAGCGTCTGAAAAACAGATCGGTATATTTCCATTAAAAATAGGATTTTTCCATATACAGAAGAGAACAAACAAGTCTATAAATAAGTAAAATAAATATAAAATATTGTGCCGAATAAATTGGTCCGTTATATTTAATTATAAGTCCCCGTCATCCAAGTTTTTATCATCTGTCGTATAAAATTGGCCAATCACTTGATTAATTTATGAATATAATTAAATCTACCAATTATACAGATAATGTAAGGAGATTAAAATGATTAATCGGTCCCAATCACCGAATTTATTATGCGTTTGTATTTATTATTATTAACCAACCAGGCACGGCTATCTGCCTGCTTTATACGAACACGAAATAAACAATCAAAATGATTTTAGTGAATTACAAATATTAAGTCCACTCAAACGTGCGTAGACTTAAGAATTCATTGCGAAAGTGAAAGCAAATTCGTTAACAGGAACAAAGAACTCGTTTTCCGTTTTCTAAAGTACCTTAAACTGTGTAATTGACTTGTTTAACAAATAGTTAATAACAACGCGAAACGCAGTCGGCGACTTATTTAATTATACATAAGCATTTTACCTCAAGCTACTGAAATGTGTATCTGATGATATCCTTTAGTAACTTTTCTTGCAAACAACAAGTATAAGTTACTCTGAGGAATAACAATGAATTTATTATTATAGTCGGAGATGTGAAATATTAGTAACCGATTCATTAATGATAAAACTAATTTATTTTTTTTTAAATTAATCTAAATTAATGTAGCTATAGAAAAGCATAAGGTTAAATTCTTGCATGGATATTAATTAATTGACTTTATTTAAAAATTACTCCGAAAACCTGTCTTTGAGAATGCGAATTTCCGTTTAAATATTTTAAAAAATAATTAAAATTATATTGCGAAATTTACATAATTAAAAACTTTCTAAAGCGACTACTTGTGTCCAATTAAGAAAAAAAGGCAAGGAAACTATGAACTCCCGAGCATAATTTATTAACCCATTATATATGCGCGTAAATAAATAAATAACTATAATTTTCTCTTATTTGTGTTTGCTTATGTCGTAACTGTCCGCCTCTGATATATTATTATTATTATTATTCCAGTAGAAATTTTAACATATAATTATTTCCCGAATAAAGGTTTCTAGGTTAATTCGACTAGAGCCTTTTGCGACACGTTTTTTCTGTCGCTTGGAATACGGCGTTTGCAGCTCTGCTTCTTGTTGATAAAGTGCATTGCTCCGAACTAATACCCCCGAAACAATTTTTCTGCGTTTTAATAAACAACCGACGCTTGACCCTATTACAATTTGATAAGCCATATACTGTTCTGCTTGTTTGTATATGTGTGTGTACGCATACGACGTACTGATGTCCATAAAGAATAATTTTATTTGGAGTATCCTAGTCTTACGCTGTACATAATAATAATAAAAAGGTAGCAAATTTAAGGGAGAATGTCACTAAAAGAAAAGACCGACCAAGGATAAGGTGGGGGGAAGGTATTCTAAGGGATTTGAACGAAAAGGGAGTAAAAAGTTAGAGAGGAAAGCTAAGAACCGGCAGGAATCGAGAATGGCCTATAAAAGCTGATTTCAACGAATACCAAGTTGTTGATGATTGAACCATTGAGCTCTTCACGTAACGGGACAATTCGTGCTACGATGCAAATACCAATACACAAGAAATTAATGCTGGAAAGTCCGACGGTGGTGGCTTCATTACACAATTACATTACACATTCACAACAATAACGACAGTAAAAGGTTGCCCACAAGGTGGGGTATAATCACCGCTGCTGTGGACTGAGAAAAATGACTGATAAAGGTCATCATGTTTTGGGTTATGCGGATGACATAGTCATACTTATCAGAGGAAAACATGAGGGCGTAATCTCCAACCTAATGCAGAATATTCTGAGCATTTTCGATAGATAGTGCCATAAGGAGGAACTCAGTGTAAACCCTAAAAAATCATCATAGTACCATTTATGAAATGTACGAAGCTGAATTTATTCGCTCTCACTATATATCTCTACATTGAGGTGAAATATTTAGGAATAACCCTGGATACGAAGTTCAATTGGAAAGCACACGTCGATAAGACAGTTTCAAATGCACGTCGCAAGCTCTTTGAGACCTGAAACCACGAATGATTCAATGGTCAAAAACGACAATAGTAAGACTCATAGTTACTTATCCCTTTTTAGTGTGTTGGACGAAGACCATTGAGGTCACTACGCAAAATAAACTGTAAAAATTACAGCGATTAAGTTATCTTGGAAGTCGTGCTAGACATCCCATCACTTCACTTACTAGTGCAGAGGGAGGGTATGCATTACTTGAGACTAACCCGGATTTGGAGATGTAAACGAGATGATCGCACATGTCATCTTAGAAAAACTGGACTTTTTAGCAGCCAGATATAATAGAAAAACCTTCAGACATTATGCCGAAAGTATTTAACTTTGACATACCTTATGAAGTGGATGTTAAGTAGCTGCCATATGGTTAAAAGTCAAATAGCATAGTTAGGCAACAATGGATCAAAGACTGCAAAGAGAACAGGCCCAAAGAACCAGGCATCAGTAGCCTTAGGTATTACCCCTACATTTATGCAAGCTGAAACATTTGAAATAAATCTATGTGGCTGAGAAGGAATGCAAAGGAAGATATATATGAGTCGTCGAGTTCCAAAACCGGCCTTCTCCGAGTAGAATTTTTTTCAGGAGAAGAAAAAGATGTTTATCGCAAAGGCCGTTGAACGAACAAATTTTAAATTAAGCAAAAATAAAAGTACTTATGAGTCGAATTCGATAACCTAAATTTTGAATGCATCGATTTTAATCCAAAGCACCTGCAAATTTTTTTTATCTTGGATTTGGCCTGCTTTGGAACAAACTTTGGATTAGACCGGTTTTGGAACCAACTTGAACGGAGATGGACGGTTATGGAACAAAATGTCTTTAGAATCCATTTGTTTTGACTGCATATCAATAGTGAAAAGAAGTAAATAAGTGCAAGATATAGATTTTCGGCTAAATATGTATTAAACAAAACATAACAAAAATAGAGAAACTTCTAAATAATAGCAGAAGAATCTTCCACTCCTGGAATATTGCAACCTATTCCAATATCTGCAGCACCATTTAAGTTGTTTTGATTCTCTAGAACTTCACAATAAAAAGACAAAGACGGAACATCTTTCCACTTGAGCCCAAAATGTTTCTTTAATAGGTTTCCGTCATCTGTTAATTTCATAGAATTAATTATGACATTTCCAATAGGTATGAGCTTTGGCTTAATGTTGTTTGCTGTTTTCCCTTTTTAAACATAGATTTTGAATTCCTAAAATGTGATCTACAGTTCACTTCCCTTCTAACAGTAATGTTGCTATTGTGTTCTTCAATCAAAAATCGTTTTGTAGGATTGAACCGAAAGTGCCAGTTTCCTGGTTTCTTAACAACTTGTTGAACGGATGATTTCCAATCTGAAACTTTTCGAGTCATATTAATCACTAGCCCATGTTCATGAAACAATTTTATGTAATCGTCTGGATGTTTTTTAACCTCAAGCCTCTTTAATAGATTTTTCAATCCAAGCAAACACTCTCTCCGATGGTAGAAACGAGTACTATTGTGGTAGATATAACAGTTCTATGTGATGTGAGCAGACGCTTTCTTTGCAAACCAATACATTATCATGCCAACTATATTAATATTCGTTTGTCCACCACATCCATCAGCTACCAACCGTATTATGGTAACATGTTCAGAAATTTCTGCGCGACATGTCCTTAGTTTGAGGAACCTTAGGGTCTCCTATCACAACTGTAAGGTTGTACTGACACAGCTGTCTGGTCAGATACTTTAGGTAAAACTTGGTTTTTCTGACAATCGAAGGATAGTATAGTTAGAATCAGGTCTTTCTTTTAATAAATCGTAGAAAGCCTTTGCTTTTTTAATTTGCAGTCTATTTTTTTCTGCTTAGTCTATCGACCATTTTATTTGTTCATCAAGTGAAATGCAAGTCGAACATACGTCAGTACGTGGTGAACCAAATCCTATGTTGAATTTTCAGTTAAAAACGTTTCTAAAGAAACCTTGTTTAACCTTCAGTTGGTCATCCGTTTCTGTCTGATACATTCTCCACATTTTTTTAATATTTAAATCTGAACTTAAATGCAGCCTTTCAGAAGTTTTACTTGTACAGTAATGATTTTCAATAGCTGGAAATTTTTCTATAAATTTTTGTACAGAGTTGGTTTTTTTTCTTTATAAAATCGGGATCTAGTATCATTTCCACGTCTTTCAAAAAGGCAACTTCCACTTGCTACGTGTCGCTTTACAACTCCTTGTGCACGATGTTTAGAAACCAAAAGGATTTCTAGAAAAGTCTTTCAAAATATTTTATGGAAATCCCTTGGTTTCCCGGGTATGCAATGTCGGACGTGTCCTTTTAGGCTTAGAATTGTCAGTATACTTTAAAATAAAATCTTGTTTTATTTTATCTCGCGCTGAATAAAAAGATATGTGAAAAGACTGTACGTCTCGTTGTGTGAGACTTTCCATTGAGTTTCGCAGGAGATTTGTTTAAATGTACCTGATGCTGGGTATCTATTACGAAATATGGAAAAAAAAGTATACAAAATTCCAGAAAATAAATTTTACTTACCTCTCCACCTTTAAACGATTCTTCTGCCAATTAGCCTTATTTTTTGGTCGTTTTCGAGCCAATTTTGGATCAGAAACCTGTTTAATTTTACAATCCATTTTTTACTAACCGACAGATTACAAGCTTACAAACTCATAACCTCTAAAAACGTGGATCAGACTTATTGCAGCACCACCTTCACCATCGATGGGCATTTCTGGAACGAACACCTGCGAAGATAGCCGCTTTTGGAACGAACATCTGTAGAGAGAGCCGCTTTTGGAACGAATCGACGTTTCTGATGTTTAAATAATGTGTTATAGCCGGTTTAGGTTTAAACATTTTGAATCCAAGGTGTAAAAGTGTCGGAACAATATTTTTTTGACTTAAAAGCAATTTCTGTCTGGTAGTGGCAACTGTAAAAGCACTCAACGTATACTGCATAGAGTCCTTTTTCCATATGGCAATGCAAGCAATCCGTCAAGGAACTAGCTAAGGGCAACAAAATTACCCAAAAATGGATACGCTGCCATGAGAATATAGATGGGAACGAGAAAGCCAACAAACTTACTTCTACCGGTTCTGAGACTTCTTCCATAGGTCCTGAATCTTACTGTGGACTGAAAGATGGATAAAAACGAAGAAAATATCCTACTGGAAAAGTGTTTCAGGTCAAAGGCAGGCGAAGATATTTATTAATTATTTGCTTAAGACTGCTCAAATGCTTCTACTTTTAACGAAGAATGAATTAAGGACTACTACGGATTTTTTTACTGGCCACTGTCCTGTGAGATACACCTCTTTAACACAAAGAAAGTGAAACATGCAGATTATGTGAATTAGAAATCGAAACAGCTGAGCACATACTTTGCAAATGCTTGGCAATAGCTAGACTTTGACTGATTGTTAGGCAGCTAACAGTGTGAGTCTGACTAAGCCTCTTAGGACCATTCTGCACTTTGCTGTGAAATACGATTTCTAGAAAACTAATTACACATAGGGTTTGAACAATAGATCAGTTTGGTTGCAGTTCTGTAAGGCTACTTAAGAGCCCTTCGACTCTCTTAAACACGTTGGATCGTCTCTGTCGAGGTTTTTTACTATCACACCATATGATATCATGCTTGCGATTGCTCAAATAGTTTGATAAATTAAGACAAAATAATTAATACAAGATTTCCCATGTTTATTAATAATTTCTGAAAAGTTTACTCAATTTATTAATACGCCGTTTGTGCTAAAAGAAAATTAAACAAAACAAACTTCGGATCACGTAGACCATCGCTTTGCATAAGAAAGTATGGAATTTGAAACTTTCTAGCGTTTTGTTATATCGAAATGACCTGATTAATTAAACTCTTTAAGTAGTTTGCAAAGTTTAAAGTGCACTTCCAAATTATTGAATTTTATTACTTTATTAATAAAAGATCTAGAAAAGTGTAATGTTAATAAAAAGAATCAGAATTAGGAAACAAAACATATTATTGGTAGGAATTAAAAATCATATTTAACAGTAACAATTATATATACAGAATTACTTCTTTCTTTTATCAGTAACTTATGACTAGACTTCGGCAAACCGTAATAACTAGACTTCGACAAACCGTAGAACAAGGAGGGTCGTACTGATTTGTTAGTTAACAATTTCTTGGAAATCGGGAAATAGTTTAAAATACATCGCTTTTTTATTATGTTTCGTAAACTTAAATGTGTGCATGAGAATAAACAAGCTGGCTGTCAAATGACCTAAGAGGTCCAGATATATGCTTATAACACTAATGAGAGTCTCAACCCTCTTTATAATTGGTTCTGAAAAAAGGTTATTACATTTAATTTAATGCAAAAAAGTCCAGAATTTCTGACAGTAAACTTTGATGCGACCTAACGCCGAGTTAGTTCATTATTAATAACGTATCGATGGAAAAATACACATGCATATCACTTGATTACATACAGCGTTTATTATATGTGTGTTCACAGTCTAAAGAGAAATTGTTTTATGTAATCAATCCGATAGGATGCAGTATCGAATATTAACACGGATTATTTATTAGTATTCTAGGAATAAGCGTCGCAGTGGAGCTTCAACTTCCTTACCCTGTTTTTTTTTAAACGAACACAATGCTTATTGATTAGATTAAAATTTTGTACTCATCGAATAACTTCCTTATATATATATATATATATATTACGAGTTAACGTACAGTCGCGATCATAATTCATGACGCTTACAGGAAGCGTGCAGAATATGATATTCATCTCTTTCAATACTATTAAGTGAATCCGGGATATCGTAAATTACTTTTTGTTTGGAAACCACAAATAAAATGTCCACGATGAGTTTTCTTTTTTTTTTTTAAGGTTATGTCATGAATTAAGATTGCGACTGCACGCAAAAATATTCATTGTACAACCTAAACCGCACTTTATGCAAATTTACTGTTTTGTTTATTTGCAACAGAAAATAATGCTGCGTTGTTTATATTCCGTTCGTTTTTGTACGGTGGCACATTATCGTTTTAATGAACAATATAAATTCTGCCTGTGCATATGTTACGTTCCGAATATTTGCCCGGCTGTTTTTTTTTTTTACACACCGAAAACTAACATTACTACATTAAATGTTGAAACGGCTGCACAGTGGGAAGGTTAATGGAGAGAATAGTTAGGTTTTCACCTTGACTTTAATTTTTTTAAAGATTGTAGAATCTAATGCTCGTGGAGTACTGAATAAATAGAAAATTAAACGAATCTTAAATTTTATTGGTAATTTTGTATTGCATGAACTTTTGAATGGCACTCTATATATTTCATCAAAATATAGGTAAAATATTCAAGTTATACCTATGTATGAGGAGACGGCAAGAACGAGAAATAAACTGCTTCGTAAGCGTCGTTTGTATTCAAATGCGACGGATTATTCTGGCGAAATGATCCTGAAATGTATAAACTGTGGTATTTTTATGAAACAGGGTGCCTTATTTACTCTGTGAACGGCACGTCCTATGCAAACGTACAAAAATATTGCGACTGGTAGGTAAACAACGCAGACAAACGGATTACATCTGTCACTGTGAAATTACTCGGGCATAATTTTACTTTTACATGAATAATAAGCTTCAAAAAGCCGAGATGTACGTTTTTTTTTTAACTTTAATAAATTGCTTTCGATTTCACGTTCATTTTACTAAAGAAGAAATTGTGCATTGCCGTTGTATTAAAAAGAATTATGTGGCTATAGGACGTACTGGGAAACCCTTTAATAGTTTTCTGAAGTTTTTTGTCATGCAAAATTGTAGAAAAAAATTATGATTGATACTTGTAAGTACCATGACAATAAACATAAACTTCTATAGAAAGAGAAGTGCTGAAAGTTATGAAATAATAGAACAAATATCGAATGCATGTACAATTTTCTAATAAAAACATCCGTAGTACTTACAATTAAGAAAATATCGTTCGTCATCATTAAAGTTCGGATTTTTCTGTACATACAGGGTGAGCCAAATTCGACACTTTTAATGGAAAACACCTATTTCTAGAAGAGTTAGATAAAAATTGACCTCAGTCCCTGGAGCTCGATTTTTAAGACAAAGTTAATGGTGGAAACCGCATTTCGATATCTTTTACCGCTTAGGAGCCACAGGGCGTTTCTCAAAATTCTACGATTTCTAAAAACCTTCATAACTTTTTTGTTTATGAAAATTTTTGATTTCTGTAAAAACTTCTTTAAGGCACTTTTTCATACAGAATTCATTGCTCCAAACTATTTTTTTCTAAACTACTCAATAGTCGAGATAGCAAGAACTTTGATTTTTTATATGGAACACCCTATATATTTTTAAATTTTTGAAAGGAGTATAAAATTTCATTAATATAAATATAAAATACTTGATATTTCATTCAAACAGTTTGTGAAATACAAAGTTTCAAAGTTTTAATCAAAAATTTAATTGTTTTTACACCATTGAAGCAGTAGGCTATGGATGACGATAATTAAACGATTTAAGTTTTTGTAACTTCCTGGCAGGCCGCTGTCAAAATTTGACACAATCTCTTGTATTTCTCTTGAATTTTACTATCTCTATAAAATAGACTTAGGGAGATAATTAAACTTGTACGAAAACTACGAGAAATACGACATGTTATAATATTTATACCAACTCAAGACTTCATGAAGTGCCTTTAACTTGTAAGTGTATGTGTGTACTGAAGATGATAGCTAGAAATTAAGGGTGCCTAATACTTTTGGCCAAGGCTGTACATCTAATCAAAATTTAAAAACTTTCAAATGAATACTGTGGTTCTTAATTAATGCGAATTAATGGGCCTCGTACAAATGTAGAGGAAAAAAAACTTTCCCACTTTCCCACAGACATTGCAGAAAACTTCTTTTTCCAAAGTTTGCTCTGGATCCTTTTTAATCCACAGAAACACAAGACAACGATTAGCCTTCGGCATTTCGAATTTTATTAGAGTTTACGCTAATAGCGCCAAAAAACAATAATGCTTGCAAAATTTTAAATTATTCAAGACAAGTTATGAATAGGGTGGGTGTCATTTCAGATAATCCAACACATCTACAGTCCCTATTCTTAAGAATGGGAAACTACCAAAGGAGACCGTAATAAAGAAATAAACGGCCGCCCGGCGAGTGCGACAGTAAACATTTCAGTGAACTGCAAAAATAAGACCGGTGATTTTTTAAAATTCTTTCTTGCCTGATTGGATAAAAATTAATTATTGATATTTTGAAAATATGTCGATTTTATTTAGAAAATATACATTTTAGGCACGAAAACCGGAAATATGCACTAAACCATCAGTTAATGCAAAATATGTAATCTAATTATTTTAGTGAAGTTTGGATATATCCTAAATTTTATATTGATATTCCTAATAATAAAAGATGCTTTTTGCATTAAATCCGAACTTTAGTCATCATCTTCATAAGGAGTCATACGACTTTTCAGATATTAAAAGCGATGTTGAGGATGAATTAGGTATACTAGGAGGGCCCAGAGCGCGATTCATTTCTGGCTATCAGGATGACGTGCGCTCATCAATTTCGATTTAAAAGAAATAAAAGGACCTAACAGAGCACGACGGAAACATTTTTCACATCGGTTAAAGCCCATTTTCTTTCTTTGTAGCTTCCTGTCTAGGCAAGACAGAATAGCTTTAACGTCATAAAATATGGGATGTAAGTAAATAAGTCACCGAGTTAATACGTCATAAAATACCAAATATTATTACATAAATAAAAAAATAAAATTATAAACAATAATAAGATGTAATAGAAACCAAAGCTGGTGGCGGCGACTTTTTTTTTAGCTAATAATCAAAATGTATGAGTGTTTTTTATTTTGAACATAAAACTTGATAGATTATTTTTATGAGAGTGTGTTTACGTTTGCCAAAAAAGAATAACGTGCCATATTTATTTTCTGATATAATTAATGTTAAAGCAAACGTAGAACTTTACTAGCAAACAACAAATATCACGTGCTCCTGTAATAAAAGTCTAAACAAATAAATACATAATCCAAAAACGGAAGGTTGCCGCCGTCGCCACAGTTTTCGAAAACGCAAAATAGATTCCTATCAAGAAAACACCTTGCATGTAAAATGACACAGGAAATTAATGTTAACACATTTTGCTTTCAGGAAATCATTAGTTCGAGTGATAAGTTTGTAATTATAATATTAAAGCAGGCCTATAATTTATGAAAAGACATTTGTTCTGAAAAACCTTTTAGGTGAGGAACGTAAATACGGAAACGCGGAAAAACAAACGTCGTGTGAATGACTCTCGTCAAAAACCACAAACAGTTCGTTCATGTAAATTACAAGCCACACGAGGCACCAAGGACAATCAAGTCATTTATTTGACTAAATACACATTCAAATTCGCCAATTACACGTTCATGTTCTGTTTCACTCCGTTGGCTTGCAGGTCCCGGCCGCTTCCGAGCGAAAGAGGCTATTTAAACGGATGTTTAATATTAATACGAGCACATTAATATCAATTTATTATAATGTATACAATGAAAATGAACATGGTTTTATGTTGTATAATTTGGACTCCTGATAAACAAGATTCCCTGTCTCTTTCTGACAATTATAAATTGCAGCTGTAATTAGGTCAAAAATGTAATGGTGCCAAACTTTTTGATAGGCTTATCTAATTAGAAAAAAGATGCGTGATAACTTTGGCCACGTTCGTTGGCTTTTTTCTTTATTTTCGAAACAAAATTGGGACACGCTGTAAGTCTTAAAAAAACTCATCTCTTTAGTAGCACGTGATTTAAATAAATACGTATAGGCTTATCTTAATGGTTAACACATAAAATTTTTGTGCCAGAATTATTTATTAATAAAAAAAGGAATAAATAATTTGGAAGAACGTTAACATCTGAAATAATTGAGTATTTGTTGCGTCCAGAAACTATTTAGTTAAAAGTAGCAATTTGTTTTTGTGTAAAAGTAAATTCCATTTAACTTAGGTATGAGGGTCATGCAGATTTTAATTTAAAAAAATTAATGAAATAAGTGAATAGTTCGAAAATTGAATACCTTGAATAATTTAGTTCGTTAGGAAGTGACACACACGTCAAGACGAAACATTAAAAATAATTGGCAATTAAAATAACTTGTGCAATTTACATTTTTTATTGATAGGCTTTCACGTCAATATCGAAACGTTGCAAACAAAAAAAAAACATCCGAGGCTGACGTGGACTATGTAATTATTGCAGTAAACATAATCATTAATAGGATAATAATAAATAAGTAAGAAATACCTTTCAATTTTTGCAACCGGTTTTTTGCTATTACCTTTAATTATAGGTATAGACAGACGACATAAATTTTAATTTGCTTTAATATATTATTATAAATTATTTAATAATATATTTAGATTAATAATTCTTAGTCTTTTTCTTTCTTACTCTGATGGTCGGAGAGCTTTTTTAAAACTCTTAGATGAAAGCTATTTTGTATGATGTTAACTTACAACAGCATAATAAATAACATCGCCTTTTGCAACTATTATAACCGTGATGTTGCTGATTTTAATACATAATAATGCAGTGAACTGCAACCAATACCTACAGGTAATTCTTAAATTGACCCACAAAAAATAATGACAAAGGAAGAGACTTCCTTCAAAACATGGGAGAAATTCTATACAACAATTTACAATTCATTAAAAATTTACCCGAAATGCACATTACGTTCAAAAACCAAAAGTCTACATTTTTAAAAGCGTGCAATAAACGTTTATGGTGTGTCGTAACATGACCGTGAACAAATAACACACAGTTGCTGAATGCGTCGTATGAGAGTATATTAACTGCTATGGTATTAATTAAAATCAATTACGTTCTTAAAGCGAACAATAATTTACGACAGGTAATTGCTTTGCTTTAAAAAATAACACACCGAACGCACGTATTGAATTTTGTTCGACTTTATATAAATAATTGTAATTGTAATAACAGAATTATTATTAACGGTGCGCACAAAACGAAATTATAACAATTAACAAATCAAACAGATTACAAATGAGTTTATTGATTATAATATTTTAAATTCTGGTTGTCATCACCATTTCTTTGTTATTAGTTGTTTATTACTATTCATCAGTAATATATAAAGAATATATATATAAAGAAGAAAGAGCCATTACAATGCAAGGGGAAGGGTAATGCGTAATATTGGGCCATAAAAAGATGCCGAAATGTTTATGATGGACACGTTGCTTGTGATAATAAACTTTATTTAAAATACAATTGAAATTAAAATTTAAAAAAATACCTGGAATTCTTATCATGAGGATTTGAATTGTGTTTGTGTTGTAGTGATTTATTCGTTTACCTGTCAAAGTATGTGTTCAATTGGGCCGATAGTATCCTTATTTTAAATAATTTGTACGAAATAATTTATTTCAGGTGATTTGCATGCATTTGTCAAGTAAATATTTTGCAGTTCGTATTTTAATTGACCAAATCAGTTCCGTTTAAAGGTCAAGTTCACGCCCGAGGCCGCACCGTAACAATCATAAAACTATAAAAGACTTTTATGACTGTATTTATTTTGTTGATCTGCTGCTCTTTCTGAACAGTGATGTATCGTCGCTTGGGGTACACTCTCTCTTTAATTATTTCTGGAAATGGAAAGTACACAAAATTTTTCTTATATCTTTCTATATTTTGAGATATCTATTCTTTCATTATTTTATTGAAGAATTATGTTATATACTGGGTGTTTCATTGAAGATGCATCAAACTTGGTATTCGGGTAGATGTCGGGAAAAGAAAGAAAATTTTCTCGGTAATGAATAAATTTAGAGAAAATCGAAGGGAAAGCAAAGTCGCATATTTTTAGGACGGACTTTAAATGAGAATGAATGGATTGTTACTCATTCACATATGAAATCGTTTTATTGGTTAATTGCCTCTAGAATGTCGCCCCAGACGATTCGGCAAAACACATTTAAAACATCATAGTTGTTGGCAATCAATAAAAACAATAATTAGTCGTTCATTTTCTGTTCTCCATTTAATACGAATTTTCTAATTGTTAGTTGAAGAATTTTAGGTTTGTTCAAACATTTGTTTGCGCTTATTTAAGAATTTATTATTCACATTCACCGTTCCGTGAAATTGTTTGTAGAAATTTAGCGCCCAAGTACCTGGTTTTACCCAAAACATTTCATTCGCCGTACTACCCCAATTTATGGTATTAGATTTAATACTTTACTAATTAATAATAATTAATAATTTATTATTAAATAAGTTTAAATATCCACGCGTTTTCACATCGCTGCTGCATTCGACGTGTGGCAAAGTTCACCGAGCTTTCGGTCAAGGGCAAAATAAAATCTAGTTATAAATTTCTTCGCTGTTTATGGATTTATTACCCCCCTGCAGCTGTGTGTCATTCATAAAAGCAATTTAGATCGCCGGTTTTGTTTCATGATTCCGCGCTCTACAATATTAGTAAATGACAGTAGTTTATAACACCCTATATATCAAGGCACTTGGTGGGGGGCGCATGGTATACAGGGTGACTGCTAATTAGACCAACAAAGTGCAACAACTAAAAGAAGCGATGTCCGAGAGTATGGGAAAAATATTTAAAAAATTCTTCTAAATAGTTTGTAATTAATTTAAAAAATTACATCAAAATCAAGCTCGGACACTGCGTACGAAATATGACGCCACGTTTTGTAAATGCAACACTTTAATAGGACTACAAAAGTTCTTTACTCACTACCCGGTTGATACAATGTGACTGACCTTGACACATATCTCAAATCGTTTTATTACACGTTTAACCGCTGGGAACGGAAATCTGAGTTGTTTTTTACGCGACGTAATTATTACTCATTTCAAAAATAAGCAGAATTGCGTATGGAGGAAGAGTAACAAATTCCCAAATAATTGTGTAAATAATTCCAATGTCATATATTACGAGACAATGTAGAAAGATATTCAGTGGAACAGTTTGTAATTAACTATATATAACTATAAATTTATCCAAAAAAGAGATATGTTTATATTAAAACGCCAAACTCACAGCGTATATGTATCATAAACGTTTTATGATATTCGCTCACAATAAAGCTTGCAAAACTTGATCTAAAGATGCGTACACATGGCAAACCTCCGAATGTCCTGCTCGACTTTAATAGATTTGTGTTAATAATTTCCCCACACATAAAATGAAATTAAAATAATTAATCGATGCAGACTTTGACACACGTCGCATTTTATTATTACACAGTTATCAGCTGGGAAAGGAAAAACAAAAGAAGCGACATCAATTATGTTTAATGCTGTCTCGTCAAAGTAAGGCCATTATTATGGGACACATGCTATTGGTTATCATTATTCTCTCGCTCTCGTTCGAAAACGTGCGCACGCACTATTTGGAATCACGGCATCGGCATCGATTTTTTTTATTAACTCTTGCTGAGTATTTGCTGAAGTGGAATATACCAGCTGCTTCATCCACCCCCATAAAAAAATCGCAAGGATTTAAATGTGGGGATCGCAGGGGCAATGCACAGACCCGTAACGTCGTGATAAACTTTATTTACAATACAATTCAAACTAAAATGAAAGAAAAACACTAGGAATTCTTAATACGGAGATTTAAATTGTTTTTTGGTTTAGTGATTTATTGTTTACCTCTCAAAGCAGGTGTTAAAAGTGGGGCCGTTGTCATCCGTTGCATGAAATAATCTGCTTCAGGTGATTTGCATGGATTTGTTAAGTAATTATTCGTATTTCATGACATCGGTTAAATTCGCGATGCCACGCCGCCGCATCATAAAACTATAAACACCTTTATTTCGTTCATGTGCTCCTCTCACTTTTAACCAGAGCCGCATCATCGTTTTCGTGCTAATTTTTGATTAATTATTTCTCGGAAACTAAAGTAGACTCTCGGACATCGCTTTTTTTAGTGGTATCATTCATAACAGTAGTTACAATAAACCCTGTATACAAATAACGATAAACTATTTAAAACTCGAAGCGTAAATAAACAAATAAGTATAATAATTGTAAATTGGCTTTTATACTAAATGTTCCAACAATAAAATCACCTTGATAACTTGTGGTTTTGATATTGTTTATATATTTGTCTCTGTTGGCATTAACAGTACTTAAAGCAAAGCTTTTTGCAATGCACTAGTAAACCTAATAAAGGAAGTAAACACAATCAAATAAAATAAAACATTTTTATGACTATATTTATTTCGCTTCTCTGCTGTTTTTCTTATCAGATTCGCATCATCGTTTTGGAGCTAATTTTTAATTAACTACTTCCCTATTCATTTTTAGTTTTTGGAACTAACTGTAAATTATCTAATATTTATTATTTTTCTAGGATTAGTTCCTATAATTCCAAATACCAGTAGGCTGTATGCGAAGTTTACTAAACGCCTTCAAACGGTTAAAAGAGGCATTAAATTTTATAACAACCATAAAAACGCAGTAATCCTTCATACATAAAATGTTAAAGCTCGTTACGTCCTGTTATTTTGTTAATCTAGAAGGCAAATATTAATATTTATGTAAAATATTTGCGCCGAAAACGTTTCAGTAAATTAAACCGGAAGATAATCAGTTAGTTAATTTTGTCTTTGGCATTGAAACTATTAGATTAGTATTAACTGTTGAAATTACAACTGTAAACAAACCCATAAAGATTTCTTTTATTATTTTAATACTGCTCATAATTCAGAAACACATAATTCCCACTTATCAGTATGTTTAATATTGCGTATAATTTGATTGTGTGTAAATCAATAAATGAAATTGATGCAGTGACTTTTAAGTAGTAGGTAAAAATTATTTTGTCGTTCGCTTTTATCTTTTGTTTAAATTTTAAAAATGTTTTAGCAAATTTAATTAAAAAGAATTTTTTTAACCAACTGATAGACTAGCACTTGAAAATCGACGTTTGGCTGAGCTTTGACGCTTCTTTCACGTTTGAAAGCTAAACAACAAGAAACGTAGGGATTTAAAAAGAGAAAAGTTACATTTTATGTATGGTAGTGTATACTGTATACAGTAAGTGTCGGGCACCTATAGTCACATTCGTTTGTGCGAGGGGAGTCAAGCGACGGCGAAAGCCCATGAAATTGAGGTGTCTGACTGTAGGGGTCATAACACGTTCTGTATATCATACTGAAAAACTGATTGCAGTGGACTACTGTGCAGACATTTTCTTACAATTAGACAATTCTCTAAACATGAAAATTATGATTTTTAAATTATTTCTTACGCATTGCAAGTAAACATTTTGCATGGTTTTAACAAAGTAATAATCGATAACCCGCCGTATTATTATATCACAAGATATTTATGAAAGTTAAAAATTGATAACGCATCAATATTTACTTTTGTTATTGATAAACAGGACTGGCTTATGCAATAGTCGCGGAGATTTCAGCAGAAACGGTAACAATAAGATGACCGAGGATAATTTTTTCTGGTACTGTCAAATTGAACACTTTCAAATATCCTTGAGTGACCTCTTCACGTTACATTACATGCATTTTTAGTGATTGTTTTCGAATTAATCGTTGCTATTTTCAGAAAAGAATTCATTATGAAATAAGTAACTTTACAGTCACCGACGCGCAATTATCAAATAAAAAATGTGACGTTGACCCCCATAGCACGCCCTTACAAATAGTCACTTTTATAAGTTTATAAGAGACGGGGGGTCATTTGAATAATTTAGTCGTTGACATTATGAACACCTCCTCAGTTTTGAAATCGGCTCGTTTAAACGCATTATGTCGTTGGTAAAATTTATTCAACTTTATTATTTGAATAGGCACATTCATTTTAAAATTAAATTATTATCTGTGGGTTACTCGCGCTTGTGCCAGAGACGAAATAAATTTATTGCTACATTGTAGTTCGACCGCATACAGAAAGGGCGTGGGTTTCTTTCTTCACCATACGAGAGCAGGCGAAAGAAAGTTTGTCTTTTCACCAACAGATACGAAATATACAAAGTCAATTTCTCAACAATCAAAACTGAACTTGTAATTTTTTTTATTTGAATGATTAAGCTATTATTAAATGGTATTTGATTTAAAAGCAGGACCGATTTGCATTAGCATAAAAAAGTTATCTGGAAAGGAAAATATTTTTATAGTTGTTTATAATAAGCCGATGAATATGCGAATGATTTGGTGTAAAAAATATTTTGGTTGCAGTTGTCTATTCGTGACGGCACGTGTATTATTATAATGAGCAAGTCATGGGTGGAATAGTCTGTCCAAATGTAATTCTGTTTGTTGTTTCTCGTTCCCATTCCCCATTCCCATGCACGTGGACTTTTTTTCCCAACGAAATTCGCAAGGCCAACTCATTCCATATTTCGCGGCCGATCTCATCATAATTACAATTTAAGCGCCGTCGATATTTTTAATTTGTCTGTTTACGATGTAAGAGGTGACCGAAATAAATCAAAACTAATGTACTACGTTGGCTTGTTAATTGTGAATAACATTTCACGCACTGTGCCGACACGCAAAAAAAGTGCCTTTCATTTTAGTTCAATGCATAAACATCTACAAGGCTACGATTTACATCTGTACCATTGTTTAAGATTTGTTTTTAAGTTAAATAAAAGTCAGGTGATAGATATCTTGTAAATCTTGAAACAATCTCCGTGTGGGCTTGTGAATCGTGTTTTACGTTTTCGTTACATTTGAAGAAATCATTGAGATCAATGTACACGACTTGTTTCTTAATTTTTTTTTACGTTGTACTTTTACTTTTCATTTATTTTTATAGCTTAATTCAATTCAATGCATTTGGTTGAAGGAGGTGATGGTACTCTTTGTTTGAAATAACTGCAAAAGTTAAAATAAAGGAAAATCATCAACGGAAGAATTAGATGGTTGGTTTCAGTTTCAATTTTGGTTCTCAGTCGCATACCAAACAGCTCTTTGAACTTCGATCTGTGCCAGAAGGATTCTCTTAACCTTAACCAATTACATCTAAAGCAATTTTAAAACACGTGTTATTGAAAGAATGGAATGTCAGAGGAATCTCAGAGGAATGTCATAAACTTATAAATACTCTGCCGAAAAGAATAACTGCAGTGATTAAGGCTAGAGGTGGTCCAACAAAATACTAATTACTTTAATGAACTGTTATTATTTTGTACCTAGGAAATTTTACTTTACCTCACTCCAACAGATTTTCATGATATAGGAGTTAATATAAGGTGCCTAATACTTTTGGCCATTCTGTTTCCATTTCAAATAAATTGATTGCCTAATGATCACTAGGTCACGAGCAATCCAGTTGCTAGCTTCATGAGCCAATCAATATCAAAAAGAAATTTTTAGATGAAATGGAAGAAGATAGGATCAATAATAATAAATCGTGTGGAATTTCAACAACCCATCACAAGCAAAAAAAAAAGGTGAACCTTTCCAGCTTAGTAATTCCATGCATTAACATTAAACGCCCAGCCCAAAGAAGCATAAATCTCACTTATCTGCCTTTTTTTTATGGATGTAAAATCGCGCATTAAAAAATCTCGAGAGAATATAGAATAAGCTAACGAAACCGGAAGCGAAACGGTAGTAACAAATCATGACGCGAAGGGGGCGAAAGAGCACTTGATAGGCGATGACCTTCATCACTTTAACTCGACACTGTGGCACGAGGATTTATGCCCGTCCCTAAGCAGAGCTGCTTCGTTAATTTAGGTGCGTATCAGACAATCAGAAGTTAAATTAAGCCGAAATTGATGAAGCAGCTTTATTTTGCGAGGAGACCCCTCTTAATTAATTTCGTTACGGAGACCAGATCTAATTGTTTTACTAGTTATTTAAAGGTTAATACACGCATCATTTATCATTGGATTAAAATGGGGCGTCCGTATAAGGTACGACTCGTAAATATCGAGGTTGCCTGGAGAATTAATCTGAAGGAATATAATCCAGCCACAATCATTAATAATTTTCTCTAAACTGCACTTGTTCACTACTTTACAAAAGTTGGTAAGACTTAAAAGTATTTAATAGCTTTTCTTAAATGCAGGTACATTTCAAGTAAATGTGAGATATCTAGGACAAACTCATTTTAAAACCGAACGACTTCTTCGAACGGAATATTGACATTTGCTAAGGCCACAAGACATCAACTTGAGAGTAATTTTAATCTTTTGGGATTTGAAATTGTTTTATCCATTTGTTATTACACTAGAATGAATTTTGTTACGAATTTTCCTTTAAACGTGTGATACGACTTCGCGTTTGAGCACTTCCTTTTGAGGTCCATCACTTAAACATTTTTCGGAATTGGAATATTTAATCCAACTCCTTTCATTTTTGTTTGTATAGAACAATTTACTTCAATTCCTTTGCAAATCAGAAAAGTATAACCATACCCAATTGACAAGGCACCATACATATAGTCTTGACCAAAAGTATTAGGCACCCTTAATTTTCTAATTTATCTCCGAAAATATTACTCAGAAATCTTTGGAATTTTATTATCATGTAGCCGGCAACAATAAACGATAATTTAAATAATGCACACTATGTTACAGCGGTTGTAAAACATGTGGCAGATGATAGTTCGCAATTGTGGTTCCCTGAATAGGTAGTCGTCTTGTATAAGCGCTTGTAATAAGAACGATCTTTCCAGTATAATGTTTATTGCATTATAATTTTGAATATCGTCATTTTTGTTGTCAGAAATGCCTAAAAAGAACGAACTTAGAGAGCATTTACGTTTACGAATTCAGTTGTTGCACGAACAGGGCAACACACAGACAGAAATAGCCAATAGTATTAAACGTTCGCGTTGTGCCGTGCAATCTGCCTTGAAACATTACGCGGATACTGGATCACATACGAATCGAACAAGAACAGGTAGAAAACGGATAATTTCGGACTGTGAGTATCGAAATTTAATTCCATTTAAATTTAAATCGAAAGAAAACTTCCTCCGAGTTCGCTGCCGGTTTATCCGAGGAAATCGAGAGACCGATCAGTGCCAGAACGACCAGAAGAAGACTTAATGAAGCTGACTTGAAAGGCTGTAAAACAAGAAAGCCTCGTTTGGAATGGGCTATAAAGTACCAACACTTTACAGAGAAGGACTGGGCAAATGTTGTATGGTTCGACGAATCAAATGTTGAGGAAATATTTGCTTTATATCACTTGTAATTTTCAATTCCTTTGCATCTTCTACATTTCCCCAATAAAAAGTTATACGGTGTGTTTAAAATCTACCTTTTTTTTAAATTAATTGTAAGGTAGTTGGAACTTCTGGTGTAGCTTCCGGAATGCGGGTACCAACAGTGAAACACGGTGGAGGCTGTATAATGATCTGGGGTTGTAAGACAGCCGACAGTGTAGGCGACATGTTCGTGTGTGAAGGTGAATGAACTCCCATACTTACATAAACATATTGAAAACGATATTGCGGCAATCATTTTCGAAGATGTTTAGTGATACAAATATAGAAGAAATGCTTTATCAATTATATCTAAAGCAATTTTAGAAAAACGTGTTACTGAAAAAATGAAATATTATTATCGCAGAGTCATAATGTCATAATGTCATAAGCTTATAAGTACTCTGCCGAAAACAATAGCTGCAGAGGTGGCCCAACAAAATACTAATTACTTTAATAAATTGTTATTATTTTGTACCTAGGAAATTTTATTTTACCCTACTCCAACAGATTTTCGTGATATAGGATATTTTTGGCTAAGACTGTATATCACAGAGTAATGATACGACTAAAATATCAATGGTCGTAATAAGCGGGCCTCCCTGACAATGAAAAGCTCTTTCTTGATCAGGACTATTTACATTCCACCGAAGAAGAGAGGATTATTTAAAAGTAAGGACAGCAACGTAAGGAATCTCATATACATTGCACAGACTTAAAAACTGTTTGAAAGAGAATTTCACGTGGCCATTTGTTAGCAGACTGATTTCTGGAATCTTGGAAATTTTCAAACTATAGTCAAGGGCTAAATGAAATCAAAGAAACCTGCATACAAGTTGCCCTTCTTTTGCATCTTCTAATAAACATCAACCTTAACCATCGGTGTATTGATTTCGTACTGGGTCAAATGCAAAGTCATCAAGCCACTGGAACATTTGCTAGCTCATTTTGAGGGCTCTATATGAATACACATCTCTCAATATGCTTAGTTAGACTGCAGTGAATAGGAAATCATAACTTAAAGGGCCAAAGGTATTGTGCGAGCCACTAAGAGAATCCTCACAAATTAGTGGGAATCGCAGCGGGGCTAAAGCCTCTGATATGGCATTTAACTTAGCGGTAATAATATTAGTAGAATTAGGAAGAGTAAAGTATCCAATAAGGAGAAGGAGAACTATCTGTACAGATGAATGTAGGCTTCCACAAGAAGTTCAAAAAAACAACTCGAACTAACACTCTGCCTTTTCGCTGAAAGTCAAGGTCAGGTAAATCCAAGCAAGTCTTCATAACAGAAAAATGCCACTAGATAGAATTGAATGGGAGAGACTTGTGTTTGTAGAAGCTAAGAGACAGCAAGATCTGATTTCTTAACACAACGCAAGTAATGGAGAAGAAGATAGAAAGCCTTCTCTCTACCATAGGCGACAGTGATGGTGATGATGTCTGGGTCACAACTGATGGAGAGAAGCGGAAATCGTGGTAAGGTCAATCCTCATCACAAGCTATAATTAGGCAACACTTATTATTAAGTAGGAATAATCAGGTGGCAAGTGCAAGTGGCAAGAAGAAGTAGATTGGTTATGGAATATGAATTTTGCTGCTCATTGCTGACTTCTCACTTCTATCATTGCTGATATTCTCAGTGTTGTTGTTTCTTCGAGGGTTGAAGCGATAACAGCAACAGTCCTGAAGAAGTTCTTCTGTAACTAAAAACGGAAGTCATGGAGAAGAAGGTAGAAAGTCTTTACTCTAGCATAGTCGAGAGTGATAGTGATAAAGTCTGGCTCACAACTGATGGAGAGAAGCGGAGTCGTGATAAGGGCAATTTTCCTCACAGACTATAATTAGGTAATACTTTTCGATAGCTTCTATAAACTTGCCAAAATTTAAGAAGAAATCGAACGATTATAGAATATGAATTTTGCCTTCAATTTGGTCTCGTGATTGTTTTTCTTTTTTAACTGGAATCTCAAATAGTTCTAGGTCTATTGATCTAGTAAAGTGTTTTCCTTGATAAATAATATGTGGGATCGCACGTTGAAGAATCTATAAGTAGCTTCTTCCCATTTGTTTTTGTCAGTGATCTAGGTCACCTATAGTTAGGTTGTTTTTTTTTCTCTGTAATTACGATGAGCGATTTACGTAGCGTACCCTGACAAGTAAAAATGCCCCATTTCAAATTAACGTTCGAAAGAATTTCGCTTTGATCCGGACCGCAAATTTTCGAACTGCGAAGTAAACCAACCAACCAACCTATATAAAGGTGCATTTATTGTTGCTATGCGTTTGCAACTATTCATGCTACACGTATGTTTTATGGTTTAGTCATTAACCTGTCTGGTAAGCAGACGCGAAATACGTTTGACCTCCGTTTATTTTTAATTGTGTTATGTAAGGCGAAGGCAGGCAGCGAGTGAACAACATATTTTCGCGGTTGACAATAGTTGGTTTACTTTCCACAAATGGAATTTTAAATTATCTGTTCTTTTGTCTGGATGTACACAGTCGTAAATATTTAGTTGACTACGCCTTTAATTGGGGTTGAAAAGGAGTTTTTGTAATTTTTTTTCCTCCTGTATCTTGGTATGTAAGGTAAGGACAGTACAGGAATTAAAAAGTACCAATTATTTCAATTCTCGTTCATTCGTTTTTGTAATAAGAAAAAAAACTTGATGAATGAATGACCCCAAAACAGGAAGTTGTTAGTGCAGATAACATCTCATTGCTGATGGCTGTTAGTTATCCTTATGAAGAAAGGACACTTAACGTGCCACGATCGTTTTCACTTGTGGATGCGCGATGAAATAATTATATTAAACATTAACCTACTGCTCTGATTTACATTTAGGAAAGAGCGAATTTATTTATGAGGCGTTGATACGGCAATAGAATTTGCGCAAGTCGCCAAAGCATTAAAAAAGCCGTAAATATTTTCCCGCCGTAAATTCCGGCCATAAATTTTAACGTCGACTTTGACAAATTGGTGCTATTAGCGACACTTGTACTTTGCTTGATAAATATTGATGGTGAACAGACATAATAATTTATTTATAAAAAAAATCTCAGACAAGTTCTCATATGGGATTTAACGTCATGTAGATGTACAAAATTATGTCGTTTTTGCTTTCAGAAATAATACATCACAGTAAACATAATAAATTTGCTTCGTTGTGTAAAGAGATTTTCTTTTCTCATTAAATAAATATATGTAGTAAATAAATATTTGAGATGACACTCATCATAGTGTAAAATTAATTAGAAAAATTGAAACTATGTATTAGCAAGGATGAATAATATTAAAATAAATCAATATTAGATTTTATATTACAGATTTTTACGATGAATATATGTAAGACCTAGAATTAGTTTGAAGGCTTTAATTTAACTCTTCAAAAACAGCAACACTTTTAAATTTCATGTACACTACCGTTGGAAAGTTTGGAAACTTTTAAGTACACTGTTGTCCAAAAGTTATTGGCCACCGTTCTTTATCTTCTGATGTTTTAAGTAATCATTCCATAAGTTTCATGCTTCGAATGAATTATATTTAATTCAAAAATGCCACGTTACTGGGGCCTTAATTAATATGACAATTTTAAATTCTCATATGGAACAAATAAATAAATTTAATCCACGGTCGAAGGTATCCAACCTGTAGAAAAAAATCCGGCATACATTCCTTTGCAGGTATGAAAAAAGAAACAAATACGTCGATTCAAGGATTAACTTAATGCTTTTAGAATTCTAATGTTACACAAAAGCGTGACATACATAAATGTACCCACCCGTACGAATTAGGAAACAAACGGAAAATAAATAAATCCATTTCAGGAAGCACGTATGTAACTTGCGTGAATAAATAAATTATTCGCCCGTGTCATTTTATTTCCCCAACTCACGCTAACCTTGACCTAGCAAAGCCTTGACACAGCCATTGTTAAAAAATAATTTAAAAATTACTTAGAAATACCGAGTAGTCAGTCACTCATCATTAGAAGTGTTGTAATTACATGCAATTCAAAGTGAAAAAGGTGACATGTGTGTTTTTCTTTGTGATTAGGTACGGTTAAATTAAATTGCTTTAAATAAATATGTACGTAAAAAGAAAAACAATTTTCTATAGTAATTGTTTGCGATTAAATTAATTAGAAATTCCATAAATACATTCACTTTTTTACTTATTTACCGATTGTATTTGAGAAAGTTTAATAAATTCTTTCTATTTCCAATTGCTTTTTCTTTCGTGCTCAGGACCTTTGCTCCAGAAACGTTTGTTATTGTCAAATATTAAAAAAAAATAAATAAACGATATCGAGACTGTTTTGTCTACCTGTGGAAGTGTATTAACATTTATAACTTCGTAAACAATAACAAAGAGCATAACACTGACAGGTGACTCATAAATTTGTGCTGCATAAATTACCATTGGCTAGTATTGTCATTCTCTTGATTATTATCGGGAGTATAATTTTCAAATTCACATAATTTGGAACTATTAAATAAAATATGCGTTAGTAAGATTTTAATTAGATATAGGGTAAGGTTGGGACTTATCGTACACGTGCCAACGTGATGTAGTCGTGCCATTTTCGTCTTCAAATTCCCTACATGGAATCTTGCCCAACCGCCAATTTAAATCCAATAATTCTGCAACAATGTACGTGTAATGCGCGCTTTTAGATTGCGATTACATACTTAACCACAGCTATTGCAGTCCTGTCACGTTATTATCCCTGTACTAAGTCAACTGTCGATTATCATGAACACAGGCCAGCGTACATCGCGTGTAAAAGCTCCGACACGAATTACGTGTTGCTACGAACAAGAGGAAGAGCCATGCCATTAGTAAGCGTTCCGTTTGATTTTCTAAATTGCTAAATGTGTACCATAATGTAGCGAAACAGTGTAATTTGCGAAAGCCATTATTAACTAAACACGTGTTAAGACTTCCAATTCCCCTCCATATTCGTTTTGGCATAAAGTTAAGATTACAAATAAAATATCAGAATTCCATTGAAGTAGAGCCTGCAGAGTGATTCTTGAATACACATTATTTTCTTTTGACACGCAAAGACATGTGAGGAATCGCCCCAGAAACAAATACCTTATGTAAGTCTCAATGCAATAATGGGAATTAGAAATTAATGTCCTTCAAATTAAGGTTTGATCAATTTGTAGACCAAGAAATTTTTAAGTTTCGTATTTCCCAAGATTTCTGATAATTATTGTGTTTTATTTACATTAAAATATAGTTCATGGATTTGAAACTAACTGTAGATTTTCCAAAAAAGAGTTGCATTTATTTGTCTCAATCACTTCAGGAGACTTGTCAGAAACAATAATATCAGTGTCATCAGCCATACATGGTGAAACTAATGTTATCATAATTCAGAAAGATTATATCGCTAACGTATATTTAGTATAAAGTATAAGCCCTTGCGGGACACCTACATTTATGGTTTTAATTTCAGACAAAGTCTCAGAAATTTCCCTTCCATTAAAATGAGTAATTTTAATAGCTTGTTTTATATTATGTAAGAAAGATTGAACCCATTTATTAGAACTGCCTCTCACTCCATAATTGTTCAGTTTCTCAATTAGAGCTGAGTGATCAATGAAGTCAAATGACATGGTGAGATCGAAAAAAATTCCAAAAAAAAATCGCCTGCCTTAACGGGATTCAGTAAAGTTTCATATCAAGCATATATGGCAGTATTCGTAGATTATTCCATTCCTAGATAAAATTGAAATCTTTGAAAAAAATAGGCGCAATAGCAATTGGCATGTAGTTATCAAGAACAAGTGGACTTGCCTTTTTCATTAACAGGAAAAATCGTACTAATTTTTAAAACTTCGGGAAAAATGCCTGATTTAAAAGAAAGATCGATTAAATACGTAAGTGGGTATAACATAGTAGAAATTACTTTTTTTTACTATCCTTGCGAGAATTTTATCAGTACCTGCTGACCATTTTTTTTAATTCTAACTTTATAATTTGGTTTAAGTTCTTTAACAGTGATTAGTTAATGTTGAATTGAACATTCTGAAAGTGGTCAGCTACAACACAAGGATTCTTTTCAATGCTTTCAGTATTCAACATTTAGATTTCTTTTTCTTGTTACCACTTGATACTTTATCAATCACAGTCCAGGCCGTTTTGCTAGGGTTGTCAGCACTAAATATTTTATTTTGAAAAAAAAGCTTTTTTGGTGGCTTTGACAAGTTTGATTTTTAGTTTCCTTATATAAGTCTGTTAAAACAGGAAAAGCAGATTTAAGAAGAATGGAGCTCCTGGGATCTGAGCTAGATATTTTAATTTTTTTGTCAATCCATTTATTTTGTTTCACCTGATATCTACATAGTGGAAAACTATGTTCAAAATCATTACAGTAGAAACTAATACTGAAATGTGCAATGAAAAGAGTTATTAAATGGTTTGCACTGTACGTAGTCCCGCCATAATTTCTGTCACTTTTAAAATGTTGATTAACAATGAGTGAAAATGAGACAAATAAAACCAAATGTGTAATTCTTATTTTGTAGTCACTAATCAATATATAAAATATAAAAGCTATTCAAAATGTCTACCTTTTACTTTCACGCGCTTTTTCAAACGGTCCGGTCATTCATCTATTGCTGCACGCACCACTTCCAAAGGTATTGAGGCTGCTGTTTTAACTAAATCTGCCTTTAACGCCTCGGTATTTCAATGAGGCTTACAACAAGCCTTTTCCTCTGATACATTCCAGAGACTATAATCTAAAGGATTTAGATCTGGACTTCCGGAGGGCCAGTCTTCGGCCACGATAAATTCAGGCAAATTGGCAGCCAGCCAGCGTTGAGTAGACTTGGTTTTATGCGCTGGAGCTAAGTCTTGTTGGAATATCTAGTGCTTGTCTGCGAACAAGGTACTGTTTAAGGGCTTTACCACCTTCTCTAAAATGTCATTTTGGTAATTGGTTGCGCGAGTTTTGACACCTTGTTTACAAAAATGCAAGTGAATGCCGCCCTCGTAGGAGACTCCCCACCAAACCATCACTGAAGCAGGATGATGTCTCTTTCCACCTTAGGAATCTTTTCTGCCGCTTCCCGAGAGCTGTGTGCATAAACCCTATCATTTTGCCTGCTACATTTTTTCATCTGTGAACAACATCTGTCGATAGCCGATATTCTCGTGTCGCTGTAGCAATCTTTTTGCTCGGGTGGCTCTGATATGACGTAACGTGGCTGTCAGTCGTTGTCCAGTACTCCTACGATAGCCTCCAAGTTTAAGGTCTTCTTTAATAATCCTCGACATGATTCTTGTAGGAATTTTCATCTCCCTAGCCATAATCTTTTGCTTTCGAAGCGGTTTTTACGAATTCTTTCGGCCACCTCTTTGATCACCGCTTTCGTCCGAGTTTCGCGGGGTCGTCCGCTTCTAGGCCTGTCATTCACACTAGACATCTCATTGTATTGATTTATGGTCCGATAAATAAATATCTTGGAGATTTTTAGCTTTTTCAGCAAATCGAAAATTTCGGCTACATTTTTGTTGCATTTGTGCAAGGCGATAACAGAGATACGGTTTTTTTGGTACTCCGCTCCATGTTTACTAATGAAGTGATTGTCACCAAATGAGTTGTTTACATAAATGCTTGACCTGCTAGTATCAATACATTTCCGAGACCCACTTCAATTTTTTTAGGGACCCACTTATGTTAGGGACAGAACTTATGGCATGACTACGTATACTGTCTCTTAATACTGTTTTATAGCTAAAATTTTTGCAAGTTTCTTTATTGCCTTGTGCTGTTATCGCTTCAATTTTTTTAGGGACCCACTTATGTTAGGGACAGAACTTATGGCATGACTACGTATACTGTCTCTTAATACTGTTTTATAGCTAAAATTTTTGCAAGTTTCTTTATTGCCTTGTGCTGTTATCGCTTTAACAAAAAAAAAAACGTAGGAATATGGCTCCAAAATGATAAAAATAGAAAATTAATTAAAATTGTGTAACTGGCAGTATAGAAAGTGTTAGGAAAGAGTTTATACATGTATTTCGGCCTTATTGGGCTTCATCAGAACTCTGTACCTTAAAAAAAAACATTTTGGTTTATTGAAAAATTTTGAAAAACTTACCCCTTTTTTGAATTTCTAAAATCCCAAACCACAAGAACAGGAATTAATGATAAAGATATGAAAATCTTTTGCAAATTATACAAGGAAGCGATTGCATTCTCTAGTAAAACCACAAAAGTGACATTTTTAAAATATTTGTTTGATGTTACTAAGACAACAAATTGACAATTATAAAATCAAGATTATTTGATTGGATGGCGACAAAGGTGATCTCATGGCAGCTCCCTCTATTTGTTCATACCATTCCTCGTCGAAAGTAAAGTATGTTGAGGATGCACAGAGTTCTATTAGATCCACGATGTCCATCTTCCATGTTAATTTCCTGTCGGTGTTGTCTAATGATGTTAACCGTTTCTTCTATAGGAATATTCGTGAACAACGATTTGACGTCGAAGCTCACTAGAACCTCATTTTTCCCCTTCCCCGGGTGTCGTGTATCCTTGACTTTCTCGATGAAGTGAGCAGAGTTCTTGATGAGTGTCTCCGTGTTCTTGGCTAATATATGCGAGGCGGATCCCATAGCTGATCCTATAGGCCTTATTGGGCTTCCTTCTTTGTGTATTTTGGGGAGTCCATATAACCATGGTGTTCTGATGCCCGTCTTGATAATGTTTTGGTGTAGCTCTTTACGTATTGATGACGATTTAACTGCTGCCAAAATGTTTCTTTCTAAAGCAGTTATCGGATTTTTCTTGGTAAGTGGAATCTTGGAGTAATACTCGGATTTTGTCTTTGTGTTCATGATAACTGTGGCGTTCCCTTTCTCTGCGGACATTATGGTGCGATCTTTGTCCTTCCTCAATTCCATAAGGGCTCTCCTTTTTTCTCTTGACAAATTTGATGCAGGTGGTTTGGTTGATTTCAGGGTGCTTCGAGCAGTTGATCTAATCTTTTCTACTTCCTGTTCTGGTAATATTCTGATACATATTTCTACAGCATAGATGATGTCTTCCCTCGGTATTTCTGTTGAAGTGATTGCAAAGATGAACCCTTTTGCTAAAATTTGTTTTTCCGGTTTCTGTAGTTGTTTGGATGCCAGATTAATAACTACTCGGTCTTGATCCGATGTTGAGCTCTGTGGTTTGGCTTTTTGAGGAAGCTGCGTGAATTTCTTCTTCTGTCTTTTGGTAGCTGTTTTAGCTAGATGTCTTGCGTTGTCTGTAGTTAGGCGGTCGATGGTTGGTCACATCTCTCTGCAAGTGGATTCTGTGTCCACTTGGGTCCGTGTATCGTGTATCCTCCTGAGCGTCGCTTACTCATTGGAAAATCCTTCGGGCGCTGGGTGTCTTGATGTGGTGTTTAATTCTATAAGAAACTGTGTTGTCTTCTGGTCTCTGCATCCCCTGAGGAATGCCTGTTGGCGCAACATTCTTGACTTCTTTAGATGTAAATCTTCAAGACTCTTCGTAAGAGTTAACGTTTCCTCGCCATGGAGACGTGTTAAAAGAACTTATACGAAATACAAAACTCGAAAACTCAGACAGGTCAGCAGGAGCAGAACATGGAATCAACTTTGACAAGTGTAAGAAACTAGAAATTGAACCACATTACTGGAGAAGATTGTATAGGGAATACAGATTGTATAGAAATACAGAAGAATCCGAGCAACATCAACGGAGAAGACGGATTACAGTTACCAAGTAGCTTCAAAGCATTCTTCAAACCTTAACGAAGATTAACGGCTACGCTCCAACAGAGTGAGGCGGCTTACGCCTCAAAGCGCACACAACCGTATATAAACCCCGAAACAAGAAACTAGTCATTTCATTTCTGAAAAAGACGATCGAAACGTTAAGTTCTACAAATTTTCTACACGGCAGCCAACCCGAGAACCGAAGAGCAGCCATCAACGAGTCTTTTTTTTGAAGGTCTATTTCTTTAGATTTCTTTAAGTGTACCGTAGCATCAGTAAATAAATTTGTATCACCTGGATTTGCATTTTTTTTTTAAATTTCCGCGTAAAAAATAAACCATTGTAAATATCCACTTCAATTGTTAGCGTATTTAGATTTTTTCCACTATTATTCCTTTTTTGAATCCTTGCCCACTTTCATTAAAATGTTACTTGGTGTTTATTTCGTTCATCTGCTACTTTTTCTTAACTAGGGAGTACCGTCGTATTGGGGCTAATTTTGCATTAATTAATTAATGGTAGTGGTAAAGTCATTAATCAATTAGTGATCTGTACTTCCCAATTGTTAGTTGTTATAATTATTTGTCTGCAAGTAGTTATTTTAATGAAGTTACAGATTCAAAATAAGCGAACTCAAGGAGCTGTCATAACGCCACTGATATTTAATAATACGTTCGAATCTTAAATCTTAATCGCCTCCGCATTTGCATATGAATAGACCGTGCAGCAGATATTTCCCGGTGTAAACAATTATATTAAGTCACATATTTACTCGTTGATGGCAATCTGCAAATAGCAGCTGCTGCTTTTGTTGTTTTTTTTTCGCAAGGTCATAGAATGCCGAATGAATAAATTTGACAATTGTTTCGTTTATTAATTGAGTCATGGTCACGTTTTATTGTCGAAAATAAATCACATTTCTTTTCTCACAGAAAGTGTGTTTGATTGAACTGCTTAATTTCAAAGTTATTCTGAAGCAATTCGTTTTGCTAATTGCAAGAAAATCCATGTTTCGTGCTCGCGACAGCAAGAGAATTCGCAGTTTTTTCTTTATTTTTCACTCTTAAATTTTCCTCGCCAAGTCCCCATACAACTACGCATTCGGAGCGTATATTGAATGAAAAGCTTTGTCTGCTGAAAGGTTTTTCAAGCGCATTAGGAAAATTAAATTTATAACTGCGCCTCGCCTTCTCAACTTAAAATGACATTTCAATAGGTCTGATGAAAGTCAGTTATAATGGTGGATTTTCTTAACTGATCAAATTACGTAGGACGCAGACGGGTACGAACTCGATTACATTCCAGAATAAACAAACTTAGGTACAATTTAATATTCGTTTTATCTTTTAAAATATTCCGAAATTGATGTGTAACTCAACTCAAATGAAATTTCATTACTAAAATTAATACTAACAGGTTTACATAACGGCGGCGCCTGTTAGTTATTGCTTTTCTTTTTCATGTAAAGACTTCTATGTTCTCTTGCTGCTTTAATTGTATGATTACACGCTTTTCCTAATTAAGTCTAAACTTATCTACTTGAAACAATCTAGTTTGAGTAGGGTGTCAACAAAACCTTAAATCTACGTTTTTAATTTGCATGGGTAAACATTATAGAGCAGAATTTTCTATGCTGCTGCATTTTGTGATATTTCACGTTCCATATGGCGGGCACAATTTTATGTTGCCGTGTGTATGACATTTTAATGCAAATATCAATACAATATGTACACAACACTGAATAAACATTTCCTACGACCACGGCACAAACGACAATAATCAGGCCATTTCGTTTGCATGCATAAATATTTATTTAGAATGGTGACTAAGCACTGCAGTTGGATTGTGCCACTTATCACTAACATCTAAAATAAAATTCTGCCGAAGACATGAACCTACATATACGTTTTCAAATGATTACAGAATGTTTATGACAACTTTGGAAGAACATTGGAGAACAGACATTAAATGCAGTTAATTTAGGTATAACTAAATTGTTTAAAATACTAGTGCTGCTGTTTATAAATTCTTCGGCATGAATCTTGATAAAAGTAGGAGAAATGTCGCAAACTCAATTTCCCGAGAAAGTTGAGTTTATATAGTGGAGCGACAAAAAGAAGCTTCCCAAAAACAAGAGAAAAACGATGCAGTCGTTAACTAAAGTGTCATCATTGCTTTGTTTTACAATGCAAATAAACTTTTCGCGTCTCCGCAAACTCCCTTATATTTATGCAGTGTGTTGCCTTTAAGACCGTCTTAAAAGTAATAAACAGCTACGAAGAACATATTTCACGTTTTCTTTGTGCCGTGAATGCAAAGAACTTTTTAATATAAAGTTGGCGACATTTATATACAAGCCGTGATTCCTCTTTATGCAAACGCAAGTACGTACGAGTCCGCACGCTGGCGCCAATTTTCATAAAAGCTCACGAAGGAACGACATCCGCATTGCGTTGTTATCATTATTAATAGTATTGTTTTTATGTTTATTGTTCACTTAAATAAATGAAGATGTATGTTAAAAGGAGCCGGATGAACTTGATGAATGAACGAACTTCCCATGAACAAATGATTCGATTTTCAAATGGGAATATCTTTTGTTGTTTTCGAGGAAAATCATGTTATTACACCCGAATGTAAAATTAAACACCGTGCAACTGTTTTGGGATCTCATGTAAAATTAGAGAGGAAGGATTCGTCATGCTCTTCCTGGTAAATCATTTGGCACTCTCTTATTAACATAAATCACGTCGTTGTGATACGAACCATTTAGACCTAAGTATTCCTTTCATCTCCGGACCGGAGCAACACGACGGATACATCTACACCACTTAAAAACAATTAACATTGGCCTCAAAGCGAAAATAAAACTGACCTATTCTAACAAATGTATATCGCGCGCGAAAAGTTGCGTAAGATCCGATAGGTTTCGCGAGAGGAAGTTGTGGGACTTACGTAAATAATTACGCAAAAGATCTACATACTACTACTAAAGTAAGCAAGCGGGAATTAGTTTATATTCCACTTTTTTGTTTTTACCCAGAAATAATTTGTTAACGGAAATTCTTAAAATTGATTAGTTTCAAGCTTTTAAATCGAAACATTGAATTTTTTTTTCTTGTTTAATATTTACGTACCTACGCACCGTGTTACGACATTTTCAATACTCGAATTTGTTTGAAAGCAATTTCTTTCCTACGATCCCCTACGTTATTATTACATTCCTTAAAAGACATTCCTGCAGTAAAAAATATAATTAGTCCTCATCTAGCAGAAACTCAATAAAGTCTCCGTAAACAAAGAAACTTTCCAGAGACAATGACACAAAGTTATCAAAGCAGGGACTACAATCGTTTTTTTTTTCAATCAATCTCCACCAAAACGAGACAATCTTCGCAATAATTTTCCATCTTGCATTTCGAATTTAGTATGAAGTTCAGGAAGTTATGTGAATGTCATGCAAATTTACAAATGGCCGGGCTTCGGTACAAATTCCTAAATTGGCTCGCACGACTGCAATTAAATTATTTACAGCTCGTTGTTTATTACGAGGAATTATTTAATAAAAGAGAAGAAATTTAATTAATCTTGATATAAAGTCGTCGCGTTTTGAATAGAGCTTCCGCCAAAGGTTAAACGAGGTTAAATTTAATTTCCCTTATAAACAATGTTTTAATTTGATGGGATGCGTGTACGTTCGCTAATTTACTACTTCGGTTGAAAAAAAAAAGGGGACATGGGTAGCGAAATTTTTAATTTTATAAACCAGCACCCCAAACTCAAAGCTCTTTGTTCCATTTTCTCTCCATCTCTTCCTGAATTTTCGTAGTCCTGTTCATTTGTAATCCAGGTCTTGTCTCTTCCTATTCTGATGTGTTTCGAACTTAACCTTTCACCTTTCTTAAAAATATAATTTCTGTTGCCTTGCCTTATTTCTGTTTGTCTATTACTACAGCTATGGCCGTATGTATTAGGCACCCCTAGTAAATTCCCAGAGTTTAAAAGCGGTCAAATTTATGAGTATGTCGATTAAACCCCTACTTACATTGACAAATATAACTATATCTGAATAGATTTTATAGGGGTAATTTCCTTAATTATTGGATTATAAAAGAAATTCGTATTTTGAGGTCAGTTCGGTCGTAACGCTCGCTGAGGAAATTGCTCTTTGACATTATTTTTACTCTAGTATTTAAAAAAAATGCCAAAAACACGTGAGTTATCGACGGCCGAGAGAAGTCAAATAGTGCTGCTGAATTCAATAGGTTTTTCGCAAGTTGCGATAGCAAAAAAAAATTAAATGTTCGCGTTGTGCCGTTCACAACACGTTAAAGCGTTACCGGGAAATGGGTTCTTACGAGAATAAAAAAAGTGGACGTAAACGCATTACCACAACTCGAGATGACAGACATTTGGAAAGAATGGCCTTGCGAGATCGACGAAAATCGTCAAAAGACTTGTCGAGTGAATTGTGGGTCCATCACAGAATTTCAGTTTCGACAAGAACTGTCAGAAGACGTCTCCAGGAAGTAAATTTAAGTGGCCGTATAGCCCGCCGGAAGCCTTTGTTGACAGAGAACCACAAGAAAAAACGTCTTCAATGGGCAAGAAGATATCAACATTGGCCTGTTGAAGAGTACCTTCCTGAATGAGGGTACCAACAGTAAAACACGAGGGCAGCAGTGTAATGATCTGGAGTTGTATGACAGCCTACAGTGTAGGTGAAATGTTAGTTTGTGAAGGTCAAATGAATTCCCACACTTACATAAACGTATTGGAAGCGATATTGCGGCAATCACTTTCCAAGATGTTTGGTGATACAAATATGGAAGAAATGCTGTACCAACAAGAAAATGCACCCTGCCACAAATCTGCAGTTACCATGAAGTGGTTTCAAGTAAACAATATTAAGCTCCTGGATTGGCCTGCACAATCCCGAGACCTAAATCCCATAGAATATTTGTGGGGGATTATAAAGCGTAACATTAGAAAGCATCCAATTACATCTAAAGCAATTTTAAAAAACATGTTATTGAAAGAATGGAATAATATTACCGCAAAGGAATGTCATAAACTTATAAGTACTCTGCCGAAAAGAATAGCTGCAGTGATTAAGGCTAGAGATGGCCCAATAAAATACTAATTACTTTAATAAATTGTTATCATTTTGTATCTAGGAAATTTTATTTTATCCCACTCCAACAGATTTTCATGATATAGGAGTTAAGGTAAGGTGCCTAATACTTTTGGCCAAGACTGTATATAAAAACTTATTATATTTTTGTGTGAAGTATTATTATAGAGCCACAAGCGACAAGAACAAATCACATATACGATATATCATATTTTTTAAGTCCTACGGTACATGAGGTTAAAGCAGATAACATTGTACGTACGAAAGAATCACAAAAATCGCCTTGATTAAATTACAAATATATTGTTACAATGTATGTATCTCGTAAACGCTACATGGATTTGATTGACAAGCGCTATTGACCGGTAAAATCTAGAAATACTATTATGTATGGCACTTAATCAGAGTTGAGTTGGGTCAGGGGTTGTGAACCCCTTGGATCCGTATCACATCAGTGGACATACAGTGTACAATTGCAGACGTGCACAGTTGAGATAAATTACACACACGAATCGTTGATTTTATCACGTATGTTTTATGAATAAGCTTTGACTGATTTAGGCCAACTGTACATACAACATGCATGGTAAGAATTAAGAAAAAACCTAGCCTAATCGATAACAAGTTATTAATTTCTGTAATCTCTCGATGCAGTAAAAGACCGATATAAGTTTAAATTGCAGTCGTAAATATTACTGGCGCATTTGAAAACATTTTCTAAATTGAAAGCCACAGAATAGGCGAACGTTATTTGATATCTTTCAAATTAATGTCGAAGTTGAAGTACAAACTTATTTATTACACGAGTGCACATCCATTTCTGCTTTCATTTTGTGCATTCATTTCCTTCGGTTAATGCAAATTTATTTTGTCTGGGCGTTTTCTGATCTACGTAAAAATAAAATTAATGAATATTTTAGTTTTTTTTACATATTCTTACAATTTATATAAATCAAGTTTATTTCATAGCCCTCTGGCCGATTATTTTCACCGACCTTGTTTAATTTTATTTATAAATTTAGAAGTTTCTACTTGCGTTGTGATTTATTTTATTACAAAAGCGCTGTTTTTATATAACGTCGTTTATAATAATTAATTTCTAATTAATTATAATTCTAACCTGATGACAGGCACATAAATTATTCTTTATAATAAAATAATTTTATAGACATTTACTAAAGTCTCCGCATATGTATAGGATTACCTAATTAAAGGAGTATACAAACATGCTTAGCTGCTTGATGTGATACGCGATATATTTGGCGGCAACTTTTCACGAGATATTTGATACCAAATGATTTACTTCAATTGAATTTTAGAAAGCTGCATACACGTCACTTCATCAAACCTTATGTGGCAAGTAAATTATTGTAGTTGGCGTCAAACATTTAAGCTCGTTCGCCTTTTAATTATGGAATTTAAATTTAACAACAGTCTCCTAAATAAAATACCATGTCTGCATTTGTTTGAAACGAAAATGTCAGTGGGCCGGTGCACTTGCACATGTGTTTCAGGAGGCGAGCCCCAGGATTATTTGTGTGCATGCCAAAAGCTTGGACGGTCCCACATATCCCGACGATAAGTTAGTAACGCTTTAATTTGGAATTTCTGGGGTTTTTAACGACGAGCTGTTTCGCAGGAAACACCTGCACGACATAATAATAATGTTCCCGTTGCGTTGCGCAAATAAATAAATTACTTGGACGTCTTTTATAACTTTGCTTTTAGAGTTTACGCCTCCCGTTCCAGGAAATGGGAGATTTTAATAGTTTGTCGAAATTAATAGCTTTTAAGTTTCTAGATATTGTACAGAAAGAATTAAATGCCAGGTGTATATCATTCTCTACATCTGAAACTTTACTAAAATGTTTATATTACGGTAATTTTAATTAAAAAAAATATTTATTGTTGTATAAGTAATATAATGTTAGTTCGTAACAAACCACTGACAGCAGCACCGATCGTGTGACAGTTATGGTTTGACCTTTAAACGGAATTGACGCGATCAGTTGGAATATGAACTCCAAAATATTTACTTGACAAATGCATGCAAATCACTTGAAGTAAATTATTCCGTGTGTTATTGGTTCATGGTCAAGTTTAACGTCTGAACGACCCTGATTCTCTGCGTAACACCATAAACGTTTATTGTACGGTTTTAAAGACGTAAACTTGTGGTTCTCGTCTTATGCATGGGCGTTACGTGTATTTCGGGTAAACTTTTAATTAATTATAGTCCCTTTATCCTGTATACTTATCCGTAATACGAACTTCAAATAGAATATGATTGCTATTATAAATTATTCTCAGAAGCGGAACTAATCGTGTAAAAACTCAATCACTTAGCCGCAATTTTATGGTTTATTAAAGATAGAAATTATTAATGAAGGTTGCTCGTTAAATTTCAGCTATTCTTTTTATACGCAGTTATTATTTTTACCCACATTACGATCTAGTAGGTATAAAATTTTTGTTAAACTACCATCGAACAAGACTAGTGGTCCTAGTGCACTTCACTGCGGTATACCAGTCTCTGGTAATATACCGGACATTAATTACATAAGTCAACTTTCTCCGTTTGTTTAAGGTTGGCACCATCTGTAATAAAACTAATAAAACAGTAGCGCGAATTAAATATTATTTATGTTAACGTCAATCGTTTCTTTGAAGCCAAGAAATCCGTGTGTGAGATTTCGTAGCTCTTGATTTATTTGAACATGCCAGTCGGGTATAAATCTATATCGCGTTCTGCAAAACAAATTTAGAGCAAATAATTGCAACGTTGCAGGTGGATCGTCTAGGAAGGTAGAGAAAAAGTACTGTTTATGCGAAAATAATGGGCGTTCCACTCACTTCATCTGAGATGTTTTCCAGTTGGAAAAGTTCGCTGCCTTCGTCCGTCCGTCCTTATTCGATGCGGAATGTAGTTTCAACTAAGAAAAGGATCGGCTTTCGTACGTGTTCCACTGACACGTCGGAGCGAGCTGTTCAAATTGCACTTGCACTGGCACTGTGCCAAATCTTCTTATGCATTTGTCTCGCAAGTCATTGAACTCGAACGGGCTCGAAATATCTTCTTCGGATTCTTTGCAATTGTCAGCGATTTCCAATAATAAATGCTCCTTCGTTATTTTTACATTTGGGCTATAAACACCCGGCTAAATTTAGGTTTTACTTTCTCGACTCGGGAACGTTAACTTTAACGGCTTGCACTAACATCAAACGGAATCTAAATAAATATAAATTAAATGGTCTTTTTATTGATGGCCACCGTTTCATTTTCTTTTTTTTTTTTGCTTAACTTTCCATGAAGTTATGCCGAAGCCACGCGTCGTAGATCTTTTATTTGCAAAGTAAAATTGAAATCATATTTATATTTTAATTCTTTCATAGTTAAATTCGTAGAAATAAAAAAAAACAATCTGTACACACATAAAAATTTGGAATTTTTTCAACTCCTTTTGTGTTCCCTCTCGTCCATCCGTTTCTGATGTTTAAATAAACAGAGTTAGGACGTTTAACTTTAAAAAGTGTTAAGTGTCTTCAAAAGTGGCATTTCAACCCTTGCGGTAATTATGTCTTCCTTTCAAGGAGATCATATTATCCAGGGAAAGAGAGAGGCTTAGCTTCAGAGGTAGTAGTTTGTATGCCTAAAGGAATTAGTATTATCCGGGAAGTGTCAAGCATTTCTATCCTTCAAGGAGTTAGTATTATCCAGAAAATGAAAAAAATCTTTACTGCTGGCGCAGTCACTTGTATCTTAACTTATATTTCAACTACTCCAAAGAGAAGAATGCACTTTTTTAACCCTTTCACTGCGGGAAACGGATAATTCAAAAGTGTGCCGGTAGTGCGTGAGCGGATATATCCAAAAGCTATGTTTGAGGGGTTAACTGCGGGAGTCAACCGTATCCACACAATATATAAGTTATTAGTAACATTAAGTTTTCGACGTGTGCTGGCTCTCATTCGAGGTTATGCTTTTTCAGTTGGATTTAATTTAATGGTTTACGCATAAAGTGTCAGAGTTTGTGCAGTGAAAAATCGATAAAAATGGCTCGTTTTAATACCAACAAAAATAAACCACTCTCTGAGGTGGACTTATTAAGCATCTTAATTAATAGTGACAACGAAAATTTTGGCGAAATAGAACATGAACATAAGGAATCTGATGGCTGGATGAGTTCTGATCTTACAACACAGAATTAACACGCAATCTGTTGATGTTAATGCTACGGAATTGAATGAACCTGCAAAGATAAAAAGAAATCAACCGCAAGGAAGAGAATTTACTGGCAGAAAAAATAAACAACTATCCGAAGTGTAATTATTTAATATTCTTATGAATAGTGACCCCGTGGATTTTAACGGAAAAGAGTTCGAACTTGGGGAATCAGACGGCGGGATGAGTTCTAATGAAGAAAGTCTTACAGAAGTTCAAAAGAGCATTAATACACAATCTGTTGGTGCTAATGTTACGGAACTAATAAACCTGCAAACAAAGAAAGGAAGCAATCACAAGAGTTTTATTGACAAAATAAGGATTTAATTCCTTTAGTACATCCACATCAGTGATGAATGTGGGGTGAATTTTAGCTAATAGAAACACCTACTGCATTAGAAATATTTGAATGCTTTTTCACGAACGAATTAGTAAAAAAAATAGTTCATAAAACTAATAAGTGCCACGATTCTTCCATTACCCAAAATGAAATTCCACAAAGTTCAAGGTCTAAGGTATGGAAAGCGACAGAGAAGAACGAATTTTATGTTTTTTTGGCGGTAAATTTTCTTTGCCTTATTATCGGTCTAAGGATATGGTAATAGAAACCACTATCTTTGGCCAATTTATGTCACGTGATAGATTTTTGGCTCTTCTTTCAACATTACATTTTTGTGACAATGAACATATCAAGAAGGAAGATAAATTGTTTAAAATTAGAGTAATTGTAGATCATTTTAGGGGCATTTTTAGAAATGGTCTAATGCGTTTAGAAAATTATAGCTTTAGATGAAAGTCTGATCTTATTCAAAGGCAGATTGTCATTCAGGTAATATATTTCCAGTAAATGGCACCGTTTCGGAATAAAATTTTTTGTTCTTGCAGATGGTGAAACTGATTATGTTCTTGATTTTATTATATACACTGGTTCTTCAACAGAAATAAGGGAATATGATTAAAAACTGAAAATAAGAGGCAATATTGTCACTGATGGAACCTTACTGGAGCAAAGGATATAAGTCGTATGTAGATAACCGGTACACTAGTCCTGTTCTAGCAGAAGCCTTATTTGAAAAGAAGACTAATATCTGCGGAACCGTCAGAGCTAATAGGTTGCATATGCCTTTGTTTAAAAAAAAATATGAAAAGAGGCGATATAGAGTATTTCTTCACCAACCGATTATTAACGATACAATGACAAGATAAAAGGGAAACCAGAATGTTCACATCGTGTCACAGTGCTCGTATGAAGAAAGTTTGTAATAATCGGGGAAACGAAATCGAAAAGCTAGTATATATTATAGATTATAATAAAAATATGTACCCAATTGATGGATCTGATATGCTATTGAGTTCAACGGAATCTACAAGGAAATGTACCAAATGGTATAAAAAATATTCTTCCAAATTTTAGATGTGTCAGTTTTCAACTTGCACAGTATATACATATAAACTCGTTTTTTTGTATTAAAGTGAACCAAAATTTTGTATTTAAAATAATGTTTCAATAATTAATTCTTTTTTATTTAATTTTGATCATTTCAAATTCAGTATTACAATACCTCTTAAAAAAATATTAGATCATAATTTGGAGGTTTACTGTGCGAAGCGTAAGGAGCCGCAAGCGGTTACCGCTGCAGGACTGGTATACGTTACTATGTAGCCTAAACCTTCTCTTATCCATTACTCTTTTGCGTGGAAATAATGAATTCCTTATTGCACTAGAAAATTAAGCTTAATCTGAAGGACGTGGAGTAAAGATGTTCATAAGGCCTTGCCAGTACACCTCGGTATATAAAACTGTATCATCTATGGTGTCATTTGTTATTATATCACTATTTTTTTTATCCATTTTTTGTTGCTATTGTATTAGATGCGGCAATAAATTGACGGTTCCATTCTAAAGCAAGCATTCACCGCAGTTGTTAGGCATAAACTAGTTATAACTTGTAATGAGAACAACAATTAATCCCTTCCCTCATACATCAGAATTTATCGATAAACGAAAAGTAATAAGTGAGAACTAACACCTTTAGGATAACATTTTTACTTTTTTGGATTAAATGTGGCCATGACCATCACCAAAGCAGACAGAATATTTTAGTATTTAGTGTAACTTTTTCTTACTTATTGAATTAACGAGTTATGGATAACATGTTTACTGTACGGTGTTAAGCAGGAGTTAAGCTTATCCTTGTTTGAGTAAAATATTTTCACCCCTTTTTTTAACACTTACTTTAGACGCATTTTAATCAAGAAAAGACAACTATAACACTAAATTTGTTAAGCATTACAACTTTTCAGGTAAAATTTTATCCATACTGTAACACCGATTAGGAGCACAATAATTTATTCCAAAAATTTTTATGCGTGTAATCTACGAGATTATTGAATATGCCTCCGTGGGAAACCGGCCTTAGAATGTGAAGAAATCTTTAGTTTTATTTTGGTTTCCGCTTTCACGGCGAACCATTAAATAAATAATGAATAAATACGCTGTAATTGGTAGATCGTCGTGTAAAGAGCGACGCTTCGTGAATAAACAAAATAAAACAAATTGCTCCCCGCCTGAGGGGATTTTACGATGGAAGCGACTTCTTGAAAGTAACCCTTAAATAAGTAACGTAATTTCGTCACTTCCTACTACTTTATACCGCAAATATACCATGCATTATTTATGCGGCTATCAAATGTCGTGCCCGAATTACATTTAGAAGTTAAACAGGTAGGGGTCCCTCGAGTCGTTTAATTCAAACTTACCACGCCCCCCACCCTCCCATAAAATAAACCCCCATTTTTTTAACAAGATATATTAAGTTGTTCGAAAGTGTTGTTAAATGGTTTGCACTGTATACGGTTTTATAGGGAATATTTTTTACAAGCTTTTTCATTGCATGAAGCCTTTAAAAAGAAAAGGTATAGGTATATGGCTCCAGAATATTAGCAAGTTAGTAAACAGAATTGCTTGTACCGAAGTTACTACTTCTTATTAGAAATTATGCTTCTACGACGTTTGGAAACGATGCAACTCGAGCAAGTAGCGCGTTGGAGTGGTGAAGGTTTGTCTCAAGAAGAAATCGCTAACCGTCTGAATATGTAGCAAAATATCGTAGAGCATGGAAATACCACTTAGCAACTGGGTCTCCAGCGTACACCTATGATCGATGTCGTAAATGAGCCATAATCCATGCCCAAGACCGTTTGGTAATCCTGACTGCAACAAGAAATCGAACATTCGCGGCTTCAAAAATTAACAGCTTTTTCAGGTAAACTACTGGAAGAATGATTTCTTGTCAAACTGTCAGAAGAAGGTTGCATGCACATAATTTGTGCGCAAAAAACGTACTACATACCCACTGTTGATGGCGGATCAACGTGCATACAGATATTGTTAGGCCATAGAATTTTATCATTAGAATTTTCAAAATTGGAGACATTTCCTCTTTACCGGCGACTCGAGATTTTGTTTGTATGAATGTGATGGTTAAACATTGATATGGAAAGAAAGAGGACAACGATACAAAGAAAATTTAATGGCATCAACCATTCTTTTTGATGATCAGCTTGTGTCTGGGGAGGCATATATGTTGATGATAATAATAATAATAATAATAAAGAACTTTATTTTCTCTTCTAATTTACGTATATAGAGATAAATACAAGAAATATTATAATTAGTATGGTAAGGAGAAATTAGCAGAATCCAGATGTACATGTTACATAATAAACACGTATCCTTATCAATTCAACCGTGAATTAAGTTGAGACGGTAAAAAGACAAGAAGAACAACAAATTAATAATAAGCAATTAAACAGCGAAATCACAATAGTACAAAAAATACAAAAATGTATACGATATGAAAAATATATCTTGAGAGTAAAATTAAATAATTGGGAATAATTAGTGATAATTACCCAAGAAATTCACATTTATTCGCAAACAGTTGAAATTTAAGTTTTTTCTTGAATGTATCAATACTTAGATTATTAGTCTAGAGAGGGATAGAGTTTAGAACGTGAGCAATTGGTAAGAGAACGAGCTTTTGTATTGTTCCATTTTATGTAATGGAGGAGTAAGCCTGTCCTTGAACCAAATATTAATATTATGGACATCTGTTCGAAATGTTATTTTATTGTAGAAGTAAGTGGGTGCTTTATATTTAATAATTTTGTAGTAAAGACAAGCAGGCCATAGTAAACGTCTATTCTCCATATTCAGCCAAATTTAATTCCTCAAGTTTATGGGAAATCTCTGTCTACCACGGACGCCATAAATGAAACAAAGACAACAATTTTGTAGTACTTGAATTTTTCGACACGTTTCTTGGTCAATACATGAACCATAAACTACGCAGAACCATAAACTACGATGGGAAAGAACTAAGGATTCGCATAATAGAATTTTTGTTTTCTTATTAAGGAAAAATCTATTATTATAAATACTTTTCAAGTTAGAATAAGCAAAACGGAAGCAATTTGCAATGTGAAACCTGAAACGAAGCTCAGATATAATCCTAAATTCTTAGCACAATTGGTACAACTGACTTGTACTCCATTTACTAATATTTTAATTTTTGGAAGAATTGCAATTCGAGCTTTTTTGGGTCCAAAGACTAACACTGTCGTTTTGGCTGCGTTTACATGCAAAAAATGACTAGTTGCGAATCGTACCAGAGCCTCAATATCGTCATTGATTCTAGTTACTTCCTGTTCTACATCTTCGGCATATCATAATGATAAAGCTGCGTATCATCCACATAGAAGTGGGAGATACACGTCTTGACAACACAAGGAAATTTTGCAGTGTAGATAGTATATAGCAGGGGACCGAGAATGGAGCCCTGGGGTACCCCAGAGGACACTCTGAGAGGAGCGGATACATTGTTTGACATCTTAATTTGCTGGAATCTATCCTTCAAATAATGTTTAAAAAATTCTAGTGCATTTCCAGCAAGGCCAATATGCATGAGTATAGCTATCAAAATATCATAATTTATTGTATCAAAGGCCTTACTGAAATCCAACAGAACAAATACTGTTATTTTTTTATTATCCACTCCTCTCAAGATGTCATCTACAATACCTAGCAAGGTAGTCTCACAGCTGTAATTTGCACGAAAACCGGACTGTGTAAGAGGTAGAATATTATTATGTTCCACATAGCCTGCGAAGCTGCTTCTCTGTCACTCTTTCCAATACTTTAGACAGGACAGGCAGGATGCTAATTGGTCTTAAATCCTTAAACTCTTTAGGATTAGTAACTTTGGGAATTGGTTGAACAAAGGTAAACCTCCAAGTTTCTGGAAATCTTCCAAAATCAATGCAAAAATTGATTATATGAAGAAGGTATTCAAGAATTTGAGGGCGACAGAGTTTAATTAAATCAATGCTCAAACCATCAGTCCCCACCGCCTTTAACTTAATAGAGTTAAGAAATATGATTAAATCATATTCAGTGATATTATCAAACTTTGCTTAGCGACCTATTATTGGTTTAGATAAAAGGTAATCATATTCAGATTGACCGGTAACTGAGGAATGCTATTCACATAATACAAATTAAGTAATGCAGGATTTTGCAAGTTTGTCCGAAACTCCAGCTCCAGAGGGGCTTTATTTCGACCAAATAGTTTATTTACAGTTTTCCACAACGTCCGCGCATCAGCATTCGAAAGTACGTAACTAAGGTAGGCCTTCTTTTCGTTACGACACGCAAGAGTAACATAATTGCTCAGCATTTTATAATATTGAAAATGCACAACACTGTACGAATTCTGAAACTTACGGCGAGTGGCGTCCCTTAGTGCCATTAGGTATTGGACATTATCCGTTAGCCAAGGTAAATGTCTTTTGGTCACACTGCTTTAGTCTTCAGAGGAGCATGGAAATCAATTACATTTAGAATTAAATCAGTAATATCAGTAATATCTTCAAAGTAATACATGCAAAAGAATGGCATATGCAATAGATCTGATGAAAAATGTTCAGTATTGAAAAATTTATAATCTCTCATTGTTTTAAATTGGGGTCGCGTTTCTTGAGTCAAAAATTTGAGGGTACAAAATATTAAATCATGATCTGTCATATGTTCAACAGGAACAACTCCACAATATTCAACTAGTGATCTATCCGATACTATAATGAGATCAATCAGCGTAATTATAGTAGGTGTAGTTACAATTTGCTCAAGACTGATGATTCTAAGAGAGAATTGAATGGCAGCACTGACCTGCTGGTTTTAATTAATGAAACAATGACTGCCATAAGATATCGCGACAATGTTATAAAGCCGATAATAGTGCCATTTGCTGCGGCAACAGGTGTAATGAATTTGTTTTTATTGATAATAATGCACGTCCTCACCGTGCAAGAATTGTAAATGATCGGATAGAACATCATGGAATTAGGAGAATGGAGTGAGCATGCTTGGACCGAGATGTCTCTCAATTTAACCAACTTTAATAGCCTTCCCAAACCTTACAGCAGTTGTCTAGGGCGTTGCAAGCAATTTGGGAAGTCATATCTCAGGACTTTGCCGACACTTTGATAATGAGTCTTCCCAATGGAATAACAGTATTAAGGCGAACCAAGGGTGGGCCTACACGGTATTAATTTGCTTTAATTCATCAATAAACCAACTTTTTAAGTCGTTATTTTACTCTCATTTGTACAAAGATCTTGTTTCTTTTGATTTCTTTAATTCTATCACATGGATCTACATTTCCTTCTTAATTTTTACATAAAAAAGAAATCATTGTTGAATAATAAAGAAAGAGAAAGTATTTTGAGGAAAAAGGTTGAACAGGTGAAGGATTTGTTTTTATTGATGATAATGCACGTCCTCACCATGGAAGAATTGTAAATGATTGGATAGGATATCGTGGGATTACGAGAATGCTCACCAGACATAAATTGCATTGATCATGTTTAGGCCGAAATGGCCGGGCAATTCAACCAGATCCAACAGCCTCCCCAAATTTTACAGCAATTATCTAGGGTGTTGGAAGCAATTTGGGAATCATACCTCAGGACTGTATCAATAATCTGATAATGTGTCTTCCCGATAGACTAACAGCATTAATGCAAACCAGGAGTCGACCAACACGGTATTCATTTTCTTTAATTCATCAATAAAATAACTTTTAAGTAGTTAAGTAGTTAGAAATTCGTTTCACATGGATCTGCATTTCTATTTTAAAACTTCTACGTCAAAATTATAAATCATTGTAAATATCCACTTCAATTATAGTTGAGGAGTGTAGTTTGATCAGGTGTAATTGGTTAATCAACATTCATTCGCAGAAGAAAGTTTTAATTTAAACAAAATTTTATAAACCAGTTGCAGTTGAAGCTTTCTGACTTCACCGTGTTTGCAGACGAAAAAGAAAAGGGCGGCTGCCATTTCTTGAGTGAATAATAATCATTGCGATTTCTATTTCAGTTCTTTCATATGCAGCTGCGATATGATGCCGGCCGTGCAAAGTGTAGGTATTAAAGTAAGTTTCGTAGTTCGTTAGGAATTTTATTTTTCGACTTTGTTTATGAGATGATTATTTTAGGAGCGTGGAGTTGCTATTATATTTATGTTCTGCAGAATGTTTCAAATATATTGGTATGTAAGCAAACCCTACGTGGTACAAATAAATAATTATGAAAGGTGATTTACCTGCTTGGGATCAAACGAGGAAGTTTTGAAACGTTATTATTCATTCATTATTTCCTACAATTTTTTCATTGACTACCAAAATATGAGCTTGTCTTATATGATAAGTAAAGACAAATTAATGTGCTATCTTTTGCCAGGGTGTTGCTAAACGTTCGGAAGTCGTAATAAATTCGAGGAATGTTTTCTTGAAAAGGCTGGTCCTTTTATTTTCGGATTTCCTCGAAAAATGATAACGGGAAGAGCATCTCGTTGACAATGAAGGCGCAGTATTTATTGCCCGGAAAAGTTTTGTTGTCACTTATATTTATGTTATTTGACTTCCTCCGGCGGGTCAGCGTTAAATGGCTCGAACTTATTTTGCTTGCTTTCTTGTTAGCGTTTTTCTGAAGTATTTATGTGTACTAGATTCTGCGGGGTAACCTCGTCGGCTAATACCTTACGTCAAAATAAGTCGTAAAACGAATTTTTAAATTATTTACGTTCGTTCGTGCGATTGTAGGTGCCTCCTATAAAATGTGGGACCTAGTTTAATTTTAAAATTAAATAACATCACTTGTATTGGACGACGTTATTTGCGTTAGTGTTCTACTTTACATACCCCAAATTTTTTGACCCAAAGCTAATTACCGTTCTTCTTTATATCCTGGCCTAAAGGCCGTTTTACAATACCCTGTTTCTTGTACAAGAATTTCTCCATCAATGTATATTATTTCATTATTTTTTCAAGTTGCATATCACTTTCTTTCCTTTTTGAAGTATCAAGTTTATTTATTGTTTATATTTGGCCTCCTCATAACGAAGGATTATGGAATTATCTGAAGTAAAGATAAGAAGAGTAGACCAATCCTATTTTTTGTTATCTTTGTAATATCTGATTACCTGATGGATACAATACAATATCCATCACTTATGATGATGTTTTAATATTGTCAGTAGTGAGATAATTTCCTTGTGCTGGATTTCATTTAAAAAACAAATGGTAACGTTTTAATCATTTCATATTTAGAATACAATGGCCAAATCCAATTATATGTAATACGTATTCTTATCCACATAATTTCTGTTTCTATAGCGTTTAAAAACCAAGTAGGAGTACTACTATTTATATCGTCCTTCAGATTATAATAATCTTCTAAAAGCTCAAAGCCATTCCAAAACTCAAAACAAGAATTAATTTATTTGATAACCTTGCACGGGGATAGTACGGGGCTTATGAAGATGTGTTGGCAGCGCGGGTAACAGTTATTTACGAGCGCAATAATTTCGTGTGGAAGAGTAAAAGACTTTGAAATATTCGGTTGTAAATAAATTGATGAGTTACATACGAAGCATTCAAAGGTTAATGTTATCCGGAAAATATACAAGCGACAGATGCCGCCGCCTTCCCAAAATTAGACGGGCGCAAACAAAAACCTAACAAAATTGTTGACAAGTTGATTTTCAAAGGATCGCCGCTGAAAATATTTGGAACGCCTTTGTGGCCGGTTATTAGGCAACATGCAAACACGTACGTTTGTCACGCCGACAAGAATAATACGAGGAAGACTCGCAAGCAGTACAAAAAAAGAAGTGTTAATGACTAACTTCTAAGGCGACACAAATATCTCTTCGCGAAAATCATTTCGGATGTCACGTTGTTTGCATGAGAAATTAAAAGCAATGCTTCTTGTACCACCTTTGTTCTTTGAGCTGAAGCTTTTTTGACCTGGAAACGTCAAATTGATGAATCTGAAATTTAATTCAATTAATAAAACGAATCCATCAAGAGTGTCTGATGCGGAATTTTCGTTCTATTTTATAAATAAAAAAGAATAATTTGTTCCTTCGCCTTAACTTATTTTTTTAATTCTAATTATACACTGGTCAACAAGTGAAGTGGATAATTATAATTGTACTGAAATTTTTCTTTCGAAAGAGTTGTTAAATAGTTTGCTCTGTATACTGTCACTCTACTGTTTTATAGCGAATATTTTTTGTAAGTTTTTTATTGTTTTGTGCTGTTAACGCTTTAATAAAAAAAAGGTTGGAATATGGCTCCAAAATGTTAACAAGTAAGTGAAACAGAATTGCTTAACAACATTTCTGATCACCATAGAAATGTACGTAATTTGTGCGCAAAGAAACCCAATACACACCCACGGTTGACGGCGGATCAACGTGCATGCAGATATCGCTGGGCGAAAAAGCATTATCATGGAATTTTCAAAATTGGAGATATTGCCTCTTTACCGACGAATCGAGATTTCGTTTGTACAAGTCTGGAAAGAAAGAGAACAACTTACAATGAAAATTTAATGGCATCAACCATTCTTTTTGGCAGAGGATCAATTTGTGTCTGGGGAGGCATATATTTTGGTGACCACACTGACCTGCTAGTTTTATTTAATAAAACAATAACTGCCTTAAGATATCGCGACAGTGTTATATAGCCAGCTGAAATAGTTCCAATTTCTGGTGCAATAGTTGAAAGATTTGTTTTTTGATGATAATGCACGTCATGGCGGAGAGTTTGTTAGTGTAGCCCTAAGATCTCAGATCAAATGTAATGCAGTTTTCATATAATCACCATATCGAGTTATGTGCTGCTGGTTTTACCCTTAATTCAAAAAAGAATTGCTGCTCTTGCTGTCTATCGGCCCCCGCAGGGTGATATTGATATGTTCTTTACTAATTTATCCTCCTGTGTCCTATATCTTGAGGCTAGGTATGACAATATCATTGTGTGTGGTGATTTGAATATTGACTACAACAAAGACACACTACAAAAACAATATCTACAAGACATTTTTGATTCATATAATCTGATTGTTAGCCTAACACAACCTACCTGCATCTGCACTAATTCAAATAACATCCTAAATAAGAGTGCCATGGATTATTTAGTAAGCAATTTATCTCCCACTTTAACGGAATCTTACATAGTTAATGCAGGTATAGCCGATCATCTTGCTCAAGTGATCATCTGTAATTTTCAAGTCAGCTCGCCTGCATGACTTTCAATTGTTACTTCATTCAGAGTCAATAATGAAGAAAATCTTATGAGTTTCAAAAACTATACATACTAATGACACAAATACTGCTTTTGCGTACTTTTTCGAGTTGTTTCAAAATCTGTTTAATGAGCACTGCCCTGCTACTCAAAAGATAGGAAGACCGAGGGCAAAATGTAACTTGCATATAAAAAATTGGTCACACCAGACATTATTGCTGAAAGCGACAAACTAAAAAAGCTTTGGTAGCTACAGTGTAATTTGAATGAATCAACACTTAAAGACTATTATAGAATTGCTAAGAACAAATTTAAAGCTAAACTAAATAATGCTAAGAAGCATTTTTTTGGTTTAAAGGTAAAAAATGCTCCTAGCCCCTCCAAAGAAATAAGGAATTTAATTCACAATTGGGCGGTCTCTCAAAAGAGTCCAAAATAAAAGAAATCATAATTGGTGAACCAAAAGTAACCGATGAATCTATCAAGCAAATCATTTCGCCTCTTATTTTTCTACTGTGGCCCAAACTGCAGTTGAATATTGTTTTAAGCCAGACTAACCAGTTACATGTACCTACTCAATTAATGTTACTAATTCTATTTGGGTTGAGAAAATAATCCCTGGTGATATAATTAAAGACTTCAAAAATTTGAGAAACTGTAACACCAGTAGCTATGATGAAATAACTGCACAAACGCTTAAATATGTGTCTGAGGTCTCTGCTAAGCCTTTGGTCTATCTTGTAAATCTGTCCCTAGACCAGGATGTTTTCCCAGATATTCTTAAAATAAGTACGGTAGTCCCAGTTCTTAAAAAGGGCGATAGTCTTCTACATGAAAACTACAGAGCTACTCAGTACTTTTTCTAAACTCCTAGAACAGGTAGTTTATACAAAATTAATTGCTTATTTAAATAAGCTCAATTTAATATCAAAAGGCTCAGTACTTTTTCTAAACTCCTAGAACAGATAATTTATATAAAATTAATTGCTTATTTAAATAAGCTCAATTTAATATCAAAAGCCCAACATGGTTTTCGTAATAAACTATCCACAGAAACTGCCACCTGTCGGTTTATCCAAAATATTTATGATGACCTTGATGCTGGAAACTTTGTCATTGGTTTATTTTTTAACCTCATACGTGCCTTTGACTCGATTGATATTAAGTTTGCCAGTACTAAACTTTATCAAGTGAGGAGTGAGGGGGCTCTTTATTAAATTGGTTTGAATCCTACCTGTCTTCTAGGTCATTCTTTATCTGATGACTAATAATATTAATCCCACAGGATTCGGTCCTGGTACCACTTATTTTTATCTTATATGTTAACGACGTGCCTGACAACATTAAAAAAGGCGCTTATACTTCTATTGTGGTCTCTTCGCCGAATTCTGAGGAACTTCGAAACGATGTGATCGAAGTGGTGAAGGATTTTAAAGAGTGGTTTTTACAAACAAGCTCATTATCAACTTCAAAAAAACAGAATGTGTTTTCTTCTCTAAAAAGAGAGAGTTACCTCAAGGTTTTGTATTGGATCTTGGACAAAGAGGCCTCTGCATTTCCACTTGTGTTAAATTCCTTGGAATGTATTTAGACTCCGCTTTGACATGTAATCATCAAATTGACAATGCTTGCAAGAAATTAAATAAAGCATGCTATGCATTATCGAAGCTTAAATCTCTTGTTAACAGTGATGATCTACTTAGCATTTATTATTCCCTTGCTTACTGTTATCTAGCATATGGTATCATTGCATCGGAACAAGGCACTAATATTAATAAGTTTTTATTATTCAAAAGCGGCTTCTAAGAATAATGTTTGGGATTCCTGCAAGGAACTCGTATAGACCTTTCTTTAATTCACTTTATTGACACTGGCATGTATCTACATTTTCGCTTGTGTTAAATTTGTTTATATAAAAACACAATTGTTCAGTGACAACACCATGCGTGGCTACCCAACGAGATATGGTGGTTTGTTTAAAACTAATCAACACTCCATGACTCTTTTTGAGAGATCTCGCTTTGCAGCAGTTCGCATTTTCAATCGCCTGCCTGGTGAAATGAAACACATAAGTGACTTACATACATTTAAACGTCGAGTAAGACTTTTTATGTCGTCACTCATTTTATACTCTTGATGAGTTTTTTAACTTTGTTGTGTAGGTACTGATACCGCAGTGGACTCATTCTTATCAATGTTGTTTTTACTTTTCTTTTCTGACGAACACATCTGTTTTGTAACAGCCTATATGAAATAAATGAATTTGAATTTGACCGTTGGTTTTAATTAATAAAACATTGAGTGCCATGAAATATTGCGACAGTGTTATAAAGCCGATAATAGTGCCATTTACTGCGGCAACAGGAGTGAAGGATTTGTTTTTATTGATCTCACCATGGAAGAATTGTAAATGATCGGATAGAACATTATGGGAACTACGAGCATGGAGTGGCCACCCTGCTCATAGGCATGAATTGATTGAGCTTTTTTGGGCCAAGATGTCTAGGCAATTTAATCAGCTCCAACATGCTCCCCAAACCTTACAACAATTGTCTAGGACGTTGCAAGCATTTTTGGGAAATCATACCTGAGAACTTTATCACTAATTTGATAATGAGTCTTCCCAATAGAGTAACAGCATTAAGGCGAACCATGGGTGGGCCTACATGGTATTAATTTTCTTTAATTCACCGAAAAGAATTTTTTGAGTAGTTATTTTTCTCACATTTGCAATTTTTTTTTACCAATTACTCATTTTTTGTCATTGAAATCCTGCTTCTTTAGATTTCTTTAATAGTATCGTAACATCTAACGATGAAAAAATTGCATTTCTTTCCAAAAATTTGTGCATCAAAAAAATAAATAATTTTAAATATCCACTTTAATTGTTGAGCAGTGTATTTATGCATTTCGATATACTGTCATCTTTAATTGAAATTTTATGTACTCCTAATATTTAGGTCATCTTCTAAAACCAACATGTTATTTTATGTTCCACTGAAACATTAAATAAACCGCGAAGCAAAAAGAAGTTTTAGATTGTTACTAAATATTGTACGTATAACGAAATGCTGATATTTCAAACGTTTTTAAAAGCTACCAGATTAATAATTTAAATTTGTTTAAACTGTATTTAGGAAATTTACTTTAAATCATTTAACGTTAATCCATTTGACTATTAAACGTATTTTTAATGTTTACATAACGCATGCACTGGACTTTTACTGTTAGATACTTACGTAACGTAAACAACCACTTTAGTCTACTGTCAGTTTATTGATTATTTTATAAAGAAGAGGGCAAACATAAAACCCGAAGTACACTTAACACAAATGCTATATACTCAGAAAATATAAATGAAGGTTGGAGAGAAATTTTGTTGATTATGTATTTACCAAAAATTCATGGCCCTGTTTTATTTAGTAACTCGATGGAGGAGTGCTGTTCTGTAAATGTCTGTGACCTTAAATTTAAAATTTGCGCGCAACCAAAGTTCTATAAATAAATTATTTTTTCGTAATAAATCAATACATCCGTAAGTTAATTATATTTACGTAATATTTTTTAAACGAAATGAACTCGCATACGTAAAGTTGCTACGGATTTGCTGCGACTAATATAATGTAGCTATCTAATTGGCATTCTGCATTTCACATTGCTTTTAATTTCCTGCTGCATGAAGTGTCCGGTCAAGAGCAATTATAGTAATGGCACTAATTCAATTTATTGTCGATGCTGTATCACTGCGCTAAGCGAAACGATACGTCTTTTGATTGGAGATTTAATATTAAATAAATTTCATTAACACATAAATTATAAGCTTTCAGACGAGGTTGTTAAGTGGTGCTTACGGAAAACCTGACGAACTAATTCTATACACAGAAAATATTTTATTCTTTTGATAGGCAATCGAGGAAGTTTTCAAATCGAAAAAAAACTGTAATTACGGTTAAATTGATTAATTAAACACTGTGCTAATAGCATCGAATTACTTTTTGATTTGGTTCTACTAAATTTTACTTTTAAATCTCGTAAGTTGAAACCCGTGTATTCTATGATACGTGAAAAGTAGACACAACTTTGCACCTAGGGAATGATTGTATTTAATTACGTACAAAAGCAAAACATCGTAACATTATGATAGCTAAGTGTGTATAATCACTGTGTCGAAGTGACAATTAAAACTACGAAATTCATTAAAGTGAAATATGTTAAGTCTTCTAGATGAGCTTGAATTGACAATTCTTTTTTAATTTAATCTCTTGATTAATCTCAACAATTTCTCACTTAATATTTAAAATATTAAAATATATTGCCATTTTGTCACTGAGATATAAAAAAATTATGTTTCTGCGGTTCTCTGTCTATCACTTTAATCTTATCGAATTCGTATCGAAAGAATTCGCCTTGGGAAGAAAAAAAATACATTCCTGAATTCTATAAAATTTTATTTTCGGAGCGTGAAAAGATATCTATTGTTATTAGCGTGTTTTGTTGCATATCCTGAAAGCCCGAAAGCGTTTGGGGTTGGATATCTCGTGTTTTGAATCCAGACGTCACGTACAATTTTGTAATAATTGAATTGATCCACTTCGGTAAACAAGTGTAACGTTGTTGTTTACAACGTTTCAATAAGCAACATGTACAAATACATTGATTCTTCGTTGTTTGTTACTATGTTCTGAAGTAATTGGAAACCAAGAGGCATTATAGAATAAACAGCATTATAAATTGAGGCACTAAAAAAATATTTATTGCCTAACAGAAATACGTAAAACAAATGCAAAATTTATTGTAGCTTTTCTGTTATTTTTTTATATTTATTATAATTGTTTGCAATTTAAATTTAAAATTTTCTCTGATTCAAACAAATGTTGCAAGTTTCTAACAAGAATTATTATTTTACGTAAATCCTAATTGCTAGAAAATAACAGAACTTGTTTTTGTTAAATTGTTATCCTTATTAGGCATAATGTTGCAATCACATCTCTTTTGATCAATTTGTTTAGTAAAAGAGTCCAACTTGAAGCATTGACTTTTTAAATTCTATTGCGCCAAGAGAATTTAATCGGGAAAGACCTGAAATCGTCTGAATTATTTTTTTAACCAGACTTGCTGCATGGTTTGGTGAAATGTTTCTGGTAAATTAAAAAAAAATCGATTGGAATTGGGAGTGTCCCAATTCCAATCGTGTATATAATACGACAGGCTTCTAATTTTTTTGTTAGAAACTTGGGAGTCCGAGCAGAAACGAGCACATACAGATTTCCAAGTATTTAATGTTTCCCAAAACTCTACCAGTTAAGTACTTGGTTTACGTTGCCAAAATAAAATATCTACTGACTTCTTAATTTAAATAATTTTACAATATTATTTTTTTAGTACAACGTAAATAACAAAAAAAATTATGATACTAAAAGAGAATGCTTTCAATAAGCTTTTCATTGATGTATCACAAGTAGGATAATGCTATTTAAAATTGGGTTGGTTGTGCCTTGAAGGGTAGGTGGGGATGGGTCATTTATTATATTATTTGGGTCCCGCTTCCGAACCACCTAAACGGCTTCGACTGTTAATATTGTTTTCCATTTTTAAAATATAGTAAAAAAATCATCGCTTATAATGAATTCTATTATTAATTATTTTCACATACAGAGCATGTTCCATAAGTGAGTTATCCACTAAACTTATACTTTTTTTAAATGGAATGTGTAGGATTTGGGCTTGGTTTTAATTATGATTTCTTTTCTGTAAAACTTTCATAACTTTTAAAGATGATAACTGTTTTATTACTCTTAGTGTCGTCGGAAGATTGTTTTAGTACTGTTTCTTTTTTGTTTTTCTCACAACCACGATATTTAGTTATTTCAAATCCCACATTCGAGCATTCCTGCCTCTCGATATTTCTTCATATGATCTACTGATGTTGACGTGGTCTGAGGAGCTTCACTATCGCCTATTTGAACAACATCATATCGGTCATTTCTTTTTTTATTAAAAATTTGATAAGGTTCTAAATATTTTAGATATAATTTAAGCCCTAGTCCAAATAGAGTTCTTTTAATTGCAACATATTGCGTCGCGTCTTTACATCTTTTGTTATACTGTTTTCTATTTTCTTTTTGCATCTTCAGTATACATTTCTCGGCTCTGGCTATTAAATCGTACAAATGAAATCAGGGGGCCCTGGAATAGGCCTCTTAGGATAATAGTTAAGCATAACATTTAATTTACACTTAGAAGGTATTGATCATCAATTTATCTTAAATAAGAAACAAATTTTGTGTTTAGTTTCGACCTAAAATCCTGATGGAAACATCCTTATTTTTAATTGTTCCGATTCTATTCGAACAGATTCTTAGTTTCTTTTTCTAATATAGATGTCATTTCAATTTCTTCTGGTTGTCGCATTTTTATTCCAACTAGCGCTTGAAATGGTATAGTATCCTGCCTTCTTTCTTTTCTGCTAAAATAAAATTACATAACAACTAACAAATTCTTCCAATTTTTCTCTTAGATTTGGGATGTAGAATTCTTCTTTAATACATTTAGCCGAAATGTCCGTTTTCATGAACCTTCCGTATAATATCAGTCTGGAGAAGAGTTGGCAACACTACTGCGATTCGATTTGCTATACCTTCGGGATATTTTCTAAAATATAATGTTCATACAATTGAAGCAGCTGTTTGATGATTTTTAACTTTTCTTCCTCGTCTTGTTTCATTGTTATTATTATTCCTTCAACAACGGCTCCAACTCCACTTAATGATGAATCTCTAATTCCAATATTTCTACATGGAACTACATAATGTCAACTGGGAGTGCGCCGGTGGTCTTGTGCCTGAAGGATCAAACCAGCCTCATTTACCAAGAAACCAAAAGAATCAGAATCAGAATCAGACGGTCGAGTCAGATAACTAGATCTGATCAAATCAAATGCTCATGTGGCTGAAAATTGGGAGATAGTTCTATTAACGAAAAGTATTAAACAAGTTTTACTGAACAACAGAAATGAGCAATCTTCAACAATTCTGTTCGTTTAAGAGAAGATTACGACGTCATATTCTTGCTGTAAAAACTTAAATGCGAAATTTATCAGTGAATTCTTCTAAACTTAGACGTATTTACGGGACTTCATATTCCACAGATGCTAAAATCACAGATTTTGGAAGAGAAACTGACTGTCAAAATTAATTCAGTCCCTTCACGAACATGACTGCAAGAAGTTAACCAAACTCCAACTGCATTCTCATTTATATTTTTTTAAACCAAATTTGGGAACAGTTAGTGAAGAACACGGTGAGCGTTTTCGTTAAGATATTGAACATATGGAAAAGCAATATCAAGGACGCTGGCATGTTATAATGATGGAAGGCTACATTTGGGGCTTCATTTGCAATCACGACACTTCGTTTCTCAAGCACAAAAACGATCCATGTTTTGAAGTTACTTCCTAATTTAAGTTTACTTTTACAATCTTTGAATTCATTATTTGTTAATAGAATTTTGTTTTTGGATGCTATTAAATGGCTTAAAAGTGGAAAAGCCCCAAGCTACGATAAAATTACATCGGAAAATAAACCATAGGGAAAAAGAGGGACTGAAATATTACTGATTGTGAAATTGCATTGATATTACTAATCTACAAAAAAAGAAACAGTAAATGTTGTAACAACAACATTTCACTCCTGAGTACGCCCATGAGAGCCTATGAAAAAATTAAGTGACACACAAAGTGGTTTTCGTGAGGGAAAAAGTATCCAGGACCACATATTCACATTAAAGCAAGTAACAGAGAAAGTATTAGCGCAGAACAAAATTTTGCCTCACTTGCATTGATAGACTTGGAGAAGGACTTTGATAAAGTACCAAGAACCAAAATTTGGGAGTCACTGCAGCGAAGATGAATAAATGAGTAAACAATGCAAATCATAAAAAGCCTGTGTGTGTAATATGGAAAAATAACAAATCAGATGTGTTTTTGACTAAAGAAGGACTGAGACCAGGATAAGGCTTAAGTCCCCTGCTTTTTATTACATGTGTGGATGACATAATCGAAAGATATGCAGATAAAGCACATAAACTAAATGTATGATATAAGAACTTACAAATGGTTAAAATATCTGCAGATGCATTTGCGGATGACGTGATGGTTGTTGCAAACAACGAGCAGAATCTACAAAATGACATGAAAATTTGGAATGAATTACTGAAAAAATCTGGAACGGTAATGAACAAAGATAAGACGAAATGTATAAGAATAGGAGACCAACGGAAATGAATATACAAGTGGAAGACACTAAAATCGAACAAGTAGATATATTTAGTAGTTCTAATGCGGAAATTAACATTAGAATGACAAATCAGTAGAAACCTACTATACGATGAATAAAGGGTTGATAAGAAAGAAGAAAGTGTCACAGAAAACAAAAATAAACATCTACAAAACAATTTACAGACCGATATTGACTTTCGCCTGTGAAACATGGGTTTTGACAAACAGACAGAAGAGTAAACTACAAGCAGATAAAATGAAGCACTCGAAGAAGGTTAAAGGTATCACAAAAAAAGAGAGAATTAAAAACAATTGAATTGGTGCATGAGAAAAACGACAAGTAGTAGAAGTATGGAAGACAAAAACACCATAAGAGGAGGAAAAAAGGTTGACCTAAAAAGACATGGGATAACAGTAGAACTAAGTGTTGTTGTTGGTGAAGACAGGAAGTACTTGGGAAGAAGCTAAACGAAAAGCGCAAGACAAGAAAGAATGGTCCAAATTCGTATACCAATGATGGCATACATAAATTCACACCATAGCTGCTGATAGAAGTGGATACTGATTATATATACAGGGTGTTTCGTAACTTCATGAAAATAAATTAAAAATGAAAGTTTACATGAAAATGAATAGAATTAACCATTTTTTGTTGAACAAAGTGTTATTAAATTTTCGAGAAAATAAATGATTTTGTCGAACGGGTAAACCGTTTGAACGTCTCTGGTTTAAGTTTATGATGTTTACGAAGAATATGAGTGATGTAATTTATTGTTAGTGTAAGTGGAAGTGGTTGCACGAAAATTTACTAAAAAAAACAGCAGAATTTACAAATAGTGAGATTGTTGACATGAATCTAGTGTACGGTGAAAGTGGGCAAAACGCATTAGCGGCAGCATTTTCCAAACGGACATTTGCCAACCAGTGCCACATTTCTCTCTGTTGTGCAAAGAGCGAGGGATACTGGAACTTTAAGAGCAGGCCGTTCGTGCTCACCTCGACGAAATTTTTCCTGGTAGATGGATTGGAAGAAACGGACCGATCAGGTGGTCTGCACGCCTGATGTAAATCCGTTAGATTATTATCTGTGGGGACACGCAAAAGCGTTGGTATACGAAGAAGAAATCAATACGTTCCAAGAATTGAACGATCGTATTAACGCCACTTCTCTCTCTGTTCAACAACAAAACATGTTTCACAACGCGGTGTGTATCATTACTTCGCCGGGCAGATTTGTGTTTACGAGCGGCCGAGGGAAGGAATTTTGAACACTTATTGTGACTCAGCCGGCACTGAGCCAGAGATTCTAAACATTTGTCGATGCGTTATCAGTTGAGGGTAAGTTTCATTTTGTTTTTATTTCTGTTTTTATTTACATGCATTTATGCACATATCTCATTGCACCACGCCATTATTTCTTTTTCACGAAGTTGCGAAATACCTGTAGAAGTTTATGTTCTTTTGTTTGCAGTTTGTTGATAGTGCTATCGACACAATGAGGAAATTTCTTGCATGACAGAGCCTAAACTTCTAGTAAAAACCAATTAACTAAAATAAACACGAACTTGATCAATCTTTATTGCCTAGTATTGAGTAAGATACTTTTACATTTCAGCTATTTTACCCAATTGCTATAACATTGTGAATGCTTTGATTTAGAGCTAAAGTAGTTCAATAAAAATTACTTTTAACAGATCTATCGAAATGTGAAATAAAAATATACACATTTCATTTAAAAAAAAGTATAAGTTTGGTGGATAACTCACTTATGGAAAATGCTATGTATAAATGAATACTTAACTAATAAAGCTGATAACTTCCTTTATAATTAATAGTTAAGGAGCTATTGAAGAAATCCATACCAACAGTGCGCCCTGTATAAAAACTAAGATAACAATTTTATCTGTAGTATAAACAATGTAATTGTATTTGACTTCTAAAACACAAAGGTTTCGTATTTTATTATTACCAGCCAGTATATCTAGTGATAAATACAAAATTATACACATTCATTAAGATGTCCCACATATTCCAGACGCGGTATCCTCAGCCGATTGCAAAGTGTGAAAGTTCAGCGAATGATAGGCTAAAGAAATAATGAGTAATTTATCGTAAAATATATTCATTTGTGTTACCTACTTCATTAACTACCCAATATCTTGTTATACAAGAAAAGAACGATTGAAATTTTATAACAAACACTCCACTTAAGAAATCTGTGTTGACAAAACAAAGCCATTATTTATTATAACACTTCCAAAGACGTGTGCAAAAATTAATCCCATTGCTTACATGTTCCGAAAGTGGAAAACATCGGCATTATCTACTCAGCTGACGCTCGTGCTTGCTTACTTGCGCCGATATCTCAACCGAAAAATCGTTGATTTGAAGATGAATGCCGGATTACGTAAGTACGAATTTATCGTTCGGTTCACGAACATAAGGGGCACAAACGTCCGTACCCACCGTTTCAAAACAAACATTACACAACGACGTTCCCCTGACAACAATAATTGTTAATTTCTAATTTTAGCGTATTTGTTCCGAGTGTATGAAATCGATTTATTTGATGGATGCACTTTGTTGGTGATGATGATGATGCAAGGCACTCCACATGCAATATTTTTTTTTAATCTTCATGAATATGTACTATTCTAGAAACCGTAGTGATTAATAGTGATAAGCTATCGCTGTAATTCAGTGAATAATGAGACTGTTTGTAAAAACCGATTATCATCGTGTGCTGGGTTTTGAAATGCAACCACAGAAACTCTACTTATTATATAGGTTGCCTCACCTTTTGTGTGTATGTCAGTGAACGAATCATATTAGTCAAGGCTGGTGGTGTTATTGGTCAAATTTATGTCATTGCCCAATAAGAATATTTCCGACGAGTGCCAAGAAATGGTATCACTTATTAACCGCTGTGTAAATAACTTGTAAATTTTAATCATATCTGTATTTAAACTGTTGCTTGTATGTGTACCTAAATAGAAATATAAATTATGAATTTACAAACTCATGTTGAAATACGCTGGCATGGATTTTAATTTCGTCTACGATTTTAACTTGTTTGAGCATGTGACTCTACCACACCAGGCTAAGAACGTAATCTCTATTTTAAATTTATGATTACTCCCAATAGATACCAAATAGATGTTTGAATTCTTGTGCTGACAGAGAAGCAGTTTTAAAGCAGTTTTTTTTTTTCTTTTTAGATATTGTTAACATCTCTTCCTGAAATTTGGCTAACGTAATTTCGCACAAATTATCTTGCATATTTGCAGTAAATTTAATTGCTTGCCACTGTTAAGATATGGAAGTATTGCGTCAGTAGAGGTCCTCTATTATTAAATTGTTTATGGTATCTCCCGATCATTCGATAAATGAATCACCTATTTTGTGCCCGTTCCTCTTGTTTATCGACAACTTTATGTAAGGTTCAGAGTTTAAATTTTATCAGACGGACGGCAAGGTTATGCAAAACAGTAACCTTGAGGTTTTGTTTGTTGGCAACACATCGTGTTTGCTTTGATAAGACGTGGACGTTCGTAATAAAACTATTTTTAAAGAGTTATGTGCCATAGGAGAGAACTTCCGACATTCGTTTGTTACGAATTATCTGCATAGCAAATATTGTGGACTCCGTTTATTAGGATTCAGGGACACGGTTCGCGTCAAAACCGTTTTATTTTCGGTGTGTTTCATGTCCAATGATTTTTGGAATTCTGTAAATATGTTTTGCGGCCAATATTATCGAACGTATGTATGTATTTCGAACCAGTTGCAGACAAGAGTTATTGACATGTTCTCGAAAAAAAAAACAACTTTAATATATGAATTCTCAAAGTGATTTGTGTACGTGACCTTTGAAACAAGAACTAAATTAAAATTCACACAATTGATTTTTTTCTCCAATCATATTTTGAAAATATTTTCTAAAATACAAAATATAGAATGGGTTAAGACACATTAGAAATCTGGTCTTTAGTAGTTGTTAAAAGTGGTACGTGCAGTAAGTTTGAAGTGTTAATTGAAACACAAATAATTGAGTTATCATTCCCGGGTTCAACCTAGGTCAGAGAATAGAAAACCTCGTCGATGCTTACATAATAAAACCTTCAAATATTTAACAATTAGTGTCGCAATTGAATGTAGAATTAAATAGGAAAACTATGCAGGTGTCTCACGTTCTATACAATTGTAAAATGTAAATTATACCACAACACATATTTGTTTTTGTTTGTGGTGGTTAAATAGGAGAACATTTCTTGAATACTAACTTAACTTTTGATACCCGTTTTTTTTTTTATTTGCATTATTCTTGTTCTTGGCACTTTCTCAGACGAACGTGTCCTGATTCTGCTAAATGGTTGATACATGAATTGATGATTAAATTAAATTAGTCACCAAGATCAACAAATTTAATCAGTTTATCAGTTTTTGCACGTTTCTTCCGCGTCACATCTAATTAGTACCCTACACTACATCATAAATACTAGCGGAAATTTTTCTGAAAAAAATAGTTTTAATGGTGCACGCGGTAATATCGTGAGTATGTTTACCAAAAAAACAGGCGCAAATTTGTTACAATGAGTGCCTGGTTAGGATGGTCAGTTAGCGTATCATTGTCAGCAATTATGAACCTGTTGGTAATAATTAAACTTGACCCGAACAAAATAGGTAGATCTTACGTATTTTTTTTCATCGTCGGATTCTTTGCTTAATGTAGTTGACCTTATGGGAAATTTCGATAGTTTCAATTCAACAAAATGTACATAGGTGATTCTTGAATAGACCGAATGAAAAATGGCATCTTTATAGACAGACATAGAAAATGGCTTTGATAATACCTCATTTAAATCTAGAAGAAAAGTTGCTATAAAACGTGGTATTAATCCACAGACAATTCGGTGGATGAAATCAGTGCTGGAAAGTCAGATGATGACGCCTTCATTAGGAGGGGTAGAAGTAGCAAAGACAAGGTAGATCAAATCAGTACCGGAAAGTCAGGCGGTGACGCCTTCACTAGGAGGGGTAGAAACAACAATAGCCACACCAAAAATGTGGTTTAATTATCACTGCTGTGGACTATTCTCGTCGACAATCTACTGAAATAAATGACTAACGAAGATCTTCATGTTCTTGGTTATACCTAGTCATACTCACCAGAGGAAAGCATGATTGCCTAATCTCCAACTTAATACAAAATAGTATGAATATTATCTATCTATGGTGCCATAACGTTGAACTCGATGTAAATCCTAAAAAACGTTATAGTACCATAGTAGCTCAGTTTAATCGCCCCCCGTTTAATCGGTCTCTCTATATAGCTCTCCAAAGAGGTGAAATATCTAGGAATAACCCTGGATACGAAGCTCAAATGGAAAGCTTATGTCGATAAGTTTTAAAGGTAACTTTTTGGGCTTGTCGCAAGCTCTTTGGTAAAGCGAATGATTCAATGGCTATATACGGCAATGGTATAACGAATAGTTATTTATGCCTATTAGATGTGGTGGACAAAGACCACTGAGGTAACAATGCAAAATAAACTGTAGAAATTGCAGCGATCAGCATGTCTGGGAATAATAGGGGCCATGAATACTACCCCAACAGCAGCTCTGGAAGTCTTGCTAGGCATCCCACCACTTTCATTACAGATGCAGAGGGAGGACGTGCTAGTTTCCTTGAGGCTAACCCGGGTGATCGCACAGGTCACCTTAAAATACTGGATTTTTGGGCAGCCAGACATATTAGAAAAAACCTCAGACATGATGTCGATGTTTGATATACTTTATGGAGTGGACATTAATAGCCGACATATGGTTAAAATCCAAATAGCACAGTTAGGCAAAAAGTCTCCATTTAGTACAAGGACGGATCAAAGACTACAAAGGGGACAGGCATAAGAATTTGCAGCCCCAAGTACCAGGTATAAATAGCCTTAGATATTATCCCAACGATTATGCAAGCCGAAACACTTGCAGGAGTGATCTTCAGTCTCAACGACTAACGCGAAGCAGCAACAAGACCAACAGCAGCAGCATCACCACCAGCAGCAGCCCTGAGGAAGTTCTTCTGCAACGAAGAACGAAACGTCGGCAGTAGAGAAATCCGAGACACGCGGTTCCAACCGGAAGCCAAGAATTCAACACTTGCAGGAGTGCTTTAAAAGGAACACAAAGGGCAAAAAGATATATACTCTATCTGATAGTCAGGCAACTAACCAACTAAAATGGATACCGGACCATGAGGATGAGAGGGGAACGAGGAAGCTGACAAACTTGCTGAGACTTCTCCCATAGGTTAATAGTTAATAGTGGTCTAAGTAAGACAGTGAAGAAAAGAGACCGAAAGGTGGATAGAAATAAAGAAAATATCCCTGCATAAAGTTTCAGGTCAAAGACAGGCGAAGATATTTATTAATTATTCGTCTAAAATTAAGAATTAAAGACTACTGGCCACTGCACTGTCAGGCACCACCTTAAAAAAAATGGGCTTGGGAGAAAGTGAAACATCCAGATTATGTGAATCTGAGCAAATTGCAAATGCGTGGCAATAGCTGGATTTCGGCTTAGTAACTTAAGCAGTGCGAGTCTGATACCTGATGAAGTGAAAACTAAACTTCTTAGGACCATTCTGCACTTGGCTGAAAAGGTTGGGTTTCTAGCATCCTAATTACACGTAGGGTTAGAATAGTAGATTAATTTGGTTGCAGTTCGGTGAGGTTACTTAAAAGCCTTTCGATCTTTCTTTAAAAGTTTTTCTTTTTCGTGTTAAATTCGATCGTCTTTTGTTTCAACAATTTTGTAAGATTTTAAACTTACATTTGGTGCACGTCTCCAGGTGGATTAAATTTATGTTTTTTTTTTCGTTTTACATTGTATCGTCTTTTGATTCACTGCTTGTCAATATTGGTTCAGGTTTGCGTCCTGTTTTTTAATCTTTTTTAAATGTTTTTTTTCGTGTTATATTCGATCGTCTTTTGTTTCAACGTTTTTGTTAAATTTAGATTTATTTCGTGGCTTTTGTTGTTTTTCGTTTTGATATGGTTGACTTTTGTTTCAATATTTATCCGATTTTGACCTGCAGTTGTTTTTTTTTAAATTTTTTTTAATCGTTTCATTTTCAAGGCAAATTCGATCGTCTGTGCTTGTCAAATTTTGGTTCAAATTTGCTTCTTGTTTTTTGGTCTTTTCAAAAACTATTTCTCTTCATAATATGTAATATTAATAATTTTATTTCACATTTTGTATATCCGTTCGTCTTTCGTTTCAATATTTTTGTGACATTTTTAAATTTAGATTTGTTTCATGTCGCATTAAAAAAAAATTGTTTCATTTATTAATGCCAATAGTTTTTTGTTTTTTTTTCTTTTGATTGTTGTTTATCGCATTGAGTTCGATTGTCTTTGGTTTCAATACTTGTCAATTTTGGTTCAGGTTTGTCTCTTGATTTTTAATCATTTTTTAAATGCTCTTTTTCCTCTTTCCAAATTCGATCGTCTTTTGTTTCAATATTTTTGTCAGATATTTTAAATTTAGGTTGGTTTAATGTCTTTTGTTTCAATGCGTGTCAATTTTGGTTCAGATTTGTATTTTGTTTTTTAAACGTTGTTTTTTTTTTTCGTGTTAAATTCGATCGATCGTCTTTTGTTTCAATATTTTTGTCAGATATTTTAAATTTAGATTGGTTTAATATCTTTTGTTTTTTTTAATTATTTCCTTTCATATTATCATGTACAACCGATTGTCTTTTGCTTCAATTTTTTTGTCAGATTTTAAAATTTGTTTCGTGTTTAAAAATTTAAAAAAAATTGCTTATCGCATTGAGTTCAATGTCATTTGTTTCAATGCATTGAAATTTTAGTTCAGGTTTGTCATTTGTTTTTTAATGTTTTTTTAAATGTTTTTTTTTTCGTCTTAAACTCGATAATCTGTTTGGTTTGTTAATTTTTATAATTTCGTTTTGTGTACGCCATTCAATGAGAAACAAAAAAATTGTATTATTGTAGAAGACGAATTATTAACACAAAAATGTACAAAGTCTAACAAAATTCAATACGTGCGTTCGGTGTGTTATTTTTTTAAAACGACGCAATTACCTGTCTTAAATTTTTGTTCGCTTCGATGTAAATATTTCACTTTTGTACACCTTCGCCAATTTCTATAAAACACTTTAACATTTAATATTAGTAAAGAAGACAGTGGTTTAGAAATAACAAATCAAAAAAGTAAATATAAATCAAAAAAAGTTTATATCCTTAAATATAAATCAAAATAGAGTGTATCCGTAGATACGTATTTCGGCAGCTACGCTGTCATCTTCAGTACACACATACACTTACAAGTTAAAGGCAGTTTATGAAGTCTTGAGTTGGTATAAATATTATAACATGTCGTATTTATCGTAGTTTTCGTACAAGTTTAATTATCCCCATAAGTATATTTTATAGAGATAGTAAAATTCAAGAGAAATGCAAGTACTGTAAGAGATTGTGTCAAATTTTGACAGCGGCCTACCAGGAAGTTACAAAATCTTAAATCGTTTAGTCATCGTCGTCCATAGCCTACTTCAATACTGTAAAAACAATTAAATGTTCGATCAAAACTTTGAAACTCTATATTTCACAAATTGTTTGAATAAAATATCAAGTGTTTTATTTTATATGAATGAGATTTTATACTCCTTTCAAAAACTTAAAAATATATAGGGTGTTCTGCATGAAAAAGTGCCTTAAAGAAGTTTTTACAGAAATTGAAAGTTTTCATAAACAAAAAGTTATGAAGGTTTTTAGAAAACGTAGAATTTTGAAAAACGCCCTGTAGCTCCTAAGCGGTATAAGGTATCAAAATGCGGTTTTCACCATTAACTTTGTCTTAAAAATCGAGCTCCTGGGACCGAGATCAGTTTTTGTCTAGCTCTTCTAAAAATAGGTGTTTCCTATTAAAAGTGTCGAATTTGGCCCACCCTGTACATTTCAGGTAAATTTTAAATTAATTATTCTCTTCTATTAGTATTTTTTTGATAGTCTATTTAGGATTGACTAGGAAATGTGAAAAAAATAATTTCTATAAATAACTTTAAATGGCTGATACGTAATTATTCAAATAAGTGTTAAAATAAGTTAATATTTTTTATATAAGAGTGCAAAACAAGGTTTCATTCAATTAGATGTAAATATGTGTGTATAATATAATCGTTGGTTCGACAGCTGAAATTAAATTAAGCTCTCCATTATTCTAACTGGTTGCATCATCGAACGTGTTATTTTTACCAATAAATTATTTTTCGTTCCAGGCATGTAGATTACAAGGACAGCACCGGAGTTAAATACACCGATGCTAATCGAATCGAAAAAATAATCGCGATTAAATAAAAGGTTCTACGATCAAATATTGAAATTGTAAATGGGGTCAGATGAATGCAATGGAATGAAAATACGTTATTCAAATAAATCTGTTATACAATTCGCTTCGAAGACCCGAACAAAACAATGTGCCATTTGCACACGTAATTGTGATTTGAATACGTGATTTGAATACTTGATGATAATTTGAAAAGTGCCCTGCACAATTAGGTTAACCGCTCATTACGTACAATTTTCGGTCATCAGTGACTAATTAGTTAATGATTTTTTTTATTCCGCACCGTTTGGTCTTTTGTGTGTGCTTTTTAAGTTTGAAATTGGTCTCGGCTCTGTTGTCCTCGTCGTCCTTGAATTTTAATAATTTATTTAAAGTTTCGAATTACGCTGCAATAAATTTTGTTTATCTTCAAAGTTACACTTGAACTTTTTCTATGCTCATAGTATTTGTTATTTTCAATCACAAAAAAAAATTATAGGTATGTACATATTTTTAAAGCTATTTTTTGCTTTATTACCTCATAATGGAATTTCAATTGACATTTCCTTGAGGAAATATTTTGTTAGGGAGTTTTATAATAAAACGTTAATCAAAACATTTTAATTTAATTTTTAAAGTATTCATGTGGAATTAACAATTACAATTAAACTTATTTTTTTGTAAAAAAAAAACACTAATTAAATCTAGATAAGGTCATTCAATTTCATTTTCCAGTTTTATTTGGTTTTAATTATTATCGTTGCTACTAAAACTTAATGAATTATAATAGTAAAATAAATAATGATTATCACTCTTATTGTTAGACATTGTACACACAAAAGAATACGTCTGCCGCTTTACCTAATTCCGATGAAAACAATATATTGTTAATGCCGACTAATAGTGGCGGTAACATTTTGGAGTCGGAGATTTGACATATCTTATCGGACATTTATGTATTTAACCAGAGCCCATGCATTCCTACAGATTTCCGAATCTGGTGATGTATGAAAGTCTAGCTTTCGTAAATACAAAACCAGATTTTACCGGCGCTAAAGAAAATATACGCTTGGAAAAATATTGACCAACTATTCTTTCCTAACTGGCGTGTAAATATTTTGCTCGTAAGTTCCTATCATTATATGCACTTGAATTTTTACGCGTCATTAATATAAGTCTACTGTAGTAACGATAAATCTTTCATTATTCCGAAAATTATTAGAATTTGGACGCCTGGGCCCATCACCCTGATGCCCCCAAACTCCAGTATATGAGGAGAGGCGTCACAGGCTACATACTTCCGGTCAAACAATTAAAAAACCCAATTTTAGATCAATTTCTAAGAAATAGCCGAAAGTATATCTTTGTAATTACACAGATGACAGATAAGTAATTATTAATGGAAACCAACTGATCCTTTCATAGGTTTTGTTCCCAACTCGAGCATGTGATTTTCGCAGCTCCACAAAGTCTAAAGAGATAGGAGCACTTATAAACAAAAACAACCCGTCTGCCAAGTCGTTGCGTAACCAGCACCGAATAAACAGATGTGCTCTTAACGTCAGGCGAACGTAAAATGGCGTAAACACGGGGGCCAACCGAAAAAGTTGATCAATCCTTTCTAAATATAATGATTCTATAACTGTAGTTATTGTTCCAAATAAACACGTTTTTTTACTTTTAAACCCCCCTCCTCCTCCTTCTCCAATGAACTGGCTCCCGATTTAGATTTATGTAACTCACCGAGTCGAGTTGCAAAGTGGATTAAATTCGATTCTGACCAGTTCCAAGTAATCACGCAGGTTTTAAACGAAATGAGAGAGGGAAGAAGAAAAACAAATTCGAACTTGGCCTGAAAGAAAAAAATTGGGAATTTGGTCAACAGGTCAACAAGTATTCTTTTCCCGAAGAGCAAAAACGAGCTGAGCAGTTCAAAATCGTTCGAATCAGTTGACCTTCGAATTATTTTGGCAGCATTGAGTTCTGTTGTCTTTTGTTTCAATACTTGTCAATTTTGGTTCAAATTTGTCTCTTGTTTATCTTTTTTAAATGTTTTTTCATGTTAAATTCGATCGTCTTTTGTTTCTATAGTCTTGTCAGATTTTTCAAATTTAGATTTCTTTGATTAGTGCATATTTTAAACGGTTCAGAATTAATCAGAACTCGTGATTCGAATAGACTTATAAGGAGAACAGACAAGAATTCAAGCAGTAGCTGAGCTTAGATAAACTTAAAATACGCAATACGATCATTTTTGTTTTCTGATCTTTTTTATTATTATTATTTTTTTTTCGTATTACATTCCAACGTTTTTTGGTTCAATATTTATCAATTTTTGGATCAAGTTTATTTCATAGCGTCATTTTTTTAATTATTTGATTTTGTATTAAAAACAACCCTTGTTTGTATTCCTTTTTTAATTGTTGCTTTTCAGATCGATAGTCTTTTGTTTCAATATTCCTCAATTTTTTATTTAAATTGTTTTTTTTTAAATTTTTTAATCGTTTCATTTTCAAGGCAAATTCGTTCACCTGTTGTTTCAGTGCTTCTCAAATTGTGGCTCAGGTTTGCTTTTTGTTTTAAGGCCTTTTTAAAAATTATTTCTTTTCACATTACGTATATGCGATCGTCTTTTGTTTCAATATTTTTGTCAGATTGTTAAATTTAGATTTGTTTCATTTTTATAAAAATTGTTTCATTTATTAATATTGATAGTTTTTTTTTGTTTTGTTTTTTCTAATTGTTGCTTATTGCATTGAGTTCTGTTGTCTTTTGTTTCAAAACTTGTCAATTTTGGTTCAAATTTGTCTCTTGTTTAATCTTTTTTAAATGTTTTTTCGTGTTAAATTCGATCGTCTTCTTGTCAGATTTTCCAAATTTAGATTTGTTTCACGTCTTTTCTTGTTTTTCGTTTTAACTTCGTGGACTTTTGTTTCAATGTCTATGAAATTTTGACTTGCAATTGTTTGTTTTTTTTTTAATTTTTTTTAATCGTTTCATTTTCAGTTTCAGTTTCAGTGCTTCTCAAATTTTGGTTCAGATTTGCTTCTTGTTTTTTGGTCTTTTTAAAAATTATTTCTTTTCATATTATCTGTGTATATCCGATCGTCTTTTGTTTCAACATTTTTGTCAGATTTTTAAATTTAGATTTGTTTCATGTCTTTTGTTGTCTTTCGTTTTAATTTGGTTGACTTGTCTTTTAAACTTGTAATTTTTTTTTTTCTAATTTTTTAATCGTTTCATTTAAAAATTCGATCGTCTGTTGTTTTAGTGCTTCTCAAATTTTGGCTCAGATTTGCTTTTTGTCATACGACCTTTTTAAAAATTATTTCTTTTCACATTACGTACATCGACGATCCGATTTTGTTTCAATATGTTTGTCAGTTTGTTAAATTCAGATTTGTTTCATCTCGTAATTTTTTTTTTAAATTGTTTCATTTATTAATATCAATCTTTTTTTTGTTTTTCTTTTTCCTTTTTAATTGTTGCTTATCGCATTGAGTTCTGTTGTCTTTAGTTTTTTTTTTTTTTCATGTTAAATTCGATCGTCTTGTTTCTTCAATATTTTTGCAAATGGTTTAATTTAAATTTGTTTGTTTATTTTTTTTTAATTGTTGCTTTTAAATTTGGTCGACTTTTGCTTCGATATTTTTCAAATTTTGACTTACACTTGTTTTTATTTTTTTTTTTTTTGATAGTTTCTTCTTCGAGACGAATACGATCGTCTGTTGTTTCAGTGCCTGTCAGAATTGCTTCTTGTTTTTTGGTATTTTTAAAAATTACTTCTTTTCATATTATGTATATCCGATCGTCTTTTGTTTCAATATTTTTGTCGGATTTTTTAAATTTAGATTCACTTCATGCGCTTTGTTTTTTTTTATTAGTTAATTTTCGTTTTAATTTGGTCGACTTTTATTTGCAATATTTATCAAATTTTTTTTTAAATATTTTTTATCGTTTCATTTTCAAGTCAAATTCGATCGTCTGTTGTTTCAGTACATGTCAAATTTTGATTCAGATTTGGTTCTTGATTTTTGGTCTTTTTAAAAATTATTCATTTTCATATTACATATATCCCATCCGATCGTCTTTTGTTTCAACATTTTTAATTTAGATTTGTTTCATGGCTTTTGTCTTTTTTTATTTGTTGCTTTTCGTTTTAAATTTGGTCGACTTTTGTTTCAATTTTTTCAAATTTTGACTTACACGTGTGTTTTTATTTTCTAATAGTTTCTTCTTCGAGTCAGATGCGACCGTCTGTTGTTTTAGTGCTTGTCAGATTTTGATTCAGATTTACCTCTTGTTTTTTGGTCTTTTTAAAAATCATGTATTTTTTTACATTAAATCCGATCGTCTTTTATTTCAATATTTTTGTGGAATCGTTTAATTTAGACTTGTTTCATGTCTTATTTTTCCATTTCTTATTGAAATCAATAGCTTTTTGTTTTTGTTTTAATCGTTGCTTATCGCATTGAGTTCGATTGTCGTTCCAATACTCGTCAGTTTTTAAATTTAAAGTCGCTTCGTCTTTTTTTCTTTCGTATTACATTACATCGCGTTGTACGTGTAGCTTTAATTCAAATTTGTTTCTTGTTTCGACTGTCTATTGTTTCTATCAGATATTTATTCATTTGTTTTGATATTTTTTTAAATCCAAATGTCTTTTTTTTGTTGTTTTTTTTAATGTTTCATTTCGTATTAAAATCGATCATCTTTTGTTTACATTTTGATCGACTTTTGATTCAGTTTTTTTTCGTATTAAAATCGATGTGAGGTACGCCATCTGTTGTTGTTCTTAAATATTTATCAATAATTTGGTGATCAGTGACTTGTGTTTTTTTTTCTGTGCTTGAATAACATTAACATGAGATCTTGTTACGTAAACAAAAAACACTTTCAAATTATATATATCAATTTAATAGTAAAACTTCTGACGTTGGAATTAGATAATAAGCAAACAGAAAAATTTCCTGTGTTTGCCATGAAAATATTCCATAGGATTATTACATAGCGCTACCACAGAAAATAATCATAAATTAATTCGTGTCAGTTGAATTTAGCAATTATTACATAAGGATTATGAATGTTGTTACAATTGAGCGAAAAAAACGTGGAAAATTACATCGTTTAATTTATTATGATTTCTTTGAAACGGAAGCTCAAAACAAGGAGTTCTAGCAGGTGTATTCAAAGAGAAAAAAATATTTATAAAATGTGGTCGTATGTTAGTGTACGTTTTCGATCAAAATATTTAACGAAAGTTAAAAAAAGATATGAAGCTATTCCCGGATGAACAGTCTTGATATTTGTGAATACTTAAACTTAATTTTATTCAATTATTAATTTATTAAAATTTTATTTTATAATTCATTGTAACTACTCATATAAATTTATCTACTCTTATTTTTGATGTTGTAGTTCTTTGGAAGGGAATTTGTATTAAATATCTTTATCTAAAAATGAAAAAGTACGTAGCCAATTAAAAAGACTGTACACATATTCTCAGCTTCATTAACATATATGCATTATTTTTAGTTTTTACAAAGTTAGCACCAATTTCCTTTATTTAATTTGCACCAATAAACCCACACCATCTGTTTGTGGCTTGAAGTACTTACTTACATAGCTTCTGTTCGTGTTAATTTCGTTGAATTAAATTAACACTGGCAGTTATCAGTGTGTACTTATTTTGCCAATTCGCTAACTGCCATCGAACTATTATTAATTAGACAGATCACAGACGAAGCGAACAATAATAGAATCTCGAGCGACATGGGGTTAGAAAATATGTTAAAGATGAAAGGTCAGCCATGTTTGGCGCGTGCAGGCTATTAGACGATATGACCTAAGCTTGCGGACCGAGCTAATTTAGATTTAATTTAGCTCGTAATCGAGATCCAGCCCCACACTTGCAGTTGGAAACTAAGAAGTTTTGGCGAAGCTACAATTCGCTTTTGGAGGAATCTCATCTACTTGTGGAAACATTTTCATTAGTTTTTTGTTTTATTTACTAAATTAAACAAAATAACAATTGAAGTGGATATTTACAATGATTTATTTTTTTACGTAGAACTTTTAAAAAACAAATGCGGATCCATGTGTTACAAATTTATTCATTGATGGATGCTACGGTACAATTAAATAAATCTAACGAAACAGATACTCATTGGGCAAAAATGAATAATAAAAAAAGAAGTTATGAAAATTAATTAAAATTGTGTAACTTGCAATATAGAAAGTGTTAGAAAAGTGTTTATACATGTATTTCGGCCTTATTGAGCCTCATCAGAACTCGGTACCTTAAAAAAAAATTGGTTTAAAATACAGAGTTCTGATGAAGCCCAATAAGGCCGAAATACAGGTATAAACTCTTTCCTAACACTTTTTATGTTGCCAGTTACACAATTTTAGTTAATTTTCATAATTTTCATCTGGCAAAAAAACTTGATTTAAAAAAAAGGTATAAATGAAAGAAAAATAACTTACAGAGTCCTTTTATGACTTAAAGAAAATTAATACGGCGTAGCCCACCCCTGGTTCGTCTTAATGCTGTTACTCTATTGAGAAGACTCACTATCAAATTACACTAGTCGACAATTTTTAACTTTTTGTTCGTAACGTGTATTAAAATAACTGTTAATTTGTGTTTTTGAATCTGAAAATGGCCACAGAAATTTTGTAGACCCACTAATTTGAAGTTGCATACATTTCTTTTGTAAATTTAGTAAAACAGAAACTATTGCCTCTGCTTTAAAAGTATCGAAAATAAACCTAAATTATAATTATATATAAAATAATTATAAGCAGGAAAAATTGTTTTAATGGTAACAACAAAGAACTTTATTTTTTACGTTTATCTTTCATCTTTTTTTAAAAGCCAACAGTAATCTCCTATCATGGCAGAGTCCCAGCGACCTTGTTATCTTAATTCCATGGCAGAAATATCCTAATGGACCCACTCGCCTTGTTTGTCACTCACTGCTCCTAAGTTTTCAGGAAAAAACTTCAAATGAGAATGAAGACAATGAACCTTTAGTGACATTCGATATCCTAGCTTTCGATATGATTTCAATAATTTCTTTCCTAATGTGGTGTAATTGGCAGCTTTTTTGATTCCTAAAAAGCCAAATACCACTGACCTGAACGATTTCCATGCCAACAACTCATTATTATTTAATTATTTTTCAAATTTCTCATCATGTAACAATTTTCTCATTTGAGATCCTATAAATATCCCTTCGTTAAGTTTTGCTTCACTTAATTTTGGAGACTTCAAATAAAGAAAGCTATCGGCATTGATGTCTAAAAGCCTTGACAAACTATTTCATCAATCCCAATTTTATAAGTAAAGGAGGAAGAAATATTTTCTGAGGATCCACTAGTGGAACATTTCATTATATACACACATATAACACAGTAAAAGAACACTAAAATGTAGTCATTCGATTGAACTGATTTTAATGTATTATATTTAAGTGGTCAAAATAAGTAAACGATCAACATGTGAAACAAAACAAAGAACAATACAAAAGTTATTATTAATAATGTGTCGCCCTAACACGTCGTGGCATTGAGTTGAAGAGGTTATCAATTTCCTCCTGGAGTATTTCGTTCCATGCCACCTGTATTTGGCGTCGGAGCTCCTCTAGAGTCTGTGAAGGATGAAGTAACTGGCCCGGTGGTCGTCGATGATATCCCAAACATGTTCTATAGGAAATAGGTCAAGAGATCTTGGAGGCCAAGGAAGAAGGGTGACTCAGCTTCTTCAAAACAAGCCATAATAACCCTGACAATATGCGGTCAGGCATTATCTTGCTGAAAAACAGGGTTTGGTAAGATGTGAAAATACGGAAGAAAATGAGGCTCTATAATATCCGCAACGTATCGTTGAACATTCATGGTACCCCTAACGAACACCAAGGGTGATCTACTACCATACCCAATTGCTCCCCATGCCATAACTCCAACAGTTTGGTTTACATGACGTTCCACGAAAAACTGTTGATGTCTCCGTTCTCCACGTCGTCTCCTAATCCTAATCCGATCATCGCTCATACCCAGGCAAAATCGAGATTCGTCACTAAAGACCACCTGATGCCATTCTTCATCCCACTGTAACTTTTCTCGACACCACACTAACTGTTGCCTTTTGTGATCAGCGGTGAGTGGTAACACAAAGTGCGGTCAGTAAGACATGAGTCCAAAAGATCTTATTCGCCTTCAGATGGCCCTCACAGCCAGTAGTCTTAGGCGGCGGTCTTGACGTGCTGTTGTTTGTCGGGGCCGCCCTGAACGTCTGGCTCGTTGTTCTCGTCCTTCCTAAGACCAAACATGATAACAGTTTGCCACACCTGACAGCGTTCTGTTTAAACGGACTGCAATTTGGTGAAAAGGTAAACCCCCTTCTCAAAGACCCACTACACGACCGCGCTCAAAATCACTTAATTGCCTAAAATTGGAACGCCAACGAATTCTGAACATTTTAAACGATACGGCAAATACGTCAAAGTGACATAAATCATCAACTGACCCTCACATATTGCACCAACTTATTCTTCAGCATCAAAGATACAAAAAAAATTTATTGGAACTACTGAAGAACTAGAGATAAAACTTTAATCAATCCTTATTTTGGTCACCCGCAACTCATATGAAAAATAATAATTGATTCTTGGAGTTCTTTTATTTTTGTCCGTCAGTATATTATATTTTCCTAGAACGAATATTCTCTTGGTGGTCAATCTTCAATAATTTGATGTCTGTCTGTGGCCTGACTATCCCACAGACATAAAAAACAGCAGTATTTTGTGAAACCGTTTTGCAGACCGAGTAAAAAAGAAATTGCTTTTAAATTTCCACACAATTGCCACTGATAGGTTTCATAATTTACACCTTCTAGTATAAGGCGTATGCTTTCTTTTTAAGTTTACGGTATATGCCAAAGAAATTGATTTTGAGCTTTTGATTACCTTTATGCAATAAAATTGCTTTTAGGTTGGATTTGGATGAATCTATGAAGAGTCTCCATTCATCTTGCATGATGTTCAAATTCAAGCGCATTTGTTAAATCTGTAAGGTCTGCACGCACATAAAGACAACCTCGTATTTAATAAAATCGCGAAAACATCTCGTACCGTTTTTTCTGTATAGAGAAATTCGTGTTGTTTCGTCCAGTAAATTCCATTCTTGAAATGTGGAACCTAAGAACTCAGCTTGCTGCTCTGTTAGCTTTAAAACACGTACTAAGTCATTTAATTAATTTTGTTTGATTTTGTCGGGTTCGCTATTTTTTCGGGGATATAATCTAAATCGATACTAGTATCAGAAACTCCGGGCTGTTGAACTACTTCAAAAGAAATGCAACTATTTAGTGAAGAATCAGAAGGAGAATAATACACATAATCTTTTTGATATGGGAGAGGTCTTGATTATAGATGCTACATCGGGGTACCGAATTTTATTTTTTTATTTTTTGAAAATCCAACAATGTTTGTTAAACAAAAATAGCAATCCGCATAATGATTCGTTGGTTCACGCCAAATCGTTAGTTGAGAAAATGGTATATGGTTCCTTTTATCTTTTTTTCATTGCGTAAGAGCCCATAACAAGGTACAACATAACGTGCATGCGGTACCCAAAACTTATCCTGATGAGTAACTTACAGATTGAAATACTGAAAGCATGCTGTCTTTACGTTTATAATTAATGATCTTCGCTGATTTTTCTCAGAAAACTATCCACAAATATAACAAAAACTGTCAGCAGAATTTATACATGAAAGAGAACTTCTTTTTTTCCATAGATTACTAAATTGAACACAAAAATCACACTTTGCTGTTAAACAGAATAGCTGTTGTAATGTAATACATTCTAAATAAAGAGTTAATCTTTAATAATTTCGATATATGTAGATAATAAAATATCATTTATAAATATTATTTCAAAACTTGACGTGATAGATATTTATGGCCAAATATGGAATTAGCCGGCTAAAATGGTATCAATAAAGCTATTTTTATGCATCTTACAAAATATTGTTGGCTAGTGTTATTGACAAAGTCCTGAGGTATATGACTACCCAAATTGCTTGCAAAGGCCTAGGTTTTGGGAAGGCTGTTGGATCTGGTTAAATTGCCTGGACATCTCGGCCCAAACATGCTCATATCAGGTGTGCAAGGTGGACGCTCCATTCTCGTATCCCATGATTTATTCCATTTACAATTTTTGCATGATGAGGACGTGCATTAATATAAATAAAAACAAGTCCTTCAACTTTTGCAGCAGCAAATGGCACTATTATCGGCTCTATATTACTGTCGCGAGATCTTATTTCAGTCATTATTTCATTGACTAAAAGCAACAGGTCAATGCAGCTATCAAAACATATGCCTCCCAGACCACAAACTGATCCTCCGCCAAAAAGAGTGGAGGATACCGTTAAATGTTCATTATATCATTGTCTTCTTTTCTCTATACCCAATGTTCGACCATCACACGTCTACAAACGAAATCTTGATTCGTCGGTAAAGAATCTCCAATTTTGAAAATTCCAATGATAGTATTCTATCGCCCAAAGATATCTGCATGCACGTTGATCCCCCGTCAACCGTAGGTGTGCAGTGCTTCTTGCGCGCAAATTATGTGCATACAACCTTCTTCTGACAGTTTGACAAGGTATCACTCTTCCAGTAGCTTGCCTGAAGAAGCTGTTAATACTTGAAGCCATGAATGTTCGATTTCTTTTTCCAATCAGGACTATCAAACTGTCTTGGGCTTGGGTTGTAGTTCGTATTTGACCTCCGCCATGGGTGTACGTTGGAGACCCAATTGCTAAATAGCGATTCCATGCTCGACTTATGACTCTTTGCGCAACACATTCAACCGCTTAGCAACTTCTCTCGAGACAAACCTTCATCGATCCAATGCACTACTTGCTCAAGTTGCACTGTTTCCAAACGCCGTAGAGGCATAACTTCTAGGGTAATGTTGTTAAAATAAGGGTAGTGATTTCGGGATAAGCAATTCTGTTTCACTAATTTGCTTACATTTTGGAGCCACATTCGCACCTTTTTTTGTTAAAGGACAAAACAATAAAAAGAACTTAGAAAAAAATATTCGATATAAAATAGATTGAGAGACAGTATACAGTGGAAACCGTTTAACAACATTTTTGAATGCCATACTTCAATACAATTATAATTATTCACTTCGATTGTTGAGCAGCGTAGTTCATAATGAACCTCTGAATATTCCTCTTCCTCCCTGAGTCTATTTTGAAAAATCAGATTCAAAACGCCACCCACTTTCTTGAGCTGATGAATTTATTGAATTCAAATTAATATAGAGTGATTTCTAAGTTGTCATATTTTTTAATTGCGTGAGGAACTCATTGAAAAAAAATACTCAAATACAACTTTTAAAAGAAATTAAAAATAGAAAACTTATATAACACATATTATTTTTATAAATAAAATTGAGTAGAGCCATTCACGTTTGTGAATTAATGAATTAGTTGACATCTTAATTTATGGAAAGTGACATCAAAATAATAATGCTGCTTCCCAGATACATTTGATTTACAAAAGTAATAGGTATAATAAGTTTTTTTTATTTATAATTTTTCTTAAAAATTGTATTTAAGAAAATGTTTCTTTTAACAAATTCTACACGCTATTAAAAATATGACTCAACGTAGGAATCACCCTGTATAGCTCTTCATTAACTTGTACTTTTATTATTTAAAAATGAACGTGCCAATGGCTAACTACGATTTTGGTTCTTCTAGGAAATTTGATTCCAAACTGTGCGATATTAATTAATTTTATAAAAGATAAGTTCAAACTCGTATTATTTTTACAACTAATTGAGTGAGAATTTACTGGGACTTTAGAGTATGAGTGACATTTATGATTTTGACCCGAAAGTTCAGGAAGTATCGAATACCAACTTTATCTCCTCACTCAAACTACTTAAATAAATCATTTAATAATATCACTTCCTGAACGTTTGTTATTCACTTTTTTTTTAATCTCAGTGTTTTTATTTCAGAGTGTGGATAATATTTTTGTTTTTTTTTATTTAAATATTTGACACGAAATTTTATAGATCTATAGCTGTACGAAAATAACACGTCTGTTATTTACATGTTATTTTTTTATGGGTGTATTAAAAGTGGCACCGCGAAACTAAATATAACATAAGTATGTAATTAATTAAAAATAGTAACCACAAATTTTTTATAGTACAGTAAAACCTATATTTAAAAAAACACTGTTTGCGCTCGCGCTTGCTACTGTCACGGCTTCGTTGAAATTTGTAGCCGGTTCCAAGAAAACGGAATTCCCAAGAATTCTCCTCGTGTTGGTTGTTACGTGAACGTTACGCCTTTACATGTATGTATTCTACGAAGGCCATTGACATATTAAATCACGCTGTTACGAGTGCTACTGTGCACACACTCACAGTAATAATTAAATTGACAAGATCACGACTGCGAGATATGTAATTTGTGTTTTTTTTTCCGTGCGATTTGTGTTATTTGCATGAATGTAGAAAAGTTTGTTTTGCTGAATGTGCCGTATGCTAATACGATGACATAATACTAAATATTTATGTTACGATATCGCCTATTCTCTGCGAGAAAATGTTTCAAAAAATTGCTGTTGGATTGAATAACACAGCGCAGTGTAGGATAATAGATTAAATTGCGGATCTTACTACTCTGAATCTATCGTAGATTTATTTAATAGCACTACTTTGAAATTTATGAGAAATTTGTTGTTACAATAACAGATACAATTTTAACATTCTCTGAAAATTATTGCAGTCGACTTGTGAGTCATTATAGCAAGGTTATTCCGAATGTCCAGGAAATTTCTATTTCACACTAAAACTAAAATTAAAAAGGAGTATGAACAATAAGCAAAAGAAAAAGCGCTGCAGCTGTGCTTTCATACGAAATGCATTCCAAGTAATAAAATCTAAGAATAAAAGTGTCCCAGAAGCGGTAGTCAGGTGAATCAGAGTAAAAACAAAACTCCCAGTTGTCACTTTGAAATTACAAATGAGTAATGTTGAAGCCTAAAAATAGATAAATGTGTTGCAGAAAGGAGACGAGTGATTTCAGGACAGTCACTTCAGTATAAATATCAGAAATCGAGGAAGGTACTGTGCATAAAAATAGTACTCACTCTGTACATAATATTTCTAATTATTCAGTAATAGAATTTGGACCAATATGGAATACGTTGCATCTTCATTTTAAATAAAAAAAGTCTGTGCACGGAGTGTTTGGAATTCGTATCAGTCGTTTTGAATTTAATAAACAACTTTTTTGGATTTATTTCAGTGTAAATTATGCGCATCATCATCACGAATAGTTGTAACAGATTTCCAAGAAATCAGTTTATATCCTAATCTAATATCAGTTCTTTTGTTTAATCTTGGCACAAATAGCGTCTTTGTTTACAATTAATGCACCAGCTATTGCGTCTTTTCTTAGGCCTGCATTGTATGAACGTGAAAGTGAATTCTTTCCTGGCTAAATACTATGTTGTTTATCAGTGATAACTCAGATTTTATCCATATGAATCATTTTTAAGACACTGGAGCAAATAAATTATAAACTAAATAATTCTCAGCTGAGGATATTATGTAAACATTTCCTGAAACTACCGAATACGTACTTGCAAGATACTCAACGGTAATACGTTCCAAATGTAGTAGAATCAAGATAATCTGAGATAATGAACTGAATTCAAGTCGGATAATCCAAACTTCCATAAATGGGGAAGGGTTATTTAACACACAAGAATTATCTAGTGGTTTTACTATTTCACGTAGTTAGAGGACAATAGAAAGTAATTGCAAACTTGGTTCCATTAATACCATATAACGAACATGTGTAATCGATTATTTAAAAAAAAATTCCTAAAACTGAACCAAAGAAATATTTTAATCGCAAATTTAATTTTAAAAAAAACATCGTCTTTGGGGCAATGTAGCTTAAAGCAGACCACTCACTAGGCAACATTGCTCGTCAATATATCTTCAGCAGGTCACGCAACATGTTGGGCAACACACTTGGTATCGTGTTCGTGCAGGCTTGTGAATATTTTTTCAGGAGCCTGCAACTTGCGTACTTGTTTGCCATAAGCTAAGTTGCCGAGCATGATGCCTAGTGAGTGGTCTGCTTAACTGTAATGATTCTCTGTATTATATAAGTTTTCTAAAGCCAAAATCTTCTAGTTTCTATCCAACAAATTAAAACTAAAACTTGCCCGAAGAAGAATTATTACAAATTTGTTTTATAAATACAATACTTATCGTAGAATATTAGGAACATAGACATTTGAGCTTATTCAATCAGTTTTATCAAGACAACTACTTTAGATTATGAATTTTTTACATGCACATATTTTTCGCACATATTTATTTTATAAAATTAGTAAATCAGGCTTAACACGTTCATCTAATTCAAGTTCTTAATGACTCGCATCATTTTAATCTATGTATATACAGGATGTTTGCCCGATGACAGCCGACGGATAACTTCGTTAATCACCAAGACATTTTTAAATCGTTATTTTATGTCTGTCGAAAATAATCGCGTCGTAGATTGGACTAATCCCAGTGATTGAAATTTTGTTATTTGCTACGCGCGTTGATATTTTTAACTCATTAACAAATTCAAAATTAAAGTTGAAAGGTTTTAAATTAAAGTTGAATTATCAGGAGCGCAATTATATCAGTGCTTTCTTGGAAATCTGACGTTTAAAAACGAAATAATTTGATGATTTTTGAATGAGTCTTGTAAGACTGAGGTTATCCGAAATTCATGCCGCATGACTGTAAAATGCGAAAAGAATTCTTGTTAGGAGGTCTCCTTATCAGAAAGTACGAGTATATGATAAATCGTTTTTATTTTCGCGTATATTTGTGAGTCCCCCATATTTCAAATTTGGTGAAGTTTTTTTAAAAAATCCTGCATTTCATATTCCAAAGCTTTTTTTAAATTCACCACCTGTTTTTAAAAATGTACGTATGTAGGTAAAATAAAAATGTTTCAATAATTCATGTTTATTTATGATTGCATTTTATTACATCACAATTTAAAATTCTAAAGTCATTCTTTTGAATGGGAAAAAAATCAGACACAGTACTGTGCACTTCCTTATCTAAGGTCGCGACATATTAGTCCTGCAGATGACGACACTTGTGCGCAGTTATTGGGTTTTAATCAAGTTGTCGTATTCGCTTGATTTACTATTATTGCTATCTCGTCTCGAAATTATTGCTAATTAAGCTGAATCTGCTAGAATTCTTATTCTTCTCCGTGTTTCAAAGACTATAGTTAAACTGTCTTAAAATAAACTACTCAAAATTGAAAAGGGATATTGGACCTTGCATGTACTTCCATTTAAGAAAAAAAAATTTATATTAAAAGCAATTTGTGAATTAGTACTAAAACCATTTTAACAAGAAAAATTATCACAATAGGTTGCTGTCACAAATTATTAAAAAAGTGGTAGCAGCGTAAGAATACCAAAAAATATTTTTGCTGCGTCTTGGTTGATTTTTGTGAATAATAAATATTGTATTACCTCCACAAAATGCAAAGAGTTCATTTAAGACACGAGGAAGCTGATTTGGTGGTAAGAATGCACCAAAGAGGCGTCCGGCAAGTTGAAATCGCGGAACTTTTTAACACTTCTCAAAATGTGATATCAAGAACAGTTACTCGCTTTAGGCAAACAAGAACAGCTGCAAGAAGACCTGGTAGTGGATCAGAACGTGTAACTACTCCAAGAGAAGATCGATTGCTGATCATTCAGGCCAGGAGACAACCTTTCGCTACTGCTCGTCAGCATATGCAGAGCCTTGTCAATGCCACTGGTACTAGAGTATCAGACCAAACAGTAAGAAATAGACTGTGGGAAGCTCGATTGACCTCATACAAGCCTCAAAGACGGCCTCCTTTAACAAGGGATCACAAACAACGTCAGAGAAGAATATGGGCCGAACAAAAAACTTGAAAAAGCTACTCCTTGGGAGGACATTTTGTTCACCGATGAGTCATGTTTTTGCATTCACAATGATAGTCGTCGAAAACGAGTTTATCGAGAACAGGGACATCGTTATTTGCTCCAGTACATCCAACCATTCGTGGCCTTTAGTGGAGGTGGTGTTATGGTGTGGGCAGGAATCAGCTTGGGATATCGCACTAACCTTCACATCTTTGATGAGCATGTAAATGCAAGAAGAGAAGAAAAGAAGAAAATTGATGCACGAGGGGGCTCAATTCGCTATTAAATCTGTTGAAATGTATAAAAGAAAGAAAAATGCCTACTTTGATTATTAAGAAATGTTAAATTATTCAATAATTAAAGCGTTCCGATTTTTTTTTATTTGCTCATTTGTTTTTTGTTTTTTGTGTTTTAATAATGCTAGGTGTAACAATATTTTTTCCTGAAGTTAAACTGTATGTATAAGCAATATCCCTATTCAATTTTGAATAGTTTAGTTTCAAAGAGAAAAAACCGTACCCCAACCATTACATTTTCTTTTAAATATGCTTAAATTAATTAACGAATATCAGATGCAATAATTCTAAATAAACGTAACTGGAATAAGATTTTCTTTTATCCTTCTTTGGCCTGTTATATTTGAACCAAGAAAGATTTACAATTATTCAAGCATAATTGGTTATAACCGCGTCATAACTGGTATTGCTGCTATTTCTCGTTGCAGCAGCAGCCCTGAAGAAGTTCTTCTGCAATGGGGAACGAAACGTAGGCAGTAGAAGCAATCGTGACGCGGCTCCAACTGGAAGCCAATTCAATTATAGACAACGGCGATGGAAGACTCCAAGTAATTATTCAAGCTTACTGATCAACGACCATGCTTAATCAATAAGATGGATAGTAATAAAAAAATGACTGCCAAGGAAATGAGACTCTAATGAAGAAATCAGAATAAAAGGAACCCTAAGCATAAATAAAGAACAATAGAAGAAAATAAGAGAGTAACTAAAATGATACAGACACGTGAAAAAAATGTCAAATTTTAAGGAAGTCTTCAAAGCAAATAGTACCAACATTAAGAAAAACGTTTTAAGAGGTTTTGAAAAAAGGAGTAATATAGTGAAGAACAAAATAACCCCCACCAGATGGCTTCCACACAGAGAAAAATGCTACATAATATTGTGTAAAACGGAAGTGGAGAGATTATTAATACAATTGTTGAAAATTTTCACAGAAATTCAGATATATTTCCACCCCTACCTTAGAAAAGTTTACATTTGTTTGTAGCAAAATTATTGCTCTATTTTGGAGTAAAATGTTCCATACTAATTTGACTTTTGTCGTAAGTGTGAAAACGTTTCTCGTAAGTGTGAAGATAAAGTTTCAAAACTTTGTTGTATAAAATTCTACATCTTATGCAAAAATTTACTACAACAGACCGTGAAGATTTTATTTTTCACATAAAGTTCTACCATTGTGTAAAACTATAATAGAATCGCAATGAAATATTTTCTGCAATTTGGATGTGATTAAACTCGTTAGAAAAAAATACTACTGGGTATGTTATCATCTTACACAAATTGTTATAGAATTCAAGTGGGGTGTAATCACGTGATTATTTGCGTCTTGTTATTGGCCGTTTAATATGGATTTAATGTGGATTAGATGGCGTACGTGACTCTGCCAGTAAACAAGAACAGATTTGTCTGTGTTTGACTGTCGCCTGTTTTATTTATAATGGATGAATATGTGAAAAATAACAAATAAGGCATCCGAATGTGAATTCAGTACAGTGCTGCAGAAGTTATTTGAAGATAAATGCGAATGCTTCTAAATTAAATATTCCTTTATCTTATTTTTTACGTCAATAGATGTCTCAAGCCGGAACTTGTCGAGCAAGTGTCAGAATGAATTCTGCTGTATTCCAGCCTATGAATTTCTTCACAAGATCTCCATGAATCAAGATAAGGTCGAATCCATATCTTTGTTGTCCAATTAAGAGTCAAAATTCGTTCTCAGCGGCTATTCCAAGTACTCTTCTTCCTTAGAAATGTGTACAGAATTGTACTATTAGATGTAAAATATATGGAAGCTAGAACACGATTTGAGCGATTGTTAACACAAAATATATAATTCACATACAAAATATCAATAAAATTATACTATAATTGGGTAAAAATTTATTATCTTTTACTGTATTAGTTTTCAAACATTGAGTTAAATAAATAATAAAATAATTTACACAATTTATGGTAACACGTTTACTGTCATATGTATTACACGATTTTCTTCAAAATGTGTAATATTTTATTACAAAAATTCTACAAACAAATGTAAATATTTTCTATTTACTGTGGGTACCTTCATTTTAGGAACAACTTCTACATTTAGGAACAACTTGTACAATAAATTCTATAATTGCGTTATCCAATACCATTATTTTTCTCAGTATCATTATCAGAGTAAATAGGTTTAGAGACTTACTAATCAAAACATTTTATTCAATAATTTCCTTTGAAGTTTTAAAAAAAAAACTATAAACACTTTTGATATATCTTATCTTATGATTACCTTCCACCCACACACTATTAGCGCCAGGGCCGAAGCTTAGGTGATTTGACGAGTTCAAATCCAGAGCTTCCTTTCAGCAGTGTAAATACAAGATTTTATTTATTATTTATATACGAATATAACAAATATCAAAGCAACATTCATAAAAATAGATAATATAGAAAAAATATTCATGAAAGAAACTGAACATTATATTATTTTAGCAAACGACGCAATAATCTTTTTAGTTCAGTACCACAAATTCCTGGGCTGAAAAATAAGAGGTTCCAACCACTTTATCTACATCCGAATACTACTTGTGGAAATATGTACGTTTCTCTATTTTGTGACCAAACGGTAAATATCAAATTTAATCCCAATATTTAAGTAGTTCGTGCTTGCTACTTGTAACATATTTTTAATATTATTGGTGTACTGGAAATGACTCTTTAGACTCTTATATCAAGCATCATAAAAATTAATCCAAGCATTCTTTTGTTATAAACAAAATGAATCTCTTCTCAAAAACTTGTTCACGCGCTTTAGAACACTCTCTATAATATAGCACGTTCACTTTTCTATGTACTTACGTGAAACCGAACACTGAAGATTCCGACGTAGAAAGATTCTACAGAATCGTTTCTAGAGTGTTTCCTAAACTGATATTTCCTTTAAATAGGTGTAGAACAGAGAAAGTACAATAGAGCCACGTTTTTCAAATAACTTTTTTTAATAAAACAAATGAATGAATTTATCAAGAAAATCATATAATTGGTCCTGTTTAAAGATAAACGCATTTTTCATCAGCAGTCATTGAAATCATTCTTAATTCAACTGAGTGGAGCAAACGCGTGCAAGTTTTATTTAAATTGTATTTTAGTTTCATACGATCGACAGGTTTTTGTACATTACTTGAGCTTCTAGAACATTCATTCTCGCAGTTCTTAATGACCATAATTAACAAAATAGGATAATACAGTCAGTATCATCCTTTCTTAACTGCGGTCCAATGAAATGGAATCGTAAATAAGGAATTGTGTTCAAAATTTTTTCATATAACATACAACATACCTATTGACCATTACATTACAGAAGTAACGTTCAACATTGAGAGACAAATATAGATAGGTGTTGCAAACTTTAGGTTGGCAATTTATCAAATAAATTGTTGTAATCTCAGACATACAATTGAAAGTTTATTTGGGCTTATGGTATATCAGTTTATTGCTGTTACTTTTACTTATCAGGTGCCCATTAGCCCATTTGTCTTAAGAGAAACTCATAAACTTGGCGAAACAAAAATGACATGGTGAAAAATTGTTGGTCGGTGATTAGCCACCCGCGTGCAATGCACACCTGCACCCCCCCACTTACGGCGACCCTGGTTGGCACAGCCTGTATATTAAAAAAAAAAGTAAAATTAAGAAAAACAGAGTTTGAAGCATAAAGCTTGTAATACACCAAACATAAAATATGTACCATACAAAGCTGATTTAATTTAAGAAACGGATAAGTCAAAGAGACCTTGGATTAGCAAACAGATAAAAGCGATTATTAAATTAGAAAGATTTTGGAAACTAGTCATATTCTCAGATATACGTATATTTCCAACATTGACTCATCCATTAAGTAATACAAAATAATAAGAAAAAATGAGTGATACAATTTTCCACAAATACAGTTGCATGACCTAAAATGTGCTGGGGAAATAGTGCTCTAGGAGAGTGCAAAGATTTTTTTGTATATCACATAATTACATTAGATTAAATTCAACACAAAGATCACGACAAAATAGTATTACAAGAGCTGGATGCCGTCTGAACCAAAGCCATCATATGAGGGCGTCCTTATTTGAGATACAACTCTTTAGTAGCTGTACGCTTGAAGAATAACAGAGGACATTTCCATAGTGGATGTAAAATCCAATGTAATTAAAATTCATTAAACAATACATCAAAATATTTACGTCCTTATCTTACTATAGTACTAAATTGATTACCGAAAGATTAATCGATAACCCTGTATAATAGAGTCTGTAACGGATTGTTCTCGTTCTCATATTATTTAATTGCAGAAATATCTTCCTTCAATGATGTTCTATCTATAGTCCGCCTTTGACTAGTTTTTACGTAAAGCATTCCTTATAAAGGATAGATTGCTTTAATGAACGGAAATAGAAACCTGAGTTCTGCTAACAATACAAAAAAATAAATAAAAGCGACGAAGCTATTACTATTTTCAAACACTGCTGAGTGTATTAAAATTGGATTTACGACGAGATAAAGAAATACTCCTCGTTATTGTGTGTAATCGCTCGTACGATTTTTAACTGTGACTCACACTTTGTAACCACATAAAGTCTAACAAAGGAGCCACGCACAGTCGTACAGTCTACTTTAAGAAAAATATAAAAGGGCTATCGGTGTAAAAAATCTATCTTTACGATAGCGGCTTATTTGTGTTGTTACTAGGCGCTGCGATCAGCTGATGTAACCGTACAATGGTCGACATGTGGCCAATCAGCTGGCATAGGGATTCCCCCTTCCACGGCAACCTAGGATGTCCTCGCCGCGATGAAGCCGGTTCCCTAGCATTCACGCTTTAGTATGACCAGTTAGCTACTTCATCGTGTAGAGTTTAGTAATTATTTCAACTAGTTAGGAACTTAGATTCTTTTTTTATTACGAACTATAATATAGACAAATAACATGCTGTATATTATAAAAATTCTGCAAACAGAATCCCTTACTCTTATTAATTTTTGAATCAATTGACAGCATATCAAGTTGTGTTTTTTTTTAATCGCCTCCCGAACTTGGGTGCTATTCCAAATTCTTCGAGTCAATGAGCACGAACTGTCCTGAATATTATTCCAGTGCTGTGTTAAGAACTTGTTGTTGTGTCCGGCCAAGGGTTGAAAACATTGGAAGGTAGGAGGAGGAAGACATCGGGCAAAATTCCGGTAGCAAGGCAAAGCCTCGGACCTGCCCACGAAGGCACGACCATGGGTCAAATACCTCAAAATGTAAGTCCTCCGAAAATAAAACTTATTGGCTCACCTTCAAGATCTTGTAGTATCATCATCTCCTGGTCATTTTCAGAAACGCAGGAGCTGATGATAGGTACACTTTGTGTTTGTTTAAAGGATCGTAAAACCGACTTGTATTTAATTAATTAAGTTTTTGTTGTTGGTTATTTAAAAACCATGCGCGCCTGCCTTTTGTAATGGTAGGTGATAATAATCGTGAAAGCGTTCACAAAAGTATTAATAACCATGAAATTACGTGCCATTACCAAATAAACATGTCTATTATAATGTAGTTAGTTAGTGTTTTTACTGTGAATCGTTGCGTTTTTAAATGTACGTACACTAAATTTAATATAATTGATCAGTAATTCCCTAATTCCCATTTTTTTAAAGATACCCCAGTTACAAATGCTTGAATTACAATGTCAATGGGAACCGTATTACTCTTAATTTAAAAATCATGGGGTGCAAGAAAGCAGAACTACAAACTTTTTGATCTTAAATACCTCACGCCCTTTTTTTTGGACTAAACGACACAAGTGAATCAAATTAGTGTTTAGTGTAATTTATTCTATTTTTCATTTTAATTCGTAACAAAGTAATTAAAATTGTTTTTATATTTTTTCGGACAAATCGTTACATTTCTTCTGGAAGTACTTGGGCGAAAGAAAAGATCTAAAATAAGTATATTTTTAAGCATTTAGTTTGAAAGGTTCTTATTCGCAGTAAGGCGAAAAGCCCGATCATTTTGGACAATTTTTTCCTTTACGATTACCGTCTGCAAATTGGTGTCTTTATTTCCAAGCCGAAAGTCCCAAAACCGTTCGTTTAAATAATGAAAGATATTTCTGGTTTTAGATTGTCTTCAAATTCTTAAAGCTTTGCTAGCAAACTAAACCAAAGCAATAGCATGTTAAGAAGGAAATTAAAAATAGCATCACACAAAAATAATTAATAGGTTTAACTGAATGCGTGCATGTGTTGATACAAAGATGAATCATTTTCGTTCATCTCATTGTCAGTTTCAATGCCAAAGGTGTATGGGGCAATTTATAACAAATGTGGTTTATACACAATAGATGTTGTTAGCATAAAAATTATCATTCCATATTCAGATAACGTTCTCAAAAGACCAAGCGGAAGTAACCATTTAAAAAAAAATTGAATACTTTTAACAACATATATGTGTAACATTCCAACGATGAATCACCTCGGCTTCCCCCCAGTTTCATTCCCAAAAGGGTATGAAGTAAGTATGATCTCATCCATATGGTTTTTGAAGAAAAATATTAAATAAATAAATTATACACGTACTCGTATTGGTACGACCATAGCAGCAATTCGCAAGCTGTATAGTATAACTTAACCCCACCAACCGATTATTTTTAATTTATACTTACATGTGTCTTTTGTCTTAGTAATAAATTATCAAAGATAACATCAAATATTCAAATTAATGTTTTATGCTTGCAATATCTCGATTTTCGATTGGCTGCGAAGCCTTAAGTGCTAATAAAATTACAAAAAGCATTTTTATGGACTTGTTATTCTAGCACACAACCGAAAAGATGTTTTCATGCTGACCTACATTGTGAACGAATAAACAAAGATAAAATTTAAATATCTACATTAAAAAAAAAAGGCAGCAACACGTGCCGACAGATTAAAATCGTGAGCATTCGAATTCGCCACAGCTGTGCTCGCACACTGTGGCGAATGATAAATTTGATCTACACACTTAATTAAAATACAAACAATATCAAGTAGCCGGGGCTCTCTTCGTCACACTCGAGCAAATTTCAGCCGATATAATAGAATTTATCGCAGCAAGTTGTTTACTGGCTGTAAGCTTGGCCTAATTTTATTATTTAACTTCTGAGTTATACAGGAAACATTAATAAAAAAAAAAGACGAGCGTACGAAATAGAATGTTTCGATACGTAGCCGAGTGTGAAAATAAAATTTGTTAGCGGAACTAACTCTGAAAAGTACAAAAACAAATATCTTGTTGGTTTTACAATTGGATGGAGATCTGGTTGGTTTAACCGATTGAAATTATTGTTAAAACTTCAATTAACGTTAGTAAGGCTCAGTTAAATAACTTGACTAATTATAAAGCATGCTATTTATTTAATAAGTTACGTGTTAACCATTCTTTCTAAATTAAAAAATAACAAAGTTAATTTCTTCAAACAGATCCACTTCCAGTTGCAGTCTCAGCAGTTTTGCTCAAGGTGTATAAACCTTGAGAAAACTGCTGAGATTGCAACTGGATAAATACGATGAACACATGCCGATGTGGGGGGAGGAGGTAAAAGAGATAATTACTTGAGTAAAGTTATAAAGCATACTTATAACTGAATGTTTTTAAGTACACTGTACAGGGTGGGCCAAATTCGACACTTTTAATAAGAAACTATTTCTAGACGAGTTAGACAAAAATTGACCTCGGTCCCTGGAGCTCGATTTTGAAGACAAAATTAATGGTGAAGACCGCGTTTCGATATCTTGTACAATTTAGGAGCTAGAGGGCGTTTTTCAAAATTTTACGATTTTTAAAAACCTTCATAACTTTTTTGTTTATGAAAAATTTTTGATTTCTGTAAAGACTTCTTTAAGGTACTTTTTCATGCAGAATTCATTGCTCCAAGTTATTTTTTTCCAAAGAGTTCAATGTTTGAGATATTAGCTAGAACTTTGATTTTTTATATGGAACACCTATATATTTTTACATTTCTGAAAAGAGCATAAAATTCTATTTACAAAAATATAAAACACTCGATATTTTATTCAAAAGATTTTTGAGTTGTGAAGCTTTCATGTTTTAATTAAAATTTTGATGGTTATTGCAGCATTCAAGTAGGCTGTGGATGATGATAGCTAAATATTTTTCGAAAATTCAATGAGCCATAAAAAATATTACTTTATTTTTAATAAATATAACGAAGTTATAACGAATAAATACTAATGTAATCGAAATTGAACAAAAATTACATAAAGTATTAAATTGTCGGCCATTTTGTACTAAACATAAACGATTCCGTTTTGTTATGATTTGAGCTGACATCACCAATTCAAGGACTGGTAGTGATGCATTTTTCTTATTCAATAAGGTCAGAATCTTTGTTTCTTTAAAATTCGTATTGCAGAAGTTCTTGCTAAGATGTTTGCTCCAACTGGCGTCGGGTCATTTTCAGTTTCTTCCAAAACTTTGATCTCCTCTAATTCTTTATTTCCGTTTTGAGATTCATAATTTTTAGTTTTATCAGTTTAAATGACTAAAAATTTATTTATTTGTTTTTAGATCTCAAGAATATATCTCTGAAGGATTGTTAACTTTCAGGATGCCACTCATGGTAAAGATTAATCGCTGCTTCTGAATTTTCGCGTTTTTATAAAACGCTTTAACATTTAATATTAGTAAAGAAGACAGTGGTTTAGAAATAACAAATCAAAAAAGTAAATATAAATCAAAAAAGTTTATATCCTTAAATATAAATCAAAATAGATTATATCCGTAGATACGTATTTCGGCAGCTACGCTGTCATCTTCAGTGCACACACACTCACAAGTTAAAGGCACTTCATGAAGTCTTGAGTTGGTATAAATATTATAACATGTCGTATTTCTCGTAGTTTTCGTACAAGTTTAATTATCTCCCTAAGTCTATTTTATAGAGATAGTAAAATTCAAGAGAAATACAAGAGATTGTGTCAAATTTTGACAGCGGCCTACCAGGAAGTTACAAAAACTTAAATCGCTTAGTTATCGTCATCCATAGCCTACTTCAATGCTGTAAAAACAATGAAATTTTTTATTAAAACTTTGAAACTCTACTTTTCACAAACTGTTTGAATAAAATATCAAGTGTTTTATATTTATATGAACGAAATTTTATACTCCTTTCAAAAACTTAAAAACATATAGGGTGTTCCATATAAAAACTCAAAGTTCTAGCTAATATCTCAAATATTGAGCAGTTTAGAAAAAATAATTTGGAGCAATGAATTCTGCATGAAAAAGTACCTTAAAGAAGTTTTTACAGAAATCAAATATTTTCATAAACTAAAAAGTTATGAAGGTTTTTAGAGACCGTAGAATTTTGAGAAAGGCCCTGTAGCTCCAAGCGGTACAAGATATCGAAATGCGGTTTTCACCATTAACTTTGTCTTAAAAATCGAGAAAAGTGTCGAATTTGGCCCACCCTGTACAGTCTGTGACAGATTATTAAAAATGTCGTACTAATAGTGGAAGCAAATAAAATAAAATGGATGGCATATTTGTTAACTCCGAATGACATCAATGCAAAAGGTTTCCCAGGATGTACCTCCAAGAATTTGAAAGTTCTGATATGAGGAGAATACTCAATTTATCAAGATATTTAAACATTTAAATAAAAACAGTCTTGTCCTTATCCTTAATTAAATTACTGCTAGAAATCAATAGTTACAGCACATTTTGCTTATATTTCAATGCCATTTTCAATGTTTGTATAATCTGAGTAAACAAAATTATATCAGATGTTAACAATACTCGCGGTCTTTCTATTTTAAACAGAAGATAACATAATAAATTGCAGGTACTTAAAATCAAGGTCCTCGATATGCATGTATGCACTTTAAACAGCTGAACAATCATTTAAGTGCATGATTGAAGATAACTGTTGCTAGTATTTATGCAGAGTTAAAGATGTCATCATCATCATCTCCATATTCTTTTATGCTTTTTATAATAAAAAAATTAATATAGCAGGTTTGAGGAGGTATAATATAAAAAAAAAACTAGTGTAACCTTGCCATTGATCAGCATGGTCTCAGAAACGTACGCAGTTACATCAGCCAAACGTGCTGCTCGTGTGTCATATGCAGGTTCTTAAGTGCCTGCATAATTTGGCAGATATGAAAATGAATAATAACATTTTGCGCATTAGTCACTGATTCAGAAACTTCAAGCATGTCTTTCACTTCCGATTACTTACAGTTTGAACAACATTTTTACTTTTCTTTATTTAACTGGAGATAAAATGCAAATGAAACAAACACCTGCTCGCGCGCCGCGATGACAAACAATGTAAAAGTGTTTGTTTCTTCTGTGTGTAAAAAAAAGTTCCATGCAATTATTTATACTTTGTTATGGTGGTGGTGGTGACCCATCTGTTTGCTCTCCGTATCGATCACGAGCGTTAAAAACAGAGGCCCACGAGGGAGTACGTGATTTATGCCGTTGTTTATGTCCTTGGTGGAATGCAAAATTTCTTTAACAAGAACCAGAGTAATCTCAGCTAACTTCGTTAGCAAAGTCAAAGTTATTATTACATCATACGACCATTTATTTATGTTGTTTTGTATAAGTTTTCTCTGCTACAAGTCATTGAGTTGCCATTGCCAAGCCTACGTGTAACTTTAATGTAAAAATTATCTCCTTACAAATATTAACTCGATGCATTTTAGGATGCTCAAATTATGTGTTCTTGTTTGCCAAGTAAAGAGTACATATTTGTTAAAAAAAATTTAAGTCTTATAATAAAAGAGTGCAAGTTTGAAGGGCTTGCTTATTTAAAAAAGAATTGTAACTATTTTTCCTGGTTGGTTAAGAATAAAATAGAACGTATTTATAATACACCTTCCCATCCTATTGCATCAGCCTTTAATTTGACTTACATCAGATTCCCGTAATATTCAAATACTCGTGTAATAATAATAGAACACGCAGCAAAATCTTTGAATTAAAATATATCATAAGGTCGGTCGTCACCATCAAAGTTCCTATAAATTTTAACTGTAACGCATAAAAGTCTCGTAAACCTAACATAGTACTTGGCATACATACATATTCATATTTTCAAACGTAAACTCGTAGATAATAAGTGAAACGTGTAATTCGGTGTGACTTCAGCAGATGATACAGAGTTGGGATCCAAACATAATGGAATTTATAAATTGTTTGCTGCAACGTAGATTTTCGCGATTCCCTGACATGTTTACATCTAAAAAGGACCCGAGAAGTGGTGACCCTTTTCTTCTGGAAGGGCAAGAGACTCGTTTAGTAGTTTCGCCCACGACGCCTTTGATATTTCCTGTTTATACAGGTTTCTCGCTCATATGCAAAGAATTTTTTTTTTTGCACGTTTATCCGGTGATTTATTCAGACGTGGAAGATGAGCGGCCCCGAAGTTTGTTGACGAGACCCCGAGTGAAGAGAAACAGTTAATTTGCTAACAGTTGTTTATATAATCATAATGTCTAGAAATGTCGAAAGATGTACTAAAGTTCATTGACTGTCTGCTTCGTCATCCATCATTTAATGGGAGTCTTGTTTCATTGACTTCGCTTTCCTAGAAATTCGCTATTATGTAATATTCAATACATTTGCCTTTCAAATAACGAACTATTATTATATGGTTTGTATGTGAATAAATAATTAGATTAAAATGCGTTACTAAGTAATGTAAAATTACAATATTCAAAAAATAAAACCAGTGAGAAGTTAGCAATAAACCTACAGCTAAAAATTCCAAAATTCAAATTGGCTGCCAAAGCTGTCCTAGTTATCACAGAACTATAATTTTGTGAAGATTGTGAAGGTCATTAACTGTAGTTTGTCACTGGTGTATTTCAATTGAGAAAAAAATTATGGCAGTAATTAATGCTCCTAATTATATAAATTTTTAAAGAAAGTATTTACAATAAAAATTTTCAAGTAATCGGATAGCGAGAGATTAAATATATCGAATAATGTCACCAGTAAGTTTTGGCCCATCGATTTTATTGTTTACTGATCAATTTGATCGATCGCACTTAAAAGACGTCAAATACAAAAGCATATAATTTTTCGTACAAATGTTGCACAAATGAAATTCTGGCAAAATATCGATTTATGCCATTTCTGAATTTTGGCCCATCGATTTTAAAGATTATCGATTGTAATAAGTCATTCGCGGGGTTATACGTATTTAATGTGGGAAAATGTGAGCGATGGGCCGAAACATCAAAACATCATAAATCGATAAATTTGTGTGCTCTATTATATTTTGCAAGAAATTCGTTTGTAAAACATTTGCATAAAAAGTTGTACGTTTATACGAGGGTAAGGCTGAATTTATTGAGAATAAGAAAATCTAGTAGGCCATGAGAAACAAAACATACAATGTTATTTAGAGCGAGCAACTCTTTATCTGTCATTTGAAGTTTAGTTGTTGAAGTTACGTTCGTTAGAACCCTAGTTACTAATTTTTTTAAAGTATATCATAGAGCATAAAGCAAACAGTAGTTTGGTTTACTCAGGAGCCTCGGACGGAGTGATAAGTAAAAAATAAACTCCTGGACAAAATTAACGCATCAGCAAAACTTCTCCTCATAATTTTCTTTTTTCAAACTTTTAAATTATTAAAAGATGAATAAATAACAGAAAGATACAATAATGTCAAATCCAATAAAAACGGATTTTTAAAAAATTGACAAATCGTAAGAATTTCCTCCTCTAGCTCTTATTACTTCTTCTACTTCTTCCTGGGCATCCTATTAATTAAATTGTGAATGTTTTCCTGGGAATATTCTCCCAATCGACAAGAACGATCTGTTCGAGTTCCCTAAGATTCATAGGAGCAAGTATGTGGCCCATAACGGATCATTTTAGTGCGTCCCAAAGATGCTCTATGGGGTTCATATTTGGGCTTCTTGGTGATCAGTCTATAGTGGGAATATTCACGAATCGAAGGTAATCCAGTACCTCTCTAGCAATGTGGAGCCGAACGTTTTGCATAAAAATGAAATTGTCCCCGACAAATGGGGCAAATGGCATCACATGTTCTTCTACGATATTTTCTACATAGAAATGTGCTTTCATGGATCTTCCCCGTATAGGAACCAAATCCGTGTGACCGTCGAAACAAATTCCTCCCCAGAACATTATTGGTTAAACAAAAAATGGGATCCTCGGAGAAATGTTGCAGGCATCAAACCTCTCTCCTGGCCTCCGTCAGACTCGTCCACGTCCATCTGGTGAATTAAGACTTACTCTTGTTTCGTCTGAAAACAAAACTCGCTACCAGTCATAGATGTTCCAATTTACGTGCTCTCTTGCAAAACGCAGTCTAGTAACTCTAGTTCTAGCTGGTCTTCTACTATCCAATCCTCCTTCATTAAGCCTTCTCCTGACCGTTCGTCCAGAAATTGTCACATTTCGAGTTACTGCTAGCTCTGTTTCTTAAGGCGATTTGTATAAGATATCGCTCATCTCTTGCATCTGTAGATGTCTTACGACCTTGTCCTGGGGTTCTACATAACTTCCAACTTCTTATCAACAGGCAATCGCAAAATGTTATTTTCCTTCTGTCAAACAATTTCAATTGTTTATCAGTAGTGACAGAGGATATCCTAGGCCAACTACATAAAAAGTTTAAGGACTTAAAGCTTCGAAAAAATAAAAGTAATAATGAGAAGTTTTGCTGATGCGTTAATTTTGTCCAGGAGTTTAGAATTAACCAAAGAGCATTTTCGAATCATGATTTATTATGATTTTAAAAATGGTTTAAGCGCTTATGAATGCAAAAAGAGTTTAAATTCGGCTCTTAGTGAACAATCACCTTTCTTGGCTACAATTTACCTAAGGTATAAGGAATTTGAACGCGAAAGGAATTCTATTCAGCATCAAAAAGGACCAGGGTCCTCTTACAGCTGATACCGACAAAGACATTGCTGCTGTTAAAAAATTAATTGAAAGAACAATAAAGCCACTTATGCAGTAATAGAGCATCAACTCAAGATTGGATTCTCACCTGTTATACGTCACTTGTATTTAGAAAAAGTGATTAGTCGTCCTGTGCCGCATCACCTTTCTGACTTCCAAAAAGCGTGTAAGAATTTGCCATGAAACTTTAAATTTCTTAAATAGTGGCGGACACCAATTTTTTTCCAAAATAGTGACAGCTGACGAAACTTACATTCCCTTTTTTGAAGGATTCACGAAGATGAGGAAAGTCCAACACTGACCAAGAAGCAGCGAGCTATGGAAAAAGTTATGTATGCGGTACGGGCCTAGTAAAGGCAATTAAGCTAGATGGACAAAAGACAGTTACAGCTAAATGGGACACTGAAAAATGTTTGTCTGAAGTGTTCAGTAGAGTTCCAGATAAGGAAATTATGCTGGACCATGATAAAGCATCATTCCATACACCAGCTTTAACTCTCGAATTTTTGGCTGCAAAAAAAAGAGTATCATCCGCTGTATTCACCTGTTTTAGCAATGTGCGACTTTTGGCTATTTTTTTGGACTTAAAACGAATTTGCGGGACAGAAGGTTTTCGTCAGAAGAAGAAATTGAGTTCACGCTTATTTTGAACATATTCTGAAAGATGATTGGTTTGAAGCTTTAGCTGAAGGGAATTACTTCTTTGAGCATAAAATAAAATAAAATCTTAGAAAATATTAACCGTGTTTTTTATTCTCAATAAATTCGGCTTGACCCTCGTATTTGACGCTATATTGAATACCTAAAGCCGTGGAAACGAGTAATTACAATCTGTATTCAATCAATAAAACCGATCGGTAAAAGTCAGAGAGATTTTGAATGTGCTCTTTCATATTTGGCAAGAATTTCGTTTGTGTAACATTTGAACAAAAGGTTATGTACATTTATAGTTGACGCTATCTTGTATATTTGGGAGCGCCAGTTTTCAATCGATAATTAATCAATAAAATCAATCGGCCGAAATTCAGAAATAGCATAAATCGATAGATTTGAACGTGCTCTTTCACATTATGCAAGAAGTTTATTTGTACAACATTTGTACAAAAAGTTATGTGCTTTTGTATTTGGCGTCTTTTAAGTGCGTGACCAGAGAAAAAACAATGATATTTGTTAACACAATCGTAGAATTTATATATACAAATTGTTACTAAAATGAAGACCCCTACAATAAATAAAAAATGTTTACTTTTGATTGTAGAATAATGTTTGCAGTAAAATATTACAAGTTTTAAAAAAATTTGTTGCAAATCGATTTTGATTCTAGTGGATCCCTCGAGCATCCTCTGTACAGCAGTTTCGGCCCTATTTAGTGCCTCATCAGCAGAAGCTAGCTCGAGACTTCCACTGCAAACCAAACCGACCTGTCCAAGTTTATTCGCAAATGCGATATAATAATAAAGAATACTTTCAATCGCGACATCCTACGATCACCTTTTCCTATACAAAGTTGTGTCAAAAAGTGATCGCAGGATGTCGCGATTCAAACTATTTATTGTTAAAACTTTAAATCTATAATAATTAGGACGACTTTGGCAGCCAATTTAAATTTTGAAATTTTATTGCTGGAGGTTTGTTGCCAACTTCTCAGAAATAATTAAGAGAGCAGCAGATGAGCGAAATAAATGCGGTCAATAAAAAGTGTTTTATAATTTTATGATAGTTACAGCGCGGTGTCGGGCGTGAGCTTGACCTTTAAATGGAATAGACGTGACCAGCTGAAGTACCAACCCCAATATATTTACTTGACAAATACATGCAAATCACCTGAAGTAGATTATTCTGTACCAATTGTATAAAGTAAGGATAACATCGCCCCTCTCCCCACTTTGAACACCTGCTTTGACAGGTACACAAATAAATCACTTCAACACGAAAATCATCCAACCCTCCGTGTTAAAGATTTCTAGTATTTTTCTTTAATTTTAATTTAACTTGTACAGTTAATAAAGTTTATTCCCACAAGGAACGTGTCCATCATAAATATTTCGGCATCTTTTTATGGTCCATTATTATGCGATACCGCTCCCTTGCATTTTAGTCAGTCGGTTTTCTTTATGTCTGATGTTAGAATAATAACATAATGCTAATAATAACAAACAAATGGTAATTGAAAACATTGTAATCAGGTATTCATAATCTGTTTGATTTGTTCATCATTATAATTTCGTTTTGTGTGCGAGTTTCGAGAAACAAATTCTATTATTACAAAAAACGAATTACTAACATACACTTGTACAAAGTTCAACAAATTCAATACAAATACATTCGGTGTGCTATTTTTTAAAACGACGGAATCACTTGTCGTAAATTATTGTTCATTTTGATTCACTTTTGTATACACCTTCAAAAACGGAATTGATTTTAATCTTACAGCAGTTAATACACTTTGTACGACGCATTCATTATCAGCTGTGCAACTATGTGTTATTACACGATCAAATTTTACGACTGAATTACTCTGATTTTTTTGCGTAACATCATAAACCTTTATTGCACGATTTTAAAGACGTAAACTTTTGGTCCTCGACTGTACTTTTACTCATTTATTGATTTTTGAAAATTCCTAAAATCAAGTCGAATAAATCAACTGAATTTAAATGGAGAACGTCACGTAAATTACTTTTGTTAAATCTTGATTTCGTTCGCAATTTATTTATATCGTTGAATACCGTGCGTTTCTATTATTGTCGAACTATATTTTCGCATTAAGCCGATTCATCGACGACAGTTATTTACTTTCGTTAAGCGCTTACGTCGCAGGATTCGACATAACTTAATGCCAAATAATTCCGCGTCTTAATTTCGATTGCCAAGGTATTCAGCCAACTTACTACATACAAACTTGTTTGTGTGTTTTTCTTGTTTATTGCCTCGTCCCTCATGTGCCCGAATTAGTCTGAATTGTGTTCGCATAATTTTTCATTTTATTGCACTTTCTAAGTACCACCGCTTCTAGTTTTCAAGCGTTTTTTCTACCGACGGCACTTAATTATAAGCGATATTGTGATAATTATTCCAGTAGCGTGCGGAGATAATCGTTTTAATGACCTATATTAAGGCGTTTTATATATTATAAACCAGTGTGTAATGGGCTCTTTTAAACGTGCAACATACCTTGCATTAATTATCGCTTAAGTATGATCTAGTTCTGCTTGAGAAATTCGTTCCGAAATTATCTCCTCTACTCTCTGTCCTTTCTAATTTTCACTCTGCCGCTATTGATTAATGTTCAAGAATGTTTGTGTGATTGTGTGATTAATTAAAGTTTTTTTTAAGAGATTATTGAAGATTACATTCCTGAAGTTTACAATTTAAATCACAAAGAAAAAAAATGCGTAACATTAACATAAATAAGAAAAAAATTCAAAACCTATTAGAAAAGTTAGATCCCCTTCTAATCCCTTATAAATAGTTAATAGGGAATTTATTATCAGTCAATAATCTCTTCTTCTCTCAACTCTCTTGTTTTGTGATTATAAATTTATTATAAAATCTTGTTGATATGTTAAAGAAGAAACAGTTTTATTACTTATGGTAATTATGCTACTTGCCGTTTGTAATAATTAATAGTTAGATGTTTACGATGCCGTAAAAATATCCTCCGGTTGCAGAGAAACTAATTAATTTAATTAATTGAAATTCATCTAAACACATTTGATTAATTGCCATAATTATTTCATTAGAGGTAGAATTGGGCCTGATGAAATACAATTAGAATTTTCAATTAAATTTTAATGGCTTGTTCAGAAAATATGTAAATTGGTGTAGGCCTGTCATATTTTAACAAAATAAATTTCTCGATATTTGAAAAAACTTAAAAACAAATATCAACGTGTCTCAATTTCCTAGTAATTAATTAATTAAAATTTGATTTATTAAGAAAGCCCATGTGATTCAATCAACTTTCATCAAAACAAAGTTTTTTTTAATTTGAAAAACATAAATAAATAACATTTTTGATTGAATATGTCATTCTCTTTCAGAATTCCGATTTTTGCTCCGGAATTTGGCTCAAGAATCGTTCGTGTGTAGGTTCGGTATTTTCAATGATGTCAACAAAACGTATTTGGCAATGTTGTCTTATTTGTGTTACAAAGTTTCAAAATGGGCCTACGCTTTTGAAATTAATTTTTCTATTGTTTTTTTTGCATAGTACATTTTATTTTAGTGTTAAATCTACGTAATTTCTGATCTCTTTGTGAAAACAAATGTTTATTATTTTCTTTTCGTTTCAGGTAAGTCCAAATGAATAAATTAAGATGCTTCTCGCCGTCACGTAAGTACAGATAATAAAAGCAACAACATATTCTTAACCTTTCGATCACACTTAATATCGAAGATTCTGATTAAAATTCTGATTAGATGGATTCGTAATACATCATTTTTTTGGAGCGTACGATCGCAAAGCCCTGTAAGGTGAATAATAATAATTTATGTTTTCGTTCAGAACCAGATAAAATAATGACTTTATCAGTTTGGTAGTTTGGGCATTAAGCGTCAAATTCAGGTCAGCAGACAAAAAAACAATATTTGTTTGTCTGAGTTGACAGAATGAAGGTTATCAACCTTCACGCGGCTATAGTAAGAGATACAGGTGATTTTTTTCTGTTGAAACGCTTACTTTTTCTGGCACTGTTTGTTATGTTTCAGAATAATCTAATATCTTAATTTTTTATAACGAAGAAAGTTAAAGAGGACTTGTGACTTGAAGGATAGGGAAATAAAGAAATCATTGTAATATATAAACAAATTAGAACACTAATAGAATACTTTTCTTTAACATTTCTTGCTACGTTAATTAGTGTTGTTTGCTTTTTCTTCGAAATAGCTTAATTATACTACACATACTATAAAATCAAAGCAAACTCAAAGTGAATCTAAAAAATAAAATCTTATTTCGCCAGGAAATAAATTTCCTGATGTAATGTTCCTCTTCGATCGTATCGGTAAAGCAAGGACACAAGAAGGTGACTTTGAAAGTAAGAAATTCCAATAAATAATACTGATTTAGAGCAATGACGATTAAATAAAATTTTATGAAGCAAAGCACATTTTACGTGACCTAATATTCATGGTATTAATGGAAAAGTATGACTAATTATTATTTTTTTCAATAAATTAAAAAGTAGTAAGGCTAGTGAGATGGGAGTGTTTACAACAAAAACAACTCCCCCTCCCCCCAAATGTGCAATTTACATAACATTAACGTTACAGCTGTTGATAATGTAACACCGATATCATCAATTAGCGATTTAATTTCCGCTAACGAGCATCAATTGCGTTCATGGTCGTTAGCCCACTTGCCTGCATTATAAAGGCAAACTTAGAACTTGTTTATAAACTTTGGAGGAGCTACCTGTTCCGCTGCCTTTTTGTGCCCGGCCCTCCGGCTTTGGAATAATAGGCCATTATATAACTCGAAAATGTACTAACAAGGTGATTTGCCGGTGTAACTTAACCATTACACTCTTTTAACAAATATTAATTTTCAAAATTAGATTTTTTTTTTATAATGAAAGCGGCGACGAGTTTAGGCGAATTTTCTTAGATGTTTTTAACAAGTGCTTTTTTCTTTTGGTAGAACGTAAACAAGTAATTAGCATGTGATTATCACTTGGATAATTTTGTTTACTTCCTTTATTAGGTTTACTAATGCATTGCAAAAAGCTTTGTTTTCAATTCTATTAAGGAAAATGTTAATGCCAACAGAGACAAATAGATAAACAATATCAAAACCGCAAGTTATCAAGGTTATTTTATTGTTGGAATATTTAGTATAAAAGCCAATTGACAATTATACGTATTTGTTTATTTATGCTTTGAATTTTAAATAGTTTGTCAATTTTTTATGTTAAATGTATGTAGAGGGTGCTATAACTACTGGTAAATATTCATACCATGGGGTCGTCTAATTATCTGGGTATATACAGGGTAATTCTTGAAAAGACCGACAAAGCAAAAATAGTGAAAGAATAGACATCGCAGAACATAGAAAAAATTTATGTATTTTAGTTTTCCAGAAACAATTAAAGAAATATTATGCCCTAAACGACGATACGTCCTTGTTAAGAAAGAGCTGCAGATGGAAGAAATAAGTACAGTCATAAAAGTGTTTTATAGTTTTATGATTATAGCGGCACGGCGACGGGCGTAAACTTGACCTTCAAACGGAATTGACGTAATAATATTTTACTTTTGTACACCTTTGAAAACGTAATTACTTTAATTAAACTCATAGCAGTTAATACACTTGTACATCATCAGCTTTTCACGGCCAATTTTACGTCAGAACAAGTCTGATTCTCTGCGTAACACCATAAACATTTATTGTATGCTTTAAAAGTGTAAACTTATGGTTTTCGTCTTATGCATGTGTGTAATGTGCATTTCGGGTAAAATTTTAATTAATAATAAATTGTATAGATTATTTTAAACATTTTCCCCATGGGAAGTCTCTTCTTTCATTAGTTTTTTTTTGTCAGTCTACTCAAGAATGATTAGGAAAAGTAAAAAAAAATAAGGGAATATTTTCTTGTACTGGGAAGTTTCTTTTTTCGTCAGTATTTTTTTATCTGTCTAAGAATCACCTGTATGTACACACTCGGAACATCCTTTGAAATTATAAAACGCAAAGATTAGCTTCAATAAAATGTAAACTATAAGTAAGCCGGGGAAAAAGAAGGCGAAAATACTATTGTACACTAATCTATTGCACGTTTTATACAATCGGGTAATATTTATCAAACCTTAACAAATTAGCATCAATTTTCAATAAACAATAACTTCATAAACCGCGCAGGTAATTGTAGTACTATAACGTCTTTAACGAATCCTGCAGTATGAATATTTGAGATTGTAATATACCCTGTACATATCTTGTTTTAAAAACAAAAATTTTTTGTTGTGTTCTTATTTTTATTTGTTTTTTATTTTATTTTGGCATGGAAATTATATAAACAGGCCCGGCCTTTATTATTCTAGAACTTCTTCTATAGATAAGGTATTTACTCATGTAGTCTTCAAGCTTTCACGGCCGTCGTTGATGGCTGCTCTTCGGTTCTCAGGTCCTCTCTCGTGTAGAAAGTTTATGATCTTCAGAAGAAGAAAAAGATCACAACAAGTTGATCGAAACGTCCAAGTTCTACAAACTTTCTACACGGCAGAGAAACCCAGAACCGAAGAGCAGCCATCAAAGTATTTATTCTCCTTTGTTAAGTTAGGCGAACTGACAAGTTAGGAGTTAGCAACACGGAAACCTGCAGAATTTTTTAATGTAAACTTCGTGTCATAAATCGGGCTCAGTCACTGACGTGAGAGTCTGGCTGACGAACCCGGTTGCGTGTCTAAAGGGCAGGTGACGAAATTTCCCTTGAAATAGGTTAAATAAACATTACAACATCAAAGATATTTCTTTTTTATTTCAATATCTATTCCCATGGGTATATTGTAATCATATTACCAGACCATTTTGAACTTGCTGTAACTACAGAGGGTTGACGTAAGCACGTAAGGAAGCACACTCACATTTACATTATAAATTTCATGTTTTTTTTTTTTTTAATATTTTATATACACTAAGCATTAATGTATTTAGAATGTTGTGCAGTTGTTATCATGTCAACAGATCGTAGAAAAGAGTCGTTTTATAATTACTGCATACAGACAGTCATAGTTTTCTGGCCTGAAAGTAACACGATTTAACCCAACTTATCTACTTATCTATATCCAAAAATGCTTCGTTAAGCCAGGTATTCTGCTTCAAAGTTCTTGAAGAAAATAGGTAATTTTTATTACAATAAAATAACGCTTGAATCATTTTGGATGATATTTGGTATGAGGGCCCATGGAAAGTTAAATCACATTTTTAGGTAATGTGTGAAATACACGGTTGTGGCTACACAGATCTTGCAATAACTTTTTTGAGGTTAGAAAGATAACTCTAATTACTTTTTTGAAAGAGACATTCAATAATTTTTGATGTCTGTTACAGTTTAGTAAAAAAATAGAAAAATCTAACTGGCTACGACGCCTCTTTTTGAAAACAGATATACTGGCATACTCTGCTGTGCCACAACTTTACATCAACCTTGCATGAGCATATCAACTCAAAATGGTCAGGCAATATGACTACAATATTACCACTGGCAATAGGTATTGAATTTAAAAAGAAAGATCTTTGATGTTGTAATTTTATTTAACCTATTTCAAGGGAAGTTTCGTCACCTACTCCTTAAACACGCAACCGGGTCCGTAAGCCAGACTCTCACGTCAGTGACTGAGACCGATTTTGTAACACGGAAGAACTCCAATTTTCTTTTAAAAAATTTTGTAGGTTTCAATGTTGCTAGCTCCCCGGTCATAACTGGAACAGGAATCATGAATGACAATAATTTAAATTAAAATCTGCTACATCGCCATAGCCAGGTAATTATACAATAGTAGATCGTCACACTTCGAAGCAGTAATTAAAAAAATAATCTCTGCCCACAATAATTTTTATATCCGTAGATACGTATTTCGGCAGCTAAGCTACCATCTTCAGTACACACATTGCCAATTTAAAAGCACTTCATAAAAACTAAAAGCAACTAATCATAATCAAATAAGAGCAAATCAAATAATACAGAATAAGTATTGGTCCATTCTCTCAAAAGTTCTCATTCTACCGAATAAAGAACTTTATAAACATCTGATTCCCCATTATTTGATAATGCCTTAAATATTTAAAAATATCCCTGAAAAATAATAAAATATATAAATATATATTTATATATAAATAAATTGGGTCAAAAAACAGCTTACAGATTAGAGGAGATCACACCCACTCATCATAAGTTAAGAGCAATTCAGAAAATCTATCTCGGAGAATTCTCTCCTTATCAAAAATCAGTGCAAATGCGCTTAACTGTCTCTAGCACCCCCTTATACAGTGTGTACCAAAAAGTTTTATACACATGGAGAAAAAGTTTACCTTACATTTCACAAAAAAAATTATTCTTGATAAAAAGCTCTGCATGATTTGGAGATCCATAATCAGGTACAAAATTTTAAAAAAATTGGCTGGAATACAGGAAAAATAACAAATAATGATTTGGACGGAGAGCGAAATACGTTCAAACTGTAGTGGAGAGCAAAATGTTCATTGAAATTGTGATTAAATAACAAAAAATTATGCACACTTGTAGATTATGGATATTCCCAGATAAAAATTAAAAGACAATAAACACACTTTTCAGCAATTGTTAGATTAATGCGCAGTGCAAAAATTCGTAAGATCCCGTTCCTAATAAGCGCCTTATTTTCTGTTACTGATAAAGTGCTTTGGAATATCTAATAACTGTCAACAAATGTCAAATGTAACATCAGTGTGTGTTTGCAATAATTAGAAATGCCAGTAAAACTAATTATTGCAGATAAAATTGAAATTGTTCTCATTGTTGGAGAAAATTATAAAACATGTAGGGAAGCAGCAAGAATCTTTAATAATAGACACCTTGATAAAACTATACATTTCATAACTGAATATCAATAATCTACAAGTGTGCATAATTTTTGGCTATTTAATCACAATTTCATTGAACATTTTGCTCTCCGTCCAAATCATTATTTTTTATTTTCCCTGTATTCCAGCCAATTTTTTTAAAATTTTGTACCTGATTATGGATCTCCAAGTCATGCAGACTTTTTCATCGAGAATATTTTTTTTTGTGAAATGTAAGATAAACTTTTTCTCCGTTTGTATAAAACTTTTTGGTACACACTGTATATAATTTAGGTCGCGACATCTAGCGGCTGATTTTTGACCTAACAAAAACGATATGTTGTGGTCGATTTTAATTTACATTAAAAGAAATAATATATGAACCGTCAAAAACCAACCTACAAATTAGAGTAAATCAAATGATACGGAACTAGGTATTGAGTCCATTACCTGAATTCATTAAATAATTTTTATTTTTTCGAATAAAAATACTTTCGTAAGCATTTAATTCCCTATTATCTGATACTTCCTTAATGAGTTTTAAATTATCCTTAATAATACTGTGTCCAGTATTGTAAATATGTTGGGCAACACTTGATTTCATACCGTTAGTGACTTAAATGCTCCTTAAAGCGTGTTTGTTTGTCCAATATATTTATTAGCACATTCATTACATTTAATTTCATAAATTCCAGATTTCTGCTCAACTTCAACTTTATCTTTCGGGTTTCCCAATAAATTCTTTATGGTATTGTTAGTGGAAAAAGCGAATTGTAAGTTTTGAGTTTTAAAAACTTGATTTAAACCTTTAGTGCAAACCGCATCGAAAGGCATTTTTACAAATTTTCCTAGAGACGAAAGTGATCTTAGACTGTTAGAATTTTGGACTCGTTTCCTACAGCTAATCTTCCTAATTATAATATCTACTATATGCGGAGTATAACCATTATGAAACATTCTTAATATATTTACGTTCATCATATCGGGCTTTAGTAAGTGGAAATGAGAGTAATCTATTTACTAAGAAATTTAGAGCCTCCAGTACTGAATGTTGTGATTCGTTAATTATAAACCGGCTAGTATTTGTACTTTTACGATAAATGTCAATTTCTAATTCATTTTTTTTGCTATTTCTAATTATACGAGTATCAAATTGGTAGTGTGTGTACTGAAGACGGCAGCTTAGCTGCCGAAATACATATCTACGGATACAAAAATTATTGTGGGCGGAGATTAATTTTTTAATTATTTCTTAAACCTAGTCTCCTTTACTATATTTAGTTAGAACGATGAAGATACTTGCTCTTTTTTTTATCGTTAGTAATAATTGTTTTTTAACAGTAGTAGTAGCTAACTACAATAAAATTAGAGATTAGTAAAGAAAAGAAATTAATGAACTGTTAAAGTAAATATTTTAATCCGAAGTAGACAAGGCACCATATTAATTAATGCGAATTAATTTATTTGCTCCTGAAAAAAAAAAGGTTAAATAGCCACTCAAGGTTATGAAAATAGTTGGTAACATAATAGTTGCGATTGTGCTCTCAATGCGTCCAAGGCTAGATAAAAAAAACGAAAAACAAACTCCGATTTATCCGAGTCTCAAGCAGCAGGAGCGCAAGTCCTTCACATTTTGCAGTATCCGTTGCAAAAATCCATATGTTTTTCATAAACATTTCAGTGCCTCACCAGCATTTGCATATTTATGTCGCAGCCTTTCATAAATTCTAACATCATTTTCTCGTCGCTACAAAAAAGGCCCCGTATCCCCGACAGGCCGTAAATTCGCTCGGCTCGAGGAGGAAGACTTGCCTCAACACATATTGTGCGGTGACACGATTTCTTTTCTCGCCGGATAAGTAAATGTTGATTTTTCTCGTTAGATTCCTGTAACTACGTGCGATCATTTTTCATTCAGCGGACTCCGATTTCTCAACTTATTTGTCGACGACGCTGCGCGGTTTCATTAACGGCTGAACTAAATTTTACCGGTTTCTATAACTCGTTTTATAAACTATCGACATATGAATAGGCGCTTGTTTTTTCCATTTCTTGTTTACTAAAATGGAAGGAATTTATTACGTCTGTGGATGTGCGTGATTTTCTACACGTTATCGAAATCTTGAGTCGTAAATTATCGAAAAGAAAGTGTTTGGGCGACATTTTATAACTTCCGCAAATAAAATTATACCAACATAGCTTTATATAACAACTGAAGAAACATTAATTTCAAATTTTATCGAACTGTAATAGAATTCGAGCAATTACAAGATGTGACAACTCGCCTTCAAGTAATAAATGCGAACATACATATTTCTTATTTAAAAAAGAAAATGTTCAACTATTAATTTTAAAGTCAGCTGAAAACATGTATACTGAATGCTAAGCGAAAAAATTTGAATAATTCATAGCGTGTGAGCCAGGGGAAAATCGTCGATTTAATTTTTTCTACGGTGGCAATAACCAAAAGCACACCGATGTTTGGACTCTTACGAGCTTTAAATATCCTGACGTGCTTCTTTCGAGAACTTGTTTTGACAGCAGACATGATAGTAGCAGCGTGAATAAATTTTTGTAATTCTGTTTTCAAGTTAAAATATAATCTTACGTAAGCCCCCGGTGACTGTACAAACGAGATGTGCGAAAAAAAACACGGAAAGTTACTGACTGACTGGTTCGTTTTAGATAAGATACGCGAAATCTCGTTGGGTTCTGGCTGTTGTTATTGCTAATCGAGTGAAATTCTTCTGGGCCCAAGTACTGTTATCGCTGTTACTTTTTTTATCGCAAATAAATAAATCATAGAGCCTTGAGTTACTTCACAACAGAATAAATACATACATAAATAATTCTTGTATTTCAAAATTCGATTATCATTTGTATTCAGAATGAGAATTGATATTCAAAATTCTATTCTCATTCTTATGTAGAATCATGTTGATTCGATTATCATTCTGATTCAGCATGATAATGGAATTGCTTTTGGAAGAATAATAATCATCAGAATTGTAAGGTAATCTTCTCCTGAAACCGATCGTTTTTGTCAATCCAATGTGAAACTATTGCATGTAGCTCTAAATAGCAAGAATGAAGCATTATGTATATTTCACTATCTTTTTTTATTTGTTCGGCGTAATACTGAAATGAGAGTATATACAACACTCTATTAACATTTTATTACTGCGCATAAATCATTTTTAACCGCTGTTAGATATTTGCATTTATCTGTCATCGACCCGCAAAGATTATCATGCCGAGGATAAACGAGACAGTTATTGAACTGTTGCTAAGTGGAGCCGTCTTGTTTACCAGACGCTTAATCAGGCTGCAGTTAAGTCACCGTTCCATTGATTTGATTGATTGATAAAGAGCGAGTTTGATAGCAAGGTTTTCTTTTGCAGTTTACTACCTGCCATTACCGGTTAATTTACTTCAGACGACTTCTGTTTTCTTCAATTCGATTTATGCATAGGTATACATTAAACGCTGACAAAAGATGAGATAAAGAAAATGTCGTACTAAAAAATGGTTATTTATGTATCAAGGTAGCGAAGTGACACTTTGTCCAACGAGTTTGCAAATTGCGAACTAAGGCGAAGCCGCGGTGAACAGCAAACGAGTTCCACAAAGACACTTCGCTATCACAGGTTTATATCTATATTTATAACTTCGTAAATTTTTGAAAGTTGTATTTCATTTCTCTTATATATGTATATCGATGAAACCAAAATATGCAATGCGAAATCAAAATAGTATATTATACACGCTGCTATTACACGAGGTAAATAGTAGTCATCATAGCGAGTGGTATACTCCACTTTGTCCACGACTATAAATATTAAGAATTGTGATTTTAATTAATTTTTAATTTTGATGCTAAAATCATGTGGTAAGGCTATATGTTAAACGAAGTGGCGGAACTATAAACATTTGCGAGTAGGCAAAACAAGTTTTAAACCGTCATTGATCATTTTGTAAAATATTTTAAGACCAAAAGCACACCGACTCTTACGAGCTTTAAATATCTTGACGTGCTTCTTTCGAGAACTTGTTTTGACAGCAGACATGAATAAATTTTTGTAATTCTGGTGGAATTTTACTAGAATTTACTTCATTATACAACATAAACAACAACGGTTACCATGGCATCGTGAATAATGATTATTCACTGCTGGTAGGGAATTATGGATAGCATTATCCTTGACCAAACACATGAGTAATTGGCAAATTATTGAGTAGTCATGGACAAATGTTATTTTGAATGACAAATTATTTGATACTTAACTGGATTCGACGATAATGCTTTTTATGAATTAGATAAAAAGGATTACAAATAATTACTAATTGATCAAAAATATAAATATTTCGTGCAGCATTATTGAAAAATAATCAAATACAAAACAATTAATTAATTAAATTAATTAATAAATAAATGTCTTTATTGGCAAGGTTCTGCTTTGACAGTTAAACAAATAAATCACTACAACACGAAAGCATTCAAATCTCCGTGGTAGGAATTTCTAGCGTTTTTCTTTAATTTCAATTTAAATTCTATTGTAAATAAAGTTTATTCTCACAAGCAACGTGTCCATCACAAACATTTCGGCATCTTATTTTATAGCTTAATATGACACATTATTCTTTGTGTTGTTTATTCGGCTTACCGCTGATTTTTGAATAATAATAGACTTTGCTAATAACAAAGAAACGGCGATAACAATCAGAATTTAAAATATTCGTAATCCGTTAGGTTTGGTAATTATTATAATTTCGTTTTGTGTGCGCCATTCAAGGAGAAATCAATTCTATAAAAGACGAATTATTAACACAAATTGGTACAAGGTCTTACAAAATTCAATACGTGCTGTTATTTTTTAAAGCGACGAAATTATCGTAAATTATTCTTCGCCTGGAAGTAAATATTTAACTTTTGTGTACACCTTTGAAAACGAAATTGATTTTAATTAATTTCATAGCAGTGAGTACACTTGTACGACGCATTCATCAACAATTGTGTGCTATTAGTTCACGGTGAAGTTTAACGTCTGAACGACTCTGATTCTCTGCGTAACACCATAAACGTTTATTGTACGCTTTTAAAGATATAAAATTTCGGTCCTCGTCTTCTGCATGGGCATAACATGCATTTAGGGTAAATTTTTAATCAATTATAAATTGTTGTATAACATTTTGCTTATATTCTGAGAAGTCTCTTCTTCGCTAGTATTTTTTACCGGTCTATGCACAATTACCGTGGAGAACTTGGGTTTCTAACGATTTTTTTTCAAAAGCTCGGGAACTAAAGCTGTTTAAATAAGTCCGAATCTATTTACCTGTCCAAGAAGTTGAAACACGCAAAATCTGAATATAATTAACATATACTTTATTTATAAATGTTGGGTTGTTGGCTTCCTTTCTCACATACCTACATTTAATGGTGTGGGTGCCTGTTTATTATTTTATTGTAACGTTTCCTGGAGATATTTTTTCCTAGGGTCGTTGAATGGATTATTGCCGTATCGCCACATAATGTCATAAATTTGCCGCGTGTGTGATTTTATTTCCTGGTTCGTAGGTGGTTGTGTGGTAGTTTACGCACACGATTTGTTTGTTTACGTGGACGAAAAAACGCAGGAGAATATCTGTGTTTACCAATTTACGACGATGGGTCAATTAATATTACATCATAGATAACTGTGGCTTTTATTCAATTTGTACATGTCCCGGAGCGTATCTAATGAATGCTAATTGATACTAAATTATTACCGTGCTTTTGACCTCAGATGTATGTATATATGGACTACATATGATATGGCTTGCACCTGCAATACAACTACAATACAAAATGTATTTATGATAGCTTTTAAATTCTGCAAGTTTGAAAAATCTGTATCATTTACAGTCTTGGAGGACAGTCTAGTTTGCATGCTTCAAAATTGGATCGATCAAGCAGATTAGACATAGGAAGTTCGATTCTTTTTATTCTTTTTAGTGAATCGAGTCCTCCGACTCGATTCCGCAAAAAGATTCGTTCCTAAGGAATCGCTCAGTAATGATTCATTCATTCACAGGTATAGCACAAGTTGCGAACTCGATTCCGTAAAAACATTCTTTCGCAAGGAATCGTTAGTAAAATGAATAGAGCTTGGAAAATATGCAAAATAAAATTTACTTTAAATTTTTACATGCTACTTTATTAAATTTAGTAATTACTAACTTAATTAACACTAATTAATTTGTAATTGCAAAATTCAATAAAATTTGTAATTGGAGTAAACTATGATTTTACAAAGGTTTTAATTTTTTCAATTAAATTTTTCTTTTTTCATTTTTAAAATAAAATTTTTTAACTTCAAAGTTTATTTTTGATATTCTTCTCTTGTAATTAAATGTCCCACATTCAATGCTGCCTACTAAATTAAAGCGTCATGGCTTATTCCAGTTCAAAATTCAAAAAATGACACGACAAAAAATACCATCACACGATCACACAAAAATATTCTTCAATAAACTACTAGAATCAAATGAATTTTATCATTATGTACCTTAAGATTCGCAAAAATTTATAATTAAACGATTTTATAAATCAATTGTCTTTATTTCGGGCAAAAAAAATATCATGTAAACTTGAAGCAAGTGCACAGAAACTAAAACTCATATGTATTCAAAATTAAATGATTCATTCGATTCCGAATCACGACTCGAAGACTTGAAGGAATCAAAAGAGGTTCGAATTTTTTCGCGTTTGAACAAATTCATACAATTCATTCAGGACATCTCTGAATTTTGAGTCGAAGGACTCGAAGAATCAAAAAAGAATCGAATCTTTTCGGAATCGAGAATTGATTCCTCCGAGTTTTACAAAGATTCGTTGTTTTTGAACGAATCATTCGTGAACGACTCACGTCTAAAGCAGATCATGCCAATAAATGATCTAATCTTACTATTGTACTATTGGATTGTGTATGGCGAGCCTAATTCAACAAATTAACTTGATTTATCACAAAATAATTTTCGTCATTCACTTTTGATGTTCAGAAAGTACAGTCTTGACCAAAAGTATTAGGCACCTTACATTAACTCCTATATTATGAAAATCTGTTGGAGTGGAGTAAAATAAAATTTCCTAGGTACAAAATAATAACAATTTGTTAAAGTAATTAATATTTTGTTGGAACACCTCTAGCCTTAATCACTGCAGCTTTTCTTTTCGGCAGAATCCCCCACAAATGTTCTATGGGATTTAGGTCTGGGGATTGTGCAGGCCAATCCAGGAGGTTAATATTGTTTTATTTAAATTATCGTTTATTGTTGCCGACTATATAATAAAATTGTAAAGATTTTTGAGTAATATTTTAAGAGATAAATTAGAAACTTAAGGGTGCCTAATACTTTTGGCCAAGGCGCTTCTAGGTCATTCAACTGAGAAAATATTTAAAAATTATGAATATAAAAATTTGTTTGTACAAGGAAAGAATTTTTACGATTTAGAATTAATTTCCCAAGTCACTTGCACATTTCTAATTAATTTATAGTTAGTACAACATAAATAATAAAATGCAAATTAAATTACATGAACTTATACAGTTTTTAATGGATGGCGTGTGAAAATAACTGTGCAGGTAATTTATCTCTGCTTTTGAAATATTTTTATTGCATTTTCTATACTTCTTTTGTAATACAAGCTTCGAATATGTTATGCGTTCGGTTACATGCTTAAAATTTCAAATTTATAATTAATAGGCCTTGTTGTAAATGAATAAATTACGTATTTTATATATTTTAATCCCTAATAAACATTTATTTATTCCTTTTTTTATTGCGTTAATGGTCCAAAATGACAAGAAGTACAAATTTATTGCGTGAATCTTTTTGTAAAAGAAGAAAACAGTGAAATAAAGTGAAATTTTAACGAAGGATTTCGGAAATGATTCATTAAAGCATAGGCTGTTAATTAATATTTAATTATTGGAGACTTCGGCCACATAATTTCTAATATCTAAAGGAATTTCTTAATAGCTTACTGCCTACATAGCTCAAATATTAGTAAATACTCAAAGACCATTAAAAAACATTAGGTATATGTGAAAAGTTTACGGACACCATTAACGCTTTAAATGTTAATGTATTCATTTCAAAGAAGACTTGTTTTTAGTAATTTTTTTTTGTCAGGCGAAGTAATTTTACCAAAAAATTAACGCCTTTTTTAATAGTGCTGCTAATTCGGATGGCGATTGCGCGTTATTATTGTTTTGAAAGGGCATTCATGTGTGGCGACGACAAATCCAAAAAATTATGCGCATTTGGCAGATGCCTTTTAGGTCCGTCTGTAGTGGCAGTCTGGATATTATTAAGGTGCGTTTTAATAACATTGATGTACCCTTTTTATTCTGAGCTATTATAGTATTTAAACATCGTAAACAAATGATTTAAATAAAGAACTTATTGCATCAGCTAACTCGTCTAATGTTTTGGCTTAGAAAGCTGTTGTTTAAATGACGATAGTCAACATTATCGTTTTGCATTCGTTTTTTTTTTTTATGAAACATTGCAATCTCATTTTTTTAATATTAAGCTCAGATTTCTGGCATAATTACTTAGTAATCAAATTTTGATCATTTCAACTAATTATTGTATATACAATAAGTGTCGAGCGCCTACAGTCACATCGTTAATGTCCGGAGTCTGGCGACCACAGGATCGTAACACGTTCTGTATAGATACTTGTTAACTATCTTCTGTTTGTCTTCGTCGAGTGTAAATAAACTTATACTATGTATAAATGGTTATCAGTGAAATATTTGGTGTTTGAATTTTTAATAAATACACGCGTTTGTGTTGGGAGGAGGTGAACGAACTGGCATGGTTCCTTGCGCGAAAAATTATCATCTTATTTATAACTTACGACACATCTGCGTTCAACGATCGTTTGCCCACCGATTCGCGTTTTATGTTCGCATTTTATTTTCGTATCGATTCAAATTCTCGCTCTAATAATAAGCCGGCTCGTAAACTCTGCTCGATACTTCTTGTCGATTTGTTGTTGTTGCCGAGGCAAATTCTTCTATCTGGTAATCGCCTACTTTTACAAATGTATAATAATTAATTATATTTCACGCTTTATTTGAAAATGTATTTAAATGAATGCAGATGAAACTTCTCATTTATCATTAAATAATGAAACAAACTGTAAGGTAATTACTTTGAGAGTTGAAAGGGCTTTTAATTAAAATTATATTACTGCGTGGAGTTGGCTACAACAAAGTATAATATTGCAAAAAGGAACATATTTCGAATTGAACGAATTCCCTTTTCCAAATTGTATCGGAAACTATAATCGTAAGAACCGCCACTTGAGAAAATGGGATTCTTTAAAAACGTTATGATTGGGGTTTGTTAGAAGGGCCATTGTCTTTATCTTTTATGTTCAGTCCATTTCAGATGCAATTCCTGCAGTTCTGTGAGATGAAACACCCGAGGATAATAAGGTCCTTCAATGTAACGTTGGATTTTTGTATTTACTAAGTACCTTTCTTAAAATGCCTTAACTTCGATGAAACTCAATTAATAAATAAAAATAAAATTTGGGATTTGTTGGTACATACAAGTACTATAGTTTAGCTAAAATGATTCAATATGTTACATTTATTTTCGTTGTAATTGTACTGCAAAAAAGAGTCTCTGTTTATTTCTTCAACGGTTATGTTCACTTGCAGTAAATGCAAGTGTGTGGTATACAAATTGAATAGAACATGTGCATACATTAGAAAAACAACTTCTTGCGCCATTTTTTCAATGTTTTCGTAACACAGATAGCCTTGGAGGTTTTCATTTTTCACCAACCATTGTGAATTCTAATGTATTCATAAATTCACGTTCGGTTTTGTGATGTTTACGACGCGTTTGGTACAAATTAAATTTTAATAGAGGCGCAGAGGCGTGCGCGTGTTAACACTTTTCGCGACCCGCTTTAAATCCAGGGATGTACCCGTTCTAGGTGAGACACGTGCGCCTTTCGAAAAATACGCATGTAAATATCTCCGGTATTGTCATACATTCTAAAATTATTTTTATTGAAACTCTCCACGTGCGCGCGAATTTTGGATTCCGGCCAGTACATATTTGAATAGATAAGGGAGAGATATCTATTTTTATTTCCTGTTTTATGAGACGCGTAAATTTTTCCTCGGGATTTTAAAGCTCCACTCCGCGTGTACAAAGTCAGATTTCGATTCTGCAAACATTTGTATGTATATAAATACATATATCACAACAAAAAAGGCACACAACAAATGGCATATTATTCCCAAATTTTTAGACTAAAATTTTAATACATTTCTTATAGTGAGAAGGGCATTTGAAATTCAATGTATTAAAAGTGGCCACGATTTAAAATGGGCATCCTCTATATGTACATATTAAGATGATAAAAACACATGTGAAAGCTACAAGTTATAAATAAATTGATTTAACTCTGATTTATACGATAGTATTTCAACGTTCTGGAATGTTTCCATATTATTTAATACGGCAGAGAAGATGATCAGGGCCGGCTCTGCATATCATTATTAAGAAATTCGATGCAAATGAGATTTACATAATATTAATAGTAATGAGATTCCTGTTTACGTCTTGTTTCACATAATATTGACATTATGTGTGCTTCTTACAATCGGCTTACGTAACTGTAAATTATTATATGGCACTCAGGAGCAGATAAATGTGGGTCACGTTAATGTATTACCTATTGCTGCACGCGCCTCATTTCTCTAACTGGTGAGAAAGATCACTTTTTTATAAACAAACTCGACCTTAAAAAATATCAGCATTAGCTGAAATACGAATTAATTAATGAAAAATTATCCCCAACATAACGATACGTCCCTGATTAAGAAAAAGCAGCAGATGAACAAAATAAACACAGTCACAAAAGTGTTTTGTAATTTTATGATTGTTACGAATCGGGGTCTGGCGCGAACTTGACCTTTAAACGGAGTGACCAGCTGAAATACGAAGTCCAAAATATTTACTTGACAAATGCATGCAAATCACCTGAAATAAATTATTCCGTACAAATTGTATAAAATGAGGATAACGAAGGCCTCATTCTGAACACCTGCTTTAACAGGTAAACAAATAAATCACCTACAACAAGAAAACAATACAAATCACCCTGTGAAGAATCTCTAGTATTTTTCTTTAATTTTAATTGTATTGTAAATAACATTTATTCCCACGTGTCCGTCACAAATATTTCGGTATCCTTTTATGGCCCAATACCACGTGTTACCCTTCCCTCGCCCTTTAATTAGCCGCTTTTCTTTATGTCGTTTATTCGGTTCATCGCCGATGTTCGAATAATAATAGACTTTGCTAATAATAAAGCAATGGTGATGACAATCGGAATCTAAAACATTATAATCAATAAAACATTCGTAACCTATTTGGTTTGTTAATTATAATTTCGTTTTGTGTGCGCCGTTCAATGAGAAACAAATGCTATTGTTATAAAGGATGAATTATTAACACAGATTTGTACAAAGACTAACAAAATTCAATACGTGAGTTCGGTGTGTTATTTTTTAAAGCAACGGAATTACCTGTCGTAAATTATTGTTAGCTTCGATTGTAAGCATTTCACTTTTATGCATCTTTGAGAACGTAATTCATTTATTTCATTCATCTCATAGTAGTTAATACACTTGTAAAACGCATCCATCATCAGCTGCGCACTGTATGTTATTTGTTTACGGTCAAGTTTTACGTCTGAACGACTCTGATTCTCCGCGTAACACCAAATGTTTATTCCACACTTTTATGGTTCTCGTCTTGTGCATGGACATCACGTGCATTTCGGGTAAATTTTTAATCAATTATAAATTGTTGTATAGAATTTTTAAAAAGATTTTCTCACGTTTTGGGAAGAATAGTTTTCACGTTGTAACACGAGATAATCACGTTAATCAAACAGTGTATTAACCCGAAAAAAAACGGTCTCCTATATAAATTAAACAAAACTCTTGTTTATTGTTCGTGTACTGACGTAAAAGAAATATTTTTTAGCCGCGCTATCTCCCAAGTCTTTTGTTGTAATTAAAAACCGGCCCGCGCGCTCTCTTCTCCGAATCGCTAAAGGAAGCGTCTTTTGTAATAATGTGTTTTATCATCAAACACAACTTCACGGTTCGTGGCATGCGTTTGATAAAGTTATCAGGCCGTATTATTGTTATTTTTTTCTTTTTTTTTTTTTTAGTTGACGTGCGATCGCATGCCGCTTTAAAACAAACAAATAATTACAACACACTCGAGAGTGTTATTTATTGTTCATGTGAACATGAAGTGCATTCCTATAGTTAGCATTTTATTTTTATCACGATTGACGATAGATAAATTGGATAAAATAAAAAGTACTCCCAGAAGGTTATTTTATATTCCTTTTTTTTAATTTTGTAAAAACTGAATATTTAGAAATCGTCGTCCTACCCTAGAATTATACAGAGTTATCAAAAAAAAAATGATAAATTCTAAAATAGTTCAGAAACATGTTTCAGAAAAAAAAGCTCGGTTACGTCGATTTTTATTTTTAAATCATCATTTAAAGTTCTAATTTTCAACCCCCGAATCCCTCAACCCCTAAAAGCTAGCGCCTCGACTTTAAAAATTCAAACTCCCCGTGATACCTCAATTAATAGCATTTTTATGCTGAGTACAATAAATAAAACTTTTTCAAAATTGGTTGATAAGTAACCGAGATATTCAACTAAAATGTATTGAAATGAAAAAGTTAATATTCGAGGGGTAAGGGTAAAAGCTATTGAAAGTTATTTGAAGTTAAATATGGAATAGAATTTATGGAAATTACGTAATGGACTAAAAAATAGTAAAGGGAGACCGTGGTTTAAGAAATAATTAAAAACTAATCTCCGCCCACAATAATTTTTGTATCCGTAGATACGTATTTCGGCAGCAAAGCTGCTATCTTCAATACACACACTACCAAGTTAAAAGTACTTCATGAAATCTAACGACCACCTAATCATACTCATAATTATAATAAGCATTTAATTCGCGGTCGAATTTTTCAGGAGAATGGATCAGTACTTATTTCCGTATTATTTGATTTGCTTTTATTCGTAGGTTGTTTTTGGCGATCTAATTTTAGGTAATTACGTAGTATTTTCTTTCTGTTATTATATGTACTCATTTAATTATATATGTATATAGGGTGTTCTTCAAGTTGATACAAAAAAAATTAATGGCGTATGTGGTAAGAGATAAAAAAATGCATACAGACATCCAGCAACTCCTTGTGAAATGTTTAGAACCGCTAGACGCAACGGATAGTGATCTTCACTCACAATAAGTGTTCGAAGTTCCCCCCCCCCTGTGCGAGACGTAAACATAGGTCGGCTCGACGAAGCAGGGTTTTTTATGCGTTATGCAATTAGTTCCGGTGTCGGATATTTTCCACTGCTGGGTTAATGCATGCGTTGAGTTCGTCTATTGTATGTACTTCTTCGACGTACACTAGATTTTTTAAATGTCCCCATAGATAAAAATCTAATGGATTAAGGTCTAATATTTTCTAATATTTAAATTTACATCCTCTAGGAGTTCCGGCAAATTAGTTTACAAGAAACGTAAATACACCATTTCGACAAAGCGATTAGGAAAAACAAATAGACCGATTAAAGTGCTGTTTAACATACAGATTGACCGAAAAGCGTTGTTGAAAACTACCACCGCATTGCATGAGGATTTTTTTCTGCCCAAACTGCATCCCTTATAAATACTGATTCGTCGTAACGCTGTGCATACAAACGTCTTGCAGCCAACGCATTTTGACCACTTTCGCCGTAAATTAAAATCATGTCCACAAGAACAATATTGGAGAATTCGGCCATGTTTTCAACGCGACAAAGTACAGCTGACAACTGACCCACTTAACAGTCGACGCTGACATCAACAAATTTTTCCGAGGATGTAATTACGTAAAAAAAAACCAGGGACTATAAAACTGTTTCATCATTCGCCAAAAACATTTATTATCCCTAATATTTATTAATCGAGTGTTATACAAAAACTGCTTCATTCTATCGCTTTTAATGTAATCTTTCACTGGTTTCATTATTTGCATGAAATTAAAAAACAACCTATATGTATGTATATTATAATTATGAGTATGATTAGGTGGATGTTAGATTCCATGAAGCGTTTTTAATCGTACTCTGTGTACTGAAGATTGGCAGTTTAGCTGCCGAAATGCGTATCTACGTATATAAAAATTATTGTGGGCGGAGATTAGTTTTTAATTATTACAGAGTGGAGTGTGTGATACTTGTTTAACAATTATATAGCAAAAATGCGACTTACTGAAATGGAAATAATCGAAATTTTAACGATGATTGGATTTGATTTGTTTATTCATTTCAGTTTTATCAAATTAATTAAATGTGTAAACGAATAAATTGGAGGAAAATCACAGTTATTTTTATGCCATTGATGTCAATGGTCGTAATAAACACTTTTTAATTGTCACTGCTCAACAAATAATATTTTTCCCGGAAATAGCGGATAAATTCTATAAAATGGTTGTGACAAATATATCAGAAGAATGCTCGAATACGTCGATTTCTCTCAACCATTAAGCCCTAGCAACCCCAAGTTTAAGTAGCAAAGTACTCCTTGTGGTACCTCATTTAAAAGCATTTTTTAATGCTGAAAACAATAAATAAAACTTTCAAAATTGGTTGATAAATAACTGAGATATTAAACAAAAATGTATCGAAATGAAAGTGCCAATATTCGAGCAGGAGTTGATACGGCTCAAGCAATAAGTTGTTGTAGTTAAATGTGAAATAGAAGTTATTGACATGACGTAGTGGAGTGTGTGTCCTTGTTTAATAATTAAATATCAAAAATGAAACTTACTGAAGTCGAGAGAATCGAAATTTTAATGATGATTGAGTTTGGAGATAGAATTCGGACGCATGTTCAATAAAACTCACCCAAGCCGTCCTCCAACTTCATAATTAACGGTACATGTACGAGATAAACCTAGAGCCGGGCGTCCATCGGCTTTCGAAGATGGCAGAAAAGGGGTGCCATGTTAAAAGGTACAAAAAGTCCATATTCAATCCTCGTGGGAGGCGCTTCACATCTTAATACCTCAAAAACTACAGTTTACAAACTTCTTCATGAGGAAAAAAAATTCATCCCTACAAAGTGCACTTCGTGCAAGAGCTATCTGGTTATGATTTTGATCGAGGAGCGCAATTTTGAGAGGCAATGGTCGAACTCTCTAATGCAAATCCTGCATTCGTTAGAAATTTTCTATTTTCTGATGAGGCAACATGTTTGAACGGTAGCGTCATTAAGTAAAATTGTCGTTATGGGGGGTTGAAAATCCACATTGGATGAGCATTGGATGATGGAGGTGAATATTCAATATCTCCAAAAGCTTAACGTGTGGGCTACGATAGTGGGTAATCGATTTTTTTGACCGTACTTGTTGGAACACCGTGGTTAACAGTATCTGGGCGTCATCCAATTTGAATTAATTTCCGCTTCAACGGTAATGTTTCCTAATGCAGAAGATCCAGATTCACCCGATCCCAGAATTTTGTTACAGCAAGATCGTGCGTCCCCTCATTATGCATGGCCAGCACGAAAATATCACGACCAAATATTTCCTAATCGTTGAATTGGTAGACGGAGACTTATCGGTAAGATATCCGGATTAACCCCTTTGGATTATTTCCTCTAACGTTATTGAAAAGCTATAATTAATTTTAATTGACCTCCGACAGCAACATTGAACTTAATTTTAATATTGTTTTATTTAAAATTTTTTTAATTTAATGTTTAGTTTCGTTTGAATAAATTTTTATTGAATATTTCAGTAATTGATCATGCTATTAAAGGAGGTGACACAAAGAGTACTTTGCTACTTGAATTTTTAAAAGTTGGAGTTGCCAATGCTTAAGGGTCAAGGAATCGGGGTTGAAAATTACATCTTTAAATGATGATTAAAAATAAATTTTGCTGAAACATGTTTCTCAAACATTTTATAGAATTTTATCCGTTGCTTTCGGAAAACAATGTAGAATTTTTATTTTTTATAAAATTGCATCTGCTTGTAGTCGCTTGTTTCTTTCAACGCCAACACACGCCAAGTAGGTTAATGATCTGCTTATAATAATAACCTGTTGATATGGTGCAATAAACGCAAGTGTTAGGCTACTTCAAACGTATAGGTAAAGTCTTGGTGATGCTTCAATAAGATTCGTAATTCACGAAACTTTGTTTATTATGAAGATAAATATCTGCACATCTCTTTTCTTCCTTATAATTTAAGAAAAGGGGATGTTATTAAGGTTTTGGGACACGGAAATATTCACTTTGCCTTTCAAACTTAAGAAGCAGGAGGACCGTGGAGGTTAATATTTCTTCCATATTTGTATCACTAAACATCTTGGAAAATGATTGCCGCAATGTCGTTTCCAATGCGTTTATGTAAGTGTGGGAGTTCATTCGACCTTCACAAACAAACATTTTGCCTACACTGTCGGCTGTCATACAACCCCAGACCATTACACTGTCTCCCCCGTGTTTCACTGTTGATACTCGCATTCCGGAAGTTCCGAATATCTTACAATTAATTAAACAAACATAGATTTTAAACACACCCTATAACTTTTTGCTGGCGAAGTGTAGAAGATGCAAACGAATTCAAAATTACAAGTGATATAAAGCAAATATTACCTCAAAATTTGATTCGTCGGACCACACAACATTTGCCCAATCCTTCTCTGTAAAGTGTTGGTACTTTTTAGCCCATTCCAAACGACACTTTTTATTTTTTCTGAAAGCTAAGGCTTCTTTCTTGCTTTACAGCCTTTCAAGCCAACTTCATTAAGTCTTCTTCTGGTCGTTCTGGTACTGATCGGTCTCCCGATTTCCTCGGATAAACTGGCAGCGAGCTCAGAGGAAGTTTTCTTTCGATTTTTAAGTGACTCTCGAATTAAATTTCGATCCTCACGGTCCTAAGTTATCCGTTTTCTACCTGTTCTTGCTCGGTTCGCATGTGATCCAGTATCCGCGTAACGTTTCAAGGCAGATTGCACCACAACCGTGTGTTGCCTTGTTCGTGGAAGAACTGAATTCATAAACGTAAATGCTCACCATGTTCGTTCTTTTTAGGCATTTTTTCAGCAAAAATAACGATATTCAAAATTATAATGAAATAAACATTATACTGGAAAGATTGTTCTTACCACAAGCGCTTATACAAGACTACCTATTCACGGAACCACAATTGCGAACTATCATCTGCAACGTTTTACAACCACTGTAAAGTACTGTACATTATTTAAATTATCGTTTATTGTTGCCGACTATATGATAATAAAATTCTAAAGATTTCTGAGTAATATTTTTGGAGGTAAATTAGAAAATGAAGGGTGCCCAATACAATTGGCCAAGGCTGTATACGAAAGTCAGTTTTTTTTTGTAATTCAATTTCCCTAGCAAAACTTCAAATTTCTTATCGCCAGTAGTGGCAATTAGAGGCTAGGCAAATATTTATAATTTGACATGATACCCGGACGATTTACTTATCATCTTGGCTAAACACGAATAACTGATAAGCAATATCTTTATCATTATGCTAACCAACAAGTTTAATGTATAGGTATTTTATTTTTGTTTACGTGTATATGTATGTGTGTATGAATTTCAGAAATTTGAGGCTTTTGTTAGGTACTGTGCGTTGAAGAATTAGAAGTAAATTCATTCGCGAATCGGCAAAATACATGTAAAGTCGGTAATTTATAGTATTTCTGGAACACCAAAAGTATGCATGCAAATGTCTGGTAAAAAATATTTTTGTATATTTACAGGTTCATATTGTTATTAGTTTCAGATGAAAATGAGAGAAACGTTAACAGGCTTTTACAACAATTGATTTTCGACGTTTCTGGGTTTACCTTGAAAAAGGCAATTATTTGCCAAATTATTATTTATCTTAAGTACAAAGTAATCAAAAGCGTTATACAATAGTGTTAAAATTAAAGGAATAACCCTAATGCAGTCTCATTTCCAAGGATAAGATCATAATCGGCTTTGTTCTCATATCACCATTATCTTAGTACGATGATAAAAGCTGATTACCAGAATTAATTAAACACACAAAACTCACTCAAAAAGTAATTGTCATTCGAATATAGCTGCATTTTACGTTCGTTGATAATACCCCTCGGATTCCGTTGCTGATTCACCGAGGTTATTTTTAGTTCAAATTAGTAACTTTTATTTTCTACCTTTGTACACACACAACACATAGAACGATAAATAATAGATGCATAGATTGATAAGTTTGATGTATTTTCATGAGCGTACGAAAAACAAAGGAAAAAACCGAAGTCCAGGCTGACAAAAATACATTTATTTGCGTACGCAATAAATAATTCACCTCAATCTTTGAAACTTTATCAGTAAACATGTTTTCACATTAAAACAGAGTGGTTCGAAGTTGCGTAAATATTACGATTTAAAAATAAACGTGTTACCAGCTTGAATATCAATAAAGAAAAACACAATCGATAACATTTTACGTATGGTAAGAAAATCTAATTTATTTATTTGTTAATGCATAAATTAATTCAACTCAAATTAAGTCACCATTTAAGGAATTGTATCATATCCTAAATTTGCTCGGTTATTATTCTATCAAACACTTTATAAAAAATGGAAAATTTTAGAATGATGCAACAAGCCCATCCTCGTTGTAAGTTTTATTTCGAGCTGTAAGCACATGTGTCGGGTGTTTTGCGCGCGCGGATATAACTTAATTGAATAATTTATATATTGTTTATTATTATTTACGACATTGCGTACGTCTTCATATTTTAAAGACCGGCATAAATCACGTATGAATAATAAAGAGAAAAACTCGTGCGTGATTCTAATTTTGTTTTGAAAAATTAGGTCGCTCGAAAATAGTTTCGCGTACAGTAAAAATTTCGATCTTTCATTCTGCGGATTTATAAATAAACTGTAAAGTATGAAGTGTGAATGTTCTATTTAAGAGACAGTATTTTTTCTGATACATTTCCAGAGTAGACGAGGAAGTCTATAATCATTAAATTTATGGATATTGAAGTTCAATTTATTACTCAGGATGTGTCACGGTCTAGATTTAAAAATTGTACCTTATCTTGAAACCCAACTATTTATTTTCACGTTTAATAAAAAAGTGCGGGGCCAGATATAATAAATTCGAATTTTAAAGTATGTATTATTAAAAACAAAGTACAGGGTGTCAACGCGAAAATTTCCTCTTTCCTTAATTTTTTCTTAATAGATATCTATGTTTAATTCAAAACTCGACAGTTTCATTTCGAATTCGATTAATTAGCGTGCAATTAAAAAGTCGAAACGGGTCATTTCACAGAACATACTGTTTGCAGCAGTGATAATCGTGCTCCCCACTTAAAACGAGTGTGTTTTTAACTGTCTTTCTGAGTAAATGCACCGCGATAAATTATGCTGATGAAACTCTGGAAATAATTAATGTGCTTTTTTAATTCAATTATGTAATTCTGCATGCTCGATATTGCATAAGTTGAAAGGAAGAAAATGTTCGCGGAGAAAGGTCATCATGGACACTTAATAGATCAAGTAAGCTTTAACAATTATTTGTGATTATTTTTTTATTTCAATTGAATAATTTAATTTTGTAACTCATTTTCTATTAGGCGCACGCGATTAAGTATAGGAAATGTCAATCAGTAAATAAATATAGCTGAATTATGAAGGACTATTAGATAAGGTGATGTATCTACATATATACAGGGTGATTCTTGAATAGACCAACAAAGAAAAAATGTAAAAAAGAATAGACATCACAGAACATGGGAAACGTTTTAGTATTTCTCAAAGCGACGATGCATCCCTGGTTAAGTATCAAATTGTCAGCCATTTTGTACTAAACGTAAACGATTCCGTTTTGTCATGGTTTGAGCTGACACCACCAATTCAGGGACTGGTCAGAATCTTTGTTTCTTTCAAATTCGTATTGCAGAAGTTCTTGCTAAGATGTTTGCTCCAACTGGCGTCGGTTATTTTCAATTTCTCCCAAAACTATGATCTCCTCTAATTCTATTTCCGTTTTGAGATTTATAATTTTTAGTTTTTATCAATTTAAGTGACTAAAAATTTATTAAATTGTTTTTTATATCTCAAGAATACATATATGACTGAAGGATTGTCATTTTTCAAGATACCACTCATGGTCTCTTTTTTCGTCAGTATTTTTGGTCGGTCTATTCAAGAATCTTTCTGAATAGTTTAGCATAAGGAATATCTAAAGAAAAACAAAATAAAAGTATTTGGAAGGCAATATTATCAGAGTTATTGTAATAATTATCGACTTACGAAAATGTTTAAAAAAACATTTATACAAGTTGCCATAACTGTATTTTTTTTACGTAACACTATGCATAAGAGATAAACTTGTTTTTGCATCGAACTGTTTTTACCATATCTCGACTTAATTTTATTAAACAGTGTTTTGCAATCCACTTGTATTCACGCAATAGTCGGTGCAATTAAGTCACGAGAAGATGATGGTCTTCTGTGTAATTAAAAAAATGTCTTCTTTGTTACAGACGCACACTCTTTTCGTGGATGCGTTTCTTCAGAACAACCGTTTGGACCATGTCAGTCAGGTGATGGGATATCACCCCTCCTATTTGGACCATTTTCTTAAAACTCAAAACTTTATCCTACGCGGCGATGGACCTCTTCCCTATGATTATAGGCATTATATTGCGATAATGGTGAGTGAACTGTTCAATATTATTTATTAAATTACTACTTACTTCAGGAATAGTATACCTCCTCAAGAAATTCTTATTACCTATACGGGGGTAAAGCTGAATTTATTGAGAATATGAAAATCTAGTAGGCCGTAAAAAACAAAATATACAGTGTTATTTAGAGCAACTCTCTATTTGTCTTTTGAAGTTTAGTTGTTGAAGTTACGTTCGTTAGAACCCAAGTTACTAATTTTTTTAAAGTGATATTACAAGTAAAAAAATGGAATTAACCAGAGAGCATTTTCGAAATCATGATTTATTATGATTTTAGGTTTAAACGTTTATGAGTGCAAAAAGAGTTTAGATTCGGCTTTTAGCGAACGAGCATCTTTTTTAGCTACAATTTACCGATGGTATAAGGAATTTGAATGCGAAAGGAATTCTGTTCAACATCAAAACGGAGCAGGGCGTACTCCTACGACTGTTACCAACAAAAACATTGCTGCTCTTAAATGCTCACTAAGTTCGTTCTTCTTAGGCATTTTTATGACAAAAATGACGATATTCAAAATTATAATGAAATAAACATTATACTGGAAAGATCGTTCTTACTACAAGCGCTTATACAAGACTGACTACCTATTCACGGAACCACAATTGCGAACTATCATCTGCCACATGTTTTACAACCGCTGTAAAGTACTGTGCATTATTTAAATTATAGTTTATTGTTGCTGACCATATGATAATAAACTTTTAAAGATTTCTGAGTAATATTTTCGGAAATAAATTAGAAAATTAAGGGTGCCTAATACTTTGGCCAAGGCTGTATAGACATTTACAAAGGAGTGTTTTGCTTTGAATTTGAAATCTGTAAACTCTGTAGAAAGCAAAGTGTCTAGAGAGCGTGAGATATTTTCTACAACAGATTACGACAAAATTTTATAAAATGCATTTTCTAGAACTTGCTTTTACATAAATCAAGTCATCGGGATAATTAAGTCTCATTTCCAAAGAAAACATGCATAAATACTGGTATTAAGAGCGGATGAAGTTGTTTTACGTTAAATTCAATCATACACGTATAATTACACACATCCTGCAGCAATTTCAAATGGCTTTCAGATGCAGTAGATCGAGTTGTAAATAGATCTGTTACAAACAACAAAATTGTGCAGGACATGATTGTGATACATGACGTAAAAAGTAATTGCAACAGACCTAATCAGATAAACAGATTACTTAATACGTCGTAATGCAATTTAACTTTTAATAAACAGTGTTATTATTATTGGCAGATTATTTTTAAAATTAATTTTAAGTTCGTCCAGGAAAAAAAATTATTCTATCCAAAAGGAGTGTAGGCCAACAATTTTTTTTTCTACCACTCATTAGTTACATATTTTACGTATCTTAAAATATTGAGTGAGTAATTCATTATTTTTAGAACAAGTAATTGCTAACTCTGTTGTCTTTTTCTGACAAAAGTGAACTTTGAACCGTTTGTAAGGACGTTTTTCCCCACTTCAGTGGGTTACTAAGTCCCTTTGGAATTTCGCGGGATGAAAATAATATTAAGTACGCATCAGTGAATGCAAAAAAGCCTCAACACTTGCCAGTGTGTTTGATCTTAAAATAATGTCAAGGTTCAAAAGCCCAGAAAACACTGGTAGTTACTAAATTTACAATTAAATGCGACTTTCTGTGTGTGCATCATCGAGCGCGTGTTTTTATTTTCTGCATAACTTTCCTTTTATTTTTGGAGAATACTTCTTTTAAACAAACAACGTCCACAAACAAAAATAATTTATATGCACCGTATTTATGTGTACGTATTTTTGTTTTGATTTTTTTAATTGATTAAATAAAAATGAATTTTTTCGCAAAACTGAGAACAATTGGGCAAAGAAGTTTCTTCCTTATTTATATACAGGTCGATTAAAATTTCGGCCTGACCTCTTCTAACAGTAAGTTAATTTTTGTCAATTTTCAAATATTATTTGCAGGCAGCAGGTCGACATCAATGCAGCTATTTAATAACGCTTCAGAAACAAGAATTCTTATTACAAGGTGGCGACCACAGTTGGCTGAAAGGCTTGAACTATATACCGCAGAAGTTACGGAACCTGTACGACATCAATAAATTGTTGGCACATCGGCCTTGGCTTTTAAATAAATCTCATATTGAGGTAAGTACACTTTGCACACTTTCAGAAAATCACGTGGTCATTAATTTGTGTTTGCAGAAGTTAACAAAAGGCAAGGATAGTTGGTCTCTGGCAGAGGTGGTGCAAGCTATTGTCATATTGGCACATTTTCACTCTCTCTGTTCATTCGTTTTCTCATGTGGTGTTAACCAAGAAGTAGACCAGGATGGTGGCTACCATTACGAAACGTCAGAAGAGGTTCATCGCGCTGTTGCCATGAATTCTAGCAATATAAGTGTTATTAAGAGTGACCCCAAAGATATACCTATTGTTAATGATACGAGACAAGGTAAGAATTCTTGCAATCGCAACATCTAAAATAGAATTTTAATGATGAAATAATTTTTGTAATGAAACTCTTTGATTCGCTTCATGCGGACGTAATTCTGAATTTAATATTTTTTTAACTTGAGGTCCGTGTGTGTTTTGTTGCGCCTAAAAAAAAATTGTATAATTTTTCAGACTGGAAAAACTGTACACCTGCGAGCCCACCTTCGCCCACCGAACCAGAAGTTGGCATATCGACTTTAATGCAACGTATGAAGACGTTATCAGAACAAACGCAGGAATGTACCCCCATAGAATTAACGAAACGATTCGAGAACGTCGAGACACAATCGGCAGAATTAATAGCAGTGCCGCCCCAGCCCCAGGAAACCCCCGCCGATATCGGAATCTTCGTGGATGACTCCCTGTTCATTTACCAGGATTTCGTGAAACGCGGCGAACGGCAAGATATTTCCACGTTTAGAGTACAAGATTATTCTTGGGATGACCATGGATATTCATTAGTTAATAGGTAAACCCTCATCCGACACTCGTGTAACGTCATCCTCATGATCCGATTCTTTCCAGATTATATAACGATGTGGGTAATCTTCTAGATGACAAATTTAAGACTGCATATAATCTCACTTACTATACGATGGGTGGAAGAACTGACGTGGACACGTCTCGATTTAGAAGAGCCATATGGAATTACATTCAGTGTCTGCTCGGAATCCGTCACGATGATTATGATTATGGTGAAATAAATGATCTTCTGGAACGTTCACTTAAAACATTCATCAAAACTGCTTGCTGTTATCCTGAACGTGTCACTAAAAAAGACTACGATAGGGTATTAAGAGAGTTCAAACATAGTGAAAAGGTAAGGGTGTTATTATTATGTCAAACAAGGAGTGTTGGTGATTCCTTTTTTTATTTGCATTTCAGGTCCATGTGAATCTTATGATACTGGAAGCCCGTATGCAAGCTGAATTATTATACGCCCTTAGAACTGTGAACCGTTACATGACAAATTAAAAAAAGAAATCCCATAGCATTTTGTTATGTGTTTTACATTCTTTCACTTGATATACCTTTTGCTATTTATATGAAAAAGGTATGAATTAATATCATATATAATGCACAAAAACTACAATAATCTTAGTAGTTTCTGACCCTATACATACATATATATATATTTGTTGTTACTTTAAATTATATTTTATGGATTAGATATCAATTTTTCAAGAAGTGTTAACGAAAAGAAAAAAAATTGATTTCTCTCGTATTTTGTATTTATAATGTAATATATATATATATTTTAATATTTTCATTAAATGTGTTATTAATGTTTTATCTTTTAACTTTGCTAAGTGAATATTTAATATTTGTCTGTCTCTTTTTTCTACTGTTTCAAATGGAATAATGTCGTCGCATGGTAGAAAAAAGCTTAAGCACTATACATATTAAATATGTGAACTTATGCGATAATGTTTCTTTTTTTTGTAAATAATGATAAAATGTTTACATTGTGAAAATTTTGGCCATGTTCTGAACTATATTTTTAGGTTTATCGTCTCATGTAATTTTACGTATATAAACTGGTGAATTTAATTGTACGCAAGGACTTTTTTACATTTTACAAATGCTATTTCAAATTACAATTATTTCTGAGCTAAACTCATTACTAAATTAGGAGATACTTCAAAATTTCTGTGCTTTCCTTGGTAATAAAATTAAATTGTTAAAAATGTCCAAACTTGAATAACCTTGATCTCAGTATTAATTGTTAAATGAAACCAGTTTATTGTGTTCTTCACTGCCATAACATGAGTTTTGTTTTGCTTAAAATTCTAATTAATATTTGGCTAAGAAAAAAAAGTAGGTTTATTTCACCGACACAAACATAATATACGCAAAAATGTTGCTGTGGTTATCCAAAATTGGATCATATTCATATTTGGTTATGGTATTTTAACTAAAGTTTACAAGTAAAGTCCAACCCAGGTAATTTCTTTCAATTTTACTTAAATTGTCAAACTACTGGTTGAGCTTTGCAATATTTCTCAGCGTAAATTTATTATAATATGCTGCTGTGCTAAGTATGGACAAAATTTTATAATAACAAATGAATTAAATTGGCTTTGTAACCGACTCATAGCAACTAAATTAAAAAAAAAATTGTACTGTACGTGTAGATTAAATGATGCTGTGATGTATAAATTTCTGTATTTATTTGAAACAATATGTTGTCTAATCTTTTTTTTTGTGAATTGTCCGGCCTATGATAATTGCTTTTTCTACTCATTTTGTTTACCTGCAAATTTATTACGCAGTTTTCGACTTGCGTAATAAATCTCGCAAAAATAAACTTCTGCAAATTTGCGTACGCATCTGTTAATTAAAAGTAGTAGAACTGACGAATGATTTCGGTTAGAAGCAGAAGTACAAATATATATAATAAATAACAATGTATGATTGTAATGGATTTCATAACTTCATTTTTATTTTCGATTACATCATCTCCAATTAAATCATCTCATTTGTCAATAATATTTATTTGTACCTAGTTTGTATGTGAACTGAAAAGAAGTAAGTAAAATAAGAATATTTTTACACTAATTTAACTATAATCAAAAAAAAGAAATTATTTTACTATAAATTTATAAACATAAACTTGGCTAAAATTTATCGAATGTTTAAATTCATCTGCGTTTAGTAATCAGGGTGCACTTTTAAACACACTTTCAAGATGAATTAAAGCATTCTACTTAATAATGTACTAATGCAAGGAAAATAAAAGCCACGTTAATGTTTTCGGTTATGAAATCCCTCATTAAGTCGGAGTTCTGTTGTTGTGGGGTATTCTCCAATTTGTGATATTTATCTGAATGTGATTACCGTGTAATAGATTTTAGATTGTTTCAATTGAATACCTACAAATAAGTTTTGTTGATGTTTAACCATAGACTTTTAGTGAGATGTTTTAATTTAATTAATCCTCTTTCAAATAAAGTAGTTTGATGCAGACAATTATTTTCCCCCTTTTTTTTTCTTCCCTTCCAACATAAGTAACCTAGGATTCATCGGTCAAGACAACAAAACCATTTACAACGTACAATTTATTAAAAATCAAAAAAATTATTTATAAAATACTTTCGTAATTAATCAAATTAAGATGTACCATTCTGAGAAACGTTATGGTATTTTGAAAAGTCATGCTTTTTAGAATGTGTCATCATTGTAGACTTGGAAACAAACTTTTTGTCGCAGACTTCACATGAATAAGGTCTCTCTCCAGTGTGAAGGCGTTTGTGTATTGCCATCGGTGAAAATTGTGTAAATGTTTGCCCACATTGATCACAACTAAAAAAATCCTTCGTAACTTTAAGGTCCAAGTTTATTCATGAAGAAGGTGATGAATAAACTGAACCCAAATGAAATAAAACTCACGTGTAAGGCCTCTCTCCCGTGTGGGATCTTCGATGACATCTCAAAGCATCTCTTCGTGCAAACGCTTTACCACACATTTCACAAACGTAAGACTTCTCACCCGTGTGCATCGTGGAATGGATACGAAGATCAACTCTTGTCAAAAATCCTTTACCACATACCTCCAAAAAAAAATAACTTAACTTCTTGATCAAGTTAATTAATAATTATTGTCCTTACCTCACACATAAAAGGCTTTTCTCCTGTGTGTATTCTCATGTGAGTTTGCAGGTAACTCTTGGATACAAACATTTTATTGCAGACTTTACATGAATACTTTCTATTATCTAAACCTGTGTGTACTTTTTGATGTGCTCTGCATAGACCTGAAACATCAAACCTTTATTAATCGAGATCTACATGTCAATATTCCCATTACCTTTGGTAATAAAACCTCTGCCACATATATCACACATATATGGTTTAACACCTAAGTGCCTATTTGTGTGGTCCATTAATGACTGTTTTGACTTGAAATTTTGGCCACAAGTTGTGCATGGATAGGGTTTGACATCCGAGTGTACACGCTGATGTACCATAAGGTAACTTTTGCATTGGAAACCTTTTCCACAAATTGGACAAGAATAATCATACTGTCCTATAAATATTGACATTTTGCTTTCATTGAAATGGAAACTGCTCTGTCACTTACCAGTGTGCTTTGCTTCGTGTTGTGCTAATCCTATCTTAGACCGAAAAGCCTTCTCGCAAGAACTACACTTATACGGCTTTTCTCCTGTATGCTTCCTCATATGTTCAGTTAACTTATAATTAGTTTTATATGATTTCCCACATTCTTTACAAACTTTAGGTGACCACTTTTTGGTTTTACTCGTCGGCTCCGTAACTGGATCATCTTCATCCTCCTCATTCTTGATCGGTTCAGAATTATTTAAATCATCACTATCACTATTACTGTCATTGTTATCGGCACTGGCTCTTTTCAGTCTTTCTCTTATATTTTGCTATAACCACACGAAATTATATGAATAATTAAACAAATTTTAAACTCACCCTAATTTTTTCAGGGCTTGCCCCGTGAGCTTCTTTCGAATGTGCATTGAGCGCATCCTTATTTGAGAAAACAGCTAAACACACCATGCACTTATTAAAATGCTGGTCATAATGCACTTGGAAATCCGCCTTGTTGATGGCTTTACCACATAGATTACAGAAAAACACTCCTTTATCACCACTTGAAGTAACGTTCGAGTAAGTAATATCGTCTCCGACTTCGTTGAGCACAAACATATCGGATTTGTCATCTATCAACAAACGGTTCTCACTGTTGCTGTCCTCATGTTTGACCAACTCACGTAAGTTGTCAGTCTTGTATTCATTTTTTAATTCGATTTCGTATGGTTTGAGGTCCGTTTCTTGATTTCCATCGACTTTGTTGCCGGGTGATTTCATTTGCTGAACTGGTGGGATGTGGGGCTCGAGAGTGTGATTTTCTTGAATTATTGTGTGATGTTTATCCTGAATACAAACAATACATAATTTCAATCTCGCATATTTTAATATTTGCATTACCTCATCGTGTGTTTGAATATTTGATTCCTCGTGTAAATTCAAATCGCTCAAGCTGTATTCCGAGGCATAATTTCCAAGTTGATGGTCCTGTTGAATAAGCTCCAAGTTAGCCTCTGAATAAGTTGTATGCACACTGCTAGATTCATCGACTAAAATAGTATCCTGCGTTTGTAAACTGTGATTGGACAAATGTTGATTAGTCAATTCATGGTGATGTAAGCTAATGTTATCCAACGAATGGGCATTAATGTCGACATCTTGATGGCTCAAAATGATTTGGTGCTCGACCTGTTCCACAATCATGTTTTCTCTGTGGCTCAGTTGATTCAAATCCAATTCCGTAACGCCGTGGATGGTGTCGTTTAATAAGTGGTGCTGTTGCACCATAATCAGGTCAGGGTGGTCTATGACAACGTCCATTTTCAACTGCTCATTTTGGAGTCTCGTCGCGTTTAATTCTTTATACATGTCTATCAGTAAGTTTTCTGTGTGCAACGAGTGCTGTCTAAAATCGAAAAATTTTTCCAATTTGTAGACACAGTGACCGCACACCATTTTTGGTAGTTCATCAGTTTCATGTACCTAAAAAAAAATTATTTATTTAATTTTTTGTAAAAGTTAAGTACCGTTTATTATTTCCTGCAGGTAATGTCTTAATGAAAACACCTGAGGAAGAGAAAACTAAAGAAGACCTGACGTCAAAAATTCAAAATCAAGTTTGTAAATAATAAATTATAAGTAAGCAGATGTATGTTACAGCTGCTAAAGAACAAAAGAGATTTACAGGAGACTAACAAAATGGGCAGAAGTATTCAAGGAATATAAATTGAAGATTAATATAAATAAGACTGAAATCATATCTATCACACAGGGAAAAAAGAAACCCAGATTAGTAATTGATCGAAGAAACAGATAAGCTAAAGTACTTGGGAACAATAGTGAAGAAGTATCTAAGAAAATAAAAACTCTAAAGTAAACGAAGCCATCCTAGCATCGATGCTAATTTGTGCATATGAATCCTGGGTCCTAAATGACAAACTGGAAAGTAAAATCCAAGCTCATGAGATTAGGATCCTAAGGAAGGTCAAAACTAGACAAATTAAGAAGGACATCAGGAGTTCGTTAAAAGTGAAAGGAATCCTAAAAATAAAATAAATACACAATTAAGATGGTTTGGACATGTGCTTAGGATGAGTAACAGTAGAATAATAAAAACAAGAAGTTGTAGATAAGTAAATAAGTACATTACGAGTAACTTAAGAAAGTGTGAAACTGATTTCACTTAACAAGTTGAAAGTAAGAAAGTTTCCTGTAATTATTCTTTCTCGTTTCTTCATTTATAAAAGACATTTTACAAAAGTCTTAAGTCAGTCAAATCTTTCAACATTTTTAGACGTCATCTGTGAAGTCATACTTAAACGATATCATTTTAAGCATGGCCGCCTTGAGCCTAGATTAATAAAGGTTCTACAAAAACTCTCCTTAGTGTAATTCCCTCTACATAATTTTGTATTGAACTTCCATCGTTGCCATAGTTAGTGTACGCGTCATTTGTTCAATGTAAACCTCACTTTAATATTTTTGACAATTTTTGGCAATTAATATACATACAAAATGCCACTAGTTTAATACAAATTTTATTTATTTATTTTGACATAAGTATAACCTCAATAAAAGTCTGATTTACCAAATATGTCTAAACATGTAAGACATGTCAATTCTTGCCCAGATTGTATTGTCCGCTACTGTACATTTGAATTCAATGACAATTTAAAATATTTGACAATTTGATACATTATGCTCTGGTTTGCAGAACTCACTTTTCTGAACAGGCTTGCGATTAAAAGAATTTTAATTGTGCCAAAATTTCAAATCAAATTATACTAAAATCATTTGTACTTACTATGGCACACATATGACTAATGACTATGACCTAGCCACAAATAGTCTAAAAACAAAAAAATCTACGTCTGAACATATATTTTACAAGTGTAACCAGTATAAGTCACTAGAGGCGGAAAATATTCACAAAAAATTTCACTAAAAACAAATGCCAAGAAAATCAAATTATTTTTTTTTAATACATTAGCAGAAGAAAATGTATGTATGAAGATGATTTTTGTTAAAAACATAAACAAAAGACGATCGATCGTTTAACAAAAACAGAAGAAAAAATTGATAAGACGATTTGGATTAAAAAAATAATTTCGACAGAAAAAATTTAACTTGATGACAAAAGACTGAAGTTTGAATTCCATAAAAAAAATAAAACAAAACACGATCAATAGTTTAACAAATGCAAGAAACAAAATTTTGATCCACGATTTGGACATGAAAAAAAAACTTTCATCTATTGCTTTTAAGTCAGTAATTAAATTAAGAGTGATGATCGCACCTCGGATATTTCGGAGTGTTGCCATGGTTACGCAACAACGAGGACTGATTAGAAGTTCATTGCGTAGTCATGGCAATGCTCCGAAATGCCCGAAGTCTGGTGATGATAAAACACGTTTGAATTCCAATCGATTTCAACTTTTTTCTTCATAGAAAAAACAACAAGACACATTCAACCATGTAATAAATTTAGAATAATTACGTTTTCTACATCGAAAATACACAAAAACAATAAAGAAACAAAATTATTCAATGATAAGAAAAGTTCTTTTTTTGTCAAAAAAATGGCAGGAATCCGATCGTCATTCATTTGTTTTCCACAAATTGACAAAAACAATGTATTTTCATTGCTAATTATTTTGCGACAAATGTCACCTCAGAATAACAAAATCAACTGAAATAATTATTTATTATAATGGTTTAGTTAAAAGTACATATTTTCAAATGAAGTCATTAAATTTGTCATTAAACTGGTCATGAAATCACTAGAATAGCCATCTGAAATTTCAACAGAAAGTCACCAAAACTAGTAAGAAAATCACCAAATTAACAACATTGATCGTTGACGTATGCCAACTTACTAATTTTTTTCTATTTGTTCAATAGCCAATAACATGAATTCTTCTATAATTTAAAAGTAATTAAATGTTATCAACCAAAAACATTAAATCACTAAGAAATGTAAAATATATTTCCTCCGTAAATTAAAAAATCATTTGGGAGGTACTACTGTACTGAGATTTTTTCAATTGTACTGAAAATAGTACCCTTATTGCGATCCTGTGTCTCAAGTTAGCAAAAAGCTTCTCTAGTGTTCCCTCTTTGGCACAGAAAAATGGCTCTGAACTAACCATATAAAAGGACTTTCTCTTTTATTAATCTAGAAAGCTGCGATTTTTAGAAAGAACAATTACAGGAAACTGTTTACTATTTTTTGCTTTCGAGTGTAAATGAAAAAATTTCTAGCGACTACTTCAGCACAAGTAATTTGTTATTAACTGAGGGACAAACACTCATTACTGATGATGGGCTCGCATCAGTAAGAGGGAAGCAAATTTCTCACTTCTACTACTCACCTTACTCCAAGCAAAAGAAAGTATATTTTTAAATTGTTTTAAACTGACTACTCTAGAACACTCTCAGAGTATCTCTTAACTTCTTGTAATAACAGGGGATGGAGATACTCTCAGAGTGTTCTAGACCAGAGTTGGAAACGCTAAAAAAGAGCAAGCAGAAGTGATGTGAGATTATCTTAAAAGCAAATATCATTTAAAGGCCAGCGGTTTGTTTTCACAGCAACTTCATAGATCATACTGAACTTGTTACTACCTATCAGGCAGTTCATTAAATTTATAATCTAGGTTGGCTGTGGAAAAAAGTTCATATCTTTGATTATACCTAATTTATGCGTAAATGTAAGCCGATTAACCAAATCGAGCTACGTTCAAATTCCATGGTTTTCCTAGAATGGAATTTTAATGAATCGCATTTTATAAAAATTTAACACATATACCAAATAACCTCAAAAAAAACATATAAAATCATATTCACCCGAATTGAAAGGCAAGCTTCGATTTTCTTGTTGATTTCACGTATGCTGCCCTCGCTTTCGAATATATTAATGCCTAAAACCAAGCTCGTTTTTGAAGCGCACAGTCTGCACAACTCTCCATATCTTGTCGTGTCCGCGACCGCCATTACGCACTATTAGCAGACCCAACAACATCGACTTCTGTTTCAAATCGAAAAAGCAGGCACACTTTAGGCCGTTTTACGAAAGCAATGAGCTCCCACTTATACGATTCGTTTAAATAAAACTATATTTTCCGAATGTTACAAGTAAAAAACTTAATTTTACGGATTACAAACTGTACAGGTTTATAGAAAAGTCTTCGTTTCTGATCATTAAAAAAAATCGACAGCAGCGCCCTCATTGCGCATGTGTATTTCAAAAAAATTTTTTTCAAAATTTAAAAATAGTTTACAACCAAATAATTACGAGTTTATAAAAGATAAATTTGCAATATCTTTTTCTGTTACTATATTTTTTAATATTAATTTGAAATATATTGTTTAAATAAAATTGCTTTACTATTCTGACGTTTACGATCATGCGCGCGTGTTTTGTTTACAGACAGTAATTCTTCAGTGAAGCTATTTCTTGAATCTTGCTTTAATTTTCAATTGGAGGCTAATTTGAAGTGCTCAGAATGTCCAAGTTAGCTGCAGACGACAATCCTGATGACATGAGGGCCCTTTTCAACCAAACACATCCTGTGTATGACCTAACAAACGTAGGTGATGATGAAGCTTTCAAGAGAATCCTGATGACCGCAGACAACAAATCTAAACCAGGAACAGCAATGCGTTTAGGGACTGCAACAGGTGTAAGAAATTCTATTTTATTACTTATTTGAGTAGTCAACTGGCATGTGCTGTTTCCTTGCCTTCTAAACTGAAATAATGCAGATTTTTTCTACCGAACATCTTTGGGGGTCTCTGTAGCTTACCTTGGATAATTTTTATCAGAAAAAGTTTTAATCAGTTTGTGCTTCTTTAGTAGCACAGAAGAAATATGCAGAGAAAAGACAGATACATTCTTCCTTATAGGCATGAGTTTGAATCACTTATGTGCATATTCATAGTGCCTCCTTCAATGAGGGATCACTTAGAATGGGTTTGTAGCAAGGAAGTTGCATTAAACTTACCCATTCTAAGAGGTCCCTTATTGAAGGAAGCCTCAAACTAATGCTTGTGATCATCAACGACCAAAATAATTAGTCATTACTTCTAAAAATAAATGTAATTCAAATGCAGGCCCTTGATATCTGTCTTCGACCAGTGAAATTATTTATAAAAAAACGATCTTGCAGTTTCAAAGGCAGACAACAGCTATGACTCCAATGACAGGGTTTAGACCTGGAACTGGCTTTCGTCCCATGACCGGAGTTGACATGGTAAATAGACCTATGACGGCAGTCCGTGGAGCTGGTTATACATCACAGAAGCAAGTCTTCGATCCTCTTCATCAAGGAGCTATGTCTGCAACTCCACCTTTGGAACTGCAGAAAGATGAATCGTACGTGGTTTCAGTTTTACAACCTAACTGTTTGCATTCATTCTTTCTAAATACTAAACCCTCAAAGTTTTCTAAAAATTAATATTCAAAGGTCCAACAGTATCACACATTATATAAAAATTCATGTAGCTTCAATTTTACACATGTTTACATGATAGATTCGATTTTGTAATTATTTCAGACCTGAAGAAAAAATTCGTATCCAAGAAGCCAAAATAATGCAACTAATTGAAGAATCCTGCATCGCTAGCAGCGAAGGTAATCACCGTAAGGCCTTAGCAAAAGCCAAGGAGGCCTCCAATAAAGAGCGCAGCCTGCTGCGGATGCAAGACCAAGCTGGCCTAAGTGACCACCACAACATGGACCTGACTTACTCAGTAAGAAACAATACATTTTCAAACTCATGTCACTCACATATACTTTAAGGTACTTTTTACACTGGCAAATCAATATGCAACAAATGAATTATACGCGGAGGCTCTAAGCACATATCAAATGATTACAAAAAATCGACTCTTCACAAACGCCCATCGACTGAAAGTTAATATGGGTAACGTATTTTATAAACAGGGGCAATTTCACAAGGCCATTAAGATGTATCGCATGGCCCTCGATCAGGTACCTTCAACGCAAAAGAATTTGAGGTAAGTTGAATAACAAACTCCGTGAATTCCCGACGTAGTTTATTTACTAGAATTAAAATTATGCACAATATTGGCATGGTTTTTGTGCGAATGGGGCAATACGAAGAAGCAATTACAAGCCTTGAGTTTATTATGAGTGAGCAACCGTGTCACCGTGCGGGCTTACATCTTGTTTTGTGCTGCAGAGCATTAGATGATAAGGAGCGCATGAAAAGTGCTTTCTCTTTATTACTAGCCATACCACTTGAAACTGAAGATGAAGAAAAGTATAGTACAGAACAGGTAAAAAAAATGATTAAAAAGTGTAATCACATATTTACTTTAGGTTTTATAGGATAATCCTGATGATGTAATGATTGCTACGGCTATTCATAATGATGAGTTACATATCTATGAAAAAAATAAATGTGCTGACGCAGAGTATTGCATTCTTACAGCTGCGAAACTTATTGCCCCAATAATCGAAGATACGTTTAGTGCAGGTAAGCAGAATTAAGAAAATAAAATAAAGAACTGTTGTTGCTTTCCCTTTATTTTATTGTCTACACAAAGAATCTTGCAGGATATGATTGGTGTGTAGATGTAATGAAAAATTCTGAGTATGCTCGATTGGCTGGTGACTTAGAAATTAATAAAGCGGTAACATATTTAAAGCAAGGACAGTTGTCCGAAGCCATCGAAACTCTAAAAATGTTGGATAAAGAGTCCAACATAGCAACAAGTGCCGCTGTCAATTTGAGTTTCATCTACTATTTGGTAGTTGTCGTACATCTTTTTAAATGGTTCATAGTTCCAGTTTTCTTTTACAGCAAGGTGATTTTGACAATGCTGAAAAATATGGAGAAATTGTGAAAAATACCGATGGTTATAATGCAGGGGGTTTTGTAAATTTAGGGGCATGTGCTCTAACAAGGAAAAATTTGGATGAAGCACGAAATTATTTTCTAAGTGCCCTTGAATGTGATCCATCAAATATTGAAGGATTATATAATTTGGGTAATGAAAGTAGCTTAAAATTATTTTTCCTATAGTTTTAAATAATTTAGGTTTGGTCCTCAAACAACAAGGAAGATACGAAGAGGCTCTTGAATGTTTCCAAAAATTTACTGGATCTCTAGCATTGTTACCTGAAGTAGTTTATCAAATTGCAAGTCTTTTCGAACGAATAGGTGACACAGAAGCAGCAGGTGAAGCATACCAACAGCTGCTTGGACTGATGCCTACCGATGCAAGCATCTTACAACAACTTGGCGAGTTGTATGATCATGATGGGGACAAACAGCAAGCACATCACTATCATTTGGATGTAAGACTTCATCTTTAAATTGAGTTTAAATTTTAGTTATCAAAGAATTTTGCAGTCATTCAGATATTATCCCAGCAATCTGAGCGTCATCGACTGGTTAGGTTCGTACTACATTGAAATGCAAGTGGTCGAGAAGGCTTTAGTTTATTTTGAGAAGGCGGCGCTCATGCAACCGAATAATCCAAAGTGGCACATGATGGTGGCCGGTTGCCATCGAAGAAGCGGAAACCTTCACAAAGCACTCACACTTTATCGAAATATACACAAACAGTTTCCGGAAAACGTTGAATGTTTGAGATTCTTGGTTAGATTGTGCAGTGATTTGGGTATGCGAGAAGCACGAGAGTATGTTCTTGAACTAAAAAAATTAGAAAAGTCTAAAGAAGTCAGAGATAGAGTAAGCAGCAGCCGACCAGGTACTCTCAAGCACAATAATTATATTTATTAAATCAAATTTATTTATATTATAAAATGTTAGGTTCCATCAGAAGTGGCAGTGGGCTATCATCAAGAGCTGGTTCTGGATTTAGCCCTGTCCCTGAGAATATTAATTTAGGAGAAAGATCTTCGGCATCAACAAAGCGTGCTGGACGAGCAGCTCTTATGCAATTACATAACAGCGCAGGAAGTGGAGATTCTGGTTTTGCTCAGCCGACAGTTGGTATGATTAAAAATATTGCTGACTTTCAGTAATCAAATTCCTCTTAAAAATAAATAATGAATTTGCAGATGCAAGTTATTCTGATCCTTTAGGCCCTATACTTCACAGGCCCCGAACTAGTATGGGAAAAACTGCAGAGTTTGATGACTTTGGCGATGAACAATTAGGGGATGATTTATTACCAGAATAAATTTTAATGTTTTACTATATTTACACGAAGTTGTTAAATGCACCATATAGATATCAGAGAAACAATAGTTTATTTTAATACTTCACATACATTGAATATTATATATACAGGTTACTGTACAAAATACTATAATCTGCCACAATATAAAAGATAAATAAGCACTGGGTATTTCTGTTCTATTGCAATATAAAATTACAAAAAAGTTGTATACCTAAAAGGTCTTAATTGTAATGCGTAATATGTTGAATAAAACAAACTCTTATATAAATTAAGTATTTAAATAAATTAACAAGAAGTTGCATTCCACAATAAAAATCACAGTTACAAAATACGTAGCAGTGTTGAATAAATGACAATCTTCTTTATAGACACTGGCAGTATCTAAATAAGGACAATTAGAGATTGCATTTAATCAAATATTAAAAGCATTAATCATTAACTAATCAGCATTGACTAACTATTGCCAAAATTTATATACATACATTTACTATAAAGAATATCAAATATGACTTGCGGCATCATAAAATGAGATGTATGAAATGAATTATGTAAGAAAGTACACTTTCTTGCTTAAATTATATAATATGCATTTACTTTATTTCTAGAAAATATGCAGCTATGATTTGAAGTACCACTTTAGATGAAGTATGAGTTTATCTAAATTTTTCGTAGTTTCACTAATTAGTTGTTATGCTTTAGGAATCTACCTGCTCAAGAAAAATTGTGATTAAATTTTTGAAACAGTGCAGCTTTTTTGGCTTCTTTATTAAAGTAACAGCTGATTCAGTTTTAATAAAGCAACCAAATAAGCAGTTCTGCTTTCAAAAAGCATTTTATTTACTACTCAGAAGAAAGTATTCTTGAGCAAAGAAATTAAAGATAATATTCGTTATAATACAAACATTCTAATCCAAAGATAATTGCTTACTATGCGCGTAGTAGAAACTTTTAACGATCACTAATAACATATTCAATTGAAATCCACAATATCAGTACATTTGCAATATTTACAAAGTTCTGATAAAATGTCTCGTGTTTTATTATCAAATACAAACACAAGTAGACATAACGCATTTCCTTTAAATTTCCTTTCAGAACTGATACGAGTTGATGTTTTCTAAATGTTCTTAGACGATATGTATACAAACATACATTTATAATTTCACTTAGCCTTATTCTTACAACATATTCATATAAGTAACGTAATGTTTATGAACTGTACCTCAGCTTCACAGTATAAAAATATGGTTCGCGTTTAGAATAAATGTATATGCTTATAATTATCACTCTGTGTACCTGCCAAGTACCATCGTTCTTAAAAGAGGTCCAACTTCCTTGGGATCTTTTAGTACATCTTGTAACATTTTTTCTATATTTCTCATTATTGCAACTTTTTGATGATCTTTTAGTGGGTAAGTGATAGGATTATTTAAACCATCCTGTAAATACAATTTTATACATTAAAGTCGATTATTTTAAGCAAAGTAAAAAAGTTACCTTATACCAAAAGTTTACGGTAATCGTATGTCCCCCTCTCATTAAGGATTCTATGTGATGCCACCAATAAATAGGTATGTACAGTACATCACCTGGTCCTACAACAGTCTCATAACCTCTGGCTTCTTTAAATTTAGGAAACCTACTATAATCAGGGCGATCAAAATCGACCTAGAAAGAAAAAATGCGTATTTTCTAAACTCTAATCTAATAATACCATACACACCATGCTTTGTCTATCATGTGGATGGTATACGGGGTACGGATATAAGCACTGGAACTGATCAGGAGGGAACAAGATGCACCTTTTGTAACCATAAATCTGAGCAAATAAATTTTGTTGTTCGTCATAGTGACATGGAGTAACATTCCCTTCCATTGCAATCAACAGCAGATTGTAAGTTAAAAGCCCCCAGTTGTGTTTACTTTGTTTTCCGTTGCAAAATTCCCAATTAAAGTTCAGAAAGTCTTTGACTATTGCGGGTCCTACAGTGTTATTTAGGCCTTGCTGTAGATATAACCTGGATTAAAAGCACAAATCAATTAAGATTACTCAGAATTAAGTTATTTTGTTATCAGGCGTAGAAATATCAATGTTAATTTTGTTGATATTACAGAATTACAAATCTTTAATTTTTTTTTCTTTACCAAAAAACAAAGCCTCACTTGTAATCAAAACAATTGATTAATACATTTCTGTGCAATAAATTCTATTATTTGAAATTATCCTCAGAAGGCCGTGGAATGCCTTAGCTAGATTAAGGAAATTTGACATTTAGCTAAGACATGATTATTAATTCCATGGCCTTCTGAGGATGGCTTTAAATTGGATCACTGGGTACAATAAACAATTTCTGGGAAATATTTGAACACTATACATGGCATTCTTTGTTTTAAAGTTTTCTGATCACTCTTACTATCCCATCAGCAATTAATTCCTTAACATTTTTGGTACAATCGCTTGCATAAAAAAACTACTAACCGTTCATCACCACGCTTCCAGTCTTTAAGTCGTTTAATAAATTCAGGTAATTTCATATCGATTTTTTTCGTAGGTTGTATAAATTCAACTCCCTTATCTAATTCTCCGTTATTCATTTTGGAAATCTTTTTCTCATCATAGTATTTAAACTTGTGATTGCGCGATAGAAAAACTGTATAATCCCCGTTTCCCATATTGTTCTCGAGATACTCTAAAGACCATTTCTTCGCCGATTCCACTAAATTAGAATTACAGATTACGACCGGTTTCTGCAAATAAATAAAACAATGCCCCTATATAAGAACCTTCTTACATAAACAAAGAAAAAAGTGAGGTTACAACAAATTAACGTTAATTAATTAATACGTTTCACAGGTCTACAAGATATGTCAACATTGAACATTGGTGGCCTTTTACTTACGTTTTGTGCCATAAGCTCGTCTACTCGGGGATCTGTGCAGTTTAAACGAGGAATTTGTTCCAGGGTAATGTCATATTTTCGGAACTGACTGGGATCCCAGTTTTTCCTTTCGTTTGCCATAATTTGTCCACTCTATTGTTGCTATACAGGTGTGGCAAACTGCACTTGAGATACAATTTTTTCTAGTTCATTCGCACTTGCGAACCAGCACCATCAACTACTGGGTCTTGTGACGTTTCCGACGTCACGTAGACGTGTTTTGTATAGGAAAATTCAAAAAGCTTGGATTTAGGGAATTTAATTTCTGAATAAGCACCAACTGTTTATTGTGTTGGTTTAAAAATAAATATATCATCATATTTATAAATAAACAATAACAAATAGAGCCACTAATGTCACAAAAACGTATTTAAACTACATTTTCTTCCATATTTGTGATTATCTGGTAAGATATTTTGACATCTCTCGTTTCATTAATTTTCAAATTTTTAACATTGCAGCCAAATTGAAACTAAAAGCACCGGATCACTTCCAATGTTGCCAGAAGTGGTGATTTTTGTTGTTGACTTATTTATTACTTGGGGATCGATTCTTGAATTACGAATTAGGATTATCGATCAGTGCGTTCGGTATTACACTCGGAATGCTCAGAGTGTTCTTTATTCCCACTCTTACATGCACTGAAACGTATTCGCGCTTTCTCTCTCACACACACACTTCTGCTCAGAGCATACACCGAGCGTAATTAAATAAATAAAAGAAAATCAATAATAAAATAATCATGATGACATGACGTCAAAATGACGTAGACTGTCTTACAAAACTATTCAAATTGTTCGAGAATTATTTTACGTCATTCATTACGTAATAATTTAAATAGTTTTGTATGTGCCTTTCTTTTAAAATTGTTTTTTTTTAAATTTATTAATCTGTTAAAATGTGTTCTAAAATCCTTGTTTTGTTTCTATTTATTTATTTTTCAATTTTCTTATTTTTGAAATTTTATTATTTTTTACTTTGTCTTTTCACCATTCTTTTCAAATTGTTATTTTTTAATCTGTTAAATTGTGGTTTAAAATGTATTTTCTTTTATTTTAATTATGATACTTTCTTAATTTGAATTTTTATTATTTTGTTTTGTAACTATCTTATAAAATGGCTTTTTTTCCTTCAAATTCAATTTAATCAATTAAATTGTGTTATAAAATCAATCGCCTTTTGTTTTTATTATTTTTTTAAATTTGATTACATATTTCACATTTTCTATTGTTTTGGTGTTTGTTTTGTCACCATTTTTTTTAATGATTTTTTTATCCATTAATCTATTATTTTTTTTTAATCGATAGACTCGTTTTTGTTATATTTTTTTATTTGATTACTTTTGAATTTTATTAATTTGTTTTCTTTGTTTTGTCATCATTCTCTTAAAACTATGTTTTTTTTTTAATTCATTAAAACCTATTAAATTATTTTTGAATTTACATTAATTTTTTTCTGTTTTATCACTATTCTTTGCAAAAAAAAATTTTAAATTCATTAATCTATTAAATTGTGTTTTTTTGAAATCGACCCTCTTTAGTTTTTATTATATTTTTGAATTTGATTATTTTTGAATTTTTATTATTTTGCTTTCTTTGTTCCATAAATATTCCTTTAAACTTATTATTTTTCAAAATATATTAATCTGTTAAATTGTGTTGTAAAATCGTTATTTTTTTCAATTTTATTATTTTCGAATGTTTATTATTTTATTCTCTTTGTTTTGTCTCCATACTTTTCAATTGTTTTTTTTTTATTCATTAATCTTTTAAATTGTGTTGTAAAATCGATTGTCTTTTGTTTTTATTATTCTTTTTAATTGGATTATTTTTCAATTTTTATTACTTTGTTACCTTCCTTTAGTCACTATTCTTTTAAAATTGTTTTTTTTATTTATTAATTTTCTGAAACTTCAATAATAATATCAAAAATTAAAATAAGTCACGTGACCCATATTCTCGTCTCGTGATTCAAATAAACAAGGAGGAAGATAATTTTATGTAAATTTAATGTGTAAGAGAGTGATGGCGAGCATTGTCAAAATAATTCAACACGTTTTTAAATTAATCATAGGGTGAGAATACAGACACAAAAATTTAAACTGGTGCTTTTCGGTTGGTAACAGGTGACTTTTGTCAGTTCTGGTGACATAAATTTTGATCGTGTGGTAAACTGGTCACTTCACTGGGCAGCTATCAAAAAGTAAATTTATAACTATAAATATTTTTCTAAAGAAATATAAATAATCTATTATTTTTCATTGCGTTCTTAGTTTAAAAAAAATATTTGAAAAAATCCAAGGACAGTATTTTTTCTTTTCATAAAAGATGGCTGTGTATTAAAAATTTGACAGAACGAAGCGGCGGTATATTTCGGAATCGAAGTATTTTCAAATTTAAAATGGGGGCCGGCTCAAGCAGGACACGAAAACATACAATAGAGAATGAAGACCCAACGAGCGTAATTAAAGTTTCAGACGATGTAGTCAATCGATTAAGAGGAATTGAAGGTTAGGTTGCTTTAACTTTTAGATATTTGATTTTAAATGAATAGTTATCATATACAGCGCGGTGATTCCCGTTAATAAAAGCCGAATTGAATAAAAGATGCAAGTTTTGTAAATGAAACACTTATAGTAAAAAATTGTTTAGGTTACATAACCAATATTTATTTTCACCATTTGATGTAGAGGTAAGGAGACAAAAATCCGCGGCGCTGCATCCAACAGTACCTCCACCAGGTGTTCCAATGGATTCTCCGCCACCTTATTTCTATTATGAACCCCCTTTAACCACTTTGCAACTTCGACAGGACGCTGCTGAAAAATTGAAAAAGAACGACGAGTATTGGGAAAGAAGATTAAAGGATTTAGAAAGAAGACATGATGAAATGAAATGTGTTATGGAAGTAGAATTTTACAAAGCTGTGAGTTTATTTAATTTGATATTTCTCTCATGCATATAGTAAAACCTCCCATGGCAGACACCTCTCTCAGACTGGCATTTTTGAATTCCCCATTTATGTTATTTCTCTATTAGGCCAACACATTTGGCAGGCAGATAGTTTGCTGGTCACAGTAGGTATCCGCCTGCCTAAGAGAACTTTTACTATGTATGAATTATTAATATACTAATTGACTCCTTACAGATTGAAGAATTATCACCAGAGAAGAAGTTAAAGCAAACCATCACTCAAGTCCCATGTTTAACTAACAAGAACAAGGTTATAAAATGTTACAAGCAGTACCCCAATGAGCCGATGCGATGCTCTAAAGAAGTGCAAGACTTTCAGGAGTGCGTGAATAACAGCCGGGTCATCTTAGTAGAAAACGCGGTCTAACAATCTGAGACCTGTAGAAAATTTGGTAGAAATACTTCCGGTATTAAGTGACGCTGATATGTAATACAAGAAAACTTCGTTTTAAACACTATGTTGTAAATAAACTATTAATTTATCAGCGAGTTTCATTCATGCTGTTTTAAAGCCACTACACCTTTGCCAATTACTAAACGTCAGTCAGCATTTTATTGATTATTGTATAATTGTTTAAATAAGGAAAAATTACTATAATATCGCAAAAAATATTTGTAGGTATATTTTGTTTAGAAAAAAAAATGTGCTTAAAAATTATTTGTTTTGTTTTAAAATAAAAAATACATAAACACAACTTTTGTTGTCTACTAAAAATGCCATTAATCCTTTCTAGATTGTGCCTGTAATATATTTAAATTATTTGTCTGTATGTTAATGGCGTTCGTGGTAGTCTTTTTCTTCTTTTTTTTTAACAAAGGATTTTTCAGTTTTCATATAAAAAGAAATCTTAAATATCGTTGAGTATTTACATAAATTCGAAAAATCCGCTCAGACAAATAATACTCTCCTTCACTGCAGCCAACATTTAAATATTGGACGAATATCCAAAATTCTCAAATAGGTCCTCAAATTAACAGTAAAAAATATTTACAACGCATATTTTAATCATCCTATTTATTAAAAGCTCTTGATTAAATAATAATCTCTGTTTATTGTTCTCTTACATAAAGACCTAACTTCAAGTAATTCCGCTCTGACGGTGACCTAACTTCAAGTAATTCCGCTATGACAGTGACAGATTTGTTTTCTATAACCTATACTTTTATTTTGTGATTTTATATGAAAATGGGAGATGAAAAATTAGATCGATTCTTAGTTAGCGGCTGGGAAGATGACTTAAACGACGTCGACGAAGAGAAACACCCTCATGGTAAGTAATCAGCATCGCGATTTCATTTGACAGAAAATCATTAAATTCACCTATTTTCAGAAACGCCGGAGAAGGAAGTACTGTGGGCAGCTGAAAACGGTAAGCTGGAAAAGGTGAAGGAACTGATAGAGGGTGATTCCGCTTTAATTGATGTGACTGACCAAGATGGGTACACTCCGTTGCATAGAGCTTGTTATGGAAATCATGTTGCAATAGTTGAGTACTTATTAAAGCAAGGTGCAAGTATTTCTCATAAAACTCAAATGCAATGGCAACCACTACATTCATGCTGTCAGTGGAATCATAAGGATTGTGCGTTGATATTAATTCAGCAGGGAGCTGACGTAAATGCAGTCTCTGAAGGCGGTAGGTAATATCTGTTTACAATCAACAATTACTTGAATAATGTATGTGCCTACACACAAAAAATTTTGGGATAAATTGTGATCCTCCTAATCAGTATTACAATATAGATAAAGTTTTACCTGAGAAGTTGTAATGCTTAACAAACTTAGTGTTATTGTTATCCAATAAGGATTAGCTCAACTCCTGTTTAACACTGTACAATAAACATATTATCCATAATTTGTTAATTCAATAAGTAGAAGATAAGTTACACTAAGTAATATAATATTGTATCTGCATTACTGAAAGTCATAACCACATTTAATCCAAAAAAGTATAATTGATATCGTTGTTGAATTCTTGGTTTCCGGTTGGAACCGCGTGTCTCGGATTTCTCTACTGCCGACGTTTCGTTCTTCGGTCATCAACTCACTAGTTGATCGTGCCTTTACCCTATCAGAGTCCTCTTCACTCCAAACTGAACTAAACCATATAACAAAAGTCCTTATCAACAACAACTATAACAAACACGACATCCAAAGATCCATTGCTCGTCATCGAACCCCCATTCCACCACGCCCTGAACCTGATGCACCGCCAGTTGCTACGGCTTACCTACTTTACATCCACACCATAACGGACCGAATAGGCAAAATCCTCAAACGACAAAACATCAAATCCATTTATTTACCCATGACAAAACTCTCAAACTACCTACCCTCCACGAAAGACCACATTCCCTTACAATCCGAAGGAGTATATCGTATTCCGTGTTCCTGTGGGCGTGTATACATCGGTGAAACTAAACGATCTGTCAGTACTCGTGTTTCTGAACATGAACGCTGCACCAGACTACTACAAACAACTGGTTCCGCCTTAGCTGAACATAAACTAGAAACCGGCCACCAAATCCAGTTTTCAGAAACAAAACTCCTAGCCCGCTCATCTCATTTCTTTAACCGTAAAATCCGTGAATCCATAGAAATTTTCAAACACCCCAACAATCTAAACCGTGACAATGGCTTCTACCTTCACAATACTTGGAAACATCTCATTAACGATCCGTCACGCACCGATATACCGTTCCGCCTCGCCCACCGTTCCACCCCGCTGCTCCCACCGGCTCCTATAAATACCACGACAACGGACTTACCTACTCAGTCTCAACGACTAACGCGAAGCAGCAACAAGACCAACAGCAGCAGCATCACCACCAACAGCAGCCCTGAGGAAGTTCTTCTGCAACGAAGAACGAAACGTCGGCAGTAGAGAAATCCGAGACACGCGGTTCCAACCGGAAGCCAAGAATTCAACAATGGACGACGGCCGCGGAAGCCTTCAAGTTAAATTATAATTGATATCCTAAAGGTGTTAAAAATTTTGTTGCTAGTAGGTTTTGATTGCAGTGAATTCCTCGAACGCCCTCTGTACAGCTGTTTCGGCCCTATTTGGGGCCTCGTCAAAGTCGACTAGCAACAAAATTTTTAAAAACTTTTAATTTGCTTTGACAGCGCGCTTGGCCGCCTTGTATGGGATGACTTATTATGCTGTTCATTTGTTTTGAACTTTTTGCACCTATTTTAAATCAAGTGTAAGTTAGTTCAATTTCGTGCAACAACTTTCATAATTGACCAACAGAAATAGGTGAAGGAACTAACAGATTTAAATGCTGAATTTGCAAATTTGCAAAAGTTCAGAACTACTACAACAAACGAACAAACCTATTAAGTAACGAACTGGCTGCAATTTGTCAATCCTCATGCAATGTTAGGTCAAAAAGCGATTGCAAGATGTCGCGCCTTAGACTTTTAATTACTAAAGGTGTTAGTTCAAACTTATTTACTTTTCGTCTATTGGTAAATTCTAATGTTTGAGATTGATAACAAGTTATGACTAGTATATGCCTACCAACTACGGTGAATGCTTGTTTTAGCATAGAACCGTAATTTTATTTGCGTATTAAATATAATAGCAACAAAAAGTGAGCAAAAAATAGTACTATAATAACAAATTACACCATATAAGATAACAAGTGATCAAATGAAAAATGAATTAGAGTAGGTGTTGGAATTTAAATGCATCTGCTTTAATTGTGTAAAAATAAAACGGTTTTCTTGCTTTATAGGAACGTTAGAGTAATTGAACGAACGTTGCATCGCCAACTCTAATTCATTTTTTATTTGATCACTTGTTACAAGCTTTATTTACCGGGGAATGTTACCAAGGCTTTATGAACATCTTTATTCCACTTCCTCCAGATAAACTTAAGGTTCTAGTGCTATAAGATTCTCATTTATTTCCACACAAAAGAACGAGGGATAGAAGATGCAGTATTAAAAATGTGCATTCTTCTCTTTGGAGGAATTAAAATATAAGTTAAGATACAAGCAATTGCCCCAACTGTAAAGATTATTTCATATTTTACTAACTCCTTTATGGAGAGAAATGCTTGACACCTTCTGGATAATACTAATTCCTTTAGGGATACAAACTATTACCTTAGAAGTTACGTCTTTCTTTTCCTGGATAGAAATAACTACCGTAAAGATTAAAATGCCACTTTTTAAAAAACATTAAACTCCAATCTTGGTTTCCGGGTTGGGAACCGCGTCAATTCTTCGTCCATCTCGCCGTGGACTTCTTCAGGGCTTCGTTGGAGGCTGTAGTTGCCGATGTAGTCGCTGCTGCTGCGAAGACTCGTTGAAACGTCGGCAAGACGAAGAATTGACGCGGTTCCCAATCCGGAAACCAAGATTGGAATGGACAACGGCCGCGGAAGCCTTCAAACCAACTTTAAACTTTTTAGAGTTTTTAGACGTCTTAACTCCGATTATTTTAACACCGAAAACGGATGGATCTAAGAGAACATGGACATGGATTTGAAAAAGTGTTAGAATTTTTATGTGTGGACTTTTGATATCAGAAACTTTTTTGATAACGCTCAGTTAGGTTTAATGTGAAATCAAATTTAAAACTTGATGAAAAAGCTTTAAATCTATTTATTTATTTTTTTAAGGACAAACACCATTGCATATAGCTGCTTCTCATGGAACTTCATATGACACTGTGCAGCTGTTATTATTGCATCCCTTCATTAGACCCTATATAAAAAATAATAGTGGAGAAATTGCATATGACATAGCAAAAAGAAGCTCCAAATATTATAAGATGTTTGAAATGGCTGATCCCATAATACAAGGTATTCCTGATTAAAGTTACTTAAACAGTTAAGTGGTGCCCTTTTGTGTTATTCATATATTTTTAATGTAAATTATTGAGCATAAATAAATAATAAGTATTTATATTGTTTATTTATTGAATAGACATCACAGAACATAGGAAAAACGTATTTTAGTTTTCTAAATAATTAAATGAAAAGTTAAACTCAAAGCGACGATATGTCCCTGGTTAAGAAAGAGCGGCAGATGAAGGAAATAAATGCAGTCCTAAAAAGTGTTTTATAACTTTATAATTGTTATGGCGCGGCGTCGAGCGTGAACAGATGAAAATAATACTTTTAAAATAAAAAAAAAATCTTCATTAGTTATTGCCCAAAAACACGCTGATGGGACACCTGTATAATAAACAGTATGTATGCCGATGATGCAAAGCTATTTCGAGTCGTGGGAGGCCTTGATGATGGTTCGCTTCTTCAAAAAGACCTAAATTCTCTTTCTGACTGGTGCTCTCAAACGGACTTACTTTAAACATTGATAAATGTAAAACTGTTTCGTTCTCTCGTAAAAAATCCAAATTTTTGTTTCACTATCAACTAAGTGGTAATTATTTAGAATATTTTATGATGGTTAAAGATCTAGGTGTTATTTTTGATGATCGGTTGTTGTTTACTCACCATGTCAATGACATTGTTGTAAAGTCCGTGTCGCTATTGGGTTTTATTGTTCGGAATGCTCGTGACTTTACTGATTCTACTCCCTTAAATGCTTTCTTCAATTCTTTCATCTGATCACGACTTCAATTTGCTTCTTTAATTTGGTATCTCATTAGTGGCTGCCACTTTGATGTCCTAGAACAAATACAACGCAGAATTCTCAAGTACAGATGGTTTAAGGAATATAGCGTTTATCGTCCCAGAAGTTTTTCTCATGTAATCTTGCTGATGGAATTTGACACTTTACCCCTTGCTCATAGGAGATGTATCTCAAGCTTACTTTTCTTACATAAGTGGATTCATAATGGGGTTGATGCTGCAGTTCTGTTGGAAAAAATTTACTTTCATGTCCCGCGTTTGACTGGCAGAAACTCTCTTTCTCTAAACTTGTCTGTTCCATGAATCAATGCTTTAGCGCGTTCCCTAATACATATTACTTCCACGCTCTAGAACCATCTTTATAGCAGTATTCTTCTAACTTCTACTCAAACAGTCTTACTTAACTTACTTCACAGCTTTATTGCTAATTACACTTCCTGCTCTCACTATGTGATGTTATCTTTCACTGTGTTATCTTTCACCGTGTTGTCTTTCACTATGTTATCTTTCTTCAGTTTTCTTTTGTTGTTTGCATTTCGATTTAGTTTTAGTTTTAGGTGTTGTTAAACTTAATTGTTTTCGTATGTTTTTTCATATGTTATTATATACTGTTTGCTCTATCATTGGTTTTGTAAACTGTTCGGCAAATAAATGCATTTTATTATTATTATTATTATAATGAAGGTAGCTTCTTGCCCGGTGAAATTGTTTGATAAATTATCTCAAACGGACACTGGAAAATAGCACAAATGCTCGACGTTTCACTATCGCTTGATAGTTTCTTCAGGAGAAACTATCAAGCGATAGTGAAACGTCGAGCATTTGTGCTATTTTCCAGTGTCTGTTTGAGATAATTTATCAAATTATTATTATAGGGAAAATGTAAATAACTTCGATAAAATTAGCTTTCATTTTTATAAAAATTGTTTAAGCAACTCTGGTTGGCGATTTAAATAGTTTAAATGTTTTAGCTAAGTAATAGCCTGAGTGAGTGGAATTGATTTTTATTATGAAGCTATAAACGAATGCCCGAGATGCGCTAGGTCAAGTTAATCGTTCGTAAAAAAAGTGCGATGATTTTGGTCGACTAGATGCAGACATTCTTACGTCAATTTCAATTACTTATCACGTAATCATTTCTAAGACTATTTAGTAGTGTAATCTACGCTTATGTTTATTCTATTTAAAGTAAAATTTGAAAGCAACTGTTTGGATTCGTAGCGCCATTATGCATTTCAGTTTTTATTAGTACGTATTAAATATTACAACTCTAGATTTTATAATAAAAATATTAGTTTGCACGTATTGTCGTTAGACTACAAAGAACGTACCAGTCGTTTGGAACCTTAAACGTTTTAAAATCTTTATTCCAAAGGACATCGTTTAAAAATGAGAAAATCACGAGTTTTGTGATTACTTCGCCATCTTGAGGCAGGTCGCCTTTTAATTTTTTAATAAGACCGTTGAAATTTGGAAAATCAACTTCTAATATAATGGTTAACTTACAGTTTTAGTTAAAGATAGAGTTTTAGTAACACTCTGTATATGTTGAAAAGTAATAGTACAAGTTATTTGATGTAATTGGATTAGAAAATGTTTTAAATGTTTTAAATATTTTAGTAAAAAAGGTACAAAATCCAGCTTTCATGCTTTGCACGGATAAAGTTAATTAGTTCATAATATGAATAATTAATTAGAAGCGACGTGAAATTAAATCGCATTCAAAAATTAAATACGGCGATGCTGATCGCAGATGTGTGTTAACAGGAAAAACAAACAAATATAAATTTGAAAGGTAATTTCGTGGTGTCATATGCAGACCGATATTAACGCAACAGTATGGCGTGACCACGAGTTAATATCGCTCCGAATTACAATGTCACGTCATTCCAACCCATACCCGTACACTGCTGCATCCCTTCGAAATATATTAGAAATTGTTGCCAAGTGTACAACAGCAGTTCGGCTATGAAAAAAAAAGCTACGTTATATGAAATCGGAATGTTGCAATAAATAATGCCACTTTGTATTGTTGGAATAGGTATTGCATTTTGAAGTTGAAGAAATATTATTTTTATAATATCGTATTTAGACATAAACTGAAAGAAGTATATCAATTAATTTTAGAATTCTTTTATTTTACTTTCTTTCTATAGAAATCGATTTCAGCTTAGGGTGAGTGGCAGACGTTCAAGTCTTAAAGTTTGCCCACGTGAGTGCACATCACTTTTCAGCGATGCTTTAAATGTGGACTTTACGGTTAACTTAACAGGTCAAGCTGTGCCTTCGGATTTAGTGGGATGTGACGGTGAAATACTCTCGTAAAAGTTCTCCAAATGGATGTTCATGCATGCGCATTTACCTTGCGAACTGCACATTATATTTTGTGACCTTCCTTCCTTATACAGGCAGCCCTACAAAAAAATTAATTACAGAATTTAATATAATTCTTACATAATCTGAAATAAACTATTAAATTTGTTTAATTTGGACATGTTAAAGTGACCTTCATGTCATTTAAATAATCGGGTTTACAACTCCATGTAACGAGAAACCTTAACTAAATGTTTTGGAAATTCCATTATCAGTTTAATAAAAACAAAATTAAGTTGATTACAAAAATAAACTTGGTTTGAATATTACATAAAACAAAAAATTAAGTTAAATGCGACGAATTTGTTTTGTTACGAGGAAATTTGTCTTAACACATTAAACATTTTACTGCTGCGAAAATCAAATAAACGTCTAGGCTCTTCCTTTATTGTCGAATAAATTAGGATTTAGATTAAATTCAACGTTGACGCAAATTAAAATTCCACCTTTGAGATTGTAATATGTATAAAGTTTTCACAAAAAATATGAAATAAACGAAACTAACTAATTAAATATGCATCCGAATGGCTTGGATGCAAATCTTGCAGACCTTTTAGGTGCATGTAGTTAGGACCCGTCATTTTACCACACTAGTAATTACAACGCTCACGCTTTACAACCGCGATCACTTAGTTGATAACATCGTTAGCAACAATTAGCGAGTTTTCCTCACAGCGGGAATTTTCATTCGTAATTAAAAGTCATTTAGCTCCTTTAATCTACAGCTTTAAAATTGGGAATTCTTCATCGGCAAGCACTAAAAAAGATACTGGTAGAAACTTCGTTTAACGTTTCAATTGAAAATGTAAAACGTTTTTAATTTAAGAATCATGTATTTGGTCTTATTTCAGTTTGAACAGGATGATACATCTTTGATTAAGAAAGAGCAGCAGAAATAAATACAATCGTAAAACTGGTTTATAGTTTTATGATTGTTACGGCACGGTGTCGGGCGTGAACTTGACCTTGAAACTAGGGATAACAAGGGCTCTACTTTGAACATTTGTATTAAGAGGTAAAAAATAAATTACTACAGTACGAAAACAATTAAAATCTCCCTGTTAATAATTCAAATCTTCCTGTTAAGAATTTCTAGTATTTTTCTTTACTTTTATTTTAAATTATATTGTAAATAAAGTTTCTCGCAAGGAACGTGCCCGTCACAAACATTTCGGCATTTTTTCATGGCCTAATATTACGCGTTCCTTTCCCTTGCACTTTAATTGGTCGGTTTTCTTTATGTCGTTTATTCGGTTTATCGCTGTTTGAATAATGATAGATTTTACTAACAACAAAGAAACGGTGATGACAAATAGAATTTATCATTGTAATCAGTAAATACCTTCGGAATCTGTTTGGTTTGTTAATTATTATAATTTCATTTTGTGTGTGCCGTTCAATGAAAAACAAATTCTATTATTATAAAAGGAGAATTATTAACACAAATTAGTACAAAGTCTAACAAAATTCAATACGTGCGTTCGGTGTGTTATTTTTTAAAGCGACGGAATAATTTGTTGTAAATTATTGATCATTTCGTTGTAATTATTTCACTTTTGTACACTTTTTGATTTTAATTAATCTTATAGTAGTTAATACATTTGTACGACGCATTCATCATCAGCTATGCAACTTACGTTATTAGTTCACGGTTAAGTTTTACGACTCTGATTTTCTACATAACATTATAAACATTTCTTTTGAAGATGTAAAAGTTTCGTTGTCGTTTTATGCATGGGCGTAACGAGCATTTCAGATAAATTTTTAATTGTTTAGACCAGTGTTTTTCAACCTGTGGGTCGCGACCCCCTGGGGGGTCGCGAGAGGTGGAGAGAAGTAAAAAAATCAATAAATTTTAAAAAGGTAGATATATTAAAAAAAAGTTAACAAAATGATACTCGTTATGTTATTTATACAAACACATTAACAAAAAATAAAATCTTTGATACTAGGGGGGTCGTGTCATGAAAAAGGTTGAAAAACACTGGTTTAGACAAAGACGGAACTGATTCTGTTCACAAAAAAGAGGAAAGGTGAGATCCGTAGAGTCCCCAAACTTTTCCAAACTGAACTAACCTTTTCAGATGAAGTTAAATATCTGGGAGTCATTTTTAACCGGAAACTGTAGCACAGGCATGTGTCGATTTTTGGCAGTGTCGTCGTGGAATGGGGGAAATTTGGGGACCATCACCAAAAGCCGCCCTATGGCTGTACATTACCGTAATAAGGTCATGGTTTGCTATGGAGCGTTGGTCTGGTGACCCAGAACTCGACTATCGACAAAGCATCGGAGCTTTCGCACGTACAGACGCTGGCACATGAGTGCTATCGGTGCCGGTGCGCTGAAATCCACCCCTACCGCCTCCTTAGAGGCCATCCTTGGCCTCCCTCCACTGAACATATATGTGGAGGAGATGGTACTGGGATAGGCCCTTAGGCTGCGGGCAAACAAGGTGTGGAATAATAAAGGTCTCGGAGGTAGACACCACCTCGTCCTGGAGCAGGCTCTACAAGAAACTTCTCTTTTTGGGGCAGTGGTCGACTCCCTCGCACCTACGCTGAAGAAGCACCCAAACCCGATGTATTCACCTTCACTGATGGATCTAAGACTTTGGAAGGATCAGGCGCAGGAATTTTCTCTGACGACCTGGATCTTCACATGAGCATAGCTCTTGGCCAGTTGACAACTGTTTTCCAAGCAGAGTTAGTTGCCATTATAGAAGGTACAAGAGCAATTCTGGATAGGGGTGTTTAGAGTAAAATCGTTAGGATAGCTAGCGATAGTAGGGCGGCACTCTTGGCTCTAAACAGCAACAAAATATCCTCAGGAATAACATTCCAATGTCACGACACACTAGAATAAGTGGTCAAATACAATACCCTGCAACTCATTTGGGTTAAAGTACACGCTGGAACATTTGGCAACGAGCAGGCAGACGAACTGGCTGGATAGGGCTCGAGGCAGCCCTTTTGGGGCTCTGAACCGGCCACAGCGCCGTCATCAAGTCTATTTAATGCCTTACTGAAGCAAAGATCCTAGGACCGACATATCGACAGATCGGTAAATCTAGACAAGTGTCACCAAGCGAAGAAGGCTGTAACGACCCCCTCGCTCAAACTGACACGATACTGCATGCGACTACCTAGAAGAAGACTACGTCTACTCGTGGGAATACTTTCAGGATCTTGCAAACTAAACAAACATAAGCGTCGCATTGGTTTAGCACACACCCCAATTTGTAGAGGTTGTAGCTCAGAGGAAGAAACAGGTGAGCATATCCTCTGTGATTGCCCCGCACTCGCCTCGATCAGAGATCCCATGTTAGGGGAGTTCTGGCCTGACATGGCTGGAATTCGCAGTGCCCCTCTGTCGGACGGGATGTGGGATGGCTCGAAGAACGCTGACGGTCAAACACTGCTGAACCTGGGGGTAGTACAATGGGCTCAATTGTGGCTTAAGTGGACCCCCCTCACCAAATCCAGAATCCAGAAGTTGCATAGAATTTTTTAACGTTTTTTCCATGTTCTAGAAAGTCTTTTCTTTCGTATTCAGTATTTTTTTGTCGGTCTATTCAGGAGTCACTCTGTAGATCTATCGTTATTTTAGAATCTTTTTTGAAAACATGCGCTTGAAATACTTTGAAGTAAAAAGTACAATGCTTTTAAGGATTGAAATAAGAACAAGTAATTCATTTTCATTTGCATGCGTTATCTATAGGCCCGCTCTAAGGATGTCGAGCATTGTGAAAAACACTCAAAATAGGAGAGCCAGCCAATATTAGCAAATATTTAATTATACATACTATTTTCCCGACTATAAGAAGCAACATAATGATACAGGGTGACTGACAATTGTTCCGCATAAAAAAGAACGCAGCAGAATGAATGTCATAGATGGATACCGCTTATCTAAAAGGAACCAAGCACTTTGGCACATTTTAGGAAAACTCGATTTGAATATTGAAGTTATATTGCAAATTCTAACAAGATTTACTTTAAAAGCAATATACCGAATGATCAATATATTTTCTAATCAAGTAACTTATGGAAACAAAATCGTGTTTCATTTGATTTATTTATATCGCATTGCATAAAATCTAACTTCTGGTTTTACGTATTACAGGCGTTTTTTCTATACATTTGGACATCAAATCCCATTTTATAAAAAAAGAAAGCACCCGCCAAGAGCATAATTATGCAGCCGCAGCTCGTAGCAGCGAGTAACGACAGTTTTTAAGGTTATGGTCGGTGCATATGAGTTTTGTTATGGTGATTCAGTTTTAAATTAATTAAATGTAATGCAGTAAAATGTATTGCAATAAAACTTACGTTTATTTTATGCATTTATGATCAAACTTACTGTTAGTTAAAGAAAATGACGTCAAATGAATTCAACGACAAACTGGTTCATAGAAAGTGTGTAAAATATGCATTGTTCTCTTGTAAACACAAGCAAATTCTGCGTTTGAAATTGTTAATAACATTCGCTAGGATTGTTATTTAACTGTTCGCAATGTAACAATAAACTTTTATGAACAAAGATTTCTGTTGAAGAATTAAATTTACTGACAGTTATATATAATTGAAATGACATTCAAAAAAATGAATCAATCAAAGACATATAGTTTTCTTTTCATAGGTCACGCGTTATAATATTTCAGAAAAGATCCCATAGGTCGAATAAACTTGAATGAAAGGGTTGTAAGAGACCCTTTTTGGCACTTGGTTCCGTATTGAAAAACTGCCTCGTGTATTTGTTGCTTGGTCCTATATTAAAAATAAAAAAAAAACATCTGTTAAATAATTTAAGAAACGTAAATATGAAATTTTTATTGAAAATATAATCAAATGTTGTTACGGCAAAATCAATTTGTTGACCAAATCCCTCAAAGTCATTCTCGAAGTCAGAAGTCTACAGGGTATATTATTAGAGCTACTTTCCATTTACATATATGAATTACCTATTTGTGTAAATTGAAAAACGCCTTAGGTTAAGTAAAACAGGCTCCAAACACAATTTCAAAGTTTGTCTTTGGTTTATCTAAACCTAAACAGAACTTGTTGCTTGGTTCCTTGTAGCTAAAAATAACGAATCTGCTTTTAGAGGATTGGTGCTTAGTCCTTGGCTCTTAGATGGCGACACGATCGTTGATTCCTTTTAGAAATTTAACCAAACGTAGTAAATAGATATTAAAGTCGCTTGGTTGGTTCTATCAATTCATTTTTGTCATTTTGGCGCTTGATTCCCTTTTAAATAAGCGGTTTCCAGATTACCTACGGGAAAAATGTTTAAATGTTTGCCATACAATTAAAATTAAAATTAAAGAAAAATATTAAGAATTTATAACACGAAAATTTGTTTTAGTATTGTAATGCTTTATTTGCCTACCTGTCAAAGCAGGAGTTAGTATTTCAGCTGATCACATCAATTCCGTTTCAGAATCAAGTAACAACGTCCAACGCCGTAACAATCATGAAACTATAAAATATTTTCATGATTATATTTATTTCGTATCATCGTTTTTGGTATAATTTTTGAATAATTGTTTTTCAAAAAGTAAAGTACCTAGATTTTTTAAAAAATATTTTTTCCACGCTTTGGAATTCGCTTCTTTTCGTGATTTCTTTTTCGGCGAAACAATTGTCAGTCACCCTATATACAGAGTTACAAGTAATTAAAGGCTCATCATGGAGATTTCGTAAACTATAAGAGATACAAAGACCGTTAAACTACAAGAAAGTTGCGCCATTTTGGGGTTTATAAAAATGTACAAAAATTTTTTTCTATCTTTATTCATTTCTGAAATATCTTCAAAAAACAGAAAATTCTCGATTTCGAGTATTGCAAATTAGGACATAAAGCGTATTTGTAAAATGATTCTTCTTTTGTGTGCTTTTATGGGAAATTAATAAAAAATAGTATCAATTTTCATTATTGCAATTAAGAACTGTATGTTATAGTAGTACATGAAGCATTTATTTTGAAAAAGAGGGATAATATGTGCTATACTTACGTATTTTTAAGATGATGTCGAGAAATCAATTTGAAATCCCCAAATGGAACAATTTTTACGGCGGAAAGGAAATAGACGCTCGTACTTTGAAATTTCCAATTTTAAGAGTTTCGGTTAATTTAACACAATGGCCGGAGCCTGGGGATCTTTAAAATCGGGGCTTGTTTGATTTTTCTTGTTTTTTTCCTTTCTTTCTTATATATTTACTATTCGGAGTGCATACTCGCGAAGTTTCAAAGAAAACAAATGGATTATGCAAATCCGCCGTCATATTTCTTTATGGGAGGAGGACGTGTCACTTTGGTTATTTTCCGATCATTTATCAACTAGTGATTATGTCGTTTATTTTCGTTTTATTGTTGTTTACATAACGTGATCGGATTTTATTAACTTGTTCGGAATAAAGGAGAGGCGGAAATATTTCTATTTTATTAAAACAATCACATTTTACGAGCGATAAATAACTGGGTACGTCAATAATATTGCAACAATGAAGAAAATCGATTGCAAGTTAACAAAGAAGGTTAAAACGTCGGAAATTTAGATATATAGCAAGATTACATTAACATGCAAAAAAGAATATAAATGGTTTATTGCTGAATAAGAAATAAGATGCAGCTTTAGAGTTTCTCAGAATGAAGCCTGAGAGCTGATAGGTATATATAAATCATTCCGGAAAAGGAAACGTCAGCTGTGATGTCATATGTCACGTTATAAGGACTTTATATCCCAGTTTCATTTAATATTGATCCCAGAAATTTATTAAAATTTATAATTTGATCAAGTAAATGAATTGAAGAATAGTAAATGGTATTGTTGTGTAACGTTTCAGTTTCCTTAAACAAGTTGTTTATTCCATTTCAGCTAAGAAATTTAACGCCTGAAATTTCAGCGCTTTACTCGCCTTATTTGTCATCAAAATCCTATTTCTATGAAAGTTTCTTTCGCTGCGCTTTAATACATTTTTAATTACGTTATTTCGAGCGCTCGAAAATGGCGATTTAATGTCGGAATTTATAACATTATCCGTACTTTTCTTCTCGCCGCGATAAATTATTCTCGCGGAACACAAATTCCTTTTAATTACTGCGCTGGTTAAATTTTTCCTTTATTTATTATCTAGGAACAGAGCGAAAAAGCAGAAGGGCTGTCATCGCCAGAATAAAGGACTTCCGGATAAAATATGCGCGTCGTAAATTTCAGAAAATGAGTTTGAACTGAAATATGCTCATTTAATTGTATGTGATAATGAATAATATCTCTTGAAAACGAATACAAAAAGAATACAATGTTCTGATCAAACTATAAACTAATTTGAATTATTTTAGAATTCCTTTTTAGTTTCTATTAATATTGGTATAATTTTAGAATTACTTTTTTTTTGTTTGAAAGTAAGTTTATATTTAAATAAACATTTTTTTTTTGTTGAGTAACATATAAGTATGGGGTGAGTTGGAGTGCTCGTATTATCGGACTCTGTCAATACATTGGAATGACGATACGTTTTGACATGACGGTATGATTGATTCGTTTAGAGCGGACATTGCAGCTTCACATCCTCTTCCTGGCGGAGGATGAATGTCAACTATCGAGCGGCCGTGCGGGCCAAACGAGTCGGAAGTAGAGCACACCATCCACGAAGTTTAACATTAAAATCAATTAACGGTTCTGTCGACTTTGTGCTGCGCGTTCGTCGTCTACCTTATCCACGTCGTTAGCACAGTTTAATTAAGTCTAAATCGACGAATTGACTTCGCTGCCTCCTGTCTTCTAATTTGGAGACGGTGATTATCAAAGAGGCAGAATATAGCTTGTTTTCGTTTTCGATTTTTATTCTAAGTCCTTCAATTTCGTAGCGCTTTGACAAATATGTACACTGCGATATATGAAGTCATATATTCTTATTATGACTGCTTTAATATGTAGTTGTGTACATATTTCATATCTGGCTTTACGTTTTTCCCATTTTCATATAAAATGGAAACAAAATTACTTCAAACTCAACCGATAAAAATCCACCATTCCTAATTAAACATTTGATATGTAAATAAATGGGAAATAGCTAAATGTACGGTAGCGAATGAATTAGTCCGGAGCTATTCACATCCTTGTAGTTTGCTATGTGGAATTTAAGCCAAAGGTAACTGGACTTCATTAGCCTATAAAGCCCTTGCGGGAAATCTCTGGAGGACACATCAACAAACTTTCGGAATATGCATACATATGTATGAACAAGTGGCTGGCTGCATTCACCACGACGGGACGAATGTCTACGCCACAGACTTTATGTGAATAGTTTAATTAATTTGCTAATTGATTTGAGAATTGTTTATGCAGACACACAACGTATCGAACCTGTCGAAACTAAGTAAGTGATTCGATTGTGTTTTATTGTTTAGTTTAACAAATTGTTTCTCTTATTTAAAATATACTTATTTCAACACTTGTTTTGTAATATACTTCTACTTAATAATATCTTTTCTTCTCCGTATGTCGTATGAGGTGTTTCTTTTTCCATTTTTCTGTATTTCGCTCACGTACTTATACTTGCCATTCAAGAATTTACTGGAAGCCTTTGTGGTGTACATACAGACGACAGCGTAGGTTATTATGAACTCTGTGCAGCACGAAGGATGCAATTTACTTTGCTCTTGTTGCGCTTCCGTCGTTAAACCGGCGAGTTTGTCTGCCCCTTGCTGTTTATATACGTAAATGAGCAGTGTTTCGTATCACTATGTAAATCAACCATGAGATACCTACTATATACTATCTGCATGCAAAGGATAACAAACTTAACAATTATAAAATATATTGTATCAGTTAAATTCTACATTTATTTTTGAATTCGAGTCTCAACTACACCAGTGACTTTAAATTAAGTTTTCTAATTAATATACTCAATTAATATTCTTGCTATAGCTTTTGAGTCCAAGAACTTAGTCCTCCGAAAATGATATCATACATAAATAAATGAGGGTAATTATCTTCTTCTTCTTTTTAATAACATACTTTTAAGTTTGTACATGAAGAAGCAGTACATGATTTTGTATTACGTGATACTTATACTAAGTTAGATTGAATATCTTACTGTAACTTAGCGAGATAAATTACGGTTCAGGTTGAATAAACATTGTGTGATAACGTCGACAGTTGTAGCTCAAAACATAATCCCTCGCCCCTCATATAACTGTCGCATACGTTAGATAAAAAGATACTAAAAACCGAGATACAAAGTTATACCTTTTATCTTATTTTGTGCCGGTATTATCCAACCCCCGAACCAATGATCGGGGCCGGTAAGTCGGTCGGCAAATTTAATTTTCATCAACTTGGACGCGGCGAAATTTATTTGAATGTCCTCGTAAACGTATCGTGAATGGAGACTTTAAATAGGGGGTTGTAAAAGATGATGACACGAACGAAACATCATAATCGTATCTTCACTCGTACTCGTATCGTAAACGGTATGTCCGCGGCTTCTACGGAAGTCGTAAATTATTTTTTAGTGGTGCGTTGGTAGCCACTAAACGATAACCGGTAAGTGTGGCATCGATCGGGAATATAAAGGGAGTATTATGCGAGATCATATAGGGTCGGACTGTCCTGACAGTCGTTACTTTATAGACGAACTTTTAACCTTGCCGATATTTTTACCGATTTGCTCTAACTAAAGAATTCAGCCAGTTTTTTAATAAAACAGAAATGATTCAATTTTGAATACCCTATTTTTCACTTTCGTAATTGGATTTCCTTTAATATTTCAAAGAATAACAAATCTTATTTAATCAGTCATTGAAGTGAGCAATTTGTTATACCGAGAACAGTATTAATTCTAGCTGAGTGTCAAATAGAAAATCGGCCAAATAAAATCTTTTAATTCGCGGAAGAAGAGCGACGTTACACTTTGTTGATACCGTATCGCCGAAAATCTAAATTTACATAATTTAATAATATAATACAATCTGTCAGGCGAGCAAAGCTTGGCGCGCCATATAAAATGCTAATAGCGAGAAGGACGGTGGAAATTTTTTGTTCAAAAATAAAATGAAGTGAGCATACATTCTTTGCTTTAATATTTTCTAATGTCTTTTTATTTTATCTCTCTCTGCAGTAGTTTTAAAATATGCGGCCCGTTGCTTTTTATTCAGAATTCATTATTTCTAGTATATACATACAAGAATTTTTTATTAGTGCTTAAAATGTACAAGCCCGAAATGCAAATGGTATTAGAAACTTTGTTGAAAATCAAGGGAATTTCCTCAAAAAAAGCTTTGTTGGTACCTGATAGATATCAATTGGAAATAAATTATCCATCTACTGTCCGCATAATGCATGTCACTATTTTTTTTACTTTTATTTAAATTGTGATGCAATTTTGTCAGCACAATAATGTTGGTAGGATTTCGAATTAATTATATTATTTTCGCAAATAAAGTGAAACGTGATTTATTGATTATTGAGGTAATAAAATTTGCGTGTCACTTCAATTCGCAGTCGATCTGTTTGTTATTCCCCGCCGTTTTTTGAATGTAGTAAATTTCATGCAATAATTTGATAATAATTTGTTTTTATACAGAAACAAAATCGAATTATATGGGACAGTGCAAATAGAATTAATACATTTTTTTTTGAATTTATGCAATAGCTATTTTTGTAAATATCCTGTCATTCAAAACAAAGAAGTAAGTGTTATCGACTTGCCATCATTATTACAATATGAATCAAGTTTTATCCGAAACGTTTTAATGCTTAACATATTTAGTGTTATTATTATCTTTTCCCTATTAAAATGAGTCGAAAATAAGTAAATAGTAAAATATTCCATCTGTGTCGGTGAAAGTCATCACCCCATTTAATTCAAAAAGTAAAAATGTCATCCTAAAGATGTTAGTTCACACTTATTTACTTTTCAACTATTGGTAAATTCTGATTATGTTTATTTGAATTTGATATTTACATAGAGCTCATGTCATAGATTTCATAGATTGTAAGTACAATAATAAAAAGGAGTTATTGAACACAACAACACAGGTAAGTGAATTATACCAACGAAGTAAAACAGTATGACCGTTTATACAAGTAAATTTAAAGTTCATTTAAAAAAATGTAAATCTTAGTAGTGTCCCTTGGTCAGCGAGTTGTGGTTAACAAGATCACGGCGGGTGAATACTTCTTTAAGTGTATACAGGCTGTTTCAGTGATGATGCACCAAACTTCGGAAAAACGTTTCTAACATTATTTGGAACAAAATATTTTTATACAATTTTGCAATCAGAGCAACTTGAAATTTGCATTAATTGCTCAGCAGCTTCAATAATTCGGCCTCGAAGTTCTTGTCCAGCGTCCACGGGCTGATTATAAACGAGTTCCTTCATGTATCCCCGTATATGAAAATTAAGACGATTCATGTCAGGAGAGCACGGTGGCCCTGCTACAGGACCACCACGGCCAATCCACCGGTGAGGGAAAAGCTCATCTAGGTATCCTCCAACGACAGCACTAAAATGTGGTGGCGCCTCATCGAGCATGAACCACATGTACCTTCTAGTGGCTAGTGGTACATCTTAAAGCAATGTTGGCAAATCGTTTTGCAAAAATGCGAGGTATGCATCGCCATTCATACGATCAGGTAAAATGAATGGTCCTATTAAATGGTTACCAATTACTCCTGTCCACACATTAATTGTAAAACGGTATTGAAAATTGTATCTCCTGGTTACACGCGGGTTTTCAGTGGCCCAATAGTGATAATTATGAAAATTCACTACCCCATTGCGTGTAAAAAATGCCTCATCCGTGAAAAGAATTCGACGCATGAAATTGTTACAGTTACAAAATTGCAGTCTAGCACCATAATCTCGCGGCTCCGAAGCATGAACACGTTGGTAGTGGTACGGATAAAGCTGTTGCTCCCTCCATATGCGTCACTCCGTTGCATTTGCAAGTCCTGTACGTCGAGTAGCCTCCCTTGTGTTTATATTGGGGTTATTCTCAATCATATTGAGAAGCTCTTCTTCTGCGTTTGTAACGTGAGGTGGCCGCATCGCGCCCCTGACTCCTCGTTTAGGTAAAAGAGAGCCTGGGTCGCGTAGTCGCTGCGCTACGTATAATAATGCGGTCGTCGTTCACGATTAGGAAACCGTTCCGCGTACAGACGTGCTGCCAATCGCGCGTTTCCCCGACATTCTCCGTATAACAAATGCATATCTGCGTATTCTCGAAACGTGAAATCGCTCATCGCAAACACACCAACACATACACAACCACACTTACATACACTAATAAACTTAAAAATAAAAAGTATAAACTATACCAAATTAACGGAAATTATGCTTCACTCCTTACTACAACGTTAATAAGAACGGACTAAATGTATTTCATCATATCACCTGAGGCGCGAAATTTTATGGGGCAATAAAGCAATAAACCGATTCTTCGAACAAGAGTTAAGCCAGGTTAAGAATTCCGTTCGTCTTCATCTATTGTTCGTTTTAAAAATATACGATTCTCCTCTCCCTTCGTTTTTCTCAAAATTTATTCGATTAAAAAAAAATTAACAGAAAACTTTCTTTTCACGATATCTACCGTCATACTGCGTTTGGTGCATCTTCTTTCAAACAGGCTGTATATGGACCAACTAGTGAAGTAAGAATGACACTTACGTTTGAAAAACTTGTATTTTGTTTCAGATTTTATTTCCTTAGGCAAGGCATTGAGACATTTTGCTCCAATGTAGTCGACTGTGTTAAGTTCAACATTCAAACGTCGAAAATCAGGTCTTATGTCACTGGTACAGCGTGTTAAGTCATTATGAAAGGCATTATTTGTCCTTTTGTCACTTTTAAAAACTAAAGTTACTAGTAGACATATATTGCAAAGAATCATGATATTGTATTTAATAAATAAATCTTTGCAATGTTCATTTATATTTAAACTCGTGATTATTCTCAGTATTCTCTTCTGTTTTATGAACAGTTTGTCCAAAGTTTTACTTGCTCCCAAAAAAAATATAGACCGTAGGATAGAGTTGGATGCACTAATTCGAAATAAGTCCTGAAAACTCCTTTTATTGTTACACATTCTTTTAAGTTTCTGAATAAAAAACACTCGAACTGAGTTTTGCAAGCAAGCAAGTGATTGGTTTGTTCGTATCACATTAATTTTTTTATTAATTTTTATACCTAAAAATTTATGCTGTTAATTCAGTTATTGCGGGGTTGCACTTTTTGACTGTGCTTTCAATATTTTCTTCGGTGATTACCATACTCGTATCACCGGCATAATTGTTAATAAAGTCAGCGGATGGGCAGGCAGTCGGTAAGTCATTTATGAGTATACAAAAAAGCAGCGGTCCAAGAATTGTTTCTTGCGGTATTCCTCTGGCAGTACTTCTAATTTGTGAGTTTTTATATCCTATTGTCACTATTTGGTTCATGTTATGTAAGTATGACTGTATCCATCCATAGGCTCTTCTTCTTCTTCTACATCATTTAATGGCTTTTGGTTATCCCATACCAGCCAGTAACACATACACGGAGTATGATCTACCGTATCGAAAGTTCTTGTCATGTCAAAGGACAGATCTACATCTTTATATTTACCTTTAAAAGCTTTATTTATTCCTATCAAGCCCATCAACTGCGGTGAATGTTTGCTTTAGAATGGAACCGTCACTTTATTTGCGCATTAAATACAAAAGCAACAAAAAGTGGGTAAAAAATAGTGATTTAATAACAAATGATACAAGATTTATTTATCGGGGAATATTGGCAAGCCCTTATGAACATCTTTATTCCACTTCCTCTAGATAAGCTTACTATTCTAGAGCAATAAGGAATTCTATTATTTCCACACAAAAGAACAAGGGATAAAAGCTGCAAGAAAGTGCATTCTTCTCTTTGCAGTAGTTAAAATATAAGGTAATATACAAGTGACTGCCCCAACACTAAAGATTCTTTCCTTTCTTGGATAATACTAACTCCTTTAAGGATAGAAATGCTCGACACTTACCTGATAATACTAATTCCTTTAGGGATATAAACTACTCCCTCAGAAGTAAAGTCTCTCTCTTTTCTTGGATAATATTCACTCTTTGAAAGATAGAAATAACTACCGTAAGGATGAAACTGCCACATTCGAAGACAACAATAACACTTTTTGAAGTTAAAAGTCCTAACTCCGTTTATTTTAACGCCAGAAACCTATGGATGCGAGGGAACACCGAAAAGGAATTGAAAAAGTATTAGAATTAACTCCAGATTTTTATGTGTGCAGAAAATCGGTTATTTATAAACTCAAAAGCTTCGAGTTTATTACTTTGTATATACGTGCAATTTCTGAAAATTTTTATGCGCTTGTCAAAAATTAATTAGCGCCAATAAAAGAATCGATTCAAGTCGTAAAGTGATTTTATAGTGTGAAAGATTTCGATCGGAAAATGAAATGTCTCGGCGTAAAACTCCGAGGCGGGTGCCAAAGCAAAGCATAAAATTTTACTTCTTTCTTTCAGTACATACTGTGAGATTCGGTAATCTCTGGGAGCGATCGCAAGAGAGACACCATTTGAAGTCTTATTAAATGCGATATTAAATCGGGAGCTCGAAGATGTGAAATCATCTGAATGAGGACGAGAAGTTCGCGAACGGCAAAAAAACTGAGTTACAAGGAACGTTTAAGGACGTATTAAAAAAAGTGAAAGCTTTTATATAGATAGAAAAGTTAATAATAGATAATACCCCAAGTAACATATATACTAATAATAATAATAATAATAATAATAATTTTTATTAGACTTGTTTCCATTCACATGGGTGTCTTCGTCAAACAAGAAATATTAAAATATATCACAACTATATAACATGAAAAATATATATAACAAAAATGTAAAACATAAAAACAAACAAAAAAAAAAAGAAAAAATATATTAGCAGAATTCTTTTATACTGTAAAGGCAGTTATTTATTAGGATTTTTTTTAGCTTTGTTTTAAATAAAGATGGTGTTCTCGATTCTCTGAGATCTTTGGGAAGTTTATTGTAATAGACAGTTCCAGCATAAAAGTGTGTAAGTGCTTTATTAGTGCTGAGAAAATGTTTATGGTACCAAATTATAAAGCACAAAGGTGTAAACATTCATCTTTTAAAAAGCATTTTGTGTTGCTTGTGACTCCTTCAAATTAATACATACAGATTGGAATATTTGTTGTATTTTTATTGATTTTTTTTAAATGTTTCTCATTGCTGACATAAGCTAAGAAAATGTTTACGTTTAAAAATAGTTATTATTATTGTAATAATCTAGAGAAAGTTATTAAAACTTCTGGATTAACGCTAATTGCGTTTTCGTGTCTCCTCCGTTCACGCACTAAAAGCCCTAAAGTGTCCGATTTAATTTCGGGACCGTCTAAAAATAAACACTCGAACTCTCGCGCATTTATTCCGGATGTAAAATATAAATACGCGGAAATTGTAAAAGGCGAGGAAACTTAAATAAACGTGGAAGAGGCGGCCTGTTGTTCGCTGATAAAGCGAGAGTACGGCTAAATCCGAAGCAAAATGCGCCAAATTAGGAGGACTCTTAAAAAAAGATGGCACGAAATTTTCCTTTTTCATTTCCTGGTGAATATCTATTAGCTTTTCTTATGTTATGTATAACCAATTTCTGTAATGAGTTAATTTGGGTTTAGCTTGTATGAACATATTTTTTTAATTTTTGAGGTATTTACAGTGAAACTTAATCGATTACACCCTGCATATACATTGATTAATGATAGCCTAAGTCAATTCCGTTATAAAACGTAAAATATAGGATTCCTTTACTTTACCTCCCAAGAGAAATCAAATCCTGCAATTTTTAATTTCGTAGAACTTACATGAAGGCACGTGCACATTTTTAATGTAAGGTAATCGTAAGATGAAGTTTTTAATAAATTGAAATTAGAAAAACTTTTGGTACTAATTGTATATTTTTGGGGGTTGAAATGCAGATGCTTTTTCGATGGTAATTGTAATCTGTCACATGTCAGTGTCAATATAACTTATAATTCAGGATGACGTGCGATTTGTGCCAATACGGCTTGCTTTCATTTCTTTTTTCGAGAACACGCAAATTCTCGCTGGAGTTAAAACCGGAAAGGAAAACTTGTGAAATATGATATTTGATATTACCATAGCAGGCAAGAGTCTAGAATAAATAAGTCGTGAAAAATGAGGTGGAGAAAGCTGTTTGTATTATTTGAAGCAAGTTCTCTTTTAACGTATCAAGATTTATTTTTTTTATTTAGGGTTATTAGGTTTGTATGTATTATAATTTATTATCTATTTGCTACGTTCAGGACCTTTTTATTCTTACGAACTTTCTACAATGCCATATGTATGCATTCTAAACGGGTAATTTATTCAATATAAAATTTGGAACGCGAGTTTTATAATTCATATTTTAATTTACATTTCGTTATACGCTTCATTTCTTGTAATCGCTCCGAAGTTTTTAATCTAGCTGAAAAATTCGTGCACATCGCAGCGGTAAATTATAATTGATTTTTAAATTCGGAGGGCCCCGCTCGCCCGCCCGAAATCGATCGCACCGAGAGAGCGGAAATATATTATATAAGGTTTAGTAAAAAATGAGGATACGTTTCGACAGTTCGCAGATATCTGAGCATTTACAAATTAAGTCGGAAACAAAGGTGAATCAATTCATCAACGTCCGCCTCCCTTCTATTCTTGTTAACGGAGTCCTGTCCAAACTCTGCGTTATTGATTTAGAATCTTGGCTTTTTAGTGCGAAAACAAGTCTGATTGAATTTTTCAATTCAAGGGGGCTGCTTCGCACAAAAAAAATTAATTTCATGAAAGTAATACTTTTGCTTTCAGCGTATCAAAAATCCTATTACACTGTGGACTCGACTAAACAGAATTTAAAATAACATTAACAGCCTTATGGAAAGAAAAATCAGTATTCTGAATTTTATTTTATTTAGAATAGGGTAGCAGGAGCATATATCATAAAATCGTAAACTAAAATTCAAGTGCAGCTTCTGATTTACATCATCTCTGAATTATGTTTGTATCTGCCTAGGCGAGTAGAAATGAAATATGAAATCGTCTTTTTTTTACATCCCTTGAAACCTGACATTCGACGATTGATATGTTTTAAGGTCCCCCGTATAAAAATATCGACAGTTTATATTTCAAAATCGGAGCCTCCGATTTGTGTTGTTCTACTGCACGATAAATATTGGCTTTAAACTTCCCGGAACGAATTTTTCTTAAAAAACGTTCACCAGTTTGACGAGCGCACAAATATAAACATACTTATGTGAAGTATGAGAATGTTAAGTTTATCGTACTGGTATGAGTTTCATAAATGAGCTTTTGTTTGAAGTCGATAAAAAACGTGTGTTAGTGAAATTTTTAAATTGCTACATACGTGAAACGCTTGATTTAGCAGTTAATCAAGATTTAGCAAATAAATAAAAGACTTAATGGACAGTTTTGAAACACAATGGAATAAAAGCGAAAATACAAATTAATCTGCTAATGCATGCAGGCACGTCATTTAATACTGATTTACTGTGTTAGTTCACTAAAGATCGCTGCACCAGAAAACAAGCAAAACGTATAAATGCCCGCCTTTCGCTGAGCGATATTTATTTGAGCAACAAATCATGTTTCTGTCGCGACACAATTTATTTTCCAGGTTTCCAGTCTGACTTTAGCCTGTCGCTTCCAGGGACTAAGACGGGCGAATATGCCGGGCACGTATTCTTCATATAATGAACCCCTAACACCCGTGTTCAGTGTGAATGTCTTCATATTGAGACATACCTTTCGTCCATCGAATGGAAAAATTGAAAAGGTCACAGAACAATACCCGACACTCAATAAATTGGAAGCGCTCGATTGGAATATATTGCGCCAACGTAAAAAACAATTTTCTCGCGCTGCAGAAGGAAATTTATGAATTTTAATGAGGCACACTTCTTTGATTTCACGGAAATATTCACTAGTATAAAACTGGATTTTAAAGGAAGAAAACAGGAAGCTCATCTATTTTAAGCAAGACGAAAAAAATTTTTAGAATTAATCTGTTCTTTGAAATATAAATACTTCTTGTTAGTACAAGGACATACTGGGTTATTTTTAAAATTCTTAATTGACATTAGACAACTTAAATTTTGAATTAAGTCATCAAATTGTCAAATAATTCGAATTTTCTCAATTTTATTTCTAAAAATGTTCTCTTTGGAGCAAAAAGCTTTTCTTGTCGAAAGCTATTTTAAAAATGCCGAAAAAGATGAAAACGGTGAATGGAAATATTCCATTACAGCTTGCATCGAAGATTTTAGAGCAAAATTTCCAGAATTCCATGCAAATTACAATGATTATGCTGCACAAATATACCATATAGTTTCTGCATTCCGAACCAGAGGTAATGTTACTCGTAAACTAGGAAGCGGTCCTCCTTTGAAGAGAACTCCCGAAGTAGTAGAAGACGTTCGGGTTCGAATGCCGCAAGGTCCAAAAAAGTCTATTGCAAGATTGGCCCAAGGAACAAAGTTATCTTACTCAACTTGCCACAAAGTTTTAAAGAAAGATTTAAATTTATTCCCCTATAAAATAACTGTTGCTCAAGAACTTTTACCAGTAGTCATCCCTAGACTGACTGACTGAACTACTGCCACTGGTTTCAAGACAACTTGAACAGCAACGAAGCATTGAACCTGACATTTTTTTCTGATGAAGCATGGTTTCATTTGTCAGGATACGTTAATAAGCAAAACATAAGGATTTGGTCAAGTGAAGAGCCTGAAGAATTCATTCAGCATCCGCTTCATCCGGAAAAAAAATTGGAGTTTGGATGGCTGTATCTCGGAGGTTCAATATTTTTTGATGGAATAATAAATGCTCAAAGATATCGTGAGGAATTGCTTCAGCCTTTTGTTAATAATAATAATAATATTTATTCATCAAAAATACATGAAAAGTCAAAAAAAAAAATTGAAAATGAAAATGATGAATCTTTAAAGTAGCTTACATTTCCTAATATTTAAAATAGCTTACATTTGCAATTTACTAATATTTAAAAATTCTTGTGATTGATCAACATCCTCTTAACTGCCTTTTCAAAACCTCTGGGCGATTTATTTTTTAATTCTATTGGTAATTTATTATAGAGTTTGGTTCCCCAATAGTCTTGGCCTTGTTGGGTACGTTTCAATCGATGGAAAGGTACTTGAAACGCATCCTTATTTCTGGTGTAGAGTTTATGGACTCCGTTTTTTTGGAAAACTATCTTGATTGTTGTGAATGAAATTTACACTGGCTAGTATGTATGCAGACGGTACAGTAAGTATCTTCGCTCTTCGGAAAACTTCTCTACAGCTGTCTGTTGGCCGGAGACCGTGGATGATCCTCACAGCTTTCTTTTGGAGTAAAAAAAATTGTGTGCTTCTGGTGTCATACCCCACAGTAGTATTCCATACGTTGCTACGCTATGAAATTGGGCAAAATAAAGTTGTCTGGTAAGTTCCTCTGTTGAAAGTTTGTGCATTCTCCTTAAACAGTATAGTGTGGACGAGAGCTTTCTGCTTATATAGGTGATATGCGCTGCCCAGTTTAGTTTTGGGTCCAAATGAATTCCTAGAAACTTTATTGATGTGTTTCCTCTTTAGTCCCAGCAAAAGTTAGATGTTGCATTTTTCTTTCATTTAGTTTTAATTTGTTTGTATTGAACCATGTACTCGCTTGCTTGATAGCTTCATCAGTTGCTGTGTTTAGTTCATCTTTTGTTTTTCTAGTTACTAGAAGGTTAGTATCATCGGCATATAAGCATACTTCTCACGCATTAATATATTTTGGAAGATCGTTGATGTAAACTAAGAATAAAACAAGGCCCAGAACTGATCCTTGAGGGATTCCACAATCTACTTTTCGAGCATTCGACACTTTACCCTTCCATTGCACTTGTTGTTGTCTGTTTGCGAAGTATTGTATTAAATTATTTGCTGCTACACCTCTTATCCCATAATAATCTAACTTTTGCAGCAGTAAACCGTGTGGCACAGTATCGAAAGCTTTACTTAAATCACATGTAGATAGTTCACATAATTCTTTTTTATCATAGGTGGTTAATATTTTTTCTATTGTTTTTAATATGGCAGTAATTGTCGTTTTGTTTTTACGGTATCCATGCTGTTCATTAGTAAAGATGTTGGATTTTCCAAAAAAATTTAGAAGCCTGTTTTTTATTGCTATCTCAAAAATTTTAGAGAATACTGGCAGAATTGATATCGGCCTAAAATTACTGCAATCTTCGAAGTCATCTTAGTCCGCATGATGATGAGATCCAGTATGGTTTTTTCTAACAGGATAATGCAACACCTTATAAAGCACGTGAAAGCATGACATATCTGCGAGAATTTTATGATGACCGCTTAGTTGATTTTCCAGCGAGATCTCTAGATTTAACAATCATGAATTACTTTATTTTTCCTTACCTAAAAAACACGATTTTTAAAAATAACCCCCAAAATCTCCATGAATTCACACAAGCAATTGTGAATACCTGCAATTTAATTACGCTACAATGTTTGGAAAATGATGATGAAGCCAAAATGATGATGAAACCAAAAATAACTTGAGACTAGATTTTTGTAATAGATTATGAAAATCAAATGAAATTCAGGACAATAGATGCAATTCCCTTAAAAAAGAGGAAAGAACAAACGTAAACAATTCTTAAATCAAAATAAATATCTTATTGTTACCCCTGCTGATAAGGGAAATGCAACTGTGATCATGACTAAACTAGATTACACAAACAAAATAAACATTTTACTACAAGACGAACTCACACACAACATTGTAAATAAAGATCACATACATAACATTCAAACAAAATTAAATAAATTTATCAAAGCACGGCAAGAAACAAATGTTATTGACACTGCTACGTAGAAGGGATTACTTTGCACAAATGGTACATCTCCAAGGCTATATACCCTTCCGAAAATTCATAAAACTGGCATACCACTTAGACCTATACTATCATATGTAGGTAGTCCAACCTACAATCTAGCAAAATTTTACTAATTTTCGAATTCATATGTTAAAGATTCTTTTGAATTTGTTAAACAGATAAAAAATATAATTGTTCCTCTCAATTGTTCAATGTGCCCTTTCGACGTAGTAAGTCTTTTTACCAACATACCAACAGAGTTAGCTATTCAGTTAATTGAAAAAAGATGGGATGAAATTAACACTTTGACTAATTTCAATAAAACAGAATTTCTGGACGGACTTAGGTTATTGATATGCAACACATTTTTCAAATTTAATGATAAATTTTACAAACAAATAGAAGGATTACCTTTGGGCTCTCCTGTTAGCCCTGTGATAGCTGATATTGTAATGGAATTCGTAGAAATAGAAATCTTGAATTCTTGTAGTTCGAAACCCATTTTTTATAAAAGATAGGTAGATGATATTTTACTAATTTTGCCGACAGTTTACCTTAGAAAAAGAAAAAAACAATTCTATTAATTTAATAATAAAACAGCCTAACGGACACATCAAAACTAATTGATACCATAAACCAACTTGGTCAGGCAGATTCTTAAATTTTAATTCAAATCACCCAAAAAGCCAAAAGATTTCAGTTATCACAAGACTGGTATATAGAGCCATCTTATTTTCGGATAATATATACTACAAACATCTACAGCTGGTTAAATATGTACTAAAAGAAAATCAATATCCTCCCAATTTAGTTAATTCTGTTATCAATAGTAGACTAGTTAAATTAAAAAACAATCGGTTTGAGGCCCTAAACGCTAATGAAAATACTAATAATTCAAATAAAAAGTTTCTTTCTTTTCCTTACATTCCCAATACATTCGAATTTCTAAAAAGAAAATTGAATAAATTTGACATAACCTTTACGGGAAAATCAACCAATAATAACAAAAAAATATTTTTCAGTAAACTAAAAGATAAAATAAACATTAACAATAAATCTAATGTCACATATAAAGCAGATTATCTTGATTACAATAGTTCTATATAGGACAAACCAAAAATTATGTTAAAACCAATCATAATTACAACATTAAAAATAATAACCCTGAATACTCTATGTTAGCTAATCATTCTTTAAATAATTTACATAATTTTAACTTTGACAATGTCAGTATTTTAAAACAAGAAACTAATTTTCAAAAAAGAAACATCCTGGAAATGTGTTTTATTATCAACAACCCTGATTCCCTCCACTGATAAACGTGAGTGATAAGAATAAATAATTTTGATTCCTAAATTCAGTCTCCTTACCTTTCTCGGCGGGAGTGTGACTCATTTTGTGTAAGTAGGTTTATTCTTTCGCTTTTCTTTAATCAATTTTTTTTCAAGCAAATTTGTAATTGCTACGTTGTTTTTTTTTTAGTTTACACTGATGACGAACCCGATCGGGTTCGAAAATGTTATGTAATACAACAATAAAAAAATTTTTTTGGATCAAGGTTCACGTTTTTTATTACAAAAAGAAAATGCTTTCGAAAGTTTGAATACAGATTGTGAGCAAATCCAGTAGTATTTAATTTTTTTAATTCTAAAATTGTTTCTCTTTTTCAAATAAAATTTATTAAACTAAATTAAAAAGTTATGGCTCACTCCAATTAAGAATTTTAAAAATGACCCGTTACATAAAAATCTGGAGTTAATTCTAACACTTTCTCAACCCCTTTTGGGTAAACTCTTGCGTCCATCCGTTTCTGGCGTTAAAATAAATGGAGTTAGGACGTTTAACTTTAAAATGCGTCAATGTTGTCTTCAAAAGAGGCATTTTAATCCTTGCGGTAGTTTTTTTTATATTTGTCAAGGAGTTAATATTATACAGGAAAAGAGACTTAACTTCTGATGTAGTAGTTTGTATCCCTAAAGGAATTAGTATTGTCTAGAAACTGTCGAGCGTTTCTCTCTTTAAAGGAGTTAGTATTATCCAGAAAATGAGAGAATCTTTACTGTTGGGGAAGTCACTTATATCTTAACTTACATTTTCACTATTCCAAAAAAGGAATGTATTTTTGTTCATATGGCATCTTCTAATGCTCTTCTCCTTTTAAGTGGAAATAATTGAATTCCTTATTGCACTAGAGTATTAAGATTATCCGGAGGAAGTGGAGTAAAGAAGTTCATAAGGCCTTTCAATATTCCCCGGTAAATAAAGCTTGCTTCATCTATGGTACCCACCCACGAGGGATGTTTTCAGAATTCTAGGAATTTGGGTATAATTTTTTCTTTCATCAATTTACATCAAAATTACAATGTAGTTTTTTTAATATAATCTCCATTTAATTGAATACGCTTATCCCAACGTGAAACAAATTTTTTTAAACCGTCCTCGAATAACTTTTTCGGAGTCTCTTCAATCCACCTATTTCTAGCAACTTTTATGTCATTTAAGCTCTGAAATTGCACACCATGGAGTAGTTTTTTAAATTTGGAAACAGATGATAATCACTAGGAACCAGATCTGGTGAATAGGGTAGATGTGGAAGCAATTCCCAGCGCAATTCATTTAAAACATCTTTCGTTCTTCGTGCGGTATGAGATGTTGCATTGTCCTGTTGCAATAACGGACGCTTAAGTAACTTTCTAGGCCGTTTCTTGCTAAGTGCCTGTCGCAATGGGCCAGATAAAAGATTGGAATAATATTCGGCGTTAATTGTCTCGATAGATAATCCATAAAAATAATCCGCTTGCAATCCCAGAATACAGTAAGCATTGCTTTTCCAATCGACGGAACGACACATACTTTAAGCGAAGGCGCTTCTTCGGGTTTGTGCCATTCTTTGAACTGATTCTTTGTCTTAGGATTGAAGCATGGCATCCATGTTTCATCAGTGGTTATTATCTGCTTCCAAAATTGGTCTCCGTAATGGGCTAAAAGCTTTTGAAGTTGGCGGCATGTGTCGAACCTGTTGAGTTTCTGTTCCGGTCCGAACAGCCTTGGTACTCAGGGGGTTGAAATCTTATTCATACCCAAATGTTCGTGCAAAATATCATGAATCTGTCATGTATCTATTCCTACACTATCACTAATTTCACGAATAATTATTCGCCTATCTTCTTTGAGTAGGTTCTCTGCGGCAGCAACGTTTCTTTCATTTACAGAGGTGCTCGGGCGTTCACTGCGCGGATCGTCTTCTAGTGTTGTTCTGACAACTTTAAAACGATCAACCCACCGATGGACAGTACTTTTAGATTCTACAGATTCTCTAAATACCCTTTGCAGACGTTGAACGATTCTGACGGTTTTACACCCTCTTTGAACAAAAAGAAAATGGTAGCTAGCTCTGTGCGATTTAGCCGCGTCTTCCATAGTTGCAAAAACAGTGTTATGGATATGCGTCTGTATCAGTCAAGTAAAGGAAGTAAACTAAAGAATATTACAAAGGATAGCTGCATAAACATGTCAAGACTTGTCTCTGACCAATAGTCATGGCCTATAAGATTTACACCATTGAACCAGAGCCAAATTCCTAGAACTTTGGAAAGATCCCTTGTTTATTTAATGCGCAAATAAAATGACGGTTCCATTCTAAAGTAAGCATTAAGCGCAGTTACTCGTCATAACTTATAATGAGAATGTCAATCAATCCTTTCCTTCAACATCAGTATTTACCAACAAACGAAAAGTAAATCAATGTGCACTAGCACCTTTAGGATAACATTTTTACTTTTTTGGATTAAATGCGGTGTTGCCTTTCACCAGTGCAGATTGAATATTTTACTAATTAGTGTAATTTATCTCCTACTTATTGAATTAATGAATTATGGATAACACGTTTAAGTAGGTATTGAGCTTATCTTTGTTGGATTAAAATTATTTCGCCTTTTTTTAACTCATTTAACGCATTTTAATCGGGGAAAGGCAACAATAACACTAAATCTGTTAAGCATTATAACTTTTCAGGTAAAAGCTTATCCATATTGCAACTCCGGTTAGGAGGATAGCAATTTAACAATTAACATTTTCCGTTTCTCGTGCTTTTTTTTGTCATAATGAAAGGGATTTTCCTAAAGCCAAAAGTCATAAAAGGTCTAAAATATCGAGTCAAAGGGTAAACTCAATTTAGTGAAGCACCCCCTCGGGTAATCATAGTTCCTGGGCCACTAAGGTTGCGTAAAGACGACGTTAACTCAATCTAGAAGTTCGTTTGTCTGCTTCTGCTGTCAGTCAATCCATTACTTTGTTAGTGTAGCTAAATCTTTCTAATTTTTTTTAAATCAACTTGTAAATTAGAACCAGATAATAGCAAATTAAAATCTGAAATATACCTACAGCTTTTCGCTGAAGTAAGAAATTTAATTTGGCAAGAATTTAAAATTATAGGAACTTGCAAGTTGTAAACTGTGAATTTTATGGGTGCTAAAGATTGTGCAGACTCTTGATGTCTTGACGCAATCTAGTGACGTGAGGTAATGGCAATAAAATGCAGCTGTTACTTTAGGTAACAGACTGATATTGATTCGTAATATGTATTGTTACATTAGCTGCCTATATTGTAGGATGTAACAGCTAAAGCTAAATTAGGCCGTCGTTCTTGTTGTGTAGGTTACCTGCACAGCAAATTATAACTATACCTATTTTATTATTAACATTGAATTGACTCTTAGGTACTTCCTGTAATGTAATCGTTTGGCTTATTATACTTCCAACTTCGTCTTTACTTTTTACACAATTTTCATGACATACAGGAGAATACAGTGTTCAACAACATATCCAGAAGTAAAAATACCAACTGCAACAAAAATCTTGATTCATAAATAAAATCGAATTGGAACTTATGAAAAGTACCTGGAAAAGAAGTGACAAGAGTAGAATTCAAACTTGCGGATTGTAGAACTTAACGCACAGCAAAGAAATGGATGATGACTAGTGGTGAAAATATTTGAGGCAAAGGCATAGGAAAGGCAAAGCAGGTTCTATGGAATAGGGCAAGATGATGCAATACAAAAAACAAACAAAAATAGGTGAAAGGCAACTTCTTAACATCCAACTTCTCACTCTTTAAAGTTTCAACTTTACATCAAATGATAAAAGAAATCTATCAACTTGATTTAAAACTGAAGATCTTTGCAGACTATGGATATCTAAAAATATACGGCCGTATTATTTTATCTTAACTAATCAATAGTTACATTTCGAGTTCCGGGAAACGCACACTAAAGCGGAATCGCAAAGATATATCGCCGACGGTTCTGTCACTGTTAATCATCGAACGTATCCGAGGCATTAAGTACGAGTCATTGGTGGCTGGCGTTTTCAGACAATTCAAACTTAATGCACACAGATCAGAACATGATAGTAGTACTCGCAATACATTTGTTATCTTTAAATGTTTTAAATTGCGCTGTGCATTTCAGGAAGTTCGCGTAAAGAATAGGCACTGTCAATTTCAGCGATAGAACACTGCCACTGAGAGGGAGAGAGCCGAAAAGCCGGAGAGTCTGTGGCATCATTTACATAAAAGACCAAGTTCCAGATTCTTTGCATGATAGATGCGCGGTTTAATGTAACAAAAGGCACGTCACTTTAAAGTGAGTTTTAAAGATCTAGACAAATTTCAAAGAAATTTTAAGACTTACAATGTATGTTCGATGAATGTAGGACGCTCAATAAATGGTCTCCTATTTTTATTCCTCAGTTTGTCACAGCATTATAATTACTCTTATATATGTCACAGATGGATCCAATAAGTAATAATATGATTGCGTCTGTTTAATTATAGTTCAGAAGTGCCCGATTAATGCAACAAAGGAACTGCCCCTATGTAAGCTAAAGTGTAGAATTGATGAGCGTTATTAAGTACACGCTTTAATGCTTCTGCTTTGGTTTCCGACATTGTCTGAGGCAAGCTTTTAAATTATTCCCTTGACCTTAATTTCGTTTACATCGCTTTTCTATGAGTTACTCTAAATACCACTTTATGTCTGAGTCAAAGGAATCGGTTTACTTACGCTTAGTAACTTTAGTAAGTAGCTCAAACTCTTACCTTTGTAAATGCTCATCTCTTATTTATTACGAAATAGCAAATTCCATGATTGGGTTAGTTTCTCAAGTGTAATCAAGAAAATCACAAACACAATGTAACATGTACAGATAACAAAAGAATATCATTAAATTCCGAGAAGTGTTAATGTGAGCAAGACATATCAAACGAATTATTGTTTTTTACTTGAAAGAAAAGTTAAATTAACTTAATTAATCATTGAGGGCTTTTGAGAAAAACAAAAATCACGTTAATGAAAAGATTTATTAGAATTTATAATAGAAGAGCATAACATCATTAAAAATATAAATAGTAACAAATACACACTGATTTGGTAACAACGATTCACTTAGGTTTCCTTCCCTAAAAAACAGACAATAAATTATGGAGAAGAAAAACGCGAACTTATTTAATTTAGAAAAGTTTTCTTAACTTATGTACATACACAGCTCGTTAGAAGGAAGCGTTAAACATATGAACAAATTCGGGGGCAATGAGTAAAGATTACGGCGATAAATCAATACGAGATTGATGAGGCGCGGAAGGCCATTAATCATAGGAGGAGTTTGACCCAGTAAATTCTGTTAGGATCGAATTATTTTTATTCAATTTGTCATAACTCGTAACTGAATCCTCTGGAGAAAATTCGATACGAAATTGCGGCTCGAACTCAGGTAGTTATGGGTAGTTTGCTAATGATCTCTACCTCGTTTAAATAAATTTCCCGCAACTTTTCCGCATCATGTTACCTGGTGTACTAATAAGCAAAAAGAGGAAACAAAATACACATTCGTTTTAATGCATATCAGAAAATGTGGTCGCCGCTATAATGGTGGAATAGTTTGGGAAAACTAATAAACATGATTTAGTTTGTAGCTTGTTTTATATATAAAACAGAATTCAGTTAAGTATCATTTTTGAACTCTTAATTAATATAACTTGGTCAATCTCCTTTCCATTTTATACAGATAATAAAATATGAGCAGTCAACGAAATTAAATTGTTTATCCATGCAGCAATATTTTTTCAGTTTCTGGATTAAATACAATTAAACGAATTTTATATCAATTATTCTAGTTCAGTGATGGCAGCACTTGTTTAGATGCGCCATCTACCAACTAGTTGGAACAATGCCACGTTTAAATCATTTAATTGTTGCTTCACCCTGTACTATTTCAAAAATAAGAATAAAAATATAATATAATCATAACTTATCGCATACTTCATAACTTGTTCTCAGTTAACCTAAAGGCAGTTTTTCTTAACAAATACAATATTTTCCACCTGGAACGACCTACCGACGAACATTGTGAACTCATCGACATTAAACTCATTTACTATAACTTTACTAATTTACAATAATTTGTAATTGCTTTTTCTTTTTTCTTTTTGGGCTTTATAGACTTTGTCTTAGCCCTTATTTTGTTTGATAATAATAATAATAATTGATTCAAGTTGTTTTCCAGTTCAAAAATTTCCCTCCCAATTTGATAATAAAGGTGCTGCGCCCAAAGCAAATAACATGTTTACCCATTTTAACGTGTTCTCGTGTTTATTTTGCCTCGTTATTTTGCCTTCGCCCGCCCGAAGAAAAGAGCACAAAATCCAAATCCGAATTTAACAGATGCACATTCATCGATCGCACGTAATAGGATTGCGCACCTTACAAAATTGACTCGTGTTTTAGATCAATGGGAATGCATTTTCTTAACGTTCTACAATTTTCTCGAACAAACTATATGAGTGAAGGAAATCGAGGAAACAATTTTCTGAAGAAATTACTTTTCGAATTGCATGTCTCGTTGCACATTTCGAATTAATCTGAGCACACTTGGTTAAATGGACCAAGTTTTTTTTCAAAATGATTGCTTTCCATGAACGGTACTTAATTAACACAGAAATTAATTACCCCGTGTCACAGAAACATTTACTTTGTAGCTGATATGGCAATCAGTTTGTCATTAAAAAAATAAATCGAAAGGGAAACGCACGAAAGAGGAGACCGGCGGCGTAAAGAACATCAAGCAGAGATCCCATCAACGCTAATGTTGCTCTTGCGATATCAGATTCGCTCATTTCAGGCGTTATATCCTATACATCGATTTGATTTGATCAAATCTTTTTGTACGCCCTGTCGTTTTTTTGATATTAAAATTCAATTATCCAACCAAATCTGATGTGATTCGATGGACAACTTCATTTTATTCAGAATAAGGATTAACATATCCTGTTTCTAAACCTATGTCTTTAATTGAAACCTCAAATAGTACTTAAGAAATGAAGTAAATTTTATTTTATAACAATAGGGAAGATGTAAATAATAACTCCGGTAAAAAATAATTTTCATTTGTATAAATAATATTGTTAAATAACACTGATCAGCGATTTAAATGGTTTAAATATTTCAGCTGAGTTACAGCTGAGCTAAATGGAATTGATTTCTATTATGTATGTAGCCAAGACGTGTATGTTGGGCTAGGTCAAGTTCGTTGTTCGTGAGAAAAAAAGCGACGTTTTCGGTCGACTAGGTGCAGACGTTCTTATGCTAATTGCAACTACTTATTACGTATTAATTTGTGGTACGTAATACTGTGTGGTATTTAGTAGTGTAATTTACAGTGAGGTCTTGATCCAGTTCTTCTGCACGTAAATAAAAAGTTTAAGCGTTTTATTAGATACGATTGCGGAAACAAGTCATAAACTGTAACAAAAATACCAAAACAAAGTGACTCCGCTATTTTGAGGCAGGTAATTTTTCATTTTTTAATAAGACCGTTGAGATTTGGATCACTTTCTAACTCTTTCAAGCTTGGTGGTATAACGGAGATACCACCTTTTATAAAATGTGGTATCGCACCGAAGCCACCTCATCATAAGTTCCATCATACCGCCCTCTATTGGAAAAAAAAATAATTATGGACTACTTTATTCACTGATCTCTGTAACATTGCACTTTTGAAATAGTTTCGGTACATTTTGTGTGTTGCTGCTTTGTGTTTTTATAATTTTGAAATTATTTAGAAAATGCCAGGTAGGTAATGAATTATTATTAGGATTACTCAACCTGCAAACATTGTTAGACTTATTAATATTTTTTAATATTTCATAAAATGTTTGATTTTCTTTGGTGGTTTCAATTGAAACCACTAAGCAGTAATTATTAATTTTCTACAAATTTAAAATATTTTTAGGACCAAAATGGAGTTATCAGGATTTAGAAAACATGACATACAAAGACTTTTAAAATGTAATAGAGTCATTTTCCTATGTCTTTTACCAAACTCATTCTTGGAGCATACAGTTTATCACACAAACTTATATGCGACCCAAAACAGCATCTGCATAGGAAAGACATTCACACCCACAAATATCGAAGAAATGAAATTGTTTTTGCTATCAATATAATGTGATGAACTATAGGCTACGGTGAATCATGCCTCGCCTCCCCGCGCCGCCGCCGCGGAAGCGATTCGAAATGTTTCCACAGACCGAATAGACTAGAATAATCGAGAAGAGAACCTACTGGAAAAGCAGCTCGGATATAAATAAACGCGTACGAGGACGAGAGATCAGACTTAGTCAGTTCGACGTAGAGTTTAGTTACTGCTCGGCTTGTAGAAATAAATTATTCTTAGTCCGTTATAAATAAATTAGTGTTAAGTGTCGTTAATAAATTAGTTATTAGTCTTATCAAGTATTTTATTTTAAAAATAAATCATAAACGAACCCTAAAAACATAACAATAATAATGGGCATAAAACGTCTTCTAAGCTACAGAGATTATTGGTCAGCACATCTAGAACTAGATACCTACGTTTCAAGTATCTTACCTAGAACTAGATTTGACTGGCTTCTGGGAAATATTCATATTAATGACAATTCAATCCAACCGGCGTCAGGAGACCCAAATTATGATAAATTATGATAAATATAAAGTCAGACCGCTTCTAACCACATTACTTCGAACTTTTGCGTTTTATTATAAACCATCTCTGTACTGTCTATCGACGAATGATTCGTTTCAAAGGTAGATCTTCTTTTCGACAATACATGCCAAACAAACCCATAAAACGCGGTTACAAAGTTTGGGTCAGAGCGGACGAGTATGGCTACATAGATGAATTTGAAATTTATACAGGAAAGGTCACTAACGTTACAGAAAAAAATTTTGGAACACGAGTTGTGATGGATTTGACTAGATCGTTGGTGAATAAAAATTATGAAGTATATTTCGACAATTATTTTACATCGTTGCCACTATTACGTCAGTTGAAAGATGATAAAGTGTATGCATGCGGCACTGTCGCGAAGAATCGAAAACATACCCCAACTGATCTAAAAGCTGCCATTAATTTTCACAATCCAAAACTCCCTGCAGGAACAGTTCTACGCAAGAGAAAAAATGGCGAAAAATATGATATTACATGTCCCAAAATGATCTTCGATTACAATACACATATGGGCTAGGTTGACAAAACCGTCATGCTGAAAAGTACATATGAGCTCGACAGGAAGAGTAAAAAATGGTGGCACCGGTTCTATGGCATTTTCTCGGTATAGTAAATTCCTACATAATTTACAAAATGCGTTGTGCCAGAGACGGTACATTTAATTTGAAAACATTCAAAATGTCAGTAGCAACTGGTCTTATAGGAGGTTTGATAGATATTCCGACAAGAGGACGCATCTAGTTCCGGAATAACAATTAATAGATTCTAACCAAATGTGCCACAAGAAAATAGGTTTGATCAGGCTTCACACATGCCAGTGCACTCATCATCGAGGAGGTGTGCTCTATGCAGTTCCAAAGCGGAACAACACAGGACACGCTGGGCTAGCACTAGCTGCAATGTTGGACTATGTCTTAATGAAAACTTGTTTCCAAAAATATCATAAGAAATAGTACTAGAGATGTTTATTGCGTAGCGGTGTCTCAGTGAAACCACCCCAATAAGTTTTTAATTACTAATAAAATATATTTTATAATTTTTTAAGTTTATCTATTCTTACAGATTCTACTTTACATTAAAAAAATATTTTTGATTGAATTATTTAACTCTGCCTTGAAAGGGCTAATATAATGAGGAACTTACAGTTTTAATTAAAAACTAAGGTTTAACAAAATTTATTTGAGACATTTAGGTGTTTCAATATTTTGCATGTATAGACTGGTTAAAAGATCCTTTCCTTGATCTAGAAATAATCGACTGTTTGCTATGGAAACATTTTTTTAACCAACAGTTTCGTTACTAAAACGCAAGGGTCGCTGGAAGGGTATTTACCGCTCCTCTACATATCGTGAATGATTTCTGTTTCACCCTATATATGTAATTAACTAAATAAACGTTTCCTAAAACCAATACACATAGTGTAAGCAAAAGAACACGATGCCAAAAATAATAAATTTTTAGCTAAATAAAACAGCTAATGTTTTAAGTACTTAACGATTACGCATACGTATCGATGGGTGGTTCTATTCCACGTCATAAATCATATTGTATAAACAATAGGGGGCCGAATAAGAGCTTCCGGAGAAATCGATTACCAGTGGTAATAATTTATACTTATCTTTTGATGTCACTGTTGCCGTAAATTCTTTTTGTTGATAGCTAAATTTTAGATGAGATTTTTGATGGCCACTAAAATCTGCTTTAGATTGTACAACGGTTTAATTAAACTGGGGGCATATGGGCGATGCAACCCCTATTAAGTGCACTTCTGAAGCTAATTCAACTACCAACTTTTACGTTAGAATTAATGTATTTCCTTTGTCTTGTAGAAATTCAGTTTTATTTCGTATTGCGCTGAATTTATTAATATTTTAACATTTGCTGCCTCGTATATCATGAGAGTAAAAAGGATTTGTCGAGGAAATGAAATGTTTGACGTTTAGTAACCAATAAAATACACCTACCTTTCCAACAAGCTGTACAATTTTGGAGCTATGAATAAATCGTTTTACAAAGTACATACTGATTAAGGTTAAAAAGCTCTATCGTTCTGTTATAAATAGAATCGAAATCGAAAGCTTTTGTCGAAGCCAAAAATAATCGGGTTACTATTAACGATGTTTTGCTTTGTTGTTGTCTCCGTATTACGTGAAGCCTATCTGCTTTAATAATTCTAAGTAGAGCTTTGGCTTTCAGAGCCAAGGAGGAGAGCCTAATTGATGTACTTCACTCAAGACGCTAGTTCAGACTAATACCAAACACTTGAACATCAATTCTCCATTACCAACGAAACAAAACCGATTTCTACGCAGTCATAAAGCCAATTTTATGTTGTCGGTGTGTTGAGGCAATCGCGAGTTTGAGGGGGTTTATCCAAGAGGGCAGTAAAAATTGGAGAATTGCGATTTTTTATTGCCTATAACAAATCCACAATGATTCTTTCTGAAAGCACAGCTTTTCAGTAAATAAGGCATCCTTGTAACTATTTTTTTTGGTATTATTTGAATTATTTTAATTGCAGACTTTGATAATGATCGACTTCATATGCGGTGAGTTCGCTGTATCATAGAATTCAAACGTTTGTTTTTTTTTCTAACTTTAAACAGAGAAGAGATGGAGATTCTATATTTTTCGCCTTTCCAGTTTCAGAATTTGAAATAGGACAGATTTTCTGAAATGACTCACATAGTATCACCTGTGATTGGAAGAAGGTATTTTTTTAAATCCTTCATTGTACACCATACATATTAATGCGCAAAAGAACCATTAAGCAAGTTTAAAAAAAACACTTTATACGAATTGCATTTCTTCAAGCGTTGAAGACACTTGGGAAATGAGGTTTACAGCCACATTATTTTTGGTGCTTTCTCTTTAATAAAATTAAGTACATGCAATATATATTTCGGGGTAAAAAAAATTCCCTGAGCGTCAATACATTCGTTTATGCATCATTTCGCTTGATTCGTTCGTTTGCAAAAAAAAAATGAATTCGAAAGTTTTAATCTCTGGGGTTGTATTTATTTTTATATCAATATCTGTTTAACAGGATGAAGCGGGGTTTAATGTTCGGATGTAATTTGGAGAGAAGCGTATTCCCACGGCTCTCAGAATACGTAAAAATAACTCAACAGTTTTATTGCTTCATGGATAAACGAATTTGGAATTCACTTTCCTCGCGTAACCTACCGGATTAACTAACTTTAACGTAGCCCGTCATAACATGTTAGAGTTTTTTAATTAATGGACGGCATGAACCCAAAAGGAAAACACTTATACAAATAATATCAAATAACTTTTCGATGGTTTACCTATTACGTCGCTAAATTGTACAAACATTAGTTCAAATATAATTAATTAAATTCTACCTAGATATCACAATGTGGTGGTCCTATTGACGACGGCATCTGGCAGTGTTCTGTTCACCACGTCCGGATTATTTGGACTAACAATATCACAATCGAATTTCCACAGTATTTTGTCTTGTATTTCCGGTTTTATGTTGGGCACCACGTCGCACGCACTCTGTATAGTGTTCGCACCTAACGTCGCACTTTTCGGCAGGTAAGGGGGGCACTGAGGTGCTTTGTAATTTAAAGTTGCCGCCCTCTGCGGTTTCGAATTTGAGGGGCCACCGCAACAATCGCGAATCGCACTCGAGGAGCAAGTAAAGGACGTGTTCCCCGCGTTCATTTTCCGCTAGATGTCTACTTCGTATGTTACGGGCGATTTTTTTACTTCTATCATCGGCAGTATAACACCTTCCTGAAAAAATAAAAAAATCAAACATTTTGAAAAAGAACTACCGAAATAGGCCTAGCGTCGGGCTAGCTACTACATCATCAAATCAAGTCACTTAACTGTAGCAATCAAAGAGGTTTAATTAACGAATGGCGGATATAATAGAGAAAACGTTGTGTTTATATAATCATTCATTTAGTCCTGTAGAAACGGAAAAAAAATTAATAAAGAGTAAGCAAAAGGAAAAACACGGCGCGACATAAGGAAAGGATCCGGGTAACTGGGTTATCCGTGGAGGCTTGGAATTCCCCTCAATTGTCCGGGAGAGCAGACCCAGAGACCCTGAAATACGCAACAAAAGGGTCATTGATTTTACAACACAATACGAGCGTGTTACCTCCTTTCTCCTATCATCCGACATACCTTTGATTTTTATGCGTGTTATAGAATACGAAATAAATTTCACATAGAAATTCAATTTGCTTTTGCCTGTACAATTTAATAAATTTATTTACCAGCAATTTGTTTGAAAATTGCGCTTTTTTATCGTAACTGATATTAAAAGTTGATTCACAGAGGTAATCTATAATAGAGTTTAAAATTTCGATTACTAGAGTTTGATTTCATTGGTTTATTCATTTCAATTTTATTAAATTAATTAAATATGTAAATGAATAAATTGGAGGAAAATCACAGTTATTTTTATGCCATTGACGTGAATGGTCGTAATAAACACTTTTTAATTGTCACTGCTCAACAAATAATATTTTCCCGGTTAAACGGATAAATTTTATAAAATGGTTGTGAAAAATGTTTCAGAAAAATGCTCGGAACGTCGATTTTCATTTTTTAAATCATCATTACAATTTACAACACAGGAAGAAAATCACAACATTTAGAGAAAAAGCGTATACAGTTTATTTTGGTTTCGAAATGGAACATCGGGACCAATCTCGGGCCCCGCATATACAGCATGTTTCATTGAAGAGGCATCAAACTCGAGGAACACGTTTCTGACATTATTTCAAACAAAATATCATAATGAAAAATTTTAATCGGAACAAGTTGAAATTTGCATAATTTGGAGTCGATGTTTTTTGAAATACTGTAGCGCGCGGAATCGGAAACAAAACCGGCGATCTAAATTGCGTTTATGAATGACACACAGCTGCAGGGGGGTAATAATTCCATAAATAGCGAAGAAATTTATGATTAGATTTTATTTTGCCCTTGACCGAAAGCTCGGTGTATTCAACTTTGCCACACGTCGAATGCAGCAGCGATGTGAAATCGCATGGATATTTAAAGTTATTAAATTTAATAATAAATTATTAATTAATTATTAAAGTATTAAATCTAATATCATAAAGTCCTTAATTGGGGTAGTACGGCGAACGAAATGTTTTGGGTAAAACCAGGTACTTGGGCGCTAAATTTCTACGAACGATTTCATGAAACGGTGAATGTGAGTAATAAATTCTTAAATAAGCGCAAATTACTAAATGTCTGAACAATCCTAAAATTCTTCAACTAACAATTAGAAAATTCGTATTAAATGGAGAACAGAAAGTAAACGATTAATTATTATTTTTATTGATTGCCAACAACCATGATGTTTTAAATGTGTTTTGCCGAATCGACTGGAGCGACATTCTAGAGGCAATTAACCAAAAAATCGCCTTCATATGTGAATGAGTAACAATCCATTTATTCTCATTTAGAGTCCATCCTAAAAATATGCGATTTTGCTTTCCCTTCGATTTTCTCTAAATTTATTCATTACAGAGAAAATTTTACAAAGAAACTTTTCTTTCTTTTCCCGACATCTACCCGCATACCAAGTTTGTTGAATCTTCAATGAAACACCCAGACGTTGTTAATATCTATTATATTAAAATTTAATTTTAATATTTAATAAAAACCTTGACATTGAAAAAGTATTAGTTTATTCTGAACCAAACATAACAAAAGCAAATTGTTTGTTTTGCGGTTATCAGTAATCATAGTCTAATAGAATGTACCATTATCAGTAAGAAAGCGTTAAATCGGAGTAAGTTTTTGTGTCTGTGAGGATAAAAAGTAGTAACTATAAATCATTCACTTACGCCATTTACGTGTGGCAGATCCAAAGCTGCAGGAACATAAGTCGTAGCCGGACTGCATCTTGTACAAGACCTTCTAAGAGCAGGTCGTTGTCTGGATCCGTGACATCGGACTGCAAATCTTAATTCCTCTGCCATTTCAGAGCACAAGGATTGTCGGTCTGTCTGGGCATTTTTCTTGCTGTTCCAGCAGAATTCTAGTATGGCCACTAATATAGCTAAGGCCAAGCCACACAAAAGGACGACGAAGACTCCTCCTAGAGAGCATTTCATCTCCTAATGTATCCGTATTTACATAATTATGCAAATGAAATTATATTCTCTTTCGAGGTGTATGAAATATTCATCCAGTTCGACTAACTTTCGGCGGTGTATTGATATAAAATTTTGGTTGGCGATTTTTACTTACATACCGAAAGATATGCATATCAGAAATTTAAATAACAATCAAAGAATTTTTATATAAACCTTCAAAGTCGTCGACGCGGAAATATCAAACTCACTTACCAATATTTTCAACGCCGAGCGCGTTTGCTTTGGATTCTTTGCTTTTATCGTCCCGATTACAAACGTCCCCGGTATTTTTCCACCACTTGTCATAGAGAATTTGAATGACTCCTTTTTCTTGTAACTCTAAAATCGCGAGCGAAATTTTATCCCTCCATGGACTACCTTTCGGCGTGGCGATGCCGTATCCTTTCGAATCTAACAAGCCCCCGATTTGTGTTAAATTACAGTCTCTTTGAACTGCGTAATCCAGCATGGTCGATTCCATTAGAAAAGCGTAGTTTCCTTCGAGGACTCTCTGAACACCTTCCTCGTATGTTGACACGAAAACGGTCGGACGTTTGCTCTCCATGAATCTCCACATTTTTTGATAAATGCCAATTTTTGAATCCTACAATATAAAATACACTCGTGGACAAAAAATTCCGGACACCCAATTCATTTCTGTTATCATAGGAAAAAATTGATTTTTGTAATTGCTTTTTTTTATAATATATGACACATCTCAATAGTAAGATTGGGAAATAAAAAAAGGGGTAGTATACACTTAATTTATCTGCAAAACTTAAGACGAACCAAAACTGTGCAAAATTATCTTTACTCAAAAAATCTTAGTGTGCTGTTTATTCAATTTTCATAAGTTGAACTGCTTTTATTGAATGCGCATTTTAACTGTCAGAAGTGACATTATTGTTTGGACAAAATGCGACTTGAAAATGTAGTTCGAGCAGTAACTTTAAATGAAGGTAGGCGCAGCATAAGATACATCGCCAATGTTGAATGTTCCTCGAAGTACCATCCATGACGTAATTCAGTGATTTGGCCAAACTGCGGAGTACACGAGAAGACCAGGATCGGGAAGACCACGCATCACAAATTGACGACAAGACCGCTTTTTGGTATTATCCACACTACGCGACCGTGGCTTACCATCAACGGTTTTATCTCGTCAAGTGGAAGAAGTACATGGAACTGCAGTTTCAGCTCTAACCGTTCGCCGAAGACTGCAGGAATACGGATTGGCATCAAGAAAACCTGCTGTTTGTCCCCTGTTGCTCCTAGCTCATCGTGTTGAGCGACTACGTTTTGCACGTGAACATAAACATTGGACAATGGAGCAATGGAGCTCCGTATTGTTCACGGATGATCTCGTTTTCGTCTACATTCACCAGACGGACGAGAACGTGTGTGGAGAAGGCCAGATGAATGGTTTTCAGATTGCTGCATAGTTCCAAGAACACCATTTGGTGGTGGCAGTATCATGGTATGGGCTGATATTTCAATACACTCGAAAACTGAGCTTGTTCTCATTGAAAATGGTGCGTTGACGGCTGATAGGTATACCAACGAATGTTTAGCTGTTCACGTCGTACCATTTGCTCCATTCGTGGGTGAAAATTCTACGTTAATGCACGATAACGCGCGACCACATTTCGCACAGGTAGTTACGCGATATTTGAATGAAGTTAATATTCATCGATTACAATGTCCAGCTCGAAGCCCGGACTTGAACCCCATAGAATACCTCTGGGATTCATTGGGACGACGAGTTCGGCACCGACAACCCACACCGGTAACCATTCAAGAACTCAGAGTAGCTCTTCTTGAAGAATGGCAAAACATTGCACAAGAAGAGGTCTCTAACCGTTTTCAAAGTTTACCATGTCGTATGGCAGAAGGCTTTACAGCTCATGGAGGTAGCATACATTATTAGTCAACCATCTTTTTTGTTAACGCAGTTCTGAATCCTAACCAATAAGCATAATGAATTTCAGTTATTTTGTACACTTTTCTGTTTTTCAAGTTTTTCTTATCAAAAATAAATGTTCAGTTCCGTTTTTTTATTCCCCATTCTTACTTTGATAATTTGTAAAAATAAACGAAAACAAATTTTTCCCATTATGAACACACAAATTAAGTTTGGCGTCCGGATTTTTTTGTCCACGAGTGTATAAAAATTGCCCGATTTTTACGTATTGTTAATACAGTTTAACTGCTGCTCACAAAAGTGTAGCAATTTACATCAATAAACCAAAGTATTGTAATTTTCGACCATCTGTTTCATAAGATACTTTGTAAACAATTGTGATTTAATTTTTTAATTTGTTAAGCATTTAAAAAATATGAACGTTATTATTAGTTAGTTTGTAGACCTGGAATATTGATAACGTCTCCGCAGTAAATTTTGTAATTTTAAATAATATTCAAACAACTTAAAATATAAATTTTGATAATGTTCCGGGAATCTTATAGGATATTTGAATTTTGTCTTCGTTCCTATACAAAATTTCATTAATTTTTTTAATAAAATAATTGCCTTTTAATTCCTTTTTAATTTAAATGAGCCGAATACAATTGAGTTTATAGAGTTGCGATTCAATTAAAAAAAATCGAGTCGTGTAAAGTTTTTATCTGTTATTCGGAATCGCAATTCCTTAATTAGCCCCTAATTCGTTAATTAAAGAGATGTAATTGTATTTAGAACTTGAACGAACTCACCCTGAAGAAGGTCATAGTGCTTCCTCCCTCTAACGTTCCGTAAGATATCTCCGTTTGTTCGGCGAGATCCTGCGCACTCTCAATGGGGGTAATCATGCGTTCCACCGTTAGGAAAGCAGCCAAGTTCGCCGTGTACGAAGAAATTATAATGAGGGTGAAAAACCACCATATACCGCCCACTATTCTCGTCGATGTTGCCTGAAATTTCATAAATCAAGTTAAAGTATTCACGAGATATTTTTTTAATGCGTTCGCGAACATACTGTTTTGATTCTGTTGGCAAGCTGTTTTATGACTGGCGTTCTAAACATCTACAACACAAATAGCTGGAACGTTTATCATTGCACTGGAAGTCTGCAAATAATTGTATTTCGTTTTAGTAATTGTACTATGTATTTAATTACATATCCGGAAAATTACCAGGGCGATTAATAACGGCACTAAATACGATTAATATCTACTATATCTGCATTATCTAATTTATGGTGCTATATATTATTAGCCACGGATCATTATAATACGTTTAACGGAAATACTACCTAGTGAATTAGTTCAAATCAGTTTAATATGTTACGTAAAGAATTTTCTATTTTTTTTATGAATTTTGATAATCACATGGAGAGTAGATTTGGATTAAACACCCTCCTCTAAATAAACCATAAATTCTACTTTCGTACTCTGTCCGGTTTCAATAAATTTGGATTATAGGACTAAAGCAAAGAATTCTACACGTAAAAATAAAATGCTACTTTTCAGTTCATTCTTTATATGCACAAAAATATAATTGATTCGAACTCGACTTGGATTAAACAGCAGAGTGAATCTTTTTGAATAAAAAATTCGATCAAAATTGGAGAAACTTTTTCATAAAATAAATTGATGCTGTCATGATTACCGAATAATTCGATACAACCAGTGAATTTTGATACAATAAAATTCTTTTGTGAACAATATTATAAAGTTAGCAGTTGGTGGTTGTATATCAAGGCATCAAAGAAATATTATTCCGATTTGATGAATGCGTTCGCTAGAAAAGGGGGATAAATGAGGTCCGAGATTATGGTATTTTTATGCAAATTTCATGAATGTGTAAAGCATAAATCAGATATAACGAAACTTGAAAGAGAACCAACCCCCAAACAAAAATATTTTACGCATCCCTCGTGATTACTTTTTAGTTTCATTTTAAATGAAGTGAAGGGAAAATTCAAAAACTTCACATATATTTAACTCATTAGTATAAATGAAGTTATTCTCATAAACTGTAATTAGTTACATTAGGATTATAATTGCAATTTTTTTTTCTTGGCTTCTAAAAATACCTTGAATCTCTTTTGACTCAAATCCATCTGGATTATAAAATTCTTTTATAAAGGTGTTCTGTCGCATTGTAATTATCACAATTAAGTCTTTTATTGCGTCTCGTAATTAATGAAGGGTAAATTAAAGAGGAAAGTTTTGCATTTAAATTGATGTTCGTTAGTAGGCTTTTGAAAAAAGTTCCACCGGGCAAAGACGTCGATTTTTTCCCCGAAACCTTCTCGCGCGCGCCTCTCTATAAATAACGTTTAATATTTATCTGTAATTACGTTCTGAATTCCGCTAAAATTGGGGTCTCTTGTCTAATTCGCCCGCGGCCTCTATCTTAATAGCACCCCCTCGTTTCGAGCTGCTTTGCGCTCGATTTGTTAATTTAAATAATGTCATTGGCGTAAAAAATACAGTGTTTTACTGCGGAAAGAGGCTCAAAATAATTCGATTAATAAAATGCGTTCTTCATGAAGAAAGGCAGGAACGTTTAAATTACCATACTGGACCTGAAACTGAGATCTTTTGCGATGCGAAAAAAGGGGGAAAATGGAGAAAAAAGATTTAAGGAGAGTTATTAATTAATGGCTGGCTTTATTTCCCTTTGTGTTTTCCGATCTTTTCAAACCGCAAGCCCACAAAGCTTATAGAGGATTCCAGATGAGGAAGGGAAGGATTATATATTTGCCATTATTGACGAGTCATTTAATTAAATTTAAATTAAACAATTACCTTATTAAGCAGATCTGACTTTTGTTATATATTTTAAACCATCCATTTGCCTGACATCCAAAGATGTTGCGCTTTGTAACTAATAAATCAGGTTTTGTCTACTTAACCGCACGCAAATATTTCCATTCACAAGTTGGAGGAAACAGGAGGCATAAGAATAATATCTCTCGTAGCCCGTAGCGGATTTCCTAAATTAATTTACCAGTCTATTACCTCCGTCTGCTTGCGAAATTAATTAACACAAAGAGATTTTTGTTGCGCAGAAGTCGAGAGGGTTGGTTTACTTTCACAAATGAAGTTTCACTAACAGGTTTCACTCGAATTTTATTTCAATAAAAATAGGCAGGTACGATATTTGCGTTGAATTTTTACAAAAGGTTGAAGCAGAGTCTATTTTAATTACAAAGCAAACAGTTCAAGACCTTTCTACCCTACTGATTTAATGAATTACTTAGCAAAGTACCTTTAATTACGTGCTTAATTTACTGGGACACAAATATCGTACCTTTGGATTAAGATCCGATCCTTGCTGCATCAGCGATCCGATTGCAAACCAAAAGCTATTCGCAATGGTGTAATTATTTTCAAGAACATCAAGAGCAGAAACACTTTCATCGCATTCGTGGTTAGTCCCTGGCAGAAATTCAAGTTCATCGTCACCAAACGATTCTGCGTCATAATAACAAGCATCTTCAGAACAACGCATAACGTCATCACCGTATAAAATACGGTATTCTCGGATTAAACATTCATCACAGAGTGTGGGTTCCGTCCATTCGTACGGCGTGAAACGTGCCACTATCCACATAGTAATGGAGACTAATATGTAAGTTACTAGGGCCAAGAACTAAATTTCTAGTGCCAGCGGATTTAAAAACGAGAATAACGGATTTTGAACTTGCTGTGGTACCTTAAAATAAGGGTAAATTAAATGTAAATATCCACAAAAATACAATTATTTTTTTTTAGTTTTGATATACCAAAGTAGTATGGGGCATAATTCGTACGAAAAAAAAAAACAAATAATGTATTCAAGGTAATTGTTTATTTTATTTCCAGTCCTAGGTCAAGCACCTCTTAACGGAATGTCAACAGATCGCCTTTGCGATATGCAAAAATGGTCCGGGTTTAATTATTCTACACCATTTACGTATGTAGGTACGATGTCTTCGAAAAGCTGATAATTTCCGACATCAAAAGTGCAGTTTTATTTATCTTATTGTTGTTAATTCAAAGTTTAATGCAACGGTGGGAATTTTGCTCGGGGTATATATAAACTTGATCTGAAAGAACCAGGTACATTTCAAAATGGTTTCAACCAAGTCACTTTTTGTGTTTCTCGTTTTTGTTTATTCACAAAGTGAGGCAATCAAGACTTTGCGTGAGTACAACTTTTCTTTTTAATTGGGTTTGCAAGTTCTCAAACGAAAAAAAATTGTTTTAGCGAACGTTGTATCGCCTTGCAAAATCAACGGCCCCGATCTCTCAGAATGCATTAAAGAAAACATCGAAAAGCTGCGACCACGTTTGCCCGAAGGAATTCGAGAGCTCCAGATTTTAGGACTTGACCCCTTGCATGTGACCAAACTGACGTTAGGCCGAAATATTTCTTCAGCCATATCATATGTTGCGACCTTAACTAATCTCGTCATAGAAGGAGGAAAAGAATTCATCATTAAAGATTTGAAGGCCGATTTAGATAAGCCTTCTTTTAAATTGAAGCTACAACTTCCGAAGGCAGTTTTTCAAACGGATGTCGTGGCAAGCGGAGTGATGTTGGGTTACCCCATCAAGCAACCTGGAAACTTTACTGTCGAGTTAAGTGAGTACTTGTTTTAAACAATAAATAATTTTTATATACACGTACGTAGTTTTTAGGTAATGTACTTCTAATGTATGCGACGCAAGGAAAAAGAATCACGAAAAAGGATGACACGTACATCGACTGGAACGATGGTAACGTTGCGATCACCTGTGACAAGCTCAAGCTCAAAGCAGCAGGACTCTTTACCGATTCTAATCAGCTTCACCTCTTTAATATCGCTATCAATGAAAACGAAGAAATGCTGCGCCCTCAAGTTACTCCTATCCTGGAACATTCTTTCGGTGCCTATATAACAGAGGCTTTAAGACGTGTACATAAGCTGTTTCCACTTAGAGTGCTTTATTCTGAAAACTGATTTTTACCGACTCTGAATTCCCAAGTTATTAGACTTTCAAGGAAGTGCTTTTATTATTAATATTCAATAAATATATTTCACAACAAAATGTGTTTTATTTTCTTAAAGAAAAAATGGATAAGGTGGATTAAGATTGGCCATAATCTAACAAAAGCTCCCCCAATAATTTATGCAACAAAATATTTGAGTTCCCTTTTGACCCACTTGGCCTAGATCCGTTCTTGTGTACAAATAAAATTCGAAGTGAATGCAATTTTTTGTCAAAAATGTCCATGAATTTATTTTAACGTATGAAAACAAGGACTCGCAGGATAATCCCTTTTTAAAATAAACTTTTAACTCTAAAATTTTCAGGCAATTTTTTTTGAACGAATGAAAAATAAATATATTATAGTTATATTATAGACATTTTCTTCATCGTCATTACTTGTTCTAGCTTGCATAAATATTATCAAACGTACGTAAAAAACTAAACTCTAAATTTATTAGAATTATAAAAATGAGAATAAATATTTAAATAATGTTTGTTACATTCGAAGAGAAAGATCCTGTTTGCTGTATTGCGAAATCTGAAACAAGCAAACGACATAGTTTATGTAAGTAAGCAAAATAAATTTAAAAGGGTCAGAACCATTATTCGTTTCAACAAGGTTATAAAAATATTAAAAAAAAATTAATTCGTATCCTTATCAGGGTTAAAGGATTCAAGGTACTCTGAGTAAAGTGGCATCATTTAAATAAGCATGTAGGCTAATGTAAGTATGCATTTTATTTCCAGTTCTCGCGATAAGCTAAAATAAAATCAGGTTCATTATTATCTGACCATTTGTGTACAGGGTGACTGACAATTGTTCTGTCGAAAAGAAAGACGCGTAAGAGAAAGGATGTCACAGATTACGGGAAAAATTCTTCTAAAAAATTACCAGGAAATAAAGCTGCGGCACTAAAACGAAATACGACACCACCTTCTATAAATGCGGCAGTATAATAGAATTATGTGGCGTCTACTTTGTTTTGTTCGATTTAATGATTACTACTTGCATCCTGTGATAGAGTTTTGGTAGAGGAAGCGAAACAAAATAAAGGAGTACTGTAGCATCTACTTTTATTTGTTCTATTTAATGATTGTTACGTGCACCGTGTTACCTATTAGTCCCCTATGACTTCCCTGTAGGCTCGACAGAGAGAGCTGAAAGAAACCGATAACCAGTTTTCGGATAACTAACGTTACAGTTTCCGACGGTTCAAAATTTTTTTTTTTATAATTAATTTGAATTTTTAAGGCAAATATAACTCTACTTGTGACGCCCACATACAAGAGTACACTACTCGCGACCTTGACACACATTTCAATTCGTTTTATTACACTCTGAGAACAGAAGTCTCAGTTATTTCTTTAAATAAAGGTAACAAACTCCGAAATAGTTGTTTTTTAATTCTTGCGGATTATTTACTAGAGCGAAATGTACCAGTTGCTTCATCCAATAGACATAATACAATTTTTGATCAAGTCGCGTACGTGAACGAGTGTCACAAATTACGATAAAATGTAAATCGTTGGGGTTGTTTGGAAAATGTGAAATGATTTATAGCTGATTCATCGTTGATAAGTTTTTTTGTTCATTATAAAAAGTTGTTTCTTTGTTCACTATAAAAATTGTATTATATAGAGCAGTTTTAAACGTCGGTGTGATATGCGTAATCGCCTACGTGAACAGATTACAGGGTCAGGTTTAAAATGATTCTATGGAACAGTTTATAATTAATTAAGAATTTAATTCAAAGTCGAACAAAGATTGGTTATGGCGGAACGAAGAACAATTAGCAACCAGCGCGTCAAAAACACAGAAGAGAGAGTAGCAAACGCGATTTGAATTTGTCAAATAAATTTGTTGTAGTTCGTATTTCATGTCTCATTCATGTTTCACTTGAAGGTCAAGTCCGCGCTGCTGTGCCAGCATAAAACTTTCATGGCGGCAATTATTTCGTTCATCTGCTTCTCTATTTTTTAACCAGAGGCGCATCGTCGTTTTGGGTCTAATTTTTGGAAATTATTTCTCGAAAACTAAAGTAGGAAGAATTTGTTTAAACATTTTTCCTACACTTTAGACCCATCGTTTCTTATTGTGATTTTTCTTTGGCGGAACAATAGTCGGTCACCCTGTATGTATATTCGGTACCTTCAATAAAACTGATGACCACGGAGGACATTCTTAAGAAGTATAATTTAATCCGTTGCGAATCTAAAGTTGAATGCAAATTTACATGAATTCACCAGCATAGGGTGGGAGTTTCACTTCCACATACATATATAAACTCGATCTGGGTAGAAACAGACAAGTTTTAAAATGATGGTCATCAAGTTACTTTTCGCCTTTCTGGTCATCGTATATTCACAAAGTGAGGCAATCAAAACATTGCGTAAGTATTAATTTCTATAATTAAAAAAATAGCAGTATTAATTATAAACGAAATTGTTTCCAGCAAGCTTTGTAACCCCATGCAAAATCAACGGCCCCGATGTCTCAGAATGCTACAAAGAAAACATAGAGAAGCTTCGACCTCGTTTGGTCGAAGGAATTCGCGAGCTCCAGATCATGGGATTTGATCCGCTGCACGTGACCAAAATGACTTTAACCCGAAACGATTCCGCAGCCGTATCATACTTCGTGACCTTCGCTAATTTCTTCGTAGAAGGAGGGAAAGACTTCATCATTGAAGATTTAAAGGTCGACTTAGATAATCCATCATTTAAGTTGAAGCTCCAATTCCCAAAGGTAATTCTGAAAGGGGATTTTGTGGCAACCGGAGTGCTGCTGGGTTATCCTCTGAAGGAACCTGGAAATTTGACTTCCGAATTTAGTAAGTTTTTATTTCATTTAATTACGTTTACATCCACGAAAGTATTTTTCAGGTAAGGTGTTTATAACTTACGCATCCCAAGGAAAAAAAGTGACGAAGAAAGACAACTCTTATATTGAGTGGAGCGACGGTAATTTCGGGAGCACTTTTGATAAGTACGAGATTCATGTGGAGGGAGTCTTTAGCGATCCAAATCAACTACGACTTTTTAATATTGCTCTGAATGAAAACGGAGATGTGTTGCGGCCTCACGTAAGCCCTGCCTTAGAAAACACGATTGGTACTTACATAACAGAGGGTTTGAAACGAGTGCATAAGCGGTTTCCTTTTGGTGTACTTTATCCTGGTAACTGATTTTTATCTGTACGTTGCTTTTTCATTTGAATACAGATAATTTCATGGCATAAAATAATAATATAAAAACGTGTTTTATTTTGCCAAAATTAAAATTAGGTTTAAACAAATCTCCAGAACAGAGTCCAAACTCTTTGCTCATAACCACAGGTGGCAAAAGCAATTTTTTTATAAAAGAAAAACTTTGCTTTTAGAAATGATTGGCCTTCCTGAATTTACTGGTTTTATTACTATAGAGTGGAGTGTATTGTGTTTTGCAGGGTGCAGTAAATATTTCAAATTTCAATAAAACAGGTTGCATATTTCGTAATTTCTATACGTCGTATTAGAGATCGTAGAGAGCATATCGAGAAACTGATGTTTGTATATGAGTGCGAGATTTTATGAGTGCTCCGTTTATTTGCGCGTATAATAATTTTATATTCGGTTGAAATTCGCTAATTGGCTCGAATTTTAGTAAATTAATTAATATTCAGATATTCCCCTTAACCTGAATCTAAATTAACTCTCCGAGTTTTCAGCTAAGACCACGTAAAACTCAACCTTACACATTCGTACTTTAATAATTCTAAAGGCTCAATTAATTTCTGAATGCAATATTACATTTAATTTTTTGATTCTAAGAAAGTTATGAATTATTAAGAGTCAGAATAATTTTGTAAATAATAAATTTATTCTGAAGAAGCTGCTAAATAATCTAACATTTATATAAAATTCTAATATAATTGTAATTACGTGATTAATATTTGCAAGTTCAGTGTTAATTGAAAGAATTAATTTATTAATTATTAATTAATTTATTTGTTGAAGGCACTTTAATTTTCAATGTTTATGGATTCTGATTTAATTACTAAATTTAAATTTTGATTAAAAAGGAGGCTTACACACAAAATACGTACATTTGAATGTCAAACATTAGGTAAATCCGGAAAGAGTAGGTGGAGGGAAAAAGTTTTTTTTGTTTCATATTCAAAAAAGAAGCAACAGAAATTAATTCCGAAATACTTTACTAATTCGATAGTCGCTTTTTATTTAAACAAACATAATTCTATACGCATTTTTTTTTTTTTCTAAAAAGGTCATACTATTTTTAGCGTACAAGCATTAAAAGTTAATTCCCTGACAGAATTTAATAAATATTTCAAACATTTGAAAACCACGGAAAATTTATTTGGATTTGTCTAATTTTTGCAAATTGCAACACGCGGTTTCTCAAATAATATTTTCTAGTTTGTATTTCGCGGCATCGGACCCTGACTTAAAAACTGAGTTGATGTGAAATTCCACTTAAAGGTCAAGTTCACGTTTGATGCCATCCCGCCGTGCTTACCATAAATCATTTATGAGGGCATTTATTTCGTTCATTTGATCCTCTATTTTTTAATCAGAAACACATCGTCATTTTGGGGCTAATTTTTGATAGATTGCTTCTCGAGAACTAAAGTAGAAAGAATTTTTTAACATATTTTCCATTCTCTCGGACATCGTTTCTTATCATGGCTTTTCTTCGGCGGAACAATTATCAGTCACCTTATACGTACATTCGATATGTTCAATAAAACTGAAAATCACGAAGGACAATCTTAACTATAATTTAATTCATCAGTTGCGAATTCAAAGTTTAATGCAATGCCAATTTATACAAATGCACTTGCACTCTCACATATATAAACTCGGTTTGAGTAGCAACAAACAAGTTTTAAAATGATGATCGCCAAGTCATTTTTCGCCTTTCTGGTTATCGTATGTTCACAGAGTGAGGCAATCGAAATATTGCGTAAGTATCACTTTTAATAATTAAAAGAAACCAGTATTAATTATAAATGAAATTTTTTCCAGCAAGCTTTGTAACCCCATGCAAAATCAACGGCCCCGATGTCTCAGAGTGCTACAAAGAAAACATAGAGAAGCTTCGACCTCGTTTGGTCGAAGGAATTCGCGAGCTTCAGATCTTAGGATTTGATCCGTTGCACATGCCCAAAATGACTTTAGCCCGAAACGATTCCGCAAGCATGTCATACTCCGCGACCTTCGCTAATCTCATCGTAGAAGGAGGGAAAGACTTCATCATTGAAGATTTAAAGGTCGACTTAGATAATCTATCATTTAAGTTAAAGTTACAATTCCCAAAGATAGTTCTGAAAGGGAATTTTGTGGCAACCGGAGTGTTGCTGGGTTATCCTCTAAGGGAACCGGGAAATGCGACAGCCGAAATGAGTATGTGTTATTTTCTTTAATTACATTTACATCCACGTAAGTACTTTTCAGGAATGGTGTTCATAACTTATGCATCTCAAGGAAAAAAAATCAGGAGGGAAGACAACACTTATATTGAGTGGAACGACGGTAATTTTGAGAGCACTTTTGATAAGTACAGGATTCAAGCAAATGGAATGTTCAGCGATCCAAATCAACTACGCCTGTTTAATACTGCTGTAAATGAAAACGGAGATAAGTTGCGGCCTCACATGAGCCATGCCTTGGAAAACTCGATTGGTACTTACATAAGAGAGGGTTTGAAACGAGTGCACATGCTGTTTCCTTTTGGTGTACTTTATCCTGAAAACTGATTTTTATCTGTACGTTGCTTTTTCATTTGAATACAAATAATTTCATGGCATAAAATAATAATATAAAAACGAGTTTTATTTTGCCAAAATTAAAATTAAGTTTTAACGAATCTTCAGAACAGAGTCCAAACTCTTTGCTCATAACCACAGGTGGCAAAAGCAATTTTTTTTATAAAAGAAAACCTTTACCTTTAGAAATGATTGGTTTTCCTGAATTTACTGTTTTTTTTTACTTTAGAGTGGAGTAGATTGCGTTTTGCAGTGTGCAGCGAATATTTCAAATTTAAATAAACAAGTTGCATATTTCGTAATTTCTATACGTCGTATTAGAGCTGCATCGAGAAACTGATGTTTGTATGCGAGTGTGAGATTTTGAGTCCTCCGTTTATCTGCGCGTATAATAATTTTATATTCGGTTGAAATTCGCTAATTGGTTGGAATTTTAGCACATTAATTAATATTCAGATATTCCCCTTAAACTGAATCTAAATTAACTCTTCGAGTTTTCAGCTACGACCACGTAAAACTCAACCTTACAAATTCGTGCTTTAATAATTCTAAAGGCTCAATTAATTTCCGAATGCAATATTACGATATTTAATTTTTTGATTCTAAGGAAGTTGAGTTATTAAGAGTGAAAATAATTTTATAAATAATAAATTTATCCTGAAGAAGCTCCCAAAAAATATAACGGAAACATTTATATAAAAATTTATATATATAATTGTAATTACGTGATTGGTATTTGCAAGTTCAGTGTTAGTTTAAATTATTAATTAATTAATAAATTAACATTTTCCAAACGAAATGCTTTAATCTGTTGAAGGCACTTTAATTTTCAATTATTGAGCCCTGCTTTAATTAAATGAAATTTTTCATTGAAAGGAGGGATACACACATAATACTACGTTTGAATGTCAAACATAATCACCTTATTCCATGTATAATCTCATTAACAGGTAAGTAATCCGTTAATCTCAAATTATGTAAAGGCAAATTCGGAAAGAGTAGGTGGAAGTAAGAAAGTATTTTTGTTGCATGTTCAAAAAAAGAAGCAACAGAAATTGTTCCCGAACTTTACAAATTCAGTGGTCGCTTTTTATTTAAACAAACATAATTGTATACGCAATTTTTTATTGTAAAAGGATCACACTATTTTTAGCGTACGGGCTTTAAAAGTTTGTTCCCTGACAGAATTTAATATATATTTGAAACATTTGGAAACCACGGAAAATTTATTTGGATTTGCCTAACTTTTGCAAATTGCAATATGCAGTTTCTTAAATAAATATTTTCTAGTTCGTATTTCACTGCGTTGGTCCCTGACTTAAAAACTGAGTTGATGTGAAATTCCACTAAAACGCCAAGTCACGATCGATGCCATCCCGCCGTGCTTACCATAAATTATTTATGAGGGCATTTATTTCGTTCATTTGATCCTCTATTTATCAGAAATACATCGTCATTTTGGGGCTAATTTTTGATAGATTGTTTCTCGAGAACTAAAGTAGAAAGAATTTTTTAACATATTTTCCATTCTCTGGAACATCGTTTCTTATCATAGCTTTTCTTCGGCGGAACAATTGTCAATCACCTTATACGTACATTCGATACGTTCAAAAAAACTGATAATCACGAAAGATACTTTTAACTATAATTTAATTTATCAGTTGCGAATTCAAAGTTTAATTTATAAGAATGCACTTGCACTCTTACATATATAAACTCGATTTGGGTAGCAATAAACAAGTTTTGAAATGGTGATCGCCAAATCATTTTTTGCCTTTGTGGTCATCGTATATTCACAAAGTGAGGCAATCAAAATATTGCGTAAGTATCACTTTTAATAATTGAAAAAGATTGAAATTATAAATGAAATTTGTTTACAGCAAGCTTTGTAACCCCATGCAAAATCAATGGCCCCGATGTCTCAGAGTGCTACAAGGAAAACATAGAGAAGCTTCGACCTCGTTTGGTCGAAGGAATTCGCGAGCTCCAGATCTTGGGACTTGATCCGCTGCACATGCCCAAAATGACTTTAGCCCGAAGCGATTCCGCAACCATGTCATACTCCGCGACCTTCACTAATCTCATCGTAGAAGGAGGGAAAGACTTCATCATTGAAGATTTAAAGGTCGACTTAGATAATCCTTCATTTAAGTTAAAGCTGCAATTTCCAAAGGTAGTTATGAAGGGGAATTTTGTGGCAACCGGAGTGTTGCTGGGTTATCCTCTGAAGGAACCGGGAAATGCGACAACCGAAATCAGTATGTTTTTATTTTATTCAATTACATTTACATCCACGTAAGTACTTTTTAGGTAAGGTGTTTATAACTTATGCATCCCAAGGAAAAAAAATCACGAGGGAAGACAACTCTTATATTGAGTGGAACGACGGTAATTTTGAGAGCACTTTTGATAAGTACGGGATTCATGCAAATGGAATCTTCAGCGATTCAAATCAACTACGACTGTTTAATATTGCTGTAAATGAAAACGGAGATAAGTTGCGGCCTCACATAAGTCCTGCCTTGGAAATTTCGATTGGTACTTACATAAGACAGGGTTTGAAACGAGTGCATATGCTGTTTCCTTTTGGTGTACTTTATCCTGAAAACTGATTTTTACCTGTACGTTGCTTTTTCATTTGAATACAAATAATTTCATGGCATAAAATAATAATGGAAAAACGCGTTTTATTTTCCAAAATTAAAATTAGGTTCAGAACAGAGTCCAAACTCTTTGTTCATAACCACAGATGGCAAAAGCAATTTTTTATAAAAGAAAAACTTTGCTTTTAGAAATGATTGGCCTTCCTGAATTTACTGGTTTTATTACTATAGAGTGGAATAGATTGTGTTTTGCAGGGTGCAGTGAATATTTCAAATTTAAATAAACAAGTTGCATATTTCATAATTTCTATACGTGGTATTAGAGCTGCATCGAGAAACTGATGTTTGTATGCGAGTGCGAGATTTTATGAGTCCTCCGTTTATCTGCGCGTATAATAATTTTATGTTCGGTTGAAATTCGCTAATTGGTTCGAATTTTAGCAAATTAATTAATATTCAGATATTTCCCTTAAACTGAATCTAAATTAACTCTTCGAGTTTTCAGCTACGACCACGTAAAACTCAACCTTACAAATTCGTGCTTTAATAATTCTAAAGGCTCAAATAATTTCCGAATGCAATATTACGATATTTAATTTTTTGATTTTAAGGAAATTATGAGTTATTAAGAGTGAAAATAATTTTATAAATAATAAATTTATTCTGAAAAGGCCCCCAAATAATCTAACGGAAACATTTATATAAAAATTTATATATGTAATTGTAATTACGTGATTGGTATTTGCAAGTTCGGTGTTAGTTTAAATTATTAATTAATTAATAAATTAACATTTTCAAAATGAAATGCTTTAATCTGTTGAAGGCACTTTAATTTTCAATTATGGATCCTGCTTTAATTAAATGAAATTTTTGATTAAAAAGGAGGCTTACACACAAAATTCGTATATTTGAACGTCAAACATTAACTGGCTTATTCCATGTATAATATCATTAGTAGGTAAGTAATCCGTTAATTTCAAATTATTTTATGTAAAGGCAAATCTGGAAAGAGTAGGTGGAAGTAAGAAAGTATTTTTTGTTGCATGTTCAAAAAAAGAAGTAACAGAAATGAATCCCGAAATACTTTACAAATTCAGTAGTCGTTTTTTATTTAAACAAACACTCAACTTTTTATTCTAAAAATATCACACTATTTTTAGCGTACAAGCTTTAATTCCCTTAATAGAATTTTATAAATATATCAAACATTTGAAAACCACGGAAAATTTATTTGGATTTACCTAACTTTTGCAAATTGCAATATACAGTTTCTTAAATAAATATTTTCTAGTTCGTATTTCACTGCGTTGGTCATTAACTTAAAAACTGAGTTGATGTGAAATTCCATTTAAAGGCCAAGTTCGCGATCGATGCCACTCCGACGTGCTTACCATAAAACATTTATGAGGGCATTTATTTCGTTCATCTGCTTCTCTTTTTCTTCTGCTTTTTTAATCAGAGACACATCGTCATTTTGGGGCTAATTTTTGATAGAGTGTTTCTCGAGAACTAAAGTAGAAAAAATTTTTTAACATATTTTCCATTCTCTCGGACATAGTTTCTTATCATGGCTTTTCTTCGGCGTAACAATTGCCAGTCACCTTGTACGTACATTCGATACGTTCAAAAAAACTGATAACCACGAAGGACATTCTTAACTACAATTTAATTTATCAGTTGCGAATCCAACGTTTAATGCAATGCAAATTTATAAGAATGCACTTGCACTCTTGCATATATAAATTTGATTTGGGTAGCAACAAACAAGTTTTGAAATGGTGATCGCCAAGTCATTTTTCGCCTTTCTAGTCATCGTGTATTCACAGAGTGAGGCAATCAAAATATTGCGTAAGTATCACTTTTAATAATTAAAAAAGATTAAAATTATAAATGAAATTTGTTTCCAGCAAGCTTTGTAACCCCTTGCAAAATCAATGGCCTCGATGTCTCAGAGTGCTACAAGGAAAACATAGAGAAGCTTCGACCTCGTTTGGTCGAAGGAATTCGCGAGCTCCAGATCTTGGGATTTGATCCGCTGGACATGACCATAAAGACTATAGGCCGAAACGATTCCGCAACCACATCATACTCGGTGACCTTCACTAGTCTCATCGCAGAAGGAGGCAAAGACTTCATCATTGAAGATTTAAAGGTCGACTTAGATAATCCATCATTTAAGTTGAAGCTGCAATTCCCAAAGTTAGTTATGAAAGGGGATTTTGTGCCAACTGGAGTGTTGCTGGGTTATCCTCTGAGGGAACCGGGAAATGCGACGGCCGAAATCAGTATGTTTTTTTTTAAATTACATTTACATTTACATTTACATCCACGTAAATACTTTTCAGGTAAGGTGTTTATAACTTATGCATCCCAAGGAAAAAAAGTCACGAGAGAAGACAACTCTTATATTGAGTGGAACGACGGTAATTTTGGGAGCACTTTTGATAAATACGGGATTCAAGCAGATGGAATCTTCAGCGATCCAAAACAATTACGACTGTTTAATATTGCTCTAAATGAAAACGGAGATGTGTTGCGGCCTCACGTAAGCCCTGCCTTAGAAAACTCGTTTGGCACTTACATAACAGAGGGTCTGAAACGAGTGCATATGCTGTTTCCTTTTGATGTACTTTACCCTAGAAACTGATCTTCACCTCTATGTTTCTTTTTGATTTGAATCCAAATAATTTCATGGCATAAAATAATAAAATAAAAATGAGTTTTATTTTGCCAAAATTAAAATTAGGTTTAATCGAATCTCCAGAATAGAATCCAAACTCTTTGCTCATAACCACAGGTGGCAAAAGCTATTTTTTATAAAAGAAAAACTTTGCTTTTAGAAATGATTGGCCTCCCTGATTTACTGGTTTTATTACTATAGAGTGGAGTAGATTGTGCCTTACAAGGTGCAGTAAATATTTCAAATTTAAATAAACAAGTTTCATACTTCATCACATTAGAGCTGTATCGAGAAACTTACTGCATATTGCAATTTGCAAAAGTTAGACAAACCCAAATAACTTTTCCGCAGTTTTCAAATTCTCGAAATATTTATTAAACATAAAAATGTAGAAGGCAGCGCAGAAAATTTAAAGTCAATTGTGTCAGGGAATTAACTTTTAAAGCTCGTATGCTAGAAATAGTGCGGTCTTTTCAGAATAAAAATTTGTATATAGGCTTGTGTTTGTTTAAATAAAAAACGAATACTGAATTAGCAAAGCATTTCGGAATTGATTTCTGCTGCTTCTTTTTTTGAATATGCAACAAAAATATATTCTTTGCTCCATCTACTCTTTGGGGATTTGCCTTTACATAAATTAATTTGAAAGTTTCGCGAGATTAACGGATTACTTACCTGCTAATGAGATTATACATGGAATAAGCCGATTAATGTTTGACATTCAAATGTATGTATTTTATGCGTAAGCGTCGATTTTAATCAAAAATTTAATTTAATTAAATCAGGATCCATAAACGTTGAAAACTGAAGTGCCTTCTACAGATTAAAGCGTTTCGTTTTGAAAATGTTAATTTATTAATTAATCATTTAAACTAAGAGTGGACGTGCGAATATCAACCATGTAACAAGAAATTATATTAGAATTTATATAAATGTGTCTATTAGAATATTTGACAGCTTCTTCAGGATAAATTTATTATTTATAAAATTGTTTTGACTCTTAGCAACTCACAATTGAATCAAATGTCGTAATATTAGATTCGGAAATTAATTGAGCCTTTAAAATTATTGAAGTACGAATGTGTAAGGTTAATGTTCGTAATATTATATTTTGAAATGAATTGAGCTTTTAAGATTATTATAGTACGAATATATAAGGTTGAGTTTAACGTGGCCTTAGCTGAAAACTCGAAGAGTTAATTTAGATTCAGTTTAAGGGGAATATCTGAATATTAATTAATATGCTAAAATTCGAACCAATTAGCGAATTTCAACCGAACATAACATTATTATACGCGCAGATAAACGGAGGACTCATAAAATCTCGCACTCGCGTACAAACATAAAGTTAAATTAATTTAATCAGAACTTCCTTAACCATCAGCATATTTAGGTATTGGCTAATCAAATATTTAATTAGAATAATTCCCACTGCTTTCTCTAATAATTGCCTAATTATCAGCTAAGCATTTCGCTAATTTGTTTAATTATTCAAAAGCAACAAATTTTAAAAGATAGGAAAGCAGACAAGTTCCTTGTTCAAACTAATTACTCCATAACGCTCAGAGAATGCCATCGGGGTATTATCACGCAACGCAGAGGAAGAATTTATAGTTGTAGTTTTAATTGCATTTGTCAAAAAATATTCGCTCAGGATTTGTGCTCAAAGCTCCCCGGAAGAACGGATCGACCATAAATATTACCGGGAATTAAAATTTTAAAAATAACCGGGCGGGTGGTGATATATTACCGACCTTAATCAAGTCGGAATATTAAAATTCTTAAGTAACTGTGTTTTATGAAATTCAAGAAAGAAGAAACGCCGTCCTTTATTAATAGATTTCCTTATTGTTATTCCGGGCTTTACGTGCGGAGAGGAAGTTATTACCGTCCGCGAATTTTCTGCTTTTCTGCCTGTGACCCGCATATTTCTTTACCAGCTCAGGGAGTCTCATTGTAATGGAAATTATAAAGTAATAAATGACCGATGAAACTTTTGCATTCAACTTGGAGTACACGTTCTTTTAATAAAATTCTATTTAGCTAATGCGCTCGGAAATGGAAAAATTAAATAAAAAAAATATTAATAACAGAGCGCAATTTATTCTAGACACCTTACTTTTATCAACTATAATAACGTTACTAATTTTTTTAACAAATACGAAATAATACTGGTAAAAATGTTAAGGGTTTCTGCTCCAGATATTCTGTACACATAATCTTTTGTAAACATTTTGCAACTGTGTTGTAGTATTAATGAAACCCTTTGGAAGGAAACTGATGCAATAAGCTCGTAAACAAACAGCCATGCAATAATCATGCACGAACACCTAATCGAACCTTGGGGTTCAGGCCGGATCCTTGGCGCAGGAACGTTCCCGTAATAAACCAGAAGCTGTTCGAAACCGAGAACTGATTTTCAACAATGTCTGACTCTTGGTGGCACGGATGTGGATTGTTCCACTCGTATGGCGAAAACCGGGCCATTACGAAGAGGGTGAACGACACCAGCATGTAAGCTGCTAATACGTACAGCCATATCTCTACAGCGAGGGGGTTCATAAAACTGAATAATCTCGTAGGTTGACTGGTCGGTACCTACAAAATAATCAATTAATAATATAGTGATTATTATGTGTTCCATTTTAAAACCTAAGGTTATCCTCTTTCTGGAAATAACTTACGTTAGGTACTTTTGAAGTGCAACGTAAATTATGAATGAGTTCTAAAAAAAAAACCCTTCTGGAAATGTTTTATGTGTGTGTATCTAAATAGGGTAACAACCCCGCGCATAAATTATTTATTCGAGAAAACCATAGCCGTTTCGTGTTTGATTATTTTTATCTGGAAGCACGAGCGCGCGGTTCTCATTATTTTACCTGTATCACTTTATGCGAGAGCGAAAATGTACTGAATCCTGACAAATTGAATTGCATTTATCTCCTCGCCCAGTATTCGCACGCTTCCTAAGTGCATAAATATACAAGTTTATGAAGTTCTTACAATTTGTTGGGCGCGTGCTGTGAACATTGCGAGAACGAGAACGAGAACGAATCGAAATCATGTTAGCGTTCCTATTTCTTCCGTAAATAGCACTTAATATTTATGTAAATACAACACCATTACACGAGAAAACAAAGAATAGCGCTAACTAAAAAAAAAAAATAGTTTAGATAAAATTCATTCTGAAATCATGCGATAATCCCAAACTGTTTTCTCTTTGGTGTTTTAATTTCCTGTTACGCCGCATTCATTTGAATACTAGGCATTGTGTACTTGTGCATGAGCGAATGCGCACGTTACACAAATACAACAGATGCAGAGGTGGTATTACAATGTTACAATTCTCAAGCTTTATGAGATTATAATCCAAACATTGGAGAGACGTATTTGCGTTGATGCAATTTAAGTGATGAATCCTAATTTACTGAATCCCCATGTCGTAACACTCGTATTTACACCATGAAAGAGATATAAATTCAGCGAGGATTTGGAACGTGAAAGGGATAAAGCACAAATTCTCTATACAATCATATTTTAGTATCAAGTGATGTTAAATTAATTAAAAAAAAAGTTTACACTTTACTCACAGTTAGTAGGATTAAAGATGATTAAAAGAGTAGGACTTGACGTCCATTTTTTTTTGTTCATGAATTCACCTGCACTCTCATAATTAAGGGACTGTCTCAGAAGTAAAGAGACAACATTTACTTGCAATAAAAAAATTTAACAAAGGAACAATTGAAATTTAGTTTACAAGTAATAAAACTAATAATAATAACTTTATTTCCTTCAGACATGATTTACATGTATAGGAATTGTCAGGAGCATAAGACTTAAACCTAAAAACAATATACGAACATTTTGGTATAAGGACGAAGCACATTAAAGACAATGTTAACAAACATGTTACGTTACATACATAAACCTACCAAAATGTAGAGTTAAAAGTATAATTGCAGGTGTTCACTAACTTCTCTTTTAATGCTTTTTTAAAGATTGTTATGGAAGTCGCTTCTTTTATCTCTTTTGGAAGTGAGTTAAAGACTTTAGGCCTCAACGTATTAGGTGAGTTTATTGTATTTCTTATAAGCAATATATAGATGATCTTTTTGCCCAGTATCTTTATCATGAACAGCCTGTACATGAGAAAACTTACGTTTATTTAGAAAAGTGTATACGCAAAGTTCAAACTTATAAATGTCGGGAACTTCCCTCCATGATTCTCTACTCGATATGCCGAACGTACTTCTACAGCAATTTTCTGGGAAATAAAAACATCTAGAGTCTACTTGAGCGTAGTATAATTTTAAAAGTTGCTGTATATTGAGGACATTTTTTTAAGTTGAGTAATTGGTATGAAATGGAATTAATTTTTTTTGAAAGTTCCCAGCAGTGCCTATTCCAATTTAAATTTTCATTAATTGTAAGCCCTAAAAACTTAATATATTGTAGTAATGTTGATGTTTGGCCCCAAGTTAGGGTGCCAAATGTAGTACTGTTGATGTTCGGCCCCACATTGGGGTGCCAAATGTAATGATAATAATGTTTAAGCTTTATATGTGGATACGTGTCTACTTTTTTTAATCTTTCTCTCAGGGTTTCTCTTTGGGTCGCTCGGAATTACTATTGCTACTCTCTAAGTGAGATTTGACATTATTAACAGGGATGTATTGTTTCCTGTCAGAAATAAAACTAGTGATCCATATCAGAAGTATACCGCGTATTCCATATTTGTCCAGTTTATTTAATAACGATTCATGATTGACACAGTCAAACGCTTTGCTTAACTCAAAAATTCCTACTGGGCACTCCCCTTCCTGAATAAATTGTAGTATTTGGTAATTGCCGTCGTAGTTGACTTTCCTGATATGAACTCATGCTGATTTTGACACAAAATATTTTGGCTTGAGATAAAAGAAAGTAATCTATCCAAGAAAGCGTATTCAAAATTTTTTGAGAATATATAAGTAACCGTTATGGATCTATAGTTTTCTACTTTTTCAGGATCTTTGGATTTATATATAGGAGTAATTTTTCCAATTTTTAGGCAGTTAGGAAATTTACCTTCTTTAAAGGATAAATTTACTAAGTGGGTTAGAGGTTTTAGAAAATAGTTAAATACGCAGAAGCGGTCAAGTTAAAAATACATAATTGATCAGCTAAGTTTTTGAAATCATCTGACATATTAAAACAGTGAACATTAAAATCTCCACACAATATTATGTTGATTTTAGGTTTAAATAAATCCATTAATACATTATATACGAGATTAAGGAAAATATCCAGGCTACCTGACGGGGACCTGTAGCAACACAGAATAATTGTTATTTCATTATCTAATCTACATCTAATTCCGCAAATTTCACAGTCCTTCGGAGAACAGTATTTGTCAAGATTCAAGGTTACCGCATGAATATCTTTCCGCACATATATCAGGACGCCATCTCCTACACTGTCCCTGCAGTAGCTGGACTTTATTTGGAAATCATTAATACTGAAGGCTTCAACATTTTTAGACCACGTTTTCGTCAGACATATAAATTTAGTATCAAAATCTTCTGTGTCCGCATACTGATTATTAATTTTCACATCACTCAGAGATTGCACATTTAGAAGCACTAAATCCCGATTAAACACTAACTTATCTTCTCTGGCTTTCCCTTTAGATATAAAAAACGACTTACGCACGCTCCAGCTGGCCACAGTTCAATGTTCATTGCTTTCAAAAAATTACTCTGGAATATGTTTATTTTAAGTGAAGTATACAATGTTGGGTGCTTCGGGATAAGAGTTTCACAGGTTACCTCCGGGAAACTGGGTTGCAGAAGCTCCGTTAAAGCTGCCGCCGTAGTTCGAATATTTATTCAATATAAGTGAAGTGTAGCATATTTAGGGACACCTCTTACAAATCCATCATCTTTACTTCCCACAATAGATTTCTTTTTTTTATATTTACGTACCGTGGTTTTCCATTTATTTTCCTCAGTATCCTGATCTCCATTTTCCTGCATTGATGAGCTATTCTCTCCTAGGTTTATATATATATTATTTTTAATAATAATATTTTATTCATACTTTGCCATTTATAAAATGGGTGTACATGTCAAAGTTATGGTAGTTAAACCTAGCCTAGTGGTACTTGATAGCGAAAGCATTATGATCAATATCATCGTTAAGGTATTCCAAAATAGAATAGTAGCCTCTGCTTAGAAGGAATTTCCTCAGCGAAGTCTTAAACACTTTACTATTTTGAGTTCTGATCGTTTCTGGGAGCTTGTTCAAAAATTTGATACCCACATAAGATGGTGCGCGTTCAAATTGCTTGGAATGATGTGATGGAATTACAAATAAATCTTTGGAGCGTGTATCATAGTCATGATAGTGAGAGTTTAGAACAAGTTCATCACAGTTCAATTTGACATAAAGTAGACATTTAAATATGTAAAGAGCCGGAAACGTAAGCAGCTTATTTTCTTTAAAAGTCTCTTTACATGAATTTCTATGTTCAATGTTAAATATTAGTCTTATAATACGTTTCTGTGCCATGAATACCCTCTTACTGTTTGCAGCGTTTCCCCATAGCTTAACATTATACGAAAGGTCCTCTTCAACTGGGAGATAGGAAAGTAAACTTTGCTAAGTTGATTACATACCGCATTTATTTGATCTTGCCAGGTTAATTGCTCGTCCACAATTAATTCAAGAAATTTAGTTGTTCGAGAGGGATCTATTTTCTTGTTATTTAATTCAAAGGTTTCACTTTCGGGGTTCTTCCTGTTGAAGAAGCTCATAACTACCGTTTTTCCCCAATTTAGAATTAATTTGTTCTTAGCGCACCACTCGCCAAATTCTAGTGATAGTTTGTGGACCTTTTGCCTCAATTCCTCAGGCGTCTGTGCGGATATGGCCATAGATGTATCGTCAGCAAATAAGGTAACTTTTTCGGATTCGATATTATTTAGCATATCATTTATAAACAAAATGAAAATCAAGGGCCCCAGCACAGACCCCCGAGGAACGCCGTAATCGACATTTCACAAATTATTTGTATGTCAAGACAATCGAACGCGCGGGTCAGATCGAAGAAGAGTCCAGCAACTAGATAACCCTCATCAATTTTACGGTATGTATATTCTAAAATATTCGTTGCAGCCCCCTCCGTCGACCTGCCCGCACGGAATCCATGCTGGCAGTTGCTTAGCACATTACTAGAATCAAGAAAATAAAGTAGTGTACGATACATATTTTTTTCAAATACTTTTGACAGTATACTTAATACAGAAATGGGATGGTAATTGTCGAGATCATGCAAGCTATTGTTTTTTGAAAATTGGTACTACTAGCGTTGTCTTTAACAAAGTTGGAAAATAACCGTCTTCGACTGAGTGATTTATAATATTTGCTAAAGGTACTGAAATTTTCGTGGAAATGTCAGTTCCAGCACTACACTTGATTTTTAATCCTTGGACCACTTTTGATACTTCTTCAGCGACGGTGGGCAGAAAAACAAAGGACTTCTCATTAAAGATCCCAACTGTTGGAGTTGCACGATGATTTGGACCAAAACACCTGCTCAAAATCACTGGGACTATACTAGAGAAATGGTGAGCAAACAACTCGGCAATTTCTCTATCTTCCAAAACGAGAGTATCGTGGTGTTGTATTGTAATTTTGTTCTTTGATTTTCCACGTCCCAGTTGTAGATTGATTATTTGTCAAGAAGTCTTTTGTTTATTTTCAGCAGAATCAATCAGATTACCAAAATATTGTTTTCTTACTGTCGTCAATTAGCTTCTTATATAATTTCTTTGTTTGGCGATATTCATTTAGCAAGTGACTATCACTAGTGTTAACTGCAAGCCAGCACATGTTTTTTAATTCTTGACCAGCTGAAATTACCGACGAGTTTACCCACTGGTTATCGCGTTGTTTTTCCGAAGTTTTTTTGCTTAGCGTAACGGGACAACATTCCCCGATGGCCATCATCAGAGTGTTACAAAACTCTTCGAACATAACGTCCACATGTTGGGACTTGTTGCAATTGAAATAAGTTGTTTCTAAGTTTTGTCTCAAAATTGTTAAACAATTTTTTGAAAGATTAGGGCGATATTGAGGGTTAAATTGTTTGATATTTTCATCTGTTTTTCTTTCCACCATGAAGTTTAGCTTAATTGCCAAATGGCCTGCATACTGGGCTGCATTACAGTTATGAGAATTTGTTATGATATAATCGATTTTCAATGATGTTCGCTCCTTAGAGGACGTAACATTTTCTCTCGTTGGTTCTTTAGAAGTACATTGCAGTTCATTGAGTTTTTGCTTTGTATGCTCACGTAACAAACCTACGGACACATCTTTACTACTAATTAATTGGGATCGTTCACACAAATCCTGCTGTTTATTTACATTTCTTTTGTTTTTCACAACATTCGCAAATGTCGATTCTTGTTTACGTGTGCTGGGGGTCTTCCTTATCTGCACTCGTTTTTTATGCTGCTGAGAAGATAGCGTTTGGTCAGCCCAGCATTCTAATTATCTAACATCCTTTTGCTTAATTATTTCGTCCTTTCGCCTAATTATAAAGTTTATAAGGGTTAGATTCACCTTTCCGTCAGTCAAGTTTCATGGCACTAGAGAAGGTCACTTCTTCTACCGAGTTTTCTCTGAGCGGAATATCACAGCGTATTAACCGCTCGGCGTCAATAATAGTTATGTTTTTTAAGTATTTAACACAACCATGATGTATTATTGTCTCGCATATGACACATTTAATGCCACTTTGAGCCACATTTTCTACACACTTTATTCGAGAGCGGTATTGATAGCGACCTGCTTGTTGTCGTCATCTTCTGTAAAGGTAAACAGTCACACACAAATTATATTAAATTGGCTCCTGCGTAGGCTATTTTCTGCAAACTTATTGCTGCTCTGTGCATTACAGCCTCTCCAGATCATTCATCTAGTCTTTTGCTTTCGAGTCTACCTATTTTTGAACGTTCGCAAACTTTTTGGTTTTTCCAAATTCTTTTGATATTCTTTTTTACAGAGAGACCAGAATTTTTCGATACCCCTTGATTGAGGAACGTTTGGTGCGTTGTCTTTGTTTTTGATAAATTCGATTCCTTGAGGGCGTAAAAACTCGGTAACTGAAGCCGTGTAATGATATGTTGCCATATCAGGCCAGAAGATGATATTGTCCTTATTATGAAATTTATTAATAAAGGGAATTAATCGCTTCTTTACATATTCCTTCAGGTAAACGTCTGAGTTCATAAAACCCTGGGAAATGAAGGCGTCGGAAACGTTGCCGTTTTCCTCAATTACCTGTCAAACATGGTATTTTTTGAAAAATTTGGCTTTGGGTTTCACTCTATCGGCATATTTTACATCCTTTCTCTTGCGAGCGTGGAAAATGCTTGCCAGGAACGTCGCTTCGGTTGGCAGCTACGTAAGACTCGTGGTCAAGAATGAGTGTCTTTCGTAGCGCTTTTTCATACACTTTCCGACAGCCTTTCTTCACACGTATTTCTTAGTCTTTGACATATTTTGGCGCCGATAATTTTGAAAAGGCCTTCATTTCAAAATCTTTAGCTTGATCTTAGACACTGTTGACTAGTCTAGATCAAGTTTTGCGGCTGTATTTCTCACAGACGTCCCTGGTGACTTGGTAAAGACCGCTTCTATGCCTTTTATATTCTTCTGAGTACTTTGGGACCTTGGACGCCCCGGAATTTTTTGAAAATTTGCAGTTCCATTAATTTCGTACCTTTTATTATTCGGTATATGGTGAATCTTCTGACTCCTTCCCGTAGAAAGTGTTGAATACATTCCGAATTGCCGTAGGGATTGTAGTGCTGAACGACCCGTTTTGCAGAACTTTCGCATTCTAATCGTTTAATTATATTGTTAATGCAAAACTACTTACAAACACAGTAAACTGACAAGTACCAACATAGTTGAAAGTCATAGCAACGATTTCATTTTACTCAAAGTTACCTAATATTTTTTATATAAAATCAACTTTGTCTCTTTATTTCTGAGACAGCCCCTTAAGTTAATTGAAATAATGTCAGTAAATATCGTGTTGCGGCATGGATTTCATTAAGCAGGCACATGGGGATGTGACACATAACAGTAATAAAGAATTTTTTCCGTTGGACGGATTACAGTAGTAACTTGCACTACGGTTTATCAAATGTAAAACATACAAAATGAAGCGCACAGGCTAGAAAAAACCCCAACCGCAATAAGATAAATGATCATGACCCCTATAACAATTTGTGAAATGTACAAGCAACGGCTGCTTTATTTACAGGCAACAAAAAATCGTAGTCATTCCATTAATTTTTGTTCTTTCTAAAGGGAGACATATGAATGGATAAGTTCCCAAATTTGCATACGTCCGTAGAGGGTGTAAACGATTAAGTTTTACTTACCATTGTAAGTTTCTTCAACGTGTAATATCAGTGTCTAGCTCAAAAAAAAAAAAACTGACCTACCACAACAGCGCGTCGTCTTTTGTTTCAAAACCTCTGCTCGTTCGTAAAGCAATAAGACTCCAGCAAAATTCATGTCACACGGTCAAGGTCGCTTAAATGCAATTCGATAACGAAAAAAGCTTCTAAATATACACTAGCGTTGATCACTGAATTAATGAATTAATTATAAGTCAATTTTTACGTATTGTTAATACAGTTTGTAACCGCTGTTCATAAAATTATAACAATTTACAGCAATAAACCAAAGTATTGTAATCTTCGACGAGAGGCTTCATTAGATAATCAACAATAATTCCACCATGATATTCCATCTTTTGTAAACAAAATTAAGGGAGATTCAAACAACACACTATGTGATTTATTGTTAAATGATTGAAAAAATAAATGAATGTTATTATTAGTTAGTTTGCATTACAACACTGAGCGACTTGTATACACAGAAAAGAAATGCATTAAATACAATCAGTGCATTTATTTATTTCTGTGAATGAATAGATGTTATTCAGCGCGATCTTTCGGAACTTTGTTTGTGTAGTCTGAACGTAATAAAGTAATAAAATAATTAATTAAGGGATGACGAGTATCGACGTGTTTTTCTTACAGTAATACTTCCAGAACGCAACCTCTATTGAATTAATAATTATTTAATTTATTACTTAATATTAGGTATGATTCATGATTACTGTTTTAATTTAATTCCTTAAGTTAATTAATTAAGAAAATAAATTAATATTATCATGTGCATTTCTTTTACTTAAATACTAATAAAATAATAGAACGTACTGTGTTATTTTTTTTTTGCTTACGTATCGCTACTGCTAATCTTCGTACGAAATAAAAGAATCAGTGTTATTTTGAATGAATTCTGGTTTTGTTTGTTTGTAACATTTAATTTAATTAACAATTACGTATTCCTAATCGTTCAAAGTAAAATTTATTTCAAGGTATTTACATAAATGAGAGTGAGGAGCATTAAATGGATGAGGGTAATTTGTTTTTGTGCTTTCACCACATTTGTTTGTGTGTACTCGTACAGGAACGCTTTCAAATCAGTCCCCTCTAAATAAATGAATAACGCGAATGCGTACATACGTGACGTTATTGATGATAATTTTCTACGTACCTACGCAATTACGCATACAAAACAAATGCTCATTCTTAATATTTAATCGAAGATTATTATCGAATGCATCAGCAAAAAGTTTGTAAATTAATTTAGGCTTCTCTTTTTGTCAGTAAAAGAAAAGTAACTTTCAGCGATTTATATTCAAGTCTCTTGTCACTCCGAAGTTTCTATCAATAGGGTTAATTTGTGATTGAGATAATTTCTGCTGACGTCCTTCGATCGATACCTCAGAATAAATTAACTTAAAATCATTAACTTATATATAGGTGGTAACTTGCTGAATAAAAAGTAAAAAAAAAAACTAGATTCCACTTTGGTAATAAGGAAATGAGTTCTGGATTTTCTTAACTCCTCGCCTTCTATTAAAACTTAAATTTTTAATGTATTTGAAGATTGTTCATTTGTTTCATGTGTAAGAAATCCGCATTTTGCAAATAATTAAGAGCAGTACGTAAGGTGACTCATCAAAGAAGTCGGCATTATGTAAGCATAACACTGGGGAACAATTTTTAACACAATTTCTGTTGAGTTCGATTTTTCAGTTTTAAAGTTAAATAGTCGTGCTGATTTCACAACTGAATTTATCACATCAAGTTTTTTCTCTATAGCTTATCTTTATGAGAGCACTCTCCGCTGGATCGAACCTGGATCATAGGAAGCACTAATACTCTCCTATTGGCTTAAGTAAACCTCCCTCGATTGGAGAAGGGTGAATGACGCCGTAGGAAACCAGCGACAGGCTCCTACTTATATGTCGTACATGTGTGATTATTACCTTTCCTTTAGATCATGTTTGCCTCTGCTATTTCGCGTCGTAAGTGCTTAAGCAGCCCCGATTCATTTAGATATATATGTGGGTGGCAGTTTCACCATTCCCAGTCAGCGTATTTGTCAGGCAAGCTAGTTTGTACATTTTAAAGTGAAAATTGGTGACCAAGATAAATCTTGGGCCCCTCACAAGGTGTGCAAGCAGAGTGTCGGAAAATTTACGGATGTGGATGATGGGAACATGTGATTAAATACCATTTGGTATACCTATGATTTGGCGAGTGCCTCATTCAGCTGAAATCTCAGTGTTAGTTTTCAAGGAATTACTCTCTTTCGAAATACAGGTATCGATTTTGGTGAAGATCGAAGTGACGACACCAACGATGAAGATTTTGAAATTGAAGATGACTTCGTTCGTAAAAGATCAGCATGAGTTGAATGATTTGGTACGAGATCTGGGACTGTCCAAAAAGGTTTCAGAACTCCTAGTATCAAGATTGCTAAGGTATTCTACTTTCGAACAAGAGAAAGTGTATTTCTGCAATACTTTCGAAGTGACGGTGGATTTGTATATTGCCATAACGTATATGGTTTAATGGAGGAGTAGGGAATTGCAACTATAACGCAACTGAATGGCGACTGTTCATCGATAGCTCAAAGCGAAGCTTGAAGTGTGTCGTCCTCCTCCACAATGGAAATTTATTTGGTGCAGTCCCAATAGGCCATTCAGTGTGTTTACGTGAAGAATATGAAGACATAAAGAGAGTTATTGATTTGTTGCAATATCACGTGCACAAATGGATCATCTGTGTTGACCTTAAAATGGTCTGCTTTCTTCTAGGTCAGCAACACGGATATACCAAGCAACCCTATTTTTTGTGTATGTGGGACAGCAGAGCTCGTGAGAAGTATAGGATGCAGTCGAAATGGCTGCCAAGATCTGACCTCAAATCTGGTGATCCAAACATTCTACATCAGCCACTAGTCGACAGAAAAAACATTATATTTCCACCTTTGCATATAAAACTGGGTCTCATGAAGCAATTTGTTAAAGCTTTGCCAACCGAAGGGGACTGTTTCAAGTATCTCATTTCGGCATTTCCTCGCCTGTCCTTTGAAAAGATATATGCCGGTGTGTTAGACGGTCCACAGATTCGGCAGCTTGTTAAAGATGAACATTTCATCGGAACAATGACAGAACGCGAAAACAATGCTTGGTTGACATTCAAAAATCTTGTCAAAAACTTTCTTGGAAATACACGAGCACCGAATTATATCGTGATTGTCCAACAGAATGCTTGGTTGCAACATGAGCAACATTTTCTGCACAACCATCATGCTGACTTTCCGAAAAATCTTGGTGCAGTCAGTGATGAGCGCTTCCACTAAGATTTGAAGATCATAGAGGCACGGTATCAGGGTAGATGATGGCTGACTTTAGTTTGGAGCATCGAACGAGATTGTTCACAGATTGAACAATCCAAGAAAAGCTATAAGAGAAAGTTCTTACCTTAATATACGGTTGTCGTTTGGTAAAAGAACTTGTATGAACAAAATTTGACTTACTATAATATATAACTTTTGCATAAATAAATGTATTCTCTGTGAACGGTATATTTGGTAATGTTTTCCTTTATTTTTCTTTGTATGCACGTCTTGTATGACTTTTGGAACAAAGAGAGCATATGCTGTAGTTTGAAAAGTTGACGTGATGGACAAAAACTGGGATCATTTTTGGATTCAGATGCCAAAAGTTAGTCAAAATCAGGTGTCAGATCTAAATCAACGAAATTTGTGTTCCGCGGTGAATCAAACATGACCAAGAGCGGACGAAGCTAGTAAAACCACGATGACTCTTAGGACAAGTGTGGTACTACCTCAACAATTACGCAAACTGAAAGACTTGCAATAAACCTATGTGCCCCGGAGTGCTTTAGAAGGAACACAAAGGGCAGAAAAAATATATATTCTGTCTAATAGTCATGTGGGAATGCAAGCAATCCCTCAAGGAACTATCTAAGCGCAACAAAATTACCTTAAAATGGATATCCGGTCATCCAAATATAGTGAGGAAAAAGCGGATAACTTACTTGTACTGGTTCTGAGACTTTTCCCATAGTTTTTGAACCTTACTGTAGTCTGAGAAAGATACAGTATACAAAAGAAACTTAAAGGTGGATAGAAAGGAAGAAAATATTCCACTGGAAAAATGTTTTAGGTCAAAGACAGACGAAGATATTTATTAATTATTCGCCTAAGACTGCTCAAATGTTTCTACTTTTAACAAAGAATAAATTCAAAACTATTACTGGCCACTGTCCTGAGAGGTACCACCTTAACAAAATGGGGTTGGCAGAAAGTGAAACATGCAGATTATGTGAAACAGAAATAGAAACAGCTGAGCACACACTTTGCAAAGGCATGGCAATAGCTAGACTTCGGCTGACACCTCATGAAGTGAAAATTAAGCCTCTTAGAATCATTCTGCACTGCGCTGAAAAGATAGGGTTTCTAGAAAATTAATTTTCACGCAGAGTTTGAACAATAGGTCAATTTGGTCGCAGTTTTGTGAAGCTATTTAAGAGTCCTTCGACCTACCAGTACGGCAAGTAGGGCAAATGTGCACGTTGATCCCACACACAGCGTTTAGTTCGTAATCGGAATTTCCGGTATTTTCTATATAAAAGACGGCTGGTACCAGGATTAGATATTAGACAGTCAGAAGAAGTTTGGTCGTGAAGTTATCGTGTCATCATGTCTTAGTGTGATTGTGCCAGTCGTAACTTCCGTCTGTCTTTCTGTATCCAGTAGTGTCATCAATTTATTTGTCAATTAGTTCTCTTATTAGAGACTAACATCTGCTTTGTTTGGTTTGCAGAATACCATTTCTTCTTTTTTAAAATTAGTTTGAATTTTTTTTTGCATTGCCTTGTATATCGTTCTGAAGTAATTTTCAATTACATTTAAACTTTATATTTGTCTAAATTGTGCTATTTAATAATTTGAGTAAATTATTATATGTATTTATGATTGTTTCTTTCTTACATTGTCTTAATTGTTGTTTGACAATACATGAGTCACTGTTACACTTGATTCCATATTTATTAATTTGATTTGAAATTGTTATCCATTTTGAATATATCCTTTTTCTTTTATTTTCAACTAAAACAACATACATAAAGAGAAAAAGAGGCGGAAACTCGAGAAGTATCTCGACAAGGCCTTGTAAAATAGGAAAATTCGAAAATAAAGGATAATTCGTCTACTTTATTTTATCAATTTTAACCACCCGTACCTCACACACACGTCGTACTTCGTTAAATTCTAGGTATTAACAGCAAGTTGGAAGCGACTTACCTTGAACAAAATACCTATGCCGAGGTTCATGAAGGGCTTAGTGAAGTCTATAACACTTTCCCTAGCGTAGTTTATTGTCATAGACGCTACCGCTAAGTCCGCTCTCTGCAACAAAACACTTCTGAAAATCGATTGGCCCATGTAACAGGGAATTTATTGCGAGGGGTTTTAAGCAATTTGTGCATCGCAGTCGCAATAAAAATCAAAGTTTGTGCTTTATAAGAACGGATTTCGATTTAGAGTAACAGTGCTAACAATAAAGTACGTGAAAATGTAATGACAGTATTAGAAAGTGAAGAAGAATGTTTTATATAGATTTTAAATATTTCGAAAAATGCCATCTGTCTAGATCGTCATTGTTGTCTTTTTCAATATGATTCATGCTGTGCGAAATAAAGGAACACAGCTCATTAAGAGGCGAGTGAGGGATGAATTACGCCCTTTTCTTGCTTTTCCAGAATCTAAGGACTAAGTTGTCATTGTAGTGGCTTAATCTGTTCTCCCAAATACTAGGAGCAAAAGGAAATCATACCAGAGGGAATCCGAATCCTCTTCGTAGGAATTGGGATTATCCTTATTTGGTACATACTACAAAATTCAGCAGCAAGGGGATTTATGATTTTCACTTCTGACCAGGAGTAAGGAGGTGTGATTAATTTACAGGATGCAACGATACATTTGGAGAAAAGAGAGCAGAAAGAAGTGATTAAAAATACAGCTCGGAACTTCCTTCCATCTGTATTGCACGTTGCACTTCATTAAATAAAATAAAGGAGCAGATTGCTCGCGGCGTCGTCGAGCGTGATGACTCGAATAAACGTTTCAATTCGCCTTGCACGAGGCCAAAAGGAGCTTCGCATGTGCAGTTTCTCACTTTCACGTTATTTTATTGATAGTTATTTCCGAAATGAAAAATGTTCTCTGTAAAAGAAATCACTTAATTTCGAGGTGTTGCTAAATTAACTGTCTCCATATAAGATGGAAATATTTCATCTCAAAATTAATTTAGAAGTCTTTATATGCAATTGTAGTGAGACCTTCAACGGTAATTGAGTTTTAAAAATATTGTAGTTCTTTGTAGAGATAGTTAAATGGAAGTAGGTTGTACAGCTGCATCCAAAAATTATGTCAAAAGAAGAAATGATTGAAGCGGACTCTCAATTCTGGTTTTAAAGGCGATCAATAGGGGATCTGAGACTGCTGCACTTCGGTTTTCGAGTTTTTTGCCGTATTGAAAGTTTGTAGAATTTTATCTTGTCGTGATTTTCTTCGGAAGTGAAGTGACTAGTTTGTCTTCTTCCGGGGTTTATATATGGTTGGGGCGTAACTGTTTCGCTCCGTTGGGGGCCTAGCCGTCTGTCTCACTCTGTTGGGGCGTAACGGTTAATCTTCGTTGAGGTTTGAAGAATGCTTTCCAAGTACTTGGTAACTGTAATCCGTCTTCTCTGGGGATATTATTCGGATTCTTCTGTATTTCAATAGCTTCCTTATACAGTCTTCATGGAAAGCTACTACGTCATCAGCAACCCCAGCGTGACATCATCGGAATTACGAAACGTGGTCCTCAAGATAAGTCATCTCCGGCAACAAAAGGCCCAGACCTCCTCATCTACAAATAATCCCTAGTTTTCTAATTGCGAAATTATCCAAACTCCGAAAGACATCCTACTCCTCCTAATATGGACTTTTCCCATTGAAGCAATCGTGGAAATCACAGTTGGAATCCACTGGAAATCGCTACCAGAAACAATGGTCTACGAAACGAGTGTGCAGATCAGCAAATAAGTTATCATTACGTTAATACGGAAATTAATTAATAAAATCTAAATTTCTCGTAATCGTGACCGTCAACATTCGCATTGGATCAAGAACTGAAAACCCTTCAGCTAGGATGGACTTTTAGCGAATACCAAATCCAATTCCAGACAGTGAAGTGGAAGATTTGGTGGAAGATATATCTAAGAGATCACTCAGTTTCATGGGTGATGCTCTAAATGCTGCGGCATAGCAATACGTTAATTAGATGACATCTATCCGAAGACGAGAATATTGAAGAATCCATCAAGAAATTAACCCAGAGACTTCAAAATAATTACAAGAGTTTGAAACGAAATTTCAAGATTATCAATACCAGGTGGCAAGTTCGATGAAAATTATTTAAACGAGAATCAAGGCCATAGAAGCACTGAAAGAAGAAAATAGTACGACAAGACGTGGATTATCCAATGCAGTGCACCGTTCATTGTTTCACATCTTTTTGAACAGTATTTCGTATACTCCTGGATTTTGAAGCGGTGACGTGCGACTTTTCGTTGAAGGTAACTTCATGGATAGTTTTCCTGGAGCGTTGAAAATTACCCTGATATTGTGGTTGCGTAATTTTCTTCCGATTTTGTCTGTGCAAACCTTGATGTATGGCTGGCAGGTCGTTCCAGTGGTGTTGTTTGGTTCTTTTCGTTGCTTAGGTTGTTTTGTTAATGGTTGCCGTTATGCCTGTGAGTGTGTAGTCATTTTGTTATAATGCATTCTTTAGATGTTGGAGTTCAGCTTCCAGGTATTCTGCATTCGAGATCATTTTAGCTCTGTGTACCAGTGTGTTTAGGATTCTTCGTTCTTCTGTTGGATGATAGTAAGAGTTTGCGTCGAGGTAGCGATTCATATTAGTATGTTTTCTGTAAACCTGGTGTCCCAATATTTGGTTTTCTTTCTTCGTTAGTAGTACGTCCAAAAAAGGTAAAATGCCATCCTCCTCGAGTTCCATTGTGAATTATGTTTTGTTGAGGTGTTCCAGAAATGTCGGTAGAGTCTCAGTTCCATGTGGCCATATGACTTAAGTGTCATCGACGTATCGATACCATTATTTTGGTTTCAATTCACTTGATATGAAGAATGTTTCCATGAAGATGGTGGCTAATACCGATGACAGAGATGATTCCATGATATCTCCCTCTATTTGCTTGCACATTTCTCGTCGAAAGTAAAGTATGTTGAAGATTTCTTTTACTAGAACCCATCTGTAAAGGATACACCGCAGGCACCGCAGCCATTTAGGCTTATTGTGCTTGCCCTGATTCTCTTACCACAACCATTCAGTGAGGCATGTTGCCTGCACCAACTGGTACAGGTTTTTCACTGATTGTGTTTTGAAATCTTCGGGAACTATCATGAGATATCCGAATATACGCTGTCTGCGATTTGCCAGCGCATCACATCTACACAAAATGCGCACTGTTGTCTCTGGTTCTCCATTGCATAGTCTGCAGTTTAGATCCCTAATGAATTTACCGATCCTCCATACAAGGTCTTTAACAGTTAGGTGTCCTGTTAGTAACCCCGTGGTGATCTTGAGTTGCGCCCTGCTTAAAAGCAAAAGTTCTGCAGCTCTCTTTTTGCAAGGACCACTAAGGAAAGTCTTGCTGTGGTGATGCTTAGCCAGTATCTGTTATGTTCCTCGCTTATCCAGTCACTAAAAAAGCCCCGAATAGCGCTCTTGGTTATACCTAGGACAGGTTCAGGGCCAACGTATGCCATATCCGTACCCTGCCTGACTAATTCATCGGCCCGTTTGTTGCCGATAATACCCCGATGACCTGACATCCACACCAGCGTGGCGCAGTTGCATTCTGCGAGGTCATTGAGCTCACTTAAGCATTCCCATACCAGTTTGGAAGAGATCTTTGGACTTACCAAAGTCTTCAAAGCCGCCTGGCTATCGGTTAGGATAAAGATCCCCTTATTTATGTAAGCCCTCTTTTGTTTTCCCGCGCACATTGTAATATGGCGTATATTTCTGTTTGGAATACGCAAATTGGCCCAACGGGAAGCATAACTTCTCCTTTGGTCTATGCCCATATATTCCACACCCGCCACCAGTCTCAGTTGTGGAGCCGTCCGTAAACCAGATTAAACTTCCAGGAGGAAAGCTCTGTTCAGGTTTCCGATGCTTAGTAGATTCATTAATTTTTATCTTAAAGAGCAGGTTTATGTTGCCTTTGGGAGCCATCCTCATATCGAGTAAAGGACCCCTTATGCTGCCAACGATACTTGTATGATCCGTACTTATATTAAGTGAGTGACATGAATGCTGCAATCTGTGGAGTTCTCGTTTTGCGTCTCCCATTATCACAATGTGTAAGGGAGGGAGGTCTACAAGGGTTTCCATTGCAGCAGTGCGCGTTGTGCTCATCGCCCCCATTATGCCTAGACAAGCAAGTCTTTGGACCCTGCTCAGTCTGAGTTTGGTGATTTCCTGCTTGACCTTGGGCCACCACATCGAGGCCGTATAGGTTATTGTGGGTCTAACCATTCTGGTGTACAACCAATGCACCATACTTGGTTTTAAGCCCTACGTACTATCATCATCATAGGCTTGTCTGGCCACCGCGAAAGTGGTCATCGATCGCCTGACCATCTTGTCCAGGTAAATTTGGAGTCAAAAATCACCTCGAGGTACTTTACGTCCCCCGACAAAGTATGTTGAAGATGCACAGAGTTCTATTAGAGCCACGATATCCTCTCCCAAATTAATTTCCTGTCGGCGTTGTCTGATGATGTTGATAGTTTCTTCTAAAGGGAATATTCGTGAACAGAAATTTAACGTCGAAGCTCAGTAGGACGTCATTGTTTCCCAAATTAATACCCTTAGGTTTTTCGATGAAATGAGCCGAGTTATTGATGTATGTCTCCGTATTTCTTACCAGTGCAGATTTTTGGTTTAGTCCATATAACCTTGGTGTTCTGGTGACGTCTTGGTGTGTTTCGATGTAGCTCTTTAGGTGTTGTTGATGATTTAGAACTTCGACAGTAGTTAAGTCCTCACCCCCAGACCGCCCACAACTATATATAAACCCCGGAACAAGACTTCACTTCTGAAGAAGATCATGACAAGATACTCGTAACGTGAAGTTCTACAAACTTTCAACACGGCAGAGAACCCTAAAACCGAAGAGCAGCCGTGAAAGCCTGAATATATGAGACTCTTTCTTTCTGCTGCTGCCATTTGACTTACGAAGCTTTTATACCACTTCCAAAATAAAGTTTTGTTGTTCTAAGAAGACGTTATCCAAGGATTTTACCCACACTTCAGGACAAAATGATTTTGTCACCTTGCCATAAAAGAATTTGCATTTCCCCATAACTCTCGACGACATAGCGCAATACTTTTCCTGTTTATTTCACACCGTGTCGATTCGTACGCCTTAAGAATACACATTGAGTTATCTGGAAATAAAAACGCAGTAAAATCTTGTGCCGACTTTTCTACGACCGCCGTAAAGTAAACGTCGTAAATATTTTTAAAGCTGGTTTCAACTTCCCGTTTTAATCACTCTTTTATTCCGGTATGTGACGTTTTTACACCGCGGAGATGCAACGTGCCGAACATGCTAAAAGAAATAAAACGGAAGAAACGTATGCATATAGAACGTAACATTAAAACTAAAAAAAAAGGAACCGGGGAGCGTCGCATCTATCACGAATCTAATTATACTTTGTTTGAGATTTTTTGAATTATTTTTTTCGTTGATTTTGTAATATAAATAAAAATGAGATATTATAACGTTCTATAGATTTTATTGTGACAGTTATTTTTCTCATGTTTCAGGAGAAAAGATTCTATCAAATAAATAACAGGGGAGACATTCGGTAAAAAAAAATTTACAAACGAAAAGTTTAATGTATTTTGTATGCCATGACATTAAACAAACGCCAGTAATTTATTCCGCAGTTTTACAAACTGAACCTCGAAAAATTTAATGTAAGTCATAAATTTGCGTTGTAATGATTCCGCTAGCATCAAGTAACTAAAAGGGCCTTTAACAAACACACGTAGAGTGTAAATCGAAGTGTCTAATTTATACTGAAAGTTTAGATTTCACCTTCAACGATTAACCAACCATTCAAATGCGGGGGTAAATAATTACAGTACCATTATCGTTGAAACAATAAAACCTCTGTCCGGAAATGATTGAAATTGCTTTGTATAAATTTAACTAACAATCGATCTAAGCGATCCCGTGTTTAATGTCGGGCAAGTTTAGCAATTGACTGATCAAAGTGATTGATTATTTAGGCCTACGAAGTCGGCGAAACGTTTGGTGACGAACCGTGTAGTTTCATTTCATTTGATGAACGGTATGTTCAAGCGCCCTTCGTAATCCCACACGTAAAATTCTGTGTAACTTTAGATCAGTTGTGTTCAGTTGTTAATGAATGACCTGAATAAACTCTAAACCCCTCGGTTAATCACGTTAAACACAAACGTTTTCAGATCTTAAATCGAAAAAGGTTTTAATAAACATCTCCATTACCTTTTCCATTAATTCCCTGACGATGCCGTTCCATTCCTGCGTGTCCGGATTCAGGGCTCCATACATGTGATCGGGTACAAGGCGTATTGAATATTGGAATCCCACTTGACCGGCTATAAATTTTAATAGATCAATGCAGAAGCCTTCATATCTGGCGTTCCCGGTCAAGTTCTTTTCTTCTTTCACCATTACGTACGGTCGCTCCTGGAATACAAGACCGCTAATTTACCTATTGAATTTATGCATGTCGTAAAATATTCTAGCTGAAAGATAACCACGCGAGGAAATTATGGAAATCAGCGAAGCAGCTAAAAAAGCTCTAACTTAAATTAATTACTTCCGTAAAGTTTAAAACATTAATTGAAAAATATACAGGGTGCATTCGATTAAGTGTCACTTATTAACGTTATAATAGAATTAACTTTGGAAATATCAATGGTCTAGACCAAGGGTGGGCAACCTCCGGCCCGCGGGCCAACTCCGGTCAGCGAATTAATTTTTATCCGTCCCAAACGAATTAAATCTGTTTTTTTTTTTTAATGAAAAATAGATGTCAAATATTAATAAAAACAAAAATGTGAAACAATAGAAAAGTGTACATGCTCCTACTAGTAGCTATTAAATAACCGTTAATCTTACTTACAAATGGTTGCCCACCGTTGGTCTAGACCAGAGAGAGCGAACCCATGACTCGCGGATCACGAAGTGGCTCGTTACTATATCTAGAGTCACCCTTGTAGATATTTGTAAAGTACATAAAAATTTGGATTTTCTTTTCACCTCAATAATAAGGATTACAAATTTTTTGTGCTATGGCTACGATCTACTGGATTTCAGTCAGTATGTCTTTTCTGTTCTAGGCAATTTATTAGTTCAAGTGGTTCTCCATAGGTGCCACTGACCCAAAAAAATCGGAAGCGAATTATATTCGGAATGTCATTGTCAATTAATGTCAAGTTTGCGCGGTTTATTTGTTTGTTTCATGAGCTCTCTTTTTCTTATTATATTATTATAAAGGCTATTACTATTATTATTAAAATTAAAAGGACGAGTAATGTCAAATCTTTTTGTTTTTCATTCACGTCATTTCGTTGTTGATTGTTTTATTCACGCAAAACAAATAACCGAAAGGACACGAAATTAAAACAAAAAAATCGATGATTTTCGGTTGTAAGGCATTGTCAGATGAAAAACTGACAAAAAAAACAAAATAAAAACGCAGAAAATCAATAAAATACGAAAATTCATTAAATTAAAAGAAACAAAAATGAAATAAAACAAACGAAGTATCGAAGAATAAAAGAGGTGAAAAACAAAAGAAGATTAACGATGTTCCTCCTTGTGATTTTCAGTCACTCTTCACGTGAAACAAACAATTGAAAGAACACTTAAATGATGAATCACGAAATGAAAACAAAAAATTGGTGATTTTCGGATGGAAAATTTTGGAAGATGAAAAACTGACAAAAAAAAAACAAAATAAAAGTGCAAAAAATCAATAAAATACGGACATTCTTTAAATTAAAAGAAACAAGAACGAAATAAAACAAACGAACGTATAATAAAATGATGAAAAACAAAAGAATACTGACGATGTTCCTCCTTGTAATTTTTAGTCACTCTTCGCGCAAAACAAACAACCGAATGGGCACTTAAATGATGAATCACGAAATGAAAACAAAAAAATCGACGATTTTTGGATGGAAGGTTTTGGAAGATGAAAAACTGACAAAAAAAACAAAATAAAAACGTAAAAAATCAATAAAATACGGACATTCGTTAAATTAAAAGAAACAAGAACAAAATAAAACAAACGAACGAAGTAACGCAGAAGAAAATGATGAAAAACAAAAGAAGTATTGCAAGATGAAAAACTGACAAAAAAAACAAAATAAAAACACAATATAAACATTCATTAAATTAAAAGAAACAAAAACGAAATAAAACAAACGAATGAAGTAACGAAGAATAAAATAGATAAAAAACAAAAGAAGATTGACGGTGGTATTCCTCCTTGTGATTTTTTCCTCCTTGTGATTTTCAGTGATCTTCACGCAAAACAAACAACCTAAAGGACACTTAAATAATGAATCTCGAAATTAAAACAAAAAAAATCGATGATTTTCTGATGGAAGTCTTTGGAAGTTGACAAACAAAACAAAATAAAAACGCGAAAAATCAATAAAATGTGAACATTCATTAAATTAAAAGAAACAATAACGAAATAAAACAAACGAACGAAGACTGACGATATTCCTCCTTTCGATTTTCAGCATCTCTTCGCAAACAAACGAAAGCAAACTGAAATTAAAAAAAAAAAAAAATAGAAAATATAATAAAACAACAAAGAAAATCGATGATTCTCCGACGGAAAGCATTTGAAGGTCTAAAAAAAAGACAAAAGTAAAACGCAAGACAAATTCATAGGAGAGAAAGAAACAAAAGCGAAAGAGTAACTGAAAATCTGAAGGAGGAATATCGTCAATCTTCTTTTGTTTTTCATTCATCTTATTCTTCGTTATTTCGTTGTAATTGTTTTATTTTGCTTTTGTTTTGTTTTTATTGAATGAATTTCTCGTATTTTATTGATTTTTTATGCTTTTCTTTTGTATTTTTCTTCTTCAAAGCCTTCTATCGAATTTTTTATACGTTTTTTTATCCTGTCAGTGTTTTGATCCGTACGAGAAGCCCCGGTAGTCTTTTGTTTTTTTTATTCTACACGATTTAATATTTTATATCTGATCCACGGTCTACCTTACTACAAAATTTTTAACCTAAATTTGTCCCATTGGTAAAGAAGGTTCGCGATTCCTGAATCTAGCTCAAAAATTAAAAAAAAACTGACCGTATCACAAGAGTGCATCGTCTCTTGATAGAAAACGTTTGCTCGTTCGTGAGATATAAGTACGTCTGCGGTTTTTATAAACACATTGTAAAACAATAAAGCTCCAGCAAAATTCACGTTCACTCGATTAACGTCGCCCATAAGCAAGTCGATAACGGAAGAGGCTTCTAAATATCCACTCGCGTTGATTACCGTATTAATTAATTATAAGCCAATTTTTACGTATTATTAATACATTTATAACTGTTACTTATAAAAGTGTCTCAATTTACATCAATAAAACAAAATATTGTAATCTTTGCCCATTTGTTTCATTAGATAATCGACAATAATTACGTCATGATACTCCATAAACGAATAACACGGATTGTGATTTAATTTTGAAATGATTGAAAAAATAAATGAATGTTATTATTAGTTAGTTCGCATTACAACTCTGAGTGGCCTGGTACTCAGGAAATAAATGCATTAAATACACATAATAGTAAACTTGGCTCAGCTGGAGCGTTTAAATCACATCCAGTACTTCTCAAACGTTTTTCATAGAAAGTAAACATAGATTTTCCGGAATTATTATTAACTCTAGCCCCGTACGCATGTCATTACTTATTTTCTTGAGGATTAATAGTGATTACAGTAAGTGAAACTTATTCGATTACGCACTGTATACCCTGCAAATTGTGAACGTGCTAATTGATTTAAAATGATATAATAATTAGAAAACATATCAAGTTTCAGGAAGCGTAAATTTTTAGTTGTTTCCCACCATGAATAATTGAATTTAAAGTTCTCTTCGATAAAGTAATCTAAACTACCGTCTCCTAACTAAAATCTAGGCGGCTGCGAAATTATTCCGTACCTTTAACCGCGAAACTGTTAATTACGAGCTACGTGCTCTTAATTATTCTTTAAACACCGACCCCACGAACTCGCTCGCGAATGAAGGCGATTTTAATTTTGCTAATTTTACGAAATGATTTTTTTTTGTTCACGGAACAAACCGACGCAATATTAAGACAGTTGATTAATAAGGACATTTATGGCGGTCCATTTTTTTTAAGAGAAACGAATAAGGAATAAATAAATTATGTCATAAAAGAATTTGCGTTTCTTTATCCATTATCCTGTACACAGAGCATAAGAGGTCCTTAAATCTCATTTAAATACCAGGCTTTTTCGTCTTTTATACAGCAGGCCGGGCTTTTTGAATAACGAAAGCTACTTTCTCATTGAATTTGCGTGGAGGACTGTCCGGGGCTTATTAAGTTTACATATCTTTTTTTTTCTCAAAGGCAGGGGATCTAACTTTCCGAAATATGTTGACCGTAAAAATTGAGCGAGTCCAATTTTATTCAATATATTTTTTCCGAATCTAAAATTGTGTATCATACAATTACGTTTACGTAATGACTTAATAGACATTATTAAAACTTTCTCATCACGTCACATTAAAAAAAAAAAAATTAATGAACTTTATTATCAATATTCCCTAAGGATTGACAAATTTTATAATTATCTTTTATTACCCCGCCCCTCCCCTCCGAATAATAATATTAATAATAATAATAATGTCTTTATTTCCATCAAATACATAACCAGTAATAGCAATTAAAAGAAAATGAAAATGACATTATGATTATGAAAACAAAGCGGGGCAAAGTTCAGAATACATACACCAATGAAGGTGTATACTTCTGCTTTTACACCCAACCCCACAATACCCAATCAAATACGATTTAACGGCGTGATATATACAAATTTTATTCAACGATTAAAGGAGTAATAACTCTAAAAAATTTTAGGGAAGACAAAAAGAAAAAAGAAAAATACAAATTAATCGATATGTTTCAGAAAGTCAATCATACATCTCCTGAAGCTGGAGGCAGGTAAATGTTTAAGGCTCAGAGGAATATTATTGTAAATTTTGTCAATGTTAAACGAAAAAGATCTTTCAAATAATGAAGTTCGATTAAAAGGAAGAGTGAGTGAGCTTTTGTAACGAATATTTAAATGATGAACATCCGATCTGAACGAAATTTTGTTGTATAAGTAATTAGGGCTTATATTAAGAATTATCTTATGAAATAAGCAGGTTGAGTGAAGAAGTCTGCGTTGAGACATATTAAGCCAACCAGTGTCCACGAGGGTATGAAAAATTCTCTGATATTTTTTAATGTAGTGAATAAGTCTGAGACACAAGTTCTGCATCAATTGAATCCGATTACGGGTAATCGCGTCAATGCAGAGACCGTAAACAACATCACAGTATGAAAGTATGAAGTATGAAAGGACTAGACTGTCACACAACATAATTTTTAATTTTTTGGACAAGTAATGTCTGTTATTATATAAGAGCTTTAAATTAGAATATGTTTTACGAATGCACGTGGAAATATGACTAGTAAACCTTAATTTAGAGTCCAATAATAAACCCAAATCTTTCGCTTCCTTAGCAAATTGCAGAGAAGAATTGTCGATACGAAGTGACAAGTCGCCAGAGGCTAAAGTCTTACTGAACAAGATAGCGACCGTTTTGCCTGCATTTATATGTAATGAATATTTTTTGGGCGCTGAAACTAAAGACTTCAAATCACTATTGATGGCAGAAACAGTAGAAGCAAGACCAGAACGGGGAAATGAATATAAAAGCTGAGTGTCATCAGCATACATATGATATTTAGTGCTATTAATGTAAGCTTCAAAAATACACGTATATATGGCGTAAAGCAAGGGCCCTAAAATGGATCTCTGAGGAATACTTTGAGAAATAATAGTGGGTAAGGAGTTACGAGAGTCAACATAAGTAGTTTGCATTCGATTGGTCCAATAATTTTTAAAGAATAAAATACTGGAATCAGACAAACCTATGAAATGTATAATAGCTAGCAAAACTTCATGATTGAGAGTGTCGAACGCTTTACTGTAATCAAGAGGAATGAGAACACTATCAAGATCTTTGCCAGCAGCAGTAATAATATTATCTGTCATGTCGAGTAAGGCGGTAGCACAACTATGAGACGGTCGGAAACCAGATTGGCAAAGAAGAAAAATGTTAAATCTTTCACAATTCTCCCGTAATTGTGTATCAACTATTTTTTCTAAAATTTTGGATAGAGTGGGTAAGATACTGACTAGTGACTAAAACTGGTGGGTTGTGAAATCTTAGCAACTGGGATGACAACAGCTTTCTTCCAGGAGCTAGGGAAATAATTAGACAGTAAACAAGAATTAATGATGTGAGTAACATAGGACAAAATAATAGGGCAACAGAGTTTAAACATAAAAGCATTTATACGATCAGAGCCAGTAGCCGAGGATTTGATTGTGCGCAAAATTGTAAGTATATAATCGGTGTCAATTAAGGAAAAGGAAAATTTATTTCCAATGTTGAATTTGACATTATTTAAATAAAAGTGTATAACATCATCACTGGATGGACGATCATGATGGACCGAGTTCATAAAGTAATTATTAAATTTATCTGGGTCCAATAAATTCGTAGGTATGGAAGGAGTAGAAATGCGTCCTCAGTTAAATTGTTTTAGAATTCTCAAAAGGTCTCTAGGAGATTTCTTATTTAACAAGTAGTTAAAAAAAGCTTCCTTCTCCACACGAACGGCGTTTGTGGTTAAGTTGCTTAACGACTTATAATAATTCCAGTGTTCTAAATTTCGAGTTGTTCTAAATTTTTTATATCCTTTATTCCTCAAATGCATCATGAGTTTCAAATTGTCAGCAAGCCAGGGTGCACGAGGCTTGGAAAACCTACTAGGAACAAAAGGCGCATGTAAATCGAATAGGGAAATAATTTGATCATTAAGAAAAAGTATTAATATTAATTAAACGAAAAATGTAATGAAAAGGAACCAACAAAAGATCATGTATAAATTGGTTTTCGTCAAAATTACTAAAGTTTCTATGAGTTCTAAAAACTGGTTTCCTGATCGGCATTTCAGCAGAGATATTGCAAACGATTAGGGTATGATCCGAATTATGCAAATTAATAACACCAGCATCAGTAACAAGTTCAGTATTTGACACGAGAATTAGGTCGATAAGAGAAAAACTACTGTTAGTCACACGTATAGGAGTGTCAATTATCTGTGTACCAGGTGTGTCGGTAATTCCTTTCCGGTTTTTGTAGCAGATGTCACTAGCCATAAATATGCAATGTTATGATTTGATACATATGTCATTTTATTCTACTGACATTTACTTCAAAACTACACAAGTTACGATCCGCCAAAATAACAGCGTTATAGATTTATAATTTTTTGAAAATGTCGAGTTTCGTGCCTGAAAACGTGCATTTGCGCCACGCCTTGTTTTATCAAAAGAAAAAAGCCGCTGAAAGTCATCGTTTGCTGGTAGAGACTTACGGTGAGCATGCTCCACCATAAAAACATGTTTTCGACAATTCAAATGTGGTGACGTTCAAAACAAAGAACGTCCTGGTAGGCCGAAAACGTTTGAAGATGCGGAATTGCAGGAGTTATTGGAGAGGATCCAACACAAACTCAAAAACAATTGGCAGAGAAGTTGAGTGTGAGCCGAGTAGCAAGTTGTGAACGATTACAAGCGATGGGAAAGATCCAAAAGATGGGAAGATGGGTGCCACATGAATTGAATGACAGACAATTGGAAAATCGAAAAATCGTCAGTGAAATGCTGCTTCAAAGGTATGAAAGGAAGTCATTTCTGCATCGAATAGTAACGGGTGATGAAAAATGGATTTATTTCGAAAATCCCAAGCGAAAAAAAATCATGGTTATCACCTGGCGAAGCATCGACTGCAAGGCCAAATCGCTTTGGTCGCAAGACCATGCTCTGTATCTGGTGAGACCAGGTTGGTGTCGTATATTATGAACTGTTGAAACCTGGAGAAACAGTTAATACTGATCGCTACCGACAACAAATGATCAATTTGAACTGTGCATTGATCGAAAAACGTCCACAATACGCTCAAAGACATGATAAGGTGATTTTGTAGCATGACAACGCGCCGTCTCATACAGCAAAACCAGTCAAAGAAGTGTTGAAATCACTTGGATAGGAAGTTTTATCGCACCCGCCGTACTCTCCAGACCTGGCTCCATCCGACTACCCCTTTCCGTATCGATGGGGCACGCGCTTGCAGAGCAGCACTTCGCCGATTTCGAAGAAGTTAAAAAATGGCTCGATGAATGGTTTAGCTCAAAGGAAAAACTGTTCTTTTGGAATGAGATCCATAAATTGCCTGAGAGATGGGCAAAATGTATAGAATCAAATGGTCAATACTTTGAATAAATAAATTTTAACTATCCATTGTAAATAACGTGTTTTCTTTAGCGAAAAAACCGGGAAGGAATTACCGACACACCTGGTAAGTCCAAAATTTGAGAGCATGCTATTAAAATTATAAGTAATCGGCTGATCAGCTTCGAAAATGTCGATATTAAAATCACCTAAACAAAATCATTCATGCAAGGAGTAACCTGGGGCAAGGTAGACTCAAAACATGTCATAAATGCTTTAAAATCAGCATTGAGAGGTCTATACGTCTATAGATAACACCCAAAGCACATTTCTTTCTATGGATAGTAACTTCTAGCCATAATTGCTCAATTTCATTACTAGTAACAATTATAGTGTAACGAAGGTGTTTATTAATGTAAAACGCTACTCCACCACCGCGAGATAAGCGATCCCTACGAATTAAATCAAAACCTTGAATAGAATCAATTGAAGAAGTGAATCAGGTCTCAGACAAACCCACAACACCAAATTTTTCAGAATTATGGCATAATACTTGTAAAAAAGTGTTGATTCCAACATGTTATTTTAAGTCGAGACCTGTCTGTGAACCGCGACTCGTGGGCTCCTTCCCTTTTTTGTTTTTGTGAACGAATCAGATTTAACAAACCATCGAAACCATCTCTCTGAGCAGGTATATAAGAAGCCGAATCAAGTAAAATAAGTTATAATATAACAGAATAAGTTATAAACATTATTAAAATACCTGGAGCCTATGTAAATAACACAAACAGTTTCTGTTATGTGTGTGGTGGATTTACATTACGTCAACACAGAAAGAAAATTATACGATGTATAGAAAAAGCGTACACAGCTTATTTTGGTTTCGAAATTGGACATCAGATCAAATCTTGGGCCCCTCATTTACGTTGTGTACGTTTTTTTATATTCAAATTTAATTTTAATATTGAATAAAAACCTTGTTATTTAAAAAGTATTTGTTTATTCTGAACCAGACGTGATAGAAACATACTCTTTGCTTTGTGGGTTAAGCAAGTTTAGAAAAGACAATAAGGAATGTTAATTTTATGTCGAATGCAAAGATGTACTGAATTTTTCTGTGACTTCAAGTACCTCTTTGAAGCGAGCGTAATTAAATGTTAACGGATTGCTTAAATAACAGCAGCAGGTTCTTGGACATAAAATTTTAATTGCGACAGCATGGAAACGTGAAACATACGTTTGGAAGATTTTAATCTGCGAGCACGCGGCAATTAAAAAGTTGAAAACGTGTAATTAATTTGCGAAAATGAGGCTTCAAATTAGAAACTTTAAAATGCACTTTTTTTTTGTAAATCAAAAAAAACCCTAACCCCTGCTTGCAAGGTTTTAGGGCTTCGGCGTTTCATAATAAATGTAGGTACGCGAGGTATAATGTCTATTACATTCCTAGTATCAGTGAACTGTTAAAATCGACCAAGATATTTTTAGCTGTTAATACTATCGTTCTTTCACGGTGCATTTCAGGTAATACTCACAAACATCAACTTTATAAACCCAGATTAAGATTATGAGCGGGCGTTTGCCGAAAGTTTCTGAAAGTGAGTAAAATGCATCCGGAACATTGCAGCAACAGCAACTAGCGCGCGATACGACGACGAACATAGCAGTAATAAAGATTGTAATAAATAAACTCTATCTCGTATTATCCTTGACAGCTTCTCGTTTTCATATGCACGGATATGCGAACTTTAAGATTGATGGTGTTCAAGCGTCAAACATATAGCATGACCTGTTTTTCTTCTATTGTGGGCTACTAACTGGATTCATATAACGAGCGCGATATTAAAGAAAATTATAACGCAAAGTACACTTTAGTAATAGTTTTTATTTAAAACATATTAATTATTTAAAAATTAATTTAAAAATGAGAGTCGTCCTGTTTTTTTTAATTGTCTTTCATTTTCTAAAAGTCGATTCCCCAATTGTTGCATTAAACATGCATACGTGCATAAAATTAAGGTTTATGACTATCGTGCAGCACAGAAGAATGATTAATAAAATAGAGGTAATTATAAAATAGCAATTAAAACGCTATAAAGCGAGGAAGACGTTCGACAATTGTTTTACCTTCAGATAATAACGGAGAACGGCTTTCATTATAAAGGGAGAAGAGAAGTGCCGTAATAAATTATAACACCCCGCCGGACGTTTAACAAATTTAAGTCATTTTACTGCAATCAGCTCGGAGGATCAATCAAATCAAGCCTGCCCAAATAGGCCGTTACTTTTATGGTTTTGCAAACTTTCGTCCTTATTTTCTAAGTGTTGCGAGTTAGCAAGTTATTAAAATAAACTATTAATTTAATTTAATAGAACTCTGGGAAACGTTTATTAAAAATAAAAATTACAATGAGGATGTGTTTTTTATGAGTTTATAATATTTGTTATTATTGAAATGTTAATCAGAAATGTGCGCTTGTTAGAATAAATAATCTAGTTACCTAAAATAATAATAATGAACTAAATGTCAATATCAATTTGACTCTTTTCAAAACACGATGCTTCCGTAATGCATTCGTTTTAAGCAAAAATGTCAATACATGATACGAAACTTGACGTAAAAGCACGACACTCGCTTCTTTCTCTTCTTAAGTCTTCTCAATTTATCCCAGCTTCAATTTAAATAATTCAGCAATAAACTGGGCCCATAACCTGATGTACGAAGGCAGTCCGATTTTAAAGGTACAGATGGCTGTGAAACAAACACCGCAAGCGAAATATTGCCTTATATGCATGTCTGGACAGGTTGAAACGTGGTAGTAGAGTCTGGAGCGTTGTTGTGTGTAAGATTCAATTTACTAGCTTACTGGAAGCAAACAAACATGGCGTGTGTAGTCGCAGAGTATTCGAAGTATGAAGTGCGTGCAGTTATCCGATTTTTGTAAGCCGAAGGAGTTAACCAGAGCGAAATTCATCGCAGGTTAGAGGGCGTTTATGGCCCGAAAGTCTTAAACTGAAAAGAAGTCAGCGTTTGGTGCAAAAAATTTAAAGATGGACGAACGGACTTGATTGATGATCCGGAGAAGACCAGAGGCAGACCAAGGACCTCACACACAGATGAACACTGCTCAATTGTTGAAGGTTTGATTAGGGAAGATCGTCGCATTAAAGTTCGTGAAATTGCGGAAATGACTGAAATTCCTAAGAGGGTGTCCATGAAATCATATGCGACCTAAACTTTCGCAAAGCTGGGTGCCGAAAATGCTCTCCGAGAACCACAAAACCAATCGAATTTCGACATCTTACCCGATAACTACAGGAAGGGGATTCTTTCATTGAAAGTATCATTACCGGAGATGAAACCTGGGTTTATAAGTTCACCCCAGAGTCGAAATAACAGTCCATGATGTGGAAACATCCAGATTCCCCAGTTCACAAAAAATTCAAAACTCAACCATCTGCCCGCAAAACCATGGCTACCGTGTTCTGGGATAGTGAAGTCCTATTGCTCTGTGAATTCCTTGAACCGCGCACAACCATTAACAGCGACAGATACTGTGAAACTCTCCAGAAATTGCGTACAGCCATTAGAAGGAAAAGGCCAGGACGATTGCGACAAGGAGTTAACTTTTGCACGATGGCACAAGATCGCACACGTCAAATCAAACTAAGGAGTGGTTGACACAGCGGAAGTGGGAGGTCCTCCAACATCCGCCATATAGTCCCGACTTGGTTCCCACCGATTTTTATTTATTCGGACCCCTGAAGAAATTTCTGGTGGGGAAACGCTTTGCGAGTCAACAGGAATTTTAAGACATTTAAGTTGTGGACTATATCTTTAACTTTAACCGACTTGACAGGCAACATTATCGCGAAGAGATGTTCAAACTAGTGTCACGCTGGGATAAATGTCTCAATCTTTATGGAAAATATGTCGAGAAATAAACAAAAGTAGGTAGTTTTTTGTAGAATGTATTAAATATTTTCTTTAAATATGTATGTTAGTGAAATTTTGGCTTGTACCTTTAATATCGGACAGCTCTCGTATCTCATTTAAAAACATTTGGTTGCACGGTTTACATGCATATCCCTGCCTAACAGAGATCCAAACTTGATCCAAAAAGTTCAAAGATGATTTTCGTTGGATACGATGGAAACTCTACGAACTATCGGCTATTTAATCTCACCATAAAGAAAATTAAGGTGTCATGGAATGTTGTATTTGAGGAGAATGCAAAAGCGCCAATCATCCGAAGAAATACATCTTCAATTAGACTTGGAGACATAGATTGATCTCACGAATTAATTAATCAAGATGATGACATAAGCCACTCTGAGGTATTATAAGAAAACCAAGACAGAACAGAACCCGTTGCACAAGATGAAGAGCATGAAGAGAAAAATCAAAACTTGGAACCATCAGTTAACAAATGAGGAATGAAATGAAATATCCAGATCGATATCAAGCCAATTTTAGTGAAGTAGCGGTACCACAAACTTATCAGGAAGCCATGATGAGTCCAGAAGTAGAGAAAAATATTTTGCCCGCATGTGATGAATTTCCCTAGGCTTCAATTGCATAAATCATTTACGCATTAAAAAGGTAGAAGCACGTTGTACGGGCTACTTCTTCATTAACTATGGCTCTTATTCAACGTATGGCATATATTACACTTCACAGTGTTTGCGTCACGTTAATCTGGTATCCAGATGGATTCCCAAAAATGTTGTCTCTTCGGTTTTCACGGTACTTTTCCGGGATGCTGTGAATACAACTGTTTTTGTCTTCGCCGTATTGAGGCAGAGTTCGTTGACTGCAAACCAATTAGCGGAAATCTGAGAGGTGGGCTCCAGTTTCCGATGAGATTTTCGGACACACTGTCTCTGACTGCGAAGGTACAGGACTGCGTGGGCTGCTACATTGGCTGGTAGGTCATTCACGTATAAAATAAAACATAATGGCCCCAAGATGGAACCTTGTGGAATTCCATGTGTTGCGAGCTCGGGTTCACTGCTGCAATTACCAATATTCACTATCTGTAGACGTTTGGTGAAGTATGATTCAAATAACTTTAGGGGGACACCGCGAAAACCGTAGTGTTGAATCTTGGAAAGAAATATTTCGTGAGAGAAGCAATCGAAGGCCTTTGACAGATCACAAAATTGAACAGCGGTCTCATTCTGTTCTTCCATCGAATTAATGATATATTGAACGAGACACATTATGGCTTTGCTAGTATTTCTATTGGAACGAAAGCTAAAGTGACTAGTATAGTATATAAATTTTTTTTCTCTACGATATTTAATGATTCCTTCTAAAATTTTTGAGAATACTGGCAGAATTGACACTGGTCTATAATTATTGACATTTTTGGAGTCTCCGTTTTTCAGTATGGGGATAACTCGGGCTACTTTCATCTTTTCGGGAAAAACATCTTCCATTAGGCACATATTGATGATGTGCGATAGGGAAGCCGTTAACAGATGTCCCACTATTTTAATAAGACGTGTGCTTATGTTGTTAATGTCTTTTGTATTTTTGTTTTTAAGGTTGCGTATCCTGCAACGTCTTGCTCAGTGACAGCTGAGAAGAACATGGAGCTACCATTCACTACTAGTCTCTTCACCAATTCATTGGCCTGGGCTGGACTGACTTGGATTGTAGGTTTAATTTCTTCAGCTATGTTTGCGTAGAATTTGTTAAAGTCCTCCACCTCAGGAATAGGTTTATTTCTTATGGATCCTCTCCCAGTTTCCTTGTTAATATTTCCCATAAAGCTTTCTGTTTGTTGTCCGATTGATTTATATACGTAGTATTTAACTTTTTCTTTTCCTGCTTCGATTGTAAATGTTTAAAGTATCCCCATCGAGGGTGCTCATGTGAGTATCTCGTATTAGGCCTAGAGTTTCTTTTACTTGCCATAATACATCTGATTGCTTTTTAAGATTTTTAGTTTTTGTTAAGGGGATGTTCCTTTCGTAGTGACTCAGGAAAGTACTCGTAAAGCTTTCAAATTTTAAGTTTACATCCTGAGCATTGGACACTCTCCCATTTTTCCTGTTGTAGACTATCAGTTAGTTTTCGAATATTAGCCTTGGATAGAGATCTAGTAAGTCTATCACTCCTGTCCTTTTCTACATGGGATTTTACTTGAAATTGTAGTATTTGGGCGTTATGGTCCGAAATTCCTGGGTCGTAGGTTCGGGCCTTATGTTGGTCGATGTTGGTAAAAATGTTATCAATGCATCTTTCTGTTCCTTTGTAATGCTTCTGAGAACCTATTAATAAACAGAAGCATCATCACATATTCGTGATCTAGTAATTTTATTACTTTGCACAAAAGTTGTTGCACTCGTTTCGAAATCTTACGACAAAAACAACAGAAGTAATAATATTTTATAATCATTCTTTAAATGAAAGTTGAATTTCTCACTATAAAGAGAAAATGCATTAAAGTAATGGCCTTAAGCAACGAAATAATCGTTTTATATTCTTTACTCGTAAAATGAACTGTTTCATAAAAGAATAAAAAAAAATCTGGAGAATTATCTTGGATACAGAAGTACGTTGACGGCAATAAAGCTTGTTAATGCTCGAGTGGATAAAATTTTAATGCTCCACCTTGTCTCTCAATTTTGTTTTTTCTTGATTCTCGAAAATGAAATGAAATTGCCTTCACTTACGATGAGATAAAGATATTTTTTTTGCATAAATGCGTATCTAATATGATTTATGTTTTAGGTGAGTATAATTTTTTAAAACAATAATTAACATTAAGAAACTGATTATTTTCTTTACTTATTGAATACTACTTGTATATAAAATTTCAGATACAGGGTGTAAGCTAAATTAATGGCCAAGAGTTATTAAAGACAGTAAAACTGGATGATAACTATCTTTATTATTAGATTAATGCCTGGCAACTAGTACTTTTGTTTTTAAATAGCTTTTTCTTCAGCAAATTTTTAGAGAAAAATACTGGGAGTAATTTACATTCTTTTTTATTCATTACATATTTGCAGAAATTTTTTTATTTTCTAAAGTTATACATGTAGTCATAACAGGTTTGCACTAATTAATATTTCCGGGATTGTGTATTATAATTCCCGAAGTTAAATGTACATGCCGGCAGTAAATTTTGAGGAAAACTTGTTAGCTGCTGCTACACGCGAGCACTATGACGCCACGTTGTATTACACGTTTTATTACGCCGTTTCAGTTGAAAGTTTGCATGCGGAAATCCCAGTGTACTCACCTCTCTAGTCATAACTATGAGCGTAATATTCGGAGCATGGCTATCGTAGAAAGCTCCGGGGTCAGTAATATTGATGCCCCCGAGCGGCGTCCATTGTCCCACTTTCAATATTTCTTCCTTTTTTAGTTTTAGCAAGTCCAGCTTAAAGTTCGAACGCTTGCCCTCATTAAATTCAATCGAGCCCGTTAGTCCTTGCAAACCCACCTGCAACAGGGATGTACTCATAAAAATCAGCTGCAAGGGATAGAAAATGTGGTTCTTATCGTTTATCTTTTTAATATCAAGAAAAATAATTTATGTATGTATAGGGTGTAAACGATTGAGATTCCTTATTCGATTACACACTGTATAATCAATTTCATTTCAACGTACGTATTATACAGTACGTATGTGTGCTGTACTTGTTGGTTGTAAATCAACATTTGCTCACAGGGAACGTACACAAATGATACACGGTAGCAAAATCAAATACGAATCTAATGTTGTGAATAAACATTTACTTCGTGTTAACCGGCAAATAAAGGAGACTGCTCTGAATGCATTATAGGAAATTGCAAATTTAATGATTAATTGACACAAACAGATTCACATCTTTCTGTATCTGTTGAATCGTGAGTGTAATAGAAGTGCGAGAAGTAAATAGTTTATTTAATAATGAAATTTCAAAGATTCTTTTCATAAAAAGTAAAGCGTTTTAATGGGAATCAATAGCGGAACCGTTTAAAAATAAATAAAGCCAGACATGCTTGAATATGAACCCAACTCACCACAGCGTCAATATAATTATACAAAGACAATCCATCATCCCACGGTCGCTCAAGATCGCATGATAAATTGACAGGTTTTATAGAGTGGCCTGAATCCATCGCCGCTAAACCTTTAGCGAACACGTAAACCGAATCAAACATTAGAGCCGGTTCGGCCTAAAAACGAACGGAAAAAGCGTAAGACAAAAAAAAGCCAAGGCACTTACCAATTTATTTTATTTACCTGGATTATTCCGCTCCTGTTGAGGATTGCGTTTCCGATAGGCTGGAATTTCTCCATGACGTCCAGGGATTCTCTTACTTTGGAGTTTTCCACATCTACTATTCTAAATGCCGTTATGTTGACTGAATTGTATTTGAAATCTTCGAGATCGAAAGTTTCCAAATCCTGCAAGGAAACATTTTATATTGAAAATTGAAATTGTTTCTTTTTCTTCCCGTTTTATAAACCTATTTATTTCGCGAGAGAGTTCACGAACGTCGCAAAAATGACTTCCGGTTTTCCTGTTAAAAAAAAAAATAAATAACGTAATGCGAACAGAAAAATCCGACATTTCAATTTAAATAAACTAGCGAAGTTTAAGGATAATAGAAACGTACAAATTCTATAATACTTGAATTTCAGTTCTTATAAAATTCGTTAAGTATTAGGATCCCAGGCAGAGGAAACGCAATCCTACAGGGAAATCTGCAGCTTTTAGGGCGAAGCAAACAACGGAAAATTATAGTCTTTGTCTGGCAATAAACGAATTAGTTTTATTGCTTCTTAGTACGTATTCGAGAGAAACAACTTCTTTTTTACAAAGTACGCCTTCAACTCAGTTTAACCGCACTGGAAAGTGCTTGAAATGTAATAGACACAAAATCCGCTGAAGCGTAAATTAAATAAGCAAAATAAGAGCACAAGAGTAAATATATTTAATAAAATACATTGATAAACTAGAACTGATGACTTATCCTTCCCTACCTATATAAATATCTTGTGAGTCTTCCAGCTTTAGGGTGGAAATTTCAATCTTGAGTAAACACTATCCATTACAACTTTTTCTTCGAGGTATCCTAAGTAAATATTTTGTAAATGTAGTGCAAACAAAGGGTATCTCCGGGAAAAGAGGTTTTTGTGGTACGGAGATTTATAACGTTCGTGTTTAACCAGATGAAATGACAGTGATGCTTTCCAATATTCCAATAATGACTTTGATTTAAAATACAATAATTAATTCTAATTTGTATTTCAAAGCTTCGTTTATTTTGTAACGGACAATTTATATTTCATTTGGTACTTCTGGTAAAAAAAACAGAGAGAGCGATGAGGTCAAACAATTTCAGTATTTTAGAACAATTTAATGAACATGAAACAAATTCTTATTTTATTTTTACAATTAATGAAATTGTGAATTACGTATTTGAATTATATTTGAGTGTGACAAGTACCATCAAAGTTTATCACAGAAAAAAAAAAAACTTTAAAAGATGATAGTGCTACAAAAGATACGAATATAAAAAATGAAGTTGTCGGCGAACTTACAATGATAAATGCAAAACGTTTTGTCAAAGAAATTTCCCAAAACAGAAGCTCCGCCGTTTTAGAATATAAAACGAATATAATAAAGAGATAGATATGAGAATACATAAATAACATCAGCGTCGCTGACAGGGAAATGCATCAAAACGAAAGAGTGGTAAAAATGTATTCACAACGAACTCAATCCGCAAAAAAATTCCGAAAATCACTTCGCTGTAATTATTCGGTCGTCGATTTCTTTTGTGCTACATACAAGGGATTTACTTAAAACTACTGAATATTCCACCTACCCTCAAATAAAGTTGCGTGTTCTGTCTGTGCTTTTGGCTCGTTATAAAACTAACTGCATGAATTTCGAGAGACTTCCTTTGCAGTTGCAAAGCAAAATCAGTACGCCGGTACTCCTAACACAATATCCTTTTCAAAAGGCGATTTTACTTTAAACTACGAACAGTTTCTAGAACACAGTTATTACCCCGAAGGCAATAGAATTCGTATAAACCATAGTTCTATTTTACGTTCTCATATTGTTATTGCGATGGAATCTAATAGTAAGCGTATCTCGTATTTACATCGACAGAAAATTTTCTTTTCACGAATTCTCATTTTAATTAATGATTTTAGCGTGTAATAGAAACCAATTTAGTATATACAGGGTGTAACCGACTAAGTTCCACTTACTAATATTGTATGCTCTTCATCACATTCTGCAAGTATCAATGGTTTAGTTCAGAAATAAAAAGTGACCTACCATAAGAGCGCGTCGTCTTTTGTTTGGTAATCTCTGCTCGTTCGTGAGATGCATGTACGTGAGTCTGCGGTCCAATAAACTGCAGCAGAACTCACGGTCACTCAGTCAATGTCGCCTCTAAGCAATTCGATAACGGAAGAAGCTTCTAAATATCTACTTGCGTTGATTACTGAATTAATTAATTACAAGCCAATTCTTACGTTCTGTTAATACAGTTTGTAACTGCTGTTCATAAGAGTCTAGCAAATTACATCAATAAAATAAAGTACTGTAACCTTCAACCATCGGTTTTATTAGATATTCGACAATTGATCATGACATTCCATACTTTGTTAACAAATAACACATTATGTGTTTTAATTTGTTAAATGATTAAAATGCTATTATTAGTTAGTTTGCATTTACATCATTGAATGACCTGCAGACTCATAAAAGAAAATGCATTAAATACTATCAATGCATTTATTTATCCCTTTGATAGAATACATGTTATCTTTCGGAATTTTGTTTGTGTAATCTGAACGTAATCAAGTAATGAAATCATAAATTTAGTGATGATGAGTATTGGCTTGCTATTTTCCAATAATACTTTTATTCTCTACTGAATTAATTATTATCCAATTGTTTACTTATTGTTAGGTTTGGTTCATGATTACTGTTTTAATTTGATTCCTTAAGATAATTAATTAAGGAAATAAATTAATATTATTATTCTGTAAGAATTATTTTGTGCACTTTAACTCAGTTAAAAGTTGACGTACGTCATAACTACGCTTATTTTCTTGTGTATTAATAATTGTTACAGTAAGTGAAACTTATTCGGATTACACACTGTATAATATAAATGGCGATCCAGAATTGTGTCCTGATATCTTTAGGATGAATAGAATATCAAAAAATAAGGTAATCTTTTTATATAATTCTTTTTCAAAAAAAAAAAAAACAATAAGTGAGTTATAAACCCTGAAAGAGGGGTAGAAAATATTGTTTTTTTTTTAGGAATACCTTCTGTACCGTTTAAGTTTTTATTATTATAATCAAGAACCTTTATACCACGCAGTTCTATTTTGTTCTATTTTAGTTTTGCCTATTTTAAATTTGGAGTTAGCCTTCTGGTCGCCTATTATTAGTATTTTCATTTTATTGGTGTTTATTTTCACACTTTCTTCCTGCTATTATTACTACATGTAGAGAATGTTTCTCAAGATTGGGTATCTTCACATTACCTAGCTTATTTATATTGAAATGTCTGGAACATATACGGTAATACATTGAATTATATCCAAAGATTAATTCTTTCCATCAATACGAAACATGATCTTCTGAGGCTTGCCTGAAGGCATTAAGATTAAATAAATCTAGAGATGGTCCTAATTACTATTGCATAAAGTTTTACAATTCCTTGCCAAACGACATAACAATCTTCCGTTGAAGACTATGTTGCAGAAATTAAAAAGTTTTCTCACAGAAAAATCATTTTATTCATTTGAGGAGTTCCTGAATTGCACTTTTGACTCTTCCTTAATTTAGTGAATTGTGTTTGTATGTATTTTATTTAAACGTACACCCCAATATGACATGTGTAAATACTCTGTATGATTACACGCAAATATATTATCATCATTATTATTATTATTATACATCATCCACAAGAACATCTTTTTTTTACACATTTATTACATATTTTGAACAATTTTTCGCCTCAACTTCCACTAGAACAAAGGCATTAAATGTTTATAAACATGGCCAAAGGTGTATCATACAGTACAGATTTCCGTGAAAGAATAGTGCACAATATTTACGTCACATAATGAATATACCCAAATCTAGTGTGGCATATATCATAAAAACATTTCGAGAGACGGGAAGTACCAAAAATCGTGGAAACAGCAATGGCCGTCCAAAACTTATGTCAGACAGGACAAGGTGAAGTCTTGTTAACATTTCCAAAGCGCAGAGACGAGCGACAGTGACATTTTACCGCAGAACTGTACGCAGTAACTGACGTAAAAGTATCCAGAGTGTTGTCGACAATGGACACACAAGTCTGGCTTGAAATTTTACAAGGTAAATACTTATTTAAAAGAGTTGTCTTGGATCTGAATTGCTTCTAAACTTAACAATTTATGTAGGCAAAGGAGAAACCTTTGTTAACTGCAACCCAAAAATGCCAACGACTGATCTGGGCCAAATCCTGGACTATCGCCGACTGGTTCAAAATTGTATTTAGTGATGAAGCAAGGTTTTATGTTTGCGTGGGAGACCTAAGGAAAAGAATAATCAGAACAAAATCGGAGGTGTTTCATAAAGATTGCCTAAAACGAACTGTTCCCAACAACAAGTTCCCAAAAGGAGTGATGGTGTGGGGTTGTGTCGGTAAAGGGTGTGGGTAAAATGCTGTTCGTAGATGGGATTATAAATGCTGCGAAATACCAAGAGATATGGCAAAATAACTTGATACCAGCTATGGATGAGTTGAAAAATGCGAATCCGAACAAAAATTTTATCTTTTAGCAGGGCATCTTGTCACACGACGAAAACGACTAAGAATTGGTTTGGGGAACATGACATCTTCGTGCTTTCGTGAAAGCAAAGAAAATCTTGCAAATCTGGATGAATATTCCAGTAGAATATTTCCAAAAATTGGTGGCTTCAATGCCAGATAGAATTAAGGCTGTGATAAAAGCAAAAGTAGATGTGACATGTTATTAGAAAGTAACATTTAGTTGTCAATTGTTTCTGATAAATATGATATTTATATCTTGTTCTGGCAGAAGTTGAGGCGAAAATTTGTTCAAAATATGTAATAAACGTTTGAAAATACATGTGGTTTCTTAATTTGTTACAAAAATAAATCTAACCGATCCATGGATAGTTTGATAATTCAATAACGAAACAATTCTGGCCGTTCAAACATTAAGTTGTTAGGGCTCGTATATGGGTGTTATTAGTGCTACTCCCTATTCTTCTGGTATTTTCTCATTGTTCCAGCTTTATTTAATACCTGAAATACCATTGCCTTCATTCCTCTCCCAAGTTATTCATCATTTCTGTCATCACTTTGTCATTTCCAGGAGTTTTGCATTCTTTAGATTTTTAATTACTCTGTGTAATTCGTCGATTTGTATTTATTTTCTCACTTTTTCGTTTCTCTGATTTCCTTTTTTGTTTTCATACAGGATTTTTTAGTTTCCAAACTTAGTATTTTAAACTCGGGCATAAGGCACCAAACTGCGCATTTACAACGTATTTTTTATATGCTCCCTCCTTTTCAAAGGGTAGTTTTAGGGGGTGACTTTTCAGTATTTAATCCCATTTTTTTACAATACAATACATATTATTTTGATTATTCGCCACAAAATGCTCTCTTGTTGCATTTCGATAAACTGCACCATTTTCGAGTAATTGAGATTTAAAAGTTACCACAAAATATCGAAAGTGACCCCTTAAAAGGGAGGAAGGATCTGATAATCACGTTGTAATTATTATGTTAACTTAAACTTAAAGGTTTCAGAAGATGTTGTCAAATGAACAATATGTTTCACCCCTCTTTCAGGGGATTATAACTCTCTTGTTATTGGCTCCTGGAAAAAATAATTATATAAAAAGGTGACCTTATTTCTAGATGTTCTATTCACCCTGAAGGTATAGGAAGATAATTCTGAATCACCGTGCATACATTGTTATATTTTAATACAAAATTTCGTGCTTTTGTGAAACTAATAAGATTAATTAAAGAAAAAAGAATACTCACAAAACTGGTGAACATGTAGTGGTATCTGTAGTCATTCATTTGAAGTTGCAATATCTGAAAAAAAATTATTATTAGGAATCTGATACCTATGCACAAAATGTCGACGTGAATTTTAATATTCTTTTATTAGTAATATAGTTTATAAGGTATTAAATTTTAGCCATACAAATTTAAAATCAACGAGTCAATGTTTTACGAGATAGGGTAAAAATATATAAAAGGCTTCATACTTGCTGGGTACAGAATTAATGAAAGTATGCTGTAATACGTTGGCACTGTTTTCTTTAGCACAATAGCCATTGTACTCCCTGACTAATTACCTCGAGAACAATAGTGGAGAGAAAAATAAAACATTTTTAAAATTACAATAAATGTAAATCAGAAAAGTCTACTCATTAATTATTATTTATGTTAAACATTCCTCTTCATACAGGATGAAGATACCCATTTTAATTGCAGTACGCAATGGAAACGTTTTATATGCACAAATTGCCTTTTCCTTATTTACACCCAGCTTTAAATCCAGAAGGATAATTACTTCTTGTTACAGAATTATGACGAGAGGAACTGCTTGATAATAACATTGTGTCTCTTAGTAGCAAATCAAGTAGCAAACAGGATTCCGTTGAGCGTTTTTAAATTGAATAAGTTTATGATTGAAGTTGCAAAATTATTTTAAAAGTAACACAGACATCCGTGAGTTCTCCCTTTGGAAAATAAAAGGCAATAAGAATAATGCCTTCGTGTTCGTTGACATAGCGAAACGCTTTAGCGGGCTTAGCTCCAATTCGCCGTTACCCACAGATCAAAGCATGTTCCGGATTTCCAGAAAATCCCCGGGCGCCGCCAAATTGGCGACATGCGTAAATTCGTCCTGAGCTTCGGAAAGGCAAATACTCGCTTCTATTTACTAAACTAAATCACCTATTAGAGTTAGGTAAAGTTTTAACTAAACGTTACTCGAAACAATTAAGAGACAAGTTAGATTTTATTTCTTATTTGCTTTAATTTACAAACAAAAAATTTGTAGATATCGTGGATAAAGGTTGGAAATAATTAAAAATTATTGCATCTGTGATAGAAAGTAATTTATTAATTTACTATCAAATGTCATACACACGAATTGATTAAAAATAAATTGGATGTTTTAGTAGTTAATTTATATCTGAAATTAAACGCACGTAATAAATAATTTGTTTCATCAAATTAAATTATATTTATAAAATATTTGCGTTATGATTACGAAACGCATACGTCAATTAATTTAATTATCAGATTAATATATTGAAGTTTATTATTCGAATTATATTGTATTAGAAATATACAAAAAGTTAATAATTATGTTTAATTTATCAGAGCTTCTTTCATTCATTCTGAAAATTTAATTCTTTAAATTTACATATTTGTATGAGTATGATACTCATGTAAAATCGTATGGCCTGTAATAAATAATTAATTTGCTCATTACGACTGGTAATTCAAATTTGAAACTCGTTACGTTCTACTCTAGAGAGTGTAAAATGACCTGCCAGAAGTAATCAATAGTGGATGAACAAGTTCAAAGTTTAATGCATGACAAATATGTATGAACGGAAGTTTCATAGAAAATCAAAAGGTAATTGTAATAACTTCAACTTACCGCTCTGAAAAAATGATGTAAGTTTCTTGGGTTTGTATCAACTATGAGTTTGAATATTTCTTTCTGTCGAACTTCCCGTAAAACTTGACGATACGAATTTGGCCCCGCCTGTCTTATATACATCTCCGTACGCGAACTGGATGGTGCCTTCACCAGTTCTTGAAGTTTGAACAGACCTAAAATTAAAAAACAAAAACACAACGTGTAGTAAAAGCAAGTTGTTGAATAAACTATGAGTAACCATCATGCATTATTTCAGATTCCTTCCTTCTGCTTTTACTGAAGAAACTTTCGCAGATTTTTTTTGTTCAGTTCGTCAGTTATTTTTTGAATATGATTATATTTTATGACGTTATGCACTTATAAAGAAGTACGGACTGAAAATGAATTATTCAGATATTTATTCGAAAACTAACTGGCAGAGTAATATTTACGTATTTTTATGTAAATTCGCATGCTGCTGCATTCAGATTTACTTCCGTAAAATCTTGCGCGAAAAAAGGCAAATCCGACTCTGCTCAAGTCTGAACGTGTTACAGGTAACATAAAACGTGCAGATTTACAACGCGACGACATAAAATGCAGCCCCCACGTCTAAAGTCGGCGCTAACTTTTATTGTGCTTTGTTTTGTCAACGTTTTGAATAATAAAATTCGGGGCCAATTCAGCCACTAAACGGCACATAATGAAGATAATCACAGTTGATTTAAACGATCTAATTATCTGTACGTGCAATCGTGATGGTAGATTAAACGAGGTGCATAACACGTACGAAACTTTTGATGTGGAAACGACATTTGCTTCTGAGTAGCAACGATCTTGTGCTTTGCTGTTGGTTTAACTTGAAGCTATTTTCATAGTGTTAGGTATTAGATCTTACAAAGTACTAAACTAAACTAATTAATAACTTCATCACAGAAAGACTTATGCATTTTAACATGTTAATCATGAGGAAGATTAGACTAATGTCTGATATGATTCATGATAAAAATGCAAAACTTCTTAGAGCATGTGAAATCGGAAAGAAAAAAGGTAAGGTTATTAAATATCAATAGACGAAAGCACTTAGAGCTTAAAAGCTTTGGCACGTGAGCTATAAACACTCAATTACTTTGCATACATTATTAACTAAACTCCGGAAGAAAAATGTTACAAGTTTTATTGCAACATCATTAATCAGTCTCTGTATTCGAGTATAACGAAAACATGAAAGTGCGCTTTTTTTAATTTTCTTCTGCAAATTATGAAGCATACGATATCTCTAACTATGAGCATTAATTTGCATTGCGTTGTTGACGTTAATTAATTTGGAGCAGAATTTGCAAAAGCCAAAGTGAATCAGAATGAGGATGTCTCCGAAGAAATTAAGGGAAACGTATGGTGATGTAAAAAGAAAATAAATTATGATAAAATGAGGTTTTCATGATATGAGAATGTTTTTGGGATGCGTAAATTAAGAAATATAGGCCGTTAGAGATAACAGCGAGGACGTACAACGTACGCAAGGAAATATGAAAAGATTAGACGTTTTGTCTTGACTTTTATTGATTTGTTTCCGTTAGGACGTGCATTAAATAAACAAATGAAAATTCGCACTACGAAAATACAATAATATATTTAATAAAAATATTTGGGGGCATTTATACAAAAGCAAAATTAGCTTATTTGAAATGAAAGACTTTTTGTAGTCATTATTTATTAATAACACAAAAAGTGAGCTATCTATGTCGTTCTCCCCCCGTTTATCATCAACAATTTTGAACTCCGGAAATTATTTTACGGATCGTATTAGTCGAGTTTGAGGAAAGCACGAAATACAACCATACCATCCACTAATCTATTTCTTGAATGTTGTGCTCCAGTTTAATTGCGAAACGAATGCATTTTAAATTTATTTATTATTTATTGTTTTGTTATCACAATTTCAATTAAGAGTACGTAAGTAAGCAAATATAAAGGTTTTCCTAAGATATACAGGATGTAATCGAATAACTTTCACTTACTAAGTTCTTCATTCCATACAAAAATGAATTTTCCAAATACCATGGGTCTTGGTTAAATATAAAAACTGACATGTCAAAAGAGCGCTTATTCGTGAGGTATATGTACGTCCGCGTTTTTTATAAATGCATCATAAAACAACAAAATTCACGTCACTCGGTCACTGTCACCCATATACATATATAGGGTGTTTTGCAACCGAAATAAAAACAAAATAAAACTTACTCTCAACTGATAACGCACTGACAAATGTTGAGAATCTCTGGCTCAGTGCCGGCTGAGTCACGATATGTGTTCAAAATTCCTTCCCTCGGCCGCTCGTAAACACTAATCTGCCCGGCGAAGTAATGATTCACAAGCGTTATGAAACATATTTTGTTTAGGAACAAAAAGAAATGCGGAGTTAATACGACCGTTCAATTCTTGGAACGTGTTGATTTCTTCTTCGTAGACCAACGCTTTTCGTGTACCCACAGATAATAATCTAGCGGATTTAGATCATGTAAACGTGCAGGACACCTGATCGGCCCGTTTCTTCCAATTCATCTACCAGGAAAAATTTCGTCGAAAATGAGGTGGAGCCTCATCGTGCATAAACTACATCGTTGCTCTAAGATTTAAGTTCACATTCTCGAGAAGTTCCGGTAGATTAGTTCGTAGAAAATTGAAGTATTGGAGATCATCTAAACGGTTCGGTAAGACGAACGGACCGATTAAATTGCCGTTTAGAATACCTGCCCACACGTTAACAGAAAACCGTTGTTGGAAATGGCCGCGAGGAATTGCGTAAGGGTTTTCCTTAGCCCACAAATGCATGTTGCGAAAATTGCACATCCCATCTCTGGTAAAAATAGCTTCGTCGGTAAACAGGACATTATGAACAAAATTCGCATTTGCCTGTTGTTTATGCAGTAACCAACGACAAAATCGTATGCGTAGAGCATAGTCGGCTGGTAGCAAAGTCTGAACTCTTTGAATATGGTACGGATGTAATGTTGTTCACGAAAAATGCGCCAACGGAGAACGATAAACTCGTTTGTCTTGAGATATCACGTATATTTAACGAAGGATGTTCCTCGATAACTTGTAGTATTTCTTTTTCTCTGTTTAGGATGCGTTGTGTATTCCTTGCTCTTTGCACAACAGAGAGAAATATGACACTGGTTGGCAAATGACAGTTTGGAAAATGCTGTACATACAAACGCCTTGCCGCTAATGTGTTTTGCTGACTTTCACTGTACACTAGAATCATGTCAACAATCTCACTATTTGTAAATTCTGGCATTTTTTTCAGTAAATTTCCGTGCAACCACCTCAACGTACACTTTCAAACTACCCGGCCTGGCCGGCGATGACTAACAATAAATTACATCACTCATAGTCTTCGTAAATATCATAAACTTAAACTAGAGACGTTCAAACGGTTTACCCGTTCGACAAAATTATTGATTTTCTCGAAAATTTACTAACACTTTGTTCAACAAAAAATGGTTCATTCTGTTCATTTTCATGCAAACTTTCTTTATTTAATTTATTTTCATGCAGTTATGAAAGACCCTGTATATACAATTCGATAACGGTAGAAGCTTCTAAAGATTAATTTACTCGTGTTGATTACTGAATTAATTAATTATAAGTCAATGTCCTATTGTCCTATTCTAAACGGCCTAGCTCCACGCTTAGTATATTAAATCTGCTCTAACCTTTGTTGCACTTAATACAGTCCGCCTAGAAAATATCCGGAAAAAAGAAAATAACACTGCAACTTCCAGTTTTACAATTTATGAAGGAAACAATTATAGTGGAGGAAAACAATTCTTGTATTTCTTTTTGTAATTTCTGTTTCGCTCTGAGAATTATTTAAACGTTGAGGGAACCTGAAATCAAACCAACTGCGTCCTGAGTAGCTTGGTGCATACGGATGCTATTATTTAATTTTTTCTTACATATTTTGGTCGAGACGACTTTATAAATCCATTTGCTTTAATTATGAACCCCACCACTTTAGATTTCAAGCGGTAAGGAATTAAAAGCCTTAAGGCGCATTACTGGTGACAGTTAATGGGCTAAAAAGAGTACAAAAATCCTCATTACTTTTAGTGTTATAATGATGTATCTCATTGTTTGATACGAATCTTGATTTATTGTTAAATATGTGAAGGCATAATTCAAAGATAAAAACACCAGATAGAGATGAAATGTTATATCGTGTAAATAATTCTCTCTTATTAATAACAAAATTTATATTTGGATGTTCCTCAGTTATATTCTTAAAATTAGAAACATTTTTCCAAGCCATTTTAGTAGGATTATCAGATAATTCACTTTGGAAAAAATCCTTTTTATTATCTATCTGTCTTATAGTTATTCGACAGGAAAGGATACTTTTTTATTAATTTGTACAAATGATGAAGATTATTAGATGAATCCTTAACATATTTATTAACCCAATTTTTATTGATTCTTGAACTTTTTCTTGTTAATAGGGGAAATTTTTTATTAAAATAAAACAGGAACAAGTTATAAAAACAATCAAAAAACTATTTAATGTGTTACAGCTGGCAATAATATTCTAGTCTGAATATCACTTGAGATCACTTTCAAATTTAATATTGTTTTTAGAATAACACAGAGTTGTAAATGTGGAATTAATTACCTTAACCTTAACCTTAATTACTGCTGCCTATACTAGATTCAAGTAGTACATTTCGATAATCTGATATAATAGTGTCAATTACACAGCAACTACGACTATTACAAATATTTGAAAAAACATGATTAATTGTTGAAGCAAAATTTCTAAAATTATCAATCCTTGTAGGTCAGTTCACCAATGAGCTCATACTATAACGATTTCAAACGGTTTACCCGTTCGACAAAAATATTTATTTTCTCGAAAATTTAATAACACTTTGTTCAACAAAAAATGGTTCATTCTATTCATTTTCATGCAAACTTTCATTGTTTAATTTATTTTCATGAAGTTACGAAACACACTGTATACAAGTAAGTATTGTTTGAAACACTTATTTACGCCAGCTAAGTTGTTCATTACATTTTCAAGTTTTCATAATTTGAGACTAAATTGACATTCTAACTTTATTGTTGACTTTATAATTTCCGAAACAAATTAAATTCTTCAACTAAAAATTAGTTCTCGAACAAATTAAATTCAAATTCAAATTTTCGAACAAATTCTGTTCCTGGATCGGCTAGTGTCTTGCAATAATGGTACATTTGGTCTCTTGTTGCACTCCTGCGTTACCTCGCAGAATTCTATCCAAGTTAGATCTAGTTCATCCAATGGATATCATCGTCTGCTAAACTTATTTCTACACCATCGTTCTCGGTACTGTTCATTTTGATTTTATTTTTAACTTAAATTAAAATGCCTTTGGACCTATCTACTCTTGAATAACACTAAAACTTCTTTTGTTTATTTACAATTAAAATCTTGATATGTTGTTAAGGTTACAGTGAGTGAAACTTATTCGATTATGTACTGCATATAATACTACTTTCTAGTTTTGTAGAAAAAGAAAAATAAAAACCTTTCATAAAGCGTATCAGAGAAAATAACACAGAGACAAGTAAAAATAATCCAATAAACAAATGTATTTTATCATTAATAAAAAAGAGGCCCTGCGAGATCTGCCACTCGCTTGTCGATTCGTTTGTTCATCAATAATTCTGTACACCGGAAACTGTTTTATGGAGTGTATTGATTACATCTGACACGAACAGAAAATGCAACTGTTACTACAAAAAAAAAAGAAAAACAATGATGCTATTGATTGAAATTCTGTTCCGTTTTACCAAATCAATCTGGCTTTTGAATGTTTGAAAAGTATTGGAAAATCGAAGCCTGCCAGTTTTCCAATCATTTCTGTTATTTTTAATATTTCACTGGTTATTGTATTACAGCGAAATGGTATCATTTTTGACATTTAATTAAAAGTTAATCATCAAACTCAATTTTTGCCTTCTCATATATCTATCACCTTCTACCATTGTGTTCGTTTCACAGTTAATTCAATAATTTGCTTTTGAAGGTGTTTAAATAATTTTAAAAATTAAAAATCTATAGTGAATATTTTAAAATTTTATTTATGCGAATTACATTTAACGTAAATTCGAGTATATATATATATAGATTTGTATATAGAATCAACAATACTTTATAAAATTCAACTGACCGTAAAACTATATTTCATGCTACAAACTAAACTTGCATAAATTTAATTTCAGTTTTGGTTTAGTCATGCATCAATAACTTTCGTTGTTGTACGTACAATTATGCACTGTGAATACTCTATGTGTATCAAATAATTTTTTTCCTGTTCCATTAGAAACAATGGCTAAATAGTAAATATAAAGAGTGATTTATGAAAATTTCTACACAAGACACTTACTATTAATTGGGTATTTATCAGCATGCATATTTGGAGTTACAAATGGAATAATACTTGACATAGCGTAAATTAAAACCAATTTGTCCGGTGTACATAATTATGATACGAAACACATTCAGAATTTATAAATTGCATCGCCGCACGAAATTAATTACGCCAATGTAAAATTTAATTCAAGCATTTATCTAAATTAATTGAACCGCGTTCAGAAAGCTGCTGCCATTAGGACAAAATTAGGCTAGTTATTTACCGGCGGTTTATATTACAAACTCTGACAGGTATAAAATAATTTCCATGCTGTTGTATATAAGTAATACGAATTTATGTTACAAAAGGTAATGTAAGCTGGGCAAGGAGCTTTGATCACAAAGAACGCATGCATTTGAATGCAATAAAGCGTTAAATGTTTCTCTAACTAATGCGAATTTGTAAAGGAAGCTTAATATTCGTAAGGGTGCTAACCTTTTCCACCTACCAGCGGTACTAAATCAGAAATCCAGAAGTTACCTAATCAGATTAGGCCCATTGTTTTTAAAGGGTATAATGAAATGAATTTCGGGGAAGCAGAATTTAGGTAAAGGACCCGCGTTATACTGGACTTTAATAATCCATAATATTAAACTCCAATGAAATATACGAACCAGTTTTATTGAGAGATTTTGCGCGTGACTTAATTTTCGTTTCACATACAGGAAGATTTACGCAAACCATAACCATATCGAATGTTGAATATAGAAGTTCCGTGTCTTTTTTTAATCGTTGATTGTATTTGTATTTTACATTAGATTTCTTATTTTATTGTGTCGGTGTAGTGATGGAGTTTATTAAAATCCAGTACAATAATACTCGAATTGAATTTCTTCAAGCTTCACGAAAATAAAAACGAAATGCATTCAGGATAGAATGCAATTTCACGAGAGAGCAAAATCGAATCTTAAATGCGAGAAACTCACCGTAATCCTCCTCGTAGATGATGGCAACTTTCGTCCAATTTAGAAATGACATGAGATCCTTGAAGGCCTTATTCATGTGCTCTTGACTAGGATGCAGATTGATGGAAAGTTCCTTCGACAGAGGCTCGTAGTCGATCCTCGCTTCCAAGTGAGGCACGTCTAGTGCTTCGCAAATACTTTGTATATGAGCACCCAGGATCGGATCTGAAGGTCCGAATATTGCCTGCACGCCGAACTCCATTTGGCGACAGGCTGTAACGAAATAAAACGGCTGTAGATAAACGGCTCCCTGTTAAAGCCCCTTAATAACATTAATGGCGCAATAAAGCGTATTTATAACCTGTAATGGTTACGAGGAAATATTCTACTTATTCCCGCTTTTCAGTATACGATTATTAATCATACTTCTAAATCATCAGGTGTTACGTAAACTTAATATTTAATAAATTAATCCCGAGGCAAACCGATTTGACCTTACTAATTTCTTTAAGCTTTAAATTACTATTGATTTAGGGGAAGTTATTGAAACTTGATCGAGATGGATGGTTATGTGCTTGCTTTTATGTAATGATTAATTAATTTAATCCATTACTGTTGTATGATAGTGATCGATGATACTTCCTTAATATACCTACCTTCTTGTGTCCATGTAAATTACTTTTTTTTACCTTAAGTAATTGACTATTCCAATTCTGCACGGAAAAGAGTTAGATAATGTCTTTGTTTCTTGTACAAACACGTGAACACCCCATATACAGTAATTTCGGTCAATTCTAAACACCGAGCTTGTATTTTCCGCTGAAATTAATTTCCACTCTGCCTAATAAATAATTGGAAACTATGGATAGAAGCCATTAAATATTTATATCGAATTTCCCAATCTCGGGGCGGATAAAGTTCTCATTAGATTTTTACTACAAACCTTCGAAGCAATTAGCGACGTTATAAAAGCGCTTATCGCTAGGTGTTAAGTAACCATCGCACGTAAAACTTAATCTTAAATCCCTTTCAGCGGCCCGCTAATTCGAGAATTTAATGTTGCCCTAGTAATAATAATTTTCCTGGGGCCCAATTTATTTAATCGCCCCTCTAAATTGTTAATGGCTAATTTATAATCGAAATTACATGACAATTAAAGACAACATTTTCGATATTACTTAACTCGGATGGGATTTATTAAAGAACTTTGTGAATTCAGAAAAATGTAAAGAGATCAAAAAAAAAAATTTCTGTCAAGGTAATAAAAAATACTTTCTAAAGATTTTACGCCGAGCATAGGAAATAGGACTTGAGCCTGTTATTTGCATCGCAACTGAAAGTACAATGGAAGAAGCAAAAACACGCATTTCAGGGCGCGCAGGACTTACCATTCGGTCTGGATAACGAGGGTAGACGGGCGTAAGCACCTGTGATACGCCCTGGAAATTAGGGGAGCGCTATATAGCGTGGTTAAAGTAATACCCAAACGTCACGTGTTGCACACGCTTTTATCACTTTACATATATCAATTTATATTGGATTCGTGTTAAAGTTATTAAACGTGAAATAGAAAAAAAAATCACGTGGGTAAAATATACGGGGGTAGAATTTTAAGTCATCGCCCTACTTTTTATTGACGAAATTAGTGGTGACATTTTTAAATTCTCTAAACCTTAGAAATCAAATTAAAGAAACACATCTGTTAATAAATGCAGCTATGGCCATATGTATTAGGCACCCCTAGTAAATTCCTAGATTTTAAAAGCAGTCAAATTTATGAGTATGAGGATTAAATCCCTACTTACATTGACGAATATAATTATTTCTGAATAGATTTTATAGGGGTAATTTACTTAATTATTGGATTATAAAAGAAATTCGTATTTTGAGACCAGTTCGTTCGTAACGCTCGCTAAAGAAATTGCTCTTTAACATATTTTTTACTCTAGCATTTAAAAAAAAAATAAGTTATAGTGTTCAATTAATTTATAAAGCCAAAAACACGTGGGTTATCGACGGCCGAGGGAAGTCAAAAAGTGCTGTTGAATTCATTAGGTTTTTCGCAAGTTGCGATAGCAAAAAAAATAAATGTTCGCGATGTGCCGTTCAGAACACGTTAAAGCGTTACCGGGATACAGGTTCTTACGAGAATAAAAAAAAAGTGGACGTAAACGCATTATCACTCGAGATGACAGACATTTGGAAAGAGTGGCCTTGCGAGATCACCGAAAATCGTCAAAAGACTTGTCAAGTGAATTGTGGGTCCATCATAGAATTTCAATTTCGACAAGAACTGTCAGAAGACTTCTCCAGGAAGTAAATTTAAGTGGCCGTATAACCCGCCGGAAGCCTTTGTTGACAAAAAACCACAAGAAAAAACGTCTTCAATGGACAAGAAGATATCAACATTGGTCTGTTGTAGATTGGTCAAAAGTCTTATGGTCTGATGAATCTAACATAGAGGTAGGTTTGAAAAGTGTTTTTTTCAGTTAGTGATCACATCACAATACACTTTATATTCTTACAATTTCTTTAAAAAGACGAAATAAACAGACGCCTCTTTTTCTTAATTATTCTAGCTTTTTGGATGATCTGGGACGCAGTATATACGGCGCAGAGAGGGCAAAGCATTTCACCCCGCTTGTATCGTACCTACAGTCAAATTTGGTGGAGGAAGTGTGATGATTTGGGGATGCATGTCGGCGTCCGGCGTTGGAGAAGTTTATTTATGCGAAGGTCGCATGAATAGCGCTCGGTATACAGCGATGTTGGATGAAGTACTAGAACCCTCTGTACTAAAATTATTCGATAATAGTGATCCAGATTATTAGTTTCAACAAGACAATGCACCTTGCCATCGTTCCAAAGAGACCGTTGGTTTACAGAATGTAATGTACGACTTTTAGAATGGCCTGCACAGTCTCCAGATTTATCTCCTATAGAGCACCTGTTGTCCATTTTATAATGTAATGTATCAAAGCATAACTGCGCATCATTAGCGCTATTAAAGAACCAAATTGTAAAAGAATGGGAGGCTATACTCGCTGAAGTCTGCCAAAAGCTTGTGTCAACAATGCCTGCTCGTATTAAAGAGGTAATTAAAGCACATGGTGCAGCGAAATATTAAAATATGTAAATAAATGGTTGTTTTGAATATCTAAATGGACATAGTTTTATTTAAATCCTCGTACATTGACATATATTCATAGTACTAAGGAGTGCCTAATACATCTGGCCACGACTGCATATGTGAAGTAAAGCTCAGATGGAAATAGATTCGAAAGAATGATTCTCATTTATGGAAGAAATGGAACTGAGAAGATATACAATGAGGGGTCTGGCTCAATTCCCTATTTAATTTAACATAAGGATCTGAAATTGCAAAAAAATTGCAAGATGTATAGTTGCTTACACATGACGGGTCAGGGTCAAGGAGTGTGCATCGGTGAGATTACGAAGTGTAGCTTTCATAAATAAAGAGTTTATAAGTGACAGATTTTTAACCTGTTTTTTTATTTTTTGTCAAACTATAAAAGACCCAAGTCGAAATTTCTTTGTTCGTACATTTCTGGCTTGAAATTGAAATCGATGCTTGTCAAGGTACGGATGTTTCTATTCTCTTGGTTTAGCCAAGAAAATATTAGAATTTCTTTAAAAAAAGTGTAATCAAATAAAACAGTGCAAAAAGGAATAAATTCATGAAATAGCGTAGTTTATAAAAGTAAAATTAAAGTTAAATGAAAATTAAAAAAATCATGATGCAAAATTATTTCCAAGCAGTGAATAATCAAAAAATTCTATACGTAGAAAAAAACTAGAAAAAAAGCTAAACAATTCAAAATACAAACTATACAATTCGAAGAGAGAAGAAATGATATTCATTTGAAGTTTCTGATATTTCTCTTGGGAAATGATTGTTCTTTGGCTTATTGAACGTTGAATCTGAATTCTTCATGTAATCCAAAATTTGGAACACTTTTTAATTTCGAGGACTAATTGATTTATCAAGAAACCGAACCGTAGAAAACTCGCGACGAGATTTAAACACATATCCCAATATTTAAATAATTTGCCCAGCATCTCTAAGAGGGGTAAAAATTACATCACCTGTTGCAGTTAAACGAAAAATATTTGCATTAAGTCAAGTCGAAGAGAGAAGAAACGTTATTCTGTAAATTTAAAGCTTTTATTGGTTTCTGATATTTCTCTAAGAAATTCAATTGCTTTTCGGCTTATTGAACCTTGAATCTGAATTCTTCCTGTAACCCAAACTTTGGGAAACTTCAGTTTTAAGTTCGAGGGCGTTTCGTAGTTAAATTTACTAAAATTACATTTGAAGCCTTAGTTATTGCTTTTAGGCTTATTGATCACTGAATCTGAATTCTTCCTCTAATCCAAAATTTGGGTCAATTTAAATTTCGAGGACGTTTCTTACTTAAATTTATTGAAGCCAAACCAAAACCACCCGCGGAAAGGATTTAACCTTTCCTACCAAATAAAAATAAAACTATAGAGAAAAAAGGAGCGTCCATCGGTGAGGTTACGAAGTGTAGCTCTGTCGTGAAACCTGTTTTTGAGTAGTTAAAATCAGTTTTCAAATGTTACACACCAGTGATTTTTTGACCCTTTTAGAAATTATCGTGGCAACGTCAATTGGCCCCAAACACTCCCAGCGTAGGCTTTAAAATATCGCTTGATTGATGACTTTGCATTTATTGGATTGACAATTTGAGATTTCTCCGTGTCAAGCACCGTCATTCCATTTTGTTTTGTGGGAAGCGCGTCATAACTCGTTCATCGGCGGTGGTGCTGAGTCGTGTGTTACAATTTGTTGGAGTTTTTGTTAGAAAAATTAGAAGAACTCATCTACGACTTTATCGGAATCTTTTAAAACACCGCCAGACGAATTTTGGATATTTTTTTATCCTACCAAGCTTAGAATGTGTTAAGATTCAGGTAACAAGCAGAGTGGGTGTCGCCGTCTTGATAGCTAATTCCACTTCTTCCTTTAATTCAGGCTTTTATTAACGTGTGTGTTATTCGTGCATCTTCGTGCACAGTTTTCCTATACGTTTTGGCATTGCATCGGTGAAATACTTTGCGTTTATTATACTTGACTTCGTTTTGAGATTCCTCACTTCGTCCTTTGGTGATTATTCAGCCCTTGAATAGCAGTTACAAAGATCGACCAACAGGAGACATGCTACACTTTCGCCAACTTCGCTTTAGCCGCCATTTGACGAAAGCTTCGAAATTGATAGCCCGTTTTGACAGCTTTGACACTTTGAAGGCCGTGAGTTCACTCGTTCTAAATTTTATTTTATCGCCGCAACGATAGCATTTTACCAAAAAGCGAATTTCGACGTTCCTCTCGTTTGAAAGTCAAGTAATGATAGTTTATTTTAGTCGAAGTGCACTCGACGTTTGCTGTCGCACGTTTTTACTTAATTTTGGAATCTCGCTGCGTTTCGATTCATTAACGTTAAAGCATTTGTTAGCTAATTTGGTGGATGTGTTTTGATATGCGTATAGTGAGTAAGATTAAAATCTCGTGGTGTTTGGCGAATGACCTGCTGGTTTGGAAACGCTACCGAGGTTATTACGAAACAACAGCTGGGTGTAAAGTTCACCCTGGTGTCCTTTTTATTAACATCTAAATTACTATTGCTACCCGAGGGGAAAGCTGCCGAAAGAAACGGCACAGACTTGTTACCAGTAAGTAAGTAACAGGAGTATTCATTATTGAAGTTTTGTGGTGGCACAAATTACAGGTAGCAATATGAGTGTTGACCCTAATTACACCGCATGGTGTGCCTTTATTACTGTAAAGTATCTCGTAAGCAGCTTGTCAGGGTCAATATCACACAGCTAATTTGAAAACTGATTTTAACTGCTCGGAGACAGGTTTCATGACAGTGCTCGATTTCTTAACCTCATCTATGCACACTCCTTGCCCCTGACCTCTGATGTGTAAGCAACCCATACATCTTGTCGCGGTTTTTGCAATTTCAGATCCCCATGTTAAATTAAATTAGGAATTGGGACAGAACCCCCATAAGTCAACTAAAGATGATTTGTGAATCTGCAGAAATAAAAACAGATGCAATTGAAAAGAAACTTAAAGAACTTGAACTTATTCCATAAGGCACGATCTTTCTTGATTCCATTTTTGTTTTAAGTATTCATTATGTGCATATTATATTATTTATTACAACAAAATAAGTATCGTTTTATATCTCGTTTTCTAGCTTAGTTCTTGGTTGGTTTAAGAGTTATTCTGAAGCTCGAAGTTTTCACAGCAAGTTTAAAATGATTTTATTCGAAGTGTATAATTAAGAGAACTTCAAGTCAATATCGGTTTTAAAATATTTATTTAGCAGACATAGTTCTGCCGAGTTAATATAAAATCTTGTAGTTTAATTTATTTACATTTAGCTTGAAATACCTGCGAACGAGGCAAAGTAAATTGGTTAGTACGCAGGCAAAGGAATTTGCTTAGTTTGAGTTCCTAAGATTTAAAACAAATAACTGGTTCAATATGAAGGAGCTTCATTCAAAACAGTAACTTAAAAGCTCATTCTTTATCCGTGACGAAATGCAATTTTACAATTAACGACCGAAAGCGAAAAGAAAATTAAAGAACTTGAACTTATTCCATAAAGCACGATCTTTCTTCATTCCATTTGTATTTAAGTATTCATTATGTGCATATTATATTACTTATTACAACAAAATAAGTATCGTTTTATATCTCGTTTTCTAGCTTAGTTCTTGGTTGGTTTAAGAGTTATTTTGAAGCTCGAAGTTTTCACAGCAAGTTTAAAATGATTTTATTCGAAGTGTATAATTAAGAGAACTTCAAGTCAATATCGGTTTTAAAATATTTATTTAGCAGACATAGTTCTGCCGAGTTAATATAAAATCTTGTAGTTTAATTTATTTACATTTAGCTTGAAATACCTGCGAACGAGGCAAAGTAAATTGGTTAGTACGCAGGCAAAGGAATTTGCTTAGTTTGAGTTCCTAAGATTTAAAACAAATAACTGGTTCAATATGAAGGAGCTTCATTCAAAACAGTAACTTAAAAGCTCATTCTTTATCCGTGACGAAATGCAATTTTACAATTAACGACCGAAAGCGAAAAGAAAATTAAAGAACTTGAACTTATTCCATAAAGCACGATCTTTCTTCATTCCATTTGTATTTAAGTATTCATTATGTGCATATTATATTACTTATTACAACAAAATAAGTATCGTTTTATATCTCGTTTTCTAGCTTAGTTCTTGGTTGGTTTAAGAGTTATTTTGAAGCTCGAAGTTTTCACAGCAAGTTTAAAATGATTTTATTCGAAGTGTATAATTAAGAGAACTTCAAGTCAATATCGGTTTTAAAATATTTATTTAGCAGACGTAGTTCTGCCGAGTTAATATAAAATCTTGTAGTTTAATTTATTTACATTTAGCTTGAAATACCTGCGAACGAGGCAAAGTAAATTGGTTAGTACGCAGGCAAAGGAATTTGCTTAGTTTGAGTTCCTAAGATTTAAAACAAATAACTGGTTCAATATGAAGGAGCTTCATTCAAAACAGTAACTTAAAAGCTCATTCTTTATCCGTGACGAAATGCAATTTTACAATTAACGACCGAAAGCGAAAAGAAAATTAAAGAACTTGAACTTATTCCATAAAGCACGATCTTTCTTCATTCCATTTGTATTTAAGTATTCATTATGTGCATATTATATTACTTATTACAACAAAATAAGTATCGTTTTATATCTCGTTTTCTAGCTTAGTTCTTGGTTGGTTTAAGAGTTATTTTGAAGCTCGAAGTTTTCACAGCAAGTTTAAAATGATTTTATTCGAAGTGTATAATTAAGAGAACTTCAAGTCAATATCGGTTTTAAAATATTTATTTAGCAGACATAGTTCTGCCGAGTTAATATAAAATCTTGTAGTTTAATTTATTTACATTTAGCTTGAAATACCTGCGAACGAGGCAAAGTAAATTGGTTAGTACGCAGGCAAAGGAATTTGCTTAGTTTGAGTTCCTAAGATTTAAAACAAATAACTGGTTCAATATGAAGGAGCTTCATTCAAAACAGTAACTTAAAAGCTCATTCTTTATCCGTGACGAAATGCAATTTTACAATTAACGACCGAAAGCGAAAAGAAAATTAAAGAACTTGAACTTATTCCATAAAGCACGATCTTTCTTCATTCCATTTGTATTTAAGTATTCATTATGTGCATATTATATTACTTATTACAACAAAATAAGTATCGTTTTATATCTCGTTTTCTAGCTTAGTTCTTGGTTGGTTTAAGAGTTATTTTGAAGCTCGAAGTTTTCACAGCAAGTTTAAAATGATTTTATTCGAAGTGTATAATTAAGAGAACTTCAAGTCAATATCGGTTTTAAAATATTTATTTAGCAGACATAGTTCTGCCGAGTTAATATAAAATCTTGTAGTTTAATTTATTTACATTTAGCTTGAAATACCTGCGAACGAGGCAAAGTAAATTGGTTAGTACGCAGGCAAAGGAATTTGCTTAGTTTGAGTTCCTAAGATTTAAAACAAATAACTGGTTCAATATGAAGGAGCTTCATTCAAAACAGTAACTTAAAAGCTCATTCTTTATCCGTGACGAAATGCAATTTTACAATTAACGACCGAAAGCGAAAAGAAAATTAAAGAACTTGAACTTATTCCATAAAGCACGATCTTTCTTCATTCCATTTGTATTTAAGTATTCATTATGTGCATATTATATTACTTATTACAACAAAATAAGTATCGTTTTATATCTCGTTTTCTAGCTTAGTTCTTGGTTGGTTTAAGAGTTATTTTGAAGCTCGAAGTTTTCACAGCAAGTTTAAAATGATTTTATTCGAAGTGTATAATTAAGAGAACTTCAAGTCAATATCGGTTTTAAAATATTTATTTAGCAGACATAGTTCTGCCGAGTTAATATAAAATCTTGTAGTTTAATTTATTTACATTTAGCTTGAAATACCTGCGAACGAGGCAAACTAAATTGGTTAGTACGCAGGCAAAGGAATTTGCTTAGTTTGAGTTCCTAAGATTTAAAACAAATAACTGGTTCAATATGAACGAGCTTCATTCAAAACAGTAGCTTAAAAGCTCATTCTTTATCCGTGACGAAATGCAATTTTACAATTAACGACCGAAAGCGACAGCACGAAATTACGTTTCCGTTTTTAATAAACTTGATGCACTTCATTAAAAGAAAGAAAACAAGGAAAAATCAAATCCGTTTGTACAAAACGCAACAGGTTCGCCCTCAGTAAATACGTTTGCTGCAACGTTCGGCGGAATCTCTTTGGAATAAAACAAACATATACATTTATCAATGTTACCAACAGAAAACGCGCGAGCCCGTCAAATAAAAGGACGTGCGATTACAGTTCTTAATCAAGTCGGTTCAAGTGATTTTACAACGTCGATGTTTGTTTTCGCCTAAACAAAATTATCGTTATTGGCGGCGCTATTAAACTTCGTTAAACTCGGATTTGTTTTGGTGAAATTAGCGAAGGCGATGGATACGTTAAAACGGATTAAAACAGGCTTTGGCGTAAAGTTAAATGATACATCATCATTTGGTCGTTAAAATATTTGATTGAATTTGCAATTTAATTACGAATTTAATCAAATTCTCGTCGATTGCGTCGAAAAAAATCGCGCACGAATTTAATTATAATGGATAATCTCGTTTCCTTTTATGTTCACTGTGAATACACTGCCAATTTTTTATGCAAATCGACATAGATCCTATAAAAAAATTAAATTTAAGTTATTATTAATGAGCTTTGCCTCACACGCATGTCGTAACTTTTCTTACTTATTCGATTACACACTGTATAATGATTCTCTATATTCGAAGATTAAAAAATTAATTGAATAAATAAATTAGAAAAATATATTACCGTTATCATAAAGTTGGAAACTATAAATTTCCGCTAGCAATTGCTGAGTAGGATCCCTGTTTCTGGCTAAAAGAGGAAATATCGACTGTAATCCCGAGATTACTTGCAAAGTTGTGGAAACGGTGATACCGGGAGTAAAACTATTAAGTTACCTAATCTGATCTGGAAATGTTTCCCTTCGCACAAATTGAATAAGTGTTACTTAACGGCGAAATAACGTATTCATATTACAGAAAATTCGTATTTTACATTATGCAGAAAGTTCTCCGCTTTGCGGTTAAAAGTTCTGAGCGCCGTTCGAAACTTGCGAATTCGTACTTCCACAGTAAAATCCGAACACGTATACGGCGTAAACTGGGATTTAACAATTAGCTAAAAGTGTTGAAGTTTGTACTTTAATTGGCTGAATCGTGTTCCGTTTATTAACTCACTTCACGGAATGCCAACGTATTTACTAAATTGTTGCAATTGCTTCCGAGCATTATTTTGGATATTTCAATAGAAACCTACTCTATTACGAATCCATATTCAATTTGAATTTTAGTGCGCCAAAACGAAATATAAAATTAAATTATTTAATAAACGTAGTCGCCGACAAAAGCAATTTCAGAAGTATATTCAAGTTAAGAAAATCTAGTTAATTACGGCCGCCCATTAATTATGCATGCGACAGTAAGTCGATGTTAAAGTCGACAGCTTCCTTACATATTTAAGCCCTCGGTAACACGTACGAGTAAAGTACTTGATAGCTTACACGAGGCCCGAAGACAAAAGCTATTGAAACGCAAGAGACGTTGTAAAATTCCCCTTGTTAACTTATAATCTCCTGCTATAGGGAACGACGAAATGCCATGGCATTGTCTACAAAGTTATAGAATTGAAGAGAAAATTATCATTGTCTGCTGAGGAATTACTGCAGCGTTATTGTGGAAAGCAGCTTTCGCTTGTGTTTCAAGATACATATTCATCACAGTATTTTGTTTTTGCGTTTGCTGCGGAAACAAACATTTTTTGCTCACACTGTATTTACAACCAAATAAAAAAAAGGCAACGCAAATTCTACACGTATCAACTCGTATGAAGTACACGAGTTTTATTAAAAATTCTGTACAATTAAATTTGATTAAATTAAAGCAACAATGTATGCAAGTAAAATAATTTCACGTAGTCACCGAGCATACCATTCAATTCTTGTTACAGAGGAAACTCTTCAAATAATTATATCACGTGCAACTATGGTTAAATGCAATGTGCTATTCGTAAGCACACGCGCTCAGGCCCCTGTAAGCCCCTTGATAATTAAAATAAACGAAGTTGCGAAACTTTTGCTCCACGGCATTAATCGATAGAGCTTTTTGCATTAAAGTGCAAAACCTTGCAGCAAACTCTGCTTCGCATGATTCATAGTGAGGTAGTGTATGTGTAATACCTGTGTAGCTTTATCACGTTCTATGAGCACTTATGAGATTGTGAGAGACATTAAAACGAAAGTTGCTTGTACACACATGAAACTACGGAGTTAATTCTAACGCTTTTTCAACTCCTTTTCGGTGTTCCTTCGCGTCCACCCGTTTTTGGTGTTAAAGTAAATGAAGTTAGGAGGTTTAACTTTAAAAAATGTTAATGTTGTCTTCAAAAGTGGCATTTTAATCCTTGCGGTAGCTATTTTTATCTGGTCAGATGAGGCGTCCTCCAATCGGGTATGGTGGACGGGTTCTACACCAGAATTTTAAGACTCACAATAACCAATGCGGCTTTGGTACGGTAGCCCAAGGTCAAGCAGGAAAATATCAAACCTATTGTTAGTTTGCCTGTCTAGGCATAACGTAATACGCTCACCGCTGCAATGGAAACTCTTGTAGATCTCCCTCTCTTTCGCATTGTGATAATAGGAGAGGCAAGGCGAGGACTTCATTAACTACAGTTACTCCCTGTGTACAGGTCATACAAGAATCGTTGGCAGCATAAGGAGTCCTTTATTGGACATGAGGATGGACAGTATATATGGCTTCTAAAGGCAACGTTGTTACCGGCGTAGTTCTTTTTTTGTTGAAGCTTGCGGAGAAGGGTGCTGTTAGATCGGAGCATGGGTGCGTTTGGGATCGCAGAAATAAAACATAAATTTGTAGCCAAAGTAGGTATTAGCCGCAGGGGCAGTGAGTTTTGTTTTTTTCTGACAGCGAGTGAGTCGCGAATCGATTTGTTTAGAACAATTGCTCCCCAGCGTCGGTGACGCGTCTTATTTTTCATCTGGTGAGCGTGGTTATACCGAATGTGGCGCGCGATTGGCTCACTGTCCTGCTAGAGCCGGTCAATCCGGCGCTGTGACCGTTTGTGCTTTTTCGTAACAATCTCCCGTATTCTGAAGAGGTCACTTCGCCGGGTTTTTCGGCTCTTAGTTCCCTCTTTCTTTATTTAATATTAACAAATACATACAAAGAACGCATTAAATATTGTAGGTTCTTACGCTATGGTCGTCCACGTCCGCGATTTCCGCGTTCCGGGGCTGGTCTGAGCTGGTTCTCGTGCATTCTGGTCATTTTGTCCTGATTGTCCACTAGATACATGGGGCCTCCGAGGAGATTTCTTATTACGTACACTCCGATCCATCTAGGTGCAAATTCAGCGGCCTCGCCATGTCTTGCGTCTCTGGGAGGGTAGTTGCGGATCATTATCCGCTCTCCGACACGAATCTTGGTTCTTACTCCGAACCTTGATAACGGGTTTGATATTGGTGGTGATTTTGTCGTTCCTCCTCAATCCGCGCTTCCGGGTGTTCCGATGCTTCCGCGGCTGGTTCATTCAGCTTTCCTTTTCTTGGCCGTGTGAACTCGTATCCCAGTAGGACAAGTGACGGAGATACCCCGTAGCGGCATTTTTGCGACCTCTTAGGTTAAATAGGACGGTCGGCAGATGACGGTCCCAGTTACGGTGTCGATCTCCGTGCAGGTGGATATGCAGACCTTTCTTAATTTCTTCATTCCTACGCTCGGCTGGATTTCCCCGGGAGGAGTAAGGAGGAGCGAGGTAGTGCTGAGCATTCCATCTTCGGCAGGCGCTTTCCCAGCCTCGCCCTATGAACTTAGGTCCGTTGTCGGAAATTACAGTGTTTGGGTATCTGAATCGGCCGAATGTCTCAGATTCGAGGATTCTAATGATCACCTTGGTGGGAGCCTCGTTTACGGGGTACGCTTCTACCCACTTGGTAAAAACGTCAGTGATGACTAAGATGAAGCGGTGTAATGCTCTCGTCTCTGGGTATGGTCCCATAATGTCGACTGCCACAGTATGCCAGGGACGTGTCGGTGCTCGTAGTCGTTGCGGGGCGGCAGCTTGGATAGCAACCTTTTTGTAGGAGGAAGAATTAGGCATTGGGAGACATGTTCGTGATGCCAGGCCAATGGTATCTCTCCGTCCGCTCACAAAGGACGTTCTTCTTCCTTAGAAAGAGGAATGCTTGTCGTTCGGTCGTCAGCCTAGCTAACATCTGGCGTTGGGCTTCTGGTCCATCGAATTCCTGGGTCAGAGTTTCTGAGAACTCTTCCCAAGTATGAGGTAGTAGATGGAAAGGATCCCAGAACTTTTTCGCAGCGCCTCGTAGTTGTCGCTCGGCGATATATACATATTCGTTCCGGGGAATTCCTTCCTGGGAAAGTCGAGCTTCGATTCTCTCAATGTCCTGTGGCTCTTGCACGTAGTGGCCGCTAAACGAAAGTCGGACGTTGTATACTGTTGGATGTCGTCGACGCACTTGTCCTCGGAGCTGCATCGAGTTTAGCGAGGAATTGTGATTCACTTTCTTCGGATTCTTTGCTCGTTTTGGTGACGTTTTTTTCTCGACATCTTCAATGTTTACAGCTGGGCGCCAGCTGGCTCTCCCAGCAGTTTTGCGTTGCGTAGGTTCGACACGGTGTCAACCGAAGAATTCGGGCCCCACACGTTGCGCGACAATTGTTACCGGCGATTTTTTTTTGTTGAAGCTTGCGGAGAAGGGCGCCGTTAAATCGGAGCGATGGGTGCGTTTAGGGTCGCAGAAATAAAATACAGACTTGTACCCAGTATTAGCCTTAGGGACAGTGAGTTTTGGTTTTTTCTGACAGAGAATGTGTCGCGAATCGACTTGTTTAGAACAACTGCTCCCCTGCGTCGGTGACGAGTTTTATTTTTCATCTGATGAGCGTGGTTATACTGAATGTGGCGCGATTGGCTCACTGCCCTGTGACCGTTTGTGTTTCTTCGTAACAACGTAAACCTGCTCTTCAAGGTGAAAATTAATAAAACCGTTGAGAATCTTGAACCTGGATAGGATTTTTATCCTGGAAGTCTGATTTGGTATGCGGAGAGCTCCAGAATTGAGAGTGGTCTGAAATATACGGGTATGGGCCAAAACAGACGCCACGCTTCCCATTGGACTATGTATATGGCTCCCAAAGGCAACGTAAACCTGCTCTTCAAGGTGAAAATTTATGAAATTGCTGAGAATCGTGAACCTGGGGCGGATTTTCCTCCTGGAAGTCTCATTTGATATGCAGAGGGCTCCAGGATTGTGACTGGTTTGGAATATACGGGCATGGACCAAAAGAGACGTCATGCTTTTCGTTGGACTACATATATGGCTCCCAAAGGCAACGTAAAGGTGAAAATTAATGAAATTGCTATAAATCGTGAACCTGGGTAGGATTTTCCTCTTAGAAGTCTGATCCGGTATGCGGAGAGCTCCAGAATTGAGAGTGGTCTGGAATACACGGGCATGGACCAAAAGAGACGTCACGCTTCCCATTGGGCCAATTTGTCTCTGTTTTCCAAACAGATATATATATATGCCATATTAAAATGTGCGCGGGAAAACACTAATAAGCGAATCTCACTTAACTGATAGCTAGGCAGCTTTGAAGGCTCTACTAAACACGAAGAACTCCTATGGGGTGGGAATATTTAAGTCAACTCAATGACCTGGCAGAATACAACTGCATCACGTTGGTGTGGGCGTCAGGTCATCGGGGCATTATCGGTAACGAACAGGCCGATGAACTAGCCATGAGCAAGTATGGGATACCTTGGCTTTGAACCTGTCCTTGGTGCAACCAAAATCGCCATTCGGAACTTTTTCAGTGAGTAGATAAGCGAGGAACACAACAGATACTGGATAAGTAAACCAGGACATCGTCATAGCAAAACTTTCCTTATAGGTTCTTGCAAAAAGAGAGCTGCGTAACTTTTACTTTTGAGCAGATCGCCACGGGGTTACTAATAGGGTAAATTAAATGGTGACGTAAATTGCGGATTCTGCAATGGAAAACCAGAGACAACGCATATTCGGACATCTTATAATAGTTCTTGAAGACTTCAGTACGCATTCAGTGAAAAACCTGCACCAACTAGTAATACTTTATTGCTTAAGAGACCTGTAAAGGTACAGATTTTAGCGATTGTCAGGGAACCTGCGTCACTGTAAATGGCTGCCCTCACAGAACCAGGACGAGCACAATAAGCCTAAATGACTGCGGTATCTCTGGTGTATTCTATGCAGATGGGTTTTGGTCATAGGAGGAAAAGAGGAAAAGAAAAATTCCCTAAAGGAATTAGTCTTATTCAAAAAGTGTGAAGCATTTCTATCCTTAAAGGAGTTACTATTATACAGAAAAAAAAAAAGAATCTTTACTTTTGAGGCAGTCACTTATATCTTAACTTATATTTTAATTCCTTCAAAAAGTGTAATGCACTTTTTTTTTTTAATATTGTAACTTTTATCCCTTGTTCTTTTATGTGGAAATAATTGAATTTCTTATTGCATTAGAATGTTAAGCTATCTGGAGTAAGTGGAATAAAGTTTTGTGCAACTTTTCAGGTAAAACTTTATCCATATTTTAACACTGATTGACCCCAAAAATTTTTTTTAGCGATATTAGTCGTTTTTTTTAATACAGCCCTCGTAGAAACAAAAACATAATATTTGTAATGCGTTACAAATTGTGAGTATTATTAAGGAATAAATTGCTTCTTGTAAGTATTTTGTCTGTTGGCATTTTTATTGGCTTATTCATCACTGACTTTCACTGACAAGACTGAGATGAGAGCGGAACGGGCCTCTACAAAAAAGCAATAAAGTTAATGATGAAGAAAATAAGAAAATTTTGGTAAATTAGCTTTACAGATTGAAACACTTGTTCGTCTTGATCCCCGTCAAGTTCATCCTACATTTTAATACTCACTTTATATATAAAATTGCAGCACTTTATTTTTTAAAAGCAGATTGACTTTTATAAATAATTTCTGTACATCATAAAATACTACTTACTGAAGAAAAGTATTATATTACTGTGTATACCAGGTGCATTCAAAAAATTATTTAAGCGCTAGAGGTGTTATTTATTAAAAAAAACATTTCATCAGCTGATTTCTAAGTTAACATAGTTAATTAAAACTTGATGGTTTTGCGTGTGAAACTTTGAAAATTTGTTTCAAGCGCGAGATTTTTAGTGCTGAGGTAGTGTGTTCCTTCCATAAGCTTAGCACCTCAACAGTCGCGTTACATGTATATAAATTTGTATTAGTGTGTACGTAAGCTTTAAATCCCGTAAGACGAGAAAATGGAATGTAAGAACAGTTAATGCGGAGAAAACTCACGTAACAAGGCCGGGTGCAAAGTGGGATATTCGCCCCGAAAGTTTGCGCAGTTTACTTACCCTTTTTAGACGTCCTGAAACTGTCGTCCCTGGGAACATATTGAATATCATAGACTAGGGTGGTGTTTGGCAGCAAATTTCTGTCTTTGTTGATTCTGTAAACCGCATACTTGAAAGCCAGCTCCACGCTTGTGTCCTTTTGGTCCTCGGTAAATATAGCACCTGAAATAATTATCCTTTGTTAGTTTTTGTGCAGAACCTATACATACATTATAAAAAGCGTATAAGCTAGAAATATGAAACTAAGTTTTACTAAAGCACAAAAAATTCCAGATTATTTTTCGAGTGTCTCACTTCGTCCTCATTAAAGAGAACAAACTTTTAGGAAAGTTGAAATTGATCAGTCGTAATTTAGGGTCTCGTAAACGCGCGTCGCACACGGGAAAGTTTCGCCACGAAGGGCTAGAACCTAATCCGTTTTATTCCCAGCGGTTCTTACGTAAATTATTTGTTAAGTTAAAAATTTGAATTATTAATTTTTTTTTATGTAGCAAATTTCAAAGTCTCTTTTGTTCTCTTATACAAGAAAAATTGTAAAGTTTTTATTAGAAATATAAAAATTTAGTTGACGTAATTTCTTGTTCTAATATACCAAGGGTGTAACAACTGGATTTCTTCTCTATACAGTGTGTAATCGAATACCTTTCACTTACTACAACCACTTTCAATACACAAGAAAAGACGCGAAGTTACGACTTACTTATGAGTCAAAGGTCAATAATGAGCAGAAATTTCCTAACAAAGGACGATGTAAGTCCATTTTTTTATTTTTCTTTTATTTTTATATTAATAAAGTTCACACTAAATATAAGAAACTGAATATAATTAGAAGTGTAATAGATGAAAGGAAAGAGGTACACAGTATCCTTTAGATGTTGAAAGTGTCACTGTCTTACAAAGAAAGCTAAAATCTGATCTCTTTCAGTGTATAAACTCGGCCATGGTTGGTCAGGTTTCAAATGAATCAAACTGTAAGAGATGATGTAGTTTATACAATAATCAAGCGATTGATACAATGATCAGGGTATCGCAATCTGTGGGAATAAGTCAAACTAAATCAAACTTAATTAAACTATAAATGATCACGTATTGTACACATATCTTTGATTTTTTTATTGCTTTCCACGTAGAGATCGAAACTAAGCTCCTTAAATTATCAAACTACGAATTTTAATCACTGAACCATTGATGTAGCTAATAGAAGCAGTAACTTCTGCATTCCTTAAATGGTCGAAGCATATTATAGTCCTCTTCTATTCAAATGGTTTTGTGGAGAAACCGAAGAAGCATTTAAAACGGTAAAGAAATCACGATCTGATGAGCCAGGAAATGTGCAGTGATTTTCAATTTTTTTTTAAATTACTTGCTGTGGATGAAAACCAATTGACGTGTATGATAAAGATATAAGAATCTGCGGTGATCTATTCTATAGGAGCAGCGATACCTAATTCTTCTAACTGTTTGAACTTTTTCTTTATTGAATTAGCTGCGAATAGAAATCGATTTAAAATGCCCTTGATGATGATTTGTATGGAATTGGTGTGTAAGACGAAGACGTTAGGATCTGACATGACCATTTGTATAAGAGGGATGCAGTAATACATAATTTTCTTAACTGGTGGAACTCAGAATTTTATTATTCTTTATCAATTTGGTCAAAATTCCTTCAGATTTTTCATAGAAAAAATCTTAAGATTTTTTTAATAATGGTGGCCCATGGATTATGTTCATCAGAGTTGTTTTGCTTAGCCAATATTTCCTTTTCTTTTATTCAAATGATTTGCTATGATTGGAAATCGATTTAAAATGGCTTTGATGATGATTTGTATGGAATTAATGTGTATGTTAAAATCGTAAGAATCTAACGTGACCATTTCTACAGAAGGGTGATGATGATCTGTATTCAAATGGCTTCCTATGAATGGAAATCGATTTCAAATACCCTCGATGATGATTTATATCGAATTGGTGTGTAAGATGAAGACGTTAGGATCTGATGTGACCATTTCTATAAGAGAGATGCAGTAATACGTAATTTTCTTAACTGGTGGAACCTTTTCTTTTATTCAAATCATTTGCTGTGAATGGGAGTTTATTTAGAATGGCTTTGATGATGATTTGTATGGAATCGGTGTGTACGATAAAGACGTCTAGCTCTGACGTCACCCTTCCTTCCGAAGTGCCTTAACTGATTGAAATTTTCTTTTATTCAAATGATTTCCTGTGAATGGCAATCGATTTAAAATGCCCTTGATGGTGGTTTGTATGGAATTAATGTGTATGTTAAAATCGTAAGAATCTAACGTGATCATTTCTACCGAAGGGCGATGATGATCTGTATGAAATCGACTTGTATGATAAAAACGTAAGGATAAGTCGTGACCTTTTCTGTAGGAAGGAAGCAGTAATATCTACTTTTCGTACTGATTGGACTTGTCTTTTATTCAAATGGCTTCCTACGAATGGAAATCGATTTCAAATGCCCTCGATGATGATTTATATAGAATTGGTGTGTAAGATGAAAACGTTAGGATCTGCCTTGACCATTTCTATAAGAGGGGTGCAGCAAGACGTAATTTTCTTAATTGGTGAAATCTTTTCTTTTATTCAAATGACTTGCTATGAATGGAAATATTTGAGAAATAAATCTCAATTTGTTACTTTGAATCGAATAATTCCGAATCTCTGGATCTTAAATCTGGCGTTGCATAAGGAAGCATTCTCGGCCCTCTCCTTTCAATAATCTAGACTTCTGTAAATGTCATCTGTATGCTGACGACACGCAGCTGCTTCATTGTGTCGATCGAGTCAATACTGCTCCTGGTGTTGATCAAATTAATCAGGACCAAAAAAAAAAATTATATACTTCAGCTACTGACCATGGTTTGTTGATTAATCCCAACTAATCCTGTGTTTTAGTATTTTGCAGGAAGAATGCTCGGTAGGCAGCTTTAAACCTTATCAAGTTAAGTTTAAGTAATCAGCCCTTGGTAAAAATTGGTAAAAACTTAAGTCTTTTTATTGATGTCAAGCTCGTTTTAAAACTCATGTTAGCAAATCAGTTCAGAAGGCTTTTGGGAAACTAAAAATGCTGTATAGTAGTAAGGAGATTCTTAGTCAAGAATTTTGTAGAAAACTCTGTGACTCGTTAGTGTTATCGCAGTTTAATTATTGTGATGTCATCTATGGTCCTTGCCTAGATAAATCTGATACTAATAGAATACAACGAGTACAGAATGCAAGCCTCCGTTTTATATATGGATTTCATAAGAGGAATCATATTTCACATGTTTTCGTTAAAGCGAAATGGCTCAATATGTCTCAGAGGCGCTTATTACACTGCTCTATATTTTATTATAAAATCATTTTTTTAAAAATACCAAGTTATCTTTATAACAAAATCACTTACAGAATAGACGTGCACAACGTGAATGTCAGGAGCAAGGGCTTATTAACATCACCAATTCATCGTACTGGTATGTTTCAAAGATCATTTTCCTACAATATTGTAAAATTTTACAATATCCCTGACAGGTTAAAGATTTGTAGTAAAGTTTACCTATTAAAGGATTTAATGAAAACTTATTTACTCAAAATTTAAATCTCAGTTTATCTTTTATTCCTCATCGATTGATTTAGTATGATCAGTATCTCCTATTCTTATTATAATTGTTATATTAATTCACTTTTTGGACAATTATATATAATGTTCACTAGTAATATTCCTCCCGTTGTAACTCTGTCGCCTTATCTATAAGAATAAGTACTTCTTGAAGCTGACTTGCGGGTTCTGAAGGTAGAATAGCATATTCTTTAGGAATTGCTGATTCAGAACCTTTGGTCCTCAAAACGTTTATCAAGATTTTTATATAATTTCTTCAACATGGTTATTTTGTATATTGAGTGATCAGTAAATTATTATTATTATTAATACCTACTTTTATTAACTGATTGAACTTTTCCTTTATTCAAATTGCTTACTATGAATTTAAAATGCCCTTTATGATGACCTATATTCATACAGACATCTTTTCTGTAGGAGGGGTGCAGTAATACCTACTTTCCGTAACTGACTGAACTTTTCCTTTTTCAAATGGCTTGCTACGAATGGAAATGGACCTAAAATGCCCAATTGAATATAATTATTAGAAGCCATAATAGATGAAATATTCTATAACAAATTTCGAATAAATAGTACGCGTCGGTTTTTTCTTGTTTGTTTACTAACTCATTGAATCCGGAAGCGCAATTGAATTAAAAATTAAAAATAAAGTTTCCAGATAAAAACGCCATTAACTGTGACATTCCCGCTACCGTTTTATTTGGCAATGAAATGCTCTTTTAATAGAATTTGAAACCCGTTTAACAAACCAATTTTTTTATACGCCCAAATTTAATTAAACCAGTATGTGAATACGTTATTAGTTTTCGAAAAAAAAACTTTTCCTGTTTTAGCTCGTCAGTTTAAGTCCCTCCTGAAATTACGTGCTTCCTTTCAAAACAAAAGACAACTACTTACCCCCCCACGTGACTGATTCTATTACCTGTAATAGAAAAGACTTGACAACCGAATTTCGCGTGTAGGAAGTTTGACTAATTAGAATTGCTGTTGTGGAGTTGCCCTCCTCGCACAGAAACGTATTAGGTCTAATTTAATTTAACTTTTATAAGTTGATTATACGTGCGTTGCTTATCTGCGTAATGCCTAAACTAACTTTCTTGAAAATTCAAATTACCTAAGAGCAACTCGGATGCCAAACATCAAATGCACGACGAATTTCGGCGCGTAATACGATTCGGTTATTAAGTTGCTCCCTCAGCAACATGAAAATATATATTCGGCATGACAGAAGTTTGGAATTTGTTTACGAGGTAATTAGAGAAAATAAGTTTGCATAACCGAGTTTCTACATCTCTAACGTTGAAAGCGGAGGAAACTTTTTGACACAATTCCATATGCTTAGGATCTTACAGAGATGCAATTAATATATGCAACACCTACTTATTCAGTAGTTAAACCATGCGTGGTTTGGTAATTACAAATTCAATTAGACGAATATCTAATCATACAGATCCAATTATATACCTACCCCAAATGAAATTGCTTTTACGTACTCACTCCAGTAGTTTCACTACGAATTTGCACCAGTAAGTAAAATATAATTTAATGTGACTGTAAACGCAACCAATTGCTTGCGCAACAGAATGGTTATAAAGCCAACGTTCAGATTCAACCTCTATTATTGTTGCTCCGCTTCACATAATATAACAACGTGTAGCTCGTAATTACAGGATACGTCCGTGTGGCTCAGGTGCTTTTAAAAATTGCAATAAAAATTTAATTGCTACGCGAACGAGAAATACCATCCCAGAGGCGGAAAGTGTTAAAAGAAATAGCCCTTTTTGTTTTATTATACGTAGATGAGAACCCACATAATTTTCTTCTAGGATTTGAAAAGTATCTACATAGTTCCAAAATACATTGAAATTAACATGCTATTAGATTACGTCAATTGCTTACTAAATTATCTCCTTTGGTAATCAATTTATTCTTTACATAAAAATTACAAAAATGTAAAGTACAAAATGTTTCATAATCTCGAAGAACAGCTGCTCTGTAAGTAATCCGTGGAAAGAGCATACGTACGTTATTTGCTTTTCCAAAAGAAATAACATGCGGATTTAATATTTCAAAATTCACTGCTTTTTGCATTTACTTTTTAGTACGGTTTCACGAAAACGTCGTTCTTATCCAAAGTGAGGAGATTGAATCGCAGACAGGACTGCGGGAATTCGTCTTCAGCTTTTTATGCCTCTGAATAAGGAAGGTTTCTGGTCATATAAAAAACATCCTGAGCAAATTTTGTGACTCAATTGTAAAGTTGGGCACAATTCTCACATGCACGTACCTTATTGATTCTTTTTTGCAAGACCTAGGCGGCTCTTGGGATGTAGAAAGCTTTAACTTTCATGGCCAGGGACTTTAAAACGAAACTTAATTAAGCAAATCGAAATTATAAAATTAACTAGAGTTACATGGGTCGTTCTTGAATTAATAAAAATTATTTAAGATTACAAAATTTATCCTTCCTTGTTCTACTGGGGTCTCTCAGATTTGGCTGGCCACGTCCTTGCGCGTAGGAAAATGAAATGAATCTGCCAAAATATAATTGCCTGTCGCAGAAATAAAATTTGAGCTTCTAGAGCTTGCGAACTTAGGAACTTTTTTCTGATTTATATTTCATATTCCGGCGGGTAATTTATGCGTGTTATTTGTTTCTTCTCCATGTAAAACCAATAATACTTGACAAAACCGTGCTTTACTTGCTGAAAAATGTTTTCATTGACGCTAAATAAATTAAATTTAGATTTTCTTGTCACTATTAAAACGACAAGTAATCGAATAGAAAGAAAAACCTCGGAATATTTGGGGTAAGGAATATTAATTCTTAATGTTGTAAGAAATAATAATAATAATAATAATCTCTTTATTAACCCAAACCCAAAAAATAGAAGAAGAAAAAAGAATGAAACATTTTTACATAACAATGTAAAACTAAAAAGAAACATTAAGGGAACAAAATGGGTTAAGGGATTGTAGCTCAGAGTGGTCTCGAAGAGCCGTCTGTTCTTAAATGCTACAGCCCGCTCAGGGTATAAATAAAACGATACTACGCAAGCTAACTTAAACCTAAACTAGGCTAATAAGAAAATAGAAAAATGAAGAAGGTAAAGTAACAGAGAAAAACGGAAAGGGAAGAAAGGAAGGTAGAAAAAAAGGCAAAGATGATGAAGAAATGATGGAAATTAACCAGACATCTGTCGCTTTCTCACAAAATTATTGAAGACTCGCCTAATTAGGTGGTTGTTAGATTTCATGAAGTGTCTTTAATTTGGTAGTGTGTGTACTGAAAATGGCAGCTTGGCTACTGAAATACATCTACGTATATAAAATTACAATGAGCGGAGATTAATTTTTAATAATTTCTTAAATCATTACTTACTATTTTTGACATATAAAAGAGAGCTACTTTCGTGTGGAGATAGCATACAGACAGTAGTTGCGTGTGTGATTGTGCACATCACTCAATATCCAAGGGCGTGAGTTGCAATAAAAAATTGTCATAGTGCGTGATCAGATTCCGAAAATCCGTCTGTTTCTCTGTATCTAGTATCATGGTTTGAAGAGAAAACATTAATGCACTTGCCAATTACTTAATTATTACTTAATTATTAAAACCAACAACTCCTTATTTGATGTGCAAAATGCTATTTCATCCTGTTATAAAATTATTTTGAATTTGAATTTCCATTATTCAATTGGCTTCCGGTTGGAAGAGCGTTACGACAGCCAATTTTTCGTTCTACATTGCAAAAGAACTTCCTCAAGGTTGCTGCTACTGGCGGTGTTACCGTTGGCGTTATTTCTGGTACTGGTGATCTTACTGCTGTTTAGTCGATGAGACTGAGCAGTAGTGATGTTTATATTTGAATTTTACATGTATCTAACTTATGCTCTTCAATAATTTGACTAAATTAATTGTTACACACGGTGGTGGTGAAGTCCCGCACCAAGCTCGTAATTTGTTTATTTAATGTTTTTTTGCCAAATCCTGAAACAAGTAAATTTTTAATTTTAAAAAGACATATTTTAGTGCAAAAGTCGTTTCTCGATCTCCATTTGTTTTTCCGTTCTGACGTCATTATTAATTTTTTTAAATAGCAATAGATTTTGACCGTCTTTCTTGTCAGCAAAATGGTGGTATAAAAATTAGTAATCTTATACAAGAATTTCATTTAAATCACATTGAGTGCTTTTCCGACGTTTTTTGTAAAAACTAAACGTAGATTTTTCCGAAGTTATTATCGACCTTTGCCCCATATGTATGTCATAACTTCGGTTCTTTTCTTTTATATTAACAATAGTTATAGTAAGTGAAAGTTATTCGATTACATACTGTATTATTAAGAATAAGCTTTTGGTTATTTTTTGTAAACGATTTGTATATACAAATATTAATAAGCGGCTAAATACCCTTTCTATTCACAAGTTATGCCGTACATTTAACCCACAGGTAAATATCCTTTCCGTTATACCGCACATTTAACCCGCGAAGCAGGAGTTCTCTATTTTTTACATTTGTTTTGATACGTCACGTATTCAATGAATTATAAACTGTTAGAAGCTTTTCTTTTTTGTGAAGATTGGCTTTCTCTTTAAATCAATCACAAGGATTGTATTCAGGATTACAATAAAATTAGTACCTTACACAACAAGTTTTTTTTGTTCTATTATTTTAACCACTCGTCCCTCATAGTATTACATCTGCGAGTTTACATTGCACATTATAGTAATCTTCGGTTAGCTGGGGCATTTGAATCATATCCAATGCTTTTGAAAAGTTTTTTGTAAAAAGTAAACGTATATTTTTTTCTGGAGTTATTATTCACCTGTGCCCCCCCCCCACACACGTATGTCATAACTTCGTTTCTTTTCTTGTGTGTTAATAGTGGTTGCAATAAGTGAAACTTATTCGATTACACACTGTATAAGTAAAAATATAATTAATCTACTAATTGTGCAGTGTCATTTTTATTGTGTTATTTAAATATTGCAATTTAATTATTTTGGGAGTTATGTTTGAAGACGAAGTATGATTCTTTTACAGTCAAATTATATTGCCGCCAAATTATATTGTCTCTTACGTTAAACTAATACTTTTGCGGCATTACACGAAAGCAGACAAGAAAAAAAACTAAACTTTATTGAATTATATACTGTATTTCTCTTAGACAATGCAATTCTAAACTGGTCCATTCAAAAGCTGCCCAAAAAGTGTGCGTCTAAGAAGTTATGATTAACTTCCTCCACTCACTTCTTTCTTTTTTTCTAATGGTTAAGTTGTAAGGAGCAAAGAAAGATCAAAATTGTCTTCTTAGATGCTGTCATACTTTCAGTTATTCCAAATTAGCTTCCAAAATCTCCTTAGAATTTAGAATGAATTCATCAAGCCATTAAAACTTTGATCTTTCGAGGCTCTAAGGAGATGAATGATAACTGGTGCTATTTGGATTTAACTTCCTTCATTCGCTTTTGTATTTTTTTCCTAGAAATTTGGTTAATATTAAGTGATGACTAGCATGCAAGAAACGATGCTTTCAATTATTCTAAATTTTCTTAGAAATTAAAATGAATGCATCAAGGCATTTCAAGGTTCAAAAGTTCTATTTGGAGATCTTGTAAGGTGGGATGAGGCATCTAGGGAGATGAATGGCTTGCAAAATGACGTTAATTTCTCTGCTCACATCTACTTTTTTTTCTTTTTTGTGAACTTGGACGATATTAAGAGTCGAATAAGGAGATTTCAAATTTCCTCTTAGATGAGACCCAGACGGGATGGAACATCTGCGAAAATGAGACCTTCAAGCTTTGAAAGACAACCAACTTTCATGAACGATTCGTTCATAATGAAAGAATCATCCTGTGATGGATTCAATTACTCTCTACGATTTTATCATTCATATGACCCTCATTTGATACTAATTAATTATTTTTGTGAAAGTTGAATTAAGACATAGAGTTTGGGCGTAATTCTACAATTTTTCTCTCCCGTTCTTCGTGACATCTTTATTTAACCATGTTTAATCTGTCCCTCACAATGTATTGTGGGCGTGCAATTATGTAATTAGCACGCAGGTTTGTGCACTGTAATTATTGCCTTGCATGTGAAGGGCTTTAAGATAATGTTTACTTAGTTACTAAGTTATTTTATGAAATGTTATGTAAGCGGTTCCTGGATAGTTTGCTAAATAGTCCGAGAATGGAGGCGAACATGTGCTCCGTTCAAACGAGCTCCGCAATTATCAAGGTACGCAAATGGAATTTGTTGGTTGAGCGTAAAACAATTTGGCCCCAGAGTAAATATTTATAAAAGATGTACACTTTAATGTCGCTTTGTCTGCCATGAAATACATAAAATTTAATCTCATTCAAGCTCCCATCCGAATCTCTTTTTCCAAAAGAACATGCTTATTAGTTTGTGTTTACGATATACATACAATGTTCACGACGTAATCACATGTAATGTAATTGATCAACAACTGTTAGCTTGTTTACCGGCCATGCAACTTTAAACATGTATTGAGTGTGATTGAGTAGATTTTCAGAGTTGCACGCAAATAGTTGAAGTAGGGCAGTATGATTGCGGCAGCAAACAGTATGGGAATACACTTTAAACAAATATAGCACATCGTCCACTTAAATCAAACGAATTTACGTATTGCCGGGCAGAAATATAAAAACATCAGTAGCAAACCGTAGCTGAAACAGGGGGAGAGAAGTTTTACGAGCGTTACACCTCTCGAATGTGTTTGGTAATAATTCCAGTGGTATTCCAGTTATTCCTCGCCCAATTAATTTGCAACGTACAGACAACTATGAATTAGGTCCTCTACGTTTATCCCATGCTAATTTCGTTATATGCGCATAACTAATGTAGAAATCGAAATTACCTGCATGCAGAGGATGGTTATTAATGTTTTCATGTGTTTAGGTGGGTCGTTGTAATGTTCAAATTTAAAAGGGACTAATTTTTAGGGGGTACAAGATGCAGTGGATTATGTACTGTGAATAAAAAGGGTGGATATACTTTTCATGCTTTGGTGTTTGAATTGCCTGTTTGGATTCCTAGGTTCTATAAAACAGTTCCATCGATGCATCATTCTTTATGGCCGTATTTGTAGCAAATGCAACCATGGAATCCACGTAATTAATGAAACTACGTGCAGTGTAATATGTCTCTTACGCCATCTAAATAATCACTTCCGGGTTCATTTATCACTCTGGATTTAGATTGAATTTTAGAGGAGCAACGTTTAATTTTTTTCAATACAGTCTTTAACTGGGTATTAACTATTAATGTTAACTAAAAAAACTGATTGTAAACCAAGTTGTAATTGTAATTAAAATTAATTTTAAACGACGTAAATTTTAATCGGTTTTCCTTCTAGAAGTTTATCTTTGCTTCAAAGGCGTCGTTTACCGTTTGATTAACTTCCAAAGCAAAACAATCCTAAAACTAATAAAGAGCTACTAATGTGCAATTACGACCCACGAAATATTTCCCGGCGAGCACACCTTTATTGGCTAAATGAGAAAGTGTAATGAGAATTCATGAATTACTAGTGTAATTTTACATAAAGCTAAGCCTTTCAACGGCCTTCCCTTTTCATTAGGGCATGGAAATATTTCGCAGCTTGAATTGCCGAGCAACCACTAGTGAGTAAGGTACGCCGGGGATTTCAAGGGTAGCTCAGGTAAATTCATTTACACAATATTAACACAGCATCTCTAATTCATAAAAATCATTTAAATATTTTTTCTTTGTACGATTAAAAACGTTTTTGAGAATACTGTATCGTGCCATTTTTAGATTTCAAGAGTTAATAAACTTGTTGCACACGCTTGAATACTTAATGAGTTTCCAATTCCCCTTAATTAGCTGTGGTGCAAATGATTGCTCTGAAAATGAAACTTTTTCCATTTCCATTTGGTTTTTACTCGTTCCTCCGTTAATCTCAATCTCTGCGCCTTGTTCTAGAGTTTATTGTCGATCCGTTAATTACGCTGCCCTTTGTTAATTAACGATGCTTCACTGGTTTTGCTTCGAAAATGCCAATTTCTTTTTCATGTACACGTTAAGGAAATAATGAGTACCTAGATAATTATCATACAATTTTTTTTAATACAAGTAGATTCATCCAACTACATACATGTATAAAGTACGTGTTCAGCAAGGATTTTAATTCGCCAGGGGGGAAGAAGCGAACAAGGAGATGAGTCCCTACGAGTCCCCGAGGACTCGTTTCGTTTTTCAACCCCATTAACAACAAGTCGTGAATGCCTTGTAAGTGATGTTAAAAAAAAGCCTGGCTCAGGTAACTGTGACAAAAATTATTTCGTATTAACGTATATCCTGGTAGACAGAGATATTGCTGTATATTGTTGATTTTTTCGACTTTCTTTTTTATTTACGTTCCTTGCGTGTGGCATTAGATTTTTAATTTGTTTGTTACTCTTTTCTCCAGAGTTTGGTTTCCTTACTTTACTTATTTTTTCTTTCATATACGTAATTGTTTTCACGCGTTTCTTTATACCCTTATTTAGTTTTTTAAAGACCATTGAAGTGATTTCCTAAATTTACGTGTCTTGAAACGACTCCCTCCGTTTCTGACATAAGCCAATATCCTTGTTTGTGAGGATGTTTGAACGTATGGTTTCCCCTTGTATTAGAATTATTTTAAAAATTTTGTTCCTAGTCGGTTTTGATTGCAGTGTGTTCTTCGAACATCCTCTGTTTGGGGCCTCGCCAGCAGAAGCGTAGCTCGAGAATTCCATTGCAAACCAAACCGATCTGTCCTAGTTATTCGCAACTGCGATGTTATAGTAATGAAAAGTCTAAGATGCGACATCTTGAAATCGCTTTTTAACCTAACATTGTGCGAGGATTGACAAATTGCAGCCAGTTTGCTTCTTAATAAGTCATCCCATACAACTTTCAATACGTTTTGACAGCACGCTTGGCCGTCTTGCATGGGATAACATATTAAGTAAAAAACTGGCAGCAATTTGTCAATCCTCATGCAATGTTAGATCAAAAAGCGATTGAATGATATCGCACCTTAGACTTTTCATTAAAATTATTGTTTAAATCGGGGTAAATTGTTTGCTTAAATAATTCAGCACTGATGAGCTTGCGCTCTGAATTACTAAAGTTTAAATCTAATTTTACTTTTTAAAACTAATAGCTCCCCACTTTCTTATATTCACAATAAATATGATATTAATCTCTTTGTTATTTAAAGGTTGTGTTATTTTTTACAAGAACTCAAAACGTTTGAAAATGTACTTGTTCACATAACACCGCACAACAGCATTTCTGTTGCATCCAATATCATTCATGATTTTGAATAAAGTATTGGCTCTCATTGAGAAACTACAATCGGTTTTATTGCAACAGCTCTAGTTTTTGAAATATCGAGTAAAGATAGTTTCGTCAAAAAATGAAAGATTTTGAAATTTAACATCTTTCTAAGTAAATTTAAAAAGATAAAAACTTTCTTTTATAAGATTGGCAAGCATAAACAGTCTTTTGAGAATTCCTTTGAAGATTTCAACAATAGTCAGTCATCATATATGCATCTCAACGGCCTTGATAGCGTTCTTCCATAGTCCGAATGTCCTGATGAAACCTTTCTCCCTGTACCTCGCTTAAATCACTTAATTTTCAGGAAAACGGCCTAGGTAACTATGGTGGAAGTTAACCTTGATGCTTATATTGCAACCAAGCTGTTGGTAGTTAGTTAAAGGCGGATTCACGCTCGTACGCAGAATGTCATGTTGCAAAATTCAATGGGCACGTAGAAGTATGCACCTATACTTTCTTATGCGATCATTCTAGCTCGTACGCAGAAATTAGTGACGCAGCTGGCAGCACGTTTCACTAGATATTGGTAACGCAGAAGTTCGCAAGTATTCAACTTTGTACGAGCATTTACGTTGTCGTTGTACCAATGAGGTTAAATACTGAGTATTTACCGTCTCACTCTTTATGTTGATATCGAGTCCTCTTTGTCTACAGGGCATCTACCGACATAACACATCATTGCATTGTTTTTAACAGAGATACAAGATATCTACCCTCTCAACGCTGAGTATTTAGGTAAAACTGCGTATGAACAAAAACCCCCACTGATTTTCTGTTCACGAATAGTTAAAACTACAGCCAAGTACAACATCACAACGCGCGTACTTCTGCGTCACTTATTTCTGCGTACGAGCGTGAATCCGCCTTAACATGTCTTCAACCAGCCTTATTATTTGCGAGAAAGTTATTGATCACTGAAGCAAAGGAATTCCAAGCGTTTTTCTCAACATTGTTCATAGAAATTATAAAATTCGAATCTTTTAAAAGCTTTCTGATCTGTGGACCATCAAAGATATCAGCTTTCAGCTTCTCGAAACTTAAACTTGGAAATTTCCTTGAAATATATTTGAAACATTTCCTATTTTTAATCAAAGCCTTGACATATTGTTTCATTAATTCTAGCTTTATATGGAGACCTCTTGCTACTAACAGAACGTTAACAACATTATGCTTAAGAGGAATCAATGCTTCTCTTACAAGCCAGTCTTTCATAGTCCAATGTTTATTCTTAAACCCTACTATCCTATAAGCAGATAAAACAGGGATATTTTGTGTATCCACTTTGTTGACTCAAGAGTAGGTTGACTATTTTCAAGTCAACACGTATCAACTATTTATGTTCTTCGTACTTAATTTTGTTCAGGCCCAAGGAAATAGTAGGATACTGTTCCTTTACTTTGGCGGAATGAGCAATGGGCAAAGAACCAAGCTTATTACCCTTATTTAGAAGAACACATTTAAAACTGCGCTTGGAAGAATTCACAAAAAAGCGCCAGTCGTTAGTATCGTACTCTTCTAAACCCACTGCAGTCATCAAACTTCAAATATCACTGCAAAATACGAAATCATCCTCTTCAGAAAAAAAAAAGGAAGAACATCTTTTTCTTTAGAATTATATACTATATACGCTATATAGCTAGACTGACAGAAACTCACTAATTGAAATGTAGCTGATAGAAATATTGAAATAGTTTCCAAGAAAGTTTTATTTCGATATCTCATTAATTAGAGCTGACAGCGAAAACTGAGGATGTCTTTGGATTCACCGCCTTCTATTCAAAATTAACATAAACAGCCTTTGACATGTTTCTTGCAAACAAGTATTTCAAAGTTTATTTTCGTGTTTGGAGACCAATTTTCACCTTTAATTTACAAGTAAGTATTATTTGAAACACCTATTTACCACATCAAAATTGTTCATTACAGCTGTGAATATAGACATAATCCATATCATAGTACAATAGATTTAAAGTATAAAAATTAAAGAAACAAATATAAACAAGTCAACAAGTAAAATTAAATGTTATGTATTCACTTATAGAATAAAATGCCTGACATATAATTAGAAGAAAACTTTTCAATTTAAATCTGAATTTTTTTACATTGAGAATTCTACGAAATTCATTAGGAAACTTATTAAAAAGAATCTTGCGGTAATTATAGAGAATCATTATTTCTAGTAACATAGAAGAATTTATGTGCAGAAATTTGATTTACAAAACTATTATTAATACCTACGAGGTTTGTTCAACAGAAAGGTAACTTTTTATTTCTATCGAAAATATTTATTTATTCATCAATATCTATTTTGTTCCCTTCACAGTAATCCCCCTCAGATAAAATACACTTGTGCCAGCGCTGTTTCCAATCCTCAAAGCACTTTTGGTATGCGCTTTTTGGTATGGCCTTCAGCTCTTCCAGCGATGCGGTCTTTATTTCTTCAATCGTGGCAAACCTCCGTCCTTTCATGGTTCCTTTCAGTTTTGGGAAAAAGTTGCAGGGGGCCAAGTCCGGTGAATACGGTGGCTGAGGCATGATTACGGTGTTGTTTTTGGCCAAAAATCACGAACAAGCAACGATGTGTGAGCAGGTGCATTATCATCGTGATGCTAAAGCCATGAATTCTTTTGCCACCAATTCGGGCGTTTTCTTTGTATTGCTTCACGAAAATGGCGCATAACTTCAAGGTTATATTTTTTGTTGACCGTACCACCTCCCGGCAAGAACTCACGATGCACCATGCAACTGTAATCAAAGAAAACAGTGAGCAAAACCTTCACGTTTGACCGAACTTGGCGTGCTTTTTTCGGTCTTGGGTCTTCTGGCCGCTTCCATTAGGATGATTGCCGTTTGGTTTCGACGTCATAAACATATACCCATGTTTCGTCATCAGTTATGACCCTTTTGAGCAAATCTGGATCGTTCAACAGCTCCTGAGCGATGCTCATGCGATGGTTCTTTTGGTCACAATTTAGCAATTGTGGAACTTCGGTGCCACACGTCTCATGCCCAAAACATCCGAAAAAATTGCATGACATGAGTCAACCGATATACGGACATCCTCAGCGACTTCTCTAATAGTGATTCGATGATGCTCCATAACAATTTTATTCACTGCTTCAACGTTTTCATCGGTTGTGGGCATCGTTATTAACATCTTCTCGGCCTTCTGAGAAGAGCTTATACCACTTATAAACATATTTTTTTGCTTAAAGCAGATTTATCAAATACCACAGTCAACATTTTAACATTAACATTTAACATAGTTTATAGAATACTATGATGCACACTGTCGAATGCTTTCACTACGTCACAGAACATGGTTGCAACAGGGGACTCTTGTTTAAATTTTCGAAAGTAAACGATAAACAGTTATATATGTATAGCATCACAAGTACTCGTTTTTGATTTAAAACTAAATTGCAGCGGAGATAGTGTGTTGTAAGAAATGAACAAATTAAAGGAAATTTTTAATCAATACAATTCCCGCATTTGATTTCAATTTAACTCACTTTTTCTCTTTCAGGTGTTGCAGAAGCTCGTCGTAGTCTACTTCAATGTCTGCGATTTTTTGGTATTTCAAGCTGAACCCTAAGTTCTTTATCTAAATATACCAGCCTTAATGGTACATTTGGCTTCTTGTGGTACTTGTGTATTATCTCGCAGAATTCTATCCAAGCCGTCTGCTGCAAGATCTCGTCCACCCGCTGGATATCATCGTCTCTTAAACTTATTTCTACACCATCGTTCCTGGTACCATTCATTTTGATTTTATTTTTAGCTACTTGAAATATCTTTGGGTCTTTGTACTCATGAATAACAATAAAACTTCTTTTGTTTGTTAACAATTAAAATTTTGATAAGTTGTTTTTAAACGTTTTCAATTTTCATTTATTTTGCCTAATGTAAATGTCACAGCAATATGTACAAAGTGATTTTTAAATTCATTATTTATCAGAAAACCTTAGAAGGGCCGTTGAAACCACGCATCGTACATAGAAAGCAAAAAGAACGAATAAATATCCGGAAAATAAATATTTCGTATTCCGAAAAACTTTTTCTCCCTTTCTTATTCCCTCAGCGTGCGGTAAGTTTACTAGTATTAGAACACACTGCGAATGCACTCTACCGCGACAGAATCCCGCCGACCGAAATTTACAAAACAGCCACGTAAAACATTTTCCCTTTATCTGGGCCAAATAAAAATATAACCGAACAAAAAGAACCCGCGTTCCCCGAATGATTAAGAATAAGGGAGGCTCCGGGATAACGTCTCCGGCTGGAATGTCTCTAAGTGTAAACGATTTTCCTAAATGCACCGCAGGGATCCTCAACTCCACATTATTATCAAATAAAGTCTAATATGAGGGTATTATCTTTTCGGCTCGAAAGGGACAATCGACCAGTGAAAATTTACTTGCACGTGTTACGTAACTTCATATTAAAGTAATAAGAACATTTTTTATGAAGTAATTATTTGTAAGCGCAGAGTTTGAATAAGGGATTAAATTCAAAAGTGCAAACTAGAAGAAATAAAATAGAACATAAAAGATCTAATTCTGCAATATGTTCTATCTATTATCTACTATCTACTATTATCTAGTTACAATTTTGTATTTGAATTTTATAAGATGCACACATAAAAATTCTTAGGATAAATTATTATCCTTCTAATTGGTGGATAAAGTTTTACCTGAGAAATTGTAATGCTTAACAAATTTAGAGTTATTGTTATCTTCTTAAAATGCGTCTAAAAATATTTGTTAAAAAAGGTGAAATAATTTTACTCCAACAAGGATAAGCTCAACTTCTGTTTAAGTCCGTACGGTAAACATATTATCCATAATTCGTTAATTCAATAAGTAGGAGATAACCTACACTAAATAGTAAAATCTATCTATATTAGTGAAACATTTTTTTGTTGGTTGGGTCCGGCTTAAGCTGCTCTACCACCCAACCAACGGTGATAATATTGACATGATATTGAAAGGAAAAAACAAATTCATGTATATTACTAATTTAAATAAATTTATGCGTGACGGAATATATTACAAGTACAGTTGCTGTTGCGCAATCAATAGTTGATTCCGATAGACTACTTTAAAAGAACGGAACGACGAAAGACGCAGCAGCTCATGAGACATCTTGTTATAAATATACGACGAGTTATAACAGAAGGTCCTTTCGAAGAGGGCGGTTTTATGTAATGGTGTATGTAATGCACTAGTTCATCATGTAACATGTATCTGGGAACTGAGATACGTTGGGCAAGAAATAATATATACTTTGTGAACTAAACAGGCCATATGTAACTGTCTTCTATTGGACATATTTAGCCATTTAGCCTCCACCAACTTACATGATATGTGGTCTCTCCTTTTCAAACCATAGAAAAACCGCAAACATTTTTGGGCTTTCTGTATTCTCATTGAAGATATGGAATCTAGGCACTGGGCATAGACAGTATCACAGTAATTGAAATGTGAGAGCACAAGTGACTCACATAATTGAATTTTTAATTTTATAGGAAGGAAGTGTTTGTTCATGTACAGTCCCTGGCCAAATTATTAGACTCACAGTAATTTCAGTAATTTTTTTCTTATTTAACGGTGTATTTACAATGATAAAATTAAAAACAATGCTAATAATGGGAATTGAAGTATAAACAAAAATATTTAAAATTTATTACAAACTGAAAATTTTATTTATTATTAAAATTAATATTTTATTATTCCACCTCTCGCATGCACAAGGGCGGCGATTCTGCGCGGCACGCTATCAATACAATTTAATGCAATTTTTTTCAAATTTTCATTATGATTCCAATGATGGATGATTCTTTTAACTAACTGGATCTTTGTAGTAATATTTTCATTTGCCAATTCTCGTTTCAGAGATTCCCAAACATTTTCAAAAGGGTTCATGTCCGGTGAATTCCCTGGCAGTGGCAAAAGTGGTATTCCAGCTTGATCGAAATAGGTTTTAAAAGATTTAGCAGTGTGGCATGGAGCCCCATCCTGCATAAATATTTTTGGACCATCTCCAATGAATTCCCTGGCAATGGCAAAAGTGGTATTCCAGCTTGATCCAAATAGGTTTTAAAGGATTTAGCAGTGTGGCATGGAGCCCCATCCTGCATAAATACTTTTGGACCACCTCCAAACCATTTGTTTAATTAAGGAACCAGTCTGATCTGTAACACTTTTTTATACTGGTCCTGACGCATCGTACCTTCAACAAGGTGCAATCGCCCTAATCCCTTCCCACTTATCATAGACCAAACCATTACTGATTGGGGGTGTTTTACAGTTTTTACTACACAGTCAGTATGATGGCCTTCTTCGGATAAACTGACTTTTGTCTGTTATAATTTGAAATGTTGACTCATTACTGAAACAAGTCTGCTTTTGATACAATAAAATTAATTCAATACTGCAAATTTTATTTAAACATTATTTTAAATATAAATATTCTCCACTGATCAACAGTTAAATGTTTATGTGCATTAGCCCAAAATAGCCTTTTTTACCATGGCTGGTGTCAATTTTGGCTTCTTCACAGGTCTTCTGCATTTAAAGCCCAAATCATCTGTATGATTTGGGCAAAATTTCAGGCCACTCGATAGTGGCCTGAAATTTTACTGTTATGTCCCTGTTACTTGCCCTTCTATTTTCCACAACAATATTCTGGAGGATTCTTTTTTCTCTGGAGATAATAATTTTTTTCCTCCCACATCTACCATCACGGAGGTTATTGAGGGGTAATTTTCTTATAACTTTTTGATTAATGCGATGCACCGAAGCCTATGAAACTCCACATTTTGCAGCAATTTGCCTTTGACTAAGTTCAGTATGGCTCAGAAGGGCAATTACGGCAGTTTTTTGCTCTTTAGAAAAATCTTTGCCCCTTCCCATCTTAAAAAATCAAGAAAAGTTAAAAATTTGTTTTCACTCACAATTTAACAGTAACTTATTTTACTTGTATTAATATATTTTACTTGTATTGCACAAGAACAGTCACAAAATTTCGTTCTTACCACTTTTTCTGCACGCTTTGAACTGTTAATCTTCAGCAAATTTCGGTTGCAAATTCAATTTGAAGTAATTTAAATGTTGCCAACTGTTTTTCATTAATTTTGAACGTCGTGTGTCAACATGTTGCGTGAATATTATTAATTAATTTGGCCAGGGACTGTACAGTCGTTTTAATGAAGAATAAGATTTCTGAATTAATTTCCGTACATGAGACGAGACCGTAAGTCGCAATAAAAAAGTACACCTAAATTTTTTACTGATACGCTAAATGGAATTTTAATATTATCGGCAAATGTACTCATACCGTCTATGGCCCTTTGTCGATCTGCCAAATACAATAACTGACGATTTTCGAGGGTTAGTGTGCAATGAATGAGAGGCAAATATCATACTTACTCGCGATAATTCCTCATTAATTATTAGATCAGAGACCTTAAAACTATAATACAACTGCGTATCATCCGCATGGAAATGCGTATTGCAAAAATAAAAAATCTGTAGTGTATAGAGAGTACAAAAGGCGGTCCAAATATTGATCCTTGAGGCACTACCGATTCAATACTTTGAAATGAGGAAAGAACACCGTTTACCGCCACTGCTTGCATCCTGTTATAAATTTGATTACATTATTCACTGAAGCCAAAATAATGTAGTTTCGCACACATTAGCTTATGATTGATAGTGTCAAATGCTTTGGAAAAATCAATCAAGACAAGTACAGTTAAATCGCCACTTTGAAAATATCATCGCAAACCGCAAGCTTTGAAAATATCATCCGTAACCTTTAATAAGGCTGTGTTTGTACTATGACCCATTCTGAACCCTGATTGAGTGGGTAGTACTAATTTGTATAAGTTTACATATGTCCTGAACTGATTTACGACAAGTTTTTTAAGAATTTTGGACAAGACTGGTAACAGTGATATAGGTCGCAGATCACCAAAAGAATTGACTTGCTTTTCTTTCGCAATCGGTACTACCATAGCACGCTTCCAATCTTCAGGAAATTCACCACGAATCAAGCATTCATTAATAATGTGAGTGACGTATTTAGTTAAAAAAGGCAGGGAAAGGTTAACCATTTCAGTGGAGATTCCATCACATCCGCAAGCATTTGACTTAAGGCGGATTCACGCTCGTACGCAGAATGTCATGTTGCAAAATTCAACGGGCACGTAGAAGTATGCACCTATACTTTCTTATGCGATCGTTCTAGCTCGTACGCAGAAATTAGTGACGCAGCTGGCAGCACGTTTCACTAGATATTGGTAACGCAGAAGTTCGCAGGTATTCAACTTTGTACGAGCGTTTACGTTGTCGTTGTACCAATGAGGTTAAATACTGAGACCCGCCGTATTTACCGATTTCACTCTTTATGTTGATATCGAGTCCTCTTTGTCTACAGGGCATCTACCGACATAACACATCATTGCGTTGTTTTTAACAGAGATACAAGATATCTACCCTCTCAACGCTGCGTATTTAGGTAAAACTGCGTATGAACAAAAACCCCCACTGATTTTCTGTTCACGAATAGTTAAAACTACAGCCAAGTACATCACAACGCGCGTACTTCTGCGTCACTTATTTCTGCGTACGAGCGTGAATCCGCCTTTAATACTATGAATTACTTTCTCCACTGAACTTTCAGTAACTGTATGAAATACAAACAATTCTTGATTATCTTCACAGCGGTTATTGGAATAAAACTGTAAAATATCGAAATCAATATTATGACTCATTACCTTCACAGAATTTAAAAAGTACCGATTAATTTCATGAGGATCACTAAAAGCACCTGGCAGTGGTTCTTGAGTATGAGAGTTAATAACATTTAAACATTGAAGTGCTTGCCAAGAAGATTTCTGGTAATTTTTTTTGCAAATGAACTCCAGATATGCCTTTTTTAGCGCTTTATAGCAATATTAAAAATACTATGAAGACATTTATTGTAATTCCAATCTGTCACACATTTTGAACATATAAATTTATTGAGTACATTATTACGTAGCTTTATCATATTTCGAATCACATCAGTTAACCACAGTACAGGCGGTTTCGTTATTCTTACAGTTTTTACCGGAGCAAAAGTATTAAACAGAGTTAAGATATTGTCTTCTCAAAAAGTAACTTTATCATTTAGATCTACACAGTTAAATAGATTGTCTATAAACTACTCCAAATGCAACAGTTTTACCAGAAATTTTAACACTCATCCATAACTGTTCAACGAATGGAGTACCTTCAGTAGTAATTATTTTATAATGAAGTTGATTCCTAACATAAAATCCGACACCCCCTCCTCGACCAACCCTATCTACACGTAATAAATTATAATCAATAATTTTAAAAACATCCGATTCAATGCCATCATGTAGCCATATCTGCGTCATCGCTATTACATCAAAGAGATTACTTAAAATAATATCCACAAGATCCTGTGCCCAGCGACTGTATATTTAAAGCGGCTAACTTAAGGAAATGCATATTATAACATCCAGCTCGATCAAAACACTAAACAAAACACGTCTTCTTAAATACATATAACTGAAAATTTAATAAATAAAATAAAAGAAGCAAAGATTAGCTCTGCAGCAAAGTGTGATATCTTCCCACAGCTATACAGGTTGAATTTTACAACTAGGTGGATAGAAGTAAATTCGGACGAAGTCGTGTAGGAGTAGAGGGGGTTCTTGCCTGCAGTTCGAAGCGTGCAGGTTTTAGAGTTGTTTTTGAGCTACAAATATATATTTTTTATTATAATGTAATATTTATTTTAATTGTTCTTTATTTTTCTTCAGTACAAAAATTCAGTATGAATTATAGTGTACCTGAGAAAGTACAAATTATAAAGTGGTATTAACGAATTAATTTATTCAGAGAAAAATTTGTAGATCGTCCAATTCCTTCTGCTACAACCATCCGCAGAATTAATAAAAATTTTGAAAGATATTTAATATATTTATTATTTGTTGACCAGAATTACTTTAAGTTTATTTTATTTTTATCTTAATTCTGTAAAATCTTTCATTCAATTTGAGAAATCGTTTTTCTGTTACAAGAGAATCTTTATTATGTTTTTATATTATCGTTGTGAATTCTTTTTAATTTAACCATTATCAGAGAAGATTTTTCATTTATTAATTTCTGTAATGTTTATGGAAGTATTGTTTAATTACAAACAATAATAATTGCGTTATGTAAATGTATTCAGGCAATTATAACAATATTGTAACAAGAATTATTGAAATCCTTGTTAAAATAAAATTATTAAATACGCACTCATCGTTTCGCTTCCCAATGCGAGACAAGGCCGGTCGCCTCGAATACATCCGAGGCACGGTCGCCAACCTACTTGCTTCACTCAAGCTGTATACTCAACAAGTTAAGTATGCATGACTAAGGTCACTTAAAAAACAAAGAGAGAAAAAAAAATTTTAAACTAAACATGCATGACTTTAGAATAAAAAAATTAAATTTAAATTATTTACAAGAATAGCTCTGACAAATTAGCTCTGCAGTAAATTGTTAATATCTTCATTTGTGGCTTTATGTACTTTACCGTCTTGGCTCCAAAAAATATTTCCATCTCTAGTCTATGTATACGATGCTCCAAATTTTCCAATGGCTTTCAGTAGAACTCTATGACGTAAATTTGTAAGATCCTCTCTGGGAATCATCTTTAATTTTTTTTAGCATTATATACATCTGCTCTCTTCGTACATGAAGAAAATTTGATAATAACGGTACGTGGTTTTTCGCTTCGATCAGTGGCATGACCCACTCTATGACTTATTTCGATATCTCCTAAGGAAATATGAACACCCAGCGTATCATGAAAATTCTGCTAATAACATCATCGGTATTTTCGGATTGTTTTTCCGGGACTCCAAACAGTCTTAAATTGTTGCGCCGGGTATATTAATCCAAGTAATCAACCCGCAAATTATTATTCTTAATTTGAGTAGCATTGGTATGACTTAAATTATTTAAATCATTCAACCTGCCGTTGATAATGTCAAATTTGGCATCCATATCAGTCAAAATTGATTTCGTAACCGACGAAGATATCTGAGTAATTATGGCTTACATACTTACTTTATCGAGGGAAATAGTGTTTGACCGCTTAGACATTTTTGCTACAACGGGCTCAGAACAGGTTTCACTCACCGAGAGTATAGAGTGCACTCACGCTGAAAATTTTTACATTAATTTTTAATTATCAGGTAAATTAGTTAACACTGGCCAGCAAACATTATATAATTGTAGAGGAAACACTAAACTAGTTCATAAAACAGTTTTATGTAAATTCTCTAAGGAAGAACCATACAGAGAATTTAATTTAATTATTTCCTCACAAAACAACAAGGGGTAAAAGTTGCAATATTAACAAAAATGCACTTCTCTCTTTATAGTAGTTAAAATACAAGTTAAGATATAAGTGACCACCCAGCAGTAATGATTCCTTCTTTTGCTGGATAATACTAACTCCATTATGGATAGAAATGTTTGGCTCTTTCTGAATAATACTAATTCCGAAGTTACGTCTCTCTCTATTCTTGGATAATATTAACTCATTGAAAGATAGAAATAACTACCCAAGCATTAAAATCCCACCTCTGAAGGCAACAATTAACACTTTTTAAAGTCCTAACTCCGTTTATATCATCACAAGAAACAGATGGACGCGAGGGAACACCGAAAAGCAGTTGAAAAAGTATTAGAATTAACTCCAGATTTTTATGTGTGTACTTGCGGCATAAGATGAGTTATAAAGTTATCGTTTGCTTATTGTTCAATAAAAACATCCGGAAAGAGTTGACAATAAAATAAAAGAATATGCGATTCGCAGAGAAACTTTCACGGAGACAATGGAATTAAAAGTTGAAGTGATTACATTCAATACACTCCAGTAACGCTACGAATAAGTAAAATTTAATAGCCGAGTAAAATATATTTCTTTTGAGGACGCGAAACTTCTTCCAGTAACTTCAACAAATTAGAGGACAGACTTATAAATAATACAATTGGAGTACGGAAAAGTTTACAGTGCAGCAAACTGCCGTTGCTTGAGAGTTGCGTCGAACTTTCAGTTAATACATTTATGCGTGGCTTTCTATACTTTATTTTCATCGTAAGTAACTCAAAGACATAAAATATTTCAAATATGTGATGTGCCACGTGGTGAAAGCTTTTAATAGTAAATTGTTAAAAGCTTTCACGTAGTTTGCTGCTTTTAATTGTAATGTAAACCAAAAATTACAATACCGCGTGAAGACCTCTGTAAAATTTTAAGCTAACATATATGTGTACTTTTATATCCATGTTCGATGGCCACCAAACAAAAACACTATTATTTTGTAAAAGCGCAACTTTAAACTTTTTGCGCTGCACCTGCACAAAATAACAACGCACTGAAAATAGTGTGAGTGCTTTGAAATTGTGCACAGCGCCCTCATACTTTCCAAAAAACGGGGTGAAATTTACGTTGAACTGTAAATATTATTTGTGCAGATGGAAGAGAGCTTTTATTCCTCCAGTCATCCTCGGCGAAGTCTTTATTTAATGTTTCCTGCGAAGTATTTAAATTCAATTTCCATGGACTTTCGGATTTAAAAGTAAAGTTTCGCCCGCCGACGAAGTTTCTTCAGTCGCGAAACAAAATCTCTTATTCGACCTGCCCGACAGAAGGCGATCAAATTATTCAATAATTCAAAAAAATAATCTTTGCTGCCCCCCTCCCCTCGTTCTTATGGTTTGATGTTAATCATCGGACGCGGGCTGAATTAAAGGGGCGGGTCTGACGCGACGAGGCAGTAATATAAAACCCTCGTAAATTTCCACGGTTACTTTCGCCTTGCATGAAGGATAATAGCTGGCTTATGAATTTGATTATACGGTGACCTAATATAGGTACTCAAAAAATTTATACTCTTCATAAATTTTCAGTTTTAAATTTAAGATGGATTACTAGAGCAAAAAAGGAGATATATGCAGATATTTTTTTTATTTTATACTTTGTCGATCTCACCATTAAAACAACATCAAAAAATAAAGTCCATCCTTGCCTTAATTACAAAGCTTACACACATGAAACTTTTTGGGATAAATTGTTATCCTTCTAATCGGTGTTACAATATGTGTAACGTTTTACCTGAAAAGTTGTAATGCTTAACAAATTTAGTTTTATTGTTATCTTTTTCCGATCAAAATGAGTCTAAAAATAAGTTTTAAAAGAAGTGAAATAATGTTAGTCCATCAAGGGTAAGTTTAACTCCTATTTAACACCATACAAAAACAAATTATCCATAATTCGTTAATACCGATGTAATAACAAATGACACCATACAAGATACAAGCTTTATTTACCGGGGAATATTGGCAAGGCCTTATGATCGTCTTTATTCCACTTCCTCCAGATAGTTTCATATTCTAGTGCAATAAAGAATTCAATTATTTCCACAGAAAAGAACAAGAGATAAAAGTTGCAATATTAAACAAAGTGCGTTCTTCTGTTTGTAATAATAATAATAATAATAATAATGATCGTTTATTTGCTATCAGATCAAGAGATCTCAGCAATTGTTAGCTACAAACAAATAAAAAATAGTTAAGATATTTATAAATAAAAGTGATATAGAAAACATTCTGTTACGGAAATTTGTCGAAATTCGCATCGCCTACTTAATTTAACAAAACAAATTATCTTGAAAAGTATATATATATATATATATACACACTCAGAGACAAATATGTATCTGTAGGTACTAATAGCAAATAGCAAATTACAGAGATCATCCAATGCAACATAATGGTCAGCTGGCAAATTCTGTCGAAAGAAACTCATGTATGGAATACAGAGCACATTTCTCAAGATGATACTTAATTTGTTTTTTGAAAATTTTTTTAGAGTTTAACCGCCTCATTGTTATAGGAAGGTGATTATAAAGTTTAATTGCTAAATAAAATACACTGTTATGAAATTTGGCAGTTCGATGGGTTGGGTTAAGCAAAAGTTCTGCAGCTCAACAGATCGAATGTTATAATTTCTAAATTCGCATTCTTTAATTAATAAATGTTCATTGTTTCTCATATAAAGGAGACAATTGAAAATAAACAAAGAAGGTAGTGTTAAAATATGTAATTGCTTAAAGAATTTTTTACAACTTGTGCGTGGACTAACTTTTACTATTGCTCTTATTATACGTTTTTGAATAGTAAAAAGCGAATTGGAGGAAGAGGAGTTTCCCCCAGCATAAAATGCCGTAGTTTAATTTTGATTGCACGCATCCATAATAAAACATTTTAAGAAAATCAAGAGACACACTGCCATTTAACCTTCTTAATAAAAATGATGCAGAATTTAATGATTTCGACAATGATTACTCCATGTAAGACTCGAATCAAAAGTCAATCCTAAGAATTTTACATTATTTTCTACCGGTATGTCAATATTTAAATTTTGTAGTTTATGATTATGACAATTCAGCGAATAAGGGATTAACACTGTTTTGTTAACATTTAACTATAAACAACAACACCATTCGGTCATATTTTTAAGTATCACATCTAGTTTATGTAATAACTGTTCATCAGTCCTGCAATGAAGAATGGAGGAGGTGTCATCTGCATAATAAAAGGTATCACCCATTTGAATAAATGTATTTAAGTCATTAATATAAATAATAAAGAGGAGAGATCCAAGAATACTACCTTGCGGAACCCCACGGTTCATTTGAACGGTTTCAGATAACACGCCTAACCATGAAACAGTCCGTAAACGATCATTTAGAAAACTTTATATCCACTCTAAAGAAAGACCATTCACACCATATTGGTGTAGTTTATAAAGTAGCGTACTGTGATGCACAGTATCAAAAGCTTTCGTTAAGCCGAAATAAATTCCTACTACTTTTTCTCTTTGTTCAAAATTACGCAAGATAGTATTATAAGCCAAACATAAGGCATCATTAGTTGATAACCCTCTTCTAAATCCAAATTGATATCTACTAATTATTTTATTATCATCAAAAAATTTAACTAATCTGACTAGCATTGCTTTTCAAAGATTTTAGAAAATACAGAAAGAACAGAAATGAGTCTTTAATTTTTAATATCAGTTTTTGCACTTTTCTTAAATACAGGAACGACCCTCACAGTTTTAAGAACCGATGGAAAGGCACCTTCAATAAAAGACTGATTGATTAGTTTGCATAGTGGAGCAGCTATGAACTCATCAACATATTTAAGACTCATATAGGGGATTTCATCCAATCCTGCAGATTTGTTATTGGAGACAGAGATTATTATGTTAAAAGTTTTGACCTTATTGATAGGATGTAAAAAAAGACTAGAACTAGAACCAGTGCACTTAACTTTAATAGGATCCTTCAAAGATTGACAGACTACCTCATCGACAGAATTTACAAATAGCATTATGATATCTTGATGATTCTTAAAATTACAATTTTTTACATCGCTGATAGATATGAGTATTCTGGTGGCAGTATTACCACTCACACCGGTAGGAACATTCAAATAGCTATGCAAGGTAAAGGATTCAAATAAGTCTGCAAGATAAAGTGATTCCGGCGTATGCTTAGAAAAATCTATGTTAAAGTCACCCCCAATGACAATGTGCCCCTTGAAGGACATAGAAACATCCAAAAAAAGATTCTAAATTTTTGGGAGATCTGTACAAATTCAGTAACAAAATATTAGTTGATTTCAGGTGTAACACCGCAGAGCACATTTCAAAATTTTTCTCACTAGTATAAACATCACTAACAGTGTAGGGTTTGCATAAAGACTGCAGCGAGTTTACAACATACAACGAAACGCCACCTCCTTTGTAGGTTGTACACCTAGAGAAAGATGATATCAGGGTATAGTTATCCAAATTGGAAATTAAAATTTCGTTATCGTTTAGCCAATGCTCGGTAATAAACAGGAGTTCTGGATAATTACAGTCCTTTAAAAATATATTCAATTCATTAATTTTATTACGAAGGCTGTAGATTGTTACAAATCGTATGTTAGATGATGCACAATTCCAAAATTTTGGCCTATTATAGATCTATGGGGGTCATTTGAATTATTATCGTTGTAGTAGTTAAAGTAGAAGTTAAGATACAATTGACTGTCCCAACAGTAAAGATTCTTTCATTTTCTAGATAATACTAACTCCTTTAAAGATAGAAATGCTTGACGCTTTCTGGATAATACTAATTCCTTTAGGGATACAAACTACTACCTCAGAAGTTAAGTGTCTTTCTTTTCTTGGATTATATTAACTCTTTCAGAGATAGAAATAACTACCGAAAGGATTAAAATGTCACATTTCAAGACAATGTTAACACTTTTTTTAAAGATAAACATTTTAACACCAGTGACGGATGGACGTGAGGGAACACCGAAAAGGAGTTGAAAAATTGTTAGAATTAACTCTGTATATTTTTGTTCCTTGCCAATACTTTTCAATTTCTAATTGCCACGTACGTTTTCCTCTCTCTTCTTCTAATCCTGGACCAACCATGTTTCTGGTTATTGGCATAATTATCTCAACTCTAGAGAGTTTAATACAATACTTGTAGATGGCTAGTCCGAAACTGTCTGATATACTGGGTGTTTCATTGAAGATGCATCAGGTGTTTCAGTGATGATACACCAAATTTCGTTTCTGATATTAATTGGAACAAAATATTTTAGTACAATTTTGCAATCGGAGCAACTTGAAATTTGCATTAATTGGAGTCGACAAGTTTAGAAATACTGCAGCGATTTAATCTCTGTGTCCGTGAAACAAAGCGAACGATTTAAATTTATTTATGAATGGCACACGGCTGCAAGAAGGCAACAAATCTATCGTAAACGAAAGAATTTATGAGGGGTTTTTAATTCTGCCCTTGACCGCAAGACGTGTTAAAGGTGATTCGAAAGCGGGCGGATTACGAAAACGGCTCCACTCCTTACTACAACGTTAATAAGAACGGACTAAATGTATTTCATCGTATCATCTGAGGCATGACATTTTATGGAGCAATAAAGCAATAAACCGATTCTTTAAACGAGGGTTAAGGCAGGTTAAGAATTCTGTTCGAACTCATCTATTGTACGTTTTAAAAATATACGATTCACCTCTTTCTTCGTTTTTCTCAAAATCTATTCGATTAAAAAAAATTAATAGAAAACTTTTATTTCTTTTCACTATATCTACCGTCATACCGAGTTTGGTGCATCTTCATTGAAACAGGCTTTATATCTTCTTATCCATGTTTTTACATTTTTATATTTTTCGTAAAACTTTCACATTCTTTCAGCCATCCTTTCTAGGCTATTTTCCAAATTTCTTACAACACTCTCTCCCTCTTCTTTGTCCTTTGCTTTTCTTAATATATAAACTTTTACTTTTCTAGATATGCATATTTGTAACATAGTCAATCAATAAAAATTATCTTAATCTACAACTTATCAAAATTTTAAGAAATAAAGTAAGTTTAGTGAATCAACGATTTTTAGTTAATGTGAGATTTTAATGTCGACTTTGAATACAATCTTGTGTAACTGTAATCAGCGTGCTTTGGCTCTCACATGAGTTGAAGAATAAGTGCTATAAAAATAAGTGCGCTTGAGGAAATGGCAGACACTTTCTTTCATAGCAAAGTTCTTTCAGTATTCATGTACTTGCAAGACATTGCTGTGTGTAAGAGACTTGCTCATTGTCGGTCTTAGTTTCCCTTGCTTTGTTTTAAAACATTTTGTTTGCATTGCAAAATTACTTACCAAACTGTTAATAGTTTTTGAATCATTAAAATAAATTCAAAATATATAAAACATCTTTCGGGTTCAGAAAAAAAAAATTAAGGCAAAATCTGTTTTATATAATTATGTACTAGGCGGAGAAAAAAGCTCTCCAAAAGAGTTCCTGAAATTCATTATTCTGTGTGCTAAATGCGTTTCAGTTTTTCGCGACAATCAGTCACGACGGGCAGAAATGAAATCAAATAACTGTTAGTGTCTGCAGCAGAAACATCGTTATTGCGCCGTCACAGCCACCAACACAATCAACAAAGAGGCAGAAAAATTATTGCAGCTTCATTTCCTGTGATAGAGCCGTTCCAGTAACTGCAGTTATATTGTGTTGATAGACACCAACAACATGGGTCACAAATAAATTAAACGGAAACTTCCTCAGAATTTTATATAAATAATCATCATTAAGCTATTAATTTATAGTTTTTTCTTTGGTCCATATTGGGCTGGAAAGAATCTAATTCAACGAGAATAGGTCATTCATTATTTATTTCAACAATTAAACAGCAGATATGCGAATCATAACTTACGTATGATATAATTACACCCAATTCCTGAATCAATTCGAAAAGTTCACACTCAGCGCAATTTACTATCACGGGTTGACTAATTTACTTTGTCCATCGAATTTTGTCGGGGCAAAGACTTTGAGTAAAAGCGCAACGATATCTTGCATAGAGTGGCAAAAAAAAACTGAGAATCACTCGTCAACAATAAATTCAGAGAGAGCGTAGATAAACTTCTAAAGTAAATGATTTATTCCACGCTTAGAAATTCTATTCTCAATCTTTTTGGGAATTTGATATTTGTTTGTATTGAATTGCCAGCTCAATCATATTTCTAGCGTGTACCTCGATGTCTTGTTTACATTTGAAATAAGAAGAATTTGTTATGATATTTTGCAAGTGATATTTGGTAAACTGAAATAAATAATCTCTGGATGTTAATTACGATCAGTTTAAATTTCTTGCTCATGCGAGTATGAAATACACTTTAAACGAAGTTAAATAATTTATATTGCATCGATGGGTGTATTTTGATGTAAATGCGATACACGTCGATTGCAATTTGCATATTTTAGTTAACGTTTGTGCAATTATGTTTAAAATTTTCTGTGCGCGCGTTTGAATAAACACAATGCCCTTCAGAGAAGTAATTTCCGGCCACAATTATTCTGTGTCATTTTCAAAATTTATATCGACCAAAGCAAATAGATTTAAAAATTATTATTATTAAGTAGACGTACGAATAATATATTCATTAGTCGAAATTATGATTATTATCTCCATGAAATGGAGTATATTAAAGCGTGAATTGTATACTTCTGGTGTTAATAAAAAGAAAATCAGAACGCAAGAAAAATACATAAAAATAGAATATCTCGTTACGTGAGAGCTTTACGGCCTATAAAACGTAATAAAAATTCCCCCAAGAATAACAACTAAGACCGGCAATTTCACATTATGATTTAGGGAGACAATGTATAAAACGTACCAAATTTTGTAAGTTCATGAGAGGCAGAGTAACCCGGCGTCAGCTTATGCGCCGGCCACACGGAGGATGGGTTAGTGACTCGCATGAATATTTCATGCAAATCTGCGATCCTCTCCTGTAAGCCACCCTCAGCTGCATATTGAAGTAACTTGGTTAGTGGGGCCCACTGACTTGAAAACATTTCGTTGTTTGATTTAAGGTTTAGCCCAGTGATTTTCTTGAGATGTGTTTGTAAAACAGAATATATTAAATTTGTATTCGGATATAATCGTCTCTTTTTATTATTACCTCTAAAAGATTCCGTAGCTTCGCATTATTACACATACATACATACATATAAGTAAGTTTGACGAAATTAAATTAGGATATGAAGGTTTAAATTTGCCTTTTGAGGTGATCGATAGTTTTATTTTGTCCCTAATGGAGTGTCCAAGGTCCAGGTGAATCAAAATTTACATGCACTTAGGCCACAATTTGGGCCGATTCTTCTACCCTCATAATCAACAGTACATGACAGACAGCACTATTCAAGCCAGCTCACTTTTTCGACGAACCGTAGAAGGTCTGACAGAGTAGCACTGTGAATGGAACTCCTAATGGAAGCGAGTGCAGAGCAATCACAAAAGATATGCTCAGTTTTTCTTCCTCTATGTGCATATGTTTGTTCAGTTTGCAATGGCCTAAAAGTATTCCTACGAGTAGACGTAGCCTTCTTCTAGGTAGTTGCATATAAACTCGTGTCAATCTGAGAGAGAGGCAGTTATAGCCTCTTTCGTTTGATGACACCTTGATAAGTTGATCTATCTATCGATATGTCGATTTTGGGATCCTTTTTTCAGAAAGGCAAGACATTAAGACAGACTATAACCGATTGAGGGCCCCAATGAGTTCATCTGCCTCCCCCTTACCATATGTTCCAGCGTGTCCTTTAACCCAAATAAGTTGCAGGATATTGTATTTGGCCAATTGTTCTGTCGTGGCATTGGACGAATTTATTTGATCTAGAATTGCTCTTACTCCTTCCATAATGATAACTAAGTCTACTTGAAAGAGTTATTAGTTGGCCAAGTATTACGCTTACGTGAAGATCCGAGTCGTCGGAAAAAATTCCTACTCCTGTTCCTTCCGGAGTCTTAGATCCATCAGTGGGTGCATCTTCAACGCTCAAGGAAATACTGAAGTGCTTCCTCAATATATATGTAGGTCGGAGGGAATCGACTACCCTCCAAAACAAGGTAAGATAAGGTGGTATCTACTTCCAACGCCTTTATTATTCCATACACTTTTTGCCCGCAGTCTCAGGGCCGATCCCAGTGTCACCTCCACCACACATATATTCAGTGGAGGGAAGCCAAGAGTGATCTTTAAGGCTGGTGTGCGAGTGGATGATCTCAGTGCATTCATACATGCCAGTCTTTGTACATGCGAAAGCTATGATGCTGTTAACGATAATCTGACTCTGGGCCACCAGACCAATACCCCATAGCGGAGTATGGGTCCAATTATTCAGTGGTCATTTGGTGATGGTCGGCAGAGTCCGTCCAAAGCACGGCGACACTGTCAAAACGTGACACCCGCCTTTGCCACCTTTGCCACACGTTTATTCCAACTCAATTGTCAAAAATAACTCCTAGATGTTTGACTTCGCTTCAAAAGGTTAGTTCAGTTTGGATCTCAACTTTCGTCTTTTTTGTGAACAAATTCACTTCCGTCTTTGAGGTATTAATTGTCAACGAGTGTTCTGTGCATCAGCTATCAATCAATTGGAGTGCCCAGCACTTGTTCAAATCTTGCATTAAGCAGGATAGTTATATCATTTGTTTATCTCTTTTTTTTCCTTCATGACCAGAATTCGTCTGCAAAGGATGCACCGAAGGCACCGCAGCCATTTAGGCTTATTGTGGTCGCCCTGGTTCTCTTATCGCAACCATTCAGCGAGGCATGTCCCCTGCACCAGCTGGTACAGGTTTTTCACTGATTGCGTGTTGAAATTTTCGGGAACTATCATGAGATGTCCGAATATACGCTGTCTAACGATTTGCCATCGAATCAGATCTACACAAAATGTGCTTTGCTGTCTCATGTTTTCCATTGCAGAGTATCCAGTTTAGATCCCCATTGAATTTGCCGATCCTCTACAGATGCTCCTTAACAGTCAGGGGTCCTGTTAGTAATCCCGTGGTGATCTCAAGTTGCGCCCTTAAAGTCAAAAGTTTTACAGCTCCCTTTTTGCAAGGATCTCTAAGGAAAGTCTTGCTGTGGCGATGTCCTGGTCTGCTTAGCCAGTATCTGTTATGTTCCTCGCTTATCCGATCACTAAAAAAGCCCCGAATAGCGTTATTGGTTATACCTAGGACAGGTTCAGGGTCAAGGTATGCCATACCAGCACCCTGTCTGACTAGTTCATCGACCCGTTCGTTGCCGATAATAACCCGATGACCTGGCACTCACACCAGCGTAACGCAGTTGTAATCCGCCAGGTCATTGAACTCACTTAAGCATTCCCACACCAGTTTGGAAGAGATCTTTGAGCTTACCAAAGCCTTCAAAGCCGCCTGGCTATCGGTTAGCCTTCAAAGCCCCCTGGTTAGGATAAAGATCCGCTTTTTTGTGTAAGCCCTCCTTTTGCTTTCCCGCGCACATTGTAGTATGGCGTATATTTCTATTTGGAATACGGGGGCAAATTGGCTGAACGGGAAGCATAACTTCTCCTTTGGTCTATGCCCGTAAATTTTAGACCCGGCACCAGTCTCAGTTCTGGAGCCGTCCGCATACCTGATCAGACTTCCAGGAAGAAAGTTCTGTACAGGTTCTGATGTTCAGCAGATTTATTAATTTCTATCTTAATGAGCAGGTTTATGTTGCCTTTGGGAGCCATCTAGTCCATCCTCATATCGAGTAAAGGACCCCTTATGCTGCCAACAATACTTGTATGACCCGTACTTGTATTAAGTGGGTGACATGAATGCTGCAATCTGTGGAGTCCTCGTCTTGCCTCTCTCATTATCACAATGTGCAAGGGAGGGAGGTCTAGAATGGTTTCCATCGCATCGGTGGGTGTTGTGCTCATCGCTCCCGTTATACCTAGACAAGCAAGTCTTTGTACCCTGCTCAGTCTAAGTTTGGTGGTTTCCTGCTTGACCTTGGGCCACCACACCGAAGCCGCATAGGTTATTGTGGGTCTGACCATTCTGGTGTACAACCAATGCACCATACTTGGTTTTAAACCCCACGTACTGTCATAGGCTCGCCTGGCCACTGCGAAAGTGGTCATCGATCGCCTGAGTATCTTGTCTAAGTGTAGGTTCCTGGTAAGTTTGGAGTCAAAAATCACTCCAAGGTGCTTTACCTCCCCCGACAAGACTATCTCATTTGCACAAAGACGTAGAGGACCTGCATATCTTACTATGTAGGAGCCTGCTCCGTTAAGTGACGGAGGAGGCTGTCCACTGCTACGTTCCATTGTAGAGGTGATAAAGCGCCATCTTGAGAACAGCCTCTGCTTACCGTTCCCCTAAAGGTTACGTTTCCTATAATAATATGTACGGTTATGTGTTTCAAGAGCTGTAAAATTCTTTCCCGAAGAATGCGGTCTACTTCATGTTCACGTAGTGCTCATTCGACAATGTTTAAGGTGTCTAAGAATAATCGCAAAGTGAATATTTTGTTATTTATGGCTTTTTCTATCCGCCCAGTTATAGTAGGTACCACGAATTCTCTAGATTTACTTGCTAGGCAGGCACGTTGGTTAGAAGAACCCAGGTCATACATGTACTAATTTTGTTGTTGTCGTTTGAATGTAGATGACATATGAATTTGACACATAATAATCGTTTCAATTATGCAATTATGTATCTCTGCATATGTTACACAAAATCCAATGTAACATCAACAAGCTTACAAATAACATTTTGATATTATATTACGTTTCTGTATAAAATATTCATCTAGATTCCACTAGTAGTGTTTCATTTAAATATTCAATTACATTTAATTAGTTTCCACTATAATATATAGAATTATGTTTAGTTTATTCAATATGCGATATACCTGTGTTTTGTTCAGTGTCGTTGTTACAAAAATTTGTTTTAATTCCTGAAAGCAAATTAAAATCAGCGTTATACATTCGATGGAAGAAAAGCAATTTATGAAATAATAGGGTGTTTTCGGTCCGGATTACTGCCGACGAAGGGGCATTCGATTGTTAATTATGAAATAAGGGCGCGCGCTTGGGCCTCGGATTAAACCAAATTGGAACGAATTAGATTTAGAAAATTACTGCCCGCTTTACGTGTCACATAAACATATTAAACATCTAATCTCTGACGCTGGGCTCTTGTTTAAAACCCCGTTGAAAAGTAATTATTATATTGCACCATTAGTAGACCACCCGCGCAAATAAATTTAGGCTTAATAGGGTGTCCAAGAATATGGTCCAAATATCGAAATTCATTCATTATTTGTATACGGAAATGTTTCTCCTTAACTTATTCGATTACGCACTGTATGATATTTAAAAACGGTTATTTTATGATTCTATTTTTAATACATCCAATTGTCATTTCAAACGGGTTTTGCAGAATCCACATGCGTATGTAGATGTTTGTATGTATTTCATACTTTCGGTACGTGTTCCCCGTATGTACGTAACGTCAATCTATATAATCTAATTTCGTTGTTGTTTCCAAACACTGCAAATGAAAATTGAATAGCGAAACTTTTTGCGCGAGTTTTGTAACACACTCGTTGAATAACCATCAGGATGTTGTTTTCAAATACATTTCGACAGAAGAATATAATTTTTTTTCGTGAAGCCCAACAAAATTCCTGCATCATTTGCTGCAAAACCATCGAGCAAGCAATGAACACGAGTGTTATTCATGGAGTCGTTGCGGCCGGGCTGCCAATGAAATCCGAGCTGCGAATTACTCTTCTAAAGGAGTTTGCGACATCGCAGAAATTACTGCTATTGCCTATCTTTCTCCATTCTCTATGCGTCTTTTTCGGGATAGTATAAAATCCTCTACTTTTATTTGCGAATATCAATCGGGTCATAAACAACCTAAAATAAAACTTTCATGATAGAAGTAACATAAAGTGATTATGACTATGAATTTATTGTTATTTTTACGTTTTCAACTTTTTTTTATTTTTATTTGATTCTCTCCTCACTGGCCGCAGAAGCTTTTTATATTTTGCTGATCTGATGAGTCATACTTAATCTATTTAAGTATACTTTGCAACAAAGTTTATGCTTAACATGGAATATTTGCTTTAAATTTGTGCTGATCTTAGTTAATCTTATGAGATTTAGCTTAGGAAGCGGAATCATAAAACGTTGTGTTTATTAATACATCCTGATAATATAATCTGCACATTACGTTGGTTGGGGCAACCTACCCCACGATGCTTTCTAGACTGTTTGAAAGTTCTGCCTGGGAGCGCAAACGTGTACCAATACTGGATTCAATTTCATTAATGGAATCGCCTTTGGCTGAATGTCGGAGCCGAGATAAATATTCTAACATATCAGCAGTCTCAATCGAGATCAGTGCGCTGATACAGACTTAAATATCGGTGAGCTCTTGTCGGACAGAATTTACGCAGTATAAGTAACCAACCTCTTAGTACAAATCACAAGGAAGTTTTTTTTTGTTAAGTTATTGGAGTATTTCTGCCTATAATATTGTTGAGCTTATCTGTGCGAAATAGAGTTACTCATATTCCACCAAATGTTACCACTGGGAATAAAAAAGCTCAAAGTAAAGCTGTTGACTTCTCGAGGTTAGCGGAGGCGGGTGGAAAAAAGTGTATCAACAGAATTGCGTGACTTCAGTGCCCTTTGTTATGAAAAATAAAAATGAAAACAATGTGTTTGCTACATATTGTTTGCTTTGTAGGAGAAAAAATCATGCGCGTGAATAGATTCTTTTATTGATCATTTGACGACGGTTGGATTCTCAATTGCCGTTTTTTCTTTTACATTAAATGTGAAAGTCCTTATTGATCTTTAAGTATTGTGAGGGACGGATGAATTATCCTTTACTTCGAATTTGCCAATTAATTTGTATCGTTGAGACACTATGCTCCTTTAGATGTTACGACGAGAGTGGGAGATAAAATCTATGTCTTAATTCAAACTCTACAAAAATAATTAAACAGAAACAATAAACAATTTGTACTTCCTTTCTTCACTCTTTTACCAAAATTTTAATCAAACCATGAAAGACCCAACTAGCAATTTCTTTGCTTGTACGTTTCTGGTTTGAGTTTAAATTAGCCTTCTTTATATACTGGAAATTCCGATTACGAAAAACCTTACATGTAGGATACTTGCCCTATGAGTCGTCCTAGATTTGTCCATCCTTAGTCATGTTTGTTTGTGTTTACATAATGCCGCTTTCTTTGATGAGTCACTTCGATGACTGTTTGATAATGCAATATGTAGCTATTTTGAACGCAAAGGTCCGCCTCATTATCACGACGGCCTAACCTATGAAAAAGCAAGTTTGTTTACGTTATTCTTAGGTGGGCGATTTATTCGAGGTCGCGGCGGCGACGTTTTATCGAATGTTTGTTTAAATTACTCATTAAGACTATAATGATTTACAAAATGCCGATTTCTAACTTTAGTTTTCTTCTCAAGCAAGGAGCTTTTGTTCTGAGGACCCCACGAACGTTCAAAACAAGTCAGTTTTCAGCTACATTCAAGAATTGATAATGATTTTTTCCAGTGGAAAACAAAATGTACGAGCGCGTCGCCCTCCTCCCTTGAATATTAAATAATAAAAAGCAAGGGTCGAAATTCTCGGTTTTATATTTGTTGTCAGGGAAGCAATTATCTCAGAATTGCCGTAGAGGCCGTTTTAATCAAGCGGCCCCCGTTTTTCTTTCGGGCTTCGCCTTTCTAATGAGAAAAATGAACGGTGCTTAAATTTTAATGCAAAGCTTCGACCGGAGTGATTATTGTGCTTTTAATTGAGTTGTCGGTTACTTGCGCATTTGAATTCTATGTTTTCCGTTATATGGAACGAAAGTGAACTGAGACGATGAAAATAAACAAACTAGAAGTTTATTCTCTGAAGCAAATTGATATTTCACCGACTGTAGCCTTCTCACCATATAAAATTGCATCGTAATTTTATAGCTTTTAATGAATTAAGCCAGTGGCACACTTAAGCGAAACGCGACGTGTTGACGGTGGGTCTAGCGGTCATAATTTTTAGACACAGTCCACCGTTGGTGTTTATACCTATTTTTTTTATTTAACTGTGCATAAAATTTCAGGATGACTTACGATTGTTACAAAATATTACCGGTGATAAAAAATAGTTTTATTACCTTCTGGAAAATGTTAAAGTGGCAGGTACTTTTGTAGATCTTGAGGTTTAATTAGAACATTAGGGCGAAAGATTAGTAAGACAACGAAGACGTTGCTGGTGGTATTAGTTTCACGTATTCCCTCATCGCATCGTGTTTGATATTCTGTAAGCTTCTTTCCTAAAGACAAGTAATCAAGATTTAATATTGCCTGCGGCGTATAGGCAGCTGCAAAGTTATTTCGGCTTACAAATGTATGTATTGCTGTGTTTACATGGTAAATAAGTAATTGGCTGTCATCAATATCTGTTAAGTAAATATTAATGTTGTTTAGCAAATCTCATAGGAAAATTCGATTTGCAAGGGATAGTAACTACTTCTTTATACAAGAATATATGAAAAAACAATGGTATTTGTTAATACAATTGTAGAATTGGTATCTACAAATTGTTACTAAATTTTTATTGATATTGTGTATGCGAATTATACACTTTGTATTAACAATCACTCAAATTGTGTTACTGGTATAGTGTAAAATTTTTATAGCTATTGCTGTAATACTGCACACATCTTTAAGGAAGAAGATCACAGCCTAGTGCTCGGAGTCACTGACAGCGAATTTTGACTCTTAATCGATCAACTAAAAATGTGGGTTCGACCTTGTCTTGATACGTGCAGATCTTGTGAAGAAATTCACAGACTGAAATATGACAGAATTCATTCTGACACTTGCTCGACAAGTTCCGGCTTGGTCATCTACAGACGTTAAAAAATGAAATAAAAGAATTCTTAATTTAGAAACATTCGTATTTACCTTTAAATAATTTCAAACACAGACAAGTCTGTTCTTGTTTTGCCACTGCTTGTGTTTATTATGATAATTTGCGAAATTTACTCAGGCTTCTATAATTTTTAACCGTTTGTACTTTTAAAATATAAAATACGTTGTAAGCTACCAGAATTGCCTTTGCGAGCTACCGGTAGCTCGCGATCGACGGGTTGGCGACCACTGTGTTTCTTCAGTGATGAAGCATGGTTTCATATCAGCGATTATGTAAATTCTCAAAAACGCAGAAAATCCTCATATTTTTTAAAAGACTTAATTATATCCTCAGAAGATCGGTTTGTGTTGTCAATGCCAAGAAAGAAGATCATTGGAATATTAATATGAATGCACTCGTATATCAAGAAGCAATTTTAAATCCTTCCATTGAAGAACTTTATGACGATGAATTACAACGGGGTTCCTTTCAACAGGATGAAGCTACAGCCCACACTGCACTAACGTTGAATTATTTGCAACAGTTCTTTGAGGCTAGGTTAATAAGTAGGGACAGATGTCTTCCTCGATCACCAGACTTAATCCCATTTGATTTCTTTTATTTCGTTTTATTTATTTTTTTAATTATGTGTATTATGTTAGAAGATTTACAAACTGCTATTACAGAGGCTGTCAACAGCAACTAATGGGGGTCATTTTGAATAGTTATTTTATATCTGCTTTATTTTTTATATTCTCCGTTTCAATACATGTATGTAATTAACAAACGTAAAATAACATCAATCACTAGTAGATTGTTTTAATAATAAATAATTATATGTGCCACCCATGGTAAAACAGAACAGTGTGCAGTACTAACTTTTCCAAATAATCTAATGGGTGGAATGTTCAAACGCCTTTCAATCAATAATGAACACTGTACAATAAAGTTTGAAACTTTATCTTCACGAGAATTTATTGTACAAAAGTCAAATTAGTATGGATCTTTTTACACCAAAATGGAGCAATCATTTTGCTACAAACAAATATAAACTTTTTCAAAGTAGAGGTGGAAATACGTGTGATTTTTTCTAATTTTCAAAAATTGTGTTAATAATTTCTCCGCCACCATTCTACACAATATTGTGTCACATCTCACTTTGTCATTTTTTTCTATGTTTGAAGCATGCAGTTTAGTACTGATTAATAATAAATGTGTTGTTTGTGAGTTGGGTCAAATTTTATAGTGGCTATTATTTATTTACGAAACTAGTTATTTTATACTGTCGAGATAATGATTTTAGTAATGTCTGAGTTTCATATTTATTTCAGTGCTAATCTAACCCGCAGTAATTAAGGAAGTAATACAGTATAATAGTTGAGCATTCTGGGTTCAGGACAACACAGAGAGGGGTTGTTAAATGTTTGCACTCTAATTCACGTACAGAGTGCGATAATTCCCAAATTGCAGCGGTACACTTTACATAAAACGAATATGAGAAGGGTCATTAGAGTGCAAGTTCGCGAACGTGTACTCATATCAACTGCTGCTTTAATAATGTGGAAATAACAAATTGCTGCGTTGGGAACTTGGCGTGAAATAATGTAATTCTTGCCAACTTCTCTGCTGCTGCTCCTACGCAGCCGAGAAAATGATCTCGGTAACGGAGATGATTTTTTTTCTTTAGAAAGATAACGACTTGTTTTTCACAAATCCTTGCAACTTCTCCTCGTTCTCCTTTTTTTTCGTCTTCTATAATCATTACTCTTTGCTAGAACTACCCGGAAGAAGTTCAGAACTACACAGAACTTATAGTTTTCATTTTATGAAATTACAATTAATTCATCTACTTTAATGTAGTGCTGGTAATTGAATTTTTAGCCTAAACTTAAATGGTTGCAAGAAACTGTGGAATTTCGCTTTAAATTATTAACGTTACGGTATTAACGTTAAAATTTCCGAATTTTTGTTCGGATTATTCTTAAAAGCACTTCATAGTTTATAAAATACTCGCAAAATAAAATCGCTAAGCCGATTTTTATGCTGTGCTTTCAATGATTTGTTGAATCCTGCTAAAATTCAATATTCTATATTTGAAAAATATTTTTATCAAATACGAATGACAATAATAAAGCATGCAATTTTGGATTATTATAACTTGCACACAGAACTAGCCCACGCTTTAAATTATGCAGTAAAGTTGGATAATGATCTAAAATCTAAACGTTAGGAATTTATTTAGTTTATGGTTACGTCAATCTTACGATAGTTTGTTTTGTTTATGTAATTTAAGATATCCACTCACATGTAAGTTTTTGAAAAGTTGTAACGCTTAACAAGTTTAGTATCATTGTTATCTGTTCCCGATTAAAATGGATCTAAAAATAAGTGTTAAAAAAAGTAAAATAATTTTACATTACCGCATTTAATCCGAAAACGTAAAAATGTTTTCCTGAAGGTGTTAGTTCACACTTAATTACTTTTCGTTTATTGGTAAACTCTGATGCATGAGGGAAGGGATTGATTGACGTTCTCATTAGAAATATGATTAGTATGTGCCTACCAACTGCAGTGAATTCTTGCTTCAGAATGGAACCATTATTTGATTTGCAATTAAATATAAAAGCAACAAAATGTGGATAAAAAATAGTGATATAATAACAAATGACACCAAAGATGATAGAAGCTTTATTTCCTGGGGAATATTGGAAAGGTTTTATGAACATCCTTATTGAACTTAACATTCTAGTGCAATAAGGAATTCAATTATTTCCACACAAAAGAACAAAGTATAAAAGACGCAATGTCGATCTTTATGGCACATCTCGAATTCCTTCAATTGGTTTAATGTTTCTTTAAAAAAGCAGGGCCTTAAATAACTAAATTTATTACAATTTGCAAGTGCTACTTACGAACAGACACGATATCAGAGACTTTAAGTAATAACGTATTCAAGCACTCCTTATTTGATGAAAGCACACTCCCAATGTTTATGGCCGATACATTCAAATCCCATGTATCCGAGCTGCGATGAATATATAAAATCGCATACCGTTTTAGTGACTAATAATAAATTGGAAATTCCATATGTGATGAATACCCATAAATCTGTTTTACGTTGGTTTTATTACGCCTGGAGACGGACGGACGACACCATATGAGTCGAGTACATGTATTATCCAAGTATCTTACATACTTCATTTAATTATGGCTCCTTACTAATTTATTTGCTTAATTGCAACGGATACCTACATATGGGGTTGATGCCCAGTTTTTTCAAATAATTAATCAGCTAATTCATTTCTATTATGTATAAATAATATTTGGTTTGCATTGTTCTGCAAATAGATTGTAAACAATCCAAGCGAAGTTTTGTTTATTATTCTGCGTGGAATCGAACACATTCATTAATAACAAAGCTTGCGCTAAATGTGCATATTTCATGCAGACGACCATTTTGTACGATCCAGTTGCAATTCATGGAGATTCAGTCGCACTCTGAAATCTATCGACGAGAACGCTTCTTGAAGTAGAAAAAGTGATTTCAGACATGTTGGATTGCTTACAAAGTACCTACATGTAATACATTTTTCAATTTATATATTTAGTTCTTTTTATTCGATATGAGTTGTTGGAAAGTCGCGCAGACATTCATCGATTTATTCTTGCTTAGAATATGCACCGACAAATCGGTAGAATCTTTACAAATATTCTCAGTTTCTCTTAAGCACATATTGAAAATGAATAAAAAAATTTCTTAAACGTAGTTCAACATTTTTTTACGCAATTTATAAAAGAACAAGCTTGTACAAATGAAGTCCATCTATTTGGTGGAGGAGATTCAATACCTAAACGTTTCCTAACGATCTCCCATGTCAACGCCAACGACAAGAATATAAATACCGGCTGTCCGAAGCTATTCGTCTACCATCAGTTCTTTGTTTGATAAATATCCACGTTCAATTACAGGAGAGATTTGTCAAATTTGAATCACCGATGCGTATTCCCTGTAAATTAGTAGCTAAGTGAATAATAATTGATTTAAGAATTTTGATTTCAGAATACGAGTGAAGATGCTTGATATTGAAACTTTAATATCTCAAAATTTGCAAGAATTTATCATTCATTTAATTTAATTAATAGACGACGATTTTCGGAATAAATTGTTAACGTCTTAATCGGTGTTACAAAGTGGATAAAGTTTCACCTTCAAAGTTGTAATGCTTAACAAATTTAGTGCTAATGTTATCTTTTCCCGAATAAAATGCGTCTAAAAATAAGTGTTAAAAAATAATTTTACTCCAACAAAGAGAAGCTCAACTCCCGTTTAACACCGTACAGTATACATATTGCCCATAATTCATTAATTCCATAAGTACGAAATAAGTTATACTAAAAGGTAATATATTTTGTCTACATTAGTGAAAGTCATTACCGCATTTAATCCAAAAAAAAGCCACTTATTTACTTTTTTTATATTTTATATGAGGGGAGGGATTGATTGACGTTCTCATTACAAGTTATGACTAGTATATGCCTACCAACTGCGGTGAATGCTTGCTTTAGAATGGAACCGTCATTTTATTTGCGAATTAGATATAATAGCAACAATGGGTAAAAAATAGCGATATAATAACAAATGACACCATAGGTGATATAAGGCTTATTTACCGGGGAATAATGGCAAGGTCTTATGAACATCTTTATTCTACTTCCTCCAGATAAGCTTAATATTCTAGTGTTTAATTATTTTCACACAAAAGAGCAAGGGATAAAAGATTCAATATTAAAAAAAGTGTGTTTCTCTCTTTGGAATAGTTAAAATATAAGTTAAAATGACTGCCCCAACAGTAAAGATTCTTTCATCTTCTGGATAATTTTTTTCATGACCAGAACCCGTCTGCAAAGGATGCACCGGAGGCATCGCAGCCATTTAGGCTTATAGTACTCGCCCCGGTTCTCTTACCGATAAACATCCGCATATTTGTGTAAGCTCTCCTTTTGTTTTCCCGCACACATTGTAATATGGTGTATATTTCTGTTTGGAATACGAAGGCATATTAGCTCAACGGGAAGCATAACTTTTCCTTTGGTCTATGCCCGTATATTCCTGACCCGGCACCAGTCTCAGATCTGGTGCCGTCCGTATATCAGATGAGATCAGACTTCCAGGAGGAAAGTTCTGTTCAGGTTCCCTATGCTCAGCAGATTCATTAATTTCTATCTTAATGAGCAGGTTTATGTTGCCTTTGGGAGCCATATAGTCCGTCCTCATATCGAGTAATGGACTTTGTGCTTCCAACGATACTTGTATGACCCGTACTTGTATTAAGTAGGTGACATGAATGCTGCAACCTGTGGAATCCTCGTCTTGCCTCTCGCATTATCATAATGTGTAAGGGAGGGAGGTCTAGAAGGGTTTCCATTGCAGCGGTGGGTGTTGTGTTCATCACCACCGTTATGCCTAGACAAGTAAATCTTTGTACCCTATTCAGTCTAAGTTTGGTGGTTTCATGCTTGACCTTGGGCCACCACATCGAAGCCACATAGGTTATTGTGGGTCTGGCCATTGTGGTGTACAACCAATGCCCCATACTTGCTTTTGAGCCCCACGTTCTGTTATAGCTTCGTTTGGCCACGCGAAAGTGGTCACCGATCGCTGGACTCTTAGTGTTAGTAGTTCCAGATAAGTTTGGAGTCAAAAATCACTCTGAGGTACTTTACCTCCCGCGACAAGACTATCTCGTTTGCATGAAGACGCAGAGGACCTAAACTCTCTAGGTTTCGCCTTCGAGTGAATGGCACTATGGTGGTTTTTGAGGACTGATCGTCAGATCTTACTCCTCGGCCCACCTTATTACTACATTCGGGGCAACCTGCATTCGGTTCCTGACAGTGTTATTGAATTTCCCTTGTACGGGTATGACTAAATCATCGGCGCATCCTAAGGGATCAAAGCCTTCACCGCTAAGCCGTCTCAGAAGCCCGTCTATAAAGAGGTTCCACAACAGGGGCGACAATACATCCTCCTGCGGACATCCTTCCGTCATCCCAGCCATCAGAGTGTCGTCCAGTAGTGATGTGTAGACCACTCTTCCTTTGAGCATACAGTCAATCCACCCACAGGAAGTTTCTTCTGCCCCTCTACCCATTAGAGCCGTGATGATGGAGTCGAAGGATGTATTGTCAAAGGCCCCATCATATCTAGGAAGGCAGCTAAGAGAACCTCTTTGCTTTTAAAGATATCTAGGAAGGCAGCTAAGAGAACCTCTTTGCTTTTAAAGATATCTAGGAAGGCAGCTAAGAGAACCTCTTAGCTTTCCAGAGATTTCTCCACCCTCCATGTGAGATGGTGGAGTGCTGGAATTGGTGTAGGGGATCACAACACCACCCCTTCTGAATATTACTAACTCCCTCAATAATAGAAATGCTTAACACTTCCTAGATATTATTAATTCCTTTAGGGATACAATAGAAATAGTTAACGCAAAAATTAAAATGCCACGTTTGAAAACAACATTAACGCTTATTAAAGTCACACATCCCATCTCCGTTTATTTTAACACCAAAAACAGATGGATGCGAGGAAACACCGAAAAGGAGTTGAAAGGTTGTTAGAATTAACTCCAGATATTTATGAATATAACCCAGCGCAAATGAATAATTCAATGACATTTAAATAGAATAACAAAATAACCCAATAATTGACTTCAATACAAGAATTCGTTGAGTTGAAATTTATCGAACTCCACTCTTCGTCTTACGTTAGAATAAAAATATAACGCATCGCCTGTCGTCGAAACTTATCTAACGAAGTCTGAACCAGACTTCGACGTTTTTATTACATCGATATTATCCTCGACTTTCGCGGAAAATCTGTAGTTTATAAAAGCGAGGTATATTTCAACAGCCATTTATTTCGTGAAATATATATTAAAATAAGGAAGGAAGCGATTCATTTTGAGTTAAATAAGATTCCTTTTTTTTTAGAGGTAAAGTCTCTTTGCTCGTACGGTATAAATTATTTAACACCATCACGAAACAAAGGTCGCAGATAAATGTGGTATGTACGCGATTCCAGTTTGAGGGAGGCCACAAAACGTATGCATATATCTCATAAACTGCAATAAAATAGAACACTGGGCGAAGAAATATGGATACGAAAACAAAAGAAACGTAAAAGGATAACGCCGTGTAATTTACAGTTTTACTCTCGGCTCGCACGATCGTGTATTCTTTTATTCAACATTGTTTACCGTGGACGACCTGGAAGGATGATTTTACAGGCGGTAGGCCATTTCGCAAACCATTCCGGTTATTTTGCTTATCATCGTAAGATACGAAACGAACACAGACACGGTGATGCAACAAACATATCATTTGAGCGATTGCTTTGCAAAAGAAGTATTTTCTCTTTGTTTTAATAATTGTAGAAAAGCTTCGTGTTTCTTCTTAATGGCGTCAAAATATTCCTCCGAAATTCCAGCTTTAAGCGGTAAAACTTCGCAGGCACTTCTGTAAACTAACTCATTAGAAGTTTAAGACTACCATTCATTAACATTTCTTGGCAAGGAAGATAAAACTTTTTACCGCTTATAATCATTTTGCAAGGTCTATTAGCACTTTAAAAATGCGTATATCAATTTAAGTTTATAAATAATTAATTACTTATTTTAATTCGAAAAGTCTGTCTTTTTTTCTATTCTTTAAGATCTCGATTTATTTAACGGAGAAATATAATGAAAAGAAGCTATAATAAACGCTGAAATACTAAAAAATAATATTGAATTTAACACAGAAGGGTGAGATGATGATGTTTAAAATTCAAACATTCTTGATTAGTTCGCACACGTTTCACATCATCGTTACTTTTGCTTATGCTGGCATCCTCTATAGGCCAAATTGTAGTTATGACCTAATAGTAAAAGTATTCAACGATGCACTGCACGTCCTCAACAAAATCGTGTCTTAGCGCCCCTAATTTTCCGACAAAGTAATGATTGCACGATATTACATACACAGAAAAGAAGAAAAGAACAAATTCTATTTTCGTGAAATACTTAACTAAAAATTTGAAAATCTAAATTATTATTATTCTTATACAGGGTGTAATCGAATAAGTTTCACTTACTGTAAGAAAAGAAACGAAACTTTGACAAACGTATATGGCAATGGTCAATAATTACTCTGGAAAAATGTATGTTTACTACTCTTATTTTTAACAACATTTCTATTAATTACCATAGAAATTACGCCTCTACGACTATGGAAAGAGTCTAACTCTAACAAGTAGTGTGATAGATCGGTGTAGGTTCATCTCAAGTCGCTAAACTGCTAAGTGTCTTAAGTCGAGCATGGAATCGTTACTTAGCAACTGGGTCTCCAGAGTACACTCATGTGGAAGTTGAGAACGAACCACAACCTATGCCCAACATCGTTTGATTGTTCTGATTGCAATAAGAAATCGAACTTCCACGGCATCAAGTATTAACAGTTTCTTCGAGCAAGCTACTAGAAGAATGATTTCTTATCACACTGTAAGGAGAAGGTTGTATGCACGTGATTTACGCGTAAGACGACGTGCTACACACCCACGACGGATCAACATGCATACAGATATCGGGCGAGCGATAGAATAATATTATTGCAATTTTCAAAATTGGAGGCATTGCCTCTTTACCAACGAATCGAGATTTCGTTTGTATACGTGTGATGGTCTAATATTGGTATGGACAGAAAGAGGTCAACGATACAATGAAAATTATTGGAATCAAGAACTCTCTTTGGTGAAGGATTAGTGTTTGGGGAGTCAAATTTTTTGAAGGCTGCGCTGACCTGCTGGTTTTAATCAATGAAACAATGACTGCCATAGAAGATCACGACAGTGTTATAGAACCCATAATACTGCCATTTGCTGCTACAATAGGTGAAGGATTTGTTTTTATTGATGATAATGCAGGTCCTCACCGTGCAAGAATCGTTAATGATCGGATTGAACATCATAGGATTACAAGAATGGATTGGCCATCCTACTCATCAGATATAATTTGCATTGAGCATATTTGGGACGAGATGCCCAAACAATTGGACCAACTCCAACAGCCTCCTGAATCCTTACAGTAATTGTGTAGGGTGTTGCAAGAAATTTGGGAAGTTATACCTCAGGACTTTATCAATAATTCGATAATAGAGGAACAGCATTAAGGTAAACCAGGGGTGGGCCTGCACGATATTAATTTTCTTTAATTCATCAATAAAAGGACTTTGTAAGTTGTTAATTTTCTCCCATTTACACATTTTTTTTCAATTATTCATTTTTCCGTTGATACTCATCATCCCTTAATTTATGATTTTATTATTTTATTACGTTTAGATTACACGAACAAAATTCCGAAAGGACGTGCAGATTAACATGTATTCATTCAAAGAAATAAATAAATGCATTGATAGTATTTAATGCAGTTTCTTTTCTGAGGTAATCAGTAATCAACGCGAGTGATATGTAGAAGCTTCTTTTGTTATGGAATTGCATAAGGGCGACATCGACCGAATGAGCATGAATTTTTCTGGACCTCTATTGTTTTACGAGCAGAGGTTTTCAAAAAAAGATGATGCGCTCCTGTGGCAGGTCAGTTTTTTTAATTTTGACCTTGACCATTGATATTTGCTTAATTCACTTAAGCTATAAAGAACTCACAATATTAAAAAGTGAAACCTTGTCCTGTGTTTTATGTGCTTGCTAATCATGTAGTAATAAAGGTTAACCCAAAAGTTTGTAGGTTGAGCTGTAGAAAGAAAAAGTTCACCCTCCTTAAATTACGTGCGGCATAAGAAACTGCTGAAATCGAAACTTATCTCGGGAGATAAATCCGGCCGGAACTTAATTTAAAACTGTAAACAATAATTCAGACTTACCGACGACCAAACTTTAACACTTTCCAGCATTTAGAGATTAAGCGCAACTTTATTTTTGACGGTGAGTGGTAGGTAACAAATAACTGTCAGCTTTAATTATTTTTTTGCTTGGAATTCTACTTCTGCTTCTTTACGAACGACTGAAGTAATGAATGTAATTAGCAACTTCTAAAGTTTATTCCTTAACTGTTATATGATCTTGAAATATGCATTTCTTAAAAAAATTACATAAATAGATATTATTTATGTACTTCCAATGCCACAGGCAAACGGCTCATTTTTAAAATTCTTATTTGGAGTGGGCCATGACCTTTTAATTTAGTTGGCAATATTGAATGAGTGACATTTAATTACAAGATCAAAACGTCAAAAATAAAATTTTGTGGTTAATAAATTTTATTTGAAAAAGAGAAAGAATTTTAGAATTGAAAAAATTAAATACTACTGGACTAGCTCACTAGCTGACTACCACCTGCATCGATACATGCAACTACCCGCCTCTTCATGCTTTCGAAAGCATATTCCAAACAATGTGGTGTAATTAAGTTGCAAGTATTCACAATTGCTTCTGCGAGTTCATGGAGATTTTGTAAGTTATTTTTAAAAATTGTGTTTTTCAGATAAGGAAAAATAAAGTAATCCATGATTGTTAAATCTGAAGATCTCGCTGGAAAATCAACTAAGCGATCATCACAAAATTCTCGCAGATATGTCATGCTTTCACGTGCTTTATGAGGTTTGCATTATCCTGTTGGAAAAAAAACATACTGGATCTCATCATCATGCGGACTATTGACAAAAGGCTGAAGCAATTCCTGACGATATCTTTGAACATTTATTATTCCATCAAAAAATATTGTATCGAATATGTGCCTCCGAGATACAGCCATACAAACTCCAATGAATTCTTCAAGCTTTTCACTTGACCAAATCCTTATGTTTTGCATTTAACGTATCTTGACAAATGGAACCATGCTTCATCAGAAAAGAATGTCAGGCTTAATGCTTCGTTGTTGTTCGAGTTGTCTTGAAACCAGTGGCAATAGTTCAGTCGTCTAGGAATGTCTACTGGTAAAAGTTTTTAAATAGTTATTTTATAGGGGAATAAATTTAAATCTTTCTTTAAAACTTTGTGACAAGTTGAGTAAGATAAATTTGTTTCTTGGGCCAATCTTGCATTAGACTTTTTAGGATCTTGCTGTATTCGAACCCAAACGTCTTCTACTACTTCGGAAAGAGGACTATTTCCTAGTTTACCTCTAGTACGGAATGCAGAAACTGTATGGAATAATTGTGCAGCAAGATCATTGTAATTGCATGGAATTTTGGAAATTTTGCTCTAAAATCTTCGATGCAAGCCGCAATAGGATATTTCCATTCACCATTTTCATCTTTTTCGGTATTTTTAAAATAGCAAGGAAAACTTTTTGCTACAAAGAGAACATTTTAAAAAATAGAATTGAGAAAATTCGAATTATTTGACAATGACCTAATTCAAAATTTAAGTTATCTAATGTCAGGATTGCCAACAACCTTTGAAAAGTCATGGCTTTTTTCTTCTCTTCATGACTAGAACCCGTCTGCAAAGGATGCACCGGAGGCACAGCAGCCATTTAGGCCTATTGCTCTCGCCCTGGTTCTCTTACCACAATCATTCAGTGAGGCATGTCCCCTGCACCAGCTAGCACAGGTTTTTCACTGATTGCGTGTTGAAATTTTCGGGAACTATCATGAGATGTCCGTATATACGCTGTTTGCGATTTGCCAGCGCATCACATCACAGAATGTGCATTGCTGTCTCCGGTTCTCCATTGCAGAGGCTGCAGTTTAAATCCCCATTGAATTTACCGATCCTCCACAGATGCTCCTTAACAGTTAAGTGTCCTGTTAGCAACCCTGTGGTGATCTTGAGTTGTACCCTGCTTAAAAGCAAAAGTTCTGCAGCTCTCGTTTTACAAGGACGTGTAACGAAAGTCTTGCTGTGGCGATGTCTTGGCCTACTTAGCCAGTGTCTGTTATGTTCCTCGCTTATCCAGTCACTAAAAAAGGTTCGAATAGCGCTCTTGGTTATACCTAGGACAGGTTTAGAGCCAAGGTATTCCATACTCGCACCCTGCCTGGCTAGTTCATCGGCCCGTTCGTTGCCGATAATACCCCTATGACCTGGTACCCACGCCAGCGTGTTGCAGTTGTATTCCGCCAGGTCATTAAGCTCACTTAAGCATCCCTACACCAATTTGGAAGAGATATTTGGGCTTACCAAAGCCTTCAGAGCCACCTGGCTATCGGTTGGGATAAAGATCCACTTATTTGTGTAAGCCCTCCTTTTGTTTTCCCGCGCTCGTTGTAATACGGCATATATTTCTGTTTGGAATACGGAGGCAAAATGGCACAACGGGAAGCATAACTTCTCCTTTGGTCTATGCCCATATATTCCAGATCCGGCACCAGTGTCAATTCTGGAGGCGTCCGTATACCAGATTAAACTTCCAGGAGGAAAGTTCTGTTCAGGTTCCCGATGCTCAGCAGATTCATTAATTTCTATCTTAATGAGCAGGTTTGGGTTGCCTTTGGGGGCCATATAGTCCGTCCTCATATCGAGTAAAGGACCTCTTATGCTGCCAACGATACTTGTATGACCAGTACTTATATTAAGTGTTTGACATGAATGCTGCAAGTCCTCGTTTTGCCTCTCCTATTATCATAATGTGTAAAGGATGGAGGTCTAGAAGGATTTCCAGCAGTGGGCTTTGTTTTCATCGCCCCCGTTATGCCTAGACAAGCAAGTTTTTGGACCCTGCTCAGTTTAAGTTTGGTGGTTTCCTGCTTGACCTTGGGTCACCACACCGAGGCCGCATAGGTTATTGTGGGACTAACCATTCTGGTAAACAACCAATGCAACCACGCGGTCTCATAGGCTCGTCTGGTTATCGATCGCCTGACTAGTACGTTTGGAGTCAAAAATCACTCCAAGGTACTTTACCTCCCCCGACAAGACTATCTCATTTGTACGAGGACGCAGAGGATCTAGACCCTCTAGGTTTCGCCTTCGAGTAAATGGTACAATGGAACGCCTATCTGCTTTTAAAACAAAAAGCAGCAGAAATAACCTAAAAAAATGTTAGGTGTTAAGTGTTAGAACGGATTAAAAAAAAAATGAAATTAAAATAATTTTATATTTCTATTCATTTAGTATTTTTTTATGCAAATGTAATGTGAAAATAAATATATATATATAAGGATGCAAAAACAAAAGCAGGCGCCGAGGCGTGGTAATAAATTAACGGGCTTTGGAATCCAGCCAGGCAGATTGAAATTGTATAAACAGTGCGACGAAACTTTCCTGCATTTTGCCAAGTAAGCTAATTGGATTCACTTTTCTGAACACAAACACATTTATGTATGCGTGCGCTTATTATAGCCCAGTCATTTCCATATCTAAGCCGGGACATTACTTTCAAGTTTTAATCCCGAGCAGCTCGGAGAATGTAACTATAACTAGAATAACATTTTCTGAAATGTAATCTTCTCTAGTAAGTAAATATAATAAAACTCTTTTGCATTCTCATCGGCGCTCTTTTAATTACCGTCCTCACTGTCATAAATTCGTGAAAATAAAAAGGAAATTTAATTTACACTTCGTGTGAAAAAGAAACGAGTACAATACTTTTGCTGGAAGATATTCTTCATTGAATCGTGAAAACTTGTATGATACAGGAACCGAGACGATAGAAAATAAATCTAATAGATGGTAGAATTCGTCGCACGATCTCTGCTAATGGTTATATATGAATCACGGACCTTTAATGAATTTTGTTCCTCTTCTTTGTCTTGCTTAACATAATTCTTCTTTTAGTTCGCGATGTGAATGTGTGTTTTGATATATCGCTTACACAATTTACCCCGCACGCACTGTGATTGTAAAGAAGCAAAAATTCGACATGAACTTGGAAATTAACTTGGATGTTAGTGCAAGAAAAACACATTTGCGAGCCGGTCACGGACTAACAAGCCGAAATACAGAATAATGGGTTTTTAATGGGAAGCTCGAACAGAACTTCCAAACTTTACTCGTTTATCCTAAGATCAATATTTTTTCTAACCCAAATTTTATTCAAAAACAATTTATAAGAGAAATGTCAATGTGTTCTTAATTTTATAGTTAAATTTATTCCGTTGCGTGTTGTTTCATTGAAGGTAGATGAGCGTTCTCTCTCCAGGACTCAATAATAAATAAATAAAATAATAAAATAGGTAGACATCCTCTTAATTAAAAAATATAAATTTAATTACACAACGTTAACAGGCATTTAGGTCCGTTAGCTCTTGATGACGTAATTATACTTCCTGCGTTATACAACCTGTGTTATTTCATAAGTAAATTAGTAATCCTACAGACCTATTACTTTTACGATTAAACTATGATAGGTAGCCAGCAAATTCATTTGATATACCATCATAGTCAGCTGTAATTATATATGCACGCTATAATCATTAGCATTCATGAAGGTTATTAAATATGTAATTAAATTCATTATAGCATAGCGCAGCACAAGCACGCAATAATCCAGTAATTTACCGGAGCTGTAAATATTTTGAACAATTTATAAATTGGGATTCCTAATGGCAATTGATTAGGTGATTATGCATATATTATATCCATCCCTTATATGCCTTATTATTGTATTGTATAAAAATTTAGTTGTGATTTTCTTCATCGCAGTATATTTTAAAGTTAAAGCATAAGATTTCCAACTTTGTTAACGAATGTGATATGTAAATGGGTTAAAGCTTTACGTAGAACAGCCACATTTGGCTGATTCCCAAAAACGTCCATACATTTCTTATATCTGTCAGACACTCACGTAAGTCATTTAATATGTGCGACATATTATTAATTGTAAAAAGCATTTAAAGAAACTTTGGTTTGAAAACTCCTGCGCGTTCAGTAAATATATCAAATTGACAGAAAACATCAGCTGAAAGGCTCAGCTTTCTCAGTAAGTTAGTGTTACACACAATGACTTCTCTGTTCATTGAGGTAATGCCTATGTTCACCCTTCAGACGTTTCAATGCTGGCGAGGAATTTGCATAATAATGTAAACGTATATGCAGTTAACCATCTTAGGTTTGTTTATCACTATGAGGCTAGGCATTAAGCAAATACGTCGCATAGTGTATTTGCTCCATATTCCTGCGGCATTGTGTTTGCTTGTGTATAGAACAGATGTTCAGAAGGAAACATGAACGTCGGGAAACTGCTGACCATGCTACTTGGCTTTCACAACACAGACGTACTCTTCTGCATAACGATGTGGTTATGCCTTATATATTTCTTACTTTTTATGACTTCGCCATTACAGTTGAATTAATCATAATAAAGAAAAACATGAAATTCTATTTTCTTTGAATGTACTGAAATATTTCGTATAAGTGTGTACGTAACATATGCTATTCAGCGTATCTAATTTGTTCTGTTTATGGCAATTTTATGTGTTTTTCGGTCTATTAAATTGTGGCACGTAGAATATTGAACTTTACTACGATATGAGATGCAGACATATACGTACGCTTATCTCAAACAAGCCAGTTTATTCATGAAGGGTAGATTCGACTATCTCCCATCAGAGCCCACACACGATTAATTACTAATTAAACGTCTGTTGAACTCAAACACAACTGCACGATGACATGGTTATTAAGAAGAGGTTGTGTAACGTTATTTAATAAAGTTTATCCAAAATACCTGCGCGATAAGCAAGAGGGATGTTAATTAACTTTTATATTTTAATAATACCCTCCCTTCATTACAACGTAGCCATAAGCGAAATATGTGTCAAATTTCTTTGATTTTCTTTCTTTTTAAAATAACGAAGTTTAGTGTTCTGGTAAATTGCAACGCTCTGTATAACTATTTTAAAATGAATTTATCGTTCAAATTTGCAAAATATTTATTAAACATTATTTTAAATCTATTACATTCGATGCTTTTAAAAAATATTGTGCAGTTATTAATACAAACATTTTATGTTACAATTTTATTTGGAATTGTAAACGATGAGTTATTTTTTGGCCGACAATAAATTTGTTAACGGCAAATATTGTTTTTGCCAAACAAAGCGAACAATATGTTTACTTTTTATGATACATATCTACATAGCATAGATACAGCAAATAACGGTCGTATTCATAACAATAATAAATGAGGCATGAATAGATTGCAAATATTTATCTTTTGGTATTCGACAAGAATTCCAAATTATTTAATTCGGAAACCACGTTACGCACATGGTTGAAGCAAATCGATGATTTTCTTTGCTTGATATTAATTTTTTTATTTCATCTCCTTTTGCATCAATCAGTTCATTGTCGCGCGTTAAAACTCCTGATGCGTCGCTTCCTTCTTCTCGTGGGGCAATTTGCATAAAATCTTAATATTCGACTGGCTTTCTTTCCTTGATTACTTCGGCTTTGCGAACGGGAATTTTCGGTTTGCAACTTTATTTGAATAATTTCATTGTGGGGAAATAAATCATAAATAATTTAAAATTCAAATCGCATTAGTGTCAGTGATTAAAGGCATTAAATGGTACATTTCCACTCAGGAATTTTTTGAAAGAAAAAAAATTGTAAAAAAACTTTCATAATTTCTTTGCTAGTGCTAAACAAACCTAATTTTCAAGCCGTTTATTAGATCGATTCGGTTTTAATGGACTTTTATAATTCGAAATTGATGTGAGGTCAATGAGGTCGCCGGCCCGAAATAAAACGTTAATTAATGCGAGGAATTAGTTTAAAGCCGACGCAGTTACATTACGCAGCGAATTAAATTTACGTAATTAAGAAATGTCACCTGAATTGACATAGAATAATTACCTTTTTGCCACGGTACTCGTCTTACTTGCACCTCGCCGATAAACAAGTACGTCCTGGTAAACCCAACTTTACAGTTGCCATAAAACAAAGTCTACAATCTGGCTCTTGTCTTGGGGGGGCGGTAGCGCTGATTCAGAGATTCCGACAAATTTATATCAAACTAAAACGCTTAGTGCATTATCTGAGTCGAAGTAAATTACAGGATTCAACAACAGTTCTTTTATGTGTTGTTGCAATTTTAGCAATCGCTTTTATCCAAACTCAAATTTATTGAGTACAGAAAAATCTTTACTTCAATTGATCAGATTCGATCAGTAATAATAGCATGAAATTCATTTTGGTTTATAATAGCAATGTCATAACATTTTTGCCCATCGACGTATGGATAAAATGTAGCGGAATAAATAGACCCTATACATTTTTTTCTGTATTTGATGAAAGAGTCTAGGACAACGCCAGGAAAAAAGTTGTCAGCTGTCGACGTACATTCACATCTTGTCGGATCTCATCAGGACAGGATTAGTTGTTTATCTTCAAGCTCCACAGTTCTTGCTCCCTGACTATATACACTGCCCTAATGAGGTTCGACGGGACGAAATATAACATTCGTTAATTTTATTTCCCGTTTATTACCTGAACATTTTACGTTTTCAAGCAATATTTGGGATAAATTGTTGTCCACTCAATCAGTGTAATAAGAAAGTTGTAATACTTAACAAATTTAGTGTTATTTTTATTTTTTTCCCATGATAATGCGTGTTAAAAAAAAGGTGAAACAATTGTAATCCAACAAGGATAGGCTCAACTATGTTCAATTCGGCACAGTAAAGATATTATCCATAACTCGTTAATTCAATAAGTAAGAAATAAGTTACACTAAGGAATAAAATATTCTATCTGCATTGGTGGAAGTCATCACCGCATTTAATCCAAAAAAGGTGAAAATGTTATCCTAAAGGTGTTAATTCACACTTATTTACTTTTCGACTCTTGGTAAATTCTGATGTACGAGGGAAGGAATTTATTGACGTTCCTTTTACAAGTTATGACTAGTGTGTGCCAACCAACTGCGGTGAATGCTTGCTTTTGAATAGAACTGTCATTTTATTTACGCATTAAATGTAATAGCAACAAAAGGTGGATAAAAAATAGTGATATAATAACAAATGTCACCATAGATGATACTAGCTCTATTTAGCGGGGAATATTGGCAAGGCCTTATGAACATCTGTAATCCACTTCCTCCAGATGAACTTAATAATAATAATAATTTATTTACCAAAGGATACAAAAGTGCATGTGTAGTACGCCTTAACTAGTTGAAAACATTGAAGCAACCAAACAAAAAATTCGACATAAATTGTCATTTAGGTATTCATTGACACTGTAGTAAGACTTATGTATTAAAAATTGTTTTAGGATAGTTTTCAATGTCGTATAACTCTAATTTCTTTTAACATTAATTGACAATGTGTTGTAGAGGGGCAATTAATGTATAATGTGGTGATTTCTCAAAACATGTGGTTCGGTTTAATGCAAATCTAAGATGATCACCTTTTCTAGTTGAATAGTTATGATTATCAGCATCGCGTTCATAGTTATTAATGCTTTTGCTTACATAAAGGCAGCACTTGAATATATATAAACCAGGGAACGCCCGTATAAAATTAGCGGAGGATATTGATTTACACGTTTCTCTATTTTTTAAGCCAAAGATATACGTTTTTGAAGTAAAAATACGCGATTAACGTTAGTCGATTGACCCTATAGAACGGTGGTCGTCAATCTTTTCAATGTGTTTAGCTACTTTGATAATTTTGGAATACATAGTGAGCTACCTAGTTCTAAGCGACGTAAACACACCTAAATGAAATAATGCACAGTTTTATTCGACATTATTTATTTTACTTTACTTAATTAATAATTATAAACTAAAACTAAACAGAATAAATCTGTACCTACCAATCGTAGGTGTTTGAAAAATAAACAAGATTTTTATGCAGTCACAATGGCATGTTACATGCGATTTAATAAAAGTGAATAAAAATAACAAAAAGTATAACGCACTATTTAAAACAAAAACATGTGCTGATATAAAATTCATGTTCAATGAGAAGGCTGACACTCAAACTCATCGATAAGTCTTTTAATGTTTGCAGTATAGTTTGGTACAGTCATTCGAATAAAATTATCCAAATGTTCATCTGTAAGTCGATTGCGGTATTTATTCTTAATAAACTTCATATTGGAGAAAGCAGATTCACACAAATAGGTTGAACTAAATAACGCTTTTACTTTCAACGCAACACGACATAGAACCGAATATTTTTCTTTACTTAACTATAGACCAAATAAATGTTGTACCTGACACTGAGGTTTTAAGACTAAATCATTTCGAAATGCAATTACTTCCATGTCTTCGCCAAAATTCTGCATAACACAAGTTGCAAACTGTTGAATATCAATTTCCATTAAAGATGAAACAGCAAATTGCGCCACTAAAGCCATTTCATCGAAATCTTTAAAACAATTTTTGAAGTTTTCCTTCAACTCAGAAACTATTTCTACATGATATTTACTGTCATAGTGTTCCAATGGATTTTGAGATATCTTTTCTAAAAGAATTGGAAAATATCTGGTATCGCGGTTGATTAGGTATATATTATGCCGATAAATAGAATTCCTTTAAGATCCGATGATTTTGTAATATTCATGGAAACCACAGATCACCGAAACCATTGTCATTACAATTGTTTCCAAGAATATTATGGGATAAATAAATTTATGACGAGGTGGAATGGTCGACCATAAAATAAATGTAGTGTCATTAATGTCAATTTTTGCTAGTTTTGGATGGATTATGTTTTATGTGTAATATAATATCAGTAATTTAAATTAGTATTGTTAATAAGTTAGCTGTGTGTTAGTATAACTGAAGTAACACTTGTAGAGCTTATTAATAACGTAATAAGCGACTGAAAGTTTTTGCACACGTGATTTTGGTGTTCTTCCCATGTCAGTTCTTTATCTACCGTGGGTCCCAGGAACTTCACATTTGACGCGCAGTTTAATTCCGGTAAGGTGAGTGTCATTTTATTTTAAAAAAACAGGCACTGGGTTTTGTCTATATTTAATATTAGTTTATTGTTGTTGCATCACATCTTAAATTGATTTAGAACTTGCCCTACCTTTGACAATAGGGTTTCCGTGGTTGGAGATGAGATTGAAATTGATGAGTCATCTGCATAGTTTATCAGAAATCCTTCAGTAATAGCTTTTGGAAGGTCATTAATGAATAATATAAAAATTAAAGGGCCCAGTACAGTTCTCTGTGCCACGTCTTCGTTCAAACTATACTCATCCGAAATTGTATCATTTACTAAGACAGTGATGGTCCTACTTATTAGAAGGATTCAATCCACTGAAGCAGATTACCACGTATTCCTAGACAAAAAAGCTTCTCTAGGAGAAATTTGTGATCTACGCTCTCAAAAGCACGCGATATACCAAAAAATAATCCTGCCACATGCTGCTTATGATCAATTTCTTGAAAAACGAAATTTAAGAAGTTTGCGGACGCTGTCTCCGTAAATCGGTGAGCTCGAAATCCATGTTGAAAGTCATTCAAATATCCAAACTTGTTTAGAAAGAGTGAAATTAGTGTTCAAAAGACAGATAGGCCTGTAGTTTTCAATATGCATTCTTGAGGATCGGAATCGTGTTAGCTTTTTTTAGTAGATCTGGAAAGTTGTCTTCTGCCACAGATTGGTTAATAAGTGTCACTAGAGGATGAGCGATAATGTTGCTTACATATTTAAGAGCTTTCGGAGGTATTTGATCCGGTCCGTGACTCTCCTTATTTTTCAGAGTTGCTGTCATATTCATAATTTATTCGAAAACAGTTGGATGTTCATTAAAATGCCTCCAGTTGTGCATGTTTTTGATATTTTGTCCTCGAAGTGCGCCATCGATACGGTAGAGAAATATTTTCCAAATTCATCTGTTACTTCATTGGGGTTCGTTATTTCTACGTTTCCTTTATGAAGCACAATTCGTTTTCTCTTATTTATTGATTTTCCCAGAATACCATTAATGGTTTCCCATGTTGCCTTTATTTTACTCTCCGCGTTTTCAATTTTTCTTGAGTAATACGCCTTTTTTTGTCTCGATTATCAGATGCTTGTATTCCTTTTTTGCTTGTTTGTATTGTTGTAGACTAAGTTCGTTGTTTGTGTTTTTCGTAAGCCAGAAAGTGTTTTTAATTGTTTACTGAATTGTCTAATTTCTGGTGTAATCCAGTTTTTACCAGTGTTGTTAATGTTATTGCTTATTCGTTTCTTTCAGCACTCTTTCAGAGTTCTAAATTATCACAAGAATTTAAATGTCACTTTTGAGGATAACAATAACACTTTTTAAAACGCCGTTTATTTTAACACCAGAATCGGATGAACGCAAGGGAACACCGAAAAGAAGTTGAAACAGCATTAGAATTAATTAGGTTTTTATGTGTGTACGTGAATGAAGGAATCACAAGATTTTTATTATAGTTTATTATAGAGTTTGCTGAGAAGAACTGCATCTTTCAATCTCTCATCGTTCACTAGATATTAACACTTGCATGAATTAGTGGCGACTCCACCATATAAATATAAGTAATGAAAATTTCTCCGAAATAAAAAGAGATAGAAAGATACGGTTTTATTTAGAAGTAATAATAATGTGTTTAAAAAGAAGCATGAAGCTTTCAGTTATAAAACAGTTGGAAGCAAGTTTTCTTAATTACTATAGAAATTTCATCAGGAATCCAATTTACACTTTATATATAAAATGTTTTAAACCGACCCCCTTGCATACATAGTTTAACCGAAATATTTCGTTGTTACTATCCTAGTAATTTTGCTGCTTTGATGGCTCTTGAAAATTTGTTCACTCGTGCATTACGTTGTAGTGTAATTTTCTGGCACATTTTCATAACACTTTTCATCAGAAATCTAGGACACGCATACGATAATGTTTACAGACAATAGAACGACCGCTCAAATAAAGTCCAATGTTTGTGTGCAGACACGGAGAGCTTCTTTTTAAATTTAGAGATTCATTGAGATGCTCCGGGATTCCAGCTAAGAGAGAAATGTAGCATAATATAGTGCCCTTTTCCGTTTCATAAATTTTAATTAAATATTGAACGACAAATGTATACTGCGCAAGTAAATAGAAACGTTTGATTTTCTGAAAAATATCAATTGCTTAAATTATAGTTTTCATGAAAATGAGATTCAATCTGTTAAATATATTCACCAACGAAACATGCAGAATATTTAACGACAAAAAAGCTTAATATATATACACACAAAAGCTTAATATATAATTCTAATACTTTTTCAACTTCTTTTCGGTGTTCCTTCGCATTCATCCACTTCTAGTGTTAAAATAAACGGAGTTAGGGCGTTTAACTTCAAAAAGAGTTAATGCTGTCTTTAAAAGTGGCATTTTAATCCTTGCGGTAGTTATTTCTATCTTTCAAGCAATCAATATTTTCTGGGAAAAGAGAGAGATTTAACTTCTTAGGAATTAGTATTATCCAGAAAATGTCAAGTATTTCTATCCTTAAAAAGGACTTAGTCTCCAGAAAATAAAAGAATCTTTATTATTGGGGCAATCACTTGTCTCTTACTCTTATTTTAACTACTCCAAAGGAGGATGCGCTTTTTATTGCAAATATTATTCCTTTTGTGTGGAAATAATTGAATTCCTTGTTGCATTAGAATATTAATCTTGTCTGGAGGAAATGGAATAAAGATGTTCATCAGGCCTTGTCAATATTCCCCGCTTGTAACATCTATGGTGTCATCTGTTAATCGATCACTGGCTTTTACCCCCTTCTTGTTGCTATTGGATTTAATGCGCAAATAAAATAACAGTTAGATTTTAAAGCAACCGCAGTTAGCAGACATAGCGTAATGAGAACGTCAATCAATACCATCCCTCATACATCAGAATTTACCAATAGACAGAAAGTAAATAAGTGTGAACTAACACCTTTGGGATAATATGGTTACTTTTTTAGATTAAATGAGGCGATGACTTTTACCAATGTAGATATAATATTTTCCTATATAGATTTATCTCCTAGTTATTGAATTAAGGAATTGTGGAAAATATGTTTTTTTTTTTACCAGAACCTGCAAAGGATGCACTGGAGGCACCGCAGCCATTTAGGCTTATAGTGGTTCTCTTACCGCAACCATTCAGTGAGGCACGTTCTCTGCACCAGCTGGCACAGGTTTTTCCCTGATTGCGTGTTGCAATCTTCGGGAACTATCGTGAGATGTACGAATATACGCTGTCTGCGATTTGCCAGCGCATCACATCTACACAATATGTGCATTGCTGTCTCTAGTTCTCCACTGCAGAGTCTGCAGTTTAGATCCTCATTTAATTTACCGATCCTCCACAGATGCTTCTTTACAGTCAGGTGTCCTGTTTACTAACCCCGTGGTGATTTTGAGTTGCGTCCTGCTTTAAAAGCAAAAGTTCTGCAGCTCTCTTTTTGCAAGGACCTCCAAGGAAGGTCTTGCTGTGGCGATGTCCTGGTCAGCTTAGCCAGAATCTGTTATATTCCTCGCTTGTACAGTCACCAAGAAAAAGCCCTGAATAGTGTTCTTGGTTATACCTAGAGCAGGTTCAGGGCCAAGGTATGCCAGACCGTACCCTGCCTGGCTATTTCATGGGCCTGTTCGTTGCCGATAATACTCCGATGACCTGGCACTCACACCAGCGTGACGCAGCTGTCTTCCGCCAGGTCATCAAGCTCACTTAAACACTAGTTTATAAAAGATCTTTGAGCTTACTAAAGCCTTCAAAGCCGCCTAGGTATCGGTTAGGATAAAGATTCGCTTATTTTTATAAGCCCTCCTTTTGTTTTCCCGCGCACATTGTAATACGGCATATGCTTCTGTTTGGAATACGGAGGCCCGGGAAGCATAACTTCTCCTTTGGTCTATGCCCATATATTGCACATCCGGCACCAGTCTCAGCCGTCCGTATACCAGATCAGACTTCCAGGAGGAAAGTTCAGTTCAGGTTCCCGATGCCCAACAGATTCATTCATTTTTATCTTAGTGAGCAGGTTTATGTTGCCTTTGGGAGCCATATAGTCTGCCCTCATATCGAGTAAAGGACTCCTTATGCTGCCAACGATAATTGTGTGACCTGTACTTGTATTAAGTGCGTGACATGAATGCTACAATCTATGGAGTTCTCGTCTTGCCTCTCCAATTATCACAATGTGTAAGGGAGGGAGGTCTAGAAGGGTTTCCATTGCAGCAGTGGGCATTGTGCTCATCGCCCCCATTATGCCTAGACAAGCAAGTCTTTGGACCCTATTCAGTCTAAGTTTGGCGGTTTCTTGCTTGACCTTGGGCCACACACCGAGGCCGCATAGGTTATTATGGATTTAACCATTCTGCTGAGCAATCAATGCACCATACTTGGTTTTAAGGCTCACGTACTATCATAGGCTTATCTGGTCACCGCGAAAGTGGTCATCAATCGCCTGACTATCTTGTCTAAGTGTTGGTTTCAGGTAAGTTTGGAGTCAAAAATCAATCCAAGGTACTTTATCTCCCCCGACAAGACTATCTTATTTGCACGAAGACGCACAGGACCTCTAGGTTTCGCCTTCAAGTGAATGGCACAATGGTGATTTTTGAGGACTAATCCTCAGACCTTCCTCCTCGGCCCACCTTGTTAGTACATTCAGGGCCATCTGCATTCGGTCCTTAACCCCAGCCATCAGAGTGATTTCCAGTAGTGATTTCTTTGAACATACAATCAATCCACCTGCAGCAAATTTCTTCCACCTCTCTACTCCTTAGAGCAGTGGTGATGGTGTCGAATGATGTATTGTCAAAGACTTCTTAGATGTCTAGAAAGGCAGCCAAGAGGACCTCTTTATTTTCTCCACCTTCCAAGTGAGATGATGATGTGCTGTCTCAGTAGATAGACCTGTTGAATAGGCAAACTGGTATTGGTGTAGGTGTCTAGCGACCAGAACACCACCCCTTATATGCCCATCGAGTATTTTCTCCATTATCTTCACTACAAAGGACATAAGACTAATGGGTCTAAAAGATTTTGCCTGAGTGTAGTCCACCCGACCAATTTTTCGTATGAAAACCACTCTGATCAGTCTCCACACTCTTGGCAAATAGCCTAGAGCCAGACAGGCTCTTAGAATCATGCAGGTTCTAGTGAGCAGAAGGTCTGAGCCCTTCTGCAGCATGGCAAGTTTTACCCCGCCCGGATCCGGGGATTTGTAACTATCAAATGAGTTTATTGCCCATTAGGTACTAGAAAACAATATGTTTAGTGTACATCGTTACACAGGAGTTAAGCTTATCCTTTTTGGATTAAAATTATTTCACCTTTTTTTTAACATTTACTTTTAGACGCATTTTAATCGGGAAAACATAACTATTAACAATACTACTACTACAATTTCCAGGTAAATTTGTAATTAAATTCCACATGCAAGTTAATGAGTTCCTTTTTCAATGGATTGTTATAAAAGCCTTTTATAAAATTTCATAAAAGTCGAAATTAAATTAAAAGATTTTGTATTATCAGTGGCGGAGAAAACGTACCTACTGATTAATTACGAAACCTCAATTCTCGTTGGGAAGAAACGCGGGAGTGCTCAGATAAACAAGATCAAAGGAAGATTTAAAACAGGTTTTTATAAGTTGGTTGTAATTGCCGGTAATGGGAACGATATTGCGCAGCCCGGCTCAAATTTAAATAAACACCCTTGAAATATTTAAATGTAATGAAATATTGCCGAGTTTTGCTTTGGTAATTAAAGTCGAAAGTAACAAGTGTTGCATCAAAAATGAATAAACGCCAAAGCGATTACAATAAATTGGACGTAAATTTGTCAGTTTTGTACATAGTAAAAATTAGTGTTTCCGAAGATTACTTCAGCGCAAATGCGATTTCCAAACATAGAGCGCTGAAATTGGCTTTGAAAGGGGTGAAATTACGCTTGGCTCGTTCATTTTTATTTAATTTCAGAGCGAGACTATTGATCTTTAGTTTTCCTTTATTTAAGTACGCTTGAATGTCTTTCAAGTTAAATTAAACAGTAATAAACGAATGCAGCTTTTAATACAAGATGATTACTTTCTTAAAATGTTTTACAAGTAAAATTAAACAGTTCAATTTAAAGCTGGCAATTATGTGTAGAAAAAGTAGATTTATTTTCTGATTCCATTATTTTTTTCCCTGAAATAGCAGGCGTCGACTGGTCTGCCATGAAAATGAAAAATTTTATTCTGAAAATGACATCTTAAAGAATACGATCAACAACAGATATCGCATGAAGTATGTCATGTAGAAAATATCCTTTTACGTAGGTTTAACATTTGCATGGTTCGAGAACCGCATACATAAGCGCACTGCGAAATCCTAATTTATGAGACGTTCCTTTAATATTTTCAAATTTCTTTACTGCTACATCGATTTTAGGGCGGCTTGTATACATAGCCTCAACCAATTTGCATCTCATATTTACTCTATGTTTTAATGTAACGTATTACATAAATTATTTTGAAAAAGAACTTCTCTTAAGAAATAGTCCCATTTTTCAATGGGTACGTCTGAAACTGCCCTCATTTTTATTAATGAGAACTCGTTCGCCGGCTTCAATAGCTACTTACGTTAACAGTAAATATAATTCCGATATTTTACGACATCATCTGCCCGTGACATGTCTTCGGTAATTGAATTTCTAGACCAGCTAAAATTTCAAACTTGCCTGAACCTTTCTCAAGCATCTACATCTTGACAAACTTTTGCGATAAAGATTTTCAGTATTTCAGCGCTCAATTTTCGACCGGTGCTTATTCAGCATCGGAAAATAGCTCTTCGAATGCATTAATGAACGTTAAGAGAAAATGTTCTCATAGTGGCAGTTTGAGATGAAAAATTTTTGTAGGAACTTTCGCGGACGCTGCAAATTACCACCAGCATAGAAGCTCGTTATCTGTTTTTAATACTTCCTGGCTTATTCACCGGAATTTTATGAGTTTAAGTTTTAAAAACTACTCTAATTTCATTTCTATATTTTAATGAATATACCATTTTCAACACCAATTAATGTGAGGGATTCGCACAAAAAAAACTGAATTATTATCAGTCAGTAACATGAAATGTTGATTGTTTTTTTACGGTCGACTTTTTACTTTTGATTAATAAATAATAATAAATTCATCAATGACAGACAGGGCTGTAAATTATAATTTTATTTGATTGTCATAAAAATGAATTTATTGAAGTGTACATATGTGAGCTACAAAACAGTACACTTATCCAAAGCTATAAATAAAGCTCACAAATGCAGTAAATGCATTATTGGTTGAGATAGCCGCAAAAACAAACTAAAAACGTAACAGCAGCAGTGATAACCTCATTTTTGCCCGTACATTTGCACGGGAAGGGACGTGGAAGAAATATTTTCGGGCAAAAAAATATACCTCACAGGGATGTTTTGGCTGGCAAACTGATAATAACAGAATTTATGAAACACTTAATAACATGTTATGCAATAAATAACAACTCCGCTGGGTGATTGTTATCTGGAAAAAAAGCATACTAATTCTCTGCGTGTGAAAACAGGCCGGAAAGTGTGTTTTTTTATATGGAGGCACGTTTCGAAATATCTCATAAACGTGGGTTTTACATTTACATTTTGTTTCATTTGCTAAAAATTTTGACTTATGTTTCTCATGTATGATTACAGGCGTGAAGAAATAACAAATACGAAATAGATATTATTAATGTTTGATTATTGTCAGCTCTTCAAGTCTGCAAGCATCAATGTTCTAGTCGAAAAATAAAATACTGACCTACCATTTACTGATTTATTATCATCTTTAGTAGTGAAGAAATTCTTGAACTCCATCCAAATTTTAATCAGATTTTAATTTTTATGAAGAGATCATACTATTTTTTTTTATCAAAGCAATGATTACGAGATAAGTGGTACGCATTAACCATTTTGTTATTCTTCTAATCGGTGTTAAAATATAGATAAAATTTTACCTGAAAAGTTGTAATGCTTAATAAACTTATTGTTAATTAGATTCTACTCACTTTTACTGATGCCGATGGTCTGTTTACTTTTGGTGCAGTGGCTGAAGACGAAGTACTCAATTACATCCGACATGTAAAGGGTAAGTCATGCGGATCGGATAACATAAGCATTCAAATGTTACATATTAGTTGTCCACATTTACTGTCTATCAAATATTACTTATATTGTGATTTTTTGTTTACTTTGGGCGAGTACCCGGACTGCTGAAGAATGCTATTGTTATACTTCTCCCCAAAATAAGCAAGCCTGAAGATTTTGAAGATCTTAAGTCCATCAGTCTACTGCCCATGCTGTCAAAGATTGTAGGAAGATGTGTTGAAAACCAAACTCGCTCACACTTGTCAAAATATTGTATTCTGCCTTCCTTTCAATCCGGTTTTAGAAGGGGATTCAGTTGTTCCCAGCAATGTCGCTAATATTGGATGAAATCTCATCAATATGAGAATAAAATTGATGTTTTGGTACTACTTGATTTCTCGAGGGTATTTCTATTCTGCACTTTATAGGGTTCAGCGATGTTCCTTTGTCATTTTTCGCAAATTATCTCTCTAATAGACCGCAATCGATTACTTTAAAAGGGAACACTTCCAAACCTCTTTATTTCAAGTCCGGTGTACCTCAAGGAAGTATACTTGGTCCTTTATTATACTGTATTTACACAAGCTTCATTTTTAATAATTTAGGTTTTTGCAAATGTCATCTTTATGCTGATGATATGCAGTTATAGTACTGCTTGGATCCGATCAACATTCATACCTATATAGGTCAAATTAATCATGATTTGCATAAATTATACACCTCAGTTACTGATCATGGTTTGATTGTCAATCCTAATAAATCTTGTGCTCTAGTATTCGACAGGAATAGAGCCAGAAATTCGGTAAAGTTATACTGGAACAATAATTTCTTGACTATTACTGACTGCCCTAAGAATTTAAGCTTCTTCATAGACGTTAAACAACGATTCAAAAAACACGTCACTAAGTCAGTACAAAATGCTTTTGGTAAACTAAAAATGTTATTTACAAGCAAAGAAATTCTGTGATTCGCTGGTACTCTCCCCATTCAACTATGGTGACGTAATTTACAGTCCTTGTTTAGATAATTTTGATTACAAAAGAAGCCAGAAAGTCTAAAATTCCTCCCTTCGCTTTATCCATGGTCTTCGCAAACGGGACCATATTTCTCAAGTTTCTGTCAGGGAAAAGTGGCTTAACATGTCTCAAAGACGTTTACTGCATTGTTCTGTATTCTATTTCAAAATAATTCACAAAACAATACCTAGTTCACAAGGTAAACATTAGGAGCAAAGAGTTATCCTCATCACCGTACTGGCATATTTCAACGCTCTTTTTCTTACAACATCGCTAAGCATTACAACAACCTTCTTAATCTATTAAAATCATGTCAAACCGTTCCTGCATTTAAGTCTCATATGAAGATTCTTACTTTAACTAACTGAGTCTGTACATTCCTCGATAGCGTCTAATAAGTCTAATAAGTCGCGCTGGTAATAGCTTTTAGCTACTATTTTTAACTGATTTAACTGTTTTTCTTTCATTCTTTTCTTTTTTTTATCTTATAGGTAAGTGTGCAGATACGATAAGATAATATAATATAAACAAAAACGAGAACCTTAGAAGACTATAATATATTTAAATCTCTAAGATCCTCAATTAAAACTCAAATGAAAATTGCCCATCCCTCTTACTTACAGCACATCAACATCACCTTGCAACGTGATCCTAAAGCCTTCTTATACGGTCCAAGAGTGACTCAAACAAATTACCATCGGAAATGACCCATAACAATGTGAATCTACGTAATCCTGATGGGATAGTTAATGCTTTCGCGGATTATTTTGCTCAATCATTTATTAATAACAATCATGTACGAGTTAATCAAGACTTTCTGAATTTAAAGTTAAACATGTTAAATATAAATTCAATTGGTGAGAATGATGTAATCAAGGCAAAAACTTAAACCTAAACCCAACCCAACCCAACAACTATGACATTCAATCTTATCCTTAGCTCTGGTTAATTTCCGTCTCAGTGAAAAACGTTAAGAATATGTCCTGTGCATAAGAAGGGTAGCCTTACTATCATTAAAAATTATAGGCCAATTGCGATTATCTGCAATTTTGCCAAAGTCTTTGAGTTATTGCATCACGTTTTCTTCTATAATCATGTTTCCCACATGATAACAACCAACCAACATGGATTTATGAATGGGCGCTCAATTGAAACAAATCTTGCTTCAATTACCCACTTTTCGAAGGCTTTCGACAAAATTAACCATGAGCTCTTATTACACAAACCGGATTGCTTTGGTTTTTGGAACAAATTAATTCAATTAATGAGTTCCTATCTGAAGGATAGACATCTCTTTCTAAAGCTTAATGGATATAAATCTAAACTCTTTAAGCAGGAAACTGGGGTACCCCAAGGGTCTGTTTTGGGTCCGTTGCTCTTTAACATTTTTATTAATGATGTAACTACTAGTCTGCATTCATCGTGTCTGCTGTTTGCTGATGATTTAAAAATATACCATACTATCAATTCAATGGAGGATTCTTTGCATCTGCAGATGCAGTTTATGAATGGTGTTTGAGAAATAAACTTCCGTTAAATATATACAAGTGTAGTGTCATGACGTGTACCTCTTTAAGTGATGTATAGCATTAACGTATCAGTATTTGCCAAACCTGATATTTTCCGTGTCTTTGGTGTCATATTCGATCCCAAACTTACCTTTCATTATCACATCGACTATGTTGTACAGCCCGCTTTTAAATACCTGGGCTTTATTGTCAGGAATGGAAGAGAGTTCTCTGACTTCAACATTTTGAAACTTCTCTCCTTGAATATGCATAATTAATTTGGTCACTTGAACGAGTACAACGTAGATTCTTGAAAGTATCTGCATTTCTAATTGATGGCACATACCCTACTAGAGGTTACCCTCAGGAAACTCTTCTTCAAAGATTTAATCTCACATCATTAGCATCAAGACGTATTGAATACTCCATAATTTTCTTGTTCAAAATGCTGCATAATATACAGTGACCGCCAAAAAGTTCGCACCATATGGGGAAATTTTTTATTTTTGATTTTTTTCAAAAACTTTTTACGCCAAAAATTTGTGCACGTTCGACAACCTAAAATAAGCAAAACAGATCTGGTGAGCCGGTTTTATTGTAGCCAAAAATGGCGCCTATTGAAAACACGAAAACTGAAAAATTGTTATAATTTTGAATTACTGCATATGTGAGAGGAATTTTTAGTAGGGCCTGATGGACTTTTTCAAAATGTATCGTTTCGTTCGGTATTCAAACAACATTTCCAACACCATAATATTTTGAAAAATAGAAAATTTTCCATTTTTTAAGTTTTCTTCGAGATTTGAATCTGTGAATGAGCATTCTGATATTTAACCCCTACGAATAGTCAGCTTATTCATTTTTTATCATAAAAATTATTTAAAAGAATCTAATTTGTTGTAGGGTTCTAAAGTGTAGCACGAATAAGAAAATATGAGACGGTTTTTCACGTTTTTGGTGCAATGCCTTTTTCGCATGAAATTTTCTGTTATCCTTTTTTATTCTGACATGGTACATTTCTAATAAACCCAATTTAACATAAATACAAATTTGTTGTCTCAGATGTAAACAAAACTTGATAATTATTAAGAACTCTGCAATTGTTTTTTTAAATTTTCTGACAGTAAATATTTCATGGCCACCTCAAAAAACGGGATAAAAATGTCGATTTTATATTAACCGTTTTAAATGAAGTCACAGCAAATATTTCGTGTAATTCTTGTAATTTTTGGCGTATTTATGTTAAATTGGGTTTATTAGAAATGTACTATGTCGGAATAAAAAAGGATAACAGAAAATTTCGTGCGAAAAAGTCATTGCACCAAAAACATGAAAAAACGTCTCATATTTTCTTATTCGTGCTACACTTTAGAACCCTACAACAAATTAGATTTTTTTAAATAATTTTTATGATAAAAAATGAATAAGCTGACTATTCGTAGGGGTTAAATATCAGAATGCTCATTCACAGATTCAAATCTCGAAGAAAACTTAAAAAATGGAAAATCTTCTATTTTTCAAAATATTATGGTGTTGGAAATGTTGTTTCAATACTGAACGATACATTTTGAAAAAGCCCATCAGGCCCTACTAAAAATTCCTCTCACATATGCAGTAATTCAAAATTATAACAATTTTTCAGTTTTCGTGTTTTCAATAGGCGCCATTTTTGACTACAATAAAAACGGCTCACCAGATCTGTTTTGCTTATTTTAGGTTGTCGAACGTGCACAAATTTTTGGCGTAAAAAGTTTTTGAAAAAAATCAAAAATAAAAAATTTCCCCATATGGTGCGAACTTTTTGGCGGTCACTGTATATGATTGTCCTGATCTTCTCCCTAGGCCCAACTCTAGATTGAGGAATATCTTCTATGCGTTAAATATCAGAACAGATATTATTATTACAACGTAGTAGAGCAATTATTGGATATTTTCGGCTGTACTATCTCAGAAATTAGAAGTATCGTGCATTCAATTATGTATATTGTATAGTATTCAGTGTCCTGTTGGGTACTAATAATAATAATAATAATAATAAATAATATAATATAATATAATCATTTATTCGTATGTATTTAAATTTTCCCCGTATACGTTTATATTTGTAGATATTATTTGTTTTTGTTGTTTTGTTTTTATTTTTCTTTCTATGGGTTCTGGAAGAAGAGCAGCATATTCGCAAAAAATTGCTGATTCAGAACCCATTGTTCACCCATTCAGTTTATTATGAGTTCTTACATTTTTATGCACTACGACATTATTATTTATATTAGCAGTATTTTGTTAACTCATTATTATTATTATTATTATTATAAGTGCTTTCCTCTCTTTGGAATAGTTCAAAAATAAATTAAGATAAAAGTGACTGCCCAAGCAGTAAAGATTCTTTCACTTTCTGGAAATGCATAACACTTTCTGGATAATACTAAATCCTTTAGGGATCATACTATTACCTCGGAAGTTAAGTCTCTCTTTTTTCCTGTATAACATAAACTCCTTGAAAGACAGAAGTAACTACCTCAAGGATTTAAATACCACTTTTGAAGACAACAATAACACTTTTTAAAGTTAAATATCCTAACTCCTAATTTATTTTAGCACCAGAAAATGATGTACGCGAGAGAACACCAAAAATGATTTGAAAAAGATATTAGAATTAACTTTAGATTTTTACGTGTGTACAATCCGAGTGATGTGGATTGATTGTACTAAATTATTCAGAAGTGTAGTACATACAAACTAGCTTTGATTTGACTGATGAAAGCGAACATCACTTGCTTTGTCAGTGTCGTTCTCAATTATGTCATCAATATTTGCTTTTACGGGCGAATCAATCCCATCTACTCGGACGTATTTTCCTTTACAGTTTAAGTTTTCAAAGGTGTAAATCATTTTTATGCCGTTTCTTCTTGATAATAATTTTACGCTACTTCGCTTACAATTTTTACGTTCCGCCATAAAAGCCAAACAGGTGGCCTTTGTTTCAATATTTCTTTTATGGAAGTTTTACGCTACCTCTTAATGGAAGATAAATCAATTTTATAATCTCTTTCTCCTTGTACCGACTATTTTCCACACTTCTCTCGCTTTTATTTGTCCCAATCCTGTAGTATGAAAGTACATTAGAGCAACGATGAAAAGTTTGATGTTTTGTAATAAAAAAACAAACTGTTTATAGAAGCTTGAAAAGTCGGTGCGGCATTTCTTAATCCAGTGAAGTGCATATCGGAGAAAAGAAACAATACACTATCCTGCCGATGTTTCAGGATAAAATTAGTAGTTCTACCACCGCAGGCATCTTAAGATGAAATCTGTAACGAATGGTTACAGGGAAAAGGAGTTACCTCTCTCTCCTAATTGAAACCTTGCCGTGTCTGTTTTCAAAGATCTGTTCTTACTTCCCTATCCTTTAGCTTAATTGTTTTAAGTCCATCGTATTACAGCAACGCTGCCGGCTCTCCTGCACTTACTTATATATAAATTGTAAACAACGGCCTTTTCCTTAATTGAACCGGTGAAATGGGATATTTTATTCGGGTGGAAATAAATTCACAGGGAAACTATCAGCTACGCCTTAAGCAATAGAATAAATTGGCGAATTAATTGATTGGGAATTTTTTAAATAAAGCAATTAATTAATTTATAAAAAAAGAGTTCTCAATATCTCAAAAGTCAACAACCTTGCGGCGGTCCTAATCATTTATTATTATTATTAAAACGTGAAAGAGAAACGAATGTTTTTAATAATAGGGAGAATTTTGCTCTTGCGAATCCAAACAAGCAAAACTTTTGATTATTTTCGAAATTTAATTCGCTCGCTCGCCGCGCGGCTATTTCCGGGTGAGCATTTATTTCGCTGTTCCCGTAATAGTAAGTTTTCCCATTCTTGCTAAACCTATTATAATTTAAGTTGTTTTTGTGTGTAACGTGAAGTTCGGACGCAATATGCAACGACGCTTATATGGTAGGGATATGCGGCGTTGTCTCATTAAATTTAATTTTAATGCCCGCTGAATACACGTGACGCCACATTAATTAATTCAATTATGAATGTGTTACGCTGTCTGCGGTCTTAAATTGGTCCCTTTGACAAAGGAAAAGTAATTTTCTATTGCGTTTGTGGTTCAAAAAGTAATAGTATGGTAAATATAAATTTCTGGAATAAATTGTTATTCTCCTAATCGGTGCAACAATATGGATAAAGTTTCACCTGAAAAGTTGTAATGCTTAATAAATTTAATGTTATTGTAATATTTCCCGATTAAAATGCGTCTAAAAATAAGTTTTAAAAAATAATTTTACTCCAATAGGGATGAGTTCATTTAATCCAAGAAAGTAAAAATGTTACCCTAAAGATGTTAGTTCACACTTATTTCCTTTTCGTTTATTGGGAGTAAATTCTGAAGTATGAGGAAAAGGATTGACGTTCTCATTAAAAGTTATGATTCGTATATGCCTACCAACAGCGGTGAATACTTGCTTTAGAATGGAACCGTTATTTCATTTGCCATTAAATATAATAGCTACAAAAAGTGGGTGAAAACTAGTGATATAGTAACCAATGACACCACATATGATACAAGCTTTATTTCCAGGGAAATATTGCGAAGGTTTTATGAACATCCTTACTGAACAGAGGGAGCAACGAAAAGGAGTTGTGAAAATACTTTTTTTTTGTATGTGTATAGGTCTTATAGAAAATTTCTGTAAAACGAATTATATAACAGTTATATTATAAATGTACAGTGCATTCAATTAAATTCCTAATTGGCAAACGCGTTTGTGCATTCAAGATGAAGGACAACATTTTCAGCGTATGTTTCAAGCGATGCTGCTTTGAATTGAAGTAATTAAGTGTTTCTTTGAATTTTGAGTTTACACATTTTTTATATGATGTCATGATTAGATAATATGACACTCACAGTTATTGACAACTGTCCCTCATTCTTGTATTGAGCGTCGCCAACTTTATAAAAAAATCACAGCTTACCACAATGAGGAATTCATTTGGAGGCACGGTATTTGTATTAAGAAACGCAGAGGCAACAGTAATTAGTTTTAAATATTCAACTTCCTTATTTTCAAGTTTGTAAATTAAAAAGTATTGCATAATTTCATGAAAATTTTATCTTCAAACTGCATCCGTTGCGAATTTAAATGCGTACGATCTTGGATCATAAAAATTCCGAGGGAGCTTCCAGAGTCATGAATAATAAAATTTTAGGTGGAATTTACTACGATACCTACTACAATCAGGATATCGTCCATTTTTCATCGATTATAGAAAGAAATTTAATTAAAAACGTGCTAAATCACCATCGCAACAAGACTAATGCAACCAAAGCTTCTATAAAAAAATTAAATTATGTTCTTATCCATATTTACACTGTTAGTTTCCCAACTAGAAATTTTAGTTCTGAGGAATTAATTACGCTTAAAATTTCAACAATGCCAAATTGGAAAGCAGAAACACAAAACCTAGTCTAATAAACGAAGTTGGTTGATCTAAATTGGCGTTCGTATTGACTTTTAATACCGGCCAACAACCTGAAACACTGTTTAATTAACCTTCAGCTTGGGGCAGAAAACCCTTATTAATATATAGCTTCCAATTTCCGATATGTATACGGACTGAGAAAGTAAATATTCGAGTAACGATGTCGTATTTGCTAAATATGAACTGTAAAAGGGAACTTTCGAATTTGAAAAGTCACCCCATTGTGAATATTTAAAAGGTCTGCTTTTGATCATTAAAAAAATGTAGTAATTTGTGATGCTTTCTTAGTGTGATTAAATAAAATAATTAACTCTGCAGTGGTGGCGCCCCGTACGATTGCTGGACTGATCTGAGAGACTCCAAGCAAAATGTTGATAATAAAAGAAATATTTTTAAAAATAAAACTTTTTAAAACTAGTTTTGAATCTCTGTATATTATTTAACATGATACAACTTTTTTTTTCTAATATATAGTCTTTACAAACAATGTTTTAGTTTTTTTTATGAATTTCACTTGTTTGTACAATGATATAAGAAGAAAAAGAAACCTTTGCTTATTCATAGTTAGCCAAAACTATCTAAACTATCTAAACCTTTTCTGTCCCACATTTCATCTACACTCAGTCGACTGACTTTTAGTATACCCGCCAAATAAAGTAATCCCAGTAATGCTTTTATTTCCATTATATCAGTTAGTTTAGCCGCCCTTTCTCTATGATAATTATTAGAAATACTAGTAATATATTTATTTGTGTTTTCAACTATAAGTTGCAACATTTCTTTTGTGAAAAAAAGATTCCAACATTCAATTGGTGTTTTTGCATCTTTAGCTATATCTCTAGTTCCAGGAAGTTATTTTATTCCATGAGCGAACTTGGTCATTTTGGCGGTGGATATGCTTTTGCCATGTTCTACCATATTTACCATCTACAAAGTATGGAATTTTACTTTGCTTCGCCGGTGGTATTTCTTCATCGGAACTATTGTCGCTTTCATCTTGTTCAGTATTTATATCTTCCAAACGTTGCTCTAGAACAACTTCATCTTCCGAACTATCATCCAAAGTACTCTCAGTTTCTACTTCCTTCCAAAGACGTAAAAGTCGTTGTTGTTCTACATCGTTGTTCATAGTCTATTTATTTATTAGTCTATTTATTTATTTACATTAGAAATAATTGTAAACGTGTACCTTCAAAAACAAAAAATAAATACAAAATTTGGAGCACTAAACTGAAATAAAATTTTAAACGATTTGTTGCACGACAAATGGCGAGGAATCCAATAGACTCTTTAGTTACTCTATTCACGAACCACAAGTGGAACAACAAGGAAAAATGCACATCCTATATTAATCACTATTTAACACAGCTACACGAAGACATGAACGAACGAATTTTGTCGAATATAAACAGGAAAAGAAAAATCATGGAATCTCATAGACTCCGTCCCACCTCCACAGGGTTAAGTAAAAATAAATAGTAATTTTGTGAATGTGCAATATGGTAAAATACAGTGTGTAATCGAATAAGTTCACTTAATATTGCTATTAAGACATAAGAAAAGGAGCGAAGTTATGACATGAGGATGGGTTTAGGGTCAATATAATAACTCCGGAATTTCGAGGTACTTCGTACACACATGGAAAGCTGGAGTTAATTATAATATCTTTTTCAACTTCTTTTCGGTGTTCCCTCGCGTTCATCTGTTTCTGGTGTTAAAATAAACGGAGTTAGAACATTTGACTTTAAAAAGTGTCACAAAATTGACATTTTAATCTTTGCGGTAATTATTTCTATCTTTCGAGTAGTTAATATGATCCAGGTAAGCAGAGAGACTTAACTTTTATATCCCAAAAGGAATTAGTATTACCCAGAAAGTGTCAAGCATTTCTATCCTTAAAGGAGTTAGTATTATCCAGAATTTAAAGGAATCTTTACTATTGGGGCAGTTACTTGTATCTTAACTTACATTTTAATTTCTCCAAAGCGTGTAATGCAATTTTCTTAATATTACATATTTTATCCCTTGTTCTTTTGTTATTATTATTATGCAACATTATTATTGCATTCGAATATTAAGTTTATCTGGAGGAAGTGAAATAAAAGTGTTCAAGCTCTTGCCAATATTCTCGGATAAATAAAGCTTGTATTATCTACGGTGTCTTTTGTTATTACTTCATTTTTTCCCATTTTTGTCGCTATTATATTTAATGCGCAAATAAAATAATGCTGCAAGCAGTTGGTAGACATGTACTAACTTGTAATGAGAACGTCAATCATTCTCTTCCCTCATACATCAGAATTTACTAACAAGTGTGAACTAACACCTTCAGGATAAAATTTTTACTTTTCAGGATTAAATGCGGTGATGACTTTCACCAATGCAGATAGACTATTTTACTATATAGTCTAAGTTATCTCGTACTTATTAAATTTACGAGTTATGGGTAATATGTTTACTGTTTGGTGTTAAACAGGAGTTGAGCTTATCCTCGTTGGAATAAAATTATTTCACGTTTTCTAACACTTCTTAAACGCATTTTAATCGGGAAAAGATAACTTTTGTATTCCGTGGTCAGGATACAAAACAGTTATACTTTCTTTGTTGAATTCTTGGCTTCCGCGTGTCTCGGATTTCTTCACTGCCGACGTTTCGTTCTTCGTTGCAGAAGAACTTCCTCAGTGCTGCTGCTGGTGGTGATGCTGCTACTGCTGCTGCTGTTGGTCTTGTTGCTGCTTCGCGTTAGTCGTTGAGCAGCAGCAGCAGTAGCAGCATCACCACCAGCAGCAGCCCTGAGGAAGTTCTTCTGCAACGAAGAACGAAACGTCGGCAGTGAAGAAATCCGAGACACGCGGTTCCAACCGGAAGTCAAGAATTCAACAATGGACGACGGCCGCGGAAGCCTTCAAGTTAAGTTATACTTTCTTTTACCTTACTTATTTTACAATAATATAATGAATTCTAATAATCGTCAATAATTGTCAAATTCTCTCATCTGATTCCCTACTTGATATACTACTTTTCTTCCCTCTTTTAAAATGGTTCGTTTAATTTGATGGGAAACGTCGTGGTACGTTCCGGATGCGTGTCGATCTACGCAGAACGTGTGGTGTGGAACATCTAGGTGGCGATAGTGTCCTCGAATCTCTTGAGGATATCGAAGTTGCTGGAGATGACACTGGTGTTATTAGTGTGAGAGCTGGTGACGTAGAGGCTGGTGCTATTAGTGTGGAAGCTGGTGTGGTTGATTGCGGTACAATTGTCGTAGGAGTTGTAGTTGCTGATGATTTGTAGAATCGGACTCGTCGGGAAGTCTGTGTGTCTCTAACATGTTCCAGCTGTTAGCTTTTATTTCCAGAATTATTTGCATCTCCTGCTTCGAGAAATTCTCGAATTTGGTTGATGTGTCTTTTATAGCGTCTTCCCACATATTCTATTTCATAGTGGATATCTCCTAGGCGGGTAACAATTTCTCCTGGGAGCCACTTATTCATCCTAATATTTTCTGAGAGGAAATAAATGCGTTGTTTCGGTTCAAATTCGCGGAAGCCAGACTGCAACTCTGCTTGTTGTCTCTGTAATATCCTAGATTCAACGCTTTGTGACCTGGCTAGGTCGAGACGTGTACGGATATTTCGTCCCAGGAAAAGCTTGGCTGGTGACTCTCTGGTTGCAGTATGAGGCGCTTTCCGGTACTGACGAAGAAACTCGTTGAGGTTCGGCTGTAGTGAGTTGGAGGTGGTGTACATTAGTTTCAACGCATCTTTCACGTTTGGACATACCTCTCCGCCTATCACGCAGGGTGATATGGCGCGCTCCGTTTATGGTACCTCACACCACTCTGTCGAAGAAATGTTTCAAACTCTTCGGCGATTAATTGTCTACCGTTATCCGAAACGATAGTCGTTAGTACATCATATGCGGCGAAGAAGTCATCCAGGATTCTAATGGTCGCTTGAATAGTCATGGAGTTTGTGGCTTTGACTTCTAGCAACTTGCTATAAGCATCTACGACAATCAAGAGCATTGTGCCCGCGATTGGGCCTACGTAATCAGTATGGATTCTTTTCCAAGTAGCTTTTGGTTGCTCCCAGTGGTGCTGCGGCGCAGCGTGCGCATGGGTGGCACACTCCTTACACGATTTAGCGACACGTTCGATGTCTAGGTCGATTCCCGGCCAAAACACAAAGGAATGAGCTGTTCCTTTCATCTTGACGATGCCAATATGTGCTGTATGTAAGTCCTTGAAGATTGCTTCTCGTAGCACGCGTGGCACGACAACTCTGTGCTTCAACACTAAGCAATTTGCAGCAAGTCTGTACTTAACCTCTGGATATTTAAAGTTGTGGCGAGTGATTTCAAAAGTAGGACGATTTCGTCAAGGTGGAGGTCCTTCCGACTTTCCCGCGCAATATGCTCTGAGCGGTTCGGGAGTTGTTTTATTTGACATACAATAACCTGTCGAAATCGTCAAAGTCGTCGTAAGTTCTTACTTCTTGCACCTCATTTGCTGATGAACCAAGTTAACGGTGGATGGCAATGAGTCTCGCGAACAGTAATCGGCATTGGCATTTTCTTTGGTTGTCTTGGAAATCACGTCGTAGTCGAAATGTGTTAGGTAGCCGACCAAGTTTGCTGATGCACAATACTGACAGTGATTTTTCCGGGTGTAATATTTGTATTAATGGTTTATAATCTGTTATCAACGTGAAGTGACGAGCGTATAGATAGTTAAAAAATTTCCGAACTACCCAAACTATTTGGGGATATTTTTGCTCAGTGGTGCTAATCGTTCGACTCGTGCACGCGATTGGGCGTTCTTGTCCATTCTAAAGCCGGTGTGAAAGTACCGTGCCGAGGTCTGTTTTGCCCGCATCGGTTGCTAGAAGCAGTGGTAGCGAGAGGTCATAAGCCATCAAAACTTGTGATGAAATCAGGGTCTCCTTAATATCTCAGTAAGCATTCTCAGTTTTTGGAGTCCAAGTGAATGGTTCAATGGGGGGCTTATCCCGGAGCGGTCGATTCCTCGTTGCTAAGTCAGGAATGAAAGAACTATTATAAGTGGCCTTACCAAGGAACAGTTGTAATTCTTCCGGTAACAATGATTTTGCGGTGTCTCGGATGGCCTGTATGTGTGTGTCTGATTTGTGCACCCCATTCGCTGAGAATACTGGAATGACGAAGGTGCATTTTGTTCGATTAAGTCCGTGATTTCTTAAACGCTCCAATGTAACATCCAGAGCTAACAATAGTTCATCAATTCCATTTGTAAAAATAATGATGTCGTCGAAGAAATTAACAACGTTGGTTAAATTTTTTAGAACCGTTTCCATTCGTCGTTGCCAGATGGCAGCATCAGACCATGCGTTGGCATGTTAAGTGTCAAGCCATGACTGAAATCATCGTCCACTTCTAAATGGGTATAGGCATCGACAATATCCAAGTGACAAAATAGGTTAGCGCCTCTCATCCGGTTGAATAGATATTCGACATTCGAGATGGGATGTTCATCGACGATAAGGCGAGGATTCAATATCTGTTGATGCCCACTCTGAATAGTCTACTCTTTTATAAAATCCGGACATGATTTTAGCGTCAATTTTTCACGCGTATGCCTCGCGTACTCGGGCGAAAACTGGTGCTGCCCCTGATTTCAGCTGCATTTTCGCTGGTGACCCAATTAGTTTTCCTGATACGTCACTATTAGTAGAAGTTTCAATTGGTTTTCTTATTCTGCAGTTAAGTTTTTTTTTAATATATACTTTGTGTGATACTTGGTTCGGGAAGAGTTATGGGTAATATGTTTACTATACGGTGTTAAACAGGAGTTGAGCTTTTCCTCATTGGAGTAAAATTATTTCACGTTTTCTTACACTTATTCTTAAACGCATTTTAATCGGGAAAAGATAACTTTTGTATTCCGGGGTCACTTTACGAAACATTTATACTTTCTTTTACCTTATTTATTTTACAATAATATAATGAATTCTAATAAACGTCAATAATTGTCAAATTCTTTCTTTCATTTGGCTGCCTACTTGATATACAACAATAACAATTACACTGAATTTTTTAAGCATTACAACTTCATCTATATTGTAACGATTAGGAAGAAAACGATTTATCCCAAAAATTTTTGTGTGTAGGGACTTCCGTAATCACACTTTTTCTTTTCTCGCAAAGAACATTTTTCGTTAAGTGAAAACTTTTTTTTGTTAATTTCTTTAATTAATTGAGTGCGTTTAAAGTGCGTTCAAACCAATAAATCTGAGAGGACAAACGAAATTAATTAAATCACCAGATCATTAATCTCGACCGTCTCCGCAGCTGTAAATCAAAATAATAGCAAATTATCAAACAATTATCTCCCGATATTTACCTAGTGTGATTATTGTTCTGGCAAGCGTGAAACTATTCTGATTAGTTTCCAGCTCTTGACACAATGTTTGCGGCCTGGTATGTATTGGTTACAGATGCGGTTTGCTTCGTGTTGTCCACTTAACTGCTGGTGCAATTCTGCGGTCGTTGATAAGCCCATTTACTCCCAGTTGGCTTTGGTAAAAGCCAGTAATTAGTTACATCGCGGGATTACATACAAAATAAATATAGGAATTTATTGATTATACCAGAGATCTGATTATATTAAGAAAATGTAAAGTATAATTCTTTTTGAATTCGAATGTTACTTACGAGTAAAGAAAAACAAATACATTCATGGCACATATGGAATGATTTATTTTTAAACCGTAGCTTTTTTCTGATTACGTTTCTGATAATATAAAGTAGTTTTTGTGGCAGACGAGTTAATGTGCGGAGACTTCCCTTACGTCGAAGTTCAGGGCCGGGTTCGACAGGCTGATCTCATCGCCGAAATGACTCAAACTAACATTTCCGCCGGAACAAGATCAGTCTGTTAACCCTACCAATTTTCTTACTGTGTTTACTTTAAACGAAAGTCATTGTATTTAAGCTTCTTCACAGGGCAATGACACGCCAGCTTTTTTCTAATATTAAGGAACATGCCAAAATAAAAGAAAATCAAATTAAATTAACTATTTTAATCCAGATATTCCACAAAAGTAAATGAAAGCACTATAAATAATAAACTACACATATTTTGTAAACAGAATTAGACTGATCACCTCTTTCAAAACCAGCTTTCCTTTTTGCCTTCCTGATTTGTATTTTCCCACGTCGCTCAAGAATTTCTACCATTTTGTCTTATACTTATCCATTCTTTTATTAATGTAGTTAATAAAATATAAAGTATGTTGATGAAAAAAATTTTTTGTGCTGGCTGACTGTTATACATAGCTTATCATTACTTGCTTATCTTGACTCATCCTCAGTACGAACATGTTGCAGCCATAATGCGATGATACGGAGCCAAGTATAACTGTCTGAGTAATAATAGTAAACCAGGTGAATTAAGCACTTCTGCACATTCCAGTGTCGCTATCGGATTCTTGTTATCAGTCTGATTAGCGACTCTCCATGGGAATGTGAACGTCGCAGAAGGAACAGGCAGATTCTCTCCGCTCTCCCTTAGGCGCACGAGATGTAAATGCGTACGCTACGACCCGTTATCTAGATACATCTCCATATCAAAATTGCGAAACGTATTAGCATATATTCTGAATTCGTATGGGGGAGTTGCCGTAAATGTAAAAGGGAGTTTTGAAAAAAAAAAACAAACTAATTGAACTATCATTAGCCTATAACATCCGATTCGAAGGACCAAGTAATGTACTTAGCATTTCAAATCAAGATACTCCATTATAAGTTACATAACTGTGTTTCTTTTTTATATAAATTATAAACTGAAACGAAATTCTGTGCTTGGTTCAAGTGCAAAGTATGAAGAAAACTTAAATGAAAATATGGAATCTTACTTATGCTAAAACACTTATTTAAGCAAAGAACTACAAGTGAAGTCTAAATTAATAATTTAATTAAAACAGAGTGCTAATCTAAATAGCACTACAGCTGGCAGACTTCGGCCATGATATTAATGCGAATACACTTTTAAAATTTGTTCCGAAACTTTCATAACGAACTAAGTTTCCGGATTCTAATTAAGAATGCAAAACGAGCGATCTTGTTACAATTTAGTGGTGGCGCTTATCACGAGCTATACTGTAAGAAACTGCCTAGGATATTTACGTCTGACAAAAATTAAAATAACTAATAATATTTTACGTTGTTTTGTAACAGAAGTATTGTCCTGTTAAGAGGAAACTTTTTTTTTGTTATGCGAAGAAAGCTTTAATAAAGGCAGACAAAAAAAGTGGAAGTATAATAAATTTCCATCCATTGTGTCGTCCAAGTACGTGACATGTTTGTCCGAGATATATCGTTTACACGACATCACATCCCAGTGTTAAACTAAATTTGGAAACTGTACTTGCCAGGACCTGTGAAAGGATTTCAGCCCCCGCCATTTTATCTGCAGGGAGCGCAGTTTACAGCATCACAAATGACAAAGTATTTGCTCGAAACATTTATATAAAAAGCCCTGATCTTATTTCTGTGTGTTATTTTCGCAAGCGCAGAAGAAACCCAAGGCTATTGAAGCTCGCGCTAGATTTCCAAATCCCATATATACAAATAAAACAAACGGCGACAGTTGAAGAAATTTATTTTTAATTAAATTCAAGTATATCGAAAGATCACACGTTAAAATTTCCGGTAAGGATAAAATAGCGTAATTCTAAAGGATGAAAGTTCTTTTTAATTAAACTCCTCCACTATGGGTAGTTTCTAAAGCATTATCTAGATCAAAGGTTCCTGATTAATTCAAACGTTGAAAATTGTGACCGCTGACTGGAGAGAATAAGACAAGAAAGATCAATAACGTTTCATTCAGTAGAAAATACGTTACCGCTAAACGATGTTCATCGGTGAAGAGCGGTTGGTCGTCGTCTCTTGAGTTCAACTCTCAAATTAGAACGTACGTTTTAGTAAAAGGTTTTCGTTAGTAAAACAACTTTTTTTAAATTAATTCTAATTTAAAAAAGTGGACGGATACGATAGTTTGTTGGCGAAAAACTTCGGCAGTGTCTATGAAACTGCAATTCATTAATAAGTTAATTTTCTTTTATATTTTTATCAAACGCGTTTCAAAATGAGACGTAACAAAGACAATTTTTTTACTTTTGGGATTGATTCAAGCTAATAATATTTTAGTATTAGTCATGTTTGATAACGGTAGCACTAAATCATGACTGACTATTATATTTGCGTATATCAAACGTTGTCTAATATGTTAGCTTATTATAATTTGCGGTCTATGCAAATGCAAACATAATATTGTAGTTCAGCAAATGTATCATCTCTTTATAATAATAGCCATGTATCTCAAAAATATACAGCCTGTTTCTAAACCTACGCCTTTAATTGAAATCATGAAATGAAGCGAATTTTATTATATAACAATAGGAAAAATGTAAATAATAACTCCGGTAAAAATCAGTTTTCATTTTTACGAAAATTGTTTAAATAACACTGGTCGGCGATTTAAATGGTTTAAATGTCTTAGCTGAGTGACAGGGCGAGTGGAATTGATTTTTATTATGTAGCCATAAACGAATGCGCTGAGATGTGTATGTTGGGCTGGGTCAAGTTTGTCGCTTGGAAAAAATGCGACGTTTTCGGTTGACTAGGTGCAGACGTTCTTACAACAAAAAACGTAAACGTAAAACGTTTATTTAATTCAAAGTAAAATTTGAAAGCAAACTGTGCATTTCAGTTTTTATTTCTACAGCACGTTATCTTTCCGGTCCGAACCTATCTCAATAACCAATTTCAACGCTGATGGAACGGACCAGTGGCCTGCTCGTAGCCCCGATGTGAATCCTCTGAATTTCTTTCTTGAGGGGCTTTAAAACAAGAAGTCTATTCGGTGCAAATCAACACAGAAGAACATTTATTACAGCGGATTCATTAATAATAATAATAATAATAATAATAATGAAAATTAATTAAAATTGTGTAACTGGCAGTATAGAAAGTGTTAGGAAAGAGTTTATACATGTATTTCGGCCTTATTGGGCTTCATCAGAACTCTGTACCTTAAAAAATTTTGGTTTGTTGAAAAATTTTGAAAAACTTACCCCTTTTTTTGAATTTCTAAAATCCCAAAACACAAGACCAGGAATTAATGATAAAAATATGAAATTCCAATAGGGCCGAAATACATGTATAAACTCTTTCCTAACACTTTCTATACTGCCAGTTACACAATTTTAATTAATTTTCATAATTTTCATCTGGCAAGAAAACTTGATTTTTTAATAATAATAATGATAATAATAATAAAGAATTGTCTATAGTGGATATAAATGTGATGCTTACGTACAAACAGTAGCAATATGGAGTAAATAAGTATTTACTACACCAAGGGCCGGTTTATTCACCCTCGACCAACTCCACCCTCCGTTCCATTGCCACAGCAACAATTGTACAAATAATTGTCACTATGGAAACAAACCGAAGGTTAAAGCCACTCGAAGGCGAACAAACAAGGCCCAAACTAAATAACTATAATTATATTACTAAACTAGACAAACTATAAGTAAACTGTAAATTACACGATACTATGGCGGTTGTATAATGCCGTTAGCTTCGACTTAATGACGACACTGTTAAATTTATCCGAAAATATATCTATTTCATTATCGCAGATGTTGTTATATAATCTGAAGCACGTTATAAGGGGAGAGTTAAAATGGTGGTATGTATTTGGTATGAGGCAGTGAAAGGTTATTGGGCTTCTGCTGACGAAGCGTGGTACAACTATTTTGACATTACTGAGAAGATAAGAGTTGGATATTGTTCCATGTAAAAGTTTATGTAAGAACATAAGGCAATGCATATTTCTCCTGGATATCAAAGAACTCTCCGAGGTCACGCTAAGGGGATTATGCTGATCGCAGTATCTGCTAGGGCATACATGAAATATTTTGAAGTAAATATATTTAGCGAATTTCCGTAGAACATTTTCTAGTAGATTTAGGTGTTGATGAGTATTGTAACAGTATTCAAGTTTAGATCGCACAAGCGCATAATATAATTGCTTTATACAAACAGTACTGGTAAAATCTTTAGTATTTCTTTGCATAAAATCCAAATTTTTCAAAGCACTACTTGTGATGTGACTTATGTGAGAAGAAAAGGTAAATGATGTATCAATAACAACTCCTAAATCTGAAAAGTCATTGCAATTTTCCAATAAAGTTATAAGAAAAGGCAATAGAATTATTCTTCCTATAAAATGACATTTTTTTACATTTCTTAATAGTTAGATTTAATTTATTTATTCTACACCATGAATTTAGGCTATCTATACTTTGCTGAAGATCTAAACAGTCTTCATAAGAATTAATAAATTTGCTACTTTAAGGTAATCAGCGTAAATAAATCAGCGTAAATAAACTCTTACATCTGATATTTTTGATGACATCGTTATAAAAAATGATAAATAATAAGGAGCCCAAGTTAGACACTTGTGTAACACCACTTTGAGTACTAAATACATCAGAGTTAAAACCGCCATATTCTACAAATTGCTCTTTGTTCGACAACAGCGATTTCACCAATGTTATCAACTTATTACAGAGTCCAAAGTTTTTTAATTTCTTTAGCAAAATACAATGATGTACTCGATCCAAAGCAAGTTCGACAAATTCACATAAATTATTACAGTGGACCGACCTTTCATAAACCCGTGCTGTTCAGGAACAATCAGACTAGCCACATGAGAGTACAAAACACTTGAGAGAACGCATTTACAGCTTTGTAAAATTTGGCAAGAGGGCTATGGGCTTGTTGTTAGTGATATGCGTTCTATTGCCTGATTTGAAAGTTGGAATAACTCGAGATGTTTTCCACATGCTTGGATAAACAGATTTACGCAACATGAGATTAAATATATGACATAAGGGAGTTATTAAACAATAGATATACTCTTTAATAAAAAAGGCGGGAATATTGTCACCCATTGTTAGATTTAATCTTTAATTCATGTTGCAGCTCGCCGAGTATTGGAGGATCCAGAATGTCTGGAAGGGGTCCAGGAGAATTTTCGTCGTCTTGTGGACGCCTGCTTACGTGCCGGTGGAAGACATTTCGAACACCTGTTATAAATAAATGCCTTGATGAGGAAGCGTTCATATTATTTATTCCTTTATTCATCCAATAAATGCGAATTAGTTCGCACAAATGCGACATCGTTTATGGTGCATATCGTAAATGCTTTTCTAACAACTTTTATGGTTATAGTGGGCCGCTTAAGTATTAAAATGTATTTGATAGTGTAACAGCCTTGTTTACACAATTGGTTCGCTTTTTTATGACATCCTAGTTGTACGAGATGACCTTATCCGAAATATCAATACGTTTTCAGGAGCACAGGTCCGTACTCAGTGCAGAATTTTTTATAAAATTTTCATAAAAAATTATATCAGCAGAAATCATTTTGCACGGACTTCATGTAATCCTCAGTTACGCCTATCACTATAGGATACAGCCTGTATAATGAGGAACTTACAATTTTAATTAAAGGTTGAAGTTTAGATATCCTGTGCAATGGTAATATACGGTGCGTAGTCGAATAAGTTGTAACTGTAATGATACAATTAACACGGAAAGCGAAATTATGACTTACATATGTGACAAAGGGCAATAATAATTACGGAAACATGTACTTTATTTTTATATATATAAAAAAAACATTTGAGAAGCACTGAACGTATTATTTATTTCTTTGAATTCTTTAGAAATCTCGTATCATGGTTTGAATTATATTTACCTTAATTCTGATAGTATAGTGACAGTAATGAAAAATTTCATCGAATTATTCTCCTTAGTGGCAGCGCGTCCCGTTGAAAAAAGAACAAGCGAAGGTAAATAAAAAAATATATCGTTGACAGTGTAACAAAGCAGTCAGAAATACACGAATACTTGTAAAGGGAGAAAGAAGCGCAGCAATAACTTTGTAAAGAATACTGGGGCAAGCGAACCGCGAATAAGCGGAAATGCGCAAAAAGTAAGCGGGTTTCAGAGAAATGCTCGAATACTCCTCGGGGACACCATGAACAGAATGTAGATATGTTCACGGAGTCCTTTAAGAAAGATGTTCCAGCGAATCAGTATATTGTATTGCCGGGAGTGACGACATCCTTTTTTCTCCTTGTTGGGTTATTAATTTCAAAAACTGAAGAAAAAATAAATTTAAAAAAAATATATTGAAAACTGACAAACATTTCAAATGCATAAATTTTGAAAAATAATCACCATTCTTGCTGATTTCGACTTTATTCTTCCAGACCAGCTGATGACTATGTCACGTCATAATAACCGTGCGCTGGACGGGAGTAGTCACCCCATATATATATCCCACGAAACCTTGTTGATTCGTAAGTGTTTTAATTAGACGTATGGAAATCATAAATTTCAGCCCTCTACAAGTGAAACGCGCTTGAAACTCCTGATTTATTATAAATCAGAAATTTCAAGTCATTTCATTTGTGTATTCTGTATATTTCTGAAATATATGATTTATTATAAATCTAGTTTCTAGTCATTTCAAAGCCAGACACCTCAAGAGTATATGTATGATATATTTGATTTGATTTTTATTTTACTACGTCTTGAAGTGAACAAAATGAAATCCCAAGTCACATTTTGCACAGCATAAACGCGTAACTATGATAAATTGTCGTCTGTGCATGTATGTATGCTCTAAGCGAAATAGAAAATAGGAAACCAAAATAACTATCTATGCAAGTTTGCGAAATTGATTGATGTATTTTTAAATTACTTCACAATCATGAATGTGCTACTGGCCTTTTATGATAATAATTATTTATAAATTAAAGTTGAAACTTCCACGGTATCATTTACATTGAAGCTCGAGTTTATAAACAAAAAAAGGAATAAAATACATTGAGTTATTATGCTCTATATTTTTAAACCTCTGGTTAGAGTTACTGATACATTTAGAATATTTAATTACAAACTAGAACATGCATTCGTAAAATATGTAGATGTATTTGCATCTATGTATGTACGTTTTTGTTGGAAATCACGATGAGCTTTTTTCCGTTAAAAACGCTCCAATTATTTACACTGAAAATCAGCGGCAATTTATCGCAAATTAAAATTGCTGGAGTATGATTAAATCGAAGGCTCTCTACGTCAGTTCCGCTAAAAAACATCCCTCTAACTTCATCACGTCCCTCCGGGATTCCCTCAATTACTGAAGCGTCCGGGTTTTAACCGATAGCAAAATAAACATCGCGCGCACTTTATCACGGAAATTCTAGATGTGATAAATAAGCTGTAGGTGCGTATTTATTAATTGTAATTTAATCGGGCGCTTTGAATAAAAAAAAAGTTAGCCGCAGAGGATTTAGCCGTTACGTTAGGATTCTTTAAGAGAAAAAGGAAAATTAAGTGTTTATGCTGACCATTTCAGGCGGCGATATTGTATTATTGAGCATGTGTTTCGATGTAAGTGCGTGCTTAAATTTCATTGTTATTACTTTGATTTTCTCTTGAGTATTTTTAATAAAAGCCGCGCAAATGAGAAAAACGAATATTACATCCACATGTGGGAGAAAATCCTACGCAAACACTTCTGCTTAGTTCGCGAAGATTGTTTTTAAAAGCTTGGGAAAGTTTCATATTAAAATGTTTCAGACTGCTAGATTTTGCTGCTACTGTGGAAATGTTGTTAATAATTCCTTCAACGGATTTAATGTCATCCGTTTAATAGTATCTACGAAATAATGAAATCATGCAAATATGATTTGATTGTTTCTAAAATACACTGTTCAAGAATTGAAGTGGATAATTATAATTGTACTGAAATGAAAAGAGTTGTTAAATGGTTTGCACTGTATACTCTCTCTCAATACTGTTTCATAGCGACTATTTTTGGCAAGTTTTTTTACTGCTTTGTGCTGTTATCGCTTGGTTCGGTGAAGGTTTGCCTCAAGAAGTAGTCGGTAACCTGCTAAATGTGTCGCATAGTGTCGTAAATCGAGCATGGAATCGTAACTTAGCAACAGGGTCTCCGGTACACACTCATGGCGGAGGTCGAGAACGAGTCACAACCCATGTCCAAGACAGTTTGATAGCCCTCACTGCAACAAGAAATCGAACATTCACGGCTGCTAGAATTAACAGCTCCAGAATGATTTTTTGTCAAACTGTTAGAAGAAGATTGCAGGACGTAATTTGCTCGCAAGAAGACACGCTACACACCCACGATTGACGGCGGCTCAACGTTCATGCAGATATCATTGGAATTTTCAAACTTGGAGGCATTCCCTCTTTACCCGAATTGAGACTTCGTTCGTACACGTGTGATGATCGAATGGTATGAAGAAAAGGAGGACAACGACACAAAGAAAATTTAATGGCATCGACCACTCTTTCTAGCGGTGGACCAGTTGTGCTTGGGGAGGCATATGTTTTGATGGCCCCATTAACTTGTTGGTTTTAATTAATGACTGCCATAAGATAGTGTTACTAGTGCCATTTGTTGCTACAATAGGTGAAGGATTTGTCTTTATTGACGATAACGCACATCCTCACCGTGCAAGAATTGTAAATGATTGCATAGAAAATCGTAGGATTACTCGCGGCCACTATACTCAATAGACATGCACTGCATTGAGCATATTTGGGCTGTCAATTTAACAGCCTTTTCAAACCGTTCAGCAATTATCTAGGGCGTTGCAAACAAGTCATACCTCGGGGCTTTATCACTAATTTGTTAGTGAGTTTTCCCAATAGAGTAACAGCATTCAGGCGAACTAGGAATAGACCTCCAGGGTATTAACTTTCTTTAATTCATAAAGTAGAAAAGCTTTGTAAGTTGTAATTTTTCTATAATTTATCAATTACTCATTTTTCCTCATTGAAGGTTTGTTGCTTTTGATTTCTTTAATTGTATCGTAGCATCCATCAATGAATAAATTTGTACCACATGGATTTATATTTCTTTTTTAAAATTTGAACGTAAAAGAATCAATGGTTTTAATCTCGACATCCCGCGATCACTTTTTGACACAACTTGTACAGGAAATGACAAATTGCAGGTAGTTTGCTACTTAATAAGTCCTCCCAACCAAGGCGACCAATCGTGCTGGTAAAGCATATCGAAAGATTTTAAAAAAATTGTTGCAAATCGGTTTTGATTTGTGTCAAAAAGTGATCGCAGGATGTCGCGATTCAAACTATTGATTATTATTACATCGCATTTGCGAATAACCTTGGACAGGTCGGTTTGGTTTGCAGTGGAAGTCTCGAACTACGCTTCTGTTGACGAGGTCCCAAATAGGGCCGAAAGAGCTGTACAGAGGATGATCAAGGGATTCACTGCAAAATCAAAATCGATTTACAAAAAAATAAATAGTGCCACAAATGCTGCATTATCTAACTATATACACTCACCGACACAAAAAGCGATTCCCTTTGAGGTTTGTGTAATTCATTGCGACAATAAATTTTTTTATATAATTTTCGATATAATTGTTATTTATAGTTTTCTTGGTTGATGTACACCAAATAAGGCTAAAAATAAATAAAACAAACAAGATTTTAATAAAGGTAATAAAAACTGCGAAATTGATGAAATTGTGACTTAAAGAAAAATGCAACATTTCAATCTTCCTAATTAATTAATATCGAGTATTGCTGAAGCGCCATTGATAATTCTCCTAGGGTGACGCGAGCTCTAATATTCCTTCCTAACACGTCCCAGACATGTTCGATGGGATTCACGTCGGGACTTCTCGAGGGCCACTGCATTCGGTTAACACCAACAGCGTCAAGAAATTCATTAACAACTCTGGCGACATGTGGCCGTGCATCAACATAAAATTGTCGCCAATAAAAGGGTCAAAGGGTATCACATGATCTTGAAGAACATTTTCAATGTACCTCTGAGCGTTAATAACTCCCCTATTTATTACAACAAGGTCGTTCATAGAAATACCGCCCTAGACCATAATCGAACCTCCGTTGAAAGATAGTCTGGAAACAATATTACATTGAGAATACCGTTCGCCGATCTTTCTCCACACTCTTCCACGACCATCTGGCGCTCGACTCCACTGCCCCATATTCCAATGAACATGTTCACGAGCAAATACAAGTTTGCTTACTCTATGCTGTGTGTTAAGCTCTGGGCCATGTGCAGGTCTTCTTTGCCATTAAATTAGCTTCATTAAAGCGTCTTCTGATCGTTCTGTCACTTGCATGCACATCTCGAACCTCTGCAAGGCGATTTCTGACTTGAACAAGTCAAATTCCTGTGCGAAGAATCGTTAGGGTAAGAAAATGGTCATCTCCAGTGCTTGTACATCTTTGACGATCTGTTCCAGGGCGTCGATTGTAAGATTCAGTTTCCAAGAGTCGCATCCACATTCTGGAGACACATGATTGAGAAGTTCCAAGAACTTGTGAAACGTAACGTTGAGACAGACCATCCTGAATTAAAGCAATTTCTCTTGCTACATCCATTGCATTAATAGCCATGAATATTGACAATGGCATAGATATTTTCAATAATTTATTTAAACAAGAGAATTTAGTTAGCTCTCCCGATTATTGAAAATGTCCTATTCACCGATGAGCAAAAAAAAAATGGACAAAAAGTGTCCTCAGATAATTTATTTTAAAAAATAATAGTGAGTCGCTTTTTGTGTCGGTGAGTGTATTTTTTGTTGTTAATTATTATTAGTTAAAGATTGTAGCAGGGGATGTTGCAAGGTATTTAACTTGCAAGCTAAGTACAGCGTGCGGGGATTCGACATTCCGTATTACACTTTAATTCAGGGAAACGGGAGAATACCTGACGTTACCAAGGCATCACATATCATTGCCTGATTGTGTGAATTACGGGAGTGCAGGAAGAAAGAAGAGCGGCAGGATAGCGGTATACGTAGTGATCCTTCGCAGATCGTGCGTCCCGACGCATACTCCCTACATTTTGCCAATTAATAAATAACTTGTTGAGAAGTTTGAGTTTTTCTTCTGGAATTGTCAAAAGCAAAATGTCTTCTTTTTAGGGTCTAAACCACCCTTAATGGAACCGTGAATGGTTGTTCTAACTGAGCTACCCCCTAGTGGAGCCCTCTTTTCCATGGGCTCGTGACAATACTTTGAAACGTGCAATCACTTTTTGACACGACATTACATTAGGAATGACAAATCGCAGTTTGCTACTTAATAAGTCATTGCATGCAAGACGGCCAAGTGTGCTGTCAAAGCATACTGAAAGTTGACAGCACGCTTAGCCGCATTGCATGGGATGACTTATTAAGTAGCTAACTGGCTGCAATTTGTCATTCTTAATGCAATATTATGTGAAAAAGTGATCGCAGGATGTCGCGATTCTAACTATTGATTATTATTACATCGTATTTGCGAATAACCTTGGACAGGTCGGTTTGGTTTGTAGTGGAAATCATGAGCTACGCTTCTGTTGACGAGGTCCCAAATAGGGCCGAAACAGCTGTACAGAAGATGCTAGAGGTATCCACTGCAATCAAAACCGATTGACAATAAAATTAGTAAAAAAATTAATCATTGTAAATATCCTCTTCAATTGTTGAGGAGTGTTTGTCCATTATTTCTGTAAATTTTAAATATACACATAAAAAAATTTGGTATAAATTACAAGTTTTATTTGAAAAATTCTAATGCTTAACAATTTTAGTGTTATTATTATCTTTTTCCGATTAAAATGCCTTTAAAAATATGTATAAAAGAAAAAGGTGAAACAATTTTGTTTGTAAGTTCAACTCCTGTTTAACACCGTACAGGTATTACCCATAATTCATTAATTCAATAAGTAGGAGATAAGTTACACTGAATAGTAATTAAAGTAGATTCTTGTCCGATGAAATTTCGCAATAAATTATTTTATAGCTTCGAAGCTATAAAACGATAGCGAAACGTAGATCGTTAGTGCCAATTTTAGTGTCCATTTTAAAATAATTTATTACTAAATAGTAAAATATTATATCTGCATTGAAAAGGTTATCACCTCATTAAATCCAAAAAAATAAAAATGTTATCCTAAAGGTGTTAAAGTTACTTCACGCTTATTTACTTTTCATCTATAGGTAAATTCTGATGTACGATGATCTCTTTACAAGTTATGACTAGTATATGCCTACCAACTGCAGAGAATGCTTGCTTTAGAATGGAACCGTCATTTTATTTGCGAATTAAACAAAGCAGCAAAAAGTGGAAGAAAAATAGTGATATAATAACAAATGACACCATAGATGATACAGGGTTTATTTACCGGGGAATATTGGTAAGGCCTTATGAACAATTGATAAAAGATGTAATATTAAAAAAAAGGCGTTCCTCTGTTTGGAGTAGGTTAAAATATAAGTTAAGATACAAGTAACTGCCCCAATAGTAAATTCTTTCATTTTCTGGATAATATTAACACCTTTAAGACTAGAAATGCTTGAGACTTTTTGGATAATACTAATTCCTTTAGGGATACAAACTACTGCCTCAGAATTTAATTTCTGTCTTTTCCTGGATAATATAAACTCCTTGAAAGATAAAAATAACTACTGTCACTTTTGAAGACTAAATTGACACTTTTTAAAGTTACACGTCCTCCCTCCGTATATTTTAACATCAGAAACGGATGAACGTCTGGGAACACGGAAAAAGAGTTGAAAAATTGTTAGAATTAACTCCAGATTTTTATATGTGTAAAAACGGAATCATATTTCAAACTGTTACTTAAATTTATAGCCATCGAATGTATTATACTGAGAGGAAATTAAAAATTTAATAAGTTCTGCCCGAATATTCTTTTCAGTATATTGAAACTGAAAGTCAAGACATTCCGAGACTATATTAAAGCTTCGATAAAAGGATAAAAGTGTGTAATGCAAACATGTAGTTGATTTATATTAAAATCCGTGCTTACGTTATCTATCCACGATAAGTAGGAAAATTGCTCTCGTCATGTTTACAGTGAAGCTATAAATTTCATACTTGCAAAAACTGCCATGACAGAACAATAATAAATAATAGGTTTGTTATTGTTATTTATGTCGAACATTTTAAGCAAAGTATGACACATACACGTCAATATTTTATTTTGCATCGAAAACATTTTGTAAACATAATTTAGTAAAGAAGTGTGTAACCTGATATAATAAAAAATAACATTACTTTTAATTAATCAGATTGTCTAAGGGTTTGCATAACACAAAATATTTGATTTTCAGATGAAGGTTTATAGAAGAATCACTGATAATGTTACTCTAATGCAGATGATGTGATAGTAAAACGAGTAACGTGAAACTCCTTAGGTAAACGAAGTATTAAAGTTCCTGACTGGCCTAAATAAACTTCCTAAGATAGTACGATAATAACATTAAGGAAGGAACACCGCCGTTATCGACTACGATGCTTAAGTGCTGTATAGGATCTAGGGGATTTTATTGCCCTATTTTTTGTAGCATGGTTTTGGCGAGGGGGGGGCCTTGCCGTCACGTTGGCACCAGTAGTAGTAGCCTTTGTCATAAATCTGTTTGGCATGAACTCTCTGAAGAACACCCCGCTTTCTGAAACATATAACGCGATTACATGCGACGAACTTTAATACGAATTTATGCACGATCTAATTGCGCTCTAGTTCGTTAGAGTGAAGCTATTTTTCATGCGGGGAATGTTTTCTGTGATATTGAACCGTTTCGGGTTGCTAACAAGGGCAGTAATTTCTGGCTCACTTAACTGCATTACACGGGCGAAAATAAAGACGGAGTTTACGGGTTTTCTATTTGACACTAAACAAATCAATCGTTTAAAGAAGTACTTCTACTTTTACTACACGAAATTTCTCACACATGACCTTATGTTCATTTTATATTTACGTTTCAACTTTTTTAATTGTGGAACATTTAGGATTTACTTTCTTTTTCGGAAAAAGAATCGATTCTATTAAAAACGTAACGCCATCGTTATATCCTAAACGACCAACATAAATTTTCATGTTTTGGGGGTAAATAAGAAGGGACTTTAAAAGCGAGAAAGGCGAAAGTATCAGCGTCACGCATTTTTCGGCTAATTGGCGATATTTTACAAATTTTACGCCCTAATGAAAAAATATGCGAAGAGCCTAATTAATTCATGAAAAAAAAAACACACACACAGAAAATGTAATTTAGCTTTTTATGGCGAAGGCGCAGATTACTTATATAATCATCATCAAGTATAAGCATAACAACAGATTTCTTTTTCTTCTTAAACAATCAGACTGAAGAATCTCTCCTCTCTCTCTCACTTCAAGTTCTACCTCCAAACAGCATGTAGTTTCTGAATACGAATTTTCTTAAATGAATGTTTACATGGGCACTCATTTGCGTTTACCAAATGCTAATGAGGCACGGGTCGTTATATTTAACGCTAGTTTTAATGTAGCGTGACGTGGAAAATCTTGTGTCTATTAATGAAACCGCCCGAGTGTACCAATTGATGCTAATTGAAATAATTCGACGCTTTCCGCGTGAAAGGCCACGTACGAGTTGATTTCTCGCCTGGTTAATCAATTCGAATAACAGTCTGCTTCAATTAGGGTATAATTTTAGATTTCTAATTAAAATTATTCATTTTTAGTACATTTCTGCGGAAATTGGTCTCAGGTAATTCTGTAAATCTCTTCTTACACACATAACAATCTGGAGTTAATTCATTAATTAATTTCAACTCCTTTTCGGTGTCTAAGACGAAAAGTTTCTCTCCTCGAATCCTTTTTGTTGGATATTGACTGTGATGTTTTATGTCTAAATGAGACATGGCTAGGAAAGTCCGGGATAGACGTTTGCAACGTATTTATTTAAACTGAAACCATTTAGTTTCAGTTTACCCAGTTACTATTGGCGTACTAAATTTAAAGGTGGGGGCACTGCTATATGGACGAAAATAGGTGTCCTTTCAAAACCCATTGATCTATCAACATATATTACGGAAAAGGTTTTTGAAGCTGTAGGAATTCCTGCTTTCTGTAATATTATTCCTTATCTCTCTCCCCAGTGGAAATTTTACGAATTTCATGTTAGCCCTTACCAGTGTTATAGACCAGTTCTGTGCACTTGATAGCAACTTGATAATTGTAGGTGATTTCAACGTAATTTTTTTAGAAAAATCGTTCAGAAAAACAGAACTAAGTGACTTATTGCACTCTTATGATTTAAGCAGTGTTGTGGAGGGTTATACCAGATTTGCTGAAAATCAAGCCTGTATGATCGACAATGTTTTTTCTAACATTAGTTACTTAATTGCCAAATCACATGATAATAATTTATCCGATCACAGACTTTTGTTGGTTTCAAATACTCTCAGTCTGTTAGTACTATTAAGACCACATTCCTGCTTTATAGACCTCTCACTAACTCCGGAGTTTTTTCTATTTTGCTCAATGCTCATAATCAATCTTTTCCCTTTAAAGAAAATAAAAAGATCCTGTAGCGGTAGGCCATTGGTGAATTGGTTTTCTAATGATCTACGCAAAATGAGGGACCACTTAAATTTTTTATTTGAGGTAAAAAAAAGATATCCTATTTCACAACACTTAGTAATATACAAGAACTTTACAACAAACAATTAGAATTATCAAAGAAAGCTGCATATGAGAAATATATAAAAAAATCGGTACTTGAGCAATGTGGGATATAATTAACAAACAAAAAAGGTGTACACTTAACGATTTGTCTGTAGAACACATTTCAGTTAATGATTTTAATACTTTTTTCACTAATATAGCAAAGGAAACTATTTCCAAAATGGATACATCACTAAGTTAATTCGGTACGTTTCTCCTCGATATAGAGATACCTGTTCAAGTTTTCCAATTCAAAAATGCAACTTTCATAGAGATTCGTGATATCATTGTACAAATGAAGTGTTCTAAAAGCTTAGACATGTATGGATTTAACGTTTTACTTATAAAAAAAATTGTTAATTTATTGTATATTCCCCTTACTAATCTTATAAATAAAATATTTGAAACAGGCATATATTCTGATTTTTTAAAATTATTCTGCGTTGTACCTGTATTGAAGAAGGGCAACTCTGACGTATTTCCCTAATACTTGTGCTATCTGAAGTTATAGAGACTGTTGTGAAAAATAAAATATATTCATTTTTTGAAGCATATAACTTATTTAGTAGAAACTAGTATGGATTCCGATCCACAGTATCAGCCATAGACTCACTTGTTGATTATATCACAAATGTATTTGAGAGGAATGAATACGCTTTTTCTGTATTTTTTTGCCTTTACTAAGGCTTTTGATTGCATATCTCATGATATACTAATATCCAAGCAAAAATATTATAATTTCGATTTAATTTAATTTAAAATAAAGCATCATATCTAAGCGGCAAGAGGCAGATTGTTCGATGCGGGGATAATTTTTCTGTATCAATTGACGTATCGATCGGTATCCTCCAAGGTTCTGTTCTAGGCCCAATTTTGTTTTTGTTGTTTATCAATGATATTGATCGATGTGTTCCTAATTTTAGGATAGCTCTATTCGCTGATAATACAACACTACTGTACAGTGATATTTCAGAACTTTGCGGAAGCTGTAACTAGTATTAAGAATTAGTTCTTAAGCAACAAACTTAGCGCTTAAACGATGAAAAAACGAATTTCATGAAATTATCTCTGAGAAATGTGGACTTTCAAACAGATAACTTTGACAGTATCAAGTCCATTAAATATCTAGGAGTTTATTTGAATTCCACTTTACAATGGCATGAACATACAGAATACATTGCGAACAAACTCACTAAAGTCATATATCTTATAAGACATTTAAAAACTTATGTGCCTCGGAATACTGTACTATCTGCTTACTACGGTTTGTTTCAGTCAGTTATGTCATCTGCAATTTTAGTCTGGGGCCTTTGTTCTGAGGCTAAAAGAATTTTTATACTTCAGAAAAGAACAATACGCATTTTGGATATCTTAGGATATGGAGATAGCTGTAGGGAAACCTTTAAAAATTTGAAAATATTAACATATTCATCATTTTATATATTAGAATGTTTAGTCTTTATGAAATCTAATATTAATAATTTCATTGACAAATTGAATTTAACAAATCGGATATAGTGGTGCCTCAACACAGATTGAATAGATTTCGTTATGGCAGCCGCCAAGTTTTTTAATAAACTATCACCAGAAATACGTAAAAAACCTCAATTTAAATTTATCATCAAACACTATTTGATAACGCATTCCTTTTATTCTTTCGAGGACTTTCTTCACCATACTCATGTCTTTTAAAATAAAAAAAATGTACATGTATTGTCTATTATGTGATTGCAACTTCTTGTATAACTTACTATACGTTTTACATTGTTTTATATATATATATATATATATATGCCCTATTTGGCGTGTGAAATACTTTTGTGTTTATCACTAATAAAATTATTAATATTATTATTATTAAAGATGTTCATAAGGCCTCGCCAATATTCCCTGGTAAATAAAGCTAGTATCATCTATGGTATCATTTGTTATTATATCATTATTTTTTACCCACTTTTTGTTGCTATTATATTTAATGCGCAATTAAAATTACTGTTGCATTCTAAAGCAAGCATCTAAAAATAACTGCCCCAACGGTAAAATCATGAAACGGGCGCCCTCAGCAGTGAGTTAAGACCTTTAACTTTCTTGGTTGAATTCAATTTCAATCTTGTACACATTGTAATTTGAAATAAATTAATATATTTAATCGCACTAATTGTGTTTGCGTTCATTACCAACTTGTTCATTGCCTTAGCCCCCAACGTGGTTAGGCGAGTCATGCGTAATTGGTAAGATAAGCCGGAAACTGCTGTCTTCACCACGACTTCTCCTGTGTGTGGAATAACAGTTTGCCCAGGCGCTAATTTGTAACATCCTTCAATCCCTCCTCAACCGAGCTTGGTTGGCACCCAGGAGATTAAGTCCCAGCACGCTGCTGTTACCAACTCGGACAGGTAAGGCTTTCTTAATTTGCCCCCTTTTAAACGTTAATAGATTAAAGTACAGTCGTGGCCATTAAAATCGTTATTAACCTACAATCGAAACAAGGGCCATCATCTCTCCACTCATATTATCGCCAAGGGTGACATGTCCTTCGAATCGTAATGATTTACTTGACCACGAATGCACATGGTTCCTGGTCATGGGAAAAAGGGGAAGTTCTAGGATTAATGGTTCTGATAAATAACGAAAATCAATAATGGAGAAGAACATTTAAAATAATGCGACCATATATCTGAAGCGAAAGACGAGAAGAAAATCTACAATGGGGAAGAATCTGAAGAAGTCAGAAGACTTCATCACCTGCAAGTAGTAACTTTTTAAATCAAAATAAATATTCTAATATAATTATGTTGTAACTATTATATGGAATTGGGTACTATTTCAGGAGCAAAGGGATCGGAAACATCCGCAGAACCATATTAGTGTGGCCATTGTCATTTATTTGATTTAATCAAGACCAATTTTACACTCCGACGGTCGCGTTGCGCTTGAGCCTGTCCTGCGGACGGCCATTTCGTTTATAATGGCATTTCAGAATACTGGCTTGGTGTTTATTATGCAGCTATTCTCATTCCGTTCTGTTAATGCTTCAGCGGACGCTTCATTACGCGTACGATTACGATGGAGATAATTGCCGTGCGCTTGCCTTTCCGACAATAATTCAATGACCATTATGCGCACTGATCTTCACGCAATACCAATATTATGTTGCCATTAACTTAATTTTAAGTGGTCTAATTGATAATCGATTATTAATGCCATACACTTTAAGTGAAGGCATAATTCTTCACCATTTGATTGTTTCTATTTCTATTCTATTTAGTTTAAGTCACAATTTATCGTAAGCACAGCAACTACTACCTTATCCTCATCCAGCCCTCTCACGGCGTTTGGTGGTTTGGTTTAATTTCTAGCTTCAATGTGAACGAATAACTTTTGTAAAATTTCTTCTTGCTCCGCTTTGTAATGGCTATACCAATTAAAATACCTCAGCAAGAATGATAACGTTTTTCGCCACAATTAATGGTATTCATTTCCACTGTACATTGGTGCTTAAGCTGGGGCTCTTGAGTGTCACTGCTACGCCTAAAGTTCTCCTCTTACGTCTGCATTTACAAATGACTGTTTTATTTCTCGGAAAGTTGTTGCGGATCGCCCTAGGACGGCGGGCATAAACATAACAGACGAGGGACAACGTTCTCGGTTCTCTAATTAATGAAGTCGGTCGACGCAAAAGTGTCGGCGTAAATGCGAACGCGCAAAATAACTCGGCGTAAAATATAAATTAGAGGACACTACTACTTGACGTGAAGCTTAACGATTTTGTGAGATGCCGTTGTTTTCGAAATGTCTTGTTTTATTGGAAGTTCAGCAGTAGCAGCAGCTTCCGGGTTTTTGCCAACTAAAACCTAGATGACATTAATTTATGATAGAAATATGAATGTAAAAATGCTACATCATGGATGAAGAAAGAAGTAGACCCAATGATTTTATGAAAATGTTGGTCACATGCTTAGGCGAAGCGTAGAGACTCGAAGTGTAGCGAAGCTATGTTTTTATTTTATTATAGTACAACTACCTGCTGTTCAAAGAAAATTTGTAAATTTTGCTTTTAAGAAAGGAATTAAAATGGAAGATTTATAGTTTCAGGAATGTGAATATCACGAATTTGTAAAAAATTACCGCAGAATCATCATAAATTTTCTTCTTCTACCGCTTTGTTTGTACGGAAAATCCTGCCCTGGTATACATTTTTTTCAAGGAAGCAGAATTTCTATTCAGCTCGGCACTTAACGAGATATATCACCCGGCGCGATTAAAATCTTTTTCTAGTGTCCTAAAAATAAATGAAATAAAAGGAAAAACTGAAGTAGGTTAAATGGCAAGATTTTGTACGGCTTCAGTTGTCCATGAGACCCGAGGATTCTGGTCCTTTTGTTCAACCACAAAAGCTTATTCCGGACCGCGTCTCCGCTCAAATGTTCTTGGCTCCTGCTCCTGCGACCTCGTGTCCTGTAGTCAACTTCCCTAGTTTGTCCGTGGCGTTGAGTGGAGATTTATTGCGGTTTTGCTTATCCTGATCTTATCCTAATTTAGTGCAGATCTTTGCTTGTTCCACCATAACCTTCGAATTTTTTCTATTACCAATACAAACTCTAACAACGCCCCCTACGTGTGTTATAATAATTAAAATAACAATTGCCTGAAAAAGTATCTCTTCGAATAAACAAAATGAAGTGAAAAATCGGCTTATATCTCAATCGTTGCTTTTACACCATTCGATGGTGTCACATTTACTTCGCTATCCGGTTTGAAACTTAATTGAGTGCATTATGAGGTCGTCCTCTAAAGGCGCCCCCCACTGCTGGAGTACGCAACTACTAATACCTTCAAATTTAATGCAGTTTATTTCGTTTTAATTGTGACTTGCTATTAAAAAATTCCACGCTTGGTCATTTTAAAAGAGAAAAGCACAGATTATCATTTATTTTAGCACTCTATTTTACCTCGAAGTTAATAAATGCGCATTTTCCACTGACGTTTATAAAACTACCATAGAAGCTTTAACGGATCGACGTTTAAACTTGGTGCAACACCAATTTAGATAATTACAATCAACGTGAACTGTATTGCGCAAAGTTAATTGAATACATTCCGCTGACTAATTGGAATAATTCCTTTTTTGTAGGGACGTGGAAAGGTAGCAGTGGTACATGAATGCAAAGCAAACGAATTCGTCCTGTTAAGGATGTACTATAGTCATCAGAGCTAGGGGACAAATTACTTCTAGAAAGTAATTCGAGTATCAAACATCAATAACTCTAAAAAATATTGACAATTATCAATAACTCTTTGCTTACCTAATTACCAATTAAATCAAATATTTGAAATTTCAGACTATACAGTATTTTTACTTACTCACTTCAGCTTATACACATAAAAAATTTTGGACATATGAATAGATATCTTCATTAAACTTCCTCCAGATAAGCTTAATATTCTAGTGCAATAAGGAATTCAATTATTTTACACAAAAGAACAAAGGATATAAGATGTATTAAAAAAGTGCATTCCTCTCTTTGGAGTAGTTAAAATATAAGTTAAGATACAAGTGACTGCCCCAGCAGTAAAGACTCTTTCCTTTTCTGGATGATACTAACTCCTTTAAGGGCAGATATGCTTAACACTTTCTGGATAATACTAATTCCTTTAGGGATACAAACTACTAACTCAGAAGTTAAGTCTCTCTCTTTTCCTGGACAATAGTAAATAGTAGAAATAACTACCGCAAGAATTAAAATACCAATTTTGAAGACAACATTAACATTTTTTAAAGTTACACGTCCTAACTCCATTTACTTTAACATCAGAAACGAATGGACGCGAGGGAACACCGAAAAGGGGTTTAAAAGTGCTAGAATTAACTCCAGATTCTATGTGTACATGTGCACGTATGTAACTGATCATGTTATCACAATGCAGTGACATTTCTTTGCCATTTGCGTGATTCGTTCCAAATAATTTATTTTGTTTTTTACAGTAATGTGCAACAACGACTTGACATCTCCGCATTAATAAATTCAACTGCCTCACGTATTTGGAATATCACGTAGATAATTGAATTTCTTATGTTCCCCATTTACAACAGTCCTCTTCAGAATACAATTTGTATTTGTTCCCCGTCGCAGAGTAAATTTCATAATTGCTTTTGAAACAGCAATCGCCAGAGCGCACGATTAAGATGAAAATCGGGCGCAACTTTTGGCCCTGCGTAAACTTGACGAGAAAATAAACGCCTGTTTACAAATATACGTAAGCAGAATAGAATCTGCATGCGAAACGCGGGGCGAATATCGTTTAGTTCTGAAAATTCGCAGAAGAGTGAATTACCGAGTCGTTTCTCGGTCGGCGAAGGGTCCGACGTGAGTGCTTTTTGTTTTAAACGTAAAAGGAAGCGATGATTAAATTTCGAATAAAATTGGCGAAAACAAGAGGAAACCACAAGCAAGAAATTTGTTTTAGAATGTATCAGGAAACGCGCGCGTTAATGAAAATCTTTTTTCAAGGCAAATTAAGTCTTGTTCTCTTTTAAAAACGAGCACATTCCAAGTAACATAAAATGGTTTATCAAACTCTTATAAATGTTTATACGGCAAGTCTTTAAAATATTCAGCTTTATAATATGGTATTATAAATATTTTCTCAACTAATAAAGCACTACATGTCCAAAATGGGCACAAGCAATAAGGTAAAGTAGTAATGTAATGTCAACATGTTTCCTATGCCGTATAAAGAAAGGTTTTTAGAATCGTTACAAATCTAATTAATAAATGTATTATAAAACAATGGATGTTATTACCTAATTACTGTGTTTTTCATTTATAAATAATGTTTTATTACTGCATACAAACTTTATTCTGGTTTAAAAATATATAAGTTATCTTTTAGAAAACTTTTCAGTCAGATAACAGTTGCTAATACTGGAATTTTATTTAATTATGGACACGAAAACTCTTCTTAACAGTTGTACAATATTTCTATCATATGCATACCTGGTTTATTCTTCAGTGCAATATGAATTATTGGAATTGTCGTTAGCAGGCATCGATGTTTTGATTTCTCATCCAAATCGAAATTTATAGTCAAGGTTGTTTCGGTACTTGTAAAAAATTAACGCGCCAGATGAAATACACGAATTTGTGTTACATAAATTTTTATTTATAAATAATAATTATTTTTTTACTTTAATTATCTTATGAATGCTTTATAGATAATTTAAACAAATAAGTACTTCAGTTTCGATTTGTTATGCAAGAAAATTATAATTGGATGTTTCTACATGTGCTTATAACAATGGCCACTGCATCCTACCAAGAGGGAACATAAATAATATGGCCGCTGACTGAAATGAAGCAATTATAAAACTTTTAAAAAGTTGGAATACAAAAGGGTTTAATTAAAAATTAATCTCCGCTCACAACAATTTTTATATCCGTATAATTAACGAATCACAATGTTCTGTACAACACAAACTCGCGGCCCTAAATTTCTTAGTAAATTGATTACTCTCACTTCCACTTACTAAATCCCGATATGATTAAGATCTTAAATATGTTAAGAATGATGCGGTTCATAACAGTTATGCTCCACAAATAGTAGATAATATAATTAGGAAGATTAGCTACAGAAAACTGGTCCAAAATTCTAGCACTCTATCATCAATTTCATCTCTAGGAAAATTTGTAAAAATGCCTTTCGATGCGGTTTGTACTAAGGTTTAATTCATATTTTTAAAACTCAAAACTTACGATTAGCTTTTTCCACTAACAATACCATAAAGAATTTATTGGGAAACCCGAAAGATAAAGTTGAAGTTGAGCAGAAATCTGTAATTTATGAAATTAAATGTAATGAATGTGCTAATAAATATACTGGACAAACAAAAAGAAATATATTAACACGCTTTAAGGAACATTTAAGTCACTACCGGTATAATAGCTTTGAGAAATCAAGTGTTGCCCAACATATTTACAATACTGGACACAATATTATTAAGGATAATTTAAAACTCATTAAGACGGTATCAAATAATAGGGTATTTAAATGCTTACGAAAGTATTTTTATTTGAAAAAATTTAATGAATTCAGATAATGGACTAATACTTAGTTCTGTATTATTTGATTTACCCTAATTTGTAGGTTGCTTTTTGACGGTCCATGTTTAGATATATACGATTTTTTTTTCTTAAATTAAGAATCGCGACCTAAATTATATATATTAGAAACAGACGCATTTGCATTGGACATATGATAAGAAGAAGATTCTCCGAGATAATTTATCTTGAGGTGCCCTTAACTTGTAGTGGGTGGGTGTGATCTGCTCTAATCTGTAGGTTGTTTTTTGACGATTTATACTGGGTGTTTCTTAACTTCATACAAAAAATGAAACCAGTGAAAGTTTACATTAAGAGTGATAGAATGAAGCAGTTTTTATATAAATATTAGAGATAATAAATGTTTTTGGCGAACGATGAAACAGTTTGATGATCCTTAGTTTATTTTTATCACGTAATTACGTCCTCGGATAAATTTGTTGATGTCAGCATTGGCTGTTAGGTGGGTTACTTGTCAGCTGCACTTTGTCGCGTTGAAAACATGGCCGAATTTTCCAATGCTGTTCTTGTGGAGATGATTTTAATTTACGGCGAATGTAGTCAAATTGCGTTGGCTGCAAGACGTTTGTATGCACAGCCTTACGACGAATCAGTGTTTACAAGGGATCCAGTGTGGGCAGTAAAAAAATCCTCATGCAATGCGGCGCCGTAGTTTTCAACATCGCTTTTCGGTCAATCTGTGTGCAGGTATGTTAAACGGCACTTTAATCGGTCTATTTGTTTTACCTAATCGTTTGGACGAAATGGTATATTTATATTTGTTGCAAACTAATTTGCCGGAACTCCTAGAGGATGTAAATTTAAATATTAGAAAATATTAGATCTTAATCCATTAGATTTTTATCTGTGGGAACATTTAAAAAATCTAGTGTACGCCGAAGAAGTCAATACAATAGACGAACTCAAAGCACCCAGTGGAAAATATCCGAAAGCAGAACCAATTACGTCGAGCCGACGTATGTTTGCGTCTCGCGCAGGGGAGGGGGAACTTCGAACACTTATTGTGAGTGAAGGTCACCGTTTGTTACGTCCAGTGGTTCTAGACATTTCACAGGGAATTGTCGGTATGAATTTTTTTATTTTTTTTTCCTTTTAATTTTGATGCATTTGTGAGAATATCTCGTACCACATACGCCATTAATTTTTTTGCATCAAGTTGAGGAACACCTTGTATATACAGCCTGTGAGATTTAACCGGGCTTTTTCAATAACGTTATACCTGTTGAATACATGAAAAATGTTTTATACAAAAATATCATCCTTTCATGTATAATTTTGAAATATACAATGTCTCAATTTCGCTATATATTGTGTATGTAACATCGTTACTTTAAATGGAACATCCTATATTTCATAACGAATTTGAGTTTATCAGGTTATTTTAGGGTAAGTCTGATAAGAAGTTCCAGTACCAAAGTCCTATGGTGTTTAAGATAAAATCTGATAGAAGTTCATTTTGGGAGTTTATGAAAAATGATCTGCATACAGTAGAAATAAATAGTGAAGAGCAATTATGAAACAGAATTATGGCATCTGCAGACAGATTCCATAATAATCCAGGCATACATCAAAGATGCCGTCACTCATTAACACCAAGATTGCAAAAGTGTATTAAGAACAAGGCCATCTATTTGAACACCTTCTTTAAAGCGAAGTACCATTGCTTTTGTTTGTTGTACTATGTTATTGTTTTTAAAGCTCATGTAGCGATTTTTTTGTTATGGGATATTGAAGAGAAATAAATTTTCTAAAAAATATTTCAATCTTTAACATTTTGTATCTTGAAAACAAAAAACAATTGGACATATTATTGTATGAGATCTTATTTTTATTATTTAAGGTCCTATATCGTGTGGTACTATGCTTTGTAGTTTTTTCAATGTCTACCTGTATATATAATTAATTTTCTTTTAGGGACATTTTAAAATATTTAGGGCGGTCAAATAACGGAATTAAATTATTTATTTGGTTTTCAGGAAAACGGACCAATACTTATTTCCGTATTATTTGATTTGCTCTTATTTGTAGATTATTTTTTGATAATCTAATTTTAGATAATTACATATTATTTTCTTCCTGTTATTATTTTTATTCATTTAATTAAATTTTTTTTATAAATTATGAATACGATTAATCGGTTGTTAGATTTTATGAAGTGTTTTTAACTTGGTAGTGTGCGTACTGAAGATAACAGTTTAGCTGCCGAAATACGTATCAAATACGGATATAAAAATTATTGTGGGCGAAGATTAATTTTTAATTATTTCTTAAACCACAATCTCCCTACTATTTTTTAGAAAAAAATTTTAAGTAGAAATTATTGTATGAATATACCATCAGTAAGGTTTAATATTATGTGAAGTAGCACTTTTGGATATACAGGGTGTTTCGCAACTTCGTGAAAAAAAAATAATGGCGTGTTGGACATGAGATGTGGGCACAAATGTATCAGAATTGCCTTTGCGAGCTACCGGTAGCTTGCGATCGACGGGTTGGCGACCACTGGTTTAGAGCATATAGACAGTTCTAGCTAGCTATCGTCTTCTGTTATGTAGGTGTTTGTTTCTTTCACAATCTCACGATTTCTCAAAATTCGTAATCATAAGAATTATCCTGTATGTTGAGAATTTCTTCACGATTACTATCAACGAAATTACACATACATATCTTTTAGTTTATTCGATTGATTTGATTTTTTAATTAAAATTATTTCACGAGCCATAAACGTAATTTATTATCTACAGAAGAATAATTTTAAATTAAAATTTACGACGCGTTGATGTTAACAGAAATGTATTTATCTCTCTTACGCTTGACTACATACACACACATGTAATGTAATGTTGTGTACGTACATCGAAAATCAAGTTATATTTATGAGAGAGCAATTTAAATATTCAATAGGTGGTTTCGGCTTATTAAATATTTGCCATTGCCTACATACAACATGTTTACAGATATTATACCCGCATTTAATTTAAATGCCAGTTGCTAACTGCAACAGTTTGTGTCATGACGAGTTATTTAGATTTATATTTTTTTTAGATATTAAACAGAACAATAATAATATGCGGTTTAAAAAATATAGAATGTGTTCCTTTACCAGCTCGGAGCAGTTAAGACCGGACGTTAAGTAAGAATCTCGATCAGTTCTAGTTTATTTTCTAACAAACTTCGTCGTCACTGTTTACGTATTACAATCCCTGCATGCCAGTTGTTTCCGAACCAACTGGAAAAGTATTTCGGATACGACTGTCTGCTCAAAAGTTCGCCCTGACCGGATAAGTCGATGAAAGCTCTGTTATATTAACTTTGCACAAACAGAATTATTCGAACAGAACTCATGTCACAAGAAAGTAGTTTCACATAACGTATTTACACTGCACTCGAGAAAAAAATTACTGAAAATTCATTTTCTTTTTCATGTGTCCCTTGGAAACAGGATCTGAATTAAATGATATCATTTCCGTTTACTTTGCTGAAAATGCGCACACATAAAAGCGGCAGCAGCTTTTACTGTTGCATATACACAGTTTATGGTTCACTTCCAATCTGAAATTATATAAACTGAATGTTGTAATGCGAATCTGAAGGAAATGAATTCCTTCAAATGTAATGCAGCGCTTCTAAATATTTTGAGATCCAATGTGCATGCAGTAATGAAATAGAATGATGGAACTTCATGGCATCTGTTTATTTGTTATTTTCCAGCGAGCCGTCTTCTACGATGTGGATCTGATGTAAAGCGTACCGGAATATTATTATTCCATTAGTGTCTGCTTAATGTCTTAGATGTTATCGATCGTTTCATCATCGTAAGTCGCAAATCTCCTGTTGCAAGTTTCATGACTGAAAGTCTCGCGTAAGGTTATCGTTTTTGCCAATGATATTCAACTAATCCCTCTTTCTATTATTAATGTTACTTTAAGGATTAGTATATAAATTATGACGAAGTTTCATCAAAGCGCGCGTATGTGTATGCAGTTTAAAATGTTTAAAACTTTGCAACGCAATTTGTAAAATAAACATTAATTTCAGATATCAATAACACTCGGTCTTCAATAAAAAAAAATAATAAATCCGTCGTGCGTTTACCGTTCCTACCATCCGAAATTAAAATCGTAAATTCATTTTTCGGGAAGGGGGGGTTCATATTAAGCCCCAGATAAAATCCTGCCCGCAAAATATTGCGTGTCGTCTAACTACTGTAATAAATCTTTGATAAATTCAACGCTAGACAAAACGGTAATTGCATTTCGCCGGCACGTAAATATTTTACACTAGCGTTACTATTAATCGGCGCCGTAATGTAAAGTTGACTTTGAGATTGAAGTTTCCTTATCGTTTGACTTTTAGCAACGTGTTGGCTGAAGCTGAACTTTGATGCCGAACATTTTTGTCAAATGAAAAGGGATAGTTTATCTTATGTTTTGAAACTGGTGCTTTTGGATCATGTCAAAAAGAAAAACTTTCTCCGCAACGAACTCGTTGGAATTTCTTTCCCCGACCTCCCAGTTTCACGTATATTGCATATTTGATGGCACCGGGAGCAGTTAAGACGGTCGTGCAAAGTTGTGCTTTCTGATTGTTGTTAAAGTCATTGTGGAAGTGTTCACATGTGAACTCTGTTTATATTGTTTTGTGTGTGGCGGCGGTGGTGGCAGCGAACTGAATTTCTCTGAAAGCAAACTGAAACAATTTAATTCGCGTAAGTACTTCCTAGAATTTTCTGCTTCGGGCTACGAAATGCATAGTTTAACGCTACGCGCTGTAGTTAACAAATAAACAATTTTGTTGATTGTTAAACTGTGAACAAATGAATATATTAAGATAGAAAGATTTTAAGTAGCTTTAGAAAAATCTTCATTTCCTATAGGTATCGGGGGAAGGGAAATTAAACAAGAAAGTATTAATATTAATTTAGATATACCTGCACACAAAGAAAATTTAAGGATAAATTGTTATCTTCTTTAATCGTGTTACAATAAGGATTGTTTTAGCTGACAAGTTGTAATGCTTAACAAAGTGCTTTTCCCGATTAAAAAGCGTCTAAAAAAAGGTAAATTGATTATAATCCAACAAGGATAACAGTTACACAGTTTTAGTTGGTTTTCATAATTTTCATCTGGTAAGAAAACTTGATTTTATAATTGTCGATTTGTTGCCTTAGTAACATCAAACAAATATTTTAAAAATGTCAATTTTGTGATTTTACTAGTTTAGATTTTACTTGTACAATTTGCAAAAGCTTTTCATAATTTTTATCATTAATTCCTGTTCTTGTTTTTTGGGATTTTAGAAATTCAAAACAGAGATAAGTTTTTCTAATTTTTTCAATAAACCAAATTTTTTTAAGATACAGAGTTCTGATGAGGCCCAATAAGGCCGAAATATATGTATAAACTCTTTCCTGACACGTTATGAAACTAGTTGTAAAAATTGTGAGCAAGATTAGAGCTCAAGAGTTACGAAGATTTTTCAAAACCTTGGCCGATGAAATTAACTGTCAGTACGGGAAGCTACTGCTTCACTCTTAAGTTCGATGGTAAAGTAGAGGCCGAGTGCTGGTGTCCTATCTACCATAGTTCATTTTTTCAAATAACTCGATAAACCGATTCCTGAACTGGAAAATTCAATCTGGCTTAGAGATTTTGGTTTTCTTGTGGACATTATCGAAAAATTAAATGAACTTAATTCACAGCTTCAGGGGGAGGGGGAGGGGGACAAAGAACTAGCGGAAGTGATTTCTGGTATAAAAGCATTTACCAAAAACTTGAGTTTTGGGAACAAAACCTAATTAACCGAGGTACCAGGTATTTTCCTATTCATTCTCTCAAATCCATCGGAATCCTATGATATTAAATATCATGTAGAAATAGTTTCTAAATTGAAGGAAAACTTCAAAAATCGTTTTAAAGATTTCAATTAAATGGCTTTAGTGGCGCAATTTGTTGTTTCACCTTTCATGGTAATTGTTATTCAACAGTTTGCAACTTGTGTTATGCAGAACTTTGACGAAGACATCTCTCCAACAGAAATGGAGGTGATTGCGTTTCAAAATGATTTAGCCTTAAAACTATTAGTCTCAGGTACAACATTTATCAGGCCTATAGTAAGTAAAGAAAAATATTCAGTTCTATGTCATGTTGCGTTGAAAGTAAAAGCGTTATTTAGTTCAACCTATTTGAATCTGCTTTCTTCAATATGAAGTTTATTAAGAATAAATACCGCAATCGACTTACAAATGAACACTTGGATAATTGTATTTGAATGGCTGTATCAAACTATACTGTAACCATTAAAAGACTTATCGATGAGTCTGAGTGTCAGCTCAAGTGGTGGCTCAACACATTGAAAAGGTTGGCGATCACTGTTCTAGTGCAATTAGGAATTCAATTATTTCCATACAAAAGAACCAGGAATGAAAAACGTAATATTTAAAAAAATGGATTCCTCTCTTTGGAGTAGTTAAAATGTAAGTTAAGATGCAAGTGCCCAAACAGCGAGGACTCTTTCTTTTTCTGGATAATACTAATTCCTTTAAGGATAGAAATGCTTGGCACTTTTGGGATAATACTAATTCCTTTAGGGATACAAACTACGACCCCAGAAGTTAAGTCTCTCTCTCTCTCTCTTTTCCTAGATAATTTTAATTAATCTTTTTAAACATTACTTGACAAATAGAACTCAAAGTGTTACACTAAATGGTAAAATATCAAACACTGCATGTGTTACATCTGGTGTTTCACAAGGATCCATTCTTGGCCCAACTCTGTTTACTATTTATATGTCCGGGTTAGAAAATGTGTTGAAAACTTGTGAATGCCATACGTACGCTGATGATGTGCAACTTTATCATTCGTTTCATATAAGAGATTTGGACGAGAGCTATCAATAATATAAATGTAGACTTGGAAAATCTTGTTGAATTCTGTAAAAAACTAAAATTGTTTATTAATCCATCCAAATCCGCTGTTCTGGTATTTGGGTGTATATCTGAGGAAACTATAGATTCTATCAATATTAATAATACTAAAATACCTACAGTAAATGAGTTTAAAAACCTAGGCATAATCATTGATCGATCACTTCGTTTTAAATCTCAGATATCAAAGTGTATCCAGACGGCTTATTATGCTCTTAAATTGTAATATCCACACAGATCAATTTTAAATGTTGAAGCCAAAAAGTTATTATGTGATTCACTTGTTTCATCTCATTTCTCTTATAGTTATACCTTGTGTAGATTATAGTGATAAGCGGCGTATACAATTAGTATAAAACTCTTTTACGCTATATTTATGGAATTCGGAAATATCAACACATTACTTATAAACTAACTGATGCAAGCTGGTTAAACATGGAAAACAGAATGAAACTTCAGGCAGCTGTGTTTCATCATAAAATTATATTATTTGAATGCCCACCTTATCTATCATCTAAGATCACATAATAGAATTGATGTGCATAATTTAAATATCGGGTTTCGAGGTAGAATATCACCACCTCTGCACCGGACTGTGCTTTTCCAGAGAGGCTTTAGTTTTAATATCTACAGAAATTATAACTCGTTACCTGATTATATAAAAAAGGCCTTTAAACGTAAATATAAGAAAATTTTGTGGGAGTGCGTCGATGTGAAATTAATTTAAAGTGATGTAATTTAATATGATTTACTTATGTTGTATTGTTGCTGCTATTATATTCCCTTTGTACTTGAAATTCATACATCGTTTTGTAGGAGCTAGCCGCATTAATTAATTAATAATTATTAATATTTAGATATTGTTTATTATCATCATTTCTTGTAGTAATTGTGTATATTATTATTATATTAATCCCTTGGAAGATAGAAATAACTATCGCAAAGATTAAAATTCCACTCTTGAAAACAACATTAACACTTTTTAAAGTTAAACGTCTTAACTCTATTTTAACACCATAAACGAGTGGACGCGAGGGAACACCGAAAAGGAGTAGAAAACCTGTTAAAATTAACTCCAGATTTTTATATGTGTATAAGTTCCATTACGAATAGACTTTATTCATTGCAATTAGGGTATAATATGTACAATAAAGAAGAGAACAAATGTTCGACGTTTGTATAGGGTTCATTTTGTGGGAAGGATCCACTTGACATGTAGCGTTAAATATGAGTGGCGTTAAAATAAATGACTCTCCTTCCTTTTTTCCGCGATTCCCGGCAAGGAAAAAATAAATGGACCATAATTTACCACCATCCCGTTGAGTGGCAACAACAGCCACCCAACACACGAGTTTTAAAATATCGGTTAAATAAACCCTTCCGCGACGACACATTTAATTTTAACGGCGTTGTAACAATGACCCCTTGTTTTTATCGTCATTGACTTAATAAATTTCGTTTTACGAGCTGCGATATGTATTCAGAAAAGAGAACCAAGCAAGAAAATTTGATTCATCAACTGTACTAAAAGAATTTTATTTCGTAGAAGCTGCGCGAAAAAATCCAAACACTTCAACGAAAAGAATCTCCTTTCAAATATCAGACCTTGCTCGACTACTTACATTAAGCAAATGAAACTTTGTGCTACAGTAGCCAGGTAATTGATTCAACAAATTGAATGAATTAATCAAGCGAACATTTCTTTCGCATCTTGTTTATTACGGTAAGAGTAGGCTTTTTCAATTTTGCCTTGAAGGGGGAGTTCGCACTTTACTTAATTAGCAACGGGTTCTTTGGAAGCCCTTTGTATATTCAAGAAGCTACATGAATATGCAAGGAAGTGAATGCGAATCTTATTTTCTGGGGCGTATAATTGTTAATAAATATATTTGAATTTATACATGAAATTAACAAGGAATTTTAGTGATTTGAACTAAAAAGACCAGAAGACTTTTCCGCTTTATAAAGCAGGTATTTCCAATTCGATATTTAATACCGTAATAACTATAATTTCACACTGTTATTAGCACAATTTGAAATGACCCGATTATAATAAATCAATAGACATATCCAAATTAGTGTATGCCCATCAGGCATCAATCAACCTGCCGCAGGCGCTCATTATATCTCCATACGAACGATTTTCATAATTCCGTAAATACCGTTCGTTTGAGAACATATTAAATTTAGCGAGCTGAATATTTTGCAACGTCAACAAAATCAGTAAACAGTATCCAGAGCGTGTGCAACTTTGTTCTTAAGTGAGAGGTGTAGAGAGCTTGTGAAATATAAATGAAGATGTGACGTTGATGCGTGTGTAAACACCGGGAAATTGTTTTACGTGCCGAAAAGAAATGCATCCGCTTTGCAAAATTCAAAATGGAAAACGTAAATTAATTTCTTCGCTGTAATGAGAATTTTTATATCGCTCGTTGCTTCTCATTCGTTCGGTAAATTAACGAAACTGGTAACGGAACTGAATACATTCCTAGTATATGAATTTTTTATTATAAGATCCGTTATCAGAAGTACTTCCCTAACTGTCGTAGGAGGTAAATGAATTAGTTAGTTGCGGAAACAGCAGCAAGGGAATAACCTCTTGAAATTCATAGGGCAATCTGAGGAAGGGGAGCGGAAACTCCGAAGACATTATGGAGTTATTAATTGTCAAATAACAGTTTAATGAGATAGGTTTAAACTTAGAGCAGAATATCACGAGGAAGGTATTTATATACAGAGCATCCGTTCGTCTTGCTACATCAGCGGACTGTTTTATAAATTACACGTAAACGTGACACTAACGAAACAGCAGCTCGGAAGGGTATTATTTAAGGTTAAATAATTTAAATTCACGTCTTTGATATTTCATCGTAATTAAATGTGCTTTAAATTATGACATTCGGAAACTCTTTCAATTATTAAAACCCTCCTTAAACTGTAATATACCTACAAACGTAACAATTTTTGGGATGAATTGGATAAAGTTTTACCTAAAAAGTTCCAGTGCTTAACAAATTCAGTGTTATTGTTATCTCTTTCTGATTAAAAAGCGTTTAAAGGTATGTTTAAAAAAATTAAATAACTTTACTCCAACAACAACAATAAGCGCAATTCCTGTTTAACACCGCACAGTGAACGTTCTATCTATTACTTTAAGAGATAAGTTACACTAAATAGTAAAATATTCTATCTGCATTAGTGACAGTCATTATCGTATTTAATCCAAGAAAGTAAAAATGTTATCCTAAAGGGGTTAGTTCACAGATTTCGTCTTGTGGTAAATTCTGATGTATGACGGAAGTGATTGATTGACGTTCTTACTACAAGTTGTGCTTAGTAGACAGCGTGTTTCCAAAATAAGTGCGGAAATTTAAACCTGTAAAACATCACAATAAATGGGAATGATTGAACTTACATGTTCTTAACAAAAGTTTGACACGTTCCGAGAAAATAGCAGTTGAAAATCTGGCAAGAATTAATCGTAAGTTTATCTCTTTGAGGTAGGTCAAGAAAAGGATTTTTATTGCGACAAAAAACACAAGTACATTCGAGCAGTTACCTTTGCTGAAGTCGGGAAGCCAATAAAAGCATTTTTTCCTTCTCGTCGCAATAAGTCGTATCACAGCTGAGCGAAAGAATTTGCTTAATTTTTTTATGGATTATGACACATAATTTATTGCTCCGTATCCTTTGAGATAAACAGTTTAGTTTGTGGAAAGTGGTTGAACGAGTTAAAGCTAAATGCCTCAATTCACGAACGGCGAGACAAGAGATACGGCGAAGCTCGAGGAAATGCTGAAGAAGCACGGCGGCTTTATCCAAACAAATTTCCGAACCGAGAACTTCCCACTGCAAGAATTACAGCTAATGTGCAGCACTTACGCGATTACGGACGTTTCGACCACAAGGTGTAAACCGAGGACTTAACCGAGTTGCAGCTATTCTGGGACTGGAACTAGAAATTTTGGATGTTGTTGCGGAAAATCCAAGAATAAATGTACGTCGCTTGGCAGCCAGAATGGGTTTTTCAGCTTTTTCAGGTTGTCTGGAGGACGTTAAACGAACAGGATTTGCATCCCTACCATGTTCAATGCGTACAAAAATTGCACTTGGGAGATTCCGAACGTCGGGGTACCTTTTGCGAGTGGTTGCTGGAACAACATGGAGAACATACAATTTTTTTGCAAAATCTGATGACCACAGATGAGGCGATTTTTGCTCATGACGGCATTTTTAATACGCACAATACACATGTATGGTCAGATGAAAGTCCTCGTGCAGTAGGAGAAGCTCGTTCACAGCAGCGTTTCAGCGTCAATGTGTGGGCAGGAATTTTGGGTGATCAACTTGTAGGGCCTTTTATATTACCACCTCGTTTAATAGGTGCTGCCTATTTACATTTTTGCGGATCACCGTTGAAGAGTTTTTGGATGCATTATCGTTGAATGTGTTACGAAACACCTGGTTTATGCACGATGGTGCTCCACCACATAAAATTGATCCTGTTAGAACCTGGCTTAATGCACATTTTCCAGGAAAATGGATTGGTCGAAACGGACCCATGTGGTGGCCTGCTCAATCTCCGGATCTAAATCCATCTGATTTCTTTTTGTGGATTACCTGAAGCAAATAGTGTATGCCACCCCTATAAACACATGAAATGAGTTGATAGTGAGTATTCATAGCGCCGCCGACTGTATTCGCGCTAATCCTGACATGCTAATACGAATACAAGAATCGTTTCTTCGCCAAGCTCGCTTGTGTGGCGCTAATGATGGACGCCACTTCGAACAGTTCTTATAAACATTTCTAAATCAATACTCAAGATGCAATAATTTGCGAATTTATGGAGTTCCAGAGGCGCCTGATGAGGACTTGCCCAAGAAAATATATGTCCTGGGTTCTTCAATTTCAACACAGTTTTCCCCATCCGTGATCAACATCTGCCATCGGCTACCGAGGAAGGAAAATGGTATTAGATCAATTACTGTTCGATTTATTAATAGGCCAGTAAGAAATTAATTATTTTATAACAAAAAGAAAATCAAAGATTCTAAAACGGTCATCCAAAAGACTTAACCAAATCTAGATTTGCTGTGCTAAGAGTTGCAAAAAAAAACTGGATATTAAGAAACTGCAGATATTAAGAAACTTAATAGTCTTGAGCAATTAAACGCACTTATTTAAAATTAATAACTTTATAGCAGTGTCAGTACCCCTTGCACGTATCTCCTTGAAAGCTGTATATTAAGACGGGTGTCAAAAGAAAATTGTTACTTTAGTTTTTCCTGAGACATTTATTTCTTTTTTGTTTTGAACGAATTTAATTTAATTATTTTTTTTATTTTCCGTTTTATTGTGAACTTTAATTGAATTGAAACCATGAAACATAAATCATCTAAAATTTGCTCATCTAAATATTAGATCACTCTTCCTGAATCTCAATGACATTGCTTAACCCATTACTATGTACAGTTATGATATCGTTGTAATTACAGAAACTTGGTTAAATGATGATATACTGACACTCCAGGTGGCTGTGAGTGGTTATAGTTCTGTTCGAGATGATAGTACTTCTCGTGGAGGTGGTGTTGTGTTATTTGTTCGCAACTCACTGAATTTTTCGCCTTTAGTAAGTAATAATAGCAGTTATGGATTTCGTTAAAATTATCGTATGGTTCACTTGTTGTTGGTGTTGCCTACAGACTACCTAATGAAGATTATAAGGCCTTTATTGATGAATTGGAAAATACGCTTATAACGCACAATTTATACTCAGACAATATTGTATTGCTTGGCGATTTGATAGTACTGTTACGCAATACTTTGATATCATGCTCAAATCTTTAAACCTTTCACAAATGATTAATGAGCCCATGAGAATTACACAACCATCACGATCTTTGTTGGACGTAATTATTGTCTCCGATGATTTTAGTGTACTTAATTCAGCAGTTGTTGGTTGTGATCTTTCGGATCATCATGACTTAGTTGAGTGTACTATGAATTTTATAAATCCTGAGACAACACCAGTTTTCAAAACATCTAGAAATTATAAACGTCTTGACTTAGAGAAATTCAATTCAGATCTCATTAGTTTACTTTGGGATTACATATACTTTATTTCTAATATCAACGATCAAATTTTGTATCTAAATGAATGTATTCTGCAGCTTTTCGATACTTATGCTCCAGTAAAAAAAGTTAGAAAGAGTCCTACTGGTTGATTGACTGATAATTTGAAATTTCTAATGTCACTTCGTGATAAAGCTAAATCTAAATACAGGCAGACTTGCCTCCTTAGTCATTTTAATTATTATAAATCTTTTTGGAACCTCACTGATCTAACAATCAAGCTCCAAAAAAAAGCGTACTTTGAGAATCTGTGTCGTAACAGTCAAAGTTTTTGGAACACATTGAAAATTATGAATCTAACTTCGAATCCCATCTAATATCGCTGATGTTAATGAAATCAATAATTTTTTTATTAATTCCATTCCTAACCACGACAATGTCAACAAAGACATAATTTCATTTTACATCAACACTAACAACAAACCTCAAACTAATTCTTACTTCACTTTCAGACGTGTTAATTTAATCACAATCGGCAACATAATTATACACTTAAACACCAAATCTGTGGGGTCTGATGACATTAGTGCTGATATGATCAAGCTCTGTTGTAATATACTCCCTCACATAACCCACATAATTAATGGTTGTCTGACTCATAATGTATTTCCCGAGATACGGCGTCATACGTATGTTATTCCCATCTCCAAAGTAAACAACCGTGTTCTCTTAAAGACCTAAGACCAATCAGCATCCTGCCTGTACTTTCGAAAGTCCTGGAAAAAGTCATGCATAAGCAGATATGTGAATGTATAGCTTCATTTAAAAAATTACCTTTGCCACAGTCTGAATTTAAGAAAGGTTACAGTTGTACTACAACTCTTATTAATATTATAGATGATATCTTGTACGCATTGGATGCTGGTTATTTGGGTGTCCTCGTGTTGGTAGATTTTAGTAAGGTGTTTGATACCATAAACCATGAGGTTCTTTTTCGATACTTAAAAATATTGGCTTCAATTGGGATGCCGCTCATTGCCTATCTGCACGAACGCAAAGTGTAAAACGCAATGAAGTCAGATCCAACCAGTTACCTCTAACCTCCGGAGTACCTCGGGTTTCTGTTCTCGGACCATTACTATTTTTAATATATACTTGTAAGTTTTGTGACGCCATTAAGCAATCCACTTTGCATACGTATGCTGATGACAGCCAATTAAAGTATAAATTTAAAATACAGGATCCTGATACAGCCATCTCAGTCATCAATGATGATCTGTTACGAATCGCCAAATTCTCTTAACAATCAATCCTAGTAAATCTTGTGCCTTAATTTTTGGTCGTGATAAATTTTGCTAAGGTTTGCTGACCGAAGTAAAATTTTCCTTGAAAGGCTGTGACTAGTGCTAAAAGCCTTGGTCTAATTCTCGATAATTCCTTTAGATTTCGTGACTACATAAAATAAAGAAGTTGTATCCTTCTCGCAATATTAACATTAAGACAAAATCCTTACTCTGTGAATTCCTAGTTCTTTCCCATTTCTTCTTCTGTGTGACACTTCTCAATAGCTGCCTTGACTCTTTGACAAGATATCGTATTCAAAAGGTTCAAAAATGTATGCGTTACATATTTGGAATCCGTAAATTTGAGCATATTTCTCATAAGCTATTTGATCTGAAATAGCTTAATATGAAAAATCGCTGGTTACTTCAGTCAGTTAGTTTTTATCATAACATTGTCTTGTCAAAGCAACCTTTTTACTTGTACAGAAAAATTATCTTCCGTAGCCTCATTCACAACATTAATGTGCGGAACAAAGGAATACTCACTAACACCACCTCTACAACGAACGGCGGACGCTCTTTGAGCGATCATTTTCTTACAACATTACGCAGATCTATAACAATCTTGCTGCACAATTCAAAAAATTCAACGTTTCTCGTTTTAAAATTTATTTTTGTAAACTTCTATTTGCTAAGCAATAGGATGATAGCTGTTCCTCTCAAATTTAGTTATCTGAGTATTGTCAACTCTCTCACAATATTATTCCCTTTACTTACACTCAAATTATACTTCTCTGTGATCTCAGAATTATAGTTTCCTTTTTGATGTCATTTTATTTTAGTCTAGCTTGCTTAATTTAAGCTAGGTTTAGGCGTTTATGTCATTGTACTCTTCATTTATTTAAGGTGTGGGTGGAAGACCCTACCTTAAGGCTTTCCTGTTTATTCTGTCAATATTAAATAAAGTCGTTTATTATTATTATTATTATTATATAACAACAAATGATACCATAGATGATATAAGCTTTATTTACCGGGGAATATTGGAAAGGCCTTACGAACAACTTTATTCCACTTCCTCCACATAAGCTTAATATTCTAGAGCAGTAAGGAATTCAATTATTTTTACACAAAAAAAACAAGGAATAAAAGATGCAATATTAAAAAAATGGGCTTTTCCTCTCTTTGGGATAGTTAAAATGTAAGTTAGGGTACAAGTGATTGCCCCAACAGTAAAGATTCTTTCATTCTACTATCCTAGAAGTCAAGTCTCTCTCTTTTCTTGGATAATATTAACTCCTCGACAGATAGAAATAACCATCGCAAGGATTAAAATGTCACTTTTGAAGACAACATTAACACAATCCTAACTCTATTTATTTTAACACCAGAAACTGGTGAACGCGAGGGAATACCAAAAAGAAGGCGAAGAAGTGTTACAATTAACTCCAGATTTTTATGTGTGTAGTTCAAGCTTTATTGAATAATTTCTAATTTATAAAGTGTAAGCTAATGTAATTTTTTAAATTATCGTCATTTTTAATTTATCCCTCATGCGATTTATTTAATGTATTATTTAAACAGATAGTCAGAATTCATTATGCAAGTCTCGTGCGTTTTTATGGCGCATAAAATTAATTGCCGGAGCGTTTTGTGAACGTAATCAGGTTTTGTTCAGGTGATTAATTATAATTCAGGACTTGTTTTAATTTAAAATACAAAAATATAGATATTCGCGAAAGCAATTACCGGAACGCCAGAAGCTAAACCTCAATGTCATCAGCAATTAAAATTATTTAACTTTGCTGCTGGGAAGTTCTCGAAGTTTGTTATAATTAATGGCTCGAGCCGAACAAAAAATAATAGACTTTGTTTAATCACGTTAAATTTTGTTAATTTTAACGGCGAACATTTTACGATTATTCGTGGATTTAACAATTTTCCTTTTCCCTATAAAGAAATGAATATTTATTTGTTTTAACTCTTGCTGCAAAAAAAAACAGATTTTCAGCTAAGCAATTTTTAATTAAATTAATATTATACACAAAAAGCGTAAATGATTTATTCTTAATTTTATCTTTTTAATTAATTACACATTTTTTTAATTACAAGATTTCTTACGCGTAGGAAGTTGTACAAGCGAAAGCTTTTGACCTAAAAAAAATAAAATGATGACAAAAGGCTGTGACTTTCAAATGAAGTTAATTTTCTGTGCGTAGGAAGTAAATCCAATTAAAAGAGAATTGCTTCTATTTGTGTTACTCTTATTTAAACCCAATAAGGATTTCATTAAAATATCACTTTACGAAACTATTATTTATGCGTTTATCACAAATCACACAAAAAGACGTGGTATAATTTTAACAAAAATAAAGTTATTAATGTCGACAACTTAAATGAGTTGGGAAGTTGAGAATACCGTTTACTTGAAGTAAGATGTCTCCAGCGAGCTTCCAAGTATTTATACTTGTAGAGAGTTCTGAACACCTACAATGTGCATAGATTTGCATCAAACTTTGGGGATTGTTTCCCAGTCTTAGTAACTTGTTTGAGTATGCAATTAATGCCTGATCAAAACGACATTAACATAAATTATAGCAATTAGTAAATCAAAAACAAATTCCAATTTTATTTCTGTTATGCGCATTTTAAAAAGAGGAAGCATGTTTTGTTTTGGCAATTACAGTTCTAAATTTAACTTAAAACTAGAGTTTCCAAGAGTAACAATAAATTCAGAGTAAAATGTTTGCTTACATACCAATTCTGATGACAGGTGGTAAGGCGATAGATTCCTTTATGCAAATACACAATAGCGTAAACACAAACACAGCCATTTTAGGACCAGCGGTGTTCCTGTTAGCACGTCATGTTAGCAATAGATATGCATATTAATACATCACCCACGTTAACATTCGGTACACCAATTTAATGTCATCGGCAAAGTCGGTAATTACATCTCACTAAACAAACATTAGTTTAGGATAGATCCTTGAATAATAAATGCACACGCCGGTAGGTCCCTTCACATTCACACCATTTTTCATTGCGTTTACTTCGAATCCTGTTCTATGGGAGCCCCGCGTTTTTCAACTAAACTCTGCCAATTCCTACAACAAAAAATTCAAATTATTAATCAAACAAAGCAAAACAACGGGCAATTAATCAAATATTTATATTTAAATTATAATTGCACACCGTATTTGTTTAAGTAATTATAAATTCGTAATTAATTTCGGTAACATCAAATAATATAATTAATATTTACGCAGACGTGCTTTCCTAACATTTCGCCATTATTTACATTGTATTTTGTAAACAAGAGGCAAGCAAAATGTATTAAAATAAAACTGCTATTTAATATTTATTTTTCGAAAAATTAAAACACGCCAAAATCAATTTTCACGTGGAAGTTATTTTCGTAATATTTTTCAAAATACGCTTGAATGAAAATATGACTGGTCATAAATTAATTGTTTAAATTCGCGTAACAGTTTTATGTGCGACGTATTTAGGAGCAGAGGAATTTGTGCATTACATGCATTCGTTAATGTCCTCGTATAATAGGCACGTCGCCTTCGTAAATCTGCAGGGTAGGGCATTTCGAAAGGTGTCTTGCTTAATTACGTAAGATTGATGTGACTTTCTAATATCTATTTTAATTTGTTGCAAAATAAAATTAATAAGAAAACAAGAGCAATAAAGCCAACGTATACAGGTGGTTTGGTGAAGATAATTTCCCTCTTTACTAATGGATATGCGTTTATTAAAACTTTCTCATTACGTCAAATTTTTTAGAAAATTTGAATAAACCTTATAATCAAATATTCCCTAAGGATTGACATATTTTATAAGTATCTTTTATTACTCTGCGAATTATTGCATAATACTTGTAAAAAAGTGTTGATTCCGACATGTTCTTAAAAGTCGAGACCTGTCTCTAAACCGCGGCTAGAAGGCTCTTTCCCTTTTTCTATGAAAACCAATCAGACTTAACAAGCCATCAAAGGGCTCTCTGTCCAGGTATATAAAAAGACTAAGTAAACAAAATAAATTATAATGTACAGAATAAGTTATAAACCTTATCAAAATGTCTCGAGCCTGTACAAATAACCTAAACAATTTCTTAATAAATTATTTTAAAATGGACGCTAAAAATTGGCACTAACGCTCTACGTTTCGATATCGTTTGAAAGCTTCGTCAGAAGTGAAAGTAAATAAATTTTAATTTTTATCTGAATTTTTTTTAAATATATATGTATATTATTTGTTAAATTTGTTCAAAATGAAAACAATGAAAATTAGATTTTACTTTTCACTTTACTATTCTATCATTAATCCTTGCAATACAATTAGGCTAGGCTAGAAGGGGTCATCATGCCGTGATTGATAAAATCAGACGAATAATATACAGAGTGAGTATAAAGTTCCGCAACAAATTAATTATTCCGTAATTAATTCTTTTTGTAAAAAATTCTGAAACAGGTCGAATTTGTTTTCAAAAAAGATACTTTTTGACATAAAATGTTTATTTCTACCGATTTTAAGTGATGACGTCATCAAACATTTTTTTAATGACAACCTACTTTTTTAATCAATTTTGATAGATTGGCTCACGAGCTAAATGACAGCGCAAAAAAGTTAATACCTTACATAACAATTTTTTTGAAAAAAGTACACATTAAGTTCAAAAATACAAATTATATTCTTAAGCAAATTAATGCATAAATTATAAAACCAAGACAACAAATAACCCCGAAGATAACGCCATACCCCTTGAAACAATTTGGTTTCAACAAGATGGGGCTCCATCACATTTTGCTGTAGAAATTCGTAATTTTTAAAATAACTGACAGATGGATAGGGAGAAGAGGACCGTTGGAATGGCCTCCGTGGTCACCCGATTTAACACCTTTAGATTTTTTTCTTTGGGGTCATCTTAAGTCACGGGTTTACTCTAACAGACTCCAAAATTTGAAAGAGCTAAAGGAGCGAATTCAGGAAGAAATGCGGAATATCAGCCCGGATACAATTAACAGTGCCCTTTAAGAAAGCTCTTAGTGTTTATTTGTTGTTTTGATTTCATAATTATGCATTCATTTGCTTAAGAATATAATTTGTGTTTTTTGAACTTAAAGTGTATTTTTTAAAAAAAATTGTTATGTAAGGTATTAACATCTTTGCGCTGTCATTTAGCTCGTGAGGCAGTCTTTCAAAATTGATTAAGAAAAAAGTAAGTTGTCTTAAAAAAAGTGTGATGACGTCATCACTTGAAAACCAACGACGGTAGAAATAAATTTATGTCAAAAATTATCTTTTTTGAAAACAAAATCGACCTGTTTCAGGATTTTTTACAAAAAAATGTAATTACGAAATAATGAATTTGTTGCGGAACTTTATACTCACCCTATACATACACAGTGTTACTGACGCGCAAAAAGCAGAAACCCCTCAAGAGTTGTCAAAAAATCAGGAATGAATAAAAAAAACGGAAAAAATCGTTAAAACTATATAAACTTAAAGAAAAACAAAAGAGGTTCGAGTTTACAGCACAATGTTTTTGATTAATAAAAAATTTAAAAAAAAAACAATTTTAAAAGAATGATGACAATACAAAGAAAACAAAGTAATTAAAATTCAAAAATAAATAAAGCTTAAATAAAAAATAAGAAAAACAAGAGACAATCGACTTTACAATTTAATTTTTTTTAATGAAAAGATGAAAAATCAGAAAAATAGATAGAATTTTTAAAAATACGTAATAATGGATTTTTTTAAATACGAATTTCGTTAATAATAATAAAAACAAAAGACAATTGACTTGAAAATGATGGCAAAACAAAGAAAGCAAAGTAATCAAAATTCAAAAAATTTAAAATAAGAAAAATTTAATTGATTAATTTTTTTAAAGAAAAGAACGATGGAAAATCAAAATAATAGAACAGAATTTTTAAAAATACGAAATAATAGAATACTTTTTAAAATACGAAATTAGGTAATAATGATAAAAACAAAAGACAATCGACTTGAAAATAATGACAAAACAAAGAAAACAAGTATTCAAAATTCAAAAAATTAATAATAAATAAAATAAGAACAACAAGAGACAATCAATTTTACGATGCAATTTAACAGATTAATAATTTTTTTAATGAAAACAACGATGAGAAATATGTAATAGAATTTTTAAAATATACGAAGTAATAGAATTTAGGTAATAACAAAAACAAAAGACAATCGATTTTACAGCACGTTTCAGTAGATTAATAAATTTAAAAAAAAACCTTCTACACAAAAGAACAACTTTGAAGTGTCTGAGGGCCGTCAGCTTCCAGCTTCTACGAAATAGAATTTGTAAATCTCTTTTTAGAAAGATCCTAATAATTTGAAAGAAAATTTAAAGAAGAATTTATCCCTTAAGTTGGCAACACTGTACATAGATTGTTACAGTAATATGTTAACGGAATTTAATTGTTTCGATATACAGTGGGAGACAATAAAATCCGGGCACATCATTTGTACAATGTAAACCTCGCTCTGACATGTAAAACATATTCCAAATCAAAATGTCACTAGTAATTCTGACGTTTAAAGTAAATTTTGACAGAAATATAACCTCAATAAAAGCCTGATTTATCAAATTTGTCAAAATACGAGCGATATGGATTTTATTGTCCGGTACTGTACGGCTTTAAAAACGATTTAAAAAATGAACAAGTAAATGTAATAGATACACTTTCAGATTTGTAAATAAAAATAAATTTTACGGGAAATTGCCTTTCGCTTGGGGGTTTTTAAACCTCGGATGGGGGAAATCATTATCAATGGGTTGGCAACACTGCTTAAATTAAATAACGTGACATGTCATTTTAAGTTATGATAAGCAGATTATCATGTTAGGTTATAAGCAAAACCTAACGACTATTTAACAACTGTCACTCATTCAATATAATTTATTAGACAACGTTTCGTTATCGTTTGAAAGCTTCGTCAGGAGTGAAAGTAAATAAACAAAGTCGATAACTTTATAATTTATTAAACAACTTTGTTTATTTACTTTCACTCCTGACGAAGCTTTCAAACGATAGCGAAACCTAGAGCGTTAGTGCCAATTTTAGTGTCCGTTTTAAAATAATTAATTACGAAATTTCATCGGACAAGAATCTTCTTTAAACAGTTTCTGTTATGTGTCTGGTGAATTCACAATTCGTCAACACAGGAAGAAAATTATATTTATAGAAAAAGCGTATATAGCATATTTTATAATTGAATTGGCTTTCGGTTGGAACCGCGTCACGACTGCTTCCAATGTAGGCAGTCGTGACTCGGTTCCAACCAATTCAATTACGGACAACGGCCGCGGAAACCTTCAAGTCAGGTTATTTTAGTTTCGAAATTGGACATGAGACCCCGCATATACAGGGTGTTAGGTTATTGCTTGGACAAATTAAAACTGTAAACGAAGGGTGTCGTATGGGATCAGAAAGTACTCAAACATGCCGGATTTTCGGTACATTTTGAAAAAATGCAAAAAGAGCGAACTATTGAGAACCGCTGATAGTACTTACGGAGCCAGCGCCGATTAAAGAAGATGTTCGAAATTCATGCCGTCAGCTCGAATACATGCATCAACACGACGCTGTAAAACTGCCCGCACACGGAAAAAGAGCGGCGGCGATATCTACGCTCTGCAGCACGTGCATTGCACCTACATTCGCCATACGTCAGAATAATATCAACAAGTTCGTAATTTGTGTATGCATTCATTTTGTCCCCGACCTGCACACTCCGAAATATGTTAAGACACTGAACGTGCGTTATTTGCTTGTCGTAAAATAATAAACCATCTGGGAATTTGTAGCAAGGGATCGCCCGCCCGGATGGCGTTCGGCACATGGGTGTAACAGTAGATAAGACAATCAGTGGTTTCGAAACAATTTTTATCGATTTTTGTTTGAATTTTTTCCGGGAAAACGAAAGCCGGAACACCCTCGAATGTATAGGCTATTTTACTGTACAGAGTGTTCTCCATACGTGGTTTGCAGGTGTCCAATCTATTACCTAACATCCTGTATACTTAGTGACATTAGAAGTGTTACACCTAGAAGAAATAATTTTTGGACTTTATTTTTTGGCACAGAATGACTATATTTAAAACATGTTATGATAACAATGTCAAACTTTTACCTTTGACAGTTCTTGCAACAACAAAATTTTATCTCTTAGTTTTGTGAGAAGCAAACAGTTTTTGAGAGCTGATCAGTACAGATATTTTAAGTCCTCGTGTCTCCGTCTACTTGTGTTAAGCGTAACAAAATACCTAGAGCTCGAGGACATCAACAATATCACCATCTTAGCCATTTTGACAGGGGTAGAATTGTTGCTTATCAAGATATTGGTTTGTCCTGTCTCGAAATTGCCCGTCGTGTTAATAGCACTACAATGACGGTAATGCGTGTGTGTCGGGTGTCGATAGAAGAAGGTAGAGGAACAAGAAGAAAACCAACTGGTCAACGAGGCTTACTACAGAGCGATACTGTTTTGCTACTATGCGCCACATTGGTGACCAATGGTTTGGAGAAGAAGGTAGACTTGTTAGTATGCAAACCCTAAATCGCCGCGTTTGAGCCTTTGGAGTTGTTTCATACCGTCGTCAACATTTGGACTGGTGCAGAGGAACGCAGTATTGGGAGGCAGAATGGCATAATGTCATATTCAGCGCCGAATCGCTATTCTGTCTATTCATGCATGATGGCTATAGAAGAGTAAGACGCCGCCGTGGAGAGCGACCTGATATTGGGTTTGCTGTTGAGATGTATGTACAGGGTGGGCCAAATTCGACACTTTTAATAGGAAACTCCTATTTTTAGACGAGTTAGACAAAAACTGACCTCGGTCCCTGGAGCTCGATTTTTAACACAAAATTAATGGTGAAGACCGCGTTTCGATATCTTGTACCGTTTAGGAGCTACAGGGCGTTTTTCAGAATTCTACGATTTTTAAAAACCTTCATAACTTTTTTGTTTATGAAAATTTTTCATTTCTGTAAAAACTTCTTTAAGGCACTTTTTCATGCAGAATTCATTGCTCCAAATTATTTTTTTCCAAAGTGCTCAATATTTGAGATATTAGCTAGAACTTTGATTTTTTATATGGAACACCCTATATATTTTTACATTTCTGAAAAGAGCATAAAATTCAATTTACAAAAATATAAAACACTTGATATTTTATTCAAAAGATTTTTGAGTTGTAGAGCTTTCATATTTTAATTAAAATTTTGATGGTCATTGCAGCATTCAAGTAGGCTGTGGATGATGATAGCTAAATATTCTTTGAAGATTCAATGAGCCCTAAAAATATTACTTTATTTGTAATAAATATAACGAAGTTATAACGAATAAATACTAATGTAAGCGAAATTGCGCAAAAATTACATAAAGTATCAAATTGTCGGCCATTTTGTACTAAACATAAACGATTCCGTTTTGTTATGGTTCCTACTGACATCACCAATTCAAGGACTGGTAGTGATGCATTTTTCTTATTCAATAAGGTCAGAATCTTTGTTTCTTTAAAATTCGTATTGTAGAAGTTCTTGCGAAGATGTTTGCTCCAACTGGCGTCGACCATTTTCAATTTCTCCCAAAATTATGATCTTCTCTAATTCTTTATTTCCGTTTTGAGATTCATAATTTTTAGTATTTATCAGTTTAAATGACTAAAAATTTATTAAATTGTTTTTAAATCTCAAGAATATATCTCTGAAGGATTGTCATCTTTCAGGATACCACTCATGGTAAAGATTAATCGCTGCTTCTGAATTTTCGCCAATTTCTATAAAACACTTTAACATTTAATATTAGTAAAGAAGACAGTGGTTTAGAAATAACAAATCAAAAAAGTAAATATAAATCAAAAAATTTTATATCCTTAAATATAAATTAAAATAGATTGTATCCGTAGATACGTATTTCGGCAGTTAACCTGTCATCTTCAGTATACACATACACTTACAAGTTAAAGGCACTTCGTGAAGTCTTGAGTTGGTATAAATATTATAACATGTCGTATTTCTCGTAGTTTTCGTACAAGTTTCATTATCTCCCTAAGTCTATTTTATAGAGATAGTAAAATCCAAGAGAAATGCAAGTACTGTAAGAGATTGCGTCAAATTTTGATGGCGGCCTACCAGGAAGTTACAAAAAGTTAAATCGCTTAGTTATCGTCATCCATAGCTTACTTCAATGCTGTAAAAACAATTAAATTTTTGATTAAAACTTTGAAGTTCTATATTTCACAAACTATTTGAATAAAATATCAAGTGTTTTATATTTATATGAATGAAATTTTATACTCTTTTCAAAAACTTAAAAATATATAGGGTGTTCCATATAAAAAATCAAAGTTCTTACTAATATCTCAAATATTGAGCAGTTTAGAAAAAAATAATTTGGAGCAATGAATTCTGCATGAAAAAGTGCCTTAAAAAAGTTTATACAGAACTCAAAAATTTTCATAAACAAAAAAGTTATGAAGGTTTTTAGAAATCGTACAATTTTGAGAAACGCCCTGTAGCTCCTAAGCGGTACAAGATATCGAAATGCGGTTTTCACCATTAACTTTGTCTTAAAAATCGAGCTCCAGGGACCGAGGTCAGTTTTTGTCTAACTCTTCTAAAAATAGGTGTTTCCTATTAAAAGTGTCGAATTTGGCCCACCCTGTACATAGGACTGCTGGAGTAATGGTTTGAGGGCTATGGCCTATGGTACCCGAGTACCTTTTTTGTTTATTCGAGGCAGTATGACAGCTGCGCGTTATGTGAATGACATCCTACAGCCCACTTTACTTCCTTATCTAGATGTCAGTCCACAGGTGCTTTTTCAGCACGTCCTCATATTGCTCGTCGAACTATCGTCTTTCTCCAAGAAGCTGGCGTTAATGTTTTGACGTGGCCGTCCCCTTCACCGGATTTAAATCCCATTGAACATGTGTGGGTTTACTTTGCACCATCCTCCACAGACTCTGGCGCAGTTAATCCACGAAGTTCAAGTTATTTGGAAAGAGGTGCCTCAAGTAGACATCGACCATCTTATTTTGTTGGATGCCTAGACATATACAGGAGTGTACTCAGCTACAGAGTCGCCAAACACATTATTATTTTTTTCCGTATTGTATGTTATTAAAATTTCTTGCAAATTTTATCGTTTCTTTCTAGATGTAAGACTATCACATTTCCAAAAAATCAAGTCCAAAAAATTATTCCTTCTAGGTATAACACTTCACTGAGCATATTTCGTATACATTGTTAACATCTTTATATTCAAATTTAATTTTGATATTTAATAAAAGCTTTGATATTTAGAAAGTATTTATTTATTCTGAAGCAGACATGATAGAAACAAACGGTGGGCTTTGTTGGTGATCAGTAATCATAGACCAATAGAAAAAAATTAACGCATTTGTTAAACATTCTTCGATTTTTCTACAGTTCAGTGTTATTGGGTATTACTTAAAAAAAGCTTTGCGTCACATTCACGAAAAGGTTCTGACATAAAACGAACTCCTAATACCTTTACCGTCTTCAGACGGTATTATAATTCCACATATAAAAATGCAATTTTTTTCATACGAGTTGTACCACTTTATATTCCGAGCATAGGATCGGGCCTTATATGAACGTATTATCATATCGAACATTCTCAAATTTACATTTCCTAAAAACTCCGCCTGAAAAATACGCCCCGGTGAAAAATGTGGAAAGTGGAATATATCCGGGGTTATCGACTCCGCAGTTCAATGTCATACACAATAGGAGTATACCGTGTAGTTTAATTCAATAGTGAGATTATGCAAGTCAAAGATTATGTGTGGTCCTGAATATTTCAGGAATTAATTACACATTGAGGAAAGTTTATTCTCGGATTTGCCCGCGCTTAACGAAATGCTCTTCGCGGTAACATGGCAACTATTTGTGGGCAGACAAGATCTGTTCACTAACTGAGAGATTTTGAATAATACATGTTATAATCTCTGCAGAGTGTGCCATGCATTATGTAGATAACCACTTGAAATATTCACGGACCTGACGGTAAGAGAAATCTTCTTATAAGAAAGGATTTACCTTCTACGTGCAGCTTTTCATCCCGTTCCGTTAAACGGCATGTTCGTGCTCTTATTCACCTCGCAAGAAACTGTAATTTACGATTCGGATGATAACTTCATCTACCCGAAAAGATGAAATGCCAGCGGAGGGAACGAAATGGAGTGCGTATAAGAAATTTTGTAAATTAGGAGATTTTATCTGGTTTAAATATATGTAATAAATTGTTCTCGTACTCGCGCTACATTAACTTTCCACGTTTTGTTAAAAAAAATGCGGGAATATTATATCTCTATATAATGTAATATTGGAAGTTCTTCATCACATAAGAGAATTAATTAATTGACATCGTAAAACAATAAAAATTCACATTCGAAAGTCAAACTTATTCAATTACACACTGTATATTATGGCAACACTTTCTTTAAGAAATTTAAAATACACTTCTGGACAAAATTAAGGGACCACCAGTAAAATTCAAAATAAATTTAAAACAAGATAACGAAATTTAATGAATCGAATAAATCTAAGTGCTTCCTTACAGCTTAGTTGATTTAAGGGCTACTAAATTTAACAAACTTTAAAATACTTTAAATCTTTAAAATGCCATTGGTCTTCTCATGAACTTATATCCTAATTTGTAACAAGTTAACAAAACTAAAATCATTAATAGCGTTTATGCCCTCCTCTTGCAGCAATACACGCTGCTAACCTTCTTGGCATGCTTGAGATTAACTCTCGTATACTTTCTTGAGGTATCTGTTCCCATTCTTGAACAAACATGTTAGAGAGCTCATCAAGTGTTACTGGGGGTCTCGGTGCGTTTTTAATTTTGTTGCCCAATCGATCTCAGAGATGCTCAATAGGATTGAGATCAGGGCTTTTGGCAGGCCACTCCAAATTTTGGATATTTGCATTTCTCAACGTAGCTGTGACAATGTTAGCTGTATGAGGTTAGGCATTGTCTTGCATAAAAATGAATCCATTGCCGAAATTTTCGAAAAATGGTTGAACATTGGGGTACAATAGTCTCGTCTCTATATGTTCTTGCTGTTAGCGACCCATTAAATTGTATGCCACCCCAAACCATTACAGACCCACCACCAAATTTGTCAAATTCTCGAATGGTACATAGTGCAAATCGCTCGCCTGATCTTCGTATGACAAGAGCACGGCGATTATTCGTGCTTAGAAGGAATCTGAACTCGTCCGAAAACAAAACGGAGTTCCACTGCCCCTGTCCCAACCTTGATGATTTTGACAAAAGTTTAAGCGATTTCGTTTGTGCGTAGCTGTGAGAGTTGAACCGGTTGCTGGTTTTCTAGCAGACAAATTGACTTCTTTTAATCTTCTTCTTACTGTTTTGGTAGAAATTTCTTTTCCAGTGGCTGATCGAAGATCATTTTTTAATTCACGAGATGTTACAAACTGCTTTCTTAAACTCTGAAGTTCGACAAAGCGACCTTCTGTGCGTGTTGTTTTTCTTTTAGCACCTTGTCCGCGTCTTCTTTTGAAACTAGCAGTGTTTCTGAACCGTGCTGCGGCCCTCTGTATCATAGATTTGTTGGTATTTAGAATTCCAACTACTTTTCTCTGTGGATATCCTTCACGAAGAATAATAATCATTTGGGATACTTCTTCTGGTCCACAATGGCGTCTAGACATATTTAATTAACTTAATGCAAACAAACTCGCTAATTTTCGAAACAAAAAGCACGCTTTATTAATTAAATGACTTAAAAAGGTGTCAATTTGCCTTTTCGTTGGCTTTTCGTTTCCTAGCAGAGAATGCCTTACTATTGTTAATTGTTTCATGGTAAACTATTTGAATTGTGTTTAATAAACGTCAATTTATGACATATGAAAAGTTTATTAAAAATAACTTGTAAATTGGAAAAGTTATTTCAAGTTTATTTGGTGGTCCTTTAATTTTGTCCAAAAGTGTAGTTTAAGCTGCATTCGTTAATCCCTGGTAAATATCCGGCAATTTATTTATTTACTTACAACATTTGGTGAGATTTATTAAATTATTCCTAATTTAGAGTGTCCCCTTTCCCTCTAATAATTAGAGAAGTTTATATACAACCTGTACAAACATAATTTTCATTTTAATTAAATTCGTTAATTAACGGCGGTACGATTTTCAATTTAGAACCCTTTTACATTTGTTTAATTACACAATCAGGCCAATACAAATAATCAATTTTAATTTCTACACCACAAAACTGAATTTGCCACTTTTCTACACGAAACTTCGCGCGCAAGCTTCAACGTTATCTTTTTTTTTTATTATCCACGATGCATATTTAACAAGTAATGGCGTATTTAAGATTAAAAAGTTTGATGTTGCTGGTAGTAGTAAATTCTGATTTTATGAAGGGGCGCTAGTTGGAAATTTACCGACGTACCTTAGATAACCGTTAAATCAAACGTCTTTCAGTTTAAACTTTCAGGAGCTTAAAAATATTGCACTCCTGTTGGCTGTATTTTCCCGGAGTTTTGAATAAATGCAGATATTAAAGTATTGAAGTTTTCTTTTTGTGTAGTGCGACGAAATTTATCAGGGTTGAACACCTTTATACTTCCTGGATCGTTCGCCTTCGAAGTTTCGAGGTCTCGGGGCGGCTTATAAATAAAAAATGAATCCGGGCCTTTTACACACTGTCTTATATATCGACCGTTTGTTGCTCGTAAAGTTTACGTGTTGTAATTCAAATACGAACAGTCATGGGGTTTAAAAATGGTTATAAAGCTGGACGTTAAGTCGTTTAATATGGGCAGAGGGTTTCGACCTTTTCGGGGGGCACTTGCTGCAAAGGTCGGGTTAGTTAGTATTAAATATAAGTTTATGGAGAAGGGATTAGTATAGCAAAGTTATATCTGCAGAGATTTTGATAACAACAAACATTGTGTTGCAACTAAGTGTGCATAATTATTTCCTAGTTAGTGACTTGCTCTACCAACTATGATATTCCTCTCGCAAGTATTTTATTATACTAAGTAGTTATAAATATATAATAAATTTATGCACTGAGTTTTAGGTCGATTCAAAGCTTACAATACGCGATTTAAATTTATAATATAACGCAGTTAGAAACCCTAAACTACGTGCTCAATTGACCTAGAAGCTGACGCATAATTAGGATTATGTGTCCTCAACAGAGACAAAATGGCTACAGAGTATTAATTAAATAAGACTTGAAACATCTGTCCTAAAGCAATTAGCTTAACTAACTTTTCAAAGTCACAATGTTTGTAGGTAGGTACTAATTGTACCTTAGATGAAATACGAATTTAATAATATAATTAAGAAGGAGCTTTATGTTCGTGGTTTCTTCAAATTCCGGGAACTTACGATAGCTTTTATTGTAAAATCGAGTTTCATAACTTTTGCTATATACACTCGATAAGAAAGACCATTTTGAAATAAATATTTGAATATCTCTTTCCTAAACTTTAAACATTCACAAACAATTTCACAACATATGCCTCAATATGCAGAGAAATATCTACCCCCTAAACTGATTTATTGCTTTAACGTCCCGCCACCAGGAAAATATCGAACTATCAAATAAGTAAATCAGACCCGGCCGGGAACATAAATTAAGCCACATCACATTTTAAGACTTCGAATTTCGCGATGATACAAAGCAAATTCTTTTACTGCCAGGAGAAATAAATTTCTGCTGATCGAGTTTTTTTGCTTTTTTAAAAAAAAATAAAACGCAGGGAAATTTGTTCCGCGTGAGCGTAGGAAATCGAAACGTGCTGGTCGAGGAGGAAATTTACGCTCGATCGTTTTCGCTGCAATTAAAAATAAAAACGGCCATAAATTTACATTTTAATGACTCTTCGGTTCAACGCAAGAGGCAAATAAAGTTAGCTACTGGAATAAATATATAGGTGTACGTAAATGGCGCTAGTTCCAAGTTTATTGTGGAGCTGGAAACTCTGTAAATGAACTTCTGCATAATAACGCACTGCAAAATCTCGAGGTGAGTTATATTTCCCTGCGCATAAAATATTGCTTTCAAGTAAATTATTACGTTAACCTTTTTGTTCAAGTAAATTATTACGTTAACTTTTTTGTTCTCCAACAACTATGAACTTTCATATTCATATTTAATTAGAAATTTTAAACAGTTTTCCATCGGATTGTAATTGTACTGCCTCAACTTTTATTGAATAACCCTCGTAGATACAACACGTCTGCAATTTTATCAAATTTTTTCTTTTCATAATAAACTTTGATCTGACTTCTCAGAACAATATCAGGACGAACGAGTTTTAACTGTTATTGTATTATTAAATTTTCCCGAAAATTCTGCAATATAAAGCACATCGCCGCATGTCATGAATAGGAACACTCGGTAATGAAATTCCAAACACTAATTTGATACATGTAGTACATGCAGGAGTTAACATTAAACTTCATAATAACCTATCTTAATTTTGTGCTTGACAAATACCTAAATTCGCTGCTAACTATTATTAAAATTATTTTTGTATTATTTTACAGCAATCAGCTCGGTGAATTTTGCTTTACGAAGCTCCAGGATAGGAAACCTTATATGACCTTGGACATTTAAGCTTCTGTTCTGTGAAGCCAAACAAATGAAACTGATCAAGTTTAGGTATTAAAAAGCGCACTGAAAAAAGGAATTCATATTCTCTGTTAAGTATGGGCAACGCATTTATTTCGATTAAATAAACAATTAGTGAATAGGTAAAAATTGAATTATGTACAGTCCGAATTAAAAATAATGTCTTCGTAATAAAAATTTAAATAAATCCCTTCTGACTGCTGTTACGAGTAGACGGATAAGCATGTAAACAAACACATGTTAAATCATCAGACAATACATCTGCTTGCTAATTATAGTGGTCAGAAGGGATTTGATATTTTTTTGGGGAGACTTTATTTCTAATTTTGACTATACGAGGACACATTAGTCCTTTAATACAAACAATAGATACAATATTTTTCCTAACAAAGAAATACTGATATAAAGCTATTTATTATATTCTGCGCTTCAAAAAAATGAACCACCCTGGAGGAATAAACATAGAACTTTAAAATTGCATGGAAATAGGAAGTGCATGGAGACAAAAGCATGATTTTGACAGCCATTTGTCACTTCTCAAAGAAGTTATCTCTGACAAGTCTTTTTGTTTCAGTTACCTTCTTTATCGTGTTATTTCGCCGTATTAGTTTGCCTTTTTACTGGTGTATTTGTTGGTGCCTCTAAGAATGCCACGAGTGCGAAGACGCGCAAATTTTCACCAACTTACACCCTTTGAAAGAGGGCGAATTATCGGGATGCACGAAGCTGGGCTTAAGCTTTCGGGAAATTGGTAGACGTGTAAGTCGACCGCACGCTACTGTGAGACGAACTTGGAGAGATTGGCAGGAAGAACATTTAGAAGCTCGTCGTGAAGGTAGTGGACATCCCAGAGCAACACGAGAACGGGCAGATCGCCTCTTAAGACGAAGTGCACTTCAGGACCCTTCAGAACCATCACGAGCTGTTGGAATCAATTGGGTAAGAGCAATTGGTCGAAGAGTCTCTATGAGCACGATTTATCGCCGAATACGTTCATGGGGACTGCGCTCATATCGTCCTTATTTTCGTCTACCTATGACAATACAACATAAAGCTACCAGACTGCAGTGGAATGAAGACAGGCAGCAATGGGGCCATGAATGGGAAGAAATCATCTTTAGTGATGAATCAGATTTTGCTTGTGGCATTCTGATGGGCGTGTACGGATTAGACGACCGAGAGGCCAGAGGCAAAATTTACAATATGCCCAGTTTTGCCATACTGCTTTAACTCCTGGGGTAATGGTGTGGGAGGCAATATGCTTCGGAGGCAAGTCTCTCTTAGTATTCATTCCGGGCACACTAAACGTGAGGCGTTACATTGATAGAGTTCTGGAGCCTGTTGTTCTTCCATTTCTTCAAAACCTTCCAGAGCCTGTCTTCCAGCATAATAACGCGCGCCCTCATATTACCCACGTAACTTTAAACTTCCTAGCAGAAAACAATGTAAACATTTTGCCTTGGCCGCCAAGATCACTGGACTTGAACCCAATCGAACATGTCCGGGACATGATGGACAGAAGACTACGTCAGTTACCTCATCCTCCCAATACGCTAGACGAATTGCGTCAAAAGCTGCAGGTACCCTGGAATGAGCTCTCTCAAGAGACAATCGACCACCTGATTTCCAGCATGCCCAGAAAGGTTGCTGAATGTATAAGAGTACGAGGAGATGCAACACATTACTAATTTTTATTTGAATAAATAGTGTTAGACTTAATTGACATTTGTTTGTCTGCATGCGGTTGTCATTTTCACGCAATTCCAAAGGCCTGCATCTACACCTTCAGGGTGGTTCATTTTTTTTTTGAAACCCAGTGTATATTATTATTCATTTATAAAATTGAATATTTTTCATGTTGTTTTAATTAAATTTAAAAAAAAGTACTTAAAAAAATGTTGAAAATGGAAATAAATATCATCTTCTTTTTCTGAAGAATATTTCAGAATAACTTCTTCTACTAAGTGATTTTTAAAATTTTTATCTACTCTTGCCATAAATTTAGTCGGCATGTCTTTACTGTAAAACAGTATCAAGGAGTGAATGACGTACTTTTAACTTAAGCTAAGACATGCCGGCAGATATCATGGCAAGAGTTATAATAATAATTAATTAATTATTGTTTTTCTCAAACTAGTCTTAACTGATAATGTTACAGTATAAGTATCTCTGGAATTGAATAAATGTCACGTTATGTTTAACATTTTTTGCAGTTTTGCTTATTTCTTATTTCCCACAAAAGCCATTCCACTATCCTATTGGAGTTAATGTTTAATGATTTTCGGCAAGACGTCTCTTAAGCATAATTATTGTTTTTATTATACAGGGTGACTGACCATTGTTCCGCCAAAGAAAAACTACGATAAGAAGCGATGTCCGAGAGAATGAGGAAAATATTTAAAATTTTTTTTCTATTTTAGTTCTTGAGAAATAATTAATCAAGAATTAGCCCCAAAACGACGAAGTGTCTCTGGTTAAAATATAGAGGAGCAGGTGAACGAAACAAGAGTCCTCATAAAAGTTTTATGGTAGGCACGGAGGCGTGGCATCGATCGTGAACTAGACCTTTAAGTGAAATTTCAACAACGCTTTTAGGTCACCGACCAACGCCGTGAAACACGAACTACAAAATATTTATTTGACAAATCACCTAAAGCACATTATTCCATACATAAACATATTTTGACAACCAGAATTTAAAACGTTATAATCAGTAAATACGTCATCTATTAATTATTATAATTTCGTTTTGTGTGTGACGAATTATTTTTAATATATATCTATTAAAAGTTTAACATATTTAAGACGAGTTTGCATCTTTATATCCTGTCTTTTTTGTGCACTGGCTGTAAATTGTTCCTCGTTCCACCGTAAGTATACTTTTCACTTTGAATCCCGTAATCTGTTCATTCATTCACGTACGCGATTTGATATCACCGCCGATAATTAAAACAGCTGTACGTAATAAAGTTAAACCTAATAAACATAAAAATTTGTCAGCGATGAATTTCAGATTTAATAAACAATCATTTCACATATTCCAAACAATGCCAGGAATTTATATTTTAAATCTGTGATATTCAATCACGTACGCGATTTGATCAAAAATCACAAGCATAATAGTAGCGACGTTTAAAACAACTGTAAAGTTTTATTATCTCCGACAGCGACAGCTACTGCAAGTAAAATTTGGAGCGTTAGCTTTGTCTAATAAAGTTAAGCAGAGAACAAACGATACCATAGCGCACATCATGCGCCCTCGGACATTACAGGCCTTGAATTTAGCTCTGTGATCACCAGACTTAAATCCTTGCAATCTTTTTGTGGATGAAACAGCTTGGTACATTGCGCTCTAGTAAATATCCGCAAGAACTAACAAACGATTATTTACACAATTATTTGCGAATTTGTTGCCCTTATTTCAAACGCAATTCCAGTTATTTTAGAAATTACCAATGATTACGTCGCGTAGAAGAAACAACTCAGACTTCCGTTCCCCCTCTGTTAAACGTATATAAAACGAATGAGACGTGCATGAAGATCATATTGTGTACAAGTGAGTAGTCAAAAAAAAAAACTTTATAGACCTGATATACTTCCGCATTTATAGAACGTGGCGTCGTATTTCGTACGCAGCGCCGCAGCTTGATTTGGGGGTAATTTCTAAATTAATTATAAACTGTTTACAAGAATTTTTCCCGTAATTTGTGATATCCATTCTTAAGAGTTTTTTTTTGCGAAACAATTGTCATCCTATATATCAGCGATCATCTTCGACGAATTTCTTTTTTGCAAGTAACCTCTAATATTATTTTTCTCGGTTTAAAATTAGATTTTCATCACTGTAGTACAACTATAGTAAAGTTAAGTAAAAAGACAGTTCGATACGTTTTAAATTCAGAGAAATTTATTTTTATTTAAACAAGAAGCGAAGTTCATGATTATCATGTGCATATCGGTAAATAATTATATATGTACATATGTGATTTGTGGGAATGTGTAGTTACAAAAATTTCCTCCAATTAATAATGAAGTATGAATAAATTTATCCGCTTTCAAATATGCATTGATGATTATTTGACGGTAATACTTTAATGCCCCCAAATATTTAAATCGCGGGGATTAAATGTCCACCGGCGGAATTGTATATATAAGGAGAAAATCGGCGGAATTTTACACGAATAAATAAAGAAGTTCACCGAAAAATATTGTACATTACATAAATGCGATGGAATTGACTTTATTTTTTTATTATTTCCGCCGTTCGGCAGATTTTTATTTCATAAACGCAAATTCTGCCGTAAAAGCAAAACTAAACTTACCTATCCTCTATATTTTGTCTTGTTTCAAGATAATAAGTAAAGCATAGGATATTAAAATTGGAGAAGTATTTGTTCTTACGATGAATATGTAGTTCTTTACTGTGAGAAACACAGTACCATCTTTACTTTACCTTTGATTTTTCATTTTAATTTTCTCCTTGTTTTTCACTTGTACCACTTTTCATTTAATATTTACTTTTTGTTTTTCATTTAGTTTTTTTGTTTTTTTTTCTAAATCTTTACTTTTAGTACATCCAGAACGGGTTTCTCAGACACAGTTTAAATCTAATCTCCTATTTATTTCCATAGTAACAATTACGAAAACAATTATTTCTATGGGAATAAACTCAACATTAAAGTTAAACTGTGACTGAGACACCAGACCCTAGTGGTGTAAAGTTCTATAAAACACGTTTTAAAATGATTGTAAATTTGTAACATACAAGTTTTGTATGCGAATGTATGCGAATATGAATAATACAACAATACATCATTTTAACCATTTTAAAATGAGTATAATACCTTACATCACTAAGGGTGGGTGTACAGAAAGAAATCAGATATTTAATTACGATTAACTATTTGTTTGAGCTTAAAATTCAGGTTGCCATGGTTTAATTTGATTTCTATGGCAATATGAATTTTAAGCATATTCAAATAGTTAATTGTAATGAAATATTTGATTTCCTTTCTGTAAACCCACCCTCGGTGTATTTAAGCTATTTACTACTGTCGGCTAATAAAGTTAAGTTAGAATAAAATACGGTATAAAATCCGCAGGGCTGTACAAAATAATTTAGAATACCGTATTTTTACACCACTAGAAGGGTCAATGAATCGGATCTTTATTATTACCAAATAAGGCTTAATTCACAAGTACTACTTTTTGCGATTTTCTTATTGTTATTGTGTGGTTGGTTAGTTGTCGACGGTATCGATCACTCCACGAATCACCGTATGAAATTGATGTCGACCACAAAAAACCACACTTCGACCACAGAGAACCACTTGCTAACCACAAGAAAATGGCAATTCTTTCTTTTCGTCGCATTACAATTGATATCTTATATGGATTTGTTTTTTGCTTTTGTTGGCCATTTGATTTGTTTTTTACACATCGTTGCAGAAACGTCGATCTTTTTTTCTTTTTCTTGTTCACCTCATTATTCGTTATCCATGTTTTTTGTTTTTTTCTTTTGTTTTTGTATCAATCTTGATTTTCGAATAATGCACCTAATACTAATCGAGCTTCTTTTGTTTTTTATTCATCTTTTTCTTCGTTTTCTTCGTCTTTCGTCATTCTTTGTTCGATTTTTCATAATCAATATTAATTTCTTGTATCGCAATTGAAATTTATAGATCCTTTTGCTTTTTTCTTTTGGTTGATTTCTTTTGTCCATATTTCCACGTTGTTTCTGTTCTCTTTCATCGAATTATTACATATAGTTCATTCTTAAATTGCGAAAATTGAAGAAGACATTACTAGAATTCAATATTCTTTCATTTGTGATGATAAAATACAAGCTTGTAATAAAAGATACCTCGACAATTTTAAGTTTTCACATTTGTAATCAGTGGAAAAAGACCAACAAATTTGTTAATTTGATCAAGTTTGTAGCTCCAAAAATAAAAAAAAAAATTAGCTATGGCGCCGACTTACTTTGAAACAGCCTGTATATAAAAATTTAGTAATAAATCTAATACATTTTTATTAAATATATGTAATTTCGTGCGGCGGAATTTATAATCTATAAGTATAATTCCGCTGGGAGACATATAGTTACTGCCTATTTAAATTCCATTTGATATTTTACGTTTACTATACAGGGTGTCTCAAAACCTATATCTTTAATTAGAACTGTGGGTATCTCATTATAAAAGGTATTGACTCTCCAAATCTGAACGGTATTGTTTAAAAATGAAAAACTGACCTAGCACAAGCGCGTGCAATTCCTTTGTTTTGAAATCTCTGCTTACTTTATGACTTGTTGAGGCCGATTTCAATAAAAAGCAAAAACTGCAATCATTTTTTATTTACGTTTGAAAGAATTAGGTCAATGTCTCAGATGTCGCGCTCACGTCATCGACAATTCCATCTGTGTTTCACCGACAATTACTGGCATAGCGAAATGCATTTTTGTTGCTTTACATGATATTTATCTCTCGCTTGTTCAGTAATTCTTTTAATAGCTTAAAGAGACGACATAATCAACACACTTAGTCATAATTTGTATTTTAACACCGTGTTCATATTACGTTGTTTGTGCAGCTTTCTTAAGGAAGTAGGTACAATGTGACAAGCATTGTTGTATTAAATTAAATTTAACAGATCGTAATTTAATAATTGAAACTGTACGTCTACGGTTAGCAATATGCGAAATAAAAAAATGTACAGTACAACCCAAATCCATATCAAACGTATTGCCATACCTGTGCATTCATTATGACCTTAGAATTTTAGTAAAGTTCACTTCTTGTTCTTGACACTGACATTTTTAACAAAGCACTATGTCCATCATGGAATACATATGAGCCATATTTATTTATTTACACTTCAATTAAGTTAGGTACACAGATATTTACACGAATTAAACTAACACAAAACACACTACGTAAATTTGATAAATAATTCTAAGCCTATTAAAGTTTTTAAAAGATTATTTTAACCTCAGTCTTTTAAAAAATACAAACGCACTCGCCCGGACTGAATTTTCTCAAAAATTATTATTCAGCACTTCGTCTTTCATTCTAACCCCCTCCTTAATGCAAGCATCTGTGAATTTATGACAGCATGATAATAATAATAATAAAAACAAACAATAAAGTATGAGGAACGAAACTGAGCCAGCTGAATTTTATTTTATGACAATGCAATTGTTGCCAATAAATCGCCAAGGCGAATGTAGGTAAACGTTTCTGAAAATTCCGAATTATTTTAAATCAGAATCAAATTTTCATCACGAAAACTAATTGAGCCACTCGTTTCTTGGATTTAATTAATATTTATCAACATTTTTAGTAAACATTTATTTTCGTCTTATTAATGAACATAAACATAACATTTTGCAGTTTACAGTGTTAAGGTCAATGTGCTGTCATGAAAATAAAACAAATAAAACTGAAGTGCATAATTGTGCTACGAATTCAGTTTGCTTTCAAATTTTACTTTGAATAAATAAGCATAAATAAAGTAGTAATAAGTAATTGCAATTGTCGTAGGAAACCTCCCGGCAGCGCGCGTGAAGATGTTTTTATTTAAAATCCTGACGAAGGACAAACATGACCTAGCCCAGCAGACACATCTCGGCGTTTATTCGTTTATGCCAGAAAACACACCAATTCTGCACAGCTGAGACATTTAAATTCATTTAAATCGCCAACCAACGTTACTAAAACAATTTCTTAGAAAACGAAAACTGATTTTTATCGGAGTTATTATTTACTTTTTTCCTTTTGTTGTATGACAAATTTTGTTTCTTTTTTGACTACTATCTGTGGTTTCAATTAAAGACATAGGTTTTGAGACACCCAGTATAATTTAAACATAAAGCGTGCATTATAACCTCTGGCCATGCCATTCAACATTAAAAATTGTACATAAAGTTATAATTTCTTTAAACTCTTTGATTAAGAAGTTATTCTTTCTTTTGATTTTCTTTGAATTTTATATTTTGATTTTCATCGGACTACTGCTTTTGTAACAGAGCAATTATAATAAAAAAAATTGGATATATTTTAAACAAACTAAAATCGACAGGTAATTAAGCAAGGTATTAAAGTCCCTTGACCAGTTTTTTTTTTCGTTCTTTTCGTACTCGCACAAATATGATTAATGCCTGGATATCATCCTGAGTGTTCGTGTAGAAAATCAGAAAATTGCGGATATTTCAACACGTCAGCAAGGTTATTTCCCGCCTACATAACTTTGAAATGCACGTAAGGAACAGGACTGTGTCATAAATTAGAAAAGTTTTTAAATTGGGATCACTTTAAAATAAAATGGATCCCTGCGTCATTGTTTATTCTGTATTAATTGTGTTTATATCGGCATGTAGTTAATACATAATACATAAAAGCGGGTACGGGTTATTGTAATAAGCGGTTTAACACAGTAAAGTCAAATATGTTTAACAAAATTAAAGTATTCCTTTATCAGTTTTCAATTCAATGCGGATATATTTGCGTAATTACAAATCTAGTTAAAATTGAGTATTACTTCGGGGCTCTTTATTACCATAACGGATCATTTTTAAAATTCTTAATTAGAGTGAGCCATGACTTTTTAAATTAGTTAGCAATTTTGAACGAGTGATATTTAATTACAAGAGGAAAACGTCAAAAATAAATTTTGAGGTTCATAAATTTTATTTGAAGAAGAGAAAGAATTTTAAAATTAAATACTACTGGACTAGCTCACAGTCTGTATTCAGACTGACTACCACCTGCATCGATACACGCAGCTATTAACCTTTTCATGCTTTCGAAAGCATACTTCAAACATTGTGGCGTAATTAAATTGCAAGTATTCATAATTGCTTGTGCGAGTTCATGGAGATTTTGTGGGTTATATTTAAAAATCGTGTTTTTCAGATAAGGGAAAATAAAGTAATCCATGATTGTTAAATCTGATTTCGCTGGAAAATCAATTAAGCGATGAATATAAAATTCTCGCATATATGTCTTGCTTTCATGTGCTTTATGTGGTGTTGCATTATCCTGTTGGAAAAAATCATACTGGACCTCATCATCATGCAGACTATTGACAAAAGGCCGAAGCAATTCCTCACGATATCTTTGAGCATTTATTATTCCATCAAAAAATATTGGACCAAATATGCGCCTCTGAGATACAACCCCCCAACTCCAATTTTTTTCTGGATGAAGCGGATGCTGAATGAATTCTTCAGACTTTTCACTTGACCAAATTCTTATGTTTTGCTTGTTAACATATCCTGACAAATGAAACCATGCTTCATCAGAAAAAAATGTTAAGTTCAATGCTTCGTTGTTATTCAAGTTGTCTTGAGATCAGTGGCAATAGTTCAATCGTCTAGGAATGTCTACTGGTAAAAGTTCTTGAACAACAGTTATTTTATACGGGAATAAATTTAAATCTTTCTTTAAAACTTTGTGGCAAGTTGAGTAAGATAAATTTGTTTCTTGAGCCAATCTTGCAATAGACTTTTTAGGATCTTTCTGCATCCAAACCCGAACGTCTTCTACTACTTCGGGAGTTCTCTTCAAAGAAGAACCACTTTCTAGTTTACGGGTAACATTACCTCTGGTTCGGAATGCAGAAACTGTATGGTATATTGTGCAGCAAGAACATTGTAATTTGCATGGAATTCTGGAAATTTTGCTCTAAAATCTTCGATGCAAGCCGCAATAGAATATTTCCATTCACCATTTTAATTTAATTTTTCGGTAGCTTCCGACAAGGAAAACTTTTTGCTCCAAAAAGAATATTTTTAAAAATAAAATTGAGAAGATTCGAATTATTTGACAATGACTTACTTCGAAACTTAAGTTGTCTAATATTAGGATTGAAATGTCATAAGAAACCGACCTTATTACACTAAAATTTCTTTAGTATAGCCGAAGCCTAGTTCTATGTTAGAACAGTCGATCGATACAGTTAGCTTCGACACATCTTTAAACCCGGAAAAGCGAAGATATTTTCTTTGGTCGTGATTGTACATTAAATTTGTAAATTTCAAATCGCTCAAATTTCTGCTGGATACAATTTTAGCTTGTTAATCAAATGTTAGATGCAAAAGCATTTTACTATGTGTAACAAACATATTCAATAAAAAGTCTTCTACCAGCATGACTTGAAAATGTGTTTATGTATGTTGCATTCGTGTTGATCAGTCGCATTCGTTTCGAGGGGAGTTTATGCACAGAAAATGCGCTCAGAATAAAACGGCTGTGATCTTTTGCAACAACCTCAACTTCAACCGCTTATGTTTTCACGTTTCAGTCATTTATTGCGTCGAAGTAAAACTCTTCCTGTAAGCCGGCCGCGTGCAAAGTCCCCTGTCATTGATGTTAACGCTTCAAGCCAATTTATTTCTTGCAGTTCCATCCTTTCCCGTGCTCGCCGAGGTTCTCAGAATACATTCCGTTTGTTCGCAGCGCGATAATTTCAGGCTTTTTGTTTGAAATGTCATTTAATTATAAACTAGTCATTATTTAGGTGCTATAATATACAGTTATCTGTTAATTGCCTTCTTTCTTTGCTGTTAGAAATTCCCCAAAGGACATTCATTAAACAAAAATACAGTTGAATTGTTTGACAGTAATAAAAGGTAACGGCTTCGAATTTCTATTACTTTTAGGAGTTCAATTTTTAGAAGATTTTCATGAACTTAACCTGAACACTTTCTAAGCAAACATAAAGAAAACTTTTCGAACCTTAATACTAACTGACGAAAAATAAGATGTCTTATACATATATCCGCAAACTCAGTTATTGACATTTTCGCTGTATTAGTTCACGGCCTCTCTAATCTTCAAAAAGTTAACCAATCATGAAAAAACTAAAATTTCTACAGTAGATCCTAAAAGTGAAATTTATTTCTGCAAAAAGACCAAGAAGTGATTCTCAGGTAATTTTGTAATTCTTCTTCTGTGAATGTACACACATAAAAATCTTGAGTTAAGTCTAACACTTCTTTCAATTCCTTTTAGGTGTTCCCTCGTGTCAATCTGTTTCAAGTGTTAAAATAAACTGAGCTAGGACGTTTGCTTTAAACAAGTGTTAAAGTTGGCTTCAGAAGTGGCATTTTAATCCTTGCGGTAGTTATTTCTTTCCCTCAAGAAGTTAATATTATCCAGGAAAAAGGGAGTCTTAACTTCTGAGGTAGTAGTTTGTATCTCTAAAGGAATTAGAATTATCCAGAAAGTGTCAAGCATTTCTATTCTTAAAGGAGTTAGTATTATTCAGAAAATGAAAGAAACTTCATTGTTAGGGTAGTCACTTGTCCCTTAACTTATATTTTAACTAATCCAAAGAGAGGAATATACTTTTTTAATATTGCATCTTTGTGCTTTTGTGTGGAAATAATAATTGAATTCTTATTGCTCTAGAATATTAAGCTTATCTGAAGGAAGTGATATAAAGATATTCATAAGCCCTTGCCAATATTCCCCGGTAAATGTATCATTTATGTCTGTCATTTATTATTATATTACTATTTTTTACCTACTTTTTGTTACTACTATACAGGGTGATTGAAATTCGAGGGCCAGCATGGGGATCTCGCTTATTATAAGAGATAGAGAATCGGTTAAATGGCAGCAAAGTTGCCAAATATCATGCTCATTAATAATACGTTAAGAAATTTGAAATATCTTAAACGGTTTCTTCACAATCGGAAAAAAACTAAAAATTGCGATTTTCGAAAATCGAATATAACTTCTTTATTTATGATTTTTTTCAAAATCTGTGAAAATATTCCTGAAGCCACTTTTTCTGCTTGATTGAATGCCGAACGTGGTTTATTTCTGGAGCGATTCGTTTTTGTTTTTCCAGAGCCAACTTCATTTTTTCTTATGGGCGCGATTTTTGTTGCTTAGACAGGTAGATAGCACATTTCTTTCTGAATTCATTGGTATGCCACACTTACTATTTTGTTTTAATTTTCATTGAGAAATTTTGAAAAAACTGAAATTAGATTCTTGTGCACATATTAAGTTAGTTTGTATTCAATTATATGCTGAGTAGCCAAGGAAACGTACACATTTGTTTAATTTATCTGTCATTAAATACAGAATGGCGTATTCAAATTAAGAAAAACGTGATATGTTGCGTATTTTTTATTCGTCACAACGAAATTCTATTACAAGTGCTCAGCGGTATTTAGAAACTTAACCGGAGAGAATTCAACCAAATATTAGATATTTTTCCAAGTTGGATAACAATTTCATTCAAAATGGTACATTTTGAAATGCCTTACTGCTGCTAATATGTTTTCTTTATTTTCTGCAGAAATTTTGCTTCCGTACTTTCTTCTTGGCTTTTCAAATGCACCATATTGAACTAAGTTGTTATCCAACTTGGAAAAATATCTAATACTTGGTTGAAGTCTCTCTGGATAAGTTAAACAAACAAACAAACAAACAAACTATGTGACAAATACAAAATGAAAAAGGACACTTACAAATGTAAATGCAGCAATTATAGAAAGCATAATTGCAGCTCAACGAATCAAATTAGCATCCCAGAGGGGAGCTCCAAGGTGTAGATCAATTTGAGTGTGCGACCAAACACTGGGATTTTGTAGCAACAATGCACCAGAGGTTTGGCTCATTCCAGGGGCCACTAACAGACTTACATAATTATCACAAAATTTGGCGCACGAACGTGGGACTTGACGGAAATTTTGAAAAATTTAAGCAAAGAAAATGGCAGAAAGGAAATTAAGAACTCCAAGGACAAAAGTCCAAGAAATGGAGAAAGTAGCAGAAGAAAGAGAGAAAATTGGGGAAAAAGCGAGAGAAACCGGAGTAAAAGAAAAAGAAACAGTTAAGAGTATTTTAGCAATAATAATGGAAAAAATACAGGAGAACAATAAAGAAATACAGGAAAACAACAAGAAAATCCAGGAGAGTCAAGAAAAATTTGAGCAAACAAGCGTGGAAATAAAACAGAATTTTGAAGAAGTAAATAAGAAAATAATGGAAAACAAGCAGGAAATGTGGAACATTCTGGAAGAGTTCAAAGTGGGTAATTCCGAGTGACCCAAAGAGAAACCCTGAGAGAAAGACAAAAAGAAAATACCCACATATAAAAACTCTGCAAATTGGCACCGCAACTAGGAGAACAGAACATTATTACAATTGACACCCCAACGTGGGAGTTTTACAGATAATAATTACAGTATGTAACAAAAGATTTGGGAAAATTTTTTGTATTACTTTTTCCTATTACAAAGTAATAGGAGAATGGAGAATCTGTGTTCCCAAAGTTGTACAAAATGCCTTACAAGCTAGAATTGCAGAAAGATATTTACAATTTAGTTGGTCAAATACCCAAACGTGATATCATGCCATTTATAAAAACCAAAATATTTTTAAGACAACAATTTATCGAGTCATTAGGGAATGTGAGGAAGATTTGCCGTGCATGAATCTTCCCAAGATGAGCCGCCTTCGAATTTTGAATCATTCAAGGCTTCAGAACTTGATTGAATCTGCAAAAAATAGAAGAGGAGTTTCAACGAGAAGATTTCACGTATCTCATGTGATAATCAAGAAGGCAATTAACAGAAATCGTTTGAAATTTAGAAAACGACAAAAGTGTCCAAAATAGACGGCTGCTCAGTTACAGATGATTTCAAGGTGCTGCAGTCATTTAAGACATTTCAAAAACATTTCAGGACGACGAAAATTATTTTACATTATCTAACTCCGAAATTGAAGAAAACGACATTAAGGACATTCCTAATGATATAAGATATAAGTAAAAAGCGAAATGCAAGGACAAGATACTAGTGTGGTGCGTCATTTCGGAAACTGGTATTTCAAGACCTCATATTGAACGAGTTAGAGGTGAAGCCGTAAATGCACACATTTATATTAGAAGATTAATTGATACATTTTATTAAAACACTTCATGTTTATGATAAAATTATGTTCTGGCCGGATCTGGCATCGTGCCATTATGCAAGAACAAGCCAAGATTGATTAAGGCAACAAAATATCCCAGGTGTACCTAGAGATAACCCTCCGAATGTTCCCCAGGCCCGTTTTATAGAAGAATTTTCAGTTTTACTCGATAGAAAACTTTACGACGGTGGGTGGGAAGCCCAAAATGAAGAAGAGCTACGACGAAAAATCTTCCAAAAGATTCTAGAGTTTATCATCCAAAGGCTAAAGAGAGGCATCCGCATTAAATTGCGAACCATTGAAACCTATGACCCTTTAGCTGCAATGTAATACATTATAGTTTTTGTTCTTCACTCAATAGTTTTCTTAAGTATAAATTTAAATAAAATAATTACAGTGTGTATTATTAGATTTGAAAAAATTTCACAAAACTTTTGTTACATACGTTATTCCAGACTGTAATGAAAAAGCCGATTGCCCAACTAACACACAATGCTTTATTAAATTCTTATAAGTGTTTATGCGGCTAGTCTTTAATACTTTGAGATTTGTTATTTGATATTATAAACATATCCTCATCATTAATCAAACACCTACATGTCCAAAATGGTTACAAGTAACAAAGTAAAATAGTCATTCAGCTTACAAAGCGTACAAAGTAATATCAACACTGTTTCCTATGTTATATAAAGGTTTCTAGAACTATTACAAGTCTAATTAATAAATATGTTATAAAGTAGTGGATATTATTACCTAATTATTGTGTACTTCATTTATAAATAACGTTTTATTACCTGCATACAAACTTTATACACATTTTTAAATAAATAAAATAAGTTATGTATCCTTTAAGAAAGTTTTCAGTCAGATAACAGTTACTGGTGGTGTTTATTTTATTATGGACACGAAATGTTTTCTTATTAGTTGTACATTCTTTACGAAATACATGATTTTTTTTACATAAATATGTATTTATATTATTTCATTACTTCAATTATCTTGAGAATGCTTTATAGATAATTTAAATGAATAATTCATAACGGATATCAGTTTATAATTTTTTCTGCAAAAAAATAACTGGATGTTTTTATATGTGCTTATAACAGTAGTCACTGCATCCTACCAAGAGGGCCGTTGATAGGAATGATGCAATAGGAGCATATAAGCAACTATAAAATCTTCAACAAGTTAGAATACAAAAAGTTTTTTCAAGTGCGATACAAATGCAAACTTTATAAGTGTAAATTACTATATTAATACTCTCAGTAAGTTTTAATATTATGTAAAACATTTATAACATAGTAACACATCTAACAACAAATACAAAACACATTTTTTATACATAATTTTATTTACAACATGTGAATGAGGGACCCCCTTCAAAGAAGTTCTATGAGAATACTGGCATTAGTAAGCTTTGAAATATTTGAGAGCTGAATATGAAATAAATACTTTTCAAATTCTGATGTCAAATTTAATTTACAGGATAAGAAAAAATAGAGGTGAATCTGTTTTTAAAAGAACATATTTTTTTTTGCTTTAACGAATTACAGAGTGAAAATTATTTCATCCGAGAGAAAAAGGAGTAATAGGTATTGTATTAGCTTCTAATCTATCTACATACATAAGTCATTTAGTTTCTTAAAATAGTAGTCATACCTATTTTACGCCATTACTACATCTTGTCGAAGCTTCAATTACTGTATGTAAAATAATAAGTAATATTAACCAAGTAATAACTGTGTAATTTAAAAAATACTAACGTCACAAAACGATTCAGAGTAATCTCCTTTTACACCATTCATTTAGTTTGGTCAATTTCGAACCGTTTAGGAAGAAACGAACTCAACACATATGAGATGTGGTTCGGTGAAAATGTACGGAATTTTAATATGGACGAGACGACAACGAACAATGTACTATTTTGTCCGATAAAGAGCGATTTAGAGGAAGAATGTGGTTGGTCTTTTTCAATTAACATAAAAAAATATATTAACTTTGTTTAAAATAGCGATTTAATAATAAAATACACTATATGAACGTACAGGTAAACGAATGAAATATTTTAAGAATGAAATGGAAAATGGTGGATACGCCGGTAAACAAACTATTATTACTGTTTATATCGTTACCGTTAATATAACTTATAAAGTACTAAGTCAAAACCACGAGCAACATTGTAACGTAGATAAAATATCTAACAGAAATTGTTAGCATTTTCTTGGTTTGAACGACGCTAAGTAATAGCAAAGTTGTGTTGTTCAATTTTTTTTTCACATGACAGTGTTCGTGCTTTTCTATCCTGTTACTTATTGTCAGAGACCGGAAGCAAATTTAACGACACGACGGAGAAAACTTAAATCAATATTCCATTAACATTAAAATGTCTCTTGCTCGCCAGAGAATTTAAGCTGGAGGGAATATAAAAAAGCAAATGCACATACTCGAACAATCTCTTCAAATGCGTTCATTTTTATTTTAAACCAAATTAAAATTAAATGAATCTCTTCGTATGATACTCAAAGAGTAATTAGTTTTCGTTGAGTTGGCTGAACTCGCTTAAATGTATAAGGACACTTTGAAAAGTTTTTACCTTGTGATAAAACTTCCAATGCAATTAATTCGTCACTATACAGGGCAGTATTTCTGAGTACCGGGGGCCGGCACGAACTCCTTAATTAATTGAATTATTTTAGAACACTTTCGGTTCTTTCGTACGTAATCGCGCGAATCGCGCTTCTCCACCGGTTTGCCGCCGCCGTGTGATTTCACATCCGGCGTCCGCGTATCACTGACGGCGCCCGCTTGGCGTCCACACACAACTACGGCGCACACCATGAGCGCTGCCGCCCCCGCATGCGGTACCAAACATTTGTTCGTTGATGTCAAGTTTTATTTAAGTTTGACAGTGGTTGATTGTTCGCAGTGCATCAAATTTTAGTGTTCATTTTTATTTTCGCCCTGGGAGTACTTGCAACAATAGTCCTACTACAAAAGTGGAATTTATTTTGTAATTTTCTTATGGCGGTGAAAATATTAAATCTGCTGATGCTGGACAATTTGTTTCGAAATATTACAGTTTTGTGCTACGAAATTATTTCGCTCAATTTAGAAAATTTTATAATACGTATTATTTTGCTCAAATAAAGCATATGATTAACGATTTGATACTTAATAAACCAGATCCACCAAATATTTTTGTTTCGTCAGAACATCACATGAAGTCTTCCAATGATTATTGAAGATCACTTCTAGAATAATGACAATAATTGCAAAATTTTCTTTAAAATATATCAGTTAGTGTGTTTCTTTAGCAAATTACTTGAAAAGAATATTCTGATATCTTTAAAATATCTCTTCAGGTTGAAACCGTGTGTCTACACACATAAAAAAATTTGGGGTTGGTTTTCTTACTAATCGGTGTTGCAATACGGATAAAGTTTCACCTAAAAAGTTGTAATGCTTAACAAATTTAGTGTTACTGTTATTTATTCCCGATTAAAATTCCATATATTGCTTCTTGCAACTAAATTACTGTATTATTATTAAAAATTTTGTTGTAAGTCGGTTTTGATTGCAATGGATTCTTCGAACATTCTCTGTGTAGCTGTTTCGGACCTATTTGGGGCTTCATCAGCAGAAGCGTAGCACGAGAATCCACTGCAATCAAAACCGACTTGCAGCTTTCATTATGCTTTTACAGCATGCATGGCCATATTGTATGGGATTGGGATAACTTATTAAATAGCAAACTGGCTGCTATTTGTCAATCCTAATGCAATATTAGGTCAAGAAGTAATCGTAGGATGTCGCGATTTAAATTTTTCAGTTTTATTATTGTTTATTTACAGCATTTCGTACCCTTTTGATTTATAAAAGTTTTTAAAAAATAAAAATGCTTAAATAACAATCAGGTTTTAAAAATAAGTTGCAAAGGTGTTGGTAATACTAAAAAATAGAACCTTTATAAAAGTGCATTTATAAATATTGCATTTGTACCCCCTATAAGTAGAATAACGGTGTGGTAGCTTTTCGTATTTATAGAAAAGTTTACTTGCTTCTGAAAGTGTTCAATAAAGTCATTAAAAACAGTACTATAATTTTCATTATTATTTTATATTGTAGTTTAAACACTATAAAATAACAAATATATAGTGATTTATCTGCATTAGGGAAAAATCTTTGATACACACCATAACAAAATATTTTTATAAATTATGTTTAGTAGCTGACTGTGAAGGTTTTATATAATGATTAATGAACTTGAAGTGAAAGTAATATAGATTTATAATTGCTTCAATAAAACAGTTTAGTAAGATACAGTATTTGTGTCTGCAGTGACAGTTGACTGGTTATAGAAGCAAGGGATGGACCCATCAAATTGGACAAAGCTTAAAAGTACAGAAGATTTTCGTAAAAAAAGTTAAAAAGTATAAGCAAAATATCGATGCGTTATAGAAATGCTATTTAAAGAATATGAGTACGCGAAAAATATTTAAAAAATCGTGATAAAATTTAGACGAACTGCGGAAGACATCTGAATTTGAAAAATATTTATTTCGTACTCAGTTGACAAATACTGCGAAGCTTATTAATGCTCGTATTCTCATAGAATTTCTTTGAGGCTTCCTTCAACAAGAGACCCCTTAGAATGGGTATTTTATAATGCACTGCCTTTCCACAATCCCATTTTAAGGGACTCCTCATTTGCATGACATAAATAAAAGTATTTATAAAAAATATGTTTTTGTATTTGCGTTGTGTTACTGTAATATAATATAAATACTTTACATAATATAAAATCTTACTGCGAGTATTAATATAGTAATTTATATTTATAAGGTGTACAATAAATAACTCAAAAAGACTTTTTAAGCTTTTATAAGTGCTTAAAATGCTCCTATTAAAAAACAGGAAAAAATCTAAAATAAGCATAACATCTAAGAGGCAAAAATACAAAATCTTATGACTTATTTTATTATAATGCATAAAAAGGCTATTACAAATTACATATTTACAAATTCATAAATTCTAATTATCTAGCTATTTACGTGTATTACATAAAATAATAGTAATAATAATTAATACTTCCTAATTTTTGTAAGTTTTCTGCTTCAAAACTTATATCATATCGTTTAAGACATGTTTGATAAGTTTATATTGTTAAGTTTATATAAAGGTATATTTGAAGCAGCGCACAGATCACGGTTAAATTATTTCTTGCGTTCTTCCTTTGGCTTCTCACTACAAAGGCTATTTTTAAAACGCTGTAATTTAACAATACCATAAAATGTAGGAACTCACATAATCTGAAATATAAAATATATTTTCGGTGTTAATAACGTTTGTTATAGTTAATAATTAAAAAAATAGGTTTTTAAAAATAAGTTACTTGCAAGTTTAGAACACAAATAGCAAAACACTTTTTCGTTCCCTACTTTAAATTCGGTTTCGAATGGCGCCAATTACATTTTCAAATGCATTTTAGTTTTCGGCATTGTAAGTATTTTAAACATACTTCTACTAAAAGCACGCTAATAGGGATAGGCAAAAGCGCAGCTCATTCAAATTTATTTGCGAAGTGAGACATAAGTGGGGAAGCATCAATTCGTAGAAGTGCGGAATACTAACATGTGTACAAGAGTTTTCCCATTTAGTGTGTTGCTCTAATTTTCTCGCATGTTGACGTATATTCCTTACTTGAACCGTACCCTAAACAGACAAGTAAATAAACATAACTTAAAAAGAATCGTTTTATTGATTTGATTTTACAATGGTTTTCACATTGGAAGAAAAATCTTTTATGGTTGAATCCTACTTTCGAAACGCCCAAAAAATCAAAGGCGAATGGATCTATTCTATTCCTGATTGTATTGCAGAATTTCAGGAAAAATTTTCAGAAATTATATTTCTGTACCACAAATTTGTTAATGAAAATTTAATTACTTGCAAACATTTAATTCAAATTTCTGTTTTACTTAGAAAATGTCGAATGAAGTACAGGAAGTCTCGCTAACACCAACAACAGAGACTTGGTTTCACGAGAAGTTCAACGAAATCTTCAATGATGTGGAGAACTTCTGGTGCTGTAATCTCAAGACTCAAGAACTGAGCCTCTTTGTCTTGTTAAATAGTCCCAGCACTTCAAAGAACCATTCCAGGTCGATGACGCAGTACAGGGAAGCTGTTCACGTTCTTCAACGTACTAGAAGATGCCATCAGGGACAAGCCAAGAGTGTATTTCTTCAAAAAGAATGGTGGAAGGCGCCATGCAGGATTAAAACTGAAAAATCAAATTAAATTAAGATTTTTCAAAATAGAAACCGTACGGCTAAGTTTACTTAAAATGTAAGCATATAATTAAAATTAGATAAACAATATTTAATTTATTTGAAACTTAAAATTTTGAAATTCATTTATTCATTTTTTAAATTTAGTTTACACGGTTTCTGCCTATTTATTTTGCTATAAAAGGGAGAAATCCTGTGTGATTTGAGAAGTCATACTCAACTCTTCAAGCTGAACAGATCACTCTTTAATAAGTAGTGAGTTGTGAAACAAGTAAAACCTATTGTTTAATAACTTTGATTGAAAATGCATATTGATTTGAATTTAATTGCCTATGTAATTTAATTCAAATTTAAGTAGATTTACTTTAAAATTTACGATTAAATTTATTTCATTGTTAACAGCTTGGCAAAATTTTGTATTGTGTGAAAACTAATAAGAATTATTTTAATTTTGGCCGCATACAAAATATTTGTCTAAGTTATTTAAAGGCGTTATTGTCAATGGATTTCTAAACAAATACCGTGTGATTAGACCGGAGGATTATAATCTTGTCTGATCGTGGCTATTTATTTAGTTTTAAGCTTGAATTAATCCACTCCTTTAAACAACAATACAGATTGTATCATTCATTTAAATAAATGTTAATGATGCAATTCTGATAAATAAATTTAATTAATGTTTGTTAATTAATAATTGCATAATTTGACTAAAATAATTATTATTAACGTGTTATCAAATTAATAATTAATGATAATTATTTAAAAACAAAATAACTTTTCCTGTATATTTGTGTGCCTGATAAATTGCCATTTGACAACTTATTTTGCCAACAAAAGCAAAATAATGTGCAATTACAATTTGATCATAAATGAAGTATTTAATTAATAAACGTTTATATGATTAAAAATTGTTTTTACTTACCTACTGCAATTTACGTAACGAGACGAAATTATCAACTAAAAATAGTCAATTATTGTAAACAAATTAACGACAAAACAGACCCACGTAATCCTAATATGTTAGCTAGACAATTGACAACCCTGAGATACCATTTCAATAAACAATTAAAAGAGAAAAGAGTCTTAATGCTAAATAATTATGCGTGAAATTGTTTTCTGTTGATAAATTTTACATTTAAAAATAATTTAAAACAAGACCCACTATCAACGTCAATACATCGCAATATGATAGAAATATGACAGATATGTACGTAATATTGTACAACTCTTAAGAAGACATTTCGTACCCATAATAACATAAAACCCCACTGTTAGTATAGTATGCGTCTATAAATACCTTAAAAAAAGGTTAAATAATTTTACTTCAACGAGCATAAATTCAACACTGTATAACTCCATAGAGTAAACATATTATCCATAATTCATTAATTCAATAAGTAGGAGATAAGTTACACTAAGTAGTAAAATATTGTACCTGCATCTTGGTGTTAGTTCACACTTATTTACTTTTCATCTTTTAGTAAATTCTGATGTATGAGGGAAGGGATTGATTGACATTCTGATTACAAGTTATGAATAGTATATGGCTACCAACTGCAGTGAATGCTTGCTTTAGAATGAAACCGTCATATAACTGCCCCAACAGTAAAGATTTTTTCATTTTCTGTTAATACATACTAACTCTTTTAAAGATGGAACTGCTTGACACTTTCTAGATAATATTAATTTCTTTAAGCATACAAACTACACCTCAGAAGTTAAGTCTCCCTCTTTTCTTAGATAATATTAACTGCTTGAAAGATAGAAATAATTACCGTGAGGATTAAAATGCTACTTTTGAAGGCAACATGAACACATTTTAAAGTTAAGCAACCTAACTCCGTTCATTTTAACACTCGAAACAGATGGAAACGAGGGAACATCGAAAAGGAGTTGAAAAAGTGTTAGAATTAACACTTCTAATATTAGTTTTTTTTTGTATTTATCTGCCCGTTGCGTAAATGTGAAACTAGTGTAATGAATTTTGTGCGAAGTTCCAGCGATAATTGAAATGGCATTAAAAACTTGCAACATAAATGGAGCAAGAAAGAACTACAATAAAGATAGTTTATCGGGAAAGTTTCCCAACTCTGTTTCTCATCAATATCAATTTTTCTCTTTAGTATGGTCTTTAAGGGTGTACATATATTTTCAGCTGACATTTATTTTTAATTACAAGCTGTAAAAACATCCAATGAATCATTTTATTTTCTTCGTACTACAAAATTAAAATTCAAATAGCAAGGAAATAAACATGAATTTTAGACAATGTATGTTTTCTTTCGCTTGCTTTTTTGATAATAATATGCATGTATGGCTTTCATGCTGCGATCAGCGCATCCTTAAAATATAGAATCTATTCTGTCCCTTACCGCTTTTTATTTGAAGCCACCTTTAATGTGTTTGTCGTTTAAATTAAGCACATAAGTATCATTTGGGTTTTTTATTATCTCATCAACTTTTAATATCTTGCAGTTAAGCCGTGCTGAAATCACGCGAAATTAATTAATGTCTACTTGAAAGTTTTAAGCGCGATTTTCGTAGTAAAATGCAGTTTTCGAATGACGGCCACAATAAAGCAGCGAATAAAAATGAAATCTCTCTCTCTGCAGCTGGTAAATGAAATGTGCATTTTTATGCTCTGGCTTGAGCCCTGCGAAATGAAATGTTTTCATTTTCTTTTACAGGACTAATCTTTAAACGATACAATCGAACAGTTATGCTTCAAGAAACTATTGGAATTGTTAAAAGTCCATCATTTTATTTCTTTTATTTACAAAGAACTAAAAGGGAACAACGTCGTCCATAAACGAATTATAATAGTGTTATGTGATCATGGAAAACGAGTAATCTTTAAAATATTGACCCAAATAAATCAAAATATTCTATGAAAGCAGCGTGCCCGAAATTTAATTTGTAAATGAACAACGTGACAGTGCCGTAATTATAAGCAAAGCGTACTCTACATCCTGTGTTACATTCTGTCCACTGCATGCTGTTATAAATAGATTACTGCGCTGGCAGACAGGAGATAAACCCTTACTCTAACTAAGGACTTTTTAGTCTCAATTAATTAACGAACCTAGTTTAGAACATAGATTTATTTAGTGATGAAATGCCGCCGAGATATAATTACGTTATAATTTGTAATAATCTCGCAAAATCTAGTTTGCTCGCCGGAATATGTATATGTGTGCAGCTGACAAGACTTAAATCGAGCTTTACTGCAACAAAGCCCCAGATTAAACTTAAAGGGTAATTTTTATATTTCATTTATCTTCGGCGATGAAATTTTATTTCCAAAAGCGAATGCTATGGTATGTTATCCACGATTCTTCCTGCTCCTGACCTACATAAATAAAGCGGAAATTTTGCTCACGCATTGACCTGTATACAATAAAGATTAGCGCTTGATTTGTGGAAACCATACTCGGAGGTAAAAATTTGATATCTGAAAAACTTTCCAGCTAAGCTCGAAACGCTTCCTTCCTTGTTCTATTTCGTACGTGATTTATAGACGCATTTTCATAGCAGATTTATAACTGAAGTATGGAATTCCTTTCTTTTCAGTTTCAAGATCAAAAACACTTTTCTTTTATATTACAAACTCCAAATGCATTGTTTTAATATAATAATCTAAAGTACTATTTTGTTAAAAGAATTTCTTTTAAAACCTCGAACGCAAGCATAATTTAAACCGGCGAAATGCGTTTACGTTACTGCTGAAATAACGTGTACTCTAATCTCAGGGAGAGCATCTGTACTCCGGGTTCTTAGGTTATTTTTCAGACAAATTAATCCGGAAAATACACTGTGGAGCAGTTCCGTGCAGCTTAACTTTTTATTTTGTATTCGAGTTTCCTTAATGCATTAACTTAATAAGAGCGATCAAAAACGTTGCTGAAATAATAAGTACGAGTCTGTTAATTACATTTCGTAAAAGCAAGGATTTGATCACTGACGGTTTTTATCTGGAATTAAAGGAGTTAATTACATTTATAGTCTGAAACTGAAATGCAACATGATACTGAAATAAAATTTGTGTACAACAAAATCAATTTTACATTTCAGTATTTTCATTTGAATTAACGACATGTCATCGTTTATACGCTTATCAGAAATCGTGTCTTTTTTCTTTGTTGCCAAATTAGGGACGCATCGTGGGCAAGAGGTGTCAGTTTTGCATTGATTTTTTATGTTCTGTTTTCATAACGTTTCTTACTTAGAACCAATTCTCATTTTATGATTAAAATAGATAACACAACGAGACGGCTTTATGTCGACTTGATGTGTAAGAGAGTAACGGAGGGGAATTAAATGCGTTATTAAATTAATCATATGGTGGGAATACGAGCCAATATGTTTAATACGTTCTGAGTGAGATTTTTTGAAACTCATATTAAACGTTACTAATAAAATTCAAAAAATATTTTAAAATTGAACGTAATTTACATTCAGACGAGTTTTCTCGGCTGTCACAGTAATGCAACTCACATCCGTCATCTCTACATACAGAATTCCGGTTCCGGTACTTGCGCTTCTCTCCGCGCTGTAATAGCTAATCTGTATTAAAATGAGCCACTTTCAGGACAAGGCTTTATCCCTAATAATTTTTACTTGAAGCTTAGATAAGTGTAAAAGTTAATCGTGAACAAAAGACTACGTTTTCTTTATTAAATTATTAAATAATTCAGACAACACAATTCGTCTAAAATCAGCTACAAATATTACAACTAAATAATGAATATAGTCACATTATTCGATGAGTAAGTTTTTTCTTGAGAAAATAACGCCCACAATTATTTTCCATCGTTTTCGTTTACTACTAACATAAAAGCAAAGCCATTCATGGCCCGGATAGGAAATCGATATTTATATCCTGCAATTAACTCAACCGCATATGTTCAATAGCCAAGTCCTGACAAATGTTTGCGTCAGAATTTTACAGGCGCTGATATTTAATATAATAAAAAAAGGTCTACTTTTAGAACTAAAACGCAGGAGCTTTTCTTTATTATGACAAACCTTTTCCGTTTATCTTTCAGTTCACGTTTCACATGTTTAATTAATCATTTCCTGGCTATTTTTAATTCCCGCGTTGATGAATATCAAGTGTATCAAGTGTATTTCAAAGTTAGACAGATAAAGTTGATATTACCGAACTACGTGACATTGATCGATATGAAATGAAAACATCTTAGTTTAGAGTTTCATTAAAAAGAATGTTGGTTCAATAAAAACCAAAGTAAAGGCAATTTCAGACTACCCTATATCTTGTATATATAAGATTCAGTTCAATTCTTAAAAATTTAAATCGTCCAGTAAAGTGTAGCAGAATTTAAACTAAATCAAAAAATTTCTCTCTTTTTTTTGCCTTTTTTTTGTCGTTTGTTTCTCTTGCTTTGTTCCCAAGTTTAAAACAAAATCATGTTCGCAATACAATCGATCGTCATTTTGTTTTTTTTTTGCGTTCAAGAAAGAAAGAAAATGAAAAAATGTTCTTGGGTTCTTTGTTTAAATAAATTACCCAATGCAAATTAAATTTATGCGTCTTTCGTTTTTCCCTCCTTTTCCGAAAACAAAAATGTTTTTGGCTTTCGTGTAAAAAAGAAAATGAAATAAAACATTATTTTGTTTTAAGTTAAAAAGTAGAGGAAAATGCGCAAGGCGATCGTATTTTATTTATTTTTTTTTAGATAAAAGAATGAGTATCGAAGTTCTCTTACAATATGGCCGATAGTCTTTTGTTTTAAAATGTATGGAATTTCGTTTTTTTTTGTTTAAGTTGATAAATAGAAGAAAATGACTAAGGCGATCGGTTGTCCTTTGTTTATTATTTTTTTAGATAAAAAAATGAAAGTCAAAGTTCTTTTACAAATGGCCGATAGTCTTTTGTTTTAAAAATTATGCAATTTCGTTTTTCCCTTCTTTTCCGAGAAAAAAGTTTTTGTGCTAAAAAGAAAATTAGAGAAAAGATTCTTTTGTTTTAAGTTGAAAAATAGAGGAAAGTGTAAGTATTACTTACTTACTTACAATCGATCGGCCTTTGTTTGTTTTTTTTTTTTAGATAAAAAAATGAAAGTCAAAGTTCTCTTACAATATAGTTGATAGTCTTTTGTTTTAAAATGTATATAATTTCATTTTTCCCTCCTTTTCCAAGAAAAAAATTGTTCCTTGGCTTTCGAGCTAAAAAATATGGAAGAAATTATTTTGTTTTAAATTGAAAAATAGAGGAAAATATATAGGCGATCGATCGTCTTTTGTTTATTTATTTTTATATAAAAAAATGAAAATCGAAATTCTTTTACAATGTGGCCGATAGTCTTTTGTTTTCTATATTTCTTGTCTTTCAATGTAGAAAAGCGGCTCTTCCCTTAAATATTTATTACATAATCAATTTTTTGTTTTTACGCAAATAAAAATTGCGTCTTTTGTTTTTTTCCTTTCGTTTGATGAAAATAAAATATAGAGATTCGTCATGAAATTGATCGTCTTTTGTTTTTTTTGCCATTGGCGCACCCGAACCGCAATTTTCGAATCAGAATGAAAAAATGTAGAAAACTATTTTTGCTTTTAATTAAAAAAAAGAGCGGAAATTGCTAGAGGCGATCGTCTTTTGTTTCTAGATAAAGTAGGTAATAAAAAGTTTTCTTGCAATATGGTCGATAGTCTATTGTTTTCTTGACTTTTATTTAAACGCTTATACAAATTTCGTCTTTTATTTTTTTCTCTTCGAAAATAAAATATAAAGATTCGTCTTGAAATTGATTGTCTTTTGTTTTGCCTTCAGCGTACCCGAACAGCAATTTTCGAGTTAGAATTAAAAAAAAATGCGGAGAACTACTTTTGCTTTTAATTAAAAAAAAAAAAAAACAGAAATTGCGAAAGACAAAATAGTATTTTAGTATTATTGTGTGTCTTTTCCCGATTAAAATGGATCTAAAAATAACTTTAAAAAAATAATTTTACTCCAAACTGGATAAGCTAAACTCCAACCTAACACCGTAGAGTAAACATATTATCCATAAATCGTTAATTCAATAAGTAGGTAAATAGTAAAATATTCTATCTATATTGGTGAGACTCATCACCGCATTTAATCCAAAAAAATAAAAATATTATCGCAAAGGTGTTAGTTCACCTATTTACTCTAATTTATTGGTAAATTCTGATGTATGAGGGAAGGAATTCATTGACGTTCCTATTACAAGCTATGATTAAATGTGCCTACCAACTGCGGTGAATGCTTGCTTTAGAATGGAACCGTCATTTTATTTGCGCAAACAAAAAGTGGATGAGAAATAGTAATATAATAATAAAAGGCGCCACAGATAACACAAGCTTTACTTACTGGGAAATATTGGCAAGGCCTTATGAATAACTTTACTCTACTGCGTCCCTTCTTAAGAACCCTATTTACGAGTGTTGTGATCGAACGTTTCCCTCATACACGTACGCACATTAATTTGACAGCAAATTATTCCAACATTAGCTTGCCTCCCCAAAATGAAATGATTGTAGTAGGGAGAAGTCGGAATTGTATGTGGACGTCGTTAAAACGTCATGAAATCAGAATGAACACGGGGGGGCCTGCACAGCAAATACAGTCGTAAATTACAATCTTGTTAACGGTGCACACGGCAAAAAGGTAACGTTACAGAAGTTCATTAATGAGACAGTGAAGTTTGTTATGAAACTGCTCGGTTTTTGCGGTTTTACTTAATGTAATGAACGCGCGAAATTTTATACAAAACATTTCATCATTTGAAGATAGTAATTTAAAGTTTGATGTCAAAAGTAACATAAAGACATAATTTTCGTTAAGAGAAACTAGATAACATTTTTAATCAATGGAGTTCAAATTCACTAATTTGCATAAACCTACATGCCTACAAAGATAACGAAGTTCATATTAGAGAGAGACTTAACAAAGCTGAACTTTGTCGATTCAAACAATATAAATTATTTTTCTTTCGCTCGTAAATGTAATTACTACGTGACTTGAGAATTCATTTCATTTTTAACTTTACACATTCCTGCTGCCTTCTCGCAAATGAGAATGTCGTACACTTGGCCGCATTGTTCGGTGAAGATGAAAAATGAAATATTCAACTGTGAACTGAAACTATTTTGTATTTAATACAATCCGAAGGATTTGTGTGTACCTACCAAGGACCTACTACTGTAGGCTCTCCTGTCCTCGTTTATTCTGACCTAATATCAGTTAATAATCCCTATAGCTCTAGGTGATAATGTAATTTTCTCTACGATTATACTGGGGATTAATAGACCGTTCGATGGTAATTTCATTATAGGCGACTGAACTGGCGCTTAAACTTTTAATGCAATTTGCTTTGCGTAATTGCGCTTCAGGTGAAAGAATGGCTAATTAAGTCTTGCATCCGCATGTGAACGATCGCAGGACGTGTCAGAAACGTGCAATTTAAAATTATAAATAAAATTCTAGTGCGTTTGGTTGGACCCGATTAATTCATTAAATACCACAGTGTCGTCATCCAGAACACTCAAAATTTGAAAATCTACACTATAGGAACAGTAAAATAATTTTAACAATTTTTTAAAGAGCAATAACATACCGCTAGAAGACTTCACTTTAGCCAATATGGTTTCATTACGAGCAGGTTTGACAAAAATCATGATTTTTTAAAAAAACAAAAAAATCACTACTTTTTTTTATTTTTATTATCTTTTTACATAGAAAATGCAATCATTGACATTATCAATAACGAATAATTGAAAATAACAATAACGACTAAGATACGTCTTGTTCAAACTTGCAAATGAAATAACTTATGTATAACGTAGCAGTGAATAAGGTTGTACCACCTTGGACTTTCATTTAAGCAAAAGAAATTTCTGTCAGAATTTGCAAATTCGACTGTCTTTACAATGCGGGGATGATGCGAATTGTCGCTATTTTCTAGTCTACATCGCGAACGTGCGCTGCGTAACGATAACGAGTAATAAAGTGTGTAATACTTCGTAACAGTGTACAAAAGTCCATCTATATTGATTTGTCTTCTCATAGAAGTGGTAGAAAAAAAGATCATAACGACATGCACCTAAAACAAAACAGACTATATCACAAAAACAAAACGTAAAGGGATACTTACAAAAGTGAATAACCGTAGCTATAGAAAGCATAATTGCAGCTCAACATATCAAATAAGGATAGCAGAGAGAAGTTCCAATTCGAATGAACGATGAAGCATTGGAGTTTCGTACAAGCAGTGAACCAAAAAAGTTTGACTCATTTCAGGGGCCACTGACGGCAAAACATTACCCGGTGGACGGGAATAAGCCGCTAAAAAACAGAAAAAGACTAATTTATTTGGAAGACGGCCGAAGGATACGTCGAGGATGGAAGCAAGTGGCAGACTTCCTAGTCGACTATCAAAGTTTGTACGACATGACAAGGCTGAAATGACACAAAGTGGAAATTAAAAAGTGAAAAATTTTATTATAGGTTAAGTGTGCTGTTGAAAAACATTTTTTAAATAAGTTGTATATTATAGGTTAGATAAGTAGAGAATAAGGTGTTGTTATTGTTTAGAATCAAGTTGTTCCATATTCAGTTCAATTTTTAGTTTAACTTCAATGAAATGTACTCATATTTAAGATAAAACGCTAATTGTCAAACGTGACATCTTGATTACTAACTCAAATCTAGTATGTAACTAGATCAGAACGCGAATATTCCGGTAACCAAGACAACGGGCAAAATCAACAACGAAAGACGCTATAAATAGCGAGCGCACCGCGAGGAATTCATTCCTTCTCCGACCACCGAGAATAACATTCTGCTTCGACCACCGCAAGAAGATTCCGGCTCCGACCAGCAAGAATAAAATTTTATTATTAAAAAGGTTATAAAATATAAAAAGGTATTTTAATGAAGAATTGAACCTTATATCGAATTCCGAATACCAATATCCGTTTTTAACGACAAGGTAGGCGCATACGTGACAAACAAACAAAATTTTCATTTAAACATCGGACGTTTGGTATTGTCGAAGGGCGCCTCACTCTTGTGAAGGAGTTGAGGCACAGGCATGATCGGCGATACAGAGCGTCCACTTTTAACAAGATATACATCGGATAGAACAAGAGATACACCTGCCTTGTGAAGAGTGTGGTGACACGACCGACTTGTGCTAGCCGGTGTACATTTTTGAGACAGACAACTTTTTCGATAATTTTTTATATTTTCTTTGACACTTACGAACGCATACATTTAACACTGACACTCCTTTCCCCTCACATTTTCTGTGTTTTGTCATTGTATGTGCCCACCATGGGACCATAAAAACAAGAAGTGGGTAATTCCGAGCGATCCAAAGAGAAAACCCTGAGAGAGTAAATACGCACCCACAAGTAACATTCATAAATATTGTAATTGAACCCCAGCATCGGGCACGAACTTCAAAATCAGTACAATTATTGACACCCCAAAGTGGGGCACGCACAACAACAATACAATATGTTGAGCAACCGGAAGTAAAAAGGTTGTGCTTTTACGGCCTGGATATTACCATCCTTTAGATATGATGTGTCTAACCGACTGCTAAATGAAGTGTACAATGAAGAGAAAAGTAAAAGTTTTAAAAATGTATCGGGAAATTCTGTCATTGGATAGATGGTCCAATGTCCATAACGAACCAATCATATATGCAACAGTCACTGCAGAAAATGGGTCCTCCTTTTTAGTAGACACAATAGACACGTCTGGAAATCCACATACACCTGCATATTTAACAGAACTTGCAATAAACCTAATTAAAATGCTAAAGACCGAATATCGCTGTGCAGTAAGCAGTTTTGTAACAGACAATGCTGCTAATATGAATGCAATGAGAAATCAGATCAAACAGTCAACAGAATTAAATGTTATTATATATGGTTGTGCTCCACACATCTTAAACTTGTTATGTAAGGACCTGGAAATTAGTGAAATTAAGGAAAATGTTACGTTCATAGTAAAATACTTCCGAAACATTAATAATAATAATAATTTATGTAATCCTTTTGACCATTAGGCATCGAACATGTCAATTAAAGGTTAACATGAAATACATGTAAATTTAAATTAAAACTAAAACAATAACTTAGTCTGGTCTACCGTTATTAACAAATGGGTACAAAGACAAAATTCAAGAACATTATTACGTGTGCTAGTTAATGATTAACAGTATTTGCGGAAGTTAGTTTGCTTATATCGAATCACCCATACATTCATTGAAGGAGTAATACGCTTTGTTTTTTAACAGATTTTTTACATTTCTTCGAAATATATGTAGATTTTTACTTATTTGGATATCGTGTGGCAACTTGTCGAAAATCTTAATACAAGAGTATACAGGCAATTTTCACTCTTAAGTTGTTTTATAGCGTAAAAACTTTTCGCTGAGTCTGTACACTGTTTATTTATATGATTGTTCCAGAAAAGCTCACTAAAAGGTTCAGAGAGGTAACTTCGGCTATCTTCATCAGTTTTAGTGACGCACTATCCCAATTTATTTCTTTTGCACCACTCACTGAACTGATAATGTTAGCTGAATCGCTTTTTGCAGGTCTTCGTAGTTCTACGCTGATATCACAATAGACAAATCGTCAGCATAGTTGAATATCCAGCCTTTTGTTAAGGATTGCGACAAGTCATTTACGAAACAGATAAAGATTAATGACCCCAAGATCGACCCCTAGGCTACTCCATTTTCCATATCATACTCCTCTGATCTGCTGTCCGCTATCTTTACGATAAATTTACGGTCACTTAAAAAAGATTCTATCCACCGTAGAGCATTCCCTCTTATCCCAAGAGCATTCATTTTTGAAATGACAAAATTTACATCTACGCTGTCAAAAGCGTGGCTCGTATCCAGGTAAAGTCCAGCCACATGCCCCTTTTTATCGATTTCTAAGTATACATGGTTCATAAAAGTCATCACCGCTGATTCTGTTGATCGATTAGAACGTAACCATGTTGGAAATCATGTAGAAGATAGGAATTTTTTAGGTAGTCAATAGCTTTCTTTAATACAACTTTTTCCATAACTTTGGAAATTACACTTAGGACACTCACTGGCCTATAGTTGCTGAGTCTTAGAGTACCTAACTTCTTGCGTATGGGTACAGTTAGAGCTGCCTTAAAAACCGTGAGAAATTTGCCTTCAGTTAGCAATAGATTTATTAGTTTTGCTATCTGTTCCGTAAGTACTGAGTTCACTTCTTTTAAAACCACGGTGTGAATGCTATCCAATCCGGGGCCCTTTTTACTTTTTAACGATTTAATGGTACTTTTCACTTCAGAAGCCTTTGTTGGTGAAAAATAAAATGACGTGAGTGACGATTTCGTGATTCACTTATTTGATACATTTTTTTCCGAGATGTTCCTACAATTTCTTTTGTGTTGTGGTTGCGAAACATTGTCCAAAACATTTGGCGACCTCGCTAGGTTGACTAATTTCCAATCCTTCCTCTTGTAATATGATTTGCTTATTTTTGTTGGCTTTCCTTCTTAATTTGTTATTTACTATGTTCCATACTTCTCGGTTTATATTTCCTGCATGGGAAATTCTAGTACTATTATACGATAGTTTTGTTTGTATTATCAAATCTTTGTGTAATTTTCTTGCTAATTTGTATCGGTCCATAATTTCTTGCTCTCATGTATTTCTGACTAGCCAAATAATTTTGCTTCAGCGACATACGCGAAAGAAGGAGGAAAAAAGCTTATTTTACCTAGTGACGTGAGATGGAAATCACTTGCTGACTACTTATATGGTTTTGTTCAAGCAAAATTAACGAGGAACATAAAAATGAAATCGACAGTATAGTAAGGCAGAAAATTTCGAATATTTATTTGAAAAGAACAGCTGAAGATTTCTTAGCAATACTGAATCCGATATCTGTTGCAATTGTTAGGCTTCAAAGAAACGATGCAATTGTATCATTTTGAGGAAACTGAATTTACAAATACAAATACAAAAATTTAGACATCGCTATGAACAGAGTATCACTCCATACCATTTGCTAGCTTTTTTTCTGGACCCTACAAAAACGGAGCATACATTAACAGAAAGTGAAAAAAATGTGATTTAAATGCTGCAAATGATTTATACCCCAACACTGGTTTACTACCACTGATTATTAAATTTCTGGCTAAATCTGAGCCATTTGTGGAAATAATGTTTCACGAAGAAATTCTGAAAAGCACAAATCCATTGGAATGGTGGAAATCTCAACAGAATATTGAGGTTATTGATAAGTTATTTCCGATTATCAAACAATTATTATCTGCTGCAGCTTCTTCAGCCTCCGTTGAAAGGATGTTTCCAACATTTACATATTCTTTTTACGCAAGTAGTTTTAGTTATGTAGATAATCTAACATTAAATAAATTGTTCTTTTTATTTGAATTTTCTGAAGTTTGATTTATCTAGATATCAGTTTTTTACACGATTTGATTTAAATCATATTTTAAATTTAAAAATTCTGTTGATTTAAATCATCACAACCCTGACTACGAGTAATAAAAAGTACAATATGCGATTGGTTGTGAGAAACGAGTACAGCATGCGCAAGCGTGTTTATGCATTATGCATATTTAATAGTTTGTGACTATTGCTACTTCTACTTCTACTACTACTACTTCTGTATTAAATAATAAAAAATAAAATATATCAATAAAAGTAAAACTACGTTATTATAACAACGACTTTGTCTGTGTCATAAACTGTTTCAAACTAAGACCCTTTGTAACTTTAGTTAGCTCAATTCTTCTTCAATAGAATTTTGTGCCTCGGCCCTCGTGAGAGCATATATATCAAAGAAATTCGGGAACACCGGATGAAAGACCGCACTGATTTAAATCCGCCTCTAATAAAGAGAAATTTAACTGTAAAGTATAACTTAATTTGTCATGCAGAAAAATTGTCTGGTTTTAAGGAGCTTTCCTTCTTTTGATGCGCTGATATTAACTAGTTTAACTTTGATTAACTTCATACGAGATTAAACTGCCTTGTTCGCTGGCGTTTGGCCAGTTTGCCGTTATAGATCACGTCTTCACTACTGTGGCGTTCTCGCCGATAGCAACATTGATTATCGCCCCAGTGAGCAAACATCCCGAATATTTAATATAAAAGAAATGCCTGTAATAAATACATTTATATATACCGGTAATGTAAAAAAAGCAACAATTCATGCGAAACTACAAATCCTACTTTTTATTATACAACAAATCACTGCGATTTTTGTGGGTTATTTATATCAGTGTTCTGTGATGTACAACACTGCCACTGCATGATTACTTTATGATCTAAATTTATAGGTAGCCACTGATTACAACTCATAAAAAGAGAAAGCAATTTTACCAAAAAAAATTCAATTTGTTCAATCCCCTCTCTGCACGGTTTTTCCTTTTCCCTTTGATCAATGGATCTTTCATAATCCATGTTAGTTTCTAAAATTCTTCTTCTAATCCCGTACATTGATTTTGCTATTGTTCACATGTAGGCGACTATCCTGTCTGTGACCTTGTCTAGAAAGTCTCTACCTACCTCTACTTTCATTTCTTGATCTTTCTAAGTATAACGATTTTACGTCTGCAACATATCGTAAATATGTAAATGATCGTATTTACATAGCAAATAGATACAAAAAGGACACACAGAAATTTGAATTTTCCGACAAAGAAAAGCGATTAGACGCCGATTTTTTTGCAGAGTCACGCGAAAAACGTAGAAAATAAAGCGAGCTTTAAGGGGGCTAGGGAGAGAGTGTCCGCACGCAATTTAATGAAACTTTTTAAAAGGGAAAATTAGAGTCCGTTTAAGTTTCTGCTGGGTTAACTTTTAACCACAGATTAAAACAGCGACGGCGGCTCACAAGAAATATGTTTATTGCCGGCACTAAAAGAAAAAGGTTTTAATCTCGTGGAACATAATTCGAAATTTATTTACTTTTACACCCACTTCGAGTTCTCCAGATCTCTCCTTTTTTTAAAAGTAGTTTTAAAGTTTACGGCTTATTTTATGTCACAAACAACAAACATTTTAAGCCTTCACTGCTGTTCATTGCTGCGCATGCAGCTTGTTAAGGACAAGGTCGATAACGCCGTCATTAAAAAAACATGCATTGTGTTCCTTCGTAAACATTTCGTTTGGTCGAGAGCTAGTCATTTAAGACTGCCATTACTCACGTCAGCCCATTTAATTTGTTTAATGTTTAGTTAAGTGCGTTTTTGGGAAACTCATACTCCCTTTCCATCTCGTATGTTTTTACATTTAATAAAAGTCAATGTGAGCGTTTGATGTAGCAATAAAAATAATCGGGAACTAATAAACTAAATTATGTTAATGATAATGAGAACAATTAGAAATAACGAAACTCACGACACGTTTAATCAAATAGCAATTTAGAACAAAACTCTGGGGCGCATTCACCGCGTCAATGCATATCGAAATACTCACCGTAATGAGATTCAAAAGACGCGTTAACAAGGACGTGCCTATACCGGCTGCCTTCTCAGATAAGACTCCCAGATATTCTACAAATTCCGTTTTCACACCTCGCATTCCGGGAATATCCGTTCTCGGCGACACTCTATTATGGGAGCTCTTGGAGGTGTCATTACGTAGCTTCTTCACAAACTGTCCAAGAAATGTTATAGATGTTATCTACCGTGAAATACTACTACGACGGAAATGTAATGCTGGCAGCATTAGGTACATTTCAGCCGCCTGTTTAATTGTTCCATTTGGGTTTGAGCCGTAAAAAACTGATTTGAATTCAATTAAGATAGCGCTGAATCCGATATGCTTTCAGCTATTGTTCAGAGCACAATTCACAGTAGTACATTCATACAACCAGTGCAATAATGTTATTTATTGATTACATTTTTTTTTCGTTTTCGGATCCCTACAAATAATTGCTGAGAGCTTAACATTTTGTTTGCGTAATTGTCCTAATAAAATACTAAAGGAAATCGGATACTCTAATTGCTTCCTGCAGCGAATACGCACACAAATTGTCTTTATCCTTTGTCGAACCAGCGTCCGAACAGGATTACAAACCGGCTGCGTGATGTAATTATTATGAGGCCTATTAATCAAATTAACTGCTCTAACTTTAATGATCATTCATATCAAAATTTTAGATACAGTAATTTGGATATTGAAAATTAATGGTAATTAGTAAAAAGTAATATGAAAGAGAAACTATAGGTCTTCTGGTTGAAAAGCGGAACTGTATACAATGTATAATCGAATAAGTTTCACTTATTGTAAGCACTACGAGGGTCAAGCTGAATTTATTGACAATAAAAGACACGGTTAATATTTTCTAGGATTTTATTTTAAATGTGTTCGAAGTAATTCCCTTCAGGTACACTTGACCATTTTTTCTTTTCACTGTTCAAAAGCTCCCAACCAATCATCTTTCAGAATATGTACCTTCAAAATAAGCGTGAACTGCGGCATCAATCACTTTTTCTATTTTCGGAACCCTATCTAGTATAGTAATCATGTCGAGTAGAGTTATTTTTAAAAACCAATCTTGCGTACATAATCAGTTCAATACAATTTTCATAATACGTAAACGAACGAATAGTTCCCTACAACTGTGTCTTAGTGATACATGGACCATAGTTTTAACAATTTTTTTCTGTATTATTCTAAATACATCTTGCATTATATTGTGCTTCCCCACAATGCAATGTCGTATAACAAAACAGAGTGTACAAGACCAAAATACATCGTCCGTAATACTTCGAAAGATACAACATTTCTAAGTTTATAAATTAAGAACGAGACACTACTTAAACTTTTGATTAATTTATCTACATGATTTTTCCATGTCAATTTCGAGACCAGTTCAATGCCCAATAGCCGGAAGGATGATATAGCTTTGATCGAAGTTTTGTCACAAATAACAAGAGGGGACCAATCAATTTTAATATATTTAGTAACGAACTGCATAACCCGAGCAAGACCATTATCTTCACACCTCTTTTTCATTTCATTGACTGCAGAGTTCGTTCGTTGTATCACACTACCGAAATCATAATCAGAGAGCAGGAAACTGGTGTCCTCGGCATACATTACAGTCTTTAACGGGGAAACACAATATTTTGGTACGTCGTTTATAAATAGTGCAAATAGAATTGGACCGAGCACTGATCCCTGTGATACACCAACTTTGATGTTAAGGGCACTGGATTGAGAGTTATTGATGATAATGCGTTGTGACCATCCGCTAAGAAAGAAGTTGATCCATTTGTTTGGTATTCCTCTAATTCCTAGTTTGTCTAGTTTATAACAAAGAAGGTCAATACTGACTGCAGTAGTTGTTGATTTGGTTCTTCTGAAACCGTGCTGGCATTCACTAATTATTTTCTGTTTGTCGATAAAGGAGTTCAGTTGCTTGTTGAAAATGTCTTCAAAAATCTTTATGAACGGCTATTGGTCGGTAAGAAGAAGGATTAGTGGCAGCACCTTTCTTTTTATAAATAGGTACAACTTTTGAGGATGTTAGCGCATCTGGATATTTCCCTTCAGCAAAAGATGTCACCAAAATTTAATCTAAATTGACTTGCTTCTCACTTATCTTCGACAGATGACAAGTTTCTGCTGATTAAACGTATCAGCTGTTCCCCGGGCTAGCAAAACTGTGAAGAAAGGGGTGAGTCAAATAAGCTGGTAAGAATTATTAAAAGGCGCCAGAAGACTACTATTCAGCTAGTACGTAACCGACCAGTCAACGTCTCCAATTGACCAAATCGGGCAGAAATAGTCCAAAAATAAATAGAGGCGAGACTTTGCTCACTGGTGCGTCAAGGTAGACAATAAATAAAATTATCACTTCTTACAAATGCAGGATGCTATAAGAGATACTAATAACTATAACGTCAACGTATTTGTGGGTCAACCCCCGCCATTTGTTAGTTGCTATGCCGCGATGCTAATCCGGGATGGACCGGTTTCGATACGTTTCGGACTTATTAATATTTTAGTTTGCGCTAAAAACCACGTAAGCTGATACTAAAACTGGTACGAAAATCTGATACTGGAAAGTCGTTACTAGAAAGTCGCTACTAAAAACTGGTACGGAAAACTGCTACTAAAAGCTGATACGGAAAGCCTAAAGAAGAATGAAAATATTAGCGTCTATTTTGTGTATACGCCATTTGCACGTTTTACGTTACCTGGGATTTTCTAGAATTCCAGGCTTAGTATGGAGCTTAAAATGCTCCAACTCGTTCGCAAGTGCAACCAGAAATTGCGACACAGTCGTTTGGTGAATTCTTCTCACACAGAGAGCAAGAATTCCGGGAACACATAAAACACGTTGCACTTAGTCGGAGGCCGAACGTAAAAGAACGATTGAACAATGGTGGTCGGTACATCACACGCAAAAATAGTCATGTGGTGCCCCATAGCCAATGAGCTTCAAATTTGCGAAGGAGGGATACAAGATTGCCAACTGTATCAACAGCGGGTCAGATATCGTCTCGATTCTGCGTTTTCTTTTGCGGGAAATACGAAACGTAACAAAGATTCGTTGATAATGTTGCAAAGTGGTATGGAAATAAGATTAGCCACTACTTTCAAAATTGGACCAAACCGGTACTGAATTTTCCACGTTTCTTCTTTATTGACTACTCAACTTCACGAGTGTCTGTAGGTGCCAGAGACATAGATGTTACTTATGAGTTCAGAATGCTCTAATTTCTTTAGGGGAGAAGAAGAATTTGTTGAAGAGTTCACAAAGTTTTGGGGTGTCGGTAATCAAGTTGTTTTAGCCATCCTGGATTTCCATTCTTGTATCTTCGAGATTTAATCTATTATCATTAATGATCTTCCATGCATCTTTAGTTAGGTTACGACTATTAGCCAGTTTTTGGGAGTAATATGAATATTTAGCCTCTTCCAACATTGTGTTGTACATTTTCTTGAAGTATAAATATCGCTTATGATATCTTTCACTTTTGAGAATTCTATCTAATTCACACATGTCGTTGAGCATTTTGGACCTTTCTTTAATTTCAGGAGTAATCCAAGGTGTTGCATGCTTATTGCACTTTTTTGGCTTTTCTTTCAAAGAGAAAGCACTATTAAAATACATTAGAAACTTATTAAGGAAACAATAAAATTTCTTATCAGTCCCTTTTTGCTGAAACACATCATTTCAAGATTCTGTAATTATTAAATCCTTAAAGAATTCTAAATTTTGGAAATTAAACGTTCTTTTCTTTTCATTGCAATCCTCAGAAGTTATCGTTTCTAAGGAAGGTATTTTTATTAGCTGATAAAGTGGTATGTTTGATTTCAACTTCACAGGGCATATTTACTAATACATTATCGATGCATGTTGCGGTGTTATTATTAAATCGCGTGGCTGGTTTAGTTTTCAATATTAAGTTATATTCCAGCATAAGATTAAGTAATTTCTCAGAATCTGGAGATTGTAATAACGTGTTGACATTAAAGTCGCCACATATTAAATAATATTGAGCCAAATTGTACAGCTTCGATATTTGCGAATCTAGTTGTTGCAAGGCGTCAACCAAATTTGTATTACGCGGTCTATATACAGTGACTATCAAGTACCTCACTTTTTCCATTTCTATCAAACTGGCAGTTATCCCACAAAGCCCCTCCTCAATGGAAACGCAGGTTACGTGCTTCGCATTAACGGACCGCTTAGTGAAGATGGATACTCCTCCATCTTTCTTATTATTTCGATTGTTATTATTGATAAGTTGACAACGATTTATAACTACTGATCCATTACTATTTAGCCAATGTTCGGTAAGGCACAGGATGTCAGGTTTTGTACCTTCCAAAAATACCTCGAGTATTTGTGATTTGTTTCTAATACTTCGCATGTTAAGGTGCAAAACTGATACTTCCTTATTCTTCAGACTGGTATTTGATAAATTCTTTATTGTAGACTTTAATTGTTTCTTATTGTTCTTTATGGCATCGTGTAATAAATTCCCTGTTTTGGGAGTAGCGGCCGATTCGAGATGAGGTTCATCTTGAATTGGATTCATTAAAGATGCAAGAGTATTATTTTTCTTTATGTCTTTGACCGATGTAGGCGAAAAAACCTATTCATATGTACACCATGTGGCCAATATTTTGCCTGCATAGCTTTGTCAAGATTTTGTGTGTGGATATCCACATTGAAGGACGAGTAGGAACATTTGCCTCAGGGAAATCATTTTTCATATAATTTTTGACGTCATCCACACCCGTTTCCGGATGGAGTCGGTAAATATATATAATAGTCATTTTAGGTACCGATCTCAAATTAAGTGTATTGTTCTTCCGACGATATTTCTAGTTTTCTGCCTTTTCTTGGGCCCTACTAGAGTCCATTTGTCATCTAGTTTATTATTTGCCTTCTTATCAATTGTATTGTTATCACAATACTATTTTTATCCTGATGAATGTTATCCAAATCTAGGCCACTTGCGGCGTTTAATAATAAATTCAGCTTTACCCTCGTATTAACATACAAGAAACGAAGTTATAACATACGTGTAAAGGAAAGGGCTATCATAACTCTCGTAAAATTTACGTTTACTTTTTTAGGTCAGTTTTTGTATGAGCTAGACCATTACTATTTGCAGATTTAATTCTCTTATGAAATCAAGAAATAATCACAAAACTCCTGGTTTTCTTATTTTTAAACGATATCCTTCGGAACAAAGATTTTGAAACGCGCAAGGTTCGGCACCAAACGATTACTGCATTCTTTGTAATCAAACGATAATACGTGCAAACTAATATTTTTATTATAAAATCAAGAGATTGTAATACTTAATACGTACAAATAAAAACTGAAATGCATTATGACGCCACGAATTCAAACAATTTACTTTCAAATTTTACTTTGAATTAAATAGACATAAGCGTAAATTACACTACTAAGTAGTACTAGAAATTATTACGAAATAAGTAATTGCCATTGTTGTAAGAACACCTGCACCAAGTCGACTGAAAACCTCGCAGTTTTTCTTACGTACGACAAACTTGACCTAGTCCAACGTACACATTCGCATTCGTTTATGGCTACATAATAAAAATCAATTACACTGACCCTATGACTCGGCTAAGACTTTTAAACCATTTCAATCGTCGACCAATATTATTTAAACAATTTTTGTAGAAATGAAAAGTAATTTTTAGCGTAGTTATATAATAAAATGTATTTCATCTCTTTAGTACTATTTGTGATTTCTATTAAAGATATAGGTTTAGAAACAGGCTGTATATGCGATTAATCGCGTCATTTAAGACCTGGAAGTTTTCCCGGAAAAGGAGTTTCGCCGCCGACCTCTTAAATCACATAATTGTTCCGTACGCTCCATGTAACTTATATCGAATGCTGGATTATTGCTGCTTCGTAAACGAATTTAGGTTGCAACCTGCCATTTTGTTCTTCGAGGGCGAAATTTATGGATGCAATTTAAAATAAGGAGAACGAAACGCAAGCGGTATTAATTAAAATTGCATGTTCAATCTGGAACGTCCGGTACAGTTAGAATTAAAAGTAATGTATTAAAAGTAATAAGTAAAAACAACAAGCGATCAATCAAACATCGACAACTCGTTATAGCACTCCGAAGTGATTAGGCCGCAAATTAACTTGCGTATATTAAGAGAGAATTAAATTAATTAATTGGAAGGTTTATTAAACAATTATTTTATTAAATTCAAAGTAAAACATGGAAATGAATAAATTCTTCTGAAAACTTATCGTTTTCGAAAGTATCTTTTATGAATATGTAAATAAAAGCAAAATTAGTAAGTAAGTAAATTTTGAAATTATTAGTTTTAGTTAATAGCTTTCGAGGCGTTCTATTAAAACGAATATTAAGGACTGAAATTGCTGTTTAGGGAAGTTAGCTCTTATTTATTGCTTCTAGTCAACAAAACGTTAAATTAGCAATTAGCTTTAGCATATAAATAAGCGTTCGTCTCACGCTGTTTGATAAAATTTCCCACCCTTAGCCGATTTCCTCCGCTATAAACATAAAAGCTCCCCCCATTCGGGTGCCGACATCTAGCGTGCTGAAGCTGCAATAGAACGTTTTCATTCAGCACGTGTTACGAACTGATCATAAAACCGCGTGCTGGTAAATGCGCATTCCTATGGATTCTTTTATGAATGATGGCAGTAATTTTTTATTTTTACAGAAAAGTAATATTGATTCTTGATAGAAAAGTATGGTTGCACAAAATTAAAGTAACATTGTATATGAAGGGTATATTTTTATTGGTCTATAATTATTGATAACCGCAAAGCAAACAGTTTGTTTTTATCATACCTGTTTCCGAGTAAATAAATGCTTTATAATATTAAATATTAAAAATAACTTTGAATATAAAAGATACTAACAATGTGTACAACATATTGCGATGTATTGTCGTTGATAGTGGGATTTGTTTCAAATGTAAAATTTATCAATAAATAACAAGTTCACGCATAATTATTTAGCATTAAGATTCTTTTCTCTTTTTAATTGTTTAAATAAATTGGTATCTTAGGGTTGCCAATTGTCTAGCTAACAAATTACGATTACATGGTTCTGATTTGTCTTTAATTTGTTTATAATAATTGACTATTTTTAGTTGATAATTTCGTCTCGTTACGTGAATTGCAATAGGTAAGTAAAAGACAATTTTTAATCATATAAATATTTATTAATTAAATATTTCATTTACGATCAAATTGTAATTGCACATTATTTTGCTTTTGTTGGTAAAATAAGTTGTCAAATGACAATTTATCAGACACACAAATATACAGGAAAAGTTTATCCTGTTTTTAAATAATTATATTAACTATGAATTTGATAACCCGTTAATAATAATTGTTTTAATCAAATCATACATGGACTTATAACCAAAAATGCAAAGATAGCCCTTCTTACGAACAGAACTAACTATGGTTATGAAAATTGTTACAAAGGGTAAGTTTTTGATTTTTTTATTAACTGACAAACATTAGTGAAGTTTATTTATCAAAATTGCATCATTTACATATATGAGAATGATACACTCTGTATTGTTGTTTAAAGGAATTGATTAATTCAAGCTTTAAACTAAACAAATAGCCACATTACAGACAAGATTATAATCCTCCGGTCTAATCACACAGTATTTGTTTAGAAATCCATTGATAATAACACCTTTAAATAACTTAGACAAAAATTTTGTATGCGGCCAAAATTAAAATAACTCTCATTAGTGTTCACAAAATACAAAATTTGTCAAGCTGTTAACAATGAAATAAATTTAATCATAAATTTTAAAGTAAATTTTCTTTAAAATTCGAATTAAATGACAGACAATTAAATTCAAATCAATATGCATTTTCAATCAAAGTTATTAAACGATAGGTCTTACTTCTTTCACAACTCACTACTTATTAAAGACTGATCTGTTCAGCTTGAAGAGTTGAGCATGGCTTCCCAAATCACACAGGATTTCTCCCATTTATAGCAAAATAAATGGACAAAAACTGTGTAACCTTAAATTAAAAGAAGGTAAAACCTTTAAATGAATGAATTTCAAAATTGAAAGTTTCAAATAAATTAAACATTTTCTATCTGATTCTACTTATTTGATTATATTTTAAATAAAGCTAGCCGTACGGCTTCTATCTCGAAAAGTCTTATTTTTGTTTGATTTTTCAGTTTTACAACTACACGGCGTCTTCCACTGTTCTTTTTGAAGAAGTACTCTCGAGGATTGTCCCTGATGGTATCTTCTGGTGACGTTGAAGGATGTGAACGGCTTCCCTATGTTGGGTCGTCGGCCTGGAATGGTTCTTTGAAGCGTCAGGACTGATTTTCAAGGCAAGGGGGCTCAGAAGTCAATTCTGAAGCCTTGAGATTGCAGCTCCAGAAGTTCTCCATATCATTGAAGACTTCATTGAACTTCTCGTGAAATCAAGTCCCTGTTGTTGGTGCTAGCGAAACTTCTAGTACTTCGTTCGACATTTTCTAAGTAGATCAGAAATTTAAATTAAATATTTACAAGTAATTAAATTTTCATTTGAGTTCTGTTGGTTTATAAAGTAATGTACATTGTTTTTAACAAATTATAATATCAAATAAATACAAAATATTTCTAACTAACAAATATATATACAGAATTCTCTTATTCACTAAAATAACACAGCAATATGTATATGCGGGGCCCAAGATTTGTCCTGGTGTCCAATTTCTAAACCAAAATAAGCTGTAGACGCTTTTTTATAAATGGCGTAAATATCTTTTTTCGTTGACGAATTGTAAATTCAACACACACATAATCGAAACTGTTTGGATTATTTACACAAGGTTGAGACATTTTGGTAAGGTTTATAACTTATACTGTTATTTTGTAATTTATTTTACTTAATTCGGCTTCTTATATGCTGCGCAAAGACCCCTGCGATGGTTTGTTAAATCTAATTGGTTCTCAAGTAAAAAGGGGAAGAGCCTGGGAGCCGCGGTTCACAGAAAGGTCTCGACTTGTAAGAACATATTGGAATCAACTCTTTTTTACAAGTATTGTGGCTATCATTCGGGAGGTAATAAAAATACTTATAAAATATGTCAATCCTTGGATAATATTTGATAATAAAGTTTATTAAAATTTTCTCAAAATTGTATCGTGATGAGAAAGTTTTATTAATAAAAGTTATAATCACACAAATAAAACCATTAGCAAGATAAAAAGACACTAGTACAGATGTTAAAATTGTTTGTTATAAATCTAAAATGAATTCAGCACAAAATTGCAATCAAAACCAAAGAGGTTTAACACTTAAAAATAAATAAAACCATATTTCATAAAAAAAATCATAGTCCTGGGAAGATGTGTTGAAAATTCCCCCGTGTAACATTACGAATATGTTCCTTTTGACTTGACGTCAGGGAAGGTTTATCACGTATTCCCTCATCATTTTGACACTACCCCCGTGATATACACACACACGCATAGCACATCTTTCGGTCACTTGAGTCAGAGTAAGAAAAAAAATGTAACTCCCCCGCTTGGATTCTATTTTAATTCGCAAGTGCAACGAGGAAAGTTACTGGACTGCGCTCGGATGGCAAGAAGTTGTAAACTGGAGTAAGTATTTTATGAGACTTGTAACTTTGATCGCGGACAACTTCTTAACAAGCTTGATTTTCTGAATTTGCTAATAAAGTTGGCGCAAATGGATTTGCATTACGGCGCCTGCAGCTTTCTGGATTGCCGCAAAAACTGAATTTTCTAGCCACTTAAAATTTGTTTTAATTAAAAAAATGTAACTGGATATTTTTACTTTTATTAGTACCCCAGTATAATTAATTCATCTACATCATATACAATACAATTTTCAACCACAAATTCCCCTCGAAGTTATTAGACGATAGTTGCTCCGCAAAGAAATGACAAAATAATAGGCCCCCGTGGATGATGTCTGGGAAGTTTCAAAAGTGTGCAAGGGAAAACATTGTTCAAGTGGGAACCCCCGGACGTATCGGATTATAAATATATGCAAGTTCAAACACCTGACGTGTATGTATCGATAGCTGCTCAGAGAATTCGCATAGTAAGTTACTCACTTTAGATGAAAACAAGATTTAACGTCGCCTGTTATGCACTTTGTGCTCGAAACTGGTTTAACATAAGTTGAATTAAAACTGTCAGTTTACAAATTCAATTTAGATCTTTTTATTACCTTTGAATATAAATTTGATTTAACTTAGATACGTCTCTTACATATATCGAATAAGTTCCATTTACCGTAATCACAAAGGTCAATGATAACGTTTGAGATTACACTTTGTAGAACGGGTTTAAATTATTTATTTCCTATTGTTCTGCGAATGGATTTTATAGCTCTTGAAACATACTGTTGGAAACGTGTCTATTAGGGAAACGGTGATCAGAGGCTGTCCTCAAGGTGGCGTTCTATCACCCCTATTATGGAACATAGTAGTGGACAGCCTCCTCCGTCAATTCAATGAAGCAGGCTTCTACACAGTAATGGAAAATATGAACAAGTGATGTGCAACCTAATGCAAACAACACTCACATTGGCCGAAAACTGGTGCACAAAACACTCTTTGACAATCAGTCCCTCAAAGACGGAAATAATTCTGTTCACAAGAGGAAAGTTGAGATCCGGAGAGTTCCTAAATTTTTCCAAACTAAACTAACCTTTTCAGATGAAGTCAAATTTTTGGGAGTCTTTTTGACCGGAAACTGAATTGGGGTGAACATGTTAATATAAAAATAGCAAAGGCATGCGTCGCTTTTTGGCAGTATCGCCCTGCAATGGGCGGAATTTGGGGACCATCACCAAAAGCCGCTCTGTGGCTGTACTCTGCCGTAATTAGGCCCACGCTTTGCTATGGAGCGTTAGTCTGGTGACCCAGAGCCCGACTATCGATAACAGCATCGGAGCTTTCCCACCTACAGAGGCTGGCATGCATGAGTGCTACCGGTGCGCTGAAATCCACCTCTACCGTCGCCTTAGAGGCCATCTTTGACCTCCCTCCACTGAACATATATGTGGAGGAGATGACACTGAGATCTGCCCTTAGGTTGCGGGCAGAAAGGGTGTGGAATAATAAAGGTCTCGGAGGTAGAGACCACCTCATTCTGGAGGAGGCTCTATAAGAAACTTCTCTTTTTGGAGCGGTGGTCGACTCCATTGCTCCTACATATATATTCAAGAAGCGCTTTAACGTTTTCTTGAACGCTGAAGATGCACTCAAACTCGATATATCCGTCTTCACTGATGGATCTAAGACTTTGGAAGGAATAGGCGCAGGAATTTTCTCCAACGACCTGGACTTTCACATGAGCATAGCACTTGGTCAACTGACAACTGTTTTTCAACCCGAGTTAGTTGCCGTTATAGAAGGTGCAAGAGCAATTCTAGATCGGGGTGTTCAGAATAAAATCGTTAGGATAGCTAGCGATAGTAAGGCGGCACTCTTGGCTATAAACAGCAACAAAATATCCACTTTTGAAGACAACATGAACACTTTTTAAAGTTAAAACTCCTAACTCCATTTATTTTAACTCCAGAAACAGATGGACGTGAGGGAAATTCCCTAAAAGCTTCTTAATTGTCGTCGTTGATTATTCTTAATAATCAACATGCAAATTGCAAGCGCATACAGTTTGTAGCTTTGCCCTCTGTTACCCCTATTTGTTCCCCAAGAATCAGTACATCAAAATTCAAATTTATGGAAGTTCCATCCTCGATTCCGAGTTTATATTGATTCTCATTGCATTCCTAATTAACACTAGACGGGAAAATCATCAGCTGGCCGCAGATATGGTACTTGCAAATAATGAAGCACTGTAATCGTCACGTCTGGGGTTATTTGATGTTAAATTATTTTGGCTTAACTCGAAACAATTTTCTGCTTCAAACGACGGCATAATTGTAGAACAATTTAAATTTGAAATAAAATAATGATGCACGCATGCGATGTGTGTAATCAACATTGAACTCAAAGCGCGTAATAAATCTTGCCGATTCATTAATTTTCACTCGCTCGTGTAATGAGCCTCTGAAAAGTATTCGTTCGACTTTAAATCAATCGAAAATTTATGTAATTGGAACAAATTTCGATTTTATTATTACCAAATTGGTACAATAATTAAATTTAGTTTTGACGTATGGAGTATTAATTATGTTTTCAAAGGTACTTACATCAAAACGAACAATAATTTAAGACAGGTTATTCCGTCGCTTTCAAAAATGCGTGAGTAAAGTGTAATTTATTGAGAATAAGAAAATCTAGGCCGTGAAAACAAAACATACAGTGTTATTTAGAACAACTCTTTAAATTAACCAGAGAACATTTTCGAATCATGATTTATTATGATTTTAAAAAAGGTTTAAGCGCTTCTGAGTGCAAAAAGAATTTAGATTCGGCTTTTAGTGAACAAGCACCTTGGCTACAATTTATCGATGTTATAAGGAATTTGAACGCGAAAGGAATTCTGTTTAGCATCAAAAAGGAGCAGTATGTCCTCTTACGGCTGTTACCGACAAAAACATTGCTGCTGTTAAAAAGTTAATTGAAGAGGACAATAAAGCCACTTATGCAGTAATACAGCATCAACTCAAGATTAGATCCTCAGCTGTTAGAATAATCATACACGATCACCTACATTTAAAAAAGTGGTTAGTCGCTTTGTGCCACATCTCCTTTCTGACTTCCAAAAAGCATAGCGTGTAATTTCTTAAATAATGGCAGACACCCATTTTTTCCCAAAATAAGGACAGGTGACGAAACTTACATACCATTTTTCGATATACCTACCCGCCAAGAGAGTCGTTTATGGATTCACGAAGATGAGGAAACTCCAACAATGACCAAGAAGCGGCGAGCTATGAAAAAAGTTATGTATGCCGTATTCTTCACAAGTACGGGCCTAGTAAAGGCAATTAAGCTAGATGGACAAAAGACAGTTACAGCTAAATGGTACACTGAAAAATGTTTGCCTGAAGTGTTCAGTAGAGTTCCAGACAAGGGAATTATGCTGTACCATGAAATGCATCGTCCCATACGGAAGCTTTAACTCTCCAGTTCTTGGCTAAAAAAAATATAAAAGTAATAGAACATAGGCTGTATTCACCTGACTTAGCAATGTGCGACTTTTGGCTATTTTTGGGCTTAAGAGGAATTTGCAGGGTAGAAGGTTTTCGTCAGAAAAAGATATTGATGCCGCATTTTTTGAAGGCATTCTGAAAGATGATTGGTTGGGAGCTCTTGAACAGTGAAAAGAAAGAATGGTCAAGTGTATCATTGCTGAAGGGAATTACTTCGAGTATATTTAAAATAAAATCCTGAAAATATTAACCGTGTTTTTTATTCTCAATAAATTCAGCTTTACCTTCGTAACACACCAAACGCACGAATTATATTTTGTTAGACTTTGCACAAATTTGTGTAAGTAATTCGTCTTTTATAATAATATTATTTGTTTCTCATTGAACGGCGCACACAAAACGAAATTATAATAAATAAAAAGACAAACAGATTACGAATGTGTTTACTGATTATAAGGTTTTAAATTCTGGTTGTCGTCACTATTTCTTTATTATTAGTAAAGTCTATTGTTATTCAAACATCAGCGATAAATCGAATAAACGACATAAAGAAAATCAACTGATCAAAATATAAGGGAAAGGTAACCCGTAATATTGGGTCTTTAAAAGACACCGAAATGTCTATGACGAGCACATTGCTTATGGAAATAAACTTTATTTACAAGTAGATGTCCTTCTTTATTTATTTGTGTAGAATAATTTACTTCAGGTGATTTGCATGCATTTCGATGGTAAAAATTCAATACCTCGTATTTACAATATTTTCATAATATGTGATTTTGGTATCATTAGTTAGTTTGAATTAAGGCGCGCATTTACATTTCCGGATTTGGCATTGCAAGGACTCCAAAACCTCGTTAAATTCAAAAAAGCGAATGCAATACCATGTAAGTGCAAAGAATTTCTTATAGTGGCGACACGTTCGCAGGTTAGGTTTTTACTTGCATGTTATTTACTGCATTATTTAAATAATAAAGACAATATTGCTGAAACAATAAATAAATTAAATGAAAAGTTAACATGTAAACTTTTATTTGAAATTAACACTTTGAGATACGTGTTATTGCGCTTTTCGCGTTTTTCGTACGTATACGCACCTACGTGGTTTTACACTTTCTATCTCAGCATTTAAAAATTATATTGCAGAGCTAAATCTCGAGTATAATGGTTTCTTGTGGAAAGAAATTGGTTGATTTGAGAATGTTACCCGTGAAAGAACTATTTCGGAAAGAGATTTTGAAAGGTTATTAGATAGTACTGAGTTATTACTGAATTATGACGAAGTAACAACAAGAGAGATTAGTTACAATGAACAAGAACTAGAATCACAAACAGTAGATATTGATCAAAATTTGGGCCTTTCACCAATAAATGAGGGCGAAACTCAGGAAAATTATGCCCAACAAGAGCCTAATTCAAGCAATACGCTAGTTAACCCTTACAGTGATGTAGTTGAATCAGATTCTAGTATACGGACTACAGGTTCATCTTCAGAAACTACAACCCCGAAAAAAGAAATAAGCGAAAATTAAATAAATAAATGGAGGGAAAAGACTGCATGGGCTTCCGAAAACCCAAAAATCAAAAAAATACTTTCCAAGACATTGAAAAGCATTCATGCACCTCAAAATTTTGTAAAAAGTCGAAGAAACGCATATGTGATAAATTCGCTCAATATGACAGAGAAAAAATATTCAACGTTTTTTGGAAAAACTTAACTTGGGACCAAAAGAAAATTTATGTCTGTAACCTTGTTGTCCAAAGCAATATTTACAGACAAACTTTAAAAGACGAATCGCGGAGAGTATACACCTATATGTACACACTGAATGTTAGCAACGAGAAGGTTCCTATACAGGTTGAATTTTACAACTAGATGGATAGAAGTAAATTCGGACGAAGTCGTGTAGGAGTAGAGGAGGTTCTTGCGCTAGCGTGTATCAGTTCGCGCCTTCAGTTCGAAGCGTGCAGGTTTTAGAATTGTCTTTGAGCTACAAATATATTTTTTATTATAATATAATATTTATTTTAATTGTTCTTTATTTTTCTTCAGTACAAAAATTCTGTATGAATTATAGTGTACCTGAGAAAGTACAAATTATAAAGTGGTATTAACGAATTAATTTATTCAAAGAAAAAATTCTAAATCGTCCTTCTACTACAGCCATCCGCAGAATTAATAAAAATTTTGAAAGATATTTAACATATTTAGTATTTCTTGATCAGAATTACTTTAAGTTTATTTTATTTTTATTTTCATTCTATAAAATCTTTCATTCAATTTGAGAAATCGTTTTTCTGTTACAAGAGAATCTTTTATTATACTTTTATAATATCGTTGTGAATTCTTTTTAATTTAACCATTATCAGAGAAGATTTTTCATTTATTAATTTCTGTAATGTTTATGGAAGTATTGTTTAATCACAAACAATAATAATTGCGTTATGCAAATGTATTGCGGCAATTATAACAATATTGTAACAAGAATTATTGAAATCCTAGTTAAATTAAAATTATTAAATATGCGCTCACCGTTTCGCTTCCCAATGCCAGACAAGGCACGCGTCGCCAGCCTACTAGCTTCAGTCAAGCTGTATGTAAGAAAATGTTCTTACAAACACTGGGGCTAAAAGAATGGTGCGTCCACAATCGACGAGCATCGTCTCCTGGGTGCAACCTCTGGGTGATGTAAATTTTAAATGATTTCAACTTTTCTTTTTTTAAAACTTGGTGGATTCAATAATAGAGCAATTCTAAATTAGTTTTAATTTCTCTTATCGATGTTGTAGGGTTTTTGTTTACCTTAAAAGTGAACATTTAGTATTTACTATTTAGGAATTATCTAACAAGAATGAATTTACTGCTGCTAATATGTTTTCTTTATTTTCAGCAGAAATTTTGCTCCCGTACTTTCTTCTTGGCTTTTCAAATGCACCATACTGAACTAAGTTGTTATCCAACTTAGAAAAATATCTAATACTTGGTTGAATTCTCTCCGGATAAGTTTCTAAATACCGCTGAGCAATTGCGTTGTGACAAATAAAAAATACGCAACATATCACGTTTTTCTTCATTTAAATACGCCATTCTGTATTTAATGCACATGGATTGCTCAGAATAGAAGTGTTTCAAGTCCAAAAAGTTAATTGTGGAGAAACAATGAGTTCAAGAAAAATTAGTATAGTTAATTAGACGGAGAGCATACAACGAAATCGGTTTTATTGTAACAATACATTCTATTTTTATTAAAATATTACAAAAGTAGACATATCTCCTCTGCTGCTTAATTCCTGGAAAAGTAGTGAAAAAAATGGATTTAATCCATTATGGAACTGAAGAATCTTCTAAGATTTTTCTGCTGTATGTTTTGTAAAACAGAAAACAACGTGCATGTGTGCCTGTCTGTGGGTTAGTGTTTGTGGGTATTTTTGTGTTTTTCTCTTTTTTTATTCACTCACTTTCGTGAACATAAGCAATTTCATCACTACTTGATTCATCTTTATTATTGGCACCTGAACCCTGAGACTTTCTTGTATTTTTCTCAACAGGTAATAACTGTGATACATTGGTGGAATATAGAGTAATAAGTCTATCATATGCTGTTTTTTGGATGCTGTAACAGGACGTTTTTTGGGATACAACAATGCTTGATTTATATTGCTTATGTTCACAAGCGGTCTTCCACTAACTGATTTCTTTAAATTAACTTGATCAAAATCTGAATCATTCAAAATCTTCTTGAATTTAAACGAGAGGCCTAAACCTCATTCAAAACGAAGCCAGCGAATATTGAACTAACTAAACTTATAACCTCAATGGTCTTCTTCCTATTTTGAGTAACTGATTCCAATTCCTTTGTTGGATTCTCTTTTCATTTCTATTACTTCGAACTTCGGTGCTTTTTTCTAGGCGTCTCGTGCTATATCTATCCAATTTTTAGGAGTGTAAATGTGTGACATTTTTCTACTAGCAGATTCAATAATTCCAAAATCAGCATCGTTTGGTAGGTATGAGTGTCCAGAAACCAGAAATTTCAAATCTACTATCCGTGCGTTCATGGAGGGATCATTAACTAACTTTAAGAGGAACAGTGACATTTTCATATTTCTATTTTGCCTTGTGCACGAATCTGAATATAAAATTATGCGTTCATGGTTTTTTGCATGATGTTTCAAATGCTTTACAAGGCATGATGCTATGTCTTGGGAGCCTCGCCCGCCAATTATTTCGTCATACATATGCATAAAAGCAATATTTTTATTAAATACTGCACACCTAAGTTATAAACATGTAAATTCTTTTTATAATATGCTACTGATGTGCTTAACTTAGGAAATGGTAGATCTTTTTGCAAATCAAATGTTGCAACGTATATCTTATCTGAGGCAATGTGTTTGTCATTATCCCTGGTATTTTGAGCTTTCCGCAAGTGAAGTTCTTTACGAGTTTCAAGTTCTTTACGTTTAACTTCCCCTTTTTTGACAGCAATTTTCATTTGTAATTCATCACAAATGCGGCAGGTATCTTTGTCAGGTGGTTTAAAACTGAGGTTAAATTTTGTTGTAAAAATATGATAGTAGAATTTTTCCTTGCAAGGTGTAATACCTTCTTCTTCGCATTTTTCTTTGTACAATTGTTGTTGCAGTTGTGAAATCCGGATGCAAATACTTTTTCTTTGGATTATCTTTTCTTGTATAATAACTTGTGTAGGCAAGGAATGAGTTAATATGCTCGATAATTTTACTGTCATCAACTCGTTTCTTTTTGGATTTCTTCCTCGACTATCTATAGCTAAAGCCACTCATCTTTAATGAGACACCTATAAAGCTTGCCAACACTAATTTGAAAAGTGTGTAAAAAATATGTTTTACAGACATGCACAGAAACACCTCCGACCAGAAGAAAATATTGGAAAGATGTACTTTTTGTAGGACGTAAACCATCTCGTGTTCTTCTTCGAACCACAGCCCTTGATTTAACCAACCCTTTTATATAAACATTTTGTCGTGAGAAATTTGCCAACTTCCAAAAAGATTCAAAACACTCCCTCCTATTATTCTCCATATTATTACAAGCACGTTTGCAATTACATGATTTATTTGTAAATCGTTTTGATGGTACTACCTTGTTAAAAGTTGTTAAATAAGATTTACCACTATTTCGGCATTCTTTATGAACAGTGCATTTCCATTTTTCCTTGTGAACAAGATGTTTTCTTGGATTATTACGTACTTGCTCATTCTCGGTTTCGACAACTGAAGTGCTAGGTGCGTTAATATCTTTTGTTGAAGGTACACCTAATGAAACAAATCTGAATGTGATATAACCAAACATTTTCTTAATTTTTATTTACCTGATTGTTCATCACCATCATAAGATGTAGAATTTTGATCTGATTCACCTTGTATATACTCTAAACCACTAGAAACATATGATTCTGATTCACTATCTTCATATTAACAATTATTATTATCCATATTTTATTACTATGTTTCTGAAGATATTTAATATAGTTACGCATGTGTAGAAAAATCTTGTTGATATACCGCGTATCAGGTATAATGGACTTTAACGATTTCTACACTGAAAAGATGCTGATATTTGCTGCAAATTTTAGTGGTTTAGCCCTCGAATTTCAATCACCCTGTATACTCATTTTTATTTGTAAGATTGTAGGTACCTAGAAACAAGAAAGACACTCAGATCCTTATTTGTTTTATTAACATTCATTTGTTAGTATAATTCGTTCGACTTTTCTATTGATAATATTTGGAGAAAAATTAGATGTTTAGTCAATTTTGTACCTAACAATTAAAGTTGTTTTAAAGATTTTAAACAAAGGTATATTATAGGCAGACAGGGTAAGATAAGTTGTGCCAGGTAATTATAATTTGATCCTAAACACATTTAAGTTAAAACTTATCGAACTCCTACTCTATAAAACGTATTCACTCGAGACCACGTACCTGTACTTGGTTCCGGAAATTTGGGTGCAATACCCCGCAGGTGAAGTAATGAATAAAAAATAATTTAATTATTTTTGTTTTTGCAAACAATACTATAAAAATGCATTTTATATATTTCACACCCTTAGAAAGTTAATGCATCTTGCAAATTAGGGATGCCAAACATTTTTTATTACTCCTGTACATTTTGACTGCTTGTAGATAAGTGGTATTGAATTTCCGCCATCGATTTGTCACCTGTATATGTGTTCTAATGTTCTTGCTAAATCGGGTTGATGATGATTTTGAGGACTTTAGTCGACTGAAATTGGGTTTTCCATCTGAAGCTCAAATTCGCGAATTACTCTTGAAACGAATGGACTCCGGTAAATCTCAGAAAAAAGGGGAAACGGCGAAGATCAATTTTCGGAGCATTAAGTTTATAAGAATTTACTTTCGACAAGTAATCAGGATTCCCGACAGGAATGAGGAGTAATGGGATAATGATTAACTTTTTTTATTCCCGAAGAATATAAAAATTTCATTTAAATCATTTGGTTACTCTTATTACGAATTTTGTTTATATTACGCAATGTACAATTGGAAATTTTGTATCCTCTATGCGTATTTTTCAATTGATATTTACATACATATATTAATATTGTTTACTTTTTTAAATTGGTTTTTCCAATCGATAATTTCTAGGTGGGGAATTTGGGTAAATTTATCCACACAATTTTGCCAAGCTGAAAAATTTATTTCCGCAACAAAGGTATTTCTAAAAATATTCATAAAATCAAATTTGAAATTAGAATCACATACAATGCATTTAAATTATTGCTTAAACATTAGTGAGAGAAGTTCAATATCGAATTAATTCTATTTTCTTCGTCATAAAGAAACTAAATTCCATGTGATGAAAATTTGTACCTACAATCATGAACTTGATGAAATACTGCCGTTTCTTGTTAACCTCGTTGGAAGCACGTGGTATTTAACCCACATGCGCACTCCAAAACATTTAATCCTTTCCAGTGCGCGCGTCCTTACACTTATCCTGATGTTGCCGGTCGCGTTCTGTTGTCAGTAGCGCATTGGCCGTCGCGACGCTATGCGCCGATACCATCAGGCTTAAAACCGCGTATACATCGTTGGATGGTGAACTACCTTCTCATTACCAGGTGCGTACACTCAATTAACTAAAAAATCCTTGCCCTTTTTAAAGGACCAAAAAAATTGAAATTTGCATAAGTTTAACATTCAAATTTGCATTGTTACAGATAGTTTTTATTTCTTTGTGTGATGTTTGCATTTTTAATTTTTTTTAACGCAAGTGACCTCGGGCGTCACACAATAAAAAAAAATTCTTTGTGTGGTATAATGTATTCTGTATAATAAAGGGAGAGAGAGCGGTGATCAAAATAAATCTTCAAGAAAATGCAAAACACGCGGCATGATTTTCTGAAGCGTGAATACATTATGCGAGGAATACAAAATAATTCAATTGGGATGTTTTCAGAGAGAAGGCGAAATTAGATGGTAGGGAAAAGAATCAGTTAACGCATATCCTTCTTTACTCTTTTCAAAGTTAGTTTCGTTTTTCTATAAAAAAATAATTTTGTTCACGAAGAACAAACATATTAAATATATTAAAAATTTAATAGAGTGTAATTTAAACTTACTTTTTTAATATTAATTGTTTCATGTAACGTGTGAAAATTATAAATGTGTCGCATAAAGTTCTTGTTGGTGTAAATTCCAAACAGTTAGAGCGTTATATTTAACTTCAACTTCAGTAAGACATCTAACAACTCGAGTAGTTTTCTGCTATATACGGTGTAAATGGACACTAGAAGGAAGTTCTGTGACCACGGTGACATACACATCTCATGTTCGCACTCCACTGAATAGACATCGACCATTGCTTGCTGAGCTAGCTAGTTCTGGGTGATAAATGGGCTTTAGAATATAAGAAGGCGAAGAACCTAGCATTCTTCTTATACACAGTTACATTTGAAGTGGCTACGTTACACACTTATTAATGACAATTTGATTACTATTCCTAGATTCTATTTGCATCTGATGAAATACTAACGTTTATTTAAAATTTAAAAAAGTCTTAAATTAATAATATTGAAGTAAGGCACAGTTTCATAATGAAATTTAAAGGAGACTTCAAATTTAAAGTCGCTTTCAGATGTAAACATATCTAAAAGTCCCTTTCAGATGTAAACACATTTGAAAGTGACTTTAATTTTAATGTTGCCTTTAAATTTCATTATGAAATTGGGTCTAAGTAAGAAATTACTAAAACAATTACGAGATTTAGGCGGAGAACATTTTAGCCCACCTTGTGTAAGCGTAAATCAACTGCGCTTTCTGTTTGATGAAAAAAACATGAACGCACACACAATCCTGACTAGAAATGTGATATCCTGACAACGCACAGAAAAAACGTGCAAGTTACCCTAGCTCTATCATTTCTTTTGAGTCATGGAAGAAGCTTTCAGGAAAACTAAAAGGTACTCATTGATTCGAAAATTAAAAATTAATTTGAACGTTTTAATTTAAAACTTGTCTAAGATAAGGATCGATGAGGGCTAAATATTTAATATACAATATTTAAATAGCAATCTAATTAAAAAAAAAATAAGCGCACGGGTTACGCGAGTTAATTACGTTACAACAAAGTGGAATTTCGAAACAAATACCTCCATTAAAGGTTTGCATTCGTTACACGACCGTCTGCTAAAAGAAATAATGCATATTCATGGCAGTTGTTGCAATGCTGAGGTGTTTGGCAGAATTATTTTTTAAAGTGATTTATGATCTCGCAAATTAATCATTCACAACTCATCCGTCTTATTTTCAGTTGCTCCGTGCACGGAATAGAAAGAGTTTTTATTTTTTTTTTCAATTTGCGGAGTGAATTAGTTTTCTCTTTTTTGAAGCTCATTTTATAAAATTTGTTATTAATTGAGTTCATGTCTTGCAAACTAAAAGATACACAAATTAGCTTCCATGAGCTTGAATTTAAAATCTGAAATTACACACATAAAAATCTGGAGTTAATTTGTAACACTTTTTCAACTCCATTACGATGTTCCCTCGCGTCCATCCGTTTCTGGTGTTAAAATAAACGGAATTAACTTTAAAAAGTGTGAATGTTGCCTTCAAATATCCATGTTGAAACACAGATTAAGAGAATAATAAATTCCGAAAAATGTTATGTGTTTATTCATATTGGTTTATAAAAAATGGAGATTTTTATTTGAATGAAATGAATAAATTTTATGATCACTTTTCCTTTGGGTCACATTTCGAAAACATTGCAGTGATGTATTTCGTCGCTAGGATTTATTTTTTATGAACCCTATAGCTGTGTCCATCCAATTTATATTTATCAACTTTACCACAATTTAAATTAACATAATTTGTTGTGCAAATATCGCTTCATTTCCACTATCGACTGTATCTGCATTTCATTTGTTAAATAATTTGTTAGAAACGCAGCTGCAGCGTAATTAATTAATTTCGGAACAATATTAAATTAAAGGCCTGTTTAATATTTCTTATGGCATCCCTCCTTTAATGATGAACATCAACATGATCACTAGTTTAAGGAAATTATTACTTCAAAATGGCTTCGATGAAAGAACGAACGCTGAGGTCCATTGATTCGCCAGTAAAAACTTTATTTCTTATTGTGGCGGTCGTTAATTTTTATTGTTGGCAAAATATATTTGCTGTGCCTTGGGGAGTATCCCGAAACCTCTTTATTTTTATTTATTTATTTCTTTGTCAGGAATGATTATAGATAACCACAAAACAAACAGTTCGTTTCCATCACGCCTGGTTCAGAATAAATAAATACTTTTTAAATATCAAATTGAATTTGAATATAAAAATATATTGTTAACGTGCACAACGTAAATGAGGCAAGCCCAAGCAAAAAACAAAATATTATGCTGTACATGCTTTCTATAAATGGTGTAATTTTCTTCGTGTGTTGACGATTTATAAATTCACCACACACATAACAGAAACTGTTTGGGTTATTTGCACAGGCTCAAGACATTTTGATAAAGTTTATAACTTCTTCTGTTATATTATCATTTATTTTACTTGATTCGGCTTCTTATAGTGAGTGTCTTTAATTGAAACCACAGATAGTAGTCAAAAAAAAAGCAAAATTTGTCATACAACAATAGGGAAAAGGTAAATAATAACTCCAGTAAAAATCAGTTTTCGTTTTCTAAGAAATTGTTTTAGTAATAATATATATAATAAAGGATGTACATGTCAGTAGGAAAAAATATATAAAAAAAGAAAATAGATATTAGTCTGTATAAAGCTGGAGTCGTCGAGAAATTATCTTACAGAGTAGTATCCTTTACTGGAGAGGATCTCTTCAATACATTTTTTTAAAAGAAAACCAATTATCACCTCGCAACGACTCCGGCAATTTATTGAAAAATTTCAGGCCCGTATAAGTCGGCGATTGTTCGAACTTGGTGGAATTGTGAGATTCCACAGAAATTAAATCTTTTGTTCTCGTATTATAATTGTGAACACTTGCGTTCGTTTTAAATTTGTTAACGTTAGCTTTAACATAAAGTAAGCATTTATAAATATAAATAGCCGGAAACGTTGAGATTTTTTTTCCCTTGGCTTAAGATAAATATTAGCCGCATTAGTCGCTTTTGGGCTACAAATATTCTACTGCTGTTTGGCGAGTTACCTCACATGATAATATTGTAAGGTAAGTGGCAGTAACTCGTAGCGAAATACATGTTAAGCAACTGAGGCTGAGTTACAATAGTTTTTAATTGCAAGATAACAAAAATGACTTATTTAATTGCTTACAAACGCTTTCAATTTGCTGTTCCCAGTTCAGCTGCTAGTTAATGTAAATGCCGAGGAATTTAGTAGATTTCTTAATTTCTATCGGATAGTTATTCATTTTGTAAATTTCATTGCCGGGATTTTTCCTATTAAAAAAAACGCTGTACAGCTGTTTTGTTGACGTTTAGCATTAATCTAGTTTTACAGCACCAGTCACTAAATTGAGCTGAAACTTCAGGAACTTTGCATCTAAGTTCCTCAGGAGTCTGAGCTGAGACCACCATAGACGTATCGTCAGCAAAAATAGACAAATCTTACATCTACATCATTAATATACAACAGAAATATGAATGGTCCCAGTGTAGACCCCTGTGGGACACCGTTGTTAATGCTATATTCAGAAGATTGCGTGTTTTTTATTCTGACGCAAAATTTGCGCAAACTTAAGTAGGATAGAAGCCAGTTAAGGACCTCTGATACCTAAACCAACTTAGTCCCTACAAAATTAATTAATTAATTGAGAAAATCGAAGGCACGGGACAGATCTAAGAACAGACCCGCCACATAACATCCTTTGTCAATTTGTTCATATACATAATCCAGAAAACCTGCCGCGGCACCCTCCGTAGATCTGCCGCGCGGAACCCAAATTGGGAATCGCAAAATAATTTGCATGTGTCAATAAATTTTATTAATCTATTAAACATAGCTTTTACGAACACCTTAGAAATAGCACGAAGCAAGGCAATAAGACGGTAATTGTTGGTATCGTGAATGTCATTTTTCTTGTAGACCGGAATTACAACCGCGGTTTTTAAGAGTCGCGGTGTGGAAATTTCAGTAATAATAGTTTTTAATATACTTGTGGATATGTTATCAGTACCATGACTATGTTTATCTTTTAAATCATTAACGATTGTAACTATTTAAATGAGATCTGTCGGAAGAAATGCAAAAGTCTTGGGGTTAAGTTCATCTACAGTACAGTGAATGGGTGTGCAATATCCAAAATGGTCTGTTCATGCTATGTCCACCACACTAGCAAAATGGCTAGCAAATATTTCCGCAACCTCTAAATGTTGCGATATCGTAACGCCGTCAACGGTCAGTTTAATGTCGGGATTAAGCTTAGAACGATCTAATTTTTCATTAATAATTTTCCACATTATTTTTGGTTTGTTAAACGATTTTGTTTCACGTATTAATTTATTGTAATGTTTTTTTTTTTGAGATTTATATCTTTCCCGTAATAGTGAATCGTCACAATTCTGCATTAGCCAGTACAAACTTTTTAACTCTTTTCCTGCGGCAATAATTGAATAGTTAACGTTAGTAACGCTGGTTGGCGATTTAAATGGATTTAAATGGATTTAAATGTCTCAGCTGTGCAGAATTAGTATTTTTTGTAGCCATAAACGAATAAACGCCGAGATGTGTCTGTTGGGTTAGGTCACGTTTGTCCTTCGCAAAAAAATTCGCCAGGATTTTAAATAATAAAAACGTCTTCACGCGCGCTGCCGGGAGGTTTCCTATGACAATTTCAATTACTTATTACTACTTTCTTTATGCTTGTTTATGCAAAGTAAAATTTAAAAGCAAACTGAATTCGTGGCACAATTATGCACTTCAGTTTTATTTATTTCATTTTCATGACAGTACATCGACCTTAACGCAGTAAACTGTAAAATGTTATGTTTATGTTCATTAATAAAACGAAAATAAATGTTTACTAAAAATGTTGATAAATATTAATAAAATCCAAGAAACGAGTGGCTCAATTACTTTTCGTGATGAAAATTTGATTCTGGTTTAAAATAATTCGGAATTTTCAGAAACGCACATTCGCCTTGGCGATTTATTGGTAACAATTGCACTGTCATAAAATAAGATTCAGCTGGCTCAGTTTCGTTCCTCCTACTTTATTATTATTGTCATACTTATCATGCTGCCATAAATTCACAGATGCTCACATTAAGGAGGGGGTTAGAACGAAAGACGAAGTGTTGAATAATAGTCTTTGAGAAAACTCAGTCCGAGCGAGTACGTTTGTATTTTATAAAAGACTGAGGTTAAAATAAATTTTTTAAAACATTAATAGGCCTAGTATTATTTATCAAATTTACGTAGTGTATAGTTTGTTTTGTGTTAGTTTAATTCGTGTAAATATCTGTGTACATAACTTCGAAATAATTTTCCAATAGTAACAAATAACTAGATACGACGTGCCGGATTATGTGTTAATACCGCAAGACAAAATTTTGAACATTTATTATAATTACAAACATCAGTGACAAGAACAAGAAGTGAACTTTACTAAAATTCTAAGATCACAATGAATGCACAGGTATGACAACACGTTCGATATGCATTTTGTGCTGTACCGTACATTGTTCTATTTCGCATATTGCTAACCGTAGACGTACAGTTCCAATTCTTAAATTACGATCTGTTAATTTTAATTTAATACAGCAATGCTTGTCACATAGTACCTTCTTCCTTAAAAAAGCTGCAAAATTATTTTTTCATAAGCTGCACAAACACCGTGATATGAACAAAGTAAATTACAAACTTTTTAATTAAGTAAGTTAAAAGTTTGTGTTTAAAACACAAATGATAACTATGTATGTTGATTATGTCGTTTCTTAAGTAAACCATTAAAAAAATTGCTGAACAAGCGAGAAATAAAAATCATGTAACGCTACGAAAAACGCATTTCGCTATGCCAGTAATTGTCCGTGAAACACAGATGGATATAAAACAATTCCCGATGACGCGCGCGTGGCATCTGAGACGTTGACCTAATTCTTTCAAACGTAAATAAAAAAATTCTTGCAGTTTTCCCTTTTTATTGAAAGCGGACTTGCCTCAACAAGTCATAAAGTAAGTAGAGGTTTCAAAAAAAGGAACTGCAGTTTTTCATTTTTCAGCAATACCGTCCAAATTCAGAGAATCAATTTCCTTTATAATGAGATACGCACAGTTTTAACTGAAGACATAAGTTTTGAGACAGCCTGTTTACCTGCACAGAGAGACCTTTGATGGTTTGTCAAATTCTCACAGACATATCTTGACTTGTAAGAACATGTTGAAATCTATACTTTTTTACAAGTATCGTGCAATAATTCGCTGGGTAATGAAAAATACTTAAACCATATATCAATCCCTACTGAATATTTGCTGATAAAGTTTATTAAAATTTTCTCAAAAATATGACGTGATGAGAAAATAATTATATATACAGGCTATTTCGTAACTTCATGAAAATAAATTAAGCAATGAAAGTTTGCATGAAAATGAATAGAATGAACTATTTTTTTTTTTGAACGAAGTGTTCAAGAAAATAAATAATTTTGTGGAACTGGTAAACCGTTTGAACGTCTGTGGTTTAAGTTTATGATGTTTACGAAGAATATGAGTGATGTAATTTATTGTTAGTCATCGCCGGCCAGGCCGGGTAGTTTCAAGGTGTACGTTGAGGTGGTTGCACGGAAATTTATTGAAAAAAATTCCAGAATTTACAAATAGTGAGATTGTTGATGTGATTCTAGTGTACGGTACAGCATTTTCTCAACCGACATTTGCCAACCAGTGCCACATTTCTCTCTGTTGTGCAAAGAGTGAGTGATACTGGAACTTTAAGGGCACGTCGCGGAAGAGGTGGAGGACGGCAGCGTCCACAACGCATCCTAAACAGAGAAGAAGAAATACTACAACTTATCGAGGAACATCCTTCATTAAGTGTACGTGATATTTCAAGACAAACGCGTTTATCGTCCTCCGTTGTTTAGCGTATTCTTCGCGAACAACAATTACACCCGTACCATATTCAAAGAGTTCAGGCTTTGCTATCAGCCGACTATGCTCTACGCATACGATTTTCTTGTTGGTTACTGCATAAACAACAGGCAAATGCGAATTTTGTTCATAATGTCCTGTTTACCGACGAAACTATTTTTATCAGAGATGGGGTGTGCAATTTTCGCAACATGCATTTGTGGGTTGAGGAAAACCCTCACGCAATTCGTCGCGGCCATTTCCAACAACGGTTTTCTGTTAACGTGTGGGCAGATATTCTAAACGGCAATTTAATCGGCCCGTTCGTCTTGCCGAACCGTTTAAATGGTCTCCAATACTTATATTTTCTACGAACTAATCTACTGGAACTTCTCGAGAATATGAACTTAAATTTTAAAGCAACGATGTGGCCTATGCATGATGGGGCTCCACCTAATTTTCGACGAGAAGTACGTGCTCACCTCGACGAAATTTTTCCTGGTAGATGGATTGGAAGAAACGAATCGATCAGGTGGCCTGCATTTCACCTGATCTAAATCCGCTAGATTGTTATCTGTAGGGACACGTAAAAGCGTTGGTATACGAAGAAGAAATCAACACGTTCCAAGAATTGAAAGATCGTATTAACGCCGCATTTCTCTCTGTTCGACAACAAAACATGTTTCATAACACTTGTGAATCATTACTTCGCCGGGTAGATTTGTGTTTACGAGCGGCCGAGGAAAGGAATTTTGAACACTTATTGTGACTCAGCCGGCACTGAGCCAAATGTTCTAAACATTTGTCAATGCGTTATCAGTTGAGGGTAAGTTTTATTTTATTCTTATTTCCGTTTTTATTTAGATGCATTTATCTCATGTCCAACACACCATTATTTTTTTTTCAAGAAGTTGCGAAACACCCTGTATTATGAATACACAGATATTGTAGAAGCTTCAGAAGCAAAAATAATTGTAGATTAAATTTGATCAATTAATTAGTATCTTGAGGTTACGTATCTTATCCAAAACATACGCAAAATAGTGCCTTTCTGTTAGAGATTTGCGACCTTGTTTGGCTCCATTCGCTCGAGTAGTTTAACATGTGAAAGTTGCTTCCTGTGGCTTTCAATAGACCTCATGAAAACTTAATAACCGTGAAGAGTTTTCCTATTCATTCCTTATCGACCGAATCGTGCTACATTTTCTTAAGACCACTCTGGAATTTGTATTCAGAGAGTCGCTGTTTAACCCAGGATCAAATGACTTGTTAAATTACTTTGTTAAATTGACCAATAAACACATGTATCAAGTAAAAATGTAGAAGGATCTATTACCAAAATAAGTTAATCGTATATGAATATATTTTTGATTTAATTGAAAAATATCAGTCCACATTCCGGTCATTTTCTAGGTAGCTAAAACTGTCCGTATCTTACAATGAGTGTATGTAATTTCAGCAAATCCTCTAAATGTACAGTCATTACCGTAGTTAACGCTCTCTCCCTTTCTGTAAAATATTGCCGCCATTGCGCTAGATTCCTGGCGTTAATTATCGCCTAATTCTGTTACGATTCAAAGGATAAATGTAATAGGAGGACTACTTTAAATTTACGCGACCGTTCCTTCTAAATTTTTTAAGCTACCAATTTACTTCGATTGTGCTTATTCATTAAAAAATATACAGTGTGTAATTGAATTTACTACAATCACTAATAAAACGCAAGACAAAAAGTGAATTTATGACACACGTACGGGACAATAATAACTCCGGGAAAATCTACGTTAACTCCTTACAAAAGACGTTTGAAGTGATTTAAATCCCACCTGGCTGAGCGAAGAATTTTATATTTTTTATCGTTCTTAATAAAATAATATTATATCTGGAGTTTTAGTTCAGAAGAGAAATACCGGATTCTCTATCTGCACTTAAGAGATGAGATTACATGCAAACCAAGTATTTAAAGTGCGCGTTCACCATTTCATGAAGCCATCTTTGCATTATGTAAATTTTACTCATGTCACGCCCGACGCGTGCGACGCGCGATATAATGACAAAAGTTAGAAAATTCCGGGGAAAGCGGACGAGCAAATGTCAGTTTAAATAAAAATAAGCGCGATACTCACCTTGCCCCATTTATAATAAACCGTTTCGTTTTTGAAATATGACTTCAAATTAAGCACGAAATAAACCACAAAGTGTAATAAATGAAAAGCTTTTAACTGTTGCTGTTACGGTTAATCATGCGCACGTGACCTTAATGGGTACTGTCTGGTGTTCGTTTTTTGTATATCTGGGGTTTATTTATTGTGTGTTATGTTGAAATTAAACAAAATTAATATTTTAGACAAGACAATGTTACCATAACACTTAAAAAGTTGTGTATAATAATTGCATTTCAGGAAGTTTCCGCAAACTCATCTGACAACAATCTTGAATGAATGATCGGCAAATTTAATTTTCTAAGATTTCTAAATATAACGTTGAATTTCCTTTGTTAGAAAACTAGAAGGTTCTCTTGAATTTATGCATCGAAATAAACTAATAAAATTTACCATCAACTGGAATTCCTGAAACTGACAGCTTAACTATTGGAATATGCATGAATGCAAATCTTGCTTTCATATTTACGACAATATGGGACCATTGTTTATCTTAGCAGACAAACCTATATCAATTTTCTTGTCAAATTAATCTAACAAGAGAAAGTTTACTGAAACTTGATTAAAAATACAAAGGAATCCTTTTCTGATATATGCAGGTACGCAAACAAACTTTTATGAAATTTGGAATTTTCTTTCAATTACCTTAGAAAATTTAAATCCCGTTCTTAACTGTTAACTTAAGTTGGTATTTGATAAAAATAAATACAAATAAACAATCAGAAGCTTATAAAAGAAAATATAAAGTACAAGTCTTTCAAGTTGAGTCCTTCCATTAAACAAACCTGTGTAAGTTATCGCGCTCTTAAGCTTCCCCCAATTAAAACCTTGTACAGGGTAAAACGTGGTTGGTTAATCGTAAAAATTCCCAGACAGTGAAAAATGATTAAATGTTTTCTTCCTTGGCTACCCAGCTACGCGGCGCCGAATTGTAACTGTATTGATTTTTGTCTAGAAAAATTTATAGCGCGTTTATTGTCTCAAAGTCGGGAAGAAGAGAGCCCGGAATACTTCTTTTTTTAGGTCACACTTACATTAGCGCCCTGCCACGACTAAAAAGATTACCATTTTATAAATAAATAAATTTATTTGATAAATTCGAGCAGCCTAGTATTTAAAATCCAATTAATTTTTATGACTTCTTTCTGCGAACTACATGTGTACCTATGTACATAAAAATCGTTGAAAGGTTTCAGCTGATGTTTTTTCTTCTTGTAATCGAATAGTTTAATGGCAAAAAAATTATCCGTTTCGTTGGTAGACTTGGATGTTGACGAATTAAGTGAAATCGAATAGTCTAACGATGAGAAAGTATTATGTTTGAAGTAGGTTGAGGTAGAAGTCCTGAAGACCTGATTAAAACGAATTTATTTTTTACTATATTCTTTTATCTCTTTTGTCTACATTATACGCAAACAATTAGTTGGATTATATGGTGTGTTGAAAAAACATTGACAAATATGAACACGTTCTTCTGCCTACATACATAAAAATGTTTGGGGTAAAATGTTATCCTCCTAATCAGTGATACAATGTGGCTAAAGTTTTGCCTGAAAAAGTTGTAATGCTTAACAAATTTGGTGTTAAAAAAGGTGAAATATTTTTACTCCAACGAGCTTAACTCCTGTTTAACACCGTACAGAAAACACATTATCCATAATTCGTTAATTTAATAAGAGTAAGAGATCAGTTACACTAAAGAGTAAAATATTCTATCTGAATTCGTGAAAGCTATCAACGCATTTAATCTAAAAAAGTAAAAATGTTGTCGTAAAGGTGTTAGTTGTAGCACAGACACCAGTCACTGTCAAGGAAATACTGGAAATCGGAAAAAGCACTAAAAGAAAGAAGGCTGCAGGGCTGGATAATATTGTGCCAGAAGTCGTTAACGTGCTAGTCAAAGCGGAACCAAAAAATTTTGTGGAAATTTATAACATGTTGCTATTACAAAAAATCTTCCGCAGACATTGGAAAAGAGCCAAGCTGATTCTAATTGAGAAACCGAAGAAAAACCCCGAAGAAGAGACCAATATGTTTGTTGGATGTACTAGGGAAGTTATATGAAAAAATAATCAAAAATCAATTAATAGAAGAGCTAGAAGAAAACGGAGGTCTACACAGATATCAGTTTGGCTTTAAACAGGGCAGATCAACGCTAGATGCTTTGAATAGAGTATGTAATTTCCTCGGGGGATAACAGGAAGAAATTCAGGGTGCTAATTCTGTTAGATGTTAAAAATGCGTTTAATTCTGCGAATTGCGACATCATAACAGAGAGATTAAACAGGAAAGGAGTCTCACCAACTTTAATACACATTGTACAGAATTACCTGAAGGATAGAAACATCATACTGGAAAAAGGTTGGAAAAAAGAAATCCATGGGGGTTCCGCAAGGCTCGGTTCTCGGGCCAATATTATGGAATGTGCCGTATGATGGTATCATGAGAGTACATTATCCCGAGAATGTGGAAGTTGTATGCTATGCAGATGATTTGGCCATTAAAGCGACGGTAGCAAAGAAAAAGGAGCTGAATGTGGCATTAAAGGGAATAGATACCTGGATCCAAAAAACGAACTAGAACTGGCGGCAGACAAAACACAGGCACTGATGTTTAGGGGAAGCAAGATGTAAGTTTTGAGTTGAACGAACTTATTATAAACCCACAAAAATTCGTCAAATATCTCGGAGTAGAGATAGATAGAGGACTTAGTTATGGAAGACAAATGGAAAAGATTATAGCCAAAGAGGAAAAAACTGTGTCGGCACTGGGAAAAGTACTACCCAATATAAAAGGTTCGAAAAAAGAAGAGTAATCGCAGAAGTAATAGAATCCATTCTATTGTATGCAGCACCGGTCTGGAATACAGCAATGAAGATGGGAAAACATAGACCAGCTATGAAAAGGGTACAAAGAGCAATTGCAAAAAGAATAATCTCGGCCTATCGGACCTCATCATACGACGCAGCGGTAGCGATAGCGGGACTATTACCGATCGAAATATTAATAAAGGAGAGGAAAGATATCTACACAAAAAAGATCGTAGACAAAAAAGGGAGAAAAGAAGAGTATCAAGCAGAGCAAGTGGGCTATAAATGACGGAAATGCAACGTGGACAAAAATGCTGATAAAAAACGTCATAACATGGAAAAGCAGGAGGCACGGAGAAACAAGCTACTATCTCACCCAGATGTCCACAGGACACGGAGACTTTGAAAAGTATCTGTTTAAGTATAAACGAAGAGAAACACCTGCATGTAGATTCTGTGGAGATAGATGATCCCGAACATTGCATTTCTAAGTGCGAAAAATGGGACATGGAGAGACAAGAAGCAAACAGAACAGTAGACAGAATTATAAGCCCCGATAATGTAGTGGAAACGATACTGTATAAAGAGAGCAACTGGCAAGCAATTAAAACGCTAGTTACCAAAATCCTGAAGGATAAAGAGGGAATCAGATAAAAAAAAAGGAAAAAGAGAAAGGGAAAAAACTAAGAAGGAAATACAGACGTGAGAAACAAACTGAGAGAGCAGTAATGTACTTCTATTTCTGAAGTTATCCCATAGGGCGGTTCCAGAAGCAGAAATCAGAGTGAAGGAGGGGATTAGCCGGTAGGAGTCTGGCACTACCCAGGCAAGATGCTTGGGCGTCCATGAAGGATTTCCCCTCCTCAGAAAAAAAAAGTAGCACTCATGCATGCCAACCTTTGTACGTGAAAACTCCGATGCTGTTGTTGATAGTCGGGCTCTGGGCCACCAGACCAGCGTTCCATAGCACAGCATGGGCCTAATTACGACAATGTACAGCCACAGGCTGGCTTTTGGTGATGGTCCCCAAATTCCGCCCATTGCACGGTGACACTGCCAAAAAGTGACACACGCCTTTGCTACTTTTACATTATCATGTTTACCCCAATTCAATTTCCGGTCAAAAATGACTCCCAGATATCTGAAAAGATTAGTTAAGTTTGGGAACTCTACGGATCTCAACCTCTTTTCTGTGAACAGAATTGTTTCCGAAAATTAATGAAAATTGTGTAACTGGCAATATAGAAAGTGTTAGGAAAGAGTTTATACATGTATTTCTGTCTTATTTGGCCTCATCAGAACTCTGTACCTTAAAAAATTTGATTTATTGAAAAATTTAGAAAAACTTACCCCAAATTTTTTTAAGGTACAGAGTTCTGATGAGGTCCAATAAGGCCGAAATACATGTATAAACTCTTTCCTAACATTTTCTCTATTGCCAGTTACACAATTTTAATTACTTTTCGCAATTTTCATCTGGCAAGAAAACTTGATTTTAGAATTATTTCCGTCTTTGAGGGATTGATTGTCACAGAATGTTCTGCGCACCAGTTTTCGGTCAATGTGAGTGCTGTTTGCATTAGGTTGCACAGCACAATTTTCCATTAAGTGGGATAGTTATATCAATTGCATAACCCGCTATGTAGAAGCCTGCTTCATTAAGTCGACGGAGGAGGCTGTCCACTAACAATAGTTTTATAGTAGGGGTGATGGAACGCCACCCTGAGGACAGCCTCTGCTTATCGTTCCCCTAATAGACACGTTTCCAACAGTAATGTGTACCGCTCTATGTTGCAAGAGCTAAGACGCAATATTAAAGAGTGTATTCCTGTATGAATTCTTTAAGGTTAGAAATGCTTAACTCTTTGTGGATAATACTCATTCCTTTAGGGATGCAAACTATCACCTCAAAAGTTAAGCCTCTTCTTTCCAGGTTAATATTAACCCCTTGAAAGATAGAAATAACTACTGCAAAGATTAAAGTGACACTTTTTAAAGTTAATCGTCCTAACTAAGTTTATTATGACGTCAGAAACGAATGGACACGAAAAGACACCGAAAAGGAGTTGACAAGCAATTAACAATCAACTCCAGATTTTTATGTGTGTCTAGAGAATGAGAATATTTATTTGTTGATTTTTCGCAACACCCAGTACATACACTAAATACTAATTATAAGTATAATTCACTCATGAGTAAATACAGCGGAACAGGTTCGTACATCTGAACATCCCCACAAGCAGTTTGCAATAACTTAAGGTATCAAGAGAGTTTCGAAACACATTCGGAGTTCCATCGCTTCTTATTCCTACAAAGTCACACCTGAAACGAGTAGTATTCAAATCGAGCATTGACTGCAACGCAAATATTTCATATTTCATTCCTCTTGGAGTTATATTTGGACTAGGTAATCATACTAAACGAAATTTTGCTTGGAACTCATCTCGTTTGTTGCAACTCAACGAGTGTAGGTTACAAGTGAATTGTTACAAATATTACCGAGATGTATTAATTTATTTTTAAATCAGAATTTATCTTCTGAGACTGAATTACTATGTCAACTTTGTATTATCATTCAAATGTAAAGCAAGTACCTAACTTATTGTATTTAAAATTAAAACGTTTGTAATGTCTTTGTGTGTAATTTTTGTAAGCTTCAATGCAATATTATGAATTATTCAAGTTCCTCCAAAGTTCAAGCTGAAAACTTTCTATAGAAAAAAGATTTTAAGCGTCGAAAATGTAATTGCTGAAAGTACATTTTCTTCTTTTGAAAAGCAATAAAATTTTAATTCCCTCGAAGCGTGGCAATTATAGCAAAAAAGGGACTTAATTCGAGTGCGGGGGCATAATTTTTTGTCAAGTGAGATTCACATCTCGGAGGAAAATATGCATAACAGCCTCTTAAAAGTCCCCAACTTTCTCAATTTATTTTACAAGGGAGTCTACGCGGGGGAAATTGTGTTTAAGTTCAATAAAAGTTATGTTCTGGAATTATTGTAAGCTTCCCTTTACTACAAGCTCCGTCGCGACAAATAAGAAATTTAATAAAACGTTTTCGGTTTTAGAACGACCAAGCAAGACGGCGTTTTAAATGGTTGTTCGCCTTGTATCGTTTACGAATTATTATTTTTCTGGCGTCGTGAAAACTAGGTTAGTTCTTTGCGAAAATGCAGATACACTCTTTTAATCTGCACATATTCTAACACTCCGTAGAATTTAGAAAAATCAAATAACAAATTCCAGAAACTATCGGTAATCATAATCAATATACGTTTTTCTTTTTCGTTTATTAAATATAGATTTTACGCGTCTCTGTAAATAGGCAACGTCTCGCACGTATCCCTTTTTTTATCCTTAAAGTGGCCGGCTGCTTCCGCAACTGGTCAGGCTTTATTTATGAAAGTAATCGTATTCGCCCCATGATTGACCCCTTATATCATAGTCACGAAATATCGCCCCCAAATTTTATATCTTCATCTTTGTGCGGTGCTTCTATAATATACTATTTACCTGACCTAAGGTTCGCATAAAATACTCGTTGACATATAGGGTCAGGCAAAAGTCTTGCCGAAACTTTCAAATATCTTTTATTCTTGTTTCTGGATGTGCTTTTTTTATTCCAATAAAAAAATCAAGCGATGTAAAAGGGTGTCACATAGTTGAAATTATTCAAATATTCTTCTCTAGCATCTGCTTTATGTGTGAATTAACAGACGCGGAATGTCGTAAACTTCAATTTTAATTCCGAAAGTCCATTAAAAATTTAATCCATGAGAATCGGAAACGTCGTAAAAGATGTTTTCATTTAGCGCGGCCGCGGTCTTTGGAAAACTGAACGAAAACAGAAAATAACTCTTCCGACACTAAAGAACTACAAAAGATTTCACTGAAAACGCCGAGTAAAAACCTAAAGCATGCGAAGCGAACATCCAAATAAATTAGTAGTAAGGTCTTTTCCTGATTGTGAAGCGAAATAAATTTGCTCGTAAAGACTCATTTTTAATGCCATTTGTTATGAAATGCCGTTGGAGGCATTCTTAATCTAGAATCATAACATTATACAGCCTGCTTCTAAACCTATGTCTTTAATTGAAACCATAACTAGCACTCTAGAAAAAAAGCAAATTTTATTATATAATAATAGGGAAAATGTAAATAATAACTATGGTAAAAATTATTTCTCATTTTTATATTGGTCGGCGATTTAAATTGTTTAAATGTCTTAGCTGAGTGGAATAGATTTTTTTATGTAGCCAAATACGAATGCGCCGAAATGTGTATGTTGCAATTACTTATTACGTAATAAATCCTAGTACTATTTAGTAGTATAATTTACGCTTTCATTTATTTATTCCAAGTAAAATTTGAAAGCAAACAGTTTGAATTTGTAACGCCATCTACATTTAAGTTTTTATTTATACGTATTAAATATTACAATCTTTTGATTTTATAATAAAAACATTAGTTTGCACGTAATGTCGTTTGACTACAAAGGACGCAGTAGTCGTTTGGTACCGAACGCCAAACCTACGCGTTTCAAAATCTTTTTTTCCGAAGGACATCGTTTAAAAATAAGAAAACCAGAAGTTTTGATTATGATTATTTACTTAAAGTTTAGAAGTTCGTGTTTAGAATCCACTTTATGACTAAGGGTGTTGTTCATTCCATCTCTTTAATAAATTATTAAACGAATAATGTAATAAGTGCGAAATAAATATCTTTGTCCAACAGTTGCATTTTTTAAGTGTTTTTTACGTTGGTTTTGAGTGACTAAAATCACTCATAGTGCAATACAACTATCCATGACGGTCATGACTGCTTGATTATCTTTTAAATAATGTCACTTCAAAAATATCTTTTCAAGATACGTCGAATATCACACGTGAGCGAAATGCAATTATAGAGAGACCAATTCTCACGAGTGCGAAGCACGACAATTCTCACTCATATTTTTTGCATTTCTCTTACTTATAATATAATGTACTATTACCATGTTAATAAAAACCGACGAAAATCACACTTCGCTAAGCCGATTATCGATGTAACAAAGATGGATTTTTGAAAATTGTATCGATGAGATCTATAAGTCATTCATATTCGTTTACAGTGAGACCTTGACCCAGTTTTTCTGCACGTAAATAAAACTATTTATTTCGTTTCATTAGATACGATTGCGAAAAGGAATTATAAACTGAGCAAAAGTTGCAAAACAAAGTGACTACGAGGTAGAACACTTTTTCCGTTGTTAATAAGGCTGAGATTTAGAAAATCAGTTAAAGACGTCAGAGTTTAGAAACACACTGTATACACAGAATCAAAATAATAAAGTTTGATTGGAAAGTTTAGACACCTACATTTTTGTGCCGCTCGATTGAGTAATATAAACATTGAAATGAGAATAAAATTTAAATTATTAAATAATTATGTAAGGATTCACACACGTCCTCACATGCGTTTATAAATTTTATAATATGCCGGGAGAAATCTCTATCATTCAAATAGCCTAGTGGCCGATTTATTTATATTTATTTTAATTTTTTTTATTACGTTTAATAATTTCGTAATGAATTATCTCAAACGGACTAACGCTCAACGTTTCACTATTGCTTGATAGCTTCGTCAGGAGTGAAAATAAATGAAAAAAGTTGTCAAGTAAAAAAGTAAATAAAGTTGTTAAGGGAAACTAAAACTACAAAAAGGTAATTTTTTGTTTTTTTTGTTTTAATATAATATTAAAATTCACAGATCTATATCCTACTTAACGAATCTAGAAAACTACAAAATATAATATCATTTAAGTTAACAAAATCCGTACGTTTATTAACAGAGTTCGATGACATTTTAATTTTACACATTTCTATAAAACGTCTTTTGAAAATGTTAGACTCACAATATAAAATATTAGTATTTTCGAAATCAAAATATGGTTATTTTCTAACGAATGTTCTACAAGCAATGAATGATTTTGATTATTTTTTATATAGGATATTTATGTTGGTCTAAACGTTTTTTTTTTTAATTTTGGCTTGTTTCTTCTATATAAAATGAATTACAATTTAAACATTTAATTTCAAAAACCACGTTAGGTTGTTTTAATTTTGGTGTTTTGATTTTTAAATTTGAAAATATATTACTTAAATTATTTACAGATTTGCTAGCTAAAATTAAGTTATGCTTTTTGAAAATGTGTTTGAATTTGTTATATAGCGATTCAATATAAGATAATGATATATATTTTTTGTTGGACGTTTGTTTTATATTATTGTAGATATTTGAATTTTGTAGATATTAAACACGATTTTTAATTACCGATTCAATGAGATTAACTGGATAAGAATTTTGAACAAGAGTTTTCTAAATCAAATTTAAATTGTCATAAATATAGAGTTTAGCTGAAAGTTAAATAGCTCGATCTGTTAAGGCAATAATTGTTGCAATTTTATAATTTTTGGATGTGTACGAGTGAAAATTGATGTATCTACCTGACCACGTAGGTTTATGAAACCAATTAGTTATTAATTTGTCATTGTGTCTGATAATATTTACATCGAGGAAACTTAGTGAATTGTTAATTTCTTTTTCTACAGAAAATTGCAATTATTATGGAAAGAGATAAATTTACTCAAAACAAAATATATTTTATCTGAAGGTAAAATCAATAAAATATCATTGAGTTAATGACACTGTTTTCTAGTTCCTGCATAACAATTTCAGCTAAAGTAGGGGATAAAGGAGAACCTATTGTTGTATCGAAAATCTGTCTATAAAATTTATCATTGAATGCAAAATAAGATGTTTCAAAACACAAAGTAACAATTTCTAAAAAAAATGTCTTTAGAAATGTCTGTAAAATTTTTAATCTCTTTCCACCTATCATTAATGCTTTTTGAAGCTAACTCTTTAGGAATGTTAGTAAATAAAAAAACAACATCTAAGGAATTTATAATGCAGTTATTTGGTATATCTATGTTTTTTATTTTTTTCACAAGTTCAAAAGAATTTTTTGTAAAATATTCTGATTTACTAGTAACTTGAGTAATAATTTTTGAAACAAATTTTGATAAAAAAATCATTCAATGCTTGTAGAACATTCAATAGAAAATAACCATAATTTTGATTTTGAAAGTACTAATATATTTTATATTGTGAATATTTTCAAAAGACGTTTTATAGATATGTGTAGAACTAAAATGTCACCAAACATCGGATTTTGTTAATTTAAATTTTGTAGTTTTCTAGATTCGCTAAGCAAGATATAGATCTGTCAACTTTAACATTAATAAAATTAATAAAATAAAAATGATCGTTTTACTGTTTTTGTGTCCTTTGACAACTTTATTTACTTAACAACCTGTTTACTTGACAACCGCTTTACTTGACAACTTTGTTTATTTACTTTCACTCCTGACGAAGCCATAAAACGATAGCGAAACGTAGAGCGTTAGTGCCAATTTTAGTGTCCGTTTTAAAATAATTTATTACAAGACATTAAAGCTCAAATCGTTTCAGAGATTCCGGGAGTGCAAAGCATAAAACTTCGATTTCTTTTACGTCACGAAAATGAGTCGTTGATTTCCGGCCTGCAAAAAAAGGGAAGAGACTGTAATGTTACAGTTGTTATTCGAAATTATCGGAGAGAAAAGAAATTGAAATCCCTCCGATTAACTTCAAATTGACGCAATTATTGTTAAATGTCGAAAATAAGGCTGCCTAGTTAATGATGTTTCGTTTTGTGTAAAACCTTCTGAGAGAAGAAAAAGACTTTTGTATAAATACGTATATGTATGCTGAAAATGTACACGGAATAGGTGTTGTACCTTCAGACAAAATGAATATTGTCTGTGTAATAACAACTTTTATGTCTAGACACTGTGTCATTACCGTGCTTTTTTTAAAGCTCCGATGGGAGTTGGCGCCCCTATTTTCCTTCTCTACCAACTATAATAAAACTAAAAACTTTTCTCGTTGCTGTTGATGCTTTTAGCTGAACTATTACCACCGTGGAATTAATGATTAATGACACGGAGCACGAGATAAAGAGATACTGTAAATAAAATATTCGTTATTAAAGTGTTTCACGTCCAGCAAAATTATTAAATAAAATTCACTATGCAACAAATTTAAACTTTTTGCTTTTTTCGTTATTTACTGAACGTCAAATTCAGAATTAATTAATACTTTCTAAATAACAAGGTTTTTATTAAATATTAAAATTAAATTTTATTATGAAAGATATTAACGACCCGCACAAGGTAAATGCGGGGCAAGATTTGCTCTGATGTCTAATTTGGAAACCAAAATAAGCTGTATACGTTTTTTCTATAAATGGTGTAATTTTCTTCCTATGTTGACGAATTATAAATTCACAAAACACACATAAGAAAAACTATTTGGGTTATTTACCCAGACCCGAGATATTTTGATAAGGTTTATAACTTATTCTGTTATATTATAATTTACTTTACTTAAATCTGATTGGTTCTCAAAGAAAGAGAGGAGCCTACGAGCCATGGTTCACAGACAGGTCTCGATTTGTAAAAACATGTTGGAATCAACACTTTTTTACAAGAATCGTGCAATAATTCGCTGGGTAATAAAATATGTCAATCCTTCGAGAATATTTGATAATAAAGCTTATTCAAATTTTCTCAAAAATTTGACGTGATGAGAAACGATAATAACGTTTTTAGAAACTTAATAACACACAAATAAAACGAACCCATTTAAACAACTATAAAAGTTGTTGCTATTAGTATCTTATTGAATGTCATGGTCCTTATTATATACCTAGGTGCGTTGAAATTATTTATCGACCGATTTGCAATGTCAATTTCCAGGATGGTAAGTCCACTTCCGACGTTGAAGAGGAAATAATATTCTGATTCACTTCCCGTGCAACAGATTTGTAAAACCAATAAAACCACCACCGCCCGTCGCAAATGTATTCGATATTTTTAGAGAGACACGTAGTTTCACGATCAAAAGCAATACTAACAGAGCATGAAATAGTTGTGCTGAATGTATCGAAAAAGAAGAAAAAACTTGAGTTCATCCACTCTAGCGACATTTTGTAATTCCAGACTTCGTTTTTACGATAGTGAGTCTGCTTAAGGAAGCTGCCGATCTATTTGGATTCCATATCGGTGCTCGTAACTTTCGGTTACATTTTATATCAAACCGGATGGCGGAGCTTAAATTTTATTGCCTGAAGAACTACGGATGAAAGTTAATTTCGACTTTTTGACTTTATATAAAAAATCAAGTCAAGTTTCACGAATTTTGTAAAGCGCCATCTGTTATCATTAATTTTTATTAGTCAGTGTCCTCCGATAGCTGACCACAAAAGCTAAAATGTAAACATTTTTCATGTGTTCGGTGGCGATATATAAACAACGTTTTTATTTTAATGTAATCTTTGTTCACAATTAGGCACGACCAACCAGGCGAAATCAAGGGTTGATTTCCTCTTCTACCACTACCATTATCGGCGGGAAAGCATTCCTCTTAAATATGTTTTATTCAAGTACCAAACATTACAGAGACAATTACCCAATTCTAGGACAAGATGTAATTAAGTAGTGATTGTTCTAAATAAATTAAATTAACTCTTAACATAAACAATTAATTTTTTTCTTATTAAGTGATTATTAGAATTCTTTGTTAATTTTAATTACACCCACAGTTTCAGAGTCAAATATATTAGCATTTACTGGATTACTTTGTATGCCATTACTCTTGATTCACGCACAATTAGGTTGATTCGGAAATGCCACGAAAATGGAATCTTACGGTTTGTCGACCGCAGGAATTTCAATTAAAGGTAGACATCCTTCTGCAGGGAAATCTATTGCACTGCTACCTGCGTAGTTAAATATTCGCAATTTTTAACATAAAGCAGCAAAATTTAACAACACACGTAATAACGTTTGAGGTATATAGATACCCCCTTAATCTATGTTAATGTTAACAAATTTAGTGATATTGTTGTCTCTTCCCGATTAAAATACATCTAAAAATGGGGTAAATATTCTTACTCCAACAAGACTAAGCTCAACTCCTATTTAACACCGTGCATACAATAAATATGTTATCCATGTTATCCATAAAAGAAACATGTTATCCATAATTCGTTAATTCAATAAATAAATGGTAAGTTACACTAAATAGTAAAATATTCTATTTGCTTTGGAGAAAGTCCTCACCGCGTTTAATCCAAAAAAGTAAAAATATTATCCCAAAGGTGCTTACTTTTCGTCTATTCTAGATTCTGAATTGGTGAGGGGGGTTAATAAGAATTCACATGCACCTAGTTCACAATTAGGCCCGTTGTACTACCCCCATGTTCAGCGTTCTTCCAGCCATCCCACCCTTTTGATGAAGCCAAGAACATCCGACAGAGGGGCACTGCGAATTCCAGTCATTTCAGATCAGAACTCCCCTAACATGGGACCTATGATCGAGAGTGCAGGGCAATCACAGAGGATATGCTCAACTCTTTCTTCCTCTAAGTTATAACCTCTGCAAATTGGAATGTCTGTTAAACCAATGCGATGCATATCTTTGTTTAGTTGCAATGTCCTGAAAGTTTTTCTACCAGTCTTCGTCTAGTTGCATACAGAATCGTGTCAGTTTGAACGAGGGGGACATTATAGCCTTTTTCGCTTGGTGACACTTGTCTAAATTTACCCATCTGTCGATATGTCGGTCCTGGGATCTTTGTTTCAATAAGGCATTAAACAGGTTTAATAACGGTGCTATGATCGGTTCGGGGCCCCAATAGGGCCGCCCCGAATCCTGTCTAGCCAATTCGTCTGCCTGTTCGTTGCCAAATGTTCCAACGTATCCTTTAACCCAAATGAGTTGTGTTTGGTCACTTGTTCTAGTGTGCCGTGACATTGGGGTGTTATCCCTGTTACTGTTTAGAGCCAAGAGTGCAGCCCTGCTATCGCTAGCTATCCTAGCGATTTTATTTTGAACATCCCAATCCAGAATTGCTCTTGCATCTTCTATAATGGCAACTAGCTCTGCTTGGAAAACAGTTGTCAGTTGGCCAAGTGCTATGCTCATGTGAAAGTCCAGGTCATCAGAGAAAATGCCTGCGCCTGTTTCTTCTAAAGTCTTAGATCCATCAGTGAAGATATCGGATTTGGTGCTTCTTCTAATTTATGGACACTAAAGAAAAAAGAAACAGTTTGGATCTATAAGAACTAAAGAACAATCTATAGATATTGAAGAAAGCGAAGATAATGCTGCTTTATAGACACAAAAGAAAATGAACAGGGCATAGGTCTGACCATACACATACGAAGGGAGTTCAAAGTATTCTCGGTATCGGGGTGATTTGCGACTGATGTGGGTAATTTATTTAGTGCATTAGCTGTTGCCATTATTTGAGGTTATACAAACAAAATGTCAAATAATTGTGATCATTAGTTCTCCAGTAACCCTTAGTGAAAGACGACCATAATGACTGACGCGACAATGTTGAAGAAAATCGAACACCGCGCTGTGATTAATTAATTAAAACAAGGAAAAAGTCAAAAAATTATTCACGAAGAGATGGTGGCCGTTTACCAAGAATCTGCGCCTTCATTATCTACTGTTCAAAAGTGGTCAAGTGAATTTAAAAGGGCAGAGAGAGCATTGAAGACGACCCCCGCTCGGGCGGGCCGGTTACTGCCACTACGGAAGAAAATGTAAAAAAAATTGAGAAGCTTGTATTGGAAGATGCCCGAATAAAAATGAAAATGTTAGCAGAGATGACTAACTTATCCGTTGGTACAATATTTACTGTTCTGCATGATTACCTTAACCTTTCAAAGATCAGTGCAAGATGGGTTCCGCGAATGCTTACTGCACCTCAGAAACAGGTGCGAGTCGTGTGCTGTAGGGAATTTTAGAGCTCTGTGGTGACAGTCCATCCAATATTTTCGACCGAATTGTGACTGGAGATGAAACTACGACCTTGAAAGTAAACAGGAATCCATGCAGTGGCATAAAAAGGGTGCTGACCCTCCGAAGAAATTTAAAGTCACTCCATCGGCCGGAAAAATCAAGGCCACAATGTTTTGGGACTCAAAGGGAATTTTATTGATCGAGTACACGAAAAAAGGTGAAACCATAAACGCACCATCTTACGCAACCACTTTGCATAATTTAAGGGAAGCAATTAAAGGAAAAAGGCGAGGAAAACTGACCGCAGTTGTGTTGCTTCTTCACGACAACGCGCCCGTTCACATGGCGCGTGTTTCGAAGGCTGCTGTGCGAGACTGTGGTTTCGAAGAAATAAACCACCCACCCTATAGTCCGGACCTCGCCCCTAGTGACTACTACCTATTTCCGAATTTGAAAAAAGACCTTCGTGGAAAGCGATTTTCCGACGATGAAGAGCTGCGGGCGGCAATCAACGCACATTTTTTGGACAAGGAAGAAGGGTATTTTTTTAACGGGGAATTAAAAAGTTGATTTCTAGATGTTATGAGAGATTACATTGAAAAGTACAAAATATTTCAAGTTATTATTTGTTTTCCTTACTGCCGATACCGAGAAATTTTGAACTCCCCTCGAAGATGTGTACAGGGAAGAAGTTTCTAATTTTTACTTTGGTAAGACGTTGGCAAAATGCGAACATTTCTTGGTAGATACTTTTTTTTTCAATCAGAATCTGTAGATTGTGGAATTAGAGAAGAGCGAGGAAGAGGACTTTAATTTTGCCATTTGATAATCAGTCTATACCTTTCATAGAAACACAACATATGTCCTACATACAAAGAAAACAGATATAGGGATTTTTATTGACATTCTCAATCTATAGATACTAAGGAGGAAGAAGCGAGTATATATGTAGGTGCGAGGGAGTCGACCACCGCCCCAAAACGAGGAGTTTCTTGTAGAGGATGAGGTAATGTCTACCTCCGAGACCTGTATTACTCCTCACCTTTTTTACCCGCAATCTAAGGGACGATCCCAGTACCCCCTCTCCTCCACCTACAGGCTGTTTGGTAACTTCATAAAAATAAATTAAACAATGAAAGTTTGCATGAAAATGAATAGAATAAACCATTTTTTATTGAACAAAGTGTTATTAAATTCTCGAGAAAATAAATAATTTTGTCTCTGGTTTAAGTTTATGATCTTTACGAAGAATATGAATGATGTAATTTATTGTAGTCATCGCCGGCCGGGCCGGGTAGTTAGAAGGTGTACGTTGAGTTGGTTGCATGGAAATTTACTGAAAAAAATGGCAGAATTTACAAATAGTGAGATTGTTGATATAATTCTAGTGTACGGTAAAAGTGAGCAAAACGCATTAGCGGCAAGGCTTTGTATGTACAGTATTTTCCAAACCGACGTTTACCACCAGTGCCACATTTCTCTCTGTTGTGCAAAAAGCGAGGGATATCTGAACTTTAAGGGCACGTCGCGGAAGAGGTGGAGGACGGCAGCGTCCACAACGCATCCTAAACAGAGAAGAAGAAATACTACAACTTATCGAGAAACATCCTTCGTTAAGTGTAAATGATATCTCAAGACAAACGTGTTTATCGTCCTCCGTTGTGTGGTGCATTCTTCGCGAACAACAATTACATCCGTACCATATTCAAAGAGTTCAGGCTTTGCTACCAGCCGACTATGCTCTACGCATACGATTTTGTCGTTAGTTACTACATAAACAACAGGCAAATGTGAATTTTGTTTATAATGTCCTGTTTACCGACGAAGCACACCCCATCTCTGGGGTGTGCTATTTTCGAAACGTGCATTTGCGGGCTGAGCAAAACCCTCACGCAATTCGTCGCGGCCATTTCCAATAACGGTTTTCTGTTAACGTGTGGGCAGGTATTCTAAACGGCAACTTAATCGACCCGTTTGTCTTGTCGAACCGTTTAGATGGTCTCCAATAAAATTTTCTACGAACTAATCTACCGGAACTTCTCGAGAATGTGAACTTAAATCTTAGAGCAACGATGTGGTTTATGTACGATGGGGCTCCATGTCATTTTCAACGAGAAGTACGTGCTCACCTCAACGAAATTTTTCCTGGTAGATGGATTGGAAGAAACGGGCCGATCAGGCGGCCTGAACGTTCACCTGATCTAAATCCGCTAGATTATTATCTGTGGGGACACGTAAAAGCATTGGTATTCGAAGAAGAAATCAACAGTTCCAAGGATTGAACGATTCGACAACAAAACATGTTTCATAACGCTTGTCAATCATTACTTCACCGGGCAGATTTGTGTTTACGAGCGCCCGAGGGTAGGAATTATGAATACTTATTGTGACTCAGCCGGCACTGAGCCAGAGATTCAAAACATTTGTCAATGCGTTATCAGTTGAGGATAAGTTTTATTTTGTTTTTATTTCCGTTTTTATTTAGATGCATTTAGGCAGACATCTCATGTCCAACACGCCATTATTTTCTTTTTCACGGAAGTTGCGAAACATCCTGTATATGTTCAGTGGAGGGAGGCCAAAGATGGCCTGTAAGGCGGCGGTAGGGGTGGATTTCAGCGCACCGGTAGCACTCATGCATGCCAGCCTCTGTACGTGCGAAAGCTCCGATGCTGTTGGCGCTAGTCGGGCTCTAGGTCACCAGACCAACGCTCCATAGCAAAGCATGAGCCTAATTACGACAGTGTACAGCCATAGGGCGGCTTTTGGTGATGGTCCCCAAATTCCGCCCATTGCACGGGGACACTGCCAAAAAGCGACGCAAGCCTTTGCTACTTTTCGTCTATTGGTAAATTCCGATGTATGAGAGGAAAAATTGATTGACTAGTATATACCTACCAACTAGGTGAATGCTTGCTTTAGAATAGAATCGTGATTTTATTTGCGTATTAAATATAATACCAACAAAAAGTGGGTAAAAAATAATGATTTAATAACAAATGACATCATGGATAATACATGCTTTATTTACCAGCGAATATTGTCAAGGCCTTATGAACTTTTTCCAGATAAGCTTAATATAATAGTGCAATAAGAAATTCAATTATTTCCATACAAAAGAACAAGGAATAAAAGATGTTATATTAAAAATGTGCATTCCTCTCTTTGGAGTAGTTAAAACAAGAGTTAAGATGCAAGTGCCTGCCCCAACAGTAAAGATTTATTTATTTTCTGGATAATACTAACTCCTTTAAGTATTGAAAAGCTTGATACTTTCTGTCTAGTACTAATGCATTTTGGAATACAAAATGCCTAACTCAGAAGATAATACTCTTTCTTTTCTTGGATACTATTAACTTTTTGAAAGGTAGGAATAACTACCACGAGGATTAAAATGCCACTTTTGAAGACTACAGTAACACTTTTTAAAGTTAAACGTCCTAACTCCATTTATTTTAACGCCAGAAATGGATGAACGCGAGAGAATACCGTAAAGGAGTTGATAAAGTGTTAGTATTATTAACTCCAGATTTTTATGTGTGTACACATATATCCTATTATACAGTTCAGTCTTTGTTTCATTCATCTCAATAATTTTTGGGGAGTTTTGCTGAACTTATGCCAAGTCGTGTGTGTGTGTGTGCATAATCAATACCTTAAAACCTGTCTTGATGATTTAGTACTGCGTCATTTTGGAAAATTATTTCCATTGATTTTTAAATTTTATTTTTACAACGCTTGAAAACCGATCGAAATTCTCTCGTTTATTTTTTAGATCTGTAAAGTAATTCTCCTAAAATTTATTCCGCGGATAAAAGCGTAAATGAGTGGGAATCGTAGAGCAAAACAATAACAGTAAATTCGCTTTAATAGGGATTTGTATAACATCAGGGTTTTATTTTTACTCCTATTTGAGAATGCCTCGCTTTCAAACAAATTATTTTTCATTGCCTAGTTTTTTTTTTATTGTTTGAACGCATGGAATTTCAAACGTGTTGTTCATTAAAAACTGCATTCCAAAAAAGTAGAAAGTTTCAATTAGTCTGAGATCTGAGAAGTATGTATGTACATTGGTGGCCAAGTAAATCGTTACGAGTTTCGTTTGAAAGATTAACTGTGGGTTTTATTTCAGTGAATCTGAAATATGCGACTGAAGAACCGGAGTGAGGCGCCATGAGCCATGCGTTCGGGCAGCTGGGCGGCCGCTGTGGTGTTCGCCGGACTGCTCGCGGTCGCCGCCGCTCTGCCCCCTGTCATTAAAATCGGTGAGTGTAAAATTTCACCCCCATAAAGTCTGTCACAATAAATGGGCACTCGTCTACATCATTTGCGGCAAATTTCAATATGAAAGATACAAAAGAAACAAAATATATGTGTACTAATGAACAAAAATAATTGCATTCAAACGCATGATTAATATGTACATAATAAATATGATATACAATAACATAAAATATATCAATTGTTTATTGAATTAGTTCTCTTGTGATTTATTTTATTTTATTTAGTTATTTATATTTCTTAACGGGTGTTGCCGTTACAAAACAGAAAAGCTCGTTCTTTCTTGCGCCCCCAAAAGGTTTACAAGTTTTACGTTATTAATTACTATTCACAGGCGCAAACTTTTAAACCCTCTTATACTTTTAAACCCCCTACGAACGTAGAGGTGAAGTAACGATGATCAAGTGGAAACTTGAGCATTTCGTAATTACATGCGAAAGTTCTCAATCAAGAAGGGTGTCATATATCGACTGGTAAACAATTAATAATGTTGCCTTACGTCGTGAAATAATAAATTTTATCTGAATACAAAATTACGTACAATATCGAAGCGTATAATAATTTATCACTTTTTCTTAATTTAAATTCTCTAAGACTGATTGAAACTTCTTTTAAATGCAAAATAAATTTCTATTAAATCCAGAACATCTTCAAACCAAATTCTATGAGATAAGATGCAACGCATCGCAAGAACAAGAACAATAATCGAACTTATTTTCTATCATACCTTTGAAATCCTCGTATAACATTTAGTAAAATAAATTTCATTAAGTCTCCTCTGAGGATTCCTTCGAAATTAAAAACAAAAAAAAATGCGAACGCGCCCGGCATTAAACAAGCATTTGTATGCAGAGACCGAGAAATTCTTGTAGACAATGCAATAGTGAGAATAAAAATGAATTATGTTTGCCCATTACTTCTGCCTCTATGGCGGCAAGTAAAATTTACATTACGCTTTATGCTGTCACAACCCCGCCATAAAATAGGAGAAAAAAAATTAACAAAGGCAGGCAGGGTTTTTATACTGCGGAAGGTTTTCGTGTTAACCTAATCGGCCGGAATTTATCGAAAGTTACGTAAGCAAGAAGTTTATAGTTACTGTAAAAATAAATATCATCAAATGTAAAAGGCTAAAGACAGGATTCAAAAAAAATACTTTGAAGAAACTCCAGCCGGAAGTTTTCAGCACCTTCAGAGAAAACTTTTTAGAAAACTAAATTTATTTCGACGTAAATTTGTCACATAGACAGGCTAAAGGATGGAATTATGCATACAGCGAACCTAATATTTTAGGGTTCCGTTCAATGAAATATCGAATTATTCTTCTGCGGCCTTTCTGTAAGAAATAAGTCAGGTCGGGAAGCTGCGCAAACAAAAAAAGAGTAAAATATGTGAAGATCGATCGGCTTGCAATTTAAGCCCTATTATTAGATTGGACTAAAAAGAAATTCCCTTCTTGAATATAAGAGACGGCGAACGTAATTAAAAGCTAACAGTTTGGAAAGCTTCGTTATTAAAGCAATTTATTCTTGCTACTCAAATTATAATTCTACATGTAAATTGTTAACATGTATAAAGTATAATTGAATAACGTTAAGTTATTTATTCCTTTACTATTTATTATTTATTTGTTTATAAGGGTGAAAGTGAAAGTAGGTTTTTCTGCAAAAACAAAACGTCGATTCTACTTGATGCGACTTATAAATACCGAAGGCGGTGGAAGTTGCAAGAGCTTTAGGTAGAATACAGCAAATCGTTTATGGCAGCATTATCAGAAACTTGGTGATCTACAAGAACAATCTCCAACGAATCTACGATTTAGAATTGATTTTTAAAACCAGAAGAATATAAACAAATTTTTAGCTTAAATTGTTATCCTCCTAATGGATAAAGTTTTACCTGAAAAGTTGTAATGCTTAACAAACTTAGTGTTACTTGAAGTATTGTAAATAAGGGTTTGATCGCTTGTTATTGGGTCAAATCATAAACCATTTTAATACCATGAAAACACATGAAAGTCAAAAGTTCTGGAAAGACTCCGAAGTAAGCTGGGCTCGATTGCCTGACACAATTGTTTCAGGAAATCCTTCATAAATAAAGACTTTGCTCAGACCTATTAAAGTAGCTTCTATAGTTATGGATACTTTGAATATGAAACTACCACTATCAACCAATATTGGTTCGAGAAACAATCGGCATAGTCAATATGATCCGTTCTTAGGTTTTTTTGGTTTAGGCCAAGGTTTGCATTCGCGTTAGGGCACTGATTGATTTATTCGACGAGCTTCATATTTTTTACAGAGCTCTTCAATATCAGAATTAATGCTTGGCCACCAGCAATGATGGTGTACGATTTGTTTCATACGAACAATACAAATTGACCATAATAAAGTAAATGTATCAACTTGTTGTGTGAAGATAGCGGTGCAATGACTCGATTTGCCAAAGAAGAACACCATTATATCAAATATAATCGAATAATCAAAATACGGTTTTAGTGCGTCATTCTTGTGATATAGGAACCATGGCTATCCAAACTTTTGATGTTTGATGTCTAAACATGATTTCATTTGGTGATGGAATTTCACTACATATAGTCGTGTTTCTGTATTCAAGTAACGCTATATTTGGTTCACGATTACTGTCTTCTATTTTCTTAAACATTCTTTTGATCGTCTTTATGTAAGCTTCTGCTATAGCATTTGATTCGGGATAGATTGGACGCCATTCGAAGTCCCTGAAGTAAAAGGTAGATTACTAAGGGAAGAAAATTTAATCTTGGACAGGAGCATTGAGATATGTAAGGTTGCAGAACTTGCACAGATTCAAGTAAAAACACTCGATGAAAACACGAAAGTACACCTAATAAAGTCAACATACCTCAAGACTCGAGAACAAACAAACAAAAGAAAGGGACGGCAGTTTCCTAATCAGACAACAAGGCACGAGAACAGTTTCGGGAAGTCCACATCGTTGCAGGGCAAAGCAACTCGTGCAACAGCATACGTGGAAGAGAACCAGAAGAAACCACAGCAGCGTACATGTTCTAAATGCGGAATCAATGTCCGGTATACGGTAAAATTGGCCGTTTTTGTAATAAGAATAATCATTTTGCAAAAGTTTGTAGAATAAGAAAAATAAATAGTGTAGAATCAAGCGAAAGCAATTTGCCAGATAAAGTAGATTCTTTTTTTATTGGTTCATTGTTTAATCAGGATGCAAACTTTGATTGGTGTGAAATGATTATTATAAATTATAAATATAAAACTAAAGTAAAATATGATACCGGTGCGCATTGCAATGTAATATCGCTTAATCAGTTAGCAAAAATAGGAATTTGTAATCCTATCCTAGAGAAAATATCAGTTAAACTTAGTGCCTTTGGTGGTAGTAAAATCAAAGTAGTCGAAAAGTATCCTTTAACGTGCAACTTCCACAGAAAGAAAAGAAAATTTTAGATTTAGTAATTGAAGGCAATTTAAATACTCCAACCATTATTGGATTACCGACATTAACAAACTTAAAGCCAATTAAACGCATTGAAGTTATAAATCAAGGCAATGAAATAAAAAAATATAAAAATATTTTCTCTGGGAAAGGATATATCAATAATTATAAATATGATTTTAAACAAGTAGAAAGCGGAAAGGGAGTCATAATGCATTCAAGAAAAGTACCTTAAAAGTTACTCAGGCCATTAAAACAAGAATTACAAAGAATGGAAAATGCAGGTATTATAAAAGAAAGTTGAAGGTCCATCAGACTGGGTAAATCAAATGGTAATAGTAAACAAATCAAACGGTGGTCTCCGATCCATTATATTTGAGCAAAACTATAAAAATAGAACATTTTAACATCCCAACCTTCGAACAGTTATGTTCTCAAATGCGTGATGCCAAAGTGTTCACAACTTTAGACGCTGATCGCACATTTTGGCAAATTAAATTAAATAACAAAAGTTCTGATTTAGTCACTTTTAACACACCATGCTGTTTGACTTCACTTTTATCAGTGTTACCAACTTATGTCACACTTCTTAACTTTTGATCCATCATTGTCTTGGACGCAAAAGCAATTGACTTTTCAGAGCCATCGGGAAAGTGATGAGAAAAAGCTGCGCCAATGCCATATAACGACCCATAAGTGGGAAGAATTATAGGCAAATTTGGATCTGACATTTATAAGTGTATCCTTAAGTGCAGAAAAAGTATTTTGCTGATGTGCCTTCCAATAATTGCAAACTGTATTCTTTCTTCGCAAAATATTCAGAGGATCAGCTAATTCTGCGAACTTGGGAGTGTACTTGTGGTAATAATTGTTTTATATGTTTGCTTTGGGCATCAATCACGATGATTTTTAGTAGCTGGATCTAAATTATTAGACAGCACAAAAATCCATGGTCAGCAGTGAGATTCGAATTCACGTTGCCCGAGTGACACGACTTCCATAGTCGGCTATGCTAATTGCTAAGCCACTCGGTGGTAATACTTAATTTTACCTAAAAATGATCGTACCTGAACCTGAACTGTATATTTATGAAAATCTAGATAAGAAATATAATGTAACTGGCGCTGGCGTATTCTTTGATCTGTCTAAAGCATTTGATCTGCTGGATCATAATATTTTACTAACTAAAGTGGAAGCTTATGGTATACGTGGCATAGCATTAGGCATATTTCGCTCGTACCTGAATAACCGCAGTCAGGTTATTTAATTAACATCAAAATACAATGGTTTAACGAAGACATGAATCTTCAAGATCGCCTATTAATCGTGGATTTCCTCAGGACTCTATTTTAGGACCTATATTGTTTGTGATTTATTCAATGATCTGTCAAGATAATTAACCTCGGGACACCTCTCGCAATACGCAGATGATACAAATGTAATAATTGGCAATCGATTGGTTGCTGAAATCGCTAAAACGAGCACTGATGTTGTGTGCAATATGAATCTATGGTGTTCTATCAATAATCTTTGACTCAATCTGGAAAAAACAAATGTGATAATGTTCAAAAATCATGTACCTGACTACAGCATTTATGTTAAACATGATAGCAAATCTCTGTCACTTACAAATGCTGTTGAACTTCTGGGCCTTCAAGTTGATTCTAGGCTAGATTGGGAATTGGATTCTTCTAAACTCAGCAAGAAATTGTGTTGTGCATTTATGCTATAAATAACTTAATGTTAGAAAGGCATCACTAATAACAGTAATAACATTTTATTTTGCTTATGTTGAGTTGAGATTACGTTATGGGTTAATGTTCTGGGGTTCAAGCAGTCACTTCACAAATCTATTTGTGCTGCAAAAGAGAATTATAAGAATTATATGTGGTGTATCGTTGACTAGTCCTTGCAGACCATTATTTAAGCAACTGGGGATACTACTATTAGCCAGCTTATATATCCTAGAGCTAGCTAATTTTGTAAAACAACATGAACACTTGCATTCTCGGAATGCGGATTTGTCTGCCAATATGAACACCAGGAACTGTAATGATTTCTATATTCCCAGTCACAGGTCAACACTATATCAACGAGGTGCTCATTACAGGGCCATAAAAGTTTTTAATGCACTGCCTCCTATGATAAAAAACGATAACTTAAAGCAATTTAAAACCTCAATTAAAAGCTACTTACTTTCGAAGAACTTCTATGATATGAGAGAATTCAGATCTACATAAATCGAAACGTCATAACTCATAACCACTGCTTCGTCTATCATTTACGTAGGTCGGTAATGTACATCTCTGTGCTCATAGTTACTGGAACTATTATTTTTGATGTTTTTTTTCGTTTGTTTTGTCTCTGTTATTTTACGTTTTATTTTATGTTACAATATTCTATATTACATAATCTTATATTTATATTTGTAATACTTCATGGGTATCTATCTACAATTATTCTATCAAAGAAAATGTAATTTTTATTACGTATGTTACATATGAAATTTTGAACTTTGTGTATAGATTATTGTAGCCTTATGACAATGTCCATACCTTCGGATACGTGACAGTAAATAAAACAAACAAATCCTTTGGCCGTAGTAGCTTACGAACAGTCTTGATCTGGTTTCGGATGGCTGAGACTATGTTTCCCAAATATTCTATTTCATCCTTAAGGAATCCATATTTTTTAAGATTACAACAAAGGCCATGCTAATTCAAACGTTTCGGCAGCTCTTTGAGTGTATGTAAATGTTCTTCCCTTACCCACGACAAAAAATATGAACATTTTTGGAAGTCATCCTGTACTCCATGTGCCTCAAAATTATGATTTCCCACTGAGCAGAATTGATGAGATGAAAAATATTGATGTGTGCTGCTGAACTGTCGCAAAGAAATAAATTACTTATTTTCCTTTTTTTTTTCTGAAAACTTCTTATGGAAGAGAAAGTTTGAATAAATAAAATCTTATTTCCGCCAGAAACGTTTCCCGTTGCCGTAAAACTTGTCAACGCTAATTTACCAGCAAAATAACTTGCAGGCTTCTCAACGCCCGGGCATGATTTAATACCGAACCGAAATGGTACGTACGTAATTGGGCGTACTTACTACTCCAAAACACAAAACCCGCTTCAAATAGCGTCCTCCGGAATACACTCGCATTGTCTGTATGACTTTGTTCGCTAATTAAGTCGGAATATTCGCAGTGAGTTGTAACACAATTACAAGAGTGCGAAACTCGGTTACAATTGATTAGGAGCGTGAAAAAGAGCTGATTCGATTTCGAAATTAAATCAAATAAGGCGAGCGCAAATGCAAACTTAATTACAATATATGCACAATATAGAATTTAGTTTGCTCACGAACGTGCACCTATCATATTTCTCGACGCTTGCAGAAAATTCTCTATACCTCTATTGTGAAATACAATACTGGTGATTTGAAGTATTTTTCTTCAGTCTTTGTTGAAATTCAAAAGCTGGATGATTTTCATACTAGCTCTGTATTAAATAACTTTTAGTTAGAAACTGCATGGCAAGTTTAAAAAAGATCTATATCGTCTTTAAACCTTCTAGAGATGGATGGTTGCGTGTAAAGGGGTTGTAACTTATGGTCTCTCGTAATATGTGGTTCAATGTGTAGCATTCGTTCGATCTCTCTAACGAGACCGACCTTGCTGACAGCGGAACTTGATGTTCTTCTTTCGCTATGTGTTTCGTGATAAGATAAAATCCCTTACCGAGAAAGTAAACGTTGCACATTTCATGTGTTTCACTAAGTAACCCACTTCAAAGAAATTCGTAATTAACTATAACTGTTTGTTAGTGAACAAGAAAATAACTGAAAAATAGAAATGTCTATTTATTATATATAGTACTACATTTCAAATAGTTTCCCATATCATATTATTTTCCAAGCTTATTTTATTTTCTATACAGATAAGCTCCTGCAGTTTCGTCCAATTTAAAAGCTTATATATTCAAGTGTACCTCGGCATTTCCGTTAAGCCAATCTCTGTTACTGATTTAAAATTTTCCAATTCGGGTTTTTCTGATTCAGCAGCATTGAAACAAACACGACTTTAACCTGGACTTCCCGTTTCATAAAACTTTATGTATTGTTCGTTCGCAAAGTATAATTCTGGATTTCCTCATTTATCTAGGTCACGTCGTGTCAATTTCACGCTCGATGTATTATATCGATGTTTTCACCGAGCGGTCCTGTAATGACACATATCTGCGATGACGTGTTTATGTTGCGTGTTCTTCTTCTTGAGGTTGAATGTTCTTTTTTTTAATTCAAACGTAAATAAATAAAATAATTTCTGTCCATGAGTGTACATTCCAAATAATCTTAACAAAATCTTGAATAGGTTTATTCATTTCATTTCCGAGTTTCGATTTATTATTATGCGGAACTATCCAATACTATTTTTTTTAACTTTTGACAAACATGTCATAAATCGTTTCCTTAAAACTATCGTAGTGCTTCCTCAGCATCACGATGAAGCCGGGTATAAAATCTGCGCGCTTACTGAGCGTTTTATTTAGTTTATTATACAATCGTAAATACAAGCTGTTTCGCAACTTCGTGAAAAAAAATAATGGCGTGTTGGACATGAGATGTGTGCATAAATGCATCTAAATAAAAACGGAAATAAAAACAAAATAAAACTTACCTTCAACTGATAACGCATTGACAAATGTTTAGAATCTCTGGCTCAGTGCCGGCTGAGTCACAATAAGTGTTCAAAATTCCTTCCCTCAGCCGCTCGTAAACACAAATTTACCCGACGAAGTAATGATTCACAAGCGTTATGAAACATGTTTTGTTGTCGAACAGAGAGAAATGCGGCGTTAATACGATCGTTCAATTCTTGGAACGTGTTGATTTCTTCTTCGTATACCAACGCTTTTACGTGTCCCCACAGATAATAATCTAGCGGATTTAGATCAGGTGAACGTGCAGGCCACCTGATCGGCCCGTTTCTTCCAGTCCACCTGCCAGGAAAAATTTCGTCGAGGTTAGCACGTACTTCTCGTCGAAAATGAGGTGGAGCCCATCGTGCATAAACCTAAGCTCTAAGATTTAAGTTCACATTCTCGAGAGGTTCCGGTAGATTAGTTCGTAGAAAATTTAAGTATTGGAGAGCATCTAAACGGTTCGGCAAGACGAATACCTGCCCACTCGTTAACAAAAAACCGTTGTTGGAAGTGGCCGCGACGAATTGCGTGAGGATTTTCCTCAGCCCATAAATGCATGTTGCGAAAATTGCACACCCATCTCTGGTAAAAATAGCTTCGTCGGTAAACAGGACATAATGAACAAAATTAGCATTTGCCTGTTGTTTATGCAGTAACCAACGACAAAATCGTATGCGTGGAGCATAGTCGGCTGGTAGCAAAGCCTGAACTTTTTAAACATGGTACGGATGTAATTGTTGTGCGCGAAGAATGCGTCAAACAACGGAGGACGATAAACGCGTTTGTCTTGAGATATCACTTACATTTAACGAAGGTTGTTCCTCGATGAGTTGTAGTATTTCTTTTTCTCTGTTTAGGATGCATTGTGGACGGCAGTGACGTGCCCTTAAAGTTCCAGTATCCCTCGCTCTTTGCACAACAGAGAGAAATGTGGCACTGGTTGGCAAATGTCGATTTGAAAAATGCTGTACATACAAACGCCTTGCCGCTAATGCGTTTTGCCAACTTTCACCGTACATTATAATCATGTCAACAATCTCACTATTTGTAAATTCTGCAATTTTTTTTGCAGTAAATTTCTGTGCAACCACCTTACCGTACACCTTCAAACTACCCGAAGCGGCCGACGATGACTAACAATAAATTACATCACTTAAACATCATAAAGTTAAACCAGAGACGTTCAAACGGTTTACCCGTTCGACAAAAATTATTTACTTTATCGAAAATTTAATAACATTTTGTTCAATAAAAAATGGTTCATTCTATTCATTTTCATGCAAACTTTCATTGTTTAATTTATTTTCATGATATTACGAAACAGCCTGTATAAGTGAAATTAAATATTTTTTTATTAATTTCTTGAATTCCTGATAGAAAAACTCTTTTTGTAAATCCGTTTTTATTATACATTATTTGTTGTCTCTTCCTTAAATGCGCGATCACTTACCAAAAGAAAAAAATGAGGGCATGACAATTGTTGAGAAGCCCCAAGAACACGTTTCCTGTTTTGGCAGAAAAATAGGTTTAGACGAGGAAATCAAATCCGCTATCCTTAAAACAAAAAGGTTTTTGAGAAAAATGAGATCGACAATAACATATCAACAATTATGAAAGCAGTACTTAATATTAAAAAATAAATAATATAATCAAGAATCATAACTCTTCCAAAAATGTTGCTGATGTGAGGAGGATAACAAAAATGATAAGATTTGATAGAATAAGAAACGAATATATAAAATTTTGCAGAATTTGTTGTTAGGTCAAAAATTGATCGCAGAATGCCGTGCTCAAAACTATTGAAAACATTAAACAAACTATACACAGGAAGAGATATTAAGAAATGTAACAACAAGTAAGAAAGTAAACTTAGTTTAATAGATTAAGCGAGCTGCGGAGTCATAAAGCGGGACAAGTCTTGTAGCAAATTTTGTATTATTTCGATAGTGTAAAATTTCCTTAGTGAACAGTTGTCAATTGTAATTATTTACATTTACGTTCACAAACATCATGTATCGTTATGCTAGCGAAAATAAGAGAAAGAATAATACGGGATTTGGAGAATGGCTGGTCTTTTAGATGAATAGAATTAAAAGAAAATGGGAGACAGAACAGAGCGTCAAAAGAAAAGACAGAACGGGACGAAAAAGGAGCACGACTAACGAGGAAAACGTTGAATTGCTTAATTTTTAAGGGAAAACCCATTTGAGACCGCAGTGAGTGCTTGTTCGACAGTCAATTATTCAGCTACTACAAGAACGGATACAACGTAGTGAAATTGCTCCTCGGAAACCTTTTATATCTGAAGAAAATAAGCGTTTAAGAGAAGATTTCTGGAAAACGATTATTTTTTTAGATGAAAAGGTAGAAGATATTATGTTATTATTGTACCGTTTATGAAGGGCACTTAGTAATTACTAAAGGAGAAGGCTGAAGAACGTCAGGCATTTATAAATCTCTTGAAGAGAAACACTACAGAATCTACAGAAATTATCTCATCAAACTGTTTCCGTGTGTGTGACAAACCCCACAATGTTTCCGTCATTCAATGCTTCACAAGATCGATGGGAATCATATCTTTTTCGACTGAATCAACACTTTGAGGCCAATGAAACTGCAGATGACAAAAGAAAAAGGGCACATCTTTTGACATGGTTGTGAAAAGAAGCTTACGATATTTTCGCGAAGAAACTGGGTCCACATGAGCCACAAAAGCCACATTTCTTAGAGTTACGCGATATTTTGACATTACATTATAAAAAATCAGTACACGTGCTGACATCAAGGTACAAATTTCAACATCAATCATATTGGATAACAAAACTCCAAGGTTTGGCACAAAACTGTAAATTTGTTTGTGAAAATGCCGAATGCCATAAACCATATGCTGATCAAGTGATACGTGATATTCTTGTTATTCATACGCTGGATGACAGAGTACGAACACAAGCACTTCAGTTTTTGGATCCGGCGTTTGGAGAAGTTTGTTCGATTGCAAAAAATTACGAAGCTACTATGGAAAACCGAAAAACCATAAGCAGTGAAGAAAAGCTATCAGAAATACATGCTATGACGGATACCTACAAAACCAAACATCACAAAATACGTCAAATTGTAGCAAATCGTCAGCATAATTTTCAGAAATTTTCAGAAGACTAGAAGGCAGGTAGGTGCAAACTATTCCCTCGTTGTCCAAAATGTGAAACAGAACACAATCGCAAGAATTGTCCACACAAGGCAGCTGTTTGTAATACGTGTGGTAAGACAAGACACATAGCTTCTGTTTGTGAAGCAGCGGAACTTTGTCAGAAAAGGAAACAGCGAAAAATTCACTATTCGTGAGTGATAAAATCATGGATGTGGAAGAAGAAAAGAAGGAGCCGAAATTTCTAGGACCGAAATATAAACGTATTATTATAGTAAACGGCAAGCCAATTGAATTTCAACTGGATAGTGCTGCTACATGCACCGTTATTGGATTGCCCGGATACAAGATACTTGGTTGTCCTCCACGGCAAGAAATTCGTACAGTGGATATTTGAATTTAAAAGGTCGGTGCCAAGTAAAGGTTCAGTTGGAAAATGAGACCAGATGTCTCAAATTAATAACTATAAATTGTAAAAACCAAGCGAATTTGTTCGGAACTACTTGCACAAATGTATTTGGTTTCGATTTTGTACATGTATAAAGTATATAAGGTCACAAACTTCGAAAAAATGTTTACCAGTTTTACAAGTAATAGTTTTCTTTGGGTCAAGAGTTTCTCGGAACTTCTACCTCCTTCCATGTTAATGTTTCTACTTTCTAATGTGTTAATTTAAACATTATTACTTCTCTGCAGCCTTGACAGTTATCATCTGTTAAGATCATACACGGAGACCAGTTTATTTTCCAATAAGATAATTCAACAGTGCATACGTCGCGTGTTGTGCAAGAATGGTGTACTAATAATAACGTAATAAATTACCTTAGCCCAAAATTCTCAAATGCAATTATTAAACGCTGTAGAAGACGTTTTGGAAAGTTTGAATATTTAATATATTAAAAATCGTTAATTCAATTGAATGGCTTCGTCACGAAATCTTAAGAATTTTTACTTAGGTTAATTTTTTTTCTGTGGAGTTATAAAATTCCAAAAAAACACTAATACATTTTCAACTAATACTGTTTCACTGTTTTTTTTTTAATTTATACGATAAGATTTTTACCACAAACAGAATGAATGCATAATAAGAACTATAGAGTATAAAAATAAAATAAGTTAATAAAATTATAAATAAGTTTATGATTCTATTTTAGTTCCTTTTATTTCCGAATTTATTACTATGCGGAACTATCAATACTATTTTTTTCTTTTTCCGAACTTTTCACAAACATATCATAAAACGTTTCATTAAAACCACCGAAGTGCTTCCTCAGCATGACGATGAAGTCGGGGCATAAAGTCTTAGGTCGCATAAAATCCGCGCGCCTACTAAAATAAGCGTTTTATTTTCAGGGGCAATATTTACAGAGGACCAGAGAGACAGCAGTACTGAATTAGCTTTCAAATATGCCGTTTACAAAATCAACAGAGATAAAACACTTCTGCCGTACACATCCCTCGTATATGACATCCAATACGTGCCGAGAGATGACAGCTTCCATGCCAGTAAGAAGGGTAAGTAAGCGAGGGTGTTTGCATTTAAGATTGCACAGCCTAATTTATAGCTCAATATATTTATTTATTCATGTGTTAATCGTGCCCGCTGTATCGTTTCGAGTAATTAGCTTCAGTTGGAAGATTATTTCAGCTTCCTTAGATAAAAGCACACAATCTGAAGTTTCCATACTTTAACTGACAATGAGTTGAAAACAAACATCTCTATAAAAAAAATTATACATTAGGTATCATCATCGATAAAAATGTAAGGTCGCACCTCCTACAAAAGTATGGAAAAAGTGTGATTACAATATTCACTCTATTACCAAAGAACAAAAAATAAAATATTCTTAACGATCTCAGCTGACAAGATGAAACTATATATGTCACGTATGAGTAATTGAGAAGCTGACTATAAAATTAATCTCTTTCGAAACGATCCACTTTAAACCAAATTAAACATTTCTTGCCAACTGTTGAAAACAAGTACCGAAAAATAGATTCATCTCGCACACGAAAAATATCAATATTTACACAAGCAGCTATTATTTACAGAACGAAATGTAGTACCCTAAGGTTATTTACAAAAAAAAATCAATTCGTAAAAATCACAGTTTTTAATGATATTTACATTAGATTTAGTTTGCAATTCTATGCGATTGTGGATTGTAAAACTTTTTTGGACTGGACTGCTTATGACGTTATTGATTGAGGCTCAATATACTTTCATACGCGCATGAAGTCGATTTTACTCACGAAGTACATACATACAGCAAAGCGTAAATTGTTCATAAATGAAGATTGCACAAACATTACACCCCTGACTATAATTAACTTCCGCGGAGAATGTATGTGGTGTAACTGTCGTTCCTTTGTGAAGAACAGCATGCATAGGTCATAAACTTCGTCTAATGTGCCACTTTCACTATATTGCCTTACAAAATGGCCGCCTACTAGGATAATAAAAACCCTCTGTTCTAAAAAAAAAACAATCTCCAGAGTATGATACAAAGGGAAGTTCGGCGTAAATGTTCCTCATTTGATGATATTGATGAAATAATTACCATGTTAAATGAACAAACGGCAACGTAATTGAATTACATTATGTAGATGCATACCTCTATCACAGAGAATTTCATAAAAGCAATATTTACAATGAAATATTCAATATTGTAATTCATGTACATACATTATATCAGAAATATAAACAGCAATGATATACAATAAGTGTCACGCGCCTGTAGTCGCATCGTTAGTGTCTAACCGTAGGGTGGCTACACGTTCCGTAAATGATTTCTTGTTGTAAAATGTTGCAGATAATGAATCAGATTACCTATTTATTTAAAATCATGCAAGACTTTGTAAATAAATGGAAGATGGAAGGACAATATCAATTTATTTGTTATTGAGAGCCTTTAATAAATTTTACACGCAAACTTTTCTTCATTTCAGCATGCAATCAAGTTCGATTTGGTGTTCAAGCAGTATTTGGGCCGTCAGATCCCTTACTGGGTGCTCATATTCACTCCATCTGTGATGCTCTTGATATTCCTCACCTGGAGGCCCGTCTTGATCTTGACTCTGACATTAAAGAATTTTCAATCAACTTGTACCCCGCTCAACACTTACTTAACTCAGCCTTCCAAGATGTAATGACGTTTCTGAACTGGACGCGGGTGGCAATAATATACGAGGAAGATTACGGTAAGTAGCTCTCTGTATAGTGTAAATTGAATTTTCCGCAGCTACTTTAAGCGCGAAAATATCCAAGATGCGGCCACGGAATTGAGTCCCTTGAAATTATTAATGCATTGCAGTGAACAAAGCCGTAAATTCGAAATCTAATATGCATTCAATTTTCAACACTGTCGAACATAATAGAATTTTTGCAGCAAAAACTGCAACGGCCTTAAAGGGGTCGGATAGAAAACTCAATGTTCGCCGAGATACGTTTTTCCGGGACGGACGGGAAGATAAATCTAGAAAATTATCCGCCGTTATCTCTATTATCGATTCGCGGAACTTAATAAATTTCAGCGCACAAATTACAGCTTGCTTCGAATTTTAAATTAAAGGGGGCCAAATTTCGATTTAATAAATAATGATTACACAATTTAAATTATAAATTGATAAGAATTAAGTTAATCCAAAATGTATGGCCATTTTCTTTACAATTCAAACTATCGCAGTTAATTTAAAAAATACGGTGTTCAAATATATAGATTTTTATTTTTTGTAAATCGAGAACACGAAACACTTAGTACTTTATTAGATGAATGACAGCAAAAAGTAATATATTATCCTGTTTTTGCGTGTAGGAGCCGGAAAAGATAAATGAGCGATTCGGGAACTCGTGAAATCTTAGGTTTCCAGGAAACCAGGTGAACCGGATGAACGGCCTGAATTCAATCGCTGCTTGTCACTCGTCATGTGGAGTGTACAATTAGAAAAACGGCAAAAATATTATTTGGGTTGTTTACCTGATCACTTCAAGACGAAAATTTTCTATGCGTTTTATTTTATTTTATTCAACGTAGCTCTCAAATATTTATTACCATTTTGGAACTAATTGCAATTGAATTTAAACACCTAATTGTCAAAATATTTAAACTATTTTCCGGTCAAGAAATCAAAGGAACAAACTGATATCTGAAGAGACAGATGGTTATTTATATTGACAATGGACGAACGAAATCAAAAAATCGGCAATGATGACAATAAGAATGGACTGGACTCTATTACCTATCACTAAAGTTCAGATTTTTATGCACAAGAAATGTTAAAAATATGTGCATAAATATGTCACGTTTTCTAAAAAATATGTTAAAAATATGCTCTCGTACTTAAATTTATGCTCTTTTAAGTATGTTGCTTCTGATGAAATAAAACAACAAGTAATCAAAACATTTAAACATAAAAATAATAATAATTTTACAGAACATTTTTCATTATCTATGATAATAACTACATTAAATAAAAATAATAATAATTCTAAACTACTCAAAATTAAATAGGGATATTGACCTAACATGTAATTCCATTTAAGAAAAAACTTTTTGCATTTTTTATACACACCCCACAAAAATTATCGCACCTCCCTGAAAAATCGGTGTTTTTCCAAAATGAATATGCATAAAGGCAACATACTTGATCTATATCATGTAGAAATAGATTTTATTTACTTATCTGCAAGCACGAACATCGATAAGATTTTTTTTGGCAACTTTTCTTTTAATGCAAGAAAAAGCTGCTTATACCCATTTATTTCAGTTTATTTTTAATCGCGTTTGTTAATGGATATTTCACTTGTTCAATATAAATTTGACATAATGAATGTTCCTCAACGTGTTAGCTACCACCTGACCGACGAGGAAGCTGTCCGCGCATTTGCTTTGCTATAGGATGGCCGTAGCCAGCGTTATGTGGCGAGAGTCCTAGGTGTTAACCATTCTACCATTGTTAGGCTGGCACAAAAACACCAAGAAACTAGCAGTGTTAACAGAAGGCTAGGACAAGGCCGTGGAAGGGTGACATCCGTCTAACAGCGCTCCGCACTAGGCATTGCACTGCTCGATTGCTTCAAAGGTAGATGTTAGTTCCCAAAGATGTGGAAATTTCGCTGCAAACGGTAAGAAACCGTCTTCGTGACGACAATATTCGGGTTCGTGTCCCTGCAAGAGCACCACTACTCACCAGACGACATCGGGTAGCTCGTTTAGCTTTTGCTAGGGAACATGTGAATTGCAATATTGGAGATTGGCAGAATGTGATATTCTCGGACAAATCAAGATTCTGTCTTTATTCAAATGACAAACGAATGCCGGTGTATAGAAGACCTGGGGAACGATATCTTCAAAGTAACTTTGTTCCCAAAGTGAATTTTGGTGGAGGTTCTGTAATGGTTTGGGGTGCAATCTCTTTGGAAGGTCGTACAGAATTAGTGCCGTTGCATGGGGTCGTATGACGGCTGTGCGTTACATTACTGACATCCTAGAGCCATATGTTACACCGTAAGGTCCATTTATTGGTCCAGATTTTGTGTATATGCACGATAGCGCTCGACCACACATACCTCGGATAGTTCAAGAATACCATAGAAAAACTGAAACACCTGGTTTGGAGTGGCCAGCTCGAAGCCCTGATTTAAATCCAATACAGCATGTATGGCCCACCCTTCAACAGCCTATTTCAGGGCGCAGAATGGTTTTTAGAACTCTCCAACAGTTGGAAGCAGTTCTTGTGGAAGAATGGCATAACATACCACAAGAATACATTGTAAACCTTTACGAAAGCATGCCGTGTAAAATGGAAGCTGTCATTCAAGCCAGAGGTGGAACAACCCGTTATTAATTTAGTTATAGTGCATAATCAATTTATTACATTGTTTTAAATCCATTCAAGAATGTCAAATCGTTATTCTTTTTTTTTATTAAACTTGCTCTTTCAGATTATCTTACACCCTTTTATCACAACATAACACAACATAACGCTACGTAGCTTTGTTTACCGCAATTCTAGGTGGTGCGATAATTTTTTTGCGGAGTGTATTAAAGACAATTTGTAAATTAGTACTAAAACATTTTAACTAAAAAAATATCACAATAGGCTGCTGTCAAAAATTATTAAAAAAGTCGTAGCAGCGTAAGAATTCCAAAACATATTTTCGCTGCATCTTGGTTGATTTTTGTGAATAATAAGTATTGTATTAATTACCTCCACAAAATGCAAAGAGTTCATTTGGTGGTAAGAATGCAGCAAGAGGCGTCCGGAAAATTGAAATCGCGGAAATTTTTAACATTTCTCAAAGTGTGATCTCAAGAACAGTTACTCGCTTTAGGCAAACAGGAACAGCTGCAAGAACACCTATACTAACTCAGCTTTTATATTCATTTTCCCGTTCTGGTCTTGCTTCTACTGTTTCTGCCATCAATAGTGATTTGGTGTCTTTAGTTTCAGCGTCCAAAAAACATTCACTACATATAAATGCAGGCAAAACTGTCGCTATTTTGTTCAGTAAGACTTTAGCCTCTGGCGACTTGTGACTTCGTATCGACAATTCTTCTCTACAATTTGCTAAGGAAGTGAAAGATTTGGGTTTATTATTGGACTCTAAATTAAGGTTTACTACGTGAATTCGTAAAGCATATTATAATTTAAAGCTCTTATATACTAGCAGACATTACTTGTCCAAAAAATGAAAAATTATGTTGTGTGACGGTCTAATCGTTTCATACTTCAACCACTGCGATGTTGTTTATGGTCCCTGCATTGACGCGATTACCCGTAATCGGATTCAATTGGTGCAGAACTCGTGTCTCAGACTTATTCACTGCATTAAAAAATATCAGAGATTTTCTCATATCCTCGTGGACACTGCTTGGCTTAATATGTCTCAACGCAGACTTCTTCACTCAACCTGTTTATTTCATAAGATAATTCTAAATAAATGCCCTAATTACCTATACAACAAAATTTCGTTCAGATCGGATTTTCATCATTTAAATATTCGTTACAAAGGCTCACTCACTCCTCCTTTTCATCGAACTTCATTATTTGAAAGATCTTTTTCGTTTAACATTGCCAAAATTTATAATAATATTCCCCTGAGCTTTAAACATTTACCTGCCTCCAGCTTCAGATGATGTATGATTGACTTTCTGAAACATATCGATTAATTTGTATTTTTCTTTTTCTTTTTATCTTCCCTAAAAATTTTTTAGAGTTATTACTCCTTTAGTCGTTGAATTAAATTTGTATGTATCACGCCGTTAAATCGTATTTGATTGGGTATTGTGGGGTTGGGTGTAAAAGCAGAAGTAAACACCTTCATTTGTGTATATATTCTGAACTCGCCCCGTTTTGTTTTCTGTCATAATGTCATTTTTATTTTCTTTTAATTGCTATTACTGGTTATGTATTTGATGGAAATAAAAACATTTTTATTATTATTATAAAAACAACGCGCAACAAGAAATTCTTTAAGTCGCTTTTTGAATTCATATGATAATTTGTGGTAATCGATTAAAAATGCTGTTACAGGAAAACGAAGGAAATTTCCTGAAAAGTGCAGTATTATGGCGAACTGTCTGAGTACGCCAACGAGTATCATCATGATTAACACCACTTTGGAGAAGCATATGCATATGCATAAGTCAAAATTCGGTTTTCTACAAAAAGCGGTTTACAAGTTTCGCAGCTTTTCAAGTTGAAAATCAATTTAAGGATTCCTTTTTTCAATTAAAAATTCGCATAGATGCAGTCGCTATACCCCAGAGAATAACATTATATTTTAAATGACAGTACACGAGAGAATAGTACACTTGTAACAATGACATGACATTCAGTATAGTATGTAGTATGTAGTATGTACTATTAAGTTTACTAAAAACATGTTCAATTTGACAGGCCCAGTTTAGCTTCATATCCACGTATGAACCCAGAAATTTGGCGTTGATTGCTAATGTGACGACTTCGTTCCTGTTACTCGAATTAAGAACTAATTTGTTATTAGAACACCAGTGCTCCATTTCTTCGATTACTATTTTTATTTTGGTTTTTAAAGAGTCGTAGTCATAAGCAGATATAATGGTGGATATATTATCAGCATAATTAATGACTATGTCAGCTGATTTGATGAAGGTTGATAAGTCGTTAATGTAAAGTAAAAACATGAGCGGTCCAAGAACAGAGCCTTCAGTAACGCCTTCATTTATATCAAATTTGCTGGAAAAGATTCTATTGATTTTGCCGATGAAATTACGATGGTGTAAGAAGGAAGTAAGCCAATTTTGAATATTACCTCTGATTCCAAGTTTGTCAATTTTATGTAGCAAAAAATGGTATCGAAGGTCCGCGTGAGATCGAAAAATAAAGCTGCCACATACTTTCGCATACTTGTTTATAGATGAAATCCATAAATTCAAACGTTGCCGTTTCCGCAGATTTATTCAATGAAAACCCGTGTTGAGACTTTGCATTACTAGTTTGTTTAGAAAATTTAAAATTCTGCTGTACACTAGCTTTTCAAAAATTTTGGAAAATGGTAATAGGTGTGAAATTTTCGATGTTAGTACAATCATCTTTTTTAAACAAGGGAATAAGTGTTTCAAGTTTCAAAGATGTTGGAAATGTGCCTGAAGTTATTGAAAGATTCATCAGAGAGACTAATGGCTTGATGATGACATCAAGAGTGTGTTTTAGCACTTTTATGGAAACGCCATCCGCACCCAAGGTATTTTTGTTCTCTTGTTCTCTTACAATTTTTATAACTTCGTCTTCCTCGATTGGTCCAAAGAACAAACTGAATGGTACGCTTTCATTTGAAGTGCAGTAGTTAAATACATTATCCTTGAAGAGTTCCTGAATCGTGCGCCTTGCAACTGAAGAGAAGTACATGGCAAATTCATTTGCCACTTCAAGAGGGTCAGTCAAAATATTATCGCCATGAGCTAGCATGATACTCAAATTCACTAATTTCCAAATTTCCTTTGGTTTATTGTTGGAATTACTGATAATGTTTTGTAAAAAGTTGTATTTGAATTGCTTTATCAACAACTTGTAACCGCGACGCATAGTAGTAAGGCAGAGCATCAGGAGTGTTCAGGTTTTTCGTTAACCAGTAGAGGTTCCTTAGGTCGTTACCACGTTGAATACTTTCGTCCGATTACTTATCATAAAGAAAAGAAAATAAGGACATGAAAAATGTTGAGAAGCCCCAGGAACTGTTTTGGGTATCTGAAAATTTTTGAAATTATATATGCCAGAAAAGTAGGTTTAGACAAAAGCAAAATAATAAGGAAATCAAATCTGCTGTTCTTAAAACGAAAAGGTTTTGATGAAACAATCAAGAATCTACAATGTCACAACCATATCATGAATTATGAAAGTGTTATTTAACTTAAAAAGTAATTTAAATAATCCAACAGGATCATAACTCTTCCAAAAATGTTGATAAGAAGAATGTCAAGATTTGATATTGAGAAGGAGGAAAACATAAAAATATGTATATAACAAATTTAGTTTCAAAAAAGAATATGAATATTAAAACATGCAAATTTGCGATTAATATCGTAAAAAAAACTATCTAAATGCAAAATAGTTAAGCGAAACTTTATAACGGGCAAATGTTGACAGTTAATTCCAGTTGATGTACGTGAATACCTCGAAATCTCCAATTACTGCAGGAGCTTTTTGTTTCGACAAAAAAACACGAACAAAAAGCATTCTGCAATAATTATTAAAGCGCATGAAAACTAAACGAGTCCCGGAAAACATACGATGCGTTCATAAATCACAATTATACACATCGTAAATCATGCAGTGAAGTTCTTTTCGCCTCTTTTCAAAGACTGAATTCGTTTTGCACAAAAACGCACGAACCAAAAAATAATTTCCCTATTTTTTTTATTAAAAGAAAATTCGAAATTTACTCAAATAATTTGAGAGAGTGAAAGGCATGCCCCAGGAGAATATAATTTAGTCTCTAACGATCACCTCTGAAGCATAAAGCAGTTAATATACCCCGTTACATATTCCATTACATCTGTCTGCCATCGCAGACGTTTATTAATTATCTTGATATCTGTATCTTGTACACCTAATTTGAAGAACGTAGTTTCTACCTACACGTTCATTATTGTTAAAGATTAATTAATTTTCTTTTTCAGGTCTCATCAAGCTCCGCGAATTGGTTAGGTCACCTCATAACAGAGATCTAGAAATTCATTTACGACAAGCCGATCCGGAATCATACCGCCCTATATTGAAGGAAATTAAAAATAAGGAGATCCACAACGTTATTATCGACACAAAGTCCGCCAATATGAAGTATTTTCTCAAAGGGGTAAGTAGCAGTAGTTTAATCCAATACACAAATTAATAAAATTGTTTGCTCTGAGCCATTAGAAAAATATTTGGTGCCTTTTAGGTCTAAAATAATGGGAGCGTTAGATAAACAATTAAACAATGGAACAATCCGCACGTACTGTTGGAGCGTGATAAAATTTCGTAACATTCGATTTAGACTTCTAACTCGAAGCTGAGCTTTTGTTGTCCGTTGACGAGGTCAAACAAACGCGAAACAATGTGCTCTGAAAGCTCCTTTATAATTGTAATGAACTTAAAATAGTAGTTTCTGTACTTCTTCTGCATATACATAGTACCAAACATAATATTCTTTCAGAAGCTTTGAATATCGTAACGAAATAGTCTTCTAAACATACAAGCTTTTTTGTTTGTGCAAATGAAAAAATTTCATTTTCTCCTTTAATTAAAAGCGCTAATTAAAAGTGTTAATTAAAAGTAACTTTCAGTTAGTCCAGATGTTTCTAAAATAGATTACTTAGTCGGGTATGTTACCAAATGAGTTTCGCTTGTAAAAACCATGCTGTATTTTAATTAATTTCAATTCTTTAAAATATTTGTATTGACTTACACAATTAAAATGTTGCACTTCATACCTTTTAGATTCATGTTACAATTTAAATTTCGTACTAATTCAATTTAGACACACTTAAGTAAAAAGTTTCTGGCACGGATTCAACTGAGGGAACAATATTTATTCGGGCATAAATTACGTGAATCTCTCCGCAACGTTGAAACTTTGGTTACAAGGTCTGCAAGTCTCTGGAATAAATAAGATGTTCGTAAAAATAATTTGTTGCTGCTTCCATAGGAAACAATTTATTCTTTTTCTAATAAATCTTGATTTTACTATTCAGTTTGACGTTATTTATTAAACTCATAATATTGGGTACACTATCCTATTTCTTGTACAAGATTTGGTTCAACTTAAACAATTTCATTTATGCTGTTAATTGCAACAAAATTTAAATTGAATCGAAACTATCTGGAAAAATAGAACATGTTCTATCTCCAACCTGTATCTTGTTATAGAAAAAATAGGGTAGTCTAAAGCGGCCTTAATAGTTAAATATATTTTTCTTTAACTATCAAAGAAGGCTCTAAGGAAAAACAAAAATTGTTGCAAAATTTGTTTCAATGGTTCTTAAAAATAAAGTTATCAAAGATGTTATGCATGAAGGTATTAATAATTCTTTGTTGTTTTTACAGATCCTTCAACTGCAAATGAACGACTACAAATACCATTATCTCTTCACAACATTCGACATCGAAACCTTCGATTTGGAAGATTTCAAATACAACTTCGTCAACATGACCGCGTTCAGGGTGGTGGATTTCGGCGACTTGGCAGTGCAAGAAGCTCTCCGAGACATGGCGAGGTTCCAAGGTACTTCATCTGCGGCGTCGATGTTCAATTCCAGTTTCATTCAGGTTAGTTTAGTATGCGCCTCATCTCTGCCAAATGAAACTTTTCGCAGCAGGTTCTCTTATAAATTTTTCGCGTCCTAACATTAATCTTACATATTCCAAATCGTTATGTTTCCGTAATTTATGTGACACTTGAAAAATCTGCCTCAAAAGTTTCAGAAAGTATTTTATTTAAATCCCATGTACAGTGAGATCCGCATATCCGTGGGGGAATACACTCTAAGCCCTCCAGAGAATCTGATTGACATATACTTATGTAGGCTCTAATTTAAATCAAGCAAACAAGTAAAAAAAAAACTTTTGATGAGATTCGATAAAAATACGAAAGTTTTTTGGCGTTGTGCCATACTTGATGAATTAAACTATAAAATTTTGCATTGCCGAGCACATACAGCAAGAACTTGCATCTCTCGTCCATAGTTATGGTATAAGTTTATTAATAAATCTTCCTCCTCGAAGAACTTGCAAGACAGCATCGTCTATAAATTGTCTTTGGTTTTATATTACAATGTGAGATTGAAAGGCAAATTGCATGAGGGAAACTTTGTTACGTCGCTGCTTGCGCATAATTCTATTTGGCTTGTAGTTCTTTTTGTTGGGGGCGAGGCTAATGCAACTCTAACGGCTACGATTTCCTTTACATAGTACATACATAATGTTGCTTTGCTGTAATACTATCACGTACACATTAAAACAACTACTGGGTGAAACGTTCGGCGCCATGTGTATCGTATAGCATGCATTAGCAGAGATGCCGCAACCCATAGTGAAGGGTTCAAAGTGATACTACACAAAGCTTTTATAAAAACCGAAACTCTTGATCCCATATAATTTTTCTTGTGATTTTGAAATATGTAGGTACATAAATGAAATTAAGTTTAAAAATAAAAATAATCTGATGAGAAGAAAAGAGAACTATCGAGAACACATAATTTATTACCATCAGGTACTAAAGTGCTTTTTAACATTACATTTCCCATTAGACAACCATTCCGTTGAATGTTACATGCCGGAAAAGCGAACGTCGGTTTGAAAGTATTGGAGTATTGATTTTATGAAATTGCTGTAAAACACTGGAACATTTGATTAAATAAAAATTAAGAACACGTTCTTCTATCTGCTGCACTTAAACCATTGATTGGGAGCTTCGCTAACACAATACTTGCTAAAATTATATTTAGTGACTTTAATTTTGGTTAAAACAAAGAAAGCTTAAAATAACTTCGATTAATTTGTTCGCCGAAACGAGCGTTGTTAAAATTAAATAAAATTAGACAGGTCTTTGTTCTTAGTAAATTTCATAAAATTATAATTACCGACTCGGTAAGCCTACGTTTTGATGACACGTTTTATCTAAGGGGCTCTATATAAAGTCTAATTGTGCAGATCGTTTGATCTTTAAAGTACGATTATTCGAAGAGTAATTAAGAGTTAATTAATTTTCTTTAGTCGTTCGGAATAAGTTGCTAGCGTAATTGTGCGTTCGGCTGTAATCAAATTAGCATTAATTTATTTCGAAATGCACTTCATTGTTCTATAATACAATTTGCTATACTTTGATAGGTATTATAATAGCATTACTTTAAAATTTGGTTGATTACGAAGATGTGCGAAATGGATATAGATAAAATGAACTCAAATATTCTGGTCATGTCTTAATAAACGTTTATCTACGACCACTACTGTAAAGGACGGATTACGTGCAACGCATAAACTTTATGTGTTTATAAAATCGCACGGCATCGACATTTGCACCTAACTTTACGCACGCTTATAGCATGTGTACAAAAAGTTTTCCCATCTAATGTGTTGCTCTCATTTTTTCGCATGTTCACGTATGTTCCTTACTTAATCATTAAACGCCAAATTGACATTTAACCTTGATATAACGTCAACAGAAAATCATAACCAATAATTACGATTTATTACGTATTTGAAACCAAACAAAATAAAACATTGAAATTAACGTTGAACGTGAATTCACAACAGATGCTGAAAATGGCCTCCGTCTTCTTCGAAGCATTTTGTAACTCTTCTGCGACATCCATTAATAACGTTTTGCAAAATGTGGGGATAATTGTTTATTTCATCACACTTTTCGATGATTCTTTGGGTAAGTTCCTGTAAGTCACTAACGGGCGTTTTAAAAATGGAATTTTTCAAGTAGGGCCAAACAAAGAAATCCAAGGGAGTTAGATCGCATGATCGCGTAGGCCATATGTTTGCCAAATTTCTGCTAATTATCCGATCTCCTAAAAGCTCTTAAAGGAAATTTAAAGTATCTCCACCAGCATGGGCCGTTGCACCATCCTGCGGGAAATATCAAAATTGCAACTCATCATCATGCAGTTGATTAATAAATGGATACATAATCTCTTCTCGATGCCTAAGTGCTGTTAGTATGCCATTAAAAAATATTGAACCTATCGATCTTCTCCGACTTAAACCTATCCAAACACCAATTTTATATGGATGGAGTGGGGCTTCAATGAAAATATGAGGGTTTTTCAGTACTCCAGATCCTCTTATTTTGGTAATTAATGTATTCTGCTAAATGGAACCAGGCTTCCTCGGAAAAGAAAGTTTTGTCCAACAAATCGTCATTGTCAATATTGTTTAAAAACCAATGACTGTATCTTCGCCTTGGTTCAAAATCTACTGGAGGCAATTCATGCACGGCAGTCAAACGATAAGCGAACATTTACAAGGCCTTTCTTAGAATAGTTTTGCAGGTCCCGACAGAAAAATCAACTTGAGACAGGTGACCATAGATAACATAACTAAAGATAGAAGGAAAGGTTTTGAATAAAAAAATGAATCGTGAAGCTGCCATCTGTAGGTTTGGGAGAAACTAGTGACGTTAAGCGCGGGAAATATAAACGCTCTAAAATCAAATTAGTCAGAAGTTTATTTTTATATTTACCTTTTATTGTAAAGGTACATTGTTCAATACCTTTAAACTTAAACTGAACGCAAAAGAAAATAGTGCATTGCGTGATCTTAATTCTACGTAAATAGGTTTCAATATACATATAATCTTTAATGGCAAATCCTATTATCCTGTACTTTTTAAACTAACACCGAAAAACCAGCCCTAAGGTTGTTAGAAACCTGAACATGATTAGCAATTTTAGATGTACGGCGGTATCCAAAGTCTTCAAATCCATCTATTTTATCTTGTACATGATTCCATGTTAACTTAGGGGCAATACTCATTTCATCAAAAATTAGAAAGCAGGATTTATCCAATCTGCATGTGTATGTAGCAACCTCTGCTTTTAATAGATCAAACACAGCTTGGTTCAAACCGGCTTGGATGGGAATTTTATTTAATAATGTTTGCAGAGTTTTGCGGGAAGGCAGTGCAAATATATTTGCCAACATTCACCAACTCATCTTCAATATTTTGTGTCAATATTTCAGGCATAATAGACTCTTCTGTATGTAAAACAAGTATTATTTTGTGATAGTTACTTACAGGAAACTTTTGCATTACTTTCAACACTACATAATCCCTTATAATCCTTCCGTACAACATATGTATACAGTTCATGTTCATTTTGAATAACAACATGAGAATTGTTTTGTACCATGGACATATCTGCAAAATTCATATATGAAGGGAAGGTCAGCTATGACAATTTGAACCTTACTTATTCGAATATCTGCTCTAGAGTGCACTCAGGATATCTTTATCTCATATTATTATATGAAATTAAACCGAGAAAATAAATACACTCAGTTCCCACCAGTGCCGATGCTCAAATATGCTATAAGTTTGCTAGTATCATGCCACAGTATTAAAACCACAAGTTAAGCTGTTTTTAAATTAATGAGAGTAACCTTCTTACCTACGTATAACTTTGGGTAGATGCAAGGTTGCAATCGATTATTATAACCAATATCTTCAGCTGTAAAATGTATGTGACAAACTCTACAGTTTGTATATACATTGTCTGGTGTTTGAATTTAAAGTTCCTTATTGTTACATAGTTGCTTTCACGTTGAATATATCATAATATAATAGCGCGACGAGCATCAGTCATTGTACACTCTGTTCACGATCTTTTTACATTCAAAGTAGGCCGCGTTAGGGTGTCATATTTGTTGGTACCACAAAAAAATATACTTGTCAGAAATTTCATTGACGTTCGTTTTTAATTTTGTGATTACGCTTTTGAAAACTGCCACTGCCAATGTTGCCAGTTCAATTGTGCTGTACAAAGTATTCCATGAAAACGAGAAATATCGCCTCGAACAAACGTTTAATGATTAATTATTTTTTTCATTGAGAAAGTTTGGGGTGAGGTGTGTTGTTTGCGTGTTCTTAGTCAACAATTGTGCCACAAAGCGAAGAAGTGTTTTTTTATTAACAAATGTGACTCCAGATATGATAATAAACAATAATGACAGAATGTTTGTTTGTGTTTTCATAGAATCTTGTGCACAGTGGTGTGGCTAAATGGATCTTGCTACTTGGGCAGCGGATGGAGAGGTGTATCGGCTTGTGTAACCCTGGCTTGTTCAGCCAGGAGTTTTTTTTTCAGACTTGTTCAGGCCGAAGAACTTCGTTCTCAGGTCCTGGATGGTCTTATTATAGGGCTCGCGGCCATTTTCGCCCCACTGTCGCAGAAGGGGTGAATACTCGAGGTCGGGATGAATTTCTGAAGGGGATTTGAGTTTGGTGCCTGACAATGGTGTAGAGGTGCGCTACAGGTGGCGCAAAAGTATTATATGAAGGGATATTAAATAACAGGATCTTCTTGTTGTTGCCGGTGTTTCAGAACCTTTTCCATGGCCATATTTATGTAAAATATCTTATCATTTTTCCCGAGAAGACCATAAGCTAGATGTCATTTCAAATTCTGTCTACTTTCACTACCTCCTCCAATACGCACACCATCAGATTCTTCTGTTAACACTAGAATTCTGCAAATCTGCTTATATTTGTGCATAATCGTGGCTATTAGTTTTGACTGCTAAAAGGATCGTCGCAGTCTATTTATAAGTTTTACAGATATACATGCGTTTTGTACACTATAAAATTTTGATGCCAAATTAAATGTTCCCTATTCCCCTTCCATTGATTCCATAGAAGAATCTGATTCATCATCAATTTCTGATTCTGAATCAGATTCTCCTAATGTAGTAATGAAAGGAGGAATATTTTCAAACGAAAAATTTCCCATATGTTTCGTCCAGTCTTCCGTAATTAATTTTTCACAATGATTACAAAAATTTAGCAACATGTCGGGGGTACATATTGAAAGAGCCTTACGCCATAAATTTGCAACCCTATCTTTCGATACTGGTTGGGAATTTATGTGCTTATTGTAAAGGCCCTCTGCACTGCCCCCATGCAATCTCAAGGATTGTATAGACAATGGTATGAAGGCAATCTAAGAACTTCATAACCGTGCTCCTTCAAAATTACGTCAGTCGCGTATCGTTTTGTTGTTCCGTCTATTCTAAAAGGCTTAATTAATTCCCATAATTGTTTTTTTTTTTTTTTGTAATTTTGCCCTCAATTTCGACATTGTCTTTAACCAACCACTCCTGCATTTGACTTTTTTTACAGGAAAATGTGGGTGATTTGTCCAACTGTACCGAGTGATACGGTGCATTGTCCATCACCGGCACAGATTTTCGTGGCAACTTGCCTAGTGCAGGAATAAACTGGTTAACCACCCAAATTTGAAAAAATTCATGATTTTGAATAAAGTTGTTCTTCCCCCTTTAAATTCCAAAGTATCGCGAGCGTCTGTAAGTAATTTGTCCAAAGTGAAATATTCATTTTTCAAATCATATTGCCAAATTAGTCGTTGCAAATCTTTCCGAAAAATGTAATTTTTAAATATGTCTGTCTTTTTACGTCTGCCAGATGAAGATGTTTTCAAATTGTCAGGTCCTGCTTTTAAAATTTTAGTTATTGTTCTTTGCGAAATCTAAAACATACATATACCTACATTAGAAAATGGAGCTCATTTAATTTACGCAAGCCTTACTCCATGTATATCTATCAACCTGCTTATAATTTCATCTTATGTGAAATCTGGGCGATCCTTTTTATAATAATGTAGGCTTTTTTATGGCTTGTTTGGTTTCCCCGCATATAATTTTCGGCATTTTGATAGGATTAAAAAATGTAATTAAATAATTAGTTATTTGTTTTAAGTTAAGTTAATTTGATCATGGCATTGTAGTTCAAGTTTATTTAAGTATTGGCAACATAGTCAATACAGCTGACGTGACAATGTTATAATTTTTTTCACTTCACATTTTGACTACCTTCAAAATACCTGCACGTAACATAACGAGAAAAAAACATGGCCTACTAGAATGCAAAAAGATCATGAATGGATATTAGATGGGAAAACTTTTTCTACACGTGTTAGTTAGAGCTACATAGCCAAAACACATTAAATTAACAATAGTAAATGTGAAATTGGTATTGTCATCGCTGATTATTTTGAACTTGAATAATGAGGTAATTTAATAGTAATTAAATGTGGTCGTAGGTAAAGTATAGTACAAAATTCGAGCATTTAGTTACTTTACGCTGCTTTACTTTGTATATCCAAGTATAACTTTATTTTCAATATTGTACTCTAAAGAATGATTAGTATTTACAGTTGTCATATCTCCACGAGTAAAAAAATTTGATATTAAAAATTCTTACGCTTCAGATTGAAACCCACACGAATGTATCAAGCGTCCGTTTCTTACATTTTTAGTTTTTAATAAAATTCCCGATGCATTGTTTACGGCGAACAAAAATTTATGCCCTCTCGCTTTCGTAAGTTCAACGCCAAACATTACAACAATGAGGGGCGGAAAGCGCCCGTTCGGAACTGGGGAAATGCGGACGTAATTTATTTTTATTCTTAGAGACGTCAGTATCCCAAATATTTGGTGATATTTTATTTTTCAGGCGGAAGCAGCTTTGATGTACGATTCTGTTTTCGTGTTCGCAATTGGTCTGCAGACTTTGGAACAATCGCACACACTGAAGCTATCGAATGTGTCTTGCGACCGCGAGCAACCGTGGGATGGGGGTCTTAGCCTCATAAATTACATTAATGCGGTAAGTTTTTCAACGATAACAATCATAGTCTTTTTTAATGTAACACATATGTTATATCCTTTTGCATGAAATGACATAAATTGTTATCCTCCTAATAGGTGTTACAATATGGATAAAGTTTTACCTGACAAATTGTAATTCTTAACAACTTTAGTGTTATTATTATATTTTCCCGATTAAAATGCATCTAAAAATACGGGCTAAAAAAGACGTTAAAATATAACTAAAAACTAATTGAGAATTGAATAAACAATTTATGTAACTTATTTAAAAATAAAATGTTAAAACTGAACAGTGCATAATCATAGGGCCGGTTGAAATAAAGTAATGAAATCCAAGCTGATTGTGCCTCTTATTATGGAACAAAAGAAACAAGTAATTTTTTCATTGAACGTCATTACTTTGTGACAAATAGACTGAAAATGCCTCGAGGAAGTTATCTTTCTGAGTTAGAGAAAGGTAAAGCCTTGTCTTTTTGTGATGAAGGTTTGAGTCACCGTGAAATTGCTCGAAGAATTAATCGATCGCGTAAAGTTGTGTCAAATTATTTGAGAAATCCTGTCCAGTATAAGACAAACAAAAAAGGCGGACCAAAAAAGATTTCACTTAGAACTGAAAGAAGAATTATTGTTACAGCAAGCAATAGCTTGAAAAGTAGTAAAAGAATAGCTTCTAAAGTGGAGCAAATGTTTCCCGGTGAACAATTCGAAGGATTTTGAACAAAAGTGAACATATCGTGCATCAAAAGTTGAAAACAGCCCCGCATCTTCTTCCTCGCCACAAAATTGCCAGCTTGCAATTTGGTCCGGAGAATATGAAACGCAATTGCGAAAGAAAGGATGATATTTATTTTTATTCAGCTGTATTTAATTTTCAAAAATTCTTTTTAGATAATTTTTCTGACGAATAAAAGTTTAAATTAGATGAACCAAACGGATTTAATCGTTACTGGCGAGTTTTAAGAAAAGAGAAATTTTGGGGGAGGTTTTTTAATGGTTTGTGGGGTGCCTTTACTAAAACTAGGGTTTTAACATTAGCTTACCCAACGAATAGCAGAGAATATCTAGACGTTCTTGAATCAAATTGAATTCCATTTTTAAATGACAACAATTATCAACAATAGGTCTACCAACAAAACAATGCACGAATATATGTTAGTAGGGAATCGATGTCTTGATGCAAAAGAAGAAATATCGAATTATTGGACTGAGCTTCCTGTTCCCCAGACACTAACCCAATAGAAAACCTTTGAGGAATTCTGGTCCGCCGAGTTGATCGTGATAATAAACAATATGCCGCAATTAATGACCTCAAAATTGCATTAGAGTATATTTGGGTTATTTTAAAGCCAGAAATAGTGAATAATTTGGTTGAAAGCATGTCTTCAAGAATTTTTGAGTTAATCACAAAAAACAGAGGACCAACCCTTTATTAAGGGGCTGTCTCAGAAGTAAAGAGACAACATTTATTTGCAAGAAAAATTTTTAACAAAAGAACAATTGATTTTTACTTTAGAGATAAACACTCACATAATACTATTATGTACAAATTATATTAAATTGGCTCCAGCGACTCCTCAATAGGCTATTTTCCGCAAATTTGTTGCTGCTCTGTGAATTACAGCCACTCCAGACTGTTCACCTACTTTTTTGCTAACTCGAGTCCACCTATTTTTGAACGCTCGCAAACTTTTTGGTTTTTCCAAATTCCTTTGATATTCTTTTTTACAGAGAGACAAAAATTTTTCGATACCTCTTGCTTGAGGAACGTTTAGTGCGTTGTCTTTCTTTTCAATAAATTCGACTTCCTCGAGAGCGTAAAAACTCGGTAACATCTGACATGTTGCCATATCAGGCCAGAAGATGATATTGTCCTTATTATGAAATTTATTGATAAAGGGAATTAATCGCTTCTTTACACATTCCTTCGGGTAAACGTCTGAGTTCATAGAACCCTGGGAAATGAAGGCGTCGAACACGTTGCCGTTTTCATCAATTGCCTGCCAATGAGTGTCTTTCGTAGCGTTTTTTCATACACTTTTCGACAGCTTTTTCGTACGTATTTCTTGATGTTTGAAATATTTTAATAATTAGCTTGTCAACTTATCTTTTTTTTCATAGAGTGCTCTGCGTCCTCGATCTCGTCGCCACAGTACGAGCAGTTTGACGTGTCTGCTCGTTTGTACTTGACCTTGTAGTACTGGAAGCACCCGTATCCGCTTAGGACCCGGGTAAGGTGGTATGTGACGTTTCCATGCTTCCTCTGCATCCACTCGTTAATCTTAGGGATTAGCCTTCTGGTTCAAGTTGCCTTGCTCGTCGCCTCCCATCTCTTTTGCCACGTCGCTAGTGTCGCCACTCTCGCATTGGATTTTTCCTCAGGGGTCCATGTCATTCCCCTTTCCAGCACAAGCAGATCCAGTGAGACCATCCGGGCCAGTACACCCAGAGGTTCTGTTGATACCGTCCGGTACGCTCGGCACACCCGGATCATGCTGGTTCTTTGGCAGGAAAGCAGCTGCTCTCTGTTTCTTTTGATGTCCATGGCGTGCTTCCAAATAGGGGCCGCATATAGAGCATATATGGCCAGGTCATCGGCAAAGGCTATTGCCTCTGTTCCCTCCAGCAGTGGCAGTCGCACCATCCCATCAATCAGGATGTTCCAGAGCATCGAGCCTAGTACAGAGCCCTGGGGGACCCCGCACGTCATTGGGATGGACACTCCTTCCTGGATGGTAACTTTCCTGTTGTCTAGGTAGGACGCTAGGACTCTTCGCAGCTGTGACGACAAGCCTTTCGTCTCCAGCTGTTCCTTGATCTTGTTCCAGTTGACCGTATTGAACGCATTTTTAACGTCAAGGATCACCAAGGCACATAGTTTCCGCGATTTGAGGGTCTTCTTTCGCCATATTTCTTTCTTCAGTTTACACCTGGCTGTTTATACTGTTGACTTATCTAGATCAAGTTTTGCGGCTGCATTTCTCACAGACGTCCCTGGTGACTTGGTAAAGACCGCTTCTATGCCTTGTATATTCTTCTGGGTACTTTGGGACCTTGGACGCGCCGGAATTTTGAAAATTTGCAATTCCCTTAATTTCGTTCCTTTTTAATATTCGGCATATGGTGGATCATGTGATTCCTTCCCGTAGAAAGTGTTGAATACATTCCGATTTGCCGTAGTGATTGTAGTGCTGAACGACCCGTTTTGCGAAGCTTTCGTATTCTAATTGTTTCATTACTGTTAATCCAAATCTACTTACAAACACAGTTAACTGACAATTACCAACATAGTTGAATGTCATAGCAACGATTTTATTTTACTCAAAGCCACCTAATATTTTTTTTTATGTAAAATCAACTTTGTCTCTTTATTTCTGAATGAAGTTGTCTTTGAATTAGACAAAAAAAAAATAAAAATTAGGAGCGGGGCTATAGTTGTGCTCTTCAGTTTAACAACAAAAAGTGGATAGAGAATAGTGATATAATAACTAATTACACCATAGATGATACAAGTTTTATTTACCGGATAACGTTGGCGAGGTCTTACGAACCTCTTTGTTCCACCTCCTCCAGATAAGCTTAATATTCTAATGCCATAAGGAATTCAATTATTTCCACACACAAGAGCAAGGGATAAAAGATGCAGTATTAAAAAAAGTGCATTCCTCTCTTTGGAAAGGTTAAAATATAAGTTAAGACACAAGTGACTGCCCCACCTGTAAAGATCCTTTCATTTCAATGATAATACTAACTACTAACAATGTTTGACGCTTTCTGGATAATACTAATTTTCTTTAGGGATATAAACTACTATCGCAGAAGTTAATCTCTCTGTTTTCCAGGAAAGAAAGACATATTTACCTCATAGATTAAAATGCCACTTTTGAAGACAACATTAACACTTTTTAAAGTTAAACGTCCTAACTCCGTTTATTTTAACACTGTACGCAAAGGAACACCGAAAAGGAGTAGAAAAAGTATTAGATTTTTGTGGATGTAGATGAAAATAACTTTAAATGAGCAATATGCGAGCTTTTGTTTAACAAAGCTTTCTTTTCACACTTCCTCGAAACTGAATGACACCTACGTATATTTATTATCATCGCTTATTAAAGGAATCTTCTGTTCTTCATCGAAAAGGTCTTTTGACAATTTTCCATTTTAAATTTTTAAATTTTTATCTTCATTGAAATACTGCAATGCTCATGTGTATGCGGATGATATCCAAATATACTTTTCTTTCAGTCCCTCCCGTTGGCAACAAGCAGTAGTTAAAATAAATGAAGATTTGGATTCATTACGTCATATGTATGTAGCTCATTCGTTATCTGTGAATGCTTCAAAGTCTCAAGTAGTACTATTTGGGAAAGCAAAGTGTTGCTCCAACTTATCCAGAATTATTAACATAACTATTAATAATGTGAAGATCCCTATAGTTGATAAAGCAAAAAATCTGGGACTTTTTATGGATAACAGCTTTCGTTACAGAGATCAAGTATCTAAATATATTAGTAATGCCTATCTTTTTTTGCGAAAGTTGTATCCGCATAGATCCGTTCTAAATACCGAAACGAAAAAGCGTTTATGTGAAGCTTTAATACTGTCTCATTTTAATTACTGTGCACCATTATATCATACAGCATTAGATTATAATACGAGTAACAGAATACAAAAGATACAAAATTCTTGCTTAAGATTTATGTATGGAATTAGAAAATACTGTCATATATCTCATAAACTGCGTGAAGCCAATTGGCTCAACATGTCAAATCGCAGAGAACTTCAGATGCTGTGCTTATTTCACAAAATAATAGTTTTTAAAACCCCACCCTACCTGTACAACAAAATTCGTTACCGTTCTGACATTCATAATGTGACTACTAGGTTTCGTGGACTAATCTCACCGCCACCACATAAGACTGCCCTCTATGAAAGATCATTTTCATTTTCCATATATATTAAATACAATAATCTACCTTTGGAAATAAAAATACAGAAGCCAGACTACTTCAAAAAATCCCTCAAAGCCTATCTATTGTCCAATCAATTCAAATAGAGTTCTTAATTACCTAAAGAGTTCAGTTCTTCATTTTCAAATCTTGTACCTAATCAGTGATTTTTCTTCTCTCTCTAACATTGCCTATGAGTGCTTACTAGTTGTAGGTTAATGTTTAGTTTTTTTTTGTTTGTTTTGTCTCTTGGATATATTTTCCTTTATAGTCAAGGTTAAGTTGAAAAGCAGATGGGTTTTACCCAAATCTGAACTTCGCCTTGTGATTGCTCGTTTCATTTTAGTTAGAAATTTTGTTATGTTATGTTGAGCAATAAAGACCTTTATTATTATTATTATTATTATTATTATTATATATTTTTGTATTGTAACATACGGGGGCGAATCATTTTCCGGAAACAAAAACGTTTATTGTTTCAATTACATTTCTGAAGCCTTTAATGTTCGCCATAAATTTTTACTTACAGCGGCAGATAATGAATTCATTCATTTACCTTTTATTTCCGCACGTGACAGTGTTAAATATAAATTGCGTCCGTCAACACCGCCATTTCGATAAATATATTCACAACGTACGCCATTAATAAAGCGTTCTGCAAACACCGGCCTCATTTTTTATCGTTTGTTCATTAGCGAACGAACATAAAACGAAGCTACCCCCCCCCCCACATGGTTATAAAAGGATTGCCCATTCTATCAGAATTACATACATTTAAAATTTCGTGCTTAAATTTTTTAAACAAAATTATTCACACTTTACAGATCAAATGATTTAACTTGGCAAGGGTCGTCCTCATTGTGGGACTTTGTTTTATTTTATTTAAGACTTTAAATGTTTTAATTTTTCACCGACAATTCATCTTTAATCAAATTAATAGAAGTTTATTTGAACATGCCAAAGCGGACTTATACGCTTGGCTTACAGCCAATTCATTGTGAATTCCTCTTTTCAGATATAAACTCTCACATCTAACACTATTATTCACTTCTCTTCATCTTTCAGTTTTTGACAAATGGTTTTTATTGAATTACAGTTTCGCAAGTGTCACAACTATTCAATCACAAACCTATATTTTAAACAACACGTGATGTTTGATATTTTTTTCTGATTTGTATGTACACGAAGTTGGCCTTAAGTTTAAAAATGCTAAACATGTCAAAAAAATACTTTCGGTGCTACGATTAGTGCACCTCATAATATTCAATAATAAGTTATATCAGGAAAAACGACTTCGAAAGAAAGTCGTCGCGAATATAATCGAAAAACTTTCGCAGAAGCCCCATCTGAATAACAAATAAAAAGTTTCCAACATTAAGTCGCGGAAATTTTTAGTCGTTAAATATATCAAAAAGCGTTTCTACGTCTGCCCCGAAAAACGAACCGGACATTCATAAATATACTTGAGCACACACTTAGACATTTCTTTAAATTTCCGCCCTCATTTTCCAAACCGAAATAATAATAAATAGTTTACATAGGCGTTGTGTAACTTGTTTGAATTGTTTCATTACGTATTTTTCTTTTATTTCAAATATGTCAAGCGAAAGTGAAAACTAAACATTCCCATGACATATGTATCAGCTTGCGAATGCAAAAGTCTCTCATTCAATTTAAAATTAATGATATTTGTGTTCATTCTACCCCACAAAGCTCGTCAAATGGGTATCTCCCACTTTTTCCGTTTAGATAAAAGCAGGGGCGTTAAAAAATGACACTCGTATAGGTGTTAAATTGAAAAGTCTTTCCGCACATTTTCATTTCGTAGTAGCAGTCGCTATTTTTAAAGTGAATTCTATCTATATCGTTCAAAGTAATGGGCTTGTTTAATGGAGCAAGCAAACGCGGGAGTTGTGAAAATCAAATTGCTATACATTTAAGGAATCTAGGGATTTTCACCTAAGTTCTAGGTAACATCAATTAATTTTCTTTGTATTTGATATGTACTATATTTGACAAAATCCTTAAGTGAAAAGGTAACGTCTTTTAAAATTGAAATATCAAAAAGAAATGATAAGAGAGAAGGTAAAACTTTAATGACGCAAATGCGAATGTATTTTCTTGAAGCTCACAAGGACATGTTTCCCGATAAGATTGTTAAATTACGCGAGGAAGAAAAATAACGAGAAAACATTTTAAAATACAGCGCCTGTCTGTAATTTTTTTTCTTTTCTCTCTGAAGAGCGAACGTTACAATTTGTTCAGGTAACTTCGTTTAACTTTTGTTTGCGTCAAATGGTTCGAAAGTTTGCTTGGAGAAATCCGATACCTGTTGAATATGCGTGGCTGCGATAAAGCAAGGCAACCGAGGGCGAACCGAGGAGTGAGAATATTTATTGCCAAAGTAATACGAATGTGGGTGTTGACGTACACGTCTTTAACTTGACACGTACAAATTAAACTTTATAATGTGTATTTTATCTTCAATTTTCAAACATTCACGACTTTCACGCAAAGATCTCTGTCTTTAATAATTTACTTACTTGTTGTTCTGCTTAAGCTTAACTTGAACCTTTAATTTATTGAGGATTTAATTATCTTTTTCTATAATTTACAAAACTCAAAGCTTGAAGTCACATTGTTTAAAATTACTGCTATTGTAAATATTTTCACAGTGACGGTACATCTTCTCTTTTGTTCTCGATTTTATTTATTTCAGGAAGCGAGAATTTTGCATACGCTCTTCATTGTCTCCGCTGAATGTAAAACTTGATGCAAAAGGCACCGGGAACTCCTTAATGCTAGTTTCAAAGAGACCTCATCATTATTATTCTTAAATGTCTGAGACTTCTAATAACTCACTTCAATGATTCAAAAAGTAGAGTAATCGAAGAAATCCAAGTCTAAACTGTAGTTACAAACTTTTCAAATAATCAAATCGTCATTAAACATGATGAGGTGCAGATGTGAGCCACTACGGCGTTTGTCTTCACATCAGTATTCATGTGAGTATGTGGTTTATGAAATACTGTAAAGAATAAAGGAAGATTAATTAATTCATCACAAAATGCAGAGTGATAAACAACAAAATAAAAGGTCTATGGATTTAATTATTTATGAGACACGCCTTTGCAATTTAGTTTCGTAATTTAAAAGAACGTAAGCCAATTGCTTTATCCTCGAGAGGAAAGAAACGCCGTCTTTCCTGCAAATGCATAATTCAAATTCATAATAGGTCGATTCTGAGTACATTCAACGGCGCAAAAGCAGCAACGAATAAATTCATTGTTGCTGTACGTTTCTACTACTTTTCCTAATAAGAAATAAAAATAATTTATGAAGAATGTAATTATCAGAAGCCTACGTCAAATGGCTTCATTCAAATTGAGCTTAAGGACTGGTAGGGTCCATTTCCCTTCGCAGAAAGCAGGTACTTAGCCGCATTAGCATAATAATTGGGTCTGTGTTTTACTGAAGCGCAGATTAGTCAAACGCATTGTGCCATTTCCGTACACTACTTATCTTGTCAACGATTAGAGTTAAAACAAGATAAACGAAGGGATTTATAAACGCGTAACTCGTTTTCGCAAACGGCCTTTTGTTCTTAAGAGAGGTGTTTTATGCTTGTTTGTGCTCACCCCAAGATTGATAACACGGTTGTTAGATAACATAAATAATTCGTTTTTTGCCCTTGAATGTGTTTTCGTGAAACTCATCTGCATATTGTACCCCGTTGTAAAAAGAGAACAAACAGAACCTGCTTCTACAAGTTAATTAACAACAAACATTTTTTTTTATTATTTTCACATTTTCCTTGGATTACAATTATAAGATGTCTTTATTCAAATTGAATTTAAGAAATTTTATGTATTGTGCGAACGCTGGCATGAAGTCGTCTTAAAAGCGTTTGTGATTTGCTCGTTACTTCTCACAGCCTCCAGGTGGAGACGACACGACTTGCTCGTTAAAATGGATGGACAATCAGAAGACTTGATTTGGTGTGCTTCAAACCGTGCTGAAGTGAAAGAAAATAATCAGAATTCATTTGTTCGTTCAAAGTTTACAACGAAATATCTTTGAAATTGTAATATAAAGTTTTCTATATCCTGGATCTTTTGACTTTTTTTTTCCTTACTTGTTGGCCTATAATTACTGATAGTGATAAACCCGAAGCAAACAATTTATTTCTATAACGTCTGGTTCAGCATATTTTTTATTATCAAGGTTCTTGTTAAATATTAAAATGAAATTTGATTAAAAAGGGTATTAACAATGTGTACAAAATATATGTGGGGCTCAAGTTTGTCCAGTCAATTTTCCAGTACTAAAACATGCTTCATTCATTTTTTTTATTTTCCCTTTCCCTTCATTCTTTCCCTTTTTTTTTCGGAGACTGTTGACTTTCCTACAGCAATTCTTCCCATAAATAAAAAAAAAGCCTATAAATAAGCCAGTCACCTAAATGATCCGTTTTTCTTTCTAAACTTTGTAATAAAACTTGTTTACATGCAAAATAATCAAGAGGATGAAACTATTGAAAACACAAATCTCTTGTGAGCTCGAGAAGGGGATGCGATAAAATAAAACGCCCGACTCGGACATGACGTTTGTTTTTTGTCTGCGTGTCCAAATCAGACGGAAGCCAAATTAACTTTTGCGCCCTGCTGCTAATAAAGTATCCTCCGTAAACGCGGCGGTTTCTTATTTGTTCGTAATTTCGTGGTACGTTGAACTTGCTTCGGGATTCAATTTTAAACTTTCCACGCCAGGATAAAAGTTTAACGACTACAACACGTCATATTTATATGATGGCAAATTTCAATCTTTTAGACTGTTTTATGTATTAATTCTACCTTTCGAACATAAATGTATACAGTGTGTACTCGAATAAGTTTCATTTACTATTAATACACAAATATTGTTAATATACAGAATGTATCAGGTATAAGGGGCCATACTTTGCTTCTGACAAGAAAGAGAAAGTGCCATAGTTTTCGAGATATCGAATTATGCAGTAGTGAGTATGGCCCTGGCGCGTTTCCGCATGTACGAAACTACGCTTAGCGCTGGCAGCGTCAGAGCACAGTAAAATACTTAACCCTGCAAGTACCGTAGGGGTAATTACTCATTAAACCACTACTAGCTCGGTTAGTATTCGCAGTAAAATGTTTTCAATTGAAGAACGTCAGATATGGTTTTAATGTACGGCGACTGTAATTACAACGTTCGACGCATATGTCGGTTGTATGCTGAGAGATATCCGCAGCGACGACAACCATCGCGAAAAACCATCTTGGAAGCTGTGCAACGACTGCGACAACGTGGGACAGTGGTACCTTCATATGAAGGTCGTGGACCATAGACGTAATGTACCAATGGAAGAACAGGTAGGCATTTAGTATCAATAATAAGTATTACTACTTAGAAATGACTCATTTTCAAGCTCGGACTCTTGTATTAGAAATTATTAAATTTCAAGATCGGACTGTTGTATTAGACTTCTAGCTTAAAATTTAATCATTTCTAATTATAATTGTCACCGGACAAGAAAACATACGAATCATTTACTACTAATGTTGTCATTTCATTTTTTCTTTATTAGGTCTTACATCAAGTTGAAATGCATCCCAGTAGCAGTGAAATCGCACGCGCAAGTGGTGTTTCACATTCAACTGTTAATCGAATATTACGAGAGAGCTTGCTGCATCCCTATCATGTTCAACGTGTACTGCAATTGGTAGAAGCTGATTTTCAACTTAGAGGTTTGTTTTCCCAGTGGTTGCTGCAACAAGAAGCAGCTTTCGCTAATTTTAGCGCCCGGGTAATTTTTACGGACAAGTGCTGTTTTACACGTGATGATATTTTGAATTATCATAATACGGACATCTGGAACGATGAAAATCCGCATGCGATTCGACAAACCCAATTTCAATGGCGTTTGTCCATCAATGTGTGAGCAGGCATCCTGCAGAATGTGCTGCTTGGGCCTTTTGTTTTACTCCAATGTCTTACTGGCCGAAATTATTTAGAATTTTTACAAAGAACATTGCCCGATGTTTTGGACGAAAGATCCTTCGAGCTATAGCGAAACATGTGGTTCGTGCACGACGATGCACCACCGCACGTTACCCTCCCGGTCCGAACCTATCTCAACAACCAATTTCAACCGATGGATAGGTATGTGCGGACCAGTGTCATGGCCTGCTCGTAGCCCCGATATTAATCCGTTGGATTTCTTTCTGTGTGGGGCTTTAAAACAGGAAGTCTATTCGGTGCAAATCAACACAGAAGAACATTTATTACAGCGGATTCGTGCTGCAGCTCGCCGAGTATCGGAAGATCCAGAATGTCTGGAACGGGTCCAGGAGAATTTTCGTCGTCGTGTGGACTCCTGCTTATGTGCCGGTGGAAGACACCTGTTATAAATAAATGCCTTGATGACGAAGCGTTCATATTATTTATTCCTTTATTCATTCAATAAATGCTAATTAGTTCGCACAAATACGACATCGTCTATGGTACATATCGTACGTATACATTTCTAGCAACTTTTATGGTTATAGTGGGCCGCTTAAGTATTAAAATGTACTTGATAGTGTAACAGCCTTGTTTACACAATTGGTTCGCTTTTTTATGACATCCCAGTTGTACGAGATGACATCCGAAATATCGATACGTTTTCAGTGCAGAATTTTTTATAAAATTTTCATAAAAAATTATATTAGTAGAAATCATTTTGCAACACTTTTTCGGACTGTACATGTAACACTCAATTACGTCTATCACTATGGCCCATTTAATACGATACACCCAGTATAAATATGAAGTACACACAAAAACTTTTGTGATACATTTTGATCCTCCTAATCGATTTTACAATATGGATGAAAATTTACTGGAAAAGATGCAAATACTTAACAAATTTAGTGTTATTGTTATCCTTTCCCTATTAAAATGCGTCTAAAAAAAGAACTTGATTTTATTAGTATAATTTAGAGCAATTCTTTATCTGTCATTTGAAGTTTAGTTGTTGAAGTATCATTCGTTAGAACCCAAGTTACTAATTTTTAAAGTGATATTATAAATAAAAAAATGGAATTAGCCAGAGAGCATTTTTGAATCATAATTTATTATTATTTTAAAAAAGGTTTAAGTGCTTATGAGTGCAAAGAAAGTTTAGATTCGGCTTTTCGTAAACAAGCACAATCCTTGGCTACAATTTGCCGATGGTATAAGGAAAGGAATTCTGTTTAGAATCAAAAAGGAGCAAGGTGTCGCAATGTCGTTTCCAATACGTTTATGAAGTGTGGGAGTTCATTCGACCTTCACAAACACTACACTGTCGGCTGTCATACAACCCCAGATAATTACACTGCCTCCCCTGTGTTTCACTGTTGCTACTCGAATTCCGGAAGGTATTCTTCACCGATTCTCCGCCTCACGTAAGCTACACCAGGAGTCCCAAATACCTTACAAATAATTAAAGAAAAGTAGATTTTAAACACACCGTATAACTTTTTACTGGCGAAATGAAGAAGTAAACCAATTCAAAATTACAAGTGATATAAAGCAAATATTACCTCAAAATTTGATTCGCCAGGCCACACAACATTTGCCCAATCCTTCTTTGTAAAGTGTTGGTACTTTATAACCCATTCCAAACGAGACTTTTTACTTTTCTCTGAAAGCCAAGGCTTCTTTCTTGCTTTACAGCCTTTGAATCCAGCTTCATTGAGCCTTCTTCTGGTCGTTCTGACACTGATCGGTCTCCCGATTTCCTCGGATAAACTCGCAGCGAGCTCGATTTTTAAGTGACCCTCGAATTAAATTTCGATCCTTACGGTCCGAAGTTATCCGTTTTCTACCTGTTCTTGTCCGGTTCGCATGTGATCCAGTATCCGCGTAACGTTTCAAGACAGATTGCACCGCATAACGCGAATGTTTAATACTTTTGACTATTTCTGTATGTGTGTTGCCTTGTTCGTGCAAGAACTGAATTCCTAAACGTAAATGCTCACTAAATTCGTTCTTTTTAGGCATTTTTTTACAGCAAAAATGACGATATTCAAAATTATAATGAAATAAACATTATACTGGAAAGATCGTTCTTACTACAAGCGCTTATATAAGACTGACTACTTATCCACGGAACCACAATTGCCACCTATCATCTGCCACATGTTTTATAACCGCTGTTAAATACTGTGCATTATTTAAATTATCGTTTATTGTTGCCAACTATATGATAATAAAATCCCAAAATTTCCGAGTAATATTTTCGGAGATAAATTAGAAAATTAAGGGTGCCTAATACTTTTGGCCAAGGCTGTATGATAAAAAAAATAGGAAAAGAGAAGTGCAAAATTCATTTTTAATTGAAGATTTCAAAACACTAATTAACTTTCCCACTACACTGTGTTGAAACTAATGAATTGATGCAAGGACATAATCAAATTATTAGCACTAATTAACCGCCACGCAAGTAAAACTCGAACGAGCGCAGCCTACAATGGGCCCATTCCCATTAGCCGGAAATTATTCTGTGCGACGAAATGTTAATTTGCGCCCCAATTTATTTATTGCAGGTGGAGTTCAAAGGCTTGAGCGGACCTATAGAATTCAAAGAAGGTCGACGCATTCAATTCAAGTTAGATTTGCTGAAACTGAAACAACACGCCATCGTTAAGGTCGGCGAGTGGAATCCCGGGGCAGGGGTTAACATCACCGACCGAGCCGCCTTCTTTGATCCCGGCACCATGAATGTTACGCTTGTGGTTACTACTATCCTGGTAAGTAAGTGCTGTTTACTTAATGCATCTCTGCATTACAAGTACATTATTTATGAATGGCTCCTTTTACAACTATGAAAAGCTATGATAATCCAAACTTTTACACTCTTTTTTTTATTATTCAATTAACTTATCTCATTTGCCACCAACTAATTTTTTTCACTTATTTTTAATACATGTGCTGCCAAATGTATACTGTCTGTTTAATATTTAAATCAACAGCATGTGCATGCCTAATTTTTCTATTTTTTTTTAATTTTATTTTAGGAAACGCCCTACGTCATGATGCATTTAGCTAAAAACTATACGGGCAATAGTAGATTTTATGGTTTTTGCGTGGACATATTAGAACGAATTTCTAAGGACGTCGGTTTTAATTACCTTTTAGATTTGGTGCCAGACCGAAAGTATGGCGTCAAAAACCCACTCACTGGGGAATGGAATGGCATGGTGCATCAGCTTATAACGCATGTACGATCTTTTTTTTGTCTTTTTGTATTGCTTGAAGTTAATTAGATAATAGGTCGTAAAAAGGACTAAATTAAACTAAAGGAATTATTAACAAAATAATTTTTATCAAAACGATCATAAACTCAGAGAAATATGCCCATTACCGTCACTATAACTCCAAGTAGATTAATTGCCGAAGAAAAACAACTTCATTTAGATTCTCCCAAACTACCGAAGTTTGTTATAGCATCAAGTTCGCGCCGGCTTACATCGGCATTAAAATGTGTAATTAATATCTGCAAACCGAGAACATTACATAGCGCAGATAAGATCAAATTTATTGAAGCAGACGCTAGATTAAGTAGGCTCCCAATTCCCCATATCAGTATGTAATGCTCGTGTAATTGTACCATAGGAACAACCGTACGTAATGCTGAAACCCCAGTCCAACCTCTCCGGCAATGCTCGTTATGAGGGCTTCTGCATAGACCTACTGAAAGGTATTGCTTCCATGGTAGGATTTGAGTATCGCATCGAATTAGTACCTGATGGCAAATACGGAGCTATCGATTTAGACACCGGTGAATGGAACGGAATAGTTAGACAGCTTATGGATAAGGTAGGTGCCATCTACATGTATGTTTATGAATATGCATCAACTCTTGTACTGTTATCTCAGGAGATTATTTCCTAGGTTCCTAAATTTGCATACCTAAACTAATCAAGGAACATAAAACGAGAATCAAAAGTTTAAGTACAGCTTTAAAAGCATGCAATAAATATACAGGGTGACTCCCAATAGTTCATGATAAGAAGTGATGTCTGAGAGCATGGGAAAAATTCCTTCTAATTTAGTTTACGAGAAATAATTAATCAAAAATTAACCCCAAAACGACGATGCGCCCCTGGTTAAAAAACAGTTGAGCAGATGAGCGAAATAAACGCTCTCATAAAAGTTTTATGGTAGGCACGGTGGCGTGGCATCGATCATGAACTTGACCTTTAAGTGAAATTTCGCGTTAACTTCATTTTTAGGTCAACGATCGACGGCGTGAAATGCGAAATACAAAATATTTATTTAACAAATGTATACAAATCACCCGAAGCAGATTATTCCATATATAAACCAGACTTTCAAACATTATAATCAGTAAATACCTTCGTAATATATTAATTATTATAATTTTGTTTTGTGTGTGACGAATTGTTTTTAATACAAATCTATTAAAAGTTTAACAAATTTAAGACGGGTTTGCACCTTTATATCCTGTCTTTTTTTGTGCACTACTTCCAAATTGTTTTTCTCTTTGAATATTTTTTCGACTTTGAATTAAATTCTTAATTACTTTAACTGTTGCGTAGAATTTTTTGAAACGTATTCTGTAATCTGTTCATTCATTCACGTATGCGATTTGATTAAAAACATACATAATAAAGAGTTTCTGGCCTGATAAGCAAAAAGAACTCCTCGGCCATGAATTTAAGGTCTAAGAAATCGTTTTACATTTTCCAAACAATCCCAGCAATTTACATTGTTTCGTAATCTGTTACATCATTCAGGTACGCGATTTGATCAAAAATTGCATTGCCTCAGATGATGATAACTGGTGCAAATGGAATGAGCTGGATAAACTCACTGAACATCAGCTTTGTCTAACACATAAACAGAGGACAAGCGATACAAGCAATAACATAGCAGACATTAAATCTTTGAGATTATTTTTTGTCTGCGAATTAAGCAGCTGGTACATTCCACTCTAGTAAATAATCCGAAAAAATGTAAACAGTTACAATCACGTCCGCTTATAGCCGACCCCAATGGGCCGTTATAAACGAAGTTTTTTATAAGTGATGGGTCATTATGGTCACACATGGACTTACGTACGCAATTTGATCAAAAATTGTAAGCATTGTCTAACACATAAACCGAGAACAAATAATACACAGCGCATCGTGTGCCCTCGACCGTTGCGGGCCGTGCATCACCAAATTTAAATCCATGCGTTTTTTTTTTGAGAATGAAGCAGCCGGTACATTCCGATCTAGTAAACAATCCGCAAAAATTAACAAATAATTATTTGCAAATTTGTTACTCTTGTTTCATACGCAATTCCAGTTACTTTAGAAATTATTAATAATTACGTAGCGTAAAAGAAACAACAAATACTTCCCAGCTGTCAAACGTGTAATAAAACTAATTGAGATGTGTGTCAAGGTCGCATTGTGTGCAAGCGAGTAGTAAATAAATAAACTTTATATATCTGTAACATCCATTCTCTTACGCGTTTTTTTTATGACGGAACAATGGAGAAGTTTACTCATCTTCGAAATATTATATTTCCTTAAATAATAGTAAAATATAGACCAAAAGTATCTGATTGATGAAAAAATTTTCTAATTAATCGATAAATATCGAAGAAATAATCTTTTAAAGTTGTTATGTCTTAAGCAGGAACGACTCGCCTGTGACATCATTTCTTCGCATAGCTGAAAGCGGCTACTCTGTTACAAACTACGTGATTTACTTTGACACGTGATTTACGTTGTTTATTGTTTATTACCTATACAGGGTGATCTATTAGCTCACCGACAAACTTTAGCATGTAAAAGCTCATGTAATTTAAAAAAAAGTCATTTGGGCATATGTCTGATTTCATTTATTTAAGGAAATAGAAGACATCAAAGTTAATGTTTCAAAATCATTTAAATATTTAAATATTTCCCAAGCTCGTAGAGCTTGGTCGGGAGGGAGGGGAGGGGGTTGCGACTGCGACCGACTTTGATATTTTCTCTTTTGGCATTCGCCTTACAAACTGGGGAAACGCAGACAACCCAATTCGAAGGGTCCGGACATGAATCCGAATACGGTTCGCGCCATGAGAATTCTATCTCTCACGTAGAACCCACACGCACCAGGAAAGGATTCGAACCTACGCCTAAATAATTGCCCGCTAAGCATCAAATCCATTGCCACCGGACTGAACCACTCGGCTACCAACTACCTATAAATATCAACTGTCCTCCTCCCACTTCAACGCATGCTTCACAATGACGAACGAAAGAGTTTTTCATCGAACGAAAAGGTTTGGTTGATTTCTAATTTGAGTAGCAGCATTTTGTATTTTTTTGTAATAACTGTGGTCGTGTGTTAATTTCCTCTTGATAAACAATTTGCTTCATATGTCCCAAACAAAAAAGAAATTCAAAGGATTTAAGTCGGGGGATCGCGGTGGCCATGCAATTGGACCATTGTTACCAATCCACCTATTTCTAAAATGTTGGTTTAACCATTCAACGACTGCCTGTCCGTGTTGAGATGGAGCGCCATCGTGCTGGTACCACATATTTCCAATAACATTAAGAGGTATATCTTCAAGAAAGTCAAAGATGTTGTTTAAAAAAATTCTGTAATTATCTGCGTTCAAATGCTCTTCCAGTACATGCACGTTGTCGTTAAAAATTCCACCCCAGACACTGATATTGAATCTTTGTTGAAAATTACGTTATCTAATTGCATGTGGATTTTGTATTGCCCAAATATGATCATTATGATACCATCTCGTGTAAAGCACGTTTCATCGGACCACAGAACATGTGAAATGAAGTTATTATTTTGGGCATGTTTCTGCAGTAGCCAATTACAAAATTCGCTGAGCATCTCCAATCTGTAGACCTTGAACATTTTGTCGATGGTAAGGATGAAGGACTTTGCGGTTCAAAGTACATGCAAAATTTTGACTTACATGTAGATTTTGTGTCATTCTCCTAGTACTAATTGAGGGATTGTCAATGTCAGCATTAATTACAGCTTCCTCTTGCTCTACATTAACTACATGTGGTCGAATAGTTTTGCTGGGGCAGGACAACCTGTTTCTCGTAATCTTCTGAAAGATTCACCGAAAACTGAGCGATGCGGTAAATGACGAAGTGGAAAGCTTTCTTGATATTCTCGAACCGACTGGCGTGCATTTCCATTGCAATAACCATACACGAATATGATATCGGCATACTCTTCACTGCTATAAGTGTACATTTTAAGCTGTAATTGAAAACACAATCTGACAAGTGTATTTGTGCTTACTTCTAAGCAAACTTTGTTTTGTTGTTGATAAGTCATAAAAATAAATGGAACTTATTATTATTAAATTCGCTATTATTTTGAAACATTAAAATAATTAGAATCAAGACTTTGAGGTCTTCTATTTCCTTAAATACAAGAAATCGGACACATGTCCAAATGACTTTTTTTTTCTTAAAATTACATGAGCTTTCATATGGCGAAGTTTGTCGGTGAGCTCCTAGATCACCCTATATATTTGTATTAAAATGGAAGTGAGTTTTGTAAAGCGTCAGTGTTATTTTACCGAACAGGAGAAATGATTCTTTCACACTCTTACTTGTTTTAACTTTGTTTTCTTTCTTAAAAAAATAAACAGTAAACTTTTCCATTGTCAGTCACCCTGTGTATGTACATAAAGTATATTGGCAAATTCATTATGCAGTGTATTTTTCCTCATCAGCAAGAGATTGCCGTTTATATAAATTAATGGGCGGCAGAAAGCAACATAATTTACAGGCATAAATTAAAGTACGTATTTAAATGAAGCCCTCGCTCGTAAATTTATATAAATTGCTTCGTTAGAATCACATTTTTCTTGAATGCACGCAAATTGCGTGCTTCTCTTATGAATGAAAAAGATTTTCAAAACACTTCGCGTAGCCATATTTTTTGTACAAACAAAAAATCAATTTTCGTAGACGGTTTTTCCCTCCCTCCTCCGAAGAATTTTTATGGAAACGGCGGCGATCGCTACTTACCGAAATATCGACTTGAAAATGTTTTCGCTTTTTATCTGCAGCACAATTCGTTTCCATTATAACGTTATTTACGAAAGTTTCCTCGTAATTTTATCTCCGCTTCATTTTCGAGCTTAAGTTAATGCGCGTACTTTCGTGAGTGCACGCGTAAAATTTTACGATGATTTAAAAACTTTAGAAAGTAGTCGAAAAACAAAAAAATGTATACAGTGTGCAATCGAATAAGTTTCAAACCTCAAAATATTTTTATTGTTAGCATTTAATCAATTTCGAACGTAACTACCAATTTAGTTCTCCGTGATCATTCCAGCTTATTATTGTTGGTGTTATAATAAACGAAGTTTCCGTAATTACTCGTGAATTATTCCTTTATCGGCAGAAATTCATTTGAATCGAAGCGAATTGCACGACTGAGCTTTGCCAACTAATTCCTCAATTACACACCAGACTGTGAATATATGGTATCCGCAGTCAGAACACGGCTTAGTACCTTATCTGCTTTTGGTAGTATTCCTGTTGTCATCTATAACGTAAAATTAATTTCCTGAAATTCGGCTTCGCGTAATGACCGCCAATTAAATTTTCCAATTTCATGCACTTCTGATGCAAGATTACCCGTTCGCCCCAAACGGCATTAATGGAATTAGGCCCTTTTAGCGCGTATGAATGAAACAGTATGGATTATAATATAGTGGTTGATGGAATTAACGAGCTGGTTCATATATCATAATTAATGAAATATGCAGAATACGCTCTACTTTTCCAAATAATTTTGTGATTTAATCAAATTTAAATTTATTGTTCCGCAATAATCATACAAATTTTACTGTTTTGATAAAATTGATTTTTCTTTCGATGTTTTTCTGATTTACGTCCGCTGAAGCCTCGGGTAATGAAATTGAATTCTCGTTACCCTACCTAGATGAGGATTGCGGTCAAAACTGCAAGCTCCACACCAAACTAATATTGCCCAGGTTAGCCAACAGACATTTGACCAACAGATTGTTCAATTACATATTCGTTGATGAGGCTTAATGCAGAATCCACGTTAGTATGTTGTCGGTTCAGTTTAGCTGCTCAAAAGTAGCTTATTATTTGTTACACTAATTTAGTTGCAATGCCAAACAATTAAAATAAAATGACTACGTGGTATTTATTTAAATGTTTCTCTCTAATTTTCGTTGATGTTTCGAAATTATTCTAGATCAAATACATTGTTACAATTTATATAGAATTTAATTATAATACGGCTTTGTTTAGCAGAACGTAAAGTTTTAATGATTCCGCTCTGTATTTTGCTTGATACCTGAGAGATGAAACTTATTATTATTACTAAAATAATACACTGTTGTTATATCCATCGTTAACCCTTTATGTAAAATAATAAACGCGTTTAGCATAAATATTTAAATTTTAATATGGTTCTAATTTTTTTAATTTATTTATTTAAGTAATACCCCTATTTTTAAAAGCCTACTTACAGGTACAAATTTTCGAATTTTTAGGCGTGACAGACGAGCCACTTTTAATACTACTAACACAACTGTAAGTATTAGATTTGCTCATTTCTGAAATTGAAGTGCTATTCTCTACGTTTTTCAAACCGACGGAATCATCTTCTTCCCATGCATTTATGCAGAAGCACTTCATATCAGCGCTTCTAATTGATGTAGCCATATCTTCCTGTTCGATGTATTCTGGCTGGCATACATCGCATATGCAAATAGTGCTGCTTTCAGCAGAGTATAATACACTTTCAGAGTAGGTGCTGGCATCATCATCATCATTATCACAAGCGCAGCATATACATATCGTACTAGATGGCACTTCAAAACTGACTGAGACGTCTTTGGAGGTGGTCTGCGCAGGTTTTCTTTCTTCTTCCACACTAGTCGCTGCCGGACACACTTCGGGTGTACACTCAGTTTCCATTGTGCCAGTTTTAACTTTAGTGCCTACTCCGAAACTACGTATATCTTTCGCAGGCGGAACTTCAACAGAACCTTCATCAAATTTAACATTGGCGATTTCTGTTGATTTCATACTCGCCTCTGATTTTATATCCTTTTCTGGAAAGGAGACTTCAGCAGTTCTTTCTGTAGATTTGCTTGCATCTGTCTTCACTTCTAAAGTGTCCCTTGCTGACAACATGTCTTCAGCAGGTGTTCCTGTAGATTTGCTTGCATCTGTATTTACTTCAAAAGTGTCCTTTGCTGACAACATGTCTTCAGCAGGTGTTCCTGTAGATTTGCTTGCATCTGTCTTCACTTCAAAAGTGTCCTTTGCCGATAACATGTCTTCAGCAGGTGTTCCTGTAGATTTGCTTGCATCTGTCTTTACTTCAAAAGTGTCCTTTGCTGACAACATGTCTTCAGCAGGTGTTCCTGTAGATTTGCTTGCATCTGTCTTCACTTCAAAAGTGTCCTTTGCCGATAACATGTCTTCAGCAGGTGTTCCTGTAGATTTGCTTGCATCTGTCTTCACTTCAAAAGTGTCCTTTGCCGATAACATGTCTTCAGCAGGTGTTCCTGTAGATTTGCTTACATCTGTCTCCTCTTCAGATATATTAAATTTTACTTCCTTTTCTGATAGCACGTCTTCAGTAGGCCTACCTGCAGATTTGCTTGTATCTGTTTCCGGTTCGGAAATGTTAGATTTTGCGTCCTTTTCTGGCAACATATCTTCAGCAGGTCTTTCTAAAGATTTCGCTTCAGAAATGTCCTTTTCTGACATCATGTCTTCAACAGGTCTTTCTGTAGATTTCGCTTCAGAAATGTCCTTTTCTGACATCGTATCTTCAGCAGGTCTTTCGGTGGATTTGCTTGCATCTGTCATCATTTCAGATTTTGCTTCTTCTTCTAACAGCTCCTCTTCGGTAGATTTTGGTATAGAGTTTTCGGCATCTGTCTTTGCTTCGGAAATGTCAGATACAGCACCTCTCTCTGACAGCATGTCTTCGGTGGGCCTTTCAACAGATTTGCTTGTATCTGTTTGCGCTTCGGAAATGTCTGATTTTGCGTCCTTTTCTGGCAACATGTCTTCAGCAGGTCTTTCTATAGATTTCGCTTCAGAAATGTCCTTTTCTATCATCATGTCTTCAGCAGGTCTTTCTATAGATTTCGCTTCAGAAGTATCCTTTTCTAACAACATGTCTTCAGCAGATCGTTCTGTAGATTTGCTTGTATCTGTTTTCGCTTCGGAAGTGTCCTTTTCTAACAACATGTCTTCAGTAGGTCCTTCTGTAGATTTCGCTCCAGAAATGTCCTTTTCTGGCAACATGTCTTCAGCATCCGTCTTCGTTTCATAAACGTCAAATTTTACATCTTCAGCTAGCAGCTTATCTTCAGTAGATTTTCCGCCATCTACCTTTGCTTCAGATGTTTCAGATTTGGCACCCTTTTCTGACAATATATCTTCAGCAGTCGTTCCCGTAGGTTTGCTTGCGTCTGGCTTCGTTCCGGAAATATCAGATTTTGCATCCGTCTCTCTCGAGATGATTTCATCAGGTTTTCCTATAGACTTCTTTAATTCGGAATCTCTGATACTCGTTGATGCCAAAACACCAGTCGCTTTATTTATTAAATCTAAAAATAAACTCTTTGTAGAACGGCCACCTGTTTTTGTATCTTTATCGGTTGTTAGATAATCGACTAGTTCTAATATTATAACTTTGATTGTGCGGTTCCCATCCGAAGTAACACCTGTTATTTCAACCACAGTATCTCCAAGGTTCGGTAAAATATCCGTGAGGTTTCTTTGTAGGCGGTCTCCTTCGATCGTAACGCCAGATGCTTCTTTTTTATCATCTGACTTCGTTGCGGAGATTGTATCCTTACCTACAGATTCAGAACCAAATGCGACATCTTTTTGCAAAGATTTATTTTCATCAGAAGCTCCGATACTTGCTGGTACCAACATATCAGCAGCCCTATTTATCAATTCCAAAAATAAACTTTTTGCAGAACGAGTGACATCAGTATCATCGACTTCCTTATTGCTTAAGAAAGAGTTGACTAGGTCTAATATTATGATTTTGAGTGTGCGGCCCGCTTCAGAAGAGGGGCCTGTTATTTCAACAACAGCTTGTCCAAGGTTTGGTAAAATCGCCTTGCCGCGGTCTCCTTCAGATGCTTTACTTAATTTTTCTTGATCGTCCTTTACACAGAAACATGATCGGCCTCTATCGGATGTAACAGCTGGTACTTTAATTATTCTTCCTTGAGCGTCCTTTATACTTTTGTATGTACGGCCTCTTTCAGATGCTTCGGATGCACCATCAGATCTTTTACTTAGTTTTTCTTGATCATCCATCTTGCATAAACATGGAGGGCCTTTTGTTGATGTAACAGTAGTTGGTTGTTCTTGGACGTCCTTACATATACGACTTCCTTCTGATGGTACACCAGACCTTTTACTTTGAGTGTCTTGAGCTTTTACATCACTTCTCTGAACTTCGGAATAAGTAAGATCCGTGCAGAGAATAGATTCTTCCTCATCGCCCGAGCTGCTCAAAGTACTTTGAGAACAGCTGCATTCAGAAGATGAGACGTTTGCTTCAGCATCACACTGACATGTTTGCAGTACATCTTCGAAGGCACGTTTCTTCTGCATCGCTTTGTAGCACATTAACGCTGGTAAGATGCACTGCATTACCTCGAGGCGGTGTTGTATTTCGCATCGCCTCTGCATCAAGAACTTAACATTTTCTTCGTGTTTTTTCAGTAATACTTCCCATAAGTTTTGCTTTTTATAACTGTTGGGTTTGCAATAGCACATGACCACAAGAATTTAGAGTTGTCGTTGGTCCAAAAGTTATTTTTTTTTAATTTTTAGTTGAGGTATTACATTTTTGGGATTTTTTTGACGTTTAAAATTTGCATTTTTTTTTAATGACAGTCAAAGTAGCTGTGTATTTTCAATTTGTAGTACGTCATTAATAGTATATTGTTTTATTAGGATTGAAAGTGTCACTTTTAATCCGAATAAAACGTACTATTTTTTCTGCAACCGGATTCAAAATAAAGTTATTCACAAAAGAAATCTTAACTAAAAATGTTAAATGTAAACATTCCCAGGATTAAAAGTGCTTTTAATTCTAGGAACTAAAAGTGTTACTTAGCAACGCACACTTTTTATTAGTGACAAATGCTCAGCTTCAATTGCAGTTTTTGGTATTAAAAGATATCATATTTAAGGTGCTTTCCAGGTTAGCGTCGGAGTAGTTCTTAATTACTCCAGAGTAGCTTTTGAGCTGCTCCAACGCTAACCTAGAAAGCATCTTTAATACGGTTGCCAAAAAAAGGTTTATTTTTTCATTACACGAACTGAGATCTAAAAGAAATGAATCCATAACTAGACCAATAACAATAACACTCCAGTTTTGTAATTGGTAGGACCAGAAAACACTACTCGAACCGAGGTCGAAACACATCAGTTTGAAGCCACTTAGTAGTAAGAGCCAATGAACGAATTTTTCTCAAAACACGGACCGAGATCGAAAAGAAATCAATCTATAACTAGACCAATGGGAATTCAATTTTGTAACAAATCGGACGTCAGACAAAATTAAATAACTTTAAGTATTTAAAATGTTTTTCTTTAAAAGGTGTTCTCAAATATTAAAACCAATACTTTCTATATCGATTAATTTTCGAGTAAATTAATCTGTAACTATTAAATTTCGTTTTCAATCTGATAGAAAAGTACTATTAAGGAATTCTCCGCAGTTACGAATTATTATCTTCATCTTCATAAATCGTGATGATAGAGTCACTAGTTTCCGGCTCGAATTTGCGCTACGTTCTCTAAGACAATAAATTTAATTTAATGTTTTGCAACGACAGAAAGAAAATTGGAAACGTTCGATGGTACATCAAAAGTTTCGTGTTTCTTTCATAGGCACTCGAAATGTATCAAAGGCTTTATATGCAAATTTAATGTCCTTTCACTTTCAGCGGATTTTAATATTTATTCGAAAGCACACCCAAACTTTCAATCGGCTCCATTGTCAGCACTTGATTCATCCAACGACACTCAGCTCTTTTTTATTTAAATTTATGTTCATTTGGCTTTGCAAATTCCTTTTATATTTTGATTTCAGGCGAGAGTCCGCAGTCTCTTTCAATACAGAATACAAAAGCAGAATGTTTTTAAAATACGAGCCCACTCCTGTGGGTGGCATACTCGGAAAGAATATTTTCACACTCCGTAGATACATATTATTTTATAATCGCCGTCATGTAGAATTATTCAGAGCCACTAACACTAACGACCTAACTATTTAACAGTGTTCGAGAGCGCCAGTATGCGAGAGCACTTAACAAAGTTTGTCCCTTCCCATTCACCAAAATTAATGAGAGGACTAACGTGAGTACTCACCATATTCCATATTTTCGTTAGAGGTTCTATACTGCATTATTCATCTACTACACGCAGAAGGTTTTATGGAAAAAGTGTTTGAAAATATAGTCCCAATTAACCGTAACATTTACGTTTAAATTGTTTTTGATGTAAATAATTTGAAATACGAATGTGTACATTTATTAAAATCGCAAATAATGCTCAAATTGACAAGTAAACTGTGACACGCAAGCATTAGGCAAAAGACAGTAATAACATAAAAATGATCAAGACACTGTTCGTGTATTTATTTAGACACCCGCTATTTGTTGATAACACAAAAGAATCAACAGTGTTTTAGAAACCCGCCGTGTCTAGGAATCTTCATTATAGTATAGAAGCGCGGAATACTTCATTAATTCTCTAAATTCTATAATTTACGAGCAAGAAAATTGAATTATAGTTGTCGTTGAAATTCCTCCCTCACACCAACAAACTTTAGTCTTCACAAATATTTGTCTCCATTAATTTAAGTTGCGGAGCTGTCACATCGCACTAATTTTATGCATCGGCGCATAACAATTCTATTCCATCAGAATAAAACTTTGTCTTCCATTAAAATTGATTAATATATGCACTATTTAATATACCTTTGTATAAAGACGAAATTAAAAAGGCAAAGCCTAAACGTGATAACACTGGTAAAGCGAATACTTAATACTAACAAATAAACTCATAATCATGTTTTAACTCGTACTTAAAAGGAAACAAGAAATGATCTGTCGTATCTACAAAGAACTTCCGCTTCCGCTCATGAATCCCTGTTACGATGGAAGCCCCCAATAAAACCAATTCTGTACGGTCGACATTCCAATTTACCTTTGCATTAAACTATTCCACCCAATCTTCCAATCAAGAAAAGCAAATGTCCCGAACACACTGGAAATTTCCAAAGATGTTGGATGTTGCTACCCTCAATCGACCTCCTTGTACACATACAAGGCTCGGATTTCAAAGCGTATAGTTCACCGAACCGTGAACAATTATCCTGTAATTAATAACACAAACGGTAAACAATTTAATGGAGAGGAATCCGTGCAATCAATAATTACAATTAATTAACGTCGTTGATTTTACGTGAGCGTAGAAATTAAGAGGAGCACTCGAAGTTTTAAATATTTAAAATTCACGCATTTTATTTTTATACAATTAGAACGTCCGAAGGCAAGTATTAATTACTTGCGCAGTAGTTGAAAGAGACGAGGCAACCGCGGGCTTGTTTTCCAAGACTAATGAAAAATCCATTTTCCTTTCATTTATTTTATTCCTTAGAATTCTTTGGCTTCAAGAGACCCAACGAAATTATTTATCCGTCGCCTCCCGCCCCAGCTTACTCATTAATGAACGTGAAAACAGGATTTGGGCTTACAGCGATGTTACCTAGTCGGCAATGATAAATAGAAACGATTCTTTTTAATTAAAACCCTATTGTCGTGTTTATTTTAATTCCTTTCGAGCGAAAACTGTGTTTTGTTATTAAATACTTTTTTTGAAATGTTATTAAAACAGCTTTGTTTTTCCACTGGATGTTTCTATATGCCAATAAATAACTTCGATACGAATCAGATAGCGTATTGTAACAAATTGCGAATTTATGTTCTCATAAATATTTTGGCCCGTATTTCATTGATGTGATTTATTCCGAGCGAGCCACAAGTTTTGTATCGTTGCGGTGCACAAAATAAATTACGAATTCATGCGTCTGTGTTTCTGCAAGAAACAAAACGTGAATTTTCATGCACGAATAAATCACGGAGTATTTTGTACAAAGCGGCCGTGTTAGATAATAAACCCGCAACTTTATTTCGTAATGCCATTTTTTTCCTCCCTCCGATCGTAAAGTAACTCGCCTTCTTTCGAGGGATGAGGGAAGTCTGTGTACTCTTTCTTTCTTCTGCCTACGAATTTTATTTCGAAATATAACTCGAAGTTACGGGATACGCGCGCCACCCCCCGTGCTGAATTCCAAATCGAATCGGAAAGTTGTCGTATATGCGGAATAAATTTCAAATCAAAAATGTGACGTATCATACAAATGCAATGATACTCGTGGATTTAACCAAAAAGAAAACGAATATACCCACCTTACCCTAATATGTTTTGCTTCGTTTCGCAGAAGGCAGACTTAGCAGTGGGATCAATGACCATAAATTATGCCAGAGAAAGCGTAATCGACTTCACGAAACCCTTTATGAACCTCGGCATCAGCATTTTGTTTAAGGTGAGTTAATGGATTTAATGATTTTTCTCTCGCCTTTCTTAAAGCATTTTCTGCTTTGTCTGCACAAAAATACAGGTTGATATTCGCACCCCCATAACTTCCTTATTTCTATTTATAAAGCAATAATATCCGGTTTATACATAAAGTAACTCTTTTGATCAATTCCGAAACATCCTGTATATAAAATAATAATAAATAAATTACTTTAAGTCTATAGCTAAAGCGTACATTTTGCATAGGTCCCGACCGATAAAGAATCTGCGTTTTTTACATTTCTAAACCCCCTGGGTTTCGACATTTGGGTTTTCGTCTTCGGTGCTCTGTTTATGGCATCATTTACCCTATTTACCTTGGCGAGATTCAGCCCTTACGAATGGGTAAACCCGATGCCATGGAAACGCACAGATTACTTAGTAAATAATTTGAGTATGTCGAACAGTTTCTGGTTCATTACCGGAACGCTACTCCGGCAGGCTTCCGGAATTACCCCGCAGGTATCATTTTACTTTGTTTATTAAAGTGAACCCAATACTAGGTTTTCGTCCACTTAATGAAAGTATAACGCAGATGTAATATATCACATCGGACTTTATTTTCAGAGAAACGGTAATAAATTTCGTTTAGGAACCAGTGATATATTGTCCATTCTTCAAAAATAATAGTCTTATTAGAAATACTTGTTTCATATATTTCCGGATTTATGCGACGCTGCACGTAGAAAGAATTAAGATTCGGCGCCGGGCTTTAGTCTTTATAAATCCCTTCGGACGCATAGCAAGAAAATAAATTGTATTTTGTTACACCATCTTAAATCAAACTGGAGCTTTTCTCATTACAACGACGCAGTAATCTAAGCTTTAAGACTGTAATTTTTTTACTCGCCTCCCTTTACAGAGATACAATTTAAATAAATTTGCACCACTTTCATTTCCATTAGTAAGTACAAACGCTTTTTCGTGATGAGGACTGACAAAGCAATTCTGCTACCCCCCAGACTACTACAAATTGCAAACGGATAGGATATGGTCTCTCCAAAACCCACCTAGAAGAAGTTGGCCATCAACTTACATTTGGTTGTACAAGTGTTTTTATTTCTCAGGTACCAACCAGCCAACAAACTCGTTTATTTTCTTTCATGAATCCACTCGCAATGGACATTTGGTTGTACGTCCTTTCGGCCTACGTCCTCGTTTCTATTACGATGTTTGTCGTTGCCCGATTCTCGCCTTACGAATGGCACAATCCACATCCGTGCGACATCGAAAACGAAATCGTGGAGAATCAGTTTTCGCTGGCGAATTCGTTTTGGTTTACTATCGGAACCCTGATGCAGCAAGGATCCGACCTCAATCCAAAGGTACCATGTATTAATTAGAAATGAGCACTCAATCGTTGATATGTATCACCAACCACCAACCCCTTCTGCTTTGATACCTGCATGTACGATAAGCACCCATCTTTTACCCAGCACGTCAAATTTACCTACCGCTGTTGCCATTACTTGAAGACGTGGGTGCTTATTTCTATATATGTACGTGGTATCTGGGTTCGGACTTACCTAGTATTGGGTTTTGTGTTGATGATAGATATCACATCATTAAGCGTTCTGTGTTTTTAACTCAATTTTTTGGTTAGGCGACGTCTACAAGAATTGTGGGAGGCATTTGGTGGTTCTTCACGCTTATAATAATTTCTTCGTACACTGCCAATTTAGCTGCGTTTTTGACCGTCGAACGAATGATCACTCCCATTGAGAATGCCGAAGATCTTGCCAGTCAAACTGAAATTCCTTATGGTACTTTAGATAGCGGTTCAACCATGACGTTTTTTAGGGTAAGTAACGAATAACGAGAAATCACAACTTGCGTAAGTAAAAGTACTGTTTTAAATGTCGTTTCATTCGGCGTAAGCAGAAATTTTTACATCTGCAATTAAATTACCATCTCACTACGAAAATTCGGCTAACATGCGTCCCACTTAGGTAATGAAATTTTCCGTCAACCTTTACGTCGGCTTTCACTTTCATATATTAATTAAAACTCACGTCGCTGCGATCGTTTAATTTAATGAAACATCTTAGCACGGGTTAGCCCACCCGCATTTCCAAAATTGTAAAAGCCTTCTGAAACTTTTCTAATCTATATATGTCAAACTTATAATTTTAACAATTCTTTTTAGGACTCTATGATAGAAACCTACAAGAAGATGTGGCGTTTCATGGAAAACCGCAAACCGCCGGTCTTCGTCCCGACCTACGAGGAAGGAATTCAGAGGGTGCTGCAAGGAAACTACGCGTTCCTAATGGAATCAACGATGCTCGACTACATCGTCCAACGAGATTGTAACTTGACTCAAATCGGAGGCCTCTTAGATTCAAAGGGTTACGGCATCGCCACGCCAATGGGCAGTCCGTGGCGGGATAAAATATCGCTGGCGATACTCGAATTACAGGAGAAGGGCGAAATACAAATGCTCTACGATAAGTGGTGGAAAAATTCCGGCGACACGTGCACCAGGAACGAGAAAGGAAAAGAGTCCAAAGCGAATTCGCTGGGCGTCGACAACATCGGGGGAGTCTTCGTGGTCCTTCTTTGCGGACTGGCCTTCGCAGTCATCGTTGCGATTTTTGAGTTTTGTTACAACTCGAAAAAGAACGCATTGGCAGAGAAGGTCAGATTTAATTTGATTCACTCTTAAGTGTCTTATTACTTAAAGTTGTATTCAGAGGTCACCAACGGCCCCTCAACAATCCCTGTGTTCGGAAATGGGCGGGGAATTGTGCTTCGCCCTGCGTTGTCGGGGTTCAAGGCAAAGGCCGGCTCTGAGAAGGCAGTGCTCAAAATGTCTGCCTGGAATTACTTACGTACCTGCAGTGCTGGATATTCCGCCTCATCCACCACATCCGCCCGTCAGAGGTCCTCCTTCGAATGGCTTAACCACACACATATGTAATGAAGAAACCAACAATACAGTAAAGACTCCTTTTTTTAAATGAACCAACTAGCATGTGTTACATAAGTTTTGGGAAAAATTTTGAACGCTCTCTGTGACATAGTAAAACCAATATATCTAGTCAAATATGGCGAAGCATGTTGCTAGGGGTTATGTCAATTTGTTTAACATTTCACATTTTTGTTTGTCGTTTGCGAAATCGCGTGTAAGCTAGATTTGCGAAAGTCCATCTGAAACCTGGTTGGAGAATTGCCCAGGCGAGATATAGTAAACTTGTTTTGCGGACAAAATATTTCAAAAAGACCATACATCGGACAATTCGGGAATCCGAAGAGGGAATTCCATGTATAAACCTACCAAAAACAGACCGTCCACGTGCGTTAACCGAAGTTCAAGACAACAGACTAGTCAACCGTTCCAGAAACACCATTGGAGTGTCTACCCGCAAGCCTTCCCGTCGTTTCCGCGTTTCTCATTACATTGGAAGAACAGGCCTAAAATAGAGGAAACGCAAGAAATGCCCCAAGTATACTCCTGCACGATTGGTCAGAATCCCTGGTTGTTGCCGAGCTTTGAGACGTCATTTCGCCCACACCGGATCAAAATCATGGACGACGAGAAATATTTTACCTTTGACCATGCAGAACTTCCTGGAAATGCAGGCTTCTATACGGATAAGATTGAAGACCCTCTCATTAACGTAAGATACAGAAAGAAAGCAAAATTTCCTCACAAAATTTTGGTGTGGTGCGCCATTTCTGAGGCAGGCATATCTAGGCCCTATGTAGGCCATATAAGAGGCCAGGCAGTGAATGTTGAAGTATACATCCGAAATTTCCTATCAAAATTGATTATTTTTATTAATATGCATCATGCTAATGATGATTCCATGTTTTGGCCTGACCTTGCAACATCGCATTATGCCAAAAATACGCTAAACTGGTTAGAAGCCCACCATGTGCCATATGTCCCCAGAAAGGATAATCCTCCAAATGTCCCTCAGGCAAGGCCAATTGAAAATTTTTGGGCCCTATTGGCAATAAAGGTGTATGATAATGGTTGGGAAGCCCAAAATGAACAACAACTGCGGCAAAGAATTCTTCAAAAGAAGTAAACTTAGAAAGCGTCCAAACCCTGATGCGACATGTAAGACAAAAATTACGTCTTGTGGAAGATAGAGCCCCCCTAGCAGCAATAGAGCAACCAGGTGTTAAAGTCTATGATTTATTGGTGATTGTTATGTTATGTTTACTTAATAAAGTTCTCTTAAATTTAAAATAAAACCCTTCTATATTTTTCCCAAAACTTATGTAACAGGTGTTATTTAAAATATTTCTGTTCTCAGCGTTCAAGATTGAACTTACCTCCAGAACAACACCTTATCCTTCAGCGTCAACAACCGCATATGGAATTCGAAGTGTCATGAGCTGTACAAACAACAACAACAAACGTTCTCTTCACCTCGCATGAAGAGGTTTTTAGAAACACGCATTGAAATACGTACGCAAATTCTCATTAAACAGTACCAACGTTAGCGATTCGTTTAATTAGGATAGTTTCCGCAGGAAGTTGTTGAATTCCGTCCTTTCAACAACTTTCTGTCGTTGTTTTAACGTCATAATATTTTATTGTGCTAATAGATAAAATGTAAATATATTTGTGATAAATGTTTAAATAAATAGTAAGATACAAAATTAATTTGTACAATTTTTTTTCACATGTTACACTCCATTCAGTAAAGTTAGAATTTAAGCTTACATTGGTATACTTCTCTTGGTCTATGATTGCAAATAAACACAAAACAGTTTTTTTTCTATCACGTCTGATTCAAAATAAATAATTAAAATACACATACGTGCGGTACAGGCATAAAATTCGATTAAAAAAAAACAATTTGTATAATAAAGAACCGATTATGTTTGACCTGAATTTATAAAGTACGTTTTTATAGTGAAAGCCATTATACCCACACCAATCGATGTCAAACGACGTCATAAAAATTAAAATCAAATTCAATTCGAGTATCCTATAAAAATACTAGATAAGCTATCGAGTCCATCTGGATATTTTTCTGTATTGCAAGCGATGTTTACGATTTAATTGCACCAGATCATATTTTTAACGACGCCAGTTAATTGAATAAATACGCGATTATTCCCTGGTGACATATTCGAACAGGTTTGTTTGTAAGAGTGGGATATGCAGATTGTTATTTATTCGAAATGCATGAAATGAGGCTACAATCACCTTGAGATTATTATACAGGTAAGTTGCAGTGTTGTTGTTGTTGTGTCTCAATTCGTTTGCAAGATAAGTAAGCGCAGTAAGTAAGTTACTTAATCAATTCTTTACTATTCGTGCAAGACCTATAATTTATATTAAATTACACAGAATATACTTAAAAATATTCTAGAGGCAAATACAAATTTCGAAATGGCGATCCTAAGTTGGTTTGAAGACTATGGAAACGAAATGTTTCGAAACTTCAACATGTCTGAACTAGCCATGGATCAAGCTTACCTCTACATTCAAAATAATCACGAAAGAAGTGTACACGTTTACAACCAAGTCAAGGAGTGTATTAACGTAGATATATCATCCCCAAAAAAAGGCAACTCATGAAACGATTATTCTTTTTGCAGTGCCCATTCACATTTCTCAGCAGTGTTCACTCGAATAGTAATAACACTTTTAAAGTTGGCACAAGTCACAGCAGAATGTACAGAATCACATTCGATCCACCAGAAACTGACGGAAGCTTCTTCTGCGAGTTGGACCCAAAATTTGGGCAATTTGGAGTTTACGCCCTCGACTTAGCGAACGGTACTTGTTCCGTTCAAGTACTAAAAGAAGCAGTCAGTATTTATTTTCGTACGTATAGCGCCACCATTGAAGATAGATATATATTTACTGGTCATCATATTTTAGCAATACTGACGGTTTTCCTAATTTACCTAGCACTTACGCTTCTTATAGCAACAGGATGTTTTGCTTATAGAAAAAGATTTTCTAAGAAGGAAGATGTAACTAATTCGGATAATGTAGTCAAACAGGTGAACAGGAAAAGAGTACAATCTTTGGACACGTTTAGAGGGTGAGAATAGTTTTGACGGTTCTAGGACGAAATCTGGAAATAAATTTGGACCAAATTACTTAAAAGTTACTGGTAATTGTTTGAAAGTGAGAATATAGTTTCAGCCAATTACCATTATTATAATTGGTATTCTTTTTACCTACATAAGATGCACCTCCAATCCATCTTACTCCAGCGAAGTTTCCTGATTTCTCATCTCATAGTTCATAATTATTCTTACAATATCAGTTTCTTCATTAGAATAAGCATCACAGTAATGATTTTCGTTAATTACGGAGCCGGTGGTTACACAATCTTAGACCACGCTGTGTGGAACGGCTTACATCTTGCAGACGTAGTGTTTCCATGGTTCATGTGGATAATGGGAGTTTGCATCCCGATTTCTGTGGTATCAACTTTGAAGCGTAACGTACCCCTTAAAGACGCAATACTGGGCGTACTACGAGTAAGTGAACTGCATCGCTGCACACACACACACACAGGAAAATTGTTGTTTACCAATTTAGAGATCCTGCATATTATTTGCTTTGGGGCTGTTTCTTGGCGCCTCAACTAATTTGAATAAACTCAGGGTGTTCGGAGTCCTCCAGCGTTTCGGAATTTGTTACTTTGTCGTCGCCACCCTATGTTTATTAATGGTGAAACCTGTTAAAGAAACCAAAGAGCTAAATGAGGTAGATACTGTTTTGATGTTTTCTTGTTAATTTCATTACAATGTTTACTTTTCAGAGCAAGCTGCAGAAATGGTTTAAAGATATCCTCAGAATCAAGTACATATGGTGCGTAATACTTTTGGTTTTGGCTGTGCATTGTTTAATAATGTTTTTGCTGCCCATTCCGGGATGTCCTAAGTAAGTACTCGCAGATTGGTTTTATGTGCGTATGACTATACTTTGACTCCTTGCTGGTTTAGTGCTCGTTGTTTCATTGATCTTTTCTCCGTTAGCTCTCCGGAACCATTGCAGTTAATTCGATACGGGTTTCACTGTTGTCCAACTCTCTATGGGTCATTAAATAATGAAAACGGTATTAATTCTATCTGTTTTCGTTCCCGAGAATCGCAATTTTTCTTGAAAAATATGGTGGATGCGCCGCGTATTCCAATAAATTGTTAATATCTCCAGAACCATTGCAGCTAAGTGTCGATGCGGTTACCACAGCTGTCCAACTCTCAAGGTGCTGTACATGATGGCTGCAATAGCTTATGGAATAATTGCTATATCTAGAAATTACGAAGTTTTATTTAGAACAAAAATTCTCCTACCATAATAAATAAATAGTTTCAGCACTGAATAATGGCATTCTTTATGAGTCATTAAACAGTGAAAACGGTATTAATCTATTTGTTTTCGATGCTGAGAAATCGCAATTTTTCTTGAAAAATATGGTGGATGCGCCGCGTATTCCAATAAATTGTTAATATCTCAAGATCCATAGCAGCTAAGTCGGTGCGGTTTTCACTGGTGTCCAACTCTCAAAGTGCTGTACATGATGGTTGCAATAGATTCTGGAATAATTGCTACATCTAGAAACTACGAAGCCTTATTTAGAAGAAAAATTCTAATTGTATAATAAATAGTTACAGCACTGAATAATGGCATTCTTTTATGGGTCATTAAACAGTGAAAGCGGTATTAATCTATCTGTTTTCGTTCCTGAGAAATCGCAATTTTTCTTGAAAAATATGGTGGATGCGCCGCGTATTCCAATAAATTGTTAATATCTCCGGAACTATTACAACTAAGTCGATGCGGTTTTCACTGTTGTCTAACTCTCAAGTAGCTCTCAAGATGGCTACAATAGCTTATGGAATAATTGCTACATCTACAAACTACGACGTTTTATTTAGAACAAAAATTCTCCTTCCATAATAAATAGTTTCAGCACTGAATAATGGCATACTTTATCCTCAGAATCAAGTATATATGGTGCGTAATACTTTTGGTTTTGGGTGTGCATTGTTTAATAATATTTTCGTTGCCTATTCCAGGATGTCCTAAGTAAGTACTCGCAGATTGGTTTTATGTACGCATTACTATACTTTGACTCCTTGCTGGTTTAGTGTTCCTTGTTTCATTGATCTCTTCTCCGCTTCTCTTCCGTACGCTTCGTCTTTGGTTTGCCCGATCTGTTTAGACTGGGATTAATTAACAATATATTTATAATTAATAAACTATTCAAACTAGCCTACGTTTGCTTTAATGCAAATCTATTGGTATGACACGCATCAGGAAACTGCGTTTAGAAATTGGGAATTTCGCGAACTTCCTTTCCTACAGCACACGATGAGACACAAATCTTCTCTCCTCTTCTTAAGTTTTGCTTTAAAGTGACTTTCAGAATGTAGTACAAAGTCTAAATTCGACCAGAACTTCTAATCTGAAGGGTTAAGATCGAGACTAGAGGAAAGCCAATCATCTAAAGAAATAAAATTCGGTGCACTGCTCTCAAGGCACTATTGAGTCGTTTTGACTTTTGTGAAGTAGTCATTTCGTCACACTTTTTTTTATGTTCTTGATGGGCTATTAACAACTTGTGCAATTCTAACTGAGCGAGGTTTTCCTGTCCTTTGACGATTTTTTACATTTACCAGTGAAGTATAGTTCTATGGCCCGATGTACGATAATTCGACTAATTCCCAGTGATCGTAACGTTTTCAAAATTCAAGATTTTTAACATCACACATAAGCAAGGCAATTACAGCAACGTGCTTCTCTTTGTTTCAGTGGATATTTCGGTCCGGGAGGATTACATGAGAATGCCTCATATCTTGGATGCACTGGTGGTGCTACTGGTTACATCGACAGATTAATTTTAGGCAACCACGCGTACCGATATCCAACGTGCCATGAAATCTATGGTTCTCAAGCATTTGATCCAGAAGGCATATTAGGTATTATTCATTAAAAATGAACCTTTGTCCACGACTACCCAATATTCTCTAAATTATTCATGTGTTTTTGGTCAAGAATAATGATATATACAATTCAGCACCAGCAGTGAATAATCATCATTGTTTATGGTGTAAAGTAAACTCTGATAAAATTCTAACAGAACTTAGAATGGCCTTAAAATAATTAACAAAATATTCCGAGACTGACGGTTTAAATTTTGTTTTGTTCTTAGTATTTCTAGTCATGGGCAAAGTATAGTATATGACTCGCTATTAATATAATAGCAGCGTGTATAATATATTATTGTCATCCGAATTTCTACATAGTTTAAGCTTTAATCCTTCCCAAATTTAGAGATATCTTTATTCAATGCAAATACAAATTTTAAACATGGTCTGCCAATGTCGTCATTGTTGCGGCAGATACTGTTTTTTGAAAAATCGACAGTATTCTAATCATGTATTAAATCACGTTTGAAAATTTGTAACAAAACTCACAACGTGCGCATGTAAAAGTGTAGTTTCAAAGCGGCAACAATAGAGCAATGATGACGACATCGGCAGTCTTGACGCAATGCAAAACTCCCTCATTATATTACAGGGTGTTTATCATCAATTGTACAAGTTTTTATCGGAGCTCAAGCTGGATTTACGCTACTAACATACAAAGATCACAAGAATCGTTTACTTAGATGGCTTTGTTGGGGCACATTGACCGGTGTAATCGGCGGAGCACTCTGTAATTTCTCAAAAGAAGACGGTGTAATCCCAGTAAATAAGAACCTCTGGTAAGTAAGCCGAATTATTAAATACTCTTTTCAGCAAAAAAAAAAAATTATTGCAGGTCGTTGAGCTTCGTTTTGGTCACTTCGTGTTTCGCTTTCTTTTTACTCAGCGTTTGCTACGTGTTGATCGATGTGAAGCAGTACTGGTCTGGGAAGCCGTTGCTCTTTGCCGGAATGAACGCAATTATTATGTACATTGGTCACAGTATGACTTACGGAAATTTCCCGATCCGTTGGCATTTAGAAAACAATCAGAAACACTTCTTTGTGATGCTGGAAAACGTCTGGGCAACAGCACTATGGCTTCTCATTGCAGCTTACTTGTATTACAGGAAGTACTTTTTTAGTATATAATAAACTCTTCTCTTATTTGTCTTTTTTTATATTATGGTGTAAAAGTTACTTACCTTTTGATAAGTTGATAAGTGCCAGCAAAATAAAATGAAATACAAATAGAACTTCAAGTAATTAATTGTATATTTAATAAGAACACAAATCAAAATATCCAGTACAATTGAAATGTAGTATCATAATATTGTAATAAACGAACCATATATTATATATCTCTGACAGAAGTATTATTTATAATAAATCAAATAACTCAAGTAACGCAAGGCGATCACAGATAAACGACTGCCAAATATAAACATGCATAACTTTAGAAGTTTGTCCATCGTAAATTGCACATTTCGATTGATATGAATTATATCAACGCATTTTTTTTAATATGTATATAATGTATATTCAATTATTTAAAAACATTCAGCTAACTCTAGACGTACTGGAAAAGACGTCACTTTCTTGTCGCGTTTTTTTTAACCACCCTCACAATAAAGTCTCAAGTTATTAGACGAATAGAAAGTCTCTTAAATATATATCATACAATAAATTATATGTACATCTCGCACTGCAAACTAGAAGCAAAATAGAAAAGTGTTTAAATACACCAGGAACGTTTTAACACGAGAATCGACAAACGAATAAAATAAAATTAATTACAGATAAGATTTTAATTTTGCTGATTGTCTCAAAATTGGTGCTAGAAATATACAATTTCACTAAGTTTCAAATTAAACACAACTTCCCCCATGCTTAAGAATTAAACAATTAATTTATTATACTAATTATCAATAGTTTTTGTCGATCCAATCTAAAGTACTTACTGAAAAAATTACGTTTTTTTTTGTTATTTTAGTTTTTTTCCCCATTCATTCTGAATGGCATCATTTTAGTTGAATATTATTCATCAAAAATAAATTTTTATTCTGTATATGTAAAAGAGTTCAGGGTGCAGACATTTCTACAATTAAAAAAAAAAGAGAATTGGTTCATTAGTTCTTGAATTAGACGAGAATTTTCCATACATGTGTCCCAGGGTGTTTCTTTTTAATAGGACATAAAAATACTAATTTCTTTTTTTTTTAACTTTCTCATAAGTCGGCGAATTTACTGATAAAAAAAAACGAAAGACATGTGAACGACCTTACTGAAAAAATCAAGAAAATGGAATAACTTTACTCAATTTAATAAGACACTGATATTATATCTGAAAATATCTTAGATTAAGAGCTTACCAAGTCTTACCAACATCAAATAAAAAGTGAAACTTGTCATTGCTTTTTAAATAAATATAAATCGAAATAAGAAACTGAAAGTTTAAATAAGTGCAACATATTTAGTTTTTTTTACAAAAAAAAAGAAAATAAAATAAAGAAGAATTTGAGACTAGTGTATTTAAAACTTTCTTCAGTTCAACCTTATCTATCTTATTAAGTATGTATAACAGCAAAATAAGACACAATAAATAGTTTGTTGCATACAAAAAAAAATAATAATAATAATGGGTGGCATCCGAGTGTTTTCCAGTACTGAGATTAATATTAAAATGGCCACTGTTTTGTGACACAGTGATAGTACTAAAGTATTAAAAGTCTAACATCCCAATACTTCAGTGCATTATTATATTATAATCATAATAATAAGTTAGGAAGTATGAAGGCATATAGATAGTTTTTATATTTATACAATTTTTAAAGTTAATTCTCAAAAAAAGTGCATCGACGCTTGATATCTTGCACCGTCAGTATGAATCTATTTTAACCGTGATACTGCAACAATTTAATGCAAGATACCAAAGCGGAGATACAAAAAAGCTATTTTCAAAATCAAGGATAGCTATCACAAATAACTTAGCGTACTTTATCGCTCGGTACTGACCAAGCTATGAAGAATGCTTAACATTTACAATGGTATGTAGCAACGGACACGAAGTTCAGATTCCGATCAGTAAAATGGGTAAGCGCGATGTAATTTAGCTCACCCGACAGTAAATCTACCTGATCGAAACCTTAACCAAAGATACCACCTAAAATTAGTAAATTATGTCTTCAGTCACAGATTAACTAAAGGTCACGAACTACACACATTTGACGATGTTGGAAAATACATGAAAGATTTGCCAACCAATCACTTACACGTTTCAATGTGGATTGTTCTTAGCTATAGTTAGAAAAAGTGTCATTTTATTGCTTAGTCATACCACAGTCTGCTCTTAATAACATAACAATGTTACACTTAATAAACGAAGATACTACATTGATACACAGATACATCTTGTATTCTCATTACTACCTTGATTTGGTTGTTGTAAAGACGCAAACGTTTTTTTTTTCTGAGTTTGAAATCCCTATTTACAAAAAAACAAATCGATGGATTAGGAATAGCACTGACGTAATGAGAATATCAAGTGAAGTTAACACCAATAACTCTAGGGGTTTAAATAAGATAAAGAACAACTAATAAGTGTATGTATGTACAATTGAGAGGTAGCTAATATAAATGACTAGGGAAAATTTTCAATCAATCAATGGCGACCTAGTGATTGGGATTAACAAATCTCAGAATGTATTTATTCATATAGAACGATTTAAGGAGGATGCCCCAAACTTTGATACAGGTTTTATTCTAGAAGTAAACGTTACTTAATTAACAATTATATAAAAACATGACAAATACAAGAATAAATCCCTCGGATTGTGTAATTAAATGGTTCGTTATATATAAATAGATTTAGTAAAAAGCTTACAATGAATATAAGCAATAACTGCCTGCGCAAGGTTGATTTGTATAAAAGTTAAGGGACGTCATATGAAACTTTTGATATTTCCTAAATTTATCCGATAGTTGTTTGAGATATTACCTATTCAATTAACTATACCATAACATTATATGTATATATTATAGAATAAATTTACAGAATTCAATAAGATTAATAGATATATAATTTAACACACTAGCACTCAACAGAATTCCAAACATTCATACAAACTCACTGTCTGAGTGAAAATTTGGCTACTTTCCTTCTTCTACCGTCTAGTTTACAATGTGTACAGAGATTCTAGCAATCAAGTCTTTTATTTAGTTTTGGACATTTAATAGAGAAAAACTAAGGGCACATTAATTTCATAATTAAGCTACTCACGAATCTAGTTTGGAAAAATTTTGTTTATATTATGATCATGGTAGTAACCACATATTATTAAAAATTAAATAAATAAATAACAGCTGTACATTTCTCAACCAATTTTATTTTCGACTTTCCCAGTTACAAATAGGTAGGGTACGCCATTCGATCCAGCAAATGGCACAAACAATAATATTGGTAAGTAGTAATAACATCAATGTAACTAAACTACCTACGGATATTAAAATCTTTCAATTTGTACAGAAACAATGATATTCAAGATGTTCCTAGTTTCAGGTTTGGAATAGATTTGACAGAGAAAAATAGATTATCTTTCTTAGCTCTGATGTGATATTTAGTCGCAGGTATCATAAAGACACTTGAATCCCTGATCATTCTACAAAATTAACAATTACAAAATAACTACACAATCGAATTCCATAAAATTTTGCTTTAACATGAATTATTTGTACAAATATATACATGCTAATTTGGCGCTGTTGTTCTTATTTATAACAAACACACGATTGACTAAAAATTTCTCCCCAAGTTTCGCTCAGACAATGAGGGAAGTTAATATTAACATTTTTTTAATAGTATAACACAATTTGTACAATCAAAAAAATAAGTACAGCTTATAGCAAAGATGTGTATTTTTTGGGTTAATTTTTCTTCTTCTTGATTCAAAAACGAAATTTCCTTCTTCACGAACTTTTTATATACTTATAGAGAGAATAAACGACGAAGGTTTCAACTCGGCAAAGTGAGTTAAAATTTAGCAATATCTTTTTTTTTCTTTACTTTAAATAAACACACACAGTGAAAATGTACATGAGAAGAATGAACATGACAACGATGACTTATTTGGTGACGGACAGGTATGGCACGCTTATATCACTCAACACGTGCAACCACGCGTGTTCGAACCTCATAACTACACACTGTAAACAACATCTTTTTCACGACGACTTACTACTTCAAACATTACTACTACTCTTCTACTGGAACTACCCAACAACTAATCTTTAACAACAATTTATCGTTACTGAGGAGAATCAAAACAAGGTTAAAATGAAATTAGTAGAATTATGCCAGCCAGTAGACATGGAATGTAGTTCAGCACGGTTGGTGATAGCTGCTTTGGTTGAGAGCAATGTGCAGTTGGGAAGGCTCGAACCGCGAAAGATACTGAGGAGAAAGCAGACCAGCTACTTGTTCAGAAGATTGTGAACGAGCCTGTCGTCCCAATGGTTAAATGTGATTATAAGCTAAGAGAGATGTAACATGTAAGAGGTGAGATGCCATCGCAACTGAACCAATCTTCTTGATTGAGTACACCTGTAATAAGAGTAAACACATCTAATTTAATTTAATTGCTTAAAAACTTGTTGTTACTAACTTGCAACTGGACAATGTGATGCACTAGTAAAGTGTTGCTCACGAGTGCGCATTGGACTGGGTGTGATTGTGGTCCTGTGGCGTTTCTTCTGCAGGTGACGGGGGAGCGTCTTTTCGTGGTGGCATGCGTTCGTTGATCGCATCCAAGCCTTTCGCCTCCGCAAAACTTGTGATCTTGTGGTTCGGTGAAAAGCCTTGTAAAGCTACGTAACAAAAAGACCAAAAATTACTCCACAAGAAAAAATCGGTTCGCAGGCTCACCGTTTTTGAGACTAGTTTTTCCACCTGAGAGTGCTCCCAGTGGCAGAGCACCAGTAGGAGTGAGACCTTTAAGCTGCAGGACAGATTCGCTCTCCTCTCTGGAAATTAAAACGTAAACTACGTGAAACTCATTCATAACTCAAATGCAATTATTAATTAGTTGGAAACCATTAAAACCAGTGACACATCGAATTAAACCCATTAAGCCTTACTGTTCAACTACTTTATAATTAAAAACAATTTGGTGAACTGCGAAATACGTTTAAGAAATAGATGATATATTAAATCATTTGATATATTTGAACTATATTATTGATAGGTACTTAAGGATTTAGTAGCAAGAAAGATAAGTTAAGAAGTAGGTGTACTTAGGCAAGATTTAGTAGACATGGTTGAAACTGCGACTGTAAGAGATGAAGAAACGTTTACAAGAATTTCAACTGTAGTACTTGAGGATTTCCTTGTAACTGAAAAAGGGAGCCTAAATGTAAAGAAGTACCAATTGAAACGATTGAAGGTGTTCTTGAGAATGATTTAGGAGATATTTTATAAACCGCCGCAGTAGAAGACGCGGTTACAGCTGAAGAGACACCACACTTTAAAGCAAGAGGTAAGAATTTATTGGTAAAATATGTAGCAGCAAAATTGAGACCAATAGGAAAATATGAAGATGAGGAAGTACCTACCGTTACATCAACTGAAATATTTCAGGATTTATTTGTACACTCGGAGCACAATGTAATGAAAGTCTGGAAAGGGTAAACGGCCACCCGACTTCGCCCAACCGAGAGATAAATGCCGTAGCTCCACCCGTTCAAAATTCTTGGAAATACCTACCCTTGTTGCTGATATTTATAAAAGGAAACGAACAGAACTGCGATAGGTAAGTATAAAATGTAATTGGCCAATATCAATGAACTTCTTATTAGCAAGAAGTATTATGCATTCTAAATATTATTAATGAAAATATTTATATTATTCGTATTTCGGTAGCTAAGCTCAAACATCAGTATTGCAAAACGCTCAAGAGCAATTCAGACAACTACTTCAATGCAATACACTGAAAAGGACCTCTGCCAAATTGGCAGTATTAATAAAAATTCATAAAAATTTTAATAACAATCAAATTTTAATGAGGTGGTTAATCTTTCTGTAAAACGAACTAAATCTTTCAGAATAATTTTGTGCGCTGTAATCACATTCCGTTTAATTATAAGTCGGATTTAATTATTGCGATTTCGTATTAATAGAACATTTAGCATTTTTATTTTCTGTTTGAGTTTTATTGTAAGAGTTTTTAATAATTTTTTCTTCTTTCAGCAGATTTCAGTTAGATTTAATAATTTGTTCCCCAATAACTATTATATTTTATTATACCTTTATTTCGTTTTATGAAAGAGCATCAAATAATTATTATTTTCTAAAGATTTTATGAATAATATAAATATTTTCATAATAATAATATTTAGAATGCATAATACTTCTTGCTAATAAGAAGTTCAATGATGTCGCCTAATTACATTTTATAAATTACCTTTCGCAGTTCTGTTAATTTCATCAAACGTTTCCTTTTATAAATATTAGCAATGCCTGCACTTGAGGGTAGGTATTTCCAAGAATTTTGAACGAGCGGAGCTACGGCGTTTATCTCTCTGTCGGGCGAAGTCGGGTGGCCGTTTACTCCGTCCAGACTTTCTTTACTTTCCGCTGCGATAGTACGTGAAATTAGGTAACGAAGTACAAAGAGCAGAGGAACCGTTAAAAATCGAAAAGATTTATTGAAACGAGATTTACCAGATATGGTTGAATCTGTAACTGTAAAAGAAGTGGTGAAATTAAAAGTAATCAGCGAAGAACTTATACCTGCAGGGGTTTCAACTGACGTACTTGAATCCTTACTTATAGCAGATATAACTGAAAAAATGGATTCAGAAGATGCGGAATTAACACTTAAAATGATAAAAGAATTACTTCGTAAAGATTTAGAAGACCTTCTAGATGCGGCTTTAATTGTAGAAATAATTGAAATATAGACTGAGGAAGAGGAAGTACCAGCAGGTATTTCAACTGAAGTACTTAAAGATTTATTGATAAGTGATACTAGTAAAGAAGTGCGAGAAGAAGAAGAATTAACGATTGAAAACATTAGAGATATATTGCAACGACATTTAAGTGAATTGATTGAAGCTGCTACTATAAGAGATGCAGAGAAATTAAAAGATATTGGCGAGAAACTTTTGCCTGCAGGTGTTTCACCTGACGTACTTAAAGATCTGCTTGTAGAAGACATAGCCGAAAGAATGGTTTCAGAAGATGAGGAATCAACACTTAAATTAATTAAAGACATACTTAGACAAGATTTAGAAGATCTTTTAGATGCCGCTTTAATTGTAGATATCGTACTGTTAAAAGAGGAGAAAGAAGAAGAGGAAGAAGAGAAAGTAGCTCCAGGTGTTTCAATTGAGGTACTTAAAGATTTACTTATAAGGGATATTAGTAAAGAACTAGGACCAGAAGAAGAATTGAGAATTGAAGAAGAGATATACTGCGACGACATTTGTGTGAACCGATTGAAGCTTCAACTATAAGAGATGCGGAGAAATTAAGAGAAATTGGCGAAGAATTTTTGCTTGAAGATGTTTCACCAGACATACTTGAAGATCTGCTTTTGGAAGATATAGTCGAAAGAATGGAATCAGAAGAATTAACACTCGAAATGATTACAGACTTGATTAGAAGAAATTTAGAAGATATTCTAGATGCTGCTTTAATAACAGAAACAGTTAATTTAAAAGGCGAAATAATGGTAGAAGTACCTGTACGCGTCTCAAGTGAAGTGTTTGGAGATTTGTTGATGAAAGATATCAGGAAAGAAATACGAGAAACAGAACAAAAATTGACTGTCGAAATGATAAGAGATATATTAAGGAGAGATCTAACGGAACTTGTGGAGGCTGCAATGATAAAAGAGATGCTTCCATTGAAAAAGAGTGAAAAGGTTTCAACAAATATACTCGAAGATTTATGATAAAAGTTATAAAGAAGAAACTCCCGCCTAAGGAGGAATTAACTATTGAAATTAATAAAGTTGCCATAACAGAAAATTTAAGAAAAATGTTGGATGCTGCTACTACCAAAGCAATCCCTGTCATCCCTGCGCATGAATGACAGAAAAATACAAGGAAATCCAAGAATTACACTTAAATTGATTAAAGACTTAGAAAAGATTTAGAGGATTTTCTACATGCCGCTTTAATTGTAGATATTATCCTGCTACAAAAGGAGGAGAAAGTGACTCCAGGTATTTCAACTGAAGATTTACTTTCTAAAAGGTATTAGTCAAGAAGTAAGACCAGAAGAAGAATTGACAATTGAAGACTTTAGAGACATATTGCGACGACATTTGAGTGAACTAATTGTATCTGTAACTATAAGTGTTTCGGAGAAATTAATAGAAATTGGCAAAGAACTTTTTCCTGAAGATGCTTCACGCGACGTACTTGAAGATCTGCTTGTAGAAAATATAGCCGAAAGAATGGATTCAGAAGAATTAACACTCGAAATGATTTAAGGCTTGATTAGAAAAGTTTGGAAGAGCTTCTAGATGCTGCTTTCATAGCAAATATAGCAAAGATAATTTCATAAATAAGATAACGTAACCTGTTTGATATAAATAAATAGGACACTGTTAATATAATTTTAATTGGAAAGAAACTTAAATTAGAAATTCAGCATACCGTGAAATCGTGCTCAGACGTTCAGTTCAAAAGACTTGTAACTTTTGCGCGGTGCACATTTTAATTGCATTTAATTAGAAACGGGACATTCAGCTATTGATGCGTTAAAGGTAAAATAAGAATTTGATTTATTTTGTTGCACGGTCCTTTGCCAGCTCGAGTATAAATTGCAATCCTTTCCAAACTGAGAAGCGGTTGCAATATCGTCTGTTCAAGTTCAAATTTGATTTTCTAAATTTACAACCAAATTTATTGCACCTTATCTGCAGGACGTAGGATTTTCAAACAAGTAAAAGAAAGTTCATCGAACGAAGATCTTGACTTCCAAGATATACTCACTAAAAGTCAAGGATAAATAAATAATTATGTTTACTATTGAAAATAAAAGTTCGTACGCAAATTTTATGGTTCGTGGAGACAGTTATTACATCTGGAACTACTGGAAAGGCCAATGACATCGGAATACCGCAAAGTTTTTTTTTTATGTATAAATAAAGTCCTCGTACTTCATTCATGAAATCGTTGACCTTAACAATGAATGAAAAATCAACGAAGTCATAATTTATAGTATAGAAAGTATATTTAAAAGACGGGAAATTTACAGGACGTTTCATCAGGGACTCGCCAAACTGAAGAGAAAGTCAAAAATGCCAAAGAGCTTTTTTGCACCTCTTTATCTATATTGAAGTTTGGCAGGTAGATGGTGAAACACCCGGTACCTAAAAAATATTAATCAAGTCAAAATCTGGTGGGCTAAACGCAGAAGCTCAGTATCAGGTGTATACCCAATGGAATTTTTCGAACTCGAAGTATTTTAACAACCTCATCTACAGTCCGGTTTTTTAATTTACAGCCAATAAATTTTTTCCAATTAATTTTCTGCGTAATAAACAATCGAATTTTTAATTAACAAAAAAGTGGACCAGATGCTGCCTACATTAAACGAACGGCGGCGGCGGCGACGGTGGCGCAACTCGTTTCCCAGACGACTTTTTTTGAACAGTTCAGTAGCCGGAAGCTTCGAGCAAATAAGAGAGCGAACCTTTCGCAAACACTGAACAGAGTGGAACATGTAAATTCACCTACATCACAAAAAGCCGCGTCTACTGTGCATTTTCCGTTGTATCTCGGTAATAGAGGTCCGCTTTCTTGCTAAGAGCTTTGTTGTTTTAGCGAATAATTTATTGGCCCATATCTACGCGAACGTTCCGTCTGTTCTTTTTGTTTTGCTTCTTGCGTTTAATTCAATGAGAGACCAGGCTCTGACATTCTGCCACGTTTTGACATAAACAGGAACAACTTTGAACAATACAACAGATTGTAAATACCATGTTATATGTATTTATTTACGAACTTTATACCCTAAATATCGTGGTCCAATTTAAAGACTTACCTTAACACAGAGAATACTCGAGCCATTTTCCCAATCGCCCGGATTTTATTGCGAATAACTTCTTTCCGTAGATTAGCTGCTGTACCTAAAAAAGGTAAGCATAAAATAAACGGGCGTCTAAAGCAGATGGGCTACAGCAGTTTCGTTAATGAAAATCAATACAAAAGCTTTACATAAAGAAAAAGTAAGTCACATTGTGAATACGAGAATAGTAATGAATGGCGCATCCTCAAGTGTGCTCAAGTTTCGTAGGGTGGCCGCGATTTTACCTTCATCGAACTTACTGGGTTTGCGGATAATCGAATTAAAATAGAACGAACCGCTATAGCAGGTTATGTGAATGAGCACGAGTTAGTATAATATCAAGCCTATGGTGGTGTTGTGGTGATTATGATGCATGCAAAAGTTGCAACTGATTGCAGAGCTATTCTACGTAAGGACCTAACACAGTATGGCAAACTTTATTTGATTTTGGTTATCGCTCAAGTGTTTTTAGATAGATTTATAATATAAAGCTGGAGTTCTCAATGGGTGCGTGTTTTTGATTGGCGAGTTATTTCCAATTAATTTCTAAATGAGAGCTGCTGTCAGTATAAAAATATCTAAAGTTGCTGAAACGAAGAGAAGTATTGAACAACAACCAAATACACATACACACACATCTTATAGGGGCTTTCTGAAACAATAAAATTTTTCCGATATTGAACTTGGTTATTAAATGAGACATGATGAAAATATGTGGAAGATACGCGCACACAAAAAAAGAAGATTTATTCAGATAAATAAAACGTTATTGGATTTGCAAATCCGAACTCTTTTGGTGCAATACTAAATCGCGCTGAAATTGTTATCCTTTCGCTACGATTCAGTTTTTAAAACACAAGAGGACTACTTGAAACTTTCTCGAGCACATTTAAAGGGAGGAGGCTGAAACAAAATGAAATCTTCAGTAATCCGCGTCTCTGCAAAAACACGGCTTTCGAAAGTAGCGCAATCGTAAAATCGTCGAGGAGCAGAGAAGTCGAATGAATAAAATTTTATTTAACGATATCGCGTGTTCCAGTATTTTATTACATTTACGTAATAATTTAATTTTGCATTCAGACTTATTTATAGTCATTAAATGTATTTACATTTTTAATGAAAAAATGTAGAATAAAAGAGGAGAGTCAAAACTGCAATACAGCCTTGGCCAAAAGTATTAGGCACCCTTAATTTTCTCAGAAATCTTTAGAATTTTATTATCATATAGTCGGCAACAATAAACGATAATTGCACAGTACTTTACAGCGGTTGTAAAACATATGGCAGATGATAGTTCGCAATTGTGGTTCCGTGGATGTCGTCAGTCTTGTAAAGCGTTTTCCATTAAGGGCGCTTGAATTTTAAATTGAAATAAAACAAGTTGTGTATGATATATCATTAATTTTTTTTTTATTTGTATGTATATATGGAATACGATATCTGCCAAATGGCCGCCGCGACGTCGCTGGACAGCGCGTACCCGAGAGGTCCAATTTTTGATGACTCGACCGCATAAATCGGACTCGATATCTTTGATGGCATTGGTTATGTTGAGTTTTAAAGAATCAATCGTCTGCGGCTTATTCGCATAGACCCGTGGTTTAACGTAGCCCCACAAGAAAAAGTCTAATGGCGTTAAATCACACGATCTCGGTGACCAATTGACGTCGTCGACGAGATAACCATGACCATGATAAAATTGACAATTTTTTCGTGCAGGAGATCCAGCGTAGCATGCGCTGTGTGTCACGTCCTGTTGGAACCACAGGTCGTTGAGATCCATATCTTCCAATTTAGGCCACAAAACATTGGTTATCATCGACCTGTACCTCTGGCCGGTGACAGTTAGGGCGGCGCCAGCGTCATTTTGGAAAAAGTACGGGCCAATGACCCCATCTCATCAAAATCTACACCAAACAGTGACTATATCTGAGTGCATTTGCAACGGACGGGTCTCGTATGGATTGTTATCTCCCCAAAGGCGACAATTTTTTTTGTTGACGTAACCATTCATACAAAAATGGGCTTCGTCGCTAAAGATGATTTTCCGTCCGAAATCGGGTTCCGCTTCTAACTGCTCCAAAGCCCAGTCAGCGAATGCTCGACGCTGCCTATGGTCGTTCACCTTCAGTTCCTGGGTCAATTGAATTTTGTACGGGTATAGGCCTAAGTCCCGACGCAAAATTCGTCAAGTTGAGGTTTGCGAAAGGCCAAGCTCTTGAACACGACGAGAAATTGACTGGCTCGGGTTATCCTGCACATTCTCGTTCACTGCAGCAATGTTTTCTGCAGACCTCACTATCCGACGACTACGGCTGTTGTTTGATTCTTTACCGAACCAGTTGATTCGAAATTGTCCACCAAACGACGAATAGTAAACTCAACAGGACGATTGTGTGCACCGTAAAAATCACGTAGCGCACGGAACGTAGTTTGAAATAAGCACTCGTTTTGATAGTAAATTTTAATGATTTGCACGCGTTGCTCAAGACTGTAACTTTCCATGATGATTTGCCCAACATTAATTACTATAACCTCCAATTTTGACAGCTGTAGCTTCACCAACGTGACCGCTATGTACTGTCAAAGTTCGAGCGACCCTATTGGAAAACCTTTTATAAGCGCTTGTAGTAAGAACGATCTTTTCAGTATAATGTTTATTTCATTATAATTTTGAATATTGTCATTTTTGCTGTAAAAAATGCCTAAAAAGAACGAACTTAGTGAGCATTTACGTTTACAAATTCAGTTCTTGTACGAACAAGGCAACACACAGATAGAAATACCCAAAAGCATTAAACGTTCGCGTTGTGCGGTGCAATCTGCCTTGAAACGTTACGCTGATACTGGATTACATGCGAACCGAACAAGAACAGGTAGAAAAAGGATGACTTCGGACCGTGAGGATCGAAATTTTATTCGAAAGTCACTTAAAAATCGAAAGAAAGCTTCCTCCGAGCTCGCTGCCAATTTATCCCAGAAAATCGGGAAACCGATCAGTGCCAGAACGACCAGAAGAAGACTTAATGAAGCTGGTTAAAGGCTGTAAAGCAAGAAAGAAGCCTTGACTTTCAGAAAAAATAAAAAGTCTCGTTTGGAATGGGCTATAAAGTACCAAAACTTTACAGAGAAGGATTGGGCAAATGTTGTGTGGTCCGACGAATCAAATTTTGAGGTAATATTTGCTTGTCATTTTGAATTCGTTTACATTTTCTTCACTTCGCCAGTAAAAGGTTATACGGTGTGTTTAAAATCTACGTTTTTTTAATTATTTGTAAGGTATTTGGAAATCCTGGTGTAGCTCACGTGAGACGGAGAATCGGTGAAGAATACCTTCCGGAATGCGGGTACCTACAGTGAAACACGAGGGAGGCAGTGTAATTATCCGGGATTGTATGACACTGACAATGTAGGCGAAATGTTTGTTTGTGAAGGTCGAATGAACTCCTACATTTACATAAACGTATTGGAAACGACATTGCGGCAAACATTTTCTAAGATGTTTGGTGATACAAATATGGAAGAAACGCTGTATCAACAAGATAATGCACATTGCCACAAATCTGTAGTTACCATGAAGTGGTTCCAAGAAAACAACATTAACCTCCTGGATTGGCTTGCACAAACCCCATGGAACATTTGTGGAGGATTCTAAAGTGTAACATTAGAAAGCATCCAATTACATCTAAATCAATTAAAAAAGAAACGTATTATTGAAAGAATGGAATAATATTATCGCAGAGGAATATCATAAACTTATAAGTACTCTGCCGACAAAAATAGCTGCAATGATTGAGGCTAGAGGTGGTCCAACAAAATACTAATTACTTTAATAAATTGTTATTATTTTGTACCTAGGAAATTTTATTTTACCCCTCTCCAGCAAATTTTCATGATCTAGGAGTTAATGTAAGGTGCCTAATACTTTTGGCCAAGGCTGTCTTTTGAGATTTTGTTTTTAAATTTAAATATAATATACTGGCTGTCCCAATGCAATAAAATTATTAAATGGCGCAAAACACTTTCAAACCTATTACCCAAAACTACTCTTTCTCTAACAATTTAATAATAATATCTTTCAATTTTGAATAACAAAGCCGTAACGTTTGAGAGCAACGTCATATAAACTATAGCGTTTTTGATTCATTGCTCTAAAGTACTCTTATCTTGTTTTAACCTCGTATAATAATAATGAAGTTACTCGAAATGAGTTATATAAATTGTTTCTTCTTTTTCCAAAAAAAAAAAAATATCCAAGCCAATTTGTTTATGAAACGTTTTTATAAAATAACTATTACAAAACCTGATTATGCAAAAATCTAATATGTTTATTTTTAACTCTCGGTAGTTATGTATTTGGCACATTAGTCTGGAGTCGGGCTATCGAACTTACAATGTCTTAGTCACTTAGTTTTACTACCGCTTTATAAATAGAAAAGGTAAAAATTCTGCGCACAAAGAAAGTAAATAATAATTTTTGCTACACAGTAAATTGGGTAATAATGAAATAGTGATCGATTTTTTTAATGTTCTGAAACGCTTGAAAAACACTATGTTACTTAAAACTGTGTTTGCCTATAGGTTAATCTCAACTCAATAAAAAGGAAACTGCCTTCAGTTCCTTGTAATATAACATTCTATTATAGTTCATTGATATCATTATTTATAGCTAGTGCTTTATAAAGTCGTTCAAATTTTAAACTACGCATTTTTTGAAAGCCCAGGGTGCGTAATACTAAAAAGTGATCAATTTTCCCTCCACCAGTGATCAACAATTACCTACATATAAGTACATACATACAAATAGTGTTACAAAGCCCGTTTGCCAGTGATTTGATGTTTTCCTGCTAGTGTGTATTTGTTGGTGGTGTGTCTTTTTTCCTCAACTAATGTTAGGTCCTTTTCAAAAATACAGCGACTGCAACTTACCAAACGATGCAGAGAATCAGCCGCACCGTTGACGAAGAATCGACAGCAAACGGGCAGTGGCGCAAAGTGTAGCGAGCGTAGAGTTATAGAAAAAAAAACAAAACAAACGGTGCATGTAGAAAATTATAGCATCATACACAGACACAAATAAGAAAAAACAAACTATTTTGCTGGGCCAAATAGTTATTTGCACATACAGACTGACTCGATGGAATGGTACACATACAATCAACTGAACGATGCCTTTTAGCGCCGCGCCGGATCCCTATCGGGATCGTTATACGTTATGATTACGGGCACTGTAAATCGTGAAGCAATTACGGACAGACAAACTAACTAACATAAATTGACAACACTACAGGCAGTCCCCCAATTAATTACGCAAACACGTACTTATCGATCAAGTCAATCTATATATCTCGAACTAAATGTCGGTGTGGAATAATTATTAAAATTTCATAAAACAGCGGAACAAAATCCGGAATAACGACATTGTCAATAACAATATAGCAAAATACGAAGCCAGAAAAAAAAAACATTTTAGATTGTTAAGCCAATCAAACGTTAAAATCAAAAGCTGGAGTTTCAAGTTAACAACTGCGATGAATAGAAGAGAAAGAAGCTGTAAGTGGCTAAAATGTAAAACCTCAAATCTCTAGCATAAAAGAAAAATCCTCGACATATACCCGGACATATTTAATACCATACGGGGAAAAATATTCACAAAAAAAAATTAATACGAGATAATGGAGCTGAATCAGCAATTTCAACGAATATGGTTTACCTGTTACGTTATTCTTTTTTTACGAATAAAACTAAATTTTAAAACTACAGGCTGAGTAATATTCGTTGGTTGTAAATCGGTGTAATTTGGTCACTCCATTAGATGTAAAACGTTAAATTAGCATAACCAAGTGGCAGAAAGTAGAATAGACAGTAATACGGCTCACACAAAACTTAACAATTACATTTATGTTCTGGAGAGTAACATTTACTAGAAAAAAAAAGGTATGCGTCATGCCACTATGCTACTACCATAATGAATACGATTAGAAAATAAAAAAATTAAATAAAAGAGCTATTCTACATACAAATGGAATGCTTTCGGCATGTAAAAACAAAACCAGTAAAAATTCAGAATAGATTCATAGTAATATTGCCAAGGTGGTTAGTGTTCTGATATTAAAAATCAAGTAAAAAAAAAAAAAACAAAAACAGCTCATTAATTTTTTTTAATAATTTCAAAAAATTCAGTATACTATAACTGTATTATACCGTCTGGTTAAATATAGTGCTCAGTTTAAGTCGTTCAAGTACCTACTCTTTTTATCTTCCTTTGCAAACAGGTTGGTTCAAGTAAAACGTTTAGACTGAAAGTCTGCCGTTTGATAAGTAAATAAGGCCTTTTATATAGCCTGTTTCTAAAACTATGCCTTTCATTGAAACCACAAATAGTACTCAAGAAATGAAGCAAAGGGAAAATGTGAATAATAACTCCGGTAAAAATTAGTTATCATTTTTATAAAAATTGTTCAAGTAACGCTGGTCGGCGACTTAAATGGTTTAAATGTCTCTGCGAGTCACAGTCAGAGTTTAATTAATTTTTGTTATGTAACCATAAACGAATGCGCCGAGAAGTGTATGATGGGCTTGGTCAAGTTCGTCGATTATCAAAAATGAGACGTTTTCGATCGACTAGGTGCAGACATTCTTACCACAATTGCAATAATTTCTAGTACTATTTAGTATTGTAATTTCCGCTTATGATTATTTTATTCAAAGTAAAATTTGAAAGCAAACCGCACCATCATGCATTTCAGATTTTATTCGTACGTATTAAATACACTTCTGGATAAAATTAAGGGACCACCAAATAAACTTGAAATAACTTTTCCAATTTACAAGTTATTTTAATAGACTTTTCACATGTCATAAATTGACGTTTATTAAACACAATTCAAATAGTGTGCCATGAAACAATTAACAATAGCAAGGCATTCTCTGCTAGGAAACGAAAGGCCAACAAAAACGCCTAATTGTTGACACCTTTTTAAGTCATTTAATTATTAAAACGTGCTTTTTGTTTCGAAAATTAGTGAATTTGTTTGCATTAAGTTAATTAAATATGTCTAGACGCCATTGTAGACCAGAAGAAGTATCCCAAATGATACAGAGAAAAGTTGCTGGAATTCTAAAAGCCAACAAATATGTGGTACAGAGGACCGCAGTACGGTTCAGAAACACTGGTAGTTTCGAAAGAAAACGCGAACAAGGTGCTAAAAGAAAAATAACACGCAGAGAAGATCGCTTTATCGAACTTCAGAGTTTAAGAAAGCGGTTTGTAACATCTCGTGAATTAAAAAATGATCTTCGATTAGCCACTGGAAAAGAAATCTCTACCAAAACAGTAAAAAGAAGACCAAAGAAGTCAATTTGTCTGCTAAAAAACCAGCAACTGGTCCAACTCTCACAGCTACGCACAAAAGAAATCGCTTAAACTTTTGTCAAAATCATCAAGGTTGGGACGAGGGGCAGTGTTTTCGGACGAGTCCAGATCTCTTCTAACCAGGAATGATCGCCGTGCTCTTGTCTTATGAAGACCAGACGAGCGATTTGCACCATATACCATTCGAGAATTTAACAAATTTGGTGAGGGGTCTGTAATGGTTTGGAATGGTATACAATTGAATGGTCATACAGAATTGGTTTTGATACGAAATGGGTCGCTAACAGCAAGAAGATATAGAGACGAGATTATTGTACCCCAAGTTCAACCATTTGCCGAAAACTTCGGCAATGGATTCATTTTTATGCAAGACAATGCCAAATCTCACACAGCTAACATTGTCACAGCTACGTTGAGAGATGTAAATATCCAAAGCTTGGAGTGGTATGCCAAAAGCCCTAATCTCAATCCTATTGATCTCTGGGACCAATTGGGCGACAAATTAAAAACGCACCAAGACCACCAGTAACACTTGATGAGCTCTCTAACTTGCTTGTTCAAGAATGGGAACGAAACTTAATCTCAAGCATGCCAAGAAGATTAGCAGCGTGTATTGTTGCAAGAGGAGGGCATACACGCTATTAATAATTTTAGTTTTGTTAACTTGTTACAAATTAGGATATAAGTTCATAAGAAGACCAATGGTATTTTAAAGATTTAAAGTATTTTCAAGTTTGTTAAATTCAATAGCCCTTAAATCAACTAAACTGTAAGGAAACACTTAGATTTATATATTTATTCGTTTCGTTAAATTTCGTTATCCTGTTTTAAATTTGTTTTGAATTTTACTGGTGGTCCCTGAATTTTCCCCAGAAGTGTATTACGACCTCTTGATTAGTTTGCACGTATTGTCGTTTGACTGCAAAGAACATAGTAGTCGTGCCGAACCTTACGCGTTTCAAAATCTTTGTTCCGAAGGATATCGCTTCAAAATAAGAAAACCAGGAGTTTTGTGATTATTTACTTAAAATTTAGAAATTTGTGTATAGAACGCACGTTATGACTAAGGGTTGTTTATCCCATCTCTTTAATAAATTATTAAACGAATATGTAGTTTAGTAAGCGCGAAATAAATATCTTTATATTTTAATAAAAACCGAGGAAGCATTTCGGTTATGCCAATTGTCGATGTAATACAGACGAATATTTGAAAATTGTGCCGATGACGTCTATAAGTCATTCATACTCGTTTACATACTCGTTCTTTTGCACGTAAATAAAAGGTTTTATTGCGTCTTACTAGATACGAATGCGAAAACAAGCCTTAAACTGAGCAGAGGTTACAAAACAAAGTGAATCCGCCTGAGTCCGCTATCTTGAGTCAGGACAGTTTCTTATGTTTTAATATAAAACTGTTGAGATTTGGAAAATCAATTTCTAAAATAATGAGTTTTAATTAAAGGCAGAGGTTTAGAAACAGCCTGTGTAAAGGAGAATTACTTTTTTTTATATAAATCATATTTTTTATACGGAATATTATTTAAAATGTATGCGCCTCTCTTGCATAGTAGAATGTTTATTACAGTCATTTCGAGAATTCTTATTTATTTTTTTACAAAAAAGACCTCACAGTTGTGCTAATCAGATATGTTAGCCAGCTATGTTCTCAAAACACTTAACTTGAACCATCCTGTATAATACAAAGATAATCCTTATTCCTACTCACTTAAAAAAAATTCAGCTAAATGTAATCTCAAATGCTGAAGGTAACTAAAATGCATCGTTTACAAGCAGAAGTTGTGTGAGAGGAGTTAATAAATAAATAAAAAGGGACAAATAAACACTAAAAAAAATTAAATGTCGATCAAAAATTAATTAAAGGAATTTTAAATATATATTCAATGTCTGTCAAAAAATTAAAGAAAATAATATTTCAGAAATAAAACTAACAAAGAAAGAATATTTAAGTAAAAAAATCTAGAAATTTCAACAAGCAAACGAAAATTAATAAACAACATTACAAGAAAAATAACAAGGTGCAAACTAATTAAAAATCCTTGACATCTGATTGGTTTCTTAATGTTACAAGATACTAATAAATTTGTGCTTCTGAATTATTAATTAAAATAGAATTAAAATCTAATTTAAATGCACTTTTGTATTGGATTTGTAGTTTTTTTTTTTCGTTATATGTACTAATTCTAATTAAAAACAATAAACTGAACACTATTTTTAATAACGATATAGTGATAAATCTGACTTAAAATGATCATTAATGCAGTGTTATTTTAACTCCTCTGTCCAAGCTGCATGTTCTGTGATAACTTACCAGGTTTTTTTATAACTATTTTTGCCTGTTTCGCTGTGTAGGGGCGCGATTCCAAGGCGAATATAGACAAATAGTGAAAAATAGAAGTGTCAGAATAGAAGAAAAATATAAGCATACGAGTGCATGGATTGACTCAGTGACAATAACAAATCAGAATTTAGATTTTTAGTGCCGGAGAATTATGCAGTGCTATTAGAAAATCATAGAAACCGTAAATCTGTTTTTTTTTTTTTTTTAATTTACAAAAAAGATGCTACTTGGGACATAATGCATTCTAATTTTACATATAATAAAGAGGGGAAATACCACAAAATTCATAATGTATAAAATGGTTCGATAACACAATCAGTTACACAAGGGGGTACACACAATATATAATCGCCAACGAAAAAACAAAAATAAATTAAAACAATTTGTTTATCCAATTACGAAACAAACATCGAAAAATTGAAGTGTATTTTTACGACATATTTAACCACCCGTTTTCAATTCAATAAAAATACTTTTAGCTCAGGAAAACGAAAACAAAACATGTAGTAAACTATCCAGGCAGACTAGATTTTATCTACAACTCGAAGCAAATTCGAAAATAAATTGAAACTGAATCTTACCATCTGTTATTCCAAGTAGCATTGAAAAAAGTAGTAAACGTTTTTGAATTTTTCGTTCGACTCAAAAATAAGCGTGATGTTAAAAAAGTTTTCTAAATCATTCTAATCGTGTGTAACAGTTACATTAATATAATAAATTCAAATTAGACGTTTTTTTTATTATTACTTTAGAAACTGTTCACTATAAAAAGCTAACAGTTAACATGAAATACGTATAAGTCTGAATTATTAACAAATTACTGCAAGACAAATACAAACATGTTAGAGTATGAAAACTATAAGTTCTAAAACTTTTTACTTTGAAAGTTATTGCCTTAATACCCAAGTTCTCTTCTGAGATTGTCAGAACTGATAATTTGTTAGAGTATCATCGTAGCTTAAGGGCATTTACATATCGGTGTGCCTGAAATTTCAGATCATTTCTGAAACTGATACTATTTCCGCTTAGTATCCAACAAGTTGGATCGTTTCAGTAATGATTTACAGCTGCAATGCTCCAGATGTCAGTTACCAGTAGCATAGCAATTTCTTACGCGTAACTCAATTTTCTTCTTTTTTTAAACGACCCTGCAGAACTTGAAGCGGATGCACAGAAGTTTACAAATTACATCATCAGAATAAACTTTTACTTCGTCTTCCATCCAAGAAGAGAAAATAAAAGAACTCATTTCATTTCTTTTCAGGGCGTTTCGACTTTCCGCTTCGAGTTTATCTTTACGATTATTTTATGATTCGTTGTGTGTTTTGGCTCTATTGAATAACTGCAACTTTTTAAAACATCAATGTTCTCGTCTTGTCTGTGAATAAATCCACGTGTTTGCATTTGCTTGCAGTCAGTAAACCTTTTTGGTACTTAACTCTTTGCTTTGAAAAGATTTTAAATAGGAACAGTACTTACACAAACGTATAAATCTCTGAAATATTGAAATTGAAATTTTATGAAAGTGTCAATTATGTCCCTTGATACCAATAAAATAATTTGCCTGCTTATATACATAAGCACCATATACGTATGTATAACGTTCGCGGTTTGATTAGATTAATTATGTATTCCTCCTTTTTTAAATAATTCTTTTTTTGAATACTCAATAAATCTAATCACCGAGTATTAATTACGACATACACTAAACATCGATTTGTACACGTTTCGAACTTAGATACACCTACCTTCTTCTTGTCCATCGTCACCATCTGAGACGAGTTCATCATCTGAGCAGATGTTGAGTACGTTGACGAGCATCTCCGTAACCTTCTCCCCAACGAACGGTAGTGACCACGTGAACACATCCATAAAGTTCGGCAACCAATAAGGATGCGGTGAACAATTAAATTGGCGAATATTCATCACATTATTTTCGTATTTTAGTACTGCCGCCTAAAAAAACGAATTGAGAAATCGTTCAGGATCATCAAAATCAAATTCAATCCAGCAATATTAAATTTTTAATATGCATTATGCATTCCCTAGTACGCACGTAATACAAAACAAACTTGTAATCGGTTTAGTAGTAATGTTAAAACGTGATGCAAATTCTACTTTGTTAATCCAGCACAATTTCATTGATGTTTTAGTGAAAAATTCAGACGGGCGAGGAATAATGAAACAGAGAATAAAGGAAAGCATAATAAATAATAATATAATTAAAAATTGTGCAACCCTCGTCGTCTCTTGGCAGATGTAAAAATTGAAATGAAGATTCCAAAAAGGAGAATGAACCTTACCTTATTATTATACACGTCCAAATAATTGGGCGCCGAAAAAATCGTGATTAAGGAAGGGAAGCCGGTCGTTTGACTTTTTCTATACATTCGATACCTGTAAATAATAAAAAATAGTAATCGTTTAGAATTCATTAAAAATAATGAAATATGTATAAACGATGCAATAAAATTGGTTTACGACTTCAATGGTTGTTAAACACTAAGAGCGCTTTCGATTCATTGCTCCAGAGCACTTCCTCCGTCCTCTATTATACATACACATAAGTGTTAAAGAAAATGGCGAAATAATTTTACTCTAACAAGGATAAGCTCAACTCATGTTTAACACCGTGCAGTAAACCTTTTATCCATAATTCGTTAATTAAATAAATAGAAGGCAAGTTACACTAAATAGTAAAATATTCTATCTGCATTGATGATGGACATCAACGCATTTAATTCAAAAAAGTAAAAATGCGTTGGTTCACATTTACTTTTTGTCTATTGGTAAATTCTGATATATGAGGGAAGGGAATGATAGACGTTCTCATTATAAGTTATGACTAGTAACGTATATAACAAGAGTTTGGGAAATTTTTTCAAATCTAAAAATACAAACTGTAATTGTTTTATTTAAATTTACACTTAAGAAAACTATTCAGCGAAGATTTAACAAAAAAAATTTGTTGCTAGTCGGTTTTGATTGCAGAGGATTCCTCGAGCATCCTATGTACAGCTGTTTCGTCAGCGGAAGCGTAGCTAGAGAATTCCGCTTTGCTTTGACAGCACGCTTGGCCGCCTTGTATGGAATGACTTATTAAGTAACAAACTGGCTGCAATTTATCAATCCTCATCCAATATTACGTCAAAAAGCGCCTTAGACTTAAAAAACTATAATGAATTAACATAGCAACTAAAGGGCTATGGGTTTCAATAGTTCGCAAATTAATGCGTATGCCTCTCATTAGCCTTGGACGGTAAGTGGGTTAAACTCTGGAATCTTTTGGTAGATTCCTCACTCGCCCAACATAAGGTCTTGAAACACCAGCTTCCGAAATGGCACACCACACTTGTCCTCGAATTTCGCTTTTTTCTTATATCTTACATTAGGAACATTCTCAATGTTGTCCTTTTATTTCGAAGTTAGATAATATAAAATATTATTCGTCTTCCAAAATTATCGTGGCATTGTCTCTGAAATGTACTCGTCTTAAATGTCTGCAGCATCTTGGGATTCTCTCTAACTGAGCAGCCGTATATATTGTCGTTTTCTAAATTTCAAATGATTTCTGTTCATTTCCCTTTTGATTGTCATATGATATACGTGAAATCTTCGGCCAATTCTTCGCGTTGAGACTCCTCTTCATTTTTTTGCAGATTCAATCAAGTTCTGAAGCCTTGAATGATTCAAAACTTGAGGGAGACTAGTCTTGGGAAGATTCATGTACGGTAAACCTTCCTCACATTCTCTAATGACTCGATAAATTGTTGTCTTAGAAATATTTTGGTTTCTATAAACGGCGACGATATTACGTTTGGACATTTGGCCATCTGGCCAAGCAAGTTGCGAATACCTTTTCGCAATTCTAGCTTGTAAGACATTTTGTACAACTTTGTGAACACAAATGTCAAACTGCAGAGGAAATTTGACAGATTCTCCTTATCCAATGGTGAGTTGATTGCAGAAAGTAGAAGTGCTTAACACTTTCTGGATAATACTACCTCCTTTAGGAATTACAAACTACTACTCAGAAATTAAGTCTCTCTCTCTCTTTTTCTGGGTAACATCTTGAAAGATAAAATTAGAAAACACTGAAAAGGAATTGAAAGATGAATTAACTCCAGATTTTTGTGTGTGTAGAGCTATAAACAAACTACAATTGCTTAGTCAATCCAATACAGCATGTCTCCCCTTCAAAATAACCCTCTCCCACTACATCGCACTTATGCCAACGTTTTTTGCGATCCACTGCAGCCCGTCTTCGTGAAACCCCTTTAGGATCACTGCGAATTTTCTTTTATAGCATCTATCGATTCAAACCGATAATCAAAAAACGAACATTTTTGTCGAAGAAATAAAAAAAAAACCGTATAGGAAAATATGAACCTAATTTATTGAATTTTTGCCCAAAATTTAACGAACATGAACTTTTAACTCGCCACAAATCAGGTCGTCAACAAGGTCCTAATAATTCTGGGACATGTTGAATGATATCCGGCGATCATTGAGCACCAAATCTCTTGACCTGAGCATCAGTTGAAGTGGATGGTCTACCAGAGCATAGTGGTTCATCTGCTCTACCTTCCTTGGATATTCTGCACCACTCTAAAACTCACCAAAGGCTGCTTGCAACATTTGGTCAGTTACACTGGAAATCGACGGCGCAAAAATTATTTATACACAAAACAAGTATATATTTGCAGACAAACAATGGCATACGGATTCCGCCAGGCATCGATGGAAGTCGTACCAACCTGGGGACAGAAACGATATCAGCGCCATCCTCAAAATATCTAGATGAGGGCCTGACCATATGACGCCTCTAATTATTTTTTTTTTCATGACCAGTACCCGTCTGCAAAGGATGCACCGGAAGCACCGCAACCATTTAGGCTTATTGTGTTCGCCCTGGTTCTCTTACCACAACCATTCAGTGAGGCATGTTCCCTACACCAGCTGGTACAGGTTTTTCACTGATTGTGTGTTGAAATCTTCGGGGAACTATCATGAGATGTCCGAATATACGCTGTCTGCGATTTGCCAGCGCATGACATCTACACAAGGTGTGCATTGCTGTCTCTGGTTCTACATTGCAGTCTACAGTTTAGATCCCCATTGAATATACCGATCCTCCACAGATGCTCCTTAACAGTCAGGTGTCCTGTTAGTAACCCCGTGGTGATCTTGAGTTGCGCCCTGCTTAAAAGCAAAAGTTCTGCAGCTGTCTTTTTGCAAGGGAGGTCTTGCTGTGGCAATGTCCTAGTCTGCTTAGCCAGTATCTGTTATGTTCCTCGCTTATCTAGTCACTAAAAGAGTCCCGAATAGCGTTCTAGTTAAACCTAGGACAGGTTCAGGGCCAAGGTATGCCATACACGCACCCTGCCTGGCTACTTCATCGGCCCGTTCGTTGCCGATAATACCCCGATGACCTGGAACCCAACCAGCGTGACGCAGTTGTATTCCGCCAGGTCATTGAGCTCACTTAAGCTCTAATTATTTGATGGTCTTTGAAGGAGCGGTGAAGATGACCTTTGAGCATGGAACTCCTGCTCTTTGTTGCGCTTTCATGAAAAGGAACAGTTCGGAGCTACTCTTTTATATGAAATGAGAGCGACTTATGTGAAAAAACTTAAAAAATCAACTGAGTTGCGACAAACCTCGTAACTTTTGGTTAGCTTGTCAACTTTAGCAGATGTATTAACAGGCTGTAATAGACAGTTAGAAAACAAAGGGCAATTAAAACATGCCAAAAAGTATAATGTACAACGCCTGAATCGCTATAGATCACTTTAGGGAAAAAGCTTCTCTTAGGAAGTACTTTCCATTCAGTTTCCAAAAAAGAACCTGCGTTCTACTCCATGTAAGAGACGTTTCAAAATATTTACAGAGTCGGCCACGGGAAAAAGGTCACGTTTAATCTACAATCGTACTATATATGTTAAACGTCAAATCAATTTTTATTTGTTTATTTGAACCATTTAATTGAGACACCCGACAGGTTCTGTAACCATAGTTTTGAGATAATCAAAAAAACTGTTTAAATCTTTTCGAGATGCGCTTTCTTAAACCGTAATTATTGAGGATCATTTATGTGGTTTCTTTCAATCAATTTTGTATGGCTATCCAAAATATAGTTGGAAAAATATTGACAGAAACTCAATTTTCAAAAATGGACTTGTCAGGTTTGTCAAATAAGTGATTCATTTGTGGTTGAGATTGGACGAGTTTAGTGAACGGTCGAACTGTACAAGATCGTCAAATCGACAGTCAGACCACGCCTCCTGACCAATCACCGCTTGGGAAAATTGAACACGTGGTTTAGTCTGACCAGTTTGACCATTCACTTATCGCAGCCTTTATTCAATAATTCACAATGGTTTTCACTGTTGCACGCACATTTTCGTCCTGGACAATAGTGGTCTTGTCATCAGTTCTTGCTGTCAATGGTGGTGGTCAATGGCTTTAGTGCGCTCAAAAAATTTCATAAGAGAATTTGAAAAGCTGATCCCATGATGACGATTTTTTAATAAGATGGTTGGTATATGCAACAGAAAATACCATTGCATATTTAAAAGAATATTTAGGCAACTGCTTAATTAGCCCACTATTTAGCCCCCAAGGTCCTGTAATTTAACTCCTCTTGATAATTCACCAGATTTGTTGCAGAAAGTTATTAACGGAGTTAAAAAGAAGAGCCCACTTATGCATACAATTGCATGGTGATCACTTCCAACATCCAAGTGATTTCCAAATTTGTGTAAATTGAACTTTATTGGTTTCCAATATCTACATTGGTATAGGAAAGGTTTAAAAGAATTCCGGATTTATTTCTTGTCGTGTTTATATCTCGTAATGTTGATAATTACAGAAGAAACTAGTTCCGCCTCCAGTGTGCGAAACGCGTAAACTCGACGGAGGACGGCAAAAATGACAAACGCCTTCATATATAATACACTCCGCAGCACTTCCGTATTAAAAACTTGCGCCATGTATCAAAACTGCAATTTTCCCTCTGCAATTCCCAAGAGCGTTCTTTATTTTCGTTGTTTCCACCCGGCCGCCCGTTTCTTCTTTAAGCACATCGCGGTCAGCAAAACAGAAAAACACTCCACGTTTCCATTTTGTGCGAAACTTGATCTTGCACTCTTTTGCTCATATGCGTCGTGGTGGAAATGAAATTGAACCGTCACGCTTTACTCGTGCACATTTCTTCGTCTCTAAAGGAAAGGAAGTATTGTGATGTATGTATTTACTGGGGGAATGCGGCAGTTCGGGGTCGATAAGCACGAAAATATATCTCATCTTTGTTTTTTTTTTTTTGAAAGCGCACATCACAAAATGAATTAAAGATAAAGCTCATGGAATTTAGTTTCAGCAATAAACAGCAAATTCTATACTCTACCTTCCTGATGATTATATTTGATTAAATAATAGTATATCTTTTCAACTTCCTATTGGAAAACACAATGGCCCGTATTCTTATCCTACGGTTAATTTAATAACGGGTTTATTTCCCATGGCAACGCTTTTCGTCGCTCTCTTACACGTTCAATTGGCTTAAAACTATATCGTTTCTTATTTATTTTAATTAAACACGACTTTAATCATAAAATGAGAATACGGGTCTTTCACGTTCAATTTCGCAGATACCTGGTTCAGGATATAAAATGTATGAGATATGAGCATTCCAAATATGACGAGTCCTAGAACAATCCTCTTGGGAAGTTAATTTATTATTAACTGAAAGAAACTTGAGGAAGAAAGAAAACCACTCCTTCGCGAAGTTCCACCTTAGTTTGATACGATACGTCTATTTATTAATTATTACTTTAATTTTCCGTGTGGTAAGTATTAACGTTAATTATGAAAAATGTGCAAATATTCATTTCAAGGGACAAGGGCACACGAATAAAAGGAGCTCGTTAAAGTTCTAGATGGCAGAGTAAGCAGAAGTCTAAGAGAGAAAATAGTGTGTTCCTCTCTCAAGGGTAAAATGAAACAATTCTATAAACTGCTGACCCTAACTCTATTGTAAAAAGAGAGCAACTAATGCGGAAGGGTCGCGAAAAATAAAACGCCTTGTAATATAAAACGAACCGTAAAGAATACAATAAATTCGGAAACGACGAAATGGCTTCCTGCTTAAACTAAGATTTATCACCTTCGTAAATTCGTTACGCATAGCGAAATCAAATTCAGTTGCTTGTCAATAGAGAGATTTGTTTATTTTTCATGACCCGAGCGTGTTTATAAAGTTTCAGAATTTTATGCACTTCTTTATTTGAAGTACGTGTGAAATTGCTAGTCAATTTCAAGTTAAATTTATGCCTACAGTAATATAAGAAGATAGAGATACTCTATATATACAGAACATTTATTCATGAATAATTAAAGTGGCGCATTACATTACGTCCTCCGGCTTACATTGAGAATAGTAAATAACAATCGATTTACCATCCGTTAGTAATACGGACTGATTAGCCCACCGTTGATTTTTCGAGTGTCATTTTGAGTGTATTCAAAAGAAAAACAACGCAAAATGTTTTATTAATACGTTTTAATACATAATTAATGTTGGAACAATAGACCGAGTCACGCTTGTGTCACATAACTCATTATAAAACGCCCTAGCTACCGCGTGTATAACACGAAAGAGATTTTTAAAAAGAAGTGCGATAATATGCTAATTCTATACAGGGTATAGGTACTAAGATCGGTTCAATTGCATGTCGGCCTGCTTTTGATTTTATGTTGGAGATAACGCCATTTTTTACATAGATAGAAGTAAGTAGTCTCCTTGAATTAGAGTCTAAAAGTTACATTTTTAAATTTACACATGACCCAATGCAAAGATGAATTTATTTCAAAAACTCATTGATGATCGGTGCAACAATCTCCGGAGTATTCAAATGAAAATGATGATTGCCATCAACAACGAACCACGTTCCTATTTTCTGAAAACTTTCCACGAGAGCAGGATATAGCTTTTTATAACTCTCATCATGATGTCTACTCAAAACACAGATCACTTTGAAAGACACTTCACTGGAAGTCAATACTTCCGCAACATATCTAACACTAGTTGGATAACTAATGTAATATCTCAACCTCAAATCTCTGGTGAACCTAAACTTTCCATTGGCACATTTAATCACCGAACGTTTCAAAAGAGCTTGCGTTGCTTCATGAGTCAAATCACTGTTGTCAAATCTCCAGCTGGTCATAATTTCCAACGCCTTTTCATAACTGACCTGAAAATCCAAGTTCCGACGGATGATGATGTTGGTTTTTGCTATTTCGTCGAACTTATTTCGTATCCACTTCAAATACTCGTCTGCTTCTATAATGTCACACCAAAGAGCGTCCAGAAGGAATACCGCCGATAGTTTCTCGGGATAAAACAATCCAAAATGTATACCCAACATTGCACCGAAGCTGTGCCCTATTATGATGTAGTTATCACGATCAAAGAAATCCGTAATCAATTTAACGACGTAGACGTAATCAATCGCCTGTAAAGTCTGGCCAGGTGAAAGATGACTCGAGAAACCATGCCCAGGTAAATCAATGCTAACATAATAATAACGAGATGGCAGCAAAGGCACTAAGTAATCAAAAGTACCAGCGTTATCCATTAATCCGTGAAGTAAGAGCACAAGAGGGCTAGTAGAAGCAGAACCCCAGGTTTTTCCTACGTAAGGTTAATTAAATTTTAGAAAGAACAGTAAAAATAGGAGTAAGCGTAATACCTGTAATTTTTCCCCAGGGAACAGGAATTTCAATTTCTTGTGTGCCCATTACTTTCTCTTATCAAACACTGGGCAGGAGTTTGTTTACTTCGCATTGCGTACAATATATAAATATCTGGTATGAGTGGAAGTTTAATAGAGAGGGAAAGGTCAAAATAATTATGCATGCAAAATTTGAAATCCTTTGACTCAACAATGCCATTCTGAATAGTAATAGGTTCAAGCATTCCTATATTCCGTAATAAGCTTTACACCATGAGAAGTATTATCACGAGGATCAAGAACCTTTAATCAAATTATTGTAATATATTCTTGTCTGGCTAAAAACAGTGCTGTAGATTCAAACAAATTAAAGCAAAATCACTCAATAATCAGAGAAGATAAAATGGATTGAATTGATGTTCTTTAAACAAGAATTTCACGTGTAACATCTTAAAATCAAGGAGGATGAGGCTGTCATTGTACACAACCGATTTGGTTAGGTCCTGATTCTGTTCTGATTCACATCAGTTGAAAATGAGAGATTAAGGAAGAAAACCTATCACAAGATTATCCAGTCGAAAGACGTTTAAAACAGGGAAATCTCCTATCGATAGTTCTATATTTAAAAATTAATCTTCGCCCACAATAATTTTTATATCCGTAGATACGTATTTCGGCAGCTAAGCTGCCATCTTCAGTACACACACTACCAATTTAAAAGCAAAATGCTGCATAAGGAGAGGATTGTCTGAGATAGATTTCCTAAAGTGCTCTTAACTTGTAATGAGTGGGTGTGATCTCCTCTAATCTGTAGGCTGCTTTTTGACACAATTTATTTATATAAATATTCATATTTTATTATTTTTCAGGGATATTTTTTAAATATTTAGGCAATATCAACTAATAGGGAATCAGATGTTTATGAAAGTTATTCGGTAGAATGAGAACTTTTTTCAGGAGAATGGACCAATACTTATTCTGTATTATTTGATTTGCTCTTATTTGATTATGATTAGTTGCTTTTAGGTTTTATGAAGTGCTTTTAAATTGGTAGTGTGCGTACTGAAGATGACAGCTTAGCTGCCGAAATACGTATCTACGGATATAAAAATTATTATTGTGGGCGGACATTAATTTTTTAATTATTTCTTAAACGTTTACTATATTTAGTGACAGTTCTATATAACATAGTGTTAGGAAAAAGTACAGCAAACAAAACACACAGCAAAGAAAGAACAATATTTTATTTAGTATTAATACAATTTCCAACATTCTCTTTTCCATAATGAATTTATTCATTTATATTTAAATACACAGGGTGCGCCAGGGAAACAACCGATTTCAAAAAATGTGGCACATAAATACAATAAAGATTTCATGTTTCTTGAGATATCTCTATACTACTCAACTGCACCGCTTTCTTGACGCAATTTCCCTGACGATCCCGTACTAAGTTGTTTCGTACTATACAGGAAAACTACTATCTTCCAAAAAACTCTGTACAATAGGTGCAACAATTTCCGGTTGATTTAAATGCACATGATGGGTACCATCAACGACGTACAGTTCTCCACACTTCTTTAAGTTTTCATAAACTTCAGGATGTTTCTCTCGATACATATTATCGTTGAACTTTGTCATGATAAAAACAGCTTTAAAGTCAAACTTGGAAGATATGAGAATTTCATTGGCGTATCTTTCGTCAGCCGGATAACCCATGTAGTGCCTCAGCCTTAAATCTCGCGTGAATTTATACAATCCGTTACCACACTCGACCAATGAGCGTTTTAATAGAGTTTGAGTCGCCTGAGGTGTTAGTTCACAGTTCGGGTACCTATAGGCTGAGAACATTTCAACAGCTTGCGCATGTGTCATCCTAAGATCAGATTTTGAAGATATTCTAATGTTTTCCTTCTTAAATTCGTCGAAGCGTTTCCTCATCCAGCTTCTGAATCTGTTGGGCTCAATTATTTCGAACCACAACGTATCCAGTCCAAACACAACATCGACCTTCTCAGGGTAAATTAGACCGTACTGGATGGCAAGTATAGATCCAAAACTGTGTCCGATTAAAACATTCTTGTCCCTGTTGAAATGATCGATTATTATTTTTAATATGTAAATGTAGTCTATGCATTGGAGAGTGAGGCCGGGGGAAATGTGGCTGGATTTACCATGGCCGGGTAAATCAACGCTGACGTAATAGTATTCGGCTGGCAATAGAGGGATTAAATGGTCAAATGAAGCTGCGTTATCTAACAGCCCGTGAAATAATAGTACAATGGGATTTGCACTCGAGCCCCATGCTGTGCCTATGAAAAAAATATAAATCGATAGGGTTTTATACAAGCGGACTTATAACAGTTAAATTCGAGTTTTGAAAGTTGCTGCCTTATGCAATCTCATTCATGAACATGCTGAACATGTTTAATAAATCTGAGATAAACCAAGATAAAAATATTCCAGCGTTTTGTTAATCTGCGCTCTTCAAAGCCTTAAACATTAAAATTCACTAAAGAGGAAAAAATCTCACGTACGATTCAACACTCGAATTTAATGAAATGCAAAATAATATTCACCTGCAATGTGACCCCATGGTACGGTAATCTTAATCTCTTCTGGACTCATTCTGGTAATTCGTTTCGGTATTGTTGTATCTCACCATATATTCTACAGCTAGCTGGTGGTATACATAAGCAGATCGGCGACACATGTGAGGTCAGATCAAACTTTGTAGCCCGACGCGCACACATAATTAACACTTCGATTACCATACAAATACAGAGGTCAAGGTGATGAACACAGCACTTTTAAAGTTGAATATAACAAATTATAGTTGGTAACAGGCCACTTTATTTTATTTTTTTTAGATATAAATTATTGATTATATCGATTTCACTACATTGTACGATCACGACCAAAGATAATGTACAGGGTGACTGACAATAGTTTCGCCATAGAAAAATCATCCGAGAATACGGTAAATATGTTCAAAAACGACGACACGCCAATGGTTAAGAAAGAGTAGCAGATGAACGAAATAAATGCAGTCATAAAAGTGTTTTATAATTTTATTATTGTTACACGACGCGGCATCGAGCGTGAACTTGCCTGTAAACGTAATTGATGTGATCAGTTGAAATACGAACTTTAAAATATTTACTTGGCCAATGCATGCAAATCAGCTGAATTAAATTATTCCGTAAAAATTATATGAAATGATACTTTGAACACCTGCTCGAACAGATAAACAAATAAATCACTATAACACGAAAACTCAAATCTCCGTGTTAAAAATTTCTAGTACATTTCTTTAATTTTAATTATATTGCAAATAAAGTTTATTTCCAGAAGCAACGTGTTTGTCATAAACATTTCGGCATCTTTTTATGGCCCAATATTACGCGTTACTCTTGTTTTCTTTATGTCGTTTATTCAGTTTATCGCTGATGTTTGAGTAATAACAAAGAAATGGTGATGACAACCACAATTTAAAACATTATAATCAGTGAGCACATTCGTAATCTGTTTGGTGTGTTAATTATTATAATTTCGTTTTGTGTGCGCCGTTCTATGAGAAACAAATTCTATTATTATAAAAGACATTAATAACACAGAGAAGTCTAAGAAAATTCAATACGTGTGTTAGGTTTGTTATTTTTTAAAGCGACGGAATTATCTGTTCGCTTTGATGTAAGTATTTAACTTTTGTTATTGATTATAATTAGTACAATATCAAATAATGCACATCATCAGCTATTCAAGTGAGCATTATTTATTCACGGTCAAATTTTACTACTGATTCTCTACGTAACACCATAAACATTTATTGTTCGCTTTTAAAATTGTTCTGGAAAGTTTATTTTTTGTCGGTCTATTCAAGAATAATCCAGCACATGTACTGCAAAAAAAACCAATAAATTTTTATATTCCCCATAAATTTTCGGACAAGTGGAATGTTAATTATTGCCCATTTTATACAAAAATTCAATACGAACATTTTTATAACCCAATTTAATATTCTTCTGCATGTTATGCTGCGTTGCCTTTCCTCCTACATCTTATTAGAGCATGTTATCCGTAGTTCTTTTGTTCTCGTTTTTCCTTCGCATGTAAAGTAGCTTAATCAAAGGGAATTTTATATTTCTCTCGTGAAAGGACGAGCTGAGTAAACTTACGAAAACAAATGAAATATAAAAATGCATGCAGAAATACCTTACTCGAGCTTTAAAGAGATATGTATGCAGTAGCTCTCTTGAGGCGACTCAAGGAAGCAACTGGTTGTTGCAAAAGCAAAATGTACTCCAAAATTTAATTATTACAAAAACGTGGCGTTAACAGTCGTTTCTACAAGATTAATAAAGAAAATTTGAAGGAATTGCAGGACGATGTGTTGCACGAAGGTAAGTCAAAAATTAAAATATCGTTTTCCCAATCGTACATACATAAAAATTTTAGGATAAATTGGTATCCTTCTAATCGATGTTAAAATATGGATAAAGTTTTATTTGAAAAGTTGTAATACTTGACAAATTTAATGTTGTTGTCTTTTCTCGATTAACATGCATCTAAAAATAAGCATTAAAAAAAAGTGAAATAATTTTATTCCAACAAGGATAAGCTCAACTCCTCTTTAAGATTGATTATTGATTATTGATTATTAAATTTCTGGCTAAATCCGAGCCATTTGTCGAAATGACGCTTCATGAAGAAATTCTTAAAAGAACAAATCCATGATGGAAATCTCAACGGATATTGAGGTTATTTGTAAGTTATTCCCGATTATCAAACAATTATTATCTGCTGCAGCTTCTTCAGCCTCCGTTGAAAGTGTAAGGACCCGGAAAAATGCTTTAGAGAATTTATAAAATTAATTTATTTTTTATTTTATTTTAAACGTTTGATTATCAGCTCTGCTTGTTCTTAGAAAGAAGCCGGATGTTCGTATCGTTTTTGAGCTTCAGATGCGTTTTTCAATGAATACACACAGGCTACGATAAAAATTTTCTCTTTGATTCAGCAAAAGGAGATCACGCCACAGAGTGCCTCTGCCCTTGAATGAGTGACGTGGGTAAACTCAGTAAAAACGAGACTTTACGCCCTCTCGTAACGAGAAAAGTTGCGCTTGGAAGCTACTGTGGGGACCGTCTGAATTCAAATTCTTGCTGACCTCGCAGAATTTCCCTCCTCACTTTTCCAGGAGGTGACGAGCCTTTAAGTAGCTTAAGCGAGGCAGATACCGGGAGTTCCCGGTTTTCTTTTGTCTGGTCCGCGTTAAATCCCGCGCAGTTTAGTGTTTTATCTAAATTAAATTCGTCGTAATCGAAATAAGTATCGCAAAGCTAACTTTAGAGTGTATCCCCAAAAATTTCGGATACGAGAAAAATTTTTTGATTCGTCGCTGGTAAGCTCAATGTAATTGTTGTTAGAAAAGTTAATTAACTAAAAGCATTTTTCTGTGTGAATTATACCTCTCCCCTTCTTGTCGAATTATTTTTTTTTGTTGTCCTAAATATTTATAGCCTAAAATTAACTCATTGTTGATTCTGTAATTTTCTTGATATTTGTTCTTGTTATAGTTTCTTGATACAAACCCAAAATAAGTAAGTCTGAGGGTAAAAAGGGCCAAAATTCAAACTAACTCCAAAGTGGAAGAACGATTGCTGGCTAACTTTTGGCTAAAACTGCAAACGCTACTAACAAAGCAGTCGCTTCTTGCGTCTCGATTAGGTTTGGAAAAGTTTTGGTTAAAAGGGTGGTAAAGTTTAGAAAGGGAGTTCAGAGAAATCAGAATTTGAGACTTCCAAACTCTTTTAATTTTTCTTGTAAAAGATTTCTATTTTTAGAAATTTCTTGTTCTGATTAAGAACTGTTTTGACAAAATATAAACCACCCTTTTTCCCGTACTGATCAGGTATTACAAAAGGATATTTTCAACATTTGATTTAGTTCATTCTAAAATTAGAAATCGCTTAGGAACTGAAAAAGCTGCTAAATTAGTGTTTCTTTATAAACACTATAATTAAAAAAATAACTTAAAATGTCTCTTTTTAAGTACCTGAACCATGTTTTATTTTCTTTTTAAATTGAAGTTTAGTTTACCTACATATTCTTTTTAAGCAGGTAGTTTTAGATATGTAAATAATCTAACATTAAATAAATTGTTCTTTTCATTTGAATTTTCTGAAGTTTGATTTATTTAGATTATCAGTTTTCTTACACGATTTGATTTAAACTGATATAAATCGTTACAACCCTGGTTAATTCAATAGTAGGAGATAAGTAAAAATAGTAAAATCTGCATTGGTGAAAGCCATCACCGCATTTAATCCAAAAAAGTCAAAATGTTATCCTAAAGGTGTTAGTTCACTCTTTTACTTTTCATCCATTGATAAATTCTGTTAAGTGAAGATTCTCATTACAAGTTATGACTAGTATATGCCTACCCACTGCAGTGAATGCTTGTTTTAGAATGGAATCGTCATTTTATTTACGTATTAAATAAATAGCAATAAAAAGCGGATAAAGAATAGTGATATAATAACAAATGAGACCATAGATGATACAAGCTTTATTTACGGGAAAATATTGGCATTATAAACATGAAGTTGAATAAATAATATCTCCTAATTTACTTGCTACCGGTTTCAACAGTAATTTGTTTTCATCAGGTACTTAATAGTTAAAATTCAGGTTGATAATGATAACATCGTTGGAAAAGAAAAAATAATTGTCAAACTATAATGGCTAACCCACCTTCGGCCATTACAGTTTGACAATTATTACTGTTCTTCTCCAACGATTTAAATATGATGTTATCATTATCAACTTAAATTTTGAGTACTAACTTGTCGAAACCAATAGCAAGTAAATAAATAATTCTAATTAGGAGATATTATTTATTCAACTTCATATTCAACACAAATAACCTTATGAACATCTTTACTCCACTTCCTCCTCTAGTGCAATAAGGAATTCAATTATTTCCACCCAAAAGGACAAAGGATAAAAGATGCAATATTAAAAGAAAGTCCATTCCCCTCTTTGGCATAGTTAAAATTTAAGTTAAGATACAACTGCCTCAACAGTAAAGATTCTTTCATTTTTCTTAACACTTTCTAGATAATACTAATTGCTTTAGGGATATAAACTACTATCTCAGAAGTTAAGTCACTCTCTTTTCCTGGATAGAAACTACTGCAAGGATTAAATTGCCACTTTTGAAAACAACATTAACACTTTTTAAAGTTAAACGTCCTAACTCCGTTTATTTTAAAACCAGAAACGGATGGCCGCAAGGCAACACCGAAAAGGAGTTGAAAAAGTGCTCCAGTTTTTTATGCATGTATGGTCAATAAGTTCATTTACTGGTGATAGTTTTCTTTTGTGCAATACTTTAGGTATCTAAATAGATATTTCGATTTTCTTTCTTTATTTAATTTACAACTATTCTATTTGAGACTATATTTCAAATCATCCTAAGTCTGACGAAAAGCCGTAGGCAACAAATAACTTAATATCATTTCTACAACAATACAGACATTATTTTATATTTCCTAGGTATGTATATGAAGATGACAAAATAAATCATATTTTTTTACTCACCCTGCGTCTTGTGCTTCGTGCGCCCTAATTATCGACAGGAGGTTATTATTTTGTAGGAAGTCGCAACAGGCAGCGTAGCTGTAACGATAAAGGATTCATTTAAACACCAAATTAATTGAAGGCGATCCGCATCTACTAACCTGTAAAAATATGAGCAGCCTCTTACGGAATTGTGTGAAAAATGTTCTGCGTTGTTTTCATTACCAAAGTCTTCTAAGGGATCCGACCATAGGAGATCACACATGGGACCGAAGGCCGGTGGTTCTTTGAATCTGTCTAACTGCAAGAAGAAAATAAAGGGGCACATTAGTTTTCTTTAATGGCGCAGTTGCAAGTGTCATTACGAAACCTTCGTTTACGGCAACGCGGGCGCAAAATCCTTTGACTTTGAAATTGCCGCAATTTACAATTCATTTAATCCAAATCCTTTCTCGCGCGCGGGGCCTTAATTTCCGTAATTTACTGACATATGGAAATTAAGGAAGACGACGTCGTTAAATATGACCTGGGAGGGAAGGGGAAGCAAATTAAAATTTAATCCAACAGAAATATTAACGGGACATATTATAGTTTCGCGTAAAGAAAATAATTCCAGTGACGGAATCCTTAATAACATTCGCCCTAATCGTTAAGATCAATCAAAATCTTTTTTTGCCAGCCAGCAGAAAAAAAATCGTTTTTGTGCGCTACCGTATATTGAACTCTCCTGGTTTTAAAATCCCTTCGTAAAATAGAAAATTCATGTTAACTGATACGAACGGATTGCATGACTAACGTTAATGTAATTTGAACCCATTTTTTCCCTTACACGAGATTCGCATGACTAAACAAAAGGCTGGTAGTTGAAACTGGACTCGCAAAGTTCAACGAAAGAATCTGCTCTACATTCATTTTAAATTCTGAATTGTTATACTAAATAATGATTTCTTAAGAAAGCACTTAGTTTATTAAGAACGTGCAGCAAACGAATTTTTAAGTTTTTTTAATGTTACCCTTATCTAAAAGAAAAACAGTTTAAACGTAACTCAAACCTTAATTTTTTAATTAATTATACAGTCAATAATATGTACAACTTAAGGAAATAAAAAGTTTCGTCGCGTATATTGGAGTTAATGATAACATGATCGCGTACAAACAACTAAAAGCTTTTCATTTTCCGCTTCCTTCCAAGCGGTGAAATACAATTTATTATTTAGACGAAATAATATATCTCACTAGTGATTTACGACCCGATAAAAAACAATATAGACGTCTATACACCCATTAAAGAGACATATAGTCATCACCCATCTTCGAAAACAATATTTGTTGAAAATAATTTCTTTAGTTCGGGATTGTTTGATTATACCTTTCCGTTAATGTACGAGTATCCCCATTTTTTCGAAAGCTTCATCTAAAACTGCTTTGTGGGAGAGAGGATAATACAGCTGGGTGGATTTTCATGATGCAAAACGTGATGGAGTTACGTGACTTGTGAGCGTACACACTACTTACCAATCTAAAAGATTTACTTGAAATTTACCGCCACAACTTGATAATAATGTTGATGTTTCTAGAACTCGACGCGAATCGTCTATAACTTGCAACCTAAGCTCCAGAAACTTTACTTTTTTTACTTTAGGATTTAAAGAAGACTTTTAAATTGAATTTACGACAAATTTCTTTTAATTTTAAGTACCTTTAATCAGATGTTCTTTAGTATTTGGGTTAATTAATGTGGGATGCATTAAAAAAAAAAAGAAAACAGAACGAAAGATACAATTTATTTGCTTTTGCCACAAATTAGTTATAAAATGTTACATCAAAAAGACAAAAAATAACTTGCCCATCCTTCAACGGCTGTAAACAAGTATTTCGAAATTACTGTAAACCACATCCGTTTCGTCAGAGGCGGGTATCCTCACTCCTTTATACTGCGAATTGTCTCCAAAAACCTTCCCCACAATTATTTTGTTGTCGTGATTCACCCTACCAATATACAATTGCCACAGCTTTCCATCTACAATTTCGTATCCCCCGATGATTAAGTGATAATCAGTCAAAAGATGGAGAGCTTGAACACTGGTTTGATACCAGCTAATTTTATCTGTTTTTGGCGAGCACAATATCTGCGGAAGTAATTATTATCCAATTAATCAATTTTGACTTCACTGATCAATAAACCAATTGAAATATTTGGATACCTTAACGTATTCATCATGGCGAAACCTTCCACTGAAAGTTCCCTCAGCTGCCATCTGACCGGGATATATAATCGCTGGTATTACCCCCGCGTTAGTACGAGCGGGTATTTGGCCAACAAATGTGGCATTGCCACCACTGAGGCCACCCTTTACTGCGTCGGTAGGTATGAAACCTTCATAAGGCCTCCAATAATAATCTAAGGGATATTGTTGATGTGCACTTTGGTTTAGTTTTTATTTAAAAAGAAACTCACCTAGACTTGGCACAGTACAAGAACAGTCTGTAAATACAAATTCCGATGAGGGAGTATATCATAGATGACGTGAAATAATTACCTTCACTTTTTGCTTTCCATGCATAACATCCAATTCCACTCAGTAGTAATATGGCACGAAAGGATAAAGAGGGTTGCGGCGTCATGATGTATACTGGTCAGGACAATCAGTTCTGGCGCTTTTATATCAACCTAACTGTTGTTATCTTCGGACTGAGGTATTAAAAACACCCAGTCATATTTAATTACAATTTTATAGTGATATGGAACACGCCCCGTTATTTATCGATAGTTGCTGTGAAGCCATAAAGCATTCTATACATGGAACAATCAGAAAAAAGTCTGTACAACTGAACTTCACTTTACTTTTTTGCTTCAGGGTTAAAGAAGAAGAGGCTGTCGACTTTTAAATTGAATTTGACTGCCTAACCAATGATATAAAATTCAAACAAAAAGAAGACAAGACGAAACGATATAATAATTTATTTAGTTTTAGACACAAATTAGAGTCACCTTGGATATAGTACAAGAATATATTTTTGTTACATAAACAAAACAAAAAATACAACCAAAAGAAACTCAGAGAGATTCCTTCATCGACTGTAAACTAGTATTTCGAAAATACTATAAACCACATCCTTTCCATCAGAGACGGGTATCCTCAATTCTTTATACTCCGAATTGGCTCCAAAAATTTTTCCCACAACTATTTTGTTGTTGTGATTGACCCTACCAATATACAATTGCCACAGTTTTCCATCTACAATTTCGTATCCCCCGACGATTAAGTGATAATCAATCAAAATATAGAGATAGTCCAGATTGGTTTGAAGCCATCTAATTTTATCTTTTTTTTGGCGAGCACAAGATCTGTTGAAGTAATTATCATCCGATTAATCAATTTTGACTTCGCTGATCATTGAATTAATCAATAAACCAATTGGAAATATATGAATACCTTAACGTATTCATCATTGCAAAACCTTCCACTATGAGTTCCCTCAGCTGCCCTCTGACCTGGATATACAATCGCTGGTATTTCCCCCGCGTTAGTTCGAGCGGGTATTTGGCCAACAAATGTGAGATTGGTACCACTGTGGCCATCCTATACTGCGTCGGTAGGTATGAAACCTTCATAGGGCCTCCAATAATAATCTGAGGCACATTTACGTATTGTTGATCTGTATTTTGGTTTAGTTTGGTTTTAAAAGAAACTCACAGTACAGTACAAGAGCAGTCTGTAAATACAAACTCCAATGAGGGAGTGTATCATAGATGACATGAAATAATTACCTTCACTTTCTCCCGTCCGTGCATAACATCCAAGTCTACTCAGTAATAAAATGGCACAAAAGGCTAAAGAGGGTGATCCCATCATGATATACATATACTGATCAGGAAAATCAGTTCTGGTGTTTTTATATCAAGCTAACTGTTGTTATCTTCAGCGCTGAGGTACTAAAAACACCCAGTCATATTTAATTACAATTTTGTAATGATATGGAATACGCCCCGCTATTTATTGATAGTTGTTGTGAAGTCAGAAAGCATTTTATACAAGGGACAGTCAGAGAAACATCATCAGCAAGAACTTGCATTTTTCAATCAGTTCATTAGTCTCTAAACCATTGTGATAATTTCTTAGCTGATACATTTTTTCCTCTCTCTTTCTTGAATGTGTGTTCTTTTATTCCTGAGAGCCCCTTGTATCTCAAGCATGAATCTATCTAGCCCTCATATTTAAGCAGCAGCAAAAAATCTCTGTGCCAGAAGTAATTTTTTAATAAAATCTAAAGTTTTTTTTTAATATGTACAACACAATAAAAAAAACTTAACATTTCAAAGTGCATTCGCCATGAACACCGGAAAAACAAAGAAACAGCGAAACACGCTTTCCATAACAACATAAATATTAAAATAATCTCCGAGACGACATTCTAAATGGACGTGGATCTGATGAATTATTCAACTGTATGTTTCTCACCTTCTTTGTCCTTTCTGTCCCGTACACGTACACCCCCTCGTGGCATTCTATTAAATATGAATAATTAAGTGCACCGACAAAAAAAAAACGCAAGATCTACCAGAAGCGTTTTGAATGAAGGAAAGTAAATAGACGAGGCGAAGAAGAAAAGCCACCGGGCAAAATTAATTACACTCTTTGATGTCTGCGTTTGAAATCATCCGATATGAACATTTCGATTTAAATAGTAGGTACCCCTATTTATTCCTTATCGCATCCTATCTCTTGCCAAATGTTATGGCGTTTGGATAAATTTATAGACTTGGTTGAAATCAGTATGCATTACCTGCACTCACTTATATGATAAGCGCCAGACGTGATGCTGGTTGGGAGCTTGCATTTTTCGAACGAAATGATCGAAATCTCCTTACGTATGCATTATATGCAGCCAAGTGTTACTTCTTCGTGTAGTAGTTTGCTTAATCTGGTTATTATACTTATCTAGCAAGAAAATCACGTATTTTTTACCTTAGATGTTTAAAGATTGCTTTTAATTCTAATTAAAATAAAGCTAAAATTAAGAAGCATAAGCAAACTGCATTTGTTAGTTTCGGCTATAAACATAGCAATCATCGGTGAAAATTTAAACAAAACGAAGCAGATAACAAGGTAGTGAAAACCTTGTTGTAAGTATATTGTTATCTACTAGGTTTGGTTTCACGTTCAAAAGATTTGACCTTTTTACAACCTTCGCAACCTTTTTGCGTTGGTCCTGAATGAATGAAGCAATTAGGTTGTGTGTAGTAATGACCGCCAAAGCCTCTGGCTGCAAACCTATTAACTGTACTGTAGATTGGATGTGGCCATATTACGTAAAAGTTGGAAGTTACGTTGGTTCATTTTATTTCTCCCCCTTACTTGGGAATTCAGGGATTAAAAGAAAAGTTGGTTCTGAATGCTTGAGCAATTAGATTAAGTGCAATGGCCACCAAAGCCTTTGGAGTTTTCGGTTACAGACATATTAATTATACTGTAAACTGGATGTGACCATATTACTACAAAACAGATTGGATGTGGCGAGCAAAACAGATTTTGGATATCATGGGGTGTTAGCCGAACATGGAATGCTATAGGACAGAATGGGCTGCACAAATAAATAATTAAAACTGATGTCATTGCACTTTTGACCGCGGATGGAAAATTCCAAGATAAAGATCCATTGGAGCATCCGTGTGAAAAATGGACATCATAGGCGTCTTCAGATACATGAACGATTATCAATCTGTTTTGATAGCCAAAGGGCGTAAAATAGCCCACTAGTTCGCCATGGAAGATATCCTCAAGGAGAAGTTGAGAAAAGAACCAAATAAGCAGATTTTTCCTACAATCTTCTGAACATAAATATTATGTTTTTTTTATTGCAAATCGGTTTTGATTGCAGTGAATACCTCAAGCATCTTCTGTACAGCTGCTTCGGCCCTACTTGGGGCCTCGTCAAAAAGTAATCGCAGGATGTTGCGATTCAAGCTATTCATAAATATTATGATTTAAAAAAAAGTTTGTTTTGTCAAAAAGTGATCTCAGGATGTCGCGATTCAAATTATTGATAAATATACTTCTGGACAAAATTAAGGGACCACCAAATAAACCTGAAATAACTTTTCCAATTTACAAGTTATTTGTAATAGACTTTTCACATGTCAAATTGACGTTTATTAAACACTATTCAATTAGTGTGTCATAAAACAATTAACAACAGCAAGGCATTCTCTACTAGGAAACGAAAAGTCAACAAAAAAGGCCTAATTGTTGACATCTTTTTAAGTCATTTAATTAATAAAGCGTGCTTCTTGTTTCGAAAATTAGTTAATTTGTTTGCATTAAGTTAATTAAATATGTCTGGACGCCATTGTAGACCAGAAGAAGTATCCGAAATGATTATTCTTCTTCGTGAAGGATATTCACAGAGAAAAGTTGCTGGAATTCTAAATACCAACAAATCTGTGGTACAGAGGATCGCAGCACTGTTCAGAAACACTGGTAGTTTCGAAAGAAGACGCGAACAAGGTGCTAAAAGAAAAATAACACGCAGAGAAGATCGCTTTATCGAACTTCAGAGTTTAAAAAAGCGGTTTGTAACATCTCGTGAATTAAAAAATTAGCCACTGGAAAAGAAATTTCTACCAAAACAGTAAGAAGACTAAAAGAAGTCAATTTGTCTGCTAGAAAACCAGCAACCGGTCCAACTCTCACAGCTACGCACAAAAGAAATCGCTTAAACTTTGTCAAAATCATCAAGTTTGGGATGAGGGACAGTGGAACTCCGTTTTGTTTTCGGACGAGTCCAGATTCCTTCTAAGCAGGAATGATCGCCGTGCTCTTGTCATACGAAGACCAGGCGTGCGATTTTCACCATGTACCATTCAAGAATTTGACAAATTTGGTGGGGGATCTGTAATGGTTTGGAGTGGTATACAATTTAATGGTCGTACAGAATCGGTTTTGATACGAAATGGGTCGCTAACAGCAAGAAGATATAGAGACGAGATTATTGCACCCCATGTTCAACCATTTGCCGAAAATTTCGGCAATGGATTCATTTTTATGCAAGACAATGCCAAACCTCATACAGCTAACACTGTCACAGCTACGTTGAGAGATGCAAATAACCAAAGTTTGGAGTAGCTTGCCAAAAGCCCTGATCTCAATCCTATTGAGCATCTCTGGAATCAATTGGGCAACAAAATTAAAAACGCACCGAGACCACCAGTAACACTTGATAAGCTCTTTAACATGCTTGTTCAAGAATGGGGACAGATACCTCAAGAAAGTATACGAAACTTAATCTCCAGCATGCCAAGAAGATTAGAAGCATGCTTTGCTGCAAGAGGAGGGCATACACGCTATTAATAATTTTAGTTTTGTTAACTTGTTACAAATTGGGATATAAGTTCATGAGAAGACCAATGATATTTTAAAGATTTAGAGTATTTTAAAGTTTGTTAAATTTAATAGCCTTTAAATCAACCAAACCGTAAGGAAACACTTAGATTTATATATTTATTCATTTCATCTTGTTTTAAATTTACTTTGAATTTTACTGTGGTCCCTTAATTTCGTCCAGAAGTGTATTATGTGTGAGAAGTGAGTGTCATAACAAGAACCCTGTTTATTTAATTAAATAAAATCTATACTTGGCTATGATGAAAAAGAATTATTTCTACATAAAAAAGAAACAATGAAAAATTATCGCCATTTATTTAAATGCGAAAAATGATGTTGTTTTTGTTTTCCGCTTTGCCGAATTTGTAACGCAAATTATAGCGTAAAAACAGAAATTAGCGTTTTAATTGAAACAATTCCATTTCATCAACCATTGTTTATTATTTTTCAGTTCCAACGGGAATGATGTTATTCTGTAATTAATATTGTAATTACTGTCTTCTAATAACACACCTATTTCCAAGGTACATTCTAATTACATAACAATTTGAGAAACTTTTGCTCAAACTACATCAAACCACCAACTTTGCAATCTTCTGGCCCTAGAATTAAGCAGATAACAGTTTTTACGACTCTTCTTGTAAAGTTCGAACTACACGTAGTAATTCCTCCGCATAGCAGATGCAATTAGTTGCATTGCTAGTAGGTCGTTTTTATTCTAATCAGAATATTAGCTACGTCATTCCAACACGTCTAATTATATACTTTTCCATGACGTCGCGAGTTCAATGCTTTTCCTACAAAAAGGAACTTGAAATACTTGAAATTGAGAAAATAATATCGAACGCTCGTTTAGACGATAATAAGATTTGCATTTAACTTTGAGAATCTTAGGAGTAGGTTTCTTTTCCCCATTCTACCGAAAAAACATCGTGCATACAAAACTTGCTTATGCAGCGTTTGTTGCCTGCATACGTGAATCGATACTTTAACTCCTAACTGTAAGAGGTTGTTCGCATGTTAATGCGCTAAAGTACTATTTGCTCAGCGGGCTTCATATGAAACTGGCGCCTTATATGAGCCTCTCAAATATTATTGAGGGTAGTATTTTATACCTTGTTCCCATCGGGACACTAAACGGAATTACTACTTCAAAGAAGTCCTTAAAGCTCGGAAGGAAAAATTAAGTTCCCAAATGATATGACTACCACATTTCTAATTTTCGCACCACATCATCATTATTCACAGAATACTCTCCTCAGAATATTCTTTTCTTTCAAACAAGTGGCAGTCAAAAGGAGGCTAGTTTAGACCCTACGAGGAGTATTTGTTTGCTTTGAATTTTAGCAACAATGTGAGATCTAGCGTTGTTGGCCATGCCTTTTGATTCAATAAACAGGATTAACCACTCTTAAGGGTTGACATTAAATTTGAATTTCATCTCCGACATGAGTCAAAAACAAACAGATGCTTCTCAGGAAAAAGTTCGTATCATTTAAGCAACGCAAACTAAAGTTATATTAACATAAGCAAAGTTGGTGTTTGCGTTGCGAACATACATGCCACGCTACAAGTATTATACAAACATTCATCTAATAATTATATTTAATCAAGTTTATAATACTCCAGGCAACAAGATGCGCGACCACCAGAGACGGTTTGAACATCAACCGCAGTTTATCGCAAGTCAAATATTTAACTGATTTACTGCGTAAAGAGGCCGCCGCAGTATCCTGAACTAAAAGGAATTAATATCAGTCTGTGCACGTATCCGCTAGATAGTTTAATAATTCATTGCGAAATCGAACTTACTACGCCACCAAACTATATGTATCTAAAAGTTGATTGAAAAGTTCATCAAGTTGGCTAAGCGAGAAAGGGATTGACGCTTGACGATGACAGCTGTCACATAGGTGTAGAGTTTCACTTATGAGACTACTTGATGAACTTTCTTATTCGTTACCAAAATACTGAACATAAAATTTCTTACCTTTCGAATATCATCTAAGTTGTGAATTTCTGGCGAAAGACCTCCGTGGACGCAAAGAAACTGTTGGTTCATAAGCGCCGCTAAGGGCAGACAGTCAAACGCCTCCATACATGCATCATATACACGTTCTGAATACTTTATTTTACCTGCAACAATAACAGACTACTATAAAAAAGAAAAAAAAAACATTAAGCGAAGACAAACGTCTCTTTAAGACCATATATACCGTATATTTCAATTTGAGTTGGAAACAAATGCGTTTTTCTCGCGTACTCTTTTTTCCAAGATTCAATGAAACACTCTGTATGTAAAACATCTACTGCTTGCCTTCGATAATTCGAATTTTTGTTGAAATACAAATTACTTTGTATATAAATACAGAGCTTTCACAAAATGAATACGTAGATCATTAAAACATGACGTATGAAATATAGGAGAGATGCTCGCTGCCGGAATACGTCAACTGTCAAAATATTTACTCTCTCTTCATTTTGCATTTTGCTTCCCTTCACGAGAGAAAACCGCAATTCGGCTCCGCTTATGAAAAGCTCGGACGATTCATACCTTAATGAATTACGCCATTAACGAAATGAAACCGCGAACTCGCGCTCGTGATTGCGTAACCAAGAGTCACGATCTGCATAATACCTGTCTCACAAAAATTACACGAGCTCGCGTGAAATATTAACCAGGAACGTTTTAACTTTGAACGCCGGAAACGGAAGGGTGGCTGGCTGGGGTGAGCTTTACATGATAGAGGCGAATTTCGAGTTTCACGTAATTATCTCCCCCCTTTTTTGTGGCTGTGGAATAATTTTTAACAATCTTATTATTATATTCAAGTTCGTCATATTTTCCAGTTTACAAAACATCCCTAATCTCATATAAGTGAATATCAAGTAAGAGTTTAATTTATACGGAGTTAAAGGTAGGAGGTTGCTTTGGTTCGTTTTCTTTCTTCTTGTGCCTTTATATTTCCGACATTCAAGAATTACAAGAAAAGTGTTGGTACTGAATGGTGGATCAATCAGATTAGGTGCAGTAATGGCCACCAGAGCTTTTGGAGCCTTTCGGTTACAGGTATGTGGCCAAATTACTATAATACAGATTGTATGTGGCGAGCAAAACAGATTTTGGATATCATGGGGTGTGATCCGAACCTAGAATGCTATAAGATAGAATAGGCTGTACAAATAAAGATTTAAAACAGATGTCGTTTGACCAAAAATGGGAAACTCCAAGATAAACGATCCATTAGAGCGCCTGTGTGAAAAATTGACATCATCACCATCTTCAGATCCGTCAATAATTATTAATCTATCTTGATGGCCCAAGGGCGTAAAATAGCTCACTGCTTCGCCATGGAAGGCATCCTGCAGGCGTTAGGGAAATCTTGTCGAAGAAATTACACATTTAATCCCAACAGAATCAAATAATCTCCCAGAATCTTCTTCTGGACATAAATATTATGCCTGAAAAGTGAATGCGTTCTTTGTAGTCAAATGACAATACCCACTGACTAATATTTTTATTATAACTATTTATTATAACTATTTATTTGTTATCAAAGTAAAAATGGGGACTAAAAAAAAGGAACTGAACATTTACTTTGATAAGAAAAACTTGAAAAACAGAGGTGTACAAAATAACTGAAATTCATTTGGCTTATTGGCTAGGTTTCAGAACTGCGCAAACAAAAAAATTGGTTGACTAATAATGTGTGCTACCTCCACGAGCTGTAATGACTTCTGCCATACGGCGTGGTAAACTTTGAAAACAGTTGGAGACCTCTTCTTGTGTAAAGTTTTCCCATTCTTCAAGAAGAGCTACTCTGAGTTCTTGAATGGTTACCGGTGTGGGCTGTCGGTACCGAACTCGTCGTCCCAAAGAATCCCAGAGGTTTTCTATGGGGTTCCCGTCCGGGCTTCGAGCTGGCTATTGCAATCGATGAATATTGACTTCATTCAAAAATCGCGTAACTACCTGTGCGATGTGTGATCGCGCGTTATCGTGCATTAATTTTCACCCACGAATGGAGCAAATGGTACGACGTATCAGCTAAACATTCGTTGATGTACCCATCAGCCGTTAACACAGCATTTTCAACGAGAACAAGGTCAGTTTTCGCGTGCATTGAAATACCAACCCATACCATTATACTGCCACCACCAAATGGTATTCTTGGAACTATGCAGCAATCTGAAAACCGTTCACCTGGCCTTCTCCACACACGGTCTCGTCCATCTGGTAAACGTAGACGAAAACGAGACTCATCCGTGAAAAAAACAGAGCTCCATTGTCCAATGTCTATGTTCACGAGCAAAACATAGTCGCTCAACACAATGAACTGGGAACAACAGGGGGCAAACAGCAGGTTTTCTTGATGTCAATCCGTATTCCTGCAATCTTCGGCGAACGGTTCAAACTGAAACTGCAGTACCATGTACATCTTCCACTTGACAAGATAAAACCGTTGATGGTAAGCCACGGTCGCGTAATGTGGATAATACCAAATACCAAAAAGCAGTCTTGTCGTCGGTTTGTGATGCGTGGTCTTCCCGATCCTGATCTTCTCGTGTACTCCGCAGTTTGGCGATATCGCTGGATTACGTTTTAAAAACATACTTCGAGAAACATTCAACACATTGGCGATGTATCTTATGCTGCGCCCATCTTCAATTATAGTTACTGCTCGAACTACATTTTCAAGTCACACTTTGTCCAAACAATAATGTCATCCTGACAGTTAAAATGCGCATTCAACAAAAGCAGTTCAACTTATGAAAACTGAATAAACAGCACACAAAGAATTTTTGAGTAAAGATAATTTTGGTTTGTCTTAAGTTTTGCAGATAAATTAAGTGTATACTACCCCTTTTTTATTTCCCAATCTTACTATTTAAATGTGTCGCATGTTGTAAAAGAAGCAAATACAAAATGAATTTTTTCCTATGATAACAGAAATTAATTGGGTGTCCGGAATTTTTTGTCCACGATGTAGTAACAGAAATTATTACATAATAAGTAATTGCAATTGTTGTAAGATCGTCTGCACCTAGTCGACTGAAAACATCGCATTTTTTTACGAACGACGAACTTGATCCAGCCCAACTTGCACATCTCGGCGCATTCATTTATGGCTACATAGTAAAAATCAATTCCACTCAGTCTGTGACTCGGCTAAGACATTTGAACCATTTAAATCGTGTTATTTAAACAGTTTTTGTAAAAATGAAATGTAATTTTTACCTCAGTTATCATTTACGTTTTCCGTATCGTTACATAATAAAATTTGTTTCATTTCTTGAGTACTGTTTGTGATTTAAATTAAAGACTTAAGTTTAGAAACAGGTTGTACACTCTCATAGTTTGTTTTAACTTTTTTCGTCACGCGATTTAAAATTATTTATCAATACAAAAGTCGTTTACTATCGTATGTACAACTTCATATACAACAATAAAATTTAAATGAAACAGAAAAATACCAACGTACAACGTTGAATACAGGATCATTAGTACAAAGCAATGTCCAAACACAGAAAATATTTTCACTGAAACTGGTAGAACAAAAGGCTATCGATTTATTTCTGATAACTTCGTACATACTTCCATAAAAAGAGTTCAAATCAAATAAAAGAGAATCAATTACAGCTAACAAAAAAAAGCCTATAAACAGAGGGCGACAAAAATAATCTGCGTTAATTCAAATAACACAAAACAAAATAGACAAATCAAAAAAAAATTAAATAAAATATAACGTAACACAGCACAATATTGTTCCTATTTATACCAATGGATGCCGTTTTATTTGTGTATTAATATTAGCATAATATTTTTAAAAACGTTATTAAAACTATCTCATCACGTCACATTTTCGAGAAAACTTTTATAAACTTTCTTCTCAAATATTCCCTAAGGATTGATATATCTTATAAGTGTCTTTATTACCCAGCGAATGATATTTGTAAAAAAATGTTGATTCTTACAAGTCGAGAACTGTCTGTGAACCGTGATTCGCAAGATCCTCCCCTTTTTTTTTAAGAACCAATCATATTTAACAAACCATCAAAGAAAGGGCTCTCTGCAGGTATATAAAAAGCCGAATTAAGTAAAATGAAATATAATATAACAGAATAAATAAATAAATAACCCAAACAGTTTCTGTTATGTGTGTGGTGAATTTACAATTCATCAACACAAGAAAAAAGTTACACTATTCACAGAGAAAGCATATATAGCTTATTTTGGTTTCCAAATTTGACAATCAGGACAAATTTAGGGCCCCATATACAGGGTGAGTTTTTTAACTTGAAACAACACAATATCTCGACAACTACGCATCGAATCAAAAAACGTTGTGAATACAATTTAATCGACTCGAAGGGGCCTATCTAATGATACCAATCGCGACCCCCCCCACAACCCCAGTGGGTGGGGGCGAGGAGCAACTTTCAAATCGCAATAGGAACCACTATTTTTTATTGGAGATTTGGATTCTACGCCTCAAACTACGTAGGGTTTGTTAGATTCTTTGTTTTGGATTCCTGACAGATGACGTTGAATTTTTGCAAGACCTACTTTAGCGTTACCCAGGAACAACGACGTGGACGTAGTTGGTTTCTGTTCCCGTCGGGGTGCTTATTTTTGGTGTGTCCCCTCGCCTCTCACCATCGAGGTGTTTGTAATATTACTTTAGTATGTGCTCAAAAATGTGACCATCCACTTCGATGCACTTATTTATCCGCAGTTGGAATGCTTGGACACAACTGAGAAGTGTGTCTGGTGTAATCGTCCGGCAGGCATTAGTGATTCGCTCAATCAAGTTCTCACGCGTTGTTAGCAGTGCATTATAAACTTCACCCTTGAAGTAACCCCACAAACAAAAGTCAGGCGAAGTAAGATCTGGTGGCGATCTTGTAGGCCAAGATACTGGACCACCTTTTCCAATCCATCGACGATTATAGACGCGATCTAATACTTCCCGTGCTGCTGCAGAATAATGTGCTGGTCAACCGTCATGTTGAAACCACATTATTTGTCGCACATCCAAGGGAAGGTCTTCAAGCAATAATGGAAGTTCGTTCTCCAAGAAGTAGTGATATCTTTCACTATTTAAGTTGCCATCAATAAAGAATTGACCAATGAGGTTCTCGCCAATTATTCCACATCAAACGTTCACATTCCAAGGGCGCTGTTGTTCAACTTGGCGTAACCAGTTTGGGTTTTCGATACTCCAATAATGCATGTTGTGTCAATTAATCATACCGTGGTTTGTAAAAGTCGCCTCGTCAGAGAACAATACGCGAGCAAAGAAATGGGGGACTCATTGTATTTGTTGGAGCGCCCAGTGACAGAATGTCACTCGGTTTTGGAAATCATCGCCATGAAGTTCTTGATGCAGGGAAACATGAAACGGATGATATTTTCTATGCTTCAATGTTTGGCAAACAGTAGTGTGACTCAGTCCCGATTCACGACTTATCCATCGAGTAGTAATGTATCGGTTATGAGCCACTGCAGCTAATACCGCAATTTCATTATTTTCTCAAGCAATTGCTCTTCGGCTGGTCCTTTTTTTGGGTTGTACCTTCCCTCGATGGAGAACTGTTGAGCAACCCGGTAAAATTAAGCGCGTGATGTACCTTGTCTGGAAAACGTTGAGTATACAGGGTAACAGCATTATTGATATCCCCCCTGCCACTTTCTCCACAAATGTAAATTATTTCAATTTTCTCTTGTACTCTTATAGCCTGAATTATAACTGATAATGCCGTTACGTAATGATGGAACGTATTGAAACAATGCGACATCCAACGAAAGCAAGGCACGTACTGAGGTAACGCACAGCCGGTACGATATTTGTGGAGGCACATTTCCTAGAAGACCGCTACGTCACTCTCTTGGAATCAACCACCGCATTTGAGACGAGTTCCAAAGATATTGGCGGTGCAGCGTTCAAAAAGCGACAACTTCAATTTAATTTTAATAACGTATGCTATTATTATTTTGATAAAATGTTTGACATACAAGTTACGTCTTTTTCCCCGTAGAATCCGAATCTGCAATAAAAAATGGCGGTTCCTATTTGCGATTTGAAAGTTGCCTCCCGCCTCACCCACTGGGGGTAGGGGGTCGCGATTGGGATCATTAGATAGGCCCATAGCATTGTCTCAAGATAAAAAACTCACCCGGTATATGTTGTGCACGTTGTTAATACCTTTTGTATTCAAATTTAATTTTAATATTTCATAAAAACCTTGGTATTTAAAAGGTTATTTATTCTGATCCAGACAGAAAGAAATAAACTGTTTATTATTGCAAACTCAATCTCTTTAATAAACTACATCAAAGTATTACAATTAAAACCATTCCAAACAAAAGCCAGAGCAATATTTTGTTATATAATCCGCTTTTAAGAATAGTATAAACGTCGTCTAACATTGTGAGTACCTCTAATGTGGAATGATTTGTATAATTGGTGGATTTCTAAAACAACAGCCGCCGAATATTCTCGTTTCTATGAAGCTTTTATTGCCCAAGTGGATGCGTTTATTGTTCTATAATGTAAAGTACCGTTCGCAAAACAATACAAATGAAATTTAATTCTTCGATTACGAACGTACCCCGTTCAATAATACCAGTGGCCGTAAATTTGCAAGCAAACAAATGACGGGGATAGGCAGCAAATCCGATAAAGAATATAAATGTATAACAGCGGATTTTAAAAGCACAGAGGCAATAAATCAACGCTGCCAAATGAAAGCCAACATCAGTGTAAATAAAACACCGATACACAATAAAACGACAGGATCGAAACGCATGCGGAATCGAATATCGTGAGACGCTCGGCGGATGTAGGGCGCAGATATACACCCCCTTCCTTTTGATATTATTCGTGGAGCTCGTGAATTCACCTTGTCACACCATTCATTTTAGAAATCTGTTTACGTCGCGAATGAATCAAAAGACGCTTCCGCACGTTAGTGCGCGAATAGTTTTGCCTTGGCTTATATAAAATACAATAACAAATCATAAATTATACGTATCTTGAAGGTTTACTTTTCGAACGTACATATCTATTTTTTTTATTATTTGTTTTATTAAGTCGGTTGTATATTATTGGTGAGACAAAGGAAATAATTAAATAACTTAAATTTAGATAAACTCCTTTCTTCGGAAAGTTCGTCTCTAATACGCTTACCTTACAAATGTATTTAAGTTACAGGTTTGACCTTTTGTGTAACATTTCCAGGATGGCGATCAATGAAGAAAATAATAAAGTATGAAAGCGCTCTTTGTGCCAGTATTCCTTAACAGACGAACAAAAGGAAATGCAACAAGCCTTCAATAAAGAGCTTATTTAATTGTATTGCCACATAGAAATTGATTAAAGTTTAAAAAAAACTGAAGATGGAAGTCATTTTCTCATTCAAATACAAATGAACGTATCAAAATATCACAGATTTTCGGATTCCAACAAAAAAGTGAGTAAAAAATAGTGATACATGCAGTAACAAATGACACCACAGATAATACAAGCTTTATTTACAAGGGAATATTAACAAGAAACCTAATGAACATCTTTATCCCATTTTCTCCAGATATGCTTAATATTCTGGTGCAATAAAGAATTCAATTACTTCCACACTAAAGAACAAGGGACAAAAGATGCAATATTAAAAAAGTGCATTCCCCTCTTTGGGTAGTTAAAGTATAAGGTAAGATACAAGTGACTGCCCCAACGGTAAAAGATTCTTTCATTTTCTAGATAATACTAACTCATTTAAGGATAGAAATTCTTGATACTTTCTGGATAATACCAACACCTTTAGGGATAGAAACTACTACCTCAGATGTTTTCTTTTCTTTGATAATATTAACTCCTTTAAAAATAGAAATAACTACCCCAAAGATTAAAAAGCCACTTTTGAAGACAACGTTAACACTTTTTAAAGTGAAACGTCCTAACTCCGTTTATTTTAACACCAGGAATTAATTCCAGATTTTTATGTGTGCATCAATAAAAACTTCATATATACTCCTGGAAGCGCTTAGTTTATGGAAGAAATATTTTCATTTGGAGTTACGACCACTAATGAAAATGCATCATTGAAATCCGAAATTTAATTACCGGCTTGTACTACCGGCTGGTATTGCATTACCTCCAATGGAACGTTATTGATATAGTATACATATATGTATACTGCAGACCATCCCTTGCTCGCCTCACTACTGCACCCTCGGGACCTCATCGCCTATGCTAACGTAATAATAAATTACGGTTACCATCTAATAACATAAATTTTCATGAGGTCTTGACGACAGGTTTCAGTGCACTTTCAGAACTGAATTAATTTGATACACTTTGGTTGAATTAAAAGATGCATAAACTCTAATACAAGAAAAAATATGCAGCAAATTTGTAAGGCAAAGAGTATAACTTTGTTTTTACTTGTTTTTTATAAACCCCCCATATTAAAGTAGATTGATCTTCCCATAACATAAGTAAACTCCCTATGTAAAATTAAATTGGAAATTTAGAACCCCGTAACATATATACCTGCAGACAAAAATTGCCCTATTAGATGCATGTATAACTTAAAAATATCTACCGCTTTCAAAGTAAAATATTTTATTTGCTCAAATGTGAAGCTGTGTTTCTTATACAACATCGAACTTAAAGAAAAGAAAAAACGAGAATAGCTTACATCACGAATGAAACAATATTCTGTATACTCAAAGATAGTAACATCTGCACGCTCTGCTTTTACTTATTGCACAATATACAGGCTGTTTCGTAACTTCATGAAAATAAATTAAACAATGAAAGTTTGCATGAAAATGAATAGAATAAATCATTTTTTTGCTGAACAAAGTGTTATTAAATTTTCGAAAAAATAAATAATTTTGTCAAACGGGTAAACCGTTTGAACGTCTCTGGTTTAAGTTTATGATGTTTACGAAGAAATGAGTGATGTAACTTATTGTTAGTCATCGCCGGCCGGGCCGGGTAGTTTGAAGGCGTACGTTGAGGTGGTCGCACGGAAATTTATTGAAAAAAATGGCAGAATTTACAAATAGTGAAATTGTTGACATGATTCTAGCGTACGGTGAAAGTGGGCACAGCGCATTAGCGGCAAGGCGTTTCTATGTACGGCATTTTCCAAACCGACATTTGGCAACCAGTGTCACATTTCTCTCTGTTGTGCAAAGAGCGAGGGATACCTGAATTTTAAGGGCATGTCACGGAAGAGGTGGAGGACGGCAGCGTCCACAACGCATCCTAAAGAGAGAAGAAATACTACAACTTATCGAGGAACATCCTTCGTTAAGTGTATGTGATATCTCAAGATAAACGCGTTTATCGTCCTCCGTTGTTTGTCGCACTCTTCGCGAACAACAATTATATCCGTACCATATTCAAAGAGTTCAGGCTTTGCTACTAGCCGACTATACTCTACGCATACGATTTTGTCGTTGGTTACTGCATAAACAACAGGCAAATGCGATTTTTGTTCATAATGTCCTCTTTACCGACGAAGTTATTTTTACCAGATATGGGGTGTGCAATTTTCGCAACATGCATTTGTGGGCTGAGGAAAACCCTCACGCAATTCGTCGCGGCTATCTCCAACAACGGTTTTCTGTTAACGTGTGGGCAGGTATTCTAAACGGCAATTTAATCGGCCCGTTCGTCTTGCCGAACCGTTTAGATGGTCTCCAATACTTAGATTTTCTACGAACTAATCTACCGGAACTTCTTGAGAATGTGAACTTAAATCTTAGAGCAACGATGTGATTTATGCACGATGGGGCTCCACCTCATTTTCGACGAAAAGTACGTGCTCACCTCGACGAAATTTTTCCTGGTAGATGGATTGGAAAAAACGGGCCGATCAGGGGGTCTGCATATTTACCTGATCTAAATCCGCTAGATTATTATCTATGGGGACACGTAAAAGCGTTGGTATAGGAAGAAGAAATCAACACGTTCCAAGAATTGAATGATCGTATTAACGGCACATTTCTCTCTGTTCGACAACAAAACATATTTCATAACGCTTGTGAATCATTACTTCGCGGGACAGATTTGTGTTTACGAGCGGCTGAGGGAAGGAATTTTGAACACTTATTGTGACTCAGCCGGCACTGAGCGAGAGATTCTAAACATTTGTCAATGCGTTATTAGTTGAGGGTAAGTTTTATTTTGTTTTTATTTCCGTTTTTATTTAGATGCATTTATGCACACATCTCATGTCCAACACGCCATTATTTTTTTTTCACGAAGTTGCGAAACACTCTGTATTGGGGCCACTTCATTTCTTGTTAAAAAAAAATTCGCAAGTAATTTAACCACATAATATTTGAAGCAACACAGAAATGATTTCAATGAAATGCTTGATGTTTTGAAAGCTTTATAATTTAATTATTTACTGGCCTGTAAAGTTTCGAACAGTGAAAAAAAGAAATTGGAATAATAGGATGTTGCTTCAAACGAAAGCTTTTTTCGAATATTCAAAGCTTTGTGTATTTTGAAATACAAAAGATGTTAACTGATATAATTGCAATTAGTTCAGAAGCTAATGTTATACCTTTATTAAAATTGTGCTCGTCATAATTATAAGAGAGAGTACGAGGAAGTAAACGCAGTCTTTTGGTAACGAACACGGAAACACAAAAAGATCGGTCTACTCCAAGTAATATAATCATTATTTCAAATCAGATATAAACCATAATATCATTTCTATTTCCAATTACAGGTGTCCATGAACTTGCGTACTTTTATTTCAATTAAAAAGTGTCATACAAAGGATTTCTGGTAAATGAATCAAAAATTAATAAAAATGAAGACATACTTACATTCTTGTTTGAAGGTAAAGTACTCTGTGAGATGTCGGCACTCGTGATTACCGCGTAGGAGGAACAACGTGGTTGGGTAGCACAATTTCAGGGCCCACAGGTACAGCACGCACTGCCAACAAGAACCAGACCACACTGTAAACCAACACAACCATAGCCCCGGGCATCGCATCACTCAACTCTCATACAAGAAACTTTCCAAAGTCTAACCAGAATATGTTACAGTTCTTTTTACAAACAAAAACTAACAAAGAACCGTTCGTTTACTCAAATTTGATTACAAAGTTGTGAATACACCTCGTAGAAGCTTAATTAGAAAAAAGTTGACCTGCAAGAAAGTAAGTTTCTGTAAACAAATTAAATAACGCCGTCAATTAATGTAGCTAATTATGGTGGAAAATTAATTAACATTTTAATTTATTTATAAAACTAGTTAGCAGCTAGGTAAAACGATGAATTATTTATTAACAGGCAATCTTCATAATTTTTAAGTAAGTACATAAATAAGCAAGGAGAATATTTAATTATCATTAGCGTTTTTTTTTTTAATTACAAATGTGAATCCTGATCAGACACCAAGAACAAAACTTTCTTCAGGTTTGGATTAAGTATAAATTTACACGTGCTCATTCTCTCTAGAGCAAAAAAGACGTAAAAGAATGTCTTATATCATTTTTTGTCCATAGTATAATCCAGTGGGGATTTCGTCAATTGACGCTGATGCCGTTTATTTTTCGTTAAGCTACACAAAAAAAAAATATTCAAAGAGATTTTAAATGCGCGACATAATATACATTCCTATTCATTAATACATTAAAAGTAGTAATCAGACAGGTGTAGCCATTTCAAAGTTTAAATGCAGCAATTGTACAGCGCGGTACTAAAATTCAGTCATTAATCAATACTGTAAGTTTCCCATCATAAAATTACAATTATCTAATCTAAAAATTAATGATTTCGGAAAAAGATGGCCGCTTTGACGACTACTCCCCCTGTTAAAACATCTTCGAATTAAATTATATTTTTTGTAGGTATGACTCAAGCTCAGTAACACCTTGTATAAGATAAACACTTAAATATAATTTACTCAACAACATAACGTTTTTGAATTATATTTAATCAATGATATAGACATAAATATTTATAAATTACTTTAAAAAATATATAATGAGAATCTGATTAATTAATCTACAATAAATATGTCCATTCACGCTCAGTATCATCAAATGCCGACATCTCCGAAGTACATACACCTAATAATTTATACACAAAAACAAATTCATTTTCTATAAGATAATTTATTATTGCCTTACACTTAATTTACTTGTAATTTTGCGCTAACATATTCCGGCTAAACATTACCTACCCTAAATGAAATTGAATCACAAAATTGAGGAAAACATCCTTAAGTATAACCGAAACCGTATGAAAGAGTTCATTGCGTTAGAATAACAAACACATGCAGCTTACCTCTATACTAAAATATCCTCTATCGACGTAATCACCGAGAAAAAGGTATTTTGTACTAGCCGGTGGTCCTCCCACTTCGAATAATTTCATAAGGTCATAAAATTGACCGTGTATATCTCCGCATACTGAAACAAGAAGAACATACTTAGTACAATCAATCAACTTGTAAGTAGTTTTATATTATTTCGGACATTCGAAACTATTTTGAAACGAAATAGTTAGTTCATTTGGCACGTAACCAAAACCGTGACACATGACGTGACACGAGACAAGGAAAAACAATAACCGAATCCTGTAATTTTCAGCATAAGTTGTCACTCAACTTTTCAAAAAACTACAGGAGAGTATAGAAATCGAATCGCCCCCTTTTTAACACCTAGGGATACAGGCAGTGATATATGCGAGTTTAAATTAAAAGTTGGGAAGAAATATTTCCGCACACAAAATTAATGAAGTGCCAACTTTAAAAGCAACGAATTTAATTTATAACTATGTAAGCATTTCGAAAAACTGCAAAACCAACTTTTTTTTCAAACGAGGTTGTTAAAAAAACTACTTGAATGAATATTTATATTTTTATAAAAAAAAAAACCTGTCGAACATTAAGAATAAATCGTTTCTACTCAAAGTAAAGATTTTTGGGATAGTCATCCTTCTAATTGGCTTTACAATATGGATAGAGTTCTACCTGAAAAGTTGTAATGCTTAACAAATTTAGTGTTATTGTTATCTTTTCCCAATTAAAATGCGTCTGAAAATAAGTGTTTAAAGAAATTTACTCCAACAAGGATAAACTTAACTCCTGTTTAATACCGTACAGAAAACATATTATCCATAATTCGTTAATTCAATAAGTAGGAGATAAGTTACAGTAAATAGTAAAATATTCTTTCTGCATTCGTGAAAGCCATCACCGCATTTAATCCAAAAAAAAGTCAAATTTCTATCCTAAGGATGGGTGTTACTCTCATTTTTCGCATGTTCACTTATGTTTCTTACTTGATTAGTAAACGCCAAATTGACATTTAACCTTGACATAACGTCAACAGAAAATCATAACCAATAATCACGATTTATAAACAAAACATTGAGAAAAACGTTAAACGTGAATTCATAACAGATGTTGATAATAGCCTCCGTCTTCTTGGACACATTTTCTAACTCTTCATTAATAACATTTTGCAAAATGTGAGGAGAACTGTTTATCTCATTACACTTTTTGATAATTCTTTGGATAAATTCCTGTAAATCATTAACGGGCGTTTTAAAAATGGAATTTCTCAAGTAGGACCAAACAAAGAAATCCAATGGAGTTGGATCGCAATATCGCGAAGGCCACATGTTTGCCATATTTCTGCTAATTATCCGATCTCCAAAAAACTCTTGAAGGAAATTTAAAATATCTCCAGCAGCATGGGCCGCTGCACCATCCTGCTGGAAATATCCAGATTGCAACGCGTCATCATGCAGTTGATTAATAAATGGTTGCAAAATCATTTCCCGGTATCTAAATGTTATTAGTGTGTGTAAATATTGGATCTTTCGATCTTCTCCGACTTAAACCTATCCAAACACAATTCAATGAAAATATGAGAGTTTTCTGTACTCCAGATCCTCATATTTTGGGAATTAGTGTACCCTGTTAAATGGAACCAGGCCTCATCGGAAAAGAAAGTTTTTTCCAACAAATCGTCATTGTCAATAATGTTTAAAAACCAATGACAGTATCTTCGCCTTAGTTCAAAATCTACTGGAAGTAATTCATGCACGGCAGTCAAACGATAAGGGAACATTTGCAAGTCCTTTCTTAGAATAGTTTTGCAGGTCCCGACCGAAAGATCAACTTGTTGTGACAGGTGACGAATGGAAGTGCGAGGAGCATCAATCGTAATTTGTCTCTCAGTTCTTACTTTAGGCCTACCTGATACGTTTTCTAGCTACACTGCCAGTTTCTCAGAGTACTGAAGTTGATTAACAAATTAGTGGTACAGAAATACAGTTTCTGGAAATTTTTCCTGAAATTCTGCAATACAATCAGCAATAGAATAGATCCATTCGCCATTGATTTTTTGGGCGTTTCGAAAGTAGGATTCAACCATAAAAGATTTTTCTTCCAATGTAAAACATTATAAAATCAAACCAATAAAACAATTTTTTTAAGTTATGTTTGTTTACTAGTCTGTTTAAGGTACGGATCAAGTGATCAAATGAAAAAGGAATTAGAGTACGTGTTGGAATTTAAAGACGTGTCTTGGATACGTCCTACTAATATTGACAATCAATTATCTATCATTAAAGTGTCAACAATTTCATAAAAAAGGCTTTTACAACTGAATAAAAATCTTTTATGGTGGAATGTTATTTCAGAAATGGCCAGAAACTTAATCATGAATGGGTTTAATGCAATGGAGGAGTTTCGTGAAGCATATCCTGGCGTCCAGTTCCAGTACAAGCAATTCGGTCGATGCGCTTAGCACATCTCGAATACCCAGACTTCCGCCCATAAACTCAATTGGCTCTAGCGGGGTACCACTATCCCTAAGAAGCCAACACCAGCTGAGGGGTCCCGACTCAGCCGGTGGACTACCCCTTCCCCTAGTACTCATGTTAGCAAGGCTTCCCTTGCAGCGTTTGATGAGTCACCGTTCGAGACCGCTTGCGCGAGTCTCTACCACACATGTTATTGTACCCCAGCTTCTGTTACCCACATACGTGGGATACGTAGCTCATAAGAAATATTTGCCAAGCAGAATAAACCTGATGAACACAATCCGTATGCCCTAGACAGCTAGACAGGTTAGTTTTAAGGGTAAACGGCGTGTGGTCTGCATCGGATCTCGTCTCGGATCCTAGGCTTCCATACATGTGACCCGACACCTCAAACGATGGCGCCTACTAGTTCATCTTGGATACTAGTACCCCATGCCTTCCGCTCGACACCTCAAGCGACTGATCCGCATCGACTCTAAATACGAGACGATATCCGTTTACCCGGCAGGACGACGGTGGGTAGGGTCGCTCAGCATGAGGAGGGACCGGTGGGGACCCCATGCTAGCACTCATGTTAGCAAGGCTTCCTTCGCAACGTTTAATGAGTAACCATCGAGATCGCTTACGCAAACCTCTACCACACATTCCGTTCCCCACGAACGTAGGATTGGATAGCTAGACAGGCTAGTTTTAAGGGTAGACGGCGTGTGGTCTGCACCGGTCTTCGTCTCAGATTCTAGGCTTCCCGACACCTCAAAGGATGGGCCCCTACGGCTCATCTCAGATACTAGTACCTCCTGCCTTTCACCCGACACCTCTAACGACTGACCGCTGTCGCCAGTGACAACATCACCAATGACGACATCCGCCACCCGAGCCCCCCTCCCCCAAACATCAGTAAGAAATCTTGTTCGACAAACAAATTTGTCGTATGGAACATATCACACTTTCTTAAAGAAAGATCTTGCGCTATATCCTTACCGCATAACTATGGTCCAAGAGCTACATACTGGCGACCCCATACAGTGGCAAACCTATTGTCAGTGGTTTCTTAACAATTTCAACAATCAAGTTTTGGACCAGACTTTTTTTTACAAATGAGGCCTGATTTTGTTTAACGGGCTACATAATTCTCAAAACGTGAGCATATGGAGTAGCAACAATCCCCATGAGTTTATTGAAACATCGTTACATCCTCAGAAAATTGGTGTGTGGGCAGCTCTTAGCCGCAGAAGGCTCATAGGTCCCATATTTTTTGAGGGAACACTTAATGCTCGCCGCTAAGGACTGAAATTCTGGAACCTTTTATAAATCAGGTCGGCGATAATGAGCTCCGTAAAGGATTTTTTACAGCAATTTTACACACCACTGGTGAAATACTGGACTTGTTACGTGAATTCTATGACAATCGAATCATCAGTCGAAACAACAACAATAACTAGCCCGCGGGATCCTGTGACCTTACCCCGTTAGATTTCTCTCTGTGGCCTCATCTAAGAAATGAGATATTTAAAAATCCTGTACCAGATCTTGATACTCTACGCCATAGAATTACCGAGAAATTCGAAGAGATAAATAACAAGCCAGAAATGTTGTTATTAATCACGCAGTTGTTCGTAGAGCTCAAAAGTGTCTCGGTGCAGGCGGTGGGCATTTTGTCCATCTGCTTTAATTAAAAAAAAAATATTTTTCTCGCTTTGGATATTTTAATTTCAAATTATGATTAGGTTCCAATAAAAACGTCAAGTGACTGAAGGAACGTCTGATGAACTAAATACACACATGAGTATTTGGTTGCAACGCCAACTCTAATTCATTTTTCATTTGATCACTTGTTGTATGTATACTATATCAATCAGAAGTTAAGTCTTTCCTTCTCCTTTCCTCCTTAAAATGCCACTTTTGAAGACAACTTTTAACACTTTTTCAAGTTAAAACTCAATGAAGATTTTTCAAACCTAATACCTAGAACTGTTTTTGTATGCTTAGATTCTACTATTAATAAGTCCATAAATCAAATTTAATCTCACTCTTCTCCAGCCAAACAGGAAAAACAAATCGTACCGCACTTAGACCTAACAAAGTTAAAATTATCAACTTCCCGTCGAGACGAAACCAAAGCACGAAATAATCTGCATTTACGAATATTAAAATCGTATAATCGAAGCGAAATAGCAGCCAGCAGGAGCACCAAACCCAGCAATTTCATTAAACGAGTCGAGGGCACTACTATCCCTCGCGCGAATTTTAAATAAATCACCGCGACTCTGTAATTTTAAAATCTGGACGATGAGAGCGGCGCGGAAATTAAAAAACGTAAAACAGGTATACGTCAAAGATTACGACCGGGCGGGACGTAATTTACGGAAAACAAACGAACGGAAAAGGAAAATGGTTCTGACAGAGTGGAAAATTATAATTTCCAACGTTTAACCCGAAGACGTACGTAAGCCGCGACGTTATTGTCTCACTAGAATAAAATGCGAATTAAATTATTCCAGAAGCGAAAAGAATAACAATGTAATGTCATTTACATTTTTTTTAATTTAATTCGAAATACATGAAAATAATATTCGCCTTAATGGGGAGTTACTTTTTAATGAAATCATTAAAAATTCAAGTGGTTACTGTTTTTTCTTTAACACGTTCTTTATGGGTTATTACTTTACCCGGTCCTTATGAAGAAATTTACTCCGATACACCACTGATTTAAAAGTGTTATAACAAGTGTTTGAAGTGAAGTCCATATCATTAACGAGACACAGACGAGCACGGCGAAGAAGTGCTCGCATTGAGTCTTTTTTTCTTCGGTTTTTCTTCGGTCAATTTGGTATGTAAACATTGGTTTGATATCTACTTTTTCTTATATTATAATAATAACTTAAGAGTAAGTTTGGTTAATAAAAAAAATTAGAGCAACGATATTGACAATTTTCTCCACAAACAGTCAACATTTCCAATTTTTAATACTCATCATTACGTTCCCATAACAGAGCTCACGATTATTCATGATGCGGTTGTATAAAATATTTTTACGAGAAGTATGAAATCCGGAAAGTTATTGCCCTGGACGGGACACTTTTATGGACAATAAATTTACATCATATACATTCGTGCTCACGAAGATTTATGAAAAATCGTTTGGAACGAACCGCCGGTCTTAATTTATATGGGTACGAAATTATACGAACACTTTTATACGGGAAGGGACGTATTTATTGTGCGATCGCCCTTTTATTCGCTCGCTACCCCCACGGTTTAATTTATTTCAAGTATTCGTCGCTATTTATTATTGTAGAATTCCGTGAATATTCATGCGCTAAGGAATTTCGTTATTCCTTGCAATAAAGATAGATAAGAGATAGTGCAAGACTTCCAGAATTCTTTACTTAATAAACAAAATAAATCACTAACTTATACCCGCAAAGTTCAACCAAGGACTTCTTTCTACCTTCTGTTCATTCCTTGTATAACCATTCATGAAGCTTTCAGGGTCTATCATATACGCATATCACGTTCCAGTAACATGATTTTTTTATTGCTCTTCTTAATAGAGATTCAGGAACACTGCGGCTCCCTAACTTCAGTCGTTGTTTTTATGATGCGGTTTTATGATGCCACGATATTTCCTCTTCCATCGCATACCGTCAATCAGCTATTACTTTTTAGGACATCGCAAGTAAAAGAGAGAAAATTGAGTCAGATAAATTATACCGCGCACCAACGAGCCGACAGCAATCATGAATTTTACAAGCAATTTTTCGCTGTATCCTGTACAATTTACAAGGCGAGTTTAACGATGATGAAACCTTGAAATGGTTTAAGAAATAAAGTTGATATAATCAGATGATCAATATACTTGACTGATTAATAAAAAAATAACTCTGCTCCAAGTAAATCATTACAATACACTAATGTTCTCTTAAGGGTAAATATAGTAAAGGAGACTGTGGTTAAAGAAATAATTAAAAAATTAATCTCCGCCCACAATAATTTTTATATCCGTAGATATGTATTTCTGTACACACACAACCAATTTAGAAGCACTTCATAAAACCTAAAAGCAACTAATCGCAATCAAATAAGAGCAAATCAAATAATTCAGAATAAGTATTGGTCCATTCTCCTGAAAAAAGTTCTCATTCTACCGAATAAAGAACTTTCATAAACATCTGATTCCCTGTTATTTGATACTGCCTTAAATATTTTAAAATATCCCTGAAAAATAATAAGATATATAAATATATATACATAAATAAATCGTGTCAAAAACCGCCTACAGATTAGAGGAGATCACACCCACTCATCACAAGTTAAGAGCACTTCAGGAAATCTATCTGGGAGAATCCTCTCCTTATCAAATATCCAGTGCAAATGCGCTTAACTCTAGCACCCCCTTATATATAATTTAGGTCTCGACATCTTACGGCTGATTTTTGACCTAACAAAAACGACATATTGCGGTCGATTTTAGTTTACATTAAAAAAAATCGTATATTTCTAAATATGGACCGTCAAAAAGCAACCTACAAATTGGTCCATCATCTGAATTCATTAAATAATTTTTATTTTTTCGAATAAAAATACTTTCGTAAGCATTTAATTCCCTAATGGGTCTTAAATTGTCCTTAATAATACTGTGTCCAGTATTGTAAATGTTGCAGTGTTAATTACCTTTAAAACAAAAATAATTAATCGAAGATACAAAAAATGAGGCAAAAGTAAAACCAAAATACAACAGGGCACAGAAGAGAAACTCCGAAAATATCGATACAATACTAAGTAAGTGTGGTAGTTCTACAATTTTTACAAAACTAGATTTAAAAACATCATTTTGGCTTCTTCCACTACACAAAGATTCACGATACTACACTGGCTTCATGATAAATGGACGGATTTATCACTACAAAGTTGTTCCATTTGATTTGAATACATCGAGTGCAGCTTTGGTCCGAGCTATACAGATTAACAGGTATGAGAGTTTCAGGTTAGAGTACGAGCAAAAAATGAGTGAGGCGAAGGAAAGAAATGTGGTCATAACGGAGTATCCGAACGTGTTATGGACGAAGGAGAACATGCCATAATTTTATGGAGATGACAGAATAAACCCGATAGCAAACTTGAAAAATTTAAAGGAATGCATAAGCGAAATACTGATGGCAAGGAATAGTCTGAAGGACGATGCGCAAACATGGTACAACATGATGCAAGAGGAGATACAGACGTTCAGTGACTTCGAAGATCTCTTCAAAAAGCAATATTGGACTGTGAATGAACAGAGGAAGGAAGAGAAGATACAGATACGGAATAAGGATGACAAGGGAAAAATACGTTATAAAGCGTGATAAAATATTTGACACCAAAACTCACCGAAGAGGATATCATAATGCAGTTGGTAAAACATTTTGATTCCGATGTCATGCAGGCAGTAGCACTTCACAATATCAACACAATCACTGAGTTTATCAATTTAATGAAAGAAATAGACATCGCCATAGAAAGAATGCATCAAGTAGAAAGGAATGTCAACGCCATACAAAAAAAAAAAAACGGAAATGGAGAAAGAAGGAACAACGGAAGTCCGAGATACACGAACGACCACCGACAACATGGTGACAGCAGATAACAAAGATGGAGGAAACCAGATAGGACAAGAGGCCCACCGAACCTTGTGAAGAGCGAGGTGACATGACCGTCTCGTACTAAACGATGTACATTTTTGGGACAGACAACAGCCTTTTCGATGATTTTTTTATTTCTTTTTCTGACACATACGGACGCATATACATTTAACATTGACACTCCTTTCCCTTCCCCCTCACATTTCTGTGTTTTGTCAATGTATGTGCCCACCATGGGGCCATAAAACGAGAAGTGGGTAATTCCGAGCAACCCAAAGAGAAACTCTGAGAGAAAGATAAAAAGAAAGTGACACGTACCCACATATAAAGCTTAAACATTATTATCATTACATTTGGCACATCAAACAACATCATTACAATATGTTGGGCAACCCCAATATGTCGTTTTTGTTAGGTCAAAAATCAGCCGCAAGATGTCGCGACCTAAATTATATGTATATAAGGGTGTGCTAGAGACAGATAAGCGCATTTGCAGTGGATATTTGATAAGGAGAGGATTCTCCGAGATAGATTTCTTGAAGTGCCCTTAACTTGTGATGAGTGGGTGCGATCTCTAATCCGTAGGCGGTTTTTAACACGATTTATTTGTATATATATTTATATATTTTATTATTTTTCAGGGATATCAGATAACAGGGAATCAGATGTTTAAGAAAGTTCTTTATTCAGTAGAATGAGAACTTCTTTCAGGAGAATGGACCAATACTTATTCTGTATTATTTGATTTGCTTTTAAATTGGTAGTGTGTGTACTGAAGATAGCAGCTTAGCTGCCGAAATACGTTTCTATGGATATAAAAATTACTGTGGACGGAGATTAATGTTTTAATTATTTTTTTCTCTTAAGGGTATAAATACACGATCGCCTTTTAGCTAGGAGCTAAGCAACAAAAATGAACGATTAATGACGACCATAACTAACGTTTGCTTGCCTTAGGTTAGTAACAGAATATTGTCATTAGAATTATGTATTAGGTGCAACACTACAAAATAAGAATTGCAGGAATTTTCGTCAACATTTTTAAGATTATTGACGCAATTATAAATAGGCCGGAAGAAGCAAAGCACGTTGCCGCTGTTTTTTATTTATAAGTATCAAAAAGGAAACGTTTCCTTCATTACAAGTACGTGATAAAGAGGTGATGCAGTGGTTAACATTGAACAGCACGCCGATCTCTATTGTACACTTGGGGTAGACCGGAACGTGTCAGGTTTGCGTGATAATACGAAATCGGTGCTTAATATTCACGGTCGGTGTTAAGCAATCGTGCTGCTCATTTTAAAGTATTTCATATTTTATGGTGTTACTAAATTTACGAATGTGGGTTAATTATACATTCCGAACAGTCGGGCCGCTTCCGAGCTAATGTAACCGTTGCGGTTACAGGAAAAAAGTTGGCACAATGAGCTTAAAACTATAAATAAATTATAGTTTGTAAGAGAAATGCATAATACAGCAACGGAATATGACAATATACAGGGTGATTCTTGATTAGTGGAAATAGAGAAATAGACCTCACAGAACAGGGGAAATAATTAATGAAAAATTACCTCAAAATGATGATACGTTCCTGGTTAAGGAAGACCAGCAGATGAACGAAATTAAAACAGCCGTAAAATTGTTTTATAGTTTTATTATTGATCTTTGTACGAAATTGACGTGATCAGCTGAAATACGAACTCCAAAATCTTGCATGCAAATCACCTGAAGTAAATTATTCCGTACAAATGATATATAAAATAAGGACAACCACTTTGAACACCTGCTTGAACAGGTAAACAAATAAATCACTACAACACGAAAACAATTCAAATCTCCGCGCTAAGAATTGCTAGTATTTTTTTTTAATTTAATTCAAATTGTATTGTAAATAAAGTGTATTCCCACAAGCAACGTATCCGTCATTCTTTTTATGGTTCAATATTACGCGTTACTCTTCCTTTGCATTTTATCCAATCGGTTTTTATCGCTGATGTTTGTAATAATAAAGAAATGTGAAGACAACCAGAATTTAAAACTATATAATCAGAAGTCTAACGGGGAAAGGAAGTGAGTTGGTAGAAGAATTTGAGAAAGTGGATTTAGATATTTTAGGAATAACTGAAACGAAAATGAAAGGTAAAGGGGAAAAATTGTTAGATGGTGGACACATGTTAATAAACTCTGGAGTAGATCAAGGACAAAGAGCAAGAGAGGGTGTAGGATGTATAATCAAACAACAAAACCAGAAATATGTATGAAGTTGGGACGGAATTACTCAAAGAATATTAAAGATCGAACTAGAAACAGGAAAGCAAAATAAAACGACAATAATACTGGTGTATGGGCCATCAGAAGATGAAAGCACAGGGTTAAAAGAAAACTTCTGGGAATATTTGACAGAAACAACAGAAGAAATAACAGGTAGATTAATAATAATAGGCGACTTAAACCCAAGAGTTGGGAAAGCAAATACAGAGACTGGAGAAACAATAGGAATACATGGCACAGAAAACTATACATAAATACACCAGAGAAGCAATTTGTAGGGGCGAAAAATCAATAATAAATTTCATAATAATAAAGAAGAATTACAAAAAAGAAGTAAATGATACAAGAGTAAGAAGAGGAACATTATCTCGTAATGGCGAAAATTAAAATTAGAACGGAACAAATAAAAAATAGAAGCAAGTCAGGAAAAGAAAGTCAAATTAAAAGAGAAATAATACGAGCATTCATGTTAAGACAAATTGCAGAAAGATTTACAGAAAACATCGAAAAAGAAATGACAATAATCAAAGGAAACATAAAAGACTATACGGTAGAAAAAGCATGGCTAACCATTAAAGAAACAATACTAAAAACTGCAAGGTCAATATGCAGAACAACCACAATAGATAAAAACAAAAAGGAAACGAAATGGTGAAGTGAAGAAATAAAGTATGAAGCAAAGATAAAGAAGATTAAATGGAAAAACTACCTAAGAAAAAGAGACAACGAAATTCTAATTTACTAATTCATCTACTTAACAAGATCTTGAAAGCAGGTGTCATACCGGAAGATTGGGAACGCGGTGTAATAATACCAATATACAAGAAGGGTAATAACAGGAACTGCAATAATTATTATATAAAGGCTAGTAGAGAATAGATTGAAAGTAATGAAGGGACAGTTAGAAGAGTCACAGAGTGGATTCAGAAAAGGAAAAGGAATCCAAGACCATATTTTTATAATAAAGCAAATGATGGAGAAGAGCAATAACAAAAATATATATTTAGCCTTCATAGACCTCGAGAAAGCATTCGATAGCGTTTCAAGAAGTATCGTATAGAAGTCCCTGGAAAGAAGAGGAGTGAGTAAGAAATTAATAAACAACATAGCTAGTCTATATAAACGTACAAGAAATTACGTAAGAATAAGTAAATAAGTAAGAATAAGTAAGGAAATCACAAAGAAAACGAAACTAACAGTGTATAAGACGTTATTCAAACCAATACTAACATACGGATGCGAAAGTTGGGTACTCACAAAACAACAGAAAAGTAAAACGCAGGCCATCGAGATGAAATATCTAAGAGGCATCAAGGGAATAACAAGAAGAGACAGGATACGGAAGAAACAGTAAGAGAAGAATTAGAAGTAGAGGCAATACTAGATTCCATAGAACAACAGCAGCTGAAATGGTTCGGGCACTTGGTGAGGATGAAGGAAGAAAGACAAGCGAAGAAGATATGGCTCGCAAAGACAACACACAAAAAGCCCAGAGGACGACCCAAAAAAAACATGGAACAACATGATAGAGGAAAACCTGTGGCGAAGAAATATAACATGAGGAGAAGCCAAAAAAATGGCAGCGAACAAGAAAAAGTGGACGGAATTTATTTACGGATAAAGATAAATACTTAACACCTTACGCTACACTAAGGTTTTGATTATATATACGTAGTCAGTAAACACATTCGTAACGTATTTCGTTTGTTAATTATTATAATTTCGATTTGTGTGAGCCGTTCAACAAGAAACAACTTCTATTATCCTAAAAGACGTATTATTAGCACAAATTTGTATAAATTGTTAATACACTTTACGTCGCATTCATCAGCAGCTGTGCAACTGTGTTTTATTAGTTGACGGTCAAGTTTTACGACTGAACGAATCTGATTCTCTGCGTAACACCATAAACGTTTATTACGCGCTTTTAAAGATGTAAACTTGGTGCTCATCTTACGCATAGACATCACTTGAATTTTGGGTAAATTTTTTATTAATTATAAATTCTTGAAAAAAAGTTTTCTTGCCAGATGAAAATTTTAATTAATTTTTATAAATTCTTGTATATTTAAGAAAATAAAATAAAATTCGTAGTTTCATTTCAGTTAACAACCAAATTTTTACAAAAGAAAATTACAAATGAGATTAAAACAAGATTCTTCATGAAACTAAATAATTAAAATGTCCATTTGAAACCCGACCAATTCAATTAACACTAGAGCAAACTTTATCCCGGCAGATTATCACAGAGCACATAATCCTACATGATTAAATTTAATTACGCTATGATATCACGATCCGCTACTGTAATTTACGAACCTGAACTATTAAAAACATCAACATTGAACAATATAATCATTACGCAATAAGTTCGTAGAACTCGCAGAGATATTAGAAAGCGAAATAAATAAGCAAACGTGAACCCATTTACTTTAACTCTATTTCATTTTTTCAACTGAAAATCATAACATTTTTTTTGGTTCAATAATGCAAATGGGAAAGCTCATATTAAAAGATATGCAAATTTTAAATGTTTTCACGGCCTTCATATCACATACTACATCTGCGTATATAACAAATTAATTTTACATCCGTTTTTGCTTGTAGATGGTGTTCAAATAAAAAAAGATTGAATTAACAATTATGTTTAATTAAAAGTACGTAATTCAGACTTTTGGAACATGAATTAACAAATGTAAAAAAGGGAACTAATTATTTATAGGAATGGCCGAAAATATGGTAAAAATGTAAGTAGAAATGTAAGTAAAATAAAATGAATGTAGATTTCGAAAAAAATTGAGGCGAGGGTGGCACTTAGACATCCTCTCTGAATCCTCTCTGATTAATGCTGTTTAATCTAGTCTTAGAAAAGGTCAAACGCTAGGCGAAAATCAACAATAGAGAAGAACTAACGTATCATGGAAAATAGCAATGGAAAAAGATTGGAGAAATGAGGCAGATGCAGTATCAAAATGGTTCTGATAAGATAAGGTAAGATGCAAATGGAATGTGGAAGATAACAAAAGAAAATTAAAAGAATCGAAGCGAAAAAAACAAACAAAATATCGATTTTATTCTTAGAAAAATTAAATTATTTTAGAATCATTTATATTAAAAAAAAAACACCTAATCAATTAAAGGGTAATAGAAATTCTAATTTTACTCATTTTTAATCAATAAATTTGATTAAGATTTCCTCTTGTAATTCGGAAATCCAGTATTAAAGTAACTTCTCCTCAGATATGAAGATCGAGTTCGTAAGCTCATGGATCTTAATAGTTATGACATCTGTTTACTTAAATGTGTCATCCCGCGTATTTCTGTCATAAAGAATTTCGAAATAATACACTGTAACACAAAATTATACACAATTCAAACATTGAACCTAAGCCAATTTCTTTCAGAAGTGTTTCAGCATTAAGAGATAATAAAAATTGATTTATGGAATTACCCTGTACATGCAGGACTAAAAAAATCAGTAAATTTAAACGAATCGATTCAATTTCCTTTAGTGGATACTCCTGAGTTTGCATGAAACCATTCCATTAAACTCTCAATTAAATAAACAATTGTGCTTTTACTATGTTATGGTTGCGTAAGGAAGGGGTTTCGAAACCGCCGAATATAAAGTTTACAGTGAACGCTTCGAATTCAGAAACGGCTTCGTTACTTCGGACGGAATTCAGTGTATTTAAACGGAAAGTCGTAAAAACTTTCCCGGTCACATAAAATTACGGGAATTAAGCTATTTGCTATAAAACCGTGTGGATGTAATCTTTTAGTCGAGGGCGAGAAGCACATTGATATATAAACTATGTGTAAAGAAAACTTTAAAAATGCTTCTGTCGCTAAATTTTCTATGGAATTAATGTTCTGGAAAATTAGAAAATTCCACGAGATGAAATTATGTGCTTTACAGGTCACACCTCTTGGCTTTTGCATTACACAATGTTACAGTTATTATTGGATAATATAGTTTGGTTTAGAATATGCTGTTTAATTAGATTAATTAAAACAGGCATCAGTTTTCTATAACAGGTAGCAGTTTATAAATAACAGCTAAAAACAGGTAATACTTTGCAAATAACAGATACCAGTTAACAATTAACAGGTAATAGTTAACTTATCATAAGGGCAATCCATCATTATATTTATAATTCGAAGGAATATTTTCCTACCAACAAAAAAAAAGCAGAGAATTTTTCCTGTCCTTTGTGTCGAATTCTAAATCGTAATTCAATTTCCTATCCGCATCGGAAAGAGTGCTTGAAGTTTTTGTTGCTAGTTTCATCTAGACCGCGGGTACCGAATATTGGAGAAAAAGCTGGGCATTGTGGAGTGCTCCTTCACCCGCAGCTATAAAGCCGTCAATGTGCTTGTTGAACCTTTGCTACTTTTGCTTCGTCCCCTTAAGAAAACGTGCGGAATCCACTGCGTTAACCTTTCCCGAATTCAAGCCGAATCTCTAAATTTTCACGCGTTTCATTTACATTATTAGCATTTAAGGATTTTCCGTTCGAGCTTAAAGCTTTTTAAGTTTAGCAATTTGAGTTCCAGAAACAAGCAGCGACTTTTATTTATTCGCGTCCATCCTGCCCAATCGCTAAAATAATACTACCTAGTAACACTACGCGTTATAAATAAACGTTGGCAAGTGGCTGCTTCTGAGTGTAATATTTTTCTCAACGCTGCAGACACATAGGCAACAAATAAAATTAGCAAATTGCAGTTAAATATACATCACCGTTTTGTACTGTAGTTTTACTTCTATTTTTAGTCGGAAAATGCATTCATTAATACATTGCATTTTATAGGAAACTAAAGCGATTTTTTTTATTAGTAACAAGAAGTGATTTAATTAGTTTAACGCTACGAAATTATCATATTTTTTTTTGTTTTATTTAAAGCGATTAGTTAGTTAGCAAGGATTACCAGCCTTAGCAAAGATCAAAACAATTAGCAAAGATTAATACCATAAGCTAAAATCAAAACCGTTAGCGAAGATTAAAACCAAAATACAAAATTAATCAAAATCAAATTACTGTATAAAGCGAAAGTATTTTGAATACTCCTTTTGTTATAAAAATTAATATGAAAATAAGGGGAAGTTCTTTGTAAGCGTTATTGGATCTTAATGTAATTTGTGCATCTACCTAATGGAGGTAACATGCAGTTTAATATCCAATCACGATCTTTTTGCATTCTAGTAGGCCATGTTTTTTTTTCGTTGTTACGTGCATGTATTTTGAAGGTACTCAAAATGTGACGTGAAAAAATTATGACATTATCACGTCAACTGTATTGACTATGTTGCCAATACTTAAATATACTTGAACTACAATGCCATGATCAAAGTAACTTAAAACAAATAACTTAATTACATTTTTTAATCCTGTCAAAATGCCGAAAATTATAAGCGGGCAAACCAAACAAGCCATAAAAAAAAGCCTACAATTATTATAAAAAGGATCGTCCAGATTTCACACAAGGTGAAATTATAAGCAGGTTGATATATATACATGGAATAAGGCTTACATAAATTAAATGAGCCCCATTTTCTAATGTAGGTATATGTATGTTTTAGATTTCGCAAAGAACAATAACTAAAATTTTGAAAGCAGGACCTGACAATTTGAAAACATCTTCATCTGGCAGACGTAAAAAGACATATTTACGAATTACATTTTTCGGAAAGATTTGCAACGACTAATTTGGCAATATAATTTGAAAAATGAATATTTCACTTTGGACAAATTACTTGCAGACGCTCGCGATACTTTGGAATTTAAAGGGGGAAGAACAACTTTATTCAAAATTATGAAATCTATGAGTTACAAACACAAAATGGTTAACAGACGAAAAATTTTAGGTGAACAAAAACAAGTCGTTGCATCGAAAATTTCTTTTTTGAGCAAATTCTTACAGTTTCAAAATTCTAGTGAAAAACGATGAAACGTGGATCTACCAAAATGGGTCTGCGGTTCGTCAATGGATATACGATTTGAAAAGTAACCCAGCCAAAATTAAAAGTGAAGGGAAACGTTTTATAATTTTGCATGCGGGAAAAAAACTTTTGGCTTTTTGGAAGGGTGTGACTTGTTACTTGACTCGACGAACAATGACAGAGACTACCACAAAAACATAAATGCAGAAATTTTTCAAAATTGGGTGGTTAATCAGCTTATTCCTGCACTAGGCAAGTTGCAATGAAAATGTGTGATGGTGATGGACAATGCACCGTATCACTCGGTGCAGTTGGACAAACCACCCACATTTTCCTGTAAAAAAAGCCAAATGCAGGAGTGGTTGGTTAAACACAATGTCGAAATTGAGGGCAAAATTACAAAAAAACAATTATGGGAATTAATTAAGCCTTTTAGAATAGACGGAACAACAAAACGATACGCGACTGACGTAATTTTGAAGGAGCACGGTTATGAAGTTCTTAGATTGCCTCCATACCATTGTCAATACAATCCTATTGAGATTGCATGGGGGCAGTGCAAAGGCTTTTACAATAAGCACATAAATTCGCAACCAGTATCGAAAAATAGGGTTGCAAATTTATGGTGTGAGGCTCTTTCAAAATGTACCCCTGATATGTGGCAAAATTTTTGTGATCATTGTGACAAATTAATTTCGGAAGACTAGACGAAACATATGGGAAATTTTTCGTTTGAAAATATTCCTCCTTTCATTATTACATTAGAAGAATCTGATTCAGAAACAAAAATTGATGATGAATCAGATTCTTCTATGGAATCAATGGAAGGGGAATAGGGAACATTTAATCTGATGGTGTGCCTATTGGAGGAGGTAGTGAAAGTAGACAGAATTTTAAATGAGATCTAGCTATGGTCATCTCGGGAAAAATGATAAGATATTTTACACAAATATTGCGATGGAAAACGTTCTGAGACACCGGCAACAGCAAGAAGATCCTGTTATTTAAATACCCCTTCATATTAATGCTTTTGCGCCATCTGCGCCGCACTTCTACACTATTGCCAAGCACCAAACTCGAATCCCCTTCAGAAATTCATCCCGGCCTCGAGTTTTCACCCCTTCTGCCATAGTGAGGCGAAAATGGTCGCGAACCCTACAATAAGACCATCCAGGGCCTGAGAACGACAGTTCTATGGTCTGAACAAGTCCGAAAAAAAACTCCTGGCTAAACAAGCCACGGGTTGCACAAGCCGATACGCCTCTCCACCAACTGCACAAGTAGCAAGATCCATTTAGCCACACCACTGTGCACAAGATTCTATGAAAACACAATGAATACACAAACAAACATTCTGTCATTATTTTTTATTATCGTATCCGAAGTCACATTTGTTAATAAAGAAACACTTCTTCGCTTTGTGGCACAATTGTTGACTAAGAACACGCAAACAACACACCTCACCTCAAACTTTCTCAATGAAAAAAATAATTAATCATTAAACGTTTGTTCGAGACGATATTTCTCGTTTTCATGGAAAACTTTGTACAGCTCAACTGAACTGGCAACATTGCCAGTGGCAATTTTCAAAAACGTAACCACAAAATTAAAAACGAACGTCAATCAAATTTCTGACAAGTATATTTTTGTGGTACCAACAAAAATGTCAGCCTAACACTGCATGCAAAAAGATCGTGAACAGAGTATATGCATTTAAGTGATTCTATTTCTCACATTACATTCTTTTAAATAATGTTAATAAGTATACCCTTCTGGGGATATGTAAACTACTTCTGCTACTCCCAACATTCGACTATCAAGTATGATTTCTGACATAAACAATTTCGTTCCTATTGGTACGATTATTTATTCGTTAGTTTTTCTTTACGACAGAAAGCTTAAAGTAGCAAAAATATCGTTTATTTGACAACTTCTCAGAAGACAACGAAGTCTTTCCCAATGGTTTTAATACAGAGTGGAACAAAATGATTCTCATCTAGATATCTTTGCATTACCCATGAAAAAATACGAAATTCCACTCTACGAAAATAAGGAAGGCATGAAAATATACATCTAAATTCAAAATGTGTTTTATTGAGAAGTGATGATGTGAATGTGAATGTAAAGCTGAGATTGAAATTAAAAAGGAAGCCAAGGAAGTAAGTCACAGCAATTGTTGAAAGTGGTCACAATTTTGCTGAATGCATATAGCTATATGACGTTTCATATTATTACAAATGTGTTGCAATAAATTCTCGTTGCATTTTAATATGATCCTTGCCGTTAGTATTAATTCTTCTGTTGTAGATCTCATTTTTAAGACAGCCAAATATGGAGAAGCCTAACGGGGTGAGGTCTAGTGATCATGCTGGCCAAGTTTCCCTGCTTACAACTCTGTCAGGGGAAACTCTTCAAGAAATTCCAAATTTTCTCGAGTGGTATAAGCTTTGCTCCATCTTGCCGAAAGTAACCGTTTTCAAAACTTCATGGGATGCACCTGTTCTAAAAAGGAATCAACAATTGTTCCCTACAACGTTTATCATTGATTGAATCTTGGAAGAATACCGGCCCTATGATTCTACGGCGAGGTACAGCTAACCATATTCCTATCTCAACAGGATGTAAAGGAGCCTCAAGGAAATTGTGGGGGTTAACAACAGGCCATGTTCGGTAAATTTGTTTGTTTACATAACCACTTAAATGGAACCAAGCTTTATCAGTGCAAAAACTTAGATCCAGAACATGGTCTTCGTTTGTTTTCTTGGAAAAAGTTGGATTACTGCATTCGACTGTTGTGATCTCTTGGCAAGTTTCTTGGACTGCAGACAGTTTGTATGGATGCACTTATTCAGAATTTTTCTAGCGGTGGTATGGTACAGAGCAGAAATACGAGCTCTTCCACTTGTTCGACGACATTTTGCTCAATTTGCGTCCTTCCAGTGGATTTCCTCTTTATCACGCTTCTCGTTCTGTGGAATCTCTATACAATTTGCCGAACGTGTTAGTGCAGGGCAGTTTTTTGAACAATTTTGTTCGGAAACCTAAGCCGAAACTATACTTTGCACTCAAGAATGAAATATTGGCATTTCCCATTAACTACACGTCCAACAGATCGGAAATAAGCTTCAGTAATGAAAGCATAAACATTTTAATAACTTGTTAATTCAACCCAATAAATTGTAATCATTGTCGATTTGACTGATTTATGATATTTATTGACAGAACTAGTTATTTCAGGCACAATAATAATTTTGTTTAAATTTGTATTTGATCATGTTATTAATCTTTGTTAATAATCTGTTCTTATTTTTTCACATTGGAAATTGATGAATTTTGTTGTTGAATATAAATTGCGTCTCTGCTTCTTGAAATAATCAAGATCTCCACGGAGAATTTGAAACTCTCCGTGTGGGATAGCCAGGAATTAATTCAGAACACGGTCGTATTCCGATCATCTGTACTGCGCGCTTCCAATAATTGCACAGTCACGAATCCACAATTTAGATCAATAGAGCTCACAATTTAGACCAACTAAATTGGACAGTCTTGCACGTTTCACTTCCACTTCGAAAAGTGTTTTCAAGCTTAATAGGAAAACAAAAATAAAATTTTTCTTTGAACGAGCGAACATCCCTTTCATCTGAGAATGCAAACTTTTGAAAAGCAAAGTTATTAACTACGCCCCTCACGGTTAATTAAACCTAAAAGAATCGAGTGCACGAAATTATTGGAGAAGAAAGGAAGGAGGATTCGCCCTCGTAAGGACAAAACAAACAAAAAAAGTTTTGATCTGATTTATAATCCTTAAGGAGATACAGTTGTTAAAACATAGGGACTTTCAAATTTCATTGAAATCAGTGCGCACTCAACTTGCTCGAATTTTTGCTCGTTTCTTTATTTGGATTTTGTTGTGTAACGTAACCTCATACAAGGAACTCGTACGGGAGCATTCTAACTCGATAAAACATGTATCCAACTACCATTTTAAAACGATTATGTTTGATAAATTGAACTATTTGGCACACACAATGGCTCCGTATATCTTTTTTATGTCGCTTCTGCATCATTACGGCACGTAAATACGCTGGAAATATTTATTCTGGCGTAAACACCAAATAATTAATTTTAAAAGATTGATTAATGATAATGCATAGAAAGCAAACTTTCTTTTACCCCTCTGATTTATGATTGGCGAAACTTTTTTTTAATTTAAGGCGCGATGAGGCTGCATTTTTTTTAATTATTTGCAGCAATTGAAAAATAGGTTAATAAATATCTGTAGCCCGCTTTTAAATACAAGACAAACTAATTTAAATATTGTCGAGCAAGTTGTGTTTTGAATATGGGTAAAGTTCTTTTATTGGCATTAAAAATAAATTGCTTATAAAATTATTACACGAGCTTAACACGATTGAGCTAAGGTAATTAAAAAAGGTTGGAGGGTACAGTTTGACATAACTTACTAAGGCCGAAACTAATTCATTTTACCTTGAATTTGGGGGCTACTAAAGTGCCAGATAATAATCACAAAATCTCACTCAAAACTCAACATTTAATTTCACTATCAATAGCATGGTAACACCCTTTAAGCTAACCACTAATAAATAACGAATTTTGTTATCTTTTATTGTTTTGTTTTGTTGTAAAGCATAAAATTCTTTAATGATTAACTTTTATGTTAAGTTCGTGTACTATCAAGAAAAGTATTTGAAGTATAACTTAAAAATTATGAGTCATCATAAACTATTTCTTTATCGTGATGTGACGCTGTTCGGTTTTATGATAAGACAAAGTGTATTAAAAAGTTTTAGGCAAACTTTAGTTTAGAGTTGTTTTAATGCAAAGATGGAATTACAATTATGTACAATACTATAACACGCAATAACCGCAATAACTGAGCGATAAAATTTTTGTTAGCCATGTATGTTAGTCAATATTATTATTTACAGGCTTGGCGTTTAATGATTTGGTTAAGGAAATATTCCTTTAACAAGTATTGAGTTGACAGGAATCAGTAATAACAAGTAAATTGTTTATATATAAGGTAATTCTTCAATAGAATATGGAATCACTAAATGTGAGAAAAATTTTATGTGTTTTACTTTTCCGTAAACAATTAATGAAAAATTATTCGCAAAACGACGATACGTCCATTAAAAAATGCATTAAAAATACATAAACTTAAAGAAAATAGAAACAAAAGGCCGCCGATTTTACAGCGTAATTATGTAACAATTAATTTTAAAACAAAACAATTTGAGAAAACAAAAGACAATCGATTTTGTGACACAATTTAATGGATTAAAAAGTTTTAAAAGGTAATTAAAAAGAACGATGAGAAAGCAAAGAAAAAATGAACTTGGTAGAATTTTTTAAAAATAGTAAATATATAACATTTTTTTTAACAATAAAAACAAAAGGCAATCAACTTCACATCGCAATTTAATATACAGATTAGTAAAGTTTTAAAAATAATTAAAAAGAACGATGAGAAAGTAAAGAAAATGAACTAAAGAGTTTCTTTTTTAAATACAAAATAATAAAATTTTTAAAATAATAAAAACAAAAGACAATCGACTTTAAAACGCAATATAAAAGTTTAACAAATTCAAAAAGCGTTTAAAAAGGACGATGACAACGCAAAGAAATTTAAACAGGATTCTTTTAATATGAAATAATAAAGTTTATAAAATTATAAACACAAAAGGCAATTAATTTTACAACACAATTCAATAATTAAATTTAAAAACAACTGTTTGGCGAAGGTTACAAAATAAAAGAAACAAATGAACAAAATTTAAAAAATATATATCAATAATAAATAAATAAATAAATAAATAAATAAATAAATAAATAAAAACAAGAGACGATCGATTTTAGAATAGATTCGTAAATTTGAAAACGAAACAATTTGAAGCAGACACTAACAAAATATCAATAATCAAAATAAATAAATAAAAACAAGAGACGATCGATTTTAGAATAGATTCGTAAATTTAAAAAAGAAACAATTCGAAAGAAACACTAACAAAATAAAGAATTAATTGCTTTCCACATGATCAACGGATTATTTAAAAAAAGAAGCTGTAAATACAGTTACTTCATTTGTTATTTGTTCATTTACAAACGACAAAAAAAAATAATGTTAAAAAAACAAACAAAAGACGGTCAATTTTACATCGCAAACAAAGAAACCAAAATATTGAAAATCGAAAAAATAAAAACAAATGACAATCGGTTTTGTAACACAATTTAATAGATTAATAATTTTAAAAAAAAATTAAAAGGACGATGAAAAAGCAAAGAAAACGAAATATGTAATAAAATATTTAAGAAATGCAAAATATTAAAATTTAGAAAATAGTAAAAACAAGGCACAGTCGATTTTACACCATAATTGTTTAGGAGAAAAGGTGACCAAACAACTGAACAAAATTTAAAAAAAAATATAACAATAATAGTTATAAACAAAAGACAATCGCTTTTCGAGCACGATTCAGAACTCATAAATTAAAAAAAAGGAAAAAACAAACAGTGAAATAGCATAGATTTATTCGCCTTCCACTTGGTCAACAGATTATTAAAAAAAACTGCATTAGATGGCGCTGTCCAACATCTCACACAAACACAATTCATTTCTTCCTTTACTGACGACAACTGACATTTCCTTATTAATCTTCCGCATCGCGGCTCATAGCTAGTGAACCACCCCCTTAAAAACAAACTTTTTTGGTCCTCCGGCCAGAAATGTTGGTATTGCATTCGTCAAAATCGTCCGGAAACAGCACTATTGAAGGTTTAGGTCATCAAAAAATTTAACAAATGTTAACAATATTGACATCTGTGGCTGACATTTCTTAAATGACAAGAGGTTTGATTTCGTAGTAAATATTTGATGTATTGAATAATGTTTTTAATTTGGAGTTAAGTTTAGCTGAATATTTATATATACAGCATGTTTCATTGAAGAAGCTTGAGGCACACATTTCTGACATTATTTCAAACAAAATATCTTAATAAAAAATTTTAATCGGAGCAAGTTGAAATTTGTATTATTTGGAGTCGAAGTTTTTAGAAATACTGTAGCGCGGAATCGTGAAACAAAACCGGCGATCTAAATTGCATTTATGAATGGCACACAGCTGCAGGGGGTAACAAATCCATAAACAGCGAAGAAATTATGACTAGATTTTATTTTGCCCTTGGCCGAAAGCTCGGTGTATTCAACTTTGCCACACGTCGAATGCAGCAGCGATGTGAAATCGCGTGGATATTTAAACTTATTTAATTTAATAATAAATTACTTTAAAATGAAAAACGAAACGGTACTGATTTTAGTTTTTCGTTTCTTCTCGAAGATAATTATTCCGACAACTACAAGAGAGGGATGCACTAATCAAAAAATTCCTGTAAATTACGCTGACAAACTGTTATTGGTTGAGAGGAAAGTGAGACAGTACTAAGAAAAGGAAATTAGTAAATTTTGCGTTCATGGACAATCTAATACCATAAAGTCCTTAATTGGGGTAGCGAACGAAATGTTTTGGGTAAAACCAGGTACTTAAGCGCTAAATTTCTACGAACGATTTCATGAATCGTGAATGTGAATAATAAATTCTTAAATAAGCGCAAACTACTAAATGTTTGAACAATCCTAAAATTCTTCAACTAACAATTAGAGAATTCGTATTAAATGGAGAACAGAAAATAAACGACTAATTATTATTTTTATTGATTGCCAACAACCATGATGTTTTAAATGTGTTTTGCCGATTGGGGCGACATTCTAGAGGCAATTAACCAATAAACCGATTTCGTATGTGAATGAGTAACAATCCATTCATTCTCATTTAAAGTCCATCCTAAAAATATGCGACTTTGCCTTCCCTTCGATTTTCTCTAAATTTATTCATTACAATAAAAATTTTACAAAGAAACTTTTCTTTCTTTTCCCGATATCTACCCGCATACCAAGAATATGCAGTATTTATTCGTTTCATTAAATTTCGTTATCTTGTTTTAAATTTATTTTGAATTTTACTGGTGGTCCCTTAATTTTGTCCAGAAGTGTATTTCACTTTTGTACATCTTTGAAAACGGAATTGATTTTAATTAATCGCATAGCAGTTAACATACTGCAACTGTTTGTTATTAGTTAACGGTCAAGTTTTTAAAGACAAATCCTGTAGCGAATTTTTAAATTTGAAATGTAAAATCCAGGAACTACATTACGTTCGATAACTAACCCCATTAAGGGCAATTTAAAAGCCAAAAAAAAAAGATAATCCAACTCTTCGCTCGTTCCACTGACTATCGAGTAATTGGCACTTCCTTGTCATTTCCTTCATACTCACGACTCCTACATTTATCACCTCACCGATGCATTTGCGTGAGCACGATGTGCAGATCAAGTCGGCAAGTGGATTACACACGCCATCCCACAGGTATTCAGTCAATAGCAATGCAGGTCACACGACGGCATTCAACCACGCGAACGTGTGAATAATGTCACATTACGCTAGGCGACACGCTTGCAAACGTTCGGTGTACCGCGAACAATAAAGATTTAATGACGTTGTGCTTTCTGGAAAATATATAATAACCACATTCGTTCACCTATACTCATAAAATTATGTATAACATTAGGACAACGATACGTTCACGTTATTGTATACTCACACACATGGACTTGCTCGTAATCATGATTGTAATTTTAATTCTCGAAATATGACAACTCTCAGCTTGCAACTTTGTAATATTAGCAAACTTCTCCACGTCAACTTTATAATTAGTTTATAATTGAATCGAAAACTTCAGCATGTCCACAAGGTATTATATAGGTTGTTTTGTAAACCAAAGTATCTAGGGTTTGTAATTCTATTTATCTGCCTGCCTCTCATTCCATGTAATAAAATTACACAATTAAGTTTATTTTTTTTCCCAAGTATATAAGTTAATTTATTATCATCGGATTTCTTTTCTCAATTCCAAAACAAGAAGTGTTAATGAAGAGCTCGTCTGTTGAACTGGGTATCGGGAATGATTAATCTTTCGAACAAATCTACAAGCATGTCTACACGTACGTATTTCTTTCTTCCACCCTTCAACCATCTAACAACAAGTCGTATCTTCAAAGTCATCTCTAACACACCGATCAACATTATCTACTTTTTCCTAGACACTGCGCAAAACGAAATGTATTTCTTCGAAATAAAGCCATTTTCATGCTGCCCTATCATGTTTCATGTTTTTTAAATCTTTTCATACAATTTGTAATTTTATGTAGCGTGCATGAAATAAGCGATTCCTTCAGGATAAACGATAAACGCGGGGTTAATTTAATGCGGCACAGTCACCTTATAGTATTAAAATTTTATTTATCAAAATCCAGCATCGACTTTAAAGAACCTGGCGTCGTGGGGTAAAATCGAACGTATTTATCGCTGCCTAAGGAAGAAATCGTCACGTAGAAAAACTACAGTCAATTAATATGCAAAAATTATCTGATTAAAATATGAGTGCATGCAATATTCGATTAAACTACTGCAGTAAGTTGGAAAAAACTGAAAGCCATAGTAAGGTAAGAAAATTTAGAAATCGAAAAGAATTCCAAACTGATTTTCCTCTGTATCGTTACTAACGTTTCGAAACTTGTTATGGTACTTTGTGTAAGATGAAAAGAAGACAAAAAGTATTTGAATTATATTGACTATTATTACAAGAATGATTTATAATAATAAATGAAGTTTACTTATTCATCCTCTGTAAAAGACCTTCTACGAAATGAATTCTATTTAAAAATATACTCGACGTATTCAAAAGAACCGCGCTTCTAAACAAAAACGGACAGATTCGGTGGAAATTTTTCGGTGAAAAGCAAAAATAGTGCGTAAACAAAACGTTTCAATATTAAAATGAATTGCACAGCATTAATACGTAACGCGCGTGTTTGCTGCAACGATTGACGATTTAATAAATAAAGGACGCAAATGGAATTTTTAATTCGAAAAATCGATGCGTCGCACACGGCTTGAAAAATTCACGCCGGATTTTCTTTCATATCATAAAAGACTGGTTTGGTGTGCCTAGGTCATCATTTTGTCACGCCTCGAATGTTTCAATTTTCCTAAGTAAATCTCTCCTGGATGGTCATGGGAGGGGGGGGGGGAGGGATGTAATCTGTACAGCTGGAACTGGATTTATTCAAAGCAATTTTTTATCTTGTGATGTACAGTCTCACTTGCCAACTCTTGGTAAGTTATTGATTCATTTTGTATTGCGGTGATGAATCTGCTCTGCCAGCAAAGCTCGTTTTAAATTTTGCTGATCCTATCTAAATCACGACAGCATTTTTCATTTGCATTCAGAAATTATTTTTCTTTTTTGCTAGTAGTCGGTGGTATAAAGTAATACAAGAGGAAGGCATAAAAGACTAAGTTATGATATACCCTTAAAAATTAGTTTTTTTTTTAGAAGATATAACCTTATATATAAAGAGAGTATCTGTAACGCAACATCAATTCGACATGTTCTACAGACACGTAAAAGCGCGACGAAACAAAATTTCTGCCCTTGATCTTGAATTAGCTACATTGTATCCGATTCCGTTTACTGCCGCAATAAAATCACAGTCAATAATCAAATATACCGGGGATTTATTTCCTTTCCGCTTCGAGACTCGCGGAAATACGATTTTGTGCCCCAGTAAAACGAGATGAGTCACCTCGCATTCAATTTAAGAGCATGCAAGGACCAAATTAAATTTCAGGACGTTAGAGCACTTAAAATATAAGAAACGTCTCGTAAAAATCACTCGGACGAAGAACCGTCACGGTTCTGGTTTTAAGACGCTAAAAAGTACGAATGAAACGACACCCCGTACGCACATAAAAATTTCTGGGATAAACCGTTATCCTCCTAATCGGTGTTGCAATATGGATAAAGTTTTACCTGAAAAGTTGTAATGCTTAACAAATTTAGTGTTTTTGTTGTTTTTTTCTCGATTAAAATGCATCTAAAAATAAGTGTTAAAAAAAGGGGAAATAATTTTACTCCAACGTGGATAAGCTGAACTCCAGTTTAGTCATATTATCCATGATTCGTTAATTCAATAAGTAAGAGATCATCTTAAGCCTTTACAATCCTGCTGGATTATGGCTAAGCTTAAGTTTTTAAAATCCATTTCTTGAGATGGATTAATCTTCTTATTCTTGTTTTTCTTTAAAGCCCTGGCTGCCTGCGTTATTTTCCTTCATTCTTTCCTATCTCTGCACTTTGATCGCTAATCTTTTACTCCCCATGCATTTCTGTCTTCTTCCAGGCTATATTGGGATCCACTGTGTTACCTCCTAATCATTTCTGTCTGTTTCCTTCTAATTTTGTGTCCTGTTCATTGTAACCGTTGTACCTTTATGTATCTTACAATATTTTTTCACCCGAACTCCTCTATCTCTTTGTTTATATTCAGTATTACTTCTCCGTCTCCTGTTACGTTTGGTCCTAGCATTGTTCTCTTTCCGCTATTTTTAGGTCTTCTTCTTTTTCTTATTCACCGTTATAGTTTTCATCGCATAGGTAATCTCAGGTCTTATCAGGGTCTTATAGATTTTTATTTTGGTCTTGTTTAGTATTTTCCTCTTTAATAGTGTTCTGTTTGATTCTTTCTTCTACTCTATATTTTCCAGTTTTTCCTATTGTCACCCCTAAGTAATCAAAGGAAGTGACTTCTTCAAAATTGTGATTTGAAGTTCTCAGTATACACCTATTCTTTTCATAAATTTTGTTTTTTCTTCGTTTATTTGCAAACCAAATTTCTATGCCTCTTTGTCCAGAGGTTCTATAGCTTTTATTAGTTCCTCTCTTGTATTTGTCACTATTGTAATGCCATCCTCGTACACTACTTATAATGCCTTCAAGTACTAGGTTAAATAACTTTGGGGATGTTCCGTCTCCTTATTTCACTCCTGTCCTTGGAACCTAACTTTAGCTTTTGTGCCCTTTAGACTAATTTCCAGATTTATTCTTAGTTCCTTGTGTATTCCTAATATCTCCAGCTCTTTAAATATTTTTTTTCTCTTCCAATGTCTTTTATATTATTTGCTCCAAAGTGTGTATAGCATCCAATGTCTTTTATATTATTTGCTCCAAAGTGTGTATAACACTAAAATTGATCAAGCCGGTCTGAAGCCATTTTGGTAGTCTGCAAGTACTTGCTCCGTGTATGTTTTTAATTGTTTATTTATCAGGTTTGCTAGGTCTTTATAAATAACATTCAATAGGGTTACTTACCTTACAGTTGTCCTTGTCTCCTTTTTTGTGTATGGATGTCGTCGCGTTAATATCTTCGGGCGTATTATTTTGTAATCATATTTGTTTGATCAGGTCGCATATTTGTTTATGAATCTGCTGCCTTCCGCATTTTATCAGTTCCGCTTCTATTTCGTCTTCTCCAAGGGCTTTGTCACTCCTGAGTTTTCTTATTTCTTCCATTATCTCACATTCACCCTCTCTTCCGTTTCTTCTTCCTTGGACTGCGCCTTTCATCTCGGATTTCGTTATTTTCCTCTGCATATAGTATTTCTGTATAGTGTTCTTTCCATACGTTTCCTATTTTCTGAAGATCATGTTCTGTTTTACCATTTTTGTTTTTTATTCCTCTTGTTTTGGTTATTTTATTATTCTGAAGTGTTATCTGCCTGTAAAATTGCTTTGTATTCTGCTTATGAACTTTTTGTTCTATATCTCTTAAATTCATATTTAGTCCGTCGTTATTTTTCCTTTCATACACTGTATATGCTATATCTCAAGTTTTTCTGTTTTCTGACCTCCTCGCATTCTTGGTCAAACCATTTTTTGTTTTCGTCCCTTTTCATTAACTGTCCTAATACTTTTTAATTTTTATCATCTTGTCTTTCATTTCTTACCATACTTTCTCTATTTCTTATGTGTCCGTTATCTGACTTTTCGTTTTTATTCCTTCTAATTTTTTCCTTGTTTCTTCATTCTCCAAAAGCTCTACGTTTAATTTTTTTATCGTTTTATTTCTATTATATTGTTTGTTTTTTTTTTCGGTTTCTTATTATGGTCTATTTCCGCATGTGTTCCTCTATATGTTCTTATGTCTATTGTCCTTCCACTTACTCCTTTAGTTGATGTCACATGATCTATTTGATTTTCAATTTTTCCATGTAATCTTATATTGGGTGTCTCAAAACCTGTCTTCAAATGAAACCACAGATAGTAATTAAAAAAAGAAGCAAAACTTGTCATACAACAATAGGGAAAAAGTAAATAATAACTCCGGTAAAAATCAGTTTCGCAAACAAATTTCGTCAAAATTTTAAATAAGAACGTCTTCACGCGCGCTGCTGGGAGGTTTCCTACGACAATTGCAATTACTTATTACTACTTTATTTATACTTATTTATTCAAAGTAAAATTTAAAAGCAAACTGAATTCGTAGCACAATTATGCACTTCAATTTTATTTGTTTTATTTTCATGACAGTGCATCGACCTTAACACGGTAAACTACAAAATGCTATGTTTATGTTTATAATAATAATATAATAATAATATAATAATAACATAATAATAATATAATAAATAATAATAAATCCAAGAAATCAGTGGCTCAATTAGTTTTCGTGATGATAATTTGATTCTGGTTTAAAATAATTCGGAATTTTCAGAAACGCTTACCTACATTCGCCTTGGCGATTTATTGGTAACAACTGCACTGTCATAAAATAAAATTCAGCTGGCTCAGTTTCGTTCCTCGTACTTTATTGTTTGTTTTTATTATTACTATCATGCTGTCATAAATTCACAGTGCTGAATAATAGTTTTTGAGAAAATTCAGTCTGAGCGAGCGCGTTTCTATTTTATAAAAGACTGAGGCTAAAATAAATTTTTAGAAACATTAATAGGCTTAGTATTATTTATCAAATTTACGTAGTGTGTAGTTTGTTTTGTGTTAGGTTAATTCATATAAATATCTGTGTATGTACATAAGTTAATTGAAGTTTAAATAAGTAAATAAATATGGCTCATGTGTATTTGAATGAGGAACTGATGGTCATAGTGCTTTGTTATATCAGTGCCAAGAACAAGAAGTCTAAGGTCTAAGGTCTAATGAATACACAGATATGACAATACGTTTGATATGCGTTTCGTGCTGTACTCTACATTTTTTTTTCACATATTGCTAACAGTAGACATACAGTTTCAATTCTTAAATTACGATCTGTAGTACCTACTTCTTTAAAAACGCATTTCGCTATGCCAGTAATTGTCGGTGAAACACAGATGGATATAAGAAAATTGCCGATGACGCGCGCGCGGCATCTGAGACGCTAACCTAATACTTTCAAACGTAAATAAAAAATTTATTGCAATTTTTGCTTTTTATTGAAAGCAGACTTGCTTGTGATATGTCAGATTTTCATTTTTGAGCAATATCGTTCAGATTTGGAGAATCAATCTCTTTTATAATGAGATACCTACAGTTTTAATTAAAGACATAGATTCTGAGACAGCCTGTATTTCTCAGGACGTTCGAATTGGCAAGGCCATATTATTATTCCACTTGCTCCAGAGAAACTTAATATTCTAGTACAATAAGGAATTAAATTATTTGCACAAAAAAGGACAAGAAATAATATATTAAATATTAAAAACAAATGCATTCCTCTCTTTGGAATAGTTAATATGTAAGTTAAGATACAAGTCACTGCCCCCATAGTAAAAATTCTTTCATTTTCTAGATAAAACTAACTCCTTTAAGGATACAAATGCTTGACACGTTCTGGACTATGCTAATTCCTTCAGGGTTACAAACTACTACTTTAGAAGTTCAGTCTCTCTCTTCCTGGACAATATTAACTCCTTGAAAGATAGAAATAACTACCGCAAGGTTTAAAATACCACTTTTGAAGACAACATTAACACTTTTTGAAGTTAAACTTCCTAACTCCATTTATTTGAAGACCAGAAACGGATGGACGCGAAGGAACACCGAAAAGAAGTTGAAAAAATGGCCACGACCGGCATGAGTTTAACAATATTAAATAATTACTTCTGGTTAGTACTTTCGAAAACCGAACGGTATGAGGGAAGTCCCTTTCAATAGCGCATCAAAATTAAATAAAATAAATTAATTTCCATTAAATATTTTTTCAAAAGTAAATTTAAAACAAAACGAAGTGAAACAAATTCCAAGAGCTTTAGAAATTCATCTTATTTCAAAATTAGCCTGTTACTCAACCTGCACACATAATATTTATTTTCCAATAGATATTAATGTCTATATTAGTGGATGTACTTACGTCATGTGTCTATGGCATATTCTTATTTTTATCAATGGCTGCTTTCACAAAACGCATTTACACAAACAGAAACCGGTTAACAAAAAGAACTGCTCATAAAATGACGTAACATTTACATATTCACAGTCGTGCATTTGCATTCACAAATGGTCGTTTCCAGAGAGAACAATTAATCATGAAACACGTTCATTATAAGCACATTTGCTATTAATTGCAATTTTTAGCTGTGCTAACCCACTTATATATCGTACTTAAAATGCAAACTAATTTATAAGACTCCATAACAAATTTAAAGCAGATTAAGTAATCACGATGCAATATGAGGGTATTCATCAAGTAAACTATTACAGATTATGATTAAGTAACAGAGATCCATATTAGTAGACCATGACTCCATGAAACTAGTTCACATGAGGAGAAATCTACTTTTATCTATTTAGGAAAAAATCCTCAACGGGTATTTTCAAAAAACAATAGATTTCAGTTCTTTTTGAATTCTATTACTCTACCCTAAAGAGACAACGCGTTGGTTTACCGAATGTTATATACGACTTTTAGAATGGCCTGCACAGTCTCCAGATTTATCTCCTATAAAGCACCTGTGGTCCATTTTATAACGTAATGTATCAAAGCATAACTGCGCATCATTAGCGCTATTAAAGAACCAAATTGTAAGAGAATGGGAAGCTATACCCGCTGAAGTCTGCTTCAACTTGTGTCAACAATGCCTGCTCGTATTAAAGAGGTAATTAAAGCACACGGAGGAGCAACGAAATATTAACATATGTAAATAAATGGTTGTTTTAAATGTCTAAATGGACATGATTTTATTGAAATCCTCGTACATTGACATATATTCATAGTACTGAGGGGTGCCTAATACATCTGGCCATGACTGTATATTCGTAGGTCACCGAGTGAGTAAAAAAACTTCTGGAACACCTTCACGTGGATGAATTCATTCATACTTATGAGAAATTCAGAAAAAAATTTACTAACTTATGCAGGAATATCACGAGTAGTAAGTAGTCATTGTAGTAAGTGGTAAAGAGTTTTATACGTATATTTTTTTTTAGAAACGTGGATGTTTCCATATGTTTGTTCATTTCGTTGAAAAGTAAAGTTTGCAATGACCATTAAGTTAAATAAAAATTAATATCAATTAATCCGGCTACAGTTACCCGAAAAGCTCAGAAAACAGTAAATTGGTAAAACGGGCAGCTAACTATGAGTTGTGGTGATTGTCATCCCCCACCTTAATAAATAAGGGAAAAAGCCCTGTGTAGCTTAGACCGCCTTCGAAGCGATTTCGTAATGAAACAAAGTCAATTTACCTGACACAATAAGTTGTGTGTGTAAAGATTAGGAATCGTGTTCATCCACAAACAACCTAATAATAAATGTGATGATAGTAACGATTTAAATATTTTAAAATATTCAAAAACTAGAAGTAAAGACTAAATGGCCGTGACCGATTCCTACATAACGGCGAGGCCACCACCCCCACAAGGCCGCGAGGGTGCGGTGTATGTGCGAAGCGAGACCTGTCATCGATCCATATTCTCCCGACTTTGTGGACTGGTTTTAGTACTAACATTCCCGCAACTACCGCGATCGTAACTCATTAATTCTCTGAGATTTGTAATAACTAGAGACATACTATATCATCTTAAGCTCCCCCCCCCCCCAAGAACGTAGAATTAAACCACATTCGGAAATCAAAGTTAACCGTTCCGCAATTAGAATTTGAATTTACAAGAAACTAATCCACGTCCTTTTCCAGGACGATTCAAGCTCGTTCCAGGAGAACATAAATAATTAATTAATATAAAAGTCTAGTCAAATGAATTTCAACCTTAACATAAATAAATTGGACGTGAGATATGAAGTAACTACCCCCTGGGATCAAGGGGGTGAGATTAATTTGAAAAGAAGCTTGCACTGAAATTTTACAGAGAAAAATAACTTATTTATGCCTGGTAGTCCATAAACCGGTAGTCGCCTTCTACGACTTTGGGCTTTGCGAGAGGTTTCTTCGGGGGTAGTAAATTGTTACGAGTGGGCCTGGACTATCGAATTCTTTTCGAGACGACATCAATGAACGGAACAATTAAAATATATACGGCCCGAAATAACGTTTTAATATTTATCGTTGAACATTAACGCCGAAGCTATTACGGCTTTATAGCATATTACGCTATAAAACGGGATATGATAATGCGAGAAATAAAATGGGTTTAGTATTTTATATAAAAAAAAAGAAAAAAATTGAATTGTTGAAATTGCATTGAGTTCGATAGTAATTACTACGAGTTTTATTTATGTTATTTTTCATAGTATTTATTCAATTTCCTAAGGCCAGATCAACACGACATCAAACAACCTTGAAATCAGAATTCTAATTAAATTTGTTTAAACTGAATACTCTAGATTTCACAAAAAGCAGTCAATGTAAATAACTTTTATTTATAAAATCAATTAACATTGATACTATAATTTACAATTTGCAAATGTGCGAAATTAAACTGGTGAAATTGGAACCCTATTGTAAACCAAATGAAATTTGATGAAATTAAAACTGTGGTGCAGCAAAACGGCGAGCGTCTCCTAAAATACTAAGCGAATTAGAAAACAAACGAACTTCAGTTACTTTATTCTATTATGAAACAATCAAGCACCGCGTAGCATTTCAATTTCAGTTCCATTAAGCCTTCTGCTTGCAGGAGCTTCAACAATGCTCGACTAATTACAAAACGTATACGCCAGAGGCAACAATAACGTAATTATCACACGATGAGTTAGCAATACCGAATAATACGACGTCGCAAACTTGTCTAATGTGGTGCAAAGTTAATTGGAGATGTAAAGCGCATGCAAATTAGACAAAGCTTGTGCGTGCTGCTAAGAACTCCTCTCTCTGATTTAGCAATTGATATGCTATCAACAACCTCATTTGGCATTTCACCGCCACAAACCACACTTGCTCTAATGACTTTATCTGTTACTTCCATTATTATCAATAAACAAGATCTATAATATCCCTTAATTTTCGAATTACAACTTTTTTAAATTAATTTTAGAGTGAGGAGCGAGCAGACCCAATCTACTAGAGGACCAAAAGTTTTCATAATACAATGGAATCTTAACAAATAGATTATGGGCACCAATTAGTCGTTTTAGATCTCAACCAAGAAGCACTGTACCAAAGAACAATCACTTTCTTCATTTCATGAATCCATTTGCTAGATCTTATCATTAACAAGTCATCGACCAATTCGAAGATAAAGATCGACTGCACATTGCTATTATTATTCAAAGGTTCCTCGAAAAAAAACAACATAAACGTTTTGGCCTTGCCAACTTGTTTGAATTTAAACCCCAAAGGTAAATGCCAATGTCCAACAACTACGTCATCCAGCAAATACTTTCATAACTCCAGGACGTTTGACAAGAACTACTCCCAAAATGATATTCCACACCTAAGAAATTTATAAAGTGCTTTCAAACGTATTATTTAATTCCCATCAAAACAAAAAAAAAGTCTTAAGGAAGGAAATGCACGATAGAGTAGCCTAGGGTTCATAGGGCCCCTGGTGCAAATCATTCCCTGGGGGCCCTCATCTCACCCTTCCGAGGCATAAAGGTGGTCAAGTCATGGTTAAAATCGTGTGCCTACATATATTTGTGACCTAGTTTTTATTTTTAGGCCGTCATTAAAATAATAAGGTTATTAATGTTGTCTCAACAAGGATATAAAAAAAAATAATGAAAGAAGCGTACATGTAGGTTTGTGTCATAAAATGTTTTACACGCATATTTAAAAGTATAGAGTTACACGCAACATATACAGATGAATACAGGGGAAGAAAAAGTAAAATATTTTTGAAATTAGAACCACCAAGAAATAAAATGATATTCGATAAAATAATCAATATAAAAAAGTGCAACACTGATTATAAGAAATTTATAGCGAAAATAACAGGGCCAGTAAATATAGCCGCTAGGATATTACAGGATGACCTCGTAGTATTGGCTCATTAACTATTATTGTACACGAACAATCCATTTTTAATTGCCTCACCTGTAGCTCCTCTCTCCGTTGTTAATGTAGATATTCCATGCGGGTCAGCGTAAATGTCATTGTTAATTGCACTATTCTATTTTGATAATTAGCTGACATTCAGGAGACAACCCTACATACAATACATACATAAGTTCGAGCGGTACCAAAATAAATAACAAACTTAAACGATCTCTTATCTAGGTATGGCAATTGTGTCCCAAGTTGAAACTTTACTTGAGATTGTTTAAGTTTGTTTAAGTCGTAGAGAACGAGTAGCAGCATGACACAATCGTAAAAATAAATAAGAAAAGTATAAGTTAATTTAAAACAGAATTGACCTTAGCGTTGATGTTTTTTGTTCAAAACAATCTTACATTTGAACCAAATTTTCCCTGATAACGTGGCCAATAAAATATCCTGTCACGTTTACAAAACAACGTTAAACTCTTGTAAACAACAAAATTTTATTGCAAAACGTGCCAGGTTTGTTTTGAAAATGTAGGTACATACATTATCCGTCCTTAAAGTTTGAAAGCATTTGCATTTAAATCGAGTTCAGTAGCAACGTAATGAATGAACTTTGTTATTAACTAAGTAAATAATTTATTTGTTGCGCTGTGCTCAATGCATTTCATGTCGAAACGGAACGTGAACAGTTTGATGAAGACTTTCGACCTAAAAATTCAAACTTAAAGAAAGCTTTGCGAAGTTTAAACCTTTACATATTAAGGAGCGTTTCAAGTCAGATAAAAGCTCACAGTTTTGTATAACGGAAGATGCGGAAAGTTCTGAATATTACCGGAGTATTTTCCGATTTTATGTATTTCACAGTTAAGTTAACTTCTGTATAGTTGTCAGAATGCATTGTTCAGAAGTCAACTACTAAAATTTGACAAGTGGGAAGTGCTAATGAATTTTATAAAAGATAGAAAGTCACAAGATACTATGCACGATATGAATTTTTAACAGGCAGATATCAAACAACACTTTGTACATAAGTACAATTATACATTTACAAGTGTTACTTATATCTATCAGCCAAAGAAAAATCAAGATTGACCTTGAATATGTACAGATGTTATTGTATATAGAAAGTTAAATTAGAATTATAACCTTAGAGATATAAGGAAAAGAAAAAAACCAACTATTATAAATAGTATCTATCTTTATCTCAAGTATAAACGCACTGTCTTGTCATACCACAAACAATAAAAGATTCTTAGAAAATTCATTCAGTTTGAAACAGCCTGTATACCGAGACTGCTAATAAGACTTAATCATTTTGTTGTTAATTTGACAAAGTAAATAATTACAATCAATTATGCGTTAAATGAAAGCGACGTGTACACTTATCTTAATTTACCATCAAAATACACTGACGTGTAAATAACTAATTCACTGTACTACGCACAACTAATCAATGTGTCGAACCTTTTGACATTTTCTTCCCGACACTAGGATTTTAAAAATTCATTCCTCTAGGTTAACAAGGTCACATAGAAGCAATTGACGTTTTCATTACTTTACCTTTAGCAGGGAAATTACCGAAAAGAGTAAATAGTTGATCAAAGAAATAAACAAATAAAAATAAATCAGGTGGTGCAGGTTTCGATAATTCATTAGAGTTACTGAGAAATCAATTCAATTCCGAAATCTTTCCTATTGCGATTGGAATAATTTCCTGGGCGCCGAAAACGAAAATAAAAAACCACGTGAATTTTTCCCTCTAACAATCGCTTTTATTCACAGTGGTGTTTATTGGTTGTTCAACAGAGACATAATAATGCAAATAATTGTTTCAACAAATCAAAATACCTCAGGAGCGCAAAGCTTGCCGATGCGAAAATAAATTTTACGCGCATTTTTCGTTCTAAAATAAAACATGACAGTTTTTTTAAATACGCATTGTTTGGAAATTACGAATTCTTGGATGAGGTTTTTATTTGCAACAATCATCAGTTTCGAACTTCATATAGTACATTTCAAATTAGTTGAAACTCGATTCTGGAAGCTTTAACCCTACTGACTCCGTTATAAAGATTAAGGCCAAAAGTATTTCAAGAGTTCCAAATAATTTGAAATGTTCTATACAGCCTATAATAGGAGTCCTATAAATGTAAAAGTTTTTCCTCTGCGAGATAAGTAGGACGAAATAATTTGAAAATTATTTGACTTAACCAAATCAAGATTATTACTAGTTTTATGTTATTATTATTTATTTATCTCAGCTTAATTAAATTTATACAACGGCGGCATAAACAAATAATGACTTGGCAAAACAAAATCTCTCATTAATGTGTTCTGAAAGTGTGACCCCAAAGCTATAATTAAATTAATTTAATTTTGGGCTTTCCCACATAGTTGAAAACAAGAACTCGTTAAGGCGTCCCCAATTTCTTGATGGTTAGTTTAATCAGTAGTTTATTTAGGTCTTCGATAACGTAATGTCAACAGCTCGAACGATTCCCAACGAACTCTTCTTTCTTTCTTTCTGGGCTACAAGAAAATGTCATGCAACACATAAGAAAAATTCTTTTGTTATAATATCAAGTTTAAACAAGAGCAGAATTGAAATATAATAAAAGATATCTTTTTTTTTAGTGGCAATATAAAAAAAGATTAAGAAGTGGCAATTACTAAAATATTTTATAAAATAAACTTCAGCATTCGGTTAATTTATCGAGCTGCGAGCAACCACATGTATTTAAAATAACCTCTTGCAAAAATACTACTCTATTTTTAGATTTTTTTATACGAGAACGGAGTTCATGCGAAATATTGTAAACACACAAAGGCTTTTAAGCTTGGGCAATGCCAAGTTCATGACGAGCTGTTAAATTATGTACAAATGTCGAGGTGCTAACGTGTAATTAACTCTTCGAAAACATTACGGAAAGTGAGCTTGGCAAAAATCAAATAAAATGGAATAATAAAATCACGAAGGAAATTTACATATCGTTAGTTTAATATAGGAGGACATTCCACATGTAAGTTGATGATAGTTTATGTGTTTATGCAAGGTGAGGAATATAAAAATTCAATCACAGTTGCACGTTGTATTTAATTTAAACGTGTATGTGCGATACGAACGATTCAAGCTTAGAAAGAATAAAATTGTTTTACACCGTTGTCAAAAAGTTTCTAATTACCGTAGAACTAAAATACGAGAGAGAATACAATTGCACAAAGATATATGTAACATTTTGACAGATTACTGAAGCAAAAAGTAAATAATATTAATAATACAGTTGAAATATGATGCATTGTGTGTTTTCAAATTTCTAAAGAATTATTCTCTCTCATTTGATTTGACGTCAGTTATGATTAGATGCATTGTAATTTCTCAAATCTGACAGTGATTGTGTAGAACACCACCATACATACACACGAAAATGATTTGCGTAGTAGTAAACAATGACGAATGAAACTGATCTTCAATAATATAAGGTCATTCCTCACCATACGACGTAAAATAGATTTGACGGTGAATAAATATAGAGCCGCGGACGGACATCTGCAACGTTATTAATGGTAAACAAACATTTATCCATCAAATTAACTCCAACAAGTGCTACGAAGCAAGAAGGAACATGTAGAATCAATCCGACTTTAAGGAGTGATAAATCAAATGTCAACTGTCGACTTAAGAATGATTTATTTCCTGCGAACCGCTCTTGTTAGAATACGAAAAATTTAGCAAACATTAGTAAACTAATACTCCCGGCGCCTGATCCATTAATCTTTTTTTTTCTGCTGATAACACGTTCCAATAATACATATCAATACTTACGATTTAATTTAAGTAAATTTCGGTTATTGGCGTTTTGTAACCATCTAATGAATTTCGTTCAAATTAAAAATGCATATACCTCCTTGTCCAAAAGTATTAGGCACCTCACATTACTATATCATGAAAATCTGTTAGAGTGGGGTAAAATAAAATTTCTTAAGTACAACATAATAACAATAACAGCCTTAATCACTGCAGCTATTCTTTTCGGAGGAGTACTTATAAGTTTATGACATTCCTCTGCGATAATATTATTCCATTCTTTCAATAACCCGTGTTTTAAAATTGCTTTAGATGTAATTGGATGCTTTCTAATGTTACGTTTTAGAATCCCCCACCAATGTTCTATGGGATTTAGGTCTGGCGATTGTGCAGGCCAATCCAGGAGGTTAATATTGTTTTCTTGCAACCACTTCATGGTAACTGCAGATTTGTGGCAGGGTGCCTTATCTTGTTGATACAGCATTTCTTCCATATTTGTTTCACCAAACATATTAGAAAATGATTGCCGCAATGTCGTTTCCAATATGTTTATGTAAGTGTGGGAGTTCATTCGACCTTCACAAACAAATATTTCTCCTACATTGTCAAATGTCATACAACCCCAAATCATTACACTGGCTCCCCTGTGTTTCACTATTGGTACCCGCATTCCAGAAGGTACTCTTCACCGATTCTCCGCCTCACGTAAGCTACACCAGGAGTTCCAAATACCTTATACAATTAATTAAAAAAAAGGAAATTTTAAACACACCGTATAACTTTTTACTGGGGAAGTGTAGAAGATGCAAACGAATTCAAAATTGCAAGTGATATCAAGCAAATATTACCTCAAAATTTGACACGTCGGACCACACAACATTTGCCCAATCCTTCTCTTTAAAGTGTTGGTACTTTATAGCCCATTCCAAACGAGACTTTATTTTTTTCTGAAAGCCAAGACTTCTTTCTTGCTTTACAGCCTATCAAGGCAGAATCATTAAATCTTCTTCTGGTTGTTCTGGCACTGATCGGTCTCCTGATTTCCTCGGGCCGCGAGCTCGGAGGAAGTTTTCTTTCGATTTTAAAGTGACTCTCGAAATTAAATTTCGATCCTCACGATCCGAAGTTATCCGTTTTCTACCTGTTCTTGTTCGGTTCGCATGCGATCCAGTATCCGCGTGATGTTTGAAGGCAGATTGCACCGCACAACGCGAACGTTTAATACTTTTGGCCGTTTCTGTCTGTGTGTTGACCTGTTCGTACAAGAACTGAATTCGTAAACGTAAATGCTCACTAAGTTCGTTCTCTTTAGGTATTTTTTACAGCAAAAATGACGATATTCAAAATTATAATGAAATAAACATTATACTGGAAAGATCGTTCTTACTACAAGCGTTTATCCAAGACTGACTACCTATTCACGGAACCACAATTGCGAACTATCATCTGCTACATGTTTTACAACCGCTGTAAAGTACTGTGCATTATTTAACTGATCGTTTATTGTTGCCGACTATATGATAATAAAATTCTAAAGATTTCTGAGTAACATTTTCGAAGATAAATTAGAAAATTAAGGGTGCCTAATACTTTACTGTACAGTGTCAGTCTTAAATGATGCCTCATACCGAAACTTTAAATCTATACAGGCTGTTCTTCCCCTCTTGTTGAATTAACATTATGGACGATGTATGATAATACGAGTGTGCCGCATCTGGCAGAATTTAAGGCACGCAATCTTTTGAAAAGCTCTCTCTCTCTCTCTGCATACCATATCAGGCAGGTTCGTGATTTAGGTAATAATTCTGGAAGAAGCAATATTCAGTGATCCGCACAGCCCGACTTAATTATACATCTCCGTGTTCCTATCAATTATTCAGGCGGTTGAATTTCTAATAATCCCCGCTATCACGCGTTCGCCTTTATTGCCTTGTTACGCGCGAGTTTAATATAATAAATCCGGTTTGTTAATCCGGTGCACACGAACGAACGTATAATATTGAATTTAAATGTGTGATGAGAGAGGGTTGAACTGTATAAGTACACTGTTGTCGAAAAGTTTCTAATTTCGAACAGTAAACTAATAAAGTTTTCTATTTACCTGCACTGGTTGCACTCAAGAATATTTGCGTCTTCATTTAACCTAATGTAATAAAACGAGGTGAAGATACTCTGAGTGGACACTAGTGCAGTCAATCGAAAACGCTATAAAACAATAACGTAGAACGACTCTTTGATTATAGAGCCTTGGCCAAAAGTATTAGGCACCTTACATTAACTCCTACATCATGAAAATCTGTTGGAGTGGGGTAAAATAAAATTTCGTATGTACAAAATAATAACAAAGTAATTAGTATTTTGTTGGGCCACTTCTAGCCTTAATCACTGCAGGTATTCTTTTCGGCAGAGCACTTATAAGTAAGACATTCCTCTACGATAATATTATTCACGTTCTTTTTAAATTGCTGTAGATGTAATTGAATGCTTTCTAATGTTACGTTTTAGAATCCCCCACAAATGTTCTATGGGATTTAGGTCTGGGGATTGTGCAGGCCAATCCAGGAGGTTAATATTGTTTTTTTTTGAAACCACTTCATGGTAACTGCAGATTTGTGGCAGGGTGCCTTATTTTGTTGATACAGCATTTCTTCCATATTTGTATCAGCAAACATCTTGGAAAATGATTGCCGCAATATCGTTTCCAATGCGTTTATGTAAGTGTGGGAGTTCATTCGACCTTCACAAACAAACATCTCGCCTACACTGTCGGCTGTGTTACAACCCCAGCTTGTTACACTGCCTCCCCCGTGTTTCACTATTGTACCCGCATTCCGAGAGGTATTCTTCACCGATTCTCCGCCTCACGTAAACTACACCAGAAGTTTCAAATACCTTATACAATTAATTAAAAAAACGTAGATTTTAAACACACCGTACAACTTTTTACTAGCGAAGTGTAGAAGATGCGAACGAATTCAAAATTACAAGTGATATAAAGCAAATATTACCTCAAAATTTGAGTCGTCGGACCACACAACATTTGCCCAATCATTCTCTGTAAAGTGTTGGTACTTTATAGCCCATTCCAAACGAGACTTTTTTCTAAAAGCCAAGGTTTGTTTCTTGCTTTATAGCCTTTCAAGCCAGCTTCATTAAGTCTTCTTGTGGTCGTTCTGGCACTGATCGGTCTCCCAATTTCCTCGGATAAACTGGCAGCGAGCTCGAAGGAAGTTTTCTTTCGATTTTTAAGTGACTCTCGAATTAAATTTCGATCCTCACGGTCTGAAGTTATCTACCTGTTCTTGTTCGGTTCGTTTGTGATCCAGTATCCGCGTAACATTTCAAGGCAGATTGCACCGTACAACGCGAACATTTAATACTTTTGGCTATTTCTCTCTGTGTGTTGCCTTGTTCGTGCAAGAACTGAATTCGTAAGCGTAAATGCTCACTAAGTTCGTTCTTTTTAGGCATTTTTACAGCAAAAATGACGATATTCAAAATTATAATGAAATAAACATTATACTGGAAAGATCGTTCTTACTACAAGCGCTTATACAAAACTGATTACCTATTCATGGAACCACAATTGCGAACTATCATCTGGCACATGTTTTACAACCACTGTAAAATACTGTGCATTATTTAAATTATCGTTTATTGTTGCCGACTATATGATAATAAATTCTAAAGATTTCTGATTAATATTTTCGGAGATAAATTAGAAAATTAAGGGTGCCTAATGCTTTTAGCCAAGACTAATAGATCATCTGTTTACTATTGATGAATCTACGAAACAGCTATCATGCTTTATCAACTACTTCAGTATATGATAATATTCTAAAATGTCTGAATATAATCATAATGCAACATCTTCAGTGTCAAGGAATTAGTCAATTATTTACTGCTTATCGTTCATATTCTACGTATTTGTGACTATTAAGACATGTGTAACATTTAAGCGTCACATATCCATATTCAATATTCTGTTCGAAGATCTTGTCCTGTTTGAATCCTCGTGACTTGCGGATGTTCGTAAAAGGAAACCGATAAAATAAAAGTGAGGCATGCGAATAATTTAAGAAAATGTGTGTCGATGTTTTATGCTAATGGAACAGTCATCATCCTTAAGGACCAAAGTAGGAAGACGTGTTTATATTTGAACCCTTTTAGCGGGTTATACTCGCGAGAGCCGTGTCCTGCCCGACAGATAATTTATTCACCTTGAAAATAAGTAAAAGCGCAAGCAAAACGTGGCGCACCTAAAGGCGACTGCGCCCTTTCAAGTTTATCGGTACAATCTGTATTACACAATAATACACGAAACAGGAAATACACTGCTCAAAAAATAAAAGTAGTCACTTTTTTTGTTGGCTTATTTCCATTAAGGTTTAAAATTTTGAAGTAAGACATGGTATACCTTTAAAGCTATTACTTGTTTAAACTTGTACAGAATTTAATTTACATTTAATCAAATGATAAGCTTAAGCTTAAAAACTTAATTTTGTGTCATTTGTTGATATGGCTAAATATCATCGTCGAGTTCCTCAACGACTTGGAAGATATTTAACTCCAGTTTCAAGAGGTTACAAGAAGGCTATTCTCAGCGTTATGTGGCTCGCGAATTGGTGGTTGTACAAGGAACAATTTGGAAGTTATGGAAACGCTACAGGGAGACAAATCAGGTTATTAGACGTCCAGGAACAGGCCGCCGAAGAAAAACCACTGCTGTCGACAATCACTTTCTTCGTTTACAAGCAGTTCGTAATCGCACATTCACTGCTCGAGATCTTCAACAGGATCTGCTGCGTAATAGTGGTCGTAGAGAGAGTGACCAAACTATCCGTAACAAACTAAAAGAGGTCAATTTGAGATTTAGACGACCTGCAAAAGTACCAAAATTATCTAAACAGCATTGCCAAATAAGACAAGAATTTGCTAGGCAGTACGTCAATTGGCAACTTCGGCACTGGCGTCGAGTAATGTTTACAGATGAATTGAAATTTGTTCTTTCGGGGAATGATTGTTGAATACGAGTTTGGCGAAGAACCGAAGATCGCTATTTGCTGCAAACACTACAAAAAAAGATTCCTTTTGGAGATGATTCGTTAATTATTTGGAGCGATATTTTGATAAATGGTCGCACAAATTTGATAGTCATTCGCAACGGTGACACCTACCTTATGTCCTTATTCATAGTGCTTCCTTGAGGTTTCCTTCAATGTGGGAACCCTTAGAATGGGATTGTAGTAAGGCAGGTGCATTATGACAGTACCCATTCTAAGGGCTCCCTTATTGAAGGAAACCTCAAGGAAGCATTATGAATACGGACATTAGAGCACTCAGAGCACTTTCATACTAATGCTGGATCACACTCTTTATCTACAGGAGCACAATGTTCATACTCTGGATTGACCAGCATGCAGTCCTGGTCTAAATCCGATCGAGCATGTATGGGACTATTTGACAAAGAGCATCAGATGCCGTCCAAATCCTTCTGTAAGTCTCCAAGAATTAGAACTCACTCTAATTAAAGAATGGGAGAATATTCCAGTACAAAACCACCCGAGGTTTAACCGCAGTATGCAGTGACGTTATACTGTAGTTTTACAAACCCGAGGAAGCAATACTAAATACTCATAGTGTTTTCTTTTTAATAAAAGAAGGTTTCTTAATTTTTTTCATTCAGGTGAACGTTACTTATCGTTTTAGTTTAGTGACTGTGTTTAACGCCTTATGGCTTCATTTATATTAAAGTAACTTTTTATAAAATGTTTTTATAAATTAGATAAATAATAGTTTTAATTTAAATATGTACCGAATAATATTTAAAAATTTTCAGCCGTGCGATACATACGTCAACAAGAAACAATGACTACTATTTTTTGAGCAGTGTATTTAAACCGCAGAAATTTAGAAATAGAACAGATTCTATTTTCTCAAAGAGATGCAACCTAATCTTTGATACTGTGTGATCCTGCAGTTATTTTTTAAAGGCCGATATGCTTTCTTATTGATATGACCTTGATAACCAACGACCGATCAATTGGGGCCTAATTTGTCAGTTTCAAGTCATTTTAGTAATATTAACGAGGGTTTATTCATGCTAAAAATAATTAACAAAAAAATAGTGTTGTGTGTCGTCTTTATTTAGAAAAAAGTTCGTGATAGTCCTGTATTGGAAATGGTTTCTTAACGCATTCCCGAAATAATCGATATTCATGAATTCCTGATGACCCACACGGTTATTTTTATTTTTGTTTGTATTTTGGTTATAAATAAACAGCCATTGATATTTCAAGTGACAATAATGAGGTTCAAATAAAAAGATAATCAGCGGGTGTTTTGATGACCCGCAAGCCTAAAATTACTTCGGAACAAATTGAATTTCTAGTCTAATTGTGGCCCTGCAATACACTGTATAACTTGAATAAACGTAATTGTCGCCTGTATAATCCGAAAAGAAAGAAATGACGTGAAAACTTTCGACATGACAAAAATAATTCGATATTTACATATTTTGCGTAGTGTTCATGCAATATCGGCGGTTTATAAATAAATGAAATGTGTTTGTGTTAAGTCATTACGTCACCAATATGATAATTTTTAAGTCTGCGCGTCACAAACATGCGATAAAAAAGTGTCAACATGATAGTAAAATCTAAGGCTTCATTGAAGTGAGCATTTCATTTACGAACAAGATATGCTCTTTTTTTAATCATAAATTAGACTGTACAAGAAGTTAATCTTAACATAATAAATAAATTTAATTATATCGCATTTAATTCTATTATTCTCAAAATTCCCTTCATTTAACAAACAAATATTTTTCCTGTAATTAAAAGTTGTTTCAAAGATAGTGTTTAGCATACGAACATAATTATTACATACGTTATTTTTTCCACCTTCTTAAAGCAAGGACGTGAATAATGATGTGCAAATTAATTTACTATTTGCATAAGACCCCAAAGTATAACAGCGACATAGAATTTCAGTGCCAACTTTTTGCATGAAATATGACCACCATAAATACTGTATGTAATTAGTTTATCTATCAGCGATGCAAATTTATTTAGTTCGTTTAGATGGAAATTTCTAAATATCTTCATCATAAATTATGGAATTATATAAAAAATGCCATAAATATGAAGGTGTCATGTTAAATATTGGCATATTAACATAATTTAATAAAACTATATTTTCTGCGTTTCAAAAAAATGAACCACCCTGAAGGAGTAAACGTAGAACTTTAAAATTGCATGGAAATGGGAAATGCATGGAGACAAAAACATGATTAAATAATGACAATCACTGTGACTTCTCAAAGAAGTTATCTCTTAATTATCACCGAATAGGTCTTTTTGTTTCAGTTACCTTCTTTATCGTATTATTTCGCCGTATTAGTTTGCCTTTTTACTGGTGTACTTGTTGGTAGCTCTAACAATGCCGAAGACGTGCTAATTTTCACCAACTTACACCCTTTGAAAGAGGGCGAATTATCGGGATGCACAAAGCTGGCTTAAGCTTTCGGGAAATTGGTAGACGTGTAAGTCGACCGCACGCTACTGTGAGACGAACTTGGAAAGATTGGCAGGAAGAACACCTAGAAGCTCTTCGTGAAGGTAATGGACGTCCGAGAGCAACACAAGAACGGGAAGATCGCCTCTAAAGACGACGTGCAATTCAGGACCCTTCGGAACCATCACGAGATGTTGGAATCAATTGGGTAAGAGCAATTGGTCGAAGAGTCTCTATGAGCACGATTTATCGCCGAATACGTTCATGAGGACTGCACTCATATCGACCTTATTTTCGTCTATCTATGACAATACAACATAAAGCTACCAGACTGCAGTGGAGTCAAGACAGGCAGCAATGGGACCACGAATGGAAAGAAATCATCTTTAGTGATGAATCCAGATTTTGCTTGTGGCATTCTGATGGGTGTGTACGGATTAGAAGACCGAGAGGCCAGAGGCAAAATTTACAGTATGCTCAGCATCGCCATACAGCTTTAACTCCTGGGGTAATGGTGTGAGGGGCAATATGCTACGGAGGCAAGTCTCTCTTAGTATTCATTCCGGGCACACTAAACGCGAGGCGTTACATTGACACTGTTCTGGAGTCTGTTGTTCTTCCAATTCTTGAAAACCTTCCAGAGCCTGTCTTCCAACATGATAACGCGCGCCCTTATATTGCCCATATATAAAGATTTTGCCTTGGCCGCCAAGATCACCGGACTTAAACCCAATCGAATATGTCTGGGACATGATGGACAGAAGACTGCGTCAGTTACCTCATCCTCCCAACACGCTAGACGAATTGCGTCAACAGCTGCAGGTAGCCTGTAATGAGCTCCCTCAAGAGACAATCGACCACCTGATTTCCAGCATGTTCAGAAGGATTGCTGAATATATAAGAGGAGATGCAACACATTATTAATTTTTATTTGAATAAATAATGTTACACTTAATAATTTTCAATTTAATCATTTGTTTGTCTGCATGCGCTTGTCATTTTCAAGCAGTTTCAAAGTTTTGCATCTACTCCTTCAGGATGGTTCATTTATTTTTAACCCAGTGTATATAACCAATCAAACAAACATCTTCAAGTGTACCTGTTTCTTCAACTAACAATGTTCCTGCAGATACTTTCTGGAAACTTATGTTTGAAATTTTTCAGGAAACATATTTTTAAGTTGAATTTGTTTGAGTGTTTTAGGCCTACAGATAATTTTGAACTGCGCAAAAACTTCAACTACAGTCAAATTAGTGGAAATGAAAAGAAAAGTCAAACCTGTGACAGGAGCCTCTATGTCTATCATCGTTTTCTCCGCTCGCAGGAGTGCGGCACCTTCATTAATGATGCGGAGCGCGGCGTTTTCATCGATACGACCTTCTAATATAAAGTGTTGCTTCAGCACATCGGGTCGCGGTTTTGCCGTTCGCGTTTCGAACACTTCAGCTACGGTCAGTTTATGACTTGGCGGAAACGGTACGGCTGAAACAGAAACAAAATAATCAGACTAAAGTACAAAAAGTATCTTACAACAAACAAAGTTACATTTTTATATTCATTTCGCTCTCAGTACTAATAAGTACGACTTATTACACATGAAGTAACTAATTGCGAATTATTGCCTAGTACTTCTGAAAAAAAGTATTGATTCCTTACAAGTCGAAACCGTAGTATAGCAAGCGGGATACTGTGACACTTTGCCCTTGAAGAAAATTGCGAATGGTATGCGTCCATCTGAAGCGACTATCGTTTAAGATCAATCCCCTTCTAGAGGGGTTGTTTCTTGTGCTGAAAAAGTAACTCTTCAGTTTTTTTGTAACTTCAGAAGTGTCGACAATATAGTTGGTCTTAAGCAGCGGTTCATGTGCCGTTCAAGGTCATCCCCTTTAGTTCTTGCATCTGATGAATTGTCAAAAATGAAGTCATGTTACCAGAGGGTCATCGTTAATGAAATTCTTTGATTAGCGCGAGTTGTCCTTGACTTTTCAAACACGATTATACAGGGTAATTGAAATTCGAGGGCCAGCTTGGGGATCTCGCTTATTATAAAAGATAGAGAATCGGTTAAATGGAAGCAAAATTGTCAAATTTCTTGCTCATTAATAGTACGTTAAGAAATTTGAAATATCTTGAACAGTTTCTTCACAATCGGAAGAAAACTAAAAATTGCGATTTTCGAAAATCGAACATAAATTCTTTATTTATGATTTTTTTCAAAATCTGTGAAATCATTCCTGATGCCACTTTTTCTGCTTGATTGAATGCCGAGCGTACTTTATTTCTGGAGCGATTCGTTCTTGTTTTTCCAGAGCCATCTTCATTTTTTCTTATGGGCGTGATTTTTGTTGTTTAGACAGGTAGATAGCACATTTCTTTCTGAATTCATTGGTATGCCACACTTACTATTTTGTTTTAATTTTCATTGAGAAATTTTGAAAAAACTGAAATTAGATTCATGTGCACATATTAAGGCACGGTTTTTCAGTTACAGATTAACTTTAAGCTTCAGTTTATTCCCATAGTAACAATTATTAAGACAATCGTTTCTATGGCAATAAACTGAAGATTAAAGTTAATCTGTAACTGAAATACCGTGCTTAAGTTAGCTTGTATTCAATTATAAGCTGCGTAGCCAAGGAAACGTACACATTTATTTAATTTATCTGTCTTTAAATAGATGATGGCGTATTCAAATGAAGAAAAACGTGATATGTTGCGTATTTTTTTATTTGTCACAACGAAATTCTATTACAAGTGCTCAGCGGTATTTAGAAACTTAACCGGAAAGAATTCAACAAAGTATTAGATATTTTTCCAAGTTGGATAACAACTTAGTTCAGTATGATGCATTTGAAAAGCCAAGAAGAAAGTACGGGAGCAAAATTTCTGCTGAAAATAAAGAAAACATATTAGCAGCAGTAAGTTGATTCTTTTTAGATAATTCCTAAACAGTAAATACTTAATGTTCACTTTTAAAGTAAACGAAAACTCTAGAACATCGATAAGAGAAATTAAAACTAATTTAGAATTGTCCTATTATCGAATCCACTAGTTTAAAAAAAAGAAACAGAAAGAAGAAAGGAAAGAAAAAAAAACATTTAAATTGAATTAAATATACTTTTATTGTTAAATTAATCGATTCGAAACGAGAGAAAAAATGCGATCATTAATGGATCGTCTGTGGGTTTAAAATTGAATACAACATTACAAAATTTGTTATTTAATACTTCCAACGACTACAAGCACAAAATAATAAGCCACTCATCAACAGATTACAGGGCAAGTTGAGTGGAAAATCGCATCTATAAATCAATACTCAACGTGTTCGGAAAATGTCAATTACGCCCCGGATGTAAGCGCACAAACGCGACCGTAAAATATGGAGACAGAAATCACATTTCAGCCGACACAACAGACGTGGGCGAATTTTCCACGTTTCCACGATCCATATTTACCATACAAAAGAAATATTTATAGCATCGTAACGGCCGTATTAAGATTAAGAAGATGAAATACGAATACTTTCTACCTCAAAAAGACTTTGTACATTTGATCCGTACACATCAATTAAGTGATTCCTCGAAAATTCTTTTTGAACTCAGATTAAAATTTCAGTCGTTTAATGAGCCTATCCTGTGTACACCAAAAAAACAGGCTAATCTGTCAGATGTACTAATTAAACAGTTTCCCCCGGCGAAGTACTTAATTGAATTTATCCCCATCGGCTGCCTCCCGGCGCAAAAAAGCTTCATTTCCAAAATAAATTAATCAGGTTCCAAATAAATGCCTGACTTATCCGAAAATAAAAGCTTTCATTTATGCTTTCCGGTCGGTAATTCCGAAAACAAGATAATTATTTGTCATTTAATTCTGTAATGTGTGCGTGTGGTTTGCGGTGTCCTACAATTTAACCGCCAATTAGTAAATGATGGTAAACATTTCAAATTTTTTGATATTACTACATATTTCACATAATTACACATACGAGGGTCATACACAAAATAATGGTGGCAATATTGCCGTAAGCTACAATGATCCACAAAGACGCCAATTATAAACGGATGTTGACGATTGAATTCTGTGGAACAAGTGTCGAAACGTGGTCAGATTGAATTATATTTACTGAAGGACAATGAAATAAATAAATCTTTTCAGTGCGCACATCCAAATGGTGGAATTCATATCCTTTAAAGTGTCCCAATAAAAAATAAAATGAAGGTTATTGATTTCACCCTCCGCAACGATAAGGGTTGACTGGGAAATATATTTAGAAGCCTTTCTATTAATAAAAAAAATCTCTACCAAGATTCCTTTTTAACTGAATTCGGATTTTACGTTTCCTGAAACACCCTGTAATTATATCCTTTCTTAAAAATCGTCCATCAGTATGTGACACGACACAATCGCTTTCTTGCTGTGCTTTTACAATCTATCAATTTAATGAAGTGTTAAAATGAAAATATTTACACTGCAAAGTGTATTTCATAAAGCGTTTATCGTGAAATAGAACACGATAGCGAATTAAAGAGTAATAATAAACATATTTTGCAATTTCACGTTCAAGATTTATGGTCAAGGCAATAATTCACTTTCTATGCAATTTGTGCTGCTCATACATCCACATTCAAGTGTGCATGAAATAAAAATCAATTAACCTGACTAAAAAAGAATTACGATTATTTGTTCTAGTATGCATCCCGTTTCTTGAATGAGTTTACAGAATAAGAACAAGAAAACGACGGGGGTCAATACACCGTGGCGAAGGCACGTCCAATTTTCTGTTCCGTATTCGGTGACTGGGCCAATTTAAACGAATCTCATCTGCATACATATACCCCGGGTCTTCGGGTTCCAGGGTTTACGAAAGCTCCATGAAATTGAGTTACTCCGCACGTAACGAGGTTTCTTCGGCACACAAAACAGCCCCGAAATCATAATCCGATGAATTAATAATACACGCCATCGTCCGTCAATAAGTGAATGTGAAAATTCCCATTTTAATCAATTTTACATAATTGGAACTTGAAATTGTTACATAGAAAAGAAGTATTCGTTAATAAGCTTTTGTGTTCTAATTATATCTCTACCGTTACAAAACTGTTTCAGTTTAATTAAAAATAGAATTTAGTTTAAGTGAAAAATGTCACTCAACTTCAAAATCAAAACATCGCGGAATTAAGAACAATTATTGTATATTATTATGTAACTGTTCAAGAATGTTCTTGTTTATAATTCGCTTTCCAGATGGCTTATAAAAATAACATCAGTATTTAATTCCTTCACTTATAACATATGTTGGTCCTACATTTACCAAGAAATGTAGAATACAAATCAATTCATCGATAAAACTGGGACAAGGAATTTACATGTACCTCTTAAATTAAACAAATGAAAAAAAAATAATCACCCAATTGCTTTAAAACTATTAGCTGTTGACAAAAGTGGACATAAGGATATAGGGCTCGTATTTAAACAAACTTTATTTACCAAGTCAAAGCAATTTTTAAATCAATATTAAATTTTATCTTTCAGTTTCCTCTCTTCGTTATGAGACAGACTGTATCTAATAACCCTCTAGGAATAGGGTAAAGTAAGATTGGGTTTTCTATGCCAAGGAAGTGGAACAGCAAAGGAAAACTCTGATGATAACACAGCAACGGACTGCACAAAACAAATAATCCCACTTATAAAGATGGAAGGTCGAAGCCCGTGCACCTCGGGAATTGAAAAGGTAATGCGAAGTTTAACTGAGCGATCGATGTCAACGACTTACAAACACCACTTAGAAGTTGGCAATCCTATTTCCCGGAGTCACTTAAAACTACATTTTGCAGTTTGAAGGCGAAGTTGATAAGTAACTACCGGACGGAAAAAGTTGTCCGAAAATTTTTCCGACGAATTCGTACGTCCGCCGCCGCCGACTGGAAACTTTTTATCTAATTATGATTTCCGTCGAAGATAATAATTTCTCTCAGAACTTGATGTTTTCAGACTTATCGTACCTACTTCACTTTAAAATTAAATATGAATCTTTTACTTTAAATAGATCATTTACATTATCTAACTTCAAGTTAACTGACGCCTTCGAAATTCAATTAAAGGAAAGTCATTTAAAAACACTAAATAAAAAAAGAATACATTAAGAAACGGATATCAATAATTACTCACTGATGTGATTTTTCATTCAAGAATTCGAAAGCCACAGGCGTTTATCATTCGTTAATAATTAACAACCCACGTTTTTTATTCACATCACTCTAGCAGCAAAGAGATTATTTTTTCTGAGTATTTTTTTTCCTTATTTCTTGATAACACCCCGCACCTATAACTCTCGCATTTAAATTAAAACACTTTCGTTGGCCACTTAATTTTCTTAGAAAAATAGTCATCGTAAATTTAACGAAATTAACAGATAATATCAGCACATCGCACTTCAGTTCTTTTCAATTTACATTTACGCAAACGGTGCTAAAAATAAAAGTACATACACGACTCTCTGAACCACTTTTGTTTACGCAACGATGGAATCGAAAAAATAACTAATGGCACTGGGATCAGCAGCTGAGTGTTTGTAGTTCTATATTGTTCTAGGTCAGTATATTTTACCTAAAATCGAAAATCGATCAAAAGTTTCTTGCCCTAAATGTAGTAATATAAAAAAAATTTAGTAGCGTAAAGATTTTTTATGCAGTCCTTAATTTTCCAATTCAAAGTGAGGGGGGTCGAGATAGTATAAATGTTGAAAACAAGATTCCTCTACCTAGTATTATATGGAAATAGCGAAACTAAACATTAACAGCATAACAAATCATTACATAAATCACTCCTTAATGGAACACTCTGTACCGGTCTTACAATACATTTTGAGAACAAGAATGTCTATTTAAAGAACAGAAGTTGTGTAGTAACTAATGAATACATGACTGTAGCCTGTACAAAATTATGTAGATAATAAAATCCAGATAATTTTCAATTTTTTTAATACGGTAACAAGCTCAATAAGGGACTCAATTATTTCCACACAAAAAAGCAAGAGATAAAAAATGCAATATTAAATAAAGTGCATTCCTCTCTTTGGAATACATAAAATATGAATTAAGATGCAAGTGAACTGCCCCAACAGTAAAGATTAATAATAATAATACTAACTCAATCCAGACAGGCCAAGCACGTCAGCCCACCATATAGTAGTGTAGACACCTTGATAAACTGAAATCTACCCTGGGCAAACTGTTCAATAAAGCAAAAATACTAGAAATACAGACGACTGGGCAACGTACAAACGCCACCAAAGACTGTATAAAAAGAAGATCAGGGAAAGACAGCGAGAGATAGGGAGATCTCTCTGCCGTTGAGACTACCAGAGATTTTGCTCGTCTCAACAAAATACTCGCCAAAGACCCACATCAGCAACCTGCTAGCCTAAAACGTGAGGATGGTTCTTTTACCACCAATGTTGAAGAAACAGCAAAGGTACTGATGAATACGCACTTTCCAGGTTGCAATATCAATCCCGTAACTGCATGGGCGGAGGCGCCTGATACACTCCTAACGGAGGAGGATTGGGAATTTTCCAGCCGAGTAGTAGGGAGAGAAAGAACAATCTGGGCAATTAAAACTTTTCACCCTTTTAAATCGCCAGGATTGCACAGTGTTTTTCCCGTTCTCCTCCAATGGGGGCTGGAAACAATTTTACCCTACCTGACACGCATCCTTAGAGGGTGTATCGCTTGGAAATACATCCCTAAGAATTAGAGGGAAATAAAAGTGGTATTTATACTTAATCCAGGACGAAAGGATTACTCTCTTGCAAAAACCTATCGCCCAATTAGTTTCACATCCTTCTTATTGAAGACTTTGGAAAGACTATGTGACAGGTTCATCAGAGAGGGGGCTTTGCCTAACAAACCTCTACATCATAACCAATATGCCTACTTAGTAGGTAAATCCACAGAATCCGCCCTACATTCTGTAACCGGGCAGATAGAAAAAGCTATAAATAACAAAATTTCACTTTAGGAGTATTCATAGACATAGAGAGTGCGTTTGACAAAACCACCTTCTACAGTGTCGAACAGGCACTATGTGAACATGAAGTAAACCGCATTCTTCGGCAATGGATTTTACAGCTCTTGAAACATAGAGCGGTACACATTACTATGTCTATTAGGGGAACGGTGAGCAGAGGCTGTCCTTAAGGTGGCGTTCTATCACCCTTACTATGGAACATAGTAGTGGACAGCCTCCTCCCTCGACCTAATAGAGCAGGCTTCTACACGTAGGATATGCAGATCACAAAATTATCCTGCTTAATGGAAAGTATGAACAAGTGCTGTGCAACCTAATGCAAACAGCACTCACATTGACCGAAAACTGGTGCGCAGAACGCTCTTTGACAATCAATCCCTCAAGAACGGAATTGATTCTGTTCACAAAAAAGAGAAAAGTTGAGATCCGTAGAGTCCCAAAACTTTTCCAAACCGAACTAACCTTTTCAGATGAACTGACTCATTTTTGACCGGAAACTGAATTAGGGTAAACATGTTAATGTAAAAGTAGTAAAGGCGTGCGTCGCTTTTTGGCAGTGTCGCCGTGCAATGAGTGGAATTTGGGGATCATCACCATCACCTATGACGGTACACTGCCGTAATTAAGCCCATGCTTTGCTATGGAGCGTTAGTCTGGTGGTCCAGAGCCCGACTAATGACAACAGCATCGGAGCTTTCGCACGTACCGAGGCTAGCATGCAAGAGTGCTACCGGTGCGCTGAAATCCACCCCTACCGCCGCCTTAGAGGCCATCCTTGGTCTCCCTCCACTGAACATATATGTGGAGGAAATGGCATTGGGATCGGCCCTTGGGCTGCGGGCAAAAAAGGTGTGGAATAATAGAAGGTCTCTGAGGTACACACTACCTCATCCTGGAGGAGGCTCTTCTTTTTGGGGCGGTGGTCGACTCCCTCGCACCTATATATATATTCAAGAAGCACTTCAACGTTTTCTTGAACGCTGAAGATGCACCCAAATCCGATATATCCATCTTCACTGATGGATCTAAGACTTTGGAAGGAACAGGCGCAGGAATTTTCTCCGACGGTCTGGACTTTCACTTGAGCATAGCTCTTGGCCAACTGGCAACTGTTTTTCAAGCAGAGCTAGTTGCCATTATAGAAGGTGCAAGAGCAATTTTAGATCAGGGTGTTCAGAATAAAATCGTTAGGCTAGCTAGCGATCCCAGGGTGGCACTCTTGGTTCTAAACAGCAACAAAATATCCTCAGGAATAACACTCCAATGTCACGGTACACTAGAACAAGTGACCAAACACAATACCCTGCAACTCATTCGGGTTAAAGGACACATTGTAACACTAAGCAACGAACAGGCAAACGAAATGGGTAGACAGGGCTCAGGGCGGCCCTTTTGAGGCCCCGAACCGGCCATAGCACCGTCATTAAGTCTGTTTAATGCCTTATTGAAACAAAGAACCCAGGACCGAAATATTGGCAGATAGGTAAATCTAGACAAGTGTCACCAAGCGAAAAAGGCTATAACGGCCCCCTCGCTCAAACTGACACGATTCTGTATGCAACTACCTAGAAGATGACTACTTCTACTCGTAGGGATACTTTCAAGACATTGCAAACTAAACAAACATATGCATCGCATGGCTCGAAGAACGCTGACAGTCAAACACTGCTGAACAAGAGGGTAGAAGAATGGGCCTAATTGTGGCCAGAATACTAACTCCTTTAAGGATCCAAATGCTTGACTCTTTCTCGATAACACTAATTCCTTTAGGGATACAAACTGCTACTTCAGAAGTTAAGTCTCTCTCTTTTCCTAGTTAATATTAACTCCTCGAAAGATAGAAATAACTTTTGAAGACAACATTATCACTTTTTAAAGTTACACATCCTAACTCCGTTTATTTTAACACAAAAAACGGAAGGACGCGAGGAAGCACCGAAAAAGAGTTAAAAATTTAATTTACTCCAGATTTTTACTTGTATAAGTATAAATAGGAAACAAAGGTGAAAGGCAGCCCTCAACAAGATTTTTCGGAATATTTCAGATACACTCAGTGTCTTTAAAGCATCCTTCATGAAACAGCGACGTGCGTCCTTAAAATAAAAACAAAACTTTAAATTTACAATTACAATTTCTCATAAATTAAGTAATTGGTTAAAACAATTAATTATGAGAGCACAACTATCAAAGTAATGCACGTTAGGACTTGTTCCAGAAAATGTTAAAGCAGGTAAAAGCTCACAAAAGCTTTTAGTGGATTAAATACATAACGGGCGGCGGCGTTTAAAAATTTAATGCCTAGGGCGCTTTAAATTCGACTGCCGCAAACCGACAAATATAAAACTCAAATTGGAAAATCAAGCCGGAATATAAAATATGTTGTTACGTTTTACGATCGGTGAATCTTCGAGATCTGCGGAAATTTTATGTTCGAGGCAGATTGCACATTGACGTATTTTGAATTTATTGGGCGAAAATGACGATAGATGTTGTTATGCGAAAAAAATATTTTCGATTGGAACATTTCATTTTATTTATTTAGTAAGCAAAAAAAGTCATCAAACTTACAAAAAAAATCTTAAAGATTAAATGAAAGAATTTGACGAAGACGTAAAGAAAAAATTTTAATTTAGACAGGCAAATGAAAACCATAAAGCGCCCTAAAAACTGTACCTAACGAAACCTTGACTTACACGTTGGTACAAATATTATTTCTGAAATGTAAAAAATATTGCGTCATCAACTAAATATTAATCAATTATTGAAAAAAAAATCGTTCGTAACAAAATACAGCCTATCACGAATAATTGCTTTATTCATGTTTTTTATAGCAAACAAAACAATACGTCGTTTACCGAAACTTATTCGAGAGAAACGTGCGCTCTCGCAACTTCTGAAATGTTTATACGTTTATTGATTTTATAACGAATAATTTATAAAGACGCCTATGTTTGTTTTCGAAAATAAATCAGATGGACTGGAATAATTTACCCGTAAAAACCGTTTATTGAATCCACTTCGCACAAAAACATTATTTTCATAAAGAAGTTTCATTTTCAAACTCACTTATTGCATCAGACAAAATCAATACAAGCCAATAACGTTAGTACTAATACTTGTTTACGTTCTTCGACATTTTTTGGAATAGAAATTTTAAAAGAAAGAAAGAAAACTGCTTCGATGAATTTTATACTTGATTTCTTATCCTCACACTGTTTATTTTAGGAACTGTAATGAATGTATGCATAGTAGTCCCAGAATTGTATCGAATTTACGGTCTTGCTAAAAAAAAACTGCTTAAACAGACCGCAGTGCTGTTATTTTTTTATACAGCCTGTTTCATTGAAGATGCATCAAACTTAAGAGACACGTTTCTGATATTATTTCAAACAAAATATCCCAATAAAAAATTTTAATCGGAGCAAGTTGAAATTTGCATAATTTGGAGTCGATGTTTTTTAAAATACTATAGCGCGCGGAATCGTGAAACAAAACCGGCGATCTAAATTGCATTTATGAATGGCACACAGCTGCAAGGGGGTAATAAATCCATAAACAGCGAAGAAATTTATGACTATATTTTATTTTGCCCTTGACCAAAAGCTCAGTGTATTCAACTTTGCCACACGTCGAATGCAGCAGCGATGTGAAATCGCGTGGATATTTAACGTTATTTAATTTAATAATAAATTACAAATGTGGGGCTACGCAAAAATATGCATTTAGTATGTATGTTGTCGCACATTACAAATTGTTATTAAAATAAAATTTGTCGAATCTTCGTATGTGAATGAGTAACAATCCATTCATTCTCATTTAAAGTCCATCCTAAAAATATGCGACTTTGCTTTCCCTTCGATTTTCTCTAAATTTATTCATTACAGAGAAAATTTTACAAAGAAACTTTTCTTTCTTTTCCCGACATCTACCCGCATACCAAGTTTGATGCATTCTATGAAACACCCAGTATGAATATTTGTTTCTCCCGGAAGTTCACAGGGATGTCCAAAAATACTTCTTCAAGATTGGTATTTATTTGAAGTTTATGCGTAGCAAACAGAGACTAAAGAATATAATTATTGTAGATAATAAAAATAAATAAAAAAACTAACATTGTAGTTCATACATAAAAATGTCTTTACACCCCTGTAAACTAAGCATGCGGACGGTCTCTTTGCAAGCAGCTTATCTTTACTGCCTTACTTGACTCAGTTATTATTATTATTATTATTATACAAGTTAGTCTGGGACTACTTTTATTTGATACGTAGTATCGAATGAGTTAAATACTACTGTACATCCAAGGCATGTATATACAATTTTTTTATGATTATAGACATTAATTAATTAAGTTCAAAATGATTCATTTATTAGAAATAATAATTTACGAATGCATAAATCCACGTGAACACATTACCCGGTCATTATTAACAACATTTTCACTCGAATATAAAAAAAGGTCCATTATCGAGTTCTGCTTTTTTTAAGTTTTACATAAAACACACAAACAAATATAATGGTATCCAGTGAAGCACGCAAATTTCGAAAACATTAAACCAAGCAGGTAATTGGTTGTTGGATGGAAAAGTTGATTGATTGGGCTTCTTATCTTTATTACAAAAAGTGCATTTAATAATAGCACACGACGACGTTGCTTGTAAACAGGAACGAGCCGTCCTTAAGTCATTGGATACTTTTCTGACTTGGGTAGACGACACACTTTATATTCATCTGTCAAATTAATTTGTTTAAAATTGAGTTTAAACATAAAAAATTAATTAGTTTAATCACTAATAATAAATATTAATCGCGTATTAATAAAGGAACTTTAACAATTAAAGTTCTGTTTACAGTAATGTATGCAGCGTGTTACAGGGGACTACTGTCATTTATTGAAACCATAAATAGTACTATGAAAACACGAAAAAAAGTTATATAAATAAATACTATTGAGGATTTACGTCAGCGAATTCATGACTGTGCTACGGAATTACGGAATAATTTTCCCCGAATACTGAAAACCGGCTACATCGAGCAGAATTATGTTTCATAAACGGTGGGCAACATTTCGAACATCTTTTGTAATATTCGAAGGTACGTAAATCAGCTGATACCTAAATGCGTTTTTATCATTTAAGAAACAATAACAATAAAATCCATTCATTTCGTATTTTTTTAACGGTTGCACATTGCCCACCTTGGCCTTTATTGCATCTATCCAGCCGATTACTTGGGTTAATGCGCTCGAATTTTATTGTTTTATGAACGGTCCGAAAACAAACTGAATTGCATGAACACCGTAAAATGAATCAGAAGTTTTAAAACAGTGGAACTTATTGATATTACGCAGGTCAGTTTTTCAATTTTTAACTAGATTTACAGAATGAATCCATTTTATGCTAAGGAATTTACAGTATTAATAAATGACAGTAATGTTATAACACCCTGTACATGGTGTTCGCGATATATTATGTAATCTCTAATCCCTCTTCTTTATTTATTTTCTTTTGTTTAAATGAGTACCAGATTGCTCACACACGAGCCTTAAAGTCATATCTCGTATCACTTCCACCCTTGCTTGTTATAATTTGATAATCGTTCTTTTAAATAAAGCTAAAGTCACGCGTTTGTACATCAGTAACCTTCCCTTTTTTTATTTAATTTGTTTGTATTTAAAGGTGAAAATATGATTTATTTTTAAAATAGGCAACCACGCCCAATTTTTAAATAAGTTATTTTAAAAATTAATTTGTCTGTATTCGCTTTAATTTCTTTTCAGTGTTACAGTAGTAGTAGTAGTGTTATAACACCCTGTATACAAACGCGTCCAACTGAATCGATACGTATACAACAACCGTTCCCTTACTAATGATGGAAAATGGTGGAGTAATTTCAGTGAAAAACATAATTTGAATTAAAGGCCCAACAAAGCAACACCAAAGTGAACTTCATGAAGACAGAATTTTTAATGAAAATGATTTTTTTTTCAATTAAGCTTTAATAATATCTGCAGCTTATTACTTACTGTCCATGGCAACTATATCTCTTAGAATGGTGATGTGAATTAAACTTTTTCAATGGTACCTACCTAGGAAAAGATGTGCCAAAAAAAGAGTATCGAACGCCAAAAATAAACAATTTTATAGATGGCCACGTTCCCAAAAATTTCAAATATCTAGCTAGTAAAGATCACTTCATAGGTTATTTGCAGGCTGAAGTTCCTAAATGTCAATCGAAATTTGAATATGCAAATTCAAAGTGAAGACTTAATTGGCACTCTAAACTTTTCAGATCCCGCCGAATTAACAGAAGAGGACAGCTTTTTTGATCTCGTCATTTCCGGAATCTGCATCTTCACCTTCTACCTCGTCATTGTCATCGTAACGAAAACCGTGTGTGATAAGACTAAACAAACGCCCCCGGAAGTTAACAGAGCAACTTTTGTGTACAACCCAGACGAGTGCCCCATCTGCTTAAACGAAATTGTGATACCCATGCGTATTGTTTGTGGACATGTTTATTGTTTGAGGTGTTTGGTGTTGTACTTGAAATTCATGCGCAAAGAAAAAAGATGCGTGTGTCCTGTGTGTAAATCGAGGATAACCCAAGCCACGGCTCTTAGCGGACAGAACAGTATCATTTTAAGAGACGCAGACTTGCGCGTATTTGAAGAAATAGCCGAGATATTAATCAAGGACGCCACCCCTTCTTACAGGTTTCAGCAATGGAATGCCTGCTTCCTGAATATTAGCATAACATACATAATACTTTGCATGTTTATTTTATATTTCTTTTTAGATGTATAAATGCAATTTTATATTATTTTTGTACTGCTTTACTATTTTTATAACAACTTCTATTACATTGTAAAATTTAAAATTTGTTTTGTTAGGTTTCAATACCTAACTAGAATCTTTTAATTAAGAAGGACTTCGTCTAGACGATTTCATTTTGAACTAATTACTCAACGTTGCAGAGATAATGTATCTGTATGTACATAACACTGAAGTTTGGATTTTACATTCTTGAACGCGATAAACTTAGCCCCTGAGGTTTAAAATTTTGTTAAGGAAGTAATATCGCATGGTATAATTCAGTAAGTAGTCGACCTTCTAGAAACCGACGCGACATATGTGTACATTATAATATTTTTTGGCTTCTGTACAACATGTTTTATAAATTATAAACAAGTATATGAAAATATACGGTTTAAGCTTCTCATTTATGATAATGAATGAACTTAAGTCATAACTTTTTAATTAATAAAGAAATATTAATAATCAGTGTATCACTATACGAATACAAAATAAAAAGTGAATCTTCTTATAAATAATGTCTTTACTTAAGACGCCGATGAGATGGCACTGAGTGACGAACCTAAACAAAATAGTCACGCAGATGATAATGGAGCTGACAATGATCAAATAAATTCAACCATATTAATTAATTAATTAATTAAAAAAGTATTCTTTTTCGTTTGTAGCAGGTTCGACCTTACTTGATTCGCTGTATTATTTTTAAATCTACATACCCCCCTGTTGATCCAAAAGAGAATATTCACAAGAAGGATTCTGGTAGTCTTACCTGCAATAAAAAAATATATTTTAGCTTACTTACAACTTTAACACAATAATAAGCAATTAAGTACAATATAAGCATACAATCAACAAAAATCTGGAAAGTTTACAATGACGTAAGAAATTATATTAATTAAATGATATGCCGTACAATATCTCCACACTTCAGATCGCCTAGTGGCCTTACTCTTGCAGATTTTATTTACTGAATACCCTTAAGAAATTATATTTCTTAATTACCGCGCGTTTCTCGTGTATACGTACTTTCCCAATGGCAAACATTCCACCCTAATTTGTTTTCAAATTTTATCCAAATTATGATACACACGGAATGGGTTTTAATTTGATTATATATTAAGCTGGAATTAAATTAAACAAAGTCATTGGTCCCTGAAGAAAGAAAATTAGTGGTGGAACTTCGTCATTTGATCAAGGAAATGCATGCATAGATAGTATTGAACCTTTTGAATAATTGAACAATATTCAAAACAATAAAAGAAAAGCAATGTTCATAACATTGATGGGTGCACCAACATATAATATTCTCTCCAATTTAGTTGCTCCATCAGAACCCACTGATAGAACTTTCGCAAGGATAAAGCTAGTTCTAATTCATTATTTTATACCGAAGAAAATTATAATTGCGAAACGATTCAAATTATACAAACGAAATCAAGTAGCAGAAGATTACAGATTATGTCACTGTATTAAAAAAAACTGGCACCAACATGTCAGTACGGTGCTTTTATAAATGAAGCTATCAGAGATAAATTTGTCACAGGAGCTATTCAACAGAAATTATTAACGATGCAAAACTTGACTTTGGAAACAGCGATTCTAACTGCTAAAGGCAATGAAGTTGGGTAACATAGAACAGAAAATTGTCAAGAAGACATAATGAAAATTCGTGTGGATTTACTTCAAATGTCAAAAAAGGGCATACTTCAAGAGTGTGTCGAGGTAAAATAGTGGTAAAACAAGGTCAACAAGGTCAACAGATTAATGGCAGCAACAGGGTTAAACGTCGCAGATTTGTGAAAACAGTTGATGAATTTGAAGACTGTAAACAAATGAGGTATTTGTATGTAGGGTATGTAAAGTTTCTGGTTCAGTAATGTTCAAAGAATATATCAGAAAGAAGTCAATAGATATGGAGATTGACTGAAAATATGTTTAATTGCCAATTTTCACATTTAAAATTACAAACTTGTTGTTTATCTATAACTACTTCTAATGGAAAATTACCTGCCGTAGGTCAAGTTCATGTTCATGTTCATGTCAGTTACAAAATCAAAATTTTTAATTTACCATTGGTTGTAGTAAAATCAGAGTATAATTGAATGCCTTTATTAGGTCGGTCATGGTTAGGTAAATTAATTCCCGAATGGAAGACTTTATTCATCCAAAAGAAATGTATTTCATATCACGTTAAGCATAATGTAGTATATTTAAAAGAGCAATTATTTAAAGATTTTCCAAAAAAGTGTGAAGAAATTTTCCTCTCTTCCTTAAGCGATGAAACAACCAATTCAAAAAGAAAATGAAAAATTATAGATATGAAATTTTCGAGCCAGTAAAAACTTGTGAAATCGCTAGTCCAATAGTAGAAGTTAAAAAGAAAGCAGATGCTTGTGTGCAAATTAAAAAAAAAACTATAAATAAAGGAATTAAACCTGAACAATATCCACTGCCGTTAATAGACGGCAGTGGATATTCAAGTTATTAGTGGAAGTAAAATTTTTCCTGCAATAGATTTGTCTTATGCTTTTAACCAAATGATGGTAGCAGTCCAATGCAAACATTAACTAACTATCAATACTCATATTGGCATGTTTCAATTGTATCAATTACTTGAAAAGAATACACCTTTTCTTTGGAAAGAAGCATACTAATTCTTTTATAGTATGCAAAAATCAACTTAGTAGTAATTTTGTTTTAACATTGTATAATCCGAAGAATGACATTATATTAACAACTTCATCATATGGAGATGGCGCTGTAATCAGGCAAATTGATAATGGAATAGAAAAACCAATCATGTTTGCTTGGTCTACTTTAACTAAAGCTGCACAGATTTATGTTCAGATTAAAAAAAAAAAGCTTTAGTTATTATCGTTAGTTGAAATCTTTAACGAGAACTGAATTTTGGTGGCCCAAAATGGAGAAACTGTAAAAAAAGTTTTGTCAACTTTTTAGCAATAGAAATCTCAATTATTCATTACAATCTTGTCAAAATATAATCTAATGAGGCTTATGGCTGGAACTCTGCGGAAAGTCGTTGGATACGTCCCGAACTACAAGGAAAGTATTATAGAGCTCACAGAACTGTCGAATATTCGACAACGCCTCACTTAAAATGTGTATAATTCGTCGACTTTCGCGGGGTTTAAAATTATTTTAAGAAATTATCTAATAAGGCTATGGCTGAAACTCTGCGGAAAGTCGTTGGATACGTTCCGAACTACAAGAAAAGTATTATAGAGCTCACAGAACTGTCGAATATTTGTGAGTCCCTCATCTGTATCCCGTAAATATGCATTTTGTATGATTAAAGTTTTTTAAAATTAAGAAATAGCAATATTTTTCTCTAGAACTCTTTCTATAACCCACGTAGAACTATAGATCTTTTAATTTCCTCTAAGAATTGTGCCTTAATTTTGCATAGGACAAAGTGAGACGCTGATGTGTACCTGGCGCGTCAGTTTGCACTTTGGCTTTTTTTCGCTTTAATGAGTAGAACTATCGATTCATCTATCAGGGACTATAGAACTATTAAAAATAAAGCCAGAACTCACTATAATTAATGAGTTTCCATGAAATGATGCACTAGCTTCACAGACAACAATATTTAATTGCTGATAATGGACCACCATTTGATAGTACTACTTTACAAACATTCTGTATAAATAATGGTATTACCCTGAACAGGTCGTTAGATCAAATATCGAATTTTGTTTTTGGGTATCGAAATACTCCTAGTACTGTTACAAGCAAATTTCCTGCAGAAATTATGCTAAAACAATCCAGAACTTTACTAAATATCATAAAACCAACCTTCAATTTTAGAAAGAAGGGAGGAATGAAGCAACAATTTTGCAAATCAAAGGAAAAGTTCTTTACTGTTGGACAACACGTATTAACGAAAAAAAATTACATAAAATCTGGACACAAGGAAAGATAATTAGAATGGTAAGTTTTTGCACATATTTTGTAAAGATAGGGGAAAAAGTAAAATTGGTTCATGCAGACTTTATTAAAAATTTCATTATTCTGTTGAAACAAATGTTTCAACACCTTCAGCACCTTTGCCCGAAATTACATACCAACTGTACGTACTATACCAATAATTAAAGAAAAAAGAAATTCAGACAGATATTAGAAAAGAACAAAAACCATTATTTCAATCAACCGATAAAACTGATAGTTCCAATCTTAAGAAAATCTCAAAGAATTAGAAAATCAGTGGAGAGGAGTGCAGTGTCCTTTGACAATATTTAATGAGAACAGATAATCATAGCAACGACAAAAAAAGAATGTATCGATTTGTAAGTTTCAGTCTTATTTTGAGTTTCAATGCGTAATTCAATTTAATATAAATAAAGCCAGTAAGAAACAAAGCAAGAACCACTTCAAAGCCACATGAATCGCAAACTGAAAAAGAAGGGGAAAATGGAATAAATCGTGGAAACGACGAAAAGCAAAAGGCTAAAAGGGGAACAAACAAGAAGAAATATGGACTAATTTACCACAAAAAGAATAATTAACACAGCCCTGGAGAAGAAGACCTGTAGTTGAAATATTGGATTATGGTTTATGGAAATGGTTCAAAACGGACGTTTACCTAACAAAATAAGTCAAATGTAGAAAATCATCGGTATTTATGATACAAAAGAATAGCAAGAGAAATGACCACCAACCATCTTAGAAAATGAGTTGTAAAGTAGATTTAGCTTCATTTTAGAACATTTGTCATGAACCTAACACACGGTGTCATCCATTCTTTAGTAATTTTAATAAATTTCGAACTACTGACAATAATAACCGTATTCGTATTTAAAAAAAATTATTGGCTTGTACTGTATTATTTCTTGCGTGCTTTGGCTTCCCCAAAAGAACTTTTTGTTGGCGGCGTTTTTTTTTTATTTATGGCTTATACGCCTTCATGCTGCAGTTTATTCAAAAGTCCGCATTGTTAATCACGCCCAGCCAAAACCGCTACAAACAAGACTGAAACTGTTCCAAACTGCACTCTCCACAATTAACTGCAATTTGTTCCGTGCGCGAGATTTCAGTACGAACACTTCAGCCGAGTACCCCATTTAATATACGATTTCGCCAAGTGTTCTGAAATATATCATTTTAGAATAACTCTGGGAAATCTATCCAAGCAATTCTTTAGTTTTCATGTTGGCACTCATTCAAGTGCACTGTTATGAATTTAGCGGATGGGAAATTTATCTGAATCTTCCTTTTTTTAATTGTTTTAATACCTAATATTATTTTCTAAATTATTATGGAGACAAAATTCTAGGGGCGTACATACAATGGGGAAACTATTCCACCTAAATATGAAATTACTACCAGAACGTGAGCTGAAAAACAATATTGGTCGTAAAAGGAAAGCCTCGAACAATTTCTAAGCATCAGACGTGACTTTCATAAATGCATTGAAAACACAAAGTAAAGAAAGAGCCATTACGGCCATATTAAAAATTAGCTTTTCGCTGTAATAATTACCGTAACGATAGTAGCACAGGTATTATAAAAATTGAGAAAAGCTCGGCCAATGTTCGTTCGGTATTACTTGGCACGAAGACCCATCACGGAAAGTGATTTTTTTTATACAATACAAGTCAAAATCTTTTTTGCTTGGAAGCTGAAATAAATAAATTTCAGCAAAGAACTCCGGCGCAGCTCGCCCAATTCCAATGTAAACATCACAAATTAATTTCTAAAGTTTCCGTTTTGTCTGAAGTGCCTCTCGGGCAAGTTCAACTCGACGAAAAAAAAGAGCTCCCGTTTTTAAACGAAGGAACCGGCGAGCAATTTATCACCGATCGATGGAAAAATCAAAACTTTCTTTTTAGCGCAATAAGCCATCGTACTCGCAAAACGTCTGTTTCAACGAAAACGTAGTACTTTTAAATGTGCCAGATTTTATTGTTATCCCTCGTTATTTTTGTTTTTATTGACAGTTTTATGGCGACAGTTTGGCACAGTTTCAAAAATGAATATTTTCAAGTAGGAGAGATACCTGCGTGCAAAAAGTATAAATCGGAAAGGCATCAATAAACTTCATTGTTTTAAATAGCATTTTTACGCCAAAATACTGTAAAATGCCAGGATTCAATCAACCGAATCACAATTTGTTCGGAAGGCGAAATTTTAACAAAACATTTCCTGCGGCTTATAATTACATTGCGCCTGAATAAACTTCCAAAAAGCGAAATCAAAATCAAGTTAGAACTGCTAAATTAATCACAAGCAAAACTGTTATTCCCGCGTATAATAATTACACTTGCTCAATGTATAATTCACCCAATTGTAATACCGCATGCATAATGTATAAGCGAAACCGCCGTTGAGTGCGCGGTCTGAAACAACGAGAACTCTATAAAGTTCACATTGAGGGAATTGAAGCTCTTAATAATGCAAACATACGCGATATGAGACCGAAAATTGTTATTTCGCGAAATGAATGCACTTTGCCCAGGGCTAAATTGCAAGTGCCCCAAAGGAAACCATTGTCGAATTAAAACAAAATTATATTAACACACTGTATATGTCTAATTAACCACACTTTCTTGAAATATATTATTTAACGAGCACAAAATATACGGTATAATTCACAAGGGTAAAATTTATACACAAGCCTAAGTCGAGTGAATACACAACTGGCCTGTCACCCTGTATGTGCCTTCAATTATGGCGAACGATTAAGTGTACTAGAGAATGAGACGCCCAGGTCAAATAAAAACGAATAATTACATTACTTATGTAAGTAACGTAGGCGAATAACGACAGTGACAGTGGCGGAAGATAACACCACGACCGGAGATATCACTAGTTAAGTAATTAGGCTATTCAAATTAAGTTATCATCTTGCACATCTAAATCGAGCTATCTCTCATATGCTTCCTCTACTGCGGGATCAGTTCTGTGCTCCCGGATTTAATTTATTTAATACCCTTAAGAAATTATATTTCTTAATTACCGCGCGCTCCTCGTCTGTATGTACTTCCCCAATGGCAAACATAGATTCCACCCTAATTTTGTTTTCAAATTTTATGCAAATTGAGATACGCACGGAATGGGTTTTAGTTTGATTAGATAGTAAGCTGGAATTTTATTTTTGTTAATGCGTTTTTAATGTGTGTGTGATTCGAAATGAGGCACGCCGAGGTACAATTTTTTTTATTGTGAAAATCAATTTCAATGAAATTTTTATTTACGATAAAACATGGAAACGCAATTTGGATGCATGTGAAGTTTAATTTTTTTTAAGAAAATCTCTTGCAGTTACGTCAGTTACAAACAAGTGATTACAGAAAGAAACACATAATTTGTCGATGTCTACACGACCTAAGGCGTTTATATATTATATAATATACTGGGCAAAATCTCCACCGTTCGGTTCGCCTGGTGGCCTTGCTCTTAAAGAATTCAATAATTATTTCAAAATTTATATAAATCCAATTGATGCAAATGCATTTTGAACACAAAATTTAATATGCAGGCTCACACAGGTTTTAAGGATTTAATTTAAATGTTAGGAAACAATCTATTTTTTAATTTTAAGATTTCGACAATCTTACAACGTTCTGTTTCCGCACTCACCAGACTAATATCTTAGTTATTTAGATGAAAGACCTTGCTTATTTCACGCCAGAGAAAAGTCTACAGGATCAAGAAATCAGGCACGTTAAAGCAATAAACGTTTTGCTAAAGGATTAAAAAAAATAAACTTTCAATTTACAAATTGACCATCACCCCTATTATCTCGCACACATAGCACAAGTAACAGTGATGATTAAGAGGGAAGAAAAATTAAGTAGAGATCACCAATGATCTGAAGAAATTACATAAAAAATAGGAAAAGAGACTATGGGACACTAAGCAGAAAAGGTGAAACCTAACGAGAGAGATAATTGAATAAAAGTACGAGAAGATTAGAGACAAGATGATAAGAATGATTCAAAGCTATAGAAGTGATGAACTGACAAGGAAGGGAAAAATGAAAATAAATCATGGAAAACGCGAAAAGCAAGAGGCTAAAGCTAAAAGGAGGACGTAACAAGAAGGAATATGGACTTACCTACCACAAAAAAAATTACAGAGTTCCTATTACGTTTTTTTTTCATGACCAGAACCCGTCTGTAAAGGATGCACCGGAGGCACCGCAGCCATTTAGACTTATTGTGCTCGCCCTGGCCCGCAACCATTCAGTGAGCCACCAGCTGGTACAGGTTTTTCACTGATTGCGTGTTTAAACCTTCGGGAACTATCATGTAATGTCTGCGATTTGCCAGTGCATCACATCTACACAACATGTGCATTGCTGTCTCTGGTTCACCATTGTAGAGTACGCAGTTTAGATCCCCATTGAATTTACCGATCCTCCACAGATACTCCTTAAGAGTCAGGTGTCCTGTTAGGTGTGATTATCTTGAGTTGCGCCCTGCTTAAAAGCAAAAGTTCTGCAGCTCTCTTTTTGCAAGGACTTCTAACGAAAGTCTTGCTGTGGCGATGTCCTGGCCTGGTTATACCTAGGACAGGCTCAGGGCCAAGGTATGCCACACCCGCACCCTGCCTGGCTAGTTCATCGGCCCGTTCGTTGCCGATAATACCCCGATGACCTGGCACTCACACCAGCGTGACGCAGTTGTATTTCGCCAGGTCATTGAGGTCACTTAAGCATTCCCACACCAATTTGAAAGAGATCTTTCACTTACCAAAGCCTTCAAAGCCACCTGGCTATCGGTTAGGATAAAAATCCGCTTATTTGTGTAAGCCCTCCTTTGTTTTCCCGCGTACATTGTAATATGGCATATATTTCTGTTTGGAATACAGAGGCAAATTGGCCCAAGGGAAGCATAACTTCTCCTTTAATCTATACCCATATATTTCAGACCTGGCACCAGTCTCAAGTTCTGGAGCCGTCCGTATACCAGATCAAACTTCCAGGAGGAAAGTTCTATTCAGGTACCCGATGCTCAGCAGATTCATTAATTTCTATCTTAATGAGCAGGTTTATGTTGCCTTTGAGGGCCATATAGTCCGTCCTCATATCGAGTAAAAGACAACGATACTTGTATAACCCGTACTTATATTAAGTGGGTGACATGAATGCTGCAATCTATGGAGTCCTCGTCTTGCCTCTCCCATTATCACAATGCGTAAGGGAGGGAGGTCTAGAAGGGTTTCCATTGTAGCAGTGGGCGTTGTGCTCATCGCCCCCGTTGTGCCTAGACAAGCAAGTCTTTGGACCCTGCTCAGTCTAAGTTTGATGGTTTCCTGCTTGACCTTGGGCCACCACACCGAGGCCGCATATGTTACTTTTAATTTTAATCTACAGGTTTTCAACCATTTTGTTTGTCTGTCCTGTTTTTCTTTACTCTATGATCCCTCCGCTTGTTTTGTTAAGTCGCCTTTGGTAACTTTTTAGGAGAGTTGGTAACACTTCTTTTCTGCGGTGTTCGCGCCAAATCGTAGGAGGTGGTCGCTGGCCATTGTTCTCGTTTAAAGACATCCATTGCTATTCACGAAGACGCTTTTGCAGGCAATGCTTGAGTTTTGGTTGCTCTTCTTGTATTTGAAGTTGAAACCGCCTATTTAAGGGGATTTTGGTTGTGTGTAAAATAAATGCTGGTTAAAAGGGTTAAAAGTTCCAACGCTCTTGGAACGGTTAAATTTTGCATTTTTCGTGAACGACAGGCCAAGTGTGGTTTTTCGTTCGGCCCATTTGACTTTGATTAAGTCTCATTCGAATCAATCTCCTTTCGATATCGAATTTCTCTTATTTATGTGTTTCTTCCTAGCAGATTGTGTTGCGCCAGCTTTTGAGTTAGAATTACCTACCTTGGGGCCACAATCGTTCCCCCGAACGAGCTTTACTGCTGATGCCATCGTGTTTCGAAAGCTACCGAATCTCATAGGGTACTCTCCGGAGATTGCACCCCTTTAGTGGACGAGCAACCCTATTGTTAGGTGGAGAACGTTTTGGTATCGAGCAACCTTATGGTTAGATGGAGAACGTTATGGTATCGTTGACTTATTCTTTTGTCTTTGTTTCCACGTACATGAGTTTTCGGTACGTATCTGTACTCCCGAATACGTAATTGTCAGACGTAAACTTTTGGGGCATTCCGAACTCCATTATTTATAACGTTAATTTTAAAGTAAAAGCTTATTGGGAACTACCGTTACTGTCCTTGTTCCAAAATTTTTTACGTTTTCTCTATAAGCTGTATAGGATATGCTTGCCGATAATAACGCGTTGTTATCAATGAAACATTTAACGTTTTACACTTTTTGAGCGGACTGTCACAGAGTTTGTTTAATCGGTAAAACTTTCACCCTGCATTGGTGAGAAGGAATTAGACCCTTTATTTATCAGGGAGACATTACTTTTTATTGTCATTACACGTGTTCCACCAAGATCTCTGGCAACATACAGCCTTGGCCAAAAATATTAGGCACCTTACATTCACTCCTCTATCATGAAAATCTGTTGAAGTGGGGTAAAATAAAATTTCCTAGATACAAAATAATAATTTATTAAAGTAATTAGTATTTTGTTGGGCCACCTCTAGCCTTAATCACTGCAGCTACTCTTTTCGGCAGAGTACTTATAAGTTTTTGGCATTCCTCTGCGATAATATTATTCCATTCTTTCAATAACACGTTTTTTTTTTAAATTGCTTTAGGTGTAATTGAATGCTTTCTAATGTTACACTTTAGAATACCCCACAAATGTTCTATGGGGTTTAAGTCTGGGGATTGTGCAGGCCAATCCAGCAGGTCAATATTGTTTTCTTGAAACCACTTCATGGTAACTGCAGATCTGTGGCAGGGGGCATAATCTTGTTGATACAGCATTTGTTCCATATTTGTATCACTAAACATCTTGGAAAATGATTGCCGCAATGTCATTTCCAATACGTTTATGTAAGTGTGGGAGTTCATTCGACCTTCATAAACAAACATTTCGCTGACACTGTCGGCTGTCATACAACCCCAGATCATTACACTGCCTCCCTCATGTTTCACTGTTGGTACCCGCATTCCGGAAGATATTCTTCATCGATTCTCCGCCTCACCTAAGCTACACCAGGAGTTCCAAATACCTTACAATTAATTAAAAGAACGTAGATTTTAAATACACCGAATGACTTTTTACTGGCGAAGTGTAGAAAATGCAAACGAATTCAAAATTACAAGTGATATAAAGCAAACATTGCCTAAAAATTTGATTCGTCGGACCACACAATATTTGCCCAATCCTTCTCTGTAAAGTGTTGGTACTTTATAACCCATTCTAAACGAAACTTTTTATTTTTTTCTGAAAGCCAAGGCTTCTTTCTTGCTCTATAGCCTTTCAAGCCAGCTTCATTAAGTCTTCTTCTGGTCGTTCTGGCACTGATCGGTCTCCCGATTTCCTCGGATAAACTGGCAGCGAGTTCAGAGGAAGTTTTCTGTCGATTTTTAAGTGATTCTCGAATTAAATTTCGATCCTCACGGTCCGACGTTATCCGTTTTCTACCTGCTCTTGTTTGGTCCGCATGTGATCCAGTATCCGCCAGTATTGCCTTGTTCATGCAAGAACTGAATTCGTAAACGTAAATGCTCACTAAGTTCGTTCTTTTTAGGCATTTTTACAGCAAAAATGACGACATTCAAAATTATAATGAAATAAACATTATACTGATAAGATCGTTCTTACTGCAAGCGGTTATACAAGACTGACTACCTATTCACGGAACCACAATTGCGAACTATCATCTGCCACATGTTTTACAACCGCTGTAAAGTACTGTTCATTATTTAAATTATCGTTTATTGTTGCCGACTCTGTGACAATAAAATTCTAAAGATTTCTGAGTAATATTTTCGGAGATAAATAAAAAAATTAAGAGTGCCTAATACTTTTGGCCAAGGCTGTATTTCCACATGTGCTTAACTCAAGGAATATTTAAAATGCATACGAGATAAGAACTTACGTTTGTTGTCGAGCTAACCCCCCTCCCCTCCCGAACAATATTAATTTATGGCTATATAAATTACTTAAACGCTTCCAGCTGTATCCTTTTTTATTGCAGTGCGAAATTAATTAACCGTAAGTGGAACATGCAGGTAATTAATTTTACTGTTTGCCGTAAAAAATCGTTACTTTTTCTACTGCAACCGGGCGTGTGTTACTTTTGAAGACAACTTTTTATTCGGGATTACTACTTATGGCAAATAAAGCATTTACGGATCACAGAGTATCAGAATATTAAGTTTCTAGCGAGATGTATTTATAAGCTCTATAACACAACTATGAAACTTAAAGGTGTAGGTACTCTAATAATATAAGTCACATGTGTATGCGTATCTTGGCTTTATTCCAAATTTTACTACTGCTTCGGCATGAAGCGTTAGGTGTTTTATCAGTAACTTATGCACGACAATAAACATTTACAAATTTCTGCTGCTTAATTAATTTATTAAAAATAACGTTGCGAAACGATTTCAACGAAGAGTCTTATGTGCTCTTTACTTTTACTAAAGTAAACAACGACATTTGCATATAGCCTACTTATTATGACAAAACGGAAATTCTGAAACTATTCATGAAGTTGGAGGACATGTTAAAATTGTCACGAAATACGCTACAGCGTTTCGCCCAAGACTACAGCAATCAATAATAATTATTTAGCTGTAAATATTTACATATCCAATGACCGGAAATATGTTTATAATAATTCGCAAGCGAATTCTCCAATTAAGAATTATTTTCCCATCATATCAACAAGTTTTGCGTTACTCCGCCCGTTATCACTGTTAATCATTGCAGGCGACGCCATAAAAATAATTTTAATTAGCTGAGTTTACGTAGTATATATGCATATCACATAAATAATTTATTATGCTTGCATGTAATTTTTTTTTTAATCAAAATGTCAGTTATAATTTCCTCTACTTAATCAATATTAAAAGAAACTAGCTAATGAAATATTCAGAGGACTGAAACATATTTTATGGGTTGACTACTGATTTACAACGCCAAAGAACTAGGAAGTTCATAAATAATAAAGATTTTATTTTATGTAACAAATTTGTAAATAAGTTCTGTACTAATATCCATTTTATTAAGAAAATATCTAATCTATGAACAGGAAAATAATAGAGAACATGTAATACAATGGAATTTAAAGAGATGGCAATGAATGTGCTTCTTTTCCCCGATTCTGTTTAACTTACCAAATGGATCTTTTTTAGCAGATTTAAACGAGCTGTATAATTAATTAATTTGCATTATGTTATTTAACTTCTTTTGATGTCTGGAATCGAATAATACGTATGAAAGCAATCATTACTAATGCAAATAACAGATTTAAAACTAATTGAAAAATGTATTTGCCATTTAAGCTGTAGACGGGTAGAATACATCAAGAACAAGGTCGGTTATTTATCGCCGATCAAAAATGTCACCAAAAACAAGTTAATAATTACTGGAACGAAATAAAACATACATTAAAAATAATGAACTGCGTCAGTATGTAATCTATTTTTATCCGGCCATCGTCAGTCAAGCATTATACACGTTGGTTTCTGTATAGGAAGCACATTAATGATGTGCCTTTAATGGAATTTTTTTGTGAAATCTTTCAATTACAAACAAGAGTAGTTCTAAAGAGCAGAACAAATTAAATAAAATCATCTTTGATTTACACATCACGAATCAATAAGATTATAATTACTTGGAATTGAAGATAAAATACATCTAAGAATTCTTTTTATCTCTGATAAAAATCCAATTTTCTTATAGTGTCATTACTCTCGTAATTGAAGGTTTAAAATAAAAGAATGTATCGGGTGTTCACTAAGAAGCTGTCAGATACATACATGATAGTTAAAATTGAACGAACACCTGAAGAAATTCAGTTGTTTTTTTCATAAAGCAAATTCCACATAAACGTATTCCACTCAATTTATTACCTACTCAATTACGTTGTTTCATAAATAATTGCGCTTAATTATTTATTTATGCAAACGTCGCCCAAACAACAACCGTAATCAGCTTCGCTTCAAGAGACAGCTGTTTACGACGATTCAGAAAAGGTGAACAGATTTTTCATTAAATGCCGCCGACCACAAATAAAATTCAAGCTCACGTTAGTCATGTTCATGTATGATGTGGGTGTTCTGGCAAGAACCGTCTGCCAGTACAATGAGATCTTAGTTCCTGTATTTCTATTTAATAATCACGTGAGCTGAATTCTGGGTAGAATAAAGAGGGAGGCACCAACGTCGTACGTTTCAGTTGCTGAATTTTTATTATTTTTTTTATAATTGTTTACACAGAGCCAAATTTTATTCTATACCTGTTAAATCATGTAGTTACATTTTAATTCGTTATTTATATCGCAATAACAATGTCTCTTTTAAATCGTTATAATTTTCATAATATAACAACAATTTTAAATCAATCAAATCTACGCGTATCATAAAAGTGGTTATAACTACTATCACTTTTAGTTTATTAAGGAGTATCACGATGACACAATTTAGAGAAAAATTCACCCATTGCTTGTAGATTTACAGAGACAAACGATATATAGAAAACGTTAAGAAAGGCAGTAATAAAAGGAATCCAAGGCCTACAATAAATTATGTAGTACGAACAAGATTAATGACAACTTATACAATTGCAATTGTATGTAAAGGAAAATACAAGCAGGTGCTCGTTTATACAAACCTATGTGGATGTGCACATGTTCTGAGGTTATGAAAGTTTACCTATTTCGCAACGGTTCTGTTCGTGTGAACATGGGCGAACACAAATCATCAATTTGGACTTACTAATGAAATCTACCCGGAAACATAGAAATGTAACATGTCCGGCTCGTGTAATGGAAATCTGATGCTGTACCCTCTCGAGTAAGCTTTCAATGCACTTGTTTGGTTAAAACACAATTGAACAATGTTTACGGTGTGTTCACTTATTTACACTGCGTTTTTAAGGTAAAAAAATAATTTACTACCTGCAGTAGTTAAGATATAATAAAATCCATTAGGTCAATCACTAAAATCCCTATCTCATATACGTTAGGTCAATCACTAAAATCCCTACCTGATATACATACTTATTTTAAAAGACCTCATCGCCGATTTTGAACAATTTTTCAATGATTACACCAATGTTATTACGTTCCAATGAAAAAGGTGATGGAAAGAGGGAAAGAAAGCAGTTTATGCAGAGTTTGCGTGGTAATCGTAAATCGGATGCCTTTAAAAATGTATACACTCTTGGCCACCCAAAAACAAGGTCTTCTCGTTCCCTAAAACCATTTTAGCTTTGTTAATAAACAATAAAATTCTAAAACCATTTAATTGTACTGAAGAAATAGAATTAGATAATCTAAATGAAACCCTTATTGAATGAATGTTGCACTATAGACTTTGTAAGCCCTTGGCTTGTGTGACGACTATGCGCCACTCTTTCCTGTCCCGTGCCTTGGCTTTCCATCTATTTAATGCGATTGCTTCAGGTCCCTTTCAACTTTATCCAGCCATCTGTTTTCGGTCTTCCTGTTTTTTCTTTCCTCCATGTCTCCTGTTAATTATAATCTTTGGTAGTCTTTCTTTGGCTAGTCTTTCCATATGTCCTAACCATCTTATTCGATTTACTTTTATTTGTGTTGTTATGTTTGGCTGTTTGAGAATTTCTTCCAGTTCTTTATTCGTTCTCCTTCTCTAGTGACTATCTTCCTTTCTTCCTCCATATATTCTTCTCAGCAGTTTACGTTCCCATATTTGTACGGTTTGCTCGTCTTGCTTCGTGAGGGTCCACGTTTCCGATGCGTACAGAAAGACTGGTTGTATTGTTTTATATATTCATGTTTTCAGTACCCTTGATAGTTCCTTTTTCGCTAGTAGATTGTTGAGCATTTTATTTCCTTTATTAAGCCTTTCCTTCATATCGTTATTTGCGATTATTTGCACACCCAGGGAGCTAAAGCTGCTTACTCCTTCGAATTTATAATCGCGGCTTTGCTCCGTTGTTATTTCTAGTTGTGCTCTTGGCTTGCACCTTGCGCTCATCCACATGTATTTTGTTTTTTTGCCATTTACTTCCAACTTTATCTTTCATGCTTCTGCCAGTAGAGTTTTCGTCGCTGCTTTCAGGTCACTCTTTGTCGTTACGATAATGGCAATATCGTTGGCATATGCGAGGCACTGGTGTCGTCTATCATAGATTAGGCTCGACCATTTAAGTTTCCTCTTATTAATGTCTCCACTGCTATATTAAACAATGTTGTAGATAAGGGGTCGCCTTGTCTTAATCCAGTCTTCACCTCGAACCACTCAGTTTTTTGTCGATTTACAAATGAGAAGAAAATAATGTGCGAAGGAAAAAAAAGGTCAAGCGCGGAAATAATGACCTGTAGTCCCAGATCACGAAGACTACAGTAGTTGGGATATTTACAAAGTAGGGCAAGCTTGGCAAAAAGTTGGACCATCCACAACTGATTAAAATTTGCAAGAAAAAAGGTTTGTTTATTTTAATCAACAATGTGTTGGTCGACGTCTATTATTAACACACTCTCTTAAACGACGTTGCATCAACTCACCAGGTGGTTTATTTCTTATGACTTTGTGCCAAGCAACCTGTATTTAATTCCTGTCGAAGGATGGCCAACACCTACAGAGGCCCAGTACATATTCTATGGGAGGTCTAGGTGGTCAGGGTGAGAAACTACTTCAAACAAGTTCAGAAAACTTATGACAACGATATGAGATCGTGCATTCTCTTGTTGAAAAAGAGGATTTTCCGACCGGAAAGAAGAATATGAGGTTCAACGGCGGTCATATAACCTCTTAAGAACACTAGAGGTGTTCTACTTCCATAAGCAATAGTATCCTGTATCACAACGCTTATAGCTCGGTACAATCATTCTCCAGGTCTTCGTCGAATTCTCATGTGGATGTTAAAGACCTTCAAACAGAATTGGGCTTCATCACTGAGCATTACCTTCTAACTCGAGATTCCAGACCAGTCTAAGTCTGCATCACTTTAAATTCCGACTCCGATGAAAGGCGTGGCCCGAAAGCTTCAATTCAATAGTAAACCGATCTTCAACAGCAAACCACTTACCAATTGACCTAGTGCTTAGAACCATATTACGAAGAGCGACGACCCTAAGTTTCCTTTCTTCGCCTTCGGTCTCTTCTACGATGCTCCTGGCCATCTCCAGTCAACTTGATAACATCTCATTACAATACATTAGTTCCGATTGTGATGGTTTGATACTTATCTAACCAAAAACTACCCTCAAGTAATTCATTGTTACACCTCTAGCAAAGAGATTTCTGCGTTACCACTGTTTAGATTTGATCATAATCACAATACTGAACAATTGTTGAAATTGTCGAGAAAAAAGAAGACAAAACGACTTTCTAAGAATGTTCTTAAAAATTGAAACGTGACCAGTTGTTACATTTAAGCCCGATCTTTCCACCTCCTAATAAAGTTCCCGATAACGTTATTTGGCAAAGAACTTGACTTTTGTGAATGGTTTCCATGGTGATTCGTAAAGTTATTCGCCGAATAAATTTATTAGGAGGTGGAAAGATCGGGCCTTAATCTAAATTCTAATCAATAAACTTTTAAGGCCGGTACGTTATTCACTGGATGACTTTAATCTTTGGTTTATTCCCATAGAAACGATTGCATTGGGAATAAACCAGCGATTAAAGTTAAACATACACCCCTTCTTGGTGTTGGTACGGAACTGCTTTAATATTTACTGTTGAAAGTGAAAATCGAAATTAAATTAATTTAAAAAGGTCACATTTCTACAGTGTATTCAAAGCGTTTTCATTTATATTATATCAAAACAAAGTTTATCGGATTTCCTGTAAAACTCGGCGTGAAACAGCCTACATTAAAAACTTTGCCCCGCACGAACAAACTTTGTATCCAGATTTACTTTTCTCGAAATCCAGATTAAAATGACAGCCGGAATAAGATGGATGGTGTAATTTTAACATTACGCCTTACAAAACGACAGGACGTAATAACTTAACCCGGCGGCGGTGAACACCTTCGCTTTTGAACGCGCAGAGGAAATGTTTATGTTATGGGTTAGCGAAATCGTAACCATCCCATCAACGGAATGTTGCGAAAATGAAGGGGATACTTGAACTATGCAGCGCGCTTCAAAGAGCAGGCGCGCACCAACAACACAAAGAAGTTTCGAGAGAAGATCGAGATCAAAGGGAAACATACATGAGAATGTCGCTTGATATTTATTAAAGGAAATAACTTCACTGCTAAAGGAAAAGTTCAATTAAAAATAATATTTCGTTTTATACTTAGAAAGTTCGAAGTAACAAATTCAAGACCCAAATGTTAAATAAATTCTTTCCGGGTCGAAAGTACATATACTAGTTATTTCAAATAAATATGAAGATGAATGAAAATGTGAAGTACAAAAAAATATTAAGTGTTCCAAAAGGATTCATCTAGAACACACAGACAGCTTTTGCAATACAAATTTAATTTTAATTTACTTAAAATATTTTTTATTGTTGATACATTAAATAAAGTACGCGTTAAATAACCACAGTAATGAGTTCTGTGATTTATATACTGACACACGAACACAATACATTAAAAAATGCAGGTTTATTTTTATACAGCTACAGTGTCATTATTAGTAAGTACCGTACGCATTGAATACGACCAGGTAAAGAAATGCCGGCCAAAAACAACATCAAAAGGACTTGTTTACGAGTGTAACCAAATTAATAATAGAACAAACCTAATCTTGCAATGAATAAAGAGCACACCCAGTTTTCTGCTCTTGTGTTACCTAATTACCTAATTTTTTCACGCAACTAATCTAAAAAAACAAGAAAAAATAATAGTACTACAAGTTCCCCAGGGGAACTAAAAAAAGAAGTATAAAAATAGTAATTTTTTTAAAGAAGTATATATTTTAGGAATTAAAAAAAATCATATTACCTTTTCGTTTCTCTTGTTAGTTTCCATTGACAATTTATTTATTCATTTTTCTCTCTTGACGATTCAAAGAACGGAAAAAACATAAAGCATACGTTTCCAGCAACATTAGTGAATGTTATCAAGAGCATTTTTGTTTATTTTTAATTAATTTCTGCAATTAAATTTAATGGAAGTTCGAGTGCATCGTGATTAGGATATGTATGGAACATAACTACTCAATTGACTGACTGCATTTATAATATGTTCTAATTGCATTCTCATTCTACTTTCAACGGTCCTATACGGGAGCAATTAAGGCCATCTCTGTGTGAATAAATTTAACGCAAATGAATTAATAAACAGGAACTGAAATGAGAGCAATTGAGAAAGGTTGGAGAATAAAAGAACCGAAACAACAATGAGCAGGAAATAAATAATTAAGTTAACTCTATACACACACAAAAATTTTTGTGTTACAATATGGATAAAGTTTTACTTGAAAATTTGTAATGCTTAACAAATTAATGTTATTATTATCTTTTCTCAAATAAAATGTGTATTAAAGGTGAAATAATTTTACTCCAATAAGGATAAGCTCAACTCCTCAACATATTATCCATAATTCGTTAATTCAATAAGTAGGAGTTAAGTTACACTAAATAGTAAAATATTCTATCTGCATTGGTGAAAGACATCACCGCATTTAAACCAAAAAATGCTATACTAAAGGTGTTAGTTCACACTTATGTACTTTTTGTCTATTAGTTAATTCTGATGCATGCGGGAAGACTTTGATTGACGTTCTCATTACAACTTACGAGTAGTATATGCCTACCAATGAGGTGAATGCTTACTTTAGAATGAAACCGTCATTTTATGTGCACATTAAATATTTTACGTTTCAAAAAAAAATGAACCACCCTGAAGGAGTAAACGTAGAACCTTAAAATTGCATGGAAATAGGAAATGCATGGAGACAAAAGCATGATGAAATAACGACAGCCATTTGTCACTTTTCAAAGAAGTTATCTCTTAGTTATCACCTGACAAGACTTCTTGTTTCAATTACCTTCATTATCGTATTATTTCGCCGTATTAGTTTGCCTTTTTACTGGTGTACTTGTTGGTGCCTCTAACAATGTCACGAGTGCAAAGACGTGCAAATTTTCACCAACTTACACCCTTTGAAAGATAGCGAATTATCGGGATGCACAAAGCTGGCTTAAGCTTTCGGGAAATTGGTAGATGCGTAAGTTGATCGCACGCCATCATGCGACGAACTTGGAGAGATTGGCAGGAAGAACACCCAGGAGCTCGTCATGAAGGTAGTGGACGTCCCAAAGCAACACAAAAAGGGGAAGATCGCCTCTTAAGACGAAGTGCAATTGATGACCCTTCAAAACCATCACGAGCTGTTGGAATCAATTGGATAAGAGCAATTAGTCGAAGAGTCTCTATGAGCACGATTTATCGCTGAATATTTTCGTGGGGATAACTGGGCTGTTCTCCCGTATAATTCCCAAATCCGTTTAATGATTACAGCAGCAGATGTTCTCCATTCATGAACTATCCTGCACTCATATAGTCCTTATTTTCGACTACCTATGACAGTACAACATAAAGCTGCGGTGGAATCAAGACACCTAGCAATGGGACCATGAATAGGAAGAAATTCTGATGGGCGTGTACGGATTAGAAGGCCGAGAGGCCAGAGGTAAAATTTACAGTATGCTCAGCGTCGCCATACAGCTTTAACTCCTGGGGTAATGGTGTGAGGGGCAATATGCTACGGAGGCATGTCTCTCTTAGCATTCATTCCGGGCACACTAAACGCGAGGCGTTACATTGATACAGTTCTGGAGCCTGTTGTTCTTCCATTTCTTCAAAACCTTCCAGAGCCTATCTTCCAGCATGATAACGCGCGCCCTCATATTGCCGACGTAACTTTGTAACTTTAGACTTCCTAACAGAAAACAACGTAAACATTTTGCCTTGGCCACCAAGATCACCAGACTTAAACCCAATCGCACATGTCTGGGACATGATGGCTACGTCAGTTACCTCATCCTCCCAACACACTAGCGAATTGCGTCAACAGTTACCGGTAGCCTGGAATGAGCTCCCTCAAGAGACAATCGACCATCTGATTTCCAGCATGCCCAGAAGGATTGCTGAATGTATTAGAGTACGAGGAGATGCAACACATTATTAATTTTTATTTGAATAAATAGTGTTAGACTTAATGTCCATTTAATAATTTGTTTGTCTGCATGCACTTGTCATTTTCGCACAATTACTGCATCTACCCCTCAGAGTAGTTCATTTAATAATTTGTTTGTCTGCATGCACTTGTCATTTTCGCACAATTACTGCATCTACCCCTCAGGGTAGTTCATTTTTTTTTAATCCCAGTGTATAATAGCAAAAAAGAGTGGATACAAAATAGTGACAATATAACAAATAACACCACGGATAATACAAGGCTTATTTACCGCCGAATATTCGCAAGGCCTCATGAACATCTTTATTCCACTTCCTCTAGATAAACTTTATACTCGAGTGCAATAAGGAATTCGATTATTTCCACACAAAAGAACAAGGGTTGAAAGATGCAATTTCCAAAAAACGAGTGCTTTCCTCTCTTTGGTGTAGTTAAAATATAGAGATACATGTGACTGCCCCACCGATAAAAATTCTTTCCTTTTTTGGATAATACTAACTCCTTTAAGGATACTCGTAGAAATGCTTGACACTTTCTGGATAATACCAATTCCTTTAGGAATACAAATCTCACAATCTCAGAAGTTAAGCCCCTGTCTTTGAGTAGTTTGGATTTCCCCTAAAGACACAAAACAAGACTTGGTATCCTACTTTAGTATGTAAAATTTGTGTTGAATCTTTGCGGTTATGGGCAAATAAAAACAGGAGCTTTTTAAATTACTTACGCCAATGATATGGCGTGAACCGTCTAACCACCATGACGATTGCTATTTTTATGTTGCGAATGTTAATTGTATTAATCGGAAAAATCATTCACAGTGGACCCATCCTAATGTATATACAGTGTCAAGACCAGCTCTAAATATAAATAAATAAAGATTTCGTACCTCTACTATCAACTATCAACTCCCACTTAAAAATGAAGACGGTGACTTCGATCCGGAAGATTCCCTAAATTCACCAAAACCATTTAACCAAAACGAGCTTAATCACTTAGTAAGAGATCTTAATCTGTCAAAAAGTGCATCTGCATTACTAGTTTCACGATTGAAATAGAGAAATTTGCTGGCAAGTGACACAAAAGTTTCATATTACCGCATTAGAGAAAAAGATTTACTTTCTTTTTTTCTGAAGAAGATGATTTCGTATTTTGCAGTAATATTCGAGGTCTGATGACTGCAATGGGTTTAGAAGAGCACCTTTTCATAAATTCTTCCGCAAGCGCAGTTTTAAATGTGTTCTTCTAAATAAGGGTAATAAGCTTGGCTATTTGCCCATTGGCATTCCACCAAGGTGAAGAAACAATATCCTACTGTTTCCTTGGTCCTGAACAAAATTAAGTACGAAGAACATAAGTGGGTCAACTAAGTATTTAGATACACAAAATATCCCTGTTTTATCTGCTTATGGAATAGTAGGGCTAGGAATGAACATTAGACTAGGAAAGAATGGCCTGTAAGAGAAGCTTTGATTCCTCTTAAACATAATGTTGTTAACGTTCCGTTAGTAGGAAGAGATCGCATTATATCGTCTCCCCTCCATATCAAGCTAGGATTAATGAAACAATATGTCAAGACTTTGAATAAAAATAAGGAATGTTTCAAATATATTTCAAGGAAATTTCCAAGATTAAGTTCCGTGAAGCTGAAAGCTGGTATCTTTGATGGTCCACAGATCAGGAAACTTTCAGAAAATTCTAATTTTACAAATCTATGAACAATGTTGAGAAAAACGCTTATCATTCCTTTGCTTCAATGATCAATAACTCTCGGAAATAATAAGGCAGAAAATTTTTCACAGCTGGATAAAAACAACTAACTACCAACAGCTTGGTTGTAATATGAGTATCAAGGTTCATTTCCTCCATAGTCATCTAGGCCGTTTTCCTGAAAATTTAGGTTCACTTCCTCCATAGTCATCTAGGCCGTTTTCCTGAAAATTTAGGTGATTTAAGCGAGGAACAGGGAGAAAAGTTTCATCAGGGCATTCAGACTATGGAAGAATGCTATCAAGGCCGTTGGGATGCTCATGTGATGGCTGGACTTTTGTTGGAATCTTCAAAGAAGTTCTCAAAAGACTGTTTATGCTCCCCAATCTTATAAGAAAAAGTTTTTATCTCTTTAATTTTACTTAGTAAAACGTTAAATTTCAAAATCTTTCATTTTTTGGCAAAACTATCTTTGCTCGACATTTCAAAAACTAGAGCTGTTGCAATAAAATTGATTGTAGTTCTTCAATGAGAGCCAAAACTATATTCAAAATCATGAATAATATTGAATGCAACAGAAATGCTGCTGTGCGGTATTATAGATGCGGTCTTGAATCATGCATCATCAACTCATGTTGTAATTTGAATTATTTTATGATTATGAGTACGTTTTTATAATGATTCCCCTGTTTATTTTATTATTCATCAGTTTTTGGAATTTACTTGAAGAGCCCGTTAAAATACTAAATAAAATCTTAGAATTAAGCTAAAACAAAATTAATTGAAGAGACGAAATAACACTCGCAATAAGATCAAAGTTGGATTCTAGATGCACTCTTGAACTATAATCCAATTTCAGTTTTTACTTTAGCTGGACTATATCTGCAACTTGAAGCTACAGTCGAATACAATGCCGGGAAACATTTTTTTAGATCTAAAATAAATTCGCTTAAAGTCGAGTTGAATTGTGGTTGGAGTACTGCAGCAGGAAGTGCAGGGAAGAGGCACTTAGAGGTGCATTTACTAATACACACCTACGACTCATAAATCGTTCCATTTTGCGCGGAAGTAATTAATGAATTAATAAACAGGAACTGAAGCAAAATTCCTGCGTGTACCTTTGCGTTATACGCAACGTATTTTGAGGGTGACTCGTCTGCAATTTATTTTATGCAGGTTCTAATTTAATCTTCCTCATAAGAAGCCATTAGATCATGTCGTAAATGAAACATAATTTTCCGATGAGAAATTCTGGATGGCATATTTACGGAATTGCCTTCTCCCCCCTTTCGTATGGATTTAATTTACTCAAAATCGCACTTCCTTCCTTGAGTAAATTAAAGTATAAACGTGCAGGAAATCAGAATGGTTTTATAAAACGTAATTAGGAGGAGAAATGATTGTGAAGAATATGGTGTTGGTAAAAAAAAAATCAATTGGTATTTGAAGTTTTTCTTAAAGTTTAATTAGAAAAGCGTCGAGCGAGAGAGGTGTGATGTAAACATTTAAATAGACCCAGCCAAATCAGGAACACTGCAGCATGGGAATAGTTACTAGGCTAGTGGCCTGCCAGCAGGAAAGGCGTAGTTCGTTATGATGCGAGAAAAAAGGTTCTCAACGTGCGAGCCGATGGCGCATACACAAAGTGATAAACAAAGTCAGTAAAACGTGCACTTTTTAACGTGAAACTGTCACAATATTTGTGAAATCAATAGTCATGGCGCCTAGAAAATCAATCTTGTGTGAGCGAAATGCGCGAGCGATTCAAATAAAGCGAAATAATTCGGTCGGCATCACTGACCTTGTATCATGCGCTGCGTGGTCGATAGCTTCTGATTATTCGAAGACATTTCTTGAAATAATTCTATACACTTTAAACTATAAACATCGGATTTTTGTCGCACAATTATACACACACCGTTCACAAGCTATATTCTACTCAAGATGGAGCGACTAGCGCGACCCAGCCAGGGCTCAGATGCGCGCATGCCGGTCGCGTCGAATCATTGCTACCGCGACGGTATCAAGAAGGGGGCCACGCTAGCTCACTCTCTGTTCACCGGTACACATCGACTCTGAATTATTTAACACTCCTACAGAAAACACAGCAATCCTGCAGTGCATACTTTTGCAAAAATCCGCTACGCACAGCGCCACAATTTCCTGCTGAAACACACCCAAGCCCATAAAATTATCCTTTCCCGTTCCTTTGTCCTTTTAAGCGAATTCCTCATGCCCAGTTAATTTACCGCTTACAAATATAACCACCACCAGATGATTGACGTATACATTCATCATTAGCACCACATCATGCTATCACTGACCCAAATGTCCGTCAAAGCTCATAAAAAAGAAAACTGTTTAAAGAAAGCATATTTATTTCAGTTACAAAATGCTACAATTGAACAACAAGCAATGAACCAAACCTCGTATGGCACACTCCAAAGCAGACATCAGGACATCCAGGAGTACGTTTTTCATTTTCGTTTTCTTTTGATGGCCACGTTGGGCGCCAATTGATCTGTTATTTGTGTGCTCCCGCGTTGGGCGCAAAAATCATCGTGTGTTGCTTAGTCTTTTTAATAGGGAATCTTTTTTCATTCTTGGACTATATACAGCGTGTTACAGAACTACTGTCTTATTGAAACCACAATTAGTACTCACGAAAACAAGAAAAAAAGTTACATAATCAAGGGTGCACTATTAACAATAACGGCGTAAATGTTGAATATTTGTTCATACAAAAATTTTACCTGAAAAATTTTTAATTTGTTTTTTGCGAAATATATTTTAACTTTTGTCATTTATATAAATAAAGTTGTGTAAAAACTTGGGTAAATAAATTATTATAAAACTCGTTTGTTTATCATAACTCACGTATTTACAAACGAAGAATTAATGGATATGGTGTTTTGCTATGGTGAAGCCAGACAAAATGCTGCCGCCGTAGATCGTTTATATGCCGAAAATTTTCCTGGTAGGGTAGTGCCGACCCCCAGAGCATTTATAGCAGTAGTGCAACGGGGACGATCTATTGAAGATTTGAAATCTCGTCGTGGGCGAAACGGAGGTGGACAACCACCTGTCCGCGTATTAGATGCAGAAGAAGCAATCCTCGACATGTTGACTGAAAATCCTTCCGCAAGCACTCGGAAAATCGTACGTCATTTGCCTGTATCAAATCGCGTTGTGTGGCGTACATTACGAGAAGCACAATTGTACCCTTTCCATGTGCAGAGAGTGCAGGCAATGATTGTAACGGATTATCCCCTTCGACAGACATTTTGTAATTGGTTATTGGAACGCCATCAAGAAAATCCAACTTTTCCAAAGAATGCGTCATACACTGATGAGGCTACCTTACCGAAATACACGTGTGGGCAATGGGAAACTCAGACGTTGCGCGACATACTAATTTGCAACAACGGTTTTCCATAAATTTATGGGCAGGAATTGTTAATAACATGCTCATTGGAGCGTACGAATTACCAGCTCGTTTATCAGGGGCAGACTATCTTCAATTTGTGGTTACTATTGGATAGTGCTCCACCTCAATACAGCCGCGCTGTACTTGAACATTTGCACTCTGTGTTTTCGGATCGTTGGATTGGTCGCGGAAGTGCTACACCAAGGCCTTCTCGTAATCCTGATTTAAATCCTTTAAACTTTTTTTATGGGGGTGCCTAAAGCAGCGTGTTTATGCAACAGAAATAAATAATATTTAGGATTTACATTAGCGAATTCATGACTGTGCTACGGAATTACGGAATAATTTTCCCCGAATAACTGAAAACTGGCTACATCGAGCAGAATGTTTCATAAACGGTGGGCAACATTTCGAACACCTTTTATAATACTCGAAGACACGTAAAACATCTGATACCTAAATGCGTTTTTATCATTTAAGAAATAGTAACAATAAAATCCATTCATTTTGTATTTTTTAACGGTTACACATTGCCGATATTCGCCTTTATTGCATCTATCCAGCCGATTACTTGAGTTAATGAGCTCGAATTTTATTGTTTTATGAACGGTCCGAAGACAAACTGAATTGCATGAACACCGTAAAATGAACTAGAGGTTATAAAACAGTGGAAGTTTTTGATGTTACGCAGCTCAGTTTTTCAATTTTTAGCTAGATTTTTGAGATTTGCAGATTGAATCCATTTTATACTAAGGAATTTACGGTATTAATAAAAGACGGTAGTGTTATAACATCCTGTATATGGTAACCGCCGTATATCACGTAATCTCTAATCTCTCTTTTTTATTTACTTTGTTTTGTTGAAATGAGTACCAGATTGCTTACACACGAGCCTTAAAGCGATATCTCCTATCACTTCCACCCTTGCTTGTTATAATTTGATAATCATTCTTTTAAATAAAGCTAAGGTCACGCGTTTGTACATCAGTAACCTTCCCTTTTTTATTTAATTTGTTTGTATTTAAAGGTGAGAATATTATTTATTTTTAAAATAGGCTGACTCTGGCGCAACCACATCCAATTTTTAAATAAATTATTTTAAAAATTGTGCGCTTTAATTTCTTTTCAGTGTTACCCTCGTTACAATTTAATTTATTGATTGAAACTCTAACGTGTTAAGAATCATAATGTAAAAAAGAGAGTTTCGCGTTTGAAATCGAACAAAAATGTGGTGGACGCGCTTTACACCGGTATTTATATGGAAAGACAGTTGAATCTGATATTTGATTTTGCGCGCCAATTGCTAGTTCTAGCATATGTAGTTTGCAGTAACCTTCTTTTTCTTATTTCATTTGTTCGTATTTTATAATGCGGGAATAATTATTTATTTTTTTATTTTTAAAATAAACAGGGTTTGGCGCAACAACCCCCAATTATTGGTTTTCTTTTTAATGAATTATTTAAAAAATTATTTTGTCTGTATTCACTTTCATTTCTTTTCAGTGTTACCCTAGCTACAAATTCATTTATTGATTGACACTCTAATGTTCTAAGAAGCACAAACTAAAAAAGAATTTCGCGTTTAAGGTCGAACTAAAATCTGACGGACGCGCTTTACACCTGTATTTATACGGAAAAACAATTGAATCTGTCATTTGATTTTGTGCGCCAATTGCTAGTTCTAGCATGTGTAGTTTGCACAGCAGTAACCTTCTCTTTTTTGATTTCATTTGTTCGTATTTTATGGTGAGGGTATTATTTATTTTTTTATTTTTAAAATAAACAGGGTCTGGCACAACCACCCCCAATTATTGGTTTTCTTTTTAATGATTTATTAAAACAATATTTTGTCTATGTTCACTTTCATTTCTTTTCAATGTTATCCTCGTTACATTTTAATTTATTGATTGAAATAAAAAAAGAATTTCGCCTTTAAGGTCGAACTAAATATGGCGGACGCGCTTTACACGGGTATTTATACAGCAAGACAATTGAATCTGTCATTTGATTTTGCGCGCCAATTGCTAGTTCTAGCATGTGTAGTTTGCACAGCAGTAACCTTCTCTTTTTTTATTTCATTTGTTCGTATTTTATGGTGAGGGTATTATTTATTTTTAAAATAAACAGGGTCTAGCACAACCACCCCCAATTATTGGTTTTCTTTTTAATGATTTATTAAAACAATATTTTGTCTATGTTCACTTTCATTTCTTTTCAGTGTTATCCTCGTTACAATTTAATTTATTGATTGAAATAAAAAAAGAATTTCGCGTTTAAGGTCGAACTAAAATATGGCGGACGCGCTTTACACCGGTATTTGTACAGAAAGACAATTGAATCTGCCATTTGATTTTGTGCGCCAATTTCTAGTTCTAGCATGTGTAGTTTGCACAGCAGTAACCTTCTCTTTTTTTATTTCATTTGTTCGTATTTTATGGTGAGAGTATTATTTATTGTTTTATTTTTAAAATAAACTGGGTCTAGCGCAACCACCACCAATTATTAGATTTCTTTTTAATGAATTGTGAAAAAAAATTGTCTGTGTTCACTTTAATTTCTTCTCAGTATTACAATTTAATTTATTGATTGAAACTCTAACGTTTTAAGAAGCATCAAATAAAAAAAGAGTTTCGCGTTTGAGATAGAACTAAAGTGTGGCGCAACCATCCCCAATTATTAATTTTCTTTTAATAATGAAAATTAATTAAAATTGTGTAACTGGCAATATAGAAAGTATTAGGAAAGAGTTTATAAATGTATTTCGGCCTTATTGGGCCTCATCAGAACTCTGTACCTTAAAAAAATTTGGCTTATTGAAAAATTTAGAAGAACTTACCCCTTTTTTGAATTTCTAAAATCCCAAAAAACAAGAACAGGAATTAATGATAAAAATATGAAAATCTTTTCCAAAAGAGCACTTGTTTCACCGCCTGCGGATCCCATTCTGGCTCCAGCGGTTGGTACCTTGTTGCCGCTGCTTCCAGAAACACCTCGTCAACTAAATTCCTCTGCATCATTTGTCTGAGTCTCCTCCACTAAAAAAATATCGGGAATGCGTTTTGCACCGCCGAACCGGTATTTATACAGAAAAACAGATTAATCTGCCATTGATTTTAGGTACAGTATGTGATGCAACCACGACGGAATGTTTGTGCAATCTACACCTATTTGCTACAGATTATGCTGATTCATTCTACCCTGTTTACTTGGACAGGCATTTCCACAAATTTGGAAACATTTGTTTTACAATATTTTAGCTAATCCAGTCGGTAACTGAATTAATTTGTTTCATAAAAACAAATCTCACTTCGCGTAACCTAACTTTTTTCTTTCGTATAACGCAAGATTAACTTAAATTCTCCTAATTTTAAGAAGTTGCAACGTTAAATTAAATTTTGTTAAATATTAATGCTCTTACATCGTCTAATATCCTAAAATTATTTTGGTTAACTAAACTAATTTTCTTCATTTTACTAACTAAAAATCTACTATTTATAAACTAATTTAATCGATGACTTTTAATTCTTCTCTAAGCATTTTTGGATTGTCTATGTTCGTAACACTTTAAAACCGCACAATACACTTCACCGAGCACTTATTTCATCTTCTATCATTTGTACTGGCCTCGTACAGGTACACTACTCGTTTTTACTACTCTGCTTATCTTAAACGCTTTCTTTTCCTTTAAGGTGAATACAACAGGAATATGTCGCTCACAGCACCAGTATTGAGATTCCTTTCTCGTTTCTTTTTTTCAGTAAAGATGACACCTTTGGAAGTGAAGGAAAAGCGATTGAAGTACGCTAAAATACCTTTATGTTGGTTTTTCTTTAATAGTTGATAGGACGAATGATGGAAAACCCAACCACATAGGAGTTCTAAATCTTCTGCTTTTTTATTTTGTGTAATCTTTCCAAGATTTCTAAATCTTCTGCTTTTTTATTTTGTGTAATCTTTCCAAGATTCTTTTTGTAAATTGAATTATCATACTAAGAAAATGCCAAAATATTTTCATGTAGGGATAATACATTATATGAATAACAACCATAGCATGTCTCCTATCCAACAAACTTACTAAGATTTCGGCGACCATACTTTCACATTACTTATCATTCATATACATTGGCCGTCCTTGGATACTTTTTATAGTTGCAAGCAAACTTGAACCTTTTAGTCTGCAATGTGAAGTCAATCGTTGTCGGAACGCACACATTCAGGCGATCATCCTAATGTTAAAATTAAAACAGTGACTTAATTTACTTCATTGAATAACATAAAGTCATTTTAACTTAAGAAAAAGTGTACTGAATCTGACGTGTGTTTTGTTTCGTAAATTGTGAGAAAGAAGTTAACGTAAATTGAAATCTGGAATTGACTATAAAAGTAAGTAAAGAAATTTCCATTTAATACTAGTCAATTATTAAAATTAAAATTTGTTACGAATTAACTAGCAAGCGATTTTAAATTTATCTCATTGACATAAACTATAGCTTAATTGTTTACTATAAACTGATCAAAATTTTGTTTTAACAATTTCTTTATAACCCACCAATGGGGAACTTTAAAATAGCGCAAAACTCAACAGCACAAACACAGTTTGATTAACAATGTTTAGATGTGTTTGATTATTTTATAAATAAGTAAGTAAGCTTGCTATTGTTTTTCCAGGATTGTTAAAAGTAACTATGTCATCTACGAAACAAGATTCTCCAGAGAAATCAGCAGCTTGCAGGAAGGAATTCGTTAGGCATTTCGTGAATTTATTTGAAACAAAATTGAACAGCTACGAGAGCGAACTCCAAAATAAAAGTGAAAAATCGGGAACAACATCGAAGGCATCCAAAATTATAGGAACTGGATTAGGAGGAGCACTCGGAGCCCCAATAGGAGCAGCGAAATCCGGAAGTTCGGTTGGAGGAATCGTGGTCGGCTGGATTGGAAACTATCTAGGTAAAGAAGTGCATAAAACTAAGGCTGGGAAAGTTATCCAGTTCATCCCCCCATCTAAGAACGACCTTAGAAAAATCTTAGTTCAATCTGCATTAACAGTGTTTTACCTTTACGAATACCAATTTACCAAAGTAACTTGGACTGGTGGATCGAGTTTGGGAATGCATCGCCTTGCGCAAGAGGCCACAGACAGACTAATAAATTTTATTATCGAACTTGAAGAAGACTCAGAAGTTTCCGTTGATTTTATAACGCGAGGTATCGTGCACGGTAAATCTAAGGAATACATCAAAAACATAGTAACCAAAAATAAAGTGCAATTTAATTCGATGGAATGCAAAGTCTCTAGTATTTTCACGAAAGTAGGATTGAACGTCACAAACGAACAATACTACCGCAGAAACGAAAGCAAAACTAAGAAGTACGGCTACCGCCTCTTACTTGATTGGGAATTAAATAATTTCCAGGAAATAATTTGTGCGTACGTCCAAGAAGACTGCCAGGTAGATACTTTTAATTACACTCGTCCATCGGAAGCAGAGAAATTAGAAGAAGTCAACGCGTTACTGGATGAAATAGACAAAGTCGATCCACTGCTATTATCTGATAGAATACAGAGTGACATTAAAAGAGCTCAAGACGAAAACAAGGATAGTTTTGAAGCTGTAAGCTTAAAATGTGATCAGATTGCAAGCGATTTAAAGAAGGTACATTCAAAAGCAAACTTAATTGAAAAAACCCTAGAATTATCCAAATCAGAGAAAAACCCCCAAGTTTGGTTTGATGTCTTAAGCCCAGTTAAGTCATTTACTGGTAGGATCGTGGAATTAGAAAATCTTCACGGTGCTTTACAAACTGAAGGCAGACGAATGGTAATATCGCAGGCAGCTACCATAAGTGGATTGGGAGGTGTTGGTAAAAGCGAATTGGCTAGGAAATACGCCGAACAATACAACAATTATTACGACAACGTCGTGTGGGTTAACTCCGAAACGCAGGAGAGTTTGAAGGAATCTTTCGAAAAGTTAGCCAAGGAATTGCAGATTCCAATTTACGAAAGGGTAGACGATTATTTCCAAGAAAGAAATATTATTTTCATAGTCAAAGACGTTTACCTTCGCTTTAAAGATTCCGTAAGCCTGTTTATTTTCGACAACGCCGAGGAATATTGTGACATCAAGCATTTTTTACCCACGACTTTATCACCTAATCACAAGAAACCTTACCTGTTAATTACTTCGCGCAATTGCGACTGGGAAATGGGGCAAGACGGTGACATCAAAATTTTACGTCTCCTAAATTTTTCTAACGAAGAAGCGGAAAGTTTCCTAAAGACAGCTTTAAAAATAAACACCGTTGAACACGACGCTGACATTAAGGAACTAACCGAAATATTGCACTGTTTTCCTTTAGCTTTGTATCAAGCACAAGCGTACATTTTGCAAAAAAATAAGGAACTAGAGTTGAAATGCGGTGAGTCTTTCGGAATAAGGGACTACCTAAATGAATATAAAAAAGAAATTAGGCGATCGGCCTTTTTGAATTTTTCCGAAAAACACGGTAATGATCGCTACGTGAAGACCGTGTTTACGACTTGGATGATTACCTTCGACAATTTAAAATTGCGAGTAAATGGACACGTGGCCTTATCAATGGTGGAATTACTTGCGTATTTTGCTTCCGACAGGGTACCCATTGAAAAGACCTTCTCGAAAAAATTTGACCAAGAGAAGTTATGGTACGGCATCGAACTCCTATGGAAGTACTCCATAATTAACATATCCAATGGACTGGCCAACATTCACAGATTAGTCCAAGAAGTTATAAGACTGCAACTGATCAACCAAAACAAAGAAGTGCAGGTATTAAGACGGGCTTTAGAATTAATTAACAAGACAGTGTACATAATAAAAGACGATATAACTCATTTCGTTTCAGTGTGGAAGCACAGCGTAAAACACGACGAGTTAGTTAACGAGTTCTATTTTAGTTTCTTCTATGGAAAGGGAAAAAGTAGTATTTTGCATTTGCTTGCCGAAAGCGGCGAAACCGAAACGCTTCAAATTATTTTGACGAAATTAAAACTAGGAAATTCCCTTAAATTTCAACAAGACCTAAACGCGATTGACCAATACGGCCGAACTCCTTTGTACATGGCAGTTGAAAACAACCACTTAGAATCTCTGGCGCTTCTTACTAAAGAAAAGGCAGAGACTGATAATCCTTCTAGTATTGCTTATGATTCTTTGAGCACGAGAAAAGCTTCTGGTTGGTCACCACTACACGTCGCTGCTTACAACGGCTTCCTCGACATTGTTATTCATCTCGTAGATGCTGGGGCAGCAACTGATGCCATGGATAGTTTACAACGGACCCCAATAGACTTGGCAGTTAATGCTGGTCATACAGCAATCGTTGAGGTTTTGAACCCGGAAAGTTACGAGCACTTGCTGCACGTTGCTATAAGAAACGGCAATTTAGATGATGTGAAAAGAATCTATAACAAAGGGGTAGATTTGAATAAAAAAATAGCAAATTGGACTTCATTACATTTAGCTGCGCTCAGTGGTCATCTCAGTATAGTTGAATTTCTTGTAGACAAGGGGGCAACAGTGGATGATCCAAGCGATGATGGCTTCACACCATTACACGGGGCGACGAGACAAGGACATTTAGACGTTTTAAAATATCTAGTAAGTAAAATTGATTATGATATTAGCAACATATCGAACTATGATGGATGGAAACTCTTACACGGTGCAGCGCAGCACGGACGTTTAGACATAGTTAAATACCTCATCGAAGATATGAGACAGGAGATAGACATGACAGATAAAAAGGGTACAACACCTTTGCACATCGCAGCTTTCATGGGCCAACTAGAAGTTGTGAAGTACTTAATAAGTAAAAATGCAAGTATTTCAGCCACGGATATACTTGGTACAAGTACTTTAATTTACGCTGCAATCGACTACCACGTTGAAGTTATAAATTTATTATTAGCAAAAAGTCACACCCCGATTACAAGCAACAAACTATGCGATGAGCTAAATTTTTCGGTGTTTCACGTAATGGCGGGATATGATGCGCTGGATGTCGTGAGGGACCTGGTCGAAAAATACCATTTTGATGTTAACATCGGCGAAAAAGATTCTTTCACTCCTTTACATGCAGCTGCTTTATTCAACAGTACGAACGTCATTAATTATTTGCTAGAAAACGGAGCCAATGCGAACGCGAAAGTAAACATTCGCAAAATACTGAAGTCGTTTAAGAGAGCTCTGAAAGACGTTAGAGTTACCAACTGCAGCATGAAGACCATCGCTTCGCCGCTGGAGGCCTTCTTTAGTGATTTCTATTTAACTGATTTTGCCTCATATTTATTAACGCCGAGCAATATTCATAGGGGATTGAAGTATACCCCGAACCAGGAGCTGAATAGACATTCGAAGTTCAAGTATTCATTTATTATAAACGTTTTTTCCAACTTCAACTCCATACGGGATAAAATCAATTATGCCAAATCGTATATGGATGAAAAGAAAAGCAAAAATCCCTATTCCGGTATTGATTCGGATTATTTCGTGACTCTACTGAGGAAAGACGAGGCAGAAAGAAAAGTGCACCGATTGAAGCTATTTATCGCCTTCGTATTTTTTTTGTTTCTAGTGATGTCAGGTTTAAGTATCATGTATATATAAAACTACGTTTCCACTGGGCACAAGTATCAGAATTTATATGAGGAACTTGTGTTTTGACAAGTTTTGATACAACTCCTCATACATTTACCCATGTAAATGTGTGAGGTGTTTCAATTTTTACCAGACACCATTGTTCATGCTTGCACCAAAACAGTTGTATCAAAACTTATCAAGTCCCTCATACAAATTCTGATACTTATGCCCAACGAAAACAAAGCTCTACAACGAATTAATATCACGAAACTGTGATGAAACTTTTTTAATAATAAAGATGCTCAACTTGTCTCGCATTGCTTTAATACCATTCTCTTTTATTTATTACACGCTTTAATGAATGGGCCGCCCTTTTCAAGCTTCCATTGAGAAATAACATCGACGTAAAGCCACGAAAGAGAGAATCAGCGTACACGCGGATTGTGGTTCCACGTAGTCAATAGATTCGTTTTTGATTCGCTTTGCAATCACGCAGTGCTTTTTATATCCGCTGTTTTACCACTAAGTAAACGACTTATCTTTAACACATGTGGATCGTCCTTGAAGTTTTTTATAGGCGGGATTTTCGGAACTTATTGTACGGGTTTAACCGCGGCGATCTGTGCGTATTCGGGCGTTCCATTCGGGCGACGTTTAATTTAGAATGAAGAACACACTTCGATTCCTCTTGAGCTAGCAGTGGCTAACATGAAAAAGACAAATATCAATTAAATGTGATGGAATGCGACGTTTTTTCAAAACAAAACCGTACGACGAGGAATTTGTTTGTTGTTGTAATTGTGCGTGATTTTAAATATAAAGGTAAGTGAATTTAGTTATTTATTTAAAAATATGTTGGAAATGATTAGACACGACCAATCAGAATCAGTTTGCAATAACCGGAAGCCATTAATTTTGTATGCGCGTATACCTAACAAAGCCATTCAATGAATCAGCAAGAGTTTATTTAAGAAATAAAACGTGCAAGAAAAAGAAAAGTATTTCAAATGCAAAGTGTTATTTAAATTAACTTAAGAATCTGTACCTGTCGTGTAAGAGATCTTTTGGGTTTTGGAAAAAAAAAGGTAAAAAGGGTTTGTTTTCTTTTGATGCAAAAATACAGTTTCCCCAATTAAACCAATTTTTTATATTTAAAATATTTACATATTTATCTGTTCTTATCTTTTCGTTTCGTTTGTTGATCAATAATCTAATCTCCTGTTGGCAGGAAAAACCAGGATTTTTAACGGCATTCCCAACATGAAAGTAATATGATCTTAAGATACTATTAAAATGAAATAATTTTCGCATAAAACCACGTTACCCCGTGAAAAAATTAAATAAAAAAAAAGAAAATGTTTTTTCTTATTTTTTTTTATTTAAAGAGAGAATGTTAAACAGAGTCGCTAAACGGTTTGAAATCGTGTTATCATTTGTACCCAATATTAAACTCTCACGGACTAGTTATTTTTTCTTAATATTATTAACATTTTGCTTGACTTAAGATAACCCGACCTTGTTACTCCATATACAGTTTGCGAACGGTTGCTAAGGTCATACCTACACTTCATTAGGTTTAGACGGCGTTCTTGTATCATCATGAGGACCGCCTTATCCATGGGGCACTTTAGGCACAGTGTTTAAGAAGAATTTTTGGGGCCTGCGAGAAAGTATTGAAATTAGGAAAAAAGAAAATGACAGGTTTTTTTTTTATTTAGCATCGAACAGTGATAAGGTACTTGTTGAAAACGCACCACAATTTTGATTATATGTTGTAAATCTATTTTTCTTACTGCCTGTCTTTTTTCGTTTGTTACAGCAGATCTCATTCTTATAGCTTTTTTACGTTTATTTCAATAGATCACATTCTTGTATTGTCCTATCGTACTGTTGAGTTCGAAACCTCGAAAGCAAGGTTAGGTACGACAAATTCAAATGTCAAATTAACAACTATAAAGATGATGATGGTTCACAATTCAATTTTCAAAGTCAACTTCGACACCATATTTAAAAGAACACTATATATTACATATTATACAGGCTGATTCAAAATAAGTGTCCGACCCGCTAACCACAGGTAATATATGAAAAAACAAACCAAAAAAAACTATAGTCATGGGGGGTCTGTTATGCATAGTTTTTAAGATAAAATTGGTTGAGATTCTGGTAAATTGTTTGGTGTCCACTGGAATAACTGTATTGCATCACGAAAGCAATAATCTCTCGCAAAGATAAAACACGTGCGTTCACCCTGCACTGAAACTAAAAACATTTTTATTTATGACCTTATTTATGCGGAAAAAATTTATAACGGACAATTCATTTATTGCGGACATCGAACTTGTGGTGCAGACAGAAGAAATGAATCACAATTTTTACAACATACGTAGGGGTACAATTATGATTTTGTCAGTGCAAATTAGTTCTTGTTAGTGTGCGAAACGTTCGTTTAATTTGTATAGGCAATTGATGGAAATTTATTGAAATCAGTGCGTAATAAGATTACCATGGCGGAATATAGCAATGAAGAATTAACAGATATGCTCTTAATTTATGGAGAATGTCATCAGAATGCTAACCAAGCTGCTGCCCTTTACGCAGAACGATTTCCTGCAAGACAACACCCACCGGCTCGGACATTTTTACGTACATTTTACATACAAACTCCGAGAAACAGGCTCGCTTGTGCCACGAAATCGACAACGCGAACGTGTTATAGGTGATTGCAGGTTAGAAATTACCGAAGAAAGTCTTCAAAGTGTCGAAGACGATCCAACATTAAGCACCCGTACTGTTGCGCGTCAACTAAATGTGACACAAGCTACCATATGGCGAATTCTGAACCACCTGATTAATTTTTTGTAGATGGTTATTAGACAATCATCGAGAAACCGTTATTTCCCAATTTCATTCTGTTTGCAGACGAACTGTGTTTTACTCGTGCTGGAATCTTTAATTCACGAAGCAGTCATGTCTGGGCAACAGAAAATCCACATGTGGGCCGTGGTAATCATTTTCAAAGACAATTTTCTATTAATCTGTGGGCAGGAATAATTGAGGATTTTTTAATTGGGCCGTATGTATTGCCACAGCGTTTGACCGGAGATGGGTATTTGGAATTTATTTCTAATACGGTGCCCGAACTGCTCGATGAAGTGAACATACGACGTGATTTGTGGTGGTTACACGATGGTGCACCGCCACGTTTTCAACGTAATGTGCGGGATTTTTTAACAGTTAAGTTTGGAAATCGGTGGATCGGGTGCGGTGGGCCAGTAGCATGGCCTCCCCGCTCGGCTGATATGAATCCCTTAGAATTTTATTTCTGGGGCCACATGAAAAGTTTGTTTTATAAAGACCCCATTAACACGGTTGAAGAAGTTCACAATCGCATTTTTGCCGCAGCAGAAATAATTCGAAACACTGCCAATCGAATGTTTCCTGGGGTACGTGCACCATTCATCAATCGTGCGTCTAATATCATACAACAAGAAAGGGGACCATATCGAGCAACTGTTATATAACGGCATCAAATTCAATGTCGATTATAACAAATTTGCAGTCAAAATAGCTTATTCATTCTTACTACGCGTTTATTGCTACAGTTGCTGACTATGCCAATAAAATTATTTATTGTTATAAAACGATGTCTCGGGAGTTTTTTTACGTAATTTTACAAGCGCCGCACGGCCGCACGTATCACATTCTAATAGTCATCAATGGTATTTAATCAGTTTTGATTTAGGATTCACAAGAGGTTTATTTTTCAAATGTCTCCGATAAATTAATTTTTTTCAATTTCGTACTTACATGATCTTTGTAAGTACGCCCCTAACGGGTCGGACACTTATTTTGTATCACCCTGTATATATTGTGAGTATACTTATAAGTTTAAAGTTGCAAGCTTCAAAAATAAAAATAAATGATTTTTTATGTGTATTTTAACAGAGACAAAAATTAAGAAAAAAGAACAAATGAAAAACAAAAACCAAAACTGAATCGAAAAATGAAAGAAACTTGAAAGGAAAAATATAAATAAAGAAAGGAAATCAAAAACTAAGGCCGAAAAGAAATAAAGAATGGAACGAGGCAAGTGAAAAACAAGGAAAAATGTTAAATGAAAAAGGATCAAATGAAAGCCCAAAGGGAAATAGAAAACTTTATGGAAAGGAAAGGAAAATTCAAATATGAAATGAAAAAATGAAAAACAAAAGGCAAACAAAATTTAAAATAGAAAATAAAACAGTGAAAACTTAATCTAATTAATAAAAAGTAGAAATGGAAAACGAAAAGCAATTGAAAAAGAAACAAATCGGAAACAAAGAGGAAGCAAGTAAAAAATGAATGAGAAACAAGTGACAATTACAATTTCTAACACTGATATATGTCGTTGTTTTTAATTAATAACAAATATTACTGCTAATATTGTAATAAGGAGAAAACTAGTTATGAAAAGAAAATCAGGTGTAAAAAAAAATGTAAAACTAAAAGGAAAAGGAAAATTAGGGGAAAAAAACAAATAAATTTTTCGAAAAGTCGTTTCTTTAGTTTTAGTAGCGTGAGCAACTGATGGACAGTGATACCAACTTAAGAGTGTTCCCCCTAAATTTAGCGGTAAATTTTTCTGAAAGAGGTTTTTAAGGGGAAAATTTTTCTAAGGTTATTTTTGGAGGGAGAAAAGAAGATTAATATAAACCTTATGTATGATACAAATTTGAACGTTGCGATTTTTTACTAATGAAAATATTTGTAATTCCTCTTAAAACATTTTGAAATGTATAATTGGTTGCCTGACGTGGCGGTCTTATTCGAATGTTTGATAATAAATTTTCGTACGTTACGCCTTCCCTTAATATTTATATTATTTTGTTTCGTTAAGTAATATTGCAATTTTTTATTGTTTTAAAATTTACCGGCTTTGGACATTTATTCACATGAACCAGAAAAAAAATTACTGCCGCCGATACTCAGTCAGGAAAATTGCACTGTAGCAAAGGCAACAATTTGTTTTTTTTATTGCAACTAGAATAACAACATACTTTTTACTTAAAGTATTTAAAAAAGAAAATTTAATTTATTTCTCTCTATCTAATGGTGACTTGCTGTCAGCTTTTAAGATATTTTTCAATGCAGTTATCGAATGCTCGCATTCTCACGGTCCTCACGGTCATGGCTTCCTGACATTAAGAGCCGTCCGCCACCTGTATAGCTCCTGCATATGTCACATTTTACTACAAAATATAATTCAGAGTTTATTTTATTGATTTTTTTTTAATTTCATTATTTACTTAGTTAATTAAACATGTAATATTACTCCTTAAGAAACACAAATTTAAAAAAAAATGGCAACAGTTAAGAAAACACCACATTCTTTCAAATTTCACAAATATTTAATGAAGATAGTGAAAGGAAAGAAAACAAGTAACAATAGGAAACACCTGAAAATATTGAATTTTTTTACGTTTTTTTTTCTAACAAATGTACAACTTTTTATTTAATAAATCTACATCTACATCTTGATTAAATTAGTTAAACCAATAATTTTATTATTTACGCGTTTCAATATAACATAATTCTATAAATTAGACTTGAGAATTGGCTTTTAATTATCGGGTATCCCAGGGAACCTGAACTATAGGGAATTAACATGGGATTTCACATATTGTTAATTTTTATCTCCCCAAAACTAAATGCTCTAAAATTCGCGTTATATCTGCTGGTTCTCGAACGAATACAACTTAATGTTTGAAATTATATCAGAATTATTTAAATTATTGAATTAAATTATTGTTCTAATAGTCTCCATTTTTAACGTTTGATTTAAGCAAGCAAGTCGGCCAAATTGCACAGTCTTCCGGCTTCCGCTCGGATACCTCGTATTCGAAACCCATCGCGTCTCTTTTATTAGAATTGTTAATCATCTGAATTTATAAATTCTGAAGTAAAATAACAACAATTGACTAATTAATTTAGCCTTTCTACTTCTTGTTTTCTATATGAAAATAATCTGAACAATGTCAATTATTTGCTTCAGGTCTCCTAAACATCAATGGATTCCGTTAATATCCCAACTGCAGAATACAGAAAAGAATTTATTAAAAGTTTCGTAAAGTCATTTGAAACGAGACTAGACAATTATGAAGAAGAACTACAAAATAAGAAAACTAAAACCGGAACCACAGCAGGAGCGTCCGGGGGAATAGGAGCTGCGATAGGTGGAGCGGCCGGAAGTTTATTAGGTGCTCCAGGACCGGGGAGTGCGGCAGGAAGGAAGGTAGCAAACTTAATTGGAAATTATTTCGGAAGCAAGACACATAAAAATAAGGCGGGGAAAATCAACGAATTCATCCACCCTTACAGGGACGATGACTTTCGAAGATTATTAATGAAGGCTGCTTCGGTTTCCTTTCACTGTTACGAATGTCAGTTTATGAAAGTCAGTTACACAGGAGGATGGAGTGTAGCCATGAATCGCCTTGCAGAAGAAGCCGTGGACAGATTAATTAATTACATCAACGATGTCGCTGACGTAAACGACGTGACGTTTTCCGTCGATTTTATAACCCAAGGTATCGTTCTTGGCAAACCGAAGGAATACATCAAAAACAAAATACTAAAGAATAAAATCCAGTTTAATTCCCTCGAGTGCAAGATTGCAAATATCTTTGGCAAAGTGGGCTTGAAGGTCACGCAAGAAGATTCAACTTCCAAATACTACCGCAAGAAAAACAATGAAAGTCACACTGAGAAATACGGACATCGACTTCTGTTTAATTGGGAACTGGAAAAGCTTGATGAAATAATTAAAAATTATATTGAAGAAGACTGCCCGAAAGAAATATTTATCTACACTGACCAATCAATGGTGGAAGAAGTCGACGATATATTGGAAGATGTGAACAAGACCGATCCACTGTTGCTCCCTGATATAATACAAAATGAAATTCGAAAAACCCACGAAGAAAGCAAGAGTGCTTTAAATCTAATGAATCAAAAATATGATGAGGTTGTTAATAACGTAGAAAGAATCCATGTGCAAACGACTTTCATCCAAGAAGCTCTGAAACTATCGTTGTCTAAGGCAGATAAAACTGCTTCAATCTGGTTTGATGTGATCAATCCTGTCAAAGCATTTACTGGAAGAACAACCGAATTAGATGATCTTCACAGTGCCTTACAGGGTGAAAAAAGGCAAATGGTGATTTCGCAGACTGCGGCCATAAGCGGATTAGGTGGCATTGGTAAGAGCGAGCTGGCTAGGAAGTACGCAGAAAAATTCAGCAGTTTTTACGAAAATGTTGTTTGGATCAGTTCCGAAACCCAGGAGAGTTTGAAGGAATCATTTCAAAAATTAGCCAGGGAAATGGACATCCCGCTAGTTGAAAAAGTAGACTTGAATTCCTACCAAGAAAGAAACATTATTTTCGTCGTCAAAGACGTCTACAAGCGCTTCAGAAATTCGGAGAGTTTATTTATTTTTGATAACGCCGAGGACTACTTGGATATAAAACACTTTCTTCCTGTAAGCTTATCACCCAACGATAAAAAACCTTACTTATTAATTACTTCTCGCAATTGCAATTGGAGATTGGGGGAGGAAGGAAAGGTGGAAGTCCTACCGTTGAAGGATTTTGAAGTTTGCGAAGCCATAGAATTTATAAAAACCGCGTTGGAAATAAATCACAGCGATTATGATGATAATATTAAAGAACTAGTTGAAATGTTGTACTGTTTTCCTCTGGCTTTGCAACAGGCACAGGCGTGTATTCAGGAAAGAAATTTCGAAATGAAATTGAAATCAGATGGGGCGTTTTCGATCAGAGATTACATAACAGAATACAAGAACACGGCCAATAGATCAGAATTTTTAAATTTCTCGACCAAACACGGAAACGACCGTTACATCAGGACCGTGTATACAACCCTAATTATTACGCTTGATAATTTGAAGCACAAATTGAATGGTGCATCGGCACTGCTAATTGTTGAAGTACTGGCGTATTTTGCTTCGGATAGAATTTCCGTTGAGAAAATCTTCTCTAAGTTATTGAAGGGCAAAGACTTGTGGGCAAGCGTTGAGCTACTCGCAAAGTATTCGATTATCAATGTTACAAGAGGATTCGCGAGTGTTCACAGGTTGGTCCAAGAAGTTATAAGGTTAGAACTGGTGAAACGGAAGAGAGAGATCAGCGTATTAAGGCAGGCCTTAAAAGTAATAAACAGAACGGTGTACATAATTGAGGATGACATAACTCATTTTATATCAGTTTGGAAACACACTGTAAATCACGATAATCTAATTGACGAGTTCTTTTTCCGGTTTATGTATGGAAAAGGGAAAAACAACATCCTGCACTTGCTCGCTGAAAGTGGCGAGACTAAAGTCACCAAGACGATTTTATCAAAGTTGAGGGCAAAATATTCCCATAAACTGCAAGACATATTAAATGAAACTGACCAGTACGGTAGGACCCCATTTTACATGGCCGTTGAAAATAATCACTTGGAAACAGCAATGGTGTTAAAAAATGAAGGCGCAAACGTTGATATGCCATCTAGCATTGCTTATGACTCGTTAAGCACGAGAAGGACTTCTGGCTGGACGCCACTTCACGTTGCTTCTTACAAAGGTTTCGTCGAGATTGCTACTTTTCTTGTCAACGGCGGTGCTAACACCAATCTTGCTGATAGTTTACAACGGAAACCGATAGACTTAGCAGTTGATGCCGGTCATTCAAAAATCGTGCAAATTTTGAATCCTGGTGGTTATGACCATTTGCTGCACACAGCTGTGAGGAATGGGAAACTGCACGACGTTAAACTACTCTACGAAAAAGGTGTGAATTTGAACTGGAGGTTAGCAAATTGGACTGCACTGCACATAGCTGCTTTCAGTGGATATTTGGAGATAGCAAAATTTCTAGTGGAAAATGGGGCAATAGTGGATGATTCTAGTGACGATGGGTTTACTCCACTACACGCAGCTGCATCAAGCGGACATTTATCAACGCTGCAATATTTGATAAGCAAAATAAACTATGATATTAGCGATATAAGGAACGAAGACGGATGGGCACTCATACATGCCGCTGCACAAAACGGCCATTTAGATGTGGTTAAATTCCTCATCGAAGATATGAAGCAGGATAAGAACATGACCGACAAGAAAGGCACTACGCCTTTACAGACGGCGGCCTTCCATGGTAAACCAAACGTAGTTGAATACCTCTTAAGCAAAAATGTACAGGTCAACGCCGAAGATGTGCTAGGGAGTAATATTTTGACTTCCGCCGCAGTAAACTACCACATTCAAATCATCAAACTTTTAATGACGTGCAAAGAAATAAGGATTAGGAATACACCCATTAATGAACGAACCTTGTTTGGTAGATTAAACTTCACAGTGCTTCACTTACTTGCGGCCTACGATGGATTAGAAATCTTCAGGGATTTAGTTGAAAAACACAACATGGATGTTAACGTTGGAGAAAATGTAAGTTTAACTCCGCTACATGTAGCCGCATTATTTAACTGTATGAACGTCATAAATTATTTAATCGACACAGGAGCAAACATCGACATTAAGATAAACGTATCGAACGTAATCGACATATTTATTGAAATCGTAAACGACGGCGCCATAGTAAATTCGAGCATGAAAACAGTCGTCTCGGTACTATTTAATTTCGTTAGATATTTCCGCTTCGGAAGTCTATGTTCTTTTTTGTTAACGCCTGCCAATATTCACAGGGGGTTGGGATACAATCCACATCCTGCGCTCAGCAAACACTCCAGGTGGTACTTCTGGTGTATCTTAAGGATTTTTTTTAACTTGAAGCCCATCAAAACCCATATTAGTTACGTCAAGTCTTATATGGACGAAAAAAAATATAATAATTCGTATTCGGGGACGGACGCCGATTATTTCATCGCCAAAGTAATCGATGGTGACCAAAAGTTCCCAACTGACACAACCAAATTGACATACATGTTCTATGTTGTGATTTTTTTGTTTGCGTGTATTGTCGTAATATGTGCTGCCATCAATTTGTGATTTTATACTAAGATGAAATATGTGATTTACGTTTATTTTTAATAAATTGAAATGAGACTGTTTTTTTTTTTTTTGTTTTGTTTTGGAACTTCCATGAAATCATCTGGGGCCAATCAAAGATGGCATGATCATGATGTGTAATGCAAATCTGGGAATAAACCCATTTTTATTTACTCACCCGAACAGCGAAAAACCTGATAAGATTAGATAAATTTATATACAATGTTTTGGCCATCAGATTATACCGAATAAACGCCGAAACCCATGAGTGAACACAACCATTGTTGTAACGGTGTCTTTAAGTGCGTAAGAAGTTTTACTGAACATTATGTAAGTAGGTCTTTATTTTCTTTAAATACACAGTTAGTGTTTTCCCGACTCGGTATAGTTTGCTAAACTATGATTCATCACATTTTTGGTCAAGTTTCAGAACATCAAAAGCATCTATCCAATCAAAGTTTTTATTTCAATTTGTCTTGTGGTTTGTTCTCGCATTTTTTTGGCATTCCAATATATGTATGTAGATGATTTCTTAGGTAGAGAACGACAGACACTTATACAAAATCATCTTGTTTGGATGTGGAAGCTCTTACAAACATAGAATACGTACTCAAAAGAACGTATGAGTAGATCATATGCAATATCTAGAAACTTCCAATTATTTAGCAATTGAGTGTTTCCTTGGATTATATATTGCAATCATTAATTAACGGATGATAGTATCATTTATTATCTAAAACAGTAATAGGTATGATAAGTGCACCTTTACTTATTAGATATTAACGCAAATACTTGAATAATAAGGATTCGATTATTTTTATTCACGAACATTTTTTTACTTGCAGTTTAATATTAATACATTTGATTTCATGTGTATAATTTATTACAGGAGGTTCTTTTAAATTCTAAACATGCTTACATATGGAAATCACATTCAATCTTAACTATCGTCACCTTGTTAACGCTAATACGCATTGAATAGAAAACGTTCGAACGTTCTGTGATTGTTCTTTTACCGAACGTTTAGTTTCATTTTAACAAAACGAGTTCGTTGTAATAAACAATATTCAAATATGTATTTTTATGTAAAGAAATTTTAGAGCAAAGATGAAGAAAATTAACTATACAGGATGACTGACAAAGAAAAACCACGATAAGAAGCGATATCCGAGAGTATGGGAAAAATGTTTTAAAAATTTTTTTCTAGCTTACTTTTCGAGAAATAATTGATCCAAAATTAGCTCCTAAACGACGATGCGTCTCTAGTTAAAAAATAGAGGAACAGATGAACGAAATAAAAGTTTTATGGTAGCCACGGCAGCAAACTGTGGGGCCAGAGTAACGTTATCATCTCAAAAATAACAAAAATTAAAATCTGCATTGCGATCTGCAATACTAATTTTCTAATACCCAATGAATAGAAGTTATGTAATCCAATTAGAAAAGTTATTAAAACGTTCATTGGGATTACTTGTAAGACTGAGAATTTCGGAGTTCGATGCGATTGGAAAAGCGGCTACTTTGAGCCTCATTTACGTACTTATGATGCAATTAAAATATGAAGTGTTATATTTCATTGGAAAGAGCATAGTATTAAAGCAACTGTACAAATATGTAAAGTAATATAATTTGCTAACTGTTTTGATTGCGTACGTTAACGTTATTGTTTATATTAACGATAACAAAGTTACTATTAATGGAAGAGATGCGTGTTGCGTTTATTGAACATGGCAAGCACGCATCCACTGCTGAAAACTACATCAAATCTAAATTTTCACTATCCGATGCGAATTTAACATGCATTATTACGAACATACATAAATTTTACTGCCAAGTTTCAGAGAGAGATAGAAGAGTGCTCAAAGAATTAAAGACAGATTTTTAAAGGATAATGAAGTCTGGCTTACAGGTGAATTTTCTATTCATTTGGATGAATTGGAGGAACCTGGTTCGTCATCAGGAGGCAAACGAGGCCCTGCAAAAGTTATGAAGAATCATCTGATAAAACCAAAAAACGAAAAGCAATGAAACTATTTCGTGAAACAGGATTCGATTCACTTTATTTTTCATATGTTCAAGGATTGCGTTCTATTGCTGAAGCTAAGGAAGCTACAATAGTACAATTGATAAGTACAAAGTGTCATAGATAGAATTCATCAAGCTCTTTTCCAATTGTCGACTAAAATGTGAATAATTCTCAGAAACATAGACATGAATTTATTATTAACGTTATTTAAATTTAATGATAATAATAATACAAATATGAAATGTATTATGAGTTATGTCGAACAGAAATGTGCAAAGCAAAAGTATATTCTTACCACAACATAATCCAATGCACACTCGAGACACTTTAAAGTACCTCCTTCGGAAATAAAAAAAAACATTGAGTGTTTAATATATATACAACATTTTATTTTTCGCTAGATTTATGTATACAGGATCACTGACAATTATTCCGCCAAAGAAAAACCACGATAAAAAACGATGTCCGAAAGTTTGGGACAACGTTAAAAATATTCTCTCTAATTCCGTTTTCAAGAAGTAATTGATCAAAAATTAGCAACAAAACGACAGTACACGTCTGGTTAAAAAATAGAGGGGCAGATAAACGAAATAAATGCCCTCATAAAAGTTTTATGGCAGGTCCGACGGCGTGGCATCGACCGTAAACTTGACTTTTAAGTGGAATTTCACGCCAACTGCGTTGGCCGATGCCAAGAAGTACAAACTACAAAATATTTATTTGACAAATTCAGGCAAATCACCTATGTAAACATTTTTTGACAATCGCAATTTAAAACATCGTAACCTGTTAATTATTATAAATGCGTTTTGTGTGTGACGAATTATTATTAACACGAATCTATTCAAGATGCGTTTGCAACTCTATACCTTGTGTTTTTGACGCACTGGTTGTAAATTGTTTTCCGTTCTACCGTAAGCGTTCTTTTCACTTTAAATAATGTGTTCGACTTTGAATTAAATTCTTAATTAATTACGAACTATTCCATAAAATTATTTTAAACATGATCCCGTAATCTGTTCATTCATTCACGTACGCGATTTGATTAAAAACTACGCATATCACCACCGACGTTTAAAACAGCTGTAAGACACAAAAACAGAGAACAAATCAGGGTTGCCAGATGAAATTTTGCAATTTTGTTTCAAAATTCCCTACATTTCCCTAACCTTAAGGAAGGCAACTTATAAATCACCAAAGCGGGACGGGTGTAGGAACACACACCTTAATTTTTTTATTTATCGGACGAGTATTTAAGTATTTAAGTAAAAAATAAATGAAAAGTTTGAATCGCGACATCCTGCGATCACTTTTTGACACAACTTTGCACAGGAAATGACAAATTGCAGCTAGTTTGCTATTTAATAATTCTTCTCATACAAGGCGACCAATCGTACTGTCAGAGCATATTGAAAGATTTAAAAAAATTTGTTGCAAATCGGTTTTGATTGCAGTGAATCCCACGAGCATCCTCTGTACAGTTGTTTCGGTCCTATTTGGGGCTTCGTCAGCAGAAGCGTAGCTCGAGACTTTCACTGCAAACCAAACCTACAATTTGTCATTTCCTATACAAAGTTGTGTCAAAAAGTGATCGCAGACACGAATAAAACTATTGATTATTATTACATCGCATTTGCGAATAACCTTGGACAGGTCGATTTGGTTTGCAGTAGAAATCTCGAGCTACGCTTCTGCTGACGGGGCCCCAAATAGGGCCGGAACAGCTGTACAGAGAATGCTCGAGGGATTCACTTCAATCAAAACCGATTTGCAACAATTTTTTTTTAATAAAAAACCATGTGACTGTACTTCATTGAGGACTTCCCCGATTTATATTTAAGTATTTTAAACAACTCACATATTAGTTTTCTCAGGTCAATGTAATTTAATTATTTATTATCTTAATCAAAAATTTTTATATTTTTTTAAAATAATATCTTATTTCTCTTATTTAAATAATATTTTACCCTTTGAAGGATTTGTTTCAGATTTCCCTAGATTTTGGTACAAAACAAAAATTCCCTTTTTTCCCTGAACACCTCTCAATTTCCAAAACCTAAGGAAAATTCGCTAGGCATTGCAAGCCTAGAGCAAACAATATATAGTGCACAGCCGCGTATTAACCACCGCCATCACCAAATTTAAATCCTTGCGACTCCTTGAAGCAGCTCTAGTAAATAATCCCTTAGAATTAACAAAAAATTATTTACACAACTTGCCAAATTTTTGCCCCTATTTCATACGCAATTCCGGTTGTTTTAAGAGTGTTAAACGTGTAATAAAATGAATTGAAATGTGTGTCAAGGTCGCATTGTGTTCAGGCGAGTAGTTAAAAAAATGTACAGTTTTAGTTTACTGCCGCATTTGTAGCGTCGTATTTCGTATGCAGTGCCGCAGCTTGATTTGGGGGTAACTTTTTCATTAATTATGATTTATTATTTAATTAAACTGTTTGCAAGAGTTTTTTTTTAACATTTTTGCCATAAATAATATTTTTTTGGCGAAACAATTGTCAGTCACCCTGTATATTTAATGCAAATAATTATTTAAAAAAATGTAATGGGAAAAAATCTTTCAATTTATTTGTAAAAATGTTTCAAGCAATAAATTTTCGTTGTTTGCTCACCATGTAGACTCGATGAGTCGAATTAGCTGTTATCTTATCACTTCCAGGAAGTATTTTTCGCATTTTGACTAGGTATTCACTGCTATCAATATTGATATAGCTTTGAAATAAACGAAATTAAAAATCAAACGCTTAAACTGATCTTTGTGTTTTCATTTTTAATAGTGTCCTGACAATTACTCATCTTATTGTTTTCGTTAGTTTCGTTCATTACATATTCACGATAAACTACAAGTGTAAAAAATTCGAAAACAAAAAGAATAAAATTAAAACTATATATTATCTTTCAGCATGTCAGGTAGAGTGGTAACGGACGCTCTTGGTCTCAAAGCACCGGAAATACCCGAAGATAATCTGAACATTACAAGTATGTTTTTAAGAGGAAGAAACTAATTATTATTATTAATGAATTTTCCGTTGCAGTTCAGATAAACGGTGCAGAGCCCCCCAACGAGGAAACTGAAGGTAGGTAGTTTGGTTCAAACACAATTTGATCAAATAAAGAGAACTCTTATCGTAGTTTTAGTACAAGTGCAAAAGAGAAGATTTATTGAGAAACCAAACCAAATCCATGATTCGTTCGAATATCCCAGAGAGGGAAGCGATCCCGGGTTACTGGTCATATTCAATCAAGAAGAATTTTGGACTAATAATCCCAAAAGACAGGGCACCAGAAAGGATGTCGAGGACCTCATCATCACCCTGGGAAGGCTCGGCTTTAACATCCACGAGGAGTATATATTTCACGACCTCACAAGACAAGACATACTTGATGAAATAGACAGAAGTAAGTTGCAGTTTTCTTGCATTCCGATTCTACTTTGTTGCTCTTTATTTCTAGTATGTAATTTAGACCATTCGGCAAGGAACTGTTTAATAGTTGTTTTTTTAACGCACGGATACACAGAGGATATGCTCTGCGCCAAGGATGCGGAATTGCAGGCGAAAGATATTTGGGAAAAGTTTGCCCTGTGTGAATCTTTGAGGAACAAACCCAAGCTATTCATTTTTCAGGTGAGTGAACTTTCATTTCTTTTATATTAAAAAAAAAGACACTATTGGTTTAAGGCTTGTAAAGGTGACAGAAAGGGCGAAGCATTTAACGATGACAGTAGAAAAACCCAAATCAACGAGGACCAATTTAAGATTGTCCCTAAAAATATTTTCACCACACTTCTAGGACCAGACATGTTATTGGTGTACGCTTCTGTTGAAGGTGCAACTTTTATTATTGTAAAAACTCTGTGGTACATTTCTTAAAATTGTTTTAGGAAACGTTTCCTTTAGGAACGAAGAACGAGGGACTTGGTTCATACAAGAATTATGCAGAAATTTCCTGGCTTACGGCAGACGAGATGATGTGGTCAGTTTAATTATACGAACGTCGAAATGTGTGGCTACTTACGACGTCGTGGAAAATAACATAATGTACAAGCAAATGCCCACGTTTATATCGACTTTAAAAAAGAAGTTTTATTTGGTTAAGAGTAAAGACAGGAATATTACTCTGGCCATTAAGAAGAGGCAAGATGAAATTGTACAACTTTTGGAAACTCTTCAAATTAGAGTAAACGCGCTGTATGAAACTTCTAATAAAAGAAAAAATAAATGACGATGAAGCGGGATAGGTTACGTTTTGAGTTATTTATATTTGAGTTTATTTAAAAATATCATTCTTATTGTTATTGCAACAATACAGTACAAATACAAAGCTAAATAAAATATGATTGCGAAATGAAATATTATTATTCAAAAGCATGTTACCCTCCTATATTCCCCATATTCTCAACGAATATCAAAGAAATAATAAAAAAATTAAGAGGAAGATTTATTTTATGCATAATATGAACATAAAAATACAAATTAAGTAACATTTTCAAGGACGCCAAGGTTTTGAAGGCTCCGTCACTGATGATTTCCTAATCGCAGGTCTTGGAGAATTTTGTTTCTTCAAAGTGGACTTTCTTTCAGGTGCTGTCGCCGAATCAGTAACGGTAACAGAGGTTCTTGCTTGAGAAGTACTTTTCTGCGTGGAAGATCTCTTCACTTGCCTTTTGCTACCACTATCCACTTCCATGGTGTCTTCCGTTGATGAATTAGAATTATTGTTTCCAATTCGCGTGATCTTGTTGACTATTTTTCTAAACGAGGAAGTTGGTTTCAGTTTTTTCCGTTTCACATCGTTCTCTTCTAATTCCGCTATTTTTCTTTGGAGTTCTGAAATCGTCCTCATGACGCGATCCTGTTGGTTGTCTATGTCCAGGAAGTGATCTCTATACGTGCTACTCGCTATGAAAAATTTTCTAGTTAGGGTTGATATTATAAGGGGCCTTTTCTCATCGGTGGGGTCTGTGTGAGTTATCATGCTAATGATATCATCCCTTCGTCCAAATTTTTCAAAATTGTTGCAAAGATCGCTGATAAATTTTAATCTCGCTTCTCCAGTATCTAAAACAAAAAATTATTCTTCCTAAAATCACTTATGAACAGATACACAAACTCACCTTCAACTTTCTTATAAACAATTAACATATCCGCTTCAGAAGGTATATCATACTCTTGCTTATCCGTGTAGATTACGTGTGTATCCACGGTTACTTTTTTCTCTAATTTTTTACTTGCCTAAAAAGTAAACAATAATGTAGGCAATTACAAAAATAATTTTAAAAATGTTACCTGAAAAATGAATATTTTTGGCTTGTGCTTTAAACTTCGACAGTTGATAAATGGTATCCATACATCCTTCGTAGAAATTGTATATACAGGGTTCTCTTGCGGTATAAAATTGTCATCCCTTTCAATTTCGCCCAAAAATATGACGATCAGGCAGGATTTGTAGGTGAAGTCTTTCTCTGAAACTATTGCAATCTATTAAATCAAAGTACAAACAAATAATCTGGGTTTCAAAAAAAAATCCTGAAGGAGTAGATGCAGAACTTTGAAATTGCGTGAAAATGACAAACGCATGCAGGCAAACAAATGATTAAATTGTCAATTAAGTCTAACACTATTTATTCAAATAAAAATTAATAATGTGTTGCATTTCCTCGTACTCTTATATATTCAGCAACCCTTTTCGGCATGCTGAAAATCAGGTGGTCGATTGTCTCTTGAGGGAACTCATTCCAGGCTACCTGCAGTTATTGACGCAATTCGTCTAGCGTGTTGGGAGGATGAAGTAACTGACGCAGTCTTCTGTCCATCATGTCCCAGACAGATTCGATTGGGTTTAAATCCGGTGATCTTGGAGGCCAAGGCAAAATGTTTACATTGTTTTCTGCTAGGATGTCTAAAGTTACGTGGGCAATATGAGGGCGCGCATTATCATGCTGGAAGACAGGCTCTGGAAGGTTTTGAAGAAATGGAAGAACAACAGCCTCCAGAACTGTATCAATGTAATGCCTCGCGTTTAGTGAGCCCAAAATGAATACTAATTGTAAGAGAAACTTGCCTCCGTAGCATATTGCCCCCCACACCATTACCCCAGGAGTTAAAACTGTATGGCGACGCTGAGCATACTGTAAATTTTGCCTCTGGCCTCTCGGTCGTCTAATCCGTACACGCCCATCAGAATGCCACAAGCAAAATCTGGATTCATCACTAAAGATGATTTCTTCCCATTCGTGGTCCCATTGCTGCCTTTCTTAACTCCACTGCAGTCTGGTAGCTTTATGTTGTATTGTCATAGGTAGACGAAAATAAGGACGATATGAGTGCAGTCCCCATGAACGTATTCGGCTATAAATCGTGCTCATAGACACTCTTCGACCAATTGCTCTTACCCAATTGATTCCAACAGCTCGTGATGGTTCTGAAGGGTTCTGAATTGCACTTCGTCTTCACAGTCTTGTGTTGCTCTGGGACGGCCACTACCTTCACGACGAGCTTCTAGGTGTTCTTCCTGCCAATCTCTCCAAATTCGTCTCACAGTGGTGTGCGATCGACTTACACGTTTACCAATTTCCCGAAAGCTTAAGCCAGCTTCGTGCATCTCGATAGTTCGCCCTCTTTCAAAGAGTGTAATTTGGTGAAACTTTGCACGTCTTCGCACTCGTGGCATTGTTAGAATCACCAACATTACACCAGTAAAAAGGCAAACTAATACGAGGATAAAGAAGGTAACTGAAACAAAGACTTGTCCGGTGATAACTAAGAGATAACTTCTTCGAAAAGTGACAAATGGCTGTCAATATTTAATCATGCTTTGGTTTCCATGCACTTTCTATTTCCATGCAATTTTAAAGTTCTACGTTTACTCCTTCAGGGTGGTTCATTTTTTTTTTTTTGAAATGCAGAATATTCAAAAATAATTCAAAACTTAATTTGTTTTCCAAATCTTTAAAATTTTTTTTTTGTTTCCTAGTATAATAAAAAAAAAATTTTTTTTTATTAGATTGGGTTAGTTTCTGCTTTGTATTGGTACTGAACTTCCGCATAATGATAACTTAATCATGGGACACGAAATTCTTTTCATATTCATTATTGCACTCATAGATAAACGTCTATCTTTTGCGTTCGAAACTTAAATAGTCTCCATATTAAGTACAGCACTACCAAAATCTTTAATCGTGTGCTTTCGTTTATTGCAAAAACAAAACTATTTGGGCAAGGAATTTATTGGTAAATAATGTGAAACTAAGAGGAAAATTCCACATAAAAAATATCTGGACGAAAGATCCAATAAAAATACGTACGGAAACTCTCCAAATTGTAAATGACATTTTTAAAATACTTAACAGGATTTAATAGTAAATATTTCTCAAATATGATTCATAGAACAAAATCGGACAATATCCCGTGATAACAGAGCTGTATTAAGTTTTGAAAATTATTTTTGTCTTTAAAATTCAAAGAGTACTCACTTGCTTTCAACTTAAGTTCAACTTGCTTCTTGCTAGTTATAAAATCTAAATTCTCACTTGGTATGTCATATCCATACACATCCAAAATGTCTAACAAGCTCCTCGTGTTAGAGGCATCCGTCTTTTTGGGGCCCCGAAAAATGTACACCTCGCCATTGCCTTCGCTGTTTTCATACTCGTCTGGGATGAGCTCCGTCGAGGGTTTTATTTCGAAGAGTTTCACATCCTCGAGATCATCTTCAGAATAGGAAACCTGCGACAACCTTGGATCTGGATGTAATAGTTCCGAATCGTCCGCAATCATGACACCTTCAGTGGACGCAATGCTAAATGAAAGTACATACTTCCCAAGATCAGTTTAATCTTGCACTGAAGTGTCGACGGTTCTTTGTCAGATACTTTATCAGTTTTATCAATTTCGATAACGTTTTATGTGTATATAAAACGATCGAAGGTCGCATTAGCCTCAATATGGCCTTAAATTTACAATGCATTTTGGATATGCAATTATTTAGGCTTTACATAAATGTGCCCCATGATATATTGCACTTTTTTAGATCAATTGTAAACATAAACTTAAAACGTATCAAACAAACATTATAATATAAACTATTAAAAAAAAATAAACATTACTCGGAATTCGATGATAATAGAATTGATAAAATATCTAAAATGTATTACAGAAAAACTGAACACTTGAAATAAATTTTATTTCAGCTATTATCTTAATTTTCCCTCCAAATAAAAACACTAGATTAATAAATTATATAATTTATTTTTTCTATACTGTCAAACAAAAGCTTAAAAAGTTACATTTTCTTGATTAAAAAAGTAAAATTAATGTTTTGAAATAATTATTAGTGTATGTACAGCCGTGCTACGACTTGACAGTTTTGAACGCCTAGTATCACAAGGTTTGCGTACCTTTTATGTGCGCATGACTGTACATATAATACTGTATTAGAATTGTACAATCTTCCACCACTTCCACTGAATCAAAAATAAAATAAAGAAGTGTAATATTAAAAATCAAAATAAAAATAAAAGAAGAAAAATAATAATATTAAAAAAAATAGTAATAAACGAATAAATATAGATATGAAGTTTTGCCTATATTTTTGAGGTTTCGATGCTGATGACTTTCTAACCACAGGTCTTCGAGAATGTCGATTACTCATCGAATCAGTCAGACTTACAGCTTCCGTTGCTTGAGATCTAGTTGACCTCCTCCTGACTTGCTTTTTGCGAATACTCTTTGCTACCTTAAAATTCGGATTTAGTTTTTTCTGTTCATCCTCTAATTCTACAATTTTTTTCTGGAGCTCTGAAATCGTTTCCATAATGCGATCATGTTGATCGTCTATGTCTAGGAAGTGATCTCTGTAGGCGCTGCTTGCAATAAAAAATTTTTTAGTTAGAGTTGATATTACGAAAGGCACTTCTTCATCGTTATGATCTGTGTGGGTCACCATACTGATAAAGTCATCTCTTCGTCCAAATTTTTTGAAATTCTCGCAGAGTTGATCAATAAATTTTAATCTTGCTTCTCCGACATCTACAGCAAAAGATTTACAAATATTACAGTATTTGTGTATAATAATAAAACATTTATTATTATTCAAACATCTACCTAAGAGCTATTATAAACAAAATCACTAATGAATCTTTCAAATTTTGTTATAAATTTATACAGGCTGTTTCAGTGATGATGCACCAAACTTCGGGGAAACGTTTCTGATATTATTTGGAACAAAATATTTTAATGCAATTTTGGAATCGGAGCAACTTGAAATTTCCATTAATTGGAGTCGATGTTTTTAGAAATACTGTAGCGATTTAAATCTCTGTATCCGTGAAACAAAACGAACGATTTAAATTTATTTATGAATGGCACACGGCTGCAAGAAGGCAATAAATCCATCGTAAACGAAAAAATGTATGAGAGGCTTTTAATTCTACCCTTGACTGCAAAACGTGTTAGAGATAAAAACTTTGAAAGCGATTTAAATCTCTATGTCTGTGAAACAAAACGAGCGATTTAAATTTATTTATGAATGGCACACGGCTACAAGAAGACAATAAATCTATTGTAAAGGAAAGAATTTATGAGAGACTTTTAATTTTGTCCTTGACCGCAAGACATGTTAGAGGTGAAAACTTTGAAAGAATGTGCATTTATTAGCGTACATTTTCGTTGCACTGACATTTATGCAAACCGTAATTACATCAAATTTGTCGAGTCTTAATAATGTACGATAATTAATGTTTGTAATGGGTTTTTATTTATTCCTGTATCCAACGTGTACCTCATATGATGTACACAACTAAGTAATTGAACAATTGACTAAAATCGGTACAATTAATAAATTAGCCTCCCGTGCTTATGTTGGGGTCATTCTCAATCATATTGAGAAGCTCTTCTTCTACGTTTGCAACGAGAGGTGGCCGCACCACGCCCCTGACTCCTTGTTCAGGTAAAAGAGAGCCTGCGTCGCGTAGTCGCTGAGCTACCCGGATAAACGTAGGATAATGCGGATGTCGTTCACGATTACAAAACCGGTTCGCATACAGACGTACTGCCAATCGCGCATTTCCCCGACATTACTCGTATAACAAATGCATATCTGCGTATTCTCGTAACATGAAATCGCTCATCGTAAACACACCAATACATATACAAACATACTTACATACTCTAATAAACTTAAAAATGAAAAGTATAAACATGTCAAATTAACGGAAATTATGGTTCGTTAATAAGAACGGACTAAATGTATTTGATCATATCATCTGAGGCGCGACATTTTATGGGGCAATAAAGCAATAAACCGATTCTTTGAACGAGGGTTAAGGCAGGTTAAGAATTCTCTTCGTCCTCATCTATTGTATGTTTTAAAAATATACGATTCTCCTCTCTCTTCGTTTTTCTCAAAATGTATTCGATTAAAAAAAATTTATAGAAAACTTTTATTTCTTTTCTACCATCATACCGAGTTTGGTGCATCTAGCTATATATTCATAGAGCACAAATATGTTAGTTTCATGAGAACATTAGAATATTTTACGTACTTTTATGTTTTTTAGAAATGGTACATAAACTCACCATCAAGTTTCTTATACACAATTAACATATCCGCTTCGGAAGGTATGTTATATTCTTGCTTATCTGTATCTACATGTGAATCCGCAACTAATTGTTCGATTTTCTTACTTGCCTAACAAGTAAACAATGGGTTACTATTGTAACATAATTTGACAAATTTTACCTGAAAAATGAATATTTTTGGCTTGTGTTTTAAACTCTGACAGTTAATTATTGGGGCCCATACGTCTTTCATCGAAATTGTGCGTGTAGTATCATTCGTCGGTATAAAGTTGTCATTCGTTTCAATTTCGCCCAAAAATATAATGATCAGACATGATCTGTCGGTGTAATCTTTCTCTGAAACTATAGAAAGTCAAGGTCGTACATTTTTACACATAAAATAGTTTAAGTTTTCCAGATCAAAGTATTTTGATATAGGCCTTAACAAGTAGATAAATCATTAAAAAGAAGCAAACAAATGTTTTTTTTAATAACACTTCTAATTTCGTAATTTCTTAAATTAAAAGAGTAATTTCGTGTTGTTTAGATTAGTCAAATGTATACCATTATATATATATTTTTTTAATAATTAAAATGAGAACTAAATGTCAATTACTTTCATATACTACATCTATTTTGCAATCTTTATCCGAGTTATATCCTTATACAGGGTGACTGACAATTGTTACGCCAAGAAAACCCGTACGAGAATGAACATCACAGATTACGAGGAAAATGTTGCGGCATCATATACGAAAACGGTACGTTCTATAAATGCGGCAGTATAATAAGACCATAAGATTTTTTTATTGACTACCCACTTGCCACAATGCGACCTTGACACACATTTCCATTCATTTTATTAAACGTTTAACAGCTGGGAACGAAAGTCTGAGTTGTTTATTTTATGCGACATAATCAAGGTAATTATATAAATAATTGTTTCTTACTTCTTGTGGATTGTTTACTGGGGCGGAATGCACCAGCTGCCTCATCCACAAAAAAAAATAATCTGGTGATCAATACACGGCTCATACGTCCGGGGAGGAACAATGTATTGTTTGTTCTCTGTTTATATGTACAGTATGAGCATAAATGATTGAGGACAAGTTGAATTTCCCGCGTCTCTATCTAGTGATTTTTACTCCTTGTGTTTGGCCGTCTTGAAAATAAATTAATTTTTGTTCAGTGTCGGATCTTTTCAGAGCCAACGTTTGCATACATATTGCAATTAAGTATTTGAATTGACCAAATTAATTCATAATTAATTACCAGACTATTTTATTGAGTAATAATCTTGTTATCCACATTGCATCCTAGTGCACGCCTATACATTTGTCCAACTTAAGAAAAATATTGAAAAGCGGGAAATTCAACTTGTCCTCAATCATTTATGCTCATACTGTATATACAAAGGTAGCGCTCAGCGAGTATGTCCAGCTCCCCCGTACTTGAATGCGTGTCACAGATTATGAAAAAATGTAAATTGCTGGAGTTGTTTGGAAAAGGTGTAACGATTTATTAGACATAGGATTCACCGCCGACAAGTTTTTTTTTTATTATTAGGCTATTATTAGGCGATGGTATGCGTAGTTTTTGATCAAATCGCGAAAAGTTTGTTAATAATTAAGAATTTAATTGAAAGTCGAACAAAATATTCAAAGTGAAAAGAATGCTTGCGGTGGCAATTTATAACCAGTGCGCCAAAACCCAGGATAAAGAGTTGCAAACGCGTCTTAAATTTGTTAAACTTTTAGTAGATTTGTGTTAACAATAATTCGTCACACACAAAATGACGTTATAATAATTAACAGGTGATTACTGATTATGTTTTAAATTAAGGTTGTCAAAGAATGGTTATGTGTGTTTGTCGAACATGCTTAAAAAGTTCTATGGAGAAGTTTGTAAATAATTAAAAACAAATTATTCATATTGAAAAGAATGCTTACGGTGGTGGAACGAGGAACAATTTACAACCAGTGCGCCAAAAGTACAGGATAGAGAGTTGCAAATGCGTCTTGAATATGTTAAACTTTTAATAGATTTGTGTTAATAATAATTCGTCACACACAAAGCTAAATTATAATAATTAACAGATTCTGAAGGTATTTACTGATTATAGTGTTTTAAATTCTGGTTGTATTTGGTTCGTATTTCATGGCGTTGGTCGTTGACCTAAAATCGGAGTTAACGTGAAATTCCACTTGAAGGTCAAGTTCACGATCGATGCCACACCGTCGTGCCTACCATAAAACTTTTATGAGGGCATTTATTTCGTTCATCTGCTCCTCTACTTTTTAACTACTTTTTCTTGAAAACTAATCTAGAAAGAATATTTTTAACATTTTCCCAAACTTTAGGACATCGCTTCTTATCGTGGTTTTTCTTTGGCGAAACAATTGTCAGTGATCCTGTATGCATAAATCTAACGAAAAATAAAATGTTGTACATATATTAAACATCCAATGTTTTTTTTTTTTTAATTTCCGAAGAAGGTACTTTAAAGTGTCTCTAGTGTGCATTGGATTATGCTCTGGTAAGAATGTATTTTTACTTTCTGTTCGACATAGTTCATAATGCAGAGATTCTTTTAATATTATTATTATTATTATTATTATTATTATTATTATTATCATTAAATTTAAATAATCTTAATAATAAATGCGTGTCTCATTTGTTTTTGAGAATTATTCTGAAGCCTTACAGATTTTAGTCAACAATTGGAAAAGAGCTTCATGCATTTTATCTCTGACACTTAGAATTGTTCTTCCAAATTCAAATTTATTTGCACAAAAGACATATATACAGATATACAGGCTGTCTTAGAAAAACTATTCCTAACTTTCAGAAATAGAAGAGGGTATGAAAATTAAGCAACTTTCATTAATAAAGTTGTAGCCGGAAATGTTTCCGCGTCAAGTCAAACGATGAAGAAAAGAAAATGAAAACTAGAAATAATCTCGACGTAAGAAATAACTTTTTTATTTCTTTCTAATAGCTACACAATTGTAATTAGTTGCAATTTATTGAGAAAATTTGAAAAATTAAAATAAATGTTCCAAGTTAAGGCTACCATTTTGGATGCACAAGTTATGGCGACGTATGATTAAATGACGAATTCTTCGAAATATCAGAGAGCGATCACAAATGGCAACAAAAGTAAAAATAGCTCGAGCCACTAATTCCTCTTCTGTGCTGACGGGTGTTGCATTTAATATGACCCCAAATGTAAAAATGCATTGGAGTCGTAACTCGGGATCGTGCATGCTAAGGAAAGGAACCATCTTTAAAAGGATTGGGAGATATGGACTTTGGCCCGCACGACCACTAGATATGACTCCAATTCTTTTTTGCACTTGGGGTCATATTCAATCGAACGTCAATGCCAACACAGAAGCAGAATTATCCTTACTTTTGATCCATACCATTCGTGATTGTCCTCAGAAATTTCGAAGAATTCATCATACAATCATGCATCGTTTTAACTTATTCATCCAAAATCATTAATTTTGAACATTTCTTATAATTTTTCAAGTTTTCTTAATAAAATGAAATCAATTAAAATTCTACAGTTACTAGAAATAAATAAAAAAGTTACATCGAGATTATTTCCAGTCCTCATTTTGTTTATTTCGTTTTAACTTGATATGGAAACATTTAGAGACACAACTTTATTAGTAAAAGTTGCTTAAGTTCATACCCTCGACTACTTCTGAAAGTTAGGAACAGTTTTTCTGAGACACCTGTAGATGTGACGTGTCAAGAGATTGTTACATATCATTTGTAAATTTATTTAAACATTAAAATCATACATTCCTAAAAAGCACTTACGAAATATCCAAGAATCATCAATAAATTTGGTTCTCATTTCAGGATGTTCGAGTAATTTGGACCAATAAGTCAAATAAGTTTTATTATTTTGGAATTTCACATAAAGAACATTAAGAAATTAAAAGTTTAATTTTATAACTGGTTTAAAGTTTTTTTTTGCTTATTATTAAAAAGTACTTACTTTCTTCCAAATTAAGTTCAACGTCTTTCTTGCTACTTATTAAATATATATTCTCTATTGGTATCTCATATCCATACGAAATCAAAGTGTCCAACAAAGTGTTTGTGTTAGTGACATCTACCTTTTTGTCTCCCCTAAATATATACACCGCACCATTGCCATCGTTGTTTTCGTATTCGTCTGGGATGAGCTCCGTCGAGGGTTTCATTTTAACTCAAGCTATGTCTTCAAAATCATATTTTAAAAGAGAAACCTCGACTTCCTAGAATCTCTCTATAAAAAATCTGATGTTTCTACAGTCATGACACCTTTAGCGGATACGATAGTAAACTAAGCACACATGTACATAGGTGCTTCCCATAATCAGCTTAATCCTGTACTAAAACCTCTTTATCAAATAATTTGCCTATCAGTTTTATCAATTTTAATAAACATATTATGTATACAGTGTGTCTAAAGATAACATCCCCATTGTTATAAAAGATACAAATTAGGTTAAGTCAGCAGGATAACTAAGATGATATTAATTTAATATCTTCGATAAAGTATCTAAGTTGCACATATTTATAAATACAAAGAAACTAATATCAACAGAGTGTCTGTTTGTAAATATTTTTTTTATTTCAGTATTGATCATAATTTACTCGACCAAATCAAAATACTAGGTCACAAAAGATACAAAAAAAGGTAATTTCTTTTTAAAAAATACAAATTAACATGATAAGAGATTAAAACTAGAACTTAATTTACATTTTCTTGATTAACGGAATAGTTAGATACTAAAATTAATATTTTGTGATAATTCTTCAAGTGTAACAAATAATACTTTTCTACGGTTGTACAGTATGTATACATTCCTTCACCAATATCTTCACATTTTTCGGTACATACTGTATTAAAATTTGCAACATTTCCGTCAAATTATTTCTGATGCAAGTATTTGAGCTGCTACTCTTTTCATCGCGTAAATTCATAATTGTTGTTCTTAATATATCTTCTTTTGGATTATATTGGCACTCTAACATAACTTTCAAAATGGACAGCATGTTAGTAACGTTCTCTAGAGCAACGCTGTCCTGTTCCACTTGATTTTTGCAGTCGTAGAGATAACGAGTCAGTTTTTTATCAATGAAATCGATGATAGTATTGCGACAGTTGGCATCTTTTTTAAATAAAAGCAAAAGCTTCGTGTTCAGTAAATGAAATCCGTGCTGAAACAAAACAAAAATTAAACGAAATCTGACTTTCTCAATTTCAGAGAGCCACTACTACTAATTAAATCATAATAATAATCATATGAGGATCAAGCTGAATTTATTGAGAATAAAAAACACGGTTAATATTTTCTACGATTTTATTTTAAATATGCTCGAAGTAATTCCCTTCAGCAATGATACACTTGACCATTCTTTCTTTCCAGTGTTCAAAAGCTCCCAACCAATCATCTTTCAGAATACCTTCAAAGTAAGCTTGAACTGCGGCATCAATCTCTTCTTCTGACGAAAACCTTCTATCCCGCATATTCCTTTGAACCCCAAAAAATAGCCAAAAGTGGCACATTGCTAAATCAGGTGAATACAGAGGATGTTCTATTACGTTTATATTTTTTCAGCCGAAAATTGGAGAGTTAAAGCTACCGTATGGAACGATGCTTTATCATGGTGCAGCATATTTGCCTTGTCTGGAACTCTACTGAACACTTCAGGCAAGTATTTTTCAGTGTACCATTTAGCTGTAACTGTATTTTGTCTATCTAGCTTAATTGCCTTTACTAGGCCCGCACTTCTAAAGAATGCCTCATACGTAACTTTTTTCATAGTTCTTGGTCATTATTGGAGTTTCCTCATCTTCGTGAATCCATACACGACTCTCTTGGCTAGGTATGTCGAAAAAGGGAATCTAAGTTATCACTATTTTGGAAAAAAATGGTGTCTGCCATTATTGAAAAAATTTAAAGTTTCATGGCAAATTCTTGCACGCTCTGCTTTTTGGAAGTCAGAAAGGTGATGGGGCACAAAACGACTAACCACTTTTTTTATGCAGGAGATTGTTCTAACAGCTGAGGATCCAATCTTGAGCTGATGCATAAGTGACTGTATTGTCCTCTTCAATTAATTTTTTAACAGAAGCAATGTTTTTGTCGGTAACGCTCATAGGAGGAAGCCCTGCTCGTTTTTGATACTAAACAGAATTCCTTTCGCATTCTATTTCCCTGTACCATCGGTAAATTGCAGCCAAGGAAGATGCTTGTTCACTAAAAACCGAATCCAAACTCTTTTTGCGCTCATAAGCGCCTGAACGTTTTTCAAAATCATATAAATCATGATTCGAAAATGTTCTCTGCTTAATTAATTAATTTTACTTGTAATATCACTTTAAAAAATTAGTAACTTGGGTTCTAACGAACGTAATTTCAACAACTAAACTTCAAATGACTAATAAAGAATTGCTCTAAATAACACTGTATGTTTTTTTTCATGCCCTATTAGATTTTCTTATTCTCCATAAATTCAGTTTTGCCCTCGTACCACATAATCGCGACTGAGTTTTGAATGACCTTTAACTGCGCAGAGTCATGTTTGTCGTCGGAATTGCGATGGAGTTCTCGGGCTATTCTTCTACTGATGAGACCCCAATTGAAAACACGGGTGCAAAAATAATGCAGCTCCATTTTAGCAATTTTTTCAAGAGAAGCAAAAAATTGTTTTACTACGAATTCTTTTAATTTAGGTTATAAGTTTTATTCATGTGAAGGGTTAAACTCTAGTACTTAATACATAATATACTCACAAAACACGCTTTTTGGAAATTTGATTTGATAACAACATCAAAAAGAAAATGTTGGAGCTGCCCCCTTTTTGCACCGACGAGTAAGAAAAAAACACAAATTTCAATGCGATTTATTAACAAAATGTTATCAAAAGTAATAAATATACACAAACTAAATCTGTAAAGCTATCTTCTTCTGACTGAGTAGGTTCTTCTTCTCCTTGACACTTCAGCCGGTTATAAAAACACATATTTTGTTGCAAATTCTTTCACATGTAGGTATTTGGGGCGCTTAAGTGATAATGGTCCAGAGTAGAGGAGTAATGTAGAAGAAGGTAAAGTCAACGATACGCCATGTTTCTGAAGGGTAAACAAGTCCTTAAGTAAGGCACTGGCCAAGCTGCTGCATTCCACGCCTTTTGCTGTGTACTCCATGACACGATAAGAAGATATACCAATTTTTTGTTTTCTTTGGTTTGACACGCACTTTTTAAAAGTCCCGTTGAAATGACCACTGAAGTTCAGAATGATTTCTTGGGAAACTGGAACCACTATAAATTTGCGGCATATTTTTTACTAGTGCAACACGATCCTTTCCCGTTTCCTTTTCTCCTTTTCTATCAATCCGAAGCTCTGCTCACAAGGCAGGAAACAATGTCCTGGTTCTGGATATCTGTGTATAATTTTAGTAAATCTATTAGTATTTGCAAGTGTGTAAAGATACTGAGCCAAGACTTGATTTTTATTTTGTGAACTGCAGTTATCGGAATATAGGTATAATTTTGTCACTATTGATGCTACAAGGTTTTCAAGAAAATAATGTAAAAAGCTTACTACATCATTAGCTCCTTTCTTGGCTCTGGTTTCAACGCACATGAAAAAGTACGATTTTCCAGAACTGGCTGCAAATACACAAAAGATGTATTCCCACAGTTCCCGTTTAAAAAAAACATCTCCACCAGGTACGTGGGGGAGCAAAAGCTAACAGCTCCATCTCATCTTTGTTCTCCGAAATTTCTGCAGTATCTTCTTTCATCTTTGTGAAAAATAATTTGCTTTGTTCTCATGCACGTGTTTTTCAGTTATTAGATTCCTTTTTACTTCTTCATTCTTTTCCGCTGATATGTAGTTGTCCAGTCTGTCGCAAGTCTGGCAAGTGTCCGACCATGGCTTTCCAAATGAGTAGTTATAATTTGAAACAACAAATAGTCGTATGTAACTTAAGACTTTACTTTTTTATCGTACTTTTAAAGATAAAGCTTATGCATTTTTGCATGTTTAGTTCAGGTGACAAATAAAACTTATTTTCATTTTTAGTGCGACAACGATCTTTTTGGAAATGACTGTATATGCGAATCAATTTGTATTGTATTACATCTTCACGTATCATATTAGGGCGATTGGTGTGTTTTCCACCCGTGTCTTTGGCTGCCGGAATGTTATCTTTTAAGTGCTTGATAATAAGTTCTACTCTTTTCTTACTAACGCCATCAAACCCTGTTTAAAGTAGTGTCGATTTTTATAGTATATTCGCAGGAACAAGAACGTTTTAGCCCTCCACCCAATTTAGGTCTAAATCTGGCAACGTTTTTTAAAACTATTTGTCCTCCTAGAATATGTCCTGTTTCTCCTTGTTAACAATGTTATTAAAGTTTGTCAAAATATCTTGCTTAGCAGTGTCGTTTATTTTTTTGAAACATTTGAATTTAGTTTTTGCCAGTTTTCCTTTCACCTTTCAAACATTTATTTTTGTTTTTAATGCCGATGTAAGATTTTCCTTCAGCTTTTCTTTTCTTAGCAATATTTCTAATCCACTTACTTTCATCTCTTGCTCGTTTCTTGACAACTTGTTTTTTCACAACTGTTTGCTTCTGTTCACCGTCATCACTTTCAGAATCACTTTGACCAGCGATGAAATTTCAGCACTTGAATTAAACACAGAAAAGGGTCTAGCACTAGACCAGGGTCGGGAGAAAAATTAGGATCTCTGTCCGAATCGTCAAATTGTTCCCTTGGACTATTGCTAGCCGACATTTTACAAAAATTATATTATTCCACAAACTCTCTAAATTTCACAAAATGCACGGAATAATAACGTGAACTGAAGACAGTTTAATAACTTACTAAACACCTTGGCGACGTTTTCCACATTGCACGTGTCGTTACAATGTCTTTGGATAATATTATAGCGATTAAAAACGAAAAATCGTAAATACTGCCTCCTTTTTGCACCAGTGTTTTCAATTAGGGTCGAAATAGATATACATAGATTTAAAAAACGAGTCGAAGGCGAGTTTTCTAGCGGACAAATGTGCTGAAATGTCTTATGAAATGTGTATTTTGTACTATTTTTTCTATTTCAGTTGCTTAAATGTAAAATAAATCTGAATTATTTTGTAATTTAAATGTAGGAAAATTCTGTTTGGTTATGTGACGGTTGGTGACAACGGTTGAGGTTTAAAATTAATTTCAAATAAATGCCAATTTGGAGGTAACTGTTGTAATTTGAAAAATCAACAAATGTCGCCATATTTGTATGTCATCGCCAACCTAATAAAATAGAATATCGTATGCTTTAATGAGCTACTTTAGGAGACCCAAACGGGTTTCATAATGTAGTCATTAAAACACCAAGATAGAAAAAAAAATCTTACAGCTACTAACCTTCTCTTTAAAACGAAATATGTCAACAGTTGACAAAATTTCAACCAAGAACTCCAAAAATGCTTCTGTTATATTGGCAATTTGGTTTAATTGTAACCAGTTTGAATTATTCCATAGAATACCATACGTTCTAATAATGACATTAATAGTTGTTCTAAGAAATTCATAGTCGGCTTCGTCTGCGTTTTCAATACAAAACTTAAGGTAAGTGAACAACATGTGAAAGCAAAAAGATAAAATATTGATAAAGTTTGTGTTCTGTAATATTAGGCGGTATTCTTGTTGAGATATGTTTGGGATATCATTCTCACGATAATTAAAATCGAAAGTAAACAAAGACGCATTATCGATTTCATAATTAGCAATAACTTGGCTTAGATTTTCTTTGTTGTAACATTTTAAATAACTCCCGTGCTTTATCAGTTGTGGCACGAATCGTACGAATTTTACCAGCGTTTCATTCACTCTCTTGTCTAAATCTATGACCGGTTCCTTCGATGAATCCAAGATATTTTCTTCCATCGTTCTTCTCTAACATAAACTTATAATTACCAAGGAAAGTAATGAACTGACTTAATAATTAATTAATAATTATAATGAATCACCAAGGAACGTAGTGTTTGTAATTATTGTATGACAATTACTTTGCGCTTCAATTGTTATGAATTACATTTTTAAATTTAATCACAAGAATGCGCTGATGAAACGCTTTGAACCACAACATAAAATAAGTTAATAATAATTATTATTATGTTGTTAGAAATATGTAAAATATAGACGGGGAACATAAATCAATTTCCAACAATTTAAATTTGAATTTAATAAAGAGTAATGGATGCGCTGCCAACTGTTTGATTACGGAAGAAATACTTACACCAACAGTTGGTACTATCAAACAAGAATCGATTAACATTGCACACAATTGATTAATTCGATCTAATTGATTTATTTTCTATTTATTTTGTTTAAAATTGATCGATTTGTATATTAGATCTTAAGTCATTTCTCAAGAAATTTAAATGAAATTATGTTGGCTGCCCTGGTTTTGCATGATTTAAAATGTACTTGTATTAAGAACATATTATTAAAAATTAAATAGAACTTATTACTAGAATAGAAAACAAATCTAACTTTAAAGAAAGCGATAAGAAATTTAAATATTACATAATCTCTGGATGTCAAGTGCTATTTCAACCTAACCTCAATTTGATGTATGTTTTTCCGCTTAGATTTTTATTATAACCTCAAATTTAACTTCAAAAATTGTTAATTTAAATAATGGATTCACTACCATCTGGTTTAACTGGTGCGCAGAAGGACGAGCTAATGGATCAAGTAAAACAACAAATAGCAGTAGCAAATGCACAAGAATTATTAACGGTACACGATTCCCTAAAATCGACGTGTGTTTCTAACCCTTAAATTTCAGAAAATGACGGAGAAATGCTTCAAGAAATGCATAAATAAACCAGGGACGGCTTTAGATAATTCCGAACAGGTAGGTGCAGTTTTCACTCAATTTTAATTGAGCTTGATTAGAATTTTCTTCAGAAATGCATAGCCATGTGCATGGACCGATATATGGACTCCTGGAACCTTATATCCAAAGCGTATAGCATCAGAATACAGCGAGAAAGGCAACACATGTAGTGTGGTGATTTATCTTCTTAGTTGGATTTAGAAAAGTGTATCGAAGGCTGACTGAAGTAAAATCTCAATTTGTAAAATACAACTAAGCAAGTATGTCTTGTAAATATGTTACAAAAGCCTAAGTAGATAAATATATAGGCAGTTTGATCATTTTGCCGATGCATTTATCACTTTGTTGTATACTTGTGATTAGTTTATTAAATTTTATAAAAAAAAAAAAACAGTAACATTCTACTCAGGAATCTTTTGAAATACCTACTAATCCTTCGACCTTATTTAAAATTGAATTTAAGAAAAATGTTTCCTACCTAATGTCTTTGTTTTAAATATTAATTATTGTTATTATTTAATTATTATTCTCTGTTAAAAATACCAGGAAGTTTAAAAAGAATTCGAAACGTTTTATTTATTCAAACACAAGTACAATAAATTAGTCGTACACATTACAAAATATGAGCAAATATAACATTATTTAAGTACTCATTACAGATCAGATCTTACATTTGGACAATCTTATATAAAACACAAATATTAAGTACTAAAAGGGAATGTTGAGTATATAATGCATGTATTCATAGAACTTCATTCAATAAGGGATCTGTTAGAATTGATATCGTTATAATGCAACTGCCTTATTCTAAGGGGTCCCTTATCGAAGGAAGCACTTTGAACATAGATGCGAAACATGTTTCAAAAAATCATATTAAATATCAGGTGTTCTATTAGAAAGTTCATCAATTATCATCATTAAAAAATTAAAACTAACTTGATGAATTTTTCAACTGAACATTTATGTTTTTTTAGTTTGAAGGCACATTTAGACAATATTTCTCCACTTGGCGTGAAATATCTATAAAATAATATATATATCATTATTGTGATTATCAATTTATCATCAAATGCAAAGAACTATGTATTGGTCGATCATTTTTGAAACATGCTTAACAAATACATGTGGACCACCCTACACGCGAACTATGTTGAATTCAAAATATCTTCAACATTAGAGTTGAATTCAAAATCCTCACTGGCAATACTACTAACAACACTCTCATTAACGTCCCTACTTTTATTTGTACAGTCATTTTGACAACCATTTACATTATCAGCTTCTAAATCGCTATTTAATTGAATTGACTTTTCAATTGCCAATGAATTATTTGAAGACGAAATTTCTGTCTTTTTCTGTACTAAATCGGCTTCACTTCCCGACATAAAATCTTCTTCGTAATTATCGAGTGAATTGAAGTCGAATAACTTGTCAATATCCTTACTGTTGGATTTTTCTTTGAATTCCTTACTGTACAGGGAGGGCAGAAGCATGTCATTGCAACGTGGCTTGTTCATTACTGGAAGAGGAGGCAAGTCCGACAACGATGTTAAACTACTCTTTGTTTTCAACTTATCCGATTTTTGCGGTGACAGTTTCAGTTTTTCAAACGACGAATCAAATTTAGAAAACTTCCCATCTCTTACGACCGGCGGCGAAATCTCCGAATCACTGCCCGTTTGATTCAATTTTTCAGACTCACTATTTGAACTTTTCTCAAGAGTCACAGGGTCATCCTGAATACTTTCTCTTACACTGTCTTCTGCAATAGAACTTGTACCCTCAAAGGTGTCATCTTTTTCAACCAGATCTTTAATACATGGCACAATTGAAACAACGTCATTCTGATCTTGTAAGTTGGTTAAATTATTTTTGAGGACTACAGTTTCGTGTTTGAGCTGATTGCTTGGACTTACATCAAAAGTTTCGTTTAGTTTATTCGTAGCTGTTGGAGCTTTAGCAGTTATGGTTCGATTTTCTTGTTGTGAAATTGATGAATCAGGGGTATCAGGTGGTTTATGTGCATTGACTATGTCTTTTGTGTTAATGTGATCATGTATAGGAACTTGTGATTGAGCAATTTGTATTAACTGCAACAATAAAGGCAACGTCGCTTTATCATCTAACTGTGGTATTTTAGATTCTTGCACGATTTTACTTCTTCCTTCATAATGATACTGTGTTCCCATGTAGGTCTCCGGTTCATACACTGAGACTGTAAACTCGAGGTTGAAGTATTCTAAAAACTCCCTTACTAAACAAAACATTAGTTTTCCTTGTTGCGATTCCAAGTGCTCTTTGACTTTCTTGTTTAAAAATGGCTCCTTCTTCTGCAATTAAGGTTGGAACACAAAAAATGAAACGTGAAGCATGATAAGACTTACGCGTTCTTCGTCATCTAAAGCCAAAAATATACTAGCACGTAATTGAGCCTGAAAATTATTTATAAATACGTTAAGTGTATTATAAATGCTGGTGAATGCAAACCCTAATTTTTGCTAAACATCCATTTGTCTCTAAAGCTTGAGCAACTAAATCTCGAAGTTCTGTATCTTCTTCGACGGACATTTCGTGTAGTCCTTGTGCAGGAAAGTTAATTAACGGTTGAAATTTGAAAAGGAAATGAACTTTGTTTCGCGCAAATCGCGCTGGTTAGTAAAATTTTTGAGGTTATAACAAACTGAAAATTTACAAAGTTGGCTATTTCTCCTAGTTACAAAAAAGAAAGAAAAACGGGAATCAAGTAAAACAAAAAAGAAACCAAATTCAACAATTCTATTGGAAAAAATTAAATTAATAATTAAATTTTCTTTCTATATAAATTATTGTGCTTCACTCTGATTTTCTGGAGCTAGATTTTGAAGATTTGTGAGATTTTCGAATTGTCTTCAGCAATTTAAAAATTGCTTCGGGCTCTACCTGCATATTCAACAATTCAATGATGATACTAAAAGGATAATAAATAATTAATAATAAAACGCACTTTGCGTAATGACAACTTACTGAAAAATGGTCGGACAGGTATGGATTCCCGCTAATTCGGAGAGCTGGATTAGTTCCTCTTGGTGAGGTTGCAAGTTAATATACGATTTTAAATGATTTTCGATAAGATCCATTTTGAATTTTGATTATTTTAACATAAAAAATAACTACACGGGCCATAAACGGCCAACAAACAACCTGGGGCAATTGATGACCTGAAGGTTGGCAACGGTGACTGACGCATTTGTTTGAAGACCTTGGAACCTTGGACGTTTCTTTTTCCCTGCGGTTTTCATCGTCGGTAATAAATTTACTTCGTTTTAAATTAGATTTAATCGACATGGCGACTTTAAACGACAATAACGACATATATTCTTCAAATTACGGGACAGGAGACGTTGCAAGAGGATTTTCAGGTATGTCGTCACGTCAGGTTTTACGTGAACGTGACATTCAGCATCACCCCACCGTTTAACCTCAAATCGCTCCTCTTTATGTATATTTTCAGGTGTCTACAAGCCGTTTTCATCACCGTATCTAAATTTCGATCCAGTATACGTACCAGCTACTCAACCTGAGTATATATTCTTGGATGGCAGTAATAAGCAACGTGGTCGATTCGAATTAGCTTTCGGACAAATAGGCGCTTCTTGTATGATTGGGGCAGGGATTGGAGGTGCCACAGGATTTTATAATGGCCTCAGAGCTACGACGTTAGAAGGACAAACAGGAAAATTGAGACGAACACAGTAAGTTAATCCAATTCTTATATTTTTAAATACTTTCAATGATATTGCGTTACTTAAGTTTATTTTCATAATGAGATCTCAAATTTACAGTAAGTTTATTTTCGTATTTTTAAAGTTCTAAATGTGAAAACGGCCCATTTCAGAAAGAGGGTCTCAAAATAACTTCTAGCTCTACTTGGAAGAATTCAAATCATGTTACAATGCTTCAATAAACTGTGCCAAATCATCCTCATTCAACTTTACTTTATCTAACCAATTACATAATTTTGCTTTGTTTAATTATTAAACAGTAATTCTAACTTAATCATTCTCAATCTTACCCAGATTAATCATGTGTCCTAATATAATGGGTGTAAATTTGACAAACGAAAAGAAATTTAATTACAGAAAAATTATTGTCATAAAGGATTTACATTTTACGTAATTGTAATGTTACAGATTATTAAATCATATTATGAAAAAGGGTAGTGCCACAGCCAATACGTTAGGATCAATAGCAGTTCTTTACTCTGCTTTTGGTGTAATTCTATCTTGGTCAAGAGGAGCTGATGACGATCTTAATACAATAATTGCTGCTACAGCAACCGGATGCTTGTACAAATCTACAGGTAATAATTTTCGCTTTATGTAAGGATATTTATAAAATATATATGCAGGGTGTAAATGAAATGTAGAGCAAAAGTATAGTATAAGGGAAATCTGTAATTAATTTTAACATTTTCATGGAAGGCTAGTAACGCACTGTTTGTTCTATGTTTCACTTACACCTTGTACATACAGAGTGTTTCCAAAATAAGTGCAGAAATTTAAACCTGTAATACTTCACACACAGCTACCATTTGTAACATGTCATTGTTATTTTTAAGGCCGCACAATTAACTAAAAATTAAAAAGAAATGTTACAAAAGGCAACTAAATCTCTTTTGAAGCCTGCTAAGTGTTTAGCAAACAACAGGAGTTATTTTGAACACCTCTTAAGATAAAGTTTTTTTTTAGTTTGAATTGATTATTAGATGAACAAATCTTTACTTAGTTTCAATTGATTTTCACGTAGGTGAACTGGTGACATTGCGCCACAGGACACTCTGTATAATTCTACAAATTATAATTAAAATAATTGTTTTTTATAGGTGGCTTAAGGAAATGTGGAATGGGAGGGGCAATAGGATTTGGCTTGTCTGCACTGTACGCTCTTTGGAACTCGAGAGAAAAATTGGCCGAATTAACACAATTCAATCCAGCGTAAGCGTTAATCAATTCTAGTTAGAAATAAAACTAAATTCAAAATGATCTACACAGTACACTAGCGATTAATTCGATCATATATTATGATCATGTAACATAAATTTTCGTGTCTTATTTATTTACATAATGTGTGTATAGCGCTTGAATTATTTAAGCTAGGTTTTTATTATATAGCGAACAAGTTCTCGTATATACATAAGAAATACATTTAGATCCTAAGAGCGTATTTAATTGTGGTAGTAATTGTTGAAGAAACAATTGTGTTTTTCTGTTTCTCTATCTATTACTCTTGTCCATCTTTTGTATATAATTTGTGCTGTGATCCTCACTACTACAAAATATAACTGTTTGTACAGATTTTTTATTTTGTTTTTTTTTTCTTTTCACCATTTTTTTTGTTTGTTGCATCAGTATATTTTTGATTGACTAAAAATGATGTGTTTATAATTCGCTTTAATTATAGGACTTTGAGCTTTGGAACTCTTGTAGGTAATTGTTTCTTCAAATGCAACATTTGTTGTAAAAAGTCTTACTGTAGATAAATTGAAGTAAATAATTGATTAGAAAAAATTAAAATTATCCACTGTGATTTCTGGTAATAAGAAATAAATAAAATAAAATTTGATCAGCACTTTACACTTTTATTGTTTTAAATTTATTTTGTTTTTTTTTTGTTAACAGGGCAAGATAACCACGGCTGGAGGTAGTGCAATTTAAGAAAATTTAATTATTAAATAAAATGGTGTTCATTAAGTTTTCGACCAAAATAAAGAATACTTCGTAGAATGTGTTTCCCGTTCGTTATTTGAATTGTAATATCTTAATAATTTTACTTTCTTTTTCGATGAAAATTATTATTATATTATAAAAAATAACTTGAATAATAATCTGTAAAATTTTAATAAAATTAAAATTCAAGAAAAAGAAACTAGAAAGTTAAGTTTAATTGTGTTGGCTGCACTGCATGAAATTGTTCATGTGGCTAATTTCAAAGAAATGCCGCATTGTCATATGTCATTTTCTAATTTACTTTTAGAAAACGTCACTGTCGTACTAATATGCTGCAAAATGTTAAATCACTGATAATAAAAATTAAATGTTTGCCACCATTCCCGTAAGAACAACACTTACTAGTATGTTTATTGATAAGTGCGTGTGTGCTCAGTGACAATCGAATTTTCATTTAATTCAATGTGTAACTTCTATCAAATTCCACTCCACCATGAAAAAACTATTTAAAATCGACACCGCTTCTAAGGAAACAAATAATTACGTCGGCAAAGTGTTCACCGTCGGTAGATACACCGTCACAGTTGAGGAAATTCTAGCTGAAGGTAATTATCAAGTGTGGAGTCAAAACACTTCAACAAGATAACATATTTCTGCTTCAATTTTCTGCAGGTGGTTTTGCTATCGTCTACCTCGTAAAGGCCACTAATGGAACACGTTATGCACTCAAACGTATGTACGTCAACAACGAACAGGATCTCAACGTTGCAAAAAGAGAGATACAGATTGCTGTACGTACCCCAACATTCCTCTCTTTCCACTCTTTACCTTAAAATTAAATTTATTTCGCAGAGTAATTTAAGTGGACATAAAAATATCATCGGCTATGTCGATTCAAGTCTGACGGCCACTGGTGGAGGAGTGTATGAAGTACTCTTGTTAATGCCTTATTGTCAAAATAATGTCTTAGGACTAATGAAGGCTCGTGCTAAAGCTACGTTTACCGAACAGGAAGTATTAACAATATTTTGTGATACGTGTGAGGCTGTATCAAGACTTCATCACTGCCAAACTCCTATTATACATCGAGATTTGAAGGTATATTCAATTTTTTTTCACTAAAATATAAGAAACTTTCAAATGAAGTTAATAGAGAACCACTTCACTTTATGTTAGTGTTTTTATCTCTAATGTAACATTCTTAATAGATACATATCATAGATTCCTTTTATTTTATCCTATATCATAAATAATCTTGGGAGCTAGATTATAATGGTTAATATATATATATATATATATCTGTGTATGTGAAGCCTTATTTTTTATTAAGAGTTATTTAAATCTTATATATAGCTAGCAATTGAGTATAAAGTTGAACCATTTGAATTATATTTTTATTAAAAAATCAAGTTTTCTTGCCAGATGAAAATTATAAAAATTAATTAAAATTGTGTACCTGGCAAATAGAAAGTGTTAGGAAAGAGTTTATACATGTATTTCGGCCTTATTGGCCCTCATCAGAGTTCTGATGAGGCCCAATAAGGCCGAAATACATATACAAACTCTTTCCTAACACTTTCTATTTGCCAGTTACACAATTTTAATTAATTTTCATATATTTTTATTATATATTGCTTCATTTAACAAGCAAAAAATACAAGTCTTCCTTTCCTGGCAGAAATTCACTACGACAGTACTAGACTTGTTCCACAATTCCAAACACTAATTAACTAAAATTTCAAGTGTATCGAACTTGAAACTCTGATTTTTTGTAGGTGGAAAATATTTTAATTAGCGAGAATGGAAATTATGTGATCTGTGATTTTGGATCTGCGACTGGTCGCATTTTAAATCCCTCAGTGCAAGGTGTTTCCGTCGTCGAAGATGAAATTAAAAGGTACACAACACTCAGCTACAGAGCACCAGAAATGGTGGACATGTATTCTGGAAAAGCAATCACAACTAAATCTGACATTTGGGTAGGAACAATCCAGCACATATTTACCGATATTGTTGCAACTGATATTTTTGTGTTGCAGGCATTAGGATGTTTGCTTTATAAATTGTGCTTTTTTACTCTTCCATTCGGTGAAAGCACTCTGGCCATTCAGAGTGGTAACTTCTCCATTCCCGATAGCTCAAGATACTCCAAACGGCTACACCAATTAATACGTGAGCAGAATTTTTAATAATACAATATTATGTTGATTACTGAAAATTCCACTACTGTTCATATTTGAAATTATTATGCTCATGTTTTTTTTTGCTTTAGGTTACATGTTAGAACCAGATCCAGATAAAAGACCCGACATTTTTCAAGTCTCTAGTGTTGCTTTCCTGATTGCTGCAAGAGAAAATCCTGTTCTTAATCTTCTGGTACGTATTTCTACTTTTAGCAGAATTTAATTTAAACAAATTTAAAATACGTCTTGGGGAGTTAAGGAGTGAAAGAATCAAAATTTTCAGAAATCATCAATACCAAATTTAGAAGACTTGCCAGTTCCTCAATTCGAATCCGAGTCAAAGAAACCTCAAATTAAAGCAACGGCAAAATCATCAGCCGCTCCAATCGTTGAAGGAACTAGTGTGATGCCTCGTCAACGTCCAAAAGGAAGTTCTACTCAACCTCTTCACTTAAACAACATCCCTTTAACCCTCAGCCCTAGTCCAACGACTGTTAAAAAGTCACAGAGTCCTGTAACCGATTACCAAGCATTCCCACCGAAATCTGCATTAATTCAACAGACATATCCTTCTTCCAATTTCTCGTCTGCCACGCAGAGCTTCTCCCCTGCACCAGTATTTCAAAGTTCTCAGACTTTTTTCGTCTCTAGTCAAGAAGTACCAGATAGAAACTTCGATAGTTTATTCCAGTCTCCCATTTATCCTGATCCTTTCCGAGATGATTCCGGTAATTCTCCTTCGGTTGCCGTTAAAGCTGATTTCGAACCCGGGATATCTAAGTGTGAAGCAGCCGTTTCATCACCGATATCTCCAGAGAAATCGTTTGTCAATTCTAACATTCAACTGAAGCACGGAATGATGGAGTCTTCTAGCCAATGCATAGTTAGTTCAAATGATACACCGCCCGCTTCTCCCTCTTTATCTGTTCCAAAAGGTCATCGACGCAACATGAGTGATACTACTGCTTTCAATAAGTACGACTGGATTTTTCTTGCACATACTACAAGTTTTCTTTTTGTCTTTTAATTTGGGGCCGAATATGAATCGTTAAACTTTTTAGGGTTTATGCTAGTGAAACATCTCAGTTTTTGGCTCCGTACGAATCATCGATTAAAATGAAAGAGAGTGACGTGCTGACTGGAGATTTAAGCAGAATGCCGATGGTACCACCAGGAACCTCAGTTTCTACCACTGATATTAGCCATCCGTTAGAACCTGATGCTCGTTCACTTTCGGCTGAAGTTGCTGACTGGAATCCATTTGAAGAACCACCGTTTAGTCAAATGACTGAAGATCATATATTCGGGGCTGAATTTGATAAGATTAGAAGAGGCAGTCAAAGCAGTAAGTGTTTTTGTCTTACGTAAAAAAAAAAAACCTTTTGGAGGAAAAGAAGAAAAAACTAAGTATTTTATTTTAAGCAGGCATTCAAGGTGTAAAATCTCGGGAGAGTTTGGTAATGTCAGTCTCGGAGGATCCCTTTGGATGTGCACCGTTCAGTCTTCCAGTGAGATCACGCCCTAAAACTGGTCTGCATTCATCAGGTAATGATCATTGCTAAAATATTAAAATGTATTCTCATATCGATGAAACTATTACTTAATTCATTGCAATTTTCAGATTAATTAAATCAATAAAATAAGAAAGTAATGTGATGCTTGGGAGTTCTAAAAAAAAATAGTATATTATTATAACACCGAACTTTAGTTGAACGTTATTCATTATTTATATATTAGTAGCATATTAGATTCAGTTTCGAAAAAAGAACTCATCCGCTCAGATTTTAGAGAAATTTATTTTATTATTAGTCTAAATATGAATATTTTTACAAGTAGGAAAACCAAATAAATAGTGGACAATATATATACTACTATAAAGTAAATGCAGACTTGAAATTCGTGAGTATGATTTGAAAGTAAATAGTAATAAATAAATACTCATTATAGATGTCGATTAACCTGTCGGTTAGTTTTGGAGAAATTAACAAATTTTGATGCCATACGTTATTATTAAATTGAAGTATGTACTTAACAAACAAAAATTGTTTAAACGTAACTATATAGTAAATAAAAATATCCATTCCATTTTAAAAGCCACATAAAAGACATTTTTCTTTTGTAACGAACATTTCTAGAAAATCGCTTCTTGCAATTACACAGCACCATTCAATGGTTAATATATTATAGTCGAAAAGAGGAACAATTCAAAGTTTGATTTTTTTTGTGGGTTATTCTATAGTCAGTTTTTTTCTTTTTGTAATTTTCAAAACTTTACAATTATTTGATGTAAATTATAGTGTCGACGAATTGTTTAGTTGCATAGCTATTTTAAAAGCTTGAAATTAAAATTGTTTACCAATTTATATTTTTTTTAATCTTATCAACCTGCCATGAAAAAGATACCTTTGTAATATGACACTGTTACTTATCTTATTGACATAAAATAGTTTGCAAGTCAACAAAGCTCTCCAGATAAATAAAATCGAATTTGTCTGTGAAAAATATCAAAACTTAACGTAACGATATAGTTTAGATTAAATCAAACTTTCTTGCCCCAAATTATTTACACTTACATAAAAATAAATTGCATCACACTACTGGTGGGTTTCTAAAATGCTATTAATGGTTATAATAAGTATGCAATGTAATAAATAATTTATAATAATACATACATCAAATAATTGTGAATGTTAATACAAGTGCTTGTGATATGATGTGTAGAAATATTAATTAATTCACCCCGATATGAGTGACTAACTAGAGATGACCGTGTGCTCAATTGTAAGAGAATGTCAAAAATAAATTGTTTTATGTATATATGTAAAATATTATATAAAATTTGGGCCATAGATTGCTAAAATATGAATTTCTGTAGTTAGTTATCATTTTATGATTTTATTTCTTTAGAAAATTAAGGCAAAAAGTTTTTCAAAACAATTTTGAATCGAGCTGTGCGCACACTTTATTTACGTTCTTTTTTGTGTATATAAGCGTAAAATGCTTTTAGTATATATTTACCAGCAAATTTTTAATATTTTAAATATCCAGAACAAAACGTGTATCAGAATTTAATTAGATGTAGTTGCTTGTGGTCGTAGTATTCTTATCTTTCTCTTTTTATTTCACCTGAAATGTGAAATGAAGTCGATGATGTATTATGCAAGTCAGCATTCTGTTTGTTTTACTTTTTGTGTCACATATCACCCAGGAACAGCATTTTTAGAAATTCGGTTTTTGTCGTTAAAACAGCTCCTCATACCATACTAATACAACTAATTTGTTGCAAATTTGCTTCAACTGTAGCGGCTGAAACGTTTAGAATACATTTTAAAGTGTACGTTATTTTTGTGCAGCCAAAATAACATAATCGAGAGTTTACTCATCTGTGTAATCGTGTCACTGACTTACAAAATATTTTATGTGATTCTCTACTTGTATTGACTATTGTAAAACTTATCCAGCAATAAAGTTGCTTTGTATTGAATTTCTTATCTATTTTTGTCTCCTGGCTTACTCTGGAATCATAAGCAAAAATATTGAATGTAGCCAATCGGTTTGACCAGTGACATTCATTGTTTATTACTACTTTATTTTAACTTCCGTTTTGTGTACAGGAAATAATCAATTAGTTTACAAAATTATATTTGTAATTCATTGTAAGTGTTTCAATGTAATATACATTTAAATCTAAGCGAATTAGGAACTACAAACAAAATATTGATTTAGAAAAAAATGTTAATTTTATGATATACTTTAGGCACATGAAATTAAAGAGTTTATTCCAGCTAATTGTAATTTATTTTGATTTTGTTTTGTTCTTTTTGTTGTGCACTACTTGTTTAATAATATGAAGATGATATCAGAGTAAATGTTTTATGATTGTAAATATAACAAACTTGCAATGATTTCATAATATATTATGTTTCACCTTTCACGAAAAAACACTGGTTTTAACTACATCATAATTTTTGCTTATTTTTAAATCATCCTTTTCCTAACTCTCTTCTAAAAATGGCTGTTCCATACAGGTGGTGGGTCCCGACTTCTACTTGTTAGTAACATTACTAATATTACTTTTGTACATTTTCGCACATCATACCATCAAAGCACTGCTTTATATTTGTTGTAGTTCGCCCACTATCTGTACATTTGCTACAGCCTTTTTAGATGCTTCTTGTATGTTTTGATCTTTAAAACGAAATACTACAGAATTTGCAAGCAAGAAAAAAATCTCAGATACTTTATAATAAATAACGTCAAAATTTTATAATAGAAGATTGTTTTCAATATGTTATTTCAGCATCCACTACCTCCTCAAAACAAACTGTATACACACAACCCACGTTAGTCAAGAAAATATCGATTTTTGAATCCTCACCGGAACATCCCCAGCAAAATTTTTCTGAAGGGGAAGCCCCTCTTTTAACCAGCACCATCGAGCCTGAAACTGAAATGGCAATGTCTCCGCCATTTGTAAGGGCACCCCTGGAAGATCGCTCCAAGTATGAGAAATTAACTCAAAGCACCTATGATGTTAGCTCAGAAGATAGCTCACCTGGTGAAAGCGACGTCATAAAAGGAGATAAAGGAAGGAAGAAACGTCGGATCAAAAATCTACCGGAAAAACTGCAGTCGGTTTACAGGAATGTGGAGCTGCCCATTGTTAAAAGTTTGAAAACCGATAGGGCAAATAAGAAGGGGAAAACCAAAAGGAAAAACACACAAGAACCTGTTGATTTAGATTCGGATGATTCTATCGGATCTGCTAGTGATTTACGCGCCGATGAAGATGGGGATGGTCACAATGTAAAAGCGGATGCTGTCAGCGAAACAATCAGCGAGAGTATTCACACTTGTGGGTCGTCAGCATATCATGCTGAGTGTGAGAGTATGGCCACTCACGAGGAAGATGCAACAAGCCGAATGATTAGAGCCAAACTTAAGCAAGAAGAAAAAGCTGCTGTTGCTAATCAGGGTGAAGATATGTTATTCGTTGGCCATCAATATGGTGAAAAGCCTTTACTTTTGGATGATGAGCTAGATTCTGATTGTGAAGTTAAATACGATAGTGTAACTTGGTCTGTTGAGAAGAAGAACAAAAGAGAAGAACTGTGGATAAAGCCATCGACTGACGTGTTTGCGTTAGCCCCGTTTAGCAAACCTAGAAACAAAAAAAGATTAGAAGATAACTGTGATGTAAAGCCTGGTTTTGACGTGGAAGAAAGCGTCCTAGATACAAGTGAGACACGAAAAGAAGGTACACCTGTCACAAGCCCTATAATATTCACTAGTACGCCCTTTAAGAATTCTGATTACTTTAATTTACCTGCACAAGACAGCTCTCTCACTAAAGACAACGAATCATACACAGTACAAAATTTAAGTCTAAATCCCTTCTTGAGTGCTAATTACGATTATAATAAAGGCATAATTCAAAGCACTTCGTCTTACGGCACTGTAACTGTGAATTCCAACCACGTTAATATAGAAATACCATCGACAACTGAAGCAAACTATTTCTCAGACTCTGATTTTCCCACCGCGAAATTTTCCAATGAATCTGAGAATTATTTCGTCGAGCAGAGCATAATATATGAAAATGTGACCGTCCCTTTTAAAAATGCAGAAGAAGCTGAAGCTGAAAATAACCTGTACTTTTATGAAAAGTTTGAGATACAAGACCAGAGCAAGTCTTACACAACAGCTGAATTTCAGTTTTCAAGAACGATGCAGTTCGATTCACGTTATCAAAAATCCAGTTCCTTGAAGAGCATTAACGAAAGCCAATTTTGCAATGAAGACAAAGACAATCCCGCTGGCGCGGATTACGTAGAGAACGGTCTGGATGTGGTTGAAACTTTCGCCAAAAATAAAAAGGATCGCAAAAAGGAGGGCAAGTCCAAATACTATCTCATAGAAGAAAGGATTTCGGATGAAAGCCCTAGCATTCAGAAATCTGGCAAACACGGTAAAGGTCATTCTCATAAGAAAATTAGTGGTAGAAACAAAAAAGGAAGTAGCAAAACTCAGACTGGCTTTAGCAACATGAGTTTCGAAGATTTTCCTTCAGATGAAGGCGAGATAAATCAGAATTCTGTGATGCCTTTCGAAGTGCTTCGGAGCACAGAAGATAGGAAGTACGGGAGCTTGAAGAGGAAGAGCAACCCTTTTTCTTGAGGAAAGCCTATTATATTTAAATCTGCATATAAGATTATGTCTAACAAAAAGTAGTTCTCTTTTAACTGGGATAATATTTTTACAGTCGTAGACTTGGCAAAATTAATCAAGACAATAAAGGAGTGTACTCTTTCATTCCGTTACCGTGCGTTTGTTTTATTAATTATGGTTGTTGTTCTTGTCATCTCGAATAAAAGCATTTTTTTTTACATTCCACTACAAAAACCAAAAATTATTTCTTGATGTAAGAAAGAGTTTTGCTACTGCAACTAAATATTATAAGTTAAAAGGTTTGACTCGAATTTGTATTTCTTCTACTTTAGGTATTAATTTATAGTCTGGCTTGCAGTCATTTATATAAAAATCTATAAATACTATAGACATAGTAAATAGGTATTGTTATGTACCTAATCAAGTTGGAAATTAAACAAATATTTATGACTGCATTCGTCTTATTACTGAATGTTAAAGCAGCTGCATTGGTAACTTAAAAATCACAGTATTTATCACCCGATAGTTTTTATTATTTATTTATTTGTAATTATATTGTATTTCTTAATTATTGTTAATAACCTTTTTTCATGTTGTGATAGCTTCCTGTATACCTAAACAGTGTTAAATATGTATTACCATTACCAATAGGTTTCAATTTATGAATCAGGAGCGTTAGAGATTTTGATTAACTTGAAAGTAATCTCTAAAAAATTGTCGAATTCCTTCACTATTGTTTTGACTAAATGTATGGTTTCATTTAGAATTAGAATTTTAAAAATGATCAAAAAATTGTGTGTAAGCCGATGTTTTTTAAAGTTACTATCTTTGGTTTATAAATAATCATGAGCTACAGAGTGTTCCATTAGATCCTTCAGAGTTGGGCACCTCAGGAAATCACTTTGTTCTTTTTTTAATGTTATTTTAAGTGTAACAGAGTACATGGTAGACAATCATATTGTATTAATTGACTTGATTTTACGTGTTTGAATTACCTATTAAGTATTTTATTTTAAATTTATCAAAAGAAAAAAATACACTCTGTTATAATGCATTGTAATAATAAAACATTCCTAGTTAAGAGCCTGGCCATAAAGCAGAGTGTATTCACAGTAATAAAGAAATTTTGTAGTCCATTTAAAATTAGGTGCCTTTTTACAATAAAAGAAGTAGTCAATTAAATTTTAGGCGTATGACTAATAAACACTGACTTTAATTTCATATGAATTATTTAAACAATAACTTGCTTGAAGAACTATTGGCGTAATTCTAGACTTTCCAATTTCACACCTAAGCAACATGGTTTATCATTAAATGCAATACCAAAGGTTTAAACTATATACATTTAAAGGTGCTAACTGTTCTCTATAATTCTGTTGATGTAATAACCACACCTATAACAAATAATTTATCTTGTGGTCACAGGCAGTGATATTATCAAGCTTCACTTAGGCAATTATGGATTATATTACATACTTAATACACGTTAGTATTAAAAAAAAAGTATTTATTTATGGCAACTGTATGCAAATATACAAAGTTTATTCTGGTTTACTATTATATATTTAAATAAATATTGTTACATTCCTTAATGTTATTAAGCTTATAGTATTTAAAATATAATTGCACTTTTTATAGAATTTTTTCTATGTAAAAATATTGTATAAACTATAATAAATGGTATAAGAATCGTCTTTGTCGTATTTTATTATTATTGTAACATAAAAGCTGCCTTATCGTTAAAGTCCACAAATTATTTATTAACAATTCTTAACAGTACGATTTATAAAGTGTAGAGTTGTAAGTAGAATATTTATAAAAACTAATTAGTCTCTTCATAATGAAGAGAGTCAAAGTTTCTGAGCAATAAATAAAATGACTTAATGATAACATTTTTACAAAAAAAACTTTCTCAGTGGTTTAGAGAGAAAACCATCTTGTATTTGTAAATTCATGTTTATAAGAAACATTTTAAAATTTCGGCGTTATAAACATGGCACTTAAAAACATTCTAAAACAATAAACACATCTTAATTATTAACTTAAAAATTACAGTGTTACATAATTTTTTTGTTTTAAGATAGTTTATACATAATTGAATTCCACTGAGTTTTCTGGTTGTACTATTGATGCAATCAATTTTATGATAACATTTAATTTTTCATTCTTGCAAGTTTAATATTTAAAATTGCAGCAAACAAAAAGAAAACCCAGGAGAAAAACGACGCTATTATTCCGATTATTAAGTCGGCAGCTGTGTTAATAAATCCTTCCCTGTAAGCATTCCCAGTATCCGGCTGAATATAATCCATGAAATCAAAGATTGCATTGCAAGCCAACCTGCCATGCACAACTGGTATTATGGTGCCGTGCAACCCCAGCAATTTTTCCAGCGTTCGACGATACTGCCTGCACGTTGTCAGGAAACCATCGATGAATATGGAAAAGTGAACGAGGGAATATATTGTGAAGAATACAGCTATGATCGATGTTACGATCCAAAAGCCTTGAGGCAAAGGACTCGTGTTGCCGGTCTCCATTGTCTGAAGTACAACAGTTTCTCCAGCACTGAAAGTTCGACATTAAATACATTACACCTTAATGTCAAAGAAAGAATTGGGCTCACTGGTTTTTTGTTGTAACCGTCCTTCTGGTGGTACTCGTAGAACCAAACAGTACTCTAAATCCATGGAAACATGCAAGACCCACGCAGATTAAAATGTAAACTAAGGGTCCGAAAGTGACCCAAATACACGACGAGGAATGACCACCTAAAAAAAAAAATTATCAGAATAAGTAATTTAATTTGTTTTGAATATATTTATTTTTCCGATAACTGAGAATTTCTAGTAATAAGTCAATAAATGAAGAGTTACATAAATTGTACAAGGATCCAATAATCAACGACGTGATGGAGAGTTGAGAGTTAGTAATGATTATAATATTTCATGTAAGTAGAAGATTCAAGGAATGTTGATACCAAAACATATACAAGGTATTAAATAGAAGTATACAAGACACTGAAGATAACATAACAAATTGCCTGGTAAAGCCTAATTATTTATACTCGTAAATACAGGGTGGCACATGAGTGTGGACAAGTTCACTAATTTCACTGCTACATGAAACATAAAAATATTCATGTAACAATTACAGAGCACTAAAAAGTCTGTGTTATGAAAATATAATCTAATCTAACAACTATACACTGTGTCCCATGAACGAATGATGCAATTGTAATTATTTCTGATAAAAATGAAATTAAAGTATGATTTACCAACGAATATAGTAGGGGTGTGTTCTCCATATAAAATACAGCTGCAGTTTCTTCCAAAGGCGCACTGGTTTAATGTATCTTTCCAATGTCCCCAGGCAATTCCCGATGTGATACTGGCAGTGGCCCCAAGAAGTACACACAGGGAATATGCAATGCTAAGCTTGCTTTCCACAGATCGCTGCTTATCCATTATTATTTACTGTAACAAATATAACAAAAAGATTCGTAAAGATAAATGATTTTTTTCTGCCTTATTAACAAACCTGTAATTTCTCTAAAAGCAGTTCACGTACCGAACAATAAACGTTTTCTGCATTATAGATTACTACGTCTCAGTAAACGCGTACTCGCATCGATTTTATTATTTATTTACTTTGTTAATTGCGAAATTCAAGGAAAATTCAAAGGAAATCATTACAACCAAGTACATAGTTGATATATTCTAAGAATTTGTTAAATTTGAAAAATGATTGATTCATAAATAAATAAATTTACGTGCATTAAACATGTGTTTTGGTGTAATTAAGAATGCAAAGGAATCGCTTCTTTTCAAAAGATTTACTCTTATTAGTCTTTAAGAATAATTTGCTATTACTAAAGCACGGATTAGGTGCATTTTTAGGTCCTGAGTCATTACTCCACAATGCATATGGTGTGGATGTCAATCCTTAAACATTGGACGTTGGTATTTTAATTAAAAAGAAACAAAACTGAAAAACCTTATTTACAATAGAAATTAAAAAAAAAATTAATATAGAGAGAAGTTTTAAAAAATTATTTATTAGTCGTCGACGACAATAAAATCCACGTCATTTGTACTATATCAAAACCCGGTTAAGTAGTAAAATGGAGGACGGACCACGGCAAAATCTTTAACTTTCTGAATGAAATTGTTCTAATTTTAAACATTTGAACCAACGAGGACAGCTATTCTCGAACTTACGAACTTAGAAGAACACCAGGTGAATATTCGTTTGGACTCCAATTATGTTAATGTTGGTTCAAATGTTCACAATTAGAACAATTTCACTCTTACGAAATTGCTCTAATAATAAACATTAGGACCAACCAGGGCAAAGGACAACTTTTCTCGAACTTATAAGAACTGAGCAGCAGGTGAATATTCGTTTGGACTCAAATTATGTTAGTGTTGGTTCAAATGTTCATAATTAGAACAATTTCACTCTTACGAAATTGCTCTAATATTAAACATTAAGGCTGGGTTGCATAAAAGTTTTAGGTGAGGATTAAATTGAAGCCTAAGTTAGAATGTGACACATAATATGCTGTACGTCATCTGTCTGTCAGATTCTAACTTAGACTTAAATTTAATGCTTACGTAAAAGTTTTATGCAACCCAGCCTAAGTCCAACCAAGACAAAGGACAACTATCTCAAACTTATAAGAATAGAGCAGGTGAATATTCGTTTGCACTCGAATTATGTTACTGATTAATAGTTTCGAGAACATAACTGTTCTGGTTAGTTCAAATATTCAAAATTAGACCGACTTGACTCTTACGAAATTGTTCTAATACTAAAAATTTGGAGTGGCTGTTGTTTATCTCATAGTCACTGCGCGTCAGTAATTTAGCGTCAAAATTATAAATGTCACGTTAATTTTAAACGTCAGGATTTTTTTAAATTGAGCAATTTGTTACCAAGGTACTTGCAACAGCGTTGCCAATTGTATCTACGAGATAAATTGCGAAGTTGGTTATTCGTTCGGACTCGAATTATGACAGTGTATGAATAAGTCCTGGTTGGTTTAAATGTTCAGAATTAGGACAATTTCACTTTTTACGAAATTTTTCTAATTCTGAACTTTGGACCAACCAGCAGCAGGTCAATTATTCATTTGGACACGAATTGTAAAGTGTGTTCAAAAACACCCACGTTTGGAGTTGGCCATGACTTGAGATAGCAACAAACAAAGTATGTCTTTACTCATTAATTGCACGTGTCATACAAAAATAAACAGTAAAGTAAATTGAGGTTATAAAAAACTTTATAATTCCACCGGATTCAATACATTTTAAAACTCAATTCCTGACTCCAAATAACTTTCAGTAAATGCATTAATAACAAACAGAAGTAAGGGATAATTAATTCCCCAACAAAATTGTAACCTTAAAACTGGTTATGGTAATGTTTAGAGCACCGACATACGTTTACTGAACTGCAAGCGCGGGAGTTTTTAAATGCACGTTATTAATATGTATTAATAAAATTAAAAAGTGGTTAACTAGTAGAAGGAGATCGAAATTGATTGTCCTGATCCTACACTGCTTTCCACGCGTTTCATATCGATATTTATATTCAATTATTAAAGTGAAGTTAGCAACATAGGGAAGTTACTAAATATCCCAAGATTTTGTTGAAAGTTCATTACAGTTCATTCATGAAAAATGGTTTATTTCATTGTAATTGCAATTTGATTAAACAATAATTATGTTCTCTATTAATTAGGTAAGGTTTGGATATAAGTTTCTACGCACGCCATTGCTTTTTGTTCTACTAACCTTAATGTGATAGATGTAAATATTGATATCAAGCTCACGGAAAGTAGTATAGGATCATTACAATCAATTTCGATCTCCCTGTATAATACAGGACGACCGCGAAAAAATCTTTAACTTTCACCGAGTCAAATTGTTCTAATTCTATCTAAACATGTAAACTAACCAGGACATCCATTTTCGAACTTATGCCTTTCTCAATAAATTTTTGAGTACGCCACTGAGTTACCAAAAAATGGTAAAATTTCCGCCGATATTAATCTGTTGATGTTAAAACAAGAAAACCAATTCTACACATTTCATATTCTGTTTACACATAATTTATTAAAATCGCGCATTTTTTATATTTAAAAAAAACAAAATAAATGAATTTGGCATGCAGTTATTAAAAAATAAATAAATTTAGTGTAAATGCAAATTTAACTTTCACATATAATTTTGTTTATTCTCTTGTTTTGACACGATTTTACACAATATTAAATTTATTTAGGTTAAGTTTAACATTAATGAAATGGTAAATAATTTCTAAATTTTTAATTTACAAAAAAAGTAAACATTGAGATTTATGTTATGGTAAAGGAACACTTAGCAATTTCAATGATATTATTGTATAGCTTTTAAATATATCTACACCTGTTTATGTACTTACCTGCTAAATAGTTGAATGTGAAAGCAGATAAGATTACAATATTTTTTTTCACTATAAATTTTTTTCTATTACAACACAAATTAGCACGGCACTAAACTCTATTTATATTAAACATAAATTTTGTGCGTTCTAAACGAGGGTGTAACTCGCTAATTTGTTTACAAACAACGTACCTCTACATGCACACCTGTTGATTGGTCAGATAATGTTGGTACTACCGATCAAGGTTGCTAGATTTATATATATAGACAATGTCGCCAACATATTCACAGAAAGCGCCGGTTTTTTTACCTAACGATAAATATTAGATAAATACAGAGAGATCTAAATTGATTGTCCTGATACTACATTACTTTCCGTGACCTTGATATCAATATTAACATCTATCACATGAAGGTTAGAACGAAAAGCAGTGGCGTGCATAGAACATTCATGAAACTTACATCCAAACCTAACGTAATAATAAGGAATATAATTGTTTACTCAGTATGAACGGCAATGAACTGTCAACAAAATCTTGAGATATCTAGTAACTTTCCAGATCTCTCTACGTTGCTAATTTCATTTTAATAATTGGATGTAAATATTGATATCAAGCTCATGGAAAGAAGTGTAGGATCAAGACAAAGAATTTCGATCTTCCTGTAGCATACTCTTTTCCAAATGAATTCGTACTATTGTTAATATTTTTTCTAATAAAGAAGAAAAGCAACCTTAAAGTTCTGGTTTTCAAAAATAAAAAATTTAATTTTCAAAAATTAGGAAAAAGGAAACAAAACAAAAACCAAAAATAAAACTAAAAAATTAAAAGGAAGAGGCGAATAAAAAATTAAAAGGAAGTAACTAAAATTGAAAGGAACACAAAATTGAAGAAAAATCAAAAACCAAAACAGAAAACAAGACAATGAATTGAAAACAAGGAGAAAATAAATTAAAAATTAAGAAATCAGAAAAAACAAAGGAAAATGAAAAGTTCAATGGAAAGCAAAATTTTAAAATCAAGTTTTTTTTGCCAGATGAAAATTGTGAAAATCTTAAAAATAACAAAAAAAATCAAAATTTAATATACGAAATAAAACAAATGATAAATGAAAGTAAATAAGGAGTAGAGAAAGAAAACGAGAAGCAATCGAAAAGAAAAAACAAAACGGGAAGCAAATTAAAAAAATGAAAAGGAAGACATTTTAAAAACAAGTGACTCTTTCAATTTCTATCACTGATGTAATGAGTGTTCAATAAAAACCTGCCTCGAGTTATCGTTGGAAACAAAAGTACCTATCGTAGATTGAACTTTACAGGTGCTGTAACTGTCGCAAAAACTGTCAAAATATAAAATTTAGGTTATGTGAAAGAACTAAATTCAAATTATTTATTTTAATATGTATATTCTTTTAAGAACGAATATATTCCTACTTTCAAAACATCTTTCTGTACTGGCAACATCCACCAACGAATATGTCATCCAACAACGGAAATTAACCAGTAAAAACTAGATCTTATCCTCATACAAACATTTTGAGGTTAATCCATTTTTGACATTAAAATATTGATTATGCAAGCTAGGACATGTCATTTTTTTTCGAAGGCTAATTCGAAGTCATTGTTTTTATTGAAAGTTACTAGTATTATTCATACTACAGGAAGATCGAAATTGATTATCCTGATCCTACACTGCACTGATATTTACATCTGATTATTAAAATGAAGTTAGCAACAGAAGGAGATCTGGGGAAGTTGCAAGATATCCCAAGATTTTGTTAACAGTTCATTGCCGTTCATTCATTAAAAATGGTTTATTTCATTATAATACCAAATTGATTAAACAATAACTACAGGGAGATCGAAATTGATTGTCCTGATCCTACACTACTTTCCGTAAGCTTCATATCAATATTTACATCTATTACTTGAAGGTTGGAACGAAAAGCAGTGACGTTCACACTCATGAAACATGCATATAAGCCTTACCTAATTAATAAATAATATAATTATTGTTTAATCAGATTGCCATTACAAAGAAATAAACCATTTTTGATGAATGAACGGCAATGAACTGTCAACATAATCTTGGGATATCCAGTAACTTTCCCAGATCTCCCTGTGTTACTACCTTCATTTTAATAATTAGATGCAAATTGTGGAAAGCAGTGCAGGATCAGGACAATCATTTTCGGTCTCCCTGTACATGTTCTTTATTAATTAGATTAGGTTTGGATGTAAGTTTCGTGAATAGAGGTAAATATTGATATGAAGCTCACAGAAATAAATGTAAGATCAATTTCGATCTCCTTGTATAATAAGATGAACATTGGAAAGAAAAAAACATTATATGAAAAATCAAGGGCAAATGAAAATCTAAAAGGAAAATTAGGGTCCCAAAGGAAAAGAAAAAAATTGAACTAAAGGAATAAACAAACTATGTAGAGTCTGTGTTTTGTACAGAATATAACTAACCTAAATAAGTATTTTTTTGTATGTAGATTATCTTTCTACTGTCACTTGTTTTTAAGTATTTTTTGCGTTCCGAAATGTCCGAAGTCTGGTTATGAAAATCTTTTTCATTAAAATTAGTTAATAAGGTAACGTAGAACCATAAAGTAAGAATTTTCTTGATTAGAAACATAACTATATTTCAAGAAATATTTTACATTCTTTAATTTCAAATATTACATTTCACAATATATCACCAGTTTTTTATTTATTACATTTTTGTTTAAATGTTTAATAGACAGTGTACATATTTCAGTGTTATTGTAAATCTGAAACATAGGACTTTTTGAATTTTAATAAATGTCATAACATAAGGTATAACAAAATATGTGTGAGGACCAGTCTTACCATCTTCCCGTTAAAATTATCCGGCAAATAACTTGATTTTTATGAATGGTTTCCATGGTAGTTATCCGTCAATTAATCAATAGGTGGTAAGAACGGTCCTAAGAACACCAAGATAAATACAAAGAACTGAAGGATATTTTATTAACAACATAACTCATGAAATAAAAAAGCATATAAAAAGTTTTTTACTTTAATACTATTCAGGTCGTTTGGAAATATAAAACCTATCATCAACTTTTGAAAAATTAAGTTGAAATTTCTTCACTTGCTTCTCAATAAAAGCAATTTCTGTTGCATTTAATTCTGACGGCAGACAAAACTGAGAAATTTCCAAATTATTTTTTAGTTCTTCACAGTAGTCAGTAATAATCTTCTTAAGTTCTTCTGTAACCTTCTCTTTCTCATCATCAGGTTCCAAATTTATTTCACAGCTTTTGAACATCGCTTTCGCCAGAGCCATTTCGCGATCGTAATTTTTCTTTCTCAGCGAATCAAGCTTAATAAACTCCTGCGAAATAGTTGGATTATTGGGTTCCATTCTCTTTGCAATTCTCAATCTCTTCTCTGCCACATCAAAATCTCCCAGCATCATAAGGGCACGCGCATTGTTAAAGTAAACTTTCGCGGGCACTTTCATGTTGGTGCCTTTTACCAAACGAAATAATTCATTGCATTTTATGCAAGCCTTGCGAGGCTCATTGATTTTAGTGTAAGTAACGATCAAGTTTGTGTACAACCGAGAGAGTAAAAGTTGCTGACGCTCTTGTTCTTCATAATCTGCCAGCTCACAATTTATAAGTTTTGAAACTGCAATGTTGTATTCTTTAATCGCAGGTTTGTATAAGAATCTTCTGTAGAAGTCATTCCCTTTTACACACAATGCATTTGCGTATTGATATATTTTATCAAACCTTTTTTGTTCTTCTTCCGTTAGGGTCTCAAAACTTGTGGCAGCTCCAGTATTTTGACAATTCCTCATTTCAATTTCAAATAAAATCGTTGATTCGGCTGGAACACGGCCTAAACAACCCATCTTACCATATGCTACATCAGGATGCAATAAAAATTGAGCTTTTTCATTAATCTTCATAGACAGCAAAGCTAATTCGAGTCCAGGGAGAACCCTACCTGAACCTAGTTGATAGTGAACGGATTTATTTCTTGCGTAGCTCGAATCGAACGGTTCTTCTGAGTATTCGATGTAGGCATTGTAATCGTATGTGACTTTTCCATTGTCAGGGAGAGGATTTCCGATGCCTTCTCTTATAATGCGCTTCTTAATTTTTCCATCTTCATTTAAATTTGTCATTTTTTTTGCTAGTGCCTCGAAGGGTTCGCTATCGTCGTAGGTCTCTTCATCTTGAAGCCCCAAGCATTCATAATTTAGGTAATTTGAAACGGCGGCTTCATCATACGTTGTTTCCTCTTCTAATCGGGTGTTATTCAGATTATCAAAATCTATTGAGAATGTCGTGCCATCCTTTGATAAAACATCGCTGTAAAATTTGGGCATCTTAAGTTTATTTAAAGAAAAGATCAAGAAGAAGTCTTACCTTAGCGAAACAGAGTTCTTAAGTGCAACTCCGCTTTCGCTGCTTTCTACAATTTCATCCATTTTTATGGCTGCTAGGTTATCAGCTAACCTCTTAAATGTGTTTAACTATTTTTAATGAAATTGTACTAAATTTGATATAATCTTGTTAGAAATTAATAATTATAAAAAAAAGCAGCTTTATCTAGTATATTCTCGATGAATAGCAAAAGTCTAAACGGTTGTTCGAGAAAAAACACAAGGACCAAGTTCAAGAAAATCGCGGTCGTAATGTTGCCAACAATGTAACGCAAAACAGGGTCGCCAGACGATCAAAATTTAAGTCAAGATTAGCTGACGAAAGTACCAGCACCGAACACACAAGGTACCAGTTACCACCAAAAAGCATCAGTTAAAATTTTTTTACACTTTTTTTCACTTGTGATTTATTTTAATTTTTAGCATTTTTGCAACTTTAAAAATTATTAGTTTAGATCCCGACATCTTGCGCTCGCTTTTTCACTTAATATAGGATTGCAACATAAATCAAAAAAATTATATTAAATATTTAGATACAATTAAATTTAAATTTACAGCGCAATTCAGTAGATTAATAATAAATTTTAAAATTAATTAAAATTGTGTAACTGCCAGTATAGAAAGTGTTAGGAAAGAGTTTATACATGTATTTCGGCCTTATTGGGCTTCATCAGAACTCTGTACAGTTACACAATTTTAATTAATTTTCATATTTTTCATCTGGCAAGAAAACTTGATTTTATAATAAATTTTAAGAAATAAAAACAATTTTAAAAGAATGGTGTAGCAAAATGAAAAAGAAACCAGACTATGAAAATTCAAAATCAAATTAAAACAATAAAACTTTTTTTTATTGCAAATCGGTTTTAATTGCAGTGGATTCCTCGAGCATCCTCTGTACAGCTGCTTCAGCCCTATTTGGGGCCTCATCAGTAGAAGCATAACTCAAATAACTAGGACAGATCTGTTTGGTTTGCAGTAGAATTCTCGAGCTATACTTCTGCTGACGAGGCCCCAAATAGCTTTGCAGAGGAATACAGTGCAATTAAAACCGATTTGCAACAAAATTGTAGAATTTTCTTTATGTTTTGACAGCACGTATGGCCGTCTTGTATGTGTTATCCTAAGGAATGCCACCGCAATCGCCGTCGTACCGTCCTTCTCCGTCCGAAATGTTGCCAACCGAATGTTTTTCCCCAGGTCCGCCAACTCACGCCTAGTCGTGCCAATCCGCTCCTTACAGTGGGTGACTTATTAAGTAGCAAACTGGCTGCAATTTATTAATCCTAATGCAATGCTAGGTCAGTAAGCGATCGCAGGAAGTCACAATCTAAACTTTTCAATAATAAAAACAAAAAACAATGGATTTTATGACACAATTTAATAGATTAACAAATTTTAAAAAGAAACAATTTGAAAAGAATTGTGACAAAACAAAGAAAATAAAACAAAAAAAATCCAAAACTAATCAAATTAAAAGAGAATAAAAAAAAAACAAAAGGAAATTGATTTTACAACACAATTTAATGGATTAATAAATTTAAAAAGAAAAACAAAATAAAAAAAAAATAATAAAAACAGAAGGATTTCAGAGCACAATTCATAAATTTAAAAAAAGAAAGAATTTAAAACAAACAGTAACAAGAGAAAGAATTATTTACCTTTCCACTGGTCAATATATTTAAAAAAACTGCAACAGATGGCGCTAGTCAATATCTAACACTAAAGTCCCTAAACACAGACGTCATGTTATGGCTAGTTTTTAAAATTTAGCCTTAAATTGTGTATTGCCCTACTTTATACAGTGTGTACCAAAAAGTTTTATACAAATGGAGAAAAAGTTTATCTTACATTTTTTTTTCACAAAAAAAATATTCTTGATAAAAGTCTGCATGACTTGGAGATCCATAATCAGGTACAAAATTTTTAAAAAATTGGCTGGAATACAGGGAAAATAAAAAATAATAATTTGGACAGAGAGCAAAAAGTTCAATGAAATTGTGATTAAATAGCAAAAAATTATGCACACTTGTAGATTATTGATATTCAGTTATGAAATGTATAGTTTTATCAAGGTGTCTATTATTAAAGATTTCTGCTGCTTCCCTACATGTTTTATAATTTTCTCCAACAATGAGAACAATTTCAATTTTGTCTGCAATAATTAGTTTTACAGGCATTTCTAATTATTGCAAACACACATTGATGTTACATTTGACATTTGTTGACAGTTATTAGATATTCCAAAGCACTCTATCAGTAACAGAAAATAAGGCGCTTATTAGGAACGGGATCTTACGAATTTTTGCACTGCGCATTAATCTAACAATTGCTGAAGTGTATTTATTGTCTTTTAATTTTTATCTGGGAATATCCATAATCTACAAGTGTGCATAATTTTTTGTTATTTAATCACAATTTCAATGAACATTTTGCTCTCCACTACAGTTTAAACGTATTTTGCTCTCTGTCCAAATCATTATTTTTTATATTCCCTGTATTCCAGCCAATTTTTTAAAAATATTGTACTTGATTATGGATCTCCAAGTCATGCAGCGCTTTTTATCAAGAATATTTTTTTTGTGAAATGTAAGGTAACTTTTTCTCCATTTGTATAAAACTTTTTGGTACACACTGTATATCTAGGGACTTTATTTCACACTAATACAATTCATTTCGTTTCTTATTGATCTTTCACATGAAATCACCTCCGTAAAAATAAACGAAAAATAAACTTTCGGTTCGTTTTAGCGATTGTTGAAAGTCTTACAACAACGCAAGTCATTTTTTACCATCCAGAAGTGACTGTCATTTGAAAAGCATTGCTCTTTGAGCTCTCTAGGGGGCGTTAGCTTCCAATTTTTTTTACGAAATAAAATTTGCAAGTCTCTTTTTAGAAAAAAAAATCTGTTCAAAGAGATTTATCCTTTAAGTTGGCAACACTGTCTGAGCTCATTCGAAGTTGTTTGAAATTCCAATAGAAAGTCACTAGATCCAATTTTAAAAGGTTTATTCGTAGAACAATTTGTTGATGGATTTTCTTTATAAGTTGGTTTCCTTCTACTTAAAAAACATCTTTGAGCTCTCTAGAGGCCGTCAGCTTCCAGTTTCTTTTACGAAATAAAATTTGTAAGTCCCTTTATTAGAAAAAAATACCTTAAAAGGGATTTATCCTTTAAGTTGGCAACAATGTCTGAGTTCATTAGAAGTTTATTGAAATTTCAACAGTCGCCCATTGAAGTAATGATCAATTTCGACAGTTGCGTTATATGTAAAATATTCATTGGTACTTATTTCCAACGGTTCCAAACTTATCAAAATTGCTCCACGAACAGACCTAAGATCAAACTACGCCACTGGATGCCACCAACTGTAGAAAAATGAATTGTGCACTGTAAAATCGATTGTCTTTTGTTTTTATTGTTTTTTAAAATTTTATTTCGTTTTTTTATTATTTTTTCTTTTGTTTTCTCATGGTTATTTAATTTTTATTTTTGTAATTTATTTTTAATTTTTTTAATTTTATGTACTAACAAAATGAGGGATTTTGTTTTGTTGAAAAGGAATTTTTGACAGCTCTTTCTGATTTTTGTGAAGTGGTACCACTGAGTTCATATTCCACATTTAGTGATATCGAGGCAGATTCAGTAACAAATCTAGTGAATTCATTTGAAAATAATTTTAACCAAACTGCTCAAGATTTAACAATCCTTATAGAATAAATAAATAAATAAGTAAATAATAATTTCAATTGATTTTGTGGTGACATCTGTTATAAAATAAATAATTAGCCATATTCGTCAAACACAAAAATCGCATTCTTTCTCATCAAAAAGTACTTTTTAGATTTTGTAGAAGCGTCATTTGTACAAACAGAAAGAAGACAACGAAGATAAATGACTGGTGATCGTTTTTTTTTTGTTTAGAACAAAAAATTTTCTTCTTTCATTTATTTTAATTTTTTGTTCTCGAGGAAGAAAATGCGACTTTGGCAGTTTACTGTATTTTATTTTTATGAAGAAAAAATCGAAATTTAAGGGGAATTCGAACGTCCTCTGTTATCACTTTTATTTCATTTTTAACGCCAGAGTGAAAACGAAAGGTTCTTGCTTTATATGCAAATCGTCGATTATTTTATTTGTTTCTTGTATTTATTAAATAATCGATCGTCTTTTGTTTACGTTTTTGATAAAAACTATCAACTCTAGCTTTCTTTTATCAATTGATTGATCGATCAACTCTTGTCATGAAATTTGGACGTCATGTCTTAGCTTTACTCTGAAATAACCTCAACAGCTGGTTTCCATTTACACATATAAGCTGCCCATTTGTGTAAATGGAAAGCGACTAAGAAGTGCAACGACTTGTTTTTCAGTTAAACTAAGACATGTCGTGCAAGTTTCATTCTAAGAGTTGATAAGAAATTTTAATAATCACCCGGTATAATGTTAACGGTCTTTTAACACTAAAACCATTGTTGCCAAATCTAATAGTTGGAATTTTCGGCATTTGTTTTAGTGAAATTTGAATTATTCCTCCTGTTTAAATTACTTTCTTTGATTTTTTTGTAATCAGTATTGTAATTATCTTTTTTTTTTTTCATATATAGACGAACATGGTGCGGTATTGAATATTGTCAAAATTATTAAAACATATTGTCTCTTTTTGTGTGTGTTTTCTTACAAATTTCTTTACAAATTTACAAAAATCAGACGTTTAACACTTATACAAGGAGATCGAAATTGATAGTCCTGATCCTACACTACTTTCCGTAAGCTTGATACAATATTTACATCACTTGAGGATTAGAACATTTATGAAACATACATCTAAACCTAACCTAATTAATAAAGAATATAATTAGTGTTTAATCAGATCGTCATTACAATGAAATAAACTATTTTTTATTAACTGAACTGTCAACATAATTTTGGGATATCTAATAATTTCCCCAGATCATTAACTTAATTTTAATAATTAGATGTAAATATCGACGGAAAGCAGTGCAATTTAGATCTCCCTGTATTATTATGAAGATTGTAGATTGAGAAAAATTTTTGGTAAACGCCGGAATTGAATCAAGAGACATGGAGACTAAAAAACGTCGTGTGCACTGTATTCCTATTGATTTAGTGCTCATGTAAAAAGCAGTAACCAATGAGAGTACAGTACGCCCGACGTTTCGATGCATTCCATGTAAATCCATCTTTAAAATTTTTTTTATTATGATTATGAATGAAACAGTAAAAATTTTTGTTATTATTATTATTGCATATTTTTTTTTGTTCATCAAACGTATTTTTTAATCATCATCATTAATCAAAACAAGTTGCTCTTATGCCCTGACTACTTCGGCATCTACTATGAAACATATCATTGGCACATCATTGTCACCATACAACGTGAACTTGAAAGTAACTGGAATCTGAAACATAAACAATTGTTGAGTTAAGTCTTCGAAATTGCATGCAAGGGCAGACTGGTCACTGTTCTCACTAATTTTTTAAAACGTAATTTAAAATTAAAAAAAAAAAGAATTAGAAGAGCCCAGTCCGCTCCTGAATGCGAACGTCTCTTACCAAAGGGTACAAGCTCAAAATCGGCATTCTTAATTGATATATGGTTCGTTCGTTTTCTTCAACGGGACAACGGGTATTAAGGAGGGCACCGCATGCATCCATGTCCAAAAATGGGTAATTCAATTCCACTCCGACGGCATAAGCTATTACTTCTGGAGTCAAATCTTCTGTGTACATTACTAGGAACAAACATACTTTGATAACGAGAGTGTTTTTGAGAAGAAGATCTAATGTAAAAAAATCATACTGATAGTTTGGGTTGTTGTTGTATATGTCGTATATGTAGGTGTTTGTCAAATTTATTAAAATTTAACACAGTCGACTAGGTTTTGTGTAATTTGTAACGATTCCATCAAATGTTTCAATGACATCGACACTAATTTTTGCGCTGGCGACTGTACATACATAGAGTGAATGTTTTAAGTCATGTGAAATATCATTATTACATTTAAACGGCATAAAGTTACATTAAAAAAAATATCAAGTATTTGTTTATTTAATGAATCGTCTAGCGCCGCAATTTAATTATAAGAGCTCTTGACTTTTTGTTGTTATCTACACTCATCGGAAGTGTCGATTATGTTTATCTTACAACAATTAAGGACATTTACATTTATTAATGATCTTCACAATGATAAGTACATCGTCTTCCAATGGGGTATTAACAACCAGTAGTACAATAATGATTTTGAATAAATAATTATCATAACCAGACTTAAGACATTTTGGTGCGTTGCCATGGTTACGCAATGCGAGAACCAATGAAGAGTGCCATGGCAAAGCTCCGAAATGTCCTAGAACTCTAGAAATATAAAATGAAATAAAGTAAGAAGTAATTGTATTCCTTACTGGACCTGAACGTTGAATTCATCACTACTTCTGTTCCCTGCTTTAAGGGACATGGCACTTCATAGCAATCATTAATTTGAGTGCTACTAGGAAGAGGTACTCCATTTTCACCTAAAATAAACAATATTTTTTTACATTTGCATGCGTTTAAAAAAACATTGTAAATATTAGAACAAATTTTAAGATTTGTAAGAGGTCAAAACCATCTCATTTTTTGATCAATTTTTTAGTTGACGGCATTAAACAAGCAAATCCGCCGCTGCCCGTTGTACAGATTGTGCAACGCACAAGGGTGCCTGATCAGAGGGGCGCCAAGTTGCCTGTAATTATTTAAAATAGATATAACTAAAAATGAATTGCTTTTAAGACTAAAACAGCAAAAGCACCTTGTTTATAAGTTTCATTTCAGCAGAATTAGTTTTTGTTCAGAATTTTAAAAGGGCGCCAAAAAATGTGTTGCACAAGGGCGCTTGACCTAGCAGCACCTAGCAGCGGACCCGTAAACAACAACAACATCGTTGTTGAGATTAACTTTAATCGATCTCGAGTTCAACTGCTCGTAAACTTTAAGAAAGTTTTAGAAATTTTTTGCTGAGAACATTTAAATTATAAGTAAGTATCTACTATTTACGTGCGATCACTTAGGTTTCTTTGTTATATGTTGCAACGATTTATGATGTTGTCTAACATGTGTGTCGTCAACAAGTCTATTTTTTATAATTGCCACGTCATTTAGTATCACGCTAAGTGATGCTGGAATTTACTGGAAAGTTCTAGAAAGATGGAGCCTTTAGAATGGTTGAACCAGGCGCGCGATTTAAGTCAATGCACTGAACATTTACATCTTCTTTTAACCTCGTGCAATAAAAGGAGATGGAGATACTCTGAGTGCACTCTAGTGCAGTCAATCGAAAACGCTGTGAGATAAAATACTGGAAAGACGCTATCACGTGACCAAAGGCGACTTCAGGTGCGCCATATTGATACCAGATTTCTGTCAAATTTTTCCAGTAAAAAATTTCACAGTTTTTCTTCGTTTTAAGAAGATCTCGCAGAGTAGTAGGGCAGTTACTTCATACTTTCGCAGTTCTCGCAAGCAGCGTGCATGGGAATTGCACGTCTTTCGCATGAAGCTGACAATTTCCGTGTTAGAATGGGTTTTCATGGCATCGCAAAGCGATATTAATGCTACACAATTTCACACTATTGCGAACACAGCGCGTTATTATACAACTGCTTTATTATGAATTTACGTATTGTGGTTGCAGAAGTAAGCAGTTACTGAAATTCTTGCTATCGAATTCTAGGTGGCGTTTGCTAAAACTCGCATATATTTACGCCCGGTCCTCAACATTGTTGTTCGATCCCGTTTCTTAAATGTATAAAAGCCATTCACATTTAAAATATGTCCGACTTTGTTTATAAAATTCGTTGATGGGTTTGTTCTGCTCCTCACCAAAGGTTGAAGGGTTACCTTACTTTGGCAATATCGCAAGGAGGAGAAAATTAAATTGATTTGGGCCGCAACGATAGTCTAAATTGAATTGAATTTACCCTTTTGTTACTCAAGCTGAAAAGTTAAATGCAAGGTGTTTCGCAACTTCGTGAAAAAAAATGGCGTGACATGTGTGCATAAATAGATCTAAATAAAAACGGAAATAAAAACAAAATAAAACTTACCCTCAACTGATAATGCATTGCCGCTCGTAAACATAAATCTGCCCGGCGTTATGAAACATGTTTTGTTGTCGAACAGAGAGAAATGCGGCAATAATACGATCGTTTAATTCTTGGAACGTGTTGATTTCTTCTTCGTATACCAATGCTTTTACGTGTCCCCACAGATAATAATCTAGCGGATTTAGATCAGGCGATCGTGCAAGCAACCTGATCGGCCTGTTTCTTCCAAACCATCTACCAGGAAAAATTTCGTCGACGTGAGCACGTACTTCTCGTCGAAAATGAAGTGGAGCCCCATCGTGCATAAACCACATCGTTCCTCTAAGATTTAAGTTCACATTCTCTGGGATGTGCAATTTTCGCAACATGCATTTGTGGGCTGAGGAAAACCCTCACGCAATTCGTCGCGACCATTTCCAACAACGGTTTTCTGTTAACGTTTGGGCAGGTATTCTAAACGGCAATTTAATCGGCCCGTTAGTCTTGCCGAACCCTTTAGAAGTACTTAAATTTAAATACTTAAATTTTCTACGAACTAATCTACCGGAACTTCTTGAGAATGTGAACTTAAATCTTAGAGGAATCATGTGGTTTATGCACGATGGGGCTCCACCTCATTTTCGACGAGAAGTACGTGCTCACCTCGACGAAATTTTTCCTGGTAGATGGTTTGGAAGAAACGGGGCGATCAGGTTGTCTGCACGTTGACCTAATCTAAATCCGCTAGATTATTATCTGTGGGGACACGTAAAAGCGTTGGTATACGAAAAAGAAATCAACACGTTTCAAGAATTGAACGATCACCGCATTTCTCTCTGTTCGGCAACAAAATATGTTTCATAACGCTTGTGAATCATTACTTCGCCGTGCAGATTTGTGTTTACGAGCGGCCGAGGAAGGAATTTTGAACACTTAGTGTGACTTAGTCGTCACTGAGCCAGAGATTCTAAACATTTGTCAATTATCAGTTGGAGGTAAGTTTTATTTTGTTTTTATTTCCGTTTTTATTTACATGCATTTTGTCTCTGAGTAGTATCGCGTTGTATTAGCAATAGTATCAAATTGTGTCGCATTATTTTCGCTTTGCAGTACCACGACAACACAGACCTATCACGGAAATTGTCAACTTCACGCGAAATTCGTGGAATTCCCAGCACTGTGAAGTAACACCACGATACTACTGCGAGATTTATAGTTAATTGTAATTATTATTTTATATTTACAGATTTTATTTCAAAGACTATAAACTTGTGGTTTTAAAAAACGACAAACTCACTACATTGACCAATCGCTTTTTCTTCAAAACATGACGCCATTTAAGAAACACTTTTTAAGATAAATTGTTTCATGAATTTAATTAAGTAAAATATTTAAAAAACAAACAGATATTTGAAAACTTTTCAACGCACTTAATTTTTTTTTTGTACGTTAAAAGAAATTATTAGACAATACAATGGTATCGAAATAAAATTTCTTTTTAATTTCAAAGAAATTAAAATTATTAACTTACAATCTGCTACAGGAGTAGCTGAAGCAGAAAGTGCGAAGATGTTGAGCAACAATATAACACTCGCCTCAAAGGTATACATCACAATTAGTTTCTTGCTGTACTAAACCAAGTACATTTGGACTTAAGCCTTTATAAGCCTTTTTTTAGGTGTACTCCGATAAATATTAATGATGTTTTCGAGCTTAATTAAAGACAGAAGATAAAATCTGATAATATTGTTCTTCGATTTATTAGAAATTAGATGCCCTTAAACACAAAGATGATAAACGTGGAATTGTACTTACGCAGGTCAGTGCATGTTAATTTTTTTATTGACGTAATAATGAAATTGCCAAAGATTAAATACCGTCTCAGTTTAGGTATGTCTCCCAGACTTTGATGCTTACCGTCAACTCAAAAATTTCACTAATTGAAGCAGGTGCATATGTACAGTTTTGTACTCGTATGAGTTCATCTCCGGACGAAAGCACGTTTCATCTTGATCAAATATTTACTTACTTCTGAAGGCTAATTATTTATATAAGGGGGCGTTTGCACAGGTGTTCTTAATCTCTCGGTGCAAAATAGATTAAAATCGTGAATTATTTCATATATTTAAATAATTTATTATCACCTTCTTTTCATTTCTTTTCATCTTCACCCTCTTTCATAAACATCCATGTGCTTACATCACAGATCTTCTCTTGACTTCTATTCGAATTCTATTACAGTTTGATTATTGTTAGATATCGCTGCACTTTTTTTGTTCATTTTTTATTTTGTTTCTTGTGAATTTATTTTTCTTAACAAAAAGAAATACTAAAATGAGTATCACAGTGGCTTAAATTCGTACATCGTTCACATTCGATAGATTCTGTCACATTCAAAGTCAAAATTCATTTTTCGTCCAAGTATATCCAAAACATATCAAAAAATAAAAAGACTGACAGAAACGTGTGCAGACAATATACATTTTTTTCAAATAGGGCAAGTTCTACTTTGAGAAAAAAAGAGTAAACTGTAATTAATGTCAAGCTTAAAAAAGACATTTCTTTGTTTGTTTCAGGTAATGCATCTTTGAAGTTCTTAATAAGCAGAAGAAGGTATAAAAATGGAGGTTGGTTTAAAGCCAAAATATCCCCGAAACGATTTTTTAATTGTGGTGTTGTTTTAGGAAACAAAAAAGTTTTCAAGTCGCAATTGCACTACGGTAAATAAACTTCGGGACAAATGCGCCAACTTACAGGAAACTCTGCTCTGTGCTTGTAAATCCATCGCAGAAAAAGACACAACTTCAACCTTTTCTAATTGTGAGGTGATTAATTAATTGGCTTCGTTTCTTCATTAAGCAAAGCTTCAAAGAATGATTTACAAATCAATGAATTTCAAATTAAAGTGTTATTTTTTCAGAAATCGGAAGGCGACGACATTCCCAAATGCCCTTCATGTTCAAGGGAAAGGAAAAATTTAAATGAACACATGTACCAGGACAGTTGCAGTTGTGGATCTACAAAATCACAAACGTCTCCAAAAGTAATCGTATGCATGTACAACAAAAATAGTTCCAAATCTATTCAAGATACCCACGTAAGCAAATCTCTTTTTACAAATTATTCTTGGGTGTTAAAAATATTTTTCACTTGTAGACCCACAATGAACGACGTTTGAATACCCAAACCTTTTGCCACTTAGATAATATGTCATCCAAAGCTTCAAGTATTCACCAAGAGGCTAAACTTGAAGGTATAAAAATAGTAACACAATTCAACTAACACCTGAAATTTGGCAGACTTGCAGCTCGAGTTGAAGCACCTCATTGAAAGAATCGAAGGCCCAATGCAAAGACAACTGTGCAAGCCACAGATCTTATCAGCGGATCTAAAAAATCAATTGGCGCTCGCAACTTCCAAGAAATCGACGTCTTACAGAAAGGAGATCGAATTCTTGAAGCAGCAGCTTTCATCCACGAATGATAACATCACTGATCTGGCCAACATCAACCAGGGGTTCAAAGATGAAATTCGTATTTTGAATTTTAAATGTGATCAACTTCAAAATCTTATGGTCAACCATAAAATAAATGAGGCGTATAACTTAAACGATTAATATAAATTTGTTGCTCTTTTAATAAAGGAATTCATTCAATGGCGTATATAAAATTTGGCATGACTTATCTATGTATCCCTTTTTGCGTGTGGAAATTAAAACGAATCGATTTCAGGGCGAAAAATGGCCGTCGTTGGGGATTCCTTTAATCCAAGCAGCGTAGCAGCATACACCTCTATGGTTATCTCATTTTCCAAATTTAAATTAAATATGACCGCCGATGTTCTCGTCGCACTCCTCACTTTCGATTTCAAAGTCCCATCCACGTAAATTTCGTAGCCGGTAACCGATTTAATCTGAGGAGGTCGAAGCCACTTCACCAAAACGCTGCCGTCACAAATCAACCGAACGTCAGTAATTTTCATTGTCGATGCTCCTCCTTTAGGTTGAAATGAATATTTTACGCCACTTGGATTTTCAGAAGGATACTTTATCGCTGGCAGGGCTTTATTTGTATCCCTTCCAAGTACATCATCAAATATCTTCATGAATCCGCCGGTTTTAAAATCTTTAACCATCGCGGATAATAGTTCCTCTTCGTTGCAGCATTTATCTTGCAGTTTACTCAGTGCACCATGCAGGTCCTGCAACGTCGTTTGAATCTTATTAAAACCAGCTCTGCCCCTCGATTCAGTTCCGTAATTAGATTGATCGAAATTCATTTTCGTTGCTTAGTTTGTTTGATTAGCTTAGATGACCGTAGCAATTCTTTTCGGATTTTCAAAATTGATGTAATTTGTTGAAAAAGTCCCACGTTAAATTTGGATTAAAGAGGAACTCGTCATGTGTCACATAGAAAAGTCATTTTTAGACAGTGTGCGAGACTTTTAACCACAGTTCTAAGTTTACGTCACTGGTCCTTAATATAGAGACAACGAAAAAAATTACATGGATTCGAGGCCAAAGAAAAAATATGAATTCAAAGCGTCGAAAATAATTATTACCAAATTGCTAATTAAGATCTTACCTTCTATAAGCCAGGTGACGTCAGCGACCAACAATCAGAAAATGACGTCTAAGTGCTGATTGGTCGGCAAATGAAATGAGTTGACGTCTGTTAACCGGTCAGCCAATAAGGTGAGACGACACCAGCTGCTTATTAGCTAAGGAATTACGGTCAAGAAATGAAATGACGCTAAGCCGCTGATTGGCTCACCAATGAAATGAAATGACACGAGCCATGGATTTGTCAATAAGGAATCCCCCACGAAGATCAGCGGCTCCAAGGGAGATGGTGAGTGAAAGTGTATATGAGAAGATAGCTCAAACGTCAAAACCAGTCGCTAAAACTCAAAGATCTACACACGCGCTCAAAAACACAAAATCGAGTAAGCCTTGTAGGCGCTCAAGCACCCAACGCGAGCAAGCCCTTAAGACGCTCCACACATGCGAGCAAGTCCTCAAAGCATTCAGTTAAACATAATGTCACTGTTAACTGATCCTTCCATCTCTCCACCATGAACAGTAATCAAGGACCACATCGAACCCCCAGGAAGGTTCAACGCCGGTTTCAGCGCAACGTACTCCAAAGGGTTTTCAAGGACTGCTCCTCCACACAGCCGTACCTCCGTGAAGTGCCGCGCTGCATCTCACCGCTACCAGCCACTATAAAGAAGCTACGTCGTGATGCCGTTCCAATCACCGCTACCAGTCACTATGGAGAAGATGTGCCCTGCCATTTAGACAGTCGATTACTTAGAGAAGCGAAGCGGATGAATTTCAATGAATTCTGATTTCTTTGATCTCCAAATTTAACCTAAAGTAAGTCACTAGCGAACCTCCCCCATAAACCCATGGCAGTTAAAAACTTTTTTGTCAAATTCGTTTATCATATCTTTTTTTTTTTAATTAAAAATTTCCTAGACGATAAGAGGCCCGAGGAAATATGCCACACGAAATACTGACTAACCTTCAGAGGAGTAACCATTGAAACACGGAAGGGGCAGCAACCTTCTGCCAGGAAAGTCATAACGTTTTCTAGTACCAAATGAGCAATAAACTCATTTGATAGTTACAAATCCTCGTGTCCGGACGGAGTAATTCCTGCCATGCTGCAGAAGGGCTCCTGTTCACCAGAATCTGCATCATTCTAAGACCCTATCTGGCTCTAGGCTATTTGCCAAGAGCGTGGAGACTGATCAGAGCGATATTCATACTAAAAACTGGCCGGGCGGACTACACTTCGGCAAAAGCTTTTAGACCCATTGGTGTTATGTCTTTTGTACTAAAGACAATGGAGAAAATACTCGATGGGCATAAGGGGTAGTGTTCTGGTCACTAGACCCCTACACCAATACCAGTTTGCCTATTCAACAGGTCTATCTACTGAGACGGCACTTGGAGGGTGGATAAACCTCTGGAAAATAAAAAGGTCCTCTTAGCTGCCTTTTTAGACATCGAAGGGGCCTTTGACAATACATCCTTCAACTCCATCACCACTGCTCTAAGGGGTAGAGGAGTGAAAGAAATTTGCTGCAGGTGGATTGACTGCATGCTCAAAGGAAGGGTGGTCTACACATCACTCTGTTGGCTGGAGTGGCGGGGGGCTGTCCCCCCGTTGTAAAACCTCAACATGAACGGGCTTCTGAGACGATTTAGCGGAGAAGGCTTTGATCCCTTAGGGTAAGCTGATAATTTAGTCATACCCGTACAAGGGAAATTCAATAACACTGTCAGGGACTAAATGCAGGTTGGCCTGAATATAGTAACAAGATAGGCCGAGGAGGAAGGTCTGAGGATCAGCCCTCAAAAAACCACCATTGTGCCATTCACTCGAAGGCGAAACCTCGGGGATTTAGGTCTTGTCTGGGAAGGTAAAGCGTGCTGTGGCCTTGCGAAACGAGAGCTGCTGAACTTTTGCTTTTAAGCAGGGCGCAACTCAAGATCACCACGGGGTTACTAACAGGACATCTGTGGAGGATCGGTAAATTCAGTGGGGATCTAAACTGCAGACTCTTCAATGGAGAACCAGAGACAGCAATGAACATTTTGTGTAGATGTGATGCGCTGGCAAATCGCAGACAGCGTATATTCGGACGTCTCATGATAGTTCCTGAAAATTTCAATACGCAATCAGTGAAAAACCTGTACCAGTTGATGCAGGGGACATGCCTCACTGAATGGTTGCGGTAAGAGAACCAGAGCGAGCACAATAAGCCTAAATGGCTGCGATGCCTCCGGTGCATCCTTTGCAGACGAGTTCTGGTCATGAAGGAAAAGAAAAACCTCCTCCACACCAACAACAACCGCCTGCATATCATCAGGGACAGCTACTCCTTACTTACCAGATCGCAACGAAACCATATGACCTTGAAAACTTTGATGAATAGTCACTTTGCTCAAAACAAACCGACTCTCTCTCTGATCCTCACTCCCCCTGTGTGCCTGACTCGACGAAATTCCATCCAAAAACGACGACATTTATGAGATATTTTCATGGAATGTTTCAACCTCCGAGACCGTCTTCAGTTTGTTTCGAATTGGAGGTGCTCGAGTTATTTCATAGAAACGAAATTATTTTTAAAATCTGTCATATGCATAAAGAACCCTTAACACGTGAGAACTTGTGCCCACTTAGAATAAGCAACTTAAGTCACTCTTATATTAGACGAGCCCTCAGAGGAAAACCCTGAAGAGGGCAGCACGTCTCGAAGGGGGTGTACATTCTTGCTTTTTAATTGTAAACAAAAAGTCGTTACGATTTTTTGGAGGGATTCGAAGCAGCATGACGTGACTTCTTGCCTTTGAATGTAATTTTTATAAAAATGTTGGAAAACGTGGCAAATTACACTTTATTATGAAGCCTGTAGTTACAAAATGTCTTAAACGTTAAAGCAAGCAACTGCTGGTGGTTCACATCTTCCAAACTCCGTAACTGCGTAAACAGAGATCTGATTTTTCATTTCGCAAGTAAACACCACCGCTGCGGTCCTCATTGCACTGTGCACCCTAGACTTCAAAACTCCATTCACGCATACTTCATACCCGATAAATGAATTATTAGTAGGTGCAATCCACTTTACAAGAATGCTACCCGGCGAAATTCTTCTCACAAGAGAAATCTTCATCGCCAAAGCCTCGCAAACGCAATCGTCCCTCACGGGTTGAACCAAACGGTGGCTTGGTCTTCCGAATTTGGGGTCGTTGATGGGACGAGGGAGTGTGTTGCATATCTCCTGCCTATCAAAGTCGGTTTTCGGTTTCTGCGTGTTTGCAATCATCTTGAACATGTTGCTGAATACGTTGCTGTTCGCGCGCATTTTCAATTCCTGCGTCATCGCTTCTATCATCCTGTCTTTGCTTTCGCACTTCTTTTGTAACATGGACAAAGCAACCTGCAAGCCTTCGACGTCTTTTGATCTCGTGGTTACATCCGGAAAGCTTGTGCAAGCCGCTTGAATTTCAGCATCAGCACATGAACATTTTATTTGATTAATTAACTCTTGCAGTTCTTCTATTTCATGTTGCGTGCTTTTACTTTCACCTTTAATATCAGGTAACCGGTTTTGTAGTTCTTCGCCTTGGTTTTGTTTTTGACAATCTTCGCATTGGCAATCCGGAAGACAATCGCATTCCTCTTCTTTTTCATCGAGTTTTGCCTCGCAATCACATTCGAGAAGAGGTAAGGTTTCATCGCCTACGCTTTCACGTGCTACATCGCAGTCTTCGCATAAACACTCGGGTTGACAATCACAAACCTCCGAACCTTCGTTCCTTTTAGTTTCACAATCTTCACATATACATTCCGGGTGACAATCACATTCATCACCTCCCGCTTGCCTTTTCGTTTCGCATTCTTCGCATACGCACTTTGGATGGCAATCACATATTTCGGGTGCCCTTTCTTCACAAATACACGTAGATGGCTTTACTTTGGTTATTTTCCTTATCTTGGTACAGGTTTCGCATATACATTCCGGATGACACCCACATTCGTCCCCGGATTTTCTTTTGGCCAAACACTCCAAGCAAATGCATTTAGGATGGCATTTACAATCGGGCAAAATTTTTCTGGGCTTCCTTATCTTGGTACAGGTTTCGCATATACATTCCGGATGACACCCACATTCATCCCCGGATTTTCTTTTGGCAAAACATTCCACGCAAATGCATTTAGGATGGCATTTACAATCAGGCAAAATTTTTCTTGGCTTCATAATCTTGGTACAGGTTTCGCATATACATTCCGGATGACACCCACATTCATCCCCGGATTTTCTTTTGGCAAAACATTCTACGCAAATGCATTTAGGATGGCATTTACAATCAGGCAAAATTTTTCTTGGCTTCCTAATCTTGGTACAGGTTTCGCATATACATTCCGGATGACACCCACATTCATCCCCGGATTTTCTTTTGGCCAAACACTCCAAGCAAATGCATTTAGGATGGCATTTACAATCGGGCAAAATTTCTTCCGGCTTACGAGGAATCGGCAAGAGAGGAAGAGGTTGGGAAAGAGTTTTAGAAACGAATTCTTTAATAAGCTGCGATAAACTAGCGGTGCCGGTCACGGGAGCCGCATTCGAAAATAGACCCGAAAAGAAACCTGAAGGAAGTTCTGTGGTTGTTTCGATTGGATTGGCGGGAAGATTACTAACTAAATTTTCAGGTTTAACTAAACAGTCCACGCAAGTGCAACTCGAGGAATGTTTTTCTTTGAGTTGTCTTCTTGGGTCACCACATGGTTCGCATGAACACTCTGGGCAATCACAACTAGGTCCATGTGCTTTGATATCCGGGCAAGTATCACAAACACATACTTCGCAATCGCAATCTTCGATTACATCCACACAAGCAGAACACACACAGTCGGGACAATCACAGTCGGGATGATGTACTTTTGCCATATTTTTACAAGGATCGCATAAGCAATCTACACATTGGCAATCGGGTGGGTGTTCACTGACGGCTTTTTGAGTTAAATGAGGACAAGGATCACATTTACAACAAGTGCATACTCGAGGTACGGGTCGGTATCTGCATTCCTCGCAAAAGCAATCAGATGGATGTTCTCTCATCGCTAACAACTCCGAAGGGGTCTCTTTGGCGCGCCTTGCTTGCATGTCTTCAGCACATGGCTTGCACAAACAATCAATGCAATCGCAATCGGGGAGGTGTTCTTCGATGTTACATTCTCTTTCACAATCGGCCAATAAACATTCTATACAATCACATTCTTTTGGATGTGGCACGCCCCCACCAGTGTAATCTTCCTCTTCAGATATACTTGGAACTCTCCTTTTTTCAGTTGTTGCGTCTGCGGATTCGTTCAAATTTCTTTCAGTTGTTGCGTCTGCGGATTCGTTCAAATTTCTTTGGTCGTGTAGTTTAGGCGTTTCTCTACCGCATGGTAAACATATGCTTACATCATCAGAAATCGTGTCTTGCCGATTTCCTTTCGACGTCTCCGTAGTTTTTCTTGATTGTAATGGATCTGATGTTGCTTTGGAATTGTCTGGATTGCCGCGCGTTCCTTCCTTCCTTTTGTTTTCTTCGTCGGTATCAACACCGGAATAATTAGGTCCACTGAGATTATCATGATGATTAAGACTGGTACTACCAGTATTATTAAGACTTCTGGGATTACCAAGTTTACTAGGATCGATGAGACTACCAGCGTTACTAAGGTTGGTGGGAATATTTCTAGGAGTATTAAGGCTACCGGGATTACCGAGACTACTGGGAAAATCAGATTTGCCAAGATTAGTAGAATTGTTAAGACTACTACCAGCGTTGCCAATGTTGCTGGGGATATTAGAACCGACAAAATTACTAGGAGTATTAAGGCTACCGGGATTACCAAGATTATTGGGAACATCAGATTTGCCAAGATTACTAGGATTATTAAGACTACCAGGGTTACCAAGGTTGCTGGGAATATTAGAATCGGTAAAATTACTGGGAGTATTAAGGCTACCGGGGTTACCGAGATTACTAGGAATATCAGATTTGCCAAGATTACTAGGATTGTTAAGACTACCAGGGTTGCCAAGACCGCTGGGACTGTTAGTTCCGCCATTATTCCTTGGATTAGTAAGGCTATCGGGATTACCGAGATTACTGGGAATATCAGATTTGCCAAGATTACTAGGATTGTTAAGATTACCAGGGTTGCTAAGATTACTGGGAATGTTAGAACCGCCAATATTACCTGGTTTGTTAAGACTACTAGGATTTTCAATGTTACTGGGAATATCAGATTTTGCAAGATTACTAGGATTGTTAAGACTACCAGGATTGTCAAGACCGCTGGGACTGTTAGTCCCGCCATTATTCCTTGGATTATTAACACCACCAGAATTACCAAGAATACCAGCCTCGTTAGGTTTCTCAGAGTTGCCAAGAACACTAGCCACGTTAGGTTTATCAAAATTACTAGGTTTGCTAGCACTACCAGAATTACCAGGAATACTGGCAATATTAGGTTTCTCGAGATTACCTTCAGGCTTGCCAAGACCACCAGCAATGTTAGGTTTATTAAGATTATTAGGATTATTAATACTACCAGGATTATCAAGAATACTGGCAATGTTAGATTTCTCCAGATTACCTTCGGGCTTGTCAAGAAGACCAGTAATATTAGGTTTGTCAAAATTACTAGGATTATTAACATTGCTGGGATTACCAAGATTATTAATGTTATTAGATTTACCGATATTATCAATGTTACCAAGATTGCCTGTATTTCCAGAATTTCCAAGATTACTAGAAACATTTTCAGTGTTACCAGACTTGGGCAACACCTTAGTTTCTTCAGTTCCTTCACTTACGGTATTAGCTTCAGTTTTTTTATTTGCTGCACTTTTATTTAATGTTTCCCTTTTTGTATCTGGTTCTTTGTCATTATCCAGTGCTAGTAGATTTTGTTGCTGGGTGGGCTTGCTATTTTCAGAACTATCTACTATTTGATCAGAGGGTGCCTCTCTTGCTGTTTGAACTCCTACCATTTGCTTCGAACGACTGCTTCGTTTCATTTTTATACCGCCTTCACTGCTTCGTTGATTTGATTGTTTATCTTCTTTACCTCTTTTTTCTTTAGATGTCACATCTTTAGTACTGCTCAAAACTCTCCTTCCATCTGGTATGAAAGGTGTGGATAATCGAACATCATTTTTTGATTCTACGAATATATCGATTAATTCACTTGTGTCCACTTGTTTAGGTTTAATTAATTGCTTCTGTGATTTTGAAACTTCCGTTTGCATCAAGGTGGAAGTAATATTCTCGATATCTGGAGGACTTATTCCTATGTTATCAGATGCTCCCAATTTCACACCGTTTTTTAAACCCTCGGAAGTAATGTTTGGTATGAACGCAACTTGTAGTGTGTCTGTGTGCCTCACTTCTGGATATAAGGTAAATTTTTTGCATGCTGGAGAACAAGGGTCGGCGGTATATGAAGCAATGCTCGAAGGTCTACTCCCTAAAGGTACGTTAAGCTCACTGCCCTGCTCTTTCGTAGATATCTCAGAACTGCGAAAATCAAAATCCCTTAACTGTGGGGTAGTTTTCGCCGAGTCAGCTATTGCTCTAGCATCTTCTGCTAAGAGTCGTATTGCTTTACATCTTTTCGGACAAGTTTCGGTACAACAAGGGGTCAGTTTATTAGTTTGGGTTAATTTTGATGGGCATGTTGTGGTAGAACATGGGACAATCTCTTGAGTACTACTCATTGCATCAATTTTACTTGTATAAGGTCGAGTATCGTGGATTTTCTTCAAGCACGTAGTAGAAGTGCAAGGGCTCAGCTTTCGAGCTCTTAAAATATCTGTGCAAATATTAGATCTACAAGGAGCTACACCAGGACTTTCGGCTATAATAGCTTTGCACATACAAGAAGAGCACATAGAAGCAATTGAGCTATCTTCTGATTTTTGGGGGGCAATCTTACAGGTACACGGTGGTTCTCCTGCTTCATTAACAACAGGGAAAACCTCGGAACTGGACGAAGAACTATGAAGAGGAAGATCAATTTTGCACGTTTGAGATGTGCAAGGAGTAAGTCCACTGTCAATGGTAACGTCAGAATCTTCCTCCAAACATCTGCACGAGCAACACGGACACGTATATACCCGAATAGGTTTTGAATCACTTGAAATTTTCATCACTTCTTTACTTTCTTCTTCTTTCTTTCTTTCCTTTCTATGGCAGGAGCAGAGAGAGCTTCTGCTGAAAGTTTTCTTTCTCGAAGAACAAGTTTCTGAAGTGCATCCTTCAAATTTCACAGGTTGGCTGACTTGAAGAACAGGCATTGCGCTAAACTCTGGCGCAGAAAAATGAGACTGTGTTTTATTAGCGTTTTGGGTTTTCTCCGGGCAAACACAAGGTTTACACGTGCACGTTACGCTGCTCCTCGTGGGTACTGGTATTTTAGATTCTAAACCAAGTTTTGGAAGCATCTTTGGGCATGTCTCTAAAGTGCAAGCATCAGACTGTTTCTTGCCCTGAACGTCAGATGAACAATCGAAGAATTTAGACCTTTCTGGTGCAGAAGATTTGCGTGAGCAAGTTTGACGGGTGCAAGACAAAGTATTAAGTTTAGACCTCTGAGGACAGCTTTCAATTGAACAACTCATGGGCACAGGTATTTTAGTTTTTGGTGTTTCAGAAGCGGCTGGAGTTGTCAGCGGAGTTAGGTAAGTACTCGCAGCACTTTGTTTGGAGGTCAGGTTATCTTGGTTTTGTAACTTCTGAGGTGATGATTTGGGTGAAGGTTTTGAAACGATAAGCGATGATTTATTTATTGCACCTGCTGCGTAATACTTACATGTCTCGGGAATACAAGATGAAGTTTCGGGTTTCTGTAATTCACGTGACTCAAATTTGTTGACTTGCTCGGACCTACTCTTATTTACTGCACGTGCTGCGTAATACGTACATGTCCCAGGAGTACACGAAGAAGTTTCGGGTTTCTGCAATTCATGTGACTCAAATTTGTTGTCTTGCTCGGAACTGCTTTTGCCTGCCCGATCCGCCGAAGCTTCTAAATGGCGTTCGGAAGTTCTGCGCGTGGGAGTTACGTAAGTACTCGCAGCACTTTGTTTGGGTGTCAGTTTATCTTGGTTTTGTAACTTCTGAGGTGATGATTTGGGTGAAGGTTTTGAAACGATAAGCGATGATTTATTTATTGCACCTGCTGCGTAATACTTACATGTATCGGGAATACAAAATGAAGTTTCGGGTTTCTGTAATTCACGTGACTCAAATTTGTTGACTTGCTCGGACCTACTCTTATTTATTGCACGTGCTGCGTAATCCTTACATGTCCCGGGAGTACATGAGGAAGTTTCGGGTTTCTGTAATTCATGTGACTCAAATTTATTGACTTGGTCGGAACTACTTTTGCCTGCCCGATCCTCCAAAGCTTCTAAATGGTATTTGCAAGTTCTGCGCGTGCAAATTCCTGCCGGACGAGCTGAAGGTGGTGCCATTTCCCTAGAAGCATCTACGATTTTATCGTCGCTCATTCTTTTTTGTTGAGCAGCTGAAAATAATTGAGTTTCTTTACGGTCTTTCTGTTCAACTAAAGTGGACTCAGGCTCCTTAGAAGGGTCCACGATTTTATCGTCGCTTTTCTGGTTCGGCGAGGACAGTTCGGTTTCTTTGGAAGCGTCAGGTTTTAGGAAACTTCTAATCACATTAAGTCCTTTTGCTATTGTGTCACTACATATGGGGCTTTTCCTTCTTTTCTCAACTGGAGATGGTTCGGCTTCCTTAGAAGGGTCTACGATTTTATCGTCGCTTTCTCTTTTCTGGTCAGCCGAGGATGGTTCAGTTTCCTTAGAAGCATCACTCTTTTGGAAACTTCTAATCACATCAAGTCCTTTTGCAATTGTATCATGAAATATGGGACTTTTTCTTTTCTGTTGAACTGGTTCGGTTTTATAAGGTGATGGAACTATAGCTTTTTCTATACTATACGTAGGTGCTGAGACTGTACCTACATCTTTTTTCTGTACTGTCTCCTCGGGATGAATATTATCACTTTCTACACATGTCCCCTCCTCGTTAGATTTGGGAACTTCGGACTGTATACTTTTCTCAACATTTAATTCAATAGGTGGTCGAGTGCCTTTCGAATTATCTACGTGTGCCTCTCCATCTGCGAAATATTTTATTTCACGGTACCATCTTTTCTCATAATGAGAGGAAGTTGTTTCAGAGTACCCCCCCTGGTTATTCAGTTGAATACTCTTAGAACAGGTCAAGGTTTTGGGACAGGTCCTAGTATTTCGATTTCTTTTGGGTTGAGAAGATTTACACGCTTGAATACTTGCATTGTGGCATGTGTTTCTAAGCGAGTCTGCGCTAAAATTGGTATCACATGGTTTACTTTTACTTTGGATTTGAACACAAATCCGTTTTCTGCTCGCTAGCTTTTTGTTATCCGTTTGGGAGCTCTTTTGGTTAATTTTTTGCTTGACAGGTTTAGATGTTTGCGTTGCGTTGGAGGATACATTTGGGGGACACGTTTTAGCTTTGGACTTAGAAGAGGTTTGCATCCAAACGATGTTTTTATTTGTCTTTCGTGATGAATCATCTGAAGAACTTGATGAAGTCGATGTGTCTGAACTCGTCGACTCTGTTACTCCGTCGCTTTCATCTTCAGTACTACTTTGGTCTTCTTTGTTTGTAGTTCGTTGTGAAACTGGGTAACAGCGTGTTTCAATAGGTCTTATTTTAGCACAATTACAAATCATTTCCTTTTTCTTTGTTGGTTCTATAGCGTAATACATCTGCCCTTTTTTATGATCGTAACTTTTCTTTTCATGAGCTTTGACTAAAGTTATCACATCAGGAGATGATTGCTGTCTGTTGCAGGGGCATATCTTCTGTTGATCTTTGCTTACTTTCCTGCTTCCCTTTTCTTTGCTTTTGTACACCGTTTTTAATATTTTTAACAAATCGGGGCAGTCACACACTGTTTTTCCGGGGGGTTTATCAGTGTAACACTCGGCCTCCTTTAATTCCTTGAGCGATTCCTGAGTTTGGCCAGTTTTATCTTGTAGCTCTACTGCTTTATCTACAATTGTTGGAACATCTGTGCCGGTACTTTGGATTTGCACGTCTTCAATTTGGTGTGCATCGATGTCAATTTTTGTCGGAAACTTCTGGGTTTTACTGAGGACTTCTTCCTTGTAGCTGCTCGTTTCGAATTTAACCACATCGGTGAACATCTGAACTTCTCCTGCTTTCACTTCGCAGATATCTATGTCAATTCCTGTCGGGGTCCTTTGAGTTTTGCTAACGATTTCTTCTTTATAGCTGCTCATTTCACTTTTGGCTTTGCTGGTAACTGATTGAACTTCTATCGCCTGTGAAATATACACATCTTTAATTTGGCGTGTATCCAAATCTTCTTCTTTATAGCTGCTCGTTTCACTTTTGATTTTATCAGCAAATGGCCGGGCTTCTGTTTCTTCTTCACTCTCTGATTGGGGAACTGCAACTTCCCTCGTTTCCACATACACTTCCATTCTCTGTTCTTGATAAAGAGTTTCAGTTACTTGACTTACTACTTTCTTTTCTTCGTATTGACTGGAAGCATGTGGTTTAATTTCTTCTTCGTCCTGTTCTTTTTCGTATTGGCAAATTACATCGTTCCTCTTTCCAGCAAAATCAAACTCCGTTGCCTTTGTTAACGTAATACATGGTTGTCCATCTTTTGAACATTCACGAATCTCGCAGCTCTTATCGACCCCAATTCTGTCTCGAATTGTTTCGTCTAACTGGGCTCTTTTTACACAGCTGCAAGTTGAAGCCAAAGAAATTTGTTTGTCGACTTGTTTGTCTTCAGTAGGTCGCTTGGCGCTTATTTCTTTTGTGCTGGTGTAAGCTGTACGTAATTCGATTTGTTCGCGTTCATATTGCGTCTCCTTTGATAACAGAAAATATTCAAAACCTTGCACTTCAGTTTCCTTAACTCGTCTAACATCGCTAACTTCTGGAAGGACCCTCTCTTCTGTAACAACTCCGGTTTCCTCGCATTCAGGTATTTCGGAGCATGTACAAATGGTTTCATCCATTTGTGTTGTCTTGTTGTAGATGCAAGTTTGTTTGTCCCCTTCAAATTCAGCAATTTCCTCGATTCTTTCCTCAGCTTCCTCTGAAATACCAACGTCAGTTCCAGTTTGTGTCGGTTCATCAAACTGTGATTCCTCTGAGCACGTGCAAATTAAAGCTTCGCCTTCGGCAGCCGATGTTACGTCAGATTTGCCTTCTGACAGGGAAGATTCTTCCTCGTTACATGTGCAAACTTGAAACTCTTTAGAAATTTGCGTTTCTGCACTGTGACTTTCTCGGATAGCTCTCGTCGCTTGTTCTATAGCTTCGCTTATAATTGACTCTATTAGGTACGAGTCGATTTCTTCTCCAGTTTGATTTGCTTCCTCTATTAATCTTCTTGCTTCTGATTCTTTACGACATAAGCATAGTCCTAAGTCTTGGATTTCTTTGTATTTTTCTGTCATTATGGAGTCTATTATTTCGGACAGTATTCTTCTAGGTTCTGCCTCACTAACGGCAGAGGGTGATTTTGGAACAGGAATCACCGCTATTTCCTTCGGTTCTGGTTCAACTGGTATCGGCACTTCTGGCGGTTTTTCTGGTTCTGTCCCTGCTTCCGATACCTGTACTTCTTCAAAAACTGTCTCTTCCACCTGTATTGTCTCATTAACAACTGATATAGCTTGGCTGTGGTAACTTACCCCGTCGTCTAATTTGTATTTTCTATCTCTTTTATATACAGTTGAACTAGTCACAGTTTTTAATGTGCTAGCTTTACTTCTAACTGATCGTTTTAGCCTACTTTCCGCTTTCATAATTCTCCTTAACTTTATGGGTGATCTAACTTGTGTAAAGAGGTCAGGGATTACTTTGGTAATAGCAGCATCCAATATTTTTCTTAAATCTTCTCTTATGGCAACTTTAATCATTTCAACAGTTAATTCCTTCTCAGGCGGGAGTTTCTTCTTTATAACTTTTATCAGTAAATCTTCGAGTATATCTGCTGAAACGTCTATTCCTACCTTTTCATTCCCTTTCAATGGAAGCATCTCTTTTATCATCGCAGCCTCCACAAGTTCCGCAAGATCTCTCCTTAATATATCTCTTATCATTTCAACAGTCAATTTTTGTTCTGTTTCTCGTATTTCTTTCCTGATATTTTTCATCAACAGATCTCCAAACACTTCACTTGAAACGCGTACAGGTACTTCTGCCATTATTTCGCCTTTTAAATTAACTGCTTCTGTTATTAAAGCAGCATCTAGAATATCTTCTAAATCTCTTCTAATCAAGTCTGTAATCATTTCGAGTGTTAATTCTTCTGATTCCATTCTTTCGACTATATCTTCTACAAGCAGATCTTCAAGTACATCTGGTGAAACATCTTCAAGCAAAAATTCTTCGTCAATTTCTCTTAATTTCTCTGCATCTCTTATAGTTGAAGCTTCAATCAATTCACACAAATGTCGTCGCAGTATATCTCTAATGTCTTCAATTGTCAATTCTTCTTCTGGTCCTAGTTCTTTACTAATATCCCTTATAAGTAAATCTTTAAGTACCTCAATTGAAACAGCTGGAGCTACTTCCTCTTCTTCTTCTTCCTCTTCTTCTTCCTCTTCTTCTTCCTCTTTTACTTCTTTTTCTTCTTTCTCCTCTTTTAACAGTACGACATCTACAATTAAAGCGGCATCTAAAAGATCTTCTAAATCTTCTCTAAATATGTCTTTAATTAATTTAAGTGTTAATTCCTCATCTTCTGAAACCATTCTTTCGGCTATACCTTCTACAAGCAGATCTTCAAGTACGTCAGGTGAAACACCTGCAGGCAAAAGTTTTTCGCCAATTTCTTTTAATTCCTCCGCATCTCTTATAGTTGCAGCTTCAATTAATTCACTTAAATGTCGTTGCAATATATCTCTAACGTCTTCAATCGTTAATTCTTCTTCTTCTTCTCGCACTTCTTTACTAATATCACTTATCAGTAAATCTTTAAGTACTTGAGTTGAGATACCTGCTGGTACTTCCTCTTCCTCGGTCTTTAACTCAATTATTTCTACAATTAAAGCCGCATCTAGAAGGTCTTCTAAATCTTTACGAAGTAACTCTTTTATCATTTTAAGTGTTAATTCCGCATCTTCTGAATCCATTTTTTCAGTTATATCTTCTATAAGTAAGTCTTCAAGCACGTCAGGTGAAATACCTACAGGTATAAGTTCGTCAACCATACCTGGTAAATCACGCTCCAATATATCTTTAACGGTTTCAATTTTCAATGGTTCCTCTTCTTCTTGTACTTCTTTACTTATCTCACGTACAAGTAAAGCTTGAAGTACTTCAGTTAATATAACAAAGGCTACTTGCTCGCCTTCATCTTTGTCTTTTTGTTTCAATTTTACAGCCACCTCATCTAGCAGTAATTCCTCATCTTCATCTTTAAGTTGTGGTCTCTCTTCGGTCGCAACTGTGTCTTCTACTGCGGCGGCTTCTAAAATATCTCCTAAATCACTCTCAAGAACACCTTCAATCTTTTCAATAGATAATTCTTCGCCCTCTGGTTTCACTTTTTCAGTTATATCTTTTACTAGTAAGTCCTCAAGTACTTCAGTTGAAATTTTCGGAGGTGCAAGTTCATCAATACTCCCCTCATCTCTTACTTTCGCAGCTTCAACCATATCTCCTAAATCTCGACTAAGTACATCTTTAACTGTTTTAATTGTTACTAGCTGTTCTTCTTCTTGTGCTTCTTTACTTATCTCTCTTACTATTAAATCTTTTAGTACTTCAATTGATATACCCTGAGGTATGAGCGCTTCTTCATCTTCGCGTTGTGGTTGAACCTCAATTTTAATTGTGTCTTCTACTGCGGAAGCTTCTAAAATATCTCCTAAATCACTCTCGAGAACATCTTCAATCTTTTCGATTGGTAATTCTTCGCCTTCTGGTTCCACTTTTTCAGATATATCTTTTACTAGTAAATCCTCAAGCACTTCAATTGAAATTCTTGCAGGTACAACTTCTTCGATGCCTCCTAATGTTTCTTCATCTGTAACTTTCGCAGCTTCAACCATGTCTCCTAAATCTCGACTAAGTACAGCTTTAACTGTTTCAATTGTCACTGGCTGTTCCTCTTCTTGTGCTTCTTTACTTATCTCTCTTACTAATAAATCTTTAAGTACTTCAGCTGATATACCGTGAGGTATCAGCGCTTCATCATCTTCACGTTGTGGTTGAACCTCAATTTTAATTGTCTCTTCTACTGCGGAAGCTTCTAAAATATCTCCTAAATCGCTCTCGAGAACACCTTCAATCTTTTCGATAGGTAATTCTTCGCCTTCTGGCTCCACTTTTTCAGATATATCTTTTACTAGTAAATCCTCAAGCACTTCAATTGAAATTCTTGCAGGAACAACTTCTTCGATGCCTCCTGATGTTTCTTCATCTCTAACTTTCGCAGCTTCAACCATGTCTCCTAAATCTCGACTAAGTACAGCTTTAACTGTTTCAATTGTTACTGGCTGTTCCTCTTCTTGTGCTTCTTTACTTATTTCTCTTACTATTAAATCTTTAAGTACTTCAGCTGATATACCCCGCGGTATCAGCGCTTCATCATCTTCACGTTGTGGTTGAATTGTGTCTTCTACTGCGGCGGCTTCTAAAATATCTCCTAGATCACTCTCAAGAACACCTTCAATCTTTTCGATTGGTAATTCTTCGCCTTCTGGTTTTACTTTTTCAGTTATATCTTTTACTAGTAAATCCTCAAGTATTTCAGTTGAAATTCTTCCAGGTTCATCAATCTCCCTTACTTTTTCTTCATCTCTAACAATCGCATCTTCAACCATGTCTCCTAAATCTCTTTCAAGGACATCTTTAACTGCTTCAATCGTTAATGGCTGTTCTTGTGCTTCTTTACTTAACTCCCTTATGAGTAAATCTTGAAGTACTTCCTTTGATACACGGAAAGCGGTTGGTTTTTCTTCTTCCTCTTCATCTTTCATTTGTTGCAGATCTTCAACTTTTTCTGTTATTGCCGCAACTTCTAATATATCTTCTCCTAAATCATCCTTAAGAACCTCTTCAATTTTTTCAATTGATAATTTTTTATCTTTCGATCCCACTTTTTCTAATATACCTTTTAAAATTAAATCCGTAAGTATTTCACCAATCTCTTTCAAATTGTCCTCATCACCTGCGGGTTCCGCCTTCTCCTCTTCATACTCAGTTACTTCAGTTGTAACCTCTACATTTCCCGATTCTGTTAGTTTCAAGGTCGTTCCGATAACACCAGCTGGACCTTCCGTTACAACTTCTAAAACGCCAAAACTTGCGGTACTTCTAGTTACATACGCTTCTTCTGCGTCGCCTCCGAGTTTTCCAGGTAAAGGTTCACAAATACATGGCCCCTGTAATTCAGGTTGACATTTACATATCACATGTACTACTGCCTCGATAAATTCTTTTTCAATTTCACATTCTCGTTCGAAAATTGCTTCTTCTTTTGCTTCTGACAATTCTGCTTTCGTTTCTAAATCCTCCTTTACTTCCAGTTTTTCTACACCTATTTCAACTTCGTCAAGTAAAGGTTCTACCGTCTCAACGGTTTCTTTGAATAAGTCTTTCTCTTGCTGTGTTTCGTCAGGGATCTTCTTTTCTTCAATTTCCCATTCTCGTTCAAGAATTGATTCTTCTTTTACTTCTGGCAATTCTGAGATCGCTTCTAATTCCTCTTTTACTTCCTGTTTTTCTACATCTATTTCAACTTCGTCAAGTAAAGGTTCTACTGTCTCAACGGTTTCTTTGAATAAGTCTTTCTCTTGCTGTGTTTCGTCAGGGATCTTCTTTTCTTCAATTTCCCATTCTCGTTCAAGAATTGATTCTTCTTTTACTTCTGGCAATTCTGAGATCGTTTCTAATTCCTCCTTTACGTCCAGTTCTTCTAAATCTATTTGAACCTCATCGGGTAAAGGTTCTACCTTCTTTCTATCAAACTCAACGATTTCTTCTTTTACTTCTGGCAATTCTGAGATCGTTTCTAATTCCTCCTCTACGTCCAGTTCTTCTACACCTATTTTAACTTCGTCGGGTAAAGGTTCTACCTTCTTTCTATCGAACTCAACGATTTCTTCTTTTACTTCTGGCAATTCTGAGATCGTTTCTAATTCCTCCTTTACATCCTGTTCTTCTACACCTATTTTAACTTCGTCGGGTAAAGGTTCTATCTTCTTTCTATCGAACTCAATGATTTCTTCGAATGAGTCTATGTCTTGCTTTGTATCGTCAGCGACCTCCTCTAATTGTTCCACGTAAGAAAGTCCTTGTTGCTCTTCAACGTCTTCAATTTCACCTACTACAGTCGGCTTAACGAAAAACATTTGTTTCGATGACGATCTCTCTAGTATTGTTTGTGCTGATGGTATTTCTTTCTCCGGTGTCATTCCAAGACGCGATAAAGAAGACCCTATTTCCTTGGCAGATAATATTTCAAAAGTACGTTTGGATTCGTCTATTTCGGATTTAGGTTTTTTGGCGCGTGGTTCTCGTTTTTCACTTTCCCGACAGGTACACGGTTTTCCTTCAACAGGTTCACTTTTAACAGGTGTAACAAGATCGACTAAACTTTTGATACACTTGATGGTCTCGATTAAATTCGGAGGAATTGTTTTGCACTTATTGCACTGTTCAGCTTCCGCCAGGAGATTACTTAGGTTTCTGGCAATAGTGCTTAAGTCTTCTTTGGAACCACCTTCACCACTAGCCCAAATTTCATCGTCGGTTCTCGAAAGAGGCTCTTGCATTTGTTCCATAGCAGTTAATCTGCTCACTGTGTGAATTTCGCTTAGTTTTTGGTTGATTAAATCAGTTTGGATTTCCTCAGCTTTGTAATTTAGTACGCACAAGTCTTCTTTCAGTCGTTTGTTAACCAGATTGAAATCGTTTAAATTTTGGTTGGCACTTTGGAGCTGCTTGGTTAAAAAATTTATTTCGTCGTAGTAACTGCTTTTCTTGCTGTATTGGTTTGATGTTAAATTCCTGTACTGGGCTTCCAATTTCTGGCACCTTTCCCTTTCTTGCGCGAGTTGCATTCTAATTGGCTGCTCGAAGTTTCTCTTCAAGTGTTTTAACTCGCGTTCAGCGCGTCTCAATTCATTTTGAAGATACGCGTTGCGGCGTTGCAGTTCCCGATTCCAGTTTCTTAAATTTTGCGCATCAGATACCCCAGTATCTTCAGCCTTCCACGTGCCATCACTCTGCTTTAAAGTCTTCACGTACGCGTCCTCTTTTTGCTGAAGTTCGTTGATCTCGTGTTTTAACTTCCTTTCAGTTTGCACCAGGCACTTAATTTGTTCGATACAATCGGCGTTTTCTGTTAGTGAGCTCACCGATAGTGCACTCAAGAATTCCAAATTGAAGGTGGCTTCCTGTGTACAAGTAGTTTGAGTCATCATTTCATTATCCAAACTGCATTTGCACGTAAAATTTGAGACTGTAGTTTTTTGAGGATCGGATACGATGAGAGGGCAGTGACTACACTGACAACTGATTCTGTTAGTGGAAAATATTGTGTTGATTTTAGGAGCATTAGTTTCTTGTTCACTAGTTTGACATTCACACTCGTTCATTTCGATATGGGTTGCTAAAGTAAACTCATTACTGAACATATCTTTGTCTTGATCTGCGGTATTGTCATCTGATGTGTATGGAATTGATGGCTTTGTAAGGGCCTCCTTATACGATTCAGAACTTGCGTAACTATGAGTTATGGAATGATCACATGAGTTTGCAATATCGGATGGGTTGTTAAAAAATTGGCAAGGCTCGCAGTCGCAGAAACTAGGTTTTGTATTTAGTGCCTCTTCACCTTCATCTACATCATCAAAGCCAGGATTAACAATTGAAGAATTCAGACCGTCCTTATAAGAACTGGCTTGTGAGTTTGATGACTGATTTGGATCAAATTGCTTCGACGTTACTAATGATTGATCAAGAGAGTCACAACCGCAAAGTTGTGTTGTATTCGAAGGTACACCAGAACCAGTTTCTAAAACCGCACAAATCCAGTCTGGGGTGTCATTTCCTGCTCTTTGAGCGTCACTTGCAGACATCTTGCATATGTTGCATTGGCAAATTGGATCTTCGAAAATGTCCGTACTCACAGGGGTGCTTAAATTCGAGCTTTGTTTGGTCTTGCAAGTACATGCAGAAGATGTTTGATCCAGTTTTTTGAGATTTTGTTTAGCAAACGTTCCTTTCGGATCTTTAACTGGGTGTGAATCAAAATCGCTCGTCGTTCTTCTTTGCATTAGGTTTGCGCTTTCACGTGAAATAAGATCCACCAGTTTGCGATCTGGTTCGCTTAGGGACGTTTGCACCATGTTGAAGCAAAAATGGGCGCATTCTATTGATTTGACGCGTTGACGCAGTTGGTCCTGTTCTTGCGCCAGTTCGGAATTGTGAGCCTCATATTTGGAGATTAGGTCGTTCCAGAAGTCGTTCTTTTTCTTGGCACAGGGATCCATTTTCGCACAAAAATTTGGACTTTACATGTTTCACATTAGGTTTCACGATTCAATTTTGACAGTTCGGATTCAAATGTCATTTTATGTACACCCAGATGTTTTCTTTTGTTTTCCATCTATCCTGATCAGCAGGCAACCCATATAACAACACAAAGCGCGAACATCTAGAACTGCCTACACGCTTCTAGAAATTTTCCCCAATTATCTTTTTGGATTCGTTCAAATTTGTTTAGTGCCTTCCTGGGTTGCTGTGACCTGTACAAGCCAAATACTATTACTTAAAAAATAAGCCAATACTTTATTAAATAGAATACAATTTATTTCATACTACTTGATTTATCATTTTCACAAGTGCACCCTTTATTATTATCGGAAGCGTTTCTGTTCGGTTTAACCACGTTCACTAAATCTTTAATGCACTTAACAGTGTCTACCACATCGGGGTTTTCGGTTTTACACGTGCTGCATTGTTTTGCTTCACGCAACAACTGGCTTAAATTCTTTGCGATTGCCTCAAACTCCTCATTGGGAATCGCCGTGTCACTGTTGCAAATACAAGACGAACGTTGCCGTTTCTTCTTCGCGGATAGCTTGCTCAATTCGCCCAGTTTTTGTTTTATTAATTCGTCTTGCATCTCGTTGCACTTGCAATTTAAAACGCAGACTTCTTCACGCAGCCGCTTGTTTATCAGCTGCAGGTCGTTCACGTTTCGTCTGGCGTTTTCGACCTGCCTAGACACGAATTCGAGTTCTTTGCGAGCGTTGCTTTCTTCCTTCGATTGTTTCGATGAAAAATCTCTGATTTGGTTCTCCAGCTGTTCGCATTTACGCCTCTCGCGTTCCAACTCTCTCTTCAGAGGCCCTTCCATATTTTCCCTGACTTGTTTAAATTCAAGCTTTACGTCTTTTATTTGATCCTCGAGGTTCTTGTTATCCGCTTCCAGTTTCTGGTTTTCTAGGTACAAATTCTGAATGCTGAAATTCTGTTTGCCTTCCGTGTTAACTTCGTTTAGCTCTTGAATTTTCTCGGTGTAGGCCTTCTCTTTGTGTTCAAGTTCTTGGATCTCTTGCTTCAGAGACTTCTCCTTCTGAATCATTGCTTTTATTCTGTCGACGTACATGAGATCGTGCGAGTAGGTCGAGGTCAAACTCATATTCTCGACATTCAATGACTTGAACGGACATTCAGAATTGCAGATGCAGACGTTAGCATCGGTGGGCCTTGAACTTTCTAATTCTTTTGTGGGGATTGTTTGCTTGGTGTCGGTGAATTGGCTTTCGAAACTGCAACTGCATGCGGAAATGTCGGAGGTCCTTTCTGTTTCTTTGATGGAGATTTTTTGCTTGGCTTCAGAAAGGAGACTTTCGAAACTGCAAGTGCATCCAGAAACGTCGGAAACCCTCCCCATTTCTTTCGTGGGAGTTTCTTGCTTACTGTCAGTGGGTCGACTTTGGAAACTGCAGGTGCATCCAGAAACGTCACAGATTCTTTCCATTTCTTTCGTGGGAATAACTTGCTTAGTTTCAGTGAGTGGGCTTTGAATACTGCAAGTGCAGCAGATTTCTCTCGTAGGAATTTCTTGCTTCAGTGGGCATTCAGATCCACAAATGCATGCAGCAAAGTCGGTAGTTTTTGCTTGTGGACATGGCATTGCTGGCAACAACGATTCTCCAACATCGCATGCACTTACAAACACCCCATCGTTTCCACTTATTATTTTATCGCAATTACATTCAATTTTGGTTGTTGCAAGAGCCGTCGTTGTAATTTCCTCTTCTGATTGTTGCGACGTTTCAATAGGATTCGTGCAGTTGCAAACTAAATCCGGTGGTAGTGGATTCAAGAGCTTGGTTAAATGCGAAATGCAGTTGCATTTTGTTGGATAGGTAACACGTTTCATCTTTTAAATTGTGAGGACTTTAAACACTTGTGATAATTTGGTTCGTAATAGGAATCAAATTCAGTTGAAAATTTGAAGCTGTTAATTTTGACAGTTATGAATAAAATGTCGAATGCGTATTTCTGGTTACCCTGGCATTCTAATTATGAAATATCCCCCCCGCCTCGTTACTTACTGATGAAGTAATACAATACAAAGTGATCAAGAATAACTGTTTGAGTTGGCAATACAATTGAGAACATTTTTTTATTCGGCTATTTGCAACACTGCAACCGAATATACGTTTTTTGGTTTATTTGACCACAGATAATCATAGATAACAGATAACTAGATGAGACACTCAATGCATAGAATGAAGACCAAGTAAAGCGCCCTCTGCACGGCCTGGAGAAAAAGTAACCTTAGGTCTAAACCTGAATGTACTGGTTGGTTACTGAAATATGTAAATTAATTAAATGTTTGAAAATAAAAAAAACACAAAATACTATTTAACAAAGTATAATGAAGTGACAAATAAAGACAATTCTACTGAAAAGTATGTGGCTGTGTACTATAATAATAATTACAAGTTTGATAGGTAATTTATAACTATAATGATAAATTAGTGAAGTATTGTTTAATTACCTGATTTACATAATGCAACTACGACTGTTAACTAGAACACATACTTCGAGTAGAAAGTAGCACAACTTATATTACAGAAATTAATGTTGAATTAATATTAAAAGCCTTGAGGTGTGTAAATTGGTGAAATGTTGACGAAGGATTGTATGTAAGAAAACTATTCTACACTCTGAACATGTTTTCATGACAGAAATCATCAGTTGCTTCATAAATTCACTCCATGTATTGCATATTATTTGTGAAACAGTGAAGGGTTCCACTGCCGCTACTTCCACATTTGATGATGCATTCTAGAACTTAACAACTATTAGGTACAGAAACAATAGAAAATAACATAAATCACCTGCATCACGAATTTCTTTAATGACAAAAAGAGTGATGAATCATCATCTTCACAGTTTGCTTTCAAGGAATGTTTAGTTGTTAACGTATTGACCATAACACTTTTATATAAAGGTGTAAAGATAACGTGGGAATCACATTTCTATAACCCTTTTAACGAATTTTTCCAAAGAAATTCTCGAGGGGATCTTGATTAAAAGTGCGTGGCGTGAGTGTTTTAAATCCAATGTTAAATAACTTTGAAAATAGTAATCTACAATTTTTCAGTGTAAATATAAAATTCTCTAGAGATGGTGTACGCATTTTCTTTCCCAGGCCATTTACAAAACACATAGTCTGCAAAATTTTGATACAGTTGGTCCAAAATTCAAAATGACCAGTAATCTTTCTTACTGCTTTCCTTCACTGTTTTGTTATATGTATAGTACTACCATTCAAGCTGTTAAACAATTGGTCAAAAAACTGACAGCATTCCGCAGTATCCGAAGCAGATATTTCCAATTTCAGTATTCCATCTCCCATATTGACAACTAATCCTAAGAACAAAGTATATGTGCTGGAGTTGACGGACTTAAATATGTATTGTGAACCTCATACCAGAAAATGCCATTAAATTAATAGCTTTTGCCACAGAGTTACTGAATACTTGAGTACAGTAGAACACTTTCATTTTTCTTACTGCTGCAGGATTTACATGATAATTAGTTAAACGGGGCATACTTCTAATATTCCCTATGTAAGGATCCATTCTATACGAATCATAAATATGCTGCCACTTTGCAATCTGAAAAAATTAACTGTATGAAACAACTATCTTAAATAGTAAGTAAATTGGCAAGTATTATTACCTTCTTCTGTGAATCTATTTCAAAATGTAAATGTCAGCAGATTATTGCGGACACCCTTCAGTAAATGTGGTTCATCAAACAGAGGTATAATTTCATTGTCACTTAGAGTGAATGTATTGCTGAAACATTCAATTCCATTGCGTAAATTCACCGCACGAGTCTCTGCAATTAGGTTTTTGATTGCAGATACATTGTTGGTGTAACTGTTGAATGTCATTTTTGGACGCTGCGTCCTTTGGAGAGGTTCTAAATAACATTCATAAATTAACCTTAACTATTTACTTCGTACAATTACATGCAAGTATTACCTGGTAAATACTCAGTAAATACTGCCAAAACTGTTCTCCTTAAAATGCTGGTGATATGCACGGCAGTTCCTATATACGATTTCTGGACATCTTTCCAATAACTCTTGTCTCCCACAGGTTAATATCCATCTGTGGAAAAGTTGTAGATATTTTCCATCAAATCACAATGCTAGCTTTCGTATAATTTATACAGTAACAAAGAAATAACACAGATCTTGTCTTTATAACCTTCACACATGTCCCTGCTAAACTAATCTATATTCTTATATCTATAAACTACTTTATATTTTATTTGTATAAACTCATCTACATTCGTCTTCTATCACAAAATGTAATGTTGTTTCCACAGAACACGTGTCAACATTCAATACAAATCTGAAGCGCCAAATTTAAATTGCTTCAGCTGCGCCCTCCCATCAGCTTGGAGAAATATTACTACCTGATTTTGCTAGGTACTGAAAGCTCCCATATAAGTGTCTGACCCCTGCAGATAATAGATCTCTCTAGATAGCCAACGAGATAGGAACAACTGGACGCTCTAAAAATAGTTTGTTAAATACTCGATAGATGTCACTTGCCTGCACAAATCCGAAAATTGAACATTTGCCACAAACCATTTGCTAATTGCAAAACTCAATTGGCTTATTTACCGCCAGATGTCTATTTTAAATAACAGAGAAATAAGTTTAAAATGGGACCAGGACACGATAATGTGACTTTCGTTACAATATGTTGTTAATTCTCTTTTTAAACTTTGCATCACACCACTTAGTGATAAAATTTGTACAAATTTTACTTATATTTACAGGTTTGGGTTTTCCACTATGCTATTGTAACAGTAGCGCCGCCACATATTTGGTGAGCTGTCTCCAAATTAACACCAAGTTTGTCTCCAAATTGGGGCGTTAAATGTAAAAGATTGATGAGCCATCTGTCTAGTTCTATAATCTGTGATTTGACGTCACCTGAACATCGACAAGATTGTAGGTTATATGAATAAAAATTAGCATTTTAATTTAAATTTAAAATGTCAAGTGACGCTTGTAAAGTGACGGCTGTCAGTGTCAAGCCGTCAACAAGCGGAAGTAACTCCAGTTGCACTATTTAAAAATAAGCTTCGACACTGCAACTCAAATAGTGATCCTTAGCCACTTTGTGTTACGAAATATTTTTTATGTGTTGACGAATAAAAAACAAATCTTTTTGTTTACATTAAGCCATTTTTCCCCGATAATATACTAATAATATGGTTGTTAATAAAAATAACAATATGGCTGTTATTAGACATAACAATAAATAATAAAAAAAAAAGTATTATGTACCTTATTTTCCAACTCATTAATGTTTGTTCGATCTTATAAACTATTCTCTACTTAGGATTGCCAGATTTCTTATAGGCAATGTCGCCAACTTGTTCACAAAATGTTACTAAAAGGCGCCAATTTTTGACTGATGATAAATGTGAAATAGTATATTATTTTCTAGTGGTGTAAAAATATCGTATTTTTTGTAGGACTACAATAAATATTTTAAAATATCTTTACAACACTTCAAAACTTGTTTTTTGTTAGAATTGTCGATTGATTTTTTATGAATTGTTTCCATGGTAATTATTCGTCTAATAACTATTAGCCAGTTTATTAAGAGATGGAGTGTAAGAGTGTATTATAAACAATGGCGAATTGTGTGATTTGCGGACGTTCCAGAATTTTGTAGAAAATGCTTGTGTACGCCTATGATATGCAGTGGCCATTTTTAGTTACCACTTTTGACAATAAATTACTGTTTAGTCTTTACTCGTAGTGTACATCGATAATTCCTAAACTTAATGGTGCTAACAGTAAGCTCCTTAGTGTAATTGGGTGGTGAATTAAATAAAAAATAATTATTTTTAAAACCATTTTTCGTAATTAGTAATACTAGTTTCAAAGATTGGCTAAACTGACGCATTCTTTTTTTTTTTTTCTATCTTCACCCTTCATATTTGACAGTTCTGTTTAGCGTTTGGTATACGTCAAAGTTTATAGCACAATTAGTAATGTTTATGTTAAATTCAGCAAAACTAAAGTAAGTTTAAATCATCGAAATTTAATAATCGACTTGAAAATGGATGAGGATATAGAGGATATCAGAAAATTAGACGAGATCCTTAAAAAAGAAATCGAAAATGCAGTAAGTAAACATATAAACTGGAGCCACTAAATACGTACGTACATCTTTTTAGAATAATCTCCAAGACGAAATCGACGAGTTTATAAATTGTATTAGCGACGAAGAAGAGGTATTTATTTATATTTGTATGTTTTAATCCATTTCAATAAAATACTTGCAGCATTTGGAAGGATACGAAACCGAAAACATAAACTTTGAAGAGTTCGATGTAAATAAACTAGACGAAATAACAAGTAACTTCTGCAACATCAGCAAGATCAATTTTAGCAATGACCTTGGCATGATCAAATATTACTTGAAGAAAGAGGAGATCAAAGTAATAAATTCATGCAGAGATCCACAGTTGAAAAAGCTGTTAATATTGAATCGTGTGAAATGTCTACAGCTTCAAAATATGAACGTGAATTTATATGAAACGTTAAAGAAATGCACCGAGTACATCAAGGACACGGAATTAAGAATGAAAGAATTTTATCAAAGGCCGCAAATGAATCGGAAAAGTATACTTCCAAGACTGGGCCATCCTTATTTCAAGGGTAAGAATACGGTTTCTTCCCACCCGAATAGTGATACAATACGAAAAAGGAAGAATAAAGAATTATCGATTGATTATTTACCTCCAGTGACGAGGTGGACACTCGATGACCAAATGGTTTTAAACAGGGCCGTGATTTTTAATTACCACAGCAACTGCATTGAACAGTTAGAGAAAAGATTAAGGACTTTAGGCGTCGTAATGAGGACTTCAACGGATCCTGAAACTATTAAGCTTGTTAGTTTGGATATTGAAAAAGCTGAGGCTGAACTCGCCGAATTAAAAAATTGCGAAAATCCTGTTCCACCACCTCTAGAAGATAGTGAAGTTGTAGACTGGGTTCACGTTTCATGTGAAGATTTAAAAGGTAAGTTCTAGTGTGATTCAGAAGACCACAGGATTTAACCTAATTTTTATTCTTTAATTATTCAGGAAGGCATTCACCTAATTCGTGCAAAGCTTTCTGGACTTTGTACTTGCATAATTCTATTAGCAAAATACATTGGAGCGATGAAGAAAATCAAGCTATTAGAACGTTAGTGGAGAAATACAATGGCCAAAATTGGGACGCAATCGCTTCCCAATTAAACACCAACAGAAGCGGTTTTTCCATTTGTGTTCACTACCACGCAAGATTGAGCGATAAATTCAAGAAAGATCGATTTGAACCGGAAGAGGATGCATTCCTCATGGAACTCGTGGACTCGTGTCGAATCGGTAACTATATTCCTTGGACGAAAGTGGCGCATCAGTTCGACAACCGCACTAAATGCCAACTATACCATAGGTATAGGTACTACTTAATGTATAAGAACGTAACGAAGGGGGCCTTCTCCGAAGCCGAAGACGTTTTACTCTTGTGCCTTATTAATAAATTCGGGACAGATTTCTCTGTGTGCTCAAGGTACATGCAGAATCGTTCCCCAATGCAATTAAGCCACCGATACAATAACTACTTGAAACGTGATGGCTTAAATTTCGGCAACTGGACCGTTGCTGAAGACAAAAAAATTTTGGAACACGTTCGGCTAAATGGTCCGAAATGGTGGGGAACGATTATAGGTGTTTTAAGAAGAAATCGCACTCACATTCGGCAAAGATATTTAGTTCTTTCAAAGTGGTTGCAGAATCACCCAAACCAAACCGTCGACGACATGCCAAGGAGACGACAGTCATACAAGCAAAAAGTTGATCTACAAACAATCAGAGCAACTGCCGACATGTTCAAAGAATCAAAGGAAATACCCAATTTACAAACGATAAAATCTCATTTAAAGATAGTAGATAAGAACATTGTGCTAAAGGTCGAGAAGAAAGAAACCAATCATTTGATTGATAATGAGTTAATAAATTTTTTCCAAAGCACTTGCAAGGTGAAGACAGGCCGAAAAGTAACACAAGAAAGTCTAGAGCAAGTTGTAAATACCGTGAAGGCTTTTTTATCATTGATGGAAGTTACCTTAGAAATCCCAGACGATAATACAATTCATGAAAACCCATTGTTAGATCAGTTAGATTTAGAAATACTGGGTCTTTTAAAACAATCGACCAGTAGTAATAGTCATTCGATTTCGATAAAACAAAAACATGTGTCACTCCCGAGTTGTTCGCAAAATATTCTCAGCACAAGTGTAACGGAGGTGTCATTTAATAAATGCGGATTACCTCAAAATCAAGTCGCACTCTTACCACCAAATATTAACACTTTAGTCGGATTAAGAAGCATGTTGATTACATATAACGCATTCAAAAAAAAATTAAAAGACTCTTCTAATGCAAGTAATCTTCAAGAAGCAAAAAGTAAACTTACGTGGAGTACACAACAGAACTTTTTGAAACTTAACGACAGTGCTCGCAGAAAGGTATTTAAAGAGCAACAACTCTTTGGGAAAAGGTTTACAATATTATTTAAGTGGCCGTGCTTGATGTCGATTGTAGAGCCGCACGAGAATTTAAATTTGCTGAACACTTCTCTGGAACCAGTTTCAGAAGAGAAAACGGAAAAATTCCGTCGGAAAGTTGGAAGGCCCCGGAAAGATTTATCCAAAGTCAATTTGATGTTGAAGGCTAAACTCAAGAAAGCATTAGAGAAAAAAAATGATGCGGCAGAAAAGCCTGAAGCAGACCTTCAAATGAACAAGAATCCACCAAAGATTTTAAACGGTCTTAGTCTATTACAAATGGCGTTAGTAAATAATAGTAATAGTAATGACAAATGTAATCAAGAAACTGAAACAACTGTAAAGCCAGATTTCATTTTCGTAAAACCGATAAATACAAATCAAATCAATTTTGGGGGTAGTGAACCGATTAAAACGGTGTTGAGGCCGATTGTGGTAGATAAAGGACTTGGAGTTAGTGCTGGAATACCTGCAAATCAGGTAATTAAGCTTAAAAAAATTAAACCACCAATTTCTAGTTTGGGCAAACCATTAAATACACTTGTTAATTCGAGAAAACGACAAACGAGCGAACCAGCAATGAGTAACATTGCTCGGAAGATTAAAATCGAAGAAGTGAATGTGAAAGTTGAAATCAATGATTTACATGCACAGTACATCTCAGAAGAATCAATTCCTTAAAGACAGTTGATTTATTTTAAATTCATCTAAGCACTAATCTCTGGTAAGTCACATTTTTATTTTTATTTATTAATGTACATTATAGGAGACGAAGTAATATTAAATTTAGTATAAAAATGTAATATCATGTGTTGTTAAAAGATAGAAAATTGCAATGCCAATTGTTGGGGTTTATAATAAAATGTTTTTGAAACATGATTGCAAATTTCACAAGTGTATTGGAGCCTTCCTAAAATGATGAGTAAATAAAATGTATTACTTTTAAAAAAGTTCTATTAAAAAAACGGTTTATAATGACCTAGAAAAATTGTAACATAAGAAAATAATTTCATGTAAATTCCACACATTAAAAAATCATTCCAGTAATATAATTTACAAAATACTATATAAGAATATGGACATTTTTGTGTAATGCCTTTACAAAAGTATATATGATTCACTATTAAGATATAACAAGATCAGATCTTTAATAAATGTAAATGACTTTACAAAATCACAGTGAATATTAAAATAAAAAAAGGAATAAGAAAAGAACACATAATTTGATATGGGTGCACAAATAAAAATTTTAAAATGAACCACAAAAACGGTGCAAATAATGATTTTATAAATGATGAAAGAATAGTCTTCTTTATTTTTTCGTGGTTGTTGTGATGATGGCACAGCCTGCTGTAAACACGGACCACATTAGCAAGGTAGCTTCTAAATGTCCGGTCACGAAACGAATTGAATCCAGGCCTTGCTTCCAGATTGGATTTACAGCTTGCTTGGTGGGTGCTGGCAATAAATTTCTTGCTTTTAGGCTGTCGAGGAGGGTAGGCGAGTCTTTAGTAAACACAGGGAAATATTCACCTATTCTCTCACGCTTCCACCAACTCGGTTGCCATCTAAAAATTAAATTAAAATAAAATAAACTTTAAAGTGAATTAACTTACGTACCTTTGACTCCATGGTGTATATTTATAATTATATAAAACTCCTCTAATATATTTAGGAGCCCGATCGTGAAATGGGGAATGATTTTTATCCAACAAAGCTAAAACTTCAGGCCTGAAAGTAAGTATACGATGGGCTAAAGATAATAACCAAGGCTCATTCTGATATGTACTTTGTGCGGCCCACCACATCTGCCAATCCAATCGCGGTGAATACGGTGCTAAAATCGTGCAAATTTAACACGTTTCTTTACTTTACATTACCTTACATACCAACGAACGGCAATGAATTGTTTATATTTCCTGGCTTGTAAAGGAAATTATATTCGTGCCAGGGGCCTTCGATGTTATCAGAACCTTCAATAACGATTTCAGGACGTCCGTTAACCCCCGTCATCTTACTAAAGAGTCCATAACGATTTACAATGTGCAACTTCCCCAGTCGATTATATATTGTATGAAACGACGGCGAGATTGTAGAATTCGTTGCGGCATGCATTGAAAACAGTGGGACCTAAAAAGACTGCTTAAAAACCGAGCTTAATTCTAAGACACCTCCCATACAATACTGGCAGAAAATAGCAAGATTGCAATGCCGGCGTATAAAACGGTCTGCAAAAGTGTCAGTATTTTTTGAAGGGCCCCGTTTCCATCCAAAATAGATACTGCGACAGCTCTGGCGATCGTAAGCCCCAAGGAAGCCAGTCCAATATAAGAAGCAAATAATAGGCCGTGCTTCACAACCGCTTCAAATTGATCCCTCGTAAAACCTACACGAAAAAGAAATAACCACCAAACTTTTTTTATTATCGAGGGACTCACCAATGCTTGCATCGATTTGCGTTCCATTTATCTTGAGATTATACAAAGTGACGATTCCGTAAATAATTGCGCCGTGAATCAACAAATTAACGATGCTGGCAAAGATTCCAAGCAATTTATTTTCGTTGTCCACATTTTTCCTTGATTTTCCAAAAAAGAACTGATCATCCAGTAATGATACCGATAGTGTAACGATCAACAAGTTCAAGAAATTAAAATTGCCCGTCAATACGACGCATGTTTGGAATAGTAACTAAAAAAGAATGTTAATTTTGTTGGTGTTTAATAGAAATGTCGGTCGCTTACTTGAACTACAAATCCTGTGATTCTGACGTTTCTAATGGGAACGAAAAATAGAAAAGGAAGGGCTATCTCTACTACATTCGAAAATACTGTGGTCAGTCTTAAGAACCAAGTTGGTAAATGATGAGCGTACCAGGACAATGGACTGGGCAAAACCATAGACTCAAAGTGATAGTTCAATGCTGCAACATAAACAGGGAATTAGAGAAATTCTTACACTTGTATTTATTCCTAAGTAAATCCTTATTTGGGAAAGTTGCGTTCAAAATTAGAGCTGAAATGAATAATTTAAATTGATTTACCTTTTATTAAAAAAAAATGTAGAAAACATTTAGCAAGAAGAAGAAAGGCGTCCCTGGATTCCTGTCTTCTTCTTGTTTAGTCCAACATTAAGCATTAAATTTTTGCTGAAGCTTTGCAACATAAAAAATACAAAAGCTTTGATTTTTTTTTAAACAAAAACTTGTCTTTAACTGTTGTGATATATCGTAAATATCCTTTTATTTTAAAATAGATAGATCAACGTTTGCTTGTTTTTTTTTTGTATTTTACTTATAAGCACTAAAAAAAAATATTGCTTGTTGTATACAGGGTGATTGAAATTCGAGGGCCAGCATGGGGATCTCGCTTATTATAAGAGATAAAGAATCGGTTAAATGGAAGCAAAGTTGCCAAATTTCATGCTCATTAATAATACGTTAAGAAATTTGAAATATCTTAAACGGTTTCTTCACAATCGGAAAAAAAACTAAAAATTGCGATTTTCGAAAATCGAACATAACTTCTTTATTTATGATTTTTTTCAAAATTTGTGAAAACATTTCTGAAGCCACTTTTTCTGCTTGATTAAATGCCAAGCGTACTTTATTTCTGGAGCGATTCGTTTTTGTTTTTCCAGAGCCAACTTCATTTTTTCTTATGGACGCGATTTTTATTTAGACAGGTAGATAGCACATTTCTTTCTGAATTCATTGGTATGCCACACTTAATATTTTGTTTTAATTTTCATTGAGAAATTTTGAAAAAAATTAAATTAGATTCATGTACACATATTAAGGCGCGGTATTTCAGTTACAGATTAATTTTAAGCTTCAGTTTATTCCCATAGTAACAATTATTAAGACAATCGTTTCTATGGCAATAAACTGAAGATTAAAGTTAATCTGTAACTGAAACGTATTTATTAATAAGCATGAAATTTGGCAACTTTGCTTCCATTTAACCGGTTCTCTATCTCTTATAATAAGCGAGATCCCCATGCTGGTCCTCGAATTTAAGTCATCCTGTATATTGTTACAGTTTCAATTTAATTAACAAAATGCACTGCACTTATTATATCTAAATATCTACATACTAGGAATTGTTACCAATTTCCAAAGTATTTAAAAAAATACAAAGGAATACAGAGAACAACCACGTCCGCAGAAACAAATAAAAAAAAATACATGATAGTATATACAGCATCGAAAAAAACATGCACTCAAGTTAATAGTGAAATGAAACTATTAGCACCACTAGTTTTGTGAGCACATAAATCACAGCATTTGATGTGACTTGTGATTTGTGATAAAATAAATTGCAGATTTTAACTGACCTTCGATTTCTGGTTGCACTACTATAAATTTTGGATATGCACCTATAATTTCAAATAAATCATCTTTAAATAACTGGCCAACGCGTGTTTGCTCATTATTTTTTTTTTTATTAATATTACAATGCAGACTTAAAAAGTTACCTTTAAGTTCCCACCATTTCGGACATCCGCTCAAAAGCTTCACCAACCCTGATGAAAGAAGATAACGGAACAACAACCACTTAACTAACCAGAAGCTGATGGTATCTCGAGGAGCTCCTTTCGAACCACGTCTTCGTCCCGGTAACAAAGGGGCTACTAATAGTGCTAAGAAACCTGATTCCAAAAGAAAATCGTCCCTGAAATATTCCAGAATTTAATATTTCTTCTGTACGTCCAAAATTTAAATTATTACATATTTACAACATGTAAAGTCATTAAAGTCAAAATTATTTCTTGTTTAACAAATCAAGTTTAAGTTTCAACTTAAAAAGATCAGTTTTAAATAATATTTTTAAAAAAATTCAAAAAAGATTTCTTTTAATTGTAATATATCAAATAAATAAACCACTAACTCCAAAGATATCCTTCAAGTTTGACCTTATAAAATACATAAGTAACATAATTCTTTTATGTATTTATTCACCGTAACTTAACGCAAGTACACATTGTGCACTCACTTGCAGATTTAAAACTTCTAGTTTTTTTTTTAAACAAACACAGAATAAATTAATTAAAGTTAATTTAATAATAACAAATACAATGTAATTAGATTAATGATAGTTTAGTGTAGAGCTACGTGTTGCATCTATTTAAAAAATGGAATTTTCAGTAATCTTTTTGATTTTATATTTTACTTATCAGTACTCTCGATATTAATTAGTTAAAAAGTAATGCAATCAATAAGTTATTTAATGCTTCTCTTTCATAATGTGATATTTATTAAGAGTTCAAAAGTTATCTTTTTCGTTATTTTTAATTCTTATAAAGATATAATTTTTTTAGCTCAAAAAAGAAGTGCTGATTGTGCTATGTATGGTCACGCTATAATAATTAATGTTAACATAACAAATATTTGCATATCCTGGTAGAAATTCAACAAAATGTTTATTTAATAAGACCAACGAAAACTGTATATAAAGAAGAAAACTTGTATAATTATCATCAGAGGATTACTACTGTTTCTACTTGTTTTATTTAGTAATGGACGTGTATTCTATTTCGCTTTATTTCTCGCATTTGTATAAAAACAGATTTCTTATAAACTACTGAAATGGTTACTGCGTTACTCAGTATAATTTTTAATTCACAGATTAATAATTTTTTGGTAAGAATACCAGAAACATGGAATGCATACCAAATATTAATTAACTCTGGACTTATTTCTACTCAAAATCCCTTTACAGCACATTGTCATTGTTGTGTAAGAAAAATAAATAGTACTTTAAAAAACAAGTTTCTTAAGATATGATTTGAACATACGCGTCCTGGTTTAGAAAACGAGCCGCTGCGCGGCGAGTTCTGAAATGGACAACGTCAATTTCTAAGTTATTTTCAGTGTTACCAATCTGAAAAAGCAGAAATCCCTCAAGAGTTGTCAAAAATCAACATAGAAAATTCCTCAACTCAAAAATTAAAAAATAAATTTGAAAAGAGAAAATGTGCAAAATTAAAAGAAAAATAATTTGGAAAAATACTGTCAAAACAAAATGATAAAAATTCAAAAATTAAATATGTAGTAAAATCTAAATATAGTAAAGGAGACTGTGATTTAAGAAATATTTAAAAAATTAATCTCCGCCCACAATAATTTTTATATCCGTACACCAGTGTGTGTACTGAACGTGGCAGGTTTGCTGCCGAAATACGTATCTACGGATATAAAAATTATTGAGGGCGGAGATTAATTTTTTAATTATGTAGTAAAATTAAAAGAAAATAATAATAATAAAAAAAACAATCGATTTTACAACTCAATTTAATAGATTAATTAAAAAGAGTGGAGATAATAAGGGAGCAAAGGAAATAATAGAATTTTTAAAAAATAATAATAAAACTATTTTTTTTTCTCTTTCATCATTGAAGGCTCAAGCTCTTTTTGAGTTTGTCGGGAAGGGAATCAGCGTTTTAATAAAAAAAATAATAGAAATAATAATAACAGAAACAAAAGACTGTCGATTTTACAGCCAAATTCACTAGATTAATAAAAGACAATCGATTTTTCAGCATAATTCGTTAGGTTAATAAAAAAAACTGTTAGTGAAGAAATGTGACAAAGCAAAGAAAACAAATGAACAAAATTTTCGAAAATATATAACAATAATATTATAAAAATATGTAAGGTAAAAAAACAATCGACTTTACGACATAATTTAATATTGAAAAATAATAATAATATTGAAAAAAATTCAAAGAATCATAAAAAAACACAAGGAATAATAGAATAATAATAATAATAGAACAAAGAAAACAAAGTGGGTAATACAATTAAAAAAAAATTTTGACAATAATCTTTATAAAATAGAAACAAAAGACAATCAATTTTGAGCACAATTCAGTAGATTCATAAATTAAAAAAAGAAATCAGCAGTGACAAAACAAAGTATATTTTGCCTTCAACATGGTCAACAGATTATTAAACCAAACTGTAATAGATGGCGCTATTCAATATCTCACACAAATAAAGTGCGACAAATAAAAACCGTTATCAAGTAGGCTTATGTCAAATGCAAATTTTGCAAAGTCACGTCGTAACTATACGATTTTTATAAACATAACCTAACTTTTTATATCCATTTGATTACGATTTTCTACAAAATGGATAATAAAACACAATTAATCAAATAAAATATTTGTTTTATTACAAATACCTCGAAGATGAAAACAAAATCTTTGACAGTTGAGGCTGTTGGTAGCACGCAGTTATTCAAGGTTTCAACATATGTACTAAGCTACGACGTGCTGTCGTAAAATAAAAGCAACTTCAGAGCCTTCTTGATAACGGATTTTTTTGAACGCACCTTACAATTCATTTCGCCCTGTACTGACGACAAGGAATGACATTTACTTATTGATCTTTTGCATAGTGGAAAATTGCTAGTGATCTACATACGTAAAGTTGCTGACTGTTATGGATATAGAATAAAGACTACATAAAAGCCATAAATATCTACATGCTTGTTCAATCCCATACAAGCAAATTATTTCCTATAGCAATCTCTTAAACAAATTCATATATTTTTTTCTTCTCTGTCTATCCTATAACGTTTTCTGCAAAATGACTTAAAATTCGACTGATAGGTGGTGTCATGGAAAATAAACCGTTTATCTTACAGTGAAAAGTATAGTATTGCATTATTTTTTATTTAAACGGCCATTTTGTAGCAAGCCACCATGTGCTTCATTTTGTTAATGACAGTGCTACCACAGTAACATACCCATACAATTCAAATAAATTCAATTGCAATAAATAGCCTAAAGTTTTTTTTATGTCTTTGAATGTACAATGTAACTATAAATTTGTCTTTAATCAATTCAGCAAATTCCCAACCTATCAAAATGACGTTCAAGCATATCATAATTGCTTAGCATATTGTTGAAAAAAAGCCAAGAAGGATGTTTCAACCCAGCTTCATAAATGCAAGTTCAATTTACTTAGTAACAATTGTTACTTCTAGTCAGTGCTACAGTATGGATAAAGTTTTACCTGAAAACTTGTAATGTTTAAGGCCTTTGACTTGATCCTCAACACGCATCTAAAATACGCTTCAGAATATTAAATATATTAAGAAACATTAAAATAATTCGAAATTCATATACTACTTATGGTGCATAGAGTACCCTACACGGAAGCACATTAAAAAATTGACAATTTTATTGTTAAAAGTACAGATTTCGAGTGAAACACAGCCAGATTAAATTGTTTTTTACAAATAAAGATGATTTTTTATAAAAAAAAATTAATTCACACCTGCCTTGTATGATTCTTTTCCAATAGATCTGTATTGTGTGTGAAGGAAACAGTTTAAGATATTTCAAATAAAATGTAATGTACTGTTTCGACTCATATAATTTCAAAGGCTGAAAACAGATGTCGCTTCAAACTGTAAATCTGTAATGTTAAAGGCAGTGCCAACTTTCTATTTCTTATAGTTTAGAGCTAAATTCTCTCATAAACTCCATAGCAACAGCAAGTTGTTATGTATCTATTTCTTCGTAGCATTTCATCTATGGTTTCATTGCAACTTATTTAATTTGGGGGATGCAAGCCGCAGAAATGAATGGTGGTAAGTCCAAGATGATCGCATTTGATCGGGGTCTTATTTCAAACCGAGACACTTCTCCTTACAAAAGGATTACTCATCACAGTTTAATATTTTCCGCAAATTTTAAAAGTCGTGCCTAAAGTGCAAATAAGGCAAAAACAGAGATAAAAGTCATTATCCTAATTTATACAGTGTGCCCCGGATTAAATTCACTTTACGAATAATGGAGTAAAAATTTTGTAATTCGAATTTTATGTATTACAGTTTAGGACTGCTTGGCTCTTTGTTTTCTAACTAAACAAATACTTATATGTTTAAAGATATAAAAAACTTACATTTTATGACTCTAAGTATTTGCTGAATTTGTTTAATGAAATTAAAAAATAGCAAAATACTTACCACTGAGATGTAATGAATACCTGGCCAACCTGATATAAAGAAAAGTACAAAGACCATAACCCAGCATACAGTGGAATAGTACAAAACTTCTGTGATACAAATCTGTAGGAAAGAATTACTTTTTTAACATAAAATATAAGAATATTGCTGCCTACAATTACCCCGTAAACGATAAGAAAACTCCTAACAATGCCAGTACATCCAAAGCTAAATTAGTGTCAAGCCCTAAATAGGGGGCCAACCACAGCAAGGTCGGCTGATAATGTACTTTTGCTGAAAAAGTCTTGTGCCTAGTGTTCTCTAAAACAGCTCTCGCTGGTAAAATACCTTGATCTCCATACAGGCCTGTAACATTCCCCATTAGAGGAATGAGTTCTATTTTAAAGATCGTTTTACTCACCAGGAATTTGAATGTAAAATGAAATAAATGCGAACATAAACACCACACATATGGCCCTCAGGAACAAATTCCTCGTGTACCGAATGGGTATCATTTTTCAATTTGTTATCACTGGCCAAAACGTTCGTCGTATTCCAAACACCCAATATAATATGATCCGACGACGCCAAAATAATTTGTACACCACCTAACCCAACAACAGCAACGCGTCGACTCGCACTACTAGTTTTTACCAGTGCAGTAAAAAATGTTCTGATAAAGTTAAATATTATTTATTCATCTTTTGCTTTATATTCAAGCGTAATAAAAAAAATCATTGTATGAATCGAATAAAGTGCTCGTTGATTACTATTTTTATGACGGATTTTACTTCGTAGGAAACTGATGCATAATTTAATTTAGAAACACTGGTATTTGATGCATAAACGTTAAAAAAAAAGAATTATCACAACCAGTGTTGCCAATTTAAAGGATATTTCATAGGGATTATGAGATTCTTTTTAATAGCGTTTTCACCTGAATCGCTCCAACTCTCATAGCGTTTTCGAACAATTTTGAAATGCCAACTTTCACTTTATTTTACGAAATAAAATTTAAAAATAGGTATCTTTCTTATAGTGTTTTCAACTAACTGCTCTAAAGCGCTCTGAAGGTGTTCGGGTGATTATCTTTGTTGGTCGAAGTGCGATTTACATGTTCGGCTGCGCTAACCGCTCTGTGAAGTAGCATATCGAGAGCGCTCTGCTTTGATCTCAGTTACGAGTCAGATCAACATCGATCGATCCTAAAAGATTCAAATTTTTAAAAATATATGATATTAAAAATAAAATAAAACAAAAGACAAACGATTTTAGAACACAATTTAGTCTGTTCATAAATTAAAAAGAGAAACAATAGGAAACAAACTGTGACAAAACAGAGAATTATTAAATAAAAAACTACAATGCAAATACAAAGTGGTCAAAAATAATTGTTTGAGTTGGCAATACAATTAAGAGCACTTTTTATTCGGCTATTTGCAACACTGCAAGCGGATATATGTTTTGTTGGTTTATTTTGTCGCAATCTTAACATCGACAAGATTGTAGGTTATGTGAATAAAAATTAGCCTTTTCATGTTAATTTGAAATGTTAGATGACGCAACTTTGTTCACTCTCGGAACGTATAATCGCATCTCTCTCATTCACGATTTTTAACCTATTTTGTATCTCGCTCGTCCGCTTGAAAAATCTTGTGTTTATATTATTTCCATGACAGCAGTCGATCTATTCAAACCCTATTTAAATGTGGGACGTGAAAAGATCGCCTGTTGCCATGGAAATAATATAAACACAAAAAATTATAAAAAAAATTGTTGCAAATCGGTTTTGATTGCAGTAGATCCCTCGAGCATCCTGTGTATAGCTGTCAGCAGAACCGTAGTTCGAGACTTCCACTGCAGATCAAACCGACCTGTCCAAGGTTATTCGCAATTGCGATGTAATAATAATGATTAGTTTGAATCGCGACATCCTCCGATCACTTTATGACATAACTTTGTTTAAGAAATGACAAATTGCAGCTATATAAAGTTTTGTTATAAAGTGATGTTGCAACCTTATTTTCCGAAATTATTTGGATAATTTACTTCCTAGATTTTACAAACGGATGGGCGAGATACAAAAAAGGTTAAAAATCGTGAGTGAGAAAGATACAATCATATGCTCCAAGAATGAACAAAGTTGAATAAGCGAACGCAGCTAAAGTGACAGCCGTCAGTGACAAGTCATCAACAACCGGAAGTTACTTATGTTGCACAATTTAAAAATAAAATACAGCACTGCCAACTCAAACGGACGGTGATTCTTGATCACTCTATACAATTCATTACTTCCTTTACTAACAAGTGACATTTTCTTTTTCTTTTTTTCGACCGTCTTTTGTTTCTCTTCTTTAAACTGAATTTTTAAAGAATTTTTGACGTTTTATTTTTATAAATTTATTTCTGAATCTAGTAACATTGAAAGATTTTCTGTGTCGAAAAGGGGTTTGGCACCTCTTGAGGGATTTCTTCTTCTTACACGTTGGTAGCCATTGTTTTTGACTTTGCCTCATTAACCTCAATTTTCAACCACAAATAAATTTAAAATTTGTACTGTATTAGATTTTAAATGTTAAACGATGACGAAGATGGACCTCAATTATCATCACACACACTTTCAGCACTCTTGGAATTTTATAAAGAGCAAGCAGAACGTGACAAGACGAAGGGTGCTCAACTAGGAGGAAGAGGTGGTAATTATGATGAGTTTGATTTTGACGAGGACTGGGTACTTGATCACTCAAAACGACTTTTTCCTTTTTGTCTTATTTGTGTGTTACAGCAATTAAGTCAGTTTTGGTATGATGAAGACACGATCTCGACCATTGCAAACATAGTTAATAAATCCGTGGAGACCCGAGGGAAAATAGCTTTAATTTCATGTCCTACACTTTACAGACCATTAAAAAATCAAACTGGGAAGAATTATGAAAGTAAGAAGCATGTGTATGTAAATTAATTTTATTGATAATTGATAATTTTTAGTTACTTTATTTGAATTCGATCAAAGATTTGCCACGTTTGGCTCCGATTTTATTTCTTATGATTACCGATCCCCTTTACATATTCCGGAACGTTTTGCGAGCCATTTTGATTTAGTTATAGCTGATCCTCCCTTTTTATCAGAAGAGTGTTTGACAAAAATAACAGAAACAATGAAATATATATGCAATAAAAAAATGATTCTATGCACGGGTAAGTCTAATTATAGGCGCTTTCCAATTACACGTTTGTGCTAATCGGGACTAATCCGGAGATGATCCGAAGTGTTCCAATTGTAAGAGCGTGAAGCACCTGAACTAATCAGTTTTGATTTCCCTCTTCCCCTCGAGCACTTGTCATATCGTTTGCGTTTGGAGCACTAAAGGGAAAGGGAATACATGTGACACGCACATGGTCAGTTTGACATATACGTCACAACTGATGCTTGCTAGCATTCCCATTAGGATTGCTAAAGTGTAACTCAGATCAGATCAGTTCAGGTGCTTAGAGTTCGTAATTGGAAAGCACCTTATATGTACTTTTATTGATATTTAGATAAAGGTGCATTTTTTTTTCTAGGTGTTACAATGTCTGACGTAGCAAAAGCTCTCCTTAACATGGAGAGATCTTCTTTCGAACCCAAACACAAAAACAATTTAGCTAACGAATTTTGTTGTTTAAGTAATATTAATATAGATTCCCTATTATGAAAAATAAAGAATACTTTACTATGGTTATCCATTATGCACCTAAATAACTTGCTAGACATAAATAATTGAAATATATTTGAATGGCTGGAAGCGAGACTATTGGCTTAAGATGTCTGGAAAAAAAATCAAACACAGTTTTCTTGAGACACTGATTTAATTAAGAATAAATTAAAAAATTGTACGAAACTTAAAATATTTGGTAACATAACGAAATTCTCAGTATAGCCACAAACAAGGCCACACACTACCCAACCAAATCTTGGTCCCGTCATTACAATTTTATACGAATCACTTCCATTATCACCTTTCAAACAAATGGTTTTAATACTTACGACAAAATTTCATAACTAAATTAAATAATTGAATTTCAACATAAAGTTTATAGGTTTGATTGATTATTACCAGACTTCGGACGTTTCGCAGCGTCGCCATGGCTTCACAATGAAATGGGCACTTTTCATTGGTCCTCGAATTGCGTAAGCATGGCAACGCTCCCAAATGTGCGAAGTCCGATTATTATCAATTAGGTGAAATTAAATGTAAATTTAATATACCTTCCCCACTTGCTTTTTATTTAGTTAAAACAACGTGGACTTATATTTTGATAATCAGAAATAAAATGCTTTAACTTTCGTTTAACGATAGCTTTGAGAATTTCTTCTTACATGTGACTAATAAAATGAGCTTAGTGTTAACAAATTAATACAAAAATGTAAGCATGTAATTTACAATTTAATCATTTATTTTAATTAACAAAACAGGATAATGATAAGCTATTAGCATCTGTGGCAGTTGGATTTGAATAACTAGTACCTTCTACATCTTTTAAGAAACAGTAAAATTAATGAAACAGAGAATTTTTTATTCTGTTACGTCTTTTGGAATTTAATATTGCTCTAAAATACCACGGATGCTTAAGAAAGCATAAGCTTTTAAATCACAGCACAGCACGTGATCACGTACTTTTCTTGCTAAAAATAATTTTCAAAATATTCTTGCGTTTTATAAAAACAATACGTGCAAAAACATTTCATAATCTAGAAGTGTATTTCTCTTATCACAGCTTACATAATGAATAGTTGGAATTTATTAATTTTTCTGTGTGTACACGAACGCGTTTGATTTCAAAATAAATCGCCACAACTGCGAGGGAAATGCACATTTAAGCATTACATAAATATCTGATCTATTCATGCTGTGATAATAGAAATACATTCACACAAACAATTTAAAATGATAAAGCCATGTAAGGTTTTCAACTTACAATTTTGTTACGTGCCTCTTTCTCCTCCTCTCATTTTCTAATTGTTTTGATATGCTTCAGTTTCAAATATCTATTGTATTTTTGAAATAATTTTATAAATTGACAAAGTCTATTTATTATTACTATCTTATATGAAAAAATATTAATGCAGTTGATTGGAACTCAAAATGAAGAAACAAATTAACTTGAAATGCTTCTATCTTTTATCGTACACAAATTATTTCGTTGATATGTACAGTGTGATACATATAAACTCGTGTCAGATGACCTCAATTAATGTTGCAGACTAATAGAAATATCACCTAACTATAGGCGCAAAATCATTTGACACAAGCTATATTAACTACATGGCTCTATCACTAAGGCAATGAATCTATTTAATGACCAACTTTGTCTTATCACCTAACTTTCATTTCTTCAATTCCAAGAACAATAGTATACAAATCTTAAATTAGTTTTGATTTTACTTTGATAAATAAAATATTCCTTTTGACACTATATCGTCCAAAAAGAAAAATCTAAGGCTATAATTTAAGTTCTTAGACTAGCAAGTTTAACACCTTTCATATTTTATACTTTGTGTATAAAAAAAAGTGGAACATGTATAGTAACAAGTAAAAATGTTAATTTATAAATTTAATACAATTTTGATTGTGATTTTTTATTTTAATTCTCAAGTCAGCAATTTTTTAACAGTCAAGGAATGAGATAACTGTTAAGGGTTAGAAATTACCAAATGTAATGAAACCTGTACTCCTTAATTTATTACCAGTTTGAACCTATTGCAAAATGTAATCACAAGAATGCTTTTAAAAGTTACAAAATCAACTGTCCTTTTAAATTATAAAAACTTGTAACCCGTTTTTTTCTTTTTTGATTCTGTCATCGTTAAAATTTAACTTTAATTTCCTACAACACTTTCATTTATACTCTACTCATAACTTGAAACTTAACAATCACTCCTTAAATATACATATATATCAGTACTAATGTTACAAAATATATTCGTTATTGGATATACATACGTGTGTGATTAATTCGACTATTTTTGAAGTAGTAACAGACATTGTTTCTCAATGAAAAATTCTAAACAGAGATTCTCTTTATAAAAAAAAAGTGTCAGTTTAATTTATTCACATGTTCAAATAATATTTTTTTTCAGACACATATTACATAATAGGTCACTAAAATCGACATCTCATAGCAGTTTAAAAATCAGCTAAACAGATCCCTTCCTGTTTCTCTTAGAGTTTGAGAAGTTAGTCTTTCTATTTCACTTAAGAGCAACTGAGTATCCGTATCCACCTCTGAAACCGGGGGACTAACGTGAATGGAATTCGGAACATTATCCCATTCTAATGAATTCGCCGAAGAAACACGAGACCAATCAGAGTCTGTGTTGGCAGCATTGCGAGTGCTCGTTTCACTCTCTGCAGGTTCCAAAATTTCTTCTGGCAAAGCCGTCCTTCATACAGACAATTAAATAATCACAGTATCATCTGGTTTGTTTGAAGTACCTACCACGTACTTCCAGATGGATCGTTAATTAAAGACACGGGTAGAGTTTCGTGTTCCCATTCTAAATCTAGCGAGCTTGCAGGCGTTGACATAGCAGTGCGTTCCATAAGTGCCCTTGCATCCAAGCATTGCAATGGAATGTCTTTACTATTATAAGAACTGTTCAAAAACAGAATGTCACATACTTAAATGTTCATCACTATACTATGAGCAAACTAATTTTACCTTGCACCTGATATTTGTAGAGATTCGTTCAATCTAGTATACGAGGTTACTTGTGGATACAAAATTTCATCAACGAATTCCAGTACTGGTTTCTTTAACAAATAAATTCAAATATGTAAAGATATATACAAACTGACTCATATCACTTTTTATTATTATTATTACTAAAATAGGTAAATTACATTGAAGAATAAACTTTCGCCTTCCTGAAACTGTTATCGACGTTTATGGAGGAAATAAAATTTTTAACAATTTTATCATGTTCATATTTCTCCAAATATTTTTGGAATTTGCTTCTAATAGAAAAGTGACAAGGACTAGATTTGTGTGTGGGTATTTATAATTACCTTGTGTCTTGAATTTTTCTTGCAGAATAATCTGGATAAAATGTTCCTGCATCCAAGAAAGCATGCAATAGTCAGACTTCTTATAAAAGAAATACAAAAAAAAACATGCTGTATTGAAAATTACCTATTATTGTTTTCACACTTTTCTCCATCCTGAAAATACACATTAGTTAGTCATTTTCTTTTTAGTTTTGACCACTAAATATGTATAATACAAAAATTTGAAGTATCTAAGGATGACAAGCTATATACAGACTGTCCATTTCTCGAGCCTAATCATAGAGATTCTGGTTATGTTAAGAGATACGAAGTTGATTAAATTGGTGAAATATTGCATATTTTTGTCCCAAACAATAATCTGCAAACAAATTTCCACCACTATTTACGGTTTTCAAGATATTTGAAAGTTTTTAATTTTTTTCTAAACCAAAAGATGGCGCCCATAAGAAAATTAAAAATTTAATGTCGTTTGTTTGCAATTTTTGACGACATGATAAAAATGAAGGCATATTTAAATACCTTGTAAGAAAGTACCCCAACAATGTCTAGGTTAAAAATGCCGAGCTTTATTGGTTTATATAAAAAAATAATAAAAACGAAAATCGTGATCTTACTTTTGTTCAAAATGAAAACCGTAAAAAATAGGTGAAATTTGTTAGCAAGATTATTGATTAGGACAAAAAAACACAACTTTGTCCCAATATAATCAACTTTGTATCTCTTAAGATAACCAAGATCACTATGGTTAGGTTAGGCTAAAAAGAATGGACAGACCCCCTGTATAAATCAATGTAATGATCAAGTGATTGATAAAAGGAAAAAACATTAAATTCAATATACACAATACATTCAAAATACACATGAGTCATTTAGTATAATCTTGACATTGATTTTACCAAACGACTATATTTCCAACTATAAAGAAAAATCTTAATACTTACTTCTTCAACCAAGAAAGAAAATTCAAGTCCACTGTTTTGATGGGACAAGTAACGATTCTCGTTGCGGGACAAACAGCGCCCCACACAACTACCCATATTCTAGGCAGTCCACTTCGGACTGCTAGATAAGGCATTCCCATGAGTTTCCAAGCTTTGAACTCCTTCCGTTTTGATAATGAGGATTAAACTCAAGGCAACATTGTTTCATACGTTAAGAACACTAATTGCATAAAAGAAAAAAGAAACAACAAATTATTTACATGAACAATTTTCTTCGAGGAAATTACTTACACAAGCTTTGCTTTCACAAAAGCAGAATAATATGAGGGCATGACACAATGTACATTTTAATTTCATTTGACATTAGTCACTTTCTGACAATATTCTTAGTTTTTAAAATTTTAATTTTAAAATTACTCTGAATTATTCAGGGAATTAAAAGTTAAAATAGTTTTAACATTAATACGAATGTTAAGTTCTACTTTGTCACTTGAACGTCACTCTTACAAAGTTTATGATCTGTCATCTGCCAATGTCATCCATTGATCTAATGTGTTGAATGACGTATTAACATATGTGGTTAATGGATGTAGCAAATGCACCAATACAGCTAAGGTGCCGAGGATATGCAATTGAATCAGCTGTTGCGATCGCTTCCATCCGCAAAACAAATTTCTCTTCTATTGATTGATTATCTTAACTGTTGGCAGTCATGTCTGGCACAGAGTTGCCAACTTAAACACCGGAAATTCTATTAAAAATTATTTATGCCGACCATGGAAAAACAGTACAGTAAAAATTATTTATTCTTAAATTAGCAATAAATTTCATAAATTAACAAAATAATAACAATCAGTATACATTAGATTTCTCTCAGATAAAAAGAAATGTCTCAACTGTAACATATCTCTTTAATCACCATTTATTATCAATGCTGGTGACACTTTACATATCTACAATAAAAATAATAATAAATGTAAATATTTTTATACTAGTCAATTACCTAAATTATTTACTGTGTAACTTTCTTGTTATCCACATGTATGCCCATGCAAATTTTCTTCGTGATGGCCCTGTGTTCTGTTTCATCAAAGACTGTGTAATATCTGTGTGTGTTAATTTAAATATGGGCCTGTTGTGCAGATACTGATTTAAATTTCAACTCAAGAATCATGCCCTCGTCTTTGAACTTAATAAAAATGTCAAGATGAGAAGGTGTTCCTAAACATTTTATTCGTACACTGTACACAGAATAATCTTTGACATTATATGTAAAATAGAATGAAGTGCATCTTCATTAGTAGGCATTTTTGCTCCAAGCAGATTAGACACACTTTTTGTAAAACTTAATAAATACATTCTTATTTAGCTGTGCTACTAATGACACTCTGAAGAGAATGAGAACACCATCACAAGCAGAGGATTTTTTTTACAATTTTCCTTGAAAAATTCCCTTTCCTCTCCAGATATTTTGAAATTATTTTCTTTAAAAAGTGTTTAGTTAATTGCCATGGCAACAATTGTTTTCATAGTCGTTACTATAGGAACAAACTGACAAACTTGTGATTGATAAATCCACCTTAGTAATTGATTTCTTAAAGCGTTCTCGATTCACCTGCACAGATTGTACTCGGCGTCTCTGCATCTTCTTTTAACCTCATGTAATAACAAGAGATGTATCTCCTCTAGTTATTCTCAGTAATATTGCATTTTTTTAGTACAGCAGCATCTCATTCACGAATTTAGTCCAATCTAAGCAAAAATCAATGAAAATTTTACATTGCATATACATTTGAATCTTGCAGGTTAAACTGTCAGATTATAGCTCTAATTACGTGCAAGTGAGACGGTAATAACTAAAAAAGTGACGTCAAACTGAGGCAGAAATAAGAAAACAGTTGGCGATGTTAGCATTTTTTTGGTTATTTAATACTGTTGGCACAATTGAAACAATTCTAATGTGATTTCGTTTAGTACAATTTTTAAATAAACAACCGATGACAACACTGATTCTCGGTGCGTTCGGCATTACGCTCGGAATGTTCTTTCTTCTCACTCTTCAATGCAATGAAACACATTCGCTCTCTCTCGCACTTATGCTCAGAGCGTGCACCGAGCGTAATGCTGAACCCATTTGACCCTGAGTGAATGTCAACATTTTAATGTCACCTGTTTCATAATTTTACAAATTTGTAGAAAATATTGGCATGTTTGTAATTATTGCATTACAATGTGCATTATTTAACCTCGTACTCAGTTACTCAAATCATCCGATTTTAATAGTGGTTTCGTATGACGGCTTCAGGTATGACTACTTTCAGAAAGGCCTTACCTCGTACATGTCCAAGCTCCGAAGTGAAGGAACTTACGCGGATTATTTAACGAACGTTTTCCCTACAAAAACTTTCCCCAATCACTTCACAATAGCTACCGGATTGTACACGGAAGTTCATGGGGTAGTAGGAAATTCCTTCTATGATCCTCAATTAGACAAGATTGTACATATCGAATCTGATATGTTTTTACAAAATAACAGGGTCGTACCAATATGGGTAAGCACTTTTACATGATATAATTAAGTTGTATTATATTATATTTTAGACTCTCAATGAAATTGTGGGAAACGATAGACATTCGGGAGTAATGATGTGGCCGGGTGGTGAATTCCCTTATCAGAATAGATTGCCAACTTATTACAGCAAGTGGGATCCTAATTATGATTTTCGTAAAAGAATTGACACTGTAGGTACATGAAAATTTATTACAGGATCATGCATTTTATTTTATTACCAGGCGATTTCATGGATAAAAGATCCTGATAAGCCAGCAAATCTGGTGATGTTGTACTTTGAAGATCCTGATACGCACAGTCATATTTATGGTCCCGATTCAGACACAGTGTACAATATTATAAAACAATTAGATAATATAAGCCAGTATTTGAATGTAAGGTGGAAACACTTTTGCGAACAATTTTTATTAATCTAACTTAATGCATCTTTAGGACAAGTTGCGTGAGAATAATTTAGCGGACAAAGTCAACATTGTACACTTGAGTGACCATGGTATGATCTCTGTAAATGTATCCAACATTCTTGATATTACAAAGTATTTAAAACTTGGGACTTACGTCATAGCAGACTCCTCACCGTGCATGCACGTTATTCCCAATAAAGGTAAGTGTGTGGGGCAAGTACAAATTTAAATAATCTTAAAAGTGTATGCTTTAGGTTATGAGATCGATGTGTACGATAGATTGCAGCAAGCATCCGTAGAGAATGGTCACTTTGATGTTTATAAAAAAAAGGAGCTTTTGGATCGATGGCACTTCAAGGATAACCCTCGCATTCCGCCGATTTTCCTTTTAGCTCATAAAGGATACGGTTTTCAAGATTTATTAGAAAACATTAAAAAATATCAAACTGCATATAATCTTAAAGGTATGAGTGTCATTTTTTTTTTAAATTGTTTAAATTATTTCTTATTCTTTGAACACCAGTCAGTCACGGATTAATTTTTTTTTTCCAGTTACACCTGATATGAAAGTCGGTGTACATGGATATGATAACGAAATGGAAGAAATGCATCCATTTTTCATGGCACATGGTCCAGCCATAAAAAAGCACCACAAAATTAAACCATTCAGCACCTTAGATCTTTATGGTTTGTTCACTGCCATTTTGGAAATAAAAGCGCAACCATATAATGGCACTTTCAGCAACGTGCAGGACATTTTACGAAGCCACAACAAACCTTTGGTGTTAACCTCCCTCTTAATAGCAGGTACCTAATGGGCTTTACATGTATTTGTTAATAACTGTGTTGGTGAACAGTTCTCTCACTTGCTAATTTAATTTAAGATTTGAATTCACCCTTAATAGTACGTATACTAATTACACAAAAGTCTACGTAAATTAAATTCTTATTGCATTTTCAACTGACTGCTCTTCTAGAGCACTCTCAGAGTATCTCTAAAGAAAATGCTATAAGTAATATTAATGATAGCTTAAAAGCACAATTAGCATTGTATTCAAATTGCTTTCGCTGCAGTTTTCTTTTGTAGAATAATTTATTACAATTCTGTTCAGTAGATAATTTGAGTAATTTATTAAAGCAATAGATTTTAATCTTGTGCTAGTAGGCATGCATAGGTAGTTTAAATATATGTACTAAGTAGTATTGTTATTATAATTATTATTTTATTTCCTTCAACTCTAAATTAAATTAGACTTAAGAATAATAACACTGAAGTTATAAGCTTTTTTCAGTTGGTGGCAGATTAACATATTTTCTGTTTATGCACATGTTATAATATTCTAAAAAGAAACTATATTTTCATTACGTTACATTTAGAAATGTGGACCATTATTTTTTTCTAGTCGGTGGAATTTTGTTATCCCTTCTGTTAATTAGTGGTGCAGCTGCAGTAACTATACTGCTGATTAAGAGACAGCAAACCATCAGAACAACTGCTGCTCTGAATAAAAGATTCCCACAAAGTTTCCATCATTCGATTGAAGCTCAACACCTTTTAGACACGGAAGAAGCATGAAATCTCCTCGTACAATTATTTTCATAAACTTATTTTGTTGTACTTAGTATGTTTTTAAAAATTCAGTATTATTTTGAAATTTTGACAAGAGATTGATTGATGTGATAGAAAACCTGTGCGTTTTGTATATTTATAGTGTAAATATAGGTGATGTGAAGTCTACGTTTGGTTCATACAGCTTGTATGAAAGCAAATGTAGCCCAAATTTTGTTGAATTTTTGTTTAATGACTTGGTGGTGAGCTACTGTTTCTTTGCAGTTTTGGCTTTGTATATTTGGCGGTGTGTGCATTTTTGTAGACTAATTTTTTAAAACCTGTTAAGTTTGGTAAGTTTACACCTCTGAATATTTTCTGGCAACGATATGACACGTCATAATAAATTTTTGTAAATGATTTAACGTTGTTTTGATAAAGTTATAAACCTCAGCCTCATTCATGTTTTTTTTATATATATAAGGGTCACTAAATGAAACTTTCTTTTATAAACATCATATGGAAAAACATTTATTTAAGATTTTCAAATTCTAAAATAGATAACAGTATTACACAACTTTTGCTTCAAATTTACTTGTGAGTGATTTTTTTAATCTATTTAAGTTTTAATCATTATGTTACTGGTTGAATTTAACAATATTTAACCAAAGCTAACGAATAATTTTATTTTAAACTTAGTTTAAACGCTTTATATCTCTCACTGTTCAACAATTCTCCTTTAAAACAATATTACATTACTACTACAACACAGCATTATATTAAACAATAAATAATTTAAATGAAATAACACAGCTTTTTAAACAAATTTTAAACTATATTGGCATTAATGATAAGTATCTAAAATACTCTCTCGTATAAAATAATTTCAACTGTTGGACTGATCGTCTTCTCGGTTGCGCATTCTAAAATGCCCAACGTTTCTTATTTGGTTCAGACAAGCCAACATTCGTATCATAAAGGCCGCAGGTACTGTGATTGTATCTCGTGTTTCTTCCAACATTATTTCATTTCGTTGTATTAACTATAAAAATAAAGGACGTAACGCATAATAATTACAGGACGCAGGATTTACCCCTTTAGCAACTTCAACGTTGAAAGATGGTTCTTCCAGTGTCGGAGCCCAGAGTTTAATGTCATGATCTATGCCGCTTGTAGCTAGTATGGGTAAGGATGGGTGCGGTTGCAAGCAGTTAACAACATGGTTATCAGCCTGCAGCAACATTTTCAAATCGGCAGTTTTACGGTCCCAAATAAATACATGCCCGCAGTCTGAACCAGACATTACGTAGTTGTTGCCCCAGAAACTAGCTTCTTTGATCATAGTTCTAAAAACAGGAATTCAACAGTAATTAGAAAAAAAATTCTGAAATATTACCTGGCGTTTCGATGGCCAGTGTATTTCATTTTCACGTGCGCATCTTCAGATTCATCAGTTTCGTCGTAATCTAGCTCAACTTCGTTCTAAATTAACAAAAAAAGTAAGTCCCAACTTATATTCTTGAAAATATTACAAAGTGCAATGTATTGAAGTAAATTTGTTTTAATAAGACAAATAGGTCGAAGTCATTCTGTGCATTATTCTTACCAGTTCTTTGTGATTATGACTAGACGTTCCGGAAGAGGCAGCATCAAAATCTTCATGATTTACAAGATTATCAGCGCTAAGGCTGATGGTAGAATTGGAGGTGCTCTGTTCAAAATATCTGAGACTAACGGAAGGTTCGGCACCGTGCTGATCAATGAACCCCTGCCGTAAGCTACGTAGAACAGACAGACGATTTCTTAGATGCCTAGTTATTATTGCAGTATTAATTGTTGAAGGATCAACTGAATGACTTGTCTGATTTGATGTCGTGGATTGTTCACTATTTGTACTATAATATAGAAAAAATATGTATGAATTACACACCATGGTCATAAATTCAAACACCGATTTGGAATCCTATGACAAACTATGTGTAACTTACATATTTGTAGGTACTCTTGTAAAAAGTCATCCATTAAACTAACACATTCGTTATTTATCATTGTGGTGATTTGCAAATTGAATTTAATTTTGGGCTGCACCAACAACAACTCAAGTCAGACAACTATTTTATTTCCGTTAAAGACGATATCAACAAACATACATACAATTGGAAAAGACAAACAGGTCAACTGTGAAACATCAGTATCAACACCACAAGAATGTTAAGGTGATAATAACGAATTTATTAATATAACAGAACAATGTGTGTGTGATAACATAGAATAAGAAAATCGTACAGATTATTAGTCAAACAAATTTTATTCTGTAAGACTTTCCACGATGTTTGTTTGTGGTGGTGTGATATATTGTATTTACCTATTTACAGAACCAGTTTTTTCAGCATCAGCTTCATCTTCCTCCATTGCTTCGTCATCATTACTGATGTCAGTGGTCGTTACAGTCACTGTTTCAGACGATGTCGATGGGTTTTGTTCAGTATTTACTTCAGTGGTGCTGCTGTTATTAGTTGTGACAGGTTGCGAACTTTCAGAAGGAGCACTGACGATAACTATATCGGACATTTCATTGCTTTCAATTTGATTTCGATTATCACTTTCCATGGGTTGTGCTGGCTCTTGTCCTAAAGGCTCATCACCGGTCGTTGCATGGAGTGCGGCTCTCGTCAGAGGATCATTCAGCATACGTGAGAGCACGTCTGTCATTCTTTGCATTAGTGTACCTTGCAATTGAGGCCTAGCTTGACTAATTATACCCGCTGTAAAATAAGTAGCATTATCACAAACCGAATCGATCTGCACTTGTGAATACGTACTAACACTAGAGGAACTTTCTCGTTCAGGCCGAGCGTCAGGTCCGGTATCTGACCAATCACCCCGAAGGCGCAATCTCCTAACTGGCGGTGGAGACCTATGGTCTCTCTTACCAGCTAAATTTCTTAATTTATTCCAATTTAATCTTCCCTTGGAATATTTCTTTAGTTCTGTACAATGATCCTCCTAAAAATATGTTAACTGGAGGTATCAGTCTCGGTAATAAAAACAGCTGACTCACAACAATTCCAAATAAATATAAATGATCACAAGAGTAACTAACTAGCATGTCTTGACCATCTGAACTGTAACTAAGTGACGTTATGCGATACGGACGGTCTTCTAAATCGGGTGCTACGAATGTACAAAACGGTTTTGCACTGCTTACACCTAAAATTTATTTGTGGTACAATCAATCTAAGGCAAAAAAAACTCTGAAACAGATTTATTATAACAATGGTAATACCTGCGCCTTGAGTTGTTAAGCATCTTCGGTCGTATATCCTAACTGTAGAATCTGAACAGCCTACAGCGAGTTGGTGGGATGCAAGAGGATTAATCGCCAAAGCCGTGACAGCGCATTTAATTCTAACTAATATGTCCTCCTTGCAATATTCTTTCTTACAGCTTAAATAAATAAATATTATGCAAAGAAAAGCATAAACGTCAATGAGATTGCTTTTACACTGTCATAAGACTTGAATTTATTTTTGTATTAATTAAAGAACTGCTGTGAGCAAGATTTATTCAGAAAAATCTTCCAAGTGTTCTTATTCTTATTAATATTGCATGCTTCTTCAGAATAAAATGGTTGTTAAATCAGCAGCTGACAGAACAGGCTAATGTGGATATTAAAAAAAATTCATATACCTTGTTTTAGTCCTCAAATCAAACCAACGTACGCTACCGTCTTCTCCACAGCTCAAGAAAGTATTTGGATCATTGTATATGGTTATAACTTCGTAGGTAGTGCCAGAATGACAATTAAATTGATTATTGTAAGTTTCTTTAGAGCGCTGCAAGTCTAAAAAAATTGTTTTAATGATTTAGAAACGTAAATAATATTAAAGAACGCACCTGTGTGTAATATTACGCCATCGCCTGAACAGGATACTATTTGGCGATCACAACAACAAGGTAAGAATTTGGCGCTAAAAATATTTGCGCGGTGGCTGGTGGTATAATCGACCAGAACTTTGTAATTGTGTCCGTGGGTTATAACAAGATGTTGATCATCCGAACCAGATAATATGTACTCGCCGGTACTATTCCATTGTAACGTGTTCACACATCCATCATGTACAGGTAACTTTCGCAGAAGCCCAAAACGCTGTATAAACTGTATATTATCTAAAAATCGCATTAATTCCTTCAACTGAAATAACTCGCATTAAGTTATTTATATATATACCTTTTGCATTTCTAAATAATCTAATTTTATTGCTCTTATACGGCTGATAATAAATGTCTTTAAAAATTGACGTATTCATTTTGATTATAAATACCATCCAACGAAATTAAGTGTTGAAATAATACACGGTGATGAACACGATGCTGGTTGAAGTCATTTCCATGACCCGTTCATACGTTATTTCTTGCAGACTAAAAATAACCTGTCCTTCAAAAAATTATCTTTACCTCTGGATTCATCTTGTCGTCTTTGATTTTATCCGGTATTCAAAGCAAAACCTGACATTATTTAGAATGCATTACATTTATTGCATCAAACAACTATTGTTTACTAGGTCAAGGAGCAGTTGCGAATAAAAAAATAACCTAAAATATTGCTCGGAATTGAAACTTGAGAAACGTTGGTTGCAAAAGACGCATCCCTTATTTGCGAAAGCTGCAAAAATTATCAAATCAAATTCGTAATTCCTACCTATTTTAAGCTCAATATAAATTAAGTGAACCCAACGAATTGGCTCTATACCACAGTACTGCCAACTGTAGAAATTTTTGAACTGTTGTGAATATTTTTTGCAAACTGGAAATCTAAATTTAGAAACAAATTACCTAAGTGCTAATTAGATAATAATAAATAATTCAAATAGATCTTTACGTGACAGTCAATTATTACTAAGAGCTACGTTAATATTGATTACATCAAGCGTCCCTTTCATCACAGTTCTACAGCCTGGTTTCAATGAAGATGCACCAAACTCGGTATGACGGTAAATATCGTGGAAAGAAATAAGTTTTCTATAATTTTTTTTAATCGAATAAATTTTGAGAAAAATGAAGCGAGAGGAGAATCGTATGTTTTTAAAACGTACAAAAGATGAGGACGAACAGAATTCTTAACCTGCCTTAACCCTCGTTCAAAGAATCGGTTTATTGCTTTAATGCCCCATAAAATGTCGCGCCTCAGATGATATAATGAAATATATTTAGTCCGTTCTTATTGTTGTAAGGAGCGAAGCATAATTTCGTCAATTTTTCATTTTTAAGTTTATTAGTGAATGTAAGTATGTTTGTGTATATGTTGGTGTGTTTGCGATGAGCGATTTCACATTTCGAGAATACGCAGATATGCATTTGTTATGGGGAATGTCGGGGAAACGCGCAATTGGCAGCACGTCTGTACACGGAACGGTTTCCTAATCGTAAACGACATCCGCATTATCATACGTTTATCGGGGTACCCGTTTTTGTAATTCGCCCGCTTTCAAATTTGTTTCAACCTCATGTGACCAAGTTCAGTCTGATAGTTAGGCAAATAATTTGACAGACTGGCAGAAGCACTAATTCTAGTTACTAATTGTACCGATTTTAGTCAACTGTTGAATTACTTAGTTGTGTACATCATATGATAGGGATAAATAAAAACCAGTTACAGGCGTTAATTATCGTACATTATTAAGACTCGGCAAATTTGATGTAATTACGGTTTGCTTAAATGTCAGTGCGACGAAAATGCATGCTAATAAATGCACATTCTTTCAAAGTGTTCACCTTTAGCACGTCTTGGGGTCAAGGGCAGAATTAAAAGACATAAATTCTTTCGTTTACGATAGATTTATTGCCTTCTTGCAGCCGTTTGCCATTCATAAATAAATTTAAATCGTTTCTCGGACACAGAGATTTAAATCGCTTCAGTATTTCTAAAAACATCGACTCCAATTAATGCAAATTTCAAGTTGCTCCGATTGCAAAATTGTATTAAAATATTTTGTTCCAAATAATGTCAGAAACGTTTCCCCGAAGTTTGGTGCATCATCACTGAAACACCCTGTATAGGATGTAGGATGTCCCAAACCTCTGACAGCATTTTCCACAGGCTGCATTAGTGCACGCTGCTTAGTCAGTAAAATATTTCATCAAGATAATATAAAAGTTAAACTATATTTATGGACAATTGAGCAGTCAAGTAAAAAATATTAATAGTACATAATTTTAATTTATTTAAAAACGGACACTAAAATTGGCACTAACGCTCTACGTTTCGCTAGCTTCGTTGACAGCGAAACATGCCAATTTTAGTGCCTCTTTTTAAAATAATTTATCACGAAATTTCATCAGACAAGAATCTACTTTAATTAATAGTACATAACAATAATAGTAAAATCTTAATAAATAACATTTACACATTCCACAAAAAAATACGCATTAAAAAAATTAATTAAATCTAAATGGGGCCATATCATGAAGACAGGTAACTATTGTTTTCGAATTGCATGTCTTCCACCTTCTAATTTCCAGAGTTGAAGTTGGAATAACTCCTACAAAAATTCAGTTTATTTAAAATAAAAGGAAGAGGAAAATGAGGAAATCAAAAGAAAAGCAAGGATTGTGCCGGATACATGTAATGCTTTCAAATCAATCATTCAGTTTGCGTCAGGATAAGAGAAGATGAAGAGTAGTGAGATTGATTATCTATTCCCTCACACTAAAATTTGCTTAACTTTAAACTTCACCTACTGAAAGGAGATTAATAAATAATTGAAACACTTACGTCCTATATTTATTTCAGCAGGTCTTGCAGAGCATCTTTAATAATCAATACAAAATCTTGCATTTCAATTTTAACGGGCGTTATTTTATTGTTTGCTTTAATTTCCAAATTTTCATATCTCCCATCCTCACTGAGGTCCACTGGAACTTCGATGTTTTCTTTATTTTTCTGGTTCAGTTCACTCTCCATATTAAAGGAATTCCAGCAATGAAACAAACTGAACACTCGCTTAGTTTTTTTCAGCCTCATTCGTTAAGCTACCTTTTTTGGTCTGAATTTGGGATGGACGAATAAAAGTTTACCCAGTGGTTGTTGTGTGGTATTGGGAAAGGAAGCTCTATCGTTAATCAACAGGGAACTCAAAAGTAACCCGGCCACACAACTGGTTCTCGAATAAAATCAGTTTGGTGATGTCTTCCATCGATTGCACTGATTGGCTTATCTTTTCTAGCAGGTTCTGTCAGTTTCCTGCCTGGATGTGTGTTAGCTTTTTTATCTGGATATCTCGTAGGTAAGAGCTTCTTAACATCAGCCGAATCAAAACCTTTTCCTCTGTTAACTACTTCAATTTGAATGTTCCTTAAATAGCTAGAAGTCATGACTGATGGCAATCCTGAGATTAGACAACTTAAAATATTGAATTAAGTCATCAAATTAGTTGATTTTCCAGCGAGATATCCAGATTTAACAATATTAGATTTTATTGTGAATACTTAAAATTTAATGACACCACGTTTGGAAAATGCTTTCGAAAGCATGAAAAGGCGGGTAGTCAGTTTGAATACAGACTGTGAGCTAGTCCAGTAGTATTTAATTTTTTCAATTTTAAAGTTCCTTCTCTTTTTCAAATAAATTTATTAACCTCAAAATTTGTTTTTGACGTTTTGATCTTGTAATTAAATGTCACTTATTCAAAATTGCCAACTATTAAAAAGTCATGGCTCACTCGAATTAGGAATGACAATATTTGTTCATAGTTTTTTTCCTTTTTTTTAATTTTATTTTGTATGTGTATTTTATGAAAATATACTAAATGTTAATTCAAAATTTCTTTCCCCTAAAGAAATTTAAGGTCGAAAACACATATAAATTGTTTTTAAATATGTAAGTATGTAAATATTTGCAAGCCGCCGTTTTAAATATTGCACACAATAAAAGGGGCCAACTATTCTTAGATCTTGAGAATAAGACCGAGAAAGCGGGCCGCGTAAATAAAAAAAAAGAATAAGTGATGCTATCTCGCAACATTTCATCTTTTCAAGTTGCATCAGAATTCTGTTTGATAGGTCGCGTCGTGCGCAGAAGTTTTTCTGCTTATCGACGAAACTCTCTGCATGCTTGGTGTTACAGTTTCATCGTTGCTTTGATTTACTCTCCTCGTAAATACACATATTTAATAAACATTAGAGACATATGGAATAACAGATGACGGAAAACGTAGTTACATTTTGTTCCGTGCCGTTGCAAAAAACTGTAGGTACATCTGGGGAATTTTCAGCACCAATCTAGGGAATTCTTACGACACTCATCTGGCAACACTGGATATATTATATGTGGTGGTGTTTGATATTCAACATAACCTCCTTATCTTCAGATTATGAAGAAAAAAGTAAATAGAGGTAAATATTGTACAAGCAAGATATTGTTGATAATTAATTATTACGAATTACATTATAAATTATAATTTCAATAAATTAATAAGAACATCTGTTTTTCAGGTTAGAATTTTCACTTCATGGTACAAGCATGAACAGCTTAACAAGTGTTGTAAGGTACACATGATAATAAATATAGTAATACTTGTCTAATGTGTCGATTCTGCTCATATCTGTAATTCATTTATTAAAATATGGAATTTTGAAGTTATCTGGAAGATAATCTCCTAGGTCTCTAGGTTTATTTGTAATTCCCTGCATTATCACTTTTTAATAAATGAGTTGCAGGCTTACAGATTTTATGGTCCTTACAGAGCAGAATCGACCCATATATGATTTATGGTAATCTTGCTGCTTCAGGACATAACTTTTACATGTGCACATTGTCCTCATTCATTGGTAAATTATAAAATTCAATTTCCTCCATTGCCAGTTGAAACATTAAATCAATATTAGTTTATTTTCCCGCTTTTGAAATATTAAATAACATTCAGACGTAGGCCGAAAATATTAGTTTAGTTTGTTTGCAAAGTTCAAAGTCCAGAAACAGTAAGCATACTTTGATTTACACAAAAAATTCATTACAATTGCAGGTTGCCATTGAAACGAACTAACTTACACGTACGTGTTTACTTGCACTTAACCAGCTGGCGAGGTAGTGATAAAACCAATGAAGAGAAAGACGCAAAGAAATCGGAGTTAAAAGCAAGAAATGAAGAAGCCTTAAAGAAACTGAATAATTTATTGAAGCAAATGGTAGAAACTGATTTGTCTGTTGCAGCAGCAAAACTGGATTTGGCTAAACCTAAAAGAAGCAGAGAAGTAAAAACTGTTAAGGAACCAGAAGAAACATTAGGTAATCCCTGTTCATAGTTTAAATGTTCTCCGCCGCTAACAAAACAGTATTTCATTGGAAAAGGGTCATTTTCATATAATATAATAATAAATATAATATAAATGCTGCAATCTTGAACCACAAAATGATGTCTAAAGTATAAAATACTGATTTGGATTGATGGATTTTTTGTTTTATAATACAAGAAAATCGAATCGTTACTGCTGCAAAAGATGTAGCACATTCACTGGGTGGCGATGTGAAGCAAACCGAATCAGAATTATTAGCAAAACTGTTAAGCCCTTCTGCAGAAGATAACAGTGACAAGCAGACCGTGTCAGCAAACTTAAGGTTACTTTGTTAAGGAGTGAAATTTTACACTTAATTTAAAATCGATTTGTAGTGAAATAGTAAAGGGAATGAAAATAGATAGAGAAACCAAAACGCCAGAAGAAATTTCAAGGGCTGAGCAAGTACGTGTTTTACTGCAACATGTGAAAAGTAGATCTGTCCGAAAAGACCACAGACAAGTAGATGAAAAATTCTCTCGCCGTAGAATTACAAGAGAGCCTAGATTTGGTGAAGGATTGTGAGTTGAATGTACTTCTTACTTAATTTTTACTTCCGCTTCTCGTATAAATTACAAATTGCAAGTTTGTTTTTTAGGGAAAGAGAAAAAATTGATTTATTTGGAAGTGAACCGTTGGGTATTTTCTCTGCACATGATAAACCGCAAGAAGAAATGAATAAAACATGGAAGATGTTACACGAAAGAGAATTAGCACTGGCCACTACTCATCCACCTTCAAATTATTTTCAGCAAATGATTTTATGGACACAACAGGGAAAAATTTGGAAATTCCCCATTGACAACGAACAAGGCAAGTTATTTAAAACTAGTTTAAAGCCTTGTAATGAACTGATTGTAGGTATGGAAGAGGAACAAAGTATTTACTTCAGTGAACACATTTTTCTGGAAAAACATTTAGAGCCATGGTGCCCTCCCAAAGGTCCAATACGACATTTCATGGAATTAGTATGCGTAGGACTATCAAAAAATCCATATATGAGTGTTGAGCATAAAAAAGGACACATTGCTTGGTATAGAGATTACTTCAGCGATAAAAAGCAGTTGCTTCAAGAACTTGGAGCTATCCCACCAGGTTTTGAATTAAGTAAACAAGAACCAAGTAAACAATTAGAATAAATTGTGTTTAATAAAGTAATTTAGAAATATATGGTGGGTCTTATTTAAAAACAAAGCCTTTATATTTAATAAGTACATCTAATAAACTTGAAGATAAATTTATTACATTTGAAAACAAAGAATATATCTTAAATAAAACAGTTGTACATTTATCAATATATATATAACATAAAAGTTAATTAAAAGTTCATATATTTTAATTATAAAGACAAAATAGTTGCTTCACTCAATAAATTGATACCAAAAAGAAATTAATCAATTATTATTTTACTAAGGATAAGATAAGAACGAGAAAAGTAAATATAGCTTAACATCTAAATATTTTATCAAATTCTATTACAATTGTGACATGTTGTACTTGAAAATGATGATATTTGAATCCTTCTTAACAAACGGTTCTAATAAATTATAGGGTATCAACAGAGACTGCTTAAACGTATCTTGATATTCCTTTGTGTTATAGCATAGATCGTTAATAATAAATTTACGTCCAGTATCATTTACATCAAGGAATTCAATTTCGCATCTATATTTGGGTTTGTCCTTGCCCAAACCTAAATGTTGGAAAGACCATTTCACTGGGCCACTCGCAGACTTGCTGTGCTTGCAACAAATTTTAAATAACTCCTTTTCAAATTCTATAATGTGAAAGTCGGCGTAAATCGTTGTGCTTAAGTTGCGGAAAACGCTGGTGTTGAGCTTCATCCAAGTGCTTTCGCTGTGACTCTTTGTTACGTGCTTCTTTATTGAGGAGAATGGTCCTTGCCAGTTACATTTTTCAGGTATTTCCAAAGGACACTTATTGGCAGTAAAAAGGCAGGTGTTTTCATGCCCTTGAATTTCTTGAGAGGTCCCTATGAATTTACAACCCTGAGCTTGGTTTCTGCAGGGAAAACTCATTATATCTGCTAATTTTTCTAATGTGTAATTTCGCATTCCTGAGTAAGGTGAAGAACATGTTGGGCAAATGGAGATTTTGTCAATACATCTGTTGCATACACTATGGCCAGTGTTGCACACAAAAATTGGGGGAATCATGTATGCTTGGCAAACAGGACACTGTAATTCTGAGAGGAGACTGTTGCTAGCCTGAGCAAGTTTCTGATTTTCTTTTGTGCCCTCTGCTTTTGGCTTTTTTGGTTCTGACATTTTATTTAGTGACTTTTCGTAAACGTTAACGCAACAAATTATATTATCAGTCTTCATCACAGTTTTTAGAGAGTTAACATCGAATTCGTTCATGTTCTTTTTTTCTATGTCAAACTTCAAAACCGGTTTTGTTGCTTTACTGCAAATTTTTAAGACGTTTTCTTGCGCATTACCTCTCAATTCAATTTCATAACAGAATTTACCCGAATCTGGCGGCTTGCCTATGTATTTAACACAAATGTAAAACTTACTGTTTTCCAAAATTGTTTGCACCAAGAAAGTTTCATCCAAGACAGACATTATCTTGTTCACTTGGACATTTTCTTCTACAGGCAGAAAGAAGAACGGTTTATCCATGTACAACATTGTGTGCGCCTCTTTAAAATGAGCAAGCATATTCTTTGCGTTTCCTGTCCAAGCACACTTTCGTAATGGCAATGCTGGACATTCGAAGCTGCGAAAATCACATGATGCTTCATGATCGGCAACACTGCTACCCCAAGGTAAATTCTTCTTACATCCCTCCTTTGAGTATCGGCAAGGGAACAGAAATAATTGGGCCACAGTTTCATAGGCTTGTGCACGAATTCCCTTTTTAAGTTGTTGATTTCCAGTACATCGCCCACATATGTAAATGCCGTCGCCTTCTACAGGATACACAGTAATTGTTGGCACAGACAAATGTTGAAGACACGAAGCACATTTTAAGTTTTGTAAAGCCTTTGATGGAATTAACGTTTTGTTACGATTTGCCATTGTTAACTTAGTTATTACTTGAGTAAAATATATATGACGAACTTAGCAGCTGAACTTGATAAATCACATAATAATACATTTACGTAGGGGATATACAACGTCTACAGGATAACCAATTTATTTATAATTGTAAGTTTTTATCAGTGTTGCCAATACATGGAAAAGCAGTTTTACTAAACGCCCAAGAAAATTCTACTACTGTAATGTCGTGCTCCAAATATACCGAGTGACTTTTAATGATTGAGGCAAATATAGTATGTTGGGAACACTGAGGAATTGGCAGTACCTGTTAAGTTCGTTAATTTTGTGTGGTTGCGTAGTTATAGATTAGAATTGATGTTTACAGTAATGATGAAGATTGTTCTAACAGATTATTATTATTCAGGAACTAAAAATATTGGCTCTCTTTGCGTAAGCAGCACTGAATGTGGTGCTCGTGGTTTATGTTAGTTGTCTATTACATGTTTCCTAAGATAGCGCCACCGTCGTTCATTTTACATACAGCCTAATACAGCTACAATACACGTGCACACTTGTATACTTAGTGGGGGTATACATGCTAACAAATAGTACAGTTGAAATCAGTAAAAATGGGAAATGTCAAAAAAAATTGGCACGTTCTTTTCAGTTTTTTCATAGTGTGACCTAATTTTTTTTAGAAATAGGTTAGAATTATTTCAAAGTATGCCAATTTATAAGTAAATAGGTTATATTTTTTCGTAAGGTATGTATTTGTCAAGTAGTAGGTTATATTTTTTCGTAAGGTATGTATTTGTCAAGTAGACAATTCATTGACAAATACAACCAAATTTACAATTGAAAAAATTTCATTTCCCGTTTTTTTTTTTTGATTTGATTTCAGTACATACTAAACGACTCGGAAGCTGCTTTTTTTTTAAGCACCAAGAGGTGCAGAAGAGTTTTGAGCAGCACCAAAAAGAACGTTCAATTAGAACATATATCAGTTACCATGCCAACAGTTGAGACTAAGCACTCAATTCTGCTGAAAGAAAAATGGCGACCGCTCCAACTCATCAGTTGAGTGATCACTTGTGAAAGGTCGGATTAGTGATGTGTCGTTGACAGTAATGTAAAAATACGATATTTTAAAATATTTTGTACAGCCCTACGTGTATTTTATAATAAAATACAATATAATACACGTAGGGCTGAACAGTATTTTTACATCACTACTTGTTCATGAAAAATCTGTTCATAATGAACGAATTATCCCGATGACCTTCGATTGATTCAATCATTCTCTGTGATCCTATCGTTCATATGATCCTAGTTTAGAATACATATTGCTGTGTTATTTTAGTAAAATAAGAGAACTCTGTATATATTTGTTAGATTAGAAATATTTTGTATTTATTTTATTATTATAATTTGTTAAAAACAATCTACATTGCCTTATAATCTTCCAGAGCAAATGGAACTTAATTACTTGCAAATATTTAATTCAAATTCCTGTTTTATTTAGAAAATGTCGAATGAAGTACTAGAAGTCTCGCTATCAACAATGATAGAGACTTCGTTTCATGAGAAGTTCAACGAAGTCTTCAATGATGTGGAGAACTTCTGGGGCTGCAATCTCAAGGCTCCATAACTGATTTCTGAGTCCACTTGTCTTGAGAAACAGTCCCAACACTTTAAAGAACTATTCCGGACTGATAACGCAACACAGGGAAGCTGTTCACATTCTTCAACGTCACTAGAAGATGCCTTCAGGGACAAGCCTCTCGAGAGTACTTCTTCAAAAAGAACGGTGGAAGGCGTAAAACTGAAAAATCTAATTAAATTAAGACTTTTCAAAATAGAAGCCGTACGGCTAGGTTTCTTCAAAATGTAATTAAATAATTAAAATCAGATAGAGAATGTCTAATTTATTTGAAACTTTAAGTTTTGAAATTCATTCATTTAAGGATTTAACATTTTTTTAAATTTAAGGTTACACAGTTTTTGTCCATTTATTTTGCTATGAAATGGAGAAATCCTGTGTGATTTAAGAAATCATGCTCAACTCTTCAAGCTGAACAGGTCAGTCTTTAATAAGTAGTAGTTGTGAAAGAAGTAAGTCCTATTGTTTAATAACTTTGATTGAAAATGCATATTGATTTGAATTTAATTGTCTATATAATTTGATTCGAATTTTAAAGTAAATTTACTTTAAAATTTATGATTAAATTTATTTCATTGTTGACAGCTTGGCAAAATTTTGTATTGTGTGAAAACTAATAAGAATTATTTTAATTTTGGCCGCATACAAAATTTTTGTCTAAGTTATTTAAAGGCGTTGTTATCAATGGATTTTTAAACAAATACCGTGTCAATAGACCGGAGGATTATAATCTTATCTGTATCGTGGCTATTTGTTTAGTTTAAAGCTTGAATTAATCAATTCCTTTAAACAACAATACAATCATTCATTTCAATAAATGTTAATGATGCAATTCTGATAAATAAATTTAATTAATGTTTGTCAATTAATAATAACATCAAAAACTTACCTATTACAGCAATTTTTATAACCATAGTTACTTCTATTCATAAGAAGGGCTATTATTGCATTTTTTATTATAAGTCCATGTATGATTTGATTAAAACAATTATTATTAACTTGTTATCAAATTCATAGTTAATGATAATTATTTAAAAACAAAATAAACCTTTCCTGTATATTTGTGTGTTTGACAAATTGTAAAATAATGTGCAATTACAATTTGAACGTAAATGAAATATTCAATTAATAAACATTTTTATTTACCTATTGCAATTCACGTAACGAGACGAAATTATCAACTAAAAATAGTCAATTATTATTAACAAATTAAAGACAAAACAGAACCACGTAATCCTAATTTGTTAGCTGAGATTTATTTATTTAAACAAAAAAAAAATAGAAATGAGTGACCTGGTTCATTAAAAAGAGTCGGATCTTACTAGGTCGCATTCAGCACAAATTTTGTTGCGTCTGCACGTTTACTGTAAATCAGTTTTTGGGTTTGGGCACAGAATAGAACCCTAAATTTAGAATAGAACCCTAAATTTAGGGTTCTATTCTGTGGTTTGGGACAAAACGAAAATTTGAATCAGTTATCAAAATCCGTCCGGACTTCCCCGGGCTGCCGTAAAATTATATAACAATATTGTTTCTCGAAAGAGGGCGCTAAAATTAAATTTTCGCATTTCACATTCATATTACGGAATTTTCTATAAAATTACCTTTTCAAAGATATGCCACTCATAATACATTCCCGATTTAAATTCTATTGGTTAGAAAGCTGGAAGGGAGGTGGATGACGTATGACAATTGTATATAGGATAGAAAAGTGGCCTCCTTGGATTACATATCGACCTGTTTTTGCGTTTTTTTCAAACAACATTTTTTTTGGGAGATATATAGTCTGTTTCGTTTTCGTTGGGCCACCATCTATATATATTTATTAACATATTATTAAAATTGTCTGTAAGTATAAATTTATTTTATTTTATTATTACATCTTTTTAAAAAAGTACAATATTCCATTTTTATATCTAAAGGCTCCAGTCACATCAGATGGAACACCCATAAATAATTAATTTATAATTTCCTGTTGATTTTGGTTTCATAGTACACTCATTCAATTCAACATAACGATAGTTATTAAGTCCTATGTACGAATTATAAAAATGGTTTCATTTTTTTTTTATTCTTGAGGACCTCTAACTCATGAATGTTTCCAGACTATTTTATTTGAAAACTAGTAAAGTTAATCAAACGATATTTAGTTTCATCGATAATTGTAACTTCTCCAGAAGGGTTCTGATATGATGTGAGTGTTCCAAACCAATTTTTGGTGAAATATGTATACAGGTTGAATTTTACAACTAGGTGGATAGAAGTAAATTCGGACGAAGTCGTGTAGGAGCAGAGGGGGTTCTTGTGCTAGCGTGTATCAGTTCACGCCTGCAGTTCGAAGCGTGCAGGTTTTAGAGTTGTTTTTGAGGTACAAATATATATTTTTTATTATAATATAATATTTATTTAATTGTTCTTTATTTTTCTTCAGTACAAAAATTCAGTATGAATTATAGTGTACCTGAGAAAGTACTAATTATAAGTGGTATTAATGAATTAATTTCTTCAGAGAAAAATTTGTAAATCGTCCAATTCCTTCTGCTGCAACTATCCGCAGAATTAATAAAAATTTTGAAAGATATTTAATATATTTATTATTTCTTGACCAGAATTACTTTAAGTTTATTTTATTTTTATCTTCATTCTATAAAATCTTTCATTCAATTTGAGAAATCGTTTTTCTGTTACAAGAGAATCTTTTATTATGTTTTTATATTATCGTTGTGAATTCTTTTTAATTTAACCATTATCAGAGAAGAGAGAAGATTTTTCTTTTATTAATTTCTGTAAAGTTTATGGAAGTATTGTTTAATTACAAACAATAATAATTGCGTTATGCAAATGTATTGCGGCAATTATAACAATATTGTAACAAGAATTATTGAAATCCTAGTTAAAATAAAATTATTAAGTACGCGCTCTTTGCTTCCTTTCCCAATGCGAAACAAGGCCGGTCGCCTTGAATACATCCGAGGCACGCGTCGCCAACCTACTTGCTTCACTCAAGCTGTATACAAGTTATTAATAAATTATCTGAATAATTTAAAGAATATAAATAAATAATTGGTTCGTCTGTAATAACTGGTTTATTTATTTATCGATGGTTTGACACAATTGTTGCAATTGGTCCTATACAGGATGTTTCATAACGTATGGAGTGGCTAGGGGAAATCAAAATATTTTTTTTCTTAAATAGTTTTTGTCCAAAAACCAATAACAAGAAAGTTATAATAATTTAAATTTCTTATAAACTTGCGGCCACTTTATTCGTACCGCTGAAATTACCAAGGAAGAAAAGTTTGTAGTTTTTTAATAATTAAATTTTAATATTATTAAATCCATTAAGCATGCTTTGTATAGCTATTTTGGCCCTAATTGGGACCTAATCGCAGAAGAGTAGCTCGAGAATTCCATTGCAATATCGACGACCAACAAGACTTATGCAAATTCAAATCCAAACAAGCCACATGTCGCGACACCGCGCGACCTGTAATTGTGCTGCTTCTTAATTAGGGCCAAAATAGCTATATAGAGAATGTTTGGGGGCCTCATCGGAATTCATCCAACTTGCAGCCAAATTTATGCAAGTTAGCTTAAGAGGCAGTGATTTTATTGTTCACAGCACAATTACAGGTCAGAAAATATTCGCAACTGTGTGGTACCATGGATGCAAGATATCGCGATCTAAACCGTAATAATAAAGTTAATGAAATTAAAAAATCGTTATGTATTTTCAGATTAATTTATTAATAGATTTTAGCTACTCTAAATTAAAAACACTTTTTTTCGACTTGCGTTCTTCAGATGAATGAAAATGATCTGCTGTTCTTTTCCTTATATCTTCAACATCATTATCAACCACAGCCCATTCGAGAACAAGTCGTCTTCCGTATAAATGTGTGCTTTGACTAAGAGCTTCAAAAGCTTTCTGTGTACAACAAAAAAGTTACATTTACCAAAAATTACTAAAAACCACAAGATACTTGCTTTTGCATCACTTGCAGTAACGTAATCAACAAAAGCGAAACCTCGATGGGAATCTTCACCTATGGCCATTTTCTTTGGTAGTCTCAAGGCTTTAATTTCACCAAAGGTCCTGCAACATGAAGTGTCAGCTTATGTTTACTTATTTAAAGAGTATAAAAGAGCTTACTTAAACAATTCCATAATTTCTTTTCTTGTGGCTTGGAACGGAATGTTTCGTACTAGTATTTTCGAACCGGTTTGTTTTATATTCTGCTTCTTTTTCTTTGTACTTGATGTTTCATTCCTAAAACACAAGAAAGGGGTAATTCAAGTTGCATTGTTTAATTTATTTACCTTAAGGCCCTTTCTGATCGTTTCAGTTCAAGTGATTTACCATCTAACAGACTTTGCTGTAAAATTTTTAGTGCTTTGTCTGCACTTGATTTGTGTCTGAACCGTACAAAGCCGAATCCCATCGATAACATGTTGCCTGGTTTTGATACATCTTTTTTAGTTGCCACGGAGGCATAGTGTATTTTTCCACACTCTTCAAAGTGCTGAAGATGAAATGTTCGTTATTGCTTATTTAATTGTTTTATATTTTTTTTAATACCAACCTTATATAAGCCTTCATCTGTTGTTTCAAAATTTAGATTTTTTACAAATAAAGTGGTGTCGGGTTCTGGTTCTTCTTCCTCTTCATTATCTCCATCTTGTTCCATTGTTTGCTTATCACCTTCATTAATATTGGTAGATTCTTTTAAATGTAAATCTGGTTTAAGATCTGTCGATACATTTTTGATATCATCATCACCTTCTACTATTGTTTTCAAGTCATATCTTTTCGCTATTAAGCTATTTTCTGGTGCCCATTCCAAATACAATGGTATGTTTTTAAATTTAGAGTAAGCTAATCTTGTAAACGCTTTCCTTGCTTCTGATGGTTCAAAAAATTCCACTATTGCTGTAAAAATATAAAAGCCAAAAGTCAAGCTTCAATCATATAACTTAATTTACTAATTTTATAAAAATTTGTAAACCTGTAATTGCATTCGGTGGTAATATAACTCTGCCTAGTACACCATGTACCTGAAATATGTCACGAATTTCTTTTGGTTCTGTACTTGCGGGCAAATTCTTCACCAATATGATCGTTTTTGATCGCTTTATAGCAGGCTAAAAACTGTCATGATCAGGAAAAAATATTACGCTAGATTTTATTGCAAGTACCGTACTAAAGACGTCTAAGATTACACCTTCCCGTTTCAAAAATTCTCTAGTGGAGGCAACGATTTGTGTTTCCCCCAATGCTAGCCTCACAGCAGCATTGCTATCACCATGTGGATCAAGCACGTCTTTCTTTGACGTCCCAAAAGTATTCGCTATTACTTCAGCAACTGCATTATGCCCGAGGAAAAGCGAATTCCAATTGTGTGCTGATCCGGCTTCCGCTTTTTGCTTTTTCGATTTCTTTTGCTTGTAATTGGTTGATTCTGAAATTGCAAAAGAGTGTGTGTGCAATTAAGAAAAGAGAAAAGGTTTTAAGTACCATCGTCATTGTCGTTTAGATCTTTTACTTTCCCGGGCAGTAAATGTAACATGCGGCCGTGAAGAACAGTTCCATCTAAATCGGCGTACGCCTTAATGGCATGCTCAGGCATCAAGAATGTAACGATGCCAAAACCTTTTAATTTTCTTGAAACCGAATCAACCGGCAAATTTACTTCTGATAGAGGCCCTATAATAGACACACATTAATTTAATTATTTAATTATAATTACAATTTTTCTTAACCATATTTAGCGAACAATTCCTGAATATCATCTTCGTTCGTTGTGTATGCCAGATTCCTAATAAATATCCGTCCCGATTCGCCTATATCTTCTTCGTTTTTTAAAGATTCCTCTTGACTTTTCCATTTCCTGTGTTTTGGGTCAATTTCAGTACTTTTCGAATCAGGAGGTTCTTGTGATGTGTATTGCATGACTGAAATTCTTTTGCCCGCTGCAGAAAGAAAATATTACTTTAAAGTTGTTTTCAAAAGCAAGATACTTACAAATGAAGCTTCGGTCTTTCTGTAAGGCCTTTACGCACTGTTTCTCTGTTTTGAAACCGACGTACGCGATGCCTTTAATATCCCTCGGTAGTCTGATCGTAAACGGTTTATTCGGTTTAAAAAATTCTTTTATGTCTTTCTTTTTACATGTGTATGGAAGATCACGCAACTACGATATTAATTAATTCGTATACGAGTATGATTAAGATGAAATACTTACTTTAACTGTGAAGAGTTTGATTTTTTCTTTAATTTTCTTCTCAGTTCTTTCTCGCTTTTTATTGTTTTGCATAAGAGTCTTCATGTACTGAAAATAAGTGGTTATGAAAGTGTGATTAAAAATGTTAGGAAATCAACTCACATCCAGATCTGATATTTCTTTATCGGCAGCTTTGTCTAACTCCTCATCTTTTAGATTGGATTCACTTGTATCTTTCTCTAAATTTGTCAGGTCTGGCTTCCTTGTTTCGTTGAGTAAATGCAGTTCTTTAGGGGCATGAACTTGCATGAATTCTTCAAAATCTGGGTCATCTTTATACTGTAGTTGGAATGTAAATAGTAAGTAAGTTTGTTAGTACTTCCTGAATAAACGCTTACTTGTTCTAAGAGTTCTAAGGTTTTGCTTTTGGAATTCGCAACTACATTTTCTTTTATGTTTTTATGTGTTTCATTTGAATCTCCAGTTTGATGTTTTTCTTTTCCATTAGTATTGTCAGTAGATTTAATTACTGGCTTCTTGTTTCCTAAAATTATTGGTGTTAAGTGGATTTACTGATTTCATTCTGGTTTTAAGGTTTAAATATGATTCAAGTTTATAGAAAAAATGTAAAACTAAACAAACCTAAGTCTTCACAAAGTTGTACGGATATCTTTGACGTTTTAATAAACGTCTTGTCAAAGAACTCGATGACTTCTTTGGCTTCCTCCTCATTTTGGTAACCTAAGAAAGCAAACTGGCGAAACTTTCCATCTTTAGTATACTTTAACTGTACATCAGTTAATAGACCTTTCGTTCCGAATTTCTGCCGTAATTGCTCTTCTGTTATCTAGACACATTAAAAAAATATATATATATTTTAGCCTTCGATCTAACACAGTAGTTGTTAGTTAATTGAGCAATAAAAGTTGTCAGATAATAATGACATGAAAAATAATAAAAAAATGTGGGTATTTACAGTTTTAGGAAGGTTTTTAACAATCACTCTTGACATTTTTTTAGGTTATGTGGTTTTCGACACGTGCTAATTAACGTCAAAATTTATTTACTTATCGGCGTTGCCAACATAAAATAAATATCCCTTCTTTGATTGCCTTTACAAATTTTTATTTCAAGTTAAAAGTAAATACGGTGTTTATAGACTATTGCCCTTCGAATGACCTTTTTGTTTTTATTCTTCTACGAGCATACTTTTTCCTTGATGTTCGTATTTCGAACGTGCGTTTATGAAAAATGATGTTGATACATGTGACATCTATTGAGCATGATATGAAAAGTCTGGAAAGAATCTGTTTAATACGTACAGTGCCTTTCATAAAGACCGTAACACAGTGTTGCCAGGCCTAAGAACTTTTCATCTCCAGTCTAACAGTTCAAAAATCACCAGATCAAGGAAAAATCACCAGAATAGTCTTCATCATTGTGATTTTAATATTATCAAATTCAAAACAATATTTAGTAGTTTATACTACACGTTTTACTTAAAATTACAAAACAAAAATTTGTTTCAAAACATGTACTGTTCATTTTTTTATTATATGCCGACCAGCTGCAAATTCCTAAACTTACCAAACGATCGATCGCCATATGTAATAAAAAGTGATTAGTACGTGTTATGTTTTTTTTATCTAAAGTGGTCAAGAAGAACTGAGTTGGCAATACAATTAAGAGCATTTTCTTATTCGCTTATTTGCAACACTGCCTGCAACCAGATATATGTTTTGTTGGTTTATTTGACGTGACTCGAACAGCGACAGATTGCAGGTTGTGTGATTGGTTTTAATTTGGATTTGAAATGTAAAGCTTGTAAAGTGACAGCTATCAGCGTCAAGCTGTCAACAACCGGAAGTTACTCCAGTTGTATTTGTATACCATTTAAAACTAATATTCAGCATTGCCAACTCAAGCACTGTACCAGAACAACTTTGTAGTACTTGTTTTGTAAAAGACCTGTTAAAATTGTTTCAGTCAACAAATTCTTAATCAAATAAAAATCACCAGATTTATCTAAAAAGCAGAAAAAAATTTACTATGCACCAGATCTGGCAACATATAGAAATTTACAATAAAAAAAGTATCTTTATTGTTTTATCTTCTGCTTAAACAACAAATAAATGGAAACGAATTTTGTTTACTCTTAAATGGGTAATGTAACAAAAACGTGTTTTTTTGGAAATAATTTTTTTTTCCTTTCCGTGAAGAATATACAGAGAGATCGAAATCGATTGTCCTGATCCTATACTATTTTCCGTGAACTTGATATCAACATTTATATCTATTACATGAAGTTTACAACGAGAAGTAACGACGTGCATTGAAAATTCATGAAACTTACATCCAAACCTAACCTAATTAATAAAGAATGTTATTATATTATGAATCATTTTTGATGAATTAAAGGCAATGAATTGTCAATAAAATCTTGGGATATCTAGTGACTTCCCTAGATAACCCTATGTTGCTAACTTCATTTTAATAATTAGATGTAAATATCGATATCAAGCTCGTGGAAAGCAGCGCAGGATCAGGACAATCAATTTCGATCTCCCTGTAGTATTTAAGGCAATATATTGATGTTGATTATGCGTTACTCAAGAAATCCAATTCTGTATTTGTTTGTTTTTAAATTTTTTTAATTTAAATTCTTGATAATGTTTTAGTTTTGAAACCACATAAGAAAAATTCCAAAAAATTGTACTTAGGTTACTTCATGTAGTAATCAACTCTACAATAAAAAGTTAAATCGTTTTCGAATTACTACAAATTTCTCGTTTTGAGAATTTCTATTTTTCGAGTTTCCCGCCAAATTTTAAATGAACAAATTGATGTGTTTGTTACAGTCTTACCAGAGGTGGTGATTTATCGCTAAATCTGTAGATTCTTGTTGTTGATTATTTTTAAAAATCGGAGACTGCTGTTTTTTCGCAAAATCTAAATATTTAGAAAAAAATTATAACATTTCATATAATTGTTCTTTTTTTCTTAATTTATTTATCTATTAATTTGTGTTGTAAAGCCGATTGGCTCTTGTTTTCATTTCATTTTTAATTCGATTATTATTATTTGTGTTATTTTGTTTTCTTTATTTTGTCACAATTCTTTCCAATTTTTCTTTTTTAATTTATTAATGTATTAAATTGTGTTGTAAAATCGTTGCCTTCCGTCTTCATTTTAACTATTGATTATTTCTCAATTTCTATTATTTTATTTTCTTTGTTTTGTCAGCAATCTTTTCAAATTGCCCTTTTAAAATTTATTAATCTATTAAATAGTGCTACAAAAGAGATTGTCTTTTGTTTTTATTTTATTTTATTATTTTGTTTCTGTCACCATTTTTTCAAATCCTTTTTTTAAAATTTATTAATTAATTAAATTGTGTTTTAAAATCGATTGCATTTAGTTTTTAATATTATTTTTAATTTGATTCTTTTTCAATTTTTATTATTTTGTTTTCGTTCTTTAGTCACCTTCATTTTTAACTTCTTTTTAAAAATTATTAATAATCTACTAAATTGGGTTGTAAATTAAAATTTGTACAATAGTTTGAATCGCGACATCTTGCGATCACTTTTTGACACAACTTTGTACAGGAAATGACAAATGACAGCTAGTTTGCTGCTTAATAAGTCCTCCCATATACGGCGGTCAAACGTGCTGTCAAAGCATATTGAAATATTTAAAATTTTTTGTTTTAAATCGGTTTTGATTGCAGTGAATCCCGCGAGCATCCTCTGTACAGCTGCTTCGGCCCAATTTGGGGCCTCGTTAGCAGAAGCGTAGTAATAATTATTACATCGCATTTGCGATTAAGCGAATAATTTTGGACAGGTCGGTTTGGTTTGCAGTGGAAGTTTCGAGCCACGCTCCTGCTGACGAGGCCCTAATTAGGGCCAAAACAGCTGTAGAAAAGATGGATTCACTGCAATCAAAACCGATTTACAACAAAATTTTTAAAAATTTGTACCTAAAATTAAATATAATTTTTAAAGTTTCATAAAATAAAAATCAAATTAATTAATTCAAATAAATCACAATGACCACGAAAACATAAACTGGTGCTTTTCGGTTGGTAATGTGACTTTTAAATTTTGATCATCTGGAAACACTATTGTGTTGCTTTTTTCGTTTTAATTGATGCACTAACTGATACCAATAACAATTTTTCGCAAAATTCAATAATAAAAATTGTTACAAATTTTATGAATGGCACTGTATTAAATATTGAATTATTACGGATTAGAGTTGTACAGTATGAGTCACACCCAAGCTTAACTGGGTTCGACTATAGATGACTACTCATTAGAATTCTCCCGACACAAATTTATTTTGTTTCTTGCTTAATGTCCAATGAAACATTAGAAAAACAAATGACTGTCGTCCTTGAAGTTATTCAATTGTTTAAACACTTTCTCCTAAGTGAAGTGCTTTTTTTACCATTTCTTCATCGTATCGAAGTTAATCAAATCGACTTCAAGTTATTGTAACGTTAAAAAAAAAAACAAGTGACTATCGGTTTGAAGATTTTCTGACATTGTAGCGAATGCAAATGAACAGAGAGCAAATTACGGCAAACAAGAAGTTATCAAGTTCTAACTTTTCCGTCTTGGAAATAGCTTTTTCAGATGGTCTTTATTGATCACGTTGTATATAATTAATTAAGGGTTATTTGTTATACAAGACGGTAAAATTGATTTTTATCGATGAGTGAAAATGTCCTTCGTTGCTCGTGAATTAATTTTCACGAATCGTTAATTAAATTTTACCGTCGTGTGTAACATTCTATTTTTTTTATAGCAAACATTAAAGACAAAATTTAAACAATTTCGCAGAAAAATCAAGAAAGCACTTACGTCTCAAAATCGCGTTGCATGATCATGATCCCAGTAACTAGTGTGGGTTGTTGTTTAAAGTTGTAATATTTATTAATTCAAATAACAAAATTAAAGTACTTTATCTACCCTGGCTGTTAAAGTGATACTTTATCTACCCTTGCTGTTAAAATTTCGTTTTAACGACTGTTTTGAGTTGGACAAAGCACACTTTAACGTTCGCTTAAAAAAAAAAAACGATTTTGACCGGTTCCGTTAACAACATTGAATGCTTATTCCATTTCCAATAATAAAATCTTATTTTAGTGTTTCTATTCTATTTTTAAAAATGATTTTAATGCATCAAAGTCAATTTGTATTTGTATTTTTAAACGTAACATGTATTTTTTAATCGCCAGTACTTTCTCTGTTACAAAAATAATAATGCGTAATGTTATCAGTTAACCTTAGGATAAACAGATATTCTCGGGTCTATGTTATGCTTTTAGCCCCTCTCTCAAATATACAGTGCCGGTCAAAAAGTTCGCGCCAAATAAAAAAAAATTAATCTCTTTAATTAAAACAAAAGAAAAATGCGTCGAACTTTGTCTTAAAAATTGAGGATTAAAAGCACCATTAATTTTGATTTTTTTGAAGTAAATAATTAAATAGGACAAAATAATCGCTTTCAATTTCCTTCTCCTTTAGGCGTTAGTATTTTTTCTATTATAGATTATTTACGTAAGCAAGGAAATAATTTTACAGCATCCCACTAGATGTCCCTTCTATCATTTCATCTCATCTCCAATCTATCCTGTACATTCACCTATTCCCGTTCGCGGGCAAAAATCGATACGTTCGTTCCGTCTCTGTTTCATAAAAGAAGAAGTATAAGCGCATCTCGCATTAAATTTGGCCAACAGAAGACGTAGACATGGGCTGTACCAAGATATTTTTACACCTCCGTGTTTAAATCGTAGTAATTTTAAAATTGTTGCAGTTACACAGTGCGTATTGTCGAAGGATTTGATTCAATATGCGGCGCGTGAACGTCCGAGTGAAGCGCACAAGAACCTGTGTGTGTGTGTTTTTTTGAAAAAAAGGAATCAGTGGTCGTATGGACACTTCATAGGTGAATTTTGATGTATTTCGTTCAAGTGATTACGTCCCGTCTCAATGTCATTTCGTTATTGAATAATTGGGATTCATTTCCCGGTCGGTATTTTTAAAGTTGCTCCTTGCATGCGCCGAATTCTTTTCGGAAACGGGATAGGCGTGATGGAATAGTACTCGCGTTTCGATTTCAAAATTCTTCCGGTGTTATCAGTTGGGGGCTTTGTTTTCGAAGAGAATGTTAGAAATTACAGAAATAAGAAAAACATCTCGTCTCGTGAACTTTGCGTTTGGAACAATTCCAAGACTAATTTCCAAAATTAGACAACGTAATTTTGCGCGTTTCTTTTAAATAGTATTTACTCGTACCGTGTTATAGACACAAAACCTTGAGGCTTAGAATTTATGAAATGTTAATGATCTATTAATTTATTTAAGAGAAATCGTTTTCCAAACATTGATTTAAGTGAATAAACTTTGGCCAAAAGAAATATCGTTAATTTCAACAAAATTCATTTAATTGCATATTTTATTTAAAAAGTGGATTCGGCTGTGACATATGAAAACGATATCATGACTAAAAGAACAGAGATATAACTTCAATGATCTTTCACTTTATACAGGGTGTATCATCGGTTCGCATATCTTCAATAGTTTTCCTAACTATTAATTATAAAGGAAAATATTTTATACAAAATTTACCGCTTACAATGAGCTCTATATTAGTAAATTATTTTCGCATGTACAGGCTGTTCAATTTGATTCGTTCACCGGTGCTAACTTGTTTATTTTTAAAGATAGAAATCCTGCTAAATTAGCAAAGGTACTCTAATTTTCATGCTGATTCTGAATTTCTAATCAAAAAACCAATTCTACTACTATGTAGTTGTCGAAATATTTCAAAATTTCAAAAAATTGCACCCAAACCGCCGTATAAGAATTTTTAATTGTGCAACCGTATTTCTTTTTTAATAGCAATGTATTTTTGTAATTCCTTCGTTAGAGATTTTCTTTCTCTTTACGGAGATACCAAAATTTCTTAAATCTGCTTACAAAATAGCGAGATATTTCAAGAAAATTAGTTTCGAATAAGTAGGCCATGTTCATGTATAAAATCAAGCTGCCTAAATAGTTGACTAATTATATCTAGTAAAACGACATCGTTATTAATTTCCTTTAAATTTATACTAATTAAAACGGATATTTTTTTTATTTCCCATACCTGGTTATCTTGAATTTGTTTATAAAATAATATAATTAAAAAATCATTTCCGCTTGAGTAGGCAACGTTCATGTAATCTAAAGTCGTCCAAATAGTTGACAAATGATATCTACCTAGGTACGTAAGCAACAAATAAACGAAAAAATACATTGTCTTTAGCAATTTCAAATGATTTGTATTAAATAAAATGAACAGTTTTATTATCATGCAGATTAAAAATTAGATATGTACGTTTATGGCGGATTGAATTTAACCAATTAAACTCATTTCCTAATACTACGAGGGTCAAGTTGAATTTATTGAGAATAAAAACACGGTTAATATTCGTTTGATACTTTGTTTAATATCCATCTTTTATCACTTGTTCTTTTGTATGGAACTAATGGAATTCCTTATTGCACTAGATATTAAGCTTATCTGGAAGAAGTGGAATAAAGATGTCCGTAAGGTCTTGTCAATATTCCCCAGCAAATAAAGCTTGTATCATCATCATTTAGTACTATTTCATTATTTTTTCTCCGCTTTTCGTTGCTATTATATTTAATACGCAAATAAAATGACGGTTCTATTCTAAAGCAAAGCATTCATCGTAGTTGGTAGGCATATACGAGGGTTAAGCTGAATTTATCGAGAATAAAAAACACGGCTAATATTTTTTACGATTTTATTTTAAATATGCTTGACTTCGGCAATGAAGCACTTGATCATTCTTTCTTTCCACTGTTCAAAAGCTCTCAACCAATCATCTTTCAGAATACCTTCAAAATAAGTGTGAACTGTAGCATCGATCTCTTCTTCTCATGAAAACCTTCTACCCCGAAAATTCCTTTTAAGTCCAAAAAATAGCCAAGAGTTGCTAAATCAGGTGAATATGGTGGATGTTCTATTACTTTATCCAAAAACTGGAGACTTATAGCTGCAGTATGGGACGATGCATTACCATGGTGCAGCATGGAACTACACTTCAGTGTACCATTTAGCAGTAACTGTCTTTTGTTCATTTAGCTTAATTGCCTTTACTAGGCCCGTACTTCTGAAAAATACCGCATACATAACTTTTTTCATAGTTCGCTGTTTCTTGGTCATTACATACACGACTCTCTTGGCGGGTAGGTACGTCGAAAAAGGGTATGTAAGTTTCGTCACCTGTCACTATTTTAGAAAAAAAATCGGTGTCCGCACATTATTTAAGAAAATTAAAGTTTCATGGCAAATTCTTACACGCTTTGCTTTTTGGAAGTAAGAAAGGTGATCTAACCAGTTTTTTGAAATGCAAGTGTCCTATATGTTTGTTCTAACAGCTGAGGATCCAATTTTGAGTTGATGCTCTATTACTGCATAAGTAGCTTTACCATCCTCTTCAATTAATTTTTTAAAAGCAGAAATGTTTTTGTCGATAACAGCCGTAAGCGGACGCCCTGCTCCTTTTTGATGCTAAACAGAATTCCTTTCGCGTTGAAATTCCTTATACCATCGGTAAATTGTAGCCAAGGGAGGTGCTTGTTCACTAAAAGTCGAATCTAATCTCTTTTAGCACTCATAAGAGCTTAAACCTTTTTTAAAATCATAATAAATCATGATTGGAAAATGCTCTCTGGTTAATTCCATTTTTTTACTTGTAGTATCACTTTAAAAATTAGTAACCTGTGTTCTAACGAACGTAACTTCAACAACTTAACTTCAAATGACAGATAAAAAGCCACTATAAATAACACTGTATGTTTTGTTTTTCATGTCTTATATGATTTTCTTATTCTCAATTAAATTCAGCTTTACCCTCGTATTGCTTATCTTTTTTTTTATCGTGCACTGAAATATTTTTATATTTCTTATACTTAATTAAATGAGGTGACAATTTCTTAAAATAGGAGATACGAAAATAAAAAAATGGTATTTCTAGTTGCTAGTATTTTTTTTTAATTGACGTTTAAGTATTGCTTTTGAAATTTATTTCTAAATTGTATTTCCCAAAAGAACACGTATTTTTTACATATTGTTCCATTACGAGCAGTATGTTCTTCCGAGATTCTACACTGATAAATTACACGTATAATAACAGATATCTGAGTAAAAAATGATATCCGGGTAATAATTATACGGTTAGTACTCGGGTACCCGGTTACCCGGTGTCTTTCTTAGTTTCTCACTTCAAGCCGGATAATAACGGGTACCCGATAAAAAAATGATACCCGGGTATCATTTATACGGGTAGAACTCGGATACACGGGTACTCGATGTCTTCCCTAATAGATATCATTTATCAATTATCTAGGCAACTCGATTTCATACACAAATATGGCCCACTCATTGGAAAATGATTTTCTCGAATTATTTTTTTATTTTGTAAGCAGATTTAAGAAATTTTGGTGTCGCCGTAAAGAGAAAGAAAATTTCTACCGAATGAGTCATAAAAATTACGATATTGCTATTTAAAAAAGTGAGGCCGTCCAAATATTTTGACAACTGGCAGAGAAATTCTTCTGATTCTTTCATTACAGATTCATAATCAGCACGAAAATTAGAGAATCTTTACCTATTTAACCGAATTTGTATCTATAAAAAAGTTGGCAATGGTGAACGTTTCAAATTAAACACCCAGTACAGCATGTTTCATTACGAGTTATCCATCAAACTTGTACTTTTTTAAGCAGGATGTAGCTACAATTTTTATTGCACATTTCGACATACTTAAAATAAAAATAATTTTATTGACCGTTAAGAATAAATACTTCTACATTTCAACTCTTCCTTTCAGTTGAATAGCTATAGAATACGAATGCTTCGATTTAGAGCTACACAAATAAAGAGAATTGGGATTAATTATTATCTTCCTAATATTTAAATAAAAGAAAATAAGATGTTTTCGTTTTCCCTATATTGAAAAAAATGTTCGAAATTAAGTGATGTGGCACTTTTTCTATTTTCATCATATTTTCCAAAAATAAATTCGCAATCGTTTAAATTTCAGTTAACTTTTAACGATATTTCTTTTGCATGTCTTTATTAATCATATGAATTGATGTATAGTCTTTTTTGTTTTTGTGATTTCAATTTCTCTTCTTTTTTTCTAGAATCTTTCATTTTTGTTTGTTTTTTTGATGGTGTTTTGTTTTCATCGTTCGTTTTAAAATATTTCCTTTTGAAACCTAGCCAAATTTTCCAATATGTTTTGTTTTTTTTTTTTCACATCTGTAATGATTCGGCGAAATGATTGTCTTTGGTCTTTGCATTATTACTTTATCTTTCGATTTTGAAAAACGTTTGTTGTTTTCTTAATCGATAGTGTTTTGTTTCTGCATTTTCTCACAGTACTTTTCGAAAAAAAAATATTGATTTGTTATGATTTTTTTTCTGTTTGTATGTGCAGATTCCGTGTCGTATAACTGATTAAAATTTTTTTTTCTTTTTTCATTTCTTTATGAGCCAAGAATTGATTGTCTTTTGTTTTTATAATTTTATTCTCTCTCTCTCATTTCATCCTCTCTCTCTCTCTCTTCTTTTTTTGGAGAATTTTTCGTAGTTAATTGATTTTTGTCTATGTATTTTTTAATGCTGCTTTGCTCGTTCGTTTTAAATATCTTCTTTTAAAACCTTGCAGAATTTTCAGATATGTTATAGTTTGCTTTTGTAAATTTCATTTCAGTAATGACTCGGCGTAATGATAATCTTCGGTCTTTGCGTTTTCACTTTAACTATCGTTTTCGAGAAATATTGTTTTTTTTCTTTTAATTTTTAATTGATGGTGTTTTGTTTTCTGCATTTTTTCATAGCACTTTTCGAAAAGAAAAAGAATTTTTCTCAATCTTTTTGTTTGTAGTTTTCAATAAAGGTGCGCGATATCAGTATCGGATATCGATAACTTCAAAATAATTAATTAATTAATTAAAATAATTGTCAAATGATATTTATCTAATGTAAACAACAAATAAAAGAAAGAAAGCGCCAACGGTCCTTTGAATTTATATTAATTAAAATTAACAATTTTCCACGAAATTTTCCTAATTTTTTTGTAAAATAATAACATTGTGTAAACATGTTCTATGTATTATGTTTAACTCCAACGAAAAAAGCGGGACGTATGTCAGCCTATAGATAACTCACTTATAGAACATACTGTATATGTGAAAATAGTTTGCGAATCTAATACTTATTATTAGCAATAATATTTCTAGTACAAGATATTTTCCTTTATAATTAATAAGTAAGGAGTTCATTAAAAGAAATCCATACTGATGATGCACCCTGTAGATAATTTATTTTCATTTTTACAATTCATAACTTATTCTATTTATTTTATATTTATTATTTAATTTCTTTTAATTTATATTTTTTTTTATTTATAACGATTATTATTCACTGGAGTTTCATGGTTATTAATTTGAATTCTTTTATACTTTGTTTTCATATTTTCTTTTTAATTTAAATTAATCTAATAACTGAAATTAATAATTGTAAACAAGTAACCCTCAAAAAAAAATATATTTTTTTATTTTTAGCTTGAAAACAAAAAAATTATATTAAAATTTCAGATACTTAAAATTATTTTGACAGGAAAAAACTATGTGTTAAATTAAATTAATTGTTTTTTTTGCTTTGTCTTGGAAGAGCGTTATGAATATTGAAAAATTTTCAACAACTTATAATTGGAAATTTAAATAAAAAACAACTGAGAAACGCGTCTTATTTTGATAAAATTAAAATAAATTGGACGGTGAGAATGTGACAAGAAAGTTCTCGTTTTGTTAAATTGGGGTGGGAAGAGTTAAAAAGACTACCCACTTATTCTTTAACTCATAACGACATCATTAAATAACGATAATCGTTAAAAAAATTGTTGTAAATCGGTTTTAATTGTAGTGGACCCCTCGAGCATCCTCTGTACAGCTGTTTTGGTCCTATTTGGGGCCTCGTCGGCAGAAGCATAGCTCGAGACTTCCACTGCAAACCAAACTGACCTGTACAAAGTTGTGTCAAAAAGTGAGCGCAGAATATCACGATTCAAACTATTCATAATCGTTAAGTAACATATTTTGACCATTTTATAAAAATAATTTAATTAATGCAACGCAAAGAGAATGTTCGCGATGAAGAAAACCTCTATAAAAGCAGAATCGGGTACGAGATTTAAATCAGTTTTCTATTCGATGGTGATAAATTAATTGAATTATTACTTAAAGATTGTGGACAATTAAATAGTTTTTAATTTACCAAATTTTTAATGATTTTTAAATAGTTTGATAAACATTTTCCATTTCTCAAAGCACTAGAAATTTCTGAATAAAAATTATAATATTCTTTTGCCTTACTGTTATTAACATTACTTTAATAAAGTATTTATTAGAAATTGAGGATTAAGAAATTAAAAAAATTTTGATTCCCACAAATTTGTAGAACTCAAGAATTTATGGGAGTCAAAATTTTTTAACCGTCAATTTATTTAAGCTTTTGTTATTGACGTTTTTTGCAATTTCTAAACAAACCTTTCAATTTTTACAGCAGTTTAAACAAATTCTCACCACAAGATTAAGTACAAATTAATAAATAAATATTCGGTGTGGCCAAACGAATTTTACTCAGTAAACTGTAAACCAAACAGCCAAAGATGTGCGGTACAAAGTTAAAAAGTAAGAAACTCATAATACAAATCGTGTAACAACAAACTAATAATAATATGGCCACTTTAAGAACTTTCGTATGCATAATGGCGTTATTTTTAATACACATAAAAATCAGCAGTTCCGAAATGAATGAAAACGACAAGTACACGCTCATAGAGTGCATATTGCAACGGGATAGTACACAAAGCGTGCAGTACGCTGATGACATCAGGACTAATTTTCTCTTCAAAAAATATAGTTACCACACTCCAAAAAGACAAACCAAAACCAAACGTCCAAAATATAGCAATATGAAAAACTACAAGTCGAGTTTAAATAGCACGCAATACGAGGAATATTCTGAAGGCCTTCGCTATAAGAGGGAGGCGAAAAAGCCGGAGAGCCTTGCGAATCTCAGGAAAAGGCTCAATGCGGAGAAGCAGGGTAAAACCGAGGATTACATGGCGGACGCCAAGCCCAGATTAGATCCGAATATGACCTACCACAGGCATACGATAGCAGATCTGCCATACGGAGGAATCAATACGCAACAAACCAGCAGCAAGAAACCGGACAACTTGAAGAAATTGTACGAGATAAATAGCATCGAAAGGGCATTATCGTATGTACACCCGGGCACCGAGTGTACTTTCGATAAGGACTGCAGATGGACGTGGAAAACCGATATTGAAAATGGATTTTTCATTACCAGTTCACGAAGTTTTCAGGCGAATGATACTGGTCCTTTAACTGATGCCGATAACAACAGATTGGGTAAGTTAATATTTCTTTTTAATTATTAGATGTTCGTAAATTAAGTGATTCGCATTTGATTCCTCATGAATTTAATAATATAGGTATTGATTTGATATTTGGTCTATTTAAGTTTCAATTCACAGGGTGAAATGAAGCTCTAAAATTAGTTCTGAATTAAAGAATTGCATCTTCATAAGACAGCACGATTTTCCTTTTAAAGGACTGTATCTCGTATCAAGGAGAAATCCTTTAATCAAAGTAATAACAGATTTGAATACTTTGTCAAAAGTCTGTGTATACAAATTTGCCTTTCATTTTACTTTTTGATTATGTAATTTCTCTATTCGTAATTGTTTTGTTCATTCGCATCATGTGTGCACATTAAACCGGTTGTCTTTCACCAATTCTTTCGGCTACGATACTTTGCTCTTACTCTTTGTGCCGCTGGAATTGAAATAAATTCATAAACTCACGCTATTTCCTTCTGGTGCGGAATCAAACCCATCGGTAGTTTGTAGTTTGGCAGCTAGTTTTCAAAAAACATCTTTGAAACTTAAATCAGAAAATCATTCAATGGAATTAATATATAGTGGTTTAAATGCAGCACAATTTTCAGTATTTTGGTAACTTCCCTCGCATATTATTAACCAATGAGAGTTCAGTTTTGTAATTAGTCGGACCAGAGTACGTAGTAGCCTTGCTTGAACCGAGGTTTAAACGGATCAGTGTTTTAAGAGCCAATGAAAACTTTTTCTCAATATGCGGACCGAGGTCGAAAAGAAATCAATCCATAAGTAAACCAGTAACAATAAGGGTCCAGTTTTGTAATTGGTTGGACTGCAAAATACTACTCGAACCGAGGTCGAAACACATAACTTTAAAGCCATATAGTTGTAAGAGCCAATGAACGAATTTTTTTCAAAACACGGACCGAGGTCGAAAAAAAATCATTCTATAACTAGACCAATGAGAATTCAGTTTTGTAACAAATCTGACGACAGTCAAAATTAACTTTAACTTCTCCCTTCACCACACATGTCATGTTTGCATTAAATTTTAACTGATTTGCCTACAGTAAATTGCTTCTCCGTAGTTAAGTTTAATTTTTAATTTTTGCCTCGTATCAATGACGAATCAAAGTAATTTTATGCGTTTCCTTTTCGATTATTACAACTGCTATCTCCGTATAGAAAATCTCTTAATGACAATTTCCTTTTTTAAAGTAGAAAATTTATAGGTGGAGCACTTTTCACATAAAAAAATATTGCGTTCTCTAATTAAGGAATAAAAAAAGAAGTGGTTCCAAAGTCATCACGACGTCAGTTTTGATAGGGTTGATTCAGTTTAATTCAATATATGTATATCGAGGCAGATACCTATACAAATATAGTTTTCGCTTGAAATTCGAATTATATTTATATTAGCTGCCAATCAGATGTTCCGATAAATTAACGAACGCCGCCGCCGCGCCGCGGGGAAATTATTTCATCGAATCCAGTGTTATTTGCGAATGCAATGTATTCAGTATTTTAATGAGAATTTGCTTTTGGAAATTTAATAAATCGAAAACTTGCAGAACGAAGAATCGGTTCATATACAAGGTGGTGAGAAATCCTCGACAAATAATACACTTGAGTGGAAAAAAATTGAAATCTGTTCATTTTATTTTCCTTGGTATAGTTCTTGCTGGCTAAAAATTGACGAGCTTTATAACGTTCATTTAGTGGATATAATTCAATAACATATACTGTCCAAAATTTTGCAAAATAAACATCCCATGCACGGAACTCTTGTAACTGATCTGATTACATTTTCGTATAATTCTTCTTTTGTTCGACTGCTTTAGGCAAAAGGGAAAACGAAGGTTTTATCTAATGTTTTAGACGCTAGGTTTATCTATAGCGCGTATTACTTGATCAATCTCCAGTGTTCGCCCGGCCGTTGCCCTGGAAACTTGCAGGATAAGAGAATATTTGCAAGGCATTCTTAAGGCTTCGGTACCATCAAATTTCTTTCTAAATTTAAATTTTTATACGTATTTTCTACGTAAAAAATCTTACGATTTGATTTAAAACTTCATCAAGATCAACTCATTGACATGACTATTTTTAATTTATCTTTGTGCCTTAAAGCATACAGAAATACACGTCTAAAATCTTACAATTTCATAGAATCGATGCTAAAACTCGACGTCACTGGTATACATTATGTAACTTCGTCATCAGGGAAAGAAAACTTTGTCAATTCATTTTTCCCTTTGATGTGTGTCCTTTGTAGAAGGTTTCCTAAGCGGCCAAATTTAACTTGACATATTTATGAAGTGTTTTTTGTTTTATAATTGTCGACTTAAGTTTACAAGCGAATTTATTTCAGGGAAATTTTTGCTCTTGAGATTAACACCAAATATGTCCGAGCTTCACGTAACCAGCCCCATGTTTGCTCCTAGCGAAGATTCTTGCCGGGTCCAGCTGTGGATATACCAAGAAGCGATGAGGAACGGAATAATAAGGCTCGTCCTGCATAATATTAATCGCACGCAAGTCGTCGTCGATCAAATTCAAGGAGACGACACGAGGAAGTAAGCACATCCTCAATTTATGCTGATATATATCTATTGTTTATTTTTTATTTAATTCATTAGAAAAAAAGACCCCGCGTATATTTCAATTATTATTATCGTAAACCAATCAGATGTAATTAGTTGGACCGGAAAACATTTTCGTATTACTCGAACCGAAGTCTAAACAGATCAGTTTAATACCGCTGATTTAAGAGCCAATGAAAAGTTTTTCTTAATACACGGACCGCGGACGAAAAAAATAGACTGACTAATGAGAGTCGAGTATAGTCTTACCTTTCACTACTCGATTCGAGGTTTAAATAGATTAAAAGCCAATAAACGAATTTTCTCAATACACAGACCGAGGTCGAAACAAAATCAATTCGTAATTAGACCAATAAGAATCTAGTTTTATAATAAGTCGGACGGAAGCCTAAACCAAAAAACTTTAAAAGCAAGCCAGTTTGAGAATACCTAACATATAAAACTTGATTACATTTGCCCCATAGATAGAGATAAATGTCGTTCTTATAAAGAATAATATATGATTCGCAGATTTCATTGCTAGCCCATTAGGAATTAAGATTTATGGACGACTAAAAACCTCACCGAAATACGAATCAACTTATCTTCATCTACGTTCCGAATTGAAAATTTTATTTTATCTTTTCCTGAAAATATTGAAATGACGCAAATACATAATATCTTGTAACGGTGAATTGTTTCAGATGGTTGAAATATGAGAAGACGATAGGCAAGATCTCTCAGCAGTTCAGCATAATCTTAGAAGTTGTGGCACCAAAACAACCTTCCAAAGGGGCAACGGTAGCTTTCGATAATATAAAACTCCTGAAGTGTTTTTCCGACAGTTACAGTGTGGATAACTGCACGTTTTACGAGTATCGTTGTAGCACATCCAACGTCTGTATCAACAATCATAAAGTTTGCGACATCAAGCAAGATTGTGAACTTGGAGACGATGAGATGCAAAATTGCGGTGAGGTTTCTTAATTTTGGGTGTACTTTAATTTTGATAAGAAATTGAATCTTAAAGTTAATAATTCATTCAATTATATAAGGTTATATTACAAAGATCATAAATTTCGAAATACATTTTTCATGAAAGCTTTGACCTGAAAAGAATAACGAGCTTAGTCGTTATTTTGTGCATAGAATTAAATCGCTTTATAAAATTTGTTATACCCTTTGTATTCAGCCTTGTACATTTAATAATTGAATTATTCAAACGTTTGAATCGTTATTAATTTACCTTTTAGCTTTCAGAGTTAATCTCTGTGAATTTCAGAGTAAATGACACGCCGCATTAAATATGCGTATAAACTGGAAAATACGGCGGTCGGTGGCGCAAAAATTCGATGCGAAATCGTGATTCGCCTCAAATTAATTTCGCTTTAGCTTTCCCAGCGAAAACATTCTATTGACCTCTGAACTTTGCCGTGGAAAACGGTGGGTGTCTGAAATGTCGCTTATTTACGCGAAACATTTTGCAGTTTTGCGGAGCCACTGATGGGGTGATTTTAATTAATATTTAAATAAATTAGTACGCCGAGTGTTTTACTATTTTCTCTCCTTGGTGGGTTTTAGTTTGTGCAAATTTAATGGTAATGATAATAAAATAAATGTAATTTATCGCCTACACAGTTTCAAAATAATTTATTCAGCAGCACAATTTCCAGAATTTTGATAACATTCCTCGTATATTTAAATTATTATTATCATAAACCAATGGGAGTTCAGTTTTGTAACTGAACGGACGAAAAAACGTTTTAGCAACACCCGAACCGAGGTTTAAACAGAAATACTGTTTTAAGAGCCAATGAAAAGTTTTTCTCAGTATACGGACCGAGGTTGAAAAGAGATCAATCTATAACTAGACCAATAACAATAACACTCCAATAATCAGAAAGCACTCGAACCGAGGTCTAAACAATTAAGTTTAAAGTCACGTAGTTAGAAGTGCCAATTAAGTTTTTCTAAACACAAGAACTGAGGTCGAAAAGCAATCAACCATAACTAGACCAATGAGAATTCAGTTCTGTAACATGTCGGACGGCAATTAAAACCAAATAACTTTAAAAATAAAACTAAAGATTACCGAAAAAAAAAGATTTCGGATTCAATTAATTAAAATCTATAAATTTAAAAGATTTCTATTTACTATTGCTTCCAGCTTCACTATAGATGACATTCGTGCATTAAACTTTAACTAACTTGACTACAGTAAGTTGTTTTTCACTTCTATAAATATTTATTTTAAGACCTCACTTCCTTAACTTCTTTGTTATAATGACCTGGTCTCAGCAGAAACGAGAATCCCATCATTAATTTCAATTTCTAGTCGTCCCACTTTTCTCCAGATTTTCTTGTGTATAAGTTTAAAGGAGTGTGGGCGAAAGAAAGAATCATTGTCCGGGTCTTCATTTACCGTGAAAGGATTTCTGTTTACGTACAGGTTTAATAGATGGTTTCACTTTTAATAGCGTGCGAAGCCAAACCGAAAAATGAAATTTAAATTAATTCTTCTTTTAGATAAAATACCTTACGGTGGCAGATGTAACTTTGAACACGACTGGTGTGGGTGGTATAATGAACAAGGGAAAACCCTACAATGGACAAGACACAACGGTTCGCTTACGACTAATTTAACAGGACCGAACGAAGACCACACCTACGCTAATAGCACAGGTAATATTAATTATCATTTTAAAAGTGATTTTATGTGTTCGTTTTTCTCTTGCAGGAAAATACTTACACGTAACTGCCGCGGGAAAAGATACCTTTGCGAGCACTGCCACCATACGAAGTGTAACATTCAATCCTCCTCCTACCGTTCATGGAAATATTTCCTCCAGATACTATAATTCATGCATCGTGAGTCTCTGTATCGCATTTACAACGCTTTCAATTCATTTTTCATGGCTTTTAGGTCCGTTTTTATCTACACCAATCAGGAAATCACAAAAGCGGCTTCATGTTACAAGTTACCGAACTACGCCCCACAGAGAACGTCTCAATGGACATCCTCTGGAGTTTTTCCACCTACAAAGAAACGTGGGTGAAACAAGTAGTTACATTACCCAACATAACTTACAAGTAACGCAATCAAAATTTTGTTAGTATTGTCTGCGACTTTCCCTTCTTTTCAAGGTACTTCCTACACTTCGACGTCAGAAAGGGAATACGCTACATCAAAGACATCGCGATAGATGATTTCTCGTTAAGTCCGGAATGCTTCGGCCTGAACATACCTGCGAGTGAACTGAAAGGGTATAATTATTATAATCCGGGCGATCGGTACCCGACGATTGCAGAAACCCATAAGTCCTTTGCAAACCAAACATGTAAGTGATACCCTACGAGGAATGCTTTCCCAAACTCCAAATTTTTTTTCAGATTATGAAATAACCACTTGCGAAATGAAAGGTAGGTTCGGGCCGAAACAAAACAAATGCGATCAAGCTTACAATAACACAGAAGTCAAAGTCAAAGTGCTGTACGAGCCTGGTCTTAGCGGCATACAAAAATGGACTGTCCCCAGCGAGGGATATTACACGTAAGACCTGAAATTTGAGAAGTATTGCGTGCCCATTTTTTTTCTTTCAGGTTTATTGTGTATGGGGCGGGTGGAGGGAAAGGTAGTGGAGCGATGGGTTCTTCGAGGGGGGCCATGGCAAGGGCGGTTGTGGAGCTTCGCAAGAATCAAGAAATATTTCTTCTGGTGGGGCAAGAAGGATCGAACGCCTGCGTGAAGGTACCAAAAAACATAAATTCACCGCCCCCTCTTAATTTCTGTGCTTGTTTTTATAGAGTTTAGGTCACAGTAATAACTCATCGTGCCAATCGATTGTTGGAGGTCGAAATATGACCGGAATTCGTGGAGTACTAAACGCTATATTAACTGATGGAGGTGGTGGCGGTGGAGGTGCTTCATATGTTTTTATGGTAAATTACATCTTCCTAATATTACTTTTGATGACTTTTAATGTCAAGGGTCAGAAATTATTAAAGGCCATCCCCGTTTATAAGTTGTCACATTAGAAGCATATTACTGTCATATCAAGATCATAACGAAATTACTGCCAAATTACGTTCTAATCCTGTTGGATTCCATTACTCTAAGATTAGAAGAGCAAGTGTAAGAGTTTCGGGATTATATAATTAGAGATTAAATTCAATCTTGCAAACAAGAATAATTAGACTTTTTTTATATATGTATAACTCCATAAATTATATTTATTAGTTTCGAACTTTGTTCTTCTCTTTTGTGGTTTCTTATTAGCTGAGAATATCGAAACCTTAAGCTTCTAAATTCTTGAAATTTGTTTTTTTTTTTCAGAGGAATCGAACTAAGCACCCTCATCCATTAGTAGTTGCGGCCGGGGGTGGAGGTTTGGGATTGGGGCGCTTCATCGATACAGGACTTCAACATGGCCAAGCAATCAACACATCACGCCCACCAGTAACAGGTCAAATGTACGGACCTAAGTAAGTTTTTTTTTTTTGATAAAAGAAACGAAAGAGCACTTCGCCTACACCCACTCAACGAATTTAACACACATCTTTCAAACACCATAAATATTGATTGAAGTATACATTCTTTACTTGCTAAAAAGTATTCCTTACATTTCGGTTTTGTAAATAAAATTTCTGATAACATATAGGTCAGCTGGTGCAGGTGGGGGATGGCAAATGTTCCAAGGACAAATTGCCGTTGGGCATGAAGTACTAATGGGTCAAGCTTTATTAAATGGGGGGATAGGAGGGAAAGCTTGTTATTACTCCAACGGCGATCACGGCGATGGTGGATTTGGTGGTGGAGGAGGCGGATGTACTGCTGGTGGAGGTGGTGGTGGTTACGCAGGTAATTCGCTTTTTCTCATTGAATTTCCAAAAAGTTATTTGAACGTATTTTTCTAGGGGGAAACGCTTGGTCGAGAAACTCCACTAACGGCGAAGGTGGCTACTCGTTTATAGATCCTAGCCGCACGGTTCCAAATTTTTCCGAAGCCTTATCAGGCTATCACGCAGGACCAGGCTCGATTCTTATTATCCCTGCAATACCCGGTTGCGGCTGTGACTATAGATGTTTAGCCCTGGACGCCCGCCGTTCCCAGGTAGCTTGTATTTGCCCCAGAAACTGGATCCTAGACGCGAACGGAAAGACCTGCCTCAGTAAGCCTTTAAATACTTGCAAACCATTTAATGTACTTAAACTATTTTAGTGTTAGATACAACCGAACCATTTCCCGCCTGGTTTGTTGTTGGCCTAATAGCGGTCGTCATATGTTTCATATCCGCTATCGGCGTGGTTTGTGTTACGCTATGTGAGTATCTCAAATCTTGCTTCCTCTCACTTAAATAACAACGCTTTTAGATAATCGATATCAACAGAGGGCGGCTGGTCTTTTAAGAAGAAAAATGCTCTCAGGACCTGATCTGCAACTAAACAGATTGAGGGTCGCTTCAGACAGCATGATGACCGAATATAATCCCAACTATGAATTTGGCGGGGTTGTTTATACTCTAAAGGATTTGAAAGACATCCCTCGGGAGCAATTACGTCTTGTTAAGTAATTTGGCTTGAATCGCTTTGCGTCGCGCAAATACTCACGTTCGACTTTCTTTTTCTGAATTAGGGCTTTGGGGCAAGGAGCTTTCGGCGAAGTATATCAAGGATTTTACCGCCAGCGATCCGGTGATACCGTCGAAATGCCGGTCGCAGTTAAAACATTACCAGAAATGTCCACGAATCAGGCCGAAATGGACTTCTTAATGGAGGCGCTGATAATGTCCAAATTCAATCATCCCAACATAGTTCATTTTATAGGGGTCTGTTTCGATAAGCATCCCAGGTTTATCGTGCTCGAGCTATTGGCAGGGGGCGATCTAAAGAACTTTCTGAGGGAATCTAGACCGAAACCTGTAAGCCACTTTTTGCATCGTGGTGAGTGGGTATTCTAAGTTGGTTTGCAGGAAAGAACGAGTCCGTTATCGATGAAAGACTTGGTTTTGATAGCTATTGATGTAGCTAAGGGTTGTAAATATTTGGAAGAAAATAGGTTTATTCACAGAGATATAGCTGCTAGAAATTGCTTGTTAACTACTAAAGGCCCGGGGAGGGTAGTTAAGATTGCGGATTTCGGCATGTCCAGAGACATTTACAGGTATGTTATTTTCTGTCAATTTCGTAATCATATTTTAAAATTTACTAGATCCGATTACTATCGAAAAGGTGGGAAAGCAATGTTACCTATAAAGTGGATGCCCCCAGAGGCGTTTTTGGATGGCATTTTTACTAGCAAGACTGACGTCTGGTCTTTCGGCGTGCTGTTATGGGAAATAATGTCGATGGGGTACATGCCATACACCGGCTGTGCCAATCGAGAGGTAATGCAGCTAGTTACAAGCGGTGGAAGACTGGAGCCACCCGCAAATTGTCCAGGTAAAAAAATCCAGTTTTTGCCAAAACAAGGATAAAAATTGGTGTCGTAACATTACAGGACCAATTTATGGCATCATGACTCAATGTTGGCATCCCGCGCCCGAACAGAGACCAACATTTCTGCTGATATTAGAACGATTAGGATATTGTTCTCAGGATCCTCAGGTTATGAGCGCACCTCTTCCAGTTTTCAATCGTCCACCGTCACACGAGAGAGATGCAACCGTAATGAGGCCGAACAACACTGATGATAACTGCCTGCAGGTAAATGAACTTTACTAAAATTGATTTCATTGGGTAATCAAAAGTGAATTTAAGAATGATTCGATTTAAATGTTTCAATCTTGAGGAGCTTTTTCAAAATTATGTTACATCCAGATATTTTGTTATTCAACATTGAAAGGACCGTGGGGTATTTGGGAAAAACAAAAATGAGAGCAGGAGCAGGGAGAGCAAGGTAGTAAGAGATTACTACGAGACTCTGTAAATATAAAAGCAATATTTGCGCACTTACCATCATGGTAAGAAATACTGAAAAGCACGTAATAAATATAATTAATAAAAACAACATTGATTGCATCGATGAAGCCAATGAAGTTACAAAAAAACTTTCATGGTTTCAGGTTCTGTAACATGACAAATATTTCATGGCGTGTAAGTATCAAAATCCTAACTCGTTGACTAACAAGGACCTTTATACATTAAAGACGATAATAATTTAACAACTAATTATTTTCATTAGCCTAGTCCTTAAAATTATTTTTTCTTGAGCATTTGATCGATCGGATTCAGTTAGGTACAAAACAGTTTTTTTTTACAAGTTATAGAAAGTTCTACCTTTTGTAAAAAAAAATCGTTTTATACCTAACCGTATTTTGTGGGGCTGTTAACAAACATGTTTCGTATTATAGAGCTGTGAAAAGAGTGAAGAAAAGCATTCGTGAAATTGCTATCAATTTGATTTCATCGTTGTAGTGATAACAAGTCGTAATAAAAACCTTGTAAGTGATGTATTTAAAACGTAGTGAATTTTGAACTCTTGTCTTTTTTCAGGTACCTCAAACCGCAGACTACTTGATACCTAATCACACCATGACCCCCAACACCGTCGGTTCCACATCTTCCGTTGATAAGCTACTTCCTGAAAACTCGGATAGCTGGGAAACTTCGTTTGTAATGCCTCAGTCGAGATCTACGCAGCCTCTCTTGCAAGAAACGGAACATAATCATCAGGATGATGCCGGATCAGTAAGTGACACGTTATACTTTTACCTTCTCACCAAAGCTTAACTTGTTGAGAAAGCAATATTTTAATAATTGGCGAATTATGAAAGAAATTAATTAATTTTGTTTTGTTTTAATTCTTTAATGAGATGCGTAATTTTATATACGCACGGGATTACATGTAGGTCGCCGTTTAATTACGCAAATTAATTAAAAAAACACTCCTTAAATTGTATTTTAAATTAAATCATCAAAGCTGCTTTTACGTCGTTATTTTATGGCGAGTTTCGTGAATTTATTTACTTCATATTACTGAAGTGCGTTTTGTTTTTCTTTGACTTAATTTTCTTTGTCTTTACCTGTATTTAAGGATTTCGATTTGTTGAGCAGATTTTCTTAATTTAATCGATGTTACAATATGGACAAAGTTTTATTTGAAAAGTTGTAATGCTTAACAAATTTAGTGTTATTGTTATCTTTATTATTATTTACTTTAATATTTGTTGTTGATAAACGAAGCAACTGAGTAAGTGACTTATCAGAGAGGGAACGTCCATATTTTGACTTTATAAATTTCATGTTGGAAAAGCTGCTTTCGCAAAGATACGTGCTTCCCAGCATTGAGCCCAGTGTAAGCCCTAAGTTTCGCAAGTTGGGGTATTGTTCTTCTGGCAGCAACTTGAAAAAGTCCAATCCAGTTTCAGTTCTTCCTTGGTAAAAAGGATCTGATTACAAATCACACAATTCCAGTTGAAGGTCTGCTCTGCTTGCATTCTCAACTGAAATTGTAAGGGGCTAAGTAAAAACTGAAATCTCTCTTTCGATTTTTTTAAAGTCGCTAAATCGATTTTCGAATTCTTCTACAATTGTGTCAATGTATTTTATGTGAGGTAAATTGAAGCTTCCTCAAAATCTTTCATTTCTTCAAAATACTCTACAACTTGGAAAAAATGAAAAATCATTTTTTTCTAATAAAGACTTGAAGAGCTTAATTTTATTCTTAAATCCATTTATGTGTCCAAATAAGTTGCCAATATTCTGCTGTTTTCCTTGTAGCTTCAAATTCAATTCGTTAAGGTGAGATGTCAGGTCTGTTAAAAATGCAAGGTCTGCTAAAAATTGTGCATCTACCATTTGATTTTTCAGTTCCATAGTGTTGGACTTGAATTCATCGTTAAGGAAAATAGGAATCTCCTTACGTAGAGCGAAGAATCGTTGCAAACAGTTTCCGGCGCTTAACCAACTGTAAGCACCTGATCAGTAGGGGAGAAGGGTGGTTTATATTTTGTCAAAACGATTCTTAACCAGAACACGAGTGAAAATTAAAAGAGATTGGAAGTATCAAATTCTGACTTCTCTGAATTCCCTTTCTAAACTTTACCATCCTTTTAACCAAAACTTTTCCAAAACAAATCGACGCAAGAAGTGACTGTTTTGTTAGTAGCGTTTCCAGTTTTAGCCAAAAATTAGCCAGCAATCGTTCTTCCCGCTCTCTTCGGACTTGGTTTGAATTTTGGCCTTTTTTACCCTCAGACTTACTTATTTTGGGTTTGTTGGATCTTTCTCCTTTCCTTGTTTGACTTATTAATGATTATAAAAAAAAACTACTTTGAAATTTTAAATAAAATACGAAAGTTTTAACAAATAAAATATATATTAAAATAAAATTTTACGAGAACAAAGAATTTACAACAGATTTTAAAATTAACAAATCATAACGAAATTTTCCAATAAAACACATGAAACTACAACAAGAACAAATATCAAGAAAATTACAGAATCAATAGGTAATACAAAATATCTGAAAATATTTATGACAACAAAAAAAAATATATAAGTCGACAAGAAGGAGAGAGGTATAATTCACATAGAAAAATGCTTTTAGTTAGTTAACTTTTCTGACAATAATTACATTGAACTTAACAGCGACGAATCAAAAGGTTTTTCTCGTATCCGTAATTTTTGGGGATACACTCTACAGTTGATTTGCGAGATTTGTTTCGATTATGACGAATTTAATTTAGGTAAACACTAAAACTGCGTGGGAAAAGCTTCTGCTTTTCTTGACCGAAACCGATGACAAACTTTTGGAAAATTTATAACAAAAAATCAAAACTCGACCAAACATAAGGAAACCGGGAACTGCCTTATCTCCCTCGCTTAAGCTACTTAAAGGCTCGTCACCTCCTGGAAAAGTGAGGAGGGAAATTCTGCGAGATCAGCAAGAATTTGAACTCAGAGGTCCCCACATTAGCTTCCAAGCGAAACTTTTCTCGTTACGAGAGGGCGTAAACGTCTTGTTTTTACTGAGCTTTACCCACGTCGCTCATTCAAGGGCAGAGACGCACAGTGGCGTGATTTCCTTTTGCTGATTCAATGAGAAAATTTTTATCGTAACCTGATAGGAGTGATTTGAAAACGCATTCGAAGCTCATAAAAGCGATACGAACATCCGGCTTCTTTCTAAGAACAAGTAGGCCTAATAATCAAATGATTAAAATAAAATAAAAATAAATTAATTCAATAAATTCTCTTAAGCATTTTTCCGGGTCCTTACACAACGAATATCGGTGTGAAGTAACAAGTTCCCATATGTAGCATCTACTTCGGCTAAAAAATCACGAAGCTTTCTGTGAATCAAAGCACGATTGCCCCCTCTAATAATATTAGTTATTTTAACAATCACTTTCATGACATTCATTTGACGTAAGGATTTTCCACATAGGGCCTCTTGGTGAACAATACAGTGTATCGCGGGACAGTTGATCTTGTTTTGTTTCAAGAATCCTGCAAATCCAATTTCAGTTCCCATCATAGCTCTGGCTCCGTCAGTGACAATACAGGAACATTTATCGAATCCACCGTAGTCTGGCATCATCTTATTTACAGCTTCAAAAATATCCGTACCCTTGGTTGTACCATGGAGAGGAATAAGATCAAGCGTCTCCTCTGCTACACTGAAGTCGTTTTGAATAGTTCAGATAAAAATTACAAGGTGGCTAATGTCGGACAGATCAGTGCTTTCATCCAGGCATAGCGAAAAATATTTACCCGTCTTGCAATTGTTTGATGCGACACTCAGACTTTTTCGAATTTTCGACAATTTTTGTTTCATTGAATTGTTTTGCAATCTTGATTGCACAATTTTTAGTAAGTACTCCATCACTAAAAGGTTTCTTCGCTTTGACAATTTCCAGCGCTACTTCGTAAGAAGCGGCAATGCTGCACTTGTTATCAGTGTCAGATTTTTTAAAAAATGTTGTTTGTTTTAGTTTTTTCTTATAATCTGTAATGATAGCCTTTCTTGATTCCCCTGTATATTGCTGAAACGTTTTCTCGTTTAACGTAGTGTAATGTCGTATCATATTATATTCTTTTGGAACCAATAGTACTTGCATACAAACAATGCACTGTTGTTTATTATTGTTGTTTGTGATTAAATAGTCTGATTCGCAAAAGTCATTATAAACTCGATGTTCGTTCGTAATTTTTCTTTTCTACGAAGACATATTTCATCGAGTATTTCACTTAAAAAGGCTTTAGAATTGGTGCGTAACGCATACTAGAACAATTATTAACTAACTCTGCTCGTCCCGCTTGACTCAACCTTCTTATATACGTGCGCGTGGCTTCTCGAATATTCGAGTGTGATCGAGCAAGATCGGTCCGATTTCAAGTAACTTCGCTGCAACCTTCTATCCCTCGCCAGTGACGTCACACGTGTTTTTATTTGTATTTTATATTTTATCGTTAATGTAAGAATTGTGCATATTTCATATTTGAGGGTAATTTACACATTTAGAGGCCCGCGGGCCTCACGTTGGACAGCCTTGTTCTAGTGCAATAAGAATTCAATAATTTCCACACAAAAGAACAAGGTATAAAAGATACATTATAAAAAGAATGTGCATTCCTCTCTTTGAAGCAGTTAAAATATAAGTTAAGGTACAAGTTACTGCCCCAACAGTAAAGATTCTTTCATTTTCTGGATAATACTAACTCCTTTAAGGATAGAAATTCTTGACACTTTCTGGATAACACTAATTCCTTTAGGAATACAAAGTACCTCAGAAGTTAAGTCTCTCTCTTTTCCTGGATAGTATTAATTCTTTAAAATATAGAAATAACAACCGCAAGGATTAAAGTGCTACTTTTGAAGACAACATGAACGTCCTAACTCCGTTTATTTTAATATCAGAAGCGGATGGACGCGATGGAACACCGAAAAAAAGTTATAATTAACTCCAGATTTTTTTTAGTATAAGTTGAAAGGGCTGTATCAAAAGAAGAATTACAATTTTTTTATAAAAATGCACTCAGCACCTTAAAGTATGCGAGATGCTCATTTCGATGTTACCATTATTACGCAATTGATTGCCTGAAAAATTGAACAAAAACAAATTGACGTATAATTTTAGAGACATTTCCTCAAGGGAAACAAATTTGACAACTTTGGTACTTTTTCTGCAAAAATTAAAAAAAAATATATTTTTTTGTAGGTCGATAAACTACTACTAAAATTTAAAAAAAATTTTTTTTTTTGTAGGTCGATAAACTACTGGCGATAGATTCGACGCCAGGGGCGATCGCTATAGAGCCTGCGTCCGTCGCCAACAACGTCCACACCAACCACAATAACAACAACAAAATCGAACCCAGCAGCAACTTGAAGTCGGGGTTGTCGTTGGACGCAGGGGCGTTAATAAAACAATCGATGCCCCCGGTTCAAGCCAAAAAATACGCGAACGTGACCACGGGGGAAAACGTGACCGGCAATGCGAACGGTATCATACACAACGGACCTTACGCCATTCAAAACAGCTACATCAATAGTACGAACGCCAAGAAATTCATAAACGAATCAGAAATAAGTTGTTAAGTTTATTACTTTTGAATAATATTATGTTAGGGTTAACATACAGGTATCCGCTTATCTTTGCATTTTACAAAAGAGAAAGAAAGATACTCGAAAACACTTGAAATATAATAAAATGCTGTTTTAAATCCTATTAATACGCTATAGAAGAAAATCCCCGATTGTATAAAAAAATATTTAAAATTTAAAATACATAAATAAAATTACTTAATATGACGATGACATTTGAAATTGAAAAACTGGAATCAAGTAATAAAAGTTTCCTTATACAATCGAAACAGTACACTCAAAGTACTGATCTCGTTTAAATTAAAAGAAATCAAAACTGTTCACTAATGATAACACACACGTTAACTAAAGGGCCAGATTGACGTGTTAAGAATAATTTAAACGAGATATTAATTATAATATTTTTTTTTAATTAATAATGAATAATAATAATTTGCAGTAGACATCAAATTAAAGCGTTTTAGGGGTTGTGTTAACTACTTTTGTTAACAATAATCCTTGGATACCTGTATATATAGAGTTAGCTCCAACTGTGGGTATACACTGTTTAAAAACATCAAATTAATTGCCGCGACGATTTCTGTTAAAAGAAGTGGCTACTTAGTTTAAAACTTTTTTTTAAAATATCAATAAAGTAATTTCGAAATAAATAACATTATTCTTTATTTATATTAATTATTAATATAACACCAATAAGAATTTTTTTATAACTTTAACTAAAATACGTAACTTTTTCCATTGTACAGTGTATTTCCATGTTGTCAAATTAAATTAAATTGACTGATTATGTTTTGTGTCCTTCTTTTGAAACGATATCATCATAAAAGAAGTCTATTTTTGTGGTCAGAATGAGCGTCAGTATTGTAGTAGTGTAATTTTAACTAAGTATATATAATATATAAGAGTGGAAAGTAGACAAATTTTGCTTTGTCAGATGTTTTCCGATTTACGGAGAATACGAACAGTACACGCATATACAGGGTACTCCACGATTCTTTGTCCACGTACAATACCCTGGAAATACCCTGTATTTATGTTATAATAAGATTATTAAATTTCTGATGTAAGCGAATGTGACGGCGAGTGCTACAAAGTGTGTCCTAGAATGATTGAGAATTACTTAGTTTTTTTTTTCTATGGGAGTAGATTTCTGTCCATTAAATTAATAAAATATAGCATAGTGCATGTGCTATACGCGAACAATTAGGATTACGCACTGTAACGATTACAATACGTTGTTTATTATACAGGGTGTTAGAGACGCTTTTTACAATTTTTTTTGTATACGTTTTTATATATACTAATTGAATTATGAATTATGTCAGTGGATTGTTGATATTTTAGTCTTAGCTATTAGGAGAAGTTTTTTTTTACGTGCGCAGTCTGACGAAGTTACCCACGAATATATTTTTAAGTACCTGCGCCTAATTCAATCAGATCGAAGTATTATTATTTCGAATTAATTCAAAAATTATTTTATTAGAATTAAGAATGTTATCAAGGTTAATTAATTTTAAAGTACGCAACCCCGTTGATTTTTTTTCTTGGCATAAAAACCGTTAGCCATATACGTAATTTATGAATAAAATTATGGTTGTGTAATGCGACACTTTCTAAAACAAGGCGAATGCCATTTTGCTCAGTTTGACGAAGCTCTCAATTTCAAAACGTAATACTTTGTGGTACGTAGCAACAATAAAAAGACATCTCGCGAATAATTATTTAGCTCAGTACAAAAAAGCATATTAATGACATTAATAATAAAATATTAATTTCGGAAAGCAACGCTGAAAATTTAGGGAACAACTAATTGAATTTAATTATTTAATCGAAAGCTTGAACTCTATTTATATAATTTTCAGTGAATCAAGACGTCCTTCAGGAAAGCTCAAACCCGCTTAAATTTCTGTATAAATTAAAAATTGTTTACAATGGTGTGTTACAGTCGAAATCACAGAGCACACACACACATACACACATACACAATAAGAACATATCCCAAAATTGTTATCATTAGTCTAATGTAACCGTACAAGAAGCGTCATAGAATTTGAATAAAAGAAGCTTGCTCTCTCTCGTGTTACCGATAAATAAACTGAGAATTTCGATTTTAGCATACCTCCTCATTTCGAATTCATAAAGTCATAAAACAGAAGCGAAATGGCGATCAGTGCTCATAATAATAATAATAAATTCTAGTTACGCCTTTCAACACCGTGTACCTACGTTAGATTGAAGTCTTAGAAGTTTGAGGCATATAACGTTTAAGTTGAAACGAATAACAACATGCTTTAAATAATTTTAAGAAGTGTATATAAAACATTAATGTACTAAATACTATCACGATGTGGAATCACTTTCCACGTCGTTCGATGGAAACGATGCGGTCACGCTCAGATTACGCCGGTTTCTCATATCTGTAATATTAGGTGTATTTATAATTGTAAGAAGTCTGCGATGAGAGTATACACTGAAAGTCTAGTAGATTTTAGATAATAACAAAATATATTAAATATATATTAATGTAAGACTGGCACGTAGAGCCGACATAATTTGAGGGTGCCGAATGTATTTCTGACGGTGTAATATGTATACAATGGAATTTGTTAGGTGTATTTTGAATCATCTTGTTCAAAATATGTGGAGCAAATTGTATTGAAGTTATATTACATTAAATATATATGTGTTACAATATTTTAGTTTCATTTTTTTATAGTGCAGGATGAGTATAAATAAAGTTTCTTGAAATTATATTTACATTATTTTTGTTTTCCTTAAATAGTCCTATCATAAAATTAATCAAACGTCTAAGGTGCGACATCTTGCAATCGCTTTTTGACCTAACATTGTATGAGGATTGTCAAATTGTGACAAGTTTGCTACTTAATAAGTCATCCCATACAAGGCGACCAAGCGTGCTGTCAAAGCATATTGAAAGTATTTAAAAATTTTGTTGCTAGTCGGTTTAGTTTCTATTGGATTCCTCCAGTATCCTCTGTGCAGCTGTTTCGTCCCTATTTGGGGCCTCGTCAGCAGAAGCCTAGCTCGAGAATTCCGCTGCAAATAGGGCAGAAACAGTTGTTGCTCGAGGAATGGAAACTAAACCGACTAGCAACAAAATTTCATTAAATTAATGTATACAGGCTGATTCAAAATAAGTATCAGATCCGTTAACCATAGGTAATACATGAAAAAACAAAACAAAAAACTACAGTAATGCATAGTTTTTGAGATAAAATTAGTTGAAGATTCAGATGTAAATTGTTTAGTGTCCACTGGAATAACTGTATTGCGTCACGAAAGCAATAATCTCTAGCAAAAATAAAATAAAATACGTGCGTTCAGCCTGCACCGAAACTAAAAACGTTTTTATTTATGACCTTATTTATGCGGAAAGAATTTATAACGGGCAAGTCATTTATTGCGGACATCGAACTTGTAGTGCAGACGGAAGAAATGAATCACATTTTTACGACATACGTAAGGGTACAATTATGATTGATGGAAATTTATTGAAATCAGTAATACGGTGCCCGAACTGCTCGATGAAGTGCCTCTGAACATACGACGTGATATGTGGTGGTTACATTTTCAACGTAATATGCGGGATTTTTTTTGGGAATCGGTGGATCGGGCGCGGTGGGCCAGTAGCTTGGCCTCCCCGCTCGCCCGATATGAATCCCTTAGACGTTTATTTGTGGGGCCACATGAAAAGTTTGGTTTATAAAGACCCCATTAACACGGTTGAAGAATTTCACATTCGCATTTTTGCCGCAGCAGAAATAATTCGAAACGATGCGAATCGAATGTTTCGCGGGGTACGTGCATCATTCATCAAACGTGCGCCTGATATCATACAACAAGAAGGGGGTCATATCGAGCATCTGTTATAAAAACCGTAAGTTTAAGTTTATGCACCGTTTCACTTTAATATTAATATGAAACTCATAAAAAACTTGACCTTAACTTTTATAATGGCGCCAAATTCAATGTCGATTATAATAAATTTGCAGTCAAAATAGATCATTCATTTTTACTACGCGTTTATTGCTACAGTTGCTGACTATGCAAATAAAATTTATTATTGTTATAAAGAGATGTCTCGGGGGTTTTCTTACGTAATTTTATAAGTGCCGCACGTATCACATTCTAATAGTCATCAGTGGTATTTAAACAGTTTCGATTTAGGATTCACAAGAGGTTTATTTTTCAAATTTATTTCTTTCAATTTCGTATATACATGACCTTAGTAAGTATGCCCCTAACAGGTCGGACGCGGTTCCAACCGGAAGCCAAGAATTCTACAATGGACGACGGCCGCGGAAGCCTTCAAGTTAAATTAAGAGTAATGCCACTAGGACTAGGACTAAGTGATCTGACTTGTGGAGATTTGGTCCGGTATATCATAAAATTTACAAAATGCCTTACATCAGATAAACATCGACAAGGAATCCACTCGTTTTTACAATGCGATTATAAAATTTTATAATATAGTTTTATAACATGTTTCTTATGTTGTGTGTTGTTTATTTTTTAAATACAAGCGATAAGAGTCACATAATAATTTGTTCTTTGTAAAACAATTCCATAAAATCTAAAACATTTCAGATTTTCGTTGGCGTTTTATGAAATATCTTAGGTTGAGGCGATCTGGTAAAAAATTGTTTAATTGCGCTTACAATTTGCGCATTCATAATCTGACTATTGACAAAATTTTGCTAACAATTTCTTTACGCAGACTTATGCAAACTTGTTGTCGTTACATTTTTAGTCACTCAAAATGGTGAGAGTTGAAACGGTGGCCACAATAGAATTATGCCAACATCACTGATTATATTATGTGTTGTACTTATGTCGTGACTTACATTTGATTTAAGCAATGCTTGCATATGTGCAATTGGAGGCGATGCATGTCGCTGGAGAAATGTATATAAAATTAACAACGCAGAAATATTCTCCTTGTACTGATTTAGGTCGATTAGGTGCAACCTGATCTCAATATTTGTTTGCATAAATAGACAAATTTCGACATAACAGCAGAGAAGATAATACAGATAAGTAACTAAATAAATAAATACATATTGTAGCGTTGTTTTCTTTTTTGTAATTTATTATGCAGTGATGTTATTTGGCCCCACGTTGGGCGCCAATTTATTATGTAGTGGTAAAATGAAGATATCCCACGTTGTGATCCAATTTATTATGTAGTGAAGTTTTGTTACGATGGTCTCACGTTGAGATACAACTATTTATGTAGTGATGTAATTTGGATGTTAAATTTTTTTTTTCCTTTATCAATTTATTTATATTTTTTGTTTTGTATATTTGTGAGACTTTTTAGGGTTGTGGTTCGATTAGTTAAGAAAGTCTTTGTTGATCTTATTTAAAACTCACTGTCTTGGAGTTTCTAATAGGTTGAATAAATTGTTTACGATCGTCGAAAATTGTCCACAATCTATCCTTAATTAGTAATTCCAGTTTCTTGTTTTTCTGTTTAAATTTCTTCGGTTTGGATGTTTAATTACGATCGTCGCGAATCGTCCTTGAATAACATCCGTTGAATAAATTGAAATATGCACAATAAATTTTATTTAATAATTTTAAATACTTTCTCTACGATCGTCGCGAATCGTTGACAAAAGTATTCATTAATTGAATAAAATTTAAATTTATGTGTTTACAGATGTACAATTTATTTACTTTTTTAATTAAGTATTTTATTTGATTAACACTTAACTGTGACATTCGTTAGACAATCTCCAATTATAAATTCAAATTAAACAGATATTGCCATATCTTTTATTTTATTCAAAAAGATTTAAATAATGGATGGGTAAATGTCATAAATTTAATCAACGTCAAAAGAAAATTATGTAAACTGAAAAATTATGAACTATGTTTAATACTGAAACTATTTAACAATAACAATAATGTTGTAATCTCCGATGATTGTCCGAACTTGATTTATGTAACCATGCAATTGATTTTATTTTATAAAGTAGTTTCTCATACGGATATGTTGATTCCAAGAATTATTTCCTTTTATCTAACGTTTATCTATGTCACTTAATATAGTTTTAGCATTCACGTCACGTAACTGCATTTTTAGTTTTAACTCATCTTTCGCTTCACTGCAGAAATTAATTAAAGTAAGTTTTGAGCTTTGTTGTTTTGAGTCATACGTAGCTTTGTTAATTGAAATTATTAAAACTATTTTCCATATGAGAAACTCAGGGTAGTGCAACATCGAGGAGACAGACCCTAACCAACCAGTAAAAGAATTAGACGACATATTCTGTTGGGGCTCATAAACCAACAATAATTGTAAACTAATAATAGATTACAATAAATTAACAATAAACATTTTTATTATCAAAAATCAGTTTGTTTAAACTATCAAAGTTTACAACAAAAAATTGGTGGCAGCTGTGAAGATAAAGAAAAGTTTATTAAAATTTGAGTGAAAAGACCAGTGCAAATTTCGAAAGTTAAGTGAAGCCGATGTTCGAGTTTAACAAATTAAACAAAAGTATTGGAGTTCGAAGTTTATAAGCAACAGTTGTGCAAAAATAAAATTGTTAGCGAGAAGCGACCAGAAGTATTGCCTAGAAGCGAAGAAAATTATTGCCTAGAAGCGAAGAAAATTATTGCCTAGAAGCGAAGAAAATTTCGAGATTCTGTGGAGTACGAGTACGTCGGAGCCGAGTTCTACGTTCTCCTGGAACGGGAAGCATCGCCGAGTTGGAGCCGAATTGCAGCCGTCGGACAAGAAAGAAAATTCGTCATGCAAACGCGTAATTACGTAATGGAAAAGTAAGCGAATTTTTGTGTTTCTATTTCGGAAATAATAATAATTTCCTAATACTTTGCATTATTTTATTTTTATGCGTATTTGATCTTGAAAATTAATTTATAAGATGTCGATGGAAAATATTGATGAGATTGTACCTGGAATTATTGAGAGACCTTATTTAACACTTGACACTGCAGTAAGATTAATTAAAGAATTTGATGGCAATAAAAGAGAATTTGTAACTGAATTTATAGATACTTGTGACATGGCTATAGAGTCAATAAATCCACAATTCATTGATATAATTTTCAAAATTATAAAAACTAAAATTACCGGCAAAGCTAGAAATTTAATTAAATACAGAAATTTTACTAATTGGCCAGATTTACGTGACCATTTGGAAGAAATATTTTCAGAAAAGCGTTCAGTTGCTCATTGGCAATTAGAATTAAATTCATGTAAACAAATTAAAGGTGAATCAATAGAAAATTACTCTAATAAAATAGAAAAATTTTTGTCTAATCTTATTGATGCTTCGACTGTGGGCAAATGTTTGGAAGAATCAGCTATAATTTCGGATGTTCTAAAAGTACAAGCGTTAAATGTTTTTATCCAAGGCTTACAAGAACCGATCAAAATTCACGTAAAATCTAGAAATGCTAATACTTTAGAAGATGCTATAGAATTTGCCAGATCAGAAGAAAGAGAATTATTGAGTAATAAAGATTCAATGAAATTTTTTAATTATAAAATTTATGAAAATACACCACGAAAGTGTTTTAAGTGTAATAAACTTGGTCATACATCAGCCAATTGTTATACAAAAGGATCAAATTTGAGTGCGCCTTTAGTTAAAAGGGAGATTTTTAGGACGAATACTGAAAACGTTACATGTTATTATTGCAAAAAATTAGGGCATCGTATTTCTGAATGTAGAAAAAGAATTTACAATGAAAATAAAAATTCTCAAAATCAAGATCCAAATCAGAGTAACGGTAGTCATGCCAAAAGTCAGAATGTTAGTGACCGTCGTGTTAATCAAAATAAAAATCATTCTGATCCGAATCGTCGTTCGTTTGCAAATGCAAATGCGTCTGCTGTTACGCGATATGCTATTGCCAATTCAGCTAATAGTGTAAAGCAATCAGAAACGCAAAATTTTCGTAAAGGACACACTAATTTTAAGAAAGCTCTTCATCGCAAAAATTTTGTTTATTCGAATAATGAATTTCCTAATTTTGCTGAATCAAATAGTTTTGGAGATGATCCCTGTAACTCGAGTTTAACAGATATTTGCGTTAATTTTGAGGATATTATTTCTAATGAGTCGAATACATTTTCTGAGAATAAAATTCAGTTGTATCCAAGTTGTGTAGATAATAATAATTGTGAAAGTGTCGTAGGATTAGTTGATAAAACAATGAAAGACAAAAATTCTAAGTTCTTGTTCGTACACCGTGAATCTGAAAAATCTTTTGATATTGCTAATACAGTTAGAGTCGATGATAATTTCCAGATAAAATCGGATTCTGAAAAAAGTAGAGAATCAATTAATCTTGAGAAAAATATTCGTGTTATCGATATGAATTTCGATCGTCACTATTTAGCACGTCGTGTGTATATTGATATGCCAAGTTCAATCACAAATAAGAAGGTAATTAGAATGTTATTGGATACAGGTTCCGATATTTGTCTTTTAAAAAGTGATTTGCTTTTAAAAAACGTTATTATTGATGAACCGTATGTGGAGATCAGAGGCATTACTGTAGAATTTATTAAAACGTTAGGAGTAGTGCAAAACCCGAATTTTGATAATTGTGTTATGCATCTAGTACCAGACTCGTTTCCGCTTGAATGCGATGGTATTTTAGGTAACGATTTTTTGACAGAACATTGTGCTACCATCGATTATGAAAATAAATTATTAAGAGTAAACGGGAAAGAGTATGTATTAATTATTGATAATAAAAGAATAAATATTCCTGCGCGAACAGAAATGTTAGCTTTAGCTGAAGTAGAAACTGATTTCGAAGGTGATATTTTTATTGAAAAATGTCAACCATCACCAGGTATATTTTTGGGAAATTGTTTAACGGGAGTAAAAGATAAAGTTTGTGTTGTATCGCTAATAAATGTCAGTGAAAAAGATATTGAACTTTCGATTCCTAAAGTTAATTTTATGAAAGCCGAAGTCAGTTGCAATCAATCGTATAATTTGAGATCAGATCATAAGCGTATTGACAAGTTAAATAATTTATTAAGACTAGATCATTTAAATTTCGAAGAAAGAAAATCTATTTTAGAAATTTGTGAGGATTTTAGTGATATATTTTATTTAGAAGGTGACAATTTAACTTATACTAGCGCAGTCACGCACAGTATACCTTTGTTGTCAGATACAAAACCAGTTAATCAAAAACCGTATCGTTTACCTCAGTTGCATAAAAATGAAGTTTTGAAACAAACAAAAGGAATGTTAGATCAAGGCATAATTTCTAATAGTTCCAGTCCGTGGAATGCACCATTAATTGTCATACCCAAGAAAATGGATGCTAGTGGTAAATTAAAATATAGAATTTGCGTAGATTATCGAAAATTAAATGAATGTACAATAGGTGATTCATATCCATTACCAAATATTGTAGATATCTTAGATCAGCTAGGGAATTCTAAATATTTTTCAACTTTGGACTTAGCTAGTGGCTTTCATCAGATTAAAGTCGATGCTAAAGATCGTGCAAAAACAGCATTTTCAACCCCATATGGACATTTCGAATACAATCGAATGCCTTTTGGTTTGAAAGGAGCGCCTGCGACCTTTCAAAGATTAATGGACACTGTTTTAAGTGGATTACAAGGAATTAAATGTTTTGTTTATCTTGATGATATTGTAATTTATGGAAACAATTTGATAGAACATAATAAAAAATTAATAGAAGTATTTAATAGACTTCGAGAAAATAAATTATTGCTTCAACCTGACAAGTGTGAATTTCTGCGCAAAGAGGTTCAATATTTAGGTCATGTAATTACGTCGGAGGGTATTTATCCAGATCCAAAGAAAATTGATGCAGTTTTAAATTATCCGAATCCGAACTGTGCAAAAGATGTCAAAATTTTCTTAGGTTTATGTGGATATTATAGAAAGTTTATCAGTCATTTTTCTGAAATAGCATCGCCGTTAAATCAATTATTAAAAAAGAATGTAAAATTTTATTGGTCGGATAAATGTGATAAAGCTTTTGAAAATTTAAAATTAAAATTAATTTCGCCTCCACTACTTCAATATCCAGATTTTCAGAAACCCTTTATTTTAACTACTGATGCTAGTGATTTTGCCATTGGAGCAATTTTATCACAGGGCACTTTAGGTCAAGACAAGCCTATAGCTTACGCGAGCAGAACTTTGAATCCAGCTGAAAGAAAATATACGACTACAGAAAAAGAACTTTTAGCTATTGTTTGGTCAACAAATCATTTCAGACCGTATCTGTATGGTCATAAATTTGATGTTGTTACAGATCATCAAGCTTTAAAATGGATTTTTAACTTGAAAAATCCGGGTTCGCGATTATTTCGTTGGAAATTAAAATTAGCAGAATATGATTTAGATAAAGTAATTTACAAACCAGGAAAAATAAATTTAGCCGCAGATGCTTTAAGTCGAATTCATATTATAAATCAATATAATACGGGATCAAATGTAATAAATAGTTACGCCAAATTTTTAGAGGAAATACAGCAAAAAATAATATTAAATCCTCATGTTAAAGAAGATACAAGTATATCTGTTGATAACGTCAATTTAAAATTCATTCCAAAAAATATTAATACAGTTCCAGAAGTTATAGACTTACATTTAAATAAGGATTTAGAACTTTATGAATTAATTGAAATCGATAATGTATTTTATTTCGTGGACAGAGAAAATTATTTCGATAAACTTAATTATGAAAACTTTTTTGATAATTTGTGTAAACTTCGAAATGCATTACCTGAAGATAAAACAATATTTTTAACTAAATTTGGAAAACGAGATAATTTAAAATGGGATAAACTAAGGACAATTTTACGTTATGTATTTAATGGTATTTCATTTGATTTAGTCATAATTAATAAAAATATTGTCCAAATTACTGACGAAGATAAACAATTACAAATTTTAAAGCAATTTCACGATTTACCGTTAGGAGGACATCAAGGTGTTAATAGAACCTATAACCGAATAAAAGAAGTTTATAAATGGGACAATATGAAAAGCTATATTGTAGATTATATTAAGAAATGTGCGCATTGCCAGAAAAATAAGTCATTTATTAAAACAAAAATGCCTTTAGAAATTACAACTACAGCAAGTAAAGCTTTTGAAAAATGTTTTTTAGACATAGTAGGTCCTTTAACTATGACAGAATCGGGAAATAAATATTTATTGACTTTTCAAGATGACTTAACGAAATTTTTAGAATGTATTCCTATCAGAGATCAAGAAGCAAAAACTATCGCTGATAAATTTGTAAAGGAAATTATTTGCAGACATGGAATCCCTGAAACAATTTTAAGTGATCAAGGAAGTAATTTTTTGAGCGAAATTTTTAAAGATACTTGCAAATTATTGAAAATTAAAAAATTACAAACTTGTGCATTTAGACCTCAGTCAAATGGTACACTAGAAAGGTCACACAGAACGATCAAAGAATATCTTCGCCATTACATAAATTCAGATCAAAATAATTGGGACGATTTAATTCAATTTTCAGTTTTTACATATAATACGACACCTCATACAACTACCAAATTTACACCTTTTGAATTATTATATGGGAATAAACCAAGATTACCATCGTCAATTACTTTGCCCCCTCAAACCTCTTATTCATATGAAGATTTCGTAAATGATTTAAGACAGAAACTTAGAAGTTCTAGGGAAATTGCCAGACGAAATATTTTGAACAAAAAACATAAAAGCAAGGAACATTACGATAAGAATATTAATGAAGTAAATTTTGAAGTAGGAGATAAGGTATTGTTACACGATGAGTCGTTACGTAGAGGAAAAAGTAAAAAGTTGAGTCCACAATGGATAGGACCATATACAGTCGTGTCAGTTGATACAAACGTAAATACAACAATTAGGCGTGGTAGAAAAGACATAAAAGTTCATAATAATAGACTAAAATATTTTTTTGATTGAAACTATCTTTGTTACAGAATCATATTTTTCATCAGTTTCCTGTTTGGTGTTTACCAAATTCAAGCTGAAGATGCATTGACATATAATGTCACATATTATGAACATTCTCCTGGAATTTACTACGAACGATTAGGCACTATTAGGTTGTATAATGATAATTGGAATTTAGTTACGTACATTGATTTAGATGATTATGATGCTAAGTTTAATCTTTTATTAAAGTATAGAGAAAAATCAATTAAATATTGTAATCATGATTATAAAATAGTTAGCATATGTAATTATTTTGTCAAAACAACTCAAGATATTTTAAAAAAGATAGAAATTGAGAGATTTACTATTAAAGAACTATTAGGCATACACCGAGTATCAAAAAAAGGATTATTTAATATTATAGGATCAACAGCTAGATTTTTATTTGGAACATTGGATAATGATGATGCAGAATATTACAATTCTAAAATTAAAGAATTTAATGAAAATGAGGAATCGTTGTTAGAATTAGTCAAACAGCAAGTGACTATAGTAAAATCCACAATTAGCAACTTCAATAATACAATTGGTGATCTAAATCATAACGAACAAATAATGATTAAAAATATAGAGAAAATTGAAAAATACGTTAACAATCAAAATTCAGCAATAAGTTACATTGAATATAAGACCACAATTGAAGAACATGTTACTATTTTTTCAATGATGTTTCAACAGTATCAGTTAGAAACATTAACTTTGATTGATGCCATCTTAGCTTCTCAGATTGGTTTGTTACATCCAATCATTTTAACTCCTCAAAAACTTATTCAGGAGCTAAATAAGGTATCACAACATTTACCTAAAGGTTTAGATTTTCCTATATCCATGATAATCGATAATTCCCAACTGTTATTAAAAATAATTAAAGTACATTGTTATTGTAAGGATAATGTTATTGTGTACGTTATAGACATTCCTATTTCTGATAATAAGGATTATGATATTTTTAATTTGTTACCATTACCTGTATTAGTATCTAGTAAGTATATGTTTATTCAACCTAGAATTAAGTATTTAGCTGTAAGTCAAAATAAGCATAATTATCTGACGTTAACAAAAGAAGAATTTTCGAAATGTTTAAATTATGATTCGATTAACTTTTTATGCAAACAACAACAACCAGTTCATCTAGCTTATCAAAATGAAATATGTGAGGTTAAATTGTATCATTCAGTAAAAACTATTCCAGAATCATGCGATAAGAGAATTTCAGAAATTTCTGGTTCAATTTGGACCCAATTGTCAATTTCAAATTCGTGGTTATTTGTTCTTCCGAAAACAGAATTAGTTACTTTAAATTGTAGAAATCAAAATCCTAAAGATATAAAATTACAAGGAATTGGAAAATTTACTGTTTCACCTACTTGCAAAGCTTTTTCGAGTTCAACTGTATTAATACCTCGTAATAAATTTTCGAGTTTTACTAAACAGTTGCTGGACTTTTTACCAGACGTATCTTTGGATTTCGAGTGCTGTGAGGAATTTGGAAAGGATAAACAAAAACTAAATATTTCTGAAATACGTTTAACCAATCATTATAAAGTAATTACTAAACATTTAGATGATCTTAACTTAGCAAGCCATAAACTTGATGATATAAATAGGATTGCTGATGATATGGAAACAAAACTTATTAATGAAAATTATTTTCGGAAACATTCTTTCATCATTTATACTATAGGTATCTTATTAGTTTTATTATTTTTATATTGTATTTTTAAGAAATATTGTAGACGTATTTGTTGTAATTCCGGAATTTGTATAAGAATGGAACAACATTTTGATTCACGAAATCGTAGACACGCAAACACATCAGTACATTTTCGTTCTGATGATGAACACTCAGTCACTTTTGAAAATTCTCCGAATGAATCAGAATGTTCACCCAAACCTATTGTAAAAAATACAATTCTTAGTACTCTTAAGAGACCTTCAATAAGTGGAAGACGTACTTTACGAAAAGATTTGTCTCAAGAGTGAACCAAATCTTTTTTTTAAGGGGAAGGGTGTTGTAATCTCCGATGATTGTCCGAACTTGATTTATGTAACCATGCAATTGATTTTATTTTATAAAGTAGTTTCTCATACGGATATGTTGATTCCAAGAATTATTTCCTTTTATCTAACGTTTATCTATGTCACTTAATATAGTTTTAGCATTCACGTCACGTAACTGCATTTTTAGTTTTAACTCATCTTTCGCTTCACTGCAGAAATTAATTAAAGTAAGTTTTGAGCTTTGTTGTTTTGAGTCATACGTAGCTTTGTTAATTGAAATTATTAAAACTATTTTCCATATGAGAAACTCAGGGTAGTGCAACATCGAGGAGACAGACCCTAACCAACCAGTAAAAGAATTAGACGACATATTCTGTTGGGGCTCATAAACCAACAATAATTGTAAACTAATAATAGATTACAATAAATTAACAATAAACATTTTTATTATCAAAAATCAGTTTGTTTAAACTATCAAAGTTTACAACAATAAGAACTTGCTGAATTTTAAAAGAATATAAGGGATTGAAATTGATTTTAAGAGATTGTGCTGTTGATAGATCAGAGGATGATCAGAGGTCAAGCTATGAATAAATTTTGCGGTTTCTAATGCTTTATTTACACCTTGGATAAATATTTTTCACCATGCTAACCATTTATATGCCAAAATCTTAATTTTTTATTTATATCTTTTTTTCCTGTACTTTTTTTTGTAATTTTGACGTTGATTAATGTCATCTCAAAGTTTGTGTAAATTTGTTACAAACATTTTTTCTGCAAATCTAAACATTTTGTAAGTATTACTTTACATTATCAGATAATTTCACAATAATAACATTATTTCGAATATTTTTTTTACCGACACGTACTCATTTTTTGTAATTTTTAGTTCCTTCTTTAGAAGTTCCCAATAGTCTACCCCGACGTCTTCCAACTTTGTCATCCTGACCCGAACCCGCCGTCCGTCTTCCAGGGAGACCAATCTTCTTTTTCTTTTATTGGTCACAGCTTGGACCGGCCAATTCCTTGCAGTAAGTGGATGATTTAATTTTCCTTTAAATTTTTCCAAATATTCACTAAACTCTTTCCAATTCATTTCCCTCTCAATTCTTTCACCTAATTCACCTCTTCCTCTTCGATATGCATAAAAATTTCCCGCTCTTGATTATTTCTCCAAAAGAATTTACTTTGATTTACTTTTAGCAATCCATTAGGATTGACAAATTGCGGCCAGTTTGCTACTTAATAAGTCATCCCACACAAGACAGTCATGCGTGCTGTCAAAGCGTAATGAAAGTTTTTAATAATTTTGTTGCAAGTCGGTTTTGATTGCAGCATCTTCTCTACAGCTGTTTCGGCCTTATTTGGGGCCTCATCAGCAATATTAGGTCAGAAAGCGATCACAGGATGACGCGATCTGAACTTTTCATTACTATTACATCGCATTTGCGAATAACTAGGACAAGTCGGTTAGCTTTGCAGTGGAATTGTCGAGCTACGCTTCTGCTGACGAAGCCCCAAATAGGGCATAGCGTTCTCATTCGCTGCTTTAGAGCACTTCCAGAGTAGTCTCATCTTTTTTAAACTTTACATAACAATAGAAGATGGAGATAAAAGTTCTTGCATTTCTTTTCTATTTTGAAGTTTTATTTCTTGGAATTTTGTAACGACTCTCAATTTTTTTCGGAGAGCATCTCGCGCTTTAATGTTAAACAAGGAAATTTGGGAAGCTGCTGGTTTGTGGTCGCTGTTTATAATTCGACTCTCTACAAACCATATTCTTTATAATTCGACTCTCTACAAACCATATTCTTTATAATTCGACTCTCTTCAAACCATTATTATTTTTAAAATCGTACCAAAGGATTAAAGCCTCACTGAAAATTATTCCGGTATAATTTATTTCAAGTAAAAAAAGTGACAACTTCTTATTATTCTTTAAGTATCTGGAATGATTTTAGATTTTGGCGATATGGTAGATGGAAAGACGTTGTTGTAGAAGACAGACGTCCCATTTTTAACTGACAACTTTTATTTAGTATGTCTTACACGACAAACGTATTTTGGAGTGCCTTGTCCGAAAAAGCTTATGCCAAGTAAGAAATTCGTTATTTTTTTTAAATACAATACAATTGTCAAATTCTTTCTTATTCGAGGTCCGCATTTCTTACATTCCATTTTTATCCGAGACCGGTCTCGTTTAGCTAATGAGAATTTTAAAGTCAAAACTTACAAATAATTATTATTTATTAGTTTAGATAAATTTCATAACAATATTTGTAGGTAGGTAAAGTGGTGGCCATTAAAATTGTTACCCCTGCATGCTAATTTCGCCCTTATTGATTTGCAATAGAAACTGCAATGGCTAAGGGTTACATGTTCATCGAGTTGTAACGATTTACTTGGGCACCAGTGCATACTTATACATATTTTTAACTCATTCCACTATTCAAATATTCATCTTGATTTTACTCTACATGACAATTTATCAAAATAATCTAATATTTCAAATTTTTTAATCAATTATAAATAATGTACGATCTAAAAATATTTACATTTATTAAGCCACAGTTCAAATTCTATGATGTCATGAAAAGCAAAGCCGTTCTTGCACGAACATGTCGTGTCTTAACATAATCATTACGTCATTTCACACAAGGTGATTCACAACCTGAATACAACTACAACCAAATATCTGTAGTAATCGGGCGCCCCACAAGGTCGATACAGCGGAAACTGATATGACGCACTTGGGATTGTAAACTTAAATCAGTAGATGAAAATAACTATTTACTATCTACGCGACGTACTCTACAACATCTTTATTTTAACTTTTCAATACACGCAGTTAGAGGACCATACATCCACACGCTTCAAAATACAAAATGAATATTTTCCAAATTAGAAACCACAGTTCATTAAGTACTTCCGGTTTTGAAGGGTAAAATCTTCGTTTATTCTGGCCGTAAAAATAAATATGTAAAGAAATTAAACTGCTGGGAAAGTAAGTTTAGTCATCGACTAAAACGAATCCCCACGGAATTCACTTCTTAGCATGAGTCGACACAACTGCCAGCTAAATTGCAGACTCTCACAACACAAACGACGACAAATGTGCACTCGAATGTTCTCGTGATAATTTTGCGTCTTATGTCGCATTGAGTGCATTCGATCGACAAAAAAATAGTGATATTGTGGGTGAGTGTTGTTTCGATAAGGATTCGGTTTTTATCAGTGTGAGTAAATAGAGGCCAATCACCGTGTTCGCAACGAATGCTAATCACTTTTTGGTGTGGGCTTCATCGTCATCAAATCATCTTTGATAGAATAGATTGCATGATATCAGTTTGGTGTATGGGAAAATGTAATCATGTGATCATGCATTCAGATTAACACTACCTAACATAGCTATTAATTATTTTTGTTGTGACTTATTTAATATAGGTACTACATTTAGTGATTTATAGTGAAGTGGTAAACAAAGGGGCTAGTTTACCCTTTCTGTACTAGCACGGTGATCTCTAAAAATAGAAGACCAATGCTGATCTACTTATTTTTCCTTTTATTTCTTAAAATATATTTATCTGGCAGAAATTAGACAGGTGGATTTAAATAATTCCATGAACGATTTGACGTGAATCTTCACACGAAAATGTTCTCCTATTTATAATTAACAAAAGAATTAAAACGTCAAGAAACAAAGAAAACAAAATCACTAAGGTCACTGTTATATTTTAAATATTTCGGGTGAATAGTAAACGACTTTCTCAATTTAATTCTGGGCTTTCAAGCTTGGAACTATTTCTTAAAAATAATTCTAGATTTTCCATGTGTTGTATTCCTGATAAATCTAAGGAACTCTGAGCAAAAAATCGTTGGTAATTTAATAGTAATCACAGAAAAGTTTTAAAACATTTTAGTTATCAAATAAGTTTGTTTAATTGTTACGTGAGTATGGTTTACCTATACTCGCTTGTTGTTTGTAATTTGATAGGAGCAGGTACACTATCCTCAGTTATAAAATATAAAATATATATTGTTACATAAAATTTTTACATTATTTCTGTACAAATAATTTCATAGTTTATGGCCAATGAAACATTAACAATACGTCATACTTTATTAATACTTTAATCACTTTGTTTTAGTCATGACCTCAGTAACTTAGCCAATTCAAAAAGGATCATTCATGTTATTAGTTAAGATAAGTAGTGTAATATACTATGCACAGTCGCCATCATAATTCATGACGCTTAAAGGCTGGTTTTCAGGAGGCTAATATTGTTTTCTTGAAACCACTTCATGGTAACTGCAGATTTGTGGCAGGGTGCATTATCTTGTTGATACAGCATTCCTACGTTTATGTAAGTGTGGGAGTTCATTCGACCTTCACAAACACATTTCGCCTACACTGTCGGCTGTCATACAACCCCAGATCATTACACTGCCTCCTCCGTATTTCACTGTTGGTACCCGCATTCCGGAAGGTATTCTTCACCGATTCTCCGTCTCACGTAAGCTACACCAGGAGTTCCAAATATCTTACAATTAATTAAAAAAATGTAGATTTTAAACACACCGTATAATTTTATTGGCGAAGTGTAGAAGATGCAAACGAATTCAAAATTACAAGTAATATAAAGCAAATATTACCTCAAAATTTGATTCGTCGACCACACAACATTTGCCCAATCCTTCTCTGTAAAGTGTTGATACTTTATAACCCATTCCAAACGAGGCTATTTATTTTTTTTTCTGAAAGCCAAGGTTGCTTTACAGCCTTTCAAGTCAGTTTCATTAAGTGTTCTTCTGGTCGTTCTGGTATTGATCGGTCTCCCGATTTCCTCGGATAAACTGGCAGCGAGCTCGTAGGAAGTTTTCTTTCGATTTTTAAGAGACTCTCGAATTAAATTTCGATCCTCGCGGTCCGACGGTATGCGTTTTCTACCTGTTCTTGTTCGGTTCGCGTGTGATCCAGTATCCGCGTAAGGTTTCAAGGCATATTGCACCGCACAACGCGAACGTTTAAAACTTTTGACAATTTCTGTCTGTGTATCGCCTTGTTCGTGCAAGACCTGAATTCGTAAACGTAAATGCTCACTAAGTTCGTTCTTTTTAGGCATTTTTTACAGTGTTATACTGGAAAGAACGTTCTTACTTCAAACGCTTATACAAGACTCACTACCTATTCACGGAACCACAATTGCGAACTATCATCTGCCACATGTTTTACAGCCGCTGGATAGTACTGGGCATTATTTAAATTATCGTTTATTGTTGCCGACTATATGGTAATAAGATTCTAAAGATTTCTGAGTAATATTTTCGGAAATAAATTAGAAAATTAAGGGTGCCTAATACTTTTGGTCATGAAAGAACTATCACATAAATGAATCGTGTAAATAACTTGATAGTCGTTTTCGGACAGAGAGTTAATCGGAACTATCACACCCACTTCCGTGATAGTTTCTGTGGTAGTTGCTGTCATAAAAGCAACCACCATAGAAACTATCATCGTGTAAATGCAGTGTATGCATGAAAACGACTGTCATGTTAAGGCCGGTTTTCACGAGGATAGTACTCTCATGAAAGTGGGTGTGGTAGTTCTGATTAGAGGGTGCTTCTCACTATGCTAGTTTCTGTGATAGTTGCTTTCATAACATGTACTAAACTCTTAATCGGAACTATTACACCCACTTTCATGATAGTATTTCCATGAGAGTCTTATCATCGCGCCTTTAGGATGGTTTTCACAATGATAGTACTCTCATGAAAGCATATACTATCACGTGAGTATGATAATCTTGCCATGAGAGTTTAAGCCTATAGGGCTAGTTTTCACGATGAAACTATTCTTATGAAAGTACTATCACGAAACTGAGTGGGAGAGTTCCGATTAAAGGCTGGATTTCAAGATGATAGTTTCTGTGGTAGTTACTGTCATGAAAGCAACTCTCGTAGAAGCTATCATCATGACAGTCTTGACAGTCGCTTCTGTGCAGACAGAATCGGAATTATCACATCCACTTTCGTGATAGTACTTTCAGGAGAATATTATCATATTATCATCGTGAAAACTTAAGGAAAGTGGGTGTGATAGTTCAGATTAAGAGTTATTTGCTTGCACAGAACAACTATCAAATTATTTATGATGAAAGCAACTATCACAGAAACTATCATCGTGAAAACCAGCGTTTACAGAAAGCTTGCAGAACCATCGTACTCCTACCTCTTTCAAATGCGTCGAATGCATCCAATTCTTACTACTTAAAAGTGAATCAAAAGATGTCGTAAATTATTTTTTGTTTGGAAACCAAAAACAAAATGCCCACGATGAGTTTCTCTGTAAAGGTTATGTCATGAATTATGATTCCGACTGTACAGGTTGGGCCAAATTCGACACTTTTAATAGGAAACTTCTATTTTTAGACGAGTTAGACAAAAACTGACCTCAGTCCCTGCAGCTCGATTTTTAAGACAAAATTAATGCTGAAGACCGCGTTTCGATATCTTGTACCGTTTAGGAGCTACAGGGCGTTTTTCAAAATTCTTCGATTTTTAAAACCTTCATAACTTTTTTGTTTATGAAAATTTTTGATTTCTGTAAAGACTTCTTTAAGACACTTTTTCATACAGAATTCATTTCTCTAAATTATTTTTTTCCAAAGTGCTCAATATTTGAGATATTAGCAGGAACTTTGATTTTTTATATGGAGCACTTACAAAAATATAAAACACTTGATATTTTATTCAAAAGATTTCTGAGTTGTAGAGCTTTCATATTTTAATTAAAATTTTGATGGTTATTGCAACATTCAAGTAGGCTGTGGATGATAGCTAATAATAATAAATATTATATTATAAAATATTAAATATAAATTAATAAATATAATATTATAACGAATAAATACTAATGTAATCGAAATTTTGCAAAAATCACATAAAGTATCAAATTGTCGGCCATTTTCTACTAAATATAAACGATTCCGTTTTGTTATGGTTTGAGCTGACATCACCAATTCAAGGACTGATAGTGATAATTTTTCTTATTCAGTAAGGTCAGAATTTTTGTTTCTTTAAAATTCGTATTGCAGAATTCCTGCTAAGATGTTTGTTCCAACTGGCGTCGGTCATTTTCAATTTCTCCCAAAACTATGATCTCTAATTCTTTATTTCCGTTTTGAGATTCATAATTTTTAATTTTTATCAGTTTAAATGACTAAAAATTTATTAAATTGTTTTTAAATCTCAAGAATATATCTCTGAAGGATTGTCATCTTTCAGGATACCACTCATGGTAAAGATTAATCGCTGCTTCTGAATTTTCGCCAATTTCTATAAAACACTTTAACATTTAATATTAGTAAAGAAGACAGTGGTTTAGAAATAACAAATCAAAAAAGTTTATATCCTTAAATATAAATCAAAATAGATTGTATCCGCAGATACGTATTTCGGCAGCTGGGCTTTCATCTTCAGTACGCACATAACTTACAAGTTAAAGGTACTTCATGAAGTCTTGAGTTGGTATAAATATTATAACATGTCGTATTTCTCGTAGTTTTCGTACAAGTTTAATTATCTCCCTAAGTCTATTTTATAAACATAGTAAAATTCAAGAGAAATGCAAGTGCTGTAAAATTTTGATAGCGGCCTACAAGGAAGTTACAAAAACTTAAATCGCTTAGTTATCGTCATCCATAGCCTACTTCAATGCTGTAAAAACAATTAAATTTTTGATTAAAACTTTGAAACTCTATATTTCACAAACTGTTTGAATAAAATATCAAGTGTTTTATATTTATATGAATGAAACTTTATACTCCTTTCAAAAACTCAAAAATATATAGAGTGTTCCATATAAAAAATCAAAGTTCTTGCTAATATCTCAAATATTGAGCAGTTTATAAAAAAACAATTTAGAGCAATCAATTCTGCATGAAAAAGCGCCTTAAAGAAGTTTTTACGGAAATCAAAAAATAAACAAAAAAGTTATGAAGGTTTTTAGAAATCGTAGAATTTTGAAAAAGCCCTATAGTTCCTAAGCGGTACAAGATATCGAAATACGGTTTTCACTATTAATTTTGCCTCAAAAATCGACCTCTAGAGATCGAGGTCAGTTTTTATCTAACTAGGTGTTTCCTATTAAAAGTGTCGAATTTGGCCCACCTGTACAATTCGAGATGTGGTCGTTTTACCTGCCTTTTTGATATCTATATCATTGACTTCCGTAACCAGTTTATTATTATTTATAACTTAGAAGGTATATACTAGAGCATATACACGCTAGTAGATATATGCAAATAAATAATTTAGTTAATAATCAATATTGTTGAAGTAGAAGGAATTTCGAAGAAAATTTTCAAAACTTACGAAAATAATTAAAAGTATAATTATTTTAAGGTCCGATTTTACAATCGTCGAACAAACTGAGTAAGCTTAACGCTATTGTTTGAATAAGTGACGCAGATATTGAAGAATGTTAAAGAATATTCGTCGAATAGTTATTTTATCCTGTAAAACTAGGCCTAAGTAAGGTAGTCATATGATTCAGACTACAATTTATGAGTAATAGAACCAGTTCAGTTAATGATTGTAATAATAAGACTTATTATGTTTTGTTTACCTTATATTACTCTAGAAAAATTCCATATGATGGAGAAAGTTATTCTGTTATGTAAAAAGTAAGTCATTGCTCTTGGCCCAATTATATACAACATACCTGTACGTAAACAAACTTAATGAAGGTTGTTATTTCATACAGTTAATTTATAGATTCAAATTTGGTTGATGTATGTACAGAAGGCATTGTTTGAGGTTGCACCTCCAATTTCTTTTGTCAAAATTTGTTTTATTAAAATGTTGGTTTTAATTTTTGATTTCGTACTTAAGTAGAGAAAGTTCACCGAAAACTACATTAACTATTGAATAGCTTTGCAATGGTAGAGAAAGACCGAGAAAAGACGTGATTAGTAATTATCAATTAGAGCGCCCACGTAATGCGAAAAGAATTCTTCTTAACAACAATTTATTTATGTGAGTCAAATAGTTTTCCTGAAAATTACGTCACGAAAACCGAAATAGAATTTTAATTAAAATTAAATTAAAACAAATTGTAGAGTATTTTTGTTATATTTAACGGAATTCTTTGGAAAAATTTGAATAATTCACTTTAGATAGACCTTAGCTTGAAGCTCAAGACATATGGACTAGTGTTGGCTAAGGTTGGCCCACATTAGGGTGTTGCGATCGAGTTCGACTGCTAAAAGTGACTCACCTATTTTTCTAATTAATTTTTTTTGTGGTTAAAACCAAAACTATAATTATTTTACCATTGTCTTTCCATTTCAATTTTTAATACACGTCAGAGGAGTGTCATTATTTATCGTGATCAACATCGGTGGTAATTAACGCCTGGCAATGAAGTTTTCCCAACGGAGAAGACCTACTTCGTACGTAATTTTTAGTCAGGAGAACAAAGAGCAACTATTAAGTTATTTGTTTTATAAATTACAGGCGGTATGTATGTTGAATTTGGTTACACAAAGCTGAATCAAGCGGAACACTAATTAAAATTTCATGGTCTCATCTGTTATCATATGTTGTCATGCGATATTTTGGGAGCGACTCAGATTTGTAAGTTATAAATATATTTAACATGTAGTAAAAAGATCCAGGCGAATGGTTTTTCTGTTACGAGAAAAAATTATTTTAGAACAGCAACTGAACTGCATTTAACCATTAAAATTAAGGATTTTAATTAAGAATGCAATAAGTTTGTGTTTTCAAATTGAAGGTCAGCAGTTTTATATCTGTAATTATTTCTATTGAAATTAATGTTCCTGAACAATTAGTAAATTAGTAAATGACGAACAGAAGTTAAAGTCGCGTTCAGAACTATTTATGAAAGTGTACGTAATTTTATTTTAATTGTATTTTAGTTGAAATTCTAAAATGTACATATATTTATGTTAAATTAAGGAAGACGTCTCAGATTTACGTCGAAAATTATCAAAACCTTAAATTTATTATAATTTGTACATTGCTAAAACCTACTACTACACACACAACATAGGGTGTTGGTAACAATTCACTATTGTAATTTGTGAAACATAAAAAACTATTACTTTTGTTATCTATGTATTAGTGCAAACAACGGATGTTCCTATTGTGAAAGCGCATGAATAAATAATACTTGCTTATATTTGCAAAAATATCGTATGACTCAGTAAATATTAAATTTAAAAAACTTTTTCAAAAGGTTAGTAGTATCTCATAAAAACATTGATAACGTCAATAACATCCAAAAACTAAAATATCATTTCTAACTGCTTTTTTCATCCCTTTTTCCTTGAGGGAAAAGTAATTGGAGAACACTAATTTATTTGCTATTGATTTATGCAAGAAAAAGGCGCGTTCGCCCCCATAAAACCTCTAATTCATTTCATTCTTATTTCAGCAACTGTTTCATATCAATAGAAGAAGGCTGTAGTAAAATTAATTTCGGTAATTGTTGAAAATGCACGGCTATGGGTTTAATTACCAGCAGTACTACAATGCGTACCCAAATATTAATTACCCACAAGGCCCTTGCGCGTCAAATGGTTACGGATGGCACGGGAATGGGTATGGTTGGCAGGTAGATCCGGCTAGGTGGCAAACACCAAAAGTAGATGAGGAGGGAAAAGTTGAGGAACCTGTGTTAACGGCCCAGAAACTTGAGAAACAAACATCATGGGTAAGTTTTACTTTTTTTAAATTTAAGTTGTGGAATTAGTAGCGAAATTATTTAGATATACAGGGTGACAGACAATCGTTCCGCAAAAACAATGCATGTCATAGTTTGCGGCAAAAAATGTTTAAAAAATTCTCTAAACAGTTTATAAGTAATTAAAAAAATACCCCAAAATCCAGCTGTGGCACTGCGTACGAAATACGACGCCATTTTCTATAAATGCAGCAGTTCTATAAAGATTATTATTGACTACTCGGTTGAACACAATGCGATCTTGATCAATTCTCGTTGGGAAGGAAAGTCTGATTTTTTTACGAGACATAATTATTAGTAATTGCTAAAATAATTGCTTGTTAATTCTTGCGTATTATTTACTATAGTGGAATATACCAGCTGCTTCATCAAAAAAAAAAGAAAAAACGCAGGGATTTAAACCTGGTGATCGCGAGGGTCAATGCACGGCCCGTAACGTCCGAGGGCGCACATCGTGCGCCTATGTATTGTTTGTTCTTTGTTTAGGTGTGTTAGACGACAAAGCTAACACTCAGAGAGTATGTCCAGCTCTCCCCCAATTTCATTTGCATTAACTGTCGCCGACGGAAACACAAGACAATTTTTGATCAAATTGCGTACGTGCATGCGTGTCATAGATTACAAGAAAATGTAAATTGCTGTGGTTCTTTGGAAAATGTGAAATGATTTATTAGAACGGAGATTCATCGCCTGACATGATTTTTGTTTACTAGGATATAAAAACGTTATTATGTACAGCTGTTTTAAACGTCGGTGATGATATGCCTAGATTTTAATCAAACCGCGTACGTTAATGAATGGACAGATTGCAGGATCATGTTCAAAAAAATTCTATGGAACATTTTATGACTAATTGAGAATTTAATTGAAAGTCGAACAAATTATTCAAAGTGAAAAGAATGCTTACGGTGGTGGAACGGGGAACAATTTACAACTAGTGCGCCAAAAGCACAGGATAGAGAGTTGCAAACGCGTCTTGAATATGTTAAACTTTTAATAGATTTATGTCAATAATAATTTGTCATACACAAAGCGAAATTATATTAATTAACAGATTCTGAAGGTATTTACTGATTATAGTGTTTTATATTCTGGTTGTCAAAAAATGTTTATGTATGGAATAGTCTGCTTCAGGTGATCTGTATGCATTTGTCAAAAAAGTATTTGTAGTTCGTATTTCACGGCGGCGGCGTTGATCTAATAACCGAGCTGACGTGAAATCCACTTAAAGGTCAAATTCACGGTCGATGCTACGCCGCCGTACCTACCATAGAACTTTTATGACGTCATTTATTTGGTTCATTTTTTAACCAAAGGTGCATCGTTGTTTCGGGGCTAATTTTTAATAGATTATTTCTCAAAAATTAAAGTAAAATTAAAAAAAAAATTCCCATACTCTCGGACATCGCTTCTTATCGTGACTTTTCTTTGGCGAAACAATTGTCAGTCACCCTGTATAGAAAATTTATTCTCTTATCAGAAATAAAATTTTCAGAATTTGGACAGTAGATTTGCTGTGGTAAGTTGCGTGTGTTACCTTGGATGATGATTTCCTTTTATTAATAAATACTGTAGTACTTTGAAAGTTTTGAGTGTTTCTTCCATTCTTCTTCAGTTTTGTGCGAGTTTGTTGATGTGTTGCTCGTTATCTTGCACACGCGTTGTTTTCTGGATTAGATTATTAAGCTTTAATTTAGTAATGTGTGTTATGCAATATGTTAATTGAATGAGATAATGAGAATTCATCACGAAATGCATTTTCCTGGTTATTTTAGCAAACAACTTCAAGCAAGTTGCAAACACAGTTACCTTATTATTATTAGTCTCTTTTAATTTTTATAAGTTTTAAGAAATTTGAGAATTTGATTTTATAAAGAATTTCTGTAGAGCGAGGCCGAGGGAATTTAATAATTTATCTGAAGAAAAAATTATGAAATCGAAACTTACTTGGAATATAGCCAACTGGAGCCAAACCAAATTCAGCGTGCAAAAAAATTCAACAGTATATCTTCCAACTAATCTTTTCTTGCGTTCAGGAGAATTTACTTTAATAAAAAAAAGAAGTAAGAGGGGTTTCTCATCAGTTACATTTCTTATAGGAATGTTTAGTTTCAATAAAATCACATGATTTAATAAGATATAACCATCGTGCATATTTTATATATAAAAAAAAAAAAAAAAAAACAATGTGACTTCATAAGTCTTCACCTCATTTTTTTTTGCTCTTCCTTTATGGTTTTATCAGGACTTAAAATAGTTGTGTTGTTTCGACCACTTCTGTTTCATGCAGATGTAGTAAAGTACCTTGCAAATACAGGATTTAAAGTGCACTAACTTTGGCAACGCCTCCTCAATTCCAATAAAAAATAATAAAAAAAAATAAAAGAGATTTCGAGCGCATTGCATAAAATTCGAAACCTTCACTGCAATTAAAAGACTCTTGTAATTAATGCAGTTAAAATAACTGACATTTGTTTCTTACGTTGGGGGGCAGGGTTAAAGTAGAACTGTGTTACAAAAATCAATAATGTAGGCGCCGGTGATCCCTGTATACATCTTTCCTCTTTGCCAAATATGTCGGGGTTTCAATTATCTTCCAGATACCATCCTGGTCGCACACTCAAAGTGTTGATGTTTTTAGACTTGTATACGTATTAATGATAGTGCCTTAATTAAAGCTTCGTTGTGCCAAAATGCGTGTTCCAAAAAAGAGAGATTTCTACCAGCAGTTTAAGGTATGTCAAGAATTTCTGTTCTTGCACTAATGATTACGTCATAGAAACATATGTCGTCATATATGGATTTTAGCGTCACAGAATTTACTACTGTAGTAATCACGAGCACACGCGATGGGCCGATCTATTTTACTACACATAATTTGTGAGTTTAATAAAGTTTTGGAAATTACTTTTTGAAAGTACTACGTATATAATACGAGGGTTAAGCTGAATTTATTGAGAATAAAAAACACGGTTAATATTTTCTAGGATTTTATTTTAAATATGCCCGAAGTAATTCCCTCCAGCAATGATACACTTGACCATTCTTTTTTCCACTGTTCAAAAGCTTCCAACCAATCATTTTTCAGAATATCTTCAAAATAAGCGTGAACTGCGGTATCAGTCTTCTCTTCTAACGAAAACTTTCTACCCCGCAAATTCCTTTTAAGCCCAAAAAATAGCCAAAAGTCGCACATTGCTAAATCAGGTGAATACGGCGGATGTTCTATTACTTTTATATTTTTTTCAGCCAAAAACTGGAGAGTTAAACCTGCCATATAGGACGATGCATTCTCATGGTGCAGCATAATTCTCTTGTCTGGAACTTTACTGAACACTTCAGCCAAATATTTTTCAGTGTACCATTTAGCTGTAACTGTCTTTTATCCATCTAGCTTAACTGCGTTTACTAGGCCCGTACTTCTGAAGAATATATATAACTTTTTTCATAGCTCGCTCCTTCTTGGTCATTGTTGGAGTTTCCTCATTTTCGTGAATTCATATACGACTCTCTTGGCGGTTAGGTACGTCGAAAAAGGGAATGTAAGTTTCGTCACCTGTCACTATTTTGGAAAAAATTGGTGTCCGCCATTATTTAAGAAATTTAAAGTTTTATGGCAAATTCTTACACGCTCTGCTTTTTGGAAGTCAGAAAGGTGATGTGGCACAAAACGACTAACCACTTTTATTAAAGCAGGAGATCGTGTAAAATTGATGATTCAATCTTGAATTGTTGCTCTATTACTGCATAAGTAGGTTTATTGTCCTCTTCAATTAATTTTTTAACAACAGCAATGTTTTTGTTAGTAGGAGGACGCCCTGCTTTTTTTTGATGCAGAACAGAATTCCTTTCGCGTTCAAATTCCTTATACCAGGGCTGTTCAACTGCAACATCTATATTTTGAGTTTATAAATTTCATGTTGGAAAAGCTGCTTTCGCAAAGATACGTGCTTCCCAGCATTGAGCCCAGTGTAAGCCCTAAGTTTCGCAAGTTGGGGTATTGTTCTTCTGGCAGCAACTTGAAAAAGTCCAATCCAGTTTCAGTTCTTCCTTGGTAAAAAGGATCTGATTGCAAATCACACAATTCCAGTTGAAGGTCTGCTCTGCTTACATTCAAATTCTTCTGCAATTGAAGAGTGGAAATTTCAAAGGTGCTAAGTGCCAAAAACACGAAACGGAGACATTTGGAAAAACTTTATTGAACAAAAATTATCAAACATACAGCGTTTTAATGCTTGGAGATTACTTATATTACTTTGAACAAAATTCTCAAAAATTACGAATAAATACTGAAAAATATATGATATAATAATTATTTTGAAAAAAGAATTTGGAAACGCGCTAAGTGCCAAACAGGGAATCCTAATGCTAAGTGCCTATAGACAATTTTGCAATAACTCTCTGTAGAAGTTCTTGTGCTGTTCTCGTTGTAAGAAGTTTATCATTAACTCTAAGTGTTTTTTTCTTATTTACACCGATATGGTTTATGTGTGGTAGTTCTTCAAGTCTTATGTTTTTCACATCCTGCAGGGTTTTACCTTTTTTTGAAAATGGGGATTCTAAGAAACTGTGCTGGTTCAATAAAACTGTCTTTGCACGAAAGCATTCCAGGATATCTGGAGTCAACTTTGATATGGACAGTTTTACTTATTTGTACTTTCTTTGTGTTCAGAACAATCAGCAGCAGCTTGAATGTTAAAAAATTTATTCAAATTTGCATGCAAATTTATATGTAAGCTAAAAAACACTCTACTTATTACAAGCAATACATTATACAGGATGATTCCTAAGATTAAACATTAAAAAAATTTAAAAATGAAAGCTTATTATGTTATTTTTGTAAATAAAATCATTCAGGTCTTTTTGATTTTATTTATTTACTCTTGGGTAAGTCTTGCAAAAGTAATATAATAAGATTTCTATTTTTATTATTTTTTAAATTGTGAAAAATGTTTCGTTTAACGAGTTTCATTAAAAAAGATACTTAACTTGGACTCATTCTGCATAGGAAAGATACAAAGTTACCTCTAGTCAGGTTGCTATTTTCCCGTCACTTGTTTGCTGTTTCGAGCAACATATGCTTTTCCCGTAGTTTTTAACTTTCTCTGCTCAGTAACAAAAGAAAAGATGTGTATTCATTTTTATCAAAATTGTTATCACAGATATCTGTACAAACAGTCCCAATGTACGAGTCACAACACCTGTTTTTTTTGTGTACTAAATGGCTAAATGGATGCTAAATGACACTTAGCACGCGGGAAATGAAACATGGACATAACTCCATTGCTATCTTTGCATCTGGATCTAAATTATTATTTCTAAGCCTGGCACTTAGACCATTTCATGAGACATTGGCGATGGCACATAGATCGCATTAAAGAGAAAAAGTGAAAACAAAGAAAAAAGGCACTTAGCACCTTTGAAACTTCCTCTCTTCAATTGTGTCAATGTATTTTATGTGAGGTAAATTTGAAACTTCCTCAAAATCCTTCGTTTTTTCAAAATGCTCTTTACAACTTGGAAAAAATGAAAAATAATTTTTTTCTAATGAAGACTTGAAGAGCTTAATTTTATTCTTAAATCCATTAATGTGTCCAAATAAGTTGGCAATATTCTGCTGTTTTCCTTGTAGCTTCAAGTTCAATTCGTTAAGGTGAGATGTCAGGTCTGTTAAAAATTTGATTTTCCAGTACCGTAGTGTTGGACTTGACTTCATCTTTAAGGAAAATAGAAATCTCCTTACGTAGAGCGAAGAATCATTGCAAACAGTTTCCGGCGCTTAACCAAAGAATTTCGGTGTGAAGTGATAAGTTGTCATATGTAGCATCTACTTCGGCTAAAGAATCACGAAACTTTCTGTGAGTCAAAGCACGATTGCCCCCTCTAATAATATTAGTTATTTTAACAACCACTTTCATGATATTCATTTGATCGTAAGGATTTTCCACATAGGGCCTCTTGGTGAACAATACAGTGTATCACAAAACAGTTGATGTTGTTTTGTTTCAAGAGTCCTGCAAATCCAATTTCAGTGACAATACAGGAACATTTACCGAATCTCCCGTAGTCTGATACCACCTTATTTACAGCTTCAAAAATATCCGTACCTTGGCTGTACCATGGAGAGGAATAAGATCAAGCATCTCCTCTACTACACTGAAGTCGTTTTGAATAGTTCGGATAAAAATTACAAGCTAGCTAATGTCGGACAGATCAGTGCTTTCATCCAGGCACAGCGAAAAATATTTACATTTTTCAACCGTGTCATGCAGTTTTTTGGATACATATTGATTACTATGGTCCTCCCGTCTTCCAATTGTTTGATGCGACACTGAGACTGTTTCGAAGTTTTCGGCAATTTTTGTTTCATTGAATTGTTTTGCCATTTTGATTGCACAATTTTTAATAAGTACTCCATCACTAAAAGGTTTCTTCACTTTGACAATTTCCAGCGCTACTTCGTAAGAACCGGCAATACTGCACTTGTTATCAGTGTCAGATTTTTTAAAAAATGTTTGTTGTTTTAGTTTTCTCTTATAATCCGTAATGATTGCCTTTCTTGACTCCCCTGTATATTGCTGAAACGTTTTCTCGTGTTACGTAGTGTAATATTTCATATTATATTTTTTGGGAACCGTTAGTACTTGCATACAAGCAATGCACTGATGTTTATTATTGTTGTTTGTGATTAAATAGTCTAATTCCCAACGGTCGTTATAAACTCGATGTTCGTTCGTTATTTTTCTTTTCTGCGAAGACATATTTCACCGAGTATTTCACTTAAAAAGGCTTTAGAATTGGTGCGTAACGCACACTAGAACAATTATTAACTAACTCTGCCCGTCCCGCTTGACTCATCCTTCTTATATACGTGCGCGTGGCTTCTCGAATATTCAAGGGTGATCGAGCAAGATCGGTCCGATTTCTAGTAACTTCGCTGCGACCTTCTATCCGTCGCCAGTGGCGTTACACGTGTTGTTATTTGCATTTTGTATTTTATCGTTAATATAAGAATTGTGCATATTTCGTATTTGAGGGTAATTTACACATTTAGAGGCCCGCGGGCCTCATGTTAGACAGCCCTGCCTTATACCATCGGTAAATTGTAGCCGAGGAAGGTGCTTGTTCATTAAAAGCCGAATCTAAACTCTTTTCCCACTCATAAGCACTTAAACTTATTTTAAAATCATAATAAATCATGATTCGAAAACGCTCAACAGCTAGATCAACAGCTAAATTTCAAATGACAGATAAAAAGCTACGCTAAATAACACTCTATGTTCTGCTTTTCACGGTCTAATAGATTTTCTTATTTTCAATAAATTCAGCTCCACCCTCGTATTGCTTATCTTTTTTTTATCGTGCACTGAAATATTTTTATATTTCTTATACTTAATTAAATGAGGTGACAATTTATTAAAATACGAGATACGAAAATAAAAAAAAGGTATTTCTAATTGTTAGTATTTTTTTTTAATTGACGTTTAAGTATTGCTTTTGAAATTTATTTCTAAATTGTATTTCCCAAAAAAACACATATTTTTTACGTATTGTTACATTACGAGACAAGGTAAACACACCACACCTTTCCACGTTCTCAAATGAAGATATCAATTAGGTTTATTTTTAGAAAATGAGGAAGCTATTAATATGAACGGGTGTTTGCTCTCTCGACGTCTTCTACCAAGTACACACACTATTATTCACAAGATCTCCAGTTTAAGAAACTGAAACTTCCTTGTATCTGCAGTTTAGTTAGTTTATTTGTAGATATAAAATCTACGAGAGACAAAATACAAAAAAGTGTAACATTCTAGACAAAATCTAAACAATGGCTAAGTTGTGGAAAATTTAATACAAAAAGAAAAGATATAAATTTTATGCAATTGTGCAATTGCAAAACAACATTTTTTTATGAAAATTAATTAAAATTGTGTAACTGGCAAATAGAAAGTGTTAGGAAAGAGTTTATACATGTATTTCGGCCTTATTGGGCCTCATCAGAACTCTGTACCTTAAAAATTTTTGGTTTATTGAAAAATTTAGAAAAACTTACCCCTTTTTTGAATTTCTAAAATCCCAAAAAAACAAGAACAGAATAAGAATAAGAAATTGAAACATTATCTGTAATTTAATTAATTTTAATGGAAACAAATTGGCTGGAATAAAAAATTCAAATAAACTTAGACCTCTCTTGTGCTACTTTAATTAATTTTGTTGTCGTTCATTGTTTATTTATCTGCGCATTATCATCTGCTGGCAATTAAGTAATTACAATTAGTACGAAGTGTTGCGAGCGACGTTCCCGCTTTTTCTCTTATCATCAATATCCTTCCTAATACACAGATCCTTTTGCCATTGAATTCAGTGTGCGTGTATCTGTCGGACGAGAACGTCGTCGTGGCACTTCTTTGTCATCGACCAATATTAATCGAATCATGCTGAAAAAATTATTCCGGCGATCCGGAACGAAGGAAAAAGAGAACGTTTCGCCCCCCGACAATATTAAAGATGACAAAGAGGAAAACGTGGAAATGGTGGTCGTCGAGAAGAAACAGTCTAAACTCACCAAGCATTCTGTTGTGCCTTCTGATATCAAACAGGCAGCTAAGCCGAAGGTTTTCATCGACATCACCAACGAAAAAGAAATTGTCACGACGTATATTAACGTGGCAAACCTAAACGCACAAGCCCCAAAAATAAGCGTGCAGGATATTATTAACAAAAATAGTCAGAACACGCACTGTTTAATTTCTGATGGTGTTTCCAGCGTACCTAGAAAAATCTACAAGGTAAATTAATTTAGCACTTGCACCTGCACTACGGTTTTCTATTTTTGCATAAAACTTATTGATTTGTAATTGATAGAAACAAGACAATAAAGTTATTTATTTGCATGCAAGTTTTAACTCTCCGTCGTAAGGCAAGGCCAGGAGAAGGCTCACTAAATTGAGACATGTGGCCGGCCGTCTTTCTTGTATATATCTGCTGGTGGTAAATTGCCTATGACATATAACATGTGTTTTTAGATGTTTTTTTTCCAAATAGCTATTTCTGTTCTCGTTGTAACTGTCCTAAAAAGATACCTCAATTAAGAGCACTTGTAAATTTACACAAGTTTTATTTAGGAGATTGGTATTTACAAACTTGGAAGAGCTCTAGAAGAGCTTAAAAAAGGGGTGGCTAAAATTTTCCAAAACGTTCATTTTATTGATCCTTTGGCTGGTGAAATATAGACAACGAGTATCAAATTAATTATTATATTTTAGAAACTAACGAGCATGTAAACTTCCTTCCGCAACAAATCACAACATAATTACACGGGTTCTTATCAGCATCCTTTCAACCGCGATTATAACAGGGCGTTTTCAGTACAGTAGCAGTTTTCTGCGAAGGAATACGTGTTTTGCATTTATAAATCGAAAATGTCCCAGCGATATTCATTTAGAAAATTTTTCAAACGATCAGCCAAGAAAGAGAAAGAGAACGACAGTCCAAACGCGCACGGTGATAAAGAAGATACGGCAAAATTGTTAATCACCAACGACTATAAGTGCCTAAAAATTAGTAGGGGTGTTGAAACTGTTCCTGCGAAAACGGAATCGAAGGTTTTGATCGAAAAAACCAACGAAAAATGTATTGTTCGGCCGAGTGAAAATTTGAAAGCGAGGGATAAACTTGTTACTACATATAAAGTGGTAAACTTGCCCGGAAATACCGCAATTAAAATCGAGAAGACAAATTCAACGCTTCGTTTGGATCAGCAACAAATCAACAATAAAATATATAAGGTAAAAATTTTATGCATTACGTAATAGATCATGTTTTATAAACTTTATGATATACCGGGCAGAATCTCCGCCATACAGATCACCTAGTGACCTTACTCTCAAAGGATTCAATTAGTTAAAAATTTACGTAAATGTTTAGGATCGCGATAATAGTTCGCTTTTACCCCAAATAAATTGCCCAATCATGCTTCCCGGAAACTATTTATTTGCTTATTCTTTCCCAGTGAATACTCTATAGGGGTCTTTGTAGTCTCATAAAAATATTAAAATAAAAAGTATTACATTTTTCACATGTGGATTAAAAATGTATACCTATGACGTGATGTGGCGCAGTTTTGTAATAACAACCAAGCTAGATTTGAGGAGCTTTTTCCCATAAATGAGTTCATTTAGTTAACATACACAACTGAATCATTCTTTACGTAAATTATGAACCACTTAAATAAATAAACAAAATAAATGTTATCTGAAGACTCATTGTTTGGGTTACTGTATTTTTATTTATTGTGCCAAGTAATACATAGTGCATTTGATAATAATTTTTTGCTTCATATAACGAAGGTACATTATTTAAATTATTCTCTGCCCTTATCTGTGTTTGTGTCTCAGCGTTTTCGATAACAAATCAGTATGTGTTTAGTTGCCGCGTGAATTTTAATCGATCGACATGTTTTCGCAAGATTTACCTGCGAAGTTCCATAAATATTCTCACGGCGGTAAAAATGACGAGAGTGAACCGATGATTAAAAAGAGCACTTACAAAAATGACAGGGCCATCATAAAAAAGTTTCTTTTGCCAGAGGGCGTTGATGAAGTGACTGTGCCGAAAATTGTCAATGAGCCGCACGTCGAAGAAGGAAAAATTTCCACTTCCAATAAACTAGAAGCGTTTAAAATTACTACTAGCCAAAGAAATTTTTCTAGTAGTAAATACGTGAGTGTTAGGAGTACCGTGGGGGGTCGAAATAGAAACAGACTTAATATTCGTTATGAAGAGAGGGGCCATCGCCGAGTTTTTAGTAACACACGAAGCATTTGTGATAAAGTATATAAGGTATTATTTATGTCATTTTCTATTGTTTCCGCATATATAAAGTGTAAATACATAAATATTTATTAATTTAATAAGGTTGGCGTATGGACAATTGTTACATTAGCACAGGGGCATCTTCAGATGATATATATAGTTTATGGTGTATGAAGTGCAATTAAATCAACTGGAATTTGTTTCTTCTAATTTGCTACTTTTAATTTATTTTTAGCGTAGGTTACGATTATCTTTGTTATCTGAATTAATTAGTTATCTTTAGATGATAACAACCTTTGGTAGGTACTTTAAAATTTGGCACTATCTCGGATTAAAACTCATTTTTATCGTTCGTGAGTTACTGATAAAAATTCTAGGAAAACGCGGTTGATTGAAAGTTGAAGAGGTATGTGGACCGTCGATCTTTTTTTTCGTTCATCTGTTTGACTTGTTCGCTTTTTTTTTGTTTCTTTTTGTCGAATTTCTCGCTTGTTTTACGTCGAGTAGTCTTTCATTATTTCCTGACGCCCGCAGAAAAGTCGTCGATCATTGTTCACAGTACTTTTTTTTGCTCCTTTTTATCGAATCCTTCGTTTGCTTTTTAATCATTTTCTGACGCCACACAAATGTTTTACATTTCTTCGTATCTATTTGTATCACCTTTGGTTTTGTATTGTCGAAATAATTTGTCTTGCGATCTTTTGTTTTTGTTTTGTTTCTTTTTGTTACAGCCAGAGGATTGTCAAATTTTTTTGCTTTTGTTCAACACATTTTACGCGTTGTTTTTTTTCATCGAAATTTTTCCACCAATGATTCTTTTGTTTTTCACTTATCTTAGTCTTCGCATTTCCATGTTACTTGTTTTGGTTCTCTTTTGTTACTGATTATCTAATTTTTTTCTTTTTCTTTTTGACATTTCATTGGCGCGTTATTGTGATTTTTCTTCTGTTGTTTTGTTGGTCTCACTTAAATCGATTTTCGTTAGTTTTCTTTGTTTCGTTTTTTTTTTGTTATCTTTTGTATTTCTTTGTTATTTATTGAATTATCTTATTGCACATAATTTTTCACGTTTCATTTGCGTTCCTTGCCGACCTCTGTTGTTTGTCGAGCTCATAATTTTTTGCATTTTGTTCTATCAATTTTATTTTTTGTTTTTTTTTTTCATCGAATATCATTCATTTAACTACATCGCGCTGAGATATTGTCGATTTTCTTTTGTTTTTCAGTTATCTTATTCTTCGTATTTCCATGCCACTGGTTTCGGTTCTCTTCTGTTACTGACTGTCTAATTTTTTCTTTTTATTTTAGATATTTCATTGGCACTTTATTATGATTTTTCTTATCTTGTTAGTATGACATTTGTTAAAATTTATATTCAGAGAATCGTAGGTCTTTTTTAGTTTTTGTTTCTTTTGCATTTTTTTTTTTGTTATTCGCTTGAGTTATCTTACTATAAATAGTTACCTTCTGAGAATTGTAGAGTTTCTTTTGTTTTTGTCTAATTTTTACTTTTTTTTTTTGATGTTTCGTTGGTGTTTTATTGTGACTTTTATCTTATTGGAAATCATTTTTCACGTTTTATTTGCGTTTCTTATCCACTTTTTAACATCTCCAAAGAATCGTCGAGTTTCTTTTGTTTTTGTTATTATTTTTCGCATTTTGTTTTTTTAATGTTATTTTTGTTTCTTTCATCGAATTTTTCTTTTGATTCATGAAAATCTCTTAATCACATCGCACTGAAAAATTATCGATTGTCTTTTGTTTCTCAATGATCTTATTCTTCACATTTCCATGTTGCTTGTTTCGGTTCTCTTTTGTTACGGACTGTCTACTTTTTCTTTTTGATGTTCCGTTGGCGCTGTAATTTTTCTTCTGTTTTGTTAGTCTCACATTTTTTTAAATTAATTTTCGGGGAATCGTCGGTCTTCTTTTGTTTTTTTTGTTTGGTTATCTTTTGCATTTATTTGTAATTTATTTGAGTTATCTTACCGTAAATAATTTTTCAGGTTTCAATTGCGTTTCTCGCCGTCCTTTCTTTTTAACCCTCCAGAGAATTCTCGAGTTTCTTTTGTTTTTCTTCTTTATTTTTCGCATTTTATTCTTTTTTTAATTTTCTTTTTAGTTTTTTCTTACATCGAATTTTTCTCCTGTGTCATGTCAGTTTCGCTGAAGAACTGTCGATTTTCTTTTGTTTTTCACTTATTCTTTGGATTCCCGTGTTACTTCTTTCAGTTCTCTTTTGTTACCGAGTGTCTTATTTTTTCTTTTTCTTTTTTGACGTTTCCTTGGCGCTTTATTGTGATTTTTTTTCCTGTGTTATTAGTTTCACATATATTTTTTTAATTTTTCAAAAAAATCCGTCAGAGATTCGTCAGTCAGTCAGTCAGTTTTTGTAATCTTTTGCAATCTTTTGCATTTCTTTGTTATTTATTTGGGTCATCTTCGGTTTCTTATTGGAAATAGTTTTTCACATTACGTTTGCATTTGTTGCCGTCTTCTTTTGTTTTAGTCTTTTGATTTTTTAACTCCGCCAGAGAATTGTTGAGTTTCTCTTGTTTTTCTTGTTTATTTCTTTTCGTATTTGGTTTCTTTTGATTTTTCTTTCGCTTCGTATCAGTCTTTTAACCCGCATGTCGCTGTCGAATTGTCGATTGCTATTTCATATTTCACTGGCGTTTTATAGAATTTTTTGGCTTTCCCTTGATTTTTCTTTTTTGTTTTCTTTTGTTTTAGTTTTTTCACTTTTTTACATCATCAAAAAATTCTTTTTCATTCTTCGTAATTTAATATTGTTTTGTTACTGATCGCATTTCACTGATGTACTTACTTCCGTTTCTCTGTAAGCTCTTTAATTTTTAATTTTCAGTCAGTTTTCAGAAGAATCGATCATCACCTTTTGTTTTTGTTTTTTTGTCATTAAAATTCTGTCCATTGTTCTTTACTTGATGTCATTTTTGGTTTTTTTAGTGTCGAAATATCTTTTTTTTTCGGACACCATTTGGGTTTCTTGCGGTTTTCTTTTGTTTTAGTCCTTTCTTTAACCCCAGCAGAGAATCGTCGAGGTTTTTTTTGTTTTTTGTTTATCTTCTTCGCCGTTCAAGCTTTGGTGTCATTGAAATATCACATAGCAGATTTGTAATCGTTTCCTGTTTTAAATAGTATACGAGGGGTCGTTTTTATATTCCAGGACTAGGCATGTAATGAAGAGATTAGAACAGCAACAGAAATTTTATTTTTCAATCTAGGTCCCTTGTTTTTGAATCCAAGTACTACATCGTTTCAATAACACTTTTAATCCATTATAAAAATATCCATTTGGTTTGTCCGCAAAATGCCTTTCAACAGCCGCTATAAGTTCGTCTTCGTCCCTAAATTTTGTTCCCCTTAGTGCTTTTTTTTTGAGATTTGGAATCAAAAAAAAATAGTCATAAGGGGCCAAATCCGGACTATAAGGCGGATGGTTAATTTCTACGAATCCACATTCAGCAAACGCAGCTTTTGAAAGTCTTGACTTGTGGGGTGGTGCATTGTCGTGGAGAAACAGGACACCTTGCGCCAGTTTTCCGCGCCTTTTCACTTTAATAGATTCCCTGAGCCGAAGCATTAAGCTTGCATAATACTCTCCTGTTTAGTAATACCTTTATTCCGGTAATCAATCATTAAAATTCCTTGGCAATCCCAAAAAACAGTTGCCATTATTTTTCTTGCAGAAGGGGTGACTTTAAACTTCTTGGGAGGGCTGGAGCCCTTAATATGCCACTGCATCGATTCTTCTTTCCACTCAGGATCAAAATGATGAACTCAGGTTTCATCTCCGGTGACAAGTCGATTGATAATTAAATCTGGTTCATCTCCATAAAGCGCCCAAAATTGTTCACATGTCTCCTTTCTGATACGCATTTGGAATGAGGAAAACATTCGTGGAACCCATCTCGCACTCACCTTTGTTATTCCAAGGTATTCGTGTAGAATTTTGAAAACCATGGTTTCCGAAACTCCTAATAAAGCTGCTAATTGTCGCTTCTTTAATCTTGCATCTTCCAGTATCAAACATTTAGTTCTTTTAATAACATCGGAAGTGATCACGTCAACAAGCCGACCTGAACGGGAATCGTCATCCGGTGATTCTCGTCCATGTTTAAACAATTTTGACCATTCACAAATAGTCAACTTGGAAGGACAATCGTCCTCGTATATAGCCAACATTTCTTGACGAATAATTTTTGGAGCTTTTCCTTGTTTATTAGGAATTTTATAACTGCTCGATATTCGAGTTTGTTCATTTTGATACGTGACAACACAAACTGACATATGTTAGAACTAATACTACTGCAATTGTTTTGTAAATTGTCAAACATGTTACCAAAAATTACATTAAAATTGGAAACTGCCTAGTCTGGGAATATAAAAACGACCTCTCGTACGTTTTTCAGTACGAATTATTTTCCTGAACTCCATCTTAAGCATCATCTGTGGACCAGCAATCTAACTTTTTTACTTCAAGCAGAAAATATCTTTTTTTTATGTTTAAGTATGAACATTGTTCCTACTTTCTTTATATCGTGCGTAGGCTAAGTAATTAAACAATAGATGACAGTATTTAAGTAGTATAGCTGGCGGGATCCTGGGACACTTCGATGGCATGTCCATCCGAAGTGACCACCGTTGAGGGTTGTCCCCGTGTTTGGGGGTAGTTTTAGTTGCTGAAGAAGTAATTAGGGGTAGTTTTTTCGTGCAGACGAAGTAACCCTTTGGTTCTTGTAGGCGAAGAGTTGTCGACAATGACGTAATTTGTCCAGAAGAGGTTGCTGAAGAATTTGTTAGGTAATGGAGGGTGTTGTATTATTTTGGTGCAGACAGGCGAAGAGTTGTCGACAATGACGCAATTTGACCAGAGGAGGGGTTGCAGAAGAATTTTTATGTAATTGCGGGGGTGTTGTTTTTTTCGTGCAGACGAAGTAACCCTTTGGTTCTTGTGGCCGAAGAAGAAGACGAGTTGTCGACAATGACGTAATTTTACCGGAGGAAGTCGTAGAAGGATTCTTTTTCTTGTGTGTGTGTGATGATACGCAATTTTGCAAGAAGTGTGCGTGGCGCGGCAAAGAGAGTTGAGGTGAAATTTGTTCACGTGAAGAGGTGTGCGGGCTCTCCTGGGCTACCTTGGGCTACCCTGGGCTACTTTTGGCCGAGGTAAAAAAAAAGCTTACCTGTTTAAACGGGTGAATTGTATTGTGAACGGTAACAGGGGAACAGAAATCGCAAGCAAGCTAGCTAGAGAGGTCTGCTAGCACGCGAAACAGCGTAATCGTAAGAGGTCAAGCGGGAGGTCAGGAGGATTGATAAAACGGTCGTTCAAAATCATTTATTAGATAAATATTCTAATTGGTATAATTTAAAAGTTATAATTGTTTGGGGCTTGCAAATATTTTTTCATTACAATGATTTTGAACGACCGTTTTATCAATCCTCCTGACCTCCCGCTTGACCCCTTGCGATTACGCTGTTTTCGTTCGCCAGCAGACCTCTCTCGCTAGCTTGCTTGCGATTTCTGTTCCCCTGTTACCGTTCACAATACAATTCACCCGTTTAAACAGGTAAGCGTTCTTTTTACCTCGGCCAAGAGTAGCCCAGGGGAGCCCGCACACCTCTTTACCTGAACAAATTTCACCTCGACTCTCTTTGCCCGCGCCCACGCACACTTCATGCAAAATTGCGTGTCATCATACACACACACACACACACACACACAAGAAAAAGAATCCTTCTACGACCTCCTCCGGTAAAATTACGTCATTGTCGACAACTCTTCTTCTTCTTCGGCCACAAGAACCAAAGGGGTTACTTCGTCTGCACGAAAAAAACAAAAACCCCGCAATTACATAAAAATTCTTCTGCAACCTCCTCTGGTCAAATTGCGTCATTGTCGACAACTCTTCGCCTGTCTGCACCAAAAAATATAACACCGTCCATTACCTAACAAATTCTTCAGCAACTTCTTCTGGACATATTACGTCATTGTCGACAACTCTTCGCCTACAAGAACCAAAGGGTTACTTCGTCTGCACGAAAAAACTACCCCTAATTACTTCTTCAGCAACTAAAACTACCCCCAAACACGGGGACAACCATCAACGGTGGTCACTTCGGATGAACATGCCATCGAAGTGTCCCAGGATCCCGCCAGCTATACTACTTATGTATACCAAAGGAAAAACTGCCGTGATTATGAATTCACATATTTGATTTTGATTCCAAATTTGTGGGCTGCAGTGTACGTTGTTTTAAACCGTGCATCAATTATCAACGTTGGTTTGAGAACCGTTTTTAGACTTCCATATTTCTTGGTCTTACAAGATTTGGCTTAATTTCTGCGTTCTTAATTGGAACAAGAAATTTTTGGCCGTTGGGAAATATAGAACATGTTCTATTTTTAAGAGAATGTATATTCAATCTAATCTTTAATGCAATTTAAATTGCTTAAGAAATTGAGTCAAATTTTTTATAAAAAATAAGTATACAATTTGTACAGTCTCAAATGACTGACAATAAACAAAATAAGTAACTTTCTACATTGTGATTATTTCTATTCTTCTTTCTTTAGTGCTGTTTTATCTCGAAAACGGTAGTATTTTCGGCTCCTATTTTCGCCTCCTATTTTCGCAAGTTATTTGAAAAGTGGGCAAACGAAAATAACATGTGTGTCTCTTTGAATATTTGCAGCTTGGTGAAAAAGGGTCAGGTTTAAGGGCTCGCGGAGAAGTTCAAGATTTTTACGAATTACGAGACCAGCATCTCGAAGATGGCACGCTCTTCGAGGATCCAGATTTTCCCTGTGATGACAGTTCTCTGTACTACAGTCAGAGGCCTGATCGACATTACGAATGGAAGCGTCCACATGTAAGCATACATTCACTTCAGTTTCACGTGGAGCTTTCAATTTTTTTTATTCTAAATTTCATTTTTAGGAAATCTGTGATGACCCTCAATTATTTGTTGAGGGTTACTCTCGCTTTGACGTCCAACAGGGAGAACTGGGAGACTGCTGGCTCTTGGCCGCCGTTGCCAATCTGACTCTTTATAGGCGATTGTTCTTCCAAGTCGTACCAGAGGACCAAAGCTTCACCGAAAAATACGCCGGTATATTTCACTTTAGGTAACCAAAATGGCTCAATCTCTTACCATTTTTTTTTGAACATCAAATAACGTTTTCAGATTTTGGCAGTACGGACGTTGGATAGACGTCGTTATAGACGATAGACTTCCCACTTACAGGGGACAGCTTATATTTTTACACTCAACTGAGGAAAACGAATTTTGGAGTGCCTTACTCGAGAAAGCTTACGCCAAGTAAGTCGCTTCAAGCAAATTTCTACTTTACGTAATCAAGTAAACTTTTAGATTGCATGGCTCTTATGAAGCACTAAAAGGTGGTTCAACATGCGAAGCCATGGAGGATTTCACAGGAGGGGTAACCGAAATGTACGAGATGAACGCTAGTCCACCAAATCTCTTCAAAATTGTCGTCAAAGCTTACGAGAGGTCTTCCTTGATGGGGTGTTCTCTAGAGGTATTAAACTTCTGAGCTTTGGTAAACCATGAGATTAACTGTTTTTATTTGAATAAAATTAGCCAGATCCTAATGTTTTGGAAGCGGAAACTCCGGAAGGCCTAATCCGTGGACACGCCTACAGCATAACTCGAGTTAAATACGTCGACATACAAACCCCAAACACCGTTGGAAAAATTCCTTTGCTGCGTTTGCGAAATCCATGGGGCAATGAAAGCGAGTGGAATGGACCTTGGAGTGACAAGTAAATTTCTACCAGCCTAGAGTAATGAATATAGGTACGTGATTGTTGGATTTTTAGATCGCCTGAGTGGCGCTTCATCCCGGAACATGAAAAAGAAGAGTTAGGTTTGACCTTTGATAACGACGGTGAATTTTGGATGTCATTCAAGGATTTCCAAGAGCATTTTGATCGAATGGAAATCTGTAACTTGAATCCAGATTCCTTAACAGACGAAGAGGTGCAGGAAGGTGATAAGAAACGGTGGGAAGTATCCTTCTTCGAAGGTGAATGGGTGAGGGGAGTTACAGCAGGTGGATGCAGAAATTATTTAGGTATGTTATTTTTAGTACACTCGTCTCTAAGCACCCGGTAATTTGTTTTTTCATAACAGACACGTTTTGGAGTAACCCCCAGTATCGCGTCACGTTAACAGAAGTTGATGAAGGTGACGATGATGGTAAATGCACATTAATTGTTGCACTTATGCAGAAGAATAGAAGATCTCAACGTAATATGGGCATTGACATTTTAACCATTGGCTTTGCTATTTATTACGTAAGTTCAACTTACTCTCTCAAGAATTTAAGTAAATTAAAATTAATTCCAGCTGCCCTATCCTGATCGTGTCCCGAAACCTCTCGATTTGAATTTCTTCAAGTATAATGCATCCGTGGCCAGATCGCCGTCCTTCATCAACCTGCGTGAAGTCAGCTGTCGCTTCAAGCTACCCCCTGGAACCTACTGCATTGTGCCGTCCACGTTCGAGCCAAACGAAGCCGGAGAGTTCCTCCTGAGGATATTTTCCGAACACCAAAACAACATGGAGTATGTTGACAACTCAAGTTCTAATAGCGAACGTGGTTATAATTATGATACGCCTTATCCCGCCGCGAACTCGAATCTGTACTACGCAACTCCACCTCCTTACCCCACAAGCTCAGCTCCTCCTTATCCAACCCAGAGCTATCCTCTAAGCTCAGCTCCTTATCCAACGAACTCGGCTCCGTACCCTGCAAATCCACCCCCTTACCCTCCAAACGCAGCGGCTCCTTTCCCACCTTATCCCCCAAGTTCGTATCCTCATCCAGAAAACCCGAATCCTTATTACAGTAGTAATTACAATCAGAATTATAATTATAACCAAAGGTATAATTATTATCCTCGTTGAATTTAAAGTAACTGTTGATAAAAAAAAAAAACTAAACAGCTAATTAGGAAAGTGAGAATCTTTGCATTTAGATCTCAAGACATTTCGTTCGCATTTACGTGTAGGCAAAAGTAAATTTCCTCTACACTTAATCCTCTATTTAATCAGTGCTTCACTGCAAAATAAAATTCTAAACTTGAATTATTATAACTTATTTGAATGGTTTAGGTGGCGCCATCCTGCGACCTAACAGGTCGGTTTGATTGAAGTGGAGTTCTCTTCTGCTGAAATTGCAATTAAAACCGACTTGTAACAAATTTAATGTAATTTACTTAGTGTCTTTGGAATCTTGTTGCGAGTACCTGCAAAATATTGGTTATTTTTTTTTGCTTTAAAATTTTATAAGTCTGTTACAGCCAGGTTATAGCCAGTATTAAATAGATTATTCTGTTCAAGTAATTCTTACTTTTTTTTATATATTTTTTAAATAAAATGGTGAGCTTTTTGCATTCTAATAAAACCAAATCTTGTTTGGTTTGCTTTATATGTGATTTTGCTTTTATTTTATTTCTCGTAAGATATCAGCTTTTTTGATTTAGTTAAAATTTTTAAAACAAATTCTTGAGAGCACTTGCAATTAGCTCTGTTATTACTTATGGTTTTTAATGTCTATCAGTTACTTTCGATTCAGGTCAATGACTTTTTCTTCATTTTTCTTTGCATTTAATCCCTATCTCTGCATGTTATGATTAAAGGAAAAAGCACAGTTTGGATATGTACTATAATAAGGTGAACCTTTTTTCTCTTATTTATTGATGTTTATTTAACCAATACACGAACTAAATTTTATATGTACGTTATACCTACATTATATAATGTACAGCTTATGGACGTAACTACAAAGTAAAACGTAATAAATTGATTTAAATGCATTCAATTTAGTCGGAGAAGAATCTCATTTTTTATTTTAAAATACTCGAATTCATTTTTTATTTTTTTTATTTCTAAAATCTTTTCAATTTGGAAATTTATTTTCATTATTTATTTTTAGTCTCAACGACGCAAAACTAGATTGAAATTATTTTGTTATTAATTAAGAGTTTTATTAGCAAATGTTGCCTTGGTTAAAAAAAAATCGTTCTGTTTGGTCCTTTGTTTTAATTAAAAATGAACGAAAAGTAATTCTAAAATAACTATAAAAAAACTGTTTTTTTTGGGGTAAAAACTACAGTCATGGCCAGATGTATTAGGCACCCCTTAGTACTATGAGTATAAGTCAATGTACGAGGATTTAAATAAAACTATGTCCATTTAAATATTCAAAACAACCATTTATTTACGTATTTTAATATTTCGTTGCTCCACCATGTGCTTTAATTACTTCTTTAATACGAGCAGGTTGTTGACACAAGCTTTTGGCAGACTTCAGCAGGTATAGCTTCCTATTCTTTTATAATTTGGTTCTTTAATAGCGCTAATGATGCGCAGTTATGCTTTGATACATTACGTTTTAAAATGGGCCACAGGTGCTCTATAGGAGATAAATTTGGAGACTGTGGAGGCCATTCTAAAAATCGTACATTACATTCTGTAAACCAACGCGTTGTCTCTTTGGAACGATGGCAGGGCGCATTGTCTTGTTAAAAGTAATAAGCTGGATCACTATTATCGAATAATTTTAGTACAGAGGGTTCTAGTACTTCATTCAACATCGCTGTATACCGAGCGCTATTCATGCGACTTTCGCATAAATAAACTTCTCCAACGCCGGACGCCGACATGCGTCCCCAAACCATCACACTTCCGCCGCCAAATTTGACTATAGGTATGATACAAGAGGGGTCAAATGCTTCGCCCTTTCTGCGCCGTACGTACTGCGTCCCAGGTCGTCCAAAAAGCTAGAATAATTAAGAAAAAAAGGCGTGTTTTTATTTTGTCTTTTTAAAGAAATTGTAAGAAAATTAAGTGTAGTGTAATGTGATCACTAACTGAAAAAAATACTTTTCAAACCTACCTCTATGTTAGACTCATCAGATCATAAAACTTTTGACCAATCTTCAACAGACCAATGTTGAAATCTTCTTGCCCATTGAAGACGATTTTTCTTGTGGTTCTCTGTCAACAAAGGCTTCCGGCGGGCTATACGGCCACTTAAATTTAGTTCCTGGAGACTCTTCTGGCAGTTCTTGTCGAAACTGAAATTCTATGATGGACCCACAATTCACTTGACAAGTCTTTTGACGATTTTCGTCGATCTCGCAAGGCCATTCTTTCCAAATGTCTGTCATCTCGAGTTGTGGTAATGCGTTTACGTCCACTTTTTTTTTTATTTTCGTAAGAACCCGTTTCCCGGTAATGCTTTAACGTGTTCTGAAAGGCACAACGCGAACATTTAATTTTTTTTGCTATCACAGCGAAAAACCTAATGAATTCAACAGCACTATTTGACTTCTCTCGGCCGTCGATAACTCGCGTGTTTTTGGCATTATAAATTAATTGAACGCTATAACTTAATTTTTTTTTAAATACTAGAGTAAAAATAATGTAAAAGAGCAATTGCCTCAACGAGCATTACGAACGAACTGGTCTCAAAATACGAATTTCTTTTTTAATCCAATAATTAAGTAAATAAAATCTATTAAGATATAATTATATTTGTCAATGTAAGTAGGGGTTTAATCCTCATACTCATAAATTTGGCCGCTTTTAAAATCTGGGAATTTATTAGGGGTGCCTAATACATATGGCCATAGCTCTTTTTTGAATGCTTTTGTGATTAATTTTGTTTTATAAAATCGGACGAGGGTTTAAAAGTCCTACCAGGACCAGATACATACTTATCAGCACTACCATGTTTTGGATTTTTTCAGTACATTTCATTTCGTTAATGAAACATTTTCGTATTTAAAGGATTGCGCAATTATAACTTAATTCTATTCTATGACTTAAAGTAGTAGATGTGTCCATCAAGCTGTGCAACTGTTACTTAGTTAACAAATTAAAACTTGTTGTGTTTATTTAGTGATACGACTGAGGTTTACACTTCACGCTTATTAAGTTGTTTGCTTCGTCAATATGTCAATTACACTCTCAAGATATAATCACTTTTTTTTTGTACATATTGAACAGTGAAGCTTTCGAGTTTCTGGACACTCGAGCATTCAGTTTCATGTAAATATTTTGCACGATCAAGATCTGAGTCTGCACGCCATAAACCATAAGCAAATTTGCTTTTTAAAGATATTCATTACTGAATCAGTTAAATTTTTATTATCGTGTTAAATCTGAGCTGCTTACTAATAAACTTTCGGCCTCAGTCTATCACTGAATATCCTGTTGCATGCTCTAAGAAATTACCCAAATAGAGTATGACGGTGTAGGTATCTGTAAATGTTTATATGTTATTTTCGAGTTGCGAATAATAAATAAAGAAATGATGAAAGTTCTGCATTGTCATTTTAACATGTTACGTCTATAAAATAATAACCCACCTTCAAGGCCCTTATCAGAAAGTATTAACAGAGTTTTTATAATTTTAGAGAAAATGACGAAGACGTCGGCTATGGCGAACTGGATAAACGGGTGAGTATAGTTTTAAGTTACCACTAGCCATAGGCTTTGCTTTTCTAGTCGATAACTTGCAATGTAATGCATGCAAAGTTTGAAGGAAGGAAAATGTAAATCTGTTGTAGAATACGATGGCCTTGTCGATTGCAATTTTAGATAGAAACGCTTTCTTAAAACTCATTCATTTAATTTGTATAAGAAAAGATATTTTTCAGTTATTATCTACTGACAAAATTTGAGAACCAAATTATTTTCTTATATTGCTACATCTCTATCAAGGTTATAGCAAAAACTTGTATAGAAAAAGGTTTTGGCTACGTATTTTAAAAATTCTATAAGTGTTTCAAGGGGAACGTGTTAGCAAACAAAAGTTTTCTATATCTAGGCAACACATCCAACAAATTTGTTTTCCATTGAAACACCATGGATATCGATTTCTTTTCGTAAGCGCGCTGCATACTTTAGACGAGAGATGGATGCACCAACATTTTTAAGCGTTTTTGTCAAGTATTAATTTAATTTTAACTAAATTGAATAGGTAACTAATTTATTAACGTTCATTAGCGTTTAAAAGAGAGAAGTTTGAAACACAATTTCTAAGAGTAAATAAGGGCTTGAGAAAGTTGCAATTTAAATATATACACTGTGCGTCTATTTAAGCAGAATACTTAATTATTTTCCTGAATGTTTGAATTAAAAAAGAAACTGTATATTTATTCTATTTCATAATTAAAAAAAATATGTATAAATTGAAGCAACTACTTATTACAATCGAAATAATTACAATAAAGTAAATAAATATATATATATTTGTACATTTTCACTTCAATTGACGTGTAATGTTTTTAACACGTGACCATTTTCCATATTCATCGATTTTTTTTATTTAATTTTCATTTGCTAAAGTTTTTTTTTTTTTAATTTTCTAACGATATTTTTTTATTTTCATTTGAATGGTCCGGTTTAAACTATTGACCCCCAGCTGCCGCCAAAAGTTGTAAGTTCTATGTATATATTTTTTTTCACACACATCATGATTCAGCACGTGTAAAATCTATGGGCAAGGAGATTCGAAATTTGATTCACTACAATGTACATTAGCAAATCATCGTCATCATCTGCACTGTACCTGTACACGCTTATATTTGCAATATAATGTACAGTCGTGGACAATTAAAAACGAACGCAGGAGATAAGGACGAATTTGCATTTCGTTCTTTTTTAACTGTCCACGACTATACATATATGTAGAATGATGAAAGAAGACTTAGCTAATAGTTTTATTTAAATTCTGTGGCTTTTTTTAAATATTTTCTGTACATCATTTACTTTCAGGATATCATCGGAAAACATTCCTAGTTAGGTTTGAGGTGGTTTCTTAACTTTCTAATTTAAATTTTAGGTGAAAGAACGTCCACCCACATCCGAGGAAAGGGACGCGGAAGACAAGGTGTATCAATTTTTCTTGAAACTTGCTGGAGAAGACCGGGAAGTGGATTGGATGGAACTGAAGAACATACTCGATTTTGCTCTGAGAGAAGGTGAATTTCGTAAATATTTTAGCTTTCGTATAGTGGTCTGTACTTTACGTATTGTAATGTTTGTAACCTGTGCATGCTTTGTGCTTTGCGCTGCATTTCCCCAATTAATGCTTCAAAGTTATTATTTTATTTAATTAATTCTTTGTTCTCTGTTCATATTAAATATTTTCACTGAAATAAAACTGTTCACAAACACAAATTTACACCACCAAGACCTGCATTTGTATTTGTAAGATGATTGACAGCTGCTTATTTTACAATAATCCAAACATGTATCTGTGTGTATACAATTGTTATTAACGCAAAGTAAATGTATAAGAATGCCTCTGGGATTAAAGGCATGCTTTGCGGGGGATATTGTTTTGGTCGAATCCGGGACAGTTGTGAACTTGCACATTTGCTAAGAGATACATGTTCTTATGTTTGAATCTGCAAATTAATCTCTCAGTGTGCATAATTAACACCAATTAATTAAATTTGGTTCCGCAAATGTATCGAGGGCGCAAATCTGCATGGGTGCAACTGTCCCGACACCTTTCTGGTCTGTTTATATTGGGCACTTATAACATTTTTACCATAAACCACATTTTGTCTCTTCATTTTCTGCACTTATTTGGTTTTCTTTCGGCTGTACGTTAACTATCGAATGCATTTTCATAATAATACACTCGTCATCTTCGAATTGAGACAAACCACAAGCTACAAACTTTCCATGGGCTAACAACAACTCTTAAGGTTTTTGGAATGTGGATTGCACGTCCTAACACAATAGTGAATAGAATTTGTGGTTCCTGGCTTAAGTAGTATTTATGGCTGTAGAGATGCCACTTCACAAGATGGACACGAAAGGTGTGGAAGCAGGAGGACCTGGCGGTGGTCAAGGTGAAGAATCGTCTTGCAACAATCTGATACTACCGGCGCTGTCGGCTTTATGCTGCGTGCTTTGCCTGACTTTGTGCGCGAAAAAAGATCAACAGGGCCAACAGAATCCCAATTTGGCACCGATGGCTACTGGTTTACTAGCGAACTTATGTTCGAACTGCCAAAATAATGCCGCGACAGCCGCAACTACAACAACAACGACCCATAATAACCGCACTTATAATAGCATCGATAACGAAATTGTATCTGCGCCTCCACATCCGTCTTCCTACGGTAGGTCAAGAACGGCTAAGCATAGTTTGTGATCGTAGATTGAGTTTGATGTTACCTTGTGTTTTTGCCTCCTGTTAATTTCAAATATATACATCACTTGCCTTGCTTTTTAAGTAGCGAGCTTATTGCACGAATTGGTAAAGTTGAAGGCGTAACGTTACAGTAACTTCACGTTTTAGAAACAAAGAACAGGGGATTTTCAAACGAGGTTTGCCGAAGTATGGTCGCCATGTTGGATACAGATCGGTCTGGAAAGTTGGGATATGAAGAATTCAAAATCTTATGGGTGGATATTAGGAACTGGAAGGTAAAGTCTTTAATGAAACATATAAGCTCACCTGAAATGGTTCATTGGTATTTCTTGGATATTGAATTGCCTGTTGATCTTCTTCCTTTTGCTGACGGTTCGCCCTTGATTACGTGTGATTAGGGTTGACGCTGTTTCTTAAACAATGCGATCGGTGTGGTAAGGCCAAAAGAAGGAGAAAGGAGATCAGTGGAGTTTCACCTTGGAAACCAATAAGTACCAATGGATTAAGGCCTCGAAAGCCTTGGAATGAAGTGAAGAAATGGTTCCGTACCATTTTGGAAGCTAAAAGCGATTCCTTTGACCTTTCACTTTTGAATTTAGGAAGGAGATATATAATAATATTAAATTAAAGCCTAACTTTATTTTCGGTGTTCAATTTGTGAACGTCTTACAGGTGCATTTCTTATTTCTGTAATTTCTTCTTTGCTTCCAGAGCGTCTTCCGATTATACGATCGTGATAATTCAGGGACTCTAAACGGATTCGAGCTCCGCCAAGCTTTAAACTCTGCAGGTTACCACCTCAACAACCACATACTGAACATTCTGATGCATCGTTACGGTAACAAAGAAGGCACCCTCGAATTCAGCGACTTCCTCATGTGTGCTGTGAAACTGAAAACTATGATAGGTAGGGGCAGTATTCTCACATGAGACTATTTTTTTTGTAAATACATGTGCGCGCTGTATATACATATTTTAACATTTATTTACAGTACAAACAGGTCGTATTAATGAAGAGCAGCTAATTCGAGAATTGCAGGAAGAAAGTGGAAACAACGATAGGTTTGTACTTCGAAGTGTAAAAAAAACGCTATCTTAACATTAACTGCATTGCGTTTATACACAGGGTGATAACAAAACTTTCTTGGTATCGATACTTTTAAAATAACTCAGTAACGCAATTATTGAAAAGATTTTATTCTTCAAATTGCTTATTACAGTCTTTAGAAATTTGCCTATGCGGGCAGGGCATAGAGTACTACCAATATGGCTTTATTTTTTATTTGCATGTCATTTGCATATGTCACCAAATGAAGCACATATCCTAGTAAATTTCTGAAAGCACTAATAGCATGGCACTGTTGCTTCTTTCACAGGTCACGTAGGTGCGTTGGAACTTCACTACTAAAAACTTACACAGGGTGTCTTTACTATAGATAAAATTTCTGATGTTGTTTTTGTATTTCCAGGTATTTTCAAGGAGAAAGACCCTGGCAATACCAATAACGCCACGTTCACCCTGGACGAATGGGTCGAGAAGACTCTATATTCATAGACTTCGTTTACTTAGTTCTCTTGCACCCACGATTTCTTCCTTCCCCCCCAGTTAGTGTTCTACTAAAATTAAAAAATTGTTCTTGCATCGAATATACTTCATCGAGTTAATGCATTTCTGATAGATGATGATCCAGCTTCTGAGTTCGAAATTGCGAGCGCTTCAGTTAACAGCACAAGTGACGTGTCTTATGTAAAGTAGTAGATTCTTTTTACAATGAATGTTTAAAGATTAACCCAACGTTTCACTTAATACTTAATACTATTTTTACATGTTAATATATTTATTTTATCAATTTTTAAATAAAAGGTTGTATTAAATTAAAAAGGTTTTGTTTTATTGAGTCACAAATGTTCCTTTGACTATAAGACCATATTTTTCCCCACAAACAGAACAACTTTATTTACATATCTAAAATAGAATTCGCCAGATATTGTTGATCAAGTGTGACTAATTTTGTGGTCACCAAGAACATCATCTGTACATTTATATATCGTATGAGTTTACTTCTGTAAGCTTTAAAATTTGATTGATTGATTTCAATCAAAATATGTTCGTGCTTAAGACTTCCTATAACATAAAACATTTTACATTTATATTATATAAGTAAATTAATTTAGAATCGGAAAAGAACGCAAAAGCTTACGTCAGTAGAAACTTTTGTTAATATTAAAACTTAATAGCGAGGAAATTACTCAAAAAAACCTTTATTATTCTCTAGACGTACCTACATTTATGTATTTATTTATTCTTGTTAAGATTTAGAAGTACAACACATTTCTATTAGCATTCGCGAAGAGTACGAATGACATCACGTACGGTATTTTCATCACCGCGTAATCACGATTAAAGACATGTGAGTCATCCAGGTAAGGGCCCCCAAGACATTTGACAAATAATGACTCATTTGCGCCGTTTTTTTTTTATAGTTCTTCTTTGGGTTGATGACATGCGGCGGTAACAGGTGTGCAAAAGTTGTGAAAGTATGAAGCCTATATAAATTCCACGAACTGTGCGAATGTAAGACGTTTACACGTAAAAAAAATGTAGGATTTGATAAATGTGCCACTGGGTAGGTACGGCTGGTCGAGAAGAATTCAAATGATTTATTTATTTGGGTATTTCAGATATTCCGCTTTCACATCAATAAATTTATTTGCACAATTTGTCGGAAATAATTTAATAAAATTTATTATAAATACAGAATATGATACAATGTGTAAACCGATTTGTGTAGCTTAATATGATAGGCACGAGAAAGAAAGGAATATATTACATTGGGGTAAAGACAAAGACTCCTACAACTAGTCACTCTTTTGCAGTCGTTTTCATTAATAAGTTATTTATCCTTCTTTGTTTAGCCTTTCATGTAAACTACTGTGTTATATAAATCAATTTACACATTGTACAGTAACTTCCAGTTGCTACCAATTAGACACATACCAACACTGACATTTAAATGCTAATAACTCATCCAGTATTTTTAAACTCGTTTGTCTCAGAGTTATCGTATTCTTTCTCCTAGCTGAAAATTATATGCCCAGCGTATTATTTTACTAACTAATTTCAATTTTCTACAGCGTAAATGAAGTCACACGCTCCTCTGTAATTAAATATTTATCATCCTCTGTTAATGAACGTGTTTCTTTATTGTGATTACACGCTGTGAACTAGAAGCGCTTCACTATAATTTAACTAAAATGGTCGTTTGTCACATGAAATTTCAACATAATGTGATGGTTCTTGGTTCTTATGAATGTATTTATGGCAGCCTAATTTAAATATCTTCGGATATACTGATAGCGTTTTCGACTGATTGCTCCAGAGCACTCTGAGAGTATCTCTTTCCTATGTTATTACATGAGGTTAAAACAAGGCGGAAATAATTTGAGATTGTTTTAGAGCAAAACGCTATAAGATGTGTAACGTTAGAAGAAGGTTTTGGCGGCAGTGATAAATGACTTTGTGAAAACAAAGGATCAACCTTAAAACGGTTCCAAAGCAACGTGGATGTTTTAAATATTTTGGTGCCTATTATACTAGTTGTTCAATCACCAGACGTACGTAAGGCTTTTGAAATCCATATTAGTTCAATCTTCCAAAATCACACCGTGGATTACATTCGCTTTTTCTGAAGTGGATCTTCTGATATGATGTTCATCATTGACTTCTGTCTTTGTCTCCTTCAATCCGGCAACTCGATTTTTTGTAGCTGAATATGAACGCCATATACAGTCTGTTTGATTTTAGCTGTCACAGCAGATATCTCGGCTATTGGTACAGATACGACAAAACATTATAGAAAAAAATTTGTTCTACATTTGGTTTTCTATTATCTGCCACAGCCAAAGAAACAATTGAGCATCAAATGCATTAGATGTAGCAACGATATTCAAATTTTTAAATGGAAGGTACCCAAGTTTATTGCGTATTCTGAAACTGTAAGAAATTCTCTTTACAACCATATATCATATGTCATAATTATTTAATCAATTAAAAACATAAATGGATAATTAAGTAACAAATGCACGTTTAGGCGAATTGCACACATTGCTTTGAGAAGGTAGGCGTGAAAACAATTGCTATAGCTTTAGTGTTAAACTAACTAAGTAAATTCCCACGTATTATTATTTTCATCTTAAGTAACACGAAATGGGTGATAATTATTGTAATGATGAAAATATGGATATGCTAATTGTGTACATCAGAAGCAATGCCAATAATAGAGAAGCTTGTGCGATGTATCAAGCTATGTATCCAGAAAGGAGACATCCACATCCTCGTACTTTTACAAGGCTCGAAAGTAATTTACGTAGAAATGGATGTTTTAATGATCAGGTACGAAGGGCAAGAAATAGACGTGCCGCAAATGATGAAGATATTTTAGTGTTGGCGTATTTTACATCCGCGGAATTCAATACATCAAGCGGTAGCTGATTTAGGAATAAATCAGTATAAAATATTTTCTATACTGAAAAAACATAAAATGACTCCGTATAAAGTTAAATTAGTGCAAGGTTTAAGAGCTGGTGATTTTGACAACAGGACGATATTTTGTAATTGGCTTAAAAATAAAAATTTATTAAATTTAATTCTTTGGGGCGATGAATCTAATTTTAATAATAACGGAATTTCTAATAAAAAAAAAACGATTATTTCTGGGATACGGAGAATCCACGTCAATTTCGGGAATGCAGATTCCAAAACAGATTTTTAATTAATGTATGGCTTGGCGTAATAGGCAATACTATAATAGGTCCCTATTTTTATGAAGGATCGCTTAATGCGGAACGATATGCCGGTTTTCTTCTGACAGAATTCGAAGATTATATGGATGATGACCCCTAGAAGTACGTCGTAATATGAGGTTCCAACAGAATGGAACACCTCCCCATAATGCACGATATGTCAGAAATATTTTAAATGAAAAATTTGGTGCAAAAGGGATAGGAAATGGTGGCCCCATCAATTGGCCAGCAAGACGCCAGATCTCTCTATTTTAGATTTTTTGTATGGGATTTCTGAAACAAAAAGTTTATGTTACGTGTCCACAAGATCTAGACGATCTTAAAAATCGTATTCGTAGAGCTTGTCATCAAATAACTCAGTACATGTTGCAAAAAGTGAGAAGAAACTTAACAAACAGATCTCGATAATGTATCGTAAACAACGGAGGTCACTTTGAATAAAAACTCTAGATATTATGAACTGAAATTTTAAACCTATTTTACATATTAATTTATTGTTATTTTGTTCATGTTGTTATGTTGTATGTATTTATGTTGTCAAGACAATATTAAAGAACATTGTTCAACTCGAAGCTGACAAGTAATTTCATTTGTTTCACAGCCTGATTTTAATTATTAATTAATTATCGATTTATGTTCTTAATTGATTAGACAATTATAACTTATGATATATCGTCGTAAAGAGAACTTTTTACAGATTTAGAAAACGTAATAAAATTGGGTATGTTCTATTTACAATTTTGAATGTATTTGCTACATCTAACACATTTGATGCTCAATTGTTTTTTTGGTTATGGCAGATAATAGTAAACTAAATGTAGAATAACTTTTCTTCTATAACATTTTGTCGTATCTTTAACAATAGCCGAGATATCTGCTGTGACAGCTAGAATCAAACAGACTGTATACTCTGTTCACGATCTTTTTGCATTCAGAGTAGGCCGTGTTAGGATGACATTTTTGTTGGTACCACTTATGGTACTTGTCAGAAATTTGATTGATGTTCATTTTTAATTTTGTGGTTACGTTTCTGAAAACTGCCACTGCCAATGTTGCCAGTTCAATTGTGCAGTACAAAGTATTCCATGAAAACGAGAAATATCGTCCCGAACAAACGTTTAATGATTAATTACTTTTTTCATTGAGAAAGTTTGGGGTGAGGTGTGTTGTTTGCGTGTTCTTAGTCAACAATTGTGCCACAAAGCGAAGAAGTGTTTCTTTATTAACAAATGTGACTCCAGATATGATAATAAACAATAATGTCAGAATGTTTGTTTGTGTTTTCATAGAATCTTGTGCACACTGGTGTGGCTAAATGGATCTTGCTACTTGTGGAGCGGGTGGAGAGGTGTATCGGATTGGGCAATCCGTGAGGATGGCTTGTTCAGCCAGGAGTTTTTTTTCGGACTTGTTCAGACCGAAGAACTGTTGCTCTCAGGTCCTGGATGGTCTTATTATAGGGTTCGCGGCCATTCTCGCCTCACTGTCGCAGAAGGGGTGAATACTCGAGGCTGGAATGAATTTCTGAAGGGGATTCGAGTTTGGTGTCTGGCAATGGTGTAGAAGTGCGCTGCAGGTGGCGCAGAAGCATTATATGAAGGGGTATTTAAATAACAGGATCTTCTTGCTGTTGTCGGTGTCTCAGAACCTTTTCCATTACCATATTTATGTAAAATATCTTATCATTTTTCTCGAGAAGACCATAAGCTAGATCTCATTTAAAACTCTGTCTATTTTCACTATCTCCTCCAATACGCTTCGGCTAACACTAGAATTCTGCAAATCTGCTTATATTTGTGCATATTCGTGGCTATTAGTTTTGACTGTTAAAAGGATCGTCGCAGTCTATTTATAAGTTTTACAGATATACATGCGTTTTCTACACTATCAAATTTTGATGCCAAATTAAATGTTCCCTATTCCCCTTCCGTTGATTCCATAGAAGAATCTGATTCATCATCAATTTCTGATTCTGAATCAGATTCTCCTAAGGGAGTAATGAAAGGAGGAATATTTTCAAACGAAAAATTTCCCATATGTTTCGTCCAGTCTTCCGAAATTAATTTTTCACAATGATTACAAAAATTTTGCCACATGTTGGGGGTACATTTTGAAAGAGCCTGACGCCATAAATTTGCAACCCTACCTTTCGATACTGGTTGCGAATATATGTGCTTATTGTAAAAGCCTTTGCACTGCCTCCATGCAATCTCAATAGGATTGTATTGATAATGGTATGGAAGCAATCTAAGAACTTCATAACCGTGCTCCTTCAAAATTACGTCAGTCGCATACCGTTTTGTTGTTCCGTCTATTCTGCAATGCTTAATTAATTCCCATAATTGTTTTTTTGTAATTTTACCCTCAATTTCGACATTGTGTTTAACCAACCACTCCTGGATTTGATTTTTTTACAGGAAAATGTGGGTAGTTTGTCCAACTGCACCGAGTGATACGGTGCATCATCACCACATATTTTCGTTGCAACTTGCCTAGTGCAGGAATAAGCTGATTAACTACCCAATTTTGAAAGATTTCTGCATTCATGTTTTTATGGTAGTCTCTGTCATTGTTCGTCAAGTCAAGTAAGAAGTCACACCCTTCCAAAAAGCCAAGTTTTGTTCCCGCATACAAAATTGTAAAATGTTTCCCTTCACTTTTAATTTTGGCTGGGTTACTTTTCAAATCTGTTTCGTATAGTATATCCATCGACGAACCGCAGACCCATTTTGGTAGATTCACATTTCATCGAGGTATACGAATATTATATTTTCACTAGAATTTTGAAACTGTAAGAATTTGCTCAAAAAAGAAATTTTGTATGCAACGATGTGTTTTTGTGCACATAAAATTTTGCGTCCGATAACCAATTTGGGTCTGTAACCCATGGATTTCATAATTTTGAATAAAGTTGTTCTTCCTCCTTTAAATTCCAAAGTATCGCAAGCGTCTGTAAGTAATTTGTCCAAAGTGAAATATTCATTTTTCAAATTATATTGCCAAATTAGTCGTTGCAAATCTCTCCGAAACATGTAATTTGTAAATATATCCGTCTTTTTACGTCTGCCAGATGAAGATGTTTTCAAATTGTCAGGTCCTGCTTTCAAAATTTTAGTTATTGTTCTTTGCGAAATCTAAAACATACACATACCTACATTAGAAAATGGGGCTCATTTAATTTATGTAGGCCTTACTCTATGTGTATCTATCAACCTGCTTACAATTTCATCTTGTGTGAAATCTGGACGATCCTTTTTATAATAATTGTAGGCTTTTTTTATGGCTTGTTTGGTTTGCCCGCTTATAATTTTTGGCATTTTGTCAGGATTAAAAATGTAATAAAATAATTAGTTATTTGTTTTAAGTTACTTTGATCATGGCATTGTAGTTCAAGTTTATTTAAATATTGGCAACATAGTCAGTACAGCTGACGTGACAATGTCATAATTTTTTTCTCGTCAGATTTTGACTACCTTCAAAATACATGCACGTAACATAACGAAAAAAAAACATGGCCCACTAGAACGCAAAAAGATCATGAATGGATATTAAATGTCATTCCCAATGCCTTCTCCTTTAAAGAAGGAGTTGAGCCAAATCGAAGTTTAACTAAAATTAATTTTCAATTTTGCTATTACAACTTCACATTAAAATACTTTGTAGCTAAACTACTAAAGCAAGGATTTTACGAGACGTAGCCCTTCGGAAACTTTTTAGTTTATTGAGTCCATTATCGGATTCTATCTGTACGCCGGGTCATAACACGGCAGCCGACGTGCAATTCATTAGGGAAGCTTTTAACCCTAATGTAGATTGATGCGAGATGTCAGGAGTACACGCGACCGACCGCTGGTCAGCCGCATGCGGTGTAGGGTGACCGGCCCCCATTAGTCGGGGGTTACCTGTATTAAGTGATGACACGAGTATGGAATTAAATTAAAAGAACACGTCTGCGTTGGGGGAACGTAGGTACAGAAAAAGTCACCTTTAAGTCTGATGTATTATTAAATGACTCGGCGCAGTGATAAATGAAAAATACCGCAATAAATAATAGTGCTGCCTTGCATTTAACTTGATTACAAATACACAAAGTGTCCTAGTTAGGAAGAGAGGAAATTTAATACCGTAACGGTTGCATGAATGCAAAATTCTACATTATTCATATGGTTGCTGGACATGGTGGCCATAATTCTAAAACTCTCTTTAGTGACTTACGAGTATGTTATTATTATTCTGCTTCTGCTAAATGGCATTTTGAAACGAAAATTCTTTACGTATTAAAACACAAATGATTAAGACAATGAAAGGCCATGTAGAGCTCAAAGGAAAAAGAAACCTGCAGGTCTTTTGAACGAATTCCAAAGGAAGAACTGTAGAAGGTTTCTCGACATATTGTTTAACATTGCAACTTAAAGTGGAGGAAGAACCATGATCCCATATGGTTCAAATAGATAACGATAGAACGGAAAGGAATATGCAAAAAAACAATCCAATGGGCAAAAGATCTCTCGGCCGTCTACAAATTCAGGTCAAAAGAACTATAACATTGGATATGAATTCGCAATTACTAAAGCAACAAAGTTTGAACCTGTGTTATTTTCGTTCGCTTTCGTATTTAAAAGGTTAAAATGGATCTTTGGCATTACATGTATTTAAGCGACACCATTGTTCTTAAAAAAACTGATCACAGTAATTCGTTAAGACATGTGAGGTCTTCCTTTTCATGGCGCAACTACGAAGTCTGCCCTGTAATTTTCAAACAAAGGCAATTATTAACGACATTAACATAACTATTGCTTGTACCCGAACATGTACTTACATTTAACAACTCGTAAATCATTGCGGGCGCAATTTTCGTCCTCGATTGTGAGAGTTTCTCTTCGGATGTGGCTTCACTTATTAAATTTTCAAAGAGTAAAATTAAGAGTTTGTTTCATAAACTACGAATTTAATTAGGGAAAGCATTTAGGTACAGGTAATTTAATTTCTACGTCCTACTCTATACATTTCTTGATACGTTTGTATTTGCCTCAATAATTTCGTTAAATGAATGGCAGCATTGGGATCGTTGTAGTCTTTGTAACGATACTGTTGCTGCTGCTGCTGCTGATTAATTGCGATGGATGCCACACTGGCTTTTTCCTTGAGCAGTTTGACTTGTTGCTTTAAAGACACCACCTCCTTGTACAACGCCATCACCATCGTTATCTCTTCTTCTTTTTTATTTAGGCTGCGCTCCAAGTTTTCTAGCTCTTTTAAAGTTTCCTCGTCTGCCTCTCCTTCCACTTCGTTTACTTTCTTGAACAGATCTTCGTAATGACTAAAAGTTTGATGAAATCAAAATTGTTTTACCAGTTGTGCTTATAAATAGACTTACATGTTTAAACTTTGAAATTCATCATGCAGGTTCATAAGGACGTCTTTCAAGTTTTTTTCTTTGCCTCTAAGAACGCTGCTTGGTTTGGCCTCAACGCTTTTGTTGATTCGTGGTATACTCTGCCTAATTTTTCTTGATGTGAAAGATAATCGTGGTCGAAAAATTCTATTTTGCATCTAAAAATACGAAATAGCTTATCTTTTTATCACCCTTAGAACAAAATGTAAGAAAATTAAGGGAGACAAGTGGAATTACCTGTGAGACTGTGCTAGTGGAAAAGTTATTAGCCTGATACCTGCTGAGTACTTGTTGGAAACCAATACCATGTTGAGGTATACATGTACAATTCTTATGATTCGCAGGATCTACCGTCCATACCGTAGATTGATGACCTATACGCTAGAAAATACATACCGATAATTAATTACAGTTTAATAAACGAATTTTCTGGCAACTAACGTTGGTGTCACCTGACGCACCATTCATCGAATCATTCTGGACGGTTTTTGATTCCTCTTCGACTTCCATCGACTCATCGCAAGGCTCTTCCGGTATTTCTTTAGCCATTTCTTGCAACTGTTGGTAGTTCAGGTTGTTCCTAATTAAGGGACATTGCGGTCGCCCGTATCTGAGAAATTTGTGAATTCGGAAAAAAGCGTTAAGATTTATTACTAGCTTACCCTAAGCGAGAACCCAGTGAAGACACAAGGGTCGTGAGTGGTTTTGGATGAAGCTTCTGTGCCGCTAATCCAATATTATGCGCGAGGGTTGGGGAGATACCCGTGATGGGTTGGCGAGTCTTGATGATGCTCATCACTTGCTGGATGTTAATTCCTATGTTATGACTGGGACTAGTTGACCTGGCCGCGCAAAATGGTATCGAGTGTAGATTGAATTGTTTCATGTAGGTCTTCGCCACCTGCTTCATTTTCGAAGCGATTGTGGGTAGCTCATAGCTTTTCGAGCAAGTACTAAAACAGTCCACCAGTCTTGGAGCATTGGGTTCAAAATAACCGTGCTCATCTATTGGTGATAGTATTCGGCTGTAATTATATGGTTCGGGTGGTTTGCTTTCAAAAGTCTGTGAGGATACCTCGACTGGGCATTGGGTTACCCCAGCGGAAATTATTTTGCTCCCCTTATCTTCTTTTGGTTTGCCTTTATTTTCCTCGGCGTTACTCGAATCGGTTTCACTCCCCTTGGCCGCCGTGTTATGGTAAATTTCAACTAGCTTATCCGTATCCAAGTTTGTGTTGAGAAGCTTCGATTGCCTTTGCTCCGTGCAGACTTTCGAATTTTGTCTCGGCCTCCTAATTTGCTTCTTGGATTTCTTCGGCGATAATATCGAATTCGAATCCTTGCCTAGCATTTTCACCGGTTCGATTTTAAACTTCTTCTCCGTGTGTTTTGCACACGATTTAATGTGTTTCTTGTTTGTGATGTTCACCGTGATCGTGGAGTTTTGCAGTTTGCCGGCGGTGTTTTTCTTCTTCGATTTCTTTTTCGGCCCCGATTTTGATTTTGTACTGAGAACGGAGGTACTGAAAATCCTCATTTCATCAACACTTTTGTTTTGTTGCGATTCTTCCTGGAGGTTTGATAAATTTCTTGATATTTCCATACGAGCTTGTGCTTTCGAATTGTATTTTATGTTGTCCACGTTTAAAACTAAAAATACAAAAGAAATGAACAAAACGTACATACTTACGTAGAGTACTATCAAAGAAGTAAACTTGGCACAATGAAAAATTTTACTTGGTTCGTCGTCACCACAAGCCGAATCCCGTAACATTCTTTTTTTACTCGAAGATGGGCGAGTGTTCTTTTCCAAGTGCAGATGTAGTTCTGATAAACGATTTACTGAGTTTGTGATGCCAGTCAAAATATTATTAATTGTTTGCACTGCGGCACCACTGCTATCTGTACCAATAGCCTGAGAATTTTGGCGAACTGGTAACACCCCCACGTTCTCCTTTTCCTCATCACCTTTTCCAAGCACATTTTCCCGAGAGTGAGTCGGAGAGTCGTTTGCAGACTGACTTTTCCGCTGTCCATCCGCACCCAATTCCTCGTCACGTTTATTATTTAATTCTGAAACACATCAGTTATTTTTCGGGAATTTTATTTGGTATGGTTTTACCTCTTCGTAGATTTGTTTCTGTGAATTGTGTTGTGGGGGAGACATTTACGGTGCTGAACACAGTTTTCTTCGTGCGACTTTTTGTGGGTGCAGTTTTATTTTGATATATTTTTTTCATTTGATCCAATTGGTCTTTTAAAGTGTTGCAGCGATTTTCGGCGATTTCTAACTGCTCCTCCATTTCTATTGGATACAATAATTAAGTACATAGACTTATTTTAAAAGAAACAGATAAAACAAAGACAGCAAATGTAGGCAAAGTTTATTTCCTGTAGGAGTCGAAAGACGTTGTGTTTTAACTTCTGCAGCTGGTCATTTTTTGAAAAAGATTCTTGATCAATGAATATCAGGAAATAGCAATTTTTTTCACATAATCAAGATCAACTTCGCGAAATCTATTTTCAAATTGTAAACTATCTATCATCAGAATAGCTTTGTTTAAATACTTTAGGTTGTTTCAATGAAATGTCAAAATTTTGACATTGCTCTCTCTAAAATCATGTAAAGTATTAAGGCAATAGTAAACAAGGAAACTTCATTCATTATAAATTTACTCATTTCGTATTAAAAAAAATAATGGCTGAAGGGAACGCGTCCGCCCAAAATTCGAAGTGCCATGTCGTATTTCTGCACAACCGTTTGAGGAAATCACTTGAAGATCGTTACGTAATCGACCTGGCAAAAGGTTTGAAACAATACGGCCACGAAGTTACGATATTAACATCATATCTTGACGCGAGTAATTGTTACGAAGAAGTTCATGTGAGTCCAAAAAATTTGCCTTGCGCCATTTTACTTATGCCAAAATAATGTTTTAGCCGGAAATTGGGATGCTAAACGTACGGTATTCAGGATGGTTCCTACCGAAGCGTTGGTTCATATTAAAGGCACTCGTAATGGCCATACGCATGTGTGTATTTCCACCGAGACCGTGGCCCAAGATAGTAGTGCTAGACACCAACACAATCATACTCTTCATTCTCTCAAAAATAACGAGCTACAAGACGATTTTCCTAACGCATTTTTCCGCACTTAAAGAACTGGATTACTTTTCCAATTACATGAAAGTAACACCGGATTTATTTACGGCCAAAACCATACGTCATGCAAATGAGATTGTCGTCCAAACAGAATGTTTGGGGGAGGTCTTCAAGAGGTCGTTTCCAAATTTCCAGAAAGAATTAAAATATATTTGCCCGTGCGTTGACACGGGTGCATGGCTCGAAGAGTGCATCGATATCACGAGAATCGTTCCGGATTTGCCAAAAAATTGTCACTTGTACGTCGTATTTGGGCCATACAAGAAGCGCTCCAATTTCAGGTTAGCTCTGGACGCGTTCGAAAATTTGTTAATGATCGTAGAGGAAAACTTAAAAGACAAATTGCACTTGATCATAGGCGGAAACTGCTCTGAAAAAAGACCCGACGAGATGATCTACTACGACGAACTCATGGACGTGATGAAGGAAAAAGCTTTCGGCTCGCAAATTACCTTCCTTAAAGACGTGTCGGTGGTGCAGAAGAAAACTTTGTTGAAGAAATGTGTGGCCTTGCTGGCTCCTGCGAAGCATGATTTTTTTCCCGATTCTGTCCTGGAAGCCTTGGCGATGGGGAAGCCCATAATCGCCGCGAATTCCGGTTTTGCCAGGACGGTCGTGACGCATAGAATTTCGGGAATATTAGTGGACGCTGATGCCTATAAGTTTGCGGCCGCTATGCATAAAGTCTTGGTGAATCCGATGGTGCAATTATTTATTAGCGAAATGGCGGCCGATTTGTATCGGAATAAATTCTCATTCGAAATTTTGGCGAGGAAAATTAACAGCCTCGTCGTTAAGCATGTTAACGACGGCGTTTCTTTTCAAGTTTTAAAATAAATTCTGAGTGCAATTACACTGTTAGTATTCTTGTTTCATTTTTTTTAAGTTTCTCCAATAAGAAGCTATGACTAAAGCTATGCTTAGGTTTGGCAATTCTGGGTGCTCATTCAAATCCAGGCTACGAGGAAACATTTTTGTGTTTCAGCCTCTGGCCAGGGCGTTTTTTGCCGTTGGTCGAATCTACGAATGACTAACATAACTGGCCAAAGTAAGAAAAACGGGCCCGTTTGGGTATTTCGATTGATACAAAAATTTCTAACTTTGATTGGCTGGTTTCGTCTTTTTTAGAATCGGCCGACAACACACCAACCAAAGGCAGAAACTTTTCTGAAATTTAACCAAACCGATCAAATCAATTCCTGGATTGCCTTATTACTGTCACACTTTAATCAGAGAATAAGCAGAGTGGGAAAAGAGTTATGTTTTTTCATACATTCAGAAACTTTGTTGATAAAATGATTCAAAATTTAAAGTCTACATGATTGGCTAACGGAGCAAGCAATTAGATGCGTTAAATACTAATCAACGTCATTTGAAACGTAGTAATCTGTTAAAAGTTTTATCATGATTTGATTTAATTTATCGCTTACCATGGAGTTTGACATCTTGACTTAATCTGCTGATTACTGAGTAACTATCATCATTTCCTTTAGTATTATTGTTAAAATCTACAAAAACAGATTGAATTAAATTAAGGTTACATTTGAAATAAATTATAGAACATGTTTGGCTTTGGTGTTTGGCAGTTACATACCATGGCAAAATTTGGAAGCATCATCTACTTCTTGCACACAAAAGTATTCTCCGCTCATTCTGTACTACTGGATTCTTGAACTGTCCCACCGTTAACGAAATTCCTTGTCGTGAAGTTTTAAGACATAATTGCAACAACCCACGGTGATTGATAGAAAAGTAAAAAATTTAAATGAAAGGTTGATTTTAGCTTGTTTTTTTGACAACGGTTAATTGTCAGGGTTTCATGGATAACTGTCTCGCGGTGTGTGTGAAATTATAATTGCTGGAAAGCCATAAATTCTGCTCCGCGAGGAGCAAATCTAGATCAAGTACCAGCATTGAGGGAATTATTTATGAGTCTCGTATTACGCACAAAACGAGAATGGATTTATTTATGCGGGTTATAAAAAATTATGGGGAAAAATTATTTTATGAGAAGTATTTGTAAAATACATTGTCCTACATTATTATAAGCTCTGTAATAAGTTATATTTGTCAGTTACTCATTCGTTCACGTTTTACCCCCACAAAAGTATTTCTATTCTGCTTATGAAGATTTGTTAATTACTATCTTGTTTCAAAGTTAAACGTTGAGTGTCGTCTCGGGTATTTAGATTTCTCGAATGTTTCTCTATTTCTCTATTTCTCTATTTAGTGAACGTAGAGCTTGGAGTTCTTCTTGTGACAAGTTCTTCTTCGGTGGTCTTGCTGTGCATAGTATTCTCGACACATCTTGTCGTATGGTTTCGGCGGTATTTTCTGGTAGCTCGGCGATTGATGCTTCTACGTTGCATATTATGTTTTCCACTGGTATGCGTGAAGGTGCCATGGCATAGTTGAATCCCTTGGCTAATACGCTTCTCATTGCTTCGTCCAGTGGAAATCTTGATAGGTTTGACCACCTTCTCCGTTTCTATCGGTGTTATTGTCTTCTTAGGTCTCTGTTCCGCTTGCAGTCGTTCGAACTTCTTCTTCTGCTCGGAACTCCATAAGTTGGTCCAATGTTGCCCATAATGTTGGATGCAACGTGTTACTCAATTCCAGATGTAATTTCAGGAAGAAGAAAAGCCACTAGGAAGAACGTGCTTACTGTACATAAAAGGCACAACGGATAAAATAAGCAGAGTCCTCAGGAAGCACAAAATCGACACAGATAAGAAGATCTCCAACATTCTTCTTAATCCAAAAACGAAAATCCAACTGGAAAGCCAAGGAGTATTTCTAATTCATTTTTGCTGTTTCTAATTACACGAGTATTCAAAAAGAGAATCGCACCATTTTCTTCCTTTTTGCTATCAAATTTTGAATTTAATTTATCTAAAAAATCTTCCAAATTACGTTTCTTGGTATCCAAAATAGCAAAAATGTCATCAACATAACGCAACCAAATTCTTGGAAAATACTGATTATCTTCTCTTACGTTATTTTCGAATGTACTCATAAATAAATTGGTCAAAAACGGAGACAAACAGTTTCCCATTGCGGTCCCTTCAAAAAACTCGCTATTTATTTGTAAGCAATTCTGAGACATGCAAAGAGATGTAAGCCTGACGTATTCTTCCAACTTATCTTTATATACATTATTAAGTGTCACCAGTTCCCGCAAATAAGTTAGTGTTTCAGGTATGGACACATTGGGAAATAACGATTGCACATCAAAACAGACCAGAATTTCCCCTTCTGCTAAAGAAATATTTTTAACCTTATTAATAAACTCCATTGAGTTTTTTTACTGAAAAATTATCTTGAGGATTGGGAAGCTCACTATTCAACCATTTGGAAAGAGAGTAAGTGGGTGAGTTTATATCAGACACGATTGGTCTCACCGATTTACATGCCTTGTGTATTTTTGGAAGGACGTACAATTTGGCTACAGTGGGATTAGATACATTAATCTTAAATTTATTTTGTTTAGTAATAAGATTGGGATATTCTTTAACCGTGTCTTTGACAGCTTTAATTAACTTTAGCAAAGGGTTTCGGGGTAGTTTCTTGTAGGCACCGTTATTTATTAGGTTGTTTACCCTTTCATAATATTCGGATTTATCCAAAATCACAATCTTATTACCCTTGTCGGCTTTTAAATAGAAATAGTTTTTCTTTCTTAATCCCTCAACAATTTTATAATATTCATTATGTGGTACAGTTAACAAGATATAAATTTGGACAATTGTTCTACACCGAAAAGCTTTACAAGTTTGTGATAGTTTTTTTTGAAAATCATCTTAACGTGGTAATATCTGTAGCAAGTAAACTTAGGCTCTTGTGTTGTTAATAAATAATTTATTGAAAGTAGAAGTCATCGCAGCCCAGGTATGTATAATCGAGAAGCTGCGAATATCTTGATTTATCTGTATGCAAATGTATCACAATTACGTGCATATTTTCATAGCATATGATTCTTTTTATTGCCGTAATAAATTACACGCTGCTCAATTAGAATTAGAATTCTATAAATACGAGGCTTAAATATCAGCATATGAATAGAATTGTTCGATAGTTTGACCTTTTCGTTATTAGTTGCACGGATGAATTCGCGTGTGGGTGGCGTATAATTGTTCTTACAGTCGACATAACTGCCTAACGATGTAGTAAACTGACGTTTATTTTATTCACTTTTTTCTACAGTGACCCTGTGTATGGAGTATATTATCGGAAAATAAATTAGAACGGCGGTAAACCTCGTTTAAGAGTTAAAAATCATTCGCTTTAAAAATTGCAAAATTTATTGGATTCCATAAATTATTTCCTTAAAAAAATGCAGGCGTTAATTAAGAGCATTTAATTTCTAGGGCGAAAATAATTACGTACGGGGGAACACTTTATTTTTTATTTGCAATAAAAACTTTATTTTTTATTTGCAATAAAAAATACTAATAAAAGATTAAGAATGAAAAAAAATACAGAGTGATCCTTGAATAAAAAGATGTGAAAAGAATAGATTAAAGTAATACTCTACTTCAGATGTAAGAAGTAGCATTGAATTAATTGAAATTAAATACTAGAGAGACACAGATGTGCGGATTACTTTTACTAATAAATATATTTCATATCGTAACGTAGAGGTCGCGGAATGATTTATAAAACAGTTCAACTCGGCTGTAATTACACTTCCTGATAAAGCAAGTACAGAAGAATCTCCTCTTGCGTTCTCTACCGCTCTCTGAGCATTCGAATGCTTACCGCATGAAAGCAATGCGGAAATAATAATTGACAAAGTTGCTTTTATTAGCACCTTTAAGCGCAATTATAAAGGATTTATCCTCTTCGAACGTCAGAAAGAAATACAGCCAGCTTATAATTAGTAAAAATAAAAATGGGCGGCACGTGGAGACGTACACAACCATTCAAAGGTATAAACACTATCGGTTTTTACATTAATAATTTTCACTATTCGATTTTTTTCAAAAATATTTTCTCATGGTCTTTAGTCATTTTCAACCAACATATCTGGCGCAGGTATTCATTAATTCTGTGCACTTCCTCTTCCCAGATGTTTTAATTAAATAACCAAGCTCTCCAAAAAAAATGGCGATTAAAGAAATTTATAGCATCTAGGAAGTGCACACGCATAGCCGTCAATAATTGCCAGTGCTTTTGAGCTTATATGTACGTCGGCGATGTTCACGTATAATCTGTTCCACAATGATTTAGACGTTTAAGATTAATCGATAAGTCACAAAGTTATTTAATCGAGAAGGAGAAAAAAATTCTTCAAATGAGTTTCCTGCCCGTCACGATGTTGACAGATTACTTGTGAACGTCAGGATTTATTCGCGTGTATTTCATTTTGCCATGTGATTCATGTACGTTTTTACGTGCCAGATATTTCGGGCAAATTCAGCTTCGCAGAAACGTTACAGTTTAATCCTGGATGATCATTCTTTCCTTAGCTGAAGAGTGACTCAGAAAAATTAATCCTCAGATTCGATCATCACAATTAATTCTGACGATGATACTTTGTTTACGAAAGACATATAACCAAAGCAAATTTAATTTAAGATTGTTAATACTAAAACCAACTTTGTTAAATTTATTAAATAATTAAAATTGGTCTTTACTTCTTCCTGTAAGTTGTATTAAATTTTACGCGTTGTGTAGGAAACTATTAAACCAATTCTAAATACTCTTTTTGGTGAATGTATGAAGTAAAACACTAAATTACCAGAGGCGAAAACAATACATTTGTATTGAAATGGGCTCATACCGACGTTTCAGCACCAAGCATTCAATCCGACACGCAAGGTGCTTCGCTTAATTTTCCTTTATGATTTGTCTTTGTGTTTTAGTATTTTATAAATAACTTGTATATATACGATCATGTACTGTCAACCATCCTGAATCTCCGGAGCGATATCTTTTATTGATGATGCAATGAATGCATGCGCGTTGGAGTACCGCTTGTCACAAAATGCTTATTAGATTCCTTGTGATATTCATAAACATTTGTCAGCGTTATTGTTCACCGATGTAACAACCATTATATTGAAATGAAAATCTTTGAAATATTGTTTTGTATTTAAATATCGGAACCCGTCATTCTTCTCGGAAGTCTTAATAAATACATTAGCGACATTACTCTTCTAATATTTTTATAGGCGTCAAGTTGCTTCATTAACGCAACAATCGTATGCATACATGCAAGCATTCTCCTCTTCTTCATAACAATCATGTATATATTTATTCAATTCAGTTGTCTGTTTACTTTCAGATTGTTAAAATTTATTACTTACTTAACTAGTTCTTTAGAAAGATGTTTGTATCGGAAATTAATTAGCAATGTTATGTGGAATAATCCTTGGGCGTTTTTCAAGTTTCAATGAAACAATCGGTATGCATTTATTTAATTCTCATTCGATATTTTGACGAGGAAATTTAACAGGAAATTGAAAAGCATGTCAATAACGGCGATTCTTTTCAAGTTTTAAATAAATTATAAAGGCAATAACACTTCAAATTTTTTTGCTTAATTTGTATTTATATAATGTTTCCCCAATAAGAAGCTAAATTATGGCTATAGTCACTTCTGACTGTCCAAAATTCGAAGTGCCATGTCGTTTTTCTGCACAACCGTTTGAGGAAGACACCTGAAGATCGCTACGTAATCGACCTGGCAAAAGGTTTGAAACAATACGGTCACGAAGTTACGATCATATCTTGACGCGAGTAATTGTTACGAAGGAGTTCATGTGAATCCAAAAAATTTGCCTTGCGCCGTTTTACTTATGCCAAAATAATGTTTTAGCCGGAAATTGGGACGCTAAACGTACGGTATTCAGGATGGTTCCTACCGAAGCTTTGGTTCATACTAAAGGCACTCGTAATGGCCATATGCATGTGCGTATTTCCACCGAGACCATGGCCCAAGATAGTAGTGCTAGACACCAACACAATCATACTCTTCATTCTCTCAAAAGTAACGAGCTACAAGACAATTTTCCTAACGCATTTTTCCGCACTTAAAGAACTGGATTACTTTTTGAATTACATGAAAGTAACACCGGATTTATTTACGGCCAAAACCATACGTCATGCAAATGAGATCGTCGTCCAAACAGAATGTTTGGGGGAGGTCTTCAAGAGGTCGTCCCCAAATTTCCAGAAAGAATTAAAATATATTTGCCCGTGCGTTGACACGGATGCATGGCTCGAAGAGTGCATCGATATCACGAGAATCGTTCCGGATTTGCCAAAAAATTGTCACTTGTGCGTCGTATTTGGGCCATACAAGAAGCGCTCCAATTTCAGGTTAGCTCTGGACGCGTTCGAGAATTTGTTATTGATCGTAGAGGAAAACTTAAAAGACAAATTACATTTGATCATAGGCGGAAACTGCTCTGAAAAAAGACCCGACGAGATGATCTACTACGACGAACTCATGGACGTGATGAAGGAAAAAGCTTTCGGCTCGCAAATTACCTTCCTTAAAGACGTGTCGGTGGTGCAGAAGAAAACTTTGTTGAAGAAATGTGTGGCTTTGCTGACTCCTGCGAAGTATGATTTTTCCACGATTCTGTTCTGGAAGCCTTGGGGATGGGGAAGCCCGTAATCGCCGTAATTTCCGATTTTGTCAGGAGGTCGTGACGCATAGAATTTCGGGGATATTAATGGACGCTGATGCCTATAAGTTTGCGGCCGCTATGCACAAAGTCTTGGTGAATTCTTTGGTGCAATTATTTATTAGCGAAATGGCGGCCGATTTGTATCGAAATAGATTCTCATTCGAAATTTTGGCGAGGAAAAGTAACAGCCTCGTCGTTAAGTATACTAACGATGCGTTTCTTTTTAAGTTTTAAAATAAATTCTGAGTGCAATTACACTTCTAGTATTCTTGTTTCATTTTTTAAATGTTTCCCCAATAAGAAGCTATGATTAAAGCTATGTTTATGTTTGGCAATTCTGGATGCTCCGGGCTGGGTGGAGACATTTTTGTGCTTCAGCATATGACTAGGATTCTACAAATCTACTAACTTTTTTGTGCTTCAGCATCTGACTAGGGTGTTAGTCGATTCTACGAATAACTAAAATAACTAGCCAAAGAAGAAAACGAAAATGAAACACTTCAAACCATGCCTCTCAATCCGAAAGTGTGCCCGTTTTGGTATTTGATTGGGTTAATTCGGGGAGAGATACAACACCCTTTTAAAATTAAATGATGTGCCCGTCATTTTCAACATTGCATCGAATAATTTTAAAGGGTGATAAGTAAACATATTGGATAATATAAACGCAAAATAAATTTTTACTTTTTAATTATAGGTTCACAATTTTTTATTTTTAAACGTTACGTTCAGCATCTATACCATAGTATGGGAGAGAGATCCCCGTGCATAACGGGAGAGGTGGCCGTTCTAATTTTTCTTCTTTTTGAAAAGGATTTTGGCACACAACTCGTAAATATTGGCAATATTCGAACGGCAATCATATATCTACTGACTGCATAACGGGAGAGATGGCCGTTCTAATTTTTCTTCTTTTTGAAAAGGATTTTGGCACACAACTCGTAAATATTGGCAATATTTGACCGGCAATCATTTATCTACTGACTGCAGTGAACGCATTGTGTCCAATCTCTATTTTCCTTCGTTTTGACATATTCTTCACCACATCCTATGCAGCAACTATTTTGATCATCGGAGGAACCATGCAATGAAACATCGTCTGAAGTATCACTTAATGTACTTCTTTGTTTACATTGTTTTGTACTTCGCCTTTTAGTTTGCTTTTGTTTGTTTTTTCTGCGTTTGTAAAATTCATTACGATAAATAATTTTACGAAAAATTCAAATGAAATTTCATAAAAGTATTTGATATATTCAATAAAAAAAGGCATATCATTGTATTACTTGCTTTTTCTTACAATTAAATTTTTTGAAAAATATCAATGGCTCTCAAACTTTTTTGTTAATAATTCCAACATCTTTTTCTAAAAAACCATAAACCAATGTATAAGGTAAGTGTGGATATTTAGTTTTTATTTGACAAGCACTAACGCCGGTTAAAATATCTGCAAAACACGTTGTATATTTGAAGATTTGTCAAATAATTCATTTTCTTCAAAGATCTTGCCCAATGAATTAAAGTATTGTGTTACAATTTCTTTATTCATTCCTTCAACTTTTCTTATTACAAGTTGTGAATTTCTTCGCAAAAAAGAACTAACAATAAACCAATCGTAACTAGCTGAATCTTTGACTCTCTCAAATTTATGATTTATTTGTAGACGTTCTCCCTTAAAGGATAGCTCTAGTACCGTGAATTTTTTTTATCTGTTTTAACTAACCACGAAAAAGGATCACGATAAATCGACACCTCTCCGCTGGCGCATTACTCCCGGCATTACCCTAATACAAAAAGTTTCTAACTTTGATTGCCTGATTTAGTCTTTTCTAGAATCGACTAACAGTACATCAACCAAAGGCAGAGACTTAAATATATTTTGGGATTTGCGGTTCGTCAATTCCTGGATTGCTATGTTATTATCAAGAGTGACTGTGCTCCTTCCACCCTTTAATCAGAGAATAATTGATTGGGAAAAGAGCTCTGCTCTTTTCATAGATTCAGAAACTTGACACTTGAAAAAGTCTTTAAATGATTGAAACCTATAGAATTTTTTTATCATAATTTTATTTGATGTAGTACTTACATGTAGTTTGACATCTTACCTTAATTTGCTGTTTACTGAGTAACTATTATCGATTTCTTTAATGTTATTGTTAAAATCTACAAAAAGAGATTGAATTAAATTAAGGGTACATTTAAAATAAACTATATAATAATCTTATATAACGTTTGTCCTTTGGTATTTGTCAGTAACGTACCATGGCAAAATTTGGAAGCACCATTTACTTCTCGCACACAAAAGTATTTCTTCGCTCATTCAGTATTTTTGAACTAAACTGTCCCATCGTTAACGAAATAACGAAATTCCTTGGACGTTTTTCAAATTTCAATGAAACGATCGGTATGCAATTATTTAAATTTAAAGTCAATTAAACATAAATTAGATTATTTGATAAGGATTCTTATTATCAAACGATAGTAAACATGTTCATAAAATCGCTTCCTTACTTACATATAAAATGGAATTTATGTCTTAATATTAATTACCTTTCCAGTAGTAAAGAGACGTATCATTAGGCTTTCATATATACCTTTAACAGCAGCAGCATAGATTGTTAATTAAAAGGCTGTTGGCCTCGCCGACGCAGATGTTCCCAAATATGATTTTGTATTGATTTCTTATTAATTATTACCTATACGTAAACTCTTACGACAGCGGCACATCCGAGTTGTAGCTTCGGGGCGAACGTTGAAGGATTATAAATCATGAATTTATTTCAACCTAAACCACATGTTTTACATTAATAGTTTGTTTCCATATCGGTAAATAAGAATGTGCGTTACGGACGGGACGCGCATTTTCTTTCTGGAAAGCTACGAAATATGTAATTCCGTTCATCCAGCTCCTATAGCGCAACAGTTATACGTGAGAATAACTGTTAATGGTTAATTATTTTTACTGTTTCGCAAATAAATCTCAGCCAATTTCTGCTTCGCTTCTAGGCATCTATGATTTCACCTAAGGAACATGTTCCACCGTTAATTTAATTTATGGCTTATAGAGGTAGATTAATGGAAGAAATAGGGTGGTCTAATAAATAGTTAAGAGAGAATTTGACTAAAATGCGAAGCATTTAACTTCTTCAAATTTGGAATAAAAAAAAAAGCGATTAACATGATTAACTGAAATAGCTTTGGGGCAATTTGTTGTAATAAATTTAAATTTATCGTCAGTATTTGCAAAAATTTTTGGTTGTGAATTCTGTAATCTGCAAACATGGTTTTCCTTGCACGTAGATTTTATTTTATTCATATGATTCGTGCTTTGTGTAGCATTGCTGCAAGACGTGATTACTGTAGAATACAAATATATTCGAGGTATCATAAAATAAAAGAATTAAGTGAGTAAAGCTTCTGGTGGTAGATGGCAAGCTGATATAGCAGGTACGAGCACAGTGGCTACCTTCATTAGTCAAGTGGCTTGCTATGTGTGAGGCCCTCTTCCTACACCCCCCCGCTCACACATACTTCACCCTTTGTACCTGTTTTTACGGATTACTCAAAAAGAAAATAAAGTGAAATAAACACTGCGCTATTATGAGAGTAAAAGACGCTTTGTCTATTTTCTTAAATGACTGACTGGTTCAAGAAGAAGGTAAGAGACTGTGAGTTCGGTAGTTCTGTTCATTCTTATACAGTTGAAATTCCTCCCGGTAACAAATTAATTTAAATAATACTAAATTAAACGGCCGACCCATCCCTAGATTTATATGAGTCATACATGTTTCCTTATATATAATCGTAATTCTAACTACAATAAGTGTATAACAATAATTAAATTTCTGAATAGAATGGAAAACGTAGGTTTTAAGTGTTACTGTATGCAAATACAGACGCTTTCTTCTCTTCTGGTGCGCGCTAGAGAGGAACAAGTTGTTATTTGTAAATCAATATATAATTGAAATTACAATAAATTTTCACGTGATGCAATAAATAAACATAAATTTCAGTATTTAAACGTACCACCCCACATGAAACCTGATATGCTGAAAACGTGAAAATACAAACGCCTAGTTTTATTGTTATTGTTAGAAAGGAACTAAGGAAGCACATTAACGGGCATAGAGTGAAATTCTTACTTTTTAAATGGTACAGTTATTAAATTGATTGGAAAATTAGAACGTGTTCTATCTCTAAACCAAATGTGCAGTCTGAACATGTCTTATTCCAAATATTTATTGTAAAAATCAAACCAAATCTTGTATGTACCCAAGAAATAGGGTAGTCTTTACAAACGAAAATTACAACTGCGATCGTAATATACAGTTAGTTTTTTTTTTATTTGCTCAATAAACATGAAGTCGTTTACCAAAAGTTATGTATGCGTACGGGATGTATTATTTTATTATAAAAAACAGGCCGTATAGATATATTTTCTGCCGTAAAAGTCTTACACGTCCAATAAAATCTTACCTTGTAAATTCGGTTAATTCACGGAGTGATATACGGCCGAAAGAAAGTAAGTACTCCGCGGCTTCGAACAAACACCGTAAACTAAATATTACGTTTTACTGCTACTAAATGTCAAAAAAAAAACTATAAAAAATTCAACCTCAGTAAGTGCGTAAATTGTCTTTAAACGGTCCTCTTGCTATTATTCTTTTTATGCCCCAAAAGTTCAAATTTTTATGCGCCAAAAGTTCAAAGTGCGTATGAAAGTAACTTTTTCTTAAAACAGTTTTCTTTTGCAACACAATTTCTAAATTAAAGATTGTTATGTCGAGTGTGGAATGACCAGAAAAAAATACATTTGCTTGTAAACAAACAATTTTCATCGTTTTTCCATTACATCACCGTTTTCATTGAACACTCGTCCATGAATGAGTCATATTTTAGGAATCATTTAGTCACGCAACAATTAAATATGCTGATTAGAAAATCTTCAACTTTCCTCATATGTGCTTAAATTTAATAATTTTGAATGAATTCCAATCTTTATTTATATTTTAAGCAGTTATTCGGAAATGCTGTCAATTTTATGTTACATCTTGCCTTAGTAAATAGTAATTTAGTTTCTTTCAGAGTTATTTGAAATTCTGTGTAACTTGTTCCTTCTCCCCTGCTCAAACTTAACACTTTGTATAGGGCCCGGGCAGCCCAGGCACTCAAATAAAAACAACTTGCTATTCAATTCCTGTAAATACGTCACTGGGTACACTTCTGCCTCTTTCTTTTTCACCTTTGGGGTAATGCTTTCACTTTTTTCCTTTATTTGTCTTTTTTGTTGTGTTAAGGTTGTATACGTACTAATACGCTATCGTACTTTTGTAATAATGTTAGCTCTGGAGTGAATGCAACCTTTGATTTTCACTTAACAATCTGCGAGGAGATTACTAATATAATTTCCAACATTTGATGGCATATCTGCTGCTATGTTAAAATTGTCTTGCCTTTTGTAAAGTTGCTTTAATAAATATCATTAATTGTTCGCTTGAACAATGCGTTCTCCCTGATATTTGGAAAAGAGCTTTAATTACTCCCCTGCCGAAGTGAGACAAACCTACTGTAACCTACTGTGATTTGCGACCTATTAGTGTCCTTCTTGTTGTCTCTAAAGTTCTGGAAAGAGTTATATATAATAATCAGTTGAGTACCTACTTACATGAATTTCGGTTTATTCCTACGTGTCAATCAGGTTTTAGACCTCGTCACAATACAACAATGCGGGTGTTGCGCAAGGTTCCTCTTTGGGGCCCTTGTTATTTAATCTCTACATGGCTGATTGTATGAAAGTATTAAAAACTGCAAAATTTGCGCCTACGCTGATGATAATCAGATGTTTTATTCTTTCTTACCTTCCGATGATGATACGGCCGTAGATAAGGTCAATCAGGATTTGGATTCACTCAGAGTATGATCGAAAAATAATGCGTTAAAGTTAAATCCGAACAAATGTGCTGCTATGTTAATTGGTACTAAATGGCAGTGTAGTAAAATTGAACATCTTCTGCAAAACGCATTTCTGTTAGATAACATTCCTTTTGACTTTAGTTAAACAAATAAAAAATTTAGGTGTCATTTTCGACTCAAATCTTACATTCACGTTTCACGTAAACAAACTTATTCAAAACGCATACGGTAGGCTTCGGTCCATTCACAGATACAAACATATTTTACCATTCAGAATAAAGTTAGTCGAAAGCTTCATATTATCTACATTTAATTATTGTGATACAGTGTATGGATCGTCTGAAAATGTTTATAGAATTCAAAAATGTCAAAATTCTTGTATGCGCTTTGTAGGTAATATTAGTAGACGATCTCATGTGACTCCTTTTTATGAAAAATATGAATATGAAATAAAAATTGCAGTACGCAGAGAACTTCATCTATGTTGTCTTGTCTTAGATATGCAAGACCCTTGTTATTTGTTTCGCAAGTTAATTTTTCTTCGTGATTTATGTCAACTTAAAACCCGTCAAGAATACATGTTGAATATGCCAATTCACAGAACCACGTTCCTTAGAGGATCTTTTTCTTATGCCGCCGTCTGTGCTTACAATGCGTTCAAAATATTAAAGTATTTCATCTTCAAGTCGAAAATGAAAGTATTTTTGCTGTCTATTAATTAGATACTTGGTGTTTCTGGGTTTGTCATACGTATTTACTTGGATTACTTGGTGATTATTTTTAATTGATTATTTAGTTACTTAGTCATACGTATGTGTATGTTTTTTTTCTCTTTTTACTTTTTTTAAAATTTATTATTTGCGTGAATTTATTGAATAATGTAACTAATATAATGTAATTTCTGCATAAGGTTGGATAGAAACAGCCTGAGGCTGAAATCCCGCCTTAATAAAGTCTTGTTATTAATATTATTATTATTATTTGGTTGTTGTTAACACTGAGTATCCCATTTAAGTCCTTTCTTTCCTGTCTAGTTCTCTGCAGAAGATCTTAATCCATATGCAAATTATTCTTGACAGTTTTCTTGATAATCCTTCTGTTCTGAAGACATGAGGCCATGATGAAGAAGATGAGGGTTAATTTAAACATTTTTATTTTATATTCTCCACTTAAGTCCTCGCACTTTTTATCAGTTGTTCTAACTCACTTGCAAATAGATCTTTTAGAAGCTCCGCAAATAAATTGTCTTCACACATAAAAATCTGTAACTTCTTCCTTCCCCCATGCTCAAATTTAACACTGTGCATCGGGCCCGGACAGCCCAGGTACCCAAATAAAAACCACTTCCAAATTAATTCCTGTAAATACGTCACTGGGTACACTTTTGCCTTTTTCTTTTTTACTTTTGGAATAATTCTTTAATTTTTTTTCCTTGATTTACCTTTTTGGTTGTCTTGAGGTTGTATTTGGTTGTTGTTAAGACTGAATAGCTTATTTAAGTCCTTTCTTCCGTAACCAGTCCTCAGCAGAATATCTTAAAACATATGCAAATTATTCTTGTCAGTTTTCTTGATAATCCTTTTGCTCCTTCTGTTATGAAGATATGAGGCCATGAAGAAGAAGATAAGGGGTAATTTAAACATTTTAAATTTTATCCTGCTTCTCACGATGAAATCATGGATGCCTTAGCTAATATAAAATCAAACGCGGTAGGGGCGGATGGTATTAATATCTTTTTCATAAAGCTCTGTTGTCCCTTTCTTCTTCCAATTATTGTGCATATTATTAATATTTGCCTTACTGAAGGTATTTATCTCGAGAGTTGGAAGGAAGCTGTGGTCATACCAGTTCCTAAAGTAAATTCACCTAACGATTTACCTACTTCAGGCCAATTAGCATCTTGCCTGCAATGTCTAAAATATTGGAAACGATTGTAGATTCGCAGCTACATGTTTACCTACCAATATACTTCCGGAAACTCAATCCGGTTTTCGATCTGGCCACAGCTGCAATATCGCGCTTCTTAAAATTTCTGATCATATAATTGACAACTTTGCTAAAGGTTTGCTAACTATTCTAATACTATTAGATTACTCCAAAGCTTTTGACAAGGTAAATCATCAGTTACCCCTACCCATTCTTCGGTATATTGGTTTGTCAGACGTATCTATCGGATTTTTTCAATATTTAATAGACTTGAAAGAGTAAAAATTGGCGATTCGTTATCCGAACCGCTAGCTTTGCATAGTGGAGTAGCTCAAGGTAGCACCTGTGGACCACTGTTATATATCATTTATACATCAACTTTTAGGAAAATTATTAAATCATGCTCCTTTCATAGTTATGTCGACGACAGTCAAATTTATTTCTCTTTTAGACCATCTGACACTACTACTAATGCTGTTCGGGTCATAAACGATGACTTACAAGCGCTTGCTATCTGAGGAGCATGGCTTGTTGTTGAACCCTGCTAAATCGTCGGCCTTGATATATGGAAACAAGAAACAGAAAGAATTCAATCAATTAACTATTGGCATTGCAGGCAATCCCATCAACATCGTAGAAAAGGCAAAAAATTTAGGTCTAATATTTGACACCAATCTTCGGTTCACAGAACATGTTAACAAAGTGATCCAAAAATTGTACTGTTCATTAAAAATACTCTATTCTAACAGGCATATACTTAATAAAAAATTAAAAATAATGCTAATAGAAACACTTGTACTGTCACAACTACTGCGATTCTGTTTATTTTCTGTGCTTGCTCGCGCAGGATCCAGCGTGTACAGAATTCTTGCCTAAGACTCATATTTGGAATTCATAAATAGGACAGAATCTCACATAAACTAAATGATGTTGGTTGGTTAAATATGGTAAATCGACGGCGATTACATTCTCACTTTCTGTACTACAAAATGTTAACCTCAAGAACTCCACCATATCTTTATAATAAAATTAAATTCAGAACAGATATTCACAATATAAAGTGCGCCGGAAAGATCTTATTTCAGTACCACACGATAATACTGCCTTGTTCGCTAGGTCTTTTTTATACAATATAGCCATGTTTTGGAATAACCTCCCATCATAATTAAAAATGCTTAAGCCAGCTTTATTCAGGAGTCAGTACAGAGAAGCCTTGTTCTGTGAACAATCACCACATCACCAATCACCAATTCGCTGCTAACCAACTTGATTCTTAGACTGTAGCCTATTATCTTCTTCTTCTCTTCTCTTACTTCCATTTCTCTCTTCTTTGTCTTTTACTTTCCCTTAATCTTCGTCCTTTGGATATTATATTTCTTTTTTCTTTTTAAATACCTTAAGTCGAAACTGTAACATTTGCTCTCATCAAACTTAATTTGCCTTTTATCTTCCCTTCTTCTATTATTATTGTAATTTTTTTTAAATATAATGTTTCAGTTAATTTAGGGTCCAGGTGGAAGATTCGATTGTGCTTCATAGCCAAATCTGAACCTGCACCCATTTAACAGTTTGTTCCTTTTGTTCACGCTTTAATTCAATGGGTATATACTTTGCAAACTGTTAATAAAGGCGTTATTATTGTTATTATTATATTCTCTACTTAAGTCTTCACACTTTTTACCAGTTGTTCTAACCCACTTGCAAATTGTCCCTATGGAAGTTCCGCAAATAAATTGTTTTCACACATAAAAATCTGTAATTTGTTCCTTCCCCATGCTCAAACTTAACGCTGTGCATTGGGCCCGGGCAGTCCAGTTCTCAAATAGAAACCACGTAAATACATCAATGGGTACATCTCTGCTTCTTTTTTTTTTTACTTTTTTCTGTAAATACATCACTAGGTACACTTCTACCTCTTTCTTTTTTAGTTTTGGCCAGTTCTTTAATTTCTTTCCTTGATTTTGCCTTTTTGGTTGTGTCTTATTTGGTTGTCGTTAAGACTGAGTCTTCTAATTTAAGTCCTTTCTTTCCTGTGTAGTCCTCCGCAAAATATCTTAATCCATATGTCAGTTTTCTTGATAATCCTTCGCTCCTTCTGTTCTGAAGACATGAGGCCGTGAAGAGAAGATAAGGTGTAATTTAAGCATTTTTATTTTATATTCTCCTCTTAAGTCCTCGCACTTTTTACCACTTGTTTTAACTCACTTGCAAATAGTTCTTTTGGAAGCTTCGCAAACTGTTTACATACATAAAAATCTGGAGTTAATTCTAATAGTTTTCTAACATCTTTTCGTTGTTCCTTCCCGTTCATCTGTTTCTGGTGTTGAAATAAACGTTTAACTTTAAAAAGTGTTAATGTTGTCTTCAAAAATGTCATTTTAATCCTTGCATTACTTATTTCTATCTTTCAAGGAGTTAATATTATCCAGGGAGAGAGAGAGACTTCTGAGGTAGCAGTTTGGATCCCTAATGGAATTACTAGTGTCCAGACAATGTCAATTTTTACTGTTGGGGCAGTCTCTTGTATCTTAACTTATACATATTTCAACTACTCCAAAGAGATGAATGCACTTTTTTTGATAATACATATTTTATACCTTGTTCTCTTGTGTGGAAATAATTGAATTCCTTACTGCATTAGAATGTGTAAGCTTATATGGAGGAAGTGGAATAAAGATGTTCATAAAGCCTTGCCAATATTTCCTGGTAAATAAAGCTTGTATCATCTATAGTGCCATTTATTATTATATCACTATTTTTACCAACTTTTTTTAGCTATATTATTAATTAATGCGCAAACAAAATGACGAATGCATTCTAAAATAAAGCATTCGCCGCAGTTAGTAGATATATACTAGTCATAACTTGTAATAATAAGAGCTTATTCTTGTTGGAATAAAATAAATTTGTTAAGCATTTCAACTTTTCAGGTAACATGTTCCATGTTGCAACACCGATTAGGAGAATAACAATTTATTCCAAAAAAATGTATGCGTTTAAATAATAACGAGTTTTCGGCTTAGTAGGAAAACCTAATTCGACTGATTTATAGAAATAATTAAAAATTAGTTCCTGCCAAAAGAAATTAGCATTGCGCATTAATCACATATACACCTCTATTTATGGAATTTCAAGGTTCTATACACATTCGGAAAGTGATACAACATGCTTACAACTCGTCCATAACAATCGTCGTTCAGTCCTATTTGACATGAACGCGGAATACAAAAATACAAACAAGGAACACAATCAGCACGCGGTTATTTATTTGAGGGAGAGAGCAATACAAATGTGGAGAGCACACATCTCTTGGTATCCTAGCAACGCATTGCGGCCTAGTTTGCTATTGGCTACTAGCTAGTACCCAATCAAACCTCCACGGCATTCATTCATTCATTTATTGTCAACGAAGTTCGTCAATACAAACGGATAAGGTGGCGTATGACTTCAGTAAGGCAGACAAAGATGTACTGCGCTATTATGCCAAGATGCAAATTAGTATGTTAATGACGGGGAGGTGATAGTATAATTTATGATTGGCTGTAAAATATGCACGTGTATTTGTAGGTGCATAAATTTACGTTACTTTTATGATGAAAAATATAAGCGCTGGTGTTTCTTAATCTATGACGTGTAGAATTATATAAAACCTGTAATAACAAAGTGTTTTAGTATTGTAGTTGGATTAGTTTATGCAATTCTTTGAAATTGGGGATTCAATTTCAATTTTCAACGTAGGGTTCCATTCTTGAATCTCGATATTTGCTTTTTTTAATTTTTTTTGGAGTTTTATAAAAAGTTGTCTAGTAATTTAGTTAATTACTCCTCGATTATTATTTCACGCATTATCTACATCACATTCAAAATTAATTAGATACCGCATTCATTTTCTAATTATAGTTAGTACATGACAGAAATTTTTAATTACTGCCTAACAATATCCACTAAATGAAGTATTAATTTATTTTCTTTTTTTTTTGGTCGGCGATGGCGGCGAAATTAGCCGGATATGACCTAGTAGGAAACAATAGACTATTTTTTAATGAAGTCATCCGTTAAAACGTCAGCGGAGGTCATTGCGCAACGCCAATAATGGTTCATCATTTGTAAACGTCGCCGTCATTAACTGATAATTTTTCATCTGACCGGAAATCGACGCTTTAAGTGATTACTGGGAGGTTTAAACCGGCGTATTATTCCGATGAATTGGGCAAATCTTTATTATTTCCCTAAATTTAATGTTAATTCTATAACCAGTGATGTGATTTAATTCTGATACACTTAAGGGTAACAAAGAGGAGTATCCAGCAGAAGGACAATCATCAATAGCTCATGTAATTGAGGCTCTTTTTACAAAAACGACCATAGTCCAATTTTTACTTTTTTGGGAAATTAAAAAAACATTCTAACATTGTAACGTTTGCTTTAATTTAATTATTTATATTTAAAATATTTTATTGTATCCTTAACTAACATCTCTAACTAACTAACTTGGTTTATAATATTGATTAGTTTTTTCGAAAAAGTAAAAAAAGTTTTTTTTTATTGTGGACCTTGGCTCTTTTTGCAGAAATTTTCATAGAATAAAATTAATCGACAGTTAGGAAAGAAGTGGAACTTCTTTCAAAACTACTGCAGGTCTATGTAAGGTTGAAATGAAGTGGATGTTCTCAGGAGTTTTTAGAAATTTAGCTAGATTTCTCAGAAAAACTAGCTTTTGGGGTTTGACTTTGATACAAAGGATTAAATGTTAGTTCAGTAGGAAGCTTTTTCCTGTTTCGCAGATGTATACTGTCCCAGAAGCCTGCGTAAGATTGCTTAGTTTGAATGTATTCTACATCAGTCGTTATTTTTATAACCCTTACAGCTTTTATTTTCATACGCGGCTTTGGATTTGGCATAAAAAATGACTTTAGAGCTTCTGCCATATTAAAGAAATTCTCTTGCTCTATTTTAACTAACTTAAAAGGAAAAAGCTTTTCCTTTGCTGCTAGTATCCAGCCATCCCAGTCAGACTGTATTTCTGCTATATTTTTTCTTTTTTTCATTTCAATCAAGCTAAAGTCTTGATCGTTCGGCAACCGGGAATGTCTGCGAATAGGAAAGTAATATGTAACAGTTTTGAAGATATTAAAAATGTGAACTAATGCGTAAAGAAATCTAACCATCAAGTAATTTTTGTTTTGTCCTGGGCATCCATCACTGAACAACACTAAATCTTCTTTGGTTATCTCTATCCCATTACAATAATGTAACAGCAATGACGTAACATCACTTTGATCTTTCTTACCTACGGTTTCATCATATACAAACTTTCCAATTATACGTTTGTGCTACTTGGGACTAGTCTGGAGATGATCCGAAGCGTTCCAATTGTAAGAGCGTGAAGCACCTGAACTAATCAGTTTTGATTTCCCTCTTCCCCTCGAGCACTTGTCATATCGAGCACCAAAAGGGTGGGGAAAGGGAATACATAATATGTATTCCCACATTACATATATATATATATATTATATTTATATAATATATATATATATTATATTATACATATTATGACGCGCACATGCTCAGTTTGACATATACGTCACAACTGACGCTTGCTAGCGTTCCTATTACGATTTCTAAATTATAACTCGGATTAGATCAGTTCAAGTGCTTAGAGTTCGTAATTGAAAAGCGCCTAAAGTTGCATCATTAGTTGCCAAATCATGCACTCCAAAAACGTAGTACAACAGTTGGCTTGCAAAAAAAAACATCACTAGTTGGAATATGGGACAATGGCAAATTTTGCATGTAATCAAAAGATATACACATAATAAGGTCTTGCTTTGCTTTAAGTTTGCATTGCCTTTTTATATCATAAAATTTGTTTGCCATATTTAGATGAATATTTCATTCTGTCTCAATACTATGAGGTTCTTCTAAGTCAGTACTTAAATTTAGCTTTGATGTTAGTCTATCACGTATCAGATCTAGGTAGACCGAACTTAATTTTAAACGATATTGTAAAAACTGTCCATTATCCTTTTTAAGATACGTTAATATGGTATTTATCTAAAAAACATCTTATACATTGCTTTGACAGAAAGGCTTCCTGGTAGGTATAAACGATTGGGATTCTTTCGTCGTGAATAATGTGACTGTCGAGCTTTCAACGACTGAATATGGATTATTAACAAATTCACAATAGGTTCTGGTGTTTTCTTGTGCCTATTAGTATGTTTTCCTCTTTTATCGAGGGACAGTTTACCTTGCACTAGAAGATGATTTTGTAGTCTCCGTATTCTTGCTCTCGTAATACCAAAGATGCTCAGAAAATGCCTTGAAACACACTGTATATTCATTGCTTCCTACTCTGAACTTGTAAGAATACACTGCACTACTACTGAATAGTTTCATTCTATCCACCCTATCATTTTCCACATTTAGTTCACTATTGCTTGTTTCATCTATCTATCTAGATTTACGCCGGTGCGGACACCATCAACTTTCTTCAGTTTTATGACCGTTTCTTTCTTCACACATTTTTTCTTCTTTTTGGCCCAATTTGTTCAATTATTTTCGTCACAAATATTATCTAAACTCGTCATATTGATCTCTCAAACAAGACTAATGTTAAAAATCTAACAGGAACGGCGCGACAGGTACTGATACGCGCAAACCAAAATTCGAACAGAAACAGCCATTGTCCTGGACAATGGCTTTTCTTGTCGGAATTCGAGCGGACTATGGTTGTTTTTGTAGAACTATCTAATTTTTTAGTGGTAGTATATTCGTAGTTTGGTTCTTTTTGTAGAAACTGTGCCCACCAATCAAACGGGTGGCCTCCAAATTACAAATGTCAATATGAACCGCGAAATCTGAATTTTAGGAGTATGGTCGTTTTTGTAAGAAACGCCTCAATTGGTAATGAAACATCGACAGAAGAAAGAAAATTGACATGGTTTCAGTCTGAAAGCAATAGTAGACCACTTCATTCAATCATCATCATTTTTGTATGTTAATCATTTTGTTCTTAATTTGCCTATTATTTATTTAATTTACTACACACATAATAATTATTAGTTTTCGGTGTATCCATTTCTGGTGTTAAAATAAACAATGTTAAAATATGACGTTTCACTTTATAAAGTGTTAATGTTGTCTTCAAAAATGGCAAATTCAAAATAAAATTGTAGTGAAATATTTTGTTGAACGTGTCCATAGTACTCTTTCGCACATGTAAATTAACGTTATAGTTTGTTGAGTAGATGGCCACGTCAAAATGCAAATTAACTATAACTAATGTGCGGCGTAAAATAAGAACGAGAGGAAGACAAAATTATGTTTCACGTCTGAATAGAATGTGATTGTAGCGGTCCTCTTTCGTTCGGTTAAGGCCTTAACGAGATTAACCTCCGCCGGTCATAACTTATCATTAACTGATTTTAACGCCTGCTACGAACTACCACGGTTTAGGGTTATGATAGTTGTTAATTCTCGTTATAGAAGTCTTAATACAAACATAATGGCGGCAGCACGACTGAAATTGGTGAATTATAACGCCTAATAAAAAAGTGTGTATACACGCGCTCGTACAATAAAAAGTAATTACGTACATTTAAAAATTGGATAATTGAAATTAATACTGACAGAAAATGCAAATTATTTTCCAAAAAATAAGTTCGTTGTTGATTGAATTTTACATATAAAATCAGAGGTAAGAGGCAAAGGTACCAACCATTACGATTTTCTTTTCTGTTTCATTAACAACTTCTCCTGAAGAAGAGTTAAAAATATTAAAAGCTATGTAATAACGCTCGTAATATCATGATAAATAGCGGGTTTTACACCTAACAATAAGATAAAAATTCCGCAAACTGTTATCATTATCACAGACGCAGGAATTACTCATTTAAAGCCATTGTCGTAAGAACGATCGGTTAGAATTACAAAATAGCATCCGGAAACGATGATAGTACCAGCGCCGGATATAATAAACAAATATGCTCTATGTAAACATTTGACACATCAGAGGATGTTATATGTACGTGTTAATCTGTCAATATTGTTTTTCTAACATCTTCGCGTTATTCAAATTACTATTTGGAAACCATGTTTGAAATATGTTTGTAGATCCCCTAAAGATGTTACCATTTTGTAATTTATCTACTTCTTCTTTGATTTACAAGTTGATTCTTGAATAGACCACCAACCGAAACTAACGATAAAGTATATGGGAAAAATATTATTTATTGTGTAATATCTACTATAATTGTAAATAAGAAACACTCTGTATTATACTTACTAGGCTTTGTAATTAACGTATTTTCGTGGACATCGAATGTTGCTTATTTTTGCAACGTAGCTGACATATTTGATAGTAATTATTTATTAATCGATTTCTCCGATAATAATAAATTTATTCTAACGTGTTATTTTCAGTATTTAGATCAATTGGCAACCTACGTGTCCCAAATTAAACAAAGTTAATTAAAAAATACAGTGACTAATATATTCTTAAATGAAATGTGTTTTCAATAAAATTCCTGTCCTACTTGAAATGACAACACACAGTTTCGTTAATTAAAAGTTACTAGGCCAATCAGGAAAGTTGTTTACGTATTTTATAATATGAAATTATTTTTAAAACTAGACAATAGTATTAAAATATCCTTCTTGTTAAATGGATGTATTTAGTGTAGGATAATAAGAAGAAGAAAATTAGCTTTCATTTAATTGCTTTAATACTGTAATTTTGTAAGTGGACAATAAGAGAATTGTAAGGGCGATTTAGGTAAGAGAATATTGATACATTTACAATATTTTATTGTAAAAAACAGAATAGTCTCCACAACTTTGTAAATACTTTTAAGAGCGAACACGTGTTTCGTCCGGATGCGGACATCATTACCACTAGATTGACATTTTCAAAAGGGATCTTTATATTTCGTGAAGTATGTTTGTATTTCACAGAATTGTGTTGCTACACACAAACATAAATGTCTGCAGTTAATTCCGAGGAATAGTTTAGGTTAATTCGTTTTCAACTCCTTTTCGGTATTCTCGCGTGTCCATCCGTTTCTGGTGTTAAAATAAACGGAGTTAGGACGTTTAACTTCAAAAACTGTTAATGTTGTCTTCAAAGTCGCATGTCTATCTTTCAAGGGGTTAATATTATCCAGGAAAAGAGGGAGATTTAACTTCCGAGGCAGTAGTTTAAAGGAATGTAGTATTACCAAAAAGTTTCAAGCATTTTATCATTATTATCCAGAAAATGAAAGAATCTTTACCGTTGGGGGTGTCATTTGTATCTTAACTTATATTTTAACTACTCCAAAAAGAGGAATGCACTTTTTTTATATTGCATCTTTTATCCCTTGTTCTATTGTGTGTAAATATTATTACACTAGAATATTAAGTTTATCTGGAGTGGAATAAATGTGAGTTTAAGGCTTTGCCAATATTCCCTTAGGGTATGCCGATAATTTAGTCATACCCCCATACAAGGGAAATTCAATAACACTGTCAGGGACCGAATGTAGGTTGCCGTGAATGTTGTAACAAGGTGGGCCGAGGAGGAAGGTTTGAGGATCAGTCCTCAAAAAACCACCATAGTGCCATTCACTCGAAGGCGAAACCTAAAGGGTTTAGGTCCTTTGCGTCTTCGTGCAAACGAGATAGTCTTGTCGGGGGGGGGTAAAGTACCTCGGAGTGATTTTTGACTCCAAACTTACCTGGAACCAACACTTAGACAAGATAGTCAGGCGATCGATGACCACTTTCGCGGTGGCTAGACGAGCCTATGATAGAACGTGAGGCTTAAAACAAAGCATGGTGCATTGGTTGTTCACCAGAATGGTAAGACCCACAATAACCTATGCGGCTGCAATGTGGTGGCCCAAGGTCAAGCAGGAAACCACCAACTTAGACTGAGCAGGGTACAAAGACTTGCTTGTCTAGGCATAACGGGGGCGATGAGCCCAACGCCCACTGCTGTAATGGAAATCCTTCTAGACCTCCCTCCCTTACACATTGTGATAATGGGAGAGGCGAGACGAGGACTCCACATATTGCAGCATTCATGTCACCCACTTAATACAAGTACGGGTCATACAAGTATCGTTGGCAGCATAAGGGGTCTTTTACTCGATATGAGGACGCACTATATGGCTCCCAAAGGCAACATAAACCTGCTTATTAAGATAGAAATTAATGAATCTGCTGAGCATTGGGAACCTGAACAGAATTTTCCTCCTGGAAGTCTGATCTGGTATACGGACGACTCCAGAACTGAGACTGGTGCCGGGTTCTTTATCCTAACCGATAGGCAAGCGGCTTTGAAGGCATTGGTAAGTTCAAAGATCTCTTCCAAACTGGTGTGGGAATGCTTAATGACCTGGTGGAATACAACTGCGTCAGGCTGGTGTGGGTACCAGGTCATCGGGGTATTATCGGCAAGGAACTGGCCGATGAACTAGCCAGGCAGGGTGCGGGTATGGCATACCTTGGCTCTGAACCTGTCCTAGGTATAACCAAGAACGCTATTCGGGACTTTTAGTGACTGGATAAGCGAGGAACATAACAGATACTGGCTAAGCAGACCAGGACATCGCCACAGCAAGACCTTTTTTAGAGGTCCTTGCAAAAAGAGAGCTGCAGAACTTTTACTTTGGAGCAGAGCGTAACTCAAGATCACCACGGGGTTACTAACAGGACACCTGACTGTTAAGGAGCACCTGTGGAGGATCGTTAAATTCAATGGGGATCTAAATTGCAGTTTCTGTAATAGAGAACCAGAGATTTAATGCACATTTTGTGTAGATGTGATGCACTGTCAAATCGCAGACAGCGTATATTCGGACATCTCATGATAGTTCCCGAAAATTTCAACACGCAATCAGTGAAAAACCTGTACCAGCTGGTGTAGGGGACATGCCTCACTGAATGGTTGCGGTAAGAGAATCAGAGCGAGCACAATAAGCCTAAATGGCTGCGGTGTCTCCGGTACATCCTTTGCAGAAGGGTTCTGGTCATTAAAAAAAAACATCGATTAGAAGGATAATAATTTATCCTAAAAGTTTTTGTGTGTGAATCATTTCTTATTATTACTTGTTTCAATAAAAGACTCTAGTTCAGTTACATCCTGTATTACTTAAGTAATTATATGAAAGATCAAAAATCGAATGAGTTACAACTAATTAAAATTACTATACGCATTAAACTATACTTTAATATTTTTCTTTAGTTGAATGAACAACTTAAATTCGAGTGAGTAAGTTTATTGTTTGACTAGAAATTTGTGCAAGGGCATCACATCGAAGTTAAAAGTTATAAGTGACGTTAAAAGCCCGTTTGAAAATAAACACTGAGACACATATTGTCACACTTAACACGAAATGAATGGACAAATACAAGTTCCGATCGCCTGATTTTCCTCTTAGTTACAACTTTCATTAGTCGACTAGTTTTACGTCTTTCATTTACGAAAGGAAGCAATTCAAGAACGACGCAAATATTAAAAGAATAAAGAATGAAAAATCACAATAATTCTCTAAAACAAACTCATTGCGAGTAAATATATTACTTCCTTTTTCGTTCTTTGAACTTTAGATTGAAGATGAAACGCTCGTTGTTTTATTATATTAATATTGACAAGTGGGCATTAATTTTCAAATTACTGTTAGGATTTTTAGAATTTAGTACTCTCGTGTTGCCCGAAGGCAATAAAAGAGCGTTCATTGCCGGACAACTTGAATATGAAATAGATAAATTTTATTCGTAATTTGTTCTACACACACGGCGCTAGAAGTGGTCACTCAAGTAAGTTTTATCTGGGTATCTCAAGGCAGGTAACACTAACGAGACCAAGACTGGTCCCTCCTACGCCTTGGTCACTTGGTCTCGCGGTCACTGTATCGCATTCCGACACCTTGATAGTCATTCAATCTATTTACACCTTAAATTGGCAATGCTATTTACTTAGCACTTCGAATGAGTACACAAAACACCGTCAAGTTTCAAATATGGAAGATTTCATGTAAAAATATTTCCAAGTTGAATTGGTGCTAAATTATGTACTACCTACAAATAAAAGCGTCAATGAGCTTTAGATTGAGTGCCTTGGAAATGAATTAGTTTATATTAAGCTGCGTCTATTTAAGCGCATATGGTTTCGTTTGTTAAACAGTTTATATATCCGCTGGCAACTATTTTTTCTAGTTTACTCATGGCTTTACACGTCTTTTTATTTTTAACTTCATGTACAATTAACTGAATAGTTTTTATTTTTGCTAGAGTTAAGTTCTTATTGTTGTTATTTTAAAAGTAAATTATTATAAAAGTGCCGAGGAAATAAATAAGATACGTTCAAGCAATTCATATTTTTTATACTTATTAATTTAGTCTGAAATATAGGGTGGTGCATATTATCCTGTCAATATTATATTAATTAAAAAATTAATTTCCGCCCACAATAATTTTTATATCCGTAGATACGTATTTCGGCAGCTTCAGTACACACATTATCAATTTAAAGGCACTACATAAAACCTAATCAAATAAGAGCAAATCAAATAATACAGAATAAGTATTGGTCCTTTCTCCTGAAAAAAGTTCTCATTCTACCAAACAAAGAACTTTCATAAACATCTGATTTCCTGTTATTTGATACTGCCTTAAATATTTAAAAATATCCCTGAAAAATAATAAAATATATAAATATATATATTTTTATAAATAAATCAAAAAACAGCCTACAGATTAGAGGAGATCACACCCACTCATCACAAGTAAAGAGGACCTCAGGATATCTATCTCGGAGAATCCTCTTCTTATCAAATATCCAGTGCAAATGCGTTTAACTGTCTCTAACACCCCCTTATATATAATTTAGGTCGCGACATCTTGCGGCTGATTTTTGACCTAACAAAAACGACATATTGTGATCGATTTTAATTTACATTAAAAAAATCGTATATTTCTAAATATGGACCGTCAAAAAGCAACCTACAAATTAGAGTAAATCAAGTAAAACGGAACTAGGTATTGGTCCATTTTCTGAATTCATTAAATATTTGTTATTTTTTCGAGTAAAAATACTTTCGTAAGCATTTAATTTCCTGTTATCTGATACCTCCTTAATGAGTTTTAAATTATCCTTAATAATACTGTGTCCAGTATTGTAAATATGTTGGGCAACACTTGATTTCTTAAACCTATTATACCGGTAGTGTTCCTTAAAGCGTGTTAATATATTTCTTTTTGTTTGTCCAATATATTTATTAGCACATTCATTACATTTAATTTCATAAATTCTAGATTTCTGTTCAACTTCAACTTTATCTTTCGGGTTTCCCAATAAATTCTTTATGATATTGTTAGTGGAAAAAACTAATCGTAAGAATCGTAAGAAATTTAGAGAATGTTGTGGTTCGTTAATTATAAACCGGCTTGTATTTGTATCTTTACGATAAATGTCAATTTCTAATTAATTTTTGCTGTTTCTAATTATGGTGCGATTCCCTTTTTAGATACTCGTATTTTTTAATTATTTCTTAAATCACAGTCTCCTTTACTATATTTAGAATATCATATTATCTGATTAATGACATCACATAAATATGCTTAAAATAAAAGTGAAATTCCAAGAAACACTTAATTAATTCACTGCTTAAAGCAGGTGCTGAAATTTCACAAACCTATCCTGCGTTTCATGTTTTCAAACGCGTTTGCTAAGAGTTGGGGAGTTATGTTAGCACAAATAAATAATTGGACAGCCGTCAGTGCTGCAGATCTTTAGGAGAAAGCACATAGTCTTCTTTAATTAGGAATTTTATTAAATGCACGGTATTTTACATGATTAAAAGGGCGTCAAAAACATTTCCATTATTCATAATATTTTCTGAAAGGATATTAAATTGCAATGTCTTTCTGAAAGTATAAAAGATTTTTTGATGAATTTTCAGTTTCTTTTTAAAAACAAAGGTGCATTAATTGACCGTTTCGCTCTCACTAAAAAAAAAATTAACTAACAATTCTAGGATATGTTGCTACAAGTCAGTAAGTACACTGACACGGGGTGCGTAGGAAGTAAAAGACTCGGTTCATTAAGTTTACTATGTTATCCGATTACTGTAAACACTACGGTTAAAGTTTTTACATAAATTTTCTCCCTTACGGGCGGACTCCTCGTCTTTGTCCCCCAAGAAAGCTTCCGAAAAAGCGAGCGAGATGCGCGAATCGCACGCTCTACGGGGCAGAGATTAACGTGCACTAAATCTACGTGTCCATTGAAAAGTCGGTGGCTGCACGGGAGGCTATCTTGATCAAGCTGAGCTGTATATGACAGCTGAAGCCCTAGTAAAAGAAAGTACTGAGCGATTTCGATGTCAGATTTAGATTATGACTTTGCGATTTGTCGCAGATGTATAAAGCCGGTAGGGATAAATTGTCGATCTCTTGATATTTCGAAATTCTTAATTTTAGAAGCTGAAGTAGATGTTTATCGGGTTGTGGGTGACAATAGAACCTATAAGTCAGATTTAAGCGAGTTTTGGAAATAAATTGACACAAAAAAGTTGATGTAATATTACTTCTGTTAAGGTGAGGTTTCGCATACAAATGTTGTGAGTATAAATCACAACCTGGCGATTGGTTTTTCAGTTGTGAATAGGAAGTAAAAACTAAAGCACCATGGCACGTTAAAATCTCTATTGGGGATGGAACTCCTCCGACCTTGGCTAAATTCTAGTAGAGTTGGCGTCTAGAGGAATGAGGAGTATCTCACACCCCAATACCTCACTCAATAAATAAGAAAGAAACAAATTCCCCTACTTACAACTCTTCATAAAGAAGTAAAAATCTGTTATTTAATGTCTATCTGTGTTGGACCAACAAGTAATAATAATACCGCGGCTTTAGAAAAAGCTCATGCAGCTGCTATTATTATTACTATTACTTAGGTTTTCTTCTTTATGTTCAGTCCTCAATTGATATTATGGTACATACTTGCCTAATATCTTCATTTTCCAAATTTTCAATTCTTTTTAGTATTGTATACAGGTGTTTCAAAAGTAACGCATGTCTTTTGGAATTCGATTAGCTAATGCAAATCAAAGTGGAAGAATTAAAAAAAAATTAATCAAATGATCAGTTCATTCAATTTAGCGTGGTTAAAAATTAATAGCACACCTACTTGTTCGAGTCTGTTACAGACCTCGATGTTGTGGAATTAATCAAAACATAGACAGGCTAGAAAGCGTTCGTACTTTCATGTCATCGTATTCCAAAAAAGAAAAGAAACAAAAGACAATCGATGTCACAAAGAATTTTGTCACCAGAAGCAATCGAAATTATGACAACTTTCAATCGTCAAGATTAATGAAATATGACCAGTTATTGAATTTTTTCTACTCCAAAGGCAACAAACTAGACATGTTTTGCAATTAGTTTTCGAATTCTAGCCTCGAAATATGCAAAAAATATTTTTTTCCATAAATCTACTCGTCAATTGTTCTAAAAAAGAAGAAAAAACAAAAGACAATCGAGTCTGTAATGAATTTCCTTCCCAGAAAAATATGAAAGTCGGAATTATGACAGTAGTATAGGAAGCGGGATACTGTGACGCTTTGGTAATGAAAAAAAAAAATGCGGATGGCATGTGTCCATCCGAAGTGACCATCGTTCAAGGTCAACTCCTTGTAGAGGGATTGTTTCTTGTGTTGAAGAAGTAACCCTTTAGTTCTTGTATCTTGATAAGTGTCGACAAGAATAACGGTAAGATGACGTCATTATCAATTGACTTCAGACGCGTTCTTGTATCTTGTCGACAACGATCACGGTAAGATTACGTCGTTATCGATACATCTTCAGACGCAAGGGGATGACCTTGAACGACACACGCCTCTGCTTAAGACCAAAGACATTGTCCACACTTCTTAAGGTACAAAAATTAAAGGATTACTTCGTCAGCACAAGAAACAGGGCCTCTAGACCTTGAAGGATGGTCGCTTCGGATGTACACGTGTCGTCCGCAATTTTTTTCAAGGCCAAAGTGTTACAGTATCCCGCTTGCTTACTAATTACTTATGAAGAATTTCGATCTTTTTCTAAGCAAAATAAAGTTAAATCTATTGATCTTTTTTATTCATAATTCGAAAAAAGCAAGTAAGGTAGCAATCGGATGAACGAGGGGAGGGAAATTGTTTCAGGGCGTATCGGCTTCTGGGGAAATTTTTAAAAGCGATCTGTAGGCTCTGAGCGCGTGGACAGTAAATCAAAACAAAAAAGGCGCTGAAAGAAGGACTCCAAAAACGAAAACAAACAGAAGACGATCGATTTCATAATCCAAATTATAACAATAGTAGATATACTATCGAGATTCCAAGCCACATTCTTATGGAGATTTTACATGGATGTGTCAAACTCCCGTTCGTGGTTGCCTATCAAGACTTTTGCTAGGCGTTGGTAGCAGTTTATAAATAACAGGAGAAAAATAGGTGGCAGTTTACAAATAACAAGTAAAGCATTGGTATCAGTTTGCTTTGACACTTTTAAAACCCGTGTAACATGTGTGCAGTTGTTATTAAATAAATATTATTATTATTATTAAACAACAGGTACAAAAACAGGTAGCCGTTTTTTATAAACTCGTGCCTGTTTTTTAGTTGTCACTTATGAATTACTGCCTGTTTTTATGTTGTTATTTATAAACTGCTCCCTGTGTTTTATTATTTGAAAATGTCTACGTTATTTATAAACTGCTACTGGCGCCTATGCCATAGTATTGACAACATTCTACTCCAAAGACACCAAAAATTTTGCTGGTTTTCTGGAAAAACTAACAAACATAAATAATAAATAAAGTTCTTCGTGTAAATGTACACGTTACATTTTTATTATATGCCGATCAATCTATAATTTTAATAAGTTTTATACAGTTATCTCTGTTTTTTCTATAGGTTTGGAGAATCCAAGGCTATAGTAATATGCCAAGGGGTATGTTGGATTTATATCGACTACCGTCTAGGTCAGTTCACCGGGTTCACGGCAATTCAACTCATCCGACCGCCGGTATGCCTGCTTTCCTCTTTGACCCCTGGTACCTACTAGTGAACCACCATAAGTAGCAGCGGTCATGTCTCGTCGGCGAAATGTCGCTTCTTATCTTCAGTTTTTTTAGGTCTTCTCATCACTCTCATTTTTCTTCAGGATCCCTTTAGCCATTTGTTCAATTATTGCCCACACGTTGTTGGATTCAAACATTGTACCGACCAAAGTTCCACTGGTGAGAATTTTACCCAATTTATTACAAGTAGTTGCCCTTTGTTCTCTCCATCGCGTATATACAAAAAAGTGTACTCCACTGTGTCCTCATGTGTATCTACATAATGGATGAATATATTTTTTGAGCTTGTATCTAAAGGACTCGAAAGCCCCATGTTTACTCCATGCATTATGTGGTAACTGAGTTCATCTATGATGCCATTTACGTTTTTCTGGCTTGACTTTTTTGATCTAGGCTACTTTATCATGCTTTTTGTATCTATTTTGATAAGTGTTCATGGTATGACTCCCAACTTCTCTCTTTTGTTCTTCCGCGACTCCAAAGGTATTTGTTCCTTCTTTCACAAGGAGATTGATGGGAATTATCCTGGGTATTATTAGGGCTGTCTTAGTAGATATATATACCGATATCCCCTACTTATCCTAATAGCCATCGTCCTCTGGCAGCTAAGCAGTTCTTTCCTGTGCTTTTCACATACCTACACCCATACCGGTGATGTGTACAATAGAATCAGCTACCGTGCCTAGTAATCTTATCTTCAGAGGTTCCACGGGTCCTTGTGAGAGATGTGGCAGCTACTCGAGCCATATTTGTCATCTGCTCCTCAAAGGTGAGATTTTTATCAAGTATCACTCCTAGGTACTTGACCGCCATACCCACATCCATATCGGTGCTGCATGTAGCATAATAGAGTTAGCTACCGTGCCTAGTAGTCTTCTCTTGCTTTCAGAGGCTCCATGGGTTCTTGGTATGAGTCTTGTGAGAGATGTGGCAGCTACTCGAGGCCTATTTATCACCTGCTCCCTAAAGGTGAGATTTTTATCGAGTATCACTTCCAAGTACCTGACCGCCATATCTTCATCAATACCGATGCTGCATATAACATAATAGAATCTGCTCCCGTGTCTAGTAGTCTTCTCTTGCTTCGAAGGCTCGTGGGTTCGTGGAATGAGTCTTGTAAGAGATGTGGCAGCTTCTCGACTCCTATTTGTCACCTGTTCCTCAAAAGTGAGATTTCTATCAAGTATCACTTTCAGGTACCTGACCGCCATACTTATACCCATACCGGTGCTGCATATAGCAAAATACAGTCAGCTACCATGCCTAGTCGTCTTCTTTTGCTCTCGTCTTCTCTTGCTCTTGGAGTCTTGTGAAAGATGTGGTAGGTGCTCGAGGCCTATTTATCTATCACCTGTTCTCCAAAGGTGAGGTTTTTATCAAGTATCACTCCTAGGCACCTGACCGCCATCCTACACCCTTATCGGTGTTGCATATAGTATAATAGAGTCAGCTACGTGCCTAGTAATCTTTTCTTGCTTTCAGAGTCTCCATGGATTCTTGGCATGAGTCTTGTGAGAAATGTGGCAGCTATCGAGTCCATTTGTCACCTGTTCCCCAAAGATGAGATTTTTATCAAATATCACTCCCAGGTACTTGAGCGCCATACCTATACCCATTCCGGTGCTGCATATAACATAATAGAGTCAGCTATCGTGCCTGGTAGTCTTCTCTTGCTTTCAGAGGCTCCATGGGTTCTTGGCAAGAATCTTGTGAGAGACCGAGCATCACCCCCAGGTACCTGACCGCCTGTTTAAAAATAATGTTGGTCCTCTTTAACATGAAATACAACGGTCTATGTTTCTTTGCTCCCGATAAAGACACAGCTTTCATTTTTTCTAGTACTGGTTTCAGTTTGTCGGTGTCTATCATCTTGGCAATCTTACTCAGCATATCGTTTACCTTGTATTTCAGGTCATCTTCCACCTAGGCTGTGGCTATCAGAGCCAAATTATCTGCAAAGGCTATCACTGATCCCTGGGAACCTCTCAGGTCGTCGGAATGTTAGCCCCAGCTTCTAAATCCAAAGGTAATTAATTATTTATAATGCGTCGGAGGTATCCACTTATTTATCTGTTTTTAATTTATTGTTTAATTGGGTCCTAGTTTCCGAAATTAAAGGCGTTTTGAACGTCTAGCATTATAACTATCTCCTTTTAGCTTCAGTATAACAGCTTCGCCTCTCGTAGACAGAAATCATGTTAACTTATGTAGATTGATCAGACCTGCATTTAATAAGAATAGACGTTTACTTTTTATACCACCTTTTTTCGAGCTTCAATCAAACAATCCGTACGAATTTATTACTTATTTGTTATTCTACTACTACTGGTCTATTTAAAATTAATAAAGAATTATTTTAGAATTATAATGGTCGCTTCTTTCGTAGTGAAAAGTGAGTTTTAAGTTTTAAATCAGTTGTCAATTGTCAAAAAATGGCACTGGGGTGACTAAAATTAAAAATCAAGATTTATCTTTAAAAAATAAACAGTGTATATCAAGTGACAAACAAAATTGCTAGACTTTACCTAAGCGATGAAAAGCTGACTGAAAAACGCATTCAGCGCAAAAAAATCAATAAAAAGCTCGCATTTTCATTAGTTCGAACTGCGGTCGCGTGTCGTGGGCGTAGAGAGCTTGCGCCCTTCTGCTGTTTTATCCAGACAAAAGCTAATCGGCTGGTTCCGAACCTATCTCCTCGGCGTTCTTTCGCTGGCGCGCACAAGACATTGCAGTCCGCGTGCGGCCGTTGTCTTGGTAACTGCGCAACAAGCGAACAAAGTTACACCCACCGCATGTGCTCTTAACGCAGAGTTACGTCCCATAACGTAGTCATCGGAAACAAACTGACACCATTTAGGGCCTACTGCGATTATTTTCATGCCTGTACCTAAAAACCAGACGTTTTAAATTAACATGTGAAGTGAATTTCTCATTTTGAAGGATCGCTTGTGCCTCGACGCAATAACACCAGACAGTAATTTTTGGTTGTTGTTTGTTGTTGATGACATGGGTGGTGGATGACGGCTTGTTTATTGTCGGAAGGGCAGCATCTGAATCGCTGATGTAGTGAAGATCTGCATTTCGTTGCATAAAATTTTAAATAAATCGTGTATATTGTTACGCACGAGTACACCACACCAGGTATTTCGACGCGAATCGAATGTGATCAGTTGATTTGTATGCATGTGCAAGTGCGCGTATCCATCAGAATTTGCTGTGATTTTCAGCCGTCGTAAAAAGCCAGCCAAGATATGAACACAAATATTCCGATTGTTGTGTTGTTTGCTCAGAGATTAAAATGACATTCCACTGAAGGTATACCTACCTACCAACAAACGTAAACAGATCAGTTTTTTTTTCTTGGCTCGCCACGTAATAAAACATGTGGAAAAGCAGATAAAACAAGCGATTTTTATGTACGGTGTGACGAAATACATTGGGACGCCAAATTTTTAGCGAACGATTTTGATGCGACGGCGGAATTTTAACTAAACTCCGAAAGGACCACGGCATACCAATTAGTTTAGCCACACGAAAATTAGAAAGTCCTCTCGTGAAAATTAGGAAAGAAAGCTGGTATTCGCCTGAATACTGAAAACTTAGAACTACCTAGTTTGCAATAAACGCATTCGTCCGTTCGATGTAAGTAAAGTGTCTTGCAGCAGTGAGAGTGAATAAGATTTTATGGAACTCCTGGTGCACCAGGAGTAAAGTGCAATTGTGAGTGGGCTATGGATACGGGGGCGTGTTGTTTGGCCCCCTCGGCACCACAACGTTCGGACGATCAAATTGTTCCGGCCCATCCAGGGGATTGTTGGAATTCACATCCGAATAATCATTCTCAGCCCTTTCTGGACGCTTGGTTACAAATGCAGGTTTGTAATTGCACATAAAATTTTACATATGCACTATGACGGATAAGATCTAAACATTCACCTTATAAAAAGGAAGTGACATACACGCAGTCATTAGAAGTGTACAAATTTGGAACTACTCTAGAAACTTACACATTTTTGGAGAAAACTAGAATCAATGGTTTCAAAAAAAGATGAAAATAAATCTTCAAAAATATATCTAAACGAAACCGTTTGTATTAAGGTCGTCAGTTACAGGAATTCTTTATTATACAAATTTATTTATTGATCACTTATTTAGGCAGTATCTGTTTTTTATGACATGGTTTGCATTTAAAATTGCAATTGCGTTCAATGTCTTTTTTTGGAAAGAGTTAATTTTTATTTGAAGGGTCTAGATAAGGCCTACACAGTAGGATCCAGTTCAAAATTGAAGGCATGCTCCCTTTTCTTTTCGAAATCTGTAACATTTAGTGCTTTCTGTTGGTGTTTCCTCATTTTTGTTTTCATTAGTTCTCGACAGTGTGCATTCAGTATAAATAAGATGCCTTTTCGATAGCACCTGTCCTTAGGAAGAGTTCTTTTTTAATTTGGGGTCTGGATAAGGCCAGGAAAATTAAATTCAACGCAAAATTGGAAGCATATTTCCACTTATTTTGGAAGCCTGTGATATTTTTTGCATTTTGTTTGTGTGCCCTGTTTTGTTTTCATTGTAGCCATTGTATGGAATCTAGTTCTCAATATTTAGTATAAACAGTATGCCTTTCTGATGGTACCAATCTGTATCTGCCTAATTTTTAATTTCAAGAGTTTGAATACATGTTTCTGCATGGTACTTCTTTTGGAAATCTGTGTACTTTGTGCTTTTTGTTGGTGTTTCTCCAGTTTTGTTTTCGTTGCAGCCGCTCTTTGGAATTTGATAGTGTTTATTGAGTATCAATAGTATGCCGTTCTGATGGTTAATCTGTGGTGTATGAAGAGCATTGGTTAAGTAAAGTCTAGTATTTCTTAATTAACGACAAAACTCTCTTGTTTTTCTTTTGTTGTCACAAAACAAGCATTTCTTATTCCACGTTTACAAACCGTTTACCAAATCAAGTAAACTTTTGGAAACTATACAGGTTCAAGTTTTAAATTTTTCAGGAACAAAAAATTCATTATTTTCCGACTGATAACGATTGAAAGTTTTCTTTTTATATACGTTTCTTAATCCATTGTAACATGGCAATTTCCACTGTTTAAAAAATCTAATTGACCTGTAATGTTCTTTTGTAATTTGGGGTCTGGATAAGGCCAAGAGAATTGAATTCAATCCAAAATTGGAAGCATGTTTGGAAGCCTGTGATATTTTGTGCATTTCTTTGGTGTCCTGTTGTTTTCATTGTAGCGATTGAATGGAATATAATTCTCGATATTCAGTATAAACATTATGCCTTTCTGCTAGTACCAATCTGTACCTGCCTAATTTTTAATTTCAAGACTTAGAAGACATGTTTCTACTACTTATTTTGGAAGTCTGTGTATTTTGTGCTTTTTGTTGGCGTTTGGAATTTGACAGTGTGTATTGAGTATAAATAGTATGCCGTTCTGATGGCTAATCTGTAGTGCATGAAGAGTATTGGTTAAGGAAAGTCTAATGTTTCTTAATTAACTCTTTTGTTTTTCTTTTGTTGTGACAAAACAAGCACTTCTTATTCCACGTTTACAAACCGTTTGCCAAATCAATACCTTTTTGGAAACTGTAAATTTTTCAGGAACAATAAATTCATTATTTTCCGAAGGATAACGATTGAAAGTTTTCCTTTCATATACGTTTCGTTATCCATTGCAATATAGCAATTTCCACTGTTTAAAAAAAATCTCATTGACTTGTAATGTTCTTTTGTAAAGACTTAAGTCGAGTATCTTATTAATTTGAACGTATTAGTATGTATTTGGCTTCTTGGTCAAATTTCTTTGGGGTCGTATATATATTATTATATTAAATTGAATAATCATAAGAGAGTCAGTTTTATTGACTTGGGTACAACTTTGAGGCGAGATTCGCCTAGGCGGCCTTCCAGCTAACCTCAGGTAACAATATTTTGATTCGCGGTCAAGTTCTTATTTTATTTGACATGATACATGTATATTTTGTAAAAAAAACATGCTACCTGCTCCGTAAAGGTTAATTTTTTCAAATTCAATTTAAATGGAGACAGAGACATGGTCTTCAGATTTTCAGGGGTATTGTTATAACGAGTACGTGCACTAAAAGCAAAGGATGGGGTAAATGAAGAAGTTGTATGTTGAGGGATTGTCAAGTATAATACGCCCCACGTTGGGCGCCAATTTGGTACGATGTCGGACAATAATGGGAAGTATTGCGCTAAGAACTGTTACGGATGGAACATCTTGGCACTAAAGATTCAAATAGATATGACAGATCTTCTATTTATCATATTTAACCAATTCAGAGAGAATATACCAGAAGAGATATGATCTCACCTGCCCAGGACTAAAATAAATCGCACGTGTGAATTTTGGGCTTTTTGTATCCAACTATCTGGGGTCCGATTTTCGAACCTTGCGAAAAGATTTTTAAAATGGCGCAATTTTCGAACGATTTGTATAGTTTAGTACGAGAGGCTACGTTATTTTGACGCCTTTTTCACACGGTTCGAGGATCAGGTCCCTTTAGCCTGATGTAGGTATGGACTGTAGACGATGTCGTAATAACTGAACGTAATTTTTTGTTTCAAATTTAGGAAGCTTTTACTAATAGGTATAAAAGAAATACAGCTGATCAATAAAAACGCTGTCTTAATTTATTAACGCGTTATCTAAATCTTAATCCTTCATTCAAACCCTTAACTTCTGTTTCAAACCTAATTTTAAAGTTCTTTACATGCACAAGGTGATGAAAAAATGGCGCACCCGCACCATAGTACGATAATTGGTGTATAAAACCGTTTTTCTATCTTATGTAGTTACAGAACTACCGGAATTCCTAAAAAAAATAATTTGACAACATAGTGCCGTCATTCTACAAGATGTTAGGGTTGCAATAGATACGAAAAGTGTCTTGTACTATTAGATATGAAAATTAATTAATGATTTCTTGTCAAAGGTAACTAACAAGAAAACTGATGTTCATATACCTACAGTGCTGCCAGAATGAACGAATATTCCTTTTACTGACTTTTACTAAAAACTGGCTTTTTTTAAATGCTTTGATTTGAAATGGCCTAGTGCACTATTTTTACATAAAACCGTATAGAGTGCCTGTAGTTCTGTAACTAGGAATATTTTGAAAACGGTTCTATGATTAATTTTAAGCACCAAATATCGCTGTATGATGCCTGTGCGCCATTTTTCCATCACCCTCTATATTAATGTCGCCTATGACCCTCTGCCGATGTTTGGTTGGTTCAAAAATAATGATTGATGATTTACGTGAATTAATATTAAGGCATTGTGATTTTGGAAAGGAAACCAACATAGTTCCTCGTTAATAAGATTTTCATACATTTTCCTATTATTAAAATCAAAACTATTGTATAATATATATGCAAAAAGACGACCACGAAAAAGGCATGGATTTAATATAGGGGGAGTTGTAAATATGTTACAGGAAAAAAATTTGAAAAAATGAAACAAATTTCAGTAAAATGAAAACAAGATGTCGAGTTAAATTCAAATTCTTTTGTGAATGACTCTTAAACTTAAACAAGATTTGACGGCGACTATTGTATATAAAGCAGGCCACTCACTAGGAAAGCAGACGATTCACTAGGAAACATGTTGAGCAACATACTTGGCATACATGTTCCTGCAGGCGTTTGGATATTTCTCCAGGAGTCTGCAATTTGCGAACATGTTGACCAACCTGCCAACACACTAGCGAACTTGTTGCCACGAGCCAAGTTGTCGAGCATGTGCCTAGTGAGTGGCCTGCTTAATGAATATTACAGTAGGTTAGAGCTATTTAGGATAATAACTATTTTCGCTACATTAGCATTTGTAAAATCACGCGTTTAAGGCATATTAAACAAATTGATAATTGTTGTTACTTAACAACTTTCAGATAGATTATGAAAGATTAAAATTAGCGACGTATCTGGAATTTCCTGTTTCGATCGACGCAGAAAAAAATATTCATATTTGAATATTTATAAGTATAATACAGTAGACTTGATAAGAATGGCGCGAAGCCAGTCTTCAGAAATCATAAGCATGAAATTAAAAAGCAACTCAATTTTCTCAGGAGTACCAACAAAAATAACAACAACTTCGCCGAGAAAAAAAAAACGTAGTTGATGTATAGTATCTGCTGTACTTTAAAAGAAACGTTTAATATTAAAAATAGATAAATCAAATTAAATTTAAATTTTCTTTAACGTGTCTTAAAACTGCATAGGTTTTTTTTTGAACTTGAGATAGCATTCTGAAAGAATTCGAAAATGAATGCCGTAAAGTGCGGTGTGATTTTTAATGATTGAGGACAATTTGAATTTGGCGCCATACTTTTTAATGTATTTCACGTTTTAAATGTGGCCACATGAATATGAATTATTCAGTGGTAAATTTCAGAGTCGACAGAAATTTTCGCAGACGCATTTTTGATTTTTACTATTTTTATATCAGAAAAGAAATGACAAACATGAGTGACAGAACTGGGTGTTGCCAACGTAATAACAATTTAGTATGGCGATAAATTCAAGGCTTCAGTCATTCATTAAAAATCACGCTATATATATAAGTTCAGTTTATCTGTTTATTTATACGTATTATTAATGCAATTTTTTGTTTGTTCAAAATTTATGCAACATGAGAGTAAATATTATGATTCGTGCATTTATTAAGTGAGTCAAAGCTGTGTTAAAACGATTGGAGTGTGTTATAAAAACAATTACAATCTGAATCGTGTTATTTATGTTTTCTATTAAATTCGTAATTTATAAATTATTGGACGGAGTGGATTAGACATTAACCTAATTGATGAAAATGGCAATCAGTATTCATTCAAATTTTTAAACATTCTCAAACACATCATTTAATTTATTTAAATTTTATATAAAATTGTAACAAAAAGTTACTGGATAAAAACAATTTTTTCTAAATTTCTGTGCTTTTATTGATTTATTGAAACGGAATTTATAAATTATATTGAAACGAAATTTTGACAGATTACAAAGTTGTAAAAAAATAGACACGTTTTCAGAATTATTATTCTTGCTTCCGCTAATAATATTCCAATGTCACACGCATTTTAACGCTTAATGTCTACATGTATACTTACACTATTTACGTTACAACAGGATATCTAAATATCGTCTTTTAGCAAATACGACTGATTACCTATTTATATAAATAACCGAGCGTGATGTGATAAATCAAAACGGGCACAGACAGGAAACAGTTCATAACTTGTCTCAAAAAGTAAGTGCAGAAATTATCGACGCGTTTATGAATTGAGGGATTTACGATAAGTACGAGAAGCTTCAATAGAAAATTCTGAATATTAAAATTGTTACAGTATTGTATGACGAATTGACATTTCATAGTCGCTACATGTAGGATCAGAATTATAATAAAATAATCTACAATCGCATGATGTTATTCATGTCGTTCAAGTGTTACTTTGTTGTCTTTGATTTGCTAATGGTTGTAAAAATAACTTATTAAAATTTAATACGCGCCCATTGAGCTTGGAATTTGTTTCGAAATCAATTCGAAATAATTATTATGCAAATTATGAAATTGATGCTGATAATCAAAAGTAACAAAGGGAGCCATACACCGCGATAATAGGTCGAAATTGAAACCCGAAGTGCATCTGAATACGAAACGATTTTATAAATAGAGTCCTGCTGAGAAGGTGTAGGTATCCTTTGGCCATAGTTATTCATGCAGTCGCTTTTTTGTCCGCATGATGCCGGTAAAAATTCACCGCAACTCTACGCTATTTCTCCTTCGGGACGACAAAGCTGCGCGCTTAATGCGTTTAAGCGAGACAGCCTGTATTTTGACAGTCGGCGTTCGGTCCCGATTTTTAATTTGTATCCTGCATAATGTATTAGGCGTTATTGCTTTATCATCCAGTTTTGCTGTGCCACAATGAAAGTGTTTGTGCGTTTTGAATATGTTTCGGTTTCTGGGGGAGGAATTATTTAAAAATGTTCTTGTATAGTTGCCGTGTTAAAGTTAAATGTGCCTGGGCTATGGACCAAATATTTACCGAACGTTTTAGAGTGCCACAAATAGTTTAGTTTATTTTTCAGTGTGTAGGAATTTCTTCAGAAGATTAAAAAATATTTTCGATTATTACACACACAAACAAAAAAAAACAACCACGTCTTTTTATTAATTAAAACTGGTATAAAATTGAAATTGAATTATTAGTCGTAAATGTAAAGAAAAATAGAGAAATTATTATTTTTATTAGAATTGAGTATTATAATACCATCGTAGTAAATGTAAGTATCAATTTAAAATTGGTAAATTAAAGACTGTAATAAAATGAACTATTAATTTCTCTCCTTTCTAATTGTTGCTATTATTGTTACTTCTTTTATGTTTGAACTTATTAAGCTGTATATTTATTTACCATGATTAGCAATAATATATCGCTAAACGATTCTATTTTAGCCGTAAGTAATTATATTGATTTTAATCTTTTGAAAACACATAGAATTATACCAGGTTTTTACCTCTAAGATCTGAAAGACAAGGATTGTTATCGAAACAGGAAAATGAGAGATTTCTTTGGAGTATAATGGCTTCGATAAAGTCCGACTACAATACATCTTGGTACACTTATGTATATTCACTCGATACTTTCTACTTATCTCCGTTTTCTTTGCACTCTTTTTTTTTGCTCAATTTATTTAAACGCCTTAGGTTGCATTAGATTATATCGTTCCAATTTTTGATACGTATGTGTTATAACTAAAGCACGGATTTAACTGCATCTATATGTAGGTCATGAATAATCATTTTAATCGTGGTTGTGGTGTGATGACTCATGATCTACAGGTGCTCCTAAATCCGTGCTTTAGTTATAATTTTATGTAAGATGATTATAAAAACTACCAAAGTTTTAAAACCTGAAGCAAGAGGTATCTGTATGTCATGGTGTTCCTTTTATTATAGTATTAGAAATAATCATCAGAGGAAATATAACAATGATTGAACGCAATCATTTGAGTAATTGAATCATCATCAAAAAGAGAAAAAAGAGAAATGATCGGAACTCGCAACATATTACAACGAAAATGAAAGAAAAAGTAATTCTAAATGAGGGTATTAGTTAGTGTCAAGATGAGATATAATGAAGACGAGGCAATAATACTAAAATTTCTGGAAGAAAAAAGCAAAGAATTTGAAGCTCAATTATAACCCATTCAGTTTAGTCGCATTAGATTGGCGTTAGATTATATCGTTCCAATTATTGATACGTGTGTGTTATAACTAAAGCACGGATTTAAGTGCATGTGTAGGTCATGAATAATCTTTTTAATCGTGGTTGTGGTGTGATGACTCATGACCTACAGGTGCTCTTAAATCTGTGCTTTAGTTATAACTTTATGTAAGACGAGTATAAAAACTACCAAAGTTTCAAAACCTGAAGCAAGAGGTATTTGTGTGTCATGGTGGCTTCTTTTAATATAGTATTAGCAATAGTCATCAGAGGAAGTATAACAATGATTCAATGCAACCATTTGAGGAATTGAATCGACATCAAAAAGAGAAAAAAGAGAAATGATAGGAACTCGCAACGTATAGATATTAACAACGAAAATGAAAGAAAAAGTAATTCTAAATGAGAGTATTAAGTAGTGTCAAGATTCGATACAATGAAGACGAGGCAATAATATAAAGATTTCTGGAAGAAAAGAAGAAAGAATTTGAAGCTCAATTATAACCCATTCAATCCAGTCGGGAACTGGAAATTGAATTAAGCAGAACGCTTATTGAAGTATGGAAAAGGAAGGACGCGAAAGGGAAAGAAGAATGCAAGTAGGAAAAAAGAAAGAAGCTTCTGATTTAAGCCTAACGAAGAACTAGCAATAAATAAATATGTTAAAGCTCAGAAGCTATGACGATTAGACCATATGTAAGACCTGTCAGAAATAGGAACCACAAAGCACTTCTTATTTCTTAGAGGACGAGAAAAACTAATGACCACTTGGTGTTAGAAACTCCATATTTAAGAAACAACTTAAAAATATAGACATCTCAATTTTAAGGTTGCGCAAATTACTGATCAGGAAGTAGGTCTTTAATCTTGTTGTTCCCTAAATAAATAATTATTTAATAAATATTCTAATTGCAATCCGAAATCAACTAACGGTTTTTGTGTTCTCAATTTCCAATAAAAACCGAATTCTTCCCACATTCACCGAGCTCGGGTAATCTCACGTATGTGTGTTAACAATGACTTGAAAGTTTTAAAGGCAGAGAATGCCGAGGCAGGCAGAATTGGGAAACGAATACCGACATGTTAAAATTTAATCTGCCCGCAGTAAATAATTAAGCCGAACGTGCACAATAAATCGGAGGAACTGTGTAAATGAGCATGAAAACGGCCATTATAACGCCTGTTTATCAGAGGGCAGAGTAAATGTCGGAAACGTAAGTTTGTGGCCAGCAGTCCGTGAAGAATCCCATGCTATTTACACTATTACATGCTTTTTACGCCGCTTAATTACCACGTGCTTCGTGCTTTTGTTTTACAAGGATCTCTTTCCTGATAAGCACTTTGTTGTAGCTTAGTTGGGGTTTTTGCGGTGAACATGATGTAATTTGGTTACTTTCTAAAGAAACTAATAGGGATTTTCGTTTTGATGTTATCTCAATTAAGGAGCGAATAAAATATTAAGCAATACAAATACTTGGAAATTCTAGAAAACCAATGTAGAGCTTAAAAAAATGGGGAAATTGCAAGCTAATTATTTACAATAATTTACCTTCATCGTTTACTTCACTCTTTAAAGTAATATAGGTGTTAATCCTTATTTGGGGCATACGGTATAAGCATAACTTCAACTACATTTTTTACAAACGCGTGTGCAAACGTTCTGTGAAGTTGATAATTTCCTGTTTCGCATTCGCTCTATTTCATTCAATGTCGATACTCCTTTTAGCGAATAATTGTTCGACAAGACACTTTACTTATAATTAATGGATGGCTTCGATTGTGTACGTTAAAAGATGTTATATGCCACACGTATTTAGCATTGACAATGGCAATAAATTACTGTATTTATTACGGTATACTATAAATTGCTTCGATATACATATATATATGTATATTCCAAAAGAAAACTTACGTGTAATAAATTATGTGCGATTCTTTGAACGAAAAAAAAATGATCCTATTCCTTGTTAGGTAAGTTGTATAAGGCAGGCAAGTGACAACGAAAATTACTAAATTGCTCGAACGGTACGTCCTTTCAGTTATCATGTTGATATAAATTATAACATTCGCGGTATTTATTATAATGTTACTATTACTGCTTCATTATATACATCAATTTAACTGCCTGCAAATACACTTGGTTGTTAATTCAGTTCCGATTGCCACATACATAAATGAGCGTAAGCTTTCATAAATACACCCCTGTTAACAGGTTGAAACGAATTACCCAAGCATAGCAATTTTGTATGGGAATTTCGAATTTTTTCAGTCGGAAACTCTAGCAGGCCGTTTTAGAATTAACTGAAATTTCCGGTGCGCCGAAATTTATTGCGCGATTAATTTTCTACCGGAAATTAATTTAAGTGGCCGCCGCATTTTATTCAATACACACACTTGTTTGCCGCTGCAGTCCGGTGTAATAGGCGTATTGGTTTCATGATTTTTTATTGTACTCAGAAATAATTGACTTAATTCAATAACGAATTTGGTTTTCCTCTTTAGATTTGCCTGAAAAAGAAATGAACTACGAGAACGTCATTAATTACACGCCAATTAAAATCAATCAACTATGTAAATGAGAAATATACATAAGAAAGCTAGCAATTTTCAGCAAGATTGCAAATTGGAAATAAACCTATTATTTTAGAATCTAAGCAAGCTATTTATTTATAGTTACTCAGAAATTTATTATCGAACGCACACACACTTCAGCCACACATATAAAACACGCTCAGCTACTTGCTAATAGTTTGTTACTAAGCAATTTGCTTTAACCAATAGCGTTCGTAAAAGATTCTTTATGTATTTATGTAAAAAAAACAACAACAAAGCGCATCATTTTACGGTCATTAATTCAGTTAACACATACATGACACGGTAATATGATAATTGTTGCAACAAGTTTCAAGCTATTCATATTTTATACCTTGCACAGAGAAAAATGACAAAGTAAGACTTTACACAATATTGTGTAAAATGGAGGTGGAGAAATTATTAACACAATTAGTGAATTTTTTTTAAGTAATTCAGATATATTTGCACCTCCATTTCAAAATTAGCAAAATTATTGCTCCATTTGGTAAGTAAAAAGTTCCATACTAATTTGATTCTCGTAAGTGTGAAGATAAAGTTTCACACTTTGTTGTATAAAATTTACTAAACAGATTGTGAAGATTTTATTTTCACTTTTTCTTGAATAAAGTTCTTTACAAACTATAATAGAATCGCAATGAAAAGTTTTTTCACCATTAGATATGTTTACATCTTACACAAATTGTTGAACAGTGTTGAAATGGGGTGTAATCACGTGATTACTTGCGTTTTCTTGTTGGCTGTTTACTGCAAATGACGATTAGGTGGCGTACATGACATCCAAATAACAAGAACGGAATTGCCTGTGTTTGACTGTTGCCTGTTTTATAAAATACTGGGGAACAGTGAATCTGTTGCCAGGAATTTAGAAACCGATTTTGAGTAATTTGATACTCCTAATTGTGAATATGCTACTACTTTTTCTAGTTTGGTTCTAGCTTTTTAAATATTTGCATATGCCTTAAGTATTTCTATAAAATAACTGAGAAAAAATGATCAAAATTAAATATACTACAATTAATGTTACTTATGAAATGCTGTATAGATACAGCGGGATATGTAAAAGTATTAAAAATTATGAAAACCGTTTTTTTTATAGGATTTTCTTCTAAATTCTTTTTGTGGATAATCCCTCTGTGTACTCCAACAGTAGTCGGCCATCATGTGACGAGCCCACCTTCCTTGATATCTTTCTTCCATTATCCGGATATCCTGGTGAAACCGTTCACCCTGTTCCTTACTGTAATCTCCTGGATTGGATGGGAATTTATCTAAATGACTGTGCATCTTAATACTCATATTAGCCTCTAATTTTTCAAAACTTTTTAATGTATTTTGGACTAGTTCCTGATAGTTGTCAGCCTTATGATTACCTAAAAAGTTTAGCGTAACAAATACAGCGTGATTCAAAAGAGTCTCACCATCGCTTTGGTGTAAATACAGACCATTAACAGGAGCACAAATATGTTTTTAGAATTTTTTTTAAATAGTTTTTAAGATATGAATGTTTAAAAATAACTTGTAGATGCACTTATAAATTTGAAATCATAGGTACCCTCTTTTTTGTTGACAACTGCATATACGCTGGTTTGTCAAAACCTTTGGAAATAAAATTTGACATAATAATAAATGTCGATTCTTAACTGTGGTTCTTAATATCCTACTTTCTTCAGCTATTCTAAAGTTCTCAAGTAAAAAAATAACGAGATTTGGTTGAAGCGTGCTTTCAAAAAGAAAAAAACAAGGTAAACTTAGAATTTAGAAAATCAGAAATTAAAAGAAGCAAACACAAGCAGACTGCAAGAACAAGGACAATAAGCTCCACTTGAAAATGTAACGTTTTAATAAATTATTTAAATATTATGTAAAACTAACTGAAGATCAAATAAAAACAATCCAAATTCTAAACTAAAAATTAAATAGCTACAATAAATGTTTGAAATTTTGCCCATTTGCCTCAATACATTTTTTAGCCTTCTTCTGATGCTCTCTTGAACATTTCTAAACATTTGAGGCGTTATTATATGTGAAGCATCTAGAATTCTCTGTCGAAGTTCTTGCTCAGTGTTGGGGACAGTGCGATAAACAATTTGTTTAATATGTCCCCATGAAAAAACTCTAGCGGAGTAATATCACAAGACCGCGGAGGCCAAGGATATTACCTCCGCATCTGATCCACCTTCCTGGATAATTTACATTTAACCATTGTCTTACAGGTCTAGCAAAATGCGTAGGTGCACCGTCTAACTGCAACCGCCAAGGGAATATTTTCTAGCAGTTCTTGAAAATCGCCTCTCAAGAAATTCAAAAAATTATGCCCATTGAAGCGATTTGGTAAAAAGTACGGGCTCATCAAAGTGTCGTTGATAATGCCAGCCCAGACATTGACGGTGAAACGTTGTTGAAATGCTCGTCGATGTATTACATGGGGGTTTACTATTGCCCAATAATGAAGGTTGTGCATGTTAAACACACCGTCACGAGTGAAGGTACATTCATCCGTCCACAAAATCAGATTTTGAAAATTTGGATTCAAATTGATTTGATCCAGCATCCAACGGCAAAAGTTAATACGAAGAGGAAAATCAGCTTCACAGAGAGCTTGCACTTTTATATAGTGGAAAGAATGGTAACCTTCTGTTTTTAATACAAGCTGAACAATATTTACGTTTAAATTTCGTCCAATATCTCGAATGCTGACGTTAGGATTGTCTTCAATGAGTTGTAGAACAGCTTCCACGATTTAGGGAGTTCTGGCGGAACGTGGCCTACCTATCACTTCATGGATTACATCCAATCGATCTGTTCTTCACTTTCTCCCAGAAGATACATATCACAGTATTCATTGAAAGTAAACATTTTGAATTTGAATAAATACTTCAAATCAATCAAAAATTTGACTTTCAAAATGTGAACATCATTGATAAATTTTACTTGTTAGGTAACCACAGTAAAACCGAATTTTCGGTGCACCGTTGTTGGCTTTACTTCTAAAATAATGTTAACATTTCCAAAGACTTTTCCTGCTTTATTACTTAATAAATATGTTTCATTAGCAAGGCGTTTATCTACACCTTTCATTTAAAAACATAAAGTTACATTATCTAATTACTATAAAATCAACGAAAATTAACTAAAATTGTGTAACTGGCAATATAGAAAGTGTTAGGAAAGAGTTTATACATGTATATCGGCCTCATCAGAACTCTGTACCTTAAAAAAAATTTGGTTTATTAAAAAATTTAGAAAACTTACCCCTTTTTTGAATTTCTAAAATCCCAAAAAACAAGAACAGGAATTAATGATAAAAATATGAAAATCTTTTGCAAATTATACAAGGAAGCGATTGCATTCTCTTGTAAAATCACAAAAGTGACATTTTTGAAATATTTGCTTGATGTTTAAGGTACAGAGTTCTAATGAGGCCCAATAAGGCCGAAATACAGGTATAAACTCTTTCCTAACACTTTCTATATTGCCAGTTACACAATTTTAGTTAATTTTCATAATTTTCATCTGACAAGAAAACTTGATTTTGTAAAATCAACATTAGTTTCGTAACTTTGAAGGCCTATATCTTCGTAAAAAAATCATCTAGAAAATTTTTATTTGCACTTTTGAGAACAAATAAGTGGGTCTAAAAACCACCTAAGTGATGGAGCGGTCCTTTTGAATCACGGTGTATATAACTCAGCCATGCATTAGATTCGACGTGAGGTAAATCTTTGATCCCTCACCAGTTTACGAATTTGCGGTACGTCAAATATTCCTGCTTTTAACTTTTCCATACTAAGCGCTGGAAATGTTTGGCAAACAATCACTTGACTTGTCCAGGGGCCTTAACAAACTGTTTTATTAAACCATGTTTGATATGGAGAGACGGTAATATGATTTTTTCCTGTCTACTAATGGTTCATAAATGGAATTGGATTTTCTTACAGTTATATTTTCTATTAGAGGCCATACAGTTTGCTGCTAGTGCTTCTCCTTTGCACGGCTATCCCATAAGCAGATATGCCAAGGACGTTTAGTATATCCAAAATTCAGACGAAGAAGAATATTCACCATTTTCAAATCGACACAAACAGACTTGATGCTGAGAATAAGCAATTTTTTAATACTAATATAATGTTGTCGTACTCGTCTTTAAGTGTTGTTGAATGACCGATTGGAATTGACGCAAACTTATTTCCATTGTGCAGCAACACACATTTCAAACTTTTTTTAGAATTATCCAGAAAGAGCCTCCACTCTTCTGGTCTGTATTCTGGTGTGCCCATCATCAGGAGAAGTGCAGAAATATTATTACAACATACAAGATCGTTATCTTGGGCACTATTGCGTGCTCTCTATTTCGATACGATGTTATATTAACATCCGGTTCAAGACAATGTTTTTCCTGAAGCTCAGCACCTTGCTTCGATAAATTCAAATCACGAATTAAATCACCTTGAGAAAATTTTTGAGAAGTGTGGCAACTATCTTCAAACTCACTTTCACCTGTGTTGTTACTTGCACTGGACAGATTTAACATTTCCGCATCAGTGCGTTCAAGTTCACCCCTACATACGAATATAGATACAAGTACGTTGTGTGATATCGGTTGCTTTGCGGATTCCATACTTGGGTAGTCCCCTTTTCGTTTCTTAAAGCGATTCGTACCCTTTATATTTACGGCGCAAAAATAACAATCACGATAGTGATCTTTTGGCTCATTCACATCGTAGGTACGCCAAAATTGAGTCCTTTACGATTACCTCTTGTCCAATTGCGAAGTGATTCTATGTACACAGGTTTTGCAGACTTTATGAGGTATCCATACCTTGTCTTGTTGGAATAATTGGTGGCTAAAATATACTTGATACGCCTGTTTCACGAAGTCAGTTATGTTTTTTCTTTCTGTTGCAACACTGTATTTACCACAAATCTAACAAAATACGTCAGAACCATTAACACACTATCTCCGCGATAGCTAAGATCTGTCACAAATGAAACAGAAGCTTGATGTCATTGATTAGAACAGGGCACTTGAAGAAAAAGCAAAAGTAGATCATTATTTCAGAAGTAAAATGGTTTAAGTTACTAACTTAATTAATGTGAATTAAATCAAGAAAATGGTTCAATTTTATGAATTTCGATTATTTTGCAAATTGGAGTCAATTCAGTTAAAACAAAAATTTAGTATCAAATCAGAAGCGTCAAGTAACATAAAATTACCCTTAAATCCTTGGCCACACGAAAATATTTTTTTGTTTCCCAGTGTAATGAATGAATTTCACCATGTGAACGTGAATTCGGCACAATGCTGCAGAAATGATTTGAAGGTAAATGCGAATGTTTCTAAATTAAATATTCCTTTATCGTATTTTTAACGTCTATAGATGACCAAGGAACTTGTGCAAGTGTCAGAATGACTTCCGTCTAATCCAGTATTCCACTGAATTGCTATAGAAAATCTGCACGTATCAAGACAAGGTCGAAAACACTTCTTCAGCTGCCCGATTAAGAGTCAAAATTCGTTATCAGCGGCCCCGAGCGACTGTGATCTTCCTTAGAGATGTATACAGAATTAAGTAAAATTTTCACACAATATATGGGAACCAGTAACACATTTGAGTGATTGGTAACATAAAGTGTTTATAATTCGCATACACAATATCAATAAAAATATGTGTAACATTTGACTACAAACATTATTCTTCAATCAAATATAAACATTTTCTATTTATTGTAGATTTCTTCATTTCTAACTGGGACTATTTAGGTGTGTTATTTCGACTGGCTATTAAATAAATAAATCAAAATAAATTTCATTTTTTCATGTGTAATTACCTCTTCGGTAGTATTGATTATTAATAAAAGTCATCAGGAATAATGTTATTTATTGATTCTTTTCCTCTGGCAACTACTTATCGATTAAATTATGATTGTTAAACTTTCGAATGTACTGGGATTAGCGTATAACGTTGCTACATTATGGCAATAAATTGAAGTGGAAAAATTAGCATTAAGAAAGATTAACTTGCTTGCCTTAAATACGCAACACCTTGTGTGATACTATTGGACTGCGCCGCTATAATCTAATGCCACTAATAACGGAATAATTGCTAGAGATTTTCATCACGCGGGCATTATGTAATTATCGTGTGTCACATAACGCATTATTAAGAATTGCCAGCCGAGCACCGAGTGTTATAGTTACTAATTTAATTAATAAAGCGGCAATTGCTTCCAATAATCACAACGATTAGACACACTACTGGAGTAATTCTTTCGTTCCTTATGATCTAAAATTCCCAGTTATTTGTTAATTATGTCCTATATGATAAATATTCGAAATAGTCTTTTAGATAATCATTATATTTTTTCTTTGTTATTCAATTTTTTGTATTGATTATTAAATTATAATTGCCTTTATGTTTTATATTCTTTGCCACTTACCTATATCTCTTCTCATGTACACAAATAAAAATCTGGGGTTAATTCTAACACTTTTCCAACTCCTTTTCGGTTTTTCCCTCGCGTCCATCCGTTTCTGGTCTCAAAAGAAACGGAGTTAGGATGTTATTTCTAACTTTCAAGAAGTTAATATTATCCAAGGAAAGAGAGAGACTTAATTTTTGAGGTGGTAGTTTGTACCCCTAAATGAATTAGTATTATCCAGAAAGCATCAAGCATTTCTATCCTTAATCCAGAAAATGAAAGAATGTTTAATGTTGGGACAGTCACTGTATTTTAACTTATATTTTAGGTACTCCAAAGAGAGGAATGCATTTTTTTTTATATTTTTCGTCCCTTGTTTTTTTGTGTGGAATATTTGAGTTCCTTATTGCACTAGAATATTAAGCTTATCTGGAGGAAGTGGAACAAAGATGTTCATAAGGCTTTGCCAATATTCTCCGGTAAGTGAAGCTTGCATCATGTATGATGTTATTTGGTATTGTAACATGTGTACAAAAAGTTTTACCATCTAGTGTGTTGCTCTCATTTTTTCGCATGTTCACGCATGTTCCTTATTTGATCAGTAAACGCCAAATTGACATTTAACCTTGACATATCGTCAACAGAAAATCATAACCAATAATTACGATTTATTACGTATTTGAAACCAAACAAAATAAAACATTGAAAATAACGTTGAACGTGAATTCATAAGAGATGTTGAAAATGGCCCCCGTTTTCTTCGAGGCATTTTCTAACTCTTCTGCGACAACCATTAATAACATTTTGCAAAATGTGGGGAGAATTGTTTATTTTATCCCACTTTTCGATGATTATTTGGATAAGTTCCTGTAAATCATTAACGGGCGTTTTAAAAATGCAATTTCAAGTAGAGCCAAACAAAGAAATGCAAAGGAGTTAGATCGCAAGATCGCGGAGGCCATACGTTTGCCATATTTCTGCTAATTATCCGATCTCCAAAAACTCTTGAAGGAAATTTAAAGTGTCTCCAGCAGCTTGGGCTGCTGCACCATCCTGCTGGAAATATCCAAATTGTAATTCATCATCATGCAGTTGATCAATAAATGGATGCAAAATCTGTTCCCGATATTTGAATGCTGTTAATGTGCCATTAAAAATATTGGACCTATCAAACTTCTTGGACTTAAATCTATCCAAACACCAATATTTTTATGGATAGAGTGGGGCTTTAATGAAAATATGAGGGTTTTCTTTACTCCAGATCCTCATATATTGGGAATATATGATATGTGGTCTCTTCTTTTCAAACCACAGACAAACCGAACAGGAGTTTTGGACTTTCTGTATGCTCATTGAAGGTATGGAATCCAGCCACGGGCCATAGACAGTATCATAGTAATTGAAATGTGAAAGCACAAGTGATTCACACAATTGAATTTTTAGTTTTATAGGAAGGAAGTGTCTGTTCATGTACAGTCGTTTTAATGAAGAATAAAATTTGTGAATTAATTTCCGTACATGAGACGAGAACCGTAAGTCGCAATCAAAAAGTACACCTAAATTTTTTACTGATACGCTAAATGGAATTTTAATATTATCGACAAATTTACTCATACCGTCTATGGCCCTTTGTCGATCTTTAACACTGCCAAATACAATAACTGACGATTTTCGAGGATTAATATGCAATGAATGAGAGGCAGATATCATACTTACTCTTGATAAATCCTCATTAATTAGATTAGTAGCATTATTTAAATCAGAGACCTTAAAACTATAATACAACTGCGTATCATCCGCATAGAAATGCGTATTGCAAAATTTAATTTTAGTATAGAAATCTGCAGTGTATAGAGATACAAAAGGGGTCCAAATATTTATCCTTGAGGCGCTCCCCGATTCAATACTTTGAAATGAGGAAAGGACACCGTTTACCGCCACTGCTTGCATCCTATTATTTAAATAAGAGGAAATAAATTTGATTACATTATCACTAAAGCCAAAATAATGTAGTTTAGCACACATTAGCTTATGATTGATCGTGTCAAATGCTTTGGAAAAATCAATCAAAACGAGTACAGTTAAATTGCCACTATCGTAAGTTTTGAAAATATCATCCGTAACCTTTAATAAAGCTGTGTTTGTACTATGTCCCATTCTGAACCCTGATTGAGTGGGTGGTAGTAATTTATATAAGTTTACATATGTCCTGAACTGATTCACGACAAGTTTTTCAAGAATTTTGGACAAGACTGGCAACAATGATATAGGTCGCAGACCACCAAAAGAATTGACTTGCTTTTCTTTCGCAATCGGTACTACCATAGCACGTTTCCAGTCTTCAGGAAATTCACTGCGGATCAAGCATTCATTAATAATGTGGTGATGTATTTAGTTAAAAAAAGCAGGCAAAGATTGGAGATTCCATCACATCCGCAAGCATTTGACTTAATACCATGAATTACTTTCTCCACTGAACTTTCAGTAACTGGTTGAAATATAAACAATTCTTGATTATCTTCACAGATGTTATTGGAATAAAACTTTAAAGTATCGAAATCAATATTATGACTCATTGCCTTCACAGAATTTAAAAAGTACTGATTAATTTCATGAGGATCACTAAAAGCATCTGGCAGTGGTTCTTGAGTATGAGAGTTAATAACAGTTAAACATTAAAGTGCTTGCCAAGTAGATTTCTGGTCATTTTTTTTGCAGATGAAATTTATTGAGTGCATTATTACGTAGCTTTGTCATATTTCGAATCACATCAGTTAACCACAGTGCAGGCGGTTTCGTTATTCTTACAGTTTTTACTGGGGCAAAAGTATTAAAAGTCTTCTAAAAAAGTAATTTTAACATTTAGATCTACATAGTCAAATATGGATCTTAAACCATCATAAAATCCAAATTTCGTAATCACGAAATGTGTGCAATCGTGCAGGTGATACATATTTAGAAAAATTTAGAGTACAGTGAATTAGTCTGTGGTCAGAAAAATGTACATCAGTCTCATCCGAGTTGATCACGAAATCAGGATTACTAACAAGAATATCAATCAGAGTGCTACTGAACGCCGTAACTCGTGTAGGTTCGGCTGCGATTTGAGTGAGAGAGTAGGATTCAATTATTAATAAAAAGCTATTAACACTACTAATCGTCGATATTGTTTAAAAACCAATGACAGTATCTTCGCCATGGTACAAAATCTACTGGAAGCAATTCCTGCACGGCAGTCAAACGATGAGGGAACATTTCTTAGAATAGTTCTGCAAGTCCCGACAGATAGATCAACTTGAGACAGGTGACGGATGGAAGTGCGAGAAGCATGAGTCATAATTTGTCTCACATTTTCAACTACCTCATCAGTTCTTACTTTAGGCCTACCTGATACCTGTTTCCTAGTCACACTGCCAGTTTCTCCGAATAGTCCTACGGAGTACTGAAGTTGATTAACAAATTTGTGGTGCAGAAATACAGTTTCTGGAAATTTTTCCTGAAATTCTGCAATACATTGATTTTTTGGGCGTTTCGAAAGTAGGATTCAACCATAGAAGATTTTTCTTCCAATATGAAAACCATTGTAAAATCAAATCAATAAAACAATTTTTTTAAAGTTAAGTTTGTTTACTTGTCTGTTTAGTGTACGGATCAAGAAAGGAAGGTACGTGAACGTACGTGAAAAAATGAGAGCAGCACAGTAGATGCGAAAATTTTTTGTATACATCTTATATTATATCACTATGTACTTTTGTTGCTATTTATACTTAATGCGCAAAAAAAATTACGGTTTAATTCTTAGGCAAGTAGTTACCACAATTGGTAGGCATATACCAGTCATAACTTGTAATGAGAACGTCAGTAAATCAGGATTTAACAACAGACGTAAATAAGTGTGACCTAACACCTTTAGGATAACATTTTTACTTTTTTGGATTAAAGGCGAGGATGACTTTCACCAAAGCAGATAGAATATTTTACGATTTAGTGTAATTTATCTCCTATTTATTGAATTAATAAATTATGGATAATGTTTACTCTACGGTGTTAAAGAGGAGTTGAGCTTATCCTTGTTGGAGTAAAATTATTTCTCATGTTTTAAACACTTGTTTCTAGACATATTTTCTCGGGAAAAGATAATAATAACACTAAATTTGTTAAGCATTACAACTTTTCAGGTAAAACTTTATTCATATTGCAACGCCGATTAGGAGGATAACAATTTATTCCAAAAATTTTTATGTGTGTACAGCGGAAGTTGTTCTCTAAAGGGTTTAGTAACAGATCATTATGCAATATTTAGAGTATTAGCAAAAACGCTTCTTTAATGCAATTTTGACTGTGACCAACATTTTTTTTCTTGGTCAGTTACGTTAATGTACTTGCAACATGGTCATTGCAACTTGACTTATAGGACCTACATTCAAAGCCATCTGATCAGCGTTTTAACTGCTTTACCTATATCAAATACCCCAATGGCCAATACTAAACACTCGAGGGTATTCAGGAGGAAGCGGATGGAAAAGGGCGGATAATCAATCTCCAAGAGCAACCAGACATGTGTCTTCAACTCATGACACTGGGATGTCTCCAGTTCAAAGAGACTGGCATCTTTATGTAAACATCCTATATATTTTATATTTTTCTATGTTAAAAGGAACGACGCCTTTTTATTTCCTTCTTCTACAGATTTTACGAGGTTTATAATTTATTGATATTTCGACCGTTTTGTCCTGAATCCTTTACATACTTTGTATAAAAATTCTGTTTTTTTTTAACACCACTTAACCAAAAATTTCCTGAATGGTATTTCTACATAGTCCAATTTATTGCTCTGCTTTACTTGTTCGAAGTCAGTTTTATTTTCCTTGCATGTGATGGGACTTGAAGTGACCAACCAGCTGCTTGCCGCGCATGTATTTACTACCCCATTAAATTCCATAGAAAAAATTTTATGCGGCGAAAACGTGTGCCCTCGTAAATGTTTCATTTTAACTAGACGTGTACTTTACGAATCAAGTTCTATTATATGCGGCCAAACGTAATTTACGGCGGTATTATTTTCCAGAAAATCTCCGGGGAAAAAACGTTTATTGCTTTATTGCTTTTTGCCGACGCGGTTCGTTTGAAATATGTAAGAGTGATGAAACCTGACCGATATGAACAGTTTTATTAATTTTCTCTGAACACCTTAGTGTTCCACGTTGATGAAATTTAAAATGTTTTTCCTTTATTTATGTATTTTATTCAAGTTATTTATTAATGTAAAATATGCAGTTATTTCATGGTTATCTCGGATAATCCCGACCTCAGACATTAAAATTCTATGTTAGTTGATACTATACAGTTCATTAAGGTGGCAATTTTTATAGCAGAACTTAATTTTATACAACCGTTAACGCAAAGGAATGTTCACACATGTTCGTTGATTAACGAATTTAGAAAATTTTAATTAGTACCTTCGTATGAGTAAGCATTCTACTTTAATATTATTTATGCCCGCATAAGCCGCACAAATTAAATTTTTAAATCACCTGGAGCACGTATTGCGTATCACTACTCGGACATTGTTTTATGTATGCGCAAAAAAATCCAAATTTTCGAATAGTAATGAGAATTTCAAGGTGACCCCTGCGAAGCGTACGTACAAACCAGTTTTAAATCAAATTTCGCTAATTTTTTCGACAGAAAAGTTTCTCCTGCTATAATTGGCACGTTATAATAAGAACGCCCCGGGCGGATTACATTAATTTCTTTCTCCTATTTCTCTAGCAGATCTAGTTTTTTTTTTTCATGTCACTCCATCGACGCATTCCTTATACGTATTTCGGCTTTTATTTTTATTTAAATATATTCATGAGGTAACGTTTTCTATTTTTAATGACCGAATCCACATATTTCAAAATTTATATAAACAAATTCTAACTTATTTGTTTGAAGTTTTTTCTTATTTTTGTTGATTATGTTTTTGATTTATACAGCCCGGACTAGGCGAGGCTATTGTGTTAAGTGTTACCGCCGAGAAACTGTGTAACGTAAATTATTCGGTTTCAGACAAGCAAAATGGGTAACGTGTAATCTGTCGTAATAAATACATTTTTGTCGGTAATTAATTTGAAGATTTTTTAGTTTACGATTAATCCTCTCTCTTCCAGTATTGAATAAACTTTTCAATCGAAAATTACTGTTAATCATTTTCTTGGAATGATTTACAACAGTTTTACTACCGTTACTAATAAATTTACTTCACATAAGTTATACGTAACATATCTCTTTAATGTTTTATTAAACTCTTCATAAATTGTCTCGTAAAATGTTTTTTTTTTTCAGACCATCACTGTCTCAACATTATATCCTTGATGATTTTCCGCCTTCTTCATATTGAAGTGTATGCGTTATAATTTGCTCTTGTCATCTTTAATTTACTTCCGGCTGTAATTCATCTGATGTAATTGTTCACTGAACAGAGAAATCGTCGAGTGAATACATAAATGGATGATAAGTCATAGAATTATAAATTTTAAAAGCCGACACGATATAATTTTATCAACAATCCAATGTTGCTTTTTAAACTAGCATTTTGTGTTTAATTAATGTCATTCATGCGCAAGCACGTTTAAATACAAACTTCAAGATCTAGTACTAATTGTTTAATGGTGTAGAACGGATACGAAATAAAGTATGATATTTCAGATTAAATTAAAAGCAACTAAACGCGGCTTTTTTTCGACACAATTATAATATTTGCCTTAGATAAGCTTTAATGCTGTGCACACAGAGATTTATTTTTATGAAAAATGTACACAAGTTAGAAAATGCGAGTGAATCACTTCTTACCATCTTAGCCCAATATTTACCCTTCTAATATCTGGAATACGTTGTCGATTTTTTCAAGATAAAATATCTCAAAGCCGCACACAACACATGTAACTTTCTCCGTATACGCATTCGATAATTTATGTGAGCCGATGTCATATATTTTAACGCGTGCAGTAAATTATGTCTTGTGAAATCGGCCCGATATATATTTTTTTGGTTGTTGTTTTTGATATGATCTCTGGCGGCTTTCGTTCACTGTGTATGTTTAATTTAATGGACATAATTAATAAAGCGTGCTTTACAGATTTTTTTCTCTCTTTTAAACGGTCGTTCAATAAGTTTGATTTTTTTTTAATTCACTGCTGAAATTCGTGGTTGCAATAGAGATTTTGACATGCCTACGTTTAAAGGGAATTAGGTTAATTATAGCACAACATATTGTGTGCTTGTAAATTTTTTTACGAAAATGTTTTGGTTACGTTATAGGATACCATGATCGACTTTTAATTGCTAATAATGATATGTTTTTTTTGATGCATATGTAGTACAGGCATACGTTATCGGTCCGCTTATCATTTCACAAGAAAAGTAGAGCGACGCGCAGTACATAGCATCGACATGAACTATCCACATTATTTAGTAACGTACGTAACAAAAGTTTTGGGAAAATTTTTCGTATTATTTTTTCCTATTCCAAAGTAAAGTAATCAACTTACCATTGGATTTGGACAATCTGTCAAGTTTTCTCTACAATTTGACAGTACATTTGTGTACATATCTTGCGAGTTAGAATTGCGGCGGAAAGGTCCTTACAACTTGCTTGGCCAAATATCCAAACGTGATATCGTCGCCATTTATAGAAACTAAAATATTTCTAAGACAATTTATCGAGTCATTAGGGAATGTGAGGGACGTTTGCCGTGCATGAATCTTCCCAAGACGGGCCGCCCTCGAGTTTTGAAAATCTACAAGGTTTCAGAACTTGATCGGATCTGCAAAAAAATAGAAGAGGAGTTTCAACGAGAAGATTACGCCGAAGATTTCACGTACTCATATTGTGACAATCAAGTGGGAAATTAACAGGAGTCATTTGAAATTTAGAAAGCGACAAAAATGTCCAAAATACACGGCTGCTCAGTTAGAGATGATTCCAAGGTGGTGTAGACATTTAAGACGAGTACATTTCAGAGATAATTTTGGACGAAGAAAATTACTTTATTTTCCACCATATATGTAATGACATTATTTCTGACGTCTTTGTCAGTTCGAAAATTGACGATTACTAACTGTCACTTTCTACTTGGGTGAAAAGTAACCAGTTTCGGCCCTGGAGTGGAAAGTAAAAAACCAACCAACCCTTCTCATTTTATTGTTTGGAAAAAAGGTGCTAATTTTTATCTAATTTAACTATTTATTAAAATTAATTGTTACATTTGAATTATTATACGTTGAAACTGAAAAATGCAATCCCTATTGACCTGTTGGCGAAGAAAGGGTGATTTTCTGATGACGTTGAAGCCAAAGATAAATTACTCGAGTTCGGTTCAGCAATTTCATACCTTGCCTTACTTTTTTGGGGCAACAAACATTCTTCTGTTCTTTCTGCGGCCTCCTATAACTCAGGTGGAGTGCATATTAACTCATTTTCACAATCACTATCCAACATTTTTCCTGGATTTTCACAATTCGCGAAAAACGACGCCACTTTTTGTACAAATAAATTATTTGTTGTTTCCCGTCATGGCAACGCAAACGCCTTCTAGTTATATAATTAATTTGAGGCGGTTTTCTTTTCTGGTAATAATAGGATCTTATTTATTATTATTAGGTTGAATAATAATGGTTGAAAATAAAACAATATACAAGCCTCGGTGGAAAGTTTCATTTCTGTCTCGAGATAAAGTTAAACTTCCTAATCTCGCGACAGAAATGAAACACTTTCCACCTCGATATGTAATATACACCGTGTACCAGAACTCGCGCCCCAGAGAGCAAGGGCTTGTGCATACATGGAGATAGTGAATTCGAAAACTAAAATTGTCTATGTTAAACTGTATTCGAATGCAGACGAAAAAACGGTAGCCAATACTGATAGCTCTTACGTAGGTAAAACATGGGACCTTTAAATATTGTTAGGAAACGGTCGAACATCTGCTGTTCTGCTTTTGGGATTGGCTATTGTTTTTTATTCTTAACTTAGTAGTTATCCTTTACGTTAAACAATTTTAGTTTTTGAATATGTGTTCCGTATTGCCACTGACATTTGCCATTGCTCTCTGGGGCGCGAGTTCTGGTACACGGTGTATTATTACATTATGGAATTCCGAAATAAAAGGAAACGAAAGCTTTTGTACAGACAACATTGAAGACTTTCCTGATGATGTAAGATATAAGAAAAAATCAAAATTTGAGGATGATACTAGTGTGGTGCGCCATTTCAAAATCTGGTATTTCAAGACCTTATGTTGGGCGAGTTTAGGGGTGAAGCTGGTAATGCAGACATTTATATTAGAAGATGCCTCCCTAAATTGGTAAATTTTATTCAAACACATCATGTTCATGATAATATTATGTTCTGGCCAGTTCTGGTCAGATCTGACATCGTGCCATAATGCAAGAATAACCCAAGATTGGTTAAGCCAAGAAAATATTCCATGTGTACCTAGAGAGGATAACCTTCCGAATGTCCGTCCCATAAAAGAGGTGTGGGCTTTACTTGGTAGAAAAGTTTACGACGGTGGGTGGGAAGTCCAAAATTAAGAAGAGCTACGATGAAAAATCTACCAGTTACAAAATCTACCACTTACAATTTAAAGGCTAATGAGAGGCATTCTCATTAAATTGCGAACCTTTGAAACTCATGGTCCTCTAGCTGCTAGTAATACAGTAATACAGCAGTTTGGTCAGTAATATGAATTAAAATGAAGTGCGCGGAGACAATAAATTAAAAACTCTAGAAAGGGATGAGATTACAGCCGCTATGTTTAATGAACACTTCACTACCGTAGGTGATATCATAGTGAAATCCACAGAAGGTCCAACACAGGATACACACAATCTTTTAAATAAACGCACTATTGACATTTCGAATTCCATATTTTTGAAGCCAGTAGAACCTAATGAAATCCTAAATATTTTAAATAAATTAAAAAATTAATCCACGACAGACATATATGGACTATCTGTGTCGCTATTAAAAAAAGTCGCGGTACATATTGTCAATCCACTAAGCGTGATCCTAAATAACTGTTTCACGTTGGGAATATTTCCTAGTGAAATGAAGGTACCCAAAGTTGTTCCAATACACAAAGGCGGATGTCATCTCAAGATGGAGAACTTCAGACCTATTTCAGTTCTGCCAGTCATGTCCAAGATTTTTGAGTCAGTTGTAAAAAGAAGGCTAGTGGAGTATTTTGAAAACCATAACTTTTTCTGGAAATTAATTAAAATTGTGTAACACAATTTTAATTAATTTTCATAATTTTCATCTGGCAAGAAAACTTGATTTCATAACTTTTTCAGTCATCGAAAGGGAAAATCAACGACAACCGCTATAACAGAGGTATTAGAAGTCATTACGGCAGCCTTTGATAAAGGAAATGAGATAGAACTGTCATGTTGCGACTTAAATAAGGCTTTTGATTGCGTGGACCATGATATACTTCTCCTCAAATTATGGTATCCAAGGCCAATGTTTCGAATTGCTAAAAGATTATTTACGAGAAAGAAAGTAGTGTATTCATTGGAATGGAAAGTATTTTGATCACCTTAGCAGTAAGCGAGGAGTTCCTCAAGGTTCAATTTTGAGACCGATATTATTTCTGATCTATATAAATGATCGACCTGATAACGTACAAACACGCAATATGTGCCTATTCGCAGACGATACGTCCTTCTTAATCTCCGAAGCTAAACAAACGACAATAAAAATAAAAACAAAAAAAGTGATGCAGGAAGCGAAAGAATAGTAGGCACGTCGAAGGAGGGAATGTAAGTTTCGTCACCTGTCAAAATTGATGTCCGCTATTATTTAAAAAATTTAAAGTTTCATGGCAAATTCTTACGCGCTCTGTTTTTTGGAAGTCAGAAAGGTGATACGGCACAAAACGACCAATCACTTTTTTTAAATGTAGGTGATCGTGTATAATTGTTCTAACAGCTGAGGATCCAATCTTGAATTGATGTTCTACTATTGCATAAATGGCTTGATTGTCCTCTTCAATTAAGTTTTTAACACGGGCAATGTTTTTATCGGTAACAGTCGTAGGAGGACGCCCTGCTCCTTTTTGATGCTGAACAGAATTCCTCTCGCGTTCAAATTCCTTCTACCATCGGTAAATTGTAAATTGTAGCCAAGGAAAGTAGTAAAAGCCGAATCTAAACTCTTTTTGCACTCATACTTACATACGATACTAATTTGGTCGCAATAAAATTAACTTGTGATAGGAAACTGGACCCTAGAAGGTATTGATAATGTAAAAGAATTAAAACTATAATTTATCCGAAAAAAATGGAACGTGTTCTATATTAGGTATGGTAGGCAATCCTAGTTCAAATATAGAATTTCAATTTTTTTCTGCTCTTTCTCAATACTAAAATAAAATTGTTAACATACGGGGTTAACAATGTTGCTCCTTGAAAATCAGTTTTTACGAGTTTACATTACGTTTGCGACAATGTACAGAAACGGTTGTCGTTCTTCGCTAAATCCGCGAATATGTAAATACGCTATATAATTTGTAACGTCCACAAAAAAGTTAATTGCCAGTGACACGAGTTCGAAACGGAATGAAGGGTAATAAAAATTATTCTTAGCGAGATGTGGGCGAGTAATATGCATATGCAATAAGCACAGTCGACATCTAATTTCAGTTATTTATCGGATTGTGTTATTAGTTTCTCTCCCGCCGGTAGTACTTAACTTCGCACTGTTGTACCTTATGATTATATTTCTCTGAGAATTCTTTTTTTTTCCTCCAGAAAAAAAGATCTCTTGTTCTTTAGCTCGAAGGAGAAAATGCCCTAACATTAAACGAACGAAAATATCAAGCGAATCATTTTGTGACCTAATTTATAATTTGCGCTTGATTCTACGATATTATATAAGTAAACAGTATTTGATTATGTCATGTTATTAAATGAGTAATTGCAACTTCCCGTGAAAGCTTTGTTATTGTTACATGCAGTAACAAAAGTAGCAGAGCGCTATCTCAAAAAAATAATTAAATTAAGTAAATAATTAGGCGATAAACGTCTACGTATAAAAAAAGGGTGATTTATAATGGTCACGCTAGAGTTGCCAGATAGCGTGCGTTCCGGTAGATGGCAGCGTTTTTCCACATTGTTCTCGCTAATACATCATTTCCGGTACACGTCCCTATCTACCCTAATGCGCACCTCTTTGTTAATACACGTAATTACATTTACATTATAAATTAGAGCACGCACGCATTTCTTACATATTATTAATTTATGTATGTATAATGTTGCACAGGAGTTCTCATAAACCGTATTTTGTAATGTTCTACGTACGCGAACAAATTCCGAACAAGAACCTAAAGGCAGCTTGCAATTAACTAGCATATTTTTTTCGATGCCTGCAAGTTCACATCTACATGGAATCTAATTAGTTATTAATTAATTAAATTAATTAAATAGGAAGTAGGGCATTATTAAAAAATGTAGAACTCTTCTTGTCCTATCTGTAAGAAGTTGTTTTATTGAGTTCCGTTAGCAAATTGCTAAAAATTACTAAAGTACTTTTTTTTGGTTAATGTGGTAATGACAGAATTATAAGCAACGTGAAAATTAGAGCTGCGACCTTAAAGAAAATGACCGTAAATTTTTCGGAATTATAATTTTGATATAATTAACTCTGCATACCAGCTTTCAATGTCTGCGACTGTTTCGCTTAATTATAGCGTATTATGTAAATAATAGACGTTGACTTGAGTGCGATAACGACGAATATATTAACTTTTAAAACTAGGTCATGTTCACGCATAGTTCTTCGACAAGTACGATTTAATGGTACGTTTTAAAATCGCACGTAATCGATTGTACGTGAATGATTTAACGTGATCAGATGGAAACTAATTTTTTCATCCGATGGTAACGATCTTTAAATATTTAACTATTTCAAATGTAGCAAGTACAATATGCCGTTGATATTTATTTATCTCTAACAATTTCACAATTTCTCATTAAGTTTTTATATAACCGTTGCGTATAATATTATGTAAATATAAAACTGATAATGATATAATTATTCAGCCGCGCTGGGATATTTAAGAATGTATTTGATTTATTTACTACTAATGATAACATGAGAATGGAATAAAGAAAATGTATTAACAACTTTATTTTTGTACGGTTCTCCTCAGATAATATGTAATTATTTAGTAAGAAACATGCGGTATTTTAGTTAACAAACCGGAATTAACATACCGCCTGAAATCAATTAATAGAAATATATTTTTACGTCTTGTATTAGTTTCAAAATAGGTTGTACGTTATTTATCAAATAAAAAAAGAACGATTTCTGCGAAGCATGTAATAACATGATAATCAATCATGAGACCTTACTATTTAGACATCTAACATCGGCGTTAAAGTATTCGACGTGTGATCATGTAATACGAAGAAACATGTCGAGACATCCGGTAACTCATCATCCCCGTGGTGATCGTAAACCATTCGAGCGCTTTATTTAACAAAGGCAATTTAAAAACAAAAGGAAAAGGGTTATTATTTAAAATATTTAACCGGAGCAAATTTCCGGCCTTCACAGATAACGACTTGGCTCGCTGTCTAACGTAGCATTGAAATCTAATCGTTATTCGGTTTGTGCTGGTAAGTAATACGCTAATAACGGCACAAAATAAAAAAGGAAGAATCTCTGCCATATTTTTATGGTCGATCGGATTGCATCAGAGCCGGTTTGTTTCGTGTCCGAATATGAAATATCTTCGGAGGCCGGCAATGGTCAGAGGATAGTTTAGTTGCCCCCTGCTGGTTGTTAATGGAGCTTCTACGCACATGGAGCACCTTTCACGTATAACACCCGGTTAAATAATTTCTATCCTTCGCTCTGACAAATACAGAAACCACTCTTTAATATTTATAAGACAATATGATTGTGTATTATGTTAACGAGCATGCGGCCTGATCGCATGCAATAAATTCTGTGCACTTATTGTTAGAACATCTTCATTTTTTCAACTTGATAGACCCGAAGCGGTCAAGCTTTTGTTTTTTTCTTGTCGTTATTAAAATTTTTAACAAGAGCGCGGCTGACAGTACAATATAATCATCTATTTCATAATATTAATAGTTGGCATTTATGTTTTCTGTTGTTTCTTCTTTGTGTGTTTTTGTTTACATTATTATTTAGTGTACAGAAATCATGTCAGTTTCTTTTCTGTCGCCGCCCTTTTTTCAATTTTCAATGAAACATTCTGTATGTATTACTACACATACAAATTGTTATCCTCCCAATCGGTGTTACAATATGGATAAAGTTTTACCTGAAAAGTTGTAATCCTTAACAAATTAGTGTTGTTGTTATATTTTCTAGTATTAGATGCGTCTAAAAATAAGTTTTAAAGAAAAAGGTGAAATAATTTCATTCCAACAAGGAATGTTGGCAAGGTCTTAAGAACATCTTTGTTCCATTTCATCCAGTTAAACTTAATTGAATTCTTTATTGCATCAGATCAGGGCTGTCTAACAGCAAGTGCCCCAAGGGCCGCTTTAAAAAAATACGGTTTGGAGGGCCACATTATAAAATACTTCGTATGCAACTTTATCAGTGAGTTTTAATAGGTATGATATACAAAGAAAAAAATGCGTTTGTATTATTATTTTAGTTTATTCAAAAAATATCAAATTATAAAAAAATTAGTAGGAAATTTGAGGATGTTTGTTTTCACTAAGTAATGCACCAATATTAACTTTAATATTTGTTGTTGATAAGTGATTTATCAGAGAGGGAACATATATATTTTGACTTTATAAATTTCATGTTGGAAAAGCTGCTTTCGCAAAGGTACGTGCTTCCCAGCATTGAGCCCAGTGTAAGCCCTAAGTTTCGCAAGTTGGGGTATTGTTCTTCTGGCAGCAACTTGAAAAAGTCCAATCTAGTTTCAATTCTTCCTTGGTAAAAAGGATCTGATTGCAAATCACACAATTCCAGTTGAAGGTCTGCTCTGCTTGCATTCTCAACTGAAATTGTAAGGGGCTAAGTAAAAACTGAAATCTCTCTTTCGATTTTTTTAAAGTCGCTAAATCGATTTTCGAATTCTTCTACAATTGTGTCAATGTATTTTATGTGAGGTAAATTGAAGCTTCCTCAAAATCCTTCATTTCTTCAAAATACTCTACAACTTGGAAAAAATGAAAAATTATTTTTTTCTATTAAAGACTTGAAGAGCTTAATTTTATTCTTAAATCCATTTATGTGTCCAAATAAGTTGCCAATATTCTGCTGTTTTCCTTGTAGCTTCAAATTCAATTCGTTAAGGTGAGATGTCAGGTCTGTTAAAAATGCAAAGTCTGCTAAAAATTGTGCATCTACCATTTGATTTTCCAGTTCCGTAGTGTTGGACTTGACTTCATCTTTAAGGAAAATAGGAATCTCCTTACGTAGAGCGAAGAATCGTTGCAAACAGTTTCCGGCGCTTAACCAACGAATATCGGTGTGAAGTAACATGTCCCCATATGTACCATCCATCACGAAACTTTCTGTGAGTCAAAGCACGATTGCCTCCCCTAATAATATTAGTTATGACATTCATTTGACGTAATGATTTTCCACATGGGCCTCTTGGTGAACAATACAGTGTATCACAGGACAGTTGATGTTGTTTTGTTTCAAGAGTCCTGCAAATTCAATTTAAGTTCCTATCATAGCTCTGGCTCCATCAGTGACAATACAGGATCATGTATCGAATCCCCCATAGTCTGACACCACCTTATTTATAGCTTCAAAAATATCCGTACCCTTGGTTGTACCATGGAGAGGAATAAGATCAAGCATCTCTTCTGCTACAGTGAAGTCGTTTTGAATAGTTCGGATAAAAATTACAAGCTGGCTAATGTCGGACAGATCAGTACTTTCATCCATAGCATAGCGAAAAATATTTACATTTATCAATTGTATCGTACAGTTTTTTGGCTACATATTGATTAATATGGTCCACCCGTCTTGCAATTGTTTGATGCGACACTGAGACTGTTTCGAATTTTTCGGCAATTTTTATTTCATTGAATTGTTTTGCCATTTTGATTGCACAATTTTAAATAAGTACTCCATCACTAAGAGGTTTCTTCTTTGACAGTTTCCAGCGCTACTTCGTAAGAAGCGGAAATACTGCACTTGTTATCAGTGCCAGATTTCATAAAAAATGTTGTGTGTTGTTTTAGTGTTTTCGTATAATCCGTAATGATAGCCTTTCTTGACTCTCTTGTATATTGCTGAAACATTTTCTCGTGTAATGTAGTATAATGTCGTTTCATATTATATTCTTTCGTAACCGATAGTGCTTGCATACAAACAATGCACTGATGTTTATTATTGTTATTTGTGATTAAATAGTCTAATTACCAACGGTCATTATAAACTCGATGTTCGTTCGTTATTTTTCTTTTTTGCGAAGACATATTTCACCAAGTATTTCACTTAAAAAGGCTTTAGAATTGCTGCGTAATGCACACTAGAACAATTATTAACTAACTCTGTCCGTCCCGCTTGACTCAACCTTCTTATATACGTGCGCGTGGCTTCTCGAATATTCGAGGGTGATCGAGCAAGATCGGTCCAATTTCCAGTAACTTCGTTGCGACCTTCCGCCGCCAGTGGCGTTATACGTGTTTTTATTTGTATTTTATATTTTATCATTAATGTAAGACATGTGCATATTTCGTATTTGAGGGTAATTTACACATTTAGATGCTCCGCGGGCCGCATGCGGCCCTGCATTAGATTATTGTCCACTTACAAGGACAAGGGATAAAAGATGTAACGTTAAAAAAGTGCATTCCTCTCTTTGAAGTAGTTCAAATAAAAGTTAAGATACAAGTGACTGCCCTAACAGTAAAGATTCTTTCATTTTCCGGATAAAACCAACTCTTTTAAGGATTGAAATGCTCGAAACTTCCTGGATAATACTAATTCTTTTAGGGATACAAACTACTACCTCAGAAGTTAAGTCTCTCCCTTTTCTTGAATAATATTAACTCATTGAAAGATAGAAATAAGTACTACAAGGATTAAATGCCACTTTTGAAGATAACATTAACACTTTTTAAAGTTAAATATCATAAGTTCGTTTATTTATATTATACCTGAAACGGATGGATGCGAGGGACCACCGAAAAGGAGTTGAAGAAGTGTTAGAATTAACTCCTGATTTCTATCTGTGATAGTTACTACGTTTTTACTTTTGATCTTCATTTCATTTTAGTTACATTCCGTCAATAAGTATTAGTGTAAGTGTGTAAATTCTTTTAATTACAATATACCTATTACTTGTTTAACAAAAAAAAACTGCTAGGATTTTTACAAGAATTTCAAGGATTTTATTGATTCGCAGTACATTTTATTACCTTTTTTAACATTGTGGTCCCGAATCTGAAACTTGTTGGACACACATCCGCTCGCAAATAAAGATCGACAAAAATTTGGTTTTATACGTGTTTTTAGTATCAATAAATAAGATTGAGTCTGAGCTTTAACATTCTTTTACCGGCAATGAAATTCGAAATGAGAAGACGAAGAAGTAGATGTGGAATGTTACTACTTTGTTAACGAAGATGTGATATTTAAAACTTTATATACCGGCTGGTTCAAATTTTAAGGCCTTTCTACTTATTGGAAGCTTATAAACAACGCCTGATTAAAGTTGGTCAAAGATGCCGGCGTAAACATGTTATTACGTTAATTGTCCCGTGTCATAACTTAACACTTCTAGCGTGAAGTCGGTAAAGCCGCTCGTATATATCTGCAATGTATTGTGTTGTTTGACAGATATACGGTCCTGTTCCTGACAAATGCACTGCCGTTATAAAAACGTAGACGGGAGCCACGGCCCACACGACCCACTCTATATACAGGGGTGTAATAACGTTCATATCGACAGCTGTAACAAGCACGCATATTTATTGTTATTCCGCTACCGAGAACCAATATGTCAGAAATTTACATATTCAGTTTCTCAGCGAACTTTGATGCTGTTAGGTTCGCATTGTAAAATCACCGTGGATGAATTGCACAGGGGAAAGAAGGTGTTAAGCGATCAAACTTGATTTCTGTTTGTATTGCAGAATTGTATATTAGTTGTTCAAACAAGATGCGTATGTAACAAAAATCGAAGTTACTGCTTACATCACATCCATTTATTTTCTCGGTGTTATTCACCTTTACAAATGCAAATAACTTCAAGACCATGGTGGCAAGATAATTAAATTAAAAGTTCTGCAAATTTTTACTCTATGAGAAAATGATGTTTATTGCTTGAAGAGAACAAAATGAAAAGATACCAACTTGTATTAAAAGGTACTTAATCAAGTACCCTTCAGTCATATCTAATAATTAAACGTCCGTTCTTTTCTATTTTGAAGCCCAAGTACGTTACTCTTTAATATTTAATCGTAAGTGCTTGTTTTATTAAACCATTATTGAAACTGTAGATAAATGTTATACAGAAGTTTCCAAATACAAAAAATGTAAATTAAATAAAAAAGTTTCTTAAATATTTAATACAGAATTTCTGTTTTCTTGTACCATTATTTAAATAAATTCCGATAAATACCTAAAGTTGATGTTAACGAAAAAAAAATACTTATTCTTTCTCATCCACAATACGAAGAGAACCGTATCCTCTAAAAACACTAGAGTTTTGAGAAGAATGCAAGTCACTTCTTCATAAAAGAGCCCCCGCTTCGATTTTATTGTGTGGGATGAAAAATCTTAGAACCCCCGGTATTCCCAAACGTCGTATGTGGTCCACATAAATTTCGATTCCCCGTTTTGTTTTCGCTGGAACATTTATTACACGGGATAGTAACCGATATTTTCGGTGTTTATGTTCCTATAAATTATAACGAAATTAATAAAAGAAAAATCTGTGAGCGCGCGCGAGCGAGTTCGGGAATTTCGAGTTTAACGCGCGCGGGCCCGCCGAATATCGCGTTTCGGTTCTATTTTTAGAATCACGTTTTCGGAATGTTCGCTTGAATTTAGAAGAAATTTACATAAATATTTAATTTAGTGGAGGTAATGCTGTTAAAGTTTCTTTCTAATGCTTAACAAAATTCTTTTCGTTTCGATGAAATTATTTCCCCCCGAGACGCATTCATTCGAGGTAACATAAAATCACTAATTAATGGCGCGTTTAACTTATAATTAACAGCTAAATGCGACACATCAATTAACTAACACCAGCTCATATGTACGTTCTTGTTTAACAACAAATTATAACCAAGATAACTTATATACACCTTAGCTTGCCTTTCATTTTTATTGGTTTTCAGTTTATTGTAATTTTTAGTAACAAACTTTAGAAACAGACTGAATTTGTGTTAAAAGGTCCCATACGCTACTTAGTTCCCATTAATTATGTGAGCTCTGAAAAAAACAAAAAGTACTTTTAATAATTCTTTTTTGGAATTTTTGTAAAAATTAAGTGACATGAACTCTAATATTATTTATTTATACATATCCCTGTTATGATGACAAAATGATCTAATGACAAAGTAATCTTGCACGCTTTGCTTCAGGCTTTGTTTTTACTTGAGAAAAAAAGCTGGAATTTTTAATTTGAATTGTGAATAATATTTAGTGAAAATAAATTTGAATACTTTATTCATTTCATAAATTTTCTCACGAAGTTAATGCCTTCGTTTACGTAACAGTTATGATAACAACTGAGTTTCACATATCCTTCATTGTACACAGGGCATTTTTTTAAATAACTACAGACATTTTAACTACATTACCGCAAGAGAACATAGAACACGAAAAAATACATAACAGAAATCCGCCCCTTATACGACGCTCATGAAGTAACAAAAAAACCCACGGCAGCCCGTTTCTCCGATTGTAGTACACATCGCACGCGCAAAGGCAAATCACTATACGTTACTCTCAAAAAAAAAAAACCTTCACCACAGTGATTTAAAAATGTAATACTAAGTGCTATAAGTGACGTCCATCATTAGCGAGACACAGGCCAGCACGGCATAGAAGTGTTTCGTTTCAACCACAATCTTCACAATCCCCCACAGAAGAAGATTTCTATATCAAAAGCTTGATGACTTTTATTCACAATCGGGTGAATCGAGGGCGAAGACATCTACCTACCGTCGTATTTGGGATATTTTTGACGAGTTTTGTTGAGGAGTTACACTTTTTATGATTTCTGATGAATTGGTGTCAGAACCTCGTGAATAAAAAGTAACAGAAAAGTTTTGAGTTGAAAAAAAATGAGACTTGAAGCTGCGGCGGTTGACGTCCGTGATTGATTTGGCTTCCGGTTGGAACCGCGTCACGTTGGTGCCGACGTTCGTTCTCTATTGAAGAACTTCCTCGGGGCTGCTGCTTCTCGTTAGTCGTTGTGTCTCAACAAATTTGATGTGTGGTTGTTAATGGTTGTACAAATTGATTAACTGGTTTAAGCTTTCAACGATACGAAACCACACCATATTTTGAGGAGGAAGAGGAGTGGTCTGATATTTGCCTGGTCCTAGAACCGAAAAAAAGGATTACAGTATCAAGAAGACTAAAATTGATATAGGAATCCGTTTCAGACTATTTCTCCCTAAAGACATTATCGTAGGTAGGCCCCCTAAAAGGCCCTAGAATAAAAATAAAAGAAGGAAGAAAAGTGAAGGATAACGGCAATGATTGAGAGAAGTGAGTTTGAAAGATCTTAAAGTGGACTTTATAACATTGTCATTGCTTGCACTAAAGAAATTCTGGAGGGAAAAAAAGGGGGAAAACATGACTAGAAAATGTAGAAAGTAATAGGTAAGGCAATCCAAGTCATGACGATGAGTTTTAGTAGAGATTGAAATACTGGATATAAGAAGAACAGTGAGATTCCTGTTTTTGTGTCTCATTTCTAATAGAAGCCGCATCAAAATATCGAAGTTAGGCATAAAAACACGTCACAAAGAAGGCTAAAGTGAAAACATGACCAGGAAATGTAGAAAGTTATAGGTAAGGCAGTCCAAGTCATGATGATGAGTGTTAGTAGAGATCGAGATACTGGATATAACCTGCTTTATGCCTCCTTTCTACTAGAAACTGCATCAAAATATCGAAGTTAGGCATAAAAACAGAAGACACAAAGAAGACTATAGTGGATTTGGTAGTTTGACTTACAATCAGACTCTTTCTCTCTACGACGTTACTTCTGCTTCTTAAGAAGTCTTAGTACAGAAAAAAAGGAAGAAGGAAAAGGGGATTACTACTAAAATGGCTTGTATGTCTTTATTTTCGCAATGTCTCTCCATATTTCACTATATCAGATCTTCCTCTACTAGTCCCATAATTTTTCTTCGTCTCTGGCTCACCGTCCCATCTGCTGTCGTCATTTTAGTCGATTTCTTTTTTTTATTTTCCATGGATTTCCCCTTCCCTTCTGTGGGTAATTTCATATTTCATTGGAGGCTTATATTTCTCGTTGGTTACTTTTTAGGCCCGTATTGAAATGTTCTGAAGAGTTATTTTTTTTCAAAGAATTGCGAAGTGTTTTGATTAGCACGAATGTTGTCGGTGGCGCCGAGTTGTTAATACTCAAATAAAAGAAGAAGGAAAAGGGGACAACCACTAAAATGGCTTGTATGTCTTTATTTTCGCCCATGTCTCCATATTTCACTATACCAGATCATCCTCTACTAGTTCCATAATTTCTCTTCGCCTGGCTCACCGTCTCGTCTTCTGTCGTCCTTCTGGTCGGTTTCCACTTTGCTACTCCTCTCGATGGTTCAGCTTCTTCTTTCTTAACCGGTCCAACTATCTCATGCGCTATGCTTTTTTAATTTCCATGGATTTTCCCTTCTCTTAATTTCATATTTCATTGGCGGCCTATATTTCTCTTCCTTACTTTTTTTGGCCCGTACTGAAATGTTCAGAGGAGCCACTCTTCTTCAAAGAATTGCAAAGTGTTTTGATTAGCACGAATACTGTCGGTGGCGTGACGTTGTTAATACTAATTGTTAGGCCATTGCATGGCGTACACTTTTTGCTGACAAAAGAAAATCACAGGGATTTAGATGGGAAGACTGGGCAGGTCGCTACATGGGTCTGTTTCGGCCAAACCATGTTCTTGCTCGCGTTGCTTAGCTCAATCGAATATCTCAATCACTCTCCAAGTACTAAACTGTTGTTAGCAAATAATGCAGAGCAATAAATTACAAATGACCATTGCTCCGTTTTAAGATATTTTTAATACGATTTATTGCGACTTCTGAACTCATACCGATACATACAGCTGTAAAAACGCGTTTTTCATTCCAAATTCCAATCCATGTTTTACCAGTACGATTGTTGTAATAAATACTTCCTATCTCAATTCATAGGCGCACTTGTCGAATTTTCAGCAGCGTTTTTCTGAGCCGCAAATTCAATTTGCTTTCGGAAAATGTAGCATTTACATTCCACGTATCAAGCTCACTTACGGTTTCAAATTTCTGCACTTATTTAAGAAACACCCGGTATGAAATTTATATGTTGCCTTTTCTAATTTTTTTTTTTCCGCTCGAGTAATTGGATTTTAGATGATAATTATAACAAAGTGTTCCAACAAATTTAATGCACCTTGCGCAATATTGTTGCAAAATAGTGTTTAACGGTGCGTTCATATAGTAGTAAAATAATATTATCACAATAAAAAAAAAGAAATAAAATTTATTAATAAAATGCACATAAATTGAACGCATGCAACACAGTTTCTGAAAATAATACACACGCATACGTTTCTTCTATATTTGCCCGTCACACTGAACAAATTTATACAGCGTCCCGAAATAAATTGACCCTAATTTACGGCGGCATATTCACATGACAGACGTAAACGTAAACACATTTGTAGTATCTTTTAATGCTAAATATCAGAAAGACCATTGACTTCGAGCTCTCATGAATAGGCCTCATAGTCGGTCAACCTAAAAGCGGTTCTGCTGCCTCCGGTCAAGTAAAGAACCTGCGTGTCACTACAAATGAATGAATGGGCTGCCTGTCTCGTAAAGTGTGAAAATGACACTGTCCTATTAGTCGGATGTTGCGATTGGAAGGAGACCTTTTTGTCGAAGAAGGAAAGAAAAACATCAACGGCCGTAATTTAACCTAAATTTTTAACTCGAGAGGAAATTAGATATATTATGCGAGAATCAATTATATAATTATACGTTGAACTTGACAATAAACGCAATATTTATGTGAATTCTTTAAGATCCACAGCCAGGCTCGTACAGGAAATATAATTCTTATGTTACTTGTGGAATCGTAACGGTAACGATTTATATTTCTGAAAATAATTACATGTCGAGAATTGAAAAGAAAATGAATAGTGTCACTGCGATTAATAAAATCACCAGGAAAATATTATTTAAAATAGTTTTATATATTTCATATTAATAAACATGACGACCTAAAAATATTTGATTCCGTCCCCTAGTTATTACAAGTTTTTTGAGGGCATCCTGAAAAGATGTTTCTTAACCGTTTCAAAATGATTTAAACCAGTAAATTCCGTATCGCTTTATTAATTTTAAGTATACACCGAGACGATGTTATTTGCCATTCGAAACGTTTATTAACGCCGAACGGAAAACCGCTGATAGTTGGCTTCACTAAAAGCGCAAATTATATTCAATCGCCTCTCTCAGATACAAATATGATGCTGGCGTTAAGTTATCTAGCGACTTCAGGTAGATGCAATAAAAGCAGAGCTCGGAGCACATCGATTCATAACTTTTAACGAGTATTGATGACCACTTTCAGTGTGATAATTTGATATGGTGTACCGCTACATCATCATTATCCAGGAATCCCGGGGTTAAAAGCTTTGACCCCCTCGTGATGTACGCTTAGATATGATTCTTTTTTTGATTGCTGAAATATACGTGTGTGTGTGTGTGTACCTCATTATTTATTTCATTTATCATGTGTAAAATTATTTATGCACGGGGCATATGTGACTTAAACGGACTGAGGCTTGTACCTGTACGAAAAAGCAAATTGCTGTAATATTTCTTGTCTAAAATACATTTCAATGCAGAATACTTGTTTGGTTAAAAAAAGGTGCATGGTTGTTTACATATCTTCGTTGTATCTTGTACACGTTTAAAAATTTTGGGATAAAGTGTTATTCTTCTAATTGTTAAATTCTGTTGTATGAGGGAAGGGATTGATTGATTTTCTCATTACAAGTCAGGGTTGCGATGATTTAAATCAACTGATTTTTTTAATTTAAATCATGATTTAAATCAAAAAAACTGATAATCTAAATAAATCAAACTTCAGAAAATTCAAATAGAAAAATTTATTTAATGTTAGATTATCTACCTATCTAAAACTATCTGCTTAAAAAGAATACGTAGGTAAACTAAACTTAAATTTAAAAAGAAAATAAAACATGGTTCAGGTACTTAAAAAGAGACATTTTAAGTTATTTTTCTAATTACAGTGTTTATAAATAAAAACTAATTTAGCAGCTTTTTCAGTCCCTAAGCGATTTCTAATTTTAGAATGAACTAAACCAAATGTTGAAAATATCATTTCAACGGAGGCTGAAGAAGCTACAGTAGATAATAATTGTTTGATAATCGGGAATAACTTATCAATAATCTCAATATTCCGTTGAGATTTCTACCATTCCGATGGAATTGTGGTTTAGGAATTTCTTCGTGACACATTATTTCGACAAATGGTTAGGATTTAGCTAGAAATTTAATAATCAATGGTAGCAAACCAGTGTTGGGGTATAAATCATTTGCAGCATTTAAAGCACAATTTTTTTCACGTTCTGTTAATGTATGCTCCGTTTTTGTAGGGTCCCAAAGGAAAGCTAGCAAATGGTATGAAGTGATACTCTGTTCATAGCGATGTCTAAATTTTTGCATTTGGCTTAGAGTAAATTCACTTTCCTCAAAACGTGATTCTAGTATTTTTAATTGTTTTACGATGTCTGATAGAATTGCATCGTTTCTTTGAAGCCTTAAGCCTTATCAATTGCAACAGATATCGGATTCAGTATTGTTAAGAAATCTTCAGCTGTTCTTTTCAAATAATAATAATAATAATTTTATTCTTGACTCATATACAATTGATTACAACAGCATAAATTGATAAACAAACAATAACCCAAGTAAAGAATCATAAGGGCGAGTTCAGTTGTGGTAAAAAAAAACACTCTTGCTCTACCACTCAACCTTAACTAATAACAAAAGCAATATTTAATTAAATAACTAAATCTTATTAGTAACTTATTCTAGGGGCAGCAGTAAAGAAAAGTAATAAAAAAAGAATAAAAAGTTACAATTCCATGATGTTGAATGAATAGCAACAGAACTTAAATAAATCAAAATTGAGTGTTACATGCAAAGGTAATTAATATAACGAAAGAAGTTGTCTTTTTAAGGCGCTTCTGAATTTGCTCAGTGATTCGAGATTTTTCAAGTCTGGCGATAGCTGATTGTAATATTTTGCTCTACAATATCTAAATGATCTTTCATATTGTGAAGTTTTGTGCATGGGTGGCGTAATGATGTTCTTGTGCCTAATATTTAATGTATGTAGTAAATTTTATTTTGTTATATAAATATGGTGGGTGCTTCTCGATTATTATCTTATGAAATAATGTCATTGTTTGGACATATCGCCTCTGCTCCATATTTAACCAATTAATACAAGAAAATGTGGTCGTATTTACGAATACCAAATATTAATCTTATGCACGAATATCCCTGAATACGCCTAGATGCTTCATAAGTCAAACACGGACCATATACTGGAACACAATAAGAAAGTTGTGATAAAACTAATGAATTACAAAGCAATGCTTTTACTTGTACAGAGAGAATGTGTCTATGAGGATATATTAATTTGAATTTTAGAAAGGCATTTTTATGCGTATTAAATCTGAAACCACTGTCGCAGACTAGTCCTAAATTTTTTGCCTCATTCTTGATTGGTATTACAGATTTAGATGGATTGATAATTAGAGAATGTTTAATAGAAATATCACTTATCTGTTGCAAATCAGTATTAATATCATCTAATGCTTTAAAAATTTCGGGGAAGTTTTAATTTTATGTCATCAGCATACATGTGTATTTTATAAAATTTAATATAACTATGAAATGTTATAAAGTGAAAACAACAACGGCCCAAGTATAGAGCCCTGAGGCACACCACGAGTTATACTTAAGGCTGTAGAGATAAAATTATTACATTTAACACATTGCGACCTTTCAGAAAGATATCTCTCTAGTAACAGAACAGCATCCTCTGCAAACCCACCGTAACGAAGAATTGCTATCAGAATTGTATGGTTTATAGTGTCAAATGCCTTACTGTAGTCCAATAGAACAAGTGCAGTTAGTTTACTTTGGTCATAAGAGAGCAGTAAGTCATCTGTTATGTTTAGGAGAGCTTAAGTTTAAGAGACTGACATTCGGGTAGAATGTTAAAACATTTTAGATATTGTTTGATTTGAATAGCAATAATTTTTTCTAATATTTTTGATAAAATAGGTAACAAACTTATCGGTCGCGGATCGGCAATTTCCTTAGGACTATTTCTTTTAGGAACCGGTATAAGAACTGCGCTTTTCCATAATTTAGGGAATTTACTTTTTAGTATACATGAATTAATAATATTAGTTATATGAGGAATGACATATGGGCAACACATTTTAAGCATAAGTAAACTAATATCTTCGCAACCACAGGCATTGCTTTTTATATTATTAAGGCACTCAACAATTGTATTTATATCCACTGTATTGAAACTAAAAGAGCAAACGTTATCGGCAATTTTATGTGTGTTATAGAAATTTAGAATGTGTAAATTATTTTGGATATTTGGTATAGAATGAATAAAAACATTATTAATTTCCTTGGCATTTAATAGAGTATCAGGTAACGAAGTTTTTCAGGCATTATATTTAATAATTTTAACTCGCTCCACATACGTTTTTTGTTGGAACTTTTGAATTTAAATTCTAAATAAGCTTTTTTTCAATTTTAATGGTTTTAGTACACAGATTTCTCAATACTTTATATAATTCCAATGTGCCTCAGACTTACTTCGACTAAACTTATGTTTCGCGTCATCTCTCAATTTTATTAATAATTTTGTATTATCCGATAACTAGGGTGCCAGATTTCGGTTTTGGCTAAATTTCATAGTTATATGTGGAGCATGTAGATCGAACAAGCTAATTATTGTATTTGTAAATAGTGAAACTTTAGAAATTTTCTGCCTTACTATACTGTCGATTTAATTTTTATGTTCCTCGCTAATTTTAAAAAGTTTGGGCCATGCTTCAACAAAACCATGTAAGGAGTCAGCAAGTGATTTCCATCTTTCGTCATTAGGTAAAATAAGCTTTTTTTCTCCTTCTTTCGCGTATGTCGCTGAAGCAAAATGATTGTTTCGGAAGTATTTTACTATAAACGTAACATGTTCTTCAAATTCACTAATTTCCAGGTCCTTACATAACAAGTTTAGTCTGGAGCACAGCCATATGTAATAACATTTAATTTTGTTGACTGTTTAATCTGATTTCTCATTGCATTCATATTAGCAGCATTATCTGTTACAAAACTGCTTACTGCACAGCGATATTCAGTCTTTAGCATTGTAATTAAGTTTTATTGCAAGTTCTGTTAAATATGCAGATGTATGTGGATTTCCAGACGTGTCTATTGCGTCCACTAAAAAGGAGGACCCGTTTTCTGTAGTGACTGTTGCACATGTGACTGGTTCGTTATGGATATTGGACCATCCATCCAATGACAGACAAACCGAATTTCCCGATAAATTTTTAAAACATTTACTTTTCTCTTCATTGTACACTTCATATAACAGTCGGTTAGACATATCATATCTAGAGTGATATATATCCAGGCCGTAAAAGCGAAATAGTTACTTCCGGTTGCTCAATACATGTGAAGTTGCTTTTTGTTGCATAAATGACCCTAGCAATTTGTTTATCTATTTCCTCTTTACTAGACTTCGTTGTACGCACGACAAAAGAAGATAAAGACCCAGAACTAGAAATAGATGCCTTTCTCTTTCTTTAATTGATGAAGTAGAAGCAATGAGCAACGGGGCACTATCCAAACTGTCATCTTCTAATGTGTTTGATTGACACTTCCATTATCTGTTTTTGTTTCTTTTTCTACATTACTTGAAGCATATTTTTCCCAGTGGTTTTTCATACGTTCCACAAGCCCTTGCATTTCTACCTTGCAATTTTTACAAGTAGCTTTACTTCCTCTTTTTCCAGCAGATTTACTCGACTTTTCAATAAAATGTTGCCAAAAAAGATCTTTTTTCCTACCACTTCTATGAGAAGACATATCAATATAGATGGACTTTTATACACTGTTATAAAGTATTACACACTTTATTACTCGTTATCGTTACGCAGCGATGTAGACTAGAAAATAGCCATAAAAGAACAAGGGATAAAACATGCAATATTAAAAAGTGCGTTCCTCTCTTTGGAATAGTTAAAATATAAGGATAGAAATGCTTGACACTCTCTGAATAATACTAATTCCTTTAGGGATACATGTCCTTTTTCATCATCAAGATATCATCAATATTTGGGACGGCAGATTCTCCTACATCCATCCTTTGTGGTTTTCATCAAGTTTTCCCTCTTTCTTCCCTTGAATTGTTGTATGTGAAAAGATTCTAGTTAATTAAGTACATAAGAAAGTCGTTGCAAATAACATAGAAAATAGGGTAACAAATACCACGACTCCTCATATTAATTATTATTCTTATTATCGCAGGTATTTAAAAATTAATTTGAATTACATGAAATTGGATATTGTTATGTGGAGATTATTTAATGATATAATAATTACAGCAATTTTGACGGACGTCCACGTCAAAGCAAACAATTTTCTCAATAGTGCCAGTGTTGTTTCGTTCCGTCTGCATATCGATAGGCTATGGTGATCGTTGTTCCAGGGCATGCTCCGGTATAATAACTTCATTATTTGCGCTACCGAAGGGGCCAATCGTGGCTGACCATTAATTCTATGCACAATGGCTACCGCACAATATGTAATTTGGCCACGACAATGAAGGGAACTTATATAATTACAGCCATCCGTGTATTGAACTTGATTTTCAATCCACTGACGTACGTTAATCACCTCGGTCACGTTAACAATAAGTTAATGTTTAATAATTGGGTCATACTCTCTCGCCTGTGCACAATAACAGACATGTTTCCTTACGTTATTGTAACTTTCAGAATGTGGTCATTTGCAATTAACGTCAAAGTATTTGAAAATAATCCCGAAGACTATACAGAAAAATCTGTTAATAGAAATTTCCATTTTTTATTATGGATTTAAAAAGGGCATATTTTTTATGTACACCTACATAAAAATTTTATAGGGTTACATTAATAATTTATGAATTAGTTTATAATGTAATTGTAAAAGATTACGGCATGAAAGAATTTTGTCGTTGAGCGATGATTACACGACAAAAGAAAATGTTTGAACTAAACGTAATGAAATGAAAAAAAGATTTAAAAAATTCCCAATGGTATGTCACTGGATAAATAATTCGATTAATATTAAAACTAGTCAATTTTGGACTAATTTATTTAACTTTACAGTTGGGGTAAAATTTTCTATCTTTTTTTTAATTCAAAACCTGTTTAGTTCAGAGGTGAGGGATCGCCAAACGCAGTATAATGTGTTATAAATTATATTTAGAGGAAGAATGTGACAATACCTTTTTATTATAACTATTTATAACAACTAAATAACAGTAACTTATGAACTACATACACAGGGCTACTGGATTCTTGGTGCAGTCCAGCCTGAAGTAAATATATCCTCAACACCCCCTCTCGAAGGATGGACGGGTTCGAAGTAATTTACTTTTCTAATCTAGTGACACCTAGTTTTATGGCATTCCCAGTGTTTTGTTTTTCAGAATGGAAACAAACTCATCTGCAATAGCAGCTATCCATTCTTCTCTATTTGGTCCCGAAAATGCTGATTTGACAGGAATTTCTGCCATCGAAGCAAAATCAGCCTTTTCTGCATGCTCTTGATACACTTTTCGCGGCCTACCTCGTAATCCTGTACGAATGATTCGAGGTCTGCCTGGATCATGCCTAGGATGTCGTTCTTCGGACTCTTCTTCATTTTCTTCCACGTTTTCATCGTCCACTGTCTTCTGAATCACATCGATGTCGATGGTTCTCTCTGTTTCTTCGTTTGGGTAACTTGGGCAAAAATCTTCATAATCATGCTCTTCTACCTTTCGATCTGACTTCAGAAATCTAACATCACGAGAGATTTCTACTTTTCGTTTCTTAGGTATCCACACTCTGAACCCTTTAGAGTGTTGTGCATAACCAAGAAAAATTCCTTCCTTACCACGGGGGTCGAATTTTCCTGCATTTTTTGATCGGTTCAAACAGTAAACTTTGCATCTGAATTCTTCGAATTCGCTGATATCAGGAACACTTCCAAGCCAGGCTTCGTAAGGGGTTCGTCCATTCAATTTGCTTGTCGGACAACGATTTCTGATATAATTCGCTGTAGATACAGCCTCTGCCCAAAAAGAAGATGGAAGATGTGATTGTAACATAAGACATCTAGCCATCTCGACGAGAGTTCGATTCATTCGTTCCGCTACCCCATTTTGCTCCGGGTTATTCGGAACCGTCAGACGACGCTGAATACCAGCATCCTTTAGCAAGGCATCGAATTGTGAATTTATGTATTCTGTGCCATTATCAGATTGTAAGAATTTTACTCTGACCTTCTGTGCATCCACAAGTTTTTTGAAATCTTGGAATTCCTTAATAATATCGCTTTTTCGATGGATGAATCGTACTTCGCACCATCTACTTGCATCGTCAATAAATGTGACAAAATAACGCGCATTTCCATTTGAACAGACTCTCATAGGATCGCAGACGTCGGTGTGAATCAGTTCTCCGGGCTTCGTTTTCCTATCCGAACTTTTTGGGAAGGGGGTTCGTGTCATTTTTCCTTGGAGACAAATTTCGCATTCAACTCCACGTCAGGATTAGTAATTTCGATTCCTCGTACAGCTCCTTTCTTCAAAGCTTCGCGAAGATCCTTGAAATTTAAATGTCCTAATCGGATATGCCAGTCCATGATGGATCCTTTGCGGTTATTTACGGTGCGAGCATTGTTTCCTTTTTCAGAATTAAGCGATTCTTTCACATAATACAGTCCATCTACTCGTTTTGCTAAAACTACCGCCTTACCATTTGTGTCCAAAACTCGTGCTGAAGTTTTATCGAACACTACGCGGTAACCCTTATCTACAATCTTACTGACAGATAGAAGATTGGTTCGCAAGTCAGGCACGTACAAAGTATCACGTAGATTGAATGTTCTGTCACGACCATTGGCCTTCGTGGTGATCTTCACAACACCTTTTGCACATATTTGTGTCGTAGAATTGTTCGCTAATTTGAAAGTGTCAGATATGTCAGATCCCGCGGTTGAAAACACATCAAAGTTTTTGCACATATACGATGTACAACCGCTATCAAGGCACCACTTATCACTACCCTGATACGCTGCATGCGTGAATTCACATGAAGCTGACTCTGTCGTTATGTACAAAGAACCGTTTTCTTCGACCTTGTTAGTCTTATCTTGACTCTTCTTACAATTCATCGGACAATTGTTTGCTTTATGTCCCATCTTCTTACATCGATAGCACCTGAACATAAATTGCGTATCCTTTTTCCCTTTCTCTGATTTTTTGGGAAAATTTCGTTCACTTTTGGACTTGCTCTTGACCCAATGTTTCTTCTCAGCAGTCATAGCATTTTGAACTGCATTACGTCTGTCACAGCTTCTTGCATCGCTTTCCTCCACTATTTTTATACGCAGTATGTCAGGCTTCGGCAAATCGTTCCTCGATTCGATAGCACACCTGAAGTATTCGAAACTGACAGGCAAACTATATAATAGTAATATTGACAGCAAGTCGTCGTTAATCGTCACATCCATATCGTTCAATTTATCGACCGCATCAAAAAATTTTCGCAGATGATTACGCACATCCTCGCCTTCATTCATTCGTTGAAGTACGATTTGCTTCAAAAGTGTAGCTTTACGCGCTGGTCCCTTCGATTGATAGATCGACTCTAATTTCTGCCATAATTCGCGCGAAGTAGTACAATCTTTGATTTGCTTTAATTCGGAGGGTTGAATCGCCAAAATAATGTCAGACATTGCTTCATTATCTCGTTCTTCCCATTCTGCAGCAGCGGCTACTGATGCGGTATTCCCCGCCACAGTTTCGGGTTTGTCTTTAGTTCCAGCCACGTAACCCCACGTACGATTTCTGACCATTTCTGACCATTGATACTGAATTTTCCACGTATCAAAATTGTCTTTGGAGAGAGATTCAATTCGAAGAACACTTGATGCAGCCATTCTAACTTTTAATGTGTCTGGTTTTCCTCTGCGCGTCTGGTACTTCTCGTAATTTAATGAGCTCTATCTGGGCCCATAACCTGTTCAGAGGTGAGGGATCGCCAAACGCAGTATAAAGTGTTATAAATTATATTTAGAGGAAGAATGTGACAATACCTTTTTATTATAACTATTTATAACAACTGAATAACAGTAACTTATGAACTACATACACAGGGCTACTGGATTCTTGGTGCAGTCCAGCCTGAAGTAAATATATCCTCAACAGTTAAAAAAAAATCGTGTTACCCTATAAAATTTATATGAAGTTTTTTCATCTCCAATTAACTTTATCTGGCGATTAATTCCTATAGTAACGATTGTGATCACAATTGTTATTATGGGAATTAACCGTCACATAAAAATAACTGGAGGTGAAAAAACCGGGCCTTAGTGTAATTTATCTCCTACTTATTCAATTATCGAACTATGGATAACATGTTTAATGTATGTGTTGAACAAGAGTGGAGCTTATTCCTTATTGGAGTAAAATTATTTCACCTTTCTCTTTAACACTTGTTTTTAGGTGCATTTTAATCGGGAATAGGTAACTATAACATTAAATTTATTACGCATTACAACGTCTCAGGTAAAACTTTATTAAATTTTTTTTGAACAAGATTTGCCAGACGGTCACTATATTGACCTTCTGGCAAAAATTTTATTATTAGTCACTAATATCATGGATAACCCATTAATATTTTAAAACTTTATTCATATTGTAACACCGATTAGGAGGATAACAATTTATTCCAAAAATTTGTATGTGTCTTTAAATTATCTACTACACTGACGATATTTACTATCAACATTCGACTCTTTTTAATAAAATTAATAACATCTTTTTGTTTCAGGTAAGACGTTTTCCATTTAATTTCAGCGTCCGGTAAGTTTCGTTTACTTAATCTACAGACCTGGTCATAATCATTTATAAAATTGCGTTACCAGTTTCGTGTCCGGTTGGTTGAAAACGAGTAAGAAGCCGGGAGGGTATTAATTACGTAATTAAAAGTTGAAGCGAACATACACGGTGGTAATTAATTGCGCAACGTAAAATGACAAACTTGCTTTTACGAATAGAATAAGCGTAATGACATAAAATCGCCGTAAAGCTACACCTCCGTCTGAAACGTAATAGCGAGTTTTCAGGCGGGAATGTTTTCAAATTGCGGGTCTTTAACTAGATAATTAATAGCGGTAATCAAATGGAAATGGCATGATGCGGTAGTAGTGCTTAACGTGCGCGTGTGGTAGTAAAATGTGCTTGTAATGACAGGACATTAAAAATGCGCTGTAATTACTTCGAAGACACCGTTTGTATTGGCGAATGTAATTTGTGCTTTTTCGCCGATTAAACCAGAAAACTTGATTAGATTTGGTTTGGTTGGGAATTGTTACAGTCGGGAAATTGATTGTTTCGAGTTAATTTTCTGTTTAGTTTTGAATTCAAAGAACTCGAATAGAAAAATAACGTAAGCATATGTAAGTTTCCTCGCGCTATTTATCTATGCACACATTTACGACACACTCGCCGACAGTTTACAGCACTTAAGGTTATGTTTCCCAGAAAATGTGCTAATCAGCGATCTCGCGCCCACATATTTGAATAAATTCCGGCTCACGCAGGCGCAGACAAACGATCGCCGATAACGATTGAACAAATTTATTGGCGACGATTAACGATTTTTTAACCTTGCAAAACGGAACTGAACGCGATAAATTACATCGGCATGTTATTGTGATGGAAAGAGGAAAGCTCCGGCCGCAATAATAACAATTATGAGGCGTAATTAATGGACTCCGGACTTAAAATGCGTGTGGAATTATTAATAGCTGGTATTGTTTCGCACATTGTTATCTACATTTATGCAGCGGCCGGACAGAATGTTAAATAGGGAGAATGGTTAGCCGTTTGTTATTTACACCTTTTGCAAGATGTATAGACGTTAAGTAATTCTTGCTACACTTCGTTGAATAACATTTAAGAATTTGGATTTTTTGTATTTTCTACTTCATGTTATCCAGTTGTAACATTGATCGCAGATTTGGTGCATCAAACATGATCATAGACAAATATGAAAAAAAAAAAAGAATTGTATTTAGGCAAATGGCAGATGAATAGACCCCAAATATTTGCCTGATGTTTCAAAATATGTTATTCCGATCCCTATTGATAAGTTAGCGATCATTTCAAAGTGATATTAAGGCGAGAAAATATATTTTCTTTCTGACAAAAAAATAGAATTCACAATACAGGGTGACTGACAATTGTTCCGTAAACCACGATAAGAGCGATGTCCGAGGGTAACAGAAAAATGTTCTTTTTTTTTAGTTTTACAGAAATAATTGATCAAGAACTAGACCTAAAATAATGATGTGCCTCTGGTTAAAATATAGAGGAGCAGATGAACGAAATAAATGCCCTCATAAAAGTTTAATGGTAGACACGTCGTAAACTTGACTTCTAAGTGATATTTCACGTCTACTCTGCTTTTAGATCAACGACCGACGCCGTGAAGTACGAACTACAAAATATTTATTTGACAAATGCATGCAAATTACCTGAAGCAGATTATTCCATACATAAACATTTTTTGACAACTAGAATTTAAAATATTATAATCAGTAAATTCCTTCGTATTCTGTTAATTATTATAATTTCGTTTTGTATGTGACGAATTATTATTAGCATAAATCTGTTAAAAGTTTAACAAATTCAAGACGCTTTTGAAACTCTATCCTGCGTTTTTGGCGCACTGATTGTAAATTGTTCCTCGTTCCACAACCCTAAGTATTCTTTTCACTTTGAATAATTTGTTCAATTTTGAATTAAATTTTTAATTAATTATAAACTGTCCCATATAACTTTTTTAAACGTGATTCTGCAATCTTTTCATTCATTGACGTACGCGATTTGATTAAACCTACGCATATTACAAGCGACGTTTAAGACAGCTTTACATAATAAATTTTTTATAGTCTAATAAACAAAAAAACAATGAATTTCAGGTCTAATAAATCGTTCCACATTTTCTAAACAACCCCCGCAATTTACATTTTCTTGTAATCTGTGACGTACATTCACGGACGCTATTTGATCAAAAGTTTTATTATGTCTCTGACGGCGATAGCAGGTGCAAGTGAAATTGGGGGGAGCTGGACACACTCCCTGAGCGATAGCTTTGTCCAACAGATATAAACAGAGAATTAACAATACATAGCGCATATCGTGCGAACTATAGACTTACCCCTGCGATCACCAGATTTAAACCTATGCGATTTTTTTCGTGGATAAAGCAGCTGGTACATTCTGCTCTAGTAAATAACCCGTAAGAATTAACCCACAATTATTTACACAATTATTTGCGAACTTGTTACACTTGTTGTAGAGTTTTCCAATAGGGTCGGGTCGGTGTTGAAATGGAATAAAACTAGCTGTGCGTGAGGTATTAACGAAATTATTTTTTTATTTCAAAGGCCCATGTATGCCATTATGTATGGAATATGATAGTTCAAATGTCCGCCTCGGCTTGGCACGGTGGCACGGATCTTAGAGGTCCAATTTTCAATGACTCTGCCGCATAGTTCCGGTTGAATTTGAGCGTTGCCCTGGCTTATGTTGACTTTGAGGTCATCGGTCGATTGGGGCCTGCTTCAGAAAACCCCACAAGAAAAAGTCTAGCGGGATCATATCGCACGATCTTGGTGGCCAATTCACGTGACCTCCGCAAGAGATCCTCAAATCGTTCGTGCAGAATGTCCATCGTAGCATTCGCTGTGTGGCACGTAGCTCCGTCCTGCTGGAACCACATGTCTTCCACGTTCATATCGTTTAATCCGGGCCAAAATAAATTGGTCATCATCGATCTGTAGGGCTCCCCGTTGATGGTGATGGCGTCGTTTTCAAAGAAGTACGGATCAATGACACCGCCGGCCCAAAATCCGCACCAAACGGTAACATTTTGTGGATGCATTGCCACCTGGTGAACCTCGTGTGGGTTGGTGTTGTCCCATATACGGCAATTTTGCTTGTTAACACAGCCATTCATCCAAAAATGCGCCTCGTTGCTAAAGATGATTTTTCGGCTAAAATTGGGGTTCTCTTCCAAACACTCCGAAGTCCATTCAGTGAACAAACGGCGTAAAGCGCGCAACGTTTGCACAAACGTACACTCATTTTGATAATAAAGTTTTATCATTTAGACGTGCCGCTCAATCGTGTAACTAGCCATGGTGATTTGGCATCAGTGACTGAATAATAAACAACAGATTTGACAGACGCCGCCAAAACAACATGGCCGCCACAGCCTGTCAACATCGACCCGCACCTATTGGAAAACCCTTTATATATAATTCCAGTTATTTTAGAAATTACTAACAATTACGTCGCGTAAAAAAAAACAACTCAGACTTCTCTTCCCAGTTGCTAAACGTGTGACAAAACGCATTGTGTGCAAGTGTGTAACCAATAAGAAACTTTATAATTCTATTACATTGCCGCATTTATAGAACGTGTCGTCATATTTCGTACCCAGTGCTGCAGCTTGATTTTGGGGTAGTTTTTTAAATTATTTATAAAGTAATTAAAAGAATGTTTTAAATATTTTTTCTGTAATCGGTAACATTCCTTCTTTTACGCGTTTTTTTTTGTCCAGTGCTAATTTTATAATTCTACTATTATTATTTTAAATTCATTTAGGCTATGATCGTGTTGGATGCAACATAGGAAATTTCATATTTATTTTGGAAATGTTCAAATATATATTCTTAAAGGAAACAGTTTTGTATCCGTTGAAATTGGCAGCTACTTTTTATTTCTCTAAGTGAATAAAAATTAAGAAACACCATTAAATTGGTGTTGTTGTATACGTACATATAAAATAAAAAAAAATTGTTGGTGTCGTTTTTCAGGTTATTACACGCTCACTCAGAAACTGTAACCTTTTTTTGGCTACTAACTAAAGTGTTAATTTTAGTAATAACTATAGTTTGAGTTTCACTGTATTGTATGGGATCTTTCTTTCAGATGGTTACTTAGGTCAAAAATTCTTAGTTTCAATTCAGACTAATCATGTGTTTACGTCGAGGGCGAGAAGAAACCGTACTGCACGTAATATTTACTACTTCTTGGTCGATTGTCTAACTACATAATATTTATTTGTATTAAATCATTTCTATTTCCACAAACTATTTTTAGTCCAGACAGTAACGCGAATAAATTTAAGTCTTCCACAAAAAAAAGACTGATTTATTTCAGTTTTAAAATTTACTAGACCACATTTGCATACTTGATTACCAAATAATTTGGCTTTCGACCGGGTTTGCTTTCCTGCCGTAGGTTTTATAAGAGCGTGATTTAAGACGCTCGTTATATTTTGTCATGAAAGACTCAAGCGTACGAATTGATTATGAAGTAGCGCGTTCATCACAAATTTTATTATATTTGTTCTATACTTTGTACAACGTTTACTTAATTGTGTAATAATAATCGTCTCGGATATTTTATAGGTTTATTACAAATATGGTTGTGTTAGGAAATACCGCGCCTGGTTCGGGTTTTATAGAGGTCCTTCCACTCTCGAAAATCCTGATGCAATTCCAGTACCTACGCCACTCGAAAACTTCACAATTCATTCAGATTTTGCATTCTTCATTTATCAGTCCTTTTCAGATTCAGTCTATACGTTGCTGTTCTAATTTCGGTTGCAAGATATGTCAGGGTATTTTCTATAACACAAAACTTTTTCTGGGTATTTGCTTTGGTGTCGATTTTACATGTATACTTTTAAGATTGGAAATAAAATATAAGCAAGCAAGCAACACTCATTCTGCATAATTACATCGAGCTTAACTTGACCTCCATTTAATACGGCACACATACATAGAAAATATCATAGGAATAAATTAATTGAAACGTAAAGTTTAACAAGTACAAATTCACTGAATCTGTGCTCTATAGAAATAAAACACTCACGTGACCCAATTATGCGGTTTTTAAAGTAACACTTCACCTATGGAATTGCGTAAGGTGTAACAAATTCAAAATAGCATATCAATACTTTAATAAAATTGTATTGCCCCTCTGTGAATTTATATGTTTACCTTTCCAATTTAAAACCATAACATGCTCACTTTACGGTTGCATGAATCCTCCCCTCATTAAAAAAAAAAGGAATAAGAGTACGAAAACAGTAATCGGTTTTACGGCATTAAACTGTAGACTGTGCGTATAGAATTTCAATTACAATTTATCATTTTTGCACATAGACATCGAAGTCGGGGCCGTATTTTATAATATTACGGCCATAAAAGATCCGAACATTAAAATATTTTACAATTAAAATTTTGCCGAACGGCAATACAAATCAGCGCAGGAACGAGGGCCCATAAAATCAATTCTCGATAACGAATGTAGACACAAGCACGCACATAATTCGCATGAACGATACATACGGTGGTGATCAGTCCGAACGAACCGGAATGAGCGATCGCATACACGTACAGCGACCTAAATACCTGGGGGATTTTGTAACGTTGGGTTGCCAATAGACAATACATCATGTCTGAATGCTGCATTAAGATAAATCACCAATGCAATCATGTGGAAATGTTGAGCGTATATTGTTTTGCGTTTGCTACACGTATGATTGCGCATAATGCTATTTCTGTTCACTTGAATGTCACCTGAAATGTTTTATTTTTAGTTGGCCTTTAAAACACTGGATACACTTCTTCATTCTTCCTTACACATTTTTGATCTCCAATTTGTAAAAAAAACTGGTTAGAAAACATTTATAAATATGAACAATTGTATGGTGGAAAAGCATTTCCACTGGAAATTTGATGAGGAGAATATCCTCTGGTTTATACCGACCAAAGATTTCATGAAATTTCTGAAACACTGCCTCTCCTATACTATTCATAGTTAAATTAGATACTAAACAATAAACGGTATGTCTGGATGTCATAGAATTACCTTAGTATAATAATTCATATATAATTCATTTTTGATGTATGTAGCAAGTAATATTAAAATTGGTAAACCAATAGACCAGCGAGTGAAGGAGTATTTAATTATTTGATCAACAACGATTATTTGTGTATTTATTAGATACCCGCCGAGTGAAAAAAAAAGAAAATTATTTACAGAGGCATATTTTAATTTCAAGTTTACACAAACACGTTCGTTCGTTCGAGGCATTGCGGGAATTTCGTGAAGTTGTTTACATTTTTCGGTGCTCATGCGCCCGATGAATTCTGTCGGAAATAAAAAGCCAGCAAATATGGTCGTAAGTGATTCAGCGTCGGCAAGCTAAACGGAGATGACCCTCTTGATTGGCCACATACGTGATCAGCCACTGTGTGCAAACATGTGCGCTTCTCATTCATTTAGTTATGTATAAGCACACCTACGTGTTCTTCGTAAAATAAATGGATAAAAATACCATGGCAATATTTGTTCGTTTGTACATTACGGCCTGTAACTGTAATTTGGTAGTTTACGAAACTTAAGACCATCAATTATTATCGATTGAATTTTTTATTTAATTTTACGCGTTGCGTACAGCTATATGATAAAAATATTTCCATTATTTTTTTTTCTCGACATTAATTGTCAAAATATACATACATACTGAGTGAATACATTTCTCATATTTTTTCTTCATGTCAAAATAGTATTGATTTTACAGAGATGTAATCACAGAGATTAGCATTTAGTGATACGTAAAGATTTTTCACAAAATAATTCTTATGTAATAATATTAGTTTATTTCCTTATTTAAATATCTTAAGGAGTTAAATTAAAACAGTAACCATGAATCATACCTAACGATAAGTAAAATGAAAATAATACTCTTTATTGTTTGAATTTTCTTAAGCCCGATTCTCTTAGCAGGGGCAAAAATAATGACGTGAGTAAGCCTTTTGGCGTATAGGCGGCGCCGCGACGCTGCGATACCTGAACTATAGGAGTTCTACATGTAAGGGTTCGGGTGCTAGCTAACTTTCGTGAAACAGCCTTGCTGCTTCTATCAGGTCATGTCGTTTCCTCGTTCATTTTCTTAACTCGGGTCTATACGATCGGCATATAGAAAAAAATAAAATAAGAAATTTTTTTAATGAAAGGATTATCTTTTAATTTTCATGGAAACGTTAATGTTTCTTCTGAAAACATCGATAAATACTGACAATCGATAGCTTTTGTTATTCAAACTAAAGTTAAAATTCGAAGCAACCAATTATCAAAAGGAAATAGGTTCAACAAAAGAAAATAATAATCAAAGCGGAAACAGGGGAAAAAACACTAAGACTTGCTTAAAGCTAAAATTTAAAAATAGAAAGAGAACACGCCATAATTAAATTTTGTTTCTCAAATTAAAATTAAAATGTCAAATAAGAAAAGAACAAGCTTTTTACGATCCTAAAAAAACGAAGCAAGGAAAAACAAAACACCAAATACGATTGATAAAGCTAAAATTAAAAAGAAAAAAGAAAAATCGAACGTTACAGTCAAAAAAAAGAACAAAAGTTTAATACTTCATGTCAAACTCGATAGATAGTCTTTTGTTTTTCAAACTGAAATAAAATTTCAAATAAGAACACTGAAAAGCGAAACAAGGAAAAACAAAACACTAAATTCAACTGTTTAAAGTTATAATTTGAAACAAGAAAAGAACAAAAACAGAACATTTCATGCCATACACGGTATAATCCGCAAGTTTTTTGTCTTTCAAAGTTAAAATTTCAGTTAAGAAGAGAACAAGCTTTTGCGATTTCGAAAAAAAAAACATAACACTAATTTCAATAGTCCTTAAAACTAAAATTTTAAATTAAAAAAAATAAGTCGAATATTTCATATCGATGGTCTTTTGGTTTCCAAACTAAAATAAAATTTCAAATAACACCGAAAATCGAAACAATGTCAATATGTCATGTCAAATATGACACAATCGATAGTGTTTTGTTTTACAAGCTAAATGAAGAGAAATGAGAACACCGAAGCCCGAAGCAAGGAAAAACAAAACACTAAATCCAACTGTTTAAAGTTAAAATTGAAAAATAAGTAAAGAACAAAAGTAGAACATTTCATGTCAAACGTGACACAATCGATAGTTCTTTGCTTGTCAAATTGAAGTTAAAATTTCAATTAAGAAGGGAATAAAGTTTTTACGAGTTCAAAAACTGAAACAAGGAAAAACGAAAACACAAATTCAATTATTTTTAAGGTTAATAATTATTCGCGTCGATCATAATAAAATCGATAGTCTTTTATTTTCCTAAGTAAAACAAAATTCAAACACGACCACCGAAAACCAAAACAAGGAAAAATAAAACACTAAATTCAACTGTTTAAAGCAAACATTTAAAAACGAGAAAAGAACAAAAGCAGAACATTTCATGACGTCAAACACGACCTAATCAATAGATAGTCTTTTGTTTTTCAAACTAAAGTTAAAATTTCAGTTAAGAAGAGAACAAACTTTTTACGATTTCGGATTAAACGAAGCACTAAATTCAATTATTTTTATAGCTAAAATTGAAAATAAGAAAAGAACATAAATCGAACATTTCATGTCGAGCATGACAAAATCGATGGCCTTTTGTTTTCTAAACTCTAGTTCAAGTCCTCCATTGGAGCAAAGTACTTACTGAGGCATGTGCTTTCAATCGTTATGCAGTTCTTAGAAATGTTGTTCTTGAAATGTTCCTTGATTGTGTCCTTAGCAACTGACCAGAAATTATTACCAAAAAGTGTTTGCTATATACGAAATGTTATCTAGATTTCTAGTATTTAGCTTAATTTTCTTATTAGTAGTAGATTTGACGTTACTATTAACGATTTTCCATATTTTCTTTGGTTTATTAAAGTAATTACTTATTTTGTATTGGAAATATCTGTACTTGGTTTTCTTTCTTTTCAACTTATACTCACGACGTTTTCGCTTGTAGAATGATGTTGCTTTTGATTTTTTAGGTTCTTCATCAACCAGTAGCAATTTTTTAGTTTTTTTTTCTAGTTGAGTGATGTCGTTCGTGATCCAAGCGGTCGTTGTGGTATTTTCGCTTTTCCTTTTTTCCTTTACAGGGCATGTTGAATTGACACACCATAAAAATAAGTCTAGAAATACGTCAAAATTAGCATTAGTATCATTACAGATAATCCCTTTCCAATCGTTTCCAGATAATTCGTGGTGAAGGTGATCGAGATTCTGTTTCGACAAGGATCTTGACAAGATCGTAGTCAGTAAAAGTTGGGTGTTGAATTGTAAGGCACAAGGCAAAATGATCGGCTATATTGAGGTTAAGTATGTTGCAAAAGAAGGTATTCCAATCAGCATTTGTTGCCATATAATCCAAAGCTGTTTCAGTATGGTAATGGATAGTTTTTTGTTTTTCATACTAAAGTTAATGACGAGTGTCTAAATAAAAATCTGGTCAAGTAGGTTGTGGTCGAGTATTTATCCACTGCATGTATGTCGCTTCTAGGTTCAACGGCTAACCTTTCAAGTGTAACGTCAAAATTGATAGTGAATTGTCATTTCCTTGTTAAAAGTGATTTTGCCGTAAAAGACGTGAAAACGTGAAATTTAAAAACGTTTATTATAAAATATGCCGAATATGCCCACCCCCTTCTTGGTAACATTTAATAATTCTGTTTTTAATTCCATTAACAACATTTTGCAGTGAATCCGGAGAGTTGTTGATTTCTTGACACTTATCAAATATACGTTCTCTAAGATCGTTCAAATTATTTATAGGTGCTGAGTAAATGTTATTTTTGATGTAGGGCCATAGAAAAAAGTCACAAGGAGTTAAATCATAGGAACGTGGGGGCGAGGAAATTTCCGTATTCCGACTAATAATACGAATATCGTAAAATTCTCGTATTAGTGCTACAGTCTCCCTAGTACAGTGAGGTGTTGCACCATCTTGTTGAAAATATCCTCCTTGTAATTCGTCATCATGTAATTATTGGAAGAATGGTAGTAAAATTTCAGTTCGGTAACGAATTGAGTTTATGTTACCTGAAATTAAACGGCAGAATTAAAAAAAAAACCTAACTTAAAAGCGATTAATTAAGACCACCCTCAAAGAAAATTGGTCCTATTAATCTCCTACCACTAAAGGCTACCCACACACCAACTTTTTCAGGATGTAAAGATGCTTCTGCAAATGCATGTGGATTTTCGGAGCTCCATATTCGCATGTTTTGTGAATTGACGTACCCATTTCTATAAAACCAGGCCTCATCGGTGAAGAATGTTCTATTTAAAAAAATTAATTAAAATTGTGTAACTGGCAGTATAGAAAGTGCTAGGAAAGAGTTTATACATGTATTTCGGCCTTATTGGGCTTCATCAGAACTCTGTACCTTAAAAATTTTTAGTTTATTGAAAAATTTAGAAAAACTTACCCCTTTTTTGAATTTCTAAAATCCCAAAACACAAGAACAGGAATTAATGATAAAAATATGAAATTCTTTTGCAAATTATACAAGGAAGCGATTGCATTCTCTAGTAAAACCACAAAAGTGACATTTTTAAAATATTTGTTTGATGTTACTAAGACAACAAATTGACAATTATAAAATCAAGTTTTCTTGCCAGATGAAAATTATGAAAATTAATTAAAATTGTGTAACTGGCAGTATAGAAAGTTCTATTTAAAGTTCTATTTAAAGTTGCGTCATCATTTTGTAACACTTCTAAAAACCAGTGACAAAACTGAAGTCTTTGTGGAAAGTCAGTTTGTAACAATTCAGGAAGCACAGTTATCCGGTAAGGATAAAGATGTAAATCCTTTTTTAATACTGTATGGCACGTTTCCACAGAGAGCTGCACTTGTTGAGATAGGTGACGAAGAGAGGTTCGAGGTGCATCTTCCATTATCTGATTGACTTCATTGATAACTTCCAGAGTACGTTTCTTCTGCCTTCTGCTTCCTTTTTTTCTTGTTAAAGATCCAGTTTGTCGAAATAATGCCACACTTCGATTTAGACACTCTAGAAATTGTTTATAATCAAAAACAATTTCTGGGAACTGGACAAGGAATTCCTTCAAACAGTCTTGAATTGAATAGGACCAGACACCGTTAATTTTGCGACCGTTTCGAAAGTAACTTTCAATCATAAATGTCTTTTCTTCAATTGAAAAGGGCATTTTTAGTAGTTTGTGAAAAGAAAAACTATTTTTAATGCAAAATTACTTTGACGTTACACTTGAAAGGTTAGCCGTTGAACTTAGAAACGACATTCATGCTACGAACAAATTTTCGACCACAACCTACTTGACCAGATTTTTATTTAAACACTCGTTACTTCAAATTGGAAAAAAGAAGAGAATTAACTATTTACGATTCTGAAAACCGAAATAAAAAATGTTCAGACTGCACAGACAAGATTACAGAAAGATCGTGCAAATTGACACGTATTTAATGCATTTTCTTTTCTTTTCAGAGTATGCAGGTCACTCAGTGTTGTAATGGATACTAACTAATAATAAATTAAATTAATTTCTTTTAGAAAAATATTTTAGATTTTGAATTGTCAACATTTAAGAGGAAAGTCTCACGGTACTAAGTTAAATATTGGAAATTATCATTCCGAGTATGCAACACTAATTAATACGACGTTATTTTAATGAACATGCTAAGTCTCATCAGTTACAGCACGGTAAACATTATACATCGAGTTGAAAATTAAGCGTTATCATAATTTCTACTTTCCGTCCGCACGACATACATATAATTTTGATGAAAACACGAATTTACCGTACGCTTCACGTATCCATATAAGCAAAGTTGCCACTCGCGCTCTAAAACTCAAATAATGGCTTTCTTTTATTGACAATAATTAATTTACTGTTATTTCTTTCCCACAGGAATTTACTCTACCACAACTTCACAAATATTTACATTTGGCTTTACACTATTAGTACGTCACGTCTAATTTATGTTAAAAGAAACTGTATATATCGACAAGTAATTATTTAAACTCGACCCTATCTTACACGTTTTTCGATTTTTGTTTTTTTTTTCTTCGATTTTGAAAGATGTGAACACAGGCGAAGGAACGAACGCAGGATCTGCAATTGTGAAAGAAATTCCGTTAAAATTGTTGCTGCTCGTAGGTCCAGTTTATCAGGGTCACAAGGCTCTAGGCGTGAACTTAGTACCTATGGCGCCACGTTTATCCTTGAAATCTAACATGATTTACTCTACACGTCGTATTGTTTTTCTTTTAACAATTTGTTGATTATTCCCATGATTTAAATTATAGATCGCAGACGTATAATACGTTTCAAATGTGAAGTACACACAATTATGTGTATTAAACATTTTTATACTCATGTACGTTCTTTGTGTACAAACACCGTCTTAATTTTCTCGTGTTGGCTTGAGTCACACATCTACATGCTTGTATGTATAATAATGAAGGATTTTATAATAGTACGCGATAAGTCGAAGATTACATTAATACATTTTGAAAGATTAAATATTTTCTTCTTGTGATACTTCTAGTAATCAACTGGCCTTTGCGAATTACAAAAATCGCTCAATTTTTTTATAATAGAAATGTTAAACTTGTAAATAGTTAATGACTTCGTTCGCCCGACATTATTTCTTAAAAGTTAAACACATAAACGAAGTCACGAAGTAGTTAACAATAACAATATAAATAAGAAACCAGTGCGCGAAATCTTACTTTCGTTGTTGGTAACACTTGCGTGTCATCATGACCAGTTTTCCCAAACCGCAAACAGTTGTAATTTTATAAATCACCGCACGTATGCAATAGTTTGGTCTACATACTTTTTTGTATTTCTTAGAATAAAATTACTTTGCATTCACGATTTGCGCCGGCTTTGTCGTAATTGAATTTCAATTGTTTCTTTTTTTTATGAATCTATTCACTCGACATTGAATTGTATATCGAATAGTAAATGGCAAAGAGATAGAGAGATTAAGAGCTTTAATTGGCGTTAACTCAATATCAAGTTCAAAATTGCACTTAAAATTACAATTGGTAAGACGTGAGCGTTCAATAGAAATTATAAACAATAGTTAATTTTATCAGCATTTTCCTTTGCAAACTGAAATATAAAAAATAAAACATAAAAATCTGGAGTTAATTCTAATCCTTTTCGGTATCCCTTCACGTCCAGTGTTGTAACAGATACATTCTTCATCCTTACATTTCATATTTGTAACTGAATACAGTTATGTATACAGTATTTTTAAATAATTCGCTCAAAAATCATCTCCCAGAAATTTAACATTATGTTATTACTGGTTTATCGTTCCCAGGCATATCCAAGATGATTAGTTCTAAAAATTAAATATGATGTTTTTTCATTATTGAATACAAGCTTATTTTTGTAGAACCATCATTTGAATTTTGGTAGAATTTGATTTACAACTGCATAAAATCCTGCTCCTATAACTGTACATTGGTATCATCAGCATAATTCTTAATGGTGAGGTATCAAGTAGACTAGTGGCTCAAGAAAACTTCCGTGTGGAACTCCAATCTTCATGATCATGTGCGTACATTGTGTAGGGCTTCGAATACAATAGTCATTTGACCCAAACGTATATACTGCGGTTTCACATCGAAGTAATATCATTCATATAAAAAGTGTGGATGATAAAGGAATCGATTGAAAAATAAATAAATGGGCGATAAAATTGAACAGTACTATAAGTGGCTAGTTAATAACTGAGGGTTTTGATTTATGGATTAGGTAAGTATCAACTGAATCACAAGTAGGTATACGTTAAAGGCGAGTGTCATAGATAATTGAGTGTATGAAGATGGGATTTGTAACAAATGGAGCTCTTAATTAGCAGGTTTTGTAGTGTACCAATTGGAAATATGTAAGAGAGGGTATCATTAAAGCAGTATATCACAATAATATAAGTAACATGTGTACAAAATGTTTTCCCATCTAGTGTGTTGATCTCATTTTTTCGCATGTTCACGTATGTTCCTTACTTGATCCGTACCCTAAACAGGCAAATAAACAAATATAATTTAAAAAAATTGTTTTATTAATTTGATTTTACAATGGTTTTCGCATTGGAAGAAAAATCTTTTATGGTTGACTCCTACTTTCGAAACGCCCAAAAAATTATTGACGAGTGGATCTATTGTATTCCTGCTTATATTGCAGAATTTCAGGAAAACTTTCCAGAAACTGTATTTCTGTACCACAAATTTAATAATCAATTTCAGTTGTCTGTGGGACTATTCAGAGAAACTGGCAGTGTGGCTAGAAAACAGATATCAGATAGGCCTAAAGTAAGAACTGATGAGGTAGTTGAAAATGTGAGACAAATTATGACTGATACTCCTCGCACTTCCATCCGTCACCTGTCACAAGAAGTTGATCTTTCTGTCGGGATTTGCAGAACTATTCAAATGTTGGACTTGCAAATGTTCCCTTATCGTTTCATGAATTGCTTCCAGTAGATTTTAAACCAAGGCGAAGATACTGTCTATGGTTTTTAAACAATATTGACAATAATGATTTGTTGGACAAAACTTTCTTTTCTGATGAGGCCTGGTTCCAATTAACAGGATACATTAATTCTCAAAATATGAGGATCTGGAGTACAGAAAACCTTCATATTATCATTGAAGCCCCACCCCATCCAGAAAAAAATGGTGTCGGTTTGAGTCGGAGAAGATTGATAGGTCTAATATTTTTTAATAGCACACTAACAGCATTTAGTAGATATCGGGAAGAGATTTATCAATCAACCACATGATGACGAGTTGCAATTTGGATATTTCCAGTAGGAGGTGCAACGGTGCATGCTGCTGGAGATGCATAAAATTTCCTTCAAGAGTTTTTCGGAGATCGGATAATTAGCATAAATATGGCAAACATATGGCCTTCGCGATCTTGCGATCTAACTCCTTTGGATTTCTTTGTTTAGTCCCACTTGAAAAATTCCATTTTTAAAACGCCCGTTAATGATTTACAGGACTTACCCAAAGAATCATCGAAAAGTGTGATGAAATAAACAATTCTCCTCATATTTTGCAAAATGTTATTAATGGAGAGTTAGAAAATGCCTCAAAGAAGATGGAGGCCATATTCAACATCTGTTGTGAATTCACGTTCAACGTTATTTTCAATAAAATCAAGTTTTCTTGCCAGATGAAAAATATGAAAATTAATTAAAATTGTGTAACTGGCAGTATAGAAAGTGCTAGGAAAGAGTTTATACATGTATTTCGGCCTTATTGGGCTTCATCAGAACTCTGTACCTTAAAAAAATTTTAGTTTATTGAAAAATTTAGAAAAACTTACCCCTTTTTTGAATTTCTAAAATCCCAAAACACAAGAACAGGAATTAATGATAAAAATATGAAATTCTTTTGCAAATTATACAAGGAAGCGATTGCATTCTCTAGTAAAACCACAAAAGTGACATTTTTAAAATATTTGTTTGATGTTACTAAGACAACAAATTGACAATTATAAAATCAAGTTTTCTTGCCAGATGTTTTATTTTGTTTGGTTTCAAATATGCAATAAATCGTAATTATAGTTTATGATTTTCTGTTATATCAAGGTTAAATGTCAATTTGGCGTTTACTGATCAAGTAAGGAACATACGTGAACATGCGAAAAAATGAGAGCAACACAACAGCAACAGCAATGGGAAAACTTTTTGTACGCATGTTATAAGTAGGTTATATAGTGTCCAAGTGAATACAATATTGCACGTCCATTTATTGTTATGTGAGTTCTGTGACATCGATTTGTTAAATATGACTCAAACCGTTTCAAAAAGCTTTCCCTAATACCGTAACATTCTACTTTGCTTAACAAAGAACTGTGGTCAACGCAAGTCAAAAAACAAACCACATGGTATATCCCCTCTTCTCAAAGCATGTAAGCTGTTTTTAGCCATCCGGAACATACACATAATTCTGGGGGAAATTTCGGCTTAAGTAATTACACTCTTGATGATTCTACATTTGAATCGATAACTGCAAAAATGAAACAAGTTCAAACGCAAAAATGAGTTTGTTGCAAAATTAAATCTCTCTAAAGACTTACCTACATTTTCATTAGCTAAAATCTTCTGTAAAATTCACCTTTAGGTAATCGTAGTTTTAAATCATGCAAGTATTTTGCAGATGAGAAAAAAGTCGGAGGATGGTCCTCTTCTTTAGTTAACTATATAAAAATTTCGTTTTTGATTTTGGGACATTCTGCCATTCTGCAGTTGGCGATTCAACCAATGCTCGAGCAGAGAGTGGATCAATATAAATTATATAGACTTGGCTAGGATTGAAAACCAAATTAAAATAAATATTTATTTATTTTAAAAAAATGTGTCTGTGTTTCTTAAATGCTCAGATAGACACATAAATGTAACTATATACAGTTACAGATACCAAATACTGTTTTTTCTACAGGTTAGGGTATTTTCTCGACTAAATCGATGTCGACATAGTATTGGATTCATCTTCTGGGCATTTGGCTAAATTAAACCCCTTTCCTCTGATCCTCCATATATCGCATAATCGCCACGAGCATTACATAATGATAGCGACCTTGTCCTTATATGCTCCTTCTGTCTTCTTTCTCTTCTTTTTCTTTGATGTTAAATGTATTATCAACCATGGATGCTATTGCTGTCTAATTCGTATTTCCTCCAAGCGTCATGACGTTGATGATTTGATTCTGGTATCACAAGGCAATTTATTACCTTTGTTGTCTCTTCACTTTCAGCAAACATTTAAAAAAGGTATGCTCCACAGTATCATCTTCAGTGTGAAATACTTTCAGTGTGGTCACTTTTTAAATTTTGTGCCTGTAGGTTTCGAAGGCTTCAAATCAAGTCAGAAACTGTGTTAGATGGTAGCTTATCTTATGTTTTCTCTGGAACCAGCCATTAATTTCTGGTAAGAGTCGCCTTGTCCAAGCGGATTTCGTTTCCTATGACCATCTTGTTTGCCAGTTGTTTAAAGTTTCTATTCTGGCATGCATCTTTGTTTCTTTGTTTGCTCCTAATGTTCTCTCTCTTTCATCGATTTGTAAATCTATTGGTATGACTCTCGATATTAGTAGTGCTGCTTCAGTTGTCTACAGAGTAAGCGTTTTCTTTTTTCGGAAGCTTCATGTGTTCCTGGTAAGACCCTTATCAGTAAGGTGGCTGTCCCCAATGCTCTTTAAATTACTTTTTGTACATGGTTTCCCCATATGTGTCTATCTATTGTTACTCCGAGATATTTAATTGTATTCTTAGGGATAATTACTTTGTTGTTTAGAAAGAACTGTACCGGTCTGTGTTTTTTTTTTGCCAGATAGCATCGCGGTTTCTGTTTCTTCAGTTACAATTTGTTGGTCGTTATCTATTCGTTTATTCTTTCTAAAGTCCCGTTTACTATGAATTCAAGTTCTCCTTCCTCCCGTGTAGTTGCGATTGTGGCAAGGTCATCCGTGAACGCTGCTAGCTCAACTCCACAGGTGTCTCTATTCACAGTACCCCATCATATAGTAAATTTTACAGCAGTGTACCCCAGTACAGAGCCTTTGGGGACTCCAACTTGGGATTCTGGCTCATTCTAATCTTTTGTCTTTGAGATATGTAGTGGTTATGATAAGCCTCTACCTTAGGCTTATCTTCCTTCTTCTTAGTTCGTCCTTATTCAGGTTCCAATTGGCCGAGTTAAACGCGTCTTAACATCTAACGGCATTAGTGTGCAGAGCTCCCTGGTTTTATAGGGTTTTATCTTCTCTCTTGCGGTAGTGTTCGTCACGTTTTTTAAAGACATTAGAGTCGATTTCCCCTTCCTAAAACCATACTTATTGTCAGATACTAATTAATTCGTCTTTTAGCCTTTCAGTTGGTTCAGATGGTCCCAAGAGCTTGCCAAAACTATCCAACGGACATATTGGTCTGTATTCTACTTGGCTACCAGATACCAAGTACTGCAATATAACTAGTTAGACAGTCAAATACATTCAAAATATCTAGATACTGTACTTGTAACTAGATATATTACAACACTGCTCACGTCCATCTGTCTCCGGATGTAGTAGTTAGGACGTTTAGCTTAAAAAAGTATTAAAATCGTCTTCAAAAGTGGCATTTTAATCTTTGCCGTAGTTATTTCTATCTTTCAAGAAGTTAGTATTATCCAGGAAAAAAGAAAGACTTAACTGAGGTAGTAGTTTGTATCCCAAAAGTAATTAGTATTATCCAGAAAGTGTCCAGCATTTCTACCCTTGAAGGAGATAGTATTATCCAGGAAATTAAAGAATCTTTACTGTTGGGGTAGGCACTTGTTTCTTAACGCCCTTTTAACCCCCTCCAAATTCCTCTTCTTAATACTCTCATTCTTCTCTCCTCATTTTAGCTATTCCAAAGAGAGGAATGCACTTTTTTTAACGTTGCATCTTTTATCTCTTGTTCTGTTGTGTGGAAATAATTGAATTCCTTGTTGCACTAGAATATTAAGCTTATCTGAAAGAAGTGGAACAAAGGCCTTTATGAGCTTTGCTAATATTCCCCGGTAAACAAAGTTTGTATTATCCATCCTTTTGTTGCTATTATATTTAATGTGCCAATAAAATGACGGTTTCATTCTAAAGCAGGCATTCAAGACAGTTGGGAGGCATATACTAGTCATAACGATATAAGTAATGAGAATGTCAATCAATCGCTTCCCTCACACAGAACCTACCAATAGACGAAAAGTAAGCACGTGTGAACTAACACCTTTAGGATAGCATTTTTACTTTTATATTTTACTATTTAGTGTAATGTATCTCCTACTTATTGAATTAACTAATTATGGATAATACGTTTACTGTACGATGTTAAACAGGAGTTAAGCTTGTCCTTGTTGGAGCAAAATTATTTCACTTTTTATATCCTTACTGTAACACCGACTAGGAGGTTAACAATTTTATGTGTGCAGTTACTACCAGGAATGATTAACTGTCAGTATTAACACACGTATGAATAACTGTCTATTCTAATTCTTTTTTGCGTACTAAAACCCCGTGATATGAACGTCGTAAATAAGTTAATAGTATCCGTGTTCTGTAATGAATTTAAAGAGCAATTTTATTGAGTTATGCGTCTGTCAGCTTAAAAAAAAAGTGTAATCATCAGGTGAAATGAAGTTACTACGTTGCAGTTCTAAATTAGAAGATCATTGATTGAGAATGACAGCGAATTGATTAGTTTCCTTATTGGAAGCCGTTATATAGCCTAATCGCGTTGTCAAGTTATTTAATTATTTTTATCGGTAACTTGTCCAAGCCTCGATCATGTTTAAATACTTCTAATTGTAACTGGTGTAACGGTAAACGCCTGTTAACTGCAACAATAAGAGTGCATTTGTAAGTTAATTATTGCAGCCAGATATCATCGTTAAATTGTGCATTCTTAATTGATCGCTTATTGTGCTCGCGCAAATTGAAAATTCATCGTGAAGCTTATGGTTGTGCGCGTCCGTTATACGGGTTACAAGATATGGATCTTATTTATTGTTATTTTAACGGTTACGTTGCGATGGTTTTTTGGAACGCACGAGCGTATTTATTTATTCCTGATTCACGTGTTTACGAGCCATTGTTTAATTTTTTTTTTATCATGCGCTTCGAAATGAGACATGCGTTTGCTATTTCCGTTTACATCACTTTTTTTAACTAATTATATCCGATTGAAAACATTTAACTTTTTATACAGTGTGTAATCGAATAAGTTTACCGCTATTACTCTCCACACGCGGGCGATAAATATTATGTGTTGAAATACTAAATGAATTTATTGTCTTTAAAGCGCATTTTTTAAGCGCGCTTTCAGATTTACGATTCGTCCGCAGCTCGAAGAGAACACGAAGCTGAATTTAAATGGAAACGTAATTAATTTTACTGCTAAATTATGCCGCATAAATGTGTTAAACAGGCGCAAATGATATATTAACGCCGAATACAAATGACGCCCTCTAATTTATTTCTGTACCCACCTTTTTCTAATTTGTTTGGCTATAGTAAGTTATAGTGATATATCTTTGCATAATATTAAGGCGTGAAGTATGAATAAAATATCCATGCAATCTTAATTCATCGTTTCCCAAGAATCACTGAAGTGAGTGGCTTATTGTATTAACGGGAAATATTACTTACCATTTACCATTTTAACATAAGGATATTAAAACGTTACAACTAATGTAATTATTAATTATTATTGTTATTCTACTAATAATAATGTTGCTAATGTAATATCTAATAAGATTATCGTGATATGATAACTATATTAACCACACAATTCTCGATTTTGATCAATTCGTAATATTTCTTTTTTTTCTAGTTCATTCATTCACGAAGTCACGATTCTTTTTCGACCAAATTAAATTAAATTAAATTAAATATTTAAGAATTAGCATATTTCATTCATTAATCTTCCACTGAATTTTCGACGTTGTGTAAGGACTAACAAGAAGCTGAAGCGTCTAATCGAGTCGTAAGCTTTCGGAAAGTTAATTAATTGATTAGAAAATGAAACTTGCTATTTTTAGATCGGCAACTCTGTTGACGGACACCTGTGACGAAAATAGTGAAATTCCAAACTTAATGATATAATCGTTAATTATCGAATAAAAAAAAAATATGCAGGCTGTAAAAAATTTTTATTGCCGGGAATAAAGCCGTTTTAAAACGACTTTAAATAATGCTTTCATAAATAAACGACTTTCTTAAAAATTCCTGACTAACAACTAACTTTTGACCTATACGCCTACGTTTACTACCTGCCTTACATCATTTGCTTCAACCGCTTCAAATTTTCTTGTTAAGGTTTATGTGCGCCCATTTGGCCATATAAATTCCATAATATTGGCACATTTATTCCACATATACTTCTGTGGTTACGACTTCATTGTATTTAAATTATACAAGTAGGTACTTTCGGTACAAAATCACCATCGTAAATATTTTATTGCAGATAAAACAAAATTAAACTCGCACTACTTTATATAATTATCGTTCGAGTTACTCGGAGAGTACTAAGAAATTTAATAATAATAATCTTTCGTTTTGAATTTGAATTTTAAACAACAAAGAGTACTGGCTCATTTACGTAAAACAGTTGTGACACTGTTGGTGCTTATATATGCTTATAGCTTCATAAACATGTCACCTTTATGGGTTAGTTTAAAGGTTACCTTCGGGAGTTCGAGACGGTGGTTTATCACTCACCATAAGTTAAGAGTTGAATGGAAATGGTCTACAAACCCCTTATGAATTTGCGCTGAAAGTTATGGCCAGAAGAACAACAATCACATAAAGAAGTTTTTTTTTTATGAAAGAATATATCGCCTGTTTCATTGAAACTTGAAAAATGAAACATACGGTACATATAATATACAAAAATTGAGCATTTTAAATGAGCTAGAACATTGAATTCTTATTATTCATAATAAGGTATTAACGATCAATAAAGTATAAACATCGTTAATGAAAAAAATTGCAAGACAGTAAGTTGTTGAAACATTTCTCCGTGGTCGCAATGAAAAATGAATTGTAGGGAATTCAAGAGACGTAATTACACTGTTCAATTACTCTAAATTAATTTTTCATTAACTTAACTTCCAACTCCACGGCCAATTAGTGGTATCTGTAGCAGATTGATGTGGCCTTTCTTGGTGGATATTATTGCTTTTGATATTTATAGCAAGGATTTCTAAACGCATGTCACATCTGCGCTGGGATTTATGGTTTCATACAAACGTTAACGGAGATTTATTTCTTCACCGTTAACAGATTCATATTATACAGTGTGTCCACGTAAAACACTTCTTTCTGACCATCTAAACAATGTATTTTACTTTAATTATTTGTAACCAATTTCTTTGACGACAAAAGCCAGGTTATTTTTTCATTGGGGCGCAAAATATTACAGCGACTGACAAAAATGATCAATAAACGTCAGCGTTAATTTACTCGTACAATCTATTACGTGCGGTACGATTCCATTTGCATAAACTAATATTACACTAATTTGAAACGACTTCATAAACTTTCAGGCGATTTGCATAACGTAACAAAACGATCCTTCGCGGGGGAAAGAAAATAATTAAACTAAGACAAAGTGCACTTCGCTCATGCATTTATAATTTACAGTCGTAATCTTGATTACAATTACAAAATATGGGCAACATTTGCAACGTCCGCCCACGCGTCCGTTTTCAGGAAATAATAACAAAAATGCCCGAGACAATATAAATTACTGCATCGGCTGAGTAATATACTAGAAATGTCTAATTTATCTCGGCCAATTATCAGCACAGTCAGATATAGCACTATTTATTATCGACTTTTACGTGTGTATGATTACTCTTTAATAACACATGCCGGCTTATGTAAGTACGTATTCTTCTGCACTATGTAATTTGATTAACTATTCTAGGATATGATCATCATTTTAAACTGATTTATATTCACCGCATTTGTGTAAAAGGTTAAATCATTTTACCTATTTCTTCTAAGCACTGAAGTTATTAAAGCACTGAAAGACAACTGGAAATGTACATACATTGTTTGGAGTTAATTACAATCTCTTAGGTCTATTTCAATCTTATCTGGGAGGTAAACATATGTCATATAATGGTTTTACTTCATGCTGCTTGTTCAGGACTTCCCCGAGGTTCCAATTTAAGACCGTTGCTGTTCGTTCCATTACATTAAAATGATTTATTTCATTCTGATTTCGCCTTTGTGCGTTCTAAATAGAGTAATGTTCTTCGGTCTGGTACATTTGTTTTAATTATTTTTATTTTGCGTTAATTAGTCGTTCGTACTTGAAACGTATATGTATGTACCTCAAGATTTTATAATTATTAAAAAAATCGACTTTGTTCGTGAAACTAATTTTACTCGTTCGTTTTGCAGTTTCTCGTTATTAATAAAAGCTCAAGTTCCAACAAATTAAGTAATTTATGGTCGGTAGCTGAGTAAAATTAAATTATAATGACATTTTTAAACGAGTTTCATTAATTAACCGATTAAGTTTAATGCTAACGTGTACATGATTTATGGGTCGGTTTATTAATTTAACCAATTAAGCACTATATATTGCACAATATTATTTATAAATTCCTTTCAAATCTCTTTAGCTTTGAATTAGCGCCGCTTTTATTAATTAATAAATTAAATGCGTTTTGTATTGGGGCTGTTAATTTCTGCAGTCATTCTTTTATTGATGAAAGCAGCTATCCTTTAGACATTTTCAGATTATAAAATACGTAATCATTTATTACCATTTTCTTGTACTACATAATTTTTTTTAACTCTCGTATTGAAGTAATTAATGCTTCTTGTACATACGTGAAAAAATATCGGAGTTACTTTAGTATTTATTAGAAAAGAAACGATTATGTAACAATGCACATAGAACCGAAGATCTTCATTATTATTTTAATGTCGGTAAAGTTTGGTCATTGACACTCTTTTCTGAGGTAATAACACCGCATAAATTTGCCTAAGAATCACTTTTAAAGATTAATACCTTAATCTTACTAATTTGTCATAAGCAAACGAACTAACATAGCTTTCAGGAGTGGTCTCCAAACAAAATATTTTTATGTTGCGTACATGAAGATTTCGTGAAACGAAAATTACAGTTACGTTGCTCAGTGTTGAATTTGTTGTAATAATATATAAGTTTATTTTAGAACTTTTCTTCTACTGGCAGCTTTCTTCAAAAATAAGATTTACCAGAGTTTGAATTTGAATATAGATCTGAGCAGCAAATTGTATCATCACAGGTATACTTTGAATCCCTACAAAGTCGATTTCCTTTTATCTACCTCTACTTTCTACGTACATAAAAATCTGGAGTTAATTCTAACACTTCTCCAACTCTTTTTCGGTGCTCTCTCCACGTCCATCAGTTTCTGGTATTAAAATAAAAGGAATTAATATGTTTCATTTTAAGAAATGTTAATGTCGTCTTCAGAAATTGCATTTTAATTTTAAGAAACTAGAAAGAGTATCCTGAAGGAATTAGCTTCAAGAGCAAGTGAGTACCGAAAAAGCATTTTGAGGACCAAGCTGCCAAGATTAAGACGCGAAAATTACCATTTAAAGGGTAAGGAAATCGGAAAGACTGGGTATGATTGGAATTGGAAAAATTCCAAACCCTGAAGGATACACACAGGTTCAAGAAGGTAAGGTAAGACCCTTCTAGACCTCGCTCCCTTACACATTGTGATAATAGGAGAGGCAAGACGAGGACTCCACAGATTGCAGCATTCATATCACCCACTTAATACAAGTACGGATCATACAAGTATCGTAAGCAGCATAAGGGGTCCTTTACTCGGTATGGGGACGAACTACGAGGGCAGTCCGATTTTAAAAGTACAGGTGGCTGTGAAATAAACACCGCAAGCGAAATATTGCCGTCATATGCATGTCTAGACAGGTTGAAACGTGCTAGTAGAGTCTGGAGCGTTGTTGTGTGTAAGATTCAATTTACTAGCTTACGGGAAGCAAACAAACATGGCGTGTGTAGTTGCAGAGTATTCCAAGTACGAAGTGCGTGCAGTTATCCGATCTTTGCAAGTCGAAGGAGTTAACCAGAGCAAAATTCATCGTAGGTTCGAAGGCGTTTATGGCCCGAAGGTCTTAAGCTGAAAAGAAGTCAGCGTTTGGTGCAAAAAATTTAAAGATGGACAATCGAACTTGATTGATGATCCGGAGAAGAATAGAGGCAGACCAAGGACCTCATACAGAAATGAACACTGCTCAATTGTTGAATGTTTGATTAGGGAAGATCGTCGCATTAAAGTTCGTGAAATTGCGGAAATTATTGGCATTCCTAAGAGTTTTGTCCATGAAATCATATGCGACCTAAATCTTCGCAAAGTTTCGTCTCGTTGAGTGCCGAATATGCTCTCCGAGAACCACAAAACCAATCGAATGAGTGCGTCACTTCACTAATCTCACCCAATACCAACAGGAAGGGGATTCTTTCATTGAAAGCATCATTACCGGAGATGAAACCTGGGTTTATGAGTTCACCCAACAGTCCATGATGTGGAAACATTTGGATTCCCCAGTTCACAAAAAATTCAAAACTCAACCATCTGCCCCCAAATCATGGCTACCGTGTTCTGGGATAGTAAAGGCCTATTGCTCTGTGAATTCCTTGAATCGCGCACAACCATTAACAGCGACAGATACTTGAAACTCTCCAGAAATTGCATACAGCCATTAGAAGGAAAAGGCCAGGACGATTACGACAAGGAGTTAAACTTTTGCACGATGGCGCAAAACCGCACACGTCAAATCAAACTAAGAAGTGGTTGACACAGCGGAAGTGGGAGGTCCTCCAACATCCGCCATATAGTCCCTATTTGGCTCCCTCCGATTTTTATTTATTCAGACCCCTGAAGAAATTTTTGAAGGGGAAACGCTTTGCGAATCAAGAGGTATTGCAAGACACAGTTGTGGACTACTTTAATCGACTTGACAGACAACACTATCGCGAAGGGATGTTCAAACTAATGCCATGCTGCGATAAATGTCTCAATCTTTATGGAGAATATGTCGAGAAATAAACAAAACTACGTAGTTTTTTTGTAGAATGTATAAAATATTTTCTTTAAATATGTATGTTAGTGAAATTTTAGCTTGTACCTTTAATATCGGCCAGCCCTCGTTTATAGCTCCTAGAGGCAACTTAAACCTTTTCATTAAAATAGAAATTAATGAATCTACTGAGCTTCAGGAACCTGAACAGAACTTTCCTTCTGGAAGCCTGATCTGGTATACGGACGGCTCCAGAACTGAGACTGGTGCCGGGTCTGGAATATACGGGCATAGACCAAAGGAGAAGTTATGCTTCCCGTTGGCCCTATTTGCCTCCGTATTCCAAACACAAATATACGCCATATTACAATGTGCGCGGGAAAACAAAAGGAGGGCTTACACAAATAAGCGGATCTTTATCCTAACCGATACCCAGGCGGCTTTGAAGGCTTCGGCAAGCTTAAAGACCTCTTCCAAAGTGGTATGGCAATGCTTAAGTGAGCTCAATGACCTGGTGAAATACAACTTCGTCACGCTGGTGTAGGTGCCAGGTCATTGGGGTATTATCGGCAATGAACGGGCCGATGAACCAGCCAAGTAGTACCTTGGCCTTGAACCTGTCCTGGGTATAACCAAGAACGCTATTCGAGGCTTTTTTAGTGACTGGATAAGCGAGGAACAGGTAAGCAGACCAAGACATCGCCACACCAAAACCTTCCTTAGAAGTCCTTGCAAAAAGAGAGTTGCAGAACTTTTGGTTTTAAGCAGGGCGCAACTCAAGATCATCACGGGGTTACTAACAGGACACCTGATCGTTAAGGAGCATCTGTGGAGGATCGGTAAATTCAATGGGGATCTAAACTGCAGACTCTGCAATGGAGAACGAGAGACAGCAATGCACATTTTGTGTAGATGTGATGCGGTGGCAAATCGCAGACAGCGTATATTGGGACATCTCATGATAGTTCCCGAAAATTTCAACGCGCAATCAGTGAAAAACCTGTACCAGCTGTGCACGGTACATGCCTCACTGAATGGTTGCGGCAAGAGAACCAGGGCCCTAAATGGCTGCGGTGCCTCCGGTGAATCCTTTGCAGACGAGTTCTGGTTATGAAGGAAAAAAAGACCAAGAAAACCGAACTGCTGCTGCTAGAAAGGCCAAGGAAGTTCCATGTTTACACTTTTTTTTAATTCTTAGGTCCATAATATGCATATGATTCTCGAACTTCAGATATCCAATGAAAACCATTAATCAAGTAGTCGAGGTGTTTATCATTTAAGCGAAACAGGAAGAAGATGAAGGAAACATACTCTAATAAATTAGAGTTTAGTTAGTGCCTTTTGGCTTTCTTTTTGCTGAGAAGAAGTAAGTAAGTACTCTCATGAGAACCCTGCGCGAAGTGATTTCACTTATCCATTAAATTTTGTAGACTCGGCAATCGCTTTAAATAATCGTTTCTTTTGAGCACCATAAACGTACTTGTCACATTCGTCGTTAGCAATAAAACATGAGCAAGTAAAAAGCAACGAGTTGGTAGGTAACGAAAGCCAAGTACAAAACCGGGACAGAGGCAATCGGATCACTTTCTCTCCGCGATCCACCTGTTCCGTATCTGGAGCAGGCTCTGTCTTCTTCCCTCGGTGGTCAGGGCCCTCGCGATCGGATCCGTTATACCGTGCCTGAGGCTCACCAACGCCAACTATCACGAGCATGACATTTCAGCCGCTTATTCAGTGATGTAATTACGAGCACAATTTCTCTGCAATAATCTAAAGGCCGATTTAGATGTAAAACATATTTTTGTGATATTTCAATTTGTAGTGTGAATTTATTGTGCAAGCAAGCCGCGGCGGCCTCCCATTGTAGCGCGTTCGATAGGGGTGGCGTGGCGTTGACTGAAAGTAAAGTGAAGGGGATGGCCAAATGTTAAGGTTGGGGTTTTCATAACAAGTTCGACGGAGAGTTGCCGAAACGTAGTCAAATAAGCTTAATGTTTTGTAATAAAAAAATTAATTGTTAAAAAAAATAACAATGCGATATATAAAAGGTCAAAAGTAAAGGTGAACAATAAGAAACGTCAATACATTAAAATCAAAGAATGTCCTAACACGCTATTGTTAAACTGTTGAACGTGTCATTTTTTTAAATTGATTAACGTTCCGAAACTGTTTTATTTTTTTTTTCGAGGATTAAATAGTGAGTGATCAATAAGAAAAATAAAGTTTGAAAAATGATTTGGTTTTAAAGTCAACTTAAGAAAGCACTATAGAATGAGTTCACTAATGCTTTTGACATTATGCATTTTGCTAAAGATGGCTAACTATCTTTAAGTACTAATAGCAGGTAACTGATTTGACATTTGTGATTCAAAACTATCTATTTTAATGCCCAATCATCTTAATCGATTTGCCCAAAAAGGGCGTATAATGGTCAAATGTTAAAAGATCAAGGAGCACATAGATTACTCATTTTTAAGTTTAAGGATTTTCTCTTTCGAATTTTTTGGGAAATTTACAATTGCTTGCAACTCATTTTCGTCCTTCAAACTCCTTTGACTGTTCGTAATTTTTAATTTGGTAAAAATTTAAATTAACCACAAGTGAGTGTGTGTGTTGTAATGAGTTTTACCATAAAAGAACTTATTTCATTTCCAACTCTTGCGTGATTTAAACTTTATTAACAGCTATAAAATACACAATTGTAAATCTCGAAAGCAAAGAAACGAGTAAATATAAAATTTTCAGAGTAAAGGTCTCTATTTTATAGTATAGTACAGTTGGTAAAAAATGTCTAACTAAACGACCGTTTTCACACATAAATTTAAATGAAACGATAATGAGATTCAAAATACATTAATTTATTCGAAGTGATACTCAACATTTTCTGCGACTCAACTAAACTACTTACGTATATGTATAGTTTCAATAAAATTTATTTGTCTAAATATATATGAAACCTTTTAGAAAATAATGTTTTTAATCTTTCTATCTAACCTAACGTATGTGTGTGCGTGTCAACACGCGCATTAAATAGCCGTAACAAATGTTCCATATTAAATAATAACCAGACGCTTTAGCGCAGACATTTCCATGTCACATACACTGTACTTTCCATTTTATCTAATCTAATGAGCAGGTATTCGCATTATTTTCTCGGCGCAGGTCAGTGAAACGATTGCACTGGAAATTATTAGCGTCGTGAAATATCAAAACCATAGAAATTCTTGCGATTTTCTGCGGCTAACCAGATCGCATACGAGATTAATTTCGTTCGCTTTAATTGTGTTTAATTACTGCACGATAATGTGAGAAAATCAGATAATTGAGGCGATTGTAATCGGTATTATTTGTTCGTTATAAAGGCAAACATTGTAACGATAATGAGCGCAATTATTTGTTTGATAATGCTAATAACAATCATTAATTAATGTTAATTGAGAAAGAAGTGGAATTGATTTAATAGTGATTGATGATGTTCATGAAGAACTTGTTTTTGAAAATACAAAATGGTAATGAAACGAAAGCACAACTTTGTAAACTAGCCTTTAATATCATTATTTTTATTTCATGTAATCACAATAAGTAACGTTATAGCAAATTTTGTAATCATTACTATGGAATGTTACTTTTTTGGATCAATCTTCAAAAAATTTAAAAACTAAACGAGACTTGAGTTTAGAAACAAATCCTTTAACATATACTTAGGCCATTAGTTATTAGCATCTTTCCACAGCCTGCATATTTTTCTGTATTCTGTGCATTTTATTTATCAAAAGTAATCATTATTTAATTCAGTTTATTATACGCCTCTAATAATTTAACACAATTCTTCGGTTATCGCTTGCATCTACGACAGGCGTGTTTAGAATTATCGATTTTAATCACAGTTGTGAAACGTTCATCTGTTTAAATCATGCTTTCAACTTTTATCGATTGCTATTAACCATGGAGATTGATGATCCTGCGTACTTTATTTTTCCGTAGTCTCCTTTTTAACGTTTACTCCCGACATGGATCATTGCTTCCAGGAGCACCGGATACAGGGTGATTCTTGAATAGACTGACAAAGATAAAATGGTGGAAGAACAGACATCACAGAATACGTGAAATATGGGAGAAAGTTTTATGTATTATAGGTTTTCAGAAATAATTATCCCCAAAATAATAATACGTCAAAAAGCACAGAGAGCAAGAAACATTCAAAAAGACACTCGTTTTTTAAAAAATTGGAAAAGAGAAGAGTTCTCTTTTTAAAAGGAAACAACAATCGATTCTGAATAACATAAAATGAAATTCAAAAAGAAGTAAAAAGAAAAAATAAAATATGTTCGCTTAAAAAAAGTCTAAAGCAACAAAACACCATCGCTTTTAAAAGAGGAGTAATAACGGTTGTCGAAAATGTGAATAATGCAAAAGTCAGTTACTTTAAAATAAAAGAAAAAAAAATAAAAGGGCTCATGACATTAAGAAAAAGATACCGATTTTTTTTTAAACAGTAGAAAACAAAAATGTTCTTTTCTTAAAAAGGAGACAGTAAAGAATCGATTAAGAAACTAAAAGAGAAATTCAAAAGTAATTGTTCTAAGAAAAGACTAAGGAATGATAACAGTGGACACGAAAATACGAGAAAATAAAAGCCAGATAATCGCTGGATAAGAACCAAAAAACAGTCAATTTTAAGAGAAGACCGGAAATCATTTTTGATGAGAAGGAATGAAGGACTTATTGTAGTATAATTCTAGAAACAAAAGACGTTTGAATAAAAGAACAAAACTAACAAAAAACGATCAATTTTACAAAAGAAAACGTCACCATTAAAACATCGATCAAAAAAGTAAAAAAATAATAAGAGGCGGTGGCTTTTCAAAAACGCAATCGAAAAACGAAAGTACATAATTGAAATGCTCAGTTTAGAAAAATGAAGCAGCAGTTGGTAAAAAGAAACGAACAACGAGAGGAGGAACGAAAAGAATAAAAGAACAACGATTGGAAAAAAGGAGAAACATCTAAAAGCAGTACGGTGGGGGAAGAATAAGAGCAATAAGAGACTAAATAACACGTAGATTTTCGATAAAGATGAAAACTTGCCTTGCCCAAAATTGTCATAAAAACAAATTTGGAATGAAATTTATAAAAAAATAGGCAAAGAAGAAAATTATACCAATGAATCAAAAACGCCATTAGTTCTTTTTTACTTGTATCTTAAACATTTTTTAAATTAAATTTAAGTATTATTCATAAATAATTTCAATAACTTTCTTGGTCTTGGTGCGGTTATATTAAATTACATTGCGCTGCGGTTTTTATGCGTGACTCCTCTTATCCGCAACAAATTATACTATTATCGTGCTTTAAGCAGAGAATTAATACATTTCATTACGATCGTTCATAAAATAATAAGCCATCATTATAAATTCATCTCAGTCAGCACGACAAAAGTCCATGGCATCAGTACCGTAATGAATACGTTTACATCGAAAGCTATTTTATTCGCCTGAAAATCATGCCGCTCTTAATTGAAACGTATTATCGCCATTAGCATCTTTCTTGTCGCTGGTTTTTATTCTCAAGGTTTACGTGCTTGTTATTCAAATTCCTTCTGCATTGCAAATGTCATAGAACAATTGCCGTGTAATTTTAAAGAACGTTTCCCGGGGTGTTCGACGAGTCGTTACAAAATTGTATTCGTGTTCGTTTTCTCTTTAGGCTTTTCTATTAAGAAGTAAAGCAAATTCAATCTGACGGGTTGCTTTTCGTTTAAATCACACAAACTTTTGATGACGCATGTCTAGCGGTTTTAATAACCCAGGACTATCAAAATAGCTTCGCCGCCGCCGCCGTCCGTTTAATTGGTGAGTGTCAGGTGAGTTGATTGACGAACGCACGGCAGTGAAACTTAATTGTGTTTGTTGATGAAACATTAAAATTCAATTAAAAAAAAGAACGTTCTCTAATTTATCTCGTTTTGATTAGGAGGAGTTTGTAGTTTTCAATTATTTTTGATCTTTTATTTAACGACTATCTAATTCTTACACAGAGAAAAAACAACGGTGTTGTTAACAAAATTGTAGAATTTATTTCTTAAAATTGTTACTAAAATTAAGACACCTACAATAAATAGAAAATGTTTACATTTGATTGTATAATAATGTTTGTAGCAAAATATTTGACATTTTTAAGAAAATCGTGTAACATAAGTAATGTGTTACCATAAATTGTGCAATTTAATTTTGTAGACAAAATGTAAACATATTATATAAATTGTTGAATTAAATACTGGTTAATATAGACGACTTTTCCGTTTATTAAGTAAAAATTGACAAATATATACTACTATTTAACACAGTGTTTGGAAACTAATACAGTAAAGGATAGTAAATTTTTACCTTAATTTGTGTTAAAAATCACTCAAATTGTGTTACTGGTTCCATATATTGTGTGAAAATTTTATAGTTACTGGTATAATTCTGCACACATCTCTAAGGAAGAAGATCACAGCCGAGTGCTCGGAACCGCTGATAACTAATGTTGACTCTTAATCGGGCAACTAAAGGTATGGGTTCGACCGTGTCTTGATACATACATATCTTGTGAAAAAATTCACAGGTTGGAATAAGGCAGAATTCATTCTGATACTTGCTCGACATGTTCCGGTTTTGACCATCTATAGACGTTAAAAATAAGATAAAGGAATATTTAATTTAGAAACATTCGTATTTACTCAAAAAGTATCGACCGTACTTGTTGTTAATGCGGAGATTTTTCCCCAAACTATTAATATCTCGCGAACCTATAGGTCACTGCCTTTTGTGCAGCGCTTATCTCAGAAAATAATAAGAATTTAGAACATTAGTCACAATAGAAACATTTTCATTGCACTTAAGAATTCGTGTTGTGTCAACAGACTCATGTCCAAATGTAAAGATAAAACGCCTTTATTAGAAAATAGCAGTGTAATCTAGAGGATTCCTTGCAGTAATTCACTGAAGTTTACATTGGTTAAACTTCTCAAAAACTAAAAAATCGCGTTAGCCAACACAGGAATGACGTATGAAATAGAAAAAGTCTGAATACATCTGCTCTTGTTTCTCGCTGTACTAGTAATGATCATAATATGAACTTTAATGATACTAGAATTTTGGGAATGGAAAGGATTTACTGGGACAGGATTTTTTTGAAATGTTGCATATACCGGTAATTTAAGGCCATGAATTTGAGATCTGACATCAGGAATTTAAGTAATATCAACTCTTATATTTACATAATAAGCCACGTCAAATTAATTAGAATACTAGAAATAGCGATATTTCGTAAGTCATGATCGGTTAGATCACCTCATATGTTTAAATTTTCGCGCCTTGAATTGTTTACAATTAACAGTTGCTGCCTATTTAAAACTGGTCAATTTTTTGTTCATGTTTCTGAACGTTACTTGTCGCAAAATCGTTGATTTTAAAGTTTAATTATTTACTCAGTTTTCAAATGTTTTCATAATTAATTCAATTGCTTGAAATTGCTTTTAACATACGAACTCCTGTAGATCCTAATGAAGGAAAAAAAACAATCCCGAAATATTGATCTAATAAAAGAGTGAACAAGAAATTTGCACGTTTGTTTTTACTTGAATTGATGACCGAAAATCCCCGCATTAACAACTCAACTATTATTTGTATTTACCTTCAAATAATTTCTGCAGCAGTGTACTGAATTCACGTTGAGACGGTTTATTTTTCACAAATTTATTCATTAGAAATAAAACAGGAGACAGTCAAGCACAGACAAGTGTGTTATGTTTATTCGCAGAGTGACGGACGCCACCTAATCGTCATCCGCATTAAATATCCAATAAGAAGACGCAAGTAATCACGTGATTACATCCTACTTCAATACTATTCAACAATTTGTGTAAGATGTTAATATATCCAATGATATTTTTTTCTAACGAGTTAATCATTTTCATATTGTAGAAAACTTTTAATTGCGATATTATCATAGTTTTGCATAATTTTCACAGTCTGTTGTAGTAAATTTTTGCATAAGATGTAGAATTTTATACAACAAAAGGTAGAAATTTATCTGCACACGTACGAGAATTTATTGTAGCACAAAAGTCAAATTAGTATGGAACTGTTTAGTTTAAAGTGAAGCAATAATTTTGCTATAAACTAATGTACATTTTTTGAAGGCAGAGGTGGAAATATTCGTACATCTAAATTAATAATAATTTCTCAACCTCCATTTTACACAAATCTCACTTTGTCACTTCTCTCTGTGTACGTTGTAAAGAGTTGCACATATTGTGCATTAGTGTTATGAAAATATGAGTTGTTTCAAATGATTAATTAAGATTTTAACGTGAATGTGGTATTTAATTTCAATACTAGGGAGGTCAAATATTATGTACTACAATCTGTAAATTTTCATACATTGAGTCTCAAGAAATATTTTCATAACACTAACTCACATTTCACAGCGCTGAACACATAGATGCGCATGGTCCCTATGTCATTTACAATTGCCAGAGTACAATTGAAGAGTAGACAACTGGAAAGAAAATTGTAGTTGAGCTGCTCTTTAGGATGTGGTTTAGCAACCCTCAAAATAAGAAATAAATATTTAAATTGATACATAATACTTTCTACTCTCAATTCTACTTTTTCTTTCTTTTTATACTGACTCTATACTGTTTTTCGTTAGGTCCCTATGCACATAAAAATCGAGAGTAATTGTAGCACTTTTTTAACTCCTTTTCGAGGTACCCTTGCATCCATCCGTTTCTGATTTTAAAATAACTTTAAAAAGTGTTAATGTGGTCTTCAAAAGAGGCATTTTAATCCTTGCCGTGGTTATTTATATCTTCCAAGGAGTTAATATTATCCAGGAAAAGAGAGAAACTTTCATTCATTCAGTCTAGTAGTTTATATCCCTAAAGAATTAGTATTATCCAGAATATGTCAAGTATTCTATCTTTAAAGGAGTTAGTACGAGGGTCAAGCTGAATTTATTAAGAATAAAAAATATGGTTAATATTTTCTAGGATTTTATTTTAAATATGCTTGAAGTAATTCCCTTCAGCAATAATACACTTCTTTCTTTCCACTGTTTAAAAGCTCCTAATCAATTACCTTTCAGAATACCTTTAAAATAAGTGTGAACTGCGGCATCCATCTCTTCTGACGAAAACCTTCTACCCCGCAAATTCCTTTTAAGCCGAAAAAATAGCCAAAAGTCGAACATTCTAAATCAGGTCTGTTCTATTACTTTTATATATTCTTCAGCCAAAAACTGGAGAGGTAAAGCTGCTGTATGGGACGATGCATTATCGTAATTTCCTTGTCTGGAACTCTACTTTACACTTTTCAGTGTACCATTTAGCTGTAACTGTTTTTGTACTTCTGAAGAATACCGCATACATAACTTTTTTCGTAACTCGCTGCTTCTTGGTCATTGTTGGAGTTTCCTCATCTTCGTGAATCCCTACACGATTCTCTTGGCTGGTAGGTAAGTCGAAAAAGGGAAGTTTCGTCACCTGTCACTATTTTGGGAAAAATTTGGTGTCCACCAATACTTAAGAAATTTAAAGTTTCATGGCACATTCTTAGACGCTCTGCTTTTTGGAAGTCAGAAAGGTGATGCGGCACATAACGACTAACCACTTTTAAAACTTTTAAATGCAGGTGATCGTATGTGATTGTTCTAATAGTTGAGAATCTAATCTTGAGTTGATGCTCTGTTACTGCATAAGTGGATTTATTGTCCTCTTCAATTAATTTTTTAACAGTAGCAATGTTTTTGTCGGTAATACCCGTAGGAGGACACTCTGCTCCTTTTTGATGCTGAACAGAATTCCTTTCGCGTTCAAATTCTTTATACCATCGGTAAATTGTTGCGAAGGAAGGTGCTTGTTCACTAAAAGCTAAATGTAAACCCCTTTAACACTCATAAGCACTGAAACCCTTTTTAAAATCATAATAAATCATGATTCGAAAATGCTCTGTGGTTAATTCCATTTTTTTACTTGTAATATCATTTTAAAAAATTAGTAACGTGGATTTCAACTAACATAACTTCAACAACTAAACTTCAAATGACAGATAAAGAGTTGCTCTAAATAACACTGTATGTTTTGTTTTTCATGGCCTGTATCAACTATGGTGTTAGTTCCATTCTAAAGTAAGCATTCATCGCAGTTGGTAGGCATACACTAGTTATAACTTGTAATGAGACCGTCAATCAATACCTTCCCTCATACATCAGAATTTACCAGTAGACGAAAAGTAAATAAGTTTGTACTAATACCTTCAGGATAACATTTTTACTCTTTTGCATTAAACGCGGTGATGTCTTTCACCAATGCAGATACTATTTAGTGTAACTTATCTCCTACTTATTGAATTAACGAATTATAATTAATTTGTTTACTGTTCGGTGTTAAACAGGAGTTGAGCTTATCCTTGTTGGAGTAAAATTATTTCACCCTTTTTTTAACACTTATTTTTAGATAACAATAACACTACATTTGTTAAGCATTACCACTTTTTATATAGTATTTGTCTACTTCTGTACATTTATTTATTGTTAAGAATTGTTTTAGTATTACGTTCGCATTCGACTGTAAATTGAGAACATTGGTAAATTGTTTATTGTTTCCAGTTCATGCTGAAAGTATCGAATAATTTCGATGACATTTGGGTTCGTGTTGTGCGGCATTAAAAGTGAGTTACGGTTATTTAATTCACTTTTCACGATGTTGAACAATAGAGCGATAACACGGACTATTAGGGCATCTAAGAGCCAATAATAACCCATTATAATACGTCGAATCATCGGTATCACGGTGCAGAATTCCCATAGTGGTAATTATAATGTGAGATGTATATGCATGATGAATGAGCAAAGATCTGCGTGGGCGTAGACGGGCGAAGCGCGCGTGTAGACTCCGCGGGCTCTAATGAGTTTCTACTATAAATCACCACATAACCTGGGGCTTCTATTAATTGTTGCTGTCACTGCTAAAAACAAGCCTCACCGATACCAGAGCTTGAAATATGCCCATCTAAATGAGTTATATTACGAGTATTTTAGATCGATTTATACGGTTGCTCGGAAATGTGTTAAATTAATTATTCGGATTACCCGAATAAAAAATTAAACCTCCGTTCGCTTGATTTATAAGGGAACAATTGTAATTAATTACGCTCCTGATAACAACTAATGAAAACGACAAACAATTTATATTTCAGTCAGAATGAATTATTTAGTACCTACTTCTTTGTTCTACGAGCGTACGCCCCCCAAAATATAAAATAGACTTTAATAAATTTAGAATCGCGCATCTACTTTATATTAAACAGCAAAAATCAACACACCTATTGATCTATAACAGCCGATCCTTTCATAAAAATAGCACGTTTTGCCTTTACTGCAACTCGTGAGAGATTTTTTTTTTTGTAAATTCTAATAGTAATTACAATGTAAAACAGAGTGGGCGTTAAAAACCTTCCGAAGAAGAAAGTTATGTATTACAACAATGCAATGCAAAACCGTAAAATTACGAAACATTCCGTCGTTATTATTTATTTTTATTGACATATTACAGCTGCCCACTAACGTTCACTTGTAGGTTGAATCTATTTGTGTTCTTTTTTTATTCCGATCCGGCAATGCTCATTCTTGATTAATTAATGTGAGCATGGGAGAATTATTCAGACACACAATTGCTTTTAACATTTTTTGCTTCGCGCTTATGGTAATTCTGGAATAACTGGAAACGCTCGGGCTTTTGTCGTCTCATCTATCGTTGAAATTTCTCGGCGGCGGCGTCGGGCTACCGATCGCGCGCTGCTTTATCTCGAAATTGATTGTATTCGTAATTTTATTACATAATACACGGGTTGTTCTCACGTTACGCGTAATGGAGGCATGTTAATTAATGATCGCTGTAATGTTATTCGAAAAGAAAAACTTCAAGGATATTTATGAAATTTCCTACAATGAATACAATTACTTATATAATTCTAAATTACAATAAATGTTTGTATACAGTATGATCTCTTAATTTTTTATTAATTAAATTCCAGATGATGTTAATGATAAGTAGGTTAATCAAACGTTTTTAATTTAAAATATAAAAGGAAACATTCTCTTCTATTTAATCGCAATAAGCACAAAATCCAGCCAATTTTCGCAACACCCATCAATTATCTCCCGGTCCGCTTCTTAATTAAATAATTAGCGACCGAGAAATGAAGTCGATCGGCCATAATAGACGACGAATATTTGTTTCATCAGCAAGAGAGAATCACTTCGGGCGACGAAAGTTTTGACGAAAACTTTCGCCTCGTGTAGATTGAAAAAGCGCGGAAGCATCTAGTTCTAATTAACTAAGTTCATGCGCCGTAATAAACCGTGTGTCGTGCGGGAGGCGGATGTAATATAATATTCTGTCAATATACGGACTGGTATGGGTCGCGGGTAATTCGATCCGTTAAAGGTGCCAATTACTCTAATGAAATTTCTCCGTGAAACCGCCGTGTTTGAGCTCACCGACGGTCGTAAAAATCCGGTGAGGTAAATCGGTGGCTTTATTTACAGCATAAGGGGCTTCCATTAATAAAGAATAATAAACGAAGCTGTTTTTAATTATTAAATGTACTATCTTTGAGAAACTGTCTTTTTTTCTTTGTAATTTATTTTATTAAGGCCCAGTATTTCAGTCAGAGTTTAAACCAAGTAATTTTAGTTATTTTTTGGTTTAGGGTTATTTTTTGGCTTAAGAGTATTTCAGTGACACGTTAAGGTTTAACTAATTTATTTAGCAAGAAAATTTAATCCACAGAACTCAGAGGGTTAAACCAAAATTGTTGATTTAATCCCAAATTGTCACGTTTCCCTGATTCTCGACGATCACTGATAGTTGTATTTGATACTCCTAAGGTAAAATTTATTTTATTTATAGTCAGTAGATAAGTATTCTTCGCAGTATCGTAGAATTTTAACAGTGAAAACTCTTCTTAGTTAAAAAGATGGACCGAAATGTACACCCTTCCCATTCAAAAATTTTTTGCATATCCGAAACTAACCTATTAATAGATATTAGTTTCGCATAAAAAAATTCTGGAATGCAAATCATCTGAAATTGTAACAAAAAAGCAAAAGTACCAGGCTTGGGAGTAATTGGCCAAGCTTTTCAATGCTTCTACAACATAAACTTCTCGATCAAGCTCTGTGTTATGGGCTAAATGGCGCAATATTAAAAAGAATTCTGTTTAATCATGCAGAGGACAATAACATGTAAGAGGAACTGGTGGTGGTCCCATTAGAAAAATAAAAGGTCGTCTCAAAATGCGAAATTATTCTTTTTTTATTGAAAACGTTTTCGACGTCTTCTGGGCCTACTATATTTTTCTATTCCACGTCTTAAACATCAAGTAAATCTAAAAAAATAATCAAATCTTTAAATCCTTGTTTTCTAGTTAACTCAACTAGGATGTCGTAATCGTAACTTTACACAAATAAATATCTACGTATACATGTTCTTATTGATATTAAAAGTTCATTTCTAAATGGATTTAATGAACTATGAAATTTGTTATTGCAAAATGTCAGAAAAATATGGCTATCAAGATCTCTATCTGATTGTGTGTCCGGCTTACGCAAGATATAGTACTAGTCTACCAGAATAATAAATATTTTATTCAATAACGAAAAGAAAGTAAGTTAGAAAAACTAATCCAGAAGAATCCCACAACACTTCAGATTTGCAATAAAATTTTTAATTCATTTGTTAGTTCAGTGTCTTTCATTTTGCTCAGTGTTTAATTTAATCATTTAATCATCGGTTCATGTTTTTTTTTTAATTTTCGTTCAAGTATAGAATTCTTTGGTTCAATAATTAATTGTCTTTTGTCTTATTTTTTTGTTTTTATTCTTTTAATTTTATTTTTAGTTAAGAATGTTTTCGTTTTACTTGATTTATTGATCGCCTTTTTTTTAATTTATAGGTTGTCCTTTATTTTCTTTCAAATGTCTTTTGTTTATTGTTTATCAGTCAACAATTTTTTTCTTTTTCTCGACAGTTGATTATTTTTATTTTCGTTTCTTTCATTAGTTGGTTGTCTTTCATTTTGCTCAGCATTTCGCATCGGTTTATCTTTTTTTTTGTAATTTTCATTCAGAACTAGAAGTCTTTGGTTTAATAATCGGTTATCTTTTGTTTGTTGTTTATTCATCAGACAACAATTTTTTGTTTGACTTCGTTTATAGATCGTCTTTTTCTCTTTTGTTTTTGTTTGTTCGTTTCATTAGTTGGTTGTCTTGCAATTCGCTCAATGTTCCTCATCGGTTCATCTTTTCTTTTCTTCTTTTCATTTAATTTAAGAATTCTTTGATCTTTTGATTCTTTGATTCGATTGTTTTTTGTTTATTTTTTAATCATTAGTTTTACTCATTAATTGACCGTTTTTTGTTTTTGTTTTTTGTTAGTCGATTATCTTCTATTTTTTCTTTTAAACATTTTTTTGCTAATCGTTTATCCTTTGGTAAATAACCAACTGTTTTTCTTCATAAATGATTAGTTATTTATTTTACTCGGTGTCTGTTTCCCTGAGTTTCTCCTTAATTATTCTTTTAGTCTTCTTGTTTGTAAATTGTCTTTACATTTCTTTTGTCCTTTCTTCAACAGTTTATTGCCTTTTGTTTTTTTTTCGTTAATAGATTGTCTTTTGCTTTTCTCTTCGTCTTTCATTTTGCTCATAGATTTATCTACATATTTTTTCTTTCAATTTTTAAGTATTTTTTTGCTAATTAATCCTTTATCATTTGGTTCAATAATCGATTGTCTCTTGTTTAATTTTTTTTCATTAGCCGCTTTTTCTTTGTTTCTTTTTGCCATTAGTTGATTAGTTATAAGTTATACCTAGTGTTTTACTTGTTTATTGTCTTTCATTTTGTTTTTCATGAATTAATCTTTGGTGTTGTCCTTTTTCGTCAGTCTGTTAGATTGTTTCTTCGTCTTCTTTGAATTACTTGAATTCTTCTGCTACTAATCGACACATTTTGTCTTCTGTTTACTTTTTATTAGTCGATAATCACTTGGTTTTTTTTTTCTTCATTTGTTAATTTTTTAAATATCTTTTACAATAGCCGATTGTCTTTTGTCTTTTTTTTGGTTAGTCGATTGTCTTTTATGTTACTCATCGATTCACCTATCTTTAAACGATCTACGCTTCTGCTGACGAGGCCCCAAATAGGGCTGAAACAACTCTACAGAAGATGCTTGAAGTGTCCACTGCAATCAAAACCGATTTGCGATAAAATTTTTATTTAATTATTAATATTTTATGTGGAATAAGTTACAACTGTGACATAAATTTAGAAGAACAAAACAAAAGACAAAAAAGTGATAGGTGTTTTCACTTTTTTAATACATTCAATCTTCTGCTTGTGCGCATTAAAATTGGCAACACTGGCCTAAGCAAAACGTTGTTAAAAACATAAACAAAAGACGATCGATCATTTAACAAATTCAAGAAACAAACGTTCTGGTCGATGATCTGAATTTAAAGGACAACCTTTCGTTTTTTCCTTTGAATTAGACGAAAGACGTTCGAATTCAAATCGAATTTCGACTTTCTTCTTCATAACAAAGTAGCAAAACAAAGACGATCAACTGTATAACAAATGCAAGAAACAAAAAAATAATCAACAATTTGGATATTAATAAAAAACCTTACTTTCATAATTAACAATTTAGTGCGATGACAAAAGTCGTTCGAATTCTCTCTCATTCATAAAAAAATAGATAAAGAATTAACTGTTAAAGAAATTTAGAATAACAAAAAAAAAGACGATCGCCAGTTTAACAAGTGCAAGAAACAAAAGTTTTGGTCCACGATCTGGATGCAAAAGAAAACCTTTCGTTCTTACTTTTACGTCTAAAAATAAATTCAGCGCAAAAAAGCAAAAGACGTTCGAATTCTGTTCGAATCTCGACATTTTTCTTCATAAAAAAGAAGCAAAACAAAAGACGACCGATTTGGATACAATAAAAAGCTTTCTTTTTATTTTTACATTAGAAAATAAAGAGCGAGACAAAAGACGTTCGAATCCCAATCTAATTTCGACTTTTTTCTTCATAAAGAAGAAGAAAATAAAACACTGAAAAATAAATTTAGAATAATCGCGTTTTCTTCCATGGAAAGACACAAAAAAATAAATAAAGAGACAATATATCGATAGTAATTATTGTTTTTTTCTTGTCCAGAAAAGGGCAGGAATTCGATCGTCATTCACTGGTTCTTCGTTTTCATTGCTGATTATTATATGACAGATGTCTCCACAAAATGACAGAATTATCTAAAATAATTATTTATTATATTATAATTAGTTAAGATTATTTTCAAATGAAATCACTAAATCTGTCACCAAACCAATAATCATGAAATCATAAATTTTCGTCATGTTCTGAACTCCTAAATTGTTTGAAGTTTCATAAAAATAATACAAATTATGATTATTTTTTTAAATGACCGTGGGAATGGAATTACTATTTGGTTTTAGTTTCACAAATTAAGTGCAACTATAATGTTGAATCGTTTCAACTTCCTTATTATCATTTTGGAATCAGAATATAACACTTTTATAACATCCATTAGCGTCGAACGATTCTTTTAATGGAAATTTAAGATTTAGATTCACATGTAATCCCATAGTAATAACAATTTCATCTAAAACGTTTGCTGAAATGAGCACTGTATATTTATGGTATTACGGAAAACAGTCCGGAGCAATTTCCAATTCGATTTTAATACAGTATTAAAGAACAGCCAGCACACGACTTAACGGTAAGTATATCGGGAATAACTTGCAATTTCACTGTTAACCTTTACGAGCATTACAACCTTGTCGTCGGCAAGTCATGTAAGTATCGGTCGGTTCAAAATCGCGACCTTAAGATTCAGCCCCAGAGCAAAACTGTGTAAATCGAACTCAATCATGCGATATTAAAACACGTGTGGCCGCCGCTCAACCTTGTTTGCCGATTATTCCGTTATATTATCGTTGTTTTATCGTTTTTGCGAAACACTTTTACATTTATTTAGATTTATCGAAAGGCATTAAATTTTATTGGATGTCCTGCTCCTGCGTTTGAAAAAAAAATTCTTTGAAAAATTTACAGCGAATGATTCATTTTTTAAATTATTATAAATCAAGCTTAAATTCTGCAAGTCAGTGAAATAGATTGCAGGATATGGTACATATTATTAGGTTCTATTTTTATCCTTTGAAAAGACAAAACTCAAGAATTCATGAAACTATAAAAAAGTAAAAGTTTTCACTTCCTTTAAGACAACTTTTTTCGTGATGCTCCAATCTTTAATAAATTATTTAAACAAAAAAACATCGCTTAATTATCGCGAAAAGAAACGAAAAACGAAACATTAATTCACGACAAAAAAAACAGAAGGCAGTCGATCCATTACTGAAAAGAAATCCGAACAATACAGAAGACAATCAACTAATTAATAAAAAAAAAACAAAACAAACATCTAATCTACCTAATAGAAAAAAATAGAAGACAATTAATTGGTTAAGTAATGGGAAAAAACAAAGCAAAAAGACAAACTTAAGAAACAAGATAAAACAGAATTGACCAAGAAAAAAACAAACAAAAATCAATTAATTAAGCAGGAAAAGATTACTAATTACAGAAAAAATGAAAAAAAAAAAAAAACAGAAAGCAACCGACTAATTAATCAGAAAAAAAATAAATAAAAGACCGCCGATTATTAATTAATTAAAAAAAAAAAATGATTGACTTTTGAAGCAGACTATACAGAGTGACCGGTAAGTCGACGTATTCCTGTGAGGGCATGTTAGGAGAGCTCATTTACAATTGATTTGACCATAATATGCGTTATACCAAATGTAATAGTTTCTGAGATATTTTAATTTATGTGTTTTTCTTAGAATTACGCTCCCTACTACCATTTATCTAGAATTACTCAGAGAGTATACAAGTCTTTCTTAATATTTATGTTTTCCTGGTTAGACTAAATAATAGTACATATTCCGCAACAAACATTAAGTTAAAAACTTTAATAAGTTTGAAATACAATGGCTGAAAATACACTTCTCCAAAAAAAATCCAATCTACTTGAACATTTATTCTGATTTATTTCCAAAATTTGATAATACAATCAGTTTGCAAATTATTCTAAAAACATCTTTGATTTATTGCCTTGCGAGTGAGGTATAAAGTTTTACTAAAAATCTTTTACTTCCATTAATAGTATAACTTATACTAGACGTAGGTATGGATTTTTATCTTGCCTTTACTAGACAGGTAATAGACTAGTAAATAAATTTATTGTCCAATTTTTTAATTATGTTTGATTTTGGAAATGGTTCCCTCTGGCTCGCGTGCAAAAACGTGCTCTTGTTCCGTACTTCCGTTTCACTAACTCTGTTAGAAAAGTTTTTCCGTAAAATTGTAGCTGCTTCTTGTATTCTATTAACTAATGCCTCTCATGTATTTATTTTTGTCGTGTATACAATTTCTTTAATATGTCCCCACACATAAAAGTCTAACGGTGTTAAATCAGGGCTCCTGGAAGGCCATTGTATTGGTCCACATTTTCCGATCCACCGATTTGGAAACCACTGGTCCAATAAATTTCGAATTGTGTGCCGATAATATGCAGGACATTCGTCGTGCAGAAATATCGTTCTGTGTCTATTTGCTAGAGGAACATCGTCCAGTAACTCGAGCAAGTTGTTTCTCAAAGTCTTCATAAGATGCGCCGTTAAGGTTATCAGGTAAAAATTGTGGGCCTATTAAATGATTTCCTATCACTCCAAACCACACATTCGTACTAAATTTTGAAAACTAGTCTCTCTTATTAATTTTGGATTTTCTTCCGCCCAATAATGTAAATTATGTAGATTAGTGATGCCTTCTCTACTAAATTTGAATTCGTCTGTCCATAAAATTCTAGAAAAAAACGTTGCATCATTCACAGCCGCGTTTAAAATGAATCTGCAAAATCCAAGTCTTCGTCAGGATCGCCCTCCTGTAGTCCTTGAACTTTTGTATAGTGGTAAAGGTGTAGACCTTTTGGTGTAAAACTGACCAAACTTTCCACTTAGATACAACTAGATCAGCAGCTACTTTCCTGGATCTTCATCGGATCTTTCCAGGATTTCCTCCTCAATATCAGGATTCTGATGACGGACCCCAATTCCCATTTGAATTTTTTTAACGCTCCCAGTTTCAGATAAGCGTCGGTAGGTTGTACCAAATGCAGATACGTGAGCTACCCGCCTCTCTGGAAAGCGTCGTAGTACATATTCCCATTGATCCGCAGCTGTGTTTCCATCACAAAAACCATATATGAACAAAATATCGGCATACTCAGTGTTTGTGAAAGTTACCATATTAAGAATAAATTTCACGTGATATAATAATGACAACCATAATAGCAAAAACTCAACAACTAACAATAGCTCAAAAACTATATCAAAATCTCAACAATAATAGCAAAAACTCAATAACAATATAAAAACTGAATAATATTTCATGTGAAATGAGTAACAACTGTGACATAAATTTAGAAGAACAAAACACAAGACAAAAAAAATGATCGATGGATCGATATTCACTAGAAGTAGAAAATAATTCACTAAAAGCAAATGCCGAGAAAATAAAATTGTTTTCACTTTTTGTTTGTCAATTCTATTAACTTTCATTGTCTTATTTGGGTTTAAAAAATTGCAAGCTTTCTTATTTTTGTTTTTTTTAATTTCATCATTATTTTCAATGATTGTTTTATGTTGTTTTTTATGGTCTATTCACTAGTTTGTGCTTTTTAAATTTTACTATTGAATTTTTTTTATTCTTGCTGTGAATTGACTGTCATTTGTTTTTTATAGTTTATTTACTAATTCGTTTTTTTTTGTGTTTGACCACTTATTTTCTTTTTTGAATTCTTCTCTCGTTTATTTTTTGATTTTATTTTTTCTTTTCTTATTCTATCTATGTCGTATACCCTTTATCTAGCATTTATCATCATTAAATAATTTTAACTTAGTTAGTTGTTTTTTTTTGTAATTTTTTTTATTTTTCGACTTTTTCACCAACAATCACTTGTTTTTGTTTTCCGATTTGATTTGGTTTTAGATTTACTGACAAAAAAAAATATGAAAAGTTTTTCATCAAGTTTCAACGTATCGCTCTTTGCTTTATATTTTTAATGAAAAAAATTTTTTTAGTCATTATTATATATTTTTTTGTGTTTGTCGCTATTCAGGCTTTTGAAATATTTTGTGTTTCTGTTGATCGAGCGTCACTTGTTTTGCTGTGTTTTATTCTTAACCTTGTGTTATCTTCTTTGTCAATTGATCTATAATTATTTTCTGTAATTAAATCGCTTTTCTATTTTTTTATTTCTTTTCGTCACTTTATTCTTTTGTTTTGATCGTATCTTTTGTTTCTATTTACTATATTTATTCGCTAATTTATTCAAATTTTTTTCTTACCAGTTTCCTTCCTCTCAATTAAATCTCCAAAATTACGGGCTCTATCATTTTTTTGTATATATTTTAAGTATTGCTTTCTTTTGTCTTTCAAAATTTTTTTAGTTATCGACTGTCATTTGTTTCTAGTTGATATTTGCCGGCCGATTTCTATTAGTTTTCTTTGCTTCAATTAACCCTTAGGTAACCTCTTTTAATCTTTGTTGATTTCGTTTTATTTCTTTTTCCAATTTTTTTTTGTCAATCGATCGTAATTTTTTTTTCTATTGTTTATGGTAGAGTTCTCATTTTTTTGTTCATTTGGCGTTTGTTTTCTATTGTCCTTCTTGCTTCTTGACAAATGATAGTAGGTTACTAAAAATAGTTGAAAAAAACACAGTAAAGGTAGATAATATTAAAAAAAAAAGAAATAATAAATAGCCAAGGAAATTCACAGATGAGCGAATACATGGCAGTAGAAAATAAAATATAGTTCACTCACAAAAAAACTGAAAAAATGGCGATAGACAATGATGAAAAAATTAAGATCTTTCTGTCCTTTTCCCCAACACCCTTATCCAGTTCAGAGCTCTCCAGGATATTCACAATTTTTTTCTTTATAACAAATAAAATTGCTTTATTTGCTTCTAATGCCGCGCAATAAAAAAAAATTATGGCACCCGCTTCTTTGATTGTAGTAAACACTACGGGCTCGAATAGGGTGCAAAGATACACTCACCGAATATTATCTGCAGGGATGATTACAATACCATACTGTCAGACAAACGTTCCTCGCAATGATTTAAAAATTTTGAAACAAGTGTTCGAAGTGGTGTCCATCATTGGTAGGACACAGGCGAGCACGGCGAAGAAGTGTTCGCATTAGCATCGTGATCAGCACGGCGGCGCGGCGTCGCGGTCTCGTGAATGCTCACTGTTAAGTCATTTGATGTGGTTATGTAAACGGCATACACTATTTGCATCATGTGGCCCCACAAAAACAAAACACAGGTCAGGACTTATTTAAAAAAAAACATCCGGTATATATGTATTACGATTATTTAATTAATTTTTTCTGATTTGTATTTGTTAATTTTTTGTGGGCAGCGAAATTCATTAATGTGGGTAATCCATTGGAATATGTATTAAGTTTGCGGAGACCCGGAAATTACGCCAAGCTCTCTCCGGGCTACCGCTTTTATCGGTGTTCCTTTATTTCGTAATCAAATTTATTTATTGGAAACGTGAGCCGCGTTAGCTCGCTGATTATGCGTAACGGACAGCGAATGCTAAAATCTGTCACGTTTTTTCTTTTTCGTCGACACGTTGCAATTATTCGGTGCACTTTGGATTTGATGTGTTCTCGCCGTGAATGAAAAAGCAATTCCTGTTTCGTGAGCACGTACGAATTAACGACAGAAAAAGCTGTGAACGTGAAAGAAATCGTATACGGCGAACTTGTTAAATCGTGGCGGTCAATTTAAAACGTGTTAATTTGGTTTTGGTTATTTTTTTCTCTTTGTGCTGGGAATTTTATCAACTTGATTAGGTTACGATTTAAAAGTGTATGAAAGTCGCTTTATGTAAGTAGAGTTGGAGATTTTCTAGAAACCATTGTGTGATATTAACAATATCCTGTTTCTACCTCAAACAATTTTTATTTTCAACAACAAATTTGCAAAATTCTATTTTGATTTTTCTTAATACGATGTGATCTCTTAGTTCTTCGGCCTTGAATTAAAAAAAAAAGTTTCCAGCAGGCTTTTTTTTGTACAAAATCATACGAAATAAGTTGGGTAGGAAATTTCCGTTGACCTTTTTGGACAAGCCCAAAGAATCTCAGGAGTATATTAAGAGCTGTAGGTAATTCTAACGAAAGAAAAAAGTTCTCGCTTGCTTACAGCTTTTTTTTACCGGCAAAAGAGCTTAAACTATTTAAACACGTAACGACAGTATTACACGTCCGAACGAACGACAAATTCAGAATGCTCATTTACAATTTAATTCCAGTCAGGTAGAGACCATATCAATTTATTTTGATTGAACTGCAAGTTGCATAATAGAACTCGTTCGGTTTTTAAACCGTTCGAAGTGCTATTAAGAATGTGGTTTACAGGTTTGCGCGTGCGAATCCTACTCCATATAATGGAAGAGAATTTAGAGTAGTACCCCATCGTCGGGTTCAAATGGTACGAGCGTAAATCACTCGGTCGGTTCCACGTTATAAACGAGCGCTCAACTGTTTAAGGAGAACAAAACACGGCTAATGAATAGCAATAAGTTAACGGGTGCATGTCAGCGCCTACTAGATTCCCAGAGAGTGAACGATGCCCAGACACATCTGTTCTTTATAACCATAAGTTACTAACTTCCTACCTAACGAAACGCTGCCCTTTTTTTGGTCTTATTTCCATCACAAAATACTTATGTAATTGACGTATTAAATTAATGTGCCTCACATAACACATTTTATACGAGCTGCCCGCCCACCATGGAGAAAAGTTACAAATTTAGAACAATTTATGGTGGTGGTCGCTATAAAACATATAAGCAACAAATTCATTATTCCAAGCTAATTACTTTTATATTAGACAAATGTTTAATGTCAGATAAGCGAGAAACCTCAATTGGTTTTAATTTTTTTCTCATCAGAATTTTTAGGTTTTACATTTTTAATGAAATCAATCTCTTGAATTTCCACGCCTTTATGCAATGCAATACAAAGATCATAAGCGGGTATTGTACTGTGAATCAAAAAATTGATTGCCTTTGAGAAACCAATTATGAGGTGTCGAGGGCGAACCAATTTACTGCACAGCGTGTGTTATCCAAATGGTGAAGGTTTAAAGTTGTGTCGCTGACTCAATAGCAAACGACAAGAATTCAAATATTTTCATTCCCCAATTTCTACATAACACAGTGAAAAATACGGACTCAATGTAACTCCTTTTTAACTCATTTTGGTAGTTCCCTAGAGACCATCCGTGCTAGGTGTTAGATTTAAAGTAGTTACTTTTTTTAACTCCAAGAAGGAGATAAAGTAGGTAATTCTCACTTTTATAGTTGTGATATTTAATTCGAAAATATAGTATTTGTTCCGTAATTAAATGCAATTTTATAGGAAACACGCATGCGTTAAGAAGGAGGTATTCTAACGTAACAAATTTTAAGATCATTTTAACTCTTTGGTAAAAGAAAATGTTACTTCATCACGAAAAATTGTAATAATAATAAAGGTGCTTAACAAATTTAGGAATATACTTCCACTTTATGTATGTAAAAATGGAGTAAGTGAAGCTTAACTGCTTACGATGTTAGTGTGGAGGAATTTTTCATTTCGTCGGAGTCAAATAATTCCACCTTAATTTTAACTACTTCCAGTAGATGAATCTCTATCCAAAAAGGTGAAAAATACATTAATTTTTAGTTAGAACTAACAAAAAAACAGATGTTAATTGCAAATTATGGAGGAAATGAATTTAACTCTCTAAAATTTTTCTCTGTGAAGGGATGAAAGAATTCAAATAGAATACTCGTAAGTAAGTACACCTTAAATTTTTTAATTAGAATTCATCTCATTACCAAGATAGGAGGGCAAATTTATATGAAGAAAAATAACATGAAGTTTATATAAAATAACCGTACCCATCAAAAAGCTATAAAGCTTTACTATTCGGAAACCAGTATAATTTGAAATAATAAAGTTAGAAACGTATAATATCAATTTGTAGTTGAATGTTGTTACAAAACGTTTCAATTGTAAAATATATAGTGATCTTGCCATAAACGATAGCGCTCGTAGTACCGATAACGACAGACCGTTTAAATTATGTTAAACTTATTCACCATTTTAAGTTCGAATTATTCCTATCGTCTCCGAATAAATGAGTTATAAAATCTCGCTCTATTTCCCCTCATACTCGCCGGTAAGAAAAGTAAAAGTAAGTAATTCAGATAAAGTATAGATCGAATCTGCGGAATAGATAACGCAAACGAATGGACACTCTTTAGTACCTGCATTTAGTATGCTCCGGTTCATGTACAATGAATCCATAAGCACCTACGCGTTGTTCTGAATATAAATTATTTTAAAACAATAGAACACGCTTTTAATGCAACTATTGGCCAAGGCACAACGAAATACATGACAGGCTATATGTACAATTAGCATACAAAGTTATAACCAACATCGGTAATTTAAAAGGGTCCCTTAATATTACAAGTTACATATTATTACAACAGAATTTACAGTTATTTGAGCTAAAATTTTAATACTTCGACATTATGTTACTTTAAAATGACTCAAAGACATTTTTAGTCTTCGTTTACCAAATCTTTAAACTTTTTCTTTAAATACCAAATCAAAGTTCAAAGTCATTGTTATAATTAAAACATACTTCACAGTTTGATTCAATTTGTGTGAAAATTGTGTGTGAAATAGCTGTAAAAATCGGTGTTTTTATTTTATTTAAATGTTACTAGGTTTTTTTTTGTTTACAGGATTTAATTCGCATTCCACAGATAAATTTCAAAGCTCACGAAGCAATGTCATTATAGAAAATACGAAATAAATTGATCTTAACTCAGCGAAAAGTGTTGTAATGCAATCGTTACAGTTTTGACATTTAAAATGGCCGCATCAGATAGAGATACCCGAGCACACTTTCATTTTCAATAATATCTGTTTTGAGAACGTGAACGACGCAAATGCCGCCCGCGGGCGGGCTTCGAACATTGCGTTATTTTTTTTTTTACAATTGAATCGTCTATTTTAAAATTAAATAACAATAAAGTTGATTGATTGCGTCCGCTCGGATATAATTTAAATGTTAGGCGTTCAGAAGCGACTGCAATTATTCTTGCGCCTCAACACCGCAACAATTGCAATTTTACGCTTCATAATGTTGCGCCACAAAAATTATCTGAAAACCGATTGCGGGTTATTTGTTACTGTCGTGTTTGATTTGAGTATTTATTTGACAAGTATTTATAATCAATTAGGTCTAGTTTCTTAAACCTACCGAGTTATTTACCAGCTTTTTTAAATCAATCACATTGTACACTATCCTAAAAACTCAGCAACTTTCATCACCAAGATCTTTTTTATAGTGATCCTCAAATTAATTTGGTTTTCCTTCAAGGTGGGGTAATTAATTTAATTTATTTATTCGTTGCCAAGTAGAACTTGATTACACACATAAAAAAATTTGGAGTCAATTCTTCTTCTATACCTTTTCGGTGTATCATCGCATCCATGCGCTTCTGGGTGTTAAAATTAACTTTAAAAAGTGTTAATGTTATTTTCAAAAATGTCATTTCAATCCTTGTGGTAATTGTTTGTATTTTTCAAGGAGTTAATATTATCCAGGAAAAGAGAGTCCTAACTTCTGATGCAGTAGTTTGTATGCCTAAAGGATTTGGTATTATCCAGAAAGTGTAAAGCATTTATCTCTTTAAAAGAGTTAGTATTATCCAGAAAATGAATTTTTACCACTTGTATCTTAACTTATATTTTAATTATTCCAAAGAGAGGAGTGCACTTTAATTCCTGGTTCTTTTGTGTAGTTTTGCACCAGAATATTGAGCTTATCTGGAGGAAGTGGAATAAAGATGTTCATAAGGCCTTGCCAATATTCCCCGGTAAATAAAGCTTATGATATCTATGGTGTTATTTGTTATTTTATCACTATTTGTAGCCACTTTTTGTTGTTATTATATTTAAGGCGATTTAATAAGATGACCGTTCCATTCTAAGTTAAGCATTCATCGCAGTTGATAGCCATATACTAGTGATAACTAATAACGAGTATGTCAATCAATCCCTTGCATCATTCGTCAGATTTTACCAGTAGACGATAAATAAATAAGTGTGAGGATAACATTTTTACTATTTTGGATTAAATGCGGGGATAGATGACTTTCACCAATGCAGATAATATGAATAATATGTTTACTCTTGGGTGTTAAAGAGGAGTTGAGTTTATCCTTGTTGGAGTAAAACTATTTGACCTCTTTATAACAATTGTTTCTAGACACATTTTCTCGGGAAAAGATAATAATAACACTAAATTTGTTAAGAATTATAACTTTTCAGGTAAAACTTTAGCCATACTATAATACCGATTAGAAGGATAAAAATTTATTCCAAGAATTTTTGTGTTATATGTTATTAAGGAAGGATAACAATTAATCCTAAAAAAATATGTGTGTAGATGTCAGTACGTGAGCAAAATAAAAATGTAAACTCTGTTCACGATCTTCTTGCAAGCAGAGTAGGCTGTGTTAGGGTGACAGTTTTGTTAGTACCACAAAAAAATATACTTATCAGAAATTTGATTGACGTTCGTTTTCAATGTTGTGGTTACGTTTTTGAAAACTGCCACTGCCAATGTTGCCAGTTCAATGGTGCTGTACAAAGTATTCCATGAAAACGAGAAATATCGTTTCGAACAAACGTTTAATGATTAATTTTTTTTTTTCATTGAGAAAGTTTGGGGTGGGGTGTGTTATTTACGTGTTCTTAGTCAACAGTTGTGCCACAAAGCGAAGAAGTGTTTCTTTATTAAAATGTGACTCCAGATATGATAATAAACAATAATGACAGAATGTTTGTTTGTGTTTTCATAGAATCTTCTGCACAGTGGTGTGGCTAAATGGATCTTGCTACTCGTGCAGCGGGTGGTGAGGTGTATCGGCTTGTGCAACCAGTGAGGATGGCTTGTTCAGCCAAGAGTTTTTTTTCGGACTTGTTCAGACCGAAGAACTGTTGTTCTCAGGCCCTGGATGGTCTTATTATAGGGCTCGCGGCAATTTTCGCATCACGGTCGCAGTAGGGGTGAATACTCGAGGCCGGGATAAATTTCTGAAGGGGATTCGAGTTGGGTGCCTGGCAATGGTGTAGAAGTGCGCTGCAGGTGGCGCAAAAGCATTATATGAAGGGATACTTAAATAACAGGATCTTGCTGTTGCCGGTGTCTCAGAACCTTTTCCATGGCCATATTTATGTAAAATATCTTATCATTTTTCCCGAGAAGACCATAAGCTAGATCTCATTTTAAATTCTGTTTACTTTCACTACCTCCTCCAATACGCACACCATCAGATTCTTCTGCTGTCACTAGAATTCTGCAAATCTGCATATATTTGTGCATATTCGTGGCTATTAGTTTTGACTGCTAAAAGGATCGTCGCAGTCTATTTATAAGTTTTACAGATATACATGCGTTTTCTACACTATAAAATTTTGATGCCAAATTAAATGTTCCCTATTCCCCTTCCATTGATTCCATAGAAGAATCTGATTCACCATCAATTTCTGATTCTGAATCAAATTCTCCTAATGTAATAATGAAAGGAGGAATATTTACAAACGAAAAATTTCCCATATGTTTCGTCCAGTCTTCCGAAATTAATTTTCCACAATGATTACAAAAATTTTGCCACATGTTGGGGGAATATTTTCAAAAAGCTTCACGCCATAAATTTGCAACCCTAGTTTTCGATACTGGTTGCGAATTTATGTGCTTATAGTAAAAGCCATTGCACTGCCTCCATGCAATCTCAATAAGATTGTATTGACAATGGTATGGAGGCAATCTAAGAACTTCATAACTGTGCTCCTCCAAAATTACATCAGTCGCGTATCGTTTTGTTGTTCCGTCTATTCTAAAAGGCTTAATTAATTCCCATAATTGTTTTTTTTTTGTAATTTTTCCCTCAATTTCGACATTGTGTTTAACCAACTACTCCTGCATTTGACTTTTTTTTATAGGAAAATGTGGGTGGTTTGTCCAGCTGCACCGAGTGATACGGTGCATTGTCCATCACCACCACACATTTTCGTTGCAACGTGCCTAGTGCAGGAATAAGCTGATTAACCACCCAATTTTGAAAAATTTCTGCATTCATGGTAGTCTCTGTCATTATTCGTCAAGTCAAGTAACAAGTCACACCCTTCCAAAAAGCCAAGTTTTGTTCCCGCATGCAATATTGTGTAACATTTTCCTACACTTTTAATTTTGGCTGGGTTACTTTTCAAATCTGTTTCGCATATCCATCGACGAACCGCAGACCCATTTTGATAGATCCACGTTTCATCGATGTACACGAATATTATATTTTCACTAAAATTTTGAAACTATAAGAATTTGCTCAAAAAAGAAATTTTGGATGCAACGACGTGTTTTTGTTCACATAAAATTGTGCATCCGTTAACCATTTTGTGTTTGTATTCCATAGATTTCATAATTTTGAATAAAGTTGTTCTTCGCCCTTTAAATTCCAAAGTATCGCAAGCGTATGTAAGTAATTTGTCCAAAGTGAAATATTCATTTTTCAAGCTATATTGCCAAATTAGTCGTTGCAAATCTTTCCGAAACATGTAATTTGTAAATATATCCGTCTTTTTACGTCTACCAGATGAAGATGTTTTCAAATTGTCAGGTCCTGCTTTAAAAATTTTAGTTATTGTTCTTTGCGAAATCTAAAACATACATATACCTACATTAGAAAATGGGGCTGATTTAATTTACGTAAGCCTTACTCGATGTATATCTATCAACCTGCTTATAATTTCACCTTGTGTGAAATCTGGACGATCTTTTTTATAACAATTGTAGGCTTTTTTATGGCTTGTTGGTTTGCCCGCTTATAATTTTCGGCATTTTGACAGGATTAAAAAATGTAATTAAATAATTAGTTATTTGTTTTAAGTTACTTTGATGATTGCATTGTAGTTCAAGTTTATTTAAGTATTGGCAACATAGTCAATACAGCTGACGTGACAATGTCATAATTTTTTCACTTCAGATTTTGACTACCTTCAAAATACATGCACGTAACATAACGAAAAAAAAAACATGGCCTACTAGAATGCAAAAAGATCGTATTAGATTTTGACTATATAGAATAGATTGCTTTAGCACTAAATTTCAGTCATCAAGAATGTATTCTAAAGTGAAGAAAATTGAAAATTGAAGTGCGCTCGCAGATTATTCATCCGGAGCTATAATGATCCTATTCCGCCCTGAATGCATCGATTATCGCCGACTGTAGGCGATTATGCGGTTATGAATGTGCAATTACTAATATTTATTTTCGCCTGAAATGTTTATTTGACATTTTATGGCACTAGACATTTGCATATTTATAATGTAAACACTGTGAACTATTGAGTCGCGCAGCGATTTTGAAATTAATAAAAGTGTCGGAGGAAATTCGCATAATTACTATCCTGAGCGTTATTTTTTTTTTATTAATGCCTACGTACACATTTACATAGTCGCATTCGCAATGTGTTCTTAAAGCTCTGGGTTCTATGTGTGTTGTACAATTTTTTTTTGGACTCGACATGCATAGATTAATTACAGAATCAGCACGAGTCAAAGTCTTACTTGTGTTTTATTTTAACACCGTCATCATTCATATTACACATTTATTTTACACAGAGAGAAAAGACAAAAGTGGTATTTTACACAATGTTGTGTAAAATGGAGGTGGAGAAATGATTAACACAATTGTTGAATATTTTAAAAAAGTATTTCTATCTCTACCTTAAAAAAAATTACATTTATTTGCAGCAAAATTATTGCTCCATTTTGGAGTAAAAAGTTCTACACTAATTTGACATTTGTACTAACGAGTGTCTAAATAAAAATCTGGTCAAGTAGGTTGTGGTCGAAAATTTGTTTGTTACATGCATGTCGTTTCTAAGTTCAACGGATAATCTTTCAAGTGTAACGTCAAAGTGATTTTGCATCTTTTCACAAACTACTAAAAAATGCCCTTTTCAATTGAAGAAAAGACATTTATTATTGAAAATTACTTTCGAAACGGTCGCAAAATTAACGGTGTCTGGTCCTATTCAATTCAAGACTGTTTGGAGGAATTCCTTGTCCAGTTCCCAGAAATTATTTTTGATTATAAACAATTTCTAGAATGTCTAAATCGAAGTGTGGCATTATTTCGACAAACTGGATCTTTAACAAGAAAAAAAGGAAGCGGAAGGCAGAAGAAACGTACTCAGGGAATTATCAATGAAGTCAATCAGATAATGGAAGATGCACCTCTTCGTCACCTATCTCAACAAGTGCAGCTCTCTGTGGAAACGTGCCGTACAGTATTAAAAAAGGATTTACATCTTTATCCTTACCGGATAACTGTGCTTCCTGAATTGTTACAAACTGACTTTCCACAAAGACTTCAGTTTTGTCACTGGTTTTTAGAAGTGTTACAAAATGATGACGCAACTTTAAATAGAACATTCTTCACCGATGAGGCCTGGTTTTATAGAAATGGGTACGTCAATTCACAAAACATGCGAATATGAAGCTCCGAAAATCCACATGCATTTGCAGAAACATCTTTACATCCTGAAAAAGTTGGTGTGTGGGTAACCTTTAGTGGTAGGAGATTAATAGGACCAATTTTCTTTGAAGGTGGCCTTAATTAATCGCTTTTAAATTAGGTTTTTTTTTTTAAATTCTGCCGTTTAATTTCAGGTAACATAAACTCAATTCGTTACTGAAGTGAAATTTTACTACCATTCATCCAACAATTACATGATGACGAATTACAAGGAGGATATTTTCAACAAGATGGTGCAACACCTCACTGTACTAGGGAGACTGTAGCACAAATACGAAAATTTTACGGTAATCGTATTATTAGTCGGAATACGGAAATTCCCTGGCCCCCACGTTCCTGTGATTTAACTCCTTGTGACTTTTTTCTATGGCCCTACATCAAAAATAACATTTACTCAGCACCTATAAATAATTTGAACGATCTTAGAGAACGTATATTTGATAAGTGTCAAGAAAGCAACAACTCTCCGGATTTACTGCAAAATGTTGTTAATGGAATTAAAAACAGAATTATTAAATGTTACCAAGAAGGGGGGTGGGCATATTCAGCATATTTTATAATAAACGTTTTTAAATTTCACGTTTTCACGTCTTTTACGGCAAAATCACTTTTAACAAGGAAATGATAATTCAGTATCAATTTTGACGTTACACTTGAAAGGTTAGCCGTTGAACTTAGAAGCGACATACATGCAGTGGATAAATTCTCAACCACAACCTACTTGACCAGATTTTTATTTAGACACTCATTACAATAAATTCTCGTAACTGTGAAGATAAAGTTTCAACACTTTGTTGTATAAAATTCTACTTCTTATGTATAAATTTACTACAAAAGTCAGTGATGGAAAAACCTATATGAAATAGTATTTAGTTAAACAATTTATGTAACATGTTTTAATTTACACAATTTACTATTATTTTGTTACACCATTTTCTTAAAAATTTATAATATTTTACTACAAACATTATTCTACAATCAAATGTAAACATTTTCTATTCATTGCAGGTGTCCTTCATTTTCGTAACAATTTGTAGATGTAAATTCTACAATTGTGTTAACAAATACCATTGTTTTTTCTCCGCGTATATTTGTTAAATACTATACAATTTATTACGTACTTCATTGAATTTTTCTTACTTGAATCATTTTCTTGGTCCATTGAAAATTATTTCAATTGTGAACAAAATCAATTCAAAAGTTAACGGTTCGCCGCACGTAGACGCTTCTTCTTTTTAGTTAACCTGAAGAAGATGTTAACATACAACGAAATGTTGACTTTTATATTGAATTTACAACTTGTCCGATCAATTATTATAAAAAAATCAGTAAAATTTTCTTATAGTTTCTATTTGTTGTTTCTTCATGGTATTAATAAATTTGCAACAGTATAAAATGCATACAATCATTTATTTTGTATATATTAGTGTATGTTGGTAGTTTAAAATAGGACATGAAATGAATTAAATTATGATTTTCCCAAATATAACAGATTAAAAAATAAGACGACCTTTGGATTTGATCTTGTTCCCAGTTTCCTCATCAAAGACTGTGCTAGTGTTTTTATTAAACCCTTTTGACAACAATTTTAAATTTATGTTTAAAAGACGATTCGTTCCCTTCGGCATAGAAGTTATCCAAAGTTTGCCCTATTTTAAAATCAGGAGATGCGTCTGACATCTTCAACTGTAGACCGATTTCTCTTATATCGAATTAATTTTATATTCTCGTATTTATCCGAAGGTTATGTAATTGATATCTCCTCAACAACATGGCTTTATGGAAAAACGATCTCGAATCTCAGTATCTTTACTCAGTTTATTGCTGAAGCGTTGGACAAAAATGAACAAGTTCATTTATACAAATTTGGCCAAAGCCTTTGAACGTATAGACCATTCTGTCTTGCTTCATAAATTAGATTTGCTTGGACTAAGTTATAATCTTACTAAATTATTACACCCTTATCTATCTAGTAGATTGCAATATGTTAGTTATAACGGGCATATATCATGTTATTATCCTACAAAATCAGGAGTACCTTAGGGTTCTTATTTAGGTCCTTTGATTTTCTTGATTTTTATCAATGATCTTTGTGACCTAGTGAACTATAACTGTCTACTCTTTGCAGATGACGCCAAATTCTTTAATAAAATTTCTTCCACGCTAGATTGTATTGTCTTACAGGAAAACATTAATCGTATTTCACTCTGGTGTAACTCCAACAAACTCCAATTAAATATTTACAAGTGTAAAATTATGAGTTACTGTCGTAAGAAATCTCCTATCATGTATAATTATACTATTAGTAATATTTCACTTGAACGCTGTGTTCAAATCAAGGGTCTCGGTGTTACTTTTGATAACAGACTAAGTTTCAAGCAACATATTGATATTTCATCTACTGCTAGCAGATTCACTAGAATATAGACGTAAAGAAAGGGCTCTGATTTTTCTATACAAGCTATTACACAACGAAATTGATTGTCCGTCACTTTTATGCCAACTCAACTTGTACACTCCGATATCTTCAGTCCGAAATAGTTGTACTTTTTACTCGTCCACGCCAAGAACAAATGTCTTATTGAAAGCACCTGTGCACATTATATCAGTTCTTTATAATAAAATTTGCGAGGACTGAGATATTTTCAACTGTAGTTTATCGACTCTAATTCAATCATATCAACATGCCAATGCTTAACTTCACATTATGTCAGCTGTTTATAATAGAATTTGTGAGTATTGTAATATTTCCAACTGTAGTTTATCAACTTTAATTTAAATCATATTAGCTTGCCAATGTATAACTTTACAAAGATAGATGCAGTAATGTAATTGCTTAACTAGCTTAATTTTAATTTTGTAAATGCCATTTTCTTTTCTAGTTTTTCAGTTTGTGTTTAGTAGTATACTTAATTAGTAATTAGTTTCTAAGTTTGCCTTATAATTGGACTTGATCTGTTGAGCAATAAAGATTATTATTATTTTTTAACGTCTATAGATGGTCCAAACCGGAATTTGTCGAGCTAGTGTCAGAACGAATTCTGTCGTATTCCAGCCTGTGAATTTTTTCACAAGATATGCACGTATCAAGACAGGGTCGAACCCACACCTTTAGTTGTCCGATTAAGAGTCAACATTAGTTATCACCGGCTCCGAGCACGGACTGTGATCTTCCTTAGAGATATGTGCAGAATTATTATTGTTATAAATGTAGGTATAAAGTAGGGCAGTTTCAAAGAAGAAATAAAAATAGTAGTTTCAAAACCGATATACCGAGTGATCATAAATCTTACGAATTAAATTAATTATTTTTTTTTGGTAACTTTTAATCTCTACGTCATGCAAAAATAACTGCGTATTACGAATTTGAAAGACATACAATTTTTTAACTGATGTATTAAGAAAAGCTATATGAAATCTGAATTATAGTAATTTTCGATTAAATTATCGTCATGAATTTTTAACAAAAACTACATAAAAAAATTAAAAGTGGAACTGCAATTATTGTAACAGGAAAACCTCATAGCTCTAGCGTTTATGAGTTTTTGTAACGTCTTGTTGTTAATTATACACTTATATTTTATATACTTTTTACCCTCTAGCATAATATCAATGTTGGCACGCGATGGCATTTTAGTATCCCACGTAAACTCATTTACCACATGCACTGCAGATAACACATATATGTGTAAATAAAAAAAATGCGCAAATGTGAATGGTAGGTAAGTAATTTCAGGTTCAAATTTTTTGGACTTAATTTTAATTTTAATTGGAAATTATTTGATGATAGGAAGAAGAACTATCTGGTTTCTTGTTGCCATTGCCAGTTTAATTAAGTTTCTTTTTCAATCTCTACTTAAAGCAAGGTAATGAAACTTTGCAAAATGTAAAAAGGACTAAGCAGTTGTGAATTTTTTCTTCGTGTTTTTTTATTGTGGATTTCATTTCTTCTTCTCTTGCAACAATAAAAATTGCTGCTGGCTTGTATTGGTGGTGTTGGTCGTTCCCTTCCATCCATCTTCCAAAACAAATGACCCACATTCTAATCCCAGACGTTTGACATCTACGTAAAAAACATGACAACACAAATTACGGATTCAAACACAAACGCGAGTAAATAATATTAATATTTCAATTCGAACTGAATGGGATATGCACACAATGGTTCTACCCGCCCACCGAGATTATTGTGCGAACGAGCGTACACGAACACGTTGTTATCACCCACGCCTATAGAACTCCCCCCGTTTATTTTACCATCGCACGATAAGTCTGTTCTTCTTCTTCTTCGTCGCATGCTTCCCCCGGGATAAGAAGAGTGACATCACGTCAACGCGCCCGGTGCCTTCACAAATGTAAAAGAGGATTTTGATTCATGTCGTCCACGAACTTGTCACGTGTTAATAATATCAAAAGCTCGCTGGTATGATTTATGGATTTATTGTTCGAATTTCGAAGGTTCCATTTCGTGGTGGAGCTTTGTGACTCAAAGTTTTAATTATTTATCGAAGCGGGGTTTTCACCTGGCGTGGGCCACTAATCAAGTATTCTGATTGAGTAATTTGAAATACATTAGAGTGTTTAAATTAACACGTTCAAATTCGTATAAGTTATTGTGATAAACCGGTACCATATAATTTAATGTGACTGGTTACACATGGACAACTTGTTAGAAATTTTTTTTTTAATATTCATTCAGCAAGAAGTATCTCTGTATAATTCAATTAATTTATTAAATCTTAAAATTATGCAAAATTGAAATTTTATTTAAATTTTAAGTTCCATGATTCTCAACTTGTTATTTTTAAAATTAAGTTTTGTTTTTCTTTTTTGATAATTTTCTTTAATGAGAGAAAATCCAGTGACAGTGTAAAATAAAACCTTGTTTCCTCCAGTTTTTACTATCACAGAGAAACGGCTACAATACGTTTATGTACCTAATGACTTCATCTCGTATTTCACCTGTATTTTACAATCTCGTTCTCACGATAAGGACGAGATAAAACGAATCTTAAAAGTACTGTAAAAAATATAAGATAAATATTGGACAGGTTTTCAATACTACGACTCAGTGTATTTTCTCTATCGGTTCTCACTCAACTCTTGATAAGTCAAATTATGTCACATCGGAGGTAACTCAGTTTGACCACACCTATCGCTCTACTAAGTTTCGGATTTTGTTACGTTTTTGTTACGTCGACCTTGTTCTAAAACTTACCCGGACCGTTATCTCGGTTTATCAGGTATTATTTAAAATAATTAGTGCAAATGATAAGGATAGAAAAGGTGGGTGCGAGTGCATTCAGTATAGTTTCGTCTTCCAAATTAATATCTTCATAAATATTTTGCAAATTATTAATGAAACAATTTACAGTTGTTAAATTTATTAAAAAACTTGGTTGAAAGTGATTCTGACCTTTAGATAGGGTTTCATCAGTAACTACGAAAATAACTTTGAAATTCGCGCCACTTTTGAATTGTCATGGCGGCCCTACACATCAGATTTTTGAATGAAGTAATGTTAACATTTTTTTCAAAATTAATTTCGTCTGCTTTTGCCATTTAAAATGACGTTTACTTTGCAGAAAACCTTAGCTAATAACAGAATATATTTCGATGTTTGTGTAATACTCGTCTTTCATATGTGGGTATATATATATATATGTATTTATTGAAATTTTACTTTAATCCTTAATACTTAAATCCCAGTAATTTTGTTACGCAATATAATTCGAAATTCCTAAATTTATATGTAACCTATATTGAATGATAAAACCAACTTCGATTTCGAAACACCGCAGAAATTATTTAACATGTCATGTTTGCTGATTTTATTTTGCAATTTTAGACGGTGTAAGCAAATATTATGATAACTCACAAAAAAGAAATTTACTCAAGATAAGATAAAACGCTAACAAAACATTTTATGGACGAATCACTTATGAAAGTATGTGGGTTATATAAATTTCAAATCTACCTCTTGAAATCTTCCATGTTATTTTATCATGTCCCTCATATCGTACTTAAAGTTCTATTGTTTATTCATTAATTAATTATATGTGCACTTCTTTGATAACATAAGGAAAGTTAACAATTGAGAAAGTCATAATCTTTTCGATTTTCAGAGAGCTGAAGATGGCAAGTGAAAAACGAATACGTTTTAAGTAGTCCTAGGCATTCATAAAAGTATAAAAGTTCCGCCAGAATTGTGGAAGCCGTCTCAACCGTATTTAGCAGATTGATGAATTAAATGTAAGCGCATATTTCCCGCGCTGTTTGACGTTTCGTTGATTAGTTAACTGACTTAATCAATTTGATTTGAACTTTTCGCTAATCTATCTGTAATTAAGTAATCGCCTTCATCAATCAAAGGAATTTTCATTGGATATTAATAACGCATTATCTGATCTGAACGTTGTTGCATTTTGAGGAGGTTTTATTTGCGTGCGGGACAAGAATGACGTAACGCACCGTATACGGTAAATCACGCTACAATTATAGAGAATTAATATGCAACCTGTAATTATTACTAACAAATTATGGGTTTCACATTAAAATGATTGTTTGAGTGTCTGCGGTGATACAATCTGTGCCAAATTCGTCCCTGGCAAACGTCGACCTAAGCAAAATAATAGTTAATTGCCATTGATTTTATTACGTTACATCTTTTATCAAATTTTTATTCCAACATTTTTTTTATAGGGCCACCTTCACTAGGTATACAGGGTGTTTCGCAACGTCGTGAAAAAAAAATAATGGCGCGTTAGACAAGAGATGTGTGCAACAATGCATCTAAATAAAAACGAAAATAAAAACAAAATAAAACTTACCCTCTACTGATAACGCATTGACAAATGTTTAGAATCTCTGGCTCAGTGCCGGCTGAGTCACAATAAGTGTTCAAAATTCCTTCCCTCGGCCGCTCGTAAATACAAATCTGCCCGGCGAAGTAATGATTCACAAGCGTTATGAAACATGTTTTGTTGTCGAACAGAGAGAAATGCGGCGTAATACGATCGTTCAATTCTTGGAACGTGTTGATTTCTTCGTATACCAACGCTTTTACGTGTCCCCACAGATAATAATCTAGCAGATTTAGATCAGGTGAACGTTCAGGCCACCTGATCGACCCTTTCTTCCACTCCATCTACTAGGAAAAATTTCGTCGAGGTGAGCACGTACTTCTCGTCGAAAATGAGTTGGAGCCCCATCGTGCATAAACCACATCGTTGCTCTAAGATTTAAGTTCACATTCTCGAGAAGTTCCGTAGAAAATGTAATATTGGAGACCATCGGTTCGGCAAGACGAACGGGCCGATTAAATTGCCGTTTAAAATACCTGCCCACACGTTAACAGAAAACTGTTGTTGAAAATGGGCGCGACGAATTGCGTGAGGGTTTTCCTCAGCCCACAAATGCACGTTGCGAAAATTGCACACCCCATCTCTGGTAAAAATAGCTTCGTCGGTAAACAGGACATTATGAACAAAATTCGCATTTGACTGTTGTTTATGCAGTAACCAATGACAAAATCGTATGCGTAGAGAATAGTCGGCTGGTAGCAAAGCCTGAACTCTTTGAATATGGTACGGATGTAATTGTTGTTCTCGAAGAATGCGTCAAACAACGGAGGACGATAACCGCGTTTGTCTTGTGATATCACGTACACTTAACGAAGGATGTTCCTCGATAAGTTATAGTATTTCTTCTTCTCTGTTTAGGATGCGTTGTGGGCGCTGTCGTCCTCCACCTCTTCCGCGACGTGCCCTTAAAATTCCAGTACCCTCGCTCTTTGCACAACAGAGAGAAATGTGGCACTGTTTGGCAAATGTCGGTTTGGAAAATGCTGTACATATAAACGCCTTGCCGCTAATGCGTTTTGCCCACTTTCACTGTTCACTAGAATTATGTCAACAATCTCACTATTTGTAAATTCTGCCATTTCTTTCAGTAAATTTCTGTGCAACCACCTCAACGTACACCTTCAAACTACCCGGCCCGGCCGGCGATGACTAACAATAAATTACATCACTCATATTCTTCGTAAACATCATAAACTTAAACCAGAGACGTTCAAACGGTTTACCCGTTCGACAAAATTATTTATTTTCTCGAAAATTTAATAACACTTTATTCAACAAAAAATGGTTTACTCTATTCATTTTCATGCAAACTTTCATTGTTTAATTTATTTTCATGAAGTCACGAAACACCCTGTAGAAAACGTTTCAAGTATGGCTGAGTTCGAATTAGACTTGAAAATGTCATTTAAGCAATTACCTCCCATCATCATCATATAGTGTAATTTACGTACAAATAAGGGAACACAAAAAGTAAGTACGTGTACGCGTGAATGCACGAAATAAATTTTATTCTACTGGGCATAGTAATTATTGATATGCCTGACCTGAAAACGGTTAATCAAGTGACTGGTTTGTTCGGTACGTGAAATTTCGCACACAGAAGAAGCTCATTTCACGTTCACAACGGCAGTTATAAGTGGTCACGTTTTCATTAAAAGGTATTTTATTCTCCGAAATTAAAAGGAAAAAAAAGAAGATTCCATCGTAAATATGGGAGACACAGTGAGAATCAAATTTAATCTCGAATGAAAATTATCAAAAGTGATTTACGCTGGATTGAGTTACACGTCGTTATATCACGTGATTAATAAAATTGGTTTCATTTTATTATACAGTTTTTATTATTTATAGATTCTTGTGAAAATTGGAATATTTCTTCCAAGTGGAATAACATTTCTTTCTAAAACCTATTAGCGATTTAAAGTATTTTGACAATTCCCCACCGATGAAAGTGGTCAAAATGCATTCAGAGCGGGACACTTGTGTGTTTACTTTAAAGATTTTATCTGTGTACTTAATTGCTGGATGATATCCTCACATCAATCTTGGGAGGAAAATGGTGTGAACGTAACAAATTGAGGAAAGCAATGATGGATGAAATCGGCGAAATGATCAGATAGATGATAGGGAAGGCATCCAAGAGATAAAAAGTGCAAAATAGAAACAGAAATAGGTTTGATAATATTACAAAACGAGAAGAAGAAGGAATAGAGGAAGATTTTTGTCAAAATAATTTGGTAATTATAATCCTGCTGGACACACGCCCCAATCTATGTCGGATTTTCAAATTAATTTTTAAAAAAACGACACATTTGGAAACTCTTACACATGCGTCATAAAAATTACAAAAAATAGTCAACTTGCTCGCCTCTGTTTCTTCTTGCAGTCGGTCATGCCAAATTAACAGCTAATAGAGGTCGTTCAGCTTCATCGCGTCGCTTAAAAATTTGGGGGAATTTATTAAAATATAATAATTTCGATCGGTATTTAAAGTAATTGTGTTCTGAGATTTGTGAGTAAAACAGCCAGGGTAATAAAGGTAAGAAAACGTGATAAGTATGATTTTTAAACGATGTTCTCTGAAAAAAAGATTTTTTTATCGCAATTAGAAATGTGCCAGCTGATTTATCAGTTTATAATTTTAGATAAAGTGAATGATTACCGATCAGATAAGTCAACTATATCAGAACTTCTTCATCTGTATTTTCATTTTCCTGTTTTATTTTTATTAAATTTTTATTACGCTCATATAGCGCCTGTTTGTTTTTGAACTATGCATTGCAAGAATTAAAAATTGTAAAAAACCGTTGGCATAACTACAAAAACCAGCAATTCCAAGCTCAAAAATTAACTGATGTGCTTTAAACAAAATGAACGAAAATTTACACAACAGTATCTCACGAATTAAATCTCAAATGTCATGTTTTATTGCCGATCTTAATTATCCTTGACCCATCAAAAAACTAATTTCCTATTCCATTTTCAGAGATATAATAGTTCAGTTTTACGATTGGTCATATTTATCAAAATCCAATTTAAAACGTGACCACACTTGGCCATGACAATAACAATTATTTTATCTTCAGTTTTCTATTTACGTTTTTACCTCTGAATTTTTAATTGTACGTGCATACTATTAATTACTGTTACTGTTTGTTATAGTAATCAAAGAGTAAATAACCACAACGAAAGTATTACATCCGCTAGAATTTGACAATGCAAAAAATAATTCTTTAAGAGTGACTCGAACTCGATAATCTAGAGCATGCAAATAAACGTTTCCTTGTTAAAATTAAATAACAAATTGGAATTAAGATATGTCGTCAACAGACAAATAAGGAAATGTATCTACATACTTAGGTGTTTGTTCAATTACATAATCGAAATTCATTTTAAAAATTAAATGAGAAAATATAAACAGCTGTGACTGAAACCACTGTAAGCTTAACTGTACATGGAAACAATTAGGTTTCCAAAAAAAGTTATCGATATGAAAGGTTATTATGACGATCCAACTCATTTTCTGTAATGTCATATTGAATTGCACAATTTCAGAAATATGAAATGTAATAACCGTAAAAAAAATTCGTTCACGGTCAGTGAGCGCTAATTCATAAAAATAAGGATACGGAAAGAATTCTCTAATTCTAATAGTGCACATGTTAGAGGACCTGAACAGTTTCTGTCAAAATTACGTTGCATTTATTAAATTATTGAATAGCAGAGAGCAACAAATTCGGAATATTTTACTTAGAAGTCCTGGCACTTATAAAATTTTAATTATTCAGCTGAACAGGATTGACCACCTACAAGCAAAGGAATTTTTATTATCGCCAAATTTAGAGTATTACGTTATATCCTTTTGTTATACAAAGTGCCTACTTTGATAATTTATTTATTTAGTTTAATTCATTGACAATCAAAAAAATAAATCAAATTAAAACCGTGTTTAATGCATTTAAGGAACGTTCTGAAAATTGTTTCAGCATAATTATCCCAGCTTGCGAGATACTTAGGTTTTATTAGGACATCGTCAATACATGAACAAGTTCATGTGGACAGAAATGGCGTTTTAATGGAAATAATCAAACACCATTATCTGCCTTTACACATTAGCAATTTCCTATTCGGTTAAACACCGGCGAAAACCGTATTTACTCAGCATTTTATTATATATTGTTAAAACCGATCCGTTTTTAGGTCAAGTCTTCGACCTGGTAGACGGCTTTTTACGACGTCTTAATATGGAAATCGATTCTTTTTGTGGTTCTGCGCCGATCTGGGTCAATTTTCTGGTAATAATTTCTCTTCGTGGCGTAATTTTCATATAGAGCGTGCCGGAGCTTCTAAAATTAATTGGTCCTGTTCACACTAACATGAACTCGTACTTATACATGCAGGATATTTTATACTACTATGGTAACTCATTTGTTATATAAAATAATTTTTGATTTTCCTACTACTCGTAGGAGTATGTATATGTACAGTCTAATAAGTTGTTGAATTCCGAGAAAAGTCAAAAAATTACCTTTACGTCTTCTAACAGTACCAAAAAAAAATTGATTAAGATTGCCTCATCCTTCATTAGTGTCTTCGAAGAATCATACAATTTATTATAAGCGTAGTTGTTTAAAGCTCGTTTATATTCATGATCCTGCCGATGTACAGTTAAAGATCGAAATGATCAATTTTTTTTAGCGGTTGTGTTTGTAATGACCCATTTGATTATTATAATTACCATCGACGTAATCGAATCTTTCTCGAATACATCCGTCTTTTTATTGTTGTTGCGACCAATAAATAACTGGGGGGCGCTCATTCAATTTGCTATATTCGCAGTAACGATTTGCGGAAACGTCGCGAGTTGTGACATGCCCAAAGCGCCGACAGAATTCCTCGCTTTTTGTTTGATTAAATTTTCTTCCCACTGCCCGCGACTATCGATTATCGTAACAGTATCGCCCAGTGTGGACAACCGAGGAGGGAAAATGCGCCGCGTCTCTTATATGGAAACGTATCGTCGCCAGCCTGCTTTATAAATCAAATCTTTCGTGCAGGAAATTGTTTACGGCGTTTCTATGCGCAATAAACGCCATGTACGTACGATTATTTATGTACGTGCGTTTTCATTAGAAAATAATTAAACACCATCGAAGCTAATACAATCTATCGTTACACGTTTGTTGTTTGCTGATTGTAGGCGATTGATTTAAATTTCTATTTTTAGCAAACTCGAAATAAATTTAATACATATAATAACTTTGATCTTCCATTTCCTTGCCAACTTTTCAATTAATTTCTCCTTTTCGGTATTCTCTCGCGTCTATAAGTTTCTAGAGTTAGGATGTTTGACTTTAAAAAGTATTAATGTCGTCTTCAAAACTGGCTTTTTAATCCTTGCGGTAGTTATTCATATCCTTCATGGAGTTAATATTATGCAGAAAAAGAGAGAAAAAATACTTACAAACGAAGAAAATACTTACCTTTTTTCAAATGCTGTGAGAATCAAAAATTGGAATGAAGTCCTCAGTAGGCAGTTATACACAGATTTCCATAACAATCTCCAAGACATTTTCAACTTTACAATGCCTGAAACAGAAAGGAAAACATCGCACAAAAATAAGAAGATCAAAGTACGGCAGAATGACAATGAACTGAGTCAAATGAAAAAACACTTTGGATGCTCTAGCAATAATAATGGAGGTAACAAAAAGTGCTGAGAGTGAACAAATTTACAAATATCTCATGATGGATTACAGAAATAAGGTGTCAGATAGTAAAAAGAATTACTACACAGAATATATCGCCAAATCAGAAAATAAAAATAAAGCAATAATCCATTGGACACAAGACCAACGAATAAAAATCTACGTAAAAGTGACAAAATTACTGCTTCCGCATTTAATGATTATTTCATTGAAATTGATAAAAAATAATCAATAATCTCCAAATCCCAGCTAGAGAGCCAGAACACTATCTAAACCAGATTCGAAGACAAAGTTTAAACGCTCTATTCATCAGACCAACAGATGAGGAAGAAATAAAAGAAGTAATTCAACATCTACGAGCTAAAAGAACCATGGACAAATATGGCATGTGGGTAATGCTTCTCAAACAAACCATACAATCTCTGGCGAGACCTCTAGCACATGCTATTAACGAATGTTTAACTTCTGGTTATTTTTCAAAGGAACTAAAAATTGGGAAGATTATACCAATTTACAAAAGAGGTGACCAAGACAACATGGGAAATTACAGACCCATTTCAATACTGCCAGTGATATCGAAAGTCTTTGAATCGGTCATAAAACAAAGGCTAGTGAACTATTTTGAAGGAAACAACCTATTTAATGAATCACAACACGAGTACCATAAGGGGAAATCTACAGTGACTGATGTTCTGGAATTAATAGCAACGGCGTTTGACAACGGTGAAGAAATCGAAATTGCATGCTGTGATCTCAGGAAAATTTTTGATTGAGTGGATCATCAGATACTGCTAAGGAAGTGAAATTTCTACGGAGTAAGGGGGAAAATGCACGATGTTCTGAGAAGTTACCTGGAGGAGAGGCAACAAGCAAGCAGTTTATTGGAATAACGAAACTTCATCAATTAAAATTATTCATCAAGGTGTACCACAGGGATCAATACTAGGACCCGTACTTTTCCTAATCTATATGAATGATTTGCCACATAATATAACTGCAGAAAAAAATTGTTTATTCGCCGATGACACATCAATTCTAGTAATGGCCAATACGAGAATGGAACTGCAAAGTAAATTAGATAGAGCTTTATCGGAGGCTACGGAGTGGTTCAAAGCAATGCACTCCAGCTAAATCAGAGGAAAATTCAGCAACTTGTACTAACCATACAAAACCATTATGAGAAAAAGTTTTTAGGACTATACTAAGATAGTACGCTGACCTGGCAGACTCACATATCTAAATTGCAAAAACAGCTAGCAACGGCAATATATACAATGCGGAGATTAAAATATAGTACTACTTACCATGCGACTAGAATGGCGTATTTTGCAAATTTTCACTCTCATGCAACGTATGGCATCCTAATAAGGGGATACTCTGCAGAGGCAAGAAAAATCTTTCTACAACAAAAGGAAGCGGTCAGAATCTTGTCCGGGGCTCCCACTCAATCAAGCTGCAAAGAAATCTTCAAACAACACCGCATACTCACTATTCCATCGCCTGTCTCAAATGCATACACCATGATCCAGAGAAATTCAAATTAAATAAAGACTTCCACTATTACGACACAAGGCAACAAAACATGTATAGCATCCCATACCACAGAGTCAAACGGGCACAAATTAGTACAAATCATCTATGCGTGAAACTCTTCAACCATCTTAAACCCGAAATCAAGGCAAAAAACTCCTTCCAATTCAAGAAATTCTAAAGCAAGCAGTCATTGCAGTTGGTAGGCATATACTAGTCATAACTTGTACTGAGAACGACAATCAATCCGTTCCCTCATACATCAGAATTTACCAATAAGTGTGAAGTTTAGGCAAATATTTTTATGCGGCGATAACTTTCACCAATCCAGATATAATATACTGACTGACAAACGTAAAAGAACACCAATAATAAATTATTATTTTTCAACAAATTTAGCATATGATTTGTGGGTGACCAAAATAGAGATTGATTAAAGTTTTATCTCTATTTCTTCAGTAGTTCCAGCAATTTTTTTTTATCTTTTATGCTGAATAATAAGTTGACGCAATATGTGGGGGTCAGTTGATGATTTATGTCATTTTGAGTGTTTGGCGTATTGTCTAAAATGCCCAGAATTCGTCGGCGCCCCAATTTTAAGCAATTAAGCGGTCGAGTAGTGGGCCTTCGAGAAGGGGGTTTATCTTTTCACTAAATTGCGGCCCGTTTAAACAGAAAAGTGTCAGCTGTGGCGAACTGTTATCATGTTTGATCTAAGGAAGGATGACAACGAGCCAGACATTCAGGACGGTCCCGACAAACAGCACGTCAAGACCGTCGCCTAAAACTGCTAGCTGTGAATGACCGTTTTTCGACCACCCGTTCGATTGCAGACTAATGGTTTGGAGAAGAAGGCAGAAGAGTAAACACTAGAACCATCTACAGGCGAATAAGATCTTTTGGGTTCATGCCTTGCCGGCCGCACTCACCGCTGATCACAAAAGGGAACGGTTAGTGTGGTGCCGAGAAAAGTTACAGTGGGATGAAGAATGGCATCAGGTGGTCTTTAGTGATGAATCCCGATTTTGCTTGGGTATGAGCGATGGTCGGATAAGAGTTAGGAAACGACGTGGAGAACGGAGACATCAACAGTTTTTCGTGGAACGCCATGTAAACCAAACTGTTGGAGTTATGGTGTGGGGGACAATTGGGTATGGTAGTAGATCACCCTTGGTGTTCGATATCATGAATGCTCAACGATACGTCGCGGATATTATCTTCTTCCGTATCTTCGCACCTTACCAAACTCTGCTTCTCATCAAGATAATGCCCGACCGCATATTGGCCAGGGTTACTGTGGCTTGTTTTGAAGAAGCTGATGTCACCTTTCTTCCTTGGCCTCCAAGATCTCCTGACTTATCCCCTTTAGAACATGTTTGAGATATTATCGACAGACGACTGGGCCATTTACTTCGTCTTCCATAGAATCTGGAAGAGCTCCGACACTATATACAGGTGGCATGGAATGAAATACCCCAGTAGGAAATTGATAACCTCATCAACTCAATACCATGACGTGTTAGGGAATGCATAGAACACCACGACGACGGGGCGACGCATTATTAATGATAACTTCTGTATTATTCTTTTATTTTGCTTCAAATGTTGATCGTTTACTTATTTTGACCACTTAAATATAATACACTCACCGGCACAAAAAGCGACCCACTTTAAGGTTTGTGTAATTCATAGCGACAATAAATTTTTTTTATATAATTTTTCACTGATAATTGTTATTTATAGTTTTCTTGGTTGATGTACATCAAAGGCCAAAAATAAATAAGACAAACAAGATTTTAATAAAAGTAATAAAAACTGCAAAATTGATGAAATTGTAACTAAAGGAATGCAAAATCTCAATCTTCCTAATTAATTAATATCGAGTATTGTCACCGCGAGCCTGCATTACAGCCTGTATACGTTGTGGCATCGACTCCACAAAGTGCCTAATCGCTAAATTGTCAAGTTGATTGCATTCTTGCTGAAGCGCCATTGATAATTCTTCTAGGGTAGCTGGGGCGGGGACGCGAACTCTAATATTCCTTCCTAACATGTCCCAGACATGTTCAATGGGATTCATGTCGGGACTTCTCGGGGGCCACTGCACTCGGTTAACACCAACAGCGTCAAGAAATTCATTAACAACTTTGGCGACATGTGGCCGTGCATTATCGTGCATCAACATGAAATTGTCGCCAATAAAAGAGGCAAAGGGTATCACATGATCTTGAAGAACATTTATAATGTACCTCTGAGCGTTAAGTGAGCCCTTATTCATTACAACAAGTTTTGTACGTGCGTTCGCAGAAATACAGCCCTACACCATAATCGAACCTCCGTTGAAAAATAGTCTGGAAACAATATTACTTTGAGTATACCGTTCGCCGGTCGTTCTTCACACTCTTCCACGACCATATGGCGCTCGTAGGCAGAAGCGGGACTCATCAGTGAAGAGTACTTGATTCTACTGCCCCATATTCCAATGAACATGTTCACGAGCAAATGCATGTGCAGGTCTTCTTGCCATTAAATTAGTTTCATTAAATCGTCTTCTGATCGTTCTGTCACTTACATGCACATCTCGAACCTCTGCAAGGCGATTTCTGACTTGAACAGCAGTCAAATTCCTGTTGCGAAGAATCGTTAGGGTAAGAAAATGGTCATCTCTAGCGCTTGTACGTCTTTGACGAGCTGTTCCAGGGCGTCAATTGTAAGATTCAGTTTCCAAGAATCGTCTCCACGTTCTGGAGACACATGATTGAGAAGTCCTAAGAACTTGTGCAACGTAACGTTGAGACCGACTATCCTGAATCAAAGCAATTACTCTTGCTGCATCCACTGCAATAATAGCCATGAAAACAACTTATTAATGACAAAATGTAAACAAATTATTAAATTAAGTCTTTAGGAAACGTTTGGAAAATAAAAAATCAACTGCAACACAATATTGGCAATGGCGTAGATACTTTCAATAATTTATTTAAACAAGAGAATTTAGTTACCATGATTGATCATGGCTCTCCCGATTATTGAAAATGTCCTATTCACCGATGAGCAGAAAAAAAAAAATGGACAAAAGTGTCCTCAGATAATTTATTTTTAAAAATAATTGTGAGTCGTTTTTTGTGCCGGTGAGTGTATATTAAAATCAGTTGAATTGAATGACTACTTCTTGGTATTCTTTTACTTTTATCAGTCAGTATATTTTACTATTTAGTGTAACTTATGTCCTACTTATTAAATTAACGAATTAATGATAATATGTTTACTGTACGGTGTTAAACAGGAGTTGAGCTTATCCTTGTTGGAGTAAAATTATTTCACCTTTTTTAGTGCTTATTTTTAGACGCATTTTAATCGGGAAAAGATAACAGTAACACTAAATTTGCTAAGCATTACAACTTTTCAGGTAAAACGTTTTACATATTGTTACACGATTTATCATAAAAGAATATCCTTTTGAATTCTTTTTTACTTCCTCCCCTTCTTCAATAAACTATCTCTCTCGGCCGATTCATACTTGCACTACTCTATCTATTTAATTTTCAAAACTGTGCCTGTATCTATAACATTTTAAACATAAAGTATTGCATTCCAGATTAAAGTCCTGAATGCTATAATTGACTGAATTCTAGACTGATTATTTCTCTCGTACGTTTTCAATTTTATGCGATCGATTGATTGGTAAAATTTGCTTTTATAAATTTCTGTGGTATTGATCTAATTTATTTCAAATTGAAAACAGAAATAACAGTGAATTATTCCTTTCCATTCTGCGTACTCGTTCCTTCTTGTATTCCAGTGTATTTCAGGAGCTACCATAAATTTCACCTTAAGTAAACAATTTGGAAATAACTGCTCAAGTCACAATAACGACGCCCGTTTTATCAAACCAGATTACACTGACAAACACCAATACTCCATCAATGCAAATAAAGACTATAAGAACTGTTCAGGTTTCAAGGTTAAGTTACTCGATTTTATTCGAAGTAGAAATAATCTTCGGAAAACAAGCCGATACCCAACAATAACTCACATTCTCGCGGACAAGTATACACACGCAATTATGCAAATATATGCCAAGAATGTGATCTTTCCTTTCGTGACGCAACTGCCCTTTGCCGGCTAATTTATCTTTATTATGGTTTTAGGTGTTTGCAACATCAATTTACTGTACCCTATACGTTATCTCCTATTTGCATTCGCGTTGCTACATTATTTGCGAATCTGTTTGAGATATTGGTATTTATTTTTTTTTAACTTGAAACAATAAATCTGATTGGCTCTTTTACAACATTATTAAGCATGTACAAAAACAGCAAATTATATAAACGAAGCCCACATATATATATAGTTACGTAAGCGTCTGAAAATTTCAGAGGAATATAAAATGCAATTTTATTTATTGCTTTAATAAAAGGCGAGGAGTTGCTGCTGTAAACTAAATATTTGCAGCTGACTGAACATAATACCCAGCAATTACCTGAGTGTGCTTGTAATCCAGTAGTCGATTTCGTTTTGTTATTAATTAGTAACACATCAGTGAACTAATAATATACAGTTCGTGTACTAACACGATACAACTCTGTATAATTTCAGGTTTAAATATCAGAAAACGTTCAATTAGTATTCCAAGTACTTGAATGACAAGCCTGCATTTACCCTTATTAATAAATTACCATGCATACATCTTATCTTACCATTTTATACTATGTATCAATAATTCAAGATCCGTTGATTCAATTATTAAATAACGTACCTATACATTTTGAGTAACAAAAAATTAGAATATTTCGAATTAGGATATAAATTGTTTCTAGTTCAAATTTATAAACATATTACTGTGGTGTGGACTCTTTTCTTATTTTGCCCCACGTTGGGCGCCAAAACGTATCATCTCAATCTACTACAAACAACATGCAATGATTTCTAGAAAATTTTACGTTGTAAAATGATGCAACTATTCAGCAGCTATTTCCTTTTCGTCCACTCTCTTTAATTTTAATAAATAACTTAAGCGTTCTTGAAATTGCTGGCGTCCGAACAATTTCAACCAAATTATCCGATAAAACCTTTAAATTAACATTATAATTTGCGTTCATAAATATTTATTGTGAGTGTAATAATCGAGCAACAAAAAAAAGGAATAAACAAAACCAGTTCGCGAGCGGAATTCGGAGACGATCGAATTAATATATGTCGTGGGAAGTATGAAATCGTTCGCGGTAATAAACGATGCGGCCTCACGAAGTATTAAGTAAGTAAAGTAACGGTAAGAGTTAAACGTATAAATAGTAGATCACATATGATCGCGTCACGCAGTCTTGCCATTCGTGCTTTAAGTAGCTAAATGTTTTTCCGCATTCTCGAGGCCGGTGCATTTTAACGAAGAATCTGATGCCTCTAACGGCCACACGTTTGCTTCTTCCGTCTTTCTTTTATATTTTCGAAAGAAAGACGAAGAGGATTTCGCCTAATTACTGCTCACACAGTGGGAAGCTTTCGATCAGTGAGTGAGTTCCAAATTACAGACTATTCTCTGAAGAATCTTCCATCACATTCAAGTTTATGTCTATTTGGAAAATGTCTTCATAACTTTGGTGCAGAATATGAGTAGTCTGGAAGCTCTATTGTAATCTCTTAAGACTTCAGATCTTAATAAACACCAAAAAGTCACTAGTCAACAAACTAGTTAGATACCTAGCTTTTTGCTTGGCGTACGTGTGAAAAAAGGTCGTTAAGTTAAATAGGCTAGTTAAGTTGAGAATAAATAGAAAAAGAATTTATCTGACGACATTAATTTGTGGAGAAAGCCTCAGCTTTGAATTAAAAAAAATTATCATTCCGTGTTTTGACAAGTCGTTATGAATGTGAATGTGTTTCCAGATCTTTTCCTTCATAAACAATTATGATAAACGCCCCGCGATAGTTCGCAGTTTTGCACACGTGTGTGGGTGTTACAAATTATTATGCGTGAGTATGTGATAACTTCATCATAATTATTGCTGTTTTATACACGACACACACGATTTCTACGTTCATTTATCACCTCTCTTAAGGCACTTTCCAGAACAATTTAGATGCAAATTAGAATTGTGTATTTACCTAACTCGGGAGTTTATTTCTTACAAAACACATTTATTCTACGTACGATTATAGTTTCACCTTTGGTCGTTAATTACAAGTTAGATTAAATATTAATTTGGCATTTGTTCGGGAGATAATAATTTAGGTTTTATTATTCGCAAAATAGTTGGAGGCGGTGCCGTAATTATAGAGCTTGTGATATCTAATGAAGTGAAACTAAGGCTACAAATAATAAATGTGACAATCAAAGTCCAATAAGGAGATAATGTTACGGTGCAACCTTGGTTTAATCGATAAATCAATGCGTTGATATCAACCAAATTTTAATTATGGAGAAGGCGTATCGGAAAAGTAGTTTTCTGTTGTATAAATGACGAACAGATATCACCAGGAAGAACCCTATTATTCATTCCGATACAATAGAAATGAATTGCCCGTGTGGAATAAAGTTGTAATGGATTGGCCATTAGTTAGTTACGCTGTATTCAAGATTAGAAAAGTCGTATAAAAGATGTATGTTATCTAAAATCTTCTTTGTGATTTTTTTCTTTCTTGTTTCGTGACTTGAATGGCATTCAAACTTCATTAAATTTTGTGAAAATGTTTAACATTTGGAACACAGATTGTTGGATTGTTCCATACTAGTAACATTTATATTTGCCGTTGCCTGTTTCGGTATTCTTAAATGTCTCTCGAATTGCAGCCAATCAGAATGTATTTCTGTGGGGACAGACTCATCCCAGGCTAATTTTAGTTGCCACAGTCTTTGCATCATGATTTTCGCATTCACAATGACCGGACTAACTAGACCTAATGGGTCGAATAGTTGTGATCTTTTAGACAATATTGTTCTTTTAGTAATCTTGTTAGATGATTTTGAAGAAGTTAGATGATACTGAAGTGAGTCCGTGTTTGAGTTCCATTGCAGACCCAGTGCCTTGACGTCATCTTTGACTAAATTAAGAGTTGAATTCGTAGCAGATTTCGGAATAACTTCGAGTAATTCCTTGCTATTGGAGTACCATTTTCGAAGTTCAAACCCACCTTTTTCAAGTAGAGTCGTAACTTCTTTAATAATTGTTTTAGCTTCGTCAATGTTATTTGCTCCGATTAATAAATCATCGACGTAGAAATCCTTGAGTACTATCGGTGATCCTCTAGGATAATGTTCCCCCTCTTCTAGCGCTAACTGTTGCATAGCCTTAATTGCCAGGTATGATGCCGATGCGGTCCCATAGGTGACTGTTGATAACTCATAATCTTCAATGTTATCGTCAGGATCGAATCTCCAGACAATTCTTTAAAGTTTCGTTTGTGATTTATCGATAAGTACTTGTCGGTACATTTTGGCGATGTCAGCTGTCACTACGTACCTATAAGTGCGAAATCGGAGAACAATCGCGAACAGATCGTCTTGAAGAGTAGGACCCACCATGAGTATGTCGTTCAAAGATGTTCCACTGGATGACTTGGCGGATTCGTCAAATACTACTCTTAGTTTTGTGGTGAGACTATCTTCTTTTATCACGCCATGATGAGGTAGATAATAATTAGTTTCTTCTAAAGAAGCTATATTTTCTTTAGGCACCCTTGTCATGTGATTTAGATCTAAGTATTCTTGCATGAAACTGTTGTATTCTGCCCTAAGTTGCGGCTGCTTGGATAATTTTTTCTCCAGTGAATGTAGACGCTTTATTGCATTCTGCCTGGATTTACCCAATGCTGTTTCGTTTGCCTTTAGTGGTAATCGAACAATAAATCTGCCATTTTCATTTCTTTTAAATGTGTTGACGAAATGCTTCTCGCAGTCTCTCTCATCGATAGTCATGGGTACTTTAAGAGAACATTCTTCAATTTCCCAAAATTTTGTTAAGGAAATTTCTAAATTGTTCTGTATTGATAAATTGCAATAAGTACTTGTGAACCTTTGTACGCTATTGGCTATTTTACCAGCAACGATCCAACCAAGTTGTGTTTTTTGTAAATAATTCGCTTGCAGTGGATTTGGTTTAAGTTTCTGATTTCTCATGAATTGGAAAATGTAGAAGCGAGTTGTATCGTTTCTTATATTCCTTGCAAGGTCCAGATGTGCATTTGTTTAATTGATGTCCATGCTTTAGACAGTTAATGCAGAGATTGTTACACTTTGCTTCTTGCAAACGTTTATCAATTGACATTTTAAGAAACTTTTGACATTGGTAGATAAGATGATCTCCTTTGCAGATCACACAAAATTGTTTTTGATTTGCAATATCAGAAAACGTGTTTTTGTTGGAAGAGATCTTGGGCCGTGGCACTTGAAAAGACCCTTCGACATGATTCGTTTGACATACCCTCATTCGTTTGAATGAGGGTATGTCAGATTTGACGATACTATTTTCCCATTCCTTATTCGTGCTATGATCAAGTTTGTTGAAACTAAATGTATCAGCAAATCATCCCAAAATTCTGTGTAGCGATGTAGAGCCTTAAGAGCACGAAGATGTTTTAATACACCGTCCAAAATTTGTCGCAATACAGATGAATTTTCTTTATAGGCTGTCGGCAATTCAAAAATAGCTCGTACATGTTTTTGGATTATTAAACGTTTATTGCTGTATCGCTCTTGTAATAATTCCCAGGCTTCGTGATAATTTTCGGAAGTGATTTCCAAAGAACTTATAACATCCGCGGTTTCTCCTAATACAGATGATTTCAAATAATGAAATTTTTGAATTTCTGTTAAGCTGCTGCTTGTGTGATTTAGCGAAAGAAAAGTATCGTGATACGGAAACCATTCATCATAAACACCAGAGAATGTGGGTAATTTTCATGTTGGTTATTGATTTGATTTTGAGTCTTACTTTCTTGAGATTTAGCTTCATTCTTCATTAAAAACTGTTCTACTATAATAATTATATGAAAGTAATTATTCTCGAATTCTTCTCTTTCTTGATCATGATTGTCCGATTCTTCCAGTACTTCAATTTGACATTGAATGTTTTCAAATTGAGTTAGATATTGCTCAGCTACATTTAAGCGCCGATTCAGTTGAACTATGTCGGCATCTTGCGTTAATGTTGCGGCATAATTGTTGAATCTTGTAAAAGAAGTTTTCAATTGCTTTCTTTTATTTTTGAGATCTTTCAAGTTAGCTTCGCTCAATATGATTACGAGTATTGGCAGTATTAAAGGAAGAAAGGATAAAATAAAATGATTAAGACTCACTGAACGTGTTGAAGTTGTTTCGCACTCGCAGGGCGATTTTCTTGATGGAGTTGAATGATGCAGTTTTCCCGCGACGACTTGGAAGACTCGCTGATTGTGTTATCGGGATGTCGAAGGACCAATGTGCATGTCGCCGTGCAAAAGCATGAACGACTGCTTTCTCGTTGCATATGAAGTAGCAAACACAACACAACACTCTGTTGAAATGTACTTTAATTAATATTAAAAATTCTACAGTAATCTTAATGCTAACTTGATAAATTATTGAAATAAATCGGTAAAATTGTAACAACTATATTAGGGGAATCTGATTTAAAATCAGAAATTGATGATGAATCAGATTCTTCTATGGAATCAATGGAAGGGGAATAGGGAACATTTAATTCATCCCGGCCTCGTGTATTCACCCCTTCTGCGACAGCGAGGCCGCGAGCCCTATAATAAGACCATCCAGGACCTGAGAACGACAGTTCTTCGATCTGAACAAGTCCGAAAAAAAAACTCCTGGCTGAACAAGCCATTCTCATTGGTTGCACAAGCCGATACACCTCTCCACCCGCTGCACAAGTAGCAAGATCCATTTAGCCACACCGTTGTGCACAAGATTCTATGAAAATACAAACAAACATTCTGTCATTTGTTAATAAAGAAACACTTCTTCGCTTTGTGGCACAATTGTTAACTAAGAACACGCAAACAACACACCTCACCCCAAACTTTCTCAACGAAAAAAATAATTAGTCATTAAACGTTTGTTCTAGACGATATTTCTCGTTTTCATTGAATACTTTGTTCAGCACAATTGAATTGGCAACATTGGAGTGGCAGTTTTCAAAAACGTAACCACAAAATTAAAAATGAACATCAATAAAATTTCTGACAAGTATATTTCTTTGTGGTACCAACAAAAATGTGACCCTAACACGGCCTACTCCGAATGCAACATAGTATATATCTGAATTTTTTTAGTACTCTAAAATTTCTCCACCTCCATGTCACACAATATTGTGTAAAATCTCACTTTGATTTCTGTCTATGTAACATCACTAAATTCTTCAGAATTTATTCCTTTTCTTGTAACAGGAAACATAAAGTTTCTTAAACGTTAAAAACTCGATTAGATAAATTTGTGTTTCACTCTTGGCAGAATTATTTATATCATCCTACAACATGGACGTATAATAAATATGTTTATAATAAAGGTACGAAGTATATTAGAACCGAACCACATTGACCTTTCCCTTCAGTATTTCATAAAATCACGCTTTGTCGTCTTGTCGCGTGAGCGAAGAAGTCTAAAATAAAGCAGAATCAATTGGATTGAAGAAGTCAACAAACTGACGAAGGCTTCTGTTGTACGAAATGCGCGATCAGATAAAAATCACCATTTAACATACGAGATATCACCGAGTGTACGTATCGCCGAAGAATATGTAAAGCCATTTCGGGTTCCTTCACCTTAAACTGTGACTGAATTCAAACATTTTTATTATTGTGCCCGCAGGAATACCAATCGAGGCATCAAAACACGAAATGCCGAAGTGTGTGTGTATGCGCGCACATGTAAACAAGCGGTAACAACAATAAAAAAATCGCTCAACGAAAAAAGAAAAAACAGCGAACACGAATTCTTTTGTGTAAGCCTTGGCATTTTGTACTTGCTAACATATCAGAGTTTTGAGAAAAATCGCGTGAACATTTGCAGTTCAAGTCTGGAAGACATGTTGTTACATAAATCACCATACCATGACATTAAACTTCCATTATAAATGATATATCGTAATAGTTAAAAATTGCGCGTTTGAAAATAAAAGTAAAATAGTTTTAAAGGTCGTAATAATAAGCAAAGTAAATTTGTTTGACCTATTTTAGATGTATTATAAAATTATGTAAAAATGGAATTCTAAAATGAATAGTAAAGTCAAACGTACTAATTTCTTTTGATTCAGAATCATGTTTTCCTTTTCGATTTCGTTTGGTTTAACATTCTGTCCTTAAAATAAAATTTCACCGAACGTTTAAGTGTACAAGAACATACAGCCGAAATACAACATAAAGCATCGTTTAATTATAGGCCCGCGCGCACGTTACGTAAATTCGAACCTGTGTTTTGTAAATTTTTACCAAACGACATGTTTATGTGTAAAGTTCAATGGAGTTAAACACTCCGGAAGGTTTAAAGCCCAGACATTAACTTCGCCTATAAATTTAATCTGGACCTCAGGCGACCGCATATACTCAATAGAAGAAATTCCTCATCGATCTATTCGATGGCCAGCGTAGACGACGCACTTCCTCTCCTACTTTCTCTGTGATTGATTTCGGTTAATTTTGATCGACATGATACAGAACTAAACGGAAAGCGAGTCGAAGAGAAATTACATGTCACATATTTTCTTTTTTTTTGTAAATGTTCGCAAACGGGAAAGTCTGTCATTTCATCAAAAGAGATCGTTCTGAAATGGTTCGATTGTACACAGATTTATTTTAAGTACAAGATTTCATGACTTTTCTGTGTTGGCTGAGGAGATCGTCCTAAAATAATCAAGTTAGGACTACAGGTCAGTTTTTCATTGTATTCCGATCGATTGATTGATAAATAATTTCAAATAGCTATATCCTTTTAGCTTTTGTGAAACAGATTTGCTTCTCGCAGTCTGCGGTCACTTTGTATTCTTAGCTCAGGTCAATCAGTTTGGCATATAATAAAAAAATGACGTTTAGAGAGAAAGAGAAAGTAAAACTTATTATTTATTACTGTACATTAGACAAAGCGAGACAGAGAAAAGCTTCTACTTGTGTGTTAAGTGGGGAAAATACTCTAGTATTCTGAATTTGCCCAAAACTTGAGATATACAGGGTGAGTTTTTTATCTTGAGACAACGCAATATCTCGACAACTACGCATCGGATCAAAAAACGTTGTGAATACAATTTCTTCGACTCGAAGGGGCCTATCTAATGATACCAATCGCCCACCCTCAGTGGGTGGGACGGGGGGCAACTTTCAAATTGCAAATAAGAACCACTATTTTTTATTGGAAATTCGAATTCTACGCCTCAAACTACGTCGGGTTTGTACGAATCTTTGTTTTGGATTCCTGACAGATGAATTTATGCAAGACCTACTTTTAGCGTGACCCAGGAATAACGACGTGGACGTAATAGGTTTCTGTTCGCATCGGGATGCTTGTTTTAGGTGACCCCCTCGCCTCTCACCATCGAGGTATTTGTAATATTATTTCAGTAAGTGCTCAAAGATGTATCCATCCACTTCGATGCACTTATTTATCCGCAGTTGGAATGCTTGGACACATCTGAGAAGTATGTCTGGTATAACCGTCTGGCAGGTATTAGTGATTCGCTCAATCATGTTCTCACGCGTTGTTGGCAGTGCATTATAAATTTGATCCTTCAAGTAACCCCACAAATAAAAGTCAGGTGAAGTAAGATCTGGCGATCTTGCAGACCAAGATACTGGACCACTTCTTCCGATTCATCGACGATAGTAAACGCGATCTAATACTTCCCGTGCTGCTGCAGAATAATGTGCTGGACAACCGTTATGTTAAAACCACATTGTTTGTCGCACATCCAAGGGAAGGTCTTCAAGCAATATTGGAAGTTCGTTCTCCAAGAAGTTGCGACATCTTTCACCATTTAAGTTGCCATCGATAATGAATGGACCAATGAGGTTCTCGCCAATTATTCCATACCAAACATTCACATTCCAAGGGCGCTATTGTTGAACTTGGCGTAACCAGTGTGTGGGTTTTCGATACTCCAATAATGCATGTTTGTCGATTAATCGTACCGTGGTTTGTAAAAGTCGCCTCGTCAGAGAACAAGATGCGACCAAAGAAATGGAGGTCTCGTTGTATTTGTTGGAGCGCCCAGTGACAGAATGTCACTCGGTTCTGGAAATCATCTCCATGAAGTTCTTGATGCAGGGAAACATGAAATGGATTTCTATGCTTCAATATTTGGCAAACAGTCCCGATTCACGACTTATGCGTCGAGTACTAACGTGTGAGTTATGAGCCACTGCAGCCAATATCTCAATTTCATTATTTTTTCCAGCAATTGTTCTTCGGCGGGTCCTCCTTTTGGGTTGTACGCTTCCCTCGGTGGAGAACTGTTGAACAACCCGGTAAAACGAAGCGCGTGACCGTACCTTGTCTGGAAATACAGGGTAACAGCATTATTGATATCCCTGTCATTTTCTCCATAAATGTAAACCATTTCAATTTTCTCTTGTACTGTTATAGTCTGCAACTGATAATGCAGTTACGAAATGGATGAACGTATTGAAACAATGCTTCACGCAATGAAAACAAGGCACAGGTAAGGCACAGCCGGTACGATATTTGTGGAGGCACATTTCCCAGAAGATCGCTACATCACTTTCTTGGAATCAACCACCGCATTTGAAACGAGTTCGAAAGATATTGGCAGTGCAGCGTTTAAAAAGCGACATCTTTAATTTAATTTTAATAACGTATTGCGGTGTTAATTACCTTTTTGAAAAAATTAATTAAACAAGTACATTACGTGAGAAGAGTTAGAAACATGTATAATAGGGCCAGCAGACGTTCAACAACAACTTTTGAAACAACTTGACGAGGTAGACGCAAGAGTGACGAGACGTTTCGACAGAACGACATGCATCTAAAACAAACAGACTATATCACAAATACAAAACAAAAAGGGACAGTTACAAATGTAAATGCAACAGTTACAGAAAGCATAATTGCAGCTCAACGAATCAAATTAGCATCACAGAGGGGAGCTCCAAGCTAGCGACCAATTTGAGTGACCGATCAAGCACTGAGATTTTGTAGCAGCAATGCAGCAGATGTTTGGCTCAATCCGGGGGCCACTAACAGCATTACACAATCCAGTAGACGGGAGGAAGCCCCCCAAAAACAAGAAAAGGCTGATATATTTAGAAGACGGCCGAAGAATACGTCTTCGATGGGACCAAGTACCGAACTTTTTGATTGATTATCAAAAATGATGTGACGAACACTTATATGGAATTGCTAAAAAAGACAAAGTCTAGAAAGTAAGAGAATAAGATATTATTATTATAGGTCAAGTTTGTTTTGTTGGTGATACGTTGAGAATTATTTTACATAAGTAAAGTTTATAGGTTAGATAATTAGGAAATGATGTATTTTAGATACTTACCTGTTGTTTAGAGTTAAGTTTGTTCCATTTTTAGTTCAATTTCAATGAAATGTAGTCATATTTAAGGTAAAACGCTAATTGTCAAACGTAACGTTTGGTTACCAACTCAGATCTAGTATGTAACTAGATCAGAACGCAAATGTTCCGGTAACGCTCCGCGATTTGGGCATTCCTGCTTCGACCTCCGTGAGTAGAATTCCTGCTTCGACCTCCGTGAGTAGAACACTTGCCTCGACCTCCGCAACAAGCAGAGAAAAAATTTAATTAAAGGTTATTTAGTACGAGGTATTTTCATTAAGAAAGAAACATTTTTGGATCCTGAATGCCTGTATCCTTTCTCCTTAATCAACGACATGGGCGACGCTTCCAGGTAACACATACATGACAACACAAACAAAATTTTTTAATTGAACACCGGACAGCGGGAGACGTTTTGGTATTGTCGAAGAGCGCCTCTTTCTTGTGAAGGAATTGAGGCATATGCGTAATCGGCACTACAGAGCGTCCCCCTTTTGACAAGTATACATCGGGTAGGACAAGAGGTCCACCGAACCTTATGAAGGGCGAGGTGACATGACCGACTTGTGATACTTGGTGTTCGCTTTGTACGGATCTGTATCGTCGAAGGGCGCCTCTGTCTTGTGAAGGAGTTGAGGCACATGCGCAATCGGCGATACGAGCGTTCACTTTTAACAAAATATACATCTGATAGGACAAGAGGCCCACCGAACCTTGTGAAGGGCGAGGTGACATGACCGACTTGTGCTAACCGGTGACATTTTTTGGGACAGACCATTTTTTCGATAGTTTTTTTATTTCTTTTTCTGATACGGACTGATATACATTTAACACTGACACTCCCTTCCCCTCACCCTCACATTTCTGTGTTTTGTCATTGTATATGCCCACCATGGGGCCATAAAACGAGAAATGGGTAATTCCGAGCGACCCAAAGAGAAACCCTGAGACCCGTACCCACAAACAACATACAAAAACATTACAAATTGACACCCCAACGTGGAGCACTTACATAATCACTACAAATTGGCGCCCAACGTGGGACACTAACCTATATATCATTACATTATTGGCGCCCAACGTGGGGTACTTACATACACATTACATTAAGCTATTGTTATTTTGATAAAATGTTTGGCATACAAGTTACGTCTTTTTCCTCGTAAAATCCGAATCTGCAATAAAAAATGGTGGTTCGTATTTGCGATTTCAAAGTTACCCCTCGTCCCACCCACTGGGGGTGGGGGTCGCGATTGGTATCATTAGATAGGCCCCTTCGGGTCGAATAAATTGTATTCACGATGTTTTTTTGATCCGATGCGTAGTTTTCGAGATATGACGTTGTTTCAAGATAAAAAACTCACCCGGTATAGTTAATTTTTTTATGAATATTAAATATGTGTTTTTAAATTCATTGTTGTACGTTATCTTAACCCTATCTGTGGTGTTAATTTATTTATAATATCATTCCTTGATCTAGAAATTGAGTTTCCGGGTCGTAATTACATTTTAAAAACGAAGAAATAATTTCTCTGGTGCAATTAAATTTCGAGCGTACACAAAAAAGAAAAAATCCGCGCACAAAGAAAAGAATGTTAATGGAAACTTATTTTTTCGTTGTATTAATTCGATCCGGTTGGGAATATTTTCCAAAAACCAAAACCGTTTTGTTCGGCGCACAAAGCGCTCTAAAAACGAGCAGAAATAGACACCCGGTAATTCATCATGTTATTATCATGAAATGACACACAAATATTTACATGTATTCAATTATGAGCAGCAACCTTGATGAATCAATTTCGAATTTTTTACCGCGGCAATTTACTATTATTACTACAGTTTAAATTGCGAATTTCTCGAAGGTAAAAATTAAATTAACGGTAAAGAATTTCATAACCGAAGTGACATTCACAGTTTCATTATTCTCGGCAGCATTTAATTGATATTACTCTGACATATAAAACACGAGCGAGAGTTCGTGACTCGGTGTATTTGTTAATATCAGTGATATACGTCGAATATTCCAGATGCCGGCTGACAATGCTTGAAACCCAACATCTCTGGAAGAATTTAATTACATATTAGTTGCACGATCACATCGACCATATCGTTAATTGAACGTTTGAAAGATATCCTCAATGAATTGTGTTGCACACAACTTTTTTTTTCAAAAACATGACCGGTTAGGCATTCTCCAAGTACAGGCCTTATATAAGAGCCCACGTATTCTACGTATATAAGAAATCAATACTGTAAATTGATACTTGTAACGTTTATAGAATGGAAGCAATAATGTAAGTCAACAGCTGTCATTGAGCAAGTGCGAACATGTTATAGGTATCGGATATTGGGAAAAAAAGACACGTATGCATGAGGGTTTCAATCAGACTCAACCTGCACGCAGATATTTTATTCAAATTGTTTCAGAATGTTTAAGTTCAATTCATTCATTGACAATGGCAAATACGGTCATGTCTATACGTATAAATATAACTTCATCCATGTATGGTTAATTTTAAATTGATTTCTTTACAAAAAATATAATTAAAAAACGCCAAACATTGCACATACTTCTGACAACAAATTATCACATGTAAAAGGTATTTCAATTATGAAACTTCGAAGACACGAGGCAATTGTTCCTCCCTCAAATAATTATTTCGATCTTACGAAATGCTTACTCACACACACAATAGATAATTATAGAAATGCAAAAATGAACTTTTGTATATCAACAGATCTACCTGTCGAGTGTTATGCAAGGATTTGTGAAGGAGGACGGTACAATACGTAATTATCAAAATGATGAATGAGAACGAAGTGTTGTTGCCCATTCAAATCACGGGCTCCAAATAAAATTCTTCGTTACTTTCGATCACATTGAACTTTAATTTTAGTTCAACGCTTTTTGTTAAATTCCTACAAGGCGAGGACATTTCGCAACGACGAAAACTTGACCTTTGCGTTTATTAATAATACTTCAAGTCCAGTTCGATAATAAATTAATGTTATTGTTATTTAGGCAAAAGTTAATTGCGCTGTGATGGCACGAAATGAATGTATCAATTTTATGACGTTAATTACGAGGTATTACTCTCTTAAATGATGTATTGATTCAGTCACGCTTTGACATCGTTAAAAAAGGGGCATTGTTGATACAGTAAATATGACATTGACTTTATGTTATAGATGTATTGTTGTGTTTGAGAACTATAGTAAAATAAAAGTAAAGGAAGTTCCGGGTACCAAATTATAAAAAAAAACTAAATTCCTGTATTATTTTTTTCCGCTGAGGTTTTAGGTTTATTTATTTATGTAATATAAAAAACACAAAATATTATTGGGATTTCATCTTCTGCCTTTCGCAATATCAGATTTGGTAACTTCAATTAACTTTAGAAATAAGAATCTAATGGACGTGTTAACTTCAACATATCTTCATCGTCTTTCAAAAGCATTAAATTACTTAATGAGTTGCCCACTCTAATTCCTTGTTTTTCGCAACAATAGCGAGAGCTAATAATCAAAACGAAATTATTTCGTCGTGAACTAAATTTTCAAGGCAACGGTCCACGAAATTGCAGCAGCAGCGGCTTAAATGGCTCAGAACAATTTACCATTATGAAATGATGTAACGCGATATTATCCAAGACAATATTAATCGGCTATTGGCAATAGCTTCGAAAATTAGAAGTAGATTGACAAACGACAAACGCACACATGAGTAACTCCGTTTAGTAGTAGGTAATTTTACTCTTTAATGCTGGTAACCACAGCTTGACATTCCTGCGCTTACACAAAGGCCAAGGCCTCGGCAACTACTTTTATTTAAACATCTGACCTATTAGCAATGTGTTAAATATCTAATTTATTTTAATGACTCTTGGATATTTGCATATATTGCTTTAGTTAGATGTTTGATGTCATGTTTAAACACTTATCTAAATCGGATTCCTATATAATTTTAAGCAAACAATTGGAAAAGTTTGAAATAAAAGAAAGAAGAAGGTAAGTTAATATCAAATCAACTCTCTTGTCTTTCCATCGCTTCATTTGTAGTGTTATGAAGATCTATTATACTCGCCCTAACACCATCCAGCGTTTTATTTAATTCTTTTTTATCTGGGGGGTGTATACCACCTTCCCAATTTCAGAAAGTTTGACAACCTCAGCAGTGGCCAATGCGTCGGGTCCTTCAATTAACGAATTAATGCGCTTTTCTGTCTTGCCCAAGTCCAGAATCCCAGAATCCTTCACCTTCTTATTTCTAATAGTCATTGGTAAAGTTTGTTTGGTTTCCAGTTTCTTCTTTGCTTGTTCTAGTATATTCGTTTAGTTCCAGACTCCATTTTTTGGGAGACATTCAACATTTACTAGTGTCTCTAGAATCTGATCTCACTCTGGGACTATACCACGTACGGCAGAGATGCTCGAAGTAGGTGTTTTTTTTTTTATAGGAAGCGGATTACCAGAGGTGTTGCTGAAGTAGACCTAAAGAGAAATGATTAAAGTAGATCAAAAAAGAACCCATGATAGAATAGAAATAGAATAGAAAACGTGAACTTAAAAGGGTTTGTTTGCACCAAACTAACAATTTTTACTTCAATGCGGACACGGTTTCCTCATATTGTTTATAGCAACGCGTCGATATTATGAACGCTATAATTGAATTTTTACGGTTTTTGGTGCAAGGTCGGCAAACGAAGTTTTTTCACGCGGTAGATAAATCCTTGTGTTTCTCCTTTCTAGGAAAATGCGTATAGGCTACGTGAACTACACGTTTCCGCATTTATGTTTTGTGCGGTTACATGCCCGCGAATGCGAAGAATATTTTTACATTTGTGTAATGCCAAGAAATGCGGGCTGTTGTTGAGTAAAAAAAAATACGAGAGCTGCTATACTTAATCTTTTAGAGTTACGTTTCACAATTTGTTAATTGCTTCTTCGCAGCTTTCTAAACGAATAATCGGTTTAAATTGGAAATTTCTAATAAAAGCCTGAGGATTTAGAAAAGAAAACTGATTTGTGGGGAAGTTATTCATCTATTCAATAAAAGTTTCAGTTTGTATCCTTAATCGGGTGAGATATGTTCGTATATTGGATCAAATCAATTGATTTGATATTGATTATTTCTTGAAAGCTGCAATAATCTTTACGATACCAAGATACTATGTTTTGAGTTACATTCCTTTAGTTAATGAATTCATTCTTTCAAGTAGTTTAAAAAGAAAACGTATTAAAAGTAACGTACCTTTATTACTTTCACTTTTACTATTTAAATCTTCACGTAATTTGTTTCTAGAATTGACCTCAACTTCTTATAATTGAACATAACTATTGCATAAACCTTGAAGGTAAATATTAAAGTGGGTGTAGATTTTATTATCTATTTATGAAGAGTCGTTATACCATTTACGACGTACATGATACGTATTAAATTAGATGAGTATCTTCGTTTTTTTCTTTTCGAGGCTTAATTATTTAATCATTTTATTAGTTACGTCTGTAGAATCGTCATAAAACGGTAGCCTAAGAATTAATTTATTAAATGCTGCAGCGGCACACACAGACATGCTCGCGGTAACACTCGAAGTTAAAAAAAAATAGATAGGCATTTGATGTTTATGAATCATCACGAGTGTATTTATGTATGTGAAACTGAATTATGTACATAATAACGCACTTTAATACTCATTTCATTTCAGGTATGTCCTATTTCACACGCTAAGAGGAAGTCAAGTGCTGGTAAGCATGCTTGTTTAATGAATAGTTATTAAGAGATTATTAATCACCGGTGAATATGTAAAACACGTTTTAATGTCATTTTCATACTTAACGTCCAGCAGTAAAAAAAAACTACATGCATTTTGTTTATTTACTTATTAACATTCTATCGCCTACGAAGTTCCAGACGTGCACGGTATAATCAAACGACGTCCTGGAAAAATACGGCTTCTTGCATAATATTTATTATTATTGTTGTAAAAATACGAGTCGTGACTGTACGATGCCGACGTATTTTAGATGAATTTATTTTCGACGTTCGTACATATATTTTCTAAGTGCGTAATCATTTAGAGTTATGGCGTTCCAATTCCCAACGAACCAACCGTTTTCTTACATGAACGAGCAACTGAAAGTTAACGTTTTAATATGCAAAGTGCTCCTCCTCACATAATTCTCTAAAACGTTCGTGGCAAATGTGTAAATTATAACAAGTTAAGAGTAAAATGGATTTTGTTTTTTTGTCTAACTTTCAGTTTGGCATAGATGCAAGCGAAATACAAACGCCTGACATAAATAATGAGTAATATACTATAACGTAATTAGCTTAATTGCACGTAGTAGCGTTTCCTTGCTCCGCTTAAGGAAATTTTACAACCATCGACAAATTAGTAAGCTGCACAGTAAACTACTCGATTTTATGTGAACAGCAAACACTTTTGCAAGTATATGTACGCACGAGGTGAAGAAAGTGCAGAAGGTAGAAAGCATACTTGATTTTTTTAGTAACATAAGTATTAGAAAGATACCATTAAGATAACGACTGTTAATTTATTTTTTGTCAACTTCAACTGTCGCTTGCGATTTATACTTTCTGTGCTGTCTTGGCATCTCCATCTTTCCGGCATGCCTAACAATTAACTTGTTTAATATTTATACGTTTATTGTTAATGTACAACGTACGTGTTGCCTACGCGAGAATTGGAAATTGTAATTTTATTTTAATGAATGTTCACAATTAACATTATGTCAGGATGTAGACATCTTGTTAGACATCGCGACTTTATTTAGGCAAAATATTTGCTGCAATTATCTCCTTACCCATTATGCGATTAAATGATATTTTTACGTGCATGAGTAATGTTTCTTAAATAGTTTGAATTAAGTAATAACTTCACTTATCACATCAAACATATACTGCCTTGGCCAAAAGTATTAGGCACCCTTATTTTATCTCCGAAAATATTACTCAGCAATCTTTAGAATTTTAATATCATATAGTCGGCAATAATAAACGATAATTTAATTAATGCACAGTACTTTACAGCGGTTGTAAAACATGTGGTAGATGGTAGTTCGCAATTGTGGTTCCGTGAATAGGTAGTCAGTCTTGTAAAATTTCATTTCATTATAATTTGGAATATCGTCATTTTTGGTCTAAAAAATGCCTAAAACGATCGAACTTAGTAAGCATTTACGTTTACGAATTCAGTTCTTGCACGAACAAGACAACAGAAATAGCCAAAAGTATTAAACGTTCGCCTTGTGCGGTACAATCTGCCTTGAAACGTTACGCGGATACTGGATCACATGCGAACCAAACAAGAACAGGTAGAAAATGGATAACTTCGGACCGTGAGAATCGAAATTTAATTCGAGAGTTACTTAAAAATCGAAAAAAAACTTCCTCCAAGGTCCCTGTCAGTTTATCCGAGGAAATCGGGAGACCGATCAGTACCAGAACTACCAGAAGAAGACTTAATGAAGCTGGCTTGAAAGGCTGTAAAGCGAGAAAGAAGCCATGGCTTTCAGAAAAAAATAAAAAGTCTCGTTTGGAATGGGCTATAAAATACCAACACTTTACAGAGAAGGATTGGGCAAATGTTGTGTGGTCCAACAAATCAAATTTTGAGGTAATATTTGCTGTATATCACCTGTAATTTTGAATTCGTTTGCATCTTCTACACTTCGCCAGTAAAAAGTTATACGGTGTGTTTAAAATCTACGTTTTTTTTAATTAATTGTAAGGTACTTGGAACTCCTGGTGTAGCTTACGTGAGGCGGAGAGTCGGTGAAGAATACCTTCCGGAATGTGGGTACCAACAGTGAAACACGGGGGAAGCAGTGTAATGATCTGGGGTTGTATGACAGTCGACAGTGTAGGCGATATATTTGTTTGTGAAGGTCGAATGAACTCCCACACTTACATAAACGTAGTGGAAACGACATTGCGGCAATCATTTTCCAAGATGATATAAATATAGAAGAAATGCTGTATCAACAAGATAATGCACCCTGCCACAAATCTCCAGTTACCATGAAGTGGTTTCAAGAAAACAATATTAACCTCCTGGATTGACCTGCACAATCCCCAGACCTAAATCCCATAGAACATTCTAATAATAATAACATCTAAAGCAATTTAAAAAAACGTGTTATTGAAAGAATGAAATAATATTATCGCAGAGGAATGTCATAAACTTATAAGTACTCTGCCGAAAAGAATAGCTGCAGTGATTAAGGGTAGAGGTGGCCCAACAAAATACTAATTACTTTAATAAATTGTTAATATTTTGTGCCTAGGAAATTTTATTTTACCCCACTCCAACAGATTTTCATGATATAGGAGTTAATGTAAGGTGCCTAATACTTTTGGCCAAGGCTGTATATGCATATTTAACTGAAAATTAATAGAGATGGATTTAGTTTCCATCTCCTCATGGTCATGCATTTCCTATAAAGGTATGTGTTGGTTGTGATGTTGGGAGAATCATAAAAAAATTCATTACAAGTTTTGAAATCACAATTAGAAATCAAAGTGATTCTTTTTTTTTTGTGATGAACGCAAGCAATTATCTTCAAGAGATCAGAAATTTATTGCCCACAATTAATAATAAAACATGTTTTACATTGAAGAGGTGCACCATTGTTATTCGTTCACATTTTCAATCATGTAGACATTGTTCTGACACGTCCATTGTTTCGAAGCGTAGAAAAAGCTGTGATGGAAAAGCACATCGTAATTGAATATCGTAAAGTTTGTTTATCGCTTTTCCTCCGATCCTACGCATTAATTGCGAATTCCAATCGACACATAAATTACTATTGTGTGTCATTGTATTAAGTAACCAATTATTAATAGGTTGATGGATTGTCAAGTCGTGACAAAGGCGTTTACCACCCGATCGTGCCTAGTCTGACCGGGTCGAACGGGCTCCTTCCTCTTGTGTACATGCAGAGGTCACCCATCGTGATAAATCTGAAACACATTGATGCAATAGTTACACCCAACTTTTAAATCGTAACTCTCGAATTACTTCCAATTTTGAAACCGAACTCTCATTTTTCTGATTACCTTTTTTGATAAGGACCTGACCTTAAAAGCAAAAGTTATTCGATAGTATCAGGCTCTTGGTTTGGTATGGTAGCTAGCTGTGTTGCTTCAGTCACGATTTCCCCGTCAAGTCGGGTTTGTTTCCATATTACCTAATGCCGTCAAATTATTGTTGGCTTGAGACGTTTAAATTTACTGCATTTTGAAACTGATATCGCAGTTAATTAAAATTATCTTGTATATCTATATTCAAAATTACTTTAAGATATGATCCACCCAGAGAAGCTATACAAGAAACAAAATAGAATACGATGAAGTATTAACAATTAAAGGAAAGAAAGGGGAATCTTAACTTCATTAAGTTATTAAATACTCTTGGTTAGTTTTATTTACAAAATTGTCTAGACGTGTTTAAGTTGTTGAGTTTTTCAACGACTCTCACACTCAGTGTATTTAAAATACATTCTAACTCGATATGAGATTAAATGTAATTTTAATGAAGATGTTTGTTGGATGAAATATGTCATCACCATGTGAGGTCCGCACGATTATGGTATGCTCATGTTAAGAAAGACCAAACCAACTCTACACGTATTATAATACAAAATTACATGCTCTCGGTTTCTTTAATTAACAGTTTAAGATTCGTTACGTAATGACATGTTTGTTTAATATTTCGTTTACTGTCTTGTTTAATATTCCACGTCAAAAAATATCTTACCTTGCACAATTCGGTTTTTTTTTTCACTTCTTATTATTAAAAGACTGTAATTTTCTGCTTGTCATTTACTAACGGTTTCATAATTAATAGCCCAGTAAAGTTACAATACCAGTTGAAATTTGATACTATTTTTATTTATGGGTTACAAACGGTGAACGAAATGACGGCGGATTTATAAGGCGTGGTATTTTTTTCCTATGCAATTTTATACGTATTAGAGAGATTGTAGTCATTTAATCAATCCTCTATTTTTCTTATATAACTTTTTTTAAATAAAAAAAAATGGAAAGAATTCACAGTTATCTGTTTATGTAAGTAAAAGGGAACATGCTTTAAAATTGATTAATGACTAAAATATAGTTGGGAACAATTTAAAGAAATGTGGTTTTAATTGAAATTGCATTCCTGAAAAATATTTGGGTCAGTCGATTAACTATCGATTAAAATGTCACTCGTTCGTTTTAAAATCACTTCGACCACACGTAAAGTTACAGTTAAAGAATCACACGATAGGCTCAAGCAATTAATATTGTAATAAAAGCTGCAGCAGGAAGTTGCTGCAACTAACTACAAAATAATACATTTAACAATTAAAATAAATATTAGTATTTTAGTGCCTCATGTCCATATGATAAAAAATAATCGCGCGATAAAATGTTTACTAATTGCGTTGATATAAAATGGGTAATAACAATATGTTTATAGAATAAACCAACGTAAAAACTAACGCGTTAGCGCAGGTAATAAAATTGACAGGTAATAATTTTTGTGTGTAAATTGTAAATTTAATTAAAGTAGATTCGTATAATTAATTAATTAATTAATTAACAACGTCTTAACGATTGCACTTAGGAGATTCGAGCAGGTAACGGTTTGATAATTAATAAATGAAAAGTAATAAATGTTGCTGGGTGTGATTTTGAAAAAATATATACATGGGAAAACAACATATTCTAAAAATAATTTATATATTAATGAGTAGAGTTCAAGCTCAAAGACATAAACTTAATTAATGTTGTATAACACAGGATTAAAACTAAAGAACAAGAACATGTGATATGTTAGTCAGAGTTGACTCAATTCTACATACAATAATCAACGAAACATTATTTTAGTACATCACTGTTATTCACACTGCGTATTTCTCTATTGCTTCGAGGTATTTGTGTCCTACAATAAATAAGCTGGAAAGAGTAAGTGAATGCAAATAAATTTCGTTTTAGGAATTACCGCGAAAAAAGAAAGCTTCAAACATAATAATAACGATATTTAAATAGATTTAAAATGACAGTAAAAATTTTATTACGATTTGCGTAAGCCATAAACAAATTTCTCTTTTTTGATAAAGCAGCAAGCAGCAAGCACCCAGTGAGAATCTCACTTCTGTTATGTGTGTATTATACACAGAACTAACTCCTGATGGCATTTAGTAGTTCGCAAAATGGTTATAGTTCAGTGACGATGGTCTTCTAAGACAATGGTACAGTAAATTGCGCTCTCGTTGGCATTTCCAGGCTCGCGCTTTAAATCATAGAAAATAATGCATCCGCTGAACTTTACGCAGAAAATTGTGACGTAGACCACAAAAGTACCTGCGCCGCTTATAGATAAAAGGATAATCGACTAAGAAATTGATATTTTAATGCGGAGCGATAATACAATTGATTCCATTTCGCGTTCGCCGAGAATTAAATTAAAGACTGGCATTATGCGTTCGGTAAATTACTTAGGTTCAGATTAAATTATTTTCGAATTGTAATTATGTGATTGTAATATTTACAACAAACGCACGATTCGTACATTAATAATGGCTCTCTATACACGTACAAAAAAAGAATTGAAACTCAATTATATTTTAATTACATCTATTGTTATGAATATTAAATATTTGCGCAGTTTTTTGTTATCCTTGTGTGGATTAGATTGCTCTATTTTCTATGTATACAAGTCAGCTTTGGCTACCGATGTGATAAATTTCGTTATTTATTGCGTTGTGTGATACGAATAGTTATTTTTTTAATTAAATAACAAAGACAGGTCTTTTGTTGTATATTATGGAGCGCCATGGAATGCCAGGAAATCCTTTCTCCGTACAGTCAATCGATGCACCTGTAATAACAATTGTTCCCCTAATGCTGACATTTTCTTGAACGTCACTGTATAGTACTTATACACATAAACATCTAGAGTTAATTCTAACACTTTCAACTCGGTTTCGGTGTTCCATTGCGTTTCTGGTGTTAAAATAAATGGAGTTAGGATGTTTCACTTTAAGAAGTGTTAATGTTGTCTTTAGAAATGGCATTTTAATCCTTGGGGTAGTTATTTTTATTTTTCAATGTGTGAGTATTATCCAAGAAAAGAGACAGACAGTTTTGAGATAGTAATTTGAATCCCCAAAGGAGTTAGTATTATATAGAAAGTGTCAAGCATTTCTATCCTTAAAGGAGAATTGAAAGAATCCTTACTGTTGGAGCAGTCACTTGTATCTTAACTAATACTTTAACTACTCCAAAGAGAGAAATATACTCTTTTTTAATATTGCATCTTTTATCTCTTGTTCTTTTGTGTGGAAATAATTGAATTCCTTATTGCACTAAAATATTAAGCTTATCTGGAGGAAGTGGAATAAAGATGTTTATAAGGCCTCGCCAATATTCCCCGGTATATAAAGTTTGTATCATCTATAAAGTCATTTGTTATTATATAACTATCTTAAGCCACTTTTTGTTGCTATTATATTTAATTCGCAAATAAAATGACGGCTCCATTCACATGCACTTAGGCTACAATTAGGCCCATTATACTACCTCCATGTTCAGCAGTGACTGTCAGCGTTCTTCGAGCCATCCCACCTCTTCGATGAAGCCAAGAACGTCCGACAGAGGGGCACTGCGAATTCCAGTCATGTCAGGGCAGAACTCCCCAAACATGGGACCTCTAATCGAGGCGAGTGCAGGGCAATCACAGAGGATATGCTCAGCTGTTTCTTCCTCTAAGTTACAACTTCTACAAATTGGGCTGTCTGTTAAACCAATGCTATGCATATGTTTGTTTGGTTTGCAATGTCCTGAAAGTATTCCTACGAGTAGACGTAGTTTTCTTCTAGGTAGTTGCGTGCAGAATCGTGTCATTTTGAGGAGGCCGTTAAAGCCTTTTTCGCTTGGGTACTCTTGTCTAGATTTACCCATATGTCGATATATCGGTCCTGGGTTCTTTGTTTCAATAAGGCATTAAACAGGCTTAATGACGATGGTACGGCCGGTTTGGGGCCCTAAAAGTGCCGTCCCGACCCCTGTCTAGCCAGTTCATCAGCCTGTTCGTTGCCAAATATTCCAACGTGTCCTTTAACCCAAACGAGTTGCAGGGTGTTGTGTTTGGTCACTTGTTCTAATGTGCTGTGATATTGGAGTATTATTCCTGAGGATATTTTGTTGCTGTTTAGAATCAAGAGTGCCGCCCTGCTATCGCAAGTTATCTTAACGATTTTATTCCCCGATCCAGAATTGCTTTTGCATCTTCTATAATGGCAACTAGCTCTGCTTGAAAAACAGTTGTCAGTTGACCAAGTGCTATGCTCATGTGAAAGTCCAAAAAATTCCTGCGCCTGTTCCTTCCGAAGTCTTAGATCCATCAGTGAAGATGGATATGTTGGGTTTGGGTGCATCTTCAGCGTTCAAGAAAACGTTGAAGTGCTTCTTGAATATACAGGCTGATTGATATTCGAGGACCATCATGGGGATCTCGCTTATTATAAGAGATAGAGAATCGGTTAAATGGAAGCAAAGTTGCCAAATTTCATGCTCAATACGTGAAGAAATATGAAATATCTTGAACCGTTTCTTCACAATCGGAAAAAAATTAAAAATTGCGATTTTCGAAAATCGAACATAACTTCTTTATTTATGATTTTTTTCAAAATCTGTGAAAACATTTCTGAAGCCACTTTTTTGCTTGATTGAATTCCGAGCGTACTTTATTTCTGGAGCGATTCGTTTTTGTTTCTCCAGAGGCAACTTCATTTTTTTTATGGGTTCTTTTTTATGTCGTCTAGTTGCATTTTTGTTTGTTTTTTTCTTCTTGCGCTTGCCTCGCCAGTTCGTTTGCGCCTTTCTTGTAGTTTTATTTTCGCTTGTTTTTATTTTCTAGCATATATTACGTTAGTTCATTTTCAAATTTAGTTTGTTTTGGGTCAAATCACTGTAATCTATTGTATTTCCGATAATGAGCTCCATTCTCTTTGGACCATAGTTCTGCCAAATTTCTAGATCCTTTTAATTGATCGATTTTGTTCAGATTTTTCTTCTCTTTTTATGTAATATACTGTCTTGTTTTTATTGCTTTTCTTACATCATATTCTTTTCGATTTTTCGTTTGTTTCCTTTTGACATTTCTTACATCAATTTCCTTTCGATATTCATTAGTTTTTTCTGTTGTCTTCGTTACATTAAGTTTCTTTGGATTTTCTTTTGTTTTCCTGTATTTTTATGTCAGTTTTCTTTTTGTTTTTTTTTTAAGTTCGCTTCTTACTTTAATCTTTCCGTTTTCGTCTTTTTTTAACAATTTTCTATTTTCGTTTGTTTCCTTGTATTTTTTATATCAATTTTCTTTCGACGTTCATTTGTTTTCTATTACCTTTTTTACTTCAAATTCTTTGAGATTTTTGTTTGTTTTTTTTTTTCATTTCCATTTGTTTTTTTAATTGCCTTCGTTAAGTTAAATTTCTTTAGATTTTCGTTTGTTTTCTTGCATTTTTTATATCAATTTATTTTTATTTTTAGAATTTTCTATTTATTTATTTTTAATTGCCTTTCTTACCTTAGATTCTTTTCGATTTTCGTTTTCGTTCTTTTATCAAAATCTATTTTCGTTTGTTTTCTTGCGTTAATATCACTTTTTTTCGATTTGCGTGTGTTTTTTTAAATATAAATTTCCTTTCGACTTGTGTTTTTTTTTATTGCCTTTCTTAAATCATTTCTTTTCGATTTTCACTTTTTTATTGACTTTGTTACATCAAATTCTTTCAGATTTTCGTTTGTTTTCTTTCGATTTTTATTTGGTTGTTTTCATTGTCTTCCTTACATCAAATTTCTTTGTTTTCTTTCATTTTTTTCGAGTTTCGTTTTAGTTTTTTATCAATTTCTTTTCGATTTTCATTTGTTTATTACTTACTTATTATTTATTCTGTTTTTTCAAAATTTCTCAACAAAAATTAAAACAAAATAGTAACTATAAATTCAGAAAGAAATGTTCTATCCACCTGTCTAAACAACAAAAATCGCGCCCATAAGAAAAAATGAAGTTGGCTCTGGAAAAACAAAAACGAATCGCTCCAGAAATAAAGTATGCATTTAATCAAGCAGAAAAAGTGACTTCAGGAATGTTTTCACAGTTGAAAAAATCTTAAATAAAGAAGTTATGTTCGATTTTCGAAAATCGCAATTTTTAGTTTCTTCCGATTGTGAAGAAAAATTTTAATGAGCATGAAATTTGGCAACTTTGCTTCCATTTAACCGATTCTTTATCTCTTATAATAAGCGAGATCCCCATACTGGGCCTCGAATTTTAATCACCCTGTATATGTAGGTGCAAGGGAATCGACCATCGCCCCAAAAAGAAGAGTTTTTTGTAGAGCCTCCTCCAGGATGATGTGGTGTCAACCTCCGAGACCTTTATTATTCCACACCTTATTTGGTCGCAGCCTAAGGGCCGATCCTTGTGCCATCTCCTTAACGTATATGTTCAGTGGAGGGAGGCCAAAAATGGGCTCTAAGGCGGCTTCACCGCAGTTGATAGACATACTAGTATAACTTGTAATGAGAACGTGAATCAATCCCTTTCTTCGTACATCAGAATCTGATCTTCTGATCATCTGTGTGAACTAACACCTTTAGGATAACATTTTTTCTTTTTTGGATTAAACGCGGCGATGAATTTCATCAATGCAAAAAGAATATTGGACTATTTAGAATAATGGATCTCCTGCTTATTGAATTAACAAATTTAATATAATATGTTTACTGTACGGTGTTAAACAGAAGTTGAGCTTATCCTTGTGGGATTCAGATGAATTCACCTTTTCTTTAATATTTATTTGTAGGCGGGAAACGGGAAAATAACAACAACACTAAATTTATTACAATTTTTCAGGTAAAACTTTATTTTTTTTTAGTTATCCCAAAAATGTTTATGTGTGTACCATGTGTTTCATTCGCTCAAGTTTCTTCGGTGAAACAGGCGGTATAAATACATACATAAGCTAGCATGGGTAACAGTGAGCACGTAAAAAAAGTTGAAGTAAAAAAATATATTAAAAGAGCTAATCGAATTGCAATTAACTTTATCAAAACATCGATGATTAAGCTAGAATATGATTTTTTCGAGCTGATAATTGGACGGAATCAAATTCCTGATGAACATGCACACTGTGAGTTCATAAATTATTTGGAAGATTACGCCAACGTAAACATCTATTAACGCGATAAACTGCTCGAGCTTTAATTAAGTTTTTATTCGATCGACGCCATAACTTTCCCAAACTTCGCCCGATTATTTATGCGTTGTGAGGTCAATTTAAAACGACTGGATTCTTCAGACACGACCTACATACGTTCTTTTTGCCCCCCCGTCCGTGTACATACAAAGAAATATTAGCTTGCAATTTTGGATGAATCGAGAAAGAAAACGTATGTATGTCAGTTATTAAACTCGTACTTCTTGATTTCTATAAGCGAATTAACATGCATAATTTCTTTTTGATTTTTCGTTTAGGTATTTATAATTTAAATACTTTTGATAAAATGAAGCGCGGCTCGGTAATATAATTCTGTAATTTGTTGTGTAACTCTTTGGTCAAGTTAAGTATCGTGAGTAAAGAGCGTAATCAGGCGATTAATAATTATTTTAAAGCAACTCGATAGATTATCTCTTATACGCATTTAATATTCTCAGGCATAAAGTATTACGTTGTACACCACCTGGCCCCATCGTATTTATCTGCTAATTAATCACCGACTACACAATTACGACAGAAACAATTTAATTAACTCATAAATACAAACGGAATGTGGCGTCGGGGCGAATATAAATAAATTTCGCATGAGTATCGAAATGATACGCAAATAAATCGGCGAAAACAAGCAGAAAGTGTCGACCGGTGACACTTACACATTCGACGACAACAGAAACTCGGTAAAGAAGACGCATAGTGTAAGAGTGTTCGCAGGTAAAACACCTTAATATTTACGATCCGGGGCCATATCGGCCTGACACTTCGACTAATGGCTCCCCGAACTCGTTAGGCTTTATTACTCGGGATGTTCGAAATTAAACCGCTCTAAACTTGAAGTATTGTGGCTTTAAGTTTCGAATCGTGTTCGATAAAAATAAATATGGACCTTATAAAGATATCTTTGCGAATAAAGTTATAAATCGATGGAAACGACCGAAGGCTGCTTTTAACCAGTAATTTTCTAGACGAAAAATAAGTATGCCGTTCAAAACGAGTGCTAATAAAGAAACAAGGAATTCTTATTAGATTCTGATTGCCTACTGCTTTGACTAATAAAAGCAACATTCACTTTTCTTTTCTCTTAATTCACGAAGCAGTGAAAACTTGTTATTTCCTGAATTTATTCTAAAAACAATAAATTATTTTAATTTCACACATAAATTATATGTAAGAGTTTCACAAACATTTCTATTATATTTATTAATCAACGATTAATGCTAAGCGTGTTTACCTTGTAAACGCATGTATATTATGAGGTAGTAAAAATATAATATGTGTAATGATTGTCAAACTGTTATAATGATTTTATAATTTATGTTTCGAATTTTGTGTTGTGTGTAAAATAAATAATAATTAATTTATCACAATATACTTAAAGAAGTGCTAAACAAGAAAAAAAAAGCTAATTTATTATTACACAGTTAAAAAAACGCCGCGTTATGCCGAACAAAATATTTTTAATAATTAAATGAAACGTTTGCCTCATAATTCATTTAAATGTGATTCGAACTTTTTTTAGAAGTAAATTTATTTTTTAACATTTGCAAGTTTCATGTATTTATATAGTACTTAATTAATTTATAAACAAATATATTTAATAGTAATAATAACAACGTTTAAAAATTCAATTTTTTTCTTCATGATGAATTTTCTGTGGCAAAAGTAATTACCACGAAAATTAATGTTGTTTTCTTGTATTCCATGAACTTTTTAATATTTTTGTCAGAAACATATTTACTCCACATTTTTTTGTCATTGTTTTATTTCATTCAATTATCATAACTTGTTTCGCACGATTAATAAAGATATTAAATTTTTACTGTGCTCTATAATTTGCATTAAAAATATGTATACAAGTATTGGGTCCATACTCAAAGATATAAAGTGTTAATTAGGTTTTCGTTCCATACGTATGCATATTTGTTTTCACACAAATCATTACTGAAATTAATAATGCATGATTGCTTCGGAAAAATAGATCGGGGATTAATTAAAGGTTCATTAATCATAAATCAAATTCATTAGCGCGTTCGATAATGTTCCATAATCGAACTCTCATTTATTTGATTATTTTACTATCATCATTTATCATATCATGCTTATTAACCCGTCTCTGACGTTTCTACAAATTATAACTTTTGTATAATGTGAATAGCGTGTGGTTAAATCGTTATACAAACCGCAAAAAACACGTAAAACTGGTCTGAAGAAATAATTCGATAATCACCGCCAAGGATCCGAATTAATTTCTTGTTTATTTATGCCAAATATTTGTAACATTTTTCAACGTGTATAATTTGTAACGTTACCGTTACGCTGTCGTAAGAGCGAACGATTTTTTTTTAAAATTCCACCTCGAACAATAATAGAATTCTCTTACCTGTCGATGTGGAATTTAAGAGTATTTAACCGATTGTTTTAAGATATCCCTAGATATTTAAGGCCGGAAACAGGGTATCTTTTGTCTCTAATTGACACATCCAGTGCCTGAACACGGCCGTCGAGATATCTGATATTTAACATTACTTAAGTTATTTTTCTATTTTGTTCTGCAAGTAGGTATCCTTAAATGGTACAGCTGTAAAACCAGCAATTCAAAGCATCTCTTTCATATATAATTAGAACCGCTGCAGATAAGTTCATTTGCCTGAATGTTATTAATTAATTAATGCGATTTCTAAGTTCACCTCGGCCAAAAAAAAGAACGGTTTCTAAGATGATGTTGCCTTGTGAAATAATCGCAACCTACGCACTTCCTGTATGTTGTACATCTGTGAAAGCAGCAGTATTTATCACAAAGGAGTTTAATTAAATGGACATTGAATGAAACTACAGTGAGATCTAACATTGTAGCATTGTTATTGCATACAGTTTTGGATAATTAATTTTTGAGAATGAATAATGCATACTTGAACGACGTCGACGTGAAACGTTTAACATTGAATAACTTTGAATAATTATTAAAATGATATTTTGAAAATGAATAATGCGCACTTGACCAATATTTTCATTTTGTTAAACTCAAAATAATTCAGGAAGTTTCAAGAGCGCAGCTCAAGCTATACACATAAAAATCTAGAGTTAATTCTGAAACTTTTTCAATTCGTTTTCGGTATTCCCTTGCGTCCATCCGTTTCTGGTGTTAAAATTAATGGAATTAGGACGCTTAATTTTAAAAAATGTTAATGTTGTCTCCAGAAGTGCATTTTAGTCCGTGCGGTGTGATATTATCTAGTAAAAGAGAGAAACTTAATTCTGAGGTTTTACTTTGTATCCCTAAAGGAATTAGTGTTATTCAGAAAGTGTCAAGAAAGGCTGTCGTTCTGTTGAAATACTATTCTTTAATAAATATTACAAAACATTACATTGGTGGTAGCGGTGAGATAGTAGGAGAAAAAACGTCGCAGTGAAGAATTCATTATACTGAACCTTAAAAATAATAATAATAATAGTTTATTGGTCCAGCAAAGTAAATATAGATTATAATTGACGAGTCATTGAACGTTGAATTTGAGTTCACAAATAAAAAGTGACATAATAACAGATGTACAATTCCCGAAGTTTACGGGGGGACACTGGCGTTAGAAATATTCGAAGCTTTCGCACAGATTAAAAACTGGAGTGACGGAAAAAACTTTTAGCGCTATTATTTTTCTTAGATGGGTCTGTTGGGCAAATATTTCAAAGTTTATCGGCTAATCAGTGTGTTACGTGGGCAGTAGCACGAAATTCTCTGACAAGAAAAACAATGACGAGGAAACACAATTTTACGCGCGGCAGCAAAAAGAAGGTGAGACGTTGGCTATGTTTGCCAATATTTTACAACACTTGGGTAACGTAGCGATTAACGAATATAGTGAAGCTACGCGTGAGGAATTGTTGGTACAACAATTTTTGCGGGGCATAAATCCCCAAGTTGCGGAGGAAGCAGCACGTCAGAACCTTACTACGTTACGTGCTGCTTTGGCAGATGCCCAGACTGCGAGAGAAATACAAAAAAAAAATAAATAAACCTTGGACAGGTCCATATCGGATTTTGAAGAGTATGAGAGAAGATGTCGAACAGCGAAAACCAACCCCTTTCCAAGAAGTGACTGATAATTTAGATAATTTATTAAGCGCCCCACTAAAATATTCTTCGGTACACTGTGTATCTGAAGACTTTCATGTAGGGAGAGGAATAGTCACAGCGTTTTGATGGATGGAATGAACTTTTACAGCAAAACGTTAAGATAGGCCAGGTCGCATTTCTGAACCGCAATGGACGTTACATCTATTACATGGTAACAAAAAAAACGGAGTTCTGGGTTACCTACATGTAAAGATTTGGAAGATTCTCTAAAATTTTTGAGATTTGACAAATCAGCATAGAGTCGTTAATTTAGCTACACCGATGATTGGGTGTAGATGGGATTGATTGAATGAGCACTGGGTAAAGAAAATATGGGAAGACGTGTTACTACTGAAGGGTTTAATATTAAACTAAGCAATTTCCCATGAACTCGGAGACGAAGATTCGATGATGAATAGCTTCCACGTGAAGGAAGTTCGTCCTGTACAAGTATCTTCAGGCCCATTACACCTAATCCTATTGTAAGATCCAATGAAGAGATATCTTCTCCGCCCACACGCCAACTGAAATTCCCACAGATGCATGCGAATGATCAGATAAAAGGAAATAACGTTTCAGAGAATACCAGCGTGATTTCCAGTCCTACAGCTATCTAATACACATCCGAAAACTGTGATGTCTGAATTACCTTTGACGGCAGAAGATCCTCTACAGAATTGTCATGCGAAGAAGACACAAGTTTATCCATTTCTCAAGATATTCCTCCATCTCTACCGGAATCTGCGATGACGACTCTAGCAAAAATCCGACGCTTATTACCACCTCGAGGCAACGTAAAGATTCGAGAAGTCTAGGTTTCAGCTAGCGAGGGATAACATTAAGATGTTAGGCGACCGGGGAAAAATTAGTGGCCAGTTATTTTTAATTGTCAGTCTGTTGAAATATAATTCTTTAATAAATATTACAATATAATATTTTACTATTGTACTTTAATTAATGAATTATGAGTATGTGCACTGTACGGTGTTAAATAGGAGTTGAGATAATCCTTGATGGAGAAAAATTATTTCTCTTCTTCTAACACTTACTTTTAACGTATCCAATAGTATTTCTTCCTAATGAGTTAAACGAATGTCAGGATGGTGGGAATTTTGGTGTTCAAAGAAGTTGTTCAGGGATTCGTTATCGTGTGGCCATATCGCAAAAATACCTCCGTCCTTTCCAAAGGCCCAAATTTCGTTATCACCCCAAAAACGATACCCATTGATGACATCATAATTGGAGTTGAATTCGCACTTCCTTCCCCTGTTGCTGACAGCCCAATAACCTAAACCATGATACTAGCTTTTACCTGCACAATACCTGGAAAGATCTCATTAACGATCCGTCACACCTCAACAGACTAATCCCTGCTCACCGTTACGATCCACTGCCACCATAGACCACTATAAATACCACGACATCCGACATACCTACTCGGTCTTATCGACTAACGAGAAGTAGCAGCAACACCACCAGCAGGAAGCAGCAACACCGCTAGCAACAGCAGCAGCCCTGAGGAAATTCTTCTGCAATGGAGAACGAAACGTCGGCAGTAGAAACAGTCGTGACGCGGTTCCAATCGGAAGCCAGTTCAATTATGGACAACGAACGCGGAAGCTAAATTGTTAATAATTTCTCCACCTGCATTTTACAAATTGTGTAAAATCTCACTTTATCATTTCTCTCTGGGTAATAAGTAGTATACATAAAGGAAAAAAAAAACAAGTATTTTGAAGGGGAGAATTTTTGAAAAGGAGAGAAAGGGAACAGTAAAGTTGGGAAACTGTACAAAAAACCATCAGCCACAAGGCCCAAGAGGGCAAGATGATAGAGTCACGTCCAATGAAAGGGTCGAAAATTGGAGGAGAGAAGAATAACAGCAATTCTGAAGGATACTTATCAAGGATGTAAAAGTCAGTGTCGTACTTGCTTTCACTAAGCGTCCCAAAAATTTCTCCACGGGTGTACTCAGATCATCCTCCGGGACGACTTCTACACCAGCTTCGGCAAGCATTCGTCTGCCTTTTTTGAATTCCAAAATGAGAGGAGGATCCAAAAATGTGAAGAGTTCTACAGCAAACTATTGGTTAACTAGAGCAATTTCTCTAATAAATCTAAATCAAGAAATGGATTATGATTAGTGTATACTTTTTTTTAACTTAATTATAACATACTGGTCTCTTAAGTCCTTAAAGATTGAAGTAAACATATCACCGATTGTGAGCACAACTTCGTGGTAGTGATAATTGCCATTTCTAAATCAAATCCGGTAAATTCTGTGAGGTGGCGATGAGTATTAGAATCTTCGAGAATTCAGAATTGAAAAGGCCTGCGAACTGCAACGTTTCATTTACAATTTTCTGTAACATTCTTTACAATAGAAGTAATTTGCGCAATAATGGATCTTTTGCTGAAAAATGTTAAGTCCTGACATTTGGAAGCTGAAATAAATTGCACGCCGTCTCGATTTAATTTATGCGACATGAACTATCACGCTCGTTTTTAATTAATTTATTATTTTTGCTTGATACATTGCGATACATTAAGGTAGGAATTACACAGTCATGGTTTTCTTGTTATACCTCAACCCAGCATTAATTTTAGTATTATGAAAAAAATTTAGGATTTTTTCAGGATTTTGTTTCAGTTTGTGCATAAATAATATTAAATTAATATCAAAGTTTAAGGTTATGGCTTAGTAGTTAGAAGACATGTTAACATATATAAAAATACATCGACCGTATAAGGTGAATATCTGCGCTCGCGTAAATACTCTTTTATTTTTATGCCATCTACTTAACGACCATTTTTCGCACGCACACACGTAATTTATATCAGATATTTACATTTTTTATTCTAAATGAATTACCTCTCTGGGGCATCGTTAGGTGTAATTATGAAATTATTTTTTTCCAGCTTAAAGGCTCGCGCTTCGAATACCAGTTCACTTTTTGCATAAATTCATGAAATTAATTGAGATATTGCGCAAGAGAATTCATCGTGTTAATGTCTAGTTATAGTTATCTACCCATTCGGATGTTTTCACGTACACGGTTTTAATTGAGGTCAAATTCTTTCACTACATCCCGCATTAGACTGAACACACAGTACACACAATTTTTAAATAATTAAAGCAAAGAAGGCAACGTTATTTTAATCTTTTTATTCAACAAAACAGTGTGTGCTATAAATAAGTAACATTTTGTAAGTAGTTATCAAGTAAATGCTGTCTTAAAGTGCCTAATGAAATAAGCACTCAATTTAACATACGTATATGGAATACAGTGATATGAGTTACATTTTAATAAACCGCCATTTCAAAGCCAAGTATGTTATGATCGGCTAAGTGCGAAATAATTGCGGGATCGTATTAGCGTAATTTAGCCGGCGTTGAGTTATAATGACTGAGATTGACAGTCTGTTATTTACGATTAAAAGGCAAGAACGCATACCTGAGCTTTTCGTGTTCGTTTTTCCGTAGCTTTATGCGTCCCCCCTGTATAACGCAGACCTGATATTTATGATTCCAAGTTATTTGAATAATGCCTTACTATTTTAATTATGCGGACGTACAAGTTAACTACCTGTATACCGTGCGTTTACTGCAAACTACTCCGGTGATTAATGTAATACTTAACGTGATCATCATTTACACATACCAACCACGTCAAAAATGGAAAACGCAATCTCGGACATACTAAGTTACAGTCGCGGAATCTAGGATGTCTGAGGAGTTAAGAAAAATCAAATAAAAACACGACAAATTAAGACGTACAAGATAATCTGTTTTTTGTGAGAGTCTTATATAAAAAACTAATTAAAGGATACACTATGCTTCCTCTCGACTGAAACAACAAAGGTGATTTAAACAGCAATAATCAGTAACACGCGCGGAGCCCAAAAAAAAAAATTGGTGGAAAAAATATTTAATTGGATCTCTCCATTGAAGTACGCTTCCATATACATATATAGCAAAATCTACTTACAGTTAATTTGAGTGAGTTGGTGCTGGCCAGCGGCATATGTGATGTGAGATGACAGGAAGATAATATGTAGATAAAAGATATCAGCTTACTAACTAGCAACGGTGCGTGCAGCGTCTGAATACAAAGCAGAAGTGACTTATGTTACTGGAGCTCGTTGCCATGTATTTACTGCGATGAATTCTTAATATTAATTTCCGACGTTACGAAATTCTTTTTCCATATTTTGCCTTAGAGATAATCAAATTTTTTTGATCACTACAGGATACAGTAAGTATAGTGGGAGGTTTCTCGTTCGCCACTGATTGACATTATTTGCGGCAGATACGGAAGTAAATACCGATCTTATCAGCAAGTCCACTTCAATTCAAATATTCTCTTTGCGCGTAAAATGCTACCGCGGCGCAAGGTATGGAAATAGTTGTGGCCATTTGTTAATATAAATTCCGATCGTGTTTTAACGCTTTTTGTGTCTGCTATTTTGCGGAATGCTGTCTCGAAGTGTGGGTGTAATTTCAATTTAGTTTTGTAATATGGCAAGGCTTTACAAATCTATACAATAATAGTTTTCAATATCCTATAGCCCGTGCGCGAATTGGATAAAAAGCCACACTCACCGAATGGGATGGTCTTTATGCCAGACGCTCAAACAAACTATTTAAAAATGACAAGTGTTCGAAGAGACGGCTATCATTAGTGAGACACAGGCGAGCACGGTGAAGAAGCGTTTGCATTAGCACCTTGCGATTAGCGGCGTTGTGTCATTTGGTGTGGTTACTATTTCACAAAAAAATCAGAGATTTAGTTCAGGAGACCAGGCAAGTCACCACATGGGTTCGTTTTGGCCAATCCATGTTCCTGAAAAATGTTCGTTGAGCCAGGTTCCAACAGGAGCAGTATTGTGCTCTGGAGCCCTATCGTTCATAAATTACTAATTATGAAGAATAATAACTACATGCGTTGTTTATCTCAACCAAATATCTCAACCACTCTCTGTCAAACTATTGTCAGCAAATAATACGGAGCAATAAGTTACAACCATAGAAAATTAGACAAATTCTTTGCTCCATTTGAAAACATCTATGATACAACTTAATGCGACATCAAAACGAATGCTTTTATCGTCTTCTGATCTCGGAAACGTAACACGTTATTGCAGTTCAGTTTTTCTTTTATTCCAGCCGATGCACAGTGGGCCAGTTTCTTCAATTTGCGGCCAAAATTACAAATTATGAAATCATGTGCATAAACGGAAAGTAAAATATTCATACTTTAAGGGTGAATCATCACTTTAAGCCATTTGTTGTTCATTACCTGCTAGCCAGTTGCCGAAGTGAGTACTTCCGACGCGTCTTATTCTTGCGAATAATTCGGTGAAAATAAGTGACTGTTTTGGATGTTTTTTGAGGAGTTTTAAATTTTTTTTGGCAGTTTGAACCATGGAGGATATTCTTCAAAGTAAGTACTTTCTTTTCATATATAATTTAAAGGAATTTGCTGTCTTTATTAGGCAGTGAGCGCGTCTTATATTAACGTGTCACAAATTTCACATTCAGCTTGACTTTTAAAAAATATCCCGCACAATCCCGCCATGATTTTTTTAATTTGAAGCTTAGCCCTTCCTCTAACTGTTCCTGCAAAAATTGACTGTCCTGATCTGCCCCATGTCTCACAAAAAAAAATTATAAATTGACGCGTACAGTTAAACAGAGGCTATTTTCTTGCGGCATAGTAATCTTTCTACAGTAAATATATTTTGTTGTGACATTTAATCAAGTAATCGTAACAGTCAATAATAATAATAATATAATGATAATATTCTTGGCTTCCGGTTGGAACCGCGTGTCTCGGATTTCTCTACTGCCGACGTTTCGTTCTTCGTTGCAGAAGAACTTCCTCAGGGCTGCTGCTGGTGGTGATGCTGCTGCTGTTGTTCTTGTTGCTGCTTCGCGTTAGTCGTTGAGTCTCAACGAAGAACGAAACGTCGGCAGTAGAGAAATCCGAGACACGCGGTTCCAACCGGAAGCCAAGAATTCAACAATGGACGACGGCCGCGGAAGCCTTCAAGTTAAAATAATGATAATACTTCGTCTTATTGTTGGGGCTGCTTTCGCTCAAGGAAAAAATAATAGATAAATGAATAAATAAATCTCAACTTGAAAATACTTTGGCATTTACTTCTTTCTTTTTTTTAGACAACAAAACTGCTTACACTTGCCTTGAGTTATTTAATGTTTGGCAACTATGTGGTCAAACTGTTTCCGAGAAATCCCAAACTTTGCTGTTGAAAATGATTAGCTGTTTCGATGAAGAAACTCTGCGACAGCATGAAATGGAGATCCGCAACAAAGTACGGCATTTTTGTAATAAACTCTCAAGAAAATGGCGGGCTTGTAACCGAACAGAAGAGAGATTTTTGAAGAATAATGAAGTCTGGTTGCTTGGCACTGAAACTTTATTGAACAAAGATGATTTGGAGGACCCCCTCTACTTCCAGCACAGTGAGACGGCCATCTTTACAGTTTTTAGAGATCAGCGAACGCTCAAAAAGAAGAAAAACGAAGGAACTTCGTGAATCTTCTAGCCCGAGAAAGTTTTGATACGCTATGAAATCACAATTGAGGTCAGAGGGTGTTTACCGAAATTAGTAGCCGAGGCTACAGAATCTTCACCATCAAGGGCTTCAAAAATTAAGAAAGCTTGGGAAGATAAGAGATCAGCACCAACAAAAATTTCTCCAAACAAAGCTTTATCACTAATTGTGGATGCAAAACTGCCAAAGGCACAATATACAAAGATTCGCTTAATGAAGAAAGAAAAAGGTGCAAACATTTATCCCACATACAATAACATACGAAAAGCGAAGAAGCTGTGTTACTCCAGTGGCAGTCAAGAAAATGTAACAATTTCAGAATTGAGTGCGGAAATTAAACTTCAAAGTCTAGTTGACAATACTGCACAAAGAATTTTGTTTGCGCAAGAGGAAGTTGTTAACACAATCTCAATGGACGAAATCTCTAGTGACTTTACACTGCTTTGAAAATGGGGTTGTGATGGGTCCACGGGTCAAAGTGAGTATAAGCTGATATTGGGAGAAGGCCACACAGACACCGATATTTTCATGATCTCGCTTGTACCTTTGCAATTACACGCAAACAAACGTAATGATGGCTCAAAATTAATTTTGTGGCAAAATCACCGTCCCTCCTCTGTGCGCTACTGCAGATCAATTAAGCTTTTGTTTCAAAAAGAAACCACGGAATTATCTCAGCAACAAATTGGCGACTTGGAAGCTGAAACTAAAAGTCTGATTTCTTTTCAGACAATAATTAAAGAACAGGAAATTTCCATTAATTATCATATGTCTCTGACAATAGTGGATGGGAAGATATGCAACACAGCAACATCAACAAGTTCAGCGCAGACTTGCTATTAAAGCAACCCCCAAAGAGGTGAATCTGACTGATAAGGCATTACAAAAACCAGTCGACCTTTTAAATTTGGGCTATCGACTCTACATGCCTGGATACAGTTTTTTTGAGTGCTTTTTGCATATTGCCTATAGGCTAGATTTTTGAAAGTGGCAAGGTCGAGGCGAAAATATTCCTTTGCTAAAAGTAAGAAAAGAGGAAATTGAATGGGGCTGCTGGTGGACAAAATTAAACCGGGAGGCAGTGGGACGTCTAATGACGGTAACACAGCAAGAAGATTTTTTAATTCGGTTGAAAAATCTGCGGAAATCACCGGAATAAACTTAAATTTACTAGAAAAGTGTAGCACAATTTTACAAGCCATGTCACCAGGACACAGAATCGACAAAGACAAATTTAAAAAATTTTGTATAGCGACAGCCCAACTGTTTGTCCAGGGATATGGCTGCTAGCATGCACAAAATTTTAATTCATGGAGCGGAGGTTATAGATGCGGCTGTACTACCCATAGGGCAGCTTTCTGAGGAAGCACAAGAATGCAGGAATAAGGATCTAAAAAAATCTAAAGAACACACACGCGAAAAATTTCAAGAGAAACGACAAATGAAGATTTGTTATATTGCTTACTGGTTTCTTCAGATCCTTATCTCTCAAGCTTAAGGAAATTATGTGGCAAGTGCAAGCGTAGTGATTCCAAGAGCACAGAATTTCTGGAACTTCTTGGAGAACCCGAAGTTCCCATGCACACAACGGAAAGTCTTTCGGAGTTATTTTCGTCAGAGGACACATCAGAATTCGATTCTTCAGACGAAGATTTTTAGTTTGAATTGTTTTTATTTAAATAATTTTAACCTCGGCCCGGCCCCGTTCGAACATATTTTTTCAGAAATGTTATTATAAATTGTTTTATTATTTCTTCTCTCTTGTCTTAATAAAACAACACATGTGTTTTTAATTTTTAACGTACGGAAACATCCCTCAAACTATCCCAATTCTATTAGTTGGTTTTTAAATTATTTTCTGCTTAACAGTAATACTATTTTAGACTGATTCTGCAACTTCCGGAATTTTCGCCTAACTTTTTACTGAAACCCGCCACCAAACTACCCCAATTCTAATAGTTCATTTTTTAATTATTTTTCCCTTAAAAGATGCTATTTTAGGCTGATTTTGAAACTTCAGAATTTTGGTCCTACTTTGTATTAAATTACACCCCCAAACTACCACTATTCTAATAGTTAATTTTTAAAATTATTTTTCCCTTAAAAGTAATACTATTTTAGGTTAACTCCGGAACTTTCAGAATTTTGGCCGGAAAAATTGAATTCTGGCCCACTGTGCGATGTTTTACGAATACGACTGTCGTAGTAAATACTTTCCTCTCCTTGGCTTATCAGAATTAATTTTTGTCTGATTTTCAACAGCGTTTTTCTCTGCTGTAAATTCGAATTGCAATTTAGCATTAAAATCGATACGTTATGACCACTTATGGCCTCAAATTTCTGCATTTATTTAAAAATAAAAAACAGTATTTGTTATTGACTTTTAAGAAACTGTTATAATGTGTAGTTAATCACAATTAAAATTCCAATAATAAAGTCGTTTTTCCGCTAGTCAGTCAACGACGTGAGTACTATAGTGCCACGTACCATTCATAAAGTACCAAGTCTAGTGAATAAGTTAGTCGGGATTAGTTTACAAATAGATTTATTCTACGACTGGGATCGACAACTATAGAAATCGTATCCGTGTGCATAAAGTACCTTGCACCTACTTTTAAAATCGTCGTTAAAAAAATACGTTTTGATTAAGCATTAGTATGTATTTTAAAGAAAAAAATGAAAATTGTGAAGAGGACATTTCTAATTTATGTTTCGACGTGAAGAGTTGACACTCGAACACTTGTAGACATAGTATTACCAAGAATAAGGGATGTTATGCATGGGCGTTAGGGGGTTTCGTTAAAAAACCTAATAACATGCGTTAGTCCATTGTCTATGTTGTGCGGAACCTGCGGTAATTTGCATGTTCGGTGCACTCTGGACGTGTTGGAGTTCATTGAGACACCCACATCCATTGTGTAAAGCGGTAATAATAAGTTTCATGCGAGCACAATTGATTCTGTGTAACACGTGCACGATGATATATTAGAATATCCTTAAATAATGATAGTATTGTATAAATAGACGGGGATCTGTCAGTTCTCTCGGCGCACGTAGAAACTATCCTCTTCCTTCAGCTTTTCCCTGCCTGCCTGCCGTGGATGAGAGAAGAGAGACTGTGGCGAAGTGGAATTACACGAGGGATCTCGACAGAAACTTGTAGAAAGTGCGTAGGATTTGGCTCGAAGCGAGAAACACGTGCTCTTTTTAATAGTCGAGATGGTGGTTTCTTTTTTGTTTCTGTTTGTAATGTACTTAATCGACCCACGGTTTTCGTTACCTTGTTTATGGACTTCTGATATGATATCTTTTAGCTACAAAACAAATATTATGCTTTGCACACATATATTGCTTTAAGTAAATAGATGCATAGAAAGTTTGCAAAACTGCGTGTTGTTAAAATTTCAACATCTCACTAAGTAAAGGTTCTAAAAACAGTATTTGATATAATATTCAACGCTCGAAGTGTTATGAGTTTAATGCTATCATCTATGTATATATGAATGACTGAATATAACAAACTATATATAAATTTCTGTTTTAATTGATAATATAAATATTTCCCGTTATAATTATTAATCAACAAGTTGATTCGTTTAATATAATTACCTAGATACATATATCTACTAAAGATGCTAATTTTATAGTTGTTCTCATGGTCTTACAATGTTGCAAAAATTTAATAAATTGGTTTTTTCCATCATTGTTTATAGACACGCTTAATTATTTACTTTTTTTATAATAATATATTGGTACGATTAACCTATGAACTTGCCCATGCATTCATATATCCCAGTCGTGAATAAATCAAACGTCTAATCATCATTCGCATATATATATTTATTTTTATTTGATCTCTGGGAGATGGAAAACCACAAATCGCCGCCCGTGCAAGACCGCGGCGTATTAAATAATAGATTTATTTGTTTTCATGCGGCATATGTGAATCTGCCACATCAATAACCTTTGCCTTAATGAATGAATTACAGCCTGCCCATTACTAACTCATTTAAATAACTATTTATAAAAGCTAAAAAATATGAATGAACGGGATAGTTGCGTTCGTGTACGTATGGGAAATAAATCATGGCCTTCAGACGTCGTATAATAAAATAAAAAGGTGTAGGTGAACACGTATGTGTGTGTGTGTGTGTGTGTGTAAGTAAGTGCATGCTGGTAAACTCTTGGTAAATTATAATGTACGAATTTGGGTTATGCGCTAGGAATAAATAAATGTAGTGTGTGTGAATTGTTTCTTTTTACGGCGCTTTTTTTTCCGTGTTTATGACATTTTAATGTAATAAATTTGACGGATAAAAATCTTTGCTTTTTTGAATAACGGGTTTCATATTTTATGCGTGTTTTTTTTTTGGCGTGCCTGCAGTAAAATATGGCCATCGTTAAAACTACGTGTGAATAAATAATTTTATGTTGATGGACGAGTACTATTTCTTTTATATATAAAGTGAGGAGGTGAAAAAAAAATCATATGATACCCGTCCCAGTCGGAATGGAGAAGGAATGGAGAAAGATCCAAAATTTATTTCCAAGAAAAACACTGCTACATTCAAATACATTAATTATATCGCAATGGAGAGAAGAAAGAAATCTCTTTTATAGCTTCTTCACTAGCATTCAGAAATCGTAACTCTCTTGTTCCATCTTCTTCTTCTTCTTCAATACCATTCAAATATTGTAACTTTCTCATTTGGGTTTCTTTTTCAGTTAGCATTTTTTTTTTAGTACGAGGGTAAATGAGAATAACAAAATCTAGGAGCCATGACTGTATTTCACGGACAGATGTATTAGGCACCCCTCAGGACTATGAATATATGTCAATGTACGAGGATTTAAATAAAACTATGTCTATTAAGATATTCAAAAGAACCATTTATTTACCTATTTTAATATTACGTTGCTCCGCCATGTGCTTTAATTACCTCTTAATACGAGCAGGCATTGTTGACACAAGCTTTTGGCAGACTTCAGCAGGTATAGCCTCCCATTCTTTTACAATTTGGTACTTTAATAGCGCTAATGATGTGCAGTTATGCTTTGATACATTACGTTTTAAAATGGACCACAGGTGCTCTATGGGAGATAAATCTGGAGACTGTGCAGGCCATTCTAAAAGTTGTACATTACATTCTGTCAACCAACGCGTTGTCTCTTTGGAACGATGGCAGGGCGCATTGTCTTGTTGAAAGTAATAATCTGGATTACTATTATGGAATAATGTTAGTATAGAGGGTTCTAGTACTTCATCCAACATCGCTGGATACCGAGCGCTATTCATGCGACTTTCGCATAAATAAGCTTCTCCAACGCCGGACACCGACATGCATCCCCAAATCATACTTCCGCCTCCAAATTTGACTGTAGATGCGATACAAGCGGGGTGAAATGTTCACCCTTTCTGTGCCGTATGTACTGCGTCCCTGGTCGTCCAAAAAGCTAGAATAATTAAGAAAAAAAGACGTGTTTTTATTTTGTCTTTTTAAAGAAATTGTAACAACATTAAGTGTAGTGTGATGTGATCACTAACTGAAAAAAAAAACACTTTTCAAACCTACCTCTATGTTAGATTCTCAGACCATAAGACTTTTGACCAATCTTCAACAGACCAATGTTGATATCTTTTTACCCATTGAAGAGGTTTTTCCTTGTGGTTTTCTGTCAACGGAGGCTTCCGGCGGGCTATACGGCCATTGAAATTTACTTCCTGGAGACGTCTTCTGACAGTTCTTGTCGAAACTGAAATTCTATGATGAAGCCACAAATCACTTGAAATGTCTTTTGACGATTTTCGTCGATCTCGCAAGGCCATTCTTTCCAAATGTCCGTCATCTCGAGTTGTGGTAATGCGTTTACGTCCACTTTTTTTTTATTTTCGTAAGAACCCGTTTCCCGGTAACGCTTTAACGTGCTTTGAACGGCACAACGCGAACATTTAATTTTTTTGCTATCACAACTTGCGAAAAACCTAATGAATTTAATAGCACTATTTGACTTCCCTCGGCCGTCGATAACTCGCGTGTTTTTGGTACTATAAATTAATTGAACGCTATAACTTAATTTTTTTAAATACTAGAGTAAATAATGTTAAAGAGCAATTTCCTCAACGAGCATTACGAACGAACTGGTCTCAAAATAATGAATTCAACAGCACTATTTGACTTTTCTCGGCCGTCGATAACTCACGTGCTTTTGGCATTATAAATTAATTGAACACTCTAACTTAATTTTTTTTAAACACTAGAGTAAATGTAATGTTAAAGAGCAATTTCCTCAGCGAGCGTTACGAACGAACTGGTCTCAAAATAAGAATTTCTTTTATAATCCAATAATTAAGTAAATTACCCCTATAAAATCTATTTAGATATAATTATATTTGTCAATGTAAGTAGGGGTTTAATCCTCCTACTCATAAATTTGACTGCTTTTAAAAAGTGGGAATTTACTAGGGGTGCCTAATACATATGGCCATAGCTGTATTTAAATTTGAATTTAAATAAAATAAAGAGCGTCAATGAAGCGGTCGGAATATTTTATGATAAATTAAATACAATTTTTCAAATAACAGTTCCTCTCATACGAAATAGGCAGACTAAATTTCCAAAGTGGATTACCAATGATACAGCGAAAACGTTTTCACTTAAAATATAGGTGCCAATCTGCGTATCACAATGATAAATTTATTGTATTTAGAAAACTCTTAAATCAAAGAATTTCGTATGCCTATAAACTTTATGTTAGATCTGTGGAACACATGATATGTCGAAATTCTGGGACTTCATTATAAACAAAAAAAAACAAACCAAATTAATATTACTGAATATATAGACCCGCAAGGTGAGAAATTAGTGAATAATTTAGAAGTAGCCAATGGCTTTGCTAAGTTTCTTGGTTCAGTGTTTTCCGCATCTGAGACTACATATGACATCTATTATGAGTCAACAAATGAAAATAGTTATATGGACTTATTTACATTGGATACAATTGATGTAAACGATATTGAAAATGCTATACGAAAATTAAAGCTCAAGAGATCTGCAGGGTTTGATGGTATACCACCTTATGTTGTTAAGGCATGCGGAGAATTTTTTGTTTATCCATTGCTTACCATCTTCAACATGGCTTTAAAAATGAACATCTTTCCAGAATCTTGGAAAATTGATAGAGTAATTCCGATGCATAAAACTGAAAATTCCAAATTACGTAGCAATTGTAGACCAATCTTCATATTATCCAATTTTGCAAAATTTTTTGAACAAATCTTATATGCTAAAATATATGGTTATGTAAAAAATAAGATTTGTGTCCAGCAACATGGTTTAATGGTGAAAAGGAGTATAAAGAGTAATTTACTTGAATTTATGCATGATGTAGTAGTTGCTGTTGAAGATGGTGGGCAGATGGATGTGATATACACCGATTTTGCTAAGGCATTTAATAAAGTGCACCACGATATTCTTGTAAGTAAGCTTTGCATGTTAGGATTTTCTCAATCTCTATTAAATTTTTTTAAAACTTACCTATACAATAGACAACTGTTTGTATCCTTTAATAAAATAAACTCGATAAGTTACTTGGCGAAGTCTGTTATACCTCAGGGATCAAATCTTGGACCACTATTATTTGTAATATTTATAAATGATTTGCCCGTGAGATTGTGTCACAGTAAATTCTTGCTTTTTGCAGACGATTTGAAAATTTGTGGCCATGTTGAATCTATTAATGATTGTGAACTCCTACAAGATGATATTTATTCAGTATTTGGTTGGAGCATATGTAATAAATTATATATCAATATAAAAAAAATGTAGATTTGTCAAGTATATGCTGAAAGGAGAACATATCCAATACGGATATAAAATGAGTGGAGAACACTTAACTAAGCTAACTGCAGTGAGAGACTTAGGAGTATATTTCCAAGAAAATTTAACTTTTAATAAACATATAGAGACAATAAGAAATCAGGCTTTAAGGTCACTTGGTTTCATGATGAGGAACACGTCAGAATTTGTTACAACGAGAAGTCTAATACTATTGTATTATCGTTTGTCCGTTCAAAGTTAGAATTTGCAACATGCATGTGGGCATCAAAATGTCCTAATTGAACGGGTGCAAAATAAATTCATAAAATATATATACTTCAAAGCTTCTGGAAGAAATCCACCCTATGAATCTTATGAACACATCAGGCTTCATTTCGGTATTTGTAAACTGAAATTCAGGCGTGAAATGGCAATGCTGATGTTAGTGCATAAGATTTTTAACAACTACGTGGATAATGCACGACTTCTTTGCATGTCCCTTATTATAGCATACTATAGCATACGACCAGGACCGCCTATGTACGGGTGTCGATCATCTCTGTCACCAACCTCCAGAATGTCAAAGTGATTTAATAAGGTATATGTAGATTTGCCATTGTATATTTTCAATATTAATATAGCACAAGCACATAAATCGATATTATCTCTATACTCCTAAAATTACCTAAAATTATTTAAAATTATCTGTATATGTAAGCATAAAACGCAACCCTTTTTCGACGTACCTGCCCGCCAAGAGAGTTGTGTATGGATTCACGAAGATGGGGAAACTCCAACATTGACCAAGAAGCAGCGAGCTGTGTAAAAAGTTATGTATGCGATATTCTTCAAAAGTTCGGGCCTAGTAAAGGCAATTAAGCCAGATGGACAAAAGACAGTTATAGCTAAATGGCATACTGAAAATGTTTGCCTGAAGTGTTCAGTAGAGTTCCAGATAAGAGAATTATGCTGCACCATGTTAATGCATCGTTCCATATGGCAGTTCTAACTCTCCAATTTTTGGCTAAAAAAAGTATAAAAGTAATAGAATATCCGGCGTAATCACCTGATTTAGCAATGTGCGACTTTTGGCTATTTTTTTGGCTTAAAAAGAATTTGCGGGGTAGAAGGTTTTCGTCAGAAGAAAGGATTGATGCCACAGTTCACGCTTATTTTGAAGATATTCTGAAAGGTGATTGGTTGGGAGCTTTTGAACAGTGGAAAGAAAGAATGGTCAAGTGTATCATTGCTGAAGGGAATTACTTCGAACATATTTAAAATAAAATCCTGAAAAATATTAACTATGTTTTTTATTCTCAATAAATTCGGCTTGACCCTCGCACCCAGAGACACAAGCACAAATCACTACATATTTCTTTCCTTCATTTAATTAACTCACAAAAGAAACGTCATCGTGTCTTCAGATCTATTCAATCTATCTCGTCTGCGTCTTGTACTCAGAAATTGGGTAGATAAAAATTTTATTACATTTTCGAACATTTTGTATTTATTTAAATAGCTTGTCTTGTCCAATTAGTGAAAGTTTTCGACTTAAAAATAAGTTTTCGTTTACAATTGGCTTAAATTCAGACCTGATGTTACACAACCGTTGCATGTAAAACATACCTAAATACTTATTTGACTTGTGAGGGGGTATTAAATCAACTCAGACTCCTTTTACAAAAATAAGAATAAAAATACACCTGTTGGCACTTTCATGTTCAATTTTTCGCCATTTATGGCAACGTAAAGAGCAAGTCCCGTTATGCATTAAGATTTACGCATGCCAAAGTAATTAAAATTGCATTTTGCTTCGACCTTGCGGTCCAATTATCCCTTGCAAACAGCTTTGCGGCTCCATAAATAATATCCCGAGGTGAATCAAATTAAACAATTTGCGTTTTCTCGCGCAAAAGCCGAAATTGCCTGGTTGTAGAAATCGCGGGAACATTTTCAGAATCAATCACACACGGATTTCGTCGTGTAACACGCAGCGCTACATCTGACCTACACCTTAAGGCCAGACATCAACACACACACACACACACATACGACTTTTACTCTCTCTCTGCTGCAAGAAATTTTAAATTGATAAGGCCGATGGAACGGAAAACACCCGTATACATCCACGTGAAATAGAAGAAGAGGAACGATGAAACCTACTTCGGTGAATTTATGAATGATGGCTCGCTCAAATTCTTGTGTGTTCTCCGCTTTAATTTGTCTGCATTTCTTCTAGAAAGTTTGTTTATTGATTGCAGGTGTACTGAAAGCAACTCGTTCTGAAAAGAAAAAAAAAGTAATTCAATGCGAGTCTCGTATACGAAATAAGTATTAATTAAATGGTCACGTGTACGCTGATCTTTATTATATTCGTAATGGAATAATTTATGGACCTAGTTAGTTAGTTTCAAGTATCAGTTTCATGATTACCAAATACATATCTACACACATAAATATCTAGAGTTCATTCTAACACTTTTCCAAGTCCTTTTCGGTGTTCGCTCCTGTCTATCCGTTTCTGGTGTTAAAATAAACGACGTTTAACTCTAAAGAGTGTAAATGTTACCTTCAGAAGAGGCATTTTAATCCTTGCGGTAGTTATTTTATATATTTGTATTTGTATATAATATTTTTTATGTGTTTAGAATGTAATTTCAGAAGTCTAAACTATAGAGGATCTACAGAAGAATCTTGCGGAACACTTAAGCTTGTTTTTTTCTCTAACAGAGAAGAACAGCTAAGACAAATTCGATTCAATTAATTCATTCAGTTATTAGTAACGGCAGGAATTTGAGGTAACACAACAGTATGTATTAATAATAACAAAATAGTATAACTTCTAGACGCATCAAAGTTACACGCGGATAATCAACATTCAAGGCAAGACACATTCCATAGAAATAAACGGTCCAACATTGTTAGTTAAATTATTGATTAGCCAAATCAATTATATTCAACATGCAAGAATTTGTACACTCAGAAAGTATAGACAGCAGCAAACTTTTTTTTAATATATTTATATCTAACGATACTACTTTAATGTTTTAAAAAAATGCGAGAACAAAACCTTCGTTTCATATTTGTTTTAAATAATCCTGCAGAAACTAATTTTATGGTAGTTTAGAATCAGATTAATCATAAAGCAAAAGGTTTTTTTTTTAAATATATATAGGAATTTGACAGGGTCCCACGGCCTCCACAATTTCAAATCCGGCCTCCCCCCTCGCACAGTACATATGACTCTTATTTAATTCTTGTAAAACGATTTCAGTATCTAGCCACCGCAAAAAAGTGACATTAATTAATAACTCACGTCCTTGTCGGTTAACGATTTCGTGGTAGGTACTTTTTCTCTGACCAATGTGTTTGAGTGCTGAACCGGAAAAATATATAAAACATAGAAAAGCTGAAGCCAAAGACATTTCGAAAGGAGAGGGCTAGCTGTAATTAATTTAGTTGGAAGTGGAAGGGAGGGAAAAGGCCGACGAATCGATATTTCACCCCTGAATTGCTTGAACCACGCAAACGTCCTGCGCCCCCTTACAATATGGTTGAATAAATCTGCGCAAGTCAAAATGGAAATCTCTTGGTGTTTTACATGCGCACTGTATTTTATTATGGGCGTCGTCCATTTTCTATCGTCCACTTTCTGTTTTCTTTTATATTGCCAAGAATGTTTGTAAAGAACAAAGATTTTAGTAAAAAAAGAACCCCACAACAAGTTTTACGTTACGTGGTAGATGTATAATAATTTTGCAAATATTTAAATTACTGTAGTCGAGTCTTTATTTTAATTGGTCAATTTTGTTGAGTTAATTTTAATAATTAGCATTCAAAAGATCCTGATCTATTTTTCTCACATTTTTTGGACCCTAAGTAACCTTTTGCGTTTGCTGCAACGGCTTGCTTCATACTTTCTATCACTTTTTTCCTTGATCTGTTCGCTTTTTTCTATATTTTCTATTTTCATATTACTTTTCGTAGCACTATAGTTTAATGTGTCTTTCATCTTGTTCCCGTTACATTAGTTAATCTCTAATTCTGTGTTTTTTTTTCTTGATCCTTAAAAATGGCATTTTTGTATTACGAAACTGTAATGTAGGTTTTCACCATTCGACAATTGAAATTACGATCAACATTAGATTCACTTATTTACTGCCCACATTCGATAATCTCCGGCAGTAATTACGGAATTTATCATTGGATGAAAAAAACTGATATCGATAAATTACAGGTTTGCTTCGTGCAATAAATAAGCCATTATATGTATGCATCAGTCACGGTACAAAAATCCACCGCTGCAGTATAAATAATAGATTAATAAATATTACAAATGCCAAATCGTTTCACTACACATACGTTATAAAAATGAAGGTGAACGAGGCAACATTTCAAAGTTTTTAATGTCGATTATTTCCAAGCATATGAAATGTATTAGAGAGAAGTAAACAGCTTGTTCGCTGCTAATAACTAATACGGTAATCTGTTATGTTGAATCGTTAATTTGTAAGTCAGAGCGAATATTCTTTCTGAGAAAAGAAAAAAGAAATAACCACCTTTGTGTATGTAAGGAGATTCGCTAACATTTCTTTTGTTAATACAAAATAAGATTATTTGGATTGTTTAGTATTTACATAACGAACATTGTTGCACTTCATTAAATTTAAAAGTTAATAAGTCATTAATTAATTTTCTTGGAAGCTTGTAATAAGCGTTGGTTAGAATATGATAGTTCAAGGATAAAATATTTTTGAAATTCCATGGTTTTTTTTTGAATATTGCTTTGTTACACATACATTCGCAAAACGTCAAAAGAAATAAATAAAACAGGAAAAGCGTCGACTGGACAGATATATTCGTTTAATGTAAACGAGTAACAAGTTTTAAATTATATATTATTAAGCCTATTCTGAGAATACAACAATCGTGTATGGCCGCCTACATTAGTAAAAGTGCTGTGAGTTATTTAACCTATTGTTATTATGAACGAACATACATTTGATTGTGCAACATCTTTAGCGCACATACAAAACATTATTAAATGAATGCGCGCGCTTAGAAAGGCCTCGTCGGAAGAGTGATTGTAAATAATGAGCTTAATCGATCGAAACAGAAACAAGAAGGCGTTTACGAAGACATACGTTTGCTTTCTTTATATTTCAAAGAAAACAATACAAACAAACCCGAATACGATTCAAAAGTCATTCTTCCTTATTATTATTTTTATACATTAAATTAGGTGTTAGCACATAAAAGTATATATAATTTTTAGTGATTTGGAGTTGGAGAAACTGGACAGCATCTGACAATACTGCCTATAATTGTATACAGTTATGTTAATCAAGATGAACGTGCAGTTATCAGTAATCAGTTTAATTAAGGCAACTGTATAATTTTTACGAATAATAAACCCTAGTAGTACTCGTAGCTTAGTTAAACAAACAAAACAAAATCCAGATTCGAAAAGATTTATTTCCTAATTGGTTTCGAATACCGTTTTAATAACTAATGAAAGATGAAAGTTCTGATTTACATCATTGCTTATTAACAGTGTGTGCAAACAACATAAAATTTAAAACTAATGTATAACTAGATGAAGAGCGGTTTTAACATTCAAACCACATGTTTTGATTACAAAATCTGATTTCAGCGAAGAGTGCGAACGTCTTACCTTTGATCATAATAGAGATTAATGCGGCATAATTATTAATTAAGCGGCATCGTCTAACATTTCCTTTTTTTTTCTCTTCAGGGAACATGTGTTTGAAATTAAAAGAGCAACAAGCTTCACGGTGTTCTGCAATAATTTCTTGAGCATGTTCGGATTGATGTATCGGCGAGCAATTACTTTCTATTTAATTTAATCTCTCGCAATTTAAATCGGTTGTAATTCATTCGTCGTAATTAGTATAATAATTCACTTGAATCGCTGATTGGTAAATATTTTTATTACTTAATCACGATTCGGATGAACACCTGTTGGAGACTACTTCTGTGTAAATGTTTCATAACAAACGTACCATTATAAACATTGAGTGTGTACACACGTAAAAGTAAAGAGTTAATTCTAACTTCTTTTCGAAGTTGCCTCGCGTCCATCCGTTTCTGATGTTTAAAATAAACGGAGTTAGGACGTTTTACTTTAAAAAGTGGCATTTCAATCCTTGCGGTAGTTATTTCTATCTTTTAATGAGTTAATATTATCTAAGAAAAGGGAAAGACTTAACTTCTGAGGTAGTAATTTGTATTCATAAAGGAATTAGTATTATCCAGAAATTGTCAAGCATTTCTATCCTTCAAGGAGTTAACACTATCCAGAAATTGAATGAATTTTTACTGTTGGGGCAGTCACTTGTATCTAACTTTATTTTAACTATTTCAAAGAGCGGAATGCATTTTTTTTAATATTGCATCTTTTATCCCTTGTTCTTTGTGTGGAAATAATTGAATTCCTTTGCCAATATTCCCCGGTAAATAAAGCTTGTGCTATGATGTCATTTGTTATTATATCACTATTTTTTACCCACTTTTTGTTTCTATTATATTTAATGCGCAAATAAAATGACGGTTCCTTTCTAAAGCAAGCATTCACACTGTTGGTGGGCATACAGGGTGACTGGTAAGTCGACGTATTCCTTTGAAGGCGTGTTAGGAGAGCCATTTGCAATTGATTTGACCATAATTTGCATTATATAAAATGTAGTAGTTTCTGAGATATTTTAATTTTTGTGTTTTTCTTAGAATTACACTCCCTACTACCATTTATCAAGAATTACTCAGAGAATATACAAGATTTTCGTAATATTTATGTTTTCTTGGTTAGACTACATAATAGTACATAGCACGCACCAAACATTAAGTTAAAAACTTTAATAAGTTTAAAATACAATGGCTGAAAAGACACTTCTCTAAAAAAATCCATCCTACTTAAAAATTCATTCTGATTTATTTCCAAAATTTGATAATACAATCTTGCAAGCTTGCAAATTATTCTAAAAACCTCTTTGATTTATTGCCTTTCGAGTGAAGTATAAAGTTTTAGTGAAAATGTTTTGCTTCCATTAATAATGTAACTTATACTAGACGTAGGTATGGATTTCAATCTCGCTTTACTAGACAGGCAATAGATTAGTAAATAAAATTCAATAAATTTATTGTCCAATTTTTTAATTATGTTTGATTTTCCCTCTGGCTCGTATGCAAAACGTGCTCTTTTTCGTACTTCCGTTTCACTAACTTTATTAGAAAAGTTATTCCGTAAAATTATTGCTGCTTCTTGTATTCTATGGATTAATTCCTCGCGTATATTTATTTTTGTCGTGTATACAATTTCTTTAATGTGTCCCCAACACATGAAAGTCCAACGGCGTTAAGTCAGGGCTCCTGGCAGGCCATTGTATTGGTCCGCCTCTTCCAATCCACCGATTTAAAACCACTAGTCCAATAAATTTCGAATTGTGTGTCGATAATGTGCAGGACATCCATCGTGCTGAAATATCATCCTGCGTTTATTTGCTAAAGGAACATCGTCCAGTAACTCGAACAAGTTATTTCTCAAAAAGTCTTCATAAGATGCGCCGTTAAGGTTATCAGGTAAAAAGTGTGGGCCTATTAAATTATTTCCTATTACTCCAAACCACACATTCACACTAAATTTTGTTTGAAAACTAGTCTCTTATTAATTTTGAATTTTCTTCTGCCCAATAATGTAAATTATGGAGATTAGTGATGCCTTCTCTACTAAGTTTGGATTCGTCTGTCCATAAAATTCTGGATAAAAAAAACGTTGCATCATTCATAGCCGCATTTAAAATGAATCTGCAAAATTCAAGTCTTCGTGCAGGACCGCCCTCTTGTAGCCCTTGAACTTTTGTATAGTGGTAAGGATGTAGACCTGTTTGGTGCAGAACTGACCAAACTTTCCGCTGAGATACAACTAAATCAGCAGCTACTTTCCTGGTACTGGTTGCTGGATCTTCATCGAATCTCTTCAGGATTTACCCTTCCATATCAGAATTCTGGTGACGGACTCCAATTCCCGTTTGAATTTTTTTAACGCTCCCAGTTTCAGATTAGGTTGGGTTCGCGCCTGTCTGGAAAACTGATTATATTATCAAATTTTGGAAATAAATCAGAAAGAATGTTCAAGTAGGTCGGATTTTTTTTTAGAGAAGTGTCTTTTCAGCCATTGTATTTCAAGCTTATTAAAGTTTCTAACTTAACGTTTGTTGAGTATGTACTATTATTTAGTCTAACCAGGAAAACATAAATATTAAGAAAAACTTGCCTACTTTCTGAATAATTCTAGATAAATGGTAGTAGGGAGCATAATTCTAAGAAAAACAAAAATTAAAATATATCAGAAACTATTACATTTTGTATAATGCCTATTATGGTCAAATTAATTGCAAATGAGGTCTCCTAACACGCCCTCAAAGAAACACGTCGACTTACCAGTCACTTGTATACTAATCATAACTTGTGAGAAGGTCAATCAACCCCTTTCCTCGTACATCAGAATTTACCAATAGACGAAAAGTAAATAAATGTGAACTAACATCTTTAGGATAACATTCTTACTTTTTTGCATAAGTTCCGTAATGACTTTCATCAATGCATATAGAATATTTTAGTATTTAGTGTAAGTTATCGCCTACTCATTGAATTAATATACTTTGGATAATACGTTTACTGTACGGTGTAAAACAGGAGTTCAATTTAAAGAAAAGATAACAATAACACTAAATTTGTTAAGCATTACAACTTTTCACGTAAAATTTTATCCATACAGTAAAACCGATTAGGTGGATAACAATTTATCCCAAAAAAGTTGTACGTGTGTATTTTTGAAGAGATCGAATTGTCGAGAGACATCCTGTTGTAAATCGAGTCGGCAATTTATCATAAAAATTATCCCTCATTATTAGTGCGTAATCATTCTGTAGATTAAAAATCTAATCTTGAAACTGTAACTAATACGAGTTCTCTTCATTGCTGAGAGGCAATCACGTGGAAATGACGATGTGACTGATACGTGTAAGTTATGAATAATTTCGCGTAGATGGATGGCCCAATCTGTGCTCCTGGTGCGTCGAAGATGACTTCTCATCTTCTTTCATCAGATTAGAGTTAATACTTCTTAGTTCCCATTCCAGGAGCAGGCATCGGATTTGTACACTTATCTGATGGAATTAAATTAGACGTCTTATATTATTTATTTACCTGTGGATACTCCAAAGATATTGGAAGCTAACGTACAACAAAGTTTTAACACTTGATGTTACGAGAAATTTGCTTCGATTTATGAAGAAGAAAGAACTTTCTAAAACAAAGTGAACACCCACGATTAATTGGTACGTTTCAGAGAAACTTGAAGCGGGTATCGAGTTGTATACCGCCTCATTTTTTATAATTGCTCCAATATTGCTAGAAAGTTTTCTATTAAAATATGTGTGCTGCGGTCGCATGAGCAGAAATGGGAATGCTGTGACATTACTATCTAGAATGAGCGGATTTTATCACTTGGACATGTGCCTGGCTACAGAAAGTATCTCAATGTGTTTTACTTCTATTTAAAAAAACGGTAGTCAAGTACCTTGGCTTTCCCTATTGTAAAAAAATGCAAAAGTGAATGTATGAGACGTCGGCGTCGTGGAAATTTAGTTTTTATTTAAAAATATGCTTCTCTGTTTAGCCTAAATGTACAAAGAAAAAACAATGGTATTTGTTAACATATTTGTAGAATTTATACAACTATAATAAATAGAAAATGTTTCTGGTAAAATATTACACATTTTTAAGAAAATCGTGTAACACAAATAACAGTAATAGACGTTAAAAAATAAGACAGGAATATTTAATTTAGATACATTGGTATGTACCTTCAAATAATTTCTGTAGCACTGTACCGAATTCACTTTCAAACGGTTTATTTTTCTTAAATTCATTCGTTATAAATAAAATTGCTCTCGTTGAAAATATCTGAATTTTTTAAACATTTTCAACAATTATTTTAATAATTTCCCCACCTCCATTGTACACAATATTTTATAAAATCTCACTTTGTCATTTTTCTCTTTGTAGAATGGTTATAAAGAATCTAATTCTAGATCTAAAAGGAAACCCTTCCAGAATTATCGCGAATGTACGTAATTAATTAAAACGCATTAAAGATTAATTTATTCAACAGATAAGGTTACGATTAATTTTCTAAACGTGACGTATACGCGCACATTTAATTTAATGGAGCGACCTTATTATTTATTTATACGAGAATTATGGACGAGCGTCCATATTCCATGCATTTTTTCATTTTAAAGCATGGAATGAAATAACGCTCGTAAATCAAAAGATCGATTGCGCAGTTTAAAATCTACAAGTATAAATAATAATATCCCACACGAATGTATTCAAGTACTAATTGGAGGGCAGAGTAATAATCAGTGTAAAGAGTGTAGGACAGTGATTTTTAGAGCTATTAAAATCTGAAGAACCGCAATGAATTATTGCCAACGTTCAGGTGTAAGCTCGATGTGAAAAAAAATGTTCTTAATTAAGAATCACGTAGGTTTTATTGTCTTCGTTAACGATTTTATTGTTAATTGAAATAGGACCGAAAATGGTAGGGTAACATTTAGCTTTACGAGTTTCACGGTTATTAGTTGATGATGCACCCACCGCACGATAATAATTATGATGTTATCATTTATTAAATTACAAAATCGTCCATTGCGTGTTTCTAATTACATCACTGTTAATCGCGTAGGACGGCCTAAATTTCAAAAGAAATTGCGTAACAAATTCGCCTTTATGTCTTAAATATTAATATTAATCTTCAAGTTGTAAATCGTTCGCGCCCGACGTTTACATCTCACGTGTAACAATGGCAAGGCGCTAATTTATGTCGAAACGTAATTATGCCCGAATATTCAAGAATTCATTCCAGGCAAAGGTGTTTTTGTTTAGTTGATTAAAACGAAAGTAGTAATTATTTCGACTACTGGAACACCGTTGATTCGGGGAATTTTCGGTCGTTATAACCAGCAATCGAAAACAAAAGAGAAGCAGGCTTGAAAGTTTTCAATTCATTTAAAAGAATGAAAACAACAATCTAATCAACAACGGTTTTCGTTTAATTGCAGTCTCCAGTGACTGTCAATAACGTAAATACTGCAGAGAAAGAAAACGTTTAAGGGTTCTATGTATGCGCACCCATATTGGCGGCAATGGTTCGGATTAACATACATAATTGTGGCTAACCACATAGTCTTGTTTCTTTATGCAGATTTAACAACGCGAAGTCATATAGCGCATTTAAAACTGCGCGCATAAAATTTCATTACATCAGCTTCGAGTCGTCTCCTTCCATTTACCCCGACACCGAAGTAATTTTAAAGAAAACGAAGCATGTAAATGTGCTATAACGATTTGTTCCATTTCGTAGATAGGGAAATAAAAAAGAATTTCCATGCTGGGAGGTGGGCGTTCGATTGGATTGTCTCGAAATTATCGAAGGTATTTATTTTAGGAATCGTCGAAGGTTGAGTTAATTATGGTATGTTAATTAAATATGCGTTAGATATTCGTTCGGATAAAAACCAATAACAAAATAGTCAAGTAAACAAGATGCGATTGATCCGAAAATAGGTATGCGTAAGAAAAATGCAATTATTTTCCTTTTGCATTTGTATTGGCCGTAATATTATAGGACGATACTCCTTGGCCTTAATTATCTACACAGAAAAATCATAGAATCTGTTCTTTATTCTCTGCTTATCTCCATTATTATGATTTGTTTGTGTATTTGTGTCTTATATGAACGGAAAATATTCCAATTATGATAAAATCTTTATAAATAAAAAATTAACCAAGATTAGAACTTGCAATGATCCTTTTTATAGCAGAAAGATTTAAGGTACTGATGATGTATTATTTGGGAAGTAAAAATGAATCGTTTAAGTATAATTATAATAAAGAACAGTTAAAAAAGATAATAATAAAAGAAACATATGTAAAAAACAAGAACAATCTAGTAGCAAAAACGTAGGTAGCTCGTATGTGTGTGTCTCAAGTTGTTATTTTTATCGGCGATCAGTAGATTTGCATGAATTTAATGGCAAGCGCAAAAAGTGCACGTGTTATAACTAATAACGACAGTATTATACGTGTTTATCGCCCAAGAGTACAATGTTTTATGCCGTTTACTTCCAAAGATAATAAACTAAAACCGTTAATCTACAACAATACAAATACGGTCGGAGTGAAATACTCTTGCAAAAGTGTCAAACGACGCGATCGTGTTCTCCAACTCTATGCTCATGTAATGACCATAATCATGTCCTTTTTGCAAGGCAACGTGTATACGTATCCCTTGTCACTCGTTTAAATCAAGCCCGGCCAACAAAGACGACGTTACCTGTCCGAAGCGAAAATTAATAAATCGATAAATAAAGCGTGGTCGCCTGACATCTTCTGCAAGGAAAACAATGACGTCGTCCGCGAGAATTATTGGTTATCCTGCGCATTTTTTCGAAAAACCTGAAAATTTCACTTTCTCTTTGCTTCGTTAAGCACACACGTTGTGAAACTAAAATGATTGGGATTTCAAAACGGGAGAGAGTATTTGTAGAAATTGCACTGTAAATCATGCAATTTTTTTCAAATTTCCGTCAATCATTTCACTGCAAGTACTTACGAGACTACGACTTTAAAACAGTAGCAGATATTGACACGTTATTTGCATTAGTAAGTACTAAGTAATTACGGCGCTGCGACTTTCAAATTCAAAGTGATTTATTGTTTAATTGCGGCTTTTCCATTTGTACTAACAGTTGCTAATTTAAAGATAACATCGAAGGCTGTAAAACACATTCGAAAGTAATTCTTTGGAGGATCGTTTAATGCAATTAACATTGCGATTTTTTTTTGTAATCAAATACTTTTAAATTTGATCACTCTTACTGGGTCTTCCAAGTTGGTTGCTTCAACTCCAAGCTATTTTATTTTCTGAAAAAATATTCGATATGAAACTGGATCAAGTCTCAACGATTAACAAGAAGCGGCAGCAGGCATGAGGAACTTCTGCTGCAATGAAGAACGTAACATCACCAGTACTATACAGCAATGTGACACAATTTTGGAATATCAGTTTCCTCCAATCTGCTTTAAAATAATTATTATTTATAAGAAACATAAAATGTTTCTAATTTAATAAACCCTGATTAAAAACACATATTTATTATTGTCTCACATCCTAACGTAATACTTTTGATATGTCACCTTTTTGTTTTAGAAAGGCGTGGGTGCCCCAATCAGAAAATCTAGAACGTATTTTTTTCTCTCTCTGCTTATCTATTGCAGTGCTATTTTCAGGGTTACAGCAGATGCTTGCTCAATTAATATTTGACTTGATATTAATAATAGGCAAAAAAAAAACAACGTACTGTTACATTCTCGCCTTTGTTGGCACTGAAAGGGAACAAGACCGGCAATTAAATAAGACAATGAAAGTGTTAGGATTGAAAAGGCAAGCGAGCATTCGTATTTGTATATTGTCATAAACCATTAGACCACATGGCGCGCGCGCTCCAAAAAAGAACAATTCATTCACACACAGTCGAATAATTGAGCGTTCAGATAATAACTGGTTTCTCATTCATAACGATCACGAATGCGACGTCTGTAATTTCAACTAAAAACACTGATATGTTGTAGGTACAAATTATAAAAAAAATAAGAAATTAATTGCCATTGCTCAATGGAATCTGTAAATTTGATAAATAGGAGTTTGAATTTCTTCATTCTAGCAAAATTTATTAATAAGTGCATCTTTCATAATTATTTTAAAATCTGCTAATAAATAGTAAATTAGGAGGGAATCCAAAATCCGGAACGAAAATCTTTCCCCTATACTTCACGAAATTATACTATCAGAAAATATGAAGAATAATTTTGGGCAAAAAAAGAAAAGGGGAAAACAAACTCATCATTCTCCTAATTTGCTTTAATAGGGCGACCTATAACTACCAACATCATGCGACCAACTAAAATACCGACAACCATTGAGGATCAATAATTACTGGAGACTGAAATACTATGGAAAATGGCCTGAAGTGACCAAGTTAACAAAAATACTTAGTTTGCTTTATCAGGACGAACATCATGCGACTACTTAATAAATCGTCAGTCATTGAGGATCAATAATAACTAGAGACTGAAGTACTGTGGAAGATGGCCTGGAGTGACGAAGTTAATGAAAATACGAAGCGAAGACATAACAAAAGCTTCAGAAATGGAACTTATGAATACTATAACCAACTTAAACGAAAGCTTTAGAAAAATAACTAATAATAAACTGAAGCTCATTAACAATTCATCTTAGATGCATTATGAATGGTAATCAATACAAAAGGAAAAAAGAGAAAATGCATAAGTAGAAGACATGAAACATGTAGACAGATTGAAGGGAAATATGAGGAGAATCGTAGAAGAACTGAAAACAACAAATTATCCTACATTTGGATTCAGACCAACGATACCCAATTCTAAAAGTTTGTAGTAAATTGGTAGGGGTTCCTAGAAAGAGAGAACAAAATCTGAAACAAAAAGCTTTCTCTTGTGCTTCACGAGATTATACTATCAGATAATAGGAAGATAGTTTTGAATTAAATAATTTAGCGAAATTGTTTTTGGGAAAAAAAGAAAAGGGCAAAGCAAACTCATCATTCTCTTAGTTTCGTTTAACACAACGAACTATAACTACCAACATCATGCGACCAATTAAAATATCGATAACCTTTGAGGATCAATAATTACTGGAGATTGAAATACTATGGAAGATGGCCTGAAGTGATCAAGTTAACAAAAATACTTAGTTTGCTTTATCACGACCAACATCATGCGACTAATTAATAAATCGATAGTCATTGAGGATTAATAATTACTGGAGACTGAAGTACTGTGGAAGATAGCCTAAAGTGACTAGGTTAATGAAAATACGAAGTGAAGACATAACAAATGCTTCAGAAAAGGATCTAATGAATACCATAACCAACTCAAACGAAAGCTTTAGAAAAAGAACTGGTGATAACCTGAAGCTCACTAACAATTCATCTAGGTTCTTAGATGCATTATGAATGGTAGTCAATACAAAAGCAAAAAAGAAAAAGTACGTAAGAAGACCAAGAAAAATGTAAAAAGATTGAAGGGAAATATGAGGAGAATTGTAGAAGAACTGAAAACAACAAATTATCGTAGATTTGGATTTAAACAAACAATACCCAATTCTAAAGGTTTGTAGTAAATTGGGAGGGAATCCCAGCAAGAGAGAACAAAATCTGGAACGAAAATATTTTCATTGTACTTCATGAAATTACACTATCAAAAAAGAGGAAGATAGTTTTGAATTAAATAATTTAGCGAAATTGTTTTTGCCAAGAAAGAAAAGAAACGGGCAAAGTAAACCAATCATTCTCTTAGTTTGCTTTATCAGAACCAACTATAACTACCGACATCATGCGATCAATTAATAAATCGATAATCAATTAGAATCAATAATTACTGGAGGCTAAAGTACCGTGGAAGGTGGCCTGAAGTGACCAAGTTAACAAAAATACTTAGTTTGCTTTATCAGGACCACCTATAACTAAACATCATGGGACCAATTAATTAATCTTTAATCATTGAGTATTAATAATTACTGGAGACTGAAGTACTGTGGAAAATGGCCTGAAGTGATTAAGTTAATGAAAATACGAAGCGAAGACATAACAAATGCTTCAGAAAAAGATCTAATGAATACCATAACTAACTTAAACGAAAGCTTTATAAAAAAATCTAAAAATGTGAACCGAAGACATAACAAATCCAGATGATGCCTTGACCAACTCAAACGAAAGCTTTAGAAATAGAATTAATGATAAACCGAAGGTAACTAACAATTCATCGAATTTCTTAGATGCATTATGAATGAGAAGCAATATAAAATCAAAACAGAAAAAATACACGAGAAGAAGGCCGAGATCGAGAGGAGAATCGTAGAAGAACTGAAAAGAACAAATTATAGTAGATTTGGATTCAAACTAATACCCAATTCTAAAGGTCTGAAACCCATAAAAGCAACGGGAAAAAAGTAACAAGTAGAAAGAGGAAAACAAGAAATTTGTATTTACTTTACATAGTTAACTATTCGCAAGTCCACAGTAATTATTGATACCACCAAATCTATAATAATTATATTTTCAGTACTTGCAATCTGGGCGTAGAAACTCTCACATTTTTCAGTAGTATTTCTGACCACTAGGAATATATTAACGTCGACTGGTAAGAGGTATTAATTTAACTTCAAGTTTATAATATGGAAACGGAAGCAATTTCAATATATTAAAGTTTTTACTTGACGTTTCGCGAACTGGGTTGTTTGCTTTATTAAAAGTGAAGAAAGTTTTTTTTTGGCAGTGTTTACTTCCTTCCCTTTTTTGTTGTTCTTTTGCCCTTTGCCTATCCTTACAGATATTCATTCTCATTTAACGTTCTTATTCATCTTGATGTTTGTATTTTGCTAGTTTTTTCAGCTTAAATATTTGGTCACCCTTTATTTGTGGCTGCTTGTTTTCTCCCTTTCGGGTCACTAACAAGGGAAGTATCCTAACCCGAAAATTCAAAAAAATTTGAAACTTTGTGGGTTAGTAGTTCACCTTAGGGTAAGTACTTATCGGCCCAAAGGTAAAAGTAGTCCACTTCGGGTGGAGTGCAGCTAAATTTTGTTAACACTCGGAAAAAAAATTTAGGGGATGAAAACACGTTTCACACTTTCTATGATTTTGAGTACTTGGTGACCTTAATGTCGGAGCGCTTAAATGCTAATGTTACATATCAAAGCATTAATTTAGAAGTGGTATGTGAAAGTCATATTTAAATATTAATTTCGATTACAATTCAGAAATCTAGGCATATCTTTATCATATTACTAATCTAACGCACGTATAAGTACATAATTGAAAAGGCAAACAGAGCAAAACATTTATTTGATTAACAATAAATACAAAAGGTAGTAATAAATCCAGTTACATGTGATGAAAACGATATTCTTGGAAAAAGTGGTCGAAGCATGGAAACCTATTACACCACCCACAACGTATTAAAGCTTCAGCTCCACAAACATCAAGATCGAACTAAACTATCTGAAAATGCAAAACTGACGGGATGATCGAATTTATTTGGTTTGTTGATAATATATCCACTTTTGTACCTACTGTAGACAAACAAATTTATATATCTTGGAGCCGAGAGTTGATTGTGTATAAGTGATTGTAATTTTAGGACGTTATTTCTTGCATGTAAATCTATGTCAAATTGTGCAAGAACTACTTGATCGGAGAATGCTTTTACGAAACCTTTCCAAACTCGAAAACCATATACACCCTTAGGTTGGATCATCCCTGTAGTTTTGTTTTGGTATTCTAAATATTTCAATATCTTTATATTCATTTGGCGGTACTTTTTGCTGTAAAGTAGCGGGACAATGACTTGCCCATGAATCTAATAGTAATATACTGACTTGTGTTTGGTATAAACACATCCAAAAACGAACTTGTGAATAATTCGTTAGTTAACTTTCCAGACGATGATGCTTTTGCCACTACATTTGTTGAATGAAATAATTATTCGCAGAAAACCGAAAATCGCAGAAATTTCGAAGGGCGCTTTTCCCCGCTTAAATCGTTTTTGGGCCGATACAAAAAATGGCTTCGTGCTTACCTTAAGGTGAACTACTAACCCACAAAGTTTCAAATTTTTTTGATTTTTCGGGTTAATATACTTCCCTTGTAAGTTAGACATGTGCTTCTGTTGTTTAATACTATTTTTACTATTATCTCTATTTCAAAATTTTCTCAAGGTAGTCGCGTTTTCAGTTTGGTCGTTCATTACTTGCTCGGTTAAAATTTTCTCATGCTCTCAACATATGGATATCAGGAGGAAACTTTCTGACTTCTTAGACCTTTGCTGACAATTCGAAAAGCTGCAATAATGTTATTTATATCAATGAATTTAAGGTAGATACCTTTTGCAAAAGTAGTATTTTTACCTAAGTTGTTCCCGAAATATTGTATATATATAATAAAATTTTCCCAATGAAATTATTGTATTAAACGGTATTTATTTTCGAGATTGTAGAAATATTACAACATGAATCTGTTAATTGCGATGACTGCATTTGAAGTGTGGGAATAACTTCTTTTGCCCATCTGCGTCAACAGATCGCAAACTGGAGGTCTTATTAACATTAGAATGCCGTGTAAATGTTTTCTAACCTAATAACATACGGCAGTTTCTAATTACGCGCAGATATTAAGAAAAACAAGACTGAAATTGAATTACACGTAGTATATCGGAGGACTTAATTATCGCAGCAGAGCAGGCAGAAGTAAGATTTGCAGCTCATAACGGTACTGACATTTATAGTTATGTGTAATTTATTCCGAGCTAACAGCCTAGGAGCTTATTTGACTTTGTTTTAGACGCTTTTTATGCGTTTTAAATTAGTCCGGACGGCAACGGGCGGTCTCTGATATTAGTAGTTGGACGTTCGAAAATACAAATGTTGAAAGTACCAACAAAAAAGTGATTAAGTAAACGACTTAAATGGCAGCGCGTTCTTAATTGGAAACCCATAAAATTTATGATTGCGTCTGTTACTTCTTCTTCCATTTGATATTTTAATACTTTAACGCCTCCATTTCGGAATAATATCGCATTAATAAGCTTGTATTTTATGGTAATGAGATGTTAATTATATTGTACTAAACAGAACAAAAAATTGCAAAGCTTTAAAAACAAGGCAGGCATATACCTAACTTAATCGATTTGCATCATTAATAAACCTAATAAACCCATGTTGTTGTTTTTTAATTGTAACAAATTAAGATAAATAAACTGAACAATGAATGAACAATTAACCCCCCTCATCCATCCTCAGGAAATTATTTTTTTAAACTTTCTTATCTTGATATACATTCTCCTAAGTAAAAGCAGAAGTGAGCTAGAAATGTAATTTTTTTTTATTGTTCCAAAAACAACAATCTTATTATGCAATTATCAGTTCCTATTATTAAGTACTAACGCTATGGTATCACGTGTCATCTTAAATAATTCACCCATAAATCGTGTGAGTAATAATAAATGCATAGATTTTACAATTTCTTCTTGATTAATTCGTTTCCCAAGCTCAGCTGCATTCAACCTGAAGGTGTACGTACATAATTAATTAATGAATTCAACACCGCAGCGGGATTTTTTTTTACTCCTGCTATTACAACATGTTTAAAATCGAAAAAGTTTATGTACGTGAACATGTTAGAACACCTTATTATCTACAATATATTTTACAATAGCCATGTGAAATAGCTGCATTGAAATGTTGTCTCATTAAAATGCATAGCAAGTAAGTAGTAGGTATAATAAATAACTAGTTATTCATGCATTGTTTTAAAAATGTCAATTAAATATTGTTGCGCTTTAGACGTAAATCAAATGCTATATGTATGTAAATATCGCGAAGCGTTTAAGCGAACAACTAATTAAAATTGTAAAAATATATTAATCCTGTTTCATAACTGGGCTATCATAAGCATTTTTTGGATGCGGATTGAAAAAGGCATTAACTAATTGGACGTGAAGTTTGAATAAAAATTTCAATTATATTCTGGCTTACATACGAGATGTACTTTCGGTTATTAAAAGTAACTTATTAGGATTTTTATATTTTTGTAATAATTGTATTAATTGTTTGCTTTGTTTCAGGTAAATATAACTGCACGAGGAAAACCAAACCGCCACGAAGCATGAAAGGTAGATTTATGTAAGACGTATATACGAGGTGTGCGATAATTACCGAGAATTTTATTCCTCATTACTCATTGACATTTCTCTATACATGATCCTCCCATATCTACAACATCAAAATCTGGAGTTAATCCTAACAATTTCTAAACTCCTTTTCGGTGTTCCATCGCGTCATCAGTTTCTGTCGTTAAAATAAACGAAGTTAGGACGTTTCACTTCAAAAAGTGTTTATGCTCCTTTCAAAAATAACATTTTAAACTTGCGACAGTTATTTGTATCTTTCAAGGAGTTAATTTTATCCAAGAAAGGAGATCGACTTAACTTTTGAGGCTGTAGTTTGTATACCTAAAGGAATTAGTATTATCCAAAAAATGTGAAGCAAACACTTATTTTTAGACACATGCTTAGCTGAAAAAAATAACAATAATACCAAATTCGCAACTTTTCAGGTAAAACTTTATCCATATTGTAATACCAATCAGAAGGATGGCAATTTATACATTTATACCGACTCTAAATAGTTAAGTTTGAAAACTAATTACAAAAGCAATGTTCTAACCACAACAGCGAATAACGGTTTCCACTAGCAGATGGAAAGAACCATTCCGATATACGATTGTTGTTTTCTCGCTCTTATTATATTCCATTCGCGATTTTTTTGCATTCTAGTAGGCCATGTTTTTTTTTCGTTATGTTACGTGCGTGTATTTTGAAGTTAGTCAAAATCTGACGTGAAAAAAATTATGACATTGTCACGTCAACTGTATGTTGCCAATACTTAAATAAACTTGAAGTACAATGCCATGGTCAATGTAACTTAAAACAAATAACTAATTATTTAATTACATTTTTTAATCCTGTCAAAATGCCGAAAGTTATAAACGGGCAAAACATACAAGCCATAAAAAAGCCTAAAATTATTATAAAAAGGAACGTCCAGATTTCACATAAGATGAAATTATAAACAAGTTGATAGATATACATGGAGTAAGGCTTACATAAATTAAATGAGCCCCATTTTCTAATGTAGGTATATGTACATATAACTAAAATTTTGAAAGCAGGACCTGACAATTTGAAAACATCATCTGGCAGACGTAAAAAGACGGATATATTTACAAATTACGTTTCGGAAAGATTTGCAACGACTAATTTGGCAATATAATTTGAAAAACATTTCACTTTGCACAAATTATTTACAGACCCTCGCAATATTTTGGAATTTAAAGAGGGAAGAACAACTTTATTCAAAATTATGAAATCTATGAGTTACAAACACAAAATGGTTAACGGACGCAAAATTTTATGTGAACAAAAACACGTCGTTCCATACAAAATTTCTTTTTTGAGCAAATTCTTACAGTTTTAAAATTCTAGTGAAAATATAATATTTGTGTACCTCGATGAAACATAGATCTACCAAAATGGGTCTGCGGTTCGTCGATGGATATACGAAACAGATTTGAAAAGTAATTCAGACAAAATTAAAAGTGAAGGGAAACGTTTTACAATTTTGCATGCGGGAACAAAACTTGGCTTTTTGGAAGGGTGTGACTTTTTACTTGACTCGACGAATGATGACAGAGACTACCATAAAAACATGAATGCAAAAATTTTTCAAAATTGGCTGGTTAATCAGCTTATTCCTGCACTAAGCAAGTTGCAACGAAAATGTGTGATGGTGATGGACAATGCAACGTATCACTCGGTGCAGTTGGACAAGCCACCTACATTTTCCTGTAAAAAAAAGTCAAATGCAGGAATGATTGGTTAAACACAATGTCGAAATTAAGGGCAAAATTACAAAAAAACAATTATGGGAATTAATTAAGTCCTTTAGAATAGACGGAACAACAAAACGATATGCGACTGACGTAATTTTGAAGGAGCACGGCTATGAAGTTCTTAGATTGCCTGCATACCATTGTCAATACAATCCTATTGAGATTGCATGGGGACAGTGCAAAGGCTTTTACAATAAGCACATAAATTCTCAATCAGTATCGAAAGATAGGGTTGCAAATTTATGGCTTGAGGCTTTTTCGAAATGTACCCCCGACATGTGGCAAAATTTTTGTAATCATTGTGAAATATTAATTTCGGAAGACTGATCGAGACATATGGGAAATTTTTCGTTTGAAAATATTCCTCCTTTCATTATTATATTAGGAGAATCTGATTCAGAATCAGAAATTGATGATGAATCAGATTCTTCTATGGAATCAATGGAAGGGGAATAGGGAACATTTAATTTGACATCAAAATTTTATAGTGTAGAAAACGCATGTATAATCTGTAAAACTTATAAATAGACCGCGACGATCCTTTTAGCAATCAAAACTAATAGCCACGAATATGCACAAATATAAACAGATTTGCAGAATTCCAATATTAGCAGAAGAATCTGATGGTGTGCGTATTGAAGGAGGTAGTGAAAGTAGAGAGAATTTTAAATGAGATCTAAATTATGGTTTTCTTGGAAAAAATGATAAGATATTTTACATAAATATGAAAAAGAGATACCGGCAACAGCAAAAAGATCCTGTTATTTAAATACCTCTTCATATAATACTCTTACGCCACCTGCAGTGCACCTCTACACCATTGCCAGGCACCAAACTCGAATCCCCTTCAGAAATTCATCCCGGCCTCGAGTATTCACCCCTTCCGCGACTGCGAGGCGAAAATGGCCGCGAGCCCTATAATAAGACCATCCAGGGCCTGAGAACGATAGTTCTTCGGCTTGAACAAATCCGAAAAAAAACTCCTGGCTCAACAAGCCATCCTCACGGGTTGCACAAGCCGATACACCTCTCCACCCACTGCACAAGTAGCAAGATCCATTTAGCCACATCACTGTGCACAAGATTCTATGAAAACACAAACAAACATTCTGTCATTATTGTTTATTATCATATCTGGAGTCACATTTGTTAATAAAGAAACACTTCTTCGCTTTGTGGCACAATTATTGACTACGAACATCCAAACAACACACCTCACCCCAAACCTTCTCAATGAAAAAAATAATTAATCATTAAACGTTTGTTCGAGACGATATTTCTCGTTTTCATGGAACACTTTGTACAGCACAATTGAACTGGCAACATTGGCAGTGGCAGTTTTTAAAAACGTAACCACAAAATTAAAAACGAACGTCAATCAAATTTCTGACAAGTATATTTTTTTGTGGTACTAACAAAAATGTAACCCTAACACGGCCTACTCTGAATGCAAAAAGATCGTGACTAGCTTATATGTAAATGGTACTTTTATAATTGGTCGCTGACATTTTGTCATTATTCTAGAATCGAGGCTAATTAAATTATTATCTAGTAGTCGTCCTCATTTGAATTAAGAACCACTTATTTCTCCTCAATCGGTACATAACTTGCTCAGCGAAGAGCTACCGTTGCGGACCGAAATTAAATTGGACACCGTCAATTTGCACGCAAATAAAATTCACGTAGTTACAACCCGAGGCTGCATTAAAACCTCACCTGCTTGCGGCGATTCAATTATAATGTATTCAAATTATCATGAGCCATATCGTAATTATCTTATATAAGCGTTATTTTTTTCTTTTGTAAATTAGATGCTTTATGCTCAAATTTACATGGTTTTTGACATTGCTGGCAGCGATACTTCGTGCGTTGATAATGCCGCCCATGGCTAATTATTTTTTTTTTCGTTGCCTACGGTCTACCGAAAGAATCGGTTGATGATGATTATGACCTGCGATTTCCTTTTGATTTTTTCGAGGTACGGAGAGTTTTTTTTTTATTAATACGTCAGCGGTACTCGAAATAATATAATAGGTACAAAAGTCTTTTATGATTTTCGGTTACCAAAAAAAAATTAAACTATGAAATTACCTGCAGTAATAAGCTTACATTGGATTGTTAATAACGTAATAGCTTTATACAATACTTTTTTCTTAATAAGTATTACAAGACGAGTGTTAATATAAAGGTTTTTTTCTAATATAGTACCAAAATATGTACACAAATCAAAATCTGGAGTTAATTCTAACACTTTTTCAACTCCTTTGTGTTCCCTCACGTCCATCCGTTTATGGTGTTAAAATAAACGAAGTTAGGATGTTCACTTTAAAAAGTCTATTTCGGATTTACGTTTTTTGGCGTGTGATTCTCGCTTTTCACTTTACCGATAGGTACACGGTTTTCCTTCGACAGGTTCACTTTTAACAGGTGTAACATGATCGACTAAACTTTTGATACACTCGATGGTCTCAATTAAATTCGAAGGAATTGTTTTGCACTTACTGCTTTGTTCAGCTTCCACCAGGAGATTACTTAGGTTTCTGGCAATAGTGCTAAGGTCTTCTTTGGAACCACCTTCACAACTAGCCCAAATTTCATCGTTGGTTCTCGAAAGAGGCTGTTGCCTTTGTTCCATCGCAGTTAATCTGCTCACTGTGTGAATTTCGCTTAGTTTTCGGTTTATTAAATCAGTTTTGATTTCCTCGGCTTTGTAATTTAGTACGCAAAGGTCTTCTTTCAGTCGTTTGTTAACCAGATTGAAATCGTTTAAATTTTGGTTGGCACTTTGGAGCTGGTTAAAAAATTTATTTCGTCGTAGTAACTGCTTTCCTTGCTGTATTGGTTTGATGTTAAATTTCTGTACTGGGCTTCCAATTTCTGGCACCTTTGCCTTTCTTGCGCGAGTTGTATTCTAATTGGCTGCTCGAAGTTTCTCTTCAAGAGTTTTAGCTCGCGTTCAGCGCGTGTCAATTCATTTTGAAGATACGCGTTGCGGCGTTGCAGTTCCCGATTCCAGTTTCTTAAATTTTGCGCATCAGATACCCCAATATCTTCAGCCTTCCACATGTCATCACTCTGCTTTAAAGTCTTCACGTACGCATCCTGTTTTTGCTGAAGTTCGTTGATCTCGTATTTTAACTTCCTTTCGGTTTACACCAGGCACTTAATTTGTTCGATACAATCGGCGTCTTCTGTTAGTGAGCTCACCAATAGTGCACTCAAGAATTCCAAATTGAAGGTGGCTTCCTGTGTAGAAGTAGTTTGAGTCATCATTTCATTATCCAAACTGCATTTCCAGGTAAAATTTGAGACTGTAGTTTTTTGAGGATCAGATACGATGAGAGGGCAGTGACTACACTGACAACTGATTCTGTTAGTGGAAAATATTGTGTTGATTTTAGGAGCAATAGTTTCTTGTACACTAGTTTGACATTCACACTCGTTCATTTCGATGTGGGTTGCTAAAGTAAACTCATTACTGAACATATCTTTGTCTTGATCTGCGGTATTATCATCTGATGTGTATGGAATTGATGGCTTTGTAGAGGCCTCCTTATACGATTCAGAACTTGCGTAACTATGAGTTGTGGAGTGATCACATGAGTTTGCAATATCGAAAGGGTTGTTCAAAAATTGGCAAGGCTCAGAAACTAGGTTTCGTGTTCAATTCCAGTTCACCTTCATCTACATCATCAAAACCAGGATTACCAATTGAAGAATTCATTTCGTCCTTGTAAAAACTGGCTTGTGAGTCTGATGACTGATTTGGATCAGATTTCTTCGACGTCACTAATGATTGATTTAATACCTTTAGGACAACATTTTTACTTTTTTTTTGGATTAAATGCGGTGATAACTCTCCAATACAGATAGAATATTTACTATTTAGTGTAACTTATCTCCTAGTCATTGAATTAACACATGTTCACTGTACGGTGTTAAACAGGAGTTGAGCTTATCCTTGTTGGAGTAAAATTATTTGTCTTTTTTCTTTAACACTTAATTTTAAACGCATTTAATCGGAAAAAGATAACAATAGCATTAAATTTATTAATCATTACAGCTTTCCAAGTAAAACTTTATTCATATTGTAACTCCGATTAAGAGGATAATAATTTATCTCAAAAATTCTTATATATGTATAGTCCAGGACAATTTTTCTTTTGCCCCTTCTTACTAATGTTCTTCAAATATTCTTTTCTTGTAAGTGAATTTTCTTTTGACTTAATTAAAAATTAATTTCAATACATATTTGCGTGCTAACTAACTCATCATTTTATTGATATAAATTCACAAGATATTGACCTTAAAAAGCATATGAAAACAAATGACGATTTAGCATGAACGAACGTTTATTATTCGTGTCTGATACCCTAACATCGCAGTGATAAATTCTGGGTAATTCGGCGAATCACCGGCGATTCGTGAAACTCGTCCTAAATGAATTCGGACCGAACGACGTGTTATGTAAAGGCGCACGCAAACGCGCAATCTTAATCTGTCTGAACTGCAAATGAACGCTGCTTTAATGAAATTAAAATTCATTTATTCCGGAACATTATCAGGTCTGGAGAACGAGGAATTCTTAGAAGGCAAGCATTAGCTAATTAATGAACGACTCCGGGGTCGATTCGACTTCTTAAATATTCCTTATTTATTACTCTGCTTTTTAGAAACGTGGTATTCTGGAAACGTTGTGATCAAGAAAAATTGTATTCGCTGAACGAAAAAAAAATATTAAATGCTAAAGACCAACTGATCTTTGAGTAATTTCACACCAGCAGGATTATAACTGAAATTCAGAATTACAACATGTAAAGCGTTAAAGTGTAAAGTACAGCCCGAAGCAAAACCTTCCGAACAGATTACAACAAAAATTCCGGCATTATCAGGTCATTTGCACTTTCACATAAAATTTAACGCACATACATTAAATCTCCGTCCGTATCAGATACCGGATAATTTATACAGACGTGTAACATCGTAGGCAAAAAAAAAATAATAATCCGCCGTAATTTATTATATTACTTCTGTCTCCTTAATTTATAATTATTGAATTTTGTGAGACTCGGAAGCTATTCGTTTAAATTTTTTCGTAGCAACATTAGTTACGCCAGATTAAATATCGAAATAAAAATGTGCGTCTCATTGAATTAAATTCGCGAGCGCGCAGACGTTTCTGAAAGTGCGCTGAAGATTTATAATTGTATATCTATAATTAATAATTGTCGTACTTCACTCTCTGTTAAGTGAAAGCTGGAAGTTTATGTATAACAAAAATCGTGCTGGCAGATTTAATATCTTGTTATCTTACATCATAAAAAAACAATATGCTAATTTACAACATGTTAAATCATGTCCTTGTTTTCATTAAAAACATTTTTAGTTTACAAGATAAGTATACAAGAACAATTTTATGTTCTATTTCTGTCTTTAATTTCGGTATTTTAAGAAATACATCGTTTTATCATCGTATTCAGTATATTAATACAACTCGGAAACCGATTTGTGTTACATGTGCATAATGGTCAAGTCAGAGGAAGAAATATGTATAACACGCAAGTTGTATAAGTACGAATTTTGTTATATTTGTAAATTTCTAAAATCATGAAACTCTATGACATAAATATAAACTCAAGGGCCAATAATTCTTGTTTCTGATCTGGTTACATGTGACTTTAATGGCGTCTAGAAGGCAGCTACTCACGCATGCAATACGATTCGCGTTCACGCACATTTGAGTGTCCCTTCAGTCCCCCAGCAACACCTGCACTTCGTTAAAGGCGCGTGTTTGACGATCATAAAAGTTATGAGTTACTCCGACACTATTGTATCTTTGGATATATCATGCGAGATGAGAATTAAAATTTAATTTAATTATCACTTTAGGTGACAAAAATTCATATACATAATTTGATTGTAGTTACTCCAATTTAAACGTATTTAGAATTGAACGATACCATTTTGTATAAATCATATTGTCTCTTCTTGTAAACTATACGTAAAATAAATAGAATATATTTTACTAGGGGTCGTTTTTATATTCCCGGATTAGGCATGAAAAGAAGAAATTAGAACAGCAACATAAATTTTATTTTTCAATATAGGCCCCTTGTTTTTGAATACAAGTACTACATCGTTTCAATAACACTTTTAATCCATTATAAAAATATTCATTTGGTTTGTCCACAAAATGCCTTTCAACAGCCGATATAAGTTCGTCATCGTCCCTAAATCTTGTTCCCATTAGTGTTTTTTTTTTTGGAGATTTGGAAACATAAAATAGTCACAAGGGGCTAGATCCGGACTATAAGGCAGATGGTCAATTTTTACGAATCCACATTTAGCAAACGCAGCTTTTCAAAGTCTTGACTTGTGGGGTGGTGCATTGTCGTGGAGAAACAGGACACCTTGCGCCAGTTTTCCGCGCCTTTTCACTTTAATAGAATCTCTGAGCCAATGCATTAAGCTTGCATAATACTCTCCTGTTACCGTACTACCGTTATTCGGGTAATCAATCATTAAAATTGCTTGGCAATCCCAAAAAACAGTTGCCATTATCTTTCCTGCAGAAGGGGTGACTTTAAACTTCTTGGGAGGGCTGGAGCCCTTAATGTGCCACTGCATCGATTCTCGTTTCGACTCATGATCAAAATGATGAACCTAGGTTTCATCTCTGGTGACAACTCGATTGATAATTAAATCTGGTTCTTCTCCACAAAGCACCAATGTTCACACGTCTCCATCCTGATACGCATTTGAAATGGCGAAAGCATTTGTGGCAACCATCTCGCACTCGCCTTTGTTATTCCAAGGTATTCGTGCAGAATTCTGAAAACCGTGTTTTCCGAAACTCCTAATAAAGCTGCAAATTATCGTTTCTTTAATCTTGCATCTTCCAGTACCAGTACTTTTCCTTGTTTTGTTAGAAATTTTATAACTGCTCGATATTCGACTTTGTTCATTTTGATACGTGACAACTTAAACTGACATATATTAACTAATACTACTGCAATTGTTTTCTAAATTGTTAAACATGTTACCAAGGCATATGGGATTAAAAAAACAATACAATGAAAAATTACATTAAAATTGAAAACTGCCTAGTCCGGGAATATAAAAGCGACCCCTCGTATTTTATTGCACGTGTGATTCAAGGCGTCTTTCCTTTCTGTTTTTCACATTCGGTAATTTTATTTCTGTTGATATGAGGCATGTATTTGAAGGAGAGAAATAAGCGAAATGAAATCGCGTGTGTCCGAGTCCTTATATTACATTTTACTAAATTAAAATATCTGATGTCATTTCGCTGACCTAGACTTGTCAAACGAACGAACGGACTACCTGGTCGAGATACATAAGTTTCGATTGTTAGGAATTTGCTCCATATTTGACGTACAAGGTCGTTACGCGCTTGACTTCGACAATGGGTTTAACATTAATTTATCGCCTTCGACTTTTGTCTTGCGCCAGATAAAATTACAAAATTTTTACTTTCGGTGTCGCAATTGCATATTACTTGTTGTTGTACGAGTTTGCTTGATTAATTTGTTTATAGGTCATTTTTTGAGCATGGACAAATTTAACGATCGAACTTGAATTATTTTGTAATTCCAAATCCGGAAGAAGATTAATAAAGTTCATTTCCCACATAGAAACTGTTTTTCCATGTTTTGTCTTCTTCCATTGACCCGGAATGATTGATAGTGCTAAAGACATATTAGCAGTAGTAATTCCTTGCACGGCGTTTATGATACGCTTACAGACGCCAAAGATAAACTCGTTAATTAATTATCGATTCAACAAACTATCTCGTCTCCTGTCTGTTCCGGCAATTACCAAAGCAAACACACGTACGCAACGGGTTGTTTACTCATTTGTGCATTATCAATTAAATTCTTCGCCGTTAGAGTTTTTAGTGCATTTTTTCACACACGCAGCCGAATGTTTGCATAAGAAAACGACTATTGTAACCACTTGAATTCCTAATGCCATCCTCAAAGTATATAAGTGTTTCTCTACGCATAAGTAATCAAACATTTCAAATCTTTAATTGACGATCGCATTTACTGTTATTCTAATTACACGTTGGCAATAATAGATTGATGTATGCATGTCTACGATCTTTTTGCATTCAGAGTAGGCCATGTTAGGGTGACATTTTTGTTGGTACCACAAAAAATATACTTGTCAGAAATTTGATTGACGTTCGTTTTTAATTTTGTGGTTACGTTTTTGAAAACTGCCACTGCCAATGTTGCCAGTTCAATTGTGCTGTACAAAGTATTCCATGAAGACGAGAAATATCGTCTCGAATAAACGTTTAATGATTAATATTTTTTTTCATTGCGAAAGTTTGGGGTGAGGTGTGTTGTTTGCGTGTTCTTAGTCAACAATTGTGTCACAAAGCGAAGAAGTGTTTCTTTATTAACAAATGTGACTCCAGATATGATAATAAATAATAAGGCAGTTTGTGTTTTCATAAAATCTTGTGCACAGTGGTGTGGCCAAATGGATCTTGCTACTTGTGCAGCGGGTAGAGAGGTTTATCGGCTTGTGCAACCCATGAGGATGGCTTGTTCAGCCAGGAGTTTTTTTTTTCGGACTTGTTCAGATCGAAGAACTATCGTTCTCAGCTCCTGGATGGTCTTATTATAGGGCTCGCGGCCATTTTCGCCTGGCTGTCACAGAAGTAGTGAATACTCGAGGCGGGGATGAATTTCTGAAGGGGATTCAAGTTTGGTGCCTGGCAATGGTGGAGAGGTGCGTTGCAGGTGGCGCAAAAGCATTATATGAAGAGGTATTTAAATAAGAGGATCTTCTTGCTGTTGCCGGTGTCTCAGAAACTTTTCCATGGCCACATTTATGTAAAATGTCTTATCATTTTTCCCGAAAAGACCATAAGCTAGATTTGATTTAAAATTCTGTCTACTTTCACTACCTCCTCCAATACGCGCACCATCAGATTCTTCTGCTAACATTGGAATTCTGCAAATCTGCTTATATTTGTGCATATTCGTAGCTGTTAGTTTTGATTGCTGAAAGAATCGTCGCAGTTTATTTATAAGTTTTACAGATTATACATGCGTTTTCTACACTATAAAATTTTGATGCCAAATTAAATGTTCCCTATTCCCCTTCCATTGATTCCATAGAAGAATCTGATTCATCATCAATTTCTGATTCTGAATCAGATTCTCTTAATGTAATCATGAAAGGAGGAATATTTTCAAACGAAAAATTTCCCATATGTTTCGTCCAGTCTTCCGTAATTAATATTTCACAGTGATTACAAAAATTTTGCCACATGTCGGGGGGTACATTTTGAAAGAGCCTCACGCCATAAATTTGCAACCCTATCTTCCGATACTGGTTGCGAATTTATGTGCTTATTGTAAAAGCCTTTGCACTGCCCCCATGCAATCTCAATAGGATTGTATTGATAATGGTATGAAGGCATAACCGTGCTCCTAAAAGGCTTAATTAATCCCCATAATTGTTCTTTTTGTAATTTTGCCCTCAATTTCGACATTGTGTTTAACCAACCATTCGTGCATTTGACTTTTTTACAGGAAAATGTAGCTGGTTTGTCCAACTGCACCGAGTGATACGGCGCACCACACAATCTCGTTGGAACTTGCCTAGTGCAGGAATAAGCTGATTAACCACCCAATTTTCAAAAATTTCTGCATTCATGTTTTTATGGTAGTCTCTGTCATTGTTCGTCGAGTGAAGTAACAAGTCACACCCTTCCAAAAAGTCAAGTTTTGTTCCCGCATGCAAAATTGTAAAACATTTCCTTTCACTTTTAATTTTGGCTGGGTTACTTTTCAAATATATTTCATATATACATCGACGAACCGCAGACCCATTTTGGTAGATCCAGGTTTCGTCTAGGTACACGAATATTATATTTTCACTAGAATTTTGAAACTATAAGGATTTGCTCAAAAAAGAAATTTTTGTTCACATAAAACTTTGCGTCCGTTAACCATTTTGTGTTTGTAACCCATAGACTTCATAATTTTGAATAAAGTTGTTCTTGCTCCTGTAAATTCCAAATTATCTTGAGCGTCTGTATTTGTCCAAAGTGAAATATTCATTTTTCAAATTATATTGCAAACTAGTCGTTGCAAATCTTTCCGAAACATGTAATATGTAAACATATCCGTCTTTTTACGTCTGCCAGATGAAGATGTTTTCAAATTGTCAGATCCTGCTTTCAAAATTTTAGTTATTGTTCTTTGCGAAATCTAAAACATAATATGTATGTTTTAGATTTCTAATGTAAGTATATACTTACATTAGAAAATGGGGCTCATTTAATTTATGTAAGCCTTACTCCATGTATATACAGTGTGTACCAAAAAGTTTTATACAAATGGAGAAAAAGTTTATCTTACATTTCACAAAAAAAATATTCTTGATGAAAAGCTCTGCATGACATGGAGATCCATAACCAGGTACAAAATTTTAAAAAAATTGGCTAAAATACAGAGAAAATAAAAAATAATGATTTGGACGGAGAGCAAAATACATTCAAACAGTGGTGGAGAGCAAAATGTTCAATGAAATTGTGATTAAATAGCAAAAAAATTATGCACACTTGTAGATTATTGATATTCCCAGATAAAAATTAAAAGACAATAAACACTTCAACAATTGTTAGTTAATTTATTTTTATAAAACATTGATAACCTTCTTTATCAATTTATCAACAATGAATGGGAATATTCATAATCTACAAGCGTGCATAATTTTTTGCTTTTTAATCACAATTTCATTGAAATTTTTGCTCTCCACTACAGTTTGAACGTATTTTGCTCTCCACTACAGTTTGAACGTATTTTGCTCTCCGTCCAAATCATTATTTTTTATTTTCCCTGTATTCCAGCCAATTTTTTTAAAATTTTATACCTGATTATGGATCTCCAAGTCATGCAGAGCTTTTTATCAAGAATTTCTTTTTTGTGAAATGTTAGATAAACTTTTTTTCCATTTGTATAAAACTTTTTGGTACACACTGTATATCAATCTGCTTATAGTTTCACCTTGTGTGAAATCTGGACGATCCTTTTTGTAATAATTGTAGGCTTTTTAATGGCTTATTTGGTTTGCCCGCTTATAATTTTTGGCATTTTGACAGGATTAAAAAATGTAATTAAATAATTAGTTATTTGTTTTAAGTTACTTTGATCATGGCATTGCACTTCAAGTTTATTTAAGTATTGGCAACATAGTTAATACAGCTGACGTGACAATGTCATAATTTTTTCACGTCAGATTTTGACTGCCTTCAATATACATGCACGTAACATAACGAAAAAAAACATGGCCTACTAGAATGCAAAAAGATCGTGAATGGATATTACTGCATGTTTTTATTTTATTGTTCTTTGAGGATATCTGGTTACGTTATAATGTTATTAACACTTTTATACTCGGCGTTGATTGGTTTCTATTATCGCCTCGACCGTGAGAACCTAGAACTCATTGTTTAATCTATAGATGTCTTTAAATTTCGGTACATTTTTAACACTTACGTGTGATTTATATATACCATAAAAGGTTGTGCACACCAAAACCATTTTATACACGGAGGAAGATTTTTTCTAGAAGTATACGATATCACAATCCCTATTGTATGTTGAAAATAGTTCTATATACACTTTTTCTTAATTAATTTTGCATAATTGTGCTTTCGTTCGTGTTTGTGTGTAATATCTTTCGCATCAAAACAATAATATGATTCTAAAAATTCAATGACACTGTAATTATTTAGACCTCCGCGCTCCGTTACGAAGAATATGCAAATCATATGCTCGACGCACAAAATTATCTTTTGTACTGTGGGCGGACATCATTTATCAAAGACAAATTTGTGTCACACCAGAAAATCGCGCAAGTCATTGTTTGCGTCCTTTCCAACCGCGATTATCCCATAATGTTTTCGATTCTATTTCTAAACCGATTACAAGCTATGTAAGCTTCTGGTTTCTACGAATGCTAGACTATAATCTACTTCCAGTGATATATTACTGTTCTTACAATTTCTATCTTAAATAACTTGAAGTTTCCAAATCAGGAATCCCTCATTATTAATTCAGTTATACTTTTGATTATAGGTAAAATTTACTTCTTAAAAGTTGCGGTTGCCGCAAACACAACTTCAAGGATGCTGTAGACTCTACTGCAATTTAAAACTTGACCACGTCATCGTAGAATATTAGATGTGTCACACAATGTACAAGAAGTCATGACACGACCATAAGGGATTAACATTTTATCTTAATTAATATTTTGGTGGGAAAGAAATACTTACTTGCACATGAATTAAAAAAATTATCCTTGGTTTTATGGAAGGCATTTTAATTACAATCGCATTTGTACAAATTGATAACCCAAGTCACATATGCATTTGAGAAAATCTTAGGTTTCGTAAAACATTTAATTGCTCATTACGTCGCGCATTAAATGCCTTTAATTGCCGTAAATATCTTTCGATAATTCAATTAGGCCTAATACGGATTCGCAAATTGAAGGATCGACGTCTTTTTACACGCCAGCTTCTATCTTTGGGCTAACGCTCAAAAAAAAAATCCAGCTGTTAACGCTTCAGCCATTAGTTAAGCCTAACAGTCACATCACTCTTGGGATCACTGGTCATCAGTGTTCGTCACACTAACAAACCGCATTGTCTTCACTTTGTACGTGCTGTAGTTTGATTTAGGGTATGAAATTGTGATTTTAATTAACTTAGAGCGCGGAAGCGCATGCCGTTGCTTAGGTAAAGATGAAATCATTATGAAAGTGTAGGAATAGTCATGATCTTTTAATAACCAAGGGTAACATCGCTCAGAAAACGCGAATATCGATCCTAATGTGATTGCGCATTGAACGGATATAATTTACAACTAATTATTATCATAACTACATATCTCGCGCAAAAATTTTTATGACCCATATGACTGTGCACGACCGTGTACTTACTTATATGCAAACATGTCATTAAGTAACGAACGCACATATTTCTTGCGCAATTCAAAATCTTCGACCATCGCTTCGGATTAATAATACATGTTTACATGATGTACGGCTTTTATGTAAGTACACATCAACAATCGAGATGAAAAAAGAATCAAAATAGAATTCGAAAATAACTTTTTTAAAGTATTTTTTAAAACTCCTATATTAAAGGATGATGAAACTTGTTCTGATAGATAAATTAATTGCGTCTTTCTATCTTCGATACAAATTCCTGGAGGGCGTGATTTCTTGGGGAAAAATTAAATTTAAGTGGCCGACGTGCACTGGGCAAGTTATTATAAAATTGCAATGCCGGCGCGAACTTTGTTGCGATTCTACATTGATAACTAATAATAATTTACGATCTGTGGATGCTTCTTGTGATCCTGCTAGAAAAATCGGCGGCAAAAGGTGATGAGGAAGCGCAGAGAAACGATGCTTGGGCTTGCGTGATGGCTAAGACTCCGGGCGCTACTGATGCGTGGCGACTTCTTTGCCCTCTGACATTTATTCTTGAACTTATAACAGTAACCACGCTACTTGCTCTTCCTCATATGCACAAAATTAATAAAAGCGTATTAATAACGAACAGTACGTTCTCTCCTAGTTAATTACATTGGAACAAAAACGATGTATTATTGCTAGTTTTAACGTTGGGGGCAGGGAAGCCCAAATGCCCAAATTCTAATCCTTCTTCAACAACCTCTTGAGGTTGTAATGTTAAGTTGAGTTTTTTCTTTTGGCAATCATATGGAACACCTTCAAAATACAACCCAGCTTGGCTTGAAATAATGAAGATGAACTTTGAACCCCGATTTTGTTTAATGGAAGTATCACTTCAATTTATTACGGTATAGTTTGGATAGAATTTGCACAAAACCTTTTTTCTTTATAGGCCTTCAGATTTTAAAGCTCGTGAACCACTCAGTTACGTGTCAGTTCACCTGAATGTCTTCGCCGTTAATTATAATATCATTGCGTTACGCTTATGTCAAGCACGTTGTTCTTAATTAGATGTTACATGGATACTTTACAACGGCTAAATATTTGCGCTTAATGATACGCTTTTTTTTTCCTTTCAGCTCTAGATTTTTAGATAATAATGCCAGTTATGTTGTCAGTGAACACGTGTTACGTCAGATATAAAGATTAAGCATCGATCGGTTCCGTAAGAATGCAAGCGACCGCCATTATTAGAGCGACATTGATTTCAACAAATTATTACATGCCAAACATTAAACATGAAATCGCCAAGGAAATCATTGTAACGGTTGACAATCAATTTCCGCGACGAAGGTCGAACCAACTAAATGGACGAAGGAGAACGTTTATTTATCTTAACACGCTCGACGAATCCTTTGTGGTCTTATTTGAACACACTCACTGTTAGGTCAGTTATGGAGAGACCTACCGGGATCATGTCCATCTTCTGGGCCACCGGTTAAACATGCAAAGGCACCGACGTTATTATTAATTATACACAGGGTGCACGAGGTATGCATCGCACCCATTAACGGCAATCATTTATTATGTACTTGCAGATGTAGACGGTTTATAATATATTAATCTTAACTTTTGAAATTCAGCTTCTTTGTATTTAATTTATTAAAGACGTAGGCGAAAATATTGTATTGACAAAAATAATTAAAGATCTGTCCTGATTTATACATCGAAACGAGTCTAAAATCAATGCCAATTATAAAATGGACTATAAAGTGGACAAGATAATTACTTCCCAATTGGCATTACTAATTGCTAAAATAAATTAAGATATCTTACTCTGGCGTCAGTGCTGACATACCAAGCTATAATTATAGCTTATTAAAAGTAGGCTACTTTTTAGATCATGCAGTGTATGCAATATTTTCGTAATTTTAATAATAACTTGAGCGACAAGACCGCATCTATTATGATCACATTTTCCTTTAAGATGAACTTATAATATATTCACTCCATTGTAACCAGTGTTTGATTGATGGATCCGCCTCGTTTATTTGCTCTGGAACGCGGTCTACTACTACTGATCAGGACTACCACCAGCACACAAAATAAACAAGCACATTATACTCCTGAAACTCGTTCTCCTATGTTTCTGTGCGGCTTTATTTGTTTAGTAGTGTAATGAAACGTTTCAACTGCGACCTACCTATTAAGCAACTGCAAAACGATTTTCAATCGAAACCTATTTCCTATTTAACACTATTAATCATTTTTGACTTTTAGCTGTTATTTCGATTGGGAAACACAATCCTTCCGGCGGCAATTAACGTTTAATCACGCATAAATTAAATATTTTCGAGCGTGAAATTTCAAATTCCCTATTACATCCATCTTCGGTGTGCCTTTCTCGGCTTTTCTTTCGCACAAAAATCCCACTCGAGATTTATGCCGCACTAAACTGCAGGTCTATTAATAAAGATGTAAATATCACCGCATTAATCACGCTCTTTTATAATGCCTCCTCGTCTGCATTTTTTACAAGTCGCACAAAAATATCATGCTGGAAACTCATTGACCGTGAAAACAACAGAGGTGGGACGTGGATCTTACATGGAACTGCAGGTGCATTACATCACAACATGTTTGAGATTTCAAAAATTACACCTGCTTGTAGGAAGCAAACGAAAATATTTGGTATTTTGATGTATAAATTAAAAACCTCGCTTTATCCGGCGTTGAAAGCTCCGAAATCTCTAAAGTTCAATTCTAAAATTAACTTTGAGATCGCGATTTAAAAGTTTATTTCGGAGACATTTCATTTCTTTCTCAGTGTACATAAATCCATTTGACATTATCTTTAAGTTTCATAGCTAAATTTGTTGCTTATTATTTAATCTTAATAACATTATACATATAAAAATCCCATAGATATATATGGGAATTGGTATAAAATTGATCAATTAAATGGACATACAAAAACGATTACTGTCTCCGCTTTATTGCCTTACGTGCATCACACATTTACCCTCCCCCCGACTGGTCGTCGTTATTTCCCCAATGACTATCACGAAATCGTCAGGTAAAGGGGGTTTTACATCACGTCTATTAGGGTCGGTGTTTAAACAGGGTTAATGTGAGACACGCGTGCGGTAATTTGGTAATAGGGCTGTTACGAACCTCGTCCCCGGTTATGACCTCATTACTATAATTGTACCAAGTCACCTTTAGGTGAGTGGTAGTAACCCTTGCCAACCGACGCGACGCAACGGAAGAAAACCAAGAGATATAAAAGCATTTTATGCCCGCGGTCATTAGAAATTAGGCTGACAAAACATTTTCGAATTCGTCGAGAGACTTAAGAGGATTACTGTTTAGGTTGAGCGTAAGTAAGTACTTGGGATTAGTCATTTAAACTTCGACGGCATCTTGTAAGAAATTTGCATTTGTAATTAGGTTCTCTAATAGCGTGTAATTTAATTAAATTGACAACAAATCTACTGTAATGTAAGAACTAAGTTCAATAAACTAAATAAAAGACTTCGACACGAATCGCTACTTCCTATTCACTTATTTTATTCAATTATTTATTATCCTTTTTTATGTTTTTATAATACAGTTGTTTGGTGTTAAAAGAAACTGTGGAGCAAAGTAACAAGCAACTATGGTATGTTTAATCACTGATTAATTAATGATGTATGATCGAAACACTTAAAATCCGGTGTGAATTATTACTTCAGATTATTTCCCAACAATGAAATTGAAAAAAATAAATAAATAAAGCCCATTATGGACTAGGTGTCCGGTAACAAGTAAAAACCATAGATTAAGCGATAAACGCTCAATCGGGGAGTATTCAGAGATGGATCTAAACGACAACCACACACGAGGTTTGGAGAATTAATGAAATGCAGATATGGTCTTTGTTGGTAGTTATTTGTTAATGTCTTGCGTAACACAAAAACGTTTTCTGAAACATCAAAACGTACACTGTGTTAGATGAATAGAAAACAAAAGAAGATCAGAGAAAAACAAAAGGTAATCAAATAATCAGAACATCTCTGTTGTTTCGCCTATAATTTCAACCTTTAATTTATTTATTTATTTGAGTTTTCTTTTATAGGATATTTATAGTATAGGAATAGCCAATTTTTTGTTTTTTCTTACCATCAAATTCTATAGAATCTCCTTGTTTCAATTTTGTTTTGTGTCTTTTTTACCCAAATTTGTTATATCACTAGCGTTTATTATTCTCGTGATTTTTGTTGTAGTTTGTTTCATATCTATTTGGTTAATTTTTACTACTTTGACGTTTTGTTCAGTTTCTTTTTTTCTGACAACGTTCAAAGGCTTTTAGATAACAAGAATCAATAACTTTTCATTTTATTTTTTTCCTCAATCTTAACTCTTGCATTTCATTTTTTGATTTTACCATTTTCTTGCTTTCTTGTGATTTTAAAATGCTGAGTTTCATCTTCTTTTCTTTTCGAACATCTTATTCTTATTATTTCGTAAATCAACAGATGGCGTTAGTGGATCCAATTGATCTAATAAAAATATATCATTTCATTATGACCCAAAAGATGGCACCAGCAGAACCGCATTTTTCTTTTCACGTAAATTAAAATATATCCAATATAAAAGGAAAGTAAACGCCAAATTTCAGAGTGCATTGAAAAGATGACAATAATATCGAACACGAATATCGAATCACTTAACACAGTCATAAATCATAACTCAATAGATGGCGATAGTTGATTAAAAATTTTACTTACATATTTCTAATAAGAAGTAAAAACAACATTTCAAATCAATTAAAAAAATAAGCACAGTTTCGCAGACATTATGTAAATTAATGTCATCAAAACTCGACAGAGGGCGCTGGTGGGTTTAAAGTTTTACTTTCACTGGAAATGAAAAATAAAATTTAAATTTAAAAAAGATAAGAGCAAACGCTTTTTATAGTTTCGTTTTTTGTCTGTTTTTTGTTTTTCAACGAGATCCCCGGTGAATGGTTAGTTTTCTTTTCTTTCTAATCTCACGATATTCAAAAACTCATCTTTTGTTTCTTATCGTCTTTCTTTTGTTTTCCATTTCCATAGCTTATATGTACTATTTCCAGGTTGCTTGCTGTAAATCTCTTTTTTCATATTTCTTAGTCGTCTGTCTTTTGTTTTTAACATCCATCAGTTTTATTTTGTTTTCTCGTTAGTCTCGTGATATTCAAATACTCTATCGTTGATTTTCTTTTGTTTTTTTTATCAAATTTCATTCCTCTTTTGCTTCTTTTATCGAAAATATTTTTTGTTTTTCGTCGAGGTTTTTTTTACAGTTTCAGCTTTTTACAGTGATATTTAAAATACTCTTCTTTTGTTTCTTTTTGTCTTCCTTTTGTTTCCCATTTATCTTATATGTACTATTTCCAAGTTGCTTGCTTCAGATCTCTTTTGTTTCTCTTTTTTCGTATTTCTTAGTCACATTTTCTGTCAGTCTTTTGTATTTCAAACATCCATCAGTTTTCTTTTGTTTTCTCGTTGGTTTTGTGATATTCAAATACTCTGTCGTTGATTCTCTTTTAGTTTTCAAACATCCGTGAGTTTTCTTTTGTTTTCTCGTTGGTTTCGTGATATTAAAATACTCTGTGGTTGATTTTCTTTTGTTTCTCGACCGTACTTCATTCCTCTTCTGGTTCTTTTATCCAAAAAGTTTTTTGTATTTCGTCGAGGTCTTTTTATAGTTTCAGTTCAGTTCAAAATACTCTTCCTTTGTTTCTTATTGTCTTTCTTTTGTTTCCCGTTTACCTTATACGTAATATTTTCAGGTTGCTTGTTCAGATCTCTTTTATTTCTCTTTTTCGTACTTCTTAGTTGCATTTTCTGTCAGTCTTTTGCATTTCAAACATCAGTTTTCTTTTGTTTTCTCGTTAGTCCCGTGATATTCAAATACTCTGTCGTTGATTTTCTTTTGTTTTTCGATCATATTTCATTCCTCTTTTGCTTCTTTTATCGAAAATATTTTTAATGTTTCAGTTTTTTTACGGTGATGTTCAAAATGCTCTTATTTTGTTTCTCCATTGTCTTTCATTAGTTTTCCATTTACCTTATATGTTCAAGTTTTATTTTGTTTGTTTCTTGTTATTTTGTTCATCTTTGTGAAATTATATCTTCGTATTTCTTAGTCAATTTCTTGTGAGTCTTTCGTTTTTCAAACATTTGCGGGTTTTCTTTTATTTACTCGTTAGTCCTACTCCGTCGTTGAGTTTCTTTTGTTTTTAGTTTATAATTCATTCTTATTCTGCTTTTTTATCGAAAATATTTTTTGTATTTCGTTGAGATTGCTTTTAAGTTTCAGTTTTTATAGTGATATTCAAAAATTCTTGTTTTGTTTTCTCTTTCTTTTTAACTTTTTCTTCTTTCGTTTATCATTTACCTTACGTCTTCTATTTCTAGGTGGCTTGTTTCAGATCTCTTTTGTTTTTCTTTGTGAAGTTATTTTCTCATATTTTTTAATCGCTTTTCTGTCAGTTTTTCGAACAGTCCGCCGGATGATCGTCAGTTTTCTTTTCTTTTCTCCTTGGTTTCATGATGAAGAAATCCTCCGTCATTGATCTTCTTGTGTTTTTCGTTCATATTTCATTCCTGTTTTGCTTTTTTTATTGAAAATATTTTTAATGTTTCAGTTTTTTTACGGTGATGTTCAAAATGCTCTTATTTTGTTTCTCCATTGTCTTTCATTAGTTTTCCATTTACCTTATATGTTCAAGTTTTATTTTGTTTGTTTCTTGTTATTTTGTTCATCTTTGTGAAATTATATCTTCGTATTTCTTAGTCAATTTCTTGTGAGTCTTTCGTTTTTCAAACATTTGCGGGTTTTCTTTTATTTACTTGTTAGTCCTACTCCGTCGTTGAGTTTCTTTTGTTTTTAGTTTATAATTCATTCTTATTCTGCTTTTTTATCGAAAATATTTTTTGTATTTCGTTGAGATTGCTTTTAAGTTTCAGTTTTTATAGTGATATTCAAAAATTCTTGTTTTGTTTTCTCTTTCTTTTTAACTTTTTCTTCTTTCGTTTTTCATTTACCTTACGTCTTCTATTTATAGGTGGCTTGTTTCAGATCTCTTTTGTTTTTCTTTGTGAAGTTATTTTCTCATATTTTTTAATCGCTTTTCTGTCAGTTTTTCGAACAGTCCGCCGGATGATCGTCAGTTTTCTTTTCTTTTCTCCTTGGTTTCATGATGAAGAAATCCTCCGTCATTGATCTTCTTGTGTTTTTCGTTCATATTTCATTCCTGTTTTGCTTTTTTTATTGAAAATAATTTTTGTATTTCGTAGAGATTTTTCTTTACAGTTTTATTTTGTTTTCTACTAGTCTTTGATTTTCAAAAATGTTTCACCAGAGAATTGCCGAATTTTTCCTTTGTTTTTGTCCACCTACGTTCTGTTTCTACTCAGTGGATTTTTGTTTTTTCTTTGTTTTTGATCTTCTCTTCTTTTATTTTACGTTTAACTTATGTTTTCTACTTTCACGTTAACTGTTCACTTTCTTGTTTATTTCTCGCAGATCATTAGAGCTTATTGCAAGATTTTCTTTGTTTCTTGTTAGTCTTTTGTTTTTAACACTCTAGACATCTTGATTCAGTTTTTTTTTTGTTTTATTACACAGTACCACCCAGAAAATAGGAATAATAATTTAATTAATTATTTTTCTGTTTTTTCATCAAACTAATAATACTTTGTCGTTTAATATCAACTAAATAAGAGAGCAATGTTTAGTTTAAACGCTTAAATGTTATTACATTATCATGAGTTAGTATCGCCAAATTGAAAGTTGTTTTTATGTCCTACTCTAAATCTCCTTTTATCATTTGATATATCAGAGTCAAATAAAATGTGTTTTATGCAATTATAATTTTTAAAAGTTCTAGAAATCATTCTATACAACTTCTGCAAATTAATTTAACGCCAACGTAGTTAAACGCACGTGTGTCCTCTTAATAAATAATTACTAAACAGAGAAAGTGCCCATACTCCAGTGATTACACCTATTTCCGCAGCGAGGCTGGTTATTTATCCGACGTACGATCAAATTATTATCTGTTCGTATGCCTACATAATTAATTTCAATCGCAGCGCTGTTTCTCGTTTTTATTTTAAGCCTAGTCTAACGTGTTATGTCACAGGCCTTCCACTGTCCCCTCGTGATTAATTAACTTAGTTTCGTACGTAATTAATTTCGTATTGTGACTTTTTAATTAATTAAACTTACAAAGGGCCCACTGAGAATTTTATGCTCGCTTTATATTAATTTCCGGCTGAATATTATTTTCCGGATATTAATATCTTAATTAAAAGATTACTAGATACGTTTATGCATGTTGACACCATGTTGAAGTTTAAAGAATTCAAAGAGGATGATCATCATACCAGATGGGAGCAGAAGTTATACTTATTAATTTTAATAATCAGGTGCACCCATCCACTTTATTGGTTTCATCTTCATAAATATATGGTAATTTATTTCAACAGGTTCTTTTTAATGATCTGTTATACTAAACAGATTCATTTTATCTCTAATAGAAACAGTTAAAGTCAAATAACATTAATTGGCAACGAATTTTGCAATCAAAGTCAACTGCTACGAATTCATTGAACAAGGTGTCCTGTTTAACAGTGTCTATCTTCCTACAACAGGACGATAACTGTTACTCCTTCTAGTTTAAAAATATGATTGGCATTTAAAACAAAAAAATATATATCTTAAACTAGGTGAAACTTTCAGAATTCACATCGAATCCATTTTGCAATTTGATATACCTGCATACGATCAGATTTACTTCTAATTAACTAGAGAGAAATAAAGCTGGATGATTTATCTGGTTAATTAGGTGAAGTAATGATTCGATAAAATTCCCCTGATAAATTATTCCAACCTTTAATTTCGTTTGGTATTGCTGAAATTAATTGCGCGCATATTTCTCCGCGGAAAGAAGTCTTTTGAACCTAGATTCGAATCGAGAATGCATAATGCAAAGTGCAAAATTGTGTTTGTGCACGTGAGTCAAGGACGGAAAGCTATAGGAGCGAAATATTGCTTTGATGAGCGTGTGCCTCTTGTTGTTGTAATTCATTCTTGAGCATTGTCGACAATGCGCTTTCATATTAATTAAAAACCCAAGCCAATTCTTTTCTTTTCATGTTTCTCAATTTCATGGGGCTTAACGAAATCCTTGTACTTTGCAATCAAAATAATTTGTTGCTCAATAACTATATCATCTGATTATTATGCGTTCGAGGATGTCCCTTTTTTTAGGTAGGCATGTATACAAACACGAATTTAAAAAAGTACCTCCTCTTCACTTTGAATGCACTGTAAATATTGCCATTATCCTCATAATTTATTTATGATCATTACTGAATACTGATGCAAAACGTGAAGACACGCACTTGAAGAAAAGCAAAAAAAAAGCGGGAGATAAAGTGCGCCGTCTCGGAATAACAAATTCGCGATCGTTCAATGACATCGCTCGCTTATATATTAAGTTCAAAGCTTCGAACCTTAAGAAGTTAGGAAGTTCATGTGCGATACGCGCCATGTATTATTCATCCGCTCTAAATGGATTCCTCGCGGGAGATTGAAATTCATGCTAGGTAGATGATATTTCCATATTTGGTGCATATGCATTTTGCTAATAATAAAGGTGTATACCTGCGTTTATGGTGGTTTCAGATTGCTCAGACACATTAACTTGATCACAGAGCCGAAGTTAAAATTAGAGTATGTACAGCTCGCTGAACTACTGACCTTTAACGGTCGTCAAATATCTAACTGAACACAGAACGTGTCGTAAGTACAAGCAACCAATAACACAAGGTGACTTATTATTCAAATTTTAACAAACTGGATTTCTCCAAATATTACAATTCTATAATTCCACGGGTTCCGACATAAGTGGTTTTGGGCATCAGGGAAACTCACTAAAGAACTTTTGCAAAAACTTTCGTCTCCTAGGCCGAAGATCACACTAAGGTATAGCTTAGTGAACCTGTCGGTTTTGTTAAGCCATGGAAAAATGCTGGGTAAAAGGAAAACCTCACCATTTTTTTCTAAACTGTTCCACGCCCAGCACTGAAAATAATGAAACGCTATATCAAGACAGTAGTCGTCAACCTTAAGACTAATCCATTATTATACAATTGGAGCCCAACGTGGGGCCACATCACCAATCATTACAAAATTGGTGCCCAACTTAGTGGCATAAAGAGTCAAATATATGTTGTGTATCTTGTTACGCGGCTCTTATGCAATGAAAAAGAGGTAAAAGGAACCATTTACCATTTTCCCAATCAATGATTTGACGTGAACCAACGAATAATTATGATGATTGCTATTTTTGTTTAACAAACATCGTTGAATATTCAAAAAATAAAAAATCGGTATCCCAATATAGCATCTGCAGCAAGACCTGTCCCATATCAAAAAGATTAATGTGCATCCTTCTTTTTCCGATTCCTCACTTAATAGTTGCATTTCTTTTGAAGAAGTTGAACAGCGCGGAGTTTGTGTTACAAATATGAATTTAGATTATATCCCTGAAAAAAATAGCGAACCCCACAAAATGAGTTAAATGACTCAGTAGGTGATCTAACCCAACCCCACAAAATGAGTTAAATGACTCAATAGGTGATCTAAGGCTAACAAAGCAGTAAACTGAGCTCTTAGGATCCAGATTACCGGAATGGAATTTACTGGACGAAACAACACGAATTTCTGTATACAGAAAACGGCACGAGTTATTTTCGCGATTTTATGAAATAAGAGGTTGTCTTTGTGTGGGTGCAGACCATACAGGTTTAACAAATGCACTTGAATTTGGAAAATCATACAGATGAATGGAGCCTTTTCACAGATTTATCCAAATTAGCCTAAAAGTAGTTTTATTGCATAATGATGACCCAAAAACCTTCAATTTCTTTGGCATATACCGTAAACTTAAAAAGAAAGTTAAGAAAGTATACGCCTTATACTAGATGGTGTGAATTTTGAAACCTATCAGTGGCAATTGTGTGGAAATTTAAAAGTAATATCTTTTTTTACTGGGTCTGCAAAGCAGTTTCACAAAATACTGTTGTTTCTTATGCCTGTGGGATAGTCGGGCTACAGTCCGACATTATATTATTCAAGACTGGCCACCAAGAGAAGAATAAGAAGAAATAAGAAAAATTTAATTAAAAAAATGTGCCACTAGTGGATCCCCAGAAAATATTTCTTCCACTTTTACATATAAAATTGGAGTTGATGAAACAATTTGTCAAGGCATTAGACATCAACACCGATAGCTTCCTGTATTTGAAATTGCAAATTTCCAAAAGGAAGTGAAGAAAAACTTAAAGAAGGGATATTTATAGTACCTCAAATTAGGAAATTGTTACACGATGAAGAATTTGAAGACCAATTAAATAATAAATGAATTGTTAGCATGGAAAGCCTTCAAGTCAGGAAACAAAAAAGCTGCCAATTACACCACCCTAGGAAACAAATTATTGAAATCATATCGAAAGCTAGGAGGTCGAATGTCACTAAAGGTACATTTTCTCGTTTTCATTTGTAATTTTTTCTTGAAAGTTTAGAAGCAGTATGTAACGAACAGTGTGAGCACATCTACCAGGATATTTCTACCAGGAATTAAGGTACGAAGATCGCTGGGTGGGAGACTACTGTTGATTTGTAAAAAAAAGGCGGAAGTGTTCATAAGTGTGAAAAATAAAGTTCTTTATTGTTACCATTAAAATAAAAAAATTCTGCTTATATTAATAAAGTTAATATGTTTATATAAATTTACAAAAGAAATATACGAGGGAAAGTTTTTATATTCGCGGACTAGACATGAAAAGAAGAGTTAGAACAAGAACAGAAATTTTATTTTTCAATATAGGACCATTGTTTTTGAATACAAGTATATCGTTTCAATAACACCTTTAATCCATTATAAAAATATTCATTTGGTTTGTCCGCAAAATGTCTTTCAACAGCCGCTATAAGTTCGTCTTCATCCCATCTTGTTCCCATTAGTGTTTTTTTTTTTGAGATTTGGAAACAGAAAATAGTCACAAGGGGCTAGATCCGGACTATTAAGCGGATGGTCAGTTTCGCAAACGCAACTTTTGAAAGTCTTGGCTTTTGGGGTGGTGCATTGTCGTGGAGCTACAGGACACTTTGCGCCAGTTTTCCGCACCTTTTCACAAAATTAAAACAGAATAACACACGAATAAGAGAAGAATTAAAAGAAAATAAGGCAAAATTAGAACAGAATAACATAGAAATTAGACAAAATAAAATAGAAATAATAGAAGATGCAAATAAGAAAATGGAGAAGGATAGAAGACAAATGCTAAATTTATTTATTCAAAATAGAATCAAGATTGAAATGGATAGGAAATTCACGCAATACATAAGAAAAAGAAAAGAAAAGGTGAAATAGAGTTAACCAAGAAAAAAATAAGGAGTGTATTAACAGACACGGACAGTTAGCAAATAAATTTGCTCTTTACGAATATACTTCATTTTCCAAAGAGTTCATGACTTTTCGATTCGTTTTCAGTGCTGGTCATGATATAAAGGACTCACCTCTTCCTGAGGCAATTTAGTCCCCTTAGATGTATCCTTGGTGACCATTTTCTCTCTCTATATTTAAAGGTGATGTGTAAATTTAAAATTGAATTGCACATTATTTTATTAAAACTCATATTAGATCCTGTATTTATGCATGAAATAAAAAACTACATTTAATTATTTTAATTATCATTCCGGTTATTTAATCCCATTATTATGATTTGAATTAATTCTCATTAAAGAAAAAAAAGTCATGTGATGCAAATGAAACAAATAGAAAAAACTCGCCCAAATGTTTCAATTTAGATATATCACTACCAGGTCGTGTATGCGAATTTAAATAAGTTGTTTACTGCTACTTAACTTACATTTTTTTTAATAACATAGCATTGTTTCTGGCAAGCTACTTTTTTCATGACCTTGTCTTTTGATAAATGGTGGAAGCGCCAGGAATAAAAAACGTATTTGAATGTAACTCGATTAATCAATCAACAACTTTGCTGTAACAAAAAAGTGTTTTTTATTAATACTGTTTTCCAAATAACGATTTACATTTATTGCCCCATGCAAACGCCTTTAGAAGTCGCTCTTGGCTGGACTTATTACGCTTCCGCAAAAATTAATAATAAAGGTCTTGACATTTGCAATTAAATTTCTGTTTTTAGTTGGCAAAAACCTCAACAATTTGAAAGAAGGGGCATTTAATGTTGGGCGCTGCGTGTAGTAACATGCCGGAGCTTCTAACTCTCGGGTTTTCCTGTGCAGCATGAAACCGAAGTGCAATTAATTATTACAGTTTGCCGGTAATTGCGTAAGGATATTTACGGCATTTATGTAAGCGTAGCGTTCGGTACTTACTTGTATGGAAGAAAACAATTATGATAATTCACATAACTCACCGGTTAATTACGCGACTCCGCAAAATCATTCTTAACCTTGTTAACGCAGAAATGCTTCGATAATCATTCTACTTGAAAGCATTTCAATGACATAATTCTAAACCTAGGTTTGATAACTTGATGATCAAATTAATAATAAGTTTAATTTTTCACGAGGTTCTATTATCGTTCTGATTTTAATGAAATTCATTTTTATGATTTGCAATAATAATTAATTATTGTATTCAATTCAAACAAATTAAGGGTGAGACTTATTATCATATGTTAGATTACAGCTTTGATTTGATGCCCTTTAGTTTTAGCACGTGCATGTTATCATTTTTCAATAGAATTTAAATTATCCATCTTTGGTAAAATATTAATAACCAAATAAAGTGGTACGATTTTTTTTATTATAATTTATTTGTAATTCATTCATGAGTTTCGCCCATGTAATTAAACGACAGACATAAAACTTCATTTCAGTAATTAACTCTGCGGTATAAATTACTTTTACTTAAAAAAAATCGCCACATTTTATTTGCTTTTTAATACTTTTAATTACGCTGAAATTCTTGTCATGAATACGTAAAACCTAATTTCGACACAGATCGCGTTTTTGCATGGAATTCCTTGAATAATTTAAAGCCACACGTCCTTAATACCTGTGCCAAGAAGTACTTTAAATAGACTAGAAACATACCACTACCAAAAACAGCATAGACAGTTGACATTTATAGCTATGTTAAAATTGAATGGGGCATAAAAAGTGATCACCTGTAAATAATTTCACGATGCAGTAATTTGCTAGAAAGTTGTTTCGACGTTGGCATTAAAGTTTTCTCCACAAAAAAATAACTTCCCCGAAAATATTAAATTTAATGGGGCAGTGCATCCTAATCTAATCCTAAAATAGCATGTGGACAGGAAGAATAAAAAAATGCGGCAGTTTTTTACTGCGCTGTCCATGAATGGCCGTTATGAATGAAACGTGTTTACTTGGAGATAACTGAAGATGAACAGGAAATAAACCGACTGGAATCTCACTCGGCGGGTCCAGATATTAACTTACACTCGAGATTCGTATTGAAACGTTGCATTCACCATAAGTAATCTAAATGTGTTCTATGTTACATAGAGCTAAGCTAATTGATATTTATGTGTGTTGCACCGAGAGGGGAATTTTTGGTTTACGTTTATCGCAGTTTATTAAACGTGTCGAAGGACATTTTCGAATGCCCATCAAATAATTCACACTGTCGCCTTTATTAACATAAAAGCAAGAAGTTACGGTTACGGCGTTGTAGATTCCATGCCGTTAACGTTTATCGCATGTTTCGTAGTTTACTGCTTGTTAGATATTTATGTTTGTTTTAATCATTGTTCGCGCAGTGCGATTTTTAATTACCCCGACGGTTGCACAAGTTCTTGCTTTAATTGCATTCCAAACATACATACATCGCTGAACAGCTGCTTATAATTTTAAATCTTTTGCAGACAATACTCTTCCTACTTCTTCTTGTCAAACAATCTGAAACATTACTTCCGGATATACTCATACATATCATCGCCACATAATACAAAACCATTTCTTTTAAAAGTTTTGATAGAGATTAATTTTTTTAATGACCGTTGATACTGTGTCAACGTACTCGGTTGGTCACTGATGGAATGTAAGCCAAAATAAAAATGTAGAAAATTGGCAAGCACGTCTAATTTCGCATGTTAAAAAAAATCTCAGTTTACAGTATATACCGAGCATTAAAATTACCTGTAATGTTTCGACCACACACTTCGTAAGCCTTAGTTGCAAGTTTTCTTGTGAATACTAAACCAAGATATTTTAATTTTATCAGAATAAATCTGCAGTTTGTTTAAGCAAGCAAATGCGTACAGGCTTGTGCTTATTGCATAAATTTATTTATTCAAATTCTTAACGAATATAAATGGTGTATCTAATAGTTAAGAGTTAATTTTTTTATTAGGTATTTAATTAATAATAGATAACCGTCTAGAATGTGGAAGTTTTATGGCCGCATACCTTAAAGATGTGGTGATGAAAAAAAATTAATAAAATGAGCATCCAGTCACGTCCGTACACCTGTGTTAACAAAGTACGTGTCCACAGATACAAAATTGCAAATTATAATTATTAACTTCTTCAAAAAGCTGCACGTGTATTACTCGTTCTCAGTTGCGAACTTTTTCACGTTGCTTTGTATCTTTGAATCTTGACCTATTTATGTTGAATTCGAAATTTATACGAAACAATAAAATTAATTTAATTGTCCCTAGAAAATCGTAATAATATATCAAACCGCGGCGGAATATTTTTTATTAGGAGATAAAACCATAAAAGCCGATGCGGAGTGGTGTAAAAACTGTTTCTTTTCGAAATTAGCTATTCAAGGATTATAAAACAAGCAACATTTCTTCCACTTCATAGCAATTGAACAAGTCAACTTTAACAACTGTTCTTGTAGGAGAATAGACAGCGAGAACAAAAGCGTTGAAAATAAGTCTCTTTTATTAAGGCTGCTAAAAATGCATTGTCTAGAAATGAAACTGGAAAGTAATAAAATGTTATACTGTTGAAATTCTTAAAAAGAAAATAAATAAACATTTAAAATTTTTCTTCGCTTTAATTCTAGCTAAAAACATTAGTATTTTATAGAATTAAATAACCACTATGGTACACACATAAGTTGTTGTCCTCCTAATCGGTGTACCATATGGATAAAGTTTTACCTGAAAAGTTGTGATGCTTAACAAATTTAGTGTTGCTGTTACTTTTTCCCGATTCAAATGCGTCTAAAAATAAGTATTACAAAAATGTGAAATAATTTTATTCCAACAAGGATAAGCTCAACTCCTGTTTAACATCACACAGTAAATTTATAATCCATAATTCGTTCATTGATAAAATGGGAGATAAGTTCCACTAAACAGTAAAATATTCTATCTGTATTGGTGCACCGAGAAAAATGAAATAATTAAGTCAACTTTTAGTGAGTTATTTGTTTCAACATTAATATTCTTAATAAAACATTTTGGAAATTGTTGAAATAATACTAAGAAAATGTTAAACTATTACATTTGTTTTGCCTTAAAATGAAAGTATTTCACATGTTAAATACATGTTTAGATTTTTTTTTTTACTTAACAGAATAAATGTTGTCAAGTAATAGAGAGAGTTAATTCCGAGTTATTCCCATGTTAATAAGTAATTAGAATAAATTACGAATTTACTGCAGAAATAAACAGTTAATGAGACTCTTGATTTTGACTTCCAGATTTATTTACAACCTGTGCCAATATAACCTTGTCAGGGTTTGTTCGATATCATTTGTTAAAAGGATAAAAGTGATTTGTATTTAAAATGTGTCCGAATTTGGTTTATTAATAAAATTCGTTTAGAGGCAGGCTTGTTCAGCTCAGTATCGATACTTTCATCAAATGATGCTTTTTTTAATAGTATCGGTACTATACGATACTTGACAGCAAAGTATCGATACTTTGAAACGTCGTATCGTTGTAACAGTATCAGTCAAATTACATATACTCTGTTCACGATCTTCTTGCATTCAGAGTAGATCGTAGACATTTTTGTTGGTACCATAAAAAAATATACTTGTCAGAAATTTGACTGACGTTCGTTTTTAATTTTGTGTTTACGTGTTTGAAAACTGCCACTGCCAATGTTATCAGTTCAATTGTGCTGTACAAAGTATTCCATGAAAATGAGAAATATCGTCTCGAACAAACGTTAATGATTAATTATTTTTTTAATCGAGAAAGTTTGGGGTGAGGTGTGTTGTTTGCGTGTTCTTAGTCAACAAAGAACTGTTGTTCTCAGGCCCTAAATGGTCTTATTATACGGCTCGCGGCCATTTTCGCGTCGCTGTCGCAGAAGGGGTGAATACTCGAGGACGGGATGAATTTCTGAAAGGGATTCGAGTTTGGTGCCTGGCAATTGTGTAGAGGTGCGCTGCAGGTGGCGCAAAAGCATTATATGAAGGGGTATTTAAATAACAGGATCTTCTTGCTGTTGCCGGTGTCTCAGAACCTTTTCCATGGCCATATTTATGTAAAATATCTTATTATTTTTCCCGAGAAGACCATAAGCTAGATCTCATTTAAAATTCTGTCTACTTTCACTATCTCCTCCAATACGCACACCATCAGATTCTTCTGTTAACAGTAGAATTCTGCAAATCTGCTTATATTTGTGCATATTCGTGGCTATTAGTTTTGACTGCTAAAAGGATCGTCGCAGTCTATATACAAGTTTTACAGATATACAAGCGTTTTCTACTCTATAAAATTTTGATGCCAAAGTAAATGTTGCCTATTCCCCTTGCATTGATTCTCATAATGCAATAATGAAAGGAAAAAAATTTTCAAACGAAAAATTTCCCATATGTCTCGTTCAGTTATTTTCGTTGCAACTTGTCTAGTGCTGATTAAGCACCCAATTTTGAAAAATTTCTGCATTCATGTTTTTATGGTAGTCTCTGTCATTGTTCGTTGAGTCAAGTAACAAGTCACACCCTTCCAAAAAGTCAAGTTTTGTTCCCGCATGCAAAATTGTAAAACATTTCCATTCACTTTTAATTTTGGCTGGGTTTACTTTTCAAATCTGTTTCGTATATCCATCGACGAATCACAGACCCATTTTGGTAGATCCATGTTTCATCGAGGTACATAAATATTATATTTTCACTAAAATTTTGAAAGTGTAAGAATTTGCTCAAAAAAGAAATTTTGGGTGCAACAACGTGTTTTGTCCACATAAAATTTTGCGTCCGTTAACCATTTTGTGTTTGTAACCCATAGATTTCATAATTTTGAAAAAAGTTGTTCTTCCCCCTTTAAATTCCAAAGTATCGCGAGCGTCTGTAAGTAATTTGTCCAAAATGAAATATTCATTTTCCAAATTATATTGCCAAATTAGTCGTTGCAAATCTTTTCGAAACATGTAATTTGTAAATATATCCGTCTTTTTATGTCTGGCAGATTACGATGTTTTCAAATTGTCAGGTCCTGCTTTCAAAATTTTAGTTATTGTTCTTTGCGAAATCTAAAACATACATATACCTACATATATATGTATATATATACTATACATCATTTAAATTTTGTAAGCCTTACTCCATGTATATCTAACAACCTGCTTATAATTTCATCTTGTGTGAAATATGGACGATCCTTTTTATAATAATTGTAGGTTTTTTTATGGCTTGTTTGGTTTGCCCGTTTATAATTTTCACTACCTCCTCATTGGAGGTGCGTATTGACGCACACCATCAGATTCATCTGCTAACACTAGATAAAACAAATGGGAGTCTAAAGCTTCTCCTCGCCCAAAAAATAAATAAATAAAAGACTACTATTTTTTGCGTAAAACTTCTTTTTCACAAAAGTCTTCGTGAGAAATTAAAAAAAAAATCATTAATAAAAGAAATCAAAAAAATCTGAAAAAATAGAAGACAATCGATCGTTTCTGTCTCATGAAATTTCTTTCTTTCTTTCTAGAAAAATACTAAAAAGAGATAGTTCATAAAACAAATGATAGTTTAGAGCTCCTCCCCCGCCCAAAGAAATAAAAAAACAAAAGACTCCTGCTGTTTTGTGTAAAACAAAAAAAATGAAGAATTAGGTATTCGCTTTCAATAAAAGAAAGAAAACATTGAACTATTCACGATGAATACAAAAAACACAACGAACAATTTTATTGAAAAATAAAAATGTGTAACAAACAAAAGAGAAATGGAAAACGATCGGCCTCCTCATCAAAACAAAAACAAAAGACGACTGTTTTCGATGATGACTTTTTTGCATAAAAATAAATTCAAGAATTAGGAAACGCTGAAGAGTATTTCGCTTTCAAAAAAAAAAAGAAAACATTGAACTATTCGCAGTGAATACAAAAAAAAACAATTTTACTGACAAATAAAAATGGAGACCAAACAAAAGAACATCAGAAAACGATCGCTTTTATCGACAAACTTTCTTTTGCACAAAAAACCAAATTGTGAATAAAAAAATATTACAATCTGAAAAAACAGAAGACGATCGTTTCTGTCTCATGAAATTTTTTTTATAGAAAACACCAGGAATAAGAAGGCCCGATTCATTTTAAAATGAAAGGAAACAAGAAACAAAAAGCAAAAGCCATGTTAACTACAAAAAGAGAACCATAATCTAAACAGCAACAAAAATTAGTGGTTGGATAAGAAACGTTAAACGCTCCTCTTCATGATTAAAAAGAAAATAATAAAAATAGTAACAAAAACTGAGAATCATAAAAAAAACAAAAGACGGTATTTTTTTGCACGAGATTTTTTAAAACCAAGAAGAATCAAAAAAAAACAAAAGCCGAGAATTAGAATAATGAATTGAAAGGAAACAGAAACAAGATTTAAGTAAGAAACGAAAGCTGATACATTTAAAACAATTCTCTTTTAAGTAAACAAAAGTCCAAAAAGTCTACTTTTTGTCTTCCGTATTTCTGTTATAATCGAAAATATATTAATTACAATAATCAGTATAATAGATGAGATAACGATTTTCATGATTATATACCTACTTATACAGAGTCTTCAAATAAGAGTAAGAGACACGTGACCTCTGACGCCAGACCATTTGGTGACGCTTATTAATTTTTTTTTATTTTGTTCACTTGGTATATTTTTAATTTAAGTTTCCCTGTCACGACAATCTCAGTCATGTGTTATCACTTTTTGCTTTTTAATTAGGGTGCAGCGCTCGATCCACACATGTATTTAGTTCGCGCTAAGAAGATAGAACAAAGGGTGTTAATAAACGTCCGATACCGTGCATAATTTACTGTTTGTGTATCGACCGCTCATTTAAATTTATGGTACCCTTTACTTATATAGAAAATCCTCAACCTTCGCTTAATATCGACAGCCAGTTAATCTATGTAAGACATCTGAGTTATAAAGCCTCACATGGAAAATGAAAATGGAACTAATTCAAATTATTTATGAGCCATTAACGTCAGAACAATATTTACTGCCAGGCAGCTCGCGAAGTTCACATCGGTGGCTTACAGCTATTTCATGACCGCAGCTGTTTTATTTATTTTCCTCCTCCGCCTCCCGCTCCTTAGCCCAATGCTCTATTCTTCTTTTCACTTTACAAGTAATTCATTTTTGAAAAAATACAAAACGTGAAATAAAATCAATTCTTGGAAAGTGATTTCATGCGACGTTTAAATATCGGCCGTCATGATGACGCGCAAGTGGAACTTGGCGAGCGTTGAAGACACGAAAGTCCACTGCGGGAGGGCAGCACCTCCCGGCTTATTGTATGGTAATTAGAACACAGGGAAAGTCGGACCGGCCTCCCTGTGGTGACCGGTACGCATATCACATTCGCGCTTGTTCTCACCTGCCACTTTGATAGATGACAAAACACTAACGAAACAATAATAAGTCATTGCTTTTCGTTCTTCATTTGTCTTTTACCGATTGCAGTTCGATCACTGTAAGACCTCCGCAATGACCACCAAACTTTAATTTTATGGAAGAGTGTTGTTCCTATGCTGCATTTTGTTTCATTAAAAGTGGACAGGCGTTCTCTTTCTCTACCAATAAATTGCCTTCAACATTTTAAATTAATAAATGCAACTAACAGTAATTGAGCTAGCTATATTCTGCCATTCATATTATTTCGTGTAAACAATATCTCTTGCGACAGATTCATATTTTAACAACTGGCATGTGCCAGAAACGCTTGTAGGCGCTGTTATTGTTTGTAACTCGTCACTATCGATTGTCACGTTACATCGTTTCGTTTTTCAGGCGAACGATTTGGACACCTTCCTCTGCAAGCAAGAGTGGGACCGGCGGTTCGAAGAAGAACTGGAGAAACCAAGGCGAGATTCCGCGTCCCAAATAGATGAGTTCTTCGAGCATCCTCACTCTCGCCACCAATCCATGAGTTACGTGTCGATGCGGACGTTACCGGGAACTGATGATGACGTTTTCCTTAGGCCGCCCTTATGGGAAGACATCGCCAGCAGTATACAGAATATAGATCCAGAAAATGCTAACATGCTCGGTGTTAGTCCTGGACATGTTAAGCTCGAAGCCGTCGATGACCTTGCCGTCAGTTGTGCTCCTACGCCATTACTTTCGCCATTAGAAATTAAAACTGAAAAGGTAAACTGAGTTTATTCAATTTCAAAATAAAACTTCCTCAAAAGATATACACGCTTCGTTTTCAAAAGCTTTTTTTTATTTTTTGATGATTTGTGATAGCTTCTTCCGATAGTACCATGCAAAATCTGAGTGGAGGTTTTTGCCTTTAATACAATTAACAATTTCTTGAAAGCCAAATTAAGCTATGAAATGTATCTTCTCGTTTTCATCTTAATTAAAATGACAGTAAGCTGAACCAAAATTGATGGTGAACATGTCCAATGAAATTGAAAATGCAAAATAGTTAATTACATAGAAAAGTAATTTTATACAATCTCGTTAATGTCCGCATATCATACGAAGTGAAAGGATTGCTCTAAGGGGAAAAAAAGCAGGAGACATTGTAGAAAAAAATCCAATTATCTGCTTATGGATTCGGGCTATGATTTTCTCGAAGGGGACCACCGGCATCGAAATTTGAAATTATTTAAAATATTGATTACTTCCTTACAGGAACTGCAATTAATTGTATTTTCAGTTTCAGTTTGTTCTAAATATTTTTGTACCAATACAAACGTTTATAAGAGTTACGTATTTCAATGATTGATATGAAATAATCAATGACAACGATCGAACGGTAATAAATATTGTTAATTTGAATACTTTGTTCTTTCGTGACCAGTCCGAATAAACGCACGTTAAACGTACGTTAAAAAAATCCATAAAATCACTTTTTATTTGAAAACATTGAAATTAATTAAGAAAAAAGTTCATTTAATTTATTTATAAAACATGTCCATTTCAGCCTCCTCTCTCATTTATAATAGTCTTTAATAAGAGAACTAAAGGAAAGAGAAACAAATATGACATACATGAACTTACTCGGACTTAGGACGTCAATTTCTAAATTAAGAGCTTGAAACCTTTTCAGCTGACGGATTTGGCTTTAGTAAACAAAAGATAAATACACTGAATGAAGACAAAGAAAGATGCAGTTCATGTAAATGCCAGTCAGTCTAGTTTAATAATAGAAAAGAAATGTGAATCCACATTGGACTTCTCACAATAAATTGGATGAGAAAGTTCGAACGAAGAACTTCCCTGAGATAGCCTATTTAATTCTAGTGCAATTAATTTCAAATGCGAACCCACATTGGACTTATTACGGTAAAATTAGATGAGAAAGTCCGAACGAATAACTCCGAACTCTTTGCCCAAGAAACAGCCAATTTAATTGCAGCACAATTTGTTTTCTTTTGTTTTTTGAAAAAGCAATTTGGACTTACGTGGCCTTAGGACGAGTCAGTTTAATTTCTGTTCAACTCTGAACAATTAAACTCACCATCTAAGTTTCTTCTATTATTAAAGATTTATCCATTTTTGGACTTATCATACTTAGATTATTAGTAGCAAGTATTGATGAGCAACTTTATAAAAACTGAGGACACTAAAACACATGAAAAGGAAGGACGCAGTTTGCACTTTATACAAATTTCAAATGCGAACCCACATTAGACTTATTATCACGGTACAATTAATTGAAAAAGTCCGTACGATTAACTTCGAACATTTTGTCCAAAAAACAGCCGATTTAATTTCAGCACAATTTATTATTTTTCTTAAGAAAGCACTTATGTGGCCTTAGGACAAGTTAGCTTAATTTCTGTTATACTCTGAACAATTACACCTTCTAAACTCACCATCTAAGTTTCTTCAATTATAAAAGACTTATCCAATTTTGAACTTATCATACTTAGAATATCAGTAGCAAGTACTGAAGAGCAAGTTTATAAAAACTAAGGACACTAAGGAAGACGCAGTTTGCAGTTTATATGGACTTGGGCGTGACAATCTAGTATTTACAAAAAGAAAAAAAAGATTACTCTTGTTACCAAAAAATTCCCCTGATTATTTAGTTCGCTTAGAAGTGGGTGTGGTCAAACTTGAGTACCATATTGTAAAAAACACTGCTTAAACTGGCTTCTAAAAATTCTTAAAATGGAAAATAATAGGTTCCCAAAAATCGTTTTCAACCAACTGTTAAAGTTACAAGACTAAACTCGTTAAATTCAACTGGGCCTTACAAATGAAAGGTATCTTTACAAAAATTAATTGTCTGGATACCAGGAATACTCTCTCTGTTGGACACCTTGAGACATCTTTTAATAGAATTTTATCCCTTTATGGATATAAACTTTTTGACGAAGATTTGGAAAGATAAACTCTCAAAGTTTTCCGCGTTCTATAAGTTTTTCTCAGTCAAACCCAATCCAGCTCATCATCTATATTGTCCTCTACCAAAAACTAACTAGACTCTTCTCTCAGCTTCGATTGTCCTCCAAGACGCGCCTATTTCTCTGCTATAATGGTATATCTCACTCCATAAACGTAATGAAATTTGCACAATGTACAACTCCCTTAAACCTGAAAGTGTGGAGCATATATTTCTTGAATGCAAGCTTTATGAGAGCCTTAGAGGTCCAAAAATTAGACAATTGCAAAATCTTGATAATCTTCATAAGTCTATTAAATAGTCCAAATTTAGATGTAATTAAGGAGGTAGCTTACTTTTACATTAATTTTCTTAAACTTCGTTCTTTTGTTATTAATGAATGAAAACATTTATGTGTTTTTTTTTAAGTAAACTATCGTGCCAACATAACCACTTTATTATGTAACTTTTATTTTTTCTTCATTATGAATGCTTTCCGTAGAGAGGTGTCTAGAGTTTATCATTCTCTTTTTATGCTGACTGGTTTATGTTCATTCATTTAGCTGATATGTTTATTTGCATGGAAAATCAGTTGTTGTATGTCCATTTAGGCCTCGAATTGTAATTTATTTTCACTTTATTTTTTCTAAGGAACTTTTTCTTTTTTTTTGTAACTGAACCCTTGATATTTGAATGTAATTTCAAGAGAAGCAATAAATATATTATTATTATTATAAGAAAAAAAATTAATTTTAAAAGTGAACCCATGTTGGACTTATCACGGTAAAATTAGATAAGAAACTCCGAACCAATTTTGTCTATGAGATAGCCTATTTAATTTCAGCACAATTTAGTTTAAAAAAAAAGGAATTTGGACTTATATGGACTTAGGACGAGTCGGTTTAACTTCTGTTAGACTCTGATAATTATATCTTGTAAAGTCACCACTTAACTCTCTCCAGTTGTAAAAATATTATCCAATTTTGGACTTATCATACTCAGATTAGGAGTAGCAAGCACTATAGAGTAAGTTTATAGGAACTGAGGACACTAAAGGACGTGACAACAATTTGCATTTTATATATATTTGTGCAAATTTGGACTTACATGGACTTAAGACGAGTCAGCTTAGTTTCTGAACAATTATACTTTCTAAACTCACCACCTAAGTCTCTTCAATTAGAAAAATACTATCCAATTTTTGACTTATCATACTGAGATTTAGAGTAGCAAGTATTAAACAGTAAGTTTATAGAAACTGAAGACACTAAAGGATATGACTTCAGTTTGCAGTTTGTGTGGATTTAAGCGAGTCAATCTAGTTTTTACCAAAAAGAAAAAAGAAAAAAGAAAGCATGCATCGGACTTGTCTACTACTTTGTGAATCATTTAACTACAGCAAAATTTTAGTTTATTCAGAGAGAGGAATTTGGTCTTACTGGAATCAATCCTAATTTCTCCTAAATTCTGAAAGAAATATCAAAACAAACGAATTTTTTTTTTTATTCGCATATCCCTTTCAAAACGAAGGCAGTCAAACGAAAAAAAGACATTATCAAGAGAATAAACAAATGAACGTCGTTCTAATACATAGAATAAGAGAAATTGTAACAGTGTGAAATTCAGTCATATTCACTTGTTTTGGACAAAACGCTTGATGCGATAATAAACAAAAGAACATCATGTTAATTTTTTTTGGAGAAAAATTTTATATTATAAATTATATTTATATATAAATTGTAAACAAAAGAACATCGCACAGTTTAAACTCTAAAAAAAATAAATAAATAAAATAACGCCTCAGAGTTAAAATCTTTTAGTCTTGTCAGGCTTTCTTACTTAAAACAGATCAACAAGATACCAACAAATGACTGTTGCTAATTACAACGTGATCGATGTTGTGTACCTAGTGTAGGATAGATAAAAACAAATGAAAGTTTTACTTACACTTATTTCTTTCGTTTTCTATGAGATAACCAAAAACTGTCATGTTAACGAATCATGTCACGCAAGAAACGAAAATCGTGTAGTTCAACGAAAGACGATCAAAAACAAAAGAATTTCGCCCAACATCTCCTGTAGACCTGACAAGGTTTGTTTTCATGTATCCTTTGAATTCTAGACTAGTGACTACACTGGATTCTTGATCTGAAGAAGCTGTGAGTGATTGATAGCGAAACGTCAGAAAAGTGTGCATTTGTCAAACGACATTTGTCATTTCTGGTCACAAGGAAATCAGTTTTTAATCCTTCCACTAATGTTTTGATATTGAAAGGCAATTCAGGTCAAGTTAATGATAACTGTAACAATATTGGCCGTGTTACTTATACAGAAAATTACTCTCGAACTGTTCAATTTGTTCTTATAACGTTGTTTCTTTCTGATAATTGACTTGAAGTACCTAATTAACAATAATACATACAATGTAATTAATGTTGCGGTTTCTTAAACATATAATTAATGTCATTAATATACAAGATACGAGTGTGCAAAATATTATTACAAAAACTCTCCTTATTTGTCGAACCGTTAATTATGCATATGTATAAAAGCAGTTACAGCAGAGTTCTTAAAATTGCAAAAAAAAGTTTAATTTACATTCCCTCTAGCCAATTAAATCTACAGTTCTTAATATATCATGGAAAACAAGTTACCGAAAAATACGCGACCACAATTTGCGCAACATTTACATTATTCGTTGATTGGTTGATACCGACAAAAATAGATATCTTAAGAAATTTGACATAAAATGGTTTATCTTGTACATAAAAGGAAGTTAATCCAAAGATAATAGACATTTAGGCCAAGTTCAAGTCTGAACTTCGTTTTATTCCCGTAATAATAATTGTAAAGACAATTGTTCCCACAATAATTGAACCAAGCTCAGAGATGGACGATGTTAGTACAATTCGGCCTTAGATTGGCTAGGTAATTGGTGGTCACCTGTATATTATGTAATCTGAAATACACGTGCAGAGTGATGTAATATAATTGTTATTATTTTAAGGTATTACAGCAACCAGCGCCAACATTACATCTAATGGCTACTCCCACGTCGCCGTACAACCAACCACAACCCACGAGCCCTCAACAACAACAGCAGCAGCAACAACAACAAGCACCGCAGCAATCAACTCATTATCAACAGCAGCAAGCCATCCACCACACTAACAACAATACTCACCCTCAGTATAAGTACAACAATAACAACGGTGCAGTGGGTCCAGTGCCGGGCAGCGCCCTTTATCCGCCCATGTCGCGTCTCATGTACGTTTCACCACTTACGCCCCCAAGCTCGGAGCCTGGGTCACCCGGGGGCACCTTGCCAAGACGTACACCACCACCTCCTTATCCTGCACCAGGATGTCCGTCAACTCCTGCTCCTACTGCCCCTAGACTTAATACATCAAACATGCCCAAGTACAATAGGCGAAATAATCCCGAATTAGAAAAGAGGAGGATACACCATTGTGATTTTATAGGTAAGGCAATTTTTTAAGGCTAGTTCAAAAGGTTTAAGTTTGCACTTTTTCAGGTTGCACTAAAGTCTATACAAAAAGTTCACACCTGAAAGCTCATCAAAGAATACACACAGGTATGCTCCCATGACCAAACTATTAAGTCCAGCCAAAAATTTCGAACGTGTTCGAATCGATCCAATATTTTTTTTTACAGGAGAAAAACCCTATCAATGCCAGTGGCCTGATTGTGAATGGCGATTTGCCCGATCGGATGAATTAACACGTCACTATAGGAAACACACTGGTGCCAAACCCTTCAAGTGTGCAGTGTGTGACAGATCTTTCGCGAGATCGGACCATCTAGCACTGCACATGAAGAGGCACTTACCCAAAACAAGCAAATAGTAGAAGCGAGCTTAGCCAACTCTCTCTCTCTCTCTGAATGTTGAAACTTCTAGAACTTCTCGTTCGTATCTGTAATACATTTTTCCACGACATACATTCCTAAATAACGTCTTGAATAGATCTCAGCGTTTTAAAACAATCTCTTGTCTCTCAAATATGTTCTTTAGGTGATAATAAAACTTTTTGCCGTCTCAGCGCGAAGAAATCAAATTTCGTGGCCTTCTTTAGTGTGTACTTAAAATATTTCTTGTACAATTGTATATTTTTAGATTGTGATTTTGTTTTTCGTTTTTATTACACTCCATTAGCTACCACCAGCAGCTACAAAATTTGGCAAGAAATATCTCGTAAATTGTGATATAAATTCGGAGTTTAATTAATTAACTTACAAGTAGGTTACTATTCTGTTTCAGGCTGCTTTTTGCGAATCGGAAATTTTGCAATAAAATAAAAGTTCGGGAGAGCTAAGTCTCTTTATGTAGATGTTATTTTTGCTACTTAATTAATTATCGTTAAGTTTGAAATGCGACTGGCATACTTTGGATCATCTGGAATGGAGAATATTATGCCTTTTTCAATTGACAATTTTTATTATTTCTATTAGTTTCAATCGTTCAGTATACATTTATCTATATTTTTTTTTGTTATACAGGGGTTAAATGTTGAACATAAGTCGTCATAAGCATTTGTCATTGTAAATGACATTTTGGTGATAAAGAAATTAAATTAAAATTGCGAGATTATTTTTTCTATTTTGTTTGTTGTGGAAAAGGAAGGCCCAAACATTTTTTTTTTCATAAAAAAGCAATTGGTATTTGATCTTTAAAATGTAAACATGGTAAAGTTTGCTAAAAAACACGATGTGATTTGATTTTGATTTTCAATTTTTAAAACAAACGGTCCTCTTTTCCACATCATAAATGCATATAAAGTTGTCTTAAATTTAACGCAGTGTCAAAAGTTGTACTGTGATGTTCGTTTAAAAAAAAAAACTATTATTTTTGTGCAACAAAATTAGAACATCCTGTACACATAATTTTGTGGATTTGAATCTAATAAATTTCCAATTCAAAAGTATTTGTTGTTGTATATTTAATCCCTTATTTTTGTTATGTCTCACTACGTTATTTTAAACTATTTTACGTACATCTCAAGTTTCTTCATAAAATTTGCCATTTTATTACCTAGTGTTGTGATTTTTTTTTAGATATATTTTGTCCACGATTATTATAATTGTTTTTTTTTTTGTATTATTGTGTACAATGTTCAGTATAAAAAGTTACCAAATATGTACACTGATTAAATAAATGTACATAAAGAAAAGTTTAACTGACTAGAAACTAGTCAAGTATTTCCATTAATTTTAAGTAAGAGAATCTAATATTAAAGCCGCTATGCATATCTAGTTGTATTTATATTCTAAACGTAAGAACTTTAGCAAAAAGATGCACAAATTTTTATTAACTTTATTTTAGAATTTTATATTTTTATTATTTATGTGTAACTAGAGAAAATCGTTAGAGTACAGATTAAGTAGGTAGCAATTTGTTTTTTTTTTTAATTTTGTATAATTACTTTAAATACAGTTTTATTTTTAGTAATGTGTCTTGTATTTTCCCTTTTTCCTTTTCCTAAGGACATTTCATTGTACAAACCGCTACTTTAATTGATAGGTACAGTCATACGCAACTAAAATGAACCTCCTGCACGCAAACTTCACCTTTAAGACCTTGACTCGCGTAATTCTCCTCCTAATGATGGAGGACTGCAATAAATTAGACTGATTAAAATTACGAAATATTTTTTAACGTAAAACAGTTTTTAAAACACTTGATTGATTTTAAATCACTTAGTATAGCAACGAAGTAGAAAAATAAATGTTACTAAATAAATATTACAATGAACAGAAAGTGAATTAAGGCAAACAAAATTCACTAAACTTCCCCAGAATTCCTGCAAGTTCTAATTTCAGTTTGTACAGCTGTCGTAAGTCGGACCTAAATACTGACACAATCCTTCTTAGTTTTGTTCAGACAGTCTTTATTGATCACATTTTATAATTATACAAAAATATTTAAATACATACAGGGTGACTGACAATTGTCCCGCCAAAGAAACCCCACAATAAGAAGCGATGTCCAAGAGTATGGAGAAAATGTTAAAAAGATTCTTTCTACTTTAGTTTTCGAGAAATCATTTATCAAAAATCAGCCTCAAAACAACGATGCGTTAAAAAATAAACGAGACGATGAACGAAACAAAGGCCCTCATAAAAATTTTACGGTAGGCACGGCGGCGTGGCATCGATCGTGAACTTGACCTTTAAGTGGAATTTCATGTCAACTCCATTTTTAAGTTAACGACCGACGCCGTGAAATACGAACTACAAAATATTTATTTGACAAATCCACTCAAATTACCTGAAACAGATTATTCCATACATAAACATTTTTTGACAACTAAAATTTAAAACATTATAATCAGTTTCAGTTATTATAATTTCGTTTTGTGCGTGACGAATAATTATTAATACAAATCTATTGAAAGTTTGACAAATTCAAGACGCGTTTGCAACTCTCTCTCTTGTGTTTTTGGTGGACCGGTTGTAATTTGTTTCTCGTACCACCATAAGGATCCTTTTCACTTTAAATAATTTGTTCAACTTTCAATTAAACTCGTAATTAATTATAAACTGTTCTATAGAATTTTTTTAAAGATGATCCTGTAATCTACTCATTCATTCACGTACGCGATTAGATTAAAAACTATAAATACGACCACTGGCATTTAAAACAGCTGTACATAATAAGACCTAATAAACAAAATAACTTGTCAGCGATGAATCTCAGATCTAATAAATCGTTTCACATTTTCCAAACAACCTCAGTAAATTACATTTTCTCGTATCTGTGACGCATTCACGTATGCGATTTGACAAAAAATTTATTATGTCTCTGATGGCGACAGCTGATACAAGTGAAATTGGGGCAGCAGGACATACTCGCTAAGCGTTAACACTCTTGTGACACACATAAACAGAGAACGAATGTGGGCACTCGGACGTTACGGACCTTATACTGACCCCCACGATAACCATACTTAAATCCTTGCGATTTCTTTTTGGGGATGAAGCAGTTGGTACATTCCGCTATAGTAAACAATCCGCAAGAATTAACAAACAATTATTTGCGAATCGGTTTTTCTTATTTCATACGCAATTCCAGTTATTTTAGAAATTATTAATAATTACGTCGCGTAAAAGAAACAACTCAGACTTCCGTTCTCAGGTGTTAAACGTGTAATAAAACGAACTGAGTATGTGTCAAGGTCGAATTATGCGCAAGCGAGTAGTCAATAAGAATCTTTATAGTTCTATTACACTGCCGTATTTGCAAAACGTGGCGTCATATTTTGTACGCAGTGCTGCAGCTTGATTTTGGGGTAATTTTTTTATTTATTTTGAACAATTTTTTAAACATTTTCCCCGCAATCCGTAACACTCGTTCTCTTACGCGTTTTTCTGTTCCGAACAATTGTCATTCACCCTGTATAAGGATCAAATATTTCTACAAATAAGGTCCGTTCGTTGTATAACTCGGAGTTACACTAAAAATTATCAAATGTAGTTTTCAGTCTCACTCGTTTATCTCGCACTGAGAAAACATAGAATGTGACCCAAAACTATTCGTGGCGGCTTTTAGAGTAATTCCAAGCAATACAAACGAACAAATCTATATATAGACAAAAATCATATCAAGCGTTTAGGTCAAGATATTTTTAATTAAAATATATAAAACTGTATTGCTTTAAAAATATTTTTAAACGTAAGCGCATGAAGTTAAAGAAGTAGGCAACGGACTTACCGACTAGGGATTATATAGCGTAGGATAAATGGCGTCGCGTTATTTTCCAGTGTAGTGAAACTAATAAACAGCAATTTATTTTAAAAGTGTAGCCATGACGTCTGCGTACGCGGTAAATAAATGTTAAGATTTAAACATTGTTTGAACTTGTTTAATTTCGCCTTACAATTCCGTATTGCGTTTAAACACGTCGGTTATAATCGGTATTGATTTACGCATTCTATTAAAATTCTAGGTTAATTCATTCGGTTCGTCTTATGAATAAATTTTAATGGAAATATTAAAATGCACAATGTAAGTGTTTCACACTAAAAGCATTAATTCATAAATTAAATGTTACTACTAATGTGTGCTCTAATGAATTAAACATGTTTGCTAATTTGTATGTATAGCTTGGAAATATCGAGGAAAAGAAATTATGTTGTCAGTACTGCCGGCGGAAATACAAAAGCTTGAAAACTTTGAGGAATCATGAAAACTCACACAAATATAAGGTTTGATCAACAAATACTTAAATGAATCGCCAAAATCGCAGTAGTAACAACTTTTCAATGTTTCAGTTTGACTGCAAATTATGTGCAAGAAAGTTTCAAACAGCAGAAGAAAAAGAAGAACATCTAAAGAAAAAACATTTAAGCAGAGTAAGCTAATTTTGAATATATTTTTCATTTAAAATACAGAATTAAATTTAATTTACGCTTTTCCATTGTCCATATTTAATTTTACTACTTGAGTCAGTGGCGTGCCGCCATCTGTGGAAACAAAAGAGAAACTTTGCTTTCACTCAATATAATTATACAGGGTGCATCATTGGTATGGATTTCTTCAATAACTTCTTAGCTATTGATTAAAAAGAAAAATATCATGTATAAAAGTGATTGACTGTAATGAGTTCCATATTAGTAAATTATTTTCTCACACACAGCATGTTCCATAGGTGAGTTGTCCAGCAAACTTAAACTTTTTTAAAAGGAATGTATACATTTTTATTTCACATTTCTATAGATCACTTAAAAACAAACATTTTTTTATTAAGCAATTAAAGCTCTAAATTAAAGTATTCACAATCTGTATCTATTCATTTGAATGAAAGAGCTGGAATGTAGAAGTGGGCTTTAATTTAGAGCTATAGTTGTTTAATAACAAATATTTACTTTTAAGAGCGTGAAATAAAAATTTGTGGATTCGAATTAAAAAAGCATATGTTTGGTGGATAACTCACTTATGAAACATGCTGTGTATGTGAAAATAATTTACTAATACAGAACTCATTATAGCCAATAAGATGTTTTCCTTTATAATTAATAGTTAAGAAGCAATTGAAGGAATCCTTACCAATGATGCACCCTGTATTGTTTCTAATAATATCACAGAAAATGTGTTGCAAGTCCATTTTGATTATAATGGATTCCTCGACCATCCTCTGGGCACCTGTTTTGGTCCCATTTAAGGGTCTGGAGTTGTAAAAACTGGCAAGATGTACAGTTGCCTACACATCAGGGGCAAGGAATATGCGTCGGTTGATGAGGTCACGAGGTCATTTGTATATATCACCTAAATAACAGGTAGAAGTTATTTGAAAACTGCTAACTGTTCTTTATAAACTGCTATCTATTATTTAGCTCCTTATTTAACTCCTCGACGCACACTTCTTGCCCCTGATCTGTAGGCAACCATACATCTTACCACCGTATTTGCAACTTCAGAGCCCCTGTGTTAAACAAATGAGGAAGTGACTTCGAATCCCTATTGTTAATAGTAACAATCACAGTAACAATCTTTGTAAATTATTATTATTTTTCATCAAAAATAGAAAAGTAAATTGAAAAATACTTTGTACTTTTACATAGTGACCGAGTCTGAAGCTTCTAGTAGATATTGCAGAATTATTGTAATTGAAAAAGCCTTCTTTCTTTTAATCATAATCATAGTAAATTTAAATAAACTATTGTAGAATAAAATAAGAAAATGCCGAATATGCCCTGACAAAATTTTTAACAGCGAAGAAGACTACTTACTCCACATAGACGGGGCTCACAAAGGAAAATATGTTGATTATTATATGTGCAGTGACTGCGGGAAGCAGTTCAAGACAAAAAGCGAACTGACCAGTCACATCACATCAAAATGCGGCACGGTTAAACAATTCAAATGCCAAGTATGACCCCAATAAAGCAGTTGCAATACATTTTCCATCAACAACATTTTGTGTAGGTTTGTGGGCAAGAACTGATGACAGCCGGTTCACTACACAACCACATGCTGAGGCACAACGGTGACCCGAACTTCATGTGCAGATTTTGTGCTAAATTATTTTTGACTGCAGGCCAATTAAAGGTCCACGAAAGGATACATACACAAGATAAGGCATTTATATGCCAGGTACTTATAATAAGATAATAGATCTCCTGCATTTCTTAAAATAATCTGAACTGAAAATTCTAGGTTTGCGGTAAAGGTTTCTGCCACAGACAGAGTTTGATAACGCACAGCACCTTACACACCGGCATTAAGCCATATCAATGTGAAAACTGCGGTAACTCTTTTAGTTGCGTTGGTAATTTACTTAAACACAGGAAGACACACGCAGATAGCTGCGGACTTATTCCACTGACCACGCACAGGGTGAAACACCCTGCGACTAGAATGAAAGTTAAAGTTAACACCCCTGCCAATTCCAGGCTAAAGCAGATGAAAAAAGAAAAGGAGCTTCAGGAGAAGTTAAATGCATTTAAAGAAAAGAAATTAGAACAGGAGAAGATATTAATAAAGACTGATGAAAATTGCAAGGAAACGGACTGCATAAGAAATGAAAATATTCTTTACTTTACTAAAGAAACGATTATTGAAAAAAATACTTTTGATTTAGGTCTAGATGTTATGCCAAATGATACAAATGATCACACAGAGTGTGAAGTTAAGGAAGAAACGAAGTCAGAAGAAATCAAACTCACGAATGAAAATGATGAGTTGGTCCTGGAGGGTACGTCGAAATACCAAAACGGAATGAACTTCAATAATGACTCACTGGATTCAGACAGTGTGAAGGACATGATGAATGACGCAGATTTGGAAAATACGACGGAAAATTTAGATTCACCTGCAAACGTAAATATTGCCTCAAGTGAAAAAAATAAAAGGAAACCTCCTGGAAACTCTCTGAAAATAACAAAACAGGAACTAGAAGAGTTTGTTAAAAATAGAAATATACGTAAGTGCTTTCACTTATCATCATAACTGAAATTGCAACTTTATTATTTTGTTTTACAGAAAATAAAGAAGACATCGTTTGTAAATTCTGCACGAAATCATACAGCAACGCCAAATGGCTTTACAGGCATGAAAAACTGCACCATGAGAAAGAGGGGGGTAGTAACAAAGATGATAATTCCGAGGACAATTTTCGTTGCAATTGTTGCGAAGCATCTTTCGGTTCGAGAGAAGAACGTAAGACTCATCAAAAGACTGCACATGCGGATATGTTAAGTGAGTATTTTAAATTTTCCTTAAACACATAAATTACGTTTTGGTTGTTTTCCTCAGCATGTCAAGACTGTGATAAAATCTTTTCTAATATGGTTTCCCTGCGCATTCACAAAAACAACTTCCACAAAGGTTTACCTAGGAAGGTCTACATCTACGTATGCGAACGTTGCGGCAGGCAATTCAAACAGAAAGCATCACTGGTGTATCATGAGGAGAACAACTGTGGAAGTGGGCCCCTAATCCAGTGTAATGTCTGCGGGAAAAATTTCTCAAGTGTGCACGTTCGAAAATCACACATGCGAGTGCACGACACAGAAAAGAAATTGCTGTGCAAGTTCTGCGGGAAGAGTTTCCATTGGAAGGGGCAGCTGAAAATTCATGAGCGCAGCCACACTGGGGAAAAGCCCTTCTCATGCTTGTACTGCCCAAAGGCATTTGCATATCGTGAAAGCTTGATTACTCATAGCAGTTTACACACAGGTATTAAGCCTCATTTGTGTGAGGCTTGCGGTTCTAGATTTTCTTGTATAGGAAATTTGATTAAGCATCGTGCTACGCATGTAAATACTTGTGGAATTTGGTACAGTAAAAATAAAACTTGATTTTTTTTTGTAAATGAGCAATGTTATATTGTCATTAAAAGTCTCACTTATTTGACACCTAAACACGAACATAACAAAGGAATAAACTCCTGTGATTATGTCTTTAGCATTAAATAATACCACCAGTTAGTTTCGAGGAAGTTATAACTCTATTTCATGTTTTAGTTGGATATGTAATTGCTAGTTTATTGCATACTACATATGTACTTATGTCTAATCAAAATAAAGTACTAATTTCATAACAAGTTTTCTTAATATGAGAGTTGTTATTCAACATGAAATATTCGAGAAGCTGTCTGTCATGTGATGAGAAACACTGATTGATAATTAAGATAAGTACTGAGTCAACAGCTTAAAAAATGTTTTAATAGGAAGTGATATCATATACAAAAATAGAAAGTTTTATACAGATAGTGCATTTAAAAATATTCCTGACTATTAATAAACATAAAATTTAAATAAATTTTTATTTACAACAAAAATATATTAAATTTGTTATCAGCTATTTATAGAAAAAGATTTCATAAATTCCTGAGATTAAAATTCTTTGCTTGTCGGGAGTTTTGAAACCCTTTCCGTTTACTACGATCAATAAAAATGTTATTTACAAATGCTCTAAAATGTGCTTCTTCAAATCGGGCATATGCTTTGGTATGTAATCACACTTGTGGCATTTCAGTGGAGTGTCCAAAAGTTCTTTGCATTCTTTAGCAGAAGGTAGAGTTATTTTCCCTTCTGACTCAAGCATTTCATGAATATCTAAAACAAAACATCATTGTATTTATCCTATATACAAAGTTTAAAATTGGATTTTATGATGATGCTTCCTATGTGCAATCTAATCATTATTCATACAGTGTATGTTTGATGTTTTGTAATCAATGATGACAATGTTGAAAGCAGTGCTTTTTGTTAAATAAAAGTTATAATCAATTACCTTTGGCCTCTATAAAAAAATCTGTGTTAAAACTATTCCAATGCTTTTTTGTCTTGACACAAGGAGAATTCATATCATCACTTATCACATGTAAATGCAGCCTGTACATGCTGGCTTCAGCATGATATCCAAATCTGAACGTTCTTCCTTTATATTTAGGTTCCACAACCAAATCCTCAGCGACCTTCAGCATGTATTTTAATAAATCCAAGTGACTCGGCTCGACACCCTTCAAGCTACATATATCATCCTTCGGTAACACTAGGAAATGAAACTCTGCTTTGGGGTACTTGTCTTTGATAACGACCACCGTCTCGTCCGCCTTGACGACACAGTCTGGATCTTCCATTACGGTTAACAAATTGGTCGCCCAGTGACCCTGGGGTTTATTTTTTTTTACGTCGCTGTCTTCTTGAACGCCGCTGCTTCTTCTCTTCGACGACATGGTTTTTAGATTCGAGATCTTAATAAAATTTATTATATAAACAACAACAATCTTCAACATAAAAGATAAAACTTAACAGTGGAAAGTTAGGTTAATTATGCTAAGTGTCACATGACTCACATGTCACGTACGTTCAATGTCGCCAATGGTCTAAAACTGAAAGTCACCATATATGCGGTTTTATCAGAGAGGTGGGTTTTATCCCCACAGTTTTAATTAAATGATAATTAAAGTGTTTTCTTTTTAATAATTAATTAATTAAGGTGTTTTAAAAAACAAGCAGAAATGTAACAGCAGTATGGTAATGTGTAATATGTACAAAGTGGACAAGAATTACTGCTTGCGTTGACAATGCTGAATTTTATTTTTAAGTGATACAATTGGAGAAACTTCAAGTTATTGGCGGCTTGACACTGACAGCTGTCACTTTACAAGCGCCATTTGACATTAGAACGCTAATTTTATTCACAAAATCTACAATCTTAACGAAAAATTTAGATCACGACATCCTGCGATGGCTTTTTGATCTAATATTGCAACAATTTTTACAATTTTAACGTTGTTCAAGTTATGTTAATAAACCAGCAGAACTTATGTGTATGCAGTTGCAGTGTTGCAAATAGCCAAATAAGAAAATGTTTTTAATTGTATTGTCAATTCGAACACTTTGTATTTGTAATTACGTTGTTGAGTAGGGGGGGGGGGGGGCTTGTAAGGCGCAATGTCACCAACGCGTAAAAAATAGAACACCCACAAGAGTTACCTAAACATCCCTTTCCAAAATAACAAATCCCTAAAATTTGTTACATTCGGGAACAAACAATTTGAAAAGAATGGTGACAAAACGAATAAAATAATAAAAATTCAAAAATAATCTAATTAAAAAAAAATAATAAAAATTCAAAAATAATCTAATTAAGAAAATAATAAAAACAAAAGACGATCGATTTTACAGCACGATTCAATAGATTAATAAATTTTATCCAACGAAAGGTGACAAAAGAAAGGAAATAAATTAAAAATCCATATAAATACAAACGAAAAAAAAATTCACCAGGTTTCTACAGATGGCGCTGTTGAATGCCATTACAATAGATTTTATAAAGTTCGTTCAATGAAGTAGGCTTATGTCAAATGCAAATTTTGCAAAGTCACGACGTAACTATATGATTATTATAAACATAACCCTAACTTTTTATATCCTTTTAATTATGACTTTCCGCAAAATAGATAATAAAACACAATTAATCAAATAAAACATTCATTTTATTACAAATGTCTCGAAGATGTAAACAAAATCTTTGACAGTTGAGGCTGTTGATAGCACGCAGTTATTCAAGGTTTCAACATATGTACTAAGCTACGACGTGCCATCATAAAATAAAAGAAAGTTCAACGCCTTCTTGATAACGGATTTTTTTGAACGCACTTTATATACATATATAATTTAATAGTTTAACATTTTTTATGAAAAGATCGAGGAAAAGTAAGAAAAATAAAATAACCGAATTTAGAAAAATACTAAATACTGATGAAATAATAGTGATTTAAAAACAATTAAAATATAAGAAGGTCAATTTTAGAGCATAAGTCAATTAAAAAAAAAAAAACTAGAAGGAAAAGGTGGCAAAACAAAAAAAACAAATGAAGAAAATTTAAAATATAATAATATTTAAAAAAATAAATAAAACAAAAGACACAACACAGTAGAGTTCAATGGAAAATAAACGAGAAAAGTACTTTCGACGGTGTTTCAATAGATTGCGCTATTGAAAGTCTTGTAAGAACGCAAATAATTTCTTTGTGACCATCCAGAATGAATGTCAGTCGAAACTCAGTGCTCAATAACCAGTGAATTACCTTCATAGAAACAAATAAAAGAACCACTATCGACAAGTTTCAATAGATGGCGTTGTTAAATATTTTATAATAACGTAATAAATAGTTTTAAAAACATTAACAAGGATCATTTTAATAGGCACTTTGTGAATGGTATTCGTATTATGCAGAATGCCCACTTTAAATAGTAACCGCTGAAGGCACCTCGAGCGCTTGGATGTATCTTGCACCTACGCCACTGATTTTATAATATTTTGTCTGTTGAAGTGTAAAAAATAATTAGAAAATTCATTTTAATAAGAAATTTTCATTAATTAATTTCTTAATTATGTATTTGGTTGCAGCCTTTAATTTTGTTAATGATTTCTATCATATACTTTGTAGTCATAAATTGGTAAACCATGGAAAAGGAAATATAAAAAAATACATGATTCTTCAGTAATTATTAAATACCCTTATAATGGAATTCGTTTAAATACCAATATTTAGACCAATAATTGTACACAATATCACATTTTTCTTTTTCCTGTTTGTAAAATTATCCTAATAAAAATTTAAGCAATGCCTTAGTCAGTGTTGACCCATTTAAGAAACCTCTGGAGCAATTCTATAACGAATTTGGCCGCCCTATCGAAAAATCCCGGTTGTTGATCCTCCGGATCTTCCTGATCGCCCAAGTCCTCCACATTCAAATCGTACTGTTCCGAAGCTCGCTTATTGCGAATTAGTCCTCTTGAGTTCAAGTCTCCTCTCGCGATGGCTTCCGAAAACTCTTTGTCCTGGTGAAGGAATTCCGCAAACTGTTCCGCCAAGCTTTCTTTGCTTAAAGGTACATTATTTGTAGGAGCCTAGAAAGATATGCAATAATTAATATACGTCAATCATAAATAATCATCTTTTCGGCTCAATTATAAAAACAAATAAAAAGAATTATATCATCAAGTGAGGACTTATAAACAGGGTAATTCTTGAATAAACCGACAAAAAGATTTCGCAAAAATTCTATACATTTTCTAATTAATTAAAAATTTACTTGTAATACACGTTATGTACCTGCATAAGATGTGAACCAAAAGTATACATCTTTACAAGTCTGCCATAAACGTTACGCAGAGAATCAAAATCGTTCAGTCGTAAAAGTTAACCGTGAAATAATAACATGCAGATGCACAGCTGATGATGAATATATCATTTAACAATATTAGTTGCTATGAGATTAATTAAAATCAATACGGTTTTAAAGGCATACAAAAGTGGAATACAACGAAACGAACAATAATTTACGACAGGTAATACCTTCGCTTTAAAAAATAACACACCGAACGCTCTATTGACTTTTGTTAGAGTTTGTCTAAATGTATAAATGATATTTCATTAACTACATATATCGAAATTATTAAAGATTAACTGTTTGTTTAGTATTCTATTCTATTCTGTTCGACTGCAAAGTGTGATTTGTGTGTTTAGTAACTTTGGAAAAAAGAAGTTCTCGTTCTTATGTACATTCTGCTGACAGTTTTTGTTATATTTGTGGGAAGTTTTCTGTGAAAAATCAACGAAGATCATTAACTATAAACATGAAGAGAGCATTCAATCTATATGTTACTCATCAGGATAAATCTTGGATACCGCATATATATATATGGTTTATATCTTGTTATGGGGCTCTTATGCCGTGGAAAAGAGGTAAAAGGAACCATGTTCCATTTTCTCAAGCAATAATTTGGCGTGAATCAACGAATCAATATGATGATTGCTATTTTTGTTTAATAAACATTGCTGGATATTCAATAAATAAAAAATTAAAATTTCACATCCCGATGTAGCATCTACGGGAGGTCGTTTTTATATTCCCGGACTAGGCATGAAAAGAAGAAATTAAAACACCAACAGAAATTTTATTTTTCAATATAAGGTCCTTGTTTTTGAATACAAGTACTATATCGTTTCAATAACACCTTTAATCATTAATTTAATCATTTAATTGTCCGCAAAATTGTCAGCAGCTATAAGTTTGTCATCGTCCCTAAATTTGATTCCCCTTAGTATTTTTTTTGAGATTTGGAAACAAAAAATAGTCACAAGGGGCTAGATCCGGACTATATGGCGGATGGTCAATTTCTACAAATCCACATTCAGCAAACGCAGCTTTTGAAAGTCTTGACTTGAGGAGTGGTGCATTATCATGGAGCAATAGTCCTGTTGCCTTGTATACCTTGCACCAGTTTTTCACGCCTTTTCACTTTAATAGAATCTCTGAGCCGATGCATTAAGCTTGTATAATACTCTCCTGTTACCGTACCACCTTTATTCAGGTAATCAATAATTAAAATTCCTTGGAAATCCCAAAAAGCAGTTGCCATTATTTTGCCTGCAGAAGGGGTGACTTTAAACTTCTTGGGAGGGCTGGAGCCCTTAATATGGCACTGCATCGATTCTTGTTTCGACTCAGGATCAAAATGATGAACCTAGGTTTCATCTCTGGTGACAACTCGATTGATAATTAAATCTGGTTCTTCTCCACAAAGCACCAATGTTCACACGTCTCCATCCTGATACGCATTTGAAATGGCGAAAGCATTTGTGGCAACCATCTCGCACTCGCCTTTGTTATTCCAAGGTATTCGTGTAGAATTCTGAAAACCGTGTTTTCCGAAACTCCTAATAAAGCTGCTAATTATCGTTTCTTTAATCTTGCATCTTCCAGTACCAAACACTTGGTTCTTTGAATAACATCGGAAATGATCACATTAACAGGCCGACCTGGACGGGAATCATCATCCAGTGATTCTCGACCATGTTTAAACAATTTTAACCATTCACAAATAGTCAACTTGGAAGGACAATCATCCCCGTATACAGCCAACATTTCATCATGAATAATTTGTGGAGCTTTTCCTTGTTTTGTTAGGAATTTTATAACTGCTCGATATTCGACTTTGTTCATTTTGATACGTGACAACTTAAACTGACATATATTAGAACTAATACTACTGCAATTGTTTTCTAAATTGTTAAACATGTTACCAAGGCATATGGGATTAAAAAACAATATAATGAAAAATTACATTAAAATTGAAAACTGCCTAGTCCAGGAATATAAAAACAACCCCTCGTATAATAAGACCTGTCCTATGTCAAAAAGATTATGTGCATACTTCTCCTTCCGATTCTTCACTAAATAGTTGCATTTCTTTTGAAGAAATTCAACAGCGAGAAGTTTCTAATACAAGTATGAATTTAGATTAAATCCTTGAATAAAATAGTGAATTTCACAAATTCAAACAAAATGAGTTAAATGACTTAGTGCGTGATTTAAAGCTAACAAAGCAGCGAGCTGAGTCTTAGGATCCGGATTAGAGAAATGGAATTTACTGGACGAAACAACACGAATTTCTGTATACAGAAAACGACTCTAGAATATTTTCGGGATTTTATGAAATAAGAGATTATCTTTATGTGTGTGCAGACATTACAGGTTTAACAAATGAGCTTGAATTTGAACATCATGCAGATAAATGCAGATTCATCCAAACGTACACTAAAAGCAGTTTTATTGCATAATGGTAACCAAAAACCTTCAATTCCTTTGGCATATACCGTAAACTTAAAAGAAAGCTATGAAAGCATACGCCTTATACTAGAAGGTGTAAATTATTAAGCCTATCAGTAGCAATTGTGTAGAGATTTAAAAGTAATGCCTTTTTTACTGGGTTTGCAAAGCAATTTCACAAAATACTGCTGTTTTTTTTTATGTCCGTGGGATAGTTGGGCCACAGACAGACATCAAACTATTCAAGACAGGAAATAAAAATATTCAATATAAACTTTTAAATAATTTCCCAAGATGACAATTCGTTCCAGGAAAATGTAATATAAAAAATGTGCCACTAGTGAATTCTCAGAAAATATTTCTTCCTCTTTTACATATAAAATTGGAGTTGATGAAACAATTTGTCAAGGATTTAGACATCAATGCTTCCTTTATTTGAAACACAAATTTGTAAAATTATGTGAAGCAGAACTTAAGGAAGGGATATTTATAGGCCCTCAAATAAGGAAATTGTTACATGATGAGGAATTTGAAAACCAATTATAATAAATGAATTGTTAGCATGGAAAGCCTTCAAGTCAGTGGTATTTGGCTTTTTAGGAAACAAAAAAGCTGCCAATTATACAGCCTTAGTAAACAAATTATTGAAATTATATCGAAAGCTAGGATGTAGACTGTCACTAAAGGTACATTTTCTTCATTCTTCCTGAAAACTTAGGAGCAGTGAATGACGAACAAGGCGAGCGGTTCCACCAGAATATTTCTGCCATGGAATTAAGATACCAAGGTCGCTGGAACCCTACCATGATGGGAGACTACTGTTGATTTTTAAAAAAGAAGATGAAAATCTTCATAAGCCAAAAGTTCTTTGTTGTTACCATTAAAATAAAACAATTTCTTTCTGCTTATATTAATAAAGTTTATACTGCATAATTTAGAAAAATGTTTATAGCAAATCGGTTTTGATTGCAGTGGATACCTCAAGCATCTTCTGTACAGCTGTTTCGATCCTATTTGGGTCTCGTTAGCAGAAGCGTAGCTCGAGGTTTCCATTGCAAACCAAACCGACTTCTTTAAGGTTATTCGCAATTGCGATGTAATAGTAATAAATAACTTGAATCGCGACAGCACGCTTGGCTGCCTTCCATGAGATGACTTATTAAAAGTGACAAACTGGCTGCAATTTGTCATTTCTAATGCTATGTTGTATCAAAAAATGATCGCAAGCTATTCATTACTGTTACATCACAATTGTGAATAACCTGGAACAAGTCGGTTTGATTTGCAGTAGAAGTCTCGAGTTACACTTCTGCAGACGAGGCCCCAAATAGGGCCGAAACAGCTGTACAGAAGACGCTTGAGATACACACTGCAATCAAAAACGATTTGCGATAAAATTTTTAAAACTTTCAATATGTTTTGACAGCACGCTTCTCCATCTTGCATGGAATGGCTTATTAAGCAGCAGACCGGCTGCAATTTGTCATTTCTTATGCAATGTTGTGTCAAAAAGTGATCGCAATATGTCGCGATTCAACCTATTCATTGCATAATTTAGGTTTATTTTCAATATTTCTAAAGCACAAGAGGCGCTTTAGAAATATTTACTAAATTTACAATTACATTTTCAAATTCAGCAAAGCCAAAACATAAATAAACCCTTATTTTAATACAAGTTACGAACAAAAATTTTAAAATTATCGACTAGTGTAATTTGTCTTTTATAATAACAGAATTTGTTCTCAATGAACGGCGCAATCAAAACGAAATTATAATAATTAATGAACAGATTATGAATGTGTTGATTGATTTATAATGTTTTAATTCTGGTTGTCATCTGAATTTCTTTGTTATTAGCAAAGTCTATTATTGTTCAAACATCAGCGATAAACCGAACGAACGAAATAAAGAAAACCGACTGAGAAAAATGCAAGGGAAAGGTAACGCGAAAGAATTGGGTCTTGAAAAGATGCCGAAATGTTTATGACGGACACGTTGCCTGTGGGGATGATTTAATCCAAGTGATTTGCATGCTTTATCAAGTAAATATTTTTGAATTCGTATTTCAGCCGATCACGTCAATTCCGTTTAAAGGTCAAGTTCAAGCCCGATGCTACGCCGTAACGATTTATTTCGTTCATTTGTTGCACTTTCGTAACCAGGGACCTCTCGTCGTTTTGTAATAAAATTATTCGAAACATTTTTTGAAGAAGGTTTTCGCTTTGAACTTTTTTTTCATAATTAAATTCCTTTAACGCGCCAGACAAGATTTGATTATAATTTTAGGCATTCAGAAGAACACTTTAACTTACCCCAGAAATCAATTTTAAACAAAGAATTGCCACTAGCGCAAGACACAACAATTTGGCAAACATTGCGGCTAATTAAGCTGACCACTAGCGACAAATGGCAACAAACATCACGAACCTTCCTTTATATCATCACCATCGCGCATGAAATCACGCGTTTTGCCCTGACCATGGACAGCTTATATAATTTAAATCATAGCATTTGCTTTGTTAAATTACCTACGAGAATCAATGTGTTTCCGGTATATTGTTAATACCTATTAATTGACATTGAAATGAGGTACATGGAAAATACATGTGATAAAGAGATGATGATTCAAGTTCGGGAAATTATGGGCGACATTTTTTTTAATAGTGGCTTCTTTTATTAAACAATAACAAGTATTTCATTGTTTTGTTTTAGTCCATACATTGTAACATACCATCATACTATTATTAACATTTATTAATAAAAAATTGGGAAAATAAGTTTTGATAATTATCAAAGAGCTTGCTATTTGATCAATAGAAAAAGTGTTAATTAACAACACCCTTTTATTACTAATTAGTAATTTTAATTTTAAGAAAGTGTCCTGGAATCGGGTTTTCTCGCGTATTCATGCCCCTGCACATTTCCAAAGAATTAATGTCACCCAGTTACATTATGTTAATAAATGATGACTTTGAATGATGTCATGCGTAAAATTGCAGGAGCACGTAGCGAGTTAACGATTTTAAAAAAGCGACCGCCATTATTTGATTAATCTTGATAATGAAGTACGATGATACATAGGATACGATGACACACAGATTCATATCAAACTTGTTTATATGCACATACATAAATATTAGCGCAGTCGGTGTTACAATTTACAATAATCCTAAATTTATCATCTTTTTATTGAAATCTGTTTTTCTTTTCACTTTAATAAAAATATACTGAAATAAATTTCTAGAAAAAATATTCTTGGCTGTTACAATTACAACAGTAATGAAATGTCATAACAACGTATGTGAAATTTTTTCGAATCTAATAATACAAACTATAATTGTTTTATTTAAAGTTATATTTAAGAAAACTATTCAGTGAAGATTTAATAAAAGTTATAATAGCAGCTAGAGGGCCATAGGTTTCAATAATTCGCCTTTGGACGATAAGTGAGTTAAATTCTTGAATGTTTTGGTAGATTTTTTGTTGTAGCTCTTCTTCATTTTGGACTTTCCACCCACCGTCACTTCTATAGGACGGGCCTGGGAAACATTTGGAGGGTTATCCTCTCTAGGTGCACATGGGGTATTTTGTTGCCTTATCCAATCTTGGGTTACTCTTTATAATGGCACGAAGCCAGATCCGGCCAGAACATAATACACTTCTGGACAAAATTAAGGGTCCACCAAATAAACTTGACATAAATTTTCCAATTTACAAGTTATTTTTAATAGACTTTTCACATGTCATAAAATGAGTTTATTAAACACTATTCAAATAACCTGCCATGAAACAATTAACAATAGCAAGGCATTCCCTGCTAGGAAACGAAAAGTCAACAAAAAGGCCTAATTGTTGACATCTTTTTAAGTCTTTTAATTAATAAAGCGTGCATTTTGTTTCGAAAATTATTGAATTTGTTTGCATTAAGTTAATTAAATATGTCTAGACGCCACTGTAGGCCAGAAGAAGTATCCAAATGATTATTCTTCTTCGTTAAGGATATTCACAGAGAAACGTTGCTGGAATTCTAAATATCAACAAATCTGTGGTACAGAGGGCCGCAAACGGTTCAAAAACACTGGTATTTTCAAAAGAAGACTCGGGCAAGGTGCTAAAAGAAAAACAACACGCTGAGAAGATCGCTTTATCGAACTTCAGAGTTTAAGAAAACGGTTTGTAACATCTCGTGAATTAAAAAATGATCTTCGATTAGCCATTGGAAAAAAAATTCTACCAAAACAGTAAGAAGAAGACTGAAAGAAGTCAATTTGTCTGCGAGAAAACCAGCAACCGGTCCAACTCTCACAGCTACGCATAAAAGAAATCGCTTAAACTTTTGTCAAAATCATCAAGGTTAGGTCAAGGAGCAGTGGAACTCCGTTTTGTTTTCGGACGAGTCCAGACTCCTTCTAAGTAGGAATGATCGCCGTGCTCTTGTCATACGAAGACCAGGCGAGCGATTTGCACCATGTACCATTCGAGAATTTTTCAAATTTAGTGGGGAGTCTGTCATGGTTTGGAGTGGCATACAATTTAATGGTCGTACAGAATTGGTTCTGATACGAAATGGGTCGCTAACAGCAAGAAGATATAAAGACAAGATTATTGTACCCCATGTTCAACCATTTGCCGAAAATTTCGGTAATGGATTTATTTTTATGCAAGACAATGCCGAACCTCATACAGTTAACATTGTCGCAGCTACGTTGAGAGATGCAAATAGATTCAAAACTCGAGGGCAGCCCGTCTTGGGAAGATTCACGCACGGCAAACCTTATTCACATTCCCTAATGACTCGATAAATTGTCTTAGAAATATTTTGGTTCCTCTAAATGGCGACAATACGTTTGGGCATTTGACCAACCAAGTTGTAAATACCTTTCCGTAATTACACCTTATAACACATTTTGCACAACTTTGTGAATACAAATGGATTGTCAAACTGCAGAAGAAATTTGACAGATTCTCCATATTCAATGGTAAGTCGATTGCTTTACTTTGTAATAGGAGAAAATAATACGAAAAATTTTCCCAAAACTTTTGTGACATACGTTAATAGAATTTTCCAAAAATTAATGTATTTTTAGTTTTCCAGAAGTAAGTAGATTTGGAGGCTTTCGCGGCCGTTGTCCATAAGTGAATTGGGTTCCGGTTGGAACCATGTCACGACTGCTATTGCCGACGTTTCGTTTTCCATTGCAGGGCTACTGCTGATGAGATTCGTCGACTAAGGAGAAGTAGCAGCAACACCATCAATAGCAGCAACGCCCCCAGCAGCAGCAGCCCTAAGGAAGTTCTTCTGCAATGGAGAACGAAACGTCGGCAGTCGTAAAAGGGTTCCAACTGAAGGTCAATTCAATTATTTTTTCAGAAATAATTAATGAAGAATTACTGGTTAAGAAGGATTAGCAGATAAAGCCCGTTTTAGATGGACGATAATTCTCTAGAGAATTCGGGACAGAATTCTATCTGTAAATTTTATAGACCGTGTAATACAGCTAAAGTTTTGTCGACAGATTTATCGCGATAAAATTGCGAAACAGCGCATGCGCCTGACTCGAATTATAGCTATAATTCGCCTTTCTTCTATAATTCTATGCATAATTCATGGGAATAATTCTCGCTACAATTACCGGCAGAATTCTGTCGCGAATTCTCTATAGAATTATGTCCCATGTAAAACGAGCTTAAGAGAAAGAAATACGTCATAAAAATGATTTATAGTTTTATGATCATTACGGCACACCGTCGGAGATGAACTTGACCTTTGAACGCAATCTATGTGTTCAGCTGACTACTAATTCCAAAATATTTACTTGACAAGTGCATGCAAATTACCTTGAAGTAAGTTATTATCAAATTGAATAAAATAAGGATAACAACGGTTCCACTTTAAATACCTGCTTTAACTGGTCATGAAATAAATCATTACAAGACGAAAATAATTCAAATCTCTATTTTCATTTAATTTAATTTTTATTGTAAGTAAAGTTTATTCCCATAAGCAACGTGTCCGTCATAGACATTTCGGCATCTTTCTATGGCTCAATATTACGCGTTACCCTTCCTTTACATTTTAATCGGACTGTTTTCTTTCTGTCGTTTATTCAATTTATCGCAGATGTTTCACTAATAATAAACTAATAACAAAGAAATGATGATGACAACCAGAATTTAAAACTTTATAATCAGTAAACACATTCGTAATCTGTTTGATTTGTTAATTATTATAATTTTGTTTTGTTTTACGATTGAACGATTCTGATTTTCTTCGCAACACCATAAGCATTTATCGTATACTTTAAACTTTGGTTCTCAACTTATGCATGGGCGTAACTTTAATTTCGCGTACATTTTTAATTAATTATAAATTGTTGTAACATTTAACATCCTGCATGAGTTCAAATGCAAAATATTTCGTTCAATGAAATTTCTGTTTAGTTAACAACGATGAGAAATAAAATATAATACATAATAATTATTAATGAAGCAATATTTCTGTGATATATTTAAATATTGTTTTTGAACAACTAACAAGTATGCAACCGAATGTAACGATGAGAATTGCAATTATATAACGTCCACGCATATCTTTTTATTAATTTATAATTTTTTCACGAGGCAAATTACAAGTCACCTTGAAACTCGTCAGAGTAAGTCGATTTGATTTTATTAATTCATTCATAAAATAAATAAACTTCTGCCTTCAACGTAAAGACTAATAAAATTATAAAAATAAAAAATAAATAAATAAAAAACCGATTTACAACAAAATTTTTAATAAAATTATAGTAAGTATAAAATATAAAAAATAATTACAAGCCAACGACTTCATATTTTATTTTTTAAATTGAATTGACATAAAAGAATTTATTTAAGCAAACATTGATTGCTATTAAAAAATCATAAAATATTAACGCTGAATTACTAGTTGTTTTTAATAGAAAATTTACAAATATAAATTAATTTACACAAAATATTGTTACGAAGGCAAGTTTAATCAAAAATTTCTTATTTCCTAGCAACTTGCTCGGCAACAACTTATCTAATTTCAGAATAGTAAATATATGTATTCTATAGAATCGACTTCCAGACGCAATTTAGAACGACAATGTAACAAAGATATTGTAATATTAACTCAAATCCGGGAGCTTTCTTCGTTGAGAAAACAGATAATTAACGTCTGCTTATGTTGTAACTATTATAGAGCACCGGATTCAGATTTGAATACGGAATAAATGCGGGCTATTTGTAGAGAAGATATTATTAGATGGGAAAGTGCACTAGAAAGGCACAATTGAAAAAAAGGAAATAGTTTCAATTGGGCGTCCCTTAATTTCACAGAGAACACTGAAGTACATTTTATGTACAAATATGAAGACATTTTATATAATAGAATTTTGTTTGTAGTTTTTTAATTTCAAGTGATGCAAACAAATCCGACTCATACAACGCATCAAATAAGTTCATTAAATAAATTACTCTCTTGTTTTCCACTTTCGTAACGTTCGGAATTACCCACATTCCTATTAAAAGAAACAGCAAATACATAATATGTGCATAAAGTTTATAATTAAACGCATGACCCGGAGTTACAAAAAATGACATCCTAAAATCGAATCGTGTTCTTATTATCGGCGATCTATAATTAGTGAATGAGGGAATCTATTTGTCATTAACAATTCGAAACTTGTTCTGGATAAACTCGAAGAAGTGGTCGCGGAGTTAACTGTTGTTTACCCGGCGAATTTTATCAATGACTCACCTCTTATGCACGTCATAAAGACTGTGACGTAACCGATGAATTCAGTCTTTATTTAAAGCTGGTTTTGATAAGTTGCAAGGTAGTTTATGTTTCCTTATAAACATATTTTTTTTGTTTTACTTTACGTTTTTTGTTTTACTTAAAGCCATTAAAATTCCATGGAGATAAAACATGCAAAGACAAAAAAAAGATGTTTGAAATTTGTTGATTTACATTTATGCATTAATTATTTCCTGTAATTATTGCTTTTCCTACCATTAACGTTACTAATTAATAAAGTGATAATTTTTCGCCAGTCATCATGACGAGAATTCCTTACAATTTTTAAGTCCCTATTTTACTACAAATGAAGTGCTTTAAATCATCATGTAACTTTCTAATAAAAATAACAAATTTCATAATTCCTTTACATACTTTTTTTGTTCGAATACGTCATTGTAATTTGACAAATCCTGCTTATATCATGTTGTAAAATCTCCACATAAAGCGAACAAACAACGTTATCGTTAGCATAGTGGACTATAACAAAGAGAATAAACTGAAATTTAGTTTTAATGAGACTTCCATTACGTCCTGTTGGAACCCGCACGTGAATTCCATGAAACGCGAAAGTTTCATTAAAATTGTAATTAAGACCAAGTAAACATTAAAATGCACAAGCTTGGCTAACTTAAAGAGAACGAAAAAAAAACTCCTCCTTACCGCACAATAAATAAATTAAGAAATCAGTTATTTATTATAGCAAAATAATTTCTTTTGCGTCGTCCGATTGGAGAAATTTAAAAGACGATCAAAAGTATGTTGTACACACTTACGACATTGTATTTGCCATTTTAAATATTCATCGTTCCATTGATTAGCGATAACCCACTTTGTATTCAAAAATTCGAAGGTGACCTTTTACTAAAGGACTTTCGCGTTTAATTTGCATTTGCCTCTTAATTTTTGAGCGCGGCCCCTCAATTTCTGGTGCAAACAACACCCCTGATTCAAAACAGTAACTCCGGCGTTTCATTAATCAATTATGTAAAGAAGACCTACAATGAAAGCGGATAAAATTTTCATTTTAATTTCGGAATTCACTTTGTGGAACGTTCTTTGATTAAGGAATAAAATACTTCTTGACAGCATCTTTGATGTTACATTAACTAATTCTGAAAGAATTATTTCGAAGTAGGTGGAGATATCCAGGCAAGATATTTTATAAAAGAAATAGCTTCAGTTGAGTTGGTTTCTTTTTTTTTGAAATTCATGTGACTTTTTTCGTCAAAAACGTTTTTTTTTTATCAACTACATACAAACATTTTTGGGATAAATTGTTATCCTCCCAATTGATGTTACTAAATGGATAAAGTCTTGGCTAAAAAGTATAATTAATTTAATTAGCCTCGATTCTAGAATAATAACAATATGTCAGTGATCAATTATAAAAGCACAAGGTTCTCTACAATCATTTACATAATAAGAGCGAGAATGTCTACAATCATCAAGACTACAATCATCACGTACAATATCGGAAGAGTCCTTTCCATGTGCTAGTGGAAACCGTTATTCGTTATTTGTTGTGGTCTAGAACATTGCTATTGTAATTAGATTATTATTACATATTATCCACAATTCGTTATTTCAATAAGTAGGAAATAGTTATACTAAATAGTAAAATATTCTATCTGCATTTAGTAAAGTAAAAATGTTATCTTGAAGGTGTTAGTTCGCACTTATTTACTTTTCGTCTATTGGTAAATTCAGATGTATGAGGAAAAGGATTGATTGACTTTCCATTACAAGTTATGACTAGTATATGCCTACCAACTGCGACGAATGCTTGCTTTAGAATGGAACCAACCATCGTTTCATTTGCGCATTAAATATAATAGCAACAAGTAGTGATGTAATAACAAATGACATCGTAGATAGTGATACAAGCTTTATTTATCGGGGAATATTGGCAAGGCCTTATGAACATCTTTATTCCACTTCCTCCAGATGAGCTTAATATTCCAATGCAATAAGAAATTCACATACAAAAGAACAATGGATATAAGATGCAATATTGAAAAAAAGTGCATTTCTTTCTTTGGAGTTAAGAACAAGTGACTGCCTCAATAGTAAAGATTCTTTCATTTTCTAACTCTTTTGAGGATAGAAATGCTTGACACTTTTTGTAAAATACTAGTTCTTTTGGGGATACAAACTACTACTTCAGAAGTTAAGTCTATTTCTTTTCCTGGATAATATTAACTCATTGAAAGATTAACTCCATTTATTTTAATACTAAAAGCGGATGAACGCGAGGGAACACCGAAAATGGCGTTAACACCATCGTGTTTTGTCACTCACAGTCACAGTGTACTTATTAAAGCTGCATTCTTTCGATCTGAACGAAGTAAATGGGATCAGCAAAAGTGAAAATATTCAATTTGATCCGTATTTTCTCGTTGGTGTTCAGTTTCCCCACTTTTGTGAACTAGGTGAATACTTTCAGTTTTTACTGCACACATAACTTTGCCGATCAGTTTGTATTGAAAGTTTGTTCATTTGAACGCGTCCAGTTTGTTCAGATCGAAACAATACACCTCATATGACGCCAATTCAATTTTAAGCGCATTGGACAACGCTGGTTGATTCTGTTTGGATTCTATCAATGGGATGATGAATAATCGAGTATTTTCTTGGACATTTTTCATCAAGTTACGTTTAATATCTTGAGTCAATTTATAGATACAGTGGGCCATTCCATGTTTAAAACAGGCTTATCATCTTTTTCGAATAACATTTCCATAAATGCCCAATTACAATTGGACGGAGTTGTGGCCAGTTAGGTAGATTCCTATCATTTTCAAAAAGTCATTATCTGCTGCTTTCTTTCGCTGGATTCGAATTTTTTAAATCGTGATTCGAATAGTTTTCTGGTTACCTTCTCAGAATCTGGATTATTGCAACAGAACAGTCCAATTTGAATGTACACTTGAGAATAAAAGTATTCGGCTACCTGACAACCTTAATGGTAAAAGAATTAATAGCCATGCTTCCTTACATTTGTGAAATAGCGCATTGGTATCGTTTCGAAGCTGGACTATTGCTCTCTCAAATGATAACAAATTAATTTCTGGTTAGCTCTTGTCTATCGTGTTAAGAAAATTTTTGTTATCGTAATCAGAATAAGTAAGACGAAAAAAATTTTAATTTGTTTATTAATAACAGAAACAAAAACGAATGCTGTTCACTCAATACTTTGTATGACCCCCTCTTGCTCCTATGACAAATTGCATACGGCTTGGCATGGATCTGATCAATCGTTCAACAACATCCTGAGGGATATTATTCCACTCTTCTTGAGCTGTTCACTCAATACTTTGTATGCTTTGTATACTTTGCTCCTATGACAGATTGCAGACGGCTTGGCATGGATCTGATCAATCGTTCAACAACATCCTGAGGGATATTATTCCACTCTTCTTGAGCTGTTCCTTCAATACTTTGTGTGACCCCCTCTTGCTCCTATGACAGATTGCATACGGCTTGGCATGGATCTGATCAACCGTTCAACAACATCCTGAGGGATATTATTCCACTCTTCTTGAGCAGCCCTTGTCAGTTCCTGAAGCGTTGTTGGAGCTGAAACCCGTGATCGAATTCTTTTCTTGAGTTCATCCCACACGTGCTCAATCGGATTTATGTCCGGATTTTTGGATGGCCACCTCATGACTCGTATACCAACTTCGTTCAGATAATTTCGAACAATCTCAGCTGTATGAGACTTTGCATTAGCTAGATAGCATTTAACACGCGATTCCACAAGGAAGTCGTTCTAATAAAGCGGTCATCCCGTACTGAAGTAGCTCTTAGTCTGCCTGTTTTTGCTCTGGCCACGTATCGACCAGTTCTTAAAAACCTTCTGGAAACATTTTGAACAGTAGAACATGCCATGTTCAGTTGCCGAGCTACAGATCGCTGACTGTTACCAGCTTGAAGCAGAGCAATAGTTTGAGCTGCAATTTCAGGTGGTGTATTCATATTTTCACTAATTCTAATACTGTTGGAAGAAAACTTGACAGATACTATGCAAACAAATTGCAAGTGGCACGTATTCAACTGTTTCATAGTACTCTTGAAACAATACATTGTTTGAAGCTGCAAACCATTCCACATACGGCACTTCTGATAAAAGAAAGCTTAAGATCTCTTGATGGTTAGTAACAATTTCTTTTTAAAAAAATTAATTAAGTAGTATTTTTTCTTTAATTTGTGTGATTAGTTAGTTTTGTACAAGATGCATTTTAATATTAAAAATCTTTTGCTCTCAAGATTATATAAATCCAAACGAATCATCAAAATAGGATGATTCGAAGAGGAAAAGGCATTATCGACCAGAATTAAAATTTCACGAAGAGTGGGGATTAATTCTTTTGCAAAAGAACATCCATCTTTGAATCTAAACGTGTAATGTTGCATTTGGAAGAAAGGAAAGAAAGTAGCTATTCTTGCAGTATGGCAGCGACGTAATGGGCAATCGCCAAATTCGCCCAAAACAAAGGGAAGGAATCGTGCTTTTGGTATATTTTCTTCTAGGCTTTTTCGAATTGAAGTTGAAGGGAGTGTTTTTGGGTCCTCTTTCACACACGTTTCGTCATCCTACGAAATGCATTGGCCTGGCTTCGATAAAATCCTTTCACAGAGCTTTCGACCTCTTCTTTTTGTTCCCAATTTCGATAGGTTTTGCCTTATGAGTTTCACCACTATTTGGTTAAAACTGGGATTATATGGATCTTTTTTCAGCCTACAGTACGCCTAGAGAACTATTAATTATTTAATGACAAAAAATAAAGGCGAAATAAACGTTTGTGAAGTCATAGAGACAGGTTATATGGATAAACGTAATGTAAATGAGCAACTATGTTGAGTGTTTAAGACCCAAGTTCTAATCGAAACATTCAAACGCGTACGTTATTTGTCGAAAGGCGTTGAATGCCCTTTCTATTTGAACTAAGCCTTATCTGAACTGTGTACTATTATAAACATACAAGTGGAAGTTTGGTAATATCCAATTTTTTGATTGGATAGATAATTTATAACAACTTTTTTTTTTCATATATGGAGAGTTTAGCAGAACAATTTGTCCATACGACGTAAATCCATACAAATACTTGTTAAGGACCGCTGCATTTGGACGCATGCGTGCGCTCGAAGCAGCTCGATAATAATCCTACGTCCATGATGCAGAACGGAGCGGTCATAAAAGCGACGGAGAACGCATGAGATTCCTGGCTTGGTTCGCCCAGATGAATCGTGTACAGAGTCAAAAAATTTCATTCGAACACTGAGCTTCGACGTGTGTAAGTCGACGAGCGAGCGAGCGGAAGCTTGTTTGGTACGAAATTTAGGTGAATTGGCAGTGTAGATATGCGGCATTTGTGTTTCCTGTTATGAAAGTGCACGGTGTATGACTGGAGTGTAAGTGTTTATGGTGATCGGCCCGGCTTACGGGTTTTACAAATATGGCATTAGGTAACGGTAGTACGGCAAATGGGGGGGTCACACAAGAAAAGGCCCCCGTCGTTAATGGGACAAACATGGAAACTTTACCCAGAGCAGGCAAACAGGTAAAACCACTATATTTTTCAAAGATATGTCCAAATTATGCGAGGCATACTAACTACACCTCCTTACTTAATAATTACATATGCAAATATTTGCTGATGCATTGTACCCTTCCATATAGGTACGTACGTCATATATGTGATTTGAAAATAACTTGCCAATTAAGAAATGAAGAAAAATCTAAAAGCGATTTTATGACGTGGAGCATCTTTTTTTGTGTGTCCTAACAGTTCTTCCTTGCCATAAGTAGGTCATGAGTGCATTCAAGTCATCCCTTTCCTCGTTTTTACTGTTTTATGATCAGGTCTGCCAACCTTCCCTTCTCTTCTTCATTGGCCTTTCGTTTTAATGGAACTAAAATCTCTTATGGGGAAAGCACAGAGGACCAAAAAACCTGAATACAAACGAGCCGCTTAATTTTAAACCTGTTTGTTAACCGTTAGATTGATTTGCATCCTTTTTATCTCATTTTTGTGAGTCCTGTGCGTAAGTGGAGCGTGAATGCATTCGAGTGATCCCTTTACGGATTTGCTCCAACCTCCTTTTTCCCATTTTTTTTTGTTTTTTCCAAATTTTCGTATTTAAAGAGTGCTTTTTAATTTTCAATTAATCGAAGCGCTAGAAAAATTAAAATTGTAAAGGAAAGCAAAATTAAAAGTTCTCGCGTACAGGGTGTTATTAAAAACTGCAATTCGAAGACCATGAGAGAGGTAAGACACCGCCGATTGTAATCACAAATGAAAATTCAAAGGACAGAATCTTCAGACCAAAATAAATAATGCTTTTATTATGGATATTTTTTCAAATATATTTGCCTTGCTTGATAGAAGTGAAGCTACCTAATAAATGTACATATTTTACATGTCTTTATGTCGATGTGAAGCAGAAAAGAATAAATATGGATTCTTTAGTACTTAGAATAACGTTGATATCCGCTATTTATATCCCATAGTTGTGATTAGCTATTTGTTAACAATAGTTGTTTATCAATACTAAGGATGTGTAATAATTCTTTGTTATTAGTTTGTTATTTTGATTTTACCACAATCCGATTGGGAAGGCATTTTTCTTGAGGAACCCCCTCCTTTTTAATCTGCTTATTAAATAATACTTGTTCGTTCTTAGTTATAATTTTCAACAAATTTTGTAAAGGTGAAAAAAAATTAGAAATTTTAATTTTTACTGCAGGTTCTTAAATTTTAAACTACCTTTCAAACGAGGTATATTTATTTATTTATTTATTTTTTATTATTACGTGCTTAATTTGCTAATCGTGAACGAACGCGACGTCGTTCCGTTATACAATAAAAATACTTTCACTTCAAGGCGTGAAGCACAAAGCAATTTTTATTCAGTTCTTCAAAGTTATGACATCAGATATACGATATTTTCCTATTTTTCCGTTATAAATATAATTTTTACAAATACTGTAGTTAATATTATGAGTTTCTATTTATAATAATTACATAATAACTGTATTGGTTACAGAGTAACTTTCAATGAGGTTTGTGTTGTCGATACGTGCATGTTTCGTTTGTAACATACAGTATCGCTAATTATGGTTACATTAGCGATCATTGTCACAATAGAATTCCTAATTACGTGGAGTTTTATGTGCACAATACAAGCTTTTGTGTATCCAGCACATTATGACATCATTCCACGCATACATTTGCATTTTACATGGACTTTCACAGACTTGTTAATTAAAAATATTTTTATGATTTATTTTTGATATCATTGCAAGCTCATTCCCAAATTGGAAAGCCAAAAAGAAAAACATTATGGTCAGGTGTGAAAACAGATTTTGCAAGCGGGTTTTATTTATAACCCCATCCTAGACGGTTCAGAAACTTTCGTTGGGTCGTTCTGAGTGCATTTGCATATGGCACCGACTTATATATAATACGTCCTGGCAGCTGTGTCAGTACGGAAATACGTTTTTTGGGTGAACACATGTCAGTGACGTTTAAACTCGCGTGTGACTCAGTGCTCCAATTTGTTTGTAGGATATTATTTAGTTGACCAATTTAATTCCCCAGTTGTGGTTGCCTAAATTATTTGACTTAATTGAAATTTTAATTGTTCAAATTTCTTTCGTTTTGTCAGAATTTCAAAGTGCAAGGGGGAAACTCTAGGAGCATATAAGATCTAAGAATATCTATAACGAAAATGCATCTATGACGTAGTGTTTTGAATGATTTATACACAATTTGATGTCATTATTTCTATTGAATAGAAATATTTTATAAAATCAATTAGTTGCCACCATAAAACGTATAATTTTAACAATAAATTTAATCCAAAAAAAAAAACAAAAGGGGAAAATTTATTATAAGCAACTGGCTTTATCGTTCCCTAAAAAAAAATTCATTTGCATGTGAAAATCGAATGCTTTGCGTGACCTCAGGGCAATCCCTTTTCATTTATTTACCTTTCGCGTTCTCCCTGCGCAGTTATTCTTTAGGAACAGCTGCGTTCTTCATTAATTGAGTCGATATAAAAAGCGATATCCTTAATGAATCATTGAGGTGTTGGCAACAAATGGATGTTTGTTTTTGCTATAAAACAAAGGCCGAGCTCCAACGTTCTGCGGGAACTGTTTAATAATGAATATCGTTCGCATTAATTTGGCGTTATCTACCGCCCCGTGTTTAAGCAGGAGGAGCAAACACGAAATTGTTATCTTGATAAAATATTTGGACAGATTTAAAGTGTATTTGCGCGGTAAACACGAGTAAAGAAAACACCTGCCATAATAAACAATACATTTATAATAATACAACTACGTTTAATAATTTTTATTTTGGAAACGACAGAGTAAAGAAAAAAGAATCAAATTTGGAGTTGAATAACTAACTCCAACCTGTTAAGGTTAGACGTCGAAAACACTTGTGCCTTCAATATTAATTAACGTTAATATTGTTTTTAAAAACATTCCTCCGTAAAAGAAAACTCATTTGAATTGTTAAACGTTTACCACGTGATAGATTGCAAAATATTTTTGCTATTGATTCAAGGTTATTTAAGTGCAGTGTTTCGCTCCCGATTTGTTGTGAAATAAATTAAGAAGCGCTTGTGTTTGCAAGATACACTGAATAATTTTAATTGATTTATCACACGTCTTGATAACATTTAATTAATTGGTATTAATGTCACGTGAAATTATATCTGATGTAGTAAGAGAGTATGTCACAAAAAGTACTTACTTCTAAGTATAGTCGTGGCCAGTTAACAGAGAACTAATGCATAATAAAGATAAGGCCGAATTTGGCATAGTTTTATTGCTTTTTGTTCTCTTTTAAGAGAGTTGAATGGAGAGTCCCATCGTTTCTGTATTAAGTAGTGATGCTACTCGAAAAAATGCCCGTTTTTGGCTCTTTGGAATCCTAACATTTTGTCGTTATCTATTACCAGTTCAAATATTTGCACTCCTTTTAAATTCACCTTGTATATTTATTCTGTGTTTCAATTTCTGTGTGCGAGTGTGTCAAATATTATCAGGGCTTGTTGATATTAACATTTTCAGCCAATGTATTATGGATATCGATTATTTAATAGCTTTTTCATAACCTCCACGAGCAAGCAATCGATGCTTATTTGCTTATTATTGAATCACCTAACTTATTTATAGCAACTTAATATTTTTGATTTGTCCAAGCCTCGCTGGTCATATAAAAAATAATTCTCTCACCTAAAATTTACTTTAATTTAAATAAAAAATAATATTCTGAAAATTATTTTTCTAAAAATTAAAAAATGAACGAGTTTATGGGCCCCTCCCACCCCACCCGAGCAAAATAAATGCGATTTTTCATCCCTACAGCTTTTCTGTGGTCCTCTGCAAAGCAGATGTAAAATTTCAACCCTCAAACTAATCGATAAACCCCCCATAACCGCCGTCAAAAAATTTACTACGAAAGGGGATTCCGTGCTGACGTCACGAGCCGATTTACTATATTTCTAGGAATTAAAACTAGGTCACAAGGTCGTTGGGGGGTTATGAATGGGCGTCACTCGATTGTTTTTGCAGAGCACTTCGGTCCTCCGGAAGCAAGTGGTATTTACTCTTAAAAAACGTAAAAAAGCAACAAAGGCGATGTAAATTAAAAAGAAAATATCGTTTGAATTAATATTTAAATTTAAATATTCATATAAAGTTAGTTTAATCGCTTTCGGAATAGAATGTTTTGTGTTAAGCGGTTGGCAGCACTGCGTTACTGTTTTGACGTTCGTCGTTTGCCGCGCGAAGCAAATCGACTTATATTTATTTTTGTTAAAAATTGGTCAATCATGACCGTGGAAAGCTACATAATAAGGTAAAAAAAAAAAAATACTGCGTGAGAATCGTCTTTTGGCCGGAAATTTTACAACATAACCTCAAACTTTTTCGTGTGATCTAAGGGCAGGTAATGTACGGTCGTTGATTTGCTTTTTGTGGCAAAGCTTAAAAAAATAAGATGGCAGTTACTGCTAAAGTTTACCTGGAACATCGTTTGATGAGTTTGCACTTTCTTGAAGGGCTGACACACATTAATTGTTAAGATAATGACGATTTTGCTAAGTGTTTTCGACTCGACGAGAAAGAATCAAGAAATTCTGAAGAAACTGAAGCTAAGCGGTGTTTGATTATCTCCGTGGATATCTCTCTGTGTTTCTTGTGGAAATTAAAGCACTACAAGAAATTAAATAAAGCATCGTTCACAATAAGAAAGTAAATGAAGTCAGAAGTACCCAAACATATCATTTTCACTTAATTTTGCGTTATTTTGTAAATATTAAAGTAAATAGTACTTATATATGTACTTGTTTTACAAAGTATCTTAGGCCTTTGAGTATTTAAATACAAATACAAGTACAGTCGCATGGTGCATGGATATACGAGGGTAAAGCTGAATTCATGATAATCATCGTCCCTTATGGCAGCTTTAACTCTTCAGTTTTTGACTGAAAAAAATATAAAAGTAATAGAACATCCGCCGTATTCACCTGATTTACCAATGTGCGCCTTTTGGCTATTTTTAGGGCTTAAAAGGAATGTTCGGAGTCGAAGGTTTTCGTTAGAAGAAGAGATTGATGCCGCAGCTCACGCTTATTTTGAAGGTATTCTGAAAGATGATTGGTTGGAACCTTTTGAACAGTGGAAAGAAAGAATGGTCAAGTGTATCATTGCTGAAGGGAATTACTTCGAGCATACTTAAAGAAAATTCTAGAAAATATTCACTGTGTTTTTTATTCTCAACAAATTCAGCTTGACCCTCGCAGTCACATACAAATCTGGAGTTTTTCTTAAGCCCGTTTTAGACTTGTTTGTTACAAAGTGAGTGAGAAATGTCAATTCAGCCAATCAACATCACTTTGGTAGCTTATTCCTTTCGCTTCGTAAAAAAATTGTTATCAAATTTGTCAAGTGAACATGCCAATAACATTTTTAACTCTATGTCGGTGTTCCGTCACGTTCATCCGTTTCTGGTGTTAAAATAAACGGAGTTGGGACGTTTAACTTTACAAAGTATGAATGTTGTCTTCAAAAGTGGCGATAGTTATTTCTATCTTTTAAGGAGTTAATATTATCCAGGTAAAGAGAGAGACTTAACTTCTGACGTAGTAGTTTGTATCCCTAAAGAAATAGTATTATCCAGAAAGTGTTGGTCATTTCTGTACAGTGTGTTCTCTCTTAAGCGGATACCTGTGCTCGCCTAAAATGTGTCCGCTTAATAGAGAGGACCGCTAAAGAGACGAATGTATTGAGGTGTGGATATATGTAGGTAATACGGTATGTATAGATAAAAAGTGAAAGAACAATATTTATTTGATATAAAAATTCATGACCAAAACTTGAAATGAAACTTACATTTCCATAAAAACAGAACAAATACTCATATTAAGTGTTAATAATGTAGTACATACAGTACTGGCCAAAAGTATGGAAACTTTAATAAAATGTTTATTAAATCTATTCAACTATGAACATTTACAAAAAAAATATTATAATTAATTAAATCGTATTAACAATATTTATCATAAACAAAAATACATTAAGAAAATCAACACTTGAAATAACTATAAGAAATAATAATATTATTTGCGGACAAAAGTATGGAAACCATGGAAACTTAATTTGTATGATTGAGAAACATCAGCTAGTTAATATTTTGTTGGAAATCCTTTTGACTGTAATACAGTTCTGCATCGGTTTGTCATGGAATCCGACTAACTTAGAACAAAAATCCACCGGAATTCTTTGCCATTCACGCTCAAGAGCTTGTCATAGATCCTTCTTATTTGAAAAATTGATTGTTTTAATTTTCAATCCAATATAATGCCAAAGGTGCTCAATTGGATTGAGGTCTGGTGACTGAGACGGCCATTCCAGCAATTCGATATAATTCTCCATAAACCAATCCTTTACCAACCTTGAAGAATGTTTGGGATCGGTGTCTTGTTGAAATATCCATCGCAATGGCATTTCTTCTTCCGCATATGGCAGCATATAATTTGTTAATATGTTTCTGTATATGTAACGATCCATAATATCCTCTATTCTTACTATTGGACCAGGACCAGAACGCGAGAAACATCCCCACACCGTTACATTGCCTCCACCAAATTTTACAGTCGGAACTTGATATTTGGAATTGAATTTTTCGCACTTTGGTCGCCTTACGTAACGTTTGCCGTCAGAGTTAAATAGACAAAATTTGCTTTCATCGCTCCATAAAACTGTATTCCACTTTTCTGGTGACCAGTTAATATGATTACGTGCAAACTGGATTCTGACTCTTTTGTTACGTTTTGATATTAGCGGTTTTTTAGCAGGAGATCTACCAAATAAATTTAATTGATTGAGATGACGCCGTACAGTTCTGCATGACACATCAGCCAAATCTGTTATTTCGTTTTTGATTTCTCTCGCTGTTTTTTGAGGATCTTTTACAGACAAATTATTGATTTTTCTATCGATTCTAAGTGTTGTCTTACGTGGTCTTCCAGTTTTAACTCCGCATTCCACACTATTTCTCTCCTTAAAATTTCTAATTATCTTCCTTTAAGGATAGACAATTGTTTCGATATATCACACTGTCGCTTCCCTTCTTTATACAGCTGGATTATTTTATTTTTTAAATCTAACGAATAATACTTAACTTTAGGCATTTTAAGCACAAAATTTGAAAAGATTACAATGAAGCTTCCACTGACAGCGACATTCAATAAATTAAATGACACTTGCAGGTCTTACATTGTTTTCCATGGCTAGGGGCGATATGTTTAATATGTAAAACTCAGGTTTTCATACTTTTGTCCACCGGATAATCATTATATTTCATATAAATATAGCAAGTAAAGTTTTTTTTAATTAATTTTTATTGAGAATAAATATTACAACTAAGATTAATTTAATTTCATTAAACTTTTTATATTATTTATTATTAAACATTTCTTAACTTGTGTCCTATGAAAGTTTCCATACTTTTGGCCAGTACTGTAAATACAAATAAGTAAAATGAAAAAATCTAATATTGTTGTTTGACATAAGTTTTTTTTATTTATAAGCATGTTGTCAAAATGTTGTTCTAAGTCAGATGCCAATTCGAGACCTTTTGAATCCCCATTATTGGATGTAAAGATTTTATGTTTTTTTTTTTTAATATTGACAGGGCATCTTTATATGATTTAATGTTGTTTTCAATGTTATCTTCTCGAACTGCGTCATCGTCGGATTCAGATTCTTGCGGTGAATTTTCAACATTCTGAAGATTTATATTCAAACTTTCATTCTCGTAAGTCAAATTTTCATCGCAACATGTTAACGTATTCTTCGAAATCAGTGACATTTGCTCCCGTTAAATGTAGCATTTTACACATTTCTGCTATTGTAGATAGAGGTAGCTCATCCTTGGGGTCAAAATGATCAGTAACAATTTCAGAACTGTTGGAATAAACCCTGCTTTAAGAAAGCAATTTTGAATTGTAGCCTAGGTCACCTGATTCCATGCTTTTCTAATAAAATAAACAGCGTCCAACAAATCAATAGATTTTATTAGTTCTTCTAAGGAAGAAACAGTGTCCATTTTTGCTAAAATATGTTTGTTTCGGTACTAGGTTTTGAAATTTTTAATAATTCCTTGGTCTACCGGTTGGCAAAAGGCAGTGGTATTTGGAGGAATTTTTCAATCGCATTTTCTTGTCAAATTGTTGTAAGAAGTCGGCCATGATTTTTTTTATTGGGTCGCTATGTTACAGGCAAAGTGTTCATTTGAAGTTTCCGAAATGCACGAGGTCTGGCGGCTTTACCAATTACAAGTAATTTTTCTGATTGCCCTGCCAGATTCGCACAATGTAAAATGGTTAATCTTTCTTTAGCCATTTTCCACTTGAACACTTTTCATCTTTGAAAGCATACGTTTTACCTGGTAACGCACGGAAAAAGAGTCCTGTTTCGTCCATATTATAAACATCTGTAGGTTTGTAATTACGAATTAAAGATGGAATTTTCGCTTGAAAATTTACATCATCATTGATATTAGCACTAGCATTTTCTCCTAATATTGTGTTAAATGTAATATTATGTCTACTTTTAAAACGTTCTAACCACCCAGATGAAGCATTAAAGTTTTTATAGTTCAGCTGATGTGTAATTTTCATTGCTTTTGATCGTATTAAGATCCCCGAAAGTGGAATATTTTTATTTCTTGGCTTTTGTAAACCATTCATAACTTAGTTTGTCAATATTGTATCCTTCAATTTTGAAGAAACTTCGCTTTTGTTGGATGTTCTCAAACAACTTGTTTAGAAGTTCTTGTTTGTTTTTTATTATGTTCGCTGCTTGCGTTTTTCCAATTTTAAATTTTCTTGCTAAATCACGGGAACTAAGTTTATCTTTATTATACACGTGTATAATATTAATTTGTTCTAGAAGTGTAACAGCACGTTTTTGAGACTTATTTTTGAGAGACATTTTCACTTTCTATCGAATGCAAAACAACCGCTTGTACCGCAACGCTAACAAGAAAACTAACGGTTATACACCCCACTTCGTTTTTATTATGAAGACGTGCGCTTTTGGGGAAGTCCCGATATTTCGGGAATGTACCGTCCGCTTAATAGAGAGCAAAGCTGCGCATTTACGTGTCCCTGTCCGGTTAATAGGGAGTCCGCTTAATGGAGAAAACTTTATCATTGAAATCATATGATTTTTTTCCGTGCCCAACGAACTGTCCGTTTAAAAGAAGTGCCCGCTTATGAAGGGTGCCCGTTAAGAGAGAATACACTGTATTATCCAGGAAATGAAAGAATCTTCACTCTCATTTGTAACTTATATTTTAAGCACTCCAAAGAGAAGAATGCACTTTTTTAATATTACATCTTTTATCCCTTGTTCTTTTGTGTGTAAATAATTCCTTATTGCACTAGAATATTATATTAGAAGTGGAATAAAGATGTTCCCCGGTAAATAAAGCTTGAATCATCTATGGTGTCATTTGTTATTATATCACTACTTTTTTTAACCCCATTTTTGTTGCTATTATATTTAATTCGCAAGTAAAATGACGATTCCATTCTAGAGCAAGCATTCATTATAGTTGATAGACATATACTAGTTAAAACAATGAGAACGTGAATCAATCGTTTTCCCTCATACACCAGAATTCACCAATAGACCAACACCTTTAGAATAACGTTTGTACTTTTTTGGATTAAATACGGTGATGACTTTCACCAATGCAGATAGAAAATTTTATTATTTAGTGTTACTTAATTCTTACTTATTGAACTAACAAGTTATGGATAATGTGGTTACTGTATGGTGTTAAACAGGAATTGTGCTTATCGTTGTTGCAGTAAAATTATTTCACATTTTTTTAACACTTATCTTTAGACGCATTTTAATCGGGAGAAGATAACGGTAACACTAAATTTGTTAGGTTTTCAGCTTTTCAGGTAAATCTTCGGCTTTATTGAATAACAATTTATCCCAAAATTTTTATGTGTGTACGTATAACCCTAAGTGTACATATACAATTGTCACATGACTATTCAAATGTCCCTTTATGTTTAACTTCTTCAGTGTATTATATCTGATTATTGTGTATTAGTTGTTAACAAATAAAAGACTGTTGGGAAACAATAATATATGGTCTTATTAGTTTAGAGACATAACTCCAGGAGGCACATTCATGAAATTATTCTATGGAGAAAGACAACCATTTGGCAGTTGTAGAGGTCTTGTTCATTAAACATATTGTTAATAAAATTCGAAGTGTCGTCAGACGAGCAATGGGGCATAACTAGAACCATAGTTAAAACCTTTTTGCCTTAAAACAATTAAGTCCGACACTTTGTTCTTCAAAGCGAGTACCTAAATACACTTATAATTCGATAAGCAAGCTAATGACGACGTGGCGTTAAGTTCTCGAAATTAATTGATACTTTACTGTGTTAGACGTGCAAATTTAATATTGCTTTTCATGTATGTCGCTTTAAACGAAGGGTTGTGTTAACTAAATTTCCATCCGAAGTATGTGAAAGAATGCTTAATTTAATTAAATATTAATAATTTCCGTTCAGATATTAGCATTTTCCGTATGAAGAGCCAAAGCACGTTAAGAATTTTTCTTATTACTTCTATGTGCAGCTTCATTGCTGCTGCTGCTGCTGTTATGGACTGAATTGGTACGGCAAAAAGAATTCCAGCAGTAACTCGACCAACTGTTTTAATTAAAGAGTTTCCTGGAAGTTCGTAGTACTTTAATAGTCCGGTTAAAATACTTCGAATATTTTACTAATTATGTTACATTTTTCGTTGTCATTTCTAAAGCAAACGTCCTGAAGCGTTACATAGTAAATACGTACAGAGTTCTTCTTAGAAATATAATATGTGCTTATCACACACTTACATTCTTAGTATACGCGGCTATCTTTCTGCTTTTCTTCTTCACAAAAAAAAATACAAATAAAGTAACGCGATATCATTGCTCTCTAATAACGAAACAATGTGATTTCTTTCCGTGTAAAGTTTTTCGAACCCTGAAGTTTTTAAACGCCATCTACTGTGATCGTGTAACTAAGGTGTTGTTTATGCATACCTTGGAGTTAATTTATATTACTTAAGCAGCGTGTTAATGTGCAGGAACTCAGGCCATATGTTGAATTAAGTATGTAATGGGACGTCTAAACATACCGACGTTTTTATTTTCGTCTGGTGGTAAAAACGGTGTTTTACAAGTGTCTCTGTAAATATACCGAAAAATTAATTTGCGAGATGTCTTAACGGACAGGTGTAGTTGTAAAATAAATTGTTCAACGCACATAATTATTATTGTTATAATCTCGCTTATAAAATACAGTTCGTTTTGCCTTATCTTTATAACATTCAAAGAGCGTAGAGTGAAAAGCTAAATAAGATTACAAAAGAGTTATGCAAAACGCGACCTTATACGTATACACGTTGGTTACATCAGTTCCTCAGAAGGCTTGTTGTATGTGGACATGATTGACGTGATTGGCGTAAGCAATTCGTGTTTTTAAGGCATCAGCTTAAATTCCAATTACCTTTTTCTGTTGTTTATTTGTAATTATGCTGAATCTGTTAAACGTAAAGTTAACTTTTACTAAACGTGCAGGAATGCATATTTCACTGGTCATGTTGAAATGTTAAAGACACCTGATTGGTCAGGAGAAAAAAAACTTTCAATGGGAATATTGTTTCCTGATTTAATGGTCGAATTCAACTTAATTTAATGCACTATAGACATTTAGATCGAAACAGGAATAAAACTCAAGTACTCCCAAAAAGTTTTCGCTTTGATGATGCCTCTTTTCACAAAAAAATACTGAGTACGATAGTAGCCTGGCCTAGCAGGTTTCATTGACCCTGTGCCAGAGAAGAAGTAACGACGAAAGAGAAAGTTCACGATAATCTCATGTAGATTACAGTAAATTACATATTACTTCTGATTGTGATAAATTGAAGACGAGAGGCCACATCTACTACATAAAAACACCGGCATTGCAGCAAATGTGGCGTCATAAATCAATTCGCAATGCAGGAAAAGCTAGGGCATCGTAAATATATGATGTAACAGAAATTCTTTCGAGTGCGTAATAAGATGTAACCTAATTCGTTGCCTGAGGAGCAGAGCATTTAAAAGATGTAATCGATACACTACTACTACTTATTAATTGTGCTTATCATAACTTAATGAAGTTTTGATCGATATGTCTACTGTATACAGGAGTGCAATGAATATAATAATCGGGTCTATTAATAGACCTGATTTTCAAGGATACGTGGTTTTTATTGCATTTACGTAAGTCTGCGGACAGGTACGTAGTAAGTGTTTTGCAATTTACGAGACTTAAATATTCATGTGTTTTTATCGAAATAAATTATTTCGAGGAACGTGTACAAATTAAATGAAAGCCAATCAGTTTGATTATGATTACTGATTACACTCGATTACGTAGCTACGTGTACGTATATCTATTACTTATTTAAAAAGAATGTAAATTGAGGTTGAAATAAAAATCCTTTTCTGCTTAATCGTGAGTTTTTTTTACAGTGAAATTAAAAACATTATCGAGTATGATAAAAAACGATACAATGTTGTATCATTATCTTCTACAACTGAATATTTTCGGATGACCTTTTACGAACACCCTTGAAAAATCATTCGTAATCACTACGAAAGCAAAGGGAAGAGTTGTAGAAACGGGTTTTAGAATCCTAACAGAACACGTTGCCTCGCTTCTTTATTATGAAAGTTGTGTTTATGGACCAGAACACGTTTCTTTCTGCACGCTTTATATGAAGCAAAAGCATTCGAAGACCGCGATGAATTTTATGCTCTGGAAAATAAATTTCTAGACCTTACCATGTAAAAAAGTGCTTAAAATCACATTGTTTCGCCAGGCACGTCTCTCAAATTGATTAAAACAGTTTTTACGTTTTCTAATGTCCCTGCTGGTGCCATTTGGTTCTAGAATGTTTCGTGCGTTGTCATTTATCTTAATTGAACTTTAACGAAGCAAACGTGTAGGCATCCACCGTGTTTTGGTCACACCTATGCTAATTATTTCGAAATAATTGCGCGTTGCATTGGTGGTTTAAATCCGTGCTTGCCTGGGATTTAAAGCTTCCTCATGCGCTTTCCTCTACCGGTCAGTCAACTGTAACTTTCGTCTTCTTTTTACGTGTGCTTAATATAAATGTCTGTTGCTGCTTTCGCTAATGACTGCCAGATTTACAATGCGCCGTTTGTAGTAGGAAGTGAACGCTATTTTTATGCCTAGACTCGTAAAGTGTAATTTATAGTTCATTAAGAGCATCGTGTGTTGTGTTTTTCTCCCTTCTCATGCGTTTAAAGCATTACCATGAAAATCAATTGGATTTATTGTGGTGTTTATTAGTAGTAATACCTACACATGTTGGTGGTGTCAAAGCAAGAATTATGAACGTCCACAATCTACTTTCTCCTTCAACCTTTTCGTCGAACTTCACCTGTCATAATTAGCTTGGGCAATCGGTCGTAATTAACTCCCCCAAAACCTGCACGATGTTGTATCGATTCGGGCAATCCGGGGGTTAAATATAGTCTTCGGACATTTGAGGAAAGTTTCACTCCACCTAATCCATTTGCCAGATGAAATGTTGGCGTGCGAAATAAATAAAATTGACGCGAATGGAAATGCACCGGCAAGCATTTCAAGTAAACGGGTTTAATTTGTTGGGCAATTGAATGGAAAGTCGGACGGTTTAAATGTAATTGTAACTCCGTAGAAAGTCGGTGCTTTAATTTGCATATTTTGTGCAAACGGTTTTCTGCAATAAGTTAAATCTTCTGGGTTTTTTTTATGTGTGCATAAAACTCCGCATCCAATTTCTAAAGTGTAACTTGAAACTAGGAAACCCCAAACTTTTCAGTTCCTTCCCTGCTTACAAACTTTTCACCTGTAGCTAGAAGCAAAAACATGCTGTGAGTTTCAAAGTATTTAAAAGTTTTCAAACGTGTCTAAATTGAAAACGAATGCTCCTACCTATACCTATAGGCTACTTTTATTAAATATTTTATATTCATTTTTACTTATGTTTGTTTTATATTTAACAAAATACATTTTTTGTTGATTGAATCGAAAACTATTTTATTATTTATTTAAATAAGTAATGACTTCATTTATAATAATACATCGTGTATCCAGCTTTATAAATACTCTGTGAATCGGTGTTATTTATTATGTAACCAGACACGTCCTCGGGCAAAACACTTTGCTTACTATTTTGTAATACTACCTACATATCTGTATTCAAATATTGGTGAGCAAACAATGATTAACAATTCTTGAGAAAACGCGATATAGTCTACGATTTTGCTGTGATTTGTAACGTTAGCGTTTTCATGTCGTTTCCTTTTTGTTAGTTAACAAGAAACTCTTTTTTTCATTGGCTTCAATCTCTGTTTATATAATGCACAAACAGGGTTGCGATGATTTTTTTAAATTTAAACCATGATTTAAATCAAATCGTGTAAAAAAACTGATAATCAAAATAAATCAAACTTCAGAAAGTTCAAATGAAAAGAACAATTTATTTAATGTTAGATCATCTACATATCTAAAACTACCTGCTTAAAAAGAATATGTAGGTAAATTCAACTTAAATTTAAAAAGAAAATAAAACATGGTTCACGTTCTTAAAAAGAGACATTTTTAAGTTATTTTTCTAATTGTAGTGTTTATAAAAAAAAACTAATTTAGCAGCTTTTTCAGTCCCTAAGCGATTTCTAATTTTAGAATGAACTAAATCAAATGTTGAAAATGTCCTTTCAACGGAGGCTAAAGAAGTTGCAGCAGATAATAATTGTTTGATAATCGGGAATAACTTATCAATAACATCAATATTCCGTTGAAATTTTCACCATTCCAACGGATTTGTTCTGTTAACAATTTCTTCGTAAAACATTATTTCGACAAATGGCTCGGATTTAGCCAGAAATTTAATAATCAATGGTAGTAAACCAGTGTTGGGGTATAAATCATTTGCAGCATTTAAAGCACAATTTTTTTCACGTTCTTTTAATGTATGCTCCGTTTTCGTAGGGTCCCAAAGGAAAGCTAGCAAATGGTATGGAATGATACTCTGTTCATAGCGATGTCTAAATTTTTGCATTTGGCTTAGAGTAAATTCAGTTTCCTCAAAATGTGATTCTAGTATTTTTAATCGTTCTACGATATCTGATAGAATTGCATCGTTTCTTTGAAGCCTATCAATTGCAACAGATATCGGATTCAGTATTGTTAAGAAATCTTCAGCTGTTCTTTTCAAATAAATATTCGAAATATACTGTCGATTTCATTTTTATGTTCCTCGCTAATTTTAAAAAGTTTGAGTCATGCTTCAACAAAACCATATAAGCAGTCAGCAAATCATTTTACGTCACTAGATAAAATAAGCTTTTTTCCTCCTTCTTTCGCGTATGTCGCTGAAGCAAAATGATTGTTTCGGAAGTATTTTACAATGAACGTAACATGTTCCTTAATTTCACTAATTTCTAGGCCCTTATATATAACAAGTTTAAGATGTGTGGAGAACAACCATACGTAATAACATTTAATTCTGTTGACCGTTTGATCTGATTTCTTATTGCACTCATATTGGCAGCATTATCTGTTAGAAAACTGCTTACTACTTCCGGTTACTCAACACATGTGAAGTTGCTATTTGTTGCATAAATAGTCCTAGCAATTTGTTTATCTATTTTCCCTTTACTAGACTTCGTTGTACGCACGACAAAAGAAGATAAATACCCAGAACTAGAATTAAAAAAATCATGATTTTTATCAACGCTGTGCACAAATAGGACTTACTTATCTCGTCAATGAAAGAGACAAATTTTCTAAAATGATACATTTGGGGGAATAGGACTGGAGAAGAAAAAAGAATAAAAGAACGAATAAAACCGCAGAAATTTTTTTTTCTATAATAGGAATTTCCAAGGCAATGACCAAAATATTTAAGAAATTAATTATAGGAGAATCGTATATTTGTAAGGAAAAACGAAAACGAATGAAAATTGAGACAAAATGAATGAGATATTTGAGAACAATTGAAGGTGAAGCTTTAATGGATAAGATGATAACGAAACTTCCAAACACGAGCTTCAAATTTTTTTGAGATGTTCCGAGATAATTTGGCAAAGTAAAGAGGATGCGATGTGAATTTTTTTCTTTTTATAAACAAGAAAACATCGTTGCAGGCAAAACAAAAATTGAAAAGGCGAAGTGAGAAAAGTAATGAGAAGATAAGTTGAGGAAAGTGCTGCGGATTGTAACAAACTTGAAGATATGAAGAGTATGCTGGAAAGGAAGCACAAAATGAAACGTAATCCTTTCAGACGCTTTACACCATTAAGAACATCAAAACTTTAAAGATTAAATTAATTGAGTTAACAATCTTTAGTCAGGGAAAAAAGTATTCATTATTATTATTTTTATTGTGTTTTATTACCTACGTGACCACACCTAAAATACAACACTATTTATAAATTATATTAAAAAAAAAAAAACAGTCGTGAGAGACAACATATTTGGCATGTAAAGGGGATGCGAAGGTTAAAGAGAGACAAGAAAAGAAAACTAGGAAAAATTAATAGAAAACCAAGGAAAATTTAGCAAGATGAAATGGGGAAATAATAGGAGAAAAAGTTGAAGGAACTGAAACCAGAAAGTAAGAGAGGGAGTTCATTTTGGAAGGAAAATACGTGATGGAACTCCTTCACATGCTCACTTTCTACTTTGATTTGCTTTTCCGGCATATATATGTTTCCTCTGTGTAGGGTTCTCAAAAGAACCGTTTGTTTTGACGACGTTTCGGCAGAATCAGGTCTTCTCTGCTGCTTGCTTGGTTCTGCTTCACGTTGTTATGCGAGTCAAACTGACTTCTGTCGGTGCCGGTGGTGGTTTATATACCGAATTGCGGTCACGCGTCGTTACGCTCGAAGATTTTCTGGCCTGGCTTCTCGTTATTGGTCGTGCCGGTGGACTGGCTCCTCCTCTTGATGGTTTCGGTTCTGCTTATAACGCTGGTTTCCATGTCTTTGGTAAACGTTGAGCGTCGTCTCTAGTATTTAGGTTTCTCGGATGTTTCTCGATTTCTATGGCTTCTTATATAATTCTTCTTGACAAGTGCTGTACGATGGCTATAGTTTTTGTATTGTCGAAATCTATCTTGTGTGTGGTGGATATTACGTGCTGTGCGAGAGAAGACGTTCTTTCGACGGCATTCCGGTGTTCTCTTCTCACACTTATTTTTGTTCGTCTGTCCTATATAGACTTTATCACAATCTTGGCAAGGGATTTTATATACTCCTTGACTTTTTAGTTGGATTTTTGTTTTTGGATTAGGAAGAATGTTGGAGATCTTATCCATGTTCGATTGTGTGCTTCCTGAGGACCCTGCTTATTTTATCCGTTATGCCTTTTATATACGGTAAGCATGTTCTTCCTAGTGGCTTTTCTTCTTCCTTTTCTTGTCTTTCTCGTATTAGTCTTTGTGCTTTGATAATCTGTTTTTCGGAGAATCCATTCTGAAGTAGTGCTGCTTCTAATTTCTTCATTTCTTGCTGTTTGTTTTTAGCATCCGTCAGTGTTTGTGATCTCGTCACGAATGTTTTCACGACTGATTGTAGTTGTGCTGGGTGGTGGTGCGACTGGGCGTTTAAGTACCGATTCGTATGTGTAGGTTTGCGATACACTGAATATCCGAGGTTTCCGTTTTGTTCCTTCGTTATCAGCACGTCCAGGAATGGAAGACTGTTGCCTTTTTCGATTTCCATCGTAAATTTGATCTTCGGGTGTATTCCGTTCAGATGTTCGTGGAATTTTCGTAGTTTTTCTTCTCCATGTGTCCATATCACGAACGTATCGTCGACATATCTGAGCCATACGTGTGGCTTATGGCTTGCTGCTTCTACAGCCTTTACTTCCAAGTCTTCCATGAATAGGTTGGCTAATATCGGCGATAATGGTGAACCATTGCTTGTAACGTTGTTCTTTGAAGATGAAGTACGTATTCTTCAAACAATCCGATTACTTCAGCATGGTTTTATTTTTGTTCTTATTGACAGACGTTCCCATTTTACGATTTGAAATCCCTATATAGTTTTTGCTTTACTTAATCTTCGTTGATTGTTTTACTTCATGACAATGTTCCTAGATCAGGGTATTCCTCTCTTCTTCCAATTTTGTAAGTGGTTTTCATTTCCCGTCCGCTTTCTAGTTTTCTCTTTGCATCAGCTTGTTTTTCCTGTGTTTTATTTGTAGTCCCATTTTATCTCATCTTTATAAACTCTTTGAGATTTCTTGTTTGCTTTATATCCATTTATGTAATACCATTGTATTCAGTACGCTTTTATTTTTGTTCTTATTGATAGATGTTTCCATTTTACGATTTGAAGTCCCTATACTTGTTTTTGCTTTGTATAGTCTCTTCATGACAATATTCCCAATTCTCTCTTCTAATTTTGTAATTGGTTTTAATTTTCCAGCTACTTTCTAGTTTTCTCCTTACCTCAGCTTGTTTTTCCCTGTTTTATTTGTAGTCCCGTTTTATGTGGTCTCTATGTGAATTTTATAATCTTTCCTTACCTCTTACTGCCACTGCCATATCAACGGCGTATCTAGAAGAGACATTTAAAACTGAAAGGAGTTAGCGAAAACTGGAAATATTGAATTTACATTTTCAATGTAATTTGGAATTTACTGACCTTTTACTTAGTAAACATTAATATTTTAGTATCTGCGGTGCAGGGTCACATCAAGGTCATTACACGTCTATGAATTTTAGTTGTGTGTTTACGTATGATCAACGCATTTATTCATCTTCTGTGCACTTACTTATAGCATTTATTAATTCAATTATTTATGGAAAGTGATTAGTTTTAAAATACCTAACACACCACCTTCAAATTATATTGTTTATTACTTGAGAAAGCTTCAAAAACTATGTTTCTCAGATATTATTGATAAAATAATTCTTTCGTGTACATATTATACACGTACTATAGCTCCTGTAATATTTGCATAAATAAAAAACTATGAACTGAGAATATTTTTAAAAATTAAACATTGAATATGACATATGACTTGTGCTCTTTTTATAAAGGTTGTAACCACAATCAATTAAAAATACTCATTACGTTGTCCTTGTCATAAAAAAATAAACCTTTCAGTTTACTTTCATGCTACATGGATTACGTTTATTTATTTATTTAATACAGCCAAGTAATAAATGATTAATAAACTCGTTTCATTTTATACTACGGCATAGTATCGATCAGTGAAGAAAAATGTTATGCAATATTTGTTTGTGTCATACTCATGTAGTTCAGATAACGTCATAGATTTCATTAGAATTTTTTTTTAGTTTATCAGTCTGGGAATAATCTTCGACTTATCACTGGTATTGCAGTTTCAGAATAATATTTCATTAGCACTTCTAAAACTAAAATAACAGACGATTAAGTTTAGTTTTCATAATCTATTATAATTTAGATTTAATTGAAAGACAAAATGTGGACGAAAAATCCTACTTCTGGACTATGCCACACTTTTCTTGATTAAAAACGCTAATGACATACGCATTAATTACTAACTTGGTTGAACCAACCCGAAAAAAAAGCGCTAGACACACCTTAACCTAGATTACGAAATTGCTGAGCATATAAAAAAAATTAACTTTTACTACGTGGCGTACGTGTAAGGTTGGAAGAAAAGGCTCTGATTTATTGAAAAGGAAAATTTCGAAAGTAAACGCGAAGTGTAAACAGGTCTGGGACTCCTCAAATTCTTTCAGGACGCGTTCAGGATCGATGAGCAGCGCGCCTCGTTCTGTTAACCCAGTTGCGGAAATGCCCTAATTTTGCCTTCTGTACACAAACATAAATCTCTTCCTAACCAGATTTTAGTGAGAAACTTTTTCGAATGATGTAATCAATTTATTCACGAAATTATTAATTGCAGGCATCGGTTCTGTTATTGATTCAATGTTCTGTTTTGCCTGCTAATGATTTGCTATTATTAGCCAAGAAACTCAGAAACAATTAAATATATTGATCTGTTGGAAGTAATTTTCTTGTTTAAGTGGTAAATATAATTAAGGAAATTATGGTGGAGCATTATTCTTACTTATAGAATCATGGTATAAATTTAGATAACTTCGACGAGACACTGTAAGCAAAGAATTGTGTAAAGATAATAAAAATATAAATTTTGAAAACCAATAATAGCAAGCGAAATAGGCTACACTGAATTCGTGTAGCTTTCAAAAGTATTAGAAGCGTCCTTTTGTCTTTCTATGAATTTAAAAAGAATAGAATAAAAAAATGGAAAGGAAAGCCATGTACGTGTTTTCCAAGATGATGAAACGAAAGCCTGATTTATGTGTTTGATGATAAATGAGTTGCCCCATTTTTCTTTTGCAGAGCACATTTTTGTGTTTCGTTTGACAGACTATGGTTTGCGAAAGGAGTAATGCAGCGACGAGACATTAAGTCTAAACAAAGCCGTAGAAAGAGGATGTCGGCAATGAAGTAAAAATGTCGTGGGCAACAAGTGGAACCAATTACCTAACCTAACTCGAACTTGTAACAACCGTGACCTGCTCTGCTCTTATTATTTATAACAATAAAGCGTGAAATATTTCACTTGTGCATATGCATGTGCCTGCCACGCCGGTAATTTAATTAATTTCGTCACATCGCAATTCCATTATTCTGAGTATACTCTAGTCATACTGTTTTCTCATTCATATTTAAAAGTAATTTACATAGATAATTGCCTCTATTATAACAGATAATTAATGTTAAATTGATCTTCTTATTTTATTTGCAAGGTTTACCTACATGTTAGCCAAAGAAATGATATTGCCATGCAACTAAGACATTTTGGTTTGAAGGAGTTCAAGGTTCATTTCTATCATATTATTCAAATCAGATAAATGATAAATAAGTCACCAAGTATTATAATAATTAAAAAAATTAATAGCATGTGGTTGACCTTGTTCTCTAACTTGATGGTAAAACAGAATACTTATTTTCCACATGTTTCTATCCCACTTTCTGTGCCTATTCTTAATTCCACTCTCACTCTTCTGTGAATCCATTATGAATTCAACAGTTTTTTTCCTGTGAATTTATTTTAAGTCGCGTTCTCATCCACCTGCATTGCTCATCACCTCAACGCAATCAAAAAGAATTACTTTTAAAACAAGCATTAACCTAATTCCCAAATGCGTGTGCTCCGTAATCCGCAATGAACATAAAACGGTAATTAAATTACTTAACACTATTTTTAAATCAAGGTCAGAGCCATTAGCTAGCTTTTTGCACATGTTTACTACACGTTTCAAGAGTGAAGAATAAATTGTTAAGACCTTAAAAAAATGGTGGCTCTTCTGTACCGCCGCTGGCAAATGGCGATCGTAAATTAGCCCATTCTGATGAAAGTGGGAATAAAAAATGCGATGATATAAGCTGGCCAAGGTCAGCGTGGATTTAATGGGCAATATATGACATTTAGTGGGTTACGTCACCAAGAACTAAGTTGAGTGAGTTATTTCAAAAACACTTTGCTGCTGACCAAATGTGACATTGCGTTCCGTTTTTGGAATTCAAATTGTATTGGGCATATATTAGGTATATTTCAAACTAAATCATTATTTTGAAATAAAATCAGTACGTCTTATTTGAATTATGATTCATACAAAACTTAATCCAACGCCTCTTCTCACACACGAGAAAAAAAACGTGGTATGAAATTATATACATACATATGCGTACCATATGGTTTCATTACATCTTAATTTGAAGTTAACAGTTACCTCATAGATAATATTTGAATTATTTGTTTACTGTTCGCTTTTAATTAGGTTTAATTAATGGACTTGCTTTACGACAACGTAATATAATCCGCGCACTTGCTTTACCTCAGCAAAGCAAAGGTTTTCCTCGGGCTTCGCTTAAAAGTCATTTAATTTCATAATTGACATAATCGATGTAAATAATGTGACGTTTTATCTCAGTCCCTGACCCCTCATGTGCGACTGCTTACCACGAGACTGGTAATCGTATAACGAGTATGTCCATTTATTTAAACGACCACTTGAATTAGCCTTATCCTATCTTGGGTATGTGAACGCAGCTCGTTGAAATAATTACTGTTCAACGCATGGAAGTCATGGTTGCGTACAGGTAAAGACTGCCAAGGCAATTATATTTTCAAATGAATATAGAAAAATTGGGAAACGTGGAAACATGTGTTACCCCACGCCATTCTTTTGTTACTAAACCCCAAGCTAAATTGCCGAGTACAATGTCGAAAGAGAGAAAAGAAATTATATCATCTAAATTCTAACCGACAGCGAACACCGAAGTTCTATTTGGGATACTTATTGTTCATTATTTCCGTTAACGTCGTTCCTTTCAGCGTGGATTCCATTGTTATTTACAGGGGTAGCATGAAGCTATATTTCTAGAGTAAATCATTTTATTTCACGCACAATGAAAACAGCTTTAGAACGGCATCCAGTATCATTTTGTTTAAATTGCAACAACATTCTCAAAGGACGGCTATTTACATTTAGATTTCTTTTGTTCTCCATTGGCTTCATTTCAATATCGAAATACACACAAAACATCAAAAGTCTTGGACCCCCAAAAGATTGTGATAATAGTGTGTTATTAACAAAAATAAAAATATGCTATTGAAAACATGTTTTTTTCAGATGAAAATTTGATATTGGTAATTGTTGACCAACGAAGGCACTAACAGAAGAAGCAAAAAGAAAAGCTTCAAAAATTTAATAAACAAGAAAAGATATAGAAAGAAAGGAATAAGTCAAACAAACAACATTCAATAGTTAGTATTCCCCTCCTCTGCTTCTTACTAAGGAATTGACACGCCTATGCATTGGAATAATCAATGAATTTATGATTTCTTGCGGAATATTGTTTTAACCGCTAAGGTTAATTCTTTCGCGGTGTGGGGTGGGCTAATCTGATTGCGAATGGCTCTAACAACAAAATCCCATATATGTTCTATTGGGTTCGTATCGGGGGATTGTGCTGGCCAATCCAATCTGGTGATATGTCCTTCTTCAAGTGCCTCCCGAACCCTTATTGCACTAAGTGCTTTGGCATTATCATCCATAAAGATGAAATTTTCACCCAGTTCTTTGCGTAATGGATAGATAATGGGCCTAATAACGTTTTCAGTGTAAATTGCACTTGTCATGTTCTGTTGTATGGGAATTAGCGCGGTACGGCAGTTGAACATTATACCACCCCAAAACATGACTGTACCCCTTTCGTAAGGAGCAACTTCGCGGAGCAAATTTAATCGCTTTTGACGATCTGGTGCCCTCCAGACCCGTTGCCTATGATCATCACTCACCAATCCAATTCTGGTCTATTCGGTAAATAGGACCCATAGCCACTGCCGTAAAAGTCAATCCCTGTGTTCCTGCGCCAAGTGGAAACGGGCAGCTCGGTGACGTGCAAGCAGAGTGGGTACTCTTAAAGGTCTTCTAACACGTAAATTCGCACTATGAAGTCTTCTTCGAATGGTAGAGGTTGAAATAACACGACGAAACGTACCTTGGAAAGGAGCTCTTAGGGATGGAGCTGAAGCATTTCGATGCCGCCGGGTATATTGAATGAAGTAACCATCCCCCCTTTCATTCGACACTCGAGGACACCCAGAACGTGGTCTTTTTTCGATAGAACCACTTTCTGCAGATGCTCTAGAGATATTTAACTTTGCGGATATTTGATAATTTGAATGTCCAGCATCATGCAAAGCAATAATTCTTGTTTTCTTGAAGACGAAAATTTCACGGGCCGGCATTACAACACGAGATAATCATTAAAATCGTTTAACTACAAATGCAACAAAACTGACCCTTTTCTTCAACAATTGACAATAAATCACCCGTGCGTTATCATCAAACGCCATTGCTCTTTTTGTTTCCCATACAATGTGTCTACTGTGATTAGAACTCAGAAATAAAAATACAACTATCATTTCTTTTATATAGAGGCGTCCAAGATTTTTGTTGTGTGTAATTTTATGATGGCGTTGATTGCTATAGTTACACTGCTCAGTATTTGAACTGGTACACTTACAAGAACATACATAAATAACAATTTACTTCTTTTTGAGCAACACCTTCTTGTTTAATTGATAGTATATGGTTCTGGGAAACACTTTTAGGGCGAAGGATTAAAATAATAAAACTTACATAACGAATTTCAAATGTTTTAATAGAAAAATAAAATCTTCATTTTAGTATTACTGAAAAGTTTGTTCTGGAAAGAAATGATAACCAAACACTTAAAGATTAATAATGCGTGGGGCCTCCTCTAGCTCTTATGACCTCTTGGCATCGTCTTGGCATGCTGGAAATCAAATCCCGAATGTAATGCTGAGAATATTTGGCCATTCTTCTAAAAAGGCAGTTCGGAGCTGATGGTGATTGTTTGGATCCACTCCTCGTGACCTTATCAACCTTTTCAGGTAATCCCATATGTTCTCTATGGGATTAAGATCTGGAAAGTCCGCTGGCCAATCCATGTGCGTAATATTGTTCTCTTCAAAAAATGCATTGATTTGCCTTGTTCTATGAGGACGCGCGTTATCATCAATAAACACGAAACCATCGCCTATTTCATTGGCTAATGGCAACACTACAGGTTGTAATACCTCATTAAGATACCTGACACTATTCATTGTAGCATTTCCAAGCATAACCAATTCAGTACGACGAGAAATACCTCCCCAAACGGTAATTGAACCACCTCCGTAAGCTTGAAGGTAAGTCACGTGGTTCTCAACATAGCGTTCTCTTCTGTTTCTCCAAACTCTCACTCTTCCATCTGAGCTATGGAGACGCACTCTCGTCACTGAATAAACAACGACCCCAATCTTCAACATTCCAATTTGCATGTTGGGGTGCCCACTCTAGCCTTCTTTTGTGGGCTCTGGTCAACAATGGCCATTTTTTTAGAAGATCTGGACCTTAAATTTACGCCATGGAGCCTTCTTCTTACTGTTTGAGTGGATACTTGAGTATCTGTTGCATTCAATAACTGAATTTCGAGTGTTCTTGCAGTAGAAAATCTAGTCCTTCGACACTGAACCGTAATAAAACCGTCCACCCTGACTGTCGTACTGGGATTTCGCCCTCCGCCGTGCCTATGTTGAATAGATCCATTAAAACACATTCGAATTCTTCTGACCACATTGTGACTCACATTGAAATGGGCAGCAACAGTTCTTAGTGATGCACCAGTCATAAGCATTCCCATAGCTTGGCTCATCTCTTCAATACTTAAACGCCTTAGTGGCATCTCTAAAATGCAGTCAACCACTCTGAATTAAAACTTACTCGAGAAATTCGAAAAAATTCTCTTAAAACTTGATAAAAGTGTAAGCGTCCGCGAGCTCAGTAACTGCACTTATGACAGATAATAACAACAAACAACAATTGAATCGCAAATATCATTCGATAGGCATTTCTTTGCATTGCGAAACACAGCCCTGATCATGTAGGAAGTCATGCTAAACGCCTAAGATGGATTGTTTACTTTTACCGCATGTTATATAAGTGTACCAGTTCAAATGTTGAGTAGTGTATATAAAGTTTTTTCTTTTCTTTTTCATCATCGGGTATCATTTTCTATGGTAATGTAAAGCAGGCTTTAGATACAATAAGGTTCTGCGTGATGCAAGTGTGGATTAGACCTTAGGAAAAGTCAATATCAAATGAGTTTGAAGCCACGTCATATTGCTAGTATAAATCTTGATTTACGTTGCGCGAAAAATCCACGTTGGAAAAGTTCCTTTTCATTGAGTAAGGTTAATTTAAATTTATGTGCGCCTCAGCCGTGACCCAGCTGCGAGACGTGACTCTGCACCCATTATGCACCTGAACGATTTTATAAAATATTCATTTAGCAACGCCGACAGCACCCAAAGAATTACCTACTTTCTAGTCTTTTTGATCCAAGTCGAAAGTTGTAAAAGGACAGCAAAATGGAAACAGTTTTTTTTTCTTAAGTAAGTAACAAACCGTGGATTCGTGGATTCATTTTGAATGAAACGATTTTGTATAGCACGTCATTAGCTCTTTTTTTTTTTTGAAATAAGAGTTTCTACTTTCTTTAGAATTCCCGAGAATTGCAATTCAGTAGTTTTAAATGGTTTCATCTCTCCTCACCTGTGCGAGAGACAAAGCTCCGTTATTTAACTGTTCTGCAAAATGGAACATTTTTCGTATAAGCAAATCAAAGTGTTGTTCTGTTGGGACCTACACCTTTCTCATACTCAGGTACTTTTAGTTTTTTTGAAAAAATAGTGATTACTGTGGATCTAGTTATGCGCCGCCGGTATATTTTCCACTTAACCTTGAGCTCAATTACGTCATTAAAATTCGCAACCATAATTATGCATTTAACACTTACTTCACGGTTATTGTTAGCAGCCAATGTTATTTGTTGCAACTGCTTTGTTGGCGAGATTTTTTGATTTTTTTTTAATAATAAAATGTTTCTTTTCCAGACGGATCCGAATACCGCATTTTTGAGAGCAGCTAGAGCGGGACAACTAGATAAAATCCAGGAATACTTAGATTCTGGAACGGTTAGGGACATCAATACATCAAACGCAGTATGTATTCATTTTAAGAAATTTTTTTGAAGGCTTCCTTGTTCTATTATTGAATTATGGTCAAACATTTTTTTTTTCAAAGAAAGTATAATCCTGTAATTTACCTTTACATGTATTGAACTTGTCTACCAAAAGCTCAACTTGTTTAACAAGCTAAGTTTTGTAATCTTACAGATGCTGCAAAAGTTTTCATGTAATTAACAGTATGAAACTCATTACGCCTCATTATAACTTGTTCATCGAGTAACAAACTTCAAGTTAACTTGTACTTACCTACAATAACCATCGTATTGTAGGAGTTTGCGCGTTTTAATTAAGTTCGCCTTTACTTTGCACGTTCATGTTAATTCAACTTTGCTCGGTTACATATGGAGATGAGCGATTAATACAAGTACGTAGCAAACGAGATGATGTAAGGTTGTAACGTGATGTCAGCTAGGAAACTGAAGATTAGGAGGAAATCATTTAATCAAGTACTTTTCTAAAGAAATAATCTTATCACTGACAACAAATAGTGCCAAAAAGGTTCAAGGAAGAGGGACTAAAACGTATAAGTAACTTTTTTACTGTACTGTACTTTCTGTTTATCACGTTAGAAATGGATTCTGAGTATATCAACGAACGTTTAATAAATAAATATTAGCAATAAATATAGCGAAACTTAAAAGAGATAATTCATAGCAATTAAAAATAATACAGAATGTGTCATCGTCGTTACTATAATATCGTTTGCGCTTTCGAGTGGGATTACTTGGCTCGCAAGCTCAGCATGTTACGACAACAGTTTTGATAAAACAGACTTGAGAATGTCTGATGCGACTGAATGCTCTAAAAATTCCAGACAGAATATTTGTGGATTGAATTGCAACACACAAACAATTTGATTTTATTGTGCCGGTTAAAAATAGATTGAATGCAATTGTACCGATGCTGTAAATAGTTAATGTGACAGAGATTTCGTAATATACCGGCTATTTCCTGTCATAGGGTGAACAGTTCACACCCTACTTAAAAGTTAGTTATCAAAAATTCGCCTGTTGTCATGTGGTAAGACTTTTTCTTAAAACAGACGAGCGAGACGCAGAGTAGGTTAAAAACCTTGAGTGAGAGAGATACGATGCAAGATGCAAACGCAACCCAGGTTTAACCAAATCCATAATTGGCAAAATAAATACATAATAAATTTTTTATGACTTGTTTGAAATATTTACCCAGGACTTTATTTAACGAAGCCACATAATGTCCTTAAAAGCAAGAAATATGGTGATAGTTTGTATTTACAGATTTTATTAACATACTTGCTCGTAAATGTACAATGGTGCCCACTTAAATTGATCCACCTGCATGTAAATCGCGTCTTTATGATCTGTTGCTTAAGGACCACGAAATTGTGCCGAGCAGCATCATTAGCATGGCTGATGGTGTAATCAGAAATGTAATAAATAAAAAGAAGAGGAGGCGAAAAGGAATGGAATATACTTAAAGAGAGTTTCATAGCTACGCGTGTTTTTTAAAAGCTCATTGCATTAAATGCATTTGTATGCAAATTATAAAATAGAACAATTTGTAAGAGTGTGACTCAATTGAAAATATATATTTTTTTTTATTTCCTGCTCCAATCTGATAATTCTGATACTGATAAAATCTTAAGTGGTTTCGGAAGTCACTGAGATAGCATTGAACTTTTTTCTTTGCATTGATGGTTTCTTTTGATTGTGAAATATTATCGTTATATATAACAAAAATATAATACAACATTCACAACATTATTTTTCAAGTAGTAGATATTTGTAACTTCCGTTTTTTTGCTCGTTTAATTTATTCAGTTTTTCTTTGAAAATGTGTATAATATTTCAACTGTTAATTATTTTTTTATTGATAACAGTTTGTAAATATAAAGAAGGACAACGGGAATGCTGAAAATTAGTACATTTGACTGTTTTTAAACGTTTCCTAAAATATTTTCCCTTTTTTATGTTTTTTTTTTGTAGTTTAACATTTCAGTGATATATAACTTACTGTTCAGTACTATTTTTTTTTAAATATAGAATGGACTAAATGCTCTTCACCTAGCAGCAAAAGACGGTCACGTTGATGTTGCTAAAGAACTGTTGAAAAGAGGTGCTATCGTAGATGCAGCTACAAAGAAGGGAAATACAGCTTTACATATTGCTTCTCTTGGTGAGTAACGAAACCTTTCTTGGTGTAATTCACTCATGTCGCGAATTTATAACATGAAAACAAATAATTTCCTCAACTTTAATAATTTGTTTAATGTCATTAATATTTTTGTCAGGCGTGTTTAATTGGGCATAATAGTTAGTTCCGTCATTCCGTTTTTAAATATGTATTTTATGTACTTGAATAACTTCCGGAAATGTTACGTGACGAGAATGAATTTCACCAGTTCAATTAAAAGAGAAATTGCATAGTTAAAAATGCAAACCTGAAGGCATGAATGTCATTGTGTTCACAGTGACCTCTCTGGCGGTTAAATGAAAATTAAAATGACTCCATATTTAAAGCTCAAATATTAACCAAAAAAAATCACCACCTATAGCAGGACTGTCCAACTGCAAGTGCCTCAAGGGCAGCTTTAAAAAAAAATACGGTTTGGAGGGCCGCATTATAAAATACTTCGTATGCAACTTTATCAGCGAGTTTTAATAGGTATGGTATACGTATACAAAAAAAAAAACGCGTTTGTATTTTATTTTAATTTTTTCAAAAAATATCAAATGACAAAAAAATTAGTGGGAAATTTGATTTTCACTAAGTAATGCATCAATATTAACTTTAATATTTGTTGTTGATAAACGAAGCAATTGCGTAAGTGATTTATTAGAGAGGGAACATCTATTTTTTGATTTTATAAATATCATGTTGGAAAAGCTGCTTTCGCAAAGAGACATGCTTCCCAGCATTGAGCCCGGTGTAAGCCCTAAGTTTCGCAAGTTGGGGTATCGTTCTTCTGGCAACAACTTGAAAAAGTCCAATCCAGTTTCAGTTTTTCCTTGGTAAAAAGGATCTGATTGCAAATCATACAATTCCAGTTGAAGGTCTGCTCTGCTTACATTCTCAACTGAAATTGTAAGGGGCTGAGTAAAAACTGAAATCTCTATTTTCGATTTTTTTAAAGTCGCTAAATCGATTTTAGAATTCTTCTGTAATTGTGTCAATGTATTTTATGTGAGGTAAATTTGAAACTTCCTCAAAATCCTTCATTTCTTCAAAATGCTCTTTACAACTTGTAAAAAATAAAAAATCATTTTTCTTAATGAAAACTTGAAGAGCTTAATTTTATTCTTCAATCCATTTATGTGTCCAAATAAGTTGGCAATATTCTGCTGTTTTCCTTGGAGCTTCAAATTCAATTTGTTGAGGTGAGATGTCAGGCCTGTTAAAAATGCAAGGTCTGCTAAAAATTGTGCATCTACCATTTGATTTTCCAGTTCCGTAGTGTTGGACTTGACTTCATCTTTAAGGAAAATAGGAATCTTCTTACGTAGAGCGAAGAATCGTTGCAAACAGTTTCCGGCGCTTAACCAACAATATCGGTGTGAAGTAACAGGTCCCCATATGTAGCATCTACTTCGGCTAAAAAATCACGAACCTTTCTGTGAGTCAATGCACGATTGCCCCCTCTAATAATATTAGTTATTTTAACAACAACTTTCATGACATTCATTTGACGTAAGGATTTTCCACATAGGACGTCTTGGTGAACAACACAGTGTATCACAGGACAGTTGATGTTGTTTTGTTTCAAGAGTCCTGCAAATCCAATTTCAGTTCTTATCGTAGCTCTGGCTCCATCAGTGACAATACAGGAACATCTATCGAATCCCCCGTAGTCTGACACCACCTTATTTACAGCTTCAAAAATATCCGTACCCTTGGTTGTACCATGGAGAGGAATAAGATCAAGCATCTCCTCTGCTACATTGAAGACGTTTTGAATAGTTCGGATAAAAATTACAAGCTGGCTAATGTCGGACAGATCAGTGCTCTCATCCAGGCATAGCGAAAAATATTTACATTTTTCAACCATGTCATGGAGTTTTTTGGATACATATTGATTAATATGGTCCACCTGTCTTGCAATAGTTTGATGCGACACTGAGACTCTTTCGAATTTTTCAGCAATTTTTGTTTCATTGAATTGTTTTGCCAATTTTTAATAAGTACTCCATCACTAAAGGTTTCTTCGCTTTGACAATTTCCAGCGCTACTTCGTAAGCAGCGGCAATACTGCACTTGTTATCAGTGTCAGATTTTTTTAAAAATGTTGTTTGTTGTTTTAGTTTTTTCTTATAATCCGTTGTGATAGTCTTTCTTGACTCCCTGTATATTACTGAAACGTTTTCTCATGTAACGTAGTGTAATGTCGTTTCATATTATTTTCTTTGGGAACCGATATTACTTGCATACAAACAATGCACTGATGTTTATTGTTGTTGTTTGTGATTAAATAGTCTGATTCCCAACGGTCATTATAAACTCGATGTTCGTTCGTTATTTTTCTTTTCTGCGAAGGCATATTTCACCGAGTATTTCACTTAAAAAAGCTTTAGACTTGGTGCGTAGCACACACTGGAACAATTATTAACTAACTCTGCCCGTCCCGCTTGACTCAAACTTCTTATATACGTACGCGTGGCTTCTCGAATATTCGAGGGTGATTGAGCAAGATAGGTCCGATTTCCAGTAACTTCGCTGCGACCTTCCATCGCCAGTGGCGTCACACGTTTTTATTTGTATTTTATATTTTATCGTTAATGTAAGAATTGTGCATATTTCGTTTTACACATTTAGAGGCCGCAAAAAGTGAGGTCGCGAGCCACATGTTGGACAGCCCTGACCTATAGGATCCTTTAAGTTTTATTAATCGTTAATCAAAATCAATTTTTTCAGATTCTAGTTTAAGAATGTTATGTGGTTGATTACCAACTTCAATAATGTGTTCTTAAAATAAACAAATATTAATAATGTATTTTAACAAAAAGAAAATGTGAGGAAAGCATATAATTTGTGGGTTTAATCAATTACATACTCGCATTTGGTACGCTACCAATTTTCAGTGGGCAGTTGTGGAGGAGTTTATTTATTGAACTTATTGTTAGTTAGACATAATAGTATGATTTAATATGTTTTATTGAAATTGGTTTTGTTCCTAAATTATTTCAATTCTCTGAAAAACTCTCTTTCTAAATTTAATAAACAAGCAAATCTTTGCATTTTTATATAAAACAAACAATTTTAATCTTTTATAATTTTCTCAATTGGATTTTCAAATGTTGTACAGATATGGTGGATTGATTAACGTGAAAGGTAGGCGCTCATTAATGTATCATGCTCCGATTACGTGTAATTTTTGCTCTTTCGTTGGCTTGCGCCACTTACCTCTCTTTGTTTTTATAGCCGGACAAGAAGAAGTCGTTCGATTACTAATCCAGCATGGTGCTTCCATTAACGTACAATCTCAAAATGGATTTACGCCACTTTACATGGCGGCCCAAGAAAATCATGACGTCTGTGTCAAATATCTTCTTGCCAAAGGAGCCAATCAGAGTCTTGCAACGGAGGTAAACTATTTTGAATTAAAAAATTAAATAAATACAGTAGAAAGAATTTAATTTACGCTATATTTTGTAATTGCTTAAGTAATTGATGCATTTTAACCTTGAGGGAATCGAGTATGTGGAGCTAGTAATGATGCGGAATGAAATTACTGCTAATTTTCTTATTTAATAATAACGTGGACATTTTATTACGTATGTAGCTATTAGAAGCTATTAAGTAATAAGCAAGACAATGTTCAATTTTATTTGCTAAACGACTGTTGCAATGCATTTTTTAATTCCACAAAAAATAGAATTTTTGTAGATAGAACATGTTCTATTCACTCACACGCTTTGAATCTAAATAACAAGTTTTAAAAGAAATAAAAATAGAATCCCTTCTGATTCTAAGGATGGTTTCACCCCGTTGGCGGTTGCAATGCAACAAGGCCACGACAAAGTAGTGGCAGTTCTTCTAGAGAACGATACCCGAGGAAAAGTCAGACTTCCCGCCCTTCACATAGCAGCCAAGAAAGATGATTGTAAAGCAGCTGCTTTGCTACTACAGGTTGGGTCTTTTAATTAAAAAAAAATACCTGAACGAAATATTGGGTTTTTTAGAACGACCACAATCCCGATGTCACGTCAAAAAGTGGTTTCACCCCTCTGCATATCGCAGCGCATTACGGGAATGATAAAGTAGCCTCCCTTCTGTACGAGAAGGGCGCGGACGTCAATTACGCGGCCAAGCACAACATTACCCCTTTGCACGTCGCCAGTAAATGGGGCAAAATGAATATGGTCACGCTTCTCGTCGCAAAAGGGGCGGATATACAAGCCAAGACCAGGGATGGTCTTACTCCTTTGCACTGCGCAGCTAGATCTGGACACGATCAAGTTGTGGATATGTTACTTGAAAATGGTGCTCCAATGCACGCCAAAACTAAGGTTCCCTCTTGCATCAATTTTAATCAACTTCATCATTTATTAATTTTTTTTTTGATAGAATGGTCTTGCACCTTTACATATGGCAGCGCAGGGCGAACATGTGGATGCAGCGAGGATACTGTTGTACCACGGAGCCCCCGTCGATGAGGTTACTGTTGATTATTTGACTGCGCTCCACGTGGCTGCTCATTGTGGTCACGTTCGAGTTGCTAAGTTGTTATTGGATAGGGGGGCCGATCCAAACGCCAGGGCTCTAAATGGTTTCACACCCTTACACATCGCCTGCAAGAAAAACAGAATCAAGATGGTCGAGCTACTTTTGAAGCACGGGGCGAGCATCGGAGCTACTACCGAAAGCGGATTAACACCTCTGCATGTTGCCAGCTTTATGGGTTGCATGAACATCGTTATATTTTTGTTGCAACACGACGCCAGTCCTGATATACCAACGGTCAGAGGTGAAACTCCACTTCATTTAGCAGCAAGAGCCAATCAGGTAAATTTTTCAAATTTCTTATACAGTTTGATTATCTTAGTTATTTCTTAATGTTATATACAGGGTTACAACTAATTAAAAGGAAATCGTTGTAACAATTTCTATATAACTGTAACTGCGTAGGTGTATTGGAATTAATTTATGATTACAGACAGATATAATAAGGATTTTATTAAGAAACGGTGCTGTAGTTGATGCTAGAGCACGTGAAGAACAAACTCCCTTGCACGTGGCATCCCGTTTAGGCAACGTAGATATCGTCATGTTGCTTCTGCAACACGGCGCACAACCACATGCAACTACGAAAGACCTATACACCCCATTGCACATAGCTGCCAAGGAAGGCCAAGAAGAAGTGGCGTCCGTTTTACTAGACAATGGGGCAGACTTAACGGCGACCACTAAGAAAGGTTTCACACCACTGCATTTAGCCGCTAAGTACGGCCACTTGAACGTGGCCAGATTGCTTCTGCAAAGGGACGCACCGGCAGACGCACAGGGTAAAAACGGTGTTACGCCCTTGCACGTCGCCGCACATTACGACCATCAACCGGTAGCTCTTTTGTTGTTGGATAAAGGTGCTTCACCGCACGCCACTGCCAAAAATGGGCATACTCCGCTTCATATTGCAGCTAAGAAGAATCAGGTAATCATACTTACACTTTCAACTAAATAGAAATGCACTACTTGTTTTTTTTTTTTTTTTGGAAAACAGATGGATATTGCAACGACTTTACTAGAGTATGGAGCTCAGTCTGATGCAGAATCTAAGGCGGGTTTTACACCGTTACATCTAAGTTCACAGGAAGGCCATTCTGATATGTCTTCACTGTTGTTGGAGCACCAAGCAGATCCCAATCACATTTCCAAGGTAAGGCTTTATTTTATTCTCAAGTTGCTTTTACGTTCATGTAAAAACTTAGATAAAATATACCTCGTGATTCATGCTACGTACCGTTCGCAAACCGATTTATGTGACATAGTATTATAGACAAGGCAAGTAGAGAAGTATGCTGGGGTAAACGTCGTATAAATAAAGACCCTTATCATTAATACACTTAAATAATCTCCTTTGACTTTGTTCATCATCCAAACTGCTGTGTTACACAAGCTGATTTACACATTGTATGTTTGCTATTCTGCTTTCTCAAAAATCAGACCAAATTAATGTCGTTATGCTTTGTTAATGTAGCATTATATGGTTGATTAAATAGTAGGTATATTCTCTGCCAATTTTGGTTGTCACAGTTTTCCAAAAGTGTGAATTCTGTTTGAAATTCTACAGTTGACGTCATTTTTGGGAAAACCTGAAGTTACATAATGTCGTCCCCTTTTTTACTTTCATTTATTGTAACCTTCAATTTTCATTAAAATTAATGTATAAATGATAAAAACCTTGTTTGCGGTATGGGTCATATACAATAGAAATTTTTTCTATGGACTTTGATTTAAGTTACATTCTCACGAGGCGAAGATTCTTAGCTTCGTTTTACCGAAAGTATGAAGAATAAACCCATAAACCCAATAAAACACGTGAAGCTAAAACCTTATTTCTTTGTAATTGGAGGAAACATTATTTATGAGAGTAGAGAAATTAAAAAGATGTCCAAATGAATGTTGTACATTGATCACCTGTACAAAGCAGTTAAAAATTACGCATTTATGTGGTCATTTGCTAATGGATAACAAAGAATTACTTTGTAAGAAAAATTATGGCATTTTTTTAAAATCTAAATAATATAAACACGTCTAATTACATTATCTGCAATTTGCTTTATAATGAATTATAGAAGAAAAATAATTATACGTCCAAATTGTTAACGAGCCGTAACCATTTCCTCGATCATCCAGTATTTAGTAGTTATTAAAGTTTCCAGTAAATGACATTGAGTTGCTGCATAGTAGAAAAATTCTTGTCATCGTGAGAGACTGGTACCTGACAACAATCAATATTCGTGACTTCGTGAGATCTGTTTTTGCCGATAAATAACTATTGTTGTGAATAATCCGTTCGCAAATAAACGGTGTGTACGCAATTAGAATTTAGTAAGTAGAAAAAAAAACTTTTCACTTATACAAATTTTATGTTGATGTTTACTTGTTTGTATAATAAAATTATGACTCATATAATAATTTCAAGGTACTCAGTTATGTAATTTATATTGTTACACTATAATTCCAAGTTGGAATTAGGTATTTAGATAATTCTTTCGTTTCTCAATTAGTTATTGAATAGATGAATATTTTAACTCCCAATTGGTAATAACTAATGAGCGGAAGAGTCATATTTTTCAAGGTTATCGTTTATAGGAGTGTACTTATTGCGCGCGGTGGAAGAAATGCATACCATTTCCATTACCTTCAAATTAGTTGCTTTTCACTCGCGTGCAAACAATTAATTTTTACGATGCTGCTGACCGACTTGATGCAATGTATTTGGCAAACATTTCGCTAACCTTGAAAAATATAATTCCCGCTCATTGGTAATAACTAGAAATACTAGAAATATCAAAGTCTTTAAATCTTCGTCATGGTTGTCATTAATCAGTTGTTGCAGGTAATTTATTTTTAAGTTGTCAGCGAATAATACAGGTAACAAAAATAAATGAAAATGTTTCTCAATTTTAAAGTTATTTGAACGTAAGCAAGCAATTATCTTATCAGTTTAGAATTTGTAAATTTCAGATTACAATCTAATTCTTCAAACTCAATTACACAATGGTTTCCTATGCAATCCGAAACGTTTTCTTTTTGGTTTTTCCCTTAGACTGACAAAACTCACAATTCACAATTACACTGGGTGTTTCATTGAAGATGCATCAAACTTGGTATGCGGGTAGATGTCGGGAAAAAAAGAAAAGTTTCTTTGTAAAATTTTCTCTGTAATGAATAAATTTAGAGAAAATCGAAGGGAAAGCAAAGTCGCATATTTTTAGGATGAACTTTAAATGAGAATGAATGGATTGTTGCTCGTTCACATACGAAATCGGTTTATTGGTTAATTGCCTCTAGAATGTCGCCCCAGTCGCTTCGGCAAAACACATTTAAAACATCATGGTTGTTGGCAATCAATAAAAATAATAATTAGTCGTTTATTTTCTGTTCTCCTTTTAATACGAATTTTCTAATTGTTAGTTGAAGAATTTTAGAAGTGTTCAAACATTTAGTAGTTTGCGCTTATTTAAGAATTTATTATTCATATTCACCGTTTCATAAAATAGTTCGTAGAAATTTAGCGCCCAAGTACCTGGTTTTATCCAAAACATTTCGTTCGTACTACCTTAATTAAAGACTTTATACTATTAGATGTAATACTTTAATAATGATTAATAATTTATTATTAAATTAAATAAGTTTAAATATCCACGCGATTTCACATCGCATTCGACGTGTGGCAAAGTTGAATACACTGAGCTTTCGGTCAAGGGAAAAATAAAATCTGGTCATAAATTTCTTCGCTGTTTATGAATTTATTACCCCCCCTGCAGTTGTGTGCCATTCATAAATGCAATTTAGATCGCCGGTTTTGTTTCTCGATTCCGCGCGCTACAGTATTTTAAAAAACATCGACTCCAAATTATGCAAATTTCAACTTGCACCGGTTAAAATTTTTTATTAAGATATTTTGTTTGAAATAATGTCAGAAACGTGTCCTCAATTTTGATGCATCTTCAATGAAACAGGCTGTATATATTTCAAATTTATTAAAAAATGAATTTAATAATTGATTCCATTTTTAATATTTCGTGTAAATTAAATTTGCATTATTTTAGAATGGTCTGACTCCCCTTCATCTTTGTGCACAAGAAGATCGCGTGCCGGTCTCCCAACTTCTCCTTAGAGCAGGTGCAATCAAGGATACAAAAACCAAGTCAGGATACACTCCCTTGCACATAGCTTGCCATCAAGGCCACATTAACATGGTTCGGCTTCTAATCGAACAAGGAGCAGAAGTAAACCCCGTTACCAGCGCTGGGTACACTCCTTTGCATCAAGCAGCCCAACAAGGACACGTGCTAATAATCAATCTCTTACTGAGAAATAAGGCCGATCCTAACGCAGTCACAAATGTAAGCACGTTTAAGTAATTGTTGCTTAATGTATTGATAGCACACAACTAAAAAATTCAAACAATATGTAAAGATATGTTATCAGAAAGTTATGTAAATATTAATTTTGATAATACAATATTTATTCAGTGTATACTGCAAGTATCGATCCATTTTTTTTGCCTGGTTGTTTTATTGTGTCATTTGCAGAATGGACAAACGGCGTTAGGAATTGCGAACAAACTGGGTTACATAAGTGTGGTCGAGGAGCTTAAAGTCGTAACTGAAATCGACGTGATTACAACAACGACGGTGAACATCGAGGAAAAATACAAAGTCGTCGCTCCCGAAGCTATGCAGGAGACTTTTATGTCTGACTCAGAGGATGAAGGAGGTAAGTTTCGCATGTCTCCTCCTCTAAAACGCTCTCGGAGTGATTCGGTGTTTAACTTAAATCAATAACAAAAGTAGAGAAGTTTGATTTAAACATTACTGAGTTATTTTTCTGTGTCGTTTGCTTTCGTTTATTTAAATTTTGAAAATATTTGGTACTAATTATTTTACGTTCGGAAACTTCTACATCTTATACGAATGTTGATAAACAAAATTAAACTCAAACATTTCAAAATCTTAGACTCAAGTGACCCCTAATAAATATTACATTTTAAAATACATAAAAAGTATTCATGGTGGTTATGAAATAATATTCACAGGACATGATAACGAAATGATATGATACGAGGTCTTAGGTCAGGTTACATCAATGGTTACGGCATTAGTTAGTTATGTGACTTCGTTTATAAGATGTGGAAGTTCCTACTGAGTTAAGTACAGTAGTAGTGGGTCGTAAGAAATATAAGTGGGTTGTGTGGGGGTGATTGCTGTGTGCTGTGCTAAGGGTGGTGGTGGTTGTTGTTGCATGCAGGCGGCGTGGATGAGCCTATGGTGGCTTATGGTCGGCCTGCGCATGCCCAGCACGTTTACCTACCTTTCTACCAGGGGCAGATGACCTACACACGTAAGTCCCTTTCTCTAACTTTCTACAGTCATCTTAGTGGTTTATGCACTTACTAGTTTTACTTATATGAATTAATATTGTAATTAAGTAAAATTTCAGGATTTTAGATAATAATTTTTAAAAATTGAATAGATTTTGCATTGTATTCACTTCAGTTTATAAATAGATAGCAGTAAGTTGCTGATAGCAATTTTTTATCTTCTCTTTAAATAGTTATAGCATGTGTTTAATTTACATTTAGCGAGCTTTAAAGTAGGGCTTTAATTTGTGATGACGCCGGATTTCTCGTGCATGCAATGATGGCTTTATTTGGAAGCTGCGCTTATGAGTTTCTGAAAAAAACTCTTGTTGGCTAATATGAGGGAGAGCATCTATATAATAGTTTTATCATTTTCTTTGAATTTAGGAGTATTAAATTTCTTTCCAGATTTGTAAATAGTTTAATTGATAAAGAAGCTTTTACATAGTTTATCTAAATCTCCATTAATTTTCTGCTCTTAAGTAATTAAAAGAATCCAAACTAAAATTGGAACTCCCATGGAAGGGAGTCTTCAGTGGTTTTATCAATTATCAGTCCAATATTTTATTTGATATTTATCAGTATTGCGAATTTTAGAGTGTTTCAGTTAAGCAGATAATGAAATTATTGCTTGTAAATCGAATACTTCGATGTCGGACAGAAATTCAATTCATGTTTCGAAGGGAGGTTTTAACTTCGTCATGTAGGATCACGCGTTTTAATAAATGAAGCTATTGATTGCCCTCATTCTTAAATAATGCGATTAAGAGTTTGATTTGCGGCGAAGTTTGTTTAATAAAATTAACTTTTCCAAGACATCAAAAGAAACAGAGGAAAACAAATCGCACAATGCAAAATGAACTTTAAATTTAAATTGTTCAAGATGAAGGGTGTAAGGGTCCTCTTTGACGGTGATTTTAAACTTTCGGGTTAAAAATGTACTTTTTATTAGTTACTTATAAAGTGAAGCACTTTTCACACTTTTATATTCTTTATATACTTGCTTGTTTTGGGTTAAGCACTTGTACATACATACTCAGTTAAAATGGTGCTTTTGTAAGTTTCTTAAAGTACCTATGTTTTAAATATACTTAGGTGAAGATCCAATTTTGGGTGACCAGCAGCAATACAAGTACATGACGGTTGATGATATGAAATCATTGGGTGATGATTCAATGAGAATGGATGTTACATCCGACGAGAAGAGTGAATACAGAAATTCCATGGGTGAGTTTTTTTTAATTAAATAAGAATGGAATGCAAAATTAATTCGTTCTTTAATTCCAGCTCCGTCGCATGTTAGCGGAGAGGTGATAATAAGTCCTGCACACGTTAAGGAAAATTACGTCTCAAACGCGTACACAACACCAGATAATGTTGACATCAACAGACAACCGATAACCGTCGGGTGAGTATCAGCAATTCCTTTTTTAATCGATTTGGTGAAGAAACGTGCTAATATTACACTATGCTTTTGTTTCCGCAACAGTGCAAATTTACAGTGATGTATTAGTTTACATCTGTGCTTATTCCTCTTTGTGCAAATAATTAGGGTTTTGCTTTCGTGTGGTTAAATAGCTTCACGGAGTTTCCAGCAATCAAATATAAAATATTGATAAGTAGTAAGTCAATTTAGACACTTTCAAAATTGAAGCTAAACCTCATACTCTTGTTTGTTTTAAGTTCATGTTTCGTGGCTTCACGAATATTTTGATACTGAAACCCATACACATCAGAAAATCTACATTCAAATCAATCTGTACCTTCCTTAGAATATTTAAATGTCGTCGTCGGGTTGATTAAAAAAAAAAAAGAATTTAGAGTATCTAGATTATGTTGAAAAATAACTTTGATAATTTTAATTTAAAAATAGTCATGGTTCACTCTAAATTTTAATTTTTTTTTTTGGTCATCCAGTATATTTTCGAAAGCATTGTAGTTAGTGTGTTGCTTATGCAGTAACGAGTGGTCGCTACTAGAATTATTGCTGAGCCAACTGGGTCCATGCAACCGTGGGTCGGGCCTTTGCAGAGAGAGGTACCATTAAGAGAGGGTACTAAGGTACCATTTAGCGCACAGAATGCAGCACCACTGTTTTTAACACCATTGTTTGTCGTGTGGTAGTGAGAGGTTTTCGTTTTCATGAAGAAATAATTTTGCTTTGTTGTAAATTGTAAATAGTGTAGTAGGATTGCCAATGCTTCGTGATAAATAAATAAAATGACGAATTTTTAGTCTTTTTTTTAAGTTGTATATGCGATGATTGGTAATCCTAACATAGGCGCAATGGCACTTGAAAATAAATCAGTCACACACACACACACTGTACAAATGTTTTTATTTTGGGACTAACTGCATTTTCTTTTTTGATTTTGTGTTGTGGCGACAGTGTTCCGAACTGGAAGAAGTAAGTTTTGTGTACATTGTATATATTAACATGTTTAATTACCTACTTGTAATATACTAGATTAGAAACTAATTCCATCGATGGTAAATTAACATATCACTTAAAAGCACTCAATCATTGTTCTAATTCATTTTGAACTGCATCCATTTTTTTTTCTTTTTGGTATAATAGTTTTGGTGGTGTTGGTGATGCAACAGGAAAAAAATTAATTAATTCAATAGAACCTCAGAACACTTTCAAAATGAGAAGAGTTACTTGTGATTGAATTTTAAAGTAGATTGCATAGTGTAATTTTTTGTAGTCCTTGTGTGTTATTAACTTGTTTACATAAAAAATTAAAGATTATATTTACACGTGACTAAAAAAATTATTCGAAATTGTTAATTAATCCTAATGCACACATTAAAATTTTTAGATTTCTTTAATCCTGAGCTTTACAAGCTCTGTAATTTGTCATCGTGTAAAAAAACATTTTCACTTGCTAAATTCTTTTATAATCATACTGTTTCTTGATTTCTTTCTGCTTTGTTTCATATTATTTCTTCCCTCTGCACAGTTTCTTAGTGTCATTCCTTGTGGATGCCCGCGGTGGTGCGATGCGAGGTTGTCGTCATTCTGGCGTCAGAGTGATCGTTCCGCCCCGATGTGCAGCCAGCCCTACCCGCATCACATGTCGTTATGTTAGGCCGAAGCGGATTCAACATCCCCCTCCTTTAATGGAGGGTGAGGCATTAGCCAGCCGGGTTCTCGAGTTGGGGCCAGTTGGAGCAAAATTCCTGGGGTACTTTTCCCCCCTTTTTAATCCATCAAGGTCCTCATGACTGAAATTTTTTCAGACCTGTTATCATCGAAGTGCCACACTTTGCTTCTCTTAGGGGAAAACAGCGCGAAATCATCGTGCTTCGATCTGACAATGGTGAGACTTGGAAGGAGCATACTTTGGAATCTAATGAGGAAGCCGTACAGGAAGTTCTTAATCATAGTTTTGATGGAGAAGGTATGCCCGTTAATTAATCATACAAGATCTGTAATTTTTTTTGACAATTTTTACAGAACTAAGTCAGTTAGAAGACCTTCATACAAACCGTATAACCAGAATTTTGACAAATGATTTCCCCCATTATTTCGCCGTGGTTTCCCGTGTGCGGCAAGACGTTTACGCTATTGGACCTGATGGAGGTACTGTGTCTAGTTCAGCGGTGCCTTTGGTTCAAGCTGTGTTCCCTCCGAGTGCTTTAACAAAGAAAATCAGAGTTGGCTTACAGGTACATAAAAACGAAACGTACGGTATAACGAGTAACGACATATTTTGATTAGGCACAAGGTATTGAACCAGAACAAGTTTCAAAATTATTAGGACATGGAGTTGCAGTCTCGCCCATCGTGACTGTGGAACCAAGAAGGCGAAAGTTCCACAAGGCCATCACACTAAGCCTGCCCGCTCCTAAGCCGCACACCCAAGGAATGATTAATCAGTACACATCATTCGCTTCGACCTTACGACTACTTTGTTCTATTACTGGTAAGTGAAATTCGAAACTGGAGGAACTCCGAGCGTATACTTTCCTACATTTCATGCATAGTAGCCAAATTTGACTCATCTGATTTGTTTTTTGCTATTGACTTCTTTTTTTTTGTGTTTAATCAAAGTTCAAGAATGTATTTAAATGTAGGCGCGCGCTCACTTTCTTTACATTGATTGTATGCATGTCATCACTAAATGTATTAATATCGTTTGTACTGGTGCAAAACTGTTATGTTCGTATTCATGCTTCAAAGGAACTAAATCAGGTAAATTTAGTTCCCAAATATTACATGAAGTCTTGGTAGCTGCACGTTGGAGGTTTTGGACGATTGATAAACGCTTTACTTTTTGCTTAGGCGGTCAAAATAAGGCCATTTGGGAAGATGTTACGGGGTCGACTCCGTTATCCTTTGTTAAGGATTGTGTGTCGTTCACGACCACGGTTTCTGCGAGGTTCTGGCTCATGGATTGCAGGAACTTTTCAGATTCTGCGAAGATGGCAACTGAACTTTACGTCCAGGTGATTACTCTCTCCCCCCCTCCTCAATTTTTTACATTAATTTTATTAATTATTTTTTTAAGGCGACACATGTACCCTTCATGGTAAAATTCGTCGTATTTGCAAAACGCGTTAACACGTTTGAAGCAAGAATACGCGTCTTCTGCATGACCGACGATAAAGAAGATAAAACACTCGAGCATCAAGAGCAGTTCACAGAAATTGCAAAGAGCAAAGATGTTGAGGTAAGCAATCTGCAAGCTCTGTTTTCAGTTGCGCTTCATATCGAATTTGTAGGTGTTAGAAGAGAAAGACGTTTACATGGAATTTGGTGGAAATTTGGTTCCTGTTTTACAATCAGGGGATCAACCGAAACTTGGTTTCAAGGCGTTTAGAGAAAACAGAATCGCCTTCACAATGCGATTAAGAGATCCCGTGAGTAGTTTTTTTTTTGGGTGATTTCTATTTTTCTAATTTTGTACGTTAAGGATGATGAGCCCGTTGGAAGAATAATTTTCATGAGTGACCCCAAAGTGGCTCGTGGTGAACCAACGCAAACGCCGATCTGCACTTTAAATCTCATGTTACCGAAGGACGTCATTCCAGATCGAGATTCTCAATCGGATTTGTTATCTCTGGATAAGGATCACAGTTATTTGCATCACGGTGGCATAAGTATGAGGCTTACACATTTTTAATTGGTCGTTTTTAATCTGTGCTTTTGCAGGTAAACCAGATTCAATTCACCGAGCTGATTTCCGTTTATCCGACATCTGTAATATGCTGGATCAGGATTGGGAGAAATTGGCGTTGGAACTGGGAATTCTTCCGTCAGATGTAAAGTTAATCAAAGAAGAATGCCCCAATAACACACCACAGCAAGGCATGGTGATGTTTAGATTGTGGCTGCGTCAGAAAGCAAACAAAGCTACAGGTAACTTTTCCATATGTTTTTGTTTATTACAAATTAAATTTTTGGTCGCCTACTACTATGAAAAAAATGTTAAATTTTATAGGAAATAGATTGGAACTAGCGTTGAGGAAAATTGGACGGTTCGATATTATTGACAAGTGCATTTGCAACGTTGAATTGGTCACTGACGATATGGAGAGGGCTGTCGCCAAAGTCAGATTGGATCAATCAGGTTTTGACACTCTGAAAGATGAATTAGGACCATCACGAGATACTTCTTTAAGAAGAGATGGAACTTTGAAGCTTGGAAATGAAGATGAACTTGACATCAGTGGCAGAAATGGTAAGCATCTTTATTAGGGTCTCCCGAAGCACCGCGTCATTGAAATTCGTTCAAAAATCAATGACATGGTAATTCAGGAACCTTCAAGTTTAGCCTTGTATCTCGGTAATTGTGAATTCGATCCATGTTTATTTTCTTTTTGTCCCCAATTAATCCCAGGAATCTACAGTTATCCATGAGGCACCCTGTATACATATTTTTAATTTCCATTCCCTGTCTTTGTGTCAATGACAGCTGTCAATCTTTGTTTGTAGCAAAGAGAACATTATAAAATTTTATTAAGCAAACAATGTAATTTCTAATTATGTATTGATACTCTTAACATGGGAGATGTAGCTCGCGGTAAAAAAATATTTCAACGTGCTTGTGCCAACTGCCATACCGTAGAAGCCACTGACATCAGTAAAATGGGCCCAAACTTGCATGGATTGTTTGGTAGACAATCCAAATTCAAGATTAAAAGTGATATTGGTGAGGTGAATGGTAACCAGCCTGTTGTTTGGACTGCGGAAACACTGAGCGTTTTTCTTTCGGATCCAAAGCATCATATTCCAGGGAAAAAAATTTTATTCTTTGGCCTCAAGACCACGCAAGATAGAACCGATGTAATTGCGTATTTACGGGAAGCTACTAAATAGTTTATTCACGTCAGTGATTATTATTATTAATATTTTGGCTTGCTAGAGATTATTAAATGATTTAAGTATTCGTGTCAATGTTAATTGTGGATTTGTGGAGAACAAAAATGGAAAATATAAAAATGTTTCTGAAAGAATTCATAAAGTTCTTTGGTACTTACAGACGAAATACCAAATGATGCATCAACAGAGAAGGACCTTACAGAAACCATAAGTGACTATCTCGCGCACCAGAAAGAAAATTCTGAAGACAACATTGTCGACAACCACGTAGACATATCTGACGCAACAAACGCAGATGTGCTAGAAGAAATGACCGAGCATTTTAATAAGTTGGAAGCAACTCCAAACCAGGAGAAGGAGTCGAGCACTCCGCCTCCGAGTCCCACGGATTTCAAGAACGAACCCCACTTTAATCAAAAAGGTAAGTCCCTTTGCATTTTGGGATTTTTTTTGCGTTTTTTCAGTTTTTTTTTGTTTTTATTTTAATAAATGGGATTTTTTATGTGTGCTAATGATTTTTAACACTTGCGGAGTTAAAATTTATTTAGCAATGATATTCAGACATTGACAACGATTTTATACAGCCGTGCAGATGGATGTCATACATTTATCATATAAAAAAGGAAAGATCTTATCTAAGTGTCCAGAAAATTGTTATTTTAGCCTCCTTTTTTATATTTTTATTATTGTATGATGACTTGTGAAAAAGTAACTCTTTGCGAATCAAATAAAACCGTTTGGAGTTTTTTCTGCACTCTCTGTATATCATAATATGTCTGAATGTTATTTATGTGTCATAGTGACTCACGAATTGATACAATCACATTATTCTCATGATATACTGGGACGTTTCTATAACAATTTGCTAGCACAACTAACACCCATAATCATGCCCATTTTAATAGCCAGCTAATATAATTTTTCCGCTACAATTTTTCGTTTCTTCATTGGCGCTGTTATTCTTTAGTTGCTTCTTTGGGTTTTGGATTACATAGTCACGCACATTTTTTCACAACTTAGTTATGCAGAACTAACATAGCGGTAGGTTAGAAAGACATCAGTAGAATGTACTTTAATCGTTTCGTATCAAATCAAAAGTGTCAGAACCGTCGGAGACTTTCGTAAAAGAAGAGCGGCGAACTGAAATCGCCGCGTCGACACCAATCAAACCCCCCGACCCCATTGAAGAACTGAAACGAAAAGTGAACGAGACGCTAACATTCCTGCACCAAGAGCGTAACGACTTCTTGCCCGACGATGACATCATCATTCCCAGTAGAAAAGACGATCACGTCTCTAAAGAAATCGATTTGGACAGTATAAAGATAATCGAGAGCAAAAGGAATTCGATAAAGCGCAAAACCAACGAAAACGAAAACATCGTCAACAACGTTCGTAGCATAGTCGAAGCTGAAATCTCTGAAGTGATTAAACCCCTAGAGACTTTGAACAACATCCAGAATGATGTGACCCCCAAAACAGAAACACCAACAGATCAATACGAAAATGAAGAAGTCAACTTTAACGATACTATTGTTAATCACATAAGAAACGTTGCGGAAACGGAAATCACCGAAGTCATTAAAGAAGCTGAGAACACAATAAATTCCATGAACGTTCCAAATAAATTAAATTCAAACGCCAACGTTATAAAAGAACAAGAATTTATTACAACTTCAGAAGGTGCGACTCCAGACGATTCGCTAATAACAGTCCAAGAAGAAGCTTTTAAATTTTTGGAGACCGAAGCTTCTAGTCCCATACAAAAGCCGGATTCTTTCGAATTTATTCAAGCGGAAAGTCGGTTCTCGTCGTCCGATCCGTCTAAAAGCGTGACATTCGCCACCTGTGAGTCACCCACCAAATTAAGCCCGACGAAAACCAGCAGCATCCCTTTGCCAAAACCCAGGCAGAAAGAATCACAGAGAATCGAAAAGGAAAAAGACATCGACACGTTGTTTTCGATCGATAACGATCGCGATTTCGTCTCGCCAATCGAAAGTGAGATACTCAGTAAAATCCCGATTTCGGCCAAGGGCGGCAAAGTCAAGACGATCAAGAAACATTCGAAAGATCCCCTGAAGGAATTCGTCAAGTTGACCCAAGACGTGAATTGGGATGATGAAGCGGACGCAACTGTCAATCCCATCGTGAAAACGACGGTCACGAAAATAACGTCGGAATCGTTACCTGAAAGTGTAAAAAGCAAAATTCCGGTGTACCATAACAACAACGAGCAAAATCCCCAAAGCGATCGCTCGCTCGATAAATCAGATCTTTCCCTAAAAAGCAAAATCCCCGTGTTGGTCACCGAAACGACGAGGATCGTTAGTCCCGAGAGTATACACGTCGAAAGAACGATCATATCTCCGAATCAGATCGTAGATACGACCTTGGTGTCGCCTGGATCTGATAAGACGAAAGCATCTACGAAAAGTAGCACGATTGATTCAGATTCTGATACTGATAGTAGGCGAAGTCCACCTTTGAAGGGGATTTTGAAGAAGACCAGCATTAGGACGATTGGTAGTTCTAGTGGATCAGACATTGCTCTGCATGAAGGTGGAGCGGAACTGAGCGATGATGATTCAGGTATGTCTTATTTCGAAGATCTTTTCATCTTTTAGGTTTTTAGAAATTTGCGGATGCATTTCTTATTTGAAATAGTAAAGTACACAGTATAAGAGAGAAACAAACCAATGTACCGCATGTTTAGTCTTGTGTTGGAAATTCGATTGACTGTAGAAAAAAGTCTACTCCTCGTGGAACTTCTACTATCTAGGTATATTATGAGACATAATTTTTATTTTATTTTATTTTAGAATAAAGCCTTTTTTGAAGATTCAAACAAACCATCGCATTGGTTAGTATCAATATAACCGTAGCCATTGAATTAATTAAACAATTTTAGCAAAATGTGTGTTTAATCGTCAATAATATATTAGTTCTTGTTTATATTTATTCTGTTGATTTTAAGATTGGTTTATTTTTATTATATTAAATTCTTGAATATTAAAATTGAAGGTTACAATACAGGGGGTCACTGAATAAATCGTACACTAAGGTGATTTAAATGCATCCGTAAATTTTTTAATAGATTGTAAAGAGCTTTCCCATCTTTCCTCTTTGCTTAGCAGCTGCTTTCGTAAAAGCTAGATTAAGTTAATGATGAGAATATTAATTCATTTTTCAGCCATATACCTAATGATGTATTTAATTCTTGAAAGCTAGAGCATGCTTAAATGATATAGTTTGTCATGCCGTGTCGTCTCTGTCTTGCAACTCTTAGTCTTAGTAGTCACTCTAACCATTTTTAATTGACGTTATTAATTTACGAACCTAATTTACATTAACAATTAACTTCGCGCCTGGAAATTTGTACGAGTTTAGTGTTGATTAAAAATGGTTTTTGAACGAATAATTTATCTAACAGAATGTTATTGCCTAGCATCAAAAATCCTAGATACCTGGCATGTTGTTTCCTGTCTGTTGTGGTCGTTTGTCGCATTGGCCACTAGCATGATCGTGCTGGCACTACTCGCACAATAATGGTATGCAACACTGCAGTATATCTATGCCACTATGTCATTCTAAACATTACATGTCAATTAGATTAGAAAAGATTTCATGTGCCCCGACGTATCATATTAGATTCTTCACTTCGAATGTCGCAATCTATTCTAGTACCAAAGTATTAAATACAGAAAAGTTAGGTAAACGTTGTGTTAAGTTCCCAACCAAAAACGCTAAGTTAATATTATTTGTTGCTCTACAGGGTGTTGTGTGATATCCTTGGACTACAAAATAATTTACATTTTCACAACTGATTTTCGGAGATTTTTTAAAGTAGGTTTAATGTGAGTGTTTTAATTAATAACTTGCAGACCTAGAAGGTTTCGTGTTCATTAATTAAATGTACAGTTCAGTTTTTTTTTAATTTGTTGATCATTTTAGTTGTATATTCAAATGTTGTATTGTATACATTACAATAATATATTAATTGTAAAGTCAGCAATATATACGTTTTCATGAAAGTATTGAATTGGTAGAGCGGAAACCATTTGGCGGAAAAAATAGGCTAGGCTTTTTTTAAAATCCAATTTGAAGACAACTTAAGTAAGTCACTGTTGCTTTCCATGAAACCCAGTCTATTCTAATGTTTTTTTTTCGATAACGTGGTATTTTTGTGTCTCTTCTAAAATCTTAAATCTTTAAATCTCGCACCTATATTTTTTAATAATCTAATTTCATACTAATTCAATACAAAAAAAAATTCCTACGATTTTCAATAACATCTACAATTATTAAAGTGAGGCATGATGTTAATCAAACACAAAAAGTATACATGTGCTTGCACTTAACTTGACTCTCTGTATGCAAAGAACTAAGCTTGTTGCTTGCATTTACTTTTTGCTTGTGCTTTAATTATAATGAAACACTTAAATGTTGAAACCGGTCCAAGTTCTTTTCGTACAGATGTGAGCATGTTTTTTTTTTAACATCTCATGTACGTTCAATATTTTTATCGCACAGTATAAAGCGTGTTTAAGTTAGGTGACTTAATCGAGTGTTGATTTCTTCTCTGTCACAGAAGGTTTCTACCAAAACGAACCGCAGTTTTACGAGACGACAACCGAAGAGATTGATCCTGCGACAGGAGCAAAGTAAGTAGCTGCGGAAATTCATAAAAATCCTAATTGTTATTAATTCGCAGAATAACTAGGACTATTCGAACGGAAATTCAATCTCGTTCTCAATCGTTCACGTCACCGGGGTACGACGAGCACGAATCGATGCAAAACGTTTTGGATCAGTTCATGGCGAAAGAGCGAAACTTCCAGTAGTTTTAAGGCCAGACTATTTTACACATTTTATCTTATAAACGCATTTGGGTTTGCTTGGAGACTTCAGTTTTGTGATGTGACGTACCTTCTTACAGTTTTTGGAAGACTGAAGCAAGGCAAACTATTTTTTTCAAAAAAAAAAAAAACATTTTTACCCAGTGAATTTGTTTCTTAATTAATTAGAAAAAAATCATGTAATGATTAAATTTTTGTAGAAAAGTATTAAGTGATTTTTTTTTTGGTAATTTTGTCGAAGTGTTCTAATACTTGACCAATAATAGGTAGAAGCAAAGAATTGTGAATTTTAAACGTTACAAATCATATTTATTGTAAGTACTATGTAATGTATAAAACTATTTTAAAACGTAAAAATTAATAATACATATTTTCATTCCTACGACAAAAAATGTATACATATAAATGAACACAAAGGGCTTGGAATAGAGGTGCGCGCAAACTTGGGATTTCATTCGTTGACTTTCCGGCAATTTCGTTTCAGCCTTTCATAGTGCCTAGATATTTACTGCGAGCTTTCGTTGAATAAAACAAATTTCGGTAATTTTTGAGTCGACCCGACATACTTAAAAATGTGCGAAGATCTTTTCCGGAAACGGTGCGAGCGTATCTATTCTCTTTTTATCTTGGTACTAAAAACTTTTCCGTCACAGTTGTTAAATTGTGAAATTTTATTAAGGTTGTATTTCTATAGATTCTAATATATTTAAATTAATATATAAATATATCTATGCTTGATATTATATCTCAATTTGAAATGAAATAAAATACTGTAGAAAGTTATGGTTGCTTATAGAAATATTGTTTGAAAAAAAAAATACATGTGTGTGGATAAGTTGTGTGTGTTTTCTTTCAATCAATCCTTATCTTTTTTTTTTATCTCTATATTGTGTGTTCCAATTTAAATTTTTGAAAGAATAAGTCTCTTAAAAAGAAAAGAGAACATTGCTACGCATGTGCAAGGTAAGTGCAGATTTGTTTAATATTTAATAATTAATATTTAATATTAATAATATTAATCATATTATTATTAATTAATTAAGAATGTAATGAGCACAGGGGTCCTGACTATAATAAGCACGATTATTTACTCTATTGTATTAAAATAGATGAATGGGCTACAGATTACAATTATGATTGTTAATTTTAAACATTAATTAAAATTGTGTAACTGGCAATATAGAAGGTGTTAGGAAAGAGTTTATACATGCATTTCGGCCTTATTGGGCCTCATCAGAACTCGGTACCTCAAAAAAAAATTGGTTTATTGAAAATTTTAACTTTATAATTGTTAATTTTAAAGTTAAAAGAATTAAAATTTTTTATGCTATTACTAAAAGACGGATTTACGTATATGAGTTTTCACTCCACAACGCGTATGCACAAACAAAGAGCTGAATCAACTGCATCTAAATCCGTGCTTTACCTGTTATACATGTTAAAACCAACTATACAGGTTGAATTTTAAAACTATAGGTGGATGAGAAGTAAATTTGGACGAAGTCGTGTAGGAATAGAGGGGGTTCTTACGCTAGCGTAATTCCTTCTGTGTCTACAGGGAAAATCTCTTTATTCTTATGAATTTTATATGATTTATATTTATATTTTTTTTTTAAGTTTTGCAAACTGTACTTTAAGAAATATCCAGTGCTTCAGCAACATCTCTACTTGAAGAACGAGGGTTTTCCTCAACAGCAGCACATATCCCGTCTCTTACCTCGTTTATATTATTTAATTGCTGGTTTTTATGTTTAATTATGTTTCATTGGATTTACACATCCATATCTTTCAAAATTTTTATTAATTCTGCCGATGGTTGTAGCAGAAGGAATTGGAGGATTTACAAATTTTTCTCTGAATAAATTAATTATTCGATAATACCACTTCATAATTTGTACTTTCTCAGGTATATTATAATAAAAAATATATTTGTAGCTCAAAAACAACTCTGCACGCTTCGAACTTGAGGCGTGAACTGATACGCGCTAATAACTCCCCTATTTATTACAACAAGATCTGTACGTGCGTTCGCAGAAATATCGCCCTACACCATAATCGAACCTCCGTTGAAAGATAGTCTGGAAACAATATTACATTAAGTATACCGTTCGCTGATCCTTCTCCACACTCTTCCACGACCATCTGGTGCTCGTAGGCAGAAGCGGGTCTCATCAGTGAAGAGTACTTGACTCCACTGCCCCATATTCCAATGAACATGTTCACGAGCAAATGCAAGTCTGCTTACTCTATGCTGTGTGTTAAGCTCTGGGCCGTGTGCAGGTCTTCTTGCCATTAAATTAGCTTCATTAAATCGTCTTCTGATCGTTCTGTCACTTACATGCACATCTCGAACCTCTGCAAGACGATTTCTGACTTGAACAGCAGTCAAATTCCTGTTGCGAAGAATCGTTAGGGTAAGAAAATGATCATCTCTAGCACTTGTGCATCTTTGCCGACCTGTTCCAGGGCGTCGATTGCAAGATTCAGTTTCCAAGAATCGCCTCCACGTTCTGGAGACACATGATTGAGAAGTTCCAAGAACTTGTGCTACGTAACGTTGAGACCGACCATCCTGAATCAAAGCAATTACTCTTGCTGCATCCACTACATTAATAGCCATGAAAACAACTTATTAACGACAAAATGTAAACAAATTATTAAATTAAGTCTTTAGGAAACGTTTGGAAAACAAAAAATCAACTGCAAAACAATATTGACAATGGCGTAGATACTTTCAATAATTTATTTAAACAAGAGAATTTAGTTACCATGATGATCACTCTCCCGATTATTGAAAATGTTCTATTCACCGATGAGTAGAAAAAAATAAGTGTCCTCAGATAATTTATTTTAAAAAATAATAGTGAGTCGCTTTTTGTGCCGGTGAGTGTATTTACCGAAAAATAAAACAATGAACATGGAATCTGCAAAACCATCAAATGAGCTAATTAATTATTTTTGACTAATACAAGTTAACATACGCACCAGTCCTAACAGTTTAGTGTATCAGTGGGCTACAATTGTTTCCCAATTAGTTGGTTGAGTGAATGCAATCATTTTCTAATTAAATTTCAGTTGGCTCGAATTCTAGCCTCTGTGACGGACCAATTTGTAATGGACCACCTCGGGCATACATGCATATTGAAATATTTATCCCTGCATTTCCGGTCCAGGAAAAAACCATCCAAGCGATTATGGAAAAAATTTAGAAAATAGCACTTTCATTCAGTGGTTGTAAATCAATTTCATTGCTATGTGTTACCTTCATTTATAAAGAAGGCAGAAAAGTATTCATTTTCAAATTACTTTTGTTTCATATTACAGTTATTTGATTTAAATCTAATAAATAAATAATCTCCATTATTTTTTTTGTAGGCAGTGAATAACCACATTAGTTATTATATTACAAATATAAACTGGTATACTTACAGACAGACGTGAGTTTTATGTATAAAAAAAACAACAAGAAATGAAAGTAAATCAGCAGTTAATAATTATATGTTCAGACTAGGAAATAGAGTTGTTTATATTTCGTTATCTTGCCGGGTGGCTGAGTAATTCCAGAAGAGATAACGGACGTGAATGGGATTAGAATGGACTGGATATTCTCGTTTGTAGTAGGTGGTCCTGAGATTGGCAGTTCTATATTAGTATTTGGAATGTGACCAGATTATAGATCTCGGATATATTAAATGACCCGCTCCTTGTTAAGGCTAAATTTTCGTGCTTGATGAAACGATAAGATGCTTTGAGGCCAGCAATTATGCTGCTTAATTAAACGTTTCTTTCTTTCAGGTTTTTTTTTTGCCGGGTACGATTGACCATAAGTATTTGTTAATCAGATTAATAAATATTTGTCTAATCTGTGAGATTAGAATCGTTATTTTTTTTCTAATTTTACTTTAAGTTTCATTGTTTGGATAATAAATGAGTTATGATTTGTAAATTTCCTCTTCCAGTGTGATTGAAATGCAGACGTGGCAAATTAAACGCTGGAAAATTAACTTGCTGACAAGTCAGCTCTCACATTTCGACACTTCATAATTATTATTTCAATATCATTTTCATATAATTTGACAATAAAAGCTGAAGGATTCGCATCGATGCGACGTGTGGATTTTGCAGTCCAAAAATAAACGTTATGAATGAAAGATTTAAATATCTGCGATGCATGATGGTCTCGGCAGTGAACAATTTTACGTGTAATTTCTTTTATGTTCCTTCCACTTCAGTCCATAAAAATTAAATTAAGTTTCCGTCTGCTGTAATTATTTTATGTGGCCGCATTGTTCCAGTGGACCGAATTACTTCAGATCACGTATCTGTTCCTTAACGTCTCCGAATCAAACTCACGTATTGTCGTAATGAGCACGGCGATATGAGATTATTAAAATCCCAATCTAAAGGCCGGGTATTTTTGTGCGGGATTGCTACCTTTATAATTAGGCATGGCCACTCATAATAATGATGATAGATTTTCGAGTGCGTCTACCGTAGAATTACGGATAATTACTTGAAAACCTCACACATTTAACAGTTTCGAATCCATTTCTATTATTACTGCAGCAATGCTACATGCAATATCGATTTTATTATTCAACACCAAATTCTTTTTTATTAAGTTTCAGTTACATCTTTTCCTCGAATATTTCATCTTTTAAAAACAGAATTTCTTTTTTAATTTTACTTAAGATCCTCGTGCGCATTCTGAATTACACATTACTAAAATAGCTGCTGAAAATAATAGGTAGTTTCACCGCATAGCATCTGGAAGTTTGAATTTGTTATTACTATTAAAATGTAATGAACTGTGGAGCTTTCTCCTCGACGCTTTCCTTCTAATTCGAAAACTAATTTCCTGAATGCACGCCAAAAAGCTTCAAGGTGGTATTAAGCTGCGCTTTATCTGTGATATTTTAATGCGCGGACGTAGGAATAAGAATGTTGTGAGGAGGAGGTGTTTCAAATTCTGCATGCATCTCGGACTGTAGTTTTGTTATGCGACCTGAATATTTTCATGCATTTATACGAGATCATCAAAATTTACTTCCACACGCAAACCTATTCATTGCTCAGAAAAAAATCATAAGTTTACATCATTAAATATGATTGGTTCCGTTTATTTGGACTTAAACACTACACGGAATTTCAATGTGCATATTACAACACGTTCGACAATGAACTGCGTTAATATTAGGTGACTTCTGCACACTGGATATATGCACACATAGTATTCAAATTAAGCAAACATTGCAGTGCACGTTGCATGAGACCTGACTGATCAAGTGAGGCAAATATGCATGCAAAGTCAAAATCCACAAGTGCGCATGCAGTGTTTGTTAACTTTAGCCTAATGTACAACATATTTATAATAAAGTTAACTAATGGATACAGTTACACTTACAATAGAATGTAATTTATAAATTAAGCCCACATATTTAACGAATTAATTAATGTGTAGGGTATATTGTGCATTAGTTTATGTCGATATCAAGATATTAATGATGTAATTATTACACAATGGGTTAATTGCACCAGTGCGCCATATTGTATCATATTGCAACGTATTAGGGTTAAATCGAGCTGTATTAATGGGAAATTAGCAGCTTTCAGTTATTTCTAAGTAATGATTTATTACCCAGGGATTTATAAATTTTCAGTGAAGGCCCCTGTCTTCGCAACAATTACCGACGCGTTAAAATTTATTCAATTATAAATAATCACATATATTTCACGCTCGGTCTTTTTGATTAGCCGCACTTTAAAGCACCCGCAGCTATTTCATTAAAACTGCCGTCATCAGCTGTATGCATCCATCCCATACTCACAAGACTTGCTGCTCTATCATTATCATTATTATTTTAATTTAAAAAGTTGTCATAAAAATGGGGCAAGTTAGGGAAGCAAATATTATCGTTATTATTTAGGCACTTATATATAAATAACTTCTACGAACACGATTAATTTTGATTATCAAAAATATAATTCTATTCGAATGTCAAAAAACTATTAATAATTCTAGTAGTTTTTTTGAAAAATTTTAACAGCCACACAAAACTAAACTTTGTTTTTCTAAAATTGAAATGCTTACACAAAATAAAATGTAAATTAAATGAATCGATTTCCTGTGTGGAAACTCATTTAAAAACGCGCGTCCTGCTTTTTATAGAAAAGTTAATGTTCTGAGCGGCAACGGAAGCGGCAATTCGCTATGGATTTTTCAAAAAATGGAAGAAAATAAAAACTCGATTAAAATCACTGAAAATACCATTAATTTCAATTACGTACATTGCGCGCACAAATCGATGAACAATTTGCTAGTTTAAGCGGCGTTTTACAGAAGTGTAGCCGATAACAAATTTATACGGACGTTGGTGTTTCCGTCTGGCCTGCATTTTCACATCAATCAATTCTAACGATAATTTAAAATCTAAATTAATTCCACATAGTTTTAAGTTTGGGTTGAATTAAACCCGATGAAAATAAGCAGTCCTATAAACTCATTTGCAAAACTTTATTATAATGACTACGATGTATGTCCTTGCAAAGAAAAAAGGAAGTAATCCGGAAATTATCTAAGCTAAGTTATTAGTGCAGCGAAACTTTAGTAGATAGATCCGTGAGGTGATTATAACCAATAACACATTGCACGTTAGTGTAATTATGACGCGAGCATGTAGCCCCAAAACATAAATTTAGCCGCTTACAATGGCGAGCAATTACGAAACACACTTACAAGCACAGTTTGCTGATATACTTAAATTGGAGTGCCTCTATAAACTTTGAAGTTCATCAAGCTTAATCTGAGCTTTTGTTGTTGTATCCTTAGCTGCGTTACGTTCGTTTAGTAATTTCTGTATAAAGTTTCTATTAGCTGAGCGAAGTTTACACGTTTTCTGAGGCAGATTTGATATATAGATAAAGCGTGTGGAACAGAGTTTTCTAAAACACCGAAAGCACCTAGTAACAGATGCGGATTCTGATTCTGAAAAATCCGAAATGTGTGAGAGTAGAATTAAGAAGATACTCTGAGATATCTTAACCAAATTTGTTTTTTAAAAATAAATTAATTAGACTTTATGGAAGCAAGTGCGGAATATATTTTAATACTCTTGATGTTCTTGCAGCTTACTTGCTTGCTTTGTCACTTTTGATAAAGCAGCTAAGCACTCTGGGAATTGTAAAGGAAAGACATTTTAACTAATTAAAATTTTACGAGTAAGTTGCAACTCGACGTGTCATAAAACTTTAAATAAAAATTCACCATTTTTAACTATTTTTCGATTTAGAAGGAAGCTTAATTAAAAGCTGTATCATGTTTGAGTTAGGTTGGGCCATTTTGTGACCCCATTACCTATTTTATTGTTATAGTTTTGTAAGCTTTTAGTCTTAGAGCTTCATATGTTTTTTTTTTAGCTGAGTCTCTTGACATGACTAAAAGTATAGTAAATTTATTTATTTTTTAAATGAAAACCCCATGTGGTGTCAGTGCCCTATCATGGTTTTCTAATTTACTTACTCGTAATTTGACGAAACTTGTATTTATGCATGCTTGAACATGTTGTGCTTATTTTTTACATGTGGTGGATATTCGAAACTTGCATTCAAGCATGGTCCAACATGTTTTCATTCTTGTTTTACACATTGTGGATATTAGAATCTGCGTATCTTGTTGCAACATATTTGCTTGTTTGGGTATATATTACTGGCAGGGAAATTGTTGTTTTCAATCTCTAACACAATGGCGAGAAAATATTTTCTCAAAGTGAATTAGAAAAGTTGGCAGACGAATTATTGGATGATATTCCTGAAGAAGAATTATCAGATACTGAAGATGGTATTTGAAAATAATGAAATTGAAAATGTTGATGACACTGTTGGAGAGTTATCTGAGAATGCTGATAGTGAATCATCTTCAGAAGGTGGTGTTGCCGCGAACATTATATTGACCAAAGATGGTACAAGGTAGTTAAAAAACAAACCATCTGTTAGGGAGCACCCCGCAAGAAATATTTTGGTCAAGAAACCTGGACTTATGAATTATAGTGAAAACATTACAACACCCACGGAAGCATTCGAATTATTCCCAAGCGAAGATATTTTAGATCTGATAATTCAAGAAACTAATCGCAGAGCTGCTGCGTTGAAAGAAGATGAACGGGAAAATATAAATCGCAACGAAATGAAAGCATTTCTACGTCTGCTGTTTATTGCTGGATTTCTCAAAGCGCACCAGGAACCCATTCTGGAATTATGGAATCCTGTATTATAACGTATGATTTTTGATGTAACGATGTCAAGAAACAGAATGAAAGAATTACTTACATTTTTAGATTTGACAATCTAGATACGCGATTAAAAAGGCAACAGAAACGTAAATTAGCACCTTTTGAGGATATATGGAATACGTTTATTTTGAACTGCAAGAAAGCTTACATTCCTAGTGGAAACGTTTGTGTCGACGAAGAGCTTGTTCCATTTCGTGGCAGAAGTCCATTCAGAGTGTACATCAAGTCCAAACCAGCCGGATATGGAATAAAAATATGGACATAGTGTGATGTAGAAAATTCATATTGTTGGAATATCCAAATCTACACAGAAATTATAAACAATACACCAGAAAAAGGACAGAGAAACTTATTGTTTTAGATTTGGTGGAAGGTTTGTCTTCCGATTATGGGGTTATTACTGATAACTTTTTTTACAGCCCTACATCTTGTAGAAGAATTATTGAAACAAGGAAAAACTTTGACCGGAACAATGCGCCAAAATCGGAAGGAAGTTCCTTCAGAATTCCGACCTCTCAAATCGTGCATAACATTCAACAGACGATGTGTTTGTATAGGATGCTATGACGATTTCCTATGTTCCAAAAGAAATGGAAGTCTTGCAACATTTTGACTTAAATATATCCGATGAAACTAACGAATTCAAACCACAAGTTATATTTGAGGCGCAGATTGTTTGGACCGCAAAGTGGGAGAAGATACATTTTCTCGTAATACTAAACATTGGCCATTAATTTTGTTCTTCCACATCATAGATTTGGTAACCATCAGTGCATTTTTTCTCTTCACGAGCAAATACAAAGATTCCCAGAAAAGTAAAACATTCAAAAGGCGATTATTCCTTGAAGATTTGGGAATGGCATTAGTAAAACCTCTAATCGCTTAACGGCCTTAAGAAACCTAAATACATAAAAAACGCCATGACAATGATTTTGGGCACTGAAGTCATCGAAAATGAACAAGAATTGAACAGGCCAAATGAAAGCCTGGAAAATGTTACATTACGAGGTCATTGTGTCATATGTCCCAGAAATTTAGATAAGGAAACAACAAATAAATGAGTTAAATGTTGTAAGTTTATTTGCAAGAACCACGTTACAGTAGTGAAATCAAAGATATGTACTTCATGCAACGCAAAAAATAACTTATTTTATCTTTAACTTTTAATCACTATTTGCAATTTATTGTATATGTTTGAATTTGAATTTTCTGTTTCTAAAAAAAAATTACATGGCAATGGATAGGTCTTTTGTGACTTATTAACAGTTTATTATTATAGTAAATATATTTTTTTAATATCTGTAATAATATTATGGTGATTTATTTATTAAAACTTTATGGGGTCACTAAGTTACCCCACCTAGTCTTTTGTGCTTCATATTTGACCTGGTCATCCGAAGGTCAATTAAGTTAGAGTATTCTAGAGCAGGCAACAATAACAACATCGAGATATTTATAAAGGGAAGAGATGCAATGGGGCTTAAGAGTAAAGGAAAGAAATAGTAAGGTGAAGAACGTCAAAATGTAAAAAACGTAAAAAGAAAGCGATAAGAGCTCTAATTCTGCCACATAAAAATTTTTTGGATAAATTATTGTTATCTTCCTAGTCGGAGTTACAATTTGGATAAACTTTTACCTAAAAAGTTGTAATGCTTAACAAATTTAGTGTTATTGTTATCTTTTCCTCATTAAAATGTGTCTAAATATGTCTTAAAGAAAAAAGTGAAATAATTTCACTCCGACAAGTAACTCCTAGTTAACACCGTACACTAAAGATGTTATCTACAAATCGTTAATTCAATAAGTAGGAGGTAAGTTGCACTAAATAGTAAAAGATTCTATCTGCATTGGTGAAAGTCATCACCGTATATATAATTCAAAAAAGTAAGAATGTTTTCTTAAGCAACAAAAGTGGCATTTTTGACCGGAAACTGAATTGGGGTAAACAGGTTAATGTAAAAGTAGCAAAGGCGTGCGTCGCTTTTTGGTGAAGTCGCCGTGCAATGAGCCGAATTTGGGGACCATCACCAAAGGCCCCCCTATGGCTGTACACTGACGTAATTAGGCCCATGTTTTGCTATGGAGCGTTGGTCTGGTGGCCCAGAGCCCGACTATCGACGACAGCTTCGGAGCTTTCGCACGTACAAAGGCTGGCATGTATGTGTACTACTGGTGCGTTGAAATCCACCCCTACCGCCGTCTTAGAGGTCATCCTTGGCCTCCCTCTATTAAACATATATGTGGAGAAGATGGTACTGGGATTAGCCTTAGGAGTGCGGTCAAAAACCTCATCCTGGAGGAGGCTCTACAAGAAACTCCTCTTTTTGGGGCGGTGGTCGACTCCCTCGCACCTACATATTTATCCAAGAAGCACTTCAAACGTTTTCTTGAACGCTGAAGATGCACCTAGACGCGATATAACCATCTTCACTGATGGATCTAATACTTTGGAAGGAACAGGCGCAGGAATTTTCTCCGACGACCTGGACCTTCACTGAGCATAACACTTGGCTAACTGACAACTGTTTTCCAAGCAGAACTAGTTGCTATTATAGAAAGTGCAAGAGCAATTCTGGATCGGGGTGTTCAAAATAAAATCATTAGGATAGCTAGTGATAGCAGGGCGGCACTCTTGGCTCTAAACAGCAACAAAATATCCTCAGGAATAACGCTCCAATGTCATGGCACACTAGAACAAGTGGCCAAATATAACACCTTGCAATTTGGGTTAAAGGAGACGTTGGAATATTTGGCAACGAACTGGCTAGACAGGGCTCGGGGCGGCCCTTTTAGGGCCCAGAACCGGCCATAGCACGTCATCAAGTCAGCCTTACTGAAATAAAGATCCCAGGACCGACATATCGTCAGATGAGTAAATCTAGGCAAGTGTCACCAAACGAAAAATCTTATAATGGCCCCTCACTCAAACAGACACAATTCTGTATGCAACTACCTAGAAGAAGACTATGTCTACTCGTAGGAATACTTTCAGGACATTGCAAAATAAACAAACATGTGCATCGCATTGGTTCAGCAAACAGCCCAATTTGTAGAGGTTGTAACTTAGAGGAAGAAACAGCTGAGTATGTGATTGCCCTGCACTCGCCTCGATCAAAGGTCCCATGTTGGGGGTTCTGGCCTGACATGGCTGGAATTCGCAGTGCCCCTCTGTCGGACGTTCTTGGCTTCATCGAAAGAGTAGGATGGCTCGAAGAACGCTGACAGTCAAACACTGCTGAATATAGGGGTAGTACAATGGGCCAATTGTGGCCTAAGTGCATACGAATTCTTATTCACCCCCTCACCAATCCAGAGTCCAGAAACAAGTGGCACCATAGATGATACGAGCTTTTCTTACCGGGGAATATTGGCAAGGCCTTATCAACATCCTTATTTTACTTTCTCCAGATAAATTTAATATTCTAGTGCAATAAGGAATTCAATTATTTTCTTCACAAAAGAACAAGGGACAAAATATATAATATTAAAAAAACGTGCACTCCTCTCTTTGGAGTTAAGATACAAGTGATTGCCCCAATAGTAAAAATTCTTTCATTTTCTGGATAACAATAAATTCTTTAAGGATAGAAATGCCTGACACTTTCTGGATAATAGTAATTCCTTTAGAGATATAAACTACTATCTTAAAAGTAAAGTCTCTCTCTTTTCTTGGATAATACTAACTCTTTAAAAAATAGAAGATGAAGACAACATTAACATTTTTTAAAGTTAAACATCTTAACTCCGTTTATTTTAACACCAGAAACGGATGGACGCGAAAACGAGTTGAAAAAGTGTTATAATTAACATCAAATTTTTAGGTGTGTACTGAGTTAGGTAGTTAAAAACTTTCGTAATTTCATGTTAGAATAAATGAAAAGTTTTCATTTAATTCGGCATTTTTAGAAAAATCTACTGTGAGAGACTGATAAATTAAATAATATAAAAAGAATCTATTGCGCGCTTTTTAATGAAGTTTCGTATTGTGAATAATTATTTCGCAAATTCCATTTCGAACACGTATTTCCTTGAATTTGCACGGGAAAACTAAATTTCCTAATTGGAATTTTAGTTCATATTTTCGTAATTGGCCAAATTTACGCGTTAATATCGCTCTGAAAGCTAAGCAGCAAGCAGCACCATATTAACCGCTGCCGGTACGTGATCGTACGGGAAAGTTTGCGCCGTAAATTACGAGTTAAATCGTTTTCGAAACCGATCGCAAAACTAACATCCTTCAGTGCATTTCGCCGCGGCCGAGATGCATTTATCCGAGCACGTTAATATTCGCGACTGAGTACACTCAGGAAATAAGAATCGTAAGTTACGGAATAAACGGATTGTGCGGCCTCGAATAAAACAGTCGCTACTAATCCTTGCGATAGAGCGAGATTGACGTACGTGAAGAGGACTTCATCGTAGTGTGTTTCTCGGGACTAACATTTATCTGGGTAATTTGTCCTCTAGTCTCGAGCTCGCTTCGTTGTATCGCACTGTGTAATTCTCCGAGGCATTCAAGCACTTGTATCTTTTGCACGAGAGCGTGTACATAATGTATCAAATTAATGAAATAGTTTAGCGCATAATCTTTATTAATTAGAGGCCATTTAGAAACAATGGCGTTTACTCCCTCTCCTGCATTTGAAATATTTGTTTAGAATAACTGATGTAATTCTACTCAAAAATAAGTAAGTTATTAACAGTGCAATTGCACTCTGAATTAATGCTAATTATGGATTGGTCTCCACAAATCATCGACCACGCAACAGACAAAATGCTTCGTATGCAATCAGGAATGCAAATTAAATGGTAATCGACCTTAATCAACTTAAACAGCAAAGGATGAGACAATTGATATATGAGTATCATGGGGTAAAGTGATTCGATGAAAGCATTTCATTAGGTATTAAAGTACTACTGACTATAAATAATTGTTTAGAAAACAGTGTAGTAATCTTAATCAAGGAACAATCAAGAATAAAAACTTAATGAAAAGAACAAAAAGAGATTCTTTTTCAGTTCTATTTTTTAAAATTGGGTGATGCAAACATATAAAGTAAGTGAAAAACATAAACCATTTTTTTCCCTCCACGTTTAGTTATACTAATGAAAAGTCTGTCGGATATTTTAAAGAGAAACATTGCGGAAAAAGTAATCATATCATATGATTACTTTTTCCGCTGCTTTAGAAGGCAACTATAAACTAAAATAAATAGAATACATTTGAAATTTCTATATTCCAGGAGATTTACTGCTCCATAACAAAAATATATTTTTCCTGTTGATAACTGGGAAAGCCGCACACCCCCCGCTTGTTTTCGTATGAAATCTGCGCATGCTGTAGGAGCGCATCCTCTCGCCCCGGTTTCCCGTATCCTTTCATAATCCCAGCCACTTCCGTTTCCATTTCCTCATCTCATCCGTTACCTGAGCTAATTCACCTCCGCGATCTAACATATTCTCTCATGAAGTTCTCGTTTCGTGTAATAAGAAACACGAGCTGCTGCTAGTTCCTTATGACAATGCCGATGACTAACATATTAAATAGCACAAAATTAGGCATATTTGAGAAGGTCCTACCTTTTCAAGTCCTACCAAAAATTAAAATGTCATTGTTCATGAGACGGAGTAAAAATGTCTGTGTGTGCCAATAGGATTTATTTTATCATTTGCTAATAAAATCTCCACATGTTAACCAAATGCAAACAATTTCTTCGTCTATTGTTTCCTCATATATAAATACCTACAAGAATACATAACTCCCGTTTTCCTGCCTCGTTATTTATGTACGTAAATAAATAAATACCTGAACATGAATCAGATACATGAAACTTACGACTCCATTGTCTTTCCGTCGCCTAAATAAAACAGAACAAGGAAACTATTTTCGTTGCAATGTAACAAATGTTCGCCAACTAAATATTAATCAACTTTTTCTTTATTATACAAAATTCAATTGTCAGTAGAAACATGCAGGTTTTTCTTTTTTGTATTCCGGATGTATAAACACATTTTACCGACGCAGGTTTATGATACACTTTAGTTTATTAATTTTCTCCACCCACGCACGTGTTTTTTTATGTACCGTTCGCACCTTCAGGCTGATTAATTATTTCATGTGCACCGTGAATAAAACAATCAAAGCTAGATGCCCAGGCAATATGAATAAATAAGTGCGGAGGAAATAATACAATGAATACAAAAATTATAATATTGCAATTTACGTGGAATAATAAATTTTAATTTACATGCATTTTAATTAATATTGCGAGTACTTTTTAATCAATACAGCTTTTACATATATGTACACACATAAAAATCTGGAGTTGATAGTAACACTTTTTCAATTTCTTTATGGTATTCCCTCGCGTCGGCTCTTTCTGGTGTTCAAATTAACAAAGATAGGACGTTTAACTTTAAGAGGTGTTAATGTTTTCTTCAAAAATAGCATTTTTATTCTTGCGGTTGTTATTTGTACCTTTCAAGGAGTTATTATCCAGGAAAAGAGAAAGACTTAACTTCTGAGGCAGTAGTTTATGTCCCTGAAGTGTCCAGAAAGTGTCAAGCATTCCTATTCTTAAAGGAGTTAGTATTATCCAAAAAATTGAAAGAATCTTTACGGTTAGGGCAGTCAACTGTGTCTTAACTTATATGTTAACCAGGGTTGATAAAAATTATGATTTTTTTAAAAAAACAATAAAATCCACGATTTTTTCTTAAACAGTCACGATTTTTTTGATTTTTATTGTCTTTTTTAATTTTTATTATCTTCTCACATAGAAAATGCAATAATTGACATTAACAATAACGAATAATTGAAAATAACAATAACGACTAAGGTACGTCATGTTCAAGCTTGCAAATGAAATAACTTATATGTAACGTAGCAGTATACAAGGTTGCACCACCTTGCACTTTCATATAAACAAAAGAAATTCCTGTCAGAACTTAAAAAATTCGCTGTCTTTATAATGCGGAGATGACGCGAGTTGTCGCTATTTTCTAGTCTACATTGCGAACATGCGCTGCATAACGACAACGAGTAATAAAGTGTGTAATACTTCATAACAATGTATAAAAGTCCATCTATATTGATATGTCTTCTCATAGAAGTGGTAGGAAGGAAGATCCAATTTAGCACCATTTTATTGAAAAGTCGTGTAAATCTGCTGGAAAAAGAGGAAGTAAAGCTACATGTAAAAAATGCAAGGTGGAAATCTAGGGCTTGTGGATCGTATGAAAAACCACTGGGAAAAATGTGCTTCAAGTAATATAGAAAAAGAAACAAAAACGGATATGGAAATGCCACTGCAGGAATAGTGGCAAATGTACAATCAAACACGTTAGAAGAGGACAGTTTGGATAGTGCCCCATAGCTCATAGATTCTACTTCATCAATTAAAAAAGAAAGGCATCTAATTCTAGTTCTGCGTCTTTATCTTCTTTTGTCGTGCGTACAACGAAGTCTAGTAAAGAGGAAATATGTAAACAAATTGCAACTTCACATGTGTTGCGTTTTTACGGTCTCTAGATATGATGTGTCTAACCGACTATTAAATGAAGTATAAAATGAAGAAAAAAGTAAATGTTTTAAAAATTTATCGGGAAATTCGGTTTGTCTGTCATTGGATAGATGGTCAAATGTCCATAACGAATCAATCATATGTGCAACAGTCACTACAGAAAATGGGTTCTTCTTTTTAGTAGACACAATAGACACTTCTGGAAATCCACATACATCTGCATCTGGAAAAATTGTTTGTGCTCGGAAAAAATTTAACTTCAACAATAGTTCACTTAGGCAAGAGGTTAGGCAAGATGAATGGTTCGTTTCTTCAAATTGCGATATTACTTTCCAAATGTTTTTCTTAGGCATTTCGACTCGTCTTTTCCTATCAGTTCCTCGATCGCTCTTAACAAACCAGAAAATAACTCTACTTGCGTAACTCAAGAGATTATTTTAAAGAGTAAAGACATTAAGGATTTATATCATATATGGACAATTTCAAAAGACGACAATCTTAGAAAACTATTCTTGCTAAGAATGTCTACAGCTTATAAATAAAACTAAAATATTATTTAATAATAATAAAATTTTGGATGCTACAGGTTCTAATAGAAATAAAATGGTGTGGAACATTATTAAAGATTGGGATTCTCCGTCCAAAATATGTACAAATATTGAAATTGTCGTTAATAACATTCCAGTGAATAATCCACTTGAAATAGCAAATTTATTCAGTGATCATTTCACTCTACCCAATCGAACAATACATTCAAATAACTCGGTATCAGAAGTACGGGACAATGCAGTATCTAATTTTTTTTTATTTCCTACGGATCGTCACGAAGTCTTAAACATATTGAATCGCTTGCCTTCCAAGAAAATATCGGGCCGGGATGGCATCCCCGCTCTATAATCCCAGATGTTGGAAATCTTGTATCTGACAAACTTGCTGAGGCCATAAATAACTATTTTTTAATGGGAATCTTTCCGGATTGCCTAAAGCATGCCATAGTCATTCCCATATACAAGAACAAAGGCCTGAGAACAGATATCAACAACTACCGCCCAATCTCATTACTGCCAGCCTTCTCCAAAGTTTTGGAAATAATCATATATAACAGATTATACTTGTATTTGACGAAGTATAAAATGTTGTCCAAATGTCAACATGAATTTACTAAAGACTGTTCAACTGAGTCTGCTATTCTTGAATCTTTGCATTTCATTACTACTGGCTTAGACAATGGCGAATCTCCTGTAGGAATTTACCTTGACTTTTCTAAGGGATTCCGTTCTGCTCTCTAAGTAATATAATATTGGAGTTCGAGGGGTGGCTTTAAATCTGTTCCGTTCTTACCTCTCAAAAAGATCTCAACAAATCAGTATTAGACATTTGGAAGAAGGCGTTATTAAAGAGGTGTTATCTGAACCTAAAGAAATCAACTTGGGTGTTCCCTAGGGTTCTATCTGGGTCCCTTGTTGTTTATAGTTTTTGTTAATAATTTACAAAATCAGTTCCCTTCTATCTCTCTATGTCAATATGCTGATGATACTTCATCTGTTGTAACTGCCAATAATCAGATTTCCTCCTCGAATCGTGCTCCATCCACAATATTAACAATGTCCAATTGGTGTGAACTTGAGCGTCTCAAACTAAACTCAACTCAGCAGTATGTCAGCTCTAAACTAACCAAATTTTGCTATATTGTAAGGAACCTCAGGAATTGCGTTACAGTTGAAGTTTTGAAAACATATTACATGGCTTCTGTTCAATCTGTATTATCATATGGTTTAATATTTTGGGGCGGATCCACTAATATCCAAGAAATATTTGTTTTACAGAAATACCTCATTAGGACTTTACTGAACAAAAAGCCCACTGAAAGTTGTAAACCTTTGTTTAAGCTTTAAAAAATTTTACCTTTACCTTGTTTGTATATATACAACTTAGCTATCTTTGCCAGATCGAATATAAACCTTTTTCCTAAACTAAGAAGAACAAAGTTTATCTATAAAAACAAGGCATTGTAACAATTTATCGATTCTTAAACATAACACAACGTTGCTTGAGCAAAATGTTTGTTATAGGGCCCTAAAAGTCTACAATAATCTATCTGTTAATTTGAAAACTACCAAATCCATATCCAAATTTAAATCAGAATAAAGACAATTCCTGCTGGAACACTGCTTTTACGAATTTAAAGAGTTCTATGATCCTCTTTTCTATGACGATACCAATATCTCCTCTGAGATCTATGGTCGGAACACGTAATAATAATAATAATCATATTTAACAGAACTTGCAATAAACCTAATTAAAATGCTAAAGCTGAATATTGCTGTGCACTAAGCAATTTTGTAACAGATAATGCAGCTAATATGAATGCAATGAGAAATCAGATCAAACTGTCAACAGAATTAAATGTTGTTACATATGGTTGGGCTCCACACATCTTAAACTTGTTATGTAAGGACATGGAAATTAGTGAAATTAAGGAACATGTTACGTTCATTGTAAAATACTTTCGAAACAATCATTTTGCTTCAGCGACATACTCGAAAGATGGACGAAAAAGCTCATTTTACCAAGTGACGTAAGATGGAAATCGCTTGCTGACTGCTTACATGGTTTTGTTGAAGCATGGCCCAAACTTTTTAAAATTAGCGAGGAACATAAAAATGAAATCAACAGTATAGTAAAATACACTTATTTTAATATTGCATTTTCTTTTGTGTGGAAATAATTGAATTCCTTATTGCACTTTTGTTGCTATTATATTTAATGCGCAAATAAAATGACGGTTTTACTCTATAACAAGCGTTCATCGCAGTTGGTAGGCATACATTAGTCGTAACTTTTAACGTGACTGTCAGTCAACCTATTCCCTCATACATTAGAATTTACCAAGTGACGAAAAGTAAATTATTGGAAAGCATTTTTATTTTTTTGGATTAAATACAGTAATAACTTTCGTCAACGCAGATAGAATATTTTACTATTTAGTAAAGTTCTTATTGAATTAACGAATTATGGATACTATGTTCACTGTACGGTGTTAAACAGGAGTTGAGGTTATCCTTGTTGGATTAAAATTATTTCACCTTTTTTTTTACTTATTTCTAGACGTATCTGAATCGTGAAAAGCCAACAATAACACTAAATTTGTTAAACATTACAACTTTTCAGATAAAACTCCATCCATATTGTAACATCGATGATTATAAGAATAACAATTCATCCTAATTTTTTTAATGCTCTTAATACATTGTGTATTGTACTACATACTTTTAAATCGTTGCTCGAAGTATATTTTAGGTCCATATAATTATAGTTTTTCACAGTTCATAATAATAAATGAATTCAGTGCATCATATGCTAATGTATTGATATAAATGTACGCTGTACAAAAAATAAATAAATATAAATTATACATTGTACATAATTACTTTTGAATAATTGCTTTCAATGACAGAAACACGAATATTTTAGTTTCTGACTACTACATAAATTTCAAGAAAATATTGCAATTAAAACAGCGGCCTAATTTGGTATGACGACCAAAACATTAATTCCCTTACAATATGCATAAGTAGTCGAGGAAAAATTTATTACAAATGCGTTTACAATCGCAAAATGTCAGCATTATTTACGATAGTGCGGAATTAATTATGCACGCGCAATTAATAACTGTAACAATAAAATAAACTATCAAGGATAGCCTTGGTATTTACGCCATATTAATAGCTCGCGCTATTTTATTAGATATTATCGTCGTGTCGTTCTCCATTCTCCTTCTAGAGCAGCCTTGATGGGCTCCAGATTTGTGGCCGTTATCTGACGTGTTGGAATTATTCATGTTATCGATTCTGCCCATTTTTCAATTTACGCTGCGGCATTCATTTGAATACCCATGTGCTGTTACAAAACGCTGCAATAATAACGTTTCTTTTTTTTGAGATAGTGTCTGCAACAAAATCATTTTTGATAAGAATCATAACAACAAATTTAAAATCCACAGAAAAAATATGATCTACATCTACATGTACACGCCTTTTTTTTCTTACGTGTTTTAGAAGGAGATCTTTTTTTTTTGGCGGTAGAATTTTCAAAGTGAATTATTTATTAATGCTCCTAAAATGTTGCGTGATTAATTCGTTAGATATTGTACCGTTGTAGCAGAATTTCATTAATTTATAACAAATAAGAGAATACCTGCGGACATCGATTCCTGAAATCCCATGTATATTTAAACAGGACAAAGCTGCATTTCCAGGTCGCGTCGTGGTTCAATAGCCACAAATTTCCGGACGTTATCTGGTTTCAACTTTTGTTCTGTTTGTAAGGCTGGTGAAATTCCCGTTTAGAAAATTGAAACCGTCCGGTTGAACATATTTTGTTTACAAAAAAAGAAATACTAAATTCGTCAAAATTATTATTATTTGAAATACCAATAGGGATATTGTAACATAGAAATTGGTCAGATATAATATTAAAATTTTTTAAAATCTTTTGTGATTTTGTGAAAACAGCATTTGCACCCCTCGTGCATAAGAAAGTTCCATTGCATTCAGATCCTCTTCTTATGTGCTTACACTATGACATTTACAGGTCCTTGCAGAGTACTAAGGGTGACTTTGATTAGAAATAATGACGCCCTCGACGTGTATCAAACACAAAATGCAGTGCCTGCAGATTTCATATATATGTTCTTCGTCGCACTTTTAGTCGGCCATTGTGGAATCATAAACAATCATAATTCGTTTCTGAAAACTATGTTTCTTCTCTTAATCACATCGGCACCGTCGTCTAATGTTTGGAATGTGAGGTTTCAAGCACAGTTGTGTTATACTATATTAAGGGTTGTCTGATTAATAATGTTCACTAACACAAAATCTTTTTCAATATTCATGGACAAATTGAATTAATAAATCTGAAACAAAGAATCCTTTATGTGTTTCAAAACGAAAAAAAGCACATTGAAATTTAAACCCCGAACCCCAACGGAATGGAAAGCACTAAAAATAGTATTTCAAATGAATGAAAGCAATTAGTTATTTAATCGATTCTGCATATTTTAGTTTAGTACACAGGCGATAATTACAGATTCGTATCCGCTCTGTAATTTATAATAGTCGGCGGTTTCTTTCGTTATCTTCCACGAGTTTATGATTGATGCTCGTTTAAAAACGTTATTTAACTCAATAATTAATTTAAATGGAATCGGCCCCACATAATCGCGAAGTGCGACAGTCGCCCGTCGCTCATTCAAGTATAATAAAATTATAACTTCATACAAAAAGTTCCGAAAGCGTAATTAATTAAGCGGGGCCGAAGTAATACTTAAAACTCGATTAAAGTAGGAAAAAATTAAAATCTTTGTCTTAATTTTCGGGCCACGAATTCAAACTTTTTGATTGATTCCTCACTCCGAAACCTCTGAAGGCGGTTTACGCTTTTAACGAGTGCGCGGAACTTTTCATGCGTAACCATTTAATGCCTTCAACGCCTCGGGAAGTTTCAGAAACACGGATTGATTTGATACTTCGTTTCATTAACTTTGAATAATTAATCCTCCTAAACGGAACTTTTTTTTTGCCAGGACTCTCTTGTTTATTTTGCTTTTACAATACGATTCAACGACACTGAAAAATTGAAGCTATTGTTGTATAAGTTGTGTATAATATCTTGAGTGGATTTTTGGCATTGTTGGTACACTTGGTATATAAAGAGCCAGTAGCAATTGAGACAGAAATTAATTGCTCTTCTTCATTTTTCTCAAGTATCCACTTTCTCATTAATTTTTTAAACAAATTGCTTAATTTCGAAGATAGGGGCAAGAGAGATTCTTCTTCTTTATTAGATGCACTTCTGGTGACGCTGCTGAATTACTCAAAGTTGGAAGTAATTTGTTCTAAGTTGCTAAAAGTTTTTTATCTGACAGGTTCTTCTCAAATCCTTTTGCTTTTGGAGGTAACATTGGGAAAATAATTTTGATTTTTGCGATGGAATTTCTTCAGGGAAAAGACTTTTATAGTCGACTTCTTCATTTTCCAGTTGATCTTCTAGTTGGCTAATCGCATCTTGGTTGACTCCTCTTGCATCAAGGTTATTAGCTTCGGAGGTAAGCAGAAAGGAAAGCTTACTTGTGTAAAGTTATATGAAATTTCAAACTTAAAATTTATTTCCTTTTGTTTACTGGTGGTGGGTTTGATTGAATATATAAAAAAGAACAACTATTTAGTACATACGTTGTGTAATTAGAGCGACATTGTCTCTGAGTTAGAATGATTCAAGGCTCAAGAATTTTTAGTCTGAACTTGTTAAAATTCCCAGTTACGTAAGTGGCAAGAGAAAAAAAATAAGGTTCCGAGAGTCAGAAGAGTGTTAACTTCGGTGGTGTGAACTTGTATGGTGCGCCGGTCGAAGAATTAAAATTCAGGTTAGCGCAGAGTCACATACACTTTAATGATTCTGTAATAATAATATCGCTAAATGAACGGTCGGTAACAATCTGCCAATTAGATAGCTAAAAGTCACTGCAGTTTTTGATTAAAATTAGTTAATTGTCTGATAACCCGTTATGTCCGGGCGGGTCGTTACGTGGCATTTCTGAAACCTACTAGGTGGTTATCCGCCAGTAGACTGTGAAGAAGGAACCTCGTGCGTTATCCCTTGGTTCCCATTGCACCACCTACAGCGGGCTTTGGTTATCCTAGCCGGAGAATGTCAGTCTATTAAATCTAGTGGTTAGACTCCTGAAACCTAATGGGTGGTTATCCCCCAGTAGACTGTGAGGATGGAACCTCGTGCGTTTTCCCTTGGTTCTCATTGCACCACCTACAGCGAGCCGGAGAATGCCGGTCTATTAAATCTAGTGTTTGGATTTCTGAAACCTACTGGGTGGTTATCCCCCAGTAGACTGCGAGGAGGGAACCTCATGCGTTATCCCTTGGTTCTCAGTGCACCACCTACAGCGGGTTATGGTTATCCTAGCCGGGGAATGCCAATCTATTAAATCTAGTGGTTAGATTCCTGGAACCTACTAGGTGGTTATCCCCCAGTAGACTGTTAGGAGAGATCTTCGTGCGTTATCCCTTGGTTCCCATTGCACCACCTACTGCGGGCTATGGCTATCCTAGTTAATTTCTAAGTTGACCCTGCAGGACGAGGAGCATTTGCTAGCGTCGGCATGGTAATGCCGGGAACAAAACGTAAACTAATTGATTCACGATTACCACCGTGGAAGCCAGTCTTTAAATACTGTTCAAAGTTGTTTAAACTATAATGATTATCGAGATGGCGATTTTCTACGTAAAATGATAAACAGCCTAAGTGTGTATACTTATTCGAAGAGCAAAGTTCATTAGCGATATTAGGTGCAGTTGAAGTTTTACATAATGATTGGACCGGCACGTTTTTGTTATTGACGGCCAAACCGTTACATAATGATAAACGTAATTGATTTATGGAATTCTGATATCTGGAAAATGCTGCAAGCGGTTTATTCACGTAATTTAGTAAGGTAGTTTTCGACATTGCGACCCCGTGTAGAAAAAAGAGAAATAATTATTGATTCGAATTTAGCGTTTGTTTGAAACCTTAGTCTTACACTTGCGAGATTACTTTGATGCTTGATATTAATTGGAAGAGAATGGTCAAGTCTTTTTAATCTCCAGTGGAATATTGTGCGAAGCTCAGTTTGTTTGAAATACTACTTGCATGTAGTTGTTAGGTCGGATTCATCTGGCACATTCTTTTTAAATAATAACCTTCCTTGAATAGCTTCTGTAAGTTGTATGTTTCTGACTTCAAAGTACGAAATTTAATTTAATATTGCGGGTAGGAATTATGCGTATACGTCAAGATGAATCGAATAAACCGTTGTTTGACGTAAACTACGAGTACTAGAATCACGAAACATTTATCACGGACATCCCGTGTTCAACTCGGACCTCGTTTGTTTTCTACAAATTGCCTCGCTTTGTGAGTATTCCTGCTTCCGCACGCCCGCAGCATTCCGCCTTTGTCACTTATTCTCTTTGCCGTCATCGTCTTCTCATGGTTTTCCGTTCGGTCTGTTTACTTGGTGCTATTACGTGTTTAGAAAAAACAACGGTTTTCGTCATACATTCTCGGGCAGCACATCACATAAATAAACAACCACAGATTGTTGTTGTTCTGTAATAAGCCCAGATCTTTTCAACACGTCAGAAATTTTTAATCATTGTAAATCACGTTGTTGTAATTAATTTTCAGGTATGTAATCTTGTTAACTGGTCGTGTGCACACACGTTAATTAACGCGGACCTGTTACATGTTCATTAAAATATGGAAGATATGATTTCATTAGCTGCAAATTACTGTAATCTAAGTTGAACGCGGAGTTGACTTTACGCCGGCACTGGAATTTTAAAGTGGCATACGACCCGACATAATTTCATTCAACACTTGTTTGCACAAAGAACGCTTAAATAATGAACCATTATTTAGCATTACTCCACTCGCAAGTCGGAAATTTATAAGGATCGCTCATTTTTACGAAGAATATCCAAAGACGCGGATTTATACCAGCGGCGCATCACATAAGTTAGCATTTCCTTTATTGTTACAATCGTAAATCCGTGTGTTACTACCGCAAAGCGCATTCATATAAAACTATTAACGTCAAGGATATGGTGAACGGTATATCACGTGCGTTACAAATCATGGTCTGTAATCGAGTGTCTCATGACTTCGGGAGGAAAATAGTTTTGCGCCGTCGATAAAACCTTCGGCAGCTTCATTTACATAATGTGTTATTAAGTTATTAAACATTCCGTCTCATGTACTACGTACCTGGGCTTATATGACTAATTTACGTCGTCTCGACAGTAGCAGCAGGTTTTAGTTTTTATTCCTTGTAATGTTTCCTAATATAAACACGAGGGAACAGCGGAATCCACTTTACTTATTTAAATAACGTGAACTTATTTCAACTGGCTACGGTCATATTTTGTTGTTATCAAAAGACTTCCAAGAAATATCACACACACTGTATTAAGATGTCAGCTTAATTTTTCATCGCATATATTTCGTGAGCTTATGCAGGACAGTTCATTAGTTATCAGTTAAATGTTTACATATGAATGTACTTTTTCAAACCTTCTAGGTAATAAACTATAGTTAAAATTATAAAACTCATTCCTTTCGTTAGACGGTAGCTTCATATTAGAATTCTCTATGCATTACTTTATACATACACAAATGAAGTATAAACAACAATTAATATAAAGAGGATTTCTTGTGCAGTCGAGTGACTGACAAAAAAATCAAAATTAATTTCCCATATATTTAAATTGTTTGGTTTCTCCGATTAAGGAGTGAGCTTTCACGTATCGCTTCTGTTAAGGAAGCTATTATTTGCTGGCAAGAATTGTCTTTAAAGATACCTGGAACTAGGAACTTGAAGCTGGTGAACAGACCGAAAAAAAAATTAATAACGCTCTTAAGGAGCATCCCGTCAGTTGAATCACGAATTGATACGAAAACAAGTCGCATTTACAAAACAGAGTTCGATAATTACACAGTCGACGATGTAATTATCCATCTGTTGCCTCATCTAGTTTTCATGTCGGATTGTTTCTCTACAACACAGCGTGATATGCAACGATTATTCCGCACCCGCCCACTTGATAGTAATTATTCCTCCTCTTTCGTCATAAATCATGTGAGAAGAATCGTCTCTCCCTTTTCGGGCAAAAAACCGCGTAATCACAGTGACGTGTCGTTCTTTGATTCCACTGAATGCGATGTTGTTTGCCTATATTTTTAGAGGATTTTAACAATCACTGGCTGCACATTATCTCTTTGTCAATTTCATGCGCGTTTTTATTTACGCTTTGTTAACATGAATGCATACTTTTGAAATAATGAATGAACACAGCGAAAAAGTTACAGTTTGAAAAGTCAATGTTTATGTTGAAATGCAATACAATAAAATAAAATCCGGAATTTGCATATCATTCTTTCGAATAATTTATACTTAATTTAAATGCTTGTGTGCTTAATGGTCTGTATTTATTGTAGATGTTGCCGTTACGCTTTAAGTAATGTGCGACTTCAGTATGGAACGGAAATAAATACACGCATCAAAAATGCTTCTGCATTAGGAATACATTTTAATGAGATATGGAGCACCTGCTTATTAAATTTGCTGCGAGATATGGCGGTAAGTATTCGCGGTAATCGCAGGAAATTTTCAGGATTATTATTACAGACGCGGGTTGATTTACATTTACCTCAAATGAATCTATTTTTGCCATTACGGAATCTAATTTTACAGTGAATCACGTTAAAAGATAAATTATTCTTTCTTTATTGCTCCTCTACTGTGTTGCTATTTTACAAGTCTATGTGAGTACAGTTCTTCATGCTTTTTACGCCTTATTATTTATTCAAACGCTACATAAAACTAATCGAATCAAATATGTCTGTGAGTATTTTATCATGATAAATTATTTAAATACTTTGATTGTACATACAATATGAGTATACACAAAACTTTTTATTTTTTGGGGGGTAAAACGTATGTTGCATCGAGGTCCTTAAATTGTTTGCGCTCTCGTATAAAAATCCCACCGCAGGAACAAAACATTCCGGGGAATTAAATAATTGACCGGCAGACACGAGATAAACAACGCGCGGCATAAATAATTCAGCAAGAAAATATACTACACGAGGAACAAATGTACAACAACGGGCCGTAAATTGTGCGATGACCGCGTAATAAAGTGTTTGATTCGCCCGGTGTCGCCTTCTTATGCCAAATTTTTTATTTGTCTACGTAAATTTGATGTCGGTCGCGATATATCTTCAACGGGAGTCTCTAATTACCGTAATAATTTTCCCCGCAGGTGGTATTTAACGCAGATTAACTCGACTATGAAAACAGTATGTTATCATTCGTTACTCTTTCTGTTTAATTCTGTTGGGGAGTTTTCACTAAAAATTGAGATATTTGCTTTAATAAAGGTAGCTATACTCTGCTTACGATCTTCTTGCATTTAGAGTAGGCCGAGTTAGGGTGACATTTTTGTTGGTACCACAAAAAAATATACTTGTCAGAAATTTGAGTGACGTCTGTTTTTAATTTTGTGATTACGTTTTTCAAAACTGCCACTGCCAATGTTGCCAGTTCAATTGTGCTGTACAAAGTATTCCATGAAAACGAGAAATATCGTGTCGAACAAACGCTTAATGATTAATTATTTTTTTCATTGAGAAAGTTTGGGGTGAGGTGTGTTGTTTGCGTGTTCTTAGTCAACAATTGTGCCACAAAGCGAAGAAGTATTTCTTTATTAACAAATGTGACTCCAGATATGATAATAAACAATAATGACAGAATGTTTGTTTGTGTTTTCATAGAATCTTGTGCACAGTGGTGGTGCTAAATGGATCTTGCTACTTGTGCAGCGGGTGTAGAGGTGTATCGGCTTGTGCAACCCGTGAGCATGGCTTGTTCAGCCAGGAGTTCTTTTTCGGACTCGTTCAGACCGAAGAACTGTCGTTCTCAGGCCCTGGATGGTCGAGGCCATTTTCGCTTCGCCGTCACAAAAGGGCTGAATACTCGAGGCCGGGATGAATTTCTGAAGGGGATTCGAGTTTGGTGCCTGGCAATGGTGTAGAGGTGCGCTGCAGGTGGCGCAAAAGCATTATACGAAGGAGTATTTAAATAACAGGATCTTCTTGCTGTTGCCGGTGTCTCAGAACCTTTTCCATTTATGTAAAATATCTTATCAATTTTCCCGTAAAGACCATAAGCTAGATTTGATTTAAAATTCTGTCTACTTTCACTACCTCCTCCAATACGCACACCATCAGATTCTTCTGCTAACACTGGAATTCTGCAAATCTGCTTATACTTGTGCATATTCGTGGCTATTAGTTTTGATTGCTAAAAGGATCGTCGTAGTCCATTTATAAGTTTTACAGATTATATATGCGTTTTCTACACTATAAAATTTTGATGCCAAATTAAATGTTCCCTATTTCCCTTCCATTGATTCCATTGATTCCATAGAAGAATCTTATTCATCATCAATTTCTGATTCTGAATCAGATTTTCCTAATATTATAATGAAAGGAGGAATAGTTTCAAACGAAAAATTTTCCACATGTTTCGTCCAGCCTTCCGAAATTAATTTTTCACAATGATTACAAAAATTTTGTCATATGTCGGGGGTACATTTTGAAAGAGCCTCACGCCATAAATTTGCAACCCTATCTTTCGATACTGGTTGCGAATTTATGTGCTTATTGTGAAAGCCTTTGGACTGCCCCCATGCAATCTCAATAGAATTGTATTGACAAAGTATGGAGGCAATCTAAGAACTTCATAACCGTGCTCCTTCAAAATTACGTCAGTCGCGTATCGTTTTGATGTTCCGTCTATTCTAAAAGGCTTAATTAATTCCCATAATTGTTTTTTTGTAATTTTCCCCTCAATTTCGACATTGTGTTTAACCAACCACTCCTGCATTTGACTTTTTTACAGGAAAATGTGCACCGAGTGATACGGTGCATTGTGGATCACCACCACACATTTTCGTTGCAACTTGCCTAGTGCAGGAGTAAGCTCATTAACCACCCAATTTTGAAAAATTTCTGCATTCATGTTTTTATGGTAGTCTCTGTCATTGTTCGTCGAGCCAAGTAACAAATCACACCCTTCCAAGAAACCAAGTTTTGTTCCCGCATGCAAAATTGTAAAACGCCTCCCTTCACTTTTAATTTTGGCTGGGTTACTTTTCAAATCTGTTTCGTATATCCATAGACGAACCGCAGACCCATTTTGGTAGATCCACGTTTCATCGAGGTACACGAATATTATATTTTCACTAGAATTTTGACTGTTGCTCAAAAAAGGAATTTTGGATGCAACGACGTGTTCTCACTCAGATAAAATTTTACGTCCGTTAACCATTTTGTGTTTGTAACCCATAGATTTCATAATTTTGAACAAAGTTGGTCTTCCCCTTTAAATTCCAAAGTATTGCAAGTTCTGTAAGTAATTTGTCCAAAGTGAAATATTCACTTTTCAAATTATATTGCCAAATTAGTCGTTGCAAATCTTTCCGAAACATGTAATTTGTAAATATATCCGTCTTTTTATGTCTGCCAGATGATGATGTTTTCAAATTGTCAGGTCCTGCTTTCAAAATTTTAGTTATTGTTCTTTGCGAAATCTAAAACATACATATATCTACATTAGAAAATGGGACTCATTTAATTTATGTAAGCCTTACTCCATGTATATCTATCAACCTGCTTATAATTTCATCTTATGTGAAATCTGGACGATCCTTTTTATAATAATTGTAGTCTCTTTTATGGTTTGTTTGGTTTGCCCGCTTATAATTTTCGGCATTTTGATGTAAATTATAAAGTGAAGACGATATAAACTATCTTACGCCTGGTGTACCTCAAGGATCACATATAAGTCCAAGAGTTTCTTATTTTATTAAAAACTTAATCATCATTTAGCTTTTGTTGCAAATCCAATGTGAAACTCCTTCCTACGTTCTAATTTTGTGCAATTTACTTTAAAAAAAGAACGCGTAACTATTTATTCAAGCGCGTACATTTTTTCCTTCAGGATTGTTTTAGATAGTTGAAATAAGAGTACACGAAGTATTTTCGATATGCGAAATTCTTCAAGTGTTAATAACGTGATTGGATCCAAGCTTACGATATTTTTAGGTGAACAGGAGGAATTCCTCTTCAAAGCGTCGTCTTTTGTTTCCAGACGCGCACAAATATTTTCCTCCGCTCCTTCACTGAAGTAGCCGCTACGTACGCTTTTATAGGTCAGTGCTTCAATGTAAGATTTTTTCAATGCAGAATGTATTACCTCTTGCTTTTATGTTTTTTTTTTCTTTTTGGAAACACATGCGCAGACATTTATTAAAGTACAAGAGAAATCTCTTTTTAAATAATTTCATAAATTCTTTCATGTTTTGATTAAATAATTTATTCAAATTATATGCCATTTATTTTTAGTTGTCCAAATTTAAAAATGATCCCAAAATTATTACCTACTGCACAAATCCTAACGAAGGGTTTATTATTATGAAAACTCCGATTTATTTGATGCCACCGATTATCACCAACATCATTGGCGTGGCCTATAACGGGGGGCTCAAGTTATTTTTCATTTTTCGAACGGGTTGCTTCGCGTGTAGTTCGCGTGCCCGAACCCCTCCGAATCCATTCGAACGGAAGCGTGTCTTTGCCGGTGCACAGCTCACGTTGGATGCAGGATCTGAACTTGTTTACAATGTTTACATGAAGCTCATGTGACGACGAAAATCACTTGGTTTTAGATGCATATTTAGTTATCCTTATTTATATCCTTAAAGTGACAGTATCTGTCTCGTTTTTGGACAGACGTTTCCCTGTTGTAAATAAAACGAACTTAAGTGTGCGTAAGGCATCCATTTACGACATTAAGTATTCCAATATGCTAGAGGAACAATAAAATCCTTTTCTCAGGATAGTACCGTTTATACTTAACCAAATCCCAAGTGAACTTACTGAAAAAAGTGTAATCCATTAAAACAAAAACGTGACAGCTTTTCATGTTAATACGTTTTGTTATCTTTTTAAATTGTGGACCGATTGAAAACCAAGTGGGGCTTAGATTTTGTTTATTTGCGACTCCTTCCTCTATTATTGTTAACATAAATACTAACTGAGAATATTTGAATTGACCCCCATACAAAACTATTGCTAGGTTGGCAACTTGGTCCAGCCTAGCTTTTTTTATTTGTGGTACCTCAATTCATAATATACCGCTTTCCATAGAAAATGCAGCACATAGAAGGAATAGAAATATTTCAATGAAACTTGGTGAATATATTTTGACACATTGAATTACTGTCAAATTTAGTGTTGTTAAGAATTTAGGGAATGTCTCCAGTAAGAAGACGTCCACAATTCCACCAACTAACTGAATTTGAAAGGCGCAGAATTATGGGGTTACGCGAAGCTAGAATTCCCTTTAGGGAAATTGCAAAAAGGACCGATCGCGATATTGCCACGGTCATCAGATGCAATCGTCCTTGGGCAGAGGAAGGCCGTCGTAAGCATCGCCGATGTACTGAAGCTCAGATTCAAGACTACGAAGCGACAAGATCGAAGTCTTCGTCTGCTTTCTCTTAGGGACAGATTCTCTTCAACAAGACGGATTGCCGATGTTTGGTAGTGGGCAGTGGGAAGACCGATCTCCGTCATTGTATCGTAGAACTAGGGCATTTGGACTACGTTCGTATCGACCTCAATTGGTATTACCTTTGACTCGAGATCACCGAAGACAACGTCTCCAATGGTGCCGTGACCGAAATCACTGGAACCACGAACGGGATTCGAGTCCTGGTTTTGTTTGGGAACACACGATGGACGACAATGCGTTAGAAAACGTCGAGGTGAGCGACGTAATTTATAACACACTGTAGAACATCATGTAGCTTGCACCGTGGAACTAATGGTAGTATCAGTGCAGGAAGTAGGTCTCCTTTAGTATTTATTCATGGTACTACAACGGTGCAACAGAACGCTATATTGGAGATGTTCTACTTTTTTATGTTAGAAGTATGCCAGGTGCTCTTTTCCAGAAAGACCTCATGTACAATGAAGTTCCTGGAGTAATCAGGTATAGGCATCGTTCCGTGGCCCCCAAAAAGTCCTGATCTTTCTCCCACTGAACATATATGGGATATGATGGGAAGAAGAATTAACAATTGTCCTCGCCCTCCTCTAACTTTGGCAGTTTTGCGGCATGAGGTACAAATGGGTTGGGATTCCTTGCCTCAAGATGGAATTGATCACTTAATTAGGTCAATACCTAGGCGAGTTCAAGAATACTTAAGGTAATTCTACACATTATTAATTTGTTTTCTTTTGTTTTAATCGTATCGTTTTGCAAATATATGTACTAGACGCATTTAGTTAATTATTTTTTGAAATTTTTCTGGACGTTATTAGGGCCGCTCGCCGGTAAGGGGCTCGCGGCAGCTCCAATCTGGACCGAAGTTGAATTATTCGTTCTCTACTCACGAAGTGCTTTCATTTAAGTGGTCATATAACGTGCTTATACTTGACCTTGAGTTGAAAGGGATTTTTAATTGTGTCAAAGAGTATTGTTGATCGATACTCTATGACACGCCTCACGCCATTCCAAAGACACTGGTACTTTGTTTCTCGCTACTCCAATTTAAAGAGACAACTGTTTCAAGGTCATAGAAACTGTTTGACAAAGATCAAATGAGTTGACACGGAGTGTCTTCTCTTGAATGACTTAACTATTCTTAGAGTGAATTTTTGTTTCTTGAAATGAAATTAATTTTTTTTTAAGTTCTAGGTTTCTTGATCTTATTTGCTTTAATTTTTAATTTTTAAATTTCTGATTGGTGAATACTGTACGACACGTCTTACGCCATACCAATGACATTTGTGTGACATCAATTTAAAGGGACAACTTTTTCAAGGTCATAAAAGCTTATCGACAAAGATCAAATGAGCCGACACGGAGAATCTTCTCTTGGATGACTGAATTACTCTTAGATTGAGGTTTTGTTTGAGCTTTGTTTCTTGAAATTTAATTCTTTTTAAGTTCTAGTTTTCTCGATCTTATTTGTTTTAATTTTTATGTTTTTAATTTCTTGCTCGAGTTGGGTGAGTCAGGTTGAATCCTTTATTTATTATTAATTATATTGCAAAATATAATTTATTTTGACTTATCACTTCTACAGTAAATGTGAATAACTAGTAAGACATAAATAAAATCAATGAAATATAATTTTTTTAACTGTCATTGTTGTAGTGTAACTCCTGAAAGATCGTTCTGATTAGATTTTAAAAGTCATAAAAGGCATTGAAAGTTACCTCACGTAATAACAGTTTTCTATTAAATATGCTCATTTATTTACCCATATTCCGTTATGTAGGTAAGTTTCGTAAGTATTTTCTGATTTATCTATAATATTATATAATACTAATAACACCTTTTCACATTAAAACTAATTAAAAGTATTAAATTAAGCTAAAGTTCGAAGATTATGGTTAACGTAATGACGCGACGTTCTTACTCGATAAAAAGATTTCTTTAAGAGCGTAATGTGTTTCAGCATTATTTATTAAAACTTACCTTTTCAGTGTGTTTAATCTTAAAAGACAGTCACCTCGTTTTCCATTAAGTTTTCTTTCAGTCAGTTAATAAAATAGATCACCAAGATTCAAATCATATTTATGAACGTATTTGATTAAAAGAGCATGTCCATTACAAATGCTCTTTCAGCAATTAATTTATTGTGTAATATGGAAAAATTTGTATTGCTTTCTTAATTTAATATTTACGCCGCAGAAGAACAGGTGTGCCCATCTTCGCCTCCAGATTTGGAATGCCTAGCTAACCTTGGAGAGAACAGGTGGTTTGTTTTTTGGTTGCTCCGAAAATGAACGTTGAAAAGCAAATTAAATCTGAAATTGCCCCGTCGATGAAAACTGGAGCTGCGGTGCTTCGTTACGCAATGAAATTTGATGCCACTAAGTTGTTTATGTATAATACGCACGTTAGTCGAATAAGTATTGGTTATAATAACGAAAAAAATAAATAAATAACAAAATTAGAACATGTAATTTAGGAAGTAAAAAACCGAATAAAAAAATCGAATGATACGTATCGAGTAATCTAAGATTAAATTGAACGTTAATTTTAAAGCTATGTAGATTATTTTCCAATTTAGCTTGAGTTAAATTACTGTTTACTGTAGCAGTTTTCTCAGTGTTATTAAACGATGAGATTTTACCCACAATTCCGTGTTTTTCTGCAAATTGATAACAAACAATTTTTAGCAGTTTAGAAACCTACTTTTCCCGCAACAAATTTATCAAGCTCTCCGGAAACGAAATTGAATTTCGCATTGGCGAGTTGGTGCAGAATGCAATCTTTTCGATCCATCATACAAAGTCCACTTTTTAATAAATATATTTACCGCGAGGCTCGAACTGTTAAAATCATTTGGTACAAATTGAAACTGAACCTGTGAGTTAGTTTCAAACGAAATTTTGAACACGATTTTTAACTTGCTTCGGGTTTTCTTTTCATTTTAGTTGAATGAGATGTGAAGTTATGAAATGAACGCTACAGAAAATAGATCATTGCATCAGGTTGCAGATTCAAAGTAAGAGAGCGTAATTAATGATAATTAAATTTATTTTCACTCCTGACGAAGCTATCAATCGATAGTGAAACGTAGAGCGATAGTGCCAATTTTAAGTGTCCGTTTGAAATAATTTATTATACAATTTCACCGGACGAGAATCTACTTTAATTAATGATAATCAAATGGTAGTACGTCCATAAGAATGTAGCAAAGATGTATGAGTAAATGTAGAAAACATATTAACCAAATAATGAGCGTCATATAACACAAAACTATAACTTGGGTAGTAAGGACGCTTTTAGTTAATGTCTCCATCAATTCAAGGCGTCTTAGTCAAAGCCGGAAATTACTACAGCTCCTATATTTATTGTATTATTAAATGTGCAGTCTGTTCACAAAGTAGTATGAAATTGTATCAGGAGCATAGAAAAGATTCCTACAAATGCAAAATGGTGCCAGGAAAAAATATTAGTTTACCTGTGCAGAGCGATTTTATTATGCAAAGTTCTTAGATACCTGTGGTATTTTATTGATGCTTCTTTCTCTATTATCTAAATGCCTTGGAAATGCCTGGCTGCGCTTAAAATGTAAATTCACCGAAACAAATCGCTCGTGTCGCCATATAAATGTAAATTTTTAAAGAAAATATACTCTCTATAATTATGTACTAAGTGGTTATGTTAATGAAACCGCTGGATTTTCTTAAAACAAGATATGCTAATCAAACATTGTTCCGTTGATTAAATAATTTACGGCTCTCCTGAATAAGGCAAGTCCAAAAATTTTCCGGCGAACACTTAATATAACGGATTCAAATCGTACCGAATTGGGGTGTAAATTGCAAAGAGAATGTTTGCGTTAATATTAGGCGTTCAACGTCGGTGCAGTAAAACGTTTAATTTAATAGACCAGGTGATGAATGAAGATAACGCTAATGTGTTACAAGAGCTCATAAAGGTTGGAGGTTACGTTCCCGGGTGTCGTGTCTTCTGTGTTGCCGCTGACGATGTGACATGTTGTTTTGTAATGATGTCGGTGGTGACACACCCTCTTAATTGTGTAATGCGGGATGAAATTATATCTATAATCTGTTGTTATGACGTATTGCGTGCATTTGTGCAGCAAACGATGCTGCACTTTATTTCTTCTATTACACCGCACAACAGCATTTCTGTTCAATCCAATATTATTCATGATTTCGAATAAAGTATTGGCTCTCATTGAAGAACTACAATCTAGTTTTTGAAATATCGAGCAAAGATAGTTTTATCAACAAATGAAAGATTTTGAAATTTAACATTTTGCTAAGAAAATTTAAAGAGATAAAAACTTTCTTTTATAAGATTGGCGAACATAAAAACAGTCCTTTGAGAACTCCTTTAAAGATCCCAACAATAGTCAACCATCCCAATATAAGCCTTGAGAGCGTTCTTTCATAGTCCGAATGTCCCGATGGAACCTTTCTCCCTGTTCCTCGCTTAACTCACCTAAATTTTCAGGAAAACAGCCTAGATGACTATGGAGGAAGTGAATCTTGATGCTCATCTTGCAACCAAGCTGTTGCTAGTTAATTAACATATCTTCAACCAGCTGGGAATACTTTTCTGCCTTATTATTTCCGAGAAAGTTATTGATCACTGAAGTAAAGGAATCCCAAGTGTTTTTCTCAACATTGTTCATAGAAATTGTGAAATTCGAATCTTTTAAAAGCTTCCTGATCTGTGGACCAACAAAGATACCAGCTATCAGCTTCTCAGAACTTAAACTTGGAAATTTTCTTGAAATATATTTGAAACATTCCCCGTTTTATTCAAAGCCTTGACATATTGTTCCATTAATCCCAGCTTGATAAGGAGGGGAGGCAATATAATGCGATCTCTTGCTACTAACGGAACGTTAACAACATTATGCTTAACAGGAATCAAAGTTTCTCTTACAGGCCAGTCTTTCCTAGTCCAATGTTCATTCTTAGCCCAAGTATCCTATAAGCAGATAAAACAGGGATATTTTTTGTATCCACTTTGTTGACCCAAAAGTAAGTTGACCATTTTCAAATCAACACATATCAACCATTTGCGTTATTCGTGCTTAATTTTGTTCAGGACCAAGGAAATAGTAGGATATTGTTCCTTCACTTTGGTGGAATGCGCAGTGGGCAAAGAACCAAGCTTATTACTTTTATTTAGTTACATTTAAAATTGCGCTTGGAAGAATCCATGAAAAGGCGCCAGTCGTTAGGATCGTACTCTTTTAAATCCATTGCAGTCATCAGCCCTCGAATATCACTGCAAAATACGAAATCATTCTTTTCAGAAAAAAAAAACAAATCTTTTTCTCTAGTGCGGTAATATGAAAGTTTTGTGTCACTTGTTAGCAAATTTCTCTGCTTCAGTTATAGAGCTATTAATTCAGAAGCACTTTTTGACAGATTAAGGTCTCTTACTAAGTTATTAAGCTCGTTTTGGTTGAATGGTTTTGGTGAATTTAGCGAATCTTCCAGATCGAAGTCACTGTCTCCTTTTCAAGTGACTTTATGTCTACAACCTTCGTCTTCTAGTTTAACAGCCGATGCTGACATTAACAAATTTCTCCGAGGACGTGATTACGTCATAAAAATAAACTCTAATATTTATTAATCAATTGTTATACAAAAACTGCTTCATTCTATCACTTTTAATGTAAACTTTCACTGGTTTCATTTTTTGCATGAAGTTAAGAAACACCCAGTATTTGGAGCTGGTCTTGACACTGATGGTACGTTAGGGTAGGTCGACTGTGAACGATTTTTCCGATTAATACGACTAACATTCGCAACACAAAAACAATGGTGGTTATACGGTTCACGCCATATCAGCGGCGTAAGCAATTTAAAAAAGCTTCTTTTTTTTTTTTAGTTGCCCATAAGCGCAAAGATTCAACACAAATTTTACATACTAAATTAGGACACTAGATCTTGTTTTGTGTCTCAGGGGTAATCCAAAATACTCAAAATAAGTTCCTTTTACAAACTGCGATACCTCGAGACGATTTTCTTTAAACATGTATTCACCACAAATAACAACAAAAATATACCAGATTATTCATTATTCTCCGAGTCGACCCCATCTCGCTAGACTGACAGAAACTCACTATTTGAAATGTAGTTGATAGAAATATTGAAATAGCCTCCAAAAAAGTTTTATTTCTATGTCTCATTAATTCGAGCTGACAGCGACAAACCGAGGATGTTTTTGGATTCAGCGCCTTCAACATAAGCGGGCGTGCTTTACGAAAATTGGAAGAAGCGGAAGCGCGATTAGTCGTTCGACTCATAGAAGAAGGCCATACAAAAAGTTGGGTTGCTGAAATCCTGGCTGTGAAGCAATCAACAGTTAGCAGATCTTACCACCGATATCTAGAGGAAGACCGATTTACTAGAAGTCGAGGACAAGGTCGATCAAGAATTACAACAGCAGTACAGGACCGTTTTATTAGAATTTCAGCGCTACGATGTCGTACTGTTACTGCGAGAGGATTGCAAAATGACCTTCATCGAGTTCATAACATTAGGATATCTGATCAGACTATTAGAAATCGCCTCCACGAACATCACTTAAGGGCAAGGCGTCCTGCTATAGACCCTCGTTTGACCAGGGAACTTCGTATAAGACGTCTTGCATTCGTAAGGGAACACGTTGCCTTGACCCCTGAAGATTGGAGCGTTGTTCTTTTTATGGATGAGTCTCGTTTTACCCTAAGCACTAATGATCGCAGAGTAAGAGTAACTGCAGATCGGTACTTAAGAGACATCTTACAAGAGTACGTTATGCCTTTTGCCCCACATTGCGAGAATAGTACACGAGTACCTAAACGATGTTAGTATCAACCAAATCGGCTGGCCAGCGAGGTCTTCGAATCTGAATTGTATAGAATACATTTGGGACATGTTAGGGCGAAGAGTCAGAATGAGGGAAAATCCACCACAGACACTTCAGGAGCTTTCTGAAGCACTTGTTGAGGAAAGGCAGAATATACCCCAGGAATTTATTCGGAATGTAATTTTGAGTATGCCAAATCGGTTTAGAGCTATCATACAAGCAAGAGGAGGCAATACAAATTATTAAAGCCTTTCTTTCTTCTAAAAAAATCTTCATTAATTCAATTTGTTTTTAGTATTACTTTGTTTTTCAATGTTTAGTTTTCATTTTTTCATGAATTTATTTTTTATTTCACGTTAAATAAAAATTTTGTCAATAAAAGATTAAAATCAAACTGTATTACTTCATATCCATCCTTTAAATCTTCTAAAATATCGTCTTTTGCGAATTATGCGTTAATTATTTTGAGTAGTGTAATTGAGACAGAAAATATTGCTTGAGCTTCTTTGTTGGGATTGTTATGAAAATACTTGAACTCTTCAAAGTTCATAAAAATATTGGTTATTAGTGTCATCGAAACTCTTTGTTATTGTTTTATTTTCAGAAATCGTTCCAAGTTTCCATATAAACGCTGATTCTATCCGTGTTACATCCACTTGTTTGGTCCGTTTATTCTCGAACAGGTCTGCCTAGTCCAGTTGCACCTGCCGACTTGATCCGCGGGGCGCAACTTCCCGTGCGGTCATAGCACTGATCATTTTTAATGCACCTTCTACACTGTAAAGTAAAATGTTATATTTGCCTGGACAATACTGAAAACCGAAAACAATCCATCCATCCAATCCATTTGGAGTATAAAATAGTAGATACAACTATTTTAATTTTATTCATATAAAATTATTACGCACGCATAAAAATCTGAAGTTAATCTTAGCACTTTTTCAATTCCTCTTTGGCCTTCGCTCGCGTTCAGGTGTTAAAATAAATGAAGTTGGGACATTTAACTTTAAAGGGTGTTAATGTTGCCTTCAAAAGTGGCCTTTCAATACTTGAGGTAGTTATTTCTATCTTTCCAGGAGTTAACATTAACCAAGAAAAGAGAGAGACTTAATTTCTGAGGTAGAAGTTTGTATGTAACCAGAAGGTGTCAAGCATTTCTATTCTTAAAGGAGTTTGTATCATCCAGAAAATGAAAGAATCTTTACTGCTGGGATAGTCACTTGTATCTTAACTTATATTTTAACTACTCCAAAGAGACTAATGTAATTTTTTTGATATTGCATCTTTTTATCTCTTATTCTTTTGTGTGGAAATAATTGAATTCATTATTGCACTAGAGTATTAAACTTATTTGGAGGAAGTGGAGTAAAGATGTTCATAAGGCCTTGCCGTACACCTTGGTATATAAACCTTGTATCATCTATGGTATTATTTATTATTATATCACTATTTTTTTATCCATTTTTTGTTGCTATTATATTTAACGTGCAAATAAAATGACGGTTCCATCCTTAAGCAAGTATTCATTGTAGTTGGTAAACATATACTAGTCCTCATACATCAGAATTTACCGATAGACGAAAAGTAAATAAGTGTGAACCAACACCATTAGAATTACTTTTTACTTTTTTGGCTTAAATGCGATGGTGACTTTCACCAACACAGATAGAATAATTTACTCTTTAGTGTAACTTATCTCCTACTTATTACATTAACGAATTACGGATCTTATCCTTGATGTATTCAAATTATTTTACCTTCTTTTTAACACTTGTTTTTAGACTCATTTTAATAGGCAAAAGATAACAATAACACTAAATTTGTTAAGCATTATACCTTTCTACCTAAGTTAACCAAATTAAAAAGTTTTCGTATTACTGTATAACAATACTGTTGTTCCTAGGAGGTATACATAGTAAAACAAATATCAATACATTGTCTGACTGTATGTCGTTATTGGAACATGGACTCGTTGTAGATTACATCGTAAATTGTAACCAGTAAGTACTCATATACATTACCTCGTAAATAATAACACTTCGATCCGTAAATCTTATATCGCGCTGATAGATAGCGCGGTATTACAGTGCAAGTAAATAATCGTGTAATTTATAATTTGTAACAATTTGTAATAAAGTATCCACACAGCTGCAAAAGCAATAACTTCCGGCGGTGACTCAAGACTCTCAATTATAATGTCTCTAAATAGCTATTAGTTAATTAAGTGTTTAGCAAGATAAATAGCGTAAAAATGAATAAATTAAAATCAGTGTTATTAATAGCTAATATCAATAAAAATGTTACGGTTTCTCTTTACTTAGAAGGATATAAATTGAAGTGGATGGTATTATTATATTAAAATATCAAGCTTAAATGAAATTAAATCAAAAAAAGTCTAATAGACTGACACGTTAATATTTCAACGACCAATTATAGATAAAATAAAATTGGTTAGTTACATGAAGAAATTTAATAAGAATTATGTTTTAAATAAATTCTAAATTCAAATTAATAATTACTAAATTCAAAAAAAAAATTATAAAATATTAATGTTTAACAAATCTAGTGTTATTGCTATCTTTTCCCGATTAAAATGCGCCTGAAAAATAGATGTTAAAAAAAGGTAAAACAATTTTACTCCATCAAGGTTAAGTTCAACTCCTGTTTAACATCGTCAGAAGTTAAGTCTCTCTCTTTCCCTGCTTAATATTAACTCCTTGAATGAAATAACTATCGCAAGGATTAAAATGCTAGGAAGTGACACTGAAAAGGAGTTGAAAAAGTGTTAAAATGAACTCCAGATTTTTATGTGTAGATCATATAATAATACGAGGGTAAACCTGAATTTATTGAGAATAAGAAAATCTAGTAGGCCGTGGAAAAGAAAACATACAGTGTTATTTAGAGCAAACCTTTATCTGTCATTTGAAGTTTAGCTGTTCAAGTTACGTTTGTTAGAACCCAAGTTACTAATTTTTTAAAGTGATATTACAAGTAAAAAAATGGAATTAATCAGAGAGCATTTTCGAATCATGATTTATTATGATTTTAACAAAGGTTTAAGCGCTTATGAGTGCAAGAAGAGTTAGATTCGGCTTTTAGTGAACAAGCACCTTCCATGGCTACAATCTACCGTTGGTATAAGGAATTTGAACGCGAAATGAATTCTGTTCAGTATCAAAAAGGAGCAGGGCGTCCTCCTACGGCTGTTACCGACAAAAACATTGCTGCTGTTAAAAAATTAATTGAAGAGGACAATAAAGCCACTTATGCAGTAATAGAGCATCAACTCAAGATTGGATCCTCAGCTGTTAGAACAATCATACACGATCATCTACATTTAAAATAAGTGGTTAGTCGTTTTGTGCCACATCACCTTTCTGACTTCCAAAAAGCAGAGCGTGTAAGAATTTGTCATGAAATTTTAAATTTCTCAAATAATAGCGCTCACCAAATTGTTTCCAAAATAGTGACAGGTGACGGAAGTTATATACCCTTCTTTGACGTACCTACCCGCCAAGAGAGTCTTGTATGGATTCACGAAGACGAGGAAACTCCAACAATGACCAAGAAGCAGCGAACTGTAATGAAAAAAGTTATGTGTGCGGGATTCCTCAGAAGTACGGGCTTAATAAAGGTAATTAAACTAAATGGACAAAAGACAGTTACAGCTAAATGGTACACTGAAAAATGTTTGCCTGAAGTGTTCAGTAAAGTTCCAGACATGCTGCACCATGATAATACATCGTCCCATACGACAGCTTTAACTCTCCTGTTTTTGATTGAAAAAAATATAAAAGTATTAGAACATCCGCTGTATTCATCTGATTTAACAATGTACGAGTTTTGGCTAATTTTTGGGCTTAAAAGGAATTTGCTGGGTAGAAGGTTTTCGTCAGAAGAAGAAATTGATGCCGCAGTTCACGCTTATTTTGAAGGTTTTCTGAAAGATGATGGGTTGGGACTTTTGAGCAGTGGAAAGAAAAAATGGTCAAGTGTATCGTTGTTGAAGGGAATTACTCGTAATAATAAAACTGTTTCAACAGATTTTTAATTCCTACCTAGGTGATGAATACCAAATGTAGTTTAATGAGAGCATGCCTTTATTATACATTACACGTTACATACATTCGGTTTTGTAAAATTAATTAAGTTTATATATAAGGAACATTTCCAAGAGATAATTTACTTGTTGTTAATGCATCATAATTTTACGTGTGTAATCCATCTGAATAAGAAAAACTGGATTTGAGAGCGTATTACAATGAAATCATCGTACCCACCCAAGTCGGAATAAATTAGATGAGCGTTTAAAGGTCTACTGGCTGCCTTCTACTTTGTAATTTGGATTTTAAATTCGATAGTGCTTCGCACCTCTGCTCAGATATTTAATATAGTCGCTCTTCCTGCCAGCCCTAATTACAGGCTATTTTAATTCGATTATATTGGAGTGAAAGCGCCGCAGCCTATTTGTACGGATTAAAAATGGCGTAAATGGTTTAACTTAAATTAACTTTGATATTCGAACTAATTAAATAATAGCACATGTTTCTGATATTCTTCTTCCAATCAATTATACAGATTACATATGTGCACCTCGTAATACATTATAAAAATAAAAAGCAAAATCGTGTGCCTCAAAAAAGAAACCTATATTATTTTCATTTCCGCTTGTAGGTTTAAATACGGTTTTGCAATTGAACCTATGGAGTTTTAGGGCAACCGTTCTAATTGACACGCGCCGTATTCGAGATATTAAATTTAGACCGGAGTGGAGGTTTGCGCCCACCCTGAATATGCATGACCAGTGATTGAATATTGGTTTCCAGGCGCTCGCATGTAAATCACGTGAGGCCTCTAAGCCTCGGTAAATATCGAACTTTTGAATTTTTCATGCGTTCCGCGGAAATTTGCCGAAATAGGAATTATCTTATCGAGGAATTTGGCATTTATGGAGATTGCTGCCAACCTCACCGACGCCCGAACACATTTACAGAATTGACAGTATTGAATATTTATATCCCTTTCGATTTTTTTTATTAAATTCATTCCAAGAGGAATTCTTATAAATGAATTCTGAAGTCAAACTTATGGAAATAGAAGGATTATGTTTCTAATATAACACTGGTTACAGAATATCATACTTGTATAATTAAATCACATAAAATTACCTAATTTCTTGCTACTTATTTGTGAGTTAATTGATTTCGTTTCTTGAATATCGTTTAGACCTGTCACTTCTCGTATTTTATGAGCAGCCTTTATTTAACAACATTTACTTTCTAAGATTGTTTAAAAAAATAAAATAAGCTGAAACAGAGTTCTAAATACGTTCTATAAGAAGTGAACAAAATAATACATTTATTAGTACGTTTCAATTATAAATTACGTTTAATTCTTGAGTGTTAGATTCGTCCACAAAGTGACTGCTAGGAAAGCTGTTTGCATTCATTACATTTGCGACGTTATTATTTCTAGTGCAAAGTAAAGTCGTCCCTCATTCTCATTATTCATGGTATTTCTGCGCTGCAGTAATTTCGAAATGAACGTGTACATTTTCGGATTGTGAGGCTTAATAAATAGCGTTATAGAATCACCGAGAGATCTCTCCAAGAGGAGACGAAATTACCTCCTCCCTCGTCTAACGGTATTTAACATATCACGTATAAAGAGATATATTTTGCTAAAACTTGCGCCGACTTGTCTTTGTCTTATTTAGCTTTCGGCGGGCTTAATAAGAGCCCCGGCTCGAGACGGAGACGGTGGCATGGAGGAGTGATGAAAATTGCGGAGTAATTTAGGTAGCTACGTCAGCGCAATGAGATTGTATAATCAAGGAGCATTCAGAACGTACTCGCAAAACCGCGTTTCCTTTTCCTTTACACTAGGTAATTTCGGTAGTACAATGCCCGTGATTTTGGGAATTGTTAAGCCGTAAACATTTCATTTACATCCGTGATTTGTTGTGATTTATTACTTTATTAAAGTGCTGCCGAGTAAACATTAACACACCCATATATTGACTGAACAACAGAAGAAAACGCATAGAACAACGGAAAGGAAAGGAAATAGTCAGAACTTTTAAGATATGCATAAATTAAACAAAAATGAATGTGCTGTGCTGTGTGTCTGATTGACTGCAAGAGTCGAAACGTTAAAGGCTATTAATTGAGGATTTGTTAATTTAGAGAAACGAATAAACTTTTTGCATGAAATTTCACCTAATAGGGATTTGTCATCGTTCGAAATAAACCAAAATCTTTCTGCCCAACGTTTGCTGCGTTTTTAAAATAATTGCTTTCGTTATTAAGTAATTGATTGCGAACTTCAAAGCGGCGTGAAGCTCAGCAATTTATGATCAAAGCCCCGTTCACTTCATACCGGGATTCGATGTTTCAGGTATAGAAACACGCACCTACATACATGCAAGTGTATATAAATTCCCATACCTGGAACTCAATTGCCTTGTTGACAAATCGCGTAAATCAAATTAATAAAATTAACGAAACGTGCAGTATTTTGATTCGATAATAAACGACATTTTACAGTTTTTTATATGTAAAAAAACGATTCTGCTTGAGTAAAATCTTCGCTGTTCTTATATAATTCACTTCGTTAGTACGATATTACTTACTCGAGGAAACTCAAATCAACGTTCTGCGAACGTATCGAGCTAAAAGGTTTTATTCCTTACTCCTATTTGTATTACCGATGTCGCAGAATCAATTTTAATTTTAGTAATAGCAGCTTTTCAACGGATAGTATTTTCATTAGTCTCGAGGAAGATGTTCATAGATTTTTCTCAGAAAAATATTAAATCAAGAGCTGCTATACGATTCTAATTTATTAGAGTGTCAGCAGCGAAACAAACTCGTGTGAAATATTACAATTTAATAAAAGTCCCATCATGATGTGTCCTGTGTGCGAGCAAACATAAATATACTTGTCAGCTTATGACATTTGTATTTTAATGAGGACATGCAAATTTCTTTTCTTCCTCTCAAATTAATTTCCAGTACGGCCGAAAGAAGACGTCATGAACGCATCAGGAGGTCAAATAAATTACCATCGTATTAAAGTTCGCCGGAATTCCCTGTGCTGTTATTCCACTAGGCTTACTTTAGCGTGATCGTTGAAGACAAAGTAGCGAAGCGGTCACAAAATCAACATGATATGAAATTTTTGTTCGTTCGGCTGTGAAATACAAGACAACCCCTAGCTAGAATAGCGTATCACGGTCCCGAGTAAACGGACCGCACACACAGGTCTACATTTCACGCTTTTTTATTCTGTAGTATTTTTTTTATACTAACATAAACTTTATCGGGATGGTTATTAAATTCTACCTTTCATATCACTGTTACGGTATTTGTGTTTTGTGTTGCACAAAAAAGAACGATTTTTGTATCAATGGAATTCATCATTTCAGAATTTTCATATAATATGTACTATAATTTAAATCAAATATCGAAACTAAAATCTAATTCTGTTTTTTTTTCCAAAACCGTTCCATATCGTATTTATATCCAGACAGTTATGAAAAAGTAAACTGGCCATTAGTTGCAACCGTTGAAAGCAAAATCACTGAACCGTGAAGGGTGCCGGTGAAATTTAATGCGAGTTTTCAAAGTATCGTCCGATCCGTTCCAATAAAAGGTATCAAAGGGTCAGCGGCAACACTTTATAAATCACGTTAGCCCCGTGCAGGAGTGACACGAAACCAAAACCGTGATGGCTTTCAAAAGTGCACAGATTATTCATGCAGCGCACTAACTTTGACGACTGAAAATTTTACCTCAACGTACTTGGTGTTGATTATTTAAATTAAAGAAAACTGAAAGCAAAAAAGACAGGCGAATTTTATACACTGTATTTTCTTTAAACGTGTTCGTTGGAGCTGAGAGAAAATAGTTTGGATTTGATCTTGTTAACTCAGAAAAAAAAGTACCATTATCTCGCCATGACTAGTTCCCAAATCCTGTGATAGTAAGCGCTAATGACGACCTCTATCATCTAATTCAAGACCGTGATTGCACAGTTGACAATACCAGTAATTTGCGAGACCATTAGCTAATTGACTGCTGACTTTGCCTTGTCCTGTTAGATGATTCTGTTCGACCTTTGTCACGGTGATATAGACAAGCGCAAGTTGCAAGCAAATATAAATGTACCTTACATATAATCCATTACTAGATTTGATAACATATTTATTTATTTATTATAAATTTGTACACAAACTTTTGTGTCTATAATATTGTAACATGAGAGTATGTGGTGTTAGCTTGAAACGGTAGGAAAGTGAACGAGACAATTAAATTCACAATATTACCAGAAACAGAAATAAATCTATTCGGGAGCGCAGAAGCTGCGCCAAAGTGTCGGTAAAGTATGTTGCAAACTGCAATGCTAATGGAATAATCGATACGATGCTGCACGTTAGTACTACAGGATATTGGGGAGGACTTGACCACACACTACGTGTGATCTTTCACCCTTACCCTTTTATTATCTCGGGAATAGATATGTTTCAATTAGAACTTCGTTCGATAATCATAACCAACCATTTTCTTGTTAATTCGGGGACCCAAACTTTGGTCCATCTAATTTCCCATCCGAATAAGTTTTATTCAAATTAAATATCGTATTTGATTTCATTAATGTCCAACTTATTCAAATTATTAAGCATTACCTAGGAGGAAGTATTTTAGAGATACGTTGTTATCATTTGAATCGATGTTGCAATATGGATAATGTTTTAAAGTTAATGTTTAATAAATTTAGTGTTATTGTTATTTTTTCCCGATCAAAATGCGCCTAAAAATAAGTGCTAAAAAAGGTGAAATACTTTTACTCCAACAATGATAAATTCAACTCCTGTTTAACACTATACAGGCAGGGCCAAATTCGACACTTTTAATAGGAAACACCTACTTTTAGAACAGTTAGACAAAAACTGACCTCGGTTCCTGGAGCTCGATTTTTAAGACAAAGTTAATGGTAAAAACCGCATTTCGATATCTTGTACCGCTTAGGAGCTACAGGGCGTTTCTCAAAATTCTACGATTTCTAAAAACCTTCATAACTTTTTTGTTTATGAAAATTTTTGATTTCTGTAAAAACTTCTTTAAGGCACTTTTTCATGCAGAATTCATTGCTTCCTCCAATTGATGGGAGCTCAAAGCTGGTAGAACATTTTGAATGGACGAGCAAACAGTTGGATTTCGTTGAAAGGATACAGCGGAGGGGGCCACACACAGCCACACATTATCCAGTGGACGGACCTGTAACGTCGAAGGGCGTATCTCTCTTGTGAAAGAATTGAGGCACATGCGTGATCGGCGGTACAGAGCGTCCAGCTTTTGGCAAGTATACATCGGATAGGGCAAGAGGTCCACGATCCTTGTGAAAGGCGAGGTGACATGGCCGACTTGTGATACCTGGTGTTCGCTTTGGACGGACCTGTATCGTCGAAGGGCGTCTCTCTCTTGTGAAAGAATTGAGGCACATGCGTGATCAGCGGTACAGAACGTTCCCTTTTTTAAAAAAAAATATACATCTGACAGGGCAAGAGGCCCACCGAACTTTGTGAAAGGCGAGGTGTTTTGGCCAACTTATGCTAACAGCTGTACAGTTTGGACAGAAAACAACCTTTTTGATAAACCTTTGTCTCCATTTCTTTTCCTAACGCGCACTGACTCATATACATTTGACACCCCCCCCCCTCTCATTTTTCTGTGCTCGTTATTGTATGTGTCCTCCAAGGGGCCATAAAACAAAAAGTGGATAATTCAGAGCGACCCAAAGAAAACCCTGAGAAAAAGACAAAAAGAAAGTAGATACGTACCCACATACATAAAGATAATAATTGACAAAAACAAGAAAAAGGGTCCCGAACATAACAAATTTTGGCACCGCAACTTGGAGCTCTAACTTGAGTTTACGCAAAGAAAATGGCAGAAAGGAAATTAAGAACTCCAAGGACAAAAGCCTAAGAAATGGAGAGAGTAGCAGAAGAAAGAGAGGAAATTGTGGAAAAAGCAAGAGAAATCGAAGTAAAAGAAAAATAAACAGGAGAGGATATTAAGAGTATTTTAGTAATAATAATAAAAAAAATGGAGCAGAACAACAAAGGAATTCAATAGAAGGTACAGGAGAACAACAGAAAAATAGAGGAAAAGAACAAGAAAATCCAGGAGAGTCAAGAAAAATTTGAGCAAACAAACGTGGAAATAAAACAGAATAACAAAGAAATTCAACAGAAAATACAGGAGAAAAACAGAGAAATACAGGAAAAAACAATAAAATACATGAAAGTCAAGAAAAATTTGAGCAAACAAGCGTGGAAATGAAACAGAATTTTTAAGAAGTAAATAAGAAAATAATGGAGAACAAGCAGGAAATGTGGAACATTCTGGAAGAGTTCAAAATGGAGACCAGAAATGAAATAAATAAGAAATTCACGTTGGATCTAAAGAGACTGAGAGACGAAATAAAGGAAGATCTGATCAACGTAATTAAAATGATAAAATAGAAAACAAAACATGCATACTACAGGTAGAGCAAAAATTGACAAAAGCAGACCAAGAACTAAACCAAAACTGCAGGGAACGTCATGGTGATTTAGCAACAAAAATCGCAGGAGAAAGAAAGAGAGGAAATCCGAAAGGTGATGAGAGAACAGATTGACAAGTACGAGAATTTAAGATTAGAGTACGAGCAAAAGATAAATGAAGCGAAGGGAAACGGAGTATCCGAACGTGTTATGGACGAAGGACAACATGCCAACATTATGGAAATGACAGGGTAAACCCGATAGCCTTCTTGGAAAACTTAAAAGAATGCATAAGCGAGATCCCTGACGAACGAAGAAAAATACTGATGGCGAGGAATAGTCTGAAGGACGATGCGCAAACACAGTACAACATGATGCAAGAGGAGGGACAGACATTCAGTGACCTCGAAGATCTCTTTAAAAAGCAATATTGGAGTGTGAATGAACAGAGGAAGGGAGAGAAGATTTAATGTTTGGCAAATACAGGTGTGGAACAAGGATGACGAGGAAAAAATACGTTATAAAGAAATATAGCCTGATATAATAATTTTGACACCCGAACCCGATCACAACAATTATTGGCATCACAACCTGGAGCTCTTACCGAACATTATAATACATTAAGATACAAGTAACTGCCCATACAGTAAAGATTCTTTAATTTTCTGTATAATTCTAACTTCTTTAAAAATAGAAATGCTTGATACTTTCTGGATAAAACTAATTCCTTTAGGGATACAAACTACTACCTTAGAAGTTAAGTCTCTCTTTTTTCCTGGGTAATATTAACTCCTTGAAAGATACTAATAACTACCGCAGGGATTAAACTATCACTTTTGAAGAAAACGTTAACACATTTTAAAGTTGAACGTCCCAACTCCAATTATTTTAACTCCTGAAACGGATGGACGCGAAGGAACACCGAAAAGAAGTTGAATTAACTCCAAATTTTTACCTAGTAGAATCTATAGGGACGTTTATAAAAGGATACCGGAAAAAGAAGATGATACACAATTATTATCTGCCGTTCGGACTCTATTATTACAAAAAAAATAGAGAAAATACTCGCTCTGTTGCTCAGCACTTTTTCATTTCCGTGAAATAAAACTGTAATCACGATACATGTGTTGCAATGCAACTTGCAGCACCGAGATCTATCTAGTTTTCACTTTGGTGTTTTATTTAGTGCCTTGAAACCTCGTTCCGCCTGCTCGTGGTGATTTTTAATTTCCATTTCCTTTAACACTGGAATGAGTGTCTTTAAACTAGGCGTATTGCATTACCGTGACCGGGTTATAACTTCTTGATGCAGAATTTTCATGAATGCAAGACGTACTAATTTTCAGTGTAATAAATAGCCTGCAAATTATGTATGTGAGTTTCATAATGTGTTAGGCGAAGTTTTGATAATTTAATGAATTCAAATAGAATAAGTTAATGAATGGAAAATAATTTTTATATTTGCGAAGTACTGTTTGCGAAAGCTTAAAACTGGTAAAGAGCAACTTTTTCAGAGTTGACACTTATTAATTCAATGACAGGGAAACAATGCGGGGTTGTGGAAGCGATCTTCGGAAAATGTGTATGATTCGGGAGGACGTTAATTACTGACACCAATTAGTGTGCGCAGTCATCATGTCAAATGGAAATTCTGCCCGATATCACTCGCTATTACGAGGTGTTAGCGAGTCTGTCGTCGTCTGCACGGTGGCGTTGTCAGCTTGACAGACGGCGTGCTAAATTGACTACATTATGCGTCAATTCGCTTGCGCTAAGAACGTTTTTAATGAATATTTAAGCACCATCTCCGAGTTAAGTGAAACCTTAAATTACTGAAGTTGAATTTTTACGAAGAACTAATCTAACCGAATGGGAATGACGGTTTTTTTTACCACACCGTCAAGTTTGTTATTACTTTTTACTTAAAAACATGTATGCTTATGTTTATGTAGATCATATAGTGTGTAAATGAATAAGTTTATGATATGGATGAAGTTGAATTAAAATGCATCTAAAAATAAGTGTTAAAAGAAGGTGAAATAATTTTACTCTAACAAGGATAAGCTCAACTCCTCTATAACACTCACAGTTAACCATAATTCGATAATTCAATAAGTAGGAAATAAGTTACACTAAATAGTAAAATATTCTGTCTGCATTGATGAAAGTCATCACCGTATTTAATCCTAAAAAGTAAAAATTTTATCCTAAAGGTGTTAGGTCACATTTATTTACTTTTCGTTTATTGTTAAATTCTGATGTAGTATGAGAGAAAATGATGTAGTATGAGAGAAAATTGACGTTCTCATGACTAATATATGCCTATCAACAGCGATGAATGCTTGCTTTAGAATGGAACCTTCATTTGATTTGCATATTAAATATAATAGCAACAAAAAGTGATTAAAAATAGTAATATAATAACAAATGACACCATATAAAGCTGTATTTACCGGAGAATATTGGCAAGGCCTTGTGAACATCTCTATTCCATTTCCTCCAGATAAGCTTAATATTGTAGTCCAATAAGGAATCCAATTATTTCCACATAGAAGAACAAGAACAATATTAAAAAGTACATTCCTCTCTTTGGAGTAGTTAAAATACTGTATTTTTTCATTTTCTGGTTAATACTAACCCCATGACACTTTCTGGATAATACTAATTCCTTTAGCGATACAAACTACTACCTCAGAAGTTAAGTCTCTCTCTTTTCCGTCTCAGCCAATTCTTCATGAGGAGGAGATTAATATATTATCTCTCAACATTGAGCATCTATCTGGAGTTAAAATTGAGAAAGCTGCCAAGACTCTCAAAAGTGCAATGATTTCAGGCCATGATCACGTTCCCAGCTTTTTCGTCAAGGACTGTGCTCGCATTACCAACAAATTTTGTTTAACTTAGCTTTAAAAACGTGTGTTTCCTACATTATGGAAAGGAACTAAAGTTTGTCCTGTTTTAAAAGGAGGGGATCCTGCTGTTCTATCCAATTACAGACCTATTTTCGTTTTATCAAATTTTGCAAAGGTCTTTGAGAAGGTACTCTATTCACACATATTTCCTGCTGTTAGGAATCATATCTTTCCTTGGCAGCATGGTTTCATGGATAAGCACTCCACGGTTTCTAATTTAACCTATTTTACTCAATATCTCTCTGATGTTTTTGACTCTCAAGCACAAGTTGATTTTTTCTATGCAGACATGTGAGAGGCTTTCGATCGTATTGATCATAATATTCTGATTAGTAAATTAAGTAAATCTTTTTGCTTAATCTGGTGATATTTTGGTGTCCAACACGAATCATCAAGTCTTGCAAAATGTAATTAAATTTTAGAAAAGCTTCGTTAACATCAGTGAGGATCAATACTGAATCACATTTTTCGGTTTGTAGAAGCTCTTGATGGTAGCCATTTGTGTTTTAGACATATGTTTTGTGATGAAGCAATCTTTATTGTTGACTATGGAGTCAGGAGAAATATCAAATTTAAATTCTTGAGCCAGGTGGTCAGCAATGTTCAGATTGTTGACACTAGTGTAACAGTGCTCATTAGGTAAGTTAGTTACAACATAATCGATTGATGAGTGTGATGTTAATCCATTAGCATATGTGAATATTCGTGTGGGGCCAAAAATTTGAGTGTGAAGAAAGAAAGAATCAAACACATCAATTAGAATTCTTGAGTTTTTCGGATCTCTTAACGAATCAACGTTAAAATCGCCACACAGGATAATCTTTTTGGATTCAAATTTTTTGAGTAGCGCTGACAAATTATGGATAAAACAATCAAAGTTTCCTGTTGGTGGTCGATTAATCGTGGTAATTACTACTGGAAATCGTTTTGGTCATGGCGCACACTTCAATGTGATCTTCACTGGTAAATTCTGCAGTGTCAATAAGAGTAACTGGTTGTAGATCATATTTAGCGTAAATAACAACACCACCACATTCAAATTATTGTCTACAATAATGAGAAATGATATTGTACCCTGGGAGATTCATACTATGTATCTCATCCTCCTTGCACCAATGCTCAGAGAAGCATAAGAAAGATGGTTGATTTAAGGAAGTGATAACTTCAAGCTGATTCAATTTATTTCTGAGAGATTGGACGTTTAAATGAAGCAGAGAATGATCGTACTTTTCGGATTTGTTGAAAATATCAGGAAAGGCAGGGTAGTTTACGTTGTCACCTAGTTCTGCTTTGCTTATTTATTTTTACTCCACTGGGCCACAGGTTGGGACACATAGCCTTTTCTAGATTACTCTTATTGATTGAGATCTTGAACGAAGCGTAGTGATTCGGAAACTTTGAATTGAGACGTTCACAATTTATTTCCGGAAAAATAGGAATTAGGTATTAGCTCTTCTGTTGTAGAAGGGTCTAGTTTGCAAACATGTAGTGATATACTTGTTGGTACGCCTTTCAAGGAGCAATTATCGTTGCATTGTAAAGAACCTAATACAGGTTTGATTTTTCTAGTAAGTCGTTTTTGGAAACAGTTTTCCATTCGTCTTCTTCAGGGGGATTTTTGGTTTTGTTAATATTTGTGTTTGCAAATTTAACTTGCTTTAGAGCATTTGAAACATCTTGTGTAGTTATGGAGTTTTTTTGTCGAAGGCAATCTGGTCACAGTGGAATTCTGTTTTTTCGAATCAAAGGAAGAGATTGTGCTGCATTGCTGTGTAGTATTAGATGGCATGTAATCTCGTTTATGTTCCAGAAGCAATTTCACTTTTTCTTTAATGCCCTGCTAAAACTAATGTGTTGGTCAAATTTGTTATGTGTTGTACATTTAATACCATTTCAAATTCATGTGATATTAATAACTGTACCATGGCTCAGCTATTGTCACTTGTTTAGTGTAATGTCTTGTTTCATGTATTTTCTATTCTTAGGGTAGGTAAGTTTAGTTAATACCATGTAATGTTAGTTACAAAACACACACATGTATTTGTACTTTGTATTTTTGTCCTGTTAATAGATATATATATATATATATATATATATCTGTTGGGCAAATTAAATTAAATTAAATTAAATTGAATAATATTTATTCCTTTAAGCATAGAAATAACTATCACAAGGATTAAAATGCAACAAAGTTATACGTCCTAACTCTATTTTAACACCACAAATGGATGGACGCGAGTGAACACCGATAAGGAGTTGAAAGTGTTAAAATTTAACCCCAGATTTTTATGTGCGTATGTACCCTGTATAGTTCCAAATTGGAAAAGAGATGACATGTGCGTATGTAGCCTGTATAGTTCCAAATTGGAAGAGAGATGAAATATATTAAATAATGTTTTTTTTTGTATCACACTCGATTTCACCAAACCAGCTTCAGGTTTAACCCACAGCATACATTGTGAGTAAGTAAATTCGCCCAAGTGTAATTTACACTTCATAAAAACATACGTAAGTAATCCGATATTTCATACCGGTTTTCCTTTTACACCTGGAATAATTTATGTTGAAAAATCTGCGCACGATGTAAAGATTTTCTCACTTTTATATAAGAACATTCTCGCATGTAATCCAACATGAAATTATGCACGCCGGCCAACAAAGAAAATTGTTTTTTAGATAAATTTGTCCTCTTTAGCCATAATTTCTTTACACGGCTTGCATGCAAATAACTTATCATTAGCTGTAATTATTTTCATGCCGTTTTGAACGTTTTAAGCGTGGTTGACACGATATTGTGTACTTTATTTTTTATGGCTGCTATTATTTTTACTGACTGGTGTACCTGGGTTTAGAAAAAAAAAAATACAGAAACACTAGGTTACACGAGGGTGGTTGTAAAATACCTGCTGGGAATTGTAAACGGTAATTTATTCTGAAGTTTTAAATTATAGAATTTATTTTATTAGTTTTGAGTGGTAATGTTTTTCTAATTTATGAATATTTTAAACTGAGAAATGAACATTTGGTGAAACTTTAATTTACAACTCTTTGCTCTCATTACGTACCTGCTCTCATATAAAATATTCACAATAAAAAGTTTTAATTAATTTTCAAATTAAACCGATAAATCTTCAGGACTGCCGGGCTCTTTTTATGGCAACTTATCGCCTATCATTCGGGTTTTCAACGCTTTGCTCCGTCTCTTTCTCGCGCATGGCCAACATGCTAAAATCATTATTTTTCAGCGACACTAAATGGAAACGTAACGTAAATTTGACGATTTATCACGCACTTACTTTAGTTCGAATGCTAATATCATACTTCTTATGCATGAGAACTCATCAATATCTTGGCTGTATCCATTACGAGGGGTTTCTAATAGTATAGTATTGTGTTCATTTGGATGTTATTAGTGCCTGTATTATTCTATTTTCAGGATGATTGATCGCCAATATGCTACTACTCAATATTATAACGTAATGAACCCTATAAGTAGTAATATATAGCTTGGATATTTGAGTGCGTTCATTAACATTAACAATATATGGCAGATTTATTAATTACCTTGCCCAAAACATTCCTATTAAGTAGCTAATTCACCACAATTCTGATATAATTAGTTTAATAATAGTGGAAAATAAAAGAAGCTCTGTTACTTGACTTCATCTCAACCGAGTAAAGAAATTCACGCGCTTAATAAAATATCTTCATCAGCACTAATTTAAAGCGGCGCTTTTCATGGGGTTAATTAATAATATTTCTTGTGAATCACTCGTCGTCGCATTAATCATCTCGAAGCTGTGTGAATAAACTTTTTTCATAAACTTCTCGTCTTTTCGTATTTGCTTACCTAAGTGGCTTTCCTGTGTTGCCATTATCTCTAACCCCTTATTAAATATTTACACTGCAAGAAAGTGTCACATCAGCGGTGAGCGCTGATAAAATCCGCAAACGAAATCGTTCTTTCTCAAAAGATGTTTGTGGGCTACTTGCTTTACTGTTTGTCAATAATAAATTGAAACGTAGCTTAAAAAATTACTGAAATTAAGTTTAGGCGCACTCTTGAGCTCACTGTCATAAAGAGAAAGTTTAACTATGTAGAATTACTAATCTAAAGAACTAAAAAAAAGTCTTTAACTGCAAAACTGCAATAACATTAAATTTTAATTTAAACTTCGCATTAAACATTCCCAACACTAAAGATTTAAAATTACTCCACTATAAATCCACTAATCTAAGAGTCGTTCGGTTTTAATTAGCAATGTTTTCCGACGCAGAAACTTCCCGGATTAAATAATTCCTATTTCAAGTTTTCTTACTGTACTACATGTGCAAACTTACCTATGCAAGAAAGTTTCTCTACCGCCATAAAATCCGCTCTTCGAGTGCAATTTTGCCGAGCAGAAGTAATTTCAGTTAATTTTACGCTACTGCCCGGTATTACGTGAATTACTTTTATTATTTTATCGCGCTAATTTTGGAGCTTTTTATAATTTTTAAGACCTCCTGTTTCAGAAACGCCTCCTAATCGAATAAGTTTCACTTATTATAATACTCAAAAAAAGAAACAAAGTTATGACAAACACACTTACTCGGAAGAATGTATGGTACCAAAGGCCATGAAATTATTGTAAAATTAAGCTAAAATTATAGTGTATTAAATAAATAAAAAGATTTATTTAATTTTATACGAAAATTGTTATCATATCACATGGCCTTTATAAAAATGAACAAAAGTATTTTAAGAATGTTTCATAAACAACAAACCCTTATTGTACTTGTACTGTACTTGTAATTGATGCACGTTAAGTTGTATTTTCATTGTATCATTGTCCACCAATCACGACACACGGTACATATACTGGGTGACAATGACAATCATCTTATTAAAAAAAAAAACAAATGACATTCGACGCATCAAGAAAGGCAAATGACAATCAACTCATAAAAACACATGACAGTCGACTATTAAAAAAAGGCTATAATCGATAGATAAATAAGTAAATAAAGAACGAACAGTTAATTAAAATTAATGACAATCAACTTAAAAAAGCAAATGACGTTCGACTAATTAAGAAAAACAAATGACGACCGAGTATATAATTAAAAAAATAAAGCCTCAAGGCGTTATTAACTCTGTTCTTGTGGACATGATTTTAATTTACGGCGAATGTGGTAAAAATGCGTTGGCTGCAAGACGTTTGTTTGCACATCGTTACGACGAATCAATGTTTGCAAGGGATGCAGTGTGGGCAGAAAAAAATCCTCATGCAATGTGGCGCCGTAGTTTTCAATAACGCTTCTCGGTCAATCTATGTCAGGTATGTTAAACGGCACTTTAATCGCTCTACTTGTTTTACCTAATTGCTTGGACGAAATGGTGTATTTACGTTTCTTGTAAACTAATTTGCCGGAACTCCTACAGGATGTAAATTTAAATATTAGAAAATATTAGACCTTAATCCATTAGATTTTTATCTGTGGGGACATTTAGAAAATCTAGTATACGCCGAAGAAGTAAATACAATAGACGAATTCAACGCACGCAGTGGAAAATATTCGAAAACAGAACCAATTCCGTAACAATTAAGAAAAATCAATGACAATCAACTTAGAAAAGCAAATGACGTTAGACCAATTAAGAAAAACAAATGACGACGTATAAAATAAAAAAAAACCGTCTCAAGGCGTTATTAACTCTGTTAATTATAATCGGATTTGAATAAGCGAAAAATCATATAAAATGGCTCCAAAATACTACAAATTCTCAAGATTTTCATTTTGTCTGTCCACAGAGCGTCATTAATAAATAACAAATAAAATAATAATAATAATAAAGAACTTTATTTTCTCTTCTAAATAGATAAATACAAGAAATATTATAAGTAATACAGTAAGGAGAAATTGGCGGAATCCAGATGTACATGTTACATAATAAGCACGTAGCTTGATCTATTCAATCGTGAATTAATAGAGACGGTAAAAGACAAGAAGAACAACAAATTAATAATAAGCAAGGTAACAGCGAAATCATAACAACACAAAAAATACAAAAATGTATACAATATAAAAAATATATCTTGAGAGTGAAATTAAATAATTAGGAATAATTACTGATAATTACCCAAGAGACTCACATTGCTTCGCAAACAGTTGAGATTTAAGTTCTTTCTTGAACGTATCAATACTCAGATTATTAATCCAGAGATGGATAGAGTTTAGAACGTGAGCAATTTGGTAAGAAAACGAGCTTATGTATTGTCCCATTTTATGTAATGGACGAGTAAGTCTGCCCTTGAACCGAATATTAATATTATGGACATCTGTTCGAAATGTTATTTTATTGTAGAGGTAAGTCGGTGCTTTATATTTAATAATTTTGTAGTAAAGACAAGCAGCCCGTAGTAAACGTCTATTCTCCATATTCAGCCAATTTAATTCCTCAAGTTTGTGGGAAATTCTCTGTCTATCACGGACCTCACAAATTAAACGCCTTCCTTTTCCTGAAGGATTACGAAGCCCTGTCGATAGTCCTTCATTAAATATCTGGCGTCGTAGTATCTACCAAAACTTTTTGCTTAGTATGTCCTTCATTTAACCATGTTTCATCCAGATAATAAATTGGACGATTTTGAAGTCTATAATCTCTTATTGACATTAAATATCTTCTTCTCCACTGCATTATATCATCACGATCAATAAGAACACTTTTTCGACCTCTCTTAATGTATCTGTAACAATACATATTATATTAGCTCTTGTATTGAAATGCGAAGCTGATCAGTTGAATAGTAGTAGTTGAATTTTTCGACACGTTTCTTGGTCAATGCATGAACCATAAACTACGCAGTAATGATTAAGACGGGAGAGAACTAAGGATTCGCATAATAGAATTTTTGTTTTCTTATTAAGGAAAACTCTATTATTGTAAATACTTTTCAAGTTAGAATAAGCAAAACAGAAGCAATTTGCAATGTGAAACCTGAAACGAAGCTCAGTGTCTAGGTATAATCCTAAGTTCTTAGCACAAGTGGTACAGCTGACTTGCACTCCATTTACTAATATTTTAATTTTTGGAAGGATTACAATTCGAGCTTTTTTGAGTCCAAAGACCAACACTGTAGTTTTGGCTCGGTTTTTTATGGCTGCTATTATTTTTACTGACTGGTGTACCTGGATTTAGAAAAAAAACACAGAAACACTAGGTTACACGAGGGTGGTTGTAAAATACCTGCTGGGAATTGTAAACGGTAATTTATTCTGAAGTTTTAAATTATAGAATTTATTTTATTAGTTGTGAGTGATAATGTTTTTCTAATTTTTGAATATTTTAAACTGAGAAATGAACATTTGTTGAAACTTTAATTTACAACTCTTTGCTCTTGAATTTTTTACAAGATTATTGTCTACATTCAACAAATTTATATTAAATAATCTTTAAATGATATAGTTGTCTTTAAATGATGGAATTATTTACATGCGTTTGAAATAAATTATGGTAACTTTTTTTTAAATTATGGTATTATGGTACGTCACTCAAAATTATAGCTAGCAAAAATACCATAATTATGGTTGAGTTGGAAACACTGGTGTGTATTGCTCCTGACATTTGGTTGCACGAGAGACTTTGGATAAGCTCCCGACAATAAGTTGCACGAAAAGCTTTGACAATTGACTTTGGATATGCATCCGACAATAAGTTGCACGCAAGAGTTATGTATATTGCTCCTGACAATTTGTTGCAGGGGAGGCTTTTTTTTTCAGGACTTTTACATAGCTTACTTTGCTTCATTCGTTAAACTGCGTATCATATTCGTCAGGGAGTAGCTTGTTTGGTTTAGTTCGAGAGTTATCTTAGCGATCAAGTTTGAGAATGTGATCTTATTTGCGAGCCAATAATGATCGAATGCAGTTTCACTTTAATTTGTCAAGGGGCGGTTTAAATTTTGTTTATTTTTGACGATCGTCATTGTTGCATTGTTAGACGAATGTTACCTGACGCTTCGCCCATACTTGAACTTCTAACATTACCCGTTCTCCATTTACAGTCTCTTTGAAATGCGAATCGATTCAAATTCACTTAAAAAAATTTAATCAATAATGTATTTATTCTTGAAAGCACAAAATGCATATGTCTGTACATATCTATGAGGCGATTTGGCGTTGTATTCGAAACACGTTTTGATAAGGTAAGACGCCCGATTTTAGTTGGCAGTCACGATGTGCGCTTATTTCACACAATATTTTCACAGAAGTTTTGCTAAAAATGTAACTAAAGAATGGAAAGGAAATACATTATCATGTTTACTGAATAATTCATAGATATTTAATATTCCTGATATTACGATATAAACTAACCATGGTAATTGCGAAGTTAGATATGCCGACATTAATTAATAAAATTAGAGAAAATCCCATGTGGTATAAATAATATACTTTATCATCCCGAGTTATAAATAGCGTTTTCCCAAAAGCCTGTGATTTATGCAAAACAAGAGCGCAGAGATATAATTGATTTCTAGATTATTAATCATAGCATGTATCAGTCTGCAAGGTTTAAGTAGTCGCGCCCTTGTTAATTTTTCATTGTCATTGGTGCGTCCGACAGGATTACCGTTTTAAATCTATTTTCAGGGGGGGTTTAAACAGAACAATGAACCGAAAAATTGATAGATGAAAAAGTTAACCCACATCGTTTTTAATATTTCAATTTTAAGCGTAATTTCCGCGTCTCTTAAAACAATCATAAAATCTCATAAATTAAATACAACGCCGTGGCTATCCACTGAAAAGCAAGTTTGTCAGACTCTCGCTCATAATCTAATATTTACTTTTAATTAACACTCGAATTGGACTTTATACGTTTCCTCTCTCCATTTTAAATTTATGAATAACGAACGTAACGTGCGTTTCGACGTTTTTTCCACGGAATTTTCTACTTAATTAACATTTTACGTTTCAGTCAGTCCTCTCGCTTTCAGGCGAATAAATTCATACACGACGTGTTGTTACGTTTGACTCTCGCATCACTTCAAAGTAAACCGTGCACAATTATTGTCCTAACGACCTGTTTCCTTCGTACCTCAGTTAATTAATTAACGAGGACCTCTCGACATTGTTAACTAGATTTCTTCTGGGCCATTTACATCGACCGTTATTGAATTAGGTTTCAAATTCACTACTTCCGGATTGTCTGTCTAATTCTTCTTAAGTAATAATTAATGAATCTTAATGGAGAAAAACAGTGCTTTAGAGTCGATATTAATTAAAGCATACAGGGGTATCGATTTAGTTGCGGGCGATTCTAGATAATTCTGTCCCTAGTAACAATCATAATAATCCAGAATTCGTAACGGGTGATGTCGACATAGTGTTTTGCTATCTTTGGAGCCGTCTGTAAAGACGAAGGTAGAGCGCAAAGGTCATAAACTTCGGCGAGCAATTCGAACAATTAAATGACCCCCCCGTTCAACTTCACCAGCAGCGGTTGCGATATAAATTGACCTAGATTTATCCGGACGCATTTCTCCCAAAATCTACGAACAGGTTCGATAACATATGACGTCTGTGTTGCGGGAAAACTTATGACCTCATACGCCGAAAATGAAAAGCGTGAGATTGTCACTTCTTTAATTTCTCTCCTCGAAAAAAACTCGGCAAGGAAAGGAAACGTTCTTCTTCTTCTTCATTAACTTGTTTACAAATTAATCATTTACTTCTTTCTTTTCAGACAGTATCACATGCTCCAAAAAGGTTAACATGCAAGACGTCGTTTTAAAATCAATTTTGATTTCCTCTACGTAGTAAACAATAAACCTTTCTTCGCATTAATTCAATTAAATTGGGTTCACGTTAGACCGCATGAATAAATCAGTGTTTTACCCGAAACGTCCCATTATTTGCTTCGGCATCGTCCCTTTTCAGACTATGAAGTGCCTAGGTTTCCATTAATGCTTATTGTGTTTCATATAAGTGCTGTAATTTATTGCTTTCTGGAAGCGTAATGACGCCGAACGAGAAAAGAAATGATTCCATAATTTTCTGTGCTCGTTTATGCTTTGTGTTTAAAAACGCGTCTTGTCCTTAATATCGTAACGGCGAGAGATTAAATCGCAATCCTGTTAATATGTAGAACCTTTACGCTTTGTCGATTTAGTCCTTTCCTACTCGGAGAGTAAATACGTAAACGTCAACGGGAAATATATGGCTTTCCGTTGTAAATATCACTTATGCTGCTGGCGAAAGCATACCGACTATGGAAGCTACGACACCAACGCAATCTATCATCTCCATATTTTTCTTTGCTGACCGGATAACACCTGCCACAGGAGAATGTAGCGATGTAGGGTTTGTTTTTGACTTAGACGATAGAGTTTATTTAACAGCAACCATTTTTGAAACAGGCGAAATTTTCAAACTTTAAAGGACTCGATTCTATAATAAAAATTTGTTATAATCAGCAGCATCGTCTAATTTTTAATTATCTAATTGATATTCGACAAGCTTAGTGAACGGGGGGATTAGTTCTCTCGAGCATACAAGAAATATGCTGCTTTTATTAGGTTCAAGGATTGGTCTATTGTCGATAGCCAGTTGATTGCTAATAGAATTACCCCAGGTCGATACAATTGCTTCCTTCCTGCAATGTTTTACGACCGCAGATTTTTTTATTTCCCCTTAAACTAATTAATGAAGTTAGAATAAAAAGAAAACACCAGGATGCTTAAAAAAGACTGTTTATGTACTCAGAAATTCATCAACTGTATCGAAACAATCACTTAATTCTCGGCACATTAAATTGTTTGTATAATTAATAAACGCTGGTCGCATTCACGGCGGAGCTTTTAATTAATAAACGCTCGCATAAACAGTTTAGACGTCGTAAAAGTTGTAATTAATTTTGCATTCACGTACTTCTTGCTGTAAATGATAATACATAAATAATTATCCGGAGAGCTACTATTTTTATTAATCCGGCCTGGAGTTTTTAATTAATTAATCTGCCATTTTGCAGATGTCGCCGTGCGTGATTAATGATTGGGGGCTCTCTAGCATTATTCGTCATGAACAGGAAGCGCATAAAAGTGTCTCTAATCTGTTTATATCGTGAACGCTAGTTCTAATCTTGCTTTATTATGACGTGACGGAAAGAGACGTTTACGGTAATTTCTTAGAAAAAGCATAGAGTTAATGTACAAGCTACTTTCACAGGAATTACAGAAAATAAAAGTTTAATCGCTGGAAATGTTGTTATCCAATAAATCTGTGCGTGAACATCTTGACATTATAATCATTTAATTTCTTACTCTTTTGTATAAAAAAAAATTAATTATTTTCAAGTTATTCAAGTAATGAATAATAAGGACAGAAATTATGTAAAATGTTTTCCATGTGAATATACCGGGTGAGTTTTTTATCTTGAGACAACGCCATATCTCGAAAACTACGCTTCGGATTAAAAAACGTAAATACAAATTGTTCGACCCGAAGGGCCTATCTAGTGATAGTCGTCTCAAATGCGGTGGTTGATTCCAAGAAAGTGACGTAGCGGTCTTATAGGAAATGTGCCTCCACAAATATCGTACCGGCTGTGCGTTACCTCAGTACGTGCCTTGCTTTCGTTGCGTGTCGCATTGTTTCAATAATAATAATATTTTTTGGTTTAAAAAAATATTAACCAAAAGGATGTGGATCAGCAATTCCAAAAGGATGTGCTGCTCTTCCTCCGGGACCTTTAATTAAAGAAACAATAATAATGGTACAATGCGAAATGGCACTACATGAAATAAGATTCGAGATAAAAAATCAGTGCAATATATAAAGTAATTCAACACTAAGTAATAAATATACATTAAGATTCAGAATACGAAATCAGTGCAAAATATGCCACCGATAAAATATGCCACCCTGTGAAATGTAAATTAAGATCCAAAATACAGTGTAATACAATGTAAAATGACATTGCATAAATTGAAATACGAAAAAAAAATAGTACACCTTTGCAATACATTAATGATTCGGAGTACATCTGTTTACACAAAATAGTCAAATATTTATCTGAAACGAAGTAACATCTGACGCCTGAAAGACGAAACAGAACAGGATTTAAGATTAAGAGGAATATTATTATAACTTGTATATTGTATGAAAAGATCTGCAATAGAGATTGGTGTGATGTACAGAAGGCGTTATTATTTCTAATGTTTATATTATGAACACTCGTTCTAAGGGAAATTTTATTATAAAGATAGAAGGGTATTTCAGTTTGAATAATTTTATAGAAAAATACCGAAGAATGCAGCTGACGTCGATTGATCATATTCGACCAATTCGCACTTGCAAGTAGACGCGAGACATAATCCCTTCGTGTAAGGCCCTATATGAACCGCAAACAAGAATTTTGAACTTTCTGAATTTTAGATATATCGACACTATCCAAGCCTGGACCATAAATCACATCGCAATAATTAAACCGCAAGAATACCAAAGAATTGCATAGCATTTTACGAGCATTTATGTTTAAAAATTCTTTGCTATTATAAAGCATTTTTAATTTACAGAAGGATTTTTGAATAACTTTATTTACATGTGTTTTAAATCTCAGATTTGTATCAATAAAAAGGCCCAAATTTTTAGCGTAATCAGTAATTGCTAAAGGCGTATCTTTAAAAGTAATATTTATTTTATTTAAAATTGCTTTATTTCTGCCAAACACAAGATTTGTTGGGATTAATTGTTAAGCAGTGATAATTCGGAGCAAATCAGAGTTAACTTGAGCAATAGTGTCATCAACGTTATTAAATTAAAATAAATTAACATAAATTAAAACAAAGTAAAAGTTGAGTGTCGTCGGCATATAATTGACATTTACAAAATTCGAGATTATTGAATATAAAACTGGTGTGCATTGAATATAATAATGGACCGAGAATACTGCCCTGAGGAATTCCTGTTTCAATTTCTTGCGCTATAGACTTTATGCCTTTGTACACCACTTTTTGTGACCTGTTCAATAAATAACAGCTAAAAAATAAGACTGCTTCATTACTAAGGCCGATGTAATGCAGAATAGACAAAAGTAAAGTATGATTAACCGTGTCAAAGGCCTCAGAAAAATCAATCAGGACTAACATGGCTATTTTATTCTCATCTATAGCCTCACAGATTTCATCAATAAGTAAAGAAAGCGTAGTTGTACAACTATAACCTGGACGGAATCATGATTGAAAAGGTAGTAACAACTGAAAATTATTTAAATGCAATCGTAATTGATCCGCTACACATTTTTCTACTAATTTAGATAAAACAGATAAGAGACTAATAGGTCTAAGATATCTATATTCACGGGGTTAAGAAACCTCTGCTAATGGCAAAATATATGCTTCTTTCCAGCAATCAGGATAGACTTTATACAATAAACAGAAATTGACAATGTTAGTAATATAGGGAGTTAAAAAAAGACAACATAAACGAAGCATATACACATTTATTCCGTCCGATCCACATGCTTTTGTTTTAATGTTTGTGTATTGCCTCTTCTGAAACGGATTGAAAAGAGGTCAGAAAAATTTATCACCGTAGCTGGTGAAAAACTCACCCTGTATAAGTACATTGTTGAGCATTGGAGGAAGCCTCATCTATGAAGACGATCTTACTCAAGCTTAAGCAAACATGTCTTTATTAATCTATTAACAATCTTCAAAATTAAGTACCAAACAATCTTCAATTTGGTTACAAATATGCATTTATAATTTAATTAAAGAAAACAACGCCCTTGTAAACACGCTTGCAATTTTCGTTACCTTTATTTTAAAGTCTGCGCTTCGCTTAACCCGGCTGCGAGAGACGATCCAAAATAAAAGAGAACAGTCGTTATCAGAGTTAACTTGCAATACATATAACGTCGTAATTAAAAGTTAAATAAGTTTTCCCGACTTTACCGGTACCGAAGTTCGCCGTTTTACATTGCCGCATTCTTTATGTGTTCGTTTAAAGTCGTCGTAATTGCGCATTGTGCTTTGCTGCTGTATTTTATGCCGATGTATTCAGTCGCCAGTTTAATCAATAGAAGTGATATGCAATTATTGCGTAAATTATATCTTGCTGTTGTAACTAGTAATGTGAATTCATTTCTTTTTCAACCGATTCGCGCTTCGAAGAAGCATCCAAGTAAATTTATTTTGTGTAAGTATAATTTCAACGTCCTTATGTGTTTCAATTTTTCAGAAAACTTTTACGTAGCTGAGAGATGATGCGAAACAAAACTTACAACTATTACTGAACTGTCAGATGCAGAGGAAAATCGCAATTTATAATTCGGGTGACGAAAACGCTTTCAGCGGAAAACCTAAAACGAACATAGACGACAAAATGGAACTGCAAATATTTTATCCGTCTCATATCACAGAAAACTTACAATTATTATCTAAAACGTAAAGAATTCTTTTATAATCAGTAATATACGGAGTGTTGAATGAATGATGAAAATTAAAGGCGAAAAACAGGCAATGCATTGATGTAGGTACACAAAGCCAGTTTGTGAATTCCAGTTCAGACATGCATGCATGTATGTTTGTCAGGAACTACGCCATATTTTTACAAAACCCTGATAAAGCTCTACGGTTCTATTTGCAAAACGGCTAGTTAGTGTTTCGCTGTTTGCGATTCTGTGTTCGAGTTCACTTGCAGTTTGCGTAATGACAACTAATCTCAATTTGTTCGAGTTGTTTCGTCCGGAGCCAGACAATGCTATTATCTGTAATGTTGCTTGAATGCGACATTGGGCTTCGCATTTTCCGTACACTCGTGCATATTTTTCTAATTCCACGTGGATCATATGTACGTACGTGAATCTTCATTAACTAGATAAGCCTTTGCATTCGAAATGAATTTAGTAACTACACTCGAGTGCAGTATTTTAATTTACAAGAGACAACAAAAATAATAACAACTTGCAACATATCAACCGTACAGCGAAGCATCCATTAGAATATGTTCTAAAAGTTATCAATTTGCTTCTTTAGTTCCATAGGAAACACAAAATTGAATTAAAAACATGTTATTACCCACTTTCATCTAACTAAAGCGTCAGCAACATCTATGGTTTGGGGGGATTTTAAAGTGCCTTGCAAAAAGTTGTTGCGAATATTATGACTGTAAGCGTGACAGCGCTTCAACTGCACTAAAAGATAAACGTTTCAATTTAACTATGCGAAACTATTAAAAGTTCGCGACGCGTTTAAATTAGCGAGATAAAAGTCTCGCGCTTCCCGAACCTTATTCTTGAGACAACGTGGCTAAGCGAAAATTAAAATTTCGTTCTGCGTGTATAAATATTTGTTCGAGAAAAATAAGGACCTGTCAGTAGCAATTTGCTCGAAAGTTAATTTGTTATCTACGGTATTGACAGTATCGACTGGCTCCTTGTTAATACTTTGTGGTCGAATACGTTTCCGAATAAAATTTGACAAGGGTGAAGGGAAACTTTCGTAAAGCAGTTAAGTAACAGTAATTAAACAATCGCTTTAACGGTTATGGGTGAGCTTACTCTCCCTCACTCATTGATTAATTCGGCGGCGAAGTAGTAACTCATTCCATCTAACAAGGAAATAGTTTATAATATGGCAGCAAATTAGGTAAACGGTGAGGATTAATACGTTCGTAAACTAATTTCATGGATATTTAAATGTAAGCCGACAGAGAAGTTTTTCATAAAATACATGCTAATGTGCTATTATCGTTGTTGTTAAAGGAACGTGCAACAAAAATCGTAACAGGAGTTTAAGTGGAAGGCACTTAACAGCAAGACAGTTAGACGACGCGAGTGATAAAAAAGAAAACATTCAATTCTTATTATACTATTATTAACGATCATGATAGAGCAATGACTTTAATTGACGTGATTAATATACTTACGAATGCTCACAGCATGAATTTATAAAGTCTAAAAGCTCAAAAGGCATGAAATGATACTTGACACTGCCGAATAATAATGCAAATTTTAAATATAATATACATAGTCTATCGTGCAACAGTTTTTGAGTAAGTGAACAAAACATGCTATACACATAAAAATCTGGAGTTAGTCTGTCACTTTTCAACTCCTTTTTGTTGTTTTCTTGCGTCCATCAGTTAGTAATAGGAATTCGAAGCGAGAAAGTTCGTAAGTTATTACTTTCCGAATATGCGTCTCTAGAAACGGCAATTAGAAAGGCACAAGCTGCTGAAATAGCGCAAGAACAAATGTTAGAAATGAATAAAGCAGCAGAAAAAGAAGTAACGGTTATAAAAAAAATTAAATACGCCAAAAACATTTCATTGCAAAAGATGCGGAAAGAAGTATGGTCCAAGAGAATATCCAGCATACAAGATCAATGTAAGAAATGTAAAAAAACAAAATCACTTTGAAACACAATGTCGTAGTACAAAAACTGTGAATGCAATAATTAAAGCAAATGAAGAAGAATAAAAGAGGAAGAAAGGGACGAAAAAAAATTATTCATTGGTGTGGTAAAAGCAAAGGGCAATGAAGATAGTAAATGGAAACAAATATTAAAATAAAAGGAAAACAAATTAAAGTACGCCCAGATAAAGGAACACAATGCAACGTTTTACCCAAAATATTGTGGATCAGTTAAAACTCGATATCAATGATTCAAAGACAAGATACTTGTTGTCATACAGTAACCATAAAATAAAGGTGGTAGGAGAAGTGATATATAAAAGTCAAGTAGGTAAATCAGAGACAGAAATTTTATTTAAAGTAGTAAAAGAAAACGTAGAGAGCTAGGGCCTTGTCAAAAGAGTTTGACTGTGTACTGACACGGAAGATATTTACAAAGGACTAGGTTGCCTGAAAAATTTGTATGTGTATGATATTGACTTAATAGAAAATCCAGAATTCAAAATTTGGAAGGCTCGAAGAATTCCCTACAAGATAAGAAAAAAAAGTTAAAGAAGAATTGGACAAAATGGTGACAATGGGAGTAATAACGCCTACAAGGGAGCACACGCTAGCGGTATCTCAAAGAGGAAAAATAAGAATTTGTATCAATCCAACGGACGTCAATAAAAACATTTTACGATGACACCATACAACTACATCTACATCAGAAGAGGAAGACAACTGTAAAAGTTGAAGTACTAAAAAATGCAGGATTAAAACTAAACAAAGAAAAATGCACATTTGGGGAAATTAAAGTCAAATTCTTAGGACACATAATCAGTAACAAAGAGTTAGAAATTGATCCAGAAAAAATTAGTACCATAGACAGACTAAAAACACCAACAAATAGGAAAGAATTGCAGAAAATAATGGGTTTACATACCTCAGCAAGTACATAAAAATTTTCTCTACCATAAACGAACCATTAAGAAAACTATTAGGATGGCAATGGTATATAAAGCAATAAAAATCACTAGATACATTGAAACAGACAATAATAAAATCACTATTGCTGAAACTCTACGACGTTAATAAAGAAGTAAACCTAGAAGTAGATACGAGCTCTACAGCAGTGCTACTACAAGATGATCAGCCAGTAGCTTACGCTTCTAAAGCATTAACTTCATCGCAGAGAAATTTTCCACATATAGAGAAAGAAGCTTATGCTATACAATTTGCTTGCGAAAAGTTTACAGAATACATTTGGAGTAAACAAGTAACTATCGAAACGGACCTTAAACCCTTAGAAACGATTTTCAAAAAGCCGATACATGCATCACCATAGAGACTACAAAAAATCACATTAAACTTATTAACTTACAATCCAAAAGTAATTTACAAGAAAGATTCAAAAATATTGCTAGCAGATCCGCTCAGTAGATATTAGATTAAAAGTCAATCTAGTACAACTTTCAGTATCGGACAAAGAATTAAACAACTTAAAAGAAACTACGAAGAATGACAGTGAAAATAAAATATTACTTAAATACATAAGAAATGTATGGGTTGAAAGTATTCAAGAAGTAGAAGAAATAGTCTGGAAATATTGGTATTTCAAAGAAAAATTAACAACTTATGACGATTTGATTTTCAATGGAGAAAAAATAGTAAAACCAAAGAGTAAAAGAAAAGATATTTTCAGCTATATTCACGCAGGTCTTCTTTCGATTGCAAAATACTTATCTCGAGCACGAACGTTAGTTTTCTGGACAAACATGACCAAAGACATAAAAAACAAAATTGAGAAATGCCAGGCACGCCAAAAATATCAAAAGAATAACATTAAACAACCCGTAGAAAACAAAGAAGTTCCGAATTACCGAGTTGCAAGAGATTTATTTTACTTTAAAGGAGAAAGAATACGTGTTGATAATAGACACTTACTCAGGCTATATAGAATATCAGAAATTAACTTCTTCAACGTCGAAAGATATAGTTTACAGTCACATAATGGACCACAATACACATCAGGAGAATTCAAAGAATTTACGCTAAAATGGAAAGTCAAACACGAGACCAGCAACCCGTACCACACCCTAGAGGAAATGGTTTAGCTGAACGCGCTGTACAGACTATGAAGAACTGCTGTTGTGAAGATGAAACAGACGTAAGACTAGCGTTATTAAACCACAGAAACTCTCACAGAAAGGAACTAAGATCCCCAGCACAAAGTCTGTACAGCAGAAATTTAAGATCTTTAATACCAACTACAGTGACTGCCTTAAAACCAAAGATAGTAAAAGAAGTGTCGGCGACGATGAAGAAATTCAGAAGTGAACAAAACAAACGTGCAAGTGAACACTCAAAACTTACAGTTGGTGATGCAGTACTAACAAGAACAGACCTGTGAATGTGTTCCTCCCTCAGTAGCAGAAATAGTGCACCCGCGATCGGTAATAATCAAAGACCTAAAAGGGAACACGTACCGACGAAATACACAACATATAAAAAAGAGTAAAATTGACTTAGACAAAGTGCAATCTCCACTGGTGTTAAACAAAGACTTATTCGGTGACATGAAAGACAATAATCCGAACATTGGTGACAGTAGTCCGAATATAGATATCAATCAAAAGATGAAACGGACAAACAGACATCCATCCTCCCACAACCAGAGAGAAGAGAAGTAGAACTAGACAGCTTCACTGCAAGAACAACAAGAAGCGGCAGAATAGTAAAACCACCCAGTAGCTTGAATCTATAGAAAACTAAAACGGGGAGATGTGAACCAGCGACAACGATATTGTGGTAAAGCTGCCAGTTGTCCATGATCAATGACATTTTGTGTATATGTTAGCCTCAGATGCTGAATTTGCACAATTGTCGAAATAAATAGACATTTTCTGGTCTGTACAAATGAAAACAATCAGATGACGAAAACAGTTATTTTACTGGAGTTGAGCACTTACATTTGAACATTCTGCGAAATGGGTATTTCAAACTTGTTTAGTACGCGAACTGATTGACAATTATGTTATTTATATCCCATTTCCTTCCATTTTTAAGCATAATACAACCTAAAATGTAGGTGATTCCGTTCGGAGTTGTAGCTGTGAACTAATTAAAGGGGTTTTATCCCAGCAGTGTGTGGTGCCAGTATTTTGTCTGTCTGTAAGAATTTGAAAATGGCTAACGCTATAGCTGCCGTAGTCAACTCATCTGTGGACAAACATGCTTGCTATGATGCAATTGCAGCACACATTCAACGACCCAGCACCAATTTTATTTGCCCACTAACAGAGGAAAAATACAAAGATATTATAAGCGAAGTAAAAAGTAGTATTTCAAGAAAAGCTAATACCTTCGTTGGACTATCGCAAATTGAATCGATTTGAAGTTCTGAGTATTGGTGGAACAGATAAACTAATTCAAAAAAGAAAAGATGACCATCGACAATAAGATATTATTGTAGTGCAGCTGAAATACATGATATTCTAGAGAAAACACATCAAGACATCGGATATAAAAGGACATTGGGTATGGAAAAAGAGTTAAAGAAAAAATATTATAATATTTTCAGAACTATTGTTGAGGAGTATCTAAAACTGTGTTTGCAATGTCAACTAAAAAAGAAACTAAAAAGAAAAAGGACCTATTGTGAAGCCCTTATTAACTGAAAGTTTCAATAAAAGAGGGCAAATTGACCTCATTGATGTGCAGACAGAGAAAGATGGAGAATTTAAATCCATTCTCAACTATCAGGACCATTTAACTAAGTTTATCTTCCTCAGAGCTGAAAAAGTAACGTACCATTTAATGGATATCTTTTGCATTGTTGGTGCTCCGTGTATTATCCATAGCGATAACAGCAGAGAATTTGTTAATGCCGTTATCACCAATCTTGCAGAAATGTTTAATACCAAAATCGTTCACGGTAAACGACGTCATTCTCAGGGCCAAGAATCTGTGGAAAGGGCCAACCAAGATGTTCGTGACATTTTAATAACCTGCATTAACGAAAATAATACCACAAAATGAGTCTGAGTTATTAAGATTGGTGCAGCTAAAAAAGAATAGATCTTACCATAAAGGTATACAGAGAACTCCCTACGAGGCACTCTTTGGGGGGTACCGATGATAAATGGTTTAAGGGACCGCAATCTACCATTGCATTTGGTAGAAAATTTAGAAGAGGAGGAGGAAGTTGAACATTTACTGACTAAGAATCCGGAACCTTCAGAAGAAATGTCAAACCAAGTTCCCAACAAGGAAGAATGCAAAATAGAACTGAATTGGAAGAAATTTTTGAAAGTGATGTAGAGATTATCAGGTAAGCTCTAATTTTGTGTTAGGGTAATTCGCAAGTAGCACACTAGTAACTACTTGCAGCAAAAGAGAGCAAATCAAAGCAGGGCTTTGTGAAATGTGGCTGTAAGAAAAAATGCTCAGCTAAACATTGTACATGCTTTAATAGTAATGTCAAATGTAACAGTAAATGTCACAATAGTTTTCATGTTGCAATAAATAATTCATTATATTTTTACTTATTTGAATTGGATTAATAAACGAAGATAATAAAAATCTTACGATGCTTAATGAAGCATATGTAATAAAACTAACACAACAAAGAATCATCTCTTAATCCGCGAGTAATCACAATTAAATTTACGCGTGCGTGTTTACGATGTGCATTTAATATTCAATGAAAGAGTCGGTAACTCTCAAAATGCACGCTTGAGCCACACACCTGGGTAGGTATCACGATATCATAATAAAAGAAATTTACAGTCGGCGCTCCTGGGCAGTTAATCTCGAAATGGTGTATCGTATCCGGCGGACGCAATCGTTTACGGATGCACGAACTTGTGCTTTAATTTCGAACGTTTTTATTAATACTGAACGACGACGAATCTAGCTAAATACATATTTACCTGAAAAGATATCAAAGGTCAATAATAACGTCGAAAAAGCTATGGCTACTTTTTACACAAAAAAAACGTTTGAGCAGCACTGGATGTGATTTAAATGCCCCAGTTGAGTGAAGTTTACTGTAATGCGCAGTAAATGATAGTGAAACGTTGAACAATTGTGAGTTAAAAGAACTTGTTATATAAAAATTATATAATGTAAGGAATATCTTGCTGTTATTTAACAGTTGCAACTAAGTAACTAAATATACAGCACCGATAATTTACGTGAAATATCACAAGATAGCTGAAAGGTGTTAATTTAAGCCCTCACAAGAAAATAGGCGTCCGTTTCAAGATTGCGCCCGCAGATAAGCTTTTTTAAATGATATTTACGTTCAATTTTTGTAGACAATTCCTGCTTTATTATTATTATTCTTTCGGGAGGCGGACGTTTTGCATTTTGCATGAAAATTCACAAGAAGCATTCTCACGGCGTAATTATAAAATAACAATTCTTTATCTTTGTAAAATCCAGCGGAAAAATATTTTCTCTGTGACGGCGACGTTTTTATTCTCGTCCAGAAAGTGAGGCTTCTCCTCCTCTACCGACCGACGAATTGCTTCTCATTACGTTCTTAAATTGGCGTTTTCTCACTAAAAGCTAAGCACGTACCATGAATGTTTTAAGTTTAAATATTAATTTGTATATCAATATTGCTGTATATTATATAATGGTACACACATAAATATGTGGAGTAAAGAAAAATGTAACAAAAGTCTTTTGAAAATCCAGAAAAAAATTGGGTTACTACTTTTACCTCTGAGATAGGGTTCGTACTTACATTGAATGTCTTATGGTAACTGATCGTTCGCCATTAGAAAATTTTCTGATTTAACATCAGGCAATGTGAAAAGTTCCATACCCAAAATCAAATGATTTAATAAAGGTTCATTTTCGAAACGAAACGCAGCGCATGTAAAGTACAAGCGCTTTCAAAAGTTGCGTGGTTAAACATCGTAAGCGAGTCGCATGTTGGCAGTATACCGTGCTTTGTGTATCTTATTAAAGCCGCTTTGACACTTTAATAACGGTTATTTTAAAACTTATCGCCATTACGCCGCGAACAGAGGATTGGTATCAAGTTTTGGGATTTCAAGGCGAAATCACGTTACGTTTAGAATGTGGAGAAATCATATTTTACGTGCTAATGACCTTGTTCTGGCCGGATAATGTGGATGAATTTAAATTAAGCTCGTTTAACCCCCGATTATAACGCTGAAATCTTATTTGAAAATTTTATTACTAAGACAGATTTTTATTTGCAAGAAGGGAGATTAACAGAATTACCAGTTTCTTCTTGATAGCTCTTTAAAACTTTGGAAATTCTAACTAAGTTATCTATATTTCATGTTTCTTTTCACTTGCATAGCAGGTAGTAAAAGCATAATTATAGAAAACAGTAGCGTTTTCCTCATCAATTTCTTATTCATACGAAGTATAAGAGTAAATGCTTGCCGTTAATTAACTTGACCAAGACACCTTTCTGATACACATTCGTTCAATTACGGGAAAGCAAACAAAGTCACAATTGATTGGAAGGCCGCTTTTAATTGCCGCAAAATTGTAATGGCTAATTACTAAAGGAAATACAACGTTAATGAAGGCAATGATTTACCAAGTGCAGACATGCTCATTTAATCTAGCCATAAACATGTAAAATTATGTGCAAGTATTTTCCACGTGAAGATAAATTTACAACTCGTTAATTCTGTATTGCGCAAATTTAATATTAAATTATAGAGACGGTGACTCGCAGCCGAAGAAATAAAAACAAGTGCTTTCGTGTGCTTGAACGTGTCTCACTCGGCGTGACCAACACAAAAGCGACGTCGTTACAACACCAGCACTTTTCATATGTAAATGAGGAAAAGTCGTCGCAAAATTGGTCATCGCTTCCTCTCCGCCCGTTAGCTTAAATTTACAGCTATGTTCTTAAGCATTTTATTGTTTGTAACTTTTTATGCTGTGATGAAAGTCCCTTTCGAGATGGACGACTCTATCTGGATTCTTTTAATTAAAAAAAATCAATTCAAGTTGTTTCCTTTTCCATATATTTATACATACAGTATGGTTATTTCCTAGTACATAGAATGACAGCTATATGAAATAGAATAAAATGTATGCTGTTAACTCCCAGGCTAAACAGGCAATCTAAATACAACCCTAAAAACTCGTCTTAATTTATTAGGCAGCGAAGGCAATATATCTGAGCGATGTAATTAAAACGCATTATAATCTGAAGGTGCCGACAAATTCTTTTTCCGCCGGACTAAATCACGTAATTACAGAAACTCATTTGAATAATGGTGAGCACGAAATGATACTATCGTAAATGAATCATATCTTCGGGGAGAGGTGTAGTAAACGCGTAGGCTCGAGACCTAGATAAGAAATGAACACCTCCTGTATTTATTTGTGCCAGGTTTTCGCGTTCGTGTGAATGTTGCTAATTTGCAAAATTTCAGCCTTCGCCTTTGCTTTGATGAATGAACGATGTTGTTTCATATCGTTAATAGGGAACACGCGAATTCAATCTTCCCTAATGGGTAAAACAGATATGCTAAGAGTAAATTGGTAAAAAGAGTAAATTGGAAACAGGCAACGTGTATCAAAAGACATTGAGACAATAAACTATTTCCTTATAAAGAAAAGTTGATGTAGGAGTTGTTGACAGGACGGAAACTTATGATATCAATTCACGATCTTTTTACATTTGAACGTAGTCAAAATCTGACGTGAAAAAAATTATGACATTGTCACGTCACCTGTATTGGCTATGTTGCCAATACGTAAATAAACTTGAACTATAATGCCATGATCAAAGTAACTTAAAACAAATAACTAATTATTTAATTACATTTTTTAATCCTGTCAAAATGCCGAAAATTATAAGCGGGCAAATCATACAAGCCATAGAAAAGCCTACAATTATTATAAAAAGGATCGTCCAGATTTCACACGAGATGAAATTATAAGAAGGTTGATAGATATACACGGAGTAAGGCTTACGTAAATTAAATGAGTCCCATTATCTAATGTAGGTATATGTATGTTTTAGATTTCGCAAAAAACAATATCTAAAATTTTGAAAGCAGGACCTGACAATTTGAAAACATCTTCATCTGGCAGACGTAAAAAGACGGATACATTTACAAATTACATGTTTCGGAAAGATTTGCAACGACTAATTTGGCAATATAATTTGAAAATTGAATATTTCACTTTGGACAAATTACTTACAGATGCTCGCGATACTTTGGAATTTAAAGGAGCAAGAACACTTTATTCAAAATAATGAAATCTATGGGTTACAAACACCAAATGGTTAATGGAAGCAAAATTTTATGTGAACAAAAACACGTCGTTGCATCGAAAATTTCTTTTTTGGGCAAATTCTTACAGTTTCAAAATTCTAGTGAAAATATAATATTCGTGTACCTCGATGAAACGTCGATCTGCCAAAATGGGTCTGTTGTTCGTCGATGGATATACGAAAGAGATTTGAAAAGTAACCCAGTCAAAATTAAAAGTAAAGGGAAACGTTTTACAATTTTGCATGCGAGAACAAAACTTTGCTTTTTGGAAGAGTTGTCTTGTTACTTGACTCGACGAACAATGACAGAGACTACCATAAAAACATGAATGCAGGAATTTTTCAAAATTGAGTGGTTAATCAGCTTATTTCTGCACTAGGCAAGTTGCAACGAAAATGTGTGATGGTGATGTAAAAAAAGTCAAATGCAAGAGTGGTTGGTTAAACACAATATCAAAATTGAGGGCAAAATTACAAAAAAAACCAATTACGGGAATTAATTAAGCCTGCCCAATCAAATTAGTGAGCCATTGAATTAAACGCCAGTGTGAAACAAAATGTAAAATAACGAAACGATAAGAAAAGTTATAAAAGTAAAAAATGAAGAAAGAATACTAAACGTTCAGACGTAGGTAGGTATTTAAAGAAACTGTTCAATATGACGACCATTCTGTTCCACACATTTTTGACATCTTATTCTAACAGAGTCACAAACTCTATGAAGTGTGTTTCCGTTTAATGATCTTAGCACAACCGGCAGTTTGTTTGCTAATATGAAATGAAACGTCAGGATCGTTTCGTTATTTTATTTCATACCAGTACCTAAAGTGACATTTTTCGGATCATTTACAGGACAAAAAATGAAACTTTAAAGTCCTAGAACTTTTTGTAGGTTGTAGTGGATTTTTGTATTCTTTCCAAAGTAACAATTCATTCAATTTCGTTGCCATTCCTAAACACGTTCCCATCCTATGAAAATTGTTTACCGTTTACTACATTTTTACGAATTATTTACGCAAGATCCAAACTCAAAATTTCTTACTATAATAATTTAACTCATTAAACGTTCAGTATTAAATACAATTTTGTATTTATCTCTGCCGAAAAGATTTTTTTAAAGATACTCATAAGTAATTACAGCCTCGACTGGAAACGACTTGCTCGTACTTTTAATCGTCACTTTTCGACCTGGATTAATAAATAACTATTACAGTAATACTTAGCATATCTGTAAGCTTACATTAATCACTGGTGTTTCATTTCATGGCCTACTAATTTCATATTAGAGATTAATTTATGTTTTTGTTAATATCTCCTCTACAAATAAAAATTTTTCGGGCGTGTTGTACATCGTTGAAAAGCTCTTTTTAAGGACTATCTAACTAACTGAAAATCCAAAATGGCTGCCATAAGAAAAACAAAAGTTAACACTAATAACTTGAAAGCAAATGACATTCGGGGGTTCTTGTCTATGTCAAAAACTTTGTCTTAAAAGAGGTCACATTACCGAGTTATTAAGAAAAATTGAAATTGGGAAATTTTGTTTTTTTAAAATTATCTTAAAATTTAAAAAAGTTATGGTGAATTTGAAATGAGATTTGTCGCGAGGATTGAATTCTGCAAAACATTCCCCATTTAACCATTCCTCTATCTCTTCTAATAACCGAAATACCAATAGTGAGCCTCGAAATTGGGTCTCAGTGTATAATGCTTTTGCGCCATCTGCAGCGCATCGCTACACCATTGCCAGGCACCAAACTCGAATCCCCTTCAGAAATTCATCCCGGCCTCGAGTATTCACTCCTTCTGAGACAGCGAGGCGAAAATGGCTGCGAGCCCTATAATAAGACCATCTATGGCCTGAGAACGACAGTTCTTCGGTCTGAACAAGTCCGAAAAAAAAAACTTCTGGCTGAACAAGCCATCCTCACGGGTTGCACAAACCGATACACCTCTCCACCCGCTGCACAAGTAGCAAGATCCATTTAGCCACACCGCTGTGCACAAGATTCTATGAAAACACAAACAAACATTCTGTCTTTATTGTTTATTATCATATCTGGAGTCATATTTGTTCGCTTTGTGGCACAATTGTTGACTAAGAACACGCAAACAACACACCTCACCCCAAACTTTCTCAATGAAAAAAATAATTAATCATTAAACGTTTGTTCAGGACGATATTTCTCGTTTTCATGGAATACTTTGTACAGCACAATTGAACTGGCAACATTGGCAGTGGCAGCTTTCAAAAACGTAACCACAAAATTAAAAACGAACGTCAATCAAATTTCTGAAATGTATTTTTTTTGTGGTACCCACAGAAAGTCACCCTTACACGGCCTACTCTGAATGTAAAGGAATCGTGAACAGAGTATAAGTAAAGCACGGATTTAGCCCACAACGTATACGTTGACTCATGATCTAAAAATACACCTAAATCGGTTCTTTCCTTATAACATACATAAAAAGACAAATCTTTGGCATAAAATTGATGTTATTCATAATCTATTTTAGTAGTTACTAAGCTTAGTACTCTGTTAGATTGTAAGATACCAGAGTGTGTTGTAAATACGTAAACGTAATATTCTAACTGGGTACTAAGTTTAATAGTTACTAAAACCGATTATGAATACGGCTGAACAACTGTAATCATCTACTTTAGTATTAACAGAAAATAGCACTAATCCAAATCAATGTTTCCATTTATTTCTTCTTTTGTGTAAGTTATCGTATGCAAAGGTATAAAAAAGCGCATTCGTTTTTATACGTACACATTTCAGTAATTTGCGGCCACGCTATTTGCATCGAGGAGATTAAAAACCCATTAATTTTTTTTTACAAATTTCACTTACACACTGTTTTGTAAAATGTAAATTTTCGGTATCGATCGTGCGCACCAGTTACCGAGAATTATGAATAGCTTTTTAATCACTGGGAACTTTTTAAAGGCGATGCGCCGATTACGAGAATCGAACTCCTTCGGGATCAAGGAAAAAAGCAGAAAACGTCGAAAATTTACATTCCGTGGCTCTCCGGGCTCTTGACGCAGTTTCAGGTGAATTAACGGAAACAAAAAAGGGGCCGTATGAATTAATTACCGTGTTGTGTAGAGTCATCTTCCTCATTCGTTACAGTTTACCAAAAAATTAAATTAATATTTTTATGACAAAGTGAAAAAGCATGTCCAATGTATAATACCATTAAAAGTACTTTTTATGCAAGCTCCGACTCTTTGTTCTTTGCACGTTTTCTACTAAGAATATATAACACCAGTGAGGTTTTGACCGTTTTTCTCCAGGATATATTACTGAAGTTATTCGCTGATATTTATATTCAATAACGCGTTAATTTTTTCTACGTAATTACATTACTTCACAGGTAGTTGTTAGTCGTACAGGAAAAAGTTTTTAATAAAGATGTAATAATAATGTTAGAAGACTCTATTTACAACAACCGAACCAAATACCTGTACATTTTTTAAATTCATTACAAAATGTAGCCTTTTTTTGAATAGAATTTTCGACCTGCCATAAATAATAATTAATTATTGTTTTCACAGACAAGAAAAATTGTCAATTACCTTTATTAGGTGTTATTGAAAGGTAGTAGTTTAGGTTTCGAGATATACCGAAATAAACGTGAGAGTATAATATCCTGCAATTAATATTCATCGTATACATCGGCCTTTTCGTATCATTAAAAAGCAATTACCTTCAAATATTAAAATACGTGGAGCAAATGGAATGGGTCAAATTTCCTGTGACCGGGTCAGGTAAAACGTGGAAAAAAGAAAACAGGGGATAATTTTTATTCATGGAGGACGCGCGCGATGATTAGCATTTCAAATGAGCTTAAATTAAATCTTTTAAACGCCTCCTTAGGTCCGTCTTGGCCAAATATACGCTCTCGAAAAAAAAAAGGCGCTCGAGAAATGCTGTGGAAGTGAGTAATTAAGTTATTGAAATTCTAACCAGCGGGTACTTGTACAGAAATAAATCTTGTGAAGCGGCGAGGAAGGTAAGTGACTGGTGATGTATCTTTTGTAATATCTAAAGACCACCTAGTTTATCCTTTAATTACGGACCCTTGTTACTGTGAAATGTAACCCTTTTCTATTGTCTTTACTTAATTTTCTACAAGGGAAGTTATTTATCAGCTTTCACCCTCTAGTGGAAAACATTGCCTTAAGTTATTAACATTACAATATAATCCCAATCTAGTCAATGATTCACATTAAATACGAAATTGGTACGTCTTCTGATACGCATCAGTTTGTTCTATTAGTCGACGTGAAAACACAGGGAAAGTTTTCTTTCTCGTGTCGTACCAAAACACAATGGAAAAGATCAAATCAATTCGACGTTAACAGCGTTGCAGGGCGTTAAAGTGCGAAATGATTTGGATACAAATCACACCGCGCTGTCACATAATTGCGTTGACTGGATGTTTGGCCAACAAAAGACACGTAAATGGGGTAGAAATGACAGGCTATTGTTGGAACCCGAACGAAGTGCTCGAGTAGGCGCTCAGATTCGATTTGAATTCCGTTCATTGTAACGTATACAGAGTCAGGCCAAAAATTAGATTTCACGAATCGAGTTAACAAGTTAAATTATTAACTGCTATTGATTCTTGTTTTGGCCCCTTTATGTAGTCATCTAAAGCAATGTTTAATGTCATTCCTTATTTTATTTAACCGTTCTTTTGTTAGAATAATAATTGATTACACAGATAATAGGAACGAGTAATCAATATAAAAATGAACTGCAATTGCTCTAACAATCAATCATGCACGGACGTGATTAATTCAGATGCACATGCCTTGTGCTTCATTTTATTATTTTGACAGATTAATGAAACATAAGGTAAGTAAAGGAAAGCTCTTTTGTAGAAATTTAAATTTATTAAATTGTGCATGTAAAAAATGAGAGCAGAATAATGTAATAAGTAATAACAGACTACATTTAAAGTAAGTCTTAGTAAAGTAGGGGTTGTTTTTCTTGTCCAGTTAAATATAACTTGATACAGAAAGGGTTGCTATTAACTAAACCCAATATATCTAATAAAATGACTTAAAATCGATTGAAGGCTCATAAGTGAATGGAGTTATGTTAAATTGTTAATGCTGAAGTTCAATATGTCGACTCTTAATGATAGTTTTGTAGCTACACAAGTACCTGGCAATCAAGTGGAAAGGGAATTTCAAAAGAGATTAATTCTAGCAAAGTGTTCCACATCAAATTTATAATTTTCGTTAATAACCTTAGCGCAAAACAATTTACCACATAATTATAAACCATTGGCCTGATATAGAGGAGCATTACGATTTTTATTTCGTCGCAAAAAAAGTTCGTTAAGCCTCGTTGATTTCCATTCCATTCGCCACGAAATTACATCTTTTTTCGTGGGCCGATTTTATAATCGCCTTCTGTGATGGAAATTTTATTAAAATTAAGCTTTTACTCCACAAAATTAGAGAAAAAAAAAACATGTAGAAAAAATTTAATTGGTAGTCAGTCACTTACTGAAGCCTTTTTGCATGAATCTAAATTTACTTCATAATAGCAATAATTAATCAGTTTAATTACATTTAGCTTCATGTCATTCCAAATTTAATTTGAGTTACAAGCAATTTTATTTAATCAACAATGACGAAGAGTAAATCATTTGCAACAAAGTTAGAACTTTTAAGAAGGAAAAGTAATTCAAATTGTGTAAGTTTCAACTTCGGGGCCAGTGTTCATCAGGATTGTTTTTCCGAATCGAAATCTAAATCCGGAAAAAATACACTTCGACGTTTTGATTTTCGATTACATTTGTAACCGAAACTCCGGCGGCAATTAAAAACAATTATTTTGAAATTATGTGGGGGGGGGGGGTCGTTTCGACGACGCCGGATAAAAACACGGGACATTTGCATAAGCCCGCGAGAGGCGACGAGAAATTCTAATTTAGATTAAAACTTTATGCAAGAACAATAGCGAATATAAAAGGAAAACAAATAAAACTCGGAGCAATTAGTACGGCGGGATCTCAACTTTTTCCCCAAACAAAAAACGGGATATTATCCTTGCGAACGCATTCCTTTACATAAAGATTAAGGAAATATTCATGTACTGAATTATTCATACGATTTGTTTAATTGTATTTCGTTTTCAATTCTTTACGTAAAGCTTTTATTGTCTTAATTACTATTTCTAATAGTTTTTTTTTCAAATTTGTTTTCAAACATGTGGTATTAAGTTCTGGAACTGGGTCGACGTTTTAGTTTCACAAAAGTTGACGCTCATTCATGTATCCCAAATAACAGGTTCTATTAATCTTAAATTTTGGTTTCAGATACGTCCCGATAATGAACTAAACTGATCGAACCAAACCGTGAATAGGAGGTCGCTATACGAATGCGTAAAAACAAACCGGTTGCATTACGACAATCATCGCGCTGAAACTAGATTAAAAAATGACGTACATGTGTCTGCTCGGATTACCATATAATGAACACTGACTGCACATTAATCAAGCTCGTCTGTCGATATTTCTAAAGGACCGACCGAAGGTCTTTCAACCTTAGATGTGTTTACAGGCACTGCCGTATCCTTTTCCTTTCCCTCATTGTTCCAGCTAATGCCGTTTCATACTTTGATGGCGTCGCTTTGTACAAGTTAAAAGCTTTCGGTTCGTTTCTTACGCATTGTATTTGCGTGTATATAGCCAGGGAGGGCATTTTGCGTTAAGAATTTCCACCATGAATAAAACATTTAATATTAATAATACGTAGGCCCCTATTTGTGGGAACGAATGTTCTTTTATAAATGCAAATTATGTTGTTTCTCTGTTTTAGTCGAAACATATGTCACAATTATCTTTCAAAAAAGAGCAAATTTTGATCTATAACATAGAGAGAAATGACAAGGAGGTGGAGACATTATTAACGAAATTGTTGAAAATTAATTACAATAAATTCTCGTAAGTGTGAAGAAAATGTTTCAATATTTCGTTGTATAAAATTCTACATCTTATGTAAAAATTTACTGCAACAAACTGTGAGGATTTTATTTTTACATTTTATTATATAAAGTTCTACACGTTGTGTAAAACTATAATAGAATTGTAATGAAAAGTTTTCTTCAATTTGAAAGTGATTGATTAAATTGTTAACTCGTTAGAAAAAAATACCATCTTACACAATTTGTTGAATAGTATTGAAGTGGGGGTGTAATCACGTGATTATTTTCGTCTTCTTACTGGCTTGTCTGTGTTTGATTGTCACCTGTTTTATTTATAATGATTCAATTTGTGAAAGATAAACCGTCTGAACGTGAATTTTGTACACTGCTGCACAAATTATTTGAAGGTAAATACAGAATTCTGTCGTATTCCAGCCTGTGAATTTCTTCACAAAATCTGCACGTATCACAACAAGGTCGAACCCACATCTTTAGTTGCTCAATTATGAGCGGTTCCGAGCATTAGGTTGTGACCTTCTTGCTTAGGAATGTATTACTGTATTAATATCCAAACACATCAGCATATTCTTGAAGTTTGCGAGTTTTGATATATCTATAAAAAGTTGATGTGTATATAGAGAACAGAAGAGGTCCTAATATTGACCCTTGTGGGACACCTCGCGATACTAACCGCTTTGTAGATACAGAACTATTTAATTGTACGTATTGTACCCTGTTAACTAGATAGTTCCCTATTAATGTAACTCCAGAGTGTGACAAACTGAAGAATGTTAGAACAACGTTGCTTTTTATTTAGGTTATGAACTTTAATATTTTCATTTCATCAATTGTTTTAAAAGACAATTTGTGATGATTAGGGTTAAAGCTGGAAGTGGCATATAAATTCTTCATATTTAAGTCAGCAATAAACATTAGGTGTACCGTCTATAAAGAAATTGTTAATGTCAGTAGCATGCAGTAATCAACTGCATGATGGCGAGTTGCAATTTGGATATTTCCAGCAAGATGGTGCAACGGCCAATGCTGGTGGAGATGCTTTAAATTTCCTTCAAGAGTTTTTTGGAGATTGGATAATCAGCAAAAATATGGCCTCCGCGATCTTGCGATCTAACTCCTTTGGATGTCTTTGTTTGACTTTACTTGAAAAATTCAATTTTTAAAACGACCGTTAATGATTCACAGGAATTTATTCAAAGAATCATCGAAAAGTGCGATGAAATAAACAATTCTCCCCACATTTTGCAAAATGTTATTAATGGATATCGCAGAAGAGTTAGAAAATCCCTCGAAGAAATCGGAAGCCATTTTCAACATCTGTTCTGAATTTACGTTCAACGTTATTTTCAATATTTTATTTTGTTTGGTTTCAAATACGTAATAAATCGTAATTATTGGTTATGAATCGATGTTGTCGTTATGTCTAGTTTAAATATCAAGTTGGCGTTTACTGATCAACTAAGAATCGTACGTGAATATGTGAAAAAATGAGAGCAATACTAGATGGGAATACTTTTTGTACACATGTTGCTACCAATTCCTTTAGGAATGCAAACTACTACCTCAGAAGTTAAGCCTCTCTCTTTTCTTGAATAGTGTTACCTCCTTGAAAGATTAACATTAAGACTTTTTAAAATTAAACGTCCTAACTCCGTTTGTTGTAAACGAATGAGCGCGAGGAAATATCAAGGAGTTGAAAAAGTGTTAGAATTAACTTCAGATTTTTATGTGTGTTCCTTAAATGCTTTTTTATTTTCTATAATATTTAATTGGATAAAATCAACATATTTGAAACCGGGAGGTATAAAACATTTATGTACGAGCCAAACCGCCCCCCTATGAGAAGTAATTTATGTTAATTTTCTTACGCTTTCTTGAACATTCTTACTTTCAATGCGGTTATGATGATGTCTTCCCTTCCTATGCTACATTATCTATTAAACAAACTTATCCTTCCGCAAGTTCCGAAGTTATTCATGCCAGGATAATGGACGCTAATCCGTTAATTTCTCAAGGCATAATACGTAAGCCAGACACTGTAATGCCTGTATTGCTAGATATCTAATATGCATATGAAGTTTTGCTCTGAATAATAATGCAATATTTCACGAATCATTATTATTCCCCTTTTTTATGTATGTAAGTATGTACTATACACAAAAAAAACAATTAACATTTATATATACAAATTGTTACTAAAATAAAGACACCTACAATAAATAGAAAATTTGTTTGTAGAATAATGTGCAGAAATCATCACAGACTTAGATATAGCTTAAAATAATGTAACTTACTTAATGGTACATTTAGGCATTTGAATTTACTTTTTTATTTAAAGTTCTTTTTATTCAAGGTTTTAGGCAAGAGCAAGCGCAGCATTAAAAGATGCTGATTTGATTTACTTCTTGTGATTTACCTATAACAATTAAGGCATATTTTTGATTAAAGTAAGTTTTTTGGATTAAATTGTTCTTATAAAGTTGTTCTGTTGTGGGTAATAAAGATATTTATTATTATTATTATTATTATTATTATTATTATTATAATTTTATTATTATTATTATTATTATTATTATTATTAATAAATGGATGCAAAATCTCTTCCCGATATCTAAGTGCTTTAGTGTGTCATTAAAAATATTGGACCTAACAATCTTCTTCGACTTAAATCTATCTAAAACATCAATTTTTTGTGGACAGAGTGGGCCTTCATGAAAATCTGAGGGTTTTCTGTACTCTAGATCCTCATATTTTGTCATTGTCAATATTGTTTTAAAAACCAATGACAATTGACGCCTTGGTTCAAAATCTACTGGAAGCAATTCATGCATTGCAATCAAACGATATAGGAACATTTGCAAGTCCTTAGAATAGTTCTGCAGGTCCCGACAGAAAGATCAACTTGTTGTGACAGGTGACGGATGGAAGTGCGAAGAACAATCATAATTTGTATCACATTTTCAACCACCTCATCAATTCTTCCTTTAGGTCTACCTGATGCCTGTTTTCTAGCCACACTGCCAGTTTCTCTGAGTACAGAGTACTGAAGAGTACTGAAGTTGATTAACAAATTTGTGGTACAGAAATGGAGTTTCTGGAAATTTTTGCTGAAATTCTGCAATACAATCAGGAATAGAATAGGTTCATTCGCCATTGATTTTTTGGGTGTTTCGAAAGTAGGATTCAACCATAAAAGATTTTTCTTCCAATGTGAAAACCATTGTAAAATCAAATCAATAAAACGTTTTTTTAAGTTATGTTTGTTTACTTGCCTCTTTAGGGTACGGATTAAGTAACGAACATACGTGAACATGCGAAAAAATGAGAGCAACACACTAGATCGGAAAACTTTTTGTACACATGTTGTTATCCAGAAAGTGTCAAACATTTCTATCTTCAAAGGAGTTTAATATTCAGAATATGAAAGAATGTTTACTGTTGACGCAGTCACTTGTATCATATCTTATATTTTAACTACTCCAAAGAGAGGAACACATTTTTTTTAACATTGCATCTTTTATCCCTCATTCTTTTGTGTAGAAAGAATTCCTTTTTGCACTAGAATATTAAGCTAAACTGGAGCAAGTGGAATGAAGATAAAGATATAAAGATGTTCATACGGCCTTGTCAATATTTCCTGATAAAGTTTGTATCATCTATGGTGTCATTTTTGTCACTTTTTGTTGCTATTTAATGCGCAAATAAAACGACAGTTTCATTTTAAAGCAAGCATTCATCAGCTGGTAGGTATATACTAGTCATAACTTGTAATGACAACGTCAATCAATCCTTTCCTTCATACATGAGAACTTACTAATAGAGTAAAAGTAAATAAGTGTGAACTAACGCCTTTAGGATAGCATTTTTACTTTTTTGGATTAAATGCGATGATAACTTTCACCAATGCAGACATATTTTACTTTTTAGTGCAACTTATCTCCTACTTATTGAATTAACGAATTATGAATAATACGTTTACTGTATGGTATTAACCAGGAGTTGTTGGAGTACAATTATTTTATCTTTTTCTAACACTTATTTTTAGACGCATATTAATCAGGAAAAGATAACAAAAACACTAAATTTGTTAAGCATTACAACTTTTCACAACCTCATCTACGTATGTAGTAACACCGATTAGAGGATAACAATTTATCCCAACAAATTTTATACTTTAAGATAAAACATTTTACGAATACCTTTCATACGCAGTAGCAATAAATTAAAACTATTTGATGTGATTGCCTTAAATGTATAGCTTTGGACAGCTTAATTGCTGCATATTTCCCAGTAAGATGTATGCTATCGGTTCTAAGGACGACGGGGAAAAATAAATTACTGCAGTAAAAAAACTTACTAGAGTGTAATCAATCTCTGTTAATCTCCGAGTAAATAAGCGAAATAAAAACTCTCAAATGTGATAATCTCCACGACAAAATACTTCCGCTAATTGCCTCGATTTTGTAACCGGCAGATACAATTTCGCGGCGCACAAATCTCCAGAAAAGTAATGCCGAGCTAACGGCTCGTGCATTAGATGTTTCCCCTGTTCCGGGTCCCGACAGTAAGATATAAGATTCGACGGGAAATCAATAGAGATAATCGCTGATTTCTTTAATGGTTTCCAGAGATTATCGTGTTTTATATCGGGGATTACATTTGATTTTTGGAAATCATTTATTGATGGATTTCCCGTTGCCACTTAAATATGGGCGAAACGTGTCGAACCGCTGAAAGCCTGAAAGACTTTTAAGGTGAAAATTAATGTTTCAATGCTCAAGGAAATTTCTCTTTCTTATTCCTCTAAGAGCTAGTGAATTGTTAACAAATCATCACTCATTTACATCATAAAATTAAATTTATTAATTAATTACGCAGGGTATAATTGAATACCATCACAAACCATCATGGATTAATTTAATTTATCTACTACATGCGTAACTAAAAGTTAATGCTAACGGAATTGTAACTTCTTAAAAGTAGTCCCTACAACTTAAAAAATACGTTTTTTTGTAATCATCCATCCTTACTTTGTAGGGATGTTAAAGTTCTTTTGCTGTAAGTAACCAACGAGTAGTAGCTGAAATAAAACGACGGAGCCTAAAAGCTGTCGGTAAGCTTTATCCTTTATCGATGCAAAGCTCTCGAACTCTGACAAAAACAACCACCTTCCATCGAGAGCGTTAAGAAGAGCTTAAGAAAGAACAGGTCACGGGCCCTCAAAATACAGCTAAGAGAAGAGGTCACCGGATACTTCCGTGCGAAAGGATAAAACAATACGCAGGTGCTTTGATATACGCCGTAATTAATTAAATAGCAAGTTTCAAAGCCGAAGTAATTTCTCAGAGTGTACTTGAAATGACCGCATCAATAAACTTTTATCTCCGCCGGAACATAAATAAAAATATACGTACGTAACGGTCAGAAGGCGGGGGGAATTGCTGCGATTGATTCGGACAAGCAAAGATAGTTTCGGGGGGTCATTTCGGCCTTATACAAACGGGACGTAAAGCTTCGAAAATTTAAGAATTGGGTCACGGTATCAATTTGTTTTCCGCAGTGCAATCGGTCTTATGGAACTGCACATAAAACATTCTCTAGAATATATTTTAAATCTCGGCGGATTTAATGTTGCGACTAAGTCAGTAATTTATAGATTTAAGAAATTACGTTGTGATTACATTGAAAGCTGCGTACTAATTAATTTAGACATGTTGCATTTCCGAGTGATTACACGAGAATTAATTGTCGAACTACATATCGAATCGGTGAACCTCGAGTATGTTTTCAGTTCATTGGCGGTTATGATAGACGTCAGCTTCAATTTCAACAAAGATATATCCCGCAGGGAGTAGAGGTACTATAACTAACTTGCCGCAGCAACCGCAAATGATACCTTCCTGCTACAAATCAGCTAGATCAAAAGACTTAGGACGCGTACAATGTTGCACATGCTGGTCCTAACTGTCCGCAGTATCTATTATCATAACTGTGAAACCGTGCGTCGTTGTGCAAGCCGTTGTTGCTATACTCGTAATTCATGCATTTTCAAATTGTTAATAGTAACAATTACGTTCTGTAATATGTACAACGTCTACGTGATCATGGCTTGCGGTTGCATGTTTAACAGAAGTACAATAAAACAATGAAGTTTGTTCCTTTGATGAAGATTAATAGATAGATTATATTTTGTAATTAATTATATAATGTGATGTATATTAAAATATACAAATAAAATCTAGTAGGCGAGGTTTTCAAACAAATTTCATTTTTTTATATTTGATATTTGCAGGATAATTCTCTTATGTGATAATATTAATAAGTGAAACCTAGCCGATTACACCCTGTATGTAATTTTAAATTCTATTTAGGTACTTCAACTCGGTTTTGTTACATGAGTTACTCTGTAATACTCTAATAGTATTACTTAATGTAAGCTCCTTATTGAGCAGCCGTTGACTGTTAGTATAGATTATAACTTTGAAATGTCCATAGTTTGTCAGATGTGTTTATTGAACCAATATACTCGTATAGTAAAGTACATATACTGAAATTGTAAATACGAATATATTAAGGTGTGTAGCCTTGTGTTTAATGAATGTTGACTGCAAGAAAATTCAACTTTCTAGAAGTTAGTAAGTAGCATTATCCGCAGAAAAGAAATATGAGAGCACCTTGTGCATAAGCTTGATAGATAAGTGGCGGAGCAAAGTACGAGATACCATTACTTCTGTTTAAACATATCATGCACACAATGCAATAGCGACGCTTTACTTACCTGCATTGCAGAGAAATTATGTGCAATACAAATCCATGTGGTCGATAACTACGGACCGTATGCGTATTTGTGAATTCAACTCTCGTAAAATATGAACGGACGTTGTTGTCTTTTGGGCATCCGCAATAAGTTTTATCGACCTAATTATAATTACATGATGATGTTGTATTTTATAGCGCATTAACTTTATAATTCGGTGCTACTATATTTAATGGTTCCAAATTAGTTTAACATAACTCTATTTTATATTATTAATTAATGTTAGCACATCCTGCGGTTCAGTGTGCTGTGAACTCTCGTTACGTATTAATTTTCTAAGTGTTTTATGTTTTCTAATTAGTGCTTAACCTGTCTTCAAAATAATCCAGCAGAAATTAATTTAAAAACCATCCCCTATTTTTGCGGCGACATTAACGTCGAGAGAATAGGCCTCGTATGATAATATATGCATCCTGAATCAGGACTCGCGAGTCCTGGCAACATTTAAGCTCGGTCACCACCTTTCAGCGTTTACGACCATTAGCGCTGCATCTGATAGCTGCACGAGTAGATTATTTTTAATTCATGTCTATCCGTTCTTGCAGATTCATATTTTAGCTCCAGGGCACATCCATGTTTCAAACGGGGATTTATAAATATTATTCCATCTACTCTTTATACGTGTATAGAAGCGATGGGGTTATAATAATGCATTTCCGTTACAATTTTGACTTATCCCATTCGATGTATTATAAATTATAAATAAGTTATAATTTCAGGTTGTATGGTTGAGTTTCCGGGCTTTGTTTCTTCACACGTCAAATATTAAGTGCTTTATTGATTGGTGTAACGCGGAACTCACTTAAGGTATTAATTTATTTCTATTTATTTAATTATATACGTAGCCCGTTTAAAAAGTCTTTAGATTTTTCTTTGCAGTTGACAGCAAATTGCTGCTTCCACTGACACCAAATGATTATCCTTGGAAAAAAATCAAATTGAAAGCCGCCTGATATTCAGCATACGGATTGATTTATAACGTGCAATAAATATGACCAGCTATAGATTAACATTTTCTATAGTGGCCGCGTGCGGAAATCGGTTTATTTAAAACCGGCCATAATTTACATTTCCGGATTATGTGACTGATGGTAAATATTAAATGCTGTGTTAACGCAGAGTCGGGAAAGTATCATAGATGATATGTGTTTTCAAAAACTTCAGTGCATCATAAGCGGATATGACTAACTACCCCCCCGATAATTAGTTTTGTTGTTAATGACGTCGATGTGGAAGTTTTAGTTTTTTATGTGTTTTGAATACAAGTTGAAAGCAAAAGTTAATTAGGGAGAGGCGCAGTAGATTTGATTAATTGATAATTATCACAGTTACCAGGGCGATTCTTTTCGAAAGAGGAAAAATAAAATTCCAAAGTGAATATCATAAAATGAATCGTATGTATTATAAAGCCTCTGCCTTTAATTGAGCCCATAAATAGTACTCAAGAAATGAAGCAAACTTTATTATAAAACAGTAACACTGGTCAGTGATTTAAATGGTTTAAATATCTTAGCTGAGTCACAGGTTGAGTGCCATTGATTTTTACTACGAATGCGCCGAGATGTGTATGTTGGACTAGGTCAAGTTCGTCGTCCGTAAGAAAAAATACGATGTTTTCGGTCCACTAGGTGCAGACGTTCTTACGACAATTGCAATTACTTATTATGTAATCATTTCTGGTATTATTTAGTTGCGTAATTTACGCTTATGTTATTTTATTCAAAGTAAAATTTAAAAGCAAACTGTTTGAATTCGTAGCGCCAGTTTTTATTTGTACGAAATATATACCAAATATATATGCCAAATTTTTAACAATAAAAAATGAAAGTCTATTCCAATTTAATCAATTAAAACATATTTATTATTATTATTATACATTTTATAATATAACATTTAGCAATACACCGACCTATTCTCAAAAATAACAAGAGTAATATATTTATATAAATATTAATCCATTTTATTCAGTTAATGAATTTCTCTGTTATTCTTATCGTTAGTGTTATGCTGTTTTTGTGACATGAACTGTTTATTTTTACTTTATTACTATGAAAAAAAATTATAATGAATGCATGGGCAGTGACAATTACATTATAAATTTGATCATCTCCAATAAGAGATTCGAATAAATGATATGGTGATATGATATGATTATATGCCTATTTATTATTATGAAAAAAATTGACAATTAGGTGTTTCTCGAAATTTTCTATTTTAAACGAATGTCGTCGGTCGTCTAGCAAATGTTTAAACGTCGAAAAAGAGCGGCGGAAGTAATGGGCGTATATTTTAAATTACTTACAATATATAGATCTAATTCAATATCATCGTCATCAACAAATTCCCCATTCAAAATTTTAGACATTTTTGACAGAATTTTGAATCCTTTATTTTTAAGTTAAGTTAATTTTGAGTTAAGCTTTTTAAAAATTTATTCTCCAGTTCCTGCATCAGCTGATTTTTTAAGGCATTTGTTTATTAAATTTACTGATTCAGTCAAAAGCAGGTCTTTTGATTCTAATTCCTTTACTTTAAGTAAATTATCTAAGGACACTTTTGTCCATTTTCTTTTTCTGCTCATTGGTGAATAGGACTTTTCCAATAATCGGAAGAGCCATGATCATCATGGTAACTAAATTCTCTTGTTTAAATAAATTATTGAAAGTATCTACGCCATTATCAATATAGTGTTGCAGTTGATTTTTTGTTTTCCAAACGTTTCTTAAAGACTTAATTTAATAATTTGTTTACATTTTGTCATTAATAAGTTGTTTTCATGGCTATTAATGTAGTGGATGCAGCAAGAGTAATTGCTTTGATTCAGGATCGTCGGTCTCAACGTTACGTTGCACAAGTTCTTGGAACTTCTCAATCACGTATCTCCAGAACGTGGAGGCGATTCTTGGAAACTGAATCTAATAATCGACGCCCTGGAACAGGTCGTCAAAGATATACAAGCGCTAGAGATGACAATTTTCTTATCCTAACGATTCTTCGCAACAGGAATTTGACTGCTGTTCAAGTCAGAAATCGCCTTACAGAGGTTCGATATATGCATGTAAGTGACAGAACGATCAGAAGACGCTTTAATGAAGCTAATTTAATGGCAAGAAGACCTGCACATGGCCCAGAGCTTAACACACAGCATAGAGTAAGGAGATTTGCATTTGCGCGTGAACATGTTCATTGGAATATGGGGTAGTGGAGTCAAGAACTTTTCACTGATGAGTCTCGCTTCTGCCTACGAGCGCCAGATGGTCTTGGAAGAGTGTGGAGAAGGACCGGCGAACGGTATTCTCAATGTAATATTGTTTCCAGAGTATCTTTCAACGGAGGTTCGACTATGGTGTGGGTCGAACGCATGTACATACCTTGTTGTAATAAATAGGGGAGTTATTAACGCTCAGAGGTACATTGAAAATGTTCTTCAAAATCATGTGACACCCTTTTCCCCTTTTATTGGCGACAATTTTATGTTGATGCACGATAATGCACGGCCACATGTCGCCAGAGTTGTTAATGAATTTCTTGACGCTGTTGGTGTTAACCGAATGCAGTGGCCCCCGAGAAGTCTCGACATGAATCCCATCCCATGTTAGGAAGGAATATTAGAGCTCGCGTCCCTGCCCCAGCTACCCTAGAAGAATTATCAATGGCGGTTCAGCAAGAATGGGATCAGTTTGACAATTTAGCGATTAGGCACTTGGTGGACTCGATGCCACAATGTATGCAGGCTGTAATACAGGCTCACAGAGGCAATACTCGATATTAATTAATTAGGAAGATTGAAATTTTGCATTTTTCTTTAAGTTACAGTTTCATCAATTTTGCAGTTTTTATTACTTTTATTAAAATCTTGTTTGTTTTATTGATTTTTGGCCTTATTTGATATATATCAACCAAGAAAACTATAAATAACTATTATCAGTCGAATATTATATAAAAAAAATTATTGTTGCAATGAATTACACAAACCTCAAAGTGAGTCGCTTTTTGTGCCGGTAAGTGTAGAAGTAGATTCGTCAGACAATTCTAAAATTAAATTCATTTACAAGAGGGAATTGGTTTCTGATTTCTTCGGCACATCTGTGAATACCATGTGACAAATAAGTCGTATGAATTAAACTAGGAAAAAATATTTTTCAATTTGCTGAGGCTTTACACATGTAAGGGGCAGCGTCTGATAACATCAATATTATTTTATCATGTAGTATTGGATTAGGCAGGAAAAAAATAGTTAATCCTTGATGAATAAATCGAGTTTTATCTATTGCTTACAACTTATTAAGCCGTTATTTGCCGGCTTTTTCAGTATCAAGGCAACCAATTAACAGATTAGCAATACATCGACCAGAAGAGTCTGTAGTTTCATCCTCATCAAAATAGAGCAGGTGGTTACCAATCAATGAAGAATTTCGATATTTACCTCGGTGTAAATTTGGTCCACATAATTCTTCCTTAATGTACTTTCATCGGGAACATGATGTCGGGAATGTTTTTGAAGAAAACATTTTAATTTCGTATTTTGTAATTTTGATAATGGAATATTGGCGCTTAGGAATGCCTCACACAACTCCTTGGAGAACTCTTGTTCCGCCATATTTTTGTCCATGGTTTTACACATGACACCTTAAAATAAAAAGAAAACATTATATTACAAATTATGTTGCAGGCTTTAAAAAATTTAGCTAAATTTTAAAATCATCAAATGTTTAGAAAAACATTTACAAAAAAACTTTTCTATGCCTGTACGAGTTAAAATGAAGTAGCAGATAAGGTAACTGAAATGTTCAAAAAAGAAAAAATTGTCGCGATTTCATCGCCTGTGAATAATTATTGATACTTTTCCTAGGTCGGGTAAAATATAACTACATATTTGTGGACGTTTTGTTAAAAAAACAAAATCAATTTATCTAAATATTGGAAGACGTATTTACATTTTTTCCGCATGCTCTACAAAATGCTTTATTTTGTGAAACTTGGTCTTCGTTGAACACCAATTTCGATTAATTTTTTATCCACGAGTACACTAAACTTTGTATTTTTCATATATTGAACTGCACACAATAAACGAATCAGAACAGATAAATTGGTTTTGCCTCAAGCAAGCCATTTTAAAAATTTTGTAATTAAGCCTTTCTCAGAAATCTGTACTTTTCAGATCACATCCTTATAAATAATTTCTCGAAAATATTAGCAGGTAACTACTAATCGGAATGAAAGAGTTGTAAACGAATTTAAGAAGGAAACGCTCAACAGGATACTAATTCTTTTTAACTTGAACTTAAATTTTTAATCGGAAATTTGTGATTTGAAGAGAATATGCACATATCTGCAATATTTCCTAAAATATGCACGAAGTTGCCTTTTAATCAAAAAACCTTAGATATGCATAGAAAACAATTTACCTTTTAATAACAAATATGCATTTTACATATAATCCGAGCCTTAAATATAATAGACCAATCTTTTGATTTTATAATAAAAATATTAGTTTGATGTATTGTCGTTTGGCTACGCATTTCTTTGTTCTGAAGGATGTCGTTTAAAAATAAGAAAACCAGGAGTTTTGTGCTTATTTGCTTAAAGTTTAGAAGTCTGTGTTTAGAATGCTCATTATGATTAAGAGTGTTGTGTATTCCATCTCTTTAATAAATGATTAAATGAATAGTTTAATAAGCCCGAAATAAACAACTTTATCATGTTAATAAAAACCGACGAAAAACGCATTGCTCCATGCCAATTGTTGATGTAACCCAGACGGATATTTGAAAATTATGCCGATGGCATCTACAATGAGATCCTGATCCAGTTCTTCTGCACGCAAATCAAAAGTTTCATTGCGCTTTATCAGATACGATTGCCAAAAAAAGTCGTAAACTGAATAGAGGTTTCAAAGCAGAGTGACTGCGCCGAAGTCCGCTATCTTTAGGCATTTTGTATTTTTTAATAAGACCGTTGTTGAGCTTTGGAAAATCGATTTCTAATATAATGAGGAACTTACGAGTTTAATTAAAAGTAACGGTTTAGAAACAGCATGTATACAGCATGTTACGTAAAAAATACACGACTTTGCTTTCTGTGTACACATTATGAAGCTGGTTTGCAATTTTATTGAAAGCATCCAGCTTTTACCGGCATTTTGTTTTCGGTTTGCAGATACACATAAAGTACCCATACGTAATTATAAAATATATCTGCTCTTGTTTATTTGTATTTTTTTGATGCTGCGCGAGCCAAATGAGACCGTATACGTACATTTGCGATGTATATTTTAGTTCTGTTCACCAGTTGAGCAGCGTTTTTTTTTCGTATTCTATAAACACTCCCTATTGTTAGTTTTAACATTGATGCTGTTTCCCCAATGGTTTTACTTTTTTCTAGTGTTTTCGTATGTTTCACGTTTAGGTAATAATTGAATGTATTGATTTAAATTATTTATAATATTTGCGTAAGAGAAAATCGTGTATTTTAAAAAATTTTACTAAAAAAAACAATTTTACGAGGTACTTTGACGTGTTAGCCCTAAATGGTCACGTCACATAAACTGAGTGATATAATTTTTATTGAAGTTCCATGTACGATCGTAAAACGAAAAATTTTCATCAGGCCCCCCAACAAATTCCACACATGCATCAATTTTCTCATTTGTGCGCGCATTAAATAAAAGCACCCTCTTCGCTAATAAGGACCCCGGTCCTAACGAACTAGTAAAAAAACGCAATCATCCCAAACTCCAACAATTATCAGGATAATGAACGGCGTGCCAATATTCATCCTGTCTGCGCGAGCGCGACTCTTGCCGGGCCTGCCTGGAAATATGCAGCTCAGTTTACCACAGGCAAACATCCGCAGTGGCGATTTTCCGACGATCCTCGGGAAAACCACGATTTTCCGGCGTCCGCTCTTGCGTCTCCTTCAAATGCAAATCACTTTTTTATAGGTCGAAAGGATTGACACAAGTCCGTTGGTGACTGCCCGTCCGTCCAAGTAAATAAATTCGATTAAATATTTATGAAATTTTCAACTTTACTATTCATGTGTAAGTAAACGGTTTTAGTGACATTCAAATTAAAAAAACTGATAGAGATGTAGTGATTTTCTTTCCTCGCAAAGTGTGTGATCTAAGTTGTCTTTTTACCACAACATATTGATGATGGATAAACCCCATGAAGAATCTATAATGAAATTATAAGCACAGCGCACAACCATAACAGGTAGGATTTGCTTAACGTATTCACCTTAAGAGAAGATCAAGTTTGGATACATATTTTAATTTGTTCGTTCATATATTTCGTCTTCGTTCTCCTCCACCAGAAATACATGCCATGAAATGCTGCTGCCCGCCTGTTTTATTTAATTTGCGCCCCCGTTCGTGTCTGTCTACTGTCGTGTTCATTGCAGGGCTTAAATTTGTTTAAATTCAGTTACAGCATTTAGCGAAGGGCTGAAGTAACATGAAAAATTTAATCACTGTCTGCGAAGTGAATTTCGCGCAGCCCATCTGGAATGCAGAAGACGGTTTTAGGGATGGTGAAATGAACGCCCGTGTGAAATTTGTTGGCGCTTAGTTCTTCTTCACTTCGACTTTACGATAATGAGAGGAGGCATCAAGCGATGCTATTCTAGAATGGATTTTCCATAATTTATCAATTTATTTATTTATCAGTTGTAGGTTCGCTGTAAAATTAATTATCCAATGAAAAAAAAAATGTTTAGGAAGTACTTTGACTTTGAATATTAATCAATTACCATGGAAGATTTACTTTATTAAATAACAATGCTCTTGGTACTGTATTATTCAAATTTAATATTTGATTACGTGTGAGGTTAATTATTCACATTATAGTTTGGGAAATCATGCGGTAGACAAGATAATACATTGTTGTTCTATATGCTCCTGTAGCCTGAAACAATATGGTGTCAGTTTCTGAGAATAGAATTACTAACTACAATTGTTCCGATCACACTTACCGTTGTAATATCAGATCATTAATTATGACTAACCTAGTTTCTTGTCTATTGAAAATTCATGAAACAAATTAACCAATGTGATGGGTAAATTATTTCTTACTACATGCAAAGTCCAAAGAAAAGACCATGAACGAGCAAATCTTCCAGTAAGACTAGACGTGTATACAAGGTGTTATAAGGACAAAATAGTTTTAAATTTTATTTTTAGTGTCTGCATCGTGCAGCATAAGTTTTCAAATACCTGACTGCAAGCACGCAATCCCGTGTATTCGTTTTAACCGCAGAAAACTGCGCTGTAATTTCAATTCCAAAAGCGATGGCGATAAAAATTTACAATGCCGATAACATCTTGTGACAGCTCACTTAAACGTATATATATATTGCCCTATTAGGTTTTCGATTTATTACCTTAATTGGAAGTAAATTATGCTCGTGCAATTAGAAAATCGTAAACCTGCCGCCATTCGTTTGCATAAATACACGTCAAATTTATTTATTAAATAATATATTTTGAGGAAGGAATAGATTAATTAGCGACTGGAAACGTGACACTAAATAATTCGTGCACGTAAATGAAATCATGTTTTCCCTTTTTTATATTTAAAATGGATGCGATATACAACCTGCTGTACTAATGAAAATTTTGCTATTAATACACAAGAAGGTTATCACATAGGTATGGGGTAAAGGTCAATAAAACTCCGCCTACAAACTCTACAAAAAACGTTTGAGAATCACTGGATTTGATTTAAATGCCCTACCTGAGCGGAGTTTACTATTATTTCCTCGTTAATAGCTATAATTTTACTGTTACTAAAAGTGTCCCTGTTGCGTGTTGCATGATATTTTAAAATCATTGCCGATTCGTTGCTTTAAATTTATTCAAACAAATTAAAATTGTTATGTGAAAATATTTTCTGGCTTTTATTTGTGTAACTCTTTGTTTTCCGATCGACCTCACATTTTATCTGTAGCATGAAGACGGGTGGGCAGGGCCGGGCTTGTCGTAGAGCAGCTTCAAAATTGTGCAGCCTTTCATTTCTGCATTATGCAAATTCGAAGCGCTGTGTTTCAGACGAGCGATTTCCCTTTGAAGCTGTGTTGTGATATTAAATGTTGACATCAAAATTGTTACTCACTTTGCAGCAGTTCGCTTTGTAAAAACCTTTGCAGAGAGTGTATGCGCCTCATGCAAACGGCAACCGGGGTTTTGTAGTGTTTTGCATCAGAAGAGAACCCCCCCTCCCCCCCGCAGAACTGACTTTCGACTTAATCTCGAAATTTTGCACGAGCTCCGCCGTGTATTTGATGAATGCGAGTTTCGTGTAACCGGTGACTCGGGAGCGAGTCATTAACGCGTATTAAATTCAAAGTTTCCCTTCCCTCTTTTTTTTTTCTCCTTCGGCAGAATGGAAATCCGAAATAAGTCAAGCGTTCGAAATTCTTTCGGCGACGACGACGTTCCGTAATTGTATCGCTGGAAGAAGAAGAAGAAGAAAAAAAAACATTTGGTAAGCAAATTTTAAGACATCATTCAATTTAAAGTAATGAAATATAAATAGCATTATTTTCCTCTTCATCGTTTCGCTTTAAATACATAATTCATGGAGTTTTCTTTCGGAAAGCACGGGGACTTAATGCTTTTGTATTGTACCAGTTCTGAAATTTGTTTTGGTGATTATTTTTCGATTTTGTGGAGTCATACTCACAAAATGAATAATTTCTTTTAATAAGTAATTACCCAAAAAATTTACATCAGTTCTTTAGTTTAGTTAAAAAGGTAATTGTATTTTATTTTGAGTATTTTGTTATAATGGTAAGAAATACAGTAAATTTTTTATTGAGAAGGTAATTACTTTAGGACCGGAAGAAATTTTGAGAGCTTCGAATTGTATTTTTTTTTATCGTAACACTATGAGAAGCACATCCCTTATTGTAAATTTTTATTCTCGTCCTTTTCATCTCGTCTTCGCGCATCTCCTTGATGTGCAGCTCTTATAACACGTATTCTACTGCGACAACAACCAATTTTCTAGAGTATATTTTCTAATTTACGGAAAATGGTGACGACAGCGGAATAAACGAGATACAATTTGATAAATTGGAAAATTTATCGCGTACTTTGTATAGGGGACAAGAGCGAGGGCGAAATAAGAACGAATCATTTATTATAAATTACTTATCGGGGCGGGTTTTCGGGTTTGAATCCTTTGCCTTGCTTCCGGTTAATGGACGTCTATGTCTGCGCCGTGTTATTTCATATCAGGTGCAGTGACAAGTTTGATTTACTTCGTGCCGTTTCGCGATCGCGTGATTCCGCACCATTAAAGTTGAAGACACGTTTTCCAACTCCTTTGTCAGCGTAATTATTTTACACATCCAAAAAGAAACAAATTTAATAAGTTTTAATGGAAATTGGAACATTTTTAAAATGCCTCATTTACAATGCCAAAGAAAAGAACAATTACTAATGTGTGAAAAACTTAAAATCGGAACTTTAAAAAAACTATGGGAAATTCCCCATGTCCAAATTGCTGACGCCAAAAAATTGCAATTAGATACATCGAGAGAGGAAGAGATCGCAAGATTGTGTTTAGGAAGTGGGAATTGCATGAACTTCTTCTTATTTAACACACGATGCAACACACATGGAACGTTAAAACGAGCACTAATCATTTAAATCGTGACTTAAAAAGAAAAGAAACTAAATTTTACGCGACAACCATCTCAACCTAAGTACTGTGTTGCATTCTTCATTTTTAAACTAAGATGGAACATATACAATCATTCATACTTTTTCACTTACGTATTTTTACGAGGCGGACTTAGCTTTCAACATGATGACTCTGCTCTGAAACTATCGTAAAGACGTGCAAGAAGTGTTAATTTTTCACTCAGGCATTTTCCGAGAAAGCATCATTAGTACGCCATGAATAAAGAAAAAAGTTTGCGCTTGACAGAATCAAAAGTTAAGGTGCTCCTAGATAGAATGGGAAACTGCGTTTAATTTTCAATCTATCTACTAAACTAAATTTTACTAACTTTATTAGTGATATTCCAAAGCTATTCATGTTTCTGTGAATATCTGGCTGGGAACTTCGATTTCCCATCCCGAATACCATTACGTAAGTTCATAATTTTACTGCTCGTTAGAATCGTAACAAGCGCTTGTTATGGGGGCCATGGATGTGCCCGTAGTGTGTACTGTATCCGCTGGTATATATTATGTTGTAAATTGATTCTGAACGTAGATAAGCGAACGCGTATTACCCCTCTATTCTGAGGAATATTACTCTCATTAGCGAAGTTTATCGACGTAATGGTTAAAATTATTATGGATCCATAAAAGCTTATAGGCTGCGCTAACACTAATCCGCATGCGAAGTTCAAAATCGGAGATAAGGGTCAGCATTATAATATAAAGGAGCACGCCATGTCTAACAAGATTTGGTTATGTATGTAAATTATTTTCATACAAATTTCTGGATCGAATGCTAGGCAGAAAGGAAATCCTCTCAGAAATGTGCCAAACTTAACAGTAAAAGTTCATACTATTTTGAGACAGCTAATCTCAGCGAAACCTAAAAGAAACTAAATTGAAAGCAACTCGGAAAAGTTCCCGGGCGACGACGCGAAGTTATTAAGTCCCTCTTCGGAAAATTCTAATGTAAATACAAGGTCGGCAGTTTTTCAAGTCCCCTGCTTGCTTTCCTTCATCAATTTTATTACTGCGACTGTGTCGTATAAAACACACCTACCAAATTTCATCAAAGTGTCTGCAGCATAGACGGAATTTATTTGCAGTGAGTCCAGACGTTGGAAAAACTCGTCTTTGGGAAATGTCGCCCGAGTAAAATTTCACGGTGCACACAAAGTGGATGATGCAACGACATAAATTATAAAATCCATTACGAGGGGGGCTTAGATTGTAGAACGCTTTGTGTAATTTTGCTCGAGCGTAATCATTTTCATCATCAAAGGAGAACGAAGGAAATTAATATATTTAAATGAAATTATCTTTTTACGTAAAAACTAAATTAATTTAACTAGATTCTAGTTTCCTTTAATTCTTTACTTCCTTTTTTTATTCTAACGACTATGAAACATAGAGCCAGTAGGCTTAGGGTTTCTAATGAAAAATAATCAGTTTTGATTGTGATGAATAAACAATTTACCTCATGCGTTATTATTATTTTGTGAAATTATCATAATGTCCACAATCACAAACAGATATGATATGATGATATTCATACATATGAAGTTCCATATTTACTAACAATTTCGATTCTGCCAGGTGTGTGCATTTGAATTTACGCTAATATTAGGATTTATGAAAAGCGAACATAATAAGGCTTACACAACAAAATAATTGCACATCATTTAGCTTATTCAATACCGATTTTATTATTTAATGTACTAATTAGAATATTAATTTAGTTGTTAACGTTTGACAGATAAATTGATAATCGACATTTCGAATGGATGGTGGTTTACAGCATTCATTATTCACAATTGCAAAATAAGTTTTTAAATTTTAGCGTGATGCTCATCTTAGTAAATCACGATAGAGTTGGAATTTTAATATTATTAGGCAAGAAAAACTAGGCAAGGAACGCATTTGCATTTCATTAAACTTGGCAACTCATGGTTTTCCGTTACGCTCATAATACGATCGAATATTTCGACAAGAATAATTATTGGTAAAGGCGCAGAGTTCATAATACCGTACAACACTAATTCCAGTTAAATATTCATGTTCATGCATGCGTCGTTCAATCTCGTTTGATGTACGAACAATTTAGAACGAGGTTGTGTGTGTGTGTGCTAATAATATTTTGCGCTGAAAACTTGACTTACATCAAAGACTCTAAACGTTTGAGTCTGATAGTGGTTGTAGAAAACAATTACATCAGCAAAATGAAGTTATTTTGCAAGGCTTTATTATTGTGAGTTTTATGAGGCAAAATAAATGCTACGGTCTTGTGTGTATCAAAAGCAATCAACATAAATTATTTTAATAGTGTCAAGTGAAATAATTAAACTCTGCACTTAGCAAGGAGTTTGCATTACGTTATCAGGATTCTGTGAAGACTATATACAAAGTTCTCAACGCGACCATCATTACAAAGCACGGGGAAATACCTAAAATCAAACATTTTTTAAAGAATATGGAAGATTCTCCAAGTTGCCAATGCCAAAAAGTTACAATGAGAGGGAGCAGATCTCGAGATTACGTTCAGAAGCTGGGAATTTCATGAACTTCCTCTTCTACAACAATGCGACACACCTGGAACGTTAAAGCGAGCAAATTCCGTAAGAATATCATTTGCATATACCAAATGAACGAAAGTGGAACTGTTCAAGAGTATTGTCACGATTACGAGAAATTTGTATTTTATTAATTAATTTCCGTATTAACGTAATGCTAAGTTATTTGCTGATCTGCACAGTCGGCGACCTGTATTCGCAACACTTAGACGTTGGACTTGTAGGCTTATGCAGAGTTACCGATGCAGTAAAATAACTAGAGCAATGTGTAACGAGAAAACAATTAGCATGCGATCTAAATTAAATTGGTAATCGTGTGAAAATCCTGACATCAACCTTTCCGGCTTAGTAACTACGCGTGCCGCTAAAAATTGGTGGATTTTTAGTCATGACGTCACGTACATCTTTAGTATATAACATAGGCATCTTTTGTAATAAGTTATCCGTCATCTGGTCATCATCAAGGGACACAGTGTTCTGTATTGCTAACCTTTGATAATAAAGGTAATTCTTTTTGTTATGTGTTGGTTACCCCTGTTAATCCCTTCCCCCTGAGCTACGCTACCGCCGAACGGAACCCCGAGGAACTTGCTCGTGACATGATGGAGGCTCGCTTGTGACATGGTGGACCCCCGTTCGTGACATAACCTTCCCTTTCATTGAGATGTCTTCGGATAAAATCTCTTCGAAAGGGCTGGTTTCTCTGGGTTGATCGTTTAAGACGAGGCAGCTTTTTCTCAGATGTCCGGGTTTGTTGCAGAACCAACAGATCGATTCTCCATCTGTTCTCCTTGTCTCAGGGAACGGACTCTGTTGCCAATTTTGAGAGGCTGTTTTCTTGTAGTCGGTAACTAAAGCTGTAGATGAGGAGGTGTGGGCCTTTTGTTGTCGAAGATGACTTATCTTGAGGACCACGCTTCGTAATTCCCAAGATGTCATGCTGGGATTGCTGATGAGGTAGTAGCTTTCCACGAAGTTGGAGTGGAGACCGTCTTCGAATAAATCCTGGAATGCGCTATCCGAAATGTCGGGGGTGACTTCATACGCCAAGGCGGGCAGATCGTAGTAGTAAGTCTTGATGTCTTCATCTTCTTTTTGGTGACGACAATGTTATATTTGCCATTCTCCTTTGCGGCGGTGATGCTTGAAGTCGATTTTCTTGTAGTTAGATTCTCAGGACTGCTTCTTTCGTTTCAATTGATGATTTTCTCCGCTTCTGATTACTTGTTTGAATGGCAAGTCTACCAGGATGTACGAGATGCTTGGGAAACTGGCTGTCGTTTTCTCTTGTGGAAACTGCTGCTCTGCTGTCGATGTTTTCCACTGCGTGGTGTTGTATAGAAGGCGTACCTAAGGATAGTACGTCTTCGTATGTTTCATCTACAGAATCTGTGCTGCTGTGATGGCGAGGGATGATGGTGTCGAATGAATCCTCGAGGGTGCTGGCCTCCGCGTTGTTGTAGACTTCCGTGCTTCGATGAGGTGGTTGAAACTCGTCGGGTTGTCCTGGTGATTGAGTTTTTGCTTGGGCCCTGTCCAGTAGGGTGCTGGTATATGGGAATTTCGGCGCTTCCACCATGTCACGAACGGGAGTCCACCATGTCACGAGCGAGTTCCTCGGAATCCCGTTCGGTGGTAGCGTAGCTCAAGGGGAAGGGATTAACAGGGGTAACTAACATATAACAAAAAGAATTACCTTTATTGTCAAAGGTTAGAAATACAGAACACTGTGTCCCTTGATGATGATCAGATAACTGATAACTTATTACAAAAGATGCCTATGTTATATACTAACGATGTACGTGACGTCATGACCAAAAGTCCACCAATTTTCAGCGGCACGCGTAGTTACTAAGCCGGAAATGTTGATGTCAGGATTTTCACACGATTACCAATTTCATATAGATCGCATGCTAATTGTTTTTTCGTTAAACTAATTACACATTGCTCTAGTTATTTTACTACATCGGCAGCTCTGCATAAGCCTGCAAGTTCAACGTCTAAATACAGGTTGCGAATACAGGTCGCCGAGTGTGCAGATCAGCAAATAACTTAGCATTAAGTTAATACGGAAATTAATTAATAAAATCCAAATTTCTCGTAATCGTGACAGTATATTTAAGAAAATTAAAACGCAATAGAACGAGGTTTCTAGAAAAAAAAAAGGCAAAAGTAGAGGCAGATCTGAAATGAGACATAAAATTACTAGCACATTAGGTCATATTAAATTTATGAAGTCATTATTCATTGAAGAAGTCTTTGACACCATAAAATATTTAATGATGAAGTATTCATAATTAACAAGTAGTTTCGCTTGTTAATAAGACAGAAAATTCTATTCTTACTTTTCAATTAGGATAACTAAAATTGCTTTACCTCATCTACTGTTTATCCTAATCTCATCTTGACGATGTGTTCGGAAGTTTTACTTTTCAATGGCTCTGTGTAAGAAGAAGTTTTTTCGTCTTTGCCAATATCAGATTGTTTGATTTCAATTTGTGCTACTGCATTAGAGAGCTTACGTAAAACCGAACCCGTTTATTTCGCTCTGCACCTATAAATTCTCGGATTTCTAAAGTTCTAGGACGGTCAATGATTTATTAGGCTACACAGAAACCGCACCACCATTAGGTCCGCGCGTTAACACATTATTCCAGTCAATGCGATACACTGCAGTCGACTTCAGCGACATGTTTGCTTCAACACATTTCCACTGGAATTAATCGCCCAGAAACGACTACTTTTTGATTGCACGCAAATGTCGCGATTTACGGACCTTCTTTCCCCGCTGCTTTATATAAAACATGAGCTCGTAATAATTTCACTTGATCTATTCTTGTATATTTTGATAAGACGTGCTTTGTAGCCTGTTCTAAAAAGTTGCTGAAATTCAGGATGTTGCCGTTATGCGGACGCATATATAACAATTAAGAACAACATTCCCGGAGATAAAACGTATCTAATAACTAGTTATTAAATCCTAGCTAACCGTAATGGACCATAAATACGAAATATAAGTCATAAAAGATTCTTGCCGGGACATAAATACTTTACGCTTTATTTATCGGACGCACGCAGGCTGTTCTTATACGTGTTGCAACACACAAACCCCTTATTATTTTCTCGCTGCTTTCGTATTTTGCATTATGCAATGGGACGATAAATGGCGGGCAATGAAATAAAATATTCTTCATAAAAGTTTTACTGGTGCGAAGACTTGATGAAATTTTGAATTATGTATGGCTATATGTAGTAAAATGGAAAATTTCAGATAGATGAAATGATTTCCACAAGTACACATATAAATATATTCGCGACCCGGATCATATCGAAATTATTTGCCTACCGTAAGAAGATTTCAAAATTTGACTTAATTATAAACCAAACACTACTGGGGTGTTTAATAAATTTAGTTACTTTCCCATTTAATTTCTAGAAACAAAAAAAAAATCCTTTGTGTTATACCTTGATTTACAGGAAAAAAGTCACTAAAGTATTAAAATACAAGGAGTTTTATTTCGTATATTTTTTTGTATTAAATGCATGAATCTGGAAGAGTGCATTAACTGATTATGATCTTCCCTATATATTTTTTTCAGGTTCATCGATGTCCATTCAATCACACCGAGCGCTTTCTTTAACTGTAAGTAATAAATTTCCTTCTTTAGATCCAAAACGATACCTGAAAAGATCTTTTTCGTCTTTAATCACTGAAATATGAATAAATTCCTTTTGATTAAAAATTGTATGAAAAGCAAATCAGTTAAAATAGATGTTGTAATAAGTGCAACAAAGTTTAGTAAAACGAAAAGAAAAATCTGAAACGGAGAGAATAAAGCTGTCGCAATTTGCTTTGAAAATTCAGCTCCAAACTTACGCTCTCTTCCATAGAACCCCCCCATAATGCAGAGCGTGTAACATTAAGCTTATGAATACTTATTCTTGGCAACATCGTGTTCATTATCATACAATAAAGTTGCAGTGCGATTTTATTGTTGAGAATATACGTGCTGCACACGCTTTTGTATACGCTAAAATATTGCGCTTTATTTACTTTTTAGCTGAAAAACGTGAGACGTCATACAATGTGTTTAAGTTGGCGGAGAAATTTACTTTCTTGAACGTAAAATATTTTGCCCCGCTTACAAGATACTTCGATTTTCATATCTTTCGTTTATTAAGAACGTGTGAATTTCTACCAGTTATTTATATGTTCGTATTTGCTCGGGGAGTTTAAGATAATCTATTAAAAATACCGTGGTAAATTGCCAATGTTCAAGTTGCCGACCTCGAAAAATTACAATTAGATACATCGAGAGAGGAAGAGATCTCTAGATTTCATTCTGAAACAGGGAATTTCGTGAACTTCCTTTCCTACAAGAAACAATGCGACATACCTGGAAAAAACCAAATTTCATAAAAGTATTCAAGAGTATATTCAAAAAGAAGAAAAATCAAAACGCTACAGGAAAAAATTAAAAGAAAAATACATAAAATCTATTGTGTTCAGAAATTCTATTCATATAACTAATTTTATGAAATCCCTTTCAGTGATGATGGAATCATGTAGTTTTCATTGTAGAAATAAACCCCGGCGCCGTCTCAAAATTAAAATTGAAAACACGCGCGAAATGCAGATCCCGCTGCACTCAAACGTAAATCAAATTTTATTACCTCCGTTCGCTAAAAATGATGTAATTCAGATGAATCCTATATATTTTACGCGTACGCCCGCGATATCTGATTTTCGGACTTTTTGCTGAATTAGTTTACCACGTTTGATTTACGGCGCTGAATATTCATGTTGTTATTAAAGTGTGCAAAGCGTTTCCGTAAGCCGGGAAATGAAATGCGAGAAAAAAGCTCCTAATAAGATTAACATCTTAGGAGGGTAATGCGTTTTGAGAAAATGTGTGGATTTAAAACAGATTTTAATTTTGTCATTTTATTGCCGCCGCGTTCTCCTTTTTTATTTTTGAATTATTCATGGTGTACGTTTATGGCAACTTCTTTCATAAATATTCATAATCGCACGCCACAATATTTATGCCCCGCTTTGAGACAACACTTCATATATTTTGATTAATTTTTCCATTCAGTTACTTCCACAAATATTTACGTTTCAAAAAATAGAAAACAGTTCCTCGGAAAGTTCTAATTTGAATTATTGTGGATTGCAAAAACATCATAAAATTTACTGCTTCTCAGAAGGATTTCAGCATCCTCTAATATAAGACCGAATTCTACGTACAAGAGTTTAAATTAAGGATTGGAAAAATGTTAGAAAGAAATCTGAAAGAAAAAGAATTAATTATTTTTGCTAGCCCTAAAATTTAACATACTTTTTTACACAAAAAAAATAGCAAAAGTGATTCTTATATAGTAGTTCGAAGAATCTAAAAATAACCGAAGGGACAAAAGAATAATTAATGAGAAAGCTTCGGCGCATTTAAATTTGAAACGCGGTCGTTCGTTCCAGGCATCGCCGCAACAAGACCGTACAGGTTCGTTTGAATTCGTTGATAAAGGAGTTATTTTACACCACGGATAGTCGGGAATACGAACGGAATGGTTCCCGGAATGATGTAAACCGTACCCGCATTGCGTCATTGTACTGAAGGACCCTCAAAATTCAAGTTCCCACGTTATTACATTTGTATAAGTTTCATACGGTTGAGACGAACGCATTTTTTTGAACAAAAATTTAAAACTTACAAATACTGTTACGTATTCATAAATTTATCTTAGGGAAGTCTATGAGGTGGAGAACGGCGGGGTTTTATTTAAATGGAAATTACGAATGTAATAACTGTTTTGCAAACGATTAGCCTAATTGCAGTTTAATACTTATTACGCCTTGAAATTCCGTTCATTTGGTCAATTGAGCGTTCGTTATTGTCACTCTTGTTGACTTGCCACATTCCCCGATGTATTTCAGTGGATGAGGGAAAGATAGAAATGATAATGAACACTCCGTGCTTCAAAATTAAAAAAAAATGATTCGCTTCTAAATAGCTTCTACCCTAATGTTAGAGTAGCAATTTGTTTAAAAATATAAAACCATAAGTATGTATAGGGGCTCTTGTCCTTAAAAATAAGTTTTCTTTTTGTTGAGCTCCTCTTTTTCTTTCTCTCTTTTTGGTTTGTTTTCTGTTCCTCCTGGTTTATTTTCTGGAATACCTTCTTTTATTTTTGCATTGGTTTCCTTTAAATACACGCACAAATGATGGTTCTTCACCCCCTTTGGAGATACATGTTGGTTTATTCAAAAGTCTCTATTTAACACGGAAGTCGCCTTTAAGAAGAGAAGTGACATTTTAGTCCTTATCTTATTCTTCAGATAAATCGACAATGGACCTTATCCCTGATGCCAACCCCTACATAAAAATGCCACACAATTCTACTTGCCCGATTTCTTTGCCATTTACTTCATTTCATGATGTCATCTATTTCCGAAAGTCTATTGGGGCACTCTAACTGCCACTAAATGCGTGTATGGACTCCTATAGTTAATAAGTAAAGACCAGTTTGAAAATCCAGCATCAAACTTGAAGAGATATGTATAATCGTTCATCGAACTTTGTGGAAGAACCCTTCCAAGGCAACTTCCGACCAGTTCACATATGCGAAAAATACCGTATTTCATGCAACATTCATTGAACCCTTCTCCCGATTAAGACATGGTGAACTTGGGAGAAAAACAGAACGTGAACGCGAAGTCAGAATTGAATACGAAGACCTAACGAAACAGAAATATGCCGTATCAAACCTCAGCATGGGAATTCTCTCAAAGACTTGGGGATATGAAGGAAACCAATAAATGCACGATCAACATCAGCCTCTAAGTAAATCCTGGATTGTTGGAGAAGCTTAAAAGAACAAAGACTTTGGTCAAAGAACGCGAATCAAAAAATGAAGGTGGGAAAAGAAAGAAACACGAACATCATACCTTGCAGTCAACCCTTTCGTTTCTATAAGTGAAGATGGAATTAGCTCCAAAAAGGAACAGTCCTACGATCTCTCAGCACCTTGAAACAAACCCTCTTGAAGACTTAAGGAATAAGAAAGGGGCCAATAGGTACACAACCAGTATTAACCCCGAAGTAAATGTTGGTATTTGGAAAAACAGAAATATCGTGGCATGGAACAGTGGTTGAGGAAACCAAATCAGTTTCACAAAAAAAAGACAATCCAAGATATTTGAGAACCTTAAAACAAAGAAAAATTGGCAAAGGAACCATCTTTAATACCTAAATTATTTACGAAAAAGCAATTTAAAATTTCTAAACTAATTAATCCATTGATCTACATTCTTATCGATTGTGTCTTATTTTTTCGGGATGTCTTTAGTTTCGTGATGTCCTTGCGACATTAGGAACTTCTTCCTATAGAAAACATGTTCTTTAAACTTTTCTTTTTAACTTTAATCTGTTTCTTACTTTATTATCTTCTGTAATCGGATTATTTCTGTCTTTCGGATTTGTTTCCTGTGTCTTTTATGACTCTAGTGAATACTTGTCCTATGAGTCATCACGGCTTTCCTAGATTCGTACGCTCTTAGTCATGTTTGTTTAGGCTTCTTTGATGAGTCACCTCGATGACTGTATGATAATGCAATATGCAGCTGTGTTTCCCGGCATTCTTTGAATGCAGTTTTATTATAAAGGTCAGTTTCATTATCACGACGGCAGAGCCATCGATAAACCAAGCCGCCGTAACTTTTACTTACATTACTTTTAAATTGGCGTTTTTTTCCGAGGTCATGCTGGCGACGTTCTATCGAATGTTTGTTTAAGTTACGTAATGCTCTTAATGATTTGCAAAATGCCGATTTCTCACACTTTTTTCTCTGTTTTCTCTTCTCTGCCATTTTCTCTGTCTTTTTTTCGGATTTGTAGAAATGTTTAATGATTAATGATTAATCGACTGTCTCTTGCTTTATCGGTTTTTGTTTTTCTCTCAATCACTTCCTATTTTTTGTTAAGATAAAGCAGAACTCTACTTTTCTGTTACAATTCGAATTTTAAACTCATTTTAATGAAGTGAAAGTTTTATTATTGGCAATAATATTGACGTTATAAGTCAAATGATAATTATATCTAATTTAACTTTTCCTGATCACACAATAGCTAAAATAATAAAATTTTTATTGCTTTGGGAAGGTACTATTAGTCACACTCATAGTCATAAAATATGGTGGTAGCTTCGTATCCTCGTCTCATTTGTTGCAGGATAATGACTTCTTGTCGAGATGTTCGGCTTCCTTGCTACCGACTTGGCGGGGTTCATTCGTGACTTACTTATTATGCTCAGCAGTGTTGTACTTTACACCGTATATTATTAGGTTATACGTAAATTGCGTTAAATTATATGCTACGCACGAGATAACAATAGCTTTACTCCGTGAATTTATTGCTAAGTACGGATGGTAAATAATTATTATTTTCCACGTTTTAATTGGCTCGTTGATGATTTAAATAATATTGTTCGGTGCATTTCAAGCTAAACGCTTTAGGAGGAGAAAAGCATAGTTTGAGAATGGGACGCCTGTTAGCAAATGTAATCGCGGACGCCCGGCTTTTTAGCAGTAAAATAAATCAAGTCTGGAAATTATACAGAGATAATATCCAAATTAGGGTCGGAATCCCAAGTATGTATCAGTTAATCCCCTCATATCATAAGCATTTTACGAGCCGGCCTGACAGAATGTGGGACTGGCTGGAACTATGCAACAATCCCGGTATTATTCCGAAGGGTGAACGTATCTGCGACTCCTGTGTACACAGATTAGCCGAATCCTCTATAAATCCTTCCGTAAAATCGTTATCTTCCACACTTGCAGCTTCCTTGATATCATCCGATGTCAAACGCATAAATAAACAGGATGCAATTTTACTGTGAAACGTGATTGTTAACTATTCACCAAGTTTGAATCGATCGAATCGGATCCTGTCAATGTCAACCTGGGAAAACGAAAATACCATTTTTCAAAGGGAAACGAAGTACTTAATTCAAGAATATAAATAAAATTGATATTTTTAATGAATCCAAACGCAAATGCAAACCCACATGTACATTTTAATTAATTGTATACGGCGCTTTCATTCTAAATCGAGTCAATAATTAAATTCCGGTTTGGATTAAGTGTAACAGAATTTGACCGACGTTTGCTTGCTGTAACAAAAGAAGCGTTGCTTGTGGATTTTACTGCGGCGTAAAGAATATTCTTTCACACTCGTGCCCTGAAAAATTGATAAAGCAGCAAAGTTTTCCATTACATCCCCTTTTGCGCCGCTGGTATTTTCACTTGTGAGGATACACCGTTATACAAGATTAAAAACACCCGGGAGATTACGGCAAGATCCGGAAAAAAATATACGTGACCACCGCGCAAAGAGAACGGAAAATTTATACTATAATTGGAAGCAAACAATTGCTTAATAGTCGGATTATTCCCTGCGCTTTATCGTAAACCCCTCTTGTATTTATGGCTTCTGTGTAACACTTTTTTATAGCTCGTTTACTTTTTTTAATAGAACATTCGCTGTAAATTCACAATTTTCTACTACACCTCGTGGTGAAAAAGTTTTCGATAATTTTAAACAATAAATTCAGCTGCTTCTAAATTTAATTATTTAAAATTAACTAATTGAGTGAAACAAAATAATTTAACAGTTTAATACCTTTTAAAATCACTATATTTCCTTTAATTTAAACATTTTAATAATATTGTTTATAGATTCATTTTTTGTGTATTTTTTTTTTGTAGATAGATAAATCAGTAAGCAAATATTGCTATAATATTATTTGTCCCGATATTCAATTCCAGGCCTTAATTAAATTGAATTAAATGAGTGGGTGGTTTTTGCCGCGCGTTAATTATAATGGTGAATCGATGCATCGTAATTGTGCGTTTTAATCAATTAAATCGCTTATTAAATTCTCACGAAGCCGGGCGCGATATTTGATTTTAATGCCTTCAAAAAGCCAGCGCTTTCAAATTGCTTTATTAAAGAGAATTCGCTTTCAATTTTTGACGTTACCCTATAAGATGCGCAGGCTATAAATAATATTAAATGTTACCAAACATTAAACAAATATAAAATTAAGAATTACATACATATACATACATAAAAATTTGGGGTTAATTCTAACATTTTTTAACTCCTTTTCAGTGTTCCCTCGCGTCCATCCGTTAAAATAAACTAAGTTGTCCTAACTCAGTTTAACTGTGAAACGTGTTAATGTTGTCTTCAGAAGCGGGATTTTAATCCTTGCGGTAGTCGTCTCTATCTTTCAAGGAGTTAATATTATCTAGGAAAAGAGAGACAGTTCTTGTAAACAACCAACCGACTTTCGTCATTAATGACGTTAAATCAGTACCAACTGAACTCAAGATGTTACGTACGATGTATTCGTTGAAATTCAGTAACATTTTCTTACTACAAGTATTTTAAAATGACAATGTTGCCGCTTTAATTATCACTAACGTCAGATGGTTATATTAATCGTAAGTTACGAATTTTTACCATTCTGTTTCTGAGGTTACCCAACATTTAAGTAACATGTTCTTTTTAATTTAAATAATAAGTGTTTGATTAAGAGTCGGATGTTATATTATAATTATAATTAAGTACGTACAACAAATAGAACACGTACATAACCTATACACTGTCAATCACCGGTCATGTGTAAACACTTCAATACTTGGCAACGTTGTTGTAGCATTACGTCATAAATATGAATGACGAAAGTTGGCTGGATGTTTACAAGAACTGTACTTAACTTTTGAAGTAGTACTTTGTATCCCTAGAGGAATTAGTATTATCCAGAAAGTGGCGAGCATTTCTATCCTTAAAGGAGTTATTATCCAGAAAATGAAAGAATATTCACTGTTTTTTTATTTTATTATTTACTGTTTTATTATTTATTTTATTATTTTAACTACTCCAAAGATTGAAATGCACTTTCATTAATATTGCATCTTTTATCCCTTGTTCATTTTTGTGGAAATTATTGAATTCCTTATTGCACTAGAAATTAAGCTTCTCTGCCAATATTTCCCGAAAAATAAAGCTTGTATTACACTGGTCAACTGGTTTCTTTTTCTTACACTTTGATACCTGTACCTTATGAACTTTTTCATTCTAATTCTGAAAATATTTTCAAAAATTGGCCATCACGTCAGGTTTTTGAGAATTTTTTTTTTTTTTAATATATAAAATTTTACTGTCTGAAGATACTTTCTTTTATTAGCAAGTTAACACAAAATTTCAATAGATTATCATGCTAACGGACATGTCCGAAAAGATTTCAACATGTCTGGCTTGATTTCTACGTCACAGTCCTTAAATCAATCCCCTTTTTTCTCTGGAACCAATCAAATCACGGAATTACTAGATCTGCGCTTATATAGGTATATAAAACGGGTTATTTGACTCAAACTAAGTCAATTTATGATAGTAATACTAGTTAAACGTATTTTGTATTCGCAATGTCTCGTGTGTGTGTAAATGATCCCAACAGTTTTTGTTATGTATGTGGAGAATTCACCGTTTATCAGCATAGACGAAATATACACCTTTAATAGCAAAAGCGTATGAGCTCTATTTTAAATTAAAAATAAAAAATCAAGACAAGTTGCGGACCCCTGACAATTGCTGCGTACGGTGTGCTGCTACTTTAAGGAGCTGGTTAAATGGTAAGAGTATTGCTATGGTATTTGCTAGGCCTATGCTTTAGTGCGAACAAAAGGACCATTTGACAGATTGTTACTTTTGTTGCACCAAGACTTTCGAGTTTTCCAGCAAAAATAAAGATAAAATTACTTATCCTAACTTGTCATCTGCCACTCGTCCAGTTTCTCATTCGGAAGCTTTGCCGGTACCACGTCCTATGAATGTTTCAAATCAAGAAGATGTTGGTACAGAGGCAGAAGAACACGTTTCAGAGCTGTCGAACTCCGAAGAAGAATATCTACCATCCCAAAAAGACACGCCTTTTACATATACGAAACGTCTACCCTTCCATTCCTGTTGGTCATGCAGTTTACATAAAGGAATGATATGAATATATAACACGTCTCCTTGATAAAATCAATTACACAACTTATAAATAGTACATCAGTGCTGACCTCAAAGTAGTTGCAATTCTATTTGGTCTACAACTTGAATTCACAAAGTATTGCTGTTTTCTTTGTGAATGGGACAGTCGAGCGAGAAATTTGCATTATACTGTTAAGCAATGGCCAATCACGAAACGATATACTCCTGAGGATAAGAACGTAGTTCATAATTCGCTGATGGAGCCTCATAAAATACTTTTACCGCCATTACATATAAAACTAGGCCTGATGCAGAATTTCGTCAAAGCAATGGATAAAGAGGGACTAGGATTTCATTACCTTAAACAAAAATTTCCTAATATAAGTGACGCAAAACTAAAAGAAGAAATTTTTATAGGACCCCAGATTAAATTATTACAACATGATCGACAATTTGACGTAATCTTAAACGATTTAGAACGGGCTGCTTGGAATGATTTAAGAACGTGACACAAAATTTCTTAGGAAATAAAAATCTGAAAATTACGAATAAATGGTTGGTGAATTTCTAGAAGTTACCATGCATTAGGCTGTGATATGAGCCTTAAAGTACACTTCTTGCATTCCCACCTGGACTTTTTCCCCCAGAATCTTGGCGATGTTAGTCATGAGCACGGAGAAAGATTTCATCAGGACATTTCCACCATTGAAAAACGCTATCAGGGCAAATGGAATAGCGAGATGCTTGCTGATTACTGTTGGACGTGGATTTCGGAATGTTCTGAATCTCAATATAAAAGAAAAGTAAAGAGGAAAACTACGTCCCACAATAGCATATAGTTATTTATTATTATTTATTATTATTTATTTAATTTGTAACCACCTCTGTTCAGAAATAAGTGTCCGATTTTGATTCAAAATTGTATACTGAATCGGACACTTATTTCTGTAATATTTTTCTGCAATCAGACACGATATCATTTATTATTACACTACCATTTTGTACCTATTTTTATTGCTTTTATATTTATTGCGCAAATAAAATGACGGTTCCATTCTAAAGCAAGCATTCAACACAGTTAGTAGGCATATACTAGTCATAAACTGAGTTTTAGTTATTTACTGATTTTTTTGTATTTACATTGTAAGCACCTGATCAATACGAGAGAAAAGGGGTGGTTTATATTTTGTCAAAACGGTTCTTAACCAGAACACGAACAGTGAAAATTAAAAGAGATCGGAAGTCTGAAATTCTGACTTCTCTGAACTCCCTTTCTAAACTTTACCACCCTTTTAACCAAAACGACTCCTTGTTAGTAGCGTTTCCAGTTTTAGCCAAAAATTAGCTAGCAATCGTTCTTCCCGCTTTCTTCGGACTTGATTTGAATTTTGGCCCTTTTTACCCCCAGACTTACTTATTTTGGGTTTGTTGGATCTTTCTCCTCCAACTTCTTATTTGAATTATTATTAAAGATTCTCTAAAAAACTACTTTGAGATTTTAAATAAAATACGAAAGTTTTAACAAACAACTTGGAAAATTTATAACAAAAAATCAAAACTTGAACTTAGAAAAAAGAAATTAAATTAAAATTTCGACGAGAGATTTAACGCGGACCAAACATAGGGAAACCGGGAACTGTCTTATCTCCCTCGCTTAAGCTACTTAAAGGCTCTTCACCACCTGGAAAAGTGAGGACGGAAATTCTGCGAGATCAGCAAGAATTTGAATTCGGACGGTCCCCACAGTAGCTTCCAAGCGAAACTTTTTTCGTTACGAGAGGGCATAAACGTCTCGCTTTTACCGCGTTTTACCAACGACGGTCGTTCAAGGGCAGAGACGCTCTGTGGCGTGATTTCCTTTTGCTGAATCAATTAGAAAATCTTTATCTCGTAACCTGTGTGTATTCATTAGAAAACGCATCTGAAGCTCAAAAGCGATACGAACATCCGGCTTCTTTCTTAGAACAAGCAGATGATTAAAATAAAATAAAAATAAATTAATTTTATAAATTCTCTAAAGCATTTTTCCGGGTCCTTACAACATATCTCCGGATGTAGCTGTTTCTGATTTTGAAAAATTTTTTGATTTGTTTGATGCTAGTATTTTTTTTTTTATTATGACATTCTTATTTTAGGAGATTTTAATATACCGCAATTCAACAATCATGTCGTATATGATAAGCGATCTACTTTACTTAATAATTTTATGCAATTTGCAAGTGAAAAACATTGTCAATCAAAATGAACGCCTACTTGATCTTATATTAGCAAATATGAAGTGTAATGTTTCTCATAATATTCTTCCGCTATTATCGGAAGATAGACATCATCCAGCCTTACTCATTGATGTCTCAATGGCATCACTCCGTCATTCGAACAACTTTGCTTTTAATCAAACAGCAAAAATTTATAACTACAAGAAGGCTAATTTTGTTGGATTGTACATCTACTTGCTGGGAATTGATTGGTCATTTCTTGTGAATTTTTATGATGTAAATCTCGCCTGTAGTTTATACGCAACAATTGATATGTTTGTTCCTACTTATAAATGTAAAAAACCTAAGAAACAATTTCCTTGTTGATATAATGCAGAAATAATAAAAGTACTTGTACTTAAAGCGCAGCTCTACAGGTCATTTAAGAAATTTGGAAATGTTAATGACTATGAATGTTTCAAATTGTTACGCGCTCAGTGTACATCCATGATTAATGCAGAGTATAAGAAATATGTATATAGAGTTGAGGAATCTATTTCAAATAATTCACAGTGTTTTTCGTCCTTTGTACAGTCAAAGAAAGGTGCTGCTCGCATTCCAGGTAGGATTCACTTTAATGACATAACGTATGAAGATCCGCAGTTAATAGTTGACGGCTTTGCTGAATATTTCAATAGTGTATACTCACCACCGTCTCAGCCAATTCTTCATGAGAAGGAGATTAATATATTATCTCTCAACATTCAGATCTCGAGATGAAATTGAGAAAATTCTCAAAAAATGCAATGACTTCAGGCCCTGATCACATACCCGGCATTTTTTCGTCGGGAAATGTGCTCCTATTTTCGCATTACCAATACAAATTATGTTTCACTTAATTTTAAAAACATGTGTGTTTCCTACATTATGGAAAGTAGCTAAAGTTTGTCCTGTTTTAAAAGGAGGGGATCCTGCTGTTCTATCCAATTACAGACCTATTTCCGTTTTAGCAAATTTTGCAAAGATCTGTGAGAAGGTTCTTTATTCCCATATATTTCCTGCTGTTAGGAATCATATGTCTCCTTGGCAGCATGGTTTCACGGATAAGCGCTCCACGGTTTCTAATCTAACCTATTTTCTCAATATTTCTCTGATGTTTTTGACTCTCAAGCACAAGTCGATGTTCTCTATACAGACATGTCAAAGGCTTTCGATCGTATTGATCATAATATTCTGATTAGTAAATTAAGTAACTTTGGGTTCAATAAACCACTGTTACACTTTTTCTCATCGTACTTGACCAACAGAACTCAGAATGTCGTCAATAACGGTTTCTCGTCCTCGCCTGTTGTGACCACCTCTGGTATGCCCCAAAGTTCTAACTTAGGTCCTCTGGTGTTTAATTTATATGTGAATGACCTAGCTGGTAGAGTAGAATGTGAAAAAGTTCTCTTCGCTGACGAACTAAAGTTGTGGTGTACTGTTGACTCTCATGATTATGGTAAACTGCAAGCCAATTTAGATGTTGTACACGAATGGTGTAAATAATTGTATCACCTTGAATATATATAAATGTAAGAGTATATCATTATCTCAATTTCCTTTAAATCACCAGAGTTCATTATTCGGAACTCTACTTCCTTTAATGATATTGCTGCCTTTATTTTGCCTTTGTTCGTTCACGACTTGAATATGGTTCGCCTGTTTTTGGTCTCCTATGTATCAATACCAGATTGACGCTACTGAAGCGGTGCAACGTAGATTTTTAAAATTACTGTGCTTTAAAGTTTATGGTAGTTATCCTGAACGAGGAATCGATCAAGATTATCTTCTTGAGAAGGTTGAGATTAAGTCTCTTCGCATCAGACGACTTCAAGCTGGTCTGCGTTTCTTATATAAACTTACCCATAATGATATTGATTATGCTGCACTGGTGTGTAGTATTAGATGGCATTTACCTCATTTATGTTCCAGAAGCAATTTCACTTTTTCTTTAATGCTTGCTAAAAGTAACGTGTTGGTCAAATCACCGTTATTTGTTATGTGTAGTACATTTAACACCATTTCAAATTCTTGTGATTTTAATACCATTTTAGTACCATGGCTCAGATTAAATTAATTTTGTCTTGCTTGTTAGTTTAAAGTTTCATGTATTTTCTATTCTTAGGGTAGGTAAGACTAGTTAGTGCAATGTAATGTTAGTTACAAAACACACACATGTGTTGTACTATGTACTTTTGTCCTGTTAATGGATATATGTATCTGTTGGGCAAATTAAATTAAATTAAATTAAATAACTTGTAATGAGAACGTTAATCAATCCCTTCCCTCATATATCAGAATTTACCAATAGACGAAAAGTAAGTAAGTGGTTAGGATAACAATCTTTTACTTTTTTGGATTAAATCCAGTGATGACTTTCACCAATGCACATAGAATATTTTACTATCTAGTGTAACTGCTGTAGAAACTCGTCGTGGTCTACCTGAATGCCTGCGATTTTTGATGCATTAAACTGAACCCTTCGTTCTGTCATCTAAATATGTATACCAGTTTTCTCTTCCTATCGGACTTAATTTCATGGATCGGAGAGTGTCTAGCAGTGAATGATACGCTTGGTCTCTTGTGGTATTTCTGCATTATCTCGCAGAATTCTATCCAATCCGCCTGCAGCAATATCTCGTCCATCAAATGGATATCATCGTTTGCTAAACTTATTTCTACATCTTTGTTGTCGGTACTCTTCATTTTGAATTTATTTTGAACTAACTAAAACGTCTTTGGTCCTTTCTACTCATGATTAAGTTGTTTTCAAACGTTTTCATTTATTAACTCTAACATAAGTATCACAGCAATACGTTTGGGGCAAAGATCAATAATACCTCCACTAAATCCTAATAAAAGCAATTTCATTCAAATGTTATCCAAACTAGAGGAATTAATAAATAATTGGTAGTTTTCATTGAACCATTGAGGAAGGAGGACCGTTGAAGAACAATATGCAAAATATTGTTTAAAAATTTAGACGCAAATGCCCCGCTTTAAATCATCTCCCGACTTCTGACGTGAGAGCGTACAGCGTGCAACAATATTTTTCTATCAGAATTTAAAGCTTGCAGCATATGTACATGAAAAATAACGCAACCGTGACCCGCATTTTACGAGGAGAAAATCCGGGCGAGTATTCGACATTCGAAAAGGAAATGCAAGTGTACGGACAGCATTCATTCGCATCTTGAGCAGGGCTCTAGGCCGATTTAAAAAGAAAAGAAAATACGTGTTAATTTATAGAAAAATATGAACATAATAGATACGAAAGTACGATTATAACATGTTCTGTAAATGAACTACTTACTCAGTTTCGTGTTAAATTTGGTTATTGTAATAATTGAATCCCGTTCGTTAGCTTCACATGAAATCTCGTTTAGAGCATTTAAGAGTAGAAAGAAATGCACGCATGAAAATCTTGATGCATTTCAATGATGTCAGGCTAATTAAAACATGAAAGGAATACGTAGTAATTTAAGTGTAAATCGCGATAGTCAATTTATGGAAGTAGAGTGGTTCCGATTAATTAAGTTGATCGAGTGCAGGGAAGCTATTATATGTTACGTTTCTAGGAATGTTACTACTAACTTGTTTGATAAATTATTTAGCTTCTGATTTTAATAACATGTAGAGGAGATAACAGCCGACGTAAATCAAGGATATGGCAATCCATTAACTGATAAAAAAAATTGCTCAATGGATCATTAAATTTTGAATAAATTCAGAGCCCTCATATCATATTGCCTTCATTAAGGGTTGCGAAACGTTAAAATGGAATTGATCGCGTTTTTATTTGCATTCATTTTGTTTTAAATAAACCTGCTCAGGAAATGATTATTTCAGTTTTTTTTTGGGGAAATGCGCGTGTGGGGGATGTGTTTCGTTTAATTAAAGTAACCTGCGTATATACGAGAAAGGCTCCCCTTGCAGAGAGCACTGGCATATAAATGAGTACTATTTTAAATAAGAATAATGCCAGTGCTCCGCTCAACAAATGCGTGTTTCATATTTCATAACATAATGAACACTGTATATTTACCGCAAAACGTCGTACGACATTTTTTACGTGCTTCGTCTCTGTCACAAAAATATACTCAGAATTTACAAACTAGATTATAGCTACCTATGAGGCCCCATAACGCACGACCCAATATTTCATTTCGTTTTCAGGTCTGTTTATGCAAATTAGATCGTGATTTTTTTTCTACAATAATATTGAATGAAACTGGATGGAACCAGGCCAACTTTCCGAAAGAAAAGAAAATAATTTTCAAATTAAAGCTATAACGACGTAATATGAAACCAGACGTGTACGTATAAGATTCTTTTTTTATTAAAGTTCTGCTCAGTGATGCGACTGGTAATTCGGCCGTATTTCAAGTACAGAGCTCTGTGATTTACTTCTTTAATAACGTAACTGGCACACCCAAACCGTAAATAATATGGAGCCGCACAAAAAGTATTTAATTTCTGGCACAGATTTTTGCACTCGCCCTGGATTTCTGTAATACGATTGCTAGCTACTAACACGTGAAATATTGTTGATACTAGAGGTAACCAATCATTTCAAAGCAAGTATCGAATTAGGTTAATTGACTATTTCATGGAGTAGGTATAGTACCTAATTGGCTAATACACTTTAGAATTTTAGAAAAGTGAAGCCAACAAACAGCATCTTTTTAAAAGGAAAATCACATTTTAATAAACTATATTTAGCAACCCTCGATGGATGCATAAAAGACCACTAACATGTCCTCGTTAACAATAATAAATATCCTTACAGGTATGGATATAATCAAACTATATTTAATTCCTTGTGATGTATAAATATTGTGTTTTATTTTTATCTTACATCACACCGCATATTCAATATCGAAAAACCTTGTTGACGGCTTATAAATGTATAAGCTTGCGTGTGTACAACATACGTTCAAGGTTATGTCAAATTCAGTTTTCGATCAATATATGTAAATATGTACCCACAGTTTCACCGTTCTCAGTGTCAATCATTCATGATGGATCCTGCATAAAAATTTAATTCCTCGCCTCGTTCCAGACACTAATTTCATATGAATTAAAAGAGAGACCCTTTACGTATTTCTGAGCTAAAGTTACTTTCTATTTATCTCTTCTGTTGCCCTATGCATTGCCATCATGTGATATTTATTCTGATAGAGTGAATATTAACTTTGTACATTTTGCTGGTACGATTCTAGGGAATAGATAATGCACCAGTCCAACACAACGATATTATGTAAATTACTACGATGTGGTTATGCAAGTAGTACAAATAAAGTGTGCAAGTGCATTACGTGAAATTGTATCGAGTTGCATTTGCAGTTTGTCCCACAGTTATCGTTAGGGCCGAGTGTATTGTTGTTTCCTATATGCTCTCCCGACCTCATCATGTTTCGTTCGTGCGGTCTAATACCCTCTTTATGAGCAGCTCGAAAATCTATGTAAGTCAAACAAGCGCCCGGCGAAACGCGTCGGCCATAAACGAGAGGGCAAACATCTTGCAAAATTAGCTTTAATTACTTCGGGCCTAATCCGAACGAAAGAGACAGAGGATTATTGGGATTTAGAGATCTCTTTGTTCCGGTGAACAAGTGTACTCCCGGTGACAATGATAAACAGTTCTATTAACATTTTCACTGCCTAGCTTAGCAATTAGCAATTTACTGTTTTGATTCGGGCGTAAACAAAAACAGGGTTGTAATTTGGAGTCGAAGTTGCTTGAAGTTTACACTTAAGATTAACCGACCTCGGATGTTATTTAGTGTTACTTTCATAAAGCGATTAAGTTTGCAACTGCTTTCTTAGCCAAATCTATGTCAAGTAATGAAGAACATGCAATTTACGTCAAACGCGATTGGTAATAGTGAACGAAATTTCCAGGGAAGTTCCTATTTACGATGTAAATATGCAGTTGAACATGAACACACACATTTGGGTAAACGACACGAAATTTATAGGGCGAAAGGCCTAATTTGTTTAGATCAAGTGAACATTACGATCTGAACAAACCAGGCTGAAATATTATTCATATTATGTGAAGTAATTTCGAAAAGTAGACGCGCGCAGATAGTTGGGTACATTATGCTAAGATGATTGCATTTACTATTCTATAGTTCCTTTGGGTGTGATTATATACACGGAAGTTACAAGTGGAAGATGTTGCTGTGTGAATCTGTCGATAAAAATTCGTGTTTGAGATCATTTTACTATGCTGAAAATTTCTAGACTGTTTAAAAAGAATTAAGAGAAACAACAGGTAATATAATAGGATAAAATTCATTTAAGTGCATTTGCAGATAAAAATTTTCTATTTATTTTGTTCTGGCAGCTAACTTAGTTCCTGGGAATTTTACTTACAACCTAATTAAAAATAATAGTTCTCTGTACACACTCATAAGAATTTGGAGTTAATTAATATCTTTTTTTTCAATTCCTTTTCGGTGTTCCTTCGCATCCACCCATTTCTGATGTTAAGATAAACGGAGTTAGGACGTTTAACTTTATAAAGTGTGAATGTTGTCTTCAAAAGTGGCGATAGTTATTTCTTTTAAGGAGCTAATATTATCCAGGTAAAGAGAGAGACTTAACTTCTGACGTAGTAGCTTGTATCCCCAAAGGAATTAGTATTATCCAGAATGTGTCAAGAATTTCTATCCTTAGAGGAGTTAGTATTATCCAAAAAATGAGGCCTGTTGAGGCACTCCGTTGTATCTTAACTTGTATTTTAACTACTGCAAGGAGAGGAATGTACTTTTTTAAATATTGCACCTTTCACCTCTTGTGTTGAAATAATTGGGTTCTTTATTGCACTACAATATTAAGCTTATCTGGAAGAAGTGGAATAAAGACTTCCATAGAGCCTTGCCAATATTTCCCGGTAAATAAAGCTAGTATTACCTATGGTGGCATTTGTTATACGAGGTGTGTGAGAATAGTAATGACACTGACAACATTGTGAGCGATCTGGCAACGCTGTGTTGTTCTACTTATCTAGACAGATGTGTTCATTCATTCCAAATGCTCAGTCGGGGTTTCAGCTCCGTATAGCCATCACATAATTTTTGAGAGCGTCATCAGTTAAGTTGTATTTTTATTGTGTATTACGAAAATGGAACAGCGGAATTTAGAGCAACGTTATCCCATCAAGTTTTGTGTTAAACTTGGCGAATCCGCGAGTGTGAAAAGTTGAGACAGGCCTATGGGGAACATTCCTTATCAAGAGTACAAGTTTTTCGCTGGCACAAATCATTTTTGGAAGGCCGAAAACACGTTGAAGATGAACCTCGCTTAGGGAGACTTTCAACTTCAAAAGCCGACGAAAACGTCGAACGTATGAGGGCTCTTGTGAGACCAGACCGTCGTTTAACAATAAGGATGATGGGTGACCAGATAAACACCTTCACCGTACATCAAATTTTGACCGAAGATTTGCACATGCGAAAGTTTGTGAGAAAAAACCTCACAACTGAGCAGAAGGCCAATCGAAGAAACGTGTGCGTTGATCTTCTTGAGAGGATTGCCAATGATCACGAATTGTTCAATCGTGTGATCACAGGTGATGATTTTTGAGTACGATCCTGAGACAAAGCGGCAAAGTGAGGCATCTCCTCGACCGAAAAAAGCTCGAAGGAGCAAATCCAAGATCAAAACAATGCTGACATGTTTTTTTGACAGTAGGGGGTATCATACATAGAGAACTTGTTCCTCCAGGATAAACTGTCAACCAAGTGTTTTACAAAGATGTCCTTGAAAGGCTCAGGAGAAAAAGGTGATTCATGTGAGCCCGGATATTGCAGACAAGTGGATGCTTCATCATGACAACACCCCATGTCACACGGCCACTTCCATCACGGATTTTTTTATCTCAAAAGGCATTCTTGTTGTTCTCCAAGCCTCCTGTTCAACTGATCTGAGTCCTTGTAACTTTTTTCTTTTGCCGAAATTGAAAAATATCATTTTGGGACTCTGGAAAACATTCAAAAGAATGTTAAAGGCCCTATCAGTTGAAGCCTTTCAGCGCTGCTACCAAGACTGGGAACAACGACTCCATCGGTGTATAGGTGCAGAAGGAAACTATTTTGAAAGGGACAATATTGTTGTTTGAAAAAAATAAAAGCTTTGGTATATAAAAATCAGTCTTATATATTTTTCTCACACACCTCGTATATGACTAATCTCGACCCACTTTTTGTTCCTATTTATATTTAATGTGCGAATAGAATAATGTTCCATTCTAAAGCAAACATTCACTGCAGTTAGTAGACATGAACTAGTTATAACTTTTAATGAGAACGTCATTCAATTCCTTCCCTTATATATAGACGAAAAGTAAATAAGTATGAACTAACACCCTTAGTTGACCTTAGTGACCTTGAATATTTCTGGAGCTTTGTTGTTTTACGATGTACATTCACCGGCACAAAAAGTGACTCACTTTGAGGTTTGTGTAATTAATTGCGACAATAAATTTCTTTATATAACTTTCGACTGATAATTGTTATTTATAGTTTTCTTGGTTGATGTACATCAAATAAGACCAAAAATAAATAAAACAAACAAGATTTTAATAAAAGTAATAACAACTGCAAAATTGATGAAATTGTAACTCAAAGAAAAATGCAAAATTTTTATCTTCCTAATTAATTAATATCGAGTATTGCCTCTGCGAGCCTGTATTACAGCCTGCATACGTTGTGGCATCGACTCCACCAAGTGCCTAATCGCTAAATTGTCAAACTGATCCCATTCTTGCTGAACCGCCATTGATAATTCTTCTAGGGTAACTGGGGCAGGGAAGCGAGCTCTAATATTCCTTCCTAACATGTCCCAGACATGTTCGATGGGATGCATGTCGGGACTTCTCGGGGGCTACTGCATTCGGTTAACACCAACAGCGTCAAAAAAATTCGTTAACAACGCTGGCGACATGTGGCCGTGCATTATCGTGCATCAACATAAAATTGTCGCTAATAAAAGGGGCAAAGGGTATCACATGATCTTTTCAATGTGCCTCTGAGCGTTAATAATTCCCCTATTTATTACAACAAGGTCTGTACGTGCGTTCGCAGAAATACCGCCCCACACCATAATCGAACCTCCGTTGAAACAATATTACATTGAGAATACCATTCCCCGGGCCTTCTCCAAGACCATCTGTTGCTCGTAGGCAGAAGCGAGACTCATCAGTGAAAAGTTCTTGACTCCACTGCCCCATACTCCAATGAACATGTTCACGAGCAAATGCAAGTCTGCTTACTCTATGCAATGTCTTAAGTTCTGGGCCATGTGCAGGTCTTCTTGCCATTAAATTAACTTCATTAAAGCGCCTTCTGATCGTTCTGTCACTTACATGCACATCTTGACCTCTGCAAGGCGATTTCTGACTAGAACAGCAGTCAAATTCCTGTTCCGAAGAATCGTTAGGGTAAGAAAATGGTCATCTCTAGCGCTTGTACATCTTTGACGACCTGTTCCAAGGCATCAATTGTAAGATCCAGTTTCCAAGAATCGCCTCCACGTTCTGGAGACACATGATTGAGAAGTCCAAGAACTTGTGCAACGTAACATTGAGACCGACCATCCTGAATCAAAGTAATTACTCTTACTGCATCCACTGCATTAATAGCCATGAAAACAACTTATTCATGACAAAATATAAACAGATTATTAAATTAAGTCTTTAGAAAACGTTTGGAAAACAAAAAATCAACTGCAACACAATATTGACAATGGCGTAGATACTTTCAATAATTTATTTAAACAAGAGAATTTAGTTACCATGATGATTATCGCTTTCCCGATTATTGATGAGCAGAAAAAATGGATAAAAGGTGTCCTCAGATAATTTATTTTAAGAAATAATAGTGAGTCGCTTTTTGTGCTGGTGAGTGTATTTATAATTAAAGTTGAAAGATGAAGTTTCGTAATAAATAGTTTAAAACGGACACTAAAATTGGCACTAACGCTCTACGTTTCGCTATCGTTTGGTAGCTTCGTCAGGAGTGATGTGTTTACAAAATCGTAAAGAGATATACCTGACGAACGAGCAGAGGTTTTAGAACAACAGTCGATCTGCTCTTTTGGTAGGTTGTCTTTTTTTTTATAATTTCGAGCTAGGCCGCTGATATTTGCAGACTTATTGGATGACGAACTTACAATATTAATAAGTGAAATTTACACCCCGTATAGTAGTTGTAATTAATACATATTGATTTCTCCTTAAACAAATGACATTAATTATTCAAACAAGCGATCATAACTGTTTGTATTTAAGCAACTAACACATTTGTATATTGATTTGTCTCACTTGATGTATTAATACGATTTTCCAAAGATATTTGTAAAATACGAAGCATTAAATACTGGTAACAAAAATCTATATCGGCGCTTTCAATTTATATATTAACTTCCTTCGTCTTCCCTAACTTAACCTCCGACAATTTCAGCAACATGTTCCAGTTTTCGTATATTTTCAAGGAGTTCGTGCGTCTTTCGTTGGCAAACGGATTTCCGCCACTGTGGAAAAGGAAGGACGTAGCGCTACTAACTGTATTGTCACTGCAGCAGTTGTTAATACGCGGTCGTTTCCAACTGCGGTGGTTTATGTTCTGGAATGGTTTCCTTGATTAATTTCACCAGCTCTGTGTTATACTGTTCCGTTTAATTTCAGCTCGTATTATTGTTTGCATACGTTGTGAATTCCAAACACTTCTTCGTGTAACCGTTAAATATAAAATTAATTAGTTGCGGTTAAGGTCGATATTAATATACAAAGTACTTTTAAGGACCAAACATTCGTACGTGATGTCATCACTTTTTTTTATATATCCTTAACTCAATTCAGTTAATGGAAGTTTTCGTACATTTCAGAAGTGCTTCTTCCGAAATGGTTGAATCATTAGCGCGAACGAAATGGAATATCTACACTGCACTGAGCCAATGGTAATTCCCATCACGTCTACTCTTGAAACGAACTTATATTAGTTCCTTGTGTTCTACTTTACTTTACAGTTGGTGTGCCGTCTTTTGCTCGTTAGGAATATCCACGCAGCCAAGACATGAGCGCTGCTTGTTACGTTAACTAAATTTAACGAGTATGTAAAAGTAAGTCTCCCTGAAGGGTCTCATTGTAAACGCACAGGGGTATTATAATGAACCGGCTGTTTTTCAGAAAACATTGAATCCGCTACCGAAAATAATTCTAAAATCATTCTGTTTTTATTACTTGTGCATGGTGTGATTGATTGATCGTACTAACTAAAAAAAATACACGTGTGTATCAGGACGAAGTTGCCAGTCATCGTTTTAGGTCAACACAATGACCTAATTACGAAAGGATAGTTAAATATTAGCACGGTGCAGAATGTCCGTGCTTCTAAGCTTGGACAGCTCAAACTTGGATAACTAACGTTTTAATTAGCCCGTTAATATTAGTATGAACTTTGGTGTGAGCACAAACAACGTCACCGAATGGATGGACATACATACATGTTTGTAATGTTAGGAGAAAATGAATTGAATTTATGGTGTGCATTAATAATGAGCGATGTGCTGGTCGCTAGGTCTCACATAATATACATATTTATTTAATCACAATATATTTTTTAATGTAAATAAAAGTACAGGAAGATTTTAATAAGAAGCAATCCTGACAATAAAGAAGTGATGCTCCTAATTACCTCATATCTCTAGAATGGCGTGTAATTCGAGCTCACGGTTCAGTCAGTTCAATTTACGAGCATTGCGCTCGAACACAAGAACGTTCCTTGCTTAATGATTTACAAACCCTAATTAATTAAATTTCCTTATTAGTCGGTAATATGGACGTCCATTCAACGCCAGTAATATCGTTCAGACCGGTTGACATTGTGCTCGAACTAAAATAATTATCCGAGCAATTATGACACCGAAATTAGATAGCTGCGTTTGAATTCGACGAAACAATGAGCGGCAGCACGCTAATTATCACACTTAGTACTCCTCCTACTATCATTAATTCATTATAATATAGATTCCGGACACGCTATAATTATAATAGTTTTTTGGGGAATGAAAAATATTAAAAAAAAAACACTGAATACTAATAACGTATACGAAACGAGATATGTGTATCTAAAGTATATACACCCCGTATAATTCTAATTGAGTTGAGAAAACTGTTGAACTGGCATGTATAGGACACAAGCTTAATAGTAACATCGATTATGTAGTAAACAATGCCCATGTGTTTACCTATTAGGTTTAATAACACCGTAATATTGTACATTAAACATGGTGTATTCTAATCACTAAAATTCGTTATGTACGCTGTGTTAAGCAGTGTTTCAAACACACATAAAAATCTAGAATTAATTATAACACCTTTTTCAACTCTTTTCGGTGTTCCTTCGCGTCCGTCCGTTTCTGGTGTCAAAATAAAGGGGTTAGAACGTTTAATTTCAAAAAGTGTTAATGTTGCCTTCAAAAGTGACATTTTAATCCTTAATATTTTAAGGAGTTGATATTAACCAGGGAAAAAAAATGACTTAACTTCTGAGGTAGTAGCTTGTATCCCTAAAAGAGTTACTATTATCTAGAAAGTGTCAAGAAGTTAGTATTACTCAGAAAATGAAAGAATCTTTATTGTTGGGGCAGCCGCTTGTACCTTAACATATATTTTAACTACTCCAAAAAGAAAAATGCACTTATTTTAATGTTAATATTAATGACAGTGATTCTAGGAGACTAAATTATGGGTAATATGTTTTCCGTACAGTATTAAACTTAATTTGGGCTTATCCTTGTTGGAGTAAAACTATTTCACCTTTTTTTAACTCTTATTTTTAAACACGTTTTAATCGGGAAAAGACAACAATAACACTAAATTTGTTAATCATTACAAATTTTCAGGTAAAGCTTTATCCATGCTTTAACACCGATTTAGCTCAAAAAAGTTTGTGAGTGTAGGTTGTCAAACAAACGATCTTGTGATTGGTCAGTTTTTTTATAGCCTGTATACGTAATTTCACCCTATTTCCTTTTTGTAAGTACGCTTTTATATTTTTAATAAAATTTATGCCAAATAACGCTATTGTCTATAAAGTCGTTTACACCTTTCGTATACTGGAACTGCGGTTAATGCAGATATCGGAGCCAATATCTGCCGCATTGAAGTTTGGCTTTAATAGGAAAATTCTTGTTCCATTTTTGCAATGGAAACCGTTTCCTTTTAAATGTAATAAACATATCTTTCCTTGTAAAACGAAAATATTTCACGTGATATGCATAGTAATTTCAAATATCAATATTGCAGACGCAATAAATTGAGACGTCTTCATTGTAGGTAAAATAAATAAACATTTTTATTAATAAAGGGTTCCATGATATTTGTAGCCGTAATTTATATAAGACAAAGGATGTGTCTTGCTACAATGTTTTGTCGGTTTAGTCACATTGACATCTTCAGGCAGGCAATAGGAAACATGTAAAAACTCTACAAAGGACCCACCATTACTTAAATAACAAATACATTAAAATTTACATTAAAAACTTACGAATTAATTAAAACGCAACAACGTAATTCAACGTGGTTAACGCCATGTTGTCCATGGCATAGTTGCCAACTACAATTAAATGTCAATGTGACGAAACCGGTCGATAATAAAACATTGTAGCAAGACACATCCTTTGTTTTACTTAAATTACGACTACAAACATCATGGAGCCCTTTATTAATATTTATACTGCTTGTCTAGCTGATCTACTCTACTTATATAAGAAATACAAGCTTAAGAAGAAACACTTGTACTTGCAGCCTGCAAACGTAGCCATTGCAAAAGCCAAAGTCTGCTGGCTCTCCTCCGAAATCAAAATAACATACGGGAGATTACAAGCTTTCTCGAGAATTCTGTTATGTATCCATTCTGAAGTCACTGGAAGATTACATAGTGCGGAATGGGACATGTTTAATTACGACACGAGAGAATGGGTATTAAAGGTTAGTAACCCTCGATATCTGACTCTTAAGAAGAAACTACACAATCTACAACACTCCTACAGGCTAAACAACCATCCCCCTTACGTTCCAAACCAGGACAGCTGTCTGTACGATGAGAAAAACAGAGTTAAGTAATAACCACAAGGAGAATAAGAAGAGCCAAGCTAAGATGAAAAAGACATCGGACTCAAGCAGTAAGAACGAACCAACCGCTTATGCTTACAATAGGGAATCTATACCTATAGTAGATACAGTAGTTTATAATAGTGAACCTATCCCTACAGTAGATATTGCCCTTTCGCCGCATGTAGTAGATAATAATGTAGTTTTTAGTAATAAAAGGGAGGGAGAGTCATCTAAAGAAAACATCGCTGTCCCTTTAGCTTATCAAAATTTGAACTATCATGTTAATGATCTGCTTCACTACCCACTAAAAATAACCCACAATTTTCACGATAATTTATTGAACCTTTCAAGGACCACGTTTAAATTTCATTCCCTAAAAGATCTCGTAATTCACATTGAACATGCTATCACACGGGTGGACACAAACAAACATGTTTTACATGGTAGCATTGCTGACATTATTAATAACACCCTTCCACAAGCCAAATTATCTATTCAACAAAGAATTCGAAACAAAAACATTAAACTTTTACAAAATAAAATTAAACAATGAAACTTGATTATAAGCAAAGCTGACAAAGGACAAACTGTAGTAATTCTTGAAAAATCTGTGTACATCTAAAAAGTAGAATCCTTTTTGAATAATAACGGTTTTAAAATTCTGGACCAAAATCCAATGTCCTCTTACTACAGACACCTCAATAAATTCTTGAATGAGAATGAAAACATTTCACTAATTAATGTGTCTAAGCTGAAAACCATGAACTCTATAACACCTAGATTATATAGACTTCCTAAATGTCATAAACAAGACTATCTCATACGCCCAATACGTTATGCTCACTGGACGTTTGCAACTTTTTCAAATCCATCCCAGTTACAGATTGTATTGAAATAGTCAACGAACTGTTATCTTCTTCAAACCTTTCAGATGACAATGTCGTATTTTTACAATCACTGCTTAAAATTACTCTTAATCAAACGTTCTTTACCTTCAATAATAGTTATTATTCCTAATCAGATGGTCTTGCAATGGGTTGCAATTTATCCCCCCTTGCAGATTTATTCATGAATAAAATAGAACAAAAATTCTTTTCATCAGCTAGCCCCCTGATAAAATACATAAAGTTTTACGGTAGATACGTGGATGACATCCTCATTATTTTTGATAGACCCCTTCAGAATTAGGCATTCTACTTCATTTAATTTAAAATTTAAAATTTATAGGAAGCCCTCATACTCAGCTAACTTAATTAACTTTCAGTCATTTCACCCCAACGAACACAAGTATGCGGCTTTTAATTCATTTTGCTAGCATTGCTTTGAATCTTCAAGATTATAGGAACGAAATAAGTACAATCGTCCAATTGGCTTTTCTCATTAACTACCTTATAAAACCCATTCGTAATTTATTCTACAAAATTAAGAACAAATTTTTAAATGAACTTAATTTTCCTTTATATAATTTTGACAATAAGTCTGAAGAATTATTTGTAGCTATACCTTACATTGGTACTATTTCTGCTAAAATAAAACATTATCTTAACTCCATAGGCGTTAAAGTGACATTTAAAATATAAAACAACTTTAAATGTATTCTTTCTAAAACTAAAGATCCCATAGAAACCCTGTCTACGGTGTCTACTCCCTACTCCCTAACGTGTGGCTCTTGCCCTGCTGTTTATATTGGCCACACTGATCGTTCCCTACGTACAAGAATCAAGGAACACCACACATCCATCTGATTGTGGAAAACTGATTCTACCTTTACTAAACACTTATTAGACACTAGACACGATTTCAGTTTGGATGAAAACTACAAGTTAATTCATAACCTACGAAAAGGTAATATCTTAAACATTGACGAAAATCTTGAGATATTCTTACACAACAGAAATCCGAACTACCCTCTATTAAACGATCAAATTAATGGAAATAATGGCCAATTTTTTCGTATTATCAATTGGAATTTACTTTAGATGACTCCCTCTACCCAATCAATTCTATTTAATTAATTATAATTAATTTAACTATGCCTTGGACAAAATGGCGTTAACCACGTTGAAATACGTTGGTGCGTTTTAATTAATTCGTAAGTTTTTAATGTAAATTTTAATGTATTTGTTATTTAAGTAATGTTAGGTCCTTTGTAGAGTTTTTACATGTTCCCTATTGCCTGCCTGAAGATGTCAATGTGACGAAACAGGTCGCAGTACGATAATAAAACATTGTAGCAAGACACATCCTTTGTCTTACTTTAATAAACATTTACTTTAAAAGTACACCGAAATGGAAATGCATTCGGCGGAATAGTAATCCAAAAATAATAGTTAATTCAAAGGCAAATAGTCTTAGATATATTCAACACACTGTACATACCAGAATGGACTTAAGTTTCAAGACATTATATAAAGTTATATTTATTTTAGACAGAAGAATAAAAAAGCAATTCCACATAAATTGTAATTCCGTTCTTCTGTGTAATTTAAAAATGTAGGGTAATTGAAACTATAACTTTAGTTTAATTATTTAAAGTCCATTTATGAAAACTTCCTTGTATGCGCCTATATACATGCATTTCAGCAACTCGACGAATCCGCTACAAGTAAATATTGACCCTGCGTAATTTGAATTTCGCTGTAAAAAAAGTTTCACCCGAACAAACACGACTTTGTAAAACGCTATCTGCTTAGTATTTTTCTTTCCTTAAACTCTTTCCCATCCAAAGATTCCGTTGTCTTATAAACCAAGTCACACTCGGCCAACTTCACCGACCAAATCGTTTTTACCCCGCAAACTTTCCACCAATTGAAATTCCTCGTTCTTCTTTTTTTGCAATGTACTCACGTTATCGATTTCGCTTCGTCGCTTTAAACATTAGTAAATTTCATCCTGAACTAAGAACTATTTTGTATTGCTCGCGAATTGATTTGTCTAGAACTTGGTAACATCTACTTGATTAAATCCATTAAATCTGAGTGAGTGAGTAACTGAACCCCGGATGCTAATTCAGTGCAGCTGAATGGAGTAAGTACATGCCTTTGCAATTAACACTTTACAGAATTTCAAACGCCGTAATAAAAATGAACCCTTGAAGTATGATTATGATGGGGAATAATTAAGTAAAGGGAACGGATAAGTAGCAATAAGAACTTGCCGAGATTTTACTGCATCTATTAAATTTTAAACCTCCTCAGACGTTTCAGAAATTAACGAGAGTGTGCAAGTTGAAACGGCAATAAAATCCCGAGAATGATTTATGTTATTTAAATATTTTAATAATTTAGAACTCTCTTGATACTATTTATTTTGAAAATTCGATTAGCATATTTTAGTTTATTAGTTAGAGTTTGCTTCGTCATTTTATTCGTTCGCATATGAAGTGTTGGATGCGTAATTTACGATTGTAAGGTACAAGCTCTTCGGGTAAATAATGATGAATATCTCAGATATGTTTTACAATGCTATAAAAGTCGGGGGAGCTTATGTCACTCGGAATAGCAAAGAGTCGATAGCGCAACTAAGATGCGGAATTAATAGAGATGGATCGCTTTGCGTTAGTTTACCCGAGTTTGTTGCCCGGAAAGTACTAATGGATCAAATTTATTATCGTTATTCTGGCGACTTCTTTGCGCACATCCTCTTGCTTAACGGCGACAGTTTTTACATGTTTTCATTTCTCTTTTCAACTTAGGAGTTCTTAACGTTTATCGCCCGTTTCTTTACGTTCGAATTCCGTTCTATAAGTATAAAGAAAAAAAACACGCTTTGTTTTGATAAGTTTGATGTTCAGCTACCCTCTATTCTTTCAGGACACGCTTCATAAGAATGAAAATATCGACGAAAGCAGATTGACAATACCGGAGTAATACGTCTAGAAGTCAAGATCGTATCGCTTTGACAATGGCATTTAGTAGCATTCTCTCGCCGAGATCAATCTCCTCGACCTATACGAGATAATGAAGCAATATTTCAAGTCGGGAAGTCGAATTTCAACGCTAAAGGTTTATTAAAAGAAATAGCTTTGTTGGCTAGGAAGAGTTAATCGTCCATGCTATACAAATCCTATTTTAAAGGAGACAATGGGATGAGCTATTTTGTCTTCTTTGTTAGAGTGCTTTTCAATTCTTTTTACTTGTCTTTTTCTGGAATATAACAACTAGTGGTAGAAATAAAATAAACTAGATTGAATGGACAACCATAGAATGCAAAAAGAGTAAAGTACCTAGAAAGAGAAAAAACAAAGGCGATGTTAGAAGATATACCAGAAGAATAGAATAGGAAATGATTTGGAATAGAATGACAATTGGTGGAAGAACACAAAAAAGAATAGGTAATAGGAAAACAAAAGCAAAAACAGAAGGAATAGAAGAAGATAAGCAATAGTTCTAAATAACTATTTGCATCTATTTATCTAAATGTAAAAGGGAATAAGGCACCCACTTATTTGTAGAGAAATGCTTTGAAAATGGCATTATTTAATTGCACTTTGCTGTAATTAACATTGTGCTTTTAAACTTGTTTGAATTTGGTCAGCACAGCATGAATAAAACGGGTAATTATAAGCAGCGAATTCAGTACGTTATACAAACTTCCAGGGCTTCTAAGTGCGGGATGGAGGCCCATAAACATCCTGCTTATAGCGTCGAAGCAAACTTCTCTCTTAAATTCGGTGCGAACGCCTTCTCACATCCGCAGCTGAGCAGTGAAGAGCGCGCATTAATTTCAATGGCTTTGTTTTCGAAATAACTCTACAAATTCGGTTCCTTTCTAACAGACAATAACTTTATCTTTTTTATTACTTCATTTTAACAGGTGGTAAAAGCGATTTACGATTTGATTTGATTTTTGGCGCACTTTCTTTTATGACATTTCAATAACAAGGAAATGATAAAATCGGGTTGATTAGATGCAAATTGGAAGGAAACTTGAAAAGTAGTGGTCCATTGAATTAAGAAATAAACGAAGCATGTAGGAATTTATCTTTACTTTATTTCCCATAATAAAATTTTCTTTTAACAATATTTAGTAGTGAATTTCATTTTTAGAATCGATGCCATCCATTTAAAAAATGCATGCATGCTATTATACTGACTGGAACTAATTTAATTTAGGTACACTTCGCCAATCGTTGATATTCAGTTTGCGCACGAAATTAATAGTCACGGCATGTGAATTTAAGCAAAAATGAAATACAATGCTTGGACCACTGACATTGTACACGTAGAGCAATCCAAAAGTGTCGTAAAATTAATGCCCGTAGCTCGGGCGCCTTTTATTCTTGAGATCATTCGTCACAAAAAGCCACGCTTCAAACAACTATGTAAGTTATAATACCGCGTAGACGTTATAAAAGTGGAGCAATAAAAGCAGAAGATATGGTCCACATAGTGACGGTGTGGAAATCAAATCATTCGTAACAAAAATAGTTTATACGGCGAGTAAACTTCGTTTTTAAAATCCTCCCGAGACAGCTACGGCTGTGCTGTTGGTACTATTGGAGTTGTTCTGAACGGTTAGTAAATAAGCGAAATGATTGTTATGTGTCGGTCTGGACTGGACTTGTTAGAGACGACCCTTGTCATCTGTCAGCCCATTACTGTTTTCGGCCTTTGTCTTCTTCTGTGTTTATTCCTTGCTTTGACCGTGCGAATCGCTGACTTGAAAAAATATTCTTCCATATTTTTCACAGTTAACACATTTTCTAAAACATAAGAACTTTGGCAACCATAAAAAATATTAATAGATCAGGAAAAGATGAAGCTACAATTATACATTTCGCTGGAGGGGGACAAGTGTGACAAGTCGAGGAGAGAATCCATTCATATTCGTCAAAGCAATGGGCATGACTAAATCTTAAGAAGGTTTTTAACCTTTTCGATTTTAAGAGCAGCAAGCAAGAGAACTCTCATTTCAATTTGGTGTCTTGTTTAATTAAGTGTTCACGGCTACTAACAATTAACAAATGTCTAAATTTGGATTCCGGCGACTGAACACGACTCTCCGTTTCCCGGCTACAATTATCAGGCGAGCAAAATTCACGGGATGTCTCCTTAATTGTTTGCATAATTACGTTTCTACACCGTTATGAAATTCCGCTGATGCATCGTTTATTTTCTTACGTCAAACGATTGATTTGCTGGGTTAAACGGAAGTAAGTATTTCTATTGGAAATGAAAACGGCTAACTGTGTTTACGACGATCTTTATCTAATGGCCAGTTTCTTCACGCTTGTCAAACAGCGGTAATGTCTGTTGTTATCGTCGCTGGTAGATTGTTTATTAAATAAAATCATTTGAGCGATGAGGACTGTTAAAGAATTCAATCTAAAAAGAGACACTCCGATGAGTATTATTAAAGAAATATTACCCACTACGTGTTAAATAAATAATTCTTAGTAAATTATGCAGAGATTTAAATAAAAATTTGATACATCCCACAAATTAAAAAAAAAGCTAATCAAGATTAATTATTTAAAAAAAAACCATTGCAATTCAAAAGCGAGATGTTACATTTTATCGTAAAATGTAATCTGAAATTTTACTACTGGAGCTCGTTTAGTATCAAGGCAAAAGCTCTAAAATATACATATACATGACAGTTAAATTTTGAACGACTAAGCTTTATTACAATAGAAAGCACGTCGATTGAAACTACAGTGACTTTAAACAAATTTAAGCGATTTTTTTTCCAAAACTTTTATTTGTTTGTTTGGTTGTTGTATGTATACAATAAACTCAATTTTAGTTGATCATTTTAGAACTCTTTATATTGAAATTCGAGGGCAAGCATGGGGATCTCGCTTATTATTAGGGATAGAGAATCGGTTAAAGGGAAGCAAAGTTGCCAAATTTCATGCTCATTAATAATACGTTAAGAAATTTGAAATATCTTGAAGGTTTCTTCACAATCGGAAAAAAACTAGAAATTGCGATTTTCGAAAATCGAACATAACTTTTTTTGATCATTTTTTTCAAAATCCGTGAAAACATTTCTGAAGCCACTTTTTCTGCTTGATTGAATCCCGAGCGTACTTTATCTCTGGAGCGATACATTTTCGTTTTTCCAGAGCCACATTTCTTTCTGAATTTATTGATATGCCACACTTACTATTGTGTTTTAATTTTCATTGAGAAATTTTGAAAAAACTGAAATTCATGTGCACATATTAAGGCACGGTATTTCAGTTACAGATTAACTTTAAGCTTCAGTTTATTCATTAAAGCTAATCTGTGACTGAAATACCGGTCCTAAGTTAGTTTGTATTCAATTATATGCTGCGTAGCTAAGGAAACGTACACATTTGTTTAATTTATCTGTCATTAAATACAGAATGACGTATTCAAATGAAGAAAAACGTGATATGTTGCGTATTTTTTATTTGTCACAACGAAGTTCTATTACAAGTGCTCAGCGGTATTTAGAAACTTAACCGGAGAGAATTCAACAAAGTATTAGATATTTTTCCAAGTTGGATAACAATTTGATTCAAAGTGATGCATTTTGAAACGCCGAAGAGAATGTACAGAAATAGAATACTGAAAGAAAATCAGAGCATATGTTCAAAAACACTTCCATTTTCGGCAATACATAACCGTACACGTTTTCTGATACCATTTGTCAAACTCCGTTCTATTGTTCTACGTGGAATATGAGCTAAAGCATAAAGTACAACGTTTCTTAGTTTTTCCACGTTGTTGTAATTATATTTAAAAACATTATTCTTTAGGTTTCCCCATAGAAAAATGTCTAAGGGGTTAAGGTCGGGTGATCGCGCCGGCCAGGTGACAGGTCTATTTGTTCCAATCCATCGTCTTGGAAAAATCTCGTCTAGGCGGTTTCGAGCATTGTGTGCAGGAGCTCCGTCTTGGTGGCACCATAGTTCCCTTAAATGAATCAGTGGAATGTCTTCGAAATAATTTAACAAATGTTGATTTAAAAAATTTAAATAACGTTCAGCGCTAAGAGTCTCTTCATATAAAAAAGGTCCAATTATTCGATCTCTCCATAAACCAACTCAGACGTTTATGCAAAAACGACGTTGGGGTCTTGCGTCATGATGTACTCGAGGATTTTCTCTAAACCAATAATGTTCATTATTGCGATTAAAAAGTTCAGAATTCGTTCATCTGTCCAAATCGTCATCCCGTTCGACAAGCCAGTGATAGAATTGCAATCGACGAGCATCGTCTCACAGTGTTGCCGAGTACTTATGAAAACTTGGACAAAATTATTTAAAGGTTTTTTTTGTTGAAAATAGTTAGAACGCATTGAAAAATATACGAAAAACGTAAATTTGTAAAGTGGTTTTCGTTTTAGGTACTGTGCAACGATATAATAACCAGAATTTATTGGATTATAAACGACAAAAAAACTTCAGCTAATATTTGAACAAATAAATATTAATTGTATCTTAATTTATATCTTTTAGAATTCTGAGTGTTCGCTATTGTCACTATCCTCTGATTCCATGCTCGTATTTGCTCGATCAGACCCAGGAAATTCAACTGGAATCAACATCTCAATTGTCTCAGGAAGAAGTTGTTTACTTTTTTTACAGGAGGTTTGCGTAGACTTGAAATAAAGGGATCAGACGTTACAAGAAGTCTGTTAAATATGTCCCTTATATTTGCTTCTCGTGAGCACTTCATAGAGTAAGATTCACGGTAACGTTTAATGTCTTTATTTCTCGCTTCCTGAGCCTCCTCACTTAATAATCCTATCGGCAATAAGGCATGAGAAAGAATTACAGATGAATGAATTAGAATTTTATACACCGACGTTGGCATTTAGTACCAAGGGTACAATTTTATAAACAATACTCCTGTTTTTAAACAATATTTTTCCATTTTCTTTGTATCAATATCGTGACTGCAAGACAGGGTAATTAGAATGACGTGAAAACGATGAATTAAACTTTTGTTAACTCCTGTTCTGTTGGTAGATACCTCTAGGTTACCTACCGGTATTACCGTCGTTGGAACTTCCATAGCCAGGCTTCGGACGATCAATAATTAAATCTAATTTACTTTTAAAATCTTGTTGAATTCTTTGTTTAGCGTTTTCAACCTTAGCTTTATCTTCGTGTATTGTTATTCGCCATTTGGCCACCGGTAATTTGTAACTAATATGAATTAGACATTCGAACATCCTGATCCAAGCGTGAAGAAGTGATAAATCAAAGCGAAGATTCTGCATTTCTAGTGCCATATAAGCCCCATTTTACATATAACTTCAAATTATTTACATTATTTGCTAGAACCAACACTTCTTCAATAGTTTTTGTTAGCCTTATACACGTATGATTCAATAAATCTTGCAAATTAATAGAAACACTTTTATCACATACAAAAAATGTTGCCTCTGGAGGATAGCATTGTTTCTTGGCATCTAGAACTTTTTTGTAAGACGGGAATTTCAATTTATCCGCTTCTTGTATGATATTATATTGAAACACAGTTAACTGAGTATTTAACATTACACTGAGGGCCTCATCAGGTGTTAGAGGTTTTTTGCGATACTCAGATGAAGCCGCTTGGAATATTTTTAACTCATCAGACGAATTGAATTAATAAGCTTTGCTTTGTCAGGTTGATAGACAGGGCGATAAGTCCTAGATGCAGCAAAAGGTAATTCATTAGCAGAAGCAAGACTTTGCAATTTCACTAGTTTCATTGAATTGAGCATTTGGACGACCACGCTAACCAGATGTTGTAAATAAAGGAAATATTTCTTTTCCAGTGGGTCAGTCTATATTTTGTTCATAAAATCGGTCTTTTACGACAAGCTTCACCATATCTGCTTTTGGCCTTATTAAAAAATAGTGATACGCAATTTTTAAGAACTGTAACCTTCGTGGGCAATTCGTATGTTCAGTTAGGTAATTTGCTAAATGCAACCCTTTGCTGGACCAATTTTTCACAGGATCATTAAATGTTCGGTCAACAAGTTGACGGCGAGAAAACTCTACAATGCGACCTACAACAAATAATAAATACAAAATCTGAGTGGCGCAAAAAGCGCAAGTTTTTAAGTTTTATTATGAAAATACAAAGTATACCGAACATTTAAACATAGGTCTCCGATAGGCGATATTTGGAATTATCAAACAAAAACCTTCATTAAAAAAAATTGGTATAAAATATAACTACTTTTGCACTATTATTTTTGAAGTATTAAACGTAATAAAAACTAATAATAGGTGAAATTATTAAATAATACATACCTTTCATGTTTGAGGAGACAATTTAGTTTTGCACAAAACCATTGAAAAAGGGAAATATAATTCAAAATGTTGCGATAATATTTCTGCGAGTACAGCGACACAACAATTAATATATTACTTTGTCTAGCGTTTATTTGATTATATCAAAAGATACTAGTCCTCCATTTATGGTATATAATGGATAAACTTCTAATCTAATAATTATTCAGTTATGTTTTTATCTACTGTCATTTTGACATTTTGAATTTTGTCATGCTTCGGTCACAGTATGGCGTCTCACGGATGCAACGTTTGGGTGATGTGAATTTTAAATCGTTTCATCTTTTCTTTTTTTTTAAACTTGTTCGATTCGGTAGTCGGGTAATTCTAAATTAGTTTTAATTTCTCTTATCCATGTTCTAGGGTTTTCGTTTACCTTAAAAGTAAACATTAAGTATTTACTATTTAGGAATTATCTAACAAGAATCAACTTACTGCTGTTAATATATTTTCTTTATTTTTAGCAGAAATTTTGCTCCCGTACTTTCTTCTTGGCTTTTCAAATGCACCATACTGAACTAAGTTGTTATCCAACTTGGAAAAATATCTAATACTTGGTTGAATTCTCTCCGGATAAGTTTCTAAATACCGCTGAGCACTTGTAATAGAATTTTGTTGTGGCAAATAAAAAATACACAATATATCACGTTTTTCTTCATTTGAATACGCCATTCTGTATTTCGTGACAGATAAATTTAACAAATGTGTACGTTTCCTTGGCTACACAGCATATAATTGAATGCAAGCTAACTTAGGCCCGGATTTCAGTCACAGATTTCAGTTTATTGCCATAGAAACGATTGTCTTAATAATTGTTACTATGGGAATAAACTGAAGCTTAAAGTTAATCTGTAACTGAAATACCGAGCCTTAATATGTGCACATGAATGTAATTTCAGTTTTTCTCAAAATTTCTCAATGAAAATTAAAACAAAATAGTAAGTGTTCCATACCAATGAATTCAGAAAGAAATGTGCTCTCTACTTGTCTAAGCAACAAAAATCGCGCCCATAAGAAAAAATCATAAATAAAGAAGTTATGTTCGACTTTCTAAAATCGCAATTTTTAGTTTTTTTCCGATTGTGAAGAAACCGTTCAAGATATTTCAAATTTCTTAACGTATTATTAATGAGCTTGAAATTTGGCCACTTTGCTTCCCGTTAACCGATTCTTTATCTCTTATAATAAGCGAGATCCCCATGCTGGCCCTCGAATTTCAATCACCCTCTATATACTTATTTATTCCAGTTAAATATACCGCGTGATCAAAATTTAAGTATTAACATTCAAATACCCTACTATTATCTACTGATAGATTTCAGAGGTATTAAGTGACGTAATTAGAAAAATAATCTGAATAAAACTCGTTAATAAACAAGTTTTTGATCATGTATTTTCTGAATTGCTAATAACTAAAAGGGTTGTCGTTCTAATAATAACTTTGTTAGTGCAGATAAACTTGCGGCAGAGCGAAGACAACGTAATAGTACCTGTGTGTATGTGTGAGTGAGCATTTCGGGGAACATAGCTTCAGTGCAGTAATCTAATTTTGTATGAACTAATTAACTTACAATATGTTGCTACGCGAACGGAGAAATAACGAGTTTAAACTCGGTTATCTTAGATTTATCGGGCCAAGTTTCGACGGCGAAAATATTTATAGCTTAATTTATGTTCTTTATTACCCTGAGATGTTTAAATTAACGGCGGGGAACGATGATCGTACGTAAAGATATACTTGCTCTGCAAGTTTCGGCGCTAATTACTGCACATTTTTGGAAATAAGTTTGCTAATTTTCCTTTAAGGAACTTTCTTGATTAATCTTAAGTTTTGTCTAGGTCCTTTAACTAATTTCTATGCATCTATTTATTTTTCAGATCTACAGATTGTTCTAAAATTAAAAGAGTATCTGTTGCCTCTTCATGTTTAATTTTCAAGCAAAGAACTCGTAAAAAAGAAGTTCCTATCATCTAAAAGAGTTTGATTATTGGAACTTATAATATTGCCAACGGTATATGAAGAATTCCTGCAAAAACAAGACGGCAGGATGTCCACACGAATTCGCACCGAATGCGACGGTGCGCTGTCCCTGATTGGGCAGAACAAATTAATTTCTGCTACGTTGCGCACCTTTGTACTATAAACAGCTTTCCTAGATTGAACCGGGCACATATAGAGAATACTAATTCGCCTTTCAAGTCGTGGAATCCCAAACAGTATTCCAATTTGGTGCCAAATGAAAGACAAACATTGTCTCTGTATCTTTCATTAAATGACTCCTCTAATTCGCATTAATTAAAACTTATATATAATTTGATTTTTAAACAATAACTAGAATACAGAGAAGCAATCGTTAATTTTAGATACTTTTAAAAAAAGTTCAATTAGAAAGAGTTTTATATTCAGAATTATATTAGAATGCAATTTGTATTTAAAAAAAATAAATAAAGTTAAGCAATCAGTCTCTGCAAAAGCATTAAAATATTAGTCGTAATTTAAGATAAAATCAGATGGTCTAGTTCTGTGAACCGGAAGCCAATGATTACTCCAACTTGCAAGTAAAATTTTATGTGCCGGAAAGTGCGGCACGGAAAGAAAAATTTCTGCAACATTTCAGGACATAATCAGAGGAATCCTGCGAGCGGGAGAGAGACGGCCGGCCGGCGACGTGCCGTTATTTTGTTATTATCGCAACAGCCGGTATCTGAATTTGCAGCGTCTAATTGGCTGATAAGAATGCGCCACTCGTCCGACGCCGGAAACCTCTAATTCCGAGCGCCCTCTGGATCTGGAACAGCGCCGCTTACGGCAAACCCTTGCAGATAGCGGGAGCTAAAAATCGCATTAGGTTGCACTTGTTCGGAAACGTCTCCATTTATGAAAGGAATCGGAAACATAGAAATAACATCCACGCTGTATATGCCGAGATAAATTGGTTTATCTGGTAGCTGTGTAAGCCATCCAAAAATCACGCACTTTAAGCGTTTTCTTCTAAGAACGATAATATGGCAAAGAAACGAAAATCGATTGCACTCTGTATATTGTTGTATTTGAATTCATCGTTCTTTTTCGATTACATGCAATAACGTAATCTTGGGGATTAAACTAAGATAATCTTTTTACGTTGTAAAGTGGCAAACATACGTTTTTCCCCATCGATACACCAGGAGAAGTGAGAACTCATTGCCGCCAACTTTGCGAATGCAAATCTACCGTGAAACCACTAATACTTCCTTTCAAATCACCCTCGGGAAAGTATCTAAGCCCGCCTGATAGATTTATGATGGTCTCAATGCAGGGGCCTACAGCCCAGAATTTCTTTATATCATATCTCCGTGGCGTTTTACAATTTGCAATATCTACGAAGCGTGCAGAACAAATGTTTTGGAGCGTCTTTGTTAGAATGGAAAATTAGCTGAGTCGTTTCTTAGAGAGGAAAAAATTCCGAAGCGGTGTAATTGAAAGCTCTGTAAAGAACGAGACGATGACGTTCTCTCGGTGCAGTAGTTCCAATTATATCGGTGTAGCCCCGGCTGCTAACAAATCGCACGCTGTCAAGTGCCTACTTCTTCCAATAACAATAATAAATCTCAACGTTTCCTAGATCCGAAGTGAAACACTTGTACGCAGTTTCTCGTTTCATCCTTTCTTCAGTTTAATTATAAAGAAAAAAATATCTGGTATATTTTTCAGAATTCTAAAATAATACTTTTTTATTACTTATTAATTGTTATACGCTATTTATAATTAAAGCCTATAATTTCTTTCATAATAAAAATTATCTTTCTCAGCTAGGAAGGTTTGAATAGACAAGCTAATAACAAGGAATGATGTTTATCTTAACGTGTACTACTACTACCTATCAATCACTGTAAAATGACAGAAGCGCTGGCCCTAAATTTTATAATAAAATTTATTTTGATTCGGTGTCACAGATAACGTCTGTTATAAATTACATAAAACGTCGAGCAAAAAACCAACGTGCAGCTCTACAAACAATTCAGCGCATAATGATGTCATTATCGTAGCAAGAGAAATCGTTTCTGGGTGAGCTGCTAAATTGCGTTGAATTTATTACCTACCTTAATTATGTGTACTTTTTGTAGTATATCATTAGTTCCACGTTGCATCTAGATTCTTAAAATGCTTCAATAAATTCACTTCAAAATAAACCTAGTCTATGGACGAGAGTGTAACTAATAACAAGATATTACACATTAAAAATCTGGAGTTAATTCTAACTTCTTTCCGATATTCCCTTGCGTCCATCCCTTAGTGGTGTTCAAATAAACGGAGTTAGTTTTACTTTAAAAAGTGTTAATGGTTGCCTTCAAAAGTGGCATTTAATCCTTGCGGTGGTTGTTCCTATCTTTCATGGAGCTAATATTATCCAGGAAAAGAGAGAGATTTAACTTCTGCGGTACTAGTTTGTATTCCTAAAGGAATTAGTATTATGAAGAAAGTGTCAAGCATTTTTCATATTTTAAGTACTTCAAAGAGTGTAATGCACTTCTTTTAATATTGCGTCTTTATCCCTTGTTCTTTTTGAAAACAATTGAGTTCCTTATTGCACTAGAATATTAAGCTTAACTGTTTGTCACTACTAAGGCTTACAAATGCGCTCCATCCTTTTATATCTTGGGCTAGGTTTTCGGCTTCTTTTAATGTTATTCTTCTGTTAAGTAAATGTCTAGCTATGGTATCGTCCCAACTTTCTCTTGGTCTTCCTCTCGTTCTTTTCTTTCCAGTCTTGGCTTCCCAGATTCGTCGTATAAGTCTTCGCTCTTCCATGCGTAGCATATGTCTCCACCAGTTCAGTTGTTTTCCCTCAATGTATATCAAAGTCGATTGAATCTGCATTTCCTCTCGTACATCTACGTTTTTTATTCGATCCATTCTTGTAATACCTTTCACTGTCCTTGGGATTTTCATTTCTACTGCTTGTATCTTGCTCTTCATTTGTCTTGTGAGGGTCCACGTTTCACTTCATATGTTGATATTGGCCTGTATATTGTCTTAAATATAGTCGTTTTCGTCTTCTTTGAAATCTCATTTTTTGTATAAAGCTTTGTCTCATCATATGATAGATCTTCATAGTTTTTTCTATTCTTTTATTAATGTCCATTTCTTGCTTTCCATTTCCTTGTATAATAGTTCCCAAATAGTCACTTGTTCGATATTGTTTCCTTCTAATTGTATATTTAATGAAAATTAATTAAAATTGTGTAACTGGCAATATAGAAAGTGTTAGGAAAAAGTTTATATATGTATTTCGGTCTTATTGGGCCTCATCAGTATCTTAAAAAAATTCTTCGCCGTCATCATCACTTTGGTTTTTTGGATGTTTATTTTATATTTATATTGTGAAAACATGATCGTGTACACTTCTGGCTTTTCGAAATCCACTTTGTGCTCCTTCTAGTGTTGTTTGTTTCTGTGCGTTCTTCTTATTTTTCTACTAGTATTTTATCATACACCTTCAGCACTGTGCTCAGTAAGGTTATTCCACGGTAGTTATTGCAGTGCCTCGTATCTCGTATCACCTTTTTTGTGTATCGGAATTACTGCCCCCATTTGCTAGTCTTTGGGCACTACCCCTTCTATCCAGGCTTGATTGGAAAAATTTTAGACCTTTGTCACCTAGGTTCTTTAACATTTTCGCTGTGATTCTGTTATGTCCTGGTGCTTCGCCATTTTTTAATGTTTGCATATCTTCTTTTAATTCTTCATAGTTAATTTTCTCTATTCCTTCTTCCCTCTGTCTATTCTACTTTAAACTCCTATTCTCTTTGTCTACATTCTTCTTCTAATTCGTCACACAGAAGTTCTTCAAAATATTGTTTTCATCTCTCCATTATTTCTTTGTCTTCCGTTAATATTTCTCCTTCTTTATTCTTCACTGCTATACTTCCATTTAATTTTTCTTTTCTTAGGTCTTTTAGCACTTTATAAAATAATTTTTGATTAATATTGCTACTCTCCTCCATTTTTTCGCCAAACTTTATCCAACTCTTGTCCACACTTTAACTTTAACTTTGAGTCTTTGTTTTTTATAAGCTTCATATTTATTTTCCATTCTATCTCCCAGATATTGTTTCCATTTGTCTTTCTTTATTTTTATTTCTTGCTTTATAACTTGCGTCCACAACGCTGTTTGTTTTTTTCTTTTTACCGGTTTTTAAGCACGCTTGTTCTATAATTATATCTCGCAATCTTCTCCATAAATTCTCTACTGTTTCATTTTCAATTTTAGCCAATTCTAATATCTTTCTACTAAGTCTTTGAACTTATTCGCTATTATTTCATCTCTTAGTTTATAAGCTTTAATAATTTCATATTCGGGTCTTTCCTGCAATTCCTTTTTTTCTTCCATATCTTCTTCATGTTTTATTTTTGGTATTACCATATAATGGTCACTATGAATTTCAGGTCCCCGCATCACTCTTACATCTTTTATTGCTCTTCTCTTATCTTTTCCAATCAGTATGTAATCGATTATGGATTTTTCTGTCTTGGTAGGTCCTTGTCATGTATACTTATGTATTTCTCTATGTTGGTAGAAAGTATTAGAAATTATAAGATTATTCAATATACAATAGTTTGTTAATCTTTTACCATTACTATTACTTTTTTCTTCTCCATGTTTACCTATCAGCCCCACACCATTATCATGTCTTCCTACTCTACTGTTCATGTCTCCAGTTACATATATATTACCTCTACTATTTTCCGTTATTTGTTATCGTATCACTATTTTTAACCACTTTTTGTTGCTATTATATTTAATGCTCAAATAAAATAACGGCTCCATTCCAAAGCAAGCATTCACAGTAATCGAGGCATGTGCTAGTCATAACTTGTAATGAGAACGTCAATAAATTTCCTCAGAATTTACCAATTGAGGAAAAATATAGGAGTATAGAAGTGGGAATTAACAGCTTTAGGATAACATTTTTACTTTTTTTTTAATTAAATGCGGTGATGACTTTCACCCATGCAGATAAAATATTTTACTATTTAGTGCAGCTTATCTACTACTTATTGAAATAAGAAATTATGAATAATATGTTTACTGTACGATGTTAAACGTGAGTTGAGGTTAATGTTGCTGGATTAAAATTACTTCTGTTTTTGACACTTATTTTTAGACGCATTTTAATCGGTAAAAAAAAACCATCCAAATTGGTACAAGCGTTCTTTTGTTATTAGAAAAATTACTTTTATTTTAAAGCATTTTGAAGCAGAATACTGCTTTAACGAAGCACTTTTGGATATAGATATGTTTACGTCTTATTTTGAAAACAGAAATCTATGGTTAAAACATGTGCACGTAATTTAGCGACACCCTGTACAGCGTATTGCCTTTTCATATACATTGCTCAACAATTGAATTGGATAATTGTAATTGTATTGAAATGTGTATTCAAGAGTTTTGTTAAACGGTTTGCAATGTATACTGTCTCTCAATACTGTTTTATAGCAAATATCTTTTTTTTTATTGCTTTGTACTGTTATAGCTTTAACAGAAAAAGGTAGGAATGTGGCTCCAAAATATTAACAAGTTAGTGAAACAGAATTGCTTGTACTGAAGTCACTAATCTTATTTTTAACAACATTTCTGTTTACTACCGTAGAAATTAAGCCTCTGCGACATCTGAAAGTAGTGTAACTCGAGCAAGTAGTGCCTTGGATCGGTGAACGTTTGCCTCATGGCGGAAGTCAAGAAAGCGCCACAACCCATGCTCAATACCGTTTGAAAGTCCTGGCTGCCACAAGAAATCGAACTTTCACTGCTTTAAGAATTAACAGCTTCTTCAGGCAACCTACTGGAAGAGTGAGTTCTTGTCAAACTGACGGAAGAAGGTGGTGTGTACGAGGTTTGTTCAACAAAAAAGGTGACTTTAAATTTCGCGGGCTACGTACATTCGATTTTAGATTTTTATGTTTTGTTACGTTGGTACATATTGCTGTGTTATTTACCTGGGCTGGATATATATATAAAAAAATCAAAAGGATACACATTTTTCAAATTTTTGTTTACTTCTTAAAAACAAGAAAAATTTTCCCAATTTCTGAATTTTATTTCAAAAACATACAACTCGTTCTAGAATGCCGGAACCTAAAAAGAAATTTAATGTATTTAATTATCTAAAGATGTTTTGTTTATATATTAGAGTTGCCATAACCTTGCTCCGGAGGAGTTTCTCGACATCGAGGGCATTACAACAAAGAACTGGCTCAAGGCCAAGTTCAAAGAACTCTTCGGAGAGGATTCTGACACGGAGGCAATGCCGGACGAGTTATTCCGCCCCAAAACTCCCGACATCGAGATCCCAATGGAGGTCGAGGGGAACGTCAGCTCTTGTCTGGAGATTTCATCATCTCCACCTTTGCCCAAGGACTCTATTGACTTGGAGGAGGCCATCCAGAAGCTGCCCAGGAGTTTCCTAAGAAATAAGAGGGGCAACATGCGACGTTTTGAGCTCAAGCTGCCTGATGGGGGCAAGATAAAAATGACCAAGCTTAATGCGCTCCGGCTTGGGCTAATTTCTTAAATAAAAATTTAGAATCATTTTTCTTTTGTTAGAGTTAGGATTTATTTAGTCAATTTGGAGAAATTTTAATTTTAATTTTGTATTTTGAGGTTTAGTTTTATTTTCTGACAAGTTTTTTTGAAAATTTTGGGTATAAAAATGCGACGCAAACGCGTTCAATTTAGTCTTCCTTGGTCCAGTTAAGAGTTAAGTTCAGCTTCAAGTATGGTAATTATAAGTGTATTTTATTAATATTTACAAATTTGTTTAAATTTCTTAAAATTTTGGTGTTCAAATCATCACACAATTAATTTGTTAGAAGGCAATAGAAACGAGTATAATTATCGTGACTTTGTCTTAAAACAGATTCAAAATTATTGAAAAGGCAGCAAGAACGAGTTGGTATCGTTTTTCTGTGTTTTTAAAAGTTTAATTAATCACCACACAATTAATTTGTTAGAAGGCAATAGTAACGAGTATAATTATCGTGACTTTGTCTTAAAACAGATTCAAAATTATTGAAAAGGCAGCAAGAACGAGTTGGTATCGTTTTTCTGTATTTTTAAAAAACTACAATAAACAATTACACATTTCATCTGTTGGAGGGCATTAGCCACGAGGATAATTATCGTGCCTTTTGACTGAAAACGGATTGAAATTTATTAAAAGGGTACCGAAGAACAAGTTTTATTGTTTTTCTGCGTTTTTAATAATTTTTGCATTTCAAAACACTTACACCTGACACTATTAAAACTTGAATAACTTACGTATTTGTTGTTTTCGATTTGTATTTTGTTAAAAATTTTCCATGAAATTGTTAGAATCTGTTTATGCGTCGTATTGAGGTTATTTTTGACATTGCATGTATTGTGTGAAGTTGTCACGTTCAGAAATAAACAATTTTAACGTTGACTGAGTTTTACTTACCTGTTCATGAGTCAGAAAAGCATTGTTCAAGATATATTTTCACATTCACATTTCACTTATATTTTCACCATTTACAATTCAATTCAAGCCGGTATCACATTTGAATACGATATATGGACCTCGTATCGTATTGCCAATTTCACAAAAATCAAAGTTTTCAGGCCCTGAGAAAATTTTTCGTAAATAAATAAATTTTCATCGGCATTTAAGCCCGTATACACAGCAATATGTCCCCATTAACATTAGCAGCCATTTAGCATTTGTAGTTTGTTTTTGACAGATATAAAGGTTAGACGTGTTATCGTGTGCTTGGCGATTTTTGCTATCGAAAAAAATGAATCAAAGACGTCGAAACCAAAACCCAATCATCCCAATGAAAGCGGCAGAAGAGCCAAGACCGAAAAAAGCACGCCAAGTTCGATCAAATGTGAAGGTTTTGCTCACTGTTTTCTTCGATTACGATGGCGTGGTGTATCGTGATTTATTGCCAGAAGATTTGACGGTCAACAAGGAATATTACCTTGAAGTTATGCCCCACTGGCGTGAAGCAATACGAAGAAAACGCCCGAATTTGTGGCAAAACAATTCATGGCTATTGCATCACGATAATGCACCTTGTTGCTTGTTCGTGATTTTTTGGCCAAAAACAACACTGTAATCATACCTCAGCCACCATATTCACCGGACTTGGCCCCCTGCGACTTTTTCCTATTCCCAAAACTGAAAAGACCCATGAAAGGACGGAGGTTTGCCACGATTGAGGAAATAAAAACCGCATCACTGGAAGAGCTGAAGGTCATACCAAAAAGCGCATATCAGAAATGCTTTGAGGATTGGAAACAGCGCTGGTACAAGTGTATTATATCTGAGGGGGATTACTTTGAAGGGGACAAAATAGATATTGATGAATAAATAAATATTTTTCGATAGAAATAAAAAGGCAACTTGTTCGCTGAACAAACCTCGTATGTATGTAATTTGCGCGCAAGAAGACGTGCTACACATCCACGGTTGACAGATAATCTATATTCATGCAGATCTCATTGGGCGATAGAACATTACCATTGCAATTTTCAAAATTGGAGGCATTGCCTCTTTACCGACGAATCGAGGTTTCGTTTGTACACGTGTGATGGTCGAGCATAGATATGGAGAGAAAGAGGGCAACGATGGAATCATGACATTTGGCGGAGGATTGGTTTGTCTTACGGAGATATTTGTTTTGAAGGCCGCACCGACCTGGTGGTTTTAATTAATGGAACAATGACTGCCATAAGATATCACGACAGTGAGGGCTTCGTTTTTATTGATGATAATGCTCCTCTCTGAGCAAGAATTGTAAATGATCGAATATAACATCAGGGGATTACGAGAATGGAGCGGCCACCTTGCTCACCAGACACGAATTGCATTGAACATGTTTAGGATGAAACGGCCAGGCAATTTAACCAGCTCCAAACCTTACGGAAATTGCCAAGGGCATTGCAAGCAATTTGGGAAGTCATACCTCAGGACTTTATCGATAATTTCATAGAGTCTTACCAGAGTAACAGCATTAAGGCCTTACACGGTATTAATTTTCGCCAATTTATACATTTTTTTTTCAATTACTCTTTTTTTCCCCACTGAAGGTCTGTTTCTTTTGATTTCATTAATTGCATTGTAGCATCCATCAATGAATAAATTTGTATCACATGTGTTTCTTTTTTAAAATTTCTACGTAAAAAATTAATGTTTGTAAATATCCACTACAATTGTTGAACGGAGTATTTAAGAGGTAGTTTCTGCATGCAATATTCAAAATTTCATTTCAGCAGGTAATGAATTTTATGGACACAACAAATTACTTGTGAACGCGGAAGGTGAGAACGTGAAATATCTTCGGATTGTGTGCGAAACAATATGTAAAATAATATACGCACTGGAGGAGTTTATGCAGGATCCGTGGGGAATATTATTAAATATGATTTACGCCAACTTATAAATTTAAATTAACCAGTTATCCTTACATAAATAAGGTGCTTGAATGCCGAAGATCCCCTAGGGTTTATCCAGATGAAAGGATAAAATAATTATGGAAGGGTTGCGCGACATAGTCGGCGGCTTACCTGTATCCCGCCTGCTTGGATCGTTAACGAACCTTACTTTCATTCTTCCAACGAAATTTTCGTTCCCCTTCAATTCATACATTTTCCATTAGTAATTATTTTAATTCTAATTGACTATGTTTGATGGATTATCCATATATTACATTCTCATAGGAAATCGAAAAATTTCGTTGAGATACTAATTGAATAGAAAAATGATACCGAATTTACAAAAGCAAATAAAAAAAAATGTTTCCCAAGAAGAGAAAAATAAATCTAATGAAAACCTTTTAATTATAACCCCAGTTTAACGTAATAAAACAATAAAAGCCTGAAAAATTGAAACGCCAAAGTGCTCCGGAAAAAAAAACGAAAAACGAACGAAATTAAAAGCCCTCTTTATTAAACTTCCACAAAGTAAACAGAGTCGCGAGAGTTTCCAAAGCTAACAAGCCGACTTAAAAAAATAATCCCAAAAACAATTAAAAAGTCGGCGTGACAGTATTTTCAGCGGTTTCGGTCTTTGCCGAAAAAAAAAAGAAAAAACACGCTGAATGAAGTTCGGTTCCGTCTGCGTCGATCGCGTGCCGTTTGATGCCGCTGCTTCCCTTTCGTTTTTTATGACTTCCTAGGGCGCCTGAGTGTATCTATGTAGATTACTGTGCGTTGCCCTGGGAACCGCACGTCCTGGTCCAGAAGTGTTTGCCTGATTTTAGTCCTTAAATCAGGAGGGCGTAAGGTAGGACAAAACGCATCAATTTATGCTTTTGCGCATGTAAAATGACAATCACGTTGAAAGTATGTATACGCATGTGATTGGGGATTTCGATTTCCTACACTTTTTAAATTGGAACTATAACAATACAATAAGAAATAAATTTGTACCTAATTAATTTCTCGCCCCCCTACCTATAAAATTGTCAATCCAGTTCTAAATGGATCAAAAATTTGTAATTTGAAATTGATATTATATATCTTTAAAGAAATTCAAGTTTATTTTTAAGGGATACCATTGCATTTTTAATGAGATATTAATTCAACAGAATTTTACAAAGCTGAGAGGGGCCCCTGCCCTCGAAATAAAGCAAGATTGATAAAATTACGGGCCCGTCTCTGTAAATCAATTTAATTTAAATTATTTGCTGATTTGCATAGAAGATGGCACGGCCCTTTTTATTGCGAAGTGCTTATTAAAATTTAGAGCAAAAGGCCCCCATTAATCCCCGCGAAGAAAATTCACGCCCCTTCCATCGTCGCCGCTTAGCTTTTGACACTTCGGAATTAAACTTCTTTCAGTTGTAAATTACACACCGGTCGATAAAAGACCTTTGTCTAATTATTACCCACTCTCTCTCTGTGCTCTCTGCATTGACCTTTGGAAGGTCCTCTCCCCGGAATATTTAATGTCCTTAAATGAACCGCGATGTTTCACTTTATTTTATCAGGTTTTACATTTACTTAAACATTTTTAGTATATAATGCAGAAATTTATGTTAAAAAATAAGACAGCTTAAAAAACAGGCAATTTCACTAAAAGAAGAAATAAAAAGAGTATTCATTGTGACTTCAAATTGTGGAATAGATTTCAAGTTAAATCGAAATCACTTTATTTCTTCGAAATAACGAAACTAAAGCCTGACGTTTAGGCCACCCATGTAACATAGGAGTAACTTGTCTAGAACTGCCTGTACAGTTTCTAGAAATTTTGACGCGGTTTCTAGCCGACACTAAATCGTTCAAGTCTTATTATTGATTGTTCAATCGATCGATTACGTACTTTCGGACAAACTTTTCATGGACACTTGTAAAGTGTAGTCATTTGCAGAGTTACAAATTTCCATGTGAGTTAGTGCTTTGGATTGTTTAAGTATTTGCGGGGGGTAGACTTAAAGTGAGAATTGCCGGAGATACTATTGTCAATTTATTTGGGGTTTATGAACTTAGTTTACGCTTGGAATAGACAGTTTCGTGTGATGCAAACAATGCAATTCGTCCACAAATGGGGTTAACAGCTCGCTGTAAATTAGATAATGAACGGGATCTTATCACAATGCTTCTGCTCATTACACCGCGAGAACTTAATAGACGCAAACTTATCTGCGGAGTCTGTGTAGCAATCAATACGTTTTATATATTTATGGGGATAATGAAAACAGACCGGAGAGAAAATAAATAATTTCACGAGGATCTTGGCTCGAGTTTCCCGAACTGAGAAAACGTTTTCTCCGGTCCTCGCAGAATTCCTGTCACAATAATGGAAAGCAATGTCGTGCTTTGGGGTTTGTTTTTGCGGCAATGACATTAGGAAGACCTAACGTGAGAGGCGGATCTACGTAACGTCGTTACCTCCAATATTAAATTATTCTCTTATTCTTTAGAAGCTGGTTTATATTTACTCCGGTGATGTAATTTATACGAATAAACGGCGATAGAGGAAGACGTTCACTAAAAGGAAAAAAAAAGTTATTTATTAATGCATCGTTGGTAGTGTGATGTGATAATATTAACAAGAACTGAGAAGTTTTGGAATTGCTTTAGTGAGTAGTTATTTGCCTTCAATATGATGTTGTACCTTGGACACCTGTATGATAGTAATGTCATCATGTATACGTCTATTCAATTAGACCGTCTTGTTTCAGAGCGGCATCTCTGAAAGAGATATTCATCAATATCATCTCTGGTAAGTAGTGTTTACTTATTAGCCCCTTTATAAACAAGACTGCTTACGTTTGCACGAGGCCATTCATCAATCTTAAATTTACCCATCTATCTGAACATCAAGCGACTATTCATCCTGTTGTACTAGCTGGTAATTTATCTTCGTGCCTTTATATGCTTGTTAATGCATTCTGGAATTCCGCTACCTAAGACAACTGTATTCGATAGAAACCCGTAGTTCTAATCAACGAGTTGCAGGAAGTAATCAGAATTATTTCTCCGAGCAAACGGAAGTGATTAACATATGCGCAGTGTATAACTTCAATCCGGTTTTAATGATATGTTTTGATATGGTAAACAGAAATTTAGGATTAAATTTTGATATTCAACAACTGAAATCATTTAACATTTGTACTAACAGTCGCTTTTGCTTCTTGATAATAGGATTCTAGATAATTTAGTCTGCGCGGATTAAATAAGTTTCGAAAATGAAAAACGAAAACATCTCATGCCCATTTCAATCCGAATTTAACCTGACCGAACGAAGAGGAACTGATTGCGCTTCTTTTGCTCTGATTATGATACGTGTTCGCATAGTTGGGTAAGGATTGCGCTCCGCGAAATGTAAGAGAGCCTCATTACTCGGCGTAATTTAATTTTCAACAAGGCTTTATGTTTTAATCAATGCGAGATGAGATCCGAGATCGAGAATTGCGCGAGATGTTTTCGCAGGAGGAGGACACGGCTGTCTGAAGAAATTACCATACAAATTCCACCCCCCGACAATTGCACTCGGTAATTTATTTCGTATAAGTAAAATATTATACAGATGTCACTTTTTAAAAAGTTATGAAATACAGAAGGTTGTTTGTTGGAAATCATACGGAAATTGTATGTGTGTCTTCCATATGATTTATCAGACATCCTGTAGACCCATTATTTCAAATGCTATTGCATATTCAGTAGCATAGAGAAGTAAAATAGAACATGGCGATGTGGAGTTACACAAATTATACACATTTGTGTATTGATTATTAAAGTGTCAATTCTATTTACGACCTCTCTCATGTATAAAAAATTAAAAATACCTCATCATTACATCATAATTTTAGCATCGGAATCGATAATATGTACTTAATCAGAATTTGATTACTATCATCGGTTCCGAATGATTCACTTAGATATATCCTTCGCTTAAATACTGCCTGTACGATCTGCTTTAAACTTTCTGACTCGAGGCTATTTTGTTGGTTTCATAATTAATTAGAGTCAAGGAACTACTAATAGATGCCAGGCCGCGAGCAATAAACCGCGAAGAGGCGCCTAATCTCGTATTATTAATGAAATTTGACAAATCCTACTGCTACACAAACTACGAAATACACAACCTATTTTCTTAGAATTAAGAAAACAGGTTTTTATTATTTTAGAATCGTATGTATCATCAGCTTCAAAAAGAATTTTTGCCTACATTTTGAAAAATGCTGCTTCTGTACTCTAAACTATAACCAATTTTAAATGAAGCACTTCGATCAGTTAAACCGAAATAAATTGAGTTTATGAATCAATTACCGATTTCTTTCCGAAGATTAACAACTCTACAAAAGGATATTACAGCAAAAATCAGGTCTACGTAGGCTACGCCATCGACGATTTATAAACAGACTTAATTCATGGAAAATATACAACTCCATTTACGCTACGCAAAACTCGCCGTCAGTATGCAAATTTTAAGCAAGAGGTTTAATTAACATGGTATCAATGAACTGGGTACCATTAAAGAAGGTATGCGCCATTTCGATTGCTCACAAAGAGTTACAGTTTCGTGTAGAATTAAGAATCGTTTCAATTGATCAAGGCTTTTGCTTTTATTATCGTTAGAGTGTGAAGTGCTCTTTGCCATTATTTTATATCGCCGACAGGTTAATTACGAAACACGTTACGGCGATGTTTAATTTAGAACCAACGGCTAAGGACTAATCTCCTTGAAAACTAGGTAAGCCCTGTTGCTGCGATACTTAACGAGTTGATGCGTCAGAATATGCAGACATTGTACTTGCGGTAATTCTGGACCCAGATGCAGCTAACAACTTCGTGGTTCGAAATTACTCTGGGGAACTCGACTGTACCGCATACGAATTCTTCTGCAGACGTAAATACATGGAGCAGGTACGAGATAATTGAGATTCCGAGCACGCTGGGCACTTCAATTGTGTAATAATTTGACGAAAATTTCAGGACGGATACTAATTAGGTATTAACGAGCAAATAAAATAAACCAAAATGAACGAACATTTTTGGGATAAACTGTTATCGTCCTAATCAGTGTTACTTACTTTATGGATAAAATTTTGCTTGGAAAATTGTAATGCTAAACAAATTTAGTGTTATTGTTACCTTTCTCCTAGTAAAATGCATCTAAAAATAAGCATTAAAAAAGCTGAAATCATTTTACTCCAACAAGGATAAGTTCAACTTCTGATTAACATCGTACAGTAAACATATTATCCACAACACCGCACAACAGCATTTCTGCTGCATCCAATATTATTCATGAATTTGAATAAAGATTGGCTCTCATTGAAGAACTACAATCAGTTTTATTGCAACAGCTCTAGTTTTTGAAACATCAAACAAATATAGTTCTGTCAAAAAATGAAAGATTTTGAAATTTAACATTTTACTATAGTCTGTTTTTAAACTAGGAGGAGTAATTTGAATTTTGCCCGGCAAAAACTGACAAAGTTATTGGGTGTTTGATAGCCGGTTTTACACAAGCCTTCAATTTAAACGGAAAAATTTACATTTTTCATAATTCTTGTGACAATTTCAGTTAGTTTTAAACTTGTCAACAAATCTATTGATAAAATTGGTTATTTGAAGAATTTGTAAACCTCCTAACCAAGCCAAATTAATTTCTGATGTAGTATTACAGTGTGAATCTACCTACGACAGGCCGACAACTGTTACTCCTCCTAGTTTAAAAATAGACTATAAGTAAATTTAAAGAAATAAAAACTTTATTTTATAAGATTGGCGAGCATAAGCAGTGTTTTGAGAACTCCTTTGAAGATCCTAACAATAGTCAGCTATCTCAACACGAGCATACTAACGGTCTTGATAGCGTTCTTCCATAGTCCGAATGTCCCGATGGAACCTTTCTCCCGGTTCCTCGCTTAAATCACCTAAATTTTCAGGAAAACGGCTTAGATGACTGTGGAGGAAGTGAACCTTGATGCTCATATTGCAACCAAGCTGTTGGTAGTTAGTTAACATGTCTTCAACCAGCTGGGAATAGTTTTCTATCTTATTATTTCCGAGAAAGTTATTGATTACCGAAGCAAAGGAATTCCAAGCATTTTTCGCAACATTATTCATAGAAATTGTAAAATTCGAATCTTTTAAAAGCTTCCTGATCTGTGGACCATCAAAGATACCAGCTTTCAGCTTCTCAGAACTTAAACTTGGAAATTTCCTTGAAATATATTTGAAACATTCCCCATTTTTATTCAAAGCCTTGACATATTGTTTCATTAACCCCAGCTTGACATGGAGGGGAGGCGATCTCTTGCTACTAACGGAATGTTAACAACATTATGCTTAAGAGGAATCAAAGCCTCTCTTACAGGTCAATCTTTCCTAGTCCAATGTTCACTCTTAGCCCTATTATCCCTTAAGCAGATAAAACAGGGATATTTTGTGTATCCACTTTATTGACCCAAAAGTAAGTTGACCATTTTCAAGTCAACACATATTAATCATTTATATTCTTCGTACTTCATTTTGTTCAGGACCAAGGAAATAGTAGGATATTGTTCCTTCACTTTGGTGAAATGCGCAATGGGCAAAGAATCGAGCTTATTAACCTCATTTAGAAGAACATATTTAAAACTGCGCTTGGGAGAACCTATAAAAAAGCGCCAGTCGTTAGGATCGTACTTTTCTAAACCCATTGTAGTCATCGGACCTCGAATATCATTGCAAAATACGAAATCATCTTCTACAGAAAAAAACGGAAGTAAATCTTTTTTTCTAGTGCGGCAATATGAAACTTTTGTGTCACTTGTCATCAGATTTCTCTCTTTCAATCGTGAAGCTAGTAATTTATACGCACTTTTTGACAGAAGAATGGTTTTGGTGAATTTAGGGAATCTTCCGGATTCACTGTCTTCATTTTGAAGTGACTCTATGTCTTGGGAGTTGATAGTAGAGGTACGGAATCTTTATTTACATTTAGAACTGGTCTTCACACTGATGGTACCACTAACATTCACAAGTAGCACTCATATGGTGGTTAGACGGCGCAAGAAATTTTAAAAAGCTTCTTTTTTTAGTTGCCCATAAGCGCAAAGATTCAGCACAAATTTCACATATTAAATTAGAACACCAGGCCTTGTTTTGTGTATCTAGGGGAAATCCAAATTACTCAAAATAAGTTCCTGCGATATCTTGAGACGGTTTTCTTTAAACCACAAATGAAACAAAAATATTTCGGATTATTCACATACCTTCTCCGAGTCGACGCCATTGCTGGACTGACAGAAACTCACTGATTGAAATGTAGTTGGTAGAAATATTGAAATAGCTTTCTAAAAAGTTTTATTTCGACGTCTCATTAATTCAAACTGACAGTGATAAACTGAGGATGTTTTTGTTTCAGTGCCTTCTGTTTATTCAAAATCAACATAAGCAGCTCGTACTACAGATGAAAGTATCAATTTTATTGTGCGGTGTAATTCGTTAATTCAATATGTAGGAGATGAGTTACACTAAATAGTAAAATATTCTATCTGCATTAGTGACAGACATCACCGCATTTAATCCAAAAAAGTAAAAATGTTTTTCTAAAGGTGTTAGTTCAAATTTTTTTACTTTTCGTGTATTGGTAAATTCCATTGTATGAGGGAAGGGATTGATTCACGTTGTTATTGCAACTCATAACGAGTACATACCTATCAACAGTAGTGGATGCTTACTTGCGCATTAAATATAATAGCAACAAAAAGTGAGTAAAAAAGTGATATAGTAACAAATGAGAACATAGATGATACAAGGCTTTATTTACCAAGGAATTTTGACATCCTTATTCCACTTCCTCCAGATGAGCTTAATATTCTATGGCAATAAGGAATTCAATTATTTGCACACAAAAGAACAAGGGATAAAGATGCAATATTAAAAATAATGCCTGCATTCCTCTCTTTGGAGTAATTAAAATAAAGTTAGGATACAAATGACTGTCCTGACTAACTCCTTTAAGGATAGAAATGCTCGACACTTTCTGGATAATACTAATTCCTTTAGTGTACGAAGTTAAGTCTTTTCCTTTTCCTGGATAATATAAACTCCCTGAAACATAGAAATCACTACCGCAAGCATTAAAATGCCACTTTTGAAGACAACATTAACACTTTTAAAGTTAAACGTCCTAACTCCGTTTATCTTAACCCCAACAACGTGTGGGTGCAAGGGAACACGGAAAAGAAGTTGAAAAAGTGTTAGAATTAATTCCAGATTTTTATGAATATACTACGCGTTATTGAAAATTGTTTTAACTGACGATAGAACTCTTTAAGTAGATGGTTTCAGAGAAACACAATTTATTGTTTTTGTTTGAGAGCCGCTATATATTTTTAAATTTGGCGACGGCGCGTAGGCGTCAACCTATCAGATGCAACAGCAAAATCAAATGAAAAGGATAGCGTTATTGTCATAACTGTCAAAACATTTCAGTGTCATTGTAACTTTTGACTGTTTTGTAATTTTATCTTTCCGAAAGTAAACTATTACTTATTAAAAAAAAATGAAGATTTTATTTGGACAATTTATAAATTAGAGAAATTGCTAAAAGTGGCGACCGTCGATTAAAATTCACGCGCTTGCTTTGCGAATCCAATTGTCTTTAATGCTGTTCATGACTTGGTGATTTTGACGAATCTGCAAAGCGGCATTATGGACTCGCCGCTCCAAATTTTCATCAGTGTTTACTGGGGTGGCATATACCAGTTGCTTCAAGTAACCCCACAAGAACAAATCGCAAGGATTTAGGTCAGGTGAACGCGGAGGCTTTACGACCTATCCAACGTCCGTTACGACCTATCCAACAATCTGGAAATTTTTCATTCATCCAGGTAGTGACTTGGCGTGCGTAATGAATAGGAGCCTCATCATGCAAGTACCAAATTTTCTGTCGTACATCTACCTGAATGTTTTCAAGAAGTCCAGGTGACTCATTTTCCAAGAAATCTGGATAAATGGCCCCAATTGTTGGTTTTGGCAAAATATGAGGACCAATAAGATGACTTCCAACAATGCCTATCCACATATTAATTGAAAATGCCTGCTGGAAATGATTTTCGCGGATAGCATGTGGGTTTTCATCACTCCAGATATGAGTGTTTCGGCTATTAAAAACGCCATTTCTGGTAAAAGTAGCTTCATCAGTGGCCAAGATGCGAGTAATGAAATCAGGATTTTGAAAATGTTGATTAACAATCCATTCACAAAATTTCACTCGACGAGGAAAATCGGTTGGTAAGAGGGCTTGAACTTTTTGGACATGAAAGGGATGCAAACCTTGTTCTTTCAACGTTCGCCACACCAAAAAATGGGCTACTCCGACCTCTGCGGCAAGGGGTCGTATGCTTATCTCCGGCCGATTTTCAATTTCCTGAAGTATCCCTTCTTCTACTTCTAACGTTTAATTTTCTCGTTGACGTCCAATATCAGTGGTGTTCATTTTAAATGAGCCAAATTCTCTCAAATGACGAACCGTATTCTCAAAAGTACGTTCATTGGGCAGTCTTCGATAAGGCCAACGTTCACGAAACAACCTTCGTGCCAGAGCAGCGTTTCCGCGAGCTTCAATGCAAATAAAGTTTCATAAAAATATTTGACATATTCAATAAAAAAGGCGTATTACTTCATTTTTCTTACAATTAAATTTTTTGACAAATATCAATAGCTCTCAAACTTTTTTGTTAATATTTCCAACAGCTTTTTCTCAACAACCATAAACTATTGTATAAGGTAAGTGTGGATATTTAGTATTTATTTGACAAGCACTAGCGCCGGTTAAAATATTCAATAACACGTTGTATATAAAAATTACTTTAAAAAAAGAAGTATTCAGCAATTACTTTGTTGAATAAAAGAAATCGAAATCGTAATATAAATGTAAATTGCCATTTCCTTGTCGATAAAGCGCGTCTCTGCATTTCAGATAGAAAAATCAACGTAATATTTTTTTTGCGAGGGCACCACAGAACGAATAGCAAATTCGGAGGACTTCAAAACGCCTGACAAGTCGAACTTAAACATAAACGCCGCTCTTTGAAGTCCAATTTTCTGCAGACATCGAACGCCGGAAAAATTCAATTTGAGACTCTTTCGATGCGGATGTTTCAAACAAAAACCAAAAAGCGCTAAAGATGTATGTACTGCATGGATTTTCACACGAGAATAAATATCGAAGGATGCTATCGCAGAACAATATTCACATGTAGCCCCTTGCATTTGTTTCGTCTCGCCTCGATACTGATCCTATTTGACGCTCTTCGGATTCTGCTTGTCCTGCAAAGTACATAAATAAATCCTGTCTCGCGACGGCCTTTCCTTCTGCGTACTTGCTCGTGCTAGATTTAGATTTGTTGGCACGATATAAACCATTCAAGAGAAACTCTGATAGTGTCAGTTTAAGTTACAGAAATAATTCGAATGGAAAAACCCTGTGTCAATGTAAGTTTCACATTTTTCACTTATTCTTAAACTAAACATTTATCTAAGTCTATGGCTAGTTAACGATTAATATCTCAAAGTCATTGACACTTTTAAAAATGTAATCTTGCATGACAAGCAAATGGATTCAATTAGAACACAAGAATTCAATTCCTTTTGGAGGAAAATTACTTCACACTTATTTTAAACAGGATAAGATAATAATAAAACTAAATTTGTTAAGCATTATAACTTTCAGGTAAAACTTTATTCAAATTGCAATACCGATTAGGACGATAAAAATTTATCCCAAAAATTATTATGTGTGTAGCGGTGACTATGCAAAACCAAGAACGTTAGGAAGAAAGGACCTTTCAAACACACACTTTAAATACTTACATATTTTGTGTGCACATTTCACGCGAACATTCCAAGGCGAATTTTTTTTTTGAAATCTGAAATGTTCTCGTCCGGCCACCTCGACCCATTTCAGGTAACATAAAACTCAAATAGCTTTCTTTTGTAGTGTGAAATCACGAATTGCTGCAGCTGATGGCCCTCGCAAATTGTTTCGTGGAACGTTGTAGGCCACTGTGAAATTTCGTCTGCAAATGCACGCGTTAAAATTCGCTTGCACACGAAAACCTAATAATTGTACATTACTGTTTGCATTCTCCACTGCCATTCGGGAGATTCTAGTTTCATTCCCGTTTAACACGCGTCGCGTTAATGCGAAACCGTTTTCCGCAGTCTTTTTTTGAAAATAATACTGCTCATATCTTTTAATTTATATCGCAAATGTTATATAGAAATGCTTACAGTCGGAAAAAAAATTTCTATCGCTATTCATCTTAAAAAATTAAAAACTTATCAACACTCTATCAACAATAGCATTTAAAATTGAAATTGATTAAAAGAAATAATGATTCTAATTTAAAATATAAAAGAAAAAGTATTTTTAAATATTAATAAAGTAAATGCATGCCGGAACAGTTTCAAATTGTTCTTTCCAAGCACGTGTTTTCTCCCTCAGACTTGTTATTTAATCTAGCTGATTTAATAATAATAATTCCCTAACTCGCTAATCCAATTAAGACCTCGGTGCCTAGACAATGAATGCATTTGAAATTTTAATAACACACATGCACGGTAAATACGTGGTGTGCTTAAGACGTGTACTTCAAAATGATTTAATCCAACGGGCATAGATTGCATAGAATTTTTACACCGCGTCATGTCAATTACATTAATAAATAATAAATTGCATGAAAGAATGCCTGATGATGACGACGCTAGATTGCAAGATTAAATTGGCTTAGTTTAATTAGACCCATTAATTATTGTAAGTGTTACTTTGTAGATTATTTCACGTGTTAATATCTGTCACGTTAATCTACTATATGATTACACTAAAAATATATCTTTGTCATTTACTGCCAACATATCAAATACTTCTAGTTTTAAAAAATGCATAATTCTCATTCAAGGTTCAATTTGTGTTGTATAAAACAATAACTCAATTTGCGTTTTGTATAAACGATCCAATAATGTTTCTAATAAATGATATTGAAGCAAATTCCGCTTTTGATGAATTTCAAAAGAATTTATATAAAACCGTTCGAATATTTGTCATTGTTTGACACATTTATACTGTAATTAAACGTTTCGAGTGTTATTGCGCACAGACCCCGTACAGTTCAACGTTTAAAGATTAATAGTCAATAGCTTATTACTTCATATTTTTTTCGATCACGCGGTAGTTTCATAATTCTCTAGGTTTCCCTAACGGATTATAAATTATAAAAGCCATAAATATTGTGCCTATAGATCAGTTATATCAGCAGATACACGCACATAATTCTGCAGTTATTTGTGCAAATTGATATAAATTGTATATTGCGTCCAGTGAAATTATAGCTTATACGCGGCGTTTGTTACGGTGTTATGTTATTTAATTGAATTTTGCAGCTCGGATAAATTATTTACACTCGTAACGGCGATGGCCGTAAATAAATTTCGCCCCGAAAAATACATGTATTAAATTGGACTTCGACCGTGCCCAGCATGAGGTTTTCTTATCTTTACGGCCGTAAACTTATTCCGGTCGCATAATTTTATTCAAAGACAAAGCCACGGTCAATATAAAATTCACGTAAGGAAAATAAGCTCCAAATTGGATACGGACACCGCATAGGTATATAAGCGTTATGAAGAAGAAAGGTAAACTGGTTATGTTCGTTGTGCTGCGCACGAGAAAGAACGGAAAACACAGGATGGCATGTTATTTTACGACTTGGATGGAGATGAAAGTTCGGCAAAGGCAAACAAGGGACTAAACTGATCTAGTCGTTTTCTCTGGCTAGCTTCTGGCTAGAATGGCTATTCGATAGAAATAACACTGTTGAAAGGAATTTTATATGAGCTGCAAATTTTATGCCTGCAATAAAACACGATTTACAAACACAAGCACTATATGGACACACGGACACAAACGCTTACGTTCGTTTATGGAAAAGGAATAAATCCTTCTCAAATAACTACCCCATAAAACTCGGAGAAGTACTTTTATATAGATGAAAGAAGAAAACTTGCAATTTGTTAACTAATGTAATTATCAAGCTTCGGAACGGAAAAAGGTTAAAACACAAGAGGAATTTGAAATCAATCTTTTAGAGACGTTACCCAGTGATGTATCTATATTGGAGAAGTTTTTATTTATAAAGTTTTGAAGATTTCATTTTCATCGCGAGTTCAATCTCCTATATATTCCTAACGAGTTAAGCATCTACGAAAATCTGCCAGAAGTTGCTGCGAAGAAATACGCAGGGGAGTTTAAAAGATTTATTATGAATAAACATATAAGTTTCAGAGAGATTTTTATCTACGGAAAAATAAATCTCGGAACGAGGTAAAAACGCACGTCAAAACCGCCGCCATACTCACTTTAAAATATGTAAACGCTCTTCAGATCTTCTATAAAACGGCTCTTATCGCGATATCAATACGGCGTATACCCACTCCATTCTAGGCATTATGTAATACAATATATTCAGCAAACGTCTTTTCTAGCATGATTCATATGGAACGAGTTGCGGAAGGTAGCGTCGGAATATTGTCACCGTAATAATTTTGCTCGGTGGCGCATAAAAGCTCCGGCGCTTTGCATCACTCTCAGATCCCGAAATTTATCGATTGGAAGCTAATGATTATTTTTAAAAATCATTTATTTCGTAAGATACAAAGCGGTGTGTACTACTTGAAGGTTACAATAGAACTAAACATGCTTATTACATGATATCTTAAGTCTTATCTAATACGTGACATTCTTGCGTTACACCGTGTGAAGACGGTCCATGTTACTCCTCCATGCCTAGAATGGATCTTGACGTTCTTCGGAAAGAGCCTTCGTTGCATTTTCCAAATTTACACTTTTATCAATTCTTTTAAAATTACAATTACATTTCTTAATTATAATAACAAAAATCAAAGCAATTATAATTATAATAATTACGATTGAATTTCCATAAGGATGATTTTTATCAATCTTATTCAATTGTGATACTTTAGCATTTTCTATTTCTTTTTGGATTCTATCATAATCTCTTAAATTGATTTTCTTTAATTTAATAGGTTTCGATTCTTCTACATTAGATACATTTAAGTATAATTTAGGCAAATGAAATACGTCTCCTTTGAGTAACGCTTCTTGATAATTGAATTTTTCTTTGTTTATTTGAATATTGCAATTAACGTTTAATCTAATTAACGCATTGTCCCTAATTTCTAAAATTCCTGTTTCACTACAATTATAAGGGGCACTGATAACACTCGGCGTATAAACTAATAGGTCTCCTGGTCCAATTTGCTGCACTAGCGTTTCTTCCAGGTGGACGTGAATTTTCTCGCAATTGCTGTCGACATTCTTCATTAAATTTAACACACAATTTCCATCTTTCGGCAACGGTTCGCTTTCACAAATATAAATATTTTCCAGTTTTGGACAGATGTTCGTTCTTAAAGCATACGTACTATCTGACATTAACAAATACGACTTTGCGAGTGGGATTATATAATTTTTGTATGGGATAGAATGAATTTGGTAAAATTTATATGTAGGTGCAAATAATATAGGCACTGATATTTTAAACATTACTTCCTTGTCGTCTATATAATTCTGTATACTAAAATACCTATAATAATTGAAGGTATTTTTAAACATCAGTAGTTGATAAGGACTGTATAAGGATTTTAATTGGTAAATTACCTCCTTCACATCGCTTATTGATATAGCTGCCGGGTGCAGTTTTCCTACGCTAGAGAAAACAATTGCATCTTCTATTTGCGTTAAAATATTAAATATCATGTTATTATTCTGAATAATTTGTTCGTTATAATTTTGTACTATTTGATAAAATTCAAGCTTTTCTATTTTCCTTGATAAATTATCAATTCTAACATTTAGTTCCGCTTGATTATCCTTTAATTCTGTAAAGGTGCTTGATATTTTAGCGGATATCGATTTTAATATTGATAGGCTCCATTCTTGCTGTTTATGCAGATTATCTTGATTTTTGCAGATGATTTCTAAAGCTTTATCAATTCGTTGTTTCTCTTCGTTGTCCATTAACCCAAATAATTGTTTTCCTACATAGCCGACAATGTCGAATGGTGATCGTTTGCTTCTTGCGTATTCAGGGAATAGATTTTGAAGTTTTAATTCGGTTTGATAAATATTATTTGTTGTCTGCTCGATTAAACTGAAAATTGATCGATCCTCTTTTTGGTTTGGGATATTTATCGGCACTTTAATTCTATCTATGTGTTCATATTCCGTTTTATCATGCGGATTTATTCTCTTCATACAAGTTGCATTTATTAATTTAATTTGCTGTTTCAACTGATCTACATGATGAAATAATCTTTGCGCCTCAATTTTGTAAACGAAATCGTGATAACCTTGTACTATTCTACTTTGTCCTAAATTGTAAGGCAATATATAGTTTTCAATTTGTTTTACTTGTAGTTGGCCGGTCATTAACTTGATCGCTATTGCCATTAGAATGATCCGAATTAATTTCATCCTGTAACAAAGAGTCTTTTGTGAATTTACGTTTCTTTTTAATTACATCTTTAGATAGTTTAGTATTTTTTTGTGTTCGAATGGTTTTATCAGCAATTTTTGTTACTTGCTCTTTACTAAATTTAGGTTTTAATTTATTTCGGAATTTCTTTTTGACATAAATTTCTTGGCCTACTTTCACGTTTTCTATTTCCTTTCTGTCAGCATTTACTTTATTACAAGTTCGTTCTTTTGTATTTTCTAAAGTGTTAAAAACTTGATTATTTATAACTTTAATTTCTTCGGCTCTATCTTTGATAAACTGTTGCGTTAACTTTTCTTCGTTCATATCGAAAGGTAAATTAGATTCACTGTGACCATTAATAACTTCAAAAGGAGTAAATTTAGTACTAGAATGAAGACTGTAATTATATGCTAACACAGCATTTACTAATTGATTTTCTAACGTATTTTGATTATCTAATAATCTACATCTCATTGATTCTGTTAAAGTATTATGAAAACGTTCTACTATACCGTTGGATTTAGAATTTCCGACAGACGTTACATGTAATTTAATTTTATGCAGTTTACAAAATTCTTTTAACAAAATGTTATCAAATTCTTTTCCTGAATCTGCGATAAGTGTTTGACATAAGCCGTGATGACTACTAAACTTAATTATTCCGTTTATAATAGTGGTTGCATTTTTATCAGTTATTAAATATGCTTGACCATATTTAGAGAAATGATCCACTACAGTTAGAATTATTCTGTTATTCATAAACAATAAATCAACATGTAATTGCTCAAAAGGTCTTTTGGGGGTATAAGTATGTGAGATTGGTTGCTTTTGGGGCATTCTGTCATATTTTGCTAACTGACAGATTTCACAATTATTTATGTACGTAGTAACGGCTCTTTCTAAGTTTGGCCAATAATAATTTCGTTTTAATGATTGGTAAACTTCATTTATGCCTCTGTGTGATGTTTTACCTTCATGATAATATTTGATTTTCTCTAATTGATCTTCTTCGTTTTCTATATCTTGCACAATTTTATTTGCTATCTCTATTTTTAGATTAACAAACGATTCTTGTAACATTTGAATAATCTCTCGCTCAATATTTTTGTGTTTAAAATATATTACATTTTTCTTTTCAGTTGTTAAACATTCCTTTAAAGTTTTAACAATAATTTCCCATGCTGCTGTTAGTGGTAGTGTTACACATATTCGCGTTTTGCCAAATATTTTAGATCGTGTTAATATAGGTGTTGTTAAATTTCGCGTTGCATCTAGAATGATTTGATGATCAGCTAAATTAAGAATTTTCTCCGAATAAGGTATTGAAATTGCTGTATCTCCGTTAATTGAATAAATAGTATTACTTGTACTAGCTTCTTGATTTATTTGATTTGAATTTTCTGTTTGAGTTAAAGAATTTATAATTTCATCTAATTCTTCTACATTGAAGTCAACAGATTGATCATCATTATTAACTATTAGTGATTCCGCGTCGTTTGCATTAATTGTATTAACATAATTCTCTGTCATTTTTATTCTTGATAAAGGATCGGCTTCGTTAATTTTTCCTTTTTTATATTGAATTTCATAATCATATTCGCTTAATTTTAACCGCCATCTAGTTAAACGAGAATTAGGATCCTTAATCGAAAATAACCATTGTAATGGTTTATGATCGGTTTTAATAATAAATTTTGTACCATATAAATAAGGACGAAAATGTTTACATGCCCAAACTATTGCAAGCATTTCTTTTTCTATGGTCGAATAATTCGTTTCGGCCGGGTTTAAAGTTCTAGAAGCATATGCTATAGGATGACTTTCTTGGGATAATATTGCGCCTATAGCGAAATTCGATGCATCGGTAGTTAATTCGAATTGTTTAGAGAAATCTGGATATTTTAATACAGGATCATTGCATAACAATATTTTACAATTTTCAAAAGCGTCTATAAATTCTGGTGTATGTTTTACGGTTTCTCCTTTTCTTAAACATTTTGTAAGAGGTTTAGTAATTTTGGCAAAATTATTAATAAATTTTCTATAATAACCTAACAAGCCTAAAAACGATTTAATTTCTCTTTGTGTAGTTGGAATAGGAAAATTTTTAATTACTTGAATCTTTTTAGGATTTGGTTTTATACCGGTGGGTGTGATTACGTGACCTAAATATTCTGTTTCTTTTCTCAGAAATTCACATTTATCTAACTGTAATTTTAGGTTCGCATTTCTTAATCTATCAAAAACTGATTTTAGATGTTTTATGTGTTCGTCTAATGAGGGTGAAAATATAATTATGTCATCTAAATATACCAGACAAAATTTATTCAATATATCTCTTAAAATGTCGTCCATAACACGTTGAAACGTAGCAGGACTATTTTTTAAACCGAATGGCATTCGAAGAAATTCGTGATGCCCAAATTCCGTATTAAAAGCTGTTTTAGGAATTGATTCGGGGTGCATTTGAATTTGGTGATAGCCGGAGGCTAAATCAAGGGTGGTAAAATATTGACATCTACCCAATTTATCTAATATATCTTCTATATTTGGGATTGGATATCGGTCGTCAATTGTCTTTTCATTTATTGCCCTATAATCGATGACTAATCGAGTTTTCCTTTTACCACTAGCATCTAATTTCTTTTCAACTAAATTTACAGGAGAGCCCCAAGGACTTTGACTTGGTCTAATTATTTCATCTTCTAGTAATTTATCAATATGCTCTTTTATTTCTTGTTTAACGGAATGAGGAAAACGCCTAGCTCTTTGAAAAATAGGTTCATTATCCTTCGTTTTGATTTGGTGTTTTACATTGCTATTAAAGGTTAGTCTATCTTCTGGTTTTTTGAATAAATCTATGTAATTTTTGCATAACTTTAAAATGTTTGATTTTTCTTCTGTATTTAAGTGATCAATTCTAAGCATACCATTTAATTTATCTATTGTTTCTGCTTCGTTTATTTGATATTGATATACATGATAATTTTCTAAGGGGATGGCTGAAAAAGTTTTGATATTGAAAGATTTTTCCTTATCTGACCAATTTTGTATTTCTATTAATGCTTCTCCTTTTGTCACTGTTGTGATACAACTAGGAATAAAAATTTTGTTATGAGACACGGCATTAATAATTACATCGCCTTCTACGTAATTTACAAATACCTTTTTCAAAATTTTTGATTTACCTGGCATTATGATATTATCTACCTTTTTATAATTTATTGGCAATTCATAATTTTGTCTAAATAATACACCTTTGGTTAAATCAATATTAAATTGCATAGACTTTAAATCTTCTAACCCTATTATTCCGTTATAAAAATTGTGAAACTTAAACATAATCATTTTTAAATATCCAGTAGATTGTAATTCAGCAAAACAAGGAATTAACGCAAATTTATCAATTGGAATGTTACCTTTAGCCGTTCTAATTTCCAAATTATCATTATGGACACTATTAGGATAATACTTTTGTACAATTTCAGGATCTATCATAGATATAGTACTTCCGGTATCAATAAGTAAATTTAGAGGTGGATTCTGGATTTTAATGTATGGTAATTCATTTAGCGCTAATCGATTGAGTTCTCCGGTGAGGCAGGTATAGTAAAATTTTTCTTCCTCTTCGTTGGTTTCGAACTCCTCGACATTTTCTTCGTTTTCATAAGTTTGTTCCGGCATTTTTGGCATATGCATCGGAGCATACCACAAACCATTTTCTTCGTTATAAATTGGTTGTAAATGTTCTTGAACTTCGTTGTTGTGTAGTTCTTCCACAATCACGTTCGGATGTGCTGTTCTTTTGAAGAAATTTTCTTGTCTAAAATTAATGGGTTTTGCGACTGCTGTAGATATTCCAGACATTGGAGTCGGTTTTGGTGCAAACGCCATCGCTTTGTTTTGTCCTGGTTGCCACACATTTCTTTGGGAACCAAATACTTGCTTATTTGTAAAACTTCTTTGTTGACTTTGAATTGGCTTAGGGAAATTTGATATGGGTCCTCTAGGGAAAGTATTATTTTGATTTTGTGTTGGAGTATTCATTGTTGGCATGAATGATTGGCGTTGGACAGGATATTGATAGTTTTGCAAGGGTGAATAATTTGGTTGATAATTTTGGGGAATGTATTTGACAGGTTGAAAATTTTTCTTTTGATCTTGGAGAGGATTAAAAGTTTTAATTCCTTTTATAGCATTCGATCTGATTTTAAAATTAACTGCGTCCTGGACGTAACCCATAGCTTCTTCTAAATTGTCCGGTTGTAAAGGTTTAACATGAACTAGAATATCTTCTGGAAGATTCAATAAATAAACTTCTAACGCTGCCTGTGAATAAATTGTTGCTCGTTGAATTTTGTGATCTACGTCTGTCTGTGAAAGTTTCGTCATTAATTGTGACAATAAATCTTGTAATCTGTAGCCAAATGACAATGGGTCTTCTCTTTGCAACATTTTAGTATTGCTAAATTCCTGCGCTAATTGAGCAAAATCTCTTTTATCACCAAAATAACTATAAATCGCATCTTTTACTAAAGCCCATGTATTTAATTCATTTCGAGAACATATTAATATTTTAGCCCTATCTCTAAGCTTACTCAAAATTGTTTGAAATATTAAATCTTTTATATCATAATTCGCACTGTATTTCGTACAAATTCTATCGCATGCAGTTATAAATAAATTTATGCCGCTGGCTTCTCCGTCGAATGTAGGAATCGACTCTAACTCCATTCTAAATAAATTGTAATTTATTTCTACCATGTTTGCGTGTGTTGTGTTTTCTTTTATTGCCAAATTTCTCACAGCTTCGATTAAATTCTCCAGCTTGTATTTCTTTCTTTTCTTTTTTGTTTTTACCAATTAAAAGGTAATAACAGGATTGTTACTGTTCAGGGAAAGGGGGATATCAATACAGGTATTAATTCAATTAATGAATTATTTGACTTCAATAGTCAGGGTGAGTCGTATTGCAATATCAAGATAGCACTTACTTTGCTCTTTCGGTTGGCAAGTTGTCTTCGTTTTTCGGAACGTTGGGATATTGGATATAGCGAATATAGTGACCCACTTTGCTCAATAAAGTGCCGTAGCCTGCCTATATTTTCTCCAATACCCGGTCCTCTTGCTTCTGCTTCCCGATCTCGGATTCGTCGTTCTTGAAGTGTTGAAACACACCGAATTCACAAAAATCAATTTCACAATTCGTAGAACAGATCCTACTGACTGCGCCAAATTTATCGATTGGAAGCTAATGATTATTTTTAAAAATCATTTATTTCGTAAGATACAAAGCGGTGTGTACTACTTGAAGGTTACAATAGAACTAAACATGCTTATTACATGATATCTTAAGTCTTATCTAATACGTGACATTCTTGCGTTACACCGTGTGAAGACGGTCCATGTTACTCCCGTTTAGATTGGCTTTATTGCTATTTTTTTTCCGCCTGCCTTTTTTCGTTAAAGCAAGGTGTCTGCAAGATTGAATCTATTTTACTTGTTTCGTTCACGAATTGACATCGCACTGTCGCTGCGAAATGTCGAACGAATGATATTTTATTACCCCAAATTCTTCGTGGCTCAGTTTTGTTTGTTTTTAGAAAGAAGCTGCAATAAGAAATTCCTAATTCTGGAAACGAGAAGGGAAACAAAATTAAAATATCAAAACATTTTTTGTATTGCTTTTAATTAATATTCTTCACATTCATAAGCATTGTATTCTTTTCTAAGACCCAGCTCTATAGAAAATCTTTTGGATCTTTCTTAAATCTACTTGGTTTTGTACTTTACGTTTCTGAATTGTATTGATTGAATAAAAGAAAATATAGGTAACTAAGCATTAATAGCTGATGAGAGTCCATTCGGCTTACTTTTTTGTACGAGGATGGACTGAAAAGCCCATGGAATGAAAATAAAAACAGAACGTTTTAAAATTGTGTTTATTTTTCAAAATATTCTTCTGCCACCTCATTACATTTAGCCCAACGATGATCCAAAACTTATAAAATTCTAAAAAATTCAGAACTCTCAAATTCCAAAGCAACTTTAATATCGACATGAAAAGTCTAAGGCAATCGCTTTTTGACCTAATTTGTCAATCCTCATGCAATATTAGGTCAAAAAACGATTGCAAGATGTCGCACCTTAGACTTTTTTTCCCATTACTATTTCATATATTTTCATTATTATTACATCGTAATTGCGAATAAATAGGACAGGTCGGTTTGGTGGAATTCTCGAGCTATGCTTCTTTCGAAGTCCCAAATAGGGCCAAAGGAAACTCAAGGAATCCACTGGCAATCAAAACCGACAAGCAACAAAATTTTTAATATCGTCAGTGGAAAATGATTTCAGAATCTCACGTCACTAAATGTCACTATTGGTTAACTTTTCAAGAAGAATTTCCTTCGTTCATCACTATCTTTTTTGTCCAACACACTCTTACTTATACAGCTGCCAAACCGAAGAACGTAGCATCTGATATACTGATATACATATACTGGGTGTTTCATTGAAGATGCATCAAACTTGGTGTACATCGACTCCAAATAATGCAAATTTCAACTTGCTCCGATAAAATTTTTTTATTAAGATATTTTGTTTGAAATAATGTCAGAAATATGTCCCTCAAGTTTGATGCATCTTCAATGAAACACGCTGTATAATATAAACAATAATACAGCAACTTGCTTTATCAAAGGCTTTTAGTGAAACTGACCTTTGCAATAAAACTGCATTACAAGAATACCGGAAAACATGCCACGTGCATATTGCATCATCAAACAGTCGGATCGCCGAGGTGACTTATCAAGGAAGTCGACATAAGCAAACATGACGAAAAGCGAACAAATCTAGTAAATTCGCGATGACTCATAAGAAGTGTGCGTATAATTTAACGCAATTTACGTATGATTATATACGGTGTAAAATACAACACTGCTGAGTAAAGTAAGTAAGTCACGAATGAACTCCGCCATGTCTGTAGGAAGGAAGCCGAACATGTCGACAAGAAGTCATTATCCTGCAACAAATGAGATGAAGCTACCACCATATTTTATGACTATGAGTTTGACTAATAGGGCCTTCCCAAAGTTAATAAAAATTAAATTATTTTAGCAGTTATGTGATCAGGAAGAATTAAATTTAGATATAATTGTCTTCGTACAGTCAGAAAGTGTATGGTCGTGATGTCGCCGGTAGAAATTACAAGTCCTTAGTGTGGTCTAAGTTGCGTCTGTTACTCTGGGTCCATTATCATGGTTTGAAGAACAAACATCAATTAATTAAGTCATTAGAGACTAACGTCTGCTTTGTTAGATGAGCAGAATGCCATTTCTTCTTTTTGTAATATTATTTTGAAATTGTTTTGTGCTGTTTTGTATGATAATGTTCTGAAGTAATCTTGAATTATTTTTAGTTATTCGATATTTTGAGTTATTGTTTTGATACTGTTCAGAATTTCGCTTTGTGCCAAATTCCTTAATTTTATTTGTAATTGATTTTACCTTTCAACTAAAAATTCATACAAAAGAAAGAAAATATAAAAGAAGAACGTCGACAATTCTGAAAAATAAACTTTCATTCCATCTAAAGGGGTCATTGAGACCAATTCCTGGCTAATCAAAACTCAAACCAGAAACTTCTAAACGAAGACTTTGCTATATGGGTCTTTTATGGTTTCATTAAAACTTTGGTAAAAGAGTGTGGAGCCAGAAATAGATTTTGCGCGTAAAAATAGAATTTTTCTCTCACTCTCGCCATGAGCATAGTGTCGTCACGAAGTCTTGCAAAATGGCAAAAGTAAAGGATAATTCATCCCGCAAAATTTGGCTGCAAGTCAGCTGGATTGTGATGGGGCCCTCTGCGTAGCTATTTCGACTCTAATTGGGGCTTCATCAGCAGAGGAGTAGCTGGAGAACTCTATCGCAATTCTGACGACCAACAACACATGCAATTACAGATGAGAAAATTGTTGCAGGGTATTGCGAGAGTGGCATGTTTGCTTTTATGGATAATTCATCCCCTTTCTTTTTATCAATTTTAACTTCCGTCCTTCGCAGACGTGAACTGACCAGGGAGTCATAAAAAGTGATTGAAACAGCTCCATCTATCCGTCAACCTAGGGACTTTTCAGCCCACCCCTGTAGTTAAATACTTTTAGTGAATTTTATAAAATTAGTGAATTCTGGGCAGCTTACCTTTTTCCAAATTTCGCAATATTTTGAATCATGAAACTGAAAACTAAATAAAAATATTATTAAACAATGGGCAATAGTCATTTTTCAGGCAACTTTTAAAACTCTGAAAACATCGACGTTTTTTAAGGTAATGTTTTGTGCTAAATTGACAGTTTCAAAAGCGTTTTAAAATATTAAATGATAAAAAATAATTTATTTACATTACGACTCTAATTAATTATTGTATTACCAAGTTCATAAGTTAATCAGTGAGCTTTGCCTGAAAACCCCCGATAAGAATAATCAAATCGAAAAGAATTTCCTTACATTTGCTTTCGCAATTTTTTTTAATGGGCTTTTAAAGGCAAGGGGTGCAATAAATTTGAGGCATCCGCTCAGATTAGAAGAGATCGGGCATTACAATTCGAAATTTACGGCCGAAAATAAAAATTTCACCGAAAAACAACAGTACAACGCGTTTTCAACTCACTTGCTAATGCAAAGCAATGAAAACCGAAACCGGACGCACATAAAACGCCGTACCTGATACAACGGAAGCGATCACTTTTTTTATATATATAATCGGAAACCCCTTGGCTGAAGCGAGTCGAAAGGCGAAATAAAAAGTTATGGGCAGTTATTTTAGAATTTCGTTCTCATTTCTTTTCTTTGCGCGCTCTTCTGTTAATTTGTTACATGGCAATAAAAGAGATATTGTGAAAACTTGTCGGGTTTATGGGAGAAGATGGCGTAACAAAAAGTGTTTCCACAGAAGCTTGTTTTGGTCATGCGTTTTATAATTATGATTTATCATTATTTCACAAGTTTGTTAAACAAGTTGTAGTGAAAAATTACAAGCACATTTCCAAGAAACGCCCATCAAAAGCACAGCAAAATTTATTTATGGGCAAATCGCATGTCAACTCGGAGAAGGCCGGAAAAACTCGAATTTCTTGATATTTCCTGAATTTTCCAAGGCGATGTTAAAATCGCACGTGCACAAAGAATTAATTAACTGTGGCGTGCATTTTTTTACGAATATTTATACCTGTAACGTTGACGTGTACACAATGAATGGTTCGAGCTTTAGATTCGTAACTTTCCTTCGTGTAATCGCCGCATGTGGTTAGACGCTGATGAAACAATGCCGTTTAATTTTCAGAAAGAAAAATGCCACCACGTCTACAACGAATCGCTTTTATTAACTTAAACAAAAATCAGTGATTCCAATTTGTGATACGCGTATACAACAGTCGTGCAAATTGCAAAGTTGTAATTGAAGTTCGATCTAAACGTAATTTAATTGTAGCATTTTTGTTGAAACTTCTATAATGTATTTTTTTAGGTGTTACAAAAGATGAATGCTAGATACCCTTTCAATCCTTCAAGTGTCTACTTCTAGGAAGAAATGTAATTAGAATTTCTTCAAGCGTTACCCATGATTGTGATTTCACTGAAGCTACAAATAAAAAACCACCCTGTTTGTCTGGAAGAATATGTAATTTTGTTTAGAGTATTCAAAAACGTTTGTTTTAATTAAAATACAATAGCCCCACAATTTAATTGTTCATATAAAAATCAGTTTTAACTGCAGCTGAAGTATAATCATCAAAATAATTTTATTGCGGTTTTATTTTCACGAAAAAAAAATAAAGTACATTTTAGCTCAACTTGATGACAAAATTTTATTACACGAGGAATTATTATAGTTGCACGTTGCACCGGTTAACCGAGTTTCCACCAGTGGCCTTAAATATTAGCCTGTACTACACGGGATGTTAAACCAGAATTGAATTCGTTTTTGCATACGTGTGTTTTTGACACAAGCACACAGGTTGACAGAAATTTTAATGCAGACTGCGGTTGTGTTCAATAATGTGTATGTGTTCGAGTAATTCAAATTAAAAGCGAGCTTTCAAATATAGTATATATTCCAAAAATTTTTATTCAATAATTGAGTTCAAGTTCGCCTTCCTACCTCTCCCCATCGCGAAATTGTTTATAGACTCGAACTAACGAAGCTCGAAATGCGGATATTATTTTAAGTTTGAAAATACTAGATTAATTAACCGAACAAGCCAAAAACTTTTCCCAACACAAAGAGAATTTCCAATCCTAAATTTTTTTCATCTTTTTCTTTTGAGTACAAAGCATTACTTGCGAACGTTATTAGACGGTGTAACAAAGCCGTAGAGTGTAGACTGAAACTTGACGGTGGTCGAAAGTTAATGCGTAGGCTAATAAATTTTAAATATCCTTTGAACTCACTAGTAGTTTCCAGTTAATTTCGACGAGAGCCTCCAAACTTTCTAACTGCTTAAATTTGAATACCCATTAACATATTACTGACTGACGAAAGTGATGTGAATTTACATTGAAATTCGAATCAAAGGTCACTGTATTTGTTAGTTACACAAGAACAAAATTTATATACCATTGTATATTATAAGATTATTTAATCATATAGAGCCAGCTTCAGTATATGTAAAGAGGCAAACCCAGCTTGCTAAATAGCGATATACAAGGCGTTTTCGAAGGCATTCCACAAATTAGTCTAATTAATATGTTTTGCAGCAGGAATAAGGTATCGAAGTTATTAGATTAACCCCAAAATATCAGACCATAACGCAGCCTTGATTCGACGTAAACAAAATAAAAGCTTTTTAACGTTCCGTCTTAGATTATTTAACGCAAAATACGCTGAATACAAGCACATATCGAGCTTGGAGCAATGTTCTTCACAACTAAGTTTGGAATCTACAATAAGACCCAAAAATTCAATACTATTGTCTGTTGACGAGAAAAGATATGAATTAAAAATTCTTAACGATGCATTGCACTGTGGGGCGAGAGTAACGTTATCGTCTCAAAAATAACAAAAATGAAAATCTGCATTGTGATCTGCACTACTAATTTTCTAATACCCAATCAATTAAAGTTTTGTAATCCAGTTACAAAAGTTATTAAAACGTTCACTGGGATTAGTTGTAAAACTGAGAATTTCGAAGTTCGATGCGATTGAAAAAGCGGCTACTCTGAACCTCATTTTAAATAAACAATTACGTACTTATGACGCAATTAAAATATGAAGTGTTATATATTATTGGAAAGAGCATATCTTACAGTATTAAAGCAACTATACAGATATGAAAAGTTTTTATTAGTTTGTTAAATAAAAAAAATTTAAACATAGGTATTTAATTTGTCATTTTGAAACTTCGCTTAAAGATTTATTAACAGTTATCGGAATTTGAAACTTCGCTTAAAGATTTATTAACAGTTATCGGAATTTGCCGGTGTAAAGTTTTTGGGTGGAAATAATAGCAAAAATATTCCTCTAAGTAAGACAGGAGACTTTTGCACCTAACGTCAAAAAACAGGTTGAAAGATAGTTCCTACGTTTCTCTGTAGCTACTCGTATTTTGTTTTTAACCATAAAACTCGATAAAAGACACACAAAATTAGTGAAAAGGTAATCACATTTATTCATTATCAAGAAACCACCCTATCTGTTTTTCCACCATATTACCAATCACGCGGGTACAAGTATGATATTAAGGAAAAATATGTTTTTCAATATATTTTTTTCTGGTTTTTCTAGAAAATCGTCCACCTATATATACGGAACATGAAAATGAAAAATATAGTTTGCTAACTAGTTTTGGTTATTGTTTGTATTAACGATGAACACAGTTACTATTAGTAGACGTGATTTAAGTGTTGCGTTTATTGAACATGGCAAGCACACATCCACTGCTGAAAACTACATCAAATCTAAATTTTCACTATCCGATGCGAATTTAACATTCGTTGTTATGAACATACATAAACTTTACTGTCAAGTTTCCGAGAGAGAGTGAAGAGTGCTCAAAGAATTAAAGACAGATTTTTAAAGGATAATGAATTGCAGGAACCTGGTTCGTCATCAGGAGGCAATCGAGGGAGGCCCTACAAAAGTTATGAAGAGTTATCTGATTAAACCCAAAAACGAAAAGCAACGAAACTATTTCGTTAAAGAGGATTCGATTCACTTTATTTTTCATATGTTCAAGGATTGCGTTCTATTGGTGAAGCCAAGGAAGCTGCAACAATACAATTGATACGCAATGCGACCTCAGAGATGAAGGACTTCGTTCATCAAAAGCTGACTGAAAATGAAAACGCTTCTATTATTTCTTATATGTCAAACGAAAGTTTGGCTACATGCATTGATTTAGGTTTATCTAAGAATCAATACCAATACCTTAGAACCTGTATGACAGAAAAGGGATGTAATTTATTTCCTCCATTTAAACAACTTGCAAAAGCAAAAATAGCATGCTATCCAAGTAAATCACATATTGAAACAACTGATACAATGGCAAAAGTGAAATTTCAGGCATTATTACACCAGACTGTATCACGAGTGGTAAACATAAAATCGTTGGTTGATATAACCTCAGCGAATCAATTTATTTTATATAGCAAGTGGGGTTGTGATGGTTCCTCATGTTAAAGTAAGTACAAACAAATACTTTCTGGTGAAAGCGCGTTAATATCTAATGCAAACTTGTTCATTTCTTCTTGCATTCCACTCCGACTAATCAACAAAGTGTCCAAAAAAATTATATGGCAAAACACAGCCCCATAATCTGTACGATTGTAGACCCATTATGGAATTTTCTAAAGAAACGCTAGAGAACACGAGAAGAGTTGTCAATGAAATGGAGTCCCAAATTCGTTCTTTAGCACCGACATCTATTCAGATAAGAGGAAAAGAAGTATCCGTGACACATGAACTTTTTCTGACGATGATTGAAAGAGAAGTTACGCAGGTATTAACAGATACACCATCTAGTTCTACATGCACTGGCTAAATAAACCAAAAGAAATGAATGATTTGAACGTGTCAAACTGAAAATAGAAAGAGAAGAGACTTTCAAATTTGGACTGTACTTGGAATTTATTCTACATATTTCATATAATTTAGTATTTGAAAAATGGTCAGCAACTACTGAAGAACATAAACGAGAAAAACAAATTAAAAAACATCCTGTCCAGGAAAGATTTTGCAATGAAATGGGTTTAATAATTGACAAACCTCGACAAGGTAGTGGGAACAGTAACGATGGTAACACTGCAAGAAAATTTTTTGCAACTCTCGAAAGTACATCTGCCATTACTAGAGTTGATGAAGAGCTTATAAAGAGATTTTAACTATGGCATGTGGACAACCAATCAACGCAGAAAAGTTTGGAGACTATGCTTCTAAGACCGCAGAATTGTTTGTAAGCAAGTACAAATGGTATTATATGCCTTCATCTGTTCATAAAATTTTAATTCACGGAGCGAATATTATTCGATATCACACAATTTTTTGTGATTATTCGATATCACACAACTTTCTGAAGAAGCACAGGAGTGTCGAAATAAAAATTACAAAGATTACAGATTACACCATGCCAGAAAAAGTTCACGAAGACGTTTTCCACACTTTGCTTTATACATCAGATCCGTACATATCAAGTTTAAGAATACCTTTGGTAAAAAAAGTAATGGAACTTCATGAAAAACTCTGGAACAGTTGGAATGATATTGTTATCGTTTTGTATCACATAACTATAATAATTTTCCATTACACTTAGATTCTGTAATGTAATGTATGTAGTTTATTTGTGACAAGTATTCTTTAATAAACATATACAATATCTACTTGCTGTATTAGACTTTCCACTTTTCTGTATAAGTTTGATTTGCATTTTAATTGTAACATCTAATGATGTGTGCAAGAACGATTATAATTATACAAACCTATTATGTAATGTGTATAATAAATAATCAAGAATTTGAAAACATTATTTCACAGACACAAAGCCTATGGTTTTCTTGATCAACGTACCAAATTTCATTAATATTAACAAATGAGAAAATTACAGATTTTTGAGACGCTAAAGTGCTGTTCGCTTGTACGTCGTGCCTCTTATTCCATATGCTTCCATTTTTGATAAGAGAATTTTATGATCCAAGAGATCAAAGACTTTGGTGAGACCAAAACATAAACCTGACATATTAAGGCTTTTGTCTAAGTTACCGTAAATATTTGTTAAGATACTATAGATGATATGTTTTGTCGAAGCATTTATTGTAACCCAAATTGTGTATAATTTAATTTTCGAAATTTGGATAAGTTCGAAGTTAATCTATTACTTATTTTTTTTTCAAATAGGTTGCAATAATGGCTTGGATTGCATCGACAGAGAATGATTTATAATTGAAAGGGACTTTAGCTTACGTAATATTGCACTCTATCCATACTGTAAGCTCGACTAGGAGGATAACAATTTATTCCAAACATTTTTATGTGTGTAGATGGTGCAGTAGTATTGGAATCCATGTATAATAAATTTAACAATTAAGTACTTCAAACTAAAGACGAAGACCAAATTAACAAAAAATATGTGGAACTTCCTCGACAAACTGTGAAAGTACAAATTCCCAACGGCATCGCTTCATATGAAATTCCGGAACTTCCCCGGAAGGAACTTTTTAAACAAAGAATAATTTGAAAAGTCCACGTAACTTTTCGATTTGCGCGCAATATATTATTGTTTGCATTGAGTGCAGCAGCGGAGTAAGCACAAAGGCACATATAAAACAGTCTCTGCGGGACGTATTCTTAAATTTCGTCGACGACGGGGGCGCGGAGATTTATTGGAAGCGGGGTTAAGTGGCTGTTTTCGGCGGCGCGAATTGACCGGAATTAACTTTAATGATTGTAAATTTAAAGAGGACCATTATTTACTCTTGTGTATTTGTTAGAGTCTTTGTTGATTTAATTGCTCTTTGTTTTGTTTGCTCAGTTTTCTCAGTTCGTATCCGATTATAAACGACTCAATACCTTACAGAACAAATCTCATTGTACCAAACAATATTGATGGATTAATTAACTTGTTCCCACCAATAATGACTTCCACTTCATTTCTTTAGAAATATTTTTATGTAAAATAAATAAAGCCTTGTCAAAGACTTATCTTTAAACTGCGTAAAAGAAACACGTCAAATAAATAGTTGCATGCAACTGAAAACGTACTATCAACCAATTACGTTGAAACAAATCACTGAAATATATTGCAGAGATATCTGTGTACCGTGGCGTTATACGTACGTGCTCACCCTTCGCAATTAAAGAAAATTTACACCTAATGCACGGAAAATTTTCCGAAGTTACATCGCTTAGGGCGCTTAAATAATTTGTCAGGCCGACTTTTCCCATAAATTACCCGCGAACCATAGACACACACTGCGTAAAGGCGGAACAAATCGCTTAGCTGCTATCAGCATTTAGCATGCTCTGGTTGGCAAATGATTTGCATTTTTTCGCGTGCTTCGCGTTTATCTCCGCACGGAACGCGCACAGGTCGATTGTGCTTTGACCTTGTTTTGGGGCGCTTTGGAATATCTGGCCATCAAAAGATGCAGGCTTTTATTTCACTGCCGGCCCTCATTTGCGTGAGCTCCGGAAAAATTTTATTCAATTCCGCCAGGTAGATACCTAACAATGAAGGTCGTGGTAACTGTTACTTTTTTTTGTTTTGATTCATATCAATGGCTTCATTAAGGTCAGACTCATGGCATAATAATGAACCTAGTGAAATAGATTACGTTTTATAATTCGTACAGATAACAGCAGTTAATTGACACATATTAATTTATAGAAGTCTTTAAAAAAAATTCTAATTTTATACAGTGCGTAAACGAATAAGTTTCACTTACTGTAACGCACAAGAAAAGAAGCGAAGTTATGACATGCGTATGGGATAAAGGTCAATAATAACTCCGGAATTTAATTACTATGAATTATTTGTTAGTAATACATTTATTTTTAAAAATATTTACATTTTACTCGTGGCATAAATTTCACAGTCATCTATATTTAAATACCCCCTCCTATAATTTGTTTAGCAGCTATGTATATTTCAGGCGTATTTGCATAAGTGATTTTATAACATATTATTGTAATTACACAGCAAAAATTCCACGCTATTTTGGTTTGAGGCATATATTTAACGCTAATTACAAAGTTACAAAGCTCGTTATAAATTTTCATTCGCGTTCATTCATTCCGTGAAAAAAAAAATTACGAAAATTTTGTGTGTAATCCTGAGAAAACGTGCGTGTTTACATGGAAGAGAAAATTTCCATAAGGCTCACAGTTGCAAGTCATGGTTTCACGTGACAGTTGCAGTTTATGGGTAGCTAAAGTCGAGCTTCTTTCCAGCCTCCCGAGGGAAAAGAAAGCCTTACACTACATCACGTAGAAGTGCAGGGCAAAAATATGAAGGAGCGATTTCCCTGGGCGGAAATTACACATACCTTTCCTTAGCGTTTAAGTGCATCAAAAATTAACACCTTTGTTTATGAGACATTCGTTTTGTCGTATAGGACAGAATTACCTCAGAAAAGCTTTCGGCTTTGGAATTAGCATTAACCATACTCATTAATGGTAAATATGTTTGGCAACATTACGATCCGCTGACAATTTAGTAATTAATACGTGCACTTGTTATTATCAATATCATCGACACACAGTGTTCTATTGGTTCGCTTACCGCATTCAGTAATTTAGTCGTGAATATTTATTACGTTAATTTACCCTAAATACCATACAACTAAATGTTTATGTGGCCGCACGCACATCCCAATTTGCATAATCCCGGAGCGAAACATTTACGATAACAAATCTAAACTATACCAGGGACATCGTTTACCTACACATTTCAGGCCAACTTATAAATAAAAAAGAAACTACTCTATCTACAATTATCTCATTAATAAATAACAGTTTTGAGTTTCTAGAAGTCGCTGCATTTTTTTATAAAAAAAATTAATAATTTAATTTGTTCGAAACAAACATCAAAAATTATTTTAACAGCGTTAATTTTCCTTTTCAGAATCCCTACCACCCCAAATGTAAACTTGGAGACCTTATCATTCATCCTTTTTGCTTATCATAATGAACACAACTCACATAACCACTCAAACTTGAATATAAGGAAATTATGTTAATTGTTAGTGTAGCAACCCACTGTGATCCCGCTTCATATAAGCGTTTGCCAAAAATACATTTTGGAAATATCATCCTATATGATGCAAATAATTTGTATAATAAAGTTCATAGACTGAACTTTTGTTTAACCAAATATTTTATGATTTGATTTGAAGCTTTAACAATTATGTTACACACTCGCAAAGTTGGCCGTTTCAGTTAACACTATGAAATATAACTACATTGCGTTAACTTTTGCAATGTATTTTATAGTACTAAAATGGCTACTCCTTCTACAACAGCAAAATTAATTTTTGATGTATTCATTAATTTGATATAAGTATTTAATTAAACTCATTATTAAAATTAAAAACAATAACTTTGACTAAATTTTTAACTATTAGCAGGGTTTGTCCCAGCCAATGTTTTAGCACATATGGAAGCTAGTTTATCTGTATATAAAATGCAATAAAATTTATACTGCATTTCGATCCATTTCAATGTGAAAACGGGAAAAGTTTGAAGGAGGATTGTTTTCTAACGGGGAACGTAATTGTTAGTAATTTACATTTTTAAATATTTATACGTAAACATATATATTCTATTGAGACGAACAAACAGCTCTTTTATGTTTTTCATTATTATGAAATTCACCTGCGGTTTATCGTAACCAGGAGTAGTAGTAGGAGCTAGATAATGATGAAGACCAGGATAGATAATGGGGATATTAATTAAAAGAGTAGTAAAATATAACGTGAAATTTAATTCTAATAAATTATTATATACACTACTTAAAATAATTGACGCATATTTCGCAAAAGACAATATTTTAGAAGATTTAAAGGATGAATATGAAGTAATATAGTTTGATATTAATCTTTTATTGACAAAATTTTAATTTAACGTGAAATAAACAATAAATTCATGAAAAATGAAAACTAAATATTGAAAAACAAATTAATACTGAAAACAAATTGAATTAATGAAGATTTTTTAGAAGAAAGAAAGGCTTTAATAATTTGTATTGCCTCCCCATGCTCGTATGACAGCTCTATACCGATTTGGCATACTCAAAATTAAATTCCGAACAAATTCCTGGGGTATATTCTGCCATTCCTCAACAAGTGCTTCAGAAAGCTCCTGAAGTGTCTGTGGTGGATTTCCCTCATTCTGACTCTTCGCCCTAACATGTCCCAAATGTGTTCTATACAATTCAGATCCGAAGACTTCGCTGGCCTGCCGATTTGATTGATACCAACATCGTTTAGGTACTCGTGTACTATTCTCGCAGTGTGGGGACGAGCATTATCCTGCACTAACTGGAATGCATCACCAATAAATGGGGCAAAAGGCACAACATACTCTTGTAAGATGTCCCTTATGTGCCGATCTGCAGTTATAGTTCCTTTAGCTAACACATACAAATCGGTACAACCATGAAAGTTAATGCCACCCCATACCATTACACCACCTCCACCAAATGCATCCAATTGCCGGATATTGCACTATGCAAAACGCGTACGTTTCTCCATATTCTTGCCCTGCGATCAATAGTGCTTAGGGTAAAACGAGATTCATCCGTAAAGAGAACAACGCTCCAAGCTTCAAGGGTCCTGGCAACGTGTTCCCTAACGAATGCAAGACGTCTTATACGATGTTCCCTGGTCAAACGAGGGCCTGTAGCAGGACGTCTTGCCCTTAAGTAATGTTCGTGGAGACGATTTGAGCAGATATCCTAATGTTATGGACTCGCTAAAGATCATTTTCCAATCCTCTCGCAGTAGCAGTACGACACCGTAGCGCTGAAATTCTAATAAAACGGTCCTGTACTGCTGCTGTAATTCTTGATCGACCTTGTCCTCGACTTCTAGTAAATCGGTCTTCTTCTAGATATCGGTGGTAACATCTATTAATTGTTGATTGCTTCACAACCAGGATTTCAGCAATCCAACTTGGTGTATGGCCTTCTTCTACGAGTCGAACGACTAATCGCGCTTCAGCTTCCAAATTTCGTGAAGCACGCCTGTCATTATTTGCCATTATCAAATTCAACAAAAACAAAATTTTAGCAGTTTTGAGATAAAATGAGGTTTCTTCATAGCAAGGAAAAAACTACAAGAAATGATTTTATCACTCGAATGAATCAAAATAAGAAGAAATAATAAAACTTGTCAAATTTAAACGTCTAATTTAGATTGATTATCCGTATCTGTGGCCGTATTCACAATATGCGTTAATTATTTTCAGTAGTGTACAATTTTGTGGGCCTTCGAGAAGGGGGTTTATCGTTTCGCTAAATTGCAGCCCGTTTAAACAGAACAGTGTCAGCTGTGACGAACTGTTATAATGTTTGGTCTGAGGAAGGACGAGAACAACGAGCCAGACGTTCAGGGCGGCCCGATAAACAACAGCACGTTAAGACCGTCGCCTAAGACTGCTGGCTGTGAGGGACCGTTTTTCGACCACCCGTTTGATTGCACACCAATGCTTCGGAGAAGAAGGCAGAAGGGTAACTACTAGAACCATCAATAGGCGAATAAGATCTTTTGGGCTCATGTCTTAGTGGCTGCACTTTGTGTAACCACTCACCGCTGATCACAAAAGGCAACGGTTAGTGTGATGCCGAGAAAAGTTATAGTGGGATGAAGAATGGTATCAGGTGGACTTTAGTAACGAATCCCGATTTTGCTTGGGTATGAGCGATGATCGGATAAGGGTTAAGAGACGACGTGGAGAACGGAGACATCATCAGTTTTTCATAGAACGCCAGATACCCCAAACTGTTGGAGTTATGGTAGTAGATCATCCTCGGTGTTCGTTAGGGGTACCATGAATGCTCAACGATACTTTGCGGTTATTATAGAGCCTCATCTTCTTCCGTATCTTCACACCTTACCAAACCCTGTTCTTTAGCAAGACAATGCTCGACCGCATATTGCCAGGGTTACTATGGCTTGTTTTGAAGAAGCTTCCTTAGCCTCCAAGATTTCCTGACCTATTTCCTATAGAACATGTTTGGGATATTATCGGTAGACGACTAGGCCAGTTACTTCGTCCTCCACAGACTCTGGAAGAGCTCCGACACCAAATACAAGCATGAAATGAAATACCCCAGGAGGAAATTGATAACCTCATCAACTGAATGCCACGACATATTAGGGAATGCATAGAGCGCTACGACGGGGCGACGCATTATTAATGATAACTTTTGTATTGTTCTTTTGTTTTGAGCGTTTACTTATTTTGATCATTTAAATATAATATATTAAAATCAATTTAATTGAATGATTACTTCTTGATTTTTGTCAGTGAGTATATTTGAAAAACATTGGTTCCATGTAAAAAATTAGTTTATGAACTGGTACATGAAACGTAATAGGCTCTTTAGGACTTGAGTTACTAAATTTTTCACATACTTTGCAGGAACCTATTAACTTTTCTAAATTAATTAACATTTTATACCAATAAAAAATTGATCTTGAACGCTTTTTAGTTCCTCTATAATTCCAAGTGTTTTTTTTTCGATAGAACTTAAATTCAATGTTTGAAAATGCTTCATTTCTTTGTACAGCATCAAGTTTAATACAGTCTGATCATCCTAGCACGAGAGAACTAAAAGTATCTAGAACGAATAAGGGTTTTCCTTTTTTTTTTCGACCGTAACTGTAGAACTCGATGATGAAACATTAGATTTACAACAATTATTTGCACATGAAAATTTCTGGGATAAATTGTTGTTCTCCTAATCGGTATTACAATAAGGACAAAGTTTTATCTGAAAAGTAGTAATTCTTAATAAATTCTCGATTAAAATGCGACTAAAAATAGCTGTTAAAAAAAGTTGAAATAATTTTACTCCAACAAGGATAAGCTCAACTCCTGTTTAACAGCGTAGAGCAAACATATCATCCATAATTCGTTAATTCAATAAGTAGGAGACAAGTTACACTAAATATTAAAATATTCTATCTGAATTGGTGAAAGTCTTCACCGCATTTAATCCAAAAAAGTTAAAATGTTATCCTAAAGGTGTTGGTTCACACTTATATACTTTTCGTCTATTGGTAAATTCTGTTGTATGAGGGAAGGGATTGATTGACGTTCTTATTACAGGTTATAACTGGTACATGCCTACCAACATAAGCGAATGATTGCATTAGAATAGAACCGTCACTTTATTTACGCATTAGATACAATAGAACAAAAAGTGGGTAAAAAGTTGTGGTATAACAACAAATGACATCGTAGATACAAGCTTTATTTGTCGGGGAATATTGACAAGGTCTTATGAACATCTTTATTCTACTTCCTCCAGATAAGCTTAATATTCTAATGCAATAAGGAAATCAGTTATTTCCACACAAAAGGACAAAGGATAAATGGTGCAATATTAAAAAAAAAGCATTCCTCTCTTTGATTTAGTTAAAATATAAGTTAAGATACAAGCGATTGCCTAAACAGTAAAGATGTTTTCATTTTCTGGATAATACAAACTTCTTTAAACATAGACATGATTGACACTTTCTAGATCATGCTAATTCCTTTAGGGATACACACTACCACCTCAGAAGTTAACTCTCTTCCTTTTCCTGGATAATATAGTAACTCCGTCTTCTTTAACAAAAGAAACGGATGGACCAAACCAAAAAGAAGTTAAAAAAGTGTTGGAATTAATTTCAAATCTTTATGTGTATACATTTTAACGTCATCAAAAGGGCGATTGGAAACCTTGCATAATCAATACTGATTCGCTTGTATCTTTTGTGAAGTTGATAATCAGCTGAAACGTAAAAGGTAAACAAATTCAAATAAAATGCTTTGAAGATACCTCACGTTTATTACACGATATTTTTAAATAACGTGCGTGTCAGATCCAGTCGGTCACATTAATTTGAACGTTTCTATTTCCATTCGACTCCGATCATTTCATAAATGTTGTCCATTCCTTTTTATTTGCAGACAGAAAACAAATCGCATTCATAACTCATTAACTTAATATTTTTGTTTCGCGCAACATACAATAGGATGTAAGTGTCTCAATTTCTATAATACAATATTTTTAAACACGTAAACGTCTTTAATACTTTATCATAAGTAGACACAAAGCTTTAAGCTCTAAGACGTTCAATTCCCTTTTGAAATGGCTCCCGTATAAAGTGGTATTGTACATTTTCCGCCTTAAATCTTCGAACAATAATGATTAACAGACTAGAACGCGAGTTCGCCCTCAAGTTCGTTCAAATATTTTGAATATGTTCTTTGTGCTCGGCTGTTTGCCGGTGAAGAACAATTTGAAACCGGATACGTCCAAAGTTTCGCAGGCACTTTAAGACGCCGAATTCTTGAAATTGTTGTTTCGTGTTATCGCTAACCCGTACATGGATTTTCATGTAATTTCAAACGGGCCTTATTAACGTCGACGTGGATAGATAAGGGGGTTTGAAGCGAATATTTAATAAATTGCGTTTTTATTGTGTGACGGTAATGAACAGTTACCGTTAAGTCGCGACAAGATAACAAATAACGAGCGTAACATAACAGCAGTGTCATGGATAACACGAGAACTAAACATTAATTTTTAAATAGATTATCTAGTTCCTTATTAAGACTTTTATTCTTTAAAATGCTAGAGAGAATGTTGTATTACAAATTTGATTACAGTCGACACAATAAAGGAATTTCATAACTATTTATGGTCAGTGCGTGTTATATCATTTTTATAGATTGTATAACTTTTGAACCTAGTAATAAGGTATGCTTAAAGTAAGAGGTTGTTTCCGCCATTTGCATATAGGTACACAATAACATAAATTGTCCAGGTGTTCAGAACGGAAATGAATCAGAGAATTATCTACTTTGTGCAGAATATATTCTCCATTATATGTAATGTAGTTTTAATGAACTATAACGGACAGAATCTTTTAAAGTATCTTATGTACACTTTATGTAAGCGATTCCTAATTTTATTTACGTAATAGATATATTACCTTAATATAAAAGGTAGACAAAATTATGCTGGGTGAATTTTTCGGTGCAGATTTCCCCATTGCTGATTTAAGCAGCCCAGAACTCGACTGTGAATTGCAAAGATATGTTTCACAAATTTCACAAGAGATAATATCCACAGGTGTGTCGACATTTAACAGTTCCTTCCATTCTTCCTCTAATTCAGCTTTCAATTTCTTTTTGATGAGGCAGGTGTGTAAGTCCTTCTCACACTTCCTCCTTCCGATGTAAGCACCTCGAACCTTTATAAACATAACTAAGCAGGCTTCATTTTCTGCACAAATTGCTGTTGGAGCATTATAGTCCGGACCCCAACAGGGAGAGAATAGGTTCAATACGGGTGTAGTGCAATTATAGCATTCCAATCGTTTCGTAAAAGAAAAGAACGGCATTAAGAGCAGAACAGAATAGATTAATAATGACATTTTAATGTTTTAATTGTCAGTCAATTTTGACGTTACATACGTTTCTTTTTTTTTCTTATAGAATTTTCGATGGAATGAGTGAAAGTGGTTTGTTGTTGAAAGAGGAAGGAAAAAAAAAAGTAAATTAGACGAAGTATTTTTGTCAGACCGAATACAGAGCTTCAGACTAGTGCTGTGAAATTCGGAAAATTTTCGAATACATTCTCCTTCGGCGAAAAAACAGCAGCGCCGATTTGCAAAATAATTTAATGCGTTTCCAGCAACATATTGAAAAATTCTTTGATAATATTCCTTGAATCCGCGACGGAAATATTCGGTAATTATGCTTTAAAAATGCGCTATTTCACGTTATTAAAAATGCCACTGTTTAAAATTCGCTCCGGTATTTATTCATTTTAAATGTGCGCCAGTTTTAAAATGCGGAAATTATTTTCCTTAGTCGCTCTCTTGTTTTCTGCGCCACGAGCCGTATTGATTGCTTTTAATTTTTCATACCCTTCTAGTTAACGTAACGTCTACGTACTTCTAGAAAAGAGAAAATTACCATCAGTTCGGTTTTACGACCATAAAGGATTATGGTTCTTACATTTCAATTTAAATGCGCATTTAGCACTGCAGATTGTAATACATTTTATAGGCTTACACATTACATGGTTGTAGATTTTATTACCTATTTACTGCAACCAATAATGGATATTTGTTATTTTAAAGCAGATAGCCTGCAATGCGATGGTTCTCTGAAAAGAAACTGAGGCTTCTCTGCGCATAGTTCTTTTCAAGCCGGAATATGTTTTATTAGACATTTGCATAACTAAGTATTTTCATCTGGTTAAATTAAAAGCTGAAATAAAAGTAAGATAAAACATAAATCATTTCGTCCAACGTTATCAGATAAGTAAGTACTTCTGGGAAGGAAACTTTGGAATTAAAAATTTAGATAAGATCTTGGGAAAGAAATCCATTTTATAATCCGATAAATTCAAGATAAATCCCCGGAAAATTAACTTATTCGGGGCTCCTCGTTGTCCTACAACGCCGGTGAAAAACCGGAAAAGAAACTTAGTGCATTAAAGTCGGCGATTTTCCAATGAAGAAATATTATTACTTGCGGCAAATCGTACGCAGGGCCACGCAAACTTCGAAAGTTCTGAACGTCCGAGCTTTCCGTGGTGCTCTCTTTTGTTTGAGTTTAAAAGTTTTTTTTTTGTTGTATATTTCAAGCTTATCCTTTTTGACCGTATTGACCGTGCGCCAACTTTTAGAAAACAGAAGTAATTGAATGTGCTCGAGATCTTCACTGAGATCTAATTAAAAACGAGCAGTAGACATAAAATTCCTTTTAGTCTCTTTCAACGTACTTTTTGCGACGCGGAAATAGAGATAGTACTTCGAAAAGTAAATAACTTTAACAAAGCTCCATTGTAAATACAGAATGAGAATTATAATTGATATCTGAGAATTACTGCGACAATTACTCGTACCCATACGAATTTGTTTAACCAAAAGTGTTAATTCTATTTTGTTTCTATTTTCTGTAAACGTCTGCTTGTTTTTAGCCTTGCATTAGTAATGTAGGTCCCAAGAGCGGATTGAGTACATATTGATCGAGGAGTTCTTGGTTATCACGCACTTGGATCTAAACTCGCAGCTTACTGCCAACTGAATGGATTTACAACGTCTCTGAGATCCGTATTCACCCTTCTATTTTCAGATTCACATTTACCGCGATTTAGGCTTTTGGCAATTCCACTTGGTGTTGTTCGACGTTTATTAAATATTTATTTAGTTGATTTACGTGCAACAGCAAAATGCGTGTGGGTTTATTACATAAAAGAAAAGAAATGCGATGTCTTTTAAAAAATTATGATTTCCTATTTTTGGGTGCGTGAATAATGCAGATAGGAATTGAATATAGAAACGATATTTGTCAGTTGTCGTCGGTCGACGTCGCAGATTCACATTCTGCGACCTAAAAAACCTTTTAAGGACATTTGAGCCAATTTGCCTTCCTGGAAATCTTATCGGAGTTACCTATATATTTGTCAGAGACTATCTTTCAGAATGTCACATCATACGTCCCTTGCGAAACTCGCGCTTCATTTCACGCGGAAACATATTGATGGAGAAAAATTTTCCGTTATTCAGGGGGTTGTTCCTGCCAATGATGTTTGAAAGTCTCACATCCTTACAGCGATCGCAAATCTTTTGCTTGAGTTTCAATAAATTATTGTAATTAGTTTTTAACGCAGCGAAGTTTCTGTACTTACATAGAAGTCTAAAGTTTTAATATCTTCTTAATTGAAGGCAAAAGAGGTTTAAAAAAGAAATTCCTGCAGTAATCTTTCGATTTAAGATAAAATTCTCTGTATAATTCGTTCCCGCTATAATTCAGCTGGAGGCGATAAAAAAGAAGAAATTACGTTCGGGACTTTAAAGCGCAATAAAAAATAAATTTCTCGCCGGAATAAAGCCGTTCAATGCCGCACACACACTCACACAGTATTCTATTTATATCAGGGCGTTGATTATTTATTTGCAGCAACGCTTCTATCATCGCGGGGGATCTTTTATCGGACACCTTCGCTGAATTTCAGTTCTTTCCCGCTCGTTCGTGTTACACCAGCGGCAGTTTCCGTCTTGATTCTTCCTCTTGCGGAAGTTCTTAAGGAATTAACCTCGCTATCCGCTTCCGGTCTCTCCGACAAGGGTGGAGTGTCAGATATACCAGAGACGTACGACTCTTACTTATGAGGACTCCGAATTGCTCCGATAAGTGATATTTATCTGATGAACGTTTTATTCAATTTATGCTTCGAGGAAGCTCCCGGATACGTTAGAGTGATTCTCTTTTAAGCGCTGCTTTCTTTACGTCCGTTTCAATTTAGGGCGATTATCCCATTGTGCTGCTTTAATGATTTTAATTTGGTTAAAAATCGATTCAAGAAATAATACTAAAATAAACAAAACAAACTTCGAGGAAATAAAATTTGGTATTCTCCCAAAAATAGAATAAGGAGCTTTAGGTAGTACCTTTTAGTTTCACTTTGATATGGTAAAGGATATTTTTTGATCATGCGGTATTTTTGTCTCTAGTTCGAAGGAAAATGGTTGGGCTTGAATGTTTCTGCAGCTACTTAAAAACCAAAACATGGCTGGCTCATAAAAGAACAATAATTGAATTAGACAACATCGTAAAACAAGTGCAGCTTTAATTTGCAGTTAAAACCGGAAGCGTTTGTTTTATTCAAACGTCTGAAATACGTGACGGTCCCACTTCCGCTTCAAATCTACTGTGAAATGCGCGTTTTTCACTATGATGCAGAAAAATAAATTGAAATATAAAGCGGACGGGATTTTAAAGGCTGTTAAAATTGTCCGCGCCGTTGTCTAGTTTTACCGCACGGAGAGCGAAGAAGTTTATGCCGCTTTTGTTCCACTTCTTTTCATGTCTACTGCAGCTTTATGGGCCGCTTTTTTGCGCCCGCGAATTAAATTTACTGTACGTGATTTCGTTCGTATTGTTTTGCGTTCACGGTTTCCCGGTCGCTTAATTAATTCCGAAATTAAATCGCTCCTCATTTAACGAAAAGTTTACATAAAATAATTTCCACTTTTTCTCAAGCATATTAACGTCATTCTAGGAAACCTCAACGGAAAGGTCCTTGTGTTTGCAGTACAGTTTGCACAATTTCGAACATAAATCGAATCCACATCGATTTATTTATCGGGAATATAATTTCCGGCATGTTTGGGAATTATGCGAGAATTGTTAAAAATTGAACCGAACCGCCGGTTCGGATTAACTCAATTTCAGTTAATCTAGCAAATTACAATTGCAAATGTACGCGGGACAAATTAAAATATTCAGTGAAAACTTCATATCTCTCGGTATAGACAGGGGACTCGAAAACGTAGCGTAGGTACTTATCCGATAAATATTTAAAAGAAGGAATATTAAGTAACTCGAATGGGTTTGTTTCGAATGCTGCTTGGTCCTCTACAAGGAATATTAATAAGTGAAGGTACAGACGCGTCATATTTAAAATAGTTACGAATATAGTTTATTTGAAATGTAATACAGAGTGCCTATGAAAGATTGTCATAACATTAATTTAAATTTAAGTATTTTTAGTTAAGGTACGTCGGTTATACACTATTTTAACTTTGAGATGTGTAAAGTTAAGACTGAAAGAAGAAGGTGTGAGCAACATAATCGATCTGTATTTTTTTACGTAAACTGGTTTTACACGTTTACCACACATAAACAAATCGTTTACTCTTACTACTTTTGTAATCGAAAGGGCACCGCGCGTACGTATGTGTGTTCTAATAATAGCACCCAAGTTCGTTGATACCGTATTAATTAGATACTAGCTTTAAATTTGCGTAAACCAAATGGAGTTGTACCAGCGTAGGTATATATTTTACCATGAATTATGTCCGCCTATAAATCGCCGATCTCAAACTTAATGCCGTGGCGTATGCAGATGCGGCAATTTATCTGGTTTTTGCCGCAACATCCTGTCCTAGAATGGATCGTTTAAATCGAGAAAAAATCAATAATGGGAGCATCTCTGAAGGCTCTTAAGAGAAAGATTTGCCTGTAATTTAGTGGTAATAAACTTTGTCTCAGTGCATAATCAAAAAGCAAAAAATAAGTTCGATGAAAATTACTACGTAACTTGATCCCCTTAACACACAAATCGTGCGTTAAAAAGAGAATAAAATTGTACACATGTAAAAGTCTGGAGTTAATTGCAACAATTTTCAACTCCTTTTCAGTGTTCTCTTGTGCCCATCCGTTTTTGATGTTAAAATAAACAGTTAGGACGTTTAACATAAAAAGTATTAATGTTATCTTCAAAAGTGACAATTATGGATAATATGTTTACTGTATGGTGTTGAACAGGAGTTGAGTTTATCCTTGTCGGAGTAAAATTAATTCATTTTTTTTAATACTTATTTTTAGACGCATTTAATCGGGAACAAATAACAATAACACTAAATTTGTTAAGCATTACAATTTTTCAGGTAAAAATTTATCCGATTAGGAGGATAAAAATTTATTCTAAAAGTTTTTTGTGTGTAAATATGTGTTCCTCTCCTTAAATAAATCAAAATGCAGACGGTGTAAGATAGTAGGAATGTAAAATCAACAGCATCTAATCACCGCATAGCAATTCTACTACATAAAACATGATACATTCATAAATAACCAGCAGACTAGAAGAATTTAAAACCGCGGTTAAATAAGGATACGTCGCCGAGCGACGTTACAAAAATAATGATTGGCCTCTCAGTTCTTACACTGTCAATTATTATCGAGTTTCTAGTATAGCTAGAATCAATTTTGTCGGACGCAATTATTCACGACTCTATTATCTATATCCAGGCACGTGCATTTCAGCGCAGAAAGAAAAATGACATGTCTGCATAAGGCTGTTATCTATGTGTAAATTTAGCATACGATGAGCTATGCTGAGACACATGAATAAATAAGATGCAAAATCAAGATTCCTGGCGAGTGTATGTCTTTTCGCTACCGTATTTTAGTATTTCAATAGCTTCTGAGATGTTTTAAAAATTTAATGAGTCAGTGCATGAATTATTAGTTACTAACTCTTGAATAATGTAACTATGATTTTCATGTAACTTATTCGAAAAATTATGTTATGGTAGGTTTCAAATTTTTGGAATTGTTATCCACAATATGTTACAGTGTCACAATATGTTTTACAAGTTTTACCTGAAAAGTTGTAATGCTTAGCAAAATGAGTGTTGCTATCTATTCTCGATTAAAAAGCCTCTAAAAATAAGGCCTAAAGAAAAAAGTGAAATAATTTTAATCCGACAAGGATAAGCCCATCTCTTGTTTATCACCGTACACTAAGAAAACATATTGCAATAATTCGTTAATTGAATAAGTAGTAGATAAATTACACTAAATTATAAAATATTTATTTATTTATTTATTTATTTATTTCATAAAAACAAACAGGTACTCCTAATATTAAAGTTTCTATATAAAACAAGAAGAAAATTATGTTAAATTTGCTACAGAATTGTATAAATGAAAAACTTCGAAAACAAAGGAAAATAAAAATTACTTCATTACTTCTTGTGGAGTTATAGATGTAAACCAATATTAAATATTAAATACTAAACATTAAATGTTAAATGCTAAATACTAGGGGATGCACAAACAAGGAACAGAATTAGTTATGAAATTGATTATTTGGAAACAAAACTAGAGACCTGGCAGGTCTAGTAAGGATATATTTAGATACACCAAGAATCTCTAAAAATTGATAATAATCATTGCATAAACTACAAATTTTATTAACTGGCGACAGAGCATTTGAGTCAACATGCAAAGGAGGTTGCGGTCTAATACTGTAAAACGGAACATGCAGTCTTAATAAAGATGGCAGGCGAGCGTTATCAAAAAAATTATTAAAAACAAGATGTTTAACATTGCCAATTCACGTCTGCGTTTGAGTAGTGGTAATGTAAATTCATTTCTTATATGCTGATAAGTCTCAAAAGTTGGGATTCCTTTTGTATTTTTTGAAATATAAAAATTTTAGGAAGTTATTTTGAACTTTCTCAATATGTGTTTCGTAAATTTTAGTTATTGGACACCAAACCACGGAGGCAAATTCAAGCTTAGAGCGAACAAGTGCATTATATAAGGAAATAATTGGGGCTAAACTGGAAAAATCTTTAGTATTGCGTTTGATAAAACCCGGATTTCTAAAAGCATCGTTAGTGATATTTTGAATGTGTTCGGAAAACCTGAAATTATAATCAAAAGTAACTCTGAGGTTTTTTATCGTGGATTTACGTGGTAGAGACATTTTATTCACCTTATAGTCGTAAATAATTGGATGCTTATTTCTACTAAAAGAAATAATAATAATTATTAATGTTTAGCGGCAGCTTCGGAATACGAAATCAGTGCAAAATATACCACCGATAAAAGATATAATATCTTGTGAAATATAAATTAAGATCCAAAGTACAGTGTAAGACAATGTAAAATTTCATTGTATAAATTGAAATACGAAAAGAAAAAATAGTACACCTTTGCTTCAATACATTAATGATTCGGAGTACATCTGTTTACACAAAATGGTTAAATATTTATCGGAAACGAAGTAACAAAAGACGAAACAGAACAAGATTTAAGATTAAGAGGAATATTATTCTAACTTTTAACTATGTTTTATGAAAAAGATCTGCGATAGAGAATGGTGCGATGTACAGGAGGCGTAAGCAAACCCTTATTCCTAATGTTTATATTATGAACACTTGTTCTAAAGGAAATTTTATTATAAAGATAGGGGGGGTATTTCAGTTTGAATAATTTTATAGAAAAATACCGAAGAATGCAGCTGACGTCGACCAAGCTCGACCAATTCGCCCTTGCAAGTAGATGCGAGACATGATCCCTGCGTCTAAGGCCGTATATGAATCGAAAGCAAGAATTTTGAACTTTCTGAATTCTAGATATATCGACACTATCCAAGCATGGACCATAAATCACATTGCAATAATTAAACTGCGAGAGAACCAAAGAATTGCATAGCATTTTACGAGCATTTATGTTTAAAAATTCTTTGCTACTATAAAGCATTTTTAATTTACAAAAGGATTTTTGAATAACTTTATTTACATGTGTTTTAAATCTCAGATTTGTATCAATAAAAAGGCCCAAATTTTTAGCGCAATTAGTAATTGCTAAAGGCGTATCTTTAAAAATAATATTTATTTTATTTAAAATTGAATTACGGGCTTTACTTCTGCCCAACACAAGTGCACAAGATTTGTTGGGATTAATTGTTAAGCAGTGATCTGAGGAAGTAGTGATAATTCGAAGCAAATCAGAGTTAATTTGAGCAATAGCGTCATCAACATTATTTAAATTAAAATAATGCAAAAGTTGAGTGTCGTCGGCATATAATTGACATTTACAAAACTCGAGATTACTAAATATAAAACTGGTGTATATTGAATATAATAATGGACCGAGAATACTGACCTGAGGAATTCCCGTTTTAATTTCTTGCGCTATAGACTTTATGCCTTTATACACAACTTTTTGTGACCTGTTCAATAAATAACCGCTAAAAAATAAGACTGCTTCATTACTAAGGCCGATGTAATGGAGAATAGACAAAAGTAAAGCATGATTAACCGTGTCAAAGGTTAGAAAAATCAAGAAGGACTAACACGGCTATTTTATTCTCATCTATAGCCTTACAGATTTCATCAATAAGTAAAGAAAGCGTAGTTGTACAACTATAACCTGGACGGAATCCTGTTTGAGAAAGTGGTAACAACCGATAATTATTTAAATGCAATCGTAATTGATCCGCAACACATTTTTCCACTAATTTAGATAAAACAGATAAGAGACTAATAGGTCTAAGATCTCTATGATCACGGGGTTCAGAAACCTTTGCTAATGGCAAAATATATGCCTCTTTCCAGCACTCAGGATAGACATTATTCAATAAACAGACGTTGACAATGTAAGTAATATAAGGAGTTAAAAAAGGACAAAAGTTTGTAGTAATCAAAAGAGGCGCGAATAACATTAGTATTGAAAAATGCTAGTATGTCATTTATGTTATTTAACGTGTACAAGTGATCCCATAGAACTGATTGCAAATCTGTGAAAAAGTTATTATAATGGAAATTGTAAGTCTCTAAAAGTCCCCAGTGCAAACGAGGCATAAGCTAAGAAATGATTAGAGAAATCAGAAAGGTCTTGTATTCCTGAGTTTAATACATTAATTGTATTGCTAATTACAATAAGGTCTAGTAATGTTGAACCACTGACTCTAGTAGGTTCATCTATGATTTGATTTAATCCGTCTGAATCAAGCAAGCTCTGCAAATTCAGACTCGCCACATTGTTATCATCAAGCAGGTTAATATTAAAATCACCAATGCATATAACTTCAGCTGAAGATAAAACTAAGTCTGAAAGAAGATCTTCTAATGAAGATAAGAATAACTGCGTATTTGAATTAGGAGGTCTGTAAATAACCCCAAAAGCCACATTACTATTATTAACCTTAATCTCGATCCACAAATTATCATAATTTTCATTTTCATCGGTGCGAATTATGGAAAAGTTGTAATTACTTTTTACGAAAATACCTACGTCTCCTCCACGTCTGCCATCATTTCTATCAACTCGGACAAAAGAATAACCATTAATGGCAAGAAAATTATTAGTAATTGCTGGTTTTAACAAATAAGGTTTCGATAGAGTCATGAATGTAGACCAAAGATGTTTAACAAAATCTTTTGTGAATGGCTATAAAAGCACCTCCGCCCTTTTGGCCAGCTCTATTCTTCTAAAAACTGTATATTTATTATCTATAATTTCAGAATCAAAGATATGTTTATCTAGCCAAATCTCCACCAATAATATTACGTCATATGAATTATTTAGAATATTTGAATAGATTAAATTATTCTTCGTACGTAATCCCCTAACTTTTTGAAAATAAAGATTTTTTTCTGAATGCGTTGACAATACACCCACTGAGCAACTAAACTTATAATTAATAACTAACCCTACATGTTAAGGGAATTATACATTTTTTCTTTTCCTTAGTTGATAAAGTTAATAAGCTCTTCACTCAATAAAATAAAATGTTTCTTTCCAAAATAAATGAAGATAATAATAGAAATACCAAAATTATTGTATCACACCCATAAGTAACACGAAATTGATTAATGTTTACCATACTACGGGAACCTTGAATTCTAAGATCTTCCAAGCTTTCTATTACATATCTAGCGGACTTCTTACGATCGATCACCTTTACGTGCACTCTTCCATTTGAAACCCAGACGTTCCTTTTTTCAAATGTGTTACGACATTTTATAAATAACCCGTATCTGGCATTCGTAAGATCCTCACTAATATAAATTTGGGTATTTCTTAAAAATTTTCGATTAACAAGTATATCTTGGCGAGTTTGTAAAGTTGTTAATTTGACAACAATTGGACGTTTCGGGACATCCTGTTTCTCAATTCTATGGCAAATGCTAATATCATCGTCTTTTACATTCAATTGCATAGCATCCCGTAGTAAAGAAAGTATTGTCTTGTTTATGTTTTCATCCTTGACTTCTTCGATACCGTTTATGCGAATGTTTGACTTACGGGTATATTGTTCACGCTCGTCTAACCTTTTATTTAATGCAATGTTTTCTGCCTTGAGTTTGGAAACTTTTTCGTTTAAATTATTTAAAGGGTTTTCCAATTAGCGCGTCAGAACTAAAAACAAGATTTCTTTGGAATGTAAATGGCAAATCTTGATAACAAATGAGTTCAGTACATTGTGTCAAATTAATATGGACAGATTAACGATTCAACAGCGCTTAGAAATTATTCGTATTTACCATCATGTTCATCGGACATTTCGCGCGTTGCGAGAAGTTTGTGGTCAACATAATCGACCAACCAAACGATCTCTTTAACGTTTAATTCAAAAGTTTGAACAAACTGGCTCAGTCAACATCAGTACGTCATCGGAATGGCCGATCGGAGGCCAATATTGCTGCTGTAAGTCAAAGTGTAAGAGATGATCCGAACCTCTATATTCCACGTCGTTCTCAAGAACTTGGCCTTTCTCAAACGAGTACATGGAGAATTTTGCAGGCAGATCTCCATCTGAGGGCTTATAAAGTTTAAATTACTCAAGACCTGAAGTCAAATGATCATCGTTTGCGTCGAAATTTCGCGAACTGGTCTTATGAGCAGTTCGAAGCCAATCCACATTTTGCAGAAAAGATATTGTTTTCCGATGAAGTCCATTTCTAGCTCGATGGGTTTGTAAACAAGCATAACTGCAGAATTTGGACTGATGACAATCCTCCAGTGATTAACGAATCACCTCTTTATCCTGAGAAGGTCACCGTTTGGTGCGATTTTTGGGTTCACGGCGTGATCGGAACGATTTGTGAAGACTGTGATGGAAATTGTGTTACTGTTAATGGTGAACGGTACAGGAATACTTAACTGAATAACTTTGGCCTGAACTGAGAAATGTCGACATAAACAATATTTTTTTTCAAAAAAACGGAGCGATGTGTCACACATCTCGTCAGACAATTGTTTTATTGCAACAACAGTTTCCTGGACGCGTTATTTCGAAAAATGCTAATGTCAACTAGCCACCAAGATCATGCCATCTCACGCCCTTGGATTTTTTCCTATGGGGTCATGTGAAATAAACCCCAAACAATTCCCGGCCTTAAACGGAACATTCAACGCACTATTACAAACATGCCACGCGATATATGTGAAAGAGTAGTCGCAAATTGGGCCTCCAAAATGTATTCAGTTAGAAGAAATCGAGGAGGACATTTAAACAATATTATTTTTAAAACATAATTAACTCCAGATTTTTATGTGTGTAATTGACGTAAAAAATAAAAACAATTATATACTCGAACATGATAAGGGATAAATTACCATCATGTGCATCAGTTTGGCAGTGTAAATTGTGTAAAATAAAATTATTATATTATTTATCTTCCCAAGTTGAAGAATAAATAAGTATTCATATTTTGAGTAAATTATCCACAAGTTTGCAATTAAAGCACGTAAATACAAAATTTGTTTACAGATGTCTTTAATTACATTCACAGAAATCTTCTAAATCACAATTTATTGATTAGATAGGTTTACGACAAATCGTTTAATATATACCGCACACGTAGCAGTTGCTAATTAAGTCAATTAAATTGATTTTTTCTTCTGACGTTGAACGTGAAATAAATATTTAATATACTTAGGACATTCAATCGCGCAGATCCATAATTCCCAGAACAAAAAGTAGACCTTTATTATTTCGCTATAGAACATATAATTTTCGAAACAACAATTTTCCTTCAATATTTTCAAATAATTACACGTTGCCGCTCTGCCTAAGAAAACAATGCTGCGCCGCTTAATGTTTTCTAAATAAAGCAAAACACTAATGCAGTATCTCATTAGTGAAACTTGGTTCTTTATTTCAGGGTTTCCTCGTAATAAAGGAAAAGAAACCATTGTTTCCTTCACATTTTGATGTACAATAATGAGTTCGGCCGTCTCGGGACGTACGCGGAAGGCCCGATAATGGTACGTTGAATTTTTAAATAATTTATTTATGTATTCGTTTGTAATTTTATACGGAATGTAAAACCGACAAAGACACGATTCTTCTACTTGATTGCTTGAAACCAGTACAAGTTCGAGCTTATATTTTTCGTTATGCAGTGCTAATTAGCTTTCCATAGATACGCTCGTTAATATAATGTGCAAGTTCTACTGAAATGCCATTAGCTTCGGTAATAATTCTATCCTATTCTACATTGCCAAGGTGTTGCTATTGAAGCTAATCCTGATGTTGCAAATTCGGCTGATATATTAATGAGCGGGGTTAGATTTTATGCGAAATTTAAGGCGGAATAAAATTTCAGACAGTCTTGTTTTACGACTCCGCTATAGTTTGTGCAACATACATAAGCCGTTTTAGAGCTTAATAAAACTTTATCCTGTCTCTTTCGGCTCCAAACTTCGCCATTTACGTTCGCAACTCTGCTAGTTTATCAAAAGTGGAAACTTTCATCTACGGGAGAACGTGAAACCTAACACGCACGTGTTTCTACGTGCCTATTTATTTCCATTATCATAATTAGGAAGTTAAGTCTATTTATATATTTCGTTGTTTCGCTTAAGTTTCAGAAAATGAAACTTAATCATCTAGCATCAAATATTCAAAGAGTTTAGTAACTTTCTATCGAAATTTTGTCACATAAAACCAACGTAGCAACTAGAACGTTTTCGCTGAAGATGTGTCAGACTAGTTATGTCCAAAACAGTTTAGACCTGGACCATTATCACCTTCAGACCATTTAAAGCTTCTATGTTCAATTTGATATACATGATGAATCAGTGGTGAGTAAATGGTGTTTTAACCCTTAGTAAACTATTGACTGAAATTGATTGATTTAATGTCCTTCAGGATAAAGTAATTCGTATTCAAAATCCATGTAAAATATATGTTCGCAACGAAGAAAATAAACGTGATTTAACTTAACCTCGCTAATAAAGTTGAAGTGAAATACGTAGACGGCCGCTTGATTCATACCCTCCCAGAGGACATTAAAAACACTCGCTCTCCACTAAATATGCAAGAAGTAATTACAATGTAAGATGTACTTCCGAAAAGGAATAACTCCGTATAAACTTCGCGCAAAGTTGGGCGCCCCTAAATCACCTTGACAAGGAACTGATACGTCCTTCTCCCTTTTGTTGTGCGCGCAATTCATTATACGACGCTATTCTTTGCTTAAGTAAATTACTTTGGCGAAACAATTACGCAATAATTTATTGTTATTACGGCCGATGCCGAAGAATGCGCGATGTCAACGGAAAGGACGCTAACCGATTCCTCGGGCGAAACATTCTCGGAATGTCTAAACAAATTCGAACAAGTTAAAACAGACTAATATCCGCGTCGGCGTAAATTTATTCGGTAAACCCTTCAAGGGATTCTTAATTATATACTAAGTGAGTGTGCCTTCGAATGTGAATTCCTTCGTCTCAAGCTTGTAGAGTTTCGAAAGAGCCTTGGGTATTATTTTCATAAAATATCTTGAAACAATATTAACTACCTACAAAAGAAAATTATACGATACTACAATAAACAGCGATAGAAAAATAAAACGTAAAGCAAATTTGTCCTTTAAATGTTATTTTCAAAAATAAAACGCACAATATGTTTACAATTTTTTTTCCCTGATAAAATATTTTGCGGCGAACAAAGCAGCGCAATTTTTTATTCCGAGCTCTTCGTATTGTTCCAGGTTCAAAGGGAGGGCCGAAGATAAAGCGATGAATAAAAAAGGTAAGTGGCCCGCAGCTCAAGCAGCGATTTATCAAAATTACTCGCAACAAAGCTTTTCTTTTAATTGCAGATTTATTCGCGGCAGCTGCGTAATTTCGAGTTATCGTGTGAGAAACCATGATGTATATTGCACTGCATTCCTCATGAAATTTCGTTGTGTTGCCACTTTTCTCTACATAGAATTATAATGCACATCCGTCTGTATTTATTATATCCATCTCAGGTACATACTAATCTTATCATACAGAACTCTATTAAACCTAGAAATTTCAAATGCCTACAGTATAGGATGGAACACATAAAGCTGTTCTTGTGATCCTGCGTAATCCCTAAAACATTTTTGGGATAAATTGTTATCCTCTTAATCCGTGTTGCAATATAGATAAAGGTTCACCTGAAAAGTTGTAATACTTAACAAATTTAGTGTTATTGTTATCTTTTCGCGATTAAAACGCGTCTACAAATAAGTGTCAAAAACAATAAGGAAAAGCTCGACCCCTACTTAATATCATTCAGTAAATATACACTTGTGGACAAAAATTAACTTGAAATACCTTTTCCAATTTACAAGTTATTTTTAATAGACTTTTCACATGTCATAAATTGACATTTATTAAACACAATTCAAATAGTGTGAAACTATTAATAATAGCAAGGCATTCTTTGCTAGAAAACGAAAAGTCAACAAAAAGGCCTAATCGTTGACACCTTTTTAAGTCATTTAATTAATAAAGCGTATTTTTGTTTCGAAAATTAGTGAATTTGTTTGCATTAAGTTAATTAAATGTGTCTATACGCCATTGTAGACCAGAAAAAGTATCCCAAATGATTATTCTTCTTCGTGAAGGATATTCACAGAGAAAAGTTGCTGCAATTCTAAATACCAACAAGTTTGTGGTACAGAGGGCCGCAGTACGGCCCAGAAACATTGGTAGTTTCAAAGGGAGATGCAGACAAGGCGCTAAAAGAAAAACAACAACAAAAAGATCGCTTTATCGCACTCCAGAATTTAAGAAAGCGGTTTGTAACATTTCGTGAATTAAAAAATGATCTTCGATTAGCCACTGGAAAAGAAATTTGTACCAAAACAGTAAGAAGGAGATTAAAAGAAATCAATTTGTCTGCTAGAAAAGCAGCAATCGGTCCAACTCTCACTACTACGCACAAAAGAAATCGCTTAAACTTTTGTCAAAATCGTCAAGGTTGAGACGAGGGGCAGTGAAACTCCATTTTGTTTTCGGACGAGTCCAGATTTCTTCTAAGCAGAAATGATCGCCGTGCTCTTGTCATTCGAAGGCCACGCGAATGATTTGCACCATGTACCATTCGAGAATTTGACAAATTTGGTGGGGGTTTGGGGTGGCATACAATTTAATGGTCGTACAGAATTGGTTTTGATCCGAAATGGGTCACTAACAGCAAGAAGATATAGAGACGAGGTTATTGTACCCCATGTTTAACCATTTGCCGCAAATTTCGGCAACGGATTCTTTTTTATGTAAGACAATGCCAAACCTCATACAGCTAACATTGTCACAGCTACGGTGAGAAATGCAAATATCCAAAGTTTGGAGTGGCCTGCCAAAATCCCTGATCTCAATCCTATTGAACATCTCTGGGATCAATTGGGCAACAAAATAAAAAACGCATTGAGACCACCAGTAGCACTTGATGAGAAGGAATAAAAAAAATGTTATAATTATACTCTGTTTACGATATTTTTGCATTCAGAGTAGGCCGTCTTAGGATGACAATTTTGTTGGTACCACAAAAAAATATACTTCTCAGAAATTTGATTAACGTTCGTTTTTAATTTTGTGGTTACGTTTTTAAAACTGCCATTGCCAATATTGCCAGTTCAATTGTGCTATACAAAGTATTCCTTGAAAACGAGAAATATCGTCTCGAACAAACGTTTAATGATTAATTATTTTTTTCATTGAGAAAGTTTGGGGTGAGGTGTGTTGTTTGCGTGTTCTTAGTCAACAATTGTGCCCCAAAGCGAAGAAGTGTTTCTTTATTAACAAATGTGACTCCAAATATGATAATAAACAATAATGAGACAATGTTTGTTTGTGTTTTCATAGAATCTTGTGCACAGTGGTGTGGCTAAATGGTTCTTGCTACTTGTGCAGCGGGGGAGAGGTGTATCAGCTTGTGCAGCCCGTGAGAATGGCTTGTTCAGTCAGGTGGGTTTTTTTTGGACTTGCTCAGACCGAAGAACTGTCGTTCTCAGACCCTGATTGGTCTTATTTTAGGGCTCGCAGCCATTTTCGTCTCGCTTTCGCAGAAGGGGTGAATACTCGAGGCCGGGATGAATTTCTGAAGGGGATTTTAGCGCTTGGTAGAGGTGCGCTGCAGGTGGCGCAAAAGCATTTTATGAGGGGGTATTTAAATAACAGGATCTTCTTGCTGTTGCCGGTGTCTCAGAACCTTTTCCATGGCCATATTTATGTAAAATATCTTATCATTTTTCCCGAGAAGATCATAAGCTAGATCTCATTTAAAATTCTGTCTACTTTCACTACCTCCTCCAATAAGTACAGCATCAGACTCTTCTGCTAACACCAGAATTCTGCAAATCTACCTATATTTGTGCATATTCGTGGCTTTTAGTTTTGACTGCTAAAAGATTCGTCGCAGTCTATTTATAAGTTTTACAGATATACATGCGTTTCTACACTATAAACTTTTGATGCCAAATTAAACGTTCCCTATTCCCCTTCCATTTATTCCATAGAAGAATCTGATTCATCATCAATTTCTGATTCTGAATCAGATTCTCCTAAGAATGAATGAAAGGAGGAATATTTTCAAACGAAAAATTTCCCAGTCTTCCGAAATTAATTTTTCACAATGATTACAAAACTTTTGCCAAATGTCGAGGGTACATTTTGAAAGAGCCTCACGCCATAAATTTGCAATCCTATCTTTCGATAGTGATTGCGAATTTATGTGCTTATTGTAAAAGCCTTTGCACTGCCCCCATATAATCTCAATTGTATTGACAATGGTATGGAGGCAATCTAAGAACTTCATAACCGCGCTCCTTCAAAATTACGTCAGTCGCATACCGTTTTGTTGTTCCGTCTATTCTACAAGGCTTAATTAATTTCCATAATTGTTTTTTTGTAATTTTTCCCTCAATTTCGACATTGTGTTTAACCAACCACTCCTGCATTTGACTTTTTTTACAGGAAAATGTGGGTGGTTTGTCCAACTGCAGCGAGTGATAGGTTCCATTGTCCATCACCACCACACATTTTCGTTGCAACTTGCCTCGCGCAGAAATAAGCTGATTAATCATCCAATTTTGAAAAATTTCTGCATTCATATTTTTATGGTTGTCTCTGTCATTATTCGTCGAGTCAAGTAACAAGTCACACCCTTCCAAAAACCCAAGTTTTGTTCCCGCGTGCAAAATTGTAAAACGTTTCCCTTCACTTCTAATTCTGGCTGGGTTACTTTTCAAATCTGTTTCGTATATCCATCGACGAACCGCAGACCCATTTTCGTAGATCCACGTTTCATCGAGGTACACGAATATTATATTTTCACTAGAATTTTGATTTTCTAGAATTTTGCTCAATAAAGAAATTTTGGATCCAACGACGTGTTTTTGTTCACATAAAATTTTACGTCTGTTAACCATTTTGTGTTTGTAACCCATAGATTTCATATTTTTGAATAAAGTTGTTCTTCCCCTTTAAATTCCAAAGTATGGCGAGCGTCTGTAAGTAATTATATTCATTTTTCAAATTATATTGCCAAATTAGTCGTTGCAAATGTTTCCAAAACATGTAATTTGTAAATGTATCCGTCTTTTTACGTCTGCCAGATGAAGATGTTTTCAAATTGTCAAGTCCTGCTTTCAAAATTTTAGTTATTGTTCTTTGCGAAATCTAAAACAATTACATTAGAAAGTAGGGCTCATTTAAATCATGTAAGCCTTATTCCATGTATATCTATCAACCTGCTTATAATTTCATCTTGTGTGAAATCTGGACGATCCTTTTTATAATAATTGTAGGCTTTTTTAAGGCTTGTTTGGTTTTTTCGCGTATAATTTTCGGCATTTTGACAGGATTAAAAAATGTAATTAAATAATTAGTTATTTGTTTTAAGTTACTTTGATCATGGCATTGTAGTTCAAATTTATTTATGTATTGGCAACATAGTCAATACAGCTGACGTGGCAATGTCATAATCTTTTTCACGTCAGGTTTTGACTACCTTCAAAATACATGCACGTAACATAACGAAAAAAACATGGCCTACTAGACTGCAAAAAGATCGTGAATTGATAATATGAACTCCAGGATTTTTATGTATATAGCTATAAGGGTATTAAAAATTTGATAGACCTTCAATATTTAAAAAGAAGGAAGAAATATATGTTATAATTACATATTTATTTGGAGAATTTAGACCGTATATTTTTAAACCTGTGCGGTCGAATTTTAGACCGTAAAAAAAGTGATAAATGTTATTCTGCAACATGTTTGAATATCCCAGTGTAACGCATTCATTAACAAGCCCTCCATTAGGCCATCAATACACAGACTGAAATATAAAATTCGCGGCCTCTGTACATCACACATTAAATGTATATATGTACGTAACTAAAATAGATATTTTCATGTTTTGATGAGTCGATGCGATCCATTAAACGTAAAAAAAATCTTTTGTTATTTAACCAATTAGCTTTAAAACTGGACAAAAACAACTTTAAAACTGCAGGCGATACAAAATCGCAGCAAATTCATCACGTATTTTTCTCAAGATGTTCCGATTTATTAATTTCATTAACGCTTTAAAAAATGAATAAACTGTTTAATGCTTTTCAAAGTTCAGTAACCCTAAAGTGGTTGGTCGCATTTAGTTATTAATTTTTAAATTATTCTGTAGAAGATAATGGCTCACTTTCGTAACCTGCTTTGGATCAAAACCGATTATGAACTTTGGTAGTCGAATTTCCAGCTAAAACCTAAACAATGCGAGACATTATTCTTTATAAAGGGCCGATAATGAGGCGCAGGACAGACACGAATGAATGAATATAAATCATTTTCCCGCATTTATTATTAAGTTTCGGGTTAATAAATCACTGCACCTTCATATCTGACCCCGTATTCCATTTCAGCAACACTATAAATAAGCCTGCATTAGGACTGGTAGTGATTTCACATAAATTTCGGTGAAATAGTAAGGTACGGATCACCTTGCTTAAATATTAACTCGTCCATGCCTTTCGGCAGTTTGCGAAATAAAATTTTCAACACAATTGATTTGCTTTCGTTCAGCGTTACCGTCTGTAAATTGAAAAAAAAAACAGAGGGTTCAATTTCCATCATTATAATTTAAATTTTTTTAATGTTATCATTTTAATGAATTTGATTAAATACATTGATTTGAAAGAATTTTTTTGATTCAGATGAGAATGCAAAAATGATCCTTTTTCATTAAAAAGGGCGCTTATGGTTAAAAAAATTGTTTTTTTCGACATAGCAATTACAAATTTATTTATTTTGAAATCACTTTTATTGTACAGTGTGTTTCGAGTCAATCAAATCTACTCTTCAGCTACAACAGCAGATATACTATGGACGTTCTGGCTTAGTTTCTTATGGAGATTATACATGGACGTATCTAAAGTGTATATATGGTTGCCTATCGTGACTTTTGCTAGGCCCACATAACCGGTACAAGCCATCGCCAACGCCTAGCAAAAATTACAAGAGGCAACCATACACGCAAGTTTGATGCATCCGTGTAGAATCTCCAAAAGAAGGTGAATCATAACGCCCATGGTAGATCTACTTAATTAGTTGTAAAGGTGACTGACATTATCTTCAAATTGACATTCATGATAAAAATATGGCACTATTATGGGGGTAGGACTCTTCCACAATAGCTATTTCTAAAACCTTATCGATTTTGCTTTTTCTAGATAGAAAATAATTGTTTACAAGTCGCCACCATCTCTTGAGTCAAGTACCTTGCAATGTAATTTTCAATTCGCATGAAAATGTTCAATCGAAATAAAAAAGTGTATATTATACCGGATACTTGTAGGTTGTTGCTAATATTTACTCGGCAAAAACGTCGTTAGAAACAAGTATTATATAGGCAGCAGTTTAGTGTCCGTTGTGAAACCTGTTCTCATCTATGTGGCTACCGCATTTTTAACGTTTACGGCTTCCCATTACTCGTTTTATGTGACTTTAAATTAAACTATTACGGCGTGGACATATTTCGTGACGTTGTTTACATCTCTGACACGTCAATTATCGGGGCACCGCCGCATAATTTCTTTGATCGATTGCAAATTTTATAATAGCCGTTGATTGTAAGTTCAAGTAGACTCGCAATTTCGCCCAGATGAGATGAGTACGTACCGGTCCATTAATTTTCTTGCTAAACTAACGAGAAAGTTTATCCGGTACATTTAATACGGTTTTGCGTCCTGGGTTGAACCCAACTTAGCCATTATTATCTTTATTAACTTCCTTGAAGAGACCAATAGGCTACATTACCGAGATCCACCTATGTATGTATGTATACTTTGTTAATTTATGGGATGGCGTATATCTTGATACGTATTAATTAATACATTGCCACTTTTCATTATATTTTATTGAAAATACTCCTTCCTGTAACATAAATAAACACATAAAGCTATTAGTTTCAGGAAGGTAAGGGGTGATGTGGACATATTACTATGTACACATGAAACTGAAGCAAAACAGAAACCCAGTTGTACTCATGTATGTGGCACATGAGAGCGAATTAACCCAAAAACGCATTTCGACGTTATCAAAGCAACCTTTGAGTGGTGTTTTAGTACTTTTATCGATATACGGCGACTGCTTGTTTTACGTTGTTATTAAAGTCATCCGTGTAACATGTGTTAAATAAATAGCAGTCAAACTGCCAGAAAATGCATTCTGAAAATACGACACGCACAGATTTCGCTGTTCCACTAATAACTAATAATTTTCAAATTGCCGGAAACATTAAATCCCAATGTTTCGGTTTATGAATCGTTATTTGTCTTTCTTTTTATTTGGCTGCTGATGTGACACATAATTACAACAGCAATAATAATGACAAATGATGATGGTGAATTTGTTAACACGTGCTGCGCCTAATTTAATTTTCAAATTGATATACAAATGTCACGAAATCATATTAATTCATAGTTAAATATAATATGTAGTATGAATAAACAGTACTTGGGTAAACGAATATAATTTGTTCCATACTTCTTCTTTTTTTTTGTATAATTTATGCAATTGCAGAAAGCAAAAGAAAAGATATTCAAATATCTCGGCATTATTTAAAAATATTTTTTTAAATGAACATCTGTTTTATTAAACGGACAGATGTTGCGTTCAAAATGAAAACGATTTAAAATTCGGCACACTTTTCCCTTTATAATAAAAGCAATAATCTGATTTGAAGACGACGACGGTAAGGGACAAAGACATTTGGCACCCGGCAAGACATTATTTCAGCACTAATTTGAATAATACTTAGCTTTTGGCATGCCTTTGGTAATAATATCATAACGTGAGAGCCACTGTGACACACACAATCGAGGCCGCACAATCCCGCAGATTACGATCTATAAAATTATATATTCAGGGCATCTATTGTAATGAGCTTCAGGAATGCTATTGTTGCTGTTTGAAATCCCTACGGTGTTTATGTGCCTGTAAACAATTGCTCGGGCAATTACTCAAGCCTTCTTTCGGCTACCGTGTGCGGGATATCTTGATATGTGCTTTCTTTTTGTTGTAAGCACGAATAAAAACTTCGTCTGTACTTTATGCGAATGACTTGGGGCCAACAAAGGCGAAAGATATTGTAATTTGAATTTAATAGGAACGAAAAATTCTGTTCGCTCATTATTACAATGCAAGGGATTTGCGAGTCACTCTTACATGCTTGCGGATTACAATGTTGCTAGGGAATTAATTCCGGGAATTTATTTCACAGAAAGCCCGAGCTTTGCGGATAAAAATCTAATAATGTTCTTTTATGATTCTCCCGCGCATGTAAAAAATGAGATTTTATGTATTTGATTTGACTTCGTACCAATTTCATTTTCAACTTTTCAAGAATTATCAAACATTAAACTTTCAGTAGAAAAATTAAACCTTCAGTGGTAGTTATAAAAATTTTAGAAAATACCTAAAAGATTAGAAGCAAAATCCAATCCAAAATCACACGTAAAAATGTGGAGTTAATTGTAATCTCCGTTTCGGTGTTTCCTCGCGTCCATCCGATTCTGGTGTTAAAATAAACGGAGTTAGGACCTTTAACTTCTTTCAAAGAGTTAATATTATCCAAGAAAAGAGAGAACTTAGCTTCTGAGATAATAGTTTGAATCCCTAAAGGAATTAGTATTATCCAGAAAGCGCACTTAGATCCTCAAAGGAGTTAGTATTACCAAGAAAATGAAAGAAATTTGACTGTTTGGGCAGTCACTTGTATCTTAACTTACACTTTAACTAGTCCAAGGAGATGAATGCACATTTTTAATATTGTATCTTTTATCTCTTGTTCTATTGTATGGAAGTAATTGAATTCCTTATTGCAATAGCTTATCTGGAAAAAGTGGATAAAGACGTTCATAAGGCCGCCTTGCCTATATTCTCCCGTAAATGGAGCTTGTATCAGCTATAGTGTCTTTCCTTCTTATATCACTCTACTTTACTCACTTTTTGTTGCTAATATAATTTTGACACAAGTAAAATTACGGTGTTCAATTCTAAAGCAAGCATCACTGCGGTTGGTAAGCATACACTAGTCATAACTTGTAATGAGAACGTCAATCAATCCCTTCCCTCATACATCAGAATTTACCAATAGAAGAAGAGTAAATAAATGTGAGCTAACACCTTTAGGATAACATTTTTACTTTTTTGGATTAAATATGGTAATAACTTTCACCAATGCAGAAAGGATATTTTACTATTTAATGTAACTCCTACTTATTGAATTAACGAATTATAGATAATATGTTTACTGTACAGTATTAAACAGGAGCTGAGCTTATCCTTGTTGGAGTAAAATTATTTCACGTTTTTTAGATACATTTTAATCGGGAAAAGATAACAGTAACACTAAGTTTGTTAAGCATTACAACTTTTCAGGTAAAACTTTATCTATATTGTAATACCGATTAAGAGGATAACAATTTATCCCAAAAATTTTTGTGTGTAGCGTTCAGCTATTTTAGAAAGAATGAAAGAACGTATGTATGCGCAGATATTGATAAAAATCTCACGTCAAACAATACAAAATTTTTATAAAATAGTTCGAAAAAAAAAACAACATGCAACATGTCGCTGAGATGCACGCAATGCTTACCCGGTTACCAAGACATACGTATCTGATATAGTAAATATGTTACTACAGCAACCGTCATCTCAGTGAACTTTTTACGTCACTGACATAATACGAAACTCACAGCAGGTGCCTTTATAGTATACAAAATAATGACGTTCTCTCTATTACGTCTTCTAAAAAAGAAAGCGTAATGGATTATTAAAATTCTCTCAACAATAATCACTGTTATATTTTGCTATGCTTTATGTGTATATTTTCAAAATTAAAAAGAGTAATTACACAGAGAAAAAACAATGGTAACACAATCATAGAATTTATATGTATCAATTGTTACTAAAATAAAGACACCTAAAATAAATAGAAAATATTTTCATTTGATCGTAGAATAATGTTTGTAGTTAAAATAATCGTGTAACACAAATAATAGTGAATGTGTTACCATGAATTCTGAAGATTAATTTTATACACAAAACGTAAACATGTTATATAGGTTGTTCAATTAAGGATTATGTCATTTCCACGATTTTTTAAATTTATTTAGTAAAAATTGACATTATCAGTGTTTGGAAACTAACACAATAAAGGATAGAAACTTTGTAATATATTTTTATTGATATTGCGAATTATACACTTTGTGTTAACAATCACTCAAATTGAGTTACTGGTTCCATATTTTGTGTGAAAATTTTACAGTTGTAATTCTGTACACATTTCTAAGGAAGATCACAGCTTGAAGCCGCTCATAACGAATTTTGACTCTTAATCGGCCACTGAAGATATGGAACCTTGTCTTGATACATGCAGATTTTCTGAAAAACTTCACAGGCTGGAATAAGGCAGAATTCATTCTGACACTAGCTTGACAAGTGCCGACTTGGGTCATCTAAAAATTAAAAAAAAATAAAATAAAGGAATATTTAATGTAGAAACATTCGTATATACCTTCAAATAATTTCTGGAGCGCTGCACTATGGTGGCAAACGCAGTGAATTTTGTCAAAAATCTGTAACTTCGCCAGTTACTGATACTTACTTATCAAATTTTGTATTCTTAATGAAAAATAGTTAATGTGTGCAATGAGAAACCACAGAAATGTGAGTAATTTATTAAAAAAAACAATAATGATTTGCAGAAATAGTAGTTGCAAATGCTACATGCAGGAGATGTAAATCATTATTAAAACTAGTGCAAAAGAAGATCAATTACTATTGTAATAATTACAGTGATAAGTTGTACAATAAAAAATAAAAACGTGCACGAAAACGAAAAAAGAATATTATGCATCTAATCGTTCTGGAAGAATACTTTTAATCTCCAATAAATCTAATGCTCCATTATCGAGATCTATATGTTTCTCTGAAGACTGCTTCCTGCTTCCTGCTTCTTGTTATAAACAGATCGGATGTGCAAAGTAAGTGATGTTCTTCATTTGTAGCTGACTTGGAACATTTTCTAGAATGCTGTAGTGGAATTTTTTTATAATCTTTATTTCGAGATTTTTGGACATCTTCAGACAGCTGTCTGAGAGAGTATTATATGTAATTATGCTTTCTCCATGCATAGGATTTTGTGCACTGAAGCGGGCATATAGTACCACTTGTATTTACTTACGTATAAATCAGCTGTAGTACGTGCATATTCACAAAATTTTGTTGCATTTATTTTCGTACCAGTAGACATAGTTTGCAGTATTACATAAAACTTATTAATTAATGTTTCATCAACTGCAGTTATTTCAGATGTACAGTTCTGTTCAAATAAATCAAGGACAACTCGTGTAGTGTAACTCTCAATTTCACATGTGCACATAAATTTGGGACAAATTTTTTGATGTGTTATAATTATGGCTTTTAAACTTTTTAACTAGATATAATAAATATTTCGATGATAACGGAAAAAAAAACATTTATTACGATGATGATGATAATTAACAAAACAAAGTAAGACAAAAAAGGTTAATAATTTGGGGTAAAAAAAATTATGAAAAAAAAATTCTTCTATGGTTTAAAATTAACACACGTATATCTGTAGAATTTTATACAACAAAGTGTGAAACTTTATCTTCACACTTAGGAAAATTTATTGTAGTACAAAAGTCAAATTTGTATGGAAGTTTTTACTCCAAAATGGAGCATTAATTTTGCCACAAACAAACGTAAACTTTTTTTAAGGCAGTGGTGGAAATATATATGAATTATTTTAAAAATTTTCAACAGTTAATAGTTTCTCCCCCTCTATTTTATTCAATACTATGTAAAATCTCACTTTGTTATTTTACTCTGTGTAGGGGCAGATAATAGGAATCGTTTTAATTAGATGATTTTTATGCATAGTAGGGAAAAGCAAATTCTGAGGTATCATAATTTCTTAAAATCCTTGGTTTTCGGAAGATATTTATCAGGTCATTACTAGCAACAGCAAAGTTTAATAAGTTCTAAAGAATTTTTATTACACAGTCGTTTCAGATTTACGACGACGATATGAATATGTAATACAAAACGTTCGGGATATTATGAGACATTAAAGGGGGTTGTAATAACCGCGGTTGCGAAACAATAACTTGATAAAATAAATCCCTGATATCAAAATTAATCCAATGAATGCAAATAGTATACACACAAAATAATTTCTACAGTACGTGTTTTGTGTTAAGAGCAAAATAAAAATTAACGACGCCATCATAAAATTGTTGTGCTCCACAGTAATTGTACATTTCTATGAAGTTCACTTTAACAGCCCAAGCTGTTTACAAAGAATCGATGTTCGAAAGGATAAAAAACATAACGGCGGTATTGATTTCGTTTCTTTTGTGTTTCGGTAACTTCCTCCGAGCATGAAATAGGTGATCAAGGGCGGCCATCTGTTATATAAACACGACATGCTCTCATGACTTCGGGAGACTTTATCCTTTTGCTTGTTAATTGTATTCCGATAGTTTTGCATGTTGAAGTAGTTTCTTAGGAATTTTTTTCTGTTTATAAAGAACGAGATAAAATTCGGGTGTAATTTGTGAGAAATAAATTAAAAGCCAGTGGTAAATTCGATTTTTAGTTTTTGTTAAACCACAATTCATTGTGTGCACTTTATTTCAGGGTATCCTGCAGAACGTTGTAGCAGTTAATATACTTTTCTTAATTTTTCTTCTGTGTACATTTTGACAAGCTTTTAACCGACATCTGTGCAACTACATGCACTCCCGAGTTCCTTCACATAAAAGTCATTAATGAAGAGAAAAAGAACGTAACAAGCGAAATGTTATCTGGCGATGATAAACGTCGCAGCTTTTGTTTGTGCGGAACATTAAAATAACAAATGTTTGGCCATACCTAATGCTCTAAAAATAGCTCAATTTGTTGGGCCTTTGTACCTAGTAATTATTGCGCGCATAGTTACTTGAAGATAATTAATTTTTTAGTTCTTTCTTTGGCCGTGATAAATTCGAAACCATTCTTTTTGCGAAAAGAGCTCTGAAACAATAACAAAGTAGGTTTAACGCGTGTACGTTATCATCGCTAAAATAAGCCATCAGTTCCTTTTACTAATGACCAAACTGCACTTGCGGAGGACGATATAAATCAAGTGATATACAAGGTGAAACAGCACAAGCTACGATTAGCATTTTTTCTGACCTCGGTTATTAACGGTATTCTACCGCATATAAATACGATCGATCGCCAGGGGGGCGAAATATATAGAATACTTGCCTACATATCTCCAGCTCGATCACATTTTCATTCGCATGCTTGAATAAACAAAGCTCACATAAATACTAGCAGGTAATTGAAAATTATTGTATTAAAATTTATCATGTGCGATTTATTTATTTATTACTGACAAGGGCTGCAGAGTTGCAACTTTCATAAACAATTTAAATGTTCTTTGCAAGGTGAACTAATTCGTTTCGACTCGTGGAAACAAAGAACCCGTTTTTAACTTGCACTCTCATCGCAACAATCAGTTTTTAGCGAACAAAGCTTATCGCCGTTTTCAAAAGTCATTCCGCTTTCGTTTAATCTCATTAGGTGGAGATTTTAAAAAGTGAAATAATCAAGGACATGCAACTCACGAAATAACATGTTATAAAAACAATCGAAATACATTTTAGTTACAATATTTGCTGAATACAACGACATTTTTTTTGTCGAATACTGTACTTTATGGTGTCATTTAAGTTTTGTCTGATGCTATATGTATACTTTTTACAATACACCACATAAAAATTCAATAAAAACTAATTTATGCGTTTGTTGCACACGAAGCCTTACCATTAATAACGACCCACTCGCGAATTTTTGGCAGCGCGTTTTTTTTATGTCAGGTTAAACCAAACACTCAATAGGATTAAAAGTTGGCTAGAGCCATGACACGTTTTTTACCTGGCACTTTACGTACGTATACCATAATGGGAAACCTCTGTCTCTACTACAAAAATATGTGGGCGTAAAAAAACCTGTGTGGTATTCGCGTATAGGTATACTGCCCACACCTAAACGCGATTTTTTATGTCACGTCGTTTCACGTTTCAATTTACAATCGAGCTGTCGTAAACATGTACCTAACAGTACTTTTTTTCTTGGCTTGGATAAATTTAGCGCCATGTGTGTTAGAATCTTTAATTTACTGCTTTGTTTAGCCCGGAAATATAATGTCGGTCAAATGTATTGCCTAAATTCATTATCGTTAATCTGCAAGGCGTTTTCCTTGATAGTTTCTTCTGGTTAGCTTTAGAGGTGAACGTACACATTCACGTTTTTCTACTCCTTGGCGTGTGATAAAACACAAGATGGAGGCAAATTACGCCGAAGAATTTATAACTAGTAGCGCCCTAAACTACAAAGAAATCGAAAACGTTTGTACCAATTTACATAAATAAGCAATATTCGCTTTTGTTGGAATAATGAGCAGTGCAGGCGAGATTTATGAGAACGTTTACACATACCAATGATATATGGTATATCCCAATTAAATTAATTAAACGCACTGGCAGGTCGTAATAACGTTTCACTATTTATTCAAATAGACTGGAAAAACTCGATCTATTTATCGCAAGTTGTAGATTGAAAATCAAATTTATACGGACATTGTCTAATAGGGTTTGAAATAATTGGTATTCAAGACTTTCCTTTTATGTATTTTTTTTCCCAGAGTATGTTTACAGCTAATATAAATCTTGAAACGAAATATTTTGAGCTTTCGATTCAGTTGTTCCAATTTAAAAACGAAATGTTTATAGCTCGCTAACTAAGTAATTCATCAAGACATCAACGTTTGAAACGACAGTTGTGGCTATAAACCAACGTTTCCAATTAAAAATTGAAGGCAATCCTACGAACCGGTTAAATGTGACAACATATTTTCCGGTGTGCCTCTGTTAATTTTGACGTTAAATCTATTTGGGTTTATCTTTTTAATTTACAGACGAATTATTCTTAGACATAAACAAAGCACAATTTGATGAATTACAGAATTTCCCTAAACAAATTAATTCTTTTCGTGAAATCAGTTGTTTGAAGCACGAGCCACTTTGTTAATTACATTGCCTGCATGTGCAATTAATTCGAACAACAGAGATGGGTGCGTTGTAACTGCAGGGTTTATTAATTATCAAAATGCAAAAGAATACGATCATTATAACGTACAGTTTCAAACAAATTCTTAGTAATCACCATAATTTAATTACGCGCAACTGCATAATATGATTAAAAATATAAAAATCAATAGAATAATGCGCTTAACTAATTTAGTAGTAAATAACTCCATCAACAGACGTATTAGCTTCTTGCGAGCGAACATGGTGAGACATGATTATTTTTTGACGTGTTCCTTCATATACGTATACTAAGAGCTTAGAAGCGCTTATAACGGTTAAATTACGGCCTTAATATGCAAGTGTCTTTCCGACGACGTAAGAAAATGTACCGCTAAAATAGGAAGTGGCTTTAGTACTTAGCCTCACCAACCAGTAACATGACCTGCCGATGCTTAACGTTAAAGCAAGCACGGAAAGGAAGTCCCACTTTAATATTCAGAATCTGTTGATTTTAAAACTGGTTCTTAATCTCTCGTTCTCAAATTTTAATGAACATACAATTTTGTTTCAGTTTAAAAATAATGCCTTGGCAAAGCTTTTAGAATTATTACGGAAGCATTTCAAAGCTCTAAAGTATTTGACAACAGAGTGATTTATCGTAGGCTATTTAAATCTCGACAAAAAACTTGTGCTAACGACTTCAGGTATAAATTGAAAGCATGAAATTTACATGCGTTGCATGCAATTGAGGTAATAATGCAAGTAACTGTTGGCGACGTAGTTAGAAGTCAAATTAAATATTAAAAACGTTATGTACTTAATAAAAACATTGCGATTAAAAATTATTTATTTAGATTTCTACGATTGAGATAAAACGGCAATTAATTAAATAAACTACCGAGGTGTATAAAACTTCATGAAGTGGATTAAACTAAATAGGGTAATGTATTCTTTGTCTTTTCTTTTCGCTTTCACATTTTCAAACACGCCTAAAAAAGTTCGACTACCGTAGATAGAGGTCTTTTTGATTAGTGCCTTCATATCAATTCGCCGATGAAGGATCACTACTTTCAGTAATCAAAGAAAATTCCGTTATTTTCTGGTGAATATTAATCGCTGTTAATCTAGGAGGAATTCCGTCTTCTGAATTTTCACTTTTACATTGGTAATCTGAAGACTCGACTTCCAGGGTCATGGTCTCTCCAATCAAGGTTTTTACAAGCGACGTTGTAGACGAGAGACCGAATGAACATGAACTCTTTTTGGTTGTCATAATCAAAGAGAGTTCGGTCACCATTCAGGCAAAGCGATTGCAAGTGCACATTTTTGGAGTAGGATGAGCTATAGGGCGCTCCGGCATTGTACGCGCCGACCTTAAAGCTACACACATAAAAATCTGGAGTTAATTGTAATACTTTTTCAAATCCTTTGGTGTTCCCTCGCGTCCATCCGTTTTTGGTGTTAAAATAAACCGAGTTAGGACGTTTAATTAAAAAAAAAATGTTAATGTTGTCTTCAGACATTTTAATCGTTGCGGTAGATATTTCTGTCTTTCAAGGAATTTTTTCCAGGAAAAGAGAGAGCCTTAACTTCTGATTTAGTAGTTTGTATCCCTAAAGGAATTAGTATTATCCAGAAAGTGTAAAGCATTTCTATCCTTCAAAGAGTTAGTATTATCCCGAAAATGAAAGAATCTTACTGTTGGGGTTACACTTGCATCTTAACTTAACTTTTGACTACTCCAAAGGTAGGAGTGCACTGTTATGTTTTTATTCTTGTTAGAAACTTATATGATTACAAAATTTATTATTTATAAACAACTGCCATTACATAACTTGATAACTAGATTATTTTAATTTTCGACACATCATTCCTCCTTTGTTAAATATTCAACTTCCGGGAACATATAGAACTGGTGGACGCCGATGGCGATGTGAACGTCGTACAGTCTGCGTTGATGGTAAAACAGAAGGATCTGGGAATAGCTTCAACAGTTTCTTGTTGTGATGCATAACTGCTGTTATCGATTTGGTTTGCTGTATCAGATTGCTGCTTTTGTTTAATCTCGGATGCCTCTCGTAAGATGGATGAAAGATTGTAAGAATCCTCGTCGTTGTTCTCCAAGTTAGGAACAGGAACGTCATTTGTGCCTTTGCGCAACTGATTTTGACGTCGTCGGTGTGCTCCGTTTTTAGCTGTGCTGACGAGGTACATCATCTTACCAATTTCTTGAATGATGCGACCTTTAACCCATGTATGTGATATGTTTGTATACAGTTTCACATAAATTGGATCATTGACTTTAAATTTTGTTGTCGAAAAACCAGGCAAGGGTTTGTAGTCAGGTACTTCCAGCATGATTGAAAGTTTTGTGCGGAAACCACGACCATGTAGAAGTTCTACAGGTGACTTTCCAGTTTTGGATTTGGTGTCGTGCGGTATATAGTATACAGTAGTGTTTCAGATGCTTCTTTCTTTGTAATATTTCCTCCCAGAAGTTTTTCTTCATTGTGGTTTTGAACATTCGTACAAAATGTTCAGCTTTGCCGTTTGAAGGAGGGTGAAAAGCTGCAATTGTGATATGCGTGATGCCATTCGTTTCGCAAAATTTTTTGAACGTTTGTGAAGTAAATTGTGTTCCATTATCTGAGACGATTGCTTCCGGTAGCTCCTCTAAGAGAAAAATGTTTCGAAAAGCTTCAAGTGTAGTTTGTGTCGTAATATCAGGAACAATTGACGAACTTCTTGGAAAACCACACAAGTCCATTTTTGCCGAAGTCGCCATTTTACTGCCATCTTCGCTTATAACTGTAGAGCTATCAATTCCTATACTGAGATTCTGTAAACATCTCATAGGAGCTGGAATATAATCTGTGGGTCCCTGTAAAAACCTCACATGTCCGCTCGAATTCTAGCAAAAACATCATATGTCCAGGATATGAGATTTTTTTGTAGAAACTTTTTAGAGGTTATGTTTAAGTTTTATGCGATAGAATTCACATTACCTACGTGGAATGGTTGTATTGTTTGTGCTCTCTAACAAGGATTTGGATGTGGATAAGTTATAAGCTGAATTCTTGCAATAGGCACAGTATTAATGCATTAAAAAAAAGATAAGGGTGATTTTTGTAATGTTTCAAGTAAAAACCTCACATGTCCAGTGGTTTGTTATTATTTTTTCAAAAACAATTGACATTAATAGCAATTTAACTCTTATTCTGTTAACATTGAGTAACATTTTCTGCAGTGTAGACACTCCTATAGCAATATGTTAAGTCTACAAGTACATTTTTTAGTTTTTCCAAAAAAATAGTTTTTGAACAAATGAGGTTTTTCCAAGAAGCTCGTTAATTGCAATGAAAGGGAATTTTGAATAAGCGTTCATCACTATGAAATAACAGCGACCTTTGAAAGGTCCTGCGTGATCAATATGCAGGCGTTTCCATGGATGTGTAGGAACAGGCCAACTTTCATATGTGCGAGTGGAATTTATTGGTTATGGATCACAGTCTTTGATGAGTTTCTCTACATGTTTTCGATTTTCGGCCACCAACAATGTCGTCGAGCAAGTTGCTTCATATGAATAATTCACCAGCGACCATCATGAAATAATTTTAGCACTCAAGGAAAACACCCAGCATGCAAGACGCTGGAGTGATGTTGTCTGAATGAAAAATTGATACCAAAGGTTTGTGGCCCGTAATAAGTTCAAAATTGCGGCCATAAAGGTATTCATGAAATTTCCTTATACCAAAAATGATACCCAGAGCTTCTTTTTCAATTTGACTGTAAGCTAACTCATGCTTGTTCATTGTTTTGGATGTGAATGCAATTGGATATTCTTGTCCATATTCATCACGATGCGAGGGTACAGCGCCAATGTCATACGAAGATGCATCAGTTGCTAGAATGTGTGGCGAATTTGGCTGGTAGTGTACAAGCGTAGTGGCACCAATGATGTGTTGCTTCAGCTTTTCATATGCTTTGTCTTGATCAGCTTCCCATGTAAACTTGGCGTTCTTCTTACAAAGCATGTTGAATGGAGCATCGATTTCAGAAAAGTTTGGTATGAACTGCTGCAGTAATTGACTTTCCCTAGAAAAGACTTGAGTTCATTGAGATCCTTTGGTTTAGATAATTCTTAATTGCTCTAATTCCAGATTCGGATGGACGAATACCTTGTGAACTAATTATATTTCCAAGATACTCAACTTCGGCTTTAAAAAATTCATATTTTGATAAATTACAGCATAAACCATTTGTTTCCAACCGGGTAAAGAGTTCATTAAGTATTTCGAGATGTTCTACTTTGGTTGCACCGGTGACGATAATATCATCAAGGTAGATTGCACAGCAGCATAGTCCAATCGTGAGCTGTTCAATGAACCGTTGAAAAATTGCGGGTGCACTGCAATGTCAAATGGAAGTCTCTCGTACTGGTAAAGTCCATGAGGAGTAATGACCACGGTGAGCTGTTTTGACTGTTCATCAAGTTGGCGTCGGCCAAATCAATTTTTGAGAACTGTTGTCCATTTTCAAGTTTGCGGAATAAATCTTCAACACGTGGAATTAGGAATTGTTCAATGTTAAATTGTGGATTAACTGTTACCTTATAATCTCCACAGATCCGAACTTTTCCATGTGTTTTCGGTACTACAATAGGTGCGGCCCATTGGCTAAATCGTACAGGTGTAATGATGCCAGCAGTTTCGAGTCGTTTGAGCTCTTCTTTACCTTTATCTTTAAGAGCAAATGGGATTGGTCTCGGCTTGAAGAATTTTGGTGCTACCGTTGATTTTAGACGAGATGAAGCTTTGAATGATTTGGATTGACCCAATTATTCTTTGAAAAGTTGTGGATGCTGCTTACAAAGTTTATTGATGACTGTTGCGTTAACTGACGTAAGTCCAATTATAAATGCAGATATTCCAGTATCCATTAGAAACTTGAGCTTGACACCATTGACTTGGATACACATTGTAAGCAGGTCCCCTATCCTCGATTGGCATTCGTTCGTTTATCGGTAATTCATTAATTTGTTTTACTTGTAAGTGCAATGTTTGAGATGATTTTTTGCTTGTGTTCTTCAATTCATGTGCTTTGCTATCGAAATTCTTCGTTTTATTAGCATTAGACATGCACACGGATGCGATTTATATCAACAATTGTTGCATTTGTCGCACGTAGCATTACGAAATCGACATTCCGAACGCTTGTGTTGATAATTGCATTGCGGACATGAAGGCAATTTTGGTTGATTTGTTCTGGTTGCTTTGTTGTGCGATTTAGATGAGTCTGAGGTGAGATGACGGGATTTAGGACTTTTACGACAAGAATATTCGTTTGACATCTGATTTACTTCAACCTGGGTGTTGTCTCCAATAATCGTCTGATTTGTGGCGAGAGTTGCTTCAAAAATTTGTGCTTGACGTAGAACAGTTTCCAATGAAGGGGATTCCGTTTGTAATGCGGCAGTTCAGACTTGAGGATGAGGAGTATGTAAAATAATCACGTATTTGCTCGTCAATCAGTTCATTTTGACACTGTGAACAAATAAATTGACATTCATGTGCTACACCTCGAAGTTCAGCGACCCATTCTGCATACGACTGGTCCTTTGTCATTAACGTCTTGTGAAATTTGACTCGGGCGGTCATTGGATGCGTTTTTTCTTTAAAATGTTCGGTTAGAGTTGCAGTAGGCACAGTAAAGGTTTGTTTGCTGATGTCAGATGAGCCAAATAATTTTTTTTAAAGTACAAAAGTTTCATCACCGACCCATGATAAAAAATATGCTTGTCTGCTTTCTTCTGATATCATATGATGAGCTTCAAAATGCGGCATGAGTCTTGAATGATACGTTCGCCAATCGTCTTTAGGATTAAATGTTTGAAAAGTGGGTATATTTAACGATGTTTGTACGAACCTAGAGTCACCTCCTTCTAAGTTCAAATTTTGCCTTCCCATAAGCATTTGGATCAACTCGCGATGCTACTGATCACGTTGTGCCTGTTCTTTTTCTATTATTGTTGCAAGTAGTGCTTTTATAACATCATCCGTAGCTATTCTTAACAAAAATTCTTAACTGACTGCGCCAAAACGTTATGTTTTTATTCTTGTTGAAAACTTATATGATTACAAAATTTATTATTTATAAACAACTGCCATTACATAATTTGATAACTAAATTATTTTAATTTGCGGCGCACTTTTTTGAATGTTACATATTTTATTACATTACAACTTTTCGGGTGAAATTTATCCATATTGTAACACCGATTAGGAGGGTAACAATTTACTCCAAAAAAATTTTCTGTGCACTTTTGAACCTACTTGCAACTTTGATTATGTAAAAAATTAAATGGCACTCGATTTGTTTTAAGTTGGCTGGATGTGCCTTGTAACAGGCGTTTACAGATCGATTAGGTTGACCCACATATTCTTAATTACAGCTTTTTGTCAATAAGAGCAACTTTAAGTAAATACTTTTCGAGAACTTTACTAGTATCCTTGTTGAAAACATCGCAAGTATTTTCCAAGTATAACTTTAGTTTCATCAAAAAAGTTTCGATAAGTTATATACTTCAGAATAATCTATATCTTTCCGTTCCGATTAAATATGATTTATTCCGTTATTATATTTTATTTATTGTTTTTTGTTTGGTTGATACTGTTCTGGTTATAACTATAATTGAAATAGAATCAGAAGATCATAAGATCATAAAAAGTATTGTTACTGTTGGAATAAATTTTTATTGAATATTAAAATCGTAAAAGTGTTTCAATTATACGCTACACGAAAGCAAAATGAATACCGATAAACTTTCATCACAAGAAAGAAAAATTTGACGAGCAACAACACAATACGTTCCTTTACATGTAAAGCCTTTGTGCGTTCAAGGAAAAAAAAGCTGTAAAATATAAAATACGGGGCTCGATATTAACCTGAAAAGAGAAAGAAGTCATTCACAGGGCTGCTGGCTGCGATTGTGTGTGTGTGTGTACGCCCGGAAGAAAGCCCCGATATTATCAACCGCGTCGAAAATATTACGCACGCAGTTTTCACGAAATGAAAATCTTTTTTTATTAAAAAAAATTACGGCGGGTGTTTCTGCCAAGTTTACAAGCTTTTGCATACGAATGGACGAATTTCAACAAACATCGTGATAATCGACTGCTGCTTGTCCGAGCTTGGAATATTTAAAAAGATCACCTTATCACACACTATGTTGAGACCTGTATTGTATATATTTTAAAGAATTTGGAAAATCATTATGAGATCAAGCTATAAAGCTAAAAAAGCCTCTAAAAAATTTTCTAATCTGACTTTGAAATGTGTGCAATTCAAAGCAAGCGCCCCATGATTTTTATTGCCTTGCGAATGAGAATTCTACTAACACGTTTCGCGTCTAGACAAAGAAGCATATGACAAAGCGTTTTCCTATATCAACAAAAAGCAATAATGTGGAGATTCATTGAAATCGATATTTACTCTTTTGGATAAGCTCGGAGGGATCGGGCGAGATATTTCATTTAAACCCGATAAGGATAAGCGACAACTGAACCAATATTTATAAAATACTTCAGAGTCTCGATTGGTATATAACGGAAAAAACTGCGAGACAACTTTTCAAAGAAAACTTATTAACTCTTCTCTTATACGCCCGGAAGATGATACATCGATAAGATTGGCCCTGTTCGAAAGAGGAAGTAATTTTAGATACATTTTCCGTGATTCCACTAGACCCACTTTTACGTGTTTATGGGTACCAAAACGGCCAGAGATAATAATTAATTGGTGAGCTTTCCAACTATAATTTTGGTAGACTAAAAATAAGCCCTTGTTGCAAAGCCAGTTAATTAACAACACAATATTAAATATTAAAAATTGTTGTACCTTGCAGTTGCGTGTCTTGGCTATTATTTCCCGATATCAACGATCGATTAGCAACAAGAAGATTCTACATCCAAGGACGACGCACCTAAACTTATTAATATTTATGATAAACAGAAATTGTTAATTATAAATGACGTGCAGTGTTTAAAATATTTTTGTGGTCAACGAACAGCAGTGCTTTGCGTTTCCATAATCAATACAACATAAGTCATTAGACAGGTCATTAATTGAAAGTAAAAAAAAAATTGCAAACAAGTTATACGCACGCACGGTTTCAGTTTTATGTTATACCGGACGTATCAAATTCGCAAACACACTCACAGAATTTATTCTAACAGTATTCATGTTATTACTAATCAAAATTCAAATTATTTTGAGTGTCAATTAAATAATATAGGAGCTATTTAATACTGAAGAGAAAACGCTGTGTGATTCTTCTTAACTCTCAACATCAAGTTAAACGAATTTTTCTTGATCTTTTGTAAACATCAATTCTAAACTATCTATTAAAAATTAAAAATATAGTACGTAACGTATAAAATTCTTATACTTCAAAGTTAAAAGTATCAAGGCTCTATTTATTTTGCTCTAAAGCTGCAATTAGTTCTGGCTTTACTTTTAAACTAATAATTGCAAAAGTTTGTTAATTCATGGGAAAGTAAGCAACTCGCCAGTGTTTCGCCTTATAAATTTCCAGCTAGGAAGTAACTTTAATATCGGCGAATTTATCCGAAGGAAAATGTGTTTACTCTACGAAGTTTTTCTCTTTGCGTTCCACATTTTTAAGTCAACTTTCCTATGCAATTAATAAGCAATATTGAAAGCAACAACAAACACTTCGTGGGTATTTTATTTAGAAACGGGCTTCTTGATCGCGTTATAAAAATTCATTTACCTTCCGTACCTTCTTCTAAATGAGAATTTAATTATAGTTGTAAAAATCCTTAATCTAACCCATTCAAATCAGCGAACTAATCTGAATAAGTTAAATCCTCTCTTAATTTGCCTCATCGTCAGATTACCTCGTCTACAGGAGCCGTACACTTGTGACTGCAGTCTTTATATGTCAAGAAAATAAACAGGTTTTCGCAATTTTCCAGGTACTTGTGACATTCGAGATATTTATAAAGTTGCGAAATAAAACAAGAAAAAATTACAGCAGCGCGTATCTTCTTCCCTCTTTTTTCTCATATAACACAACTTTCGAAGTAAGAACTCTCTTTTTATTATAAGCTTGATGTTATAACGATATTAAGTTCTTTGGTTTTGTATTTACCTCTCCCGGTTCTTTTGTGTTTGTACAATAGACATTCCAGAACTTGTTACATAATATTTTCTTGGTGAGCTTCTATCATCATCACAATTATTTTCACGATTTTTCTCTTACTTTCAAACTATCAAAACCATTTTGTTTTTCTACATCATTATCTCATTCCTGATGTGTTCTTCTCATTCTCTACTTAATGAGTATTCTAGCAATGTATTGTGTGTCAACTTCTTATTTCATTAATAAAACCAAGCAAACTATAGCTAGTATAATATCCATTCACGACGTTTTTGCATTCTAGTACGTCAAGTCTTTTTTCGTCATGTTACGTGCATGTATTTTGAAGGTAGTCAAAATCTACATTAGGAGAATCTGATTCAGAATCAGAAATTGATGATGAATCAGATTTTTCTATGGCATCAATGGAAGGGAAATAGGGAACATTTAATTTCGCATCAAAATTTTATAGTGTAGAAAACGCATGACGATGCGCGACACTTGATTACTCTCTCACGTTGAGTGGTGAGATTTTGTTCAAAAAAATCACTGTTTTGGTTCGTAGAATCAGCCATGGAGTTAGATTATACACTTTCAATATCTATGCAAAAGTTTGTCTCATAATTTCGACTCCTTCAATTCGGGGCAATTTCTTAAAGTTAAAATGTTGTTTCTATCGCGACTCAGCAAAGTTTAATTTTGATGGACCTGGTGGCTTCCAATATTATTTTCATGATGTAAGGTTGAAAGAACGAGTCTTATCACGTCGTCATAGCTGTGTCGGATCAGTAATGGTTTGAGCGGTGAGGACAAGTGGAGCTAGAAATTCTGGAAGGGAAAAGAAGGAAAAGCACCTAGATTTGCTCCAGAGACAAGTTAAAACATTGCAGCGTTATTTCCCGATCAACAATGGACATTTCAGCACGACAATGCGCCAATTCACACGGCAAGAATAATCAATACATGGTTGAATGAGAACAATATCGACGTTCTGGAGTGGCCCGCTCTTTCCCCCGACTTGAATATTATAGAAAATTTATGAATGACCAAAAAAGTCTATGGGGAAGGACGACAGTTCAACACCAGAGAGGAACTAATGGTAGCCGTAGAACATCCTGGGAAGCAATTCTAATCAATTTATTAAACAGTTTATTTAATTCATTACCTCATCGCTTGTTAGCCGTTATTGAGAAACGAGGAGGTCATACTCGATTTTAAAATAAATATTAGTTGATTTACTAATTTTTTTTGGTTTTATTTAGTGTGAGAGTATTCAAGTGTGTCGCTTAGGAAATAACCATCGTACCATTCTCAAAAGTTAGTTTTTGAAATTTTTCATACATACTGGTGCCTAAACTTGTTGAAAATGCCTAATTCAACTATCTTGCTAGTCCTAATAACCAAAACGTTGGTTTATTGAAAGAATGACGTCAACTGTGGAGTGAGAGTAATCAAGTGTCGCGCACTGTATATCTGTAAAACTTATAAATAGACTGCGACGATCCTTTTAGCAGTCAAAACTAATAGCACCGAATATGCACAAATATAAACAGATTTGCTGAATTCTAGTGTTGGCAGAAGAATCTGATGGTGTGCGTATTGGAGGAGGTAGTGAAAGTAGACAGAATTTTAAAAGAGATCTAGCTTATCGTCTTCTCGGGAAAAATGATAAGATATTTTACAAAAATATGGTCCTGGAAAAGGTTCTGAGACACCGGCAACAGCAAGAAGATCCTGTTATTTAAATACGCCCTCATATAATGCTTTTGCGCCACCTGCAGCGCATCTCTACCAAGCGCTAAACTCGAATCCCCTTCAGAAATTCATCCCGGCCTCGAGTATTCACCCCTTCTGCGAAAGCGAGGCGAAAATGGCTGCGAGCCCTAAAATAAGACCAATCAGGATCTGAGAACGACAGTTCTTCATTCTGAACAAGTCCGAAAGAAAACACCTGAATGAACAAGCCAACATCATGGGTTGCACAAGCCGATACACCTCTCCCCCGCTGCACAAGTGGCAAGAACCATTTAGCCACACCACTGTGTACAAGATTCTATGAAAATACAAACAAACATTCTGTCATTATTGTTTATTATCATATCTGGAGTCACATTTGTTAATAGAGAAACACGTCTTCGCTTTGTGGCACAATTGTTGACTAAGAACACGGTAACAACACACCTTACCCCAAACCATCTCAATGAAAAAAATAATTAATCACTAAACGTTTGTTTGAGACGATATTTCTCGTTTTCATGGAATACTTTGTACAACACAATCGAAATGGCAACATTGGCAGTGGCAGTTTTCAAAAACGTAACCACAAAATTAAAAACGAACGTCAATCAAATTTCTGACAAGTATATTTTTTTGTGGTACCAACAAAAATGTCACCTTAACACGGCCTACTCTGAATGCAAAAAGATCGTGAACAGAGTATATGATCTACAATATTTTTAATAAAGCCGATTTGATCTCTGCAACTTATCCGAATTTAATTTCCTCGCCGAAGAAGAAGAAGCATCGAACATAAAAAAGAGAAAACTCGGCAACTCCTGCACATTATTTAGCGAGGAAATTACGTCGCCATGTTTTCCTAACATCCCGAGAAATATCCAAACGCCAGGCGATTAAAATGCCGACCACATTAAAAGCCTCGCTCAGTTTTGCTTTTAAGTATTTCGAAACTAGTTTTCTTTTTTTCGTCCATAAATAGAGATGCGATTGCCACGAAACCGCATTAGGTCAACGCCTGTCATTAGAGCTTTTATCAGAATAGACCAAAAAAATCTGGTTATGTTAATACGCATACGCTTGTACACTCCTTGTTTACGATTTAGTGATAAAAATTACGTTGGATAATGAATACTTAAAATTAAAGAAATCATCTTGTTTCTCTTGTTAATTAAAATAACACAGAACATAACAAAGGCCTCTGACTATATACATTTTAGTAGTTCATGGATCATCAAAGCGGAATTTATTAGAGTTGTACAAAGAAATTAAATTGTCGCCGACTAAATAATCATGTAGGAATTTGGCGCTCAGGAAAAATAAAATAGAAATTAATGATACGTGCAGGATGCAAAAAAAAATACGAACGAAGCGCGAATAAGGGAAACGCGAATGACGGGAAAAAAGGAAGTCGTTTCGCGCCGAGACGTTTGAGAGAACGCCTGGAAAAAACAAACTAATTTATTCCCACGTGAAAATCTCAATATTTCGTTCCCCCCGCCCTGCAATTTAATAAATTATTTTTAAGCTTGGCGCGCAGCTTCCGTGTTCATTAGTAGAAGCGAATTTGAACGAGTTTTCCTGGGCAATAGCAACACGAACGAAAATTGGATATATTAGTTGGTTCTAAGCAAATCCTAAAATGCAGTCAATAAAATAATATTTTGCTATTACTCCTTAAATTAAATTAATTACCAAATTAATCATCAATTTACGTGTATCGTAAGACCAAAGCACAGAAAAGACAAAGAACTTAGACACAATTAACTAATTAAAGTTTAATTAGAGAAATCGACTACATGTAGCTTGGCTTCGAGGGTTTTTCCTCCCTCCGTCGTTTCGTAAGTTTCGTAACTGATTTAAACCGCGTAAGCCAAATATTAAAGAGCCGAGTAACTAACATTAATTTCCTTTATGACCTTAAGAAAGCGCCGCCCTTTTAACAAGATTGTTAAAGCCAACAACCCTTGCAGAATCTGTTATAAATTGCAGCGCACACTATTAACCCCCCTCGTGGTATTCGCAACAACTAACATCGGTATTTATTTGTTTGTAATCTCCCGCATACGGGGTACGTGAGCGTCCAATGTAATCCTTATGATGCCTTCACAAAGAACGCCATCCCTTCGGTTTATCAATTATTCCTTTCTCCGTGAAATTACTAGGGTTATCTCTTCGCTTTTCTTGTTTATCTAGCCTAGTGTATTTATCTTCAGCGCCTTTGTTGGATCTTTCGGTCGTGAGGAAATGGTGGGTTGGAAATTTTCCTCACAAAAGACATAACTGTTAATGGGCTAAATCGTTGCATGCCCAAACAAATTACTTAAAGATCAGAAATGTTATAAAGGGATAATGTTGTACACTCACTTATGTTACTACATTTTTACGTTGAGTTAAAATTACACTACGAGGAAAATTTCGGTAAATAAATCAATAATAATTCGTTTCCAGCTCACGAGCGAATTACTTTTTTAAATTGATACAAACATTTTAGAAAAAGCACCCCCGCGAGAATTATTTCATTCCGTTCCTAAATTAATTTCGAAAGACAAGATATGTTTTCCGCGCGCGCGCTCGAATTTATTCCTCTGCGTTTTTTTGATTCCGTTAAAAGAGGCCGTCTCATACTTTTTCATTAAAAAAAAAAAAAGAAAACGTGATGAGCTTAGCGCCATTTTCTGAATCGTACGTCTGAAGCAGGTTTACGCAATAATTTATTATAAGGGGGGAAAATGAAGTTATTGTGGCGGCAACCCTAGCCCCGGTCCATTTTAAGGTTACGTCCACATTTGTATTCATATGAGTTTACGCCTGTGATTTAGCTCGATGTTACTGTTAAATTATTCCGTTTTTTTCCCTAACAAAGGAATTACTATTTGTGTATATTTTTATGTGTACCGCGTAGAATATTTTAATGAAGCATAATAATAATAATCCTGGGACATGGAAAAAAATAATTTTCTTTATTAAAGTCCATGCACAATGATAACTGAGGTCATTGTTTGGAACGTAACCTACTTATTATCGAATGAGCATTCGGAATTCAAATATTGAATATTCCTGGCAATAACAGGACAAAACGACTGAATGAACAAGCTTCTAATCATTAATGTATTAGATGATTGTAACTTAGGGCTTTGCTCACGAGAGACAGTTGTTCAGGGAAACTGAAAGAGTGAGAGAGATATCAGAATTCATTAACCCAGAAGTTTCTAGGATATATTAAGCCCGTCAAAACAAATACATAATGCACCTATTGTACGTACTCTGGCTAACGTTTTGGATTTAGGTCATTGAACAAATAATAGAAACAATACTAATTTAATTCAAAACAGTTTCTAAAGAGTTACAACCTTATAAACAAATTCATTTATAGATTAACCATAAAAGCTTGTACCGCCTTTTAAAAATAGAGTAGAGTAGAAGTTTAATGTCATTGATCTACACAGCAGATATGGACATTGTCATGGAAATTTACAAAATATTAAATCTACAGTTATGCGTCATAACCAAGATACAAAAAAAAAAAACAAATTTAGCAAACATAAACACTAATAGATACATTTACATTAAGTTTAGCTACATTAACCAATTATGGTATGATAAATTCGTTTACGTGGCAAAATTTTTTTCCAATCAAATAACTTTTAACCCGTTTTTAAACTGGGTAAAATAATTGCTTAGTACATACTGGTAAGGCGTTGTAGACCTTCAAAGTGAGCTCCTTGCTTGTATAAAGTGGACTTACGCACAGGTAGGCTAAAATCCTTACAGGATTCTGTTCTCATGTTGGAATAAAAATTATGATTGCGAAGATACATGTGTTCGCCTTAATTAAAGAATAGGGCCAGCTCTAATGATTTTTGAATAAACCGCAAAAAAACCTGTGAAAGGTTTAAATCATAGGTTATGAAAAAAATGTTAAAAGAATTCTTTGAAAACATTTATAATTAATAAAGAATGATCCCAAAAAGCACGTTACGCCAATGTGTACGTTTATTAATTGATTAGCACGAAGACGGTGACTTGCGAACGTCACTCCGCTGGGACATTTGAAGCAGATCCGACTAAAATCAGTTTCAACAAAAGACAGTTCGCCCGATTTCTCGCCGCAACAGTTATAAAACGATAAAACATGTATGACTGTATTTATTTTCATTCCTTTAGCTGCTGATTCTTAACCTGTGAAGTATCGTGTATTTGGGTAAAATTTTGATTAATTATTTTTCAAGAACTAAAGAACGCAATATTTTTTTTACCAGTTTAACTATAACGGATTATCATTTGGTGGTCTATTGAAGAATCGCCTGTATAAGGGCAAGCCAGCGGCAGTTTGATAAATACCAATCTACAAGGCGTTTTCGTAGGCATTCCGCAAATTAATCTAATTAATCATTTTTGTAGCAGGAATAAAGTATTGAAATTACCAGACGAACCCCATAATATCAAACTATAACACAGCCTTGATTTGACGTAGGCAAAATAAAAGCTTTTTAACGAATTTAATTCCAGGTTCTGTCTTAGATTATTTAAGGCAAAATACGCTGAACATAAGCACTTACCGAGCTTGGAGCAATGTTCTCCCCAATTAAGATTGGAATCCACAATAACGCACAAAAATTTAACACAATTGACTGTTTGTAATGACCTATTATTAAATTTTGTATAAATATTATGATCAGCACTCCCTTATCAAATGTGACAACTTTAGATTGTGATGTATTTAAGGGAAGTTCATTGTTATTACACCATTCAGCCATCTACTGAATAAGTGTTGAACCCATTACTAAGACATTATCATTGAATTTATCAGCAATTATAACACTAGTGTCATCGGCGAATTTAGAAACGAAACAAGGTACTAATGGCGAGGGCAAATCATTTACATAAATAGGTCCTAAAACGGACCCCCCAATTTTATGGTCCAAAAGACTTTGGTGAGAACGAAAAGCAACCCTGAAACATTAAGTCTTTTGCCTAGGTCACCGTAAATAAATAATAATAATAATAGGTTGATTATTTAGCAATTTGCTATTAATTACAAATAATAATTACAATAATTATTGTTAAACAAAAGATAAATATACATATATAATCCGCAAAATTAATCAATATATCTAATTGTTAATTTATTACATTAAAAGTAAATCATAATTTTATCTTAAGTCTAATTCTGATCATCGAAATTTTCTAAAAATTTTTCAGAATATAATTATAGGATAATTTTTAAATGACATGAAATTTTCGCATGACTTAACGTTTACTAGCAAATCGTTGTAAATTTTTAAGCTTTAGAGTAAATATTACTTTGTGTTCTAATTTTATTGCACTTTTCTATATAAAAGTCATTCCGCTACGTAAATAATTTAGACCTTGCCTAAATTTAAATTTAAAAACTATCATTAAAGTTTTGAAGATTATTCTCTGATATACGGTCATAAAATAATACTTGAAGCATCAAATTAACAGCTGTGTACTCATTATTGTATTTGAACACTATCCGCATGGCTTGATTTTCTGAAGTTGATAAAGCTGATTCTTTGACAGATTGTACAGTAGCGCAAAATTCAACATGTTGTGAAATCTTCGGCAAACATATTTAATTTACAGCTTTCTATGAAAAAATTAAATAACATTGGCCTTAGTACTGTTGCTTGTGGTACGCCGTATGTTATATAAACGTCAGATGAATAGTTTCTAAATTTAATTTTATGTTCTGTCTGCCAAATATTCAAACCATTTAATCACGTTGTCCCACAAACCCATCTTGCACAATTTTTGTAAAAGTAATTTCCTATCACTCGTTTCAAAAGCACGTTTAAAGTCCAAAAATGCAGCTATCACCATTTCACCATAATCTGAAGCTTCACATAGAGAAGTATGTATTACTTAATATTTAAAATTTAGATAAGCACGAAGTTAATCTTTTATTTCAAATTTTTTCAAACAATTTTCCAAATGCTGGAAATAATGATATAGGTCGGTAACCATTAACGTCCGAATGGCTACCCTTTTTGTAAATTAGAATTACTTTTGCGTGTTTTAATTGATCTGGAAAAACTCCCTGCAGCAGACACTTGTTGAGATATCAACTAGCGGATTGACTATGTTGCTTAAGAAGAGAATAGTCCTTTTTGTTATAAAAAAATAAAAATAAAACTCATTTGTACACATAAATGTGACATTGACGTTGAATTGAATTTACAAGACGCAACACACAATGACTACATAAGAAAATTTTCTCATCAAAATAAGTAGCGCTTTGTAAACTCATTATCAGAGATATTATCCACAAATAATGCAAACGAAATGTTTGAGAAATTTATAAGCACTCTATTATCCCTTTTTAATGATTCTTTTCCACTGAGTAAAATTTAAAAAAATAAACCAAATAATACCCAATGCATGTATGTGCGACAAATGAAAGAAACTCTAACTTTTATGTATAAAGTGTTTAAGATAACAGGCGCTGAAGAATATTTCCAGTTATGAAAATTTTAAGAAATCTTATATATCTGCAATGGAATACTACAAGAAAAAAGTAATTGTTTGTATATAAATAATGCACAGTATAAACATATGTGGAATGTGATTCACAACTGTAGCTACTTCAATTGCCTCAAAACTGCTCAAGTCTACATTTCATTCAGTATCCGCTGTGCATAAAATAACAGAAATCGCTTATTTTTTTCCGACATCAATGGAAGTGGAATTAATTATCTCACGGATAAAGCCCAAAAATACCGGCCTTAATACCAAAATTCTTAAAGAAATCGCTCATGTAATATCACACCTTCTACCCCTAATTATAAACTCTTGCTTTAATACTGGTGTCTTCCCTAATAAATTGAAAATCGCCAAAGTTATTTCTATATATAAGAAAGGTAATCCCAACATACGCTCGAATTATCATCCCATATCGATCCTTCCAAAGTCTTCGAAGAAGCAATTGGCACACGAATAATTCAATTTGTCACAAAGCACAACCTACTGAACGAATATCAATTTGGGTTCCGAAATACCGCCTTAGCAATCCAAAACATAGTAAAATACATCTCGTCGGCGCTTGAAGAACATGATCAATGCGAAGCTCTCTTTATTGTCTTGAGTAAGGCATTCGATTGCATGCCGCATCATCTATTGATTACCAAGCTGGAAGATTACGGTTTTAGAGGAGTTGTCTCAAGTTTGTTACAATCCTACCCTGGAAAACCGTCAACAATTCATCGTACAAAATGGAGGCAAAAGTACAACAAGAACAATTACACGAGGTATTACACAGGGATCCATATTGGGACCACTGCTTTTCATTCTGTATATTGAAAGCAGGACAATTCTCTATCTGGACTCGCGCCTTACCTGAAGGCAACACGCAAAAAAGCTTGGCAAGAAATTAGCACGAAGCATCTACCCCATCTGAAGGATAACTCAAGTTGCAAATACAAAGGCTGCTATGGCCGCATACTACGCCCTATATTACTCTAAAATGACCTCTGCCATCTTACTATGGAGAAAATTAGTGGGAAGCTCAGAGATATTCACACTAAAAAAGAAAGCTCTACGGCCAATAGACCAAGCCTCACAACATGCGCATTGCAAGCCAATATTTCGGAAATACTAAATACTGACCCTACCAGGTGTACACTGAGCAACTCGTAACGACAGAGAAAAACATAATGCATTTCCCAATTAAACGCATTTTAATCAGGAAGTATTACAACTTTTCAGGTGAAACTTTATCCATACTTTAAGATCGATTAGGAAGATAACAATGTATCCCAAAAAAATTATGTGGAATTATGTGGAAATGCTGGTTCGTTTTATTTTATAGAGTTATGAGTATGAGAATATAATCAGTTTTTTCTTTAGTAAATGCTCAATTCGAACTGAAACCTAATACTGTGGTACATCACAATAGAAGTGAGTTTGAATACACAGAAAAGCGGGACAAAACATCTGTGCCTGCCAGGCATTGTCGTATTTAAAATGATGATGGACCCGTGTCCGGTGTGTACTGACCAAGCTAAGGGATAATGATTTGTCGCCGCAAGCATTAGGACGCATGTATTTATTTAACGGAGATACCGTCATTGATGTACGGCTTCAGTCAATATCTGACGCGAGAAATTGATTCGGGCGGAGAACGTCCAAATTAACTTTTTTTTTGTTCCAAAGGATTTTGGGAAACATTCGGTAATTAATTTTGTTTCGGTGTTTTCATGTTTTCAACCTTTCTTCGAAATTACTAATTGGTCGAAAATTACAGTTTTATAAAAAAAAATTATCGATAAAATGTGGCTGACACATTCGAAGCTGAATTTTATTTTTATAAAAAAGAATTAAATAATAATTCTAAAGAAAAGAAAGCATTGTGTCATTAATTAAATAGAGAAATTCTTCGTCAAGCAATTAAAATAGAGTAAATGAAAAAGACAAAATAATGAAATAAAATACAGAATAATTCATTGCTTGAAAATCAACAAAATAAATAATTCAAAGGAATGATGTAAAAACCTTTAACGAAGTGAAATATTAATATTTAATTGGTAATAACTTCTTCCCGGTGTTTACTGTAAACATAAACATAAACAAGTAACCCAACCAAATATTAATAGGGTGCTTTAATTCACCTCTGTAAATGCGTAAGTCTGAAAGCCCGTTGTTGGTTGTATGTGAGAATTCACAGTTCGTTGATGTACACAATTCCCAGTATCTAACTTTCCCTTTTGAAATTAGCTTATCAAAAAGGTCAACGAATGCCGAATAACAAGAAATGTTTTAATTTAATTTAGGTAAACAAGAGTTCTCCGCTAATGAACGTAATCTCCAAACGAACCGTTCCTCTTTTACGTATATTATTAGCTCCGGGACAGATTACAAACGGAACGTTTTTCTTTGATTACAAAGCGATCCTTTTCGTACGAAAATAAAAATGAAAAATTTACTTGCAAACGTAAGGCGCAAAGTTGTGGAAATCTCGGAGTAAATGCGATAAAAAAAAATTATTGAGAAAAGTATCGAACATTGCCAATGAGATGTGTGATGGCAAGGAAATTCCCATTAGACATCAAGGGCGTAATAAACGGGGAATTTTACTCGGAATGCTCTTTAATATTGTCTCTTGTGTCACTTTATCTCCTCGTTCTTGGCCTTTTCGCTTACAGTATCGTTCTCCCTTCATTACGACGATAAACAAAACGGAACCGTAATTTCAAAATCGTCTGGCTGGTAAATTTATTGACTACTTGTGTTTATTCCAGAAAAACCAACTTCACAAGAAAAATAATCTCCGATTTTTATATGATAACAATCTACGAAAATTGTATTTTATTGCAAATAGTGTTTAGCATAGACAGAATGTTGTCAGTAACATATTTTTCGTTTTTATTGGAACTTGCCAATGCTAACAAAATATGTTACGGTGTTTTAGAAAAAAAATTTTTTCAAGCAAAAGTTTTAATTGTATTTACACAGTTACTACCACACACACAGAATTTCACATGTATTTTACATTTCAATTAAATTTTCCGAAAATAAATTATAATTGGATTTCAACGGGCTCGTGAAAATAAACTAACGTCTATTTATTTATTGAAACTGAAACGTATTCGCGGCCGAGATAATTTAGTGAGCCGTGATGCAATCATTTACTCTGGAGCGTCACGATTCTTTCAAAACCGCAACGAAGCTTGCGGATTGTGTACTCAATTAAATAAATATTATCCTACCCGGGCTTCAAACTGTCCATCGCTTAATAACTACAAAGACATGTTTGAAAATTACACAAATTAAACACGCTCTGTTTAGTATTGAAACGTAGAAACTATAATTTAAAAAATATAAGTGCTCTGGCGAAGCACAGGTCCTTAAAAATTCGATGAAAAAGTCGAGGAAGCAATTCAATTAGTAATACGGTGCAGCAAACTTCCCTCGGTTTCCCCCGTCCTTATCACAGGGTAAGATTAAGTGTTCTTGGTTATCTGACTAATTGGACCTGGATTTGATATAGCTCACTGCAGTTGCCAAGATACCGATACATGTGGAACAATTTTCATTTCCCCTAATGTATTGGGAATCGCTCTTACACGAAATTCGATTAAGTGCGGCGGCAAATTGCATTTAATTTAATTTCATTGTAAGTTATATTTTTAGAAACAACAAATCGTATTCCTTCACGAGAAGAATCCTTCCAGTGTTTCAAGCCTTCATACATTGTCCTGCATGTTGTTTTTCTGTGAGGTAAATGCTTTCAAACCTTCCATTTCATTTTAGCAAACACCAAATCAAAAATATCCTCAGCTATCAAACTTGAGTCAGTGAACAAACCTGTGCTCGGTTTCCAAGCTCTAATTCCTCCTCTTGTGTATTAAATTTTCCGTGCATGATGAATCGAAAGTCACTTTACCCTTTCGTGACCCGCTAAACGGCAATCCGGCGGCAACCAAGTTGGAGGGAACACTTTCCGCGTGCACAAAGCCCCAACTTAAACATACTTACTCACCGTCATCTATCTACTCCTTTGGGGGGGAGTTATTAAACCGCTCATCCCGCATCTCCACTAATTAAACTTGTATGTAATAATCGGGCAAATCAAATAACGTACAAAACACGGTGTTTCTTCACTTCAAATTGGAAACTTTGAAGTATTTTTTATGACACCGCAAGATGTCGCTGTAAGCTCACTAGCTCGTACGGTCGCGATATCTCTTTAGAGTTACCGCCGTGGATGTTTATAAAATTGTTTTTGCGTAATTTGTTAAAGAAATTTCAAGGAATTTAATAAAAGTGTTTACACCTCGCTTTCGGGGTTCTTTACTTTTCCTTTGCCCTGTTTGTTTTTTTATTCTCCTTGTTGAATTTCTATTCCTTGTTTGAAAGCTCAACATCTAACAGAACTTTTTACGCTCATAAAAACTTCGAATCGTGTTTTTAATTAACCCCAAAGAGTGAATTGCAAAACATATCAATAAAATATTCAACTTAATCATAGTAAATCGAGATAATCTTAACTAGCGTTCAATGTAAAACATTTAGATAAGCCAAATATACTGTTATGGCATACTTGTTAATGCAATTCACATAAACATCAACATAGTACGTATAAAGTAAAACAGCCAGTGAGGTATACTTGTTTTTTTTTTGTAATGGAAGTAAGTGCTTACATACATGCGCGGGTTTGAGCCTCCAGGACAGTAGCAAGTAATAAAGCCACGTACGATTTTAGAAACAGATATATTGCAAATTACAGTAGTACCTACGTAGTAGTTTTCAGAGAAGTGCATGGTTTCGTTGCCGTAATTGTTCTAAACACGCCCATACGTCTTTAAACGAACATAAATTTAAACAATTCTCCTCGTATACTCGCTTCGCTGAAATTACGCAAATTGCTGGGATGAAATTAACAACAATTTACAATAACTTTCAGCGCAAAAATTCCTTTATTAAGTTTATTATTTATTTACCTGTGTCACCCACAATGTTGCAATCGCAATTTTGAATTTTAAACGGGATTTTATTGACAAAAAAGTCAAAATTAAACAACAAAACATCATTTTATAATTTGTTATTTATAATCCCAACTCTTATCGACTATTGCATTACATTTAATTTTGTTTCGCATTGCCAAAAAAAAAAGTTATTTTTTATGTGTTTATGCGCACGTATTTATGTACATGCAGCATGAATATGAAAATAATCCGGAAATAAATTTCGGAAAGCGCATCTATGTAAATGAATTGCAAATATTTATTCGTTATTTAGGTTCACGTCACGGTGTAAATTAATGGCGATATAAAATAAATCAAAAGGCGCATAAATCACGAAACTCAAATATCACTAATTGCCGTTTTTGTTTTCACGTGTGCCCACCTAATAAATATACATTAAATCCTATTTAAGTGTGATCGATATCGTTTTAATAGCCCCAGTCACCGACACCACGCGAAATGTAATTGCCATTACGTCACGAATCGATGGGGCTAATCATACAAGGAAAAGCCTGACCACCATGTGCAATGTATTTCATTTGAAACTTTCGACTTTAAGGAGGACGAACAACGAGTCAAAAAGTTACAGAATTATAATTCTTGATGGAAGATAATAAAAGCTGCAAAATTAAAAAATTTGCACGCGCTTGAATTTATTAATGCAGGAATTAATAGAGCGTAACTAACCTTAGGAACGTCGATTTGATTCCGTAGATAAAAGTCATCCCGTTTATATTTCCTTCTAGAATGCTAAACTAATTCAGTTTTGTTGAATACAAAACAAGTACTTGAATATTCAATGATAACTCTGCGTTCAATTCATTACGTAGATACTAACTAATAAATTAAACAATGCGGCATGAAAGCGTTTGTGTTGCAAAAAAAAAAATGAAGCCCAAGGGATTTTTTTTCACAAACATAATGGATGCAGTATATCTGATTGATAAAGACAAGTGATAATCAGTCGTTCATTCTTTTAAATAAAAATAAAGTAAGGCCCTAGGAGATCTTACTAATGAAACTGAACAATCATACACACATAAAAATCTGGAGTTAATTCTAACGACTTTTCAATTCTTTCCCTCGCGTCCATCCGTTTCTAGTGTTAAAATAAACGGTGTTAGGAGGTTTACTACCGTAAAGTTTGACATAAGTGAATTAGAATTGATTGGAGAGAAGTAACAAAATAGGATGTCTAAAAGAATTGCAATTTTTCGCCACACGATTCCTCGGTTCCGATACTTCAACCTCTCGAGTTCCTACACGTACTTCACACAACTGCACTTTCAAGTGCATCTTAACATCAATAATTCAGCATAACGCTTAAAGACTACTGCTCTGCAGGTTAGTGCCTTATATATAAATCTCTTGGCCAATCCTCAGTTCAATGCTTCGACCTGACAAACTGGCCCGCGGCGAAACCGCATCCGGGCACATGTTTTTGCTGCAACCCGACAGTCAACTGTCGGGGCTTCCCCCTTCCCGATATATCGTTTGTAGTACCGGTTTTCCCCACCGCGAAAGACCGGACCATTCTCTCGATGGATGATCAAGTTGATAGGAGAGCAACAACAACAGTCCAAGAAACTTTCAGAGCCGCATTTATTGCGTGATACTTGTTTGACAGCGAATGCGTCGATCGATGAATGAACTGAAATGCATTGCTTAATGAATGGACATTATCCGAGACACAAAAGTTTTTTCTGTGCCATAAAAACAGAATCGATTCGTAAATTACTCGAATTAACATGCTACTTACATGATGATAATCGAGAAATGACTTTTGTTAGTGTTTTAACGTATTCAGCATAGAAATAATAAAAGCACTCTGATCCAAATCTATCAATGCCTCACAATTAGTCAATTAAAGCCATCCATTATTTGATTTAGCTCCGGTCAGCAAGAAGCTCCCATACGTTTTGTGCTTTTTTCCGGAGAGATCGATTAAATTTATTTATTCATTCTCGTCGCACACGAAGAAAATATGAGCGCATAAAATAATGACGTTCCTTCTCATTTCACGTAATCCCGCTTTTATATTACGGTTATCCGTCGTATTTTATGCGTTTTCGAAATCACATTCCGTTAAATATGTATAAATCAGTCGTTTATATTTTCAGTATTTATGCTTTTTGCGATCGACATCAGGGAAAAGGCCGGCGGCGGGTTTAAACCGTAAACTGCTTTATCGCTAGCAATATAAAAAAAAAACATAAATATTTGCTGTGTTTTTGTTTAATATAAAGTTAGATTAATAAATGCGCTTGAAATGTAAACCATAGTAATAAAATGAGAAGAAGTTGATGAAATTGATGACAGATTTTCTCCTCTATTCTCTCCGGAGAGATAAAAATATTCAATTATTGTAATTAATCCGCTCAGACAAATTACAAATTGTAATCGTCCATCCACTAATTGCACTTCGGTCCATTTTTCATATCATAATCACTATAACTTCTTTAATGGACGTTCATTAGTTCTTAATTTATATGAAGTCCGTACACACCTCAGTTCTGAAATAATAAATAATTTAAATGATTGGCTCGGATGATCTTCATTATGTCATTAAGACAAAGTGAGGAGGGAAAGTATATAATCGAATAATCACGCAATTATCACTGACTAAATTGTACGTAGCCCTTGGATATAATCCTCATTCGTTCGAATCCATCTTCTTCTCCTCGTTTTGACAACTTTATGGCTGTAACAGTATCCGAAGTAATTTGCATTCTTGCGTGGATGAAATTACTGTATCAACGTTTCCGGAGGCGTGCAATTAAATGTATGGTTAGATAGGGGGCGTGTAAAATTCACAAATTTCAGGCGAATTAATGATTTTAAAATGAGATACGGAAACGAGAACGAAACATTATCGTTATTAATATAATTAGAGATTTTGTTTTTGGATAAATGTGCTTTATTATATATATTTACTCTGACGCCTTTCACATTAATAATTAAATAGATATTGGGGGGCTGGATTGCATAATTTATTATAGTACAGAACATGCCATTCAAAATTTGAATTAAATAAAAAGTTACTTGTAAGATCACTGCTTGACCTAAGCGTGCAGAATATTTTTCCTAACTCCGGCGTTTTAATTAACTCCGATCGGATTTTGCATTTAATAATTAAGAAACTGGTTCTTGGCGCGAGAATTAATCATCGTTAAAAGATACCGGCTTGGGTATGCGCTGGCAGGAAATAAACAGTCAACGGGTTTTCAGTTAAAAACTGATCTGCATGCGATTTGAATAAATTAATATGGTTCGAAGGTAAATTGAATATTTACTAACTGGACGGGGCGAGCGAAACTGAGCAGTTCCGTATAATTTTGTTTTAAATTAGTTTTACAAATCTTTCAGCTCTGTGGCAAGCTTCTCTCTTTTTAATTTATTAAACACGTGTTCGTAATGAATTATTTCCCACAAATATAATAATATATAAATTTTATATCCGTACATGAACAATTTCCATATTGTTTGTTGTCAATGTACCGTGTTCTATTCGTATTCATTTAATAAATAAATTATTTGCGCAATCAAGAAGAAAATTCCAACATGAAATTTAATTTTATGCAGACACGAGCGTTAAGCAGCAATAAACTATCAACTAAACCTCATTTAACCGGGCAATAAAATATGTAATTAATACTATTCAATGAGGTCAGTTTATCGATGTAATCCTTAAAAATGTCAGATCGTAAAACGAGACTAGTTAGCTCTGATATATAATTATTAGCAATAAATGAGGGGACTCAGCTTTATTAGAAAGCGTTTTGAGATGGAATGCTTTGCAGCACCTACGTATGCTTGAATTGTAAAAATTAATAATAATAATAATTATGACATAATTGAACAATAACTCGACTAAACCTATTTGTTGGTAATCTCTATGTGATTTCAAACAAGTCAGAGAACGAGTAGAATTAAATTTTTCTTTTATTTGTAACTAAGTATGTAATTATCTTGTTTTGTAAAATTAGAGCCCCTAATAAAATGCTTCTCTTTTATTTCTTTTTGTAAAATGGGTGTAGTTTTTTAAGTCGCGAAGTGCACGTACGTTTCGTGCACTTTTTACATAAAAATCCGAACGGCGGCGGCGGCGTCTTCACAAAATGCGAACTACATAATTCCGAGTGCGGCTTGACTAGCGTCGCCCGGAGTGGCGTCGTTTGTTATTCACTGAGCGTCGCGATGGCCTTTTTAGTCGGGGCTCTGATTTGTCAATCTACCGCACTAAAAACCAACCTTCAGCTGGGATTGCGCTTTTTGCCTTTCTACATTTACACCATTTTTATTCGTTACATCGCATCGGTCCTTTTACTCTTTCCTTCGGAGCCCTTTACTTACTCCGAAGTTGACTTTGAAGAGATAAAAAATCGCACGCGATAAGTTAGCTAAGTAAGGAAACTACGAATATTTTGCATTGCACAAATAGAATAGAATGTTCTATTTTAACACCAAATCAATACTTTATATTAACTAATCCTATTCAATGTCTTAACAAAGCAAAGAGAAACGAATGTTTTAATCAAAATTAAAGATTAATGTTTAAAGGACAAGTTAGAGTTTCTACTTTGTTTTAAATTTGTCTGTGATTCTAAATCAAGAACAATTGACTGTACACATGAAAATCTGGAGTTAATTCAACTCCTCGTTGGTGTTCCCTCGCATCCATCCGCTTCTGGCGTTAAAATAAACGGAGTTAGGGCGTTTGGTTTTACAAAATGTAACTGTTGGCTTCTAAAGTAGCATTTCAATCCTTGCGGTAGTTATTTCTTCTTTCAAGAAAAGAGAGAGATTTAACCTCTGAGGTGGTGGTTTGTATCCCTAAAAGAGTTGGTATTATCCAGAAAGTATCAAGCATTTACATCCTTCAAAGGGTTAGTGGTATCCAGAAAATTAGGGGCAGTCGCTGGTACCTTACTTTATAATTTGACAATTCCAAAAAGAGGAATGCACTTTTTTAATATTGCATCTACTATCCCTTTTGTGTGGAAATAATTGAATTATTTATTGCACTAGAACAGTGATCACCAACCCGTCGATTGCGAGCTTCCGGTAGCTCACAAAGGCAATTCTGGTAGTTCACAACATATTTTATATTTTAAAAATACAAACGGTTAAAAATCAAAGAAGCCTCCGTAAATTTCGCAAATTCTCATAATAAAAACAGACAGTGGCAGCACTATTAAGTTTATTAAGAGTAAATACCACAATCGACTTACAGATGAACATTTGGATAATTGTATTCGAATGGCTGTATCAAACTATACTGCAAACATTAGAAGACTTATCGATGAGTCTGAGTGTCAGCCTTCTCATTGAACATGAATTTTATATCAGCACATGCGGTTGGTAGGCATATACTAGTCATAACTTGTAATGAGAACGTCAATCAATCCCTTCCCTCATACATCAGAATTTACCAATAGAAGAAGAGTAAATAAATGTGAACTAACACCTTTAGGATAACATTTTTACTTGTTTGGATTAATTATGGTAATAACTTTCACCAATGCAGATAAAATATTTTACTATTTAGTGTAACTTATCTCTTATTTAAGGAATTAACGAATTATGGATAACATGTTTACTGTACGGTGCTAAACGGGAGTTGAGTTTATCCTTATGGGAGTAAAATTATTTCACCTATTTTCAACACTTATTTTTAGACGCATTTTAATTGGAAAAAGATAACAATAACACGAAATTTGCTAAGCATTACAACTTTTTAGGTAAAACTTTACGATAAAGAGGAGGATAACAATTTATGACAAAAATGTATGCGTGGACGTTTGTTTCAAACTGTAGTATATACAAAGGGTATTAGTCTTTGATTACTTTGTAATTCTATCTATTTCATGGAATCAAGTGTTAAATTCGATGTACAGAGAGTAATTATTTGAGAGTCGCAAGAGATAATTGAACAGGAGGTAGTAACAAACGCTCGAACAAAATTAATCGAAGAGTTGAAATTCGAAATCAATTACAGCGCGCTCCTTTGATGAATAAAATAGCCTGTCCTTTTTAACAGTTATTGAAATTAAGTCCGCACGAACTTTCGCCGTTTTTCCTTTTCATTCCGGGGACGATAATGGAATTCTAAATGTTCTAGTTTCAATTTTGCAAAACTTTCCCCATTGTTCAATATTCAATTCCTTTCATTCCTCGTACGACACTGATAAAAAAATCATTTTCTTTCGATGCCGGGAAAACAATCCCGCGCGCGGCGAAATTGTCGAAAACAATTTTACCGGGCCGATAAATCAAACTGCGCGCTCTCGCGAAAACTTCACATCTTTTCGACACCTGTCAAAGAGATATCCATCAGGACACACGTACCGTTCGCCGCAGCGCATACTGAGCACGTATTTACCTTGACGTAAGGATAAAAACTATTTTATTGAAAGAAAACATTTTTCCTATTTTTATGTACCTTTCTCGTTCGAAATAAAACGTCGTTTCCATCTGACGTGGCGAACATGAATTTTTCATCAAGTGAACGTGCATGTTTTACGTCTTTTTCTTGAATAATCAAATATTTGCTTCCTTAAACGCATGAACATAAGAACTAATTACGTCCTAGATGTAAAAGGCAAAATAACGTATTATTATTATGCAAACTGCCGTATTATTTACAATCTCGTTAAGAAATAACACTTTCAATGGGGTAAGTTGAAATTTAGTTTTCTTAACAATAAAACAATTTACATTGGACATTTTTTATTTTATACAATAATAAATTGCGTGTTTCCTTGTTAATAATCTGCACTTTTTCTCCGTTGCAATTTATTTCGTTGAAAGTACACACTAAAGTTAAATCTAACACTTTTTCAACTCCTTTTCGGTGTTCCTTGCGTCCATCCATTTGTGGTGTTAAAATACATAGAGTTAGGATGTTTAGCTTTAAAAAGTATCAACGTTGTCTTCAAAAGTGGCACTTTAATCAGTGCGGCAGTAATTTTTATCTTTCAGGTAGTTATTATTATTCAGGAAAAGAGAGAGACTTAGTTTGTATCCCTAAAGAAAATAGTATTATCTCAAAAATGTCAAGCATTTCTAATTCTAAAGGAGTTAGTATTATCCACAAAATGAAAGAATCTTTACTGTTGGAGCAGTCACTTGTATCTTAACTTATATATTAACTACTTCAAAAAGATAAATGAATCAGTCCCTTCCCTCATACATCAGAATTTACCAATAAATAAAAAGTATCCCTTTCAAAGCAAACCAGATCGTTTCCGAATCTAGAGCGCTGCGGTTCTAGCCGATTCTAGCATGGTGGCGTTGGCGGCAGATCGCTCACCGCAGTGCTGCCACTGCTTGTGTTTATTATGAGAATTTGCGAAATTTACGAAGGCTTCTATGATTTTTAACCGTTTGTATTTTTAAAATATAAAATATGTTGTGAGCTACAAGAATTGCCTTTACGAGCTACCGGTAACTCGCGATCGACGGGTTGGTATTAAACATGAATTGAGCTTATCCTCGTTGGAGTTATATTATTCCACCTATTTTTAAACGCATTTTAGTCAGAAAAAGATAACAATAATATTAAATTTGTTAATCATTACAACTTTTCAGGTAAAACTTTATCTATGTTGTAACACTGATGAGGAGGATAACAATTTATCCCAAATTTTTTTTTGTAAAGGCATTCTCTCTCTACGAAGGTCTAGTTTAGACGATCATACGCATTCGCGTCATTCTGGCATAACTTTACAGCACATCGTAAAAACTTCCGCACCGATGTGAAGGTTGTCGCAATCTGAGATATGAATAAAGCTTTATTAGATACAGCTGTGAAATTCTGGAGATTTCTTCTTCGATACCGTTTCATAATTTTAAATACAATAGAATACAATTTGACTTTTGATTAAGGACATATTAGCTTAATAGTTTTCATTTATAGTCTGGTACAGATTGAGATTAAGGTTAGAAAAGTAGAAACAGATATCACTGGGATGCCATTAATCTTTCGTATTGATCAATGGAATAAATGGAATTTTCGAGTAACATTTCCTTTATTCTCTTTAGAACTACTGCAATTAGTTAAAGCTTTTTAATGCGGTGGAAACAAATTGAACAATTTAGGACCAAGAGCTGTCGGACTTCTGTCCGTAGTATTATTACGATTAGTAATTTCTTTGCCTTGTATTGAGAAATGAAAATCGAAATTTTTGGAGAATTTTTTTTAGTTTTGTATGTATATAGTAATAGTTGACATATGTACAGTGCAGGTAAAGGTAATATTTTATATTTAATGAAATATGGCCTACAGGATTCAGCGGATTTGATGTTGAAATTACATTCGCTTCTGAGCTAAGAAGACGTCTTTGGATAAAACCGAATTACCCCAAAAGCATATTCCACAAAGTACACTTGAGAAAAATAGAACGATAAAACATAATTTATCCTTGATTTTAAAGACTTTGAAAACTTTAATGCACCATTTAATTACTTCTATGAAGCGCTCATATAACATTTCAACACTTTCTTTCTAGAAAAACTCATGAAAGTTAATAACGGTTTTAAAAATAAATCCTTTATCCTTGTATTTTACATTCCAAATCTAAAAACATAATGAGTTCAGTTTTTTTTTTATCAAGTTGTAACAATGTACTTTCCAATTTAATTTTTCGTCTTTAATGTTGTCTGAGTTGGAATTATACGGTATTCGCGGTATAGCTCAAGATTGGTTTTCTTGATATTTCCAGACTTCAGGGAGTTAATGTTTAAAGGAAATTTAGTGCTTAAAGAATTAATTCAATAGTTTAACGTGAATAAGCTTTTTTTTAAATTCGACCAAAACAAACTTAATAATTTTTAATTCTTCTAATACTCAATATACAATTATAGGTATTCAATATAACATAGTTTGTTTTGGTCGAATTTAAAAAAAAGCATATTCACGTTAAACCATTGAATTAATTCTTTAAGCACTAAATTTCCTTTAAACATTAACTCCCTGAAGTCTGGAAATATCAGGAAAACCAATCTTAAGCAATACCGCGGATACCGTATAATTCCAACTCAGACAACATTAAAGAAGATCTACGCAATCAAAGGCTCTATATAAAATGGCAGCCAATCTTATACTAGTACTCAAACATAAAATACTTGCATTCAAACATAAAAAACACATCTATAAAAGAATGTATCGCTGTGGTGGTAGAAAAGCCCCTGCGAAATCCATGTTGCCTATCAGCAATATATGTTGACTTAAATAATTTAATAACCTATCGAATATGGCTTACTCAAATATCTTATACAGCGTAGAAGTCAAGCAAACTGGTCTATAATTATTTCCATCCTGTAATGAATTTTTTTTTATAAATTGAAATAACCGCAGCTAATTTTAATTTTTCGGGAAACACTCCTTTAGTAAAAGACAAGTTTACCAACCGAGTAAGAAGAGTTACGATAACTGAATAAATGTTATGTAAAACCGAATCGGGGATTCTATCAGGGCCATTTTTAGTTGTTTCTAATTCCTTTTATATGTAAGGAAAAGTAAATATGTTGGTAATTTTAGAACATTTATTAATCAAAATACATTACAATAATAATAGAAGTATATAAAAATGTAACTTAGAAGAAGTATTGCCGACATATTAATAATTTGGTAAGTCGCGTAGGCGCAACACGATGCAGTGGCGTAGTAAATGCAGTGGCTGTTCATAGAGGCAGGTTAATTGAATTTCTCACAAAATATGTTGGATTTTATTGGAACTGGGTTTTTATTGTCTATCTTACTGCTTTCAGACGTCGAAATATTCCTTGTGGGGCACTTTGAAAGAACATATTCGCGATTTTAAAGGGATTTTCTTTCAAAGTGCCGTTTATCTCTAATGATATATTTTTATTTACACGATCCTTTTATCGCATCAGATACCCATGATTTATTTTTAGAACCATTATTAACTTCCATGAAAGAAAAAAAGTGTTGAAATGATCTATGAGCGTTTCATAGAAGTAATTAAATGGTGCATTAAAGTTTTCAAAGTCTTTAAAATCAGGCCGTGCTCTGTTAGCTAGAACTGATTTAAACATACGTTTTGAATTATTATTGTAATTGCGAATTGGAATAAATTTCACGGTCTCTTCTTTAATTTGAGCATTTCTTAACTAACAAACAAATCATGATCTGATACAGAACAGCAGAAAACATCACAATAGGATTAGAAAAAATATTATCAAGAATATCTCTTTTTCTCGTTGACTTAAAAATATATTTCTGGATTCCGTATGTTAAAAATAAATCTCTCAAACGGTTTGGGTACAGGTTTCAAATTTGTCACAACTAACAAACCAGCCTGTATAAAGTTATCTGAACTTTCAATCATTTTACTAACTTGTGAGACTAATCAATTTGGGGGAAATTAATTTGTCTTTTTATAAAAAGATATTAACGCAAATGGGTATGTATGGTTTTATCTACCCTTCAAGCTACTTTAATTGACTAATTTCAAATGTGCTCTTGTTTATCTGGATTAGATGGTGACAGCTAAATCATCATTAAATTCATTTGTGACACTTACATATATGGGGTTTAAAAAAAATTGGCAGAACCTAAGCCAATATTCTGGCATTAATTTTTTTTTTGTTTCTGCGAATGTACACCTCTCCCCCATCCCACACTTTTATAATTACATAAAAGCTTTTCGATTAAATTAAGGGAATAAATAAAATTTTCCACCGAAGCAATTTTAATGAGTGTTTTTTTGTTTTATTTTGTTAATTTGATTCAGTCCTTAAGGGATTAGTCAACGTTGCGTTTGCCTTGTTCCATCAAATTCTCGTCCGCTTTTCCCGTCCGTTAATTGAATAATAATTAAAATTATTCGTCACAAACGCCCTCGAAAATATTTTATTTAAGACGCGTGTTGTATAGTACGTTTAGTCCTGGGAAGTTGTACTTATTTATAGATATAATTACGACCTAAGTTTCGTCTCGCAGAAAAGCGTTTTCATCAGTTTTTAATTAAACTTTCCTAAATCGAGCGCGCGCGTATAACTCTTCGTGCAGAAATAATATTTTACCAAAGATTAAATGGACATGGATTTCCTATTACTTCTTCGGTGGGTAATAAATCACGAGGTTTTATTTCCGTGTCTTTTGGATTTTTATTGCCAGTTTATTCTGCATTCAATTGTTGACACATGGACGAATGGAATCGTAATAGATAAAGTTTTATTGCCGTCCGGTTGTTTTAATACCTGACGATAACTTAATGATGGGTCATAAAAGGCAAAAGGCAATGAAATTTGTTTCAGTTTCTTATTTTTTTGCAAAGGAGTAAATTCCAGTAAATTATAAATTTGGTGAGCGCAAAGCAATCGAAATGAATTCACACGTTCAACACCTTTCCAGCATTTTAAACACACGCATTCAAGTTTTAACAACCGTTAAAATTCCTTTCGAGTGTGTTAGCACCTACGCATGTAGTAGCCTAGCAACTTACAAATATCAAAAGTCTCTTGCGATGTTACGTCATTTTTTAATGGACTGTTTACAAATGAAAATGTCCAATATTGTTATTAGCAACAAATGCAACGCCTACGAAGAATGCTTGCTATTTTAGGTGTGTCGGCTAGTGAAATAAAAGGTGACATTTAAAACTGTGCATTTTTATTATTGTCAACAACATAGTAGATAGTTATTGCGTTGCACTTAGCAATCAGGTAATTTATGTTATGTTCGTGGAATGGCAAAAATCATTAACGGTTTGATATTACATAAAAGTGGTAGCTTTTTAGATTGCCTGTTTATGGTCGTAATTAAAATTACAACACATCATCATAAATTGCTCAAAACGTCACTTATTTTATCAACAATTTTTGATATCGATTAAAACACAAATATAATATTAACATAAACTATTTCGCATTTAATTCGAAGTTGAAGTTGCTCTGAAGTATTAATAAACATTCCGTTTATTACTTTTGCTGCACTATTAAAATTTGTTTAGCAAATAATACCGAGCGCAAAATTAAAGCCGTCGTTGTGTAATACTGAACTACCGCAGTTGCAATCCCTAGGTAGCAAAAACATGCAAAACGAAACTTTACTCGTATTGCTCTCTCACAGTGACATTAAACACCAGAAATGTCCACGGACATTGAGGGAAAAGGGATGAGATAACTCGCTTCATTTTGATCTAAAATAATAAAAAGCTTAAGAATTGAGAATTCAATGTTAATGTCGATTTTCTATCAATGTTTACTTATGTCTTCGGAACCTACACTTTTTTTTGTTACAGAAGCAATAATACTTGTAACCTTGTTTCCTTGTGCAGCAGGTGACCTGCGTTATTTCTTTGCCTTTCAAACAAGAGACGCGCCCTTGTTTACTTAAACTAATGATTTTCTTTATCACGTGTCTCTATCTGGATCTCTCGTAACATTAATAAGATTAAGAAGATACTGAACCGGAGAGTTGCCTGCCGCAGTTTATTAGAAAAAAAAGAGCCTGGTTTTCGTCGCTTCGCTTCGGAAATTTTCCCCATTATTTTTGACGGTGTTAATTAAAAACTACTCTGTGCGTAATGATCTTCCGTCGTCAATAATTTATGAATCCAATTTAATTCGTCCTTCAGAATGCGTGCCGGTCCTTGTTGATACGACCTGTTCAAATATTTAGCTCGTCATTACTTTATTGAGCTTAATCCGTGACATAAATACACGCTGAGTCCAAAAACGTTTGTCAATAATTTATCAACGAAATCTAGAAGTCAAGGAAGGTCGATTTAACGCGGCTCAAGTTGGTGGAAATTTAAAGCTACCAAATAGAGTGCGAGTGCAAGAAGTTGGAAATTAAAAATGCTTACTAATGCTGACTTTTCATCTTCGTTTCACAATTGCCGATAGGAAGGAACAAGATGTGGATAAGACTGAGAGGAAGACAATCCACAGTTCGAACCACAATAATAGTGTTAATTAGTAATCACGGTATATGATAAAAGGAAAATATATAACATGCTTTTTAAAAATATAACTTAAAATTGGTCCCAAATTTAATTTAATGAAGTTTAAAAGTTTTCTTTCAAGACGTCATTTTTTTTCACGAGCAAATGATTTGATGTGGCTGAACGTTTCTAAATCATCTGAAGCAACAACCGAATGAAAAAAAGAATGCATCAAACAAATCAATAACTGACAAATAAGCTTGGAGAACTTATTACTTATTTATTATTAGCAAGAGCCTAACTGATATAACGCGGTCGATTGATCCCAGAACGCACGGAAGCGAGACCGCCTTCTGCATCTTTGTCTTCCTCTCTTCCTCCTCCCATAGTCCACGTTTTCCTCCTTCTGCAGATGCTGGGTTATTGCCAGAGTAAACTGGCCTGGATATCGGGTAATTATTGGATTTAAAAACTTTGTTCCCGGAGTGAGTTTTATCTAATCATGGCTTTCGGCGATTTATTCGATGTATCAGCAGTTTCTAATCATTGATATTCGGGGCAGTGGGAGACCGGGAGCGCAAAGTGAATATTCTCACGGAATTATAAATCACGATCGCGGACATTTATCTTCTGCACCCGCGCACTCAATCAGGTGCGTCCTCCGGTTCTGAGAATAAGAATTTATCGCCGATAAACAAAGGGCACTTTGTTTTTCCTGTAATCGAATTTTTACTAAAGCTGTACCGAGTCTATTTAAATGTATTGCTGCATTGTGTTAGCAATACACAAACTATTTTATTTATTCACCTGAAAAAACTAATTTTGAAAAGTACCCCCATATTATTAATGAGTTTTGAAATTGCTTGATTATTGGCAAACGTCTTTGTCCTGGAAAGTATTGTTTTGACGTGACGGCAATTTTCTTTCAAAGCATTTACCAGAGTCCTTGTCGTTTATGTTGGAAACCCCTGACACATAAAAATCTGGAGTTAATTCTAACACTTTTTCAACTCCTTTTCGATGTTCCTCGCGTCCATCCGTTTTTGGTGTTAAAATAAACGGAGTTAGGACATTTAACTATAAAAAGTACTTCAAAAGTGGCATTTTAATCCTAGCGTTAGTTATCTTTCAAGGAGTTAATATTATCCAGGAAAAGAGAGAGACTTAACATCTAAGCTAGTAGTTTGTATCCAAAAAAGAATTAGTATTATCCAGAAAGTGTCAAGCATTTCTATTCTAAAATGCTTTGTTTGATAAATTGAAATGCATCCTCCAAGATTCTATATATTTCAGTTTCAATCAAATGTAGTTCTGGTTTTGCTTCTAATAAAGAACGTATCTTGATTTTCTTTCTTTTCTTCGACCTTCTCCTAAGCCGAAAACAATTCCTTCCAATCTTCTTATAAAATGACTTGGCCATTGCAATCTATTAATTTTATTAAAATGGCTTAGCTTGAGTTGCTGGGAATACTCCATGTATCTCGTCTACTGAAATCGTTCTTACATACTGCCCTTTCATGGCTTTTTGGAGATGTAGCGTGCTGCTGGGTTGAAGGAACTACTCATAATGATCGAGTCTCTAGAAATAAAACAAATTAAAAAGGAAGCTTCCGTGAAAACCTTATGGGGGAATACAAATGAAGTTGACACAGAAATGATGGGGTTTGACTAACGAAGTCAAGGTTGTTCGACAAGAAAATATCTTTGAATTGGATGTCGGAAAATCAAAAATGCGCGAATTTTACACGACATAACAGAAAGAAATTGTATTTTTAATATGTTTAGCCTTAGCTACCTTATTTCAATGTCAATTAATGATTTCCTAATTTTATGGTGTCATGCAGTGGTAGCCACCTCATAACTATTTGTATGAATTGGCTGATTTCAAAATAATTGAATTAACTTTTGGCAACGATTGTTGGTTCCAAGCAGTTGTATCTTAACTTGTATTTTAACTGCTTTAAAGAGAGGAATACACTTTTTAATATTGCATCTTTTATTCCTTGTTCTTTTGCGTGGAAGTAATTGAATTCCTTATTGCACTAGAATATTAAGCTTTTCTGGAGAAAGTTCATAAGGCCCTGCCAATATTCCCCTGCAAATAAAGCAAAGTAGCATCTATGGTGTCATTTGTTATTATAACAGTATTTTCTACCCCCTTTTATTGCTATTATATTCAATGTACAAATAAAATGTCAGTTCCATTCTAAAGCAAGCATTCACCGCAGTTGATAGTCATAACTTGTAATAAGACAATTTCTTCCCCCATGCATCAGAATTTACCAATAGACGAAAAATAAATACGTGGTTCCTCTACCGTGGCAGATTCACTAGCGACTCAATGTTTGCTACTATGTCTAGTCAACAGACCTCGATCCTCACGATTTCTTTTCATTTCCTTGGATACACAAAGTCCTAGGTGAAAGGGAAGTATTTTGTGGATGTGGAAGAAATGATCGAAAAGAAAAAACAGTAGTGGTAGGAGTTTCTGTAAAAAAATGGTGCGACGGTTGTTTTGCTACCACAAAAGATACTACTTACTTTGACCTGGTAATAAGTCTGCGCTAATTCTTTCACCAGTTTTCTCGTCGGCTAGCAACAGTGAAATAGGGGTGTTTAATTTAGATATGAACAAAAGGACGTCAGGGTGAACTATAAACCTAGCTGTTACTTCGTAATAACTTCGACGGCATTCCCAAACAGTCTCGATTCTGCAGAAGGTCATGTCATTTGCAAACCACTAGCACTAAATTAGTTAAGAAATGTTTTAATGTCAATGAATCAAAATACAGCGAGATTACAGAAACGTCACATTAATCAAAATATGCGACGACGAGTGCACTTGGAATAAAATAAACTATCAAATACATAACAAATTGATACTCAAGTTACATTACTTAACTTTTAAATGAGAGGAAAGTCGAAATTCGCTCTACGATAAAATGTTCGCGTCGTGACAATAAAATAAAATTTAGAACGCCTTTCGAAGTGCTAAAGCTGACGACTGTCAGTTTCGATGAGCGAAACTGTAGCAGCGTCTCCTATTGACCGGTCATCGTGATTGCTATTAAAGGATTGAATAATTAACCAAAGATTGAAGTGGATGGAATACCAAAATGTACAGGAAAAATCTGCTTAACATATGCACGAATAACGTACTCGAATAGAAGTCTGAATGAAAGGAGAAATGCGAAAAATTAGTTATCAAGATCCGTCAACCGTTAATGTTTGTTAACTGAATTTTATCACATTCCAGGTAGAATAAAAGAAATGTTCAAAATTCGTATTTGAAAAGATTCCGACAAAGTAAATGAGTTCTAATTTTTCTAGCAAAAACTCCAACAAATTGTAACACACAACACAGCACCGTTACCGCCGATGAACAAAACGAAGCGGAATGACGCTGCTTGACGCGGAGGAATCGCAAATGAAGTCAACTCCATCCAACAAACGCAAGGGTCATGAATCACGCGATATTTCCATCGATCAATAACTTCAACCTAGAAAATCGTCAAGAGGTATCGACCGTACTTGTTCAAGAATAGTTAAGTTGTTAATGCGGGGATTTTCGGTCATCAATTCAAGTAAAAGCAAATGTTGCAAAAGGCAACATCTGTTTTTCCGCAACCTCGCTCTTGACGTAAGTTTAACTTGATTTAACACCTGAAATTGTTTTTAACATACGAACTCCTGTAGATCCTGATGAAGGGGAAAAATAGTCACGAAATATCGATGTAATAAAAGAGAGAACAAGGAATTTGCACGTTTGCTTTTACTTGAATTGATGACCGAAAATCCCCACATTAACAATTTAATTTCAACCTTACGCTGCAGTGTTTGGGAGAGATCGAGGTTGCCACCATAATTTCTAAAATGCCTAAAAATTCTTCGGTGTTGCCATATTTCCGCGAGGAAGTTTCAGAACGTAACACACTGCCACCCATTAGATTTCCTTGGATAAAGAGAAAGACCCAGAAAGGAATCCTTTTGGAAAGTGAAGAAAGTAGCGAAAGATCAACAAATGCGGAGGCAAGGAGTTCTAACAACCGAGAAAAACATTGGAACGAAACAAATTCAAATACACATAAAAATATTTGGGATAAATTGTTATCCTCCTAATCGGTGTTACAATATGGATAAAGCTTAATAAATTTACTGTTATTGTTGCCTTTTCCCGATTAAAATGCGTTCTCATTGCAAGTTATGACTAGTATGTGCCTAGCAACTGCGTTGAATGCTTGCTTTAGAAAGGAACTGTGGCTTTATTTATTTATTTATTTTCCTGGATAATATCAACTCCTTGAAAGATAGAAATAACTACCGCAAGGCCTCTTTTAAAGACAACATTAAGACTTTTTATGTTAAACGTCCTAACTTCGTTTATTTTAACACCAAAAACGGATGGACGCCGAAAAGGAGTTGAAAAAGTGTTAGAATTAACTCCAGATTTTTATGTGTGTACCAACCCTTAATATTTATTTGAATTCAATACTACTACCCCTAGAATTAAAATGTCACTTTTGAAGACAACATTGACACTTTTTAAAGTTAAATGTCCGAGCTCCGTTTACTTTAACACCAGAAATGGATGGACGTGGGGAACACCAAAAGGGTATTGAGAAAGTGTTAAAATTAACTCCAGACTTTATGTGTGATAGCGAAAATTATCACCAGTTCTATTCTACTTAGCGTTTGTTTTTCTCGGATGTCTTTAAATTTTCTTATATACGCTCCCGTTTCTATTTCCGAACCGTAATTTTATTTTCCATTAATTGCAAGAATAATGGATTCAGGAAAGCGTTAGAAATGCACTAATTCGATTAATAAAAAAAATGGCTCCGAGAAAAAGCTGCGAGAATTAAGCGGGACGCGCTGCATAAGATTGAATTTTCCGTGCAATTTCCGTAATTATTATTCACTTTAATTACAGGCCGCGTTACAATCGCAGCTTTCTTACCGAGAGTTCGAGAGTTGTTCGAGTCGAAAATTAAAATAATCGCTCTCCGATTGTTGGAAATAGTTTTCCGGTCGGCGAAAGAAAAATATTGTTCAATTGTAATCATTGTCGCGTCGAATGCACTTATTAGAGAAGTTTTCTTTAATTCTTTGTACCAACGAAAAAATAAAACATAAAATTAGTAATAAATTTCAATTTAATTTTATCAGGCGAATCATTATCTCCAATATTCCACTGAAAATAGTGATTATTTTATTGTAAGTAGAGTAATGCGAATGTTAACAATTAATATTGACCAATCCAAATACAAGCAGGTGGAAGACTTCACATAACAAAATAGTACTCAATTATATTTAATGACGTTAACAATCAATACGTCAGGAATATCTGAGTGTATTTTGCTACCACAAAAGTAGTTATTTTCGTTTGAGTGCCATTACTGCGAATACATGATTAATTTGGTTGGTATTAAGAAAGGCCTTTCTTTTTTATTGCCGCTGAATAATGAAAACGTTCATTAGCTTTTTTCCGCGGGCGGCGCGGCGTGTGGATTGCTTTTAATTGAACGCAGCATAATTAAGGCTACCATTATTTACTACAACTACTCAAGTTATGCATTAGCTTTCGCTACTAAATTTCAACTTTGTTTGCTCTTGATCTTCATCAATATTAATTTTAATAAAATTAAGGTTTGTTATAAACAGCAACCCTTTTTTTTGGCACTAATGAAGTCTGTATTAGTGATGTTTTATGAATTCACTTTCAGCGACTGAATGGAGAAGTTCTGTTCAATCAAATAAGGACACATTAAGCATGTTAGAACATCAATTATACATGAACTGAGCTGCTTAATAGAATTAACAGCTGTAGTGATGGAAAATAACATGTTCTGTGGTCAATGAAATTCACTCATGTCATTTAGGCATTACTGAATACCTTTCGTACTCTGTCATTGACATGTGTTAGGTGTGGACGACCTATGATTGTCATGTCATGAGCTATACAATTTAGTTTGCAGCTTAAAAAAAACGTTGCTGTAACTCATCTTGAAAATAAAAATCTAAACGAAAACGTTAACGTTATTTGCTTCCCCAACGTCGTGTTATTCTTGACTTATGTCTAAAATAAAATGTGCATTTTCTTCTTGACCATATACATATAAAAATCGTTCCTGTGTTTGCCTTTCTGCACGTTTCTAGCTTTCTTATCTTTCCTTGCAGAAATATTGAGATGGACGGTTTTTCCCCGAGACGTAGTTTGTTTTGGAAGTACGTGTGCATATGCACGGAGTTATTTAATACAAGTGAAATTCCTTGCCCCATTTTATTCGAGCCAAAAACAAGTAAACAGCCCCCGCATTATTTAGATTGCACGGTCTACGTTCTCCAAGGTGGGGTAATCCTGCAGAACGCAACCCAAAATACCAATTTCTCGTTTTATTTCGAAGGCAAACAAGGCGCACCGGAAGCTACACGGTGCCGCATTACTTCTGCCGCAATTCTATACCGGAAACTTCAGTCCTCTAGCGTAAATAAATATAACTATGCTAGTTTGAAAAGCACATGCACGAAATAAACTAGCGAACTTTAGTGAACTGAGCTCGTGTCATATGTTCTAACCAAATAATAACTGAAACTAACTCGGTAACTTCAGGTATAATAAGTTCGCTGTAAGCCGACGCGACAGTGGAATTGAAGTGATACTCGGACTCTCAGTTCATGAACGTAAATTTCAAGCCGGGGAACTTAATTTTAATAATGTAGAAGAGCCCACTGATTTATATTCAAATAATTCAAGATTTTTCAGTTCTTCAAGTAGAGCAAAATACTCCACGGATATAAGAAACTAGTTTAAGTTTATCGTTTAAAATATTATGAGATTGAACTCGTGCAATATTAAACGATACTTTTAAACAAAGTTATAATCGCCTTAGTTAAGTACTTTTTAATAGTTGCGCTTAAGCTAAGAATTAATATGAGGATGTATTAATTAAACAGTTTTAATTAAATTCTGGGCGTGTATGTAAGTACTTACATGCACTAAGGTTTTAGTATTGAATTGTTTTCCTGAATTAATAAATAAAATTCTAATAAAACCTTTCTGCAACTTTTCAGATTTTGTTTTAATAAAATACAAGACAATGTTCGTTCAACCTTATCACGAAGGGGGGTCCAACTTCGAACGAAGTTCGAACAAGTGGCTGGCTGCGTGCTGCTGCAAGTTCACCAAATCCAATATCGCCCGTTTGTGTTTTTTTGCGGCACAATATTCGGCGGTTAAATTATGACCCACATTGCGTGTCTACTCAGCATTATAAAACTATAACGTGGCCGAGGCTTTAAAATATTCACATTTCGGTTTAATTAACGAACTAGTCTAACTTTTACCATTTATAACGTATTATCCATGTCGCTCGGCGGAACTTTGTTATGCATAGAGCAAACCCCGTAACTTTCATTTGTTTCGATTCAACTAAGTTCCGAACTTTTTTCCGCAACGCGCTGTTACCTTTTAATAACATGGGAACTCCATTGACGAAATTGCGATCGGCGAACTTTGTTTATTCCCGTAAATGCAGCTTTCCACGCATATTTAATTGCTATTTTGCATTCAATTTCCATCTGTTTTATCGTTTATCATTCGCATGTAGTTTCATTTCTAAATTAAAAACCGAAATGTAAGAAAAATTAATTATTTACAATAAGAATGTTTTACACTGTAATATGCATATTGTTGGAGCGTTTTTTTTTTCTTATTTGGGTCAAAATAATAATAACGTTAAACAGGGCATACCTTGCTCTGATAAACAGTCGTTCGCTGGTTAGTCCCTTTTAGTGTCTCCTCGTCTCGCTTAGCGTGCATACGATACGTCGTGAGAAACGGATTCACATACAACAAACAATACGATTTACATCGGATGTCCGAAAATACTATTCACCAGGGGGCATTACGCGCCCCCACGGGATCCAACGGCGAATCTAGTAGCAATAGTTCCCTCATATTGATAATTGACACTATGGAAGTTATCCTCGGACGTTGTTTTCTTATCCTCGCATGCATTAACCCCACATTGACCTGTGAGTATAAAAACCCACCTTCCCGATGGATTTTAGCGTACCTTGCCTCCTAAGCTTACGTTCTTAGGATCAATTGATGCCACCGACCGCGTAAGTGTCAGCACACTCCGTTTCCCGATCCAGTGAACATCATGTCATGTTAGACCTCTCTGGAGCACAATGCTACCACCAGGTCAGGAGCACAACCAGCTGAATTCCCATTCACAATGAATACAGAATACCAGCTGATCGTCTTGCCAATATCGTGCACTTCATCAGCGTTGCTGACCACTGCGACAATCACAGGATATCGTATACTGGTGCACGGTACCACCCCTGGCCAACGCCCCAGATCCGCCATCAGGACGTTATTCACCTACCCGAATAACTCCACACCACTGCATGATCCTCATCCCGCATTGCCAATAAAGAGGATATACCGCGATCCTACCTCTACCAGAATATCGTCTCCACAAGACAATATTCTGCAACCACCTTCGAGATCACACTCGATAACACATTCCGCCGTCTCCACGCGTAACACCAGGCCAGTTCATTACGTCCTTTTACGGAGACGTTTCTCACTTTGCTTTCACTCGAAGACTGCCCTTCCTTTCCGTCTAGTATTTTACATTCCTTCGACTAGCTTATCGTCAAAACATAAACAAACGTCCCCTGATATACAGATATTTATTAGGCATTTTAAACTACAGGCTAATTCGTTCCTTAAAAATAATATTGGCTACGACAATATGCATCCCACATTTTTGCTTTGTTAGTCTAATCAAGAATCACTGTGTATAACAAACTCCTCATCGAAATTCTATTACTGTTACGGAAAAACAAAACATGGTCTAACTTTTGTAAAATTAATTAGAGGTGTTATTCAATCAGTGAGAAAAAAAACGCCCGAGGGATAATAATAATAATAAATGTCCAAATTGAGAAATTAAAAATCACGGTCTCTATACAGAATCTGTTTTTCTTAATCATGCCGTACAATAAATTAAAATTCGTTATAGAATATCTTTTTTTTGGAGCTTGCGAAATAGATAGAACCAAAGCTTAATTGATTCGCGATAAAAAGCAGATTGGTTTCGTAACTACCTCCTCCAGTTTCTGGGGATAAATAACACATATCCAATTAATTATATCTTTCTTTTAAAATAACTAACGGTACCACACACACACAGAGATTAAATCCCTACATCGATAAACTGGTGCGCGAACAAACAAAATAACACGGGTCAACGGCTTACGTAATTCATAATGCAGTATCACTAATGGAAGTTTAATGACTACATGTTATAAATGGAAATATCACGTAAGTCCTACTAACAAATCGCCAGTCTCTCCTGACAAAAGGAGAATTGATAAGGTCGGCGAGATAAATTCGCTTGGTGTTGGATGCGTGAATGGATGAAAAAATAGTAGGACGTTCGGAAAATTGTAAGAAATGCAGTCGAATGGTAATGCGTGCGCCAGCAGCTATTCGTTTACACCGACAAGAAGTGTCTCCAGCAGCGCTAGGTATTGTGATGAGACTGGCACAGCCAGAGCACAAATAAGTGACCGATTCGACTGTGAGTTCAACGATCCACGCTGGTATGTCAGTGTCAGTTTGCTTACCTATAGTAAGCACCAACTTATACAGTCCCATTGCTTACTTGATAATAACCTGGTGATAATACTTTGCCATATTAAATAACACATCACAAGAGATCATACATTATACATAAGTATGTTTTAGTTGGCTCTTCATGTATGATTGTTAATCAGTCGCATGCAAGTATTTTTTAACGTGTTGCGATAAAATCAATAAAAAAATTGTATTTATCACCGCAGTTCCGGATAAAATTATTATTTGTTCCTTGCGTGTCTTGCATTAAGTTAATGTAACCCCTCATGTAATAAATCAGTGGGAGAAATGGCCTTGCGAAGTGGCAGAGAGTATACACATATCAGAAGTCGATAAATAATGTTGAATTGGCTTTGCCCAGAGATTGATCACCTGTAATGACGTCACGATCTGTGACTGTCAACACTCGACAGCGGCAATTTCTATCTCCTTCTGAATGTACTTTACAAAAGAGCCACCTATAAAAAAAGAACGGGGCCATTACTTGCGGTACCGCTGACATCTCGATATCTGGGCTGATGATTTTGTTTCTCACGCAATTCTCCGAGAATTAATTGGGAAACTTATATATTGGAAACCGATTTATTAACTCCTGCCTGCCTTAAGAGTAAGCAGCACAGATTATTATTATGCGCGTAGAGCACGAACACCTTTCGGTCGGTTTATCTGTACATCTCTGTTAATCAAATTTGCTACTACGATAATGAAGAGAATTTCATTCCGTTCTGAACTCGTTATAAGAAATAAATTTCACTCCGATACAGTTAAACTTAAGCACTGCCGGAGATACGAAGTAGCTGAACTAAAATAAACGCGCAGGTTAGACAGGAAGCCGGTAATTGAGAATATAAATTATACAATCCCAGACGAAAGCATTCGATTCTGCCGCAGCGTAGAATTTTTTTAGCGATTGTCATGTCAATGGCACTTTGATTATATATTTGTGTAATTATAATAACTGTAATTATTTACACTGTAAATACGGTACATCGGAAAATTGCTTTTAAAAACCACACCACATATTCTAAAACTATTCTATTTGTGTCGATGCTAATAGAAAAGAGCAGCTCAAGGAATGAAATATATTCTTCAGTTTGATCATATAACATCTAATGCACTGAGGTCGATTACCCTAGCTAGAAACTAGTTAGAGCACACCGAATTAAAAAAGTAGATTAACAGTTCCGCCCCGAACACTTCTAAATTGGGTTACATCAGCATTACAAATTTCAACTTGAAAGAATTTCCTTAAAAATGAATATCTGAATCCTCATTAATATGCTTTACGTACTTGCCTCACCGCATTAATTACGTGCCTCATTTAAATTCGTAGACAAAAATAACATATTTTGTTTAATGCGGTGAACGAAACGGAGATTAAAAATAGTAGATAAGAGCTTATTTATTTCGCTCGCCGGCGTAGATTGTGTAATAATGACGTGTTACAATTTAACAGGTAAGAATTCCGAGGAATTTACAAAATATTATATAAATCGATAGACTCTAGATAGGGGGCACCGACATATGTCTTCATGAAATAAAAATAAATAAAAGAAATTCCTATAATCATTCATAAAAAGCTTGCGCACTCGTGAACCAATTTATTACGTTTTCAGGTGCCTTAATGCAAAGCTCTTTTCTATTCCAAGTGCTTCTTGTAGTGCAACTTAATTTGATCTACACACTACGCATTTCATGCGACCACATAAGGTAAACTTATTAAAGCAAATGTTGCAGATGGTGTGCACTGCAAATACCGGTTCCTTGAGGAAAAAAATGCCTACTACAAGGTAATCAAATTCTTACCGCGTGCACGTTGAAACAATTCATTCTGTAAGACGAATGAAGTTATGACATATCCCTTTCGTTTAACTTTACCACAACTGATATTTCAATCAAGGAAGAAAACAGTTTGAATTCCCCCTTAATAAACAAACTTAAAACAGTTTTATAAATAAATAATGCATACACATAAAATCTAGAGTTAATTTGCAACTCCCTTTCGGTGTTCCCTCGCGACCATCCGTTTCTAGTGTTAAAATAAACGAAGTTAGGACTTTTAACTTTAAAGATGTTAATGTTGCCTGAAAAGTGGCATTTTAATCCTTGCAGTAGTTATTTCTATCTTTCAGGGAGTTAGTATTATCCAGGAAAAGCGAGATACCTAACTTCTGAGGTACTAGTATCCCTAAATGAATTAATTAGGGTTAGTATCGTCCATAAAATGAAAGAATCTTTACTGATGGGACAGTCACTTGTATTTTAACTACACCAAAGAGAGAAATGCACTTGTTTTTTTCTGTGAAAATAATTGAATTCCTTATAGCAGTAGAATATTAAGTTTATCTGGAGGAAGTGGAGTAAAGATGTTAATAAGGCCTTGCCATTGTTCCCCAGTAAATAAAGCTTGTGTCATCTATGGTGTCACTTGTTTTAATACCACTATTTTTAACCCACGTTTTGTTGTTATTATATTTAACACGCAAATAAAATGATGGTTCCCTTCTAAAGCAAACATTCACCTTAGTTGGTAGGCATATATTAGTCATAACTTGTAATGATAATCAAACATTTTTACTTTTTTGGTTGAAATGCAGATATAATATTTTATAGGAAATGACAAAGTGCAGCTAGTTTGCTACTTAATAAGTCCTCCCATACAAGGTGGTCAATCGTGTTGTCAAAGCATATTGAAAGATTTGAAAAATGTTGTTGCAAATCGATTTTGATTGCAGTGAATCCCTCGAGCATCCTCTGTACAGCTGTTTCGGCCCTGTTTGGGGCCTCATCAGCAGAAGCGTAGCTCGAGACTTCCACTGCAAACCAAACCGACCTGTACAAAGGATGCTCGAGGGATTCACTGCAATCAAAATCGATTTGCAACAATTTTTTTTAATCTTTCAATATGCTTTGACAGCACGATTGGCCACCTTGTATGGGAGGACTTATTAAGTAGCAAACTAGCTGCAATATGTCATTTCCTGTACAAAATTGTGTCAAAAAGTGATCGCAGAATGTCGCGATTCAAACTGTTGTAATGAGAACGTCAATCAATCCCTTTCCGCACACATCCGAATTTACCAACAGACGAAAAATAAATAAGTATGAACTAACACCTTTAGGACAACGTTTCTACTTTTTTGGGTTAAATGCGGTGATGACTTTCACCAATGTAGATGCAATTACACTATTTGATGTAACTAATCTCCTACTTATTGAACTAACGAATTATGGATAATATGTTTACTGTAGGGTGTTAAACAGGAGTTGAGCTTAGCCCTGTTGGAGTAAAATTATTTACCTTTTCTTAACACTTAATTTTAGACGCATTTTAATTGGGAAAAGATAACAGTAATTCTAAATTTCTTAACCATTACAACTTTTCAGGTAAAAGTTTATTCATAACACCGATTAGGAGGTTAGCAACTTATACCAAAAATTTCTATGTGTGTACAATGTAGAATTATAATTCATAGTGTTGCGAATTGTAAGGGATGTTATTTTAGACTTTAATCTCAACCAAAGGTTTATTGTATAGCTGCGGAATCATAAAGTGGAACAAGTCTTATAGTAAAATTTTGTATTTTTCGATAATGTTTCATTTTTTTTATATATATACGACAAAATTTCTTTTCTATTTTATATTATTTAATTATATTATGAACTACGAAGGTTGCTAAGTTACTATATAGTTACCGGAATTGAAAGAAAACAATTAAACTAACATTATACTTGTCCGGCTTTTTGATTCCGCAGACCATTACATTGCGGACCATGGTGATATATATTTTCTATTGGAAGGAAAGGGAGAATAATAGTAACCTTATGACGTCACAATTGTTATAAGTTGCCTGCCTTTCATTTAAATTCATACATGTCATGCTGCTTTAATATCAAAAAATGAAGTTAAACAAATCAGCGTAATAGCTCTTTTGGTATCAACGAGTATAGTTTTGAGTAGAACAGATCTGATCCATATATGCAAAGAATTCCTGCCATATAGCTATGGGAACAAATGGAATTAGATTCAGGTTCACTTCAAGTTCAGATCAATTGCGGATCACTTATGAAACGAAAGCGCATATTATTCTTGGATGCAACATATTACGTTTTCTGTAGAATGCTTTCAGGAAAAATTTTACTTGTTTTTGTTTTGGGGGAAATGTGCCTACACTACGAAATTAATGCTTTATCCAACTCATTTGACGTTTTACTAAAAATGACATTGGTCCTAGCTGCAGCTATGAGTTGAGTTCTTTTGGACATTAAATCAAACTCGAAGGATACATGTTGGATTTGTGTATAGTACTGTAATAGTATTTAGATTAGTTTGTGTTAATATAACATGTGTACAAAAAGTTTTCCCATCTAGTGTGTTGCTCTCATTTTTTTCGCATGTTCACGTATGTTCCTTACTTGATCCGTACCCTAAACAGACAAGTAAACAAACATAACTTAAAAAAATTGTTTTATTGATTTGATTTTCCAATGGTTTTCACATTGGAAGAAAAATCTTTTATGGTTGAATCCTACTTTCGAAACACCCAAAATGGCGAACGGACCTATTCTATTCCTTTGTATTACAGAATTTCAGAAAAACATTCCAGAAACTGTACTTCTGTACCACAAATTTGTTAATCAACTTCAATAGTCTGTACAACTAGTCAGAGAAACTGGCAGTGTGGCTAGAAAACAGTTATCAAGTAGGTCTAAAGTAAGAACTGATGAGGTGGTTGAAAATGTAAGACAAATTATGACTGATGCTCCTCGCACTTCCATCTTTCACTTGCCACAACAAGCCGATCTTTCTCTCGGGACCTGCAGAACTATTCTAAGAAAGGACTTGCAAATGTTCGCTTACCGTTTGACTGCCGTGCATGAATTGCTTCTAGTAGATTTTGAACCAAGGCGAAGATACTGTCATTGGTTTTGAAACAATATTGACAATGACGATTTGTTGGACAAAACTTTCTATTCCGATGAGGCCTGGTTCTATTTACAGGATATTAATTCCCAAAATATGAGGATCTGGAGTACAGAAAACCCTCATATTTTCATTAAAGCTCCACTCCATTCACAAAAGATTGGTGTTTGGATAGGTTTAAGTCGGAGAAGATTGATAGATCCAAATTTTTTTTTAATGGCACACTAACAGCACTTAGATATCGGAAAGAGATTTTGCATCCATTTATTAATCAACTGCATGATGACGAGTTGCATTTTGGATATTTGCGGCAGGATGGTGCAACGGCACATGCTGCTGGAGAAATATGGCAAACATATGGCCTCCGCGTTCTTGAGATCTAACTCCTTAGGACTTCTTTGTTTGGCCCTACTTGAAAAATTCCATTTTTAAAACGCCCGCTAATGATTCACATAAAATTATCCAAAGAATCATCGAAAAGTGTGATGAAGTAAACAATTCTCTCCACATTTTGCGAAATGTGAGAGAAGAGTTAGAAAATGCCTCGAAGAAGACATCTTTTGTGAATTCACGTTCATCGTTATTTTCAATGTTTTATTTTGTTTGATTAATGAAGAACTCTAAACCGATGTTGTACACAATTAAATTATTTTGGAAATTAATTAATTGCAATGGTTTTTTGCAATTAATAACTTGTAACTGTCGAGTCTTTAATTCAAGAAATATCTTTAATTTTGATTGAAATTTTAATTAATGCGCTTTCATTGAAACGTTAATCAAAGCGACTTCTTTGAAGTGGAGCGAAAACGGATTACGTTCCCCATTTCCTAAGGTTTAACTTTCTTTACCTGACATAGGTACCTATTTTTTCAAATTCGTTTTAAGATTTCTGGTCAATTTTTACTTACGAAGAAAAAATGCTCGCATGAGACGAGTTGAAAGAAATCACAAGTTTTGAGAAAACTATACACAATTGTTTTGATTAAATTTCAGTGCCCCTGGAATAAACATAAAAGCGGGCCTTTCATTTTCTCTGTTAAATATATTTATTAATTTTGGATTAATCAGGAATTTTTTGAAGACAAATCTTTTAATAAGAGGGCATTTGTATTTTATTTCGGAAAAATAGGCGTTTCCTTCACAGAGTGATCGCTTGTGTATCGGTTCTTGTGGTAAACATTTCGACTGGGAGCCTGGCGCACTCCTGTAATCCAGCTACTTGGAGGTCGGATTCAGTGGATAGTTTGTGAGGTCAAGTTGTAACCTGAGTATACCACGTTTGGTTTAGGGCGTCCTTCGACTACCTTGACGTCAATAATGGTGTCTTAACAGGGCTCTATATGCAATAGGTGTGCCAATAATGGTCTCATCGTGTCAAGTAAGAAGCCTCTGCCGGCCAAATTGTATCGCCAATAGCACGGAGATTGTACCTAACACGGTCGGGTTACAAAAGTACGCAGCTTGATTAACCTTGGCTAGACCTGGACCTTTTTATTTTTTTTTTAATTTAAATTATTAATTTTAAAAGAAATAATTATTGTTATTTTTAAATCCTAAGTTGTAACAAGAATCATATTTATGTGGAAATATTTTTCTTCTTGCTGAGTTGGAATAGAATAAACTCTTATGATTTTCTGTTGACGTTATGTCAAGGTTAAATGTTAATTTGGCGTTTACTGAACAAGTAAGGAACATACGTGAATATGTGGTGGAAAAATGAGAGCAACATACTAGATGGTAAAGCTTTTTGTACACATGTTACAATTCCCAAATATCAAACTTGCAAAAGTAATTCGGAAAAGATTTTTCTCGTGTTAAAAATGAATCAAAATTTTACAGAACATCATCAACATCAATTGTCTAGTACGTGCAACCAACAGTACTTCCTTCCCCCTTATATCGTTTTCAATGTGGAATCGTAGGTGCTCACCTTTAGATTCTAAACATTTTTTTAGTTCCACAATGAGCATAAGTTTAAAAATAAAATAAAATTATGAATAAATAAAATACCGTATGCAGACAGAAATGACAAAGTGAAATTTTACACAATATTGTGTAAAATGGAGATGGAGCAATTATTAACACAATTGTTGAACATTTTTAAACAATTTCAGATATATTTCCTCCTCTACCTTAAAAAAAGTTTACATTTGTTTGCAGCAAAATTATTGTTCCATTTTGGAGTAAGAAGTTCTCTATTAATTTGACTTTTGTACTTTAATAAGTTCTAGTAAGTGTGAAGATAAAGTTACAATACTTTGTTGCATAAAATTCTACATGTTATGTAAACATTTATTACAACAGTCTGTGACGATTTTATTTTCACATTTTGTTGCAAAAATGTGTAAAACTATAATAAAATCGCTATGAAAAGTTTTCTACAATGATTAAATTATTAACACGTTCAATAATACTATTAGATATGTTAACATCTTACACAAATTGTTAAAAAGTGTTGAAGTGTGATTATTTGAATCTTCTTATTGGCCATTTAAGGCGGATGAGAATTAGCTGGCGTACGTGACTCTACCAAAAAACAAGAACAGACTTGTTTGTCTTTTGCTGCCGCCTGTTTTATTCATAATGAATTTATTCGTGGACAATAAACCATCCGAACGTGAATTCAGTACAGTGCTACGAAATTATCTGAAGGTAAACACGAATGTTTCTAGATTAAATATTCCCTTATCTAATTTTTAACGACTATAAATGACACAAGCCTAAACTTGTCGAGCAAGTGTCAAAATGAGTTATGCTCTATTTCAGCGTGTGAATTTCTTCACAAGATCTGCATGTATCAAGACAAGGTCGAACCCACATCTTTAATTGCTCGATTAAGAGTCAAAAATTGTTATCAGCGGCTACGAACACTTCACCGTGATCTTCTTCCTTAGGGATGTATACAGAATATACAAAACATGGAACCAGTAGTACAATTTGAGTGATTGTTAAGACAAAGTGTGTACTTCGTTAACACAGTTTCAATAAAAATATACTGCAATTAGGTAAAAATTTACTATCCTTTACCGTATTGTGACGAACTAAGGCGACAAATGAGTCATACACTCGCCTAGCCGGCGGCGGCTCGCCATAGTGTCTGGACCCGTTCGAGATAATTCCACCGTCGAAATACTCTAGGGGAGAAGCTGCTGGAAAGCCTCTCCGTTTTAAATACACACGCACGGGGAACTGGAGATCAGATTTCTTTAGTTCGACGTAGAGTTTAGTTACTGCTTGATCGCTCGGCTTGTGAAAATAAATTATTCATAATCTGTTCTGAATAAAATCAGTGTTGAGTTTTGTTAATAAATTAGTTATTAGTCTCATCGAGTATTTTATTTAAAAATAAATCAAAACGAACCCTAGATTCACTACAGTATCAATAACCAAACACTATTACTATATATTATCAATTTCTACTAAATAAATGAAAAAAATCTTCTAAATGAAATAGTATTTAATTCAAAAATTTATATAACATGTTAACACTTTGTCTATAAAATTAATTTACTCAGTTTATGGTAACACATTATTTTATTACACGATTTTCTTAAAACGTGTAATATTTCACTATAAACATTATTCTGCAATCAAATATAAATATTTTCGATTTATTGTAGATGGCTTCATTTTAGTAACAATTTGTGGATATAAATTCTATAATTATGTTAACAAATGCCATTGTTTTCCTCTATGTAGTGCATATAATGTTTAGTTTTGGTAGAGGGTAGCTATGGCAAAACAAGTACAGTGTGTAATAATGTTTTGTTACAATATGAATATATTATTTGCTGCTAAACATCCTCGTCCTTCACAGCAATTTTAAACGCAATATTACGTGAGATCGCCGGTAATAGCGGACCTTTCGCTTCCATAAACCGTAGCAAACTGGAAAGCATAATTTTTGTGCCCCTTCTTAATTGGAGTTGATGGTAAGGTTCTTCGAACGAAGGATATGCGTGTTAATGAGTATTATGCGTATTACCGGGAGCTCAATCACAGATATTTGCCGATAGACGGAAACTAGTTTATATCTTTGGAAGGAATTTCACCAGTATAAACGTGGGAATGAAATTGCCAACAATTTCTAAAAACGACGTGTTATATGCGTATTAATTTGATAGGAGTATTAGATACCAGAGGATTAACCTTTTTTCAAGCCTATTTAAATATTCATATTACTAGCCGAGTTGGTAAATAAATATTGTTACGTTTTCCTTTATAGATAAAAAGAATTTATAATATAATTATATGTTATAGTTCAACTGTGGCATTTTTACTACGTATACTTACCGCATTCCGCATGCAACATAAAAATTCTTTCCCCTAAAAACTAATTTAATTATGAAATTAAGTTAATTCATTCAGTACAAACAGCCGCTTTGTTTCCTAAACATCGTGAGATTATTTCTTATTGTTTACGTGCTTTGAATTTCGCGCTTCGTTAAGTATGAAATACTTACTTAGGTAGAAATAATTTCAGATTGTTATCTTTAAATCTAACCAACACGAGCGACACTCGGGGAATTTAGTTTCCGTGAAGGCCGTAACATTCTTCCTGAAATAATTTCCGTTTTCAACGTGCATAAAACTTATTGTAAGTAACTTAAAACGAAGGGGATCAGATTTGATTGATTTAATGTTTGCGAAGAACGGAAAACAATTACATCATCGCAAACGAGGGTAATTTAGAGGTCGAAGGAGCGCATCTCAATTTAATACAAAGTCAGATGGTGGAACCTCAAGCATGTTTTTAATGATGGGTTGATTGTTCTATATTATAAACTGCAGCTGTTATAAAATATTTATGTCTCGTCAACTTATTTTTAGTAAGAAAACATCTCGAAGATTCTAAAATATTCGACCCTATTTTAGGGAAGTCATTAACTTTTAATAAGTGTTGGCAGAATTAAATTATTATTAATTAATAATTAATGAATGAGGACAAGCATCCTAGAGATTAATTGCAGAATATTTCTTTGTAGAATCTCATCGTGGGCATAACAAATAAGCGCACACGTCTAGGTTAATTTAAGAGAATTTTAGTAAGTTTCATGGTTGAAACTAGTTTTCGCAACGTGTCATTAAAAATCCTCTTCTTCAAGTGTTCATTCATAGTCATTGCGAAACCGGTCTCGTAGATTTATTTAATCAGGTGATAATTCCATTTGGTAAGAAAACTAGAATTATATGAGCGACCGGATGTCATTGGCTTTTGTAAAGTGCTTCAATTTAAGAGGAAAAGAAAAAAAACTCTGCGCATATAACTGAAGAATTGATTTTAAATTAAATTCTATTTCTACCGCACCATTAAAACATTACCATAATCATTAGTAGTGTCTATTCGTAACCACGATTGATCACTGAGAGAAATAAATAATTCGTACTTTCCAAAGTGATAACATGCTTTGAATCATTGAATTTACACTGGATGTTACTAAAAATAGCTTCTGGACTTATAATAACTCTTCGCATTAACCTCTGAACTGCGGAAACTTTCAGCGTTACAATTTTTCCAAGAGCGATGCAGCGCGTAGAGTATTTTTCTTTATTTAAACGAGAACTAAATTTATAGGAGTTAATAAACTCTGATTTAGAGCTGAAATGTTCCGCTCTATTTAATACTAAACAAAACTACAGCCTCCGGGTACTAGACCACTTTTCAGCGTAGTCCACTGAAAAGAAAGCGCGGCACGTAACCCGTCGTATCAAAGGAAATTACGTCCGATGGACAAAGACGAAAGATGCGCGGCATGTCAGGCTGGAAGCACGGATTGAAGTAATAATCACCCAGATAAAAATTAAGTTGCAGTTGATGACCATTTAAGTAATGCAGTATATAATTGACAGGAGCGGACCAGGTGAGGTTTCCAGGCTTGATGAGGTCGGTTTCGCGAGTAACTTCACAGAAGAGCCACTGCACTATTGGTCATATCCTGTATTTAATTGTGCGCTTTTCATTTATTTATTGGTTTATTTTTTCTGCATTCATTACGTAGATTCGCCTGGCGTAATAAACTTGCTTGTTTTGTACTTCTTGCCAACTTGTTCTCTAGTACTAATAACAATTTCTTATCACTTTTCACATTAATAATTATTGAAGTTAATTTATGATATGCAGAATTTATTTTCTGTTCGCTTGTCACCAATTACTTTGGATGTTGCAATTTAAAACTGATTATTCAAGCGATAAACAGTAAGTGACATCTCCTCACAGCTTTCAGAACAGAAAAAAATACTCGAAGCAGACGTCTTTTTCTAGCTTTCTTTTTCGATTATAAACCCCCCAGCAGACTAAAATATAAACGACCTTATTAATAAGGAATAAAATCCAACGCACCGTTGGATAAACACGTGTTTCACAAAAACGCTTTAAATCACCAAGAAACTATCTAACTAACTCCACGCTAATGCAGTTTACAACCGAACGTGATTTAGTGGTCAAGTTCTGTTAAATCTAGCGTTCAGCCATTAGATTAGATAACGAACGGTGTAATAATTATTTAGTCAACCGTGGTGAACCTCATAAGATGTTTACCGATGACAGCTTGATTTGCTAATCGTCCCTATAATACGAAATACTGGTTGGCTCAACACATCTGATGATGTTACATAATGTAATCTCCAGTATGTGAGGGCAAACATATCCGACGATAATATATATTAAAAATTAAACACGAGAGATGTTGTTAACACTTTCCTCAAATGTATTAATTTTATGAATGATTTTGATCCTGTAGATCACTTTTCATAAAAGCAGACGCCTCTATTTAGCTTCGAAGAAAACTTTCGACCTATTTGCTTTTGAAGTCATAGCAAACAAGATGTGTAATTGTTATAAGGCGTCTAAAGTACTTCAATTCCTTTATCTCCTCAGAATATTCTATCGTCTTTGAAGTAATTACTTCTGAAGTTAGTTACAATAAATAGCTCTCGCGAGAAAGAACTCAGACACATAAATAACAGGAGAAAATTCATATCTCAGCGCGGAATGGAATGGAATCGCAAAAACGCAGTTAATTTTTAAAGCAACAAATAAATTATGGCATTGATCACGATCGAAAGAATGCAGCAGCAGTAGCTCGCTGATAAATTATGTTTTGACATTTGACCGGTGTTATTTAAGGCGATGAAAACAAATTTAACGAGAGTACATCGCGACCAATTGAACAGTAGACGCAACAAAACGAACAAAAGAATTGAAAACGTTGTTAGAAATAACAGTCGGGAAAAAGTCACTACGAACTAGATAAACAAACGCAAGAAACTCATCTAGGACGCAACACGTTTTATGAGAAAATAAACTCGATTTAATCTGTATATTTTCTTATTATTATTTATGAATAAGGACGAACGACGTTGTGGACGCTAATGGAATAACGTAGTTGGAATACACAATAGTATATTTAATTAAATTTACGTGCTATAATAAAAAGAAATGGAATGCGAACGATTTCAAGACTCATTTCATATACAGTAAAACCTCTCTTAGGCGGACACCTACCGTGACCAGCAAACTGTCCGCCTATTACAGGTGTCCGCTTAATAAATAGATTAGATTAAATTAGATAAAAGGGGAATTAACAACTATCCGGCTAGTAGAAGTGTCAGCCATGGGAGATGTTACTGTACACACATAAAAACCTGAAGTTCATTCGAACACTTTTTCCATTCTTTTTCGGTGTTCATCGTGTACATCCGTAACTAGAGCGAGACGAAGTTGGCACTTGCCACGGGCTCCTAATGAACTGAATTGGGTTGAAGTAGAAACAAGAAACCCACATAAATTATGCAATGTAAAATCCCAAACTATATTAATAAATTGTGATCCCACGTCAAAGAAACGAGATATACAAAAGAGAAAAGGCATTGAAAAGAACAAAGGAAAACTTAGTGGAAATAAAGTGAAACTAGAAGTAGCGGAAACAAAAAACCTGTGGAATATAGCAACTAGGAACACGAATGAAAAGGCAAAGAAAAAGGACAATAAATTTATAGTTATAAGGCTGATCAATTATGAAAACAAAGATAGCACAAAAAGGAAATGGTGGAAAGAGCAACATGTGATGCAGAAATTCTAAATCGAGAACAAAAACTATAACAAACCACCAGATAAATGGAGAAGTACAGAAAAAAATACGAGGTTTAACTTGGAGGTTTCCATGCTCGTTGTCCATAATTGAATTAGCTTCCAGTTGGAACCGCATCACGACTGCTTCTACTGCCGACGTAGATCCCTCGTGACTCCAGAATACCCAGATGTTGTGGTTTCCCTGAAATCTACAAACCTGATAGACCTTTAGGTCCCATAATCAGCGTAATCAACTCACCAATCTACAAAGTCTCCAAATATCTAGCACACACCCTCAAAGCTTTTGCAGGGAAAAGTGAAAGTTTCATCCTCAATTCCCGGCACTTCGTTAAAAAAATATCCTTAGACACTCCAGGAATTCTGATTAGCTTCGATGTAGAATCTCTTTTCACCAAAGTCCCTATTCCCGACACCATCACAATCATCCAGTAACTGTTCAGAGTCCATAACCAACCAATGTTTAACCTTAACTTATTTCATGTTCCGCGATCAATATTACAAACAGGTATCAGGCACAGCAATGTATTTTCTCCTCTCTCCCCAATGGTAGCAAACATTTTTATGGAGGCATTCGAACAAGCTCTTACTCCTTTCTCCCTTAAACCCAAGTGTTGGTTCAGATTTGTTGATGATAATTTTGCAATTCGACCATACGGTAAAGTATCCCTGAACCACTTTTTTGAACACCTAAATTCCAAACATCCTGACATTTGTTTCACTTTAGAATACGAAATTGACGGTCACTCACCTTTCTTCGATATCTTGGTAAGCAGCCTTCCAAACGGTAGATTTCTTTTCCTTCATGACCAGAACCCGTGTGCAAAGGATGCACGGGGGGCACCGCAGCCATTTAGGTTCGCTCTAGTTCTCTTACCGTAACCATTCAGTGAGGCATGTCCCCTGCACCAGCTAGTACAGGTTTTTCACTGATTGCGTGTTGAAATTTTCGGGAACTATCAGATGTCCGAATATACGCTGTCTGCGATTTGCCAGCGCATCACATCTACACAAAATTTGCATTGCTGTCTCTGGTTATCCATTGCAGAGTATGCAGTTTAGATCCCTATTGAATTTACCGATTCTCCACAGATGCTCCTTAACACTCAGGTGTCCTGTTAGTAACCCCGTGGTGATCTTGCTTAAAAGTAATGGGGCGATGTCCTGGTCTGTTATGTTCCTCGCTTATCTAGTCACTAAAAAAGCCCCGAATAGCATTCTTGGTTATTCCTAGGACAGGTTCAGGGCTAAGGTATGCCATATCCGCACCCTGCCTGGCTAATTCATCGGCCCGTTCGTTGCCGATAATACCCCGATGACCTGGTACCCACACCAGCGTGACGCAGTTTTATTGGGCCAGGTCATTGAGCTCACTTACGCAAACGGTAGATTAGGACACTCTATGTATCGCAAACTGACCCATACTGATCGATAACTTAAGGGCCACTCGCACCATCATCCTTCTCAAAAACAATCAGTCAATGACTTACTAGTTAGCCGAGCCTTTGCCCTATCAGAACACGCTTCTCTTCAAACTGAACTGAACTACGTAACAAAAGTCCTACTCAACAACAACTACAGCAACACGATGTCCAAAGATCCATTTGCCATCATCTCATCCCAATTCCACCACGTTCTAAACTTGATGTACCAATCGCTACAGTTTACCTACCTTACATCCACACGCCCTAACAGACCAATGCCCACTCAGCGTTCCGATCCACTGACCCCAACGACCACTATAAATACCATGACACCGGACATACCTACTCAGACTCATCGACTAACGAGAAGTAGCTGCAACACCTCCAGCAACAACAGCAACCCTGAGGAAGTTCTTATGCATTGGAGAACGAGAGAACGAAACGAAAAATACGAGGTGTTATTGAAAAGTTTTAAGTCTAGGCTTCTAGTTTAAAAGGCAGAACTTAGAGGCTATTGTGATGGATCTCCTTCAACGTATTCCCCTTTTGAATGTACACATTAACTCCAACAGTGTTTCCACTATTGGAAGAATTCCTGGAAATCTTTTTTCTTAAGGGTATTAAGAATCCGAAAATTTCAATTTAGGAAATGTTGAATTTGGCCAAAAATTCTGTGATCGGGAACACACGTTGAGCCGGTGCGTTGTCGTGATGGAAGATCCAACTTTTATTTCGCCAAAGTGTAGGCCTTTTTTTTCGCATATTTTCACGCCAACGCTGAAGGACACTTTTATAGTATTCCTGGTTGACTGAACTCATGACGCACGTTATCCGTAGAATCAAAAATTCGTCAAGAACCTAAAACATGTCTTCACTCACCAGGATGTCACTCTCTACTGAACAAAAATATGATGGGATCTTTTCAGAATGTTTTAAGGACAAAACAAGCCTCCCTTACTACACCTGCAGACAAACCTTTTTTTATAGAGGTTTAGAGAATCTTGGAACGACACCTCCGGATACATCAACCCCGGAGGCGTGTTGGATTCACCTCTGCATTTCTACATGGGGCGCCTACCAACTAAATTCTTTTCCTCTTTCAACACTCTATGCGGGAGGGACAGCCTTCCGGCATTACTTCCCCCGCACATGTTGCCCTTCTCCTCTTGCGCGTCTTCTTCTATCCTCTTCCATCCTCATACATCCTCTTGCCTCCTCCTCTGTCCTCTTCATCCTCTTGCCATCCTTTTCTCCTCCACCTCTCCTTATCTCCTTCCGTCTTCTATCCTCCACCATCACCTATAGTCCGTCAGACAAACCTAATCCCGCCTATTTGAACAGTAGCGTCAGCTGCCTTAAAACTTTCCACTCACACCTCGTATTAGGAATAAATGAAACATTATTGAGTAGATATAAGATGATAGCGCTGATAACAAGGAATCCAGTTAATGACAGAATTATCGAGATAATACTAATCCTAAATGAAAACAAACTTGCAATTATATACCTCAAAAGAAGCAACCAAGATTGGATTTAAAGAAACCTTTTAACCACATTGAATAATGTAATGAATATAAACACCAGTTTAGATCACGACATCTCGTGGCCAATTCTTGACTTAAAATTGTGTAAAAATTGACAAATAGTAACTAGCTATTGATTTACTGCAAAATAAATCGTCAGACATTAACGCTATTATAGCATAATTTGGAAATTTGTCGCAAGTCGGTTTTGATTTTGATGGTATTCTCTTAACAGTTGTTTCGGCCCTTGTTAGGACTTCTTCAGCAGAAGAGTAGCTCAAGAATTCCACTGCAATCTCGTCAATCTGACTGGCGCAGTAACGAGTATACATATTTCTGATCGTAAGTAGGTAGGTCGATGAGATTGCTGCTACTCTCATGCTGAAGAGTCCCCAAAAAAGACGGAAAAGATTGTCCAAACTATTCAAGTGCAATTGAAATTTCTGGGTAATGAATACAGTTTAAATTTCTTTTTTCATACTAATAGGGATCTCAATACGAAAGTTGTTTCTGCTTCTGTCAACTGTGGATATGATAGAATGATGGGGAAAATGGCATAGAAGAATTAAATGAAACCGGGGAGATGTTGATAGAGTTATGTAGATTGTTTCAGCTTAAAATACGAATCCTATTTATTAACAAGAATTATCATATTACCAAATAAGAAAGTGAAAATCAAATAGATCATATTTGTATGAGCGAAGGACAAACGAATTAAAAAGGAACTGATATAGAATCAGATCACTATGTTCTAGAGTCAAAGATAGTTAGATTAAAGAAGATCAGAGAAGAATATACCTAAAAGGAGAAACAGGCGAAGTTCAACATTAGAAAATTAGAAAACGTAAGTGTTGGAAAGAAGCTTAAAGGTCAAGTATTTTAGACGCTAGAGAAGAAAACTGGATACCTCGTATATATTTTATTATACAGACTGAATATCTCCCAAGAAAATTTTTATTTGAAAAAACGCAAAAACAGGTCGATTTATAATCTAAGGCGGATGCTTTTCTATCCTCCACCCAACTGTCATACGTCATCCCCCTCCCTTCCAGCTCTCTATCCAATACAATTTAAATAGTGAATGTTCTATGAGTGGCATATCATTGAAAAGGTAATTTTATAGAGAATTCATTAATGTGAATATGAAAACCAAAAAATTTAGCACCCTCTTTCGAGAAAAAATATTTTTACATAATCCAAAGCTGTGGCATTTCATAACGAATTATGGATAATATGTTTATTGTACTGTGTGAGTTTATCCTTGTTAAAATAAAAGTATTTAAACATTTTTAACACTTATTTTTAGATGCATTTTAACCGGGAAAAGATAAAAATATCGCTAAATTTGTTGAACATTTCAACTTTTCAGGTAAAACTTTATTCATATTTTAAACCGATTGGGAGGATAACAGTTTGTTCCAAAAATTTTTATGTGCACACATAACTAATTTCTTATTTACTTGACGTGCTCAAATGTGCGTCAACATAATAATATTTGAAATATAAAACCTTATTGGATGTGATCTAATGAATAAAAATTTAAATATAAATTAATGCAATTCAAAGACCTTCACATCATATGAGAAAGAAAAGCTAAAAGCTGCAAAACTCTCACGAACGTTACAGTACTGTAATATTTAATACATAATGTTTTTATAAACAAAAATAATTTACTGTTAATTGCGCCATTACTTACTTAATCCATTTATTCCACCATTAAAGTATTTAATTGGTTTTATAGTTGTACATTATTACCGTAATAGCCCCAGCGTTGTTACTATAAATAATACTGTATAAATGAAGAAAATTTTCATATTTTACATAACCAACTTACAGCCTGCAATTATCAGGGTGTGGATTATTATCAATCAAGGTACGCGTTCAAGTGCCACCTTAATGGTAGCTTTCAGAATGCGTTTAAAATCTGTGAACACTTCACAATCTTGCTTGGCTATCTGATACGCGTGTGCTTAAAAATTCAAACCAGTTTTCACAAAACCGATCGGGAGTAAATCTGTTTGAACGTCCACTTCTTAAAGTTAACATTAAAAATGATACGATCGGGATCGAGTTAATATCATCCATTTGCGTTTGAGTTCGCGGTTCTTTAAGCAGCTTAATTTTATGTATGGCGTTATAATCTGCTGAAATACGAAGATCTAAGTCGCATAATCATTTCGAGGAAGCCTAGGAACTAGGCTCTTGTATGAGGAGGTGTTACGAGCCAAGTAAACAGAATACTCTCTCCTCTCATGAGGATATACGATGTATATATGTTTGTGTACACACGAGGATGCACAGAGTAATGCAAATACGAATTTAACATAATATTATGAAATCGTTTGCCTTTATTTTAATTAACTTTACAAGATGATCACTAAAATATGTAGAACCCAAAAAGAATTCGGGTTTTTGAAACCGGTTCGACAAATTAATTTGAATATAATTTTGGACTTAACCTAAGAAGATTTATTAAATAAAGTTAGTATTGATTAAAAAAGAATTGACTGACTCGTTTCTGAGAATATCGGATAATGGATTGTCTTTTTCGGCCGAGGGAGGCTCGGGCATTTCATGATACGAATTAAATCTGAGAATATCTGGAATGGATCGGCTGAATAATTGATTGATCTGCACAGTCATTTTCTGCTTCTGGTTTGTTTTAGCCAGGAAAGCACCGAAAGCCGATTTAAAAAATTTATTTAAGTGTAATCGCTTTTTTCAATTTCGAGTTTTGTTCTTTTATGCACGCAGACGTTAATTGAAACGAACAATTGGCGTAATGCGCATTAAAATCCGATTTTAAAAATTCGCAATCAATTTCCGTATGTAGTACGTAATGCAGTTTGCCTCAAAACCGACCGCCCCTCTCCCCCATTTGCAGGAACAAATACCCATCATATTTCTGCTTGTGCCGATTCGGCTCTATTTGTGCACAAAAATTCAATAAAAATTCTGATAAGCAAATTCCGCCAGTGATGTGAATCATATTCGAAGCCGAATCCGACCTTTAAACAGATTGATTTGGCTGTAACTATTCGAAATCGTTTCACAATAAAACAAAAATTTGTTTCTCTGTGCGTCCTGCTTTGATTTGAAAATAACAATATTCAATATGACATTACGTTCAAAGGATGACAGGAAACCTCGTTGGTTTCACGTTCAGAAAATTAATGTTATATTTCCGTTCTTATTTTCGATTCGAGGATTTCGTTCATTCTCTTGTCAATAAATTGAAGTAATTTTTTTAATATCAAATCAATCAACCCCGTACATACATAAAATCAAAAGATTCGAAACAAAATATCGTATTACACAGACGTTCATATCTCCGGTTCATCATCTTTCTCAGTGCAGTGTGGAGGCTTTCTTTTCAAATATATCGAACGATTAATTAATTTTATCTTGCCGTTGGTATCGCAGCTCATATTACAGCAGAAGTCGGACATTCTTTAATTTTAATCGGTAGCGATAATTACAGCGATGAATATTAATTCGGTTTTGATAAACGATTGGTAAATTATCTAAACAATCATCAATTGTCGGAACGAATTAACGTTTGCGTTAACTTTATTGTTTCAGATGGTGCAGTCAACAATCTCGAGTTAAATCCTTTGAGGAAATCCGTAAGTATGTACCCAACCTAATTAACTGTGATTCCTGCACGAGAAAAATGGAGCAATCGCAACGTGCAAACTAAATTTAATTTAAACTATTCAATTTCCTGCGCGTGTTTGAATTTGTACAGTTTAACGCAATTAATTGTGTGTCAAATATAATTGCAACGCGCATTTATTTTAATGCGAAAATAAATCGAATGGGAATAACGTAATAAGATAAATTGTTTAAATGTTGTGCACATTTTGTGCCCGAAAATGTATTGGCACTACTTGCTTGTGTGTGTGTGTGGCTCGGGAATCCCTCTCGGAAATTGGAAATGCGAAATCAAACAGTGGAGGAAATCGAAAAAGATTGAGGGTACATTCTAGTCGATAATTCTCTGATACTTTGTGAATGACTTTTTTTCTTCGACGTTAGTATTGCGAAACGGGTATCGGTAACGGCTTCAAAGTCGTCTTCGCTTTACTGAAGTTTCCTTCATTAACAGAACGTAGCCAATAAGACTCAGCGAAAGAGTTCCTGTTATTTCAAAAAATCAGTGGAAGAAATACAAATAACTATCAAAAGCCAGGACCGTAATAAAACACTATTGTTATTGTATCAAAAAATGTTTGTTGAAAGTGTAATTAAGTCGGGTGTTTTAGGATGCTCCCCCTGTTCCTTCGTTATGAGAAGCATCCTTCAGACTAGTCTCCAGTAGGTAACAGCCGGTCACATTAGGCAACCAATCTTTAATAAATATCAACAATAAATAAAGCACTTTGTCGGTTTTGCTTCATCAAGTTCTCGATTGTCTCGGTCTAAACGCCTCATCATTACTCGCATCAGCGCCTCTAAAATTGTTTTTCGTGTAAGATAATAGAACATGATAAATACTCGTCGGGTTTTAATTGGATGCCCCGGTGCATCCACAAACATGTGTTTTCCGAGGCACTTAATAGCCCCCTAATTAGTTGTTAATATTTATTTAAAAAATTGCCGTGAAGGCGGTTTGTGATTAGCCGCCTTCGAAATTGCTTTTTACAGGAAATATCGCATGATTATGGGTTCTCGTGTCTCCAGTGAATATTAATTTTCTTTGTAGGACTTTACGATTTAATGCGCGGTGGATAATTACAACTTCTTTATTTTTATTACAGGACTTTAATCAAATTTTAAATGACGCCGCCGACTATGGATTTTTTCCTCGCGGCGCTTCGTAACGAAAGTGTCACAGGATGTTGAGATTGAATCTCCAGCAAATTATGTGTATGCACACCTGCTATATTGCAAATTATGTGTATGTGTGTAGGGATTTGATATGCAGTTCGAAAAATTAATGTCCCTTCCTGTCATATAAACTTAAAAACGTTTGCTCTTGAATCATAAAACAAAGGAAACGAATAAATTGAACCTTCTTACGAAGAACACATAGGAAATACGAAATTCAAATTTATACCAAGCTTACAAATAAATAAGACTGCTATAATACAAATATAATTCATATAATATATTATATTATATATAATTATGAATGCATAGTTTTGGTCATATTTAAATCACTTCCAGTTTGTATTAATATTAGATCATTGCTAGGTAAAGTTCTCGAATTAACCAATTTTTTTGTATAATGAAAACACTGATGTTTTAATTATTACAGAGACGTGGCTTAATCGAAATATCACGGATGATTTGAAATATAATTGGTTATAAATTTTTGAGAAAAGATAGAAACACTCGTGTTGGTGGTGTTGGTATTTATTTTAAAGATTGTTTTAAATATTCTATTATTGACACTAGTGATGTTATTGAGCAAATGTGGATATCCCTTCAATTATATAACAATAATAACAAGTTCGTAGTTGGCGCTGTTTAGAAAGTTTCTCAAGTGGATTATAATTTTTTTCTGGATGAATTAGAAAATTCCCTTGCCATTACCCTTCCCTATTCAGAAAACATATTTTGTGGAGGTGACTTCAATACAGATATGTTAAAAGTAAATAACGTATTTGCTCAATATTTTCTGAAATTTATGGAATCGGTCAATTTCAAACAACTAATTAACCAGCCTACACGTCTCATTCATAACTCAGCCACATTATTAAACCTATTATTAGCTATCGATAATACAGACATTTTAGAAGCAGGTGTGTGAAGTTTCTGACCATGATTTTATCTTTTGCACTTTTCCGTTGCTTAGATGTCCAGACATGCCTATAAATCGAACTTATCGTAATTACAATAATATAAACTGGGAACTTTTTATACCTTTTCAACCTATATTTTTTATTGATAATGTCAATGACAAAATCTCTTTTTTTAACTCTAGTATTTGAAACTTGTTTAATAGGCATTCTCCTTTAATTACTCGACACTTTACTAAGACGTTTAAAGCTAAAGCAAAATTCCGCTTATCAAAACTAACACAGGATTGGGAATATTATAAATCATTGAGAAATCTGACCTCGAGAACTTTTAGATTAGAAAAAAAGGCATATTTAGAATATATTTCACCTACTCAGAAGTCTAAAAGACTGAGGAAAAGTCAAATCACCTAGGTATAAATAGTAAACACCCTGCTTCTTTGCCTGTACATTTCGATGATTCACAACAAACTTAATGATTTTTTCATTAATACTTTGCCCAGTCCAACGCTTAATATCTTTTTATGAAAGTAACCAATTGAATGATAAATTTGTCCTTCAAACAGTAGATATTAATCCAGTTCGCATGCTTTTAAATCGCTTTAAATCCACAGCGAGTGGCATTGATGGTATCAGTATACTTATGATTAAGATGTGTTGTCCAATGATACTCCCGTACCTCAAACATATTTTTAATTCTTGCATTCTCGAATGCACAGTTCCTGAATGTTGGAAACATACAGTTGCCACTGCCTAAAGTTAAGAACCCCGAAGTTATAAAAGATCTGCGTCCAATAAGCCTGCTTCCTGTCTTATCAAAACTTTTTGAGAGTATAATCGCACAACAGCATAAGAAGTATATCAGTAATTCGGATATTTACCGAATGTGCAATCAAAAGTGGTTACAAGTGTTTAAAAGTAACCGATGATATATTGCATGCTTCCGACAATTCTTACTTTATTGGATTTCAGAAGCCACTTGACAGTGCAGCATTATCTCTTGTGTACTATTTTGAAATATACTGGTATTAACGATAATGCGACTAATTTAATAAAATCATACCTTAAAAATCGTAAGCAAAGTGTCATTGTTTGTAATCGTATATCCACTCCCCTTCTGATTTCCGAAGGAGTACCACAAGGTTCTCGTTTGGGTCCTTTGTTATTCAATTTATATACTTTCAGATTTCTATTTAGTATCAACTGCTCGGCTCATATGGAAGCAGATGATACGCAGCTATATTTTTCTTCCAGGCCAGCGGATTGCAATGGTGAAATATTAAAAGTGAATGCGGATTTGGAAGCCTTGTATTTGAACCTTCAACTGATCCAATCCCTCTTGCTAATGACAGTCCTTGCAACAGTTTCTTTCTCACCCCTACTAATGTACACGAAGTAAGCTCCATTCTGTTAAGGCTCAAAAACACAATCAACAGCATTCCTTTAAAAATTATTTGTCGTCTTCCTGAACGGGTGGTGAATGTTCTTGCTGATTTAATAAATATTTCGTTTTATGAAGGAAAATTCCCCACATGTTTGAAAATAGCAGTAGTTATTCCCATACACAAAGGAGGCTCTGAGCTTGGCTGCCCCAATTTTCGACCAATATCTCTTTTATCAGTTTTCTCGAAAATCATTGAGACTATCATTAAAATTAGAGTTGTAAATTACTTCAATACGCATAAATTAATTGCTTCTTCACAATTCGGTTTCCAATAAGAGAAGAGTACTCAAGATGCCTGCTACGACCTTCTTTCCTACACGTACGAACACTTGAAAGCAGGAAATCATGTAGCCACAGTCTTCTGTGACTTAGCCAAAGCATTTGACTGTGTCACTCATTCTATTCTTTTACAAAAGCTATCTTCAATGAGATTCCGTGATAAAACCCTAAAATGGTTTTCATCTTACTTAAATGAACGCTCTCAGGTGGTACAGGTTACTAATGGCAACGAACTTGGTACCTCCAGTTTATTATATTTAAAACACGGGTACCCCAAGGATCAATCTTGGGTCCCATTTTATTTGTAATTTATATAAATGATTTGGCTAAAATCAACACAAGTGCTAGAGCAACCTTGTTCGCGGATGATACGTCTTTCACGAGACAGGCATCAAGTATTATTGAATTCTTGGAATCTACAATTAATAATGACTTATCCGCAATTCAAACGTGGTTTGATAGTAACAAACTATCTCTTAATTTAAAATAATTCTGTATAATAGCCATAGACAGTTGGACATTCATGTTAAAGATAGATAACATTAAATTTTTAGAATTACATATAGACGCTCCTTTAAAATGGAAACACCATATCTTATCTTTGGCAAATAAATTAGCATCAGTATGTCACGCCTTAAGAGTGGTGTCGTCCGAGATAGGACCTGTTGAGACAAAAGATGTATATCATTCCTTATTTGAATCGCAGATATGGTATTTATTATTGGGGCTTCTCTTCTAAAGAAAATTTAAATATATTATTTAAGCTTCAGAAGAATGCAATCCGTACCATATCATTTTTAGAATATAAGCTCACTGTAAACCTCTTTTTATACGAAAACAAATATTAACATTTTTTTCTTTTTTCATACTGGAGGTCGTCTCGTTGATCTACACGGCTCATTCCCAAGCGTAAACATATACATAAATATTACACTCGAGCTGGCAATAACTTGACACTGCCACTACCTACCTCCTCATTGTGCAAAAACTCTCCTTATTATCTCGGTAGAGTTTTTTTTTAATAGACTACCAGATCAAGTTAAGAATTCGGCTAACCTTAAAATCTTTAGAAAAACAGTAAAACGTTTTCTCATAGATCAAGCGTTCTACTCTACTGAGGAGTTTCTTATCTGTGATGTTGCTGATACCATTAGATTGCGGTCTGTGATGTAGATGTTCGATTTTAATTTGTTTGTTAATTTGTCCTTATCCTTTTTTCTTATTTTTTAATGACACAGTGTTTTTTTTCCTATACACTTTACTGTATAGAACATTACCTTTGTAATTAGGCTTTTTGTTGCTATCGCAAGATGGGTTAATAAATTCTATTCTATTCTATTATTTTTTATTTATTTCATATTACGACAATCACAATTTAAAGCATAAAACACCCAGTATTACAAGCCTAATGCAAAATGTTTCATGCTTTAAATTGTTACGGGGGTACTGTCTTCTGTTGAAACTTATTTTAGTCGGATCTGATTTAAATGTCCCAGCAGGGTGACGTTTGCATGCCATCGCCTTCGTACTAATAAATTTAAAAAATGCTTGGATGAATTAAAACGTTTGAGGCAGGTTATTACAGTGGCGTTCCCTTCATTAAATAAGTTTCACCGTTAACTTTTATATAATAGTTTTATTGCTCTGGGTAATAAACACCATAAAACATACGAAAACGTGTCATGAAACGATTGCGACGAACTCCATATCCACTGGAGCGACGTACTTTTTGAGGTCATTTTTAATTAATAATAAATTTTCCTAAAGAATTTTTTAACATTTTTCTCACAACCTATGATTTAATTACGTTCACATGTTTTTTTGACAGTTTATATAAGAATCTCCTGAGTTACTTTATAAAAGTGCACTCTATATACTGAGGTTCGCAATAATCTTAAGCGATAACTGTAATTAAAGTAGATTGAGAAAATTGAAAGCAAACAAATTGCATTACATTGAAATTTTTTTGTTAATCGCATACTGTGCTTCACTTCAATTTATAAACATGCATATCAAAAGTGCATAAAAATTTTTGCGCAAAAATCTTAATGCACTTTTGATATGCATGTAACAAGTTACACGGTGCGTTTTATAAAAAAATACGATCTTGTTAATGTCAGTTTTAAGATGTACGACTTAGTTTATCATACGCATATTAAATTCTCTCTTAACCGCATGCTATTAAGTATTAACCTTAACATTGTGTAGGAAACCTGAAGTTGGGATTAAATTAATACGCCGAACTATTAAATTACGGCTTGCATAGTATAGGACTATTTGCTTTAACGTTATAAAACCGATTGCATGACTTGGCCGTTTTGCCCGCATATGTGTTTTTGCTTGTACATATTCCGCACATGTTTATTATAGATTCCTTATGCGAGCTGACGTAACATGCTATGGTTGAATTTTAATGGAAACAGAGATCCAATTACTTCGATTTTTTTCTAAATGTAATACATAACACAGTTAACTATTACACAGACTTGTTTAAAAAGGTTATCGCTAGGTACATAGACTTCAGCTAACCTACAGAATACGTACCTAATATTGTTTAACGAATTCAAATATAATTGCTAAGTCTTGAAAGTAACGGCTCCAATTAACTGATTATAATCTTCTTGATTTAAAAGAGAAACATTTTTGTATGCAAGTAAAATTTATTTAATCGGAAAATCGAAATGAACTTTATGAAACGAATTCGAATCGAAATATCTCCACATTTAAATTTCCCCAAGTTTCGTCCCAGAATATGAAGTAAATTACCATTGTGGAAGTTCGTAATTTACGAGCTTTTGTTTCGCTATTATAAACTGTTACGGCATTTCAGCGGAGCTATTTACTAGACGTTTCCGCGACCTTAAAATCTTAGGCCATTATGTACTGCCCGTCTTGGACTTCCTGCAAACTATCCCAGGAAGTTACGTATTCCAGTTCTGAGCGGACATGATTTAATGATATTCTAATTATGAAGTGAGATGAGCTTCTAGTGTAGTTTTAACTTAAAGCTAATAGCACAATCCTAGAAAACTTTACTCCTTGGACTTGCGTTACACTTTAATTAATTAATTAATTGCGAACTTGCAATCACTAATTAAAAACAATTTTAATCAACACCGCAAGTACATTCATCATACATTTTTTCGTATCAATTTTTGCTGTCTAGAAATTCTAAGCCAAAAATTGACGCCCACCATGGGGCTACACAGTAGTAATATTTAAAATGAAGTGTCACCCCTTAGTGCAACAACGCAAAGTTAGCATACTACAGATTTTTTTTATTAATTATTACTAATTAATTAGATATGATAATGAATTTAGACTTTCAGTGACGTGAGAATGAATGTAGGGCAGAGCATAATTACAAAAGAAATTGTTTCTTCAAATTAAAGTAAGATAACTTTCGTGAAAGTTAACCGCAACGAAATTATTTAAATAATTGAAATGGTAATTGCTCCTGCTTTTTTAAAGCTGTCGTTCACAAGGCGGCCCCGTCTGTTCCCGAAAACAATTTGTAAAGTTCCCGCGTTCGGGGATATTTAATAAATAATGTCACTGAATGATATACGACCTTTGTATATTCAGGTGCTTAAAGTATTTACAAATAAAGATTTATGTGCTCCTGTTCCTCGCCTCCCTTTTTTTTTCTCCTGTCCGATTCCCGCACGACGAACCTACTTTAGCTTAAAAACTTGCAGTAGTTACAAGTCGCGGTTTATCTTGATATTTATGTGGGTCTAAAGTAATTAATTTAAATTTATTATTTTCATAAATAATAATTACGAGAAATCTATCCGCGTTTTTATATATTTCTTGGTTTTATGTTTTTTTTTTTATGCGTTAATGACGAATTATTTATTGCAAATGTAAAGGTACAAAAAAGAAATTATAAAAATGAATTATAGAATTATAATATAATCCACATTGCTAGTAAAATACTGAGTAATTCTCCACGAAACCTCCTTCGTTCAAAATAATAAAATAAAATCAATTAATTAAACTTGAATGTCGAATTCTCAGTCGGCACTATCCTTTCGTTTAATAAGATGATACCACCTGAGCCTTTTTAACTCAATTAATGGCGAGCTTTAAATTTAATTGACGTCCAGCGGCGCTATCCGCCGACTCCTTCGTTCTTTAATCCAGTCATTTTTTAGCGTGACGTCTTGTCGTTAACTTGAGGCTGAATTACATATTTTAAAAGGATTAAATTAAATTAATTTTTGAAGACAGTTCTTCATTAAGAGACGAGAGTACATACGCAAGACTTCCAGCAAAAAAAAATTAATGATTTGGGAAACAATGGCCAGGGGCGGGAAGTATTAGTTTTGTAAAATGTTTTTTCTTACAATCTTTCAATTTAATTACAGAAATTAATACTAAAAATATTTTTTTTTACAATATAGCCAGTAATGGCTAATTATAAAATACAAAAACAGGAAATGGGGTAACCCCTACTACTAATACTAACTACTTCTTTGTAATTCGACTATGTATTAAAAGTATTTCTTTCAATTATATAAATAACCAAATAACTAAGCGTATTTGTTTATTTAACACATATAACCTGCTCGAAGGTATACTATCGTTGATGTTAAATTGTATACAGGATGAGTTTTTTATCTTGAAACAACGCAATATCTCGACAACTACACATCAACTTCGACTCGAAGGGGCCTATCTAATGATACCAATCGCGACCCTCCACCCGCACCCCTAGTGGGTGGGACGGGGGACAACTTTCAAATCGCAAATATGAACCACTATCTTTTATTGGAGATTCGGATTCTACGCCTCAAACTACTGATGACGTCGATTTTTGGAAAACCTACTTTTAGCGTTACCCAGGAACAACGTCGTGGATATAGTAGGTTTCTGTTCCCATCGGAGTGCTTGTTTTAGGTGAATCCCCTCGTATCTCACCATCAAGATGCTTGTAATATTATTTCAGTAGTGCTCAAAAATGTGTTCATCCTCTTTAATGCACTTTTTTATCCGCAGTTGGAATGCTTGGACACAACTGAGATGTATGTCTGGTATAATCGTACGGCAGGCATTAGTGATTAGCGATCTTGCAGGCCAAGATACTGGACCACCTCTTCCGATCCACCGACGATTGTAGACGCGATCTAATACTTCCCGTGCTACTGCAGAATAATGTGTTGGACAACCGTCATGTTGAAACCACATTGTTTGTCGCACATTCAAGAATAGGTCTTCAAGCAATACTGGAAGTACGTTCTCCAAGAATATCTTTCACGATTTAAGTTGCCATCGATAAAGAATGGACCAATGAGGTTCTCGTCAATTATTCCACACGAAACATTCACATTCCAAGAGCGTTATTTCTCAACTGGGCGTAATAATAATAATAATAAGATTGTCTTTATTAAATACATAATATGTAAATCAATGGAGTTATAGCAATTTGGCGAGGTTCAGTATGACGAAAATTAAATAATTAATTCCCCAGTCTACTCTACCACCTAACCAAAAAAAGAAAACTTATCCTAAAAGAAATGAATATAATTATAAGACGTGCTAAAATTAATTTATGTAATTAGTGATAGCTAATATGTATACCAAAATATTTAAGTCTGTAACTGAAACAAGACTCGAAACAGCTCGCGCCTGAATTGCGTGTAATTTAACGTAGTGCATTCAAGATAGCATTTATTGAAAAAATTAACTAAAAGATCGTTTGAAACTTTGACCGTGATGACGGGGAAGGGTTAGTAAACCTCTGTATCGTAAATTTAAATTGTGAACATCAGTTCGATATGTAATTAAATTATATAAATATGGCGAATGTTAGTTCAAAATAATTTTATAAAACAAGCAGTAAGAGTGAAACCTTCTTCTATGTTCCATATGCAACCAGCCTATCTCCCTAACTTTACGATTAATTCTGGAATACTTACCAATACCATAAATAAGGCCCAGACAACAATTTTGTAACTTCTGGAGTCTATTTTTATTTATTACATCAAGATGTGGGCCGTATACACAGTCACAATAGTCCACCTTACTCAAAACCAAAGATTTACATAACTGAATTTTTGTTTTGTGATCTAATATGTGTCTATTGAGATACATAGTTTTTAAGCTCATATAAGCCTTTTGTAACAATTTCGAAACATGATGCGTGAACTTAAGGTCAGGTTCTAAGGTAATACCCAGATTCTTTAACATCTCAGTGAATTTGATATTAATATTATCAACTTTTATTTTCAGTTTATTAATTATTTCTTTTTTAAAATTACATCTGCCAATAAAATTGCTGATGATTTGTCCGGATTTAGAACAAGTTTATGCTCAAGAGACCATTGGCCCAATGCTGCAAGATCATTATTTATTAAAGTACAAGCATCATCCATCAACTTCAGAAAGAAGAAAAGAGAAATAAATTGGGGAATCATCATCATAGAAATGTGATTTACAAGCTTTGAGCATGCTGGACAACTGAGATGTGTAAATTATAAATAGAATGGGACGTAAAATAGAGCCTTGTGGTACGCCGCTTTTCAAAATAAGGGGTTTTGATATCAGACTCATATAATTAACTGATTGCTGTCTGAGATTTAAATAACTTTTGATTAAATTTACTGCATCCTCACCTAATCCAATATAGGGAAGAATTGCAAACAAGATATCGTGATCAATGATATCAAATGCCTTAGAATAGTCTAATGTAACTAGCACTGTCAGCTTTCCGTTGTCACTAGCTCTCAAAATATCATCCGTTATTTTTAATAATGCAGTATTACAGCTACACCCTGGCCTAAAACCGGATTAATTTTCTGGCAAAATATTAAACTTCGTCAAATGATCACAAAGCTGTGAAGCAATAATTTTTTCGAAGATTTTTGATGCTGCAGGCAATAAACTAATAGGTCTAATATTTTTAAATTCTGTTGGAGATGAAGTTTTAAGCAATGGAATAACCAAACCTCATTTCCAGCATCCAGGAAAAATCGAATGCGCAATGCAATAATTTACAATATGTGCAATGATATAAATAAGCTGAGGGTACATAACTTTATCATAGCAGAATTTATTCCGTCAATACCATAAGCGTTTGATTTAAGAATTTTTATAAATTTATCTAAATCACATTCGAAAACCGTTTCAAAATGAAATATATTATCTGGGGTCAGAATTCTTGTGTTATAATAATTTAGTAGAGAACAATGTCAACATGAGTTACAGGTACGGATTTAATAAAAAATTCATTGATTATCTTGCATATGTTGCGGTAGTTCATTACTTTTCTTAAAACGTCTAAATTTCTTAATGCGTTCCACATACCCTTGGCACCATGAGAAATACATCTATGCTGGAAATAAGCTTTTTTTTCTCTTCGAACAGCTGCTGTCGTAAAGTTTCTCAGTGCCTTATAATATTGCCAATGATCAGGATCCCTCGTTTACTTATAACGTATTAATGCAATTTTTCTTTCGGAAATCATTAGTTTAATATTGTCAGTAACCCAAGGATGAAAAAGTTTAGTAATTTTTACTGTCTTTAAGGGAGCATGTCTATTGAAGAGTGTTAATAAATTATCGTTAAAAAACGAGACTTTATCATTTATACAGTCGAGATCATATATATTGTTCCAAGGAATTGATTTCAGCTCCTCGAGAAAATAAGTTATATTAAAATTTCTAAAATCCCGAAATGTTTTGAAAATATGCGGAACTTGAGGAGTTGTTAAATTTACTGTACAATAAACTAATTCATGATCCGATATATCTGACATATCAATTACTCCAAAGAATTTATAATATCTAAATCTAAAGTAAAAATTAAATCCATTAGCGTAGCTGAAGTTAGGGTAGTCCTTGTAGGTACATCGACGATTTGTTTTAATCCAACTCCATGAATTAGATTTTGCAAAAGTTTAGTACTCGGAGAATTAATGTTTAAGGCTGCGTTGTACAAAAGGTTTAAACCAGGATTAAATTTAAGCCCAAGTTAGAATGCTATCCATCATAACGTTTGTCATATTCTAATTTAGGATTAAATTTAATCCTGACTTAAAGCTTTTGTACAACACAGCCTAAAAAATAAATATTTAAATCATCTAGACAAATAACAAAATCATGAGCTGGAATAACGTATGTCAAAGCATTTTTGAAGGAATTAACAAAATTTGCAACATTTACATTCGGAGGCTTATACACTACACCAATACAAATCTTATTTGTACCTAGGTGAAGAGTGATCCACAATTGTTCAATGTCATCATTCAAGTGTATAACTGAAAAGTTTATATTATTTTTTATATACATACCCACCTCGCCTCTACGGTCCGTACGGTCACGTCGAATACAACAAAGCCGTCAATATTTAATCAATATGGCTTTTCGATACTCCAATAATGAATGTTATGTCGATTAATTGTACCGTGGTTTGTAAAAGTCAGAGAACAATATGCGAGCAAAGAAATGGGAGTCTCGTTGTATTTGTTGGAGCGCCCAGTGACAGAATGGAAATCATCGCCATGAAGTTCTTGATGCAGGGAAACATGAAACGGATATTTTCTATGCTTCAATATTTGGCAAACAGTAGTTTGACTCAATCCCGATTCACAACTTATGCGTCGAGTACTAACGTGTGGGTTATGAGCCACGACACTGCAATTTCATTTTTTCCCCAACAATTGTTCTTCGGCGGGTCCTTTTTTTGGGTCGTCCGCTTTTCTCGGTGGAGAACTGTTGAATAACCCAGTAAAACGAAGCACGTGACCGTGACTGGAAAACGATGAGCATAAGGGTAACAGCATCATTGATATCCCTGTTACTTTCTCCATAAATGTAAACCATTTCAATTTTCTCTTGTACTGTTATAGCCTGAATTATAACTGATAATGCAATTACGGAATGACGGAACTTATTGAAACAATGCGACACGCAACGAAAGCAAGGCACGTATTGAGGTAACGCACAGCTGGTACGATATTTGTGGAGGCACATTTCCCACAAGACCGCTACCCCACTTTCTTGGAATCAACCACCGCAATTGAGGCGAGTTCCAAAGATATTGGCAGTGCAGCGTTCAAAAAGTGACAACTTTAATTTAATTTTAATAACTATGCTATTATTATTTTGATCAAATGTTTGACATACAAGTTACGTCTTTTTTTTCCGTAGAATCCGAATCTGCAATAAAAAAATAGTGGTTCCTATTTGCGATTTGAGAGTTGCCCCTTCGGGTCGAACAAAGTGTATTCATAACGATTTTTGATCCGATGCGTAGTTTTCCAGGTATGGCGTTGTCTCAAAATAAAAAGCTCACCCGGTATTAAGATTTCTTGGAGAAAGAAAAAATAACTTAATAATATTTCATTAAAATATCATAGATATAAAATAAATAATGTCGAATTGGTCTTGTTAACGCTAGAAATAAATGAGTTTGTTGCTAGAAGCAAAAGAGAGCTTACGATTAGCGGTTATTACTTTATTAATTTATTACTTCTTTACAAGGTTACTTTAAAAATTAAATGAAATATATTTCAACTTGCAAAGTACACGCGGCATGCAGTGAACCTGTCGTTTACACTCAGTAAATTAATGAGATCATTATTTCGCTTCCTTTTACGCACTTACAGAGTATTTCATCGAATAACGATAGCTTCATTCTCCTAAAATTATCCCAATTTTAAAATCTACAAAGTTTCAGAGTCTATTTTTTTAATTATCGTGCCATTTACCTTCTCGATTATTCCAGAAAGTTTCAGATCGAACAGCAGAGGACACGCGAAGTTTGCCAGAAAATCGAGAATGGAACCACCTCTTATATTCCTTTTCATACAGATCTACGTTTCATTACCTTTTTTCAAAGGCTTCAAAGTTACACTCTTCGATGCACCTCCTTTCATATACACCTGCGAAATAATAAATACCGTTATTTTATTTTAAAGCCAATTAAAATTATCGGTGTATGTATAATGCTCCTCCACTCAAGTAATTTCCGTTAAAATTCGATTCACTCTTGCGTGATCTTGCAAAACGAGCACAATTAAATAAATTAAGCTCAACCTACAAAAAGCTTTTACGGTGAGACCTTGCCGGAATCACCAGTCATATGCAAAGTACAGGTTTCTCTCGTTTGATGCGGCCCGGATTATTCACGAGCAACTGACGTTTCTGCTGCTCCTTACTTTTTCTTATTATTATTACTTAGTTAAAATGCACCGCAGCTTTTATAAATTACAAACGGATTTAATTCGTTAAATCGTACTTTATTTGCAACTGTGCAGCTGCTCTCGACAAACCGAGAGGGAAATGCACGGACGACGACTTTTACAAGCAACGCGTAAAAAGGAATGGATATCCTCTTTGTTATAAATACTTTATTGCTTATACAGAGCCTCCACATAAAGATGAGGTTATAAATAGGCAACCAAACATACCCATCCGGTAACTATGATCAAACAAAATTATCCAACCAAATGGAGTTTGAATTTGCTCCTTTTTGAGTATTTTGCGTCTGTTAGTCGGCCCGGCCCTCGATCTCTTTTCAAATTCTATTCTAACTACAACGAAATAAATCTGTTTAATCGATTTTAATTTATTTATTTGAGATCCAAACTCAAGCAAGTGATTTAATTACTAAATTAAATTAAAATTTAATTTAGTAATTAAATTAATTAAATGTATGAGTTTAATTTACGCTTTAATCTCTTCCATCCTATGAGAATTTCGTTTTCAACCAATGACCATCCGAGAATCTCCTCTGCATTATAGATTGTGAAAGCTCCAGCGTTTCTGTGATGCTTTTTTTCGTTATTACCGGTATTTACGGCCTATGTTTTATGCATTAGAACCTCTTTCATAATTAAACATGTGAGTCTAATAGCGTAATTGTCGTCTACTGTGATACTCCTAATAAGGACGTTAAATAGAAAAGTATTTGTCGGTACCTGTAATAACCTATGGTTATCATAAAAGTTGATCGTTTTTTTAGGAATGTTTGTTACTCGAAGGTTTCTGCAGGGATTTCTTTTTTTTCAACACTAAATGCTAAACATGATTCCATCCGCCTTCAGTAAAAACAATTACTGTACTAAAAATATTACAAGTTTGACAAGGATTAACGCCGTTGTAATTTTTTTTTATTAATAATATTTGCCCTACTTTTGCATTAAATGAAGCGTATTACTATTTAACCGACAACTTTAATTAGTGAGTGACTTCCGTTGGAACGTAAACGTAAATACCTTTTCTCTTCCCTAATTGGTACCATTTGTGTCAGTCTTATAGGCAATAATTGTCTAAGATTTCCTATACGCTTAAATACATATTTAATTAATAACCTCCATCCATTCTTTGGTTCGCGGTCAATATAAATCACCTGCGTGGATGAAACACGTTGGTGCAATAATTTAACAAAGACTCTTAATTACTATCATATGCTTCGATTAATCACGTGTATCTGGACGGGTGCGAAACGAGTTGATTTTTCTTGAGAGTTCAGGTACTGTTATGCAACATCCGGAGTCTCAAGAAACTCATCGTTTATTAATTCTAAATAAATGGGCCTCACAGGTCTACATATCATATCGTAGTGTTTAGTTCTCTACAACATTAAAAAAAGAAGTATTATCGAAAAGTCTTATCAAATACCTATTTAAAATGTAAAATCGAGCTTCTAACTATTCAATTGCTGCTAATGGGCCCAAGGTAAATCGTTGGTTATTTACAAGACGTTTTCCACGTATTTCAAATGCCAAACCGTATTATAATTAATCAACAACTTTATTTCTACTATTTAGAATTACTCTTTTGATATGCTATCATCAGTTCTTCGGTGCAATTGCGACATTCGTGAGAACTAGCCCGACTAAAAAAGCAAAAGCACAACATAATTGTATAAAAACACATCGGAGATGCAACAGGTTGGAGTATTCTTCGCACAAATAAATAAATACATGTGTGATTAAAGCAGCGAATAAAGTCGAGTAAATCGTCGATTTTATTTTAATTCTTCTCGCCGTAATTACCCATTCTTGGGAGAACGGCGCAGCACGACATGCTTGACGACTGGTTTACATATCTAAGGTTTCCTTGACACAAATATAATTTTACGCTTCGATGCACCGTCATAATTGTTCATCACATCAAATTTTGATGGTGGCTTTGTGTATCTAATTAAATAAGCGTCGTGTAATGTTTATGAATTCTGACAAAGCGCCTCCTACGTATGTACACTATCGAATCGATGCGATATGACAAATTTAAAAACTCTTTGTAACTGAAAACTTCTATTACTTTACGCGCAAGGATTTATTTATGTGTTAAAAGCCTAATAAAATTAAGCATTTCAATTAGTGCGCCATACAAATTTTACAAATGCTGCATTTGCACCGAGTCATTAATTAAACTGATGTATATGAGGACCTGTTGGTAATTAGTATGAAAGTTATTACAATTTGTCCATTAAATTTAATGTTGGTTTTAATGTTGGAATAGAAAAAATCTCGATATGTTTATCCATGAGTTATAGTCACCCAGAGTTTTTTTATTTCGTTTAGGTATTTAAACTCTATGATCTAACTACCCACATAAAAAGCTGGAGTTAATTCTAACGCGTTTTCAACCTCTTCGGCGTTCCCACGGGTCCTTGCGTTTCTGGTGTTACAATAAAAGCAGTTTGAACATTTAACTTTAAAAAGTGTTAATATTGTCTTCAAAAGCAACATTTTAATCCTTGCCTAGTTATTTTTATCTTTCAAGCAGTTAATATTATTCAGAAAAAGAGAGAGAGACTTAACTTCTGAGGTAGTAGTCTGTCTAAAGGAGTTAGTATTGTCCAGAAAGTGTTATGCATTTCTATCCTTAAAAAACTGGCATTATCCTGGAAATGAAAGAATCTTTACTGTTGGGGCAATCACATGTATCTTAACTAATATTTTAACTACTCCAAAGAGAGGAATACATTTTTGTTAATATTGGATCTCTTATGCCTTGTTCTTCTGTGTGGAAATAATTGAATTCTTTATTGCACTAGACTTTTATGCTAATCTGGAGGAAGTGGAATTAAAGACGTTCATAAGGCCTTGCCAATGTTCCATGAGAAATAAAGCTTGTATCATTTGGTAACTTGTTATTATATTACTATTTTCTACCCCCTTTTTGTTGCTATTATATTTAATGCGCTAATAAAATGACGGTTCCATTTTAAAGCAAGTATTCAACGCAATTCAAATGCATATACTAGTCATAACTTGTAATGAGAACGCCAATCAATTCCTTCCCTCATACTTCAGAATTTGGCGAAAAGAAATAAGTGTGAACTAACACCGTCAGGATAATATTTTTATCTTTTTAGATTAAATGCGGTGATGACTTTAACCAACGCAGATAGAATATGCACTTCTAGACAAAATCACCACCAGTAAAATTCAAAATAAATTTAAAACAAGGTATCGAAATTTAATGAAACGTATAAATATATAAATCTAAGTGTTTCGTTACAGTTTAGTTGATTTAAGGGTTATTAAATTGAATAACTAACGTGAGAACTTTCAGAGGAGCGGACGTGAACTCGGATCATTTTTTGGTGGGCGCGAAACTCAGATTTGCAGTAAAGAAGAAGAGGGGGCAAAAAACTAGTAAGAGTAAAAAATATAATACAGAGGCGCTGCAAAATAAATATATAGCTAAGAAATATAGGGAAAACATTTACGAAATTTTCAAGCGTGGGGAAACAGAAACGCAGGACGACATTTCTGGACACAGAAAAAAGGGACGGCCAAGAAGAAGATGGAGTGAAGCGGTAGCTGAAGACTTAGAAGAAAAAGGAATCAAAAATTGGAGGGCGATTGCAGAAAACAGAAACGAGTGGAAGAAAATTTCAAAGCTATGGGCCTAAAGGCCTGTAAACGTATATATATATATATATATATGTATATAAATTTAACGAACTTTAAAATACTTTAAATCTTTAAAATACCATTGGTCTTCTCATGAACTTATATCCTTTTTTTTTATAGAGAGGATTAGGAAATCTTCCAAAGAGCCCCCCTGCTGGTTCTGTGCCGGGGGGGAGTGTCGGATTCGCCTAGGAGGGTGGTCACCCAGGCGCCTACCTACTAAAACCCTTCCCTCTCTTTGCAGAGCCACACTATGCCCGGGAAACCACCGCTCGGTATTACTTCGGACGCGTATGCTGTCTCAAAAAAAAATCTAAGTATCTTCCTTGCGTTACGTACCGATACGAAAATCTCGTCGTTGTTCCAAAAAAAAAATTTTTTAGGGTCTTATAGACGATGGCTAATCCCGGCTCTCCCTGTGCTTTACTTTCCATTATAGTGTGCAGCATTTTTGTAACTATTCCACTTATCTTCACTTTGTAATAATATCTAAGAGATGTTACTTGTCGTTAGTGTCTCACCAATCTCTGTGTTTACGCAATTTCTTATGTTCTACCACCTTTCGCATATAAACACAGTATGTTCAGCCGTGTCCACTGGGGCCTCACAAAACCAACAGCCAGACACTCCGTGGCCCGTAAGAGCCAAGTGGATCAATTCGTGATCCACTTAGATGTATTTGGTGTTGTACCACTTGGCAATGTTTTTAATAAAGATCTGACTTCATCCGTGGTAGTGGTCCCATTTTTCTTGCCATGCCATAGGAAGTGCGGTCCTTAGCCTCATTTTTATGGCCTTCTCCCTGCTGGTGCAACGTTATGCGTTCTTGCATCCTAAGCTTTATGGGCGGGGTGACCGCAATTACCAGTATAGCCTGTGTGGGCACCGTTCTATAGGCCGAGGTGAGGCGAATAACCATTTTTCTGTTCAACTGCTCTAGTAGCCTTTCATAATGGCGATATCGTAACGCGTCCGCCCAAGCCGGCGCACCGTATAGAATAATTGAGTATAGCACCGTGCTTAACACCCTCCTTTTGCCAATACTTTTATGTTCGGCATTAGCTTCGCCAAAGCGGTGTAGGCCTTATATGCCTTCTCGCATACCTTTCGTACGTGGGTGGTCATTTCAGCGTTTCTGTTGATCCAAATTCCCAGATATTTGATGTCGGGGCTGCTACGACTTGGACTAATGATTGACAAGTCTTAATCCTTTATCCTCCAGGGTATTGCAGATTTTTGAATCTGCGTATTCGGCCCTCTTTTCTAATAGTCCTGGGATTTTTACTGCAATGACCACTGCTAAATCATCAGCATAGACTATCAGACTAACGCCTTCGCCCAGTTGTAGACCTACAATGTCACATGGCACACCGCCCGTGAGTCGCCTTGTGGTTCCTGCGGACATGGTGATATGTATGTTTGTTAGGTAGGATTGTATAAATCTAACCAAATACAGGCTGATCTTCAACTTTACCATAGCCTCGACAATCTTAGTCCACGATGCGGTAATGAATGCATTTCTCACATCGAGGACGACCATGATACAGAGTGACGATTTTTGTGGGCTACCTTACTGATGTTAGCGGTGATGTCTTTCACTTTCGTCACCGCGTCTACGGTGGACTTACCGCTTATAAATACGTACTGGTTTTCAAACAGGATGTTGTTCTCCTCAATCTCTGCCTCTATTCTTGTTTTAATTAGGGACTCAAATAACTTAGCCACTGTATCGATACTTTAAAATACTTTAAATCTTTAAAATACCATTGGTCTTCTCATGAACGTATATCCTAATTTATAACAAGTTAACAAAATTAAAATTATTAATAGCGTGTATGCTCTCCTCTTGCAGCAATACACGCTACTAATCTTCTTGGTATGCTTAAGATTACGTTTCGTATACTTTCTTGAGATATCTGTTCCCATTCTTAAACAAGCATGTTAGAGAGCTCATCAAGTATTTCTGGTGGTCTCGGAGTGTTTTTAATTTCGTTGCCCAATTGATCCCAGAGATGTTCAATAGGATTGAGATCAGGGCTTTTGGCAGATCACTCCAAACTTTGGATATTTACATCTCTCAACGTAGCTGTGACAAGTTAGCTGTATGAGGTTTGGCATTGTCTTGGATAATAATGAATCTATTGCCTAAATTTTCGGCAAATGGTTGAACATGGGGTACAATAATCTCGTCTCTATACCTTCTTACTGTTAGCGACCCATTTCGTATCAAAACCGATTCTGTACGACTATTAAATTGTATGTCACCTCAAACCATTACAGACCCCCCATCAAATTTGTTAAATTCTCGAATGGTACATGGTGCAAATCGCTCGCCTGGTCTTCGTTTGACTAAAGCACGACGATCATTCCTGTTTAGACTAGACTCGTCCAAAAACAAAACGGAGTTCCACTTCTCCTCGTCCCAACCTTGATGATTTTGAAAAAAGTTCAAACGATTTCTTTTGTGCGTAGCTGTTAGAATTGGCCCAGTTGCTGGTTTTCTAGCAAACAAATTGATTTCTTCTTACTGTTTTGATAGAAATTTCTTTTCCAGTGGCTAATCGAAAATCATTTCTTAATTCACGAGACGTTACAAACCGCTTTCTTAAACTCTGAAGTATATAAAGCGATCTTCTCTGCGTATTGTTTTTCTTTTAGCATCTTGTCTGCGTCTTCTCTTGAAACTACCAATGTTTCTGAACCGTGCTGCGGTCCTCTGTACCACAGATTTGTTGGTATTTAGAATTCCAGGAACTATTCTCTGTGAATATCCTTCACGAAGAAGAATAATCATTTGGGATACTTCTTCTGGTTTACAATAGCGTCTAGACATATTTAATTAACTTAATGCAAACAAATTCACTAATTTTCGAAACAAAAAGCACGCTTTATTAATTAAATGACTTGAAAAGGTGTCAACAATTAGGCCTTTTTGTTGACTTTTCGTTTCCTAGCAGAGAATGCCTTGCTATTGTTAATTGTTTCATGGCACACTATTTGAATTGTGTTTAATAAACGTCAATTTATGACATGTGAAAAGTCCATTAAAAATAACATAAATTGGAAAAGTTATTTCAAGAATTAACGAACTACGGATAACATGTTTACTTTACGGTGTTAAACAGGAATTGAAATTATCCTTGTTCAAGCAAAATTATTTCGCTCTTTTTTAACACTTATTTTTAAACGCATTTTAATCGGGAAAAGATTATGATATACTAAATTTGTTAAGCGTTACAACTTTTCAGGTAAATCTTTATCTATATGTATTGCAACATCGTTTAGGAGGATAAAAATTTATGGACGTATTAATCAACTTCATAACTAATAAATTAACAAAGTTACAATAATGAAATAAGTAGTAACTACCGATTGAGTAAAACGTAAATATTACTAATTAATTCTGCAAAGTTAAAGGTTTCGGCGCTTTTATTTTCGCAACATCCGTGTTAGTTAACTGCAACCGTGCAACTCGCCACTAATTACACGCGTTTTGCGAAGGAACTGCGCTAATAAATCAATACAACTTCTGTGTACTTACGAGATTAAATTGCGTTTGGCCTCTCCTCGTTACTGCCAACTAATAACGTTTCTTAAATTGATGGTAATCCAGTTTGTTCAAAAACACTTTACTATGTTAGGAATTTCATCCGATATAAAACATTATCCGAGAAGGGTTCGCATTATCGTGCCTTGAGAGGGCGCTTAATGCTTTCCCATCACGTAACAGAATTGTCTCCTATAACAAAATTTCAAGGCCCAATACTGTTTTAATGAGGCCCTCCTAAGATGGGGACGTTCTGGCGTTTGATCTTCATAATTCAATTTTTTTGTGTTATGTATTAGATTTCTCGAAAACGTATTTCCAGTTTTGGGGAATTTATTTGGTAAGCCACAAGAATACTTCATTTTCAAAAATATTTTCATTTCAGTTAGTGGTGTCGACATAACATTATTCACCTGGACCAGCTGTGTTCGATCATCAAGGTACGATCGAAACCAATCGATTACTGCGCCTCTCAACCCATAATTATATAAAATCAAGTTTTCTTGCCAGATGAAAATTATGAAAATTAATTAAAACGCATAGCTCTCTAGGGTCTAAAAATATATATTATGCTCCTGGCAAAAATCAAATTTTTATAGCCACCTATTCACATTTTCAATAAACTACATGTTATTCGGACTAATATACTTTCTAAGATATGATCAATTATGTCATTCAATTCTAGATTTGAAGAGTTCCATTATGAATTAAATGCCTTAAAATTGCGATATGGTGCTATAACATTTTTACTTTTTTGGATTAAATGTGATGATGGCTTTCAGCAATGCAGATAGAATACATTACTATTTGTAATTTAACTCCTATACTTATTGAAAGAACGAATTATGGATATTGGAAATTTTTACTGTACGCCGTACGGTGTTAAACAAAAGTTGAAATCTCCTTCCTGGAGTAAAATTATTTCACTTTTTTCTTTTACACTTATTTTAGACACATTTTAATCGGGAAAAGATATTAATAACACTAAATTTGTTAAGCATTACAACTTTAAATTACATGTTTACTGAATTTTCGATATAAAATATTCCATTTTAGCATAATCTTCATTTAAATGTGAGTTTTTCTTCTGTTAACCAAAATGAGGCGTAAAAACTATGGAATCTGTTGCCCCAGGTAGACGATTAATTACACAGATATATTCAGTCAGTACAAATTATATGTCTGTAGTATCCGGTCGCATAATAAACGTGTCCATTAGCCGAACATAACTTGGGTATACTTCGATGAAATTTGTCCGCCGAAGCGTGTGGGTAACGGACGACGTTGATTGACACAATAAAATCATGAAAAACCGCCCGATGTATCTTACTGATTGATTTTATGGAGTGCATCGATATCCCGATTGGGGGTTTTAAGCCGTCGAATGAATACGTAAATGTCAGTTTGAATATCCGACTTGACGTTTTATGTATTTCATAATGAGATAAAAACGGGAAAGGCAGTAAAAAAAGGACTAAATATCGTATTGTTTCCTCTCGATATTTACGACCGTGTTCGTATTGTTTTATTCTTCGCCAGCTTATTTTACGCGGTCGAAGAAGAATAAAATAAGACGAAACAAACTCATTCGATTTATTTAAAACTATTAAGTGTTGAGAATGTTGTTTTTTGATGTTACATTTCACTTTGCTATTTTATGCAACTGTGTAATCTAAGTTATACATTAAAAGCCTATAATGAATTCTAAACGTGCACCTTAAAACCAATGGTTATTTGCATGTAAACGACTGGCTACGGTGCTACTGTACTCGGAAATGTCAGCATCCTGGCTCGGGCAGCCAGCATTCATTGATTGCCTTTTAAAACTTGCAAAATTTAAATCGTAGGATTTAATAAATTTCCAGCTCGCAATTTACGGGATCCGTAAGGTAATCCCTTTAAGGAGCGAGCAAGAAATAATGTCAAATAACACTTAAATCCCGTAGCCGCCAATAAAACCGGAGCAGATCCGATAACTGTTGCATTTTATGTTCGCGCTACATTCTTGCCGTTTTCTTCTCGTTTTAGTGTATAACGTCGTTGCTCTTTAACGTCGCAAATGATCTGGTTTAGAACGAAACAGATTGCGGTTGATCGCGCGGTTACGAACTGGTCAGAGACCCGAACGCGATCTGCCCAGCTACTTACAAGACAACCTGATATTCAACATTTTTATACGAAATTCGTTTTCTTTTTTTATGAATGTAATGAGCATCCAGTAAATCAAAATTTAAATTAAATCAAAATTAAAATCTAAAGAATCAGTTTTCGTGTTTGATTAAAAATTCTCAAATGATTACATATTTTACAAACTAGAAACAAAAATTATTTTTTTTTAATGAACGATTACACCGATTTATAAATTCCTCTTTAATAACAGTAAATTCCGTTACTTCGTGGTCCGGAATTTCTACAAGAAACTTTCTTCCTGAACTCATTACAACGCAAACTGCGCCAGCCAGTTATATTTAAATGATGATGGTCATTTCGTAAAGCCTTCTTTAATACGGACACGAAATTACGAATAGGAAAAAAAAAGTAAATGTTGTGCCGCACGGGATCAAAAGCAACCTATTAATTTGAATTACGTTTAATAATACGATCTACTACAATAATGGCACGGATGCATAATAAAACTGAAACTCGATTTTTAACATTGTTCCGTAATATGTGTTGGAAAATGGAGCACTTTACAATGGCTCCGTATTAGACTTTAATATAGGAAGGCATTTACATTTACAAAAGTAAAATCTCTTAATGGTTATAGGAGTATTATAGCAGGATGGAATTTCGATTTTGTAATAGTTCTTTCAATTACAAAAATTAAAGTTTCAAAATATTCTTCCCATCAGAGGGCTTATCAAAAGCATCAGTAATTTGTTAGATGGTAGGTCCCTCATAATTTGTCATTTGTAATTGCAGCAATAAGTTTTATAAATTCAATCACCAATTTAATTGATATCCCCTCGTTGAAGCAGGAGAAAAAGCGCTCCTCGATAATGAATCATTGTCATTGTTATGAAGCCGGTCTCCATCTTCCTTAAGAGTGACCCTTGAAATTCAGTGAGCCATATCCTGATATCGTTTAGCGCGAGAAATCCTTATTTCATAGGTTTTTGTGCTATCTGGATGATATTAATGCCGTCCCACTATGTTTGAATGTGCCAGTTTAATTTTACGTCCGATCGATTGCAGTAAAGTCTCCTTCCTGATATCGTAAGATGCTCAGTAATTTCGCTGTATTTTGTAACAAAATATTTTAGTACTAAGTGTCTCTTCTTCTCCACGAAACTCTCCTAAAAATTATCAATTTTCAAGGAATTTTAAAGAAATTCAATTGCTTACGTCCAAAAATAACTGCAACTATTGAAGGGAAATCCGAAATAACACAAAGTATTTTATTTCCCACAAATGAAATGTAGCAATGTTGCTCACAGTTCAATAACATTAAATTTTAACATTTATCAACATACAAAAATGAGAAACAAATCTCTGATTTGCTTCAAGGCATGCAAACCACTTATTATTATTACGAAATCAGAACTTTACACGGTAGGTACATTTACATAATAAATTTAGCGCAATGCGTACGCATTTTTATTCTCTATTTAAGACGTATTTCGTTACACGAGTATAAAATATAAAATTGAGATCTTGCATACGTGGCAACTGATTATAATAATTTAAAACGCTTTCAGATATATTCTAAACCCACCACGTCACAAACGAGTTCGTTCATACGTTTACAAAATCGAACGACTTGTAACCCACGAGGGTGAATATTTAACAGGTGTTAACAAAGAAAAACATGATTTCGATAACCCAAAAGCTTTCTAAAATTTCCGAATTTTAATCTCTGGCCAAAGTTTATCAAAATTTAATTAGTTTTCGGTCTGTGAGCGCGGCCCCCAACATCTAATTTCGCAAATCCAAATTTACATCTCGAATATAAATAATTGCCATGCAGGTTCAGTAGGCCCAATCACATATTTTATTATTCTAGGCACACTTTGTCCTCCAGCACCTTTTAAAATTACCAGGGGATAAACCGCGAAGCGCTTTAAAGGACGGAACGGATGGTAGGAGCGCGCTAAAGACAACAACCTTGTGTTCGGGGGACCCCGTATTTATTCATGCATAAGAGCTTACCGCAGAAATTGAGGCCGACGGAATTATTTTCACAGAATTTTCTCTAAAGCCCTTGTATACATTTATTGTAGGTAATCTGAAATGTTTGCGTTACTACAATAGCTTATTTTAATTTTAAATTAATAAAATTTTGGGTTAACTCAATTCATTCCAGTACAAAAACAAATAAATATCCCGCATCAAATATTTGAAGGTTCTCTTCTGCTCTTATCAAAGTAATAAGTCCCTTTTTTTGTTCTTTGAATCCGAAAAATAAATTTCTTCCACTTTATCAAAGAAACAAGACTCCTCTTTTTGTCCTTGGAGTCAACAAAAGACACTTTCCTTTAATCTCCTCATAACGGGACTCCCGAATTAAATGATAATTTTATTGCCCACAAGTGACCATATCGAATGTTAATTTGTCTGAAGCTCCCTTTTCGTTTTATCAAAAAAACAAGTCTCTTCTTTTTTGTTCTTGCATACAAATAATTAAATAAAATATTGAGGTATGTAATAATTCAATTTCATGAATTGGGTAATACATTCTTTCTCTTTTATTTTCGCTTTCGCATTTTCAACCATGCCTGAAAAGGCCCGACTTCCTTAGATGGTGGTCTTTCTCATTAGTGCGTTCACGTCAATTCTATATGAAGGATCACGTGAAATAAATGCTCATTTTTAATTATCAAAAACATTCCGTTGTTTGCTGGCGAAAAATAATCGTTTTAATCTAGGAGAATTCCTTATTCTGAATTCTCATTTTTGCATCAGTATCTAAAGCAAATGATGGAGAAGAACAATAACAAAAATATATATCTAGTTTTCATAGACCTCGAGAAAGCATACGATAGCGCTTCAAAAAGTACTATGGGAATCCCTGGAAAGAAGAGGAGTGAGCAAGAAATTAATAAACAACATAGCTAGCCTATATAAACGTACAAGGATTATGTAAGAATAAATAACCTAGAAACAGAAGATTTTGAAACCAAAGATGGATTAAGACAAGATACTTAGCCCAACACTTTTCAATATTATTCTAGATGATGTAACTAAGGAAGTAGAAGACAAAATTAAAAAAATACAAATAGGGTATAGAAACATGCAGCCAATATTTTTAATAGAATGCACCTTCGCTGATGACTTAGTGATTTGTGCAAGCAGTGTGAAAGACCTCCAGAAAAACTTAGAACTATGGAATAAACCACTTAAACAGAAAAACCTAAAAATCAATATTGAAAAGACAAAAACAATGGTGATAGGGAAAAACGGTACACACGTAGGAATAAAATTAAACAACGAAAAGTTAGCTCAGGCGAACAGCTTCAAATATCTAGGGATAGAGAATAGAAGATACAGAAAGGAGAAGGTAGTGAGGCAGAAATAAATAACAGATTGGAAAGCGCAACAAAATTGCACTACTCATTGAACAATATCCTCATAAGAAAAAAGGAAATCACTAAGAAAACGAAACTAACAGTGTATAAGACGTTATTCAAACCAATACTAACATACGGATGCGAAAGTTGGGTACTCACAAAGCAACAGAAAAGTAAAATACAGGCCATCGAGATGAAATATCTAAGAGGCATCAAGGGAGACAGGATACGAAATGAAACAGTAAGAGAGGAATTAGAAGTAGAGGCAATACTAGATTCCATTTTACAACAGCAGCTGAAATGGTTCGGACACTTGGTGAGGATGAAGGAAGAAAGACAAGCGAAGAAGATATGGCTCGCAAAGACAACACACAAAAAGCCCAGAGGACGATCCAAAAAAACATGAAACGACATGATAGAGGAAAACCTGTGGCGAAGAAATATTACATGAGGAGAAGCCAAAAAAATGGCAGCGAGCAAGAAAAAGTAGACGGAATTTATTTACGGATAAAGATAAATACTTTAACACCTAACGGTACATTAAGGTTTTAATTATATATACATTCACCGGCACAAAAAGCGAGTCACTTTGAGGTTTATGTAATTCATTGCGACAATATATATTTTATATAATTTTCGACTGATAATTGTTATTTATAGTTTTCTTGGTTGATGTATCGACTCCACCAAGTGCCTAATTGCTAAATTGTCAAGTTGATCCCATTCTTGCTGAAACGCCATTGATAATTCTTCTAGGGTAGCTGGGGCGGGAACGCGAGCTCTAATATTCCTTCCTAACATGTCTTAGACATGTTCGATGGGATTCATGTCGAGACTTCTCGGGGGCCACTGTATTCGGTTAACACCAACAGCGTCAAGAAATTCATTAACAACTCTGGCGACATGTGGTCGTGCATTATCGTACATCAACATAAAATTATCGCCAACAGAAGGGACAAAGGGTATCACATGATCTTGAAGAACATTTTCAAAATACCTTTGAGCGTTAATAACTCCCTTATTTATTACAACAAGGTCTGTACAACGTGCGTTCGCAGAAATACCGCCCCACACCATAATCGAACCTTCGTTGCAAGGTAGTCTGGAAACAATATTACATGGAGAATACCATTCGCTGGTCCTTCTCCACACTCTTCCACGACCATCTGCCGTTCGTAGGCAGAAGCCGGACTCATCAGTGAAGAGTATTTGACTCCACTGGCCCATATTCCAATGAACATGTTCACGAGCAAATGCAAGCCTGCATACTATGCTGTGTGTTAAGCTCTGGGCCATGTGCAGGTCTTCTTGCCATTAAATTAGCTTCATTAAAGCGTCTTCTGATCGTTCTGTCATTTATATGCACATCTCGAACTTCTGCAAGGCGATTTCTGATTTGAATCGTTAGGATAAGAATATTGTCATCTCTAGCGCTTGTACATTTTTGACGACCTGCTCCAGGGCTCCAGTTTCCAAAAATCGCCTCCACGTTGATTGAGAAGTTCCAAAATCTTGTGCAACGTAACGTTGAGACTGACAATCCTGAATCAAAGCAATTACTCTTGCTGTATCCACTGCATTAATACCCACGAAAACAACTTATTAATGACAAAATGTGAACAAATTATTAAATTAAGTCTTTAAGAAACGTTTGGAAAACAAAAAATCAACTGCAACACTATATTAATACTTTGTTTGATAACTTGATCTGCATCCTCCAAAATTCTGTATATTGCAGTAGTTCTGCTTTTGCTTCTAATAAAGAACGTATCTTTCTTTCTCTTCTTCGTCCTTCTCCTAAGCCGAAAACAATCTTCTTCACTGAATTCCTTCCAATCTTCTTATAAAATGACTTGGCCATTGCAGTCTATTCATTTTATTAAAATGGCTTAGCTTAAGTTGTTGGGAATACTCCTTGCATCTCATCTTCTCAAATCGTTCTCACATACTGCCTTTTCATGGCCTTTTGGAGATGCATCTTAGCTACTGAGTTGAAGGAACCACTCATAATGATCGAGTCTCTAGAAATAAATTGTGCTTTAAAATTGAAAAAATAAAACAAATTAAAAAGGAAGCTTCCATGAAAGCGTTATGGGAGAATGCAAATGAAGCTGACGCAGAAATGATGAAGAGGCAACGTGCCTCCAAGGTGGTCCGACACGAAAATATCTTTGAATTTGACGTCGAAAAATCAAAAATGCACGAATTTTACACGACACTGTATGTAAGCAGCAGGAAGAAATTGATTTTTTTAATATGTCTAGCCTTAGCTACCTTATTTCAATGTCATTTAATGATTTCCTCATTTTATGGTGTCATGCAGTGTTAGCCGCCTTAACACTGTTCGTATGAATTGGCCGACTTCAAAAGAATTGAATTAACTTTTGCTGTGGAAGTAAATCGATGTAATATCGAGTTTCTACCTAGCTTAATTTACGCGCCTACACACTTTAAAGGTGCAAGCTTTTTGCTAGCCTTTTCTGTCAAAATTTCGTCCTGATATTATTTTATACACCTTCTGTTGCCTAGTTTTTTGTACGTTCTATATTCCAGATTCAATTTGAGCTCTTACTAAGTAGTTCATTTTAAATTTTTCAGACGTGTTACAAAAACAAAAATGTAACTTCATTTTGTTCATGAAACCTTTTTATTCCACGAGCTTTTACAAAAATGATCCTTTTTTTTCATCCTGTAATAACAGCAGCACACGCTCTCGATTCAAATTACTAACACGTCTTGCTGTTCTTATCTCGGATCGATACTCTTTGCATGATTGAATACGTTTATTTTCCCTGACACGCATTACGTTGAATGATTATGTAACTGATGTCTTCACTCTTTAATTTTCTTGATTTAGGGCACCAAAAGCAACAGTTAATGGCGGTGGAGCGCACTGTACATGAGATATGAACTACATTTGTATTAAACGTCGTAGTTAATTGAATTTCTGTTGTTGTTAATGGTGTGGACGCGTGATTTGCGTTGTTTTGGAGATATCTGGATTGAACTAAAGCAAAAATTCAATTAGAAGCAGATAGAAATTTTTGGGGAGCAATTCCGCTCGCTAGTAACTAACTATATTATCGTTTGTAATTTCCAGAGAGAGAGAGTATATGCTCGTTAACCTTAGATTAATGAACGAAACATGAGAAGTGCCCCCAACGTATTTTCGGCGGATATTTTCCCATTTTACGTAATCGCCGGTTCGGATGTGTATTCGTATTTGTGATCTGATGACAAATATCGAATTCCCATTGGAGTTATGCACTTTGGTAATTTTCATCCAATTTTATTGTAATTACAACTTTACTGTTAACATTAAGTCATGTAATTTCTTATTTATATGCAAAAAATATACTGACGAGCAAATCGGTTCCATTAAAAATTAATTTTGTTTACAATCGCCTTATTATTTTTTTCTGTATGGAAGTCGCTTGGAGTTCTTCTATTATTTAACATCAGCTTAATCACTTCGATGGCTTTTTCGAGCACTCTCAAAGTACCCCCGGTTATTACAGACCATTTGCCACGAATGTATTTCAATTTGTGATCATTGTTCGAAATCATCGCGCTTTTTTAAACATAGTAATTCAGCGGCTAATTTAATCACGGAATTTACAAGTTTTTAAATTACCTTCTTACGGGCTTGTGTGGTTTTAATTAAGGCGCTGTTAACACTTCCATTGTTGACGAGGTTTTTTGTAACGAGACGCTTTAATTAATACGTAATTTTTATTTCACGCGACAAGCTTTACGTACGATAAATTAAGTTGCTTGGATTGTGTAATAATTACCGATTTGGGATAGGTTGAATACATTTAATAAATTTCCGACATGGTGCTTCAAAATTCAAAGTCATTACGAAAGTACTTCAGAATTTTTTGTTTGGATAAGGCTAACACTTATGTTTTAATTAAGTTAACAAAATATAGTTTACTTGCGTTTACTGCTAAATACAAAACTCCATCAAATATCTTCAGGAAACTATCCAAAGTGATCTAATCTAATCGAGATGAATTAGAATTTCGAATTAAAAAAAAATATTGAATCAATTAGGTAAGTAAGTCAATATTAATAAACATAATGTCTAAAATGTAATGTTTTATTCTGAATTCCTGAGTCCAATATTTCAGCGTTGTGGCTCACGCAGTCTAAATTATGCATAGTAATTGAGACATGTGTTTCGCAGCAGTGCTGTAATATTTAATAATTACTGAATAATTAATATGACATCGGTAATGTACCTCTGCATTTTTAACAAACGGCCGTCCAGCGCGCGTAAAACTGTAACGTGAAACTGGGGGGTAGGAGCAGACCAAAAAAAAAAAGAGGAAAAAAAAATTAAGGCGAGCATCATGTGAAGACGAAAATATCTCCGCCATTCCAGACGGTCTGCGTTAAATGAGGGGAGCGAAACCAAGGTTGTAATTGAATTCCTAAAAGGCGGGCTCATTATCTACCTCTCTAATCGAATAAACGGGAATAAATTCAAACGAACTTACCTGGTTATGTATTCGTGGATGAAACGATCGTGATCTTTAGGAAATTACCGATATCAATTTGATGTCTTCAGCTAGCCCATCCTTCATTATTTTCACGCAAGTTTCGGTCATTTATTTACAACCAATGGATGGCTTTTTGTTGCACAACAACTGATACGCGTAGGCATGTGATTTCTTTTTGAAAGAATAACCTCCTGCTGTAATTACAAACGTAATATATTTAATAATAATCTCGTACTCAGATATAATTCAGGAGATAATTTCCTTTGATGTTTAATAGGCTACGCTCTCGATAATAAATTACTTTTTTTTAGTTTTCTTCTCATTATTATTCCCGTAGGTGTGAATAATATGAAGATGTTCCAAACAACAACAGGTTTTAATTTGACGTGCAAATTTTTAATAAGTTTTAAAAAGAATATTTTTTACGTGACCCAATTATTTTTATAATATTTCTTTTTTAATTTAAAGTCGTAACTTAGCTAATACAGCAACAGAAATCAAAAAGAAACACAAGAAAGTTAGCACACATATAAAAATCTGGAGGTAATTCTAACACTTTTTCAACCCTTCTTAGTGTTCCCACAGTTTCTGGTGTTAAAATAAACGGAGTTGGGACGTTTCACTTTAAAAAGTGTTAATGTTTCCTTCAAAAGTTGCATTTTAATCTTGCAATACTTATTTCTATCTTTCAAGGAGAGACTTAACTTCTATTTGTATCCATAAAGGAATTAGTATTATCCAGAAAGTATCATGCATTTATATTCTTAACCCTAGAACGTACACCGGGGTTACGCGTAACCCCTAGCATTTCAAATTTTCCCGCTTCTGTTTTTGTTTCAATGTTGGTAGCGTTTATACTTTAGCTAAGCCTGTTGGATAGTTACTAGAATAAATACCAGTAGTAGAGCTAGCGCGAATTTTTTTGGTTTTCAAATCGTAAGTATCCTGGTGTTATTAGTGATCCCAGTGTATAATAGGTTATTAATTATTATTATTATTCGTGAGTTTTAGTGACATACTATTTGCGAAATATGTCGAGAAAAACAATTAGGGCTAAGGATCCGGATTTTGAAAAAACAGTGTTGACCTGGCTCGACGAAATAGAAAGCGATGATGATGCGCTTAGTAAGGTAGAGGACGTCGTAGAAGAGGTCTCGGAACACGAGGATGAAAGTTCTTCTGGTGGTGAGGAATTTGAAGAGGCAATCACTCAACGCACAGAAATTTTGAAGGACGAAAACGGTTTCAAATGGAGCTTACAGGAACCTGCAACAGCAAGAACTCCTACCAGGAATACAATAAAAGTACCTGTCATGAAAAATCAACATTTAAGGCATTTGACACAAGAGTTAAATTATTAATGGATACTACTGAAGCTTTTGGATTAGTACCAACAATAAAGGAACCTACACGAGTAACTGCTAGCTCTTCCACCTTGATTGATATCTTTGCCAACTTCTCGGAATATAACACTTCACTAAATAAATCTAGTCTATCAGACCACTACGGGCAAGAAATATCTACGAACATGACGACAGAAAAATATATAATAAGACGACAATAAGGCCGAAATACATGTACAAACTCTTTCCTAACACTTCCTATATTGCCAGTTACACAATTTTAATAAATTTTCAAAAATAAAAACATCAACAACACCATAATGTAACCGTTGCATCAATGAGGACTTGAAAGAAAAATTAAAAATTAAACGGCAGTTATTTGAGGGTGTAATTCATGGAAAAATTGTAAAAGACGATTATATACGATATTGTCGATTTGTAAAAGAATGTATTACTGATGCGAAAAGGAACAAGAATTCCGAATTTATAAAAGCATCTAATAATAAAACAAAGGCTACATGGAAATTAGTAAAAAGCATAACTGGAAAAAACAGCACTACAATGTTTGATATTAATAATTTAAAACAAAATGCATCTGAAAATACTGAAGATATATTAGAAAAAATCAATGATTTCTTTATAGGACTAGGTCAAAATGATAATATAAAGTCTAACTCTGAATACAATAGAGTACCAATCTGGATACGACTAATAACAAGGAAGTGCAAAATATAATCATCAGTTTAAAAGATACGTCAGGAGTGGGATTTGATGGGGTTTCTACGAAATTATTAAAATATTGTGCCGACACATTAAGCCATTCATTGTGTCATCTAATAAATCAATGTTTTCAGTCTGGAATTTTTCCGGATCAACTTAAAATAATAGTAATAAAACCAATGCATAAGCAAGGTAACAAAAGTGATATTGGTAATTACAGACCGATTGCATTAATCCCTGTAGTAGGTAAAATATTTTAAAAGGTATTTGCTAGTCGATTATTAGATTACATTAGCAAGCACAACCTAATTACACAAACGTAAAATACTTATATGAAAGGAAGATCTATCGTAAGAGCCATTTATTCGGCGATTTGTACCATCCTGGATGCACTGTCTGAAAAGGAAAAAGTTGTGTGGACCACAATATACTATTACATAAAATATATAACCTAGGCTGTAGGGAAATAGTTTACGATATAATTAAGTCTTATTTAATGAACCGCAAGCAGTGTGTTGTAACAACGGATTCTAATGGCAATGAGAGGCTATCTAGGCTAAGAAACAAAACTCAAGAAGTACTACAGCGTTCGGTCTTAGGACCTTTATTTTTCCTACTTTACGTAAATGACCTTCCCAGCATAGTGAAAGATTTAGTTGTTATGGTTGCTGGTGATACTTCTTTAATAGTAAAAGAGAATACTAACGATGGCTTAGCTAAAAAAATTATAAATAACCTCACAAAGATAGAAGATTGGTTTGTGCGAAAAATAACTTAAAATTGATTGTAAACAAAACAAATATGTTAAAATTTACACTTAAAGAAGAAAATTTCTTTAATGATACCTATAACAATAACATACCACGAATACTCATGTGTCGTTCCTGGGGATTGAAGTAGACCAAACTCTTAAATAGAATTCACACGTTCAGAAAGTTGCAAGAAAAATCAGCAGTTTCACATATGCCCTTTGAACTGTAGTTAAAACAATAAGCAATAAGTGCATATCATGCTTTCGTTGGCTCTCGCATGAACTACGGGATCATCTTCTGGGGAAATAATAATAATAATAATAATAAACTTTATTTTCCACAACAGAACGGGTACATTATTAAATTAAATTATATTATATTAAATGATACGATGTTATGGAAAATCCATGGGTGAAGTACAGATTACGGTACCGTAGTACCTCTGCTATTTACTCAACCCATAAATCTCAAAAAACATTAAAACATTAAAGGCGACAAAAAGTTCAAATTTTCCCATTAAATAAAATTTATGAAAATTACAAAGTATAAAATAATAAATCAACAAACAGATTTCACAGTTCCATAACAGTGCTAGCGATTATCAAGATTTTTGTTTTTTTTTTTTTAATTAGCGTTCATGAAGATCAGGTTTTTTTTTTAATTTTTGTAATATTTTGCATTTAAATAAATGAACAGGCAAGTTTTTAAATTCTGATGGCATAAGGTTATACACTTTAACAATATTATAAGAAAAACTTCTTTCGAAAAAACTCGTTCTATGAGCAGGTGGTGTTAGTAACCCCTTATTCCTTATGTTCAGATGATGAACATCAGAACGAAATGTTATTTTTTTAAACAGATACGTGGGACTTTTATATGTGATGATTTTATGAAATAAGCAACAAGCATGAAGAAATCTTCTGTCACTCATATTGATCCAGTTACTTAGTTTTAGTGTATAAGAAATTCTATCATATTTCCTAATTCCATGGATCAATCGTAGACAAGAATTTTGTAAAATTTGTATTCTTCTTTGCGTTAGAACATCGATACAAGGCCCGTAAACTACATCGCAGAAATTAAATTTTGAAAGCACTAGGGAATTACATAACATTTGTATAATATCTCGCGATAAATAATTTCTATTGCTGTATATGATTTTTAATGCTGCATATGCAGAACGAATACATTTAGATATGTGCGATTTGAAACGTAATTCTTTATCTAAAGTTAAACCAAGATTTTTAGCTTCTGCGACAAATTCGATAGACACACTATTTATTTTTAAATCAAATGAATTATGCTCTAGTTTCTTACTGAACAATATAGCTGATGACTTCTCAGGATTAATAACTAAAGAATGTTTAAGTGAAGCAGCTGCCAAGGAAGACAAGTCTAAATTAATTAGATCATTTGACATTTTATGGTTATCAGAATAAAACGAGTACAGCAATTGCGTATCATCAGCATACATATGGCACGTGCAAAAATGTATGTAAGAACAAAAGTTACATGTATAAATAGTATATAGAAGAGGTCCTAATACGGATCCTTGCGGGACACCTCGAGATATTTGTGACGGCTGTGATTCTTTTCCTTTGATTACCACTTTTTGAACACGGCCTTGTAAGTATGAACGAAAAAAGTTTATAGCATTCTCCGATAATCCGATATAGTGCAGAATTGATAATAGCAATTGATGATTAAGCGTGTCAAATGCTTTACTAAAGTCTAACATAACAAGAATGCTATCTTTACCACTGTCAGCTGCTTTGAATATTTCATCCGTTACTTGAAGCATAGCAGTTTCACAACTGTGATATGGTCTGAATCCAGATTGATTTTGAGGGAGAATGTTTGCTGTATCCATATATTTACGTAATTGCATAGAAACTATTTTTTCTAAGATTTTTGATATCGTTGGTAATATACTTATCGGACGGTAATGTGATAAAGAAGTAGGGTTATTTATTTTATTTACCGGCAAAATTATAGATCGCCGCCAACAAACTGGAAAATAGTTATTTAATAAACAAGAATTAATGATATGTGTAATAAAAGGAATTATATGAGGACAACAAAGTTTCAACATATAAGCATTAATACCGTCGACACCAGTAGCATTTGTTTTAACATCTGATAATATTTCAGCCACTAAACTTGCGTCAATTAACTGCAGACTAAATAAATCATTATCTTTAGTTTTTCGGTTTCTAGAGTAAAATTCAATCATATCAGTATTATTGGCATTAATCATCGGCACACAATTTATGAAATAATCATTAAATGCATCTGGATCTTGTAGTGTTTCGGGAAAAGGAGTATCTGGTTTATTTCCGATATTAAGTTTTCGAAGTTCTTTCCATAAATTGTTTGTATTTCCAATTCTTATTTTATATTCAAAATATGCCTTCTTTTCGCGCCTAATTGAATTAGTCGTTAAGTTTCTGAGAGACTTATAATAGTTCCAATGATCGATATTCTTTGATTTTTTAAATTTTTTTAAAGCATCATCTCTTAACTTCATCATGTACTTAATATTCTCGGTCAACCAAGGTGCAGGTTTTTTCGATAAACGACTAGTTTTATAGGGCGCATGAATATTGAACAAGTGAATCAATTGTTGATTGAAAAGATTTATTTTATCGTCTATATCTTGAATATAAAATAATCTGTGCAATGGCAAAAGGTAGAGATCACTGTAAAATAAGTCGAAATCTATATATTTGAAGAGTCTATGTGTACAAACTTTTACTGGATTTATTAATTTCTTTGTAGCAATACAACATGAGATCAATTCATGATCAGAAATATGAAAATTTTGAACTACTACATCTGAAACTATATCTTCATGAGAAGTAATTAATAGATCTATAAGAGATTCACTATTACTAGTAACTCGAGTTGGCACGTCTACAAATTGTACAAGACCAATAGCATCCAACAAAGAATTCAACATAGTAGTAGCTAAGCTCTGATTATTTAATAAATCAATGTTAAAATCACCCACACAAAATATGTAATCAGAACGAGGTAACAGGTTATATAAGCTGTCCTCAAAAGCATTTAAAAATATATTATAATTAACAGCAGGCGGCTTGTAGCAAACACAAAATGTGTACCTCTCACTGTTCAAAGAAACAACAATCCACAATTGTTCAGTTTGTGACGAGAAGTGAATAATTTCATATTTGAAAAAATCCCTTAAATAAAATGCTACACCACCTCCTCTAGAACCTCTGTCCCTCCGTAAAAGCTTATAACCATTTATGTGAAAATTTTTATCTGGTAGAATATTAGAAAGCCATGTTTCAGACATACCCAAAATATCGTAGTTGTTTTCTAGTACCACTTGCCTTACAGAATCAAAATTAGCCTGTAATGAACGCACATTTAAGTGTGCTAATTTAATAAATTTATTTGACATTCTAATGAAATAGTTTCGCTAGCATCGCTACGGAACAGCAAAACAAGAGTTGCGCATTTTACAAATTTATAAATCTATATAGCATTCTTATTAAGAAACATTGAACAATAAAAAAGAAAAAATGAAATGTAAATTTCTAATGAAGTGTAATTTTAATGATTGAATTAAATGTATAAATTGCAAAAATACTGAAGTTTATATTTTGTTTTTACTCAGGGGTAATAAATACACAAAGTAAATCATAAATTTCTAACTAAATATAGTTTAAATATCTGCAAATTACATAAATTATAAAAATTACAGATTTATGTTTTTAGAACAACTTAAATGGTTTGTAGATGACCAAAAAGAAATAGATAATTAACTTTTAATTTTTAAATTCAATTGAAATATTACTTAATTGCATTTAACAAGCTTTTGCGGTTGCAGGATGAGTTATTTAACAAAAGTACTGAGACAACAAAAATTATTCTGGTCAAAGGCGGTCATGAAATAAATCAAGAAGCTATTAACAGCAGGTAAAACCAATAAACTGAAGAAATAATAATTCCACCGAAGCAATACGAATCTTCAAACTCCAAAAGTCCTGTACAAGAAGTATTTTTAACCTAAAAAGACGAGAAATTTGTAAAAACTTTTTTAAACTAAGGCCCGATCTTTCCACCTCCTAATAAAGTTCCCGATGACGTTATTTGGCAAATAACTTGATTTTTATGAATGGTTTCCATGGTGATTCGTAAATTCATTCGCTGAATAAATTTATCAGGAAGTAGAAAGATCGGGCCTAGATGGTATACTTACTTTTCCTTGTGTGTACATTCTTGAATGTGCGTGTTTTGTGAAAAACAATTACAAAGACTTTATGAGCCAACATCCACAACACCCGGGGTGAAAGAAACCTACAGTTATGTGTATCATAGACATCCTTTTCGCGTGTGCAGAAAAACGCAGTGACACAAATGATTAACATTTATAATAATATTCCAAAGACCTGGAAAACACTTCCAAACTATATGTTTAAGAAAAAACTGAAAAAGCATTTGGTAATATACGCCTTTTATACTGTCACCGACTTTTTAGAGTGCAAGCTTGAAAACTGAACAAATTTTTAATTTGTATATGTGTATGTCCTTGTTTTTCTTTTTCTTTTACATTGTATATATTGACGTGTTCCATGCCTTACTGGTAATGTATGATATTATTTATTGTGATTGTCATCTCCTATCTATGAACCGTTTTAACAAGGGATCACAATATATGTCGTTTCACTATAAGTTACTCAGAGTGGATTGAGATCATTCTAGTAATATTCTAACGTAACATTTCAAATCGAAATGAATCATTAATGAATACCATGAAAGTATTATGACGTGAAAGGATATCGAGAATAAATTTATGTAAAGAGGCTAAAAACATCAATGGTTTAATTCCGCGACGTAATTAAACACCATTAATTATTGTCGCAGGTTAAGCAACTTAGTTTTTCCTTAATCACACGCATTGCATAAATAATAATAACACCTAAAGCTTCACACGTGTGCCGCCGCTTACATGTGCGTATGTCTTCGTTTTTGTTGCAGTCTAGGAAAATCGAGCGGAAGTTTGAAATCGGTGACCATTAATTATTTGAGTGCCACAATCACAGATCGTGTCAACTTGACCCAAACGTTACAAGAGAAATTAAATTTAAATTCCGTAACCATCCCATCAACAGGGAACAATCGGACGAGAATTAAAATAACATTTTATATTCGATTCTGTGGGTATGTTCTGTACGCGCGCATGTTTCTGTCAACAGGAAATAAGATTCATTAAGGGACACCTAAAATAAATTTTCATTAAGCCCGTAAAGACTGGATGGGTCTTTTTAATATACTATCCGTGGCTAATTAAAATAATAGTTTCTTTTTGCATAAATAAATTTCAACGCACAAAGCTTGTTTTATACCTACAAATTTTATGACTGATTAAGCATGATAAAGAAAAGAAATCTCCAAGAGGCTTAATTATATTTTATAAGTACCGAATATATTAAAATGTGAAACTAAAAACCGTAGACTTAAGAATTAATTAAGACAAAGCTGGTGTATGTACTGAAAGTTATTGATTGCTAAGTTATTTTGTCCGTCCTCGATCTAAATGCATATCCAGCCATCGTTAACTCAAAGAATATTACCTCAATCGGTTGCTAAGGTTGTTGTGAAATAGCACAACCACATCAATTGAAAATTAAAATTCCTTTGGCTCGTTTTGTAATTATTCACTGGCAATTTTATGGGGGACAACCTGTTATTTCGTATTTAAACGAGACTTGCAAAATTAGTAATTTAAGCGAGTCACTTAACACGAGTCACTTAACTCGAATCACACATGTTAAAGTATTCTTTTATCTCTACAATTATATAGTGTATGTATGTACCATATTTTTAAGTTTGTTCATTTCTGGAAGCACTAGTTTCTATATCAGGACATTTATCTTCACCAAGTAACCTTAGTAATAGAGTAAATAACTTTGAGGTAATCATAAATTAGTTGATATAGTAATAAATCGCGAAATCCTGTCAGTATCAATTAACTCAGCCAATAAAATAAATCATTAACAAATTTCTGTAGACGGGGCTCGTTTATATAATTAATATGGGTTGTTAAAGTTGCCAAGAGCCATCAGTAACTTGTCCTGTATGTGGTACGAAATAATGGATTGAAGTTTTCCGCGATAGTCTGAAACAATTAATTTCTTCGCCTTGAGAAAAGAAAGGGCCTCACATTAATATAAATTGCAAAAAATTGTGGACGTAAATTTACAGTAAATCCATTCTTCCTTTACATCTTTAAAGATGGTGGAAAGCTATTTTACCCGGCCGATAAACCGCTCTTTATGTTTTGAGTCACGCAGGTATTAGAATTATAATTGAGGGTCTTGTAAGTACGTCCGCAAAGAAGCTCTTCTCTAACGACCGGAGAATACTTTTCTGTACAACGTGTTTACAGCTAATTATGTAAACTGGAAGTTTTACGAGCGTACGTGTACCAGCTACCTTTAATTTCGCCCGACGATTATTTTCAAACTCTGCTGCAGCTCGAAGCCCGAAGTAATTGAGAATAAATATTTTATGTTGGGAGATTAACAATGTTTTCCAGATAATGTACTAATAAAAGAAAAAGCACAGCTCTTTCGACGCCAGAGAAAAGATTTCTTTCTAAAAAGAGAACAAGAAACTCTACTTCAAACTCAAGTCTGAAAAATAGAGAAGTAAATTCCTTAATCTGCGAAAACAACTGAATTAACGAAAATTATTGAAATAACGGAAATTACACATAAAGTCCAACATTTTTGAAAGGCTGTTATTTAATTCAGTGTAACACGATACAAACTTATCACTATCAAAATGTTAATTTTCAATTTAAAATTTTTCGTGAAATCTATATGCTACTTTATTAAATTCAGTAATACTAACTTAATTAAAAATAATTAATCTGTAATTATAAAATTCAATAAAATAGTATATTGATTTTGCAAAAAATTTAAAAATGAAGATCAAGAATTTGCATATATTCCGTTGTCTATACTCTGTTCACGAGCTTTTTGCATTCAGAGTAGGCCATGTTAGGGTGACATTTTTGTTGGTACCCCAAAAAAATATACTTGTCAGAAATTTGATTAACGTTCGTTTTTAATTTTGTGGTTACGTGTTTGAAAACTGCCACTGCCAATGTTGTCAGTTTAATTGTGCTGTATAAAGTATTCCATGAAAACGAGAAATATCGTCTCGAAGAAACGTCTAATGATTAATTATTCTTTTCATTGAGAAAGTTTGGGGTGAAGTGTGTTGTTTGCGTTTTCTTAGTCAACAATTGTGCCACAAAGCGAAGAAGTGTTTCTTTATTAACAAATGTGACTCCAGATATGATAATAAACAATAATGACAAAATGTTTGTTTGTGTTTTCATAGAATCTTGTGCACAGTGGTGTGGCTAAATGGATCTTGCTACTTGTACAGCGGGTAGAGAGGTGTATCGGCTTGTGCAACCCGTGAGGATGACTTATTCAGCCAGGAGTTTTTTTCGGACTTGTTCAGACCGAAGAACTCTCAGGCCCTGGATTGTCTTATTATAGGGCTTCGCGGCCATTTTCGCCTCGCTGTCGCAGAAGGGGTGAATATTCGAGGCCGGGATGAATTTCTGAAGGGGATTCGAGTTTGATGCCTGGCAATGGTGTAGAGGTGCGCTGCAGGTGGCGCAAAAGCATTATATGAAGGAATATTTAAATAACAGGAATTTCTTGCCGTTGCCGGTGTCTAAGAACCTTATCCACGGCCATATTTATGTAAAATATCTTATAATTTCTTTCGAGAAGACCATAAGCTAGATCTCATTTAAAATTCTGTCTACTCTCACCACCTCATCTAATACGCACACCATCATATTCTTCTGCCAATGGTAGAATTCTGCAAATCTGCTTATATTTGTGCATATTCGGGGCCATTAGTTTTGACTGCTAAAAGGGTCGTCGCAGTCTATTTATAAGTTTTAAAGATATACGTGCGTTTTCTACACTATAAAATTTTGATGCCAAATTAAATGTTCCCTATTCCCCTTCTATTGATTCCATAGAAGAATCTGATTCATCAATTTCTGATTCTGAATCAGATTCTCCTAATGTAATAATGAAAGGAGGAATATTTTCAAACGAAAAATTTCCCATATTTTTCGTCCAGTCTTCCGAAATTAATTTTTCACAATGATTACAAAAGTTTTGCCACATATCGGGAGTACATTTTGAAAGAGCCCGACGCCATAAATTTGCAACCCTATCTTTCGATACTGATTGCGAATTTATGTGCTTATTGTGAAAGTCTTTGCAATGCCCCCATGCAATCTCAATAGGATTGTATTGACTATGGTATGGAGGCAATCTAAGGACTTCATAACCGTGCTCCTTCAAAATTATGTCAGTCGCGTATCGTTTTGTTATTCCGTCGATTCTAAAAGGCTTAATTAATTTCCATAATTCCTTTTTTGTAATTTTGCCTTCAATTTCGACATTGTGTTTAACCAACCACTCCTGCATTTGACTTTTTTCAGGAAAATGTGGGTGGTTTGTCTAACTGCACCGAGTGATATGGTGCATTGTCCATCACCACTACACATTTTCGTTGCAACTTGCCTAGTGCTGGAATAAACCCAATTTTGAAAAATTTCTGCATTGATGTTTTTATGGTAGTCTCTGTCATTGTTCGTCGAGTCAAGTAGCAAGTCACACCCTTCCAAAAAGCAAAGTTTTGTTCCCGCATGCAAAATTGTTAAACGTTTCCCTTCACTTTTAATTTTGGCTGGGTTACTTTTCAAATCTGTTTCGTATATCCATCGACGAACCGCAGACCCATTTTGGTAGATCCACGTTTCATCGAGGTACACGAATATTATATTTTCACTAGAATTTTGAAACTGTAAGAATTTGCTCAAAAAATAAATTTTGGATGCAACGACGTGTTTTTGTTCACATAAAATTTTGCGTCCGTTAAGCATTTTAGTTTCTAACCCATAGATTTCATAAGTTTGAATAAAGTTGTTCTTCCTCCTTTAAATTCCAAAGTATTGCGAGCGTCTGTAAGTAATATATCCAAAGTGAAATATTCATTTTTCAAATTATATTGCCAAATTACTCGTTGCAAATCTTTCCGAAACACGTAATTTGTAAATATATCCGTCCTTTTACGTCTGCCAGATGAAGATGTTTTCAAATTGTCAGGTCCTGCTTTCAAAATTTTAGTTATTGTTCTTTGCGAAATCTAAAACAAACATATACCTACATTAGAAAATGGGGCTCATTTAATTTATGTAAGCCTTACTCCATGTATATCTATCAACCTGCTTATAATTTCATCTTGTGTGAAATCTGGACGATCCTTTTTATAATAATTGTAGGCTTTTTTATGGCTTGTTTGGTTTGTCCGCTTATAATTTTCGTCATTTTGACAGGATTAAAAAATGTAATAAAATAATCAGTTATTTGTTTTAAGTTACTTTGATCATGGCATTGCACTTCAGGTTTATTTAAGTATTGGCAACATAGTCAATACAGCTGACGTGACAATGTCATAATTTTTTTCACGTCAGATTTTGACTACCTTCAAAATACATGCACATAACATAACAAAAAAAAACATGGTCTACTGGAATGCAAAAAGATCGTGAATGCATATTACAAGTTATCACACGTTTTGACAGAAACAACTCATTTCTTGGGAATTAATATTTTTTTGTTATTTTCGAACTACTATAAACAAGCTAGATTAATATTACTTCTCTTACTGCACATTAATGCGCATTAGTCGTAAAACGTTGATGCAAGTAATTACCGTAGTAGTTGAAACACCCATCATTAGCAAGTCGTTTTAGCGCCATATCAAGAGAATTCTCTGATTCAGCAAAAAGAACAAGCGTTGCTAATAAAGTTGAAATTATCTCTATAAACATAACCGGCCGTCGCGGTTTTAATTCTTGGAGTTAATTAAAAATAACGGTTGTACATTTTTCAACGTTTTAAAACTTAAAGAAACAATATTATTACTTCATTTATAAAATGGCAACGAGACGTTGTAGACTTAAGTTACTTAAGCAAAGACAGTTTTTTATTTTTCTGAAAAATTCTTGCCACAATTTTCATGCAAGAGCAAATTATCTGTAAACACCATTTTGTGTCGAAAACTCTCTTAAACTTATTCACACACTCAACTTTCAAATTGCTCCTGCGAAGAGTAATTATCGGCTTTCTTACAGTCGCCGCAATTTGCGCAACACACTGAGAAGTTTCACCATGAGAAACAACACGTATGTACAAAACGGGAGATACGTGAAACGGAGTAATAAAAGTATAAATTCTTCGACGGCAGGTGCAACCTATTTCAATACGGCTCGAACCGGACAAGCGAAGAAAAAACTCGCCGTGCTTTCTCTCATAATTCATATCGAAGCTGAAGTATTAATAGCACATTCGAATATATTTAATTTTATGTCAGTGCAATATTATCTATTGCAATCAAGTATATTCACTGCAACTTTTAAATACACTGCTCAGCAATTGAAGTGGACAATTATAATTGTATGTACTGATATGTGCATACAAGAGTGTTATTAAATCGTTTCCATTGTATATTATCTCTCAATAGTGAATATTTTAGCAAGTTTTTTTATTGCCTAGTGCTGTTATCGCTGTAACAAAAAAAGGTATGAATATGGCTTCAAAATGTTAGCAAGTTAGTGAAACAGAATTGCTTGTGCCTAAGTCACTCCTTTTATTTTTAACATTTCTATTGCTATAGAAATTATACCTCTACGACATTTAGAAACAGTTCAACCCGAGCAAATAGTGCGTGCGTTGGATCGGTGAAGGTTTTCCTCAAGAAGAAGTTGCTAATCGGCTGAATGTGTCGCAAAGTGTCATAAGTCGAGCATGGAATCGCTACTTAGCAACTCGGCCTTCAGCGTACATCCATAGCGGTAGTCGCAACCCATGCCCAAGACCGTTTAATAATCCTGGCTACAAGAAAAAATCGAACAATCACGGCTTGACGAATTAACAGCTTTCGTTTGTACACGTGTGATAATCCCACATTGATATGGAGACGAAGAGTGTCACGCTGTCTGCGAGCTTGCTCTTAATTTTAGCTCGGAGATGAATGGTGCCGCTCAGATATGGGTTAAAGGCATTAGGGGGTAGTTTACCCGAAAAACAAAGGATTTCTTACCTTGTCCTTGTGCTCGGTCCTGAAAAAGGAAGGTCCTCTTCAGAAAAACTACTGCTCCACTTCTAGGCTTTATTAAGCACCTCTAACTATCCGGCCACCTTGCCGAGCTGCCGCCTTTCCAGACGGACCCCAATCGACTGTAATTAATTAATTATACGTAATACAAATACACAAAGTGACCACATCAACAGTTACCAAAGAGTCTTCGTGACAAGAGACACGATTTAATGAAAATTTAATGACATCAACCACTCTTTTTGGCGGAGGATTAGTTTGTGTCTAAGGAGGAATATGTTTTGGTGGCCACATTGACCTACCGGTTTTTATTAATAAAAATCACTGCCATAGATATGACGACAGTGTTATAGAGACGAGAATAGTGCCATTTGCTACTTGTGAAGATTTCTTTTTATTGATGACAATGCACTTCATCGTCGTGCAAAAATTGTAAATGATCGAATAGAACATATTGAGATTACGAGAATGGAATGGCCATCCTGCTCACCAGACATGAATTGCATTGAGCATGTTTGGGCCGAGATGTCCAGGCAATTTAACCAGCCACCCCAAACCTTACAGCAATTGTCTAGCACGTTGCAAGCAATTTGGGACGACATACCTTAGAACTTTGATAATGAGTTTCTCCAACAGAGTAACAGAATACAAGAGTGCCAACCAATTCGATGTAATTTTATTATTATCTAAGAAATTTTGCACTACTGCTTTAAATGAATTGCATGTCGCAAGTTCTAGACCATTCAAGATTGTCTCAAATTGTTTACCATTCACCAATGTTAATGGATCCTATAAAAATTTCCTTTCAATTTTTTATCGCTCAAAGGATAAAGTTTTTCTTCAGATACAAAAACCTTTGCCATCTTTATTCGGCTTTTACGAAATTCTTCATCAAGCCTAATTTTATATGTAGCGGCAATAAAACGAGCGAATATATTCTCATAATCAGGCACACTGTTACCTGGGTGGTCATGAGAGCTTTTTACTCTGCTGTCACTTTGACAGAAAACAGCAATATTTTGTGACTTAGTTACAGTGAAAGATCTCCATACGGATAGCTCTCATAAGCAAGCGGACGTCTCCCATGAATGCACAATTTTTCTGGAATCAAAATTTTATATTACTTCGCTTAAGCTTTCTTATAAGCGGATAGCTCCCATAAGCGGACAAAAAAATTGGAACCGTCGGTGTCGGCTTATGAGAGCTTTCACTGTATATCTCAAGTAACATAGCTACCACCAAATCAGCACTTTTGTAATTTTCGTAATTAATTAAAAGGACCTGAAGGCTGAGTGTTTCCTACACGAAGAAGAACAGCTTTGAAACTGAATTTGGATGAGTCTATAAAAAGACGCCATCCTTCTAGGTTATATTCATATTCAAATGCCACCATAAAATTGTCAATACGGTTGCGAGAAGCATCTTCAGTTGATATTTATTTGGAGAAGTCTTTTTGACGACGGCGATATATAGAAATACGTCTACTATGTCTAGAGCCGAGGATTTCTGCTCTTCTCCTAGCCAATTTTAAATCCCTAACTAGGTCGCTGAGATCTGATTGCGTGATTAAATATGGCTGTTCTTTTTCAGGTATAGATACAAATTCCTATAATTATTTGAAAATTCTGCCTTATCTTCCTTCATACTGCATAATCCCAAGAGGCCCAAGATGTCCAGATGTCCAATTTCGAAACAAAAATAAGCTGTATACGCTTTTTCTATAAATGGCATAATTTTCTTTCTGTGTTGAATTAAATTCACCACACACATAAAAGTTTGGGTTATTTACACATCCTCGAGGCGTTTTGGAATAAACGGGGTGGATTCTAATGCAGCTATGGTCTATTGTGATTTAAATTAGAGCACAAAACAAACAAAAATAAAAAGAAAATAAAATAAAACTTAGCTCAGTTGAATTAAATAATAAATTACAGTATCGTACTAGTACTTTTGGGCTTCAAAGACTTTACAACTTGATAGAAAATAATGCAAACTGCATCTACAAAATGTTACATTTTTCTAAAACACGCTTAAAATAAATCTAATCCGCAAGTTTGATCTGGAAAGTGCGCAATAATTGGAGTTAATTCACTCTAATTGGAAAAGTGCTTCACGTGGTTCTGCTTCCTGGAGTAGCCGCGTTTGAGTTGAGACGATTCGGGAAAATCAGACAACCTTAGCCTAGGGTCTTGATCATAGCAGCTTGGATTCGTATTTCAGAAAGGCTCCTGTCAGCAGCAATTGTAAGTCGGCAGAGAAATTATCGGTAATATTAATGGGTTATAAAATGTACCAAAATTAAAAGCCTAAATGGGAAACAATGCAATTACTATCAAGATGTATCATTAATGAAATTCAGAATATATTATCTGCTTCAGGCTTATATAAGTGGGAAACTGCACTTTACTTCAATTTATGCACACAATCCGTCGTAATTAATAACAAACCTAATTTGTTATCACCCAAAACTCAAATCAGAGTATTTTTGATTTTGAAGGGAGAATATTTTGCCTTCAAAATTGACTCATCCTTGCTTGTACTTGTTTGATCAAGTCGTTACTTTCTCGCCAAAGGCGTGAGAAACTAAGAACTAAGACGAACCAGGTGAGGGCCTACACAGTATTGATTTTTTTTAATTCATCAATAAAAGAACTTTGTAAGTTGTTATTTTTCTTCCATTTATACAATTTTTTTATCAATTACTAATTTTTTCTCATTGAAGGTATGTTTATTTTGATTTCTTTGATCGTATCGTAGCATCCGTCAATGAATAAATTTGTATCACATGGATCTGCATTTCTTTTTTAAAATTTGTAGATAAATAAATAAATCATTTACATGTCTACTTCATTTGCTGAGCAGGGTAGTACGAGGATAGATCTGAAAGTTTCTAGAACAAATCAGAAGATAGCGTTATGTGCACATCCTGCTCACTGGTTTTGAAAGCGCCATTAGGTTTGTTTATTTGTATTGCTTGGAGTTGCTCTAAAAATGATCAAATGTAGTTTTCAATTGAATTCGAAGCTTTTTTCAGTGTGAGATGAACAAAAGTAACTGAAAACTACATTTGACCACATTTAGAGTAACTCCGAGCAATACAAATAAACAAACCTATTGTTCGTATAACTACTGTCAAATTTTCAGAGAGATCGTGCATAAACTAAAGTCGTTACTGTCGATCAAAGTAAACAATTCATGCATTTCCTAAATCATGAATAAAAACGAGTCCCATGCAGGGATAAAGCATTTCTTTTTGAGAGAACGGTTGCAAACTGGGTTGCTGAATTTAAACGCGATCGAACAAGCATAGAGGATGCACCGCTCTCTGGCAGGCCAAAAACTACCGATGAACAAATGATTGGAAAAGTAGAAGTCGTGATGAATGATCGGCAAGTAAAGTTGAAAGAGATAGCAGAGGCAGTAGGCATTTCATGCGATCGCGTACATCTTAGGTGGATACCGCGTATGGTGACAATCAATCAAAACGAATTCGAATGACCATTTCTCAGCAATGTCTAGATATGTTTAACGGTAATCCGAAAAAATTTTTGCGACGTTTTATAAGTGTCGATGAAACGTGGATACATTAGTACATTCCGGTGACCAAATAGCAATCAAACCAGTGGACAGCACGTGGTGAACCAACTCCAAAGCAGGCCAAGACGATACCGTCTGCTGGAAAAGTCATGGCTACTGTCTTTTAGGATTCCCGAGGAATAATTTTTATCGATACCTGCAACACGGAAGAACAATAACAGACGAATACTATGCGTCGTTATTAGACAGATTGAACGAAGAAATCAAATCTAAAAGGCCTCATTTCGCAAAGAAAAAAATTTTGTATCACTAGGATAATGCCCCAAGCCACAAGTTGGCAATTGCGAAGGCGAAACTACACCAATTACGATTCCAATTAATTGATCATCCTCCATACACGCTAGATTTGGCTCCGTCGGATGTCTTCCTGTTTCCAAATCTTAAGTAATGATTGGTTGGAAAGAAATTCTCATTGAATACTGAAATCATCGAAGCTGTAAATTGGTTTTTCGAAGGCTTAGATGGTTCCTATTTTCTTGAACGGTTAAAAGGTCTTTAAAAGCGTTGGACTAAATGTGTAGGGCTGAAAGGAAATTACGTAGAAAAATAAGTGCGATTTTCCCCAAAAAGTTGTTTTCTTCCATCTCGTTTTAGACACTTTCCGATCTATCCTCGTATACTTACTTGAAATTGGGAGAACGAGTGCATTTACTTATGGTCATATCTAATGATGTAAAATATTTCCTAATTTTATAATATTTAAGCGTTTTACAGAAAATTTCTTGAAATATGTTGATCTAAAGGAATTTAAAGAAAAACAGAATTATAGAATAGTACAAAATAGGAATCAATATCAGATATAACAAACGATATTATTAATTTATCAATTAATTAGTTATTAAAATTAATAAAGAAGGAAATAGAACACACACATAAAAATGTTTTGGATAAATTGCTGACCTCCTAATCGATGATAGAATATGGATAAAGTTTGACCAAAAAAGCTGTAATGTTTATTTTAACACCAGAAAGGGATGGACAACTATAATTACGCAAACATCCACCCAGTACTGAAACTTTTGATAAGAGGCGCGTGATTCATGTAAATGTTTCTAAATTTGTTCATCTTATATAGATATATATACATCTTGATTACACCCTCCTATTAAAATTAACTAATTTATTTATGGACGGGATGTGAATAGTGTAGTTGCCCGCAGTAATATCTGGGCATTTGATAAGTAATTACAACGACATAGGCCCGTATAAATTAGCCAGAACGGTCAAGCATGATAAATAATCGCTGGAGGTGCATAATTATTGTTTGTTGGGATCAAATGGGAGCACGTAGGGACGGCCAAATTTTCAGTTTTCACGGTTGAATCAACCACCGCTTAAAACCAGCCATCGGCGGTGAGATCAACACGTTTCGGTTTGTCGTGGCTTCGAGAAATCGAATCTAATCTTTTCTCTCTTTTATCAGTCATTTAATTACCACCATTTTAATATTATGTATCAGATCTTTTTTCTTCAAATACTTGACAAACTAACGATATGTTTATCTGCTGGTTTGTACATTGAAATGAATCTGTTAATGGTACCAGTTCAGTTACCTGTTTGAGTTGCCCGAGGAATTCTGTAATCACGGTTTGTGATAATTAGCTTCGATTAAAATTATATTATTAATAACTGTCGATTATCATAAACGATATGCATATGCAAAAAGTCAAAGCACGAGTAAATATTTAATTTATTAAATTTAAAAACAAAGCGAATAACTAATTAAAAGTATAAATTATTTATGATTGAATAAAGGCGTAATATATCTTTATCCAAAAGAAAAAAATTCCTACCAAGTTGTTGGAGTGTTGTACGGAGTAATGTGTACCAGATTTCAGATTTCCGCGTGAAATTCGTATCGACAGATTAGCAAACTTCATCCTGCGGAAACTAAAACTCGATTATTAGTTGATTATTCCTTTCACGTACCACTTAGAATCGAGTTTCTCCATAGTTTCCCCATTTGATTGTACGTGTAAAATGAACTAAAGATTGCCGGCAACCAATGCACTAATATGTTCCAAAATTTTGTCTACATTAAAAATGTTTGTGCAATAAAAATTCAAGGGGTCATAGACCATTAAATCCCAAAGAATTTCTATAAGAAATCTTAGGATTTTCTATGGAATATTAAAAAAAAAGTTCAGAGTGTGCCCCCGAACAAGTTTGGCAACAGAAAAACCAGTTTCAATTAGTCAAAATTCTAAAGCAGCCATCACACAACATGCCATAAAATTAAATTGCATAATAAATCGCCTTCATTTTTTTTCATACCATAAGAGAGAGAAAAAACCGCGTTCCTAATAATAACCCGCCTATTATTAATCCTACGCGATACACATCGCCAGCAAACTGTATCTGCCGACTTAAAATAAACTCGACTCGTCGAGAACAATCGTGAAGATGTTTTTTATTAAGATTATATTCCATGTAGCAGCTACTTTACGATTTCCTGCAGCCAGAATCCATTTGGTTTTTTCAAGCCGGAGAGAGGCTCTTTTATTATTGTTTTCTACGATTTTATAATTGTATATTGCTTTGAGAATCGATATACAAAAAGCCAGGAGGATGATTGCTCTAATAAACGTAATGTTTTGGTCAAATATTTTGAAACAATGCTAATTTGATTTAAAAAAAATTGATTACGGTTTCAAATGCGTGACTTTTACTTTTTTCAAAGAAACAAATATACACTAAGCTATGCCTAACATTAACTACTAATTGCGCTGTCGATTGGTATGCACTGTATGTGCTGAATATAGTAATTGCCTGTGATTTCGTTAAAAATCAGGAATTTAAAGATTAAACTTTACATTAAAACCGAAATAAATCCAACAACTTTATTATTGTTCTACAAACGCAATTAAGTCACTCATTACATTTGCGAAACGTTATTTATTACGGCCAGTTAATTAAAACATTACGCGAACAAATAACCAGGAGAGTGGCAACAAATAATATTTTACGATATTCGCAGGAAGTTTGTAAATTACATATTTTATTAATGGCGCGCCATAATTGTGTGCGAACGGGAAGTTACGTGTTCCTCCGCGAATTTCGCTTGTTTGCAGTCGCATATTTGTAAGGACATTATCACCAGGACAAATTAATTACTCTACATATATTTGTGTTAACTGCAGCAGACGATATTAAATAGGGGAAGAAGCTTCATAAAAAAATATTATTTAGCTCCAATCATACACACATAAAAATCTGGATTTAATTCTAACACTTTTTCAATTCCTTTTCGGTGTTCCTTCGCGTCCATCTGGTGTTCAAATAAAATTAGGACGTTTCATTTTAAAATGTGGTAATGTTGTCTTCAGAAGAGGACTTGCCGTAGTTATTTCTATCTATCAGAGAGTTAATAAGAAAAGAGAGGGTCTTAACTTCTAAAGTTGTTGTTGTTGTTGTATCCCCAAAGGATTTAGTATTATCCAGAAAGAGTCAATTCATTTCTATCCTTAAAGGAGTTAGTATTATCCACGAAATGAAGGAATCTTTACTGTTGGGACAGTCACTTGTACCTAAATATATGCTTAACAACTCCAAAGAGAGGAATGCACTCTTCTAAAATTGCATCTTTTATACCTTGTTCTTTTGTGTAGAAATTTAATTTCTTATTGCATATTATATTAAGCTTATCTGGGGGAAGTGGATTAAAAATATTGGCAACGAAGAAAGCATGAGAAGAGTGTTGAGGAAAAAATGGAGTTTTAATAGGAAGGCTGCTAGGTGTGTGTACCAGGATTTGTTTACTGCGTGTGCGATGTATGGGGCGAGTGTATAGTGTGATATGCTGAGTTTTGGTTATGGGAAAGACAGTGTGAATAGATATCAGAGGGTTACGTTGTATGCATCTGTGCGTATGTGTAGAACAGTTTTGACGAATGCGATGCAGGTTTTGAATGGTGGACTGCCTTGGAATCTCGAGAGAGAGAATGAAAAAGGGTGCAAGTTTGGGTAGTATGGGTGAAGGTTTATCAGTGTGGAAGAGGTAAACGTGATGTAGGAGACTGTTGAGAGAAAGGTTGTATGAAAGATGGCAAGGGAGATGAAAAGAGAGTGTGAAGAGTAGAGTGACGTTTGGTTTTGTTAGAAATGTGAGATTTGCGGAGAGGAATGGTTGGTTTGATCCGGGGTTGTGCGTGTGCTTCTTGTTGACTGGTCATGGTAGTTTTTTTAATGCGTTTCTATTTGCTAGAGATTTAAGTGAGCCTGATCTTTGTGAGTATGGGGAGCGCAACAAATGGAAATTTGTTTTATGTGATTGCAGATTGTATGTGGATGTTCGGGACTTGAATTGCTGGGGTGTGCTGGTGAATGATGACGTTGAAATTGATGTGAGTTTGGGGTTTGGTTAGGGAGAGATTCGAAAGTGTGTCTGAATTTGCTAGGAAGATGTTTGAGAGAAGAAGAAGAAGAAGAGTGGGTGAGAGAGAAAGAGTGTAAATGTGAAATGCCGAGTACATGAGATGGGTGTGTAAGGATGCTGTCACGGAGGTCGAGCCATCGTACGTGGGGATTCATGTAAAGCAAAGGAGTTTCCTACCGGTGAAAAGCTGGGATCGTGCGGGTCCTACGCCTCGGCGTAGTGTCTCGCCGTGACCTGGCCGTAAACCGGAAAGGGGCCTTTAGGTGTGACAATTCCACCTTCCCGAGTTGACAGATCAGAGTCTGGGTTTGCAAGGACCTTATCTGAAGGGTCTTGGCCTCGGCCTTGGCCCGAAACGTTCCAACGTTGACATAAGCCTATGGAGACCGGTTAACCCCGGAAGTGCGCTGGCTTGCCAGTGTTCTCGTCTGGTCGAGCTGGGTTAGACTCGTAGTGACAGTGGTTAACAGCCCGCATCCTGGGTTAGGGATGGTTCGCCGTCCTGGCGGGTAAGCTACGTTTTAGCTCGGGCACCAGCCTGCAGAGCTAGTAGGGAGTGGATAGTCTCTCGTCTTTACCAGAGGGGTCTGCTGTAACTCTTGATAATGGAAAGCTGACTGATAAATTTAAACCAGAGACATTCAAACGGTTTACCCGTTCGACAAAATTATTTATTTTCTCGAAAATTTAATAACACTTTGTTGAACAAAAATGGTTCATTCTATTCATTTTCATACAAACTTTCATTGTTTAATTCATTTTCATGAAGTTACGAAACACCCTATGTATAAAGCCGTTGGAGTGCCCGTTTTCTATCAATCAGTAATCAATAAAATCGATCGGCCAAAACTTAGTGGTGGTATCTTTCAAAATATTTCATCATTTACTAAGTAAGTTTTGATTGTATATACTTTCTTTAAAGAGTTATTTATATAAATAATTACGTACTGGGCATTAATTACTGTCAATATTTGAATTGAAATTTTATCTCAATTGTGATACACCAGGGACAAACTGTAGTTAATGATCTTCATAATGCTCTTAAAATTATAGTTCTGCGATAATTAGGACGGCTTTGGCAGCCAATTTCGAAATTTTGTTGCTGGAGGTTTGTTGTTGCTAACTTCTTACCAGTAAAAAAGAAATTCATTGGAAATAACATTTCTTTATTGTCTTTTTGCACGTCAGCTTACTATTATCAGGAGTTACAGCAGATAAGAGATAATTAAATAATACAACCAAAGCGAACTGAAACAATCATCATTTTTTATGTATAATAAGGACTGACTATTCTTTATATTCGTATTATAAAACGTGCAAATAATATCTGACTGATACTGAAACTTATTGCAGACACACAATGGTTTATGTGCCTTGATAACCGCATAAATAACGCAAGCTGTTAAAATAAATATATTAAAATAAAACTTTATCGAATTGCAACACTGGGAGGCTCTGTATACAATTCGGTTTCTTTTAGAATTCGGTACACGATATTATTGTTTTATATGCGACGACTTTTGTGCGCAAGGAAGCAAAATAAATAAATATTCTGTGATACAGCCGTTTCTTTCATATTTCCGCCCTTCTTCAAGTCTCGAAGAAACACTCAGTATGTATGTGTGGTACATGAATAAAATCAATTTTTTAGAAATATAATTCAAGTACCTCTTAAACGGCTTTTTCTAAAGATGTAAAATATGAATAAAATTATTGTGAATTTCTTGCGTCTTGTATTCGGATGCTTTGGTGTTGAAAATAGATACGGGGTGCACCCACTTTGTCGGCCTCTTAATGTCTTTGCGTCCTTGAGTAACGGAAGTTATGAAATTATGAGCCGATAACTTTATTTCCAGCCAGTCAAAACAGCCCCCACGAAAAGTCCCGAAATAAATTCATCATTCAAAATTTCTTGTTTGTAGTAGAACCACATAAACAAAAAAAGCGAGCAATTCAAATAGACCGAATTATTAAAAAGAAATTTATTAACGGCGTACAATATTTAATCACGATTTAGCGTGGCGGCAAATTACTTTTAAATTGAAATCGTTTTTAAATAAAAAAAAAAGGAAGAAGAAAAAACCTTGTTAAGTGAAGTGGCGGCCTCCGTTGATATTGTAAGTATATTTAACACTCTTTTGTTGGAAAAATCCATTACCACTAAAATGGCTTGTTTTCCCCCCGTTGAAAACTGTTACTATCTGAAGCTGTAAAGATACGCTTAAAATTATGCATGCACTCGCACTAAACGGACTCTATCTAATCTTTTATGAGGGCGCAGATAATTTATACGGCTTGCATCTGTAATGACAATAAATTATTTCATCAGACTAGATAAACTAGGGACATTTCTTATTGTTATTTGAATTAATATGCTTACTTAGTTATCATAAACGGGCGATTAATATTCTTATCGCGCTTATTATCCGTTAAGTTAATTTTTAACGATTAAACTTGAAATATACAAATTTCTATTCAAAAATAGAACGCTTACACTTTTTCATTTTTTATTTATTGTGTGCGAAATTTTCTCAATAGAATTTACAATATTTGCTTGATTTTTAATAACAACGAAAATGTTTTATAAATGCGCAGAATTTTAATGCGAAAATTAATATCCGATTTCATCAAAAATATTTATTTTCTCCGCTACTTAAATTTAATCATTGTCGTGCAGCGGAAACAACAGTACAGTTATTGTTTTAAATTGAAATTCTCGAATTGCAATAACGGATTCCGACCGGACGTAAAATTCCGTAATCGTAAATATGCTTCGTTCCATTAAGGGAGAGAGATAAAGTCTTGCTGAAGAAAAAGCACGAGCTTTTAGCTTAATTACGCCGCGTGTGGGACATGAGAATGCAATTTTGATTTGCATGCTTTTCGAGAACCTGCGTGCTGTCTCTTTGAAGCTCTTGCATAAATTTCGAGGAACGACCATTGATTGAAGTTTTACGAGTGAATTCGAAAAGAGTTTTACAATAAACGTTTCGATTAGAATAGCCAATTACTTTTAAGGATAAGTAGTAATGAAATAGGTAACGCAATTCCAAGTCCTATATGCTTATTTATCCTACAAAAACTTTCCTGAAAAATCCAGGACTTAGTTTGTAAAGAACATATTTGATTAGCTAAGGAAAAGGGTTTATGTTATCTTCACAAAATATTACCATTTGGTGAAGTTCTGAGACCAAAAATATTTAACATATTTGCTTTTATCATGTTTTGTAATAAAATTGTCCCTAATGGCAAATGAATTTTGTTTTATTACAGACCTCAATTAGGAGATGTAGTTTCGCAGTTTAATTTGAAACTACATACACATAATAATTTCCAGATATTTCGTTTAACATAAAATCCGTGAAATATTAAAATCAGGTCGGTTTATTCAGAACGTATGCAGCGGACGGGCAAATCTCGTTAACTGTAATTAAATCTATGTACACTGCGCTCTCGTGACTTTGACTTTAAAGCAAATAACTCGTATAACATGTGTACGATGAAAAAGATCCCTTTATTAAAATTCCCTCTTCAATTTGCCGCTGAAAACTTCGCCCTCTCTCTCTCTCTCGTCCGCGCGCTTTTTACGGCTCGAATAAAGTCATACACACGCGTCAATTAAGGCGGTGGACGTGCTCTAGTGCACACACGGCTCTGAAGAGGGCTCTCGGCCTGAATATAATTGCGAAGTCATGGACTGACTTGTAATTATAGGTATCAGGAAATGTTTTTATTGTCCGGTCAGGTCCCGACAACAAATAAGAGGCCTAATTCCTTTATTACTGAAATACGGGAACAAGGGCTTACTCGCTTTTTCATGCAAGTACTTTGATTGAAAATAAATTATGTACCTACCAAGGGTATCAATTAGTGATTTCTTTTGATCAACACTCTTTACAACTATAAACCTTTCATTATTGTTCTCTAAACACATGTCAGGAGCCATGTTCAAAGCATCTACAAGAAAGGACCAATCTTATCAGATTAAAGGGAGTTATACAAAAAATGAATCTATTCTCCAACATCTTTATTTGTACTTACTATTACTCATATCCAATTGATTCGATTGTTAACTGAGTTCAGTTTAGTAACACCCTATATATTGAAAACAATATAAAAATAGGGTCTTGCTCTAATTCGAAAGTCTTATTGGATTTTTCTAAAATAGTTTGCTTCGATATATTGCAGTAAAATACCAGACGGATTCTACTTTTTTTTTCTTGCTTTATGAAAGCTACTTCCTTCGGATTTCCTCGCAACGTGTGATATATGAAAGCTCTTATTCAACTATCATATGCAGTGATACAATTCACACTTTATGTTCTACCGCATCGTAGTCGTAAGTCATGGCAAGTACAGGTCTAGTAATCCTCGATATTCCCGTCCGAATTCTCCTCCGGTGATGATTTACAGGTTTTCATTATTTTCCTACTGACTACACAATATGCACTTAGTCAAAATTTCAATTATGCATGTATATAGAAAACCAAGGCGGATAAAATACTTACTGATACACAGAGAAAAAGCAATGGAATTTGTTAACACAATTGTAGAATTTATATGTACAAATTGTTACTGAAATGAAGACACCTACAATAAACAGAAAATTTAATTTAAATTTAATTATAATAATATTTGTAGTAATATTACACTTTTTTAACAAAATCGTGTAACACAAATAATAATAAATGTGTTACCAAATTGTGTAAATTAATTTTATAGACAAAATATAAACATGTTATGCAAATTGTTGAATTAATTACTATTTCATATACACTAATTTATTCCCATCTTTATTTTTAAAGGACAAAATCCGTTATTAGCGAGATTAAGAAATTTTTATTGTTTACGCATAAGCAGTTCGTGTATTGTCTTTTATGATTTACTTGTCTAAAATCCAGGAGGCTTCTTTACATTATTTTTAAAATGGAGTGTGACAGTTAAAAAGCAACACAATAAAAAAAATGCCGTTAACTATTGAGATTGTTGCTCATATTGTTGCTTTCATTGAAGATAACGTTACGTAACTCGCGCATTGGGAATACCTCGTACCACCATTCAGGATGCCTGGAACCGGTATTTGGAGATTGGCAACTGCACTAGGAGAGCAGGATCAAGAAGAAGAAGAAGAGCAACAACTGCAGTTGATGATCGTTTTGTTGTGCTCAACGCACTTAGGGATCGGATATCAACAGCTGTTCAACTTCAACATCGCCTCCAAACAGCTAACACCTAATTTTCAATTTAATGTAAAAAATTCCTTTGAATTGTACAGAAGACCAAAGATATTAATATTCTAAAAAACCATATTCTTATTTGATTTGATGTTACCTCTCTCTTCACCAATGTTTTCAAACAATTAGTCTTGAAAATAGTTGATGATGATTGGGATCAAGTTGAGTTATATACTAATACAGAAAAATTTTTATTTGGTAGTAGTTTCTTTACTTTCAACGACAAATTTTAGAGTCAAGTTTTTGGTACTGCCGTGGGTAATCCAGTTTCGCCAATATTAGCTAATATAGTTATGAATAAATTATTAAATTATGTCAAACAACAACTTCTCTTTGATCTACCTTTTCTTTTTTGCTATGTGGATGACATCGTCACCAGCATCCCCTTGGATTATGTTGATTTGACATTATCTGTCTTTAATATTTTACAACGAATTAAATTTCACTTTTGAACTTGAACAGAACAAATCTTTACCATTTCTTGATGTTTTACTTAATAGATGAGATAATGGTAAAATTATCACTGATTGGTAAATTAAACCCACCCATGGTGGGAAAATAATCAATTTTCACTCATTCAACTCACCCTCTAACACAAAAAATATCAGTTCTAAAATCATTAAAACATAGTTGTTAACTTGTCACACCCAACTTTTTGGAAAATTTTTTTTTCCATTAATCAAAACTTACTACCAACAATGGTTACCCAAAAAAAAATTAATACTACACCTGTTAAGAATGAATTCAATGAATAATAAGTCTGATATAATTGATGTTACATCAGAAACTTGATATTTCAAAATCCCATTTATTCCTAATCTTTCACACAAGTTAGCTCGTGCTTTAAGTAATCAAAACCAAAAAATAGCTTTTTATTCCTTAAAAACTATTAACAAAATTTAAAACAAAAATACCTAATCAAGAAAAATCTTCACTAGTTTATAAAATTAATTGTTTAAACTGTAATTCCTCTTACATTGGTCAAACCAAACAAAAGCTAATAAATAGAATCAGAAATCATAAATACGATTGCAACCCTTCACATTGCTTTTGTTTGATTTGGATAACGTTCAAATTTTGGATCAAGAAATCAGTCTACCTAAAAGATTGATTTCAGAGATGATTCATATTAATAACAATAATACTGTCAATAAAAAAACTGATACGCAGAATTTGAGTGTTATCTATCATAATTTAATTAAAATGTGTTTTAATCATGCTTAGTTACTTTAGTGTTGGTTTGGTCACTGGTAGAGATTTTTGTGATACTAAGCTTAAGATACCCTAAGCATTACTTATTTCTTTTCGCCATTTGGTCATACACTAGTCATGGTTCATTTATTAATTTTTAAAGTGTTTTTTTTCTTCTGGTTACTATCAACGTTTTATTAGTTTTATGCAATTTTTGTCGCTAATTTTGTTCAAACCATTAGTGTAACGTGAATCACGGATTATTTGATAACATAATCTGTAAGTAAAAACTGATTTGTACCTACCAGACTCGTGTCTGAATGTTCTTTTTCTAATTTTACGTAATTTTTAACTGATCTCATGTTTGAGACGACACTTCAATTGTCATTGGTTCAGAGGTAAATTTTAAATAATTTTCAACAAAATAAAAACTTTTTTTTTAATAAAAATTTTTGTTATGTAACTTTGTGGGCTCTGAAGAAGGTTGTAAATATACCGAAACGTCAGCTGAATGAACAAATAGTCATTATTACTGTCCTTAACCTGATCAAAAACAACAATCTCATTATTACATCCAGGACACAATCTATTTTAATAAAACAGTAAAGGATAGTAAATTTTGACCCAATTGTAATTTGTGTTAACAATCGCTCAAATTGTGCTAACAATTGTGTGATTGTGAAAATTTTGTTGCTATTATATTTAATACCCAAATAAAACAACGACTCCATTCTAAAGCAAGCATTCACAGCAGTTGGTAGGCATACACGAGTCAATAAATTCCTTCAGAATTTACCAATAGACGAAAAGTATATCAGTATAGAAGTGTGAACTAACACATTTAGGATAACATTTTTACTTTTTTGGACTAAATACACCAATGCAGATAGAATATTTTACTATTTAGTGTAACTTATCTGCTACTTATTGAATTAAGGAATTATGGATAATCTATTTAGTGTTTGATGTGAGCTTGTGAAAATTTTACACTTAATGGTATAATTCTGTACACATCTCCAAGGAACAAGATCACAGCCGAGTGCTCGGAGCTGCTGACAACGAATTTTGACTCATAATCGGGCAACTGATGATGTGGATTCAACCTTGTCTTGAGACTTGCAGATTTTGTGAAATTCACAAATATAAACTTTTTTATGACAGAGATGGAAACATATCTGAATTATTTTAAAAACTGTCAACAATTGTGTTAATAATCTCTCTATATCCAATCTCCATAATATTATGGAAAATCTCACTTTGTCATTTCTCCTTTTGTATGTAAACACCATAGTTTTTTTTCTTGGAAATTTTATATTTTGTTATTAAAAAATACATTACTTATTCCCACTTTCTTTCACCGACAGCGTTTTTGAATGACTGCTTTAAAGCACTCTCAGAGTATCTCCATCTTGTTTTAAGCTCATGTAAAAACAGGCTATAGGAGTGCTTTGGAGCGAACAGTTGATATTACAATACATTATTTTATTGTTAATAGTAATCATTTCAGATATTACAAAAATGTATCTATAAATCGAAAAGGTAGACAATTCGTTCCTCTATTATATTTGTTTATAAAATCTGTAAGTTTGTAAACTTTTGTTTCAAAAAGCTCCAGGGTAATGTACCGTAAAAATTTGGGCGAAAGTAATTCTTGAGTATTGACAGCTGCAATAACTTCAAATTGTAAAAAAAGGGACAGCGCTCCGTAGTGATGAAAATTTTGCTTACGCGACTTACTAGAATTTATTTTCCAATCCTCTTAGTATGCATTTTCACTGCAGTAAGAAAATATATGAAATCTGCAGGATGTCGTCTGCCAAATATTTTCCCTGAAGGATCGTCGCAGTGCACACATAAAAATTGTTAGGATAAATTGTTATCCTCCCAAATGGTGTTACAACACGGATAGAATTTTACTTGAAAAGTTATAAAGCTTAAAAAATCTAGTGTTAATGTTATCTATTTCCGATTAAAATGCATCTAACAGTAAGTGTTAAAGAAAGGTGAAATAATTTTAATACAACAAGGATAAGCTCAACTCCTCTTTAACACCGTACAGTAAACATATTATCCATAACTCAATAAGTAGAAGATAAGTTACACTAAATAGTAAAATATTCTATCTGCATTGGTGAAAGTCATCTAATCCAAAATAGTTAAGTTAAGTCTCTTTCTTTTACTGGATGATATTAACTCCTTGAAAGATAGAAATAACTACCGCAAGGATTAAAGCGCCAATTTTGGAGATAACATTAACACTTTTTAAATTAAACATCCTAACTCCTTTTATTTTAACGCCAGAAATGGATGGACGCAGGGAACATCGAAAAGGACTCGAAGAATTAACTCCAGATTTTTATGTGTGTATGTATGTGTGTGGTTCACGTTCACATATTTCCAGAGCTTCCAAAAATAATTACTACTTCCACTTCTACATACACCTGACGTGTTAGAATAATATAGTGCGATCAACTTACTTTAATGTACATTTCGATGACGCTTGACGACGAATATTTTACGTGTCACTTCCTGATATGAAACGAAAACTAAATATAATCCGAAATATAAACGAGGCTAAATGTACATGTATTTTTAGCCAGTTCATTTTAAACTAGCATGTCGTTCACCCGCCGCCGCTCTCTGAAACCCGGACTGGAGGAAAAAAAAAACGATGTGAATTTAATATAGTTTCGGTTGACATTCCTTCTTACAACAACGGAATTATTATTTGCGATTCCATTCTCGCTCCGCGTTTTATTTTTTCCGCGTTTTCAGTGCAGTGAACGGTCCTAAAGTTTGTTTAATTTGACTTTCCGGTCGCGACTCGAATGCCAAAACGAAAATTGCGAATTTCCGATTCGCATCAATCACGAAACTTGTGTGTAAGTTGGGGCATAATTCTTTTCTGATTTTTTTCGACACTTACAAAGTATCTTCTACTTTATGCATGGTTTGACTGCATGGTTTTAATTAATTGAATGTGCAGATGCAAGATGCGACTTGATACTTCCACCGAAGACAGGCGTAGAATGTGTTCTATTTATGTGACTTGGAATTTGCATAAGTAAATAGCTGCGTGAAATGTTGCAAGTTGGCAAAAATTTGTTTACGTTTGTCGTTAATTAAATTTAAACAAAACTGGAGAATTTTGCATCTTATTTACATACATATATTGAAATTTATGTAAGTACATAAGACATATATATTCTGAAATGCGCCTTTAATTGTCAGTAAGTATTTCACTTTTAGTTAATTTCTTAGATACTTAATAAAGTAAAGCAAAACTGAGTTCGTTAATTGAAAAAAAATATTCCTTGCAGAGTTATTTTATAAAGAAGATGAAGTGATTTCTTTTTTTTAACATTTAATTCTGCGAAAGCAATTTCTGTTCATGTTCTGGAATAATTTCAAATTTAGATCTTCAGTGATTTCAAAATAATATAAAGACAATTAGATTTTTGCATGGAGAAACACAGAGAGTATGGTAATTTCTTTTTCTTCTGCGGCTTTAAGTACAAAAGTTAATTACATTCTCATGAGACGCAATTTTCTAAGAAAATTGTATATAAGTTTTGTACTGTAAGCTTCTTTCTGCTGGCACGCTCAACGTGGAAGTAACTTGTTTTAAATTTATTTATTTTTTAATTATGCTACCTTTTAATGTAAGTTTAATTGAAATAACTGCATTTTCACAACAAGTATTCAAAAAAAGTTGTGTTCTTAATCAATATTTGTACCTAGAAATTCAAAATTTCTTTGATTAAGTTGCATTAATCAACTTACCCTTAATCATCCTTTAACAAAGTTTCCCATCTATAAAATAATAAATATTATTTAAAAATTCTTGCAAGTCGGTTTTGATTACACTGTTGTTTAGGCCCTACTTGGTGCCTCGTCAGCAGAAGAATAAATAGAGGGTATTTCGCAACGTCGTGAAAAAAAAATAATGGTGTGTTGGACATGAGATATGTGCATAAATGCTTCTAAATAAAAACGGAAATAAAAACAAAATAAAACTTACCCTCAACTAATAACGCATTGACAAATTTTTAGAATCTCTGGCTCAGTGCCGGCTGAGTCACAATAAGTGTTCAAAATGCCTTCCCTCGGCCGCTCGTAAACACAAATCTGCCCGGCGAAGTAATGATTCACAAGCGTTGAAACATGTTTTGTTGTCGAACAGAAAGAAATGCGGCGTTAATACGATCGTTCAATTCTTGGAACGTGTTGATTTCTTCTTCGTATACCAACGCTTTTACATGTCCTCACAGATAATAATCTAGCGGATTTAGATCAGGTGAACGTGCAGTCCACCTAATCGGCCCGTTTCTTCCAATCCATCTACCAGGAAAAATTTCGTCGAGGTGAGCACGTACTTCTCGTCGAAAATGAGGTGGAGCCCCATCGTGCATAAACCACATCGTTGCTCTAAGATTTAATTTCACATTCTCGAGAACTTCCGGTAGATTAGTTCGTAGAAAATTTAAGTATTGGAGACCATCTAAACGGTTCGGCAAGACGAACGGACCGATTAAATTGCCGTTTAGAATACCTGCTCACACGTTAACAGAAAACCGTTGTTGGAAATGGCCGCGACGAATTGCGTGAGGGTTTTCCTCAGCCCACAAATGCATGTTGCGAAAATTACACACCCAATCTCTGATAAAAATAGCTTCCTCGGTAGGCAGGACATTATGAAGAAAATTCAGATTTGCCTGTTATTTATGCAGTAACCAACGACAAAATCGTATGCGTAGAGCACAGTCGAATGGTTGCAAAGCCTGAACTCTTTGAATATGTTACAAACAACTGAGGATGATAAACGCCTTTCTTGAGATATCACGTACACTTAACGAAGGATGTTCCTCGATAAGTTGTAGTATTTCGTCTTCTCTGTTTAGGATGCGTTGTGGACGCTGCCGTCCTCCACCTCTTCCGCGACGTGCCCATAAAGTTCCAGTATCCTTCGCTCTTTGCACAACAGAGAGAAATGTGACACTGGTTAGCAAATGTCGGTTTTGAAAATGTTATACATACAAACGCCCTGTCGCTAATGCGTTTTGTCCACATTCACCTTACACTAGAATCATGTCAACAATCTCACTATTTGTAAATTTTGCCATTTTTTTCAGTAAATTTCCGTGCAACCACCTCTACGTACACCTTCAAACTACCCGGCCCGGCCGGCGGTGACTAACAATAAATTACATCGCTCATATTCTTCGTAAACATCATAAACTTAAACCAGAGATGTTCAAACGGCTTATTTATTTTCTCGAAAATTTAATAACACTTTGTTCGACAAAAAATGGTTCATTCTATTCATTTTCATGCAAACTTTCATTGTTTAATTTATTTTCATGAAGTTACGAATCAGCCTGTATAAATATATATACTTATAAATTCAAATAAAATAAATAAGCAAATAAAATCGTTAAACTCAATGCTCACAAAAAGAACAAAATCGAATGTATTATTTTTTTTCTTCAAACACTATAGTATACAATACCACAAATTATGAATTTTAATTTATATTATAAAATAATCTATTGTACAAATGAAATGAAATAAAGGAAATTTCGTTGTTGTATGCAATGTAACTAATTCGCGCAATATGTAAATTTCGCCACTACAAGTTGGGTCGTATTGAGTCGGGGCGGTAAATTGGAACAGGGCTAAACAAACTGCTCGGCTGAATTCACCGTTCGGCCATTATTAATCCTACCTGTGAAGCATACACTGCCCGAGAGATTAAGGTAAGAGCTGGATAATTAACGAAAGAACGTGGGAATCATCCGCCGCTATGAAATATTCTGTTTTAATTGCTAAACTAGTTGAGTATATGAAGTTAAAGAACGGGATTATATTTGCCTTGCAAGAACAAGAACAGGATAATTCTTTGACCAGCTCCCTTAAACATAGTCGAAGAAAAATTTTGCGATTAGAATAATATTTCGGCAGCGCCATCTCTTAAACCGGAAATCTGTTTCAGACGGTGCGCGGCCGTAAATTAAGTTTTTTTTTGCCGGGCTGACGTGCGAGGATTTTAAAATATGAATGAAGCAAACGCCTGCACAGAAAGACCGAACTCGTTTGGCTAAACATAAAGAAAAACAATCACACATGCGGCATCCATCCTTTTCCGTCCCGTGCGGACGCCCCGTATTTGATAGGGATCGAAGATGCCGCACGTCGTTAATTTTTAAACAGGACGGTGTGCCCGGAATATAAGAACAAAAGCGCCGTACTTTTTGGGGTAATTAAGGATGAATGGCGGTGTGATTTATCTTCTGTTGCTGTGAGGAAAGAAATTATTCATGTAATTAGCATTCTGCGGAAATCTTTCAGTATGTATTTTGTTGGATTTGGTCGAATCTAATTAAGGGCAAATAATTGTGACACCTTTTACATAAATACAATGGAGAAATATTTTAGTCCTGAATGGATTTGGAGACCTTATGGTAAGGTTTAAGTTACATATATAAAAATCTGGAGTTGATTCTTTTTCAACTCCCTCTCGGGGACCTCACGCGTCCAATTGTGTCTGGTGTTAAAAGTAAATGAAATTAAGACATTTAACTTTGTAACGTTGTCTTCAAAAGTGACATTTTAGTCCTTGCAGTAGTTGCTTCCATCTTTCATTGAGTTAATATTATCCAGGAAAAGGAAGAGTCTTAACTTCTGAGATAGTAACTTGCATCTCTAAAGGAATTAGTATTATCCAAAAAGTGTCAAGTATATCGATCCTTCAAGGAGTTAATGTTATCCAGAAAGTGAAAGAGTCTCTTGTATCTTAGCTTATATTTTAACTACTCCAAAGACAGGAATGTACTTTTTTTTAATATTGCATCTATTATCCCTTGTTCTCTTGTGTGAAAATAACTGAATTCCTTATTGCACTAGAATATTAAGCTTATCTGGAGAGAGTGAAGTAAAGATAAGGCCTTGCCAATATTTCCCTATAAATAAATCTATCATCTATATTATTACATAACGAGTTGTAACCAACTTTTTGTTGCTATTATATTTAATGCGCAAATAAAATGACGGTTCCATTCTAAAGCAAGCATCCACCGTAGTTGGTAAGCATATACTAGTCATAACTTGTAATAAGAACACATGAGGACATATTTTAATCGATAACGCTAAATTTGTTAAGCATTACAACTTTTCAGGTGAAGTTTTATCCATATTGTAACACCGATTAGAAGGATGCGTGACAATTTATGCCAAAAATTTTTCGACATAAAGCAAAAGCAATTTATTATTTTAATTAAATAAATTGAAGTCTGATATAATAACAACGCAAGGTCAACAATTCTCGTTTTATTTATTTGAACTATTTCTACAGTTTATTGAATTCAACATTCGTCAGCGATTAATCTAGCTGTCTTCGTCTCAGTGCTGACAATGAAAAGGGTCTGAAACTTTAATACTAGCGCAGATGTGGCAGAACTGCCAAATAATTGGTCCTTCGCCAATTGCCAAAGAATTAAAAACAACCGTGCAAATGATATTCTTTATACATTTTTAAGAAATAACTCTTTTAACTGCCTTTATGCTAATTGACCTAAAGGAATATCCGAAAAAGATTTCTTTCTTCCGGACGTTTATTCGATATTTCCAAAAAATACCGCCTCCAGCTTTTCGTTACGTCAGGTTACGTCATCCTTATTATTCGCCCTTCCGACGCCTGATTCTTTCGCCCACGCTGATAATTTAATATCGATTTAATTCAAGTCAATTTTCCCAGTGATCACGTAATCTCTCCGATGTGTCTTAAATAATAATGAAACGAGGGCTAACCGAAATTTATTTCGACGAAGAGATCTCTATTTCTGAAAACATTACTTTGTTATTGAGTAGCTTCTATAAAAGTAAAGTGAATTAATTGAGGAGGTCTGATTAATTATACTAAAATCTTGAACGTATCGGGTTAAAACCCCTAATTCGAATGCGATTTCTTATTCAAACGGACTCGTGGACCCGGAACATGTCAAAGCAAATGCAGAGCCTCGCCGGACGAATCCCCGAATAAAGCGTAGGTATTTTGTATTTGGGGGAGTTTCAGGGTTGATGAACTTATAAAAAAAGCCCTGCGAAGTTTGAATCAAATTCTCTCGGTTATATTTAGCTTTGAATAGGATAAGTTTTGTCTGTTGTGATGTCAACACTTCCCCGAGTTCGAAGATGTGATGTATTTTTCTTATTTTATTTAAATTTGAAAAGTCAGCCTTTGAAGTATAGAATTCTCTCGAAATTGTAATTCTTATTTCTTATCAAATCGCTACACACAAAAATCTAGAACTGATTCTAATTCAACTCCTTTACGGTGTTCTCTCGTGTCCATCTGATTCTGATATTGACGTTTAATTTAAAAAGTATTAAAGTTGCCTTTAAAAGAGGCATTTTAATCCTTGAGATAGTTATTTCGATCTTTCAAGAAGTTAATATTATCCAGGAAAAGAGAGAGACTTAACTTCTGAAGTAGTAGTTTGTATCCCTAAAGGAATTAGTATTATCCAATAAGTGTCAAGCATTTATTTAGCATTATCCAAAAAAGAAAGAATTACTTGTATCTTAACTTATATTTTAACTAAATAAAGAGAGGAATGCACTTATGTTAATATTGCATCTTTTATCCCTTTTTCTTTCGTGTGGAATTATTTATTGCACTAGAAAATTAAGCTTACCTGAAGCAAGTAGATAGAGGATATTCATAAGGCCTTCCCAATATTCCCCAGTAAATGAAGCTTGTATCACATACAGAGTGATTCTTGAATAAACCGCCAGGCTATGAGAAAAATGTTAAAAAAGTTCTTTGGGAAAATTTATAATTAATTAAAAATGACCCCAAAAAGCATGTTACGCCAATGTGTATGGAGTTCATCGCAATCGTAAATTTTATGATATTGTGTTTTCGTACGCTTCATTGTGTTTATTACCCAGAACAATAAAACTATAAAAGTTGACTGTGAAACTTAGCTGTAATGACCTGTCTCGAGCGTTTAAACTCATCCTAGCATTTATTAATTCATTAGTACGAAGACGATTACCTGCGAACATCACTCCACTGGGACATTCAAATCAGATCCAACTAAAATCAGTTTCAACAAAAGACAGTACCCCCGTAACAATTTAATGAAACACCCTGCATTACGCTGGTAATTGCTTTCAATTGTGGTTGTCATACTATGAAATAAATAAAAAATAATTGTCATAAATAATTTAAAAATTCTGGTTTTACCTGTTAAAGCAGATGCTCAAACTAAAGACCATTGTTATTAATGCAAGCTATAACCTTTTGTTGCTATTATATTTAATGCGCAATTAAAATGACGGCTCCATTCTAAAGCAAGCATTCACCACGTTAGTCATAATTTGTAATGAAAACGTCAATCCAATCCTTTCCCTCATACATCAGAATTTACCAATAGATGAAAAGTAAATAAGTGTGAACTAATATCTTTAGGATAACATGTTTACTTTCTTCGATTAAATGACGCTCTGACTTGTTACCATAACCATACAAGATGTGGCTTGATAGTGAATGTTATGAATTGAAAAAACAATTTAAGCACAAACTAACGTTCTGCAAATCAAACAATTTCTCTGTTGAATCTAAAAACGAATATTTGCAAACCAAGAAATTATTTAGAAAAACCAGCAATCATAAAAGGACTGGCTTTGAAAAAAACATTATATTATCCCTAAGTAATAACAAAGACTCTAAAACCTTCTTGCAAACTTTAAAATTTTTTCGTGGTACTAGAAATACCGGCGCTTCATCAGATGATTGCTGGGGGTCTTATTACGACAGTTTGGTGGTTCAAAAGTCTCCTTATCCTATGGAACTTTTTGATGTAAGCCATCCATTTTTAGACAAGCCCATAGATATCGAAGAAGTAGAATTTGTACTATCTGCCTGCAAAAACAACAAATCACTTGGCCCTGATAGGATATCTTTCAAATTTTTTAAGAATCTCCCACAAAATGGATGTTGTACATCATTTTCCTCTTTAACAAAGTTCTGGAATCGGAAAGTCTCCCCAACAAATTGACCACCAGCTCCCTTACGATGTTGCATAAAAAAGGACCTATGGATGTTCCTTCCAATTATAGAGGCATTGCTGCATTAACTACATCTTAAAGCTATTTACCACCATTCTATCGAACCGTCTGACATCCTGAACCGAAACCAACATTATTTTACCAGAAAATCAATCCGGGTTTCGAAAATCTAGATCTTGTCTCGACAATGTTTTCACTCTAAACAGTGTAATTCAACTTCACCGAAAAGGCAGAAAAGTGCTCTCCGGCTTTATTGATCTTAAACGGGCGTTTGACGCAGTCAATCACGTATTGTTATGGCAGAAACTGTTCAAACTGGGTATCAGTACGAACCTTTTAAGAATAATACAGTCTCTCTACTCTAAAGCGAGTTTCAGCATAAAAGCTTCCAATGCCTTCACTAAATCTTTTGAAGTAATCGAGGGGGTTTTACGGGGTAAGCCCCTTAGTCCAACTCTATTTGCTCTTTTCGTAGCTGATATCGAGAGTTATTTACTACTGTTGTTGTATGCGGATGATCTGGTGCTTCTCGGTGCTTCGGAAATTGATTTGGCACGGAAACTAAACCTTTTGGAAAAGTACACCAGAGAAAATAAACTTTTTGTAAACGTCGCCAAATCAAAAATAATTTGCTTCTCTAAAAGAAATTTCAGAATCAACCGGCAGCACCGCTTCCTCTTTGACGGTGCCGAAATCGAACAAGTCAATAATTATGTATACCTAAGGATCTCTCTTCCTTCTTCATCTCTATTTCGTAATCACGCAGAAATATGCCTTTCTGAGTCAAAAGAGTCAATTGGAGCAGTTATGTCACTGTTACCGCAATCAAAAACAAACTCTTGTGATGCACGCATAATTTTATACAACATCCTTGTAATTAATGCTTGTAATTAATGCTCTATCTAATTGTATGTCTGTTTGGGGTGTACGTTATTTAAACGTCATTGAGAGAACACAAGTTGGGTTCTACAAAAGATTACTCTTGTTGCCAAAAAATTCCCCTGATTATTTAGTTCGCTTAGAAGTGGGTGTGGTTAAACTTGAGTACCTTATTGTAAAACACTGCTTAAACTGGCTACTAAAAATTCTTAAAATGGAAAATAATAGGTTCCGAAAAATCTCCTTAAATTCAACTGGGCCTTACAAATTAAAGGTATCATTACAAAAAACAATTGTCTGGATACCTGGAATACTCTCTCTGCTGGACACCTTAAGGCATCTTTTAATAGAATTTTATCGCTTTATCGATATAAACTGTTTGACGAAGATTTGAAAAGACTTAAACTCTCAGAGTTTTCCGCGTTCTATAAGTTTTTCTCAGTCAAACCCAATCCAGCTCATCATCTATATTGTCCTCTACTAATAAAACTAACTAGACTCTTCTCTCAGCTTCGATTGTGCTCCAAGACGCGCCTATTTCTCTACTGTAATGGTATATCTCACTCCATAAACTGTAAGGAAATTTGCACAATGTGCAACTGCCTTAAACCTGAAAGTGTGGACCATATATTTCTTGAATGCAAGCTTTATGAAAGCATTAGAGGTCAAAAAATTAGACAATTACAAAATCTTGATGAACTCATTAAATAGTCCAAATTTAGATATAATTAAGGAGGTAGTTTACTTTTGGATTAATTTTCTTAAATTTTGTTCTTTTGTTATTAATGAGTGAAAACATTTGTTTTTTTTTAACTAAACCATCTTGCCAACATAACAATAATTATTATGTAACTTTTATTTTTTCTTCATTATGAATGCTTCCCGTAGCGAGGTGTTTAAAGTTTACCGTTCTCTTTTCTCTTTTCCCTTTTTTTTCTCTTTTTTTCCTTTTATTACATGTACCTAATACGCTGACTGGTTTATGTTCATTTAACTGATATGCTGATTTGCACGGAAGATCAGTTGTTGTATGTCCATTTAGACCTCGAATTGTGATTTATTTTCGTTTTATTTTTTCTAAGGTGCTTTTTGTAACTGAACCCTTGCTATTTGATTGTAATTTGAAGAGAAGCAATAAATATATTATTATTATTATTAAATTAACACTATTTTTAGACAGACACTGAAAATGGCATAAATGCTCAACGTTTCACTATCGCTTGATAGCTTCTTCAGGAAAAGGATCTAGTTAACTATTTTTAGACCCATTGTAATCGGGGAAAGATAACAATAACACTATAAAGAATGATTTGAAGTGATAGTCTCTCTTATTATTAAACTGATGCCTGTTATCCTATTTTTTGCTGTGTGCTGAAATGTTTACTACGTTCAGTATCTGTAATTTTTCTACGAAGGAAAATAACCGTCACTATTATTTTCAGCTTAAAAAATTAATAACATGTTTCGGAAAACAAAATTAAAATAAAACTACCGTGTAAACTAAGTCTCCCCACTAAAGTCACTTCACATTTTCGATAAATAAAATATAATTATAAGCGCATTTTACTTTTTTTTTAAACGAAACTAAAGTCGAAGACCAGAACTCTTAAAACTCTCAAGAAAGCGACCACAACATGCATATCTTGAACCGGTTAGAACAAACTGCTATTTATATCTCTATCGCCGACTTGTTGAGGTGACCCACCAATATATTAATTTTTTTTTTGCTCCTCTTAAAACGAATAAAATAATTAATGCCTCGAAAATTATTTAAACCAGTCACTCCAGGTTCCTTGCGTGCTCATAAGTTAATGTTTCGTGTTGTTGGTCACTCAAAATCAGACCCTACAAATATAAACTTGTTTTAACGTGAACACAACTTGATTTGTGAAAAAGTCAATTAAAAATTAATTATTTTTCATTTTTACCAACTGCTATTCGAAAAGAATCGACGTAAAAGTATAATTATCATGTTTTTTATTGAAGAGGTGGAAATTAAGTAAATAAAAGAACGCTTAATTTTTACGCTCGAGTTAATAAATAAACAACACAAGGCTAACTTTCGCAATTAAACAATTTTAACGCGCACAACTTTTCTAATACAACGAAGTTTTAACTTCCATGCCTAAAATTTAACGACACGAAGCATTGCATATAAATTGCTTTATAAAATATGTCGTCCGCAGAGATTTGCGCTCAGGACCTAAACTCTCCACCAAACTGCTTTATTGCTATAACACGAAAATTATGTTTACCGAAAAAATTACCGGCTTACACTTAATACTCTCGATTTAGCCTTTCATTATCGATCGCTCACGGATATTTACGTAATGTAATAAGTATGTTCGGACCCCCCGGGAACTTCTTAAAATTTCATTTAAACAGTGTGTCATAGTGTATGGATTTCAGCAAGTTTTAAAATAACCAGGAAAGTGTTGAAGACAAATAAAGTCTATGAGTGTGCAAAAAAAAGTCTGGAAAAAATCAAGCGTCTGCAAACAAATTTTTCTAGTTTTCTACGTTTTAGTTTTGCCACATTTTTGTGCTTCAAAATATTATATGAAACACTTTGGTGAGATGAATAATGAAAAAGCATAAGTGCAAAAGTGTGTAGAGAAGTTTGCTAGCAATTTCCATTCGTTACAGAAATTATTACGCAACGTAAACAACACACATGATTCAATTAAGTTTATTATAATCCTGCACTATATATAATAGTGTAAATATGAACAAACTTAGAGGGTAACAGGAAACCGGTCTGGCATTTCGTATTCATTACATAGCTCATGAAAGGTTTAGCAATTAAGGAAAATTGCGCTAATTCCATAAACATAACTTGTAATTCAATAACAGAGTTGAAATTTTAAACTAACTAAAACTAAGGTAACGCAGTCGGGCAAATATATTGTTAGAAAATTAAACCAAACAGAAATCGTGGCGCGAATACGTAATGAATCACTTTGCGGGCTCCGGATTTAGTGCCGGTGCACTTTTAAAAGTTTCTCCGGGTCAGATATTTAATAAAACACCCGGAATAGTTCAAATATTTTACTTTCGCCCCGTCAGACGGAATATTTTAAAAATTTCGCCTAATTAAATTTTATTTCGGATAAGTTTCTAAGTTTAAATGAAGTTTTAAGAAGTCAATTTGAGCGAACAGGACTAATGCTCTTCTGGAGGGAAATTTTAAAGTTCTCGGAGTACAGATATTGTATTTACAGGGAATGTCGCTTTCGGGTTCGTTTTTAAATAAATACTTTTTGTTCATATTTTCTTAAAAGTCTTGAGTTCTTTAAAACACCAATTAAGAGATATCACTTGCTGAAACCTTTTAGTAAACTTTAGGAGTCATCGCTTATATTTTTTATATTTTTTAGTAGTAGTAAATAAATAAACAAACAAATTCTTGTGTCCGCTGGTTTATACCCATGAATTAAGGTAACGATTTTCCTAATTTAGTAGAGAGTGCACACACAGTTTTAAAGCACACTAATCTGAAAGTACAGCTGTAAACGAGCAGGACCGGTCCGACTTGTAAACGCCCTGAAACAGCATCAGTTGTTTGCATTATGCTTTCATATTGCGAGCTTATCAAGCCAGTAAAAGTTTTATTGTCTGCTTAGTTTCGCCGCTCGTTTTATCTCCATTAACGAGCCAGAGCTTGTCGCTACGGAAATCAAACGTAGCAAATAAGTTTCCACGCGGAACAATAAATTGCCCCGCAAAAACTTGCGCGGAACAACTTTTACAGTTTAAATCCGCGCAATTAGACTATTGTCTGTTTTCATACTCGCTGGGTTTTTGTGCAATTTTAAGTTCACCGCGGGCAGCTTTTTCAGCTTTTATTTTCAGGCGAATGCACGAAATCATATCGCATTTTGCTTATGCGAAATGCAGTCAAATTTATGAAGTAGTTTAGGCTTTGTCATGTCATGTTCAAAGCATGTTCGATTACTATAATAATATTGAATGTCTTTGTATTATTACTCTGCGATGGTGGTGTTCCAACTAATATACGACACATTTATATCAATAACTGTCCATGGCGCTGGAATTGGACTCGTGAATCACTTGTGAATTTGATTTAAAGTTTAAGTGGCATTTCAATATCCGTGTTCACAAGTCACTGGTGGTGAATTACATGGCACGTGCAGAAAATGGCCGGGGTTGGACAGGTCCAATGTCTCCGTGGGGACTCGGACAGGTCGAGTCTCGGTTCGCGCGGGGGGCGCTTCGGTCCCTTACGGCGCGCCCGCCGCGACGCTACAGCGCCGCCAACTTTTGCAATACATCAAACGTGCCACTCTCGCCCAAACAGATCTGGATTAAACGTACTAATACCTGTCATTACGGGGACCATTTGTAAAAATTTGATCGACCTCAAATTTTCAAATCGCTTTTCATTTTCTTCTCTTTTAGTAAACTTTAGGAGTCATCTTTTCTAATTCAAAAGCACTAATGTTATTAATTAATAGTACAGCACATCGTTGAAGAAACTAAATAAATAATCAAAAGAACATCTTATGCAACATAAAAAATAATAAAAACCATAAATACGTTAGTTCTTTTCAATTAAAAATATCCCAGTGTGTTCTAATTGTATTCTATTTGAAGAAAAAAATTTCTACTTGTAATTAAAGTAATTTCAATATCCTTAATTTACTTCAATATGTATCTAGGCTTGTTCGAAATGGCAATTGAGGAAAGGTTCATTAAGAATTTCCGTAGACAAGACTTAATAAATATAATTATAAAAGTGTTGCTTTGATTTACACTGAAATCTGTCTGTGTAGTTGACGTTTAAATTGTATACTTTTCTCCCATGTAGAACGAGCATTTTAACATTCATCGCCCTCTTATAAGCACAAAACAGTAAGAAACAAAGCAAGGCGAAGAATCTCTTATATGAATTTTGAAACTTTTTTAATATAGAAACACATTCTGCTCATATACGACAGCATTATTACTTTTCCATACGGTGATATTTTAGAGACAGGAGGCACACACTAAAGTTGAAATTAACATATCCGAAAAAAAGAGCAGAGACACTAACTCGGGGGCACGGAATTCGGTTTTTGCCCGGGTTCACGTTTCGAGATTTTTTGCCCTGGTTTTTCACCGGCCAGAAATTACATTATAAATACTGAAGGTAAACAAAAAGAAACTTTATTTCGGCGGGCCGTGCATATAAAATGCGACGGAAAAAGGCTGCTGTACATTCACATTACGTATGGATGGCGAGGGTCAATTCAAAATAAATGGATTCGAACCCTCGTCATTTTTATTATTCAAACTTATTTACAGTGTACCGAAAACACGTGCCTCCGAAAGTAAAATGAACGCAAACCTCACTAGTTTCATTTCCATTTGCGGAACCGTGTCGAAAGGAGCAAAAGGACGTATTACCAATGAACAGAAAAAAACTGTTTAATTGGAAAATGAAAATAAATGTTACAGGTATTTATTTTACAGAAATAAAGCAAACAGCACTTTATTACAAAAATAAACAGACCGCTTCATGCGTAACAATTCGATTTCATATCTGCAACCCTCCTATATGCCCTTAGGTAATCTAACAATATAAACAAACTGAAGCGCTGCAATAAAACTTAAAAGTTGAGTTGTTCCACCCTCGCTCATTCCGTAACCCTCCAATATCACAGCGTAAATCTCAGAGAGTATTATAACATTTTATTATGTTTAATTTAACTAACTCCGAAATTAATTGCTAAAGTCATTATAACGAACCTAAACTCAACTTTATATGTTTTGGCGTAACTAAACAAGAAATAATTATTAAAAAAAATTGAGAATCTCAATGATACTTGAACGTACTTCCTTGCTTGAGACGCCAAAAAATTAACTTGTAAAATAAGCACGTAGCACTTGGGATAAAATGTTATTCTCCTAATCGGTGTTACAATATGATCATTAACTATAGTTTGTCCCTGGTGTAACAATGGAGAAAAATACAAAATCCAAATTGTTGGCAGTAATTAATGCCCAGTACCTATTTATATAAATAACTCTTTAAAAAAGTATTTATAATTTGTTTTTTTTTTGCATGTCAGCTTTCAATTATCAAGAGACAAGATATAAATAAATAATACAACCCAGCGAACTGAAACAATCATCATCTTCTATGTATAATCAAGCAACATAATTCTGTACTTTTGTGATTTTTATAATGCTAATAAAAATTATAGATCTCTGATAATTGTTTTTATGAATAACAAACAAAAATCGGCGCCAATTTATTGAAACTACAATTTTCATTTGTTTCTTTGCATTTTATTATTTTTTTCTTGTTTCTTTTCGTGGACAAAGCTTTCATTTGTTTGTTTGCATTTCGTATTTTTTTTTGTTTGTTTTCGTAAGCAAAAAATAACAAAGCTTTCGAAAATCGTACTTTCTTTAATTTTTTTTTTGCTTTTCATTATTTTTTCTGTTCCTTTCGGTAGCCAACAAAATTGCTGGTTTGCTTTTGAAAACCAAGCTTTCATTTATTTCTTTGCATTTCATTACTTTTTCTTGTTTTTGTAAATAGCAAACGAAAAGTCGGCGCCAAGTTTTTGAAAATCCTATTTTCATTTGCTTCTTTGCATTTCGTTTATTTTTGTAAATGAAACGAAAAAAAATCTTCTGTTTTTCGTTTTACAATTTTTTCTTTGTTTCTCCTTTTGTTATTTCTGTTTTTCTTTTACTTACGATTATCACTTGTTTTTTTAATTAAACAGAGAAACTCTTTTGTTCTCGTTGATGATAAACGACCGTGAGTTTTTGTGAAATACAATCACTAAGAAGCAGTTACTTTCTTATCATTTAGTTACTTTCATTTTATATTTTTTATCTCTCCATTTTTTTTTTCTTGACTGGCTTGATTTATCTTCTTCTTACTTTACAATTCTGCTTGCCATTGGTTCCGTAATTGAATCTTTACTGATTTTATTTTACCTTGAATAACATGTATAGGGTGATACTAAGCTGTACTCTTTTTTTATTCCTTCGCTCCCTTTTTCTTATAAATAAATTAATACAATCAATTTTAAGCAACACTCACACACTCTCTTTCTCTGTTATGTTTAATTTTACTTAAATGTCAAATACAGAGTGCTACTGGACGCGACTGTAATAAATCCTCGATAACTCGTAACTGTTGTTGATTGTTTACTTCGTCGAGAATATAACGTACACGTTGTTACTAAACTTTACTCTTTTTTTATTTCTACGTTCTCTTTTCTATAGAAAAAAATATTTTCAGTAATTGCCTGCCTGTTATCCTTTCTCTCTGTTAGATGCAATGCTCCCTACTTTATTTTAAGTTTTATGTATTTTAAACGTTATATACAAAGTCATACTGAACCTTAATCATTTTGTATTTCTTTTCTTTTTGTAATTGAATATATCTTTCGATATGTTGGAGGTACTATTGTTTATTATTATATATATATATATATATATATATATACGTTGTTCTCTATCATATTTTATATTTTATAAAGAGTTTTTTTTTTAATTTTTTAATAACATTCCGGTAACTGTAGTAACTATGTGTTATCTGTAGTGCTGCTTATTGCTTACTTCGGTCGTGAATATAATGTACAGGGTGTTGCTAAACGTTAGTCATTCTTGATTTCTGCGTTTTTCTATTAGACTATTGTCACCCTTTCTCTGTCTTTGGTAGCCAATTTAAATTTCGAAATTATATTGCTAGAGGTGTGTTGCTAATTACTCACCGGTTTCTTCTTTATGCCTAAACTAAGCTTTGAACGATAAATTATTTTCCAACTTGTAGAGTCTTTAGTTTTTTTCCTCAGTATAGTCCTGTTCAAATAAATCTGGGAGAAACTTTTTGTTGGATTATAATTATGGCTTTTAATCTTTTTAACTAGATATTAATAGATATTTTGATGATAACGGAAACATTTATTACGATGATGAACTTTCTAAAGTTAAACGTCCTAACTCCGTTTATTTTAACACCAAAAGCGGATGGACGCGAGGGAACACCGCAAAGGAGTTGAGAAAATGTTAGTATTAACTCCGGATTTTTATGTGTGCAAGCTATAGCAATTCTGTGAAATTTCGTATAGGAATACGTAAAGCAAGAAACTAAAACATAAGAGAAAAAAACTACTCTAGCAGTAGGGGGCACAAGCGTATTGAACCTAAACAAAGTGGAACTGAGAAGACCGTTGGAATTCTTATCGAACACTATAAACAGATCAATAGTCTTAGACTTGCTGAGGGGAAAAGGGAATTCCATTGCATCCGAAAGATCCTGACAGGAAGTGTTTACCCTAATCAGAAGAAACATTTTTGAACAAGAGAATGTCCATACAACATATTTTTTATTTGCATTTTTATTCAAGAAATCAAGCAAGTCGCATGCGAAATCATGGTGGTTCTGATCAACCACACCTAATACTTCGTTAAACTCAGCAATTTTGACTTGTTCGATCACAACTTTGATTCCTCTTGGATGTGTAAACATATATATTTCCTCCTGATGAATAAGCCATCCACATACCAGATGGCCTGTTTAAAATTGTCGCTGGATGATAGAAATTCCGTGAGTGTTTTCGCCGACCTGGACGGTTCAAGTCACAATATGAATTGTGAAGTGAAATATTATAATCAATAGTTTAAATCGCGACATCCTGCGATCACTTTTTGACACAATTTTGTACAGGAAATGACAAATTGCAGCTAGTTTACTACTTAATAAGTCCTCCCATACAAGACAGCCAATCGTGCTGTCGAAGCGTATTGAAAGATTTTAAAAAATTTGTTGCAAATCGGTTTTGATTGCAGTGAATCCCTCGAGCATCGTAATTTTTTTAGAATCTGAAACTTTTATAAGAAAATTACGGCACGGATTTAGGTGCATTAGGTGCGAACTGTGAATTTTGTATTAAATTATCAGGATATAACTTACATAATCGCATAACAATATTCCGCTCGTAGAGCTTTCACCTAAAGCGCAATGTATTATTTATTATCACTTGGCAGCGTTTACCGTGTTTCGGTAAATTTATTATATCTATGTGAAGTACAAATTACGAAGACCCCCCTCCTCGAAGTCTCCGAACGAACACAATGTATTAGAATTTCGCACTTCGCACGACTTTGCCCCCCCGTTTTCAACGCATGAATCCCATTTTATCTTTCAGTCAGTCGAAATAATGGCGAAGGGAGCCCCATAATGTTCAGTCGACTCGTCTGCTCTAAAGATAGCTAACTGCATAGCTAAGGGTGCTGCGCGGCTCTAATTCCACGGGGACGCACTTCGTCTAGAAAAACGGACGGAATGAAAAGAATGAATCATGCGTCTATTCCCGGCGTTGCCACGTGCTTCGGCGTCGTCGGAGTTTCCTGTCGTTTTCGTCGAAAATTTGCGGCGCGTTACGTCTAGACGCCAAACCCGTCTCTTTCTAGCTTAATATATCTACAGTTTTAGAAAGCAACAACGTCGTAGATACCAAAACATTTCGGATCAGTTGCACCACCCTATTTCCTAAAGCTCTCTTTGCACTTACATTAATTTCTTGTGTAAACCAACCCTCGGTGTGTGTGCGTTTGAAACGATGCACGATTATTTAAAGTTTAAATGAATAATTCAAAACTTATAAAAGAATCTTGCTTTTGGCTGAGCCAAAAGAAAGTGACTGTGAATAAAACACAAAGGAACGTTGAGTATAAACATTTGTTAAATTATTTGATAAAAGGGGAAATACATTCTAGATTTGCTTTTATCCTTTATGAATAAGTCCGAACGTGTATCTAACACGCTTCATTTACGCAAGCACTAAATTAACTAAGTATTAAATTAAACAGAGTTATACTGTATTGTAGTGTGTGCTAATATTGTACTTAATAAATTGTCATTGCATCCAGGTGTATGCATCGTAATTTACTGGCTTAGAAACTTAGTGTAAATACTACATACGTTTCCTGGAGGCTTAACGTGTTTGCTTTTTGTGCGCGATACGAACACATGTGGTCGCCGTTTTTACCCTCGAAAAAATCGGAAAGGTTCGTCGGGACTTCAGGTCAATGTCGACAAAAACTTATCTAAACTTTCATTAATATTAGAAAATCTTTCTTTGCCCTCTAAAAATTAGATCACCGACGAGAAACTTTTACCACCCTGATCGTGTAAGAATTACACCTTGATAAAAATGATCGAATTATACCCCTTCGATTTACATACATAGTTGAAGCATACAATAAAGTCTACAGGAAAAAGGCCGAACCGGAATAGCATCTACTATTTTTAGTGCAGACGCATCCTTCTAAATTTAAAAGCGTACGTCAGTACGGAAATGCCATGCAATTTCTTCTATACACACATTTATTTCATATACCACGCTTTAGAATGCATAGAAATTTTATGCTGCAATCCGAGACAGGCAAATATTTTTATTAATAACATAATAATACAAATTTGCGGAAGCTCCTCATATTCTACTTAATTTATTTCAATTATAATATGTAATTAATGTTGCTCCCCATTGTTGAATTTACCAGCAGACGTTCTCTTGCGGTTTGCTAATGAGGTTGATATTTATGAATACTTCTCCATCATAATGCTGTTAGATTAAACCATAACAAATTATCGACCTATTCTACTCTTTAGACATTAAATTCTGCGATGAAATTTTAATATTCAACCGGATTACATCGTTATTCCCGAATTAATTATTTCCTTTTTGATTAATAAATACGAAATGTTAAATTAATATTCATAAATTAGATATTAAACAAATATAATGCAAATGAATGCGATAAACAAATTTACATAAACACTGAAGTACTATTTTGTATAATATTATTTTGATGTACAATGAATGGTCATGTGGAAGCAATCTTATTAAAGACAAAATAGTTTGGAGTAATCACTTTTCTTCAATTCAAACCAACCCTTCTTAGAAAATCTTGGATTGTTGGTGTTTCTTGATAAGCACCATCAAATTTCTTGTCTTCAGGCTCTTTAGAGATGCATTCCTAGCACTTGCCTTCGAAGCCAATTCAATGATTCAATGGTAATCAAATATGTGATTATTTTGGCCGGAAGATGGCGTTGTTCACTTTTACAAATTATATCTCTAAATAATTAAATACATTGCAACATTTTAGGTAATTTAATTTGTTCGTTATTATACAAGATGTCCGACGACATAATGACCAAAGCTAAAGGGTGTGTTGCTTAGGTGATTTTAAGTCAAACATATATGCTGTAAACTAACAATAAGCTCTTCTCTAGTGTCATAATTTTTGGCTTAAGCGAGGCTTTGCAGAAGTCCTCAAATGTAAACAATGTAAAATATTTAATGACAGTACGAATAAATAAGTAAATAAACGCCGTGTAGAGTGAATATATATTCGAGCACACATAGGGACTTTAATATAGTTCTATCAAATAAAAAAGAAGCAGATTTCTTTCTGAACATACGCAAGGAACAGATTTTAGTGATTGAGGCATAGTATTCCAAGTGATTGGTTCATTGTACGAAACTAGAGAGTAAAGCTTTGAAGTGTTTAGGCAAAATATAGTTATTTTTGAAATGAGTATTAATTCCATGAATACAATCGTACTTAAGCAACTTCGTTGCCAAATATTCGGGTTTGGAATTTTTAACAATTTTATTAAGGAAAACAGCAAAATGTAATTTCCTTCGATTTTTCATGTTCAGCCAATTCAGTTCCTTTAGTTCGTGTGAAACATGATCAAAATGCCTGAGATTACTCTCTGAATACGCGCCTCAGTTAATGAATCTATACAAGATCCATACACAACATCACAATAATTGAAATGACTTAAAACTAAAGAATTAGTAAGAATTTTTCTTAGATTAGTATCAAATCACGGAACGTTATATATTTCTATTTGACAGGAAGAACGGCTATAGTTAATGTAAGCAAATGATCCGAAAATAAATCTGCGTTAACGGTACCACATTCAGAAACAAGATCCTTATTTGAAACAAAAACGAGATCAAGTAAGGAACTGCAATTAACTGTTATTCGTCAAGGTTCAGTAAAAATTTGACTAGGACCAAAACCATCAAAACAATTAATAAGTGAGCAGGTGGCATTGGTCGAATTTAAAAGATTAATATTAAAGTCCCCAAGACATACAATCTCGTCACAGTTAGGAATTACAAGAGATAGTGTCAAATCTATTTGATCAAAACTTTCGATCGCATTATTTTAAGATGGTCTATAGAGCTACAGCTAAAACATTTGTTTTAACTTAATACTAATACATACTTCCTCAACTGCATACCCAGAATTAAGTTGAAGTACCTCTCAGAACAAATTCGATTTTACATACACACATATCCCGCCTCCACGTGTTAAACGATCCCGTCTACGTAAATTGTAACCTTGGATTTTAACAGTTTCGGATGTTGTATCACTCGTCAACCACGTTTCAGAAACTCAAATCACATCATAACTACCCTGCAATACAATGCTCCTAAATTCAAGAAAAACTGAAACCAAAGACCTTGCGTTAATACCTGCAATCTTTAGATTAGACATTTAAGTATAACAAAAACAACCAAGGAAAACAAAGGAGTGAAAAAAAAGAAATTAATTATTAAAAATTATGCTAATTCAAAACTAAAATAACGATGAATACTGGGGAATAGAGTTTAAGTAACGCACCAATCCACTAATCCCACTTCTCTCCAATTAATTTCTTCAGTTCATCACGATCAGTTCCCACATATTTTCTACCCTTTTACCTGATACAGATCCTACCATCTGAAGTCCAGACCTTTTCCCTCGAAAATTGCGTAACAGCTTCTTTATAAATTTCCATCCTGGTAAATGTGAGGTCCTTCTTAATAATTATTCCAGAATTTCTTAATAATTTTCTGCTACTGAATACCGCTTGTGGATCCTTGCAACTTTGGATTTTGACGATACTGGCCCGTTGTTTTGATGAATGTCTTGCAAGAGCGTTATCAGTATTGCTATTCCCTGAACTGATTTCTTGCTTGCGACGACCGATACGGTGCGCTCTCTCGATAATGTTGTTACACAAATTCAATTTCAATTTGTTATTAATTAAGTTCATAACTAACTCGTTAGCACTTTCATCACTAACTTCTTCGATGCCATAAATCCAAGCACAATTACGTCTCGAGTATTGCTCTTGATTCCATATTAGTTTCAAGTTCATTTAGTTTCTGATTTTGAGCTTCAGTTAAAGTTTGCACTGTATTTACGACAATTAGCGTAACTTTTTCAACAATATTAGTAATGAACTTTTCATCCCTTGAGAGTGAGGACGTGATACCTTTTACGAGTTCGGAAATATCGTCTTTTGATCATGTATTATAAAGGGTTTACCAATAGGGATTAAGGTTGTTAACGATTTGTAGCCACGAAAAAGCGCTATCGCCGCGAAAAAACAAGTGTCAACTTATTCAATTGTTATCATGGCGTTGTACAGTACAGAACAGCGAGTAACAATCGTGCAAAAATTTATCGAGTCGGGATCATCTGTGCGCGCTACACATCGTGCATTGCGTGCTACGTTTGGTCAATTTAATCGGCCAACTGAGCAGACAATTCGAAACATTGTCAACAAATTCAGGACTACCGGGTCGGTGGTAAACCAAAGACCGCCTGTACGTGCTCGTTCTGGCCGGTCTGCCGAAAACATCGTCAGCCAGAGTGTGGCCGAGGAACCGACGCTCTCAGTTCCTCGAGGTTCGCAGCAGTTAGTCCTCTCACAAATGACAACTTGACGTATTATGCCAAAGGATTTGGCTCTCCATCCTTACAAAATTCAGTTGACACAGGAATTGAAGCCCCCAGACCATGGCCAGCGTCGTGCTTTTGCTGAATGGATATTGGCCCAAGTGAGGACAGATCCCAATTTTCATCAAAAAATCGTACTGAGTGATGAGGCACATTTCGATCTCCGTGGCAATTTGAGGACTGGAGAATCCGCCGCATTTGGGACTGGAATCCACTTGAGATTGTTGGGAGATCGCTGCATCCAGAACGTGTTACTGTTTGGTGCGCATTTTGGTCCGAAGGCATCATTGGTCCGCTCTTTTTCGAGAACAACCAAGGAAGAGCAATTACGGTGAAGGGTGAAAGATATCGCGCCATGATTAATCAGTTTTTATGGCCTCATTTGCAACCCATGGACTTAAGAGACATTTGGTTCCAGCAGGTTGGTGCAACGAGCCTTGAATATTTTGAGTTTTATTCCTATAAAATTGTAACTAATCCGTATTGGTAAACCCTGTACATGTTCGGATTTTTCAATTAAATTAACTTCATGTTATCTTTCCCCGATTAAAATTTGTCTAAAAATAAGTGTTAAAAAAAGGTGAAATCATTTTACTCCAACAAGGAAAAACTCAACTCCTGTTTAACACCATACAGTAAACATGTTATCCATAATTCGTTAATCTAATAAGTAGGAGATAAGTTGCACTAAATAGTAAACTCCTCTATCTGTATTGGTGAAAGTCATCACCTTATTTAATCCAAAGAAGTAAAAATGTTATTCTATTCTTATTTACTTTTTGTCCATTGGTAAATTCTGTTATATGAGGGAAGAGGCTAATTGACGTTATCATTACAAGTTATGTCTAGTATATGCCTACCAACTATATTATATATATTTTTTAAATAAAATAGTCACAAAAAGTGGGTAAAAAATAGTGATATAAGAACAAATAACACCATAGATTATATAAGCTTGATATACTGGGAAATATTGGCAAGGCCTTGTCAACATCTTTATTCCACTTCCTCCAGATAAGCTTAATATTCTGGTACAATAAGGAATTCAATTGTTTTCACACAAAAAAGAACAAAGGGATAAAAGATGCAATATTAAAGAAAGTGCATTTCTCTCTTTGGAGTAGTTAAGATACAAGTGACTCCCCCAACAGTAAAGATTCTTTCATTCTCGGAAGGACAGAGATGCTTGACACTTTCTGGGTAATACTAATTCCTTTGGGGATACAAACTACTTCCTCAGAAACGAAGTCCCTCTCTTTTCTTGGATAATACTCCTTGAAAGATAGAACTACCGCAAGGCCTCTTTTGAAGACAGTATTAAGATTTTTTAGAGTTAAGCGTCCTAACTCCGAAGAGGAGTTGAAAAAGTGTTAAAATTAACTCCAGATTTTTATGTTATGATACCTTATTATTTGTTTCAATTCAATACCTACTAAATTCAAATAATTTTAATCCATCCTTCACAAGTTTTTCCGATCCATCTGCCTCTGTTAATTGTGTGTTAAACGTTGACTTAGTACATAGAACATGCATCGTCTGCCAAGTCTGTTTAATTTGTTAGCTCCCCTTACACGTAAATCCCACATATTATAAACTTTAGTTTTTAGATCCCCCGCCACAGATGATCATTTAAAACAAATTTTATCTTCCTTATCGACATTTGGTTGCGGGCAACTTTCTCGCAAACTCAACTTTCTACTTTTGTTCCAGATATCACCGACGAAAGAAAGGCGACAACAAAATTTATGCGTATAGGTGAGTAAACGGCGACTCACCGAGGAGGGTTAAAAGCATTCACAGGCCGCCACTAATTGGAAATAAAAATGAGGTATTTGTTACGTGTTACACTTGTGTCAATAGGCCGAACGATTTTTTTTATTTAGTGCCACCGAAATAGAACGGGTATTAACTTTTAACAGTGTTTGTTTCCTATTCTAAATTTAAACTGTAAGGGGAACATCAACCCCGCTGGAAGCATACCGTATGGTGCACGACCCGCACCCACGTATAAACTATGTTGTCGTATATTACCCCCTTTCTAAAAATAAATTTCGGCTTGAGGTTTTAAATTTGATTTGTCTGGCTGTACTTGCTTTGAAATATATATCTATCGTCTTTTTTTCTTGATTGTACGTACCACGAGAACTTGTTGAGTATGTCGCAGTGCTTAAAATCTGGGTATATGAAAGGGGTCGACTACTATACAAGAATTTGTTTGTTCGTTTTTGTTTATATACCGCATGTATTTATTCATGCATTTCTTCATTATCATTAACTCTAGATGGTCATACGCAAGACGCTAATTAAAGATTAAATACGCTGCATAACTGGAATTCCTTTTCTTAGATACATAGCCGAGCATGTACCGTTTTTAAAATTTTGTTGTATACTCTGTTAAACAAACTTCAAATTTGTTTTTATAAACATAAATTATTTTACAACCAATGTATCTAGTAATAAAAAAATCAATATGTCTCAGTATATACAATTAAGTAATGTAAAGTTACATATAATAGTAGTAGCATTTGGAGTGCCGTGAGGCTCTCATGTTGATCCTGTACTGTATTTATTGCTTAGAAATGATGGTAGTTTTTAGGTATTTTAATTTAGTGTAATTGTGAGTAATTTATAATTAGAAATGGATCGAATAAAAGATCATGTTCTGAATTGTACTGCGAAATATTTAATTGGACTTAAAATCATGAGCATGGGAATACATATATGATTGCACCTGTGTTTGGATAAATGAAGATCATTTTTTTATATAGGTCTCTAACTGAGCGAACTCTGTTCTATTGCATATAAATTGTAAATGTTGGCGGAATATAATTACAGAATAAAAGATCTCATAATTTCAAATTTATCGTTCAAAAACTTACCCCATTAACGAACCGCGCTTGTCGAGTTAATTCTAAAAGAGGAAGAAACCCCTTTGTTATGGTTGACAGTAATTTCAAGTAAAATTTAATTCCGCGCGAGAAAGAACACCATTTTAAAAATTACCCCGCGCCCGCCGTAATTAAGTGTGAAGTCTTAGAGGGGCCTCCGTATTTACACGTTAATTAACGAAAGTCCAATTCAATATTTAAACCGTGCGCCGGCGATTTCTAATACCGACTACCGACGAAATTACGTAGATCAAATGAACCGCCACAAATCATCGGGCCTTGTATTTTAAAAGTTAAATTCGAACTAAACGAGGATTAATTTTAATTAGCGCTCGGAACGGGTCCTGTTTTTTTTTGTTAATAACAAGGATCCATCTTGGAGAATGTTAATTACGACACAATAAGTGGAGCCAGCTTTTCCCAGGCTTCCTGATTAAAAACTTTTTAATGGATATTTATGTAATAGAACGTACTGTTTTAGTCAGGTTATTATGTTTCTCAAGCTTTATTACACCCATATGTGGTAAATTCCTTAATTATGAAACCTGCAAGAACGTACATATTTTAATCAGAGGATTTAACAAATTAATAAATGTAGTGTTAACTTTCCAAAGTTAATGGAGGGAATATTTTTCATATGTAGGGCTGTCGTAATGATGAATATGTTCCAAATTCAACTTCCTGCCCTGTCAGTCTATACATACAAGCATTCGATAAATATTAGTTTCTAGCAGGCAAGTAATAATCCATAATGTATTAGTTGTTTCGACCCTGAATCAAGAATACAAAAAAAAGCGAGCTCGACGATAATTTGACGTTTCTCAATTAATTTTCCTCAGTTTCGAACGTTCCCAGGCGCAAACTTATCAAAACTCGTGTTTATAAACCAATTTAAAGTAATGGTATTGTTAATGGCTTCACAATAACTGAGCCACTTCTCGTTAAATCTTTAATTAAATTTATAAGATTCCCGTCTCACTGGCCTTTTTGCATGTACGTTTTAATTGTTCGTAATTACGGATTGCCGTTCCACTTGTCGTGATTGCTAATTTAATTTTCTATTAACTGCAATTTCAGTTTCGCACTGTGGAGGAGGACTTTTAATATTATTTAATTAGATTTGATTACAGTATGATAGGTACTTACGCTCAGATCTAATCTAGGTCAAAACTGACATTAAATTGCAATATATTCTTATTGTTTTCAACTTCTTCCTTACACAGGAAATAAAATTTTCGCAGTAATTAATAAGTTTTGACGCTTCCTGGTTTCAGCCTTTACGGTGGAGATAAAGAAACTTCCCAGGTACTACATTACCTACAAATCGATAGCAATCACTCAATCTCCCAACACTCTTTCCAGCTTTGTTAAAGGGATGACCGTCTCTCGACTTTTCTCGGTCTTCCTCCGCCGAAGAACAAAAACTCGACGTGATTACATTGTCTTTGGTAAGATTAATTGTTTAGTCATTCCGCAGTCGGATTTCAGGCCCGCAGTGACAGCTGTTACAGTGTCAGGCACTCAGTTTCTATAATGAACTTTTCGGTATATTGCCTAAATGGACCCGACCCATCGACTTAACATTAGCCTCCTTACTTTCGCTCTCCGACTTTCGCCCGGCCTGGCGGAATAGTGAGTGATAGGTTTACTTTGCGCGAGTTATTGTTTGACTTAAGAACTCGGGGAAATAAATTAATCGGTTCTATTATAATTAATCATTTCGCGCCTTTAATTACGAAAATAAATATTTGGGCATTGCCTAAGGAAACGTTTCCGACTAGGTAATAAATTATTGGCTGGCCCTTTCTTTGAATTGGGTTTACCAAATGAACATCTTTTCGAAAGTGAATTATTTTTTAATTCGAAAATTAAGCCCGGGTTTATTTTCGAGTTGTACAAAAGAAAAAAAATTCCTTTCCATTGTAAACAATATCCTGTGCAGCCTTAAAGGTAAATCAAATAAAACGTTAATAGCGGAATAAATAGAGGAATGCAATCAAACAGACGCCAGAGTCCTTTAAATATCGCGCCGGCATAAAATTCTCTTAAACGTCGAATAAATCAATCGGGCGAGAGATGGAAATAAATGTGCCGCATTCCGCTGAATGTCTCCTTTTAAAAATCTCAACATTACCGTCGGCAATCAAGAGAAATATTACAAGCAAACGATCGCTGAATGTTCATGTTATTACCTGCATGTTTTCCTTTCGAGAGAGTATAAAAGATAACTGCACATACCAACGAGCAAAGAATTACGTTTGAGGGAAATAATTACCTGATAAATTAATAAAATTTAAACTGACACCTGCGGTGTCACGATAGAATGTTTTCATACAAACAGAAGTACATTTCATAAATTATGAATGCAAAAAAAAATTCAAGGATTTAATCAGTTTGTTTAACAAATGGAGAGACAGGAAAATATTCATGTAGGCCAAAAAATCAACATGCTATTGACATGATCGAATATATTCCCTGAATCAAGAGATACGTGCATGTAACATGTACTCGTTTAAATTAAATCCAAATATGATCCTTTGAAAATCAGGACGCTGCTTTAATTCAACTGATGAAACAAACAAAAAAATTAAAAGCCAAAGGCTAGTAATGAATATAGTTTTCGTCCAGACTGTTTATCAACGGCACTATTTACGGGTGCGTTAATTTCACGGTTTTCGTTCCGAATTACCGATGGCCCCTCGGCCGAAAATGTGAAATGAAGACGTTAATCTCGAAATGGCCGAAATAAAGCTCATCGCCGCTTTTTGTCTTTCTCGTTTGTCTCTTAATTGTCGCGCTCCTCCGAGACCCCCTTATTTTAACGACCGCGTTGCTTTACGATATTATATGCAATTACAGAGCGAAATAGTTGCAATTTATTATTAACAAATCCATTTACATATGAAAAATACGTCTTTGAAATAAAATACAAGAAAGAATGACAAGTTGATTTTACATCGTTCGTGCAAGCACGCAAGACTTGGTTCTGAAATTGAAATATTACCAATATAACTAGAATGTTGCTTTTTGTTAACGTCACAGCACTCGTTAATATTAAAAAAAAGAAATAAACATATACCCCTTCATTTTTATTAGTGCTTACAGTTGAGGATTAAAGAAGAGAATTTTAATTCAGCAAATGAAACTTTTGAAGCTACTTTATTGATACTATCTCATTTAAAAATGTGTGAAATTGTGAACAGGTGCGTGCGATAACTGTCAAATTACGTATGCATTTAGAATTGAATTGCAGTTTTTGCTGTCCGCCTTGATTTTTTGCGCTAAATAAATCATGCAGGTCATAAATTACGATCATTAATAACACAACGTCACGTTGATTTGCTAATTTCATTACGAAACGTCTTAGAAATGTAACCAACAGCAATTTTCTGTTGTGCATTCTCCAAGGCAATCATCTATAAATTAAGATTGCCATCATAATCCTAATAATGCGAGGAATGTGGAAAAATCAATTCACTCCATTTCTCAACGGAGAAAAAATCGAATTGAAAATGACTCAAACCTTATTTGCATCTACCAGAAGCACAGAACAACGTAAACGTGATGAATGTATTACGGCGGGCTTTGTTTCCGAGCCTGTTGCAAGAAAATGACAAAATAATTACACACCAGGCGGTCTTGTCTTTTTAACAAAAACTTTAATTGTGGCGTTATAAGGGAATTTTACACTTACGTGAAATGAACCATCGACAACAAAAAATTCGAAATTTATGAGTCCTAAGTAGGAAGTTCAGTGTTTATAACAGTTGTTCATAATTATCTGGTACAGGTTGCAAAATAGAAGACATAATTGCATACAACTACGTTAACATTTCTTTATTTCAAACGCACAAAAACATAGCATAGTGGGGAAGTTAATTGTTGCAAGTTAACATTGTAGGTTTCTTTAAAGCAATTTTCAATTAAAAAAAAAAACATGTAATAGAACATGACTCCAATAATAGGGTTGAAAAGCATTCAGTCCGTTAACCATGAAATTATTTAATTATAAACTCTTGTAGCTATTAACTATACTCTCTTATATTTTCACACTTTGTTACTAAACACTAAAAGTTAGCCATCAAGCACCACTCATAATTAATATTAACACGCGCTTTTGCACAAAGCAAGCATCTACATAACAACCACGCATGGATCAAATTTGCATCTGATTAAGGCTGATTCACATCACACGCAAAATTTTCCCCGACTTACATGATTCGTGTGTCATACAGTCTCGGCCAATTACCCACGAGCGAGAGAGAAGACCAGGAAAGTCACCGAAATCCAAGTTGGGGGGGTGAGTCAAGGTAGAACGAGATGGAAGCAAAAATGTGTCCAGCGAGCACGAAAGAGATAAGGGCAAATGCGGTAAAAATGGACGAAATAAAAAGGGGGTCCCGCACACACGCAAGCCACATGTGGCCGATGTTTTATCATCTCGCTGGGTAGTTCTCACCCCTTGACTCATCTGAATTATACAGTCCCTACTAAATGATTCATTACTTGACTGTACTTTTGTTTCTTAGCGGCTAGTATCGGGGTAATTTATAACGTGGTAGTAAGAAATACGCGTGTATATATTATAGATATTCTGAAACTGATAAATAAATAAATAAATAAATAAATAAATAAATTCATGCGGTGCGTGATGGCAGAAATATCATTGAATAATCTAATTTGACCATTAGTCGTATGTACACGTAGTCTATGTACACAAAAATGGAAGTTATTATGTAAATATCGTTTTAATTATCGTGGACAAATGAGTACAATTCATAAAAAGTCCAATGACCACGTACGAAGCCAAAATTATTTATTATGGCTTCAAAAAATGAATGAAAGTATAGAAGATTAATGAGCTAGGCAATAAAAATAATTACGTGTACAGAGAGTATATTGTTCAATTCATAAAGAATGAGACGGATGAAACTTACAATGAAGAAACACAGCTGTTAGCTCTTGTTGAAAACCAAAGTTAGCTAAAGGAAAAATTCAAAAATATACAAGTACTAAGAGACACTGAGCTTTATGGATAGAAAACTGAGTAAAAATATACAGGAATAAAAAGCAATGGAGAAGATAATAAAGGATGAATGAGGATATCGAAAACCAACGAGTCATGACGAATGAGTATTTGGAAAAGCTAAGGTTTTCGATACATTAGAATGAGATCCAAAAAGAAATCGAAAGGTTGATGGAAACCAAGACCATACTAAGAGAGAAAAATCCAAGAAAGGTTTTCAAAGCACAAGCAGTAAGGTATTGAGGAGTTAGGGTTCAAGAACTTAGGAAAAGGTACCAGGACAGGGATAAAAGATAATACTACTTATTTTTAAAGAAGAGAAGAAATTTGCTACTTCAAAATTATACTCAAATACTTCTCAGCTGGAAACAAGAGAAGGAAGCCTTTTCTATGAACGACAAATCTTTTAAGGAGCTTGAACAGGCCCATTTCTTTTACGGCTTCAGAACGGTCACGTTTAAGCCCCGCAGGATCTCCAAAGATGAGGGTGGTACAAGTGAACCTCCACCACCAAGTAGAGCAGCTTCGGCAGCTCTATGCACTGTAATGGAGGGGTATGACATCGCCAAGGGGAAAGTATTAGGCCTTGGGACGACCGAAGGAGGGCTGATATACAGCAGGACCTCCGATAAACCCAGGGCCTGTTTAGAACCTCTGTCGCTAACAAACTTCTCCTCGAAGGACTTGATGGCAGTAAAAGGAGCGTAGGGGGTGAGGGTTGTTTTCGGATCAGCCTATGACCAACCAGAGCAACTTCCATCCGAGGAAGTGGGTGAGTTAATAAGGAGCTGTGGAGCAAGCAGATTTCGGCTAATCGTCTGCTGTGACGCACAATATTGCCTGGGGAAGCCGGAAGACCATTGCTAGAGGTAAGAGTATCCTTTTTACTATGGCAAATAATTTGAACATACTGAGTATGGGCAATAAACCTACCTTTACAAAGGCAGTCATTCATAGATCTAACAATAGGTACTTCCTTTATAAATAACTCTGTTAAAAGCTGGTACGTATCTGATGAGGAGATTTGCTCAGATTACAGATACATTTGTTTTTCCATCATTGGACTAAACCTTGTGAGAGAAACCTACCGTAATCTGCGTAAGACTAACTGGGAGGTCCAGGGGATGGCCTGATAGTTTTCTCACGGAAACAATGGCTATGGTCAACAATAAAATTGAGCTGGACATTGCTGTAGATGAGTTAACTAATGAAATCATTTTCGCTTACAATGACAACTGCCCCGTGACTGTAGGAACACCAACAGGAAAGTTTCCTGGTGGAATGACGACCTCACGAGAGGACAAGACAGGTCAAAATACTCTTTAACAGGTCGAAATTATCAGGAAATTAAGAGGAGTAACTAACTTAATACAATAAAGCACTGAGAAGGTCAGGAGCGCATCGTGAAGGAAGCATTGCGAGGAAATCGAAAGTACCGCATAAAATGATTTCAAATCCCCTCAAGGTTACCTAAATACCGTGGTAAAACCTAACGCTGGATTTACTAGAACAGGAAAAGAAGCTAATACTGAAACGTTTCGGGTTCTCTTTCCTGTTCCTCTTTCAACTGTTATTTAACATTGCGCCTGCTGACTGGAATACCAAGGTTTCGGATGCTACTGTTTCCAGAGCATCAGGTTCGACTGGGAGAATCATAACGATTTGTAGTATCAAACGAGCAATAAACTCGCTTAATAGTTATTAATCACCGAGTCCGAACGGGATAACACCTGCCATGCTGCAGAAAGGCTCGAATCTTCTGCTCACCAGAATTTTCCTATCTGGCGATTTGCCAAGAATGTGGAGACTGACCAAAGTGTTATTTATACCAAGAAATGGCCGGGTGGAGTACACTCAGGCAAAAACTTTCAGACATATCAGTCTTATTTCTTTTGTACTAAAAGCAATGGAAAAAATACTCGTTTAGTATATGAGGCGTAGTGTTCTGGTCGATAGACCTTTAGATCAGTAGCAGTTTGCCTATTCTACAGATCTACCTACTGAGACAACACTCCATCATCTCACTTGAGGGGATGGAGAAATCTCTAGAAAATAAAGAGATCCTTTTAGCTGCATTTCTAGATATCGAAGGGGCCTTGACAATACATCCTTCGACTCCATTACCTCGGCTCTGAGGGGCAGAGAGGTAGAGGTGCAGGTGGATTGATGGCATGCTCAAAGGAAGGGTGGTCTATGCACCACTGCTGAATGACTCTCTGATGGCAGAGATGGCGGGAGGCTGTTCGCATGAGGAATGCTGACCCCCATGCTGAGGAATCTTGTCATAGATAGGCTTTTGAGAAGGCTTAGCGGTGAAGATTTTAATTCCTTAGGGTTCAATTCAATACCCCGCCCCTATCCACTAATATTGCCCACAAAGGAACTTCAATTGATTTAGCTGTTTTCAGCCTTCTTGTCAGGGACCGAATTCAAGTTTCCCTGAATGTAATAACAAGGTGGGCTGAAGAGAAAATTCTGAAGATCAGACCACCAATGTGCCATTCACTCGTAGGCGAAATTTAGAGGGTGGCCAGACGAGCCTAAAACCAAACATGATCCATTGGTTGTACACCAGAATGGTCAAATCCACAATAACGTGATGGCTCGAGGTCAAGCAAGAAACCACCAAACTTAGACTGAGCAATGGAGAACCAGATACAGCAATGCACATTTTGTGTAGATGCGATTTCCTGGCAAATCGCAAATTCGAACATCTGGTGATAGTTCCTTAAGACTTCAATACGCAATCAGTGGAAAACCTGTGATAGTTCAAGGTTAAGCTGGAAACCACCAAACTTAGAGTGAGCAATGGAGAGCCAGAGACAGCAATGCACATTTTGTGTAGATGCGATGTGCTGGCAAATCGCAAATTCAAACATCTTATGATAGTTCCGAAAGACATCAGTACGCAATCAGTGATAAACCTATACCATTTGGTACAGAGGACCTGCCTCAGCAAATGGTTGCGTTAACAAAACCAGAGCGAGTATAATAAGCCTAAATGGCTACGGTTGCGCCGGTGCAATTTATGCAGACGGGTTCTAGTTATAGGAAAAAATAACTCAAAGGCATTAAGTTTAAATATAAAAGATGAAACTGTGCTTCTGGTGGAATTATAAAGATCGTATCTATTTGGAGTTAATTCCAAATAATCATTCAATTGTTACACTTGTCAATAAACGAGAGTCCTAATACCTGAAGAATCAAGGCATTATATTTCTCTTGGAATTATGAATACCTTATGCAAAAAAAAGCAATTGTACATTGAAGTATTTTTTTTAATTCCTGAAAACTACTCCAATTTCCGTAATTCTATTAATGTGTACTTTCATTAAGGCAATTTTAACGACACTAAAGAAGAAGTCGGTGTGAAGCCGTGTTAACGCGGACGGCGAATGAATTTAAATGGACTCACGTTTAATTCTGTTATAATTTAAGTTTTTATGCCCGCAATTAAACACACCAAAACTCTCATACTCGGATTCATTAAGCCTCACGAGAGTTTTTGTGCGGCTCAAATCTATTATAGAACATCTGGCAGGGCTTTTCTTCGAACGCGGCGGCGGATGTGTTGTACAAATGTCTTGACTACCTCGACGCTCTTTGTCTTAACATCACGATAATAGAGTTTGAGATGATTAAAATAAGAATAATGTGTAATATTATTACATTACATTATATCATCCCCCCCAAACAAGCTCTCGTAATATATTTAAATAATGAAAATAAATATAGCGTATTCAAGCTTGTGAGTTCTGAATTGTTGGCTAATGGATGACATGGATAGGCTCTGTGTATATGTGTACTATTTAAATCTATGCTTTTAGAAAATTCCATGTTCAATGAAACGTACGTTTTGATAATACAGTAGCTTAATAGCTGGAAACGCGTTAATGGAGAATTACATTGTTTGCCGACGATATAACTAAAATCACTTATCAGTGAAGTTCCCAGACGAGCAAACAAAACGGCAAGAATTCCGAATCACCGAAACACACCCTTTGTGTGACTAATGAAAATTAATTATACATACACCCTTTTCCGATAGCGCGAAAGGGTGCAATTTGCTAGCAAAATCTGATTTTCCCGCAGATGATTCATTTTTCATGTACGAGTCGTAACATATGGAAGACGTTACGACCACTTGAAACACACGTTCCGGGAAAATTATGCTAATCAGCGTTTTACGGCCGAACTTGGACTTGTTTGACGTGCCACTCCAGGGGAAATTTGTACCGTCAATATTATTTAAATTAACCCGGCGAGACGTTCGGAGCACATCCGACCTATCCGTTAGCCGAAATTTACTGCGATTAATTACCGGAGACGTTGCCATTTCGAAAACCAAGAACGATAATGGCTTTTGGGACCATCCGTAAAACAATAATGACATATTTTATCTAGAAATAAAATTTATGCCATCGTCATTATGATTTTTTATGCAATTCCTATCAATCATTCGGAAACAATTATAATCAATCATTTGGAAGCAAGTATAATTCTACTTTATCTTTTTTATAAAAAAAAAGGCCATAAATCTAAATAACAAGCTAAGACAAGCCACGAAACTATTCTGCCTTACAAGAATTAAAACAACATTTTGTATAACACAGATTAATAGACAATGAAAGTTTACAGTGCGTGTTGGCAAGTAAATAATTACAAATAATTTAAAGTGCTGTTGTTTATACTGATGGCAAGTGCAAAGCGGAAATTACCGTAGTGTAAATTGTTCGCCTATGCTAATTAGCTAACATAAAGACAAATTCATATGGTTACTTGCTACATATAAATTTTGTCCGGTCTACTTGCTACGCACAGCCAATTTCCTGCGAGAAATTCTTCTGCGATTATACTTGAGATAATGAGATTGCGGACATTATTAATTTGATTTTTTTTTTCGTAGCTGCAAAACGCAGCGAGTTCTTCTTATGCTACAATATCTAGATGGATGACTTGCGGGTCCGCAATCGGCTTTGAACGCATCGCCGCAAATTCCACGTTAATCATTATTAGCATTGTATTCGTACGTTTTCAGTGATGTGTATTCATTATGCTATATAAGGCGTATGTATATTAACAATAATAAATATCAGGTTGATGAAAATCAGCAATTCTTCATCCATTCTGCATTTCATTATGACAGGTCAGGGACGTGAAGATATTTGAATGAATTCACATAATAATTCGAAAAGAAGTCATTAATACATACATACAATTTCATTAACAAAGATATAATTAATTTAGAACTGAATCTTGTAATATCATAATGGTAACAAACGCATAGACTGTTAATACATTAATCATGTTTTACCCTTCATTTGAACTTGTGGTTTATACTCGTAATTTCTTAAGCTGCTGTGTAAAGTCCAAGAAATAAACTTTAATCTACATTTAATAATGTGGTTCACTTTTACGCAGGTCTCTTTTTGTTTGGAAATTAGCAGCAGGTAATCACGGAGCATTCGCTGCTGTTATTTGAAGCCAACGTAAAAAATCGAACCCTAATTAAATCTAGATCATCCTTTACATGTATGTGGTCGTGGTTAATTTCACTTCGCTTTCGAGATCTTTTTAAACTTACGCACACAAGTTTTACAACGGTTATTGTTTGGGGGGGGGGGGTGCACACTTAAAATGAATAACACCCCCTTTTTCCCAGGCCGAAATTGCCCTCATTTTTTAAGGAAAATTACGTTCGTTTGCAAATTTGTACGGAATTAACTCGGACGTCGTCTGCTTTATTTCAGCGTGATTTTTTAAATTCGGGTTTTATTGGCCCGCTTGTAACAGGAAATTGGGATGCTATTAGAAATAAATTCCCACGCAGCTAGAATCCGTTTATAATTAAAGTTTTTTTTTGCAATTGATAACATCGAACTGGAATTTGATTCAGGTTCGAAGAAAAACCACGTACTTCCAAATACGGATGATAAAATGAAGACGCCCAATGCTTGCTTTCGTTGGTTGTTAATTAGCTTTGAGTTGATACTAAGCAAAAACTGGGTAACACGAGACTTCGTCATATCTTATTTAATGAAATCAGAATCAATAAGTATTGGTTTTGATAACTTAAACTCACATCAATACGTTAAGCTTGTCTACTGCAAGTATAATATAAAACTTATAAAAAGGATAACTTTTTATAACCTCCTCCACTTAACTCTCTCAATTTATTCTTCTTAGGAATACAAAGAAGTCGGAAGCCAAAAAAAAAAACGATCGTTACAGTAGGTAAGCCAACAGTTAAAATTACTTTTGTTTGCATAATGCATTCCGTGACAGTTTACTTTTTATGAACACACACAATCTCTAGTACTTTTTCGAAAAACGGGCCCCCCCGGACAAAGAAAAATAGGAGCGCTTGCCTTTTTTATGTAGGCAACAAATTAAAATTGTTTTCTTTAAATTTGGAGGACAACACTTGGGGGCCGCAATCTGGTTAATGTGGCCCAGGTAAACAGGTGCTGGCCGACCTGATTCTGAACAGCTGCCTTTTTTATTTTAAAATCTGAAGCCGGTTATTCGACGACGGCGTAGTAATATTCGGGGAAACGCATTTTAAGATATTCCTTTTGGGTCCCTCTATATTTAATCTAGTACTAAACTGTAATCATGTTGAGTAACACTTTTGCTTTTAGAGGGGCGTTAAGTTAACAGACGGCAATTTCTTTTTTCGACTAAGGCCCAGTTTAGCGATAAGTTAACTTCTAACCTTCAGTTAATTGCCATAGCAACAATTGTCTTCATAGTTATTAGTTATTACTATGAAAACAAACTGGAAGTTAAAGTTAATTTTTGATTGATAAACCGGGCCTAAGAGAAATAAATAATAATAAAATCAGTTGTTAATTAAATGTATGATAACGCAAAATATTTTAGCAAGTTTCAACGTTATCGAAGTTGGATTTTAATTAAAATCGTTTGCCTTGTTTGGGTGTATATTTTTTACCTGGATTCCTTACCCCATGTAGTGAATTACGTAAATTTGTGTGTAAACTGAAAACTGCTGGTAATTTCTCACTTAATGTATTCATTACAACAACTTTTCTACCTTGATATGAACCGGCGACTGCTAACCAAACCCCAGTTTTAATTTGAGCTTTTTCATTAAGTCACTGAGTTGGGGCGTGAACATAGCATCAGATCACGTGCTGCCTTTAAATAGACAATCAAGTTTCGACAAATTGAAGTGACCAACGAATTTTCTAAAATGTTCCTGAAAATTGTCTGAAATGAAATTGCAACAGCTTTGGAGTTTGCTATTTAGCTTTATGAATTTCATATCATACAAAATATTTTTTGTTTTCTTGGAACGTTTTGTTCCTGGTTAGGAACGATTTGCTGCTGATATTAAACAATTTATTGCTGATTTGGAATGATTTGCTGTTGATTTGGAACGATTTGCTCTTGACTGATGTTGATTGGAAAGATTTGGTGTTGGCAGGAGGTATTTGTTGTTGAGAAGTTGTTGCAGAAGTTTGCGATGAGCCTATATGGTATAGGATTTTTTCTTAAAGAAACTCTATTTGGAGAAATTACAAAAAATAAAAGAAGTTCGTCAGTAAACAAGAAAAGAACGTATGAAACGTCAATATAACAAAAAATGCAAAAAAAAAACACAAACATTTGAAATGCAGAACCAAATGAATAGGAAACAATTGAAGTCGACGGTTTTCATGTGGAAGGGAGTGATTGATAAAAAATAAAAGAAAAATGAAGCGAGCTTCGAAGTACAAGAATTAAAAAGATAGAAAACCAAAAGAAAATCAATGTTTTTTTGTTTAGTATTGCTTCTTCGAGTTTTCATTAGTTATCTGCTCATTTTGTTTTAAACACATCGCAGGAGAACCTTTTTTTTTCTACTTGATTAGTCATATCATTTCTTTTATTTCTTGTCGAATTAATTTTTAATTCTCTATTAACGCTTTTAATAATTTTCTTTTCTTTTCTCCAATCGCAATCTAGTAAATTTCGAATCGATCGTCGATTTTCTTTTGTTTTTCTTTCATTTTATCCTTTGTATTTCGTTGTTTGCTTCACTTGTCTCGTTTCTTTTTATCAATTGTTTGTATTTCATTGACTTTTCTGTCAATTTGTAATTTTTAAAATTTTAAATCATCACTTTTGTTTGTTTTGTTTTTTTTGTCTTCTTTCATCAAATAAATTTATATTCGTTACAGTTTTTCTTTTGTTTTTTAAGGGGCTTTAATTTTCAACATTTTTTTGTCTTCTTTCATCAAATGAATTTATATTCGTTACAGTTTTTCTTTTGTTTTTTGAGAGTCTTTATATTTTAAATCGTCCGCCTTTCGTCTCATTTAATCATCGGTTTAGTTCATTTTTGTCGTTTTTATCGAATTATTGACGCGGTCTATAGATTTTTTCTTTTGTTTTTACTTTTCAAAATATTGATTCTGTTCTTGAAATTAATTTTTCTTTTTTTTTTTTTTTGGCGAATTGATTGACATGTTACAGTTTTCTGTTTTCCATAATTTTTAAATTTCTTAAATTATTCTTTGCATTTTATTGTTTTTTTGTACTTGAGTTACTTCCGCTTTTTTTAATTAAGTAAAAGAAAGAGTTTTTGCTTTCAGTTGGACTTTCAACTGCGTTTTGTAAACCGCGCGAAAATATCGTTCCTTCTTCCGTTTTTTATTCGCCGTATTTCCACATGGTTTACCTCAGTGCTCTTTTGTTTCTCTTTTTTTTCAAATATTTTTCTTTTCACATTTTATCATTCTCGTTGCTCTTTTGTGGAATTAATTGACGTTCCTCATCATGGTTTTCTTTTGTTCTCTGAGGGTTTTTTTATTTTCAACATTTTTTAGAATTCTCTTTTGTTTTCTACCGGATTTAACTTAAGAAAACAATTTTAAATCGTCAATTTTATTGATTTCCTTTGTTTGTTGTTTCTTTTTATCGAATCAGTTGGCCTTATTTTAAAGTTTCTTTTGTTTTCACTGATCTTCAAATCAATTTTTTATTTTTTTTTTCGTTCATCTTACCTTTTGCGTTTCACTATTCTTTCTTCTTGTCTCGATTTCTACAACTCTCTAGTTTATATTTTATTTCTTTTTAACGAATTAAATGGCATTTTTACAATTTCCTTTTGTGTACTGCCAGGTTGAAAATTTTCAAATCAATTTATTTCTTATCCCTCCCGTTTTTTTTTTTTATTTCAATGGTTTTTATTTCATTTTTCTTCTTTCTCTTTACGTCTAATTAATTTCTTGCATTGTACTGGCGTTTCGCTTTACATTTGGTATTGTAATCTTTTTACACTGCACCGAAGTATTGTAGATTTTCTTTTGTTTCTCATTCACATTTTTCGTATTTTCACTCGGAATCGTTCGTTTCGATTCCTTGAATTATTTCTACCCATTCCAATGCAATTGTCCTTTGTTTTTCGTCAGTCTTTTGTTTTTTAACATATCTCCAGAGAATTGTCGATCTTATTTTGTTTCTTTCATCCATCTTATCCTTTGCAGTGTTTGATTGTTAGGTATGAACTGTCATCTGTCAAAATTGTCATTGTTCCCAGCTGAACACAATTTTGATAAAGTTCTATTTTTATTATTTCTTCTTCTTGTTTGTATATTGACAGTCGGTCGTTAATATGAAATACAAGACACAGTTGTATTAAATATGAAAAACAATCGCAGCTATTAAGGGAACAAGCGAATATGCGGATTTCACTGTATTTCGATTCGATATTAAACCATAAACATTTTCGATTCTGCTTGTTTCTTATTGCATTCATTGTTGTTACAAACGCTGGTCTGTCATTATACTGCATATAATATACACACTGTAATCTTGAATAGGACCATGTGAGTCTCACTGTATTAGGATTCTTATTGAGTTGTCGGGACAACCGTCAAGAGAGGGCGTTGTGCGGGGCTGTGTCGAACAGTTGTACCCTATGTGCGCATAAATTAGTCCCGGATGACCGCAAGGAGGAAGAGCATCTCAGCTAAATCAAGAAACAATAGGTATAAGCCCCAAAGACACCGATTTTGCGAAAGACCAATCTCTCATTAATTAATTAGACCGAAATAAAAGGACAGGTTTTTCGAAAGACCTGATTCCTAGATTATAATTAATTTTGTTATGGAAAATTAATTATTAATAAATTTTTGTTCAACTTTGAGTTGTATTTTTGATATTTTACATCGACGCACACTATACAACCCACAAAAAAATATCTTTGTACACTACGGGTCGCGAGTCCCGGAGTTTATAAAGGTATTCACATTGTACACTCCACGATACAAGGAAGCGATACCAGAAGAAAACCCTCTGACAACGTCGAACTCGTCAAAAATAAGAACCCAGAACCACGAAGAACCTCTGACAAAAAAATAAATAAATATAAAAACAAATAAAGAGACCCTGAGAATAACAAATAAGAAAAACAGAAAAATAAAGGCACCACAGACAATAACATTGCAATAATTTGGCTCCCAACAAAGAGCCACCATAACTAACACTGCATAAATTTGGTGCCCAACGTGGGGCCATCCACAAACAACACAGCAATATGTGGATCGTTCGTTAAAGTGCAAAAAGATTATCGTTTTGTTGGATATGAAAAATCATCATAGTCATTAAAGGAAAACGATGAGACGGGAACAAAACAGGGAAGTGACCGAACGTACGATAAATTAAGGTAATTAATTATGAAGGAGTGAATTGTATTTGAGATGAGATTGCCTCCTCAAGAGTTGAAACGCTTCGTGGCTGAGGTAGATCATCTGCTATTGAATTGAGACGTTTTATTGAAAACCATTGAAGATGAATCATTTGGTAATGTTGAGGGAAAAGCTTGGTATTGAGTTGAAACGATTTGTTGTTGAAGCAAGGCCATATGATGTTGCTTATATACACTTTCTGGTTATTGAGCATTGCCTTGCATTATGGGTTTGATATTTAACAAAGATTGTGAATTTTAATCTTACGAAATCTAACTGATCGCTTAAAATATTATTTTGGAAGTAATATATATTTACGTTATTTCTTTTACAAATGGGGCTGAATTGTGGTACTTTGTAGTTCGTAAATGTTTCTATGACATCCTTGTTTACAAAATCATTCTCAAATTGCTCTTTTTGAATACATCGAATTTATTTCTTTACAAAATTTAAAGATTAAATTTCTATAAGTATTGTTTTAAGACTTTTATTAAAATTCATCCAAAAAAAGTACGTACCCATAAATTTAAAACAAAATCTAACCGCAGGGTTCAAACATAATCAACAGGAAATCACGGCTACCTTTGTCTCTGTTTACCTGGCCTGCAATATGCTGGAACTACCTCGGTTACTACACCACAACACAATTAAAACCGCCTCTACGGCACCTATGCATAGAGATGACGTTTCGGATTTACCGTAGATGCAGAGGCAGGTGCAGAGGAGCAAATCTTACGAAACACGCCTATAAGGATCAAGTTGGTGTGTGGTTTTCATATCCGTTTGACAGGTATCTTTGCCGTGGTAAATTATTCGAGATTCAAGGCAGGTGCAAACCGTTGTTGTTTGTATGTCATGGAAAGTTCGGTTCGGATTTAACTCAAGTTGGACTTGGACGGAGATTGTTGTGTTGCCTCTGCGCGAAATCGAACTTCCAATAACGCGAGTAATTAACGTAATTTGTCTATCTAGACACCTGAGAAATTCGTAAATTAGCACTAATAATTATTATAGCAATTACAGATTCGTATTATATACATTTATCAGGATACAAGCACCTTGTAGCAGAAAAACCTTACCTTAAAAAAAATGTTCTGATCCTCAAATTCAATATAAAAGGATAAAAACCATGTATAGTTAAGTACTTACTGTTCACAGAACGTAGTGCATCCCCGTTTGTTCTTAGCTTAATTGATGTTGGCTTTAATTTAATAAAGCCCGTCCATTAGAAGTGTGTTCATCTCATTTTCAGGAGCGTACTTAAAAATTTCCAAATGCAAAAAATTGCGTTACGGCTTTATGTAATTCACCGTGCAAATTTACAGGGGAATAAAACGACTTCATCCATATGCAATCGCCGAAGCTCGAAATTTCTGCTGGATAATTAAAGACCGTGCAGAATTATAATGATCTGCCTCGGCTTTTCTGCATATTATAATGCGGACTAATTATAATAATAAAAATTATGAAGGCATAAAAACTAAATTGAAGGCTGCGAAATGCGTAGAAAAAGCTTTGTGCATCTGAAAACGTATTCTCAACCCAGCATAATGCGCAACGTTGGTATTACCATCGACGTTTACATAGGAAGCTTAAACCTGTAATACTGCAGGTGAGATTACTACAATTTCGTATCTACATGTTTGCATATTGTATGTTTATGTATATATTCATATAACAGGTTAAAGGCTTACACTATATTTGCTTTTCACCTATCTTGCAAAAATATCTAAATATTAAGTTAACAAATTTATTGGAAAAAACAAAAATCTAAACAGTCCATAATAAATCGACTAATTTTTTATTTAAATATCATTTAGTTCCGATAAACAAGTACAACTCAATTTGTTACTAAACTACTTGAAATAATTACATTTCGTGCCTATTTGAGCATTAAAAAAATTTGAAATTCTACGCCTAATTATGCGTTTCGCTCTGAGAGTATTGATTTCGAAACGAGGCGGTCTCTCACAACTAAAATTACATATATTATTCTTGTAATGACGACTGGCCCGTGTATTAATTATTCTACAGGTGATCTACAAGTTGCGGCGGCCAACTATAGCCGGCCGCAATTTTGTATTTCGGTTAAATCGACGGACGTGGTGGAAATTTAATGCAAACGAAAACACATTCGGAAATTCCGTCACACCAACTTCCTAATAGCTTCATGGTTTATTAAATGCGTCACAATGGCAGTAAATCTTAGATAGGGCAAGATTCGGTCGGGGCCTTGTTAAATGGTTAATGGTTTAATTTTTTGATGATGAAGATTTTTAAGCCGCACATATTTTGTGGTTGTACACTTGGTGATTATCGTCAATTTTAATGTACCGAGAAAATTATTTAATTGAAAATTTCTTGTATTTTCTGGCGACTAATGTCATAACGTTTTAAACTTCATTAGTTACTTAACCACCAATAAAATAGTTATGCAAAAAATTAACGTAATGACTGATGCAGAACGAATTGTTTTGTTTTATTACAATTACAATAACTGATAGTAGTGGATAGATCACGTAGAGAACGTAAAAGTCATTAAATAATAATGAAATGGCTTCGAGAATCAATAAATACCTATAAAGTAATTTCTTAATTGCTCAGTGTTGCAGTAATGCCTATTTAATACAAGTAATTCCGAGGATAATTAAATTAATTGAATTTAATTGAAGAAAACAGAGGAATCTACATTAATTTAACATCTTACTTGCTAAATAGAAAAGACCTGCACGTCCAATGCAACCTTTTCGTTTGGTGCTCTTTTTCCAAGCCGTACTTTCATCTCTCTTCTTCATCGTCAAGTATTCAAAACTTTCAACGTCATCTTTCTGTATCTATATTAGGCAGATACTTTTTCTCTCTTATTTCTCTCCTAACGCTTTCATTTATACTTGTTTTGATTTCGTTTGGATTAAGGCTAAATTAACTTTTCCTACTGCTGTTATAAATACCTAAACTGACTTTTCCTATTGCTACTATGAATACTTTATACTCATCTTAGTTCCTCCTTTGTCCTTGGAAGTACGGAGGAACTAAAGAAAGGAAGGCCAAAGAACTTACTTTGAAGAAGTACTTCAGGCCTCATCTTAGTTCCTCCTTTGTACTTGGAAGAGATATGTAAAAGAGATGAGGAAGAACTCAAGAAAGGAAGGCCCAGAAACTGTTATTTTGAAGAAATACTTCAGGCCTCAGTTTCTGTACTTATTTTATCGCGTAACGCTTTTACTTCTATGTGCTTCGATTTCGTTTCATTTATGGCTAAATATGCTTTTCTACTGCTACTATAAATACCTTACACTCATTCTATATTGATGAGGTACTTGAATGAAGAACTAAAGACAGGAAGGCCAAGGAACGAAGAAATACTTCAGGTTTTAGTTTCTGTACTTATTTCTCTCGTAACGCTTTCACTTCTACGTATTTTGATTTCGTTTGGATTATGGCTAAATTAACTTCTCCTAGTCCTACCATAATTTCCTTACACTCATCTTAGTTCCTCTTTTGTCCTTGGAAGTATGGAATTGCGAAAAACTAAGAGGTTCTTGGAGAAAGGAAGGGTAAAGAAATGATAGTTTAAAGATATACTTCAGATCCCAGTTTTTGTACCTAACTTAAGCATATCCTCTTTCTCTCTTATATTTCTCATAACACTTTTACTCTACGTGTTTTAATATCGTTTGCGTTTGTGGCTAAATTAACCACTTATCTTAGTTCCTCCGCTGCCCTTGGAAGTATGGAACTGCAAAATAGAGGAGGTACTTGAATGAAGAACGAAAGAAAGGAAGGCCACGTCATCTCTCGGTACCTATAATAAGCAGATCCTTTTTCTTTCGTTTTCACATCAAATTATTTTGATTTCGTTTGGTTTAAGGAACTATTATACTTCAGGTCGCAGTTTGTGTCCTTATTTCTCTCGTAACACTTTCACTTCTACGTATTTTATATTTCGTTTAACTTATGGCTTCCTATTTCTATTATAAATACCTAACATTCATCTTAGTGCCTCTTTTGTCCTTGGAAATATGGAATTGCAAATAGATGAGAGGTCCTTGGAGAAAGGAAGGGCAAGGAACTGATAATTTGAAGAAGTACTTCAGATCTCAGTTTCTCTACCTAAAGTAAGTACATCCTCTTTCTTTCTTATTTTTCTTGTAACGCTTTTACTCTACGTGTTTTGATTTGTTTACGTTTGTGGCTAAATTAACTTTTCCTATTATGAATACCTTACACTCATCTTAGTTCCTTCTTTGACCTTGGAAGTATGGAACTGTAAAAAGGATGAAGTACTTAGAGGAAGAACTAATGAAAGGAAGGTCAAAGAACTGTAACTTTGAAGAAGTACTTCAGGCCTCAATTTCTGTACTTATTTCTCTAGTAGGGCTTTTACTTCTACTTCTTAATTTCATTTCATTTATGGCTAAATAAGCTTTTCCTACTGCTATTATAAATACCTTACACTCATCCTAGTTCCTTCTTTATCCTTGGAAGTATGGAATTGCAAAAAGATGAGAGGTTCTTGGAAAAGGAAGGCCAGGGAACTGATAGTTTGAAGAAGTACTTCAGATCTCAGTTTCTGGACCTAAAGTAAGCATATCCTCTTTCTCTTATTTTTCTCGTAACGCTTTTACTTCTACGTGTTTTGATTTCGTTTCATTTATCTTTGCCCTTGAAAGTATGGAATTGCAAAAAGTTGAAAGGTCCTTGGAGAAAGGAAGGCCAAGGAACGAGTTCGATGAAGTACTCCAGGTCTCAGATGAGAAGATATCCAAATGGTTTTCATAACGAATCGATCGTCTTCCATTTAAAACTGAAGTGAGATCTTAAATTTTTCTGACGGTGCTCCAGAAGGAATGTGTAAGTTCCTAAAGGACTATTAAATTAATCAGAAAAAGTATTAAGCAAAAAGGAAATACTGAAGAGATAGAAACTGTTAATGAAGTAAAGCTATCGAAGAAACATTAACAGAAGTAAATCATATGTAAGAATTAAAGGATAAAAATGGTACAGAAATACTCATTTCATCAGGAAGAAAGTAAAGAAAGAAGCAACGGATAAAATGCCAAACCAAAGAAGAAAGAAGAGATCGGTCAAAAATAGGTCAGATTATACCGGTAATCGACTGAAACTGAGATCATAGAAACACAATGGGAAGAAATAGGGCACATAAATGAAGATTGAATTTAGAGAATGCGAACGAGATAGCAATAAATAGAGAAGACACTTTACAAAGGCCTCATTCTCTTTTACATTGCCTATGTTCTCACTTTGCAATAAAAGAAGACCCACAAAAAAACGAACGAGAAAATAAAAATTATTGAACGCAACAAGTGGCCCCTACGCTTGAAGACATTCTCTTTCAACTACTTTTTTGGTTGATTTAAATTTTTGAAAAAGAAAACAAATTTTTGATAGAAGCAGCTATGCACGCGATGATATTCGAAATTTATGTTCCATAATAATTCCTCGTGTATTTTAATTCGTAGTCCTTTCATTTAAGTTGTAAGGTTTATCCTCTGTTATAAGACCATCTTAAGAACGGGCATAAATTTTATTGCAACACAGATCGACCTTCAAGATTAAGAATGTACGGCATAACTCAAGTGACACAAAGGAAATTATAAATTCTAATGAACCACTTCGTCCTTTTAAATGAACACATTGCTAGTGGTCTAGAGACATACAGTTTCCGTTTACTCATTACGTTCTTTGTACTTAATAAGCGTATTTTTCAAAACTACTTTTTATAAAAATCCTTCGATTGTCAGCGTTTCTAGAATTAAAACCTGTTAAATTCTAATATGAAGTTTGCATTTTCAATTTTTAACTACTTTTGGGATGAGAAAATAACAAACTGCACTTTGTATTATGATTTTTTAATTTTTATTTTTCCAGATGTAGACTTTTGAACCATCGCATTGCCGACGACAATTTGTCAATATTGTTCTTGATGTTTTAATCCTGCAAAATAAATTTTCAGGTCTCCTTGCAGTATTATGTCGTTCAAGCCATTTGCAAACGCCAAGAACGAACGAACGAATTTTATATCTAGCCATCAGTCAATGGTTTTACAACTGTCTGCTCGGAATTCGATAACGTTCTTTGGTGTACTGCTGCATTAAAAGACAAATGTCACGCGAATAAGGAATTTTAAACGCAGACACTTCCTAGACGTAAACACCATTCAAACAGCTTCAGTTTATATTTAAATATACTCCTATTACATGTAGCGCTAAACCCGATCGTTTTTAAATATTCCTTTTTATTGTTATTTCGAGCTCCTCGCCTAGCCACTTTTTATACCGATTACCAACATAAAAGCAGCAGCTGAATGAATGCGCTCAGATTACCACCCGCGCAGCTTCAAACAGTATATTAGTGCCGACGACCAGTACTTACATTATTTCTAATTTTCCATGATCTCGAACGCAGTTGCTTCGTCTACCTCTAAAGCTTTCTTTTTAATTGAGGCCTCGCTCGAATTTCTCATAATAACCGACCAGGTTTCCGCTTCAAAGAAAACTCCTGTTGAAAGATTATTTATGCCACTGAGAATTATTATTGCCGCCTAGTATGTAATTCATTTACTGTAGTTAAGGCGCTTTCAACACTACTTACGAATGATATTGTAAGGGCAGATGAATAGTTTTTTTTTTTGTATATATAATTAAAAACGAAGAAGTAAGTTTCTACACACATAAAAATCTGGAGTAATTTTTTTCAACTCCAGATAAATACCACTCTACTACAACTACTACAACAATTAAAATCGAAACAGAAGTGAGACAAGGGTGCATCCTGTCATCCATGCTCTTCCTGATTGTCACTGACTAGGCGATGAAAAACATTGAAGACGGTGAAACCAAAATTATCCGGCAAATTTTTACAAAATTAGAAGACCTCGAGTTTGCAGGTAACATATGCTTCATCACCACAAATAAACAACATATGCAAGGAAAAATTAACAGACTGAAAATTGCAGCCAAACAAGTAGACCTAAACATTAATAAACAAGACGAAACTCCACACAAAACATCCTGAGAGGTAGAAAAGAATAACAATAGAGAAGGAAGAAGCGGAAGAATTTTGTTACTTAGGAAGCTTAGGGGGCACAGGTAAAGACACGAAGAGGATACGAATAGCATGAACAGCCTTTAATATGCTAAACAGAGATAATAATTCAAAAATATTCAAAGAAAAACCGAGCTAAATATATTTAATCAAATGTCAAAACTGTCCTCTACATGGCTCCGAGACAACAGCAAATGCTTAAGAATCATCAGCAAAATATTCTGGCCAGATAGAATAACAAACTAACACTTGTGGGAGGAAATGACTGAAGAAGAACCAGTAGAGAAAATCATCGCGAAACGAAAATGGAGGTGGATTGGCCGTACCCTCAGAAAACCATCCATAAATATTACTCGTCAAGCCTTAGATTTTAACATCCAAGGGGAAAGAAAAATCGACAGACCAACCAATACGTGAAAGAGAATTATCTACAGCGAGCTCGATGCACCCAGTATGACTTCGGTAGAAGCGAAAATGAAAGCAGCAGATAGAAACGAGTGGAAGAGAACAGTCCACGAAATGTCGCAAAATGTGACCCTTAACGCATAGAATTAGCAACCCTACCATGATATCTATTGCCTTAGAGACACCTCAGGGCTCCAGCGAGAACTCTAGGACAGTGATCGCCAACCCGTCGATCGCGAGTTTCCTGTAGCTCGCAAAGACAATTCTGGTAGCTCACAACATATTTAATATTTTAAAAATACAAACGGTTAAAAATCATTTCCTCCGTAAATTTCGCAAATTCTCATAATAAACACAAGCAGTGGTAACACTGCGGTGAGCGATCTGCCGCCAACGTCACCATGCTAGAATCGGCTAGAATTGCAGCGCTCTAGTATTCGAGAACGATCTGGTTTGCTTTGAGTGGTATAAATACGCATTGAGTGGCGACATTGCACTCAGTTTAAAACCGAACATCCCTAATCTACGTCCAACAGTTGGGTCCGTAGCGAAGTAGAGAGCAGTAAAAAATATTATGGCAAGCAGTAGTAAGAAGGTGAAAACATACCATTTCCATTCGGAATGGGAAGAACAATATTTCTTCACGGAAGTTAAAGGCAAAAATATATGTTTGATGTGTAATACTTCTGTCTCCGTCGCCAAAAAAGGGAATATTGAGAAGCATCATAAAACTGTACATTCGAATTTTGAAAAATCATTTCGATTACACTCTACCACCAGAAATGAAAAATTGAAACAATTAAGAAACCCATTAATTGGACAACAGTCAATATTTTTAAAAGTAGTCGACAAAAATAAGGCTGCTACTGAAGCATCATACCGTGTGTCCCAGATAATTGCACAAAAAAAGAAACCTTATGAAGGCGGGGAAATGATAAAACAAGCATTTTTAGAAGCTGTAGATTCGTTATTTGTCAACTTTAGAAATAAAAACGAGATAGTTTCAGCTATAAAATCTATGCAACTTTCTGCTAATACAGTAATGAAGAGAGTAAAAGTTATGAGCAATAATATTTTTGTACAGTTAAGAACTGACTTAGATAACTGTGTTTATTTCTCACTGCAACTGGATGAATCAACAGACGTGATTGACACTTCCCAGATGGCCGTGTTTGTAAGGATGGTTTTTAGTGATTTTACGATAAAACAAGATCTTTTGAAGTTTATTCCACTGAAAGGACCTACTACTGGTCATGAGTTGTTTTCTCATTTCAAAAATATTATTTCATCTAAGAAAATTCCCATATCAAAAATAGTAGGCTTGACTATCGATGGTGCTCCAGCTATGGTGGGTTGTGTTAAGGGTCTGGTGGCGTTATGTCGTAAAGATGAAAGTTTTCCACAATTTCTCTGTCACCACTGCATTATCCATCAGCAAGCCTTATGTGGAAACTTTCTAAAACTAAACGTTATGAAAGTAGTTGTAAAGATTGTGAACAAGATTAGAGCTCAAGCGTTGCAAAGATTATTCAAAACCTTGACCGATGAAATTGACTGTCAGTAGGGGGAGCTACTTCTTCACTCTGAAGTCCGATGGGCAAGTAGAGGACGAGTGCTGAAACGATACAACGATGTCCTATCTGCCATAGTTCAATTTTTCAAACAACGCGATGAACCCATTTCTGAACTGGAAAATTCAATCTGGCTTAGAGATTTTGTTTTTTTGTGGACATTATCAAAAAATTAAATGAACTTAATTTACAGCTTCAGGGGAGGGACAAAGAACTAGCGGAAATAATTTCTGATATAAAAGTATTTATCAAAAAGCTTGAGTTTTAGGAACAAAACCTAATCAACCGCGATACCAGGGATTTTCCTATTCTTTCAGAAAAGATATCTCAAGATCCATTGGAACCCCATGCCAGTAAATGTAGAAATAGTTTCTAAGTTGAAGGAAAACTTCAAGAATCGTTTTAGATTTCAATGAAATGGCTTTAGTAGCGCAATTTGTTGTTTCACCTTTCATGGAAGTTGATATTCAATAGTTTGCAACTTGTGTTAAGTAGAACTTTGGCAAAGACATCTCTGCAACAGAAATGCAAGTGATTGCGTTTCAAAATTATTTAGCCTTAAAACCATTAGTCTCAGGTACAACATTTATTTGGCCTATAGTAAGTAAAGAATATTCAGTTCTATGTCGTGTTGCGTTGAAAGTAAAAGCGTTATTTAGTTTAGTTTATTAAGAATAAATACCGCAATCGACTTACAGATGAACATTTGGATAATTGTATTCGAATGGCTGTATCAAACTATACTGCAAACATTAAAAGACTTATCGATGAGTCTGAGAGTCAGCCTGCTCATTGAACATGAATTTTATATCAGCACGTGTTTTTGTTTAAAATAGTGCGTTATACTTTTTGTTATTTTTATTCACTTTTATTAAATCGCATGTAACATGCCATTGTGACTGCATAAAAATCTTGTTTATTTTTCAAACACCTACGATTGGTAGGTATAGATTTATTCTGTTTAGTTTTAGTTTATTATCAGTATGTATTAGTTCGTAAAATAAATAATGTCGAATAAAACTGTGCATTATTTCATTTAGGTATGCTTACGTCGCTTAAGATTAGGTAGCTCACTGTTTATTCCAAAATTATCAAAGTAGCTCAACACATTGAAAAGGTTGGCGACCACTGCTCTAGGAGAAGAAGAATACTTCTAGGATAACATTTGTACTTTCTTGACAACAAGGCGACAAGAAACTTTTCACAGTAAGTACGTAAACGAATCCAGAACTTAATTAATAAATTATTGAAACAATTTGTTCACTTTCACTTTAAAGTTTTGTTCTATTGCGTTAGTTGAAAAAAAAGAACGAATAATGAATTTCCTGTAGAAACCATCCACAGGATGAAATTATGTCTAATAACAAATTCACTTAAAATTAAACGGGAGCCGTAAACATGAAATCACGTTTTTATTTAAATCACACTTATTATTTTGAAATTACCTATCGAGGAGGATAACTCGGTGATCGAAGGCATTAGTCTTACGTGAAGAAGAGCCACCGCAAAGCATAAATCAAGGATAAACAAGCTAATATTTAGAAATAATATATCAAGCAACTTCAGTCGTGTCAGTAACAGGTGTTTTTGAACTTACGTACTTCACTTGCAGCTTTTTTAACTAATGATAGCGTCGTCGCTTTTACACCAGGATAATGGATCGAGGTTACGAAGTACTATCCGGACGAAAGTACGTTTTTGATTAAGTTTTTTTTTCTGATAATACTTTTTAAATTATTATTAAATTTAGCTCCTACGCACTTACTTAACATGTTCGATGCAGCGCAACGAAATAGATAACAATTATTTTGCCCGTTCGTGTGTGTACACCGCGAAAATCATTCGGATAATTCAGACGTGACCAATGAAATCCGGTAATTGCCGTTTGGTGGTCACTGCGAAATGTATATTAAAGTTCCGGAACATAACGTTTATTTCGCCCCCCATAAATGCTGCAAATTGATTTTGTCTTTGACCCTCCGCCCACACGTGATGGTGGCCTGGCTACAACGAAAGACAAAAAATCGCCAGCTCGGGTTTTACGTATGTTAAGGAATTTAATTGCGTTCATGTTAACAATGAGACACTCGTAGCGATAGCCTCGGGTGGTTGCGAGTGAGGGGAAACAAGTCCAAACAAAAGCCGAAATGTATGTAATTAACATAGAAGAGTTTTTTTTTTGCGTCTGACAACCCACGATAAATGCCTCGGGCTGGTCCAATGGTTATAAAGGTTTTTATTCCTTCAAATTTCTCTTGGACTTCGAATATTTCGAATGACATCATCTTTCCTGCAATTTCTTACATTTATTTAAGTCATGCTTTCTTAGATCTGTGTCAAGCAAAGTAGGATTATCAGATTTGAATGAAAGCATAATTCTTGCCATACAATAGAAAAATCATCACGTTGATATATTGTCCGTTGTCCTAAACATAATGGCTTCATAATTTATTATCAAATATTATTACAGGACGCTTAGTAAACGCCAAAATCATAAAATATTTATAGCCGGTAAAATCTTTAGGACGCTTTTAACGGCAAGCTTTCTAAAAAAAGTGTAGTCTATCTGTCACTTTATATCTTAAATAGCGGTAAACGCTATTAATATTCATTTGGTTGGTAGGTAATAACGTCCCTTCGCCTTATTTTATAGTTCATTATTTTTCGTGACTGAATAATTCATATTGGATAGATAAAGTAGTGTTGGTTTTATATTGTTTCATCGCTGTTTTAAAAGTAGCTGTTTGTTATTAAAAAAAAGGTAAGCGTATACAGACTCAAGCCGGTCGAGTGTAATGATTATGAAGACCAAACAGGAATCTTGCGGCTGCCACCTGTCTCGATCCCACTACGCTATTGGTCCGGATTTTGTCGTTTTGTATTCAACTTCCATTTTTTAAATCACTCGCTTAGCGGAATACGTACTTACTTCTTCTTCAAGGCTGGCCTGTCTTTAGTACGCGCGACAGACGAAATAAATTACGAATTTATGCTTCGCGAAAGAGCGCTCAATGAAATTGACTTCTTTTTTTGTTCGTTATTTCGGCCTTTCAGTTCGAACGCTAATTCGAACATTATTTAGCGGTTTAATTGATTACGGGAGCCTGCCTAGGCGTACCTAATAGCTTTATGCGGATAGCAATACTAATTAATTTATTGAAGACGGTAATTAGTTAAGCCTTAATTAATTTATGTAATCACTAAAACGCGCCGGCATCGACGTAGGCTTGATGCGTTTTAAGATGATGCGGATGCTTATGGTAAATCAAGACGGGTTCGCAGATAGAATAAAAATATAAACATCCAGAAGGCTATTTATTAAACGCCATACATCATTTCTAATGCATTCAGTATATTTGTGAGCTACCCATCGCAAGGAAAATAGAAATAAATTCCCATCAATATTTACTAAATGGTTGTTTTTTTGTGATACTTTTTATGGTAATTTGCGAACCTTACGTTTCGATACAACTCGAAACTCCGATGGGAAAAGCAGCGTGAGCCCGATTAGATTTCGAAATTATAACATATTTCCTGAAAATCCTAATTAACCACCGGTGGCGTATATTAAAGCCCGTTTATCGAGACATTCGTTAAATGGATTATAAAACGTCGGCCGTAAATTTTTAATTACGCTCCAAATTTGTTAGATTTTCCTGTGTGGTCCGCTTCGGAATAAATTACCACGAATGTACCGGATATTTTCCCGTGTTTTACTTTTCGTAGCGATTCTAATGTAATACTCTTTTTAGTAGTTGATCATATTTACACAGGGAAAAAGCTTATGGTATTTTTAACACAACTATAGAATTTATATCTACAAATTGTTACTGAAATGAAGACACCTGCAGTAAATAGAAAATGTTTACATTTGATTGTAGTAAAATATTACAAAAGCTCGTAAGTCACGACCGGTAACTTAGTTAAGAAGAAAAATAATTAATTAATTTAATTTAATCAATTAATAATGGAAATGGTAACATAAAACAAGAAGTTAGATTTTAAATCGTAAAAGACGTTAAAGTGAACAACAAACATGTGTATAAATAATAAAATGATGATTGGTGTAAAGTTTAAATTTTGTGACAGGAATGTAACCTACATTTAGTTACTTTAAAAAAGTTACTATTTGTTATTTAAAATATTTAAAATATTTTTTAAAATATTAACATAAAAATTACTAATATTCTCTATGTGAGTTCTATATGGTTTATAGACTGATTATCTTCCTGAATATATTTCCAGTCTATTCTTTTCAAATGTTAAAATTTTTGTATTTTCAATCAAATTGATGATTATTGTTAATTGCATTTGAGGCCAAAGCAAAAGCCATCTTTTCTATCTTGACATCACTTTTGTGTTTGGCAATTCGATTTTTTAACCACTGATTTGTCTGGCCAATGAAATTTTTTGACATTGATTACATGGTATCGTATACACTAAACCACTGTTAAAATCAAAAGGCATCTTGTCCTTGGTCATTGAAAACAATTTTTTGATAGAAAAATTATATCATCGAACAATATTCACAAATTGACAGTCTTTGAATACATCACTGATTCTATTTTGCTTAAAGATTTTGATCTTCCATTCTTATAACTTTAAATTGAAGGAGTTTATTGAAATTATTGAAAATTGAACATTCTATACCTGGTCTTCAGGAACCGATGTGAACAGGTCTCTGGATTTTTGGATTCTGGATTGGTGAGGGGGGTGAATAAAAATTCACGTGCACTTAGGCCACGATTGGGCCCATTGTACTACCCCCATGTTCAGCAGTGTTTGACTGTCAAAGTTCTTCGAATCATCCCACTCTTTTGATGAAGCCAAGAACGCCGACAGAGGGGCACTGCGAATTCCAGCCTTGTCAGACCAGAACTCCTCTAACATGGGAACTGATCGAGGCAAGCGCAGGGCATTCACAGAGGATATGCTCAGCTGTTTCTTCCTTTAAGTTACAACCTCTACAAATTGAGCTGTCTGCTAAACCAGTTGGCCAAGTGCTCTGCTCATGTGAAAGTCCAGGTCGTCGGAGAAAATTCCTGCGTCTGTTCCTTCCAAAGTCTTAGACCCATCAGTGAAGATGGATATATCGGGTTTGAGTGCATCTTCAGCGTTCAAGGAAACGCTGAATATATATGTAGGTGCGAGGGAGTCGACCACCGCCCCAAAAAGAGGAGTTTCTTGCAGAGCCTTCTCCAGAATGAGATGGTGTTTACCTCCGAGACCTTTATTATTCCACACAGCCTATTATTGTTATTAGCCTATTATTCCACACAGCCTATTATTAATATTATTGGACCGATCCCAGTGCCATCTCCTCCACATGTTCAGTAGAGGGAGGTCAAGGAAGGCCTCTAAGGTGGCGGTAGGGGTGGATTTCAGCACACCAGTAGCACTCATACATGCCAGCCTCTGTACCTACGAAAGCTGCGATGGTGTTGTCATTAGTTGGGCTCTGAGCCACCAGACCAACGCTCCATAGCAATGCGTCTAATTACGGCGGCTTTTGGTGATGGTCTCCAAATTCCTCCCATTGCACGGCGACACTGCCAAAAAGCGACGAATACCTTTGCTACTTTTACATTAACATGTCTACCCCAATTCAGTTTCCGGTCAAAAATGACTCCCATGACTTCATCTGAAAAGGTTAGTTCAGTTTGGAAAAGTTTAGGGACTCTAGGGATCTCAACTTTCCTCTTTTTTATGAACAGAATCATTTCCGTCTTTGAGGGATTGATTGTCAAAGAGTATTCTGCGCACCAGTTTTCAGTCAATGTGAGTGCTGTTTGCATTAGGTTGTACAGCACTTGTTCATATTTTCCATACATATCCTACTGTGTAGAACCCTGCTTCATTAAGTCGACGGAGGAGCTGTCTACTACTATGTTCCATTGTAGGGGTGACAGAACGCCACCTTGAGGACAGCCTCTGCTCACCGTTTCCTTAATAGAAATGTTTCCAACAGTAATGTGTACCTCTCTATATTTCAAAAGCTGTAAAATCCAATCCCGAAGAATGTGGTTTACTTTATGTTACATAGTGCCAGTTCGACACTGTTGAAGGTAGTTTTGTCAAACGCACCCACTATGTCTATGAATACTCCTAAAGTGAACATTTTGTTATTTATAGCTTTTTCTATCCGCCCAGTTGCAGAATGTAGGGCGGATTCTGTGAATCTACCAGTAGGTGCCTACTTAGTAAAGTAGGCATGTTGGTTATAATGTAGGGGTTTGTTAGTCAAAGCCCCCTCTCAGGTTGTCAATATATTTAAAAATGAATATAAATTAAATTCAAGTTTATCATTGACAAAGTCGAGCAACCTATCCATGACAATCAAGGCTAAAATTGGGCTTATTAGATTACCTATGGGCATACCAAATTTTTGTAAGTAAAACTGTTGAAAGAGAAATAGTTATTATCTACAATGAAATTAAGTAATTTCAAAAACTGTTCACAGGCAAGGTTACAATGATGCTCAATTCTGCTCCAATCTTCTGTGATGATGTCAATAACAACATACAACGGTATATTGGTAAACAATGAGATCACATCCAAAGAAATCAGCAAATAATTATTAGAAAGAGTAATATTTTTCATTTTGTCAACAAAGGCAAGAGTATCTTTAGTATTATAATCTGTTATTGAACTGAAGGCTTTATTTAAGATGTTAGTTAAGAACTTTGCTAAATTATAAGTGGTGGAACCAATGCAACTAACAATTCGTCTTAAAGGAATATCAGCCTTATGTATCTTTGGGAGGCAGTAAAGTCTAGGACAAATTGAATTGTAAATAATCAAATGTTTCAGCATCTATGCCATTTTTTTTTATTTAATCTCATTAATCAGTTCGTTAATCCTATTTTGTACTTTGTGGAGTCATTTTCCACGGCCTCGTATGCATCGTCCTCACAAACAAGTTGTTGAACTTCGTTTTTGTACTCGGCTGAGTCCATAATTACAGTCGTATTACCTTTATCGGCTTTCATGATGAGAATTTGGGGATGTCTTTTTAAAAATCTTTTAGTTTTGTAATAAATTTCTTCAAAGCCAGAAGGTCTTTCTTCTTTATGCAAGAAATTGGTAATTATGTTGGTGATTTTACCTCTGATTACATTATTTTCTTCTTGTTCAGTTGTGTTCTTCATCAGTTGTGTTCTCAATCTCTGAGAGGAACTGATACATATCAGCATTAGTTTTGCTCGGAGAGATACCAAATTTAGGTCCCAAAGATAGAGATCGTTGTATTTGAAATATTTTGTTAACAAAAAGTTTCCGAAATCTGTGATTTGCCAATTTTTGAAATTACCTTCAAATAATTTCTGCACTAGTGTACTGAATTTACTTCAGACGGTTTATTTTTGACAAATTCATTAATTATAAATAAAGCAAGTGACAGTCGAACAGAGACAAGTCTCTTCTTGTTTATTCGCGGAGTCACGTACGCCACCAAATTGTCATCCGCATTAAACGGCCAATAAGTAGAAGCAAATAATCACCACTTCAATACTATTCAACAATTTGTGTAAGATGTTAACGTATCCAATTCTTCTTTAAATTTTCAGCAATTGCGTAAATTTCTCCACCTCCACTTTATACAATATTGTGTAAAATCTCACTTTGTCACATCTCTCTCTGTAATTCATTTCTGATTGTTTCAATTTTGTAGTCAACTGCAAAATGTTGTTAAGAGAAAAGTGCATCTAAATAGAACATTTTCTATGCACGAAACGGGCGTACTTTATAAAAGAGACTTGCGCTATTGACAAAACGGATGACTGCCGCAGTCATCAATTTGGAGCACAGCAAACCGGCATAATTTAGGCGTTTTGAGAATTTCGCTTTTAAAATATTACCACCGCAGGAATTCGAAATAATTACGAAGAAATAATTAATAACATAACCGGAACGTACCGTTCCATTTGTTATTTACTCGAATAGTGGCTTGATTAATTGCTTTCGCGAATAAACGTTCCCAGGGTAAAGCTGGAAAATTTAAGATATTTCTTGTATTTTTCATCGCGTTTATAAATGGAATTTCATTTATAATGATATCAAAATACTTCGGCGTCATTGAAGTTTTATTTTCGACGGGGATAAATCAGTCATACACATCACAGGACGTAGAAAAATTAATTAATTAGAATACGCTTTTGTTAATAGAAATTTTAAATTAGTGGAATAAGATTATGATAAGAAAAGTGATTCTGGTATAACTTATGGGTTCATCTGCCATAAGAAAAGGAAAATTAGCCACTTAAAATATGAAAACCACCGGCAAATGAAGATGTTTCAACATAATATCCTGGTATATAGCATCATAAACGCAATGAGTATATTTTCTCGGAATTATACGAATTACTCTGCTTATAAAATTTATGTCTCGCCCTCTTCGTGCCTTTACCTTTCAGCCGCGGTTTCCCAGTTATCTTTTGCTACGCAAATTTTCCTTTATTATTTCCGACCTTTGAAAATATGTTGTCTTAGCGTTTAGCTACCCCACAAAGGAACGCATTATTTTGTTGTGAACACTTTACTTTGGAACCTTTCATCCTTTCACAATGACCCTTAACGTTACGTCTACTGCATTAGCAGTTTATTATTTTAAAGAAAACTGGATTAAAGAAATTAATATTTTTAAATAATTTTTAATGGGCAAATAAAAAGACAAATATTGACCGCAGTTGGTAGACGTAATCAAAAAGGCAATCAATCCCTTCCCAATAGACGAAAAGTAAGTAAGTATGAACTAACATCTTTAGGATAATATTTTTAGTTTTTTCGATTAAATGGGTGATGGCGGATAGAATATTTTACTGTTTAGTGTAACTTATGTCCTACTTATTGAATTAACAAATTATTACTGTACGGCGTTAAATAGGAGTTGAGCTTATCCTTGTTGGAGTAAAATTATTTTTTAACACTTATTTTTAGACACATTTTAATCGGAAAAAGACAACAATAACACTAATAATAACACATTACAACTTTCCAGGTAAAACTTTTTCCTTATTGTAACATTGATTAAAAGGATAACAATTTATTCCAGAAATTTTTACGTGTTTATGGGATACTGATCGATTATTTATAAACCCATAGTAAAATATGTGTGATAAAAATAAATACACCAAAGGACTTATAACGTTGGAATGTACCTACCTTATATTTAGAATCGCCTCGGAGAAAAAAGCTACCTTTCAAAATGAATGGATGCCTATCTACCGCAAGGTTCATTCATAAATTCATCGAGCAGAGTCTTCATTGGCGCGCTTAATGGTAATAACGCACTCACTTTCACTCACTTTTCGAGCAGCTTCTCGGGCTCTGTTGATTTTTAAATTCAGTCAAGTGATTTCTGAACTTATTTTCGACGTATTACGAACCGTCACCACTTCGTTAGCATGCAATCAATTACATTAAAGACCTCTGTTTTCTTTAGCAATGGAACACACAAAAGAAAGAAGTGGATCTGCTCCTGAATCTGTCCTGTTTGAGTTTCTGAAGTACTTGAATGTTACTTTCTGTTTAATTTATCAGGTGATACACAAACATGTTTCCTAAATCAAATTAATTACTTTTTGCTTCACAATTTCGGTTTTGAAATAATCAATTTTGTTTCTGGCAGCACGAGAATATCTAGATCCGGCCCTGTGAACGTATATTCTGAAAACAGACGCTGCAGGACGTAGTTGCACTCGCTAACTTCTAAAATGCAATTATAGGCTCCTCGTTTAAACCCTGGAGCCAGTAGATGGCGACAAACAGGACATAATTAAACTTATGAATATAGGACGAAGGCCGGTGGTATCTTGAGAGGCGATCTCTGCGCAAAACATTGAGCGGGCGAGAGGATATCGCATATTATGGACCACAAAAATCGCTGCGATTTGAACGTGATTAATTAAAATTTTATTTAATATTAAATTAATATAGCTTTATACTTATATCCTTGGATGGTATTGCTTGTAATTTATAGAAAAAAAAAATTTACACTGAGCTTTTTTTAGTGGACATATTTATGATGGCGTATCAATGCGTGCTGAATAATAATTACAATCGTTTCTTTCTTTTTTTTATAACTAAGAAACCAAAGAATTTTTTTTCAATGACGTACATTTTCTGTCCGCCTGTGTTTCTATCACGCATGGAAATAATTACGCAGCGGATGTTTCACGCCATCTCGAGCCTTAAGAACCAGTTATAAAACATCTCGGGTAAAGCTAAGGTTTCACGTATAACCGGTCTATCAAAAGCGGTTGCCATATTTTCTTCTGTTCTACTTACATACGCTCACATGATTTCGAGACATTCAAGGACTTTACATGTACATATTTGAAAAAATATTCGCTGGAGAAGTAAACGTAAAAGCAACTATTGGGTCGAAACTTTTGCGCAATTGTTGACTTATAAATTTATTTTATATTTGCGTCTTCCTTCTTCAATACCAAGATAATAGCAAGAAGCTGGATTTCACAAAAGTCTCTTTTATATTAACATTTTGTATCGATTTCCGAATGCAACTACCATCGACATTTTGAAATAAAATTGTTAGTAACTTGTACCACTAAGCCGTAAAATATAGTTTTTATCTGCGTAATTAGATGTTTACATGCATTTGTGCAATTACGTCGACGGATATGGACAATAATATTACAACAGGCCGTAAAATGGTGTTAAAACATTGTCACAATGTATAAGCATTTTCGTTTCTGAATGGGCATCAATTGATTTTATTCGCGGCAGCATATTGTGTGCAACTTCATTCTAAACCTGAAAGTTTTTATTGATCGAGGTTGGTATCGGTGCTCAAATGAGTATCTATTATTGAAGGCAGTTTTTATTTGAACCGGTTAGACAGCTTTCACGCCGATGTCTCTCTTAAAACACTCACTGAATTATAAATTAAGACCGTTTGCTCGGTAAAAATCCCAACAAGAGTTAGCGCGGATATGTATGCTCAACAACTTCTCAAAACTACAAATAATGTTCACTTTACAGGAAGTTCAATAAAGTCCGCCTACACGTTCACAGCTCTGCTAATATAATTTAACCGTTAGACTTAAGAGTCTTCAAGAGAAGTGCAACAAATTAATTCTGTAATCAATATATTAATTACTATGTGTGCAAATATGTTTTGAATGACTGCATGTTATATGACATTACTTAATGCTTAGCTGATTTCAAGAAGAACTAAATTTTTCTAGAAATTTACATGGTGAATAATAACAAAAATATTTGAAAGCGTATAAGGGCGGCTTAAAATATGAATAAATAAGTGACCAGTAAATCGAGTTGAAGAATGTCAAACTGCTGCCATTTTCGAGTCTGTGACAGGTTAATCTGCTCGATAGCCGTGTGCATACATCTGGGTGGATTATACGATTTTGTTTGCAGTCTGTCTTTATGCCATATTTACCGTACGGTAATTTAAAGTATAATTGATAAGCTGTGCCCCGACGTTTAAAAAATCGACGAGGATTTTGCACGCACGACCTTAATTCGAATTATTTTTGAAGCACGTACGCGAGTGGATGTACACACATACAAATATTCAAAAAGAAGTTTGTGAAATTCTCGTTTGAATTGACTCTTGTTATGTAAATAAATAGAACGTTGGGGTTGCCTTCCTCCTCGGGGACTCGGAAGGTTGTGTTAGGATTTGGGTCTGAAATAATAGCACAATAATATCACAAGAGGTAGGAAAAATAATAATTCATTACAATTAGTATGTTTAGTAAAACATTGCTACGGAAACTATGTGGTATTAAGAAGATTAAAAAGTGGAGAAAAAACAACATTCCATCACCAAGGAATCTGAAGCCTCCCGGAGAAGATAATTTTTAATAACTGCATAAAGTTAAACTAGGAACTAGGAAGACTAGGAGCAACAGGAAGACGTTTCAATAATTAAATATTAATATTGGACAAACAAATCCCTATTTTAATATGGTTGGGAATTCTGAACAGTGATTAAAGACGAGGTTCCTAAAAAATAGAAGAAAAAGGTGATCAACGAAATTAAAAAGCAAGATGATACAAAGGCTAGTAGTTTGGCCATGAAATATGGAATAAAAAAGACGAAGGGAAATGTGGTAACGAGAGATAGTAAATAAGAAGAAACTTAAAATAAAAAGAGGAAAAAGTGAAAAGAACAGACACAAACTGATTTATAACTTAAACCTGAAAGGTAAAAATGTAATTCAATATTTTCTAAACGAAAAAAATATTGTACATGCAGTTTTCCTCAACTTAAGATGTACTTATACCACAAACTGGGATCAAAATATAAATATCGGACGAGTTTCTTCATAAATTATTGAAGCTGTTGGAAACTAAACTCCACGTGAATTTAAAATTTGTTAATTTCTTCTGACAACCGAAATCTTTTTCCAAACAGTAACTACTTAATATTCTGACAACGCAATTGGTTCTCTTTCTCTCAAAAACCCAAGCACTGGACGCTTCTCTTGGATTCGATTCCTCTGGATGTAATTCTATTCTATTCTTCAGTGACCAATGGTAAAAGTGAAGTGTGTTTTACTTTAATCTTATTCTAATGAAATTACTTGCTCTTTCTGTGAATCAAGTCAATTTTTTCTTTTTATTTCGCAAATTTGAACCTCGAAAAGTGGGCAAATATTTGGAGAAAAAAATACAAGTGGAACTCATGCATTCTCAAGGTATGTACTTAGGATGAGGATACATTTAAAGAAGACATTTACATACGAAAATTATTTTCAGATACACACATAAAAATGTGAAATTAATTCTAATACTTTCTCAACTCTTTTTCGGTGATCCAGGGTTGCGACGAATTTTTTAATTTAAATCATGATTTAAATCAAATCGTGTAAAAAAACCAAGTGTCTAAATAAATCGAACTTCAGAAAATTCAAATAAAAAGAACAATTTATTTAATGTTAGATTATCTACATATCTAAAACTACCTGCTTAAAAAGAATATGTAGGTAAACTAAACTTAAATTTAAAAAGAAAATAAAACGTGGTTCAGGTACTTAAAAAGAGACATTTTAAGTTAATTTTTTAATTATAGTGTTTTAGCAGCTTTTTCAGTCCTCAAGCGATTTCTAATTTTAGAATGAACTAAACCAAATGTTGAAAATATCCTTTCAACGGAGGCTGAAGAAGCTGCAGCAGATAATAATTGTTTGATAATCGGGAATAACTTATCAATAAGCTCAATATTCCGTTGAGATTTACACCATTCCAATGGATTTGTGCTTTTAAGAATTTCTTCGACAAATGGCTCGGATTTAGCCAGAAATTTAATAATCAATGGTAGTAAACCAGTGTTGGGGTATAAATCATTTGCAGCATTTAAAACACAATTTTTTTCATTTTCTGTTAATGTATGCTCCGTTTTCGTAGGGTCCACAAGGAAAGCTAGCAATACTCTGTTCATAGCGATGTCTAAATTTTTGCATTTGGCTTAGAGTAAATTCAGTTTCCTCAAAATGTGATTCTAGTATTTTTAATTGTTCTACGACGTCTGATAGAATTGCATCGTTTCTTTGAAGCCTATCAATCGTTACAGATATCGGATTCAGTATTGTTAAGAAATCTTCAACTGTTCATTTCAAATAAATATTCGAAATTTTCTGCCTTACTAGACTGACGACTTCATTTTTATGTTACTCGCTAATTTTAAAAAGTTTGGGCCGCGCTTCAACAAAATCATGTAAACAGTCAGTAAGTGATTTCCATCTTACGTCACTGGGTAAAGTGAGCTTCTTTCCTCCTTCTTTCGCGTATGTCGCTGAAGCAAAATGATTGTTTCGGAAGTATTTTACAATGAACGTAACATGTTCCTTAATTCACTAATTTCCATGTCCTTACATAACAAGTTTAAGATGTGTGGAGCACAACCATATGTAATAACATTTAATTCTGTTGACTGTTTGATCTGATTTCTCATTGCATTCATATTAACAGCATTATCTGTTACAAAACTGCTTACTGCACAGCGATATTCAATCTTTAGCATTTTAATTAGGTTTATTGCAAGTTCTGTTAAATATGCAGATGTATGTGGATTTCTAGACGTGTCTACTGTGTCTACTAAACAGGAGGACCCATTTTCTGTAGTGACTGTTGCACATATGATTGGTTCGTTATGGACATTGGACCATCCATCTAATGACAGACAAACCGAATTTCCCGATAAAATTTTAAAACATTTACTTTTCTCTTCATTCTACACTTCATTTAGCAGTCGGTTAGGCACATCATACCTAGAGGGTGGAACATATCCAGGCCGTAAAAGCGCAATAGCTTCTTTTACTTCTGGTTGCTCACCACATGTGAAGTTGCTATTTGTTGCATAAATAGCCCTAGCAATTTGTTTATCTATTTCCTCTTTACTAGACTTCGTTGTACGCACGATAAAAGAAGATAAAGACCCAAAACTAGAATTAGATGCCTTTCTTTTCTTAATTGATGAAGTAGAGCAATGACTAATGGGGCACCATCCAAAATGTCCTCTTCTAATGTGTTCGATTGTACATTTGCCACTATTCCTGCAGAGGCACTTCCATTATCTGTTTTTGTTGTTTTTCATACGTTCCACAAGCCCTTGCATTTCTACCTTACATTTTTTACAAGTAGCTTTACTTCGTCTTTTTCCAGCAGATTTACACGACTTTTGAATAAAATGTTGCCAAATAGGATCTTTTTTCCTTTTTTGCAAGTTTGAACAAGACGTATCTTAGTCGTTATTGTTATTTTCAATTATTCATTATTGTTAATGTCATTCACTGCATTTTCTATGTAAAAAGATAATAAAAATTTAAAAAAAAACAATAAAAATTTTAAAAAATCGTGATTGTTTAAGAAGAAATCGTGATTTTTGTTTTTTTTTATCATGATTTTTCGTTTCTGGTGTTAAAATGAACGGAATTAGGACGTTTCACTTTAAAAAGTGTTCATGTTGTCTTCAAAAGTGGCATTTTAATCCTTGCGCTAGTTTCTATCTTTCATGGAGATAACATTATCCAGGAAAGGAGAGAAATTTAACTTCTGAGGTGGTAGTTTGTAAGCCTAAAGGAGTTAGGGATACAAATTATCCAGAAAATGAAAGGCTCATTACTGTTGGGGCAGTCACTTGTATCTTAACTTGTATTTTAACTACTCCAAAGAGAGAAATGCACTTTTTTAACGTTGCATCTTTTATCCCTTGTTCTTTTGTGTGGAAATAATAGAGTTCCTTGTTGTTCTAGAATACTAATCTTTCCTGGAGGAAGTGAAATAAAGATGTTTGTAACGCCTTGCCAATGTTCCCCGGTAAATAAAACTCATTTATGGGGCCATTTGTTCTTATATTAATATTTTTTATTCAATTTTTGTGAGTATTATATTTAATCCGTAAATAAAATTCTAAAGCGAGCATTCACCGCAAGTTGGGAGGCATATGCAAGTTGTCAATCGATCCCTTTTATCGTACATCAGAATTTACCAATAGACGAAAAGTAAATAAGTGTGAACTAACATTGTTAGGATAACATTTTTAGTTTTTTGGATTAAATGAGATAATGACTTTCACCAATGCAAATAGAATATTTTGCTATTTAGTGTAACTTATCTCCTGCTAATGAATTAACGAATTAAGGATAATATGTTTACTGTACGGTGTTAAACAGGAGTTGAACTTATCCCTATTGGAGTAAAATTATGTCACTTTTTTTTGGTTGCGAATTAATTAATTAATTACTAGAACAAGAAAGGTAATAATACTTAATAGCATGTAAATGTCAAATGCGGTAGTCCATGAAGAAACTCTATGTTCAAAGTAAGAAGAGTTTCTGGATATTTTGATTCAGAAATATAATTTCCTAGAATACACAGAAAATTTTAAAAACAAAATAAAAAAGGGTGAGCAATGTAGAATTACTTCGAACGAGTCAAAAAAATTCTAACCGTGTAAAAACAAGTGAAATGCTTTATTACATAAGTAACTAAAGGCTCCATCTGGCGTAGTGCTTTTATACTTAATCAAAGCTTTGTCTGCGAACGTAATCTTTCGATCTTTACTTCAATTTGTCATGAGCAGTTTGACCTACCATCTAACAGTACGAACTTACAAAAACCGGCCGAACTAATTACACTAATTAATCCAGGACCGAGTTCACCCTTTGCAAGAGAGCTCCAACAATCTCACTAACAGTGTACAACATTGCTACTTGATCCGCACATAAGAAGGTTGTTTCTGATTCCATATAATTACGGCGACGTCGCACGCTCTCACTTCCACATGATTGATCGCGAACGGCTCTGTCTCTGTCAGGTGGAATTCTGGGAGGGAACTTGTCCTCAGTGTATTGTCGGCAGCCGACCTGTACACTACTCGGTGTCAGTAGTCACTGCGCCACTGTTGTGTGTACGTCGTGTCTTTCCGGGCACCGGAACGCGAGAGCTTTCGCCCCGGATAATTGCTAAAGGATTATTTTTTTCGCGAAAGTTCGCCGAATATTAATTAATTCCACGAACCCAAATCGAATGCTTGCTTCGACTTCGTGCCATTTCATGCACCGAGGGGACGGACGAGTTGAAAAGGATTCGCGAGCTTTTTAATTAACACGAACTTAAATAGTACGCAAAAAAGTGTGCAGAACATAAACAAGCCTCTTTCTAATTTAGTGAAACTGAAACAGGATTAAGGAGTGTGCTTGAATTATATTTAAGTGGTTTAAAGGAATTTGTTGTGATTAAATCGGGTGGTGGATTAAATACTTATGTAGATTCTTGTGCCTTTTTCTTCCTTTTTTTTTTGGAAGTTGCTGTGTTAATGCCTTGTGTGAGACGTCGCAGGAAACAGGATTATTTTTGAACTGTGAGTAAACCTAAAGAATTAAATTCGTTTGAAAAACGAGAGCGTGTGGGTATCTCGTTTCTTCAGGAAAAGCTCATCATCATTTCATGTAAGGCTAGGCTAGTATTACAAGTGACAATAAAAATACGTCCTCGCTGGTTAATATTTCTTAAAGTGCAAAATTACATGCTTCTGTCTGCTTTTTTTTGCTGAGCGGCTGTTATTTATAGATATATATATTTCGTGTTAATTAAGATTAGTTTATAGAGCTTTTAAAGACGCGAGTTTTACTTTGGCCATTTTCATCGACTTTCAAGAAATTTTCGTTTAAAACAATACCATTTTGCAACTTGCATTGATTCGGATCTCGATTTAAAGAAGTACTGTTTACTTTTGAAATCTCTGGAATTTTTCGTAAACGGTAAAGTTCCTAAAATTGTACTACGTGTAAACTATGTTGTAATGTTTCAAGACAGAGGATGTTATTTATCAGACGAGTGCATAGCATTCCTTGCGGAACATCATAAATAAGCAAAATGTTATAAATTTTTCGTTCTGGAACGATTCAATTTGCAATTCAACTGATCGTTCAATTAAAAAAAAAAACACAGAACAACGAATAAAAATTCAGTAATTTCAAAGATGTGATTGTTGAAATATGGGAAAAAATTGTAACTGGCTTTGCTAATTAACAGAGGTTTAATAACTTAGTGATTTTTTTTTAATTACTTAATAAGATTATCTCAAGTGTTATGCCTGTGAAATCTGATATTCTAATCATGCTTGAATTTAATCACTCGTTAAACTTGTTTTTAAAGGCACTTCAAGGAACTCTTTAATTAATTCGTCGAATTAAATCAAGCTTAATTATTTAATATGGCCAGAGCTTAAATTACACCATTGCTCTGTAATTATTGCTAGTTCCTTAGAAAAGTTCCCAGTTTCATGTTCAAGTACATTATGTAAGGTAGAAAATATACAGGGTGTCCCATGACCTAACATCCACAGTCCACAGCTTAAAAGCATGTTGCTGAGGCCATTTTAAGTGAAAAATGTCATGAACGTATGAACTCAATCGTAACGGATATGCAAGCATTTTTAATTTAAAAATTTTGGAAGCGGATATACACTAAGAATAGTATTTATTTATTTAATAAATTGGAAGAGGAGAAGAGGTCACCTGTCCTAAATCCTCTTTACTACTTCCTACGGGACATCAAAAGCCTCGTTTAAGCCAAAGATTATGACACTAGAGAAGAGCTTTTTGTTAGAATTATGAAAGCTGCAGGCACTATTCGTGCTGATCGCAATTCTCTTGGAAGCCTCTTCAATTACATCGGGAAAGCTAAAAAGTGTACAAAAAAATTAGGTGGATAGTTTGAGCAAACTCTATCGTAATAGACTCCATTTTACTACCAAATTAACTCTTTCCTTGATACATTTATCGTTATTTTGATTATTTTTTTAAAAATTAACTCTTGTTTCTAACTCTTTTTACTTTAAATTGGCGGCGACTAAATTTACAGCACATGTTCATTAGACATTTTTTTGATTTTACTAATATGTATTATTTCGCTTCCTTCTAAATCCAATTTTCGTCCAAGTTCGATTAATTCCTGTATCCTCTCTTGAATTTCTTGTTTAAACTTGGGCGAAAATACTTTCTTTTCCTAATTCTTTTCTGAATAGCTTCAACTCATAGCTTCTTAATAAAAAGCAAGTTATAGAAAAAAAGCAAGAAATCTAAACATAGTGGATAAACGATGCATGTAATAAAATGCAATGTTGAGTGAAATTTATTTTGGTCGTGCATGTTTCGCTTTGTTCTGTTCTTAAATTTAACTTTAAAATTTAAATTCCGGAGAGCAAGTCTTGCATACCACTTCCTCGTTTATTTACTGCACAATTCCTTGCATACTCTTAGCTTCAGATTCGAATAAATTGATCAGATATCGTCGCTTCTGCCTTCTTTAGATCTACGTGCAAGAAATTTTCTCACAAACGTCTACCATATTCTAAAGTATAAAAATCGGATATTAAACGTGTTAAAGATTTGTTTGAGAAAAGATTGATGAACCATGTATAATACATTAAGCTTTACAAATCGCCATCCCTTAATAACCAACGTAGCACATTAAGTATATTTTATTGTCTTATTGCACACTGAATAAACTAACCAAAACTTTTTTTATAATGTGAATGTGGAAAGTATATTTTGGGTTACCCTTTTCTGAAAAGGTTTCACGTTTGGATATTCAAAACTCTTCATAATCAAGAACTAAGATACTAAAAAGGCACACTCAAATAATTCACACAGAAATGAAAGTTTCAAAATCTCAAAGCTATTAGATTCTTTTTTGTGCTTCGTCAAAGCCTCTAATCCCTCGACCCACCTCCGTGCATTGATACGTTTATTTAATTTAAATAACCAAGGAAATTATTGAAGCGTTGAAGGCCAGCGAACCCGCCAACAATAAAATTCTTAAGAAGCGTCCGTTATTATAACTTTGACGGAGCCTCTCTCCATTATTAGTCCTCCGAAAAATTCTTTATTACACGCTTCGCTCATTTACGACCAAGAGGCCCAGCAATCGGTGAAATTTTACGGCGACGGAATCGATCAGCGTGAAGCGAACGTGTTTTCCAGAATCCGATCGACAGATACTTTCGTGATCACTTCGTTAAGAAAATGTTGTAAATGAGAGCTTTTCTTTATGAATCACTATGAGGATGTCTGAGGAAGAAAAATGGATCCGTTCACTTTCAGGCATCTTTCTAAAAAATAAAAAAAAATAATTTTTTGATTAGCATTGATTTTAACTTTAACTTATTTCATTTTCAAATCATAAAATTATTCGATGGAGAAAACTATAGAAGCAAAACACACATCAATTGAAACCCAATTAAAAATTAATTGGCAGTTTTTTTTTAATTTAACTTAAAAGATGGGGAAACAAGAAATTCATAAATTTATCAAAATAGCGAATGCACTGAACTATAGTTTTGTATCTCTAATATACTGCTCAACAATTGAACTGGATATTTACAATGATTTATTTATTCTTTTACGTGGAAATTAAAAAAACAAATGGGGATTTATGTGATACAAATTTATTCATTGATGGATTCTACGATACAATTAAAGAAATCAAAATTAAAAAAAAATTGTATAAATGGGGGAAAAGTAACAATTTACAAAGTTTTTTTATTGATGAATTAAAGAAAATTAATACCGTGTGGCCCTACCCCTTGTTCGCCTTAAATTAAAAAAAGTAACTCCTCTTTCTCTCTGACTTTTTACGTAAAATTGCCGACGTGTGCATTAGAATTCGGTTTTTAAAAATAAATATTTTGTTTATTTTCAGGTAGGGTCTTCTGTACACAGAAATTTTGCACGAAACACAATTTGTACACTTTTTCACCTCCGAGAAAAAGTAAACACATAACATTCCATAAAGATACTCTTTGTATACGTTTACAACATTGTATAAAGCGGAAAATATTTACAATTTTTCCCGAATTGCAAATTACACACGGCTGTTTATGTTTACAGTTACCGATTACATAGCACCATAATTTGTACATCTTTCATTACGTGTAAAGGTTATTTATTTATTCAGTTTGAAATTAAAATAAGCTCCAAGCCAAATAAAAAATCGCAATTTACTCCGACGTACACATACAAGTGTAGAAGTTTAATTCGGTCCCAAAACCTAACTTTATTTAATTTTCTGGTCTGTTCACCACGCGAGAAGAGTAGATTATTCTCTCTGAAAGTATTTCGTATTGAATTTCCGAACGGATCGGTGCGATTTTTGTTCGAATTTATGCGTTGCACGTTAATAATTATATTTCAATTTATTCATCACGCAGTCAGTTAATTATCGCGCAAAATTTACGTGCACGTCGTGCTTTTGAAGTTGTATGGACAGATAGAGTTCAAACAACTATATCCAATGTTTTGTGAAGGGGTCCGCATGAATAACAATAATATACAAAACCTAAACTCATAATAATGTACTGGAAATTTATTAGCATATTTATGAGGCCAACTTTATATACTATAATGTAATCATATTCACAATTTTATGTGATAATTTCAACCCTACTTTTATTAACGATCTACACGCGTGACGTACCTACTTGCTGCCTCCACACGAAAATTTAGATCAAAGATATGCATCTTATTTTCGGCACAAAGAAAGTATTTGCACGTAAAATCCCACCAGTTTTTTTTTTTGTTATATTATCTTGTTCGTTTGGGAATTTAATGGAGCATATAATATTTATAGTTTTAAACACATTTTTCCTGTACGTGTCATGTGAAGCTTAACACGTCTGGCATGTTTACATTTTCATTTTATTCCAGATCAATAAATATATCGAAATCGCATTGTTGTTCCAAACACTTTCAAAATCTATTGTCTCTCGGTAAACAGGGCCATAAATCTTTTTTAAAAAATAACAAACAGAACGCACATTTTTAGAGGAAACTAATTTGAAACTCTCCTCAAACACGTCAAGCAACGGGACGCAAATTGCGAAACGAAGGAAGAAAAATTCGCGTCATTTTTTCTCCTTATCTCTTTTCCAATTTCGAAATATAATGGAATTTTGCACTTTACGTCTTACTCCCCCCCTAGCTCGTGAAACTAAAACGTATGAATATAACTAAGGGAATAAATGGCATCCGTAAACCACTTAACCCCATTGTATATATTGGAAACTCCGTGTATTCAGTTCGGAGTTTCCGAGTATATTTGCGGTTGCATAGCTACTGAGATTTTAGTCCCTTGTAAGGTGCCGTATTTCATAAATTAATAATGGCCTCGAAATGGTTGTAATCTTGGACTTCATTAAGCTCTCCAGCGGCGCTAGCTCATCTTGTAATACTGTTACAAACGGAATATAAAATTTCGATCACGCCTACGATTACTAGGTAACCCACGCAAGTTTCGAAATTTTATTATATTCCTTTCGATTCTTTTTAATGCTTGTATCTGATTACATCTGCTTGACATTTGAACTTTTCTTATTACGAGTATAAATTATTTCCAAATAAAAACAAGTAATTAAAAGTTATCGGTATTGGAAAATTCGTGTGAATTCTTTTATGATTCTACTCACCAGAATATATATGGTGCAAACGATTATTTATTGAGTAAGTAATTTTAAATGCAGTGAAAAATGATTTACGAACGCACTGTTTATAAAGAACTTAAGAGAAAATATGAACGGTAATATCTTAACCCGGAGTCGTAACCGTTCCCCCGTATATTTTGATTTACAGATTAAAAACCAACAAATAATATTTCTGCGTCCGTACTCCACGAAATTATTTCCAGAAATGTATATTAAAAGTTGGAAAAGAGAATTAATTTTTCTAGCGTACCACGAACGAAGGGAATATTTATTTCCCTTTTGCACGCAAGATACAACTGCATTGTGAAATAAATTTTTAAGTACGACAAGATTTCATGGCTGAAGTGATATAATGCCCCCTCACTACAACAGGAAAAGGAGTTTTTTCCTTTACATTTAACAGTATCTAAAGTAATTAAGTAATTTACATGCCATTAATTAATTAATATACGTGTTTGCGTTTCACATCCTCTTCATAATTTTCATGTTTGTTAGCGAAACTAAGCGAACGTTATTTTAAAATATGTCCACATCCACCTTATCTCACGACGTGAGGTATAAATCACGGTTTATTTTTTTTACTGCATACTTTGTTTCTTTTTTCTTTTATTTATTACTACATTATACTTAGGCTGATGTTAACGTAAGCTTCTGAATCCTTTATTGATCACTGTCATCTGAATAGAAACAATCTTCTAATCGGATAGCTTTCATATCGAAATAAGTTAATCTTCATTGAAGTTCGTCAGAAACATATTACACGCAGCGTTTCGGTATTAGTCGTGTTAATACTGTGCGCTTGGAGTCCTTCAATTTACAACGTTTAACAAGGGAACTGTTTTTCTTGTTTTGGGTTATAAATTGCTTCTATTGCTGGCGTTAATCCGAACGCGAGAAAACAGTGTGTTTCTCCGAAGCTTAAGCGGGCTAACGCTTTGCTTATACATTGTATTTTTAGTATCCGTGCCTAAACTACTCCAATTACAATTCTTTTTATGTCAAAGATACATCAAATATACTATTGTTGTTTTAAAATCCATATATTTCTAAAATATTTCTTTAATTTTTGGCCTAATAATTTAATTCATTTATTTGGTTTTAACACTTGTCTGTACCTCCTCATCCTCATGCTGAGCAAATTGTAAAGGAGGAGATTAAACATCCCTCTATAATATTCGTCGTGCGGGCTTCATACATTTTGTAAATTTTAATCAGCTGCGGAAACTTTTAATGCCACATAGTCAGGCATTATATTCTTCATCGATTTTCATTTACTTCGACCTGGGTATAATGTAATAACACGCCATATATAGACGGCTTGTCGCGAACGTAGGGCTAAAAGCTAAAACCGGGTAGCATGCCGCCGGCTATTGATAATCCGGTACAGGCCTGATGTTTCAGAAGTAATGTGTTTATACCGGGGCTACTGTTTAAAACGAGCTTCGGGTGACGGACACGCATCGCGGCGAACGTATTTAACCGTTTCCGATCACGCTTTCGCAAATAAGGCATAAATTACCTTTTCAATTGTGCGTTTCACACTACAACGTATTTTACGAGGGCGTTATTTAACTTTACCGCGGGATTTTTAATTGATTTTATGAGTTGGCATTGCGCGTTACCAAGCCGCCCATATTTTCGATTAGATTATCTGCCGGATTTAAAGTTTAGTTTGTGTTAGCGAAACAGCGCTGTAAATTAATATAGTTACGTTAAATTACCGTAACAGTAAGCACGATTTACCGTACAAAGCTTGCGAATATAATTCCCATTCCATTGTGTTAACTAATTAATTTGATTTACAAATAATTGTAAATTTTGAGGAAAATCCAAAATTTGTATACCACAATGGTTTTTATTTCAATATAAAATTTAAAGACACCAAAATGAATGAATTTATGCAAGTTACATTTTGTATTATTGGAATAAGAATCCAACAAGTTATCTTAACACTGAAATCAATTCAGATTACAGATTTTGCCTTGAGTTAATTTTATTTGAAAAAGAGAAAGAATTTTAGAATTGAAAAAATTAAATGCTACTGGATTACCTCACAGTCTGACTACCACCAGCATCGATTCACGCAGCTACTCGCCTTTCGAAAGCATTTTCCAAATATTGTGGCGTAATTAAATTGCAAGTATTCACAATTGCTTGTGTGAGTTCATGGAGATTTTGTGAGTTATTTTTAAAAATCGTGTTTTTCAGATAAGGAAAAATAAAGTAATCCATGATTGTTAAATCTGGAGATCCCGCTAAGCGATCATCATAAAATTCTCGCAGATGTGTCTTGCTTTTACGTGCTTTATGAGGTGTTGCATTATCCTGTTGGAAAAAACCATACTGGATCTCATCGTCATGCAGACTATGACCAAAGGCTGAAGCAATTCCTCACGATATCTTTGAGCATTTATTATTCCATCAAAAAATATGCGCCTCCGAAATACAGGCATCCAAACTCCATTTTTTTCTGGATTAAGCGGATGCTGACTGAATTCTTCAAGCTCCTCAGTTGACCAAATCCTTGTTTTGCTCGTTAGCGTATCCTGATGAATGAAACCATGCTTCATCATAAAAAAATGTCAGATTCAATGCTTCGTTGTTGTTCAAGTTGTCTTGAAACCAGTGGCAATAATTCAGTCGTCTAGGAATGTCTACTGGTAAAAGTTCTTGAACAACGGGGGAATAAATTTAAATCTTTCTTTAAAACTTTGTGGCAAGTTGAGTAAAATAAATTTGTCTCTTGGGCCAATTTTGCAATAGACTTTTTAGGATCTTGCTGCATTCGAACCCGAACATCTTGTACTACTTCGGGAGTTCTCTTCAAAGGAGGACCACTTCCTAGTTTACGAATAACTCCCGTTCGTAATGCAGAAACTGTATGGTATATCTGTGCAGCAAGATCATTGTATTTACATGGAATTCTAGAAATTTGGATCTAAAATCCTCGATGCAAGCCGCAATAGAATAAGAGCCCTAACAACTTAATGTTTGGACGGCCAGAATTGTTTCGTTATTGAATTATCAAATTATCTATGGATCTGTTAGATTTATTTTTGTAACAAATCAAGTAACCACTGTATTTTCAAACGTTTATTACATATTTTGAACAAATTTCGCCTCAACTTCCGCTAGAACAAGACATAAATATCATATTTATCAGAAACTATTGACAACTAAATGTTTGGACTATTACTATCCAATAATATGTCACATCTCCTTTTTGCTTTTACCGGCTCTTAATTCTATCTGGCATTGAAGCCACCAATTTTTGGAAATATTCTATTGGAATATTCGCCCAGATTTGCAAGATTTTCTCCTTCAGAGTAGGCAAAGTTCTTTGAGGATTATTCCTCAATTGTTTTTTCATTTCATGCCACACGTTTTCGATTATATTTAAATCTGGACTATTGGAGGGCCACGAAAGCACGAAGATGTCATGTTCCCCAAACCAATTCGTTTTCGCCGTGTGACAAGATGCCCCGTCCTGCTGAAAAATAAAATTTGTGTTCGGATTCGCATTTTTCAACTCATCCATAGCTGGTATCAAGTTATTTTGCAGTATCTCTTGGTATTTCGCAGCATTTATAATCCCATCTACGAACTGCATTTTACCCACACCCTTTACCGACACACAACCCCCCACCATTACTCCTTTTGGGAACTTGACAGTTCGTTTTAGGCAATCTTTGTGAAATGTCTCCGATTCTGGTCTGATTATTCTTTTCCTTAGGTCTCCCACGCAAACATCAAACCTTGCTTCATCACAAAATACAATTTTTGACCAGTCGGCGACAGTCCAGGATTGTTTACATTTGGCCCAGATCAGTCGTTGGTATTTTTGGGTTGCAGTTAACAGAGGTTTCTCTTTTGCCTACATAAATTGTTAAGTTTAGAAGCGATTCAAATCCAGACAACTCTTTTAATTAAGTATTTACCTTGTAAAATTTCAAGCCAGACTTGTGTATGTAATATGTCTTACTGTCGCTCGTCTCTGCGCTTTGCAAATGTTAAGAAGACTTCTTCTTGTCCTGTCTGACATAAGTTTTGGACGCCCATTGCTCTTTCCGCGATTTTTGGTACTTCCCGTCTCTCGAAATGTTTTTATGATATATGCCACACTAGATTTAGGTACATTCATTATGTGACTTAATTTTTCCATACTTTGACCACGTAAATATTGCTGCACCTTTAGCCATGTTTATAAACATTTAATCCCTTTTGCGTTCAATCATATGCACTAGTGACATTATTTGACAACTCATATTCCACTGTTTCCAAAGCTCTGACTTAGTTAAAATGCAATAATACTTATTGCGTCCAAACATTTAGTTGTTAATAGTTTCTGATAAATATGATATCTAGTCTTGTTCTAGTAGAAGTTGGGGCGAAAAATTGTTCAAAATATGTAATAAATGTGTAAAAATACATAATTTAGTACAAAAAGAAATCTAACAAATCCATGAATATTTTGATAATTACATAACGAAACCGTTCTGGCCGTCCAAACATTAAGTTGTTAGAGCTCGTATTTCCATTCACCATTTTCATCTTTTTCGGCATTTTTAAAATAGCTTTTGACAAGAAAAACTTTTTGCTCCAAAGAGAACATTTTTAAAAATAAAATTGAGAAAACTCGAATTATTTGACAATTTGATGACTTAATCAAAATTTAAGTTGTCTAATGTGAGGATTGCCAACAACCTTTGAAAAGTCATTTACTTACTCCACTTAAGAATTTTAAGAATGACCCAGTATTTCAATCCCTGTGGTAGTTATTTCTAACTTTCAAGGACTATTATCCACGAAAAGAGAAAGACTTAACTTCTGAGGGAGTAGTTTGTATCCCTAAAGTGATTAGTACTATCCAGAAAGTTTCAAGCAATTCTATCCAGAAAATGAAAGAATTTTCAGTGTTTATGGTAGTCACTTCTATCTTAACTTTTCTTTTAACTACTCCAAAGAGAAAAATGGACTCTCTTTAATATTGCATCTTCTATTCCTTCTTCTTTTGTGTGGAAATAATTGAATTACTTATTGCACTAGAATATTAAGATTATCTGGAGGAAGTGGAACAAAGATGTTCATGAGTCCTTGCCAATATTCTCTGGTAAATAAAGCTTGTATCATCTATGGTGTCATTTGTTACTATCACTATTTTTACCCACTATTTGTTGCTACTGCGAGGGATGTTTCCAAAGTTCTAGGAGTTTGGCTCTAGTTCAATTGTGTAAATCTTATAGGCCACGACTATTGGTCAGAGACATGTTTACGCAGCTATTCCTTGTAATATTGTTTTGTTTACTTCAGTTACTTCACTGACACACACATATCCGTAACGCAGTTTTTGCAACTATGGAAAACGCGGCTAAATTACAAAGACCTATCGTTTTCTTTCTGTTCAAAGAGGATGTGAAACCTTCAGAAATCGTTCAACGTCTGCAAGGGTATTTGGAGAATCTGCAGAATCGAAAAGCACTGTCTATCGGTGGGTTGATCGTTTTAAAGCTGACAGAACATCAGTAGAAGACGATCCGCGCAGTGGACGCCCGAGCACCTCTGTAAATGAAAGAAACGTTGGTGCCATAGAGAACCTACTCAAAGAAGAAAGGCGAATAACTATTAGGGAAATTAGTGTTAGTGTACGAATAGGTACACGACAGGTTCATGATATTTTACACGAACGTTTAGGTGTGAATGAGGTATCAGCCCGCTGGGTACCAAGGCTGTTGGGACCGGAATAGAAACTCAACAGGTCCGACACATGCCGCCAACTTCGAGAGCTTTTAGCCCGTTACGGAGACCAATTTTGGGAGCGGATAATAACCACTGATACTTTAATCCTGAGACAAAAAATCAGTCCAAAGAATGGTGCAAACCCGAAAAAGGGCCTCCGCTTAAAGCACGTGTCGTTCCGTCGATCGGAAAAGTAATGCTTACTGTATTCTGGGATTGCGAGGGGATTATGTTTGTGGATTATCTACCGAAAGGTACGACAATTAACGCCGAATATTATTCCAATCTTTTATTTGGCCCATTGCGACAGGCATTTAGCAAGAAACGGCTTGGAAAGTTGCATAAGCGTCCGTTATTGCAACAGGACAATGAAAGACCTCATACCGCACGAAGAACGAAGGATGTTTTAAATGAATTCACCAGATCTGGCTCCTAGTATTCCCAAATTTAGAAAAACCACTCCGTGGTGTTCGATTTCAGAGCTTAAATGAGATTAAAAGTTGCTATAAATAGGTGGATTGAAAAATCTTCGAAAAAGTTCTTGGAGGACGGTTTAAAAAATTAGTTTCACGTTGGGTTAAGTGTATTCAATTAAATGGAGATTATATTGAAAACTACATTGTGATGTTGATGAAAATTGACAAAATAAAAAAAATATAGCCAAATTCCTAGAATTTTGGAAACATCCCTCGTATATTTAATGCACAAATAAAATGTCGAATGCATTCTAAAGCAAGATTCACAGCAGTTCGTAGGTATATACCTACCAGTCATAACTTGTAATGTGAACCTCATACGTCAGAATTTACCAATAGACGTAAAGTAAATAAATGTGAACTAACATCTTTAGGATAACACTTTTACTTATTTGAAATAGATGCGGTGATGACGTCACCAATGCAGATAGAATATTATATACTATTTAGTGTAATTTATCTCTTACTTAATGAATTAATGAATTAAGACAATAATAACACTAAATTTAAGCATAACAACATTTCAGCTAAAACTTTATCCATGTTGTAAGACTAATTTGAAGGATAATAATATATCCCAAAAAATTTTGTGTATTTCTTCAATATCGAGCATCATGCAATTTACACGATTTTCTTAAAAATATGTAATATTTTAAAAATGTTGTTGCTAGTCACTTTTGATTGCAATGGATTGCTCAAACATTCTCTATGCAGGAATGTTAGGTCAATCGCAAGATGTCGCGGTATAAACTTTACTATTACATTGCAAATGCAAATAACTGCTGCAGACCAGTTTTCACTGGAATTCTCGAACTACGCTTCTGCAGACGAAGCCCCAAATAGTGCCGAAACAGCTGTATAGAGAATGCTAGAGGAATCCAGTGCATTCAAAACCGACTAGCAACAACATTTTTAAAAACTTTCAATATGGTTTGCATGGCCTTCTTGTATGGGATGACTTATTAAGAAGCAAACTGGCTACAATTTGTCAATCCTGATGCAATGTTAGGTCAAAAAGCGCCTTAAGCTTTTCATGTAATATTTTACTAGAAACGTTATTCTACAATCAAATTTAAACATTTTCTATTTACTGTAAGTGTCTTCATTTTAGTGACAACTTATAGACAAAAATTCTACAATTGTGTTAACAAATACTATGCAGAGGTTTTATAGATTGGAACAAAATCTAGACTAACCACTTTTAATAAAAAAATAATAATTTCAGGTGTAACATAAATTATGGTATATTTCTTTCCGTTTATTCTCCTATTATATTTGACCTAGTTCTAGTTTATATATATACATATATTTCGTTTAGGACAAAATTCACGGATCTTGCGCAGCTAATACAAGCTATCAGCTACTCGTCTTATGCAGCTCGGATTTATAAAACGCATTTAAGCTCGGAAGTCGTGCAAGTTTAATGAGTAAGAGCAAACTTTAATCGGATGTTTGGCGCAACATTGTCGGAAGGTAAGCCAAACAAGAAGATGAAATGTATAAGGTTACAGGGACGTAACATGATATTATAAAATGTTTGCTCTTTCAGACTTTCGTACATAAACCTGCCCGAATTATTAAACTGGAATCTCAGCAGAAAATTCTTACTACATAAACTTCATAATCTTCTCTGATTTAGTTTTTCATTTGAACAAAAGTAACTTGCTAATTTTTCCTAAAAATAAAACTAGCCTGTTACAACTTTTTCTAAAATTTCATTCGAACGATAAAGAAACGTAAAAGATTACAGATCTGAACAGCATCATTTGAAGAAACTGGGCATCCAAACATCCTTCCCAAAACTTTTCTAGCGTCCATAAATTACAGGCGTTGAAGTGACTTTTAAATAAAGTTTGAAAAAGAACAGATTTCTAATAGCATGCAGTAAACTATGAAGTGCAATAAATACAGGAGATAATTTTTACAAATTATACTCCTAGGAGTAATTCGAAAGCAGGTATCGGAGCGTTCGTACATTATCCAATCTAAAGTTACAAGATAATGGTAAGCAAGTGAGGTGTATGAATTTCTGGGGGATTCTTGTTTTCAAAGTTTGTATCAATGGCAAAGGCAGCGCAATTAACTTGGAAGTGCCCTAAAGCTCCCCTATTTTGCTCTCTCTGCGTCTGCGGCGATGCTACTTTACGGTATGTCATTTTAGCTGCCGGCCCCGGGCTCTACTCTCTAACTGCCTCTGTATGATATTTAATGCGATGGCGTATTTTTCGGGCAATAAATTTCGGCGGCTTTATTGATTTCAGTTTGCCATTGTGTTTTGATGGGGAAACGTTTACGCGATGATATTCTCGCCGTATTAAGCGGTTAATACCTTCGTAAATGTCAATCGGTATTACATATCTTGTTTAACGCGATATCACCAATCTATAAATTATATTTTAAAGGATTTTATCTTCGTTATACAATGTTACAATTTATGATCCGAAAGACGTACGCGTTCATTACTTAACATCCGTTATGAAAAGAACATATCTGTAAGAATTCTTTTGGAATTGATATAAGAAGTGCCTGAAAGGAAAAATCATTTCGCTTAATGGATCATACATACATCAAAAGAAATTACCTATTGGTGCCCTTTTTTTTCTCAATAATTACCGTTTGAGTGAACCGGTATCACGTATTAAGGCCGTTACATATAATTTATATAATTGCTTTTATTGTGCAATGCAATTTTGCGGTAGTTTTTATATTTTCTTTGATTATAGATTAAAAGTGCAAGTCAATTAAAAAAAAGCTTCAAACGGTTAAATTATCCTTGGAGCATTGTTTCATTGAGCCTTTATTTTTGCATAGCGTATGAAGTACCTAGATTTTTTCGTTATCGTCGACTCAACCGTTAAGTATACCGTTACAGTTTCTTGTTAATCCGCCCAAGGGCAAGACATTTAATTTACGCAGTGAAATTCATTTAAGTGACGCGATGTAAAAATTTCAGGCACAGTTACGTTGCGCGAAGCACATGAATTACAACGCAGGCACAGGCGTGATTTGTTGCACATTGTTAATGGTAATAATTGAGGTACAAAATCCCGTAATACCGTAATTCCAGCTTTCATATTAACAAAAGCTTCCGCGCGATGCGGTAACAAAACGTGTCAATTAGTCATAATAAAACCAAAATGCATAAATATCCCCGTAATATGATTACAACGAATTAGGGACTCTGACAATGGTCGCTTGATGCCATATGTCAACGATATGTATGTTGTATGTATGGTGTTGGTGTTTGCTAGCACGCCGTCGACTGTTGCATTAGATGTTTCCGCCATACTATAATAGTTGCATCAGCGAATCCAACCAAACACCCTAGCTATTGTTTACACACAACAGAAATATTTGTTTTAGGACCGCTGTCTCTTAACAAATTTCATATCAAGGTTGGTTGCGAGTGGGGGAATCAACGTGCCCTTAGAGGCTGTTTCAGATTTTTTTTTTAATTAGGTTATATTGAGTTGAACTTTTCTAATCAATTTTTGTTTTAGTTAGTTGAATATTTAACTAAAATTCTAAATTTACGTGCGCAGTAAACGTTCAACGTTTTGCTAACGATACTTCCGCTTTCTTAGGGAATTGAAGTGAGTTTTCTTTACTGCCCTTCATAAGTATACATAGTTGTTTCGAAATTTACAACATTCGACGACGAAGCTAATGAAACACTGGGAGCTCAAAGCTAAAGCTGCACGTTTGAATATTAATTCCCTTGCACGATTGCATTTAAGCAACTCGCGTCTCGTCGCATAAACAGTTCGGCTCCACGTTTCGAAATATTCCCGGTGAATTAATGCGCTAATGACGGCGCCGTGCTCACGTCGAATTAGATCGGCACGAATACAAAAGAAAAAACGTAAAAATTGCCGCTTTTATTAGTCCGTTTGAAGCGAGGCATCAAAGCGTCGAAAGCTTTTTAACATATGCCACTCTGTTGCTTTTACGTGTTTACGCTTTGTCTTTGCTCAAACGTGACGACGGTAAATTAACGAATTAAACCTTATTAGCTACTAATTCTCGTTTTCTTTGATAAATTGGCTTCCAGTTGTAAACTATCTAAATTCTGTTAGTACACACGTAGAAATCTGGAGTTAATTCTAACTTCTTTTCGGTGTTTCCTTGTGTCCATCCATTTCTGATGTTAAAAGAAACGGAGTTAGGACGTTTAGCTTTAAAAAATGTAATTTTGTCTTCAAAATTTTCATTTTAATCCTTGAGGTAGTTATTTTTCAAGGAGTTAATATTATCCAAAAAAAGAGAGAGATTTAACTTCTGAGGTAGTAGTTTGTAACCTTAAAGGAATTAGTTTTATCCAGAAATTGTAGAGCATTTCTATCCTTAAAGGAGTTAGTATTATGCTAAAAAGGAAAGAGTCTTTACTGTTGGGGCAGTCACTTTTATCTTAAAACGCAGGTAGAATATTTGACTATTTAGTGTAACACACCTCCTACTTATTGTATAAACAAACTGTGGATAATATATCTACTCTACGGTGTTAAACAGGAGTTGAGCTTATCCTTGTTGGATTAAAATTATTATTCCTTTCTTAACACTTATTTTCGACGCATTTTAATCGGTGAAAGATAACAATTACATTAAATTTGTTCAGCATTACAACCTTTCGGGTAAAATTAAAATCCATATTGTAACACCGATTGGGAGGATAGCCGAACTTATTGAACAACCTATGTAGATCCATAGCTTATTGAGTGTGCTATGTATATAAATTTATTTTAACAGTTTGAATTTGATTGGCTAGGCGAAGCTAACCCATTGTGTGATTTCTTTTTAGTTTGCAACAATATGTAATGATGTAGTCGTAGGCCTCAATTTCGCTTTGTCTTTAGAACTTTCCAGCAGTCCAATGATTAACATGTACTGTAGGGTACGCCCATTAATTATATCGTCAAAGAAAACCGTTCACTGCTATTTTCCTATTGCTTTAGCTCTCAGTTAAGTCGGAACTAATTGCACTATTAATTCTCAGTCATGCCTGAAACCAATTATGTTGAACTGACACGGAAGTGAATATCGATTTAATTGTGTTATTGATAATGAGGAGTGGAACGAGCGTAATTTTAACAACTGAATTCTTATGCGAACACACCAACGTGCTCTAATTTTTGAAAGGATACTTCGAATATGTGGGTTTGCGATGGGTATTTCAGGATGTAGGTCATTTGAGTTCCAGGAACGCAAAGAGGAAAAGAATTATTCCGCAAAATTATAAGCTTTTATCTCTCTACCTACACTACCAGTCAATGTAAATTCTTTAGACGGAAATTACCGTAAATCACGCGAACATTTAAATCTATAATTTCAAAAAATCACGTCGCAAAATTTATAGAAACTAAGAATTACTCTTTTTATATTTTTATGTATTTTTTACCTTTTTGTGGAAGACTCAATAAATTTATACTATTGAAAAAATTAAATTTTGTGAATATTATGGGGTTGTAATCAGTTTTTATGAAATATTTGTGACTTGATTCATTCTTTGAACACGTTCGCCCACATTTCGGTCAAATTTAACGCAAGTTCTTCCGAGTTAATTTGATAAAAATATCGAATGAACCACCGGCCGTAAATAAAAGCGCTTTTTATGTCACAAAGGGTACACCGAAGAGCTTTTAAATTATTCTTTTCAACCTTTAATATAAATGTACATTTCAAGCTTTTTACGCCCGCCCGGCTCCGATGATTGAAATTAAGATACTTCCTCTTCACTCGGTAATTATTTATTCTTTTTAATAACGTTTTCCCTTTACGAATTTCGCATTTATGGAAATGTCCATTACCTCGCAAAAGGTTTAAAAAAAGTGGCCACATAAAAATGCCATTGCTTTACGGTTTACTCTATACCTCCGAATAAAAAGAGAATTAAAAATTTGTATGCGTGTTTCTTATTTAATAAGTAATCATCTTTGTTTGTTTCAGGTTCCAATAATAGTCGTTATGCATGTAAGTATCTTAGCTGGAAGTAATTAACATTTTCGTATCCCTACTACATATACACATACTAGAGGAAACGGATCTAATAAACTAAACACCTCGGAATCATAACTCATTTCAGAGTCTGCCTAATTTCTCTTCATGAAACGGATATCCTGTTGTATATCACTTACAAGTTTAAGATACAGATAAATTTACGTGCTCAATCTGCACACCGTTATGTAATGGCTTCTCAGGAAACTACCTCCACGCTGTACTTTCCTTTAACAGTAACTAATCGCGAGCTGTTTAGCGGGGATTAACCGTAATAAACAGGACGAAAATATGCGAAATTAGCGGTACAGGTACGTTAACGATTTATACCCGCCGCATTAATACGAATTATATTATAGTTCGTTCCCTAATTTATCATTGAATGTAATGGTTATTTCATCCACGGTGCATATTAAATGTTATTATTGTATATAGTTAATGTGCTCAGTTGCATTTCCGGAAACGGGAAACTAATCTAATTTTATAACCGCAACAGTAAATCTTTGTTGTGGTGTTATTGTGTTATTCATCTTATTTTCATTAATAGATACCAAATATTTGTTACTACCTGAGTTATTAATGCCCATCTCCTCTCAGTTTACAGTTTAAAAAAAGACAGGATTGGATTTTTTTTAGTGATTCGTACGAACGTAACCACGAGCTTGTCAGTGTGGAATTAATAATTCACTGATATTTTTTTTTATTTCCACTATTCTGCTTTAACCTAAAATTCAAAAATAAAGCACGAATTGGCTATTATTTTACCGCATGAATTTAAATACAGCTATAATATTAAACAAAGAGATATTTAAACTACGTCCTTAATGGCCTTTTCTAAAGTCTCTCTTAGATTTGCAGAAACTAGAAGAGACTTCTTAACATTCTTTTGCCGTCCGCGATGCAAATAAATAGCAATTCACACAAAACGATTCTTGGAATAATATTGCAGTAGCTTAAGAAACTACTATAAAGTAGAAAGTATTAGACAAGGAAATCGCATATGAACCCGTGCTGTGCAACTTGGTATAGTTCGTTGAAGAAAAAAATTAGTATCATAATCATCTCCCCACGCTCACACGCATTTAAGGCCCGCAGTGTACATCCGAGTCTTAATTAATTGTATTGGTTAAATTAATTCAAATTTGAGATATTTTCTTTTTAGTCTGACTCAAACATAATTCTATATGATTTTTTAGATTTACATAATTATTATTTGTATAAGTTGTTATTTTTCTTAGCAACACAAGGCGATCGTATCGGACATAAAATCCCATAACCGTCTGTTTAAACGGCAACTAACGGTTAAAATCGTAAAGATAATCTGAGTAATCCAATTTTAGGGGTAGTGTTTGCCGAACTCGCATGACCAGTTATCACGCATAAAGCACAACCTGTGCTTGCGGGGGCACTTATCAGTAAACCACGTTCTATAATTTTTTTCATAAATCTCCGGGGCCCCTTGTAAGTTCCTTACAAGCACCACCGACGATAACAAATCGCGACACCGAAAATTACACCCGACGTTTTTTTTTTTGTTTGTATTCAAGCTAATTCAAATTCTGTTGTAATCGGCGATTTAACATCTCTTCGTCTTCAATGACTGACTAAACTGATGTTATTAGTTTGTTCCATATTAATGCTTTTAGAGTCTGGTTATTTGGTATTCAAATTATTCGGAAAAAATTATACATCAGGTTTAAGGGACTCCAATATTTCATTTTAATAACGAGTTGTGAATTGAGAGGCGTGAATAAAGGCATTCGTATTAGCATTGTGAAATTTCCGGAAGCGTTTCACTTGAATGGAAATTTATGAACTTCGGAAAATCGCCAATATTGCTTTGTACTAAATATATATTCGCTTCGCTAAATTTATTAGAGGCGCCGTTGTTTAATTTAATTAAATTAACAAATTCGTTACGTTAAATTTATTTTAAATTAATCTATCTATTGGTTTTATTTATTATTTTTATGAACATTATTGTACAGAAATTCGTTACAAATCTGAACTTTTATGTTAATTTCTTATTTCTTGTTTTTTAATTACATCATTGGATCGAAATAAAAACAAGAAGTATGCATTCAGTTTCCAAAGAAAAACTTATTTGAAAATGTATACAAAAATGAATTAGTTCGTAAAAGAAAAAGTAATTTATATGTTATGCTTCTATGTACAGGGTATATCCAAAAAGTATTTTCGCTTAACTGTAAATTTATTTAACTAGAAACTTATCTACAAAATATTTCCGTTTTATTTATTTGCTGTATTTCGTTATTTTTCTAAATTTGTTTTATTTCTTGTTGATTTATTTTTATTTTTTTCTGTTCTTTCCTCTCGAATTTTAAAATACTTCACCAAAAAGAAGATTTTCGATCTTCTTTTGTTTTTCATTTATCTTGTTATTTATTCACTTCACTTTCTCGTTTCTTTTTGTCGAATTCTTCGTTCGTTGTACGTTAAGTAATCTTTAATTATTTAAGTCGTCGGTGTTCTTTTGTTTCTCGTTTATCTTGCTGTTGTTCATGTCACTTTCTTGTTTCTTATCTGTCGAATTCTCCGCTCTTTTTGCGTTAAGTAATATTTAGTTATTTTCTGACTTCTTTTTTCATTCGTTCATTGTATTCACAACATTTTTTTTGTCGAATTCTTCCTTCGCTTTTCGTTAGTCTTTGATTATTTTCTGACGCCCTACAGAAAAGTCGTCATTCTTCTTTTGTTTTATTTTTTCATTTATTCCTCTCGTGTTTTTTTTTTTTTTCGTTAACCTTTTTACATTTCTTCCTATGTTTTAAAGTCATTTTCAATTGTTTATGATCGAAATACATATTTTTTGCAATCATTTTTTGTTATAGTTTTGTTCATTCTCATCACTTGTTCCTTTATGTCGAATTCTTCAGAAATCAGAAAAGTCGTCGATCTTCTTTTGTCTTTTTTTATTCGTTCATTCATTGGTAGTTTACATCCCTTTTTTGCTTCTTTTTGTCAAATTCTTTAAAATCCAGAAAAGTCGTCGTTCTTTTGTTTTTTTTTATTCATTCTTTGTATTTCACATCACTTTCTTGCTCCTTTTTGTCGAATTCTTCAGAATTCAGAAAAGTCGTCGATCTTTTTTTATTTCTTTTTTATTCATGCATTGTAGTTCATATCACTTCCTTGTTCCTTTTTATCGAATTTTTCAAAATTTAGAAAAGTAGTCGATCTTCTTTTGTTTCTTTTTTATTCTTTCATTCATTGTAGTTCACGTCACTTTTTTGCTCCTTTTTGTCGAATTTTTTAAAATTTGGAAAAGTCATCGATCTTCTTTTATTTTTTTTTTATCCATTCACTGCAGTTCTCGTCGCTTTCTTTTTGTCGAATTCCATTTTCGCTTTACGTTAGTCTTTAATACTTTTCTGACGTCAGAGAAGTCGTCGTCGATCTTCTTTTGTTTTCTCTTTTTTTTTTCATTTATTCATCTTTTGCGTTTTTCTTCGTTAATTTGTTTTTTACATTTGTTTGTACCTGTTTGACTCATCTTCGATTCTTGATCATCGAAATATTTTTTGCGATCCTCTTTTGTTTTAGTTTTTTTTTTTTAATAACAGAGCATTGTCAAGGTACTTTTGCTTTTGTTCATAGTATTTTTGCGCAATGTCAGTTTCTTAATCACATCCCGAAGAGGATTCGTCGATTTTCTTTTGTTTTTCATTTATCTTATTCTTCGCATTTCGATTTTAATTGTCTCAGTTCTCTTCAGTTTTTTTGTTTTTTATGTTTCTTTAGCGCTTTTTTTAATTTTTCTCCTGTCTTGATAAACTCACTTTTTTTAATTTTCAGAAAATCCGTCGATCTTTTTTTGTTTTGTTTTTTTTGTCGTCTTTTCATTTATTCGTTATTTATTTGAGCCGTAATTTTTTAAATTTCAAAGTCTCTTGATTTTTTTAACACCGCCAGAGAATTGTCGAGCTTCTTTTGTTTTTGTTCATTACTTTTTACGTTTCATTTTTTTATCGAATTTTTCTCTTGTCAATTAATGTTAATTACAGAGTTGGATTAAAATATTAGCCTAAAAGTATGCACAGAATCATCTCTGAAAAAATATTTGGAAATTTCTACATAAATTAATTAGTTTCTAAAATAAAAAATAATTTTCATCATGCTTCTATGTACAAGGTACATCCGGAAAGTACAAAGTGGTCAGTGGTTAAGAATCACTAAATGAGTTGGCAGAGATAAATTTTTATTTTTAAATGGTATAACTACCGCCATTTGACATGTGACATTCAAATTAAAATACTAACCTACAATCTTGTTGCTTGTTCAGGTTATGTCAAATTTTTCAGAATTCACCGGTAACTGCACCGGTTGACGTTGTTGCATTTTAAAATTCACTGTGAAGCTATAATAAGTTATTAACTTATTATAACTTTATTATTATTGTATACTTATTATAGCTTTAGAGTGAATTTTAAAACGCAGCGACATCTGCCGATGCACTTACCGAAAAAAAATCTCCAAACTAACAAAACATCTATCCGGTTGCAGTGTTGCAAATAGCCGAATAAAAAGTGCTCTTAATTTTACTGCCAACTCAAACAGTTATTCTCGACCACTTTGTATTTTAAATACCGGGTGATTTTTAAAATGTTTTAACAACTCTTGCTGTAAAACAGCAATGACTTACTTTTTACGTAAGCTAAGACATACCGTCCAGATTTCATGGCAAAAGTTGATAAAAAATATAAGAAATTACTCGGTATTACCTGTGCCTATATACGGGGTATATCGAAAGAGTACTTTTTATTAACTGGAAAGTTATTTTCAAGGTATTTATTTCCATTGGAACTAAAACTAATTTTCTACATAACTTCAGTCACCATCAGGCTTCGGACGTTTCCGAACGTTGCCATGGCTACGAAATGAATGGATACTTTTCATTGGTCCTCGTATTGCGTAACCATGGCAACGCTCCGAAATGTCCGAAGTCTGGTCATTATTAATATTACTGATACCGTAAAGGGAGGTCCGAGGCTCCTGAGTGAACCAAACTGCTGTTTGCTTTATGCTCTATGATATACAATGATCAGTTAAAAAACGTTTTTTTAATTCTAGTTTTTTATTTGATACTGAAATTTTGTTTGAATAAATCCCTAGCTTCGTTCAAATAAAATAAGGTAATCTGCAAATGGAATTTAATTTATAATGAAGTGCTTTTATTGCGCAAAAAACTTTAAATCGATGTAAAAATCACGGAGTTAATCGGCGGGGAGTTAACGAACACCCACATTCATTTCGGTTTCGTTTCGATTCCAGAGATTTATAGAAATTAAATCCGGCAACGTGTAGGGGGGTTATTTTTAGATTTATTTCAATATGTTGGGCTGACAAATTGCTGCGGGCGTAAACAAATGACAGCGAACCGCGTTCAAGGGCCATTTTCAATAGATAAAGCCGGAACACGACCAGTTTGGAGGCATAATCTACCGCGTGTTTGTGTTTCGCATTCGACGAATTGTCCAAGTAATTGAATACCATCGAACCAAATCGATCGCTCTTTGTTTTCTTGCATGAAAATATGATTTTTCAGCGCGCTGCGCTGAAATGAATTATGAAGATGGTATGCGCAGCACAGTACGTGGTAATTTTTAATATAATTTTGCATTCCACGTAACCATATTTTTACGAGCACACTTTTACGATTTCTGGGATATCTGAGATCGACGTCGTTGATATGCATTTTATGTTTCCTACTTTTGAAAGGCGCAGTATAAAAGTTTACTCGCTTGCATTTTCGATGTCCAGAATTTCAATTTCATATTTAACCTAACCCTTATTGTCGATTGTATTGTTCAACTTGGGGAATCCTTTCAAATAACTTAAATTGATGCAAGTGAACGTGGAAAGCATCACATTTCCAAAAGAATTAAAAAAAGAACGCTTTATATTTCTTACTTAGAATATTCAAAAAATTAATCTCTTTTTTTCTAAAACTAAATTCAAATATTTTAGTCAATTGACTAAATTAGACTATAAGTAACAACGCTAAATAAAAAAAAGGTTAAATAAAACATGGAATTTTCCAAATGCCTAACCAATTACAATGATTACAATCTCCTGTTGACTTAACATCTTGGAATAATAGAATGAAACAGAACTATTGTAAGCATCTTACACGCTTTAATTCAATTAAGCAGCAACGATGAACATATTAAACGTTTAACTTGACTCCGCTGCTGCAATAAATTCGAAACGAATTAGGGATTTTGTGAATAGAAATAAAATTTTAGTACAGACACAAAATAGAGTTATTACAACTCGGGAATAAAATTGCCTATGATTAAATTTTATTGCCTACCTTACCCCAACTGCAAACCGATACGAATCCGATGCCGATGTGGAGGAGACAGTATTTACGACTGTAATTTCCTATACGGATGGGTATATTATATTATGTCCTTGTCCGGTGTAGATACAAGATCGGCTCTTCTGAAACAGAAACGCGGAATTTAAGTTGGTTGCATTTCCAAACGTGCAGGCGAAATAGTTTCACATTAAATGTTTGGTTTTATGTCACACAAACATGAAACTATGAATTAGATGCACACATACTTGGAATTATTACAAAATAACAGACATTTCGATCGATTTAGAACTTTAGAATATAGCTTTTTCATCCACAAGTTTATATACTTTTAATCATCAATTCTTCCTCATAATTGAAAATGCTTAAAAATATTTTCTCTTAATTATTGTTTTTTATCCCTAAAAAGGCGATACGTCCCTGGTTAAGAAAGAGCACCACATGAACGAAATAAATACAGCCGTAAGTGTTTTATAGTTTTATTATTGTTACGGCGGTGAACTTGACCTTTAAACGGAATTGATGTGTTCGGGTGAAATCCTCCAATTCAACTTCATCATCTGAAGTAAATTATTTCATACAAATTATACTGTGCGATTCAAAATTATGTAGATAAAAGAAGGCAATGAAAAATACAATCAGAGTCTCAGCTTAATTCTAAACTTTTAGTTTGACATTTGCTTTCTAACTCCTGTCAAATCTGTTAATTCTCTCTCGAGCACGTACCCATTGGTCAGCAAGGGGTGGCCGTGGAAAATAGAGTTTTTGTCGTAGCACCATTCATATATTGTCAAAATTTGAAAGCATCAGTTTTGGCTTTGTTGCTATACATACATATTTGAAAAATTAAAAAGTTGCAGTGATTGACCTACTTGTAGAACTCTCATCTTTGAATCAATTTATTTATTAAAAATCAAAAGTTTCTGTTAGACAAAAATAATAACAGCCATTAACTACACCTAATCACTTCATAAGTTTTAGGTTAAATTCAAAAATGATGTATTGATGAATCAAGCTACAACATGAATTTTATTTTTCATAGCCACACTTTGACATTTACGGTCCCACTTTGGACTTTGAACTTTGAACCCCTGCTTTGACGGGTAAATAAATAAATCACTCGTCCATTCTTAATTTATTCATTTACTTATCCAATTCGTTATTTTTTAAATTTTGTTTTGTTTTTTATTGAATTACTTTTTCGCATCATGCTTTTTGCGACTTTTTTTCTGTTCATTACCCTCGTGATTTTAAAATACTTCGCCAGACAAAGAAGATCTTCTTTTGTTTTTCGTTGATCTTCTTGTAGTTCACTTCAGATTTCTTGTTTCTTTTCGGCGAATTCTTCGTTCATTTTACGTTAGTCTTTAATTATTTTCTGACGCCACACAGAAGAGTCGTCGATCTTCTTTTATTTTTCTTTCGTTCATTCATTGACCTTCACGTCACTTTTTTGCTCCTTTTTGTAGAATTCATCAGAATTCAGAAAAATCGTTGATCTTTTATATTTGATTCATTTGTTATAGTTCACATCACTGTTTGCTCCTTTTTGTCGAATTCTTCTTTCACTTTACAATATTCTTTAATTATTTTCTGATGTCCCTCAGAAAAGTCGATGTTCTTTTGCTTTTTTTTCGTTCATTCATTATAGTTCACGTCACTTTTTTGTTCCATTTTGACGAATTCTTCAGAATTCAGAAAAGTCGTCAATCTTCTTTTGTTTCTTTTTATTCATTTGTTCATTGCAGTTCACGTCACCTTTTTGCTCCTTTTTGTCGAATCATTCTTCACTTTACGTTAGTCTTTAATAATTTTCCGACGTCCCGCCGAGAAGTCGTCGATCTTCTTTTTTTATCATCGAAATATTTTTTTGTTTTATTTATTTTTTTAACTTCCAGAGGATTAATTGAATTGGTTTCCGGTTGGAACCGCGTCACGACTGCTTCTACTCCAATGCAGAAGAACTTCCTCAGGGCTGCTGCTGGCGATGTTGGTGCTGCTGGTGGTGTTGCTACTACTTCTAAGACTCATCGATTAACAAAGCAACAACACCGCCAGTAGCAGCAACCCTGAGGAAGTTCTGCAATGGAGAACGAAACGTCGGCATAGAAGCAGTCGTAACGCGATTCTAACCGGAAACCATGGACAACCGCCAAGGAAGCCTCGAAGTTAAACTCCCAGAGGATTTTCAAGTTTCTTTTGGTTATGTTTATAATTTTGTTTATTAATTAATAATATTTGATATTTGCTTTTGTTCATATTGCCAACATCGCTGCATTACCTACAATTTCTATTGTTTTAAATTTACTTTAAGTTGCTAGTGTAGTACACTGTTAAGAGTAGGGGGGCTCGCGCCATGTAAAAAAGACAGTAACAGGAGGTGAGAATAATTAGAGGAGTGGGTCTTGAGTGACCAAAACAGTTGTGGTGGCGAGCCTTCCACGGGGATCCCACTTAGGGGAAATAAAATGTGTTTCCTTAAGGAAGGTTTTTTTTTGGTGTACGAACAAAGCTACCTCCACTAACTTCACTTCCCCACGCTGACTTAATTCATTAGTGTAGAGGGGTAAGTACACTTTCTTTCAAATTAATTTAATTTTCATGAAGCTTTAAGCGAGTGCTCCCTCTGATATACCCCCTAGCGGTGCCTTACTCCTGCAAGGACCGTGACAATACTATTGTTTATTTTACTTTTTTCTTTTGCTTCATATCAATCATCACATCCCACTGAGGATTCGTCGATTTTTTTTTGTTTTTCATTCATGTAGTTTACATCACTTTCTTGCTCCTCTTTGTCGATTTCTTTAAAATTCAGAAAAGTCTTCGATCTTCTTTTGTTTCTTTTTTATTCATTCTTGTAGTTCACGTTTTTGCTCTTTTATGTCGAATTCTTCAATATTCAAAAGAAGTCACCGGTCTTCTTTTGTTTCTTCTATTCATTCCTTGTAGTTGACATCACTTTCTTGCTCCTTTATCTTGAATTCTTCTTTTGCTTTGCGAAAGTCTTTAATTATTTTCTGACGTCTTGCAGAGAAGTCCTCCATTTTCTTTTCTTTCATTGATTGATATTGATATTTCTTTTATTTTTATTCATCATATTTTACGCATTGTTTATTTTACTTTCTATTTTCTTTTTTGCATCATGCCATGTCAATCACAATCCCGCTGAGGATTTGTCGGATTTCTTTTATTTTGACGTATCTTATTCTTCACATTTCCATGTTATTTCTTTCAGTTCTCTTTTGTTACTGACTGTCTAATTTGTTTTTTTTTCTTTTTTCAATATTTTGTTGGCGTTTTATTTTTATCCTGCCTCACTTTTTTTATCAATTTTTAGAAAATCCACCACAGAATCATCGGTCTCCTTTTATTTTCTTTGTCTTCTTGTTATCTTTTCTATTTCTTTATTATTTATTTGAGTCTTCTTCGATTTCTTACTGTAAATAATTTTGTTTACGTTTTAGACCGCCTTCTCTTGTTTCATTCTTTTGATTTTTTTTTCTCTACACCGTGGAGTTGTTTTTTTCGTTACTTTTTGCATTTCGTCTTTTTTTTTTGTTTTCTGTTTTTTTTATCGAATTTTTCTTTTGCTTCATGTCCTTCCTGAAGAATTTTTGATTTTCTTTTGTTTTTCTTTATCTTTTTCTCACATTATTTCATAATTCATTGGTATTTTATTGTATTTTTTGTTATTATCTTAACTTTTTGATATGAGTCAGTTCGCACAAGTTTGTTTTTTCTTCACATTTTGTTATTCTTCTGAGGTTTTCATTGTCGAAATAACTTTTGTATTTCATTTGCGTTTTCTTTTGTTTTTGTTATTTCATTTTTTAACGTCGTCATTCATCTCCATTCTTCATAGTTTCATATTGTTTATGTCTATTCTCGTTTGTTTCTGATCGTCAATTTAATTTTTTTCACATTTGATATTTGGTATTTCTTCTTCCGTTTCTTTTAAAATTTTCTGTCAATCCCCCGAAGAACCGGCGATCACCTTTTGTTTTTGTTTCTTGCCATTAATCATTTCCTTTGTTTTCTTACTTGACGTCTTTGCTTTTCTTTCGTATTCGATTTACGCTTCTTACGGGTTTCTTTTGTTCCAGCCTTTTGGTCCTTTGACACCTCTGGAGGATCTTCGAGCTTCTTTTGTTTTTTATTTATGTCATTCTTCGATCAAACTAGGGCGAAACTGATATATCGCACAGCCTCTTTATAAACGTTTCTGTTCTAAATAGTGCATTTTGTTCAGACCGCTCTATTTCAATGCGAATTTTTTTCTTGAAATCATCTTGAGCGCCATCTATGGACCAACAATCTAACTTTTTTACTTCAAGTAAAGAGAGTCTTGTTTTTTAACTCCGCCAATAAATCTCATAACAGAATGATGCATTCATCGTCAGCTGGGCAACTGTATGTGTTAGATTTTACGATTGAATACCCTGGATGTATTTACGTTGCTCGAAATAAGTAACAACAGAGGAATTTATAAATCGTAGAATAAAGTTGGCAATTCTAACTCGTAAACGAGCTAGGAATAAAGGACGCCATGACATACATATATGAATATCTCTTTTATGCGAATGTTTTGCTATTGAAATGTTTAATCAAAAGTGCATACAATTTTCTGCCTGTACTGTTGCAATTATACTTTGAAAGGATTACACTTTTAGGCTTCGCATAAATAAACGTACATACAAGCATGAGCAGTCGTAAAACCACATGAAGGATTCGTCACAGATATTTTTAGAATTTACGCAGAAGTATTTTCGCCAAAATTCTTCTTCTTTTCCTCACGTACCCATAGTACTGCACAAGACTCTTTACATCTGTTTTCACAAAACGAATTAATTACTAATTAATCCTAATTTCTAAGGAACAAAGATGTAAAATGTAACAAGGCCGATGGCAAAATTTATTAACAACCCACGCTTTTTAAGTAGGTCACCAAAGAGGGTATATAAATCGATTCCTTCGTGAGAGAATGAGAGAAAACTTACTCACGCCAAAAAAAAACTTCAGCGGATCTTTTAAAAGAACAGAACGCGTACTTACAATGTGTATATTTCATATGCTTTTAAGTAGTCATAAAACAAATGCCTCCTGCTTTTACGTTACTCAAAGCGTGCAAGTTATTTATGTTTCGTTTGAAAGTAAGCCAGCCAGAGCTCCGTTACACGTTTCGTATTTCCTTCACCTATCGATTACCCTACACAATTGCCTTTTCTTTGAAAATTTTCAATTCGATTTTTGTTTCGACCCTAATCGTTGCTCGTCGTCCGTTATTTATATTAAGGCGAAACCCATTAAAACCTTCTTCTTAATTTATCGATTTCCAGGACTGACTTTGCGTTTCCCCGACACGCTTGTAAAAGGGTTGTTGTAAATCGGTGTCGCGTGCTTCCCAAATATTTTTCTTGTATATGTTTGGCATCGGCTGAGGTCGTAAGTAGTTTACTCTGTTTTTGTTTCTGTCGGCGGTGGTGAATTTATATGATTCAGGGCCCCGGCTAACCGCCGTGAATTTGCAGCAATACTGTCGGCTTCCCTTGCCGGGAAAAAAACGTTTGTCCCTTGCGACGAGGAAATATAACAGCAGAACTAACTTCACGATATGTTACACCAGGACGAAAAATGTTGCCAAATTGGAACTTTCATTTTATTTATTATACAGATTGTCCCATGACATGACAGTCATAGCTTGCTGACGGAAAGAGGTCATCTGACCCAAGCAACACACTTTTAAGTTATGGCCGATATGTCTTGGAACACCCTGTACAGAAAATTGGTTTGGATTAAAACATTTAAGTAATTAAAGAAAGGTAATGCGTTTTCTACGTAGGAAAGCTCGTAGAATTAAAGAAAAATATTTTTTTATATTCAAAATCAAATAGACGATCAATTCCCAATAGCTCAGATTTCCTGGAAAACACGGTATATAACTCTGTTGGATTTTTAGTAAACGCAATCTTCAGCATCTTAATTGTTTAAAACCACGTCTATATCTCGGCTAAAGAACAGCAAACTAATCATGTATGTGCGTAATTACTTCCTGTAACATGTTGTTGAGACTAATAATTAAATGATTGATTAACCGCTCTTTATAAGGCAAGAACTTCTTTATTAAAAATTCTAAGATCTAAGATTAATTATTTTTTTTTTATAATTGTTATCTGCTTCTATACGTTTGTTTCTTCCTCCTGCCCGGAACTGATCGAATCAGCAATAAATACAGAAAATGTAACGTCGACTTTACCATTTCTGTAAAACCAATTAAAGTTTTTATATAAATATAACAGTTATGTATCAGTTTTTAACTCCAAATTCATTATAACGTTAACGTCTCTGTTGTTTACAATATGTGTATGTAACGATTTTTTCTATTTTTGGTTTCATTGAGCTTTTATTATTATTATCTAAAAATGACTTTCACAGAGAATGATTAACGCTCAGTGACTTACAATGATTTAGGGTACCACACAAATACAAGCCATTCATGCTTTAAATTGAACTAATTTAGTGTCATTATCTGATATTATTATTCCAGTAACTGCCATTATCACTATTAATCTTTAGCTTTGCTTCCATCTTCGTTGGTTATTTATAGGACGTAATCGTTAAATCTATTTGCTTTCCGAAAAGTGTACGTTCGAGGCTTTCACGCTCCTATAAATAAAACTCGAATGTCACTGGTCGTGTATTGTATTGTAAGAAAATCTCGGAATGCGTATTAAATTCGTTGTGTGAGAATAAACCTTGGGAAATAACTTGAAGTGACAGTGCACTTTCTGCGAGTTAATTTCTATTTAATTTTAAATTAATATCGAATTGTTACGCTAGCTTGAACCCATAAAGAGAAAAAAAGAACGCGATTGCAATTTAGCCGGCAGGTAGTTTTTAAACTTTATTGCTTCCCGACCTCTCCAAACCCAAGTATGACTTCAAAGCACTTATTGAGCAATGAAAACTTCAATTACAATGTGTTATTGAAAGTTTCCGGGATCTTTCCAAATAAAAATAATGCGAGCTTGCGCCCGCAGTTCTATTTTTACGTATTTTCTCGCGTCGGTGTTGCAATAACTTGAAAAACGTATTCCGCTGAAAATTCCCGTACAGTTCAATAAATACACAGATAACCGTTCAACAAATATATTGCCGACGCTTAGTCCTGCGCTAGGACAAAGAAGAATGCGCCCTCGGGCTGTCCAAAAACATATATTTTTTTTCCTTGTTGAATTATTCGTTATAAGAGAATATACGAAAAGGTCACCCGTCCAAAAAACTAAACGTAATAAATTTCGTCAAAGGATTCGAATAACTCAAAGGGAAAGCTGATTCAATTGATGTATTTTTAATTTTCTTTCTTTAAGTAAACTCGAAATTACGTAAAAGACAGACCTTTCAACGGATTTCAGTTTATTTTAGATTGGGGGGTAATCTTCAAAACGGAAAGAATTCATAATGAACGTAGCTTCTTGTCAGATGAAAGTTCCTGAAACAAAAATGTAAATATTTTGGCCAGGATTGCATTTAGAAAAAGATGGTGAAACATCAATTAGAAGGCGTTCTAAAAGCTGTCCAAAACCAAAATATTTACAATCTTGTGCATTTAGTACGATTTGAAATATCACACAAAGAGAAATGACCAAAAAAGTAAGATTTTACACAATATTATGTAAAATGGAGGCGGAGAAATTAAATTAAAACAATTATTGAAATTAAAAAAACAGTCAGATATATTTCCACCTCTACGTTTGAAAAAATTACATTTGTTTGTAGCAAATTCATTACTCCATTTTGAGGGAAAATAGTTAAATACTAATTTGAATTTTGTACCACAATAAAAGTTTCATCAGTGGTATAAAATTCTACATCTTATGTAAAAATTTACTGCAACAGACTGTGAAGATTTTATTTTCACATCTTGTTGTATAAAGTTCTACACATTGTGTAAAACTCTAATAGAATCGCCATGAGAAGTTTTCTACAATTTCACAGTGATTGAATTATTAACTCGTTAGAAAAAAATACCATTGGATATGTTAGCATCTTACACAAATTGTTGAAGAGTGGGGTGTAAACACGTGATTACTTGCATCTTCTTCTTGGCTGTTTAATGCGGATGACTATTAAGTGGTGTACGTGATTTTCCGAATAAATAAGAACAGACTTGTCTGTGTTTGACTCTCGCCTGTTTTATTTATGATAAATGAATTTGTGAAAAATAAACCGTCTGAACGTAAATTCAGTAGTGCTGCGATAATTATTTGAAGGTGAATACGAATGTTTGTAAATTACTTTGTCTTATTTCTTAACGTCTATAGATGACCCAAGTCGGAACTTGTCGAATAGTGTCAGAATGTATTCCAGCCTGTGAATTTCTTCACAAGATCTGCACGTATCAAAACAAGGTCGAATCCGCATCCTTAATTGCCCGATTAATAGTCAATAGTCGTTACCAGCGGCTTCGTGTACTCGGCTACGTCTTGTTCCTTAGAGATGTGTACAGAATTACACCATTAGTGTAAAATTTTCGTATAATATATGGAACCAGTAACACAATTTGAGCGATTGTTAACACTAAGTGGATAATTCGCACACACATTGTCAATAAAAATATACTACAATTGGGTAAAAGTTGATGCTTAACTATATTAGTTTCTGAAACAATGTGTTAAACAGTACTATATATTTGTCAATTTTTTATTAAATAAATGGAATGATCTTTTATATGAAATAGTATTTAATTCAACAATTTATAACACATGTTTACATTTTGTCTATAAAATTAATTTACACAATTTACGGTAGCACATTTACCGTTATTTGATTACACGATTTTCTTCAAAATGTGTAATTTTTTACTACAAACATTATTCTACAATACAGCAACAACAGCAGCACATTATGATGAGTTTGAAATTTCAACTTTTTGATTTAAAATAATAAATACTTTCATTCTAAGGCAAAACTTCGTTCAATCAAATGTAATAGTTTAACATTTTCTTGGTGTTATTTCAGTAGAAGGTTTTCACTTTCACAAATTTTGTGGACTTGCCATTTTGAATCCGTTTCAATGCGTTTTTCATTTGTTTTCAGTACTGCTTATCCACTCTTTTCTGTATTTCATTTTTCCAAGTTGTCAAAAATTCCCGCCTATAACTATAACATTTTTTCACTTGTTTGAACGCGTTTTTCATTTGTTTTGCGCACCTTTTTTTTAACTTTTCCAAATTTTCAGGACTGTAACTTATTTGTCACATATTTCAACAGGCTTTTTATTTGTTTCAGCAAGGAACTTTTAGTTTTTTTTTTTTCAGCACAGTATTTTTTTCATTTGTTTCAGCACTGCTTTTCCATTTTTCCAAAAATTGCCAGGACTTTAACCTGCCATTTTTCACCTGTTTCAACGCGTTATTCATTTGTTTTCAGAACAGCATTTTTTTCAGTACTATTTTTCATTTATTTTTGTTTGACGTTTGTAATTTTCCAAAATTCTCAGGAATTTAACACGTCGTTCTTCACTTCTTTCATTACGGTTTTTCACTTATTCAACGCGTTATTAATTTGTTTTCAGCACAGCAGTTTTCACTATTTCTGTGTTTCACTTTTTCAAATTTTCAGGACCTCGAGCCTTTCGCTTCCGTTTTAACTGATTAATTTTCAGCCTGAGCTTTCAATCAATTGTTTCAACTGCGGAATGTCCTCACTTCCTGATTGGTCGCTTTTCATTTATTTTACAACTGCATCAGTTTCTCATTGGCCTCGCTTGTTGTTTCAGCATCTTTTGTTTGACGTTTCCATTTTATCCAAAATTTCCAGGACTAACTGGTCGTTTTTCACTTGTTCCGATGCGTCTTTCACTCGTTTTCAATTTTTGGTTTGTTCACTCATTTCTGCGTTTCACTTTTACACATTTTCAGGAACTGACACTCAAAAAATAAATTGCTGAATTAACTATTTCATTTTTCTCAGTGTAGACAATTACTTATGTTTATGAATAAATCAAGATAAACGCTCAAATTAAAATTCTTTATTAACAATTTCTGTTTGCAACAATGACGATTGTTTCTGTTTATTTATTTGAATTTTACATCAAATAGTTTCCTTTAAAAGTCATTTGTTAACACGCAAATCACCAAACAGTTGAAAGCAGTTGGAGGCATAATTCTTATTATTGTTATTATAAAAAAAAACAACTTCTAATTTGTTTATTTACAATTAAAGTTCAAATTATATAACAATACATTGATTATATATATATATATATATATATATATATTATATTTGAGCAAAACTGAAACCAGTTGCGTTAAGAAATGTGTGTACAGTTGCAAGTATAAAAAACTGGCCATGCCTTAAAGCTAAATTGCCCAAAGTTATGTGGTCGTACTTGCGATTGCTATTTATGATGTGAACGTTACAAATTGGACGTTTCAGATGTACGCATCAATGAAATGAAATGCAGTACAGCGTTGGGGACATAAAATCGAATTTGCATATTCAATTTTGCAAACTTAAACGTCTCAGTCAATTCCTATAAATTAGAGACGGTCAAATTTGACAAAATAAATTAGTTTAATGAATTTCGTCAGATTTATAAACCATCACGATGATTGGTTAACAACGTTTGTTTCCCCTTTGTACAAAATAAAAGCACCTTTTTTGTGTTTATTTGAATTTATCGAAACGCGCAGCACCCCCCATAATTCGAAGTCAAGTGTGTGTTTTGTACGAGGCATTATACACACATCACATGCAATGAAATATGCAAATTGCAAACGACGGCCGCACAAAACCTTCCAGGCATCGGTAACAGTACAAACGAATATAGCTCAAACGCCGAAAAATGCGCTGAATAATTGAAGCACGCGAGCTAATGAAGAATCAATAAATCCATACGCGGCGTACGAAGTTCATTAGTTGCGTACAGTTCTGTTTAATCAAAACGTTCGTTCGTTAAGTATGGAATATATTGATTCGCCCGTTTCGTTGCTTTTGCATAATTAACAGTCCCTCTGTTTTCATAATAAGCAGTTTGAACTCCTACACGACATTCCAAAAACTTACTAAAAGCCTTCTTTAATACATAAGGAATTAATTTAGACCTACGCAAATTTATACCTAAACATAGAACATGTTCTATTTCTTAAGGACTGCACAAATTAAATTGTTTAAGAAATGAAACTCACGGAATTAAGACGAATTTATTTTCTTGCTAAAACTTCATCCTTTGATGCCCTCCAAATAAACCAAACAATACAGAGCAAGTTAGTAAATTTCTAAAACAGAGAAAAGTTTCCGAAACGTTTGCGTTCACCTACGCTCTCTCATTATTATTTGCTCAAGTCGTTTGCTAGTTTTCGAGCTTAATTAATATTTTTGCTGCTCGCGTTTTGCCGAATTGTCTAGATTTACTTTGCCCGTATTAAATGTTTAATAAATATTTAACTATGCAACGTCGCCCTTGTTTAACTGAAACATCCTCGTGCATTATTAAATAAGTTGAGCATTCTCTCCAGACAACTTTGTAAAATATTTCGCGAAATTAACTCGAGCGCGAGATGCTGATTTATGTGAGCTTAAGACTTGCGAATTTTTATGCGGATTAAATTCGGCGCAATTTTAAATTTCACTTTTTCACCGGATTGATGATTGTAATAAGCGAAACGTCGGGACGGGGATAATTTTCGAAAGTAACGACGTAATGGTTGCGGTGTCTATTTCGACTGGCTTCGGTTTAATATTTAATCAGTTCTGCCTTGCCGTGAGCAACGGTTTATGAATATTTAAACATTCCATTGTCAAGACCAACGAACATATCTTCATATATCTTCTTCCAACCCTCGGCCTATAATTTTACCAGTGAATTAATGTACTTTTAGTATTATTTGTTTGCATGTCTTATTTAACATTGAATTATTTATGATTACGAATCACCTACCACTTTTACGTTAAATGGAAACGTATAACAAAACACCGGAAGTTTTGATTGATTATGTTTTAATGATTATAAGAAACATAGTTGCTTTTAATTAAATTTAATAATACTGTGTAGAAATGAAACGTTTACGCTATTTAACAGTTCTTGTTTTATTAAAGTCCGATTCCACTGAGGAAACATTCAACATGAAAGTGATCAAGATTTAATTAAAATAGCTTTGCAAAGACTCGTTAATCAATGCATTTGAAAATTCAAAACAACTTTTTTTTTTTTAATTAATGATACAGTCGCAATAAATAGTATCAAAAACACATTACTTATGATGGTGGTCACCTACTCATTATTTATGATTGATATTCGTTATAGGACGCCTAGACTGGGAAACAAAAAAGCAATTCATCACGTTTTATTACGTGAAATATATTCACATTTTGTTACATCGGTTATTTTTCGAACCTAATGGGAAAATGCACCGGACTTAAATTGATTGCCTATTCTCGAAAGTGTTCCAGAACTAACGCGCGGAGATGGATTTTCTTTTCACTCTCCCTTGCTCTCACTGATTTGTTGACTTATGGAAACGAGACTTAAATAGAATCTGCGCATTATCGATTCATATCTACAGAGACAAAAAATAGATATCAGCATCCTCTTCATGTAGAACAAATTTACTATTTCATTCGCCCACGCCATTAATTTACGTTTTCCTCCGACTATCTAAATTGCAAATACCTTCATAAATAGTTTACAAGGAATGTTATCAGAACGTTATTCATGAATTAACAACAATGCAAGTGATTTAGAAGAATCTTACTGGGCACAGATTTGCAACCAAAAAAAAACTATTATTTTTGCATATTTGTATTTCCCGCTGGAAACTACTATTGATTGTGCTTTGTTCTTTAAATAACTCTCTCTGTACCTACAATAAATGAAGCTGCTTGCTCCAAACTATTTCTTTTTTTAGTTCGAATTGCAGAAGCTATTCGCCTTCTGTTGTAGATAAAACCGACGTTTTTCTTTGCTTTATGGAACCTGTGTTTAAAACAAAACGGAAATTGATTTCCTTATTCTCTCTCTATATATATCATCAAAGAAATCTGCATCGCTGAACACTGGAAGATGTGGATTTACCTACATTTGAAATGCTGTGCTTTATAAATGCATTATGCCTTTCTAGTACTACTTTTATTTACTCCATTCTAGTGAAATTCTATGGACCTTTCTGTGCACTGTCCGCAGCGTTTTCCTCTTTTAATAAATTCACAATTGAGCGGGTTTGTTACAGTATTTTCTTGCTCCGAAAAAATCTACTTTTTCTTCACCCTTGCCATCCATACAACTTACCAGGTGATATTTCAACAAAGGCGAAAGTTTTAATGGTATTTTAATTGAATAAACTTTCGCCTGCGAATTTTCTTAGAAGAACACTTTAATAAAATAATTCAATTTCTAAATCCGGGGCATTATAACTTTTTCCAAGTCGTTTCCGATAACAGAGAAACTCTTGGAAACCGAAAATAGGTAACCCGGCAGGGAAAGAAGAATACCCGGGGAGTAATTAAACACAAGTGTCAAGTATTGGAGAAGTGTAACTCTGACATAGGAAGGAAGTTAAATTGTGTTTCAGTGGCACTAAATCATCGTTACGGCAGGCTTTGTACCACCAGAATTTATTAGACTTCTGAGTTAATGCCGGCGTACCCGCAAAAGAGTAAAAAAAAAAACAAGAGGGTCGGAGATTATTTTAAAGCGGCTAATTAGGACGTTGTAGATCGCTGACGTTTAAATATAAACGTGTATTTATCATATCACGGTCGGTCTTCAATACCGCGAGTTTAAAGCGCAGGAACTGTCATTGCGTTATTAATGATGTGAACGCTGCTTTAAATGCAAATACGCCTTTGTTTGCGCGATACAGAACCACTTGCCTTGATTTATTTCGCTGAACTGATTCGGGCACTTCCTTATTGAACGTGTAGAGTCCATGTGTAACTACGCTTGACGGACGATTCAATATGCGAATGCACCAAAATCAATTTCGTTTAAGGGAAACTATATGTTATCGTTTATGTTTGGAGAGAAAAAGGGTACAGAAGTTCAGATTGGACCAAAGTTAAATTATTTTAAGGGATAACTGGGAAGTAATCACTTGGACTTGAGCATTTCGTGGTCTTACCCAGGCCAAGAGATGAGACACTTAATCAAAATTGGATAGGATAGCAAATAAGAACCTCAGAGCAGCTTTGAATGAGGATTACCCAAAAAAGAACAATTAAGAAAGCACGTGAGACCTGTAAACTGAGGAAAAGAAGAGGAGAGCATGGAAGGGCTGGGTCAGGCTAAATGATAGAATGTGTAGGTTACGCCAAGGGATATCAAAATCAATTTCCTTTAAGGTAAAGTATATGTTTTCGTTTCTCTTTGGAAAGAAAAAGGAAATAGAAGTTCAGATTGGACCAAAGTTAAATTATTTTAGGGGATAACTGGGAGGTAATCACTTGGACTTGAGCATTTCGTGGTCTTACCCAGACCAAGAGATGAGACACTTAAGCAAAATTGGATAGGATAGCAAATGAGAACCTCAGAGCAGCTTTGAATGAGGATTGCCCAAAAAAGAACAATTAAGAAAGCACGTGAGACCTGTAAACTGAGGAAAAGAAGAGGAGAGCATGGAAGGGCTGGGTCGGGCTAAATGATAGAATATGTAGGTTACGCCAAGGGACATCAAAATCAATTTCGTTTAAGGTAAAGTATATGTTTTCGTTTCTCTTTGGAAAGAAAAAGGAAATAGAAGTTCAGATTGGACCAAAGTTAAATTATTTTAGGGGATAACTGGGAGGTAATCACCTGGACTTGAGCATTTCGTGGTCTTACCCAGGCCAAGAGATGAGACACTTAAGCAAAATTGGATAGGATAGCAAATGAGAACCTCAGAGCAGCTTTGAATGAGGATTGCCCAAAAAAAGAACAATTAAGAAAGCACGTGAGACATGTAGACTGTGGAAAAGAAGACGAGAGCATGGAAGGGCTGGGATGAACCAAATGTTAGAGCTGTGTAGATTACACGAAGGGCCACCAAAATCAATTTCGTTAAAGAGAAACTATATGTTATCGTTTCTGTTTGGAGAGAAAGAGGAAACAAAAGTTCAGATTGGACCAAAGTTAAATTATTTTAGGAGATCACTGGGAGGTAATCACTTGGACTTGAGCATTTCGTGGTCTTACCCAGGCCAAGAGATGAGACACTTAATCAAAATTGGATAGTATAGCAAATGAGACCCTCAGAGCAGCTTTGAATGAGGACTGCCCAAGAAAGAACAATTAAAAAAGCACTTGAAACCTATAGACATGAGGAAAAGAAGAGGAGAGCATGGAAGGGCTGGAATGAACCAAATGTTAGAGCTGTATAGATTACGCGAAGGGCCACCAAAATCAATTTCGTTTAAGGGAAACTCTATGTTATCGTTTCTGTTTGGAGAGAAAAAGGAAACAGAAGTTCAGATTGGACCAAAGTTAAATTATTTTTGGGACTCAGTGGGAGGTAATCACTTGGACATGAGTATTCTGTGGTCTTACCCAGACAAGGAGATGAAACGCTTAATCAAAATTGGATACCATAGCAAATGAGAACGTCAGAGCAGCTTTGCATGAGGATGGCTTAAAAAAGGAACAATTAAGAAAGTACTTCAGACCTGTGGACTAAGAAAATAAAGAGGAGAGCATGAGAGGGCTGGGATGAACCAAATGATAGAGCTGTGTAGATTAGGCGAAGGGACACTGAATGACATGAAAATATTACTGAAGAGAAAGAAAGAAAAACGATAAATGGAAAAAGGTGTGGATTTCCTAAATCCATCTAACGAAAAAAAAAGCAAGAATTCTTTATGCTTAATTTTGAACACACCCAGAAATTGATTTAAGACTTGAAATAATCTGTGTAATCAACATCGTCACGTTTAAAACTGTGGATAACACAGTGTAACGTTTATAGCACATTCTCACAGACGATTCCCGCTAACATTAATGATCATTTGTTTGCGCTCGGATCAAGAGTCTCTCGAGAATTGCCAGCAAATTCTGCAGTTACTCTTTCACGGCCACTCGTAAAACTTGAAATTATACTCAAACCCCAACTCTGATCCTCCTCAATTATAATAAAATTACCGGCGCGAGTTTTTACTTTACGCGCATCATAAACTTTCCCGGAGATATTTTTCGATATAATCAAATAAATTAAACCACTCGAATAAATTTTCTTTTCCATTTTCCGATTCGACGTGAAACGCTAATCACGCAACGTGTTCTTTTTTTATGGCCGCCGTATTCTTTTAATTATATTTTTATACGAGCAGCCGCCGAAAGCAAACCGGTGGGTGTTTGTTTCATTATTTTATTTATGCTTTTTCACTTCTGCGGCCGCCTTCCGGGAAATTTTCTGCATTTCCTTGGAGACCACTCCGCTTTTTTCGCCGGTTGAATTTTAACTGTTTATAAAAGATATATATTTCCATGGCCCCCCTCTTCGCGAGGCCACGCGGAAAGAAAAAATGTAAATTGAGAAGTACGGAGCTGTAATTATTTTTGTTACTGTTAAAATATATCCTCATTTGTCAGCTTCAAGAATATTAGTCTCATTAATCTCGTTCTCGTTGCTCTATAATTATAAATAATAAAAACGAAGGAACTCGTTTCCGTCTTAACAGAAAAAAATTAATGGCAATTGAATGCCCAACAATTACGTTACATACATTAAAAAAATTAATTTCGAAATTAATGGCTCTGTGAAGATGGGGGGTGTATTGTACAACTGGGTGGTATTTAAGGTATTTGCGGCATGTAATTCAAACGTCATTGATTACCACTCGGATAGGATTACATCCGTAACACTAATTTAAGGAAATATTAGTCTAATTTGGGTGTAGTAGCTGACAACATGAGTGAAATTTATGCGTCGTGATTGCGTTATACGAGTTAGTCACGTCTCTGAATTAAAATCACTTTACGCGCAAGTTCGTAAACCATGGTTTTTCCTAATCCCGAATCTTTCAATGTGAACATAAGGGTAACATAAAACTCCCTAAATATGCGACTCGTAAAGCACTTGTGAAGTTTATCGCCAGAAAACAAGTCATGTCCTCTCGAGTCATTCGGGGGAGAAAATCGTTCTGCAAACAGAATTCTTTCATAAATGTGACTTTTAGTGCAACGTATGTTCCGCATAAAGTTGCATTAGTGCAAAATAGACCTTAGTAGGGAGATGGAGGCGTCGCAGGAACAAGAGCATTTCGGCGTTATCTCACTGTTCAAAGTAATGTTCAAGACCGGCTGTTTTCGGTTCACGTGGTTTCGTTTTTATAGCAGGATTATTCCATTTAATCTTGGGTTTTTCATAAGGCTTTCTACTGGGGAACAGTATTCCTACATTTCGGGTCGTATCAGAGAATATCGTTTTATATTCAAAAGAAGTAAAAATAGTTATTATGGCATAGTCTTATTTGTGAACCTTCAATATGTACTCGCATTCGCAATTTCTCTATAGCAGTGGTCGTCAACCTTTTCAATGTGATGAGCTACTTTGATAATTTTGGAATAAACAGTGAGTCCTAAGCGACGTAAGTACACCTAAATGAAATAATGCACAGTTTTATTCGACATTATTTATTTTACGAATTAATACATACTAATAATAAAGTAAAACTAAACTGAATAAATCTATACCTACTAATCGTAGGTGTTTGAAAAATAAACAAGATTTTTGCATGTTGCATGTTATATGCGATTTAATAAAAGTGAATAAAAATAACAAAAAGTATAACGCACTATTTTAAACAAAAACATGTCCTGATATAGAATTCATGTTCGATTAGAATGCTGACACTCAGACTCATCGATAAGTCTTTTAATGTTTGCAGTAGAGTAGTTTGTTACACCCATTCGAATACAATTATCCAAATGTTCATATGTAAGTCGATTGCGGTATTTATTCTTAATAAACTTCATATTGGAGAAAGCAGATTCACACAAATAAGTTGAACTAAATAACGCTTTTACTTTCAACGCAACGACATAGAACTGAATATTTTTCTCTATTTACCATAGGCCAGGTAAATGTAGTACCTGAGGCTAATGGTTTTAAGGCAAAATCATTTTGAGACGCAATCACTTCCATTTTCGTTGCAGAGATGTCATCGCCAAAGTTTTGCCTAACACAAGTTGCAAACTGTTGGATATCAATCTCCATGAAAGGTGAAACAACAAATTGCGCCACTAAAGCCATTTCATTGAAATCTTTAAAACGATTTTTGAAGTTTTTCTTCAACTTAGAAACTATTTCTACATTTACTGGCATGGAGTTCCAATGGATCTTGAGATATCTTTTCTGAAAAAATAGGAAAATGGCTGGTATCGCGGTTGATTAGGTTTTGTTCCCAAAACTCAAAGTTTTTGATAAATGCTTTTATATCAGAAATCATTTCCACTAGTTCTTTGTCCCTCTCCTGAAGCTGTAAATTAAGTTCGTTTAATTTTTCGGTAATGTCCAGAAGAAAATCAAAATCTCTAAGCCAGATTGAATTTTCCAGTTCAGGAATCGGTTCATCGTTGTTTGAAAAATTGAACTATGGCAGATAGGACATCGTTGAAACGTTTCAGCACTCGTCCTCTACTTAACCATCGGACTTTAGAGTGAAGAAGTAGTTCCCCGTACTGACAGTCAATTTCATCGGCCAAGGTTTTGAATAATCTTCTTTGTAACGCTTGAGCTCTAATCTTGTTCACAATTTTTACAACTAGTTTCATAACGTTGTTTAGTTTTAGAAAGTTTCCACATAAGGTTTGTTTTTGGATAGTGCAGTGGTGACAGAAATTGTGGAAAATTTTCATCTTTACGACATAACGCCCAGACCCTTATCACAACCCCCCCATGGCTGGAGCGCCATCGGTAGTCAAGCCTACCATTTTGCTATGGGAATTTTCTCAGATGAAATAATTTTTTTGAAACGAGAAAACAACTCCTGACCAGTAGTATGTCCTTTCAGTGGAATAAACTTCAAGAGATCTTCTTTTATCGTAAAATCACTAAAAACTATCCTTACAAACACGGCCATCTGGGAAATATCAATCACATCTGTTGATTCATCCAGTTGCAGTGAAAAATAAAAACAGTTATCTAAGTCAGTTCTTAACTGTACCAAAATATCATTGCTCATAACTTCTACTCGCCTCATTACTGTATTAGCAGAAAGTTGCATAGATTTTATAGCTGAAACCATCTTGTCTTTATTTCTAAAGTTGGCAAATTACGAATATGCAGCTTCAAAAAAATCCCTGTTTTATCATTTCCCCGTCTTCATAAGGTTTCTTCTTTTGCGCAATTATCTGGGACACATGGTATGATGCTTCAGTTGCAACCTTATTCTTGTCGACTGTTTTTAAAAATATTGTCTGTTGTCCAATTAATTTGTTTTTTAATTGTTTCAATTTTTCCTTTCTGGTGGCAGAATGTAATAGATATGATTTTTCAAAATTCGAATGTACAGTTTTTTGATGCCTCTCAATATTCCCTTTTTTTGGCAACGGAGACAGAAATACTACACAACAAACATATATTTTTGCCTTTAACTTCTGTGAAGAAAAAATATTCTTGCCATTCCAAATAGAAATGGTATATTTTCACCTTCTCACCATAATATTTTTTACTGCTCTCCACTTCGCTATGGACCCAACTTCTGGACGTAGATTACGTGATGTTCGGTTTTAAACTGAGTGCAATGTCGCCACTCAATACGTATTTATCCCATTCTAAGTAAACCAGATCGTTCCCGAATACTAGAACGCTGCGGTTCTAGCCGATCCCTAGCATGGTGACGCTGACGTCAGATCGCTCACCGCAGTGTTGCCACTGCTTGTGTTTATTATGATAATTTGCGAAATTCACGGAGGCTTCCATGATTTTTAACCGTTTGTATTTTTAAAATATAAAATATGTTGTGAGCTACCAGAATTGCCTTTGCGAGCTACCGGTAGCCCGCGATCAACGGATTGGCGACCACTGCTCTACAGCTTCAACAAATTTGTACATTCACAATGGTTTATTTTTAGTTTTGTAATAATACATTGTCCTGGAATATTAAGACAATATTAGTCTGTTAATAATAGTGTCATCTTGTGTGAGTATATTTTCGGAATGAAAGGACTCGGTCTTGTCATAAAGTAAGCCTATCATTCGTATACCGGGCGCTGCTATCATTTTTAATTAACTCTGTGTATAAAAGAGAAATAATTTCTGAGGAAATAACAGAAGAAATTACTTGTTTTATAGCGCAGATAAAACCTACAATTACTAATTAAAGAATATAATCGTCCTTTCTTATGTTACATTTTGATGAAAACATCTTATGGCCGCAGTTATTACTTTTCGGGTTACAAATGTATTTTGTACTGAAAATTCCTTCCTCCTGTTGGAGTGCATTTAGTTATATTATGAAGAATTACTGAAGTTCTAGAGTGGGTCGTCCAAGAAGTAGGTAGTTGCACTGAGAATGCCCTCACAAAACTGCTTATATAACATAAAAACAACAAAGTTAATATCATCCCTGTCACCTTGAGTGAATTCGCTAACGTCGCTGTTTTTGCCCGAAGTTTGCCCCAACTTTTGTTCGAGGAGAAGTTTTAAAGAAACTTTTTTGATGAAAATGGATCGCACAGAGACAATTTTTCTAACTTATTACAACACTCGTTTATCGACGCGGACGTATTAATTTTAATCGTTTCTTACTCGACTGTCACTGCAACTCACACGGGATGGGGAAAAAAAGGAGAAACAAAGCAAAAAAGGATCGCACTCGCGGGGGGGAAGAATGCTGCCCCTCGACTACGGAAGCGCTTAGTGCGTGGTGTTCGGGCTCTTTGTGTTCGATGAAAAATGGTTCCTGATAATTTGACGGAACACGGCGGTGTGCTTAAACAGGATATCAATGGCTTTGTGAAACATCCTGAGTATTATTAATAAAGCATTTATTTTTATTCGTTTTTATTCGTGAAAAGGCAAATACCCAGCAGATTGTGGCGGTTTTAGAGCGATACGTTTTTGTGGTTTCTGAGAGGGTGAAATTAAATAGAGGGATTTGCTTTAATACATTTCAAGGGCTGACCGTGGAAAATTGCTTTTTTTTTATTTCATTATTAATTGTTTTTTTTTTATTTTTATAAAATCGTTCAACGCCTGAATTACACCACGAAGACCAAAACTCATATTGCAGGTTCTCTTTTATATTGCCTTCCATCCATCGCCCGCAGAACTTTGTAAGTCCTTGCATTTTATAAAATAGATTAGTACCTAGAAATTTCACGGACTCTTCGCCTTACGGCGGGAAGTTTCAATACAATTTCCAAAACCCATCTTTCCTGAACACCTTAAGGCGGAAAGTTCTCAAATAAATAATTTTTATTTAATTTTTGATTTCATAAATTTCAGGCGTGTTTGATTTCATTAATCCAATTGAAATGAAAGCTCATCAAAAAGCTCCGGAGGAATCATAAAGGTTCACGGCCGGTTACCTCGTGGTTGGATAACAAAAAATATTTGAATTAATTAAACATTGTTAACTGTGCGTTCGCTCTCAAAGCTTTATTTATTTTGTTCGTTGCGTCGGAGTTAAAATAACTCGATTTTTAGCTTCGTTTAGTGAATTGGTGCTATATCATTTCAACTTCCGGCGAGAGCACGCCAAACACGTCAATTATAAATATAAAAGCAAGTTTCTGATTTTTTTTTTTTGCATTCGCATATTGCAATTTTATTTTTACCGCTTGCTGCTGAGGTGAGGTTTCAATCCAGCGCACGTAAATTGAACGAGAATAATTTTTAAATCAATTTTATAGCTTAAGCTTTAATATTTTATGCTAATTAAAGCGAACATATCCGGCGTAAGATAATTCCAATACATTTTTTATTTTACTTCATTATTTAAAGACAAACGCATTCCAAATTATAATGGCTGCAAGCAACCAACAGTAAAAAAACTCTTTTTTTTTTCTAAATTTTTTTAACTTAAAAAAATGCATTTCTGTTTCAGATCATTTATTTTCTAATTGTAGAATTTAACTGAATAATTTACCGTTTGTTAAGTTAATGAATAGAGTGGAAGAGTAAAAAAAAGATGATTTTTTTTATATAACGTATAAAAGGAACAGTGTCTTTCACAACGTTAATGGAATAATAAAATTTCAGGAATTCTTTTAGAATTCCTGAGTGCAGAAAGTTGTAAAATAGGAATTTACGCGGAACGTATTAAATTTCAAAGCCGTGTTTTATAATTAGGGAAATTGGACGCTTAAAAAGTTCCAAAAGTGGAACTTTTAAGACAGACAAATAATTTTAACTCATTCATTTTTGCCCGCACTTTCTATTACCCGATTTCCATTTCAATCCTGCGAAGACGACCCGAGGAAGCGCTATTTCTATTCGTATTTTTGTAAGCGGTGCAAATTGAATATGACGTACTTTCTTGTTTCAGAATGCTGAAGAGTAACTCGCTTAAAAAAAATTCACCAAAGGTAAGCAAAATTCTGAAGTCCGGTGCAACCGAACGCTAGTTAGCTGCGTTTTAACGAGAGTTGTAGTTAAGGAGCTTTATTATCACCGGAGTGAAAAAAATCCCGAACGTATTTCAGAGTTGGATTTCAGAGGTCCTGGCGAGACGAGGAAAGCATCAATGTTAACTTCCTTCACGTAAAGCGCCGGTTTATTGATCGGGGAACTTCGTTCGTCGTCGGCGGCTAAAGCGCGAAAGCTTCCTCATCAGGCTTTTAACTTATTTTAATTTTTCTTTGGACGATTTTTCAATTGCTCTGACGGCTTTCGTCAATACTTCCTGAATAAACAGATACGCTGCAAACGCGAGAATTTCCTGTTTTCTTATCAGGCGAATTCAAATGCAAACTCTTTTAAACATCTCCGGAGCTTTAGATATAGCTTGAATTATTTGCTCACTTTTATACGTTTATCAATTGATTGCATCCAGTTTCGTGAAGCTTTTTCTTAAGAAATTACAAACGTTTCTTCTAATTCGAAATCCAAACTGTAAAAAATGGAGAAGCATTAAATTCAATATTCTTTTTATATTCTGTAATGCGTTTCGTCTTTGCTCCGTTCAGTCGCTTACGATGCCGATGGTTTGAAATCATAAGCATACTGACCAATGAATATGCGAAGCTGTGTCTGAAGTAATAGCCTCAAGTCATAACAACCCACACCCTCCCACCCTTTGGTTATTCCGCTTTGCAAAGTGTGGTTAGGAAACTCCAATTTACGCTTTGGCGCTTCTATTTCACTTCTCGGTGACAGTTAAAGTAGGTGTGTGTGATTACAGACGTATTCCTTGCTGTTTCATATAAGGACCTCTCGTCAAATACGTAATTAGAGAGCTTTCACAGAGCTTTCACATTCATAAAGGGAAAATACCACCCTAGTTCATTTTATTCCAAAATATATAAGAAAATCAGAATTAGACGGGATCAAAAATTATTCTGAAAGGCTTTATTTTTTCATTCAACATTCATTTGCATTTTACAACAATATTTCTTTCCCTTTTTTGCGTTTATGTCATTTCTATGCTTGATAACAAATTAATGCAAAACAATCTTATGCAAATCTTTTTCAGGATCAATTTGCTCGTCCACTTCTTATAAGAAAGAAAAAAAAATTAGCTCTAAAAGCGTCGCAAAGAAAATATTTCATGCAGCTCTTGAGCTTGAAATACGTAAAAAGGAGCACAAAGTTTTTGAATTATGTTCATATTAAAGTTCGTTATTTATAATTCAGTCTAAAACAGGCAGAGACACCTGTGTTTATATTTCACGACATCCGAGAAGCTCCAAATAAACTTAGAGTCAACTTAAAGCTCAAGCCTGGGTAACAAAGAGCCGATAGAATTTATATCACGATGTGCGCGCGTTTACTTTGAAGCTCCGGGATATTCCGTTTATTTTAATCAAGAAACTGATTTACGAAGTTTCGGCGTTAACTTTTCCTTATACTTATCGCACGCGGAAGCCCGGATTATATAAATTTCAATATTTTAGAGTCGCACGTCAGAGATTTAAAATACTTCCGGTATTAAAGCGTGGATGAATAAGTCTGCCGATTTTTTAAATTGCCACGGAATATATATCGCACAGTAGTTTAGCGAGATATTATTTTAATAAAAACTTCCAGCTATTCCTGCTTTACACCAAACATAAGTTATGCCGTCGTTGGCAGTTGGGGAAACCACTTGGCTTCCATTTATCACTCACTGATGTTGATGTTGATGTTGAAATGCGGACGTACACACTACAAGTGACCTTTGTGATAGTGTAGAATTCCAGTTATAATTTTAATTAATTTTATGATCATCCTCGAAAAGCAGATTTTATTGAAATTTCACTGCCTAAAAACGAACGGTAAACACCAAGAGAGATTTATGAACTCCCATAATTTACCGTTCAAACTTTAGTCAGAGCATCGTGACCCTTTGTCTGCAATTAATCAGTTAGCCTAGGCACTCAGACGGGCAACGTGGATGATGTTAAAGGAAGTGAAGTGGAAAAAATACCTTACACCACGGAATAAACCTTTTATGGTCGCCGGTATTCGCAGATAAATTCGGTTTTGCGTAGCTGTTACAATCGTCGATTTATTGGCGCATAAAACACACCGGCGCGATTCATTGTCTATCGCGCACCCTTAAAACATTTAGCGGCGTTTACGTATTGATTACCGATTATAAATGTCGCGAGTTTTATTATCTCATTTTACGCATTCCATTAAACGCAATCGATCGATCGTTTTTGCTGTTTCGCAGAAGACATGAAGAATACATATACATCGACAAAGCGACGAGACGTGGAAATTCGTTAATGATTTTATGAATAATGCAACGGAATTATACATTGGCGTTAGCTGCATCAAATATTTACATATCTTTGACCGTCTGAATTGGTTTAGTTCTTTGCTTTAGCCCCCGGCTTAAATCCGGAGAGATCCTAATGCCATCACCTTCGCCTAACCCAATTTAAATTTTAACTTTTTTTCTCTCTTTTCCGGACTTTTCAACGCTGAATTACAATTTAAGTTTCTTTGTAAACTTTGTCTTTTAACTTGTCCACTTTTTTAACTGTGCTTCCAAGAGCTTTTAAATATATAATCATGACCACTTGCTCCGAACGCGAGAAACTCGAGAACTTGTAAATGTAATTTAACATTTTAAAATAATTTAAATTACATGTTTTATTCTCATTATCAGCACAAATAAATATAAAAGTATCATTGTATGAAATTGATTACAACGTTATCAAATTTAAATTTCTTCAAAAAGATTTCTGGGTTATTTTCTTTTTCCCAATGATACACAAAGAAAAGACAATGGTATTTGTTAACACGTTTGCAGAATTTATATCTAATGAATAGAAAATGTTTGCGTTTAATTGTAGAATAATGTTTGTACTATGTATTACACATTTTTAAGAAAATCGTGTAACACAAATAATAGTAAATGTGTTACCATAAACTGTGTAAATTAATTTTATAGACAAAATGTAAACATGTTATGTAAATTGTTGAATTAAATACTATACTTCATATAGAAGATTTTTCCATTTATTTAGTAAAAATTAACAAATATATAGTACTATTTAACACAGCATTTGAGAACTAATACAGCAAAGGATAGCAAATTTTACCCAATTGTGCTCTATTTTTATTGATATTGCGAATTATACTCTTTGTGAAAATTAATTAAAATTGTGTAACTGGCAGTATAGAAAGTGTTATACATAATTTTCATCTGGCAAGAAAACTTGATTTTATACTCTTTGTGTTAACAATCACTCAAAATGGATTGCTGGCAGACCTATGCTGAGTACTGAATCAAGATACTCACGAGTACTTTTGATGAATACTGTGTTATAACATTCATGAGTAAAAACTTACGAGTACACATCGGTAAAATTCAAACGAGTACGAGTAGTACCACAGATAATAGAACTAGACAGATGGCTCTTCAAATGTTTTAAAATTGACGCCCCAATTTGGAGACAAACTCGGTGTTAGTTTAGAGACAGCTCACCAAATATGTGGCGGCGCTTCTGTTATCATAGCAGAGTGGAAAACCGAAATCTGTAAATATAAATAAAATTTGTACAAATTCTCTCACTAAGTGGTGTAATGCAAAGTTTAAAACGAGAATTAACAACATATTATAACCGTACATCACATTATCGTGTCCTGGTCCCACTTGAAACGTATTTCTCTGTTACGTAAAAGAGACATCTGGCGGTAAATGAGCCAACTGAGCTTCGGAATTAGCAAACGGTTTATGACAAATGTTCAATTTTCGATTTTATGCAGGCAAGTGACATCTATTGAGTATTTAACAAACTATTTTTAGAGCGTCCAGTCGTTCCTATCTCGTTGGCTATCTGGAGAGATCTATTATCTGTGGTAATACTCATTACTCGCGACGCAAACCTTCGAGGACCAGGCTTAAGTACTTTACAATGCCGGCTAAGACTTGATGTGGTAGGTGTTTCATAAAAGAAAATTCAAAACAGACATGGAATATAAAGTTTTATTTTTCTTATTTTTTATAATTTTTATTAATCATGTAACAATAGTACAAAGGAAAAGAACAAAACAATTTATTTTTTAAATGAAAAAAAAATTAAAATTAATTTTTCAACAGGACAAGTTTTTTAAAATTGCTGTCAGATAACGCATGCCTTCTTGGACTATTAATAATGGTAACGAAAGAAAACAGACGTTCCACGGGGGCAGATGAAGGTACAGGTGTATTGAACTTTATAAATACTTTCTTATGGGTTGGTAATTCCTAATCATTAATTGTTGAATAGATGGCAAAGACACTTCTTTATTGCAGGATTTTTTGATAATTTGAAACAAACGAAGCTTAAATTGAACTGCAGCAATGACGGCATTATTTATCGTATTTTCAAGCGTAAAGAAAGCAGAAAATCGTGTCTGTATTCCATCTAAGCAAGCTTTAGGCTCAAATTCAGAAACATCACTCACACTCCACTCCCACTCAAGTTGACAGTTCGATGTTAATTTCAAATTCAGAAAAGCTTTAATTTTCATTTTAATGATTTTTTTTATCTTTCTATCGTAAATCACTGATGATCAAAGTACCTATACTGATCATAAACTTGATTATACGAGTAAATATAAAAGCAATTTTCAATTTCAAATAACAGTTTGAGTGTGAGTGGAGTGCTCTCTTCACTCAAGTGTGGTTTCTGAATTTGGGCCTTAATTATAGGTATTACGAATTTGAAGTTTTTTAGTAATAACTTTTCTAACTTATTTTTCAAGGACGCTAAACATGGTATCAATAAGCCATAAAAGGTACTATCTTCTCCTTGTAACACATCCAGTGTTGCTGGCATTGGTTCCATAACCACAGTATATTCTTCAGGATATAGTAATTCATTTTCACTTAAACTATTTTTCAATCCAAGTGCTTGAAAAAGTGAGTCGAATTTTTCCTTGCTTTTTAAAATCTGTTTTATTGAATCGTAGTATGAATTCCAACGCGTTATTCAAGGATAACGCAAAGTATGACCAAGAGTCTCCTCTGCTGACTTTGGAAATGAAGCCTTTTTCCATACCAACGTGCATTTAGCCATAGCTTGCATATGTCTAGAGTTTATTGATATTTTTCCTTTAATTACTTTATTGCAGTCACTTGTGCAAATTAAATTAATCGTATGACTGGCACATCTAAAATGAACTGGTAATCTGAAAATACGTGTACGATCCTCTCCATCGTCACTGCCAACGTTTATAAAAGTTATTTCTTTAATATCTTCATCGGAACTGTCACATCTCATTACTTCTTTGTCATCTATGTCAGTAGTACAAATTTCCACGTCATCTAGTAATGCTTGTGGAGGCAAGGTTACGCCAAACTCTTTAAATGCTTTCACAAAATTGGAACCATTGTCTGTAGCCGTAACTACTATTTTGTTCATCTATATACCATACTTGATATGTACATCTTCTAAAATGTCGGCAATTCTATCGTATGAGTGAGTACCCTTGTATCGCTGACAGCCAAAGGCAATCGAATGACTTTCAAGTCATCGTCTATCCAGTGACACGTTACTCTAAAAAAGCTCTTCCCTTTGCCTGACCAAATATCTGCTGTTGTGCAAATAATGAGACACTGTAAATCTATTTTAATTTTAGATTGCCTTTCCTGGAAAATATTTTCAATTCGTCTAGTAAGAGTTTTTCTAGAAAGTATATCCAAATTGCAGCCTACGAATAATGCTCTAAAACTAGGATGCTCTACAATGGATAATGGAGACATGGTGTCTACCACAAACTTTGTAACTCTGTTTTCAAAAATTTTCTGATTACATCTTTGTTGTGTGATTATGGTTGTGAATTGAGTTTGTTTTTGAAGTTTTTGTGTACTTGACTGGCCTGCATCGGCATCCTTGGTTGAAGCTTTTGACAGAATGTTTGTCTTTTTAGTAGCCTGTTTTCTCTTCTTGTAATCTAAGTATTCGGTAGGTTTATTTTGGTGTAATTTCTTTAAATGTTTAATAAAGTTTGTTGTAGTTATTGCGGATCCTTTAATTTTAGTTGTCTTTGGTGTACAACTTTTACATATTGCTTCAATATGATTAACATCTACTACATTAATTACTTCAAAATATGTGCCATCAAGAACAGCGCTGTTGTTTAGTCTTGTTTGAAGATTTTCTTCTTTATCGTCTAGGTTACAAATTTTCGCAGATTTTCCTACACTAAGCTTTGGACGTTTTCTTTTGGTATTTTGAGTGTCAATATTACTATCGTTGATGTTAGTTTTACTGGTCTTAGCACTTTTTGTAGGTGGTTGATATTCCACATCAGAGTCTGTAGGATAAGGATCGCGAACAGAAGCAGAACCGTACTATTATTACTGTTAAGCACAATGAAGATTTAAAACGAGCACAGAATGGATACACTGTAAACGGACTACAAACGTTGTCAATTGACAAACGAAATCAACCGAATCTACGATGGAAGCCAAATGTATTCGTCTGATTTGCAATAAACCTGTTCGAAATTGAACCTTGTTGATATGTCCGTTAAGATTAATTTGCCATTTCGGTATGCGCGTACATTGTTGTTACCAGTAGGAGTTGGACACTCAAATTGTGGTTTTGGACGTTGAAATTTGTTCTGCACATTTACTATTAACACATTAATAACAAAAAGTCCAAATGTGGTCGCTGCGTTATTTAAGTAACGATGCGCATTTGTGACTTAAATATATCAGGAATGGCGGAAGTACTAACAAAAATGTACGCGTTATAATACTCGTAAATGCGACGAGTACCTATTACTTGCAATAATTATCACGAGTACGAGTAACGAATACTGAAAAAATGTACTCGTGAGTACTTTTAAATGAGTAATTTCTGTACTCGAATTCCAATACAAAGTAAAACTTCGAGTACTTGCCCAGATCTGGTTTGAAAATTTTATAGTAATTCTGTACAGATTTCTACGGAAGAAGATCATAGCTGAGTACTCGGAGCCGTTGATGAATTTTAACTCACAATCGGGCAACTAAAGATGTGGCTTCGACCTTGTCTTGATATGTGCAGATCTTGTGAAGAAATTCACAGGCTGGAATACGGCAGGTTTCATTCGACACTTCCTCCCTCCAAAATTCCGGCTTGGATCATCTTTAAACATACAATTTAAAATATGTAATAAAAAGCATGTTAAAAAAGTGTATGAAAGCAACAAGTACACTTAACCTTTAAACAAAAGATTTAGGAACAAATAATTTTAATCAATAAAGATACTCGTGACTATTTTAGAACCTCGAAAATGAAATGACCTATTTCCTATTAATTCACCTCATCATTTTTAATAAACTTGATGCCTCTTTAACTGAAAACTAGTTTATATTGAGCAGCGACTGCATAATTTACTGAAACTGTCGAACCATCCCAAACTGAATTATGTTTCCGTTCATATTAAATTGGCAGCGATCCATTGCTTTCTATATCTAATTGATGTTAAATTCAACTAAACAAACACAAATAGTCATTATTGTTACAAACAAAAATTGTTAAGAAAGAATTTTTATTTGAGCAGCGTTTATCTTGATTTATTTATAAACATAAGTAATTAACTGCGAACATGCGAAGAACCCAAAAGTGTTCGTATATTTTCATTGAAATTAAACGAAAGAAAAAGGTTATGCCCTAAATCAAAAGAAATCGCATATTTATAGACAAATATGTACGTTATTGAAGTATAAACAAATATATTTGTAAATAACTAATAACATAGCAATGTTCGTGCTTTTCTCTAAGAGCCATTTCCTACACAGGCTCTGTACCTATGCATAAATATTTAAAGGCAGTAAAAAGGGGACATGCACAGAGAAAAGAACAAAGGTAGAATTTATATCTACAAATTGTGACTAAAATGAAGACACCTACAATAAATATAAAATGCTTACATTTGATTGTTGAATAATGTTTGTAGTAAAAAATTGCACGATTCTATTACAGTTTTACACTTGTACAACAAAATGTGAAAATAAATTCTTCACAGTCTGCTGTAGTAAACTTTTACATAAGTGTAGAATATTATACAACAAAGTATAAAACTTTATCTTCACACTTACGGGAATTTATTGTAGTATGAAAGGCAAAATGGAGCAATAAATTTGTTACCAACAAATGTAAACTTTTTTAAGTTAAAAATATATCTGAATTATTTTAAAAATTTTCAACAATTGTGTTAATAATTTCTCCATCTCCGTTTTACACAATATTGTGTAAAATCTCATTTATCCTTTTTCTCTGTGTAATTTATTAAAAGTTCTTGAACTTAAAGTGTTATTTTAACTAATTATAACAGTTATTAATATAGGAAAATTACCTAGCAGGTAATTTGTTCGTGATGTAAAGTTAACGCGCACAATTATATCTATAATTTAGAATTTTTTTTTCGATGCCGCATATTATAACGAGCTTTTCGTTTAAGTCCACTCAAGAAATTACTGTAATTTAGTAAAACGCTTGGAAGGTATAATGCGCGGATATATAATTTAAATATTAATACCGAAAGAGTCGGGACCGTGCTTCAACCCTGGATATAATAATGACGTTAACATCCGTTGCGGTATCGCGTTACACGTTATTAAAAACTACACATGGTACCATCTTGGTAGGTTGTTTTCGATGCAGCGATCTACACGGTGCCTTACCGTTGTTTAAATAAGTACATAGTTTTAATATGTTGGCAGCCTTTGCTGACGTACAGTAAGAATCTAATTCAGTGCACGTTACGTTTTTGTCGTCTGCATATGGAACACGTACGCTTTGATGTACTAAACATGTCTTCGTTTTTTTGTTTCTTTAGGGAGTATGAATTATTATTATTTCAGCTGATTACATAATAAGATATTGCTCTACCCGAAAACGTTACTTTGTATTATTATCATTATTAAAGTGATCGCTATCGTTTTGACTTGTGCTTAAAAGTTTCCAAAAGAAAAAATTAATTGCATTTGACATACGTTTAAGATGTATAAAAAAAGAACACACTTATGGTTAAATAAAAGTACTTAAGTAAAATATGCAGCATTCTACTGATTCTAAAACTGATAGTTATGCGAATAATGAATACATTTGCTTTCCACATATTTCTTTTTACAAAATCCTGTAACAGACATTTACACATTGATTTCATATTGATTTTGATGTTTTATGAAGTGAGCTTGCCAATTTAAAAATAGTTTTGAAAACCAGCTGTAATAAGAATGCTCATCCAACCAGAAAGCAACTTGTTTTTTTTTTTTAGTTTGGCGGATGCGGTGCTGCTGCGCAACTGAATCGAACGAACTCTGACGTAATAATTTCCAATGGAAAATATATCCATTAAAAACGGTAATAACTTGGAAGTGATGACTGGCAAATCCTGAACGGACTTAATGTCGAAACTCTTACAGTTCATTTGCCGGATTCGATGTCGATCGCCCTGTTTACACTTGATGAGATGCAATTTCGGATTTAATTTCAAATTATTTCGACTCGTCACATTACGTCCGGCGAAAAATTTGCTTCCGCATCGTCGTCCTTTTTTTTGCCCCATTCGAATGCCTGCGAATTAGAATCGAATCTGAAGCATTTTCGTTTTGAACTCCACAAGGAAAACGTTAAGATGTTTATTTAGCTTTTGTTATTCAATAGAACTGCTTTGATGTAAACTGTGTAATGCGACAACATCTGTACTTGCATCAGTCCAGATGTAACTTCTACCAAGTGTTTATAATTTAACACCGAATATGTAAGGAAAAGGAGGAGATGTTATTTTAAGAAGTTGGCAAAATAAACATCGAATAAATTATAAATGAAACGTGAAATGCTCGTCGTCATTAATTTTAATATAAAAATAGAAATTAGACTTAGAAACAATGTATACAAAGGAGGGACTAAATTTAGAAGCGTAAAAAGGTTGTGATTTAGAAATGACGACGACGTTACAATAGCGCGCACCGCCAGATGCGTAATTATGTGAAGCATTTAAAAAAGTGTCATTAACTTCCAACAGCTTTTATACGAATGCGTCCCTTAATTAATTAACGTCCGTCTACGAGATTTCCGGGATGTAAAACTGACAGCAGCAGAATTTTGCAATTTAAAGCAACTATTGCACAAGTAATAAACTTTCCACTTGCATTACCTTGCTCATTTACATTGACGTTCGTTAATTTAAACCAGTCAAGCTTTACAATTGCATCTAATCGATAAGACATCGCCTCAAAAAAAAAAAACGTTGCAAAATATAATTAATTTGAAAAACAAAGGTATATATAAATAAAAGATCAGGACACCCCATCGAAGACCTGTAATCGATGTAATAAAGGGCCATTACGCTAACCAGTTTTTGCATAGATTCAGAAGGAGATAAGTATAAATAAGGTGTAAACGTTTGGCATGCACTGATCTTGAATATGCGTGTCTTCGCCCCCCTGTATCGTGATGCATGGAGCCCCTCGCTAATATATTCTCGTTTTCGAGATTAAGATCTTTACCACAGACCCATTATGTACGTTTGAAAATTTATATGATGTGCATATTTGAAATATGTAATTCATGGTAGGTGTAAGTATAACTAATAACCAGCGCCTTAATGCGTTCTGTTTTGATTCTTTTTTATTTCTAGGGGGGTCAACTGTTATTAACGTAAATCATCGGCTAATGGGCTCTAAATTTGTATGATTAATGCACCTAAGATAACTAATACGCGCTCTTGACACGCTATTAGTGTTGCTGATAGCCAATTTTAAAGGTCCGAAGTAATTAAATAAATAAATTGAAGCACTGAACGGTACGCCTACTCGTCAAGTATTCAGATCTCTCTATCAATATAGGGGGGTTATTGAATTCATCATTGTTCTATTAGGTACTTTTTATTGTTGCCTTTGTAGAACTAATTAACTCAGTTGTATCAGACGAGAATTTATTTTGTAGCCTAAAAAAAAATTAAAATTAAAATTCAGCTTGCGTCGAACGAACGAACTTCGAAATAGTGCCTGCGCGAAGTATTAATTTTCTGTAACATCATTAATAATCTCTAACATACAAACACAATTTATCTGAACTGTCGGCATAAAAGCATATTTATTATAAATACGTACAACGAATTTATTAGAAAGCGTAGAGAGTTCAGAAGTAAAATACATTTATCACTTCGCATCGAAAATCACATGAAATTTACACGTCAATGTTTGACAGGCCGAATTAAAAATGATTCCGTCGCCCATTATGTTCGGGGGGCGCAAATTTTGCTTCATCATTGTAAAACGTCTTCTAAGGGAAGACGTCTTCTTATTCAACACACCGCATTTTAATATTGTGATATTATTTAGCGCATCAAATTTATCACAGGAAATAGACGATTTGACGGACTTTAAAATGTTTACCGGGCGTAACTTTTTTTATTTTAGTTCGTGTATTAAACATATATGAAAATAACATTTTTTATCGTCGATTAGAGCCAATTTGAAAGTAATGAAATAAATTGTTCGAAAAGTCGTGCAAAGTAATTGTTAGGAGGCCGGCCTAATGATAGTTATTACACGAATGATCCGTTTACGAAAAATTCTTCAAAATCACAGCTGCAGAATGAAATTCGGGGGCCTCGTTAAAATTTCTCGTTTACTTACTACTGGCTCCGAGCCTTGTAATTACTGAACACTGGGAGTAAATAAGAATGTGTGCTATTAATACCGACCAAGGCTATTATTATTACCCCGTAAGTCAGAAATATTTTATCAGAGGAATTATAATTACAGCTAACGTTGGTTGCGATGAAGACTTGGAATTTTTATTCTTAAACACACTAGGTCACGACTAAAGTAACGGAAGTTTCATAATTCATTAACTTCTGACCTATCGATGCTTACACACATAAAAAATTTGGCGATAAATTGTTATCCTCCTGTTATTATCTTTTTCCGGTTAAAATACGTCTAAAGCTAAGTGTTAAATGAAAAGGTAAAATCATTTTATAAGCTCAACTCCTTTTTAACACCGAAAAGTAAACATGTGAATTCTCTCCGGTTAAGTTTCTAAATACTCGGGGTAATTTTATAAAAATAAAAAACATAAAAAATATTCTATAGGTAGGTATACCAATTTATCTAATCTATGTTACCATAACATTTTAAACAAGAAAACTGCAATCTATTTCTTCTCAAAGAAGTAACTGATTTTAAGACTTTTACTATCTAGTCTTTTTATATTAAACATTCATCTTTGATAACAGTTCCCCATTTTTTCGAAAGTGACTTTTCTTAAAAAATTAACAAGGTACATTTCAGTTTTATCGATTATTATTTCTGTCACATAGCCTACATATAATTTATAATACTTAATTAACAAAAATGTACCAGTTTGAATGTCACTGCTCTCTTCTTTCTCACATTCATCGTCTTCAGTGGCTTCAATCTCCTCGTCATATTCTTCATTGTCTCCATCTTCTTCCATAATCTCGTCATCGTTTAAGCTTGGTTTTTCCTCTTCTCTCAGATCTGTAACACATACTCCTTTGCCAGCAGATACATTTAATTTTTCCCCCATTTTTTAGAGCTGGTTGTTTCCTTAGAAGCAACTCTGCTTTCCTTCAGAAATTCTTTGAGTGTATTCGTCCAATTGTTCTCAGTCGGCTCTTGTACTTTTGTATCCGGAAGTTTGCTTAGTACATAGCTTGGGTTTAAGGGCACGATCCGGCAGGCTCTAAATCAAGATTTAATATTTATATCCAAAGTTGTGCCAATTTTTTCGACAGCACTTTTGAAGAGGCAGTGAAATTCCGATTTGAAAAACATTCTGTTTCCAGTTTATGAGAATTGTGCGCCATGACTTTTTCATTGGTGCAAAAAAAGGCTACATCTAACGGCTGCAGAAGGTGAGTGACATTGGGAGATAATAAGACAAATTCGATATCGTTTGCTTGACAACGTTCTAGGACATGAAGTGAAACAATATTTTTTTACCATCAAAATTCTTGAAATATGGCAATGCTATTTTATCAAACCAGTTTTCAAAGGTCGGACCATCGAACCAACCCGATTTTATTCTGTTATAGACGGCTCCCTCAATCCCTCCTTCTACCCAAGTAGGATACAGATGGGCAGATTTGTATACGGCGTATGGTGGCAACATTACTCCTGAGGCACTAATAGCCATCATAACGGATATGCTACTCTTGCTAGAATCCATTATGCGCTCAATTCTTTTGGATCCCCGTCTGCAAATTACTTTTATTCGCCCGGGATCGTCCGTAATATTACTTTCGTCATAGTTCACAACATTAGACGGAAGAACATTCTTCAGTGTTTCAGTCAAATTTGTAAAATAATTTCCTTAGCTCTACATATTTTGGGCAAAGCGCTCAGTCAATATTTTATTTCTTCCGAGAAATTTATAGAACCACTCCGCTCCCAGGAGATTCTCTTTAAAACCTTTCACATCTAGGTACACATTTTCTATCTAAATAATTCTTGACCCCCCCCTCCGTATATCATAACGAGTCATGGGAAACCTCCATTCACTAGACACCTTAATACCCTCTGTCAATATTTCTCCTCATTTGGTGACAATGTCGGTTGACCACCCTGCTTTTTGTTGTGCCTCTTTTTAATCTTATCATTTAAAGTTGACCGTGGGATATAACATTCAGCTTTTCTTTTTTAGACTTTATATCAGAAATTGCTTTATTCAAGTTTTCCTTAGTGTAAACTGTACACCTAATATCTTTTTATATACGTGAACCATTGTGTCCGAGTTCCCCCCGCTTACAGGTATTTGTTTATATTTTCGTATATCAAAAAACAAGTAACAATAATTAAATTATTTTCAGTATATAGGTTAACAATAAGATATTGAATCCCATGGTACTAGAATTAACATGTCAACTCCGAAGTCTTTTTGTCTACAAGAATTTTTTAAACTATTTCAAATTGATCGAAAAAACTGACCTTGCAAGGGTACTCCCAGAAATACCCGACCTGATGCATAGATGGCGTTTGTTGGCAAAAAAAATATTATAGTCGAAAGTACGAACCTTCTGAAGCTCAAGTTTCAAAGTTGAAGACGATGCGTTGTTTAGTATTTGTTTGACAGCTATCAACAATGAATGCTCTCAGTGAATTTGTAAACATGGAAAAACTTGGTCATCATTAGGTGATACAATACTTTCACTTGAAAGATTTCAGTCTAACTAATATCAAAGTCGAATTAGATTCTACACTGGACGAGTCTGCTCCTTCATTTACAACAGTAAAATATTGGGTGGCAAAGTTTAAACGAGGCCGTACGAGCTGCTAAGACGAACATCGCAGTGGTCGGCCAAATGAAGTAACCACGCCAGAAATGGTAAAAATATCCAAAAATGTATTGAATGACCATCGATTGAAAGTGCGCGAAATAGCAGAGATGGTAGGCATTTCAGAAAGTGCTATACATCGCATATTGACCGAAAATTTGGGCACGAGAAAGCTGTGTGCAAGGTGGATGTCGCGTTTGCTCACAGTGGAACAAAAACTGCGTCATGAAGATTTTTCATTGGAGTGTTTGGTGATGTTTAAGAGCAATAAACCCGAGTTTCTGCGTCGATTCATAACCATGGATGAAACATGGATCCACCACTTCACACCTGAGACGAGAGAACAGTCGAAACAATGGACTCAAAAGGGAGAATCTGCTCCAAAGAAGGCGAAGACAGTTACATGCACTGGCAAGGTTATGGCGTCTGTTTTTTTGGAATGCGCGTGGTATCATTTTCATTGATTGTCTTAAAAAAGGAGAAACCATCAACAATGAGTACTATGCGAACTTGTTGGAACGTTTGAGTGATGAAATCAAGAGAAAACGGCCGCATTTGGCGAAAAAGGAATTGTGGTTTCATCACGACACCAGACCACACGTCCATCATCACGATGGCCAAAATCAATGAATTAAAGTTCGAATTACTTCCTTACGCATCCTACTCGCCAGATTTAGCCCCGTCAGATTATTTTCTCTTTCCAAATTTGAAAAAATGGCTCGGTGGTGCTAATAATGAAGAGGTGAAATCTACGGCTGACGAATATTTTGAAGAGCTCGACACCTCTCATTATAAGAACGGTACCGAAGCTATTGAACATCGTTGGGAAAAGTATATCGCGTTGAAAGAAGACTTTATTTAGAAATATAGATGTTTTTTTCCAAAATTTTTGTGTTTTCTTTGTTAGATCGAGTACTTCTGGGACTACCCTCGTAAGATGTAGTTCTGCAACGTTCGTATTTGTCGCTCGGGGATAACACAAACCTACCCATATAATCTGCAGACATTAACTGACCTATTGAAAAAAATCCCTATGTTTTAGTCTACATATGGATATGGATGAATTAATCCATTTGCGCAATGTGCCGTGTCCGAATTGTCCCTTAATATCCGAATTCACCCCAGATGAAAGTATCTATCATTCGTTAATTCAATAAGTAGGAGATCAGTTATTCTAAATAGTAAAATATTCTACCTGCGTTGGTCAAAGTCATCGCCGTATTTAATTCTAAAGTAAACGTGTTACCATAAAGATTTTAGTTCATACTTATTTACTTTTCATCTATTGGTAAATTCTGATGCATGATGGAAGGGATTGATTGACGTTCTCATTATAAGTTGTGATTAGTATATGCCCACCAACTGCGGTGAATGCTTGCTTTAGTATGGAACCGTCATTTTATTTGCGCATTAAATATAATAACAACAAAAAGTGGGTAAAAATACGAGTTTTATTTACTAAGGAATATTGACAAGGCCTTACTCCACTTCCCTCCGGATGGCTTAATATTCGAACGCAAGAAGGAATTCATTTATTTCCACACAAAAAATAAGGGATAAAAGATGCAACATTAAGAAAAGTGTATACCTCTCTTTGGAATAGTTAAAATATAAGTTAAGAGACAAGTGATTGTCCAAACAGTAAAGATTCGTTCATTTTCTGGATAATACTATCTTCTTTAGGGATAGAACTGCTTGACGCTTTCTGGATAATACTAATTTCGTTAGGGATACAAACTACTACCTCAGGAGTTAAGTCTCTCTCTTTTCCTGAATGATATTAACTCCTTGAAAGAAAGAAATAACTACCACTTTTGAAGACAACATTGACACTTTTTAAAATTAAACATCCTAACTCCATTTATCTCAACAAAAGAAAATTTTAGAATTAACTCCAGATGTTTATGTGTGCACTGAATGATTCACTGAAACATTATCTAAAAATCGTAGTGAAGTTCTTTTATTTAAAAAAAAATGGTAAAAAACTTAAATTTAAATAAAATAGAATCAAATAAATAGATACGGCAGCCTAAAATTTTCAGTATTCAAATATTTGCCAATTTCTAAATTGATTCCTTCGTTAAAACGTTAGATTGGGTAGAAGCCACGAAATATTCGTTCAAAGTTCATTACTATTAATGTTATCGATATAAATACATACATTTTAGACTCTTAACGTGCGCAGTATACGAGCTTATTTAGAAACACAAAAGCAGTGCTTTTAACGGTTCGGCTCTTACAACACAGCGCATAATTCCAAAGTGCAGCTCCGCTTGTGAATAATAATAAATTTGCATCAGTGAATCGTAACGTTGAGCCCATCAAAGGCACGAACAAAATCTCTCCTCAATTAGTGAGGGGTATTATATTATAATATCCTAATGGACACTAGTGTCGATTAGGAACTTAATATGGCCAATTAAATACGACTGATGCGGTCATCTCTATGACAACCTTTGGGTAATTATCTTTAATTGTTTAAATATTTATACAGACTTTGTTTAAAAGTTTTCAATCTGGAGTTAATTCTAACACTTTTTCAACTCCTTTTCGGTGCTCCCTCGCGTCCACTGGTGTTAAAACAAACGGAGTTAGGATGTTTCACTTCAAAAAGTGTTAATGTTGTCTTTAAAAGTAGCATTTTAATTCTTGCAGAAGGACTTAATACACTATTCAAAATAATTAACGCAAAAGATAATATTTTAGAAGATTTAGAGAATGGATATGAAATAATATAGTTTGATATTAATCTTTTATTGACAAAATTTTAATTTAACGTGAAATAAACAATAAATTCATGAAAAAATGAAAACTAAACATTGAAAAACAAATTAATACTAAAAACAAATTGTGTTCTATACAATTCAGATCCGGAGACTCCGCTGGCCAGCCGATTTGGTTGATACCAACATCGTTTAGGTACTCGTGTACTATTCTCGCAGTGTGGGGACGAGCATTATCCTGCACTAACTGGAATGCATCACCAATAAATGGGGCAAGAGGCACGACATACTCTTGTAAGATGTCCCTTATGTACCTATCTGCAGTTAGAGTTCCGTTAGCTAACACATACAAATCGGTACAACCATGAAAGTTAATGCCACCCCATACTATTACACCACCTCCGCCGAATGTATCCAATTGCCGGATATTGCACTGTGCAAAACGCGTACGTGGGGTTCTCCATACTCTTGCCCTGCGATCATTAGTGCTTAGGGTACAACGAAACTCATCCCTAAAGAGAACAACGCTCCAATCTTCAGGGGTCAAGGCAACGTGTTCCCTTGCGAATGCAAGACGTCTTATATGATGTTCCCTGGTCAAACGAGGGCCTGTAGCAGGACGCCTTGCTCTTAAGTGATGTTCGTGGAGGCGATTTCTAATGGTCTAACCAGATACCCTAATGTTATGGACTCGCCGAAGGTCATTTTGCAATCTTCTCGCAGTAACAGTACGACACCGTAGCGCTGAAATTCTAATAAAACGATCCTGTACTACTGTTGTGCTTCTTGATCGACCTTGTCCTCGACTTCTAGTAAATCGGTCTTCCTCTAGATATCTGGATAACTGTTGATTGCTTCACACCCAGGATTTCAGCAACCCAACTTTGTGTATGGCCTTCTTCTATGAGTCGAACGACTAATCGCGCTTCAGCTTCTTCGAAATTTTGTGAAGCACGCCCATCATTATTTGCCATTATCAAATTCAATAAAAACAAAATTTTAACTGCTTTGAGATAAAATAAGGTTTCTTCATAACAAGGAAAAAACTACAAGAAATGGTTTTATCACTCGAATGAATCAAAATAAGAAGAAATAATAAAACATGTCAAATTTAAACGTTTAGTTTAATTTAGATTGATTATCTGTATCCGTGGCCCGTATTCACAATATGCGTTAATTATTTTGAGTAGTGTATTATCCTGGAAAAGAGAGAGACTTAACTTCTGAGGTGGTAGTTTGTATTCCTAAAGGAATTAGTATTATCCAGAAAGTGTCTATCCATAAAAGAGTTGGTATTACCCAGAAAATGCAAGAATCTTTACTGTTGGGGTAATCACTTGTATCATAATTTATATTTTAACTACTCCAAAGAGACGAATGCTTTTTTTTTAATATAGCGTCTTTTATCCCTTGTTCTTTTGTGGAAATATTTGAATTCCTTATTGCTCTAGAATACTAAGTTTATCTGGAAGAAGTGGAATAAAAATGTTCATAAGGCCTTCCCAATATTCTTCAGTAAATAAAGTTTGAATCAGTTATTATATCAATATTTTTTACACACTTTTTGTTGCTATTGTATTTAATGCGCAAATACAGTGACGGTTCCATTGTAAAGCAAGCATTCACCGCGGTTGGAAGGCAACTACTAGTCATAACTTGTAATGAGAACGTCAGTCCCTTTTCCTCGTACGTCAGGATTTACCAGTAGACGAAAAGTAAATAAATGTGAACTAACACCTTTAGAATAACATTACTTTTTTGGATTAAATACGGTGATGACTTTCACCTATGCAGGGAGAATATTTTACTATTTAGTGTAATTAAAGAATTATGGGTAATACATTCACTGTATGTACAGGAACTGAGCTTATCCTTATCGGAGTAAAATAATTTCACTTTTTTTATCACTGTTAGACGCATTTTAATTACGAAAATATAACAATAACTCTTAAGTTGTTAAGCAACACCGATTAGGTGGACAACAATTTATCCCAAATAAATCTATAGAATCGAGAACAAAAGAAAATTTTCTTAAAACCATTTGGTTACAGGTAAGAATATTAATGGCATTGTTTTAAGATGAAAAGAAAGAATAGATCGGGACAGCTAACTGATTTGCATATTATATTAAGCAGCTTTATCTTTCTGTCTATTTTGTTAATTTCGCGGAAAATTAAATAAATGGAACCGTCTCTCGCAGATTATAATTGAAATATTAATGTCAGCCTCAAACATTTAATTTCCTCCCGCTTTAAAAAATGCAGAAGAATTACAGACCGCTCTCCTGATGATGAAGACTGCGCTTACTTTATTTAGTATTCATTGCATATTATATAATGGCCTTCATTGCGCAAAAGTTCCTGCAGTGCTAGTACCTGCCTTCATTATACCAACGCGATAATAAGACATTTGCGGATTGCTAATTGCATATATTTTTAATTGCTCTCATTCGTATTCCTCGCTGCTCCTTTTAAGATAACTTAATTTATGTTCTGCTGAATCCTTGCATCTTGCTAATTATTTTAATTCTAACTCGTTTACGGGGGCGAGTAAATAAATACCCCTAACGCAATATAACCTCGTGCATTAGCATTAAAATTCTCCCTCACTTTTCTGGATCATCTACAGAATAAGATTAGGGTTGATCTTAGCTACCTTACACACCCTTCTAGATAAAATAATTTTTGTGTTCAACTTTTCATTTCAAATGCTTTTCGAGCACTACAATAAATAACTTGTCGTTATTGTCCTTAAGAAAATTCTAATTATAAAAGTTTTTTGTGTGAATTTCTTGTACCGGTTCGTACTAATCAGTAAGGTCCAAATTTTTTCTTTTTTTTTTTGTTAATTTGTCTCATTAATTCTGCGGTAGCGAAACGCTTTTAAAACTGCCGTAATTAACGAACTCACATTGGACATTTCTTTCGTGGCATTCCCCGTAATTGATGAATCAAATTATAGGAGAGCCCGTTTAAATATTTCATAAGTTTTGAGAACTGGTTGCAGGTTTCCGTGTATACTGCATAAATTTAATTTCACGCTAATGATGGCGATAAATTCGGGACCCGTCCGCCTGAGCGCTTTCACACCTCGCCGTTTTTTTTTTTCCCACCCCGAAATTTTTACGTTTCCGCAGTTCGACGAATCGCTTTTAATTACTGAAATTTTACACGCGTTTAAAATAGAATAACAACGACCGGTTTATGTTAATTTCCAGTGCGGCAATTATGATATGATAATTTTTAGTTTTAATAACGTTTAATCGACAATTTATTTCGAGTTAATTATAATCTCTGAAACGAGCTACTATGGGCGGATACTCTTAAAAGAATTTTAATTTAATCAGTAAGTTCATGTTTCAGGTTTTCATATGCCGAGACAGGAAATTTTGCCGTTTCATCTTGTTATATTTATATCTTTATTTTGATACTTCAGCACCGCTGCTTGAAGCCAATTATCGACATCGTTGTTCATAGATTAAATCTTAACTACCTTTTTTTTTTATACACTATCCACTTAATTACAATATTCAAACATGACGACAAAAGCAGAAAAGCATTCTCATTGTAAATGCTGTGTTTTATAAACGTCGTCGAAAGATAAATACTTTTTCAAAGTAAAGAAAACCTCTTAAATTTAACATGAAATTTTGACGATGTCACATTCAGGACGACAGTTGTCAATTCTAGCAATCTTCCGTCTATAGACGATGTACCTACATATGTATGTGTGCTTGTCTGTTCCGTCTGTGTTTCACTTCGCTTTTCTCATAAATTATGAGCACACCATCATTTATTAATAATCCTAGTTCCCTGATACTGCGCTATTTGTACTTGTGTGTTCGATAAACCCGAGCGACGGTTTCCGTCCTTCCAGTACATACAAACAGCGGCGTCGTTTTAGTGATTATTGCTCTGTATATTAAACTGAGAGAACAAATAAATAAATAACCTATCATATTTGTTGTAAAATTGAATATAAAGCAATTTGAAACGATTTCACATCCAAACACTTGAAGTACCTATATATAAGGGTCCAAATACACGGAACACTTACACTTAACCTAGATTAACCATCAAAGACACTCGAAACAAACTAGACAAATATTTTTTTAACCTGCAATTTGTTTCGTTGTGTGGTGCGTTATATAAGTGAGAGAATTATTCGATAGTTCACTAACGAAATGTCGCGTGTAAAAACACTGCATTTGACGCATTGAGGTTAAAAGAGCGGAAATACATAAGAGAGCTTGTCAACATTCCGCAGCAACATAAACTCGGATGCGAATGCGTTCCTATACAGTGAAATTCATAATTTTTAAGAGTGACAAGACATTTTTCTCTTTGATGACATGCAACGGAACTTAGGGGGAAAAATGGAACAGAATGTATTCATTATTTTTATGCACTCAAAAATAAATGAAGAACTATTTACTGTTCATGTCTGGAATTATAATATTTTTTTTCCAGTCCCCGGCGGCGCCGTTCCTTTTATATTTTTGCGTGTCAATAGCTTCTTCTTTTGGCTTAAAACTAGTTTGGATATCTTATACGAAATTAATATATTATTTAAAAGCAGATCGAGCACCATTTTTTAGTGACTTCTCAAATCGTTGCTGGCTCCACATCAAGCTCTTACATTTTAAAGTTGTCCGTGTATTCAGGCCTTTGTTTTTACTACGACTGGAACAATGTTTTCTGAAATCCCTCAAAAGGTGTAATAATTATTTATTTCTGAAACGTAAGCCGCAGAAATTCATTGACGGCCTTGTTCGCAGGATCACCTTTTTTTTATCTAAGAAATAAAACTCGCCGTGTCCCAAGTATCAGTTTTATCCGTCATTCGAGCTTTCAATTAATTGTGTCTTCTCATATTTATTCGTTGGGGTAAAAATTTTGTTTATTTTCTGCGAAGTAAAAGAAGCAAACGTGAACCTTATTCCGATTTTTTTTTATCAAATCGAAAGGACCTCTGTCTGTAAATAAAACTTGGTTTCCTTGGAAGGGCAGGGCATGAACATCAGTATTTTTTCGTTATAATAAAAGTTTAAATTTTATTTTAGCATTTATATTTTAGGTAAAAAATTGGCCACGACCTAAACCGTATAATAATATACTTAGAAAAAAATTCTGAGTTGGTTTTATTTAGCACGAAAAAGGAATTTAGTTTTGTTGTTAATAAAAGCCATTGCGTCCGTAAAACAAAAGTGCAAATTACGTTCTAATTCTAAGCGAATTGAAATTAAAACTGTCTAGTGTTGCTATGGTAATTAATCGTCTTATTTTATGAAGCAATTTGAATAAAAGGCACGAGTTCGAAAGCCAGCGCGGCGCGAACCGTTTCAAGTGTAGCCTAGCTTTAGAGAGGAATAATATAATTTAAATCGAATTCTTTTGTTCCTGTATTAAAATTAAAGTCGCCTGTAAAATTGCACTCACTCTCTACGTATCCGTTTATTGCGAGGATGGCGGCGGCAAGAAAACGAAAAAAGCTCCGAACGTTTGACATTCCAGGTCTGGCAGAGATCCTCACGAATACAGGACATTCCGATTGCAAACGTCTGCTGGAAATGTCGAGATTTCGGCGTTCCCGGTCGCGATATCGGTCACTAAATGGAGTGTTTTCTTGGCGGTGAACGCCAATTGCAGACGTTTCAATCGGACACCCATTTACTTAAAGTAAGACATTTTGCTGCAGCAAATGTGATTATCGAACATAAGTTGCAAGAGTCTGTTTGCAGTAGTAGTAGTAAGAAAATCGTGTAACACAAATAATAATACATGTGTTACCATAAATTGTGTACATTGATTTTATAAACAAAATGTAAATATGTTATATAAAATGTTGAATTAAATACTATTTCATGCAGAATATTTTTCCATTTATTTAGTAAAAAATAAAGGATGGTAAATGTTTACCCAATTGTAGTATATTTTTATTGATATTGTGTATACGAATTATACACTTTGTGTTAATAATCACTCAGTGGTTCCATATATTGTGTGAACATTTGGCAGATAATGATATAGTTCTTTACGTATCTCTCAGGAAGATCACAGCCAAGTGCTCGAAGCTGCTGGTAACGAATTTTGACTCTTAATCGGGAAACTAAAGACGTGGATTTGACCTTGTCCTAATACGTGCAGATCTTCTGAAGAAATTCACAGGCTGGAATACGGCAGAATTTCTAACACTTGCTCGACAAGTTCCGTTTTGGATCATCTGTAGACGCCACCTATCGTCATCCGCACTAAACGACCAATAAGTAGAGGCAAATAATCACGTAATTACACTCCATTTTAATACTATTCCACAATTTGTGTAAGATGCTAACATGTATTATTTAATTTTTTCTAACGAATTCATAATTTAATCCAGTGGTCGCCAACTCGTCGAACGCGAGCAATTTGTAGCTCGCAAAGGCAGTTGGGTCCGTAGAGAATTAGAGAGCAGTAAAAAATATTATGGCAAGCAGTAGTAAGAAGGTGAAAACATATAATTTTCATTCGGAATGAGTAGAACAATATTTCTTCGCAGAAGTTAAAGGTAACAATTGTGTAATACTTCTGTCTCCGTTGCCAAAAAAGGGAATATTGAGAGGCATCATAAACTGTAGATTCGAATTTTGAAAAATTATTTCCATTATATTCTGCCACCAGAAAGGAAAAATTGAAACAATTAAAGAACCAATTAATTGGACAACAGTCAATATTTTTAAAAACAATCGACAAAAATAACTGCAACTGCAACGGCTTGCAACTGAAGCATCATACCGTGTGTCCCAGATAATTGCACAAAAGAAGAAACCTTATGAAGGCGGGGAAGTGATAAAACAGGATTTTTTAGAAGCTGCAGATTCGTTATTTGCCAACTTTAGCAATAAAGACGAGATAGCTTCAGCTATAAAATCTATGCAACTTTCTGATAATACTGTAATGAGGCGAGTAGATGTTATGAGCAATGATATTTTTCTACAATTAAGAACTGACTTAGATCAATGTGTTTATTTTTCACTGCAACTGGATGAATCAACAGATGTGATTGACACTTCCCAGATGGCCGTGTTTGTAAGGATGGTTTTTAGTGATTTTACGGTAAAAGAAGAGCTTTTGAAGTTTATTCCACTGAAAGGACATACTACTGATCAGGAGTTGTTTTCTCATTTCAAAAATATTATTTCATCTGAGAAAATTCCCATATCAAAAATAGTAGGCTTGATTATCGATGGTGTTCCAGCTATGTTGGGTTGTGTTAAGGGTCTGGTGACGTTATGTCGTAAAGATGAAAGTTTTCCACAATTTATCTGTCACCACTACATTATCCATCAGCAAGCCTTATGTGGAAACTTTCTAAAACGTTATGAAACTAGTTGTAAAGATTGTGAACAAGATTAGAGCTCAAGCGTTTCCAAGAAGATTATTCTAAATCTTGGCCGATGAAATTGACTGTCAGTACAGAGAGCTACTTCTTCACTCTGAAGTCCGATGGTTAAGTAGAGAACGAGTGCTGAAACGTTTCAACGATGTCCTATCTGCCTTAGTTCAATTTTTCAAACAACGCGATGAACCGATTCTTGAACTGGAAAATTCAGTCTGGCTTAGAAGGTTTGGCTTTCTTGTGGACATTACCCAAAAATTAAATGAACTTAACTTACAGCGTCAGGGGAGGGACAAAGAACTAGCGGAAATGATTTCTGATATAAAAACATTTAACAAAAAGCTTGAGTTTTGGGAACAAAACCTAATCAACCGCGATACCAGGCATTTTCCTATTCTTTCAGAAAAGATATCTCAAAATCCATTGAACCCTATGACAGTAAATGTCATGTAGAAATAGTTTCTTAGTTGAAGGAAAACTTCAAAAATCGTTTTAAAGATTTCAATGAAATGGCTTTAGTGGCGCAATTGTTGTTTGCGTTGTTTCACGTTTCATGGAAATTGATATCCAACAGTTTGCAAGTTGTGTTATGCAGAACTTTGGCGAAGACATCTCTGCAACAGAAATGGAAGTGATTGCGTTTCAAAATGATTAGCCTTAAAACCATTAGTCTCAGGTACAACATTTATCTGGCCTATAGTAAGTAAAGTAAGCCTATAGTAAGTGAAGCGAACGATTGAAACTCATTTTCATAAAGAATTCTAAAAGTGAGTTTAAGTTAATAAAATTATTTGATATTCGCTGATCAATACAATCAAATTTTCTAATTAAACTTTTATTGCAAAAAAAAGTTGATTCGATCCCCAAAATTCGGAAGACAATAAATATATTTTTTAATTGGAGCCCAAGGTAATTAAAACAAATCTTTACGCTCTTGCTTTACGTAATCTCAGATAGGCAATCGAATTTTCTTAAATCCACAGGAAAAAAATATTCTCATGGCGAATCTGATATTCAGAAAGGCAGGTTCTCATTAACCGCGCATTAGATAATTCCGATAAAGAAACTGGTTGATGGTTAATATCATGAAGCACACAAATTGCCGTTTTCTTTTCAAAACAACCCGGCCGGCGATAATTATTATAATTCTTATGTATATCGATTAGCATAAACCACTGCATTATAATTTATGGCGTTGTATACTTAAAAGTGTTTTATCAGTTCTTCGTTTTAATGCATAAAATATCTCGCTCCTGGCGTTGTGTAACTATGGGAATAATTTATCATTATCGGACAGACTACCCCCGCCCTTAAGCTTTCAACATTCACATAAAAATTCTTACATGAGTCACTATTTTGATTAAAATCAACTGCTATAACCCTACTTTGTAGTTAAATCAGATATTTTAAAACAGATTCCTTTCTAAAAGGCATCAAATAATCTGAAACGTTCTATACTTACATATAAAAGTCGTTTGAAAGAAATTTTGGAAAAGTATGTATACTGCGTGTTTCTAAACAAATGTCTTTAATTGAAACCACAAGTAGGTTAGAAATGAAGTAAATTTTATTATACAGGGTGTTGGATATCGTTATGCTCAAATTTTAGGAGCATAAAATAGACTCAATTCTAAAATTAAAAAGACACAAAAGTGGTAGGTCGATCTTTATTTATTCTGAAGTTACAGGCATTTGAAAGCATAAATAACAAATAATCAAACTTCTAAACCAAATAAAAACTTAATGAATGACATTTTCGAATGATATTTTCAAAATGTCCTCCTCCCTGCTGAATGCAAGCTGTGCTCGTATGCCAATGTATGAAGTGACATTTCTTATTTCACGAATGTTTTCTCGTGACTACTGAGCAGCATGTGGAATCTTTTCTAACAATTCCTCCTTGGTGTTTGAAATGTGTGTATACACTAAAGCTTTCATATTTCCCCAGAAATAAAAATCGAGAGGATTATGGTCGGGAGTCTAGGTGGCCATGCAACAGGACCACCACGACCAATCCATCGTGGATAATTGTTGTTCAGGAAGTTACGGACTTCAATTCCGAAATGTGCTGGTGCACCATCCATTTGCAACTACATATCTCTTCTTATGATTGAGGGAATATCCTCTAAAAGCGTTGGCAATTCCTCAATAAGGAACTGTAGGTAACTGCCCGCATTTAATCTCATAGGAAGAATGTAAGGACCAAGTACCAAATTATCGATTAATCCAGCCCAAACATTCACAGAAAATTCATGCTGAAAGTTAGGCGTGCGTATTCCCTTGGGATGTTCTAGTTCCCACCTGTGTAGGTTCCTTAGATTTACAATCCCACGTCATGTAAACGAAGATTCATCTGTCCAAGGCACTGTTTTATAGAAATACAAATTTGGTGGTGACTGTCTTAAGATCCACGTAGAATAAACTAATCAACAATGATAATCATATGGATGAAGCCCCTCACGTTTAAGAATTCGCCAAACAGTAGTTTGTGGTACTCCAGATTGCCTGCTAATTCGACGTACACTAATAGCTGGATCCCGAGTAACAGCATCTAACACTTGTTCATCTAAATCTACTGGCAAATTCACTCCTCTGTCGAAAAGTAACCACGTATCATTTGACAATATCATTCATTAAGTTTTTATTTGGTTCACGAAGTTAAATCTGATTATTTGTTGTTTATACTTTCAAGCGATTGTATCTTCAGAACAAATAAAGACAGACCTACCACTTTTATGTTTTTTAGTTTTAGAATTGAGTCTATTTTAAGCTCCCAAAATTTGAACATAACGATACGCAACACCCTGTATAATAATACAAAAAATGTAAATGATAATTCCGGTAAAAATTAGTTTTCATTTTTACACAAATTGTTTAAGTAACCCTGGCCGGCGATTTAAATGGTTTAAATGTCTTAGCTGAGTCACAGGCTGAATGGAATTGATTTTTATTATGTAGCCATTAACGAACACGCCGAGGTTTGAAAGCTAGGGTTAGGTTAAGTTCGTCTTTCGTAAAAAAAATGCGATGTTTTCGGTCGACGAGGTGCAGACGTTCTTACGACAATTGCAATTACTTATTACGTAATAATTTCTAGTATTATTTTGTAGTGTAATTTGTGCTTATGTTTGTTTTATTCAAAGTAAAATTTGAAAGCAAACTGTTTGAAATCGTAGCGCCATTGTGCATTTCAGTTTTTATTTGGTATCTATAAGTCATTCATATTCGTTTACAATGAAACCTTGACTCAGTTCTTCTGCACGTAAATAAAAAGCTTTAGTTTTACTTTTGTTAGATACGGTTGCGAAAGTAAGTCATAAACTTAGCAGAGATTTCAAAACCAAGTGACTCCGTCGGAGTCCGTTATCTTGAAGCAGGTCAGCTTTTCATTTTTTAATAAGGTCGTTGAGATTTGGAAAATCGATTTCTAATCTAATGAGGAACGTACAGTTTTAGTTAAAAGCAGGTGTTTAGAAATACCTTGTATAACGATTAGATAAAAAGGCATCGCCATCATCAGCATTATGTACATGGACAAAGCAGTTCTTAAAAGAAAAGGGCCTTAAAGTTCAGGACCTTAAAAGTAAACAGTTTGAAGCACATCAGAAATTCTTCTTACCCCGAGGCTCTGATACGCAGTAGCCTTTTATAGAAGTAGTAAATGAACCATAATATTTCAACAGTAATAAACTTAATGCGCCCCCCGACATTTCATCACTAGTAATTTCGTAGATCACTCTAAGGAAAAACGCCTAGAATTTTCCGATTAATTAACTTTTTAATAAGAGGGCGACGAGCAGCCGCAATAAAGTTACTCAAAAGTAGCGTAACTTCCGGAGTATGAAATAACATTTAGCGCTATTTTTCTTGGGTTTTTATTCGCACTTTATTGCAAGCAATTCCTCGGAAATAATTTAAGAACGTCCCAACCCTTCGAACTTTTTATCGCCGCACACTTTTGTTGTATTATGTAAGGGCGCATTCTATCGATTCCGGAAATTCCACGGAAGTTTTACGATGGATGCAAAAATTTTTCATTGCGAAGCCTGCCGGGGCTTACTCTTGTTTGTAATTGGCGCTAAGTTTGCGCAACTCGTCAACACCTTAACGACTAACTTTGTTTGTTAATAGACGTCTCAAGTTCTTGTTTGTTCCAGGTTAAATGACTACGTTCAGTACGCTGCGATGTGTGGATGAAATCCTGAACGACTTCATCTAAGGTAAATACAGAATATCTTCTATTTCCAAAAAAATTTCTATGCCCCATAATTTCGCGTCAGTTACCAAATAGATTTATAGTCCTCAAGCTCATGGTTCCGGGAAATTAAATTGAACAAATAGTATTAATTAAGTAGAAGTATAAATTGAACGTCGACTGCCAGCGTTAATATCTTTCTTACTGGCCCCTTCTCGAACACGAGCTATACAAACGGAAACTCGGGGAATTGCTCAAAAGTTCGGAAACATTTCATTCTTACTGCCGGCAACACACAATTAATTAATGTGGTAAAACTTCAATGGCAATTGACGGTATTCGCATGCGTCAACGTCCTGCTTAAATTTGCCCGTTAGGGAACTCAGAGGAAACTTAATTTGCAGAGGCTCGTGAATTTAAGAAAATTATATGGCGGACGTAATTTCGAATTGCTTCGCGGTTAATTGGAAAAGTGGAATCATGACGAAATGTTACATTTTTCCCAGGGTTGCTAGGAATTAGCAATTTTTATTCTCGGCACGATAACTTCCAAATTTTCCACGAATACGTTTTTCGATATTACAGCCGAATCGTCAGTTCAACAAAACTATTGTCATTAGCGCTAATCTGAATATGATGATAGTTTTGCTACTGAAATTGGTTTTCGGCGGTTGCAGGAAGTTATTAGGTCCTATACCCCCCTGGTATTTTGTTGCAATTAATTTATTATTAAGGCACATCAACAATATAATGGATTACAAAAGTATAACATAAAATTACGATTTATTTAAGCCAAAACTGAAATATCTTGATTATTCACAATCAGTACAACTAATGAACCAGGGATCCACAAGGCTGGATAGTTTAAGGAACGAGTATTTACAAACTAGTTTCCTTAAGCTATTAAAAAACGAACTTCTTATTTTGTATTTGTGATCTCGAGTGCTCCACTCAAAGGCTTTAAAATCAAGAACTTCCCAATTAATTTAAAAAAAAGGAATAACATTCGCTGCGGTTGAAAGGTTAAAAGTGCGCGGCCCTCATTAAAATCCTAAAACAAACAAGCACAAGCACTTTTCTGCACCTGATTTTAACTAGGAAGTGCGCTAATTAAAAAAAGCAACAGAACAGATCGTGTCTGTGTGGCGGCTGGAATTTTCGGGGTTGATTATGCACACACGTGGAAAAAGGGAGGGCCAATGGGCACAGTTCGCGAGAATCGATACTGTTTTGGGATTCTAGAGAGGCCCGCACTATCACCTTTATCTTTAATTCAGTCCTTTCAGACAGCTCGATTACTGTCCTTACATCACCACTCTCTGTAGGTGCCGTTCCAGAACGACAATGATATATCATTTATACGTTCAATGGCTATTTAGAAGTTCCGTACCTGTCACTGAGCTCAACGCAGCGTTAATAATCTGCTGATATTAGCGTCGATAATATAGATTTAATACACCGACATGACCTGTCGTTTGATTAACCGTGCGCCCAGTAATAACCCAATCAACTGAAATCAGCTTACAGATTGAACGTCAACTACAAACTTATGAACACTTTTCGTGTTCTATTTGTGTAAAGTAAAACGCCATTTTGTTTCTCTCGAATAAGGACTCTATGCCATTAAAAAAAATCAAAAAAGCGCCCAGCTGTTATCCATGCGGCTTTATCTAATCCAAATTTTAAACCGCTGCTTCTCCTGTGGGGGTCACGATCCAAATTTTGGAAAACGCTTATCTAAAAACGAAACGTTGTTCCTTTCAAATCCAAAACGGGACAATACTTTCTTTAATTCCGAGCTCTTTTCAGAAGTGAAAAGTGGCGTGCATTTGTTGCTTCTGAAATTCGTAACGAACGCAATACATACTTGTGTAAATATTTTAAGCACGGCATGCAATTTCCCAGTAGAATTAGTTGTTTATTCCTGGCTTTGCGGTGCATATAAATGATATTAAGAATGCAGTGCGACGAGAAGCTGCATTAGAAAGCGAAATGAAACATAAAATATTCATGTTTATTAACTCAAGGTTCTGGTTCGTATGAAACCGCAATCATATCGGAAGTGGGAGGAAATTGGGGGTTGATTAAGTGGCTGGCGTATATTTTTTTGAAAGTTAAAAATTATCTCATAAGAGTACTTCAAATTGTTCATCTTCTTTTTCTCCGCTTCATTTTACCACTAGTAGCGTCGATTTTGGACTGAAACAATCTACGACGTCTTATTTTTCTTTAGTTATTGTCTTTCCTCTTTGTTGTGTCTTTTCTTCCTTCTGTCCTTGCTAGTTGATGTATGATATTTTTCTTTCCCTAGTTCTGCTTTTCTTAAATATTTTCTGTCGCTCTGTCTGATCCATTTGCAGTACCGGTACAAAACAAAATTAAAAAAAGCTATTCCTGCAAAGTAGAATGTGTTTACCATCAACTTCATTACAACAACAATGCCGGAAACAAATTCAGCTTTTAAGTATTTTTCACTGCAATATTTTACGTTTTTCTTGCGCCAACCGTCAGCCTCACAGATAATCTCCGTAATAAATGTAGTTCTTAGAGTATTAAAACATTCCTAGCGGAATCTAATTTCTATTAACTTCTTAATTAGTTTTTCATTCTTCTTATTGGAAACAGGTCTCGAAAACGAAGGCCGAAGCTATTGCCAACTTCTTGTTTACCAAGGATAAAACACAGTGCAGCTTCGGTGCACGTGCTTTTGCTTAATTGAAGTCGTTTTAATTAAATCGCGACTGGCGTTTCGATTTAATGAAAACACGTTCGATATTTAAAAAAAAAATACCTCCGGTGTGTCCTTGCGCGTAATAAATTAATATTTCGATTCGTGATTTGTTTTTGCGATGGTCTGCATAGTTTCGGTTGGTGTTTTTCAGTTGAGTTCTATAGGTGAGCGAGGGGCTATTAATAAACCTCTGCAGAAACAATGTCGAGGGCAATGTGACATTTGGTACAACATAATTAATATGTAATTGATCCGAAGCAGACAATGCGGACCTGAACAATGGCCGTTTCGTAGATCCTAATATTCGACTTGGCTGTCATCCTGAACGTTAAACATTCTAATAAATGACTCCCTATTATTGCCAGACTTCACCTGGATGTCGTTAGTTTGTGTACATATTTCATCATGGTGGCGACAGATCGCGATTAGGCCGCGCAGGAATGTTCTGCTGTTTGTTAAATACACACCGTGGAATTCAATAGCAGTAGTACTGATTAATTAGTCACGGCGTTTCTGTCGGAATTTCCACGTAATTAAAGATTCCAGTGGTTCGACTGCAATGCCTTCTTTCCCTTGTAATTATATTGCAACCACCACCTCACTCTGTCGTACTGTCGCATCAACATACAAGAGGGGTCCATGCACTGGCAACAATAAATTAAAGGCGACCACTGCGATCGACTTTTTATTTCTAACGTGTAATTAACTCCATTCGAAATGGCAGAGCTGTTGCAATGCAATTACAGAAACGGTTCGAAAACAAGCAACCTATAAGGTCACTAAAATCCGGTCTGACGACTCAAGCGAAAATACGATCGAGCAAAATTATGTACATTAATTAGTTTTTAATCAGTGGCAAGACGTGAATAATAATATAATTCGCTAGGATCATGTCGAAAAAAAAGTAGAAATGCAGTTGTAAATTTAATTGCAGCCTTTAAAGGCACTAGAACCTGGTTTCATGATCCATTAAGGCGGAAAAATATTTTATGCGATCGAAATTAGATAATGAAACTACGTTTCTAATCGGTATCAGCAGGTAAGTAATAAATGAGACAGCAAAAGAGCAGGGCGGATAGAATTAAAATAGGATTGACCTAGAAGTTATTCATTCGAATCACTAACCAATCTAAAAAGTAAAGCAACTTTATTTGTAGATAGGAAAATGAAGATTTAATTAAATTTAATTATATTTCAAGTAATCCTCCATTGAATATTGGTGTCTACCTACCTGGAGGTTACAAGTTTACGGGAGGGAAAATTAGTTCAAGTGGGACGGGCTGGATCAATTCGAAACCCAGAAAAAAGGGGGCAGTAAATTAAAAATGAAGTCGCCAATTTTTGCACATTTCTCTTCATTTAAGAACAAAAGAGAAGCTCAAATCTTGCGTACAAAACGCAGGTATAAACTTCAATATTCAACAAATTAAATTAACAACGTATAAATAAACACTAAAGTTTAAACAATATGATACGAGTGCGGGGTCCGCTTCTCGTTTACGTAAATTACATTCATTCACCTCGCAGCAAAATTAAGGAATAATTATGAATTTTCATATTTTACTAATAACTTTTAAAACAACTCTTACAAGATCATAAGGTTTTGTTTTCTCAACGTCATTTTTAAGTAAATTTTGAGCAAATTTTGCATAAAATAGAAAATATTGGCAATAGTGATGACAACGCAAATTTTTTGTTCCCGTAATACGTAATTATGCAACATAAAAAAACTTCGAAACGTAAATCATTTAGCGAAAGTATATGTAGTCAAATTGACAAGTCTACTTGAAGAAGGTCATAAACAAAAAGATGGTTTAACGTTGCACCTCTGTTGTCAGTAAGGCTTGGAACAGATGCAGAAAAACCGGAACTTATTGCAGACAACCTAAAAAAAGACGGCTGCAAAGAATCGTCTGATGCGAATTATTGTAAAACAGAAAAAGTTTTGCATGGCAGGACCAGCTTGCCACTGGAAAGGTTATAAGTAAAGATACTGACATGAAGGGTTAAAACTATGAATTTAACATCTTATAGGTCAGCAGCAGGACCAGTTGAATGGTAGGCGTGACAAAGTATGGAGAATGCCCAGAAATACAGGGTGTTAGGTAATAGACTGGACACCTGCAAACCACGTATGGAGAACACTCTGTACAGTAAAAAAGCCTTTACATTCGAGGATGTTCCGGCTTTCGTTTTCCCGGAAAAACTTCAAACAAAAATCGATAATTCAACTCAATCATACAACGCTGACACTTATGCAAGTTCACACCAGCAGTCAAATTTCTTTCTCTTTCCCACTGACCAAGTAGAAGTTAAAAATATTTTAACAAACTTCTCTTCAAAAAGAGCGTCAGGATATGATGGAATTCCAGGTACTATTCTTGATGATGTTAGTGACCTAATATGCACAAAACTTGCAGAAGCTATAATAATTCCTTTGTTACTGGAACTTTTCCTGACTCTCTCAAACTAGCCAAGGTCATACCAGTCTTCAAAAATAAAGGTTCTAAACCGTACATAAGCAACTATCGCCCTATATCGCTGATATCTATTTTCTCTAAAGTATTTGAAATAATAGATAGTATTCATACTTGGTACATTTAAATATTCTATCTAGATGTCAGCATGGTTTTATTAAAGGTCGTTCTATTGAGTCAGCAATCTTTGAATGTCTACACGAAATAACTTCTTGTCTGGATAATGGTGTATTTCCCAATGGTATTTACTTCGATCTCTCTAAAGCATTCGATACTTTAGATCATAAAATTTTGTTAACGAAAGTGTACACTATTGGTATCAACGGAGTTGCTCTAGATTTTTTTCGATCCTATCTCTCCGGAAGGTCTCAACATGTGTGTATCAGACACATGAAGAATGGTGTAATTAAGGATATTTTATCTGACCTCAGAGTAAGGCGTACCACAAGGCTCAATTTTAGGCCCATTATTATTATACGTTAATGATTTAAAACAAAAATTTCTATCTGTGTCAATATGCTGATGATACTTCGTGTATAGTGACTGGGAATTCTCAGTCCTCATCTTCCAAAATTGCCTCACTCTCTATCTCACAAATGTTTAAATGGTGTGTGAGTAATCATCTTCAGTTAAACCATAATAAAACTGTGGCCTTGCAATGTACAAATAGACCATTGCTGTCTAACATACTTATCAAGTGTCGTGGAAAATCAGTTCCAATCACAGACAGCGTAAAATTTTTGGGTCTAAACAGTGATGCCGCGTTGAAGTTTTAAATTTGTGTGCTCAAAATTGTCTCGTCTCTGCTATGTTATAAGGAATCTTAGAAACTGTGTCTCTGTGGATATATTAAAAATATACTATACTTCATTTATTCAGTCTACACTACCTTATGGTTTATTTTTTTGGGGAGGGTCATCTAACTCTCGACAAGTCTTCGTCTTGCAAAAATCAATCTTAAGAACAATATTATGCAAAAAGCTCACTGATTCTTGTAAACCCCTATTTAAACTACTTGAAATTTTACCATTACCTTCTCTCTATGTTTACAACTTTGCAGTTTTTGTTAAAACTAACCTAAACTTATTCCCGAAAAATAAAGATAAATATGGATCCGATTTGCTTCCAAAAACTAGATACTGTAATAATTTAATAATCCATAAACATAGCACTAGTCTTTTGGAACGCGGTGTCTATTATAAGGCACTAAAAGTGTATAATCAGTTGCCTGCACCATTAAAATTTTTGGATTCAACTAGTAAGTTTAAAAAAGAACTAAAAACGTTTTTATTGAGTCACTGTTTTTACGACATTAAGGAGTTTGTATAACCAATTTGGAAAGCTTTGTACTTTGTCTTTTCTTGACGAGGCCCATATCTCTTTGAGATCCATGGCAGAAATGTATAATAATAACAATAAATACCTGATTGCCTGTAGTTGCCAGGCTTCGAAAAGCTTAGAATTTGATTTATTTAGAGTAACTCTTTCAGAACACGGATTAATAATTTTCGTTTAATATTCAACGGAATATTCCAGTTTTATGAATTCACAAAATGACTCAAGAGTTCACGAGATGATGTGTACTCTATGCGTTTACCAAAATTACTGGCGCTGATATCCAGAACTCAGACCGAACTCAAACCGAAAAATTAATACTTTTGACCGGGCACACATCTAACTGAATTTTTTACGCCGTAACAGGTAGACAATGTAAACGGAACGTACGAGAGTTTCACTTTGGATAAGAAAGGAGGTTAAAAGTTTTATGTACTTGCTTTGCTAGATTACTTATGAAATTATAAATAGCTACGAAACACCTGAAAAATACATAAAAACTTTGTCAGACAAAAAAAAGTGTATTATTTAAGAAGAAAGTTCAAGAAGTAATTACTGGGGTAGCAGCAACACATTCGCAGTTATATTCGGAAAATGTGCGATTACGTTTTATTATGGAGACACCATAGTCGTTTATATAAATAAAGAAAAGTATTTCCAGGAGAGCACGGCATGAATATACATATAAAAATTACTACTTTGTTCCCAATTTTCCATGCACATAGCCACAATTCCCCTAGGTTATCCCGAAAGTGCTGGTAATTGTTTATTTAAACATCTACATGTTTGCATTTCCATTTTCCCTACGTGTTCGATCTTTTGCTGCAAGATTCACGCGGCCGGAACGAAAAGCTTTCAGCGGCTCGCTTCGAATTTTTAATATTTGCAAGGTCGCTGAAAAATACATCGCACGTCAGGTGAATTAAGTTTTAAAATTTCATACAAACAGAAACCTGCTGTTTTTCTGCACAAAGTTTTTTCTTCCCCCCATATATATTTCATTATAATTACGATTTTGTTTTGCGCGCAGCTTTTGCTCCAACCCCGACAAATTTCATCTTCGGGGGCGACTGTTTTTATTGCCTTAATTATGTAACGTCGGATGACATCTTCTCGCGTTATTTGATGTTCGACGTCTCTTTTATTTATAATCTACGTTGGAATACGTAAACTCGATGAGTACATAACAAGAAAATAAAGAAAACCCATTTATGAACTGAAATTACCTATTATTTTTCAATTTTTTCCCTCGTTTACTTCGTTTTCCTCCGGTATACAAAACCGCAACATAATTTGAGGTAAAAACGAAATTACCTAAGCTAAACGATATTTTTTTGAAATACTGCGAAACAAAACGTCATCTCTTGAATACTAAAATTGAATTCTTTTAGAAAGATTGAAGTATAGAATGTATTCTTTATTAACAAATGTGTTATGCACCAAATAATTCTAGTAGATTAGTATTTAAATAGCATGCTAAAATAATTTCATATGTTCATGTCATATGATTTTATGATGTAACAGAATACATTCAATTAGTTACACTTTAAAGTAACACAATATAGGCCTCGTATACATCTTTCGGGATTATCTTTTCGAGCGTGTCCATTAGTCATAGTCGTAATGATGTACGATTAGAGCTTTTGTTTCAAGGCAGGTGAAGATATCACGTTGTTGAAACAGAACACCGACCCGTCCCGGTGTAGTTTACTTAAAGCAAAAGTCTGTACGACTCCCCTAGGCTCTATTTAGGCATATGTCAAGTTGGAAACCCTCCAAGGACGGGAAAGATATACTGTTTAAAAGGGGGTTAACATTACGGACGTGTTTATAAAAAGATACGCACTTCGAAGTCGCTCTACTCCCCATATATCTCGTTTTGTGTTAAAACGCGTGTTAATATTTTAAGGTAAAGTGTTCAGGTCGGTTTTAACTAACACCATTCCTACATGTACAAACTACCTCTCTACTAAAGAGCATCGTAAACTAAATCGAAAGCTGCTAATCCAAATGTTTTGCCTCTACTCGCTCATATATACATAAGAGCGAAAAATATTCCAGACAGAAACATAACACAAACAATCCTTGAAGAGACAGGTGTATTATTTACATACATGAAATTCAGCAGCATATTTGGTGATTTGTACGTTCCATTTGTCTTCCTGCGAAACGCACTATACCGACCGCATCGCAGAAATATCACGGCATTTTCCACGAATACATAAAAGAACAAAACCACGAATCCTCGTCACGCCACATTTAACATGAGAAAAGCGCTAATAAATCCGGTTCGACAAAAAATTCCATCCAGTTAACTCTGCTCGGTGATGTATGACTTGTCAACACGTTAATAAACACAAGTGCTCGATTTTTATTCGCTTTTTCGAGATGAGGTGGGAGGTTCGTTCATGGTTTATTGAATTTTCAAATTTAACGAATTTTATGACTTTTAGGTGGCAGTAGGCGAGGAGCATTAATTTTATTACCCTAGAACTAAACAATGGGATTTCAGTTCTACATAATTTTTCAGGGGCTATGTAAGTGTACTCGCATTTACATACCTAACTGCTTCAAATCTTTCAACGTTTTATACTTATCTAAAATTGTTCATCTTTTCTAGACATCCCCATAAGAAAAAACAAAATTATAGAAATGTGGTTTTGCTACCATAAAACTTTAATAATGACAACTCCTATTCACTTACCCCGAACGGTAACAAGTTTGCGCTGTTTTTCATCAGCTGTTGCCCCAGATAATGCTGAATGTAGAAGGGCGTGGTATAAAGATGTTAAAAGTAAGGCGCCAGGGTGAATCTACCCAGCTGAAGATAAATTTCCCAATATTACTTCGCACTCGCAATAGTTCTGCGTACCAACCAGTAGGAGATTTATTGTACTCACTCATGCGCTGAAGGTATACGCACTTCGAAGCACATCGACTAAATTAGTTAACAAATGCTTTATGGTTAATGAATCAAAACAGAGCGAGATCATATGAACGTCACATTAAGTAAAATATATGCGACAATGAACGTCGAGTGCACTTTGACTAAAATAAAGTATCAAATATACTCAAATTCGCTCTTTGGTAAAATCCGAAATTAATTATCAAGATGGCATCAGCCGTTACTATTTTTCTTATTTTATTACGTGGATGTTATCACTTTCCAAGCTTGGTAAGATAAAAAAAATATCCAAAATTCGTCTGACGGTACTTTAAAAAGATTCCGACAAAGTCGTAGATGAGTTCTTCGAATTTTTCCAGCAAGAACTCCACAAATTATAGTACACGACACAGCACCGTCGCTGATGAACGAGTTATGACGCGCTTCCTACAGAACGAAACGGAAACGAGACGCGTAGAACCTCACATCCAGTAAACGTTAAGGTCATCGATCGTCTGCACAAGTCAGTATTTCTTCAAAAAGTATTCAGATATTTCTGAGCACTTGATGCACGTACCTCGCGAATCTTGGAAGGCTGAAAACCTCTGCATACAATTTGTCTTGCCGTCTTGAATTAATTAAATTAAAGAAATCATAAGTAAAAAAGTCTTACTTTTGTAGTCTTCATGTCATCCTTCGCCTTCTTCATCAATGTTATCTTTCAATAAAGAAAAGATATGTGTAAATATGTGTCAAAGATGACGAGATGTCAACCACCACTTTCACATTTGTAATTGTGACTAAAAACGGAAAAGAATAGAAGATTATGTCCATGGTGCATCCGTACTGTGGTCACAATAAACACTTAAACAATTAAATTTGCTAGATTATTTACAACATTAAACAAATTTCTAGGTTTCCCCGCAAACCTGGTATTTGCATCCCAAAACTTGTTACATCGTCCCCAGATAAACCCTGTGTATATATAAACATATAAGCAGATTAACGATTACAAGATGCAATTAAAAAGTTTTAATTGACACCTGACTCCTGTTTTAATTCGTTTAAAATATGATAACCTGTTGTCCAAAAAAAAGAAAACGTTTTTAATTTTGGGATAACTTACAGCACATCGAAAAAAATAGAAGTAAAAAAAATATTAAATAATGAAAGTTTGGCGTGTTTACAGCAGTGAGAGTAGGGCCGGAGTTGAAGAGCGTACTTGGAGTTGGAAAAGAAATTGAATTACTGAAGCGAAGTCAAAGTTGATGAGCCGGACATTTTTTTGAACGTCCTTTATACTAAAGAAGAAATCAATAAACGTGACCTATTTGCACTTCATTTTCAACTGTTTAATTATTAAACAACTTCAAACTCTTAATATAATTTTTATTTCCGCAATTTTGTTTTTTTTTACTGAAATTCGTTTTTAAGAAACCGGAATTTAAAATTAAATTCGACGCGAAAAATTGAAACGTGGACTTAAACCTAGGCGTGGATCTTAACGAAAATAAAGGGGCCAGTTTTTCCATTCAGTACGAAACGAAAGTGTTATGCTACTTAGATACACTTGAACTACGACTTACGACGTGGGCACACTGAGAAAGCAATAAAAATAGCATCCATGTGCCCCATGTTGGTAGCTATTTCCCACTTAGAACTTCAGTCGGGACAGAAATATTCAAATTTAATTGGCTCATGTGACGATAGCCACCCACTTACAAGACAAGGAGATAAATTAGTTCCTAGTTCCAGTTCCCTTGCGTGATCTCATCGTGAATCTTCTTCAAGTTCGGTTTTCGTGAAAGAATCAATTAATTCTCCCTACGGTTTGCATTCAGTAGTAAAGAAAATAATTCTTTCCGAGAGTTTTTTAGTTTTGTTACAAAAATTTAAGTAATTCATAAGCGAAACTCTTGGAAATTAAAATTGAAATGTCCCAAAATTTTGAATTACGGGAAAATTAAACAGACTCAACGTTTGGTAAGCTTAAAATCAACTTATTTGCTTCAAATTCAATAATTAACAAAAAGCGTTAAATGGACGATTCAGATTTTAAGTGCTTTATCACGTATTTTGTTGAACAGTGAACTCTGGTCCAATACTTTTGAGTTGTGTTAATAGTAGTGTATTCGGCGACCTTATATCGTATTTGTTCGATCATTTTGCCTACCTGTAATATTAGGTGCATTTGAGTTAAAGGCGATATTTAACCTAACGATTTGTGTATTAGTGCCTATACCTTCAGCGTATAAGTGAGTAAGATAAATTTCGTGATTGTTATGAGGAATGGTGAAAAGACTTTGGGAATAATTACCTTCACCAGCTAGGTTACGTTCATCCTGGCGGCCTTCATTAATACCTTTTCAATTACGTCCATCTCCATCGAACCACCTGGGGCAACATTGATTGATGTTATCATTTCTTTCCTAATTAGTGAACGTGCAGACAAGGTCACAAGCCTAATCATTAAAGCACGGATTTAGACGGATTTAGATCATGAGTCATCTTTTTAATTGGGCGTATGCATTGTAGAGTGATGATCTAAAAGTGCATTTAAATCCGAGCTATACTTATCACTTTGTATATATGGAAATCATTTCCAATATAGGTGGCATCTACCTCTCTTTTATTTAAATCGATTGTAATATACCTATACTATTGTTCTATCCAAAGAGATAGAAGTCACAATTAGAATTGTGTGAAATGCGAATCTTTGGCTTGCAAGACTCGTCTACTTTCTTGTTCTTTTTATTGAAAAGTATTTCCAGTACAAATTTCGTTGGAAAATAGAGTGTTTGTAAGAGAAGCATAATAGGTGGACTACACTCAGGCCAACACTGCATGGTTGGAGTAAGAGAATCAGGGCGAGCACATTAAGCCTAAATGAGAAGAGAACCACGATTTATAATTCCTAATTTTCTGGTGTTAGCTTTAACGAATCGATCGTTAATGGTATAAATATGCACAGCGCTAAAAAGACGCGGACAAAGCACAGAAAATACTACAGATAAAAATAAAAACTTTTAATCAAGACGGACAAGATTAAAAATGCAAATCAACTAAGATAACGCCTACTGAGCCTCCGTGTTTGGCGAAATTCTTTTAAACTTTTACATCTTTTATGACTTTCAGAACTTCATTAACGACTGCGTTTACGGTAAAGAATCCGGTTTTTAGCTCTTTCGGAGGACGTCAGAAAACGAAAAGTGCAATGTCAATAACCTCTATACTTTCAAAACTCTTCCAATATAATAAAATCTCCTCTCGTAATAAAATTCTTTTAATCTAACATATTCTAACCTTTGCAGAACAGAAAAAGAAATTGGAATCAATAGTTCAGGTCACCGCCGAGTTTTGACCTTACTAGGACAGATCGGTTTAATTACAGTGGATTTTTCGAGCTACTCTTCTGCAGCTGTCCAGAGGATGCTCGAGGAATTCATTGCAATAAAAAAATTTATTGACGGCGTCCAAATTTACAAACAAAATGCTTATCTAATGCTCTGCTTATTAAAATTTAATAAAATATGTTCATGTAAAAATGCCCAACACGTGTGTTGTTAATTAATTTGTTAAAACCTATCCTTAATCAGTTTTTCAGAAAATTTCTTTAGGCCAACGTTATTACTCGTAAAACCTAATTACACCCCATAATTTACGGAAGCATGTAAGTTAGCAGCATTTTAGCATTCAAAAGGTAAACTAGCTAAATAATTCACTCACCACGGGTAGACCCTTGTCCACACATGAGTTCTGACAGGGCGGCGAGCAACTCTCATCTTTCAACTAAATCATGTCGCGAAACTTTTCATACAGAAACTGACTTGATTCGATTTCTCTGTGATGCAAAGAATCTTATATTTTAGTTCCTGGTTACCCTCATTACAATTATAAGTAAAATGTTTCTATTTGTGTCCTTATTAAATAAAACTTTAAAATTTTCAAAAATAAATTGGAACTTGCCCGCCCCCTCGGAAATCCAATTATTTTGATAAATACCACCCCCCTGCCGACGAATTAATTTAACTTTTTCGGTTTGCAAGTGGGGGTTTTCTTTTCCCAATAAGACCGGGGGGATAAGACCCGGAATTTGCGCGCAACCCTCCGAGTTTTTACGTATTTTTCGAGAATTTAATTACACGAACTTCTGACGACTTCTCCGACACTAACGGGTCGAATTAATTTGCATTTAATGAGAAGTGACATTAGCGCCCCGTGAAATTTACGCGCGTCTCATAAATCGTAAAAAAATTTGCACGTCATCATGTATTACTCGTTTTGTGTGTTTTTTTTTTTTTTGAAAGCTCTGGATTTGTTGCAATGATCTGCGGAACTTATACCGGAAGGACGTAGGTATAAACGACTAGGGGAAACCCCCTCACTGTTTACACTTCTATGTATTCGGTGTTTTGCTATGGAAAGTTAGGCGACAGCAAAATCATTACCTTATGCCACTCAAGTAAGTGAGTGACAGATTTGGGGTAGGTACAAATTTGTCCTGGACAAATTTATGCCTAAAATAACCTAATGGCATAAATTCTAATAATCAACGAAATGATGAAAGAATTTGGCTTACGTCAAGTCAATTTTATCCATTCCGAAGGCCTCGGCAAGAATTTTCTGTATTCGTATACCGGTTGTTGAATCAAACAGAGATCACAGAAACTCAAAGAGAATAAGTAACGCAGGTCTTTAAAGATTGAAGAATAGAAAGAAACTAGAGCGTACAAAGACCTGTTCCATCTCTTTTGCGCACTTATACCGCTTGCATTCTCACTTTACAACAATAAACGGTATATTTAAATTAATACTGCAACTAACTCTCTTTCGTGAATGCACCATTGAATTTAACCAAACACATCCTGTACGTGTACATGATGAAATAAAAGACTCCATTTAAACTATTTATCTCTAATAATTTACAGGCTTTATCCACCGAGATTTCGTTAATCCTCGAACTGCCTATCCGGGTACCGCTGTGTCTCGCATTTTCACGCATGGAATCAGCCCAACAAAATTTGGCAGAGCGCCACAAGGATCGATGCGAAGCTTTTTGATTGTAGTGGCGTGATAACGGCCGGAGAAACACTAGATTTTCGTTTTAATTAATTATGGTCGTGAAATCAATACGAGGCGATTATGCTGCGTGTTATACATTGTAGAGGACGAATCCGTGTTCTAATTGGGGTCGAATTCTTTGCTTGTTTCATTTTTCACACTAGTAAACAAATTACGTTTAATTGAAAAGCATTTTTAATTCCACAATTCGCTTGTCAACTAAAAAAAAGCTGATTGAAATCTCATGCCTGGTTCTACTTTTATAGAGGATTCATTCCTCTTATCGAACTAATAAAGAAGATTTATTCTAACAGCAATTTCTGATGAATCTTGAAACTCCTGTCAAATGTACTTTGCTTTTGACGGTTTTGGAGTGCATGTCGAAACTTCTCGAACCATCGAAAAGCTAGATGACGTGTATATTGTCGGCACGGAATGTAATAATATTCAACACAAAACCTGCGTCATTGTTTTTGAATAACTTGACGGAATTATAATTTATTTGTTTATTGATTTCATCGAAAGGTGTGACAATAGAAAAGCCGTGTAACGAAAGCAAAACACACCCAAATATTTATAACCGTTATCGACCTTCACTTGCTGTAAAACGTTTATCAATGTTAACGCAATTAATTTACTTACCGTTCCAATCCAGGTACCGTAAGAATTAATAATTGTCCTGCCTTAATAAAGCGTGAAAATCATATAAATAGTTTTAAACGAACTCGCTCTGTTACTGCCGATCATATTTTAAATAAGTCCGGGCGAGGTGTAATGCACATGCCGCATGACAATATTTTTAACGAAAATGGAAACGCCAGAGGAGAATTCGATTTGTACGTGTACGTGCGCCGACTCGGAATTGGTTTATTAAAGGAAACAAAACTTATTAATTATTTTTCAATTTCAGGTGAAATATGTGCCACTTAAGACTTCCGAAATTGTATTTAGTCCATAAAACGTTCGCGGAATAAATCATGAGCTTTTAAATTATTGAGTCTATTATTTTAGAAATCTTTTAGCTTCATGGTTATCAGAGTAATTTATATTATTGTATAATTATTTATTTTTATATGCATTTTAGCCGCCTGGTAATTATTATAATATACAGCCACAGCTTAAGAGCGTATTGCTGAGGTCTTTTGAAGTCCAAAAGCATTTTTAATTTTAAAAGTTCGTAAGTCGTAAGAAAAGTATTTATTTATTTAGATTGGGGGAGCGGAAGGGATCACCTAAATCCTCTTGACTATTTCCTTTGGGAGCATCGAAAAATACTCCTTTAATCCCAAAATTATAACACTAGAGAAGAGCTTATTGTTACAATTAAGAACGCTGTAGGCTCCTCCTCTTGATGATTTCGGTTTCGTGTAACGCTGGTTTCCATGTTGTTGGTAAACGTTGGGTATCGTCTCTGGTAATTAGATTTCTCGGATGTTTCTCTATTTGGATGGCTTCTCGTATGATTCTTTTCGATAAGTGCTGCACTTGGTTATAGTTTTTGTATTGTCGAAATCTGTCTTGTGTGAGGTGGATGTTACGTGTTGTCCGAGTGAAGACATTCTTTCGTTCTTCTCGACGGTATTCCGGTGTTCTTCTCTTCTCACACTTTGTCCTGTTCGTCTGTCCTATGTGGACTCTGTCACAATCTTGGCAAGGGATTTTATGTACTCCTTGGCTTTCCAGTTGGATTTTCGTTTTTGGATTAGGAAGAATGTTGGAGACCTTCTTATCCGTGTTGAATATTGTTTCGATTTTGTGCTTCCTGAGAACTCTGCTTATTTTATCCTTTGTGCCTTTTATGTACGGTAAGCACGTTCTTCCTAATGGCTTTTCTTCTTTCTCATCTTGTTTTTCTCGTCATGGTCTTTGTGCTTTATTGATCTGTTTCTCGAGGAATCAGTTCTAGAGTAGTGCTGCTTCTAATTTCTTCATTTCTTGTTGTTTGTTTTTAGCATCCGTCAGTCTTTGTGATCTCATCACGAGTGTTTTCACGACTGATCGTAGTTGTGCTGGATGGTGGTGCGACTGGGCGTTTAAGTACCGATCCTTATGTGTGGGCTTGCGATGCACTGAAAATCCGAGGCTCTACTTTGTTCCTTCGTTATCAGCACGTCCAGGAATGGAAGACTGTTGTCTTTTTTGATTTCCATCGTAAATTTGATCTTCGGATGTTTTCTGTTCAGAAGTTCATGGAATTTTCATAGCTTTTCTTCTCCATATGTCCACATCACGAACGACTCATCGACATATCTGAGCCATATGGTTTGCTGCTTCTATAGCTCTTACTTCCAAGTTTTCCTTGAATAGGTTGGTTATTACCGACGATAATGGCGAACCCTTTGGTGCTTCTTCCACTTGTTTGTAACGTTGTTCTTTGAAGATGAAGTACGTATTCTTCAGACAATGTTTCATCAGAGTTATTGTATCTTCTGTGACCTGATATTTGCGTTGTTTGATATTGACTGTCTCTTCTGTAGGTACGTTAGTAAAAAGTAATACAACGTCGAAACTTACTAACCCTGGTTCAAAGGTAATGTTCCTTACACGTTCAATGAAGTGGCTTGCGTTCTTCACGAAAGAGTCTGCTTCTTCGGTGTAGGGTTGTAGCTGTTTTGCCGGGAACTTAGCCAGCTGTTGCAATGGCGATACGATGGAACTGACGAATGGCCTGAGTGAAACACCTTCTTTGTGTATTTTGGATAGTCCATATACTTTTGGAAATTTGGACGACTTCTCCCTTGGAATCAGTTGGCGTTGTTGTTCTTCGCTGATGCTGCTGACTTTGATTTTGGCTTCCGTCCTCTTCTCCAGATATGTCGTTGGATCCGTAGCGGTAGGTTTGTACGCTGGATCTTCTAAAAGCAATTTTATCTTTTTTTCGTAGTCTGTGATGTTCATTACTACGCTTGCGTTTCCCTTGTCTGCTGGTAGGACAATAATATCTTCGTTTTCCTTTATTAAACGTAGAGCTTGAAGTTCTTTTTGTGACAAGTTCTTCTTCAGTGGTCTTGCTGTGCGTAGTATTCTCGACACATCTTGTCGTATGGTTTTGGCAGCTCGGCGATTGATGCTTCTACGTTGCATATTATGTTTTCCACTGGTATGTGAGAAGATGCCACTGCGTAGTTGAATCCTTTGGCTAACGCACTTCTAGTTGCTTCATCTAGCGGCAGTCTGGATAGATTGTGGACTACTTTCTCCGACTTTATCGGTATCACTATCTTCTAAGGTATCTACTCAGCTTGTAGACGCTAGAACTTCCTCTTCTGCTTCTCTCTTGTTAGCTTCGAATCCATTTCTGCTCGGAACTCCATAAGTTGATCCAGTATTGTCCATAATATTGGGTGCAACGTGTTGGTCAACTCAAGATGTACTTTCGTTGTTGATTTTATCCAATTCTCTTCTGGTATCGTGGTTAGTTTCCCGTAATGAGGCTAAGCTTGCTCTTCTGAGGATGTTTCTTGTTTGGTTGCTTTTCTTTTGGAATGCCAGCTTCATGCTCTTCGGTATGATCTCGGCACCGCTCCAAGAATGTTAGACTACAAAGTAATTTACTTCTTTTTACGCGTAGCTTCTCCATCTTCTATGTATATATAATTAAATGAATAAAAATAATAACAGAAAGAAAATATTATGTAATTATCTGAAATTAGTTCGTCAAAAAACAACCTACAAATCAAATAATACGTGACAGTGTGTGTATTGAATATGGCAGCTTAGCTGCCGAAATACGTATCTACGGACATAAAAATTATTGTGGGCGGAGATCAATTTTTAATTATGCGTACAAAAAAAAATAGGCGGAACTAAGCGACTTCTGTCGTAGTAGACTCAAATTTAATATCAAATTAACTCTTTCCTTAGCGCGTTCATCGAGTTATTTTAATTAAATTTAAAAAAAAATTAACTCTTCTTTCTATCTCACATTTGACTTCCAATTGGCAACGACTAAGTTTACTACAACACATCGCACATCGGCTTCAAGATTGACACAACTCAAAATTTTTGATAAAACCACCATAATAAATATGCCGTATAATTTAAAGAAATTGAAGACATGATTAATAAAACAATTCTGCATCAAATTTATAATTTCGATGGAAAAAAATGGAATAGTTTTTGCATGTAACGGAAATTTTGTAATTTTGAGTTATGACACTCCTGCAGCCGATATACTCATTAATAATTTTTAATTTAAAATGACCTAAGCAACAGACTCTTAAGCTTTGACCTCACAACATAATCGGTGAATAATGCCGTTCTTTATTTACGAAAAAAAAAAGAAAGAATCGATAATGCAGGAATTGGTAATTGAAGGAAAATGTCAAGGCTGATTTAATGAGACGCAAAAACGATATTCAAGCGAAATTATGAACAGTTAATCAATAGAATTGCCTGTCCGTTATTCCCAAAGGTAAGAAACATAACGCGATTGGAATTATACGGTCGAGAGGAACCTAATTATATGATTGGATAAGCCATTTATAAGAAAAGCTTTTTGCAATTCCGATATTAAATATTAAATCATGAATTGATTAATGAGGGTGAATGGATTTTTCCGGCGCCTCCACCACAAGTGCCACCTGATAATACAATTCCCCGTATTTTCGATTTATAAACGCCGGCAAGTTTTAGAGCGCACCCCTCCCCCCCCCTCTATTAAAAAAGAATTTAATTACACCAGGCCAGAGAGACACACATGCGAAACAGGACGTCCGGAGGAAGGAAGGTGGTAACAATTTTAATGCGGCGCACGGTGCTGCAAACTGCAAATAATTTTGAAATTAAATCGATGTAACGTTTTCGTGCACACCGCCGCAGCGGTGAAAAGCACTAACAGAAACAAACTAAATTACACGAATCAATCAAATGGTAGTTCATAATTTCAACGGGAATTCCTTTATTTCGTTGAAATTTCGAGCATGAAAACAGTTTTCAATGCGTTTTAAATTACTGGCGAGTCAAACTGGACCGAATGGGTTTTTTTTTTGTTGAGTTGCTTTTCAGGTGGATTTTTGTGGCTTTTGTGAAATCATATATTACGTCATGTGAAGTATACAAAAGTATAGGGGATTGTAGACTATTAACTTTTATTTTTATTGCAAAGTTATCGAGAATCGAAATACATGCAATTGATTTTATCATATTAATCATTGTGGTAATCTATCCTATTGCTTAAGTTTCTAAGTTTTTCAAGGAGAACGCACTGTTACATCCTGCTGTATAGGCAACCCACATAACAAAAAAGAACGACTTATTCAGAATTATGTTATAAATCTGTTATTTAATGTTTAAGCTTGATTATTTTAGGACACGAATTTATAAGGATGTTTTTTCTTTGAATAATATCAAATTGAAAAAAGAAATTCTTTACGGGATCTTCCTTTTGTGTAATATTTTCATCAAGTTTTTTTACAAATATCGCATGAAAAGGAAACGTAATAATTCACCAAAAGGATGTATTATTCGAAGTATATTAGGGCATGATCCGATCTAATGCGATCCGTTCGTCCGGACACATAACCGTGAAATATAACGGCGACATTGTGTTTCGTATCAAAACATATACGGAATTCATAACATCCCGCAATATCTATATACGGGGGCCCCAAATAGAAGATAGAAAACAAAAATCCTATCTCGTGTGCTCTCGTGCAGTTTTATTTATTCATAATATAAAATTCAAATACGCGCCCCGTCCAGGTAGGTATGATGCTAACAAAGAAAACGGAACCGAACGAACGCACGGGGCATAAAGAAGGAACCTTAAGAGGGGTTCCCTTCGAGCAGAAATACCGAATTGGCCGACTTCGATGGGATAAGTTTCTCTAAGCACTCACGTACAAATGTTGTAGGTATTTCGTGTTACAGGTAATAGAGTCAACTTTTCACGCGCGATTTTTATATTTGTTCGACTCACTTATTTTTACAACCACCCCCCCCCCCCCCAAACAAGGCAAATACATAATCTAGCTTTGTTATACCTACCTACCTATCTATTATTGCGAAAGTTTTCAAAATTACGTTGTATTTCCTTGTAAGAAAAATATGTTTATACGGGGGTTGTATATAAAGTGTTAAGCCGATACATATAGATTCAATACAGTAACTGGTAACTGAAGACATCATTTTGGCAACACTCTGTAGCTTACAATATTATATTCTCCGAGTTGTTATTTGTGTACGAACATAAAATAGTCGTATTAGGGCAATTCCCAACGCCCTAATAAATTCCAGAAATGAATAGATTTAAGTAAGTTACTTTTGGTCTTATTTTGAACGTTTCTTTAGTTATCCTTGAAATTCAGAGAGAGCACTGTTTCATTGAAGACAGTGGAATACAGCCGAGTTAAATTGCATTTCTACCACCGAGCAATGGGAATACTGGCGTGCAGCATTGTATATTCTGAGCCACGTTAAATTAAGTAATCAAGTTCCAACAACTTCACATTGCAAGTCACATGCTCCTTAATAAGGGTTGAAAAAGCAAAAAAAAAAAACTAACCCGACCAAAATCAGCACAAGCTTCCCTTGTCATCAGCGTTAATAATTAACTGTTAAGAAACGCTTTGGGACAATGACGGAACTGTCTTATTATATTCACAGCTAATTAGTACTTCGGGTATTTTAAATATTAATTGTCCTAAGGCGGCTGTGGGCACATAGGCGTGCGTGGAAGGGATTACGAGGGACCTCAAGGGGTTTACCGGAAATTGTGAGAGTTATTATGCGAGACGGTTTCTATCGCGCACCGCCCTTACTACGTGGGGTGGATCTGTTCTTTTGTTACTCCATCAGCCTGTTTTGACAGCGAATATAGATGTGGAGGTGTATTTATTTTTCATATTTTATACGTCATACCTTTTCACGCTTCCAAATATTTACTTTTCTGTCGCACCCGAAATTACCACCCCGATTTATCGATTTCCTCGTTTTTTTCTACATTAAACGTCTAATGCCTTTGCAAATAGAAACGCATTAGAAGAAAGCGGTCGTGAATGGTAGAAAATTATTGCGGAAATTTTAACGTAAACATGTAAATTACTAAATCAATAGCGTGTGGCATATACATAAGTTATAGTGGCGCGGGAGAAGGTAAATGGAGAAAGTAGAAGACGTCATTGTATTTCGTGAAGAAAATTTCGCCTTAATATTTTCACGTACACTTCAGGGCAATCAAATAAATTCAGCCGTGCGGTTGTAAATATCACGGGAGCCTGTACTGTCCCATTTTATGCTATTCACATAAATTGACAGTAATTTAGTTCCTGTATTACCGGGATACGTGTCATTTTCAATGCAAGAGAGAACGACATCCGTCACTGATAACCGGAAACATCTCATACTCCTCTTACCTTATGCTGGATCTTCATAAATGATAAGGAGGCACATTTTGCAAACCAAGACCCAGAAGAGGCCCACGGGCTATCACGATTATGTTGTAAATTATTCCGAATTTAATTACGTTGATTGCTGGCGATGATAACTTATCACTCAGGTCTATCCTTAACCGTACGTAATATAACAGTGAATTATGGTGTGCAACTTGGACGTGAAAGGGACAAGTCGTTATTTTATTTTACAACGACATTTAGTGTCAATAAAGCAGATACGCACGTCCCCTCAGTTTTATAGCAATAAGTAATGCATGTAGTTGTAAAAATAACCTCAGTGTAGATGAGGCTACAAATTAAAAAAAATAATAATAATAATTCCAGAGTTTAATACGGCGTCTTCATTTATCTCACGTGACCTGTCTGTGACACAAGTATTTCACAGTTGTGTAATTACACCTTCTAGAAGCAATTTCTAATTTTGAAAGTATATTGATTCAAATTTTCAAAGATATTTATGTAAACAAGCGTTCATGTAAAGCTTACACACCGGGTGTGGTGTTTGTGACTTTAGAGCTTATACATATGTATAAAGCTCAAGAGCATATATTAGAAAACGTTTTAATATGTAAATTAATTTGCGCTGGATCTTAAACTAATAATAATTTGAAATTATTCTACAACGAGACGGCAATTTAAAGAACATGACAGACGTGAAAATAATAACGGATTTAAAACTTGGACGCAAATAAAAACTTATCACTAAAGTGATCCCCCCGTCTGAAATTTGAGCAACGGTTTAGCATAAATAATCTGAAATCCTGAAGCCGTTACAATGAGATCACTTCCTTCACTTCTTAGGTGGTTTTCACAACGACAACGGTATGATGAATTACCGTGCAATAAATTGAAACCGTCGTCCATCGCGTTTCAGCGAGATTATCCTTGTGCCGCCCTCGGGAGCTTGGAGCTTCATGAAGCGCGACATATTGTATCCATATTTAAGTCACGTTTACAAAAGAGACGATTGATAGAAAAAAAAGAGAGATTGACCATCTTTATTAAGCCGTAAAACGCAAACGACGCCCTCCCCTCCCGCCTCCCTCTGAATAAAATATAAAGAGGGAACCGGCAGAAACTACCTTGATAAAAACGGAATATTTCATTTTGAGTTTTATGAATAAACAGCAATCGTAAAAAAAGGCGGAAAAGATAACATTTGAGGTTTATGGTGCGGCATTTGCAATAACAAAGTTGTCCATAAAACAAATTGAGTTTTGCATTACACGCTTTAAATATTAAACGCGTCGTTTAATCACCTTTTCATTTATTAAAATGTTTACGTCCACCAAAAAAAAAAAACTTTTATTGGCAAATGCGTTTTCCTGTTTCGATTCGGGAATTAAAAAAAAAATAATAACTTCATGATTGCTACCTCTGCTGGTTTAGTTTTTAAATTTTTTTGTCCGTCCAAATGTGAGCAGGACAATAATGAAAATGGCCATTTAATCAAACCGTTTGACACTTTTTATTTCGTATAGGTATATTCGTTGTATTTATAGATTTCGTCCTCATAGAATTATTATACTCTTGAAATTTAATGAGAAAAATATCGTACCAGATAAAAATTCCATGAGGTCTCTAGTTCGTGTGAGGGGGCTATCGATATAGCTTCTATTCTACGTTAAAAATAAAATTCTGCATTAAAACATTTAAATCATTGTAGAGTTTACTAAAATACTCACCTGTATAGGGAATAGCTACATTTAAAAATGCATCTCGCATTTCTTTTGGCCATAATTGTGAATGAATTTAAAAATTCGTGAAACTATAACTTTAAAACCACCCTCATCTTATGGTTGACTGGACAAGTAACTCTACAGCCTATTTCTAAACCTATGTCTTTAATTTAAACCACAAATAATACTCAAGAAATGAAGCAAATTTTATTATAACGATAGGGAGGATGTAAGTAATAACTCAGGTAAAAATTAGTTTTCATTTTTACAAAAATTGTTTAAGGTCGACGATTTAAACGGTTTAAATGTCTTAGCTGAGTCATAGGGTGAGTGGAATTAATTTTTATAATGAAGACACAAGCGAATGCGTCGAGATGTGTATGTTGGGCTATGTCAACTTCGTCGTTCGTAAGAAAAAATGCGACGTTTTCGGTCGACTAGGTACAGACGTTCTTACAACAATTGCAATTACTTATTAAGTAATAATTTCTAGTACTTATTTGTAACTATTAAATATTACAATCTCTTGATTTTGCACGTATTGTCGTTTGACTATAAAGAAAGCAGCAGTCGTTTGCTGCCGAACCTTACGCGTTTCAAAATCTTTGTTCCGAAGGACAAATATCTTTTTTTTTTGTTAATAAAAACCGACGAAAGACGCATTGCGCTATGCCAGTTGTTGATATTTGAAAATTGTGCCGATGGCGTCTATAAGTCATTCATATTCGTTCACAATGAAACCTTGACCCACTTCTTCTGCACGTAAATAAAAAGCTTTATTGCGTTTTATTAGATACGATTGCGAATACATGTCATAAACTGAGCAGAGGTTTCAAAACAGAGTAACCTAACATGTTTAACTATTATATATCGCATTTGTCCTTGATGGAAGTGTCAAAGGTAAACGCGAACTATTGAACGTAATTAAAGAGTTTACACCAACTCTGGCCCTTTCAATTTTATGTATAAAGGAGAGGAGGGAATTATGGAATATTCGGGAAATATGGAATACCGAGGTTTAGGCTCTCTTTAGTGTTGCTATCACGTGGGAATACCATGTTTCAATTTGTTTTATTACACGTTGATCAGCTGGGAACGGAGGTCTGGATTGTTTTTTTTTGCGTGACGTAATTATTACTCATTTCTAAAATAAGTTGAGTTGCGTATGAAAGAAGGGTAACAAATTTGCAAATAATTGTGTAAATAATTCCAATCCATTTGTTGGTGTACTTGGTATTTAACCAATCTGAAAAGCTTTCGCACCGATCGATGCGTCACGAAACAAAATACTTCATTAAATACAGCTGTGAAGAAATGTCACAGATTACGAAAAACTGTAAAGAAAATTCTGTGGAAAAAATTAATTTATTAATTATAAATATTAATTAATTATGAAAAGTTTAAGTCGCCACATCCTGACCTAGTATTAACAAATTGCAGCCAGTTTGCTACTTAATAAGTCATAAGAGGATGCTCTAGGAATCCGCTCCAATTAAAACCGATTTGCAACAAAAAAAAATTATTAACAACATCAATTACGCTTAATGCTGCCCCATCAAAGCAGGTGTTCAAAATGAAGGTCATTATTATCAACACATAGTTATGATATTCTCTAGCATTTGTTCCAAAACATGCAGACTATTGCGAATCACAGCAGCAGAATCGAGAACTTTGTTCGTTAGCTCTTGCCGATTATTTGCTGGAGTGGAACATACCAACTGCTTCATCCCCTCCACAAAAAAAATCACAAAGATTTAAGTCTGGGGATCGCGGGGGCCAATGCACAGGTCCGTAACATTCAATCCATTTATTGATGTAATTAGTATTTAACCAATCTGCATGAGAAAGTGAAAAATGAAAGAAAAATACTAGAAATTCTTAACATGGAGATTTAAATTGTTTTTCGTTTTAGTGATTTATTTGTTTACCTGTTAAAGCAGGTGTTAAAAGTGGGGCCATTGTGATCCCTTGCAAGTAATAATCTGTTTCAGATGATTTCCATGCATTTCTCAAGTAAATATTCGTATTTCATATTGGATTCCTAATTCACGGCATCGGACATTGACTTAAAAACGGAGTTGACCTGAAATTACACTTAAAGGTCAAGGTCACGATGCCAAGATGCGCATCATAAAACTATAAAAACTTTGTGACTGTATTTATTTCGTTCATATGCTTTTTTATCTTTTAATCAAGGGCGCATCGTGGTTTTGGGCTAATTTTTGATTAATTATTTCTCGAAAACTAAAGTAGAATTTTTTTAACGTTTTTCCCAACTCTCGAGCATCGCTTCTTTTAGTGGTATCATTTTGTCGGGTTAATTAACGATCACCCTATATACATATTTATATTTTAGAAGTGATTCCATAGATTTGGAGAAGAATTTCATATCTGATAAAAATTCCACGAAGTCTTCATTTGTATGAGGGAACTATCGATATACATTTTAACTTTTTAATAATTATTACAGAATTTACAAAAATACTACAGGGAATAGCCACGTTTAAAAATTTATGTCGCATTCCTGTTGCCCATAATTGTACCTATACATAGTGAATGAATGACTTTAAAAACTTCAAAACTACCCTCATATTGTGGTTCACTAGACATGTAACTATACAAGGCATTTGAGAATTATTTACAGTGATGCAGTAGAATTTTTAAAAATGTTATGTACACGATTGACGTTTGCTTTGAGTACTTACAGCAAAATTATGATTGCAGATATTTTTGTTAGGCAAGTAAGGTGTATCATTAGCGATATTACAAAAATCTATCCGTTCTTTGATCTTTGAAGTGCGAGGTTCCACATTTTTGTTAGCCGCCGCCTTCCTTTTTGTGTTACCGCTGCATATACTTGAAATGCGTCTCTGTGTTTCTAGGGCTCTTCAGAGCTAAAAGCATCGTTGTTTCCCGTGTTCGGCGTTTTTGCGTAACCACGTGTTTCCAACAGGACCAAAAAGGCATTGTGACTTCGACGAGCCTTTGAGCGCGAGCTCGAGTCTGACAGGGAAAATTAGAAAGAGGAAGTTTTTCATTTTTTTAGTCGGTTTTTCAATTTGAGTGGAATTAAACGAAAGATTTAAAATTCTGCGGAATATTTTGTAGTTACGTGAAAATATAATATCATGTCGGTGTTTCAAAGTAAAGCTTATGTTGCTAGAGAGTGGCTTTAAATTTTTAATGAGCTATTGATGTATGTCTACCCCAACATCAGTCGTGGAATCCAGAAGCCTTAGCTTTAGCATTTCAGAGATATATGGGTTTATAGCTAAATCTGGAAATGTAAATAGCACAATATTAACACTTGGAAGCCGGAGAGTAGTACCTGAACCTATGTAAATCTAAATCAACTATTACAAGATATCAGAGCGGCACACGTTGACATTTGATTTACCTATATCTCCATAATTCAGCTGTAACGTTGACGTAAACTAAATAAAGCCCAATCCTGTCAGCGGCGGCGGAGCTCAGACTTTATTAAAACGGATATGTGACATCACCAACCGCCAGAACAATGGCGTGGCGGCATTTTTACGTACCGTCAGGCTAAAATATGACACTTGCAGCCTTTAATGTTTACCCGCACGATTAAATGGCGAAAACACGCGCGCTAAATTGTGATTTACGCGCTCAGAAAGTTCGTCCCGCTAATTTTTCACCAATTACTTTGTGTCGCGACGGTTAAACTTTTGCTGGAATTAACCCCGAGCAAATGAAATATAAATATAGTGCTCATATGGGAACGTAAACGTAAATTACTCTAGGTCCTAACACCTGCCGAGTTTACTCGTTTTCAGGACAAAATTTAACTTTTTCATATACCTAGCTTCAGAAATATTAACATCTTCACAATTGTGTATAGTCTATAATTGAGAAATTGTGATTGAGATAGATCAAGAATAAAAACATATTTATTACGACAGTTGTGTTAATAAAACATCGGTTGTGGTGTGACTTTTACGAGGTCAAAAGACAATAAAAACATTTCTTTTGAAATCGCGAGTTACTAATGCGAACACTCCTTCGACGTACTCACCTGTGTCTCACTAATGGTGGACGTCACTTCAAACTCTTGTTATAACATTTTTAAATCGCCGCGGTGAACATTTGTTTGAGCTGAACTTTTGATTGGACCTACGGTTAATCCACAGCAATAATTCCAGTTATTTCAGGAATAAGTAAATGTTTATCCATCAGAAATTATTTCATCGTTTGGTGACCGAATGCGCATTTCCAGCACTTCATACGCTAATAGTTTTACAGCGTTGATGTATCAGTTTCATTACGATGGGACATCCAAAGAGTTATTAAATATTTATTGCGAATGGCATCGCATTTGCGTATTAATTTATGTGCATTGTTTAATGGATGCGCGGCCGTTAATTCTGATTTGGTTGACTTTTATTTGTTTCAAATTTTCATAATCTTTATTACAGTCGTCCAGTGGGCGCATGTGAGTACAAAATTAAGAAAATATGCAATATTAAATTCTTATTAGTCCAATTACGAATTGATTTCGCTTCGACCTAGGTCTTTGTATTGAGAAAATTCTTTTAAACATATACTGTGATTAGTTTAAACCTCGGTTCGAGTACTGAAAAGTGGGCAGGAAAGCCGTTACTATACTTGATTCTCATTAGTCTAATTACTGGATTGATTGCTTTTCGACCTCGGTCCGTGTAGTAAGGAAAACTTTTCATTGGCTCTTAAATCGGTGGCCGATCTGTTTAGACCTCGGTTCGAGTAAGGCGAAATGTTTTATAATCCAACTATTAACTCAGATTTTTGAAATCATCACTGTGTATGAGAAAATAAACAGTTTCTTGCTATAAGTGCAAAGAAGTTACAAAGTATTTAATTGATAAATAAAGACGGTGCTCCACTGACAATATTCGTGTTAATTGTCGAACACAAGACTTGCTTCTTCGCCGGGCTAGCCTATGTCTCGCTAACGATGGACGTCACTTCGAACATTTTTAAATACTATTTTGTCTAAGACTGATTGATTAAATGTGATGAGTCGCGTATGATTTGTAAATTTGTGCCATTACTAGTTAAGCTAATCATGTAATTCGCAAGTCATATATATTCCCTTTGCTACTTCATTTCCTCAAACTGGGTCTTGCGAGATGAATTCGAATAGTTTTGTTTTATGTTTCCGCACTTCATCGGAAGCTACACCAATTCACTTTAAGACTCTGTAAAACTTAGTAGTTTTCAATTTGGCGTGTTAGAGAGAGAGAGCTCAGGATGTGACTAAACTTTTATGAAGCTGAAGCCGGCGCGATGTTTCGAACAATTCCACCGAATTTCTAATTAGTAGAGCAAAGTGTCGCTCAAACATTTTACGTGCGACAAATTTGAACGGAACCAGCGACGGTATAAGTAAAATAAATGATGCGACCCCCACTCCCCCCGATGGATTAAAAACGTGCCGTCGCGAATTTTGGAAGGTGGTGCCTGCCAAGAGTTATTTAATTGGAAAATGAACGACACGATCGCTTGTAGCAAAAACATGTATCCCCCGGAAAATGAGTGTCAAAGTGGAGCATAAGCCTGCCTCCTCCTCCTCCACCTCCGGGCTGAAAGCTTCACGCTGTTACGTGACATGGTAAATGACGAGGAACGCGTAAATCAAGATTAAACATGGAGAGTGTCGACCGTCTGAGACTGTTTGATGTATCGAAGGTCTTTTGTGCAAACACCAGTTAATTAACAGAGGAGCCACTGCTGGACAGGCGAGTTCGCCTCGTGATCTATGTCAGTACTTGTTGCACATCGCCGAAGGACCGGTTCACTTGATTCTCTTAGTTAAACACAAATTTGTTATTGTAAAATAAATTTGCTTGCAGATACATGAAGTTTCAACCCAATGTATTTATTTTAGCTTGTATATTATGTACATATATGAATTGTTTAGTTTCCTCTTTATCTCTCTCTTTGGAAACCATTTCAAGAAGCAAATACTGAAAAAAAATAAACGACTTCATATCAAAAAAGAGAGTACTCAAGTACGAACAAGAACAAGAATAAGAAATATTGGACAAACAGAAGCGAAACAAGATAGAATATCTCTTATTAATTAAAACGATTGTGTTTCTGGGAACATGTGGGTATGGGCAGAAGCAAGATCACATTAATAAAAAATTACACTCGAGAGCAGGATAAAATATTTCTTAATAATTATAGAAGATCGTATTCTCGAGTGAGTACGACATTAAGAAAATAAACAGAGTGTTAGATTCTTATTGGTCTAATTACGAATTGACTTCGTTTCGACCTCGGTATGTGTATTAAGAAAATTCTCTTATTGGCTTTTAAAAATACTATTGATCAGTTTAAACCTCGGTTCGAGTAGTGAAAAGTGGGCCAGGAAAGGTTACAATACCCGATTCTCATTAGTCTAATTATTGGATTAATTTCTTTTCGACCGCGGTCCGTGTACCAAGAAAAACTTTTCATTGGCTCTTAAGTCAGTGGCTGATCTGTTTAGACCTCGGTTCGAGTAGTGCGAAAATGTTTTCCAGTTCGACTAATTACATCTGATTGGTTTATGATAATAATAATATTTAAATACACAAATACATGTGAATACGAAATATATAGAATATTTCTTCAAGCTCTACTTCGTATTAAAAATCATATATTATCTCCTTGAAATAGGAAAGAAAAAGCCAAACTCATATCTGCAGAACGAGCTTCTTATACGTACACGAACAAAAAGTTATCTAAACGAGTTTAGTTAGTTGGGCTTAATGATAAACGCTTTACCAGAAACATCTCGTAAATATATTAACCAATTAGTAATTAGGCAAAAGGCCTCGTGAAGAGCCAAAGCATTCCCGCTTTCTTCTTCGATAAGTAGAATACGAACTTTCCTATCTTAATTGGTCTCGCCAGTTACGTAAGAACTGCATTACCAACTTGGAAATAATTTATTTCCCGCGTCACAGTAGTTTTATTTTATTGCGAAGTTCGAGCCCCTCGCTCATTTGAATTCTCTCCTTTTCGTTTCGGGATATACGCTCACCCGGGCAGATCGGGATTTATTTAATTAGAAAGCTGCTCGTTTTTAAATTTAATTGAGTACAAGTGGACAAGGCGAAGGATTAACGAAAGATTACGTTACACTATTTTTGATACAGTCCTACGCGGATGAGAGACTTCCTATTCTAATAAACTTCAATTTATTTTAAGATTCGAAACACGTTAAAAGCCAACTAAATTAAAACCCCTTCTAAAAGCTATTCTTGTATAAACAGAGTTCGGTTTAAATTACGCGGCCCTCTTTTACCGTATTTTCTTATTTTCCATTCCGTCGTATGTTAGAACAACTCATTAAATATGTATTGTTAATTTTAAGACCATCTCGCTTTATACTATTTATGATGCTTTTAGAACGAAAATAGAAAAAATGTTAAGAAGTAGAAAATTCGTTATGCCATTTTTTATGCACTCCTAAACAATATGTGTCCGTAACTTCCCAGAGGATTAAATTGCAAAGGATGTAATAAAATCGTCGCGTTTAAAATCGTCCAATCTAGGATTAGATTTAGCAACCAGAAGCGAGTAATTCTGAGTCCGGAACAGGAAATGTTTGCGTCGCGACATGACGTACGGAACTATATCTTCGGCAAACAATCGTTAAAAGCTACTACACACACTTGTTTTGGTAGTAAATGTACAAATAAACTGTAATCGTTAGACGCTTTACAATTTTATTGTTAATAGGATGTCGTTAAATGTCTTTTCTCCTGTTTAAAGGACACGCTTCCTGAGATAATAACATAAATCGTCGAATGCATGCTTAAATTAGACACTTGATGCTTGAGCTTCACAGAAAATTGCTTTGAAACTGTGAAATTTAGTGGTTATGGGGTTTCGTCAGATTTACTAGTTTTAAATAAAGTTGACGATGTTATGGTGTGCTCTGTTGTGAAAGAAACTTTACGATGCAGGTTATCAAACGATCAAACAACATTTCTTATCTTTTACATCACAAAACGAAAGCTCTACGATTTCATGGCTTCAACTTGCACTAGTAAACTGCATAACACAAATATCTTAAAGAGAACACAGTTTTTCAAAATTAAAAAGCGATCGACTTTTGTTTTTCATGACTGTCAGTAGCTTCCTTAAAAAATCTTAATAAGAACCGTTTTGTTTTATTCTTTTGTTTCTGTGAGTCGTTGTTCAAATCTTAGAAAGCATTTTTAAAATAATTTTTCAATTTTTCAAAATTAAAACGCAATTTTTTTTTGTTTTTTGTTCAACAATTGTTCTTGAATTTTTAACTAGAACGGTCTCAATTCTTTTGCTTTTTCTTTAATTATCTATCATCAATCTTTTATCAATTATTTTTTGACACCGTCTTGTATTTCTCTTTTATTTTTTTTTTGTTTTTTATAGCGTTATTTGCTATTCAAATCTTAGAAAGTATTTTTAAGAGTTTTTAAATTTTTCGAAATTAAAACGCGACTGTCTTTTGTTTTCTTCAACTGTCAATCGTTGAAATTTTCCTTAAAAACTCTTTTTAAAAGCGTCTTGTCATGTTTCTCTTGTTTTTTATACTGTCACACATTATTCAAATCTTTCGCTGTTAATCGTCGTCAAAATTTCGATTAAATTTGAAAATTTTAAAACATTTTTTCTTATTTTGTGCAAAATCAAAATGCGATTGTTTTTTTGTTTCGTTTTCTTACTGTTGATTGTCAAAGTTTTGATTCAAATGTAATTCGAAAATAGTTTTTCATTTTATGCAAAAAAATGCAAAATCATAGTACGACCGTCTTTTGTTGCTTCTCGCTGTCAAATCGTCAATCGTCAAAATTTTCATTAAAATGTAATTTTATCTGTCGTTGTTGACGTTTTTAAAGCCGCCCTCTTATACAAAATTAAAACGCAATAATCTTTTGTTTCTTGTTTAAGTCGTTCTTGAGTTTTTAACTAGAACGGTCTCAATTCTTTTGTTTTTTCTTAACTATCGGACCTTGAAATTTTTATTAAAAAAAAGTCGTTTTGAAACTGCCTTGTTTATCTTTTTTGTTTTGTATGGCGTCAATCGTTGGTTAAATCTTAGAAAGCATTTTTAAAAGTTTTTCAATTTTTCAAAATTAAGAAGCGATTGTCTTTTGTTTTTTTTGTCTTGTTATTTTTTCTTTTGTTTTCTATACTGTCACTCGTTATTCAAATCTTAGAAAATATTCTTAAAACAATTTCTCAATCTATCAAAATTAAAACGCGATTGTCTTTTGTTTTTTTTTAACTGTCATTTTTTTATTAAAAATAAGTCAATTAAAACGCGATTATCTTTTGTTCTCCAATTTTTAACTAAAACCGTTTTTCGTTTTTTGCACAAAATTAAACAGTGATAGCCTTAAAAATTTTGATTAGAAAATATTTTTGAAACTGATTTTCATTTTTTATATAAAATTAAACCTCGACGACCGTTTGTTTTTTTTTTTGCTATCAGTCATTTTGATTAAAAAATATCTTTGAAACCGTCGTTCATGCTTTATGAAAAAATTAGGACGTAATCGACTTTGTAATTGCAATTGTATAAAATAAGAAAAACTTGTTTTAAAATTAATTTCTAATCAGTAATTAGTGAAATTAAAGCGCGATCGTCTTTTGTTTTTCTTTTTCCTTATTTAATTCACTTTGCAAGATTAAAACGCGATAATCTCTTGTTTTTTTTTACCATCATCAGCGGTTCATCTACGAGGGTCAAGCTGAATTTATTGAGAATAAGAAATTCTAGTAGGCCGTGAAAAGCAAACATACAGTGTTAGTTAGAGAACTCTTTATCTGTCATTTGAAGTTTAGTCGTTGAAGTTACGTTCGTTAGAACTCAAGTTGCTAATTTTTTATTACAAGTAAAAAAATTGAATTAACCGAATTCGAATCATGATTTATTATGATTTTAAAAAAGGTTTAAGCGCTTATGAGTACCAAGAAGAGTTTAGATTCGGCTTTTAGTGAATGAGCATCTTCCTTGGCTACAATTTGCCGATGGTATAAGGAATTTGAATGCGAAAGGAATTCAGTTCAGCATCAAAGAGGAACAGGGTGTCCTCCTACGGCTGTTACCGACAAAAACATTGCTGCTGTTGAAATATTAATTGAAGAAGACAATAAAGCCACTTATGCAGTAATAGAGCGTCGACTCAAGATTGGATCCTCAGCTGTTAGAACAATCATACACGATCACCTGCATTTAAAAAAAGTGGTTAGTCGTTTTGTGCCTCATCAGCTTTCTGACTTCCAAAAAGCAGAGCGTGTAAGATTTGCCATGAAACTTTAAATTTCTTAAATAATGGCGGACGCCAATTTTTTTCCAAAAACTTGTGACGAAACTTCCATTCCCTTTTTCGACGTACCTACCCACCAAGAGAGTCTTGTATGGATTCACGAAGATGAGGAAATTCTAACAATGACCAAGAAGCAGTGAGCTATGGAAAAAGTTATGTATCGATATTCTTCAGAAATTCGGGCCTAGTAAAGGCAATTAAGCTAGATGGACAAAAGACAGTTACAGCTAAATGGTGGTCTGAAAAATGTTTGCCTAAAGTGTTCAGTAGAATTCCAGACAAGGGAATTACGTTGCACCATGTTAATGCATTGTCCCATACGACACCTTTTTGGTTGAGAAAAATTTGAAAGTAATAGAACATTCGCCGTATTGACCTAATTTAGCAATGTGCGACTTTTGGCTACTTCTTTGGGCTTAAAATGAATTTTCGGAGTAGAAGGTTTTCGTCAGAAGAAGAGATTGCTGCCGCAGTTCACGCTTATTTTGAAATGTTCTGAAAGATGATTGGTTGGAAGCTTTTAAAGAGTGGAAAGAAAGAATGGTCAACTAGGGAATTACTTCAAGCGTATTTAAAATATCGTATCATGAGAACACAAAAGTGTGTTACAATTTAGCAAACAATTATTATTCTTCTTCGCTTTTAGCCTCTGGGATCGATCGTTAACAGTAACAAAAAAAAATAGTGCACAAGTACAACACGCAATTTTTTTTTATATTCAAGTATAAATCGTGAACAATTTCCCGTCATACACCACTCATAACAGCGAATATGTAAATATAATCGTATGCAAACTGGAAAAGCGAAGCTGCTTTAAGCAGGTACGTCACATAAATAATCTTAGCATTCAAAGTTCTTGCTGTGTACTTACTTTAGACGTAATGAAGCGAACCGGAATAACAAATACCCCTGCAACTAAGGGTGCTAAACACAAATTTCGACTTCTGTTCAACCCAAAAAGTCTAAAAGTTTTTCAAAACGAAAAGCTATTTCAAATCGTGTCAATCAAATAAATAAAAATTTAGCGCTTGAATTTCGTTCCATCCCAATGCATCTTGAAGTGTCTCCTCGCGGATCAATAAAGATAAAGGCGTCACATTTCTATGTAATATTAGTACGACGATATCGCATTATGAGTTGCAATTTTAATGCGCTTCTCTGTTTCAGGAAACGAGACAATCATAATGGCGCACACTGAAAAATTCCTTTTATTGCTCCTGCGGATATCCTGTACGTTCCTGCTGACGTACGCTTTTCGGGAGCAAAAGTTCGCGATGGAACCTCAAGATCAGACAGCTGTGGTTGGCTCTAGAGTCACTCTCCCGTGTAGGGTCATCGACAAGAGTGGTATCCTGCAGTGGACTAAGGACGATTTTGGATTGGGCACTCATCGCAATCTTAGTGGCTTCGATCGATATTCTATGATTGGAAGTGATGAAGAAGGTTAGTCATCACCAGTTCTTTGTTTTTAACAAAGTCAAAAGACTTATTATTATAAAACATAAACCAAATAAATAACATTAAGAAAATCAACTGATTAAAATGCAACGCGTACTATTGGGACATAAAGATGCCGAAATGTTTATGACGGGCAACAATCACTTTCATGACTGCACTTATTTTGTTAATCTGCTGCTTTATAACGATAACATATTAGTAATTTAGAGATATTATCGAACTCTTTATGTGTTATTGCCGCTTACTGTAGTGTGCACGCAAAATTAACCGTGCAAGTGCTCGTGATCGGTGCTGATTTGAAGTTATTGTTAAACTAACATGAAACGTGATTTAATTTAATTAGTTACATAATACGCAATATCCCGGCTTTAAAATAGCATCAGCATTTGAACTGTTTGAAAACTAATTAAACTCTACAATAGGGCAGAGTTCACAGAACGATTTCAAATCATTCTTCTAGTTTTTCTCTTATCCCAGTATTGAAGCCCGTAATACTGAGACCAGGTATATGAATATACTTTAATTAATGAAATTTATATTTTATTTAATTCGTCATCTGAAATAAACACGAAATTCAACGTACACCTAAAGCCCGCAGTATTGACACAAAGTTATTGTTGGATACCGACCGACTCGAACGCCGTTTAATTAAATTAATTTAACAGTAGTAAGTTCGAACGAACGGTGTACGAATGGGATAAGTATTTTACTTACTTGGGTTTGAATTGAATAAAGTTGTAAGGAACTTCGTAGTTTCAAATTTAACCATTGCCGAATTGAAAACTACATTTTTAATCTAAAAAATAGTAGACTGTGATTTAAGAAATAATTAAAAATTAATTTCCACTCACAATAATTTTTTATATCCGTAGATACGTATTTTGGCAGCCATCTTCAATACACACACTAGTAGGTTAAAAGCACACTGTGTACTGAAGGTGGTAGCTTAGCTTCCGAAATACGTATCTACAAATATAAAAGTTATTATATGCGGAGATCAATTTTTAATTTCATTTTCAGTATATCATTGTACAGGGTGGGTCAAATTCGATACTTTTAATATATAATTTAATAATATTTTAGAAGAGTTAGTCCCTGGAGCCAAGTTAATGATGAAAACCGCATTTCGATATCTTGTACCGCTTAGGAGCTACAGCGCGTTTCTCAAAATTCTACGATTTCTAAAAACCTTCATAACTTTTTTGTTCATGAAAATTTTTTAAATGTTAAAGTGTTTTATAGAAATTGGCGAAAATTCAGAAGCGGCGATTAATCTTTACCATGAGAGGTATCCTGAAAGATGACAATCCTTCAGAGATATATTCTTGAGATTCAAAAACAATTTAATAAATTTTTAGTCATTTAAACTGATAAAAACTAAGAATTATGAATCTCAAAACGGAAATAAAGAATTAGAGGAGATCATAGTTTGGGAAAAAATGAAAATGACTGACGCCAGTTGGAGCAAACATCTTAGCAAGAACTTCTGCAATACGAATTTTAAAGAAACAAAGATTCTGACCTTATTAAATAAGAAAAATGCATTACTACCAGTCCTTGAATTGGTGATGTTAGCTCAAACCATAACAAAACGGAATCGTTTATGTTTAGTACAAAATGGCCGACAATTTGATACTTTATGTAATTTTTGCGCAATTTCGATTACATTAGTATTTATTCGTTATAACTTCGTTATATTTATTAAAAATAAAGTAATATTTTCTATAGCTCATTGAATCTTCAAAAAATATTTGGCTATTATCATCCACAGCCTACTTGAATGCTCCAATAACCATCAAAATTTTAATTAAAATATGAAAGCTCTACAACTCAAAAATCTTTTGAATAAAATATCAAATGTTTTATATTTTTATAAATAGAATTTTATGCTCTTTTCAGAAATGTAAAAATATTTAGGGTGTTCCATATAAAAAATCAATGTTCTAGCTAATGTCTCAAATATTGAGCACTCTGGAAAAAAATAACTTGGAGCAATGAATTCTGTATTAAAAGGTGCCTTAAAGAAGTGTTTACAGAAATCAAGAATTTTCAGAAACAAAAAAGTTATTTCAAAATTCTACGATTTTGAAAAACGCCCTGTAGCTCCTAAACGGTACAAGATATCGAAACGCGGTCTTCCCATTAATTTTGTCTTAAAAATCGAACTCCAGGGACCGAGGTCGGTTTTTGTCTAACTCGTCTAAACATAGGAGTTTCCTTTTAAAAGTGTCGAATTTGGCCCACCCTGTATGTACATCGCATACAAAACGAAATTATAATAATTAACAAACCAAAACCAAATATAATACGAATGTGTTTAACTGATTCTAATGATTGAAAATCTGATTGTCATCTCCAAATCTTAGCAAAGTCTATTGTTATTCAATCATCAGCGATAAACCAAATAAACGACAAAAGAAAACCGACTGATTAAAATTAAAGGGAAGGGTAACGCATAGGATTCTTAACACGAATTAGAATTGTTTGCGTGTTGTAGTGATTTATTTCTTTGCCTGGTCAAAGTTGAACTGTTGTTATTTGAACAATTTGTACGGATTAATTTATTTCAAATTCACGCCCGTAACGGTATTTATTTCATTCATCTGCTGCTGTTTCTTAACCAGGGACATATTATCATTTTGAGAACAATTCCGTTTAACTTTTGATGTAATTTATACAGGGTGACTGACAATTGTTCCGCTAAAAGAGACGCATAAGAGAATGGATGTCACAAGTGACGGTAAAGATGTTTAAAACATTCTTCTAAACAGTTTATAATTAATTTAAAAAAAAACACAAACTGCGGCACTACGTGCGAAATACGACGCCATGTTCTATAGATGCAGCATTATAATATGACTATAAAGTTTTTTATAGATTACTCGCGTGAACGCAATGCGACCTTGCACAGCTCAATTCGTTTTCTTACTTGTTTAAATAAAAGGGAATAGAAGATGACGTAATTAGTAATTTCTAAAATAATTAGAATTGCATTGTATGTAATAAAGTTAACAAATTCGCAAGTAATTGTGTAAATACTTGTTTATTAATTCTTGCGGATTATTTACTAGAGCAGAATGTATCAGCTGCTTCATCCACAAAAAAATTCATAAAGATCACGGGGGTATATGGACGACCCGTAACGTCCGAGGAAACACGATGTGTGCTCTGTATTGTTTGTTCTGCGTCAGCTGTCGCCATCGGAGACATAACAAAACTTTACTGTTGTTTTGCGAACATTTTTAATCAAATGGCGTACGTGAGTGCATGTAACAAATTACGAGAACTGTAAATTGCTGGGGTTAGGCCATAAAAGCATTATTATATACAGTTATCTTAAGCGTCTGCGGTGATATGCGTAGTTTTTAATCAAATCGCTTACGTGAATGAATGAAAAGATAACGGGATTATATTTAAAAAATTCAAATTATTCAAAGTGAAAAGAATGCTTACGGTAGAACAAGAAACAATTTCCATCCAGTGCGCCAAAAACACACAATAGAGAGTTGCAAACGCGTCTCACACTAAACGAAATTATAATAATTAACAGATTACGTCTGTGTTTACTGATTATATTGTTTTAATTTTTGGTTGTCAAAAAATGTTTATGTATGGAATAGTCTGCTTTTGATGATTTGGATGCGTATGTCAAATAATTATTTTGTAGTTAGTATTTCACGACGTCGGTCGTTGATCTAAAAACGAAATTCCACTTAAAGATCAAGTTTACGGTCGATGCCACGCCGCCGTGCCTACCATAAGACTTTTATGAGGGCATTTATTTCGTTCATCTGCTGCTCTATTTTTCGACGCACCGTCGTTTTGGGGCTAATTTTTGATTATTTCTCGAAAACCAGAGTCAAAATTAACATTTTTCCAATACTCTTGAACATCGCTTCTTATCGAGATGGAACAATTGTCAGTCACCCTGTATATAATTTCCTCTGACATGGAAATTAAACTCCGGAATGAGTGCGTCTCCAGATAGAAAATAAATTTGCGTGACGTTGATAGATTCAGTTGAAAAATTTCTAAAATATTCGTAAAAGTTTTAAGCGTGCGGCGCGGCGTAGGTGCCTTAATCGAAAATCAAGAGCTCGCAGAAAGCTGTCATTAGATTGCGCGGGAGGTCGTGATCGACAGTCGACGCACAACATAAAGAATTGGGGAAAGTTTCTCCGCTACGCATCCAGAATAAAATGGGGCCGACATTAAACAGAATAAGCTCAAAGCTAATCTGGGAACTTCGTAACCGGATAGCGGGAGCAACAATTTAATCGCACTTCCAGATATCGTTTAAATATGAAACGAATGATATAAAACAACACTGGCTTGGTTGGGGTCTCTTGGGGGCGAGCTTTCAACTTTCAGAGTTCAAATTGCATGCGATGACGCGCCGACGTCAATTACTTTCTTCCCTAACTTTCCCAGCTTTGGATTTTTTCATTGCTTCGAAATACCTACCCCATTTAAAGCCTATAACCACATAATAGACAAATAACTATAAATACCGGGTATAGGATTTTCAAAATGAGTTTTAAACAAAACTTATTTCCAATAGCGGTTATGAGTTATTTTTTTTTGTATTTAGGGCCAGTTTATTCACTTTCAATTAACTTTATTGCCCTAGTAATAATTGTGCAAATAATTGAGAATAAACTGGAGGTTAAGGTTACTTGAAAGTGAATAAACAAGGCCTTAGTAGTCAAAAGAAGAAATGTCAATTATTAAATTCAAAGGATACTTTTTGTGGAACGAAAGGATGTAAAAGTAAATGTCGGAACGTCTGGAGCGTTATGGTATGTCATTAATGAAATTTATATGACTCACGAAAGAAGGAAATTGCTTCAATCGTCTGGTAACTTACATAGACTCGGCGGACGAAACTATCACCACCGCCTAGGGAAATATTACTTTAGTGTCTGGCTCATATATACTAGAGAAACAACTCGCAAGAGTATCCCGGCATAACCTATGACATAACAAGCCGACGGTGTCTCCGGGGTGCTCTGCCAGGCCAAGATAACGGCCGATAGCGAACATCTCAGCCAATTATGTCGTAAAAAATAATAATATTATGGACTTAAGGCGACGTTGGGCAAAGAGATTGGCCGAAGCTTCTTCAGTTTCCACTTATATTTATTAATATTTAATGATAAGTTAAAAATACTGCCCGCCCGATATTAGACTTATCAGAGACGATAAAAGCCAACGACAAAATAAATATCCCAAAGTAAGAACGCTTAGTCTTCACAAAAGACAATTACAACGACCACGCAGCAGCACTTGATATGTGATGAGTGAATTTATCTCTCCCACATCCTTACATGGTCTTCTTTCTAGATTAGCTTATGGCGGATTCGCCGCCTGGAATAAGGAATTGACCTGAATTGTGCGAATGCCTTCGGAATTTTTTTACGCTTGTTAGTTCCAATTTTCTTTTATTTCATTGTACGATCCTCCATTACTCGCAGCAATCACATAATTTAGAAATACGAAATCTCATCGTAAATAATTCAATTATAACACGAAGAAATAAATACTTTGTCAAACAAATACAAGTCAGTGATTAAATTTTGTTGTATGGATGAGCTTTGTGCTTTATATGTCTTTCGGTTATCGTATGCAAACTGATGGATGCAAAGGAGATAATAGCGTTGAGAATCCTGTACTTTGTGATATAGTAAAGCTGGTATGTTATGGGTTCATCACAAAGCACAAAACAAATCATTCCGTTCATCAACCTGCTTTATACGTGTATATGCAGAGCTTCATTAAATTTGGATTTACAACAAGATGCTACATCGCTTTTCTAATAACATTAATAAAAATGTACTTTGATGGTCTGAGTTATGTATTTTCAAAAATAATACAGATTCGAATTGGATTCGTATTAAAAAAAAAATATTAAAATAAGTTAAGTGGTCTGCCAATCTTTTCCATTTCTGAATTTATGATTTTACCAACAATTCGATTCGTTGAATATCATACGGGTTGTGTAAGAAGCTTACGAAGCAGATGCAAGTGCACGTAAGCAGTAAGAGAGCCATTTGTCCCAAGCTCTCCCTAAAAATAGACCCAGGTCGTTCGTGTAAAGTTTACATCGAACGGTTCCTGTTCGGAAAAAAAACACACACGGGCTATAATAACGTATAAAACACGAAATGCAGTTTAAAATTTCTCGCTTCGGTTGGTAGTGTCACACATAATACGTTGTTAAAGTTTGAAATGAGTTGCACGTGGAAAAAGAACGAGAAGGGTTTTATGGTTTGAGAAGCGCACTCGTTTACAGACGGTGTCCATTTACTTGGGAAAATTTTTCAGTCTAGCTTGTTTACTTGGGGGGAAAGTTTTTTGGCTATAAACTAAATTAATTAAAAATAAAAAAATCGCCTCTAAAACTTTGTTACATTAATTCACAGTTCAAAAATGTAATGTGATGCATTTCATATCGGTTCGTTGATGATTAATCGGGTAGCTGCTGCTGCATGATAACGAACGTTTTAATATGTAAAATAATATTGGTTTTTTGAACCACCCTTTTAAAATTTTCTAGATAATTTTCGAAGATAGTGCAGCATTAACGTTATAGCCTACATACAACAAATGTATAATATATCTTTTATGAAAAACGAAGCTCAGTTTAGTTATTGTTGTCTGCTGTCTGATGGAATAATATTCTTAAGTGTTCGTGCGTGATTCCGGCGATGATTTATGAGTGTGCCTTAAGAAGAGATTTTAAATTTATGTACTTCATGTCAGTGGGTGATTACCTCAACCTAAAATCGTTCCTAGAAAAATAGTGCGTTTTAAAATGCACCATTATCGGGGGCGAACGGTGTTTTATACTTTGACATCGGATATAACTTTGACTGATTATCGTAATTTGTGATAGCGCTCTTTTATAGTTTTTCGAATATTTTGTTTATCGATTGACGTTGACGTCAGAACTATTTTAAAAATGTGATAAACAAAGTTCAGCTATTCATATAATGCTGATGTATTAATAATATCGAAAGAAACTCATTTGGTAGACGTAGAAATATTTCAACTTTTATTCGTATTCGTAAGCGAACACCAATTGCATCGCTTTAGCACTAGTCCGACCGAGGTCTAAACAGATCGGTAATTTTAAGAGCCAATGAACGGGATTTTCTCAGTACACGGACCGAGGTCGAAAAGTTATTCGCCTTACTAATGATGGATATCACTACGAACACTTATAAAATTCTTAAACCACTGTGGTGGACGTTTGTTTGAGCCTAAAATATAGTGATCAACCCCACAAATAAATTAATATAATTTAAATTATTAAAATATGCACCTGACAACTCAGTTATATATTTATTAAATTTCCTAATATAATTGCGCCCACTTAAGAAAAGTAAATAGTTACTTAGTCCCCTAATTTGATAGCGAATAAGAAAATAATAGTCAGCGCAGATGTACAAAAAAAAATGCCATTAAACTGAAACAGGACAGCTAATACGGCTGTCTTTTCAGCAATTTGCAGGGAATTGTTAGACCTTTCCCTTAAAATGTAGGTAAGCATTAACCTTTAGAATTCCCCGGAGAGCCGAACGTTTTCGCAGGACCGTAATAAAGCCCGCTTCTTTTATGAACTCGTTACGTGTTGTAGGTGTGCCAATCACTTTGTTTCGTTTTATGAACGCGTGTCATAAGAATTTTTTATTCGTCCTTTCGTCCTCCCGCCGCCGGAAATACGATCGCCTCCTGCTTCGATACGCCCGTAAAATTCGCAAATCCACGACGATGAAATGTGCACGTCCGGATTAATAAATACTGCCCTGGATTGTTCCGGGACATTAAACTTCCGTGTGGCAGATGAATTAACAATGATCTTTAAGAGGTGAATTTTTGGAAGGGCAATTGCAAAACTCTACAATATCAAAAAAAATGCTCTCTTCTATAAAACGGATTTTGTTGCAGGTGATTTTTCGCTTGACATTTTCCCCGTAATGTTAGAAGACGACGCACGTTATCAATGCCAAGTCTCACCTGGTGCGGAAGGGCAGCCTGGTATTCGCAGTCACTTTGCGACCGTTACCGTCCTGGTACCTCCAGAACCGCCGAAGATAGTACAGGGTGATTATTTAGTTACGACGGAAGACAGGGAGATCGAACTGGAGTGCGTCAGTCAGGGCGGGAAGCCGGCGGCTGAAATAACGTGGATAGATGGCCTAGGAAATGTACTCACGGAGGGAATTGAACCCATAGTAGAAGAATTGTCAGACGGTAGAAGATTTACTGCCAAGAGCATTTTAAAACTTACGCCGCGAAAGCAACATCACAATACCACTTTCACTTGTCAGGCACAAAATACGGCCGAGCGGACGCATCGATCTGCAAAGCTGAAACTTGAGGTGCGTTTTCATAATTTCACTGAAACTTTAATTAATTATAGTTTGATTATTTCAGGTGAAATACGCTCCGAAAGTCACAGTTTCAATAATATCCGGTACAGCCCCGAATGGGCGTATTCCAGAAGGAGCGGAAGTACATCTAGGATGTCACGCCGATGCTAATCCTTCCGACGTGACTTACCGTTGGTTCTTAAACGACGAATTGATAATCGGAGACCACACGACGGAATTAGTCCTCCACAATGTCACGAGAAAGCACCACGACGCGATAGTCAAGTGCGAAGTGCACAACGCCGTGGGGAAAAGCGAAGAAAGTGAAACGCTGGACATCAGTTGTACGTTTGCCTTTTATTACTCAATCATTATCATAAATTAACAAAACTCTTTCAGATGGTCCTCAGTTTAAATACAAACCCAAATCTATCCAGGCCGATTTAGGTGTTAGCGTGACGTTGTCCTGCGACGTTGACGGCAATCCCACTCCTGATGTCACTTGGATCCATCAAGATAAGAATAAAGTTGTTAGCACCAGTCCGAATTTGACGATTCGTGTGGACGCTGATACTGCGGGGAGATACTACTGCAAAGCGCACGTTCCCGGCTTTCCAGAAATAGGAGCAGAAGGATCTATATATTTAAAAGGTGACACAAATCTATCCCATCCCTGCAAAATAAAAAAATGGATTTTCAAATCATTTACTTACTTACGCACACTACTCCAAAAAAAGTCGAACTCATAGGTTCCCGAAGTTTTTGGGACCTCTACCCACTTTGCAAGACAAATTTTTTTAAGCCCCCCCATTATAACAGTTTTAATTTTAAAGAATTTATTATTAATTTCGCCACCCACCCTTAGATCACCTTAACGTCCTCTAATTGCATCTGAATCCCTTACCGCCCTCCTAGAAGGCTCCAGCGTCCACTTTGGGAACCTACGGTCATTAACATTAAACCAAATTCCATAACACAAATTTGCTAGATGCAACTTGTCATTAAAATTATCCATTATATTTAGGACCTCCTTCAATAATAAGCCATCGCACTCAATTTGGAATCGAGGGTGACAACGTGAGAGTAGAATGTACGGCATTTTCAATTCCCGCCCCAGACAAAGTCGTGTGGACTTTTAATGGCAGAGAAGTTGACCTACACGATCAAGACTATTCAATTCTGGAAGACCCTTTGCCAGAGGGGATTAAATCCACGCTTATCATAAGAGAATCGCAGGAGAGACACTTTGGAATGTACAACTGCAGCGTGACCAATCCATACGGAAGCGACGTCGTAGAAATTAATTTGATGCCACAAAGTAAGCACTTCCTGCACCAAGCCAGGAACTAAATAAAACGAAAATGTCTTTTCAGAAAATTTTCCCATGTTAATCGTCATAATTGGAGCCGTCGGTTTCTTCGTGGTAATCATCGTCATACTGATCCTAATAATCTTCTTTTACCACCGCCAAAATAATAAGAAGACGCCTCCAGAAGGTAATTACTTCATTTCTCTAGATTTTTCGAGCAAATGCTTAAAAGATCGCTCGCCTTTAGGTGGTGACGTCAACACAATTGAGAAACAATGTAAGGAATCTGATCGTAGCTCGAACATATCAGACTTGAAACTAGATCTGCGCACAGGTTCATCAAACAGCAACATGCACTGTGACATGGATTACATTCCCGGTGCAGAATCGGAAACGGGAAGTGAATCTGTCATTACGAGGATTGGTGTTCCCTTAGCGGGTCCAGTAAACGTTCCTGGACAAGAAATATATAGGTACTCAGCCGATTATACTGAACCGTCTTTTCCACCAAAAGTAAGTTGCAAAACAAAAATTTATGCTTAAGCTAAAAATAGTCTTTGTTTCAGGATGGTCAAAATAATAACGGCTATGTTCCATACGTTGATTACTCCAGGGATTACAATCCACCGATAATGCAACCCCCAATATCATCGTCTCTGGTGGATCAAAGTATGCAGTCCACACGTTTGCAGTTAAACTCCTTGCAAGCGCATCAAATTCCCGTCTCTGGGACGAGCTTGCCTCTCACCGACTTGTCGGATATTCATCTGACCTCCCCCCAGAACATTCCAAATGGAAATATACCAGGCCTAGGCTCCATAGATCCTCGATTCAGTGCAACGTACGGCAATCCATATTTACGAAGCACAAACATCGGTTTGCCAACCCCAAACACTGCAAACCCAGCAGCCACACCAGCGCCTCCTCCTTACTCCAGGGATTCCTCGAGGAATTTAATAAGTTCTAGTGGAATGGTGACTGCGAGTGCGAACGTTGTGAACACAGTGATCGCAAATGGGGGCAACGGTTCCGTGCCGCAGGTCACGAGGTTGCCCAACTCACCCACCACTCAGTATATCGTTCCAAATTCGAACGCGACCACCCTAAAGCGCGGCACGATGGCGACGCACGTATAATATTATGTACATAATCTTAGACTGAGTGACTCGAAGTGAATTGAATTCGAACAAAGAAGACTGATTTTTGATCAATTGAATCTTTTTTTAGAGACCCCATAGATTGTTCTACGCCGAAATGAACATGTCCTACTGATGATAAACTAGACAATTAAATTAATTGACCGAATTATGATTAAAAATTAATCGAAGAGTACGGTTATATTACTAGCTCTAACTTTTATAACAAAACATTTCTAAAAATCAACTTTACAAGAAAAAAATTTATCGGAACTTTGTTGTGATTGCTTCAAAATAAATTAAATTAAATTGAATTGACTAGACCTTTCTCGAAATATGTTTGCCATTCATAATAAAATTAATTGTTTATAATCAATGAGGATGACATAAAAGTTTATGCCAATCTCATCCCTTTATCGAAAAATGCTTTGTATTTTTGCTATACAAGATGAACTTAGAAATGCTACCTTCATGACATCGATTAAAGAGAAGAAGTTAATGTTGGTGCAACTCATCCTAAGTGTTTTAAAGGAAAGTCTACTCATTACAATTTACCAACTATATTTCCTAGTCAAACCAATGTTGTGTTCTCTTTTGCTTTTAAAGAAATCAATCCAAATACATTTGTACTTAAACCACTAAAAATAAAATCAATTTTGTTCCCCTAGAACGTATTTAAGGGATCAAAATCATAATGGCGAATGTGAAAGTTGATTTTTAGACAAATCATGTTGTATTTGAGTGTTAGCTGTACATATCAAAACATCGATCAGTATTCTTCTGATACTGATAGATTTCGTCAATTCTCGAATCTAGTTGGATAAATAATACGAAGTTCACAAGTTGAAATTTGCCATATCTCATTCTTTTCGTGTCTCTGCAGACTTTCATCAATTAATTTCAGTAGAAACGTACACCTTTGTTTTCGTTCAATCTGTACAGAAGTTTGTTTAAGAAACGACTAAGAGCTTCCAGTTACATGTATGTTTAAAAAAAAGTGCTTTAAACTGATTTGGATATTTCGTTCTAGAGTGTTTGGTGGTTATTTAGAATCGCATAAAGAATTACTTGTTATATAATTGATATATATACCAAAGAATTTTTGTATAGTAAAACTAAAAGATGTATATTTTTGAATAATCTTAATTTCATCAACGACAGACGTAACGAATTGGCCTAGTAATATTTTCACTTGGTTTATTATAATTATTATCCACCTTATTGATTTTTTTGCAAGTTAAGTTCACTTGCTTGAATGAACTTAATTCGCAGAAAAAAAAACTATGCTTTAATGTTGCTCATTAATTTAGTAGTGTTTTATATGGATCTTTTGTGTAAATGTATATTTTGTATCATATTCTGTGTATATATATATTTTTTATGACTATTTTATTTAATTTTTTTTTAAAACGTTCCATTAACATTTCATAAGTTGATTGTTGAAGGACGTGTCATCTGGTTTAACAAATTTATTGATTTGTTAGTTTTGATGATCGTAGTCATTTAGCTCAAGTGTACATAAAAAAAAATATTCTTGCGAAGTTTTCTATTCTATTAGAAAATACTGTTACTATGTAAATGAATTTTTTAAGTCTTAAAGATAGCAATATTTATAAAACTTTGTGATTGTAAAATATATATGCCTAATTAAATTCTCGTTTCTTAATTTACTCAATTACCTATAATTTTTTTCCTAACGTACACTAACAATAATACTATTATTTTCAAGTTTCTTTCTATAAATATACAAACATCCTAAACAATTGTACAAGAAATGTGAGTAGAAAACCAAATTTTAAAACGAAATGGCATGTCGAATAGTTTAATTAAATCGATCACAGGTACAATTAAAACCAAAGATCTTATTTAAAAAATAATTTACTGGTTAACAAATTGTGAAACTTCATGTTGTATAATGTACACAAAGAAATTAAAAGACACGTTTATTAATCCATTAAATTAAGCAGAAAAATGTATAACATCAAAAACTCACTAGTATGACACTCTATCTCTTCCAAATCCAAACATCCATCACTAATTGAAAATCAGTCCCATGTCATGTAAAGTAATTTACGCAATTATCTTTGCGGGGCAGGTTTAGGCTTTGGCATTTTTCCAAGTAATCCCTGTATTTCCTTTTTCTCATCGTACTGCTTCCACAATTCGAACAAGTTGATAACATAACGAGCTATTTCCTGGATTTTTTCTATGTCCACGTTCAGTTCAGCAAACCAGGACTTGTGGTCCTTCTGCAATATGACGCAGGCGATCTGCATGCACCCGATTGCTATTTGGTATGGCGGATACAGCAGGCAGACATCCGTTCTGAGAGAGTCGTTTACGATTCTCCACGCTAACGTCAGGAGCTGCTCCTCGTGTCCTAGATCTGCCATTAATTGCAGCAGAGGTCGGTACGGTTGGTATACTATTAGGCAGCAGTCTAAGTTTTCCAGGAGGTAGAATTCACATTCCAAAATGTGATTAGTTCTATATGGAAATTCTTGAGTATAAGCGTAACTAAATTTATTTTTCACTGCAACAGAAATCAATAATTGGAAAGAAAATCGTTATTAATAAATTCACATATTCACAATTTTTCATAGAACTCTATTAATGTATTATACCTAGAGGCATTGTTTATGAAAATACATTTTTTTTTAATAAAATCCAAACTCCCATTAATTGAGGAAATTAGAAGATCTGTATTTTATACAGGGTATTCTTCACATGTAATCGAGGATGGCTATTTTATAACAAGGTCAATTCAGTCTTTATTGGTTTGTTTTTAAGCTAGGAGGAGTAATTTGAATTTTCCCCGCCAAAAACTCGCAATGTTATTGGCTGTTTGACAGTCGGTTTTACACAAGCCTTCAATTTAAATTTTAAAATTCATTTGACAATTTCGGTCAGTTTTAAACTTGTAAGTAAATGTGTTGCTAAAACTGGTTATTTGAAGAAGCTAAATTGATTTCTAATTTAGTATTACAGTCAGTGTTGCCAGAGATGGTGATTGATCACCAGATCTAGTGATTTTTGTTTGTTATCGCCTGGTGATTATCTTTAAAAAATCGGGATTTTCTAGTACTTTTTCACAAGATCTAAATTATAAGGACATTTTTGTAACATTTTAAAAATTTATTAATCTACTTAATTATGTTTTAAAATCGATTGTCTTTTGTTTTTTTTTATTTTATAATTTTTTAGTTTTTATTTTGTTTTCTTTGTTTTGTCACCGTTCTTTTCAAATTGTCTTTTTTTAACTTATTAATCTACAAAGTGGTCAAGAATAAGTTGTTTAAGTTGGCAATACTATTAAGAACATTTTCTTATTCGGCTATTTGCAACACTGCAACTGGATATATATTGTTGGTTCATTTGACGTAATTTGAACAGTGACAAGATTGTAAGCTACGTGAATAAAAATTAGCGTTTAATTAATTTGAATTAGAAACGTCAAATGACGCTTGTGTGACGGCTGTCAATGTCAAACCATCAACAACCGGAAGTTACTGCAGTTGCACCATTTAAAAATGAAATTCAGCACTGCCAACTTAAACAGTCACTCTTGACCACTTTGTATTAAGTTGTATTGTAAAATCGATTATCTTTTGTTTTTATAATTTTTTTATAGATTTGATTATTTTGCAATTTTATTAATTTAGTTTCTTTGTTTTTTGTCACCATTGTTTTCAAATGTCTTTTTATTTCTTCTCTTTAATTATGATATAAGATCGATTGTCTATTGTTTTTATTATTATTTTTTGATTTGATTATTTTTCAATATGTACTATTTTGTTTTTCATTTGTATTATTTTATTTTCTTTGTTTTGTCAGTATTGTTTCCAAATGTGTTTTTTTTTTATTTATTCTCTTAAATTATAATATAAAATCAATTCTATATTGTTTTTATTATTATTTTTTAATTTGATTATTTTTTAATTTTTACTACTTTATTTCTTTGTTTTGTCACCATTCTTTTAAAATTGTTTTTCTTTTAAATTTATTATTGTGTTAAATTGTGTTACAAAATCGACTGTGTTTTGTCTTTCAGCCTGGAGTTCAGGAGAAATAAAATTAAATAAAATTATTTTTTTAATTTGATTTTTTTTCATTTTATTATTTAGTTTTCTTCCTTCTTTTAAAATTCCTTTTTTTTTTGTTTAATTTATTATTAACCTACGGAAGCTTCAATAATAATGTCAAAAATTAAAATAAATCACAAATGAGCACAAAAATTTAAATTGGTGCTTTTCAGTTGGCAACTGGTGATTTTTTGTCAGCTAATCTGGTGACTTAAATTTTTATCATCTGGCAACACTGATTGCAATGTTAACACGTTAATCTCTACCTACAACAGGCTGACAACTGTTACTTCTTTTAGTTTAAAAATAAATCATAGTTTTAAAAATTTAGCAACAAATTAGTTAAAAATTGTAGCTAAAGGGACAAGTTAATCCTTGATTAGTTTGATTTTGTTTTGAAACATAAATAATTTATCAATATTCTCAAGCAAGGCATATTTCTTAACCAATTGACATAACCATATAAATAAGCAACTATTTATAATAAATACAACTCAAGTCATTAAATTGACCCTAAATAAAATTAATCCAAAGACTGCACTAAATCATTTAGTACAATTAAAAGGAACAGATCATTGTCTTATTTAAGACTTTGACCATAACCTCTATAAAAATCTTTAAAGAACTTGACCTTATTAATGACCATACTGTGAAGAACTTACCCACAGTCTGACAAGTTGTTATCAGTCTTGAATTAGAAATCACTCCAAATTCTTCTACTTTAGATGCTAAAAAAATACACGTAGGTGCTAGTAATAATGGGTCAATGCATTTTAATGAGTTCCTAGCGTAAAATCTTTTAAAATATACAGTTGCTGTTGCTATAACTTGTTGCCTTAACTTTAACTGTTCACCTAATGTTTGTATAACTGTAAAAAAAACAAACGTATTAAAACCATATTGTAAGAAGTCCCGCATGCATTACCTACCACTCGAAAAGAAAATAAATATTTTTTGATATTCTTCTTCTGTTAAAATAGAGAGGTCGTACTGCCTTTCCCTTATTAAATCTTGCTTATCTAACAACCACTGTTGGCTGGAAAATTAAACAAAATTAATATTGTTTTAATTATTAGGAATTATTTATCGCAATGATTGTTTCCATATTTACAATATTTATTGTGCTTACTGGTGGGAGCTCTGCCAGAAATTGCCGGCCATTATTTAAATGAAACTTTTGCAAACAAAAAACCGGCAAAATAATTTTTCACTCAAGAACACATCACGAACGAACTTCAAATATGTAGCCAACTTCACGGCTGGTGTATTTGAACTATTTGTTCCTTGCAGACAAATTCTCTACTATTATAGTTTTGCTGTTAATTCCTATTTTTACTTACAAAGCACCAATAGTAATATCTAATTCGCAGTCAAATACTAATTATACCATTCTTACAATCCTTATTACCATTTAAAACTATTAGTGCTGCCAACTTAAGAAATAAATCCCTTTCTTATGACTTTTTTAAAATCATTAGGGATTAAAGGATTTTTTTCTGAAAAAAGAATTTCCAGTTTTATTTCCTAAAAAAACCTAGAAGCCTCTAGATAGCCCAATATTGGCTCTTTTATATATTAGGGGATCCACTTATGTAACAATTCGCATGTGTTATAGAATAGAAAATGAGGTTATATACAAAACGCAGTTTTCGTATTTTGAAAATAATTCCACATGGTGACCTTTTTCAATCGCGAAGCTTCCATTAAACTGAATTGCCCTGTAAAATCGACCGTCTTTTAGTTGAGTACTAAGTAATAAATAAATAAATTTCATTGGTCCTCGTACTGCGTAACGATGGCAACGTTCCGAAATATCTGAAGTCTGGTAATAAAGAACAAGAACTAAATATTGTCATTTGTAAGGACACTGTGAATAAAGCATTAATACAATTACTTTAATAACTAAAGATAAAACGAATTTAGGCAATGTGTAGATTTAGCACAGCCTAGGAAACTTTCATCTCTGATAATAGCTTACCATTGCACATATATATGAAAAGTATAAAAAATACATATAAAAAAATCAAATCAAAACATATTTATTATTTAAAATATCTATTATTAATACATTATTTCATGAAGCTTAAAAATATTGAACATTTTGTACACTAAAATATTCCTAACGGTGGGGGATTTCCAAAAACATACTGCCAAGACGAAGGAAATGAAATCTCAAATTTTTCAATTTTAAAATTCTCCACGCTCCTATGAAGTAATTGTAACATATCCAATGCATCGGATCTGTTATCTCCTTCTGAAGCGTACTTTACAAGAACAAGGCATGGCTTCACATCTTTCAAAATTTCATAAAGTTTAAGGGCAAAACCAGATCCAGGAATAAAATATCCACCATGCTCCGATGTCTCCAATGGTAAGACTTTTAAATCGTAGAATGCTCGAACAACACCACTTGTACTCAAGTACCGAAAAGGACCCGACTGAATACTGTGTAACTCGTAAGAAAACGCACTTGTCAGTATAATTACGTGTCGGAACTTCAATTTCACTATAACATCCTTTAATTTGGAGAAAAAGTCCAGGGCAAATTTGTTTTCTATACTCGAACGCAGTTGTATGGCAGCAACTTTTATTTCTTCGTTGGCGTACAGTTCACATGCCGTGGATATTTCAGTTGTTCTCGAGGAGTACGGGTCACCTCCTACTGTGGGTATGATTCCGGGGTGCCACAATGTACCGATTCTTCTAAGATTGTGCGTCGAAATTAACAAGTCGATTGCAAGTTGACCCACGTTTCCTACGGAGACACTTGGAATTAGTAAGGTAAAGTCACTTGTGATTGCATTAGGAGTTAAGCTGAGTAATTCTACCATTTTTTCAAAGTTTCTGTAACTTAAAAAAATTGTGTCACTTCAATTACACGCAAAAATATCGGCAATTGAAATGAAGAGTCACTGCAGATATGTTGTTGACAACTTTTAAAAACATAACCTAAATCTTTTCAATGGTGGTATTAATGGTTGGTGTTTCTAACTTCACAGTGGTGTGGTAACACTGAACGTAATTCTGATGTTAGGGATTTCCAAAGCGGTACTTTTTGTATTCGTTTAAAGGAAGATTATTTTTTTGTGATGAGATTTTGATAATAATTTTATAATTATTGTTGTTAATATGGCCAATTGCAGTGAGGATCAGTGTGAAGACTTGGTGACAAAGCTGAGGAACGTTAGTGGAACTGAGTTAACCTCACTGTTAGATCATTTTGATAAAAGTCTTGGTGCAAATTTCAAACCTTCCACAAACTTCAAGTTCTTCAAAACGTGGTTGAGTGAAGAGTACACATCATTTTCGCAAGTTTTCAGTCCATACGAAGCCATCGAGAGTTATCTGCGAATTAAGGAGATTCAAGTTACGTTATCGGACTTCGAATGCAGTCTTATAAAGAAAATGGATCGCGTGGAACAATTTCTTTGCCCAGAATGTGGAAGCCAAATTAAGTTAAACCCCGAAGAGAGTTTGTGGAATACGTTGCAGGCACATCGAATTGAATGTGCTAAGTTAATTGATGAACTAATTTCAAAAAATCAAGCGAGTTCATCAAGTTCAGCAGGAACCTCGACGTCTGCGAGCTTACACGATGCTTCTACTTCACAATCCGAGAAAGACTTTGATGAAAGGTTTGACCAATTTTTTACTACAATTATAAATGCATCCAAAAGTAATTGTCAAAATGGTTCAAATAATAATCAATCAATTATTGAAGTTACAATTAAACATGTTACAGTTCTCAATGTCATGATAAGATTTTATTTTATTTTTTATGAGCCCAAAATTGTGATAATAAATTATGATCTGATTTTTGTAGATCTGTGAATGCTACCGAAGTAGCAAAGAAAACGGATGAAATGTTGCAATCACTTATTTTACTGGAAGATAATTCAAGTACATGGTGTGTACAATGTGCCGTGAAAGTTCCTTATCGTGAAGTGACACAGCATCTTTCTCAAAAATGCCATCAACTTCCATCGCAGTTAGGTGGTAAGGTTCAAATTTATTTATTCTATGATTAGAGGAAGGGGTGTTTAAAGTGACTGTAAAAATGTTCCAAGCTTTAATAGAATTTACAGCGCTGAAACTACAGCAGCGAGAAGAGAAATTTATTACCTAAATAGAACTTGGGGCTTGAGATAATGCCTAAACTATCAGCTATTGCACCATTGAAAGAAATATTGAATAAGATAAAAAACGTTCTCTTTTTACACAATCAGTTTACCTTCCATCAAATAATATCTAATCAGGTTTATTTTAATATTTTGTTTAAGTGATAAGATATTGAAATAATTAGTTTTTACTTCCATTGCATTACCTAACATTTTGTAACATTTCATTGTCACCACTCTAATAGTGATTGTTTAAAATAATAATTTGAATTTACATTCAAATTTTTAGTCCATTTAAGTAGCAAGATGAAATAAATGTTGATGATTCCTTACACACCTACTTTTAGAATAGTATAATAACATTAAATTAAAACATTTCAATCAATGTCAAGTCATTTTTAGTTGTTATTATAAGCAAAGTTATTTAATTATAAAGAGAGAAAAGTAACACAGAAGTATTTTAATTGTTTTAAATTAACTTGTCACTTAATTTATACTCCATTTGAGTTTCGTCTCCTTAACAGTGATGGAATTTCAAATCTTGGTTTTAGGTGGTGCTTCAAAAAAGATTGTAAATTATGATGACTCGGTCCTAAAAGCACTCTACAATGGTGATCTGTATAATTACACCGTGCTCATAGACGGAGTACATTTTTTCGTAATTCAAAACCTTGGTGCCTTTAAGCACTGCATCATCTGCATTGAAAATATAAGTGATATTAAAAACCATACAAAATTAAAAAGACATAAAAAACTGGCTAAGCAAGAGGACGTACAAAAATTATTGAAGCTGTACCATGACATATGGGTGTGCCAACCCCTGCATGTTCAGATTCAGCAAAAATATTTTAGAAAACATGAAGCCGGAATGATTTGTACATTGTGCCGAGATACTGTGGCATACACCAATCAGGCACTCAGACTTCATCTAGAGTCTTCACAGCACAGATTGTGTATATTAAAAAGTACCACTCTAAATCAAGCAGAATTTGAATACGGTGCAAGAACTAATAAACTAGATCGTAAATTAGAATATAAAGCTACTTCAGGTAAGAAAATAATCTAGAATTCACTTATTTACCTATTTAAGAATTTTTAAATTTGAAAAAGTAATAATATAAGTAAGTCCTTACTTTGCATTACTTTACAGATAACATCATTGATATAATAAGCAAATCAGAACATAATTTGTACCCTCCTGCAATAATGGAGCAAGTGTATGCTGGAGATCAAAGCAAATTATACACAGTTCAATTAAAATCCAGCAGAACTTTAAGATGCCTCCTCTGTCGAACAGAATTTTGTTTTAAACAGATTCCCGAGTTATTACACCATATAAGAAAACGACCACACAAAAATAAAGTATCTAAGACCAATAGAATGTCTTACATGGCTTTAAATAGTTACCATGATTATTGGAGAGGGAATGAGAAATACAGTTTCATGCAAGAGGATTTTTGGCCTGTAACTGATGCCATAACTTGGTGTATTCAATGTGGGATTAACCTAGAATACAAATACGTATATACTCACATTGAAAAGTACCACGTCGAAGATGCGAAGGGTAATGTAGTAAGCCGACATTGATTAAATATTTCTAGCATTGTTTCTTTTATTTCAGATGTAGATTTATCGGGATTATTACATGAAGATTTTAAGTGCGCTCCAAGTATTTATGAAACAAATCTTTTGAAGAAGATATATCCGGATAATATACCACAGTTTAATATAATCAAGGATATGAAAAGTTATCCACTGATCCACACCTTAAAAAATGCTAAAAAATGCCTATTATGTGCATGTCTTTTTAAAGAGGATGTCTTAATGCACCTTACCTCAAAAAAGCACATAAACAATACAAATCATAAGAATTTTTTAAGTATTTTTAAGAAATACCATGAAACTTGGATTTCAGAACAACTTGAATCAGTAAAAGAGGAGCAAGTGTATTTTTTGCCAGAAAAAAATAGATTGAATATTTGTATTCTCTGTTCTTGTACAATTGGACGAAAACAAGTACTTTCACATATTGAAACTGAACAACATAAGGCACATGTTTCAACTTATGCGCCTTCATCTACGTATTCAACTGGATTTCTTGCACAAAATGTTTTTCCCTTAAAAGGTAAATCAGTGTGTTGGAGAGATTTTTTTCCAAAAAAGTAGATCTTTATAATAAAAAAATCTTTTGCTAAATCATTTTTACTTTTAAGTCACACATGCTCTCAATGAAGTATATTGCTTATTTTAACCTCCAATGCTATGGCCCCACTGTTTAAAGGTTTAATTACTGATCGACCCATGTAGAAATAATTTCAAAAATTATTACTTACAAGGGAAGTATCCCAACCCAAAAATTCAAAGAAATTGGAAACTTTGTGGGTTAGTCGTTTACCTTAGGGTAAGCACGGAGCCATTTTTTTATCGACCCAAAAACGCTTTAAGCGGGGAGAAGCACCCTTCGAAATTTCTGCGATTTTCGGTTTTCTGCGAATAACTCGGTAATCAGCAAAGATAAAAATTGAAATTATACGGCAAAATATTTGTCTTTCAATGCTCTATCACATATGTAAAAATTGCCACCCCTTATAGTTTGAAAATCAAAACTTACCCCTACCGCCCCAATTTGAGAAGTCAAAAAAATAATTCATTGCTCTGGGTGAGTAGTCCACTTCGGGTGAAATGCAGCTAAATTTTTTAACACTCGGAAAAAAAATTTAAAGGATGAAAACACGTCTCATACTTTCTATGATTTTGAGTACTTGGTGATCTTAATACCAGAGCGCTTAAATAATAATATTACATATCAAAGTATTAATTTAGAAGTGGTTTATGACAGTCATATTTAAATATTAACTTCGATTACAGTTCAGAAATCTAGGCATATCTTTATCATATTACTAATCTAACGCACGTATAAGTACATAATCGAAAAGGCAAATAGAGCAAAATATTTATTTGATTAACAATAAATACAAAAGGTAGTAATAAATGCAATTACGTGATGAAAATGATATTCTTGAAAAAAGTATTCGAAGCATAGAAACCTATTACACCAGACACAACGTATTAAAGCTTCAGCTCCACAAACTGAACATCGAGGTCGAACTGAACTATCTGAACTTGAAAATGCAAAACTGACGGGATGATCGAATTTATTCGGTTTGTTGATAATATATTCACTTTCGTACCAACTGTAGGCAAACAAATTTATATAACTTGGAGCCGAGAGTTGATTGTGTATAAGTGATTGTAATTTTAGGACGTTATTTCTTGCATGTAAATCTATGTTAAATTGTGCAAGAACTACTTGATCGAAAATTGCTTTTACGAAACCTTTCCAAACTCGAAAACCATATACATCCAAAGATTGGATCATCCCTGTAGTTTTTTTTGGTATTGTAAATATTTGAATATCTTTATATTCATTTGGCGGTACTTTTTGCTGTAAAGTAACGGGACAATAACGTGTCCACGAATCTAATAGTAAAATACTTCACTGACCTGTGTTTGGTATAAACACATCCAAAAACCAACTTGTGAATAATTCGTTAGTTAACTTTCCAGATGATGATGCTTTTGCCACTACATTTGTTGAATGAAATAAAGACTTTTGAACGCGGGGTCCAAATCTTCCTCCTATTTCTTTAAAGACAATATATAAAGGAGACAAGTTTACCCGCAGCAGGAATCAATGGAAGAATTGTATAACTGTGAGTGGTTGATTGTACAGATTGCACTACTGCTTCGACGGTTTTAGAACCTCGGGGAGCTAAAGTGCGAGTTGAATATAACTCTAGCTGAAATCCACTTTCATCTGCATTATATATATTCTCTATACCATAAGTTTCTATATGTTGTATTTCATTTACAAAAGTGCTCGCAATTTCCTGTAGTCTTTCTGTACTGGTTCCGTTTGATCTGCTGATAAATTTACTAATTTTTCGTGATACATTCCTATATGTCCTTTTAAAATGCGATATCCATTTCTTTGATGCTTTAAATTCTTTTAATTGAACATTGTCATTAGCTTCTATTGTTCATTTTCGTAAATGCATATCAAGAACTATAGCTCCCAGTTCCATTGCAGTTGCGAACTTATTAAATACATAATCTGCTATTTTTAAAAGCTTTTCCCTTCGCGAACCGCCTTGTTCTAACGATTTTTCCCACCTGTATAATTGGACTGGACTTTTTTAAAGCGATGGCGTACCGTAGATAAAGATAAACGATCTCTTTTTCCACTTTTCTAATAGTTGACAGCATCTTGTTTGTAATCAGACGTAGTGGTTCCTATATTTTCTTCATCTGTACAGGGTGTTTGTTTTTCCTCTATAAACTCTTTCTGATCTTCAAATGTAGGTGGTTCATCTTCATCAATATATTATGATGTATGTGGACGGTTCATGTATAAAAATTCTAAAGTAGTGTCGATTTGCGCCTCAAAAGACTTATCTGCCCTACTTCTAATGCAATTCGCAAAAAATATCGTGTAACTCCTGCTCCTGAGGTGATGGTACCGTTCTTCTATTTTCATTATTAGTAAAATTGTACGTCAACTTCAACAAATGAATAATGTTAACTGGATTTATTACTAACATTTTGCACGATATGAAGACTCAGTAAACTGAAAAACTGCAAACTGCACAGATTTCGTTTTCGATCAATTTATATATAACGTCAAAGATTCGTTATCAGTCACATGATATAGTGAAGTATTAATAATTACGTACATCTCATACACTTATATAAAAATCTTTTATCAATTTTATTAATTAACACGCGTTTATAGATAATTTTAATTACAAAAAATAAGACAAATCACGTGCAAAATGAGTGATACCTGATACTGCACAAATGAATAAAAAACTTCAAGTACTATCATTATTTAAATCATTTTCTTGTTAATAAAATAATTTCAATGTCAATATTTTGGTGTTAATTTTTAATTAGAACCTTATCAAACTAGACAACCGTGAAAAATATGAAGCCGCACAGCAAGGTTCCGATCCAAGAACTAAAAATCAAAGAAAGTATGAGACGTGTTTTCATCCCTTAAAAATTCTTTTCGAGTGTTAAAAAAAATTAGCTGTATTCCACCCAAAGTGAACTGCTCACCCAGAACAATGAATTATTTTTTTGACTTCTCAAATTGGGGTGGTAGGGGATAAGTTTTGATTTTCAAACTATAAGAGGTGGCAATTTTAACATATGTGATAGAGCATTGAAAGACGAATATTTTGCCATATAATTTTAATTTTTATCTTTGCTGGTTACCGAGTTATTCGAAGAAAACTGAAAATTGCAGAAATTTCGAAGGGTGCTTTTCCCCGCTTAAAGCGTTTTTGGGCCGATAAAAAAAATGGCTCCGTGCTTACGCTGAGGTGAACTACTAACCCATAAAGTTTCAATTTTGTTTTAATTTTCGGGTTGGGATACTTCCCTTGTTAGTACATAATGTATTTGTATATTTGTATAATCTTATTAACAAGTGAGTGTTCTACATATTGAACAAATTGTATTTTTCTAGCTAATATATTTTATTTGTTAAAGCAACCACTACCGAGATTAATAAGAAACATAAAACTGAATTGAAAGGTGAGTGGTTAATATTAATTTAATAAAAAAAAGGAGATATTAAAGTCAGGTGTTAAGTTTTTTAAAGTAATTTACTATTTAATAAAATAATAAAGATACCTATCATGAAATCAGAGAAAATTAATGTAAATTATTTAAATTATTTTCTATTTCTGTAATGAAACATAAAATGTATTTGCAAGATTGCAAGTATGCAATTTTTTATTGTCCTGTATCATTAAAATGTGCAACATTACGTGGTTTGTTCAACAGAATTACATAATTTTTAACATTTTTTTTATAGGACCATTAACTCCAGTTAAAAGCACCGGAATAGTCCATTCTTACGATCCAATAGTGGAGAGTCTCCTATACCCAGAGTCTCTAGCCAAATTAGCTCAAGAATTAAGCGGCAATAACATTTTGACAATTCGTCTCCAATCAGACGCACATTTTTATTGCCTTTTGTGTTTCCAAAGTCAAACAAAGTTCTTGCTGAAAAGTGAAGTTCACGCTCATATAGCTGAGGAAAGGCATTTAAAAAAATATACTAATGCATTGATGCTGTCTACTTTGGAAGCTTATCATAATTATTGGATGCAGAGCCCACTGCAAAATCAAATTTTACAGATAGATTTTACTCCAGTTGCCATAACCAAGTGCAGATGTTTAAAATGTAAATGCCTTTTGAAATATGAAAACCTTGAAAAACACTTAAAAATTAAGGAGCATTCCGGTTTAGCTTCTGATCAAAGTCAATTTTCGTCTTTAACAGGTAAATACATAAGGAATTCTCTTGTTTGTCAACTAAAAAAAAAAAATAGTTTCAGCAAGCAGTGCTGACTTAGAAAATAGCATTCTTTGGAAATCAGTTTCTGATAACGCAAGGAAAGTCAGCTCTAATACCATTGCAAACATGACTTCACAAATGAATGCTCATAATGATATAAGTGAAACTGCACACGTATTTGAATTAAACGAAATGTCTCAGTCAAACAGCATGAGTAATTCTTATGATTATGAAGATGATGATGATACTGTGAGTGAATCTGAGAGTGACAGCGTTGTTTCTTTTCGAGACACCACCGACTCTGATCCTTCTGAATTAAATAGCCATCATTCAGGTATGACATTCATATATTTGAAATGAGTGCTCATTCATTCTTTCTTTAGATTCGCGTGATTTGAAACGACCAGAAGATGATTTTCAGCTGAAGTTCCTTACGAAATACGACAAACTAGTGGAAGACACTTTATATCCAGATTTACAGATGGGTTGCGTTGAAATCGATGGCATTCAATATCCTGTATTTCGCATTCTTGAAAACGAAGGCGTGGTATGTACAATATGCAAAGGAAATCCGAAGATCCAATCGATTACAAACCACTTAGAATCAAAAGGTAAACACTTCAGGAGAATGAACGATGCAAATGTGCTTTCAAGATTGAGACGGTTTCACCTATTTTGGATGAGTCAGGAAGCGTCAGCTCAGTTACTACAGAAATATTTTAAAACCACCGAGAGTGTGGGCAACTTGAAATGCTATTTGTGTCAGACGATTTTAGTTTATGAAAACTGTATCGAACACGTGAAGGTCTTTCATCATGTGACTTCCGAGAATGAGAATGAGAATGAGAAACGGGATAATGAGAGTATTACCTTCCAAGTAGTAAATGAAGCTTCTGATTCTTCCAGTTTATCACCAGCAACAGGTACGTGAAGTGTTTGAAATTTGTTTACGTTTTTACTTTGTAATCTCTACACATTTTTTCTAATAGCAATTCTTTAAATCCATGATAACAATCAAAATATTATCATAGTAAAGATTAAAGTACAGAGTAACTAAAACGATATTTATAATAGAGTCACTTTGTTTATTGTTATCTGTACTGAACTTATCAGATTTCTTACTTGAATTTTGTTCAGATTGTGCCAATATGATTGTATTAGAATAGAGTCACTTTGTTTATTGTTATCTGTACTGAACTTATCAGATTTCTTACTTGAATTTTGTTCAGATTGTGCCAATATGATTCCATGTGTTAGAAGGTAAGACGGGTAAAGAATACATGCAAAAGAAATATTAAAAAATTGTACTTGTCAATTAATCTCAAGTTTCAATCAAATTTAAAAATATTTACAGTTTGATTTTACTTTAGTTTCCGGTCTCTATGAGAACATGAGTGAAAAATACAAGGTACCCGATTTTAATTTCCAATTTAAATTCGAAATGAAATACGATAAATCCGTGGAAGATGTGCTGTATCCTGCAGAACTGAGAAAGCACTTTGTTTCAATCGATAACATCAATTATCCAATATTTCGAGTGAAATCTAATGGTTTCGAGTGCTTGATATGCAACAACTTCTACAACCCTGCTTTCATATCGATTGAGGATCACCTAAACTCCCCTGTACACGATGGCGAATCGCAAGTGCAATTCACTTTGACCAGGCTGGTGATCTTTCATGATTTTTGGATGAACCAGGAACCAAACATGCAGTTACAGCAGAAATATTTTGGAATCCTAGATAAGGCTTTGAAGTGTATACTGTGCGACTCGACAGTTACATACGAAGAAGTCACAGCGCATGTTGAACTTCCACAACACAAGAAGTCTGCTGACTTAAAGAAGCAAGAAAGCACACAAACGCCTAGTATCTCAAAACAAGACTCACAGAAATCATCTCCTAAACCAGCAGGTAGTTTTTAATAATAAATTAATAATACAACTTCAACTAATTTATTATAATTTGTAGCTAAAGCTACGCCGACTAGTAAAACGAAGCAGGAACATAAAACTAGAAAAGCCGTCTCAAACCCTAACAGCTCCGTACTATTAGAAAGAATGCCGGAGCGATACAAATCCCACTTACACTTTTTGAAAACCAATGCGGAAGGCTCAATCTCTTGCCTCTGTTGTTCCATTCCTCTTAAGTATGAACTGGTTAACCTGAAGCTACATCTCAAAACAAAGGATCACATCGAGAACTCGAAAACGCCGCTCACAAAATTTAAATTCCTTTGCGAGATTTGCGTGAAAATATACTCCTCGGAAGACTCCTGGGAGAAACACTTGAAAGAAAAGGAGCATTTGGGAGTGTTAAATAACTTAGGGAAGGGTCGGAAAGGTAATATGTTGGAGCACGAGTGTGTCACTTGCTCGCTGGTGATATTCGGAGATAAGTTGTCTTTGATGAGACACCAACAGTGGAATAAAGTGTCTTCCAAGAGGAAGAAGGAGTTAAAATTGCCTGAGAGTGTAAGAAGATTGTTCGAGTCGAATCAACACATCGAGGAAGCAGCTAATCAGTTGGTAACGGAAGCAAATCGTGAATCGCAAGATCAGGAAAAAGAAAAAGACTGCTGCTTGGCTTTAGTGAGCGTGTTAAAGGAGATTTATCCGCAATGTAGAGCCTTTCCATTTGGGTCTAGGGTCATCGGTTTAGGCAGCAGGGACAGTGATTTAGATATTTTTGTTGACGTTGACGATATGTACACAGGAAATAAAATGCAAAGCGCAGAAGAACAGGCCATTATAGTCATGGAGGTGAAAAAAATCTTGAGAAAATCAAAGCCTATTTTTAGTCACATCAACCCAGTTCCAACAGCGAGGACGCCTATAATTCAAGTATTTCATGTCCCTACTAAAATTGACTGTGATGTTTCCTTCAGACACGGACTCAGCGTTGAAAATACTGCTTTTATAAGGCAAGTTACGGTTTCCCTTTTGAACAGATCTAAAAACAAATTCATACTTTTAGATTGTGCATCGATCTTCAACCTGTTATACAAGGGGTTCTGTTAGTATTAAAACAGTGGTGCAAGATATGTGACCTTAACAATTTCAGTTCTTATGCGCTGACAATGATGGCGATTTTTTACTTCCAAACGCAAGGGTATCTCTTAACGGTTAAAGAACTAAGAGCAATTAACTCCAACGCATCTGCCATTATAGATGGTGAGTGATATTGATTTAGTATTAATTTTTATAACTGCATTACATTAGGCTGGGAAACAATCAAATACACTGCATCTCTATCAACCATGAAGAGTTACCTTAAATTATGTAATCTTTCGGTTAAAGATCTTCTGCATGATTTTTTTGAGTACTTTGCAAGATACGATTATGAAAAACAGGTAATCCGATTGCTTTCGAAATTTGTAACGTAAGTGAATTGAAATTTGTTTGTGTAGGTCATGTGTCCGCTGTTGGGTCAGTCTATTTTAAAAACGTGTTTCAATGACAATGGTGTTAATTTACCACCGGAAATGAAATCCTACGTTCAGAAAATAATGCTACCGGATGCCGAGTTGTTTAGAAATCGATCTCCCATGTGCATTCAGGATCCGTTCGACTTGTTGCACAATCTCACAAAGGCATGTGAAAGAAGTTTCTTGACAAAGTGGAAAACTTACTGCGACTTGTCGGCCAAGCATTTAAGTGCCTTGCATTAGTTTTCAACTTACTTTATAGACTGATTAAGAAGAAAAAATGTTTTAGTTTATTACGTTGCAAAAAGAAAAGTTTTATTTTGTGTGAATCTTATATTGCAGAAACTTATCCACAATTTCTTGTCGGTACAAAAATACAATGCTATATTTTATTACATTACAAAAGAAATTTGTGTCATTTTAGTGTATATAATTATTTCATTTAGTGTTGTATGGTTTGAAACTGTTGTCTCTTTTAAATAAATATACTCAATAAATAACAAGAAATATTTTTGGAACATTAATTCAGTAATTACCTATCTTTGTATTTGAATTATTGCAATAAACTTACAAATAAGTTTAAAAAAAAATACTTGTTACAAATATTTAATAAACTTACAAATTATTTCTTGCCCTTTTTTGGGTGTTTATCCGGCGAATTAAACTCGTCGCTTTTCCTTTTCCTCTCGATTTCATTCAATGGTGACACGCTGAAACCTTCAATGTACGGATAGACTAATTGCAAGACGAACTTCTCGTGCTGGATATTTTGTGAATCCAAGCTCAACCGAACAGTCACAGGATCAAACGCATGGAAAACAATGCTGCCACATTTCTGCGTTTGCTCCTAAAAATTATTTAATATTTTATAACTTGAAAACGATGTCAAATTCACTTACTTCTTCATTATATTCAAATATATTCAACTTCTCGTCTTTCTTGCCCAAGTACAAAGTACATTCTAATCCGTACTTTGGAATTAAAATCTGCAGGGCGTTTTTTCTTACACAGAGGACGTAACCCTCTTCGTCTTGCAATTTACCTTTGAAGAACAGCTACAACAAAAAATAAATTGTGGCGTTTCGAATTAATACTTAATAAAAAATTACAACTCACATGAGTATTGAATGCAACTGAAGCCCGACCGGCGTACTGTGCCATTCTATTTCTATAATTTAAATTCTGACACAGCTCGCTAGTTTTACGTTTATCAAGAAGTTCAGAATACGTAACATCAGATCCCACGCTAACTGCCAGTAACCTATGCACAATAATATCCGCGTATCTTCTAATAGGGGAAGTAAAATGAGTATAGAGCGGCACTGCTAAACCATAATGGAAATACTCTTCTTTCTGATACATTCCACTCGCAAAATACACGGCTTGCATCATGCAGCGTGTAGCCAAAATTCTTAGCATCGTGTTAAAGTAGGGATTGTCCAACCTAACAGCGTTGTCGAGAGACTCGGCCAAGTGTTTTCCAGTGTCAACTTGAATATCGAAGCCCTAAAAACATGCGCTTCACAAAAGTACTACGCAGATGATGTATTGAAAACACACCAAGTGCTTGCCGGCTTTGATGATTGGCTCAAAATTATTAGGGTGAGGCTCTGGATGCCTGCGCAGCATGGCACAATCAGGAAACTCTCGCAGTATTTTCTCCGCAACACTAATATTGGCTAAAAGCATGAATTCCTCCACCATGGAGTTAGTTTCAAATAATTTCTTCACTTCAACGTCGATCGGATCGTGTGTTTCAGAGTCCATTTGTATTTTTACTTCAGGGGATGCAAGTACAAGCGCTCTAAAAATATTTGAATAACTCAAGAACTACTTAAAACTAGTTTCATACCCGTTTTCCAAGCGTCTCTTTTTCAAAATCTTCGCAAGCATGTTGAGGTTTCTCAACGGCTGTGCTAACGAACCAGTCTGCGCTTTATCATCGATGGTTATCTGCGCTTCTTCGTAAGTCATCGCCTTTCTTGATTTAATAATGCTCTTGTGAAATCTCGTATTCAATATGTTTGCGTTCCTATCCATTTCCCATATACAAGAGAAAGCAAACCGCTCTTCCCCACCTCGGAGAGAACAAAGATTTGAACTTAAAAGATCCGGGACCTGAAATGAATCATCAGTTGAAACGACAAGTTAAGAAATTAAGAACAAGTTAAGAACAACAATAAACACTTTTCTTTACCATATCAATTCTTTTGTTAACTAAATATACTGTGGTGGCTCTTGAGGCAGCTTCTCTGTCCAATGCAGTTCCTGGTCGAATGAAGTGGGACACGTCTGCAATGTGAACCCCGACTTCAAGTTTATTGCCGGGAATTTCCCGGCAATGTAATGCATCATCTATATCTGTACAACCCGGTGGGTCTACTGAACAAATGTCTAGGTTACGTAAATCAACACGTTTGGCTTCATCCTAAAATTAAATAAATTAAAGCATGATAAATAACATAATTTTTACCAACCTCCTCTGTTATTATCCAAGGCAATTTTGGCAAACAATTAAGGACTTCCTCAGAGAATTGATTATGAGGCACATCATGTTCTAAGAGCACTACTTCGTTTTCTGTTTCCTGTTCGCCTATTTTTCCCAAAGCTCTGACAAAATGGCCCTACTCATAAACTTTACATTAACAAGTTTTCTTACTTTGAAACAATTGCAACGTACGTTTGGATAACGTGAATGTTTCGGCCAATTATCAATGGCAACGATGATTTTCTGAGTCTTCAAAAGCTCTGCCTGCCTAGTTTCGATCCTGATTTTTGGAATTTTTTTATCCGCCGGAACAAATAATTGATACACCCCGTCCAATCCGTCTTGTAATATCCCACAGTACTGTCTCCATTTGCGCCTTATGATTCCAACTACACGACCCGTCGGTTTAACTTTATCTTTCTTGGCCACCGTGCAGGCTAATTCCCTTTCTTTTTCTATGACGTCGTCTATTCCAGTTTCGGATTGAGCTTCGTCCTCAAGCACAACTTCACTCGGTGCAATCCATTCCTTCTTGTTTAATATTTGCACTGCCACTATATCACCGTTGACTGCTCTGTTTAAACCAGAACGTCCCTGAACTATAACCTGTATATAAAGTAGTAAAGTATGTTGCACAAAATTATATATATTTAATTAGTACAGAGCAAGTAAAGCTGATTGGAATCAGTATTGTACATAACCCTCTCAAATCAAATAACTTATTTGAGTGGGGGTTATATAATAATATATAAATATTATTAGATGCATACAATGCTTGTAACAAGGCTTAATGATTAAATTTAAAAAAAAAATTTTTTTCTTAGAAGTACTCGAGCTCTGTAGTGATTATAACAATACAATGAGCTTTGAGTTTTCTTTTGAAAGAAGCTATTTTTATTTTTAAGGCAAAAAATTATTTACTATGAATTAATAAATACTCACAGCCTCATCTTGTGTTTCTACGTCAACAGAACCTTCAAGAAAATTATCACGTGAAGCCCGAAACACTCCTTGAACTAAGCGGCCTTCCTTAATTCCATTGTGGATTTCAGATGGGGCATAATGTGGTGGAAAAAGGTCTTCTGCATCTACTACAGGTTGATAGTCCTTCCTAGACAATTTGTCTACCAGATTTTCTCCACTTATAAGGTGCTGTACATAATCCAACACTGAAAAACACATAATTTATTTACCATAATAATAAACACCCTGCATTCAATTACTTGAGCTGGCAGTAATGTTATCTGCTTGAGCAATTTTCCTACTTGCAGAGTCATCAGTGATGAATACAAATAACTCATGCGATATGTGATCGATGTACCAGGAGCAGGCTTTACGAATGCAGCGATCGTTGTAGTCGTTTGCCAACTCTCCTTCGGTTTGCTGCAAATAAGTATCCCTGAAACGCTTCTTGTAAACCAATTTTCTTCCACATTTATTTATGTATTCAACTTACTTATGGTGGTCGTTAATAAAAATATAAAAATGCCTATTCCTATTTGCGATGATGCTTAATACTCGTCTGTAAATCGGTAGGTTCCTGTGTTTCACTTCTTTTAAAACGGTATTCAAAATAATAACGTTGCCAATTAGATTTTCTTCAAGAACATCAATCTATGTATATTTAAGAAATTTATTAGAATATGCAGCATGGACGGTTACTTATGAAGAGGAGTAACGTACCTGATCTAAAATAATATTCGTGTCCAATATTAAATAGTGATTTCGTTTAAATAAAGAGCACTTATTTTCGTGTTCTGGTGATAAATAACTTTCTGTGCGATTACATTTTCGACATGTTCGGAAGCCACAAAATATATCATCTCGGATATAATGCTCTCTGGTATTCTGGAATTAATTAAATGAGTTACATTTTCTTATGTTTTAAATATGCTTACTTTTATAATATTCCCTAATTTACTCTTTTTTAAAAAGACTTTGGTGGTAAACATTTCTAACCGCACTTAAATTATAGGTTATGTAAATACGGGTACATTCGAAAAATGATGAATTTCTGAACTATACACAGCTGTTCGTAGTTGAAAAATATTAATTTGTTTTAAAAATGAAATTATCTCTTTTCAAATTTAGAGTAATGTAAGCATTTTTTTAATTAAATCTAATTTTACTTGGGTTGGGTAAAAATTTGTCACATGGATACGTTCCGAAAATGGATTTCCAAATGCGAATGGACACGTTCAGAGACAGGAAGGGGATGAGGAGAGAATTATGTTTTAAATTCACATGCACCGATTGTACTCAATATATTTGCACCTTCTTTTAACCTAGTGAAGTGAACCTAGTGAAGTCAATCCAAAACACTAAACTCCATTCACTTTTGTAATGCGAAATTAATTGTGATTTTTTTGTTCTTACGTTGTCTTACTAAAGCGGTTGGTATTACATTTAAAGTTTTGTTAGTCAAATTATCATTTGTCACAATTTAGTTGTCAATTGCAAGATGCAATTTTTAAATATGACCACCTATCCGTTACGAAATAAATAAGGAACCATATTTAGGAAAAGCGCATTGAATAAAATGTTGAAAAAACGTGGAAAAGGTAGCCAAAGATCCAAAGTAAACACAAAATTAAAACCAACATAACCTAAAAATAAAAGTCCCATTTACAAGAAGTCAGATTTCAACGGTAAAAGTTACTAAAACGTAAAACTTTAGTTACTCATTATGAAAGTGAATGTACAGGGTGGGCCAAATTCGACACTTTTAATAGGAAACACCTATTCTTAGAAGAGTTAGACAAAAACTGACCGCTCCTGAAGACAAAATTAATGATGAAGGCCACATTTTGATATATTGTACCGCAGGGCGATTTTCAAAATTCTATGAGTTCTAAAAGACTTCTTTTAGTTTCCGTATCTTGTGAATTTAACTTTTATTTTTAAGTTATGTTTCAATTTTGTGTTGTGATTTTCTTCGTAATGGATATCCAGATCATTTTCAAAATTGCATTTTGCAATGGACAACTAAATTGCGATAAAAGATAATTTGATTAATCAAACTTTAACTGCAATACCAATCGTAATATAACAAAAAAATCGCATAACCTCATTTATTATTATATTTAATTTATTCAACAGGATCGGTATAAAAAATCGAAAAAGCAATACATTGTTATTATTCTTTAAAACTTCAAGAATCAGTCACCTGGTAATATATTCAATTAAATTTTATTTTGGGGACGTTTAATACCTTATAATCTATTTTTAAAGTGGGAGGAGTATTTTGAATTTTGCCCGCCAAAAAGTGTTTGGGTGTTTGTCAGTCGGTTTTAAATTTAAATTTAAACGAAAAAATTAACAAATCTGTTTTGATTGCAGTTAATCCCTCGAGCATCCTCTGTACAGCTGTTTCGGCCCTATTGTTGTGTCAAAAAGTGATCGCAGGATGTCGCTATTCAAACTATTGAAAAAATAAATATTTTTCATAATTTATGTGGCAATTTTAGTTAGTTTTAAACTTGTAAGCAAATCTGTGGATATAATTGATTATTTGAAGAATATGTAAACCTCCTAAGCGAACCAAATGAATTTCTGATTTAGTATTACAGTATCAGTCTACCTACCACAGGCCGACAACTGTTACTCCTCCTAGTTTAAGAATAGACTATAGTAACAATTCTAAAAACAAATGTTACTAAAGCATTAAACTGTAGAGTAAATTTAACTTCCAATTATAAAATTTCGTCTTTAAATTTTAAATTTGATTTAATTCAGTTTTAGAATAGAATCCAACAAATAGCAATGAAAATGATGTAGAAAATGTCTTTTAACGTAGTTTATAGAAGATAATAGAGACATAGTATATAAATAGAAAAACTACATGTAGTTTTTAAGGTAGTATTCGACTTCATTTGCTACATCTGAACCCTGGCAAACACCTTTACTAGCATTAAATGAGTCATGATTATTTTTTTCTAAGTTTAAATTTTTTTTATGTAATTAAATTTAATCTTATAGAAAAATATGAACCGTTCACCACAATAAAAAAAAATAACATTTATATGCTCAAAACATTGAAAACCATTTATTACATTTATAATATATTTATATAATTACAAATACATGGAAATGTCTTAAAAATATTTGATATATTACATTTTAATATTACTATACACTACTTATACACTAAAACTAAAATGGTTAATCCCAAAAAAATGATATAGCGGCTGTTACAGCAAAATAAAAAGCAATTAAAAATCAAATGTATATATTGTGTAAATCGGGTCGCATTGTTTGTAGATTTACAGATCACTAAATCCACTATCACTCTTGTAGATCACCTTCAGCCTGCACAGCAGTTTTCTGAACGAAACATGACCTTGCCACAGATTCAAATAATCTAAAAAAAAATTGTTCGCAACATTATCTAACAAGACACAAGTAAATTACACTTACTTTTCAATTTCTGAAGCGCAATGTACAAATTCATGAGACCAAAACTTATACGTCGGGTTCTTGATGAGTTCAATGAACGTTATAAGCAATCCCCAAGGATGAGGTCTATTTACAATTAATCTTTCAAGTAATACCCTCGTAATTTGTTCTTGAATAGCTTCTGTGTTAGCTTCGGCGAATAAATAGAGTAACGTACAAGAGAAATAATGCGTATGGCTGTTTGGATAGCGCAATTGATTCGCTATAGAATTAAGGAATAAATATCTGCCTTCAGTATCCAAATCCACCGCCAAGTTTTGGAAAATATCCATATGAGCACTGTGCGCTATTGTAGACATATTTGGTGACAAACTCTTTCCTCTGATATAACTTATTGCCTGCGTACCCACATACAAGACCAACGCATTCATTAACGGAATATTATATCTCATCCCCGGCTCTTGAGAAACTTGTAAATTACTTCTTAACTCCGACAGGAAAGTAACGGGTGCTCGGGATTTCAAATAATTATCCAAGTCTTTCTTGAAAGATATTGGTGTGATCATGGATGTAAAGTTATTAAGTACGCGTGGTCCAAACGTGATTTCCTGGAGGATATCGACTTTTAAATTAGGTGTAAACGGATCAGGCAATCTCATATTTCGTGGAAAGGCAGATAAAATTAGGTTTCTCATTTGAATACAGTTCGGAGGTATTACATCACAGAACCCATAATGGTAATCACACAGAAATTCGGGAAAATCATGTAATAAAACCAGCAACACTCTTAAGGTGCCCTTATACAGCATAGTAACTGGTTTGGCTAATTCTGCGTTCCTCAGGAAAGGCGCCAAATATTTGAATAGGTCAATCAAAAGTTGAGCATACATAGCCCAACCTTTCTGTTGAGGTGTTACAGCAAGCATTCTTCCCATGAAGACACGATGTGAGACTAATTCTAGCCATGCATAACAAAAGCCTGCTGCTTTAGTTGGTCTTAAAATGTGTAGTGTGTGGCAATATGCTGTTAGAACGTGGTAATTAATGGCTTCCAGAACCGGTTCAGGTGTATTTAATTCTAGGAAAAGCATTATGAATATGCGGTGATAAGGCAACTGCTGGAATTCTACACTTCGTTGTTCGTGATCCTGCAGTAAACACCCAGCAACTATTCCCAAAACTTTATTCAGCAAGTGGATCTTTGTGGTCGTGTTATTTGAATCACCAGAATGTTTCACTAGAAGTGCCACTAATCTGACGAAGGCATCCAACGTATTGAAACATTTGATTCTCAAATGGTTTCCTATCAGGGTTTGATCGGTCATGTGCCTGTACACGGACTCGACGCAAAGTTGTGTGGATAATCTAAAAAATCGTGTTATTAAATCATCTGTTTTTAGAATTCCATGCATATTCATTTGATGGACGAACATGCTGAATGCTTTAGTGGAATCCCGTCCTGTCGGTTGTGAATTGTAAATGTTCACCCATTCTCTAATTAAGAAGTCGGTCTTCTCCATTAATCCTGGTGGGTCTTCATACTGCGTAGTTCTCACCTAAAGAGGACATTAAAATTATGAATTATCATATCCTTCAGAAAATATTCACCTGTAAAATTCCATTATGGATGTGCATGGTAGGTCCAGCAGCAGAACGATCACTAAAGAAATTAGATTGGTCATGGTGTTGTCTCAACATATCGATTATATTTGTTAAGGTCTCTGGTGGTTGACGAACGTGCGAATTAATTTTCAATAACATTTCGATTGTGTTGCAAAAATCGTTCTCAGTTACAAACTGATTCGTTCTATCATCTATGATCAGGTTTTGCAACAGCACGGTTGCTAAATTAAGTGCTCGAAAGTTGGGGCCATTCTCCATACACTGAGCTAGTGCCATGTCAAACTGTGGGAAATTCACCAGGCCAGCTCTAATTAAAGTTTCTGCAGCAACTTCATTGTAACGTAACTCATCTCTAAAGTCTGTGAGGAAACGAGTGACTTGTTTATTTGTCCACTGTTGTCCAAATGCCCTTGGATCTTGTAAGGATTTTAAAATTCGAATGATTATTTCCTTATAACGCATCACTACTGGCTCGGCATCGTTCGCTATTGTGCCTTCCTGAAGAGCTTCAACACACTGAACACATAAAAAAACGGTCAACTACGAGACTAGTTGAAACGCCAAAAAAAGGAATTGCCTTTACCATAGAATCTTTATTTAAATAAATATACATTTCAATGTTTATGATGTGTTATCTTCTTTTCCGTTTCAGTCAAAACATGTCGTCTTCAAAGATTGCATGGTAAAGAGAATTCTTTCATTTGCTTTTAATTTGTAGATTTAAACCCATTTTCTCTTCATGATAATTTCTGAAATCTAACATCCAAAAGTAAATACCTCATCAAAATTTAACCTACCTTTTGAACTATTGCTACAGCTGAGACAACTTCACGATTATGTATGGCACTAATGAGGCAATCCCGTAAGACTTGCATGTTTGTATTCATTACGGTGTAAGCTGATGGAGGACCAGTAGCTTGGACAAACTGCTCCACTTCCAATGCTAGTTTTTCATAAAGGGCTGCTAAGTCATCAGATGTCTGTGGTACTTGAAAAGGTGTAGAAGGATGTGGTTGCGGATCTGCTGATAACGTAGGCTTTGGTATGAAAAGGGCAGTGTCTCTCTCAGTCATTGGAAGAAAACCGGGAATATTTCTGGCGAATTCTTCGTAAACGGCCATCTGTTGAGACGTCACTCCTCCTACTTTCAAACGAATTTGTTCAGGCATCCTTTCTGCTTGATATGTTAATGCAATTGCATCACAATACCGTCTGCAAAAATGTAATTATTGTAAATATCATACTTTTGCAATAAAATAACAAATTTAAATGTTGTTATATGAGGATTATATATTTTTATACCTTCAAATAAGCAACATCTCTATGGACAACTAAAAGAGAACACTCGGAAATTTGCTTAGTACTAATGCATAATATTGATAAAGTCGAATTTGGCACAGCTTTATTGCTCTTTGTTCTCTTTTAACTACCCACAACCGTTGATAATAATTTTATATAAGTTTACAAAATAATAAAATTTACAAACCTTCCTTCTTGCCTGGCAATTTTCCTCAACTCGAATTCACTCATTAGACGCTTGTCAATCTCAGGTATTGCTTTCTCAATGGCAGTTTTCTGAATGAAAGCGCATCCTAATTCCATGTTATCTTGTGCAATTATTGTAGCTGCTTGATCTATCATTTCTTTTTGTTGTGCGGTAGCCCCTGGCATGGCGTTTTGTAGGGTCAGCTTCATCTGAGCGTTAATTGAAGACAACAACTGATCACGGCAGGTGATCATCGCCATCCCAGCAGTCAAATTTCTGACCATATAATGCGCAGCCATTCGCATCCTGTTTTCTTCGAAATCTAAAGCAAAGTCCTTACGAATTACGTGCTCACATGTTTGCAGTGCGATTTTGATTGCTCGTTCTGCTACAGGAAGGACCCATTCGTTCACCGCTCTTTCGATAGCTGCTCTGATCAGTGGCTTCAGCTGAGGTTGATTTTGGAATAGTAAAATGGAAGGGTTGATGGTGAGATGCGATTGAAGAGCCGCACTTCCTGCTAGCTGTATATCCATGTAACTAAACCTCGGTTCCGGAGCAGAGACGGATGAAGTGGGTGTTGTACTATTATTCTGTGCTACAGGAGGAGAGCTTGCGGTTTGTCCAGGCACTGCAGTGATTTCAGGTTCATTAAGGCTCGTCGTCGCAATATTTATTTGTGAAACACATGCTTGTGAATTATCCTTTTTTGGTGGTTGTGACAATTGATACTCGATTTTACGCAATTTTTCGGGATCCTTGAGGTACACGGTCGGTTTTAACTGCGCCACGTCTATATCAAGATTCTTACACAGAACTTCAATTTCAAATTTCAGATTTAATTTTAATTCCGGCTCTTGATGTAGCTCGGCCAAAACGTTCATTATAGCCATGGTCCAAGGATTTGGAGGCTTGAACACTTTACTTTTAGAACACGATTCTAATATCTTAGCAACGAATGGTACGACGTACAATAATTCTTGCTGTCCTTTGTGGTAGGCTTCAACCAGCAGAGATTTTAAATCCAAATCGTTTTGTAGTATTGGTTTATTTCGACCTAAAGTCAACATCCCCAACCAATGTCCTAAGTTCTTCAGCAGAGATCTGTCGGAGAAATTTGCCATCACTTTGTCTGCTCGCAGAAGTACTTTGATGTTGCGATAAGTTTCTTTGGTAACCATTCTGTTAACCTCAGATACTTTTAAAACGTCCAGAAAATTTGAATACAGCATGTGAAAATTTAATTCAATCGACGCCCGCTTCATGACTAAATACTGAGAAATCCAGGGCCAGTATTCTTCAGATACGATATCTCTTAATTCATCACATTTAGTCTGAAGATTCAGCTGGCTTAAATTATTGAATATAAAAGCAGTTTTATCTTGTAGACTCTCTGGTGGAGGCGCAATTTTCTCTTCTTTTTCAGTTGCAACCAAAAGCGTGTCAATGTTAGTTGCATTAGCTATGGATGGTCTTGTTCCTAACGTCGTCGCTGAGGTTGTGCTACTTTTAGAAGAAACGGCTGTTGTTGAACTGCTTTTGTACGCCTGAGTCGACGGATTATTCACAGGAGTGAGCATCGTTGCCAAACTCGCAGGCAAAACAGGTCCCTGAGGCTTATTCGGGGGCTCAGAACTTTGCAAACCAAATTCAACATATTCGATTAAATGAGGCGGAAACTCGTTGAAATGCGGTATCACTCTCACATGCTCGCAGTACTTATGATAGTCTTTTAAGCGTGATTTGAATCTATCTAAAGCGGCAATTCCAAAATAGTACATTTTCGAAGCCTCTGGCTTTCTTAGCGCATCCAAAACAAACCTCAAGGCTAAACCAAGTGCCATGTAAGACGTTACAAGGCCACGCTCTATAATACCCCCGAATAATTGCGCTGTAATGTGCAGTTCCTTATCCGGATATTGTGGGAAGAAGCGATATTCCTCAAATAAATTTCTTAGCATACAAGTGAATACCTAAAAAGAGTATTTTTGTTACTTTAAGAAAAATAAATAATATGATCAAACTTACCTCCCTCTCTCTCTTCAAAGGAGAATCTTGAAACCGCTTCAACATGTCAAGAACTTCATCAATTGACAGCGTAGGATGAGGTGGATGGTTATAAATCCGTTGAAAGTAACTGTTGGCTTCATCTTCGATATCCTTTGAAACATTTGGTGCAATATCCGGGAACAAATTCGATTCTGGCATCCTTGGTTTCTCCAGCGTAGGATTTGGACCCATTCGACTTAAGTTGCCGATGCTATTCACGTTGGGCACTAAGGAAGCACCAGTACCAACCGGGCCTTGATGTTGAAGCGGCATCATAGGAAAAGGGCTATTTGATGGACCAGGTCCCGCACCGAGAATTCTTGATGGGGAACCCGGAGATGGCACTAATGGTCCTAATCCACCTTGCAGATTAAAAGCTGTACTTCCTGGCCCTCCTAAATTCATATTGGCTAGCGATGTTCCTATTCCAGCAATCGGATCGACTGAGGTTGTATTATAAAGCTGGCTGATGTTTGTGGGATTGAATGGTCCATCCATGGCACGGTGTGATCGTAAAATAGTAGCCGGCTGTTGGCGGCTTTTTAAAATCATAGAGCAAGTAGAAGTTAAAGCCAAAATAGCCTCTTGGCAATCACTGCTGACATTACCGGCACATGACTGTAAGCACATCATCATCGTAGTCAAAGTCTCAGTTGGTAAAGTTGGTGCTTTTGTTAGAGCATCGTCAGTTTTTCCAAGCAACTGTGGACAACGTCGATGTAAAAATTTAATGCAAGCCATAACGAAATTTTCCCCGTGTTCTCTGATTTTATCTGTCAACCATTTCTCCAATTTTAGATACTCCCTTCGTGATGCTAAACATGCCAGATCAATAATAAACGGATAAGACTGCGCCGATTGAGCGTTTAAAAGCATCGAGAGCGCTTTTAAATCTTGTGCGACGTCTAAAATTCGTGATAGTCTCGTTTGATCACATTCTCCTCTAGTGTACCATTCTGCCATAGAATGCATAATTATTGGCTTTATGTTTAAAGTCTGCGTATGCCAAGCATGATGAAGAATAGCAGCTGAATTTGGATGGTTTCCCAGGAATATGGGGATCAAATTAGTTAGTAATTCTTGTCGTAATAATGTGACAGATCCATGTATCTGTAGTAATGCTAAAACTAGCACATCAGGACAATTTTGTACAGGTACTTTGAATAATTCTTGTACTTGAGAGTATAAACCACATTCAGATATGTTCAGTAACAGTTCCACTAAATTCAAACACCGCCAGTTAGCCAATTCTTTACTATCCTGTTCAGGGGGAGTTTTCAAAACATCCACAGACACCGTCGGGCAAGGATAATCGGCGAAACAAAAAACATCATGGCATTTTAGTATCTGTTGAATTAATGTAAATTGCCCCTCAAAATTAACCCATCGCCTGTAGAGTTGATCGACTGGAAACGTATCTGGGTGAAATCCTGAATTTTGTAAGCCTAACCGAAGTGCACTTATGAGCAAAATTAATGCTTGCCGATCTTTAATAATAAAATCAGGGTGATCGAGTTCACTTATAACACTACTCCATTGTAAATTCGGCGCAATTTCTTTGAGGGCCTGCACGAAAACTTCTACATTCCAAGAAGTTCTACCTTCCGTCCCTTTGTTAAACGATCCTGGTGACTGTATACTTAATGATTCTTCTAAGCCACTATGAGTTCGACACATAATTGTTAAAATTCTGGCCACATGAGCAGAAGTAATGTCACGACCCACTAGTTTTAGAAGATTATTTCGGCATTCTTCTAAAGCCGCAGTAAATCCGTATCCCAATTCTCTGATCATTTCAGGCAGAGAGGTGTCCAACATACCCCCGGATAAACCGGGGCCTTCTGTAGACATTTCCGGTGCTAATTCACACTCTTCAGGGTAAACCAAAGGGGCAAGCACAACTGGCACTATATCTTTAGGAAAGTCTTTTTTTAAGGTGTTGAGGAACGAAGTGTGAATATCGTTGGTGAGGCCCACTTCTTTCGGCGACTTTAGTACGACCGATAAGATCAGATGCAACACTTCGGGACTTGTTTCGTGCAAGCCACCAGCGTGTTGACTACTACTACCTTCTGTGTCGATGAAAGATTGTACTAGAGCAGGTATACAAACACGCAAATGATTCTGAGCCAAAGTTATAATTTCCGGATTCGATGAATGGCACAAGGCAAGTGCGAAAATTATTTCTTGTACAGCTGAGAGGCGAAGGCACTTGCACAACTGTTGAAAAAACTGAGATCCAACTTTCAAATTCTAAAAATATCAAATAATATATTAGGAAAAGCTGTAATCATAAACATATAAAAAAATTTAATTAATTGAATAAAAAAATATACCAAAATATTGAGAAATTCACTTTAGTTTTTAAATAGGTATTGCCCAGAATTATAACAAAGTGTGAAAAAAAAATCAATTTGACAACGTATGTATGTAAAATGTAAAAAGTTTATAATAACTAAAAAACTGTAAGGATTAGATACAGGAAACCTACAACCGAATTGAAGAGGAACATGAACACTGCCTATTCGTGAAAAGAGATAAAGGGTGTTGCATTAAAAAAAAAATTAATAACAGCAGTTTGAAAGTCTGACAATTGCACAGACTTGGACATTTGAAAAAACAAATAAAATTAAAAGACTTTATATGAAGAGCCTAGTTCCAAAGTGAGCAATCTCCATTTATTACTTTCATGTACAGCTCCATTTCATTTTTGTAATACCTTTTTAATAGCTATTTTCTTTAACTAAAAAAAAGTAACAAAACATCTCTTAACAACACCATATGTCGAAATTAAAAAAAAATTAGTTATTTAAATTATATGTGTTTTCAGTTTTCTGAGAAATTAAAAATGATACTTGGAGATCTTACACTTTGAAACCAGGCCCCCCATATATAGATTATTACCTATAGCTTAATTTATAACACTACCAATTTTTACTGTTGGATTGTTGTCAAACATTTATAATAAATATTTAAAGGGAAGTTGAAAATCAGACTATTTTCAACTAAGTATTAATTTACTCTTAATTGGTTACAATCTCCTTGTGAAAGTAACAATAAGTGAGCTGTGCAAAAAGGGGCGCATAGTATAGTAATTAACTGAAATTGTTTTCCTTACCAAAATTATGATAACGTAAAACTATACTGAAACATTGTGGACAATGCAATTGTGATGGTATGGAACAAAAAAATCTGTATCTTCATTAAACAATAATGAATCAGAGCAATCAATGGAAATGATTCATGCTTATCAGAATTTTTCTATTTGAAATAAATTCATTAAACTAATCTGAAAAATCTAAGTAACAAAACAAGTTTTACCAAGCTTAAATCAGCATTACAAAAGTAAATTTAAAAAACAAAGATGAGAATTACACAATACAGTAAAAAAGACTTAAAAAGGTACAAAATGCTATCACTATACAAAGCAAACTTTAAGTTAGATATGAGTAGAGAGAACTTGTGCAATTAATATTTCTAAATTTAGAAGTTTTATTTAGTACACTCAGTTTGTGTCATGAGGAAAACCCCGCTCAGAAATAACTATAAAACTAAAACATTGCAAAAGTTGAGTCTCCTCAGTGAAAAAAAAATCATAAGGTATATTATTTAAATGGAAATTGTTTAAAGGCTTCTTAAATTTTTTACGTATTTAACTACTTAATGTTTCAGATTAAGAATTTTAATACAAAACTGTTTCTTTTTGAAGACACATGTCACACTATTCTATCTATACATACTAAAGTATCAAAGTATTTTTAAAGTGCTTAAGTATGAAAAAAAGTATTTGAAGTATTTTATTACAATTATGACACAATTTTAAACCATCTTTCAAATTTTACATTTTGGTTAAGCAGACTGTCAATTGTATTTTATATTAATTAAAACTTTACTAACGTTTGAGATTATGCTGGATTGAATATGCTAAGAAATTTAGACTTTTTGCAGAGTAAAAAGCAAAAAATACCTGAACTTAAAGCGCTAAACTTTCCAATAAAAATTGTGTTGTTAGTGAAAAAAGTCTTGTTTTACCTTGCAAATGTATTGAACTAATGATAAAATAATGATGTTATGAGGCCCCTTTCAAATCTACATGTTTAACAAATTGAAATTTAATGTTTTTAAGCTTGCCAACATTAAGAAAATTATATAAATACCTTTGGATTGTTTAGGGGTTTATCTGTGATGTAACAGATAGAAGTCAGCAGTGATGGCTTATTCAGTAGTATAGAGCACTGGTCCAGTAAAACTTGACTTTGTAGAGATGGAGCAGTTATTTTACTGGACGTTTCAGTAAAATCCACTGACGAAAACAGGCATCTGAGCAAGTGACGGTCGGCCTCTAGACCGTGCAAAGATACTAACTGTTATATAGAAAACGTAAATTAGTACAAACATAAAAACAAAAACCGCTAAATTTCATAAGTTTACTTATGGATCTGGTACAAGTTTCAAACGGCATGTTAAGTGAACACACAAAAATGCAAAATAAAAAACCAAGTCAATCAAAACATCTTTGTTCCAAACGATATCACCTTAGCCGGTAAAAATGCTAACTGTAAACAAGAAAACTAACTGATATCATTATCAATATGGCGATGAATCAGACTTGTCTTTACGTTGACGAATTGCTAGAAAATTAAAATATTCGTAATGAGCTTACCTTCGAGAGATCCGCAACTACTTGCTTATAATTTTTTTTAGTTAATGAGGCAACTAAATAACTTATTTGTGACAAAGTAAAAGACAATGAGTCCAGGTTCATAGTTCCATGAACACGGCCTCGAAAGCTTCAAATACGTTTGAAGCTTTCTCAGGTATCCACGGGTCTTTTATCCACAATGTCTTATTTGCTATGGAAGAGTAACTAAATTTACAATGGTCCAAGACCATCATCGGATCGTTTATTAACTTCTGCACTTCAATTTATTTGTAACATTGTTAAATTTCTACCGATACACGCAACACGCAACACATGCACAATATACTACAATGACATTCGACGCGCGCATGCGTCAATTGAATTCCAATTTAGGCTACTTTCAGATCACGATAATACCGGCATTAATTTCATTTTCGTTATTTACCTTAAACTGTATTCTACGTACTCGAACTTTTCTCATTTTCAGTGTTTTAATATTGTTGTCAACATAGCTAGCGTTTGCGTTATTTAGTAACAACAATCGATTTATGATCCACCAGCGCCAGCGTTCGCCACGCCGCGCTGCGTGATTAGCAGAACCACTCAAATAGGATTTAAAATTTATTTAGAGTCTATAGAGAAAATTTTCGTTTGTGTTGAATACCCTACATGTGTTATGCTTACTTTACTTTTCCATAATTACTTTATGATTTGTGCATAATTGTCAAATTGACGAAAATCAGCAACCAACAGATGGCGCTTTCAAAAACGAAAACATAAAGTCCCTAGATATCAAAGTACCGTCAATTACCCTATAAAAACGAACATTTAAATAATTAATACAAATTATCATATTGCTGTTTCAGTTTTCTCTTAAAATTGCAAAATTAGGTTAAAAAGCGTTCGCAGGATGTTGCGATCTAAACTTTTTGCAAATAACTAGAACGGGTAATTAATTAATTAATTAAGAAATTTCGTAAGCTTACAAAACGTTAATTTATAAATTGAATCAGTGTAAATAAGGCTCAAAGTAATATTCAGAAAAAAGCAACCAATAATTCATATATATTTTTGTTTCAATTTATATTTTCTCTAATGAACTTTTATGTTAAATTTGATTGAATGTTCAGCTCACTTAATTCATTATAATTGCAGAAACACAAAAAGTAATAAAATCTAGCACAACTTGTATCAAAAATTTGCATAGAAATTTTTTATTTTAAGTCAGTGTAAATTAGTACATATTAAAAAAATATACTAAACCATCTCATTTATTCATTATTACAAAGCTTAGAACTACAAATATTTCTACATACATTTATTATAAAGTCTCATTATCTCAACATCACATATATTTTATTCATTATCTGATTCCAACCAATCTGTTTCAGAATCCGAATCATTTAATTGAATAATGAACTCTATATGCTCTTCATTTAATTTATCTCTTTCAATGTACTCCTTCTCAATTTTCTTGACATGTTTACATTCTTGTCACCATAAGTCATTTGTGATTTCAGTAAATGATTGTCTAATTATTACCTCGAGATTACAACTTGCATCAATATTACGTGAAGCTACCTTTTTTTTCACCATGCTCCAAATCATTTCTATTGGTTTAAGATCGCAATGATAGGGAGGTAATCTCAAAACCGTGTGTCCAAATTCTGCTGCATAACTATCAATTTTATATTGTGGTTGTTGTTTATTGTGTTTCACGATTTCAAGTAACTCACATTTTAACATTTCTGGATGATATTGAATGTTTTGACTCATTAGCCATGATATAATGTCAGCCTTCTTTGATGCAGTTGTGGGCATCTTATTAATTTGAACACTATATGGTGCATTGTTCATAATTATAATTGAATTTTCTGCTATGTTTGGTATCAGCTGTTTTAAACCATTTTGAAAAATTGTCATAATTCATTTCGTCATGGTAATCTCTCTCATCGAGATGTATTACAGGTCTCTTATTTTCAGCAAGACCATCGTTGTACATCAAAAACCGTAAATATCGTGCTCTCCATACAACATCATACCTCTCCATCAAATAGTTTCTGTTTGATTGACACTTTTTATATTTATAGCCCAAATCAAGAATGATTTTGCGTAACGTCTCTTTGCTACCTTGAAATTCAGATTCATTTTTCATCGCTGCATGTAAAGTACTTAAAGTTGGTACGCTTTTTGCAACAGTATACATTGATGAAATCTTGTTTCGTAGAAGACACCTAAAATTAACACAAATATAAATATTAGATACATTAAATAGTAAAGGCGTAACAAACTTGTCTGCATCATTCAATACTATTTTGCGGGATTTCTTTTCCTTTTCTGGCTCCATACAAGCAGAAGATGAAGGTTGGGGTTCAACAGACTTGAACAGTCGACTTTTAATTCTCTCGATCGTTCGTTCAGATTTGCCCGTCATGGCAGCAACTCTTTTTTATGACCTGCTCTACAGGAAAGGCATAACACCCTGTTTGCTTTTCGGTCTCACAGAATTCAATGATGGTCTCCAAAATGGTCAATTCGTTATCTTTAGAAGAGTTCCGTTTCGCCATATCGAAAATACTAGATAAAATATTTGATAAATAAGCACATGATACACAATTAAGGTTATAAAACTGTTTACCTTTAAAATCAGATTCACCAAACCGTAGTTTTGAAAAAAAAAAACGTTGAAATACTCAAAAGTAATAAAAAGAATTAAAACACAAAGAGAATATCGCAGGAAATATCTATAAATCAAATTCGAACTCAAAAAAATTGGCTGGGACTGTACACAACTGTCAAACGTTCAAAGTGAGGGTGAGAAGATTGCGGGGCATGGTATAGGTAATTTAGTTCGCATATTTTCCGTCCGCCAAATTTACTTGGTTGGACTTTAGGCTTCTGCTGACGAAGCTCTAAATAGGATCGTAACAGCTGTACAGAGGATGCTTGAGGAATCCACTCCAATCAAAACCGATTTGCAATAAAAAGTTTTATAATTTAATAGTTCATATTCGTATACAGGGAGATCGAAATTGATTGTCCTGATCCTACATTGCTTTCCACGAGCTTGATATCAATATTTACATCCAATTATTAAAAAATGAAGTTAGCAACATAGGGAGATCTGGAGAAGTTACTGAATATCCCAAGATTTTGTTGACAGTTCATTGGCGCTTACATTCATGAAAATGATTTATTTCATTGTAATAGCAAACAATAATTATGTTTTTTATTAGTTAGATTAGGTTTAGTTGTAAGTTTCATGAATGTTCTATGCACGCCACTTTTCGTTCTAACCTTCATGTGATAGATGTAAATATTGATATCTACTGGTAGTTTGTTGCACGCACCCAAACCCAAGATGGATCACGTCATGGGTCACATTCACCTGTAAAAACAGTATAAATAATTTATCTACCGAAATTTTGCGCTATCTGCCGAATTTTTATACAGGGTGTTACCGAATGTCTTGGCCAAACGTTAGCGAGGTATTGTACTCTTCAAATTATTGATAAAAATTCTTATAAACATTGTTAGGAACTGATTATTTGAAAATGAAAGTTTTTAAAAATAATTGCAAATGTACTGAATGTTATTTAGTAATGTCACTTATTATTCCATCAAATATTCAAGGAATCTGCAATTAAAAAAACATTTCCACACTTTACCAATTTTTAAATTTCAAGTGACCATAATTTTTTAAAGAATCATTTCCTGGCAATGTTTATAAGAATTTTTTTCATTAATTTGAGGAGTAGAATGTGACGCTAAAGTTTGGCCAAGTCATTCAGTGATACCTGTATAATTAGCACTCCCATTGAAGACATATTTCAAGAATCCCCGAAATCATTGACCTATAGAGAAGATTTAATTCATTTGTTCAGAATACGTAGTTTAGACTTTTGTATCAAAAGTTGTACTTAAATTGTCAATCATCCTTTTCCTTTAAAAAATAAAGTATTAAAATGTTTAATTTTTTAAACTCTATGGTGATATAGGTAATATAAATTCAATCTCTGCGATTGCAGTATTATTTCCCAATTAGTGGAAAATTGGCGAGAAAAACTGTTTTAACAGAATTGTTACCAATGATGAACAAAAAAAAATTCACAACGATTTATAATTTTTTTTACTATTTTATTTCTTTACAATAAATTACGAGTGAAAATAAATTTACTTTGCCAAATTTATTTTCGCTCCTGATGAAGCTAAACAATTTTCACCAGATAAGAATCTACTTTAATTATTATTTCTGTGTTATGTTCCAACATTTTTCATTCATTTAATATAAATTAATCTCTAAGAAATGGTGTTTTATTTTTATGTTTAAATTATTCTCAACTTCTTAAATAATTTAGTTTTGCGCCATCTACCGAAATTGTCCAGAACAATTTACTGAACGGTTACTCTCCTGGGTTGGCAACGCTGCACTCACCTGTAAAAACACCGATGAAAGCCAGGGCTAGCGCACTTGAATAGAAATATTGGTTCCAATACTAAAAGGAGATAGAAGATATAGTTCCGGATCGGAAAATCGGTGCGCTACAATCGTTATTGGTACAGGTTCCTGTAATCGCTTGGATTTTACAGAAATAATACATGAGCGTAACATTCTTAAACTTAATGACACCTGTGATAAATATTATTTCAAACAAACAAATATATTCATATATTGTTATGCATGAAAATAATTATAATAAACTTGCATTATACAAAAATATTGTTTTTTTGATTCAATTTAATGAAGTAAATGTTAAACTAAACAATCAAATTACTCTTGCCATAGGCGCGCTACTGATCCCACTAAAACTAATTTGCGCAGTAGTAAATAAATTTGAAGCAAACGAAGCTGCATTTTGTTTGTAAATATTCATTTTTTAAGTTTGAAGTGGTTTGAAGTGTCATATATAAGTGAAATAATTTCCTGTGAAATTTCTGAAGTAAGTATTTTGATGTGTTCAATTTTTTCTTCCTAAAAATTATGAGATTATATTAAATACCTATAATTACATCATTACTACATTAAAATTTTGTTTTACAGTAATTATGGATCTAACTTCTGTTCTGCGACCAGGGACTCACAGTTGTTGCATATGTGGTAGAAAAGTGTCTCCTTCTTTTCAATTTCCAAATCCGAATCGATACATGGACAGATTCATAAAATGGAGAGACGCTGCTAATAATGCTAGGCATGCCACATTAACATATCAAGAGATTTTTCGGCGTAGTTTTGTTTGCATACAACACTTTACACTTGAAGATTTTGAGAATGACACTTTAAGATTATTAAAAACAGCAATACCATCTCAAAATCTGTTGGGTAAGTCACCTTTTACATTAGGTACCTTTAGGACCAGTACTTTCATCACTGATTAACTTTAATCTTTGGTTTTTTCTATAGAAACAATTATCTTTGCAATTGTAGACATGGAAATAAACCGAAGATTAAAGTTAATCAGTAATGAAAGTACCGGCCCTTACAGTGTTAGTCATTATTACCAATTTGACTACTTTTTAAAAGTTTTGTTCTAAATTCTTTAGTTTTCCTTTTTTTTCAGTAACATTTTGCATTTATTAGAGTTGTAATATAGTTATTCTTAATTATATACCTAAAATTATTTATTGAAGGCAAAGAAATTGTACAATTTAGCATCGTAATTAATCTCAAGAATGCTAACAAGTGAGTGCCTTTTCTATAAATTTTTCAACTGACACAAAGAAATTTGTTAATAGGTGAAGTTCCACATGAAAGCATTGATTTACCAACATCGGTCAGCTCACCCAAATTATTAAAAAAAAATTTCTTAACAACTGTAAATGAGTTTTTTCCTTCTGAGAGCCTCCAAGATAGTCCAAGAAAAGTGAGTCCCAGAAAAAATAGTTCAGTTGCAAAAGGTGAATTTGTTTGAAGTTTGGTCATAAGTTCGTTCATTACTTCATTACATCTTTGTAGGTGATAACATCGTCAGCACCTGTACTGCACCCATCTATTCTGACAACCCTGAATGTAATAGTAATTGAATAAAGGAAACTACTCTTACATTTTTAGGTGTGTCTTCTGGAATGAACCTCGGAATTACTCTGCTAAACAAAGTGAAAAAGGTAATTTGCGTTGTATTTGCATAAATATAATTTCATATATTACTAAAAAAAATTGTAGACTAGGCTTTCACGGTTGTCGTTGAAGGCTGCTCTTTGGTTCTCAGATTCTCTGTCGAGTAGAAACTTTGTTTACATAACTATAATAAGTTAGACTCTTTGTAGAAGTTCTACAAACATTCTACACAGAATGCCATTACTAAAAAATTATACTGATTATATTTTGCTGTGATTGTTTGCATTAGTTATATTACTATCTGCAATCTATGTAATCATGTTTTTTTTATGTTATACATTTTGTACGTTTATTACTATGAAACATAATAAATAATTTTCTGTTTTCAGAATATGAAGCAGTTATGGAACCTCAACCCTCAACTTCAAGACAAGATGAAACATCCTTATTCAGCAGTCACAACAGAAGGTAAAAACCCTCTTTCAAAAATTCTGAGGGTTCTAAGGGTGCTATTAAGAAAATTAGAAATATTTGTTATACATTACATAATTTGAAAACAAGAATTTAAATTCTACCATTTGTAACAGCAATAGTATTAGTTTTGTAAATTTTTTTATAAACATTCGTGTGCTACAATTGGGAATAATAAATGTAATAGTTAATTCATATGTATATTTCATTCATATTACTATTAATTCTATAACTAATGTATTTGTTGGAGATTTTTTGAATATATTGAAATTTGTGTAGAATTTTAAATGACTGGAAAATATTCTACACAAAATTCAATATATTTAAAAATAATTCAATGGATGCCTTTCATATTGAGGTAATCATAATTCCCGCCAATTTTGCTGCTGGCGCTAAGGATTCCGATCCCGAGGGATGGCGCCACCAATATTTTTTAGGAACTTGCGTTTTACCAGGGACTTATCGTTCTAGAGAGAGGGTATTCTATGATGAAAGCTAGAACAGCTAGTTTTTGCTTTAGATAACATGAATATGAAAGAAATGATGATAGAATTTCGTCATTTCCAATATAAAAGATATATTTAAAGGTTAAAGATAACCACGTTTGAAAATATAACCTTCAAAATTGGAGCAGGTGATGGAACTGAGGTGAGTGTGGATATTATGGCAGAACTTATAATAATTACACCAACTGATGTAAGAATTTTGCCAACGCATATTCGGAAATCGCACATTGCAACAGTTGATAAAATACGGGAAGACAATATTGTAGAGATATACAGTATGAGCATAAATGATTGAGGACAAGTTGAATTTCCCGCGTCTCTATCTAGTGATTTTTACTCCTTGTGTTTGGTCGTCCTGAAAATAAATTAATTTTTGTTCAGTGTCGGATCTTTTCAGAGCCAACGTTTGTATACATATTGCAATTAAGTATTTGAAATGACCAAATTAATTCATAATTAATTACCAGACTATTTTATTGAGTAATAATCCCATTATCCACATTGCATCCCAGGCACGCCTATACATTTGACCAACTTAAGAAAAATATTGAAAAGCGGGAAATTCAACTTGTCCTCAATCATTTATGCTCATAGTTTATTAAACCCACCATACCAGCCTTCACCATCGAACTTTATATTTAACAATGCAGGACAGCGCACTAGGTTCATCTCTTTATTAAGAGAATTATTAGCATCATGAGGCAGACCAGATTCCTTTTGCAGTGGACTGGCCGTGCCATTGCAACTCGCTACATGTTTGCGCTCCACTATTGCGCTGGCATTGAACAAAATTTTACGTTAAACGTATATATAATTTTAGAAATAAAAAGAGTTTTGTATTTAATAAGCGATCACTTGTGTACCCAAGCAATGGAACATGCAATTACAAAATGATCCCATGTCCATCGTACATAGGAACTTTCCGACCCCGTTTTATATCTATAGTTTCGATTTGCCAGGCAATAGCCTAACACCCTGTATATGTGTTTGGATTTGTCAGGAAATAACATAATATCCTGTATGTGTGTATACCCTCTCACTCTTATGTTGATATCAATTCCTCTCTGTCTACAGGCAATCTACTACTTAGGACATCATTGCGCACAATTGGTTTATGTCGGCGACTGTCAAATTCGAATGTGTTGTTTGATTAATATTTTTTGGTTTTGTGATTTTCACATATGATTAATAAAGAATGACATGGTTCCTCTAAGTTCAAGAAGAGGAAATTGATTTATTTTCCACCATCTGTTTTGTAATGTGTGAATTAGAATAAAATTCTACGGCGACATACGACACGACAGTTTGCTGTAAAAATGAATGGTAAGTTTTTTGATTTTAATTTGTTACTCGTTAAAATATTTATTATATTATTTACACAAGCAGAAGTGAGTTCATGTGAAGGATGGGGGGTTGTTACAAATATTAAAGTTCAGAATAGAGCATCTTGACTTAAACATAATTTTTTTTTAGTAAATTACGTTTCAAGATATTTTACTATACTAAATTCTTATTATTAAAAAGTTGTGTTACATTTAAAACTCATTTTTGCTTCTCATTCCTAGATAACTACAGAAGAAGAATTTATTTACAAACTCTAAACTACCATTCCGAAGATGCTTCATTTTTAGCACTAAATTTTAAATCATCACTAAGACTTCCTTTGGAAGCAGAAGAACCAATGGATGTTGATTTTGATGAATATACAGTGACGAATACTGAAACGTCTATACCTAATGAAACCGAACTAATAAACCGATCTTTAGGAAATAATTTGCAAACGAATGAGTACAACTTCCACCAAAATAATGAATTATCACTGGTAGATGAAAATTTTAAATATCTGGTTAAACGAGAGCCACCTAAGACATACTCAAAAAGCCTTCCTGCTGCATTACTGGTTGTGATTGGAATACTCTGCTATTTATGTGTGAATTATTCATCCGAGATAAACAACACCAATGTACTGCAGAACATTGCAGAAGAATTGGAAGCACGTGTGCTATTTCAAGATGAAGCCATACGATTAATACTAAAAAATTTTCAATGTGTAAATACAAGTGAGGAATGCAGAAGAATATTGCCGTTTGTGGGAAGTACAGGAGTGGGGAAGACTTTAATTAGCAACATAATAAAAAAACATCTTCCAGAAAAATATGTCAGCGAAGTTAATTCAGTTAAATTAAATAAAATGCGAGAACGAGAACAAGAACAAATTGTTGAAACGATAAATGGATTCGTTTGTAATTTAATAATAATAGATGACTTAAAATTTGTACATATTCATTCTGTACTGAGCTTTGTAAATATTTTGCCAAATGTAAGGTGCCTTTTTGTGATTCCAATTTTCAATATTCAAGAGACCAGTGACAATATAGCACACACAATCCATTATGACGATTATGAAAATATCTCTCACAAATTTAGAGAGTCTGGTTTTAAATGTGAAGCTGTTTTGTTCAATGTTATTAATGAGGATGTGGTAAAAGGATGGCTGAAGGAACTTTTATTAAGCAGAGATTTTGATAAGAATCATTTTGCTATTATCAAAGACGTACTAGAACAACAAAATATAAAACATTATGGTTTTAAAGGAATTGAGGCTAAATTGAATTTACTTTTACATCAGTATTCAAAGAGGTGATAAGAAGCATTTTGGAGTATTTTTTAACAATAGTTTTATGAAAATGACTGATGATGTTTGATTTACAGGAAATGAATTAATTTATTATAGTCTATTTAGTAATGTTGTTGATTGTTTTTCGATAAATAAAAAATTAATGCTTATTTTGATTCTTTGATTATACTGAGTAATATAATCTCTGCCCACAATAATTTTTATATCCGTAGATACGTATTTCGGCATCTTCGGTACACATGCTACCAATTTAAAAGCACTTCATAAAATCTAACAAGCAACTAATCACAATCAAATAATTTATTTTTTTGAACTTCTCGCTATGTCGTTGATTTAATTAATTAATTAATAAAACAGAAGCAGGAGACAATTAATTCCACAACAAAATTGTAACCTAAAACTGGTTATAGTTCAGAGCACCGACATACGTTTACCGAACTAACGCCAACTGCAAACGCAGGATTTTTTGAACGCACGTTAGATCAATAAATTAAAAAAAAATTATAATAAAAATTGAAAAATGCTCAAACTTAGAAGAATAATAAAAACAAAAGACAATCGATTTTTCAACATAATTGGACAGATTAACAAATTAAAAAAAAATTGAAAATAATGTTGACAAAACAATGAAAAGAAAATTAAAAATAAAAAATAGTCAAATTAAAAAAATATATAATAAAAGCAAAAACAATCGATTTTACAACATAATCTAATAGATTAATAAATATTTAAAATTCTATTTGAAAAGAATGGGGACAAGACAAAAGACTAAAATAATAAAAATTTAAAACTAAAAGAAAATTGAAAAAATAAATAAAAACTAAGACGACTTTACAACAAATTTAATAGATTAATAAATTTTTAAAGATAAATAATAGTAAATAAATAAATAATTAATGAAAAATAACCAAGTTGAAAAAGATAAATAAAAACAAAAAAATCTATTTTAAAACACAATTTAATAGATTAATAAATTTAAAAAAAAAAACGATTGTACGAAGTGTTATTAAATGTTTCTTATTATGTATTTAGATTTTGCTAAAAATCATCAGAAAACCCGATTTTTTTAATAATCAACAAGTAATAAATCAACAACAAAAGTCAGTGGAGGTGTTGATAAATCATCACCTTTGGCAACGCTGACTTCCATGGCCTTCCTTTATCAAAACTTTATTTGGACATATGCATAAAGTGCGTTCAATAAAAACCGTTATCAAGTAGGCTTATGTCAAATGCAAATTTTGCAAACATGTCGTAACTATACGATTATTATAAACATAACCTAACTTTTTGTATCCATTTAATTACGATTTTCTACAAAATGGATAATAAAACTTAATTAATAAAATAAAACATTTATTCTATTATAAATATTTCGACGATATTAACAAAAAATTTGACAGTTGAGGCTGTTGATAGCACGCAATAATTCAAGGTTTCAATATACGTACTAAGTTACGACGTGCCATCATAAAATAAAAGCCAGTTCAGAGCCTTTTTGATTACGGACTTTTTTGAACGCACGTTATTATTTGCCATTAAGGATCGTTTCTTGCAGAACTTATAGTATTGTTTAATATTTTAGTAATAATTTCCGAAGATAATTTTCCTGGGTGTTCATAGAGTCACTTTTTCCCGCCCTCATGCGATTTACATTAAATAGTGAAAGTGCGTTCGGATATTTGTTTCGAGCTATCTTAGGAACGGTGCGATGTTTTGATATTCGATACGTATAAAAGTGAGATTGACAATTATAAAAGTACGAAATGAGTAAATAGAACAACAGAACTTAATTAGAGTTACATGTAAATAGTGTTATCCGAACAAATTTTATTGAACGTAACCTGAAAAAAGAAGCTTGATGCACCGACTTGATGACTGATGACGTAATTAGCTTGATTGTGACGACACGCATACTCTCGTTTACGGTCTACTAACATTTACATTTTACTTTCACAAAAATATTCAGATCAGAAAAAAATAAAACCAGTTATAAAGTGAAAGAAAAGACAGAACGATGGCGGATGTTTAAGTGAATATTACTTGTATCATAAATTTCTTTTTAATTTTACATACAAATTTGACATTCAAAAATGGAAAACAAAATTGTATCGATGTTCCTTTTCCGGAGATTAATTAAAAAAAGCAAAAATAGAAAAACGTGATTTGTTTCTCTCTCTCTTTCGTGGCGTCCTTTACTTTCAACATGTCACTATGCGGCTGCTTGATGTTTGTGTTTTATAAATTATAACCTGTCAAAATTTTTGATTATGTTCAAAAGACAGTTGATCTTCGTGTGTTTCGTGTTAATCGTGGTGTGTTTTCACTGTGTACCTTGCACGCACTTGAAGGGAACGCTCACCAACAATGAATTTTTTAAATTTCTGGTCAAGTTTGGATTTCAAAAAACGGACAGGCACCAGAAAGATGCTACCCAGGGATATATTTTCGGGAACATCACCTCCAGACAGAGTTTTCCCGTACCCATAACGTTGGCTTTATTGGATAGGTCTTACTTTTTAGATTACTATCAAAATAGGTTAATATATGATAAGAGAGAAGCTTGTAAACATATGTTTACTCGTTTGAATGTGATAGCCTTCGATGCGGATTGTAATCCTAGCGGAAGAGATTATTTAAGAAAAGTACCTTGCCCTGCGAACAAGTATTGTGAAGATGAGGACAAACCATCTTCGGTTATTAAAGGCCATCAGTTTACGTATGTCGTACAGGAAATTCGTCAACCATCGTAAGTTTTAACTTATTCAGTTTAATGTACGTTCTCAACTTAAACTTAAAAGGTCTAGTTTAAGGTGTTTTCTAGATTTAAAAACATTGTTTTAACCTTGCTGAACCCTTGACCTGCTCAAGGAATAGAAATAGGAAAAAAATGTACACAGAATTAATCCGAGCATTTAATTAGTTTCAAGTTCATTCAATTAGTTTCTTTTACTTTTTATTCTAAGTTGCTTTTATTGGTGTAATAGTTTCTACTAATGCAATTTCATTATGCCATTGCAATCAACAAAATACTTGAAGATTTTTTGATTAATTAATATGATTGCAGAATATCAAATTAATTTTTTTACTGAAAAAAAAAAAATGCTATTGATTAGATTAGCGTCAAAACAGATATCATGTCCACTTGATTTGTGACTGGAAATATTTGCTTTTGCTTTATTACAAGAACAACACAAAAATTAAATTAAATATGTATGTGAAAAATTTTAGATCTTGAAATAGGCCAGATTAATCAATGGTCAGTTTCATATTTTAGGTGACATAAAGTTACAAACTGGTTACGCTTACGTATGGAATTGTGGATTTGAAATCAAAATTGTTGCTTTCCATTCTATAGTAGCTGCAGTGAACTTTAAAAAGAAAACGATGAATGGCGCCATCTGTCAGTTCATAAGATATTTGTCCTGTCACTTTTTTTATCGTTGCAGCGAAATTAAAAAAAGTGTGGCGCCATCTATCGGTTTATAAGAATATGTCTTTGCTCTCGTGCACGGCCGCCTGGTATATCCGGCCAGTCGCGTTTGTTAAAAGTTTGTTCCATGAAAAACTCGTTAGTGTGGCTCCCTCTGTATAATTTTGAATTGAACTTCCTCCGTTGCCATAGTCACTGCGTTTAATATTGGAATTTTGCACATTTTATGTCAATTTCAATAAAAAGTCATAAATATATTGCATTTTTATCACCATCTGTAAAAGGGCATCATAAAAGTGCATGCGTTAGTTTGCTTACAATCATTTCTCTGTAGTGTGGCTCTCTCTTCAGCACAGAAAAAAGGTTCTGAACTAAGAATGCGACTAGCCGAATAAGAAACTGTGTTTTTTATTAAACCAGGAAGCCGTGCTCTCGTCTTTTCTTCTATTTATAGAGAAATTAAAAGAAAAAACTGTGAGTGCGCCATCTGTTGGTCGTTAGAATACGCCTTTCCTTATCAATTAAAAAAAAAAAAATTAAAAAACGGAAACTGTTAATGGCAAATTAACCAGCAAATTACACTGTCGGTTCATAAGAATATCTCTTTCCTCATCCATTTTTTGTTCTATGATTTGTTGTTAAGCGTGGAAGAGTAATTTGAATTTTGCCCGCCAAAAACTCGCAAAAATTATTGGCTTTTGGTTTGACAGCCGGTTTTACACAAGCCTTCAATTTAAACCTAAAAATTAACATCTTTGATGTCATGTGTCAATTTCAGTCAGTTTAAACTTGTAAGCAAATGTTATTAAAACTTGTTTTTGAAGAATTTGTAAACCTGTTAAGCAGCCTGAATTAATTTCTGATTTAATATTACAGTGTCAGTCTACCTAGGACAGGCCAACAACTGTGACTCCTCCTAGTTTAAAAACAAACTATAATATCTATTCACGATCTTTTCAGATTCAGAGTAGGCCATGTTAAGGTGACATTTTTGTTGGTACCTCCTAGAGGATATGTTTTAATTTTAATTCGATGGTTATATTTTTGAAAACTGGCGTCGAAAAACATTAATGATTTTTAGCATTTTGACTTAGTACTAGAAAATCACAAGTAATTATTTGTTTCAATGTTATTTTACTCTCTTCATGCCATAGTAAAGTATAAGAAGCAACATAGTCGATGGAACTGACGTTAAAGCGTCAGAATTTTACATTTGTCACATTTTGAGTTCTGTCAAAGTACATGCACGTAACTTAACGAAAAAAAGCATAGCCCTCTAGAGTCTAAAAAGATCATGAATAGAATATAGTTACAGCGAAGTTAAAATACAAAGGACGAGTTGCGCCATCTATCGGTTCATAAGAATGTCTTTGCTCTCATCCACGGCCGCCTAGATTATCCGGCCAGTCGCATTTATAAAAAGTCTGTTCCATGAAAACTCTCGCTGGTGTGGGTCCCTCTGCATAATTCTGAATTGAACTTCCTCCATTGTTATAGTTACTACGTTTAATATTACATTTTCATTCAAATTTTGCACATTTTATGTCAATTTCAATAAAAAATCATAAATATATTGCATTCAAAATTAATTTCTAATTTAGAGTTACAGTGTTACAATCTACTTACAACAGGCCCATACTATTACTCCTCCTAGTTTAAAAACAAACTATAGTTACAGCAAAGTTAAAAAAAAGGATGAGTGGCACCATCTGTCGGTTCATAAGAATATGTCCTTCCTTTTCAATTTTTGTTATAGTTGTAAAGGAATAAAGAAATTCAAAGCCAGTTATATTATATTGTATAATTAATCCAACGCCGACAGCGCCTCTTATGTAAGTTTGATTGATGTTATGGTGCCCCGTCATTCGTGTCGGTACTCTGTTTGAAAAAATCTGATGGTGACGCCATCTGTCTATTTAATTAACGAATCTCATAAGAAAATGTACCGAGATTTCATGGCTAGAGATCATAAAAATTTAAATCACTCGGTATTCAAATCCATTTCAATATTTTAAATTAAAAAGAAAACTGCAAAGAAACAGTTGATATTTCAGACAAGTTGGATGGAACATGATAATTACTGTATTTATATTAAAGTTAAAATTAAAAAAAAAAGTTGTCAGTGTTTCCCTCCTAAACATTAGTTTTTTGTCCTTGACATTCTAAAATGATTGAATTGTAAGATTTTTTGAGTACTTTTAATTTTCAGGTTTTGGTATTTATCGATGGTTGCCTGTTATCGCAATCAAAGTACTTGTGAATGGCACCACTACGAACCAACGAAGCCATACGAAATAGACTATGACATTTGGCTTGTAAATGGAAGCCCAAATGTGTCTGCGTTTAGCACATTAACTTACCAGTTTTCATTCGATCGTCAAAACACTCTGGAAATGTACCTGTTATTTTGGCTGTGCTACATGATTTTGGTGCCCTTACAGTTGCACGCTGTTCGAATTCAAAAACACCCTGTCACAAAGCTATTCACAGCAAGTTTACTGTTGGATTTCATAGCATTGTGCTTCATCTTAGTACACAGTTTGAAGTTTTCTTTAGATGGTGTTGGGTACATCCATCTATCTATGGCTGGTGATATATTTGACATAATGTCGAGGGTAATTTTTTCGTTAATATTTAATAAATCAATTTCGTCAATTATAATTTTTTGTAGACGCTATTTATGTTGCTACTGCTCCTTTTAGCGAAAGGTTGGGCAGTTACGCGTTTGGAACTAACATGGAAACCATTGGTGTTTGCTATATGGTTGTGCTATGGAGTTGTACATATTCTGCTTTACGTTTGGAATTTGGTAAGTTTTCATATAATAGATATTATTAGTGACTGTGGTTTTTCTTTTAGACTGAAGTTGATATAGTCGAAGATATAGATGAATACCAGACTTGGCCTGGATGGTTAATTATAGTGTTTAGGACCCTTATTATGATTTGGTTTTTATATGAACTTAGAACTACAATGATTTATGAACATAATACTCAGAAATTGAATTTTCTACTGCACTTCGGAGCCTCAAGTCTCGTGTGGTTTATTTACTTGCCAATATTAGCACTTATTACCCTTCACGTATCCACATTGTGGAGGTTTAAGGTTCTACTAGGTAAATTTAATTTAATATTTTCATTAATGAACTGAAACTTGGGATTTGAGTTAACTGTAAAATTTTACAGGAATGACATATTCAGCAGATTGCTTTGCGTATTGTGTAATGACTCATCTTTTATGGCCAACACGATCAGAACAGTACTTCCTGTTAGCCGGTCCTTCGTTCTCAGAATTGGAAGAACTCAATGAGTTTAACGAGGCACCTCACATTGTAAATAATTCATACACATCAATGAACAGTGTTAACTCATTAGATATCTCTAGGTACGAAGATTCACTAAAAAATAAAATTAACACATGAAAATTCGTAATATTTTTAGTACTGTAAATTAATTCATTCATAGTTTTACATATGTTTTAAGTCTGTACAATGTATTTTTATTGTTATTTTATTAACTTTTTAGGAGATAAATCAAGGGAGTACGTTTGTGTGCTTTTTTTTTAAATAAATTCTGTTGCTTTCCTAAATCATCCCATAATTAAACACAAGGAGCTTAAATAGCCTACGAAAACATAAACGTTTAGGAATTTTGATTTAATATGAACTTTAGACTGTGGTTTTGAATTATTATATAGACAAGTATTGAAATAAAGGTGCAGATTTTTAGATTTATTTTTATTATATGCATCTGTAAAATAAATATAATCTTTTACTAATCAAAATTACACTCGATTTTCTTTGAAAACAACAGTCATTCTAAAATATTCTCGATACCAATAACAAAAAAAAATTATAATTTTATCATTTCAAACTACTTCTGAAGAAACAATAGAAAATAAACTTCGTAAGTGCTTCCTTAACGGAGTTAATTATAAATAATATCTATACATTGACCTATATATTTTAAAATTTTGGTCTTACTAGATTAAAAGATGTCGTGTTAAGTAAAGCATCGGTTCGAAGTGTCAGTGGACTGTACAAACCTCCTGCAACTTCTTGAACTGTGCTTGATAAAGAAGCTTCTGGACGAATGTTTTTTTCTGCTTTATTTTCTAACCATTGCTTTCGGAATTTTTCTTGACTATTCTCTGCATCAGGTAAATCTGAATTGATCAATCTGGTATTTAGAAGCGGATCGGAACCCAATTCTAAATTGCTGGGGAATTCTGAATTATCCTCATCTGTGTATGAACCAACAGATCTGCTGATTCTTTTTTTCTGTTTCATTTTGGTGTTTATATCGATTGAATATGGCGGATGTGGTTCAGTTTTGTTATTTGCACGTTCATCAAGCAATTCAGTCCCTTGTTCAACCTTCTCTGAACACAGTATGTTTGCTTTTGTATTACAACTTCCATCAATAATATCACAGACTTGATATAAATTATCTACTTTTATTGCTTCGCTAATCTTAATATTTTTTTCATCTTTAATGCTAATAGATTTGGAACTAGCCTCTAAAACAAATCAATTTTTTAACACATTGGCACTATTAAAGAAACTTAAATATAATTAAAACATACCAACAGTACGATCTGTAGGACAACTATAGCTTGTCATATAACTTCTAAATGAGCTTGGACTTATTTGGTGATTGAGAAAAGCTTCTGGTATCGCCAGAATTTGGCTTAAACTAGATCCTTGTTCATAAAATTTAACATTCTTACTCGCTGCTCGTGTAGTTTGTCTAGGAGGAGAATTGCACAATAGTCCCTGTTGATACTCATGCCTTAAAATATCTAAAAGCGGATCTGAAATGTTGGGGGATGATCCGAAATAACCCTTACTAAACATGGTAGCGCTCTCCGAAATAGAATTCTTCAAGTGTACCTTTCTTTTACTTTCATTGTCGCTTTCGAATTGCACTTCATTTTCAAATCCGTTTTGTACTACACTGCTGCTATTTAGGGAGTCATTGCTCTGTGATAGCGTGGCTTCTCTGCCTAATTTACATCTAGCTCGCATTAGCATTTCAGATTTGCAGTTCTTTCCTTGTAAGAGCGATAAAAGATTTGGTAAAGTCGCTTTTAAATTTTGGGTGTTTAATCCACATAACCATCTCAGCTGAGCTATGTTTTTATTCAATAAACAAACAGCGTAATTGAATTGAAGCCGCTCCTTGCCTCTGAGATACAGCGGATATCTGAGAATAAAATAAAATCCAAAGCGGTTCATGAGGTAACTATTTTAAACTTACTCTGGTTTTGATTCGCCAAGCGAAGGCGAAATGTGATCGATTATTATTGATCTTGAACCCATGTGTGTGATGGGGTATCTTAATGGAATATTTAGAAATGAAGAGCACATTATTAGAGCGTGAGTCACATATCCCAAAGCAACCGATAAGTCACTAACTGAACAATCTGGAAGTTATTTGAGTTGAGTTGTATAAAAAAAAAATTCGGTTTGTTTTTACCTTGCAACAGATCAGCGTTAGGTAAATGTACACCATTTATTTTAAATAAATTATCTTGAGTGCACTCAATAGGGTACAAAAATAATAATTGTGAAAATAGCTGCTTCCGTCGTTGCTGTAATTGTTGAGTGCAATTAAGCAATGTCTCTCTATGATGTATTTGTTCCTTCTTCCATTCTCTCATCCTTTCAACATCCTTACATAAATTTCTATATTTTTCCATAAGTTCTGATTCTATAATACATAATTTTTAATTTTGTTTTTAAATGAAACTAATGAAAATACGAATTTCGTCATATGGTATAGTATACCTTTCTCTTCGTTGTCATCAATCAATTTTGTGAACTTCTGCTTCAGCTGCCTCATGTACGCACATTTCTTATTTCTTTCATGTGATAGCATTTTAGTTTTAAATTTGGCCACCTCAATTTGTTTGCTGATCTTAACAATTTTCTGTTTTTGAAATTTATTTGGTTTATCCTAAAACGAACTTAGAGGTAACGTGTGAGGTCAAAATCAAAAATAATAAAGCAGTTACCTGCAACATTTTGTTCAAGGATGTCATCGTAAGCAACTGTTGACACTGTCTTTCTACAATAGGACTTGCCAGTGATGAACTAGGTGAAGTTTCCCCCTCCTGCGAGCCACACAAACCACATTGTTCAGTTATTTTCGCTCTCAATACTTGCACATCTAAATTTGTGTTCCTCACGCTTATTTGCAAGGATTGCAATTTTCTTAATTTTTCAATGTTATAACTTCGTTTAACTTCATTCGCAGGAAATTTTGATGTTACACTTCTGTACGTTGTAGTTCTATCCTCTGTGCTAACGATGTTTAAGTTATCGATAAAGGGCAAATGACTTTGTAGATCCGTCCTTAAGGTGGTGACGCTAGTGAAGTAACCACCACGTAAATGTAATATCACAGAATTGTTTCTGAATGAACTTGGTTGCACGTCGGAGAGTTTGTTTCCTAGATGAATCAATCCGGAAAAGTTTATTCCCCAAGTTAAAACGATGGTGTCTAATTCGTTTTCACAAGTCTGCCATATGCGTAGCACGCAAGCTAAAACGTGTTAAGACAGTTGAAATAACTGGAAATAAAAATAACTATCCATACGTACCTACAGCAGAAGAATTTGATAACACAGTGACATCAAGTTCAGCCCATTTTGGATTCGGGCTTTCTATTTTTTCACTAGTGTAAAATGGTGCACTCATCGTTGTTAAATGTAAGGTATAGTAATAACTTCCTTCCTCTTCTGAGACTATATTGTATGCGGTTACTCGATACAAGTGTCTCAGGCGTAACTGACATAAAAATAATGACACATAGTAGATTAAAATCTTAAAAATATATAATTATACATGTACCTGTTGAGTTATTAACGGGGACCATTGTCGACACCTTTGCTGTTCAATGAATGAGTCGGTTAATGATAAATTCATGACATCTGTAAATTTGTTTGGTGTTCTTACAGTATTAGGTTATGTTAAATGTCAAGTAACAAAGAGAACTTATTCGAGCAGTTACACGTAATCTTTACATGAAACTTGAAATTAAGGCGTACTTACGAGTAGCAAAAACTGTAAAAAATGCAAAATCAACAAAATTTTATCTAATTAATCCTGGGAAATTACTCGCATATCAACACTTCGACAGTACTACCAACTCATTTTCTTGTGTTTTCTTTAGACATTCTAACATTTGAATACTTAAGTACTTCAAATTCTACAAAAGGTTATTTAAAATTAATAGTTGAAGTGGAGATGACTCCGTCAAAGAATATTTTGATATATTTTCCTTGGAAAAAATTCTTCCTCAATTTTTATAGGTTGCCTGCACTGCATGGTCTTTAAATGTATAGTGCGATCAAATAAAAAAAAACATTTTGAACAAAGCGTGGATTAGTGTAAACGTTCGGACGTAGATTTTATTACTTACTATATCTCTAATATCTTGAATAAACTACGTTAAAAATTAGATCTTTCAGAGTTGCCAGCCACTTGAAGTAAAATATCGCTGTAATCAGACACAAAAGTCACTGATTTCGCTACTAAAATTAAAAAAAAAATTGTAGCTACTTTTCTTTCTTACAAAATTTCCCCAAGTTCACAAAGTTTGTTGAAGAGAGATGTTGGCGGCTGCGACATGCTTACAGATGTTTTTTCTTCCTTTAGCATTCGCCTTTTAAACTGCGGGAACGCAAGAAACTCAGTTTTTAACAATTTGTTTAAAGATAACAGTTTATTTGTGTCTAAATATTTAACGTATTTAACATTAAATAAATTTCAATATTTCATTTATTGAAATTGAAAGTAGGCAACCCATTCTGCTTTCGTGATCTTAGTACGTCACGGCAGTAAGAAGTTATTTCTGTTTTGATTGATCGGTTGCCTTTTCTAAAACCTTCATGGGTCACTGTTTAAAATGGGCAGCCTATATATTAGGAATATACTCCGCAAAATGTCTCAAAGTGTTTATTAAAATGACCCTTGTGAATAGTTGTAAAACTATTTATTGCGTTGTTGTAAGACATTCAATAACGCTATTTGTTGAAACTTGCCTATAATCTTCTTTTCATTTGTTTTTATGAGAGTGATTCACAGTTTATATTGAAAAACTTCATTGAGTTTCAACTGAAGTTACAAAAAAATATTTGCGTTGTTATAAGTTATAAGACATTCTACATCTGTTGAAACACGCTAAAAATTTTATTCATTTGTTCATTCATCTTTTGAATTATGATTTGTCGAGGTCTTGGGTTTTAATTTATTTATTTGTTTAAATATTATTGTTATTTATATTTTTTTATTTTGTTCATTTACTTAATTTACTTCGTCACCGTTCTTAATTTATTAATCTGCTGAATCGTGCTGTAAAATCGATTGCTTTTTGTATTTATTGTTTTTTTTTTAAATTTTATTGTTTTGTAGGTAGTTAAAAAATCTATTATTTTATTTTCATTTCTGGAGAATCATAAAATAATGATTGCGTTGTTATAAGACATTCAACAGCGCCATCTATTGAAACAAGTCGAAAGTATTTTTTCGTTTGTTTTAATTTATAAATATACTGAATTCTACTTTGTTGTGTCTTGTTTTTTATTTATTTTTAATAGTATTGTTACGTATATTTTTAAATTTTATTCTTTTGTTTTTTTCTGTTTTGTCAACTTTCCTTCCAGTTTCTTTTTGTTTTTCTTCTGAATTGTGCTATAAAACTGATTGCCTTTTGTTTTATTGGTTTTTAAATAACATGCATTAAAAAAAAACTAATCAAGTGGGCTTTCTGTCAAATCCAAAGTCACGTCGTAACTTAAACCATATGATTATTATAAACATAACCTAATTTTTTATATCCATTTAATTACGGTTTTCTACAAAATTGATAATAAAACGAAAAGAATGAAATCAAACATTTATTTTATTACAAAAGGTGCTTAAAATACGTTGAACACAACCAGACGGTTAACGCCGTTGCTACGTATAAGCTACGCCCCATCATAAAATAAAAGCAAGTTCGGAGCCTTTTCGATAATGGATTTTTTTGCTTTGTCCTTCAACTTTATGTATTTTTAATGACATAAGAACGTTCTTCTTTTTTAATTTAACTTGAAGGCTTCCGCGGCCGTCGTCCATTGTTGAATTTTTGGCTTCCGGTTGGAACCGCGTGTCTCGGATTTCTTCACTGCCGACGTTTCGTTCTCCGTTGCAGAAGAACTTCTTCAGGGCTGCTGTTGGTGGTGATGCTGCTACTGCTGCTGCTGTTGGTCTTGCTGCTGCTTCGCAATGAAAATCCAACACATTTCATTTGATTTTCTCAAAGTAAGGAGATTAAAAAGTTACTATTTTTGGTTTATTTCACGGTAGGCGCCGATACGTTGCTACGGATTTAAAAATGTCGCTATTGTAGCAACAAATTGCTACGGTTAGTAGTTATGTCAGTGGAATGACAGTCATGTTCGAAACTTTTTTGTCTGCAATTGTACGTTATGATTTTTTTCAATCTTTATTGAGGCCAGTGTAACCTACACTGAGAACTGTCAATTAAATATAGCTGAATACAATCAAAAAATTTTTTGAACATACGTTATTACTTTGCGTAAGTCTCGTTAGTCGTGGGGACTGCGATGGAGTTCTCAAGCTACTCTTCTGTTGATAAGGCCCCAATTAGGGCCGAAATAGCTATACAGAGGATGCTCGGAGGCCCCATTGCAATCCAGTCGATTTACAGCCAAATTTTGCAATCTTTTAAATTGTTTGTAAAACATATTGCCTTTTGTTTCCATTATTATTATTATTTTTTTAATTTGATTATTTTTGAATATTTATATTTTGTTTTCATTGTTTTGTCACTATTCTTTTTCAATTGTTTTATTTTTTTAATTTATTATAATCTACTGAATTGCGATGTACAATCGATCGTCTTTTGTTTCTGTTTTTTTCAACTTTATGTATTTTTAATGACGTTATTACGTTCTTTTTTTTTATTAATTTGTTTTTTATTCATAAAAAAAACTGTAATAACAGATGTATACCGTGAGAACAATGAAAACCCAAGAAATTTGATTTGATTCTCTCAAGATAAGGAGATTTGTAAAAAAAAAGCTGAATATTATTTAGGAAAAACCGGTGCCTCGTTTTCTATGCTCACCATTGCACAGCAAATGACAATAAAATAAAATCTTTACTTTAATATTTTTGACGTTTAGTACATATGTAAAACGTCACTAGTCATTTGATGTTCAATAATTGTTGTTTATTTTGTATTTTGACCAAATGCCTCATTTAAGTTCCACTCAAAAAGTAAAAATAATGGCGAAGTTTGGATGGAAAGAGGAGTTACTGCCAAATTTTAGTGTATTAAGTATGACATTTCAAATGTCTTTTTACTTTTTGACGGAAACATAACCTCAATAAAAGCCAAATTCGTCTAAATATGTCAAATACTTGCTCGAATTTTATTGTTTGTTACTGTACGTCATCGGTACCAGCATGACCAACTTTTAAGAAAATCAGAAGCTAAAATCACATCAGAATTAGAGGCTCGCATTTAATTAAATTGTAAAATTTTACTTCCCCCACCACCACCTCATTTTTGCTTAATTTTGGGGAAATTACCCGGCCATTGGCAGCATTGATTTCGATGCACAAATCAAGAAATAGCATTCTGGCTTTCATGATGGGTATGATTTGTTTAAACTTTTTGAATGACCCGTTACTTATTTGTGTGACTGTTGCCTGTAGTGTTCCATTTGTATTTCTTCCTTTTGTCGTGAATTAAAAAAAAGTTTAGGAATTTGTTGCTTTCCCATTTTTTTAAGTAATTAAGTACCTGTGTGTTTTGAGGAAAACAAAATAGAATCGAAATATTTGTCGTTGTGGTGAGACCGCATTTCGATTGGTTTTTGTTTTATTCCCAAAGGCCTGTTCAATTTAATTATAAAAAATAATTATTTATAAAAATATGACTTTAGCGTTTAAGCAGACGTAGCCTGGAGAATCAATAAATTATTTTCGCGGTAGTTTTAGTTCAAACGGGCGCCGTTGAACGCGACACGATACGCAGTCGCAGTATGGATGTCAATTTAGTTTAATGCTTGTCTCTGTGTTGTTAAGACGATTTTGATGTGGTGGAACAATGTTGTTTTTAAAAAACAAATGGACTACAAGTAGTAGGATTTATATTTCTACGAATCATGACCGAGCCGTCTGAGGAGTAAGTTTCACATTACCGTAGTTACGGACGTACGGGCATCCCAGCCAGTGTCCTCCATTTTTAAACGAGCTCGCATTTTACACGAATACTCGTCAATTATAAGTTAACCGAGCGACGTTCGCGCAATTAATCCGAATTATCGGTTTAATTGGCGTTATTTCGCGTCGGCCGTTCCAAATTTCCGACTGTCATAAAGTATGTCGTTGATCATTCATAGTAACTAATCAATGGGCCCCATTCATACTTACAATTCATGAATGTTTTGTTCGGATTACGCTACCACGGTACATTCACATTGAGATGCGGCGTTTATTATACTTCTCTCGCCTACGTTCTCTGGACTGGTATTTTATGAATGAATTATTTTTTCCGCGATGTGTGTTATTTATTTTGTTGCAGCTTTTTATATAACATTCATTTTCAAAGCGCCTTATTTCATATAATACCAGCTTCTGTACTGGTGCAATTATAAACGTTAATTAAAAAATAATCTGCTCCTAGGCAATCGGAAGTAGATAACCTCTAAATACAAGCGCTATTTTATTCCTTTCGCGTTAATCTGCGGTCGTACGTATTTTTTATGCAGACCCTTTCGTTTGAAAATTGCCTGAAACTTCTTCCAGTTCTGTAAATGTGGAGGAAAGGTCTTAAACGGTGGGTAATTATTTGAAAGAGGAATGAAACAGATGTTGCCTACTGCTCGCCTATTCTAGTTTAACAGGAAATGATATGCAATTTGTGGTTCTGAACGGCTGTAGCTGTTTCTTTTCTCGTTATCTACCTCACTGACTTTTTCTGCGATATTTATTCATATTTGTTAATCTCATTGTGTATAATAAATAGTAACACACTTGTAGCAAAAAATAATCAGTGTTCAATTATGTCTAATTATAATTTTTTTTTCTCTATTTACTAGGTATTATGTACTTGTATTTTGAGAGTTTAAATTATATTCCAAATTAGTATTATAATTTTCATCAATTTATTAGCATAGCTTTTTGACTTTTCTTGAAATTTATAAAATTTATAATTTTATTTTCGAACAGCTTTTAAGACGTTTGAATTCCTTACGTTTCGGTCTGTATCTTGGCGGCTTTCTCAAAATAAAAAATAAACGTCGGAGAACAGCGAAACGTCGATATTCTAGACGTTTTAAACTCTTCTTGAAGAGTAGCAATTACAAATTTCTTTGATTATTTATTTTCTTCATGGCATTAAGGGAATTTTTAAACTTTGTTTAAATTTACTGTATAGAATTTTTTTATGAAAAACAAACATTTTATCAAATAAAATGTTAAATTACAAAGAAAAAAGACATTTCTATTTCTTTTATACTATGTAAAAATGGACCATATTCAAAGAGTGATTTCCTTATAAGCATTACAAAAAGTTTTACTTCAAGGAATGCGAAATAATATACAAAATAAAAATTTAGATTTTTTTTGCTTTTGCTTGTAAATTTGTAATATGTATTTATTTTTGGTTGACTTTTACAATCTTTGAAATATCTGAAAATCAAAAAATTCTGCAGATATACAGACTGTCCCAAACCTCTGAAATAATTCAAAAATTACCTTTTATATAAATTTTATCAAAAAAAGATCTTAATAATAGTTGTGTAGGTTTCCATTCCCCATAATTTAAAATTATTTCCAACCATATGGGTTGGTTCATATCTGGTTATCTGAAAATAAAAAAAAAAAAAAGTCTGCCGACGTACAAGGTGTTCCAAATCTCTGAAATAGTTCAAAAATGCCCTTTTATAAAAAAATTTCTTAATAAAAGTTATGTAGGTTTCCGTTCCGCATTATTTAAAATTAATTCCAACTATACAGGCTGGTTCATTTGAAAGTTACAGATCTAACTTATGGGACACTATTATTTATTATAGTTTTGGTTAGCCCTTGAAGAGCCAATGAAAATTATATAACATTATGTTTACTTATTTTGAATATTGAACGAGTTATTTTTAGTTTTATGCAAAAATTGGGTCATATTCGATCGGTTGCCAAATTGTCATATTTAATGATACAATGCTCAATTTTGGACCAAACTGTCTCTACATATTTGTACTTTTAAAATATTGAACATTTTTGAAAATCGAGCGACTATCACCTATTGCAAAATTAATCATTTTTTTTCAAATGGAACATCCGTATATTACAACATGTATGGACAATTCTAAGCTTATAAAATGTGATCCAATGGAAAGCTTAAAGAAAGGACTATCCATACATGTTAAAATACAGAGTGTTCCATTTTAAAAATTGATAAGTACAAACATCGCAAGAAATCTATCAAGACCGGTTTAGGAAGGTGACATTTGAAGCGTACTGTAGTTGATAGTACTCGATTTTCAAAAATGTTGAATATTTTAAAAGTACACAGATGTAGAAATAGTTTGGTCCAAAATTGAGTGGCGTATCATTAAAAATGACAATTTGGCAACCGATCGAATATGACCTAATTTCTGCATAAAACTAAAAATAATTCAGAGGTAACCAATGTATAAAATAATAAATATACCCCCGCCTGAATTCGGTTAAAGTTTTTTTCCTTTATAGGAATAATTTAATGAATGAAATTTAGTAGTGAAGTTAATAAATAAATAAATAATGTTATATCATTTTCATTGGCTCTTCGAGGACTAACCAAAGCTGCAATAAAATATACAGTGTTTCATTTAAAAAAATCATAAGTTAGATCTGTAACCTTCAAATAAACCAGCCTGTATAGTTGGAAATAATTTTAGATTATGCGGGACGGATACCTACACAACTTTTATTACGACTTTTTTTTGATAAAAAGTATGTAGAAGGTAATTTTTGAACTATTTCAGAGGTTTGGGACATCCTATACAGTGATGCAGGAAGAGTGACGAGTGGCGAGCACAAGAAACGCTGAAATGTCCAAAACATGTTACGTAGTCGTACTTTTCGATTACAGAAACCTGTAGTCAGCATTGAATTTATGTGATTGATGGGATGGCACTTTTCATTGGTCCACGTGTTGCGTAACCAGGGCAACGCTCCCAAATGTCCGAAGTGTAGTAATTATATCTGCGTTATATTAATTTTTCTTTTATTAAAGTTATTAAATTTATTAAAGTGCAGCTTTGTGTACATAATTAAATTTTAAAAAATATTTCTCTACTTATTAAATTAAACTACTCATTAAAGCATCCAAAATTTTATTTTATTAGGATGGCAACAATATATGTTGACACTTCAAATTACAAAAATAACCTCCAAACTGACATTTGTTTGACTTTGTTGGTATCTCGGATTATAAATATAACCTTCAAATTGACATCTGTTTGAAATATTTTAAATGTCAAACAATATCACCAACTGCCACATAATCAAACAGAAATTTTCTTTATTTAAATTACAACCTAACTCAGATTTTACTTTTAAGTAATCAAAATAGAAAAAAATATGTAGTGTAAAATACACTTCTCATTGGTCCTCGTATTGCGTAATCAGAACAACACTCCCAAATGTCTGAACTCTAGTAATTATGTTTCTTTTTCTTTTATTGAAACTATTAAATTTATTAAAGTGCAGCTATACGCATGTTATGAAATTAAAAAAAAATTCTCTACATATTAAATTACATAATTACTCAGTAAAGCATAATTTTTTTTATTTTATTAGGTTGGCGACAACATATGTTGATATTTCAAAAATAACCTCCAAATTGACATTTGTTTGACGTTTGTTGGCATCTCAGTATATATGTAGTATGAAAACACGTTTCGTTTTAACGCATCTGGTTTTTAATATATTAACTATTATGTATTGAAGTTGATAGAAGTTTGATTATTATGATTTTATAACCTAAACTCAGAACCGCCAATTAAAGCTGGATACTATCTAGGAAAAAATAGTGTCCCGTTTTCTATGCTTGCGACTGTACATCGATTTTCTAACCGTTTAAAAAATTTATTACAAACTGTTTGACAGCATTAATAAAATGGTTTTGAATTATTTTTAATTGAAGGAATAAATAAAACACCGTTTTCGGTAAATCGAGATCCTTTATTTATTTATTTTTTTAAATAACATACCGGGTGTCCCACGCTATGTGTTCACTCTTCTGGAATTTTTATTTTTTAATCGATTTACATGAAATTTGGAAAATAACAAATACAAAGTGGTGAAGGATCACTGTTTGAGTTGTTCAATTTTATTTTTAAATGGTACAACTGGAGTACCTTTCGGTTGTTGACGGCTCGACACCTACAGCCGTCACGTTACAAACATCATTTGATATGTCAAATTCAAATTAAAACGCTAATTTTTATTCACATAATCTTCTCGCTGTTCAAGTTACGTCAAATAAACCACCAAAATATGTATTCGGTTGCAGAGTTGCAAATAGCCGATTAAAAAATGCTGTTCGCAGCATTACCAACTCAAAATACACGATTCATATAGATTGATATACAAAGAAGTTTTTTTTTTCGTAGTCAGGGAAAATGAAAATTATTAAATGATTCATTTCGGACTCGCAATGATCTGCAGATTCTCAAATATATGAAAATATATAGGATGTTACCTTTAAAATGAGAAAGTTAACATCACTTTCGACAAAATTGGAACTCCTATGGTGGCCAATAGTACATAAAAAAAATCATAATTTTGTTTCATTTAACTTTTGCAAATTTCATGTAAATCGATAGAAAAATAAAAATTCACATGGTATGGGACACCCGGTATAATTAATATAATTAATTAAGTAAATTTTTATATGGTTTTGCTGGAGAAAACATTTTATTTTTAATGCTATTAGAAAGAAAAATTAAAACAGTAACATTATTATATTTTTTATATAGGGTGATAGATAATAATATGGGTCATACATAAAAAGTGACTTCTGCTTACAACACTGTAAAGAGTTTTACGTCAAGAATTTGAAAAAAAAAATACGAGATAAATAAAAAATATAGATTTAGAAAATGTTTTGCCTTTTTTTTTGGTTTCGTGAATTGTAAAAATTAAATTTTTAAAATAACTGGTTATCTTCAATAAAAAAGATTTATCTGAACACAATACTTGTGAATACAATACATTTTACAATGACCAATGAAAAGAAAGGTAACATAAACCTAATTAATGGTCAGATAAGTAAGTAAAAATAAAAACTCAAACTGCAAGTCGAAGAATCCTTATTATATATTAACAGTATTATAGTTAAATATTTATCATAATAGCAGTTAATTTCGTTATATTAAAATTAAAAAATGTGGAAATTCATTATTATTTCATTATTCATATTTTTGTTAAGGTACAGAGTTCTGATGAGGCCCAATAAGGCCGAAATACATGTATAAACTATTTCCTAACACTTTCTATATTGCCAGTTACACAATTTTAATTAATTGTCATTATTCATACACTTACGAACCCCAAAGTATCCAGGAGTCGCGTTCGATTGGTTATTTACATTGTCTAATGCAGCTGCGACCGATTTACTTGTTGTTTATCATTTGACATTCGCTTACAAACTGTATTTTTTCTTATGAGTTTTGTAATTAGATAAAAGAAGTAGGTAACACGTTATTAAGAAGAATGAAATTGTTTAAAATAAAATTTGCCATAAAAATAACATCGTAAAATTTTTCATTGCTATTATTACTATTATAATTTAACTTAAACAAAAAAATAATAGTTATTTATTTTTTTATTAATTTATAACTTAATATCAATGCTATGTTTTTCAGAAATCCATGTTTTATAAATATGCCACCATAAGTAACAAAATATGATGGTTTTGTTAACAATCGAAACAAAAATAAATGCATAAGAGTATGTATAAAGACTTACGAAGCTTGACAGATTATTTATTTAAGGAACGAGGTAAATATGTTCCAGTAATCACGTAAGTTCAAAATCGACGGATACAAAATTAGTTGCAGACAAAAAATAATTAATTTCGAAAATTAAATATGAGCTTAACGTCAATGGAGTATAAAACCAGCGCATAATCTGCAGTGTTAGCCAATTTTGATAAATTTTTGAAGGGTAATCCTTTGATGAGGGATAATTCGCTGCTTAGTGAGGTTTCATTGTGTTAAAATGGTTTTACTTTTTACAGGATCTAAATCACAAAAGCAGTTTTTGATACTAATCGAGTAAAAACTAATCATTTTAGTAACTATAATTAAATCAAAAAACGATTTAATAAAAGTAAATTAAAGTCGTAAATATGAACAGGATATGAATGAATGTAATAATACTTATCAGTTCATTCACAAAGTCGTTTAGGTACACAGTGTGAATCGACCTATATTTAGACTAAGTAGATAAAATTCTAATCATGAAACGAGTATTTAAACAATTGTATCAGTGACGAAAAGAATGAGAATTTGCATAATCTTTAAAACCTATTGTTACATGTAATGCGTATTTGCATTTTTGTCTATATCTTAAGCAGGTTTTACACGGAGGCAATGCTGCAATAAACTGCCACTTTACATAATGGCAAGTTATGTTGCATTGCATTTGTATTGTCAACGTAACAAAAATTAAATATTCCAATCTGATACTTTGCATTTAGAACGTAACGTTAAAGTCCCTGAAAATATTCTGTATTATAGTAAAAATTACAGCAGAATGCAAGAAATGCAATGCAGCACCAACTGCGCAGGCACACAATTGAAATTGCAATACAAATTGCATCGTGTAAAGCAGGCTTCAAGAAGGAGCAGGGAAAAATCGATTCCGTGTTGTTAGATACGAATTAGGCATTGATCGATTCAACTTTTCTTTTATCCAACTGTACATCTCATATTTTAGATCTCTTCAGTGCACACTCAATTTGAAACAGCCTGTATACGTCCATATTTTCTATTACTAAATCCTACAATAAAGGAAATTTTTCTATTCTTAGAACGAGAACTGTTTTCAACAATTGCACCCACAGTTCTTTGAATTTAAAAATTAATCTATAGTTCCATCTTTATACAGAGTGTACTTGTCTACCTGTATTGTTGAAATAATTTTTTCCTTGCGCGTTTTCTATCTATAGTTCTGCATAGCCACGCCCACCACTGCTTAAGGGTTGGTTCAATACTGTACGTTGGATCCAAACAAACAATAAACAACGGATTATGAATTTCACTAAGTATCATAGTTAAAAAATGTAATTAGAAAAAAAATCTTCGTTACATTTCAGTAGATTTGACCAAGCTGTATATTATAAGATACCTTATCACCGAAGTTACCTTTATCATCATGATGAAGACTAATTATACACGTGTCTGTTGGTATTTTTCAAATTTGTTATCTTGAAATATAAATTAATTTTTAGGTCAGCTACCCTGTCAATAAAATAACAGTTCAGTATTAAACCTTGTTTTGCAAAAAAAAACTATTTAAATATTGCTATGTGATGAATCCACTTGTTGCAAGAATGAAACTTTCCAGTAAAAGTGCACTTATTCGCACGGGCTGAAATCAGAGAAACGTCAAACAAAGAGTTTGCGGTAACGTTTAAAAATAACATGGATTCTCTACAGGTCGCTTCGGAAGAGCGTCGACCTAATTTCAGTTTCCCAGGGGTTGTTATTCTCTGCAGTACTCATTCATGCTGTAACTGGGTCGCGAAATGCAGCGCACATTGTTTTCCGGCCTTTTCTAGGAAAATCACGCGCGTTTTTCTTTCCGAACCACCAATCAGAACACGGGCTTTATATTTTTCCCTCCGTGGTCACTGCTGACGTCACTATGCCCCCATTCAGTTCTTCTGCATGGCTTAACCGGACTTATAAAATACTTATTGATGTAATTAGGAAGTTCACGTTCTTTTTATATTAAATAATTATTGTGCAAATTAAGATCTGAATTAAATTTTTCTTCGTTGACCTGGCACATTTTAGCGCTTGCTTTAAATAGTATGTTTAAGTTGGTTTTGATTTCAATGGAATCGCCGAGCATCCCCTGGACAGATGTTTCGGTCCTAATTGGGGCCTCTTCAGCAGATGAATGGAATATTTACTGTATTATAACGCCCTTTTTTTCTCTTATTTATTTTGTGCTACAATTATCTTGTCATATTCCTCACATGAATTGTAATTTTAATCAAGTTCAACTTGCTTATTGGGTATAGCGAATAAAAATTAGAGAAGTACGCAGGGAAGGGGTTAATTAATAAATTTGTTTCTCTTTCAGTGGCAACTATTTGGTGCGCGTGCGTGCACAGGTGATGTCAAGAGACGACAGCTCGGGTGGTTGGGTGCCTTTAGGGGGTGGAGGGCTCAGCAATGTCTCCGTCAGGAAGAAATCCCGAGCGTCACCCTCGACAGCTCCCGGCATCGATCCCATGAAACCAAAACATGATTACCTAATATACGGAAAACGTATTAGTGACCAAAGTGTAAGTTTCCGATGCTTTCTTTCGTCAAAGTATTTTTAGAAAGTTTCTCCTGCTTTTTCCCCCTACGAATTCGCGAAAGTATTCATAGAATACTCACACTCACACCCAAGCACATAATACAAAAAGGGAAATATAATTATTCAAATTCTAATTGGTAAAATTACTGATTTTTTTCGAAATAATTAAGTAACTTACACATTATTAAAAGATGAGAAAGATTCCAAGTTGAGGAATTTAAATCGAAAACCACTGTCAGTAATAATTCGAATAGTAATTTGTATAGTCAGCATCATAGTTGATTACAAGGCAAGGAAAACAAAATAAAAAACTTTTTACTATAAAGCGGTACATGTCTTGTAATGCATCTTCTACTATTCAGTCACTGAACGTTAATGTGCAAATGACATTTTGAATTGTTCCGCCAACAATGTTAAATATGTGTCTAATTGAAATTAAATCTACGAAATTGAGACTAATATGATTAAGAAATAAGTGATTTGAAAACATAATAAAAGGAGTTTCTGTTAAACCATTTAATGACAGTTTATATGTAATCATGTATGAGTCATCCATTCGCATTTTTGTAACTTATTATTTTATCAAAATTTATAGCGGATGCACTTATGTAAATTCCTGTTTATCATCGCATTCTAAGAATGTTAACAACATGCTTTGCGATTAACAATAATCTTCGTTGTTAAAAAGCAACTAAATTTATCAAGAAAAATTTTTAAATTATCCTATCCAAAAATTATTACTTTATCAAACATGAAGCAGAGCTTTACATTCAGGACCGGATTCTATGCAAATCTTGTAGAGCCACCAAAATTTAAAAAATATTTTTTCAAGATTCGAAGAAATTAAATTAAAACAAACATTTTTCCAGTTCGCAAGACCCTTTTGCCTCCTGCTTTTATGGAGTTTTTGCCCAATTGGGCCCTTTATTTAAAGCCGGTTCTGTATTCATAAATGTGTTATTAGTTATTATGAACTACGTAGTTTTACTACTTGGCCTCGAATTGAACTGTGTATTAGGATCCGTTTTTATTTCGACTTCTTGTGCTTTTAAGTAGGTGTCACTTTTTTTTTCTAACTACGAGCTTTGGTTCTGGGGGACGTAAAAGCAGCTCGGTTCTTTTTATTTTGTCTAACGTGCCCTTTTCAACAAGACACGCAAATACATTCAAAAGATTCATTCACTTCCGTGCCTTCATTTCTTAAGAATTGCTACAATCGAAATCTCGAATCGTGATTTTATCAGCGTTGTCATTCATTACTTTGCACAGTCGTATTTCTGAATGAAAGTTTGTATTTCAAGAGTGAATTCTATATAAAAATTAACGATTGTTGAAAATAATAATTATAATTGAGTCGCCTAGTTCCAAAGCCGGCCATCTCCAACATTTTTTTTTTCAGGAGAAGAAAAAACCGTTTATCGCAAAGGCCGTTGAACGAACAAATTTTAGATTAAGCAAAAACAAAAATACTTAGTGAGTAGAATTCGATAACCTAAATTTTGAACGCATCCACTTTAATCCAAAGCACCTGCACATTTTTTTATCTTGGATTTGGCCTGTTTTGGAACAAACTTTGGATTAGACCGGTTTTGGAACCAACTGGAACGGAGATGGACGGTTATGGAACAAAATATCGTTTAGAATTCATTTGTTTTGACTGCCTATCAATAGTGAAAAGAATTGAATAAGTGCAAGACATAGATTTTCGACTAAATATATATTGAACAAAACATAACAAACAAAAATAGAGAAACTTCTAAACAGTAGCAGAAGAATCTTCTATTCTTGGAATATTGCAACTTATTCCAATATCTGCAGCACCATTTAAGTTGTTTTGATTCCCTAGAACTTCACAATAAAAATACAAAGACGGAACATCTTTCCATGTGAGCTCAAAATGTTTCTTTAACAGGTTTTCGACATCTGTTAATTTCGGAGAGTTAATTACTTTTCCAATAGGTATGAGCTTTGGCTTAATGTTGCTTGCTGTTTTGCCCTTTTCAAACAGAGATTTTGAATTCCAAAATGTGATCTATAGTTCACTTCCCCTCTAACAGTAATGTCGCTGTTGTGTTTTTTAATAAAAAATTGTTTTGCAGGATTGAACTGAAAGTGCCAATTTCCCGGTTTCTTAAGAACTTGTTGAACGGATAATTTCCAATCCAAAACTTTTCGAGTCATATTAATCACTAATCCATGTTCATGAAACAATTTTATGTAATCGTCTGGATGTTCTTTAATCTCAAGTGTCTTAATAGATTTTTCTATCCGAGCAAACACTCTGTCCAATGGTAGAAACGAATGTCCTACCACAAGAAATAACAGTTCTATTAATGTGATGGGAGAGGTTCTTTCTTTGCAAACCAATACATTATCATGCCAACCATATTAAGATTCTTGTTTTGTTCACCACATCCATCAGCTACCAACCGTATTGTAGTAAAATGTTCAAAAATTTCTGCGCGACACAGTCAAAAACAGCTGATGCCATTTCGTTTAATCCTTTATAGTACTGACTTTCATTCCACTCGTAGATAAAAACATACAGGAAAAATATTCTTTGTTGCATGGGTAATTTTTCTCAAGGAATCTTTTTTATTCTTTTAGATTGTGCTCAGCTGTACAATAAAGAAAGATTTCGAGTACAACAAAGTTATGCCAACATTTCATCACTGGAAAACAGGGGATAAGAAGTTTGGACTCACTTTTCAAACGGCTGCCGACGCCAGAGCTTTTGACAAAGGGGTGAGGACTGCAGTAGAGGAGTTACTGGACGGTAAGTGGAGCCCTATATTAAAGATTCTTAATCATAAATTCAAGTAAGATTAAATAAGTATAAAATTTAAAGAAAAGAAAAGTTTTATTATAGCCTGAAAAGTAGGTAGGATTAATTCCACCCTGTATCTCATACTGTCAAAATATACGCCGGTATAGGGTATGTACGTTTAATAAACTGAAATTTTGAACCTTTAAGTGTTGTTAAACAGATTAAACAAACCATTTCAAATTAATACTCTTTCAATATGGCATTTATTTAAAGATATTTATCATACAATAAATTTTCTTTAAATACAATGCTTTGCCTTCTTTTATTTAATGTGTGAATATCAAAATTATGGTTTACTCTACTTTAGAAACTTACATTTAAGTTACTTAATTACACTCAATTAACGCAATTTGTAGCGTGCAATTTGTTTCGGTCATTTCCTGATTCCGGTTAGTATTACATACACAGAGAGACTGAGAATTGCTTGCAACTGAAAAAAATTACTAAAACCGCGTCTGCGTTTATTAATAAGCGGATGAGATCAGAGATCAAAAAAATGTTAACGACAAATATTGGTAATACACAAAGGCTCTTTAAAAAGAAATGTACTTGTACAAATAACGTGTAGTTTGCGTTTTTAATAATTTTTTATTGATTTTCATGAAACATCATTTTTTCAATTAAGTAAATTCCTTCTTTTCCTCGAGGAGTAGTTTTTTTGTGATTTATTATTAATTAGAATGAAGCGAAGGAAATCATAATTAAATCCTGCTTGGAAATATACAGGTGTCCCAACGATGTGTTCTTGGACAATATCTCGATAACTACTGAAGGTACTTAGACCCTTAAAGTTAAAAAAAATAATTACGTTAACTCTTTCGTATCTTCAGTAGTTATCGAGAACACACTGTTTGGACAGCCTGTATAGTAATAAATAATTCTAGTTAAAATGGTTTTCGATTATGATGATAATGTAAACTAATTTCAACTTAAGGTTTAATTTGTAACCCTGCTTACACTGTAGGGTGCTAATAATATTTCTTATCTGCTCTATTTGCATTCTTTTCATTGCTTTCTTACTATGGGATTCCTACATGGTGAGTGCAATTTTATTTACTACATCTTAATTAATTTTTTATTACTCCAAGTAATACTTCCAAATTTCTTCTTATCACTTCCAATTTTTTTCTTTTTTTAGGTTTGACGGAAATATACCCCTTATCACCCAAACGCAAAGATGTTGGAGATGACGACGTTTTTATGGTACGTATAATTTTCTTGTACGTATTACTTTTGTAAATCTGAGGGACGTGAAGGTAAAGTATACTTAATCTCAACATTCATGGTTTTTACTAGTCGTAATTGTTTACAGAGAAACCCAGTCGTCCTTCTAACATAGCCACTTTCATTCTGTACAAGTGAGACTGTAACTCTTGCATTTTCAGAGGCCCCCAGCCATGCGGTTCGATTTTGGATGCAAGTGCATTCATTTGAGTTGATTAAATTACACGCAAATCTTTTAGTTTTGTTGCTTTGATGGCGTGGAAGTATTTGTCGCGGGGTATTACTGAGGAATGATTCTGACGTGTGGCATTTTCTAGACGTTGAATTTACCACAAGAGCCCAAAGACTCTCGCAGTTCCAGCGACTCAAGTACAAAAGGTGATCATCTGCACAGGATACATTTCATAGGTGGAGACCGAAGATTGGAACCAAGACAACCTACGTACGATCCCATAAAAGGTGACAAAGGTAAATGTTTGTTTAACAATTGTATCATCATCCTGTCCATTTAATGGAATGTACAGGCCTCCAAATTAGGAAACGGCATCTATTTATATCTTAGTTTAATTTTAAAGACTCACATTTGCTTAAATAGGAGAAACAAAATGTTTTAATTTGATTATTGAATTTCAGGTGAAAATTATTCGTACGTGCAGTTGACTTCTGTACACGAATACATATATCCGGTTGTAGAAGATCAGAAACCTGCATTAACAAGACGAGATTCGGCATCGAGCCTAAAAAAAGGGGGTTTGGAACTAACGTCTTCGCATCAACCACCATTACCCTTAAAAACTAAACCAAAAAAAGCTAAACTGCAAGTGCGGTGTAAACATTGCCATGAACTGTTTCTCGAGGACAAGAATCCGAAAGGTTCTTGTGAATATGCACCAGACTGTTTAAAATCAACTATAAATACCGTTTCGTGTATTGGATGTGCGCAGTGTATATGTTACCATTGTGCTGCTGACAATGAAGGTGATTTCGCGCAACACCCCTGTGAATGTGTTAACGATGAAAATTGTACTAAAAGGTGGATGTGTTTGACCGTTTTATCGTTATTCGTACCTTGTTTGTGGTTCTATCCCCCTTTAAAATTTTGTCACTGGTGCGGCATCCAATGCGGCATGTGTGGTGGACGTCACAGCATATGATGCCAGACTCATAGCATTTTACGATATTAATATTATAGTCTAATTTACGCTCCCTAATTTATATGTTTTCATTAAGTTTTTTTATGTAAAATTTCAATATATTTATTTTTAATAAGAAATATCTTCCTCCCTTTGGTTCACTTATCAGCCTCTGCAACATAATCAACCAAAATAGGAGTACATTGTTATTACTTTGCCAACAGGTAACTTGCAAATTCTGTATGATAAGTATTGTAATTGTTCTTACATATGAGAAGTTGTCTTTTATCTTTTTACTTTTGTAAAACTTCCTCAAATTTCAAATATTTTATAAGACTGCAAGTACGAGTATAATCCATTGGGTATAAATAAGACTACTACTTGTGTTCGATATTTTTTTGACTATTCCAATCACGTTATTCTCCTTGGATGGCTATGTGAATAAATATAAATTTCCTTGAGACATTTATTTATTTTCCTTTTTGTCTTAAGCATAGTGAAACAAAATTCTTTGCGTAAATAATTATAGAAAACGAAAGCGAAACAGCTTCAAATTAATACTTGCAGGGACAATTTTGTTCGATAAAATAATTGAATAAACTTCTCGAACGGTGAATAACTATTTATTAAACAAGGGAATAGATTCAAGTTATTCGCGGTTCTTTTTATTCAGTTATAATTATGACAATATCTATCATGTTTGAGAGCTTCCTATTATTGTTGTATTATTTGTTCTTATGTAAATAATTCTAGTCATATAACGAAAGACTTGTGGAGAAGTCTCGAAAGGAATAATTTTAATGATTATATTCGTTACATCATAAAATGTGTATAAAAAAAATTAATAAATCAGATATTATCCTGAAATGATGTTTAAACAGACAATCATAAGTTGTGTTTTTTTGTTTCAATTTCAATTAACTCTGCTCTGCTTTGATTAATCGACAAGATTTTCATCCATGTTGTCTCAAATCATTAAAAAAAAACAGTTTATACAATTATAAATAATCTGTGTTCTAATATTGCTACATAAAGTTCAGAATATCATTGGTAAAAATGTAACTAGTTAAAAAATATAAAAAAACTCCCTAGTGTATAGACTTTAAATTACTAGTGTTTCTTTTTTTTGAATGTTTGTACTTCATGTTGAAATAATTGCAATTGCTTGTGCAAGTAGAAGCAATGTTAGTTTAAAATTCTTTCATTTTCAAAAAAGCAAAATTCACAACGGCACCGTCGCATCTACTTTCTTGATCATATTCACACTTGTGTCCCATAATTTTCTAGACACTTCATCATCTAAATTCATCTTAGTTTTAAATCGCATACAATCTCTGTAGATACAACCAGATTCGTTCTTAATGCTTTCATCTGTAGCACAAAATATCGCAGTTTGGGCTCCCTACAAAAATTTGTAACGAACATACTTGAATTCACTACATAAACTACTTACCTGTTTTGGGCTTCTCATAAATAGGAAAGCAGCTGGAACCACGAAAATAAAATATAAAATCATTCTTTGGATGTGATTTCTGAATAGGCCGGTGAAAACCCAGCCTGGACACAAGCAGTAAACACGTATGCCTTTCCTGAATGTCTTCTTCGCTAGTTCCTTGCAGAAGTAAACGTTGGCTAATTTCGAATTGGCATACAAACGCTTAGCTTCGCTCGGTTTTTCTAAATTCAAATTGTCAAAGTTTATTTTCCCTCTTTGGTGAAGACTTGATGAAACGATCACTACTCTACTCGCGTGAGCATTCTCTAGGCACTCTATTAGTAGGTTCGTTAACAGGAAGTGTCCGAGGTGATTTACTCCGAAGTGTATCTCAAAGCCGTCTTTGGTACGAACTCCGGATTTGTCATTGAAAGAAACTCCTGCGTTATTTATTAAGATGTCAATCTTATTGTATTGGCTTTTAATATTTTCAGCAAATTTTATTATTGATTGTACTGAGGCTAGGTCCAATTCTAAATATATCTGCAAATAATGAATCGCTATTGTAATGTCGCTTTTTTTTATTTAATAAACATAGGCAGGTTGTTTTCATTGAATTTGTGATAGTCTTAGGGCTAGTCATTCAAATATTTGAAACATGGTTCAGCGCTATTACCAGGGAAACATTTGTAAAGACATATGTTGCCTTAATGTTAGAACCAAGTTTACAGTTGAACGATGTTTGAGCAATTGGCCCTTACAGTAATACAAGAAAAATGTTAAATTTTGTGTAAAATTTGATTGATATGATGATTTTGTACAAGTTGACCATTTACTTAACATGACTATAATCTTCAAGTTTCAAGTTCAAATCATTTACGGCGTTTTCGATTGACCGCATTAGTGCGCACTCAGAGTACCTTAAACAGCTATCTTAAGGTAATCTCCAATCTTCCGAGAGGTACCCGCCTCCCAAAAATTTCATGTTCTTACATAAGGTTAAAAGAAGATGCAAATACACTGAGTGCAACCTGTGCAGGAGAATCAAAAATGCCCTTAGTCATTCAGTATTCAATTCATTTTTATTCAAAGCGATTCAACCTTAACTGTCAAGTCATTGTAGATCGTATATTATGATGCCTACCTTATTTGTTTGAATTTGTATTTCACTTTCGATTTTTGCAATTGCTTTAAGAGCCAAGTCTTTATTTCTACACGCAAAAATCACATCTGCTCCTCGTTTACACAACTCTTTGGCTATTTCATAACCTACACCAGAGTTAGCTCCTGTTACAATTGCCACCTTGCCAAATAATTTTACGGAATTTTCACACTTTCTCCATTTACTTTCGCGATACTTTCTAATTCCAACAAGTATTAAAACTGTGGGCAAAATATAATACAAGAAAGGATACATTTCTCTGCAATTAATCGAACGGCATGAAATTAACAAGCGTTTAAATAGTTGCCAACAGTGTTACCAACGCGTGAAAAGGAGAAATCCCTCAAGTTACAAAAAATCCCTTTTCAACATAGAAAATCCCTAAAATTTGTTGCTATAAAGTTCAGGAATAATTAAAAAAAAACCTAAAAAAAAATTTAATAATTTTTTTTTTAATTTAACAGAATGGTAATGAATAAAAAAAAACAAAATAATAAAAATTCAAAAATATTTAAAATAAAAACAAAAGACAATCGATTTTACAACACAATTTTCATAATAATAATTTTCACTCTGGAACATAGAAAATTAGCTTGATTTCCCTTAATAATGACATTTTTAATTAAAATCATATGAAAAATATAAAACAATAAATTCAAATATTATTCCTAAGATGTAAAAATACTTAAAAAATCAAATTAATTAATTAAATTTTGAAATTTAAATTGATATTTGAATTTATTTTTTGATGTTTTTAATATGATTTTAATCAAATACGTCATTATCAATGGTATATACCTTCTGACGACACGTCTGACGTCATTAATGACGTGCACCGCTTGTTAAGTTGCCTCTTCTATAGTCATGCTAACTTCCGATGTTCCGGATTGAAAATGCTCGCTCGGTATATACATTTAATTTTATTGCTTTTCATTAATTCCAGTTTAAAGGGCTTTTGTAAATCATATGTAGTAAAATTTATTTACAGTTTATATCATAAAGCTATTTTACTAAAAAAAAGAAAAAAAAATGAGTGAATACAGACTTTTGTCGCGTAGTCAGTATAGATGAACTAATTCTAAAAAAATGAAAAGAACAATGGGAAAACAAAAAAATCGAAATTATAGTATTAAAAAAAGAAAACCTAATATTTAAGAGAATTCTAAAAATAATAAAAAAAGGCAATCGTTTTACAGTCCAATTCAATAGATTAATAAATTTAAAAAATTGCTTGTGAGGAAATGTGACAAACGAAACAAAACAAATGAACAAAATTTTAGAAAATATGTATGTAATTTTAGAAAACATATTATCTGTCTCAAAATTAAAAAAGAAGAACATTAACTGTTGAATTATGTTGTGAAAAGAAAAAATTCCCAGATATATTTTGGTTAGTATTTGACATTATCTGCGTGCGTTTATTCCATTCCTTTTATTCTTAATGCGCGTCAGTAATTTACCGTCAGCAGCATTGCCGGTTGTATCTAGTGATGGGACGGAATCGGATGATAATCGGAGCTGATTCCGATTCTTAAAATAATCGGAAGGTTCCGATTGTAGATACGGAATCATCCGATTCCATATTGATTAGCGTTTGCCTTCTATTTACCGTCAAGTTGACATTAACGATGGCTCTTGCTGATTTGGTATACCGTGTTTTTCTATAATACCTGTCAGTGTCAAAATTCTAGGGTTTCTGTTGGAACCCTGCTTTTATCACTAAATGTAGGACAGAAATTTTTGAAATTTCCTATCATTAACGGAAAGGTATCAACCTCAGAAACATTTGACAGATATTTTAGAAAGAAAAATCGGAATATAATCGAACTTGGAACGTTGAAACCACTAGTCGATACATTGGAATATTGTCCTTGAGTTCTGAATTATGATTTAACTTTAAGCACTCAATTTCTTGGATTAAAATTTTTATTACTTTCGTGGAATTTGCTTTAAACGTGGTACTTAGAGATTTCTGAGATCACTTCTCATAAACAAAAGAGTTTAGTCATAATTCCGATTCCGATACATATTCCGATTATTCCTGTCATCCGATTCCGATGATTCCGATTCTTGAAATCATCCGATTATGCCCAACACTAGTTGTATCTACGAGGTAAATTGTGAGGTTGGGGATTTTTGATTTTGAGCAGATATTAGGAACCATGCACATGTGAGGACAGCGCCTCCAATGGCTATATTATGCATTAGTGTTAAGGGTTGTAATCTATGGTTGTAGTGTGGTTGTGGTTAAGAGCACACGACCGTTTTACATTTACAAGTTTCTGGAACGAGCACAAACCATACTGATTAGTAAGATTATTATTATTTATGATTCTTCAAATAACCAATTTTGCTTACAAGTTTAAAACTAACTAACTGAAATTGTCACATGAATGATGAAAAATGTTAGTTGAAGGCTTGTGTAAAACGTGTGTAAAACCGACTATCAAACACCTAATAAGTTTGTTAGTTTTCGGCGGTCAAAATTCAAATTATTCCTCCTAGTTTAAAAATATTCTATAGTTACACGATTTAGTAACTTTGACCGTTGAAAGCTGACTTCTTTTCGTTCTCGTATTTTGTAAATCTGACTTATATTTTTAGGTTATGTTGATTTCAATTTTGTGCTGTGATTTTTGGCTAACTTCTCCATACTTTTCCAACATGTTCTTGAATGCATTAAGGTCCGTTTTTACGCTTATGCAATTTACACAAATCGACTTGTGCATGCAAATTTGCACAAGGAAATCGTTGCATGAAAACAGAATTTTTTTACTTGCATAAGCCAGAAAATTGGCTTGAGCAATTTCTGGCTGGTCAGATAATTTGCATCCGGTTGGCGCAAATGTTTGAACGTGTAAACGACACTCCTCTACGACGAGTCTAACGTTAACACATCATTGAAATTTAATTTGCTCCTTTGCTGCTAATCAGTGTTGCCAATTCATGGAAATTTCTATGACAAAATTGCAAAAAGGGGTTATAATTACTTAAATTTTAAGGCGAATCTGGATAAAGTGTTTAAAAATACCTTAAAATTGCAATTTGAGGAAAATAACAAATTTAATAACAAGTATAAATGGGAATCTTAGTTCCAATGTGAGCGAAAAACGACTGTCAATGGTTGGCAAGCCCTATAAAGAATCAGTGTTGCCAGGGATGGTGATGGTGATTTATCACCAGATTTAGTGGTTTATCACCTGGTGATTATTAAAAAAAATTGAGATTTCGTGGTGCTTTTTCGCAAGATCTAAATTATAAGGACATTTTTGTAACATTTTTAAAATTTTTTAATTTTATAATTTTTTAATTTTTATTTTGTTTTCTTTGTTTTGTCACCATTCTTTTCAAATTGACTTTTTTTTAACTTATTCATCTATAAAGTGTTCAAGAATAAGTTGTTTAAGTTGGCAATAAACGGAAGTTACTCCAGTTGTACCATTTAAAAATGAAATTCAGCACTGCCAACTCATTCTTGACAATTTTGTATTAAATCGTGTTGTAAAATCAATTATCTTTTGTTTTTATTATTTTTTCTATAGATTTGATTATTTCGCAATTATTTTATTATTCTATTTTCTTTGTTTTGTCACCATTGTTTTGAAATGTTTTTTTTTTATTTCTTCTCTTCAATTATGATATAAGATCGATTTTCTATTGTTTTTATTATTATTTTTTGATTTGATTATATTTTAATTTTTACTATTTTGTTTTTCAATTTTATTATTTTATTTTCTTTGTCACCATTTTTTCTTTTTTATTTATCCTCTTAATTATGATATAAAATCAATTGTCTACCGTTTTTATTATTTTTTAATTTGATTATTTTTCAATTTTTACTATTTTGTTTTCTTTGTTTTGCCCCCATTCTTTTAAAATTGTTTTTCTTTTAAATTTATTATTGTGTTAAATTTTATTATAAAATCGACTGTCTTTTGTCTTTCAACCTGGAGTTCAGGAGAAATAAAATGAAATAAAATTATTATTTTTTAATTTGATTATTTTTCATTTTATTTTTTTTTGTTTAATTTATTATTAACCTACTAGAGCTTCGATAATAATGTCAAAAATTAAAATAAATTACAAATAAGCACAAAAATTTAAATTGATGTTTTTCAGTTGGCAACTGGTGATTTTTTGTCAGCTAATCTGGTGACTTAAATTTTGATCGTGTGGCAACACTGTTTGCAGTTTTAACACGTTAATCTCTACTTACAACAGGCTGACAACTGTTACTTCTCTACTACTTACTTTAAAAACAAACTATATTTTTTAAACAATTTAGCAACAAATTAGTCATTCTTCACCACTTTGTATTAAATTGTGTTGTAAAATCGATTCTTTTGTTTTTATTATTTTTTATAAATTTGATTATTTTGCAATTTTATTATTTTATTATCTTTATTTTATCACCACTGTTTTCAAATGTTCTTTTTTATTTCTTCTCTTAAATTATGATATAAGATCGATTGTCTATTGTTATTATTATTTTTTAATTTGAATATTTTTCATTTTATTATTTTGTTTTCTTTTTTTATTGCCATTCTTTAAAATTTTTTTCACAAATGAGCACAAAAATTTAAACTGGTGTTTTTCAGTTGGCAACTGGTGATTTCTTGTCAGCTGATCTGGTGTCTTAAATTTTGATCGTCTGGCAACACTGCTTCAGATGTCTGTTTTGAAATTATCTTGTCCATGTGAGTAAGTCTAACAGATATGAAAATATACAGAAGCTAGGTAGTGGATACTGAAACCCCATACTGCTCTGTGATTTAATATACAGCTGAAATCAATAAAAACGGGAAATGTAAAAAAAATTGGAACTTTTAGGTTAGAATTATTTGGAGGCATATAAATAAATGTTATATTTTTTTTGTAAGGTATGTATTGTCAAGTAGACAATTAATTGACAAATACAACCAAATTTACAATTGGAAAAATTTCATTTCCCGTTTTTTTTGACTTCGGCTGTAATCCTTATCCTAATTCTAATCCCAATCTAGTGACCAGTGACCAGATTTTTTCGACCAAATGGGGAACACATAAGGCGCTTTCTAGATTAGCGTTGGACACTAAACTACACTGGAGTAGCTCTAAGTTATTCCAGAGTAGCTCAGAGCTATTCCGATGCTAATCTGAAAAGTACATATAGTGTTGCCTGCCTGTTAAGGCAGGCAAAGTTGATAACTGCGCCTGTTAGCTGACCACTACCAATTAAGTCATCCACGTACATAAACAGTATTTTAGAGTAGTCAAGCAATAAGTTTTGGATTGCATCAGTGGTTCAAATGGGAGTAGATTTAAATAAAAACTAAAGTTTATTAATTGGCAATTTTAAAATATTGTTTATTTAAGTGGACGACCAACTGGTATTAGATTAGGTATGATTGGTGGTCGAAAACTGGCGAAGTGACCCTACCTACTTATTTGTGTCTTTAGATAAATATTTATTAAGTTATTTTGTGTCTAGGAACAAGTAATTAAGTATAAGATGTCTACTAAAAAGTTAGAGAAATGCAACTTAAAAATTTTCTATCCCCCTCTTGATGAAGAGCAGCCCCAAAGAAAATGTGTGAGGGATTTAATACAGGTTAGTAACAGGTATGTGATTACTCAACGTAATTCAAATTATTCTTCATTTTCCAGGAAACAAAAAATTCAATGCTCTACCATAGTTTGCGCCCTGGGTACAAACAAAAACCAGTGAAACCAAAGCACGTCAGGTTTCCAAAATGTCACCCGAAGGTAGCATTTTCATATTTCCATTGTCACTACAACCTATTTAATTCTGAATGCTTTATTTTGCAGTTACAGCATTCGGTGAAATTGTTTAGAACGATAGCGAGGAACGCAAGGCAACTTTGCAGTCGATACAAAAAAGACTTGGACATCTTTAAGGAACTGAACTGGATCATTCCACACGAATTTTTCGGTTGTTCTGAACACCGGAAGATTTTTTATAGGCTAGTGACGAAATTATTATCGTGTTCGTCTTGCGAATGCATTTACCTGAAGAGTGTGATTCAAGACTTTGAGTTTGAAAGTGTTCCTTGGCTCGATAAGTTTAATGGCAATAAAATGTTATGGAGAAGGTACTGGTACTGTGTAAGTATCCTGCAATTTCAAGTAAGGCAGTTTTAGACTACCCTATTTCTTGTATGTATCTATATTGTATGTATCTATATTATTTAGAACAAGAAATTTCTGGGCTGGAAGCGAGGTTGGGAAATAGAACACATTCTACTTTTTCGAATAGTTTTTAGTTCGATTTAATTTCTGATACAATTTTCTGTATAATTTAGGAAATTGAACCAAATCTTGTACAAGGAATAGGGTAGTGTAAGGGAGCCTTACATATGCATTGAACACATTAAAAATTTTAGGCTAACATATGGTTATTGGAAAAAATTGTTAAGCCTATAGTGAATCGGTACTTTTTTTCTTTAAAAGACGGACACACTTTTGAGATAAAGTTTGTACCAAAGCATCTTTGGTATTCTTATGAGGCAAAGGTAAAGCTCTTCCTATTATTATTTCGATTTTGAGTTTTGCAATTTCCTTTTTAGATTTTTAACAAACTGAAGTCCTCCAATTGGATTAGTGAAGCTACAAACTGTAATGTTCCCGTGATGGGTATGTTGCATGTGCTTCCAAAGAATGGGCTTCAGGATTATGAGAAATTTCGCCTTTTAATTAAAGCTAAGAGTAAAAGGTGGCTTGCAAATGTCTTGACTGGGGTGTGCAATAATGCCTATTACTTTTAAGGACTCTGCAACAGAAACAAAGGCAAACGATTATTTTTAATTACGCATCGAAGTTTGTTGGTGCACAGAAAGGGGATTTTTTTATAGCTTGGAAGGATTATTTGTCCAAAATAGGCAATAAGAAAATATATGCAGCTAAAATAGACATTTCAGATGCGTATGGCAATGTAGATATTGGTATTCATTTCTTAATGCAATCAATTTAATAAATTATATCAACATTATTTGTAGATGTCTTGGTGAATATAATAGGACGCCTACCTCAGTGCTCGGTAAGGCAATTATAAAGTTAGCAATAAGTGTTTTCATTAAAACAAATATTTTTTAAGATCAATACGATAAAAGGTTTCACCAGTTATTTAAAAAATCAGTATATAACATTGAGGAATTCTGAGCATGCAGGTAGTAAAATTTTTTAAAGTTTTTTTTTATTCATTTGCAAAATTGCAATTTATTTTTAGGTAAAGTTTTTAAATGGAACCACGGCCTTCTTCAAGGTGGCTACTTATCGTCAGCATTCTGTGAGCTGTACATGTAATGTCATAGTCCCAAAAATGTTGAAATTTTAAGTTAAACGAATTTGTTACAGGAGTTACATGGATAAGAAACATTTAAATCAATTTTGCAAACCCACAGTCTTCCTTCACAGAACGGTTGACGATTATTTCTTCTGCTCTACGAATCCACAGGACGTATCAAGGTTAATCATCAAATTATTTCGAAATTACTATACATACATCCATATAAATTAATTGCAGTTTTATTAATATAATGACGACGACGCATAAAGTAAATGATAACAAAACACAAAGCACCGAGGCACCGCATTGCAATAAAGAAATAGAATATTGCGGAAGACTGATTAATATAGAAACCAAAGAGGTCGGAACTTTATACAAATTTAAAGAAAATACCAGACTTAGATATAAATTCAAGCTATTTAATATAAACCGTGTTTTGGATAAAAAATGGTAACTTCATTAAAAGTTAGGTCAAAGATATTATTTGAGTTTTGTTGCAGCTTTTTATTAAGAGCGATGTATTATCCTTATAACACTTTTCATTTTAATAAAGTTGTAATAAACACCGATTATAATTCAGAGGATAAGGCGTTGCAAAATTTTTTCCACGCCATGATCTACCTGGCATACAAATTTGACGCAGCCGTTATGATGAATTATGAAAGCCGTAAAGCACTTTTGTACGGCCAGATTTTGGCCGACACATTATGGCATTATTCAAGGCGAAGTCTAGGGTATATTAATAAATTCAAAGGTGAAGTAAATTGTTTTACGCTGATGTGTTTTGATGTATATTTTCATTCGTTTGTAGGCGACAACAACAAAGGCTCTATTAAGTTCTTAACTTTGATCAAAATTGGCTATCAAGCGTTCTTGTTAGTTTTGAAAAGGAGAAGCAAAAAGTACGAGCTTCTCATAAATGAAATTGAGCAAGTTAGTGCGCTTATTAGATTGAAGTATTATCGACCAGATGATTTTAGGAAGATGCCGCCTTGTTTCCTTGCAATAAGTGAGTGTGCTTTAAGTTGTCTTTGTTTATTTTAAGTTTTTTGGTTGCAGGAATGTCAAGAGTATTGAACATTGTTAAAAAGTAGGTTGGGGGTGTTCTTTTCTGTTTGTTTTAACTGAATTTGAATTTCGTTTTGTGCACTGTGTGAGTTTCTTCAAGTTCTATGTAGTCGTTGTCTTAATAATTTTTTTATTTCAGGAATTTTAAATTATTTTGTATTACACACTTATTATCACTTTCTTGTAAGGACTGAGGAATCCCCATATATCCAACCTTATTGGGGCCCTTCCGCAATTTAAAAAGTACGTTGGGGTATTCTTTTCTGTTTGTTTTAACTGAATTTGAATTTCGTTTTGTGCACTGTGTGAGTTTCTTCAAGTTCTATGTAGTCGTTGTCTTAATAATTTTTTTATTTCAGGAATTTTAAATTATTTTGTATTACACACTTAATATCACTTTCTTATAAGGACTGAGGAATCCCCATATATCCAACCTTACTGGGGCGCTTCCGCAATTTAAAAAGTACGTTGGTGTTGTTTTCTGTTTGTTTTAACTGAATTTGAATTTCGTTTTGTGCACAGTGTGAGTTTCTTCAAATTCTATGTAGTCGTTGTCTTAATAACTTTTTTATTTCAGAAATTTTAAATTATTTTGTATTACACACTTATTATCACTTTCTTGTAAGGGCTGAGGAATTCCCATATATCCAACCTTATTGGGGCCCTCCCACAATTTAAAAAGTACGTTAGGGTGTTCTTTTCTGTTTGTTTTAATTGAATTTGAATTCCGTTTTGTGTACTGTGTGAGTTTCTTCAAGTTCTATGTAGTCTTTGTCTTAATAATTTTTTTATTTCAGGAATTTTAAATTATTTTGTATTACACACTTATTATCACTTTCTTGTAAGGGCTGAGGAATCCCCATATATCCGACCTTATTGGGGCACTTCGGCAATTGAATTTTTTTCATTGTACAAAATTAAGATGATTTGAAACGAATCAATTGATGAAATATATTTTATGAATATGGATTGTAGTGTTTAATTAGAAACTGGATCCTAATTTCTATTTACTATGCTATAATTGAGTGTGCATTAAGTTGTGATTGTTGCTTTAATCTTGATTCTCTTACATCATGAATATTTTATGTCATTTAGCATTTTGCTAAATCATTATTAATTATTAATGTTAATTCCTGCATCAAATTATTTATTAACTAAACAATAAAGTAATCGTTAATTTTGCTTCAGAATAAATAAGTTTCACTTTTTAACAGTAATTTTCTTTTTATGAAATTGTTCTAAGAAATTCTTGTATAAAGAAAGTTGCAAAATCAAAGCATCATTTGCTTTCAATAATTTTATTATTAATACAAATTTAATTCAAGTCGTATATACAAAAATGTATATGTTAGAAAAACTCATTAAATAATAACTAAAACATATTGGAACCTCAAAAGCATTAATACATAGTAACTAAAATACTTAATTTTATTTAAAGGTCTATAATAAATAAATAAAAAATAATCAAGGTTTAATCTGTGTAATGGGTGTACGGTAAGTAAAGGTCATCTTTTCTTAATATCTTAAGAATTTGTTAAAGTTACAACCAAAACGTTTTTAACTATTTTTCAGAAGGTTTAAAACTTCAAGATTACTTGGGGAAAATATGCAACTTCAAGACTTTTAAAAGGTCTTGCAAACAGAGTTGTAAAATGTGATTGTTTATAACTGGCAGTTGCAAATAACCATACTTTGGTAAGGCATACAATTTTTTTTTCATAGAGATGTATTTCTTGATAAGTACAACCTTAAGGGCAAATCTTTGCATCTGGCCATTAAAGTTAATTTAATTTTTCTGGTTTTTATGAATTGTTTGGTAGTTATTCATCTAATAACTATTAGTCAGTTTATTAAGAGATGGAAAGACTGGCCCTAAGTACCAAATGGCATTATCTTAAAGCATAACTTAATAAAAAAAAAATACTGATGAACACGTTTTTAGTAGAACAAAGAGTTTCTAAATTCTACAATTAATCATTATTGCTGAGTTTTTGATGTTCAGCAGTCTTAATATCGAAGTCACCGACTCGGCCGTTGCTTCCGTCGTGTTGCTTTGAAGTGTTGAGGTTTTCTAATTCTACATCGTCGCACGGTCGATTGTTACCACCATCCCTCTTCCTACAATTGTTATATTTGTTCCTGAAGTATTTTGTGATGTTTTCCCTCGGAGGGTTCGTCGAGAGTATTATTGCGCAAACTATAACCCCCTGCAGTGAGTGTATCACATCCAAAAAAGTCACAGGCGTGTCAAATAAGTACGTCACTACCTCTGCAAACCAGCAGAGCGTCATTATTAGTACAAGGAAAGCGCAACTGCGGAATCTGAAAACAAGATTTTTTCTGCAATTCTTAAGAAACAGCCAACAAATAGCGATAATAATTTGAAATAGTGTATATAGTTAGGTACTTACTTCCAATTGATTTCATCTTTCATGTACATCCACCCATGTTCTTTTGAATCACTGTTTCTACTGATGAAAATGCCTGTCCATGTAAGGATGACAATATTGATTACTATTGAGGTAACCACTGGTATGAAAAGGAAGAGCTTCTTTCGGATATCAGCTGAAGCAAATTGGAAATTCAATAAGAAAGAAATTGAAAGTGTTTTACAAAATGTTATTCGAAGAAGAATTTCTTTGAAGTATTTTTTTAAGTTAGAGTAGGTCTGCCAATTTTCCAGCACCTTGTAGAACTTTGAAAGCTCTAAGTAATATGTTCCTCTTGTAAAATATCATTTCTTTTTAAACAAAATAAAAACAAAATATTTGAGTGAGTATTATTTTTGCTTACATGTAAATCTGCAGGAACTTTCTAAATAGTTCGTCGGCATTAGGGGTACCACATTATAAATGATGGAGGCAATAAAAACTATCAACGGCACCGTCAACGCCAAACCCAAATATATCCTCCTTCTTCTCCTGGTAATTTGCTTTGCTTTCTCTAATTCTTCTGTCGTTTCCTTGGGCACCTCTCTTCCTTCTTTATTTTTCTCAAGGCAGGACCTTAAAATATTTAGTAATACAATATATAATAAATAAATAATACCGGCGGTATTACTTAGTGAAATGTAGTGTTTCGTAGCATAATGCGGTGAACCAAGTGAAGGAGGACACTATCGTAAACTGAAATATAAAACCTGAAAATAAAAAAAATTAACGAATTTGTAACAAACGTCTTGTACAGGGACATCAGAAATGATTTCAATTCACGTGACCCCGTCCTATAGGCAACACATGGTACTCTGTTGGTAACAATGCAGATGCCTTGTGTTAAATCGTTCACAAAGACATCGTAATTTACATCAGCTTCTGGTAATGCTTGGTTAAACACAACATAACACCTATAGCTTACAAACATCAATAACAATTACATGCCAATTTGAAACAGCGACCTTATTTTTCTCAGTGTTTCCATTTTTAAGAAAAAACAAAATCTAATTCAAATTGGTCACGTGGGTTGCCACCAATTTTAAAATACCGAGTGATTTTTTAAATGTTTTATCAACTCTTGCCATGGAATTTGGACGTGTGTCTCAGCTTTATTGTAAAACGTCATCAAGGAGTGCAATGACGTACTTTTCACTAAGCTAAGACATGCCGTCCAGGGTTGATAAAAAATTTAAAAAATCGCTCTATAGAATATTGTGAAATTATTACACTTTTCTGGTCATTTCGCCGAGGTTAGGAGACATGCTGTATATTAAAATAAACATGAATAATAAAATAAAAAATCAATCTTCACTGGCACATTATCGATTAATAATTTTTTTAATTAGGCTGCAGTAAAATAAAATTTTGGAATTTTGCTATACCTACGTTGTACACTGTAGACTAAAATATGGATCCACGGTTATTTTATCTAAGCTAAAGTAATCCTATTAGCTGTTAGATTATGTAAATTTACGACACTTTTTTAATTAGGCTTATACAGAGTGTTTAAAAAACGTGTTCGGATACAAGGGTCTAGTTTAATTAAATATTATTAACTTACCTAAGACATGACAGACTTGTTCAGTAACGACGACCTGAGTGAGTCCCAAGCAGAAGAACGACATCGCCATCATACCCGTATACCCAATTATGCATATTCCGCGGGTATCTCTGATCTTCTCAATTATGCAGTATAAACTGCAAGTGATTATCAAAAAGACGCACGAAATAAATATACCTATTTGATAAAAACTTAAAAAAATTAGTTGGTCGCTTAAAACGAACCGGCTCAACTTACATACAGCGTACAACACGAAGACGTTTCGTGCTTCAATAGCAGTACAGACGAACGCAGTAGTGATGTATTTTGCGTCGATTTTAACCGTGTCCATGCAGTATTGGTCTAAAGTGAGTTGTCTTTTCTCTGATACATACAGCATGTTTCCGGAAGTTAAAAGCGAGTAGTTATCACCATCTGGTTCTAAAGGGTATCTGAAATTACAGAAGGTGTAAACCAAAACAAAAAATAGAGTTCTTTTAGTATTCTTACTTTAGGCAATTTATGTTTTGCATGTAAGGGACGAAGACAATTCGATTTCTGGTCATGGCTATGTCGTTTAGATGAGTTTGGTTGCTCATGTGAATATCAGCGGTGACGTTAAACGGTACGTTACTCGATTCACATCCGGTATGTTCTACAATCATATTAAGCGGACAACATTTTGGAACTCTGACGATTACTCGACCATCGTCCTGTATACAAAAAGATTTTATTGTTAACAAAAATATTTTATTAAACCCGAAATTGAAAGGAACTGGGTTTATTAAAAGCGTGCCCCAAAAAAAATTGCTGCTTTAAGATGTGTTATATCGATTTCATTCATTTCTGCTCGAGGCAGATAAAAAATGTACGTGTGCATTCTGAGTTAACGAGGTCTGCATGTGTCGTGGGGGTGCAATATACATATATCTAACCGACGTGGGTTCTTACGACCCCCTCTAACCACTCAGGGTATGACTTATCTTTATTTTACAGTGCGTTTCGTAATTGAATATGTGCATGCGGTGACATTCCCATCAGTTATTCATACCATGTGTTCAGAAAGTAATTACATGAGGCTTGGAACTTATTTTTGCCAAGCACGAATATATTCATAATGTAATAAAAAAGTAATGACTTAAATGTTGAGAAACTTACCGTAATATGAGGATACTTCCTTGACTTTGGGATTTGCACGTTTTTCGGTATATTTACGTGGCCGAAGTTTTGTTGAAATTGAATACACCAAATGCCCAGGTACTCAATGTCCCTCACCGTGATATTTTCTGGCAATCTAACGTAAATACTTTGCCCTGTGTATTGGGGCAAAGTTTTGGTGTAAACGTGGTTTTCTCCTGGTATTTTGATGCCGGAAGCCGAAGGTTCTAAACCCTTTCCAACCCAAAAGTGCGCATCCGGTCCTTTACCATCGTAGTGCAAATTGGGGATGAAGAAAGTCCTTTCATCTATTAGCAAAACGGTGTTGGATCTTAAGCCATGCCTGAGAGGGTTGAACTCTTCCAAAACAACCCCAAAAAGATTAGGATCCTAGAAAAAATTTGATTGTGATTTCTAAATGCGTTTAGCGATCTTGCGATGCGTACCAAGTAAGTACCAGCACTTTCTTCAAATCCTAATGCCTCCTCTATTAAAACATGCCCAAAATTACGTTCGTCTCTTCTATTCCAAACAGCTAAATAATCTATGTCGTTTATGGTAAAGCCTTCGGGAATATATATTGTTACGTTCTTCCCGTTGTACGGCCGAAGACTCCTCGTGGAGTTGCTCTCATCAGGAACCAACGTTCCATTTCTTGATGGTAAACCCTTGCCTATCCAAAAGTTAGTTTCCGGTGCAAGTCCGTCGTAATAGAAATTTGATATGACGAAGGTCGTCTCGTTGATGATTTCGATGGGGCCCGATTGGAGGAAATGGTCCAGTTGTCGGAAGGGTTGTAAAAAATTCTTGGACTGAAACAACAACAAAAAAAAAACAAATTTATTTAAGTGGATTAACAGACGGTCGATGGTAATTAAACGTAACCTGTGGAGCTTTAAATAAACATTTTTTCAAGTGCGAAGTAGTGCAGGAGGGTTCGGTTTTCTCTTGCCATAATTGTAAATGTAATAATGAATTATTAAATAAAAACTTTTTATGGAAGTATTTTTGACTTACTTGTTCCAGTCTCCAACTTTTCAGCGTTTCGTTCATAAAAACGTGTCCAAAATTGTGTTTGTATTGAATACACCACATCGACAAGTACTCTATGTCGGTTATAGTTATATTGTCGGGCAACACCACGGTAACGTCTTCGCCTTCAAAAGCCGGCAGCTTTGTGGTCTTTAGGTAAGGAACTCTGGTACCATACGGTGCGGGTTCACCTCTTCCGACCCAAAAGTGCGCGTCGGGTCCACGTCCATCATAATACAAATCATGTATAAGGAATGTTCTGTTGTCCAAAATCTCAATGGGGCCGGATTTTAGACCGTGGGCCAATTCTCTGAACGGCCGCAGTTTCAACGGAAGCATCTAAGAAATCGATTTAATTTTAAAATGGGCTTAGAATTTAAATCGTGTTCAATAAAATAATTCAGAGAATGAAAAATTTACGTCAAGCAACCATGGAAAGAGTCTGCAGAGATGGTATGGCCACTTTGTACATACATGAAAAATGACAGATCAGTCAAAAGAATATGAGCAAGGCAAGAAGGAAGAAGGCAGGAGAGATGTAGAGGAGGACCAATCAAAACGTGGAATGAGAGTGTTGAGTCTATTTAAAGCATGAAGGATAGGTAAAGACACTGATGAAGAACAGAAGAAATAGAAACCTCATACCTTAGGGAATAACTAGGTTTCGATAGTTAATGATGATACACGTACAGAATTGTAAAATATGTTAAAAACAGATAAGTGAAACAAATATTTTGGTCTTTTGGAGTTCTACCAGAAAAATCACTCGGTATTAGATTCGATTGATGTCTCATACTCATAACAGATTTATTGTTAGAAGTGTAAGGTATAAACGAAGTTTGCGAAACAAATTGCACGGTGAGAGGGAACGTCACACCCTCGAATTTCAGGATAAATCTCTGTAAGCGATATTCTTCGTAGGGGGAGAGAAAATCACAATGATTAGGTGTGCGAGGAGACATCGTGTCGCTATTGATATTTATAATCTCCCTAAACTTAGTTACCGCAACTTCGATGCGAAATTTTTTTAATATAAAACAAAAACATAATTTCATGCTTTTATCATAAAAAAATAACTTAACTTTATTGGTAACACTTAACTGTTTGCCAAAGTGAAATTCAATGAGTAAAAGGCATCCTTTAATTATTTATTCCTAAGTTAAATAGTAGTCTCATTCAATAAATGTGATTTTTCTTTTCTTTTTATCGTAAAAAAAGAAAAAAAAAATACAATTTGATTAGAAAAAATATAGAGTGTAATTTAAAAACAACGTTGATGACGTCATAACCCGAGATTATGACATTAAAGAAAAAATTTTAAACGTAATTTTGGAGAACGTCTCTACCACTGACGTTCCTTTACTTTTTATTCACCTTGTATGTTTCAATTCCGGAAGAATAATAGCCAAACGAATCAAACATGAGAAGCAAAAATTTTATTTCCAATGTCATTTCCTCTTTCTTATTGTTTAATAAATTATTTTCAATAATAGAATCATACCGTCGATAGTTCCCATGTCCTTAACGTCTCATTCATAAAGACATATCCAAAGGTGCGTTTGTTCACGTAACACCATATTGCTAAATAATCAATATCGTATATAGTAAGAGCTTCCGTCAACTTAACGGTAAGGTTTTGACCATTGTAAGCTGGAAGTACTGGTTTGTCAAAAGGTAATGAGATGATGGTGTTTGATGTGGGTTCTCCCTTTCCAGCTACGAAATGTGCATCGTGACTTTTTCCGTTGTAATGGAAGTTTGGTATGTAAAAAGTTTTGTTGTCCAAAACTTCTATGGGTCCGGATTTGACGTCGAAAGCCAATTCCCGGAAGGGCCGTAGTTTGTACGGAAATATCTGGAAAAAAAAATAATGATGATCAAACCAACGCTTGCAAATCACAAATTACTTCGTTTAAACTGTTTAAAATAAAATAAAAAACAAACAAATAAATCACTACAACCCGAGAAATATTATTAAAATCTTCGTGTTAAGAATGCCTAGTATTCTTTTTTAATTTTAATTGTATTGTAAATAAAGTTTATTCCCATAAGCAACGTGTCCGTCATAAACATTCGGCATCTTTTTATGGTCCAATATTACAAGTTACTTTTTCCTTACATTTTAATTAGTGATTTATTCGGTTTATCGCTGATGTTTGGATTATAATTGCCTTTACTAATAACACATTAAATGATGATGACAACTAGAATTTAAAACATTATAATCAGTAAACATATTCGTAATCTGCTTGGTTTATTAATTAATTACCTGTTGTGAATTATTGTTCGCTTCGATGTAAGTATTTCACTTTTGTACACCTTTGGAAGCGTAATTGATTTTAATTAATCCTATAGCAGTTATTACGTATGTGATAGCTTTTACGATTGAACGACTCTGATTCTCTACGTAACACCATAAACGTTTATTGCACGTTTTTAAATTTTGTAAATGAAAAACAAAAATAGAAACATTTTTAAGGAATTATTTTAAATAGTATGTTATTTTTGAAACTGTTGAAAGTATTTCAGTGGAATTCAAACGAAACTTCTTTACAGGACTGCACGTATTTGGTTGACGAATTTTATGTCCTTAGAGTTTGTCGGCTATGAAATGTTCTTTCAATAATCAATACGCTAAAAAACGGCTGCGCCATGTGGATGACAAGCTTTCATGTGACACTTGTACACGCTGTCCGTTTCTTTCAATTCATTCTCTGAAACGTTGTTTTTCAGCAGTCTGCTGCTTTTTATTGTGAAATAAAATAAATAATTCGAGCGAAACTTGACGGCTTGTTCTGTTTAGTTTCATATTTATTTGTTCGTCTGTTACGTTACGTCAAACTTTATACATATTACATTTAGGTATGTTGTTATCCAAAACAAATTTTAGTTTTACTTGTACTTGCTATAAATTAGTAATTCTTTGCGCTTCTGCTACAAATACTATTATACTGTTTTTTTTTCCTTACTCATTATAGTATATTTATATTGACCTATGATTACTAATAAGCACGAAGCATACAGTTTGTTACTATCACATCTGGTTGAGGAATCAAGGTTTTAATTAAATACTAAAATTAAATTTGATTATAAAAGATATTAATAACGTGCACACCATATATGGGGGGCTCAAAGTTTGTCCTGATGTTCAATTTCGAAACTAAAATAAGCTGTATAACGTATGTAACAAAGTTTTGGGAAAAAGTCTAATAGTACAAACTGTAATTGTTTTATTTAAATCTATACTTAAGAAACTACTCAGTGAAGATTAAATAAAAATGTATTACATAGCAGCTAAAGGCCCATGGGTTTCAATGGTTCGCAATTTAATGCCAATGCCTGTCATTAGCCTTTGGACGGTAAGTGGGTTAAACTCTTGAACCTTTTTTTCGTCGTAGGTCTTCATTGTAGGCTTCTCATCTAAAATTTACTAATTTAGGGAGGCATCTTGTAATATAAATGTCTACGTTTACAGCTTCATCACTGCCCTGCATAAGGTCTTGAAATACCAGTTTCCAAAATGGCGCACTACACTAGTACCTTGACCTCGAATTTCGCTTTTTCTTATATCTTACATCATTAGGAACGTCCTCAATGTTGTCTGTATAAAAGCCTTTTTGGACCCTTTTGTCGCTTCGTAAATTTCAAATGATTTCTGTTAATTTCCTTCTTGATTGTCATATGAGATACGTGAAACCTTCGGCCTAATCTCCTCGTTGAAACTCCTCTTCTATTTTCTTGCAGATTCAATCAAGTTCTGAAGCCTTGGATGATTCAAAATTCGAGGGCGGCCCGTCTTGGGAAGATTCATGCATGGCTAACCTTCTTCACATTCTCTAATGACTCGATAAATCGTTGTCTTTTGGTTTCTATGAATGCCGACGATATCACGTTTGACCCTTTGGCCAACTAAGTTGTAAATACCTTTCCACAATTCTAGCTTGTAAGACATTTTGTGGAATTTTGTGAACACAAATGTAATGCCAAATTGTAGAGGAAACTTAGATTCTCCATATCCAATGGTAAGTCGATTGCTTTACTTTGTAATAGGAAAAAATAATACGAGAAATTTTCCCAAAATTTTTGTTACATACGTTACGCTTTTCTATAACTGGTGTAATTTTCTTCCTGTGTTGACGAATTATAGATTAACCACACACATAATAGAAGCTGTTTGGATTATTTACACAGGCTTGAGACATTTTGATTGTTATAACTTATTCTGTTATAATTTATTTTACTTAATTCGGTTTCTTCCAGAGAGTTCTTTGATGGTTTGTTAAATCTGATTGGTCTTCAAAGGAAAAAGAGAAGAGCTTGTGAGCCGTGGTTCATAGACAGGTCTCGACTTACAAGAACATATTGGAATCAACACATTTTTACAAATATTGTCTAATACTTCGATGGATAATAAAAAATACTTACAAAATATGTAAATCTTTAGGGAATACTTGATAATAATGTTTATCAAAATTTTAGTTTTAGTAACGTTTTTAGAAATATTACTGAACACGCAAAGTATTGTATTATATTTATTCATGTCATGTCATGAAGAAATGTACAAGTATGGACACTACATGAAAACACTCCCTCTGTTTACACAAAATTTGTAATTATTTCTCGTAGTTAAAATACTCACTGATGGTGTAGTAACTTTTATTTATGAGAAAGACTTTAAGAGTTGATTTAAATTTCCTAAATGTCGGAATCTAATATAGCCCGGTAATTCATTAAAAATTTTTAAGCCTGTGTAAGTCAAGAAACTCTCAGTATGTGGTTGCACTAAATGAAAATGATCGTTAGAACTGGTAATGTGATTATGCAATGAATTATTGGTTAAGAAATTACTTTTGTTTTGATAAATAAAGGAGCACACCTCCAAGATATATACACATATAAGAGTTAACAAGTTAAAATTTTTAAAAACATCGCGGCAGGACTGTGTATGGAAATACCAGCAATAAGTCGTACGGCTCTTTTTGTGTTATAAATACACGATTGGCATCAGAAGATAGTCCCCATAGGATTATTCTATAATTATTATTCTTGAGCGAAAACTGGCATAGTAAATCATGAGAAGTTGCTGTGTTGTGAGAAATTGCTTTAGAAATCTAATTTGAAAATACACTGAATTCAGATAAGAGTTTAGGTTGGAACAATGAGTATTCCAGGACAAAGTTTCTCCAACTTCAATTAATTCCTAAAAATTTAATTTCTTTTTCATGCTTCAAGGATATATTGTTAAAGTTTATATTTAGATCAGATAGAATTTTATTTTGCTTTTTATGAAAATGCAGATAACAAGTTTTAGAAATGTTTAAATATAACTGATTCGAGTAAAACCATTCCAATAATTTTTTTACTAGAGCATTGGATTTATTTTCTATGGAATTTGAGATATAAGACCATACATATATAGTAACTTCATAATTTGAAAGAAATTGTGGCCAATCGTTTATAAACAAGATAAACAAAATCGGTCCAAGTATTGAGCCCTGAGGTACTCCAATGGTATTTGACATTTTTTTCGATGTAACTCTGCTTTGTGTTCCATTTTTATCGGAATGTGTTACTTCGACAAACTGTTTCCTATTAGATAGAAAAGAAGAAAACCAGTTGATACACTGCCCCTTATGCCAATGTTGTTTAATTTTTCAGTAAGAATATCATGATGGACACAGTCAAACGCCCGACTGAGATCACAAAAAATTCCAACCGGATAATCCCCTGCGTCCAAACACTCTATGATGCTGTTACAAAAGGAATACGTTGCAGTACAAGTAGATTTCTTTGTCCGAAAGCCATGTTGATTCTCATCGAGAATGTTATATTTATTTAGATAAGACATGAGTCTATTTAACATAGTGTATTCAAAAATTTTTGAAAAAACTGAAGTAGGGGATGTAGGTCGGTAATTTTTCGCTAATCTAGCATCAAGCTTTTTATGAATAGGACAGACCCGTGAAATTTTTAAATCAGATGGAAAACTTCCGTTTGAAAAAGAGGTATTTATAATATTTGCTAAGGGTGTACTTATTATATATATAAGTTTAATAAAAAACATGGTATGTCGTCTTCGCCAGCTGACGATTTATTTTTAAGTTATTAATTACTGAAAATACTTCTTCAGCAGATACGGGAGACAAGTGCATACTGTTACTTTTGGTATTAGTTATTATTGGCTTAGTTGCTTTAATTTTCGGTATATCATTTATTAAACTATGAGGAGCGTTTATGAAAAAACTATTAAACTCATCAGTATCGCAAAGTGAATTGTAAGTACAAGGAAGTTACCTGTTACGAGGGTTAAGGTGAATTTATTGAGAATAAAAAACACGGTTAATATTTTCTAGGATTTTATTTTAAATATGCTCGAAGTAATTCCCTCTAGCAATGATACACTTGACCATTCTTTCTTTCCACTATTGAAAAGCTCCCAACCAATCATCTTTCAGAATATCTTCAAAATAAGCGTGAACTGCGGCATCAATCTCTTCTTTTGACGACAACTGTAGCTATCTTTTGTCCATCTAGCTTAATTGCCTTTACAACGCCCGTACCTCTGAAGAATATCGTATATATAACTTTTTCCATAGCTCGCTGCTTCTTGGTCGTTGCTGGAGTTTCCTCATCTTCGTGAATCTATACGCGATTCCCTCGGCGCGTAGGTACGTCGAAAAAGGGAATGTAAGTTTCGTCACTATCTTGGAAAAAATTTGTGTCTGCTATTATTTAAGAAATTTAAAATTTCATGGCAGATTCTTACACGCTCTGTTTTTTGGAAGTCAGTTAGGTGATGCGGTACAAACTATTAACCACTTTTTTGAAATGCAGGTGATTGTGTATAATTGTTTTAATAGCTGATGATCCAATCTTGAATTGATGCTTTATTACAGCATAAGTGGTTTTATTGTCCTCTTCAATTAATTTTTTAACAGCAACGTTTTTGTCGGTGACAGCCTTAGGAGGGCGTCCTGCTTCTTTTTGATGCTGAACAGAATTTCTTTCACATTTAAATTCCTACACCATCAGTAAATTGTAGCCATGGGATGTGCTCTTTTTGTACTCGTAAGCGCTTAACCTTTTTTTTTAAATCATAATAAATCATGATTCGAAAATGCTCTCTGGTTAATTGAGTTTTCACGAACGTAATTTCAAGAACTAAATTTCAAATGACAGATGCAGAGTTGCTCTAAATAACATTCTAACTCTAAACAATAATTGGATATGTTAACATCTTCCACAAATTGTTGAATAGTATTGAAGTCGTGTGTAATCACGTGATTATTTACGCCTTTTTATTGACGATTTAAAGCGGATGACGATTAGGTGGCGTACGAATAAATACAACAGTGTTTGAATGTCGTCTGTTTTATCTATAATGAATGAATTTGTGAAAAATAAACCATTTGAACGTGAATTCAGGACAGCCTTGTAGAAATTATTTGAAGGTAAATACAAATATTTCTAAATTAAAAATTCCCTTATCTTATTTTTAACGTTTATAGATGACCCAAGCCGAACTTGTCGAGCAAGTGTCAGAATGAAATCTCTCGTATTCCAGCCTGTGAATTTCTTCACAAGGTCTGCACGTATCAACACAATGTCGAACCCACATCTTTAGTTGTCCGATTAAGAGTCAAAATTCGTTATCAGAGGCTCCGAGCACTCGACTGTCATCTTCTTCCTTAGAGACGTGTACAGAAATACACCATTAAGAATAAAATTTTCACACAATATATGGAACCAATAACACAATTCGGGTGATTGTTAACACAAAGTGTATAATTCGCATACAAAAATTACCACAATTGAGTAAAAATTTGCTATCTTTTACTATATTAGTTTCCAAAGACTGTGTTAAAAAGTACTATATATTTGTTAATTTTTACTAAATAAATGGAAAATTCTTTTACTTTTTAGAAATATAGTATTTAATTCAACTAATTATGTAACATGTTTACATTTTGCTTATAAAATTAATTTAAACAATTTATGGTAACACATTTACTATTATTTGTGTTACACGATTTTCTTAAAAATGCGTATTTTTCACTACAAATTTTTTTCTACAATCAAATGTAAACATTTTCATTTTATTGTAGGTGTCTTCATTTTAGTAATAATGTGTAGATATAAATTCTACAATTATATTAACAAATGCCATTGTTTTTTTCTCAGTAGAATAATAACTTATGCATTCATCCAAGTCAAGTTCATTTAAAAGAATTTAAAATTCTGCTACAAAGTATGAATAAATACCATTCGTCCGTGTAGTTCTTTAATTAGAGCAAGTTACATTAATTAATAAAATGCCAGACAATCACGCGTACATTTACTGAATTGCATGGAGTTTCCAGCGGAGTTAAAAGTGACGCAATGTAAATTTTTGAATCAAAACTGAATATGAACGTGATTCATATCTGATATGATGCATTTCCTTGATGTTTTGTTATCGTAACACTGAAATTCTCGATAACTGTGGTAAACCAACCAACCAGACAGTGAACTTTGTTTATTCAAATATTTTTTTTTAAATAAATTTATTCGTAAACGATCCACCAACCGATAAAATACTTATTTAATTGAATCGTATTAGTTTTCAGGGTGCAGGGTATCTACTTATTATGAAAAGAATGTGAAGAAAAAAATTATTCCTTAAAATTCTTTTAAGGGCATTTCATCCGTAACAAAAAAATGGCAACTGAATGAACAGTTTCTATTTTATTGTAACACTTAATTTGGTTCTACCCTGTTTATTACAATAAGTTTAATAGAGGTTTGTTGTATTGTGTTTTATCTGAAAGTATTGATTTTCGTCTTGTTTAAGAATAAATTCGTTTGCGAACTCGTAAACTGTTATAAAATATTTAAATAAAGCATAAACGAAGAGTGAATATTTATGAAGCGTTTTAAACATGCATACGTTCACAATTTCAAGGGAAGGAAATCCAACGTCGGTAAATATTTACCACAACTCGACTGTTGGTATGATAAAATTCCCTCTGTTTTGAATTATTTAATGTTTTGCAAAATTTTACCTTGTTTTAAATATTTATAAAACATAGAAACATGTTTGTATCTAAATATTATATTAATATAGCTCCGGTTTTTTTTTGGAATATAAAAGATCAACATACTTAATTCCAAAATTTCCTTAAAATCAATGTTGGTAATTATTTTATACGCAAGCAACTACTGTTTTTTTTTTCTGTACTTATGAGAATGCAAAAGTGTAAATAATTAATTTCTTTTTATATAAACAGGTTTTGAATTTGTGTTTATGTCATTTAAAAGTTTCAGTAAGCTGCATTTTGAATTCACGACGAGAAAACATGCTATTTACAGAAATATTTTCAATAAATTTATTCAAGAACACTTCAAGGGCAATCTGATGCAATTTACGTTACATAATCACAATCTTATCTTTATTTTTCAATTTTGTTTTATGATAGATACGTTACCTGAATTTAATCCTATTCATTAGTTCCCGAAATGCTGCTCCGTCGAGTCCTGGGTATTATAATCACATTGCCATTCTCCATTCTTAAAATAACGACACCGACTTTGTAATAACTTAAACATTATCTGTTTGGAAAAAAATGTCACGTGCGTTAAAGAACTTTTACGACGTGATTGAGCTAGACTATAAATGCCCGAAGATTCTAAGCAAGGGTCTGAATACACGAATCATTTTTAAGAATAATTCACATTTATGGATATGATGCATTTATATGATTTTAAATGCAGTGATGCAAACATCTCTTCATTCATTTAGGTAAAAAAAAATATTTTTGCCCAACCAGGGACCTAAACTGTTAGATGTGGTTCGTATATTTGGGCCCTAGAATGAAACGTATTGCATTTCATATAAAAGCGAAAATTTTTTCTACATTTTAATAATGTATTTTTGAGTTTTAATTTCGGTAGCACATAAACGGAAGCATTTTAAAGCATAGATGAACACAAAGACCTACACTTCTGGACAAAATTAAGGGATTACCAAATAAACTTGAAATAACTTTTCCAATTTAGAAGTTATTTTTAATAAACTTTTCAAATGTCATAAATCGATGTTTACTAAACACAATTCAAATAGTGTGCTATGAAATAATTCTCTGCTAAGAAACGAAAAGTCAACAAAAAGGCCTAATTGTTGACACCTTCTTAAGTCATTTAATTAATAAAGCCTGCTTCTTGTTTCGAAAATTAGTGAGTTTGTTTGCATTAAGTTAATTAAATATGTCTAGACGCCATTGTAGACCAGAAGAAGTATCCCAAATGATTATTCTTCTTCGTGAAGGATATTAACAGAGAAAAGTTGCTGGAATTCTAAATACCAACAAATCTGTGGTACAGAGGGCCGCAGTACGGTTCAGAAACACTGGTAGTTTCAAAGGAAGACGCGGACAAGGTGCTTAAAAAAAACAACAGGCAGAGAAGATCGCTTTATCGAACTTCAGAGTTTAAGAAAGCGGTTTGTAACATCTCGTGAATTAAAAAATGATCTTCAATTAGCCACTGGAAAAGAAATTTCCATCAAAACAGTAAGAAGAAGACTAAAAGAAGTCAATTTGTCTGCTAGAAAACCAGCAACCGGTCCAACTCTCACAGCTACGTACAAAAGAAATCGCTTAAACTTTTGTCAAAATCATCAAGGTTGGGACGAGGGGCAGTGGAACTCCGTTTTGTTTTCGGAGTCCAGATTCCTTCTAAGCAGGAATGATCGCCATGCTCTTGTCATACGAAGACCAGGCGAGCGATTTGCACCATGTACCATTCGACAATTTGACACATTTGGTGGGAGATCTGTAATGGTTTGGGGTGGCATGCAATTTAAGAGTCGTACAGAATTGGTTCTGATACTAAATGGGTCGCTAGCAGCAAGAAGATATAGAGACGAGATTATTGTACCCCATGTTCAACCATTTGCCGAAAATTTCGGCAATGGATTCATTTTTATGCAAGACAATGCCAAACCTCGTACAGCTAACAGAGTCACAGCTACGTTGAGAGATGAAAAGATCCAAAGTTTAGAGTGGCCTGCCAAAAGCCCTCATCTCAATCCTATTGAGCATCTCTGGGATCAATTGGGCAACAAAATTAAAAACGCACCGAGACCACTAATAACACTTGATGAGCTCTCTAACATGCTTGTTCAAGAATGGGAACAGATACCTCATACGAAACTTAATCTCAAGCATGCCAAGAAGATTAGCAGCGTGTATTGCTGCAAGAGGAGGGCATACACGCTCTTAACAATTTGATTTTTGTTAACTTGTTACAAATTAGGACTTAAGTTCATGAGAAGACCAATGGTATTTTAAAGATTTAAAGTATTTTAAAGTTTGTTAAATTTAATACCCCTTAAATCAACTAAACTGTAAGGAAACACTTAGATTTATATATTTATTCGTTTCATTAAATTTCGTTATCTTGTTTTAAATTTATTTTGAATTTTATCCAGAAGTGTATTCTGAAATTTTCTTTTATTTTTAATCCTTACTGTTTCTTATGTTGTGAGAGTTGTTAAACTGCGTGCATGTTTTTCACGTAAAAAAATTGGAAACATTACGTCGTTCGATCGTCGTTATTATAGAGAGGGAATATTCAAAGATTTCCCTGTGGACCCTTTTAAGTAATTGGAGTATTCAAAGAGGAGCATTTCACACGTTTCGCACACATGAAAAATGAAGGGATATTTATCCCAAACCGCTTAATAAAATACAAGTGAAAAAATTGTGTCTTGTTTACGACAATATATTTCGTTTTGTTTTATTTATTTTTTCTGAAAAAGTAACTTGGGTACAATTTTTTATATTAAAGCCATTTTACACTACCCTATTTCTTGTACAACATACAAGATTTGGTTCCACAATTTTAATTGTGCAGTAAAATGCATAAACATCTGGAAAAACAGAACATGTTCTAACTCCAAACTTCGCAATAAGAAATCAAATGACTTGTTTACAAGTTACTGACAGTTTAAGTATTTTAATTTTCAGCTGGGTACCTACCCAATTTTTTACGCTCCGAGACAACTGTAATTATGTATAAGTTGTTTATAATTTCGCTAAAATAATTGTCCTTGATAGAACCAAATCACATCCGGACAGGAGCCAAAAAAATTAAAGAAAAATACCGAAGTAAGGCCACGTGAAGAACTTAAGTCAGGTCAAGGTTTGAAACAACCTTGAATGAAACAAGTTTCGGATTTCCTACACGTTTTTAGCTCACGAAAGATTTTTAATCCGCTTAAATCTTATAGCTACCTAATGTACACAAAAAAACCAAGATTAAATTGTTTCGTATCAAGTGATCTGAAAATGTCAGCTCGGAATGTTTAAATCACGACTTAACAAGGAAGGGAAGATAAAAACAAGTTTTGGGCAATTCATTCATCCGTTTGATATGGTAATGTGTCCGTTAGACACTAATCAGCTAATTATGGAAAGGAATTTAAGTGATTTACGAGTCACGGTTCGAAGCGATTTCATTTAGACCCAACCCAACGAGACACGGTTCAGTTAATAAATTTAAAGTGGGACGATTCAATTAACTATATCCATGTAGAATTACATATTAAATTGTATGTTACAGATCACTTTCAATTCAAGTTGCATGTAAATTGTATGTATATATGTAGTAGTACTACAACGTGATCGAGAAAGAATGTCTGGGCGACCTCCTCGAGATTTAATTTCAGAGAAATTATGTTGGTAACACCATTTCGTATCTGACAGCTTAAGGTTACGTCTAAAATAAACCATTCGACGCTTTCAAGCCGTTCTTCATTTCAGAATTAATTTTCAACAATGAATGCCTTGTTTCGAGACAAATATTTTGTATGTTTGAGTGTGAATTAGAATTCTTACTAAAAAGATAGTTTATGTTGACGTTTGAAAAAAATACATAAGCTTAAATTATCAGATGTGATTATACGATATGATTGAAAAAGCAAACGAATAAATGACATGGTGTTGCTACCTCTACATTGGAAGAAAATATATTATTAATTATATGGGGTCTTAATTAATGAATTTCTGTTTTATGAGTGCGTCTCATTTAATATCAATGGTATATTGTATAAATATCAAATTTGCTTGATTGATTTTCCTTTCCATTCCACAAAAGGTTTTGCATCAAGACCCAGAGCCCGACTATCGACAACAGCATCGAAGCTTTCGCATGTACAATGGCTGGCATGCATGAGTGTTACCGGTGCCCAGAACCGGCCATAGCACCGTCATCAAGTCTGTTTGATGCCTTACTGAAACAAAGATCCCAGGACCGACATATCGACACCAAGCGAAAAAGGCTATAACGGCCCCCTTACTCAAACTGACACGATTCTGTATGCAATTACCTAGAAGAAGACTACTCGTAGGAATACTTTCAGGACATTGTAAACTGAACAAACATATGCATCGTATTGGTTTAGCAGACAGCCCAATTTGTAGAGGTTGTAACTTAGAGGAAGAAACAGCTGAGCATACCCTCTGTGATTGCCCTGCACTCGCTTCGATCAGAGGTCCCATGTTAGGGGAGTTCTGGCCTGACATGGGTGGAATTCGCAGTGCTCCTCTGTCGGACGTTCTTGGCTTATCGAAAGGCTTGAAGAACGCTGACGGTCAAACAATGCTGAACATGAGGGTAGTACAATGGACCTAACTGTGGCCTAAGTGCATGTGAATTCTTATTCACCCCTCTTACCAATCCAGAACGGGATTTAAATTATTTCATTCCTGTTTTATACATGCGTCTTTCATTTAATTTCAATGGTGTATTGTATAAATACGAAATTCAAAAGTCGTTTTGCCTGATTGACTTTCCTTTCCATTCCACAAAAGAGTTTGCAACTTAAATCAAGACGAAAAAAGCATTTAATCTGTTAATTTGCATAAAGCGATGGTAGCGTCGACTTCTTATCATGGGAAGGAAGCAGCTATCGGTTTTATGGTCATGTTGGAAATTCTCGTCGTCTGTTCGGAAGCTGAAAATTACATGCAGATAACTTTGTTTATTTTATTTAAATATTTGCCCTTTTTTATTACGTACATGCAAATTTCTGATGTCATACATTTTATCAACATTTAAATAAATGACTCACAAAATATCTGATGCTTTTAGGAAAAAAAAATTACAATTACTGGTGTAGGTTGCAACGAATCGATTTGTTTATTGCCTTTACACAGAAATAAAGCTCAGACAAATAGAAGTGATTCAGTTTTATCTAGACATAACGAGAATGCCCACAATCTGAGAGATAAAGGATTACTGAAATCTTAGGAGAACCTGCAATTTCCTGTAAACACTTATTAGAACATACTTTGTACTGAATGCATTTACATGAACTGAAATTTGCAATGATTATGATCGAATTGTTTGCTTAATACTCGTCCTTAGCAATTACACTGTCTCAAGACGATTCTTAAAAATGAAAGCGGGTTACTTCTTTGGAACATGAATCACCGGAATACCCACACACATGAGCATAAAAATATACCGTACATACACAAGTGTAATGTCATTCACTTTATTTTTATACAAGACACGTAAATAGTTTTCTTTTTGAATAGTTTATTTATGCCGAATGATGTGGGTGCTTAAAACAAGATTGAAATGTGCAGGTAACTCTTTCTAAGTGGTTCATTCAGACATCCAAGGAGATAACATTGAACATTTGAATGTAAAATATCTCAGCAATTCGTAGCTTATTAATAAAATGTGTTTCCTTGTTTGCAGGCTGTATGACTTCCCATTACAAGAAAGGTTACAGAAATCAGTCTGTAATACAGATTTATTTTTTATTATCCAGCGAATTATTGCACAATACTAGTGAGAAAGTGTTGATTCCAACATGTTCTTGCAAGTCGAGACCTGTCTGTGAACCGTGGCTCGCAGGCTCCTCTCCTTTTTCTGTGAGAACCAATCAGATTTAACAAACCATCAAAGGGTTGGTTCTCTATGCAGGTATATAAAACATATATAACAATAAATAAATAATAAGTTATGAACCTTATCAAAATGTCCCGAGCCTGTGTAAATAACCCAAACCCAAAATTTTCTTGTCAGACTGTTCATTCCAGCTTTCAATTAAAAAAACTAATGTGTTATGTGTGTGTGGTGTGTGATTTTACAATTCGTTAACACAGGAAGAAGATTACACCAATTATAGGAAAGGTGTACAGACAGTTTACTTTGGTTTCGAAATTGGACGTTAGGACAAATTTTTGGCCCCACGTATAAGTTGTGTTAATATCTTTTACATACAAATTTAATTTTAATATTTAATAAAAACCTTGACATTTAAAGTGTTTATTTATAATGAACCAGACGTGGTAGAAACAAACTGCTTGCTTTGTGGTTATCAGTAATCACACACCGTTGGAAATATAGCATTATAAGTCAAGAAAAAAATTAAAAATTAAAATTTATTGCACAGTGATTAAGGCATTATTTATTTGCAAGAAGTTTCTGAGGTCCTCAACATTATCGGCAGAAGAGAAGTGAAAGAGTATGAAATAACCTAAAAAGGCCTTATCACACCTTCATTCCATTTATTTATTAATAAGTAATTTAAATAAGAAGGTAATTAAGGAAACAGGACCGGACTAATATTCTCAGAAGTATATATAATCGTCTACCAAATTACCCATTTAATTAGGTTGTAAGTAGACACGAGTTGAAATACATCTTCAAGAATGTCTCGCAAGCACTGAACGCTGATGATTTAATTTCCAATTTATTGGAATATTTTACAAAGGAAAAAAAGAATTTTGGTCCTTTAATTCCTGTTACTCAAGTTCAGAAACGGGTGGCCGAAGTTTTAAAAATTAGTGAACGAAAAGTTTGTAATGTCGCGAAGAAAAACGCAGAACCTAGTGTGAGTGTTCCTCAACAAATTGTTACGAAAAGGCGATGCCCAAAAACGAAGGATTTATGTAAATCTGTGAATGATTTTCGCAGGATGATAGTGTAAAATCAGGAAAAAAATACTGCCAGTGAGGGAAAGCGTTACTTAGTGGATCATGCAGGAAATAGTGACAGTTTTATAAATGGAGCTGAATTAGTATTTTCTACAGCCAATAAAAATGCCGATTGCCATGATTCTATGAATTCGGAAAATTTCGTGAATTGGCTGCCGGAGCAACGTTTGGTAAATTTGGAAAACCTTGTATTGTGTTAGACAATGCTCCATACCAGTCAGTGTTGTTAAATAAGGAACCGACCGCTTCTTGGGAAAAAGAAGAAATTCGTTCACAATCGAAACAGATCGTAACACCGCCTGAAGCTCTTAAAGTCGAACTACAACAACTTGCAAGAAATCATCGCGAAAATAAACAATATTTGGTAGATTAAATAGCCCAAGAGAATGGTCACATTATTCTTCGTTTGCCTCCCTATAATTGTTAATTTAATCCCATAGGAAATATTTGGGGAATTCGAAAAATTATTATGATCGGCACATTGGCAGAGGCGGTTATAGTCAGGAAAATATTCTTAATACGTGGAAAGAATCATTGGCAACAGTAACACCTGAAATATGGGAGAAGACAATAAATCACAAGGACAAGGAGACAAGGAGATTTCCAAATGATAGGAATACGAGAAAAGTTGGATAAAGAATTGGAACCCAAGGTTTACTTTGGTGTAATGTATGATTGCCCCAGCTGAAGTCGTTCGTGAAGACATTCGTGCCCGAGTTCAACCTTGTCTACCTACGTGTATTAAATAGAGATAAAACGAGAGATACAGCTTAACCCTTTGGGTTTTGACGGGACTTATACGTCCCAGATTCATTTATCTGCATTTATATTTAACGTGTACAATAAAACACCATTAAATCTTGTCGGGACTGTGGAATACAGTGTATGTAATTGGACGAATAAACTTGATACGAATTAAACCTTTTATGGGTATGTGCAGTTGAATCATCAGGGGTCATGACTAGTTTTGTGTCTAAAGATATGCAAAAGTTTAGCGTTTATAATTCACTGTGTGTTTGAATTTTAATTAATATTATTGTTAGTTCTTGTTAAATGTACTTTCGAACACATGATAGAGTGCGTACAAGTGGACATTGTTAAAAGTTAAAAATTGTAATAGCTAATCTAGTTTAAGTACTTCAAAGTCCCGTCAGATCTGAGCAACAAATTTTGCATTTTGTGGTAAGCATTGATTTTGACTTTTAGTTTAGTCTTTTTTGTTTTCAATAAAAGTTTTCAGTGCAAGAATTTCTTATAATCAATATGACTGGCCTTTCTTGACGTTCTGTTAAATTTCTTAACGATGAAGAACTTGTAGATGCGGCTGAACAAACAGTGAGTTGGAAGAATTGCGTTTAGATAACAATTTTCAAACAGATGAAGATGCAAGCGAAGACGAGAATGATGCCAGCAATTTCGAAATTTTACAGAATAAGGGTCAAAGGATAGAAGCAATTCAACTGGACGATGGTTCTTTAGAGAGTGAAGACGAACGGAGAGATAATTCAATAGATCTCCTGACTAATATTCAAACTGTGTCAGATAAAACTAAACTACAAAAAAAAACGGTCGAAAAAGAAAGGGAGATTGATAGAAAATGGAAGAAAAAAGAAATAAATCCTGTTATACCAACTTATTTTTTCCCAGAAGGGCCAGTAGAAGAGCACTTTTTACAATACAAAAGTTACACCGATTATTTTTTGACAGTTTTAGGTTCTGCGACAATAGATGACGTTGTCTATCAAAGTAATTTGTATGCAACACAAAGAAATGTAACACTCAATCTAAAAGACCACGAATTACTTGGATTTATAGGCATCAACTTTTTTATGGGGTACCATAAATTACTGGTCAACTATGGAGGACATGAACACGTCTTTAGTAAGTAAGACTCTGGTCAGGAATAGGTTCGAAAAAATTTTGTCATTTCTTCATGTCAATGATAATGCCAGCATTCCACAAGGAAATAAGGACAAAATTTATAAAATAAGACCCTTAGTAAAAACTTTGAATGAACGGTTTGATATGCTTTATAATGGAAGTAGAGAACTTTTAGTAGATGAGATTATGATCTTATTCAAAGGTAGATCATCTCTCAAGCAATATAATCCTATGAAGCCAACCAAAAGAGGCTACAAACTTTGATGTGTCGCTGATCAGAGTGGGTACATAAAAAAATTTGATATTTATCAAGGGAAAGACGAGGTAGCTGAAGAAAAGTTTGGTTCGTATGGCCTTGGAGAACGTGTTGTATTAACTCTAATAGAAAGTTATTGGGGACAAAACAGAAAGATCTATTTCGACAACTTCTTTACATCTGTTGATCTACTCAAGAAACTAAAGACTGAGCAAACATTGGTAAGTGGAACTGTTAGGAATAACAGAAAAGGTCTTCCAAATAATATTACCGACGATAAAAGCATGTAGAGAGATGAATTTGACTACGGAATATGTAATATGGTCATTGGTTTCTTCAAGTGGTATGACAATAGATTTGTATATTTATTATCAAATTTTCATTCAACCTCAGAAACACAAATCAGTCGCCTATAGAAGGACGGAAAACGTAAAAATATGAAGTATCCCGAAATTATTCCAGATTATAAGTCCCACATGGGCGGTGTTGATCATGCAGACAGGTTACGCCAAGCTTTCTGTGTTGACCGTCGTTCAAGAAAGTGGTGGCAACGATTATTTTTTGGACTGTTCGATATAGCTTTTGTAAATAGCTATGTTGTTTACAAACCAATAAATCTGGAAGAAAATGTTTCACTATTAGGGTTCAGACGTGGTGTTAGTATGGGTCTTATGAGAAATACTTATTCAGCAAGTTTTACAAAGGGACGTTTTTCTGCTACTGGTCGTTCTGGCGCAAAGTCAAATTCAAGAATTAGGTCAACGGCGAGCGCTTCTAATTTCTCCCACAAAAGAGAAGGAAATATAATTACAGTGTCCCAAATGATGTTAGGTTGGGAAATAGAGGTGTTCACTGGGCCGTTTTCACCAAGGAGCGAAGACGGTGTGACCAATGTTCAGCTTTGGCCATTGAATCCCGGCCTCACTCAAAGTGTTTAGCATGTAATGTGTATTTGTGTATAAACGAAAAAAAGAACTGTTTTTTTGAAATATTATGATATTGCTGAATAAAAATTGATGCTTAGCAAAGTTCTTTTCATGACTTAAATCTGAAGGTTTTAGTACCGATGGGACTTAGATGTTCCCACTCACCCCATCCCATCTGAGGGTGACAAAAATTAAGAAAAAAAATAAAACAATATATTAAGACCATAAATAACGAAAACATAGAAAAATAAGAGATATTTAAATTTTTGTTATCTTGGGATACAAAGGGTTAAGGCGGTACGCAAGGCTGCTCGGCTTAGAAATTGTGTGACACAGAAAGAGACCGGCAATATGAATCGTGTGTCTTCTCAATACAAGGATTTTATGATTTAGACGCATATCCAAATGGAACGAACTGTACATTGGATAATTTAAAACGTTAAGTTATGTGTACTGAATGGGAAATTGAGGGTAAATGCACAGGAACATTTGCTTCAGATTAAAGATATAGAAGGGTGATTTGTTTTTCGCAGTTAAACGAACAGTTTTGGAGAGGATTAAGGTTTGTCAAAAATACACAACGAAAAAGTTTATTTGTACGTAGTTATTACTCTTTGTTTACGAAGTATCTGTGTTTTTGATAATAGCTTCGTTCCTATACATCTATCTAAAATCAAAGAATTTTATCAATAACATACTTTATTCAAAATAATTCAAGTGCAAGTAACAAATTAAAAACTGAAACTCTATATATATTCATCTTTATTATTTTTTTTAAACGTACATAAATATTAGATTTAAGGATGACTCTGAGGACAGTTAATTCTCTATTTACGTCACAATATTTATTTGACTGTCACAGCCCGTGCTCGTAGACAGACATTAAATAAGATTTTAAGTTGAAGCGAATGGTAAAAGTTAGGGGATCTGAGTTTCTTCTCAGAATAAAAGGAAAAGTTTGTAGTTGTACGTTATTAAAATCGATTTCTATTAGGGAGAAACTTACTAACATATCTTGAATATGGGAGAGTTCCGTTTTAATAAAGATGCTTTATATTAACTTGCTTGTGTGCTTTCATCGTATGCAATTTCTCATTAGAAAAATAAAGCGAAAAGTATCTTCTACAGAATCAAAATAAAACATGCTGCATCAAATAATATCATTTTTAAGAAGCAAAGCGACTAGAATTTTTGGCATAACAATAGAGATTCAAAGTATACAGATTATAACCAAATTTGCTTGAGCCTTTTGCTTGGTAGGGCCGTGTCCACCACACCCCCTAATTGTTACGCCATTGAAAATATCTTTAGGCTTCCTCTAATTTAATTATGAATTTCTTGAAACTTTTGTATAAAAAATCTGAGAATTTTTCATTTATGTAGAACCTTCTACGTTTGTTTTTTTAAAGATATGGCGCTAATTGTAAAAAGTAGTTATCATATCAAAATAGGTTGTATTAAGAACCTTATTTTTTATTTTTCTTCGTTTCTTTGAATTCTGCCACAAAACTAGAAATAGAATTCAATAAGAATACATGTTGACTTCCTCTTTCATCAAGTTTGATTTCTCTTCAAGACGTTATGTAATCATCCATCGAATACTTTCATTTGCATTTTTACGAAGCGATGTTGTCTTACGTCCTTTCATTGATCCATTCTGTCCACTCCTCCATCCATTCAACATTAATTTGAAACTTCTTTTATCGATTAACACATTTGAGCTCTGATGATGAGTACTTTCGTGATTGTAACTTATTTATTAATCGATGTTATGTTGTCTGACGTAGATTATAAAAGTACAGTGTGTCTGTAAAAGATTGTCGTCCCTCCTTAAGTTGAATTATTGCATTCCACTTGAAATTATACTTTAAAAAAGGTAACTAATGTGAATGTTAAATGTTTCAGGTGGAAGAGTGTTTTTGGTTCACTCAAGGCCTGCATTTGAGTTATTCACTTCTTGGTAAAGTATAAAGGTCATGGAAATGATTAAAAATGCAAATTACACACTAGACAGTCGCAAATATTTTAATTAACGAAATCAAAAACTAATACCTACCGTATTTGTGTGAACAAAACCAATCAAGGTTGAAGTGATAAGACACAGAGCACACCTCGTTTTTATCATTGTGTACACAAAAGTTTACACACACGTTCCACACAAAAGTTTGATCGGTAGGTGTATTTTTTTAGTTTGTCACCTTAGCACACATTGCTCACAATTATTTTAAGCGCATTTTTATGTTGCCAAGGGTACAGAAAAAAGTTATTAAATAAAAAAATTCAAAGAATTAACTTGGCGCCACGCTAGTAAATTGATTCGCTCAGTAATTCGCGCACTTAATTACAATGTCTCATTAGAAGATTGTTGCGATTATTTCCCGTATAATTTAAAACGGTGTAATTTATTGTAACAACAACTGTAATATACAATTAAAAGTTAACGCCTTCGTATTACGTTCTGCATGCCAACTTAATTTTTAGTTCGACTAATCACGACGGGTTACCGTGAATGACTGACTGTACGAATTTAACTTTTGATAAAGGCGGGAGTGACGTATGATATGGAATTGGCATTAAAGTATGTAGTAAAAATTCCCAGCCATTAATTCAAACCTCGATGGGAATACGTGCTGATAATTTCCCCGCACGACTCATTAACAGTGGCGTAAAGTAATTGTTGTAAAAAGTAAACAGACAAGCGCATATGGGACTGGGTATCTGAAAAATAAAACCTGTTTTAGCACTAAATAAATCCCCCCACCAAACTACTGTATCTTTTGCATATTTTTTGTACAAAACTATTCATAAGGTAAACAATTTCGAGTTCGAACCAGTGGCGTTGATGTGTCACATGTTAACTATTCATAGACCACTTATTGTTTGGAAGAATCCAACACTTATTTTGATTAATTCCATCTGGTTGTTTCCTGCTATACATTATTGAGTAATAAATTCGATTTGACCTGGCGATTTAATCTTTAATGTGTGTACCTACTCGAACCGCGAACCATTATGAAATAATGCTTTTCGAATATGTGTGTAGGTATGTTTCATCACCAGACAGTGATTTTAAATTTTAATGTAATCCATAGTCTAATGTGACTTCGCTAAATATACTAGCGTGACACACTGTGTGTATTTATAAGTTTGCTTCGGAAACTCGCGGTTCATGCTTCTACATTGTAGGTCAAGGTCATTACTGTGGCTCCTGAACGTGACCAAGGTTTGTAATTATTATTATGGAACGTTAGAAGCAGATCTGATGTCAAGTTGGATCTTTTTTTCCAGATTAGAAGACATACCTAATGTATTATGCATGTTCTACGTTATAAATAATTATGAATGACTTTTTAACATCCGTCGTCGCCAGCTTCTCGGTTGCAAAACAAAAAGTCACATTAGTACTTTCAGTTTGGTTACAGTTAGGTCAAGATCAAGATAGATATTGAAATATTTAATTTGTATCGAGATATTCGTAGGAGAACGCAAGGACCAGTCAAGCTCCGTTCAAATGGTCGACTTTCTTTCAATCAATTTTAACTGAACTGTTTGGAAAAAAATAGATTGATGACATTTTATATTTTGCCCAAGGCATGTGCAGTTGACTTCCTAATGAATAAAGTTTAATAAAATGAAGCCACTAAGATCTCCTAACTATGAAGAAACCAAGTATCACCTTAACCACCGTTTAGTTTTCTATGCAACTTCCTTTAGTACTATTTCCATGTTTTTCCAATTGCCTGATGGCCTCAAAAAAATTCGGCAACTCTGCAATATATTGTTCAAAAGCTTCACCAGATGCTCTCCTCTGAGATGCTATAAGGTAGGTGCCTTAATTCTATGAACCCACACTATGCAACAGCAAACTTATTGGACTTTCTTGGCATAAAACTAAATTAAAAAACTAGTCTTCGTGAAACGTAGTAGGCAGTTTTTATTGTTCTCATGTCGGTACGTTAACAAATACTGCCCTTTTTCTGTTTTACGTAAAAGATTACGTGTTTATTCAAAAATGCCTTGCAACCTCTTTGCTCTTAATCTATCTTTAATAAGAAAGAACTAAACAAAAAATAAAATTCTACAGGAAACTAGTTTTTGGAGGCATATTTTGGATTTCGGCTAGGCAGAGTCGGATTAGGACAATTGAGCGCCCTAGGCTGATAACAATTTGGTGTCTATACAGGATGACATTGATGCAAAGTATTACACGATAGAGGACCATAAAATAATAAAAAAGGTCTTATACACTAATGTATGATTTGTTTTCCATGATAATGTTGGAAAAAAATTTTAGAAAATTTATTTCTCTCCAATATCTCATAACAAAAAAATCGCTACTTGATCGACATGAGCTTTAAAAACAATAACAAAGAAAAACAATGGTACTTCGCTCTAAGGAATGTGTTAAATTGATGGCCTTGTTCTTGGATACACTTTTCCAATCTTCGTGTTAACGATTGATTGCAGCTTTGATATATGCTTGGATTATTACGGAATCTATCAGCAGACTCTATAATTCTGTTCCATAATTGCTTTTCACCACTCTTCACTCTTCATTTTTTATAAACACCCCAAAATGAAAAATCGAGAGGATTAAAGTTGGGACTACGAACTGGCCATATTGTAAGGCCCCACGACCAATCCATCTATTTCTAAATCTTCTTTGCAAAAATTCTCTTGCTCTTCGAGAAAAGTGAACTGACGTCCTGTCATGCATGTAGTACATTCTTTGAATAATGTTCTGTGGGACATTATCTAATAAAATGTTTAGTTAATTTTTCAAAAAAAATCGATAGAGTTTGCCTGCCAATCAATTGGGCAATCGAAATAGACCAATTAGGTAATTGTCGATTATACTTGCCCACACATTAATAGAAAACCCATACTGGTGGTTCCGTATTATGGTTTGATGAGGGTTTTCTTCACTCTAATAATGCATATTGTGAAGGTTTAAAACACAATCGTGACTAAAACCTGCTTCATCGTTGAACAAAATTAATGAAAGAAAATTTTGCCCTTGATTTCGCAACCACTCGCGATATTGCACACGGGGTAAATAATCCTGTTCTAATAGGTGATGAATCTTTTTTGGAAATGAAAAGGGAGTGAAGAAGCTGTTCTTTGAGGATTTGTCTAACTGATTCACTAACATTCCGTGTAGCTGAACTTATTTTTCTGGTGCTTATTCTCTGATTATCTTCTATTTGCAAAGCAGCTTCTTCGTTTTCAACAGTACGATGAGTTCTGGTAATCCCACTATTAACTTTCGCTTCTTTGAACATTAGGAACATGTCTTAATGGATATTTTTCTCGATAGATACGTTGAGCTTTGGAAAAATTTCATCGAGCTTTGCCATAACACATAATCATGTCCCTGTTTTCTTCAAATGTGTAGAGAACTATTTTTAAAAGCAATTTCTGAAATATCTTCGAAAAGCTTAAAATCCTCCTTTTTGAAAATCTTCAATATTAAAAAAAAAAATTGAATCTAGTAGGCGGATGCTTACAAACATTAAGAACTAAAATTATTATTAAATTAACAAATCTTTTTAAATTATAGTGCGTAGTTAGGTATTTACATGAAAAACGTTACCTTCTGAAAATATTTCCCAGTAACTTAATATTTTGAGATTTTCGAAATTGAGAATTTTCAGTTGTTGAAGATATTTCAGAAATGAATGAAGATAGAACAGATTTTTTTTGTAAATTAACCGTTTTTGTATCTTTTATAGTTTACAAGTTCCCTACGGTGCACCTTCAATTAGTTATAACCCCGTATAGGTTTAGTCGGAATGTATATGCTAGAAATTAATTTTAATCGAAAGAAAAGTGAATAATTTAACAGATATGTGTAGGTATAATGGACGCTGGTACCAATGTCCTATAGGGCGTCTTAGTTTTAGCCTAGTCAGCCTAGGTAAGGATTTCCGTTAGGTAACCAAGACAAATCTTGGGACTCTCACGTAAGCTGTGGTAGTTGCCGCTCAATTTTAGAAGGGTGGATGCTGGGGAACCGAAAGGCAATGCTCTTTGCAATTCTTATGTCTATTTTGGATCTCCGATAGGTAAGAATTTCCGAGAGGTAACCAAGACAAACCTTGGGCCCCTATAAGTTGTGGTAGTTGTCGCTCAACTTTAGAAGGGTGGATGTTGGGTGACCGAAAGGCAATGATTTTTCCAATTCTTGTATGTAATTTGGATTTCCGAAAGTTAAGGTTTTCCAACTTTAAAAGGGTGGATGCCGAGTGACCGAAAAGTAATACTTTTTGCATTTCTTAGATTTATTTTGGATTTCCGATAGGTAATCAAGACAAACCTTGGGGTTCTCAAATCAAGACAAAACTTGGGTAGTTGTCGCTCAACTTTAGAAGGATGGATGCTGAGTGACCGAAATGCTTTTTGCAATTCCTAAATCTACCCAACCCTGTAAGTTGTGGTAGTTGTCGCTCAATTTTACCCTCGCGTAAGTTGTTGTAGTTGTCGCTTAACTTTAGAAGGGTGGATGCTGGATGATCGAAAGACAATGCCTTTTGCAATTCGCAGAAGCTAGAGAGAACCTACCAACTATTATACAATTCCTATTTTTGTTTAATTGACAATTCACGCTTTCTAAAACGAAAAGATGATCGCAATAGCGTCATTTACTCAGTTATTGCTTCATTTACTCAATTATTGTTTTAACGACGATCGCAATTCCATTTAATTAGGTACCCATTCCTATATAGCTTCCACAAGAAACTATGTCAACAGTAATGTTCTATATGTTGTAATGATGGGAGACTACATTTGGGGTTTAATTTACAATTACTTGTTAATTTAAGTTTACTCTTGTAATCTTTGAATTAATTATTTGTTAATAGAATTTTGTTTTTCTTTCGTTAATAGTTAAAATTAAATCTTTCTATCTTATTAAAATTTTGAAAAAGACATTTCTTTTCTCTGTTTTTTTACCGACACAATGAAGAGATATTTATTTATATATTTAATGGAGCTTAAACACCAATAAATTAAAATAAGCTTGATTGAATTTTGGTACATAGTGATTATCTGCTGGATTTTGTTTGCTTTGTGAGCGACAAATTGTGCTGCAGCGACAAATTCTTTTTGCGAAGAAGAATGTGGGCGTTTTTCCTCCAGAGCAATTTTTAAACTTTGATTCATGTTTCCATAGACCTTTCCATTTTTATATTAGACCCCCTCGGCATATACTTAATAAGCAAAATTCCTTCAGCATTCCAGAATGCAGTTGACATATTTTTTTGCAAAAAATTGTATTTTGTTCTGTTTTGATGGTTTTTATGCATGAATCCCGTTTAGTGGAAGGATTCCCGGTGATAATTTGAAAAAGAAAGTTCCTGTCTCGTTTCGACGCATCCAAAGTTTCCTGAGCAATTTCTTTTCTGACCAGTTTTTGCTCTGGTGCAAACAATCCGGGAATCACACCTTTTTGATACCCAAATCGCCATGCAGATAAACGACCTCATTGCCAATAACACAGACTTTGCGATGTTTCTTCTTAATTTCACTCATTTTATTAACAAATAAACCTTCGCAAATCTCTGTAAACTGCATAAATTAAACATAACTTATCACAGTACTTCTAAATGTCACAGTTTTTAATAATTGATTTGATATCGTCGTCCTTTTGTTTCATGGCTTGGTAGATAATATAAAAATACACCCTTGTATATTTGAGTGTTCAAATTAAGCCAAATCATTTACGGAATATAGTGCACATTTTTATATGTTGTTTTATATGTTTGGGTAGACAGGGTTTTGGAGATGAGGTCTTTTTTGTTGATGGAAACTTGATTGGGATAAAATTTTAAAAATTCTTGCAATTTGAGCTGGTTCCATTATTTCATTATTTTTACATTTTCTCTGATTCGTAATAGACTTATGAAAACAAATTTTAAACGAATTTAACATTTCATGAAATTCTAACTAACTAAAAATATGCTTTTATTAAAAATCATGCAGTATTTTTGCTTACGTGTTCAGCCGAAACTTATTACACATTTAACTTTCAAGTATTTTAATGAAACCTTCAAGCTCCAAAATATACAATACGGCTTTATGTCATTCCAGTAATCAAGAAATAAATCATTCTAATTTCATTCGTTTTTTTTCAAACTTCGAAGGTGAACTATGAATAAAGATAAATGCAGCCTTGTTTTCTCTTTAGATTTTAATTAATAGACCGTAACTGTCTGGCAATTAACAAGAAGTGGAATTTAATAAAAAAAACAGTCACAAAAAAGTGTTTTTAAAATTCCTTTTGGCGTCTTGTAAACTTTGATGTAATAGAGCAAAATAGTGCACAATTCATAAACAAAAAAATATTAAATACCTATACATTTTTATTAAAGCTAAGATTTATTGGACAAAGGAAAGAATTTTGAGAAGAACTATTACCTTGTGCACTGAAATAAAACAAACAAAAAAGCATTAAAATCACTCAAACTCAATTTATGTCTTACCAGTACCATTATCAGCTAATAACAACTTCGATACGCGTGCATAAAATGAAAGATTATGTTCTAGGGCATTAAAGGTTGCTATAGTTTCAGCCAGGTTAATATAATACAAACACAAAGTTTTTCACCTAAATTTATTTTCATTTACAATGAAAGAACAATCATTAAAAGTCACAGTAATGGAAACACTTTTCCCATCTAATTGTAAGGTATTTGTTATTGAAGACTCTCCAGCTAGAAGTTTCGCAACTTTATTTTTGGATGCGATACTGTTTTCTAATTATCCTTCCACAACACTTGCTACTCCTCCTTCCACAACACTTGCTACTCCGCCGCCATTTCTCGTTAATGTAGTCATACCAGCCCCTGCATCTGCTAGTAAGGTGGCTGACGTTTTTCGCAAGCAATGCCCTGTGTAAATACACAGGTCGTGTCGGCATCTTTCAAATTTAAATATATTGGCATAGGTACATTTTGAAAGATTCCAAATGTACTTTTTCCAATAGCCTGAGCATAGCAGCGGGCGTTTCTACAATTTACAAAATACCTCCGTAACACACAGCATTGTGACCGCAATGATCCATATTTTCTTATTAGCTTCAAAGAATTCATTGTTTCTTCATCAATAATAATACGTTTCTTGTTTGTTTTCGTTTCTGGTATGGGCCGTCCTTGAGTTTTGAATCATCCAAGGCCTTAGAACTTGATTGAATCTGCAAAGAAATAGAAGAGGAGTCTCAACGAAAAGATTAGGCCGAAGATTTCACGTATTTCATATGACAATTAAGGGGGAAATTAACAGAAATCATTTGAAATTTAGAAAGCGACAAAATTGTCTAAAATACCCGGTTGCTCAGTTGGAGAGGAGTCTAAGGTGCCGCAAATATTTAAGACGAGTACATTGTGGAGACAATGCCACGATAATTTTGGACGTCGAAAAATATTTTACATTATCCACTGCAAAATAAAAGAAAACGAAGACTTTTATACAGACAACATTGAGGACGTTCCTAATGATGTAAGATATAAAAAAAAGCGAAATTCGAGGGCAAGATATTAGTGTGATGCGCCATTTCGGGAACTGGTATTTCAAAAGCTTACGTTAGGGGTAAAGCTGTAAATGCAGACATTTCTATTAGAAGATGCCTTCCTAAATTGGGACATTTTATTCAAACACAACATGTTCATGATAATATTATGTTCTGGCCGGATCTGGCATCGTGCCATTATGCAAGATTGGTTAAGGCAACAAAATATCCCATGTGTATCTAAAGAGGATAACCCTTTGAATGTTCCCCAGGCCCGTTCTAAAGAAGAGTTTTGGGCTTTGCTCGGTAGAAGAAAAGTGTAATATTATTATTATTATTAAAAACTCCACAGCTATCGCCGATTAAGGTGCATGCCTCTAAAATCAAATTGTCTGCCTACTGAAAAATTATTTAAAATAGTCAGTGGCTATATTTTTTATTTCATTGATGGAACAAACACTAATGTCAATCTTGTCCGATATTTCATTAAGAAGACTATCATTATATAAATTGGTGATCGCTTTAGTAAATTGGTACGGGATTTAGGACACCTTAGGACATAATTTGATCTGGTATTTACTGGTGCTCTAAAATTAATTTGTGACAATAGAAATTCTTCTTGGATCACATTATTAAGTAGCTTATGCACATTGCGGAAACAATTCTCCTGGTCACTAAACTATCATAATTGAAACATTGTAATAGTTCATTATAGTTGGTAGATAAAGGGAAAACGCCAGTCACCTTAAAGATCATGTATTTTAAAAATCTTTTTTGAATATTTTCCAGCAGATTTTTCTGATAACTGTAATATGGAAACCATACCAAGGAGGCGTACTCAAGGACTGATCTCACCATTCCGAAATACAATGTTTCAAGGGCCTTAAGATTAGTAAAATCAAATTATGAATCCTAACATTTTTAGACCTCTGGTAATAGTCTGCCTAATATGTCACTCAAAAGTGAATTTACAATCAAATGACATTGTTCAAACCTGTCAAGTTGGTCTTGTAAGAATTGATAGTCACTTCTATTCTCTATGGATTTAAATATTTTTGCATCATCAGAGAACAATAAAATATCGCTATTGATTACATCAGTTAAATCGTTAACGAAAATCAAAAACAACAAGGGGCCGAGATTCGAACCCTGTGGTACACCCGAAGATAGTACATAAGGAGACGACTGAAAACTGTTAATGACTACAAATGATTGCCTATTCCTCAAATAGCACTCCATTAATGCGACTAACTTTTGAGGAAAGCCCTATGTTAACAATCCCCGAAGGAGAATTTCGTGATCTACGCAGTCAAATGCTTTTTCAAAGTCTGTATATATGACATCAACTTGCCCTACTTTGTCCAAATGTTTGGCTACAAACTGGGAGAAATGACATAAGTTAATAACCGTAGATCTACCTGCTCTAAATCCATGCTGACGGGGACTAATAAAATTTTTAACAGCCGAATACATATTCGAATAAATAACCATTTCAAACATTTTTCCAAAATTGTTAAGAATTGCTACTGAACGATAATTACTAATATTAGTCACCTTTTTTATGAATAGGAATGATTTTCGACTGTTTCCAAATGTCCGGAAAGGTTGCAGTTTTGAGGTACAAATTAAAAATTAGGCATAATGTATTTGCCAATACTGCAGCACAATCTCTTACAAAGAAAGATGGGAGATCATCACGACCGGCAGTAAAATTGTTTTTTAATTTTTTACATGCTGTGGAAACTTCTTCTTTAGTAACATTATCCAGATTACAGTTGTTAAGCATATGATAATCATATGAATTTTTTGTCTCGTTATGCTCATGCAGGCTCTCCGATATATTAAAGACTCTGTTAAAATAAATAGCAAAACCCTCAACTATTTCTGCATTTCCTCTAAGACTCTGAGAACCGTGAAATATTTCGGATGGCAAAGTGCCTCTGTTTGTTTTCATATTAATAAGTTTCTTAAGTGTAAATTTAAATAAAACAATTACAGTTTGTATTATTTGAAAAAAATTTCTCAAAATTTTTGTTAAGTACGTATTAATAAAGGTGTGTAGATGATTATAATATGTAAGATTAAAAGCGACTGAAAGGGAAACCAAATTAATTATGCAATTCAGTCTAATTCTAAAATACATCTACATTTATGACGGGGCATGAATTTTGCTGACATAACCACTCTTAATGATCTATTATTTCCTGTTTTTGCTTTATTAAAGCTATATTTAATTCTAAATATATTCTGAACTTTATACTTTATGCAAGGGTGTACGAAACAATAAATTAAATATACATAAGGATTATTTAAAAAAGGTAGAGAAACAACTACGTGTGTCTCGTAAGGCACATGAGAATCAGAATTAGATGCGCGATAATTTACGTATATTTACATATTTATGAGTAAGCAGTTTGTCTTTCTTTTCCTCAAAATAGAGAGGGATAGACTGATGTTTTGAATTTTGCCATGGTCTTTCATATGTACTTAAATATTTATAAGGATGTTCTGGTCATCATAAGATACCGTTTTGATCATAAGTAACGTACCGTATAGAAAATGAGGAACCAGTTCAAGAAATAATAAAGCAAAGAATGGAGCAAGGAATCATTCTAATTTTAAAACTAGTATAGATTTACACATACATCTATTTGTGTAAGCAACACAAACAGTTTTGATCAATTGCCAAATTTGAATTAGGTGTGCCTGAATAACGTTTCATCGTTCAGTGAACGTTCTATCAGTGGGTAGGCAATCAATGTAGCAGTTCTTGACAGTGTAACATATTACTTAAGGGGCAGCCTTGCAATTATAACTCAATATTAATATCCTAACGTGCAGTGTTGCCAATTCGTGGAAATTCTTCGATTCATAGTAATTTTTAAAGGGTTTGTGGAATTGTTTAAAATTAAGAAAATTTCGCATGCTTTAAATAAGAAAAAAAAGGAATTAATTCTATTTAATTTTTTTGGAGCTTTGGAAGATATTTACTTTTATCCTCAGGGCGAAAATTTGTAAACTTATCGAACTGAAGACATTTTCTCTCAAAAGTAAAATATCAATAAATTATTTATTAGTCAGGTCACTCTTTAAGAAAAAAAAATTAATTGTATTTGTTTTGAGTGGAAATAATTAATTATAAATAAAGTTAAATTATTCATTTTAATTGCTAATACTGACACTAAATAGTAATCAAATATGTAAAATAAATTTCCACGAATCAATTAAATGTGGCGTAGACGACCAATACTAAAGTATCATTAAAATTTAATATCCAATTTAAAATTATAATTTTGTTGCATAGCTGTAAATTAATGAATTGAATAAAGGTATCAGAGCGAAACGAATGATGTTTCCAGATGCCTTCATTAGAAAAACATGAGCTGCAGCAGTTTTGTAAACCTACTTTTAACGATTAACTATCGAGACAGATTAATCCAGTTCGCTATTATAATTACAAAGATTGAGGATTTAAAGCAGAAAATTGCGGGTTACCGTTAACTATGCGTGGTAAAAGCTTCAGTTTTTCTGTTAATAAGAGAATTGAGTGTAAACTATTTTAATTAAGATGTAAATCAAGTGAGATGAAATGTAATATTATTTACGCACTAACGTACATACAACGTTCTAATGATGGTGAGTGGAAAGTAATTAATCAATAATCACGTAATAAAAAGGAAATTTCTACTTCAGCTCATTACGTTTTATCCAATGATTAAAATGCAAAATATTTATACAGGCTGTTTCGTAACTTAATGAAAATAAATTAAACAATGAGAGGTTGCATGAAAATGAATAGAATGAACCATTTTTTGTTGAACAAAGTGTTATTAAATTTTCGAGAAAATAAATAATTTCGTCGAACGGGTAAACCGTTTGAACGTCTCTGGTTTAAGTTTATGATGTTTACGAAGAATATGAGTGATGTAACTTATTGTTAGTCATCGCCGGCCGGGCCGGGTAGTTTGAAGGTGTACATTGAGGTGGTTGCACGGAAATTTATTGAAAAAAATGGCAGAATTTACAAATAGTGAGATTGTTGACATGGTTCTAGTGTACGTTGAAAGTGGGCAAAACGCATTAGGGGCAAGGCGTTTGTATGTACAGGGTGGGCCAAATTCGACACTTTTAATAGGAAACTCCTATTTTTAGACGAGTTAGACAAAAACTGACCTCGGTCCCTGGAGCTCGATTTTTAAGACAAAATTAATGGTGAAAACCGCGTTTCGATATTTTGTACCGTTTAGGAGCTACAGGGCGTTTTTCAAAATTCTACAATTTCTAAAAACCTTCATAACTTTTTTGTTTATGAAAATTTTTGATTTCAATAAAAACTTCTTTAAGGCACTTTTTCATGCAGAATTCATTGCTCTAAGTTATTTTTTTCCAAAGTGCTCAATTTTTGAGATATTGGCAAGAACTTTGATTTTTTATATGGAACACCCTATATATTTTTACATTTCTGAAAAGAGCATAAAATTCTATTTATAAAAATATAAAGCACTTGATATTTTATTCAAAAGATTCTTGAGCAGTAGAGCTTTCATGTTTTAATTAAAATTTTGATGGTTATTGCAGCATTCAAGTAGGCTGTGGATGATGGTAGCTAAATATTTTTTAAAGATTTATTGAGCCATGAAAAAATATTACTTTATTTTTAATAAATATAACGAAGTTATAATGAATAAATACTAATGTAATCGAAATTGCACAAAAATTACATAAAGTATCAAATTGTCGGCCATTTTGTACTGAACATAAATGATTTCGTTTTGTTATAGTTTGAGCTGACATCACCAATTCAAGGACTGGTAGTGATGCATTTTTCTTATTCAATAAGGTCAGAATCTTCGTTTCTTTAAAATTCGTAATGAAGAAGTTCTTGCTAAGATGTTTGCTCCAACTTGCGTCGGTCATTTTCAATTTCTCCCAAAACTATGATCTCCTCTAATTCCTTATTTCCGTTTTGAGATTCATAATTTTTAGTTTTTATCAGTTTAAATGATTAAAAATTTATTAAATTGTTTTTAAATCTCAAGAATATATCTCTGAAGGATCGTCATCTTTCAGGATACCACTCATGGTAAAAATTAATCGCTGCTTCTGAATTTTCACCAATTTCTATAAAACACTTTAACATTTAATATTAGTAAAGAAGACAGTGGTTTAGAAATAACAAATCAAGAAAGTAAATATAAATCAAAGAAGTTTATATCCTTAAATATAAATCAAAATAGATTGTATCCGTAGATACGTATTTCAGCAGCTATGCTGTCATCGTCAGTACAAACATTCACTTACAAGTTAAAGGCACTTCATGAAGTCTTGAGTTGATATAAATATTATAACATGTCGTATTTCTCGTAGTTTTCGTAAAAGTTTAATTATCTCCTTAAGTCTATTTTATAGAGATAGTAAAATTCAAGAGAAAAGCAAGTACTGTAAGAGATTGTGTCAAATTTTGATAGTGACCTACCATGAAGTTACAAAAACTTAAATCGCTTAGTTATCGTCATCCATAGCCTACTTTAATGTTGTAAAAATAATTAAATTTTTGATTAAAACTTTGAAACTCTATATTTCACAAACTGTTTGAATAAAATATCAAATGTTTTATATTTTTATAAATAGAATTTTATGCTCTTTTCAGAAATGTAAAAATATATAGGGTGTTCCATATAAGAAATGAAATTTCTAGCTAATATCTCAAATATTGAGCACTTTCGAAAAAAATAACTTGGAGCAATGAATTCTGCATGAAAAAGTACCTTAAAGAAGTCTTTACAGAAATCAAAAATTTTCATAAACAAAAAAGTTATGAAGGTTTTTAAAAATCGTGGAATTTTGAAAAACGCCCTGTAGCTCCTAAACGGTACAAGATATCGAAACGCGGTCTTCACCATTAATTTTGTCTTAAAAATCGAGCTCCAGGGACCGAGGTCAGTTTTTGTCTAACTCTTCTAAAAATAGGAGTTTCCTATTAAAAGTGTCGAATTTGGCCCACCCTGTACAGCATTTTCCAAACCGACATTTGCCAACCAGTGCCACATTTTTCTCTGTTGTGCAAAGAGCGAGGGATACTGGAACTTTAAGGGCACGTCGCGGAAGAGGTGGAGGACGGCAGCGTCCACAACGCATCCTAAACAGAGAAGAAGAAATACTTATCGAGGAACATCCTTCGTTAAGTGTACGTGATATTTCAAGACAAACGCGTTTATCGTCCTCCGTTGTTTGGCGTATTCTTCGCGAACAACAATTACATCCGTACCACATTCAAAGAGTTCAGGCTTTGCTTCAGCCGACTATGCTCTACGCCAGTGTTTGCCAAACTTTTTTACCTTACGGCACACAGGGCGAGGAGAATTTATTTTGCGGCACACCAAATAAAAATTCCAACAATAATAAATATATTTTATTGTTAGTATAAATAAAAATAAATAAATTCTTATTATATAGTAACAAATATAACACAATAATAATATTATTACTAGTGAGAAGGATGCAATTGACTTTGTGAAAGAATTTTGTCAAAACGCGGCTCTAAATTAGATAAACAAACACGTAACTCCTCATCTACCGTCTGTAATCGTTCTCGTTTTTTGGATTTTATTTCCGTAAGCGCCGAGAAACCGAATTCACAAAGATACGATGATCCGAAGGGCAGCAGAGATTTAACGACTGTAGTAGCTAATTGAGGATATTGGCTCCAAAGCGAAATCCAAAATTCTGACTATTCTAACACAGAAAATGAGGCTTTGCGCATAAGATCGTTTTTCAAATCAATTAAATTTTCTTCTTCTGTTAATGTTAAATGTGTACAATCGCAACTTGCGAAGGGATTGATGACCCATTCGTACATTTGATAATCAAGTGATGGAAAATACTTAGAAAATGATGCAGAGAGGTTTTCTACTGTCTTCTGCACTTCTGACAAAATTTTAAATTTGTTTGGAAAAGCCTCTACGCCTGGAAAGCAATCGAGCTGCGAGTTTTTAACTTTTCTGGTCTACAGTTCTAATTTGTCACTGAAAGCCTTTAATTTGCCTGTAATTGTAATGATATTTTCGTTCGCTCCTTGCAGACTCAAATTTAAAACGTTCAATTTCTTAAAAAGATCGTTGAGAAATGCTACTTCCAGCCACCAGTTATCATTGTTAAGGATTTCCACATCGAAGAAACATATTATTTCAGTTCGCAAAGGATAAATCGTGCGAGCACTTTTCCTTTGGAGAGCCATCGCACTTCTGTATGGAGTAGTAAACACTTAAAATCAGAATCCATAGTTTCACATAGCGATGCAAAAAGTCTGCAATGCAGAAAATGTGATTTTATGTAATTCACCACTTTAACGACGTTATTCGTCGTTTTCAGGAGACTATCAGGTAAAGACTTTGACACCAAAACTTCGCGGTGAATCATGCAATGGACAATTTTAACTTGTGAATTTTTTTGTAATACATGAGCCACGAAGCCTTTTCTTCGACCCTGCATGGATGGAGCGCCATCAGTGCAAACGTTAATACAAGTTTGCCACTGCATCCCTCTCAATATGACATTTTGGTTTACCAGGTTAAAGACATCTTCTCCTGTCGTTCGTTTTTTCAATTCGCAGCAAAAAAAAAACTGACTTATAATTTTACCATCTCTGATGATTCGCAGAAATGAAATTAGTTGAGCTTTGTTGCTGATGTCTGTGCTTTCATCGATTTGTAAGGCCCACAAGTTTTCGAGTTCAGTTTTTGCTTCTGTGAAATGTTCGCGGAGTTGATTATTAATGTCTCGCGAAATGTTTTGGATTTTACGAGAAATCGTCCGAGCTGACAAAGGAATGGTTTTAATTTGTTTGACGGCTTCATCACTAATCATTGTGCCAACGGCGATCTCCAAGGCTGATAAAATAATGTTTTCGGCATCAGAATGTGGTTTTTTCTTCCTTGCCAAAAGCTGGGCTATCTTATAACTAACGATTTGAGTTTTCTCGGGAATCGAGTGAAATTTCTTCAGCCTTTTTGATTGAATTTTTAAATTATTTTTTAGCATCTCAAAGTATTCTTTCGGTTTGTCCTTATGTTGTGGATGATTAGTTATTAAATGACGTTGAAGTTTACTGGGTACCATCGATTCACTTGAGAGCGTTGTTAAACAAATCACATAAAAAGGAACCGAGTTGTCTTTTTCCGATAATACAAAACCATATTGGATATAATTTTCATCATATTTTCGTTTTGATGAGCTGGATTTTTTATTCTGGTATTCGTTCTGTTTGCTACGACGCTCCTTTTCATTTTTCTGAGGTTTCAATAAAAATTTATCCATGTTTAAAATATTTTTTCTTCTCTAAAAATTGATTCTCCCTGCTCCGTCATCCGTCACCCGGTGTACGATTTTAATTGTAATAAGCCACACGATTGGTCAAAATTTTACCACTCAAAAATTTTAAATATTTTTGACCAATCGCGTGGCAATCACAATTAAAATCGTTCGTCGGACGACGGAGCTGTAAGAACAATGCTTTATTTACCTATATTTTTAAATCTTTCATGACGGCACACCTGGAATTTCTCGCGGCACACAGTTTGGCAGACACAGCTCTACGCATACGATTTTGTCGTTGGTTACTGCATAAACAACAGGCAAATGCGAATTTTGTTCATAATGTCCTGTTTACCGACGAAGCTATTTTTACCAGAGATGGGGAGTGCAATTTTCGCAACATGTATTTGTGGGCTGAGGAAAACTCTCACGCAATTCGCTGCGGCCATTTCCAACAACGGTTTTCTGTTAACGTGTGGGCAGATATTCTAAACGGCAATTTAATCGGCCCGTTCGTTTTGCCGAACCGTTTAGATGGTCTCCAATACTTAAATTTTCTACGAACTAATCTACCGGAACTTTTCGAGAATGTGAACTTAAATCTTAGAGCAACGATGTGGTTTATGCACGATGGGGCTCCACCTCATTCTCGACGAGAAGTACGTGCTCATCCCGAAGAATTTTTTCCTGGTAGATGGATTGGAAGAAACGGGCAGATCAGGTGGCCTGCACGTTCACCTGATCTAAATCCGCTAGATTATTATCTGTGGGGACACGTAAAAGCGTTGGTATACGAAGAAGAAATCAACACGTTCCAAGAATTGAACGATCGTATTAACACCTCATTTCTCTCTGTTCGACAACAAAACATGCTTCATAACGTTTGTGAATCATTACTTCGCCGGGCAGATTTGTGTTTACGAGCGGCCGAGGGAAGGAATTTTGAACACTTATTGTGACTCAGCCGGCACTGAGCCAGAGATTCTAAACATTTGTCAATGCGTTATCAGTTGAGGGTAAGTTTTATTTTGTTTTTATTTCCGTTTTTATTTAGATGCATTTATGCACACATCTCATGTCCAACACGCCGTTATTTTTTTTTTCACGAAGTTGCGAAACACCTGTATATTTATATTTACAAAAGAATTAAAATTAGGACTTGTTAATACATAGATTTAAATTATTTTCGTGTTGTAGTGATTTATTTGTTTAGCAGGTGTTCAAAGTGGTCAGGTAAATATTTTGGAATACGAAGCCCAACCTGATCACGTCAATTCCGTTTAAAGGTCAAGTTTACGTTGACGTCGCGCGTACCAATCATAAAGTTATAAAACACTTTTCTGACTGTATTTATTTCGTTCATCTGGTGTTCTTTCTTGACCAGGTACGTGTTGTCATTTTGGGACTAATTTTTCACTAATTATTGCTGAAAAACTAATACACAGAATCACCCTGTATGCAGGTGTGCTTGCATTTGTTAACCTAAACAGTTTATTTTCTGAATGCTGTGAACGTATATGTGAGCGTTGAGTATAATTATGTAGTAAACGGTTTTTGTAATGCAATACTGAGGGGTGATTTTTAATATCTACGCTTATGGAGCCAATAAGGGTACCATTCTCCCCACACGATGACTTCGTATTTTCAAATAGATTCCACTAAAGGGTGATGTACCGTTATCTTTTATCGATCTCTTATATATTTCAACATATCTTGCAGAAACTTTTACTAAAATATATCCAAATATTTACTGATAAATATTGTGAATCTAGTTTAGATTTTTTGCGTTTAATATATTTAACGTTCGAGCAGTTTCTTTCTTATGCACACGCAAGTTGTAATAAATTATAACTGTAGGCTCGACACTGTATCTCATTTGCGCACCAACACACCCAACATCAAATATAGGCCAAACCCGCAAGAGCATTGTGTGGCGTAGATCGATTCAACGTCCAGCCATTTATGTACGCACGTGTGCACGAAGTCGCTTCTTCAGACAGTTTAACCTCAGTGAAAATTTCTTCTTGATTTTTCTATACTCAAATATGCAGGGTGCCTCATAAGATATGGAAAAGATTGAAAGGGTAGCTAGGGAAGATTAAAATAAAGCTTTTTTCTTAGTTCGTTTTTGACCGAAAATCAATAACAATAAAGTGACAGCTTTTTAAATATCTTGTAAATTTACAGTCACTTATTGACTACCGTTGAAATGAATAAGGAAGAATTAGAAATAATATAACAGTTTGCTGTTACTTTAATTGTAATATGAACTTAATTGTCACTGTGTAAATAAACTGGTACTTAAAGTTAACTTGCGATTGAGAAACTGGGCCTTAAAGATAAACTTACGAGGGGTCGTTTTTGTATTCCCGCACTAGCAGTTGTCAATTTTAATGTAATTTTTCATTATATTTGCTTATTTTTTATTGTTTATTATTTGGTAATGAGTACACTACAGGAAAACCCCAAATAGTACCATACAAGTAAGCGGATTAATTAATTTATAACACGGACATAGAAGATAATATTAACTATTAACTAAGGTAAGTTACTTAATAATTAATTAAAATACTTGAAAATTTTTCAATAAACTAAATTTTTTTAAGGTACAGGGTTCTGATGAGGCCCAATAAGGCCGAAATACATGTATAAACTCTTTCCTAACACTTTCTATACTGCCAGTTACACAATTTTAATTAATTTTCATAATTTTCATCTGGCAAGAAAACTTGATTTTAAAATTATTACATAATCGAGTGAAAGTATTGTGTTGGCCATACATCGTTCTATGAATAGGAACATGCAGTAGTACTTGAGATCTGATATTATAGGTCGGAACATGCAGTTTAAAATCTGCTAGTATATCTGAAAAATCGATTACATTATTTAAGATCTTAAAGCAGAAAATTAGTTCGTGGTTCAATCTTCTTCTTTCACGAGATTTAAGGCTAAATTTATTTAACTTTTCTGTACAATTTAGTTCTTGGTAGACAGTATTATTTTGAAATAACACAAAACTCAAAAATTTCCTTTGTACACGTTCAATTCGCAAAACATAACATGCATAACGAGGACACCAAATGTCACAATTATATTTTAATAAACTACGTACAAGCGAATTGAATAAATACAGAAGGCATAAGGGATTATTGAAATCTCTGCATTGCCTTTTAAGGAATCCGGACATTCTAAACGCCTTTGCTATAATATGATCAATATGTTTATTAAAGTAAATCTTTTTGTATTAAGGAACAATCCTGTACACTGTTTGTTTCCGAGAACATTTTCAAGTCATCAGCGAACATTAAAATTTTACAATGTTTAAATACGTTTACAAGGTCATTTATAAATACAAGAAATAACATAAGTCCAACATGTGATCCTTGCGGTACTCCGGTAGAAACAGGGAAAGAATTTGAAATGAAGTGTTTTATTTTGACAAGCTGGTTTCGATGAGCTTTTAAGCCAACTCAACAGAGGATCATTAAATCCGAAGGACTTTAGTTTGTTATAAAGTATTGTATGATCTACTACTACTACTGGACGATACTCTGATGGCCGGGGTGGCGGGGGGTTGTCCGCAGGGGGGTGTACTGTCCCCTCTGTTGTGGAACCTCGTCATGGACGGGCTTCTGAGACGACTTAGCGGTGAAGGCTTTGATCCCTTAGGGTATGCCGATGATCTAGTCATACCCGTACAAGGGAAATTCAATAACACTGTCAGGGACCGAATGCAGGTGGCCCTGAATGTAGTAACAAGGTGGGCCGGGGAGGAAGGTCTGAGGATCAGTCCTCAAAAAACCACCATTGTGCCATTCACCCGAAGACGAAACCTAGAGGGTTTAGGTCCTCTGCGTCTTCGTACAAATGAGATAGTCTTGTCGGGGGAGGTAAAATACCTTGGAGTGATTTTTGACTCCAAACTTACCTGGAACCAACACTTAGACAAGATAATTAGGCGATCGATGACCACTTTCGCGGTGGCCAGACGAGCCTATGATAGTACGTGGGGATTAAAACCAAGAATGGTACATTGGATGTTTACCAGAATGGTTAGACCCACAATAACATATGCGACCTCGGTGTGGTGGCCCAAGGTCAAGCAGGAAACCGCCAAACTTAGACTGAGCAAGGTCCAAAGACTTGCTTGCCTAGGCATTACGGGGGCGATGAGCACAACGCCCACCGCTGCAATGGAAACTCTTCTAGACCTCCCTCCCTTACACATTGTGATAATGGGAGAGGCAAGACGAGAACTACACAGATTGCAGCATTCATGTCACCCACTTAATATAAGCACGGGTCATACAAGCATCGTTGGTAGCATAAGGGGTCCTCTACTCGATATGAGGACGGACTATATGGCCCCCAAAGGTAACACAAACCTGCTCTTCAAGATACAAATTAATGAATCTGCTGAGCATCGGGAACCTGAACAGAACTTTCCTCCTGGAAGCCTGATCTGGTATACGGACGGCTCCAGAACTGAGACTGGTGCTGGGTCTGGAATATACGGGCATAGACCAAAGGAGAAGTTATGCTTCCCTCTGGGACAATTTTCCTCAGTATTCCAAACGGAAATATACGCCATACTACAATGTGCGCGGGAAAATAAAAGGAGGGCTTACACAAATAAGCGGATCTTCATCCTAACCGACAGCCAGGCGGCTTTGAAGGCTTTGGTGAGTCCAAAGATCTTCTCCAAACTGGTGTGGGAATGTTTAAATGAGCTCAATGACCTTGCGGAATACAACTGCGTTACGCTGGTGTGGGTGCCAGGTCATCGGGGAATTATCGGCAATGAACGGGCCGATGAACTAGCCAGGCAGGGTGCGGATATGGCATATTTCGACCCTGAACCTGTCCTAGGTATAACCAAAAACGCTATTCGGGGCTTTATCAGTGACTGGATAAGCGAGGAACACAACAGATACTGGCTAAGCAGGCCAGGGCATCGCCATAGCAAGACCTTCATTAGAGGACCTTGCAGAAAGAGAGCTGCAGAACTTTTGCTTTTAAGCAGGGCGCAACTCAAGATCACCACGGGGTTGCTAACAGGACATCTGACTGTTAAGGAGCATCTGTGGAGGATCGGCAAATTCAATGGGGATCTAAATTGCAGACTCTGCAATGGAGAACCAGAGACAGCAATGCACGTTCTGTGCAGATGTGATGCGCTGGCAAATCGCAGGCAGCGCATATTCGGACATCTCATGATAGTTCCCGAAGATTTCAACACGCAATCAGTGAAAAACCTGTACCAGCTGGTGCAGGGGACATGCCTCACTGAATGGTTGCGGTAAAAGAACCAGAGCGAGCACAATAAGCCTAAATGGCTGCGGTGTCTCCGGTGCATTCTCTGTGGACGGGTTCTGGTCAAAAAAAAAAAAAAAATTGTATGATCAACACAATCGAAGACTTTTTCGAAATCAGTGTCGATTACCTCTACTTGTGCACCTCTTTCGAGGCTTTTAGAAATATAATTACAATACGAAAATAGATTTGTGCAGGTAAATCTCCCTGGAACAAAACCGTGCTGCTGCGATAAAATATAGTTGTATAATGCTGGCTTCAAGTTTTCCATTACTAGCGATTCCAGAACTTTTGCAAAAGTACAAAGCCCGGAAATTGGCCTGTAATTTTCAACATTAGAAGCATCACTTGTTTTGTGTACAGGTGTAATATAACTGGTTTTCCATATGTGAGGAAAGACGCCAGATGCAATAGAAAAATTAAAAATTATTGTTAACGGCAAGGCCAAAGTTGGACTACATTGCTTAATGAACAGTGGAAGCAAATTATTTGGGTCCAGCGAAGAAAGTTTATTAAATATGTCATCATAGTGTCAGATAATGTTTGAAAAGTTTACATTCATATTAATGATGCTCGCGTTATTTTTTTGCGAAGACATTTGACTACCCGAAGTTACATAAATCAGCAAACATGTTAGCTATTACAGTACCAATACTCGACGAAAAATTTTTGTAGTGCATTTTGCCGGGCATGCCGGCTGTATTTCTTTTGGTGTTAACATAGTTCCAAAATGATTTTAAATTATTTAAATTATTATTTCTGTTTAAGTTCGTTTATACATATATTATTTACGAAAGTAGCATGATCTACTTCAGTGGATGGATGCCTCTGTTTGAAGTCTCAAATCGCGGTAACGTTCAATTTTGATTGTGATTTGGAAATTTTATATTTTTTATATGCCTTATTTTTGGATTTCAACAGCTCTAGAGTATTATGACATATCAAGATGGATACTTATGTGTTTGTGATGAGTAAAAATACTTTGGTACAAAACATTCTCTGGCAAAATAAACTACATCGTAAAAAATATGAACAAAATGATCGACTTCATCCATTTCAAAGATATCGGACCAAGTTACAGATTCCAAGTAATCATTTGTTTCAATATAATGTCTTACTCGATATTCGTATCTCCAGTGCCCATTTACATTCAAATTTTCATGATAATTTTTTATTGGTAAGCTACTATTTAGAGCTGGATGATAAGTATCTAAATGGGCTAATGTAAACAATGAATTCTTAATAGCTAAATCAGGTGAGTTTGAGAATACTAGATCTAGGTAGTTTCCCACAATATTTACGATTTGATTAAATTGCGAAAAGTTTAGAAAATTGAACGTGTCACAAACTAATTCAGCCTTATATATTACGTTTCCATCCATTTCTAACTGACCCTCTTCATTAATTAACCATGTAATATTTGGTAAATTATAGTCACCTATAACGCAAATAACAGCATCAGGAAATTTTTCGGTAATATACTCCACAGATTGTAGATGATCTAGATATACATTTTCGTTGCTAGCTGGTGGGATCTAGATAACGCTGAATATATAGTCACAATTATTAATGAATATTGTTTCTTAATCACATATGCCTTGGTAACCATGTTTGACAATTTACAAAACAATTGCAATAGTATTAGTTCTAATATATGTCAGTTTGTATTGTCACGTATCAAAATGAACAAACTCGTATATCGAGCAGTTATAAAATATCCTAACAAAACAAGGAAAAGCTCCAAAAATTATTCGTGAAGAAATATTGGCTATATACAGGGATGATTCTCCTTCCAAGTCGACTATTTGTGAATGGTCAAAATTGTTTAAACCTGGTCGAAAATCACTGGATGATGATTCCCGTCCAGGTCGGCCTGTTGATGTGATCACTTCCGATGTTATTGAAAGAACCAAGTGTTTGGTACTGGAAGAAGCAAGGTTAAAGAAGCGACAATTAGCAGCTTTGTTAGGAGTTTCGGAAACCACTTTCCAAAATCCTACACGAATACCTTGGAATGACAACAGTGAGGTGCGAGATGAGTTCTACGAATACTTTTGCCATTCCAAATGCATGTCAGGATGGAGACGTGCGAAGAATTTTTGGCGCTTTGTGAAGATGAACCAGATTTAATTATCAATCGAATTGTCACCGGAGATGAAATTTGGGTTCATTGTTTTGATCCTGAGTCGAAACAAGTATTGATGCAGTGGCATATTAAGGTCTCCAGCCCTCCCAAGTAGTTTAAAGTCACCCCTTCTGCAGGAAAAATAATGGCAACTGTTTTTGGGGATTGCCAAGGAATTTTAATGATTGATTGCCCGAATAAAGGTAGTATGGTAACAGGAGAGTATTATGCAAGCTTAATGCATCGGTTCAGAGATTCTATTAAAGTGAAAAGGTGCGGAAAACTGGCGCAAGGTGTCCTGTTGCTCCACGACAATGCATCACAAGTAAAGACTTTCAAAAGCTGCGGTTGCTGAATGTGGATTTGTAGAAATTGACCATCCGCCTTATAGTCCGGATCTAGCCCCTTGTGACTATTTTTTTTTTTCAAATCTCAAAGAAACACTAAGGGGAACAAAATTTAGGGACGATGACGAACTTATAGCGCATTTTGCGGACAAACCTAATGATTATTTTTATATTGGATTAAAGGTGTTATTGAAACGATGTTGTGCTTGTATTAAAAAACAAGGGGCCTATAATAAAAAATAAAATTTCTGTTGCTGTTCTAATCTCTTCTTTTCATGTCTAGTCTGGGAATATAAAAACGATCCCTCGTAACTTTGATACTTAAAGGAAATAACATTTAAGTAAATTTCTACATCAACTTTTTTTCTAGTTTTATTTTAATTAGTCAGCGGCTCTCAACAATATAACTAACTAAACTTTGCTCAACTAACTCGTAGGTATTCCAAATTTGAATTTAACACGTACTACAGTTAGTAACGATTGCTTGTTAATTAATTTGGAGAAACTATTAACACAATTGTTGAAGATATATTTCCACCTCTACCTTAAAAATGTTTATATTTGTTTGCAGCAAAATTATTGTTACAATTTGGAATAAAAAGTTCCATACTAATTTGACTTTTGTACTATAATAAATTCTTGTAAGTGTGAAGATAAAGTTTCAACACTTTGTTGTATGAAATTCTACATCTTTGTGAAAATTTACTACAACAGACTGTGAAGATTCTATTTTCACATTTTGCTGTATAAAGTTCCACGCATTGTGTAATTGTGTAATAGAATCGCAATAAAAAGTTTCCTACAATGTGAAAATGATTAAATTACTAACTCGTTAGAAAAAAATTGCCATTGGATATGTTAACATCTTACACAAATTGTTGAATAGCATTAAGGTAGGGTGTAATCACGTGATTATTTGCGTCTTCTTATTCATCATTTAAAGCGTATGACGATTAGGTGGCGTACGTCATCTGTGAATATATACAACAGACTTGTCTGTGTTTTACTGTCGCCTGTTTTATCTATAATGAATAAATTTGTGAAAAATAAACCGTCTGAACGTGAATTCAGTACAGCGCTGCAGAAGTTATTTTTTAACATCTATGGACGACCCAAGCCGGAACTTGTTGAGCAAGTATCAGAACGAATTCTGCCGTATTACAGCCTGTGAATTTCTTTACAAGATATGCACGTATTAAGACAAGGTCGAACCTACATTTTTAATTCCCCGATTAAGAGTCAAAAGTCGTTATCAGCGGCTCCGAGCACTCGACTGCGTGATCTTCCTTAGAAATGTGTACAAAATTACACCATTAAGTGTAAAATTTTCACACAATATATGGAATCTGTACAATTATGTTAACAAATACCATTGTTTTTTCTTTGTGTAGTAATTGAATTTGTTTACTAAAAATTATGAGACACCTGCACAGCTACATAAAGAAAACTTAGTTACAAAGAGGAAACGATAAATTACAAGCAATGTTCACTGTCAAATATTTCTGCAAATTAAATTTAAACAACTACACAATCTACATTAACCATCGGTAAAAAGATCTTCTTCAGGTGATCATTTTATTCAAATTCATTCCATAATCAATAACTGTCTTCCTAATTGCACGGTTTTAATGAAATTACAAATTGCTCAAGTATAATAACTTCTTCTTTCATGGCATGTTATAAAATTTAATTAATTAATCATTGAAGGTTAAAGCTGAAGTGGACGTGGACATCTGGGCAGGTAAAGTTGCAGGTGTGTTAGTTCCCTGATGGCTTTATTTCCACAAAATGCAGTTCGTTTCAGAACAGGTTTTTTATTGCTGAAACAGGAGCCAATCATCAAGTCGTAACTTACTACCTACTAATAACTAAATGATAATATAGAATTAAATGGATAAATTCTATCTTTTATCGGTCTGTAAGTTTCAAATTACTACTATATGTAACACAGATATTTAGTTCGTTGAAGACGTTATTTAGTATAACGATTTGTTTTTTTCTAACGTTGCAAATTCGTTTCTTTATAAAATTTATTTATAACAGAAAAGTTGTTATTAATTCCAAGTTAACCTTTTCTCAAAATGAAATTAATTGGCTAACATCTGCACCGATTATTTAGAAAGTAAAAATAGGCTAAAGTAGAAATCCATGATTTGTTGTGATAATAGGAACGTCAATTTAACTAGTGCTCGGATAATCTTTAATGATCTATCGATTACCTGATTTTTCTTAATTGCATTTAATTTGTTAGTTCATACGCGTGAGTAATTACGGCATGTAAATTTAGAATACAATATGGGGTTGCATGATTGATGTGATTAAATATCTCGTCATATATTACAGCAAATAAACCGAGTGTGAAATCAATCCAGGCTGAAATTTTATAATTTTTAATTTTTGGAAACACTTATTATTTTTTCGAGCGTATTAAAATGTTCGTATTACATTGCATCGCCTGAATTAGCAATTAATACCGTTTTGAAAGGCTTGGTGAAGTAAAAATAGTGTATGTCACTCGGAGCAGAACGATCTCTTTGTGTTTCGTCCAGTGCGTTCAACTCCTTGCACTATTTTACATTTCGATAATTAAACAATATTTTTTGCGTTATGTGAGCACTGTTTTTTCTTTAAATTGTTACGTGCAGACAAGAAACTCTAGGAACTAAGAATTTTATTTTGATTATAATGATTAAAAATATTAAATCATTGGTTTGGATCTACACTAGATCTTGTAGCTCGCTGGCAAAAGTTAGCTTTGAACTCGAACAGAGATTTAAAAAAAGAAACAAAGAAAATTCTAGAATTATTAGAAATTTATAACTAACAAGGGAAGTATCCCAACATGAAAATACAAAAAAATTTGAAACTTTGTGGGTTAGTAGTTCACCCTAGGGTAAGCACGGAGCCATTTTTCTTATCGGCCCAAAAACGCTTTAAACGGGGAAAAGCACCTTTCGAAATTTCAGCGATTTTCGGTTTTGCTGCTGCTTCGCGTTAGTCGTTGAGACTACGACGAAGCGGCAGCAAGACCAACAACAGCAGCAGTAGCAGCATCACCACCAACAGCAGCCCTGAAGAAGTTCTTCTGCAACGAAGAACGAAACGTCGGCAGTGAAGAAATCCGAAACACGCGGTTCCAACCGGAAGCCAAGAATTCAACAAAGTTACTATTATCCAGGAAAAGAGAAAAACTTAACTTCTGAGGTGGTAGTTTATATTCCTAAAGGAATTAGTATTATCCAAAAAGTGTCAAGCATTTCTAGCCTTAAAGGAGTCTATTCAGGTAAGGAAAAAATGTTACTGTTTGGGCAGTGACTTGTATCTTAACTTATATTTTAACTATTCCAAATTTTTGAGATTGCATCTTTTATTTCTTGTTCTTTTCTATGGAAATAATTGAATTCCTTATTACACTGGGATATTAAGCTTATCAGGAGGAAGTGCAATAAATATTTTCATAAGCCCATGCCAATATTCGCCGGTAAATAAAGCTTGTATCATCTATGCTATTGTATCTTTTGTCATTATGTCACTATTGTCTACTCATTTTTGTTGCTTTATTTTTAAAGCACAAATAAAATGACGGTTCCATTCTAAAGCAAGCATTCACCGCAATTGGTAGGCATATGCAAGTCATAACTTGTTATGAGAACTAACACTCTTAGGATAACATTTTTTTCTTTTTTAGATTAAATGCCATGATGACTTTCATCAATGCATATAGAATATTATACTATTTAGTGTAGATTATCGCCTACTTATTGAATTAACGAATTATGGATAATATTTTTGCTCTACGGTGTTAAACAGAATTTGCACTTATCCTTGTTGGAGTAAAATTATTTCACCTTTTTCTTTAACGCTTATTTTTAGACGCATTTTAATCGGGAAAAGATAATAATAACATTCAATTTGTTCAGCATTACAACTTTTCAGGTAAAGCTTTATCTATGTTGTAACGATTAGGAGGATAACAATTTACGTTCACTCATAATCCGAATAGAACGAATTTTTATTTTATTATTATTATTTGAGTATTTTGCATTAAACTATGTATTACGTTTTGCTTATATACAAACGGAATTAGCTTTTCCTGAAAAACTAACTTTATCACCTCTACTTTAGCCCGAGTATAAACGTATGCATATCAGTAGAGCACAATACATCTACCGACTTCGCTGGAATTTCATTTATAATAGAACACCTACTGAGTGAGACGCCAACGTGCAACACAAATACAACACCCGGAACAGAGCGCATAATAACATGGGGGTAGTTACCCCACAGGCGTTACCCTCACAAGCGTTATATTAAATTAATTTAGACCTCACATTAGTGTAATATTATGCTGGCTAAGTGATATTTAATAAGTTTTAATTTCTTTGTAATCCAAATAAAATAAAATATTTTGAAATTTTTATTTTTAATTTTTGATGTGTGAATGTACAGCATGACCATAAAGTTTTGAATAATCAGTATAAAATGTAAATGATTGATTTTTAAGAAAATTTCAAAAATAGGTCAATTTTTCTTTTAAATTACGCGTGTTAAGGGTCAGAGTAATGACATTTTTTTAAAATGACAACCCTCAAGTTTGACTTGATGTTTCAATAGTTCCCTTGACTATAAAATTGATGCCACAAAAATGTTCATCCCTTTAATAAGAAAATTTTTGAGAAAATTAATAAATATAGGATATCAAACATCATAAGTGAATAAAGTAATCTTAAAGTGAGTGTTCTGCATGTCCTTCTTCTACTTCTTCAGAATTTCCAGTTGAAAAAAATTTCAATACGTGACAAAGTTTAATCCCTTCACTGCTCGCTGATTTTTCATTGCCGCATTAAGCGATAGACATCAGCTTGGTCCGTTTAATAAAATCAAATGGAACGATGAAATTTTAATAATGCTTGGGATGTGACGATAAAACAAGGACTCAAGACGAAATGTGTCATTTTTTAACAACACTTACTCAGAAAGAGCACCTACTTCTTAATCATCTATTAATATAGTTTCCTTTTCGAATTAAAAACTGGGAAAATACAGAAAATCCAGTTGGAAGGAGCTGGTATGAATTTAGATTTTCTTTCTCCGGGGATTGGTTGAGTAAGGCTTACAAAAAGAACAATTGAAAGATCGAATTAGAACAATAATTAGAGCCTATAAACGTAATACGAGAGTAAAGTTTAATTTATTGATTGATTATTGAATTTAAGAAAATCTAGTAGACCGTGAAAAGCAAATATACAGTGTTATTTACAGTAACTCTTAATCTGTCATTTGAAGTTTAGTTGTTGAAGTTACGTTCGTTAGAACCCAAGTTACTAATTTTTTAAAGTGATATTACAAGTAAAAAAAGGGAATTACTCAGAGAGCATTTTCGAATCATGATTTGTTATGATTTTAAAAAAGGTTTAAGCGCTTATGAGTGCAAAAAGAGTTTTAATTCGGCTTTTAGTGAACAAGCACCTTCCTTGGCTACAATTTACCGATGGTATAAGGAATTTGAACGCGAAAGGGATTCTGTTCAGCATTAAAAATGGGCAGAGTGTCCTCCTACGGTTGTTACCGACAAAAACATTGCTGCTGTTAAAAAATAATTCAAGAGGACAATAAAGCCACTTATAGAGCATCAACTCAAGATTGGATCCTCAGTTGTTAGAACAATCATACACGATCACATACATTTAACAACGTGATTAGTTGTTTTGTGCCTCATTACCTTTCTGACTTCCAAAAAGCAGAGCGGGTAAGAATTTGCCATGAAACTTTAATTTTCTTAAATAATGGCGGACACCAATTTTTTTCCAAAATAGTGACTGTTTCGACGTATCTCCTTGTCAAGTTGTGTATGGATTCACGAAGAAGAGGAAACTCCAACAATGACCAAGAAGCAGCGAGCTATGAAAAAAGTTATGTATGCGGTATTCTTCAGAAGTACGGGCCTAGTACAGGAAACTAAGCTAGATGGGCAAAAGACACTTAAAGCTAAATGGTACACTAAAAAATATTTGCCTGAAGTGTTCAGTAGAGTTCCAGATAAAGGAATTATATTGCACCATCGTCCCATACGGTAGCTTTAACTCTCCGTTTTTGGCTGAAAAAAATTAAAGGTAATATAATATCCGCCGTATTCACCTGATTTAGCAATGTGCGACTTTTGGCTATTTTTTGGGCTTAAAAGGGATTTGTAGGGTAGAAGGTTTTCGTCAGAAGAAGAGATTGATGCCGCAGTTCGCGCTTATTTTGAAGGTATTCTGAAAGATGATTGGTTGGGAGCTTTTGAGCAGCGGAAAGAAAAAATGGTCAAGTGTATCATTGCTGAAGGGAATTACTTCTTTCATATTTAAAATAAAATCCTAGAAAATATTAACCGTGTTTATATTCTCAATAAATTCAGCTTGGCCGTCGTACTATTCACAATATTCTGCAAGAGCTTCAAATTACAAAAACATATTGCAAAGAAGTTGGTAGCATTTATTTTGGAATAATTTTATTCCTTTACGAAACTTTATACCCTAAGTTTACTTATTTTTTAATTGAAATAATGCATATAGGAACATTGAAATGAAAACTCTGCTTTTCACTTTCCATTATTAATTTTTTCAAAAAATTTCTCATGAAACTGATCAAAATTTTTGTAGTATCGTTTTGATATTCACGAGGTCTATTGAAATATCAACTTAAACTTGGGGGTTGTCATTAAAAAAAAGTCAGTGACGTCATCACTCGTACCTGTAACACTTTGTATATTTAGGTGCAATGCCAAAGAACGTACAATTTTTATATTCAAAATTGACCTGTTTAATAGTAATTGTGATGTTTGAATGTGGGTTATATGGAAATACGCATAATTTAGTATTTATTAAGTATTTGGTACGAATTCTGTGTTGAAAACAGCAGTTTGTGACCTACATTAATCATTATATGGGATTCTATGACAGAAAATTATTTTTGGAAGGTGCTGCTGACCCATTTAGCAGCGGACGTAGATGTTCCAGTTTCATATATGCGTATGCGCTCCACAAATGTGAGGCTTGTAACACTTTGTAAACGAACACTTTCTTTTGATACTTTTTCTTGCTTGTGGTGATTATTAACAATACTGTTTAATACGTTGAAATATTTACACCCTAGGTACGCATTAAACAATTTACTTTACTGTTTAAATTAGAATGTACTTCCGTAATTTTATGTAAATTATTTCGTTTCGGTCTTTAGTTTCGACATTTAATTGACGTAGATTACAGAATCGTACGTGTATTTAAATTTCTTCTCGTTTGTAATAAAATTTTAACGAAAATGAAGTTACTTTCTTGGACTAACAAAATACTTTCCTTTGATTTTAAAAATAATAATTAATTCACACGATTTTGCTTTCAATAAATTACTCTAGAATTTATTAGTTTAAATAATCACTTAAACGTAAAAAACTTTACTGTAAATGCTTAACATATTATTTAAAAGCTCTATTATTTTTGAAAATTTATAATCGTGCTTTTAGTATGTTGTTTTTTTATCATTTTGTTAAATGCCCTATTTTGTTTTTAAATTAACTTATACGTGTGTATTCATCTTAAAATCTTTATGAACAAGTTCTTTGATTTGTTTAGTTTCATTATAAAATATTTCATGATCACTAAGTGTAATTTTTGTTATTTTATTATTCATTAAGTCGCTAATATAAATATGGTTATTATTTTAACAATGTTTTCATAACCTTTTCACGGACAGTTTAAAAATTGTACAATTGTTTGACAGCTTCCTAAGGAAACTCTCAAATCGAACGATTGTGCGATTTTAGACTGTCTGTAAAAAGGTTATTGGTATTAACATTATTGTATCGCTTACTTGAAAAAGAAAAAGCTCGAGATAAAATTATTTATAAAAAAAAACAAAATAAAACAAAAAAGAATGTTGTTTAGATAAAAAATACACTTTCCTTTTAAACGATAGTCAGTTACTAAGAATCGCTTAGCGTGTATTTGTTTTCTGTGTTTGCCATAAGTTTCATGTTCATTTGTGTTATGTACTCTACTCTACTGTACTATATCCTTTATTTTATAGTATAGGTAATTTATTTCCTGTATCCGCCTTTTTTCAAGTTTCAGTGAAACAATCGATATGTTGATTCTACAATGGCAACGAACAATAAAATAAATCAATTGAACAGAACTCAGAAAATAACCAAAAATATTAGCAATAACCAAAAGGATCCAACGTATGTAATTTCATAGGTCTACAATGAAGTGATTTAAGTGGTTTTTAAGAAAAAAAATTTGAAAAAATTCTGTCATATCACATTTGGCTAATATATAAATGTTTCCTTATTTTTATTAAAACAACTATTTTAAAACTAGTTCTTGATTAAATATTTTTTATTCTAAAGTCATTACGAAATGTTTCAAATGCATTCCCATAGATTAATCGAAACAAAATGCATATACCTTTACCAATTAGGGAAGCCAGTCAAGGAAAAATCAATATATTTTGAAAAATATAAAGAGTACTCTTTCAAAAATTTTCTACTGTTTCGTGTAGGGAAAAACCTTTAAAATGACGTAACTATATCATTCCTGTCATTAACAGAAATTAAAATATATTCATTTAAAATGGAATTGGCTCTTATTGCTCACATGTTGGGGGTAATGAGAACCATGAAAGAAGCCAAATCGACTGCTGCCTAAATGAACTTGTTTTAACAAATAACTGCTACACTTAATAAAATAAATAATAAACGTTTCTTTCATAACACAGCGTAAAATGTTAAATACTTATTGAAGTATTAGGTGCAAAAATCACACATTCAATATCCATATGGGTCTCATTACCCAAGATGGCATTCATATTTTAAATATGGTGAAAGTATGAGAAAAAATAATAAATACACAAATTATTAGAAGCATCAGATATGTTAACAATGCAGTAATATGAAATCTAAACATTGTCGAAAAAATCTGATTACTTATTTTTTCTATGAAAATTTACGAAATGTAACAACACAAGTCTTAATTTACAACATGTGCTCATTGCCGTTACTATTAGTACGCATTGCTTTTTGCAATAAATGGATATTCCAAATCGCCTGGGCGGAAAAGGGCACTGCTCACCAAAATTCAAATTTATTTTGTTTATTAGTTATACCTAAACCAGGCTGGGTTCTTACTGCCCGCAGGCTCCTATTACCTCACGTTCCCCTACCTCTTATGATGTGAAAGTAATTACTGCTCATCGCGTAAAGTCTTGAAGCAAAAAGGCAAAGGTTTCGCAAAGATCTATGACTTGTATATATGATTTTAATATTTAATAAGCATTTTCAAGATTCATTTTTTTCATTTTCCAAAAAAGTGTAAATGTGATGGACTGAGTATAGTAAAGGAGGCTGTGGTTTAAGAAATAATTAAAAAATTAATCTCCGCCCACATTAATTTTTATATCCGTAGATACGTATTTCGGCAGCAAGCTGCCATCTTCAGTACACACACTACCAATTTAAAAGCACTTCATAAAACCTAAAAACAACTAATCATGATTAGTTGATATAAAAATTAATCAATTATAATTGATTCAATTAATCATAATCAATTATAATTGATTAAGATTAGTTGCTTTTAGGTTTTATGAAGTGCTTTTAAATTGGTAGTGTGTCCAATCGGAGATGGCAGCTTATCTGCCGAAATACGTATCTACGGATATAAAAATTATTGTGGGCGAAGATTAATTTTTTAATTAAATGTGATGGAATAAATGTAAGTTTATATTCGATCTTAGCATGCCAATTAAATTAAAAATTTAAAATTAAAAAAAATTATAATCAGATTGAAAAAAGAAACGAAATGGGGAATTTCTTTATATTTAATTTCATAAGATGCTATGAAAACTTCATCATTGTCTTCTGGTACTTATGAGTTTTCAAAAAAAAATCTTTCCAATTCTCCGAGGTCAATCGAATAATTATCCATTTCCGTTTTCTTTGCTAAAGTCATTCGTTTGTTTACTACAATTCATAAAATTTTCTTTAGTTCTATGTTCAGATCAAACTCAAAGAGATTTTTGCCCCCTATATTGTAGTACACTATTGCAACTAAACTACTCAAAATTGAATAGGGATATTGCTTGTACATACAGTTTAACTTCAGGAAAAAAAATATTGTTACACGTCATTATTAAAACACAGAAAACAAAATAAATGAGCAAATAAAGAAAATCGGAACGCTTTAATTATTGAATAATTTAACATTTTTTAATAATCAAAGTAGGCATTTTTTCTTTTATACATTTAAACAGATTTAACAGCGACTTGAGCCTCCTCATGCATCAATTACAGCTTGGCATTTGTTAGGGATACTCTCAATACAATTATCAATATGCTCTTGTGGAATAGGAAGAATATGTCTTTATTCCCTAAGAGTCGTAGGTTGAGGATTATGATTATCCATCCTTTTTTTGCAACATGTCCCAAACATGTTCTATCGAGTTAAGGTCTGGTGAACATGGAATAAGCGGTAACCGATTGATTTCATTGTCATTAAGGGCCTTGATCACATTTTGAGCACGATGTGGTTTTGCATTGTCATCCAAAATAATTAAATTTTCACGTCCAATTTCATTTCCTCTGGATAGGACGTGACCCATGATAAACTCCTCTTCGTATCGTCTTGCATTCACAGGCCCATCAAAGATATGGAGGTTAGTGCGATATCCCAAACTGATTCCTGCCCACACCATAACACCACCTTCACCAAAGGCCACGACTGGTTGGATGTACTGGAGCAAATAACGATGTCTCTGTTCTCGATAGACTCATTTACGACGACATCATTGTAAATGCAAAAACGTGACTCATCGGTGAACAAAATGTCCTCCCAAGGAGTAGTTTCCTCAAGTCTTTGTTTGGCCCATATTCTTCTCTGATGTTTGTGATCCCTTATTAAAGGAGGGCGGCTTTGAGGCTGTATTAGGTTAATCGAGCCTCCCACAGTTTGTTTCATACTGATTAGTCTGATGCTCTAGTATCAGTGCCATTGACAAAGCTCTGCATATACTGACGAGAAGTTGCGAAAGGTTGTCTCCTGGCCTGAATGATCAAAAATCGATCTTCCCTTGGAGTAGTTACACGTTCTGATCCACTACCAGGTCTTCTTGCAGCTGTTCCTGCTTGCCTAAAGCGAGTAACTGTTCTTGAGATCACACTTTGAGAAGTGTTAAAAAGTTCCGCGATTTCAACTTGCCGGACGCCTCTTTGGTGCATTCTTATCACCAAATCAGCTTCCTCGTGTCTTAAATGAACTCTTTGCATTTTGTGGAGGTAATACAATATTTATTATTCACAAAAATCAACCAAGATGCAGCGAAAATATTTTTTGGAATTCTGCTGCTACCACTTTTTTAATAATTTGTGACAGTAGCCTATTGTGATAATTTTTTTAGTTAAAATGGTTTTAGTACTAATTCACAAATTGCCTTTAATATAAAAAATGCAAAAAAAAAAACTTTTTTTCTTAAATGGAAGTCAATATGCCTATTCAATTTTGAGTAGTTTAGATATTTCATTAATATTATCTAACATTTTCTTGTTTGTCTATATTTTTATAATAAAAGCTTCATATCTTTTCTCTTTTTACTTTTTTTTTTGCTAGTGAAGAGGCAGACTTTGCCTTGAAAAACTTGCTCCTTTAACCATAATTTGTCTTGTTTTTTTTCATCTTTTAGACTTAGTTATTCCTTTTCATTGTCACTTTCTGTATCACTTTCATAATCAGGAAACTCTTGCTCTTCTGACTTGATTAATTTACTACAGAACCTATATCACAATTTGATTTACTAATTTCATTGAATTGAGCTTTTTAAGTTATGTTATTATGTTTACTCAAAGTTTGAAATACCAAACAATTAATTACTAATTAATTAATACCCCTTAAACAACTACTGTCGAATCCAAAAAGAAGGCGTAGACATCTTAACCCGCTTATTCTGTAAGTCATAACGACATCGTTTATAGCAAATATAGCAGGATACAGCTATATACAGAGTCAGGGGGTAAGTTTACATACATAAAAATTTTTGGGATAAATTGTTATTCTTCTAATCGGTGTTACACATTTAGTGTTATCTTTAGTGTTCTAAAATTAAGCGTTAAAAGGGGTGAAGTAAATTTACTTCAACAGGGATAAGTTTAACACCGTAAAATATATATATTATCCTTCGTGGATTCAAGAAGTAGGAAATAAGTTTCACTAAGTAGTAAAATATTTTATCTTCATTAAAGTCATCACCGTATTTTATCCAAAAAAGTAAAAATGTTATCTTGAAGATATTACTTCACACTTATTTACTTTTCGTTTTTTTGTAAATTCTGATGTATGAGGAAAGGCATTGATTAACGTTCTCATCACAAGTTATGAGTTGTGTATCCCAATTTTTATTTCACTTCATCCAGATAAGCTTAATATTCTAGTGCAATAAGGAATTCAATTATTTCCACAGAAAAGAACAAGATGCAATATTAAAAGAAGTGCATTCCTTTTTTTGGACCAGTTAAAATATAAGTTAAAACACTAGCAACTGCCGCAACAGTAAATATTCTTTCATTTTCTGGATAACACTAACTCTTTTAAGGATGGAAATGCTTCACACTTTCTGGATAACACTAATTCCTACTATCTTAGGGGTTAGGTAGGGTAAAGGTGACAATGTTTGGCAGGTGGAGATTTATATTTTCTTTTATAATCTGTTACAATTGGCATTGTTTGCACGAAGGGTTTGTTTAATCCACTCTATGTACTATAATCTAATAATATTTTATGTGCAGTTGGTACTCTCATTTGAACTTCATCCCAAATTTGGTGGGCTGACAATGCGTTTCATAGATTTTGCCAATTGTGCTTGTTTCATTCTTAGATTATTGTTATAAGAGTAAAGTGTTTTTGGTGTTTGTGGGAAGTTAAAGGCAGGTAAGTATTCACTAGTACTTTTTTATATTAATCCTTAATTATGTATGAATTAAGTTAGATTATTAAATAGAACTATTGTAAAACAATTTAAACCTAAAAACTTAGATGCCAGCCACTGTATATCACTAAAATTTAAATTTCAATTGTCTCTTGAATTTTTAAAAGTAATTCAGTGTTTGGCATGTTGATTAAATATGATATTCCTTTAGCCATTTAATGATTATTCTTTATTTGTTTTTCTGAATTCAATGTACAGATTACGAATATTTATTTCTATTATTACGCCTGTTATACAAATTAATATTTAATGCGATTGCATATAGATTTTTGTAATTTTGTACTATTCGAATTTGTTTCGTTTTTATTGCTTAAGAAACAAGAATGAGAGGGAAAATAAAATTATACACGCAGTTCAGGCTGTTAGAGGTGGGATGCCAAAACTGAAGGCATAAAATATTTGGTATACAGTTTCGAATGGGAAACAAATTTAAAAAGCTTGGCTTTGGCCCAGTTACATATCTAACAAAGGAAGAAGAGGCAACATTGGTTGAGTAAGAGGCTTTAAGTTTTGTTTAAAACTGTACATTATATAATTAATTATTACTTTCAGGTGGATAAATACTTGTCAAAGAAAAGGCTTTCCAAAAAGAATAGAAGATGTACAGCATAGCGTACAAATCTTTATTAAATCTTGCGATAGGAGCACTCCCCTTCCTGATGGTCTGCCAGGTAAGGGATGGTACCATTCTTCACTGGTCACAAAGTCCCAAAAGGAAATCAAGAGAGACATAGAAAGATTACCTTATGTAATCACTTCTTATAAATGGAAACATTTAGTCGAGGAGAAAGAAAATAACAAAAAAATTCAAGAAGAAAAGAAAGCCAAAAAGCGAAAGAAAATAAAACAAATAACTTTTGCACTTAATACTTCAACAAGTATGTTAAAGAATGTTTATTATTGTTTTTGTATTTTTCTCAGTATTACATTTTATGTTGTGTTATGAAAGAAAAGTTTATTATTTATTTTATTAACTCTAGTAGTTATTTGTTAAAACAAGTTTATTTGCTTTCTTTCATGGTTCTCATGTGGCCAATAAGAGCCAATCTCATTTTTATTTTCAATGAATGTATTTTAATTTCTGTTAAAGACAGGAATGATTCAGTTACGTCATTTTAAAGGTTTTTTTTATACGAAACAGTAGAAAATTGTTGAGAGACTACAATTTTATATTTTTCAAAATATATTGATTTTTCCTTATGGGGCTCTCATTCCCCCCCGTCTCCCCTAACTCCTTGAAACATAGAAATAACTACCGCAAGAACTAAAATGCCACTTTTAAAAACAACATTAACACTTTTTAAAGTTAAAAGTCCTAGTTTCGTTTATTTTAATACCAGGAACGAATGGATTTTTAGGTGTGGAGGTACCAGGTGCTATTTTCAACGACCTATTTTTTTCAAAGAAAAAATTTCATTTGATATTTCCATGGGCATAGCGGTGAACTTTTTGCTCCATATTCCGTTTACACCCTGTACACAATCAATCTTAATTGATATTAAATTTTATTTAAAAAATTAGACAATTTTATTGGTTGATGTGTGACATTTTCTATGTATAGGGAGTTCTCGGAATTTGTATTGCGGAATATTTATGCTATTGTGTTCGGGAGTGGAGTGACCAATTATGTAATCAGAATCGGTAGTTCCACAGAGTCAAGGTTACTCTTTTGTATTAGTAGCGTTCATTGCCACCAGATGCACCAGTAGGTGGATAGCCGACACAGAGCATCAAGATTAGAGACTCAGCGCAGTAGAGGCGCGGCCTAGGCGTGCCTGAAAGAAATAACTCCTCCCACGAGCCAACAAACTCTAAGCATAATATTGCACTCCAAACATATTTGACGTCAGACGTTTTGTTTCGCGTATAGTCGTGTGCCGTTCGGCTGTTCTCGTATACGATTCTCGTACTAGAATAAGAACATCGACATCGGTGTTTAGTCCGTGAATAAAGAGTGCTATCGATTTTGTTCGTGTTTCGGTGGTGCTACAGAGTTACGAAATCGGTTTCTGGTGGATGTGTTCGGGTACTTGTTGGATGAATTTAAAGCTGCGAGGATGCGCCGCCCGGAGAAAGCTGCTAGTGCACTCCGTGGCGGCCGATGAACCGCATATGCGAGTGACCGGCTGAGGTATGTTGGTGCACGATTGAGTGCCATGAGCTGCGGGCTTCTGCCTCCCGTGCCGGATCTAATTCCCATATCGCAATTCCAAAAGGCACACTCTTTGAACAACAATCGTCAACGGGAGTGCGCCCCCTGCGAAACCCATAGAGAAGAGGTTATGGGAGAGCAGCGCTCGCGGCGAACAGGGAAACAACCTGCCATCGACCTAATCGATACATCGCGGTCACGTGGTTTGAGCGCCGCCTCGCAAGCGCCGTTCCGGAAAACAAGGCCTGAACGTCATCGTAAATCAGATCGTAAGCGCGAGTACAGAAACGGCCGAAAACGTTCTTCGAGTAAACAAAGAACGCGAACTCGAGTGTCCTCTCCGCAGTGGTCGGTGAATCCACGTGTTAATCCGATTTTCGTGTGGGCGCGTCAAGAAAACAACCACATCGTGGAAGTGAAATGCGAAGATTACGACAAACGCAACCGAATCCTCTTGACGAAAACCGCACAGGGGTGGCGGGCGATTCCGCGTACCGAAACGTTGGTGCCGACTTTAAAGGAGGCGGATGATAAGAGTCGATGCCGTATGCGCAAGCAACGGAAAACGCACAAGATCAAGCGGAAGTCCACCGGTGTTCAAGTGGATGAGGATATGACGGAGACCGAAACTCAGGAGCGGTCTATTTCTCCGATGTGGACTGATCCTGTCAACGTGGAATCTCATCTGCCGTCCCATACGATCCACATACCCCAAAAACGCTCCCCATCGCCGCAAGAATTTGCGCAGCCGGATGAAATCATAAACAGTGCCACGAGTTCTAATGTACAGAAACCAGTGATAGGATGTAATATCAATAAACCCAGTGACGTCAGCCCTCTTGACAATTTACTTGCCGTAGCGGAACTGGAATTTAACCATCAACTGCAATCTGGTGAGTGGAACGAAACAGACACTAACACAGAAGACCAAGACAACATTGAAAAACAAAAGCCAAACGACTACATTGATAATATCGAGCAGCTAAACAATTTCATCAACTCATGCACGAACAATGATAACATGAACGATGCGGAACACATCATAGAAAGTTTCAACGACGTTCAATCCAAAACCGACGACTGCGACTATAACGAAGACGACGATAATAACCTAGCAATGGATGACATTCTGAATCGATTAGAGCAGTCGTTGCGAAGTCCGGAGGCGTTAAATTCGGAAATCTTAAACGAATGTGATAACTTAAACTCTGAAGCCACGGGCCTTAAAGACGACGAGGTCATTTACGACGAACAAAAAGAAACAAAATTTGAAGCCGCCGACGACTACGAAAAGAAAAGCGAGGTACCTTACGACCCAAAAATCACCGAGACGATAGTGGAGTCGTCCTCAGACGACATCGACTCGTCCAGTGATTTAAGAAACAAAATTCAATTCGACTCCGAAGACATCCAACCGACAGATCTGAGCTTGCCAAAAAGGAAAGAAAATAAACCGTCACCTCCACCACGTCCACCATCGCAAAATTCCGAGACGATACAATCACCACAACCAAGTGGCATACCCGCAGTACCTCAATCGCCGGATATTTTCTCGAACCCCGCCGATAGTAAAACCAAGACGTTGTTTCTGGAAACGCTTCTCTCAAATTCTTGCCAAAAACCTACAAATAACAACAACAATAACATTCACGTGAACCAACAGAAAGAGCCTTTAGATTTGGGCAACTTTAGAAAATCGGCTAGCCCTACGGTAACTTGCTCGGAAGAAGTGAAAAACAAGTCGTGTTTTGATGAAGAACCCTCAATGAAAAAACTGAAAGTCGACGACATCACGTTAAAGAAGCTCTTAGATATGAACCCGATGAAAGGTAATATAAATTTCGATAGTAACATAGCAACCAACACCCAAACCCGTAAAGAGGCGTCGAGACTCCTCGAATTACTAACCGCTCCCCACGAATCTGATTCCGTAGCTCAGTTAAGTCAGCTTCTATCGGACAACTCCATAAACATTCCTGATCCAATGTTAGTCCCCAAAGACAGATTAAGCCATATATTGTCGTCTCCTGCCCGCGAAATTCCCCGATTGTTAATAGATCGACCAGAACTTCGATTGCCCCAGGCCTTAGCGTATCCCTACCTACTGCAAGATCCCGACATCCTAGTAATAACTTTAGCTCAACTTGAAACCATAATTCAAAAGCAAAGTCAATTTATTCCTTTAAAAGAGGCGAAACAAAACGAGAACAAGCGAGCGGAAATATCGGAGGAAAAACGATATCAAAAACCTGAAAACATGAAAAGGCCAGAACCGAAACAAGAGGCGAAGAACGAAAAACTGTCGATGAAAGAACCGCAGAGGAGAACGGGGTACGCGAATGAACTGGTTAAGGATATAGATGCAGCATCAAATGCGGCGTTTAATCAAATGATGTGGTTGCCATATTTAAATCAATTGGACTTCAGCAACTTCAATAATAATTCAGATTTATTGAAGCTGTTAACCTTTCTGCCTCCGTACTCAACGCACGCCCCTGACATGTCGCTTTTTATGGGCGTCAATAGATACATGCAACCCCCGGCGTTTCCCATGCAACAACCTTTCAATGACACTTTGGAATTTTCTACCTGGCAGGAAGCCATGATGCAAGCGAACATGTTAAGGCCTAATAATCAATATGACATGTGTAGTAATACGAAGAATTTTTATAACAGATACTGTGGGGAAAAGCACGCCTACCAGAAGCAAAATCTTTTCGGCTCCAAACAGAATCATAAGGTTAATAAGATGCACAATCTCTGTCCGAACGTACATCAGAATAATCACAATACCATGATGAATTTGCCGTCCAATTATTATTCGGCGAACAAAACCAACTTGCAAGTACCGCAGTATAACCCAGTTTTACCTCACGCAAATATGAGCGACGTAATGAAAAGCAAAAGTGCGCAGCATTCGCTGAAAAACGGTGGAGCGTACAATCAACGGCACGAAGAGAAAAAGCTGAGCCATACGGCGCAAGCCCCGAGGTTGGACCACCAAGGCATTAATAATAATTACAAAATGAATAACAAATCGCATTCTACTTTTCCTCCTCACCAGGAGACTGTAAATAAAGCGTGTTCGGAAAGCACGAAACATCACTCAGCCATGCAACAACCTATCGATCTTTCCGGGTCGTCAACTTCGGGAAGCAAACTCAAGGTCAGGCAGCACCTTATTGATCCTAATCATGCGCAGAAACTTTTGAAACATGACGATATTCCGGAAGTGGGCAGTACGACTGCCAGTATAGAAGAGATGCAGGATGCACAGAAGTTCCTTTGGCACCCATTATTTGGAAAGTAAGTATATATTTATTTTGTTTCCTTAAAATTTTCGACAAACTTGAAGAAGACTACTAAATGAGAAACGATGAGTTACTGAGCTTTCACAGACAGTAGTTCTAAGCTAATTTTGTATTTGAAAGATTGAGTTTATTTAATATTTGCCTAAAAGAGTATGAATCAAGTATTTTGTAAAGATTTTAACAAATCAAGGTAAAGCAAAACGGAAATATTTAAATTTTAATTATGGAATTAAGGAGGTGTAATAAGTGTCGTAACGTGACGTAAAAATAATTTTCTAATATAAGTCAAAATTGCTTTAGTTTTAATAAAATAATGTTTCGTGTGCTAGTTTTGTTGTTTTTTAAGAAATAGCGTAAGTTCACGCTTCAAAAGTGAACGTAATTCCAGGTGGTATGGCGAATAATGCTAATTGAAAATATTATTGTCATTTAAATATAATAAAATGTGACATTTTTTCTTTGAGGTATCATTGCACTGCAATAGCACAAATGTAGATTCCACCAAAGACTAACACACTCTTTAGAAGCGAAAGTGGTGAAGACAGTTCTGACTAGTTACTTTTTTCTTCAAATTTGATTATTTTCTTTTCATAATAATAACAATAATAAATCATAGAGGATTAATTTCAAGAGTTGCGACCGTTATTATACGTTTATTTTGCTACTGTTGTTTTGTGTATTTCACATGATGCTGTAATAGAAGAGTTCTTGCAGTTAGTAGTTGTATTACTATTTCTGTCAAAATAATTCTAAAAGATAATTGGAAATTTGTGATAATATTATTTTCTTTCGAATTCTTAAATCGATAAAGTTATTCATGCCTTTTAGTATAAAGGAAAGATTATGACTTACATTGTGTTTCTTTAAAAACATAAATTTTAACTCAAAACTATCACGAAAAAAAATATCAAAATAGAAACCACATTTTATCATTTAGAAACCAGTTTTTCTTCGTGAAATTTCTTCATGATATTAGTGGAACGAATAATAAAAAATAGAAAAATAAAATATTGATGAACAATATTATATTACAATATAAATTAAACATATTATCGTTTAATTTTAGTAAATAATTCTTAGACACCTTTTATTAGATTCGAAATATCGACATTTTACTGTTTGTGAAAATTTGCTCGAGAATAGCTATTACAAATACATTTCATAATCGAAAAAGAAGTTACGTAAATTTTTATTTCTAATTTAATTAAATTTCTTAAATAGGTATAAGACGTCACTATAACATGTGTCCAACAATTATTATAGTCCTGGGTGGCTGTGGAATCAAACATAAATGTTGATATTTACTTCGCATTGTTGAATTGACATCTCGAATATTGACTGTCAAACAACAAATCAATTCTTGTTTACGTATTTAATGTTTTATTGCAATTTGAAACAGTAATTAGTTAAAAATATTTGATTCCACCTAGGACTAGATTTAACAATTGTTGAACACTCGCTACATTGTCATTCACTTAAGTCCGTAACTTACATATAGGAACTTATAGTCAGACTTCAGACATTTCGAAGCGTTGCCATGGTTACGCATTACGAGGACCAATGAAAAGTGCTTACTCAATACGTAGCCACGGCAACGCTCCGAAATGTCCGAAGTCTGCTTATAATATTTTTATAAGGCCAAAAGTATGCATTTATTTTGCTGTACCAAAAACATTTTCACACAAAAAAGCATATTTACTGTTTCATTTTTTACTAAACAATAAATAAACGAAAACAAATTATGTTTATTTATTAAAAGCGTAATGTAACAATAACAACAAACAACTTTTTTATTTTCTTTATAGAATACTGCATTTAAGGCAATATTTTGTTATTGCTTTTGTTTTTTTTTTTTAATAAAAAGAAATGAATATAAACATTTGCTTTTCAAGCATATCTGAATTTTCGGTCATAATTTTTATTAAATATTATATTTAAACAATGTAGGGTATTGATTACGCTTAATTGCAACTAATTGCATCAATTATATAAGAGAGAGTTTGTTGCAATTTCTCGTTCTTGAGATTTTCCCGCCAAATTTTAAGTGTTCAACTATAAAGGCTGTCGCTAAATTCCGTGGACATGGCTTAACCACAGATTCCTGAGCTCAAAATATGATTTTTTTCAACTCAACTTAACTATATCCAAAAATGCTGCGTTAAGTCAGTATTCTGCGTCAAAGATGTTGAAAGAAAGTTTTTTTTCTTATAACAAAGGAACGCTTGAATTAATTTGGATGATATTTGGAATGAGGATCAATATGAGGCTAAGTCACACTTTCTAATCGTTTGAGTAATTTACGTTTGAGAAACAGTGTTGCCACCATACAGATTTTGCAATTACTTTTTTAATGCTAGGAAGGCAGCATTAATTAATTTAACTTGAAGGCTTCCGCGGCCGCTGTCTATAAGTGAATTAACTTCCGATTGGAACCGCGTCACGACTGCTTCTATGGCCTGACGCGGTTCCAATCGGAAGCCAATTCAATTATAGTAACATTAATTACTTAATTTTTAAAAAGAAGCATGGTTATCGTTGTGGTCATAAAATAGAAAAATATTTTTTGAAAAAAGATATACACTAGCACGAGAAACAAATGCCTATTGCATGCAAAACTAACCAGCTGACCACTCCAAATTATTAAAACTATCAGAAAATGTGACTTGACTTATCTTCCTGTGACAACTTAAACCAAATTGGTTAAAGCGTTCATTTGTTATAAAAAAAATATATATTTTTTTCAACGACTTTCAAGCAGAATACTTACTGACATAACGAAGCAATTTTGGATATACAGGCTGTTTCATTGAAGATGCATCAAGCTTGAGGGACACGTTTCTGACATTATTTCAAACAAAATATCTTAATAAAAAATTTTGATCGGAGCAAATTGAAATTTGCATAATTTGGAGTCGATGTTTTTTGAAATACTGTAGCGCGCGGATTCGTGAAACAAAACCAGCGATCTAAATTGCATTTACGAATGGCACACAGCTGCAGGGGGGTAATAAATCCATAAACAGCGAAGCTCGGTGTATTCAACTTTGCCACACGTCGAATGCAGCAGCGATGTGAAATCGCGTGGATATTTAAACTTATTTAATTTAATAACAAATTATTAATTATTAAAGTATTAAATCTAATACCATAAAGTCCTTAATTGGGGTAGTACGGCGAACGAAATGTTTTGGGTAAAACCAGGTACTTGGGCGCTAAATTTCTACGAACGATTTCATGAAACGGTGAAAGTGAATAATAAATTCTTAAATAAGCGCAAACTACTAAATATTTGAACAATCCTAAAATTCTTCAACTAACAATTAGAAAATTCGTATTAAATGGAGAACGGAAAATAAACAACTAATTATTATTTTTATTGATTGCCAACAACCATGAAGTTTTTAATGTGTTTTGTCGAATCGACTGGGGCGACATTCTAGAGGCAATTAACCAATAAACCGATTTCGTATGTGAATAAGTAACAATCCATTCATTCTCATTTAAAGTCCATCCTAAAAATATGCGACTTTGCTTTCCCTTCGATTTTCTCTAAACGTATTTATTACAGAGAAAATTTTATAAAGAAACTTTTTTTTCTTTTCCCGACATCTACTCGCATACCAAGTTTGATGCTTCTTCAATGAAACACCCAGTAGATAAGTTTGAATAAATCATCTTAATTCGAGCCCACGAATCTGTGGTTAAGTCATGTCCACGGAATTTAGCCACGCCCGTATATGGTTGTGACATTATGCTTTTCATTAAAGTACAAATTGATATAATGGTGAAATATTTTCGCAGTTTTTTCCATGTGTTACGAAACTGAATAAATCGTACCCTACATTAATGCGAATGAAAAATAGACCATATGACTGTCAGTCATTGTTGTTCGTTCTATATAAGAATGTATGGCAGAGCATGGTATAGAGTAAACAACAATGATTGAAAGTCACGTGATACGTTCATTCGCGGGCACACGTTCATATTATTATTAATATATATGTATATGAAAACAAATATAATTAAATTAAAATGGTTACTTTTTATAAAATGTCAGTTGTTATTATTACTTTGGTTAATTAATCTATAAATTACAAATTTAATAGAACATGAACGAGAATAAATCTAGTTTTTCATTTAATATAATATTTTCCGCGCAAAAGGTCACGCAAAAACAATTATTGAAATAATTAATGATTCGCACTTAAGAAATCGTAGCTCATGGCAGGTATATAAAGCCATAACCTAAATACTAATTAGCCATGTCACGGCACTATAACACTATATGGAAGTAACAGCAAAAATAGTAAAGAGACCGAGACAGCGCGTTACCTACCTACTTTCAAAGTTACGTTACGTGAAAAGTATTCAGGATTATTGTTCTGTAATTAAACGTAATTATCAACCTTGTCATTTTTCGTCTGAACTAATTTTTTTTTGTTTGTAGACCTTCAAGATTAATTATTTTATTTGTAAAGAATGTTAAAAATGAAATGAATTTCAAAATGACTACCTACGGATTAAACTTAAAGGCGGAGTAATTTCTTTGATAAGAAGAGTACGTTCATGATTTTAAATTAAAGTTATTATAAGTAGTTACTGCTACAGATGGTTAGCGTCACTTATGGTATCTAAGTTTATTTCTGCAGTAACAGGTGTACATTTTCTGAATTCCTCTACATGACGTCATGGTAACTGGACACTCAATGAAAAATATTGATAAACCGGAATCAATACTTCTTTCTATCGCACGCCCTAGTTGTTAAGAGAAACAGATACCTTTGCAACTGAGAACGTATTAAATTTAATACAAAATTTGATACGTGTAAGTTGTCGTTGGTCTAAAAATAGTAAAACACCTTTTTTTTTTAATTACAGCCAGAAAAGTTATGGAAATCCATGGAACTGGACGACAGTCACAGCGACAGGGGAATAACATCGGCAAATGCCTCCAAATACATGGAGGTTACCACCAACAACTCAAAATGCACCTATGGACACATTTACAGGGTTAGACTTTGGTTTTCTTACTAAATAATGTGTGCTTAAATTTATCCGGAGTGTGATCTCTTATTTAATCATTGTTTATTAAAATTTATGTAAATTTTTATGACCACCACGAAGTATTTAGTATCTGCAATTAGTGTTGCGGTGCGATATCCAGAATCGAAACTCTACACTTGTTAATTTCTTTTTTAGTTATTTCCGTAGTTGAAGGCGCTGTAAGACGAAATACATATCATATATTATCTACATAAATGATAATTCACGTATTTATTAAGGCGTTACATAGTCGAGAGCGATTTTTAAATAAATAAATACAATAGAATACGCGTACTAAAGATAAGTATACGAAATTATATCGTGAATTAAACCAATCCATAAATGATTTATTATTTTCGTTTTCATTAAAAAAAATGAAACGTGTAGATATAATTTATTAACAGTTCATAATTTTGGTTTGTTTATTAGTTTTGGTGACTTGTTGTATGTTAAAGCTTTTTTGTTTTGGAAGTACCTTTTTGTTTATTCATTAATCTTATGTATATTTTAATAGTGTTAGCGTGCAATGATTAATTGGCTGTAATCCCACCAGATTCTTTAAAAAACATTATATATAAAAAATTTTATTTAATCTTCTAAGCACTTTTTTGTTTTGTTTGTTCAACTCAGTATTTTGTTTTGGTGATCGACTTTTAAATTGTTAGCTTCTTGTTTCTTTTTGATGAAGCTCTTGTATTACTTATAAATTTTTTTACCCGTTACGATTTGTTTTATATATGAGTATACTTTTTATCGTTATGACTTAATATATAGGAAGTCCCGTAACGCATGGAGTAGATTGAATGGGTAGCTAGAGGAGATCAAAATAAAGCTTCTTTCTTAATTCGCTTTTGTCCAAAAATCAATAACAAGAAAGTCACTGCAGTTTAAATCTCTTATAAATTTATGACCACTTATTGACAACCGCTGAACTTAATAGGGAAGGATTAGAAATAATATAATAGTTTTCACGTTTCCAAGGAAACGTATCTCTTGCAAATGCTGATATTTTACTGTCACTTTAAATTTTAAAGTAGAAATCTCTTCAATGAATAATTACAAAGTACAACTTTATTCATTAAAAAAACTCCAAATTTATCAAAACCGAAACCTCCACATAAGGTATTCAAAATGTTGACCCTGCATTTCAACGCATAGGAACATAATTGTTACTATGGGAATAAACTGATACTTAAAGTTAACTTATGATCGACAAACAGGGCCTTAGTGATAAACTACCTTAAGTTTGACACTTAAAGGAAATGACATTTAAGTAAGTTTCTAACATCAACTTGTCTTCTAGTTTTATTTTAATTAGTCAGCGGCTCTCAACAATATGAACAGCAGTTTTCGGAAATCGAAAGAAAAAATTAAATAATCTTTAACTAGCTCTTAGATAACTAAAATTGCAATTTAAAACGTAATTTATTACTGCAGTTAGTAACGATTGCTTGCTAATGAATTTAGTTATTACTTGTTGTAGCTTTCTAGTTAAAAGTTCATTAAGAAAAAAGCTTTACTTTGATTTTACCTGTATATTATTGTTCTTTTACTTGACGGTATCGTTTGTTATTTCATCTGTACATACTTTATTTTTGTTATTGAAGCAAATCACCTCAAACTTTCTCCATAATTTAAACACACCTTGTAGGAGGTACGCGTTTAAATTTGACTTTTGTTCTTTTCTTGTTGTAAGGAAATTCTTTTTTATAAACAAATTATTTTTTATAAACAACATCCTCCGGGAATAGTGCAATAAAATAATTTTAAAAAAATGTGCAATATTTGCTCAGTTATATAAATGTTTTCGTAACGCAACTGCGCTTAAAATTTCCACACAATTTTCACGTAATAATTAAACACACCTTAAAGTGATTACAAAGTCGTTTTGTTTATTGACGAGTCAACTTTTTTAGTGACGCTTTGAGAAAATAAATCTAAAATATAGTACTGCATAGTCGGTTAGTATCGAATGAATTCTGTTATTATTTTAATTACATGTGCTAATGACAATAATAAAATGTTTATAAAATGTTAAATAAAATACTTAATTTAAAATGCAACATTATAAACTGGGAAGGTAGAAATTCTGTGATGTGTGTAGGTACTGTAATTGCGTTAAGTGACGGCTCTGGATATCGCATTGCATACATTTCTTGGAGATATATACAATGAAAATTATTTATACGGACCTGTTGATCAGAGGAAACCTCTCAAAGACTCTATTTCATTGAAAAATGAAGTCAAAGTTACCCGATACGTTTCAGCAAATGTTTTCAGATTACCTAAAGAATTTTATAAATTTAAAATCACTTGTTTCGTTGATTTGTTTAACTTTCTATTAATCGATTCCTTGGTTTTCTTTTAAGTGAAGATGATTTGTTGAAAATTTTAATAAAATAAGTATGACACCTTTTAATAAAAGGCATTTTTTTCTTGAAGGGAAACGTCAGAAATACTGTCAGAATAAAACTTGTACATTACATATACAGGGGTTCTACAATTCACTTATACCAATTATAGTTGAATGGAGAGATGTTTGACAAAATGCTGGCAGAGGGCGATGTTTATATTGAAAAAGTTATGTTCTTAAAATTTGATAATTCCTTTTGATATTTATTCAGCGTATTTCGAGACACGACAGGTCTTGAATTTATTGTTATACTAGTTGTGATGTCATCAATCAATAATATTATTTTCAAATTATCTTTAATTTGGTGTCTTTTGATTTTATTGGACTTTTGAAAAACACACGAGAATTTTAATATTTTGATATTTAAATTTATAATAGCGACACAAATGTGTCCTTTCAGATGATATGAAGGAAAGTTATTTGAACATAACACAATTGACACAACAATGACCGCAAAACGTATTTTGTCTGCGACTATCAATAATCTGTCAATTATTCATGTGTTTGGTCAAGGATAATGCTATCCATAATTCGCTACCAGCCGTGAATAATCATTAATCACAGTTTCAAGGTAACCATCATTGTTTAAGGTATATCATGAAGTAAATTCTAGTAAAATTCTAGCAGAACTCAATTCGCCTTAAAATAATTTACAGTATATTCAAAGACTGTCGTTTTAAAATTTGTTTTGCCAAGTCGCAAATGTTCATAGTCCTACCACTTCGTGTAACATATAGTCTTACCACAAGGTCTTAGTAGCGTTGTTATTTAAAATGTAATTAAAAATTCCTAGTGTTTATAGTCGAGGACAAAATACAGTATACATCTCGCTATATTGGCTATTATTACCTCGGATAATTGCAAAATACTTTTGGTAATAATAGGATGTATTATAGCATTGTGTATAATATACTATAATACATAGTATAAGTATTAAGAAAAGTTTATAAATGAAGTCATAGCTCTGATAAAATTATTAGAAATTTGTGCAAGTGGGTTTTGATTGCAATGGATTCCTTGAGCGTCCCCTGGACAGCTCTTTCGGCCCTATTTGGGGCCTCTTCTAAGCAGAAGAGTAGCTCGAGAACTCCAATACAATCAAAAATCGGCCGTAGAACATCACGACCTAAACTATTGATAAAGTAACCCTAATACTATCAAAATATAATTTGTTTAAAACAAGCAAATAACTCTTCATTCAACTTTGGAAAAATCCCCTGTATATTCTTTTAATATATTTCATATATGGAGAAGCGTAAGAAATGACAATAACATAACATGATTATAACTAACTCCCGGTTTAAACACAAGGATATGCACACCTATACAAGAGAAATGCCAACTAGGGGAGAAAAATCAGTAATTGATTACGTAATAGTGAGAAAAGACAAGAGAAAAGAAGTAGTTGTTACAAAAATACGTAGGGAACCAGAGATTGGGACTGATCATTACCTTCTAACGATAATTTTTAAAAAAGGAAAAGACAAAAGTAAGAAGAAAGGAACCAAAAATAGAATGTGAAACCATCAAGAGTTTTAGGTTAAAAGGTGAACAAATAGCTGGCAAATTTAAGAAGTTGGTGGAGGAAAAACTAAACATAAATCTGAACACAACAAAGACCAAAACGTAGAACAATTATGGAAGACATTTAAGGAATCTATACTAAACGCAGCAAAACAAACTTGTGGGGTTTGTAGAACGGTTAAAAATAAAAAGCAAACATCGTGGTGGACTGAAATAATAAAACATACAGTCAAAAAGAAGAAAGTGGCGTGGAATAAATACCTTGCAAATAGAAATAATTATAATTATGAAGAGTACAAGAAACTTAGGAAAAGAATTAGTTGCATAGGCGAAGAAAAATAGTTGGACCGAATTTGGACATAAATTGGAGGAAGACAGTAAGGGTAATCAGCAACTGTTTTATAGGATTTTAAAATCGTTCAGAAAAGGAAAAAAAAGAAGAAACCAGTTTATATATTAAAAAACAAAAGAGAAGAGGCTCTGACTGACAAAAAGGAAATAATGATACGATGGAGCGAATATTTTCAAAAACTACTGTAAGGTACAGACACAGTTGTAGAAGATGAAACAGACAAAAATAGAATAGATGAGAACAGCAACACACAAGAAATTAGGCAAGAAAAACTATTGGACGCTATTAGAAGGCTTAAAAAAGGAACAGCTCCAGGCTGTGATAAAATTACATCGGAAATTTGGGAGAAGGAGGGACTGAGGTATTACTGAAAATCTATAATAAAGTCTGGAATATGGAGATTATTCCAGCCGATTGGGAAATGGGACTGATACTATCAATCTACAAAAAAGGAAATAGTAAATGCTGTAAAAACTACAGGGGTATTTCACTCCTGAGTACACCTATGAAAGTATATGAAATAATATTAGGTAATAGATTAAGAGCAGAAATAGATATAACATTAAGCGACACACAAAGTGGTTTTCGTAGAGGAAGAAGTATCCAGAACCATATATTCATAATAAAGCAAGTAACAGAGAAAGTATTAGCACGGAATAAAATTGCCTCACTTGCATTTATAGACTTAGAGAAGGCGTTTGATAAAGTACCAAGAAGGAAAATTTGGGAGTCACTGCGACGAGACAAATAAATGAGAAAACAATACAAGCCATAAAATGTCTATACAAAAAGAACAAAAATTGTGTAATATGGAAAAACAACAAATCAGACGTGTTTTTGACAAAGGTAGGACTGAGACAAGGAGGAGGCTTAAGTTCCTTACTTTTTATTATATTTATGGATGACATAATCAGAAAATGTTCAAATAAAGCACATAAACTAAATGTAGGATACAACAACTTACAAGTGGTTAAAATATCTGAAGGGGCATTTGCAGACGACGTGATGGTAATTGCAGACAACGAACAGAACCTACATATGTATGGATAACTAACATAAACATTTGAAATGAAACCCTGAAAGAATATGGAATGGAAATGAACAAGGACAAGACGAAATGTATGAGACTAGGAGACCAACAAGAAATGAATATACGACTAGAAGGCACAAAAATCAAACAAGTGGATATGTTTCAATATCTAGGAGTTATGATTGAGAATACGGGAACACAAGATGCAGAAATGAACAACAGAATAGATAAAGCAATTAAAACCTATTATGCTATGAATAAAGGTTTGATAGGAAAGAAGGACGTGTCACAGAAAACAAAGATAAGCGTCTATAAAACAATATACAGACCAATATTGACTTTCGATTGAGAGACATAGGTACTGACAAATAGACAAAAAAGTAAATTACAAGCAGCAGAAATGAAGTACTTGAGAAAGACTAAAGGTGTCACAAAAAAGACAAAATTAGAAATACATAAAAACGAGAAAAACTGAACAGAGAATCGCTGTGTGGTGGTGGTAGAGGTATGGAAAGCAAAATTATACAAGAAGAGGAAGAAAGGTAGACCTAAAAAGACATGGGATAATACTATAATTGAGTTGCTGATGAAGAATGGAAGTACATGGGAAGAAGCTAAACGAAAAGCGCAAGGCAAAAAAGATTGATCCAAATTCGTATACCAATGATGGTATATGTATAACCACAAACCATAACTGGTAGAAGTGGACATTTCATATTTACAAATTTTACAAAATTTAAATTCATTTTATATTTTTTGTTTAATTACAGTTAAAAAAAAAATTAAAAGACGAAAGATAAACTACAATTATCATCTAAATATGAAAACACTCTGAACTGCTTGATGTTAAATTTAATTTTATTCAAAAAGGTTTGCTTTCTTGTAATTCCCCTGAGGTTTAAGATATAGTCTGAAAGGGTACTTTTTTTTTACCCAAAAACGTTTGGTCTACACACCAGCACAATTTAACGTTCCTCTTTAACGTTCACCCTGTATAGAAAAATAATTTTTTAATTGAAATACATGTATGTTTCAAATGAAAATTTTGATTTCATCTTAAATTGTGGCAAAACAGAAATGAATTTACTTTCAATTAATTGAAAATCGCTGATTAATTATTTAGGTAAAATGAATAATTATTTATTAAAGAAACTCATTTTAGAATCTATGAGAGGTTTTATCCCTGTTTTATCAAGTCTATACATAATATAATGTAACATTTTTCTTTTTTTACCGTTGAGAATTAAAATAAAGCATTTTGCCTAATTATAATTATTACTGCAAGTTATGTTGTTGGTGAAAATCGAAAAGTGTTACATCCTGTAAATACAGAAAGTTTCAGGATTACCTTCTGTGCATTGTAAGTACACTAGAATTTACATTGTAATTTCGAAACAATAAAAATAAATAAATCAAGAAACGTTTATTAATGGGCGGATATTCTGAAACTGTTTGTATTTCTTACACTATGAATGTTTCTATATAATACTGTGAATAACTTGTATTTTGAAATTAAATTGGAAATTTTTTTTTTTTTTGTAATCGTATTAGAATTTGTTTATTTTTGATAAGCTAAAATCAATGTGGACAACAACATATCATATTCAGAATAATAAAACTTGCCCAAAATGCAGTAAAGTAAGTATTATATAGTAATTTTCATATGAACTATTACTAACTTGCGAAATTTGTTAATGTTATTTCTTAAAACTAATTGTAACTCACTGATTCGGCCGGTGTATAAGTTGCAAACTTTTGCGTGGAAAATAGTTTTACGCTTTCTAAGAGATTATGTGTCAGTGTATACATTCCGCATTAAATATTTTATAATAATGAAATGTTCCTGCGTGTAAAAATAAAATAATCTATTATGTTTGATGTATGTATATAAATGTAACTTATTACAAATTAAACTGTTTCCGGTGATAAATGATTTCCCTCTGCGTTTTATTAATGTAGTACATGTCATTTAAGAATGTTCTTGTACTCCTTTGTTTCTGTCTTTTCTTTTTTGTTTTTACTGTGCACCTTGTTATCTGTTGTACTGTTGTTTAACATTTTATTACAAATATTTCGTATAGTACAATAATTGTTGTTTTGAAATTAAAAAAAAATAAAAAATAAAAAATTAGATGCTCTAAATTAGAGTCGGAAGACATTGTCTGTAATTTATTCGTTTTGTACATAACTCAGGATCTATTAAAAAAAAAGACGTGAGTTTCTTCCAATGTCTTACGGAAATTTCGCTTGAAAATATTTAATAATTATTTTGGAAGGCATCGGAGGACTCTACTTTTTCTATGAGCTAATGCAATGTATGCTATGTATTAGACTAGAAATTATTAGTTAAATAATAAATTGTAATGCAATCCTCATAGAGAGATATTTAATTTTTTTTTGTTGTAAAACATTTTAACACTGTACCTTAAAAAACCGGTTATTAAATGGATTATCATCGTCGCTGCTTTTATATGGAGACAAGTAGTACATACGACTGACGAGAGTTTGTTTTGCTCCAGGCGTAAAGAATAATATTTTGCATGAGAGTACCAGCTTCGTTTATTTTAGTATTTATTATTTTAATTAACTAACAGGTCCATTCAACAAGATGTACATAAATACTAAATATTTAACGATTCCTTTAAAGTACAGCTACACATAGTTGTTCATGTTGTATGGTCCACTCGTGGAGTAACTATAAATATGAAATTGTACTACTAAAAGACTGTTTTATGTAAAAGCCTCCCATAAAACTAAGTTAATTCAAAATTGATGCGTTTCCTTCTCAGATCATCATAAAATAACTGTAATAAATGTTTATGTTCACTTGTTAACCAATGTATAGGAAGCAGATATGTAGTAGGACTTTAAATACCACTAGCGAAAATATCTGCCACAACGAATAGGCATCTACATATACATATAAATACCAAAGATTTATGTAAGCGTCTTCTGAGTTTAATATTTGTAAATATATTTTATTTAGATCACTTTTCTTTGTCTTTAATTTCCTTCCATTTAATAAAATTATTCACTCAGAATTTATTTATTTGACGAAAACAAGAAAGTGGACTAATTAAAAAAAAAGATGTTCAGTTTCTCTAAAATTAAAACAATTATAAAAAAGTATAAATTAATAACACTTGGTACGAATGACTAAACTAATTCAACAAAGGTAAGTAAAATAGTTTCAAACGTGTAACAATATATCGTAAAGCCTCCTAACTCAGTTCATAGCGTTTTTCAGGAGCACAAAAAAATTGTCTTCAATAAAATCCAATAGGCGATTTATATTTATCTTAACAAAAGATGCAATTTCATTGATCGAGAATGATGTTATTAACTTTATTTTATATTATTAAGAGTAAATTGTCAAATTAGGATAGAAACAGAAAAAGAATAAGTAAGATTTTTTGAATAAATTTAAAATTATTGATGTGAAAGAATCAACATTACAAAAATACATTTCCACAAATAAAAACATTTTTAGAAAAGTGCCAATTTATTATAAAATTCGTGGCAGTCTCTAGGAATTACAGTTTTTAAGTCTTGAAGTGTTTGTATTTTGCATTTGAAATTTTACAAATCCTTTATGCATAGGCCGTATGGGAAGATCTTGCCAAGCTTCATCAAAAACAAGCTTTACCTAAAAATATTTTTTTAATATTACTTTTTAGTGAAGATCAAACTGTTCTTACTTGAATAACACCTTCTGGCTGGTAAGAAATATCTGTCACTACAGGATTTGTTGATTTTTTTCCTGATATAAGAGAATGGTACCTTTGATGCTCGATAGCTGCATAGTTTTTAAAGAAACTGTGTTCCAAGTCGTAGGTTTCGTAAGGAGTTTTTTGGCGTGCTTCTCTTGTAATTCTCACATAATCACTTGGTAAACAAATTTTTTTATTACGAAGTTTTCGTTCTATGACAGCGTGAACGGAGTCGCACTCCATTAGGGTGTGCCTAGTGATGTTAAATTACGTGTAATTTATAAAAACGTAAATTACGTCCTAAAATTTCCTGAAAGTTACAAGATTATTTGTAATTTATGAAATTTGTAAATTTTTTGCTTTAAAAACGTATTTTAAGTATGCTTTTTTTTATAAAAATATAAAATGAAGTAAATAATGCAAATTTATTTAACTTATCCTTGAAGGACTCCTCATAAAAATTCCATATATTAGTTTTACTTTTCAACATTGCTGTTAAATTTACATAATTCCTATATTTAGAGCTATTTCTTGTCCGTTAAAAATTATCACAAAATGTGTAATTGTAATTTTTCAGACAGGTTTAAAAATAAATAATAGTAGGGATCACATTTCTAAGAAAAATACAAAAGTTAAAATATTTCAGAAACTATTGAGCTTTATACCCGGTGATTTTTTTACAAATTGTAGTAATGAGACTAATAACTAATTTATTAACAAAACTTAACACTGATTTTATTTAGAACCGACTATGAATAATTTATTTTCACAAGCCGAGCGATTAAACAGTAACTAAACTCTACATCGAACTAAAGAAGTCTGTCCGTGTTCCCAGTGCGCGTGTATTTATACCGTAGCGGCTTTTTCAGCAGCTTTTCCTCTAGAGTATTTCGACGGCGGAATAGTCTCGAACGGGTCCAGTCACCACAGGGGAGTCGCCGCCGGCTAGGCGAGTGTATGACTAATTTGACTCCTTAGTTCATCACACTGCCCTCTTCTTCTTTCGTCTCGGAACGTTCCTCATAATAGCCTTGAAAGAGGATGTCGAAAATGACATGCTGGCCCCTTTCTGCAACTTCCGATTTGGAAGAAGTAGCAGTCCACAGTTTTCTCATTTCCAACAGCTGCCTGTGGGTGGTGACTGCGGACCAGGACTTCAATCCCCGTTCCGTTGAAGATAACTTCTATCATGCTTCGGATTACCCTCCAGTCCAGCCCGCCAAGTCCGCAGCCCAATTTGGGGATGGCTAATTTAGTCTCTTTGCCTTCTATCAGCTGCCTCTTCAGGCTACAAACAGCTCTCCACATACTGTGATAGTCAGGTTTACCGCTTGATGTCTTCTTAGTGACTAAGTATTACACGCGTCGTCTCTGATCTGCTCTCGTGTCGATGATCTGCAGACTCTTGCCCACCATGGGATGCTGCCTTCGGAGTACCTCGACTTGACCAAATTTCTTCCTGAAGACCTGGGCTATCCCCTTGGACATTCTTAGGTCTTCTGCCACACAGTGGGCCAGATTGTACTCTGGTGGCACTTGAAAAAGATCTTGCTGCCTCTCTATGGTTGCTCCCAATCGTGCCTTACTTCCTGTGGCTTGATGAGACATAAAGGTTTTGAAGTTTACTTCGGAACATTGCATCCTTTGTACTGTCCCTTCATTTTCTTCTCCGTTGTAAGGAGCCATCCGGTTGAAATGGATTACCTTGGGCTTGCCATTCGGAATCTTTTTGATCGGTATATGACATCGTTGATCCGTTTTATCACTTTGTAAGGACCTCTTTGAGGATTATAAAGCCAGACCAGTGCTCCGGGTTGGTATCCCCCATTCTGAGCGTTGATGTCATAATGCTTCTTCATTCGGTCGCTCGCGGCCTGTATATTGTGACGCACTTGATTGTGAATGTTGTCAATTTTTCTGCGCAGACCGCTTCGTCGGCGGGGACTTCACCCAGTACAATCGCTTGCGCACCTTCTCTATAGTCTTTTTGATTCTCAAATTCCCTCCCGAATTAAATGAATTGTAAATAAACTATATTAACACTTCCTCAAAGGTTGACAACTTCTTCAGAATAAACAATAAATTGTCAAGGGAAATTTTTGTTTTTTAATTAAAAATTAGAACTGAAGACAGATAATTTTAATCTCAAATTGATAAATAATAAATTAATAGTAAATAAATTTAATTCTGTTTAAAAAATTCAATATACTACGAAATATATCAATCAAATTGACCGTTTTTTCGTAAATTTCAAATAAATAGTTTTTGACAAATTAACAAATAATTATAATTTCAAATTTTGTTATAATTCATATAGAAAATTCATTGGTATACTTACCTGAATTGAATTATTTTATGATACAGAGACTACAGAGCACAGGTACAATAATAAAAGGTAAGCAAGAATAAGATTGGGACGTCTAATCTCAAATTGTTGCTGGAAATTTAGCGCAAAATTAACAATTTGACGTAAGATAACAAAAATTACAGTAACTTATGTAATTTTACATAAATTTCGCTAAATTTCATAGGCAATGTAATATTACAGTAATTTCTGGGTAATTAATTAATTAATTTACATCACTAGGTGTGCCCAACTTCAAGGAATTTTTGATACACCGGAATGCCATTGAGCATGGAAAAATTTAACAGAGCGTTGGCTATTTTGGTAAGTGCATCCGTCAGACCATAATACAATAGGATTTTTGTTTCACTTAAGCAGTTTTTTTGTAGATAGTCAATAATGCAAGAAACAAAAGTAGAAGTTCAGAATTTTGGTCTTTTGAAAACCAATACCAGGCCACGTGGGATGTTTTTAAATTAAATACTGTAAAGTTATGGCTGTTTAGTTTTGTTTTATACTAAAATGCATTTGCATTAACACATGGATTCAGCTTCACAGCTTGCAAATCCATCGTAAGTGCAATAATTTGATTAGCCTTGTCAAATTCTTTGTCTTTTTTTTTCATTCCTGGCGAGCTCTTTTTGCTTGTTATGAGATGTCCATTGTTCTTCTGATATTATACCTACTTTGTGAGAACTACAAGTATTACATTAGTCTTTTTTTAGTTGGTAAATAGACAAATTCTTCTGCTTGAACGTCTCATTAAATATCTTAACGCTGTATGGAATTTTACTGTCAGTACCACACTTTTCTTTATGTAATTTATAAACGTCTGTCAGTGTTTGAAAGACAGGTTTCAAAAATAGTTTAATTGAATCCCTTCGTGCATAATGTGAAGGCGGTTTTGGAAGGCAGTTTAAAAAATTATTTAAATATCGGTCTTCGTTGTCCATTTGAACTTTTTTCCCTCGTGGACAGTCTAATTGTGGTATCTTTGTACGTTCCACATGTACTAAGGTTTACCCAAGCATGTATCATTTTGTATGCCAGGTCAAACGTGTTTAGAAACATGTTTCTACAAACCTAAAGTTTTTGATGTCCAGTATCCATGTAATACAGAAAGGTACCATTTCTTCTCGATTTATCTGAATCCGTTGTTTTTATTTTAGTTTCTTGTTTTCGAACATTGCAAGAAACGTAAACCTTTCTTTGATCCCACGTCATCTTGGACCAGAAATGTTGAAATATCTTTTGCCTTGATTCTTCAGTTATTTCAGAACAATGTCTGTTTTTTGCTTTCAGACAATAACTTGAACTACACCTCGGTGTCAGCTTTCTTCCACTTCGTGTCTGGTCTTGACTATTTTTCTTACTTTCTTGACTGTATTTAAATCCTTCGTATTCTTGTCCTCGCATCCTGAGATTTTTATTTTTATTTCTCTTCCATTCTTTAGGCTCGGCCATCAACTTTCGCTTTCGTATATTTTGGTCAGTCTCATCATGTGCATCTATGTCAACTTCGTCAACTTTATCAGGTGTACTTGAGTTAGGGTTAGTCTGGGTGTCTTCTGCATCTGAATCAGAAGTATCCTGAGTGTCAACATAATTAGAGGAATTTGAAGTGGTAGCATTCTCTATTACAATGGTTATAGGGCTAAGCGAATGCTTTAGGTTGGATAGAATAAAGTGGGCAATATTTAGTTCCTTATTGTAGAAATGATTTGGTGCTTCCGGTTCATTTTGTAACAAAATTGTATTTATTTGAGGAATATCTTCAGCGAAATTAGTATCATTTACAACATTTAGAGTACTTAGTTCAACAGATTAGAAAATGGTTGGGTGTTCAACGATGTTAACTCCAATGAAATCCAAGGGAATATCAACAATTGCTGTGAACAAAACATTTTTGTTCCCAGTCTCACATTCATGCATGTCATCATTTTTATTAACGTCTGTAGCCACGATTTCTGTATTATTATTTTTATATCTAACATTGTCATTGACATTTCAATGTCATTGTTATGAAGTGCTAACTGTAACATTATCCAAGAACGAGAAGACATGGATAAATTTTCTGCAAGTGGCAACTCTAGCAAACTGAACACAAATTGTCCTATCTGCAAGTAACGAGGTAATAATTAGTTTTAGAATGAAATTTACGATGGAAATTTGAAACCAGGAGCAAATAATATTAACAAATTTATGTAGATCAATAAGTAAATAGTTTTGGAGGTTTTGCACGCATGTCGTCGATTTTCTATATGAATTCTAATTTCTTGGTTTTCAATTGAAATGATTCTTAATCTTAGTTTGGTGTACAACAACCTTTTATAATAATGGCTGAACTTATATTAATTTTATTTGAATTTGATTTTATGTAAAACAATATCTTTAAATTAAATTAAAAATTAATTGATTTGTCTTATAGCACCAAGGAGAGGTGTCTGCATTCGTAAAACTAATAGTTCTTGTCATCGAATGAGCTTAGAGCTATTATTTTTCTTTGCTCAATGCTGAAAACTTTCTTTTGTTTTAAAAGGAAATTGAGAAATGAACGCCTCTGTGATGTCACTAGAAAGTGCGACACCAGAAACACATTGCTCGTGACTCCCCTATTTTCTGGTATTTCAACGCTCCTTTTTTTTACAGAAGCGTTCCGAAGATCCTGAGGGACACGAACCCTTCTGTCTCTTGTTGGACGGCTGAAACAACACAGAAAGAATGCACAGCAACGAAATAAATGGGTCGCGCAGTAGGTCCTCGCCTTCCCTAGGCAACGATTAAGCCTTAGTTAGAAAAAATCCTAGATTTTATGGCACCATTAAGTCATCCCTGAGGATTCGCTTTCAGGATTAACCGTGAATCTTATCGATTATTTCATAATGCCCTTTTGCACCGCGTTTTTAATCGTAGATTAAATTGATTTGGTATGTAACAATCTTGAATACATGACAGCATAATGTCAATCACAATCTAATTGACATTTAAATTTAAATTTGTGTCGGTTGGAATATACATGACATTACGCTGGATCTATGCTTAAATATTATACACTAAACACGACTTAAATTTAATCTCTGCTTAAAAAAAGGGTGCCATTGACTGACCAAAAGAACTGTGTCTTGATCAATTTGTTTTAATTTCAGTTAAAGGACTTTAGACGCCTGGTGGCAGTTTCAGCGTTTTCAATAGAGACTGGTTTTCCTCACTTGTCGCTATACAAACGTAACGCGTCCCTTCACCATCGTAAAGTGGTGTAAACCCGCAGAGGTCACGGTTACCCTAGCAACACTGCCACGATGCATACGTTTCTCGTTATGTGTCAAATCCTTTCAGCCATACGTGTGCAGTTCATTAATTTAGCACCAGTTCGATTTAATGACCACCTATATATGTACGTGACTGGGTTTTTGTTACGACGACATTTCAATATTAATTAATTTCTTCTCGCTGTGAAAAGCAATGGAATCTTAAGTTAACTTTAAGTACTTTGATAGTAACAATTGTGAATAAAAACGATTTAAGAAACGTACGCGGGGAATACCCGAGTATGATTATTGTTTAAAGCAATTTCTGTCCAATCTAAATAATTATTGTATGTATAATAAAGAAGAGGATGAACGGTTCCTATGAACGTATTGGAAGAGAGGTTCCAAGGAAGAATCGATGGTCACTAATGTCGGAGTCTGTAGAGGTACTACCCAAAACAATGTAAAAAAACTACGTAACACATTTTTCAATTACAGAATCTCTGAAATTATTTATTATTAAATCTCTAGCAACGGAATGCTGTTTCGTCAATCGTTACCTATGAAAGATGTTTTATTTATTTCGTTGGTGCGCATTCATTTAGTGTTATTTCAGCTGTTCAAAAAGAGCTTGAAGGGTTCGTGTCCCTCAGGATCCCCGGAGTACTCCTGCAAAAAAGGCGTTGAAACGCCAGAAAATAAGGGAGTTACGAGGTATCATCGTAACCTCTGTGACATCACAGGAGCGTTCATTTCTCATTTTTTTTAAGAAAAGAAATAAACAAAGAAAATTACAAAAACAAGAATTTTCCACGATTGAGCAAAGAAAAATAATAGCTCTAAGCCCATTCGATAGCAAGGGAATTAATATTTTTGTTTATACAGACACCATTCCTCGGAGCTATAAAACAAAGATTTTGCAACTGTTTAATTGAAATCAGTTGAGAAATGTCGAAAAATACAGAAGCTTGAAGTTAGTTGTTAATAATAATGAAAAATATAGTCGTTTTAAATTAAAAGAAATAAACACATGACTATCAAAAAACGAAAATATTTTACAGTTGCATCTATTTTTATTAACTTTTATGAAAAAAAAAATACATTTCTTCTTTCAATTTATTTCAATTGAAGAAAGAGAAGATAAATAATTCACACTTTCTTTTTTAATATTGCATTGCGACTTCTGGCTTCACCTCTCTTTGCATTATACTCACCCATTTCAGTATTTTGCTCAATGCAATCCTGCTATCCATCAACGTCGAGGATGAAATTAAATGAACAAGAACAAACACAATACGTCCTCGATAAATTTCATTTCGAATTATGCACAGAGAAAAAACAACGGTATTTGTTAATACAATTGTAGAATTTATGTCTACAAATTCTTACTAAAAGGAAGATTGTAGAATAGAATACCATAAATTGTGTAAATTAATGTGAACATGTTATAGAAATAGATAGATAGAAATTGTTGAATTAAACACTATTTCATATAGAAGATTTTTCCATTTATTTAGTAAAAATTGACAAATATACAGGATGTCGTTAAATTGCATGATACCTAGCCTCAAACTTATTCAAAAGTGCTTCGTTAAGCTAGTATTATGCTTCAAAATTCTTGAAAAAAGCAATTGTTTTAATAACAAAAGAACGCTTGAACCAATTTGGATGATATTTGGTATGAAGACCCACAAGAAGGCAAGTCACCTTTCCAGACGGTTTTAGTAATTTAAAGTGAATAGCTTTACAACTCTTCTGTGTCTTTGCAAATTTTGATATCTAAACTATAACGGGTATCAAAATTTGCAAAGACACAAAAAGTTTACTGAGGAATGAATCTTTCTAGAAATAAATTCATTATGCGTGTAAGAGGCATTTGTTCTTCTTTTAGATTTTCCTATTTTGTGACTAAACTGTAAGAATGATTAACAATTACAAAAATACGAAAAAGTTTCTTAATCAAAATTAATTAATTATAGTTATTTTTTAACTTCAAAAAAGTTATTCCAAAATCTGTGTTGTGGTAACCCTGTTTTTCACACTGGCTATTCACTTTAAATTACGAAAACTTGCGTTCCTGTGGATCCTCATACCAAATATAATCCATACCGGATCAACCATTTCTTTCTTGTTAGAGAAATTACTTTTTTTCAAGAATTTTGAAGCATAATTCTGGCTTAACGAAGCACTTTTGGATATAGACAAGTTGAGTTCAAACGCTTGAGGCCAGGCATCTGTGGTTAAGGCCACGTAATTTAGCGACGTCCTTTATAGTATCTACTATTTACACAGTGCTTGGAAGCTAACACAGTAGAGGATAGTAAATTTTTACTCAAATGTAGTATATTTTTATTGATATTATGTATGCGAATTATATACTTTTTTAACAATCAAGCAAATTGTGTTTCTGGTTCTATATATTTTGAGAAAATTTTAAAGTTAATGGTGTAATTCTGTATACATTTCTAAGGAAGAAGATCACAGCAGAGTGCTCGGAGCCGCTGATAACGAATTTTGATTCTTAAATCGGGCAACTAAAGATGTGGCTTCGACCTTGTCTTGATATGTGCAGATCTTGTGAAGAAATTCACAGGCTGGAATACGGCAGAATTTATTCTGGCACTTGCTTGGGAAGTTCCGGCTTAGGTAATCTACAGACGTTAAAAAATAAGATGAAGGAATATTTAATTTAGAAACTTCGTATTTACCTTCAAATAACTTCAGCGGCAATGAATTAATAATTTAATAATTTCTAAATTGTAGAAAGCTTTTCATTGCGATTCTATTATAGTTTTACACAATATGAAAGTAAAATCTCCACAGTCTATCGCAGTAAATTTTTGCATAAGATGTAGAATTTTATACAACACAGTATTGAAGCTTCACACTTACGAGAATTTATTGTAGAACAAAAATGAAATTAGTATAGAGTTTTTTTAGAACAACAATTTTGCTACAAACAAATGTAAACTTTTTTTAAGTTAGAAGTGGAATTATAACTGATTTTTTGTTTAAATTTTCAACAATAATGTAAAGTCTCTCTTTATTATTTCTCTCTGTATTGAATTATTTTTTTTTTGAGTCGAGCAAAAAGTTTTTTTTTGAAGAACATTTTTGATACACGTACAAAATTCGAAGCGTTCAAAATACAAGCTAACATTTTAAGTGGTCGTCCTACTTAAACAATCATTGTTGCAATCATCATCGAATATTAAGCACTTCCATAATAAAACTAGGTCACTTGCGCAAAGCATCGGCCGATCTGCTGAAGTACCTACGTACTACAAAATGATTTCCATTCATTTTTAATTCTAATAGCTGCCGCTAAATTATTTCCACGTAATTTCGCTTCATTAATAGTTGATTTTAAAATGGAAATGGAAAAGTAAGTGAATATATTTACGGGGAAGAGTTTCAGTTATGCTACCTCTCTTGGCAAGGTGCTGAAACTGCAAGGACTTCAGGAGCACTGAAAACGCGATCTATTTAACGTTGAACATGAAACGAAAGAGGTAACTGCCAGCAGTATTATCTTTTTTTTAAATATAATATCGCAGGTAATAAAGAATCGTGGCAGAAAGCCACAGGTGGCAGGATAGTAATTTTTTAGCCTTTGATTATTTTTGGTAAAGCTTTATTATGGATTGTGAAAAAAAATGTTCAAGGAAATTTATTTTTATTAAATAAAAGGAGCAATACGTTTGAAGCGATATAATTATTTTTAAATTCGATTTGAATTAAATTAAAAACGACAATATTTCAAACATTTCGTTAAGATCTATTTTTCGCCAGAGAGAATTCTAATTGATTGCTGGTTATTATTAAGCGCTATTAATTGCAAAATATTTTAAAAACGTGTTCTAAAAATGTAATTATTAAAACTGCCTATAAAACTCAAGTTTAACTTTCACAGATTAAAACTTCACAAAACCTACTCTAAAGAAAAGGACGAGTAGTTCAGAACACTAGTCCTTTGAAGACGAGAAACAAGCTCCTAAAGATGTGCAGAAACCAACTGTCCAAGAAAAGATGAAAGAGGAAAATAACTTTAAAGTAACGCCCACACCAGCACCTTAACCTTTCGGCCAAGAAGACGCGAATTTCTTCAGACGACTCTTCTTTCGAAGGTGTTTCTAAAAGACCACCTCTGAAATTGATATCTACTGCAAGACACTTCAAATTGTGCAGAAGAAATGAGAAGACCGATTTGAAGGTTGGGATAGCGTTGAGGAACAACCAGCGAAAACCAGTCGACAACTTTGGGGCAGTACCGCTAAAGAAAATTACTTATCTCGTGCTACAAATTTGTTCCGGAGAACATTTTCTTAGGAGCTTCGCACTTCCCAGACTTCCTCCGTTGAAGAATACTGAAAGCAATTCAGAGGATTCCAGCCAAGATAATGCTATAAAAATGCAGTAGGACAGTTCGGATGATAGTCAAGGAACTTTAATTTCTGAATCTAAGCTTCAGATGAACGAAGAAGATCAGTAAAAACAGAGATCAAAAGAAGAAGGCTTGGAAAACGAAGAAGCAAGTCCACCAGAGAACTTTAAGAACTTTGTTAAAGGAAAGAAAAATTTCAAGGAAAATGTTGGTCAGCAACGTAACACACCCTTAGGTTAGAGTTAGGGGCAAGAAAATCGAAATTGGCCGATAATGGTTTCAAAAGCAAGCCGAATTCACGAGGATCTTGGGGAGAAAAAGCAGACTGCTATCTGGAGCATATAAGACGAAAGGCACATCAGTGAATTCAATTCAGATTAATTCCTCGAAGTCTAATAAAATAGTTCCATATGTCTCTTTTTGTGAATGTCTACTGGAGTTATGTATCTTTCAATGTATTGGATTGCTTTCTTTTGTATTAATTGTATTTAAGAGGAGAGATTAAAAGATTTAGAGAAAAAACTAAATTTTATTTTTCGACATATGGTCCTTCACCAACGCTTTTCCAATAACGCGATCCCTATTTCCAAAAAAAAGTACTCTCGGTAACTCCTCAAAAAACACAGAAAAGGCGTCTTTTGGTTCTTCATCTGAAGAAAATCGACGTCCTCGCAGGTATTTCTTTGGCATGGGAAAGAGGTAATGGTCCGACGGAGCTAGGTCAAGGCTTTAAGGATAACAGTTGTTGATTTATTTTTGAACTTTGCGAGCCTTATGTACTCGGCAATTGTCGCGCAGCTACAAAGTCTTTGGACTAAAATTATAGAGCAATGGCAACTTTTACATTTTAATCATATATTTGTAGTCATCTGCTGCAGACTCCTTCTGCAAATACTCAATGCAAAGAAATCCTTCTCGCCATCAGCTTCCCTGTAGATACTTGCGTCTTTGCTTGTTTGTATGGTGGATATCTTTGAATCTTGTTCTGTTGGGGGATCCCAGCGGAACACCCACGTTCTATTGCCTGTTAAAATTTTGGAAAAAAGGCCAAGTTTTTCTTGAAAATTTTTTTTTGCCTGCATAACCTTTGGCCAGGAGTCCAGCGTGCTGACATTTAATTCATCCCCAAATCTTTGTGCAAAATTGTCAAAACGGTTGCTTCGCATATTTCTATTTCATTTGAGATGATCGAAACTTTGATTTGTCCATCCATTCACACCATTTCTTCAATTTTTTTGACTTTTTATTGTGTCCTTGTCTTCACAGGTCGTCGTCTATTGGGGTCACCTCGAATGGATTCTCTGCCCCATTTGAACGGCTTTTATTTGAAAATGTGATGGAGAATTTTCCCATATACAGCAGTCGTACGTTCGTGTATAATTTTTGGCTGATTGTATTCTTTTATCAACGACATTTTTGGGAGTTTACAGTTTTACAAAACCCACAAAAACGATTTGATTTACACACAACTTGACAGATACTTCTTAAAAAGTGTAAGGATAAGGCACAAAACGTCGAAAAAGTTTGAAACAATCCAAAGTATTACATAGGGTGCATAGTAAGACCAATGTTATTCGCACTAGTGCTAGCAATAAAGGAAGTTTGAAGAGAAGTGATACAATATGAATGACGTAGAGTACTGGAGAATGCAAACGATAAAAATATAAAATATGGTGACCTTATATGGTGGATTGACAACGCAACAAGAATTTGGGAGTGATGATAACACATCACAGAAAGCTGGACGAAGAAATAAGAGAAAGAGTAACAGCAACGGGAAGACTGTTTAGTACCTTCTTGAGAAGAAAGAAATTCCCAAAGAAGAAAAGAACAGAAAAGAAAAATAGAAGTGATGGAAGTGAGATATCTAACAAAGATGGAAAGTAAAACTTCAAAACAAAAATAATAATATTAGAAAGGAATTGAACACTAAAGCTAGTAACGAAATAGTGGAAGAATGTTAGCTTGGACACGCAATAGTGAAGGAAGAGATGATGACAAAAAGAATACGTGAGCTAAAAAGGAGGTTTAGAGATAGACCGAGAGGAACCTGGCATGAAGAAGTCGAGAGACAAGAGTGGAAGAGTAGGAAGAGATGCAAGGGCTTTTGGAAGACTAACAGAACTACAGATAGAACTCCACCAGCTTCACATCCAAAAGGGCTAGAAAACTTAAAAGGATTAAATAAATACTTTTTTAAATTGTCATAAATTTTTATTAATTTTTTTTTAAATAATTCCGAGTTTTCGAATCTTTTTTTCTCGATGTGAAGGTAACTGAGTCCATTGAAGATACTTGCTTAAATTAATGATCCAAATGATTTACATTATTAATATAGAAAGTTCTTATAATCCGTTGTTTTTTTTCAATAATAAAGTAGCACTTTGCTGATTAAATAAATGAATACGCAGTTTTCGTGCTTCACATTTCATTCACATATTGCGTTAGGAAATGCGATCGCGTTGCAAGAAACTGCAAATTTCAAACGTCGAGGGCACGAAACAAAACGCCAAAACACGTGTTATTTCTCTTAATTAGTAAGCCTCACGGCGAATTTAATTCGTTGCAATTACGTTCCAGTTTTGGAATGCACGTCCGTGAAATGCTTGGCTATTTTGAATAAACGGCCGCAAAAGTGTAATTATTCCTAACAATCCGGGCAATTAAGTGGCTGCGTTAAAAACCGTACGTTTCTGAAATAAGCTGCCACATCATTCTATGTATTAATGGGTCGATATGCAAATTTTTATTAAGCTGAGTTTCCCCCTTTCTCAATTTGCACAAACAATGAAATCGTAAAATCGAGACCATTTAGATCGAAGCTTTTGTTGGTACAAATTGGTTTTTGATTGATAACTATTACAAATCCTATTTTATCATTTTAGTAATTTTTTTTTCAAAATTTCTACAATTACACATTTATATTAGACTTTCCCTCGCTTTAAGTATTAAAATTTCCTTTGTAAGTCCCCCCCAAACTCTTTCGACATGTATCCCCCCATACAAACCGCCTTAATTAAAATCCGAATTTGCATTATAGATTAAGTGAGCAAATTTCACTTCCCGTTAGAGGAATACACACTTTCTTGAGTTTCACGTTTGATTATAATGATGCAAGGCGTATTTAATTTAACGCCGGAGCGAGCCCCTTGCGAAACCCTAGCCCTCTCGCTTAGTGAAATACGTACGAATTAATTCCGATAATGCATTATTGGCAGCATATTTTGATAGTGATAAATGGAACTATATCATGACAGGGTAGTTATGAGCTGCTTTTAGAGCGGAGCACAGCTTTTCACAAAGTTATTGGATTTGAGGGACGTAATTAACAACACACCCTTCTTCATTACTTGCACTTCTTATCGGTTATTATTACTGGAAATTGTATTGGCTGGTCAAGGTCATTTTATTTAACAAATTACATTTACAAAATGATCATCTAGTAGTGTCTTTTAAACTCAAAGAAAGTAGTAGAAAAAAGTAGTTTATATTTAAATTAATTTAAATAGCGAAAGAAATTTACATCCAGATATCCGTAGCGCGAACGTTCCGTTCAATTTAACTAAAAAAAAAAAAACGAAACTGGAGCGCCATTCGTAAGAATATGTAATTACCATATGCAAAAGCTGTGTTTTTGTTGCAAGAGGGCGCTGAACTCGGTCTTCCGCTTGGAAGCTTTGCGAGCTAAGTGCTCAGGAAAACGGAAGCGAGGATGTTTCTGAGTTATAAGTCTTCATTTTGCATGCACGCTTAAAATTCACTTGCTAAGTAACCGGGGGATGTTATATATTTTTTTCACGGTGACAACATGCTTTTTCTTACAAAATAATAAATAGGGTCTCAAAAAGTTGTTCACCATTCTGTTATTCCCATTAAAGACAAGTCATGTAAAGTTCTGCTCTAAATATTAAAAACACTGGTGCAGCATAATGTTTACTTGCTGACAATGCATTTGTCTAGCATGAATAAACAAGAATGCAGCATATTCTCATTTAGAAACAATAATACTCGGGCAGTTGTATGTAAATTTGTGAACACAAGAGAAACCATGCGTGGTTACTTATTTTATTAGTTCGCATAATGAAGCGCTATTATTTCCGTTTGATTCATTATAAGAAATGAAAGCAAGAAACGAATTTTATTAAATGAAATTCTTCACACTACTGGGTGTTTCTTAACTTCATACAAAAAATGAAACCAGTGAAAGTTTACATTAAAAGTGATAGAATGAAGCAGATTTTGAATAACAATTGATTAATAAATAGTAGAGATAATAAATGTTTTTGGCGAACGATGAAATAGTTTGATAGGCCCTGATTTATTTTTATTGCGTAATTACGTATTCGGAGAAATTTGCTGATGTCAGCATCGATTGTTTAAGTGGGTAGAACTCAGTTGCACTTCGTCGCGTTGAAAACATAGCCGAATTTTCCAATACTGTTCTTGTGGACATAATTTTAATTTACGTCGAATGTGGTCAAAATGCGTTGGCTGCAAGACGTTGCAGTGTAGGCAAAAAAAAATCCTCATGTCCACTGAAACAGCTGCCTTTTCCTAATATTGAAGAGATTAGAAAGAACCTAGATGCGCATAAGGTAACTGTTGGAATTTTCTTCGATTTCCCAAGAGCTTTTGATTTGATCGATAGAAAACTGCTTGAAGGTAAGTTGTACGGGTTAGGAATAAGAGGTAACATTCTAAACCTCCTTATATCTTTCCTTGATAATAGGAAGATATTTGTGGAAGTAAATGGAATTAAATTATCAGCTTATGATTTACATCTAGGCGTTGTACAAGGCTCAACGATTGGACCCTTACTATTCATAAATGATCTCCGCAGACATGTGTCCCATGACTTCTTGATCAACTTCACGGATGATTCGTTGTATCCGGCTACACAGAGTAAGAAGTCGAAAATAAAGTGTTACAAGTAACTAGAGACATGGAATCTTGGTGCACAAGAAACCGTGTTATCCTCAATACTAACAAAACTGTTTGTATTCAGAATTATATTGATAAAAAGCCAAACTTCCTAAATATTAAATTGTCGTCAAATACTTCCTTTCTGGGTATCAGTCTGGATGAAAGACTCAATTTATCCGAACAAGTTGAAAGTGTTGTCAAAAAGCTCAACACTGCTTACTATCCTTTACTCAAACTCAGCCGAGTTATGGATAGATCGGCATTAATGTAAGTATACTACAGTACGGTCTACTGCCATATGTCCTACAATATTATAGAATGGGGGAGTTCTTGTGAAGTTTCACGTGTGTTCATTGCCCAGAAAAGAATCACTAGGGTGATCTTCGACATGGGGTGCATGACTTCGTGCAAACCAACATTTATCTACCAAGGTATGACGTTCTATTCGCTATAATATATAATGTTGTATATATGCATATGATCTAATCAGTGAGTTTGTGTCAAATGGGTACTTTCGAGCTTCTGGTACGCGATACCGCTCTTTGATGGCAATTCTAACGTACAATACTGCACGATATGAGAAGTCTCCTCTGTACTCCTGCCTATTGCTGTACAATAAGCTACCCGCTCAAGTTAATCGCTGTGAAACGCGCCAATCTTTGAAAAATACTCTAAAGTCATTTCTAATTAAGCGCTGCTGTTACAGCAGATTTTCTAGATATCTAGATGCATACATTGTAGTGTCAAATAATAATAATAATATAATTTTATTGGCGCGAATCTGAACATAAACAATATATATAAATGTAATATAAACAGAAAAAAAAAATATATATATATCGGCCGAAAGGCGAGCCATCAGTTTAGTTGCAAGGCAACCAACTGTTCTACCTGACTCCCTAACGTAGTGAACACCTAAATTAAAACTAAGAATGAAAGTAACAAACAAAAAAAAATGGCAATGGCGACAGTATGACCAATACTTAAAAGTAGTTCTACACAACAGCAATACAATAGAACGGTTCACTCACCAAGCAAACTGCTTTTTAAATTTCTTTTAAATGATGCCGGCGGTAACTTTTTCAAATTCGTATCTATAGAATTTAAACAGCGAGCAGCAATATAGCTAAATAATCTCTTAAAGAGAGCAGTATGGTGTAGCGGAATATCTACGAGATCTTTGCGACGAATATTAATACTGTGAATGTCAGTACGATGTCTAAGTTTAACAAAAAGATATGGAGGAGTTTTTGATAACAAAATTTTGTGGCAAAAGCACGCCAGATGGAGGAATCTCCTATCTTTCATCTGAAGCCAGTCAGCAGCGGTAAGTTTTTGAGAAATGTTTCCGCGTCGTGGAACACCATAGATAAATCTTAAGCAGGAATTCTGCACAACCTGTATGCGTCTGGAATCTTTAAAATCTAAGCACGCGCCATAAATCACATCACAATAATTGAAATGTGATAAGACTAAGGTATCGCAGAGAGCTGTTTTTGCTTCGGATGAACGTAAATGCCTACTAGGAAATAACATTTTTAAGGCGCAGAAAGGTTTCCTAATACACGAGGTAACATGCTCTCTAAATCGCAAATCCGTGTCTATGATCAAACCCAAATTCTTAAAGCAGTCACGAGGAAATAATCGAATGTCATTCAACAGAATTTTAAATAATGGCAAGGCAATATTTCGTTCATTAATTTTTCCAAATACGGAAAAGAACGATTTGTCAGGATTAATTTTTAAACAATGTTTGGATGATATACCAAGAAGTTCAACTAAATCATTATTAACCCTATCCACGGTAAACTGCAAATCACAAAGATCAAATGTAGTGTACAGCTGAGTGTCATCAGCAAACATGTGATATTTACAAAATGTGTTCCAATTTTAAGTGTAAATTGTAAACAGTAATGGATCAATTATTGAATCTTGCGGAACGCCTGACTTTATACTAACGCTACTGGACCTGCAGTAATTTAGAAAAACAGATTGCTTTCTGTTTGTTAAATAGTTACCAATCATTTTCACAGATGTCGTCTCCAAATCATAGTAATGCAAAATTGCAAGCAATAAGTCATGATTAATCATATCAAAGGCTTTGGAAAAGTCAAGAAGAACAAGAATACTAAGCTTATTGTCATCGATACTATCAGTTATATGAGATAGAGCAGTGGAACAACTGAAGCCAGGTCTGAAACCGGATTGTGTCGAGGGCAGTAAATTAGATATACTAAAATGAACGCGAAGTTGCTCGACTAGAATCCTCTCCAAAACCTTTGATAAGACCGGCAGGATGCTGATAGGTCTAATATCACTTATAGATGACGGCTTTGTTGTTTTAGGTAAAGGGAAAACTTTGGCGTGTTTCCACTGAACAGGAAAAACGCCATTAGATATACAAAAATTAAAAATATGGGTTAAGATGGGAAGCAAATAGGGACAACAATAATTTATCATATTAATAGAAATAGCATCAACACCGGTAGAATTAGAAGTAATAGAATCAATAGTTTTAGCCACCTGCGCTTCAGAAACCTTGTTAAAATCAAATTTGCATGCTTTCTCGTTGATGTTTGAACGATAAAAATTGATTGATAAATTATCTCAAACGGACACTGGAAAATGGCACAAATGCTCAACGTTTCACTATCGCTTGATAGCTTCTTCAGGAGTTAAATTAACAATTTATTCATTTTTAATTTCACTCCTGAAGAAGCTATCAAGCGATAGTGAAACGTTGAGCATTTGTGCCATTTTCCAGTGTCCGTTTGAGATAATATATCAAACAATTTCACCGGGCAAGAAGCTACCTTAATGATAAAAATTGAGTAAATCAGCATCCGGAAGAGTACAAGACCCGGTAATGCTATTAAAATAATTATTAATTGCATCTGCGTCTTGGAGATGCTGGGGAAGACCCGGTTGAGCACGATTATAAATATTAAGTGTCCAGAAACACTTTTTGTTTGATTTTTGAAAACTAAATTGCAAATAGGTCTTTTTTTCAGCTTTAACAGCGGCAGAGGTTAGATTACGAAGCTGCTTATAATAATCCCAGTGAGCTTGCAGCTTACTTTTCTTAAACTTAAGAAGAGCTTTGTCACGCAAGTTCATTATGAGTTTTAAATTATCTGTGAGCCAGTCATGTCCAATTTGTCCATTTATTTTGTCTATTTGTCCAATTCTATACTTAAGTACTATGTATTATGACTTAGCTTATGTCATAACGCTGATCCTCAATAAATATTATTGTTATTATTAATGCGGCGCCGTAGTTTTCAACAACGCTTTTCGGTCAATCTGGGTGCAGGTATGTTAAACGGCACTTTATTCGGTCTATTTATTTTACCTAATCGCTTGGACGAAATGGTGTATTTACGTTTCTTGCAAACTAATTTGCCGGAACTCCTAGAGGATGTAAATTTAAATATTAGACCTTAATTCATTAGATTTTTATCTGTGGGGACATTTAAAAAATCTAGTGTACGCCGAAGAAGTAAATACAATAGACGAAGTCAACGCACGCAGTGGAAAATATCTGACAACAGAATCAATTCCGTAACGCATGTGAATCCCAGCTTCATCGAACTGACCTCTGTTTATGTCTCGCGTAGGGGAGAACTTCGAACACTTATTATGAGTGAAGCTCACCGTCTGTTACGTCCAGAGTTCACAGGGAATTGCCGGATGCCGGTATGAATTTTTTAATTTTGAGAATATCTCGTACGCCATTAATTTTTTTGCATGAAGTTGAAGAACACTAAAATGATTCTACTTGAAATGTATTACAATATCATTGATGTATAATATGAAGAGAAGTGGCCCCAACATTTATACCTTGCGGAACACCGTACGTTTTATAATTTGACTTCAATTGCATTGTAAGTTACGCGTGCGTTATTCTAGTAAAATAATCAGAGTGCGAAGCTATGTATAGGTAGAGAGATAAATAGCGTAAAATTTTGTGTTATCATTAAGAAAATTGCACAATAATGACATAGCGGAAGTAAATACGAACGAAATTGCTATTCCGTTCACAGCTTTTCAAGGTCAGTCCAGGCATTCTTTTGTATTACTTTTAGTTTGCACCCCCGCGACGACGTGTGCTGGTCGCGTGTGTTGCAAGGGGAGGTGTCAGAATCACAAGTAGGCCGCACTGTAGCTTAGCCGCTTTCTTGGAGCAGTCGTTTCGCCATAACGCGGCGCTAGCGTCGCATTTCGGCGCCCTCAAGTGAATACAAGACGTCTGTGTTGCTGAAACGTTGCATTTCGGCACTTAATTTTGGCGTGTGTGCACAAGTATTTTTTTATGAATGTGGTGAAGTTCGGACTTGAGCTTTTTACTTAAGTACACATCTTCGAAAAAAAATTTCTTTTGTACATTATTTGACGTACCGTCATTTTTCTTTATTGTTGTTATTGTGCACTGACCTAAACATGACTATTGTTGATGCAGAAATGAACTTCGAATAGAAGTCGAAAAGAGGTGAGTTATCGATGATCATTTAAATAAAAGCACATTGTTTTCATTCAATAATAACAATTAGGCACAGTATAAGTATTAATATTTAATTTGTGCTTACTAAAAGTATTCAGAAAAAATTTTGCCTAAAAGATTTTTCCCGTTAAATTAATTAATTAATGCCAAATACCTTCTTGGCATGTGCAGACGTCATCTGCTTTGAATCTTGAATGTATTTTTGATGGGCTCTTTGTAGGTCTTTATAATTTGACTATAATGGGGCTTCATTAATCGAAAACTAAGGAGTATTTAAAATGCAACTAGGATCTTTTGACGTGATTGTTTGGGCCAAAGAAAAATAAATAAAAAGTACTGCAATGAGGCTTACGCTGAAGTCGGTTCATTTGCGAGAAAAATTAATCTAAAATATTTTGGATTCTTGTATTATATTTAATATACCGTTCTTAGAATGGTCTTTGTGCCTCTTCTAGGAAGAACGTATAAAAGTTAAATAAGTTTTTGATATATCAATTATATTTTCACCTTCACGTGCTTCGCTTATAATCGCATCCTGCACGAAGTATCATACCCTGACAACAAATTGTAATAGAATTTTCAATTAAGGTATCTGTGTGTGCGCATATTTAATATGTATACATACAGGATTTTCCGAAAGTAACGAATAAATTCTATAAAATAAAGGTGTCAATTTCAACCCCCCACCCTTCAAACACTAGGCGCTAGCAACCCCAACTAGCAAAGTACTCCTTGTGGTACCTCATTTAATGGCATTTTTATGCTGCATACAATAAATAAAACTTTTTAGAAATCGGTTGATAAATAACTGAGATATTCAATAAAAATATTTTGAAAGGAAATTCGAATATAGGAACAAATGGTAAAAGCAATTATGAAATTTGAAATATAATTTATTGACATTACGTAGTGGAGTGTGTGTGTGTTACTTGCCTAATCATTAAATAGAAAAAATGAGCCTTACTGAAGCCGAAAGAATCGAAATTTGAACGATGATTGGGTTTAGAGATAGAATTCAGCCGCATGAAGACGTTTGTATTTTGTTCAATGAAACTCACCCTTTCTCTATTGGTTGTTGCCATCATTTCATGTATATTCGTATTTCGTAAGAGGAGTCCCCCAATAACGCAATCAAAGGTAAGTCGAATTGAGAATAAATTTCGCGATCTTGGACATGTACGAGATAAACCTAAAGCCGGACGTCCATCGACTTTAGACGAAGAGAGACATTTGGATGCAATTTTAATGGTGCAGGAAAATCCACATTCAACCCTCGTGGGAGTCGTTTCATATCTTAATACGTCAAAAAATGCAGTTTACAGACTTCTTCATGAGGAAAAACTTCAACTCTACAGAGTGCACTTGGTGCAAGAGCTGTTCGATGATGATTTTGATCGACGAGTGCAATTTTGAGATAATGGAACTCTCGAAGCAAATCCTTCATTCATTAGGAATATTCTGTTTTCTGATGAGGTAACATTTTGCTTAAAATGGTACCGTCAAGAAGCAAAATTGTCGTTATTGGGTAGTTGAAATTGGATGATGAAGGCGAATACACAATAATTCCAAAATTTCAACGTGTGAGCTGCGCTGCGATAGTCGGTAATCGAATTACTGGACCGAACTTTTTTGTTGGAACGTTGGGTGATGAAGAATATCTGGACTTCCTCCCGTTTGAATTTAGCGGAACTGTTTCCTACTGCAGAAGATCTTGATTCACTCGATTCCAGAATTTGGTTACAGCAAGATGGTGCGCCTCCTCATTATGCACGTCCAGCACGGGAATATCTCGACCAAATATTTTACAACCGATGATTGGTAGACGGGGACCTATTGAATGGCTGACAAGATCTCCGAATTTAACCCCTTTGGATTATTTCCTCTATTTATTTTAATAGACCTCCAAACATTGAGGTGTTACAGCAGAGAATTCGACAAGAAATTCGCTCAATCACCCCTGAAATAGTAGACAATATTCAACAAGTCCCTAGATTAGGTCATTGCGATAGAAAGAAAGTTTAGCTGCTAACGTTCTCTTGAAACGTTTATTTCTGCCAAGGAATAATGAGCACTTTTGGGTTAGTGGTATTTAATTTTATGCATTTTCTTGTTTGTTATTTTTTCATAATAATAAGTAACAGGGGGGAAAATAAATTTCTTCTCTAGCATTGCTTTCGTGTAATTATAACTATTTAAGTAGTTACGATGGTACTCATTTAAAACGAAACTCCTGCACGCCTTTAGAACATTCAATGAAGAAGTATCAAGCATTTAAAACAGTACCAACGTCGGATATGGTCTGCTGTAGTTTTAAAATTGTACAAATTTGAGAAGGCAATTATATCATTATATATATTTGTTTATTATGACCATCGATCTTTAATCGAAATAAATATTGTAATAAACTTGTAATTTTAATATCGGTTAGTAACTTTGGTAAGTCTTTCTCAACCCCTTTTTGCTCAACAAATCTTGTATCATTATTTCCAAAACCTTTTTTCAGTCTGAAGATGGTCTTTAATATTTTATTTATTTGATTAGACCGAATCATATATATATATATGTAGCGCTATTTTATTACATTTACTACAAATGGAGAAGATCTGAGTTTTCCTTTACTCATTTCCAACTTTTACAACTATGGATAATATGTTTACTCTTGGGTGTTAAACAGGAGTTGAGCTTATCCTTGTTGGAATAAAATTATTTCTACGTACTACGTACTTTTAACTTGGAGACAACCAAATTTTGTGAACACACATTTTCCTCTGAATTCTCCACTAGATAGTATAATTCAGAAATTCACTATAAAGACCTGTATTACGGCACTGATTGTCTTTTAATTCTCAGTATTATTTACTAAAAGTTCCTTTTTCTTTTTGCGTTGTGCCATATATTAAATATAGCACCTTCGATATTGATGATTAAATAATAAATATCCGCAAATAAAATAAATAATTTATAAACAAGAAGTTACCAGGAACATTTAATTAAAGAAAAGTAAATGCGACTTTTTAAATATTTATTTGCCTTTTGATAAATATTTTTAAATAATTGACCAATGTAAAACTACAATATAGTTTTGAAATCTGCAAAACATGAACGCCTATTACGTTCTTAATTTAAAAAATAGAAACGCGATTTATTTTTGCTGAAATGTTTATCCTTCATTGGAGGCGTTTACATTCAATTCATTCTATTGGCTGAATAACCAGCTTCCCTATTCATAGAAATCGTTTGAGCTTTTAACTTTTCATCACCTTTTTATTAATTTCATACAATCTATTCAATAACTTTAGTTCACAATGGAGTAAGAAATACACATAATTTAACATAAAAAAAAATATCGTGATTCTTTTTGTTTAATAAGATCTTATTACTTTAGAAAATACTTTTTACAACGAGTTGTTAAGTTTATTAAAGGTCAGCAATACATACCTATACATATTTAAAAATTACATAATAATTACTATTATTACTACTTATTATAATAATTATAATAAAAAATGAAATGCAAAAATTCGCCAAATTTTAAATATTCCTTGTAGCAATTTAATTGCTACAAGGACAACCAATTGACGAGTTGTATCGTTTTGCAACTTCGGGGACATTTGAAATCGCTTAAAATCGACGTTTCGTTGTATTCGAGCGTCGATTTTCAGTAAGATTCAAAATCTTGAAAAGACAAAGACGTTTGACAGAAATATACGAAAGTGAAATTGTGTTTTAATTAATAAATGTTATAGAAACTGGGAAAGGTCGATTAGAGAGCGTTTTAAAAAGTTAATATTAAAAAGCAGACACAGAAATGCATAAGCGAAACTGAAATTAAAATTAGTGGAAAGTTTTGCATACTTAACACGAGTTGGTGCACTGAACTCACTGCGGTATTCCCAAGTATGTTGTCAGGTAATTAATTGTTTAAATAATATTTTTGCAAAATATGATTTAGGTTAATACGTAGCTCTTTTCTTTTTCCAATAAAATGATTTTTTAATGGCAAATATTTTAGTGACGAGATGAAATGAAATTTGGTCAAGAGTTATTTATTTGTTCCACGTTATTCAGAAGGGCTAATGCAAATATAAATATAAAAGACTAAACGCGTATCCATATCTAGAAATCAATTTGCTGGTTGTCCAGTTCAAGGATTAACATAATCCTTGGTTTCATTATGAAATGTTTCTCCAATAAAAATCAAGGACTCTGTAACAGCGTTCTATATTGCGTATGCTACAAATAAATTCGCTGTAAAACAGCGCTTATACGATCTGCCTTTCGAGGTTTCCTGAAATAAAATACAGTCATGGCCAGATGTATGAGGCATTTGTACGAGGATTTAAATAAAACTATCTCCATTTAGATATTCAAAAGAACCATTTATTTACATATTTTAATATTTCGTTGCTCCACCATGTGCTTTAATTACCTCTTTAATATGAGCAGGCATTGTTGACACAAGCTTTTGGCAGACTTCAGCAGGTATCGCCTCCCATCCTTTTACAATTTGGTTCTTTAATAGTACTAATGACACGCAATTATGCTTTGATACATTACGTTTTAAAATGGACCACAGGTGCTCTATAGAAGATAAATCTGGAGACTGTGCAGGCCATTGTAAAAGTCGTAGATTATATTCTGTAAACCAACGCGTTGTCTCTTTGGAACGATGGCAGGGCGCATTGTCTTGTTGAAAGTAATAATCTGGATCACTATTATCGAATAATTTTAGTACAGAGGGTTCTAGTACTTCATATCCAACATTGCCTATACCGAGCGCTATTCATGCGACCTTCGCATAAATAAACTTCTCCAACGCTGGACGCCGATATGCATCCCCAAATCATCACATTGCCGCCCCCAAATTTGACTGTAGGTACGATACAAGCGGGGTGAAATGCTTCGCCCTTTCTGCGCCGTACGTACTGCGTCCCAGGTTGTCCAAAAAGCTAGAATAATTAAGAAAAAAAGGTGTGTTTTTATTTTATCTTTTTAAAGAAATTGTAAGAACATAAAGTGTACTGTTATGTGATCACTAACTGAAAAGAACACTTTTCAAACCTACCTCTATGTTAGATTCATCAGACCATAAGACTTTTGACTAATCTTCAACAGACCAATGTTGATATCTTCCTGCCCATTGAAGACTTTTTTTCTTGTGATTCTCTGTCAACAAAGGCTTCTGGCGGGCTATACGGCCACTTAAATTTACTTCCTGGAGACGTCTTCTGACAGTTCTTGTCGAAGCTGAAATTCTATGATGGACCCACAATTCACTTGACAAGTCTTTTGACGATTTTCGTCGATCTCGCAAGGCCATTCTTTTCAAATGTCTGTCATCTCGAGTTGTGGTTTACGTCCACTTTTTTTTTTATTCTCATAAGAACCCGTTTCCCGGTAACGCTTTAACGCGTTCTGAACGGCACAACGCCAACATTTAATTTTTTTTGCTATCGCAACTTGCGAAAAACCTAATGAATTCAACAGCACTATTTGACTTCTCTAACTAACTCACGTGTTTTTGGGCATTATAAATTAATTGAACACTATAACTTTTTTTTAATACTAGAGTAAAAATAATGTTAAAGAGCAATTTCCTCAGCGAGCGTTACGAACGAACTGGTGGTGAATTTCTTCTATTATACAATAATTAAGTAAATTACCCCTATAAAATCTATTCAGGTATAATTAATTATATTTGTCAATGTAAGTAGAGGTTTAATCCTCATACTCATAAATTTGACTGTTTTTAAAATCTGAGAATTCACTAGGGATGCCTAATACATATGGCCATAGCTCTATAACAGTCGCGAAGAAATGTGCTATTTGCAGAAGAAAAATAGAATTTCTTCGTGAAATTATTTTAAGTTTTTTGAATTAATTAATTAAAATTCAATTGCCTATTATGTATTAACACGTACTGTATACTAAAAATTATTACACAGAGAAAAAACAATGGTATTTGTTAACACAATTGTACGATTTATATCTACAAATTGTTACTAAATTGAGACATTTACAACAAATAGAAAATGTAGAATAATGTTTGTAAAATACTACAAATTTTTAAGAAAATCGTGTAACACAAATAATAGTAAATGTGTTACCATAAATTGTGTACATTAATTTTATAGACAAAATGTAAACATGTTATATAAATTGTTGAATAATTCTGTATACATCTCTAATCACAGTAGAGTGCTCGGAGCTGCTGATAACGAATTTTGACGTTAATCAGGCAACTAAAGATGTGGGTTCGACCTTGTCTTTATATGTGCAGATCTTGTGAAGAAATTCACAGGCTGGAGTACGGCAATTTCATTCTGATACTTGCTCGATAAGTTCCGGTTTCGATCATCTATACACGTTAAAAAATAAAATATACTGTACTGAATTCACGATTAGACGGTTTATTTTTCACAAATTCTTTCATTATAAATAATATAAGTGACAGTCAGACAAGTCTGTTCTTGTTTATTGGCAAAGTCACCTAGTCATCATCCGCATAAGAAGACGCAAATAATTACACCCCACTTCAATATTAATCAACAATTTGTGTAAGATGTTAACATATCCAATGGTATTTTTTTCTAACGAGTTAATAATTTAACGATTTTCAAATTGTACAAAACTTCTCAATGCAATTCTATTATAGTTTTACACAATGTGTAGAACTTTATACAACAAAATGTGAAAATAAAATCTTCACACTCTGTTTTAATAAATTTTTATGTAAGATGTAGAATTTTATACAGCAAAGTGTTGAAACTTTATGTTCACATTTACTAGAATTTATTGTAGTACGAAAGTCAAATTAGTCTGGAACATTTTACTCCAAAATGGAGCAATAATTTTGTTACAAACAAATGTAAATTTTATTAAGGTAGAGGTGGAAATATAACTGAATTTAAAAAACAAATTTCAACACTTTCTCCTTGTGTATGTTTCGGTTGTCTTAAGATGTATCGGTCATTTAAAAAAAAAAGGTACTTGACGAATCTGTTCTTAATAACAGAGAAGTAATGCGAAACCTCAGACTACTTGTACGGAAAACATTAAATGAACACTTAAATAGGACGAAACCATTTCACTGAATGAAGCCGGAACACGGCGCGCATAAATTAACCGGAAAATCGATCCTTTTTAAAAACGAATCGCAAACCGTAAACTATAAAAACAAAGCTAAAAACTTTTCAGCGCGAAAATATTGTTATAATAAAAACGGCGTTATCAGGTTTATCGGTGGCTTAATTACGCACATATTTCTCTCGAATTACACGTGCATGCTCAAGAATTATACACACACACAAAGTGACCAAGGTCAAGACCGTTAAAATCCTTCTAATCCTTCGCGTTACCCTCATATAAAAATAACTGATTACTAAACGTCAAATGGAAGAATTCAAATAAATTTCATATAATTGCCAGTAAGTGAAGTAAAAACAGCTATAAATTTATTGTGATATTATTAAAGGCACTTTAATTTGCTTGTATTTACATTACTAATATTCTTTGCACATGTACATATGTTGTTTTAAACAGGAACCCATTCTATAAAAAGAAGTTAAGTACGCAGATAACAACACCAAGTGAACTAATTAAACTACAAGTCATTAAACGTGCCTTTCATTTACAAGAGGAAGTTCCAAAATATATCTGTCACGGAATTATCGAGACATGCAAGTTAGAAGACGTCTTCGTTAGGCTCTAACAGCGTCTGCGTATTTATCACATTGCACTTGGTTATTTTAAGATGTCGAAAATCCAGAGAAATTTTTATTTTTAAACGGCTTTGTGCCGTTGCCTCAAATCGTTCACCTTTTCAGCATTTCGGAGACGACTACCGTCCACGTGTTTATAAACATCAAGCTTAAACTTAGAATTGAAAATAGAGCAAGAGCGCGATTTTGAATGCTCTCCAAATTACGGTTCAACAATCTTGTCTAGGAGCTGTAACAATATCAAGTCATTGTGTTTGATCTTGGCATCATTACAAATTAAGTCTGAATGTCACATTAATAGTCGAAGTCTAGTCTGTAATTTCTACTGGTTTTCTGTTTCCTAACAAATTACAAAAAGCGAACAGTTTGTACATTGTAAGTGCAATATGTGATTATTATAGAATACACGAGCGTAACTTTTTTTTTAAATAACTGGGTCGTAACGCCAGTTATTCTGCAATTTAGAAACTGTTAGTTCTAGCTTAATTTAATTGGACACGCTTAATGAGTACTGATGTAAACATCATGTTTAAAACATGGATTATCGCAATCTTTTTTACAATAAGAGCAACGAGAAAAGTTTCGTCATTGACTTGGTCTTCTAAAGTTCAAAAACTTCTTCTTATTAAATAAAAATCGGTTAGAACTGAAATGGAAGGTCGAAATTCGAGTCTTTTGCATGTCATTTAATGCCTTTTGGTAAAAATCCTGATTTGTATTTATTTTGTCACCTTTTCGTTCTTTCGATTTTAGAAGAAAACCTCAGCATTCACATGGGGCAAACAGAAAATGGTAGAAGATTACTTCTAGTAATTTAAACGTCTCTGTAACAACCAGGTTTTTTGTTACTTTCTTTTCTAAATGATAGCGCTTCCGTTTCCCGGATGTTAATAGTTTGGCAAATTTTAATTTAACTTACGCAAGCCTTTTTGTTACCCTCCCGACATTCTAATACGAAAAGTTTCTTTACGTACATAAAAATATGTAAGTACTAATGGAGAGTTAATTTATAAAATGGGTCTCGGATCAATAATTGGCGCAATTTACTAACGTTTACATTTGCATTTCATTACTTCATTTCACTTAAAAACTAATAAACTACAGAATATACACTATTCCACCATCTGCATTAAACCCACTATACCTAAACGTCTATTAATAAGGAGGTAAAAGTGCTTCCACTTTCTTCCTGCGTTTCGAATTTACTTTGTAAACACATTTATTATTTAATTCACTTAAAAAGCCCCAAGTTTTTTTTAATTATGCAGGAAACTCTCAGCACATAAACAAGACGAATGGCAGTTGTGTACAGAACAGTGTAAAATATAGAATTTTAATAGCCGGGCTTTGGCATAAAAGCACGTTAAAAATAACAAAATATACGAGTGTCGAAATTAATTACCAAAACAAAACTGAATGAATGCTTTTTGGAAGCCAAATGTTTATATACGAAAAAATTTATGGCTCTATTACGTGTGAACTAACTACTTATAGTTTTGCAGGAAATATGGTGAAGTTTTGAGTCGGAAAAATGAACGAATCAAAAACCAGATGAGGCGAGCTTAAAATTCAACATGTGACGCTTCGCTGAAGAATATTAGGATGAGGTCTCCAGGTGGGCGCGCGAGTCAACGGGCGGGTAGAAATTTTGAAGAGGAATTATCCCTTAAGTATTTATCCCCTGGGGCGTTCACGGTGTTAACTCCGCAAGAATATGGAACACCACCTGATCCACCCTCAGCACCCACCCAATACAGGTAAAATTATATATTTCATTTGCCAAAATCAAACTTAGCAACCCCCTATCTTTAAGTACACTTGTAAGTACTTTCGCCTCCATTTCGAAACTATGCGAAACACGAATTAAATTGCAAAAGTTTCTCACATTTCAAACAAGTGAAATCTGCTTTATTAAGCTTTATTGCAGTTAAAGCGTTTTGAGACAATGGACGCTTGTCCGACTACATCGCGTGTTCCACAACTTAATGACAGACACGACTGTGTGTTATTAGCACATCGATAGAATCGTTTTCACCATACAACACTGAAATTGTTGTATAGGTACATTCGATTTACCATAAATCTAGAATAAATAATTAATATGCCCATATATACGACGTTGTACAAGTCATAAAGGGTTTGGAATTTTAAATTAAAAATGTATTGTTTGTAGGTTGACACCAAATTCAAGGAGACGACGTGCACAAGCGTTCTCAATCATAGCAGAAGCTTCAAGCAACCCCGGTTCAAGAAGCCCCTCACCTTCAGGCAGAGTCAGTCCTTTTAGAGGTAGAGGTTTCAATCCAACGGGATCACGTCATGCATCCCCTAATCCGTCACCCCCGCCCGATGACGTCCGGGTTACGCGCTATAAAGCTAACGAATCGCCAAGAAAATCCCAAATACCCCAACCTTACCGAAGAGGTAGCGGCGGAGGTGTTTTCGGCGATAAACTCAACCAGGACGCTTCGCCGAAATTCCGACGAAAAAACGGTTCAAAACTAAGCCCGCACTTGAGCAAGAGCCTGACAAATCTATCGCCGAAAAGCGTCGTCGGAAAACCACCCCCGAGCCCGGGGAAAAACAGCAGGAAGTTTTCGAAGAAGCCCGCTTTCGAACAACTGTCGCCCATAACGGGCAGTTCCCCCGAATCGGGGCCCAAAGAAAACAAAACCCAGTCTTCCGTATCGAAAATACCGCGCTCCAGTAGAAGTCAACCGGTCAGTAGAAGAGCCTCACCTTCCAGGACCATGTCTCCCACGTCTAAAAGCAACAGTAGAGATCCCAGCCCGACTAAACCCCACACGAAGATTCCCGTTAATAAAAATACCTACAGGGAAGTCTCGGCGAAAGTGAATAGTTTCAGCAAGCCTAAACCAAAAGTGCCTCCTAAACCGCAAGACGTCTCAAGCGACAAAAAGACTAAACCGAAATTAAGTAGAAAAGAAAGCATCGGCAAATTTAATACCACCAAAGCTGCGAGCAACGATTCAACGCAAGAAGGAAGAAAAAGTGCAAGCAGAAGAGAGACCAAACGTCGCGACAATAATAATTTAATCGACATGGATAAAATCGAAGAAGTTAAAAGTATTAGTAGCATGAACGAAATTGACTCGCCAAAAGGTGAGATGAAGCATGTTGAAAGCGCGGGAAAACTGAGCGATATAACAACTGCGAGTACGGTTATTTCGTCGACGACGAGCACAGCAGCGCAGCCCTTAAAGATCGACGCGAATTTGGAGAATATTTTAAAAGAAGAGTTCAGTAAGCCCAAAGAACGTTCTTTATATTCAGCGGCCGGAAGGGTGTTAAGTGCAACCAGTGTATCAAGCGCGATCAATAGGATGAACGACACGGTGCTAAACTCACAGACTTTAATGAAGGACCACAACTTCACTAAATTATCGCCAGCTGCCAGCGCTATCATTTCCCTGTCCAACGAATCCAATCGAGGAAATAAAGCTCTGGACACAAAAGCTGCGATCACAGCCTTGCCAACCATCGAAACGGTCACCACCCAGAAGAAGGATGGTGGCATTGGACAAAACGGGGATTCGAACAACGTGTTCAGTATTGAAGCGATTGATGGGACGGTAAAGAATTACAATAGCATCATCACCCCCGAACGGAAGTTGGGGGTGGGTGGTACTGTGGTACAGAAAAGTGCAAACGAAAGGATTAGGGAAGCGAGGACTATGGTTGCCGCTGATGTGAAACCCATTAAAATTTTAGTGAAGGAAAAACCCTCGGACGTTGAAGTGCAAAGTGGGAACGTCAGACTTCCTGTTAGTGCTACTAACGGATTAAATGCTACACCTGGGTAAGAATTTATATTTTCATTAGTTAAAGATACGTAATAATTACGAAGTGTTTTGCTTAATCTCATGTTAAAAACGTATTAATTTTTAATTCTATATTTAATGGCATAAATGTGCATAATAATTACCTCATACAGGGCAATTTATTGCTGGATTGCACCTTACAAACTATTTCTGCACAGAAATGAAACTGCGTGCGTATGGCGAATACGATATGGCAAAAATGTAAACAGACCACCGAATAACACGTTACCACATCACCCCCATACCGACACATGCACCAACATGCGAGTGAAATTCCGGTTTACATGCAAAGTTTTAAATGTGAAAAGTATTTGTCACCCAACAATTGAAATAATACTTGCAAATACGTTCCGTTAATATACTCGTAATTTAGATCACCGACGCGACGTGTGAAAAAAAAATTGTATTAACATTTCCATGAATTTTAAACGACTCCAACTACTTATACTTTGATTTTGCTATTTATGCTTCCCTGATGCAGCGTTTCGTTCTGGTTAACTAACCCATTTTCTCATTCTAAAAATAAATGCTGTTTCTCCAACGACCAATTTGTCGCGTTTCGTTTTCGGTGCAAAAACAATGATTCGGTTATTTCTGAATAAATAAATAAAATAGAAAAATCCAAAACCTCTAGACTTCGTGGAGGTCACGTGAGTGGTCAGTGATTGTTGTGATACTGCCAAGGGTCACGCAACCCCCCGCAGGGGTGGCCAGCATCCCGCAGAATAAAGTTATCGACGGACATGGGAATGGGAACGGTGGGGAAATTTGCATGATAAATTACACCGCGAAAAGAATACACGATTTTCTATATCGCACGATAATGCAATCTTCGTTTAATATTCCCCTACTATCAGACGGTTCATTTATCGTAGGCCAAAAGGAACGGTTTTAATCTGAAAAATTTGCATGATATATTGCATCTACGAATTGAATATACAATTTTATGTAATACACGCCAATGTAGAGTTAGGCGATTTTTATTTAGATAGTTTTTCTGCTGTGGCGTGCCGACCTTATTCATAATCAATTCAATTCAATTTATTTTTTCATATGTCCGATTAACGATTAAAATAATGTTTTAATTTGTTAGAATTAAGACATTGTTAAGTAAGTTTACAAACATTAATGTTATCAAAAATTTTATGACATAAAAATTAAAGCACATGTGTTATCGCGTAATGTAAGTCGTCATTTCTTTTTATTTGCTATTGTTCAAGCATGCATAATTATATTCTAATTTATTTTCTCGGCGTTGCAATGATTTTTAATTTTTTGATTATCAAATTTACTATTGTTTTTGTGCTAACAACTACATAAATTAAATAGTTGACTACAAATTTGTAAACCAAGAAAAATAAATCAATTAATTTACTAGAACCAGTTAAAGAATCAATGAAGATAGAACTAAACTAAAAGAAAGAGTAATACACGAAGAAAAATTATAGAAACATTAAACTATGTAGTTAAATAATTTCTTAATAACAAATAAATAAAATAAATAAAATTGCGTAGTTTTTTATTCAAAAAATTTCGTACAGATTTATGTTGGATAACGAGCGATAGCAAAGTTCCGATACGAAAGCAAAAATACATAATGATTCGTATTTTTAGTCGATATTTTAGTGCAAACGTGTGTAACAAACAGCTATAACGTAGTAGTCGCCATTTAGGGGTGTACAAAGTTCGCCGCACCAGCATGCAAAGCATTAACATAAAGGAAAAGGAAAAATTAAGAGAATGCATAAACGATATTGATTAGCACTCACTTAACTATTCTGATTATCAAATTTTTTTATTCTTTCACGAGCAATGACCAATAAGTCCTTTTTTAAAAACATTTTTGTATATTACAAATTGTTTTCCTCGAGAACGTTTGTGTGAAGATAAAACATAAAAAATCATTTAAGTTCAATATCAAAACGACTATAAAATTAAAATGACTCTAAAAAGCGTTTGTTATGGCAAAGTTAATGAAACGATTTCTTCATTAACATTCTCGTTTTAGGGAAAGCTGCTTTTAATTTACTTGATGAATAAATTAACATACGTCAAGGAAGCAATTGGAAAGGATTAGGGTGACATCCGACTGAGGGGAACTTTGTTTCTGTGGGGGCTAGCTACCGCGCTAGGACTAAATACGTAGAAATATGCGTCGCGCGAAATTTGGAATTAATGATACTGAGGACAGGTGACCCGAATAATTGTTAAGGACAGACGTATTTTAATTAATTTCCGAGCACACATCAAAGGGAAATAAACGCAATTAGCGGAATTAGATGATCAAATTCGTAATAAGTAATTACAACTGTTTATTTTTCGGAATTTTTGGAGTATTCAATATTCGAAGTATAATTCACTTGTATCATGAATGGTACATTTTTAACAATGACTCAAATATATTTAAAAAAAATTTGTCCTAATTGGTGTTATAATATGGATAAAGTTTTATCTGAAAAGTTGTAATGATTAACAAATTTAATGTTAACAGGGATAAAAGATGCATTATTAAAAAAAGTGCATTCCTCTCTTTGGAGTAGTTAAAATATAATTTAAGATATTAGTGACTGCCCCAACAGTAAAGAATTTTTCATTTTTTGTATAACTCTAACTCCTTTAAGGATAGAAATGCTTCACATTTTCTGGATAACACTAATTCCTTTAGGGATACAAATTACTACCTTAAAAGTTCTCTCTCTTTTTTTTCCTGCATAATATTAACTACTTGAAAGATAGAAATAACTACCATAACCCCTACTAGGGAACATAGTAGCGGACAGCCTCCTCCGTCGACTTAATGGAGCAGGCTTCTATGCAGTAGGATATGCAGATGACATAACTATCCTGCTTAATGGAAAATATGAACAAGTGCTGTGCAACCTAATGCAAACAGCACTCACACTGACCGAAAACTGGTGCGCAGAACATTCTTTGACAATCAATTCCTCAAAGACGGAAATGATTCTGTTCACAAAAAAGAGGGAAGTTGAGATCCGTAGAGTCCCCAAACTTTTCCAAATTGAACTAACCTTTTCAGGCGAACTCAAATATCTGGGAGTCGTTTTTGATCGGAAACTGAATTGGGGTAAACATGTTAATATAAAAGTAGCAAAGGTATGCGTCGCTTTTTGCCATTGTCGCCGTGCAATGGGCGGAATTTGGGGACCATCACCAAAAGCCGCCCTATGGCTGTACACTGCCGTAATTAGGCCCATGTTTTGCTGTGGAGCGTTGGTCTGGTGGTCCAGAGCCCGACTATCGACAACAGCATCGGAACTCTCGCACATACAGAGGCTGGCATGCATGAGTGCTGCCGGTGCGCTGAAATCCACCCCTACCTGCCGCCTTAGAGGCCATCCTTGGCCTACCTCCATTTGACATAACGATGTTACATAAGTTTTGGGAAAAAATAATTAAATTCTTTAAAATTAGTATAATGTAATTTATTTAAATGACCACTTTACCAACATTTTATCTTATATCTAAGTTAATTAAATCTACATTTAAAATAATGACAAAGGACCATGGTACGCAGTTTTTGTCTTGCCCCATCATGTTTTGGACGATGTTTATATCAATTTCTCTTATTTTGTGATATATTCTTTGTCTTAGTTGAACTTCATTTTGAGTTTCCCATCATTTCCTTTCATTTTTGAATGACAGAACGAGAAATATTTTATTATAATCATTTTGTTGTTTGAAAAATGCATTCTACGTAATCTACGACAACAAATTGGAATTCTTCGTAACTGATCTTCAGTATAACGTGGACATTAACGTCTTTTACGGTACTTTAAGCCTTTTTTCTGCAATACCCTTCTTACAGTTTCATGAGAAACGTTTAATCTTCTGAATAACTTTCGATATGATGTTCCAACTCGGTCTTTTGCACTTTCACAGATTCGGTTGGTACGATTTTCCGTCAGCAACTTCGGACGTCCACTTTTTGGTAATTGAGGCAAGGTACACCTTGTTCATATTCCTTAATTGTTCTATAAATCGTTGTCTTCGAAATATTTTGAATGGGAAAAATGTCTATAATTTCTCGTTTGGGTACGTCCAAACCAGATTGTAAATGCCTTTTCGAATTTCAAGTTTGTACGACATAACGGCACAAATTATTTGACATCTACGAAATGTCAACAAGTTTGAGTATTAACGAATATTTGTTTATTAGGGTTACTAGATTGCAAGTCATTTACATTTATTTTTAAGCGGACGAAAATTTCCCCAAAACTTATGTGACATACGTTATATGTGGAGGAGATGGGACTGGGATCGGCCGTTAGGCTGCGTGCAAGAAAGGTGTGGAATAATAAAGGTCTCAGAGGTAGATATCACCTAATCCTGGAGGAAGCTCTGCAAGAAACTCCTCTTTTTGGGGCGGTGGTCGACTCCCTCTCACCTACATATATATTCAAGATGCACTTCAACGTTTTCTTGAACGCTGAAGATGCACCTAAACCCGATATATCCATCTTCACTGATGGATCTAAGACTTTGGAAGGAACAGGCGCAGGAATTTTCTCCGACGATCTGGATTTTCACATGAGCATAGCACTTGGCCAACTGACAACTGTCAAGCAGAGCTAGTTATCATCATAGAAGGTGCAAGAGCAATTCTGGCTAGGGGTGTCCAGAATAAAATCGTTAGGATAGCTAGCGATAGTGGGGCGGCACTCTTGGCTCTAAATAGTAACAAAATATCCTCAGGATTAACACTCCAATGTCACGGCACACTAGAACAAGTGGCTAAATATAACACCCTGCAACTCATTTGGGTTAAAGGACACGTTGGAACATTTGACAACGAGCAGGCAGACGAACTGGCTAGATAGGGTTCGGGGCAGCCCTTTTGGGGTCCCGAACCGGCCATAGCACCGTCATATTGACAGATGGGTAAATCTAGACAAGTGTCACCAAGCAAAAAAGTCTTTAATGGCCCCCTCGCTTAAACTGACACGATTCTGCATGCAACTACGTAGAAGAAGACTACGTCTACTCGTAGGAATACTTTCAGGACATTGTAAATTAAACAAATATATGCATCGCATTAATTTAGCAGACAGTCTAATGTGTAGACGCTGTAACTTAGAGGAAGAAACAGCTGAGCATATCCTCTGTAATTGCCCCGCACTTGCCTCGATCAGAAGTCCCATGTTAGGGGAGTTCTGGCCTGACATGGCTGGAATTCGCAGTGCCCCTCTGTCGAACGTTCTTGTCTTCATCGAAAGGGTGGGTTGGCTCAAAGAACGCTGACAGTCAAACACTGTTGCACCTGGGGGTAGCACAATGGGCCGAATTGTGGCCTAAGTGCACGTGAATTCTTATTCACCCCCTCACCAAATCCAGTATCTAGAATTCCAGATTTTTATGTATGGACATTTACACATATTTTCCTCTGAATTCTCCACTAGATGGTATAACCATTAAGAAATTGTCTAAAAAGATTTATATTATGTCACTTTTTTAATTTTCAGTATTATTACCAAAAGGAAGTTTTATTTTTCACTTATACATTAACGGCTTCTTCGTTATTGGTGTGAATAATAAATTTTTGAAAATTAATTAAAATTGTGTAACTGACAATATAGAAAGTGTTAGGAAAGAGTTTATAATGTATTTCGGCCTTATTGGGCCTCATCAGAACTGTAAGCACCCGAAACATCTTTAAATCTAAAAATTAAGTCGTATCTCCTTCAGCCGTATCTAAACAAATTTCAATTTAGTCTTAACATAAACAAGTTCTCAGGCGAGTTAGTCTAAACATACTTAAGAGCCATTTAGATATCGCTAAAATAAATAAATATTTGGTCAGCAAATCTGGCGTTGAAAAACGGAGGTGACGACAACGCAGAAAAAATAAGAACGGTCGAAATTGGACCAATTTGCACCTTGATGTAGGTAACTCAAGACGCCTCTCGGGAGGGGTTTGTTTACCTATACGATCCCGCAGAAGAGAGGGATTTCGAAAAATTAATTAATGTTCACCGGGTCGTCACCGAGTAAAGTCCAAAGTTCCTCCTAAAGAATCAATTCGGGGAGTGTATTTTGTAAAAGTCCCTGGTAAAAGTTATAAAGAAGATCCCCGGGAAAGCTGACGAATCCCAAAAAGGGCTTTAGCGAGGTTCTCTGCTGTTGAATTCTCTCCTTTGAGTACCTTACTGAAAAAGGTGAGTTTGTTTTCACATATTTAAATTTCGCTTATCGTTCATTTATAATTATCTTTATTGTCTATAAATCCTGTTTTAATAAGGGTCGACTTCACTGTCCCTTTCAAAATTATTTCAATATATTAATCTGAAAAGCCCTAAGCTGACTTTTATTTGGTAGAAAGAGAATAAATTGTCCCACAAAATGCGCTTGAACAGTTCCAGCCCGAAAGAACCCTCATCCGAAACTCAAAGTCATTGCGAAATGTAGTTCTCTAAATTTATCGACTTCATCTTTCACCCCCTCGACCCTCGCTTACAGAATACTGTACCTTAAAAAAATTTGGTTTAGAAAAACTTATCCCTTTTTTGAATTTCTAAAATCCCAAAAAACAAGAACAGGAATTAATGATAAAAATATGAAATTTTTTTGCAAATTATACAAGGAAGCGATTGCATTCTCTAGTAAAATTACAAAAGTGACATTTTTAAAATATTTGTTTGATGTTACTAAGGCAACAAATTGACAATTATAAAATCAATAATCAATAAATTGATGCTTCTACGTTGCATATTATGTTTTTCACTGGTATGCGTGAAGGTGCCACTGCGTAGTTGAATCCTTTGGCTAAGACATTCATCTAGTGGCAATCTGGATAGATTGTGGACTACTTTATCGGTGTCACTAGCTTCTTTGGTCTGTTCAGCGCTGAAATTTCTTCTTCGGAACTCCATAAGTTGATCCAATTTTGTCCATAAAATTTATTGGGTGCAGTGTGTTGCTTAACTCAAGATGTAGTTTCAGGAGTTCAGTGTTGATTTTATCCAATTCTCTTTTGGTATCGTGGATAGCTTACCGTACTAAGGCTAAGCTTGCTCTTCTGAGGATGTTTCTTGTTTGGTTTCTCTTCTTGTGGAATGCCAGCTTCACGCTCTTCGGTCTGACGTTCTCATCTGGGCAGCGCTCCAGGAATGTTAGACTACAAAGTAGTTTACTCCTTTTTATGCGTAGCTTCTCCATCTTCTTGGTTTCTTGTAGCTTCTCCTCCCCGTAGAGATCGATAATATTTCATCGTAGCTTTCCGATGGTTGTCTTGCGGCGCGTAGTATTCTCGACACATCTTGACGTGTATTTTTTGGAAGCTCGGCGATTGTAGTCAACGTACAGCACCTTTCGAAAAGAATCATACGAGTAGCCATAGAAATAGAGAAACATCCGAGAAATCTAAATACTAGACACGATATTCAACGTTTACTAACAACATGGAAACCACCGTTACAAACAAAACCGAGATCATCAAGAAGAGGAGTCGGTCCACCGGCATGACCAATAACAAGAAGCCAGGCCAAAAAACCATCGAGCGTAACGACACGTAACTGCAACTCGGTATATAAACCACCAGAAGCGCCAACAGAAGTCAGTTCGATTCGCATAACAACGAGAAGCAAAACCAAGCAAGCAGCAGAGAAGACCTAAAGATGGCAGATGTTATTCTGCCGAAACGTCGTTAAGACAAAAACGATTCTCTTGAAAACCCTACGCGGAGGAAGACCCGGAAGAACATTACAATATACAACACCCGCGGAAACCTACGATGTAACATATATAATGTGTATATCTGAAACCAGAAAAAAAATCTCTATTTAATAATAAGATTGCCTACTATGATTTTTGTTTTAGCTTATAACTCGAAAACAAAAGAAGATAGATAATTTTTGTTTACACTTTTGACTTTATCACTAAAAAAGAGAACGAAACTTTCTTTCTATCTCTTATAGTTAGAGAGATGCCCATAAGAGATATCGAAATTGATCTACTCTGCACATACACAGAGAATTTACACTGCAATGAGAAACAAACTGAATTAAAAATTAAGAAATAAAACGTCTAAGTTTCAAAAAAGATTGAATAGATTGTGCAGCATTGAAAAAGTATTTCTAGTTTGGCCATATCGGTTTTGATTGCAGTGGATTCCTCGAGCAACTTCTGTACAGCTGTTTTGACCCGATTTGGGGCCTCGTCAGCAGAAATATAGCTCTACGCAGGATGTCACGATTTAAACTATTCAGTGTTAAAAATAATTTTTTACAGAATAGTTTGAATTGCGACATTCTTCGATCACTTTTTGATACAACAATGCATTAGAAATGACAAATTGTAGCTAGTTTGCAACTTAATAATCATTCCATACAAGGCGGCCGAAGCGTGCTGTCAAAGCAATAAAATTTCTAATTTTTAAAGTTAAAAATAAAATAATTCCTACTCCAGGGAACATATTTCTCGAATAAAAAAGAAGACTGGCGTGTAGAACAAAAAATAGGATTTTTTTAGATATCCAAGCATGGAAAATGTAAATATGAACCTTACTTGGTACAATGTTAAAAAAATAAAATAGTTTGTTACTTTTTAGCTAGGTGTTTCCACCCTCTAGTACAATTATAACCGAACCACCCTCATATAGCCTGAAAAATAAGAGAGAAAAAAAGCGTGAAATTAATTCGATCGTGAATGTAAACGGAAGAATTTGCATATGCATGAACGCTGACACACATTTCTGCGTAACACCTCTGAGATGCGTAAATGTTTCCAAGAATTTATGATATGAATGAATTCTATTTTGAAAACATCGAATTTTCATTTTGAAGAATTGTATTATAGTAGTAGGAAATTGATAAACATTAATAAAAACAAGTAATTACATATCTAAAGACTTCGTTGCGTTTCCATAAAAATGAGAAAACTCCAAATCTTATTTCGTGTTTCTGAGCTTGCAATAAAATTACTGAAGGAAGTTGCTATAAACTAAGCTCATTGCGTACAGACGCTTGATGTTTTAGTGTGGCTTTTGCATATCAAGATATGGGGATGAACAGGAGTAGGAATCGAATTGATTGGATATGTTTTTGCCTTTCTTTCAATCAATATCTTCAACATATTTTGGGTTTCACTAATTTCTTTCAAAAAGTGATTACTTTCATAACAAGTTTTATCGAACTGGAACAGATTAAACTTGATTACTCCGCAGTCTTATCGCATGGTGGACGATAATCAGCAGCTTACGCCAGAGTAATTATTTTGGAACAAAAAAAGAATGTTAAACACCTCCTAAGTGGGCGGAACAAATTAATTACGCATTCGACGTGATCGCCGCAAGGTGTAGAGATCTAATTCGAATAACCCTGACACACATCAAGTGGAAGGCAGTATTTTAAGGTAGGTTAAGAAAAGGGCCAACGCGTCGAGCAAGGGTAGCAAGTGAGAGCTGAGGATATTAGCGTGGGGGTCTGGGGGTATTTCAGGGGGTGGCTTGCGTGATTCATAAACCGGACTGGTCAGCGAATAAGGAGTGGCGTGCTTTCACAACACATAGGCGCAGAATAGCCACTCAAAGATTGTATTAAAATGCTTATCGTAAAGATGGTTAATCCAAGGTTTTAGGGGCGGGTGTGGATTTAAAAAAAGTTCCGATGATTGTTGCAAATTGAAAAATTTTACGTTTGGGAAAATAAATGATGGAAAATTGATTTTGCTGAAACGCACGCCTTTGGTGGACTATGTGGTATGGGGGGTCCTGAAACGCAACCACTTCAGCGCAATATGAGAATGAGAAGTGAGTTACCCCCGCGTGTTTGAGGGCTCAGCAGGAATGAGCTACAAAACAGTAACTCCTGTGATATTGAATCATTCGCATGTGTGCGGCAATAAGTTTCAAGATATGGTGATAATCACACCCTTAATTTGATGATGATCAAATAAATTTAAATCACTTCTTTTGGTTGCATACATAAAATAATGTGCCGCAATTATTTTTGTTTAACAGACACTACGTGTTGGCGGGATGAGTATTAATTAAAGACGATTTCGATTTAAATGTTGCTTCTAAAAATGACCTATATCTACGTAATGCCACTGCACGAAACTTACAACGGATATGGTTTCTTAGAAAACGAGGGGTAAATAAACTTCTTTCAACTTTTCTCGCAGATAAAATCAAATTCGTGCTTTACCGCGCAGTTATTATATAAAATATTTTTCTTTGTAGCCTAACATGAGTAATTTACAGGATAATATACAATTTAAATTCTATGCTTACAATAATTTTCACTTCCTAGATTACCACCCACACAACCCCCTGAGAACGAGCAACTTCCATCACAAGAAGAGGAAGAAGAAGAAGAAACGACAAAACCCAACTGTTGTACTAAAGTCTTCCGATGTTGCAAGTGCAAATCCAAATCGTTCAAGTGTTGCAAGAAGAGACCCGCGCAAAAAAAGCAAGATGGGGAAAAAACCGGTTGCTTCGGGTGCAGAAAGAAGGCAGCAGAAGTGACAACCAGCGCGACTGAAAACGAGAAGAAAAGAAAACTATTGGACAGAATTAAATGCTGCAAGCCCAAAAAGATCTGCTACAAGGGTTGCTGCTCGAGAAGTAAAAAGAAAAAGGAATGGGCAGAGCGAAGAGTTAGTATCGGAAGTGACGTGGCGAAAAGGTTTCCACTATTCAAAAGTAACTGTATTCAATTTGTATTGATTTTCGTTTTTATAGTTCCATTGTAAACGAGAATAAGTGCAAAAAGATTTTCAAAAGAATATTTTGTTCAACGTGCTGCAAAAAGAAAGTAGTTGAAGATCCCATCAGCAGAAGGGAATCTATGTTGAGCAAGAAGAAAAGCTTAACGCCAACTCTTCCGATAGAGGTTACTCGATTTGTCAATACAAAGTGGTTTATTAATGCGCAAATTATTTTAGGAACCGAAACCCAAAATTGATGCAAGCTTGGTGGAGCACACGTCACATATGAGGGGTGCTATACCAATTTTGCCCTTACCCTTGGCGTGGTTCTGCCTTGTTTGTAATGTTTTATTACCAGGTGTTGGTAAGTACCTTCAAATCATTTTCCATTTTAATTTTACTTTGTTTATGCAAATTCAAAAGTTCTGACATTTTGACTGAGATTGTATTTTAGTGGAGGTTCATATAAAGTCCGGTAGCTGTAATTTTCGTTGTTGTTTTCCTTCCTTTTGTTTAAAGAAACCGTCTCGTTCCCTTACTTCATTTAATAAAGCTCGACGAAACGAAGTTAATGATGAAGAAGGCAGGTTAAAAATCCATATTGCAGATATTGAGTTCTATTTGTGTCGAAAACTCAAGTTTATTTCTTCATAAAATTTTTCAATCGTTTGACTTTGCCTTTTGAGGCTAATTAAGTTGCATCGTTTTATATTGTTAATTCTTCTAAATCGTTAATAGCGCAGTTATCCTTTTCTTTGTGAATCGTTAAGGGTGCGGCGACTTTTCTTTTTTCTTTCGCTACGAGATTAGGCAGTAAAAATGTGTCAAAACTCACGGAACTGGAACTCGTTTCTTCTTTCCTCAGCGGCAGAACTGACACATTTCTTAGCAAGTCTTCTAAATGATGGTTATCGTCACTTGAGTCTATTTAATTTGAATATTTCTGTCCCCCGCGAAACTTCTAAGCGGGAAATAACTACCGATAGATGGCATATGGATGCAATTATCACTATTTTTCCAAGTGCGCTTATGCAACCTAAGACTAAACTCGCCTCCAATCGCTGAGTACGAGAAAATTTTCTAAATTATTGAAGTAGCTGCGCCGGCTGTGATAAGAGCGGAAATTCTCCGCGAAACATTATGCTTAAAGCAGGGCTTTTCCACGAAATATTATACTTCCAATAAGGCTTCACATGGTCTTAAGTCACGATTCGAATTTATCTAGGTAATATAGTATTTCCGTTTAGTTCTAAATGGAAAAATTTGTTTCTTTGTTTTTGCTAAGATACAGTCTCCTTTGTTTAAAACTGCGTTTCAATTCTTCGCGTCGGAACTTTATTTTCTAATTTGAGAAAAGAAAATGAATTTTCTTGTGCAGAATTCTGGTTTCTTACATCGCTAATGACATCGTAGCTATTTTTCTCTGAATCGTTAATGGTACGGAAAGAATCACTGATGGCGTGATTGCTTTTGCTTCTTTAAAATGTTAATGGTCTCTGAGAGACGCTGTTACTTTTTTCTCTCTGAACAGTGAATGGCGTAGTTATACTTTTTTCCTCTCTGAATAGTTAATGGTGTGATTGCTCTTTTCTGTTTGAATTGTTCACGGCGTAGTAGCTTTTTTCTTTGAATCTTTAATGACTAGCTTTAAATAAACATTGGCGCGGTTAACTTTTTTCTTTCCGAATAGTTAATGACGGAGTTGTTCTTTTCTCTCTGAATCGTTAATGATGGTAAACTACTGCGCAATTACTTCTTTCCTAATAATGGTGCAATAATTTCAATAAATTATTATTAATTAATATATTTTATAGAAATAAAGACAAGTGTTTCAAACCGTTTATTATACATAAATAAAATATACAAGATATACATAATAAATATATGTACATTAAAACAAAAAAAAAAATTAATTAAAATTGTATAACTGGCAGTATAGAAAGTGTTAGGAAAGAGTTTATACATGTATTTCGGCCTTATTGGGCTTCATCAGAACTCTGTACCTTAAAAAATTTTGGTTTATTGAAAAATTTAGAAAAACTTACCCCTTTTTGAATTTCTAAAATCCCAAAACACAAGAACAGGAATTAATGATAAAAATATGAAAATCTTTTGCAAATTATACAAGGAAGCGATTGCATTCTCTAGTAAAACTACAAAAGTGACATTTTTAAAATATTTGTTTGATGTTACTAAGACAACAAATTGACAATTATAAAATCAAGTTTTCTTGCCAGATGAAAATTATAAAAATTAATTAAAATTGTATAACTGGCAGTATAGAAAGTGTTAGGAAAGAGTTTATACATGTATTTCGGCCTTATTGGGCTTCATCAGAACTCTGTACCTTAAAAAATTTTGGTTTATTGAAAAATTTAGAAAAACTTACCCCTTTTTGAATTTCTAAAATCCCAAAACACAAGAACAGGAATTAATGATAAAAATATGAAAATCTTTTGCAAATTATACAAGGAAGCGATTGCATTCTCTAGTAAAACTACAAAAGTGACATTTTTAAAATATTTGTTTGATGTTACTAAGACAACAAATTGACAATTATAAAATCAAGTTTTCTTGCCAGATGAAAATTATAAAAATTAATTAAAATTGTATAACTGGCAGTATAGAAAGTGTTAGGAAAGAGTTTATACATGTATTTCGGCCTTATTGGGCTTCATCAGAACTCTGTACCTTAAAAAATTTTGGTTTATTGAAAAATTTAGAAAAACTTACCCCTTTTTGAATTTCTAAAATCCCAAAACACAAGAACAGGAATTAATGATAAAAATATGAAAATCTTTTGCAAATTATACAAGGAAGCGATTGCATTCTCTAGTAAAACTACAAAAGTGACATTTTTAAAATATTTGTTTGATGTTACTAAGACAACAAATTGACAATTATAAAATCAAGTTTTCTTGCCAGATGAAAATTATAAAAATTAATTAAAATTGTATAACTGGCAGTATAGAAAGTGTTAGGAAAGAGTTTATACATGTATAAACTCTTTCCTAACACTTTCTATACTGCCAGTTATACAATTTTAATTAATTTTTATAATTTTCATCTGGCAAGAAAACTTGATTTTATTAAAACAAAAGTTCATTCTCTTTTTTCGGTTATCAAATTTGGCGTATTTTTCTTTACTTAATTCCAACTTTTCGGACACTATGTGAATCTATAAACAGAAAAAAATAATTAGAGGAGACAATTGCTGATTATTTAAAAAACAAATCATGAATCCTTAATACTCCAATGGATGTATTAACGTAAAAAAAATAAAAAAAATTGAATTTACTATGAATCAAAAACAAATAAATTTTAATCGTGTCATTCATTTTGAACAAATTAATGTCAGGGACACAGCAAGAAGTGAATATAGATTCATTTTGACTACACGTATTATGATGAACGAATGAGGATAGAGTGACAGGATGAAATGATGCACTGTCAGAGAAAATATTTGTTTTTCTTTTATCGTTCAGTATACAGTGTTTCCTGAAAGCAATGGATAAATTTAAAGATGTCATTTTCAACCCTCCACCCATCAACCCTGAAGTGCTAGCAATTCCAACTTAAAAATTCAAATAGCAAGGCACTTCTTGTGTTTTCTCGTTTAATAGCATTTTTATGGTGAATGTGATAAATAAAACTTTTTCAAAATCGGTTGATAAATAACTGAGATATTCAACAAAAATGAATGGAAATGAAAATGCCAATATTCAAGCAGGTGCCGATACTGCTCTAGTAATAAGTGATAAAAGCAAGTCCTTATGCCATGGGTCGTCACAACTTTAAATGAAAACAGCTAAGTAGCCGTCTGAATATACATATTGTCACTGAAAAATATGTTCTTCTATCTTCTGACATCCGGCATCACGTCAGTCAGAAGCCAGAGATCGGTAGGCAGCAATACTTTCCTCTTCCGCGTACAGACACCAAGACGCAATGTCATCAAAGTTCATGAAGACATGATTAACATGCGCTAATGTTCTATTCCTTGTTGTCGGGGAATTTGAGAAATTTATGGCTGATCCACTAACCAAAATCGGGTTTCGTCTAAGGGCTGTACAGAAACTTTGAACCACCGCCAACGTTTACCATAAACATCATGGATGTTGTCTTAGTAAGCAATGACTTCTGAAAACGGCATCACATCTCTACTCGACATTGTCGGTTACTCAACAACTTCCTCAATTTGAGGTGTGCGATTTCTAACATTTAATTGGATTAGAGGGCGTTTGTAACAGATTCTGATTTTCGAAAGTTTGATAGATACTGACACGTTCAAAAAGCATAAAACTCGTAGCTGGCGGTAGAATTACATGTTTTACGGTTTTCCAGTTATAAGAATTCTGTAATGATTGAATTATGTCCCTCTGTTCACTGGAATAAGAACTAAAAACGCGGTTGAAAGTCACCAATATAACTTACATGGGCCTGATAGAATTTATCAATATTACATTGGTAGAGTGTGTGTTACTTGTTTAACGATTTGATAGCAAAAATAAGACTTACTGCAGCCGAACGAATTGAAACTTTAAAATGATGATTGAGTTTGGAGATAGAATTCGGACGCATGAAGAAGTTCGTATTTTGTTCAATGAAACTCAAAACTCACCTGTCGAATTGAGAACAAATTTCGCGATCTTGGAATATTGGATGCCATGTTGAAGGTGTAGGAAAATCCACATTCAGTCCTCGTCGGAATCGCTCCATTGTTTTAATACTTAAAAAATTCAGTTTACAGCCTTTTTCATAAGGAAAAAATTCACCCCTACAAAGATCATTTGGTGCAAGAGCTGTTCGATGATGATTTTGGTCGACGATCGCAATTTTGCGAGACAATGATGGAAATCTCTAATGCAAATCCTGCAATCTTTAGGAATATTCTCTTTTTGCTTAAATGGTACGTGAATAAGTAAAATTGCCATTATTTAGCGGTTGAAAATCCGCAGTGGATGATGGAGGCGAATACACAATTTCCCCAAAAGCTTAATGTGTGAGCTGAAATACTGAAATTTTGTTGGAATGCTGGGTGGTGAACAGTATCTGTATTTCTTCCAATTTGAATTAATTCCGGCTTTAGCGGTATTGTTTCTTAATACAGCAGATCCTGATTCACCCGATTCCAGAATTTGGTTTCAGCAAGATGAGACGGCTCCTCATTATGCACGTCCAGTACGGGAAAAACGAGGGTAAAGCCGAATTTATCGAGAATAAAAAAAATCTAGTAGGACGTGAAAAACAATACAGTGTTATTTAGAGCAACTGTCATTTGATGTTTAGTTGTTGAAGTTATGTTCGTTAGAACCCAAGTTACTAATTTTTTAAAGTGATATTACAAGTAAAAAATGGAATTAACCAGAGAGCATTTTCGAATTATGATTTTAAAAAAAGGTTTAAGCGTTTATGAGTGCCAAGAAGAGTTTAGATTCGGCCTTTAGTGAACGAGCATCTTCCTTGGCTACAATTTACTGATGGTATAAGGAATTTGAACGCGAACGGAATTCTTCTGTTCAGCATTAAAAAGGAGCAGGGTGTCCTCCTGTAGCTGTTACCGACAAAAACATTGCTGCTGTTAAAAATTATTTGAAGAGGAAAATGCAGTAATAGAGCATCAACTCAAGATTGGATCCTCAGTTATTAGAACACGATCACCTACATTTAAAAAAAGAGCTTAGTCGTCTTGTGCAGCATCATCTTTCTGACTTCCAAACAGCAGAGTGTGTAAGAATTTGCCATGAAACTTTAAATTTCTTAAATAATGGCAGCCACCAATTTTTTCCCAAAACAGTATCAGGTGACGAAACTTACGTACGTACCTGCCAAGAGAGTCATGTATGGATTCACGAAGATGAGGAAACTCCAACAATGACCAAGAAGCAGAAGCTATAAAGAAAGTTATGTATGCGGTATTCTTCAGAAGTACGGGTCTAGTACAGGCAATTAAGCTAGATGGAGAAAAGACAGTTATACTAAATGGTACACTGAAAAATGTTTGCCTGAAGTGTTCAGTAGAGTTCCAGACAAGGGGATTATATTTCACCATGATAATGCATCGTCCCATGGTAAATGGTACACTGAAAAATGTTTGCCTGAAGTGTTCAGTAGAGTTCCAGACAAGGGGATTATATTTCACCATGATAATGCATCGTCCCATACGGCAGCTTTAAACTCCAGTTTTTGGCTGAAAAAAATATAAAAGTAATAAAACATCCGCCATATTCACCTGATTTAGCAATGTGCGACTTTTGACTATTTTTGGGTTTAAAAGGAATTTGCGGGGTAGAAGATTTTCGTCAGAAGAAATTGATGTCGCAGTTCACGCTTATTTTGAAGGTATTCTGTAAGAGCTATTGGGAGCTTTTGAACATTGGAAAGAAAGTATGGTCAACTGCTGAAGTGAATTACTTCGAGCATATTTAAAATAAAATTTATTATTATTCTCAATAAATTCAGTTTAACCCTCGTATCTCCATCAAATATTTTCTAATCGATGGATTGGTAGACTGGACCTATTTACAGGCCGGCAAGATCTCTGGATCTTCGATTATTTCCTCTGGGGCGTACTTAAAAACTAAAATTTATTTAATAGACCTCCAGACATTGGGGAGTGAAAGCAGAGAATTCGACAAAAAATTCGTTCAGTCGCCCCTGAAATGGTAAACAATATACAAGCATTTGCCTCTAAATTAGGACATTGCTTCGCCGTTAACAATCAGCAATTTGAACATTTAATTTGGTTTTCATTCGTTTCAATACATTTTTGTTGAATATCTCAGTTATTTATCAACCGGTTTTGAAAAAGTTTTATTTATTGTGTTTAACAATCAGCAATTTGAACATTTAATTTGGTTTTCATTCGTTTCAATACATTTTTGTTGAATATCTCAGTTATTTATCAACCGGTTTTGAAAAAGTTTTATTTATTGTGTTTAACAAAGAAATGCTAGTAAATGAGGTATTACAAGGAGTACTTTGCTATTTGAATTTTTAAAGCTGGGTTTGCTAGCGCTTAGAGGTTGAGGGTAGAAAATTACATCTTTAAAGGATGATTTAGTTTTCTCAACCATATTATACGAGTAGAATTTATCCGTTACTTTCGAGAAATACTGTATGTACGTACATTTCTGTCCATTTTCTTCTTTAAATGTCCCACGATTTTTTTTTTCACTCTCCTTGAAATTTTGAATTAGTTTGTTACGCCATTCACTAGCGATTCCTAAATAGTTAACATGGAAATTTGGATAACTTTGAATTTTGTAGGTACGATATTAAGCGGTATGTTCTGCTTGTGCCTTGGAAAACCGAGATTTTCCCAAAACGATGGTCCAAGACCAAGAATCGGTGCCTTCCTTATTAATTTAATTATTGGCTGTGGACAACTTTTTACCGTTTTATTTTGCCTTGTTGGATGGGGATGGTCGATATGGTGGGGTGTTATCATGCTGAAAGTAGCAAGTAAGTATCCAACCCATCGTGTCTCGTTAAGTTCTAAGAAATTATGTTCACCTTTCGTTTTCAGGGAAACACAAAAGAATCCAATTGGTCGAGCAACGTGCTGCTCAAGATGAACGACCCCCCGTGCCCGTAATAAATCAAAACCATCACGCAAGAGACCTGGAAAGAGGATCTTGAATTTTGGACGGCGAACGGCGAATATCGCTTGTCGTGGAGGACTATTCCTCGTAGTTCAAATAGACTACGAAAACGAGACCACATTTTTTTACAATTGTTATTAAAAATTCCTTGAAATTAATTTTGTTAACAACTATTCGCTTCCACGTTTAGATTTTTACGAACCATACATACTATTTTTGATAGGAAAACTAACGTAAGTAATAAAAAAAGACGTCTTTATTACTTGCCCTGCGTAGGTTTCTCTCTTTCTCTTTCGCTGGGGAAAAGGTCATTTTCATTCTCGGGCTCCTAGTTAGTGTGAAATCACAGATTTTTAGACAACGCAACAAAAAATTGTATAACTAGTTACGTAATTATAGAGTCATTTTTGCTGGACAAAAATGATGACATTTTTGCACTTTTTGTAAAATATAATGAAAATAGATTACTTGATGATAACGCTATTAAAAAAAAAAAAATTATAAAAGCTTTCGTTGATAATTAAGGCACGAGATTAACAAATAACTGTGTGTGTGTGAAAGTTGTGGAGATTTCTATAAACAATAATTAATATTTAATAAACTTTTTCATATGTATGTACAAAAGTAAGAACTGATTGGATTATTAACAAAGAGAATGTAGGAATTAAATAATTTATTTTTGTGGAGATAAAGAAACGCACAATTTATACACAACAATACAAATCAATATTATAACAATGTATAATGTAACAACAAATCTCCATTTCATTCATACACTTTGTTTTTATTTATAAAGAGTTATATATCTGTGTTATATGTTATGTGTTAGGTTTTATAAAAAGGTTCAGTGTTCAATAAGAAAAGAAATTAAAACAGTTAAAACAACCTGAAAATAAAAAAAAAGGCCTGGAGAAAAGTGCATCGCTCGAGTGATTTCAATGATGGAGTCAGCGACGAAATCTTCTTGTAATTTGTAAAAAATTTAAAAAAAAATTGTGTTTCACAATTTAAAAATTATTAAAAAACAATACTGATAAGGCTGTTGTATTAGAATCAACAAACCAGTTAGTTAGTTATAATCAGACTTCGTACATGTCAGAGCGTTGCCATGGCTACGCAATGAACGCCGTTTTGTTTTTCGTATTGCGTAACCATGGCAACGCTTCGAATTGTCCGAAGCCTGATTATAATTATGGCAGGAATTTAGGTGCATTTTGTAGGTCATAAGTCATCAGTCCACAAATAATCAACATTTACTCCCCTTTATTTGTGTTATTTTATGTTTCGATTACTTAACGACTTTCGTTTAATTGTAAGAATTTTTGAAGATTCTTCAAATCGCCGGTCACTTCAGATACTTACCTGGCAAATTTACTTTGAACACTGGATTTTTTTTCTTTGATATCAAGCCGTTACTTATGTTGTTTCTTAACGTTTGTACAGTAAAAGTGTGTATCTGTTGAAAAATAAAAAAAATGTATTTTATTAAAACGAACCAAAAAAAAATATACGTTACATTATTACCAGAAATCGTTACTATGTATTACAATCGCCTACAGAGTAAGAACTAAACCCAAAACCTTAAAAGAAATCCTAATCTAGAGAAAAAAAAAACATAAACGAAAGACGACATTCCGAGGTAAGTGTATTTCCCTAGTGTGTTAAGTGTTTGTAGTAGTGTTGTGGTGGGTGGATGGGTGGGTAATCGATGTGATCTGGAAATAAATAGAAACAAAATAAAAGCGACTGTTAAAATTACAATTTGCTTGTAAATATCTTTATTCTTCTGGAAGGGAGGTATATTTTTATAAGAAATCTACTCGCGGATTTCTTATAAACAATAATCTGGTAAGGACGGATCTCACAGTTCAAAAACACATATCAATATAATAATTTACTTAACCAGCAATGAAATATAACTTATATACATTATTGAAAAAACGAATTGACTTTTAGTAATAATACTGTCCTAGTAATTCTACTTCCGTAACTATGGCTTTCCGTTTTGCAGAGAAGAGTCGAGAGAAAGAATGCGGTAGTTACGAAAGGACAACACTAGTTATATTTGGCATACAATTTACGTGTATATCGTGTTGTTCTTCTTCTTTTTTTTTTAATAATTAAAATATATACACATAGCTCAGAAAATACATACATTTACTTATGTAATTTGTGTTATTATGTTATTTGGTATGTATGTACTTATGTTTATATGTATTTTTGAACGTGTAAGCATTGTAGGTGTATAATTTTGTTCGTCTCTGCAATACAACAAACAATAACAAAAAGTCACAATTTGTTATAACAAAGAAAATTAACTACTACACTAAATTTTGATTTAATTTACAAGAAACAACCGTGAATTTTTGGATTGGAGTCAGAATTAAGAAGAATATTTTTAAACCACATTAAAGAACGACGATTTATGATCGTAAGCTGAGTTTAAATTTAAGTGACGCTTATAATATGACGTTTCAAGTTTCATAACTTTCTGTAAGTTACATTCTAATCGCGGTATACACCGAACATTTAAGACGAGTTTAAATTTAAGTGATTCTTAAAGTTAAGCTAACTTAATTTATTCGGTGACTCTTAAAGTTAAGCTAACTTAATTCGGTGGACACATTAATTAATTATAAACAAATATCTATAGCAAATTACTTTTATTATCTGATATGTGACGTGGAAATGTAATAGAAAAAATTCGTTTTAATTATGCAGAGACAAACAAAGTTTGAAATTTGGAGTGAAGGTGTGATAGACACAGAAAGACTACCACTGGCTATAGGCACAGATAATTGACTCAACTAATTTTTGTTACGACAAGTATATTATAGAACGCACACTCTGCAAAACACTACAAAAAATAACACATAGGAGGAACATTGACTCGCAACAGTTTATAAATCATGAGCTGGTTATTTTGTTTCGTGATTGTTCACTTGGTTTCGTGAACTCTTCAGACATCAAGTACATACATATACTAACGGGAATTGAGTTGTTATCATTCAGCAAATTATAAGTGCATTAAGATTAAGAAGTGCTTCATTGGAACTGATTTTTACACAACAACAAGGCAAAGTAAAATCGATTTTTAAATGTACATCTTCTTTTGAATTTCTCTTATACGACGATGATTAACATGTGCTTTGTGCATTTCCAAAATATAATTTATTTTATCACAACGACGCAATAATTTGTCAACAATAACATATTTTGCACACTATAAATCCCAAGCTGAAATCTCGTCTTCAATTTCTTCTTGCTTTTGTGGATAAGTTAGAAATTAAATCCAGCTTGAACTTGATGAAATTGTTCGTGCTGATGGATTTTATTATGAAATGGTTGAAACAAACCAATGACAATAAGAGAATATTTGGGAATTATTAGAAGAAAATGTAGTTTTCAGGTTTTCACGGTCGTCTCGTTGATGGTTGTTCTTCGGTTATCGGGTTCTCTGCCATGTAGAAAGTTCGTAGAACTTCTAAATTAAGAACCCGAGAACCGAAGAGCAGCTCTTAGAAGAAAATATTTCAAGGTCACAAAACCTCCTACGCCTTGAAAACGAGAATTAGAAGGACTTGTATTATGAATGATTTTTTAAGGCAAGAGCATTTTTTCCATGAAGTACATTATGCAGATTTACCTACACTAAATGATATGGAAGGAAAGAAACAAAAAAAAGTGGTCTGTTCGTAGAGCAGTTTGCAACTAATTTGGAACCGTCAGAACCAGTTGCCCATCTAAGTAATGATCAGTTCTAACGGTTCCAAACTAGTCAGAATTGCTCAACGAACATACCTATTATAGCTGGAGAAAAGAGAGTGGCATATTCAATTAGGACAATCGGTCTTCTCTACTTTCGATCAATTAAAAACTCTTTAAAATATAAAATCTATAAGGTGACTCAGAAATTGCGCGTAAACTCTTTAGTACAATGACATCAGAAATGATTTCAACCCAAGTGACTAATTTCAATTAGGTTTAGTTTTCTTAGAAGTAGCAACACTGGGATAAGAGGAGTGTTTCGTTTAGATAAGCAATTCAAAGATGCTGATGTAAATTACGATGACCTTGTAAATCGTGGGTAGTACAACGATTTAACACGAAGCACCGCACAAAGGAGTACAATGTGTTGCCTATATGGCGGGGTCACGTGTGTTCAAATCATTTCTGATGTCCCTGTACGTTATTTTAGACACTTAAGAGAATAGCAAAAATGTTAAAGAAATTCACAATTCTTTTATAGTTATTGAAGCTTTTTTGTGAATTCAAAGACGTTAAGATAAAACTTTCTCCTATACCACATTGTAAAATTTTGAGATAAAACATTTTCTGGACATTTTATTTGGTATTCTCTTAAGTCTCTAGAAAAACGTGATGGAGATTTTAGGCGCCATTTTTGAATCATCATGTACATGAGTGGAAAATGAAAAAACAAATCGTATACCCTCTGGTCGTAAACTAGTGGATCCAAATGAAAAGAGAAATGTAGGACCCATCTCAAAAAATGCAGAGAATTAGGTAAGTAAAAAAAATTTACAATTTTACGAATAGTTTGAATCGCGACATCCTGCGATCACTCTTTGACACAACATTGCATTTCAAAACCGACTTGCGACAAAATCAATAATTTTACGTTGCTTACTAGAAATGGGGGAATACCAGGGACAGAAGGACGCAAAGGCGTACGGGTTTAGGACCAATAAGAAAAAGACAACCACACAAATAAGAGAGAAACTATCAAATTCTAAAGTGGAGATAGGGAATGCGTTTCTGACGGGTTTAATAAAATTGACAGGTGAAAAATAAGCGCAGGAATTGAGGATTGTTAGGGCCGGTACTTTGATCACTGATTAATTTTAACCTTTGGCTTATTTCCGTGCCTACAATTGTTTCTATGGGAATAAACCAAGGATTAAAATTAATCGGTGACGAAAGTACCGGCCCTCGGTGTAAGTGTAAGGGAGCAGAGCAGTAGGGGTGTTAAATAGGATATTAAAAGCAAGAGGTATCTCGAGATTAACCAAAATGAGAATTTATACAATAGGAATCCGATCAAATCTCGATGAAAAGAAAATTGAATTAAAGATAAATGAGAGGAAAAGAAATTAATATTAAAAATAATTCCTCGTATGCCCTCTGGTCGTACGCCAATGGTTCTAAATAAAAAGGAAAAAGCAGGATTCAAATTAGCTCAAAAGTTGCAAATAATGTTACGTAGAAAACTGGAAGTGGGGGAATACCTCGGAGAGGTGTACGAGAAAAAAGAGGCAGAAAGTATGAAACGGTAACAAAATACCTCAAATTTAAAATTGGGTTTAGGGAATGCGTTTCTGACAAGTTCAGTAAAACTGACCAGGGACAAATAAGATTGGGGAAAGGCAAGTATAAGAGAGGAGCGTTAAATAAGATCAAAATTTATGAACAGGAACCCGACCAAAAGAACAGGGACTAAAAAATACTACGAAACATCTTTGGAGGAGTGAGATTTGAAGAGGAACAAACCAAGACGGACTAGTGAGGTGAAGTGACGTCACCGCCTAGACGACGCTAGTCAACGTCAAGGGGATCTTCGAAAACTTCCGAGCACCTGCCAAGAGGATTCCAGAAGGACTACGGGGATAAAAAAGCTTGCCCAGTTGCGTTTCGTCGGATGGAAGGAGTAGTGACGATTTACCACGAACGACGCTAACGTGCCCTTTAAATAAAATGGGCGAAACACAAATATGTAATTTAAGAATATAAATGAGTTATATGTATGTAGTATTAAGTGTTTGTTTAACTCGTTACTAAATGTTCTTTTATTTAATTTATACTTTTATTAAGAACTCTGCTAAGTGAAAAATCGGTCGCATGATGTCGCGACCTAAACTATTTTTTATTAACAACGTTACAATATTAAGGTGTGAAGAGTATAGTGGCTGGCAGACGTACAAACAGGGTATGGGGTAGAATAAAGTGTAGGAAAAAAAGAAGCTGAGGAGTCAAGATAGAGAGAGACTTTACAAAACGAGCTAGTTGGAAGGATTAACCTAAAAAGGCAAGAGTAAGGGCTGAACGAGGACACCTTCTCTTATTCTCCTGTTTGTTTACCTAATCCGCAAAACAAGTTTACAAAGAACACATTTTGATTGACCCAGTTTGTATATACGTTTTTTTGTGTCTAAGCATGATGTGTAATAAATATAATTAAAAAAAAGGCGTACTAAAGTCTTTTAGAGTAATTAATTACACTGTGCAACAAATAATATGTTTCCTGTATGTATGCTAATGGGTGCGTTTTAAATGAGTGATCACGTTATTCCTAAAAAATGTTATTAAAATTTGAAAATATTTTAAAAAACTTGATTAACAAATAGTTCCTAAGGCTTGACGAATTTTATAAGTATCTTTTATTATCCTCGAATTATTGCACAATACTCGTAAAAAAGTGTTGAAACCGGAATTCTGAAAAATTTCGATTCGGAAAATTGAAATGCCGTTTTAAACAAAGGAATCCGTATCTTAGCGCCATTTCTTTTTGGTTTACAACGAAACGGATATACAGGTTGAATTTTAAAACTAGGTGGATAGAAGTAAATTCGGACGAAGTCGTGTAGGAGTAAAGGGGGTTCTTGCGCTAGCGTGTATCAGTTCACGCCTCCAGTTCGAAGCGTGCAAGTTTTAGAGTTGTTTTTGAGCTACAAATATATTTTTTTATTATAATATAATATTTATTTTAATTGTTCTTTATTTTTCTTTAGTTCAAAAAGTCAGTATGAATTATAGTGTACCTGAGAAAGTACAAATTATAAAGTGGTATCAACTAATTAATTTATTCAGACAAAAATTTGCAAATCGTCCAATTCCTTCTGCTACAACCATCCGCAGAATTAATAAAAATTTTGAAAGATATAATTATTTCTTGACCAGAATTAGTTTAAGTTTATTTTATTTTTATCTTCATTCTATAAAATCTTTCATTCAATTTGAGAAATCGTTTTTCTGTTATAAGAGAATCTTTTATTATGTTTTTATATTAACGTTGTGATTTTTTTTTAATTTATAATAATGTAGCTCAAAAACAACTCGAACAAAGCTTCGATCTCGAGGCGTGAACTGATACACGCTAGCGCAAGAACCACCTCTACTCCTACACGACTTCGTCCGAATTTACTTTTATCCACCTAGTTGCAAAATTCATTCTGTATGTATGTTATTTAGATAAATTTAAATTGTGACTTAGGACCACGTGAAGCCTTGCTTTAAGCATGTTTCGCGGAAAATTTCCGCTCTTATCACGGTCGGCGCCGCTATGAAATCGCTTACTTCAACAATTTAGAAAATTTCCGCGTTTTCAGCGAATGGAGGCGAGTTTAGTTTCAGCTTGCGTGAGCGCACTGGGAAAAATAGTGATAATTGCATCCATGTGCCATCTATCGGTAGCTATTTTCCGCTTAGAAGCTTCGCGCGGGACAGAAATATTCAAATGAAATAGGTTCAAGTGACGATAGAAGACTTGCTAAGAAATGTTTCAGATGCTGCCGCTGAGGGAAGAAGAAACGAGTTCCAATTCCGTGAGTTGTTGACATCTTTTTACTGCTAATCTCGTCGCAAATCTTCTTCAAGTTCGGTTTCCGTGAAAGAATCATTTAATTATTCGGCAGTAAAGAAAATAATTCTTCCCGTAAGTGCTTCGGTTTTTACTAAAAATTTAAGTAAGTTGTGAACGAAACGTCTTCGAAAATTTAACTTGAAGTGTCTTAAAATATTGGATTACGGGAAGATTAATCAAATTTAAAATTTGGTAAGTTTAAAATCAACGTGTTGGCTTTAATTCAGTAATTAACAAAAGCTTTAAATCTCTCTTCGAATTTAATCTTTGATTATCTTAGTTGTACTTTTTTTATTGAATTTGAGTCAATTTATATTTCAAACTTCTTTGAATCTTGTTTATATATATTATTTAATTCAATGGATGATCAATCAATCAATGTCCGAATCGACAAACGTTTTTTTCCTTTTCATTTGCTTTTATCCTGTTTTATTAAACAAAAATTACATGATTAATGTTGTCCATAATTAGGTAATTATATTTTAATAAAAATTGTGTACTTCCTAATTTCAGAATTTTATTGATTTAGCGACCGGTTTCGATGTGTTAGATCTTCATTAGGCTGCTATCGTTATTATTAATGAATTCATTAATAATTTCAAGTCAGTATGTCTTATTCTTCTCTCCAATGAATGTTATTCTTCAATTTTTATTTTTACTTATGACGATAGCAGATGTAACACATCGAAACCGGTCGCTAAATCAATAAAATTCTAAAATTAGGAGGTACACAATTTTTATTAGAAAAATTACATGAGATGGGTTGAAGGACGTATGCATTTTATTCCAACATGCATTGATGACGTGATGGTAAACATCCATTGGATAAATAGTTAACATCATTTTATTTGTTATAATTTACTACAAAGATTCGTAAACCTTTTTAAGTAAGAGATAAGAATTGAACCTCCCTTTTGATCACATTTTGAAAACCCTCCCTCTCCGACTCTTACAATCCAACGTGTTTTTACAATGGGCCCTCATAGATGAGTGCACGTTGTTAATTAATGTCTTTGATATTCAAATTTAATTTTAGTATTTAATAAAAAGTATTTATTTATTCTGAACCAGACGTGATAGCAGTGGCGGAACTTCAAATTTTTGGCTCCTCCGCAAATTGTTCGGGTCCCTACCACATGAAAATCACGTATTTTTATCTAAACATTTAAATTATTATTATTACGAAGTCATCGTAGCCCGGATTATGATACATAATCGGATGATTCTCTTAAGTCCGATGATTCTCGCGCCTAAGACGACCTTTCAAGACCAAACATTTCCTTCCCACCGTTAATATATGTTTTGTAACAAATTCGAGTTGTACATAAAGTTTATCACGCGTTCACCAAACGACACAGTTAACAGTGATCAACCGGACTGTAAAAATACAGACAAAGAGAATTTGGGGTCCTTATAATTGTGCCCCTCCTCGCATGGCAGGGTTCGGTGCATTGTAGTTCCGCCACTGTGTGCTAGAAACAACTCTTTCCTTTGTGGTTATCAGTAATCATACATCAACAAGGAAAAAAAACACAAAAAAATAAAAATTTGTTGCACAGTGCTGTTCTGTTCGTTTCAATCAACTATTATGTTGTTATTGCACAATTTTAGTACGTGTAAACAATACTTTTTGTTTAGAGCAAAATCTTACAACACAATTTAAGTTAAAACACTTACTTTTACGTCTCAAACGTGGATAAGCAACAATATAAAAATATACAAACAATTTTATGTGATAGCCATTTCTTTACATATTATAAATTTTTAAATCCGTTCGTTAACTATTATTTACACTTGAAATTAAATTTCTTTTACGCGCGTGTGTGTTGCAATTGTATACCTACTACAACATAGCATATTTGTACCATTCATTATTGCACATTACGCGAGAACTAAATATTTCAAAGAAAATATCCAGCTCATTATTATCAACCAGTCATGTCAAGTATCATCTAAAATCACGATACCCTACAACATATTTATGAAAATTGTCCTAAAACAGTGAGTGACTAACAACTACGGGGGCGCAAGTAATTCAACATCCCTTTTTTTTTTTAACTTTAACTTATAGCCTCGTGTTTGGTCCTCGCATACTTTATGGAATAAACACAACGACGTGCCTCTTACAAGTCGGAAAATAAAAAGAAAATGATTAAATCGATTAACCTGCCGATGATGAATTACTGCGCGCGGATAGACAAAAATAATTTTCTAAGACTATATAGTACGAACATTGTAGTAATACTATGCGATATGATATAATCTATGTCTTTTATGAATTAAGATGGCGGATCTTGCCATTACAAAAATTTAACAACAACTCCTTAAAGCAATAACGTAACACACAAAGAAACACCGACTCTTCACAACATTTACTTTAACTTCTTTTTTGTACAAAAACAAAAACGTTTTTTTTTTGTTCGAAAAGCCATCGATTCGTCTCATTCGATGGCGATTAGAATTTCTTCATAATTTATGCAACAGCGATTTATTGCATGAACTTTATGGCATACACAGATACTACAGTATTATTGACATCAAATGTTAGTGCTTGCGACTCAACCTAACGCAATTTTAATAAACAGCTTTTAGGTCGATCATCAATTAGGTCAAGACGCAAGCAGTAAAGGAAGACGGGCATTCAAAAAAATTAAAAAGAGAGGTCACCTATTACGATTTTTGGACGAAACTGTTTTGCTCTCTTGTATCACGAAAGAAATCGACCAAAAAAAGCATCCCTTCCGCAAAAATTCGTTAAAATTTCACAAATTACGCGGTAACGATATTTTAGAATATACAGCAAGGAAAATAGATCTTCTTCAAAGAGTGTACTTACAACAGTACTTAGAGTGTGATATGTGTTAGAATATGTATTCAATTTCAGTTGTAATTGCTTCTTATATGTTCCAAAAACAAAAAAAATAGTTTGCATTAAATTATCGTATAATTATATGACAGTTCTTTCGCACAGAAAGAAATAACGCATTTAAAATTAACATGAAAATACTCAGTCTTTGAAGTGATACCATAAGTAGTTCATTCACTTTATATACCGATAATTACTTTCAAATTAAAAGAAATAACGCATGATTAAATTATATTTACAACTATATAACTCTTGGGCAGATTATTCAAAAAATACTTCAGCTATTTATCTCGAGTTTAATGGATTTATAAAAACCCCTCGTGAAACTCATTTTCGTTCCACTGAGAAGTTTCTTTTAGGTACAAAGTCCTACTAAATGTCAACGCAAAAAAAATAATGAACTAAATAAATGAGTTGAAAAAATATTTTTAGGTTGAGGAATTTGCAATATATATAAAACCAAAGATTTCTTGAATTTCTGCATTACGTTATATAGCAAAAAAAAAAACATAGAACAAATGAGATCAATAATAATCCTAAATGGTTTCCTGTTTGAAAAACTGACGATTTAATCGTAAGTAAATAAATAAAATGATTTAATGAAACTGTCGATGATTTTTTTTCAGTTGTGCTGAAACTCCATAATGACGTAAACAATATCAAAACCAAAAGCAAATTTCTTAAGTAAATTAAAAAGAAAAACTAACCTGTGACTGCATGATGAAATAGTTTTTTGAGTGTCAGGGAGGATGTGTGTGTAAGGAACGCATACTAAAAAAAAAATGTCCTAAAATCTAAAAAATAAATAGCCTACTTAAAAATTATCCTAAGTCGTTGCAATTAATTAATCAATTAATTAATAAAATGTCTTAAAATTGCGCTACATTAATTTTACTGTCTTAGACGAAAATCTGTTTCAAAAATCTTTATTGATTACGTTTTATATGTATGTTTATTATGCTCGATATGTAATTTCTAAAGTCAGCGTCGATTTTAAAGAAAGTTGTGCGCAGAAAAAATTTGCTAAGCGGTTAAAATTGCTCGTCCAAAAATTGATATAAAAATACACCAGCAACTTTCTTTAAAACGTACAATTTCACAACAACATTCAAACCGAAAAGTTCGACTGCGTTCAAATCAGCCGACCTGAACTTCAAATAAATTACTTTTGAGATTCAAGCGTACCTTATTCGAAAACGTAACAAACCTAACTACTTAAACTATTTACTCAAATATAATAATGATAAATCACCGCGACAACTAAACATAAAGGACACGTACGGTGTCCGAACGTTAATTATTATACATGTACAGTGATGTAAAGTTACATATATATGGATAGGATATGTTTTGAAGGGGAATTGGTGTGGAAAGGTTTTACTGGTCCTGATCCATGCGTCGATCCCCAGCTCCATTGGAATTATTATCTCCGTTGCGTATAGACATACTGCGCGATGAAGAAAAACACAACTTCATTATGAAGGGAAACTTTGTACCTGTAATTAGAAAAAAAAGAAATGCCAACAAAAATCTTATAAGCACAACTTTACGATACTATAAATGCATTAGCAGGTTATTGTTCGGTGAATGAGACAACATCGCAGTTTTCTAGAGGAATACTTGCGAGTGTACTATAGTCATATATTTTTGTTGTTCACAACCACTTCAAGTGTGAAATTATCTTTATACTATCAATCTCAGAAACTAAAGGTAAACAGAATAAAAAAATAAAACAATAAAGAGTTATTTGGAATGAGGTTTAAACACGTTGTGTTTGTAATTCATGTGGTGAACCAACAACAATTTAATGTATTTTTATTTACACGAATATATTTACATAAAATTTCAATTTATTAGCACGTCGGTTAAATGAAGTTACAATTAGTAAATTGCATCATTAATGTTTTAAATTGTTTTATTTTTGGTGCACGACGTAATTTTTCAAGGTCTAAAAAACTTGTAGTTTATACAAAATGAGGTAAACATGTAACAGGGCTTTGTTCTTTTAATATCATGTTTCAATTTGAAATAAACTGCAAGAATACCAACGGTTCATTGTAATTAATACGACAAATTATAACTGGAATAGAAAATGTTTTTATTTCTAATAGTTACACTTTTTAAATTTACTTTTTTAGGAATTTGTTAATTTAAAACAAAGTCAATAATTTGTAAAAATATTTCTCTGATTTAAAAACTCTCTTTAATTACTTTTCTTACACAGATTGGCTCATGTTAACGAAATTGTTCCTTTGGTTTTCGGTCTTAATTCTTTCAAAATTCTTTTTTTAAAATGGCCATCCTGTACATATTCTTAGCTCCTTTTCTTCTAACCGTATACTTAATTTTATTTAGCCCTCACTTGAAGCGCGAAGTAATACATACTTAATTATTATGTTCTCCTTGTTTGGCCTTACATACTCTCTGTCCTTATTTGCACCGTTCGGACTTCTTTAAGTCCGATTCTCTTAGCAGCGGTAAAAATAATGACGTGATTAAGTACTGTACTGATGTACAGGCGGCGCTGCGATACTTGAAGTTTGGAAGTTCTATGTGCAAGGGTTCGGGTGAAAAAGCGAGAATTTAATAATGCTCTCCATCGTTCAAACTAATTTAAGTCCGATTCTCTTAGAAGAAGCGAGAATTTATTTAAATAATAACAAGCACTCCTTATTATTCAAACTTCTTTAAGTCCGATTCTCTTAGCAGGGATAAAACAACGACGTAAGTCTTCTGGTGTATAGGCGGCGCTGTAGTACATTGAAGTAATAAAGAGACGTCTTTCCTATTAAAGTGTGATAGTATTGCTAACCTCTAGGACAAGTAGAAATTCTGGAGTTCTACATGCAAGGGTTCGAGTGTTAGAGCGAGATTTTACTTAACTAATAATATCTCCCCTAGTTCAAACTTCTTTAAGTAGGGGTAAAATAACGACGTGAGTTAAGTCTTCTGTGTATAGGCGGCGCTGGGGTGCTTGAAGTTCGGGAGTCCTACATGTAAGGTTTGGGTGCTAAAGTGTGAATTTACTTAAATAATAATAAGTACTCCTTATCGTTCAAACTTCTTTATGTCCGGTTCTCTTAGCAGGGATAAAATGACGACATGAGTTAGTCTTCTGGTGTATAGGCGGCGCTGTAAGGAGGTAATAAAGGGACGTCTCCCTTATAAAATGTGATAGTATTGCTAACCACTAGGCGATGTAGGCGGACAATCTAATGGAAGGAAGACATGTGCCCCACAGCCGTCTCTCTATTACCTGATTGTACCTGAAGTTCGGGAATTCCACATGCAAGGGTTCGGGTGCTACAGCGAGATTTTACTTAAATAATAATAATAAGATCCCCTACAGTTCAAAGTTCTTTAAGACTGATTCTCTTAGCAGGGGTAAAATAATGACATGAGTAAGTCTTCTAGTGTATAGGCAGCGCTGCGGTGGTTGAAGTTCGGGAGTTCTACATGTAAGGTTTGGGTGCTAAAGTGAAAATTTACTTAAATAATAACATCTCCTACTGCTCGAACTTCTTCAAGTTCGATTCTATTAGCAGGGAAAAATAACGACGTGAGTAAGTCTTCTAGTAGTGCGCTCAGGTAATAAAGAGACGTCTCCCCCCATAAAGAGTGATAGTTCTATCAACTATTGTTCAAACTCCTTTAAGACCGATTTTATTAGCAGGGATAAAATAACGACGCGAGTAAGTCTTCTGGTGTATAGGCGGCGCTGTAGTGCACTCAGGTAATAAAGAGACGTCTCCCGATAAAGAGTGATAGTTTTGTTAACCACTATACCGACCGAAAACGAGGACAATCGAATAGAAGGAAGGTACTTGCTCCACAGCCGGTCCGCTTTTTCCGTGCCAATGTGCGCTTACTTGGCATAGTGTTCTAAACTAAATTTACATTTTATGGGGAGACGCCTCTTTATTACCTAAGTGTACCTGAAATTCGGGAGTTCTACATGTAAGGGTTCGGGTGCTAAAGCTAGAATTTACTTAAATGACAATATCCCCTATTTGAGCCCAATTCTCTTAGCAGAGGTAAAATAACGATGTGGATAAGTCTTCTGGTGCATAGGCGGCGCTGTGATGTTTGAAGTCCGAGAGTTCTACATACAAGGGTTTGGGTGCTAAAGTGAGAATTTACTTAAATAACAACATCTACTACTGTCCAAACTTCTTCAAGTCCGATTCTCTTAGCAGGGACGAAATAACGACGTGAGTAAGTCTTCTGGTGAATAGGCGGAGCTGTGGTACACTCAGGTAATGAAGAGACGTTTTTCCTATAAAGTGTGATAGTATTGCTAACCTCTAGGACAAGTAGGCGGACAATCTAATGGAAGGAAGGCACGGGCTCCGCAGCCGTCTCTCTATTACTTGAGTGTACCTTGGTTCGGGAGTTCTACATGCAAGGGTTCGGGTGCTATAGCGAGATTTGAAACTTTTGAACTGTTAAAACTTTTTTAAGCCCGATTTTCTTAGCAGGGGTAAATTAACGACGTGAGTATGTCTTCCGGTGTATAGGCGGCGCTTGAAGTTCGGGACTTCTACATGTAAGGGTTTGGGTGCTAAAGTAAGAATTTATTTAAATAATAATATCAACTATTGTTCAAACTTCTTTAAGCCCTATTCTCTTAGCAGGGGTAAAATAATGATGTGAGTAAGGCTTTTGGTGTACAGGCGGCAGTGCGGAGCTTGAAGTCCGGGAGTTCTACATGCTAAAGTGAGAATTTATTTGCAGGAGCAAATTAACAACGGAAGTCTTTTGGTGTAAACGCGGTGCTGCGGTACCTCAACCTTAATTTCGGTAATTCTTCATGCAAGGGCTCTGATACTATGTGTGCATATTTATTTTGAAATAATAATAATTTCTAATATTTTAAAGCAATCAGAATAATTAGCTAATTAATTAATATTGAAATTCTGAATAGCAATTAATCGACTTATGTTATTGTTTTTTAAAAGTTAATGATAATATCAATAATCAAGTGCTACTTTGAGTTTTTTTGATTGACTGTTTAACTGCTATTCAAGAGTGCCCATATACTTCATTCGCTTTAATCGATTAAGAAGTAAGTTCGCATACCTGGGCTTTCAATAGCTGCGTGATTGCAGGCCATGACGGCCGCAACAGCCTCTGTGGTCGTTTCGAATTCCAAAAGACCGGAACTGGACCGTTCTGACTTCATCGGGAATAATTTGACTGCCTTCGGCGGAACAACGTCGTAATCCTTGAATACTTGAATTAGTTCTTCTTCCGTGACTTGTGGTGGTGTATTGAAGAAATGGAGAATCTACACATAACGAATGAATGGCAGGGAATAACTAAAATTAAAAAAAAATACCTTGCTTGGAGGTTGAATACGATTTTTACTAGCCATAGCTGGATTCATAAATCTGTTGTTCTTATTTGTAATATATTCTTTGTACGATGGCGACTTGTCCGGTAGCGGATAAGGGTTTGTGACTTCGCTGAGGTACGGCTGTTTGCTAAAAGCAAGTTGTAACTTATGTTCTGATGTGCTATTATTTCTATCTTCGTTGGAACTGTTGTGGGTAAGGGGAGCTGCCCCCGTTAACCCCACGCTGACGTTGTTCAGGTTTTGGACGCAACGCTCCACTGCAACGCCGTCGCCCATTTGTACCATCGCAGTTCCTTCTTTGGACTTTAGGAATTTTATCTGCGAGGAAAAAAAACGCCCGTGAATTTTGGGGCGATGAAAAGCGAAAATGTTCGTTGAATCTTTGATGTGCCAGCTTGATAAATGAGTACAACGGAATAATTTGTCAGGTTTAATGTGCAAGCTGCGACAACTTTATGACAATTTTATTTCGTCAAATAATAAATGGTGTTTTGATGTGTGTGTGTGTAAGTTATAAGGTTTTATGAAAATAGAACGGATTTTCCAGAGTAGCGAATATTTTCTCTTATGCGAAGTGTGTACGTAAAGTCTTAAACGTGTGAGCCGATAATTTATTTATAGAGTGATTTCATTTTCCGCACTCACCCGAGCTACATTTCCATAGAGACACATAAGGTTGAATAGTTTATCAGCGTTGGTACGAAGAGGGTCCAGTCCATACACCATGAGGACCGCACCGGGTTGCTGAAAATGTGTGTTTCTTTGTTCTCTATATTCCGCTGTAACCGGAGGTGCGCTTTTACGATAACTTTCCGTTCCGAATGGTTCTCCGTATCCAGGTCCGGCACAAATTTCTTCGTAACGTTGTTGTTCACTTGGGTACGGATCTGAAATATAGAAAAATTGCAAATTTTAAGAAAATTCGCAAAGCTTAATTTCCGAATTTAAGCTAGATTAAATTTAAGCCTAAGTTATAATGTGTGTTATTTTCTTACTTAGGCTTGAATTTGATCTTACTACATTGAATCATTTTAAACTGTTTATAAATGTAATTGTCACTTAACAGTGATAAATGAGCCTACCAAAAAAAAAAAGTTTTGGCAATGCGTTCGCTTAGTCACCAAAATAATTGGCGGTGTTGCTACCTGTCCGTTTTCTTGCATTGGGAAATTCTTGAACACTAAGTAGCTTGAGTCATTGCCAATAGACACAAAAAAATTAAGTTTGGTAAACAGTCTGTATCGTCATTGGATTGTACTCCTAATTGAGGAATATTAAATTCGATGTTCTGAGAGAAACTTTTTCCTAATTGAAACAACAGGCATCGTTAAAAATAAATGAACAAACCTTTTCCGAAGTTTATTCCCAGTACATGTCGACAAAATACAGAAAGATTGTAACCGAGCTTGGAGACTTTATCAAACCCAATTACCCTACAGAACCGCTCGCAGAGAACTTACAACATACAAGAAATCTTTAACTGACGAAATTAATTTTCAGCATAGATTATTCAATTTTTAACGCGAAAAATACATAAAATGCTTCGGGTTCGACTTTTTTGCAAAAACAAAAATTAAATTACGCAAACAGGAAACTTCGCTAATAAAAGTCGAGTTCTGCATCAGCGTTGCAAAAAAAAAGTGAAATATGCAAATAAACTTTCCTCGCTTCATTTAAAACCACCAAGGTAACGAAACCACAACGAGCGCGACGTAACGTTACATAATACAACGTAATTTCGTTTGTTTGGATTCATAAAAGAAGTTGACTGAGTCCAATTTTATTTTCCAATTAACGTTAACGAATTAGGCAGCTGCAAATTTCTCCAACTTTTATCAAGTAATTTACATTCATATTTATATTTTCATTACTGCAATGTTAAACTTTTCCCAACGACTGCTAGGCAGGCAGGCATCTATAAAGTTCTGTTTGCCTGGTGAACGCCGCCGTATAATTAATTCCGCAGCGTGTCAAAAGACAAAATCAACAACGGAAATAAATATTCGCTACACTGAATAAATATCAAGGAAATTCTAATTAATATCCCAGCAATAAACAAATATTTTTAAACAAGGAGGTAAATTACGTTTTTATTTTGAACGTACATAAATTGGGTGCGACGGTAAAAACACTGTAACGATAATTAAATTTTCTGCTAGAAAAATGGGGCCACAGAATAATTAAAGAAGGTCGTTCATAACAAACTTCTGCACATAAAACTCGACTTTGAAAACAAGAAAAACTAACCGGACTCTAATTACATTATAATACTTCCGGAAGTTGCCGGCATAAGAATAATTCCTCAGGCAATTTATGATAACCCTTATTTTCCATACATTCTAGGCGAAATAATTTGTGACCTGCGAAAATATATGCAAATCATCGGGAGGGCATGGGAACGCAAAATAAGCGCGTTGCGTTGTCGAGCATCGAAATAAGGAATTTGCATGTAATACCTTCTGCCGGAATAATTAAATTCTCTAGTTTCCAAAGAAGAACACGCACGTTCATATACAATGTAATCATTCCTGAGAAAAATAATATCTTCTTCTTTTACATTTTTAAAACGAACTTACTACAAAGTAAGAAGAAACCTCAGGTAATTTTGTTCACACTAGATTTGGACGTAATCCTGAAATAGTCCAGGGTGGCAATTTTAAATAAAATACAGCCTATTTCATTGAAAATGCATCAAACTTGAGGGACATGTTTCTGACATTATTTCAAACAAAATATCTTAATAAAAAATTTTAATCAAAGTTGAAATTTGCATAATTTGGAGTCGATGTTTTTTGAAATAATGTAGCGCGTGAAAAAAAAATCGGCGATCTAAATTGCATTTATGAATGGCACACAGATGCAGGGGGGTAATAAATCCATAAACAGCGAAGAAATTTATGACTAGATTTTATTTTGCCCTTGACCGAAAGTTCGGTGTATTCAACTTTGCCACACGTCGAATGCAGCAGCGATGTGAAATCGCGTGGATATTTAAACTTATTTAATTTAATAATAAATTATTAATTATTAATTGTTATTAATTATTAAAGTATTAAATCTAATACCATAAAGTCCTTAATTGGGGTAGTGCGGCGAACGAAATGTTTTGGATAAAACCAGGTACTTGGGCGCTAAATTTCTACGAACGATTTCATGAAACGGTGAATGTGAATAATAAATTCTTAAATAAGTGCAAAGTACTAAATGTTTGAACAATCCTAAAATTCTTCAACTTACAATTAGAAAATCCGTATTAAATGGAGAACAGAAAATAAACGACTAATTATTTTTATTGATTGCCAACAATCATGATGTTTTAATGTGTTTTGCCGAATCCACTGGGGCGACATTCTAGAGGCAATTAACCATTAAACCGATTTCGTATGTGAATGAGTAACAATTCATTCATTCTCATTTAAAATCCATCCTAAAAATATGTGACTTTGTTTTCCCTTCGATTTTCTCTAAATTTATTCATTACAGAAAAAATTTTACAAAGAAACTTTTCTTTCTTTTCCCGATATCTACCCGCATACCAAGTTTGATGCATCTTCAATGAAACACCAAAGTCTTATGTTATCAAGTTGTGAGTTCTTAACATCAATTCAGGAGAAAATAGTAATGAATTTTAACCTAAAACGGCCCATAACTCGAATATCACTATTTGTGACTTAGCTGGTTTTTCGCCTGTACCCTTCAGCTGTAAAATCATTGAACCATATTTCACATAGAAACAAAGCGATAAGTTATTATGTGCAGCTGTTTGAAAATTCGGTAGTCCTAAGCTTTGCTATACTTGACCACGTCTAACATGAAATATAACAATTCGTCAAGAGTGTATGGTATTCTTGAACTGTTCTAGAGCTGCGCGCGAACGATCGCCGCGAACCAAAGGAATATTGCGCGCAAGTATGGACGACGTTCGCGGCAAGAACGCAAGTGTCTACTACGAACGAAATCTTAACACGGCAATTTGAATTATGTTTCATTTTAGTGATTTACTTGTTTACCTGGCAGCAACTTCACTAGCAATTGACTAATAAATTTTACTAAAATAACTGAAAAACGCCGACGGAAATCCTTGTATCCTCTACTACACGCACGAAAACAATTAAGGATGAAATAATTGATTCTTTACGAAAAACAAACCAACGGGGAGAGCAAACGTGCAGAGTCAAGTTCGCCGGGACGGAATGATTCTTGTCGTCCCTCGCGACGTTAAACGATTTCTCATCAAACTGGTATAGAGGGCTAGTATCACATGAACCCATTAAATTTGAATTTTTCTGTTCCGCGCGAAACTTCTAAACGAGGAATAGCTACCGCGAGATGGCGTGTGATTTTTTTATTTTAGCGAGTAATGTAAGCAAGTTACAGACATTTTGTTTCCTTTTGATGACTACAAAGATATACTGATTTATTAATTTAGCGGTTTTCTACTACGTCAGCCTGTGATAAGAACATTTTCCTGCGAATTCTATGCCTGGGATAGAGTTTCATATGTTTTGAATCTTATCTCTGCAATATAAGATTTCTGTTTTGTTTCATTTTCTTCCTTACAGCATTTCCGTGTTCTTACAGTTTTGCAGAGACTTGCTAATTTTTGTTTTGAGAACGGTTTTCATGGATCCGTTTAAAGCTTCAGGGCCAATTTTGGACGCTTGGAACAAATTGGGGCATTCAAAAGTAGTGCTCCGTAGTTGAAATTGTATTTTCTCCGATTCACTTGCAAACAAAGCAGGTTAAGTCAAAAGACAGCATGTAATCCTAAAAATCCTGTTGTAGTGTAGAAGGATTTTAATTACAATAATTAGTGTGATTAGAAGGTAGATGATTAAAGTAATGGATATGAGAATGGCAAGGAAGTGTAACAACTGCAAACAATCTCATAAATGAGGAAATTGTAACACACTGTGCTCACAAGGCTAATCTTTGTCCAACGGATTTCCGACTTGTCTTTCGCCCTACAAATCCGGATATTTTTTGATCGTACCTCGTATTTATGTATCTAACCGAAATCGATTTGTTTAAAATAAGTATTAGAAGATATTTTAATATTATTTGTTTGATAGAACATATGTTACAACTTCTTGTTTTAAAAATGACTCACTCGTACGGTGACGAGAGAAACGATAAAAATAACAATCGAATTTTACCGTAAGTGAAAAGAGAAAAGTAGGTTGAAAGTAATATTTATAGATACTATCTTGGGAATTGTAACATGTGACGTTCGCTCGTCTACTCCGGGCTCGTATTTATAACACCTTCTTTGACGTTGGAGTTTGACGTTATAAATTATAAACTCCGAACGTAGACAGATCGATTCGTCAAAAAATCGTCAGATAAAAAATAAACGCCGCTTTCGCTTGGATTTGGAACGGACGCCGGACACATTAGCAAAATTATTGTAATTAATCATTATCTAATTTGAATTTAAACGCGACTTGACCTTATGCGTTATACGCCTTTCCTTGGGCGATTTCGTTTCGCTCCAGCAGATACCAAACTAGTTTTCGTTGTTTTTGGTGTCCTGGTTTAACAAAAGAGCTATTTTTAAACGCAAGGTGTGCTGGTGTACTTTACAACTACACAATTTACTTCTGCAAATTTATTTGCCATTATAAGAACGCTTACTACATTTTACGCACATGTTTTAAAATATTTTGATATAAACAAACAAAAATTCTAAACGAATTCATAGTCTTAAAATAATATCTTTCATATCTGCAAAAGTGCAAAAGTACAGAATGGAATAAAATAATTCTAATTACCTTTGCGTTACCCATGTAAAAGTACGAAGTACCACTCTACGAAAATAAGAAAGGCAGTATCCTAATATCAAAATATACATTCAAATTCAAAATGTGATTTATTGCGAAGGGATGATATGAATGCAAAGTTGAGATTGAAATTGAAAAGAAAGTCAATGAAAGTAAGTCACAGCAAGTGTTGAAAGTGGCCACCATTTTGCTGCATGCATATGGCTATACAACGTTTCATATTATTAAAAATGTACTGCAATATATCCGGTGTTATCTCCTTGCATTTTAATGTGGTCCTTCCCATCAGTTCTTGCAAATTATTAATTCTTTGTGGACCTCATTTTTAAGGAAGCCAAATATGAAGAAGTCTAATGGGGTGAGGTCTGGTGATCTTGCTGGTCAAGCTCCCTCGTCTATAACTCGGCCAAGAAAAAACTCAAGGAATTCCAAATTTTCTCGAGTAGTATGAGCTGTTGCTCCATCTTGCTAGGAAGTAATCACTTTCAAATTCAACGGGATTCACTTGCTCTAAAAATGGGGTCCACAATTGTTCCCTATGACGTTGATTGTATCATGGGAGAATATTGGTCCTACGATTCCACGGCGGGTTACAGCTAACCATATTCCTATCTTAATAGGATGTAAAGGAGTCTCAAGGAAATTGAGTGGATTAACAATAGACCGTGTTGGGTAATTTTGTTTTCCTACATAATCACTTGAATAGAGCCACGCTTCTTCCGTGAAAAAGCTTAGATCGAGACGTCGTCGTTATTTAAATTTTCTTGGAAAAAGTTGCAATATTGCATTCGACTGTTGTGATCTCTCCGCAAGACTTCTTGGAATGCTGACACTTTGCATGGATACATGTTTAAACGACAGTTCAGAAGTCTTTGAACGGTGATATGGAATACACTCGTTTGAGCAGAAATACGACGTGTTGAGGAATGTGGATTTCTTGTAACGAGCTTTTGCTCTTGTTCGACAACATTTTGGTTAGTTTGCGACCTTCCAGTGAATTTCCTCCTCAACACGCTTTCCGTTCTGTAGAATATCTCGACAATTTGGAGAACGTGTTGGTGCAAGGCGATTTCTTCAAGAATTTTGTTCAGAAATCAAAGTCGAAACTGTGCTTTGCATTCAAGAACGGAAGATTGCCAGTTCCCACTTACTACACGTCCAGAACGGAAATAAGCTTCAACAATGAAGGTGTTTTCTTGCAAGGTATATACTTTAATCGCTTGTTAATTCAATTCAATAAATTGTAATAATTGTCAATTTGACTGTAAAGGGTGAGGTTATTAAGTGCTTACGTGCAATTCGTCACGTTTTAAAATATTTCACAACGAGACAATACTTATTTCTTATACAAGACGTTAAAATTGATTTTTATCGATGAGTGAAAACGTTTAATTCACGAGTTGGTAATTAAATTTTACCGAAGTGTGCAACGTTCTATTTTTTTATAGCGAACGTTAAGGACAAAATTTAAACAATTTCGCAGAAAAATAAAAAGAGCAATCATGTGTCAAAATCGCGTTGTATGATCATGATCCCAGTAACTAGTGTGGGTTGTTGCTATGGTTAAGTTGTAATATTTATTAATTCAAATAAAATTAATAGTATATTGATTTATAAGTTTAGAAAAGTGATAGTTTTCCAGCGAGTGTAAATGTTTGAATTCAGAGTGAGCGTGTAGCTCACGAGTGTATCAAATTTACACGAACAAGGAAATTCACTTTTCTAACATGTAGATCATGCTGTTTTTTCGTGTAGTTGACGAAAATAACGCTAACATTATGAGAGTGCCGAAGAATAATAATATGTATGTCAAGCATTTGTTGACATGGTAACAAAACATATGAGCAAGTAAATAATTAGTGAAAAAACGTTCATCTAAAATGAGTCAATCAAGCGAGAATAATGAAGAAATTTTACTATTGGTATCAGAAGCAGAGTCAAGTTTATTACCTAAAAAGTCTTAAGCAAAGTATGAGAAAACTTACCAACAGTTCTGTGGTTGGAGAAATGAAAAAAATGTGCAAGGGACAAATGAAGTTATTCTAATTGCGTACTTTTTGAAAAGGTTTGTTTTATTTATAAGAATTATTAGCACTGATTTTTAAATATTCTTAGGTGAAAACACTTAAAGCTCCATCACTATGGTGAGTGTACTCGATGCTGAGAAGTACTTTACAGATAAATGAAAATGTGGATATTTCTGCATATAAAAATTTGCTGGTTTACCTGAAACGTCAAAATGACGGTTATGTGGCAAAAAAATCGAGAATTCTATCGATGGAATTGATGTGATGTGAAAAAGTTTTTAGAAAAAGCTCCTGATCACAATTTTCTGCTTATGAAGATAGTGTTGGTAATTGCTTTGCATAGAGCACGTCGGGCAGAAGAATTACGTTTACTAAAAGTGGATGATGTAGAAGATTGCAGCAATATTTTGGTCATAACATTACATGACACGAAAACAAAGAAGAAACGAGTCTGTACAGTCACATCGGAAGATGGAGTAAACGGAATTGAACTTTACAAAAAGTATTTGAATTTGAGATCCAAAAATGTGGACCATCGCAGACTATTTATATTTTATAGACAGGGCAAGTGCACAAAGCAACCAATTGGTATAAACACCTTCTACAATTTACCAAAGAAAATTTCTGCGTATTTAGGGAGGGCTACCGGAGCCAAACAGCTTCACAGGCCATTGTTTCCGAAGGTCATCAGCGACCTTTTTGGCCGACAGTAGAGCTGACATCCAAGCTTTGAAGAGACACGGCGGCTGGCGTAGTAGTGGTGTTGCAGAAGCCTACGTCGAAGATAGTATCGAAAATAAAGTAAAAATTTCAAAGAAAATTTTTTGTAATTCGACTGAAAAGCAATCTTCGACCTCTGAAACGTCAACATCAACAGTTGCAGCAAGTGAAGTAATAAATTCTAATTTGTCGGTGTCTGCACTGCAGTCAGTTTCCTCATCTTCTGGTGTAACTTAATAATTTAACAAATTGTTCATTTACAATTTACGCTAATAAATAAAATGAATTAAAAAAGTGTTGCTAACTGAAATCGTGAAGAAAAGTGTTGCTAACGAGAAAAGTCCCACTTTTCTTCACGATTTTTGATTAAACAATGTGTCACTTTTCTGTCAACACACGAAAAAGTACTTTATCTACCCTTGCTGTTAAAGTGTTACTTTATCTACCCTTGATGTTAAAATTCCGTTTTATCGACTGTTTTGAGTTGGACAAAGCACCCTCTAAGGTTCGCTAAAGAAAAAATGCAATAATTTCCACCTTACGGTGATGTTCTATTTTACTCATTCTCCTTCGCATTTCGACTGTCTTCTTTTAGCAATCCCTTTCTCTTCCCTGCCCGTCAAGTCCACTGCGCGACGGAAGTTTTGCAGTTACCGCTAGTACTTTCTCTGATAGTACGGAATGTACATCGTTTAGTTTGTTACTTCCAGTTGTGATTTCTTCAGGCCGAAATTGCCGGAACGTATATTGAGCGGTAATTTAGTTAGAGAATCTTCAACTTCTCATCCCATGCATCCTTAAGAACTCTTCGTTACGCCTTTCCAAGCCTGTAGCGATAAAAACATCAGGCAAATACTCTTTGCGTGATTCAGGCAGTAACGAATGCTTCTCTTTTTCTATATAGGTCTTACTACTTGTCCACCGTAGTGGACAAACTTAGCGGGACAGGCCGCTTTGCACACTGTCGGACATATTGACATCACATCCTTCTCGTCGAATTTCGACTTTCGTTGACGTGAGATTAAAGTGGAAAATTTATGGTCGGCTTTGCTTTGATTATTGCTGTTTTAAACGCTATGATTGCTTAACTTAATTTAACTGATTAATCTTTGATAATTATTTTTGTCTTTATAAACGAATGACGGATCCGTGCTTCGCGAGTCAATTCTATTTGACTTATTGTTAACAACTCGTTTGCCTAGTTGACCATTTAAAGCCGTTTGGTTTAATTTATACTGCTTTTACGTGAACCATTTCTTTTTACATAAAAAAAACAAGTGTGCAATAATGATGACGTGTATTTTATTTAGTTTTTAAAATGTCACCTTTGCTTTGGGGTTACGTAACGACCTCGATCCTTCTCCTCGAATTAGTCGGACAACTTTTCCGAATATATGGAAGGAGTCCAAAATTACACCCATTCATTAAAAAGGCAATGTAGCTGATATTTCTAATTATCGTTCTGTGGCAATTATAAACAACTTTGCAAAGGTATTCGAAATGGTTATATATTATAACATGTATTCCTCTATTAAGAACTTTATTAACCCTAATCAACATGGTTTTGTAGCGGGCAGATCCACAGTCACTAATTTATGCCACTTCACGCAGTTTGTTTCAAATCAACTGGACAATGCAGGACAAGTTGATGTTATCTATACCGACTTTGAAAAAGCATTTGACCGTGTAGATCATCATCTTTTACATCAAAAATTAATACAAATGGGTTTTTCTCCTAATCTTGTCGCTCTACTTAAGTCGTACTTATTGAATAGAAAATCTTTTGTGGCTATTAATTCTTTTAAATCAACTCCTTGTGTACCTTCATCAGGAGTACCACAAGGTTCAAACTTGGGTCCGTTATTGTTTGCGATTTTTATTAACGATTTACCGGAAATAATTACAAGCGAGATGTTGTTATTTGCTGATGATGCAAAAATTTTCAAGTCATGATAATGACTGCAAGCTCTTACAACAGCAGCTTGTTAAGTTGGAAAACTGGTGCAAAGCCAATAGAGTGAATATAAATGTAGATAAATGTAAAGTCGTTTCTTACACTAGAAAAAAAGATGTTGTTCTGTTCAATTATAAACTACTGTCATCTTCAATCAAAAGAGACGCGAGCTTTAAGGACTTGGGCGTAACATTTGATCATAAATTCACTTTCGAGTCATATGTTAGACATACTATTAATAGAGGCCTAAAAATGCTTGGCTTTATAATACGAAATTGTCGCGAATTTACCAATTTAGATACTTTTGAGGTACTTTATTTTGGTTTGGTGAGATTGGTCTTAGAATACGCCTCTTTAGTTTGGTTTCCGTATTATGGATATCAAAAGCAATTAGTTGAAAATGTTCAAAACAGATTCTTAAAATATTTATTTTTTAAAAAAAACCAGCGTATACCCTTCATTCATGCCTTATTCTGAATTGCTGCGATTATTCACTTATGATAGTCTGGAAACAAGAAGAACTATATTATCACTGACAAATATGTATAAACTACTAAATAATAAAATTTTTGATGATTTTTTGTTATCGCAAATTAATTTTAGAATACCAGTTAACACTCGACTGAAGGATACCTTTAAATGTCCCCGAGCGCGCACAAATCTGTTAAAACGATCTCCTGTTTACATTATTACAAATTATTACAATGTAATTTCGGAGAAAATTGATATCAATAACTGTTCTCTTAATCAATTGAAGGATGTTGCTCTGCGATGCATTCGTTAAGTTTTTATTGCTGAACTTTTTCGTTGAACATACTCAATAATTGGCAATGCTGTTGAGTATGAATAATAATAATAATAGAGATGATCTTAATTTGTACATTTTACATTTTGTAAACCAGGTAGCAAGGTTTCAGAGCTTTTTAACACAACTGGTTTTTAAGACAATTTCATAAACCATTTTTTAATTGAATTACGCGTTCTTTAGCATTGCCTCTGAATATACAGAGTGTTACAGGTAAAAGTGATGAGGTCACTGACATTTGTTTTTAATGGCAATCCCCATGTTTGAGTTGATATTTCAATAGACTCTGTGACTAACGATGCTACAAAAGTTTTGTATTTTGAACATTCTATATGTATATACAGGTGCAATGCCAAACAGCGCTGAAATTAAATAAAAAATTGATCGATTTTTAGAAGTTCCTCAAAACTTACTGATTATTCCAAACTTTATACTCACGTTTGTAACAATTTAGATAATCAAGGTCGTGTCCACTTGTACAAGCAAGCGGGAAGACCTTTGATGAAATCGTTATCAGATCAGCAAAAACAAACTACCCTTTAGGGTAGAATTGAAGGCGAGTGTGCTCGTGGTCACAACGGAAGGCGCTTCGTAATCAGCGGAATGCATCCCCAGGTACTTCCTCTTATCTTGATTTAGTACTTCCAAAACAACCCACTCATTTCAGGCCAACAAAAAAAAAAACCGTACTTGCGCGCAAGTAATAACAAATTAATTCCAAACAAACGGAAGTAGTTCAACTTTTATGAAATATTAAAAAAAGGATTTCCTTTTGAGTAACGTAAAGAAGTACGTCAGGTTTAATTACGGGAAAGACTTCAGTTCTTGAATGCGCTCGACTCGTGTAATTTGCAACGAAAGCTTAATGTGGAGTTTATAATCAAATCCTGAAAATACTCGACCTTTTTAATCCGGAAAGCTCCGGGACCTTGCCTTTCCGGTTACGGGTAATTACTGTGGCCGGGCAGTGCGCTAGATTAGAACGAATTTGATGCACAAAACCTTGGCTCGAAGCTAACCCTAGATAGAAGAGTTAGCTGTAAATAAAGATGGTTAGTTATCTATGAGTGGAAGGACAAGGTTGAAACTTCTTTGAATAACATTTATTTTATCAAGTAATTTTATTATTAATTTTAAGTTAAAAGAAATGTGAAACAGCAAAATTTTTTCTAAATTAGTTTCATGTGCCTACTACATTTCTTAAATTAAATTTACAACCGTGATTACACGATTTTATAAACGTCAAAGCTACGAAATTAAATTTTCTATACGCGCGGAGGATAAAGCCAGTAAAACACCAACGCAAATACGAGGTAATTATATCTACATGTAAATTGGGTTAATTTTAAACTCGACGTTCTCTCTCGCCCCAGTACCATATTTCAATAACATAACAAACATCGCACTGATTCTGCAACAAATAAAATGAGATATGTACATATTTGACAAGACTTCGGAGTTTCGTAATTCCACTGACAGATTTGTATTCTCATCCGTCGAAGAATTATTACGGTCTGGCTGGCGCAACGATATACCTTACAGTTTGCAACAATGGCGAGCAATAAAGCACATGCGAAATTTCACATGAAAGCACGTGAAACAACAAAATGCAAATCCCTTAAATCGATTTAGCACATCTCGAAATAATTTCAATTTTAAAGCCGCATTCATCCCTCGGCGGAAAATTAAATGAATTTATGTATTGTGAGGGGGGTGGGTGCAATGGACGCGGTGCAACTAAATTCCCCATTTAACGATTTACTAGTATCTTTTGTTTAAATCTGCATATTGAAATCTGAACATGCAATTTCTGTCTGGTGAAATATCGTAGAGCGTTGTATTAAATTTTGAACATGTTTATGCAAAGTATAAGAATGCAGATAATATATTTCAAATATTTTTGGACGAAAGTAGGTCATCTTTGGTTGATAAGAATCATTCTGTAATCCTAGAGGATTTTAAATAAGCATTTTTATTATTATTTTTAAGAATGCTGTAGGCGGTTTTATGACATCAAAAAAAATCGTCCAATCTTCGCGCCTATTTTTAATTCCTTTGTCCCGAATTTTCGAGAGCCAACGAGAACACGCGCTGGAACGTGGCGGTAAAATTCAAATCAGCATTCTGAATTTCTTTCATGTATGTGTTTCTGCAGCCCCTTCAGCAGAACGCCCCAGTAGTTTGGTGGAGAACGTTTTGGTATCGTTAACGTTTTCTCAGGTGTATACGTTGTTTCGTTGTACATATATCAATTTTGAATACATGATTGCCAGACGTGGGATTTGGGATTTTGGTTCCTTACGAATCCGATTTTAAAGTTAATAATAAGATTAAGTTGTTTGGGAATTACCGTTACTGTTTTTGTATTTTTGTTGTAAACCTAGTGGTTTATGCGTCTAATATCATATTAGTTGTAATATTTGAAATAATTGATGTTACTTTACACTTTCCTTTTACCTTCAGTACCTTGAGTAGGCCTAGCGGTACCACGAGTCGACCCCTGAGCTGGGCATATTTTCCAAGCAGATTTTTTAACACTTACGACGATTCTCCCCAGTGTTCGCAATTTTCAATTTTCAGGGTCAACAGATACGATGAAATGGTATTTCCCTGTCATCTGAAGTGAACATGTTCGATCGATTCATTTAATATAGAACTCGTTATGCTAATTGCATTAAATGACACCTTTGAATATGCTACCCTCTAACTTATGTTCTAAGAATGTCATAAATTTTGGCCATAATGTTAACGACGATAAGGTAAAGCAAAACATATTAATGTGGCAGCAGGCGTAACGATAAATCTTCATTACCCGGCAATTTCACGCTATAATGCGGATTACACGCTGCGACGTTAATTTATTGATAGAATGCACTGTAATTGGTGCTTGAAGGTGCATTATTATGATGGTTCTTTGGGGCACATATGCCAATGCCAACGCGCTAATGACGGTCGCACCTAAACCCTAAACCTTTCCAAATTAATACCGACATTTCAAATATATTAATTCGAAGTAGGCCATTTTAGAGTTCACATAAGATATCATTCCGTAATACTCGCCACCTAATAATTCTTCCTGCTATTTGATTATTGATTCTTGAATAGTTTTGATATAACTGAAGAAGAGAAAGTTTATTTAAAATTTTTTTCACTATTCACTTATATTCTACCAAATTTTGCAACGAGGACAGATACATACACTGATGGTTGTATTGGAGATAAAAAAAATAGAAGCCCCCAAACAAAACTTGTCTCGTACATTGAGTTACAAACACAGACCAGGTATTTACCTCAAATAAATGGCGGCAATAAACAACTCCGACGGTCTATCGCAGTTAGAGCACACATGGAAAACTCTCTCTTGAATTTTATTTGGTTTGATGCTGAAGCAACTGTAGACTGCATACTAAATAGAAATAATAGAAACCATGTAAGACTCTCCTAAGCTCGCCAAATTAATTTCAAACGGTGCTCATGATAAATAATAACGTGCGCATTATGGTGTAACTACCTCCCTCATTTATCACCTGAGCGTTCATGCAACTTATTATTAAACGTCTTACCTGATTATATTTATATCACTTCTAATAGCATATGTAATGCGTGCGGTTTATATCTGCAGCAGGAACACCTGACAAGATTAAAGGTATTATCATTGCATTACACAAAATTAGAGCAGACTATAGCGGAAGAGAGGATTGTTGTATATATAGATAATGAGAACTTGACAGATTACAGCAGGGTTATACATATAGACCGAGCTGTGAATACGAATACCTCATTAACAGCGCGCTAGGAAGATTTCGGGATAAGAGTAATACCGTGCGAGATGAGTTTTAAGAATGGCACGTACGAGCGGATTTTATAAAGCGATATAAATTATGATAACTTTTAGTTACACGAGGATTCTGTCCATTACAAACTTTGAAGTAATCATCAACGTGCCAGGTGAAAAATTTTATTAGAGTACGTGAGTTCAGAGGTCTGACCTAAATAAGAACGAATACGTGGAAAACGCCACTATCAATTTAGTTACCGGACGCTGAAGAATAAATTTCAACGGGAAGTTTCTTTTAAAGGCATCGAAAGCCGTTCGGTCGGTCGCTTTTTGGGTTTACGCCGGATTCGTTTCACAAGTTGACGTGTTTATAAGATACACGACTTTTCCTTTTCTGTCTGATTTTGTAACAAACGCATTTTTTATGGAAATAAAACAAGCGACTACTATAACTTCGACACTTCGGGTTTGTGTTAAAAAATGAATCAATTTATACGACGGTCAAAGAAAGAGAATTCTTGACAAGTGATTGAATACAGCTGGCTCATTTTTTTATCAATTGATTTCGTCCTTTAAATATATCTTTTTTTCGGTCACATTAAAAGAAAATTCTTTTTTTTTTTTTAAATAGGAAATAAAATAAAGCTTCGACGCAAGTAATTGAAATACAGCTTTAAACAAAGGAGGTTGTACCTTAGCGAAAACAAAGAGGCCAATTTTTCCATTTAGAACTAAACGGAAATATATTACTTATTTAAATCCAAGTTGTGGCTTAAGACCGTGTGCATCCGTGTTTCATGCATAATATTTTCAAAAAAAAAGAATTTCATATTTTTATCATTAATTCCTGTTCTTGTGTTTTGGGATTTTAGAAATTCAAAAAAGGGGTAAGTTTTTCTAAATTTTTCAATAAACTAAAATTTTTTAAGGTACAGAGTTCTGATGAAGCCCAATAAGGCCGAAATACATGTATAAACTCTTTCCTAGCACTTTCTATACTGCCAGTTACACAATTTTAATTAATTTTCATAATATTTTCGTTATTATCACGGACGGCGCCGCTATGAAACCGCTTAATTTTCGGGTATTCAGCGAATGGAGACGAGTTTAGTTTCAGCTGTGTCAGCGGATTGAGAAAATAGTGATAAGTGCATCCATGTGCCATCTTTCGGTAGCTATTTTGTGCTTAGAAGCTTCGCGCGGGGCAGAAATATTTAAATTCAATTAGCTTACCACTTATAAGACTTCATAAACAATGCTTTAAATATTGTCGTTGAGGGAAGAAAAGCAGTTTCAGTTCCGTGAGTTTTGACAAATTTTCATATCGTGATCTCGTTGCGAATCTTCTTCAATTTGGTTTTCAGGATCTACTAATTCTCTCCACTATTTAAATAAGTCGTAAACGTAACGTCTTCGGAAATTTAATTTGAAGTTTTCTAAAATTACGAATTACGGGATGATTAATCAAATTCAACATTTGGTAAGCTTAAAATCAATGTGTTGGCTTTAATAACTCAGTAATTAATAAAAAGCGAAATAAATACAGAAAATCCGTTCTTTCTTCCCTCAAATTAATCTTTGATTTTCTTTATTGTAAAATTGTGTCATTTTATATTTTAACTTTCTCGAATCTCATTTATAAGTTCAGCTGTTATGCAATTTTCTTTGAAAATAAGTATAATTACTTTTTCGAGTCACAGACAAGAATCGGTGGAGAATTCAACAATCAAAGTTATAAAGTAACAGAACGGCGAAAAAGGGCCAAAATTCATTCTATATAAAAAAGGCTCTGAAGATAATTCCTGGCCTTGAAGAACTAATTTCAGAAACGCTATAAATAGAGAAATTGCGATTCTGGTTTGTTAAAATTTTGGTATAAATGAGTGAGAAAGGGGAAAGGAAAAGATGTTATTAAACAGCGTGTGAAGTTTTGTAGTAAGTCATAGTATTTACACTCCCATGTTTTGAACCCTAGTGAAAACCCCCAGGGTTTTAATATTGGTTTTAATGGTCTTTGTTGAAATAATATGGCGTTTCAACTAATTTATAGTGCGCGTGTATGTGTGTTTGAAAAGATAAAATGAGTTTAGACGGCTGTGGATGTTTAAATAAAAAAAAACTTATATTACATGCCCTGTAACAAAGTTGATATAGAAATAATATTGAGATTGAAAAATAAATTGCATTCCATCATATTAAATTACATTTATCATACTGGATTCCATCAGTTTTCAATAAAATGTTTAAAAAATCACGAAAACGTGAATGTAATAGTATATTGATTTATAAGTTTAGAAAAGTGATAGTTTTCCAGTGAGTGTAAATGTTTGAATTCACGAGTGGATCAAATTTACACGAACATGGAAATTCACTTTTCTAAAGTGTAGATTATGCTATTTTTTTGTGTAGTTGACGAAAATAACGCTAACATTATGAGAGTATCGAAGAATAATATGTTATCAAAGTATGTTAAGCAATGTTGACATAGTAACAAAACACATGAGCAAGTAAATAATTTGTGAAAAAACGTACATCTAAAACGAGAGAATACTGAAGAAATTTTACAATTGGTATCAGAAGTAGAGTCAAGTTTATTACCTAGAAAGTCCAAAACAAAGTACGAGAAAACTTGCCAACTTGAGAAATGAAAAAAAATGTGCAAGGGCAAATGAAGATACAAATAAATGAAAATGTGGATATTTCTGCATATAAAAAATTGCTGGCTTACCTGAAACGTCAAAATGACGGTTATGTGGCAAAAAATCGAGAATTCTATCAATGGAATTGATGTGATGTGAAGGAGTGCTTAGGAAAAGCTCCTGATGACAATTTTCTGACTATGAAGATAGTGTTGGTAATTGCTTTGCATGGAGCATGTCGGGCGGAAGAATTACGTTGGTCATAACATTACATGACACGAAAACTATGAAAAAACGAATCTTTACAGTTACTTGGGAAGATGGAGTAAACGGAATTGAGCTTTACAAAAGTATTTGAATTTGAGACCCAAAAATGTGAACCATCGCAGACTATTTATATTTTATAGACAGGGAAGTGCACAAAGCAACCAATTGGTATAAACACCTTCTACAATTTACCAAAGAAAACTGCTGCGTACTTAGGGTTATCGGAGCCGAACAGCTTCACAGGCCATTGTTTCCGAAGGACATCAGCGACTTTTTTGGCCGACAGTGGAGCTGATATCCAAGTTTTGAAGAGACACGGCGGCTGGCGTAGTAGTGCTGTTGCAGAAGCCTACGCCGAAGGTAATATCGAAAATAAAGTAAAAATTTCGAAGAAATCTTGTAATTCGACTGAAAAGCAATCTTCGACCTCTGAAACGTCAACATCAACAATAGCAGCAAGTGAAGTAATAAATTCTAATTTGTCAGTGTCCTCGTTTCCGGTGTAATATTTAATAATTTAACAAATTGTTCATTTACAATTTACGCTAATAAATAAATGAATTCAAAAAAGTGTTGCTAACTGAAATCGTGAAGAAAAGTATTGCTAACGACAAAAGTCCCACTTTTGTTCGTGATTTTTGATTAAGCATTGTAAGAAAAATTAAAACGAAAGAAGCATTAGTTATAAAAATATTATAAAATTGTATGCTCTCAATTAAATTTAAATAAACATAAATTAATGTGAAGAATCGATCGGAGGATCAGAGAAATATAAGACATTTTCCTCGTTTCTTATTCTGGAGGATCATCTGCATAATGGATTTGAGTAAAATAAATGATTTACAATTTAGGCAAAAAAGAAGCCGAGATAAACAGCCATTTTGTACGTGCCCAAGCATTTCATGTTCGTGTAAGTGACAGAATGTGAATTTACGGCATATCAGATTTCCTGCTCTTGTCATTTTTATACGTGTTAATAAAATACGACCCAAAACGATATGAAAATGTTGGATTAGGACCAGAATATAACTGTGTGTTATTATATTTTAATTAAATACAAAAGACCCTACAAAACAATAGTCTAACAAAATAGACTTTGTAGAAATGTGTCTACAAATCTCGGAGTGGAACATTTGCTGTTATTATTTTATTAAGCAAGCGTACGATAAACAGCTTTATTAAATAGCCTCTGGCTAAGTTTCTCATCAAAAGCTTGGCAAGCTGACATCGTGTCAGGCCTCACATTTTTAGTGAATTACAAATGGGCGGAAAATATTACGTGAATGTTGGTGCCGGGTAATGAGTACGTGAATCAGGCGGATTGACTCCGAGCCAAAGGAACACAGACTGTGTGTGACCTAAAACATCAGTCATGTTTTGCTGCATTTACAGTGGTCAGCCTAATAAACACGTGAGCAGTAAACGCGTAACATATCCAGGGCTTGCCAAAAATTTTATTTGTTTAATGTGGTTACTTAAACATCTCCTTAAATTAGCCAATAGTTATTGGTTGAGAGAAAAAAAAATCGAGATGTCTTATTTTAAAACCTACATTTTCGTTAACCAAAAACAGAAAGCTTGCTTCACTCACCAATTAAATAATGTTCTATGTGAATATTTATTTTGTAATTCCAATGACGTTTTAAGGTGAATTAGTAATACACCCTGTATAACATTAAGGTGTAATAATTAAACAAAATTATTATACTTTGCTCACAGTCATTTTATGACAATAAAAAACGAGTCAGAAACGTAAAAAATGTAAATTGCCTTCGAGAAGAGAATTCACTTCAAAGAACTTTAGAAGTAGTATAATTTCATCAGAACGTTCCTTTTCCTTTCAGCAACCTTTGTACGTAATTCGGGATGTTCATTCGAAATTCCCGAGATTTCCTGTCACAGCAATAAAGTACCGTCGTAGCATTGTTTTAAGCGGAACTGATCCGTTTATTAAACGTTTTTCTTTCACTTTGATCCAAAAAAAGGCCCGGCAAACTGATCCGGCTTGTCGTTTATTTATTTGCTTTTTTGATGTACACCTTTGCTGCGTGGCATCCATGTTAATAAACAATAAAGCTCCGGAATGTCGGAATAATTTTGATCCCGGGGGGAAACAGATAATGGCGAATGTTGCGTGACCTACGTCATAAAAGAAATGGTTTCTGTATTGACTGAAGCTATAATTTTCTATTAATATACACGTTATGTCTTATTATTGAACAAATATGTCATTAATACTTCAACGGTTACGAAAAGTTTCTTTGAAATAATTTAACGATCATGTACAATTTTAATAGCGTTTTCGACTGACTGTTCTAGCTAGAGCGCACTCAGAGTTTAGGTTAAATAAGTTGAAAATACTCTAGAGTCTGTTTTTTTCTTTGATCAAGGATCACCCTGTATGTGTGATTTCATGTTGTAATTATTAGTTTAATTTGTGATGTAGCACGTTGGACGTGGTGCACTTAAAACTCGTTGAAGCGTGTAAGTTTTATTTCCTCTCATCATTATATTTTAAGCACAAATGCGTTTAAATTTATTCGGGAAGTTATTGCAGCGCGAAATTCTTTCTTCAAATTCATTACTAACGTTAAACGTGAAACCGAGGCCGGGCATATTTTAAGTTTAGTTCCCTCATAAAGCGCCGCCACGTTATAAATTTGCACTTCACTCCACTGCCTTCGTTTAAAATATTCCATTCGGTTACCCTCTTTTCCTGCAGTAGCATATTCTTTAACATTATAGCTTGTCTTCAGATTGGTCCTTCTACAAATGGGGCGGAAGATACAGTTTCATTCTGAAATAACTGACATTTATCTGAAAATTTTAGAGGTAACACATACTCCTCACGGTTCTCATATCGATTTCACACTCGCTTCTTTTAACATAAAACAAACGTGTATAGAACGTGGAAGGAGCAGTCAGTTTTACCTGAAAAGTTGTGATGTTTAACAAATTTAGTGTTGTTGTTATCTTTTCCCGATTAAAATGGGTGAAATAATTTTACTCCAACAAGCATAAGCTCAACTCCTGTTTAACACCGTATAGTAAACATATTTTCCAAAATACTTCTAAAAGTTAAACGTCCTAACTTCGTTTATCTTAATACTAGAAATGGATGGACGTGACGGAACACCGAAAAGGAATTGAAAAGTATTAGAATTAGTTTCAGATTTTTACATGCATATTTGTACTTACATTACATTGTATGTAATTTTATTTCACAATTAAAACTTAATTAACTCTATCGATGGTTATTGGTGTACATTCAATCAATTTTAACAATGCAATTCTGTACGCTGTAATATATCATTACTCTGACAGATAGATGAGCATCATACAAATGTAACAATGGCCAACCGAGAACGTAATGAACTATATTATTCGAATTAACGTAACCAGTTTATCTATAATTTAATATGAAGTTCTCTCAGCTAACTTTCTTTTAAACTGGAATAGTTGTTTGCAACCTCCTCTTTAATTAAAATTTCAAAGTTTAGATGTGTCGTTGGGGTTAAGAAAAAACCATGAGTTTCGTTAAATGTTTGATGGCGACATGTTTGCACCTCGAAAAGGCTGTCTTCGGGGCGATTAAGTAATGTAATTATCACAAATAATTAAATCACTGCATAATCACAAATATGAAGCACTTTAAGGACAAAACAACACGTTAAAAATAAGATTGTACAACTGATACATAGTTTTGCCCAAATGATGGTTTTAATTAGCGACAAGTAATGAAAATTGAACAATTAACTTGACATGTGTAACCGAACGATAGTTCAGTTTCATACGATACATGTAATGGTTACATTGAAAAATAAAATAAAATGGTGCCTTGTCATGGAGTATTCCCATTGAAGATGATTGTATTAGTGGTACCACTTCAGCGTGCTGGGTGGGAAGAAGTTAATGCATGTTTCCATATCCAAAGCTTGTTATGGACCACAAAAGCTTTGATCTACGAAAGCTTTGATAAGAGGTGAGGCTTATGAGAGGGGTCGTACAAAGGAGAGTGATCAAAAACGGACGTTCAAGAGACTTCGGCCAAAACTTCGATGACAAATACCTGTACTAAACACAATGTATTTGCGTCAATACATGTTTATAAAAATTGATAATAAAACAATCCCATTTGTAGTACGAGAATCAAAGTGAATTTATTGAGAATAAAAAGCACGGTTAATATTTTTTAGGATTTTGTTTTAAATATGCTCGAAGTAATTCCTTTCAGCAATGATATACTTGACCGTTCTTTCTTTCCACTGTTCAAAAGCTCCCAACCAATCATCTTTCAGAATAATTTTAAAATAAGCGTGAACTGCGACATCAATCTCTTCTTCTGACGAAAACCTTCTACCATGCAAATTCCTTTTAGGCCAAAAAAATTGCCAAAAGTCGCACATTGCTAAATCAGGTGAATACGGCGGATGTTCTCTTACTTTTATATTTTTTTAACCAAAAACTAGAGAGTTAAAGCTGCCATATAGGACGATGCATTACCATAATGCTGCATAATTCCCTTGTCTGGAACTCTACTGAACACTTCAGGCAAATATTTTTCAGTGTACCATTTAGTTGTAACTGTCTTTTGTTCATCTAGCCTAATTGCCCGTACTAGGCCCGTACTTCTGAAGAATACCGCATACATAACTTTTTTCATAGCTCGCTTTTTCTTGGTCATTGTTGGAGTTTCCTCATCTTCGTCAATCCATACATAACTCTCTTGGCAGGTAGGTACGTCGAAAAAGGGAATATAAGTTTCGTCACCTGTCACTATTTTGGAAAAAACATGGTGTCCGCCATTATTTAAGAAATTTAAAGTTTCATGGGAAATTCTTACACGCTCTGCTTTTAGGAAGTCAGAGAGGTGATGCGGCACAAAACGAGTAACCACTTTTTTTAAATGCAGGTGATCGTGTATAATTGTTCTAACAGCTGAGGACCTAATCTTGAGTTGATGCTCTATTACTGCACTGTCCTTTTTTTAACAGCAACAATATTTTTATCGATAACAGCCGTAAGAGGACGCCCTGCTCCTGTTGATGCTGAACAGAATTCCTTTCGCGTTCAAATTCCTTATACCTTCTGTAAATTGCAGCCAAGGAAGGTGCTTGCTCACTAAAAGCCGAATCTAAACTCTTTTTGCACTCATAAACGCTTAAACCTTTTTTTTTTAATCATAATAAATCATGATTCGAAAATGCCCTCTGGTTAATTCCATTTTTTAGTTGTTATGTCACTTTCAAAAATTAGTAACTTGGGCTCTAACGAACGTAACTAAACATCAAATAACAGATAAAGAGTTGCTCTAAATAACACTGTATGTTTTGTTTTTCACTAGATTTTCTTATTCTCAATAAATTCAGCTTTACTCTCGTATTTGTGACTATCCAATAATTTAATTAACGCGAAAAAACATTTTTGTGATAACTACATTACTTAGTCGCCCCGAAGATGGCTTTCTCTGAGGTCGAAACATGTCGGCATTAAACATTTAGCGAAACTCATCATTTTTTCTTAGTAACCAAAACGACACATCAAAATTTTCAAATTTTTACTTTTGGTAATTAATATCGATTATGGAGCAACTTACCAAAATCCCCTTCAATTAAAAAAGAAACAAAATATTACTTCCGGTTTGAATGCTGCCACCACCGAACGCAAAACTTTTCGTGTTTAAATTCTATTGTAAATGTTTTCATTAGTTGAAAGCACTATTTGTACAGACAATGAGGTGCGAAAAAATATTGGACGACGTGAAGCGTTGAAGTTATTTAAAGCTGTGGAAAAATTAGAAGAATTCAACTGTGTTTACGTATAGTCGCAAATGTAATAAGCTTAACATAAAAAATGCCAGACAGTGTTGAATCTGCTATAGATACAATTTGTTTTACCTATAAATAATTTTTGGGATAAATTTGTTGTCCTCCTAATCGGTGTTACAATAAGGATAAAGTTATAACGCTTAACAAATTTAGTGTTACGTTATCTTTTCCTGATTAAAGTGCGTCTAAAAATATCTGTAAAAAAAAGGTTAAATAACTTTATTCCAAGGATAATCCTAACTCCTGTTTAACACCGTACAGTAAACATATTGTCCATAACTCGTTAATTCATTACGTAGGAGATAAGTTACACTAATCAGTAAAATATTCTATCTACAAGAGTCATTGCCGTAAGTAAAAATGTTATTTTACTTTTCATCTATTGGTAAATTCGGATTTGTGAGGGAAGGGTTTGGCCGACCCTCTCATTACAAGTTATGACTAGTATGTGCCTACCATCTACGATGAACGCTTGCTTTAGAATGGAACCTTCATTTTATATCTGTATTAAATACACTCACCGGCACAAAAAGCGACTCACTTTGAGTCAATTGAGTAATTCATTGCGACAATAAATTTTTTTTATATAATTTAAGACTGATAATTGTTATTTATAGTTTTCTTAGTTGATGTACATCAAATAATTTTAATAAAAGTAATAAAAACTGCAAAATTGATGAAATTGTAACTTAAAGAAAAATGCAAACTTTCAATCTTCCTAATTAATTAATATCGAGTATTGCCTCCGCGAGTCTGTATTACAGCCTGCATACGTTGTGGCATTGACTCCACCAAGTGCCTAATCGCTAAATTATCAAGTTGATCCCATTCTTGCCGAAGCGCCATTGATAATTCTTCTAGGGTAGGTGGGGCGGGGACGTGAGCTCTAATATTCCTTCTTAACATATCCCAGACACGTTCGATGGGATTCATGTCGGGACTTCTCGGGGGCCACTGCATTCGGTTAACACCAACAGCGTCAAGAAATTCATTAACAACTCTGGCGACATGTGGCTGTGCATTATCGTGCATCAACATAAAATTGTCGCCAATAAAAGGGGCAAAGGGTATCACATGATCTTGAAGAACATTTTCAATATACCTCCGAACGTTAATAACTCCCCTATTTATTACAACAAGGTCTATACGTGCGTTCGCAGAAATACCGCCCCACACCATAATCGAGCCTCCATTGAAAGATAGTCTGGAAAAAAGATTACATTGAGAATATCGTTCGCCGGTCCTTCTCCACACTCTTCCACGGCCATCTGGCGCTCGTAAGCAGAAGCGGGACTCATCAGTGAAGAGTACTTGACTCCACTGCCCCATATTCCAATGAACATGTTCACGAGCAAATGCAAGTCTGCTTACTCTATGCTATGTGTTAAGCTCTGAGCAATGTGCAGGTCTTCTTGCCATTAAATTAGCTTCATTAAAGCGCCTTCTGATCGTTCATTTACATGCACATCTTGAACCTCTGCAAGGCGATTTCTGACTTGAACAGCAGTCAAATTCTTGTTGCTAAGAATCGTTAGGGTAAGAAAATGGTCATCTCTAGCGCTTGTACATCTTCGACGACCTGCTCCTGGGCGTCGATTGTAAGATTCAGTTTCCAAGAATCGCCTCCACGTTCTGGAGACACATGATTGAGAAGTTCCAAGAACTTGTGCAACGTAACGTTGAGACCGACCATCCTGAATCAAGGCAATTACTCTTGCTGCATGCACTGCATTAATAGCCATGAAAACAACTTATTAATGACAAAATGTAAACAAATTATTAAACTAAGTCCTTAGGAAACGTTTGGAAAACAAAAAATCAACTACAGCACAATATTGACAATGGCGTAGATACTTTCAATAATTTATTTAAACAAGAGAATTTAGTTACCATGATGATCATGGCTCTCCCGACTATTGAAAATGTCCTATTCACCGATGAGCAGAAAAAAGAATGGACAAAAACTGTCCTCAGATAATTTATTTTAAAAAATAATAGTGAGTCGTTTTTTGTGCCGGTGAGTGTATAATATATCAACAAAAAGTCGGTCAAAAATTGATATAATAACAAATCACACCATAGATGATACCAAGCTTTATTAAGTATAAGTTAATTTACAAGTGACTGTCCTAATAGTAAAAATTCTTTCATTTTTAGGATAATACAACTCCTTTAAGAATAGAAATGCTTGAAGCTTTCTGGATAATACTGATTATTTCAGGCGTACAAACTACTATCCCAGGAATTAATGTCTCTCTCTCTCTTTCCTTGAATAATACTAACTCATTGAAAGATAGAAATAACTACCGCAAGGATTAAAATGCCATTTTTGAAGACAACATTAAACTGTTCAAAGTTAAACGTCCTAACTCCGTTTATTTTAAGACCAGAAACGGATGGACGCGAGGGAACCCCGAAAAGGTGTTAGAATTAACTCCAGATTTTTATGTGTGAGCTATTAACGTCTCTTTTTTTTATAATAATTCATCCTGTTACTTCCTTATGTAGTCCTAACATTATTCATAATTTTAGTTTTCAACGTAAGAACACATTTATTCCAACGTCTTGCTAATAACGCTATGCCTTGGATAGCGTTTTTCAAATCATCATTGGATTTAAAGCGATGCCCTCTCGAGTTTTGGAAAGAGATAATAGTCACAGGCGCCGTGGTGGGGACTGTAAGGTGGATGAAGTAATTTCTCAAAGCCGCATTCATTAACTACTGCTTGAACAATTTGTGCTTCATGTACTCTGCAATTGTAGTGCAAAAACAGAGTTTTCTGGGCATGATTATTAGGTCTTTTTTCACGCATAGCATAGTTATTGTAGTACCTTTTGGCATGTACTCAATTAAGAGAATCCCCTTCCCGTCAGAGGAAATTGTGTCATTATTTTTCCCGCAGAAAATTGCGTCTTTGCCTTCTTGGGTGAAGGAGAACCCGTTGCATGTACTCTTGTTTCGTACGAGGGTCCCAGTGGTGTGCACAGGTCTCTTCTTCAGTTACAATTCTATGGAAGTCTTCATCTTGGGATAAAGCAGTCAAATTCTGCTCGCAAATTTGTTGTCTGCAAAGTTTTTGTTCAGAACTGTGCAGCTTGGGAATCCTCCATCGTGCCGACACTTTACTTATTCTCAAATCTTCGTGTAGAATTTTAAAAGCACTCGTTTCTGATATTGTCATTTCTCTAGCAATAAATCAAAGTTTTATTCGGGGGGCCAGTCAACACCAACTTTGTTGTTGTTTGATTTCTTCAGTTCATGCTTCCAAAGGTCTTCCACACTTTGTGTCATCATGGATTCCTTGCCCCGTTTGAACTGCTTGCACCAACATTTGACTTGAAAATAGGATGGGCTATTTTCTTCATACACAGCCACCATTTTCTCGTGAATATTCTTTGGGCCACTGCGTTCCTTCGATATAAATTTAATGACGCTGCTGCGTTTGAAGTTTCAAATCACTTTTTTAAATTGAGATAAAAGTGACAATTGATAAGCGATTGGCACCAAACTTCAAGATGACATAAGAAAATTGTCCCGATAGCATATTATTTTCATAGCTAGGTAGATAACATCAAAATCTCTCCTCGTATTTAGACTCTCCTTCTGTTATATTTGAAAATTCGCATCAAATCCCATTAAAAAATGTTCGGTATTAACAGGTTTTAAATCCTGAATTTATCCGAGGGCTATCAGGAAGCAAGTTAAAAATGATAAGTGAGTTAAAATGAAATTTGAATTCAGTAAGAAGCCCCCCTACATAAAATTAGTGAATATAAGTCGGCAAAGTGTGCGCAAAATTGAGCGCTAAGTCCGGAGCTCGGCATCATCTCCCGAAAGAAAATTCGAAACCACGTACCATCATCATTTTCAATCAATGCCGCCTTATAGAAAGGCCTTCCGGTGCACTTTATTTTCAAGCAGGAAGGATCACCGAACCTTGTACTTTTCTCTTAGATTACACGAGCGAAAGTTTAAAGATAATTCAGAAGAACGAAAAAAGAGGAGAGGCACAAAGTTTTACTAAATTAAAAACGAAATGTTGTTAACTTATAAATCATGTAATAAACAAAGAATGAAAATAATACCAACAAGATATTGTGTTTGCGCAGCTAAATTAAAGTTCGCTCGAATAATTGTGATGGCGTCTGGCGATGCAGTGCAACGTCTACAAGATTGATGTTGTTTAAGTTTACTGCCAATTTACAAATATTTGAGCACTTATTCATTTCTCTGGCAAGTTTGCCGAGCTATTGTTGTTATTAACGTGCGCTAAAAGAAACCGGGTGGCCAGAAAATACGGTAATAATGGATTGACGCAGTCTAGTTCGTGCGGACTTTATCTGATCGAGTTGTAAACATTGAATTACCGTATAAAACACTGATTTAATCTTGGAAGCATTAGGAAAACTTTCAGGCTTGTCAAACAATCTACACCCTAAATTAAATTAGCGTAACAATATACAAGAAAATAAAATAAGTTACGTGGAAGTTTTATGAAAGCGAAAAGAATTAATTTGCAATTAGGTAGCCCAGTTGGTAAAGTTTTAATATAAAAACAGCATTTCGTTAGAAAATAATAACTTTAATATTACTGTATGCAGATAGCTCATCACGTGCTAGTCGCAACTGGATGTTGTAGTATTAAAAATTTAATTTCAATTTACTCGAGTGTAAACACAAACTATATTGCCTAGATATCTGTTGTCTAACGTGTTAGATACAATAAATATTTAACAATTTAATCTTCTCTTCCGGAAGAAAACTACTTTGCACAAACAATTCAGCTTGTAATAAACTTTTGAAGGCCTGAAGCTTATAAAAATTCGCTCGTCAAATCGAGTAAGCAATTCGTGACTTACAGCAACGATTAATACTAGTTAAGAGGGAACTTTCTTAATGTAAGTTCAGGAGCAGAGGTGAGTACACAAGTCGAGATCGTTTAGCCCGAGTTTAACCTTGTTACGTACGAATCTAAATTAAAGTGGCAGCAACAAATGTAGGGGTGAGCTTAGCACAGTCTAGTTAATATACTCTATACATAACGTTTCCATAGCCAGGACTCGTCATCGTTCCAACTTAATCCGAAGAAAATTTGAGAGCACCTGGTGTTAATAAATCTTATGGATGAATTATGAATAATCAGAGACATGCATGAATATTAATAATAGCTGTAAGAGCAATTTATATTTACTGAAAGTTAGAAAATGACGGAACGTGATAATTCAACTTGCAAAATATATTAATAAACGAAGGAATTTGAACATCCATTTAATTTGTTAACGTGCTTTGATAAATCAAAAATAAAATAAGAAGGAAAACTGTTTGCTTCGTTCAAATCTTCAAATACGCATTTCACGTATTTGTATCGAAAATTTAACAAAAGTGTCCTTTTCCTTTGTCTACATAATATAATATATTGTTCCAGGTACAATTGGCGTTTCGAAAGACGCAGTGGGACCTTAATTCAACATTTTGCTTTGTTTGTCAATTAACTTTTACGAAGTTAAGTGAGACGAATGGAACGCTTCACAAAAATATTCGGTCGGTTTGGCTGTTAATTACACTTTTAATATTATCAAAGTTTGGCAGCCAATTGATTTATTTTGTTTTTCAATAACTTCCTAAGCGAATTTATTTATTTAAAAGGGAACAGGCAAACTAATTTAAATTAATTGAAAATAATTGTACACGCAATTACAAACTCCATTTGTGGTTTTCGTTATAGTACAGCAGGAAACCAACAAAAAAAAATGTATTGGAAACGTTTAGCAATTACACGCGCGTATGGTTGAAACACAACAACGAATGCATAGGTCCTGCCACACAATAATTAATGCTGTAAATGAATGTATTCGACTGTAAGAATAATACAATCGCTTCCAAAATGAAACTACACAAATTACATCAACGTTAAATTGCAAGGTAAACAACCAATTTATAGCGGCTTGCATGGCTCGAGTCCATAAATTATTAAAAACGACGTCTCTGCTTTCCATTAATTGCATTGTTGGGGAGGGAGGGGGATTTATTAGTGACGGTTTCTCATAAAATTGAAAGGAGTCGAAAATAGCGACGCACAAAACATTTTTTTTAAGCGGGAGAAAAAGAGGGTCTTTAATTGTTTTAAAAACACAAAATAAACTAGCTTGTAAACTGATTAAAGTTTCCGAATAAGAGCAGTTAAGTTTCGTGGAACTTTTAATTAGAAACGCTTCATTAAAGCAACTACTATTAACGGTGGCTTAACCGAGCAAAACTAATTTCAAGAAATAATCACGAGTTCGGTGTGAAAATTGTTGGTATTTTCTTTGTATAAAAAAAAGTACACAATGTAGATCCTAAGGTTGTTGATAACTTGATAAATCACATTATTTAAAAAAGCACTGTCTGTTCGCAAAGGAAGTTTAAAAATTTGATGAAACACGCCCACGAAATATTGGAGGAATATATTCGATGTCAATTCGATAAGAAACTTGAAATCTATCTCCGCACAGAACGTGGGTATCTCGTGTCAATGCATTCTGATAAAATTCAATTTCAATGAACTCACTGTCGAAGTTTTCCATAACTGACAAGAAAATATACATACTAGCTTTAAATCTACTTCGAGGAGTCACTTCAATATATTCTAGTGCTGTACAGTTAATTCCGATAAGATTTATTTTGTTGAGGTGTCATATTCGAGGTGACTACTTTCATCAGCTCTGTAAAGCCGTTGCCTCCAAAAGCAGAAAAGAAAGAAAATTATAAAATCATACATAGAGAAAAATAGAATTTATATCTCCAAATTGTTACTACACTGAAGGCACCAAAGAAAGGGAAAGTGTTTACACTTGATTGTAGCATAATGTTTGTACCAAAATATTACATATTCGTGTAACAAATAGTAGTAAATGTGTTACCATATATTGTGTAAATTAATATTAGAGACAAAATGTAAACATGTTATATAAATTGTTGAATAGTTGAATTGTTCATATAAAAAACCATTTATTTGGTAAAAATTGAGAAATATATACAGGGTGTTTCTTGAATAAACCGCCAAAAAAACCTGTGAAAGGAATTAAATCATAGGTTATGAGAAAAATGTTACTTTGGAAAAATTTATAATTAATTAAAAATGACCCCAAAAGCACGTTACGCCAATGTGGATGGAGTTCGTCGCAATCGTAAGATTTATGAGATCGTGTTTTCGTATGTTTTATTGTGTCTATTACCTTGAGCAATAAAACTATAAAAGTTAACCATGAAACTTATTTAATAGAGGGAACCTGCCTCAAACGTTTAAATTCATCCGAGCATTTATTAATTTATTAACACGAAGACGATGACCTGCGAACGCCTCTCCGCTGGGACATTTAAATTAGATTGTGTTAACAATTCAAATTGAATAAAAATGATCCCAGATAAACTCATAATGGAGTGAATATTAAAATTGAAAAATAATAAAACTCATATCTTCTCCATTGGATATATTGATGAAAAGATGAAAACTGAATGCTTCGGCCTTCTTAACTAAATGGCCATTTCAGGCTATAAAAACGTGAACGTACGTGTTCAATGCGAAGAATTTTTAAATATTGAAAAATACAACTTACCGAATGAGGTGAAATGAATGACATTATAATAAAAAGGGGTGAAATGATTACATGTTTTTTTGTTGATGGATCACATGTTGTAGTTAATGATGGAAAATTGAAATAATTTAAATAATATTAAAACCACGTGTTTACGAACTGAGTGAAAATGAACCTGTCTTGCTGTCACGATATTGTTACAAAGGAAATGAGAAGATCTTGTTTAAAAACAGGAGTATTGTTTATAAAATTGTGCCCTTGGTACTACATGCCCACGTCGGTATATAAAATTCTAATTCATTCATCTGTAATTCTTTCTCGTGCCTTATCGTGCCGATAGGATTATTAAGTGAGGAGGCTCAGGAAGCGAGAAATAAAGACATTAAACGTTACCGTGAATCTTACTCTAGGAAGTGCTCACGAGAAGCAAATATAAGGGACATATTTAACAGACTTCTTGTAAAGTCTGATCCCTTTATTTCAAGTCTACGCAAACTTCCTGTAAAAAAAGGAAACAATTCTTCTTGAGAAAATTGAGATGTTGATTTCAGTTGAATTTCCTGGGTCAGATCGGGCAAATACGAGCATGGAATCAGAGGATAGTGACAATAGCGAACACTAAGAATTCTAAAAGATATAAATTAAGTTACAATTAATATTTATTTGTTCAAGTATTAGCTGATGTTTTTTGTCGTTTATAATCCAATAAATTCTGGCTATTATATCGTTGCAAAATACCTAAAACGAAAAAGCACCTTACAAATTTACAATATACGTATATTTTTCAATGCGTTGTAACTATTTTCAACAAAAAAAACTAAGTTCTGAGCAAAGGAGAAATAATTTTGTCCAAGTTTTCATAAGTACTCGGCAGCACTAGTTATGATTAGTACATGGCTACTAACTGCGGTGAATGCTTGCATTAGAATGGAACCGTCACTTTATTTGCGCATTAAATACAAAAGCAACAGAAAATGGATAAAAAAAATTGTAGTATAATAACACATAACACCATAGATGATACAACTTTATTTAGTGGGGAATATTTGCAAGGTCTTATGAATATCTTCCCTTCACTTTCTCCACAATAGCTTAATATTGAAGTGCAATAAGGAATTCAATTATTTCCACCCAAAATAACAAGGGATAATAATGAAATATTAAAAAAAGTGCATTCCTCTCTTTGGAGTAGTTTTTTATAAGTTAAGACACAAATGACTGCATAACAACATAATTTTTTTTTCATTAACTGCATAATACAACCTCTTTTGAGGAAGAAATGCTTGACATTTTTGGATAATACTATGTAATTCCTTTAAGGATACAAACTACGACCTCAGAAGTTAAGTCTCTCTCTTTTCTTGGATAATACTAACTCCTAAAGATAGAAATAAGTACCGCAATGCCACTTTTGAAGACAATATTAACACTTTTTAGAGTTAAATGTCCTAATATACTTTATTTTAACACCAGAAAGAGATGAACGCGAGGGAATACCGAAAAGCAGTTGGAAAAGTGTTAAGAATTAACTCCAGATTTTTATGTGGGTACAGAAAAACTGGAGTACCTTCTCATTTAATTCTTATTAGAAAAAATGTAATGGTCTTTTTTATATTTAATGAAAAGATATACAACAGATCATTTTTCTCTCTTTCATAAAAGTATTTTACTACTTTAGAAGCCCCGAACAAGTGTGGAAAGAAGTCCACACGAAATACAGAAGGCTTTCTCCAGTAAAAAGAGATTTAGTGACCTCTGGTGTGAGCGCGAGCAAACCATGCAAAGAAAGACTTCTTCATTATTATTCCCCCGAATATAATTATTATTTATTAGCAGAAACGTATGAACATGTCGGAAGCTTCTCTTCTAAACAGTTTTATTTTAAAGTTTTATTAACTATGTACGAACACTGAAATCATAAACAATGGATTCAATGATGTTTAGTGTAAGAAGAACGCCAGCTAAGAGCAATGTTACATTACACGAAACAAACTACTACCGCAAGGACTAAATTCCACTTTTGAAGAAACATTAACACATTTTAAAATTGAACGTCCTACTTCTGTTTATTTAAACATAACAAATGGATGGACTCGAGGGAACACCGAAAAGCAGTTGTAAAAGTGCTACAATTAACTCCAGATTTTGATCGGTGTAGGAAGAAGGTTGGAGGGCTATCCCTTTTCTAGAATTTTTACCTAATGAGCAAAGACGAGAAATGAAGAAAAAAAAAAGAGAAAATGGACGGAAATTTTAATAAAACAACGAATTTCCAAGAGCTATAAAATCTGTTGCGTTAATCAAGGTATGCTTTGTGTATGATTTAATTTGACTCTGAATATGTTGTTTTTTCGTCCTTCATTGGGATAGCTTTTTTTTTATGAATTTCTAAGATCGTAAAAATAACGAATTTATAATTCAATGCAAAACATGATTGAGAAAGCAAGAATGCCTAATGATAACGAAGGGATAATCAGTTTCCATTAGTTACTGGTGGGGAAAGCAAACGAATACATCGACTTGAACTTGGCCTGGCTTTAATCCCTTAGGTGTCGTTATTAAACGTCGTGCCGTTTATCCAAAGCACATTTTCTGGCGAAAGCAATCAAGTTAGCACGTCATCGAACGAATCAGAAGGCTTCAGAACTTGATAACGAAGTTATCGCACTGGCAATCAGAAATATACCAAAACCTTATTAAGTGCCGCCCCGAAACACGTCTAATTCGAAGGGGATATTCCGCGCGGACGTATTTTGCTAAGGGAGAAAACTCAATTTGCCTTTGTCTTTGGCGCGAGGAACTAAATTCGTAGTTTCGCATAGTTTTCCGGTCTTGCATGGCAACAGTTTGCTGCGCGGTACGTAGTTGAAATACTTGCTGCAGAAATGCAGGGCAGCAAGCAAACACGAGGAAAGGTGACGATGAATAAATATACCGTTTTAAAAGAATAAATTAAATATTTCTTTCAGGAATGTAAAATTTAAATTTATATATTGCAGCATTTGAAAAATACTTACTATACGGTTGCGGTCTTGACCCATAATGTGGTTCTTGTAAAAGAGGTTGTGGACGACCATTTGTATTTTCTTTCACTGCAAAAAAAGAAAAGCACATTAGAGTCCATTAATTCCATTCATTATTTTTCAATTTTCCGTTTATAAATACTGAAGGAAAAACAAAGAAACTTAAGCGATCTATCTATTCTAAATTTTAATACAAAATTAATCCTGCGAGATCAGTCGTAAATGCTTTTTGCATATTATGTTACTAATTCAATGAAGTGAGTGAGGAACAAGTCATTCGGGTATTACGCAAGAAGAGGCGCGCGAAACGGAAATTAATTCTGTAAAATTTCAGCATTTTATAACCCCATTAAACTTTACACCCTTGCTTAATGCTAGTGTAATTATTTCAATAAACGACCTTAATAACGGCCAATTAAATACTGAACAGAATGGAATATCAAAGTACTGTGACGTACCTGTGGAAACCTTGCTTTGAAGTGTAATTACTTACGTGTTCTGATGTGATTATTAGAGACGGGCAAGCGTGACGGTTAAGGAAAAAAAGTGACCAAAGCACTGATGTAAGTGGAAATAGGAGAAAACGTGTACATAATAATTGTGCCCTAGTCAAGGGAGCAAGAAACTCAGAACGTACACCTATCAGTGTATCTGAGATTATTCAGCACATTATCAAACATAACTGTAAACATTTCAAGTAGAGCAATCGACGTTTCCTCATGTAGGAATTGTTCTTCACAGGTCAGTGGATCCTTCTTTCTAGATATTGGCAGAATTCATGCCAGGCTTGTTTATTACCTCCTCCAGCCTTACTACCCCATCATCTCTGATGTGGAGTTCCACAATAGCTTCTTGCAATGACACGAAGAAACAAATATGAGTCTTATGTTAATTAGTTTTCTTTTTAGGTTGGGTATCACAGTAATGTGTCCCCCGTATAAGATACTAAACTGAGGACTCTCAAGCATCCTCAAGTAATGCAGAATGAATGAGAGATCTGGGCAGTGTAATGCATACCGAAGTACATTTAAAATTTTCATGCGAAGCGCAGAGATTTACGGAGGTCAGTAAACGTAGGCGTAAATTAAACATTTACACATTAAGCCGAATTAATTTCGTATAAGCGCAGGAGTGTAATACAATTAAAACGAATTGCTTTTCATCAAAGAGAAACGGCGCACCAACACCCACCGCTTGCATTGATTCTGATTTATTGCCGGCGATAAAAACTATGTAGACTGTTAATTTCAGTATTTGTAAACGCGCGCTAAAACTCCAGTGCGATATTTCACAGGGAGTAGGTAATGTTAATGGTCCTTCGACTTGAAAATGTTTGCACATTCCGTATGCAAATGATGCATGCGAGTGGAATACTGAAACAATAACAATGATTCTAAATGATATTGTCATTTGGAAATTAACCTAATTACTATCTATTTTCCACAGAAACTTCATATATATTCATGTAGCATTCTGAAAAAATAGGAACATCCTAAAATAAATACAGGACAATTCTTTGTAAAAAAAAGGGATCTGCGTCGCGTATAAATTTGCCCTATTTGCTTACCGCATTTTATGCAAAAATGAATAAAATAAATTTAAGAAAGCAAACTTCATTTGTTTATAAACAATAACAGCAGAAATAAATCAGAGAATTTCTTATGTTGAGAGAGCTGTTTTACACTATTCTGTTTTTCTTAAACAAGTCTCGGTTTCATTTATTAATTTTAATGTAATTGTATTACAATTCAAGTTGTTAAGAACTTGTAGAGAGCATACGCAGCCGACATTTGGCATTGAATTTGTTAAATTTTCGCAAAAGTTTGTTCCTCTAAATTATTCCCAAGCTCGGAGGATATGTTGCGTCAGTTCCTCAACGGTCCTTTCTGGAACATCGTGCCCATCCCAATTTCTTACCATTGCTGCTCACATATTTTCTATTGGGTTGAGGTCTGGAGATTTTGCGGGCCACGGTAATACTTCAATGTCGTTACGATCAGCAAACCAGGCCGTTACGTTGGCAGCTTTATGAACAGGGCTGTTGTCTTGCACAATGGTTATTACTTCTATCCATACTTTCATCTTCGGGATATACTAATCTTACTGATGGCAGCAGCACTTTTTCCAATATTTCTACATAGCTAGTAGATGTAAACCTTGGTGGTGAAACGGGAACCAATGCACTCGAAATCCAACCCCAATACCCAGCAGATATCCAACCACTTCTTAAATTCGGTCTTACGTTTTCCACATTGTATAATAATAATAATAATGTCTTTATTCTACATTTGATATGCCACAAAGAATACAGGAACGAAAAATATATGACCAAAGGCGAAATCCAGCGCTGCGCCAATAACGCAGGCTGCTCCTCTTAACTTTTGTATCGGATAACTAGATTAAGTAATCAAAACAAAAGAAAAAAATGTTTAAAAGAAAACCTAGTATTAAAATTAAAATTAGAAGGCGCGCCCTGATCCTAATATTACAAAGGTAGAAAGAAAAGAGGAAGGAAGAACATATATAAGCAGAAACAAAGTGAATGAGTAAGCATGGAGGGGTAATAATTCTACTACGTCCAAATATCCCCTATATAAAATTAGCAAAAATGAATGAAATCGCGGTAGATAAAGACTGTGAAGCAGTGGCGCTTAACTTGATAAATGAAAACATACTTGGTGACGATATATCGATCTCCAAATGGGGATTTTAAAAATTTCCTTACTGAACAAGATTCTTGATCTATTAAACACCGCTGAAAACAGCGTGCTCGTATGTGGAGATTTTAACGTCCGCTTCGACGAAGACGATAACAAAGCCTTTCGCGTTTGCGATCTCTTTACCTCATATGGCCTTAAAAAAATGGTGAAATTTCCAACAAGAAAAAGAAACTATCTCGTCAACTATTTCACAAATATTGAAAATGACGTGTCTATTGCAAATTCTGATAGTCATCTATCTGATCACATCGGCATTACGGCTTCCATCACTCTACCCAGAAAAATATGCATGCGTACACGAAAAACTGTCCGTCCAATCACCATCGAAGGGAAAACAAGACTGTAAGAACTGATCGCGACAGCGCATTGGGAATTCATTGTCGACCCAAGCTTAGACATAAATACTAAATTCCAAACGTTCACAAACATTCTAGGATGCGCCTAATACGAAGCATTCCCACAAAAAAATATTCTGTGATAAAAGGAGAAAAAGCCTTGCCATAAAAATTGGTTCAACGAAGAACTAAAATCGATGAAAGAAAATTTAAATTTTATGAACGAAGTGTGCAAACAACTACAGTCGTTGGAACTGAAGCACTTAAAAGCTCTTATCAGTATAAATACAAACAACGCATCCAAGAAGCCCAAAAAATCGTCAATGATAAATTCATTAAAAACAATGTAAACAACAACAAAGCGCTCTGGAAATTCATCAATGAAAAAAGAACGGCCAACAACCCGACAGAGTTATGCACTGTAAATTAACTCTTTTTTTTGTAAACATATCAAACGAGACCCTTAATAATCTTCCCCGGTGCAACAAAGACCCCCTAACGTACATGGCAGGAACAATCAGCACTAAGAAACATTTTCAGTTCGAGGAGATTTCACCTGTAAAAGTCCGCGATGTAATTCGTAAATTAAAACGAAAAGATAGTAAAGATATCTGCGGCTAAAGCATGACATTGCTAAAATATATACAAACCCCGATTATAATACCACTGACAAAGTTAATAAACCAATGCATAAGAGAGGGTACTTTTCCTGATTGTCTAAAAATGGGAAAATGTATTCCAATACATAAGAAAGGTGACGTAAACGATATGGGCAACTATCGCCCGATAACACTTCTACCGGTTGTATCCAAAGTTTTTGAGGCCATTATTAATGAACAAATAATCACATTTTTTTAAGAAAATGAACTTTTTTCTGACACTCAATATAGATTTAGAAGGGGTCGGTCGACCGTACAGGCCATTATGGACTTTGTGGATGGTATCCTTGACAACTTCGAGGAAAACAACTATACACTTGCATCATTTATGGACCTTAGCCGTGCCTTCGACTGCGTGTCACACACAGTTCTAGTACGTAAGCTGTATGCATATAATTTTGCTCCGCAGAGTTGTGAACTAATTACCTCCTACCTTTCTGGCCGGAAGCAATGCGTCAGCTTCGGAGGGATGCCTTCGGAAGAACTACCTATCATATGCGGAGTGCCCCAGGTATCCATTGTTGGCCCCCTGCTATTCATAATCTTTGTCAACGACTTCTCAGACTGTGTAAAAGCCAACACTGTTCAGTATGCAGACGACACCACGATGACCAACAATGCTGAAGTATTAAATGACCTACTGAATATTCATGGAAATAATATTAACAACACCTCGAAATGGTTTCTGTTAAATAAACTATGCTTAAACAGTAACAAGACGGAACGCATGCTGCTAATTCTCAAAACTGTTTCTGAACCTATCGAAGATACAAGTGCCACTGCAAAATTAAATGGGATGCCCACGTCGATCATCTCATAAAGAAATTATCCAAAACCACATTCCTCCTACGCAATCTCATGAGGTCCGCATCGGGAGACACAGTTAAAATAGCCTATCATGCCCTATTCCACTCACAAATGTTTTATGGCATTCTGGCATGGGGTCACTCTTCGGCGAGTCACCGAATTTTTGCAATACAAAGAAGAGCTGTTAGAATATTGGCCGGAGCAGCCTACAGAGACGACTGCAAGCCGCTATTTAAGAAACTGAGGATACTCACGTTGCCGTGCCCATACATATTGGAATGCCTAATCTGGGCTAAAACAAATTATGATAATAATAGTCTTGTGACAGGAACTGATGTGCACAATTACGACACACGTCGAAACAATGATGTTAGAACTTTACACTGCAGACTCACCAAAACACAGAACAGTTCCAGACATTTTGCCATTAAATTCTTCAATAAACTACCGGGAAAACTAAAATATCTGAACGCGAGTGCATTTAAAACCAAAGTCAAAATATCCCTATTGGACAGGGCCCTTGATGAATTCGAGGACGATGACTTTAAATTAAAAGAGTAACTTTGGAAAACCATAGCATTTTAAACTTGTAGACTGTTACCGTAACTGTTATTTTGACGTTTTTCAAACATGTAATTGTATTAAAAGAAATATAGAAAATTGAAGAGACGGAAATGTGTAGAAAAATAATGATACGGTCGCTCAATAAAAATATTTCATTCCATATCAAGAAGCGTATATAGTTTCTGTTTGAAGCTACCCTATGATGTGTTATTAGTAAAAATATCGTAGAATTTATTATAGAGGCTGAAAAGAGCGTTTAACTATTTCGGAGTAGCGAAAGGGTAATGTCATTAAGCCTTTATATCTAAGATTCAAGTTATGCACATCAGTACGATATGATATTTTATTGTAAAGATAGGGTGGACAACCTGACTTCAAAATTTTATAATATAAACTCGCTGCATGCAAGGTACGATAATTAGCCATGTTTAGCTAATCGACTTCCTTCAATTTATGACTAACTCTGTCAAATTTCCACATTCCGAATAATAGTCTTAAACAGGAGTTTTGTACTCTTTGCAATCTTGCAGACGACATTAAGTCTAAGCAAGGGCCATATATTACATCACAATAGCTTAACTTGGAAAGGACGAAGGTATTACATAAATGAATTTTGATCTTTTGTTACGCCTACAACTGTAGATTAATTTAAGCCCGAGATATGCATTTCTAACAATTTAAGAGACGTATTCTCTGAACCTCAGAGCAGAATCTATAGTTAGACCTAAATTTTTCACTATGTTCACTGGACTCAAACGCAACCCTTCCAGTAATATACAAGTACTATCCGCAGCTTGCTCCACTAACTTCTTCTTGCCAAAAATAATGAACTTCGATTTAGATGGATTCAATCGAAAACAGCGTTTTTTGGAAGTAGCAGCCAATCTAGCTAAATCTGCATTTATTTCATCACTTGCTTGTAATACTTGCGACGGATGAAAAGATTTATAAATTTGCACATCGTCGACATAAAAGTGAAATTTACTATTTTGAAAAGCAGTGCCAAAATTTGAAACATACAAACTATACAAAAGGGGACTTAATATTGAGCCCTATGACACACCTGTTTCTAACTCTAAGAAGTTGGAAGCGATACCGGGAATAGAGAACAGCTTGGTACCTTTGCAGCTAGTGATTTGAGATTAACGACATGGCGCTTTCAGAGAAACCAACATACTTTAAAATAGAGGTTAGCAAATTATGATTTACAGTGTCAAAAGCACGAGAAAAGTCCAATAGAATAAGAGCTGTTACATCACTACGATCTGTTGCGAAAATTATGTCATCAATTATATGAGAAAGCGCCGAAACCCCCGTCTGAAACCTGACTGCTCTATTGGTAAAATGTTATGATCTAGCACATAATCACTCATTTAATTTTTGAAACATCTTACACAAGGCCGGCAGCCACTGCTAGGGTGGAGGTCGGAAAATGCCATGTGGTTATTAACTTTTGGAATCGGCATGATGTAAGCATGTTTCCAACAAATACACAATGTTCTATACAAAAATTAAATATATGAGTATCACTTCTGCCAGAAAAGGTAAGCATAGAGATATGGCTGAGGTACTAAGGCCGTCGTAACCAGTCGCCTTCGATTTTACTCTGTCCATCGCTTTCTAAATATCTGATTCTGTAAACGGGAGAAATTTAAAGTTCAAACTATTGCCACATTTCCTATTGTTTCGGTAAAAATCACATAGTGGGGAAAACATCGATATCAGAGGCCGGAATGGAATCAATGAAAAATTTATTCAGTTCGTTGCGATCAATTAAGTGTGCCGGTAAATAAGTAGATTTTTTATTGCTAATGCCTAACTCTCGCAGGTCCTTCCAGAAGGAACTGGAATTTAAGTTTCTATAAGTAGTCCTGAAATACATTTTCTTTTCGCGCCTGCTTGTTGCGATAGTTAAATTACGTAAAGCTTTGTGATTTTGACTCTTAGTACGTTTATATTTCTGTAAAGCGCGATCTCGTAGTTTCATCAAAAGTTTTAAGTTATCTGTAATCCAAGGAGCAGGTGGTTTAGAGAATCGAGAAGTTACAAATGGTGCATGCATATCTAGTAGCAGAGTTAAATTTGTATTAAAAAAATCAACTTTTGAAATGATATTATTTAGATCATAGATATTACGCCAAGGAATTACTCTGAGATCATCATAAAAATTTTGGTAATTAAAGTTTCATGTGTTCCTCTGTTCGTCCTTCTCCATAATACGACTGGGGCATGTAGAAAATGCTTTCTTGTCTAGGAATATAACATTTTGCCAATTTCGATTAACATTTTGCTCACAGAAACGTAGTCTGGCAGCAATGTATTCGGGTGTAAGTGAAATCTTCTTAGTGTTGTCAAAGAGCAATGTACATTTAGTTGTTCCGTCATCCTTATTGAAGTTGTAAAAAATTAGAGCTGCGATGGTATCAACAATTGCTTGGCCCTCTTCATTACTCGGTGCTGTGGTCACAGAAGCATCTTCTTGTCTTCTGTTAATCCATCGTCAAACTTGACTTATTATTATAACTTGATCAGAGATGTTTCCTATCGACATTCCCCCTTTCTGCTGAACCATAATATGTCCTCTTGTGGCTGTGGATGTTTCTTGTTGTCCCATTCTTCGTCCCATTTTGCTACAAAATATTTCTCGATACTAATAAAAGGAACCAATAACCAACCACTGGAAAATGAATTATTTTTATTAAAAAATCATGCGATTTATTTCATTTTCGCCACTAATCATAAAAAATAGGGGGAAACGTTTTGTTGGATACTATATCATTTTTGTTTTCTTTTAATTAATAATTATGATAATTGTTTGTAACTTATGAAAGTCCATTTTCTATATGTCAACTAGGTTTCAGAATTTTATTCCGCATTTAAGTATCATTTATTATTTCCTAATTATTAATAATTATAAATACTTTGTTTAATAATATTTAAGATGCATATAATTTCAAAAGTTCCTCTTGAAACATATCTGCTCCGTAAATTTAAAATTTCTATCTAAACATCTTCCGTGAAAATTTTTAATCTTGAATAACCTGTATGCGAATTGTATTTAATAATTTTCTGCTAGGTTCTGTTTTCGTGTATGCAGATTCTTCGTTATAGTGTTTACACAAACGGGCGGTCCTTCGGCATTTATCTCTCGAATGGTCGGCCGCGTATGCTCTCTACAAGTTCATTACTTTGCGTCGCGATAGTACATACAAGCAAAAAGAGTGGTATAAAGCGGCCTTAAGAAAGTGTAATAATAATAGTGCTTTCTAAACTAATTAATTAAGTATATGATTACGTCAATTAATACGTATCTATTAGAGCTTAACGGCTTAATTCAATTTCTTAATTACCTAACATAAGCGATATTAAAAATGAAGAGAAAACTAAGCCAATCAATCTTTTTGACGCAAATTTCTTGCACGGTCCTGTTGCCGCTGGCAAGTAGTCCGTAACTAAATAATAATCCATTATTTATGCACAGCAGTTATAGACATCTGCGTTATATATTATGGTAGCACGATCACAGATGTTTAAATTACGTATTAGTTATGCTCTTCACTTGATGGGTCGTTGTAGCTGACATGTTGCAGTCAATAAATTAATAAAAGGGATAGATTTGAAATTTCCGAAAAGAAAAAAGCTTCCCTAATTCCTTCATATATGTCCGTCTACTTTTTTGATTTCTTTTAAAGCTCTGGTTCTTCATATTTAATTAATTGATTAATTCTAGTCCTTGAATTTAATCGCTTCTTGTGCGCTTTTGTTTACATCCCCCAATGTTTAATTAAGATCTCTCTCAGTATTGTATTGTAGAATTTCTTCCTCTTCGATTTATTTAAAGCCGAGTTTGAAACGAAAACGATTAAAAACAATAGGAATCCACTACTGTTCACACAAAACAAATTGTTTTTCGATTCCATATATCTCTGACCTGCACTCTATATCTACAAAGATTTTCGCCCCAAGCAAGAGATATTATTCCAATATGAAATGTATGGTGGGAACAGTTTGTCATGGAATCGTTTTCGTATTTCCATATTTATTCGCGCTGGTTCCCCGGAAGAACGTGTTCATAAGCACGCCGGATCATAAATCTAAATTTTTCAAGTTTGAAGTTTAATCTATCTCTATCTGAGTTTTGCATGGACGGACGGACGAAGGAAGGGTAAGCTTGAGTAAGTGCTATATATAGCATTATGCTCATGCACTTTGTGCAACACTCAGCGTCATAAATCACCGGTTCCTCAGTCTAGGTGGAGCCATAAAATCAGTATACATCATAGAGTTAGCACAAACTGCTTAAAGTCATATTTATGACCACAATGGACGTGTGTAATAAAGCGTATATTTTGATAAAAACGTAATAAAATTAATTAAAAAAATACCGAAGTAATATATTCTCGTTTCTATAAACAGCAAACGACTGGGAAATTTAATTTCCTCATGCGACTGCTATCCTACATCCGAAGGGACGCATCTCGTCGCAATTTCAAGTATTCAAAGAAATTGGTTTCGTCCGGGGAAAACGTATGTAAATAACAATATTTGATTCCGAGATTCGCGTTCCTGCTGTGTAGAGTTGTTAACGTCAATATCAAGTTCGGTAAACCTTCAGTGAGCGTGCAAGTAAATTTAAAAAGCATTAAAATTCCTTCCCTTGAACTTTTTGATTTGCATTCTGTGCATCTTGTGCAAAACTTAATAATAACACCATGCAGAATTCGAAAAGAATTCTACGCAATAATAGAAACTAAATGAATAGTGACGTCTGTGAATGTTTTCCAAAATTTAGATTACTACACACATAAATATTTTTGGGATAAATTGTTATCCTTCTAAACGATGTTACAATAAGGATAAAGTTCTTTGTATTAAGTACAATAAAAAACTCAACTCTTTAATGTCATTATTTACAAAAAAAAAGTAGATCCTGTTTAACTTTCAAACGTGCAATTTTTTGCACTAATTTTTCTGCTTGCCTTACTAACAAATGCACCCGTTAAATTCGTTTCCGGTTTCAGGGATGCCCCAGATTAAATTAAAATGGGATTAAAGTGACCCAGTTCAAACAAACATAATAATGCGCTGCCATTTACGATTCTGCCTTGCTCTTTTTAATCCGGGATTAATTTAATCCGGAATCGGCGACTCCCCTTGCTTTAGCCTTGGTCCCGTTTGCAAAACTGTGACGAGTTTGTATCGAGTTACATTCCATAAAACATCTCTGCAATTATTCAACAATGTCCAGGGGATAAAAACTGTAAAGAAAATGACTGCAATAATTTATAATTTAACTCGTAAAATTGTTAAGAAGTGAAGTGTTTTTAATAGTCACATCAAATAAGAATTATGAAAAGCCTTTTCTTTAAGACTAAATTCTAATACAGCAAATTTAAGGTAAGTTTGCACATTTTAATTTCACAGTTGCGCTCAGGTAATTTGTGTTTTTGTGCAAGAACAATCTTCCTACTATGATAAAGGAAAATGAGTTATTTTCTTTTAAATGTTTTATTTAAATCTTCTAGCTAATTATACAACAAAATACACATCTGGACAAAATTAAGGCACCACCAATAAAATTCAAAATAAATTTGTAACAAGTCAACAAAATTAAAATTATTAATAGCGTGTATCCCCTCCTCTTGCAGCAATACACGCTGCTAATCTTCTTGGCATGCTTGAGATTAAGCTTCGTATACATTCTTGGGTTATTTGTTTCCATTTTTGAACAAGCATGTTAGAGGGCTCATCAAGTGTTACACTGGTGGTCTCGGTGCGTTTTTAATTTTGTTGCGTAATTGATCCGAGATGCTCAATAGGATTGAGATAAGGGCTTTGGCTGGCCACTCCATACTTTGAATATTTGCATCTCTCGACGTAGCTGTGACAATGTTGGCTGTATGAGGTTTGGCATTGTCTTGCATAAAAATGAATCCATTGCCGAAATTTTCGGCCAATGGTTGAACATGGAGTACAATAATCTCGTTTCTATACCTTTTTACTATTAGCGACCCATTTCGTATCAAAACCAATTCTGTACGACGATTAAATTGTACACCATCCCAAACCACTACAGACCCCTCACCAAATTTATCAAATTCTCAATGGTACATGGTGCAAATTGCTCGCCTGGTCTTCGTATGACAAGAGTGCGGCGATCATTTTTGCTTAGAAGGAATGTAGACTCGTCCGAAAACAAAACGGGAGTTCCATTGTCCCTCGTCCCAACCTTGATGATTTTGACAAAAGTTTAAGCGATTTCTTTTGTGCGTAGCTATGAGAGTTGGGCCGATTGCTGGCTTTCTAGCAGGCAAATTGACTTCTTTTAGTCTTCTCCTTACTGTTTTGGTAGAAATTTCTTTTCCAGTGGCTAATCGAAGATCATTTTTTAATTCACGAGATGTTACAAACCGCTTTCCTAAACTCTGGAGTTCGATAAAGCGATCTTCTCGGCGTGTTGTTTTTCTTTTAATATCTTGTCCGCGTCTTCTTTTGAAACTACCAGTGTTTCTGAACCATGCTGTGGCCCTCTATACCACAGATTTGTTGGTATTTAGAATTCCAGAAACTTTTCACTGTGAATATCCTTCACGAAGAAAAATAATCATTTGAGATATTTCTTCTGGTCTACAATGGCGTCTAGACATATTTAATTAACTTAATGCAAACAAACTCACCAATTTTCGAAACAAAAGGCACGCTTTATTAATTAAATGACTTAAAAAGGTGTCAACAATTAGGCCTTTTTGTTGATTTTTCGTTTGCTAGCAGAGAATGCCTTGCTATTGTTAATTGTCTCATTGCACACTATTTGAATTGTGTTTAATAAACGTCAATTTATGACATGTAAAAAGTTTATTAAAAATAACTTGTAAATTGGAAAAGTTATTTCAAGTTTATTTGGTGGTCTAGAAGTGTATTGTAAAACAGACTTTCCGAAGTATTCATTCACAAATATTAAACTATCGTACAAAGAAATACAACATAATTTCACAGGAAATTATTAGGAGAATCACGTGAGGGGTTGCACGTGATCAAGAAGCTTTTCTGCATAAGCTTTGATTTATCGATAAAATTCAACTGAGCTGCACGGGTCTCGACAGCTGCATGTTTTATAACTCTAGACTTTTTCAAATTAAATTTAAAACAAATTGAGACATCAGCATTTGATTTATCTATAAAATTGCACGGAATTCGAGCTTGAAATACGCAGATATCACACAAAGTTCATGTGCAAGCATTCACGTAAGAATTTATAATATTTAGAGGGTGACTTATACCGGGTGTTTCAATATTATTTGTCAAATTCTTTATTTATTTTTTTCCGTGGCTTTATCAGTGGTTTCAATCACTCAGTACATAAGTACTTGTTTGATATATTTATTGTTATTGTTTCTATATCATATTTGTATTGGTAGTGCGTTATATAAATTTGTGACGCACCAATGGTATTGATGTGCAGCGAATTTGCATCAGAGTGATAGAATTGAATTAATTGTAGCCAATGCAGGTCATTAATTTCACATGTACGCACTTGAATACGCAGAATTCATTTAATTGCACAATGTATAAAACACGTGACGAAGGACGGGAATAAAATACGTTTACGAAACACTCTTCTTTCCTCCACTGAATTCAATCGTAAATTTGTTTTTCTCTTTCGTTATAAAAACGTTTTACTAAACTGAACATTTTTACATCCAAATACTTCTAATTTTAATAAAAATATAAAGCGTTAACTGCAATCGTATTAAAATTTGATGTCATTTCAGTACAGCTTTGTGCTTGTAAGTAATAAATTCCACAAGTATTCGAAACTAATCGAAAATGTCCTATTTTCAGCTATATTTTTAAAATTTCATTTCCTGCAACGTATATACCTGGCAGGTGGAAATAGAATTTTGCGTTAATGTTTTAAAACAAAATGATAAATGCACACGAAATTCATTTTTAAATACCTGAAGTTAGTTCTGACTTTCCAGGACTCAAAGCTATACTTTAATTACAGAAATCGATAAAAAGTAAAATTTGTGTGGAATTATGGTAAACAAGTTTGCGTGTTAAAATCTCACTCAACAAACTCATTTCACATCTACTGACCACTAATTTGAACTCACAGTAGTTAATTTGATAATAAATAATAAATGGGGAAGAACATTGACAAAAAACATCATTTACCAAATGTTCTGAACAAGCGAAGGATTCTACTTGCAGCAAACCGATCAATAAATAAAATATTTCGCTTCTATGCTTTTAATGAAACACAGTTGTTATTAAACACATTAAAAACCGAGCAGTACCTTTGCCCTTGCTTTGTAAAGAAGGGGTGGGTTTATTCCACCACAATTACAATACGTTTTACATAAAAAGAGATATTGAAAATTGTATGTGAACTTCTATTTCTGCACTATTTGTAAATCGAGTGTAATGTGATTCGTTTAAATGGATTTGAGAGCTTCCGAGGATAAATTGTGGCGTATTATGTACGACACCGTTCAGAATCGTTAAATAACGAGATTGCTTTAATCCCGACTCGACCGCCTCTTTTTGGTCGGTGAATAGACGAAGGGTGGTAACGTTACAAACGGACTCAAGTCTAGACTCGGCTATTAACTTTGTACAGAAGCCGAGCACTTAGCTTCGAACGGCCTAAACGTTCGAGGGTGTGAATTTTTAAAGAACCCGAACACAGTTTAACGCCAGGACAAGTTCCAGCGTGCACGAAAGAAGAAGAAAACTTGCACTATTTGTTTTTAAGATCCTTAAATACATAAATAACGGCGAGTTCTGAAACTGTTAAAGAAGATTAGGTCGTCGGTTAATTAAAAACTGACACTGAATAGGGGCTATAAATTTTTCATCTAAATTGCTGAGAGCACCAAAGTTTCTTCGACGCGCAAGTTAAAGGAGTTAGCAAACATTAAGAAACAAAAGATTATATTGATTGATGATATACAATGCCAAGGATCGAAGGATTCTCTTTTAATTATAGTAAATGCGAAATACTTATACAGATAAATTGTTATCTTCCTGATCGGTGTTACAATACGGATAAAGCTTTATCTGAAAAGTTGTAAAGTTTAACAAAGTAAGCGTTATTGTTAACTCTTCGCGATTAAAATGCGTCTAAAAATAAGTGTTGAAGAAAAAAAAATAAGCTCAACTCCTGTTTAACACCGGTACAATTACATATCCATAATTCGTTAATTCAATAAATAGGGGATAAGTTACACTAAATAGTAAAATATTCTGCATTGGTCTAAGTCTTCAGCGCATTTAATCCAAAAAAGTAAAAATGTTATCCTAAAGATGTTAGCTCACACTTATTTACTTTTTCGCTGTTGATAAATTCTGATGTATGAGGAAGGATTGATTGTAGTTCTCAATACAAGTTACGACTTCCAAGAAGTGATTCAGGTAACAAAAATTTTCTAACTTTCATGAATACCTTAATGCATTATGCCAAGCTATTCTTATTTCCGACCAGACATCAGCTACTGTTGCTAAAGCTTCTGCTACTAAAATTATAATTTAACATGGAGTTCCTAAGCAGCTTCTTACTGATCAGGGGGCCTATTTCTTAACAAGAATGTTTAAGGAGGTTTTTTCCTTTTTGAAAATTATAGATAACACCATACTATCTGTCATATAATGGCATGGTATAAAGATGCCATTCGACATTGTCAGACATCATTTCGCAATACGTCGATTACGATCAAAGAAATTGGGATGAAAGGGGTTCATGTGCACTCTTGGCATAGAAAACATCGAATTGCAATGAAGGACAACTCCGCGTTCCTCTATTGACAAAGTCAAATTATCCTAGATGGAAATTTGAAGTGAGTGCTTGTTTGGAAACCGTCGGAGTCTACGAGGTTGGTGATGGGAGAAGAATTATGTCTAGAAAAGATAAAGAAAGACGGATTTAAAGCATGGCGAAAGTTAGATACAAAAGCAAAGCGCGTACTGCCAAGGGGTCTTAACGATAATGATCACGCAAGTATTCGTGATTCTTTGACTTCAAATGAAATTTAGTTAAAACTAAAATCACTTTATGAACCAAAAAGTGAAGCGAACAAGTATGTATTAGCACAAGCTTTACTCTTTGAAATTTAATGATGGTCAGTCAGTGTCAAGTTACTGTGCTGAGCTTTCGGTTATTGTTGAACGTCTGAAGACAGCTGGTGAAAATATCGCAGATACATTGCTTGTATCAAAGCTCATAACAAATCCATCAAAATTAAATTCGTTTCGTGAGCAGTATCTCCTACAGGCAGCACAAGGAGCAACGTTTAACTTCAATGAATTACGGGAGCAATTGCTATTGTTGGGAACTTCGCGAAATAATACGACCGAACATGATGTGAAGAAGGTTAATATTCTGAAGAAACCAAATCCTAAAAGAAATTCTTGCTGCTTACAAGTGTGATGAACTTGGACACTTCAGTCGTGATTGTTCAAAGAAAAAGGATCGACGGGGAAAATCAAAGCGAAGACACGAAGTAAATACAACTACAAGTAGCTCGTTGATGTTTGAAGTGAAAAAAGCTTGTCAGTTTGTTGTGACAAAGACGTTTAGATTGGTGACAGTGGTGCTACACATTACATGACATTTGATCGTTTCTTATTTTTGTCAATGGCACTTCTCCGATTACTGTCGGCAATGAGGATACGATTTACGCAAGAGGTCGAGGTATTGTAAAAGTCCATTCGTTATCTGGACGACCAGTTACCTTGAAAGTTGTTCTTTTCGTTCCGAAATTGTGTCGAAATTTATTACTAGGCTCCGCAACTACGAAGAATATCGAAATTAAATTTTTAAAGAATTCGCTGACGATGTTCCAGAATGGTAGGAAAATTGGAAAAGGTCAAAGAATGAAAAACGTGCAACGAAACCTGGAGAATTGGTCCACTACGATATTTGCGGTCCAATGAAAGTGGAATCATTGGAGGTGCGAGAGTGATGGCAGTCTTTGTTGATGATTACTCTGGAATGTTGCATGTTAAACCACTGAAGCTAAAATCACAAATTCTGGAAGCTGTTCATGACAAAATTACGGAGTATAAGTCAGCAGCTCACGAAATTCATCTTCGTTCAGATAAAGCAAAAGAATTTAAATTTGCGGCAATGGTTGATCTTAGGCGGAGAAATATGATCATTGAGCATGGTCAGAATTGTCACTTCTAGTAATGAAGCAGAGAAAAATCTGATGGATGATAAGGTATCTAAAGAAATTAGCAGTGATGACAAAAATGATACTCTGATATCGTTGTGAATGAGTCTCAAGATGATTTACTGATGAATGAATCTACTGATTGTATTGCTCAACGAACGAGATCAAAACAGCAAGCTTGATTAATTGTCAATGGTAGTGCATTTATTGCCAATGTTACTATTCCAACGACAGTTCAAGAGGCAAGAGCTTCCGATGATGCTAATCATTGGGAGTATGCCATGGAAGATGAGATGAAATCACTTGCTTGTAATAACACTTGGACATTGGTGGATCGTCCGAAAAACTGGAACATTATTCGTAATAAATGGGTGTTTCGTCTTAAAATGAAACATGGTGGTACGATTGACCGATGTAAGGTACGATTAGTCGTCAAGGGATGTTCTCAGAAGTTCGGAGTTGATTATTCTGAAACGTTTTCGCCTGTTGCAAGGTTTGATTCAGTTCGAGCTTTGTTAGCAGTGGCAGCCGTAAAGGATTATGACATTTTTCAATTAGATGTAAAAACTGCCTTCCTTTATGGTGATTTTGATGAAATAATTTATATGGAACAGCCTGAAGGTTTTAGTGATGACAGAAGAAAAATTGTTATCGAATCCAGTGTTTCATCGTCGCACTAAACATATAGAGAGGAAATATCACTGTGTAAGAGAACATGTAAAAAATAGAAAAATTATAATTTCTCATGTTTCAACTACTAAACAGTTGGCGGATATTTTTACCAAAGCTCTTCCAAAAGAAAAATTTGAAGTTTTTCGAACAGCTATGGAACTCTCAGCGACCAAAGAGTCGAGTGGGAGTGTTAAAAATTGAAAAGATGTGTCTCTTTGTGTAAAAAATCAGGTGCGTAAAAAAAGTGATAGAGTTTCCGAAAGTTAATTTTCAATTTATTCACTAACTTTTACTGAATTGTATTATCCTGAAATAAACTGCACAAAAAAAAGTTAAACATCTTAACTCCGTTTAGTTTAACACGAGAAATGGATGGATCCGAGAGAATAGCGAAAAGGAGTTGAAATAGCGTTAGAATTAACTCCAGATTTTTATGTGTGTACTATTTATAAATGAAATATCAGCGTATGTAGTAAATTTAACTTATACAAAACGATTTTTTTAAAGTAATTTTTTTAAAGTAATTTTAAAGTAATTTTGCCTTATAGCGATTAACAGGTAAGATGATAATCATAACGAAGCGTGCGGGGTTAGTATCCAAGAGACGAAACATTTCCATTTGTGTCCTTCTAACAATGTCACGTCTTCGGTTAAGGGCCAGAATACAAATCGGCGAAAGACAATTAGACAAACACCTCATTCTTTTCCTAAGTAAAGGATGTTCGGCTTCTACATCTCTGCACAGCTTAATTAAGATAGGATTACGTGTGATAACAACGTATTTTCGACATTCGCAATAATTAATTTATTAATATAAGGTCTACATTTCAGGAAAATGAATGTATTCGATAAACAACGTAGTAGAAATTGAATAACACTCACATTTAGGAAAAAGCAAAATATTCTCCAGCAGGATTGATAAAGACTAGCTCACCAGCGTTATTGATTAAAGCAATAGAGAAACTTTTCTCAAATACACTCAGGTGCAACATGTTGGAGCGCAACTTCCCCACTTATTTTTGATCAATAATATCATAACGCCTCGTGGTAATGGCATATTGTCTGCTACCGCTTGTTATTATATTATATGGCCCAGATAGTGCAACAAATATGTCGAAAGTATACTAGAGATGTTGTAATCTTTATTGGGTTGTAAATTAAAACTTGGCGTAAGTTATTGTTATAGAAATTCAAAACTGGACACCATAATAGATTAAAAGTTTCCATTAATTTATTTTTAGTATCGAAAATAAATTGCTGTGTTCACCTTCCGGCCTTAATCAACAAATTTTATTATTAATTTATGCCGACCTTTTAAACAACATCGGAGCTTTTGTTTCCAAACATCGCGTATGTGTACGCGTCGCTTTCATTTCAGGAATGCAATATTAATGTGACCGGAGATTCGTCCTGATGATACGGCATCGCTGAAAAACGAGCTTTCATGAAAGCTCGCGCTCGTTGATTTTACTTTTGCACATAGCAAAACGTAAACACGCCGAAATTGAAGCACAACATGAAGACAAAAGCTTCAAATAACTAAAATTTTAAAAACACAACGATATGAAATTTAATCCTTGGATAGACGACGGCGTTTGAACTCGTAAAAGCGTTTCAATTTTCGTCGAGCAGATTGTTCGTTAAAACTTTACTGCTTCAAGGATAAAGCACTGAAATCATAGAAACTTACTGTGCTTAAAAAATGAAGTACTTAATACAAAACAAAGTTTTAGTAAAATGTTGCCATTGAAGCGATTTATTTCTCAAACATTTGGTCCTTTTTCTATTAAGATTCTAATTCTCAAAGCAGAAAAGAGTGAAAAGGAGGAATATGAATTTTTTTTTGATGACGCAGCGCAAACCATAAAAATACATACGGGCCCCTACAGGATATTGCTAGTTATAAAGGACCTTCGCTTTAACGAAATTCTGTGCAGTAAAACCCCATATGAAGCTGAACGTGCCCCGCGCTTTATAAAATATTAGCCGAAAGTTTTACATTATGACGGTCAAACGATTACGTGTAGCCGTCGCAAAATTAATTAAAACTTTTCGTAGGTACGTCGTTGAAATTTATCGTAACGTTTATGATATCGTTGGCAAATATTTTATTTCGTAAAGGTAAATGTAATTAGTAAAATTAAACGCTGCGAGTGAGTGAGTGGGCCTCGCCCGAAATTGTATATTAGTTAAAATGTTAAGCGAAACTTACAGAAATTTGATTTGCAGACCTAATCCCTATTAGTTTTCATATTTACTTGACAAGTTTAAAAAATCAGCAAGCAGATTATAACAAAAGTGTTTTAAACAGACGAATTTTTTTATGATAAAATCAACAATGTTCCTAAGTATTTACAGGTCCAAAAACCTTCCACATTATATCGGATTTTACTTTAAAAAAAACAACGATTTTTATTAAATACAAAATCCTAATTAAGCTTTGTTTCGTACAAACGCTCCTTGTTGACTTTTTTTTATAAAAAAAAACATTTTAGCGTCTACCCCCTGTTACAAAAAAAATTAGCATCAACACATTTTAATATTTAATAACACACGAAAGAGCACGGGGAATGCTGAGCTAAATTTCTGATTTAATTACGTGCTTTACCGACTGCGTTTATAAATGAATTTGTAAATTGCTTACTTCTCTCATCAGTTAGCTCGGAAATTTCCACGCGTTCCAACCATAAACGTCTCTTTCCATCAAGACTAATGTAACGTTAGGCAGTAATACCTACAAATATAACGACACGCCGTTATTACTTCAGCAACCCCCAGCAATAAATATTAATTCGCAGACGTATTCTGCAATTATCCTCGTGAAAAGGATAAGAAAACAATTCCCTTTGTAAATCGATAGGGAAGTGGAATTGGCCGACTTTGAAATTCAACGTATGTATAGTCTCGATATCGATTGGTGAAAGAAGACAACTCGACTGTGAAAACGTTTCTCGAGTTGTTAATTTCTGATCTAAGGCGAGGAGGAACTCACTCGTCGGTGGCCTACCGCTTGGGTAAACAAATTCTAGAAAGTGTGCGTGATGATATTTATTTTCTGAGGTAACACGAATAATAGAGAAGGATCTAAATTTGTTTACCTTGCGTATTGATTTTTCTTCCTTTCTGTGTTACTTCCAGAGTAAATTGCGTTTACATTTCAAATAATGTCTCCGCGAAGACAAACGAAAAAGTTTGGAAGAACAACAATTTTAACTAATTTGAATTCAACAATTGCAGACTGAAAGTTTTAGAAATTAAGTAAAATTTATTAAAATAATTGAGACCTTAGAGAACTCACTGTTTAATCGAGAGCATTTGCTTTTGATCTGGAAGCTCAACGACCTCTTTCATCATTCAGATCATTATGCCACACTCTTTCAATTATATTTAAATTTGGCGCAAGATAAAACATAATCTTTTGTAGTTTTGGTAGGCACCACCCAGTTGAAAAATTTGTTCCAGGCTGGGATGCCTTGTCCTTGTTTCTCATAACTTTTTTCTATGGTCACTGATGATAATGATTTTGATTTCAAACAAACCATTATTAGAAATAATACAAATGCAAGTCTATTTAATTCGCTTCCACTCTCCAATTTCCAAAGGAAATGCGTTTATAGCTTGCTGCCAAACACAAAAATAAAATAAATTCCATAACTCTATCTACGAAAGTCTATTATTTTTAGTCAGTAACAATAGTAAATATTATTTTAAAACTGGAAAATTATTCCTGATAACATAGCGCCGACTTGGAAACTCCCGAATTGCAATAAAACCATTGATTTTTATATTCTTGTTTACCTCTGCGCACGTAACAATAACAGAAAATCGTAAACCTGTGAAATTGGAGCACGATATATAGACAACAGACGTTTCGAATAACTTGAATTCAAAAACACAACGAAATGAAATATAAACCCCAAGACGTACGATACCTGAAATCATAAAGCATCTCAGTTTTCAACGAGAAATTGTTCATTAAGACGTTACTGCTTGAAATAAAGATCACGTAAATTTCCTCATGTGTATTTCATTTCCTTTTAACTTTTCGTTCATCCAATTTTTTTCAAACTATCCTTATCAAGTTTTCCTAGACCATCCTTGCCTACCTTCTTAATTTTTCAATAATGAAAACCTCTCCACCTTTCTGCTTGGTTCATTCAGCCATTTTAGAGTCTTTAAACTCCAGTCAAAGCTAGATTGTCCACGTCATCTACTTTTTTCATATCGAAAATTTCTTCACTATTCTGCTTAGTTTCATCAGCCCTTTTCTTCCGACTCTAAGATCTTTGAAGGGGGGGGGCACAAAGTAATTGTACGAATGATACTTGCTTAGGTCTCGTTCATTTGCTTTTAACTTTTCCTTCCTAGAGCTTCCTTGCCTACGTCCTTTATTTATTCCATTTCGAAAATTTCTTCCCAATCCACTTGATTCCATTCAGACATTTCACTGTCTGTAAGCCCCGATCAAATCTTCCTAGATCTTCCTTGCCAACGTCCTTTACTTTTCTTTATATCGTAAATTTATTCACCATTTTGCTTGGTTGCATTAGGCTTTCTCTTTCGTCTCTAAGTTCTTCGAAGGTCATTACAGGGGGCATAAAGTAATTGTAACTCCAACCTTTACGAATGATACTTCGGACTCTTACTGATACCGTTCATCTGCTTTAACTTTTCGTTTTTTTTATTTCTTATGTCGAGAACTATTTCATTATTCTGCTTGGTTCCATTCACGCATTTTACTATCTCTAAGCTCCAATCAAATCTTCCTAGATTTTCTTTCCCGATGCCCTTTACTTGTTCTATGTCGAAAACTTCTTCACTATTCTGCTTGGCTCCATTAGGCTTCTTTCTTCTGTTTCTAAGTTCTTTGAAGGTTATTACAAAGGTATAGAGTAATTGTAACTCTAATCTTTACGAAAGATATTCACTTGGGTTTCTTACTATCGCTCTTTCCTTTTAACTTTTCGTTACCTCAATTTTTTTACACTATCCTACCAAGACTTTCTAGATCTTCCTTGCCTACGTCTTTTACTTTTCTATTCGAAAACTACATCACCATTCTGCTTGGTTCCATTCAGGCATTTTACTATCTCTAAGCTCCAATGAAACCTTCCTAGATCTTCTTTCCCCACGTCCTTTACTTTTTCATGTCGAAAACTTCTTCACCATTCTGCGTGGTTCTATCAGGCTTTTCTCTTCCGTCTCTAAGTTCTTTCAGGGTCATTGCAGAGGGTACAGAGTCATTGTAACTTCAATCTTTACTGGTACCGTTCATTTGCTCTTAAGTTATCTCTCTTCAATTTGTTTTTTTCACACTATCCTACCAAGAAAGACTCCCTAGATCTTCTTTGCCTACGTCTTTTACTTTTCTATGTCGAGAATTAATTCACCATTCTTCTTCGTTCACTCAGCCATTTTACTGTCTCTAAGCTCCAATCTTCCTAGATCTTCTTTGCACACATCTTTTACCATTTTGAAGTCGAAAATTTCTTCACTATTTTGCATGGTTCCATCAGGCTTCTTTTCTCCATCTCTAGGTTCTTTGAGAATCATTACAGAGGGTATAGAGTCAACTCTAATCTTTACGAATGATACTTGCTTCGGTCTCTTACTGGTACCGTTCATTTGCGTTTAACTTTTCGTTCCTTCAATTTTTTTCACTCTATCCTACCAAGAAAGACTTCCTAGATTTTCCTTGCCTACGTCTTTTACTTTTCTATGTCGGGAACTACATCACCATTCTGCTTGGTTCCGTTCAGGCATTTTACTGTCTCTAAGCTCCAATGAAATCTTCTTAGATCTTCTTTCCCCATGTCCTTTACTTTTTCATGTCGAAAACATCTTCGCCATTCTGTGTGGTTCCATCAGGCTTCTTTCTTCCGTCTCTAGGTTCTTTGAAGATCATTACAGAGGGTATAGAGTTATTGCAACTCCAATCTTTATGAATGATACTTGCTTCGGTCTCTTATTGGTACCGTTCATTTGCTTTTAACTTTTCGTTCCTTCAATTTTTTTCACACTATCCTACCAAGACTTCCGAGACCTTCCTTGCCTTCGTCTGTTACTTTTCTATGTCGACAATTACTTCACCATTCCACTTCGTTCCACTCGGGCATCTTACTGTCTCTAAGCTCCAATCAAATCTTCCTAGATCTTCTTTGCACACGTCTTTTTGAAGTCGAAAATTTCTTCAATATTCTGTTTGGTTCCATCAGGCTTTTTTCTTCCGTCTGGCTTTTTTCTTCCGTCTCTAAGTTCTTTGGGAATCATTACAGAGGGTTAATTTTTTTCACACTAACCTTTCTAGAACTTCCTTGCATACGTCTTTTACTTTTCCATGTCGAGAACTACTTCACCATTCTGCTATGTTCCACTAGCGCATTTTACTGTCTCTAAGTTCCAACCAAATCTTTCCAGATGTTCTTTGCTCCGATCCTTTACCTTTTTAAAGTCAAAAACTTCTTCACTATTCTGCTTGGTTCCAACAGGCTTCTTTCTTCCGTCTCTAAGTTCTTTGAGGATCATTACACAGGATATAGCGTCATTGTAACTCTAATCTTTACGAATGATACTCACTTCGGTCTCTTATTAGTACCGTTAATTTCTTTTTAACTTTTCCTTCCCTCAATTTTTTTCACATTATCTACCAAGCTTTCCTTTACTTCTTTTACTTTTTTGCATGTCGAAAATTTCTTCCTCATTATGCTTGGATCCATTAAAGCATTTTACTGTCCTCTTAACAGTATTTACAGAGGGCATAAATAAAGCAAGTGCAACACGAATTGGGCGACCTTATTTTTTCGCATGGGGTAACATTCCCAATTCAAAACTCCATAGGATGTTATTTTTCTCAAAAATATTACATTTTGTTCTTGTTTATAAATCTTATGCAACATCAGTTATTATATAAAATTATGTGAAACTGACGCAGATTAATTGGATTCGTATCGTTAATAATAACAACCGTCATAACCAAACGTGCACGCAAATTGAAATTATTATATTTCACGTTAAAACAACGTCCGCAGTAACACTATTTAATAGAAAGATACTTCAAAGCATTGATGAATTAACTCAATAACGGGCCGGGCCTGTGGCTGCTTTGTTTTAATTAACTTAGAAGAGGAGTGACCCGAATCTACGTTTCCTAGCCCTACCGCTATTTATGTAAAATGGGTGTTCCACATTAACTTGAAGTTTACGTTGGATTCTCCAATGAAAACAGTTATGTTAAACTGGAGGTAATCAGTGATTTATAAAAATTTTCCTTGATGAGATGATGCATGGATGCAATGAGATTGGCAGGCTACCTAAGCGCCTACATGGGTTGTGGTCAATTACCTGTCACGTTAACGTCAACTTCACATAAGTTCAGCTGATAAAGCTGTTGTAACTAGTGACCGGCTTACCTGGTGGACGTCAGCGAAAGAACAACTCTTACCACAGGCTAAATAATTTACAACGTTTTACGTTTAACAGGCAGTGAATTAACGTGCGAAGCAAATTGCAACTGCGAACCCCGCTGAATAATTTAAAAGTGCTTGTTCTCTATTTCCGTTTCGCAGCGGAACGTTAAAACCTTAATTCTAACGGAATATTCAATTGCTAGAAATACGAACGGGTGCACGCTCGTAAAATGAAACTGTAGTTAAAATGCAAACACCCTTCGAACGTATTATGAAATGTTACGGTTTGCACATGTGCATTTTCAATTCTACGCTTTTAAATTTATAAAATGGCAATGAAGGTAAAACTAATATTTGCATATTTCTGACTTGAACTAACATATAAAATATAACATAAGTGTTGTTGAAGTTATAACTCAACGGGATTCTATACTTGGACCGTTATAGTTTGTAAATTGTAAAATATGCTTACAAGAGCATCCTGTATTTAAGAGGAATTACAGAATTGTTAGGAAGCAACGCAGTGTACGTATAACTTTAGTAAATTTGTTCTTATGCATAGTAATCCAATTTTATGTTCTCCTGTTTCAGTTGAACTTAGAAATTATTGTTATTTTTACGGTTATTGAGGTTGAAACGATAAGTACCAACATTAAACCTCCACCAAGAAGACGGTGGAATGAATTGCAAGGTATTGATTCAGACTAAACAACCAAGCCTTGCGAGAGTACTTCCACTTTCAATATTGTCCATAATTTAGATTCAAATTTCCTTCTGATCCCATTCACACATTTTGCACAGAACCAGAAACACATTTAGATATTGAGATGAAGCAATATTAAGTAAGTATGAAATAATTTTGCGCCGCGGCTTATTTCTGGCACTTACAATGTTATGTAAACAATGTTTGACTTGCGGCAAACATAAACTGGGCAATGATAAATATGAGCAGTAATTGATGATTGTCATAACAACTTAATTCGCGGTTTGTGGGACGACGTTTATTTTTCTTTTTTGGTCTACTACATGAGAAATTTAAGTAAGTGTTAAATAAGTAGATGTAAGTACGCGACATTAAACGTCAAACTGTGATTGAATCTGAATTTTTGGGACATAAACAAGGTGAGGCATATTATTCTATTTTATTCAATGAATATAATAATAGTTGGAATTTATAGCACCTTATTATATGTACCACGTAAGGGCAATCTTCCCTTGCTTTGCTCTCCGGAGACACAAACACGCAAGTATATAAATTAAATTTAATTCATGCTTTTATGTTCTCAGAGCTCGACACTAAACCTAAATTATTAAATCAGCCCAAACGTTGCCTTATACATCACGTTAATGGATACATTTTTCAGGGCTGGAATGCATAATTCATTTTCAATTTGTTTTTATGTTCCAGGCGAAACGCAGATCAACATCTAGGGCTTAGCCCAGTAATCCCGAATTTAACTTAAAGTCGTTCGGCACTCATGTGTGTTTCTGGGGTTACATTATGTACAGGCAATCTTGCCGCCTAAATATTACAAGAGAGACTAGTGGTGCCCATTACAAAGACATGAACAATACCAGAACAATAACTTCCTCGCAATTTCGTCGTAATACGGCCTTCTAAGCAGAGGGCCTATATTCGAATCTGTTCTACGTAATGCTAATACAAGAGCCATTTTGAATAAAGTATCAAATTATAACAGAGGGTAACTTGCAGACACATTAAACTCAATTTGAGCAAAGTTATTAACCGAATGCACACTTTATCTAATTAGCTTAGATAACTTAATTTAAGGAACATAACAAGTCTTTCACTTAGGCGTTAAATTCGTTATTAGCATCTTGTTTTTGATTTTGGATATAAGGTTGGACTTACATTATCTATTCGTGGAGTTCACTGCCGTATTTTTAGAGAGGCAGGGAAGATATTTGAGCGACGAGGAGTTTATCAAATTCTCGTAAAGTGTTAAAAACGAAGCCAAAAAACTACGTATCCCTGGAACATGCGGAGATAAAGCAGTAAAAACCAAATCGATTTAAAGAGGGTTGAAGCAAATGCGGGAGTAGATGAGAATATCGGTTTTATGAAGTACAAAAGAAACATATTTCGAGAACATACGGACTGAAAATCACCTGCCACAATCAAAAAACGTTAAAGTTAACAAAATCAATAATTTAAATTAAAAGCCAAAGTTAAAAACGGGTGCGATTTACTTAAGAGGCTTGCCAAAGTACGAAAGTCATAGAAAAGGTAAATTACCTCAGTTTCGTGAGATTGTCATTCACAAACTTTGCAGGATTAACTGGTTATTGTTTAATAAAAAAAAACAATAATAAAGTAACTACCATGTAATATACTATAGAATCGTTTTCGATTTCGAATCCATAAAGAATTATTAGTTGCAAATAAACTGGGTACATGTTTGATGATAAGCTTCTCGTAGCAATCTGCAGCCAAATTGATATATAAGCAACCCCAATATTGTGGTGGTGGCGGGCTGTCGTATCCGACGAGATAAATGAAAGCGTGGGACAACGAAAGTAAGGCTACACGTTTTGCGAGGAAACAAGGATTTGCTTTGGTCCATCGAGATGAACTTTACTTCCGCGTATCTGCGTTAATTTAAACCGTGTCACTCCTGGGAATGCCTCGAAGTGATTTCGCAAAATTCGCCCCATTACTATAGCACGACGGAATGTACGTAGAAAACATCTTAATTATTAAAATACAACACTCCAGTTAATTGAAGGAGTTTAATTAAGTAACAACTAATGCGTGTGCAGCTGTGCATCATTTATGTCTCCCATGGTAAGATATTTCATTTAATTTTATTCTGTGGCATAAAAAACGACTCACTATTATTTTTTAAAATAAATTATCTGAGGACGCTTTGTCCATTTTTTTTCCTGCTTATCGGTGAATAGTCGGGAGAGCCATGATCATCATGGTAACTAAACTCTCTTGTTTAAATAAATTATTGAAAGTATCTACGCCATTGTCAATATTGTGTTCCAGTTGATTTTTTGTTTTCCAAACGTTTCCTAAAGACTTAATTCAATAATCTGTTTACATTTTGTCATTAATAGGTTGTTTTCATGGCTATTAATTAAGTGAATGCAGCAAGAGTAACTGCTTTGATTCAGGATGGTCGGTCTCAAAGTTACGTTGCACAACTTCCCTGGAACTTTTCAATCATGTGTCTCCAGAACGTGGAAGCGATTCTTGGAAACTGAATCTTACAATCGACGCCCTGGAACAGGTCGTCAAAGATGTATTAGCGCTAGAGGTGACCATTTTCTTACCCTAACGATTCTTCGCAACAGGAATTTGACTACTGTTCAAGTCAGAAATCGCCTTGCAGAGGTTCGAGATGTGCATGTAAGTGACAGAAGGATTAGAAGACGATTTCATGAAGCTAATTTAATGGCAAGAAGACCTGCACACGGCCCAGAACTTAACACACAGCATAAGAGTAAGCAGACTCGCATTTGGTCGTGGACAAGTTCATTAGAATATGGGGCAGTGGGGTCGAGTACTCTTCACTGATGAGTCCCGCTTCTGCCTACGAGCGCCAGATGGTCGTGGAAGAGTGTGGAGAAGGATCGGCGAACGGTATTCTCAATGTAATATTGTTTCCAGACTATCTTTCAACGGAGCTTCGGTTATGGTGTGGGGCGGTATTTCTGCGAACGCACGTACAGACCTTGTTGTAATAAATAGGGGAGTTATTAACCCTCAGAGGTACATTGAAAATGTTCTTCAAGATCATGTGATACCCTTTGCCCCTTTTATTGGCGACAATTTTATGTTGATGCACGATAATGCACGGCCACATGTCGCCAGAGTTGTTAATGAATTTCTTGACGCTGTTGGTGTTAACCGAATGCAGTGGCCCCCGAGAAGTCCCGACATGAATCCCATCGAACATGTCTGGGACATGTTAGGAAAGAATATTAGAGCTCGCGTCCCCTCCTCAGCTACCCTAGAAGAATTATCAATGGCGCTTCAGCAAGAATGGGATCAATTTGACAATTTAGCGATTAGGCACTTGGTGGAGTCGATGCCACAACGTGTGCAGGCTGTAATTCAAGCTCGCGGAGGCAATACTCGATATTAATTAATTAGGAAGATTGAAATTTTGCATTTTTCTTTAAGTTACAATTTCATCAATTTTGCTGTTTTTATTACTTTTATTAAAATCTTGCTTGTTTTATTTATTTTTGGCCTTATTTGATTTACATCAACCAAGAAAACTATAAATAACAATTATCAGTCGAAAATTATATAAAAAAATTATTGTCGCAATGACCTCAAACCTCAAAGTGAGTCGCTTTTTGTGCCGGTGAGTGCAGATACACTTTGGTGTAAAGTTAGTTTGGAGTTTTCCATGTATTCTTCCACTGTTCTATTCTGTCTTCTGGCAGTTATTTCTTTTTGATTCTTATTTCAGTTTTCTTCGTTCTGTTGAAGTTATTCCTTTACACATCCTTATTGACCATTTTGTTTTTTGTTTTCCCACTTACACTTTTTTTTGGCTGTGGAAGCTTCATTTAGCAATATTTTTTTCTTCCATTTTCAGAACGAAATGGAAGAAAAACATTATGGACAAAACTTACTAATTAAGGAACACAGATATCACGAAGGCATTGGGGGCCAAACCTTTCAAAATAAAAATAACTGAAAAAAGATGGTTGGGTTGGCGGGGCCATATAATGAGGAAGCCTAAAGCAAGGCTTTTTACAAATATGAGAAGAAGAAGAGGGCGACCAATGAAAGAGATGAAGGATTAATTTAAAAAATGAGAAAGTAAGAAGAAGGACTGCATAAACTCACAGTAACTAGAGTTGCCCTTATTAATTATGGACCATTTTTTTTAACTGGCGAGGAATCATCGAAATTACATCTAACAGATACTTGCCAATCTGATGCTCCGTACATAAATGGCTTAATTTAATTTTGTGATTGAATCAAATGAGATGGGAATAGTCTACGCGACTATTAATAGTTACGTAGGGAAAACCACTGAACTATAATAGTAGTAATGCGGTGGCGAACAATCCCGCTTAATTAAGGTGGTATCCAATTCTGGATGTGGCTAACTATTGACGGCCAATTACCCGCTGACGTTGCTAATTTAATGGTAACCAAATTAGAAGAAACTGTACAAAATACAGACTAATTTTCTGAATAAATAAAGAAGGGAGGAAAATTATAAGCTAAAAAGAAATAAAGCCACCCCCAAAGCGATCGATTACAAAACAATACCGAACGTCGTAATATATACGAACATTACCAACGGGAAAACGAATATTAGCTTGGCGGTAATGTCGAAAACGAATGGAGCAATAATTTGGAACAAATTGAGTCCAACAAACTCGCAGCATAAAACAACAGCAACGCCGACGGAAATTGATATATCGTGGTATTTTCCGTTTAATGGAAGGCAATTGAAATTCAATGCATTGTAAAAAAAAATTCAATCTGATTTTTTAACGAGTTCATTTCGCCTCTAAGTTTAATACCGTTTTTAAAAGAATAATTCCTCGAGCCTTAAATTAAATCCAATAAAGTTCCATTACGGCGCCGAAGATTACATCTCTGAAACGATTTCTCATCATAAAATTCTCATTACGTATCAGGAAGAGTGTAAAATGCAGTTGCAGTCTCATAAAAGGGTATTGAAAACGAGTTGAAAAATAATAACAAATTTACCGTCATCCATAATACTGTATTTATTAATTCCGGGGGAAATTTCGTGTTAAATTGAAAAAGCTTTTGCAGGGCGCAGCAAAAAGCATCACCAAGAGACTTCACGTACCGAAAGTCATTACACGAATTTACTTCGGCTAAAATCTCAGGCCTAAGAGAAAAAGCTTCATCCCCTCAGATGTATAAACCTTTTATTAAATCCCGCACCTGGAGGGCTGAGGTAAGTGCCTAAGTGAAAAAGCCTAATAAGTCGCTGCCTTAAATTTTTTTCCTGTTTCATACAACTCGAGGCGAATTTTATTTCGTTATATCATCCAAATCGAAGAAGAATAAAATTATTTACGTAATTAATTAATGCCATAAATAATTTACGCACGCGGTGTAGAAATTATGATATTGCGACTTCTTGCGTATATTGTTCTCAATGCCTATTCAACCTTTCAACACAAAGACCTCTCAAGTCATTGTTACCTGGATATTACTTAATCAATAAACCAGTCTGATTCGTTTCGGCAGTAAATAATGCACAAGCTTGATGTAGCCACAGCGTGAACTTGCTGCACACATTAGGCTTTGTATTAAATTTTTAAAAACTTTAATGAAAATGAATTTCGAATGAAAAAAAACGTAGTGCCAAATCCAGCGCTTTCAAACTTATTATACAGGTTCGATTGTGTTACGTGCTATCTACAAAGCAATAACTCGAAATTATGCGATTCTTGTGGACAAAGAAACTTCGTGGAAATTTAGAAATGACGGTGATATCAAGGGGATTTATTTTCTGTACATACTTTGTACGTAATAAAATATGCTTCAGAAGGTATTCTTACCGTATCAGAATTCCCTTGATACCTCCTGACTTATTTACATTTACTTACGGCTTTGTATTATATTCTCATATTGTATTATATTCTTCAAATTGTATGATGGAGTATGGTTATACTCATCTACCAGGGGATGTTTCTTTTTTTTTCAGACAATAGATGCATATTTACCTTAGATTTGCTGGTGATTAGTTTCGACGCAAAATTCACCCTACGTTTACATAATGAATCACTCCTAGTAGTGCCTTTAGCAGTTTAATTTGTTAAACGTTGTTTTGTGCCACATTTTATTAAGATTATCCTAGAATTATGTGGATGAAACTAATGAGGGGCCCGAAATAAATGCGGATTAAGCTCGCAGCAAAAAGCTTCGGGTCTGCATTGAAGACCGTTTAAAAGCAGCAGATGTGACGTGAAATTGCGTAACGCTGTAGTTGGTAATAAACGGTGCATTATATAATTTGAAAATGTAATGAAATTAACTTCGCGCTGGCATAAATTGTGAAATTAATCTTTCTTCAGTTTCTCACTCCAGCTAATATTTCGTTAAAGCAGGCAAATGGGATTATGGTAACATATTTCTTCATTAACATAACATAGGCATTATTAAAAAGAAAATTCAATTTAAGGAGAGAATCTAGCTACCAAACTAATAAAACAAAATAAATATGATTGAGAAAACAAGTAAAACAAATTCATAGGCAGATGTCGCTTTAAACGTTACAAGTGTGATGCATTGTCAGTTGTAGGAGAGGAAGTTTGTGCAAATCCCACTATCTGGACGTACTTTCGAGATTTATTCCTTTTTCGTGTATCTAAGTATTGTATATTGCTTAGGTTATGCTCGTTGTAACTATGATATCTTCTCAGTTTTCGCTGCACTGTAAATATTTTCTCCGGAGATCAAAATATGAGATGATTTTTATCTCCGAGTTGTTTGAATTCAAGCGAACTTTTTCCTCGGCCATTCTCAGATTTAATTTAAAAGTCATCCGAATAACATCGGGTAAATTATTGCTTTTTGTCAGCAAAAGCGCGCACGCAAACATGTAAGTAATATGTTTTTAATTACGTACTCCTACATTCCATATCAAACAATCTGGTTGTGTACTTTACGAAAACAGAATCGATGTAATCTCGCCAACTTTTCTTCCGATTATTAACAACGACGTTCGGCCGAAAAGTTTCGAGCTTCAGGCTTTAACGCGAGCGGCCCTTAACAATTTCGAGATAATCTGCACGAACATCTACAGAAACACAAACTGCGTTGCGTAATCTAATCCTTTTTGCATAATAAGCAAAAGTAAAGTCGAAGTTTTCCGCTTAAAATTATATCTTTTGCAGTATGTTTTGCGAAAGTTTCGGGAAACTCATTTATCGTAAACGCTCCGGCTTAATTAAAACCATTCGACATGCATTTAATTAATTAAACACCCTGCGAAAAAATGGACGGTTTGTGTCTGCACCGACGAAAAAATGCGGATATTTTGACAGATAAAGAATGCGAGCAAAGTCAGAGAGATTCAGAATAAACTTGACAACCGAATTAACATATTTTATTAATATTCTATAACATATCTTTGATCTTGTTTAATTGTAGGGAAATTACTTTACGATTTGCATTAATTATAATACGTTTTAATTCGCTTCTATTCCGGTAGTAACACTTAATGTTTTTTGTATAAAATAAGGAGCGAGCGTGTTTTTGAATATTCAGTCTCTTAATCTGTAAACAATCCAGTTTCCCTTAAATTTATAAAAGGTTTACACTCAAAATATTTACATTACGTAAGTTAAATTAATTTATAAATTATATAAGACTGCTGGGTGTTTTTGGAAGTGTGGCTGAAAGAGAATCCAGATACAATATGTAAAAATGGCAGATTTTTTTTCCTTTCTGTCTTAAATTTGAAATGAAAAATAATTTCATAAATTTTACTGAAATTTGGTACGCGGTAGTGATTTTGAACTTTTATTAGTTTTCCCACTTTTGACAATTGTGACAGCTTACCTTTAGGTGTTGACCATTAGTTCTTTTTTGTTACCAAGGTTCTGTTTTCCTCAACACTTCGGAAAACACTCTGTATAAGGGCAGGGAGTCCCTGGGACTTCAGAAAAAAATCAATATTATGAATTCCTACTTTTTTAATGTGTTTTCTATAGCATAAAATTTCAATATAGAGGATTGTTTAATAAGTTCATGCAAAGATGATAAACATAATCCCCTTTAAGCTCTATATATATATTTGCACTCTTTTTAATTCACACAAATAAATTAAAATAAAATATAAGAAAAATTTCAAATTTGGCTTAGTTTCGGAGTTATTTGAGTATGAATATAAAAATCTGAAATAATTTATTTAATTATAATAAGGTTAGTCTTGGAAAAAGAATTATCCACAAATTAAACTATATAATATCAATTTTAAAACCTTCAATTTACTAATTAAATGAAAATTAAAAATGAAGAACTGAAGAATAGGCTGATATCATTTTTGTACATTATGGTCCCTGTAACCGGCAATGTATTGGAAGGAAGCTGCAGAAAGTATAGACGGTAGTTTCCCAATAGAAGACATCCATCACATGTGTTTGTTTTCTCGTTCATATCCAGACGCTTCGAAAATGGTATTATTGAAAATCGCAATGGCGGCCCGCGTGTGCAATACAAAGTTGAGTTAGAAGGACTAATAGATTGTGCTATGGATGAAACCAGCTAGTAATTAGTAAATTGAAGATTTTCATATTGACATTACTTTGGTTTGTGGGTATTTTGTTCCAAGGCTAACCTTAATTAGAACTAAATAAATTATTGTAGTTTTTTATTTTCACACTCAGATAACTCCGAAACCAAACGAAATTTATTCTTTCATTTTAACTTCAAATATGATTATGTTCTTTTTCACCTTTTATGAAACATTCTGTATATCTGCATAAAATAGTTTTTAAATGGACGATTACTCGTCGTCAAAAAAAAAAACTCGAGTACCATGCCTATTTTAACACAAATATGCAGTGTGTCCCCAAAGTAAGGGATAAATTGCATAAAATGGTTGAGGAAAATGTTTCAGAGAGATACTCGGACACGTGAATTTTTATTTTTAAGTCATCATTTGAAGATGTAATTTTCAACTCCCAACCCCTCAACCTCTAAGCGCTAGCAACCCCAACTTTAGAAATTCAAATAGTAAAGTACTTCTACTTGATACCTCGTTTAATACCATTTTTTAGGTTGAATACAATAAATAAAACTTTTTCAAACTCGGTTGATAAACAACTGAAAGTGCCAGTACTCGAGCAGGTGTTGATAGGGGTCTAGCAATAAGTGATGAAAACAATTTCAAGTTGTTTCAAGTTAAATGTGAAATAGATTTTATTGACATTGTGTTATTTGTTTAACAATTAGAATAGCAACAAAGAGACTTACTGATGCCGAAAGAATTGAAATTTTAATGATGCTTGGGTTTGATAGAATTCGAATGCATGAAGTTCGTATTTTATTCAATGAAACTTACCCAACCCGTCCTCCGATATCGTAATCAACGGTAAGTCGAAAATTCGCGATTTTGGACATATACGAGATAAATTAGACAATTGGACGCCATGTTAATGGTATAGGAAAATCCACATTCAACCAACGTTGGAGTCGCTTTACATCTTAAATACGCAATTGTTTTGTTTTGTTTGAATACATTTTTTTGAATATCTCAGTTATTTATCAACCGATTTTGAAAAAGTTTTATTTATCGTATTCAGCATTAAAGATGCTATTAAATGAGGACCAAATACTTTGCTATTTTAATTTTTAGGGTTGCTAGCGCTTAAGGGTTGAAATTATGGATCATGGTCATAATACTTATTCAAACATGTTGGTGTAACACTAACTTTCATTGTGCTCATAATCTTCCAACTATGGCGTTTTAGTTAGTAGCGTAACACATCTGGCATCATTGATGTACGGTGCTCAAGAAAGAGCATCATATGCAATCTATATAGTGAAATTTGAGATAGGAGTGCACGGCAAATACCGCCAAGTTTCCGCTTTTAAGACAAACTAACCTTACTTCGTAATAGCGTTCCCGTTTTATAAATATATCGGTATAATAAACTATGGCAAACAAAAGAGAAGAAGGGGAAAGTTGGAATGCCGATCAGAAGTTATTTTTATTAAATGCAATCGAAGATAATGTGGTAGTCTTAAATAACAAAACCCAGGACGGGAAAATCTTTAAAAAAATAGTACGGGCATCTATTGCTATCAGTTACCAGCTTAAGGTTGTTGCCACAAAGTAGATCGTGTAAAGCAACAGTGGGTGTGAATGAAAGCAGTGGCTAAAAAAATATTAGCAATTTTAAGCGACAGTCAAGGCAGGAGGCGGACCACAACCAGATGAACTTAATCACATCGATTTAAAAATATTAGAAATGATACCACAAGAATTTGAAAAAGACAAAAGTGAATTCGACTGTGATGTTTCTCAGTCAGAATCTGAACCTTCTGTAAAGATTATTTATGAGGAATCTTCTACAAATATTGCAATAGTGCCAGGGCCATCAAATATGGAAGTGGCTAAATGATGTAATAAATGTGAATGATTGTTTCATGGAAACCACCAACCCTGGTGGAAGTAATGAGAGTAAGTATTATACCCTTTGTGAACGTATTTAGTTTTTGTCGGTGTTCTATTATAGAGAACGTACAGATGTATTACATATAAATATAAATAATCTTGAAAAATATATTATGCGAAAACATGTTATACGCAAGTCCCGGAAAGAATTAGAAAGCATGAGTTTGTATGAAAAGAGCATCTTCTTCAAGAAGGAAAAAGATTAAAGCTTGACGAGACACTGTAGAAATTACAAAAGATTAAATTAGAAAAAGAAATAACGATTTTCGATTTGCAAATAGAAAAATTAAAACAAAACTGAATACTCTGGTGGTTAACAATTTAAGCTTATGGCGTTATTACAGTTTCAGCTATGTCTTCACATACGTTATTGACATCTTCTTCGCTACTTTAATTTTCATCTACACTGTATTTTGTAACAACCTGCTTGTAGTATCCAAGATTAAAGTCTTCAGCTTTATCCTGCCAGTCATCTCCGAAATGTTTGCAGAGTAGTTCATTGACATTCTTCACTTTCTTAGGGTTTATTTTAACTGTGTTAAGCTCGAGCTGCTTTGGATTGATATATGAAATTTGTTTCCCTTTTTTTTACAAATGCCTTGGAGATTGTAGACATCGATTTGGTAATTCGGGTCCGTGAACCAAAATGTTTCTCGTCTTACTGAACAGTATTTTCTTAAAAGAATTGGTCTTGAAGTGAAAAGATGATGTGGGTTTTAGTACCTGTTTAAGCTCATTTTTCCAATTTAGTACAATCCAATCATGACCAAGTTTATTTACAGTTCCAACGGCCTCAAAAACATCGTAATACTCATTTACATCTATGAGTGTGTCTTTTTGTATATCACAGTTAATTTTATAATTGTTCTTTTAAAACCATCTAATTGCATTTAAAATGGCAACTAAAACCTACTACTAAACATTGCGTTTAACCATTTGCTATTAAGCACTACTAGCTCTAATTTGACTTTATGAGCAGCCTTTTTTTTAGTAGCGCTTAGTTGCAATCGCTAATAGCGCTGCTAAAATTTGGTATACGTTTATGAGGATGGCCCCATATCTTTAAATGATGATTTCATAATAGAACATGAAATGTCTTTCGGGAAACACTGTATTTGGAAAGATAATACACCCTATCATTATTAATTTAAGTTTTCCTAAAATAAATAACGTTTTATTTTCAAATCCCGCACATAGCAAAACGAGTGTGTGGCGAAACTACCCAGAGTTAGGTAAACGTGATAATTTAGAGTGTTTCTTAAATAAATAATGCCGTTTTATTACAGCGTTTCAGCTTGCAGATGCGCCTGGACCACCTAATGCCTCAAGTACATTAAGCCCTCCCTCTGCTTACATTTTGTTTGATTTAAAATTTTACGCCCGGCATTCTCTCTCTCGACTCATTAAAATTACGCGCACGGCGTTATTTAGACTAATTAAAAGCCCTACCGTTGACGACTTTCTAATTTCTGCCGAGAACGTTTTTTCAAATGAATCACTTCTATAATAAATCTCGAAAACGAGTTCTCGAGAAAATATATACGGTGGTATACCTTTCATAATAGTGAAGAGTCCGTCAAAGGAAGCGCTCTTTTGGGAATGCATATTTTTTATGCATGGATATTACTCAAACATCCCCTTTTAACGTCGAACAGTGTTCTTCAAAGATTCTCCGCAAAGACCCACAGCAGCGACGTCGGCAAGTTGATGTTCTTATAAATTTTTCATAAATTCCCCTGCCCTGAACACACACTTGTCACATATTTTTATGCTTGTTTGACGCTTGCAAGCGACCTCGGTTGTTAAAAGTCAGGATAGGTTTTTACTTCAAGTTGCTTATACCGAGCGATTTTTTAAATTTTTTATCAATTCTCGCCATGAAATCTGGACGTCATGTTTTAGTTTAAGTGAAAAGTACGTCACTGCTGTTTTACAGTAAAACTAAGACATGCCGTCCAAATTCCATGGCAAGAGTTAGCAAAAAATTTAAAAAATCACCTGGTATTATATTCGATTATAAAATTATTCACTTTCATAAAATAAAGTGATGAAGCTTAAAGCGTTAATTAGTACTTCGTGAGAGGCGCCAAGCAATTTGCGAAATATTGCTTTTATCGGCTTTCTCAGAGAGCGATTAATATAAAACTGGTAGAAATTTAGTTTTTTGTATTCTTTAATTGAATTTAATGCGATTGTATCTCACTCCATGCAGGTTTTGTTAAGATCGACGGAGCTTTTGGCCAGCGTAACTAATTCGCCTTAATAAATCCTACCTCAGAATATCAAAACTTTAAAGTGGCCCCATATTATAAGAGGTACGAATTGCCGTTCTGAAAGTACTTGAAACGCTTTCCACTTCATAACTCCTTTTAGAAGTTAATTTGTTCTAAAAGCAAACGTCCATTCTCATTTCCGTCACCCCGCCGATCTGAAGCTATCGTTCAATTTAACTTTGGAAGATATCTGGCGGCATTCTTTTCTGAAACCTTCGGAAAGATAAGGGTTTGTCTGAAGCTGATATTGCGTTTTACTTTACAGAAAGGATGACATTAAAAGAAACAAATATATTGCGCCGGCAATTGAAAATAGTTTCAAGTTATTGACGTTTTACATCATCCACGTCCTACTTTTTAGATTTATACGAAGGTATGTTCTACACTCACCGGCACAAAAAGCGACTCACTTTGAGGTTTGAGATCATTGCGACAATAAATTTTTTTATATAATTTTCGACTGATAATTGTTATTTATAGTTTTCTTGGTTGATGTACATCAAATAAGGCCAAAATTAATTAAACAGACAAGATTTTAATAAAAGTAATAAAAACTGCAAAATTGATGAAATTGTAACTTAAAGAAAAATGCAAAATTTCAATCTTCCTAATTAATTAATATCGAGTATTGCCCCTGCTAGCCTATATTACAGCCTGCATACGTTGTGGCATCGACTCCATCAAGTGCCTAATCGCTTAATAGTCAAGTTGATCCCATTCTTGCTGAAGCGCCATTGATAATTCTTCTAGGGTAGCTGGGACAGGGACGCGAGCTCTAATATTCCTTCCTAACATAACATGTCCCAGACATGTACGATGGGATTCATCTCGGGACTTCTCGGGGGGCCACTGCATTCGGTTAACACCAACAGCGTCAAGAAATTCATTAACAACTCTGGTGACATGTGGCCGTGCATTTTCGTGCATCAACATAAAATTATCGCCAATAAAAGGGGCAAAGAGTATCACATGATCTTGAAGAACATTTTCAATGTACCTCTGAGCATTAATAACTCCCCTATTTATTACAACAAGGTCTGTACGTGCGTTCGCAGAAATATCGCCCCACACCATAATCGAACCTCCGTTGAAAGATAGTCTGGAAAAAATATTACATTGAGAATACCGTTTGCCTGTCCTTCTCCACACTCTTCCATGACCATCTGCGGCTCGTAGGCAGAAGCGGGACTCATCAGGGAAGAGTACTTGACTCCACTGCCCCATATTCCAATAAACATGTTCACGAGCAAATGCAAGTCTGCTTACTCTATGCTGTGTGTTAAGCTCTGGGTCATGTGCACGTCTTCTTGCCATTAAATTAGCTTCATTAAAGCGTCTTCTGATCGTTCTGTCACTTACATGCACATCTCGAACCTCTGCAAGGCGATTTCTGACTTGAACAGCAGTCAAATTCCTGTTGCGAAGAATCGTTAGGGTAAGAAAATGGTCATCTCTAGCGCTTGTACATCTTTGACGATCTGTTCCAGGGCGTCGATTGTAAGATTCAGTTTCCAAGAATCGCCTCCACATTCTGGAGACATATGATTGAGAAGTTCCAAGAACTTCTGCAACGTAACGTTGAGACCGACCATCCTGAATCAAAGCAGTTACTCTTGCTGCATCCACTGCATTAATAGCCATGAAAACAACTTATTAATGACAAAATGTAAACAAATTATTCAGTCTTTAGGAAACGTTTGGAAGCAATAAATCAACTGCAACACGATATTGACAATGGCATAGATACTTTCAATAATTTATTTAAACAAGAGAATTTAGTTACCATGATGATCATGGCTCTCCCGATTATTGAAGATGTCCTATTCACCGATGAGCAGAAAAAAAAAATGGACAAAAAGTGTCCTCAGATAATTTATTTTAAAAAATAATAGTGAGTCGCTTTTTGTGCCGGTGAGTGTATTTCTAACCGGATGCGTAATTGCTAGAAAATGAAAGAACTTTAAAAATAACACATCCTAATTGTACAGAAAAAGCGAAGAAACATAAATTTGTAATGTTATCGGCTTTTTAAACATCCCTCGTACATAATGAAATCGGACATTTTAAATTAAATTATTTTAGATGAAATTTGTGGTTTCTTTTACAGAAATAGAACGTTAAACGCGTTGAGTTCATTAAACAAAAAGCTCTTCGCCTTCCTTGAAGTACCAGGTAAATTACTATTGCAGTCAAGCAACACGTCTACGATGGTCTTATTTAGTGGTTAGACGTAATGTAATGGAATTGTGTTAAAGTGCTTTCAGAGATTGCCTAGGTTCCTGCAAAATTATTTGCAAGGAGTCTCAAAAAAATTCCCTGTATCAATTGAAATTGAGTGCAACTACAAAGTGCTATTTATTGTGTTTTATTAATTTCAAAATATGCTTAAGTCCTCCTCGTTTGAAACGATTAGCATCACTCGAAAATGATTTGAAACGAAATTATTAAATTTACTTACGCTTTACAGAGACAAATCATCATACATACCTGAAACAAAGAATGCGAGATTAATTAAAGAATTCAAATTCTCAAATGCTTTAGAGTGTGCTTTTCATGCTCATTTCAACAAAAGCGAGATGGGGTAAAAAAATGATGGAATTGAAAACGTATGTACGAGGATATAAGCTTATTTCCCCTTGCCAAAAAAAGTTTATTTTTCGACAAATAAATAAATGTGAACGTCATGTTGATATTAATTTTTACTTCATTGTATTCGTGGCAGAGCAAATCGTTTGTTACTGAAAGTGTTTGTTAATTTAACATCAATATTTTCTACCTTACCTTTACGTTTGGCCGTCACCATCACGTTCGATGAGGTAGGTAAGGCCAGGGTTCAGGATCCTGAGGGTCATCAAACTGGCATCGGAGGAACGTGGAACTACCTCTGCGGCGACCTGCACACAGACAGAACAACCATACGTGAACCTCTTGAACCTGGTGAACTCTTGTAAAGTCTTTGTTGGTGATGTGCATGTTGTTTGTCTGTATGCAGGTCGGGCAGTGGCCAAACATAGCATTGTCTGTGTTCTGTGGGGTTTTACCTTCGGTGTCGTGTCCGCTTCTGTGTAAGGCTCTATACTCTATGTTAGCGCATGCATCGCGTTACCCATACTCTACGTATTTTTTTTTAGTATGTGTCAATGCATTGTGTGATTTGTATTAGTACTTTGTGTGGGGGGTTTGATTAATGCAGCTTAAATATATATATATAAAAAATAAAACAAAGCAAAGCGCAAAACACACAGTTAAGCATAAGAATAATATCGAAGCCAGCCAAATAAAATATACAACGCAAACACAGCTTTTAATAAGTTATTTATTAATAGACGAATTGTAAAAAAAAGATTCTTTAGTTTTAAAATCTACACTTAAATATTTATGTGGGGTTTAAAATAGAATTGAGTAAACTATCGACGCAATTGTATCCGGCGTAAACCAAGAAAAAAAGTGCAATTTTATATTAAAAACTGTAACCAAAAGAGTGATGCTTCTATGCACATTGCAGTTTCCAATTCTATGCAGAACCATAAATACGGTTTTCATATTTTTGATGTAACAGCTGTGGTAAGTGAAAGCAAAACGACGATATCGCCACTGAAGCAAAAGCAACATTCTTCGAAGCTGTGGTTTTACGTTTAGAATAAAAATTGATGTGCAATTCCAAGCCAATTTATTTCAGTGAGTAATTTAATAACCATCAGTTATTTATGCGATGGACATTCTTAACATAACAATCTGTGTATTAAAACCTATTTTTAATACTTTTAGATATTCTCGTACTTCAATTAAATTAAACTTGTGAAAAGAAATCTCGTCTGTTGAGAAAATAAGTGACCTGAATATTTTGACTTTGGCATACAAGTTGAAACTTGAAAAACGACAGAGATAGGCCATGCTGTATTATAAAATATAAGAAATAAAAGAAAACGTTCGCTTGATCACTGTACCATGTCTCTTTCATTGTATTGTATTCTAGACACGAGCTTTACATCAAAATAAAAATCAAAAGCACACGTACGTTTTCAATTTAAAGTGAAACATGTGGTATGTCTACAAGCCGAAGACTCTAAAAAACAGACTAAAAAAATAAAAGCAAAATAAAAATTTTGATGGTAACAAAAAATTAAAATTAGCTTTTAGAATTAAAAAAAAAACTTTAATATCGGAAAGAGTTTTAAGATTTGGCTACAACAATTTTAATCTTATTTGGAATGATTTCAACAAGATTTCATTAAATAAAAAAAAGTAGGAACATATTTAAAGACGTTTCTGTTAAAAAAAATATTGCTTTAGGTGTTGCCAGACTTCGGCGTTTCATAAGACATTTCAGATCCGGACCTATTTTATCTCATGTGCTTTTTAAGCAGGATTATGAGTTCTCCGATAGATCTTTTTTCATAAAAGTTAATGACAAGATTTGAATCAATCTAATCTTAAACGTTTACGTCAAGGATTATCACTTACATCAGTCTAAGGAATAGAGGTCAGTTGCACCAAGCCCTTAAGCTCAAACTTAACTTTAAGGATCACTTAGAATTTGATTTACACTGCGTAAGCTAAAAATGTCACATTATAAACACTACTTAAATATAATCTCAGCTTAAATGTTTGGAGCAAATGATCATAAGTCACGCATTAATTTTTATAATTTTATTTATAATTTTAGCATGAGCACCGTCTACGAATGACTAATAAAACGAATTTTATTACACTTACACGGCCAATGGCGTAAAACTTTGTCGTCCAAATTAAAAAGAAAAAATTTCTGGGTTGAATTGAGTTCACTTATTCATTGCTATTATTATTGCGCCATCTATGAAGGGTAAAAGGTACCATGTTTAACAAACTACCCCTTTTAGTTTCCTCGATTTTCAACTTTCAAACTTTCTTGACAATTTTGCGTCACAATAAATTCGAATTCCTCGAGAAACAAACGACTATTAGGTTGGATTAAATCAATCTCAGAAATGAGTCACTCAACTCACGAGCGCCATCTATGAACAACCAGCATAACGAATTTTGTTACAAATTATTCCTGGTTAACGAAATTAAAAAAAATCAATTACTTGCTACCGTTATTAGATTGTCTTTACAAGCACTATGAGCGTCATCTCTAAAGGCCTTGCAGATCGAATCTTAATATACTTTTAAAATTCTAAAATAATTAAACAAAATAATAATATACCGAAGGATCTTTGTTATCTAACATGTGTTAAATAAAATATCAAGTACGATTATAATTTATAATAAAGAGTACAACAACTTTAACAATTTTATGCTCCAAGATAAAATACATAGCAGCACATTTGTTTCCGTCTAATTTAAAGTCACTTAGAGTCTCGTAATTACATAATAAGAGAACAATAGTACATGATAAATCTTGCATAATAACGAGAGCGGTATCTTTTGAAAGTGAAATGAGAATCAATTTATGTCACCTTCCTTTCAACAGAAAAATGTACATCCGAGAAACAGTAGATAATGTGCGTGAAATTATTTATTTGATGGCAATTTTCTTTCAACAAAAAATAATGGCGTTGATTCATTTTTCACTTTGCTCTAAAGCAGTCCACAATCTCAAAAAAAAAAAATATAGAATGTGTTCTATTTCCAAACCAGACCAAATCTCGTACAAGAAATGGGCTAGTTTCAAATGAAATTACTAAATAAAATTAATTTTCAAGTTAGGCACCCTAGGGACGAGAAAATTAATTGCATTACACCAAAGTGCATGTAGGTGAAATACGTAAATTAATTACATAGTAGTTATTAAAACGAGAGAGTCCTATCGACGTTCACTCGCCTGCGCAATTTCTGCGGTTAATTTACGAATATGGCGGACCAGGAAACTATCTGCAACGCCAGCAAATGCAAGGCAATTAGTACTTACAGAAATTAATGTTTCATTAAAGCAGCCGTAATTTTAAGCGGAACTAGGAAATTAAAAATATTAAATTTTTCTGAATTTTGTCGCAATACTCGAATCTTCCGGCTAATACTCGCTGCACGTGTTAATTTCCCTTCAACAATTCAAGAGAAGCTGGTTATTTACTAATTAATTCCTGTTTTAATTTAAAGTCCTGCAACTGTAAGGAATTACCTCGGTAGTAGTAACTAAGCTCTCAAGAATTTTGTAATGAAATGGAATGACAACTATTGCAAAATTTTCTAGCTCCCTGGATACTAATGAAATGTAAGTTTTCGCAAGAGAAAATTATGTACTTTTAATTTTGGATTTTATATTGATTAGCATTTACTTACTATCTTTATTAAAGTTAACTTCTTCGAAAATTTTGAAGGACAATTCATTTTAATGCAGGAAATAAATTGAAATGTTTTGGAATGTAATGCATTATCGTAATAACTGTAATCTGTGAAAATAAGTCCTCAGAATTATAGGTTGTCTCACAAAGTTGCAACTAAATGCTGCTAAACATTGCAAGAACTTTCCACATATGCGAAAATAATTCTGCATTATAATAGGTTTTAGAAATTTTTTTATTCGCCGTGCAAGGCGCAAATCAGTTGCAAGATTTACAACTTTCCTTCCACGCTCCAATTATTACGTACTTTTACAAGAGATTGCCTGCTAATGCTTGTGATTTAACAGCGATTTCAACGAGAATAATTTACATAGTTCTTTGATTGAAGCAAAATTATACACTTAGATACTCTTTGAAGCTCCCAATTTAACTACACAGCGTTTCAGTTTCATAATTAATAACAACTTGGAAGAGAAAGGCTGCTTTAATAAAAAAGAAAACTAAATGAAATTATGTAACTTGCAACGATTTATTTAAATGCGAATTTCATGTTTCTCCCAGTGAAGACTTGCAGGCAAAATCTATTTTTAAAATATCAATTGAAATAAGAAAGAGAAGTCCTGGCCTAAAGCAGGTCTAAACAGGATTAAATCATTAAAGATTACGTAAGCACATCATCAATCAAAATGTGCCTTTGATATTCGTATACACGTCTCATTTTCTTGGGCGTTTTCTATGTTGGTCGTTCATGATTAATTTTGTTTAAATTTATTCGTAATTTAAAAAAAAATATTAATTGAATCAAATGATTAACGACGCGACGTTTAACTGAAAACAGTAAATAAGTAAATTAGAATCTCAAATGATTTATTACGAATTGTCGAAAATAGTATTTCGCTACGCTAATTTCCATAGGCCGATCAATAATTAAAAATCCTAGTTATTTATACGCGATCCCCATCATTTATTCAAGAGGACTACGCGGACACCGTGATGCTAAACCAGAATTTCAAATTAGGCCAATTAATGCAGTATAATCGAATTTCACGTGGAAACGGACAGGTAAGCTATGCAGATACACAGTTCGGAAACTTAATACAGAAATGGATTATCCGGAGTCCGGAATTTAATTCTGAAAGTAAGTACGCTTGGTTAATGAAAAAAAAAAAAGAAGATAACTTCCTCCTAAATACTGTTCCAGGAATATTAACTTCATTATCCGGAATAATTTAAAGCACACAAAACCGGAATTTAATTTTTCAATAAACAACAGATAATTTCAGAAGAAATTTTACATTTAAGATGTCGTGGTTTGGTATCAATGCATACTGGGTGTATTAAAATGAAACAACAATAAAATGTGGTTTAAAAATGACGAAATTTAAATTCTAATTCGATTCAATTCAAAACGTTTTAAATTTTTATCTTCGTGATAATGCGACAATATTAAAGGTAAAATAGAGAGGTCCCTGGCGCAAACATTGGTTGGCGCATTCGTTGGCGTGCATGTCGTTTCCAATTCAATTGAAATGAAAACACAGTCCGCAGATTAAATGAAATATGTAATCTAATGGGCAAACGCAACCGGATATCTGCCGTAAATTAATAATTCTCGTTTCCGGCGAGCGTTTTTAAGGCAATCGGTATTGACAATTCAGCGCGAATAAACGTGGTACTGCTGCATGTACCGTTCATCTCACATTTAAATTAACGAAATCAATGATGATAGTTTTCCAGAAATAATTAAGGAAAAATCATCCCTAAAGTAGCGACGCGTCCCTGATTAAGAAAGAGCAACAGATGAACCAAATAAATAGAGTTTTATGAATGTTGTCAGACGTGAACTTGACCTTTAAACGGAAATGAATAGTCTTTTCTTTCGTCAGTATTTTTTGGGCGGTCTCTTCAGAAATCATCCTGCACGTACTACTGTAGGTGTTTGAAAATTTTACTCTTAATTCAAAAATCTTTTGTTTTTGGCTACAGAAAGTATTATGTTCTGATTAACTGATTAAGGTGAATTTAGTTCCGTTTCGCTTTTGATAAAGATATTAAAAAATTATAACTTTTAGCTTTCACGTAAAGGATCTAGCGACCCCTAAGGTAAACGTAATTTTTTTACTTGTGTCCCACCTCTTCATAGGAAATTTATAGCATTGGTGTCCTTTAATAAGAAGTTTTCCCTTATGGTATGAATTTTTAAATTGGTCTACTTGTCTTATATGAAAGTAGGGTTGGCAGAAGTAACACGCATTATATTTATACGGACCTCTTGTTGCTAATAATTAATAGTATTGTAAGTATAAGTAGTAATAAAAGCATTCTTTCGAAAATGAAATTGTACCATAAACTAACTTAAACAAGTCAGGTGTTGCTATAAATAATTTGTTGGCGAATTGAGGCAAATAACAGAGGGCATTTCCAAACAGAAATTATTTCATATGAAAAAAGGATAATGTTGCTGTCAAACCGTGCAGAGGGTAATTGGATTTCTAGCACTGTTATACTGCGATCATGATGTGGTGTGCACCCGACCGTATATATTTCTCTGGAGACATAAATTTTGTACAATTTCGAATGTAACAACCCACACAGAAGAATGCTGTTAATTTTTTAATTCTGCACTTGTAAAACATGTCGGATTTTCAATTATTCAGATTTAATATCTTTATATTAATCATGATTGGAGCATCTTTTGAATGTAAATTTTCTCATGCCGCTCTAAAAGTCTAGGAGCTAGCAACCAGAATTTTTTAACGGAAAATTCGAGTTCCTCCGTGCTACAAAATTGGTTTCAAGCACTGACGTGAGAGACTAACTGACGAACCTGGTTGCGTGTGTAAGGAGCAGGTGGTGAAATTTCCCTTCAAATAGATTAAATAAACATTACAACATCAAAGATATTTCTTTTTTATTTCAATATCTATTGCCAGACCATTTTGAACTTGCAATGACCACGCAAGGTTGTAAGGATGCTCACTCACATTTATTTTATAATTTCAAGTATGTTTTTACTGTATATATAGAATATATTTAGAATGATTCGGTTGTTATCGACAAATCGTCAACAAATCGTAAAAAAAGATTTGTTTTATAATTACTGCTCACAGCCGGTCGCTAAAATAGGTGAATATGGCTTAACCATAGATTTCTGGTCTGAAAATAAAACCATGTAACTCCAATTTATCTATATCCAAAATTGCTTCGTTAAGCAAGTAATCTGCTTAAAAATTTTTGAAAAAAATAACTAATTTCTTTTAAACAAAATAATGCTTCAATCGATTTGGATGATATTTGGTATAGAGCCATGGGAAGTTAACCACATTTTTAGATTTTTTCTCTTTCCACAAATTCCCAAAGCTCCTAGAGCTTATCGGGGAGGGGGGGGGGGGAGATTGGCGGCTGCGACCAACTTGATATTATAATTTCTCCTTCGGCATTCGCCTTACAAACTGGGGAAACGCAGAAAACCAAGTTCGAAGAAGCCGGCATGAATCCGAACACGGTCCGAGTCATGAGAATTCTATCTCCCACATAGAACTCCACACGCACGAGGAGAGGATTCGAACTTACGCCTAAATAATTGCCCGCCAAACGTCAAGTCCGTTGCCACCGGACTGAACCATTCGGCTACCAACTACTAAATGGATAGTTTTAGTAGTTTACACTGGGTAGCTAGTGTGAAATACAGGATTGCGACTAAACAGATATTGCAATACTTTGTTGAGGTTAAGAAGATAACTTTCTTTAATTATTTTTTTGAAAGAGGAAATAGGAAAATCTATCTGGCTACAACGCATCTTATTGAAAACAGGTATACTGTATACTCTAGTATGCTACAACTTTACATCAATCTTGCGTGGTCTTAGCAAGTTTACAATGGTCTTGCAATATGATTAGAACATTATCAATAGCCATAGATATTGAATTAAAAAAGAAATATCTTTGATTTTGTAATGCTTATTTAACCTATTTCAAGGAAAGTTTCGTTACCCGCCCCTTAGACACGCAACCGGGTTCGTCAGCCAGACTCACGTCAGTGCTTGGGACCGATTTTGTAACACGGTGAAACTCGAATTTTCCATTAAAAAATTCTGATATTTCAATGTTGCTAGCGATTTTGAATTAGCTGGTTCTGTTAATAAATATCATAAATCAGTCAAATTGACAATTATTAAAATTTATTGAATTGAATTAAGCGATTAAAATGTATACCTTGCAAGAAAACCAATTATCATTTCATTATTGAAACTGATTTCCACTCTGGACCTGTAGAAAATGGGAAATGTCGATATTCCATTCTTGAATGTAAAGCACAGTTTTGATTTAGGTTTCCGAACAAAATTATTGAAGAAACTGTCTTGCATCTACAGTTTCGCCGAATTGTCGAGAAGTTCTACAGAACGGTAAGTATAATGAAGGAGAAATCAACTTGAAATTCGCAAACTGCCCAAAAAGTCGTCGAACAAGTAGAAGAGCTCGTTGCAGAAAATCCGCATTTTTCAACACATGTTTCTGCTCAAACGAATGTGTCTCACACCACCGTTAAAAGAATTCTACACCTGCACCCATTCAAAGTGTCTGCAGTTCAAGCAACTTGCTGTGAGATCACCAACAGTCGAACGCAGCATTGCAACATTTTCCAAGAAAATGTAAACAACGATAATGTTCTGGATCTAATGTCTGTATTCATAGTGCTTCCTTGAGGTTCCCTTCAATGTGTGAACCCTTAGAATGGGATTGTAGTAAGGCAGGTGCATTATGACAGTACCCATTCTGAGGGCTTCCATATTGAAGGAAGCATTAAGGAAGCATTATGAATACGGACGTAAGTTTTTTCGCTTGTTTGCATTTAAACAAACAAAATTACCGAACATGGTCTGTTGTTATCTCCACAACTTCCTTGAGGCTCCTTTACATCCTGTTAAGATAGGAATATGGTTAACTCTATCCTGCCATAGAATAATAGGGCCAGTATTCTTTCACAATACAATCAATGGTCAACGTTATAGGGAACAATTGTTGACCTCATTTTTAGAATAGGTGCATCCCGATGAATTTGAAAATGGTTACTTTCACCATGTTGGAGCAACAGCTCATACTATTCGAGAAAATTTGGAATTTCTAGAAGAGTTTTTCCTTGGCCGACTTGTAAGCTTGCCCAATAAGATCACCAGACCTCACTGCATTAGACTTCTCCATATTTAGCTTCCTTAAAAATGAGGCCTACAAAGAATTAATAATTTGCAAGAACTGGCGTGAAAATGCAAGGAGGTAACACCGGATATATTATGCAGCACATTTTTAATAATATGAAACGTCGTGTAGTTATATTACACATGCAGCAATATGGTGTCCACTTTCAACACTAGCTGTGACTTACTTTCGTTGGATTTCTTTTCAATTTCAATTCCAACTTTGCAATCACATCATCCCTTCGCAATAATCACATTTTGAATTTTGATGTATATAGCCTTGGCCAAAAATATTAGGCACCCTTAATTTTCTAATTTATCTCCGAAAATATTACTCAGAAATCTTTAGAATTTTATTATCATATAGCCGGCAACAATAGACGATAATTTAAATAATACACAGTACTTTACAGCGTTGTAAAACATGTGGCAGATGATAGTTCGCAATGGTTCATTATAATTTTGAATATCGTCATTTTTGCTGTAAAAAATGCCTAAAAAGAACGAACTTCGTGAGCATTTACATTTACGAATTCAGTTTTTGCACGAACAAGGCAACACACAGACAGAAATAGTCAAAAGTATTCAACGTTCGCGTTGTGTGGTTGCAATCTGCGTTGAAACGTTACGCGGATACTGGACCACATGCGAACCGAATAAGAACAGGTAGAAAACGGATAGCTTCAGACCGTGAGGATCGACATTTAATTCGAGAGTCACTTAAAAATCGAAAGAAAACTTCCTCCGAGCTCGCTGCCAGTTTATCCGAGGAAATCGGGAGACCGATCAATGCCAGCACGACCAGAGGAAGACTTAATGAAGCTGGTTTGAGAGGCTGTAAAGCAAGAAAAAAGCCTTGGCTTCCAGAAAAAAAAAATTGTTTGGAATGGGCTATAAAATACCAATACTTTACAGAAAAGGATTGGGCAAATGTTGTGAGGTAATATTTGCTTTATATCACTTGTAATTTTGAATTAGTTTGCATCTTCTACACTTCACCAGTAAAAGTTATACGGTGTGTTTAAAATCTACGTTTTTTTAATTAATTGTAAGGTATTTGGAACTCCTGGTGTAGCTTACGTGAGGCGGAGAATCGGTATGCGGGTATCAACAGTGAAACACGGGGGAGGCAGTGTAACGATCTGGGGGGTTGTATGACAGCCGACAGTGTAGGCGAAATGTTTGTTTGTGAAGGTCGAAAGGACTCCCACACTTACATAAACGTATTGAAAACGACATTGCGGTAATCATTTTCCAAGATGTTTGGTGATACAAATATGGAAGAAATGCTGCATCAACAAGATAATGCGCCCTGCCACAAATCTGCAGTTCCATGAAGTGGTTTCAAGAAAACAATATTGACCTCCTGGATTGGCTTGCACAATCCCCAGACCGAAATCCCATAGAATATTTGTGGGGGATTCTAAAGCATCCAGTTACAACTAAAGCACAACGTGTTATTGAAAGAATGGAATAATATTATCGCAGAGGAATGTCAAAAACTTATAAGTACTCTGCCGAAAAGAATAGCTGCAGTGATTAAGGCTAGAGGGGGCCCAACAAAATACTAATTACTTTAATAAATTATTATTTTGTACCTAGGAAATTTTATGTTACCGCACTCCAAGAGATTTTCATGATATAGGAGTTAATGTAAGGTGCCTAATACTCTTGGCCAAGGCTGTATGTTGCTACTGCCTTCCTTATTTTGGTAGTAAAGTGACACTTCGTTTTTTTTACAAGGGTAAAACAAAATAACTAGTTGAGAATCATTTTGTTCCACTCTTTGCAAAAGTAAATCCAAATGTGTTTCATTAAAGAACCAAAATAGAAACGAATCTTCTGAGGAATAACTCATCAAAATCCTTTTATTTTTGTTAATGAAATATTAAGAGCGTTAAAAATTAAAGGAATTGTTTACTTAAGTTGTAGAGAAATATCGTGCTTGATTACGTAAATGTTTCTGTTAGTTTACGTGCCATAACTACGAATTTAGAACACCTCAGACGGAAGACAATTAATCTAATTTTGTTTGTTATACTCGAAATAGTTTACGCCGAGTTTGTGTTTACAATGAGCGTTTATCTCATTGTGTACCTCTCTTCAAATTATCACAAGTATCTTTGCTTGCGCTTACTCACTTAACAAAGTATTAATACAGTCCAGTTAAGTTCGGTCCAAGTTAAATGAGAAACTTCGGAAGGGATTGTTAAGGAAGTTTCGTTGTGGAACACGTAACACATGTCCAGAATATCGTGTAATGCTGGAAAGTGCTTGCGTGTGAAATACAAATGTGAAAAATTGAAAATTGAATTAGGTAATGTGGAGTACTTTATGTAGTTCAAAGTTGCCAACGTTGCGGAAATAGAAACGACGAGTTTTGTTAATCCAGGTGCATCATACATATTAAAGTATAATTCTGATAGAGGATCGCAGTTTCAATGATTGCAATCTGAAATATTCATTTCCACAGTGACCACTTCACTTTTTAATCACACTGGGTCACACATCAAATCAATTATGTGAAACAACAAAAACACACATACACCTGTGAATACTATGACAAATGTGATTAAAATATACACTGTGCCCAACAAATCAATCAAATTAGAAATAAGTTAGTGTTTTCATAATATATTAAAAGCACGGAAGTAGAATGTGTTGCCTATTTTCTAATTTTAAGTGGTCATGATTTAAAGTGGACACCCTATACATTGCAGATAAATTTGCATCTATTTAATCCCCCTTGAAACGCTTTTAAGACATGCATGCATATTTTAATTTTGAATTCAATAAATTTAAAACTGTCCTAATCAGAAAATTTATGGCGCACATTAAACGATAAAATTCCCATACTACAAGTTGGGGTACAAATCAAGTTCGAAAAGCTCTCGTAAAACCAGGTGCTCTAATTTTAGTTTTAGTGAATAGTAAACACACGAATAAGCACAGAATGGATTTTCCATAAACATGCCTACACACAGAATATGTAGTGCATGTAAACCATTGCAGCATTTCTTTACATTTTATACTCTGTTAGACACACGCGCGAGCGCGAACCTAAAGCAAAACGTTATTAAACATCTCGTACCGAAAGCTCCAATGTAAACTTTTCGCAAGCAAAATAAATATAACACATTAAAACTGGAAGCTCGAATTTCTGTTTTAATGAATAACAAATATACGAGCGAATACTAAAAGAAATAGAATGTCAAACGGTACGAAGTTAAAAAAAACTGTAGCACCTCTGTAATCAAATTCGTTTTTCTAAATAAAGAAGAAGGTGCCTTACAAATACAGGATGTTCTTTTGTAATTGATAATTCTTCTTCTTCTTCTGTTGGAGAAGGTTTGGGCAAGATGAATTTATTTTCCAACAAAATATAAAGATTAGAGCTTTTGTAACTAGCATGGAATTAATTGCCGAACAACTGGCTTAATTGCGCCTGAAAGTTTGAAGTCAACAGATAGTCTCGGTATCATTTAATAACTCGAAACTGTGATGAACGTATTATGGCAAAGAGTCAAGTTGCTGCGATTGTGTAAGTTGTAATTTCTGAACCTAATTTATAGCGAAGTCAGGTGCGCTCATTTCCGTCGTATTGTGCCGACTTTATTGAAATAATATCGAGCCTTTCACGCGCTCGGAGTTCCCTCATCCCCTAAAGAGACGACCCAGTTTCGTCCTGACATTTGCCATTTTAATAGCCGCCGCGCTTTTCAGATATTCGGTTTAAACGACGGAAAATAGCTTTTAAAAACCAACCCCAAAGTAGACATTTTTGAATAATACTCGTCGATTTAATAAAAAAAAAGAAAACGGAAATGAATGCAGAATACAATAAGAAAACTAATTAGGAAATAAATATGGACATTCGGCTCTACAAATTTTAAAATATTCCACTGCAAAAACTGGGTAAATTAAATTGCAATCCACTCGTTTGATTGCGTTTGCAATCGCACTTGATTAAATTGTCCATCTGTATTGCATTTGATTATTAAATGCAAGGTTCGTTGGATACTGAAAATTACAATACTTTTGTGAATTGAGTGTAAAACTATATTTGTAAAATTGGCACCGAATAAGCAGCACACAATATCGTTTATTCATATTATTTTTTAATCTCTGAAATTGAAATTCATATTCATTCCTGAATAATTATTCCTTTTTTTTTAGTTGCAACAAAGCTTGATCAGAATAAAAACAAACTGAAACATATTAAACTATGTTAAATAACACATCATTGAAAGTTTATGAATTAGGAATTTAGAAATACAATAAAAAATGAAGATTTAAAGATGATAATAATAAATAATATTAAAAAAATAATTTAATGGACACCCATCAAAAGTCGGACGAAGCAAAGGCTCATGTTGGGATGTTACCAAGTTACCAACCATCTAGAAAAAATGGACGTATTTATAGGAAAAAGAACCGACGAAGTAATAAGAAAATAACTGCATGGAAACGCATAGGGAGTAAGGTTTTCAAGTTTAGATGACAAGGTTAAGTTAGCAATCATCTACAAAAGATGAGAATTTTGGAATGGAAAGTGAAATTGAAAAAGTGGAGACAAATTGTTGAAGAAAACGCAAAACAAAAGTGAATAAGGAAGAAGAAATTACAAATGAACTGATCTTGCAGGGTATTTAGAAATAAATATATGAGAGGCAGTCGCAAGAGCTACAACAGCGCATAGATTTACCAAATAATTTGAGGCAGGTAGCATGTCCAAGAATTATCCTGGATGAAGTGATTGAATTATTAGGGATACTTCGACTTAAAGAAAGAGAATCAACTCTTATTAAATTTCATGTCAAATCAAGAGGACAAAGTTGTCTATACACACATAAACATTCTTGGGATAAATTGTTATTCTCTTAATCGGTGCTACAATATGGATAAAGTTATACCTGCGAAGTTGTAATGCTTAACAAATTTAGTGTTATTGATATCATTTCCGATTAATAAGGTGAAATAACTTGAACAGCAGTCAAATTCTTGTTGCATAGAATCGTTAGAGTAAGAAAATGGTCATCTCTAGCGCTTGTACATCTTTGACGACCTGTTCCAGGGCGTCGATTGTAAAATTCAGTTTCCAAGAATCGCTTCCACGTTCTGAAGACACATGATTGAGAAGTTCCAAGAACTTGTGCAACGTAACGTTGAGACCGACCATCCTGAATCAAAGCAATTACTCTTGTTGCATCCACTGCATTAATAGCCATGAAAACAACTTATTAATGACGAAATGGAAACGTTTGGAAAACAAAAAAATCCATTACAACACAATATTGACAATGGCGTAGATACTTTCAATAATTTATTTAAACAAAAGAATTTAGTTATCATGGTGATCATGGGTCTCCCGATTATTGAAAATGTCCTATTCACCGATGAGCAGGAAAAAAATGGACGAAAAGTGTCCTCTGATAATTTATTTAAAAGAATAATAGTGAGTCGCTTTTTGTAACGGTCAGTGTAGCTTTCCAGTGAGTGTAAGTTTGAATTCACGAGTGAGCGTAGCTCACGAGTGAATGAAATTTACAAGAACATGGAAATTTACTTTTCTAACGTGTAGATCATGCTATCTTTTCGTGTAGTTGACATTGTGAGAATGTCGAAGAATAATAACATGTTATCAAGCATTTGTTGACATAGTAACAAGACATATAAGCAAGTAAATGATTTGTGAAAAACGTTCATCTAAAATGAGTCAATCAAACGAGAAGAATGAAGAAACTTTACAATTGCTGTCAGAAACAGAGTCAAGTTTATTATCTAAAAAGTCTAAAGCAAAGTACGAGAAAACTTACCATCAGTTCTGTGGCTGGAGAAATGAAAAATGTGCAAGGGGCAAATGAAGATATTCTAATTGCGTACTTTTTGAAAAGGTTTGCTTTATTTATAAGATTTATTAGCACTGATTTTTAAATATTCTTAGGTGAAAACTCTTAAAGCTTCAACACTATGTCAGTGTACTCGATGCTGAGAAGTACTTTACAAATAAATGAAAATATGGATGTTTCTGCATATAAAAAAATTGCTGGCTTACGTGAAGCTTCAAAATGACGGTTATGTGGCAAAAAATCGAGAATTCTATCGATGAATAATGTGAAGGACCTTTTACAAAAAGCTCCTGATGAAAATTTTCTGATGAAGGTAGTGTTGGTAATTGCTTTGCATGGAGCTTGTCGGGCGGAAGAATTCCGTTTACTAAAAGTGGATGATGTAGAAGAAGATTGCAGCCATATTTTGGTCATAACATTACATGACACGAAAACAAAGAAAAAACGTGTCTTTACAGTTACATTGGAAGATGGAATAAACGAAATTGAGCTTTACAAAAAGTATATGAATTTGAAATCCAAAAATGTGGACCATCGCAGACTATTTATATTGTATACACAGAGCAAATGCACAAAGCAACCAATTGGTATAAACACCTTCTACAATTTACCAAAGAGAATTGTTGCGTACTTAGGGCTACCGGAGCCGAACAGCCTCACAGGCCATTGTTTCCGAAGGACATCCGCGACCTTTTTGGCCAACAGTGGAACTGCATCCAAGTTTTGAAGAGACATGGCAGCTGTTACAGAAGCTGTTACAGAAGCCTACGTCGAAGATAGTATCAAAAACAAAGTAAAAATTTCAAAGAAAATTTTTTGTAATTCGACTGAAAAGCAATCTTCGATCTTTGAAACGTCAACATCAACAGTAGCAGCAAGTGAAGTAATAAATTCTAATTTGTCAGTGTCTGCGTTGCGGTCAGTTTCCTCATCTTCTGGTGTAATATTTAATAATTTAATTAATTGTTCATTTACAATTTACGCTAATAAATAAAATTAATGAAAAAAGTGTTGCTAACTGAAATCATGAAGAAAGGTGAGACTTTTCTTCACGATTTTTGATTAACAATGTGTCACTTTTCTGTCAACTACACGAAAAAAATGGTTGTCCTATGTTAGGTCACAGTTATTTATTTTTCGTCTGTTAGTAAATTCTGATGTACATATGATTGATATTCTGATTACAAGTTATGACTAGTATTTTCCTACCAACTGCGGTGAATGCTCGATTTAGAATGTAACCGACGTTTTATTTGCGCATTAAATGTAACAGCAACAAAAAAAGTGTAAAACATACTGACATAATAACAAATGACATCATAGATAATACAAGCTTTATTTACCGGGGAATATTGGCAAGGCTTTATGAACATCGTTAACCCATTTCCTCCAGATAAGCTTAATATTTTAGTGCAATAAGAAATTCAATTATTTTCACACAAAAGAACAAAGGATAAAAGTTGCAAGTATTAAAATACTAATTTTGAAGACATCAGTAACACTTTTTAGAGTTAAACGTTCTAATACTGTTTATTTTAACAGCAGAAACGAATGGACTCAAGGGAACACCGAAAAAGAATTAAGTTAAGAATTAACTTTTAAAGAAGATTTTTATGTCCGTATGTATGAACGAGAGTATCTTCTCATTTGATTCTTATTAGAAAAAATGTAATGGTCTTTTTTATATTTAATGAAAAAATATGCAGCAGGTCATTTCTCTCTCCTCTATAAAAGTATTTCATTACCTTAGAAGCCCCGAACAAATGTAGAAAGAAGTCCATAAGGAATACAAAAGCCTTTCTCCAGTAAAAAGAGATTTAGTGACCTCTGGTGTAAGCGCGAGCAAACCATCCAAAGAAAGCCTGCTTCATTATTATCCCCGCGAATATAATATATTCAGGGAATTATTTATTTGCAGAAACGCCCACGAACATGTTGGAGGCTTCGCTTCTAAACAGCTTTGTTTCAAAGTTTTATCAACTAAGTACGAACGCTGAAATCATAAACAATGGATTCAATGATGTTTAGTGTAACAAGAACGCCAACTAAGAGCCATATTACATTACACGAAACATTTCAAAGGGTATTCGTTTCGAACATGACAATCACACGAAACAAAATTATTTAATTAATCTAATAAATACTGATGTTATTTTCACTGGGACTTTACAGATAAATCATCCGGCATGAAGTTTCTTATAAAAACGTTGTCAAAAAATATTAGGTCGCCAAGAAAAACAAAAACCAAAAGTAAGCTGAAAAGCGAGGCGAACGAAGAGATAACAGCTTTAGATGGCGGTGGAAAAACTAAGGTTTGTATGTAGCGAAACGTGAAAGTTTGCGACACGAGAAGGGCGGAGGAAGAGCAATAATAACGACCCTTATCATCCTGCGCGCTGACTGATAAGCGACGGAAATGATTCCGCCTGGCAAGGCATCTCGTGCTTCTGCCTTCCGAGCAATTACAATAACGTTTAAAGTTGAACGTGTAAGCTGCCTTAACGCAAAAATATTGCTGTATGATGAGTTCTTATATTTTGACACGGAAAAATCAAAAATAATAAACAATCGAAGTTCTGGAATTTATTAATTCTGAACAGGTTTAAAGTTGGGTTTCTTCTAGACGTTAGTCTCAGATCATTAAAACACAGCAACGAATTCCGACTTGGAAAACACCAGCTTCCGAAAGGAAGGAGGATGATTGATTTACCCCCTTCGTGATGAAATAGTGCCTTTTTAATTTCCGGATACATAATTCTTTGTTCCCAGCCCTGAAGCAATCTTCAATAAATCACGTGCGCTGCCACCAATACACATCTTATACATAAAATTCCGGATCATTGTGAGTCTGTGGTATAAAGGGGTGGAGACATATATTGAATATTATTGATGTTTCGGCAGATTATTTCCATAAAACAAAAATACTAACACACTCTTTAAAAATAACTTACATAAATTAATACGTTTGGAAGATGTTAATTCACAAAGAGTATCAATTTAAGATGTATTTCGTTTAATTAATAAAAAATAAAATAAATTCAGTGTATATTAAAAAGTTAATAAAAAAAGGAACCACTGCGACTTAATGCATGAGGGATCGTAAGAAAGTTTCTCAGAAGTTGGCTTGAAAAATTGAAGGAGATTTTCAAGTTTTACGTGACGTTAAAGTAAGCACCTTGTAACTTCCGCTTACATGACTTTTATAAACTAGTAAGTCTATGTATATGTGAAAACGCTCTGGCGTACCGTACTTTCAAAACTTAAACAATATCCTCCATTGAAATGTCAGATGTATTAATAATAACTTCCTGCAGAACATTATTGGGTTAACCTTTCGATGCGGTTATGCTATAGATCTACGTCAGATAGGTAATAAATTTTTAATGGTCAAATGGCATGAGAAGCGTAAAAATATGCCTTGCTTTTTCTGGTTTCAATAAAATTTATGTAAGAGTAAGATTCGGTTTCTATTTTCATTTGTTCATAATCGATAAAAAGAAGGAAATAACTTAATGGTGCATTAGGATTGTTGATGTGATGAAAAACTTTCCGAGAGGTATTTTGCTGTACACACCCTTTCTACTCGGACGGCAAAGTTCAACTAAATCAGTAATGCACGATTTACTTAGCAACTGGTTCAGTATTGCAACGTGAATCATAATATAATCCTTTTTCTTTTAGATGAGTGCTAGTGATTTAACTCAACTAACAAAAGACAATAAACACCCTTTATAATGCATATCCGGTTCTTTTGAATATGAAACAACACATAAAAGATATTCATTTCAATGAATGCGCGCCTGAAAAAAGTGAACACGCCGCCATGAATAAATTTTGAGCCGCTGTACATTATTTTGCAGGCACGCTCTGAATACGTATGTGAAATAAGGCCATATTATTATTTTTTTTGAATGTGTTTTCTACGAACCCCGCCGCATTACACGAGAACATCAAGAATGAGATTCAATCTTTCTCGACGCTGAAGTATCTGAGTTCGAGATCGCTTTAGATACTTAAACGTTACCATCAATTTCTCCCAGTATATTTACGATCAAAGTGTGATATGTCACGCACTTACATCGTGTATTGTGCGCATACAATTCCAGACATGTCCAAATCAATCATGTAAAGCTTGAATTTCTAGTTCCTAGCTTTTAAGCTATCCAAAGAATAATTACTGCAATTTTGTTTGTGGAGACTTATCTGGAAGCAAAGTGACACCAAATACAAGAATACAAACCCCCTAATGGGTATCAAATGTCTACAGGCAGTAAAATCAAATTAAAGCATTAGAGCTTTTGAAACAATGCCCCCCCGGTTCGAATGGATTCACTGTGCTATAGACAGGATTAATCGGAAACACGTCAGCCCAACGTCCCGGATAATTACAAAACGCAGGCGAACGATGTTCGGTGTCACGCAATTATACAAACAAATATAAGCAGGAAACTTCGAATGTAGTTAAATAATAAATTTGATGACGCGTGCACCGAAATTAGTGACATTTAGCTTTATTCATAACTAATGACGAAACAGCTGCCGGCATAAATTGAAGAGAAACTATGGGTGGTGGCGGTAGCAAAGTAGCTGTAATTTTAGTGACGGGCCAGATATAATAATAAAAGGTGCGTGATAGAGCATCGGCATGTTTGTGCATTAATAAATCCCAGGCTTTGAATGTTTTAAGCCATAGCAAATGACGTTACGCTGTTACTTTTCATCGTTACAATTATTTACACGATGATTCTGAAATTTCATGGGCGAAAAACTGTGACTGCTAAAATTACTTGTTTTAACGCACGGAACGAAATGTATGTTGTACGTGCTTGTTAGTAAATGCGTCAAAATATTATAGCCATGATTACATCCGTTGCAAGTGTCACTGGTTTCCACTAATTAAATTTATATTACGTATAAACATGGAACGTGCATTTTTGGATTCATGTTTTACGAGGATAGGCATTAATAATTCCAACTTAATCAAAGGATCAAGATCGTTAAAACCAATCCCTCATTATCATTCAGTTTAATGGTCCCAATATGATTGGGATAACTACTACAGTTATTACCCATGGGGTAAAAATGCATATTCGAGCTATTGTTATCGTTTGAAGTAATCTACTCAAGTCAGCTGAGAAAAAAAAGCTTGATTTAAAACTCTCTTTGTTTATCAACAACGAAATTACCTTCCCGGAAAAATCGTCTGTGAATGAGATAAATAATAGTGGTCTTAAAGTTCTACCCTATCCGACTCCTTTTTCTGATCTTCCAGGTCTATAACTTCTACAGTGTCTTTCAAAAAGTGTGCTACAAGAAAGCACAAAGTTTCGGAACACATAGAACAAAATGGAATAATTGAGAAAGAAGAACAAATTTCGTGTTTTCGTATTCATATTATTTTGTCGAACGCTTTAATATCTCACCAGTATTTCCTAATGTAGTGTGATTCGCAATTGCGACTTTTTTATTTTTGAGATCAGAGATTGTAAGTTCGTATTTAACTATAACCTTTAATTCCGAGTGACTTATTCTTAGAACGTTTTCTTATACCTTGTAAAACAAGTGACGTGTTGCCCCTAACGGCCCACACACCACCATCAAATGTTAAGTGAACATTTTAATTATTACAGAAAACGACCATTATTTTGAAAGACGTGAAGATAAAGTCGCTCCCCGTGACTTTAATTCTTTTTAATTGAGTTTAACGTGTTCTACTTGTGACGGGTAGTAGTTGGATTCTCCGTGACGTGAAGCGTTTTGCGTCAATACATTTTTTTAAAATAAATCCCTTTGTATTACGAGGTTCAAGGTGAATTTATTGAGAATAAAAAACACAGTAATATTTTATAGAATTTTATTTTAAATATACTCCCTCCAGCAATGACACACTTGACTATTCTTTCTTTCCACTCCACAGAGGGCCCGATTAAAGAATTTCTGGCCAAAAGTAAAAATAAATCGAATTTTTCAATTTCCATGAAACGGGTAAATAACAAGGGATTAATTGAGGATTAACTTTTTCTTCGAAGGACAATAGGTCATAATTTTTATACCTGATCCATTTACTCTTTGTAACTAGAGAAGCAAAAACGTGTTTTTAGTGAATAGTTGTGTGCTCTGAATTCTCAGTGCTTTCTCTTCAGTGATTTTTTTTTGAACTTTCCTTTAGTGAAGCAGCCATGTCCGATATAGAGAAAGGTAAGGGGTATATTATACATAAATTATTGACTTCATTTTCTTTATGGTCTATAAGTTAGAGCCGATCGTTAGGTGCAAGGTTTTAACTGTTGAAATTAGGTAAATCTAATTTTAACTTTCGTATTACATTTTACTCCCGCAAACTTCCGCCGTGATTTTTTATTTTCTATATTGAAAGACGTGTCCACTCCATGTTCTATAAAATTTCAGCTGCCGGTAGGTGCCGTTTTTTGGAAAATACGGCATTGAATATAGAGGGTCGCTTTTATGTATGGAAACGGTCGATTATTTCTTAAAGTAAGATTAGCTAGCGAAAAATGTTAAATACAAAAGTTTTAGGGCTTTAAAAAATCTATTACAATAAAGAAGAATTAAGTATACAGGATCAGTCAAAAAGTCGTAAGAAAACAAAGTTACTTTTTTTTAAATAGAACACCTGTATATTATGCGATATTTCAAGTCTTCTCAAAATTATAAAAAGAAATTGTATAGCATATCACATACCTAAACTTAACCGTATTCGAGATGTCGAGTTACCTTAGAAATTAAAATTATCGAATTTAGGGACGAGGGGAAATACATTTTGGAAAAGTGGATCCTATCGAGATTATACTCAAATTAAAGGTCTTTGAAAGGAGATTCACAATATCCAAAAGTCGATATGGAATATGGTTTTACCTATCTATATATGTATTGCAAATTTTAGAATTTTACTCTCATATTCACTTTGACCTCCTAAAAACAATCCCATTTTAACAAACGAAATGTCCACACTATTTTGCATTAATTTCCAAAGTTTCAGAATTTTGACCAAAAATTGTTAATTCGGGCCACTGTGCATTGTTCAAAAGCTCCAAGCCAATCATATTTCAGAATACCTTCAAAATAAACGTGAACTGCGGCATCAATCTCTTCTTCTGACGAAAACCTTCTACCCCGCAAATTCCTTTTAAGCCCGAAAAATAGCCAAAAGTCACACATTGCTAAATCAGGTGAACATGGCGGATGTTCTATTACTTTTATATTTTTTCAGCCAAAAACTGGAGACTTGAAGCTGGAGTGTGGGACGATGCATTATCACGGTGCAACATAACTCCCTTGTCTCTAACTCTTTTGACCACTTCAGGCAAATATTTTTCAGTGTGGCATTTAGCTGTAACTGTCTTTTATCCATCTAATTTAATTGCCTTTACTAGGCCTGTACTGAAAAATACCGCATAGATCACTTTTTTCATAGCTCGCTGCTTCTTGGTCATTGTTGGAGTTTCCTCATCTTCTTTTGGCGGATACGTACGCCCAAAAAGGGAATGTAAGTTTCGTCACCTGTCACTATTTTGGAAAAAAAATTGATGTTCACCATTATTTAAGAAATTTAAAGTTTCATGGCAATTTTTTACACGCTCTGCTTTTTGGAAATCAGAAAGGTGATACGGTACTAAACGACCAACCATTTTTTTTAAATGCAGGTGATCGTGTATGATTGTTCTAACAGCTGAGGATCCAATCTTGAGTTGATGCTCTGTTACTGCATAAGTGGTTTTATTGTCCCCTTCAAGTAATTTTTTAACAGTAACAATGTTTTTGTTGGTAACAGCCGCATGAGGACGCTCTGCTCATTTTTGATACTGAACAGAATTCCTTTCGCGTTCAAGGAAGGCGCTTGTTCACTAAAAACCCAATCTAAACTTTTTCTGCAATCACAAGCGCTTAAACCTTTTTTAAAATCATAACAAATCATGATTCGAAAATGCTCTCTGGTTAATTCCATTTTTTTACTTGTATATCACTTTCAAAAATTAGTAACTTGGGTTCTAACGAATGTAACTTCAACAGCTACTACCGAACTTACAAATACTCGTCAAACAAATAAAAACAACTTTCAATATAAATGGTTCATTAGAAGAAAAGCCTTTAGTGATTGCTAATAAATTTAATACGTTTTTTCAAAATGCTCCGTTGGACATTATTGAAAACATTCAATCGCTTGATAACTTCACAGGTAATAAGCTTCACAAGCAAACTAAGACTATACATTACAATCTATTTGTTTTTCCGTGTACAGAAAGAGAATTAGAGGTAATTTTCAAAAAATAAAGAATACACACTCATCTGGACCTGATGACATTTCGTGTTAATTTTTGCGTAGAATATTTCCGGTTGTTTTAACTCCAATGACGCAATCAGTAAATTTATCTTTTACCAATTGAGTTTTTCCTCAAGTTTTAAAAAAAGCTGCTATCACACCGATTCATAAGAAAGATTCAGCGTAAACAATTAGGCCAATATCCTTAAATTCCTCTTCTTCTTTATTGTTGTCCAAACTGGAATCGTGTGGCATTCGTGGTGTTGTTCGGGATTGGTTTTCTTCGTTTTTAAGTGGACGCAGTCAAATGTAAAAGATAAATTTTTAGAAAACAATAAATCGTTAATAAAGGTAGCTTCTTGGCCGGTGAAATTGTGTAATAAATTATCTCAAACGGATACTGGAAAATTGCACAAATGCTCAACGTTTCACTATCACTTGATAGCTTCGTCAGGAATGAAATTAGAAATGTCAAAATAAATAAACAAGTTGTCAAGTAAAACAGTAAATAAAGTTGTTAAGGGAAACTAAAACTGAAGAAACGATTTTTTTTTAATTTTTAATTTTTTTTATAATATCAGATCTATATCTTACCTAACGAATCTAGAAAACTACAAAATATGTCATTTAAGTTAACAAAATCCGTACGTTTGTTAACAGAGTACGATGACATTTTAATTTTAAATTGTACTTGTATTATACATTTTATGTCTATATTGTACTGCTTTGACTTAGCTTGTATCACATGGTGATCCTTGCGGTGAATAAATTATTATTATATTATTATTATTATAACTAAACGTCATGTGACAGATAAAGAGGTGCTCTAAGTAACAGTGTATGTTTTGTTCTTCACGGCCTACTAGATTTTCCTATTCTCAATAAATTCAGCTTTACCCTCGTATTCCTGTATTGGACGTGCATAATGAGAAGCCGCATCATCTTGCCGTACCAAATTCTGGGATCAGATGAATCGTTCTACTGTATTAGGTAACAATATTGCTAAAGCTGTACACTTTTCGTAAAGACACTGTACACTGGGTGATCTTCAATAGACCGCCAAATAATAATCCGTACAAGAATAGAACTCACAGATAATAGTTAAACTGGTAAAAAAATATATTGCGTTCGTTAGTTCTCAAAAAATAATTAATCAAAAATTTTAACCAAATACACCATACTTCACCGGTTAAAAACCAGCAGTTATAGGAATGAAAATAAATACAGTCATAAATATCTTATCGTTTTATGGCTGTTGCGGCGAAAAATCGAGCCTTCAACGGAATTCAATGTAACCAGCTGAAAGAAGAGCTTTAAAATATTTAGTACAAATTTTATAAAATGAGGATAACAGAGGTTTACAATTTGATCACCAAGTTTATTTCCACTAGCACTACAAACTTTGTTTCACGTTAAGTTTGGCCGTTTGCGTCCGAAAAAAATTATTTGTTTATCTCAAATAGGCAGTTAGTTTTTGAAAAAATAAATAAATTTCACCCGCTTTTAAGTAAGATTAATAAATGTGAAATAACAAACGGATGGCTTTACAATAATGGCCGCAGATGTTTATAATTTGTGATTTTATGGTAGCTACGCTCATTCAAAGCTCCACCCCTATGTATCGTTTAATGGCCTTGTTCTTGTGAAGTTTAGTAATTACTTACAATCAGACGGAAGTGTACGCAAAATGAATCGCCTTTCGATATCAGAAAAAAACCGATATGGTTTTATTATATTAAGAAATGCACATCGCGCTCATCGTTTGTGGACCGAAAAATTTCCTTCACGACAAGTGCCGCATAGGAGCACTTTTATTTCGGTGGTGCAGCATTTGCGTGGTCACGAACATTTTCGTCCTGCAAATGGTCGTGGCACAAAGACAGCTCCACGACTGTTGGATGCTGAGATAAATATTTTAAATACTAGAAGATTGGCATACACAGGGCTGATGTTTCCCAATCGACGGCTTGGAGAATTCTCCGTCAACAGGGACTGCATCCATACCGTGTACAAAAAGTACAAGCATTACAGCTGGGAGATGCAAATCATGGTGCTAGGTTTTGTCAGTGGATATTAAATAAAGTTGACCAAAACAACGAATTTTTAAACGTGATGTGGTTCACCGATCACCGGGACGGCGTTCGAAACTCTTGTCTATTCTACCCCAGTACATAATGTACAGAAGTTGCACGAATGCATCGAATATGCTGCTGAAGTGATTCGAACGTGTAAGGGAAAACTTGAGAGAACGGGCTATAGCTAGCATTGATAATAATGGTCTTCAGTTTGAGCATCTGCTTTGACAGATAAAACCAGAATTTTAAAATTATTTATCACAATTATTTTTAATTTATTTCATAGTACGACAACGATAATTTAAAGCATAAAACATCCAGCATACGAGCGTAATGCAGTGTTTCATGTTTTAAATTGTTACTGGGGTACTGTCTTTTGTTGAAACTGATTTTAGTCGGATCTGATTTAAATGTCCCAGCGGAGTGACGTTCGGAGGTCATCGTCTTCGTGCTAATAAATGAACAAATGCTCGGATAACTTTAAAAGTTTGAGGCAGGTCATTACAGCGGCGTTCCCTCTATTAAATAAGCTTCACGGTTAACGTTTATAGTTTTATTGCTCTGGGTAATAACACAATAAAACGTACGAAAATACCATATCATAAAACTTACGATTGCGACGAACTCCATGCATATTAGCGTAACGTGCTTCTTGGGGTCTTTTTTAATTAAATATAAATTTTCCCAAAGAATTTTTTTAACATCTTTCTCATACCTATGATTTAATTCCTTAAACTTAATACTTAATACTTTATTAACCTGCCCAAAAAAAGAATTGTTTTTTTTTTTTCATTTTTATTTTAGGCTCCAAACAATTCAATAATATTTAGTAATATGTAACGCGAATGTTTATTTCAATGGTTTAGTGATGAATACCAGAATTCATAAAGCAGGCTCTATTTATTTATACATATGTCACTGCGTTAACATGCGTTTCCTTGACCGAAAAAAGAACAGTTCCCACTTAAATTTTATTTAATATGAGAATGATTTGATTTTTTTTTAAACTACAATACTTTACGAATACTTCATTTGGAAATTCAGAGACAGAGAAAAAATATCAAAATGTGTGTGTGGTTATTTCAACATCCGACAATTTCACATTAATAACCTACTCACTATCGTATAGCTTTTATGTTACATTTCGACAAGCATTTATATTACATTAACCAACCCACATTTTGAACGCCCACGTTGAATACGTGGCCACCTCATAAAAACCAGATCATCCCAACTTCACGCGCAGTCGATAATAAAATATTGATCAAAATCGGTGGGACACTTAACAAAGGAAAAGTCTGCGTATTTAATTGCATTAAAATATATGTGCACGAATAAAAAATCGCTTTTCATTTAGATAGTATTAGGCAACATCATTTTTTTATATCAAAAAGCGAGAAACTGACAACAATATTAACCTGAAATTAGGAACATGTTGAAGAGGAGGGATAGAATGAGAAAATTTTTAATTAAATAAATCAGATTATAGTCAAACGACAATAGCTTAAATAAGTACAAGAAAGAATGAATGAAGGAGTTAAAATTTTGTATTTAATAGTTTAATAATTGTGAGTAGTAATAGCACAACTAAAACTAAATTCAAATGTCATTACTATTGCTAAGGCGGAGATTAATCTAAAATCGATGTCGGTTGGATGCACTATTGTTTGCATGGATAAAGCAACTTGCGCACAACATCGACAATATAATAAATGGAGCAAAGACAAAGTAATTTGTTTTCGACGATGAAGAAATTTGTACTTGTTGCAGCAGCATGCCTAACCAATTAATTTCAGTATAAAGCTTAATTTTTTAGAAGGCTAACCTAATTTCCACTCGATGAAATAATTAGGTACAGAAAATATGGAGAATATATGAATAATCAAGAACAATGATCTATTTAAAACAATTCGTTGATTTGCATACCACTGATTGGTATATTAATCCGTAATTAAAAATGTATTTTACTGGGATAATTAACTTTTTGAGTATTGATTTTGGGGATATGATCTACAAAGTGGGGGTTGTTAAGAACCACTGGTTTCACGCCTAAAATAAAGTTACCTACTCCGTTAAATAACAAAGCCTTTCTCGCGTAAACAACGTTCATTATTCCGGAAACCACACAAAATAAGGGAGTCATTAAAAAATCCATAAATATCAAGTTCGCACAACGAAACGGGAGAATTATCTTTTCACATATTTTAACGGCTGCATAACGAGATTTCTGGCTATGGGGGTCATTATCCACGTGCGTCGTTATTAAGCCTTAATTGACCTATTAATTACACGTTAGATTAAAATACGATTGGCTTCGATATTGTGACTGCGTTTAGTTGCAACCGCACGAGTGATTAATACGTAATTGCAAATAAAACCCACTAAATCGCGTCGCTGCGTAACAGTGAAAATGAATCCAATCACAAAAAAAAACATCAAGATTTATGTGCCTGTTAATATTTTAAACCCTACAAAAATATTGTTACCTATTTTTACCTCAGTTTAAAAGTATTTAATGAAATAAAATACTAGGATATATACAATTAAAAGATCTAATTTTCTTCTTTATAATTAGTCATAAATCGACCTGTTACAAGCTTCCAAGTTTAACTTCTAATTTATTGTACTTAACGACAATGACCTAAAATATTGACTTACTATAAAGTGAAACTGATAACCAACCTCAGGGGTTGTTCACGTTAAAACTATTTAGTTTTATATTTACCTTCAAATGCAAATTTCATCTGAAAATAGATTACGTGCAATTATTTGAAACATGCAAACCTAGTTTGGGGAATTAAATACAAACTGCAGTGAAATCGTTGGGGTGAAACCACCGAGTTTGTCCTCGAATTGAAGTTTTGTTGCAAAAATAATTGACAATCTACTTTAATGGCGACATACTGAAACTTTCACAAAACGAGACATGAGCGAATTATACAGGGCAACATGCTACGTGGAATAAAATTTCCTCTTCAAAAAAAAAAAATAATAATAACAATGTCTGCGTTTCAAAAATAATATCAACAATCGTATCAATTAAATAACTTTTCTCCGTCTTTATTAAAATGCAAACAAATTCGTTCGTACTTTCACTATCTATAAGTCTACATTTAAAGCAGTATTACTTTCAGCACCAGCAGCTCAATTCTCAATTGTGAACGGCTAAGCTAAGCAGCTTTATTTGTGGCTTCCCTTCGCCGTCGTATTTTGATATTTCTTGGCGGTCGTAAATATTAGAACCGAAATTCATAAGGTGTCTTAAACGTACATATAAATTATTCAACGGCGTGTTGAATATACATACAAGTTAAGATTTATGATCAAAAAAATTATAGCATAAAATAGCGAGTAGCAAAAAACATCAAACAGATGTAGTGGAAACGTAGAATTACATTTTAAAAGAATTTGACACTGCCGTCTCCCACGCAAAAATTACGCAGCTCGTCGGATAACAAATGGCCCGACTCTGATAAAGTGTCATTCCACCATTAAGCTGAATACAAATTAATTTTTCACACAGACGAATTCCACGAGGCTATCGCCGAATAAAAATTCCGTCGCATTTTAAAATGAAAGTCATGTTCCATTAAAGAGAGGGATACTTGATACATTAGTTATTTTTAGTTGCAAATAAAAATTTCTTTGAGATTCCCTCTTTAGTATGTATGATGACTGACATGATAAAGCATGAAAGACAACGTTTTAAAGAGTTTAAGAAAAAAGAAAGTAATCCAAGTACTTAGGTGTCACAAAGTTTCCTTAGCAAGAAAAGAGTCTGAAAGAAGTTGAAGTTGATATTTTACGAGTAACGCCAAAGCAATAGTCGGACTAACAAATGCAGACACGTTTCTTGCAAAAAGAAATAAATGTACACAAGAAAGAATAAAATAAGAAGGAAAAATTGGGTCAGAAATGGAGGCAACTTTGATAGTTTGATTATCATGAGAATGGATGATACTGAACTGGTGAATTTGGAGAAATGGGCAAGAATACAGTCAGAAGACCCACAACAAAAACATGAAAAAAGCAAAAGCTAAGTAAGAAATAAACGAAGAGTGAAATAAGAAGAGATAAAAGAGATAAGACCAACTTAAGTAAGTAAAAAAAAAGACTGAAAAATAAACATTTTGTAAAAGAAACTTTTGTTTGTACGATTAAGGCCCACTTGCACAATGCCAGTTTAAATTTAAGTTGAAGCCTAAACCCATAAATCTAAGCCGAATTTATTCTTGCTATGAGAGGTATACTAATGGGTTTTCACTGATCACAATTTTTAATTGCATCGTCAGCAATAGAACTTGAGGTACTATATCGAAAACAGCGTTCCGATTCTCCATTCTTTTCCAATTCTTATTTATATGGATCATTTTCGAAAAAAATCTATTCTGATTTCTATTTCTTTTCAAGAATGGGAAAAGCAAGAAAGGAGGACATCTGAAATAACAATAGAATGGAGTGAACATTTTGTGAGAATGTATGAAATATAAAATGACAAGGCGAGTAATGAAGCTAGAAAACTGGCAAAGAAAAAAGTCTAGAAAACGAGGAAAGGAAGAAACGAGAACGAGAAGAAGTAAATAAAAAGCGAAGTGGAAAGAGGAAACAAGGTAAGAAAAAAGAAGCATAAATATTGAGGAATATCTACCAAGAAACTCAATTCCAAAGCAACTTTACACTGAAAGGTAGAAAAGTACTACTGTAAGTAATCAAATATTAGAAAGCAAACTCAAGAACCTTATATGAATCTGTGGATAATCTTCTTTTCTGATTGAAGCAAATAAAAGTACTTTTGAAAGCACCAATCCTCTGCTTCTTTTTGCTGAATTAAGCCAAAGAAAGATCTACTTTTCTAAATGAAAAGAATACTGATGGTTTCTCACTGACCACAATATAATGAGTTCTAAAACTTTATTTTTTATTTAAACTGACCATTTTGGAAACGAGACGCTCTTTGTTACTTTTAGGGTTTTGCTTTTAATACACTAACGAAGCCAGCATTGTCTTCAATTCTTTTTTCGCAATCAAATACCAATACCTAATTGGAAATATTATTAAAATACTGTAATTTAAAGTAATTGTCATTATTCTTAAGTCGCATCTATTCTTTTGGTTATTTTAAACTCACTTGGATTTCGTTTAAAACATAATTCCTTCATTATTTGCAACATATCGACGTAATAAACTTTCCTGCACTATTTGGTATAATTTATAATTAATAATTAACGAATTCAGGACAATAATCTGCTGCAGCCTTTGAAAAGCCAAGAAGCAGGCTGAAAATATATTCTAATAATTGCACTTTAAAGTGAAACAGATGTGCAGTAACATAAATACTCTAATTTGCCAAAAGTCATTAAGTTTCTACGTAAATGCGTCTGCAATGTGAATTTTAGTTTAGTTCAAAAGTTAGATACTGTAACCGTATGTCATTATTTGTTTTTAATTTCAAAATCTTTTGATTGAATATTTTTTTCGAAAAGAAATGACTCGTACGTCCAAATGATGGGTCTATAAATGGAAATTAGAAAATTTTGGCATTGAAAAACAAGCAAAATGTTTTGAGTCAACGGTTAAAAGCCTCATTCTGCATTACACAAAAACATAAAAACTCCAGTAATTTCATCAGCACAATGCATTTCGCCAGGTTTTATAGCCGCTACAAAACAAGGCTTCGAAATTTATTATATTTTCTCCGCCAAATGATTTTTCTGCATCCGAATTTAAAATCATTTCTAAGCCTACATACAGATTACACCGAAAAATAACGAACAACAAACCTCAATTTACAGAGAGTAGGATTTGAGTAGGCTCGTAACGTTGAGAAAATACGGTGACTGTCTGGTTAAAACGAAAAAAAAAAAAACAGTTTAACTGAAACGCGAGTACCATAAACAAAGTTATTTTAGTTGTAAATGTTTAGTGCACAGGATGATCTTTGACAACACGCCAAAATCGAATTAGTCAAATCTAAATCGTGCGGCCTTCAATTATTGCCGACGATGAAAACCGCTGAAATATTTTCAGGCCGTCCTACACGATACTAAGTAGAACAAAATTATTTTTAATATTGTTACAAATGATCGTTACATCCTGTTTATTTCAATGATGTCAAATTCTAATTATTTATTTATTACAAGATTATTCTTGTAAAATAATTACTTACGTAAATCAATGGCCTCGTACATAATTTAAATAGTAAACACAACGATTATGAATGGAAGGATAAGTAATCCACATAACTAATTCGATTTCGTGTGTATTTGGTATAACATTTCCCTGCAATAAACGTTTAAAAATCTAAATTTATTTCTCTCTACAAAAGCGATGGCTGACACTGCGCGGAAAATCTCATATTTCAGCTTTCGGACGTTTAATTCTCAATGTGCACATTCGTTTTCCTGTGATAACATTTTGGATATTTTTAACCACTAATATTAAACGTTTGTCAGCGATGAAATATTGATGGGCCAACGTACCCAGTGAATTTATGCAATGCAATGCACGCCTACAGTTTATTTGGCTCGGAAATATCACTCGTCACTGAAGTAACTTTTGATTCAAAAAACTCGGTTCGAGTTTTATTTATTTCAATAAATACTAAGACATGAGTGCTTCTATTACAATCGCCTGAAATCTAATCACATTGTCATGAATTCGAATTCCAATATAATAATATATAGTTCTAGTATAGTTGAACAATTGAATAAGTCTCATATACTGTAACTACACATATAAAAATTTTTGGGATAAATCGGTGTTACATATGGGTAAAGTTTTACCTGAAATAAAATAAGTATTAAAAGAAAAGATGAAATAATTTTACTCCATCAAGAATAAGTTCAACTCCCGTTTAACACTGTTGAGTAAACATACGAGGGTAAAGCTGAATTTATTGAGAATAAGAAAATCTAGTAGGCTGTGAAAAACAAAACAGGGTGTTATTCAAAGCAACTCTTTATCTGTCATTTGAAGTTTAGTTGTTGATGTTACATTCGTTAGAACCCAAGTTACTAATTTTTTAAAGTGATATTACAAGTAAAAAAATGAAATTCACTAGAGAGCATTTTCGAATCATGATTTATTATGATTTTAAAAAAGGTTTAAGCGCTTATGAGTGTAAAAATAGTTTAAATTCGGCTTTTAGTGAACAAACACCTTCCTTTAGATACAATTTACCGATGGTATAAGGAATTTGAACACGAAAGGAATTCTGTACAGCATCAAAAAGGAGCACGGCGTCCTCCTATGGCAATTACCGACAAAAACATTGCTGTTGTTAAAAAATTAATTGAAGAGAACAATAAAGCCACTTATGCAGTAATAGAGCATCAACTCAAGATTGGATCCTCAGCTGTTAGAACAATCATACACAATCACCTGCATTTAAAGAAAAATGGTTGGCTATTTTGTGTCGCATCACCTTTCTGACTTCCAAAAAGCAGAGCGCATAAGAATTTGCCATGAAACTTTAAATTTCTTAAATAATGGCGGACACCATTTTTTCCAAAATAGTGACAGGTGACGAAACTCACATTCCCCTTTTCCACGTACGTCGTGTATGGATTCACGACGATCAGGAAACTCCAACAATGACCAAGAAGCAGCAAGCTATGAAAAAGTTATGTAATATATGCGGTATTCTTCAGAAGTACTGGCAATTAAGTTAGTTGGACAAAAGACAGCTAAATGAAAAAATGAAAAAATGAAAAATGTTTGCCTGAAGTGTTGGGTAGAGTTCCAGATAAGGGAATTATGCTGCACCATGATAATGAATCGTCCCATATGGCAGCTTTAACATTCCAGTTCTTGGCTGAAAAAAAATGCTGGGAAGTATTTTACAAACAAATTCTGCATATAAAAAATTGTTGGCTTACCTGAAACGTCAAAATGACGGTTATGTGGCAAAAAAATCGAGAATTCTATCGATAGATAACGTGAAGGAGTTTTAGAAAAAGCTCCTGATGACAGTTTTCTGCTTATAAAGGTAGTGTTGGTAATTGCTTTGCATGGAGCATGTTAGGCGGAAGAATTACGTTTACTAAAAGTGGATGATCTAGAAGATTGCGGCCATATTTTCGTCATAACATTACATGACACGAAAACAAAAAAAAGCGAGTCTTTACAGTTACTTGGGAAGATGGAATAAACGGAAATGAGCTTTACAAAAAGTATTTGAATTTGAGACTCTAAAATGTGGACCATCGTAGACTATTTATATTTTATAGACAGGGCAAGTGCACAAAGCAACCAATTGGTATAAACACCTTCTACAATTTACCAAAGAAAACTGCTGCGTACTTAGGGCTACCGGAGCCGAACAGCTTCGCAGGCCATTTGTTGCCGAAGGACATCAGCGACCTTTTTGGCCGACAGTGGAGCTGACATCCAAGTTTTGAAGAGACACGGCGGCTGGCGTATTAGTGCTATTGCAGAAGCCTACGTCGAAGATAGTATCGAAAATAAAGTAAAAATTTCAAAGAAATTTTTTTGTAATTCGACTGAAAAGCAATCTTCGACCTCTGAAACGTCCACATCATCACTAGCAGCAGGTGAAGTAAAAAATTCTAATTTGTCAGTGTCTGCGTTGCGGTCAGTTTCATCATCTTCTGGTGTAATATTTAATAATTTAACAAATTGTTCATTTACAATTTACCCTAATAAATAAAATGAATAAAAAAAAGTGCTGCTAACTGAAATCGTGAAGAAAAGTGTTGCTAACGAGAAAAGTCTCACTTTTCTTCACGATTTTTGATTAAACAATGTGTCACCTTTCTGTCAACTACACGAAAAAGTACTTTTTTGTTTGTTTACTTAATTCAACAATTGACTTACAAGCTCTTTTTCTTGCAAAGTAAACGCTATTTCAATGATCTAGCGACGGTTATTTTTGGTTTCTTTTATGTAAACATCTTGTTTGCTTTTGTATAGAGTGCCTGAAGGATAAATTCTATACAATGGTTCACAAAAATGTTACAGAACAATGCTCAGACTCGACGATATTTATTTTTAAATCATCATTTAAAGACATAATTTTCAACCCCTAAGTGCTAGAAACCCCAACTTTAAAAATTCAAATAGTAAGGTACGAGGGGAGTTCAAAATATTCTCGGTATCAGCAGTAAGGAAAAGAAACCACGGCCTTCGAAACACGCGCCATGTGAACGGGCGCGTTGTCGTGAAGAAGCAACACATTGCGGTCAGTTTTCCTCGCCTTTTTTCTTTAATTGCTTCCCTTAAATTATGCAAAGTGGTTGCATAAAATGCTGCATTTATGGTTTCACCTTTATTCGTGTACTCGATCAATAAAATTCCCTTTGAGTCCCAAAACATTGTGGCCATGATTTTTCCGGCCGATGGAGTGACTTTAAATTTCTTCGGAGGGTCAGCACCCTTTTTATGCCACTGCATGGATTCCTGTTTACTTTCAGGGTCGTAGTGATGAACCCAAGTTTCATCTCCAGTCACAATTCCGTCGAAAATATTGGATGGACTGTCACCACAGAACTCTAAAAAAAACTTTTTCCTTGTTTTGTAAGGAACTTAATCACAGCGCGGGGCTCGATTTTCTTCAACATTGTCGCGTCAGTCATTATGGTCGTCTTTCACTAAGGGTTACTAGAGAACTAATGATCACAATTATTTGACATTTTGTTCGTATAACCTCAAATAATGCCAACAGCTAATGCACTAAATAAATTACCCACATCAGTCGCAAATCATCCCGATACCGAGAATACTTTGAACTCCCCTCGTACTTCTTGTGGTACCTTATTTAATAGAACTTTTTACCTTGAAAACAATAAATAAAACTTTTGCAAAGCCGGTTGATGAAACAACGAGATATTGAACAAAAATATATTAAAAAGAAAGTGACAACATTCGAGCAGGCGCTGATAGGGCTCTATCTAAATGCAATTGCAAGTTGTTTGTTATTAAATATGAAATGGAGTTTATTGACATTACATTGGAGTATGTGTTACTTGTTTGACAATTGGGTAGAAGTGAGACTTACTGAAGCCGAAAGAATCGAAATTTTAATCATGATTGGGTTTGGAGACCTATGAAGAAGTTCGCATTTTGTTCACCCAAACCGTCTTTCAATATCTCAATTAACGGGAAGCCGAATTAAGAACAAATTTCTCGATCTTAGACATGTACGAGATAAACCTAACGCCAGACGTCCATCGGCATTAGATAAAGACAAACAATTGGATGACATGCTAATGGTGCAGGAAAATCCACATTCAACCTTCATGGAAGTCGTTTCACATCTTAATACGTCAAAAAATGCAATTTACAGACTTCTTCATAAGAAAAAGTTTTATTCCTACAAAGTGCACTTGATCCCAGACCTGTCCGATGATGATTTTGATCGACGAATGCAATTTTGCCAGACAATGATGGAACTCTAATATAAATCCTGGATTCATTAGAAGTATTCTGATGAGGAAACGTTTTGCTTAATTGGTACCATCAATAAGCAAAATTGCCATTGTTGGGCGATTGAAAATACGTATTGGATGAGGGAGTGGAATACATAATATCCCCAAAGGTTAACGCGTGGACTGGGACAGTGGGTAATCGAATTATTGGATCATACTTTTTTGATGGAACGCTAGGTGGACAGTACCTGGACTTCCTCCGATTTGAATTAATTCAGGCTTTAGCAGTACTGCTTCCTAATGCAGAAGATCCTGATTAACCCTATCCCAGAACTTGGTTAAAGCAAGATGCTGCGTCTCCTCAATATGCACGTCCAATACGGGAATATTTCAACCAAATATTTCCTAACCGATGGATTAGTAGACGAGAACCTATTGAATGGTCGGCAAAATCTTCCGATTGAACCCCTTTGCATTCTTTCCTCTAGGGTTATTTAAAACCTAAAATTTATTTCGAAGACCTCCGAACATTGAGAAGTTAAAGCAGATAATTCGACGAGAAATTCGCTCAACCACCCCTGAAATGCTGGACAAAACTCAACAAGCGTTTGTCTGTACATTACGACATTACTTCGCCGTGAACGGACATCAATTTAATTTAATTTTAATATTGTTTTATTTAAAAAATATTTGTTTAGGTTTGACGTTTTGTTTCGTTTGAATACAATTTCAGTAATTTATCAACCATTTTACAGTATTTATGCGTTACTTTCGGAAAACACTCTATAATAAGAAAAGGTTTCTTTTAATTTAAAATAATTAGTTTTAAGTCGCATGCTATACGTGGTTTACGTACTAACTTTTCGTAATTAAAATTTTAGTTTCACATTAACTTTACCTGCATGAAGTACAGAACGAATTGCTCGAGGAAAACTGTAAAATGAATTTAATTTGTGCAGAACGATCACAACGGCGTAAAATGTTAGCAAAGGCAACACTCGCTGCAGCGCAAAACAATTTGATTAATGCATTTTGCTTTATACCCCCGATGTTCTTGCTTTTACATAATTACCGCAATTGTTAATTTAGTATTACATAATTTATTAGCGGACTCGAAATTAGCGGCAACCTAAAAAAAAGAGACCGAAATGTAATAAATCTGATGGAAATTAACACCGCCCGCGCGCAATTAATATTAAAACAGAAGCAATCCGGTCGGAATTAGCGGCATAAACAATTAGGGATTTATTTGCTTAAAACGTAGAAATTAATCGCAACCGCAAACCGATACTGCGGATGTTAATTAATGGCAAGTTTCTAGCAGCTTACCATTTAAAAATCGATTACAGCGAGCGGAATGACGATACTTTTCAGCGTTGTCAAAACAAATCTACGATTTTATGTGATGTAAGATGATATTCAGCATTAGTGCACGCAAAAATCGTTAGAGATAAACCTAATGGAACATCAAAAGTGCATGGTTCAATTAGTGAAATACGACAGATTTCAAATTGCACAACATCTATCAAACGTCGAAAGAATACTTTGGCTGTCGCTGAAGTTTGTTATTACAACTGCCGCAATTACGACGTATTACAAAAATAACATGACTAGTGCTTACATAATAAACTGAAAAGTATAGAATGCAAACTTCAACAGCTCTTCTCTCTACCATACATATTTAATAACATTTTCGAATTTACATTATACGCCAGCCTCTAAATAATCAATAAATCATTGGTTTCCTGATATTATTTTAAAATTTGCAAAATATTAATGGTGTTTATTAATTAAGATTCACACAGTTGAAAATATCCAGTTTTAAAAGGAAAAGAAGTCCTTGAAAAGTATAAACAACGACATAAAGAAGACTTACTTCTTAGATGAAAGCTCCGAAATGCATTGCAAATGAACCTTCGCAAAGTCTTGCAAATATATGTCTGAAAGGAAGCTTTGGCTTGACCTTTAGTCTTGCTCTAAAAGAAGATATGTAAAATATGAACTGCGCAGAGTTAATAAATATTTAAAATTTCAAAATGAATTCATACTTTATAGTCGAATATTTTCGTTGCGGACAAAATGAAGCTAACAAAATTCGGTTTATTTCGTAGATAACGTGGTTTAAACTAGATATCCCATTACAAGGACGTGTTGCTCCAATGAGTATGAATCGAAACAAAAATGCATCTCCACGAAATAAGAGCACGGAAATGATGCTTTATATTCACCGCATTCGTGTAGGAAGAATAACGAATTACACATCAGAGGAATGTGGGCTGTAGCCATTCTACGTGGGAAAAATAAAACATGCTATTTCTACTCGATAACGCTGGGGGAATATTGAAAAGTTTCATAGCCCCTTTTAAATGCACTCTATAGTTGAAGAGCGACCGTTGTTTCGTACAAATACACGCAGATAAATGGCGACGGAAAAAACAAGCGATTCTTGCAGCTTCATTCTGTTTTATGTTACGTTTTATATTCCTACAAACAACTGTATAGCATTGTATCAAATAACTTTACAGGGTAGCACTAAATGAAAAGAGGTTACAAAGAAAACAAAATAATTTTGATGTTCAGCTGATTTCCATATAATTCAAAGGTTATTATTACCCGAATTTAAGGTCTTGTATACTTATTATTAATACAAAATAATTTGAGGAAACTTAGTCTGTCTGTTCAATAACATTGAAACAGAAAAAAATATATACCTGAAATTCGTGACAAAAGTTTTTTATATTATGAACTTTCATTGACAAAATCAATACAATTAATTATAAATACACAAAATTTCGTTTGATTGTAAATAATAAACGAAGTTTTGTTTATTTATGCCTGAAAACGTGTTCCATTGCAACAATTCAATTTATCAATACATTAGATAATTACTTCACATAATAACTAACTCTGTCCGTTATAATAAAAATACTAAAGCATTAACCAAATAACTGTTGGAAGAAAAACTCGCCCAATAGTAACATAAATATTTGGAATGAAGCCTTGCAGATGTGCGTACCTATTTCCATACCGTTCTCTTTGAAACGGTATAGTTTTTCAAAAATAACATTAAACAGTAAAATCTTGTCAAATGTATTTCTCAAGAAAACGGATTAGCTTTACAAACACACGGCCCGTCTAAAAATAAAAGTGTGAGATCTGGCGCCTACATTTTTGGATAACACGGATGCCAATAACTTTAGCGAAGATAGTCTTTTAGTTAGTAACAGGAAGTGCGAGAAAAATCCCATATCGAATGGCGCTGCAAATTCTTTTTCAATTTACTGCGCACAATTTAAATTATTCAAGAAATTGAATCAAATCTTGTTTTAAAACTTTCCGAATCCGATCTCTGGCTATAATTATAGGTACGTTATGATCTTAAGAGATACATTTGTTGGTATAATCTACGTGTAATTAAAAATCAACAAACTCTTCAAGTAATAGTGTGAAGCGAACATGTTTCCTTCCACATAAACGCTTTACGTTGAGCGGTACTTCTCATGATCAAAGGCGGGATTAATTAAGTTCGTAATGCCATTAGTATACAAAACTCATTATATTGGAGTAATTAATGTGTGTTGTCGATTCAAGTTGAACATCATCTTCATCTTAAAGAAACTACTCGAAAGAAAAACATTTAACGAAATTTTATGTGGGAAAATTAAAACGCCAAAAATTTTCCACTTGTTAATCTAATCGTTATAGAATTTTGATTGAAGAAAATCCCTCATTTGTACAAAGTATTATCGAGTTTTCTTTTGTAACCTCTTTTCATTTGGTGCTAAAGTTATTTGATTCAATGCTATACAATCGCTTGAAGAATATAAAACGTAACATAAAACAGAATGAAGCTTCAAAAAACGCTTGCTTCTTCTGTCGCCATTTATCTGCGTGTATTTGTACGAAACAAAGGTCGTTCTTCAACTATAGATTGCATTTAAAAACTTTTCTATATTCCCCCAGAGTTATCGAATAGAAATAGTTTTATTTTTACCACGTATAGCCTTGGCCAAAAGTATTAGGCACCTACATTAACTCCTATATCATGAAAATCTATTGGAATGGAGTAAAATAAAATTTTCTAGGTACAAAATAATAAATATAAGTTTATGACATTCCTATGTGATAATATTCTTTCAATAACACGTTTTTTTTAATTGCTTTAGATGTAAATGGATGCTTTCTAATGTTACGCTTTAGAATCTCCCACAACTATTCTATAGGATTTAGGTAACGGGATTGTGCAGGCCAATCCATCAGGTTAATATTGTTTTCTTGAAACCACTCTATCGTAAATGCAGATATTTGTGGCAGGGTGCATTATCTTGTTGATACAGCATTTCTTCCATATTTGTATCACCAAACATCTTGGAAAATGATTGCCGCAATGTCGTTTCCAATACGTTTATGTAAGTGTGGGAGTTCATTCAACCTTCACAAACAAACATTTCGCCTACACTGTCATACAACCCCAGATCATTACACTGCCTCCCCTGAGTTTCACTGTTGGTACCCGCATTTCGGAAAGTATTCTTCACCGATTCTCCGCCTCACATTGCCTTCCCCATGTTTCACTGTTGGTACCCGCATTCTGGAGGTATTCTTCGCCGATTCTCCGCCTCACGTAAGGCAACACCAGGAATTTCAAATACTTTACAATTAATTACAAAACGTAGATTTTAAACACACCGTACAACTTTTTACTGGCGAAGTGTAGAAGATGCAAATGAATTCAAAATTACAAGTGATATAAAGCAAATATTACCTCAAGATTCGATTCGTCGGACCACACAACATTTGCCCAATCTTTCTCTGTAAAGTGTTGGTACTTTATAGCCCATTCCAAACGAGACTTATTTTTTCTGAAAGCCGAGGCTTCTTTTTTGCTTTACACCCTTTCGAGCCAGCTTCATTAAGTCTTCTTCTGGTCGTTCTGGCATTGATAGGTCTCCAGATTTCCTCAAAAAACTGTCAGCGAGCTCGGAGGAAGTTTTCTTTCGATTTTTAAGTGATTCGAGAATAAATTTCGACCTCACAGTCCGAAGTTATCCGTTTTCTACCTGTTTTTGTTCGGTTCGAATGTGATCCAGTATCCGCGTAATGTTTCAAGGCAGATCGCACCGCACAACGCGAACGTTTAATACTTTTGGCTATTTCTGTCTGTGTGTTGCGTTGTTCGTGCAAGAACTAAATTCGTAAACGTACATGCTCACTAAGTTCGTTCTTTTTAGGCATTTTTGCAGCAAAAATGACGATATTCAAAATTATAATGAAATAAACATTATACTGGAAAGATCGTTCTTACTGCAAGACTGACTACCTATTCACGGAACCACAATTGCGAACTATCATCTGCCGCATGTTTTACAACCCCTGTAAATTATTTAAATTATCGTTTATTGCTGCCGTCTATATGATAATAAAATTTTAAAGATTTCTGAGTAATATTTTCGGAGATAAATTAGAAAAGTAAGGGTACCTAATACTTTTAGCCAAGGCTGTAGAATGGCTACAGCCCACATTCCTCTGATGTATCATCATTTCCGTGCTCTTATTTCGTGGAGATGCATTTTTGTTTCGAATCATGTTCATTGGAGCAACACGTTCTTGTAATGGGGATATCTAGTTTAAACCACGTTATCTACGAAATAATCCAAATTTTGTTTGCTTCATTTTGCTCGCCACGAAAATATTCGTCTATAAAATACGAATTCATTTAGAAATTTAAATATTTATTAACTTTGCGCGGTTTTTCTTTTACGTGTCTTTTAGAACAATCCTAAAGGTCAAGCTAAACTTTTTCTCAGACGTGTATTTGCAAGTCTTTGCGAAGGTTCATTTGCAATGCATTTCGAAGCTTTCAGTTAAGAAGTAAGTCTTCTTTATGTTGGTTTATACTTTTCAAGATCTTCTTTTACTTTTAAAACTGCACATTTCCAACTGTGTGAATTTTAATTAATAACTACCAATAATATTTTTTATAAAGTATTAAAAAGGTACCAGATTGAAGAGGCATATATATTGGGTGTCTCAAAACCTATGTCTCTAATTGAAACAACAGATAGTAATAAAAAAAAGGAGCAAAATTTGTCATACAACAATAGGGAAAAAGTAAATAATAACTGCGGTAAAAAACAATTTTCGTTTTCTAAGAAATTGTTTTAGTAACGCTGGTTGGCGATTTAAATGGATTTAAATGTCTCAGCTGTGCAGAATTCGGGTTTTTTGTTACCATAATCGAATAAACGCCGAGATGTGTCTGTTATGTTAGTCCTTCGCAAGGGATATTAAATAAAAACGTCTACACGCGCGCTGGCGGGAGGTTTCCTACGACAATTGCAATTTAAAAGCAAACTAAATTCGTAGCACAATTATGCACTTCAATTTTATTCGTTTCATTTTTATAATAGTACATTGCAACCTGAAAAATGTTATGTTTATGTTCATTAATAAGAGGAAAATAAATGTTTACTAAAAATGTTGCTAAATATTGATTAAATCCAAGAAACATGTGGCTCAATTAGTTTTCGTGATGAAAATTTGATTCTGGTTTAAAATATTTCGGAATTTTCAGAAATGTTTACCTATATTCGCCTTGGCGATTTATTGGTAATTATTGCACTGCCATAAAATAAAATTCAGCTGGCTCAGTTTCGATCCTCATACTTTATTATTATTATCATGCTGTCATAAATTCACAGATGCTTACATTAGGGAGAGGGTTAGAATGAAAGACGAAGTGCTGAATAATAGTTTTTTAGGAAATTCAGTCCGAGCGAGTGCGTTTGTATTTTATAAAAGATGAGGTTAAAATTAATTTTTGAAAACATTAGTAGGCTTAGTATTATTTATCAAATCTACGTAGTGTGTAGTTTCTTTTGAGTTAGTTTAATTCGTATAAATATCTGTGTACATAACTGGACACGACGTGCCGAATTATGTGTTAATATCGCAAGACAACATTTTGAACATTTATTGTAATTACAAATATCAGTGCCAAGAACTTTACTAAAATTCTAAGGTCATAATGAATGCACAGGTATGACAACACGTTTGATATGCATTTTGTGCTATACTGTACAGCTGCGGAATCATAAAGCGGGACAGTATAATGTCAGTTTAAATGTTACTTCTTAATTCTGGTAACTATATGGTAACTTAGAAACCTTTGTGGTTCATAATATAATTAAATAATATAAAATGGTAAAAATCTTATCGTATAAGTAAGAAAAAAATTAAACACTATCAAATAATACAAAATTTTGCTATAAGACTTGTCCCGCTTTATGATTCCGCAGCTGTGCATTTTTTATTTTGCATATTGTTAATCGTAGACGTACAGTTTCAACTCTTAAATTACGACCTGTGAAATTTAATTTAATATAACAATGTTTGTCACATTGTACCTATTTCCTCAAGAAAGCTGCAATTTATTTTTTTCATAAGCTGCACAAACACCATGAACAAAGTAAACTAGAAATAAGTTAAATAAATAAATAAATAAATAAGTTAAAAGTTTGTGTTTAAATTATGACCAAGTGTGTTGATTATGTCTTCTCTTTAATAAGTTATTAAAAGAATTGCTGAACAAGCGAGAAATAAATATCATGTAACGCAGCGAAAAATGCATTTTGCTATGCCACTAATTGTCGTTGAAACACAGATGGATATAAAAAAAATTGCCGATGACACGCGCGCGGCATCTAAGACGTTGACCTAATTCTTTCAAACGTAAATAAAAAATTTATTGTAGTTTTTGCTTTTTATTGAAAGCGGACTTGCCTCAACAAGTCATAAAGTAAGCAGAGGTTTCAAAACAAAGGAACTGCACGCGCTTGTGCTAGGTCAGTTTTTCATTTTTGAACAATACCGTTCAGATTTGGAGAATCAATCTCTTTTTTAATGAGATACCTACAGTTTTAATTAAAGACATAGGTTTGGAGACACCTGTACATATATTCACAATTTTTGGGCGCGAACACACGGATTACTTTTATCAGTGAGGTTTAATCGTTAAAATGGTTCGACAGGGATAGATTAATTTTGTTAAATTTAAATTAAATTAAATTGTTCCAAAATTTAATATTTCATTATAATCAAGGAAAACAGTATGACTACAAGTAAAGATAACTGGTGCAAGTAGAATAATCAAGTGGGTCACAAAACTGCAAATGAAAATTCACATGAATGTAAAGAATCAAGATTTATTTCTAAGACATTTCCTGGAGACCCACGTGAAATAAATCAAAATTGAAGATTTATTGCTTAAAAAAGTGGTAAATTATTTAGGTGATTTATTTTAAGACTACTAGTTAATAAACAGGTGCGCAGACAGATTAAACGGTATATAAATCCGAGCACAGTTTATACATTATCACAGTTATTTATTACAAATATTTTTCGATGCGGTTGAAATACAGCGCGCGAAACTCTCTACTAAACAGTAAAAGTAAAAAGCAAAGAGTATATGAAAGTTTAATTTATTTAATAATTGAATTTCGCATTCATAACAAAAAAAGAAGGCGACATGAAAGAGAAATCGAAGCTCGCAGATGTTAATTCAGTTGCAATTTGCAAATCAAAAGCTAATCGTGTTTTCACGTGTTGCGATCAGGATAAATGTGTTTTTTCTATGTCGTGATGCAGAACGTGTTTTAGCAACCCTCGATCATCAAAAGAGAATGATGAGCGAGCGATGGGGAAATTCGGGCCAATTAAAGCCCATGATACCACAAAGCGGAATGCGAGAAATAAATTCTGAGTTAACGGCCGCTTTAAAACCCTAATCAAAATGCAGGGGTTACACAAAAAAAAAAACAACGGCAAAGATTAAAGCTGGCGCTTATTTCGAATTTTATCCATCATCAAGGATTTTTAATCTACAGAAATGCTCAATCGTCAGCAGGTGGGCGTAGACTTTAGTCATTAAATATTTACTTTAAAAATTGTGTATGTACTTTAATAAAGAAACGAATTATTTGAATTTCTTTAAAAAATGAAGACGACATGGAGTCTGTTGGTGACGTCACATACATATCAGCACTACGAAATAGAGAATGAGCAATCCTATCCATGATCCATCATAATTTATTAATTCACTTGTCAAATTTGATAAACTCATATGCTATTTATTCTTTGAGGGGTTCCAAGTATCGTGGAAGGTATGAAATAACCAAACAAACCTAAAACATGTGCAATATTAATAGTTCTAAACTAAAATAATAGTTTTGTTTCAGTTAATGGACTAATAAGCTGTAATTTAAATTATAAATGATATAAAGGAAAGAATTTCCTCATATAAAATGGAATTGTATCTCCAATGTATTTTATAATGAACGCTAACTGGAGCAATAAACATTCGGAAGCAATTCCCCGGTACAATAAAGTCAGACCGCACTTTACACGTAAATATTTACTTTTCGATCGCTTTGCTCCCGCCGTATTATTAGCAACAACAAAATGTGTTTTACATTAGAGCTGCCGCCCAAGAACCTGTAAACCGTTCTAATTTTACGTTTAATATGTGCGTCGCAATAAAAATATGCGCATAGTAAATTCGAAGAAGAAAAAAAAAGTCATTCATGTATCATGTGTTACTTCGTCATTACACGCGCGCGGGTATACGTAGTATATTTATCGAAGCTCATTCATATCAGGCTGAAACTGGCACGGATTTTACGGCTTTATTTATCCGTCAGGTTTTTGAATGGTTTATGAAAAGCGCGAAATCATTTTTAAATATGCAAGACAAATATACCAATGAATTTTAAACAGCGCACGTTCATTTATCACTGACGAAGCTACGAACTGATTTACATTCATACATTCTTTTACACATGTTATACTTGTTGCCTTATACTTGTTATAAATATGTATGCTTGATAATTCAATAACAACCAAAACAAATCAAACCGGAAGTTGAATGATTGCGTACGTAACGTAAAAATAGAGGGATAATTGGGTACGATCATTTGAATTTAAACTGCACTGAAAACTTAAATCGTTTGAATATTGAAGTATGTTTATAGCAAAGATTAAATTTCATATGGTAAGATCATAAGAATATACAGGGTCTTTCAGTGGTGATGCACCAAACTTCTGGGAAACGTTTCTGACATTATTTGGAGTAAAATATTTTTATACAATTTTGCGATTGGAGCAACTTGAAATTTGCATTAATTGGAGTCGATGTTTTTAGAAATACTGTGGCGATTTAAATCTCTGTATCCGTGAAACAAAGCGAGCGTTTTAAATTTATTTATGAATGGCACACGGCTGCTAGAACGCAATAAATCCATCGTAAACGAAAGAATTTATGAGAGGCTTTTAATTCTGCCCTTGACCGCAAGACGTGTTAAAGGTGAAAACTTTGAAAGAATGTGCATTTATTAGCGTGTGTTTTCGTCACACTAACATTTATGCAAACCGTAATTACATCAAATTTGCAGAGGCTTAATAATGTACAATAATTAACGCTTGTAACGGTTTTTATTTATTCCTATGTCCACGTGTACATCATAAGATGTACACAACTAAATAATTGAACAGTTGACTATAATCGGTACAATTAATAAATTGGGATAATTAGTAACTAGAATTAGTTCTTCCGCCGGTCTGTCAAATTATTTGTCTAACTATCAGACTGAACTTGGTCACATGCGGTAGAAACAATTTCGAAAGCGGGCGAATTACGAAAACGGCAATTCCCTTACAACATGTACTTCCTAGTTGAATACAAAAAGCCATCCGCCATTCCAACGCATGCCACATATGATTCCACACATTGCGTTCTCTGATATGCACAGCAGCTTCAATAATTCGGCCTCGAAGTTCTTGCGCAGTGTCCACGGGCTGATTTTAAACGAATTCCTTCATGTAGCCCCATACATGAAAATCAAGAGAATTCATGTCAGGAGATCGCGGTGGCCATGCTACAGGACCACCACGGCCAATCCAACGATGAGGGAAAAGCTCATCTAGGTATCCTCGAACAACAGCACTAAAATGTGGTGGCGCCCCATCGTGCATGAACCACATGCCCCTTCTAGTGGTTAGCGGTATATCTTCCAGCAATGTTGGCAAATCGTTTTGCAAAAATGCGAGGTCTACATCACCATTCATATGATCAGGTAAAATAAATGGTCCTATTAAGTGGTTACCAATTACTCCTGTCCACATATTAATTGTAAAGCGCCATTGAAAATTGTGTCTCCTGGTTACATGCGGGTTTTCAGTGGCCCAGTAGTGGTAATTATGAAAATTCACTGCCCCATTGCGTGTAAAAAGTCCCTCATCCGTGAAAAGGATTCGACGCATGAAATTGTTATCGTTAATGTGGGCTTCCTGCAGCCAGTTACAAAATTGCAGTAGAGCATCATAATCTCGCGGCTCCAAAGCTTGAACACGTTGGTAGTGGTACGGATAAAGCTGTTGTTCCCTTCATATGTGCCACACCTTTGCATTTGCAAGTCCTATACGTCGAGCAGCCTCCCGTGTGTTTATGTTGGCGTTATTTTCAATCATATTGAGAAGTTCTTCTTCTAGGTTTGCAATGTGAGGTTGCCGCACTGCGCCCCTTACTTCTTGTTCAGGTAAAAGAGAGCTTGCGTCGCGTAGTCGCTGAGCTACCCTGATAAACGTATGATAATGCGAATGTCGTTCACGATTAGGAAACCGTTCCACGTACAGACGTGCTGCCGATCGCGCCTTTCCCCGACATTTCCTGTATAACAAATGCATATCTGCGTATTCTCGAAAGGTGAAATCGCTCATCGCAAACACACTTACATACACTAATAAACTTAAAAATGAAAAGTATAAACTACACCAAATTAACGGAAATTATACTTTGCTCCTTACTACGAGGGCTGTCCCATATTAAAGGTACAAGCCAAAATTTCACTAACGTACATATTTAAAGAAAATATTTAATACATTCTACAAAAAACTACCTACTTTTGTTTATTTCTCGACATATTCTCCATAAAGATTGAGACATTTATCCCAGCGTGACAGTACTTTGAACATCCCTTCGCGATAATGTTGCCTGTTAAGTCGATTAAAGTAGTTCACAACTGTATCTTGCAATTCCTGTTGATTCACAGAGCGTTTCCCCGCCAAAAATTTCTTCAGGGGTCCGAATAAATAAAAATCGGAGGGAGCCAAATCGGGACTATATGGCGGATGTTGGAGGACTTCCGCTGTGTCAACCATTTCTTAGTTTGATTTGAGGTGTGCGGTCTTACGCCATCGTGCAAAAGTTTAACTCCTTGTCGTAATCGTCCTGGCCTTTTCCTTCTAATGGCTGTATGCAATTTCTGGTGAGTTTCACAGTATCTGTCGCTGTTAATGGTTGTGCGCGGTTCAAGGAATTCACAGAGCAATAGGCCTTCACTCTCCCAGAACACGGTAGCCATGATTTTGCGGGCAGAAGGTTGAGTTTTGAATTTTTTGTGAAGTGGGGAATCTGGATGTTTCCACATCGTGGACTGTTGTTTCGGTTCTGGGGTGAACTCATAAATCCAGGTTTCATCTCCGGTAATGATGCTTTCAATGAAAGAATCCCCTTCCTGTTGGTATCGGGTGAGATGTTGAAGTGACGCACTCATTCGATTGGTTTTGTGGTTCTCGGAGAGCATTTTCGGCAACCAGCGAGACGAAACTTTGCGAAAGTTTAGGTCGCATATGATTTCATGGACACAACTCTTAGGAATGCTAGTCATTTCCGCAATTTCGCGAACTTTAATGCGACGATCTTCCCTAACCAAACCTTCAACAATTGAGCAGTGTTCATCTGTGTGTGAGGTCCTTGGTCTGCCTCTGTTCTTCTCCGGATGATCAATCAAGTCCATTCGTCCATCTTTAAATTTTTTGCACCAAACGCCATAAATGCCCTCTAACCTGCGATGAATTTCACTATGATTAACTCCTTCGGCTTGCAAAAATCAGATAACTGCACGCACTTCATACTTGGAATATTCTGCGACTACACACGCCATGTTTGTTTGCTTCCCGTAAGCAAATTGAATCTTACACGCTCCAGACTCTATTACCACGTTTCAACCTGTCTAGACATGAATGACGGCAATATTTCGCTTGCGGTGTTTGTTTCAGCCACCTGTACCTTTAAAATCGGACTGCCCTCGTACAACGTTAATAAGAACGGACTATTTCACCATATCGTCTGAGGCGCGACATTTTATGGGGAAATAAAGCAATAAACCGATTCTTTGAACGAGGGTTAGGCAGGTTAAGAATTCTGTTCATCCTCATCTATTGTACGTTTAAAAAATATACGATTCGCCTCTCCCTACGTTTTTCTCAAATTTATTCAATTAAAAAAAATTATAGAAAACTTTTATTTCTTTTCACGATATCTACCGAGTTTGGTGCATCTTCATTGAAACAGGCTGCACGCTTAAAAATAGATTACGTCAATCAAACAATACAATTGTAACATAACTGAGCAGACAACAATGCATAAAATTGTCCCTCACTCTCTCTCTCATTATACATTATTTAATATGATTGGAAATTTCAGCGAGCACAATAATAAAACACGATTTAATGCTAAAATATGATGTGCAAATGTGAATTACTATTGTACTATTAAACAATACTACACTAATATCATCAAATCATAACTCTGCCTGCTTTTAATTAGTTAATTTCCGTGAATTTTTGTTTGCACTTCTGTTTTTAGACAATAAAGTTCCGAGAGTTCACGTGTAAGTAATTAAAGCATTATAATATAATCTACTTGTTTCAGGAAAACATATAAAGCGAAGTCATGTTACGGAAACGCAAAGTGGTTTACCGGATTAGGTTGAAATTCAGGCCGCAGTTTTCACAACTTTATTGTTTACGGGAACTAAATCGTACGCTGCTGCATTTGTAAAAGGATTACAGAATATTATTTATGAAAAAGCACTTGTTTATTTAGAATGATTTTAGAACATGAATTTCCGTTTGCACTGAAATCAAGTTAAGTTAGCGCAGCTTTTAAATCGAATCGATTTTCTTTAAGGGTCCAAACATACGGACCACTTTTAACGGTAAAGGTAGTGAACTGAACGAATCACTTTTGCCGTCGTCTTCGTCTTTTTTTTATGATAAACCCCTTCAATTCAGTCAAAGACGTTCCCGGGTAGTTGTAATAAACGCTGCCCTTAATCATAAAACCAAAATTAGTGAACATTTCGCCGCACCCGCCAGATATTGATTACGTTCTCTGCCAATTTTATTAATTAACGTAACTTGCTAGTTAATTAATTTCCATCCCGACTTAGTACGCTGCACAACCCCATAATGGATTATTACGTGAATGATTTTAGGGCCAATATACCACTAATCCTGGAATGAAGTTGATGATTTATACGTCTTTTTGCATACCTCGGGATATTTATGCGTGACATTGTTTCGTTTGATATGTTGAAAGCTTGAAAGCGACTGTATTTATTAAAATGAAAAGCTGTATTTAACAAAGTATCCTGTGTTTCATGTCACATGTTACTAAAACATTACCTCAGGCAAAACCTAGCCTAACTTTTAAGTATCACAGAACCAAGTTATACCAAAACAAAAATGTACCTCATCCTAAGATAGTTTACTAAACTAATTGCTGATTGTGTTCCTAATTAACTGTACCAAATACATGAACAATAACACGTGTTTTGTACAATGTATGCAATCATGTACTGCCACATATTTTTGAACGAAGGCATGTGTAAACTCAAATGAATGTCTGCAGTTAATGCTTCCCGACAAAAGTCGCAATTAATAATAGCAAGCAGAAGAAAACAGATCAGAACTACATAACACGTTATTATTAGCTAGTTTAAAATGCCTTCTATTTTCTTCTGTGTTTCTTAAATAACAAAAGGTAACATTATATTTTGGCTCGTAAGGACGGACAACATAAGTAGGGCGGCTAATTTTAAATAGAGGAACATGACTTCCTAACGTTTAGGTATTACGTAACAAGTTGTGAATCTTATTTATGTCACTTTAAGGATCCCATTTCTTGCTAACGATACACCCTATTCTCACCGAGCCTAACGATCTCGTTAGCTATCTGCTGGCCTATCGGCTAAACAAAATGATTTATTACTTTCACGTGCTGCCATACCGAAGAAAAAAAAACACCGTTTCAAATTTATACCATGCCAAAGCAAGCTAAAATGTGTACATACAATTAATTTTGTAGAGCGCCGTTAATGACGGATAAAATCTTCACACTTCTGCGTTGTAACTTGGTCCGCCAACATTAAAAACCTTTTATGTCGTGAGTAAATCAAATTAAAAATTAAAGCCCCGTACCCGGGTGGAATTTATCCGGAAAGATCGCGTTCTTTGATCGTTAGATATTTATGCGGTTCACGCGCGTATAAAATCCGGATTTCTTTGTAATTATTCCGGAGGCGTTTACTCTTTAAATTTTCCATTTTTTGTTTGCTCCCAAAATTCGGTAAACAAAATTCTCTTACAATTGATAATCACCAACAACGAAACTTAATACTCCATAAAATTACCTCGATCAGATTTTAATAAAAATTAAATTATGAAAGCAGCTTCTTTTTATCGCTCTAGAAACCACTTTAAAAAACGTTGAACAATATTAAAAAGTAAGCTCTAGAAACTCCCGAAAACTTGGTACTTTGCTGGAATTATTACTATTATTATTAAGTTGAAATAAATTTTCTAATTTATAAGTTATTTTTAATAGACTTTTCACATGTCATAAATTGACGTTTATTAAACACAATTCAAATAGTGTGCCATGAAACAATTAACAATAGGAAGGCATTCTCTGCTAGGAAACGAAAATGACCTTTTTTTAAGTCCTTTAATTAATAAAGCGCGCTTTTTGTTTCGAAAATTAGTGAATTTGTTTGCTTTGAGTTAATTAAATATGTCTAGACGCCATTGTAGACCGGAAGAAGTATCCCAAATGATTATTCTTCTTCGTGAAGGATATTCACAGAGAAAAGTTGCTGGAATTCTAAATACCAACAAATCCGTGGCAGGTACAGAGTGCCGCAGTACGGTTCATAAACACTGGTAGTTTCAAAAGACGCGTTAAGAAGAAGAAGGTGCTAAAAGAAAAACAACACGCAGAGAAGATCGCTTTATCGAACTTCAGAGTTTAAGAAAGCGGTTTGTAACATCACGTGAATTAAAAAATGATCTTCGATTTAGCCACTGGAAATAGAAGAAGAAGACTAAAAGAAATCAATTTGTCTGCTAGAAAACCAACAACCGATCCAACTCTCACAGCTAGGCACAAAAGAAATCGCTTAAACTTTTGTCAAAATCATCAAGGTTGGGACGAGGGGCAGTGGGACGAACGAGTCCAGATTCCTTCTAAGCAGGAATGATCGCCGTGCTCTTGTCATACGAAGTCCAGTCGAGCAATTTGCACCATGTACCATTCAGAATTTGACAAATTTGGTGGGGGGAGAGGGGTCTGTCATGGTTTGGGATGGCAAACAATTTAATAGTCCTACAGAATTGGTTTTGATACGAAATAGGTCGCTAATAGCAAGAAGATATAGAGACGAGATTATTGTACCCCATGTTCAACCATTTGCCGAAAATTTCGGCAATGGATCATTTATTATGCAAGACAATGCTAAACCTCCTACAGCTAACATTATCACAGCAACGTTGAGAGATGAAAATATTCAAAGTTTGGAGTGGCCTGCCAAAAGCCCTGATCTCAATCCTATTGAGCATCTCTGGATCAATTGCTTGTTCAAGAATGGGAACAGATACTTCAAGAAAGTATAGGAAACTTAATCCTCCAAGAAGATTACCAGCGTGTATTGCTGCAAGAGGAGGGCATGCACGCTATTAATAATTTTAGTTTTGTTAACTTGTTACAAATTATGATATAAATTCATGAGTAGACCAATGGTATTTTAAAGATTTAAAGTATTTTAGAGTTTGTTAAATTTAATAGCCCTTAAATCAACTAAACTGTAAGGAAACACTTAGATTTATATATTTATTCCCTATAATCAAATGCCTGATCTCGATTTGAGTGCTGTATTCAAAAGCAAATCTTGTATCACACTAAAGCTACACTCCGAAATGCGGTGCATCACTCGCCTTGTAAACAAACAATAACGATGTGACTATAGGCGCCTGACACTTAGTGTATATTATTAATATTTCATATTATCACAGGAAAATATCAAAATAACACAAATTAATGAAAAGAAAGAAGTGTATTTAAAAAAAATACTTTTGTTGAATATTTTCTAATTTCTCTTATTACAAAATAAGTTTCTATATTTTACATAAGTCGTAAAAACTAAACTAACATTTTATACAAATATCTTTTAAGAGGAAAAAAAAAATAACTACAAGATCAAGTAATAAACCACAAAATCGCGATAAAAAATATTTATAGAACGATCACTTTTCCACGGGCGTTTTTATTTTAAACTGTGTTCTTTAATAATGATTTTCTCATAAAAATTCTCATATAAAACTCAGTTTACTGGTACTAAAAAAAAAATCATTTGCTTTCGTGCCCATTAAAAATCATTTGCGGTTTCATTGTTTATTTTCAGTTTTTCCTTGGTTACAAGTTTATAAATTCCATAAGTGTTTAAATTAAGCCAGTTGAAGTCGAATAATATTTTAGTTTCGAACTTCTCACTTGCTTTGCGTTTATTTATCGCCTTCAACACGTGAGCAAGTATTTCTCACCAGAATGTAAAATGTGCGAGCAATTAAAGTACCTCAAAAATATCACCGTAATAAATCATGTTCGCAAGTCACGAAAAAACAGTTTCGTTTACGAAAGGAAATTGGTTATGACCAGGTCTAAATATAAATTAATTGAGCATTATTAAAGACACGGTTTCAAAGACGTATTATTCATACTTTGTCAGTTTGCCACAGAGAAAAAAAATGTTGTATGATGGATGACCCAGCAACGGTGACATTTTCTTTGGGAGCACAAAAATAAATTTAAAATTAATTGGGACAAATACTTCAAGTATTTTCGGACAACTATTTTTAAAAAAAGCACGCAAAAAGTAATGATTGAGTTGAGACGCAAAACATGAGTCACGAGTTGTGGATCCTTAGTTGTTTCAGCTCCGATTAATTCAATAAAGCAAAAAAAATATATTAAAATACCTACGTTTCAACTTTACAAACACCTTCTTCCATTTATGAACTAGAAAGTACCACATATAAAGAACGATATCCAAGAATCCATTTAAACTACAAATTCTAAAATGCCTATAAAACGACGCGTATCAGAAACTCGAAAGCTCTTTCGTGTGCTGAGAAACTGGGTTGACCGATAACTTTTATGAAACTTTACCGATACACGTCTTTGTACGTGCATCTTCTTAAAGGAAAAAAAAAAGAGATATAAGGAAGATCTAACGATTTACCGAACGGGCTTGGCTCAAAAAAAGGAAGCTTTTAGTTTAGTGCGTTTTATTTCACACACCGCTGAGATTTTAGTTTCTTGGCTGACATAAAATATTAAGTAATGTGTATATACGTGTAAAAGTTTGTTTGTTACGTAAGTAATAAAGAAAAGGCAATAGTTTAAAGAGAAAAAAAAACCACTTACTTATTGAGACCGTGTAATCCCAACTCTCGGAGTCATTCTTGTGGACATTCAATTTGTCGGGCTGAAACAAGGAAAACAACTATTAATTCAGGAGAGAAATCAAATCGAAAACGCAATCTCATAAGGAGAACTAAAATATACCCCCTACACGAGGGATTTTCACATTATAGCGAACAAAAGAGAATAAATGCCGAGCAAAAAAAGGATACATTCGCTGGAGCACAGAAAAACGTAGCAATCGAGCAAAGGTCACGATCAATTTCAAGTCAACTGAATATAAGCAGACTGAAGTAATATATTTGATTCTTCAACTGAAATTAATTAAGTACTAAGATCCAATGCTTTAATTAAGTTTTCAATTCATATAAAAAAACTATGCTTTAAAAAATGCAATCAAAGCGATATTAAATCTGAACGAAATAAATCCAAAAAAATATTGCTTTCTGCTGTTATAAATGAAAAAATAAAGCTAGGGTTCAATAATTTGTAATCTCGGGCAATTTCAAAAATATTGTAAAAAATATATTGTTGGAATAAATTTAATTAAAATATTTAATTAATGAATCGATTCTAATCAAATTTGTCGGGATTATAAGGTCCGTAAGCCTGTAACTCAATTATTAAAAAGTGGAATTCTGAAGTTCACAGTACGGTGCGACTTCTTGTAAGTCTCTAGGAAAATATCACAGAGATTTACGAGCAATCCTAGCTACCTAGGAGATATTATGTCTTACTCGCACAGAGAACTTCAAATTCCATTCTTTAATAATTGAGTTATAGGTTTACATATTTTGCAATCCTTGCAGATTTGAACAGAATCGACTCATTAATCATTTACATCGAAAACAGTGTGTGGGGTTCAGAAAAAAAACAATAGCCCAAATGTTTATATCGAAGAAGTTACAAACTATCCATTACCAAAAGGTACTTGAAGTCCACATACTTTTTTATAAACTTTAAACAAATCTACAATTCAATGAACGGGAAAGAACTCATGAAAGCTATGCTGGAACTGTGGTAAGATACTAGGAGTAAACTTAGAGTGCATTAGTTGTGATTAACAACGTAACCGCTATAATTAAGATTAAAAGCGAACTTCAACTGGTAACAATATACAAGAATACAATATAAGAAGCACAACGGATGAGATAATAAGAAAAGAGAAGACCAAATACGGATCATTCCATATGAAGTGATCCAATGAAGGTTGCTTGACCATTTTAAACATTTAAAAATTTTTTTATATATTATTGGCATAAGTACCGGGAGTATAAAAATGATGTCATTCAATTTTTATCTCAGCCCCTTTGTTTGTGGCGGACATTCTTGTTTTGCAACGCGCACCAATTAGGGAGTTTGCAGACGTTAACGTAAACTTAGTTTTCTTAGGACTGGATTATGCTAGAACACTGCAATAAACACCATTTTATTCAGCATTGCCTCCTCTTTAATTTTGTGTCGCAGCATAAAAAGCCTTATTTATTTCCTTATAGGTGAAAATGTTCCTTAAAGTTTGTCAACGGAATTTAACAAATGTCACTTTTTGAAGCCTAAGTTCATGATGAAGGGGTTGTGTGTGGTGATTTTTTAATTAAAATTACATATACTATTATATTCACTATAGCTAGAGTCATAACACTGATAAAAGTGTCCTTTAATTTTCATGACTTTTTAAAAATTGAAAATTTGCGAGTTTTTCCAAGTTTGAAGCATGATATCTCTGGTGGGACATGGGTTATCTAAGAGGTTAATAGACAGATAGTTACGATGTATTTTCTAGTCTTTTGAGGCATTTTATACTCGCGCACTGCACTTCTCGTATGGAACGAATTTGTAAATCACGGTGTAGCGATGCATTATAGATATACAAGTGCATTTGCGATAGTCCGGAGTGTTTTATTTTGGAACCTTTGGATAATTTCAAGATTTGATGTACTTGCGGTCGACACCATAGGTCCATATTAGTTTTAGGATCGCCTTATACACAATAGTTTATTTTCATGTGAAAGTTTAGACCGGCGTCCAATTTGCCAGTTCAATTTAGTTAATTTCAGACCAAGCTGTTTACGTTTCGTAAAAATGTGCTTTTGCCAGGTCAGGCGTCTGTCAAGGAGTACATCCAAGTACATACTTTTGTACACAGGGAGGCATGTGTCCCATCGTAAAGTATAGGTTACTTAAACTGATTTGTTTTCATTTGTTCTAATTTTTTGCCAATGTTCTAGGGCGTTGAGTAACTTTTGTAAGCTTTCCGAGGCCTGCTAGTACGACCATTTCATCAGCAAAGGTAGCTGTTGTTGTACATGAAAATGTTGGGATATCAGCTGTGACAATCTAACAAACGTCAATCGGTTTTTTTCACTAGAAAATCAAAACCAACTTGATGAACTTTTCACTTGAACACGCGCTATAAGATATGTAAGGGTATGCAAAATTACATTAAGGACAGCTAAGAGTAACAACAGATCAGGATCATGAACGGAAATTTCATGTACTTAGAAAATGGATAAATGGGAGAGGTTTTCGAAGCATAGCGAGCATAGAAGTGTTACAAAAAATCAAAAGAACGTGCACAAAACGGCGATAAGACCTACAATTTTGTACCGACGAAAGACTTGGACTTTAAGAAAACAAGAGGAGCAAATATGGTGAAAGCTCTTATAAGTGGACACCGTCGGTGAAGAAAGCTTAAGCGAAGTAATCAGAGACGTTCGCTTATGAGAGCTGTCCGTATGGAGAGCTTTCACTGTACTCCAAATATTAAAACGCAGTGTGAAAGAACAAAAAAAACATTTGGAGGATAAAACAAAAACGAAAAATGATTTGAAAAGATTTGCTATTTTACACATAGCATAACAATATATAAAAGGTCACTGAAAAACATTTATAAATAGAATAACTTGCTCTATCCAATTATACAAAGTGGAACTAAATGATTCTCATCTAGTTACGTTTAGAGCTTTTCACATGTGAATTTTCCTGTACCGTTCTAATCTTTTTCAATTAGCTAAGTTCTGTCAATAAATATCATAAATCAGTCAAATTGAATTGAAATAACAACTGATTAAAATGTACACCTTGCAAGAAAATACTTTGTCATTATTAAAGATCTGGACGTGTGGTAAATAGGGAATAGCCAATATTCCATTCTTGAATGCAAAGCACAGTTTCGATTTAGGTTTCCGAACAAAATTGTTGAAGAAACGGAGAGCATGATGAGGGGAAATCCACTGGAAGGCCGCAAACTAATCAAAATGTCGTCGAACAAGTGGAAGAGCTGGTTGCAGAAGATCCGCATTCCTCAACACGTCGTATTTCTGTTCAAATGAATGTGTTCTACACCACCATTAGAAGAATTCTACACATGCATCCATACAAAGTGTCTGTAGTCCAAGAAACCTTGCCGAGAGATCACAACAATCGAATACAGAATTGCAACTTTTTCCAAGAAAACTTAAACACCGACGACATTGAATCCCATAGAACAATGACCGTCGAGTAATGGTGAGTAGGTTCCGTGGAAAGAGACGCAATGTGGAGTTTGCTGAACGAGGCCATGGTGACGCTACACCAGGCGTTATGGTATGTAGTCCCATAGATATCGGGTATCGGATATCCCTTTTGGTATTCATCAGAGGTAGATTAAATACGCATAAATATATCGACGAGATCTTAAGGCCCGTTCTGTTACCTCTGATAAATGAACACACTGGAGTAACATTTTTGAATTAGCTATTTTCATAAAACAAAATGAGTGCATGTATATCCGAAAATCTGATCTGTATGATAACATAAACATTTTAATAGTTTTAGTATTCCCAAACAAGGTCCACCTTCTACGAACGCGGTGCACATCACAAAGCAATTAAAATTTTTAATGCATTACCCTCCTTCATTAAAAGTGCAATTTAAATACTTACTTAAATCCTATTTGCGTTCCAAAAACTTTTATCATATAAATGAACATTTAGCGACATAGTTTTAATTTTCTAGAGGTCCATGCTCTGCCAAACAATTTAGACCTGATGACGCATACTATATACTTCATAGTGTTAGACTAATTTACATAATTGTTTCTGTATTTTCCAATACTTTGTATCGCTTGTTATGTTAACATTTTGACAATGTCCATATCCTTCTTGTGATAAGCGACAATAAATCATTATTATTATTATTATTAATTTTCCAGCAAGATAACGCCCGACTCCAAATCGCACAAATTTGCAGGAACTTTCTGCAACAAGCAGAGGTAGAAGTTCTTCCTTGGCCAACTCGTTCTCCGGATTTGAATCCCATAGAACATGTGTGGGACATCATGAATCGACGTTTAAGACGTATTCCTCAACAAGCTAACAGTTTGAGGAGCTGCGTCGTCACCTACAGCAAGCTTGGGATGAGATACCTCAAGAAGATATCGATCACCTTATTAGGAGCATGCCCCGGCGAGTTAGGGAATGTATTGTTAATCGTGGCGACGTTGCACATTATTAAAATTTCTCCCTTAATCTTTGTTTTTTGTTTCCAAAGTGAAATCAATTGATTCTTTATTTAAGAGAAATAAACTGTGAACATTTTAACGTTGTGACTTCACGCCTTCTGGGTGCTGCGTTTTTATTGACACGTAGTTTAAATGAGCATCACTTTGTTCCACTCTGTATTATTAAACAGTTATCACAAAAAGTTTTCCCATCTAGTTTGTTCCTCTCGTTTTTCGCATGTTCACGTATGTTCCTTACTTGATCCGTACCCGAAACAGACAAGTAACCAAACATAACTTAAAAAAAATGTTTTATTGATTTGATGTTACTATGGTTTTCACGTTAAAAGAAATATATTTTATGGTTGACTCCAAGGCGAAGATAATAACATTGGTTTTTAAACAGTATTGACAATGACGATTTGTTGGACAAAACTTCTTCTCCGATGAGGCCTGGTTTCATTTAGCGGGATACATTAATTCCCGAAATATGAGGATCTGGAGTACAGGAAACCCTCATATTTTCATTGAAGCCCCACTCCTACCCCAAAAAATTGGTGTTTGGATAGGTTTAAGTCGGAGAAGATTGATGGGTCCAATATTTTTTAATGGCACACTGACAGCACTTAGATATCGGGATGAGATTTTGCATCCATTTATTAATCAATTGCATGGTGACGAGTTGCAATTTGGATATTTCCAGCAGGATGGTGCAACGGCCCATGCTGCTGGAGATACTTTAAATTTCCTTCGAGAGTTTTTTGGAGATCGGATAATTAGCAGAAGTATGGCGATCTAACTCCTTTGGATTTCTTTGCTTGGCCCTACTTGAAAAATTCCATTATTAAAGCGCCCGTTAATGATTTACAGGAACTTACCCAAATAAACATCGAAAAGTATGATGAAATAAACAATTCTCCCCACATTTTGCAAAATGTTATTAACGAATGTCGCAGAAGGGTTAGTAAATGTCTCGAAGAAGACGGGGGCCATTTTCAATGTTTTATTTTGTTTGGTTTCAAATACGTAATAAATCGTAATTATTGGTTATGATTTTCTGTTGACGTTATGTCAAGGTTAAATGTTAATTTGGCGTTTACTGATCAAGTAAGGAACATACGTGAACATGTGAAAAAATGAGGGCAAAACCTCGATGGGAAAACTTTGTGTACACATGTTATTAGATAACAAATATATAAATTCTCTTCTCTTTCATTTTAAGGAAAATTCTTACAAATGCCCAGCGATTTCGTTTATCTACATTTCCACGACTTTAAAACAAAATAAACGGATTAACTTTTCCCATACGTCCTGTATAGGTAACGACATCGTCACTTAATGGACTTTTAAATCGAATAGCTCAAGAGCCAATTTTGTGAGAACGTCAAAGGAATATAAACCTATCGTGACCTTCTTCTGACTTATTTAGTTAATTTTTAATATCTGCGGCCACAGACCATGAAACAGATTTAAAATATTAATTAAAATGTTATTAATAAAAATGGAGAAGATTTGGTCACTTTCATATAATTGAAAATCGACACTTTATGACTTAACAAAACCTTTGCTATCCGACCAATTTTCCACACGAATTTTTAGCTCTGTCCCTAAAATAAGAAAGCAGTTTTAAAAATTCCAGTACTAAAGAACACCCTGTGAACGCATGCGAATCAAAATATCTAGACTCGATGAACTTGTTTTAAATTTATCTTTTAAACGATAAAATAAATAAAAAAAAATTACCTCAAAAACATTCTACCTCTTTGAATTTTTATAGAACAAATACATCTCGGAATAATGGACTTCGCTGTCTAAAACAACAATGAATAGCACCAGTACAATACGACTTTTGTGCTAGGGCCTTAAGCACAGACTACGCTAATGAAACTACTTTAACTCTTTTTTATTTTTAATTTAGAACGTAACCTACTGGATTTTCACGACGACGGGAAACAAAACTTTTTCATAAATAAAGATGATAAATTATCCTTTGATGCTTGTTTAAAAGGAATATAGCAAGTACAGTAATTAATACATAACAGTATCACAAGCGATATTTCGCAGTTAATTGACAAGAGCTGCAAAGTCCGCGAGAGTTACTTTCAACAAAACAGACATAAAGTTTAAACTTCAGTTTATGTTAGTAATTGGATTTTAAACTTACTATCACTGTATTAGTCATAGTTTGTTTTTTATAACTATCAATATTGTACAGGGTGTTATCTATCTTGAGTTTTTTTTTGTTTAGTACGATGGTATAAGTAAATTATAAATGATTTGCAAAAAGAAGTTTTTTTAATAAGGAAAATGTGATTTCTCAACTAGTACTCGCGCATACAAGGTCAAAAATAAAAAAAATTCTTTTTGTAAATCGATTTTAATTTACCTGTAACGTCGTTCTTTATAAAAAGGTAGATGACACCCTGTATATTGATTAGCAAATAATAATTTAGAGATTTTGATTCAATACGTCATTAAACCAATCCTCAAACAACGTATCGAATATCTAAGAGTGCTTCTGGATTCCGTTATATTTTTCAGCACGAAGCTTTACTTAAATGGCAGAAATATTCTCAAAGGTAATATAAGGGTTTAATGTGTTTCTTTCTCTTAATGTTATTCACCTAAGGACTGTTTTGGTGACCGAGATAGGCATTAGTATATCATAAATTGCCCTACCAAAATATGTCGTCGGACGTTCATATTCATTTCACGCCAATTAAAACTGCAACTGACATTTTTCATGCTCTTGTAACCTGGCATCCGTTATAGAAAGGCCTTTGGCAAGGAAACAAACAAGACTCGGTATGCGAGACTCTTTGCGAGGAAAAAACGGGTAATTATTCTATTAATCTGCATTACACATACCGAGCGGCGCTATTTTCGACGTCAGCATTTTTCAGCGCAGGTAATAAACAAAGGATCGGTTAAGAACTCGCGTTCGTTTTGCGTGGCATACGTGAGTCAGAATTTTTGGACACTGTCCAGTTTGTAAACTTAAAATTTAAACTTGAATGAACATCATAAATACCATTCAATACTGTTGGCAGATATTTGTTAAACTGCATGTGTTTACATGTGCCGCTGGATATAAATTCAGTTTCATAGAAAATATACAAGGTAGTTTATTTTATACGAAGAACTTTATTGCAATGCAAACAGAAATTCAATGGCCTTCTAATTCTGATTTTAGATATTAGCTATTTAAACATAAAATGAACCAGAACCAAATTACTATTTACTTCTATATATTTTTTTAATTTTCTGAATAAGTTGAGTGATCAAAAAAAAGTCCTTGTTAATTATCAGTACAATATAACAAAAGTTAATTGGATGAACTTAGATGAGGTACAGGATATGTGGTACATATGTATATATATTTTTTTAATTTAAAGTCACGAGCTAGAGAAATTTTTCTTGAAAACAGAGTTAATGTAATTCGGACGAAATTTTACAAAGATGACGACGTCCTTTGTCCTATTCATCTAACTTTAACGTGCCCGAGCGTTCATTCTACATTTTAGCGTTATAAAAATTAAATGAAAGTGCCTTCATAAACGTGACGGAAATTCATAATTATAAAATGCAAATTAAACGCCGCCTTTCAGAAGTCTTTTGAAATCACGTCTTCTGTAAAAATAATAAAAACGATGGTAAGTTCTTTTCTGCCCAATTTTATGTGTCGGTTATGAGCAAAGGTTTCAATTTTTGCTGCATTAAAAGTGAACAGTCACTAAAACAATCTTTGTGTTTTTAGTTCTTCAAATCGAAGAAATTGAAAACTGGCAACGCTAAATTGTCAATTACGAATTACAAAATTGGTTTGTTTCACAAATGTATTGATTCTAACATTAAGCTACAAAGAAGCTTTCAGAAGTTCCTTTGATGCTCTTAAACAGTCAGCAACTTTTAGTTACTTCCAGTACAAAAAAAGAAAACGAAACACTATTCCCCGATGCCAAAGGCGAGATTCTAAGAGAACTGATCCGACAACAATGTGTGACAACAAGTAGAAACTTAATGTGTCGTAAAATCCACTGTCTGTGTACTATGAAGCACAAAAGAATGAAATTCTTACACATGTTTCATTAAGTGAGGACGATCCGGAAACTGAAAATACTCGATTTTTGTCAAGATATCTTGAAAAGGAGACGTTATCGACAGCAATTTAAAAAAAATGTACTCATATTTTTATAATAAAATAAAGTGACTTAATAAAACTCTATTTTTTTATATCCAGGAAATAAATATGGTTAACACACATAGACAACAATAATAAAAACTTGTCACCGCATGCTATAAATTACAAAGAATGAGCCTTTAACGTTTCAACTTTCTACTTCATAAAATCTCCACGTCATTACTTACTAAAATTATTTTATGCGTGTTGACATAATTTTAGCGGATAAGACCAGTGAAATAAATTACATTTTACGTTCTTGGCGCACAATTTTTACACATACAACAACGTGTTCTTCCTTTTGTATTTTTTAAACCGCGAACGCATCGATAAATCACTTACGACTAACGCACTGCGGTGGTTTTGAACATTTTTACTTCCATGTAAATAATTACATAGTTACCTAATTCTTCCTATACAGTGTGTAATCGAATAAGTTTCACTTTTTGTAATCACTATTAGCTGGGGAGCTAGCAACTTTGAAACCTACAGAATTTAATGGACAATTCGAGTTCCTCCGTGTTCCAAAATCGATCTCAGTCACTAACATGAGAGTCTGGCTGACGAACCCGGTTGCGTGTCTAAGGGGCAGGTGACGAAACTTCACTTGAGATATTGGTAATATTGTAATCATATTGCCAGACCATTTTGAATTTGCTATGACGATGCAAGATTGGTGTAAGTTATAGCACAGTATGTCTGTTTTCAATAAGAGGCGTTGTAGTCAGTTGTCTATTTTATGGCTAAACCGTAAGAGACATCAAAAATTATAGACACCAAAAAGCATCTTATTGAATGCCTCTTAAAAAATGTATTTAAGTAAAGTTATTGCAAGATCTATAGTCCGTATTTCACACCAGCACTACAAACTACTAAAACTATCTAAAAATGTGATTTCACTTCCCATGGGTCTTCATACCAAATATCATACAAATTAATTCAAGCGTTATTTTAAAATAAGAAAAATTACCTACTTTTTTAAGAACTATGATGAAGCAGAATACTGACTTAACGAAATATTTTTGGATATAGAAAAGTATGATTAAATCATCTTATTTTCAGACCAAATCTATGATTAACCCATATTTACGTACTTTAGCGACTACCTACATGCAGTAATTATAAAACATGTCATTTTTACGATCTGTTGACTTAGTAAGAATTAGGGATTGGATATCGATCGATAAACATCGATGTTAGACATTATATTATTGAACAAACTGAACATTTTTGGTTTACTGTATTAAAAAAAAAGATATGCTCGTTATTTTTATAATCCTCCCGTCTAAGGGCTTTGATACTATTAATCACAAACTGTTAGCCGCAAAACTCCATTATTCTGGACTATTTGAGGATTCAATGCACTTTCTGAGCTATTTGCACAGCCGGTCTCAAGCTGTTACTTTTAATAATGTTTCTTCAACTTATCCACTCGATTACGCCCCAAGGCTCAATTATAGGTCCTCCTCTCTTTATAATTTACATTGCTGATTTGCACTCTAGTCTAAATTGCAATTGGCACTGTTACACAGACGACACGCAAATCTACTATCACTTTCACATATCTGATTTTGCAACCACTGAAAGGCTTATAAATAATCATCTAGAACGTTTACTTATCGTAGCAAAAGAGCATGAATCACACATGAATCACAATAAATCTCAGGCCGTTGTTTTTGGCAGCAGTAAGAATCGAGGAAGGATCGTGCATAGTATGAATATTTTTGTTGACGATAATAAATTTTTTTCTCCAAATATATTAATAATATTGGTCTTGTCTTTGACAAACAATTGCGTTTTACATCTCATATTAACAAGCTAACACAAAAATCTTTTGGCATATTAAAAAAGCTTATATACAAATAAACATTTTTTTAACTAAACAGGTTCGCATACGATTATGTGAAAGTTTAGTTTTATTGTTATATAATTAATGTGATGCTATCTACGGCCCGTGTCTTGATTTATCTTGTGCAACTAGGATTTAGAGAATTAAAAAATCATGCTTAAGATTCATCTTCTATTTAAAGTTACGTGATCATGTGAGTTCTGAATTGACTGACGTTCGGTGGTTAAACTTACAGGACAGAAGGGTGTTGCATTTAGCTTGCTTAACACATAAAATCATTTCAAGTTCCACACCGAATTACTTAAAGACATTGCTTACACTACGTAGCCAATTACATGATATTAATTTGAGACGCACAAGTTTACTCGATATACCGAATCACCACCTCCTTATTCGAACGTTCCTTTACTTTTATCGGGCTCTACAACTCTTTGTCTAAAGAATTACGAAATCAATCGACTTCATCTTTCAAAAGAAATTTCAAAATCTTACTCTCCCTGAAACAGTGATCAATTACATTAAATTAAATTAATGAAACTAGTTCTTATAATCACTTATTATTTTTCATTATCATTATTATTATAATTTTTTAAAAATTTGTTACTCATTCCTATTATCAATATTATAATATGTTATGGCGTTGGTTGAGAGGTCGAGCAGCATTTTGCTGAACTCCGCAAACAGAAATAAAGTCAACATTTATTTATTTATGATTCCCAATTAACTCTATGTTATAAAAATGTTAAATAAAAACATCGGGGAATGTTTTACTTCCTTGATCTAAATTAGGTTTCTGTTTGTAATTAGTATCCGTTTGTTATTATATAGCTCATATGAATCAAATCGGCATTTAATAAAAAATTATGTTTCAGAATTTAAAGGTGGTACGATGTTTTCTTGGTAACATCGATGTTCCATCGATGATAAAAAATCGTAAACTTCGATGACAAATACATCGAACATCGACGTAAAACATCGATGTTGTGTGAACATCGATGTATATCGCCCATCCCTAGTAACAACTGAATTTTTGTTATTCCAAATATATTCTATATTTGGTGTATATAATAATATATATAAAAGAAAAACATACTTGAAATTATAACATGAATGTGAGTGAGCTCCTTACAACTTTACATCAATCTTGGGAGGTCATTGCTTGTATACACTAATTATAGAACAAGTACTTTTTACGAGTTGTTGACATGATAACAATCAAATTTTTGTCTATCATTCTAAATGTAATCTATATTTGGTGTATATAATAAGACATACTTGAAATTATAATGTGAATGTGAGTGCGCATCCTTGCAACTTTACGTCAATCTTGCATGGTCGTAGCAACTTTACTATGGTCTGACAATATGATTACCATATTACCGAATTGAATTTAAAAAAGATCCTTGATATTGTAATGTATATTTAACCTATTTCAAAGGAAGTTTCACCACCTGCTCCTTAGATACGCAACCACGTTCGTCAATCAGACTCTCAAGTCAGTGACTGAGACCGATTTTGAAGAAAGGAGGAAGCTGAATTTTTAAGTAAAAAATTCTGTAGGTTTCAACGTTGCTAGCTCCTAGACTGTATTAATACACTACAAAAAAGATAAGTTACGAAAATACAACAGTAATCATGAATCACACTTTGGTTCTTAGTTATTGTAAGAAAAAGTTCAGCTTCGCGATGTATTTGTTGTGTCGCCTAAGTTGCAAACAAACCATAAAGCACACTGTAGATAAGGTGGGTGAAACAACTGATAAATACGAAAAAGATTGTTGTGGTATTCCAGACAAGGACTTGATGTACTTTCAAAAATGGTCTTTATGTGAAAAAGTGAGGGCTGTAGATCTAGAGTTCGTGTAGCTTAATCTGCCTGATAGCCATCTATAAAAGGAATAAATATTTACAAAGCCATAGAGTGTGTCACATTCTAGAGGTACTATTGGATGGTGAACAGTTCCCTTTCCGCCATGCAAACAGAAGAAGCTCGCTAAATGGCAATGAACATGAGTCAGGCCTGGCTTGAAAGTATGTAACAAAATCAAGCAATTAAGAAAGTACTTTGCAAAATTAATCCACTAGAAATTAACCGAGTATTTATTCAAAACACAAATTAATAAAACTTCATAATATAAAGTATCCTAATCAGGGCAGCAGTCTATGTATGCATGGGCTGTCCAAAGATTTGAATTCCTTCACGATAATTCCGGCAAAGATGAAATGAAGAAGAAACTTAGCAAGGATACGACGACATAACCTCCTGCTAACTATAATTTTATTTTTAAGTATACAACAGTCTGATTTTAGATAAATCAAAATTATTTTCGCTTGAATCCACTTTAAATATTCGGAAGTGACATTTATTCCACTCAAAAGTAATGCTCCAAACAGCCTGGTTCTAAATTTAATTGAAACCACAAATAGTACTCAAGAAATGAAGCAAATTTTATTATTTAACAAAAGGAAAAATGTAAATAATAACTCCGGAAAAAATCAGCATTACATTCCTGGACTAGGCATGAAAAGAAGAGATTAGAACAGCAACAGAAATTTTATTTTTCAATATAGGCCCCTTGTTTTTGAATAAAAGTACTACCTAGATCGTTTCAATAACACCTTTAATCCATTATAAAAATATTCATTTGGTTTGTCCCCAAATGCCTCTCAACAGCCGCCATAAGTTCGTCATCGTCCCAAATTTTGTTCCCCTTAGTGTTTTTTTGAGATTTAAAATAGTCATAAGGGGCTAGATCCGGACTATAAGGCGAATGGTCAATTTCTACGAATCCACTTGTCGTGGAACAGCAGGACACCTTACGCCAGTTTTCCGCGCCTTTTCACTTTAATAGAATCTCTGAACCGATGCATTAAGCTTGCATAACACTCTCCTGTTACCGTACTACCTTTATTCAGATAATCAATCATTAAAATTCCTTGGCAATCCCAAAAAACAGTTGCCATTATTTTTCCTGCAGAGGGGCGATTGGAGTCTGGAGCCCTTAATATGCCACTGCATCGATTCTTGTTTCGACTCAGGATCAAAATGATGAACTCAGATTTCATCCCGGTGACAAGTGGATTGATAATAAAATCTGGTTCATCTCCACAAAGCGCCAAAAATTGTTCACACGTCTCCATCCTGATAGGCATTTGGAATGGCGAAAGCATTCGTGGAACCCATCTCGCACTCACCTTTGTTATTCCATGGTATTTGTGTAAAATTCTGAAAACCTTGGTTTCCGAAACTCCTAATAAAGCTTCTTTAATCTTGCATCTTCCACTACCAATCACTTGGTTCTTTCAATAACATCGGAAGTGATCACATCAACAGTGATCCAGTGATTCTCGACCATGTTTAAACAATTTTGACCACTCACAAGTAGTCGACTTGGAAGGACAATCATCCCCATATACAGCCAACATTCCTTCACGAATAATTTTTGAAGCTTTTCCTTCTTTTGTTAGGAATTTTATAACTACTCGATATTCGAGTTTGTTCATTTTGGTACGTGACAACACAAACTGACATATATTAGAACTAATACTACTGCAATTGTTTTGTAAATTGTCAAACATGTTACATAGAAAACATATGTGATTAAAAAACAATATAATAAAAAATTACATTAAAATTGAAAACTGCCTAGTTCGGGAATATAAATACGACCCCTCGTATGTTGGGTTAGGTCAAGTTCGTCGTTCATAAAAAAATGCGACATTTTCGGTCGACTAGGTGCAGACGTTCTTACCACAATTACAATTACTTATTTCGTAATAATTTCTAGCACTATTTAGTAACGCAATTTACGCTTATGTTTATTTTTTTCAAAGTAAAATTTTAAAGCAAACTGTTTGAATTCGTAGCGCTATTATGCATTTCAGTTTTTATTTGTACGTATTAAATATTATAGTCTCTTAATTTTATAATAGAAATATTAGTTTGCACGAATTGTCATTTGACTTCAAAGAACGCAGTAGCCGTTTGATATCGAACCTTACGTGTTCCAAAATCTTTGTTCCGGAGGACATCGTTCAAAAATAAGAAAAGAGGAGTTTTGTGATGATTTACTTAAAGTTTCGAAGTTTGTGTTTAGAACGTACATTTTGACTAGGGTGTTGCGAAACAAATATCTGTATCATATCATTAAAAACCGACGAAAGACATTTCGCTATGCCAATTATCAATGTAATTGTGCCGACGGCGTTTATAAGTCATTCATATTCGTTTAAAATGAGATCTTGACCTAGTTTTTTTGCACGTAAATAAAAAGTTTTATTGCGTTTTATTAGATACAATTAGGAACACAAGTCATAAACAGAGCAGGGGTATCAAATCAAAGAGATTCCGCCGGAGTCTGCTATCTTGAAACAGGTCAGTTTTTCATTTTTTAAAAAGACCATCGAGATTTTAAAAATGAATTTCTAATATAACGATGAACTTACAGTTTTATTAAAGACAAGATTAGAAACACCCTAGAGACTGTGCTCACTAATCAAGGATTTTTTCTAAATAAATGAAATATTCGCCTTAACAAAAACAGATTACATTCATAGAGACAGTAATAAAAAATAAAAAAAGAATATTTTCCAATTTATCCAAGTGAAGTCGCAAATAATGCATCGTACTGTAAAACCCGATAAGCAGAAAATTAACCTTCTATAAATAGAGTAGTCGTGCAATTGACCATTTATCGATCGCTTAGAAATTTCCATTAACAAACGTTTAATGAGGCAAAGTATCATCTGCAATACAGAATCGTGTTCTTAGGCCAAGCCAAAACGTTTACTGCATGTACGACACGTAATTATAGGCGTTCATTAGACGACGGCAGCTGGACAAGAGCCAAATAGAATGCGACCATGAACAAGCGACCACCTTCGCTGAAACGTGATGAACACCGACAAAAAAATGAGCTACTCCAAGAGCACGAACAAACACCAGGAAATAACGCGGATTACAAGGTCGAGAAATTTAATAATCCTCAGCTGTGCGGAAAGGAAACGGATGTTTGTGTCAACATGAACTAAGAGAGCGGTAGCATTCGCATACAACGTTTTTCGCACATAAATCTTTCATGAATGAACAAGCGAGGAAGGAACACACTAAAACTGCAAATTAAATTTGCTCCAATTTATTAAAAAGTTTTCGCCTGAATAAAAAAAAAGGCACGGTAAATATTCGTCCATATTTTCTTGATAATTTGTCTCAGACGGAACAGACGGAACTTTATAACGAACATCTACACTTCAGTACACAAATTTAGAAACGTACTCGCAAACTTTTTTATTATCATTTAATCCTGATTAAAAGACATTCGAAGAAAATTTTCTATTTTCTAATCCTATTAAGAGCTTTCCTCAATCTCACAAGTGTATTTTCGCAATTTCTTTAAAAATAAAAAGAAATTTATTATATCATTAAATTTCTAGTAAAAATAATTAAGGTCGACACATAAAAATTAATTATAAAGTTGACATCGGACAAAATAAATAACGGAGCACAAATTAGGCCAACAAAAAAAAAACACTCGTTTAAACATTAATTAAGATTAAAAGAAGTATAACTTATACTAATTTATTTTTATTTGAATTTTTCTCGTTAATGTACGACATTGACGTCCCAATTTTAATAAAATTTCTTAATAGAAATTCTCGGTAAACAAATATTTAAAATGCTTGTCATAAAAGTCAGTCGTTTTCATATTTTAAATATTCATCAAAGTAAACTTGAACACGGCAAATGTCTTTCGTGTTCAATTTCAAAGTAAATTATGATCATTAAGTAAATCACGAGACGTAAAATAAATCATTTGCCTTTTTGGAAAGTCGCATTAAGAACTTTTTAGGTACACAAAAGAAATTCCTATATATTCAGATCTATTTTACTATAGCCCTAAATTTATAAATGCAAAGTCACATTCATCATTTGATAAAAATAAATTATCATCACAGAATATATTTAAACACACAAATTTGTTTGATCTTGATATAAAATAGCTTCATTTTTATACCGAAACTTATTTCTTAACAAAGGAATTCTATTGACCCCTGTCAAATATGTTGTGCATGGCACAAACAGTGACATAAAAAAATTGTTTCGTCTTTCCTTGTCTTTTATTACACGTGAAAAGCACTTTTAGATGTTTTACGATGAAAATATTTTCTCTTCACACTTAATTGCACCATACTGTTTATTACCCAAGGAAAACGCATAGACGTTTTACGAGAAAAATATTTTCTCTTCTGCACAATATAAATTCATCTTCGAATCACAACAAAACTTTGAAAGTAACTGATTTATACCAACTGAAATAAATATGTACTTGCAGTGCAGCTGTTTGCTTTTGTTCGTCTAAAAAAAAATTGTTGATTCCAAAACCTGCGAATTGTATGGAATTACGTGCCAAAAAAATTCTTCCATTCAACACTAACATTTTTCTAAACTGGAAATTCGATGACAAATATTTTTTTAATAAATGAAGCCATAAGCTTAAAAATAGTAAATTCACAACGCTATAACATATTTCAATGTCCTTTAATCTAGACACACCAAAAATAAATGTATTTTACATTTGGTTCATCAATGATTATAGAAAGATGTGAAGTGTAAACATCTTAACAAGAGACTTTGATGTGCGTGTGACACATTTACATAAAAACATATCTAAATCAAAATTGCTATAAACTGCAATTAGGAAAGTTGAAAATATGTTGTGAACACGCAACAATGCACATTGTTAAGAATAAAATAACCACATTATGAAACCAATTTTCACATACGCAACTTTTATAAAGTTATCATTTAAATAAATGCAAATTTCCTTTTGTTTTGTACACGTGTTTCAGATAAACCGGAATAAATTTCCATATTTCCTATAAATTTTCGATACACGAAATTTAATATTCACTAGATTACCATCGAAGCTCTTTAATTAAATTTCCATTCGGAGGACCATGCTCGGAGCTTTTTTTCATAAAGTACGAAATCTCTCAAATATGTTGTTACCCCAAGCTTTCGTTTAAATGCAATTTAAAAAAGAAGAAGGACACAGATTATATTAACAGTGTCAGCAAAATAATAGAAGAGAAAGATGTACTTATTATTAATAACGATGTTATCATTACAGATATTAACAAAATTATTTGATATCAATTACGACGACAATTTCAGTCAGAATAAGTCTTCCAAAAAATTTTTTTGACAACACATTTTTTGACACTGTATTTTTCCAAACCAAATCGAAACTTATGAGAAGAAATTTCACTTCTACTCTACATTGTGGACGCTAAAATTTTAACAGCGCTGTTCCAAATTACAAAATATCATCAAGAAAAACAGAAATGAAAAAAAGAGAATAAGTTTGTGTTCAAATAATAATTTTTAATTAGTTGTTGGGACTGTTATTTGCCAATTGATTTCAAACACTCTAAATAAATTTCTGAATAAAATTAAGGGACCACCAAATAAACTTGAAATAACTTTTTCAATTTATAAGTTATTTTTAATAGATTTTTCACATGTCATAAATTGACGATTATTAAAGACAATTCAAATAGTGTGTCATGAAACAATAGCAAGGCATTCTCTGCTAGGAAACGAAAAGTCAACAAAAAGGCCTAATTGTCGACACCTTTTTAAATCATTTCATTGATAGAGCGTGCTTTTTGTTTCGAAAATTAGTGAATTTGTTTGTGTATAAGTTAATTAAATATGTCTAGAAACCATTGTAGACCAGAAGAAGTATCCCAAATGATTATTCTTCTTCGTGAAGGATATTCACAGAGAAAAGTTGCTGGAATTCTAAATACTAACAAATCTGTGGTACAGAGGGCCGCAGCACGGTTCAGAAACACTGGTAGTTTCAAAAAAAGACGTGGACAAGGTGCTAAAAGAAAAATAACACGCAGAGAAGATCGCTTTATCGAACTTCAGAGTTTAAGAAAGCGGTTTGTAACATCTCGTGAATTAAAAAATGATCTTCGATTAGCCACTGGAAAGAAATTTCTACCAAAACAGTAAGAAGAAGACTAAAAAAGAAGTCAATTTGTTTACTAGAAAACCAGCAACCGGTCCAAATCTCACAGCTACGCACAAAAGAAATCGTTTAAACTTTTGTCAAAATCATCAAGGTTGGGACGAGGGGCAGTGGAACTCCGTTTTGTTTTCGGACGAGTCCAGATTCCTTCTAAGTAGGAATGATTGCCGTGTGCTCTTGTCATACGAAGACCAGGCGAGCGATTTGCACCATGTGCCGTTCGAGAATATGACAAATTTGGTGAGGAGTCTATAGTGGTTTGGGGTGGCGTACAATTTTGGTCTTACAGAATTGGTTTTGATACGAAATGGGTCGCTAACAGCAAGAAGATATAGAGACGAGATTATTGTACCTCACGTTCAACCATTTGCCGAAAATTTAGGCAATGGATTCATTTTTATGCAAGACAGTGCCAAACCTCACACAGCTAACATTGTCACAGCTATGTTGAGAGATGCAAATATCCAAAGTTTGGAGTGGCCTGCCAATAGCCCTGATCTCAATCCTATTGAGCATCTCTGGGATCAATTGAGTAACAAAATTAAAAACGCACCGAGACCACCAGTAACATTTGATGAGCTCTCTAACATGCTTGTTCAAGAATGGGAATAGATACCTCAAGACAGTATACGAAAATTTATTTTGAATTTTATTTTAATTTTTTACCCTTAATTTTGTCCAGAAGTGCATACTTTTGATGGTTCCTAACTAATTAGAAAATGATGTTGGAAGAAACTTAATACGCTTCATCAAATTAACAAGAGTTGCAGCATTGGTAGTTTTAAAAAATAGAAGTTGATTCCACTTCTAACAACTAGTCGAGTTCTAAACTTAAAGAAAAGAGAGCTTCATATTAATGATGGGGCGATTGAGCTAAGTTAACCAAAAGATTCATTTTCTAAACCATTATCATAATTAATTAATATGCCTAAAAGTGGTCGACCAAAATTTTTTTATCCACGTGATAGAAGAAAGACTGATTAAAGACAAAGCTGGAGTTTCGGTGTTTCAAAGACCACTGTTTTTAGAACAATTTCCAATGAGGCGGTGCTTCTAAAAAGAAGAAATGCACTAAAATATACCCTGGCCAAGCTGCAAGAATTCGCTAAGGCGCATCCATTTTGTCAATTAACTGAGTGTAATAGATAATGAAAAATATTTCACTTTGTCCCATTCAGAGATAAAGGGAAACGTTGGTTTCTATACCCACGACACAGAAAACACATCAAGTTCAAAGGTAAATCCAAAGGTGCCTCTCTAAATTAATTCGGTTTTTAAATGCACATCATGCCAATGATGACAATGTTTTGGCCTCGTCTAGCTTCATGCCTTTATGTAAGAGTATAACGCAAACAACATAGGACAATTTAGTTCCTAAATTAGACAATCCTCTAAATGTACCTCATGCGCGTCCATTAGAGGAATTTTGGACCACAACAGTGTACGACCAGGGACGAAAAACAGCAAATGAATACCCAATGTAACATGGCCCACCATCAATAATTTGAATATTAAGGATCTATTGTTAATTATGACATATTTTTTCCGAAAACTTTGGGATCATGCGTTATGTACAGCCTTGACCAAAAGTATTAGGCACACTTAAGTTTCTAATTTATCTCCGAAAATATTACTCAGAAATCTTTAGAATTTTATTATCATATAGTCGGCAATAATAAACGATAATTTAAATAATGCACAGTACTTTACAGCGGTTGTAAAACATGTGGCAGATGATAGTTCGCAGTTGTGGTTCCATGAATAGGTAGTCAGTCTTGTATAAGCGCTTGTAGTAACAACGTTCTTCCCAGTATAATGTTTATTTCATTATAATTTTGAATATCGTCATTTTTGCTGTAAAAAATGCCTAAAAAGAATGAACTTAGTGAGCATTTACGTTTATGAATTCAGTTCTTGCACGAAAAAGGCAACACAGACAGAAATAGCCAAAAGTATTAAACGTTCCCATTGTGCGGTGCAATCTGCCTTGAAACCTTACGCGGATACTGGATCACATGCGAACCGAACAAGAACAGGTAGAAAATGGATAACTTCAGACCGTGAGGATCGAAATTTAACTCGGAAATCATTTAAAAATCGAAAGAAAACTTTTTTCGAGCTCGCTACCAGTTTATCCGAGGAAATCGGCAGACCGATCAGTACCAGAACGACCAGAAGTTAATGAAGCTGGCTTGAAAGGCTGTAAAGCAAGAAAGAAGCCTTGGCTTTCAGAAAAAAATAAAAAGTCTCGTTTGGAATGGGCTACAAAGAACAAACACTTTACAGAGAAGGATTGGGCAAATGTTTTGTGGTCCGACGAATTAAACTTTGAGGTAATATTTGCTTTATATCACTTGTAATTTTGAATTCGTTTGCATCTTCTAGACTTCGCCAGTAAAAAGTTATACAGTGTGTTTAAAATCTACGTGGGAGGCAGTGTAATGATCTGGGGTTGTATGACGACAGTGTAGGCGAAATATTTGTTTGTAAAGGTCCAATGAACTCCCACACTTACATAAACGTATTGGAAACGAAATTGCGGCAATCATTTTCCGAAATGTTTGGTGATACAAATATGGAAGAAATGCTGTATCAACAAGATAATGCATCCTGCCACAAATCTGCAGTTACCATGAAGTGGTTTCAAGAAAACAAGATTAACCTCCTGGATTGGCATGCATAAACCCCAGACCGAAATCCCATAGAGTATTTGTGGGAGATTCTAAAGCGTAACATTAGAAAGCATCCTATTACATCTAAAGCAATTTTCAAAAACGTGTTATTCAAAGAATGGAATAATATTATTGCAGAGGAATGTCATAAATTTATAAGTACTCTGCCGAAAAGAATAGCTGCAGTGATTAAGGCTAGAGGTGGCCCAAGAAAATACTAATTACTTTAATAAATTGTTATTATTTTGTACCTAGGAAATTTTATTTTACCCCACTCCATGATATAGGAGTTAATGTAAGGTGCCTAATACTTTTGGTCAAGAATGCATGTCAAAGGTGTTTCGAGTAACTTTGAAGAAATAAGCAATAAGCAATTAATCAATCACGTTACGTTACACATAAAGGCATGTGTCTTCGATACACTACCACTTTCGTACTTCGATCAAAAATTCTGATAAATTGAGCGTCCTTGTAGATATACCTACTCTTCACAATTTAATCATAATAAACCACGCGCATTTTCACCCATTTCGTAAATTATTCAACATCTTGTATCTTTCACGGCCCATTTTTGCAAACTCTTCCTTCGTGTATTCCCACAGCGACCGAGAAGCGCAATCAATAGGCTTGCTTTTATCAGCCAGTGAGAAAATATTTTAAACAGAACCGCTTTCTTCAATGGGGTAATCCTTTTTATCTGACTAAATAAATTATGTTTGCTTTTTTAAGTGAATCATAATTTAAGACTCCACTGACCGTTATGTTACAGGGAGGCAAAATGCATTTTCCCAATTCAAAAAGCATATCATAAAATGAACATTTCGATACGTTTGAAGAAAATATTTCTCTAAAAAAGAATTAAAACAGAATGACTTATGAAATAAATAAGTTATAGTAATGTATATTCAAGATTTAATCTGTCAAAACATTTAAAAATATTAGCTCCGTTTCCATTTGAATAAGTAGTATAGCTGTTGCAACTTTTGCAGACTCAGAGAAAAAAAAAACTAATGCCATGAGTCAATACCTTAGGCATTCGGGCAAAAACGTATCAAGGAAAATATATTATTCCTGAGAGAATGTCTGACAAATAGTAAACGACCTACATTGTGCACAGGTTATTCGTCACAATATTTAGACATTACATACGCCCGCAAAACAGAAAGAGACAGACCAGGAGCTTGCAGATATCACGTTTTCAGCGTGCAGAAACAAAACGAATTCACACTTGGACTATTTTTAGTTGTCTAAAAAGGAACACACCCACGCCAAAACGATTTTTCTTCGCGTACGTTTAACGGTAGTTCGAGCAAGAAAAAAAATAGCTGTCGTAATTACAGACTTACCAATTAATTGTACAAGCCACTCACCTAAAACAGAAAAGAAAAAAATTAATATTAATAACATCGTAAATGTCACTTATATTGATTTTATCGTTAAAGTTTAAACGTGGTCAGTGTTATTTATGGGACGTAAAAGCTCATATTTACAGTTTTATAGCTGAGAGACAGCACGGAATAATAATATTTAAAATTCATTACGTATAAGCAGGACTAATTTAAGGAGTGAATGTTAAGGATTCCTTAAGCAAAATATAGTAAACGGATTTGCAGATTTCTTTGCGGATTCTTATTTTACATCCATTAGATTTAAAGGATAATGGCCCGTATTCTCATTCTATGATTAAAATGACATAAAGCTATATTGCTTCTTGACCATTTTAATCACGACTTTAAACATTTTTTTATTTGAATTATTTTCAAAAGTATAAACAACGTTACCAAAAATAGTGAGGCAGATTCATTCAACTACTTAAAAAAAATATTGCTCGGACCTTAACACGCAATAACTTATTTATAGAACGTTTACATACATTAAATACTTGAGCAAGTAAATTTACATCGGCAACCAATAGGAATCTCACCTTCTCAACTGACTTGATACGTGTTTACGTATTTTGATCTATTTTGAAATTAAACAATCTTGCGGCCGATAAACAATTCAACTAACATGAAACAGCCTTCATAAATCTAAATAAAAGTGCTTTCAGTATCGCGATGGAATTTTTACGAAATATTTCATTAAGTAATTCGTTTCGACTACAATCATTCATTCTAATAAAGAAGAAATGTAACCAAAAAAAGTAAGTGCCTAGGCACAGTGAGGACGGATGTTTCTATTTTTTCAGAAAACGTAATACTTAGGGGAAGACACTCAAGGGGCTGGCGAAATAGAAAAAGCGAAATAGAAAAAGTGAAACGAAATTTTAAAATTCCGGTATTCTGTAGGGAAGCTTAAAAAAGTACGAAGCAGAAAACTCACTATTTTTATTTAATAACATCTGATCTAGTATATGCATAAAACTACATTTTTAAATTGCATTGATTTTGATATCAAGATTTAATCTCCCGTTTATAGATAGGGGGTTCGAGGGAATAGAATAATCCACAAAGGACACGTTGGTATTGTATTGACGATTTTACATTTTACTATTCTTCAAAACCATAAAAATATAAACCACTGAAACAAAGAGCTTTCTGATTGAGAACTTTTATTTTACAAGTGCGTCATTGTCCGCGCCGAGGCGAACCAACACGCCATATTTTATTTACAAACCCTAGGAAAACGCTAAAATATTTAAGGGAACATTCAGCTTTAACAAAATATTTGCTGCCCGATTTCTTATCCGTCCTTAAAACTCTTTGTAACTGCAGCTTTCGTTTACTTTTGAACCAAGCCAAACAAAAAACCAAACTGAGAATAAACAGAAGGGTACTAAATTAAGAACTAACCAATTGCTGTGTAAATTTCGTTGCTTGAAAGATAAATAATGTCAAAAAAGATTTCGTATAAAAATGTCAACGTACTGGTTTCAAACTAGTAAAATTTAGTGATAAACGAGCTTTAAAAACACACATTAAACACATCTGTGTGTGCATGTTTAAAACTCGTTAATTACGCGAAGAAATTGCGTAAATTTTTACATAAATATGAAATGAATGAAGTGAGTGAGGCTCAACTAAAATTGTAGAATAAACGGACTTTCCCTCCTAATTTGCCGACGTTACTAATTTGGAGTGCAATTAATAAAATTTCACCAATTATCATGCAATTAACAAAGTCAGTTAAGAGTCAGCACATTTAAGGAACGAAATTACTGCTTGGCTCTGAAAAGTGAAAGTGCGTGATTTCTAATCGACTTCTAAATTTAAAGCAGGTACCGTAACTTATAACTTTAGTTTTAAAAGAATTGGAAGAGTAAGCACAACTTAAAAATAATTTGTTCACTATTACTAAGCTTTAAAAATTTTCGATTAAAGATATTTTAAAAACACAAAGAGAAAAATATTCAACGTTATTGATTTGCCGAATAGTAACGAGTCTTCTTAAAAAAAATAGCTTTAGAAAAAATCTTATGTCGTAGCTTGCATAATTATTTCTTTTTATTTATTTTTTTTAAGCGCGGTAAGTCATTTTTGTTAATTCAAGCCTTGTACTTACACAACATATCCAAAAATACCGTGCATTCATTTAAATCCTAATTAAAGTGGTCTACGATTTCAATGTTTCTTTCTCACCGACAGTTGTTCAAGTATTTGTTTGTGCTTACATAACTCCCCCAAACACTTGAAAACATGAAGCGCAGGGTACGTCTGTGCATTCAAGCTGAAGGTCAGGTTTTTCAGGATATGTTTTAAGCTTTAATATCGTTTTGAAGCACGCTAATTAAGTATTTCTCTGAATATTGTGTTTACTTTACCAACTTTTTTACGTGCTGTCATGATTAGATAATATGACACTGACAGTTATTGACAACTGTCCTCTCAACCTTATATTGCATGTCGTCAACTTTATAAAAAAAATTACAGCTTGCTTTAATCAGGAATTCGCTTGAAGACAAGGTATTTTAATTGTATGTCGTCGCATGTAATCCTAACAAATATTAATCACAAGTTATTAATTCATTTCTCAAAATTGGCAAGTAAATGTAGTATCTATTTTTCAAACTACTTAAAGTTTCCCACAACTACAACATTAAAACGCATGAAATTTTAATATTTCAATCCGAATATATTTGATGTTGTATATTATGTAATGAGTGTCCAAAACGTTCTGAGCGACAAACAGGTAAAAATGTCCTCATTTTAGTGTGACATAAAAGGCAGTGTCTACAAGCAAGGCAATGACATAAACGTGAAGTGCGGCAAATGATAAAAAGATTGAAAAATTCAGCCGAAGGAATTGGAAATGAAAATGAAAAACAAAACATATTAACTTGGACAGAGGAGGAGTTTAAAATCAAAAAAAAAGTTAGAGAATAAGTTTGAAGAACCAAAGAGCTTTAAGGAACAATAAAGACGAAATTGGAAATAAAAGACAGACGAATAAGTCCGACCATATATGAACTACTGAACAAACCACTAACAAAGAAGGTAATCTCAAGAAGAATAAAAATATACGAGGTACGGCAATTAAATAACGCGACTTTTTAAATTACAAACGTATATTAAGGCTTGGTATTTCAGTCACAGATTAACGTTAAGCTTCAGTTTATTCCCATGATAACAATTATAAAAATAATTGTTTCTATGGCAATAAACTGAAGGTTGAAGTTCATCTGTGACTGAAATACGGGGCCTAAAAGGAAAACGAAATTAATATTATAGGCCTTCACAACAGGTCCCTCTTAATTGGACGTAGCGATGTACCCAACTCGAAAAGCACTCTTGAAGCAATTCCAATGTTATTTCTTTAAGAATACGCATCGTAATCCTTTGAATATCCTCAACATTCTCAAAACGCGTCTATTCGACCTCAATCTTCATTTTGGGGAAGAGAAAGGAGTCGCAGGGACAAGGTCAAGGCTGTATGGGAGTGGTAGAACGCAAGAATACCGTTAGTGTTCAAAAACTAACGAAAAATCAGCGATAAATGAGACGGCGCGTTATCATGATGCAGCAACCATCCGTTTTCAGCTAATTCAAGTTGAACGCGGACCACATCCGCCCTCAAATGCTTCAAAACTACGACGTACAACTCAGAATTGACTATCTGACTAATCGGCACAAATTCATGATAGATCACACCTCGGATAAGAAAGAAATGAGCATCGTCTTGACTTTGACATCGTGTCCTTCGTTGGCCGCGGTTCGCCCTCCCCTACCCACTGATTGCTCTGTCTCTTGGTCTCAGGGTCGTATTGGAAGACTCACGATTCATCTCCAGTTACGATTGTACCCAATCACTCTCGCTCCTCTGTTTTAACGCGTTGCATTTCTATAGCATCGCCCTCCCGACTGACTGGTCTATCCCTTAGTCTTAGGGTCGTACTGGAAGACTCACGATTCATTTCCAGTTACGATTACACCCAACCAGTTTCACTTCTCTGCTTTAACGCGCTCCATTTCTACAGCATCGCCTTCCCCTACCCACTGACTGCTCTGTTTTTTAGTTTCAGGGTCGTACTGGAAAATGATTGCATTTCTATAGCATCGCCATCCCATACCCACTGACTGCTCTGCCTCTTGGTCTCAGGGTCGGACTGGAAGACTCACGATTCCTCTCCAGTTACGATTGTACCCAACCAGTCTCTCTCCTCTGTTTTAACGCGCTGCATTTCTACAGCATCGCCCTCCGCTACCCACTGACTGCTCTGTCTCTTGGTCTCAGGGTCGCACTGAAAGACTCACGATTCATTTCCAGCCATGTATCTAACCAGTCTCATTCCTCTGCTTTAACGCGGTGCATTTCTGTGGCATTGCATTGAGTGCTCTGTCCCTTGGTCTCAGGGTCATACTGGAAGACTCACGATTCATCTCCAGTCACGATTGTACCCAGCCAGTCTCACCTCTCTGCTTTAACGCGCTCATTTCTACAGCATCGCCCTCCCCTACCCATTGACTGCTCTGTCTCTTGGTCTCAGGGTCGTACTTGAAGACTCACGATTCATCTCCAGTTACGATAGTACCCAACCAATCTCACTCCTCTGCTTTACGCGCTCCATTTATACAACATATTTTAAGTCACTCATTTTTTCGATCGAGGGTACTCGATACCCAACTTTGACAATTTATATTTTAAAAACCACAAGAGCAATCGACGCGATGAACGTGAGCGTGAACAAAAGAATGCAGTTGACAATTTGCCAATTTGGGCGCTAGAAATAAAGTCTCGTTATTTGATTATCTTGTAAATATGCAAAACAAAAATGAGACTAATGGTAACTTGAATGCTAAGGGTCAGCAGCTCAAATATTTGAACCTGGTTCAGCTCTGAACTTGGTTCTATTACTATGACAACTTTTGTAAAGGTAAATGTTGCCGTAATGATAGAACCAAGTTCAGAATTTAACGATGTTTGTGAAATTGGTTCATTGAAAGGAACAACATCATATTCTGGAAGTAAGGGAGTTGAAAGATCTTTTGTAAATCAGGCATAATAGAGATAAAAGTACAAAGATTCAAGTGGATGGAAAATATGTAGAGTAAAGTTGGAGCAAATAGAATACCAAACATGACTTAGATCAGTTCTGCATGAGGAAGACGAAGAGATAGATGGACACATAAATAGAAGATGAAGAATAAGAAATGTATCAAAACAGAAAGAAAAGAAACAATTTCTTAAACGCCTGTTGTATTTTAACATGTTAGATGTAAAATAATAAATAAATTATAGCATTCCATTTTTTTTAAACCTGTTTCTTACATAACACACCCTAGATACAACCTACGTTACACGTAACTGCTGAACATTCATTAAATAAAAATAATGAAGAAGTGGGCGGCATCAAAATTGTTGCTTTACATTTTCTGACTTATATTCCTGATTAAAAAAATCTTATTACAAATACATTGTTTGGACCTCCTCCGAGGTATCCACCAAAGAATTCTTATACTAAGTAATTAAACTTATTAATGAAGGCGTCTATGAAGTTATGAGAGCATCGACGTACACCAGATCATTAATAATTTTACCTCCCTGGTCTATAATGACGTTGCCCTACTTACAAGATGGATTAAGATTGAAATATTAATCTAACCTTTAGGAGCATCAAGGTGTTCTGAATACATAACTTCCATTATTATCACGTTATTTATTAGTAAAGGGTAGACAAATTTTTTAATTCAATTTATTAAATAAAAAGATACATTTATTTTTAAATTCAAAGTATAGAGGGTGTAATCTATGTACTTTGAGAAGTCTTTTTATGTACGTATAGATAACTTACAATTGATTTATTGATTACATTTTTTTTAATAAGGGAGATGGGTGTCATATAAAAAAACTTATTACTGTTTGTACGAAGACTTCTCAAGATAGATGAACCCGTATAGACTGAATTAAGTTTGTCTAAATCATTAACAGTTTTCTAATTAAATTGAGTTTTGACAAAATAAAACTAAATCTCAAAATTACGAAAATAAAAAGAAACGGTTTGCTAATGCAAGATGTTAATCACACTCAGATTTAGAGTCTCGCCTTTTCAAAACACTATCAACAATAAACATTAGGATTCGTTTTTGTTAAAGTAGTTCAAGAAATGGATAGAAACACGAACCAATAAATAACATTTCAACAGCAAAAGTATCGCAGAGCCATTTCGAAAGGTAATTTACAAAATTCAAATTCCATTTACGTTTATTCCATTCAAATTCAATTGCGCTTCCTTTCCATAAAAAGAAACACGACCTCGTTTGCGTTTCAGTTCTGAAAGATATTGTGCGCCTCACGATTGTCATCGTGCCGCGGTTAATTCGTTATCCTCGTGTGCATGTTTCAACGGAACAAATAATTTGCGATATCTGTTTGCGGAATCGTGAGGTTGTTTCCCACGAATCACGCAAGAATACGGACTGGCTGGTGGAGGGGCACTTCAAAAAGTTTGTTTTCATCGAGCACTACAACAAACAATATTTCGATGTAATTCACGTGAGTTGTTTGACGGATGCAATATCCTGGGCAGCAATAAAGATAGGATCGTATTGAAAGCTCTGTCATAACCCGTTATTGGCATTCAATTTTGAGGAAAAGTATGAAAAATACAATTTTGTTATTTAAACAGAATTACACAACAAAGAAATAAAACCGAATTTAGTGAACTCAACTTTTACAACAACGGAGTACAATGACTTCTGTCATGTTAAAAAAAGAAAATGTATCTCCATTTAATCAAAAGCGCACATTATTTTAGTGGTCACTTGATATAAAAACTTTGGAAACCACTGATATAATAAACAAAGATAAGGCGAACCACAACATTTAAATGTTGATAATGTAAAGTAACTACTTCATAAATGTTTTGCTTTTATCTCTTGAATTATAATTCCGCATTAATATTCCGTATTCCCTTGGCAAAAACGTAGATAAAATCTTGGCAGTTTTCTAACGAAGACCACGTATTAAATGCCTTAGAGGCAACGTTTAAATTTTACGCAGCAACAAATATTTATGTATTCAACGTGCCTGTGCAAACCTCTACTGCGAATTTAAGTATATTGAAGACGACGAAAAAAAAAACAAAGTAATTCTCTTCTTTTATTTATGTTTACAATCAATATATTGCACCAATTCTATACATTTTAAAGTGTGCCACCAATTATGTACGTTATACATTTGATCTCGGATTAGATAATTTAAAATTATGTTCACAGTGCAATATATTTCAGCGAGTGTGCTCGTTTCAGTCGGCTCTTCGCAGTTTTCATTAGCGCTCTCTGATTTAATTTGTACGATATGAATTGTAATGCAAAACGCGGCTTTAATTAAATCAACCGCAAAGGTTCGCAGCGCGCCCTATGAAATTAAAGTCGGGCAAGTCTTAATATCAAATTTAGCTCCACGTTACCAATTTATGAAAATGTAATACCTCATACTGAAATCCGAACGGATTTCATCGAAACTTTTACAAGGCGCGGAATCAATGCAATCTAATAAAAAAAATAAAGTTCTCGTGCAAGAAGCGAAATGAAATTTATTAAAAAGTTGCCGGCTGATTTTGTTAAAAACTTTGCCTTTCATACATAAAACTTGCCTTACCAAACATAATAAAAATAAATTATATTTTGAAGCAATAAAAAATATGTCTAGAGTAAATCATTATACAGTGTGTAATCTAATAAGTTTCATTTCTATAACTACTATTAATATGAATACACAAGAAAAAAGCGAAGCTAACTTAAGGAATTAAATTACAACAGTAATCATAAATCACACTTTGGTTCCTTCTTGAAAGAAAAGTTCAGCTTCGCGATGGATTTCTTGCGTCGTCTAATTTGCAAACAAATTATAAAGCACACTGTAGATAAGGGAGAGGGGAAATAATTGATAAATACGAAAAAGATTGTTTACTTAATGATATACCAGACAAGGATTTGGTGTACTTTCCAAAATGGTTTGGACTATCGATCTGGAGTTCGTATGGCCTAATCTGCTTGATAACTATACAAAAGAGTAGTAGTAAGTAGTAAGTATTATTGGGGGAGACAGTTCCATCTCCATCATGCATCCAGAAGGAACTCGTTAAATTGTACTGAAGATACCTCAGGCTCGTGTCGAAAGTACTTTGCAAAGTTAAAAAAAAAACTAATAAAAATTAGCTGAATAATTATTCAAAACACAAACTACTAATACTTCATACTTTAAAATACTAAATACTAATAAAGAAGGCAAAGGCTGTCCAACGGCCAGTATGTACAATATGCAGTAAACCCATAGATACAATACCCAATACCCAACCCAACCAATAGATACAATACAATAAACGTTGAGGCAGGTCATTCATGGCTTTGTTCCATGAATAGAGAGTTGGTGTCTTATTAAAAAATGAAAAACTGACCTTCCTCAAGATAGCGAACTCCAACTGAGTCACTTTATTTTGAAACTTCTACTCAATTTATGACTTACTTTCGCAATCATAGCCGTTTTCTTTTTGCCACACAGTTTCTAATATACTGTGTATTGCTGTGAACCGTCTTATTTTTGCGTTGCAATCATGATACAGATGTATACGCTTAAAACATCGAGGTATTGGTTTAAACCGGGCGTTGAACACCGATTTAAAGTAGTGGGAGAACAAATGACATTATACACCTGAGCCTTAATAACAATATGGCGATTTCAAATTGCCATATTGTCCTTGAGGCTCAGTTGTACAATCCCAGTTTAAATTGAAGCTAGGCTTAAACCTATAATAACGAGAGTCCTGGTTGACTAAAGACAAGTTCCATTTGTTATTCCTTTCTACTTTGTATTAGACTCAATAAAGAATCAATTGTTGTTTAATATTTTCCCTCCAGTTTCTGCTGCAATAAGATACTAATAATAGTAGTATTCTTTTTGTTGCCATTTGTTTATCAACAATATTTCTCAGTTTAGGTTATGACATGTTATAACATGTGTGCAACAATTATTGTAGTCCTGGGTGACTATGGAATCAAATATAAATGTCGATTCATATTTCACATCGTTGAACTGGCATCTCAAATATTGACTGTCAAACAACAAATAATTGATTACACTGGCCAACACTCATTTTAACATTAATTTGGTGCAAGAGGTTTAAGACCTGATTTTGAGTACATTTGGTTCGTTGATTAGAAAAATTCTATTCGTTCTTCTGTGTCAGCTCTAGTTTACGAGATATCTATAAAGTCAATTTTAACAAAAAAGTTGATTTTACATAGAGAAATTCTCGTTTAAGCGATTTTCATGAATGAATTTGATTTGAACAATCGCAGCAATAGTCTGCCATCATGTGAACATCCCATCTTCCTCAGTATCTATCTTCCATCGTTTTTATATTTTGATGGAAGCGTTCTCATTGCTCTTCACTAAGGTCTCCCAGATTATGCGGAAAGTGATCTAAATGGCTGTGTAAATAACGTATTTTATTATAGCCTATGTTTCTGAAATGATTAAGCATCTCATTCACTAAATATTATAGTTATCTGCCTTATAATTGCCGAGATGATTTTTGATAACTAATACAAAAGAGTCACAAGCAAGCCCTTCAACGTCATTCATAGATGCAGCAAAATTGGAATCTTTAATTAGTTGCCTTATTTGGGGTCCATCGAAAATCCCAGCTTTCAATTTCTCAATACCTAGCCAAAAAAATTTTCGTGAAATATACTGAAAACACGAGCTGTTTTTGTCTAGTGCTTTAACAAATTGTTTCATGAGCCTTAATTTAATATGCAAGGGTGGAAGAACGATTTTATCTCGAGAAACCGAGGGTTCATTTATTACATTTTTCTGTCAAATTACCAACTTATCTCTCAGGGGCCAATCTTCTTGTATCCAATGACTGGATTTGGCTCTACTGTCCCACAAACAAATAAAACACGGATACTTGGTGTAGTCGCCCCGTTGCCCTAGTAAAAAATTGACCATTTTTAGATCAACACAAATGAACCACTGATGTTCACCATACTTGATTTTCTGCAAAAACAATAGAAATCTGTTGGTATTTTTCTTTCATACGGGTAGAGTGGGCGATCAGAATGGAAGCATGTTTGTTTCCATGGGGTAAAAGCTCACATTTTAAGCTCCTTTTAGAGCTGTCAATAAAAAGACGCCAATCACTCGTTTTATAATTTTCCGAGCCCATGTATTTTACCAGACCAGTAACATTGTCGCAATGTACTAACTTCTCATCACCAGAGAAAACGGCAGTAAATCTTGTTCTCTGTTACGATATAATGTAACTTTCACATCGGGAGAAAAACAGTTTTTTTTCTCTTAGCCTTGATGCTAACAATTCAGCGTACTCCTTTGAAAGACCCAAATCTCTGATAAGATCATTAAGCTCACTTTGAGTAAATAACTTAGAATTGGATGAGTAACCACTACTAGCGTCGGAAACGTTGTCACTCTAACTAGCACCAACTCTTCATCTTCATCCGCCTGAAACTGTGGCAACCGATGAATAGTAGGAATTCTTTCTGAATGTGCAACACGTCTTCTTGCTGAAAATATGTCAGGGTATGGCCATTTGTAGTGATGCCTACATTCACCATACAGGAATAGCAGTCCTCGTGGTGATCTTTTTGTTCTTTCCAAATCATGGGTACTCCAAATTTCAAGGATTTTCTACTACCTTTCTCCCATTGTCGCAAATGTTCAGTGCATATTTTACAGACTATATGGGGAACCCACGCCTTGTCGTGACTCTGAATTTTGATGTTGAAGTAACCAAAATATGCACGTTTAACAAAATCCGATATCGATTTTTGATGTTCATCACAAATATAACAAAATTTATAAGGATAATTTAAACAACGTTTCAACTTAGTAGCCATTACAAAAAAATTATTAAATCTAAGCGATAATTATTATTTGTTTGCTATTTCTTCGAACAAAATTCAATATTTGAGGAAATGAGGGTAACGCTAAAAACTAGAGCTGACATATGCCAATTAATAGCATTAATGGATACAATGTTACTACGTTATTAAACTGCACCAAAGAAATATTATTTTTTTGTAGGTCTGTGTTATTTACGTATTTAATGTTAATGCAATTTGAAACAGTAATTAGTTAATTACGTTTAACTCTCAGGACTACAATAATTGTTGGACACAACTTAACAGTGGTTAAACCGCAATGTTTTCTCGTTCGGTCAATTCGTGATGTCATTCTTAAAAACGCTTACAACCAGTGGTTCACACCGTATTATCGAGAAAAAACGACCCATATCTAATAAAACGCAGTAAACTGCAGTAAAATTTTTTATTTACATGCAAAAGAACTGGGTCAAGGTCCCTTGTAACGGATATGAATGACTTTTAAACGCCATCGGTACAATTTTCAAATATCCGTCTGTGTTACATCGGGAATTGGCGCAGCAAAATGCGTTTTTCGTCGGTTTTTTTGACATGATAAAGATACTCATTTCGCGCTTATTAAACTATTCGTTTAATTATTTATTAAAGAAATGAGATAAACGACACCCTTAGTCATAATATGCGTTCTAAATGCAACCTTCTAAACTTTAAGTAAATAATCATAAAACTCCTGGTTTCCTTATTTTTAAACGATGTCTTTCGGAGCAAAGATTTTGGATGCATAAGGTTCGACACCAAACGGCCACTGCGTTTGTAGTCAAGCGACAATACATGCAAACTAATATTTTTATTATAAAATATTTAACACGTACAAGTAAAAACTGAAATGCATTGCAATTTCAAACAGTTTGCTTTCAAATTTTAGTTTGAATAACATAAACATAAGCGTAAATTACACTACTAAATAGTACTAGAAATTATTACCTAAGAAATAATTACGATTGTCATAAGAACGTCTGCACCTAGTCGACCGAAAACGTATTTTTTACGGACGAACTTGACCTACCCCAACATACACATCTCAGCGCATTCGTTTATGGCTACATAATAAAAATCAATTCCACTCAGCCTGTGGCTCAGCTAAGACATTTAAACCATTTAAATCGCCGACCAATGTTACTTAAACATTGTTTGTAAAAATTCATTATTCTTCACATTTTCCCTGTTGTTATATTATAAAATTTGCTTCATTTGTTGAGAACAATCGTGGTTTCCATTAAAGACATAGGTTTAGAAACAGGTTGTATAACTTTCACACCGCACATAAATTGAAACTGATAATTTTCTTGGTTATCTCTTTAAAAGCTTCTAGTTAATCTGAATACCTGTATTTATGTTTGCACTCGGTACACGTTTTAATAGGATTTTAGTTGCTGCAGGCAACGTGGAAGTAAGTCGTAAGTTCTTGACTAACCGGTGCTGTTTTGCAATAAATATATCAATTCATTTTAACAGCTGGTAGCTTTTTATTTTCTGACAAAGACTTTAGCGTAAATCATTATAGTAATTATAGAGTAGGTATCTGGTAGCGATTGAATAGATATAAGTATAATAATCTATGACAATCCTATCACAGAATATATTTTTAATAAGTCTAATAAGAACCTAAGCTGTCATTAATACTAATATAACACAAAATTTATTCAAAACTAAATTGATTTAGCAGGTACTTCAGGATTATTAAAATGATATTTAAACTTAAGTTAAAATACGGTCGTAAAACCCTGTTAATCTAGTAGCACAATCATACAGCCAACAAATATTTATAGCGGTACTTACTTACTTAAGCTGAGATAATACAACACGACTACTTGTTTCTAAGCCGAACAAACTCATGCGGACGATAAATAAACAGAGATATCTACAGTAAAAATATTAATAGTTACGAAAACATCGTGTTCTTATTTGGTTTTGAATACATCAAAGTTAATCGATTCACTTATGGCATAATAATTACAGACATTTATAATCTGAATGATGTTGATTTAATTCCAATTATTTCAGTAAACATGAATTTTTATTTTCGTTGGTTGTCTGGTATTGAGTTAGCAGCGATAAATAAAGATCAAAGACTTTGATTCGATTCTTTCTCTCACGACTTATGTATTAATATTTTACGTAATAAAAATGTCTATACTATCAATTCAATTTGTTCAAAACTTAATCCAGTAAGGAATTAGCTTTTGCTAGAGTGTGAATTTTAATTAATTGTATTACAACCACCTCTTTAATTAACTGACAACCAATCATATAAATTTGATTAGCAAGCAACATCCCATATAAAACTAAGCTACAGCCTTGGCCAAAAGTATTAGGCACCCTTAATTATCTAATTTATCTCCGAAAATATTACTCAGAAATCTTTAGAATTTTATTATCATATAGTCGGCAAGAATAAACGATAATTTATATAATACACAGTACTTACAGCGGTTGTAAAACATGTGGCAGATGATAGTTCGCAATTGTGGTTCCGTGAATAGGTAGTTTGTCTTGTATAAGAGCTTGTAGTAAGAACGATCTTTCCAAAATAATGTTTATTTCATTAAAATTTTGAATATCGTCATTTTTGCTGTAAAAAATGCCTAAAAAGAACGAACTTAGTGAGCATTTACGTTTACGAATTCAATTCTCGCACGAACAAGGCAACTCACAGATAGAAAGAGCTAAAAGTGGTAAACGTTCGCGTTGTGCAGTGCAATCTGCCTTGAAACGTTACGCGGATACTGGATCACATGCGAACCAAGCAAGAATAGGTAGAAAACGGATAACTTCGGACCGTGAGGATCGAAATTTAATTCGAGGGTCACTTAAAAATCGAAAGAAAACTTCCTCGAGCTCGCTGCCAGTTTATCCGAGGAAATCGGGAGACCGATCAGTGCCAGAACGACCAGAAGAAGACTTAATGAAGCTGGTTTGAAAGGCTGTAAAGCAAGAAAGAAGCCTTGGCTTTCAGAAAAAAATAAAAAGTTTCGTTTGGAATGGGCTATAAAGTCCCAACGCTTTACAGAGAAGGATTGGGCAAATGTGTGGTCCGACGAATCAAATTTTGAGGTAATATTTGCTTTAGATCACTTGTAATTTTGAATTAATTTGCATCTTATACACTTCGCCAGTAAAAAGTTATACGGTGTGTTTAAAATCTACGTTTTTTTAATTAATTGTAAGGTATTTGGAACTCCTGGAGTAGCTTACGTGAGGCGGAGAATCGGTGAAGAATACCTTCCGGAATGCGGGTACCAACAGTGAAACAGGGAGAGGCAATGTAATGATCTGGGTTTTTTGACAGCCGACAGTGAAGACGAAATATTTGTTTGTCAAGGTTGAATGAATTCCCACACTTACATAAATGTATTGGAAACAACATTGCGGCAATCATTTTCCAAGATGTTTGGTGAACAAATATGGTAGAAATGCTGTATCAACAAGATAATGCACCCTGCCACAAATCTGCAGTTACCATGAAGTAGTTTCAAGGAAACAATATTAACCTCCTGGTTTGGTCTGCGCAAACCCTAGACCTAAATCTCACAGAAAATTTGTGGGGATTCTAAAGCGTAACATTAGAAACCATCCAATTATATTCTAAAGCAATTTAAAAAAAAAAACGTGTTATTGAAAGAATGGAATAATATTATCGCAGAGGAATATCATAAACTTATAAGTACTCTGCCGAAAAGAATAGGTGCAGGCTAGAGGTGGCCCAACAAAATACCAATTACTTTAATAAATTGTTATTATTTTGTACCTAGGAAATTTTATTTTACCCCACTCCAACAGATTTTCATGATATAGGAGTTAATATAAGGTGCCCAATACTTTGGCCAAGGCTGGCTGTATATTCCAATTAAAATGAAACAAATTTTGACTCAATTATCATAATAAAACACTTAATATATACAGTTACTTTTAACGTTTCTAGTTAAATAAAATAAACCTCTATGGATACCGTTTCCAGTGAACGCCAGAAATACAGAAATATTTGCGAGCATAAAAACTAAGAAAAAAGACTGGCAGGTGCTACTATGAAAGTCAAATCAGTTTTAAGATTACAACACTTTTAAGTAAATTCCAAAACAAAACCAAAAAGAAAGCAGGTGGCACACAGTATCAAACTAAATTTAACACGGTACAAAACCGGCGCAAACTTAGAAGAAACTTACGACACTTTAAGCGTATAAATAAATATTAAGGCACCGGAAGGGAGCAAAAAGAACTTCATCGACCAAGATTATGTGTTTTCTTTTTTATAGTTTGAGTATGTGTACTACAGCAAAGTATTTTCAAATAAAAAATATTGCATGCTCAATTCCTTATTAGTAACTTATGTCATGTCAAAATCTTTAAGTTAATAAAATTTTATTGAGTATCACACGAGGGAAATCAACAGAGACGAAGTTTTGCCGGTTCACAGAAAACACTATTGAAGAATTAAACATGTCATTAAATGTAGAGAGAGCACGTCGTAGAGCTGGAAATTTTACGACTGAAAAAAGTACAAAAGTTCTCAGTACTTCCTCCTTTAAAAATGCTGACTGAAATAGTTAGCAAACACAATTGGCTGCACCGGCACTCGCCATTCTTTCCTGAGCAATCGCTAGTGCATAAAAATAGCTGCCCCGAATATTTTAAAATAATTAAAACGAAGCATTCCCGAGGATTTAATGAGCAGGGAATTTGTCAAATTAAATATGACTAATTATAGCGTTAAAAAATAGAACACTTCAAAGACAAATGTGTCTGGTTTGCATGTGATATCCACATCGTCTTGCTTGGAGCTTGTGTATTGTGAGCACGGCGTGAATTTAAAGCACCATTAGCACTAGTTTTTAGCCGCTAAGCGTCGCTAAATGGACGTCGAGAAACTAGCAATTCGGTAAATTTAACCTCTGATTTATGTTCGTAATTTAAAAAGTGTCACACTTTTCAAGTTAAGTCAAGTCGTTATGCACGTATGCAAACCTACAGTGCAGAAGCACGTTCAGAAATATTAACGTGAAGGTTTTGGAAATGATTCTTGTAAAAATAAAACTACCATGAAATGTTATACGTTTATAATTTCAAATTATAAAAGAAATCAATCTAGTACTCTAAAACATGCCCTTGTATAAATCTGGTTGCCAATATCTTTACTTAAAATTAAAATAAACATCATCCAAATAAGTAAATAAGAATCTAAAATAAAAACTGATGAATATTCGGTGTTAAGTTACTCATGTGTAAACATCACGAGATGATCGACCATTCAAACTAATTCTTACGACATGCATCCTCAACGTAAGTGATTAATTTCAATTCAAAATGACTTATGAACTGGCTTTGGAAGACGAGTAAAAAAAAAACTTGCCAAACATCCTGAGGCAACCGTCTGACTTTCATACTTAATCACTTTACGGTAATTACGGACGACGCACACGTCTCAAGGTCAACTTATTTAAATAAATGAAATTGTGGTCGTAGTGAATCGTAATCGTTCCAAGAAGTGATTTTATGCACTTCCCTAATTATTGGAAGTATTTATAGTATAATTCGCGTGATATTTGAAGTGATTGTGAAAGCTCAGGAATGTTTTCTAAAACCATGGTACGTCAAGCTGAGAAACGAAAAAAAAATTAGAAGCGAAAGACTGACGCCTCAAATAAACAGTAACATTAATTGGACAGCGCAGAGGTGGATAAGCCACGTCTATATATAAAAGATGATCAATAGCATTTTTTGACGAGATACACATTAATGTATGTGGTCCGTTGATGACATCAAACGGGATGTTGAAGCACTTCAATCGAAAATAATTTACTTCGAGTGCCAAGCAGGCCAAGATCACTCTTGACAACGAAGATATACAAAAAGATTCCATCCCGCCCTTAACTCTAAAATTAGCCCGCAAGTAACTGGAAAATGTGCTTAAAGACTTGAAGCTCGACCGCAAAAAATTCCGAGCGTTTCTTTATGATAACAGAAACGAGAGGGTTCATTACGAATCGGTTATTTTTTCTTGTCCGGTAATAACGTCGTCGGATTGTTTTCAAAGGGCTACGGCGAAATGAAAATTAATTTCTTTCTTTATTACGAAGTTATTTCTTCGAGAAAAAAATTAGTTCATTCCTAAATGAAATTATAAAAGATGAGGCATATTTCGCCCTAAGCACACCCGTCGGTTTTTTAATTAAATTTTATTAGTTAACCTCGCTCCATTTCGTGAGTAAATCTCCTTTAATGCACTTCAAAAACCTTCTTTTGTGTCCGGGCGGTGATCACAATCACTAATCGCTTTTTTTAAATAAAATGCTAAATAAGATTTTGCGTTTCGATTTTAGCTTTGTATGCAAAGTACAATTCCTGGTTGGTAGTAATTATAACGTTTGTTTTTTTTTGTTTGCTGACTTAATTGCCGAAGAATTTTCTCACGGGGATTTTATCTTCATTAGTTGATATTCTGTTTAACTACATTACACTTTGCCTTAATTGGCAAGCCTTCAATTCATTTAAATTGCAAAAAAAACAAAGAACGTAAAATTATCTTTTGTTGTCATCGGTCATAAAAATGTATAATTGCAAAAAGGTACACTTCTGTCAATAAAAACTTTAATTCTCCTTTGAAATCGTATTCTAAAATGATTCCTATTTGCAATTAGTTTTTTAATTGTTTTGTGCTGTAATTGCAAAAGAAGGTAGGTATAGATGGGAAGTTAACAATGTTGAAACCTATAGAATTTTTTAATGGAAAATTCGAGTCCTGCCGTGCTACAGAATCGGTCACAAATCACTGACGTGTTAATCTGGCTAACGAACCCGGTTGCGTGTCTAAGGGGTAGGTGGCGAAGCTTCCCTTGAAATAAGTTAATTTAACATTACAATATAAAAGATCTTTCTATCTAAAAATGTCATTTAACTTCCCATGGTGCCTCATAGCAAATATCCAAATTGATCCAAGTATTATTTCGTTATGAGAAAAAATACCTTTTCTTTTCAAGAAATTCAAGAACTTTGAAACAGAATACTGGCTTAATGAAGCACTTTTGGAAAGAGCTAAGTTGGGTTAAATCGTCTTATTTTCAGACCAGTAATCTATGATTAAGCCATATTCACGTATTATAGCGACGTCAACCTAGCATAGTCATAGCTAGTTCAAAATGGTTCGGAAAGATGATTGCAATAGCAATAGATATTGACTTAAAGAAGAAAGATCTTGCATATTGTAATGTTTATTTAACCTAATTCAAGGGAAGTTTCGCCAGTCGCCCCTTAGACACACAATCGGGTTTGTCAGTTAGACTCTCACGTCAGTGTCTGAGACCGACTTTGTGGCAAGGAGGAACTCGAATTTTCCATTAAAAAATTCTGTAGATTTCAACGTTGCCAACTCCTACACAGAAAAAAAATTGTAGTAAAGAGTACCACAATTGTAGTAAATTCAGAGACAGATACAAATTGTATGAGATATTCACACAATTGTTTGACATGACACTATTCTTGTATAAAATTTCAATTCAACATTTGTAATTTTACTACAACTGTATGAATATCTCATAGAAGTTGTTTCTGTCGCTATATTTACTATAATATAATATATACTAGTGTAGACTAGAAGTCATTACTGTTATTTTTAACAAAACATTTCTGTTTATTATCAAAGAAATTATGTCTCTACGATGTTTGGAAACAGAGCAGCTCGAGGAAGTAGTACATCGAATTGGTGAAGGTTTGCCACAAGAAGTCGCTAACTAGCTGAATGTGTCGCAATGTATTGTAAGTCAAGCATGGAATCACTATTTAGCAACTGGATCTCTAGCATACACCATGGGAAAACCACAACCCATGCCCAAGACTATTTGAAAGTCCTGATTGTAACAAGAAATCGGACATTCATGGCTTCAAGAATTAACAGCTTCTTCAGGCAAGTTACTAGAAGAGTGATTTCTCTACACACCCACCTTATCATTTTAATTAATTAATTTTCAAAATTGGAGGCATTTCCTCTTTGCCGACGAATTAAGATTTCGTTTGTACACGCCTGATCGTCGAACATACGTATGTAGGGAAAGAAGTCAACGATCTAATGGAAATTTAATGGTATTAGGCACTCTTCTTGGCGGAGAATCAGTGTCTAGGGAGGCATACGTTTTGATGGCCGCACTGACCTGCTGGTATTAATTAATGAAACCATAACTGCCATAAGATATCGCGACAGTGTTATAGAGCCGTTAATCGTGCCACTTGTTGCGGCAATAGGTGCTTTTATTGATGATAATGCACGTCCTCACCGTGCAAGAATTGTAAATGATTGGATAGAACATCATGGGATTACGAGAGTGGTGTGGCCACCCTGCTCACCAGACATGAATTGCGTTGAGCATGTTTGGGCCGAGATATCCAGGCAATTTAACCAGCTCCAACATCCTTCCCAAATTTGGGAAGTCGTACGTCAAGACTTGATCAATAATTTGATAATGAGTCTTCCCAATAAAGTAACAACATTAAGGCAAACCAGTGGTGGGCCTACAAGGTATTCATTTTCTTTAATTCATCAATAAAAGAACTTTGTAAGTTGTTATTTTTTTCCAATTATACAAAATTTTTTTCAATTAATTACTAACTTTTCCCATTGAAGGTTTTTTTTTTCATTTCTTTAATTGTATCGTAGCATCCATCAATGAATAAATTAGTATCACATGAATCTGCACTTCTTTCTTAAAATTTGTACGTAAAAAAATAAATCATTGTAAATATCCGCTTCAATCGTTAAGCAGTGTTTAAGTTCATTTTACTCTACATTCTCCCATTGTGTTAATCGACGTTATTTCTTAAATGAGATGTAAATGGATCCGCAGTTCTAATTTACCTCAAGAAAACTCGTACATTCACACATTCAACCACATAAAAAAATCACATTCACACGCGAAGCCATCCAATAAATTGCCAACCAGATAACAACACCGACAAAGCACACATAGACAATACGTTTACGTATGCAGAAAGCAAAAATGTATAAACGATGATAAAGTTAGCATACGAATTGATTAGTTTATTTGTACGCTAGTTTTGAACTGGCAAACTCTTTCGTCCTTGGCAACACCAATAACGAAGCGCAAAGAATATTCTCTAAACATGAATGAAAGCCAGATTTTTAAATCGGTCCGTTTAAAGAATTCAAGTTTCAATTACACCAAGCACTTCACTGAAACCTTGCCTCAATTATTCCAAGCTATTAAGATAATGGGGCTGTTGGTAATAAATCATCTGATTCCAAATCTCAATTCTATTACCCTTTCAAATATAAAGTAAAAATTCAGCAAAGAAATCGTTCTAAATGTTTGTGCCTTCAATTGTCACACAATAATTGTAGATTAAAACTGAAATAGTTAAGAGGCCAATTACTTGCGGAAGTAAACTGCGTCTGTAAAATTAAATTATTGGTAATAAATTCAGGGCGATTTGTATGTATGTAAACGATCTCGCTAACGCAGAAAACGCCATAAACATATTATGATAATCAAGAACTGACGGAAATATTCCATAGTTTCCACTTTTAATCTCTCGTACTCAAAACATCAACGATGCCAATATAAACAGATTAACACACGGTCGAATTATTATACACGTCGTCGAATACGTGTGTTACAAGCAAAAGCGCATCCCAAAATTTTATAATCTCAAAATATTTCAGACTGATCTGAAACATCCCTGTATTATGGAAACGGGAAGCATTGCGAAATAAGCTGCAAAAATAATGCAATCAGAGATCAAATGAATTGGATAAAAGAACATCTAAAAGAAAAGCTCCATTAGGGCTTTTAGAAAACGTAAAAGCGAAAGGAAGGATATAAAATGAACGCGGGGACATAAAAATGAAATAACTACAATCACGCTCTATTTAACGCGCACGAAATCCTCGGGAGTTTTGTTTTTACAACAAAAACAGTAAAAAAAAAGATATATATTAGAAGACCACGTCTAATAAGAAAGAAGGACTTTATAAGATAAATTAATCGAGAAAGCATAATATTTCGCAGAAACCACGTAAAAAAAACTAGTGGTAATAAAAGTAAAATCCTTTGTATAATAATTAAATAAAGGACTACTTTGTACAAGACATTTCAAAGCGCTATTTTAGTTCAAGCCAAAAAAAAATTTAATGGAGTTTCCAATAGACAGCTTACTTAAAATAGTTCACGAGCAACACAAAAGCAAAATAATTAAACGGAAACGCAATAATAAACGGATATTGTTTTCAACTAGACGTTCTTACGTCAGCACATCCATCGATTACATTCCTCTACACTAAAATAAAAGAATTAGATCACCCACCCTGCTATTTGTGGATTTGTAACGGAAATCAATCATAAGGATAAGAAAACTTCGCCGTCATAAATCAATCAGCTCTCCTTTATAAAAGATATAAACCTTTTTTTACTAATAGCGGAATGAAGTTGCAGAAATCTATCGGAACGAGAGAAACTTGTTAGAGCACGCAAGATAACTTCGCATAAAACAGTGGAACTGAAATAAAATTCGGATTTGTGTCTGGTGATGCGTAGGCGTAAGAATAAAGTAAAATACTTCTCCCATGATGCACATAAAACAGAAATAAAGAAAAGCTATGATAACGGAACGGTTATTGGAGGAACAAGGCATGAAACTGCTGCAAATCTAATAACACACGGTCTATTGATCAGAATGGCACTTTTGAAAGCTGCAAAATAGGGTTTTGCTTTGAGCAAATAATCTCAATTCCGATGACACTGATAAAACGCGTAAATTTATATTTATATTCTCCGTCAAATGACATTTAAGTATTTATATGTACACTTCAGGTAAGTTGCTGCTGCCACAGTCGTATCCTAAGCACACAACAAGAAGTAAATACAAACAGCCTGACAGAGAGAGACCCTGAACAAACCTTAAACTTCATTTACTCATTTTGTACAGTCCTTTGGGAACACGAATCAAACAGTGTTTCACAAATTACTTAATGAATAAATAGGTAACCGGGTTACATATTTTAAATGCTAACACACTTTCACCACAAGGCGAGTTTTTTTTTTCTGCAATAAAAAAGTTAATATCTGCAGAGTGGCATTTAAAAACACAGTATTTGATTTGTTGAATATTCAAATGAAGAAAATATTTTACTTACATGAAATGAAAGATGTAAAACAGAGATACGTACCTGAAAGCAAAAAATAATAAGGATTAGTAAATCACATATATAAAAATACTGTAAGATAATATTACTTAAAAAAAAATATAAAGTAACTTGTAAGCTTAGTATTTATATTTTTTACTCTCGTTTACCCCGATAATAAATTATGAAATATTAGCAACCTTTGTTATTGCTTAAGAGGAAAACGCCCGATCGTACAAGTTCGTGAGCGAGTATGTAGAACGAAAAACTTTTAAGTCATAGCAGACTTTGAATCGACCACGCACTGTTTAAACCTATTACAGAAGCTTGAAACCGGTATGAATTGATGGAAATCTCTAGAAAAACTGATGTTAGTAAAAGATTTTCGTCAGTCCAAATCGTCTTCAGGAATCTGGTAGTACGTGATTGGTTCTAAACGGAGCTTTAAGCGGAAAAGTAAGACGCAAACGTTTATGGGTATACATAAACAAAATTATGCGCGCACAGTAGTATACACTGACATTATACCAACATTATACCAATGCATACGCTGACATGTGTACGAACAAGTATGAAATGTTCTCACATAAAATTGAAACCAATTTGTCGAAATAGACAGCGAGCGGGATTTTATGAGGTGCACTTGGCAGCTATGATGATAATAAATTATAATTTTCGAATGCAATTCGAGTATATACTGATATTTCATTCTGGGCATCCGTACTCTCGCCCTCGTTACTACTTTGACATACAGCCTTGTCCAAAAGTATTAGGCACCTTTAATTTTCTAATTTATCTCCGAAAATATTACTCGAAATCTTTAGAATTTTATTATCATATAGTCAGCAATAATAAACGATAATTTAAATAATGCACAGCACTTTACAGCAATTGTAAAACAATTCGCAATTGTGGTTCCTTGAATAGGTAGTCAGTCCTGTATAAGCGTTTGTAGTAAGAACGATCTTTCCAGTATAATGTTTATTTCATTATAATTTTGAATATCGTCATTTTTGCTGTAAAAATGCCTAAAAAGAATGAACTCATTGAGCATTTACGTTTACGAATTCAGTTCTTGTACGAACAAGCCAACACATAGACAGAAATAGCCAAAAGTATTAAACGTTCGCGTTGTACGTATTAAACGTTCGCCTTGAAACGTTACGCGGATACTGGATCACATGCGAACCGAACAGGAACAGGTAGAAAATGGATAACTTCGGACCGTGAGGATCGAAATTTAATTCGAGAGTCACTTAAAAATCGAAAGAAAACTTCCGCCGAGCTCGCTGCCAGTTTATCCGAGGAAATCGGGAGACTGATTAGTGCCAGAACGACCAGAAAAAGACTTAATGAAACTGACTTGAAAGGCTGTAAAGCAAGAAAGAAGCCTTGGCTTTCAGAAAAAAATAAAAAGTCTCATTTGGAATGAGGATTGGGCAAATGTTGTGTGGTCCAACGAATCAAATTTTGAGGTAATATTTGCTTTATATCACTTGTAATTTTGTATTCGTTTGCATCTTCTACACTTCGCCAGTAAAAAGTTATACGGTGTGTTTTGTTGTCACTGTTTAATTCAGAAATTTAGAATTTAAGAAAGCTTATATATTCTCAGTATATCCGTAAATCACGAGCATGTTTGTTTACTTTGTCTATGATTTAGTAATATGATACGGGGATGCGTTTCAGGCAGAGGGATGTAAGAAAAAAGATACGGTAAAGCGAGCAGTCTCCGGCCGGACTTTGAGTGGTAAACGTGTTGGAAAAGTACGAAAAATACTCTCGTTCGCGAGTGTTGTTAAAAAATGCATTAGATGTTTGATAAGGTTTTTATGTGAGATATCGGCCTTGAGAAGGCGATATCGGCCTTGAGTAGGCGATAACTTGCCAGAGATAATATCGGCCAGGAGATGGCGATATTTTGGTAAAGATAGTTTCGCAATACTTCGACCTGACTTAGCGAAGTGAATGGACCATCGGACGTGGTGGAGTCCTGAGCACTTGTTGAGGATGGTGTTGTGTTGTCACCAGCAGTACGACATCATCGGGGAACGGTCGCCGTGTGGCAACACTGTCAGGGAACCGATGAGGTCGGTAAACAGCTAACTGAATACCTGACCTGGTGGTTTGCATCGTGCTTTCCAAGAACGGTCTTGACTTGGTGCCGACTGTGCTTAGACCAGTGTGGCAATCACTGAAGGAGACGGTCAGCATCAATGATTCTGAGAACGTGCGCTCAGAAGGCAAGGTATGCTAATATCCACCTGGAGTCCGCCTTTATGCATGCGAAGTATGAAGATGGACATTCGTGGACACCTTCTCCGTGAGTTTCTATATCTACAGAGAACTGCTGCGTCTAGATTCACCGCTGGAATAAGCGGGGCCACCAAAGGGCCCCGGTAAGTAAAATGTTCCACATCGTTGAGTAGATGCTCGTAAATGGTTACCCTTGTCAAATCGAAAAGCGGCGCCCGGATGTTACGACGTTTACCCTCACCTCTGCAAGCGGTCGAGAGAGAGAGAGAAAGAAAGCAGGGAAAGAGATTGGGATGAGTTGAATGTTTATTGTAACTCTGTCCTCTGACCGCAATACTTATCAATAATATTTAACAAAAAAAATATAGCCAACAGTTTAAAATCTACGTTTTTTTAATTAATTGTAAGGTATTTGGAACTCCTGGTGAGCTTACGTGAGGCGGAGAATCAGTGAAGAATACCTTCCGAAATGTGGATACCAACAGTGAAACACGGGGGAGGCAGTGTAAAGATCTGCGGCTGTATGACAGCCGACAGTGTAGGTGAAACGTTTGTTTGTTAAGGTCGAATGAACTCCCACACTTACATAAACGTATTGGAAACTACATTGCGGCAATCATTTTCCAAGATGTTTGGTGATACAAATATGGAAGAAATGCTGTATCAACAAGATAATGCACCCTGCCACAAATCTGCAGTTACCATCAAGTGGTTTCAAGAAAACAATATTAACCTCCTGAATTGGCCTGCACAAACCCTAGACCTAAATCCAATAGAACGTTTGTGGGGGATTCTAAAGCGTAGCATTAGAAAGCATCCAATTACATCTAAAGCAATTTTAAAAAACGTGTTATTGAAAGAATGGAATAATATTATCGCAGAGGAATGTCATAAACTTATAAGTACTCTGCCGAAAAGAATAGCTGCAGTGATTAAGGCTAAAGGTGACCCAACAAAATACTAATTACTTTAATAAATTGTTATTATTTTATACCTAGGAAATTTTATTTTACCCCACTCCAACAGATTTTCATGATAAAGGAGTTAATGTAAGGTGCCTAATACTTTTGGCCAAGGCTGTATTTATAGTTTTATTTAAGGTAAAAGTAGCGTCTGAGGAAAACGCGACTGTTTATAACCGTTATCAACTAACTTTGCCATTTTCACACGGTCACTGAAACCTTCGCGCTTGGCTGCAGACATTGTATCATCATTAATGCCTGTTACTTACGTCTTTTTGTAAGCGCAATCGTTTGACGAGCAGTTACTAACAATAGGCCATAAAAAGAAATCGTCAGAGACTCGTCAAATTTTATTCTGAAAGTTATGACAACACATTCCAGTTGCTTACAGTCAGATCAGATCTGAGACGGCATTAACCGATCATCTTTAAAGCCTGATCTGTAAAGGCTCGTTTCTTTCCTTCTATAAAATATCCTAAAATTGAGAATGAACCTGTATAGTATACGGCGCGACGTATAAAACGTATTCGTTTGGTCATATGTCACGTGTAACTATTTGCGAAATTAATTTGTCTTGTAAAAGTCAAATGAACAGTAATAAAAATTTGATTTATATTTCGATTTCAGCAAGGTTCAACAGTGTCAAATAAATGTCAAATGCGATGATAAATTATGTTGCGGGCTACTTGCATGCTCTCGAGCATGTGCGAGCGGCTGGATATCCATAACACCGTTAAGTCAACTCTCTGAGAATAATATTAATTAACACTATTTTTATTAAGCGTATCCTCCTTACAGGATTGTTATAATTAAATGAATCTGCAATGATCATGAATTATGAATGACAATGAAGGCTTTTCGTTCATTTATCACATAAATAATTTAAGTTTGATGGTAACGAACTCAAAACACTTTAGAACAAAAGAACGTAAAAATCATCTTCGGCGAACAGGTTTCATTTACGAACGACATTCTACAGGTAACGAGATTTTTTAACTTGATAAGTAACCATACGATTTTTATATTAGTTTCTTAATAACGACGCGGCGCTTTGCTTAATAACGAAATCGCGTTTTGTTCCCCTTTATTGCTGGCCGAAGAAAAAACGCTGTACTAGTCATAATAAAGGTCGTAAATTCGGGAATTCCAGCTTAATTAAAACACGGAAATAAATATACTTTATTATAAATTACAGCTGTAAATATAAAAGGTCCCCTGCCTGTGTACTGAACTCGTAAAACGGTGTAATACTTCACGTAACGATTTTCAATAAAAAGCTCAACAATAGAGTTATTACGGAGATCTGTAAATAAAAGAGCTTCCTAATATATAGCACCGATTCATCAAATTATTCTCGTAAACTCCAAGTTACTACCGAAATGCTGCTTAATCTGACGCTATTCAAGAACGTGCTTTAATAGAAATATTTATAGGCAATTTAGTTGTTGGCTCGAACATTCTCATTTAGGTCAAATTTAATTTATTTAAAAACGTGAAAATTTATGTATTTCTTCGGACTAATTGTTACGGACTTTCATAAATATTTTCTCTCTACTCTAGGCGCGTAAATGGGAAATTTGCAAACCCGCTGCTAATGCAAATAACTCAAACTCTACGTGTTAGTGATTATAACAAGTTTTAAATCTAATTTCAAGTTGGATGTAACGTGCTTAACCTACATCCTTAGGGTTAAATTAAATAAACGAGCAAACAGTTCGAACATTAAGACGCCTAATTACTGCAGGGGACAATCTTATAATTTAATAGGTTTAATGAAGGTAATTAACGAAGGCAAATATGGAACCTGTATTCACTTATGAAAGTTCGAATCAGTTCACTTTTTTGCTATCGGAAAACGAATGATGAGAACAATCAATAATTCTATAAGAAGTCAAATAGATTTCTTGACATTTCGGAGATTAAAGAGAATGCAGTTCGAGTTTAATTAAATACCTGAAGGATTTTTCATGCATTTTATTAACTTTCGACTCAATTAGCTTTTTTAGCTTTTAAGTAAATTAAAAGCTTTAGCAATAATTGCATCCGTAGCTTATAAATGGATATTTTTCGTTCAATATTATTAACTTCTTAATTTATATGTAAATAAAGCCTGTAATTGAATCATAATATGGAGTATTTAATAGTAACAAACGATAAGGCGTTCATAATATACGATGTCAAGCCATCAATCAATTCCTAATCAAATATGCACGGCTGTGAGCATATACAAATTAAATACAAACGGTAATTAATATTCTGAGAACAATACGACCCCATACATAACGGTGTTGCATATAGATCTTTAACGATACTATTAAACACTGTGTCATGAATTCGCCTCAGAACAACTTTTTTTTATGTTAATAACATTCATGTTTAATTAAATTCGAAGGATGAACTTTCTGTAATACAAAGACATTACGATAGAAATAAATTGAAAATGTAAACCAATTGCAGTAAAAAGCGGAGAATTTTCTTTAATGTTAAATTGGAATCCTAAAAGAATCCCCTTAACGCGAACAGCTCAAAAAGTTGTGTGTTATGAAAGCCTTTTCCACATGGATGAACACTGTTACATGAACATTCTTTTCTCATAAATATTCCTTGACGGAGTAAGTACACCATGAAATTGAACTCGATTATAATTAAACTCCGTGAGAGTTTGTGCCTGACGTTTTTTTTTTTTTAGAATATTAAAACTAATTTTCTTCAAGTGCAGCAACTAATTAAAAGTAAACTAGTAGTAATAGAAAGGCAACTCGTCCACAGTTTTTTGCGTTATTTCTGCTGCTTAAGCATCGATTTCCTGAACGATGCATGAACGTTTTATCGTTAATGTTTCATTTGATTGGATTACGAAGCACTGTTTCGCATATAAATTGCAATTTCGAACAGAGGATGGCAATCAATAAATGAACGCCTAGAGAATAATGACACGTCCGGCGTAAAATCTACAGTCATTAAACACAGAAACAAAAGAAAAATGAAGGAGATGCACAATGTGAAGGTCGGCCAATGGAATCGAAGAAAAAGCATACAGAGTAAACCCACAATTTCCTGAAATTAATTTCTAAACTCCAATACATATTTACATGCATCATTTTATTATAAATGTAAATCCCCGGAATTTAGTTTAACGTAAACACAAAGAGGATACGAGTTGAAATTAATGTAGACGATTTAAATCTACAGGAAAATGATTAATTCGTGAAATTTATTTTGAACCTCTTCACTCGAATCGACCGGGGCTATAACTTACACACACACATAATCCAATCATAAATTCTGGTCCCGATGTACAAAATACATTTAGCAATGACGTTTCTGATAATTATGATTGAGTTGATCACGAATTACGGCGGCGGAAATGAATGCAAATCATTTTTGCGTACGCAATACGTGCGTTGAAAACAGAAACGGCACACAATTTATCAAAGCGAAAAATATTATAAATAGATTCTTTCCTCTCTTAACAACAATAGCTTCTATTGTTGCCAAATTTAAATGATTTATATTAATTTTAAGCAGAATCGAAAGGTTTTCTCATTAGATGTAGTTCGGCAATTGATCTTACAGCTTTCAACCTAAAGACACAATAAATATTTTAACACTAACTATAAACATTTATTCATTAAATTTTCAGTTTATTTAAAACAAGTCGTTGAGATTTACGTATACCTGACCTACTTTCATTATAAAACACATACATCCCACGTTCAAAAAATGCAAACCGTCATAGGAAACAAATTTATTATTCAGGGAATAAATCAGATCTATTGAAGCAAGACTGATTTATTCCTATCGCTGCAAGAAACACGCTGAAGTAATTTAGAATTTGAAGTTTCAGGTTTTTTTTAAATTTGGAGACGAATTTAAATCTAAATAATTTCCAAAAGCACGCTTCTTACTAAAGAATTTACTTCAATCGATTTGCATTTGAATTAAGAGCTGCTTCTATTGATGAAATGAATTAAGTTAGCCACTCAAGCCACATTTATTTTTTACGCTCTCGAAATTCCTTCAGGAAGATTTTAATATGAAACTTATCTGAAATATTAACACGCATTAATAACCATGTTTGTAAACAACTCTAAATCTCCAACTACTGTTTAAAATAGCCCGACCGTGAAAGATAAATCGCACGCTCGTATTACACGAGAGCTAACATAATCTTTTTAATGTGGAAGCGAATTAATTTTGTTAAGCTGACTTAACACTCTTTCATTCACAATCAGTGCCCACATTCCAATTTATTAATAATTATTACGTGCGCGTTCTAAAACCAATCTCACAAGTCAGAAGGTATTCACGAACATTAACCCAAATGATGCGCCAGAGATAAGACTCAAGTGGAAAGCAATTTGCTATAGAATCCAAACCAATGTGCAACTGAAATAAATAGCACGTGTGTAAATAGAATTTATTTCTATACAAATCAGGAGAATATTAAAAGCTTCTTCCTACGTAAACTTAAGAAAATCTGAATTGCATTCAGAAAATTGCTTTTACATACTAATTAAAAAGTTATTAAATCAGTAATTGAAGTGTGTCTTTTGTTGTCTGTTGTAGTAGGTAGCAAATGAGCATCTTATTTTTAGTTAATGCATCCTTCAGTCCTTCCCATGGAAAAACTGCAATAACAACCTCACAATGGATGCCCATTAAGAAACTTCCTTGATTACAGTGCACAATAATCTACTCTACCAGTCCGCATTATTCAAGGCCTCAGTTTAATTATAAATGAAAGACAGACATTGCTCACGAATTAATAATAGTCCGGCTACCGTAACGAAAGGAATAAACCCACTGTCAACTAGTTTCGATTCATTAATAAATCAGGCGGACCTATAATTAACAAGACCAGGGACGCAAGATAAGGTCACGCGATAAAAAGCAATCACTGTTTTGCGAAACACTAAAATATTTCAATTTATATTAAATATTGCATGAAAGTATGTGGTTATAAGGACTAATTCTTTTAAGAAAACTAATTTAAAAATACAACTTAAAGTTGGTGTAAGTAATAATATGCTAGAGTGTAACTTTAACTCTTACATACACGTTTTTCCACTCCAAATTCTCCTCATTTAGAAGAACTATTAAAACCTAGAGACAATTTGTTCTTAGAATCTGCTGCAGCAGATTAATTTACAAAGTCAAACAGTGAAAATTTAATTGCGTTTTTAAGTACGTCAAATGCAAATAATTTCATCGTCTCTCCGAGTCCATTTAACCGTCCATTTAAACGTTAAAATTCTTAAATCGATTTTCAAATAGTTTCCTTGCACTTTAGAACTTCTCTCCGTTTTTAATCATCAATTTAATTACGTGAAACTGAATTTTCTTATAAAATTTATGAAAGTCATGGTTTGTTTTAAAAAGATGGGGAACACTGCCTATTGCGTTAAATAAATGGAACGAATTTTTAATTCAAAAAGAGTTCTATTTTAATTAAGATATCCACTTACAAGCGCCCACGTTCGATAATTCCGGACGTACGATTAACCCAACGCGCCATTATCTTCCAAATAACCTATACTTAATCGATTCCCGATAATTTAAACGGCCCCCTTTTAATTATCGTACACCTAACAATTATCGAATTATTGTTAATTAACCCACCATATATCTTCATTTTTCTTACACACATAAAAGTTGTTGGGATAAATTGTTATGCTCCTTACAATATGGATTACCTGAAAAGTTGTAATGTTTAACAAATATGGTGTTATTGTTATCTTTCCCGATTAAAATGCGTATAAAAATAAATGTTAAAAAAAGGTGAAATAATTTTACTCCAAGGATAAGCTCAACTCCTGTTTAACAACGTACAGCTTTTGTCTTATGATTTTTTTTTTTTTTTGGTTTGGTATTAATATTTTTTAGATGTTTCAAACGATTATTTATTACAGGTTCAATAAGTTTTTTAGGATATGAATTTTGAGCAAGAATTTCTTTAATTAAATTTCTATTTTCGACTAATAAATAATTTGTCCGAAAGTAATACCGCACAATGAATCAAGCTAATAATAGTTGAAATTAATATATCTACCTGACCATGTGGGTTTGATACTTATTTGTTATTAAACTACAATTTGGCTTTATATCTAAAAAACTAATTAAAGAAGATTCTTGTCCGATGAAATTTCATAATTCATTATTTTAAAACGGACAGTAAATTGGCACTGCCTCTACATTTCGCTATCGTTTTATAGCTTCACTGATGACGAAGCTATAAAACGATAGCGAAAATGAAAATGTTTAAAACTTTAAGGGTGAGTTGCACCGACACAATTCATGTTAGTTAATCTGTTATTAAAATTTAATTCATGCTGTTGCACGGACGTATTTTTAAATCGAATTAGTTGATTTGAAACGTCACTCGAATAGATGACGAAACTATGACGTTACGTGTGTTATGATTGTTCATTATCCAGTCCTTTTGTGTCAGTTCGACAGTTGTTTACTTATAATTCAACTGGAAGCTCGTTTTGTATAAGTAATTTTTGCATGCGTTAAATACCTTGAAAATGGAAAAAAGCGAACGTAAACTAATTTCACAAATTTAAATTATATTTGCTTAACGTCAATATTTGCAATTTAAAACATGCTCTGGCTTAATGAAAACAGTATTCATTGGAAAAAAAAAACGTATCTTTTATTTTATAATTGTTGTTATAATGGACCGGCCAGTTTGCATAAATCAATATAAATGATATTTTAATTCACTTTTCTCCTTGTTAAACAGACATCTTGCTACTTCTTTTGACAATGATAATACGTTATTTTGTTTCCAATACATTTTTGAACTTGATATTTGGTTTAATCTAATTAATTCTGTTTCTGAAGAATAATCAAATTGCTCAGAAGAAAACAATTTACGCAACACGAGGGCCAAGCTGAATTTATTGCGAATAAAAAACACGGTTAATATTTTCCAGGATTTTATTTTAAATATACTCAAAGTAATTCCCTTCAGCAATGATACACTTAACCATTCTTTCTTTTCACTGTTCAAAAGCTCTCAAAATAAGTGTCAACTGCGGTATCAATCTCTTCTTTTGACGAAAACCTTCTACCAAACCTTCTACCCCGCAAATTCCTTTTACGCCCAAAAATAGCCAAAAGTCGCACAATGTTAAATCAGGTGAATACAGTGGATGTTCTATTATTCTTATATTTTTTCAGCCAAAAACTGGAGAGTTAAAGCTGCCGAATGGGACGATGCATTATCATGGGGCAGCATAATTCTCTTGTCTGGAACTCTACTGAACAATTCAGGCAAACATTTTTCAGTGTACTATTTAGCTGTAACTGTCTTTTGTCCATCTAGCTTAATTGCCTTTACTAGGCCCGTACTTCTGAGGAATACCGCATACATAACTTTTTTTATAACTCGCTGCTTCTTGGTCATTGTTGGAGTTTCATCTTCATGAATCCATACAGGACTCTCTTGGGAGGAGATACGTCGAAAAAGGGAATGTAAGTTTTGTCACCCGTCACTATTTTGGAAAAAAATTGGTGTCTGCCATTATTTAAGAAAGTTAAAGTTTCAAGGCAAATTCTTACACGCTCTGCTTTTTGGAAGATAGAAAGGTGATGCGGCACAAAACGACTAATCATTTTTTAAATGCAGGTGATCGTGTATGATTGTTCTAACAGCTGAGGATCCAATCTTGAGTTGATGCCCTATTAGAGCATAAGCATAAGTGGCTTTATTGTCCTCTTCAATTAATTTTTTAACAGCAGCAATGTTTTGTCAGCAACAGCCGTAGGAGGACGCCCTGCTCCTTCTTGAGGCTGAACAGAATTCCTTTCGCGTTCAAATTCCTTATACCATCGGTAAATTGTAGCCAAGGAAGGTGCTTGTTCACTAAAAACCGAATAGAAACTCTTTTTACACTCATAAGCGCTTAATCCTTTTTTCAAATCATAATAAATCATCATAACTTTGGTTCTAACGAACGTAACTTAACCATTAAACTTCAATTGACAGATAAAGAGTTTATATAATTAACACTGTATGTTTTGTTTTAGATTTTCTTATTCTCAGTAAATTCAGCTTTATCCTCGTATAATCTTTAAATCATATAATAAATATTTTTAACTCAGAGGTTTTAATCGAGCAATATTGGCGAATTAACTAACTTAAGATTAGGGTTAATTAAGGTTGGTGTGACTAGAAAGTCTCTAATTCAGATTACTTAATCTGTGTTAACGTTATCAGAGGTCGGTGCAACTTAGACTTAACATAAAAAACAGTAACTAATAATTTATTCAAAACAAATTTTATTCTAACAATAAAATTAGAAAAAAAGCTTTTTAACGAAAAACTATAAATAGTGCCGACAATTTAATATTCGGACGAATTCAACATTTAATAAATTAATACAGTGTTACATCACTTTTGGTTTTTACTGCAGCCTGGATTCTTTTTGGCATATCCTCTAAGGATTCATAATATTGTATTGTATGATTTCATACTTCCTGTATGTACTTTAGCCTTTAGCCTGGAATTGTTCGTCGGGGACTTTTTCACAAGATCTTTCACGTCTTGTTGCAGGGTTTCGATAACATTTAAGTCGGAGCTATTCGAGAGCCAATCGAACAATTTTTCTTGTAGATTTGACCGTATAACATGAAGCCTCGTCCTGTTGACAAATGAAATTTTCGACTCCGAATTGCAACCTTGCAATCTGTAGATATTTTTCTGCATTTATGGTATCATTCCACCATAAACTTGAGTTTGCCTAAACCTTTGCTGAACATGCATCCCCAAATCGTAACCCCCTTGTGGGATTTTACGGTTCGTTAAAACAGTTTATACAGACACCCCCGAATTTTGTCCTGATCACTCTCTTCCGACAATCAGCGGTACAGATATCAGCACTTGGTTTCACATTTCTTTGCCCATGTAACTTTAGATTTTGCCCAGTCAAAATGTTTATGCTTCGGTAAGCTGTGGTTTTATTTCGCCTTTTTAAAAATAAAATGTATTCTCAAATTTAAATGAGTATTGTTGCCATAAATGATATTTACTTTGTAAAAACCATAGCCGTATTTGTGCAACCATTGTTGGCAACATTCCCTAGATACAATTAGACCAATTTCTTCATTCCATTGCGACTAAATTTGTCTTGCCTTAAAGTACCTTGTCTTTACCGTTTGCAAATTTTATTGAGAATTCGTCTTTCTATTATAGTGCTTGATTTTCCATGACTTTTGCTACGAATATTAATTATTACCCTGTCTCCACACTTTTTCATTATTTCGCCAATTGTCGATTTCAAAATTTAGTTCATTCGAAATTTTTTATGATTTTACCCGCGGCATAATGACAAACTATTATTTCACGTACTTTTTTATGAAATGGCACGCCACGGACCAAAAACATTTTGTTATTAGTATCAAAATCTACAATTAACTTATGTTAACAACGATTTATGGTTTTGTTTTTAAGATTTTTTCGCTTTTAAAGCGCAAAGAGGTAGACGTCGGAACAGTTTGTTGTCAGCAAATTTAATGAATCAATCAAATTAATCGTATTAAACAGACACAAAATGTAAACCATTTAAAAATTAATAGACGAAATATTAATTAGGAAATATATGCCTTCAAATAAATCTATATACATTTTTTAATACTATAATCAAAAAACTTAACAGATATTTTTAAAATAACTGTTAGAATATTATTTAATTGTTCATAATTAAGGACTTATTTAACGAATTGGCCAATTTCATAAATACGTAATCACTTAAGAAAGATTGTGATTGGTTTAAAACCGAGCAAACTAATTTCCATCTAGTAATTCGATTTATAGGAGTGAATCTGAAACAGTACGCCATACATAAAACGGCAACAAAAAATGTAATTAAATCTCGTCAGTACATGCAAATGGAACTGTCTACTTTGTTTTAATTTTTTTTCATCCACATACATCGAACATCACGCTTTTAAATTTGACTGGCATTGATGGAATTGATGAAATTGCAAATCAAACGCCAACACACTACATTTATTAAATATCATTTATTAATTGTTATTACTGCAATAATAGAGTTTTAAGCTTCGATTAGTTGGACGGCAGAAAAAGTCAACCAACGTGTTTCGCATTTCACTTCGAGCCGATGTGTAAATAATGCAATTCAAAGCAGAACGGTAAAGAAGTTAATCCTCGACTTAAACTCAAAGCGCTTCCAGATACTAAATTGACATTTCGGGATACAACCCCGTGTCTGTGGCAGATTTACTTTAACAAAGCAGACGACAGAGATTTTACAACCCAAATAACTAGAAAAACCGAACTTTGATTTCTAAACCATTCCAATTTCAACTTTCAGCAATCTTTATATGTACACACAAACTGATTGTAAAAATGAGAATGCATTTTTAATCTTTCTCTGCATTCAACGGCAGATGAAAATGTATCGAAATTAAAGTGCAAGGCGTGTGTTTGAATTAAGAAATCCACGGAGCAACGTTTGAAAGAAAATGTAATGTAAATGCAAATCATGCCTTGATCGTGTATAGTGCTACATTCAATCCGACCTTTAATAACAGGGGAAACCTCAGGCATACTTTTGTTGAAGAGATAATATGAGAATCCCAATAAATCCAATAACACACTCTCATTGTAATGTGTCGCCGGTAGACACAAAAAAGCGAGTACTCGACAGTTTATTCCAAAAAATATACGTTCCAATCACATTTAATTTTAAAATCGTCTTTTTCAGTTAGCTCGGGTAACCCTGTTCGTTTTATTTCTTTCGAAACCTGTGCCATCAACAATTAAACATGCAATTTAAAATATGTAATAAAAAGCATATTAAAAAGATGTATGAAAGCAACAAGTACACTTGACCTTTACACAAAAGATTTAGGAACAAATAATTTCAATCAATAAAGATACTCGTGACTATTTTAGAACTTCGAAAATGAAATGACGGACTTCCTGTTAATTCACCTCATCGTTTTTAATAAACTTGATGCCTCTTTAACTGAAAAGTAGTTTACATTGAGCAGCGACTGCATAATTTACTGAAACTGTCGAAGCATCCCAAACTGAATTATGTTTCCGTTCATATTGAATTGGCAGCGATCCATGCTTTCTGTACGCAACAGCAAAGTCCAAACTTACCTAATAATAATTATATTGATTAGATGCAGTTGTGTCTGTCGTGTCGTAACTGGAATGCATTTCCGGTCCATTTAGTGGCTTTTGTTTGGCCCCATCCAGAGCAACTCACCCTAGCTGGGTCCAAGAGCCAAAGCAACAGGCGTATTTTTGCAGGGCGAAACTGCAAGCGATCGATCATTATGTCTTTTGGGGAACACGTTGGTGTTGTGATTTGCCAATGTGTACGGGTTAGCCACACCTACATTGGCCAGTTATAATCGTAGGAGGCGTCGGGCAAATCCCAAAGTATGTCTCGAGCCAAGAAAATACTGGGAAAAATGCGTAACAAAATCTTAAAATGTATGAGTTAGCAGCACGCTCTAAAATAACTAAAATCGAAACTAAGAAACCAATAAAATTCTCTCTCATTCTTGTATTATAGTATTTTGAAGAATCTAATCCAACTTTTCTAGTCATTCGATTTTAATGCTTTACGGATTTCCGAATACCCAAACAAGATCAGAGTAACGCATTATCAGATTAGCACAAGGGGCAAGTAATTGATCTACAAGATCCTGCCCGGCTTTCATCTTTCAATGTTGATGGCAAACGCAATTAGTCCTAAGGACAGAAAAGCCTTTACGTTAAGCTATATTTCACCTAAGTATCTAATGGTGCTATAAATATTTCTGTAATCGTACCTGTCACCGCAAGCTACGTAGGTATTCTATGCAGCTGTCAAATTTGCCAAGGTGCTTATAACTAATTCCGTTTATTAGGAATCATGTACGCCTGATTAAATTAAACAAGTTAGTAAAATCTAATTAATATTCATTTCCGTAGGGCGAACCCTGAAAAAGTATTCGTCCTAAATTGTGCTTTTTGGTACTTTGCTATTACTATAATAATAATTAATCCAAAAATTCTCATGTAAATAAAACGTAATTAGCAATTACACAGAAAAAAAAAACAATTGTAGAATCTACAGCCTTGGCCAAAAGTATTAGGCACCCTTAATTTTCTAATTTATCTCCGAAAATATTACTCAGAAATCTTTAGAATTTTATAATCATATGGTCGGCAACAATGAACGATAATTTAAATAATGCACAGTACTTTACAGCGGTTGTAAAACATGTGGCAGATGATAGTTCGCAATTGTGGTTCCCTGAATAGGTAGTCTTGTATAAGCGCTTGTAGTAAGAACGATCTTTTCAGTATAATGTTTATTTTATTATAATTTTGAATATCGTCATTTTTGCTGTAAAAAATGCCTAAAAAGAACGAACTTAGTGAGCATTTACGTTTACGAATTCAGTTCTTGCACGAACAAGGCAACACACAGACAGAAAAATCGAAAGAAAACTTCCTCCGAGCCGCTGCCAGTTTATCCAGGGAAGACGGGAGACCTATCAGTGCCAGAACGATCAGAAGAAGACTTAATGAAGCAAGAAAAAAGCCTTGGCTTTCAGAAAAAAATAAGAAGTCTCGTTTGGAATGGGCTATAAAGTACCAACACTTTACAGAAAAGGATTGGGCAAATGTCCGACGAATCTAATTTTGAGGTAATATTTGCTTTATATCACTTGTAATTTTGAATTCGTTTGCATCTTCTACACTTCACCAGTAAAAAGTTATACGGTGTGTTTAAAATCTACGTTTTTTTAATTAATTGTAAGGTATTTGGAACTCCTGATGTAGCTTACGTGAGGCGGAGAATCGGTGAAGAATACCTTCCGAAATGCGGGGACCTACAATGAAACACGGGGGAGGCAAAATTGTGAAATTTTCTGCACTTCTCCAGCCAACTTAAGGTAATTTCCAATCCTCTTGATGGTGTAATGATCTGGGGCTGCATAATAGCCGACAGTGTAGGCGAAATGTTTGTTTGTGAATGTCGAATGAAATCTCACACTTACATAAACGTATTGGAAACGACATTGCGGCAATCATTTTCCAAGATGTTTGGTGATACAAATATGGAAAAAATGCTGTACCAACAAGATAATGTACCCTGCGACAAATCTGCAGTTAACATGAAGTGGCTTCAAGAAAACAATATTAACCTCCTGGATTGGCCTGCATAATCCCCAGACCTAAATCCCTCAGAACAGTTGTGGAGGATTCTAAAGTGTAACATTAGAAAGCATCCAATTACATCTAAAGCAATTTTAATAAACGTGTTATTGAAAGAATGGAATAATATTTTCTCAGAGGTATTTCATAAACTTATAAAATACTCTGCCGAAAAGAATAGCTGCAGTGATTAAGGCTAGTGGTGGTCCAACAAAATACTAATTACTTTAATAAATTATTTTATACCTAGGAAATTTTATTTTATCCCACTCCAACAGATTGATACAGGAGTTAATGTAAGGTGCCTAATACTTTTGGCCAAGGCTGTATATCTACAATTTGTGACTAAAATGAAGACACCTACAATAAATAGAAAAAATATTTACAGTTGATTGTTGAATGTTTGTAAGAAAATATTACACATTTTGAAGGAAATCGTGTAATACAAATAATAGTAAATGTGTTACCATAAATTGTGTAAATTAATTTTTCCAGAATATATTTCAAGGTTTGTAATATATCGAGAGTCACAGTCTACAGCTATCCATATTTGTATACCATATTTTCCCGTCTTTGAAGGAATGTAAACCTTAAAACCACATCTTCCTCCTAAAGTGTAGAGGAGTTCATCCACAGTAATATTTGGACCTGGTATAAAAGCATTTTTGCACTGACTAACGAACGTATTCGTTATTTCAGCTATGGGTTCGATCTTGTTCTTAGTTTCTTCTTATCTAGCTTGACGAGAACCTCCGTCATCAAATCGTAAAGAACAAAGTATAATTGTATAACGGTATCTAGACATTGCAGTTCTAAAAATTGGATAACCATACTTTTCTGACCAAATTCTTTTTAGACCTTTTCAGTTACCCTTCTGAATGTCAAAGAGCAAGCTTAGACCTAAAAATGCAAAAAATTCAATACATTGTAATTTCTTCCAATTTTTTAGGCTTGGCTTGTATCTTTGTATCATTTGCCCTTTTATTAGTATGCAAACAAATATTGTCCACGATATTTTCGTCATAAACGCAAACAGTCTGAACGGATAGACAAATTTAAATGTTTTAATATACCAGTAACTTGTTTTATAATATTTTTCAATTGTGCAAGTTCCATAGTACTCCACTGTATTGCCCCATATTTGCTAACCCACACTTCCTCATTCCCATCATCAATATCGCGATCTGAATTGTACAGATTTGCTGCATTTCCTTCGTCTACCTGACCTACAGTAGTAAAGTTTTCCTCTGCATCACTACTATCACTTGCATTACCTTATTGTTTATTACCTCAAAAGCAGAATTAAATATATCCCTCAAAGCTTCTTCTGCATTATAGCCTTTTGCAAAATTATTTATTTATTAAATCACTCTGTAAAACCAGTCCAACTCTCACAGCTACGCACAAAAGAAATCGCTTAAACTTTTGTCAAAATCTCAAGGTTGGGACGAGGGATAGTGGAACTCCGTTTTGTTTTCCGACGAGTCCAGATTCCTTCTAAACAGGAATGATCGCCGTGCTCTTGTCATACGAAAACCGGCGAGCGATTTGCACCACGTACTATTCGAGAATTTGACAAATTTGGTGGGGGGTCTGTAATGGTTTGGGGTGGCATACAATTTAATGGTCGTACAGAATTGGTTTTGATACAAAATGGGTCGCTAGCAGCAAGAAGGTATAAAGACGAGATTATTGTATCCCATGTTCAACTGTTTGCCGAAAATTTCGACAATGGATTCATTTTTATACATGACAATGCCAAACCTCATACAGCTAACGTTGTCACAGCTACGTTGAGAGATACAAATATCCAAAGTTTGGAGTGGCCTGCCAAAAGCCCTGATCTCAATCCTATTGAGCATCTCTGGGATCAATTGAGCAACAAAATTAAAAACGCACCGAGACCACTAGTAACACTTGATGAGCTCTCTAAAATGCTTGTTCAAGAATGGGAACAAATACCTCAAGAAAGTATACGAAACTTAATCTCAAGCATGCCAAGAAGATTAGTAGCGTGTATTGCTGCAAGAGGAGGGCATACACGCTATTAATAATTTTAGTTTTGTTAACTTGCTACAAATTAGGATATAAGCTCATGAGAAGACCAAAAGTATTTCAAAGATTTAAAGTATTTTAAAATTTGTTAAATTTAATAGCCCTTAAATCAACTAAACTGCAAGGAAACACTTAGATTTATATATTTGTTCGTTTCATTAAATTTCGTTGTCTTGTTTTAAATTTATTTTGAATTTTTCTGGTGGTCCCTTAATTTTGTCCAGAAGTGTATAATTAACAATAATTTTGTTACAAACAAATGTAAGCTTTGTCATTTCTCTCTGTGTGCTTACAAAAAAACTTCTTATTATGAAATATCCTTGGAATTACGTAACGCACGTGCATACTACAATACCCGCATTCCAGAATGTGTTATTAAAACTTGTTTCAGTTTACGACTTCCGGTATATTTGAAATTTCGACACACGGTATGCCTTAATTAAGCAATTTTCTAAGCATAAAATTTAAATTGGCGAACTGTACAATCTGATATCTCTCTAGAGCACGGAATTAAATTAATATATGAGCTTTCGTAGTAGGAAGGTCAGGTGTCACATAGAAATTTACATAATACGGGTATTGACCCAGCGGTCGTTTTACTGCCTTCCCTGAATCACACGTAAACAGACCGACCGGTTTTATAAGGATTTTCGAATCAATAAGTTTTCGTATCATCGTAAATGCAAGTAAATGGAACGAACCTACTTTCTTTCAGCAATAGAAAAAATAAAAATAATCTTGCCTTATTCATAGAAAATAATTTATCAACGCCGTTAATAGAATCCCATTATCCTCTGTGAATAAGGCAGAATGTATTTTAAGAGTAGAATTTAGCGCCAGGCGTCTTTTATTTGGATTTGAAAGTTATTTTTTACTCAATATTTCGCGTATTTACATGCAGTAACATAAAACACGACTACTAAAACATATAGCTTCGCGTGCCAAGAATTTCATACTACGGCCGCGTTGTTATAGTCATAAATTTGAATGCCTACTAATGTATTCGATGCAAAACGCGGAAAAAATAAATCCGTGCCAGAATATCAAAGGTTGTTCTCTCTAACTTCTGATTCACCGGCTTCCACATACTTTAATAAAATGACAATCAAAATATATTCGGAAACTTTTGATGTATAACATAACAGGTAAAGGCAATAAGCTAGCATTGCAGTCGTTTCAACGGAAAGCAATAATCTCAAATGTCAGAGAGAAAATAACAAACGAAGTTACTCCAGAAAATATTGGTGAATTCACTGAAACGCATAAATATTTCCATGTTATATTAGAGCAAAAAAATACTTTTGTTGTTAAAATAAAATAATTATTTTAATATAAACTAAAATATCATCAACGTCATTCACTTGGAATGTAATTTGGCAAATGCGCTTTTACAAGATTTATTAACGGTGCAACTAAAAAATGCACATAAATATACTTGCAGCTAATAAATCTCGGAATAAAATTTATTGTAATGCTACATCATTAGCTTTTAAAATGTGCTGCTACCTACCTTCGCGAAGTCTATCTTCAGCGTGCAACATCCGGAATAAATATCTGCTCCATTCAAAGTGTCCTTAGCTCTTACGGCAGAATCCACACTATCAAACGTTCGATAGTTAAGGAAGCAACGAAAAAATTTCAACAAAAATACCTTACATAAATCAAGCTCTCTGACATTACTTAGATAAAAATATTACATCATATCGCCTGAGGAAACCCCGAAAAAGCAGCATATTACAGAGGTGAATGTAATACGTAGGTGTAAAAATAACCCATAACTTTTATATTATTATTACTACGCTGTCTGTATTAAAGGATATTCAACCATGGCCTGGACGCCGTTTTTCTTGAAAATAACGATCCTCAAAACCTGCCCACTCGATTGGCAAATTGTGTGTAGAACATCCTGCAACAAAAACCACGAGTTAAAAGTGTGCGCGCTAAAATTATTAGGCGTTTTAATTAGTAAAATGTCAATATTGATTTAACGTGGAGGAAACGTGGGCAAGTCTCTCTAAGAAAATATTTAATTTCCTTCTACTATAACCGGCGCTCGATAAATATTTGGTTGATGGGCATATCAAACCGATCTATTTGCTTTGGGGTACATTCCAGCTGTTCTATAAACACTTCTATTTATCAAGATTAATAGAGTTAAATTGAGAATCTGCGTCCTACCTTCATTCATCTCAATGAATGCCAACAAATAATTATTTCTTATTCTTTCTACCGAAATAGCCACTTATCATAATTTTTACTATTAAAGTTAATGTTTCAATCTTTCCACAAATAGCTCCAGGCACTTGTTATATAGCTCTAGACGTACTGATAATTGTTTTAAGACCAAGAACTAAATGAAAGGAGACTTCACTAGAGAAGAGAGAAAACTTACACTTCTTTCCCTTCATTTATAATGTAATCATTTCTGTTTTATCTCCGCCTTTTTTTATTTCTAAGAAACTTAATGTATGCGATTAACCCCCTGTAAATGCTAACTTATTTTGAGTGTTGAATGTTATGGCTAAAGCACGGATTTAGATGCATTTTTAGGTCATGAACGCGTACACCCAACTAAAAAATATTCATGATCTAAGTCCGTGGTTTAGTTATGACTATTCACACACATTCCTAATTCGCGCATATTCTTGACTTCGTCCTATACGTCCCTCCACAAGGCTTTCTGAAAACTCTCATCCTTTATTTCTGCACTTATCGTTTTTCTTTATTTACCTACTTTTTATTACAGTGACCGCATTATCTAGTCTACCCTAAATGTTTTGAGCAAAACAAAGACACACAAACTGACTCCTTAAAAACATAAATTTCGACCAAGCTTTACGACGACTAACAAAATAATCATAAAGCATTCTGAAACCACGGTATATAAAAGAAAGAAATAATATACACCTTGGCCACATAAACAATCATCCGGATGTGAAAATATTTAAATTCTGGAGGTGAATAAAAAAAAACTAAAGAATTTACTCGAGGTAAATAAAAGGAACCACGTTATATGTGTGTACGCGAATAAAACCTGAAGCTCGTCTTCCTGTGTTCAAAGAATAGAGACTTTTGTTTACAGCCAATTTTTACTGCGACGTCATTACTTTAAATAACTTCATTCCTGTTACAAATGTTTCTTGATGCACTAAAAATATGTTCTCCGGCCAATTAAATTGGAAGACCGCGCGCAATAGTGTTAATGCTGCGGAATAACAATAATAAATTAGACTAAATTTAATTAGTTGTTGAATGTAGCTGTTTGCACCACCAACCAATAGGAAAATAACTGTCTACTTAAAATATTTTAAGCCAAAATTAATTACTGTGTTAACAATCCAAAATTGATTGCTGATATCATGTTCAACGTAACCCAATTATTACGTTGCAAACTCCGGAAAATAAATTCTTTAATAATAAACGAGTAAGTTTCCACTGGTAAACCAACATTTTTTTTAATTTATCTAACATGAACTGTGAGTCAAGTTAGAAAACAAACAAACATATCTCAAATCCACTCTGTGTATCGTAAAACATTTCATAAATATTCCAACAGGAATTATTTTGTCAACGTTACCGATTAACGCATTCACACGAAATAATCAACAAAGCAGCATGAAATCGATTAACATAAGGTCGCTGACATTAACTCACTGAATAAACATTAATTATCTCACGTCTCCGATATTGTTGCTAATTATCTTACACTAATCAGACCCACTGTGATGTTATGGGTACAAGTTCAAGGTGCCCATTATTTTATCAAATATTATTTACTAGCATGTCATGAATACACAAGTTCAAGGCAGTATTTAATCTCATGTTAATAGACAAATTTATGTGTTAAAAATTTCCATAAATATATTTTTGTTATGTCATGTTCATGTTCGTTTTTTGAAACAAGTTTGAAATGAAATTAAATGAGTACAATTTTTAGTTTGCAATTACAGGATATTTTTACTAATTTCGATATTATGAATTGAACAATTTAATACATACTATCAAAATCCCATAAACAATTATGTAACGAAGAAAAGAGGAAGAGTAGATCCAAGAATATTAAATAATAGTTAGGTATTTATGCAACTAGTGTATAAAGTATTTTTAATCGAGTGCGGAAATAGTAGCAAGAGATAACGTTTACACACGTGTTGTATACAACATTTTTTTCCACAACCGAACAGATTTTTAATTTCTAATTTTCTATTATCGCTAATTACTTTGACAAAGTGGAACAAAATAATTCTTATCGAGTAACATTTGGAAACATTTTTCACATGTAAATATTTCTTCGCTGCTCTAATTTTTTTGAATTAGCTAGTTCAATGCTATAAATCAGTCAAATTGACTGATTGACTGAAATTTATTCAATTGAATAAACGATTAAAATTTATACCTTGCAAGAAAACACTTTCATTATTACTTCCGATCTGGACATGTAGTAAATGGGGAATGGCAAAATTCCATTCTTGAATGCAAAGCACAGTTTCGAACAAAATTGTTTAAGAAGTTGCCTTGCACCAACACGTTCACCAAATTGCCGAGAGATTCCACAGACCGGGGAATGTGATGAAGGGGAATCCACAGGAAAGCCGCAAACCGACCAAAATGTCATTGAACAAGTAGAAGAGCTCGTTGCAGAAAATCCGCACTCCTCAACACGTCGTATTTCTGCTCAAACGAAGTATTTCACACCAACCACCGTTAGAAGATTTTTGAAGCATCTTTTACACAAGCATCCATTACAAAGTTTCTATAGTCCAAGAAACCTTACCGAGAAATCACAAATATAGTATTGCAACTTTTTCCAAGAAAACTTAAACAACGACGACGCTCTCAACATAAGTTTTTTCATAGATGAAGCTTGGCTCCATTTAAGCGGTTATGTAAACAAACAAAATTACCGAACACGATCTACTGTTAATTCCCACAATCTCCTTGATGCTCCTTTATATTCTGTTAGGATAGAAATATGGTTAGCTGTGTTCCGCCAATGTTCTTCCACAATACAATCAATGGTCAATGTTATAGGAAACACATGTTGACCCCGTTTTAAGAGCATGTGTTTCCCGATGAATTTGAAAATGGATACTTTCAGACAGATGGAGCAACAGCTCATACTAGTCGAGAAAATTTGGATTTTCTTGAAGTTTTTCCCTGGCCGAATTGTAACAAAGGGAACTTGGCCATCAAAATCACCAGACCTCACCCCGTTAGACTTTTCCATATTTCACTTTCTTCGAAATGAGGTCTATCTAACTGGTGGTAAGGATCGTATTAAAATGCAACGGATATATTACAGCACATTTTCAATAATATAAAACGCATGCAGCAAAATGGTGGCCACTTTCAACACTTCCTGTGACTTACTTTCGATTGTTGTCTTACCTTTGCATTCATATCATCCCTTCACAATAAATCACATTTTGAATTTTGTTATATATTTTGATATTAAGGTTCTGCCTTCCTTATTTCGTAGAGTGGCAATTCGTATTTCTACATACAGCCTTGGCCAAAAGTATTACACACCCTTAATTTTCTAATTTATCTCCGAAAATATTACTCGGAAATCTTTAGAATTTTATTATCATCTAGTCGGCAACAATAAACGATAATTTAAATAATGCACAGTACTTTACAGCGGTTGTAAAACATGTGGCAGATGATAGTTCGCAATTGTGGTTCCGTGATTAGGTGGTCAGTCTTGTTTGTAACGGGTGATTTTTTTGCTATTTGGTTTTTCAGGGTAAATTTTTGCAGTGTACAAAAAAGATTCGTGACATGTGGCAATGCCAAAAATACTCAGCCATTTCACCATGAATAGAATAACAAACGAACAACGCTTGCAAATCATTGAATTTTATTATCAAAATTCGTGCAGTGTGAGAAATGTGTTTCGTAAATTACGTCCATTTTATGGTCGTCATAATCGACCCACCGAACAGGCTATTCAAGCTGTTGTGACCAAATTTCGCACCAGTTTCATTTTATTGGACATTAATCCACCAACCCGTATGCGAAGAGTGCGTACCGAGGAAAATATTGCTGCTGTATCGGCCAGTGTCAATGAAGATCGCGCCGTTATCAACAATTGGGCTTGTGTTATTCGACCACCTGGAAGATTTTACGTAAGGTCCTCGGCATGAAACCATACAAAATACAGCTGCTGCAAGAACTGAAGCCAGGTGACGTACTACAACGTCGTTTGTTTGGTGAATGGGCCTTAGGAAAGTTGAATGAAGATCCATTTTTCCATCGAAAAATTTTCTTCAGCGACGAAGCTCATTTTTGGCTCAATGGTTATGTCAACAAACAGAATTGCCGACTTTAGTGTGAAGAGCAGCCAGAGGCAGTTCAAGAGCTGCCAATGCACCCAGAAAGATGCACTGTTGGTGCGGTTTGTGGGCCGGCGGCATCATTGGATCATACTTCTCCAAGAACGATGAAAATCGCAACGTTACAGTCAATGGAGCAAGGTACCGTGCGATGATTACCGATTTCTTTTGCCCAAACTGGAAGAATTGGACTTGGTTGACATGTGGTTTCAACAAGACGGTGCCACATACCACACGGCACGCGATACCATGCACCTATTGAGAGGCGAGTTTAGTGAGCAATTAATCTCACGTTTTGGAGCAGTCCATTGGCCGCCAAAATCATGCGATTTGACCCCACTAGACTATTTTTTGTGGGGATACGTGAAGTCTCTCGTGTACAGGGACAAGCTAGCCACAATTTCAGACCTGGAAGACAACATTACAGCTGCCATTGGTGAGATACCGGCCGAAATTCTGGAAAAAGTATGCCAAAATTGGAGCTCACGGATGGACCACCTACGGCATAGCCGCGGGCAACATTTACATGAAATAATCTTTAAAAAGTAAATGACAGGCATTCATTTATCGGCCCAAATAAATATTTCATTCACTTTTGCAAATATTATGTGTTTTTTTCAATTTTCAAAACCCAAACGGTTAAAAAAATCACCCGTTACAAGCGCTTGTAGTAAGAACGATCTTTCCAGTATAAAGTTTATTTCATTATAATTTTGAATATCGTCATTTTTGCTGTAAAAAGTGCCTAAAAAGAACGAACTTAGTGAGCATTTACGTTTACGAATTCAGTTCTTGCACGAACAAGGCAACACACAGACAGAAATAGCCAAAAGTATTACACGTTCGCGCTGTGCGGTACAATCTGCCTTGAAACGTTACGCGGATACTGGATCACATGCGAACCGAACAAGAACAGGTAGAAAACGGATAACTCGGACCGTGAGGATCGAAATTTAATTCGAGAGTCACTTCAAAATCGAAAGAAAACTTCCTCCGAGCTCACTGCCAGTTTATCCGAGGAAATCGAGAGACCGATCAGTGCCAGAACGACCAAGAAGACTTAATGAAGCTGGCTTGAAAGGCTGTAGAACAAGAAAGATGCCTTGGCTTTCAGAAAAAAAATAAAAAGTCTCGTTTGGAATGGGCTATAAAGTACCAACACTTTACAGAGAAGGATTGGGCAAATGTGTGGTCCGACGAATCAAATTTTGAGGTAATATTTGCTTTATATCACTTGTAATTTTGAATTCGTTTGGATCTTCTACATTTCGCCAGTAAAAAGTTATACGGTGTGTTTAAAATCAACGTTTTTTTAATTAATTGTAAGGTATTTAGAACTCCTGGTGTAGCTTTCGTGAGGCGGAGAATCGATGAAGAATATCTTCCAGAATGCGGGTACTAACAGTGAAACACGGGGGAGACAGTGAATGATCTGGGTTGTATGATGGCCAAAAGTGTAGGCGAAACGTTTGTTTGTGAAGGTCGAATGAACTCCCACACTTGCATAAACGTATTGGAAACGATATTCCAGCAATCATTTTCCAAGATGTTTAGTGATACAAATATGGAAGACATGCTGTCTCAACAAGATAACGCACCCTACAACAAATCTGCAGTTAGCATGAAGTGGTTTCAAGAAAACAATATTAACCTCCTGGATTGGCCTGTACAATCCCCAGACCTAAATCTCATAGAACATTTGTGGGGGATTCTAAAGCGTAACATTAGAAAGAATCCAATTACATCTGAAACAATTTTAAAAAACGTGTTATTGAAAGAATGGAATAATATTATCGAAGAGGAACTTATAAGACTTATAAGTACTCTACCGAAAAGAATAGCTGCAGTGATTAAGGCTAGAGGTGGTCCAACAAAATACTAATTACTTATTATTTTGTACCTAGGAAATTTTACTTTACCCCACTCCAACATATTTTCATGATATAGGAGTTAATGAAGGTGCCTAATACTTTTGGCCAAGGCTGTAGGTAACGCAACGGTAACTAAAACTCTTTCTGTATTATCACACGCTAAAAATCTGTTTTCTGTTTTGTTTATATTAGTAACTACATTCTTTCTTCTTTTTAACTTCTACATTTAAAGTATAAAAAGCTTCGAAGACATTAATGAAACCCATATTACTTATTATGCCCTAGTGCGTATGGTTTTTAAAAAGTGTATCTATTTTAGACACAGTTGTAGAAGACAACAAATTATGTTTAAACAAATATGCTTCATTTTATATTAAATAATTAATTAATTTTAATTGAAGAAAAGTCTATTTAATCGTTTACTATAAGTATACGTTCGCCAACTATTTAAATCGTCTTACAATTAGGCTTTTACCGCTTTTCAGTTTTAAGGTTACCGAAATAAATTTGGGTTAGTGTAGCGGTATGTACGCGAGGATATGTTTAGAGAGATGTGTCATGTTAGGACATACTTCACTTGGCAAACACCTGTCCCGTCCGTGACGATGCTTCAGCGCATCGACGCATCATTTTGTTTACCTGAATCATTAAAGGAGATTCACTCAAACGAATGTTTCGAAAATTTCCGACAAATCACGCTTTATTTTTTTTGCCTGTCCAACAAGAAAAGAAACGCAGTTTAATAACGCCTTGAAAATTACATGTGTACCGCATGTAAATAGAACACATATTGCAAGCACCTCAACAATTTTTCGACTCGCTATTTTAATATATGAATACTTAGGCGTCGCCGTATATTTACTGTCTAGAAATTGTATTAAATACGAGCGTTTAATTTTAAATTGTGACAACAAGGGCCAAGTGTTGAACAAATTTGATTATTTAATGCCAAAACTAAGACCGTAAAGATCTTCCGGCTTTCAAATTAATATCATTTGGTTATTTATGGGACTATTTTGATTGTCGTCAGCAACTTATGTCCGAAATAATATCGCTGTACACTTTCGAAAACGTAATTAATCTCATACACATGTACAACGCATTCATCATCAGCTTTGTAACTGAGTGTTATTAGTTCACGGTCAACTTGTATATGAAACAATAATTATAAAATTTTCGTGTATAAAAAAAACAGGTGCTTAAATACCAGGTTACATAATAACAGACGTAAATGGCGTATTTTTAAAACGGCCAGTTTCTTATTCAGAGTTCGTGTTCTAAATATAGGAAACCATAAAATGCATGAAGCAAATGTGTTTTGAATTTTTCTCCGTGAGCGACAGGCGTACGTTATGAAATTATTACATCACTCACAAGTGGCACATGAGCCACGCGAAAAGTGTTAAGGTTACGCTCTAGTAATGTATTTTTAGACAACGGTAATCGCGATTTTCTGGTATCTGGGTTAAGTTTTATGCTCCGGGGAATTTCAAGTTCTGCTTGATGTTTCTCATAAATCGGTACCACTGTCAGATTCCAACCTTACAAGATTCAAGTTCGAATGAAACTGGATTTTCTCGTCAGTTTGTAGTTTTTATTTTAGCACGCCCCGAAACCCAATTAACTAAGTTCAACTGTTCGAGTAATAAATTACCTACCTAGTGAATCATAATCTTTCAGATTATCAGTTCCAATCCTCTACAATCACATAAAGCGTAATTTACGACTCTCATACATCTCGTAAGATCTCGTTGAGACTATTAACATTAAGATAAAACGCTCCGTAAGGTTTAATAAAAATCAAATCATATCTACTGTCAAGAAAGATTCTCAATCCCGATAAAAAATTAGAAGTATTTACATGAGCTGAATTTCAATTTGCGCTGACAGTGATTTTCAATCACTCGAGATAAGAACCGAGATATTTATTACAGGAGCAAACTCATCACATCAGTTAATATAAGAACGTAAATTATTTTTTCTAGAAAAGATTATTTGGAAAACGGAATTCAGGCAAACTAGTTTTTTTTATTGTTATCGAACGGCAAATAAAACAATGATGACATTAATTACTTGCCACCCACACAGATGAAATTAATCAATGTCATGACGAAAACCTGAACCACAAAAACTAAGCCCCTATAAACGCACTGAAGCTTGATTTGATAAGTCGATAGATTAATAGAGGAGTTTGTTACAATTATAAAACAATAAAAGCTATACAATTTCTAAGTATTTCAGTACGCGACATGCAAGAATTGTGATTTATAGAATTCTAAAATCATTCGAATTTCGTAACGTAAAACAACGGGACAAGGAATGTAGACACAAAGATCTATTCTTATGAACCTTAACATCATTCCGATCGGTCTTAAGATAATGATGCAAGAAAAATAGCTTTCTATTTGTAACTCACTCTAAATTTGAGGAAGCAAATGTCAATTAAAGACTATCTGCTTCGTTTAATTATTATCAAATAGTTTCAAACTGACGTTACATCTAGATTAAAATTTAAAAGCAGTTATTTAAACATGCCTGGCGAAAATTGAATTAGTTTCAAGAGTATCTAGGTGGATTAAATATGCACGAGATGCAGGCATCTGTGTTTTCGATTTAGAGTCAATCTCGTATATATTTCGAGCATTAACTTCAAGCTGCAACATATCAATGTCAAACTTAGTTATTTCTAGATTATTAGCTTGCTTGCAATATAATTTCCAACGTCAGTCCTTATTACTTTCATTTCAGTCGAGTTTAATCGACTTTACATTTGTTCTTAAACTTTCGTGCAAATTAGATTATAAATTATGAACTTTTTCATATCAAATTAAAGCGAGCTCAATCAAAAAAAAAAACCTTAGTGAATTTAAACTCTAATTGAAAGTGAACTTTACTCTCAACCTAAACTTGCTGACCATGACGAGGTTTATTATTTAAATTAAAAAAAAGAATCTGCGAACAGCTCTAGACATACCCGACCTGCTCCAACGTATACACGACATAACAAGAAGCGTAACTCACATCTTGGCAAATTAATTAACAACAAAAGTTGTGCGATTTGACTGACTTTGGACTGGCCTTGGTCAAGTAATTCAAACCGCAAGGTTAACAACAGCAATTAAAAAAGAAACAAAAACTTTGGTTTCGCCAATTTCAAAGACTCACATAAAAATGTCTCCTTTATTAACATAAATCATGTCATCATAGTAAAACTATCCGGTAGATATTAACCCAGTTTTCACTATCCCGTGAAATATAACGGCGGTAAAGACAGACAAACACGGTGGTTGAAATAATAAATCAAATTTACGATCAAACTCACACTTGTATAACATAAGTCACACTAAATGAAAACGAACTTAAAGAAGTAGCTTTGAACGACTCGCCAGTAATTTACGAGTCTGTTTTTCTTGTTCGGAATTGTTTTGAATGGTACCTACCATCAGAATATATGGATAAATATAACAAATTTTTATATTCTAATTATTTTACGAAGTAAGAATGACTTGGATAACTAAGCCAAATCAAATTGAACATAAATTCATAACATTATGTTCCAGAATTTTTTCAAGCCGGATGGCTGATGGTATGTTAGAGTCGAGTCGTCTACCAACTGAAAGAAGAACTTTATTGCTCACACTCCTTTTTATTTCTTCTTCTCGAGTAGTTAATTTTAATTACCTATAAAATGTTAAACTTACAGTTAAGTACCAGATACGCTAATGCATTGGAAACGTCTCATAAAAAAGAAGCATGAAGATGCTTTTTTTTTAACTTTTGAAGTTGTGTACTAATAAAATTAATACGTAACAAAAATTGCAAGTAGAAAGTATTTCGTTGCTTTCTTAGCAATTCACTCGCTCAATGACAACTTCTTAAGATGCTATCAAACCCCCAATCACTTGCATCTGTGCCTTTAAAGGACTCATCTTACAAACGGTCTGACTATTAGAGCTTCGGTCATCTCATGTCGCCGTTAAAAGTTATTTTATTTGAAATTATTTTCAACTGTTGCTTTACTGTTGTGCAACAGCTGTTAGGTGTAAAAGGCTCTGTAATTAAAGTCGTTTGCAATAATGGACTTTGTATCACATAAAAATTTCAAGAAAGCAGACGAACAAAGAAAAACTAAAAAGTTAATTTAATACTATAATAGGAAAAATAAAATAAATTATATATATGAAGTTAATCACACAAGCTATTGTTTACTATTCGTACCCCAACAAAAATACGTGAAAGGAAAAAGGAAATGGAAATTTAGAACAGTTATTTGTTAAAAAAAAAAAGACAAATCCGGTGATTTTGCTAAAAATTATTGTAGCTTAAATTCTACAACGTAATCTAAATAAATATTTATCATTTACTCTTGGCGTGGTTTTAAAACAATGGCCGGATTTATTACATTTCAGACAGTATAATTTTCAACACTGAATAATTGTCGTTATCTTGGCACTTCCCTCATGATTAACCCAAATATGTTGCAACATCGTTAGCAGGAATAGTTACTGCCGTGTTTTATCTCCGTCAATTATTTACTAAATAATAAGATTAACTGCTAATTTGCACAGCTATGACAGATTATTAAGGAGCATTGAGAAACAAGCTATTTCAGGAACCCTCAAAAAATAAACGTTTGTTAGCTGATGCATGTTTAGCACAGCTGAAAAAACACAGATCAGTTCAAGTTTGGAAGATTTACTGCTTTTTTCTTCATTCTCTTTTAACTGACCAACAGTGTACATAAATGAAAATCCTCAAAGGTTTACGCGTGAAGAATTTTTTTTCGACAGTATTTAAACGTGATTTCCAAAACTTCACGGTTTTCGTTTTAGAAAATCAAGCAATAAAACCGCATTGTTCGCAGCAATAAAACAATGAAAAATAGCTCTCAAAATAGAATTATTGCCAACGAATACACGGAAATTCGATTTATTCTACAAAGACTTCCTGCACTCACAGCGGTTATTGTTGGTTTGAAATAAACAAACATTGTGTTTTTCGAAATAACGAGGTGCAAATTTTTAATCTACTATAAAAGACGACGAGGAATTCGCTTACTAAATTTTCTTCGCCGACGCGTCATTGTTAGGTTTAAGAGAGATAAATAGGAAAATTTATTCGTTGGCTACTTCGACTTAACGAACAAGGCGAAAAAAATGTATAAAAGAGAGTGGAAGATTTTTTCACTTGGTTCTGACACGTAAATGTATTAAGGAAGCCTTAGCTTTTATTCCTAATTGAAAAAGTTGTCTGTTGGGCGAGAAGAGAATATTTTGAATGATTAATGCACGAAAGTACGAAACGAAAATGTCTGATTTTCTTGATTCATTTTTTAATCCTATTTAAAATTTCATAAAAGTTCTAATGTATTTATTAATGAATAAATTATCTTTCGACTAATATAACTACATATTGAAATAAAAGATCATTGTAGATTATACTCATTATTATGTACAAAAGAACAATTTAATGTATATAACTCTAAGTTAAGAAAAGAAAATATGAAATAATACTTAAAAAGTATACATTAATAATTGAAATAAATTAGTGTATGTGACTGTAAAATATCGGATAAATACGAAAAGCACGCGAAGTATAGTTCACAATGAACGGTCAAAAGTCTCTGCAGACATTGATATGCATCGTGTATGAAGCATGAAATTAAAGCTTTGACACTTAACAGTACATTTTCCTAACTCCCGGATTAGTTAAGAAAGTTTTAAATGCCAGCCGGAGTTTGCATATTAAAGCGTTCCGCTCCGGGCCAATTTCTTTTTAATAGAAGCGAATGACAACGAACTTATACGTTAACTGAAGTTCACCTCTAATAAAACCCAAAATTTGCTGCTCTTGCGAAATTTTAACGAAATAATAAAGTCGTATTTTAAAGAAAGTTTAAACATCGACGATCAACTACATATCATTCACAGCACACCTTAGCTACGAATTAATGTCACAATCCAGAATCAATTTAACTATTCAACCTGAAATTAATTACGAAATTGTACCCAAGGTCTTCTATGTTCAGACAAATAGATTTTCTATCTAGATTAAATATGTGTTCTAGAACTCCAAATATGTAAGAAAATAAACTTGCGTCATATGTTCAAATTAAACTAAACTCAAGTTTACTATACTTTAAACTATTGTATTCAAAATTTATTATCTCATGACTAGCTGCACTTTACCAAAGAAACAAAAAAAAAGTTGTCTGATACTTTTAAATTTTGAATACACTGTACATTTTTACACTAAGAAAAATACATAAAATTTCAGGAAGATGTTATTTGATAAAATAAATTTAAGTTTTATTAATTTATTTATGAGTTTCCAGAGAGGAATTTTGTTTTGTGAATAAGTTGTATATTTGAACAAGCATAAACCAAGTTTATCTGTGTGCAATTCAAAAAAAAACTTTACAAATTTACGATTTTCACATTTCGCTTACGTCTGGTTCTATTCTTATCTGATTACTAAAAAAAAAGTACTACCAGATTACTTCCAACGGAAACAGAACAGTGTTGTATGATTGAAAAATATTTAATATGCATCACACCATTTAATTAAAAATGTAACTTCCTAAAACTTGTTCCCTATTTACCAAAGTCACACTAAATATTTAATATTTTCTTGCGTCACAATTAAAACACGTTTCTATTGTCCGACATTAATAGGTGTTAAATTTAACATGCAAATGAATAAAACTGAAAAAGCTAGAAACTAATTAACCAGGATTTGCTGTTTATTTCACTGCCTAATTGGGTCTAATTAATTCAATAGCCGGATTAGTTAACATGTTTACGGTGGAATTCAATTTGTCGTTATTTTATTTGCACATGCCAATAATCTAATTAATTGGATTACGTCTAACAATTATAATGAGACCGATGACTTATCAGAATTTTTTTTTAAATAGAAGCGTGAAAGGAAAAATGAAAGTTATGTACATACCTACTCAGTCATTTCCTACTACTACATAGTTATCTCACAAATACAGAATGTTTCTAAACTTCTGTCTTTAATTAAAACTAAGTTCCTCATTCTATTACATATTTTATATCATATATTTTAAATTATATAATATATTATATTATATTCCAAATCTCAACGGTCTTATCAAAAAATGAGAAATAACCAGCCTCAAGATAGCTCTGCTCAGTTTATGACTTGTGTATGCAATCGTATCTAATAAAACAAAACAAAACTTTTACGTGTAGGAAAACTGGGTCTCATTGTAAAGGAATATGAATGACTTATAGACGCCATCGGTACAATTTTCCAATATCCGTCTGTGATACATCAACAATTGGCGAAATGCGTTTTTCGTTGGATTTTATTGATATGATAAAGAAATTTATTTCGCGCTTATTAAACTATTCGATTAATAAGTTATTAAAGAGATGGGATAAACAACACTCATAGTCATAATGTGCGTTCTAAACACAAACTTCTGAACTTTAAGTAAATTATCACAAAATCCCTGGTTTTCTTATTTTTGAAACGATTGTAAGGCTACGGTTTCAAACAAACGCTAAAATCGAATCAATATTTATTTCTCTTTTTTACACGGGATCGCAATGTCAAATAATTATCTTACTGAATTACGTGAATAAACCGCCTGCAACAACAGAAACGTGCCGGTCCAATCATTATGAAAAACTTCAACTGCATCTAATATCGCTAATGAACTTTGCTCTTCGAATAAGTGTACACACTTAGGCTGTTTATCGTTTTACGCAGAGAATCGCCATCACGACAATCATTGTACTTTAAACAATTATGAACAGTACTTAAAGGCAGGCTTCCGTGGTGGTAACCGTGAATCAATTAGTTTACGTTTTGTCCCCGGCATTACAATGCCGACGCTGGCAAATGTAACAGGAGCCCGGGATATCGCACAAAGCTCCTCGTCCTGCAGGGTCAACTTAGAAATTAACTATCATTAACATATCCCGACTAGGATAACCATAACCCGCTGTAGGTGGTGCAATGGGAACCAAGGGATAACGCACGAGGTTCCCTCCTCCACAGTCTACTGGAGGATAACCACCCAGAAGTTTTCAGGAATCTAACCACTAGATTTAATAGACTGGCATTCGCCGCTAGGATAACCATAGGCCGTTGTAGGTGGTGCAATGAGAACCAAGGGATAACGCACGAGGTTCGCTCCTCACAGTCTACTGGGGGATAACCACCCAGAAGGTTTCAGGAATCTAACCAATAGATTTAATGGACTGGCATTCCTCGGCTAGGATAACCATAACCCACTGTAGGTGGTGCAATGAGATCAAGGGATGACGCACGAGGTTCTCTCCTCACAGTCTACTGGGGGATAACCACCCAGAAGGTTTCAGGAATGCCACCGTAACGACCCTCCCGGACAAAACGGATTATCAAACAATTAACTAATTTTATTCAAAGACTACACTGACTTTTAGTTATCTGATTAGCAGATTTTGTTACCGACTGTTCATTTAGCGATATTATTATTACAGAATCGTTAAAGTGCATGTGAATAATTGACTCTGCACTAACCCGAATTTTTAATTCTTCGTCTGGTACATCACACAAGTTCACACCACCGAAGTTAACACTACTCCGACTCTCGGAACCTTATTTTTTAATATTCCTTGCCACTTACGTAACTGGGAGTTTTAACTTTAGTTTGGACTAAAAATTCTTGAAACTTGAATCATTTTGTCAGGGACAATGTCGCTCTAATTATACAACGTATTTATTAAATAGTTGTTTTTTTATATATTCAAACAAACCCACCAACAGTAAACAAAAGGAAATAAATTTTAAGTTTGAAATTTCATATAACTTCACAGGATCTCCTTCGAAACAAATGTTTTGGAACGCGCAAGGTTTGGCACCAAACGGCTACACGTTCTTTCTAGTCAAATGATAATATGGGCAAACTAATATTTCTATTATAAAATCAATAGACCGTAATGTTTAATACGTACAAATAAAAACTAGAATGCATAATGGAGCTACGTATTCAAACAGTTTGCTTTCAAATTTTATTTTGAATAAAATAAACATAAGCGTAAATTATACTACTAGACATTATTACATAATAAGTAATTGCAATTGTCGTAAGAATGTCTGCACCTAGTCGTTTCTTACGAACGATGAACTTGACCTAGCCCAACATACACATCTCAGCGCGTTCGTTTATGGTTACATAACAAATATCAATTCCACTCAGCCTGTAACTCAGCTAAGATATTACAACTATTTAAATCGCTAACCACTGTTACTTAAACAATTTTTGTAAAAACAAAAACTAATTTTTACCGGAGTTATTTTTACATTTTTTCTATTATTATATAGTAAAACTTGCTTCACTTCTTAAGTACTATTTGTGCAGGACTTCCAGTTTGTAACTGAAATAGTATAATGTGAAACAAATTAAACGCAGCAGAATACTTTGACTTTGTGCATCTAAAGATCTTACAATACAAAACAGAAAGAATGGAAGGAAGTTATTATAACCTAATGAGAGAAATAATTCCTATTGCTACATTTAACTGTACTTACCACGGTGATAGGATACATGGGGTTGATAATAGTGAAGAGTAATACGTGATTAGGCTTGGTGTCATCTTGTCTTTTTCTTCTAGGCTCATCACTAGTTCCATAATTTCCGGTGTGTGACTGAAATGAGAATTTCAAATTAATTTATATTTTCAGAATCTTTAATAATTTTTGGTATACAAATAAATTATAAATTAAAAAAAAAATTAAGACATGTTGAATGTGTTTCTATTTATCGATAAAAAAATCATTGAATGCAACATGACAAAGGTAAACAGCATTACTTAGTTAGAATTCAACGTGTTGAAAACATTAGTTTGCAGAATAGTAAAACGAGTAGTATGAGTTGATTACATTAAAAAAATCTATGAATATTTTCTACATTATGTGTAAAACATGTTTACAAAACCGGAAACTATGACCTTTACTCTAACCCCCACTCTAGCAGTCTACTACTAATTGATTTTGTGTTCACGGAGTTATTATTATTATTTTACGAAAATAAGGGGTTCAAACTATAGAAAGAAAACAAATTATTCTTTCATATTTTTTTTATTTGAAAGTATCGATTCGAGTTGTTAGTTCCAACTAAATGGAATTCTGTCATGAAATTTGCAAACTAATCACTCAAATGAGATTTTCAAGACGAGATTAAAACTCCAGGAATAAAGAATTTCAATTTTTATTCAGAATCGGTAATGATTTAAACTTTAACTCAGACTACTTCCTACAAATAAAAATACCTTTCATGAATGAAAATTCTTTTTTACGCTAGAACTTACTTGAACCATAGTAATTACTTGTTAAATTACAACACATTCTATAATGGTAGGATTTTGAATTTTATTACCCCAAAGTAAATCATAAGATAGAATATTTCAAGAAAATTATAACGCGAATGTTTTCCACATCACTGAAAGCAAAAAATATTTAAAAAAATATCGCAAATCAAATTTGTATCAACTACGCACATAAAAAAATTAATATCAATATTTAGTCTACACTTTAGTAGTCTACATCTAGGTTAGATAACATTTTCAAAACGAGAAATATAAATACACAGCAAGTAATGCGGTGAAATTTACACACTTGTTTACAGTGTTAATAACCGCGCGAAGCGACGGCAAATAAAATAATAAATAGCAATTAAATCCAGCAGTTTCCAACAACCTGTTCAATATATGGGAATAACCTGGATGAAAACGAAGTAGGAATGCATACGAAAACATACGAATTTGTAAGTGCAATAACTTCGCGAGACAAACAAAACGTGATGGCATTTCAAAATTGGAGAAATACATAAATTTCTGAGACTCTGATTTAGGAGCTTTTTAAATGCAAGCTTGCATGCTTGAGCTGCAAAGAAAACACGCATTTTACATGTCCAGATATAAAATAGAATGTGTTCTAATGGAAGCTTGAATATATTTAGATGATGATTTAGATATAGATTTAAATTCCCTTCAAGGCTTATTACTTATTTTAGAATTTCAACACTTTCAAAATGCAGCAAAGCAAGCAACAACTTAAAATAATAATTCTGAAAAGGCAAGGTCAGATTTATACGTAAACCTAATCTGTCAAGCGGGGCGTGAAATGTGTAGAAGGCCAAACCAGCTGTCTTAACAAGCAACAAGGTGAAACACACATATGAAACTCTACCCTACAAGTATTCTCATACGCAAGGTCGAAACAATTATAACACATCTGGATAATTCCAGGAATGCAAAGATTTCTGAACATTAATTCTCTCCATCCCGTCCATGTGAATTAGGGGCAATTAACAAAACTTGCCTACTGGAACAAGTGAAACGAATTGATCTGCAAAGTTCAAATAAGTTACCGAACTTTATTTGCAAAAAACAATCGTTGTTTAAATATCCTAGGAGGTGATATAATAAAACAATATTCAATTTCGCAATCTTCGCGTAAAAGTTTCGTGCATTCGGGTTATTATACTTACAGTTTTCGATGCACTTCAATTGATTTCTCTCGTTCCAGTTTAATTTTCAGATAAAGTTCTTTGAACGAAAAAAGTAAGTACTTTGCAATTATTTTCAAATACCACAAAGCATAAAAATAACTTGAATTTCACGAATGATTTAATAATTCGATTTTATTTCTAATATTCAAAAAGCAAGTTTTTAATTTTGTTTAAATTAGTTTCCATATTTTGTCATGACATAGTAACACTTTGATTAAGTATCAGAAGAAATAAATGTTTCTGAACTATTTCTATTCAACTCTGATCGGCAGTTTCTAATCCATATCTACTTAAAAAATCATTTTTTAGGTAAATCTTATCGAATTACAATTAAAAAAGTAAATAAAATACGCAAGTATAATTTATATTCTTGCTCTTAACATAAACCATGAAGTTCTTGTTTTACTTTCTGCCCAGTTATAAACGTACGCGCACGGTTTTACGCAAGTATATTGTTTGTTTATTCACGAAAACTAATTATATCCTGGAATGCGTTTGCAAATTTTTCCATGTCGCCTCCCCGAATACATTCTATTTCTTTCTCCTGTGCGTAAAACAACAAAGTGAATAGCTTCGAAGATTTGTGAATGCGACTCAAGAAACATTCAACAAAGTAGGAACTCATTTCCACAATTCACGTTTTATCTTTCATTAAACGTCGCCGCTGCCAAATATCACGAAGACTAACGAGTTTTTTATTTTAAACATTTCGTTTGAACAGTGTGTTTAATATGTTATATAATTCTTATTATTACTTAATCGAAATTCCAAAATTTATACTTTAGAGTTGCACAAAATTTCTATGCAAGTTTTTGGGATAAATTGTAATCCTCCTAATCGGTGTTACAATATGGATAAAGTAAAGCATCTTAAAGTGCTCATGAATAATTTGAATCGCGATATCCTGCGATCACTTTTTGACACAACATTGCATTAGGAATGGCAAATTGCAGCCAGTTTGCTACTTAGTAAGTCATCCCATGCAAGGCGGCCAAGCGTGCTGTCAAAGCATATTGAAAGTTTTGAAAATTTTATCGCAAATCGGTTTTGATTGCTGTGGATACCTCAAGTGCCTTCTGTACAGCTGTTTTGGCCCTATTTGGGGTTGTCACGATTGAAACTATTCATTATTATTACAGCTCAAATGCGAATAACCTGGGACAGTTTTAGTTTGCAGTGGAGGTCTCGAGCTACGCTACTGCTGACGGGGCCTCAAATAGGGCCGAAACAGCTGTACAGAAGATGCTTGAGATATCCAATGCAATCAAAACCGATTTGTGATAAAATTTCTAAAGGTGTTAGTTCACACTTATTGACAATTTGCATATTGATAAATTCTGAAGTGTGGGGGAAGGAATTGATAAACATTCTCACAGTTATGACTAGTGGATGCCTACCAACTGCGGGGATGATTGCTTTAGAAGGGAACCGTCATTTTATTTGCGCATAAATGTTCTGCGTTGAACCACCCTGAAGGAGTTAACGTAGAACTTTAAAATTGCTTGGAAATAGGAAGTGCATGAAGACGAAAGCATGATTAAATAATGACAGCCATTTGTCACTTCTCAAAGAAGTTATTTCTTAGTTATCACCTGACAAGTCTTTACTTCAATTACCTTCTTTATCCGTATTATTTCGCCGTATTAGTTTGCCTTTTTATTGGTCTACTTGTTGGTGCCTCTAACAATGCCACGAGTGCGAAGACGTGCAAATTTTCACCAACTACACCCTTGGAAAGAGGGCGAATTATCGGGATGCACGAAGCTGGCTTAAGCTTTCGGGAAATTGGTAGACGTGTAAGTCGACCGCACGTCACTGTGAGACGAACTTGGAGAGATTGGCAGGAAGAACACCTAGAAACTCGTCGTGAAAGTAGTGGACGTCCCACAGCAACCAACACAAGAACGGGTAGGTCGCCTCTTAAAACGAAGTGCAATTCAGGACCCTTCAGGACCATCACGAACTCTTGGAATCAATTGGGTAAGAGCAATTGGTCGAAGAGTCTCTATGAGCATGATTTATCGCCGAATACGTTCGTGGTGACTGCGCTCATATCGTCCTTATTTTCGTATATCTATGACAATACAACATAAAGCTACCAAATTGCAGTGGAGTCAAGACAGGCAGCGGGACCATGAATGGGAAGAAATGAATCCAGATTTTGCTTGTGGCATTTTGATGGGCGTGTACGGATTAGACGACCGAGAGGCCAGAGGCAAAATTTACAGTATGCTCAGCATCGCCAAAAAGCTTTAACTCCTAGAGTAATGATGTGGGGGGCAATATGCTACAGAGACAAGTCTCCCTTAGTATTCATTCCCGGCACAGTAAACGCGAGGCGTTACATTGATACAGTGCTGGAACCTGTTATTCTTCCATTTCTTCAAAACCTTCCAGAGACGTCTTCCAACATGATAAGGCGCGCCGTCATGTTGCCCACGTAACTTTAGACTTCCTAGCAGAAAACAATGTAAACATTTTGCCTTGGCCGCTGAGATCACCGGACTTAACCCCAATCGAACATGTCTGGGACATTATTGAAATACTGCGTCAGTTACCTCATCCTCCCAACATGCTAGACGAATTGCGTCAACAGCTGCAGGTAGCCTCGAATGAGCTCCCTCAAGAGACAATCGACCACCTGATTTCCAGCACGCCCAGAAGGGTTATAAGAGTACGAGGAGATGCAACACATTATTAATTTTTATTTGAATAAATAGTGTTAGACTTCATTGTCAATTTAATCATTTGTTTGTCTGCAAGAGCTTGTCATTTTCACACAATTTCAAAGGTTTTTTGAAACCCAATGTATAATAGCGACAAAAAGTGGGTAAAAAATAGTGATGTAATAACAAATGACACCATAGATAATACAAGCTCTATTTACCGGAAAATACTGGCAAGGCCTTATGAACATCTTTATTCCACTTCCTCCAGATAAGCTTAATTTTCTAGTGCAATAAGGAATTCAATTATTTCCACCCAAAAGAACAAGGGATAAAAGATGCAATGTTAAAAAAATCACATTCCTCTCTTTGGAGTAGTTAAAATATAAGTTTAAGATACAAGTGACTCCCCCAACAGTAAAGATTTTTTCATGTTCTGGATAATTCTAACTCCTTGAAGGACAGGAATACTTGACACATTCTGGATAATACTCATTCATTTAGAGATACAAACTACTACCTCTCTCTCTTTTTCAGGATAATATTAACTCCTTGAAAGATAGAAACAATCACAAGGACTAAAATGCCTCTTTTGAAGACAACATTAACCTTTCTTAAGTTATACGTCCTAACTCCATTTATGTTAATCCAGAGACCAATGGACGCGAGGGAAAGGAGTTGAAAAAATATTAACTCCAGATTTTTATGTGTGTATTTATATTTATGGTTGGCATGAGCATGATATAAAATCGTATATTGTGACCAAGGAGACACTATTTTTAAATTTACGTAAAAATACTATGCGAATGTCAATAGTCTACAGCTGGTGTGATAAAATATCTTTCTCAGAATTACGTCGCATAAATAGCACCTTTTGTTTAATCAATATCAAAAGAGAAACTCAGTAGAACCACTACACTAGAGTGAAAAAATATTATTAACACAAAAATATAAATTTGATAAAAGTAACAAAATCGGAATTGTACGATTATTTATTTACAAATCTGGATCAATCTGATTAGTCGTTGATATTTGCGAGCCACCTCATAAATCACTCTTATCAGTGATGGGCACTATTTTAAGTAAAAAAATTGATAAGTAGATTGCACTTGAAGTTAATGATATTGTTAAATTAAAAATTTATCTCACAATTAGATTGATGAATAGTTTCTGTTTAGTTCTATTTCTTTTGTTTCAAATTTTTGCGTCAAATTAAAATTTTATTACAAAATGTAGTACCTGAGTGTGGCTGTGCTGATGCAGTGTGTATCGATATTCTGGAATAACTTTTTTTTCGGTTCAGTAGCTTCTACGCACTACGGCGTAGATATTATCACAAGTGCGATAAAACTAAATTAAATTAGATCGATCAACTATATACGAGCACATAAATTATTCATATCACAAAAACTAAATTAGCACCTGCGCAAACACTATAGATTAATTTAATTAAATAAAAAGTAAACCTCACTCAAAATAGTAAAATGTCTGGAGTAAGAAAAACTTGGATTCTATTAAAAATTGTTTGAGGAAAGAATATCCTAGAACTATTGAAAATTTAAAATGTTATGTCTGTTGATTATTAGAACAAGAAGTTCAAGTTGAATAAATGACTTCAGAAGAAAATGAACAATTTCCAAAAATCACAGCCAAATTTAACACAAACAACAAAACAAAAAGAATACCGAAGCACGGAAATTTAAATACTGAAATAAAAAATAATTTGTTTTTTTGTTTCTCTCACTAATATTAAAGTATACTTTTAATTTGAATCAATATTTTGTTTGAAAATCTTTTTTCTTTTGTCATTTTAACATTTCCTCAAGGGCTAATATTTTGCAACCTTCAATATTTTCCGTTTTCTTTTTCATGTGTTTGATCGTCTTCAACCAAACTCGATAACATACTATCATTAAAAAAATACTGATTAAATAAAGAAAGTAAACCATAACAAGAAATAAGAAACTTTGTAGGGCAACAGTTTCGGCAATTAGTTAATATTTTTTATAATAAAATTCATAATCATAAAACATGTGACCTCTTACAGTATATCTTGTTTGATGTTACATTGTAACAGGATAGTAGACATGCATTTTACTGTCCGTAACCTCTAAGGAACTTTGTGGATACCATTACATCAACACAAAGGGTTAACATATATCATATAACATGATTAATGAAACCGTTCAATTATGTAAGTACTTCGTATTTTCATACACGTTTGACACCTTACTTAAATAGCATATTCAAAAAACTAATTTTAGATTAAATACGAGATTTGTTATAAATTTTCCATCTTCAAAATACAAACAGCAACTCCGTGATGCACAACTTCCCCTTTACCGCAATACCGAGCGAACTAAATACGAATGTGTTCGCTTACTTGCGACTTAATTACAGGAAACTTACAGCTAGTATTTACTTTCTGTTAACTTCACGTATTGAATATTCAGTTGGCTGTAAGTACGAGGATGCTTGAACTTAACTATGTTTACATTGGAAACAGTTAAAATGTTATTTATTGATTGAGGTTTCGAATTAAAAAGTGAAATTTCGAATTACATGAATAAAACCACAAATTTGAAACGCGCAAAAAAATTGTCACCGACCTTGGGCTGCTCTTATATAAAATGAAACTTGCTGGCGTACTTACGCATAAAAATTTATTTGCACTTGTCAGCGTAGTCTCAACACGAACTAAAAATAAAAATATAATGGGAGGAAACATTAGATAAACAAATATATTATAATGTTAGATCGTGGAATGAACTGGCGGTAAATATAAAACATATTGAACGTTGTGTAAGTGATAATTTCATAAGTTAAATTAAGACGTGAGTAACGGGTTATTCATTTACCCATCTACTTATTACTCAGAGATGTTCTATCTTATTTGTGTTCAAGTATTAAATATAGAAGACTTTTCCTATTGAAACTTCTTTTTCCAAAATATATACCAACACATAATAGCTTACACACGACGCAAAATTAAAGTAATAATTTAGTATGATTTATGAATTTATGAATTTATGAATGAAATTTATGAATTTGTCTTATCAGTACACTTTTATAATTTTATTTAATCTTTAAAGAATATTTTGGTTTAATGTTAATACTTGTAAAATTATTTCTTTCATTTCCATTCATAAAAAAATTATTTAATTTTGATCACGACATTAAGCCATTAATCATGATGTTATTAAATCTAAAAATATTAACTTGAGACATGTCCGACGAATCCTTTAAATAAATAATACTTCCTAATTTTCATGCACGTTCTAGCTACAGGTTTCGGCTGTTAAATAATACTTCCTAATTTTCATGCACGTTCTAGCTACAGGTTTCGGCTGTTAAGGCTTTAATCAGGCTGCTCATGTTGAAGAAAAGGAGAAAATTAAAAATCTATGAAACTTAAGGGAGATATTTATCTACAATAAAATTCAATCATAATACACATAATTTATTTATAATAAAAACTCACAAATTGATTTAATTTTTCATTTGTTTCAATGACTGGATCTACAATTTACAATTTGTTTGACGTTAGCAACCTGATGAAGACCTAACAGCGGAAACGCTATATATTTAGAAAATTAGGAAATATTATTTATACGATCGTTAAAAAATAAACATTTTAAACTACAGCCTTTAAACTTTAATAGTTTGCAAAGTTTTACACACAAACTTCATAATTAATTATGTAAATACAATATGAGTATAGATTTATAATTGAGCTTACGTTCAACGTCAAAGTCGTGATTAATTAATTACCACAACTCTAAATACTTATGACACTTTATTATTAAAAGCCGTGTTTAACGAAGTGAAAATATTTGACATTATTATTGCTACTTTAAATTCAGATAACCATATATAAAATAAATTTTGTAAACGTTCACAAAAATAGATGAACATAAACAGAGAAGTCAAAGAATATTACAATTCAAATATAGTTCAATAAAACACCTTAGCAGAATATAAATTGCTAATTATTAATATTAATTGAAAGTTTCCTTTATACAGGCTGTTTCTAAACCTCTGTCTTTAATTAAAACTGTAAATTCCTCATCAATCGTATCTAATTACCGAGAAAAAACGACCCATATGTAATGGGTCGATGCAATGAACTGCAATGGGTCGCACCGTATTATCGAGAAAAAAAGACCCATATCTGATAAAACACAATAAACTGCAATAAAACTTTTTTATTTACGTGCAGAAGAAATGTGTAGTGGTTTTGATTAACATAATAAAGATGTTTATTTCGCGCTCATTAAACTATTCGTTTAATAATTTATTAAAGTGATGGGATAAACAACGTCCTTAGTCATAATGTGCGTTCTAAACACAAACTTCTAAACTTTAAGTATATAATCAGAAAACTCCAGGTTTTCTTATTTTTAAACGATGTCCTTCGGAGCAAAGATTTTGGAATGTATAAGGTTCGACACCAAACGGCTACTGCGATTCTTTGTAGTCAAATTAGTCAATTGACAATACGTACAAACCAATATTTTTATTATAAAATCAATAGACCGTAATATTTAGTACGTACAAATTTTATTTTGAATAAAAGAAACATAAGCGTAAATTACACTACGAAATGCGTTCAAAATCTTTTACGTTTGGAGTTGGCCATTGAGTTAAGTTAACAAGAAACATTGTATGTCTTTTCTTATTACTTAAATATGATAAATAAAAATAGGTCAAAGAACTGTCAAAAGGACTTTGAGATGTGGTTTTGTTATTGATGTTTTCAAACTTCTCGATAATTCGTCGTTGTAACTCTTGTAATTATTAATAGGAGTTTGAAATATGTAATTTTTAATGTAAGGCCATCAAAAGAAATCACAAGATCGGGCAGGCCAGGGAATTTCATTATTTCTGCTAATAATTCTATTGTCCAATTAAACGTCTTACACTAATACCTGCCTAGACACCAATCTTCTCAGGAGGTGTTTCAACATATATATGAGGATTCTCCGCAGACCAAGTTCTAAAATTTTATGAATTGAAATAACTTTGTCTATAAAACCAAGCTTCGTCAGTATAAAATATTTTCCCGAATGCATCATTATTGTTGTTAAACACATCTAAAAACCATTGACAGAAACGTAATCTTTCTGGAATGTCATGTGGCAATAGTTCCTGAACTGGTGTTAAACGATAAGGATATAAATGAGCATATCTCTTAAAATTTTTTAGCAAGTTCCCACAGAGAGGTTTACTTGTTGCGACAAGTGGCGAACGGAAGTGTGAGGCTCATTCTGCATTACTTCAGTTATTTCTGCAATGGCTTCCTCTGTACGTTTCTTCGGTCGTCCTCCAGCTTTCGTAGTAACAGTCCCACTCTCGCGAAATCTTGCCGCGCTCTTTAAAGTTTCCACAAACTGTTGACGCACAAAAGCATAATCTGGATATTCATTACGGAATTCTTGAATGCAGTCTTCTATTGAATAAGTCCAAACTCCATTAATTTTTGCTCCGTTGCGAGAGTAACTTTCTATAATAAAAACCTTTTTTTTCTAAAGGGAATACCATTTTATAATGTTAAACACAAAACAACGATTTGAACTAAAAATAACAAATTTGATTAATTAATTAATTTTGGTAAATGAACACAAGAGAGAGAACGAAACTTCAGAAAACTATTACTATAACTTATAACATTAAAACGTCAAATTGAATAGATGAAATCTGTTGGTTATGTTACGCTCAGAGTATCGACATACGTCAACATTATTACGTAATAAGTAATTGCAATTGTGGTAAGAACGTCTGCACCTAAGTCGACCGAAAACATCGCATTTTTTTACGAACGACGAACCTAACCTAGCCCTACATACATATCTCGGCGCATTCGTTTATGGTTACATAATAAAAATCAACTCCACTCAGCCTGTGACTCAGCTAAAACATTCAAACCATTTAAATCGCCGACCTGTGTAATGAAAACTAATTTTTAACGGAGTTAGTTATGATTTACATTATCCTTAATAATAAAATTTGCTTCATTTCTTAAGTACTATATGTCGTTTGAATTAAAGACAAAGGTTTAGGAAACAGGTTGTATATTCAGGAAACTTTTTGTCATCGACATTAGTTCCTCCACATAGTCATATATACACATATGTATTTTTTTACAAGAACTTATACTTAATGACGAACATTAACTAAAAGCTCTTTGCCTGAAAAAAAAAAACATTTTAAAATCCTACTTATTTCTATTCTATAGCAATTATATTAACTATAAATTAGAAAAAAGCATTAACATATGAGAACTTTGTAAATAGCAATGAAATCAATAAACTCATCAAGTAAGTACTCTCAAGTGAAAAAAACTCTCTTATCACAAAATTTATAGTTCAAAAATGTAAAACATTTGTCCAATGAAAAAATGTAATCACTAATTATCTCATCTTAAAGCCGTTTTATACTAGCCTATTTCCAAAACACGATTTGATTCAACCTCTTGAACAATTTTAGTTATACAGTAAATTGTATCAAAATCTGAAAAAATAGAACAGAAATTCCTTGTTCCAAATACTTATTGTAGAAATTGGACTAAACCTTATAAACACAAGAAATAGCACTAAAACAGCACTAAGACTTAAGAATTATTTAATCTAATATACTCAATTATTCTTTTGTTCAGTATATCAGAGTAATCCCAAAATAAACAAAACGAATGAATCTTTAAGGGTTTCTTTTTTCAACATGATTGACTACAAAAATATTGATGTAATATGCGATCGCTGAATAAAAGGCTCGTAAATGTATCGATTATATCATAATCATGGAAACAACGAACGCTTCAGAAAGATGACCTACTAAACCAACGCAATGGAATTTTTTATTGAGAAATTCTTTCTAATAATACAAAATGATCAAAGTTAGGATTATTAAAATTTAAAAACTTGATACGAATTACTATTAATTACTCGTATTTAATAATAATTGCAAGTAAACGGTTTGTGACTTTTTAACTTGACGTATATTTAAAAGACAGTTTGCTAATTTTAACAATATTATGTTCACACTTATTCCAGCGTGTACAAGAGAAATAATGTTGAATGGTCGTAACGTGAAATCCGGTGACCCCCCTTCGTTAGGTTAACCATCGGCATCAAAGTCGTCACTTAACCCCAATTGCTTAACGTTCATACTTAAGGAGATTAAAATTAGGATCGTACAAAAACTAAAGTTAGTTTCTAACAGTAAATTCAAATTTAACACTTGCACCTCAGCTTATTTAATTACTTTTCATTCCGTTGGTAACATAAAAGTAAACATAAATTGGTCAATTCTATTTCATCTTCTCAGTTACAGTCTAAGTAGATAAGTTTGTTACTTTATTCTACATTTACCTACCAGTAGAAATTACTTTTTAATTAATTTCTTCAGGCTGCACGAGATGTCGCTAGAAAAACAGCAATCATCACGGTATCAGAGGAAGGACCTAGTTTATTGTATAATCAATCAGTAAACAGTAGCACGTGATGAGAATTTAAAGAAAATAGGAGCCGGCAAAATTATTGACGTAATTTCGTCTTTTTACATGTATTATGAAACGATTAATTTACTTGATGTATAAAAAATTCATTTAAAATATCATTTAAATCTATTGTTAACTGTTTAATTCAAGTACCTAATGAATTCTCAAAAGTTACAACAATTAATTACCCATACAAATAGATAATATTAAAAACAATCGTTTAAATAAAAGTGCACTTCATCAATGTACATATTTCTTAAACAGCAACATTAATACTAAGAAAAAAGTGCGAAAGCAAATTGATTGACATGTTGTGATGTTGCAGCTAACATCATATTTCAAAAATACGAAAAATAGAATAGCTGCAACTTCACACAGCTCCACACTCGTTACACATATCTAGCATTTTTTTGGCTCTCTCTGTATAACACACTAGCGTGACTTCTTTTATCACAAGTTGTTCCAAAACTGTCTGCGAACAATAACAGAACGACGGCACTTGATGTTTCATGACAACTTTGAAAGAAGAAGAAAACAAGGTTATTACGTAATTGTTTTTGACTATTATTCATTCACTATGTATCCTTCAAATGTAAATCTTCATGACATTCATTGTTAACGTTTAGGGCCACATTCTGAAACATCACTCATCATACATACTCAACTCACACTCAAATTGACAGTTTGATATTAATTTAAAATTCAGAAAAGCTTTAATTTTCATTTTAAGATTTTTTAACTTTCTAACATAAATGACTGATGATTAAAATAACTATCCTGAATTGATTATATGAGTAAATATAAAGGCATTTCTGAATTTCAAATAATTTCAAACGTCAAATTTGAGTATGAGTGACGTTTCAGAATTTGGCCCATTGTTACATACAGGGAGATCGAAATTGATTGTCCTGATCCTACACAGCTTTCCATGAGCTAAATATCGATATTCTATGATATGATATTTTTATTGTTATCAACAAGTACTTGACATGTCCAAATATAAGTATAAAGAACCAATACACATGGATGCATTACTCACAAACAACAAATATAAATAAATAAAGATAAGATGCAAACAGCTGATACATAAGCATTCAGATCAATATGTGTGCGTCAAAAATTCTTGTAGAGAGCACATGGTTTTATTTAGCAGCAATGTCTTGATTTTCTTGGCAAAGTTTTTATTGTCCAATGGTTTTATGTCTTCCGGAATATGATTATAAAGTTTAGGACCCCAGCGGTCTACACTTTGCTGAGTAACGTCTTCCGAATTCGAATGATCCGAAAACAATTTCATATCGTGCAATTGAAATGCATTTCCTTTGTCATTATGATTCCCGAATAATTGAAAAACTACCTTAATTTAATACTTTTCTAAGATTCAAGAGACACGCTTAATATAGAGAGGCATCACAAATGATTGGTAAAGGTACAGCTAATGTCTCATCAAAAATAAAAAGGAGAAGCCCTGCACCTTCACTCGTGTCGATCATTTCTGTTCTCGCTATGTTTTTTTAGTTCTACACATTTTCAGAGCTCAAGTGGCAAATTTGAGAGAGCAAAAGTGATTGATAGATGTGAAGTTGCAGCTAATGTCATATCAAAGCTGCCACCTTAATTGTATCAAAAACTTTTGCTCTCTCTCTCTCTATAAATATACAATACAATTCTGATTACACATTTTCTTCCTACAACTTTGCAGTTTTCAAACATCAACTTATTGTAAATTATAAACATAACCTCAAAATTGACATTTGGAATTGTTTTAAGCGACAACAAATATCACCAACCACCGCATAACAAAAGAGAATTTTCCTAAGTGCATTTAATTTACAAAATAAATCAGATTTTTAAGCTACTTTTAATTGAGAGAAATATATTAGAAAACCCGCATTACCGTAATTGAAATCTTTATAAAAATTACATATTTAAGTCCACAAAACATACATACAGCCACAGCAAAGTTTAGAAATACTTATAAATTACGTAAAAAACTTCTGCAGGTAAAATTATTTATGTGAATCTATGAAATCTTGTCCGTTTGAACTCCAGCCAAAAAGTTAGGAACTCATGACTCACGACATGCCGAAAGAGATCTCGCGCTTATTGTAAAGCACTATATAAACGTGACAATGAATTAATGCATAAAATGTAAAGTAATTTTTTTTTAATAACACCGACTTGCTCCATATGGATGCTGCACTCCTCCCCCCCTTAATATAATGCGTTTTCCAAAAGACAGACACTTGATTTATGCTGACAACTGTTAGATTGGACATTTAATAAAAATAGAAATTTGTTGAACTCGATTGAACTGCATTCTAGTTAGCCTTGATAGGTCATTGGCTGGCCGAGGTTGAATTGTATACTTATAAATTATGTTTTTGACTCAGATCCTTACATCTTTGCCAAAGTTTAGATAAATTACAGCAACGAGTTTACACATCAATGAAAGGTGTTTTTGGGCACTTCGTGAAAAAGGCGTTTTTCATAAAAAAAAATTAAAAAAATTATGACAACTTTACCACCTCAAACCTGTCAACTTTATTAAACAATTCCTTACTTTAAAGCCAAGATATCTTCAAAATAGTTCGGCACTTGGTAGCACCAAACCGTATGTAAACAAACAAACAAGAAACAATGTAAACTAACATTTTCGAATGTAGGTTAGGATTTCTTTTTTCAATTACTATTATTATTATTGAATTGATGTGTGCTAGCTTAAATGAACGTCCCTGTGTCGTATTTATTTGGAAAAAAATGTGCAAGTGGTAATCTAATGCTTTCCAATCATGTATTGTATGGTGGTAAGACGCGGTTTAAAGGTTAAGCGTGCACAACTAATGGGGATGTTTGCGGACAATTTCGTTTAATAAAAACTTACTCTGTTATTTCCGGACTCTACTTCTGTTCTCTGTCGTTTATTAAGAGGTCCATCTCCATTGAACGCCATTTTGATACAAACAAGCACCAAACTCAACCTGCCGCTACTACGGCACGCGCAGAACTGTCAATTTTTTTGGCTGCACTTGAGTGGAACTGTTTTTCGCAGCATACTACCCATAGCGCCCTCTATATGTCATCTCAAAAATTTCACACTACAGGAAACTGTAGACGCAACACAAAGAATTTATTTTTTACATGCAACCTACAATACAAATACTCAAATAAAATCATATTTAAATTATAAGTGGACACGGTGTGCATTAATTTAAAAATAAATTGGTATATCCTGCCATATTTTGTAGCCAGCTCTCAGCGATGGGTTAATCGATAACATTAAGTTGCTCTTTAGTTATTCTTTAAATTCTAAAGTCATGAAAACGTACTTCTATTATATTTACTCATAATAATCACAAGATGTTATGTTGTTATTAATTAATTCGTTCTTAAAATAGTTAATGATAAGCTAAGATAAATAACGTAATGTTACAATTAACTCACCGGTGAATATAAAAAACCTGCTATTTCTACCAGGGGTGCGTGTAAAGTTTTAGAAATGAATTTTAAAAAATGCAGCAAATTTTAATGAAACCTAAGAATTCTATTTTTTTATTCTGGTATTACTTCATTGCAGCTAATTGCAATACTACTAGGCGGTTGCAAGGACTTGCTGATAATTTAATTATGCAGTCTGATTGTAAATGGGTCATTTTTTAACTGTAATTAAGTATTAGCTGGTATTCGCCCTCGCCCTTAAAAAATTAAAAGTAAAACGGCCATGACAAATAATTTATTTTTTAATACCTAGGCATCAATTTTGGCTGCATTAGATTGTAATGAGGCCCCCAAGCATCTTCTGTTTAGCTAGTTCGTCCCAAATTGGGAGCTCATAGCAAGAGAGTAGCTCGAGAACTCCATCCTATATCATCTCGTATGGAGCATCTCTTGAAACTTTCAGATTACCAGAGACGGTGGTAACGGCGATACCGATAATAGACATGCTCATCGTCGATAGAAACTCTTTAGCACGGTACTTTCCTTGTCTTTACTCTTCATAGCTCTGACGTTAATTAATGTAATGTAAATCTTTTTGGTATTGGGTGTGTCAGGCTATCGTGGAAACTCTTTGGGGGTCTTTTCTCTTTTCTCTTCTCCTATCGCTCTTCGACAATGTTGGTAAACTGCGTGGAAACACTTTCAGGCCGAGTGAATACCTGGTGTGTACTTCTTCTTCTTTTCTACAACAACTTCAAAGGTCTCGAGGATGTGTGAAGTGTTAGTGTTGATATCGGCGTTGCATGGAGGGATTGTGTGTGGCCTTCCGACAATAAGCTGCACAGGAGGCTTTGAATATGTTTCCGACAATAAGCTGCACGGGAGGGTTGCGTGAATTGTTCCTAACCACGACCTACTAGATTTCACAAGACAGAGCTCTTATCTGGCCCTGGGCAATATTTGATTTAACGCAAATTTTCCTCGCTTTGGCACTGGTTACTTAAATAAGAAAATACCATAAATAACGAAAGAAAAAATTACAAAAGGAAACTTTATTTTCTGAACAGCAAAATACAACTGTACTTGCTATAAACTACGTAAGCTTGACATTAATTAAAAGTGACGTTCCGTATATACAGTTGAAATCAAAAAGAATGAATTGAAAATGAAATTTGAACCTTTTTTCAGTTTTTTCATAGTGTGAAAATGATTTTATTAGAAATAGGTTAGAACTATCTGACATGTCAGTTTATATATAAATAAATAGGTTATATTTTTTTGTAATGTATGTATTGTCAAGTAGACAATTATTTGACAAATACAACCAAATTTACAATTGGAAAAAATTTCATTTCATGAAATCTAGTATGTCGCGCTACTGACAATTGGCTGCACGGGAGACTTTGGTGAGTGTTCCCGACAATAGTTTGCACAGGGCGCTTTCATAGGGTCTTTTTTTGGAGCGAGAGCAAATTAACTCTGCTACATTGGCTAAAATGCGTAATGAAATCACCCATGATCAGAGTTGTATCTCATTCGTCAGGGGACAGTTTTTTTTTGTGTTTACACCGGGGAATGCCTTAACGACCAAATTTGAGAATGCGATCTTATTTGCGGGCCAATCATGATTGAATGCAGCTTCACTTTAATTCGTCAAGAAGCGGCCTAAATTTTGTTTATTTGTGTCGATCATCTTCGTTGCTTTGTTACACAAATTAATGTCACGTGAAGTATCGCTCGTACTTGTCTTTCCGACATTGTCTGACGTTGTCAATCTCGATATCTATCAATTTGACGTTTCTGACAACTTTCATTTTGACGTTTTGTGGTCATCTGAAATTACGACTTGTTTCGCTGGTCACTGGACAAAGTGCAAGCCCCCACAAAATTAATACATTTTAACAAATTAAATTAATAATTTTATTTATAAGAAAAATTTTTGAAATTAATTCAAAATGTAAGATATGTACAGGATGAATAAAACCTAGGGACCATCGATAAAAGAATCGTTATTATAATTTTAGCAAAAAAAGGTTTAAAATAGAAGTTAAATCACTTTCCGTTATGACATCATAGCCTCTGATTATGATTTTTTAAAATTATAACATATTTTTTGTCTGGTGAAATTAATGACGTACTTTTACAATATCTTTTTTGTGCGCCTAGATAATTAATTTAAGCATTCTTTATTCCAAAGCTGGACCAGTTAATTACGTTCTACACTACGATAAAAAAAATTGCAAAGCAAAACAAAGCACCGAGAACGCTAAGCATATTTTTTAGCAAAGACTAATGTCAAAAAAATTAATTAAATTTCTATGTCTAGACAAATCAAAGCAAAAATTTGGAAGTTAATAATTTAATACATTTTGCTTTGAGCTTCGCTTAACGTTTCAACTTTCTAAGCAAAATTAATTTTACGTCTTCATAACTCATTTTGTTACAATTCGTTAAATGAAATTGAATAAGTACATCAGTTTAAAATTATTTGTGTTTCGATAAATATATAATTAAAGTAGATTCTTGTCTGGTAAAAATTGTACTGTAAATTATTTTAACGGACGCTTAAAATTGACACTGTCGCTCTAGGTTTCGATTGATAGCTTCATCAGGAGTGTATAAAAAATATATACATAATAAAAATAGTAGAAGGCTGTTTATAATAATAATTCCAAATGGAATGACAATTTTCTGTTTTGTCAAATTCTTACAAGATACGAATTAATAATTTTATGTTTTCTTCACATGTTTGTTTGTGAAATTAAAAAATTCTACAAATTGATAACAGTAAGTCAAATATTAATGAATTAACAAAGGAATTAGTTTTTGAGGGGTGAGCCAAAATTTACTAAACTTCACTTGGCCGACGTAAACGCATATAAATCTTAATTTCTTAATAATTGTGTACTGGCATCTGCGCTCGCTAGTTTTTCATTGCCCAATGAAATTGTGCTTTCAGTTTTAATAATTTAGCACAGCTACTGCAAAAGAGGCTTTCAACTGCACATGCAATATTCAAACATAATCCTACTTATATCTGTTCACAGCTTCGCGTGAAGTTCTATTTCGATCCCCATACATTAATTATTACAGAACGAAGTAGAAGAATGCATTTGAAATGTTTCCAAATTTGATGCTTTATAAATAAACTAATTAATATTAATTTTATGTAGTTTTAAATTCTATAATAATTTTCAAAGTTGCCTTTTCAAAAAGTTTGGAATTATAAAATTAGAATCGTTTTTAGCACGTATTAATTTCAGTGCAACCTTCCTTTGAAACTGAAATGGAAAACTCCAAGAAGTTCTCCCTTTGGTTCTTCTTCATCAACGTGCTCATGATCATACCTAATATGTGCTTTGTACTAATAAACACTGTGAATTCTAAAATTGGGAAAAACGACATTTCCGTTAGATGTAAAATACCTTTCCTGGAAGACGCCTGGACGGACCAGCAAATAAAAAACTTAACACAACCAAGGTATAACACAAATTTTTTTTTTTAATCTCGTTTTCTTACTACGAGCCCTGTCTCAGTGAATTTGGCCCAGCTATTTAAATTTAAATTTTCTTCTACAAGAAAGATTTGCTTAAAAAAAAACTATTTTCGTTAGTTGCGCCTTCTTCATTGAGACAAGGCTCGTATTATGGTAAAAACCCTGCCACAATTAATCTTGTTTAGGGGTATGCCCAATACTTGCAATTTTTACGATTACGATTACGGCAAACTTGCATCACTAAATTACACAGAGGCACTAGGTTATGGATCAGATGTGAGGAATTCGAGCATCCTTAAATGTACAGACTATGTCATCAGCAGCACAAAATATTATACACCTTTTGAAGAGGTATCAACATTACAGATTCGTAAATCAATATTTAATTGGTCCCGTGTTGCTTTCTTTTAGTTTTCCATGGTGTGTGACAACGCATTTCTGGAAAGAATGTTAGACATTGCTCCAGTCTATGGCATGTTCTTATCCTGCACGATAATTTCCTTTGCCGATATGTAAGCCGCTATTTCTTGAAAATCTGAATTAAAAAAAAGGAAAGAAAGATTTGTTTTAGTTTCGGACGTAAACGAGTCATACAGTGGGGGACTAAGTTGTTTTATTTAGCCGGCTTTTTAATTCCTACAGCTTATGGCGCCCCTGGTGTTATCGTAGGCTCATTTGTAACAGGCCTTGCATATTTCGTAATTCAAATACCAATCCAGGCGTTAGGTAATAACCAGTTGTTAATTCGTAGGATTTTAAAATTAACAATTTGCAGTCGTTGAATTTTCGAATGATACTAACAGAGCCTACAGATACGTGATTTTAAATATAGGAACAGGATTAGGGATCATTTTAATGTCCGGAATTGCAATGATCATCACTAACTGGAGATTCGCTCAACTTCTAGCTTCCACTCCACTGCTTCTGCTTCCTTTACTTGCCTGGTAATTACATTTAGAGCTTGGGGCTTTTAATTTTACTTTCATTGAAGGTACGTTCCGGAGTCTCCGGTTTGGTTTCAATCGAAATACGGGAAGGAGAAGACCTGGCCCATTCTCAAAACGATCAAAAATACAGGCTTACAAACTGATATAATGTTATATTATAGAAATGACAGGGCCTACTTTGAAACGGCGAGGAAAAATTGGTTTGACCAGAAACAGATCAAAGAGAAGGAATTTTGGTGCATAGTTTGTATGTACTTTGTGCTTGGTGCTATATGTTTTAAAAATTATACCAGTAAGTACCTTATTGTTTTTTAAAAGTTGTTTATACGTCAAGAATATTGAGGTCTTCAGTAATTGAAAGCTAACTAAAGCAGCCCGCTTAATAATCAAGACAGCGGGATGTAAAGTGTTAGAGTAATCGTGAATGTAACTACAAAGTGTGGAAATATGCGACGATTCTACTCTATCGCAAACTTTGTCTAACATGATTGCCTAAACACTTAAATATGTACGGGCCTAAGACATTGATTAATACCTATAGGTATTCGATTTTGGTTATTTATTTAATTGGTTTCAGCTCCTTTCTATTATAAATTAATACTACATTAACAATAATAATTTTCTTTTAGGAAAATTTGACTTTATTTGCAAGAATGGTGGTGGCTGCTTGATTTTATCAGGAATAACGGAGTTTTTATCGTGTGCCGTAGCTTTCAGCCTTTTATTCTTTTTCCCCAAAAGTATCGCGATTGGTCTTAGTTTCGCCTTCTCAGGAGTTTGCTATTTCATCATCCCCAATGTAGAAAACAGTAAGTTGCTTTTCTTTTTCTTTGAAATTAATTAAAACTTGCCGTAATAACAAACAAAGTTGCTGGCATTAACATTACCTAGGATTCGACATTTTAGAGTTTCTTTTCAACGCTGCCCATCATAATGTAGAAGAAGAAAAATCAAAGTATTTCTTATGGCCGGATAGCCAACACAATTTACTTGATGGAAATATACGAACACAAACAATCAAAAATCAGCTCTGTGATACAGACTCCCTTTTTTTCACACTCGACCAGTTACGTTAGCAATTTCTTGCAAGTGCTCCGAAACTCTTGTGTAAACTTCAGCATGATTTGGTGCGGTACAGGAACTCCAGTAACCGACACTCAGTATTCCCCTAATATAAAATCTGGAATCTGTATTTTGAAAAACATAAGCAGAACCACCCGATCCACTACAAAGGTGTGCAACTAAAATTTAAAAAAATAATTAAATAACTCCTTCTGAGTTAATACAGGCTTACCGTTATCAACAGCTCCACAGAATTTATCTCCTTTGAGGTACTTCTGGATAAACGAGCTTGGTGCAATTCTTGAACACGATCCCTTGTATAGTACTGTCTGTTTTTGCAAATAAAACCGTTCATTCGAGGGCCCCCAAGCAAAAGCCTGTAATTTATAATAAAATAGTTCATTTATTTTAATATCTCTTGAGTAAGTGCCTACTTCTCCTTTGTTATCTTCTTTCAAATCCTGGGATTCGAATCTGTTATCCCAGTCAATGCATACCGGCTGAATATATTCATTGAAAGTCAAAGGCGTTTCTAGAGTCAAAACTGCAATATCTAGTAGATAATTATCTTGGATGTCCTTGTAGTTTTTTGGCACAAAAATTTGTGTGATCTAAAATATTTGTAATAATCGCATGGCCCTTAACAAATGAATTAAGAGGCTGTATGTACCTTAGAAGTTTGTACGTCGAAGTCACGAGAGTCGTCAATTTTATAATAAGCTTTGCCAACGACAACTGTGTAAGAGTCCACACTTCGAATAACGCCTTTTGCGTCAGTGAAAGCATGCGCAACTAAAACATAATTTTACTATGTTTGCCTCTAATAACTACGGTGACTACCTGATAAAAGGTAACGTCTAGATATGATGGTGGCACTGCAAAAGTAAGATTTTAGATTATAGATGATAGCAGCCCATGGAAATTCTGCAGTGGTGCGCTCTTCGTCCGTTGATGTTGAAGAACGCAAGTCGATAATCTGTTTCCTTCCACATTCTGAAATTTAAGATTAAGTTTAGGGGCAAAAGTAGACTGGGATGATTTTGACCTGATTGACAAGGTGTTTGGTAATCCCAAGCCCCATCCTTACATGTAGTGTAAGGCCTCACTGCAGAAAATTCGAAAGATGGCTTACAAACAACTTCAGCGTGAGTTCCTTCAATTGGCTTTTCACAACTAAATGGGAGGTTGTTACGTGTGCAGGTTACATTTAAAGTACCTAATCCTAGTAGTAAAGGTGGGCATCTTCCTAAAATAATTTCGAGATTTCTTTAATTCAAAAAGAATGAGTGAAATGCAAATCGTTTTTACTTAAGTTTAGTAATGGAAATGGGATTAACCAGATTGGTACTTACGTGCACATCCTCCTAGTTTTGAAATATCTGGTGTCCATGTATTTTTTAAGCAAATAGCTCTTGCAAGTCCTCCAGTTTCTGTTAAATATCCTCTCTTGCATGACAAACTGATGATCGCATTTTGCTCGATCAAGGTATTTGGAATGTAGGGTTGTTGCTCGGATCCAAGTATTTTAAAGTTTCCGTCTGGAGGAGAGTACGGCAAAAGACAACCAAGGCTATAAATAAAATAAACTGGAAGACAAGAGTAAACCTGTATCAACTCAGCACTTACTGATCGGTAGTTTGTCGAGTAAATCTCGATGAATTTGTTAATTCACTTTTTGCCCAAATTATAGCTACAAAATATACAAAATCTTTAATAATACTTTGTATAAATTATCCTCCGGTCTTTTGTAGGTATTATATTTTGATTATAATTGAATTTAATAAATACATACATTTGCACAGCAGTACTGAAGTCAGCAATTCAAACTTGAACAACATTTTGCTGGAAATAACAATTATTAATAAAATTCCCCGTCTTAATCTAAGTACTGTGACCTGGAGTGTTCGTAGCTGTAAACAACTGATGCACTGTGTAATTTGCGGTATTCGAAAACCAGTCTTGACTCATTCTTTTATTTAATGTAGTTTCTTAATAATTTCAAAATTTTAGAGTACTGTTTTATTTGCAAAGTCTGATAAGCACAATAAAACATGACTGATTAAAAATACTAGGAAGAAAATAAAACTTGTTTTCGCTCGCCTGCAGAATTATACAGCGTGTTACAGGACTACTGTCATTTATTGAAACCACAAATAGTACTCATGAACACAAGACAAAAAGCTATATAATCAAGGGTGCACTATTAACAATAACGACATAAATGACGAATATTTCTTCATACAAAAATTGTTCGGGTGTCAGTAGTATCGAATGGAATGCACAGCTGTGCGAATCGGTTATTACAAATCCCGTCATAAACTCATAAATTTCGATACGATGTTAGGGTAGGTCTGATTGGAGCACTTAAACACGCAGCCTTCAGTTCGCAATTTGGGTACGGAAGCGTCAGGCGCATTGTTTCGTATTCTCGATACCGTGCAGTGTGTAAGTTTTACCTGAAGAATTTTTTATTTCTTACTGCGAAATAAATTTTTATTTTTTGTTACTTATGTAAATAAATTTGTGTAAAAACTTGGGTAAATATATTATTTTAAAACTCGTTTGTTTATGATAGCCTTGGTTGTCTTTTTATCATGGCTCACGTATTTACAAACGAAGAATTAATGCACATGGTGCTTTACTACGGTGGACCCAGACAAAATGCTGCTGCCCCAGCTCGTTTGTATACCGAAAAAATTCCTAGCAGGGTAGTGCCGACCCCCAGAGCATTTGTGGGGACGGTCTACTGGAGATTTGAAACCTCATCGTGAGTGAAACAGAGGTGTGCAACGACCTGTCCTCGTATTGGATGCAGAAAAAACAATCCTCGACCTGGTGACTGAAAATCCTTCCGCAAGCATCCGGGAAATCGCACGTCATTTGCGTATATCAAATCGCGTTGTGTGGTGTACATTACGAGAAGCACAGTTATATCCTTACCGTGTGCAGGGAGCGCAAGGGCAATGATTGCAACGAATTATCCCCTTTGACAGACACTTTATAATTAGTTGTTGGAACGCCATCAAGAAAATCTAGCTTTTCCAACGAATGTTTTATGCACAGATGAGACTACCTTTATGCGGAACGAAATACACATTTGTGGGCAATGGAAAATCCATATGCTACGCAACGTACTAATTTCCAATAACGGTTTTCCATAAATTTATGGACAGGAATTGTTAATAACGTGTTCATTGGACCGTACGAATTACCAACTCGTTTATCTGGGGCAGACTATCTTCAATTTTTGCAGAACTTTTAGATGATGTACCGTCAGAAATCCGGCAAAACATGTGGTTACTATTGGATGGTGTTTCACCTCATTACAGCCGTGCTGTACGTGAATATTTACACACTGTGTTTCCTGATCGCTGGATAGGTCGAGGAAGTGCTACACCGAGGCCTCCTCGTAGTCCTGGTTTAAATCCTTTAGACTTTTTTTATGGGGGTGCCTAAAACAGCGTGTTTATGCAACAGAAATAAATACTATTGAGAATTTACATCTGCGAATTCATGTCTGTGCTACGGAATTACGAAATAACTTTCTCCGAATAACTGAAAACTGGCTACATCGAGCAGAATTATGTTTCATAAACGGTGGGTAACATTTCGAACATCTTTTGTAATATTTGAAGGTACGTAAAACAACTGATACCTAAATGCGTTTTTATCATTTAAGAAATAATAACAATAAAATCCATTCGTTTCGTATTTTTTCAACATTGCCGACCTTGGCCTTTATTGCATCTATCTAGCCGGTTACTTGGGTTAATGCGCTCAAATTTTATTGTTTTATGAGCGGTCCGAAGACAAACTGAATTGCATCAACACCGTAAAATGAATCAAAGGTTTTAAAACAGTGGAACTTTTTGATGTTATGCAGGTCAGTTTTTCAATTTTTAGAAATATACAGTATTAGTAAATGTCAGTTGTTTTATATCATTCTGTATACAAGGACTTTTTTGAAAATAAATTACTTTTAGATACTAAAATAGACTTTCAGAATTATGTTGGTACATAGTATGTGTTCTTTTTGAATCATATTATTTGGAAACTATTAAGTTTACGTAGTGGATCTAAATCTATATCGAGATACCTAAGTACCTACATTACTTATAATTTATATTATGTTCGACAGACAGTGCATACATTTGCTTGCACTTATTATGCAAAACGCATGCTTGCTTGAGCACTAATACCAAATTATTCCAGATACTTGGTACAGTTTGATGTTGTACATGATGGCTGAAGCTAATACGAGCTCTGCATACATAACAACCTCTTTATATGCCGCAGAGTTTTGGCCCGCTTGTAATAGATGCACAATGCTGTCCCTTGTGAACGGAATCGCCGCTCTTGCAACGATCGTCATGTACTATGTTTGCTGTAATGTTGTTGTAAGCAGTTATGCAAATGTGGGGGGGAAGGGTACTTTTGACTAAATAATGTCGTTTTAGATGTACGTCGTTTCGTACGCTTCGGGGGTTCTGAGCGTTGTTGCAATAGTACTCATTTACTACGCAAATGAACAGAAGATATTTTAAACTTTGAATAAACAAAAATAATTTAATTAACATTTTTGGTTTTGTTAAATGTACAAAAAAGGATTATATGGTTACATACATTATATGTTGTAATTTTGAACGTCTTTCCATTACTGTAGGCAATTTGCGATTGAATTTATCCTGAAAGGAATGCAGCTTTAATGTACTGTAAAAACCAAAATGTCGAGAACCTTTGAAAAGTGTCAGCAGCAATAATCGTGTTTTGTGTACAGCTTTGCATAGATTTGCTTAAAAGAAACTATTTTCGTTAGTTGCGCCATCTTCATTGAAACAAGGCTCGTATTATGGTAAAAACCCTGCCACATTTAATCTTATTGAGGGGTATGCCCAATACTTGCAGTTTTTACGATTACGATACGGCAAACTTGCATCACTGAATTAAACAGAGGTACTAGATTATGGATCAGATGTGAGGAATTCGAGCATCCTTAAAGGTACAGACTATGTCATCAGCAGCACAAAATATTATACACCTTTTGAAGAGGTATCAACATTACAGACTCGTAAATCAATATTTAATTGGCCCCGTGTTGCTTTCTTTTAGTTTTCCATGGTGTGTGACAACGCATTTTTGGAAAGAATGTTAGACATTGCTCCAGTCTATGGCATGTTCTTATCCTGCACGCTAATTTCCTTTGCCGATATGTAAGCCGCTATTTCTTGGAAATCTTGAATTAAAAAAAAAGAAAAGAAAGATTTGTTTTAGTTTCGGACGTAATCGAGTCATAGAATGGGGGACTAAGTTGTTTTATTTAGCCGGTTTTTTAATTCCTACAGCTTATGGCGCCCCTGGTGTTATCGTAAGCTTATTTGTAACAGGCCTTGCATATTTCGTAATTCAAATACCAATCCAGGCATTAGGTAATAATCAGTTGCTAATTCGTTGAATTTTCAAATGATACTAACAGAGCCTACAGGTACGTAATTTTAAATATAGGAACAGGATTAGGGATCATTTTGATGTCCGGAATTGCAATGATCATCACTAAGTGGAGATTCGCTCAACTTCTAGCTTCCACTCCACTGTTTCTGCTTCCTTTACTTGCCTAGTAATTACATTTTAGAGCTTAGGGCTTTTAATTTTACTTTCGTTGAAGGTACGTTCCGGAGTCTCCGGTTTGGTTTCAGTCGAAATACGGGAAGGAGAAGACCTGGCCCATTCTCAAAACAATCAAAAATACAGGCCTACAAACTGACATAATGTTATATTATAGACATGACCGGACCTACTCTGAAACGGACAGGAAAAATTGGTTTGACCAGAAACAGATAAAGAGAAGAAATTTTGGTGCATAGTTTCTATGTACTTTGTGCTTGGTGCTATATGTTTTAAAAATTATACCAGTAAGTACCTTATTGTTCTTTAAAAGTTGTTCATACGTCAAGAATATTGAGGTCTTCAACAATTGGAAGCTAACTAAAGTAGCCCGCTTAATAATCAAGACAATGGAATGTAAAGTGTTAGAGTAACCGTGAATGTAACTACAACGTGTGGAAATATGCAACGATTCTACTCTATCGCAAACTTTGTCTAACATGATTGCCTAAACACTTAAATATGTACGGCCTAAGACATTGATTAATACCTATAGATATTCGATTTTGGTTATTTATTTAATTGGTTTCAGCTCCTTTCTATTATAAATTAATACTACATTAACAATAATAATTTTCTTTTAGGAAAATTTGACTTTATTTGCAAGAATGATGGTGGCTGCTTGATTTTATCAGGAATAACGGAGTTTTTATCGTGCGCCGTAGCTTTTAGCCTTTTATTCTTTTTCTCCAAAAGTATCGCGATTGGTCTTAGCTTCGCCTTCTCAAGAGTTTGCTACTTCATCATCCCTAATGTAGAAAACAGTAAGTTGCTTTTCTTTTTCTTTGAAATTAATTAAAACTTGCCGTAATAACAAACAAAGTTGCTGGCTTAACATTACCTAGGATTTGACATTTTAAAGTTTCTTTTCAACGTTGTCCATCGTAATGTAGAAGAAGAAAAATCAAAGTATTTCTTATGGCCGGATAGGCAACATAATTTACTTGATAGATTACAACAATGTTGAGAAATTTGAGAATTTCTAAATATACGAACACAAACAATCAAAAATCAGCTCTGTGATGCAGACTCCCTTTTTTTCACACTCGACCAGTTACGTTAGCAATTTCTTGCAAGTGCTCCGCAACTCGTGTGTAAACTTCAGCATGAATTGGTGTGGTACATGAACTCCAGTAACCGACACTCAGTATTCCCCTAATATAAAATCTGGAATCTGTATTTTGAAAAACATAACCAGCTCCAGCCAATGTACCGCAAAGATGTGCAACTAAAATTTTAAAAAATAATTAATTAAGTACTTCCGAGTTATAACAGGCTTACCGTTATCTACAGCACCACAGAATTTATCTCCTTTGAGGTACTTCTGAATAAACGAACTTGGTGCAATTCCTGAACACGAACCTTTGTATCGTACTATTTGGTTTTGTAAATAAAACCGTTCATTCGAGGGCCCCCAGGCATAAGCCTGAAATTTATAATAAAATAGTTCATTTAATTTAATAACTCATAGATTAAGTTCCTACTTCTCCTTTGTTATCTTCTTTCAAATCCTGGGATTCGAATCTGTTATCCCAGTCAATGCATACCGGCTGAATATATTCATTGAAAGTCAAAGGCGTTTCTAGTGTCAAAACTGCAATATCTAGTAGATAATTATCTTGGGTGTCCTTGTAGTTTTTTGGCACAAAAATTTGTGTGATCTAAAATATTTGTACTAATCGCATGGCCCTTAACAAATGAATTAAGAGGCTGTATGTACCTTAGAAGTTTGTGCGTCGATGTCACGAGAGTCGTCAATTTTATAATAAGCTTTACCAACGACAACTGTGTAAGGGTCCACACTTCGAAGAACGCCGTTTGCGTCAGTGAAAGCATGAGCAACTAAAACATAATTTTGCTGTGTTTGCCTCTAATAACTACGGTGAGTACCTGATAAAAGATAACGTCTAGATATGATGTTGGCACTGCAAAAGTAAGATTTTAGATTATAGATGATAGCAGCCCATGGAAATTCTGCAGTGGTGCGCTCTTCGTCCGTTGATGTTGAAGAACGCAAGTCGATAATCTGTTTCCTTCCACATTCTGAAATTTAAGATTAAGTTTAGGGGCAAAAGTAGACTGGGATGATTTTGACCTGATTGACAAGGTGTTTGGTAATCCCAAGCCCCATCCTTACATGTAGTGTAAGGCCTCACTGCAGAAAATTCAAAAGATGGCTTACATACAACTTCAGCGTGGGTTCCTTCGATAGGCTTTTCACAACTAAATGGGAGGTTGTTACGTGTGCAGGTTACATTTAAAGTACCTAATCCTAGTAGTAAAGGTGGGCACCTTCCTAAAATAATTTCAATATTTCTTTAATTCAAAAAGAAGGAGTGAAATGCAAATCGTTTTTACTTAAGTTAAGTTTAATAATGGAAATGGAAATAATGAGAATGATTGGTACTTACGTGCACATCCTCCTAGTTTTGAAATATCTGGTGTCCATGTATTTTTTTGGCAAATAGCTCTTGCGAGTCCTCCAGTTTCTGTTAAATATCCTCTCCTGCAGGACAAATTGATTATCGCATTTTGCTCGATCAGAGTATTTGGGACATAAGGTTGTTGCTCGGATCCTAGTATTTGAAAGTTTCCGTCTGGAGGAGGGTAAGGCAAAAGACAACCAAGGCTATAAACAAAATGAACGGGAATACAATAATAAACCTGTAGCAACTCAGTACTTACTGATCTGTAGTTTGTCGAGTAAATCTCGATGAATTTGTTAATTCACATTTTGCCCAAATTATACCTACAAAATATACATAATTTTAAATAATACTTTGTATAAATTATCTTCCGGTCTTTTGTATTATATTTTGATTATAACTGAATTTAATAAATACATACTTACATTGGCACAACAGTACCGAAGTTAGCAATTCAAACTTGAACAACATTTTGCTCGAACTAACAGTTGTTAATAAAATTAATCTAAGTACTGTGACCTGAAGTGTTCGTAACTGTAAACAACTGATGCACTGTGTAATTTGCGGTATTCCAAAACCAGTTTTGACTCATTCTTTTATTTATTTAGTGTAGTTTCTTAATCATTTCAAAATTTTAGAGTGCTGTTTTATTTGTCAAGTCTGATAAGCACAATAAAACGTGACTGATTAAAAATACTAGGAAAAAAATAAAACTTGTTTTCGCTCGATATTTATAAATATATTTTTTTATTTTAATTCTCGCCTGCAGAATTATACAGCGTGTTACAGGACTACTGTCATTTATTGAAACCACAAATAGTACTCATAAAAACAAGAAAAAAGAGCTATATAATCAAGGATGCACTATTAACAATAACGGCGTAAATGACGAATATTTCTTGATATATAAATTGTTCGGGTGTCACTGGTATCCAATGGAATGCACAGCTGTGCGAATCGGTTAAAATCCCGTCATAAACTTATAAATTTTGATACGATGTTAGGGTAGGTCTGATTGAAGCACTTAAAAACGCAGCCTTCAGTTCGCAATTTGGGTACGTAAGTGTCAGGCGCATTGTTTCGTATTCTCGGTGCCGTGCAGTGTGTAAGCTTTACCTGAAGAATTTTTAATTTCTTTCTGCGAAAAATTTTTTTATTTTTTGTCACTTATGTAATTAAATTTGTGTAAAAACTTGGGTAAATATATTATTATAAAACTCGTTTGTTTTTGATACAACGAGAAAAATTACTTTATCATGGCGAAGAATTAACGCACATGGTGCTTTACTACGGTGGACCCAGACAAAATGCTACTGCCCCAGCTCGTTTGTATACCGAAAAATTTCCTAGCAGGGTAGTGCCGACCCCCAGAGCATTTGTGGGGACGGTCTACTGGAGATTTGAAACCTCATCGTGAGTGAAACAGAGGTGGGCGACGACCTGTCCGCGTATTGGATCCAGAAGAAGCAATTCTCGACATGGTGACTGAAAATCCTTCCGCAAGCACCCGGGAAATCGCACGTCATTTGCCTGTATCAAATCGTTTTGTGTGGTGTACATACAAGAAGCACAGTTGTACCCTTACCATGTTATGCACTGATGAGGCATACACTGAACGGCATATTAAATTTCCGAAATACGCATGTGTAGGCTAATTTCCAACAATGAGCAGGAATTGTTAGTATTGGATCGTATGAACTATCAGCTCGTTTATCTGGGGCAGACTATCTTCAATTTTTGGAGAATATTCTTTTAGAACTTTTAGAGGATGTACCGTTAGGCATTCGGCAAAACATGTGGTTACTATTGATTGGTGTTCCACCTCATTACATGCGTGCTGTACGTGAATATTTACACACTGTGTTTCCTGATCATTGGATAGGTCGCGGAAGTGCTACAATGGCCTCGTAGTCCTGATTTAAATCCTTTAGACTTTTTTATGGGGGTGTCTAAAGCAGGGTGTTTATGCAACAGCAATAAATACAGAATTACGGAATAACTTTCCCAAAATAACTGAAAACTGGCTACATCGACCAGAATTATGTTTCATAAACGGTGGGCAATATTTCGAACAAATCTTTTGTAATACTCGAAGGTGCGTAAAACAGCTAATACCTAAATGGGCTTTTATCATTTAAGAAATAATAACAATAAAATCCATTCGATTCGTATTTTTTCAACGGTTACACATTGCCGACCTTGGCCTTTATTGCATCTATCCAGCCGATTACTTAAGTTAAGGCGCTCGAATTTTATTGTTTTATGAACGGTCCGAAGACAAACTGAATTACATGAACACCGTAAAATGAATCAAAGATTTTAAAACAGTTGAACTTTTCGATGTTACGCTGGTCAGTTTTTCAATTTTTAGCTAGATATTTGAGATTTGCGGAATGAATTCATTTTATGCTAAGAAATATGCAGTATTAATAAATGACAGTAGTATTATAACACTCTGTAAACGAGCACTTTTTCGAAAATAAATTCTTTTTAGATACTAAAGTAGACTTTCGGAATTATATTATACTTCCTAAAACAATACATGTTTTCTTTTTGAATCATTTTATTTAGAAACTATTAAGTTTACGTAGTGATCCTTAATCTATATCGAGATACCTAAGTACCTATATTACTTATAATTTATATGTTCGACAGACAGTGCATACATTTGCTTGCATGTATTATGCAAAACGTATGCTTGCTTGAGCACTAATACCAAATTATTCCAGATACTTGGTACAGTTTGATGTTGTACATGATGGCTGAAGCTAATACGAGCTCTGCATACATAACAACCTCTTTATATGCCGCAGAGTTTTGGCCCGCTTGTAATAGATGCACAATGCTGTCCCTTGTGAACGGAATCGCCGCTCTTGCAACGATCGTCATGTACTATGTTTGCTGTAATGTTGTTGTAAGCAGTTATGCAAATGTGGGGGGAGGGGTATTTTTGACTAAATAATGTCGTTTTAGATGTACGTCGTTTCGTACGCTTCAGGGGTTCTGAGCGTTGTTGCAATAGTACTCATTTACTACGCAAATGAACAGAAGATATTTTAAACTTTGAATAAATAAAAATAATTTCATTCATATTTTTGGTTTTGTTAAATGTACAAAAGAAAAGGATTATATGATTATTATAATTTTGGACGTTTTTCCATTACTGTAGACAATTTGTAATTGAATTTATCCTGAAAAATAAATCAAAATATTTTTTATGGGTGAAAAATAGAAGATGACAACAATTTGAGTATTTCTAAGCAAACGCAAACATTAAGATACAATTGAACTCTATAAAGAGACTCCATTTTTTTCACACTCGACCAATTACTTGGGCAATTTCTTGCAAGTGCTCCGAAACTCTTGTATAAATTTCAACATGATTTGTGGTACAAGAACGCCAGTGTCCGATGCTCAGTATTCCCCTAATATAAAATCTGGAATCTGTATTTTGAAAAACATAACCAGTTCCAGCCAATCCACCACAGAGATTTGCAACTAAAATAAAAAAATAATTAAATAACTACGTATTTCCGTGGTTAATACAGGCTTACAGTTATCAACTAATCCACAGAATTTATCTCCTTTAAGGTACTTCTTGATGAACAAGCTTGGTGCAATTCCCGAACATGATTTCTTGTAAATTACCGTCTGATTTTGCAAATAATACCGATCATATGAGAACATCAAAGCATTTGAGGGTCCCCAAGCATAAGTCTGTAATTTATAACAAATCAATTAATTTAATCACTCAGTAAGAGAGGGATTTGCTTACTTCTCCCTTATTATCGTCTTTCAAGTCCTCGGATTCGAATCTGTTTTCCCAGTCAATACACACCGGCTGAACATATTCATTGAAAACCAAAGACGTTTCTAGTCTCAAAATTGCAAGATTTAGCAAGTAATTGTCTTGGTTGCCCCAATAATTTGTTGGCACAAAAATTTCAGCAACCTAAAATATTTGTCGCACAACTCTTAACAAATAAATAAAAATCTTGTACCTTAGAAGTTTGTATGGCGATGTCACGAGTGTCGTTTAAGTAATAATAAGCTTTGCCAACGGCTACTATGTAAGGATCCACACTATCAGGAATGCCTTTTACGTCAGTAAATTCATTAGCAACTAAAATATAAATTTACTAAGGCCCGGTTTCTTCATTTCCAGTTAACTTTATTTGACGGTTTATTCCCATAGTAACAACTGTGATCACAATTGTTACAATGGAAATTAATCGTCAGATAAAGTTAATTGAAGATGAAAAGACCGGGCCTAAGGGTCAAGATATCCATCTCCTATTAAAGTTATTCGACGTATAACTTGACTTTACTGAACTGTTGATTGATTTTTTACGTATTGTTACCATGATAGTTATTCATCTAATAACTATTAATCAGTTTATTAAGAGATGGATATCTTCGTCCTAAGTCTGTTTTCTGTTTCTAATAATTATGGTGAATACCTGATAAAACATAACGCCTAGATATGATGGTGGCACTACAATAATAAGATTTCGTATGATAGATAAGAGCAACCCATGGAAATTCTGCAGTAGTATGAACTTTGTTTGCTGTTGTTGAATAAGATGAGTGAAGAGTCTGTTTTCTCCCACATTCTGAAATTTAAGTTAAAGTCTATGGGCAAAAACAGAATTAGCTGATTTTCACCTGATTGGCAAGGTGTTTGGTAATCCCAAGCCCCATCCTTGCATGTAATGTAAGGCCTTACAGCAGAAAATTCGAAAGATGGCTTACACACAACTTCAGCGTGAGTTCCTTCAATAGGCTTTTCACAACTAAATGGAAGGTTGTTACGTGTGCAGGTTATATTTAAAGTACCTAATCCTAGTACTAAAGGTGGGCATCTTCCTAAAATAATTACAAGATTTCTTTAATAAAAAAAGGGAGTGAAGTGCAAATCTTCTTTACTTAAGTTTAGTAATGGAAATGGAGAAAATGAGAATGATTGGTACTTACTTGCACATCCTCCTAGTTTTGGAATATCTGGTGTCCATGTATTTTTTAGGCAAATAGCTCTTGCAAGTCCTCCAGTTTCTGTTGAATATCCTCTCCTGCATGACAAATTGATAATCACATTTTGCTGGACTAAGGTATTTGGGACATAAGGTTGTTGCTCGGATCCTAGTATTTCAAGATTTCCGTTTGGAGGAGGGTATGGCAAAAGACAACTAAAGCTATAAATAAAATAAATCGGCAGACAAAAATAAACCTGCACCTACAAGTACTTACTAATCTGTAGTTTGTCGAGTAAATCTCGATGAATTTGTAAAGAAAAAATGATCACTTTTCGCCCAAATAATAACTACAAAATAAATTTTCTTGTATTGTAAAATCGTTAAACTTAAGGCGATAATTTTTAATAATAATTTATAGAAATTATCATCCTAATATATTTTTATTATAATTGAATTTAATAAATACTTACATTGACACAACAGAATTAAAGTCAACAATTCAAATTTAAACAACATTTTTCTGGAATTAAAATTTTATAAAATTCTCCGTCTTAATCTAAGAACCGTGACCTGGAGGGCTCCTAACTATAAACAACTGATGTAAAGTGAAATTTGCGGTATCCGAAGATCAGTTTTGATTCGTGTTTTTATTTTTCTAATACAGTTTCTTGATGAAATTTGCTTACACAAATATTACACAAATTTGCACGTATGTATGTATTTTTTTAATATGCAGAAAACATTTAAAATATGCTACGCATATGCTATCTTGTTTATTATATGCAAAATTGACATTAATAGTCGAATAATCATTAATCTAAAATTTAAAATAAACAGAACATAAGATAATTAATGCTTTATTTCAGATATTTTAATAATTCTTACAATAATTTGCTTTACATGATAATAATTCAACAACAGAAAATAGGGAAAAGAAATAATCAGTCACTGTTATAAAAACACTACAACTAAATGCTGTTCAAAATTGTTGAGAAGAAATTTGCTTCTATCTGAAAACTTAAATATGGAAAATGATCTTTCAACATCTACAGATGTACAAAGAGTATTTACAACAGAATATTAGGAGCTGCATCCAGATCTTCGACAAATTCCCTCTTTAAAACGCAGCTAATACTATTTAATCTAGCATCACCAGTATTTTTCTTCACGACTGTATTAAACTTTTCAAAAATTTCAGCACCTACTTGGCCCTTTACGTTTTTGCATGACATCTCAAAATTTTTAATTAATTCCAAAGATTCATTAAGTGTGATTCCCTGCGTTCCTAATTGCGTCAGTGATTTCAAAACGAATGTATGTAATTTCCTTTGTCAGTTCTTGGGAAATTTTTGAAGATTTAAATATGTTTTTACAATTTTCAGTTGCAATAGTACTTTCACAAAATTCCAAAACTACACTTTAATGGTCTCAAAATCACGTTCCCCATCGGGTTACAACTGGCGCAGGAGAAAGAGGTGTGTCAGAAAGCCTTTCTTTATAAGCAGCTACTCTTAAAGGGGCTTTAAAAAATATTATTAATTGTTGTTTGTTAAAGCAAATTTGTTTCTAATTTCTTCTGCTACACGGTTTAAACCACGTACCAACAAGTTATATGAATTAAATTCGGATAAAAGACTTTTAAATTTTACCCTGCCTTCAACACTTAAGGTGCAGCATATTTTTTCAAGTTCTTTTGAAGAAATTAAAAATGACTCTCCCTTTTCAGTTTCACTCAATACTCCAATTAATAAGAGAACAATATAACGTCCACAAATATCAACAGTTTCATCTATTATAAAGTAGATGTAATTGTTACCAACAGTTTGCCTGATTAAAGACAGAATAACAAGAATGTAAATATGTTTTTCTTAAAGTACTCTCATCGGCAATATTAAATTTACAATATTTTTGAAGGAATTGTTTCAAATTGTCACCTTTAAGTTTGAAAGAAGGAATATTAGATGAAATTAATACCCTATATAAGTCCTTATTAAATTCACCTTGTTGATTTTTCGTATGACTAGCAATGCTCTGCCTCATAGATTCATGAGAAACTGTTGATTTTTGCAATTTTTCAGTTTTCCCAACGTGTGCGGGTATTTTTACATAATAAAGCAAAACTTACTGTTTTAGCATAAGCTCGACAAAATATTTTATTTCCGCAAAAACTAATTCCGGGTATGGTTTAACTATATTACTGCTCTGCCTGAAGGCACTGCCATGCTGGATAGGTTCAAACCATGGTATTAGAAATAAATCACAGTTTATTAAAAATGCAAGTCTCCAGCTCATATACACTAACAATAAGTAGTGTTTAGCATTGTGCTGAGTCTCCGGAAGTGGAATCTTCATGGCGATGGCCCTAACTAACACTAATTGTTGTGATTTGTTCCAAAATCAGAAGTAACACAAAATGTTCAATATATATGGTATTTCAGTGATGATACATCAAACTTTGGGGAAACGGTTCTGACAATAATTGGAACAAAATATTTTAATACAATTTTGCAATCGGAGCAACTTGAAATTTGCATTAATTGTAGTTGATGTTTTTAGAAAAACTGTAGCGATTTAAATCTCTATGTCCATGAAATAAAACAGCAATTTAAATTTATTTATGAATGGCAAACGGCTGCAAGAAGGCAATAAATCTATCGTAAACGAAATAATTTCTGAGAGGCTTTTAATTCTGTCCTTTGACCGCACGTGTTAAAGGTGAAAACTTTGAAAGAATGTGTATTTATTAACATGCGTTTTCGTCGCACTGACATTTATGCATACAGTAGTACAAATTTGTCGAGTCTTAATAATGTACGATAATTAACGCTTGTAACGGGTTTTTATTTATTAAATTTATTAAACACAAAATAAAAACAGAAGACAATCGATTTTACAACACAATTTAACAGATTAATAAATAAAAAAAACAATTTTGAAAGAATAGTAATTAAATAAAGAAAACAAAATTAAAAAAATAATAATAAAAACAAAAGACAATCAATTTTACTACACAGTTTAATAGATTAACAAATAAAAAACATTGAAAAGAATGATGACAAAACAAAGACAACAAAATATGTAATAAAAATTCAAAAATATAATAAAAACAAAAGGCAATGGATTTTACAACACAATTTAACAGATTAATAAATTACAAAAAAAAAAACTATTTGAAAAGAATACTGAAAAGCAAAAAGAAGACAAAATATATATATATATATATATTATGTAGGAAAGACTGAAAAAGAATTAAATGAAAAAATAATAAAAAAAAACGAAAGACAATCAATTTTACTACACAATTTAACAGATTAATAAATTAACAAAACAATTTGAAAAGGATAGCGACTAAATAAAGAAAATAAAATAATCAAATAAAAAATATATAATAAAAACAAATGACCATCGATTTTACTACACAATCTAACAGACTAATAAATTTAAAAAAATGGAAAAAAATGACAACTCAAAGAAAACAAAATGTGTATTAAAAACTCAAAATTTATCAAATTCAAAAACGGAATTTAATAGATCAATAAATTTTTAAAGAATTCAAAAGAATGGTGACAAAACTAGAAAAATAAAGTATGTATGTAATCAAAATTCAAATTCAAAATAAATTAAAAACAAAAGACTATCGATTATACAACACCATTATATTTTTGTCCATAGTGATACCTATTATAATTGTGGGGGGGGGAGATTCGGTAATTGACCCAACAATTTAATAGTATAAATGAAAAACGGCGTCTTGGTACAGTATTTTAATTTTAATTTTTTTTTACATAAAAAAATATTGTGCCAACTTTCTACCATCATTTACATATCTTAAATAATGCCAACAAATCTATTAGAGGATTACGTCATTATAAAATTTAATATCTTAATAAATAAAAAAAGAACAATTAAAAAAAAAATGGGGACAAAATAAACAAAATAAATTATAAAAAATTGAAAAATAATAAACTGAATAAAATGCAGAAATAAAAAAAGACAACGATTTTACAACACAATTTAATAGATTTAATAGAATAATAAAAATTAAAAAATAATCAAATTAAAAAATAAAATAAAAACAAAAGACATTCTATTTTAAAACACAATTGAATAGATTAATAAATAACAAAATAACGATAATTCGAAATTTTATAAACTTTTTTTATTATTTGCATTTTGGGAAAAAGCATCCACATTTTTTTAAAATAGTCACCATGTAATAAAATAAATTAACAAAAATCACTAGATCACTACCTCTGGCAACACTGTTTACCGATGATCCCATTATTTCTCTTTTCTAATAGCATTTTCGATTCACTGCTCTAGCACTCTCAGAGTATTGTCATCTTGTTTAAATGGAAATGGAAATACTCTAATAGTCTTCGAAAGCGCTATAGAGTAAAATAACAAGGATAGATCTGATGATTGATTCATTGACGTTACAAAAAAGAAATATAAGGCTCCACAGTCTCCAAAAGTCCCTCAAGTTAATCAATCCTTTTATCCCTTTTGAGTACGCAAATTTCCAAAATGGGACAAATCCCTCAGGCTGGCGAGCTTGATCCGGTTGATATCTAGTAACTTTCATTTCTGTACTTTAGGTTTGCAACCCTGATTCTGGTTAGTATTTTAAATCATAACCTTTGAAAGGTTGTCGAGTTAATATTTACATGTGTTTATTTTATTAAAAAAGAATGTATGAGACCTTTTTTGATTGTTGTGCTGCATAATAACACGTTGAACTATGTCCGGAGATACAAAGTCGCTGTTTATAATCTACACTTTAGGAATATTTATCCGGTTTTGGTTAGTAACCTCAGAATTTCAGCAAGATATATCGGAAAGGATTGAAATTACAACTCCTGTGAACTCCTTATATCGAAGTAAGCCTTCAATATTTTTTAATAGATCATCCATTCACGTGTGAAATTTTTAGTTATAGAAAGCCACTATCGTTCGAGTATTGGAGTCGATCAGTACTCCAGCAATGCCTTTCACGAGTCACCCCTGCACTTTCACTTCTACAGAGTGCTGATCAATAGCTTGGGGGCCTACCTGCCAGTGATTTATATTTTATGCGATGTAGTGATCGCACACATTTTGTATTTATTCGCTAAGCGTTATATGCTGCACTTATTCATTAAGCAATGTAAAGATGAAGACAGTTATGCAAAGGATTCAACTAATCAACAGCTCAAGGGTACTGATTTCTTGTATCCACCGTTATACGTGGCTGTTACTTATTTATTCAATCCTTATGTGATTTTTAATTGCGTTGGATATGCCACGACGACTTTTGCCAATTTTTTCCTGGCAGTGTTTCTATTATGTGTAGCATATGGTAAGTCTTTATTTCATTCATTCATGGAGTTAAAGGACTCTGTTTTACAGGAAACGTAATATGGGGTGCTGTTTCGTTGGCTGTATGTGTCCTGCACTCCTTGTACCCAATCGTCTTAATGTCCCCCCTGTACTTATCAGGTTTGATGTGTAGGAAATCAAAGACGGTTGCTGCAATTTCCATAGTGGTTTTTGCAACAGCTTTTACAATTTTCATGGCGTTGTCGTATTATTTTTATAATAGCTGGAATTTCCTGAATCACACCTTCGGTTTCATGTGAGTAATTGCGAAAGTAATTAAATTTGTTTAAACTTTGTTTGTCATAGATTGGGAGTGACAGATCAGCAACCGAATGTCGGAGTGTATTGGTATTTTTTTATGGAGATGTTTGAGCACTTCAGGTTGCTCTTTCTCTATTCATACCAAATAAACGTCACCATTCTTTACTTTGTTCCATTAACCATCAAGTTTAGAAAAGACCCGTACTTACTTGCTACCTGTTTTGTAACACTAACGGCCATTTTTAAATCATACCCAAGCATTGGAGACTTCGGTTTGCCCCTGGCTCTCTTACCATGTTGGAAACACCTGTATAATTGTAAGTATTAAACAGAATTAATGGGACCCTCTCTTGTATCGTTGTTGATTTTGTTAGGTATGCAGCAAATTTTTATAAGTGGAGTTGCCATTTTTGTCACAACTGCATTGGCGCCTATCCTATGGGACCTCTGGATCTATTGGGGGACTGCAAATGCAAATTTCTATTTTGGTGCCACCCTGGCCTTTATAACTTCGTACATTTTCATAATGACCGACGTTATGTTTGCTTATACCAAACGGGAGTACCTACTAAAGTATGGAAATCACCGAAAAATTAATGGGAAGGATGCAAAACTTGTTTTGGATTAATTGTGAAATGCGATGAGGTTTTAATAGTTAATAAAAATCCATTCCAACAGTTTACAAGATATATTTCATATACATAATATCATTATCACCATCTGACACAGTTTCCATGCATAAAATCTCTCTTCAAATAAATACATCGATCTTTACGCCTCATTCAAATATTAACAATTAATTAGGTATATAATTTTTTAAGAGGTACAAAATCTAAACTCTACTGGTTCATGAAAATATTTCAGTATTCTTTGATCTATATAAATTCTACTTCACAAACCTTGGATACAACTAATATTAGGTCTTAAGCATTGCCTTAAGTTCGGTGGTGGTTAACATGAGAGAACGAAAATGCTAAAAAAAAGAAAAAGAAATTCGTCAAGACGACCTGCATGATCCAAACGAAAGTGATGGTGGGGCGAGTCGAACAAGAATTTTATTTATTATTATTATTATCATTATAATCTAACTGGTTACAGGCACAACAATTTATATATATATTTTTGTAACACTACCTTATGCTGCTAATTTTGTTACAGAAATGAATACACACATACAAGATAAAAATATTTGTTCACTTTTGATATTTCAATGAGGAAACTCTTTTGCTTATACATACGTAGTAAAAATGATGCGGTATTGTTCTCAGTATTATTGTACGCGGTTTTTTTGTTGTAATAAGAAGCAGTCAAAATGTAAAAATATTTTCATCTCATAGTTTTGAAACGGATGAGAATATTTTCAGCCTCGCTTCCTAAAGCATTTTGATTCAAAGTTTCAGTAAAATTATTCGTTCATGAAAAGAGACTGAAAATAACTTGAAGAAGACATATTTTAGTACACCAACGAAAAGCAGGTATATTATATATCGATTAAATATGATTACACAAGTAGATCATCACATTAAGTTTGCTACATTGGCTACATACAAAAATTATTATAAAACCGACATATGCTTTTTTGGAGTTAGATTAAATGATTGAATTATGGATCGTTACCTTAGTAAAAGTACATTAAAATTTACTGTCATATAAATATGATTGTTTTATTTATATTATCGACATTTTCTGTGCAGAAATGCATTCAAGTTTAGGTGTTTTCTTGACAAAATAAGCCAGTCGTGCTATATGCTAATTTTTTAATTATTACTTTTATTATGCTACTGCATTGGAAGACAAAATATCTTAAGGATTTCTGCAACTAGTTAAATTATGTATTGCAGTTCAAGCTGCTTACTTCGCAACTGATGAAACACTATAGGCAGTATATATAGCAGATTGCAATTTAAAGAGGTCATTTTTTCTTTTTAATTTTAGTATTTTGAAAACAGATCAAAAATCACATGAAACCTGTTAAAATTGGCCAAATATTATTATTTCCTAAAATGCTATTAGTTTTACACATAGTAATTATTTAAAAAAATCTTTCTGTCTCTAAAACTCCATAAAGGCATAATTTTAACAAGAAAACAGCAGTCACTTTATCTCTCGCCACTTCTCTCTTATATCTCGAAGGTAATCGTATTATACAATGTTGTTATTCACTACATTTAGAATTATCCAATTATTATCTCACTAACGACATTAATGTTGTAATGTTTATGTATAATATACAGTAAATAGCTGCAATGAAGTGAAAGTATGTATGCAGTTTTGTTCAATAAATTATAGCTTAACATTTTCTTTTAATATGCAACAAAACGAAGAGGAGAACTTACGAATTTCAAATTACGCAAATTAGAACTTTTCCTAATTTATAATAAAAGTCATTTTTTATTTTTAAATGTGGCGTATGATGAGTAGACTTCGAACTTTTCGGAGCGTTGCCATGGTCACGCAATTCGAGAACCAATGAAACCTGCTCGTAGCCATGGCAAAGTGCCAATTCATTGCGTAGCCATGGCGACGCTCCGAAATGTTCTTAGTCTGATGATAAAAGTAAAAAATAACGAAATGAAAACTGTTTTATTTGTAGATAAATGTGTTTCTTGTGATTATTTCACAAGATTTTATTTTTCCGTTAAATTACATAATTCCAAAATAATTTATGTTTGTTTCACTTTTCTATTTTGTCATTTATTTATTTAATTATTTCATTTCCACTTTGTCACTATTTTCACGCTCAATTTGTGAGATATTTAGTAGCCGAATTTCAACATAATTTAATCCAAACTATTTCGTCGAAAGCAATTAAAAGAAGACTTAGGTAAACAACGACAAAATTCAGAATAAGATGGCGCCATAGTTTCGGTTTTGCTTTTAATTTAAATTTGAACCCATAGGATACGATTCAAATTACTAAATCGTAAGTAGGAAAATTTAATTTCAGTTTCCCGCCGGAAAAAAATCGTAATTCGACAAGACTTATATAGATGGCATCACCAGATTTATTTTTTTAAGAACCGAATTTCAACATAGTTTAAATCCCAAAAGTTATTTCGTTGACAAGTAACAAAAGAAGACTTAAGCAAACAACGACAAAATACAGAAATGACGCCATAATTTAATTAAATTCAAAAAATTATTTCGTTGACAAGCAACAAAAGAAGACTTAAGTAAACGACAAAACAAAGAGATGGTGGCATAATTTCGATTTTTGCTTTAAATTAGTAGCGTTTTCGATTGACTGCTCTAGGGCACTCTCAGAATATCTCCATCCCTTATTATTATATGAGATTAAAATAAGATGAGAATACTCTGAGCAGTCAATCGAAAACGCCATTAGTTTCGAGCTGCGGAAAACAATTGATGTTACTAAATTGTAAACAAGCAAAAATCAATTTCAAATTTCGCGGCGTAAAAAAACATAAGTGGACAATATTTACATAGATGGCGCCACAGAATTTCGATATACCGGATGATTCAGGTTGGTATTCGCAACCTTGTAATTTTTTTATTTCTGTTTTTAGGAAAATGAAATTTGGTGTAAATAATAGTTTCTTTGACAACGTGAAACAATTTCTACCAATTCCGATTCCAGCGGTTATGTTGAAAAATTATTCTTACTTATACCGTTGTACTTAGAATCTAAGATAATTCATTAAAGATTAAAAATTATAGGGCTGTTATTGGGAAAAAAATGGAATTGGGGTAGTTTCTTAGGGATTGCTGTCTAGAGGTTACTTTTAAGCACTCTATCTTGTAGAGCGTTCCAAGCCATTGTCAACAAAAGCTGAATAATTTTTTTTCTCGCAGGTTATTGATTTTGCTCGTAACTTCCGGTATATATTTTTTTGAATAGTCGAATTTCGACATAATTTAAATTCAAACAATTAGTTCATTGACAAGCAACAAAGGAGGATTTAAATAAACAACGACGAATTACAGAAATAGATGGCGCCACATTTTAGATTTTTTGCAAAGCCAGTAGATATGATAAAGTACCGACATAAAGCGCCGAAGGTACCACTAACGATTTTTTATCCAAGAGAGGGCGCACATGTTTTTGCTTTAAAAGCAGAGATAAGTGTTGTATATTTTTCTTTATATTTTCATTAGAAAATCTTTCAAAACAAAATGATAATGACATATATCTATGAAAATATCGCGTAATTAAACTAACGCCGAGAGCGCCCTTGCGAGCGTTTTGATCGTTGTGTTGTGACGTCATTCGTGTCGATACTTTATCAATCTTTGGCTTTGGATTTCTATTGTCACACTAAAATAAGTTCAAATTATTCATTCTTTTTTACATTGTCATTTTAAAAATTCACCCTCTTTAATTTGTCAGTGTAAAAATAAATATTTTCTTACGTTATAAATTTGTTGTGTTGTTTATACCGCTAATTTAATTTTCCAATAACTTTTTTCTTTTGACTTTGTAAAAAAATAAAAATATTTTGTGTCGTAGAAAGAATTTGGGAAATATTTTGAATAAAAGTAGAAAAAGTTGTAATTTGTGTTAAACGATAAACGCATTAATAAAAAGCAGAGTGTTTCCATAAAAGCTAAATAATAAAAAAGACGAACAAAAGAAATTAAAAAAAAAGTCAAAGAATATTGAAACATGAACTTATTCGAATTGGTAATGATTTTGGTGTTCTTTTTTTTCACTTGTGTGTCATTACATATTTTTACAAGAAAAAGGAATACGTCGATGTACTTCCATCAACCTGCTGACACATTCTCCGTTGCCGTAGAACGTGAACAAGTTAACGAGAATTAGCGACTCAAGTAACAACGAAAACTAACGATAACATATCTTTGGTATTCGAAACAAACTTACGATTCATTGTACTAACAATTCAACAACGGAGAAAGAAAGTATCCCTTGTGAATTTCGACAGCGCGACCTAGATGTCCTAGAACAACAAGAAGGAGACTCGAGTCCGCCTCGAGTCTCCTTTGTTGCGCCGGGACATCCCCAACTGTCATAAGCTTTGGTCTTGCCCTGTGGCTCCGCCGCCCTTGGTGTCTCCGCCGCTTCCTCCGCCACTCGAAGATCCACCTTCACCACCTGATCCACGTCCTGTACCAACACCGCTCCCACGGAATTCTAACTTGTACTACAGATAGGACACACGATTATCATCACACTTTGAAAATTCTTTGAGGAACAACAATTTCAAATCACGCAACACAATGGTGGTTAATAAAATAGCAAACAATACGAGTACATTGGTGAAAGTAATTACAAAGCATCATCATTTTTAACCCATAAATTGATTGTACTGTATTCATTGGAAATTAAACAAATACTAAATCTTCCAATCTGTAGCTTGCGTTAAAATATCTTGAAAATACTTTTACAAAATCAAAGAAATTCAGGAATTTTTGACTGAATTTTATGGAAGATCCCTGTATAGCATCGCCATTTATTTTAAAGTTATATTTTATATAAAAAATATTTTTATTCTATGTCTTTCTTTATATTTTAAAGAATTATTTTTAATATCACATATAAGTTTCCCTTTAAAAAAGATAATAAATGAATGAGTTTGTTTGTTTTATTAATGTTATCAGGTAATATTCAAAATTGATTTACATGATGCCTTGTAATTCTTGTGCAGCAATTAGTATGTACAAATTGAATCTGCCGGGTATTCTACTTATTACACACTGATTAGTAACTTCCATAAGCTATTTTAACCAATACGAAATACACGTGGTTACTTTAATGAATGTAAAATATATAAACGCATCAAGAACTAAGCCATTTCGTTACTCACTTGTTGAAATAATAGAAATAAAAATCTGAGTCTCCAGATTTTTTAACAAAAACTCCATCATCTTCAATAAATCTGTTATCATTTGACGCCCCCCTAACAAACAAAAAATTACTAAATTTGCGCGTTTTTATGTCTTATATTAAGCCGTTAAAAGCGCAATCACCAGTCGGATGAACCCTTATCATTTGAATAATTTAAACATCCCCCCCGAAATATATTTTACATTCAAAAAATTTTGTGTTAATTCTCCAGCGACAATAAGGGCTCTCTACCAGTACACACAAAACATTTAACTACACGACGACTAGAAAAAAGAAAGTATTAAAGCCATGCCTCATCATAAAAGTCCCGATCTGGAATTTGTATGTAGAACTGAAAATTAACAAATCAAAGTCACAATTAGTAACAAACCTAACAAATAAAACAACGGAGATTAGCTTTGAATTAGTGTGGAAGGAATTGAGCAAATCAAGAAAAATAAAATCACCGATTTTTTCTGGGCATTGTCGCATAATCTGAATAATTAACAAATCTGTTCAGAGCCTGCGGACTGAGCTGAATCGGCAAATGCATGCCGTCCAAGGACGCACACGGAAACTTTACCCTTTGTGGCATTGAAATGCCAAACTAATCAGAATAGTAAATCATAAGTACAATTTCGAATATAAAAATATTGTCACGTTGAAGCGCAAACTCACCTTTGTGGCGCATTCAAAGCACGTCGTTACAACCTTTGATATCACGTTCATCAAGTTCTTCGTTTCCTGGATCACATTGTCTACTTTAGTAAACGTGGCGGCTTTTCCCACCGTGTGATCCTTAACAGTGAATTGCAGTCTTTGTACGAACGTTGGCACTCTATCTAAATGTTCTAATAATTCCTTTTTATTAGCACCTCCTGGTACCTGCATTACATTTGGAATGTATAACATAAATCTGCACAAAAAAAAATTGACTCACTTGATAACTAAACTGCCTAATGACTTTGTACAATCTGTTGGCCTCTTCTGCAAAATATTCGGCTTGTGTGAAGAGGTCCTGTGTCGTTTTTAACGCTCCTTCGCCTTTCGTGAATTGGTACATGGAAAACGCCATTGAGGACATATTTTTTGCTCTCTTTACTATGTCATTATTTTCCTAAAGATAATATTATGTCAACAATAAAAAGCATGACGCATAAATTACGTACTTCCATTTGTGATCCGCTTTCCTGCCACTTCTCCGTTTCCGCATCCATTTCACTGCTTATGAGTTTCATTTCTAAACCAGATTTGGCGATTTTTGCTTGTTCCTCAGAATCTAGCCTGACGGCTTTTAATGGTTTCGAAGTTGTTCCATGTTTCTATAACATTTAACAAATAAAGCACAATACGAGGCAAGGCAAACGGATGTTCTTTTGTGGTTTAATTTTATATTAAAGTTTTGGTGGCTCTAAAGTCACTAAGAAAATCACTCAAGTATTTGCTAAATATTAAAAGCAATAAACAAAATATATACAGGGTGACTGATAATTGTTCAGTCAAAAAAAGAAACGCATAAGAGCATGTCACAGATTGCGGGGGAAATGTTTAAAACATTCTAAACAGTTTTTGATTTATTTAAAAATTACCTCAAAATCAAGCTGAGGCACTGCGTACGAAATACAACGCCACGTTTTGCAAAAGCAGCAGTATAATAGGACTATAGACTTTTATTATAATTATTATCTTATTGCACACAATGTGACCTTGACATACATTTCAATTCGTTTTATTGCACGTTTAAGAGCACGGAAGTCTGAGTTGTTTTATTTATTATTATTATTAATTATTTGTAATATCTAGAATTGTATATGAAATAAGGGTTAAAGAGTAACAAATTCGTAAATAATTCCGATTCATTTATTGGTGTAATTAGTATTTAATCAAACTGAAAATCGGGCAGGTGATAGTAAAAGCATTCGCACCGATTGATGCCGCACGGCGACAAGAAACTTTAGTAATAGCTAAAGAGCGGATAGAAATTATTTGGAAAGAATAGTGACAAAGCAAAAAGAAAACAAAACACATACATTAACGTAACACGAACAAACACCCTCGATTTCACAAAAGTTTTTTTATTCATTAATGTACATTTCGTATGCTAAGCAAACATCGTCAATAGTATACAAATTATTTTCGTCTTACGGGCTAGTTTATATAGGGTCGCTAAATCTAAAAACTGTAAACTATTATTCTAAGATATTTTCTGTGAATTCTAAGAAAGTGGGTATCTAGAATGGATCTTACATAGAAAGGCGGGCGAGTGTCAGGCATCAAACTTTCAGGAATGGGTAACTGCATAACAGAGTAGAAATACTAGGAATGAAATTAGAATTAAGATTGAAAATAACTTCAACTAAGTTACCCAAGGCCTATCCCTTACAGTAATTGCTTATAGGATGTATAAATTTGAAGAAAGTGCAGAAACAATAATTTAGATATGCTCGAAGCCATATACATGAAGAAACACAAACAACAATAATTCAAAAGCCTAATTTTTAAATATTTTAATCCGGACCTGGGCCGTCTGAGGGTAATAAAAGGATTTGAAACAGGATCTTCAGAACTTCGTTAATCCTCCTAATATTTGCGATTATCAAATCACTATTGCCATGCCATAAAAACCAATTTAGAAATTGACTACTATAATCTGTTTTCGGTGTATTAGTAATTCGCTCGTTGTTGTGCTTTTTTTACGTTCAGTTTAACTGGTGACTTTAACACTGCATGATGCCAAAGTGTGGTCAAATACAAAATTGGTTAAAACTAGACAAGAATTTGTCAATAGACGAAAATTCTTTGTTTTGTAAAATTTGATCGAAGCATGTAAGTCCAAAATCCTTCTAATAAGTTTCTTTTTTTACTGTATTTAAATGTTATTTGTAATTTTGTTCTTAATTTTTAGATAAATGCTACTAAAAAGTATCACGTAACCCAACACATACCTAGTGGTATTCATTCAAAAAATGTAAAAAACAAGAACAGTCAACAGGTTCTTTTGAAAACGGCTTTGCAAGAATCAAAACCTGGTCCTTCAAAATCGACATTTTCATTGAAGTTATGTGAGGCTTTTATAGCTCCATCGATTACTTTTAAAAAATTGAACAATCCGGTGTTACGAGAGTTTTTAGAATCTTCAACAAAAGAAATAATTCCGGACGAATCAACACTGCGGAAAAATTATTTAGATATTTGCTATTTGGTAGAAGTGAAAACCATATTATACTTTTTTTTTACTATATTTATTTATAAAATCATGTTTTCTTGCCAGATGAAAATTATTAAAATTAACTAAAATTATCTAACTGGCATATTAGAAAATTTTAGTTGATTTTCATTTACATATTTATTTACTTGCAGGCACTAGATTCGATTAGGCTAGACATTGCAAACAATTATATTTGGGTCTCAATTGACGAAACTACGGACAGTAAGGGTCGCTACACTGCAAACATTGTTGTTTGTAAATTATCAGAACACGAAGCTGGAGTTCCTCATTTATTGGCAAGTAAAGAGTTGGAAAAAACCAATCACAAAACGATTGCCAATTTCTTCGATGACAGCATGAGTAAATTAAACATTTTGAATATTACATACTGAAATTAATAGATTTTTTTCCATTAGGAATCTTATATCCCCATGGGGTAAAAAAAGACAAAATCCTTCTCTTAATTTCCGATGCTGCACTTTACATGATAAAGGCAGCTCAAGTCATGCCAATTTTTTACGAAAAAATGATTCATCTTACTTGCTTCGCACATTGTCTACATAGGGTATATGAATTTATTCGAGAAGAATTTGTTGTGGTCAACAAATTAATTTCTTCCACTAAAAATGTATTTTTCAGAAGTAACTTTATATTTTTTTGTTTAGATTATTTTTTTAAGGTTTTATATAAAGAAAAGCTACCCAACACACCGCTACCTCCAGAACCTGTTATAACAAGATGGGGTTCTTGGATTTCTGCATGCGTATTTTACGCTGTTCATTTTGACGAAATCAAAGAGGTATTTATTTATTTAACAATTGCCACTTACAAACTAGTTTAATTTTATATATTTAATTTAAGGTGGTCGATAGTTTTGAAACATCGTCAGCTCTGTTAATAGCCAAATCACAAGCTGCCTTTAAAGACCCTGCGGTGCAAAGAGGTTTAATTTTCATCAAGACTCACTTTTCCAATATACCAGAAACGATTACTTGTTTAGAAAAAAATGGTCTAAGTTTATACGACTCTTTGAAATTATTTCATACGGTGGACACATTAATTAAAAAAGTTTCTGGTAGCATAGGCCAAAAAGTAGCTGAGAAGTTTCTAAACACAAAACAAAAAAATCCTGGCTACAAAATTATTGCAGAAGTAGCCAAACTCTATGAGGGTGGCGTAGCGGAGAACATTAAATTAACAATCGATGAAATATCTATGTTAAAATATGCTCCAGTAACATCTTGTGACGTGGAAAGATCTTTTTCGCAATACAAAAACATTTTGTCCGATAAAAGACAAAATTTGTTACCGGAAAATATTGAAAAATATTTAGTCACCTCCTGGTGGTCAAACAAAAATAGAATTTAATGCTAAGTACTTTTTTAAATAAATTTAAATTTTAAAGTTTCCTGCCTTTGTTATTTTCAGTGTCCTTTGTGTTAAAATTTGTTGCCTTTTTTCCCAAAATTCGTTGCCTTTTCTCCTATTTATTTGTGCCTTTTTTGCGTTTTATTTTTGCCTGATTATCCGCTCTTTAGTAATAGCGTTTTCGATTGACTGCTCTAGACCACTCGCAGAGCATTCCCATCTTATATTACCCTCAAGTAATAATAAGGGACGGAGATATTCTGAACGTGCTCTAGAGCAGTCAATCGAAAACACAGCTGTTTTAATCGTCGGCGCTATACGTGTAATTTTTGATCAAATCGCATACGCAAATGCATGTCAGATTACACGAAAAATTCTGTGGAACATCTGTTATCAATTAATTATAAATTTCCTCAAAAAAGTAGGTATGTTTAGATCAATTTCTAGCAATCGTAATCTATGACATGCATTCACGTCCGCGATTTGATCAAAAATTTTATGCATAACAGTATAGTAGCAAGCGACGTTTAAAACAACTGTAAGTAAAGTTTTATTATGTATGCGAAAACTTTTGCCTGATTGTCGGATTGGTTAAATACTAATTACACCAATAACTATTTATTGGTGGTCCATAGTGGGACGTGACGAGCTGTGTATTAACCCCCGTGATCACCAGATTTAAATCCTTGCGATTTTTTTGAGTGGATAAAGCAGCCGGTACATTCCGCTCTAGTAAATAATCCATAAGAATTAACAAACAATGACTTGTGAAATTGTTATCCTGATTTCATGTGCAATTCCAGTTAGTTAAGAAATTACTAACAATTATGTTGCGTAAAAGAAACAACTCAGACTTCCATTCTCGGCTGTTAAACGCGTAATAAAACTTTTATATTTCTATTATACTGCTGCTTTTATAAAACGTCACGTACCGTAGCTTGATTTTGGGGCAACTTTTAAATTAATTATAAACAGACCCGCAATCTATCACGTTCATTCTCTTACGGTTTTTTTTGCGAAACAATTGTCAGTCACCCTGTACATAAAGATATATAAAAAAGAAATAAAATAAGTTTATTTAGAAATGAAGGGATGGCACTTACCCCAGGCCTTGGTAGCGACATGTAAACCTGCTTTTCAGGTCGAGCTTGGCTTGCTTCGAGTACATCCTTGACCACGGCCGTTACGTCCGAGACCAACCACTGATACATATCCGCAAACACTTCCAAATTTTCCTGGGCGATTTTGCTGCTGGGATACTGCGCTAGGGTTTTAGCTGCCGTGATGACCTGCATTATTAAAGCCCAGAAATTAAATGGCACAAATTTATTGCGAAAAAAAGAAATTACCTGTGGACCGTACACTCGCAAATTGATTTCAGTAAATTTCGCTGATACTTGCAATGTTTCTGACATGGCTACGTGTCGTAACAGTTTACAAACCTACAGAAAATTGCATAATTTAGGACATTTTATGGTTATATTAATGAAAGCCGAAATGGCTTCGAATACCTCTAAAATATGATCAATGGAATCATGGAAGGCCTCGGATGTGTGATGCAGTCTATCAGAATCACTAAGCATTGCTTGCTGTCGAATTGCGGCAACTAGTTCTTGCCCCTGCTTCGTAGCTGTATTCAGTTCCTGTGCTTGCTGTAGGGCAGCTTGTGCTAGATGCCTCGACAAGTCTTTGGCCGCGTTCAGCGTCGCAGAAACGTACGCGTCCAATTCTGGACAGTTCGTAGCTCCTTCAAAACCAATCTAAAAAAATTAGTTTAACAAGACATCTTAATACTAGTGTCCATTTAAAGAGGAGCCCATTTAGGTAAATATTTAACACAACCTTTTCACCATAAATCATTCATTCATCTATAGTAAATTATTATGTTTATTGAAAAGAATTGGCGAGAACACAAAAAAGGAAGAATCATACAAGGGAAGTAGGCCCATGGATAAACCAAAGAAAGAATAAATCCTTTGGTGATACATTTTCAAGCAAAAAATAGAACGAAAATAGAACATTACTTACCACATTTGCATATAACCCTAATAAATGATCTAATTCACTTTTAAGTCTATCACTGCAATCTAGAATTGCTTGCCGATGCTCATGGTTAGTGTAGGCACTGTCTGTGAAATCCTGAGTTCGTTCTAACACGGCTTCTAAAGCGTTAGAAAGGGTTTCGTGGCATGAACTGTCTAAGGTGTGTCTACTGAGCTCCAGGAGGTGTTGGAGATGTCGCATGCAGGAGTAAACCGTGGCTCGTTCGGTGTCCACTTCGTCCTTTTGTGCGGAAGGTAGGCTCGCCTCGCCAGTGTTCAGCACGCCGTCCTTCACGACGAAGTGTATGAGGTCCATGGCCCTACGCATCTGGCAGAAGACTGTGTCCCTGTTCTCACGTGCGGTGCTGCTTTCTGGATGCCTCAAACAAGTCTGAAAAGTTAAAGGAAAAGAAATCATGAATTTTTCATTCAACTATATCGGCGTAACCATTAAAAATTAGATACATTACGTTTTTACTCAAAATGGTCCATACTACCTCCCCCTAAAATATTAATATTTTATTTTGAAACACCCTGTATATAAAATATTTATGTATTACTACAATCAACGTCCAAAGCATGGTCGCAGCTAATGCTGTAAGAATAATAAGTAGTTACTTTTTATATAAAGACACATTAAATTTCTTTTATTAACTATTCAATAGAATATAGTGTGTTTTAATTGTGTCAAGGATTCATGTTTACGCTGCCCTTTTGTACGTTACGTATAGACCTAGGAAGTTAAATTAAAATTCTACTTACAAACGCGTGGTTAACTTGTAATAAAGATAAAAGAATGAGCCATTATGGTCCCCGAAAAATTTAAAGTGCCTTTGTAAAACATCGTCGCGGTGAAACTAATGGCCCGCACGAATTTAATATTAACATAAAGGAAAAAGTGCGGACATCCGTGACTGCTGGTGGAGAGTTGTAATTATTACCGTCATTTTTATGTAAAAATATTTCGGGGACGTTAACGAGCTCCGGCGGACGGGTTTTACTAATTAACGCAGCCGTGCCAGAGATGTAAAATTTATTCGATAAATTAATTAATTGTTCTGCGCCAGAGTTAAATAAACAAATAAATCCAGGTCCAAAATGTTCCATGTGTTCTAGATACATATAATAGCCATTTAAATCGATTCTATTAAATGCACCCTGTTGTTTATTTTATTTTAAAATGAGCATTGCCTAATTTATTATTAATGTAATAATTTTAATTACTGAAAACAATTCTATGTTTTCACGACGACAGTTTTAAATCCTCAAAGTATGATGAGTGTCCCGAAATTTAATTAAATGTGTCTATTCTATACAGCAAGTGACGCGCGCCTATAGTCATACCGTTAATGTTCGCTGACGGGGAAAAGGGATGAGTAGCAGCTCATCAGTGTCAAGTGAGGTTTGCTATTAAAAGTTATTAATACGCAATTTTTGATAGGTACATAAATAAATAAATTTTCTTTACTTTGCTGGAAGTCAGTAACATCATAGTGGATCTTTCTAAGACTTGTCTAGCAGCTGCCATCTGTGCACGTCTCCTTTCATCCTTCAGATCATTCTGCCTATCACCTGTTAAATGCGCCAACTCAACCATTTCCGAGCCAAACTGGCTGAAAGCTTTCACGAACTCCGTAAAGTTATTCACCGATTCTAATCTGTCTAAACTACGTTGAACCTGCAACAGTTACAACATAAACTAGAGTAGGGACGAAAAGCATCCTCGCGATTTACCTTGTCTTTCGCTAGCAAGAGTTGCTTTACAACTACAATATCTGCCAGCAATAATACCCTGGTTACTGCGCCTAATAAACATCTTGCAGCCCTAACTAGTGACCCTCTGTCTGATACCACTTCATCCTCCACTTCTTCACATATCCGCTCAATAGCGCCACCTGAAACAAAATGCAATAATAAAGTTAAAATATTTTTGACATAACATGACGTTTATGGAAGAGAAAAAGGCCAACATGATAATAGACACAAGCCTTTCATGCAAACATCTACTTCGTATAATTACGCTCTCAAAGCGTATGACTTTTTATGTTCCTACAGAATACAATTTGAATGCAAGCCAAACACAAACGAGCTTTTGTTAAAGCGCCGCAAAGCCAGATAGCTTGCCACATTGACTTTTTATTTCATCAAATAAATGTGTTTATTAAAGTTACGACCTAAATACGTTCGTTCGTTCATGCATTTTACCATAACTAAAATTTTATTCAATTTTTCGTATGTTACAAATCTGAATAAATTGTAAAAGACAATCTGTTGACCTCATTGTGCGCAGTATGTTTATCTTGACTGCGAAGTTTCCTTTATAAACTGGCTCGTATTTTGACAATAGCTTGAAAATAAGTTTGAGAGAATTTATCTCGCTGCGGTTTCATGGAAACATGGAAACTTTCAGGAACGGACGCAGTTTCGAAATTTATGTAAAATGTTGAAATACTTTCATCCTAAATCAGTTTAACGTTTCAAACAATAAAATAAAAATCAGGTATTTCCCTCAAAATAAAACACTATACTGAACTAAAGTAACTCACACTCATAATTTATATAAATAAATATATTATATGCATATAATAAAATAAAAGTTAGTTAATAAACGGATTGTTAATTTTTTTTTTCATTGAATTTGATACACTTCATTCAAAAGCTCACAGAGTAATCACAAAATTTTAAAGCCGTTTTTGGAGGAAATTGCATCTTAACTTTTAATAGTCTTTTTACGACTGTAATAATAAAGTTGTAATAAAAAGACGACTTTTGCAACTTTACGAGAGCACGTACTATTTTCATTTTTAATGTTTGAGATTAAAATGTCAGGACGCTTGTAGCAAGCACAGTCACTTTTAACGAATATTCTTCAATCAATCTACGAGACAGGCGGCAATGTAATTAAAAAAGTAGCAGAGTAATGGAATAACTAAATCAAAACGAGGTAAGGGAAATAAATTAACTCTAATCAAATTGCGATGCTAAATTATAACTGACCTCACCGCCAAAGTAAGGAAAGCAATTAACTTTGCTGGAGCTTTCGCATCTGGTCCAGGATAGGATATATCATCATACACAAAAATTAATAGAACTATGTAATTAATTAGCACATTTTAACGTATTTATTTTTATTGTAATTCTAAGTAAGCGTTTATTTCGGAATCATCTGTTGAATTCGAATTGACGCTACGATTTCTGTTACGTTCATTTTAATTCCCGTCTGAATTCTGCAAGAGTTTGTCAGGTGAGCCTCTGGAACTTTGTAAATTGAAAAGTTTTCCTTTGCGAGTGTTATTTTCGTTTATTTTTCGCAAGTCTACGTGTTTTATATTTTTCTTGTTTCGTCTAAAAAAAGTAAAACATTTATCTAGGAAGTAGACAAGTAAATCACGTAATAGAATCAGACTTTTAAGATTAGATTTTAAGGATTAGATTTAGACGTTTTCCGCATTACTTCTAGTAATGGACAACATTGTAGCCGGGGAGCTAGCGACGTTGAAACATGCTGAATTTTTTATTGGAAAATTCGAGTTCCTAGGTGTTATAAAATCGGTTTCAATCACTGGCGTGAGAGTCTGGCTGACGAACCCGGTTGCGTATCTAAGGGGCGGGTGACGAAATACATTACAATATCAAAGATCTTCCTTTTTTAATTCAATGTCTATTGTCAGTGGTAATCATATTGCCAGACTATTTTGAACTTGCTATGACTATCCAAGACTGATGTAAAGTTGTAGCACACTGGAGTATACAGACTATCTGGTTATCAATAGCTACTTAGATTTTCCTTTTTTGCGATTATAAGATATCAAAAATTATAGACACAAAAAAACTTCTTATTGAATTCCTCTTTCAAAAAAGTAATTAATTAAAGTTATCTTCCTAACCTCAAAAAAGTTATTGCAAGACGTGTAGCTTAGCTACCCACTGCAAACTACTAAAAATGTATCTAGAAATGTCATCTAACTTCCCATGGGCCCTCATATCAAATATCATCCAAATTCGTTCAAGCGTTATTTTTTTTTTTAAAGAACTTTGAATTAGAATACTGGCTTGACGAAGCAATGGGTAAATAAAATTCACGTATTTTAGCGACTGCCTGAATGTCTTTTTTACGATATGTTGACGTGAAAACAACCGAATATACAGCGTGTTACAGGACTACTGTCATTTATTGAAACCACAAATAGTACTCATGAAAACAAGAAAAAAAAGTTATATAATCAAGGGTGCACTATTAACAATAACGGCGTAAATGATGAATACTTGTTCATCCAAAAATTGTTCGGTTGTCACTGGTATCGAATGGAAGCTGTGCGAATCGGTTATTACAAATCCCGCCATATACTCATAAATTTTGATACGATGTTAGGGTAGGTCTGATTGGAGCACTTAAACAAGCAGCCTTCAGTTCGCAATTTGGGTACATAAGTGTCGGGCGCATAGTTTCGCATTCTCGGTATCGTGCAGTGTGTGAGTTTTACCTGAAGAATTTTTAATTTGTTTTTGCGAAATAAATTTTTATTTTTTGTCATTTATATAAATAAATTTTGTGTAAAAACAACGAGAAAAATTATTTTATCATGGCTCACGTATTTACAAACGAAGAATTAATGGATATGGTGCTTTGCTGCGGTGAAGCCGGACAAAGTGCTGCTATCGCAGCTCGTTTGTATACCAAAAGTTTCCTGGTAGGGTAGTGCCGACCCCCAGAGTATTTGTGGTAGTAGTGCAACGGGATGGTGTATTGGAGATTTGAAACCTCGTCCTGGGCGAAACGGAGGTGGACAACAATTTGTCCGTGTATTGGATACAGAAGAAGCAATCCTCGACATGGTGACTGAAAATCTTTCCGCAAGCACCCGGGAAATCGCACGTCATTTGTCTGCATCAAATCGCGTTGTGTGGCGTCCATTACGAGAAGCACAGTTGTACCCTTACCATGTGCAGAGAGTGCAGGCAATGATTGCAACGGATTATCCCCTTCGACAGACATTTTGTAATTGGTTGTTGTAACGCCATCAAGAAAATTCAGCTTTTCCAACGAGTGTGTTATGCACTGATGAGGTTACCATTACGCGGAACGGCGTATTAAATTTCCGAAATACACGTGTGGGCGATGGAAAACCCACACGTTACGCGACGTACTAATTTCCAACAACGGTTTTCCATAGATTTATGTGCAGGAATTGTTAATAACATGCTCATTGGACCGTACGAATTACCAACTCGTTTATCTGGGGCAGACTATCTTCAATTTTTGCAGAATGTTTTTCCAGAACTTTGAGAAGATGTACCGTTAGACATCCGGCAAAACATGGGGTTACTATTGGATGGTGCTTAACACACTGTGTTTCCAGATCGTTGGATAGATCGCGAAAGTGATAGCACTTTCGCGACCTTGCCCTCCTCGTAGTCCTGATTTAAATCCTTTAGACTTTTTTTTATGGGGGTGCCTAAAGCAGCGTGTTTATGCAACAGAAATAAATACTATTGAGGATTTACGTCAGCGAATTCATGACTGTGGTATGGAATTATGGAACAATTTTCCCGAATAACTGAAAACTGGCTACATCGAGCAGAATTATGTTTCATAAACGGTGGGCAACATTTCTAACATCTTTTGTAATATTTGAAGGTACGTAAAACAGTTGATACCTAAATGCGTTTCTATCATTTAAGAAATAATAATAATAAAATCATTTCATATTTTTTCAACGGTTACACATTACCGACCTTGGCCTTTATTGCATCTATCCAGCCGATTACTTGGGTTTAATGCCCTCGAATTTTATTGTTTTATGAACGGTCCGAAGACAAACTGAATTGCATGAACACCGTAAAATGAATCAGAGGTTTTAAAACAGTGGAACTTTTTGATGTGACGCATGTCAGTTTTTCAATTTTTAGCTAGATTTTTGCGATTTGCAGATTGAATCCATTTTATGCTAAGGAATGTACAGTGTTACTAAATGACAGCAATGTTATAACACCCTGTATATCTAGGGTATACAATAATATATAAATAATATACAAAAAGAAACATACTTGAAATTATAATGTGAATGTGAGTGCGCAACCTTACAACTTTATATCAATCTTGCGTAGTCATAGCAAGTTCAAAATGGTCTGGCAATATGATTACAATATTACTAATGGCAATAGATATTCAATTAAAAAAGGAAGATCTTTGATATTGTAATGTTTACTTAACCTCTTTCTAGGGAAGTTTCGCCACCTGCCCCTTAGACACGCAAACGGGTTCATTAGCCGTCAGTGTCTGAGACCAATTTTGTAGCAAGGGGGAACTTGAATTTTCCATTAATAAATTCTATAGGTTTCAACGTTGCTAGCTCCTAGACTATTGCTTCATAGATTAGGAAATTCAGGCTACTAGAACGAAATCAATATATTATGTGTCAACGAAGGGAAACCAAATGGATGCAAACAAAGAGGAAAAACAGCAAATCGGGATCAGATCAGAAGAAGACAGGATACTCAGTTTTGTGAAAGTTAAGTTAGGAGTTACGAAGGCGAAAATAAGAAAACTGACAAAAAATGACTAAAAGGAACTAAAGCCACACACGAGGAAATACCGAAAAGGAATTGAAAAAGTGTTACAATTAACTCCAGAGCTTTTAAATGTATACTTTTCTAAATCTAATTTTTCTGAATTGACGAATTGAAAACTAAAGAGAGCCATCTATTGTAAGTTAGCTCTTCTAACACCATTGAGCCAGTCCGTTGGCTTTTACTCTGTATTTCGAATCATATTAGTGACATTCATTACAAAAAAAGCCATTTATTTACAGACCAACAGCTCTGATAAGCCAAGTTATTAGAATGTAATCGCTTAACATGATCACCCCCTAATGACTGTCAGCTCGATTGATGCGATCAAAAACACCCTTGGGTCACGTCACATTTTATTTGTTGTCAAGAGTCGTAACCAACATACGCGCGACACACGAAAAAATATGTGCTCACGTTTGTACATATATTTTTTTTATTGTTTTTGGTTGGCCATAAAATTTCAAGTTTAGTTTAAGCTTAATGAAAACGTATTTAATCGATAAATAGGCTGTTTTGCTGATAACTTGCAATATTCCACTCAATTCAAGTGTAACAACTCAAATTAATACAAAAATGTACAATTCTTTAAGGCGGCTGTATGCATAGGATAAACGTATTTCCTTTATTCGTAGAGACATCAACTTAAAATTTATTGAAAACTCCTTCTCTCATAGATTTCCCTATTTTTTCAGTCATCAAATTTTGGATCTTAATTTAGACATACATGTATCTTAGTTCAAAGAGTGAAGAAAACCCAAGTATTTTCCACTTTCTTCTATTTTCAGTTTTTTTTTTCCTGTTGATTACATTTAGCTCTTGAATGCCCTCTTATCTTTCTACTTTTCTCATTTACATTCTATGTGTGTTCGCAAATTGCTTTTCCGTGTAGAATTGCCAACTCTTCGTTTGATTTTCTTTATCGTCCATCGCCGAAGTTATTTCCCCTGAATCATTTTCCTTCTTTATGGTGACTTAATGGACGTTTTTAATCTAGTCACTAGTAACATGGATAAATTTATTGCAACTCAGTACAGTTGGTCTAATAACTGCTTCGTTTGTCCTAAGCTTCCCAAGAATTAATGTATAAGTTAAGATACAAGTGATACCCCAACAGTCAAGATTCCATTAAACATATAAATATTTGACATTTTCTGGATAATACTAATTCCTTAGGGATACAAACTATTACCTCAAAAGTTAAGTCTCTCTCTTTCCGTGGATAATATTAACTCCTTAAAGATAGAAATAAATACCCCAAGGATTGAAATGCATTTACAGACAACATTAACACTTCTTAAAGTTAAACGTCCTAACTCTGTTTATTTTAACATCAGAAACGCGAGAGAACGTTAAAAAGGAGCTAAAAAAGTGTTAAGAATTAACTCCTGAAAAAAAATGCTGAAATCGCATAAGATCCAAAGGACAGTCAAGCCACGGATATTTAGAACGGTAATAGAGCGGCAGAGATGGGGAAAATCTTAAAGGAAACCTTTGGAGGGATCAAAGGTATGGAGAAGAAAACAAATCGGAAAGTGGCTTTGTATGCATGTGGCAAACCCGAAATTACATTACTTGTCAAAGCACAAAGAGTGAAGTGGCTGAAGATGACGGAAAATAGTTGGAGGAAAAGAGATGACGGGAACACCACGGTGGCAGACGCGATCAAGGAAGATCTGGAGAAAAAATAGGAATCCAGAATCGGCAACACAAGGCAAAGGGAAAATTCGAAGCCTTGGGTTTACAAGACCTGCAGATTTACAATAAATATGTCCGCTCTGAATTGTAAAATGATTTAAAGTGATCAGTTTTATAGCACAGAAGCAAGAAATCGGCTAGCAGAAATTTAATCTTGAAAATTGCCAAGAAATTATTAAAAACGTAGTGGAAAGTTACAGAAGCGAATTTAATAGTATTATAGGAAACAGGGAGTGTGATCAATGTAATTAATGCTCACCAGCTTGACGTGCTTCTTTACAGGCTTCGTACATCCCCTGGCGCACTTCGGGGTAGTCATCAGCGATGGTTTCGCCAACTGTAACGAAACGTTCCACTGCGACATTAACGGCTTGGCCGACTCGTGCGACCGCCGACGACCGCAGTGGACCCACACTGCCATGTGTTTCTACTAAAGATGAAATCTAGAAGAAAAAAAAAATGGAATTTTTCATTATATGAATGTCACGAGAGTCTACAATGAAATATCTACATTATGTAATATTATGGCGCACATATTTAACGCCCCGACACAAAATACATTTCAACCCCTTATAAAGCACACAATTATTAAATATTTTGAATGTCAACGGTTTACAAAAGTTTTTAGTGCCAAGTATAAATGCAGTTTCCACATCAACTTCAAAAGAGTCCAGCTTGTGACGCAAAAGCGTGCACTTTTTAATAATAGAATACTTTCAATGAAATATTACAAGCACAGAGTCAAGAACACAATACAGGACATAAAATGTAACGGCTTACTTCGCGTCGTGTATGTGGAGGCAACATTGTGAAGCAAATTGCGTTCCAAGCCACTGCACTCTTTATTCTCCTCTTGCACATTCACCATCTCCTGGAATATTATACTTATGCGTCGATCTTTCTCTGTGCAACATGAAAGGCATATTTTCAGTGAAAATGAGCTGTGGCGCATTGTTAGAATATTGTCGCATATCAAAGTATGTACTTACATAATATAAACCATAAGTCAGACATTAATTTAATTTTTTTTTCTTTTAATAAAGTTATTTATTATAATTTTTAAAAACAGAAAAGTTTAAGACGTTAAAAAAATATAGAATGTATTCTATTCCATTTTTTTTATAAATTAATGATGATAGGCTTTGTCAATTCAGCTGATCTTCCACAGCCTATTTAAAGATCTTCTTGGGGGTGAGGGTAACATAAACCAAAATGATTTCTTTTATGATGTGCGCGTTTCATCTTTGTTTCCTCCCCGACCCCCTTTAAAAGATAGATTATGTTTAGAGTCAATAAAATCCGATTTATTTTTTGTTTACTCCATCTCCCCACCGGCCCGTAAAATCTCCAGATTTATTTGCACGGTTATGTCTTCGGGGGGAAGAACGACCACGTAAAATCCACATGAAAGTAAGCGCTGCGACATTGCAGATTAAAAGAGGAAGGTGGTGACTTGCGATTGAATATAAAAAGTCACGAAGATCCCCCGAGAAATTAGTTTACTGCGCCTACAAGGGGGGGACCATAATGGATGTTCGCTTTCACCAACGGTGCTCGACGACAGTGATCTTTAACATGCGTATACATGACAGGGCCAGCAATATTTTTACAAGACGTGACACATTTGTCAGCGACTCTTTCTAACTGCTGTCGCAGACTTAAATTTACGACGGGCCGACAAAGTTGTCGGTCCACTAATAATAAAATTCATTTCACAAAAGCGCACGTAGCAAAATGAAAACGCTTTCGAAAAGTCTTCTAATAGAAATCCTTAAGAATTATAAATTACACCCTTCACGGTGAGTAGGTGAGAGGAAAAAAATCTAATGATAAACTTTTAAAGATTAATTAATCAATTTGATTAATAGTCGCCCGAGTAAAAAAAACCCAGGGACTAGTTTTCGCAGCAAAAAATACTCCCCAAAAATTAGAATAATTCATCACGTGACGTCAGGTTTACGGCCGCCTGATTTTATCATGCCAACAGGCGGTTTCATGTGGCGAATAAAAGAAAATTAATAGAGATGGAGATTGCATACTTGATAATAGCATTCCCTAGGAAAATGCTTATCTAGATAAGAGATTGCGCAAGGGCGGTCGATTCCTGACAAATCCATTAGCCGACACTGAATCTGACGTTTCATTTCTGAAACTTCATGAAAGATTCGATCCCCGTAAAAAGCAAGCAGCGCGCGTCCCAGTTTAAACACAAATTTGACGGTCGATGATGAATGGTTTTAATTTGTACGATCCTAATTGCATTCCATTGTCTCGTTATATAATAGTTCTTTAATTAAAACGTTACGCAAAAATAAACACGAATAAAATTTTAAACGCTCATCCCTTATTGGGGATTTATGAAATCATCTATATACCCATTATTAAAATGAGATAGATCCTGACACATATCGGTAATGGGAAAGTTTGATGCAACTCTTCCACGAGAAAGGCCCATTATACTTTAAATCTCCCTTAACTAACCTCTCGGAGATCAAGGCAAAATAAATTTGCCTCCGATCCCAAAATCTCTGCTGCCTTCGAAATTCGATTTGCGTGAAGACACGTCTCAGACAAACAGTTTCCATCACGGTATGTAAATAACGTGTGTTACTTCAATATTCAAGGAGATAAGAATGTTTGGCCAGGAATTTCAAATTTCCTTCTTCCGAAAAAGTTATTTATTATCGAGCTTATATTTTCAGTTCAGAAAGTTATAAAGTTATAATGTGAAAAATAAACCAGGTCTGCGGTGGGCTTTAATCCGATTTGCACGTGATTGCCGGGTTCGCATTTACGAATTTGTCGCACATTCGAGTTAAACGTTTCAGGGATTTACAAGATTACACAGATCACGACCACGTTCGCCCCTATTTCATCTTTTATTGCTCCGGGGAATTCGCATTTCGAATTTAACAATTTCGACGTTTTCTTTCAAAACCTCATAAATTAGTGCGTAGAGGATTGTGTTTATTTTTATCCACGGAAAAGCGTAACTTTACGTCGATTTCAATGCAAGAAAAGTGTAAGCAAGGAACGTATTTATAACTTAACACTTACGGACTTAATTATAAAAATCACGAAGGAAAATAAAAGTAATTTAAAGAGCGTAAAGGTTTTGCAATAAATTATTTAAATTGGCATATGGATTGATGTAGCGCAGAAAATAGTAACCTCATTCGATAAAAACTATAACGTACAATGTAATAATAATTTAATTGGCATATAAATCAAACTTTATGCTAAACAGTCTCACAACACGGCAATATCTGGCAAGCAACAGGCAATATATAAAGAATAGTGTAATGTAACGGTTCACGATAACGGCATCCAACACTAAAATATTCAGATAAAATCATAGTTCATATGGATACCAAAACAAAAGTGATTGGGTGAAAAGTAGCATAAAAGAACTACTCAAAAAATTGAGTAATCTGACAGCAGATGTTTTTTATAGTATTAGATTATTCAGATTATTTCGTAAATAAAAAAACACCTAACGATACTTATTTGAATGCAAACTATGTTGCTATTGCTGAAAAACAATTTTTAGTTAAGAATAAAGAGGAGACTGATTAAAAGATACAATCGTCATCACCAGACTGACACACACACATACTAGTCTCAAAGCAGTTCCGATGTACAACTTTGTGGAGGATTTGCAGTTCTTTTAAGGCACCTCCAAAGTTTTCAGACCAGAAGCAAATCTATTTTGGCCTATTTAATAACGTGTACAGTTTCATTTGTTTGACAACAAGAATCAGAATTATATACATATGGAATCGTTTAAAACCAAGTACGAATGCGATATACGAAGGATTAGAAAATTATTTTTTACATTAGATTTAAATTCGCGTTGTCACGAAAACATTGTTTTTGTATGAAGCATTTCAAGTTTTTTTTTAACACAGCTTAGAAAAACAGGCAACGTTAAATTAGGGCGGAATTTAAAAAAAATACACGGTGTCGAATGTATCTAAGCGACATTAATTAATTAATGTATGTACAGAGCTCGCGAATAAATTAAAATACGCAAGTGAAGTGTTCGTAAATATTAGTTTGGTGTATGTAAAATCGTAAGAAATAGAACAGATTATTAATTTCATCGTTAATAAACAATTTAGAACTTGTTTTTAAATAACAATAATAATTATTATGCCTTCATTTAGTTATCTTGTGATTTGCCTCTAAACAAATGGCCATTCACTGGAACCTAAATTATATTAAACTCAACTAAACAACAAACACTCACTATTGTTGCAATAAACAAATTATTAATAAAGAATTTTAATTTGAGCAGCGTTCATTTTAATTTACTTATAAACATAAGTACAGTGAACTTGCTTATAACGAGCACGGTTTTAAAGAGAATTCGTATATAACGAGGAAATTGAAAAGTCTCGTATTTATACGTATATTTTTCCCTTTACAAGAAACAGTTGTAATAACTGTGGAGTCCTCGTTATACCCGAGTTGTACTGCAATTAGCTACGAACATACAAAGAACCCAAAAGCGTTCATAGTTTTTTTATTTATTTAAAACTAAAGAAAAAGGTTACGCCCTGACACTAAAGAAATTTCATGTCTTTAAACAGTTATGTACGTTATTGAAGTATAAACAAATAAATTTGTCAATAACGAATAAGATAGAGATATGCATGTAAGTTGCGCTCAAAAAATTTCGGATATCACTGTCATTTCAGATTTAAAAGTTGGAAAATCCCTGTACATATACGTCAAACGAATGACAGCGATCCGAAATTTTTTTTCCGCAACTGTACCATCACCTGCATAGAAATCTGGTACAGTCAGATTTACACTAATTGATTTGGGCTGCAATATGACAACTTCAAACAAATTCCAAATTTCAAGTCAAAGTGCCACAGCTAAACGATTTAGAATCTTCATCCGTTATAGCGAAAACGTGTATTAAGGTGTTCGAAAAGTTCACGTTTTGGAGTACTAATGTATCAAAATAGATTTGCATATTTTCAGGGGCCCCGCAAGCATGTGTGCAAAGCGTGCAGTGCATGCGGGCGGCAATCCAAAGGATAGCAAAAAACCTCTTGGCCACTGTATTTTTTTCAACAAAAAAATTAACTGTATTTAACGAAAATTGTAATAAATAAATAAAAAAATTATATTATCTTAAAATGTGTAAACAATTTTATTTATTTTTTTAACTTTTAACTTTTTTATTTATTTTAACTTAACTTGTGTCGCAACGCGTCGGTCACTTTTATGTTGAATTTTCCTGTTGATTCTTGAAAAAATGCAAGCCTATAAAATATTTCGTTAGTACTTACATACCGCTGTTTACTGAAATTCAGAGCTAAGTTTGATGCAACAAATTCTTTTAACTTGTGTTTTAGTGAAGTTGCTTTTATATGAATTACCGATAATTTTAATTTAAGTAAAATGGTAAGTATTCTTAGTTTCATTATTATATTTTTTAAAGCGAACGTTAAAGTGTTCTTTGTCCAACTCAAAACAGTCGATAAAACGGAATTTTAACAGCAAGGGTAGATAAAGTACTTTAATTTTGTTATTTGAATTAATAAATATTACAACTTAACCATAGCAACAATCCACACTAGTTACTGGGATCATGATCATGCAACGCGATTTTACACATGATTGCTCTTTTTATTTTTCTGCGAAATTGTTTAAATTTTGTCTTTAACGTTCTTTAAAAATAGAATGTTACATGTTAATTATCGACTCGTTTAACGTTTTCACTCATCGATCAAAATCAATTTTACCGTCTTGTATAACAAATAACTATTTATTTAACTTTGATAAGATAAATTGCCTAGTATTCTGACAGCACGATGTTGCAAACCAAAAATGCGATTCATCGAGGACCCCAACAGAGAAGAGCATAAGACATCAGCGAAAATATTAAAGAAAAATAACATTGATCTAAGTGTATCCAAATTTATAATTGGTTTTAAAGTTCTTAAAAGAACTTAATATTCAAACGTGAATTCATCAATGCATCGTTTAAAAGATCAATATTTGGTTCAGCTGAGAGAATATTTGTGTAATCAGCGTACTGCACAAAAACTGCACCGGGTTCCGCGCGACTCAAATCATTCACGAATAAAATGAACAAAACCGAGTCCAGTACAGATCCCTGCGGCACGCCAATGTTGACACTTCGCGGTGACGATTGCTTTTGATTGTTTCCGATTTGTTAGGTAAGATTTAATTAACGAGAGACTATCAGGTTTAAAATTATATAACTTCAATTTATTTAAGAGCAAATAATGAGAAACATAGTCAAATGCTTTTGACAGGTCACATAGCAAAGCACCGCATTGTTTCTTGCTTTCAAAATTATTATTTAGGAATTTTGTGAGATCTATAATTGCATCCGTAGTGTTTTTTCCCTTTCGAAACCCAAACTGCGAGTTAGAGAAAATATTATTTCTTTCACAAAAAGTCAACAATTTGATTTCTTAGAACAATTTCATAGATTTTACCAACTGCTGGAATTAAAGATCGACCTGAAATCTTTCAGGGACTCCGCCGATCCCACCCTTAGGAATGGGCACTACACGACTAATTTTTAGTATATCGGGAAAAGTGTTTGTCCTAATAGCCTTATTTATTAGTTTAGTTAATGTGAACTATAATTATGTTTTTCATGTATTTGAGCATTTTTGTATTTATGCAGTAGTAGTCAAAGCTATTGGTCTTTTTTAAAGTTATACATTTCTTTACATACTACATTCTTTGGATGTTGTTTCTTAATATTACAAAGAAAATCTAAAAATTCGCGTTCTTTTTTGACATTTTTATCAAGCGGTGTAATGTTTTGTTTTTATTAATTCTCGTCCTAGTTGAGACAGGAAAGGCAGATAGGACTCTATTATGCAAGATGTTCAAAAATTTTTCAAATTTATGATTAATATCATTAAAATCATCTATAAAACACCAATCAATATTCTCAAGATGTTTAAATAAAGTACACAGACCATGTTTAGTTGTAGGTCGAACACTTACCTTCTCAGCAGGTTTCTTTTTCTCAACAATACATCTAAAGTCAATAATTATACCTAAATGATCAGCTATATGCCAGTTCTATATACAAATGCGTCAAAATCAGCTTTAAAAAATATTAGTAAAAATATTATCTAGGCAATTTTCATCCCTGGTATTATTATGGATGACATGGAATAAGTTATGTGAGATCATAACCTGTCTCAACTAGGACGAGAATTAATAAAAACAAAACATTACACCGCTTGATAAAAATGTCAGAAAAGAACGCGAATTTTTAGATTTTCTTTATAATATTAAGAAATCTATCTATGATCATTACTTACATTAAATTTTACATTAAAATCGTCGTTAATAATTATGTTTTGACATCAATACATCAAGTAATTTAGAACATATTTCATCAAACCTATCGAAATTCCCGTTGGGGGATCTATATATAGTCACTATTGCATTCTTTATTTGGATAGCAATAATTTCACAATCCTTCTCTGTAGACAAGGAAGAAATGTCCAGTAAATTAGTATGTTGTAGTTCCACTTGAAGGCTTCCGCGGCCGTCGTCCATTGTTGAATTCTTGGCTTCCGGTTGGAATCGCGTTAGCAGCAACAAGACCAACAGCAGCAGCAGTAGCAGCATCACCACCAGCAGCAGCCCTGAGGAAGTTCTTCTGCAACGAAGAACGAAACGTCGGCAGTGAAGAAATCCGAGACACGCGGTTCCAACCGGAAGTCAAGAATTCAACAATGTTGTAGTTCCTTCTGGACAAGACTAAGCACCCCTCCACGGGATCTACAGAAACCGTGTGTAATGAAACCTTCAAAATTAAGAGCCTCTAGTTCTATATTACCACACCAATGGTCACTTATGTTTAAGATATCCAGCTTTTCATTATAGAGTAATTCTGCAATTTGTTCCATTTTATTCTTTATGCCTTGGACATTTATATGCGCGTACCTAAAAACCTTGTCAATACACTGTACGATTTTGACAGAAACATTGTAATGGACGCTTTCATTACAATCACTTATTTATCTATTCGTTTTAATGTTGCTACCGGAAAATTTGAGGAATTAAGATACTGTTGCGTAAGAGGAGACACTGAACGTATATCCAAGACCGGATGACCTTCATTACAACTTCCTCCTTTTGCAACATCTAGGGCTGTTATATAGATGAGATTGTTTCTTTCCTTGTGACTGTTGGATGTAATACTCGAGGCAATTCTTGAAAAAATTTTTATCTTGTCCTGGAATGTTAAATGAAGTCCATATTTGTTGAAATTCTTTCCAACAACAAGCTTATTAATGTCTTGAAAGCTTATGAAGCGTAAATTAGTTTTGTTAAGATTTTTGTCAAGATACAAGTTCATACCAAACATAAATCTATTCTTCTCAGGTTTTTGGTAACAGTAAGGGATTGATAAAACAATTACATTAGTTAAAAAAAACTGAACACTTATGGCACAGTCAATTAATTTTTGGTTTTTTTTTCATTCTTAAAAAAGGAAAAAAACCTACGGGTGCAGAATTTCGACAATAAAAAAAAATGAAGCAACAAGAAAGAGAAAAAATGGCTAATAGTTTGAACAGATTTTTGGAAAATCAGAACAAAACAGTTGAAAATACTACATCCGAGTCGATTAATAATCGTACACAAAATTTTTTTGTCGATGTCGATACGATATCACTATCCGTGTCAACGCCGCGGTCATCATTACATTCCAAAGAACATTTTTAAACGGAGAAAGGATCAGCAATATCAAACAATTCACTCATCTATAAAAATTCCGATTTTGAAGATGTTGAAACGACGGCTCAAACTAATACCGAAATAAATGAATGGGAAGGGCTTATGGCCTGACTTAATAAGAAATGAAATTTCAAGAATTCTGGTGGAACGGAGACTTGTAGAGATAAAAGAACATAATTTTCCTGTTAACGAAAAGATAAGAAAATTTTCCACTAAATATTTTGTCAGGCAACTCTTCAATGGGGAACAAATAGTAAGAGAATGGCTTCTTTATTCGATATTAAAAAACTCAATATTTTGTTTCTGTTGTAAAATTTTTGGGAAACATTCAACTTCAAATAATTTTTCTGATTCAAAAGGGTTCTTCGATTGGCAATATTTATCTTTGGCTTTAAAATGTCATGAAACTAGTACCTCAGGTAATACTTGTATAAAAAACCTAAAGCCTTTAAGCGAAACTAGATGGTCAAATAGAATTGACGCGATAAAACCTTTAAGACTTCATTTGGAATCGATAAATAACGCCCTTTAAGAAATTTCAGGGGATTTTTCTTTAATTGCGATATAACACATAAAGCGAGTTCATTAGTAACAAATAATCAAAATTTTAAATTTATAACTTCTGTCATTATTTGGAACGACGTTTTATTGAAAATTAACGTTTTATGCAAAATGTTACAAAATCCAGCTACTAATATTAAAACTTCGTTAGATTATTTGGGTAACTTAGTGAGTTATTTTAAAAATTATCGTATTCATAATTTTGAGAAAATTCTAACCAAAACGGCAGAAGTAGCTTTAAATGTAGATATAGAAACTACTTTTCGACTTTTTTTTTTCTAATATTAATAACAATACATATAAATAATAAAAACCTTTTAAACCAACATATTTAGTTTGATTAATAATTTACCGTTTAAAGGATTTCATACTTTTTGCCTATACCAACTCGTTAGAGGGCATCAAAATATGGATTGGAACGTGGGCAGCTTTTGATCTCGCGGGGGCCCTGCATGTTTAGAGTTTGTATTAAAAAAATCAATCTTTCATTTAAAAAAATATAAACAAAAAATTCGTTAATTACAAAATGTTTAAATTAAACAAAATTTACATTATATGTTTTATTTTCTAATATTCAATATAACAGCTATTCCCAATTCTTTATTTGCATTTGATAAAAGCTACGAATTTTTCTCCAAAGTTAAATAATTCGGCTCTTATTAGACGTTGTTTGCATATTTTCTGTTTTGAAAAAGCTTCCCAGATGTGGACCGGGGCTAAAGCGAAACGTGCCTGATAGAGGTTGTGCTTTGCGTCCACTATCCACAGTCACCAGTTTAATTACTTATTAAAGGATAGATAAGTGAAATACCACGTACACGATACACGGAGATTTTCATTCGTTGAAAAATACAAGGTAAACAAATCTCGCGCGGAAGTAATTCGGTCCAGGAAAAACACTTGGTAACTGCTCTGGAAAATGCAACGCACTTCAAATAAAAGGTCGCTAATTTAACACCAGTTTTACTCTATACTAATTTACTTTAAAGTAATGTCCGTAAAACTAGTGCCGCTGTGATTTTACAAAATTTGGTTTGGATGGGCGCCATAAAGCACTACGACGATAACACCAGATGCAAGGCATTCGTCAATTCCCGAAAAATCAGGCCCAAAATGACCACTACCATTACTATTTGCTCCATAATTAAAAATAAAATATATACAATTTTAAATACCAAACAAAAAGAAATTATATTAACGTGAAAATGGTCTAAACAGACGTCATAATATTTATTATAGGACTAACTCAAACCGAGTTATGATTACAGAGTTTAAGCAGGCACTGAGAACTGATTTACTGTTGTGTTGAAACTTGATAAAGTGTCTAAAAGCATTTAGAAAGACCAATGTTCACGTTTTAGAATATTAAACACCAGTCTCGTTCACATTTTAGAACATGCAGAGTATCCAAACCAGACGTTCTCGTTCATGTTATGGGACGTTCACGTTATAGAGATTTCACTGTAGCTTATGGACGACATTGACCGAGTGACCGTGAATTTTGCTGGAACTTCATTGTCTTACGATATGTTTATAAAAACTCCTAACGCATGTTTATCTCATGAACAAGCTTAGGTTTTTACACGCAACTGGGGTAGGTCCATTTTTTTGAAGCTATTAATTTTATTAATTCTCTAATGTGATGAAGAACTTAGTTACAATAATAAAAATCTGGAGTTAATTGTAACACTTTTTCAATTCCTTTTTCGTGTTCCTTCGCGTCCATCCGTTTCTGGTGTTAACATAAACGAAATTAGGGGGTTTAACTTTAAAAAGTGTTAATCAACTTTAATCCTTGCGGTAGTTATTTCTGTCTATCAAGGAGTTAATATTATCCCGGAAAAGAGAAATACTTAACTTCTGAGGTAGTAGTTTGTTTCCAAAGGAATTAGTATTATCCAGAAAATGTTACGCATTTCTATCCTTAAAGAAATTAGTATTATCCAGAAAATGAAAGTATCTTTACTGTTACGGCAGTCACTTGTATTTTAACTTATATTTTATCCACTCTAAACAGAGGAATACACTTTTCTTAATGCTGTATCCTTTATACCTCGTTGTTTTGTGTGGAAATAATTGAATTCCTTATTGCAGTAAAACATTAAGCTTATCTGGAGGAAGTGGTATAAGTATGTTCATAAAACCTCGCCAATATTCCCCGGTAAATAAAGTCTGCATCATCTATGGCGTCATTTGTTTTTATATCATTATTCTTTACCCACTTTTTGTTGCTATATTATATTTAATGCACAAATAAAATGTTATTTCCATTCTAAAACAAACATTCACCGTAGTTGGTAAGCATACTAGTCATAATTTGTAATGAGAACGACGATCAACCCCTTACCTCATATACCACAGTTTATCAATAGACCGAAAATTTATCTCCTACTTATTGTATTAACAAATTATTCTTGTTGAAGTAAAATTATTTCACCTTTTCTTTTAATATTTATTTTTAGACGTACTTTAAATTTGGTAAGCCTTACAACTATTGTAACACCGATTAGGAGGATAACAATTTACCCCAAGGACTTGTATGTATGTATACTGTTAATAAGTGAAACTTAATCGATTTCTCTAATCAATAATTTTCACCTGCGAACATTAACACGTAATTTGATTAAATTAGCCATAAAGTACACACAATATATGAGGCTCCGGCGTTGTTTCCCATTTTCACATGAAATGTATGTTGTTGTGTTCCCTATAGACCTCGATGACACTAATCGAGAAAGTTATACGAGGTGATAAAACTGTTTAAAGCAATTTCACGGGCGATAATTTAGTTAAACTTGCAAGGAGGAAAATTGAAGCGCTAAATCAACCGAGCAATTGTTTCACGTTTAAAGCACATCGCATGTCAGAGGGATGTAATTTCGACTGTAATTAAGAGCTCGAAATCGTAGTAAAGTGAAAGGAGATGGTTACCTAAGAATACCAAATTTATTAAGTTATAAATTAATTTATATTTGTGCTTCTAATCACGTAAATTTAGTAACCAATTTAGAACTTTCTGTTTTATGTTACTGAAATTTCTATGTTAGGTAAGTGAACATTTTTAATTTGAATTTTCTCTACCCTAATGTGTGCGAGGATTTACGATGAAAATGGAACCACCCATTATAAATTTAACTGTCATCAAGAAGATCAATTATGTATGACAATATAACAAGCTCCACTTCCATCATCCATCACACACAATTCCGAACTGACGACCCAGAACTCAATCTCTGCAGTGAAATGTGTGTTCTTTTTTTTTAAATTCGTTCGATACGTGTGACACTGAGCTTTTTCCACACACACACACACACATCCGACAGTGCAATCCATTTAATGCGTGTGACGCGAACCTCTTTTGACATCTGCCGTTGCACAATTGTATATGACATGATAGATGTATTATGTAATTTCTCACACTACGTTGTTCAAATTAAACAAATATTTCAAGTCCTATGTCATCCTATTCTCCTTATGTAATCCAACTCTTTCATGTAATTTCACAGTCTGGCATCAGAATATCACGTTTCGCTTGTAGATACACCACTCACGTCTTCAGGCGTTTATCTCGTAACACAGGAGTTCGTAAGAATGAACACAATTGGATTAAGTTTCTCTACGACGAGTGAATTTGTTTCAGGCAAAAGTAGTGTTGTAAAAAAAAGTAAACGTCAGGAATTAGTAACGAGATATGCATAATAAAAAATATTTTTGATGGTGAACTTAAAAAATAATAAAATGGAAACGAAAACGTCTTTATTGTAAGACACAGGCGTTTCATTCTACCGCATTTGGAAACAGCATACTCTAATTATTTTAGAACCAGTGTGCTTCCAGAGTTTTTTTCCGTACTTAACCTTAATCGTTAGAGTGCTTGAACTTGTCTAAAAAGTTTGCTTCCTATCGATTTATGTCGAAGCCGATTCCTTCCCTTTTTTTAAAGAAATTTGCGGTTTAATACAATTTGTTTTTTCTTACAAATGGAGTGTAATAATTATCATATATATATATATATATATTATATTATATTTGGTTTATTGAAAAATTTAGAAAAACTTACCCCTTTTTTAAATTTCTAAAATCCCAAAAAACAAGAACAGGAATTAATGATAAAAATATGAAAATCTTTTGCAAATTATACAAGAAAGCGATTGCATTCTGATGAGGCCCAATAAGGCCGAAATAATTATCAATATATCTATTAGTCTTTAATAGCCACTTTTACTTGTGGATATCGTTACTATTATCCAAGGATCGGCTCTTTTTTAAAACAGCCTTTTTTTTCTACTCTCTACACACATAATAATCTGGAGTTAATTTTTTTCAACTCCTTTTCGGTGTTCCCTCCCGTTCATACGTTTCTGGTGTTAAAATAAATGGAGTTAGGATGTTTAACTTAACTTAAAGTGTTAATGTTATCTTCCAAAGTGGCCTTTTAATCCTTGCGGTAGTTATTTCTATTTTTCAAGGACTTAATATTATCTAGAAAAAGTGAGATACTTAACTTCTGAGGTACCAGTTTGTGTCCCTAAAGGAATTATTATATTATTATTATTATTATTATTATTATTATTATTATTATTATTATTATTATTATTATTATTATTATTATTATTATTATTATTATTATTATTATTATTATTATTATTATTATTATTATTATTATTATTATTATTATCCAGAAAGTATCAAGCATTTCTAGCCTTAAAGAAGTTAGTATTATCCAGAAAATGAAAGAATCACTACTGTCGAGGCAATCACTTGTATCTTAACTTGTATTTCAACTAAACCAAAGAAAGAAATGCACTTTTTTAATATTGCATCTTTTATCCCTTGTTCTTTTGTGTGGAAATAATTGAACTCCTTATTGCACTAGTGTATCATATTGTTTAAATAGGTGGGTTTTGAATGCACAACACGGAGATTTTTTTAGTTTTTATTTTATGAAAAACTCTCTAGTGACAGATCACAAACATTTTTTTTTCTTCTCAATTGAGTTTTTTAAACATTCTGCTTCGCATCTGTACGCAAAGGATGCACACCGGCCGTGATCAGAATCGTAATTCAATAGTGTTACATTCTCCCCCTAGAATTGGAGGTACGTCCTCGGCTGGCGATTTTACGCTTGGCTCGAGTGCTGTGGCTTGTTTGAGTCAGCTGTTGAGAAGGGTTGGTATTTTTCTTGGGCCGACTTCGCTTACGAATTGCCCAAATTGGAGTAGTTTCAGGTTTATCATTAGGAGTAATAGCAGACACATGATAAACATTAACAGGGACGTTAGGGTTTTCCATGGAAGCAATTTGGTAACTGGTAGGCGAAATCTGTTTGAAGATCAAACCACGAGGGTAAAACCACTTGCGAAATCCAGATCTTCTATCAGCAGCGTAGGGAGAGCCGTGTACGGGTCCTCCATTGGGGCCCGTGACATTGGCGGCTTCGTTGCCTTTCTCTCCCACCACTACGTTAAATTCAACCACTTCTCCGTCTCCCGTTGAACGCACCGCTTTCTTGGGGTTGTTCTTGATAATTGCTGATTGATGGACAAATACTTTGTATCATTTCTGTTGATAAACCCATATCCACCTTTAACGTTAAACCATTTAACGGTGCCGGTAACCTTATTGGCGATAACTTGCTTTTGGTTGGCCGTTTTAGGTTGTTCTGGCGTCTGTTCCGGTTCAGATGTTAACTTAAAAATATTCGCATTTTCATTCAACAAAGCAGTTACTTCTTTCTTCTGTTCTTCACTAAGGTCTTCACGTTCATCACTTCTTAGTGCAAAGTCCATTGTGGAATTCTTGGCTACCGGTTGGAACCGCGTGTCTCGGATTTCTTCACTGCCGACGTTTCGTTCTCCGTTGCAGAAGAACTTCTTCAGGGCTGCTGTTGGTGGTGATGCTGCTACTGCTGCTGCTGTTGGTCTTACTGCTGCTTCGCGTTTGTCGTTGAGACTGATAGGTATGTCCGGTGTCGTGGTATTTATAGGGGCCGGTGGGAGCAGCGGGGTGGAACGGTGGGCAGAGCGGAACGGTATGTCGGTGCGTGACGACAAACGACGGTCTTAAACAGGAGTTTAGCTTATCCTTGTTGGAGTAATTTCTTCACCTTTTTTTGGCACTTATTTTTAGACACATTTTAATCAGGGAAAGATAACAATAACTCTAAATTTGTTAAGCATTACAAGTTTTCAGGTAAAACTTAATGCGTATTGTAACATCGATTAGGCGGATAACAATTTATCCCAAAAAATTTTATGTCTGTATTAACAACTTTGTCCTCTTGAAATAATCCAGGATTTGACATGAAATTTATTAAGAATTAATTCTCTTTCTTTATATCGAAGTGTCCTTTACTAATTCAATCATTTCATCCAGGATAATTCTTAGACATTCAACCTGTTTCAAATTATTTAGAAAATTTTTGCGTGTGATTCTAGCTGGACAAAATTAATAATTTAGAAAATTATGACATTTTAAATGAGATTTTATTTAAAATGCAAACAAAGTGCATTTAATAGTTACAGTACTCATAATTCATCACTGGATGATGAACAACTTTCATCTTCTGTACTTGGCTCTTCGTGTGGTTCTGTTTCTGATGGAGAGGGAGCATTTTTCAGCAATGAAATGACTTCTTTTGGTAGATTATTTTGACATTTTGTCTCTATTGTCCTTTTACTAGTTATTAGTGGATCAGAGGTAATTAGTAACACGTGCAACTGATCTTCATTGGTACTTTTGTGAGATATTTTTCTCATATAATGCTCGCAATCTTTATGTCGAGCTTCTTGAGCTTCCTCGGAGAGCTGACCAATTGGTATTAACACCGCTTTAACAATCTGATTGCCATGAATTAATAACTTATGGACACCTGCTGGCATATAATACCAACTGTAATTCTCGACATATAACTTCGCTGTATATGTGGTATATTTTACAAACGCTTCACTGTCATTGTCATAACCACTTGCAATTGTTCTTAGAATTATGCCAAATAGTCAATTAACTCTTTACAGATACCAGTAATTGAGGCTAACGCTGAATTTGCAAAAAAATTGCGTGCAGTATTGCCATCATTTGTTGTTCCGTGGCCCGGTTTCGGGATATCTATTTGTAAACCCAGTTCTTTTCGAAACTTGGATTGAATAATCTTCTTTCGTGTTTCAACGTTTTGCTTGTCTGTTTCTTTAACTTGTCACTTCTTTATTTCTAATCGATATGCTATATGCAGTAAACACTCAAAACACCTAATCCATGAATGGAGACTTGATAAGCCAAAAGACAAAGTTGTTTCATCTATCGGTCGTGGTCGTGCAATGTGATTCTCCAAGACATTCATTTCTTTGGGTGTCGCTCCATATGTATAACATTTTTGAAAAGAATTTTGCGTGAGAGTGCTGCAGATTTTTCCATCTGCCATAGTAAACAACATTTTCTGTGCAACCTCCAATTCTTCTGAGTGACATGAAATTTTTGTCGGTGAAAGAGTTGTGATTTGTTCTTCCAGTTTACGAGCTTCTTGTCGAGTAAGTTCTGCCATTTCTTTCTCAAAGATTAATTTAATTGGTCTATAATAGCGAGTTGAAGATGGCTTTGTATTTTGCCATAGTTTCACCATTGGCTTACAGTTGTAGAGTACTAACGAAATCACAAACAAGAAAGCATCGTTATGTATTTCTTCTGTTTTCTTCAGCGTACATTTGCTTATAAGTACTTTGCCCGGAAGCTCCATCGCAACCCCATTTAAAGATCATTAACAGATTACTTGCTGCTCTGGACGCTGTCAAATCGTCAAAAATGTCATTATTCGCCATAAAAAAACGTTGAATTGTGTGATCAAGTAAAGTTTGAAGCTTTACTTCTGCTGATATTTCAGAAATGACAGTATCATTTGGATAACATTCCTTTTTTGCTGCGAGAAGTTTGGTATATAAAGGATATATATTCGCATTTTGCTGTTTTGCTTTATTACGAATCAATACATATTGATTTTTCGTCAATTTCGCATCAACATACAATGCTAAAGCGTCCTCTTTTCTTAGCTGTTAGAATCCGATAAATATACTAAAATCGGTGATCGTATCAATGGCATTTTGTACCCATTGCAGGTCGAGAGAAAGAGGAACTTTATTAACATTTTCTAAGGAAATGATCATTAAGAAGTAATTTTACATCGTTAAGACCTACTTCTGAGATGTACTGATTTTAGAATTTTGTCCAGCTAATATTTCTTGCGTGCGAATTAGACCACTATGCGCTGATGTAGTTCGTGCGACTACCTGTTGTTTATTTATTTCCAAATAACGTACAGGATCAGCCCACCGGTAATTTCTTCTTCCTTATTCACCCTCATTGTTTGTGTTTTCTTTAGCAATTTGTCTTCATCTTCTTGTATCTCTCTATTTCACTTTCCTTCCCAAAATTTCCATTTTGTGTAGATGGTTGGTAATTTGGTCTTCTCATCTAAGTTTGAGTCTTTGCTTCATCCAACTCTATATGGATTTCCATTTCGTTATTTTCTTATTACTTCGTCGTTCGTTTTTCCCACAAATACGTCTATCTTTTCTAGATGGTTAGTAACCTGATCTCATCTCAGCTTGAATCTTTAACTCGTTCGACTGTTTATAGATTTCCATTCCGTTATTTTCTTATTATTATTTATTTCTCTGTTTTTATCACCTAAGTATTCATTTTTTATTCTATTTATAAATTAATAGTTCATCAACCTTAAATATTCTCGTTCATTTGTTCTTAATGGATCATATATATTCCTTCACATTTTTTTTCTCAATCATTGTTCATCGCTGTTCATTTTCTTCAGCTGCAAACGTGAGAGGTACGAACTCTTTTAAAATTACAACAAACGACGTTATCAAACAATTCAATAATTTTATCATTTGACAAAATTTTGTGAAGGTTTTCGTGACGGAACTAACTTGTTCTTTGTCAACTTACCCTACCATTAAATTCACAACATGTTTGTGGTTTTCCTAACACGGTACATTACTTGACTCCGGTGACACAGCTAGGATTCGGAGGCTTCAATTGATTTACGGCATTCTCTCAGATCTACGGTACTTTCAATGAGCAGGTGCATTGAGTTTCACGACTCGCCTTCGGCAATAAATAACTAACTGTGGCGGCCAAATTTCGGCAAGGAATTTCATTTGGGAATTAAGGTTTCGAGATCTGTTTTAATTGATACATTTAAACTGTACCTCTGAGTGAAATTCAAATTTACAAAGAGGATTTCTGTTAGAATCAGAATATATAAAAATAAACAAAAGGTGTTTTTGTTTCTCTCTTTACAAACAATTGGTTCAAAAAAAAAGCTCATTTTTGAAGTGAAGTTTTCCTTTATAAATGGATTCTTCAGTTGTAATTATTGACGTTTCGCTGTATTTTGATTTTCTGGAATTTAAATAATGCATTTTGCTATTGAACTATTTCAGTACTTACTTTGCTCTCAAATTCGGACTTTAAATAAAAGTTTCTAACGACGAACAATACTTTGCTGAAAACATTTGATGAAAGCCTGCAAACTTCGACCATTCTGAACACGGAAGGATTCTAGAAAGCGGAGTTTTAAAAACTTTTAAGGAACTTTCCAACAGTGATCACAAAAGAACAGTTTGCGCATAGAAAGTAAAATATCTATCAACTTAAAAATCCAGGAAATGAAAGTTCATTAAGCACTTTTTATTCTGTATCAATGAATGCAGATTTTTCTTTTATTTATGGCTATTTAGCTTGTATTTTTTTACTCTTTTTATTACCTATTTTGTTTCATCAAACCAGAATGTTTCTGCCGCAATCGCACAAGGAACTGAGGGCATTATCATTTCCATAAATTTTCAGCTTCAGCAGCAGCTTTTATTATCAACAGCTGTGTCATTACTCGGACGAAATGAAAACATAAAATCTTACGTTCTGTAACCAAGTTGGGCTTTAATAATGCCCACTTCACTCGCCACCAACAATAACAATAAAATCCGATCCCTCTTTTCCGGCCGAAAAGGCCTTTTAATGAATTTAATTAATTTATCTGCATGACGGACCACGCTCGTCCGCACTAATGTCGTCCTTTGTTTTTGTTCCTCTTTTTACAAACAATTGGTTTTAGAAAAAAAAGCTCGTGTTTGAAGTGGTATTTCCATTTCCATTTGTAAATGGATTCCTCAGTTGTAATTATAGAAAAAACATGTTTATTTCAAATTGACGTTTCGCTGTATTTTGATGACGTCTGAACTTACAACTTTGTTACTTAAATTTACAGGGTACAAGAAAAATAGAACAGAATAAAACATGATGCTTCGAGCGCACGTGTTCCAAAAAAACAGAAACCTATATTTCATTCGCGTATTCTCCTCATTGAATCATAAATTATTTCCAACTACTACCCTTCTGTCGGATGATCATCAATTAGTTACACACATGCAGAATTCAAAACCGAAACTGAAGTTTAATTTCCATTTAAAAGCAGCAATTATTCATTCGTGTGCCATTAAGTCGATAATAGATACCGAAACAGTATCTACCTTATTTTATCAAAAGCTCGCCGTCAGCTTTACGGCGAAACACATTAATTACCACACCGGGGATGAAACGACCCAGCCTTATAAATTTTTGGTTGTGCATGGAAGATAACGAAGTTGATAGTTTTAGATTCAACTGGGACACTGTATTTATGATCATGATACAGCAGTTTGGAATGACTTTATGCGAGTATAAATCTCTTTCGTTCGTTCGCTGATGTATTGGATGGCGATATCTTGGTGGTGAATTATTTGCAGGAGGAATTACGTTTTTAATCAATACGAAGCAAATGATTTTGGATAAATCAATGTATAACAGAAATAACTATAATTTGTAAGTAAATTTTTATACACTTATTTAATCAAGTAAATCAATTGAAAAAATAAAGAAGAAAATTAACAATTGGGAAATAGAGAAAAGATATGCAGATAAACTAAACAAAAAAAAACTCAATAAACAAATTTGACACGTGTGAAATAAAACAACAATAAAGGAAATAAAAATGAAACAAACATAATGTTCAACGTTCGTGATATTCTTTTTTATCAGAACTTTCCACAGATAAATATTATTCCAGGCTGTTTTTCAAACAAAACAAACACGCTATACTAAAAGCCCCCGCCAATATTTACACAAAACACTGCAAACACCAGAAATCAATGATTTCATGAAAACAAATTATCATTACGTTTTCGACTTTCGTCAAAAACATAGTACGAATTAGCCCGGAAATAATTCCCTCGCATGACCCAAAAGCAACGGCTTTAAAGAGGATTTAATTACATAACAAGGCGTTATTTCCAACTCGCATAATATGTATTTACTGCTGCTGTTGCAAATAAAACAAGTCGCCCCGTTAATAGCCAAATAACGTGCGGGGTTCATACATTTTCATTAAACTGTATTAACGGGGATGTATTCTTTTTCAACTGTAAATGCAGTAACACTAAGTACTTGCTGCAGTTGCGCTGCTTTCATAACTTGTTAGCGTCGTAAATTTTGCTGCAAATGAAAATATAGTACGTTGTAAAACTCTAACGAAAAAAGAAAAAGTTCTCATATGAAATACACTTTTTTTTATAATCCCAAATGTACTTTTACGTTGCACACATAATAATTTTTTTCCGATTAAAATGCGTCTAAAAATAATTTTAAAAAAAGGTGAAAAGTAATTTTACTCCATCAAGGACAAGCTCAACTCCTGTTTAACACTGTACAGTAAACATATTAATAATATAATTCGTTAATTCAATAAGTAGGAGATAAGTTACACTCAATAGTAAAATATTCTAACTGCGTTGGTGAAAGTGATCACCGTATTTAAATCAAAAAGTAAAAATGTTATCCTAAGGGTGTTAGTTCACACTTATTTACTTTTTGTCTATTGGTAAATTCTGATGGATGAGGGTAGGGATTTTATTGACGTTTTCATTATAAATTATGACTAATGTATTCCTAGCAACTGCAGTGAATGCTTTTTATTTAATTTGCGCATTAAGGGCCGGTTTATTCACTTTCAATTAACTTTACCTTCTGATTTATTGTCATAGTAACAATTGTAATTGTTACTATAGGAATAAACTGAAGGTCAAAGTGACTTGAAAGTGAATAAACAAGGCCTATATATAATAGCAACAAAATGATAGATGATACACACTTTATATACTGGGGAATATTGGCAAGGCCTTATGAACCTCTTTATTCCGCTTCCTTGAGATAAGCTTAATGTTCTAGTGCAATAAAGATTCTTTCATTTTCTAGACAATTCTAACTCCTTTAAGGACAAAAATGCTTGACACTTTCTGGATGATACTAATTTCTTCAGGAATGCAAATTACTACTTCAGTTAAGTTAAGTCTCTCTCTCTTTTCTTGGATAATACTAACTACTTGAAAAATAGAAATAACTACCGCGAGAATTAAAAGTCCACTTTTGAAGCTAACATTAACACTTTTTAAAGTTAAAGGTCCAAACTCCGTTATTTTAACACCGGAAACGAATGGACGAGAAGGAACACTGAAAAGGAATTAAAAAATGTTAGAATTAACTCCAGATTTTTATGTGTGTACTTTTTTAAATCTAACTTTTTTGAAATGACCAACTAAAAACTAAAGAAAGCTACCTTTTGTAAGTTAGCTCTTCGAATTCCATTGAGCCAGTTTGTTGGCTCTTACTCTGTACAGCCATGGCCAAAAGTATTAGATACCTTATTATAACTCCTATATCATTAAAATCTGTTGGATTGGAGTAAAATAAAATTTCCTAGGTACAAAATAATTAGTATTTTGTGGGGCCACCTGTAGCCTTAATCACTGTAGCTAACTATTCTTGTTGGGTGAGTACTTATAAGTTTATGACATTCCTCTACGATAATATTATTCCATTCTTTCAATAACACGTTTTTTTAAAATTGCTTTAGATATAATTGGATGCGCTCTAATGTTACGCTTGAGAATCCTTCATAAATGTTCTATGGGATTTAGGCCTGGAGTTTGCGCAGGCCAATCCAAGATTGTTTTCTTGAAACCACTTCATGGTAACTCCAGATTAGTGGCAGGGTGCATTATCTTGTTGATACAGCATTTCTTCTATATTTGTATCACCAAACATCTTGGAAAATGATTGCCGCAATGTCGTTTCCAATACGTTTATGTAAGTGTGAGAGTTCATTCGACCTTCACAAACAAACATTTCGCCTACACTGTCGGCTGCCATACAACTTCAGATCATTACATTGCCTTCCCCGTATTTTCCTGTTGGTACCCGCATTCCGGAAGGTATTCTTCACCGATTCTCCGCCTCACGTAAGCTACACCAAGAGTTCCAATACTTTACAATTAATTTTAAAAAAACGTAGATTTTAAACACACCGTATAACTTTTTACTGGCGAAGTGTAGAAGATGCAAACTAATTCAAAATTACAAGTGATACAAAGCAAATATTACCTCAAAATTTGATTGGTCGGACCACACAACATTTGCCCAATCTTTCTCTGTAAAGTGTTGGTAAACCATTCCAAACGAGACATTTTATTATTTCTGAAAGCCAAGGCTTCTTCTTTCTTGCTTTACAGCCTTCCTAGCCAGTTTCATTAAGTCTTCTTCTGGTCGTTCTGGCACTGATCGGACCCCCGATTTCCTCGGATAAACTGGCAGCGAGATCGGAGGAAGCTTTCTTTCAATTTTTAAGTGACTCTCGAATTAAATTTCGATCCTCACGGTCCGAAGTTTACCTGTTCTTGTTCGGTTCGCATGTGATCCAGTATCCGCGTAACGTTTCAAGGCAGATTGCACCGCACAACGCGAACGTTTAATACTTTTGACTATTTCTGTCTGTGTTGCCTTGTTTGTGTAAGAATTGAATTCGTAAACGTAAATGCTCACTAAGTTCATTCTTTTTAGACATTTTTTACAGCAAAAATGACGATATTTAAAATTATAACGAAATAAACACTACACTGTAAAGATCGTTCTTACTACAAGCGCTTATATAAGACTGACTACTTATCCACGGAACCACAATTGCGAACTATCATCTGTCACATGTTTTACAACCGCTGTAAAGTACTGTGCATTATTTAAATTATCGTTTATTGTTGCCGATTATGTGATAATAAAATTCTAAAGATTTCTGAGTAATATTTTCGGAGATAAATTAAAAAATTAAGGGTGCCCAATACTTTTGGCTAAGACTGTATTTCGAATCATATTATTAGCATTTATTCCAAAAAAACCATTTATTTACAGATCAACGGCTCAGATAAGCCAAGTTATTAGAATGTAATCGCTTAACATGATCACTCCCTAATGACTGTTAGCTCGATTGATGCGATCAAAAACACCCTTGGGTCACGTCACATTTTATTTGCTGTCAAGGGTCGTAACCTACATACGTGCGACACACGAAAAAATATTTGCTCACGTTTGTACATATATATTTTTTATTATTTTTGATTGCCCATAAAAATTCAAGTTTAGTTTAAGCTTACTGAAAACATATTTAACGATAAATAGGGTATTTTGCTGATAACTTCACACAAATTGCAATTTCCCACTCAATTCAGCTGTATCAACTCAAATCTCTACAAAAATATACAATTTTTAAGGTGGATGTATAAACAGGAAAATAGTGTGATACAAATAACAGTAAATGTGTTACCATAAATTATGTAAATTAATTCTCTAGATAAAATGTAAACATATTACATCAATTGTTGAATTAAATACTATTTTATATAGAAGATATTTCGATTTATTTAGTAAAAATTAACAAATAATATCCGTTCACGATCTTTCTAGATTCAAAGTATTGATATTGTGTATACGAACTTTCTGTTAACAATCACTCAAATAGTGTTACTGGTTTCATATATTGTGGTGTAATTCTGTACACATCTCTAAGGAAGAAGATCACAGACAAATGCTTGGAACCATTGATAACGAATTTTGACGCTTAATCGGGCAACAAGATGTTGGTTCAACCTTATCTTGATATGTGCAGATCTTGTGAAGAATTCACAGGCTGGAATACGGCAAAATTCATTCTCACGCTTGCTCGACATGTTCCTACTTAGGTTATCTATAGGCATTAAAAATAAGATAAAAGAATGTTTAATTTAGAAACATTCGTATTTACCTTCAAATAATTTCTGGAGCACTGTACTGATTTTACATTACATTTCACAAACCCACTCATTATAAATAAAATAGGCGTTAGTCAAACACAAACAACATAAACAAGTCTGTTCTTATTTATTACGCCACCTAATTGTCATTCGCATTAAACGGTCAATAAGAAGACGCAAATAATCACGTGATTACGCCCCACTTCAACGCTATTCAACAATTTGCGTAAGATGTTAACATATCCAATAGTAATTTTACTGACGAGTTAATAATTTAATAATTTTCAAATTGTAGAAAACTTTTCATTGCGATTCTATTATAGTTTTACACAATGCGTAGAACTTTGTATAACAAAATGTGAAAATAAAATGTTCATAATCTTTTGTAGTAAATATGATGCAAAATTTTATACAGTAAAGTGTGAAACGTTATCTTCACACTTACGAGAATTTATTATAGGACCAAAGTCAAATTTGTTTGGAACTTTTTACTCCAAAATGAGCAGTAGTTTTGCTATAAACAAATGTACACGTTTTTAAGATAGAGGTGCAAATATATTTCATTTTTCTTATATTCAACAATTGCGTTAATAATTTCTCCACCAGAACAAGCTTTAATTTCCTTGTTTTTTAGTCATGGATGAATCCATCAAATTTTGGATCATAATTTACACATACCAATATGTATTTAGCTCCAAAGAATTAAGAAAACCAAAATATTTTCCACTTTCTTCGATTTTCAGTTTCTCTTTTCCAGATTAGATTTAGCTCTTGAACGTTCTCCCTCCTTTACATTTTATGCGTCTTCATCAATTGGTTTTCCGTAGAGAATTGCCAACCCTTCGTTTGTTCTTCTCTATCATCCTTCGCCAGATTTATTTTCTCTGAGTCATTTTTCTTCTTTAAGGCACATTTTTAATCTAGGCATTTACATCACGGATAATTCTTCTCATACTTCCAGCAATTATTGGTGATTTTTGTTCAGCACTCAAAATTCTTTACAACACAGTCCAGTTGCCCTTATTAGTGTTTAGTTCGTTCTAAGCTTCCTAAAAAGAAGTTGTAAATTCCTTTTTTTTTCACACATGTATTTTAGTTTAGAGAGTCAAGAAAACCCAAGTATATTCCGCTTTTTTCTACTTTTAGATTCTTCCTTCTAGTTGATTACATTAAGCTCTCGCACATCCTCTTCTCTTTCTACTTTTCTCGTTTACATTCTATGTCAACTGGTTTTCCTTACAGAATTCGTTTGTTCTTCTCTATGGTCCATCGCATTCTCCTTCTTTACAGAGCCTTAAAGCATATTTTCAAATCAGTCACTAACATCATGGATAGTTCTTTTCATTTTCCTTTGGTTCAGTTTAAAGAGCCAAGAAAACGTAATTATTTTTCATTTTCTTTTATTTTTAGCTTCTTCTTTTCAGTTGATTACATTTAGCTGTCGAAAGTCGTCTTCTTCTTCTACTTTTCTCGTTTTCCTTCAATGTGTCTTTGAGAATCGATTTTCCGTACAGAGTTGCTAAATCTTTGTTTGTTCTTCTCTATGATCCATCGCATTCTTCTTCTTTGTAGTGTCTTCAGGCATATTCTCAAACTATTCACTATCATGAGTAGTCCTTTGTATTTTCCTTTGGCTCAGTTTAAAGAGCCAAGAAAACCCAACTATTTTCCATTTTCTGCTTTTTTCCTGTTAATTACATTCAGCTCTTCTCTTTCTGTTTTTCTCGTTTACATTATTACATACTTCATGTGTCCTCTCTAATTGGTTTTCCATACAGAAGTGCCAATTCTTCGTTTATTCTCCCCTATCGACCGTCGCCAGACTTATTTCATATATCTAGTGCCTTTTGGTTATTTTTATTCAGAACTCAAAACTCACTACACCACAGCAGTATCTTCTAAGCTTCGTCTTTCGTCTTGAACATGAAGATGTCAATAGTGGCACCTGCACTTTTGCTGCCCTTGGCCATGTATTTCAGACTTTGCATCATTGTTACGTTAAAGTTGCTCCGAGGTAAAAGATAAGGAGGAAAAAGAGGACAATAAAAATGTAGAACAAAACATTATGATAAAATTATACAAAATTAATGTCCCGATAAGTTGATTTTTCAAAACGTGTCGTTTAACTTTATTTCAGTTAAGTGCACTTTCGAACATCAATAATGCTGACAATCATCCATCCTAGTTGCTAAGAGTGTAATTTAATTGAAACTCAGCAGCAACTCTAAGACCCCAGCGAACAGGCAATAAATAAAACGATTGAAGTCAGCGATTTTCTTGAGTTTGAGAAACGGTAAGAGCACCAAGAACACAGTATTGTATTGTACGGGAGTTGGCTTGAAACTAAGCAAATAAATGTAAAATTAAAAACAATGTATTGATAAAAAATAACAAGAAAAATCTATGGGGCTCGTGAATTTCTTAACGTCTAGTTTTGCTTATTAATTAATAAGTAAGACGACAGACATATTTTTGTTCCTACATATAGCAAGTAGGAAATCTCATTTAAATTCTGTCGAGGGGTTTGAAGCAAGGTCCCTTGGCCCTTGTATTTGTATTGCGTTTAAGTGGAAACTTCTTGATAAAATAATACCTACAGTTTATTCTATATTAACTTAATACAAAGCGATTTTAAACATCTTGATTACAATTAGGTTCAAGACCTAAACAATGATTATCGAATACAATAACATGTATAGTACAATAATTCATTCTTACCTTTCCATTCATGTGTCTGCTAGACATCGACGAACGCAAAGAACTCATTGTATTTTTGGAAAGTCAGAGTTTTGAGGTCAGCTATTAATTATCGACAAATTTCCGATTATTATCAATTTAATCACAAGACGTTCGAAGACTAATCGAAACAAATGATATGTCTATATAACTTATTAACAACGAGTTTATAAAAAACTACTCTTTAAGAAAATATATCACAAACTTTTTAGGTACTTATTATTATGATTATGTGTAACGAAAAACGAAATTTAGTTTGGATTGTAGTTGAAGACTTCTTCGTCAATTCGCGGTTATTAAAAAAAAAGCGCAAAAATTTGAAGAAAGTGAATGAAAGAAAGTAAGGGAGAGCGCGCAAATTTATTTGGTAGGAACGCAATCAAATTTTTCGCCCCTTCTAGAAATTCTTAAGTTAAACGACGATTTAAGTTAACTATGTTTTGATTTCTTGGTGTACTAAATACTGGTTGGAAAGCGACCGGCGTGTAGCGCGGGTCCGGGAAGACTGCAGTAACGGAATATGAACCCCGGACCCCTAGTATCGATCAACGAGGTTCGCGCCAAGACGCGCGCAAACTCTTCGTTCATTAAATCGCAGGTGCCTGTGCCTACCCTTACCTAACGCAATGCTAATTATTGCCCCTGTTACACGATCGTAGGCGGACACGGCTTCCTCTCGTGCCATAATAGAATTCATTAAAAGGCTTACTCCGATCTCGCTACGAACCAGTCACGAATGTACACATACAGCGCGTGTTTTAAAACGCGACAAAGCCTCGATTGAAACGCCAGATTACGACATTATAGCACAAAATCACGTAACGCAGAAGCTTAACAAGTAAAATGCTTTGGCTTTTCATATCGCACGAAATAAGTATTACACGAATAAATACTGAAATTTCAGACTAGTCATAATTTACTTAGCACGTGAATCGTGATTGAGGTCATTCAAACATTATTCACCAAGATTAAATTCCACAAAGACAATTCGAAAACTACGTGACCTAACAAAGAAAATGCAATTTCGCTTACTTCAATCAAACCGGTTTATTGATAGACGAACGAATCGAAATCTCAAAGCAATGCAATTTTGGGGGCTCACACGTTGCTTAGAGATCAACAAATGATGTCACGATGACAGATGACAGATGACAACAAACATCAAGAAACGTAAGGCAATGTCATATAGGCAGATACGTGCGAAACTTCACGTTGACATTTACGTAACAATGCAACGATGACGATCGTCAAAAACAAACAAAATTACGGCCGCCAACAAATAGGCCGCTAATTGGTCAACAAATAGAATCGCAACCTAATTTTGGTCGGAGCAAATACAAAATCTGCCCCTTGATAAATGAGATTAAGCTCTGCTGATCGTTGAATCGACTATGCACGCAGATTTAAGTAACCCCCGCCACGAAACTGCCCCATAAAAGCGAGTCGCAAGCCGCTTCAGCTCAGTGTCTTCTTGTGCAGCATTTTGTCGAGAACACTCAACTGCCTTGGCGCTGACCAGCCAGCTCTCGTGCAATACACACTGCTTGAGCGTCGGTCGACCCTCGTGCAACACTACTCCGTCTTAGCGCTGATCAGCTCTCCCACATCATTGCTTGCGCAGCATTTTGTCGAGCAATCATCTACATCGTTGAAGCCAGTTGTTGAAGAGAAGAAGTAAGATGCATCAGAGGAATCGAGACGTCTTGAAGGAGTTCCTACCTCGGACTCGTCTTCTGGAATCAATAACTCCGCTACCAGCGACATCGCCCTCCTAGACGATAACCAGCAAGGAGAGTAGAGTAGACCGCCGAGCACATCGTTAAATATATTATTTTATTGTTCGTCAGTTTATTTTCAAACTTAAATTTGCATTTCGTATTTATTAAAGTTCCTGTTGTGTTAATAAAACTATCTGCGAACACGCTACACAACAATTACATTAAAATTAGGTAGAAGCGTCTGTTTAGATGGAATCATATCTGATGAATCGAATTCGAACCACAATTCATGGATTTACCGCAGCAGTTATCTCAGAATCAGATGAAAACATCTTATCTTGTCTTCTTGTGCAGCATTTTGTCGAGAACGTTCAACTGTATTGGCGTGAACCAGCTCTCGTGAAATACACACACTGCCTGGACGTTGACCGATCCACGTGCAACACTACTCCGCTTTGGCGTTGATCAGCCCTTGTGCAATACACATCTGCTTTGGTGTTGACCGACCCTCGTGCAGCACCCATATCATTGCCCACGCAGCATTTTGTTGAGCAATCATCTACACAACATCGTTGAAGCCAGTTGTTGGAGAGAAGTAAGGTACATCGGAGGAATCGAGACGTCCTGAAGGAGTTCCTTCGTCAAACTCGTCTTCCGGAATCAGTAACTCCGCTACCAGCGACATCGTCCTCCAAGATCCTAGACGATAACCAGCAAGGAGAGCAGACTGCCGAGCACATCGTTAAATATATTATTTTATTGTTCATCTGTTTATTTTCAATACTTAAATTTGCAATTCGTATTTGTTAAGTTCATGTTTTGTTAATAAAAACTATCTACGAACACCTAAACCACAATTACTTTAAAACCTTATGAAACCATCTGTTTGGAAATAGATGGATGGAATTAAATCTGACGAATCGAATTCGAACCACAATTCATGGATTTACAGTTAACTCAAAATGAGATGAAAACGTCTTATCTTGTCTTCTTGTGCAGCATTTTGTCGAGAGCACTCAAGTGCCTTGGTGCTGACGAGCCCACGTGCAATGCACACACTGCCTGGGCGTTGATCAGCCCTCGTGCCTTGGCGAGAGCCGGTCATCCCGTGCAGCACCCACACCACTTGCTTCGCAGCATTTTGTCGAGCAATCATACACATTTCACACACTCCATCAACGTTGATAAAGTGAGTTGTATTGAAGAGAAGCGAAGTACATCGCAGGAATCGAGGAGTTCCTTCGTCATACTCGTTTTCCGGCATCGGTAACTTCGCTATCAGCAACATCATTTGTATTTTATATTTGCTAAACTTCACGTTGCGTTAATAAAAACCATCAACGGTACACAACAATTATTTTAAAACTAGATAAAACTATCTGTTTCGAAACAGATGAATGGAATCAATTCATGGATTTACAGCAGCAGCAGAAGTTATCTCAAAATCAGATGAAAACGTCTTATCTTTATTTACTTAATCCCGAAAGCTTACTGCGTTTCGCCGTAAGGATATTGAAGAGTCGAGTTTGTAGATTCTCTTTTCCTATCTCTTCTATATTTTTCTATCTTCTGCCAGATGATATACCTCTTGCTAACTACACCTTCGACTTTCAGCTGCGTCTTTCCTTTGCTACCTTGGTCTCTCTCTCGTTCATTTTCCTACCTCTTTCGCCTCAAAGGCCCCCTCTATTTTACATCCTAATCACGTGTCTAATCCACCAAGCTGATTGTGCTGCATAGCTCTTTCGATTGATATAAATTTAACTGTTCTCTCTTTTGATTTTACCTTAAGAACCTCATTTCTGTGCTATTACGTCTACTTGGTTGCCTTTTCGTTAGCGTCCATGATTTACATGAAACACAACTCTTATCCACTTCAGCTTTCATATGTTTCGTTCTTTTTGTAGCTGAGGAAATTCTTTTTAATTGCGTTAAATAGTGTTTCCGTCAATCTCTTGTTTCTAATGTTCATTTTAATCCCTTTTTCCCTCCTGATCTTTTAATCTTCCCCCTCTCGCGTTCTTACTTGTTTCAAAAGCTCTCGATTCACTTTTATAATATGTTTCCCTCCTATTAACATAGTTTTTGTTGCTTTTGAATTATTTATTTTCCTAATCTCCTTTTTAAGTTCTTAACTATTAACTTTAACATTCTCGTAGTTTTTTTTACCGTTACTCCTGTCACAGCCTAACACAGTTCAGTCACGTTTATTCCAGAATACGATATTTCTTTAATTTTGTTCTGTAGTCTTCAATGTCTTCGTCCAGTATTAAGTTAAATAAGAGTGGGCTCCTGTTCCAAACCCATCATTTTCCAAAAGGAAGGCCGCGTAACTCCTGGAAGGAAGAAGTTGCGAGGAGTCGGGTAGAATGAAGTACGAGTACCTGGACTGGAACGAGATAGAAAGGAAACGCTATGGAAAAGGATAAGACATAACTCCATTATCGCCTTCATCGTAAAAAGGTGTAGGCTTAAGTAAGTTATTTCAAAAACAAAAATGAAAATATCTTACCACTGAACTATTTCTTTAAATTCAGAAAGAAATGGAAATTGTAAGCTATCAAAACTGGCAAATAGGAAGGACTCTTCTTGGTCGTTTGTGGTTTGAAAGCCTGCGGCTTCTTGGTCGCTTCTTTGGCTGTCGACGGAACCTTGGTCTTGGAAGACACAGCGGAGGGTTTGTTTTTTGTGCTCGATTTCTTTAGTTTTCCTAGCGGTAGAAACTTCATCAAACCATCATGTAAGTCCAAACTCACAAGCGGACTCCTTTTCATTCATAAATTGCTTCGTTTAACGTCTTCTATCACCCACATTATTTAGAAAATCACCATCAAATTAAAGTGTAGTTAACAGTTCATTAAATTTCGTAGAATTAGTACAAATTTTTTCAAGCAACCCTCGTAACAAAGTAAAGGTATATAAATTTCAAATTCATCTGCAGTTTCATGTAAATATCGTATGCGTTGTACATACATCCGGGTACTGTTCTACCCTTCATCCCTTTTATCCGACATGATATATGTGTGTAACATGCAAGGATGTATTTCACCATGCATCACTTGTTGCGTTTTTTTTCTGCAGTTTTCATTAGCTCTCTACAAATAACGTTTCCTAGTAAAAACCCCGGCAGAGTTCTAAAACAGGAATGTGTAGCTGACGTTAACAACTAACACGAACCTGAAATTGGCAAAAGTAGGTAATTTATGACTTCCGTTTGATAGTTATTCAAACTTGGGCTACTGGAAAACTATTATAAATGCAATTTAGAAGGGTGTGTAGAAGGTTTAAATAAAACAGTAGCTTAAAACAAATACCATCTTGTTGTAATAAAGCTCTTCATTTGCGGTATCAAAAAGGGATTCCAGAAGAAATAACGTCGTGTTATATCTCATCGTGCGTTATATATGACATCAATAAAGCTTACGGCTGTCCACCCTCGCTAGTCTCTCCTAAGGTCCGAAACAAATAGGGGTATACAGTAAGCAGGACATTCTGCAGCGTCTGCGATAAATATTTCCGAATTGGAATAATAAAAAAGGATAAGAAGCTCGACTTCCTTGACTGAAACAAATTACTACCTGTAACACTATGTGGAGGAATCAATAAATAGGCTACGTGTTGCGCCTACATATTAATATTCCCCTTTAATGTGAAATCAATAAATACGGTTGCATCTGCATGTTGATACAAGCATTAGCAACCGTCACTAATTGAAATATAATCTTGTATGTACTTATTCTAATAACCAAAGCGTGTTGAAAAGAAAATATTTATACACTGAAAAGAGTGCTTGCGCTTATCCTATCGGATATAACAATTACACGCAATTGCACCAATTATATGCAAATTTAATGTGACTTGGAAATGTATTTGCGATTTTTATTACGTTCTGTAAGATCGAATTTAAGATCTGCATTTGCGTTTGGCTTATCTCGTCTATAACGTGGTCATAAAGCTGTAATTTCAAGTAGTTAAAGAATGGCGTGAGTATTAATCACGTGTGTAGGTAGTTTAGTTTAAAGAGTAAAGATTTTAACAAGTTCAACGCCGCAATTAGTTATATGCATTAATTCATGCAGTGAACGAAATGAATACTAAAGAACCGACCAAAATAACAATCGATTTATTACAAGCAATTTTTTTCAGGAATTTCGAAGCTCACGAAAGCTACTGCAGTAAATTTAAAATATAGGGCAAGAAGGTATTAATTATTTAATTAAACAACCCCCGCAAGTATTTTGCTTTCCGGTTCCTTTATAACGATTTTCAGGAAATCGCCGAGCGAAGCCAAAACGTAATTCAAGCAAATAAATCCTTTTAAGCAAACGTCAAAATTTAATTAATTAATAATATTTTAGAGTACGGCCATTCGGAAACGAAGACAATAATAATTTCCCCGTCCTAAATCAAATACGGAGGGGGAGGGGGTTCACGGATTTACTGACAAAGCACGCGCAATTCCTTCACTCTTAGAGTTATATACGTTGAAACTTAGTTTACGGTCCAAACTAAATTATATTTACACAGACTTCGAAAAATTCCTGTCTTTTCTATTTACTCAGACAAAATTTTAAGTTTCTTACAAATTACGAAATTGTTCCCAACTTTAAACTGAGGCCAGTCCATTCTTTCTAGACAAATACGATAAAGTAATGCAATTTAGATATTTACAGCCATCAAGCTGTAAACGCAGAGCCTCGATCATAAACTACGAAGTATTTAATTAGGCGATTGTAACTTAAAACCGTGAGCGTGGGGATATAATACGATTACCTATAATGTGTTCACTTAAAGAATGGTAATTACAAGAAAATTCCTTATTTCGTGAGTCCAGTGTCTTATTCTTATAAGCAAACCATGTATCTATTGTTTACAATAGTTTTTATCTATTTCAATTCTCTCTTTCAAATTTCAAGGGGTTGTTTGAAGCGTAACACTTTCTTTTTTTATAATTTCAAGGAGATGACCTCTAACAACTGCAGAGCTTCTGGAGAGAATTGACTAATAACACTTCCAGACGATTTCGGCAACAACACAGATTGGGATTCTGGAGACGAGGAATGTAATAACGCCGACAATCTGAATCACAGACAGCTTGCTGCAGAGACAGAAATTTATTTTGAAAACAACTTCAATGTTGAAGAAGAGGCATATTCTGATGACGAAGAAGACAATATTCCACTAAATTAGTTACTAGGAATGACTCAGAGCCGCGAAACAAGTATTCAAAAGTGCGGTGGAAAAAGGTTTTCAAAAACCATCTGATGAATATCTCTCTCCGTTTATTTCCCCTCTTATAATAAGCAAGAAAAGTAATCCTCTTGATTTTTTGAACTCCAGTAGTAACTCCAGAAATAGTTAAAGGTATAATCAAATACACTTGTCTCGAGTTAAAAGTAAAATTAATTTTGAAGTATCTACGGACGAAATGTACGTGTTTATTGGAATGTTATTGCTCAGTGGATACGTGCCGCTTTCCAGAAGGAGAATGGACTGGGAAAATAAAGAAATTGTGTCTGAATCCATGACAGGAAACCGGTTCGAGGAAATATTTAGTGTTCTCCACGTTACCGATAATGACAATCTTCCTAGAAATGACAACTTGGGAAAATTTGCCCACTGATGAATGCGTTAAATAAACAGTTCCTAAAATTTGCGCCCATTGAACCCAATGTATCTGTAGATGAATCCATGGTGGCATATTATGGCCTTCATGGATGTAAACAATTCATTAAATCTAAGCCTATCAGCTTTGGTTACAAGGCATGGGTAGCTGCACTAAAAGTGGGTTATTTGATATATAGATACCAAGGGCGGAAAGGCAACACTAATAGGGGAGTTTTAGGTCTTAGTGAATCTGTAGTCTTCAACTTGAAAGAAATTATGGAGTATCATTATCCAGGTCAAAAATTGTGATTCTATTTTGATATATTTTTTTACTTCAGTAAAATTTATTCGCTCTCTTGGAGCAAAACATTACGGAGCAACAGATACAGTTAGCGAGATACTGGTGTTTCAGTGATGATGCACTAAACTTCGGGACTTGGAACAAAATATTTTAAAACAATTTCGCAATCGTAGCAACTTGAAATTTGGAGTCGATGTTTTTAAAATACCGTAGCGATTTAAATCTCTGTGTCCGTCAAACAAAACGAGCGATTTAAATTTATTTATGAATGGCACACGGCTGCAAGAAGGCAATAAATCTATCGTAAGCGAACGAATTTATGAGAGGCTTTTAATTCTGTCCTTGACCGCAAGACGTGTTTATTGGTGTGCATTTTCGTCGCACTGACATTTATACAAACGCATGAAATTGTTATCATTAATGTGGGCTTTCTGCAGCCAGTTACAAAATTGCACTCTAGCGACGTTGGTAGTGGTACGGATAAAACTGTTGCTTCCTTCATATACGCCACACTGTTGCATTTGCAAGTCCTGCACGTCAAGCAGCGTCCCGTGTGCTTATGTTGGGGTCATTCTCAATCAGATTCAGAAGCTTTTCTTCATGTTTGCAACGTGAGGTGGCCGCACCGCGTCCCTGACTCCTTGTTCAGGTAAAAGAGAGCCTGCGTCGCATAGTCGCTGAGCTATAATGCGGATGTCGTTCACGATTAGGAAACCGTTCCGCGTACAGACGTGCTGCCAATCGCGCGTTTCCCCGATATTCCCCGTATAACAAATGTATATCTGCGTAATTCTCGAAACGTGAAATCGCTCATTGCAAACACAACAACACATACACAAACACACTTACATACACTAATAAACTTGAAAATGAAAGGTGAATACTATGCCAAATTAACGGAATTATGCTTCGCTCCTTACTACAACGTTAATAAGAAGGGACTAAATGTATTTCATCATATCATCTGAGGCGCGACATTTTATGGGGCAATAAAGCAATAAACCGATTCTTTGAACGAGGGTTAAGGCAGGTTTTAAGAATTCTGTTTGTCTTCATCGATTGTACGTTTTAAAAATTTACGTTTCTCGTCTCCCTTCGTTTTTCTCAAAATTTATTCGATTAAAAAAAAATTATAGAAAACTTTTATTATTTTCACGATATGTAGATATCATACCGAGTTTGGTGCATCTTCATTGAAACACGCTGTATAATGGATAAATGACCTTTGAAGGTTAACAGCAGTTATGAAAAAAAGTGGAGAAGAGCAATTGATAGTGCAAGTCGCAAAAAAACTATATAATGGTTGGAAAGGTAATAATGTGGTCACAATACTGCCATGAACGCGGCTCCTGTGCCACCTGTTGGTGGTCGGTGGTACGTAGGCAGTAGGTCTACCAGGTAGGTTAATGAGTGATAAGGACAGTCGTGTGTGGACTGGGCGACCTGGTAGACCTCTGAACCGAGCTGGGGCGAATAAAGGGGTTAAAGTGAAACTGCCGTTTCCATTAGTATAACCCCTCAACTACCCCCACAGTGAACTGAAGGAGAAGATAAGCCTAGCTCTTTCGCAACTCCACAAGATACCTCGAGCTAGCGAGTACTCTTCCGGGAGGGATACGACCTCTATTTACGAAACCTCCCGAGGGTACGTAACAATAGATTCAAGTGTCCACTTGTAGTATTCATCCTACACTTAAATGCCAAAGATATTCTGTCAAGGAAAGAAGGAGGAAATTCTGCAACCTGTTATAAGAATATACAATAAATACATAAGTGGTGTGGATCAGTTAGACAATCATATTTCGAGCTACAGAATCACCTTTGGTTGTTTGATATCACTACCATCAAAGCATGGATACTTGCAAGGTAGTATGGTGTTAAATTAAGTTAAAGAGTAATAGAAGTGAAAGCAAACGAGCCTCAATTATCCTTACAGAAATTACAAGCGGAAGACATATTATTATTACGAATCAATTTAAGCGTAAACTTACCCCGTTAGACTTCCTATGAGGTTTAATTAATAATTTGCAAGAGCTGATGGCAAGGATCACATTAAAATGCAACGAGATAATACGTCATGTAATTATATGCATTCAGCAAAATGGTGGCCACGTTCAACATTTGCTGTGACTTACTTTCGTTGGCTTTCTTCCCAACTGCAATCTCAACTTTCTATTCGTATCATCCCTCCGCAAGAAATTACATTTTGATGTATATTTTGATAATAGGGGACTACCTACACTTTGTATTTTTACATGGGTAATTAGATGAGAATCATTTTGTTCTACTCTGTATTTCTATTTATCTAAACATATTTCGCCTCCAGGCATATTGCCTAATAAATTTTAACCAACAAACACATAGGAGAAATTACCCAAAGTTATTCGAGATTAGGGCATATTAAAATAAACTTAAACTACGGAAAACTCGGGGATCGCGTTCCATATTCCGCTAGCTTAAAAGCAATTTGCATTCCCCTTACAGGATTTAATTCACAATTTGTAACCCATGTGGATCCTCGCGCAAACTGCGAAATATTTCTTCGCAAATGGGGGCAGCCAAATACACATTAACACTCATAACACGTATGAAAAAAAAAACTACATTTTAATTAATCATTTCAATTTTCGTTTATGTAGCTTTCATGTATTGGTTTTGAATGGTAATTGTCTGTATTATGTTTGAATTAAAGCTGTGATTTATTAATTTAAATTAAATTTGGACATTAATCATACACAGATCGGAAAGAGTGTACGAAGGGCCTTAACACAAATTAACTTTTTTTTATCATTCGTAAACTTCAAGCGACAAAATCATCATCACAAGGGCGTTCCTTAAATATTTCACTTCTTTACGATCTACATTCCCCTCAATTTATTCTTCGCAGTATTTACTCCCATTTCAAAGCGGCGAGAAGGAAGTGCAGTAAAATTTTACGGTTTTATTTATTAGAACTTTATGATAAAGTCAGTGCTCCACTTCAACCGGGGATAAAAGCGAACGCGAAAGATTTTATGTAAAATATCCCCATCCCTCCTCGTCTTCTTTCATTTACTTCTTTAAGAATCGTTAACTGAATTGCGCTGAATGTGAAGATTTAATCAAGACAGGAATAATCTCTCGGGGCCACGGATTCAAGGCGTTCTGGTGTACAAGGTCTTTCCCTGCACAACCGATAATAAATATATCGGAAATTGCACTACCCACTCGAATACCAAGTTCGACAACAAATTCAGTGTAGAATTTACTTGCTCTCTGCTGCACTGAACATAAATAAATAGTTAGTGCGGTGGAACTTCGAGGTTGCTTGAAATTGAAATGTACTTTTTAAATCTGTGGCCAATAAAGAAAAATGAGTTGCTTTGTTTCATCAAATCTATCAGCGAAATACTTTTCGCATAATTTACACGGCGCGGCATTTAATATTTTTATATCTTATATTATCAGGTGGTACAAATTTATGTTGCCCGGAATTTATGAGGTTTGTTTTGGCAAGCGTTTTAGATGTTAATCTGAAATTTTAATCTGAATATTTCAAAAATTATTTATATTCTGTGAAGAAATAAACACGTCACTGAAACTATTTTCGAATTTGGGCACGTAAGAAGTTTCAGTCTTGCTACCTTTAATTTTGAAAAAAAAAAAACTGATAAATTGTAAAGCGTTCTACAACGAAAATGTTCACTTAGAAAACTTACATTTAAATGTTTTTTTTTTTTAATATTTTGTCAATTTCTTTGAAAAGACGAGGATGAAATAAAATAAAAATAAAATGAAAATCGCTTTTTGGGGACAGATTATTACGGACAGACGATGTATGTAATATCAAATAGCTTCTGTATGCCCAAGGTACAAAGAAACTTCCAGAATAAAATATCAAATTCACCTAAAAGTTTCTAAAAAGTCATAGAATTCTCTGAAATATGTAAACATCTAATTTGAAAATAAATATATGCACACCACAATAAAACGCGTTTTACATGATAAAGGGTGCAATTTCTGCAGCAATTGCAACACCACGAATCAGTTTCATTCCGCTTGTCACCGTACATTCTTGGATAGACGGACAAAAAAATACTGACGAAAGAAGAGACTTCCTTGTAAGTTAAACAAACATTCGATAAAACGTTGCCAGCGTCACCTCGGATAAAAACGCCCACCTAAAAATAATGTAAGTTAACGAATTGCTTTTTCAAATGCCTGAGTCATGGTAATGAGACTGACCTTTCAAAGAATACCAGCTGCATATTGCATCATCAAACAATCGCCGAAGTGAAGAAAGAAAGAAACCTTGTGTAAGCATAAACAAACATGACTAAGAGTGGACGAATCTAGGAAAACCGCGATAACTCATAACTCATAGGGCAAGTGTGCAACTTGATTCCACATGCAGCATCGTGTTCGTAATTAAAATATCTGGTATGAAGAGGTTAGTACTGGAATGTCATGTTGTCGTACGCACAAGACATTCAGAAAACGTAAAGTCATCGGCAAAAGTGATAGAAATTCCATCTGTTCTGTTGCTTATTTTCATGTTTTCTTTCTTGGCTGTCGCCCGGTATAAAAAATAAAGGAGTCTTTGAGGATAGAAACAAATCTATCCTTTTCAAAACTTGAAAAATTAATGGAGAATAACATCTTTAAATTTATTGTTCGTTTCCTTATTTTTATAAGAGTTGTAGAAACACAGACATCCGCTTTTACTTTGAATAATTCTTCAGTTACATCTTGCAATTATTAATTTAGTTTATGCTTGGATTTAGTTTCGGTTGAAATCTGTTTCCGAAAGGTAATAAATTACAGAAGTAAAATGCGAAAACAACAAGAAATAAATCACCTTGTATTCATAAACAACTTCGACCGAATTACAGGAAGCGTTTAGCATTATGCCCAGAACTGCCGAATAAAAAATTAAAAGCTTTTTAATGTTGTTCCGAACTTGCCTAAATAAAGGAAGCGGTAAATTAACGACAACAAAAAAAAAACCACGGGCAAAAATCACGAAACTTCTCCGTCTATTTTTAGGTGCGAAAATGACACCTAACCGAAAATCAATTTCTCGGCCGTAATTTATATCAGGTCTGCGACGGAATGGAGGAGCGTAGACGGAAAATATTTCGGAGGGAGCTTCGCTATCGTATAAATTTCAAATGAAAGTCGTTCCGTGATGGTAATTTCAATATCATTCCACTCGAACGCTGCGCCGCACTTATTATTCGATAATTTACGGAGCGCTCTGAAAGGAAATTACAAGGACTTATTTCCGTGAAGTCCTGTTTCGCTACGCTTCAACCTAAATTGGCTTCGTGTCGATGAAAAGTTACATCGGAATATTGCTTTTAATTAGTACAAGTTCATTACATGGTGATACAATGCGATTTTGCTTTAATCTGCTTTTGAATTCAAAAGCTGGAATATTCTCAGAAATCTTTAATGGGAAGTAGCACGAAAATAAGAGTATACTAAAAAATTTGGAATATGGTTAATGACCATAAGGAAGGAAAACAAACTACGAGTAGGAGAGCGGAAAAATTTGAGGATTTATGACATTTGAATTAAAGTTGATGGAGAATAAAGAAATAGAAAAGCTCTACAAAAAAACAAGTATTGTTCAAGTGGTGAGAAAGCAAAGAGGCAGATGGTTGGCACATATAGGGAAAATGTCCAACGAAAAATGTGGCTGCTGTGACCAAAGAAAGTGAACTGCTAATATGAGGAAGTTGAATTAAAGATAGAGCTACCTTCAGAGCAAATATTGAAGCTCAGATTTTATAAATTGGGTATGAGAATTTAAAGAAACGAGCTAATAATTGCATCGAGATAAGGAAGAGCAAAATTTCTGCATAAAATCAAATCATTGTCTTAAATTTACTTATTTTAAAAATATAATGTAGTTCATAGATTTAGGATTTGTAATAACCGATTCGCACAGCTGTGCATTCCATTCGATACCAGTGACACCCGAACAATTTTTGTAGGAAGAAATATTCGTCATTTACGCCGTTATTGTTAATAGTGCACTCTTGAATATATAACTTTTTTTTTCTTGTTTTCATGAGTACTATTTGTGGTTTCAATAAATGACAGTAATCCCGTAACGCGCTGTATTTGTCAATTTCTATTAAATAAATGGAAAAATTTTCTGTATGAAATAGTATTTAATTCAACAATTTATATAATATGTTTACATTTTGTCTATAGAATTAATTTACACAATTTATGGTAACACATTTACTATTATTTGTGTCACACTATTTTCTTAAAAATGTGTAATACTTTACTGCAAACATTATTTTACAATCAAATGTAAATATTTTCTATTTATTGTCGGTGTCTTCATTTTAGTAACAATTTGTAGATATAAATTCTAAAATTGTGTTAGCAAATACCATTGTTTTTTTTCTCCGTGTTCACATATTGAACTAGGAAGTTAAATTGAAACTAAAATAGATTATCGGCAAATGTTGAAAGTTCAAGTTAACTCTTGTAATGAATTTAATAATCCAGCCACTGACTGCACTTTTCGCTACAATAAACTCAATAGCGTCTCGTGCAGCAGATTCCAATTTAATATTTTAGTGCCGACATTGCTCCGTGTTGAATATTTAATCAGCAATTTGGAGAACAGTTTTATTAAATTAGGAACACGATGCGTTGAGCTTGTACAAAACTTTTCACTGCAAAAAGTAAAATTACAAAATCCACTAATGTAATTACAGTTTAATGTAACTATAATACCCATTATATATTGCACATAATATACTAAAAGCAAATCTGAATAAATTACAAAAAACGCACGGTTTTAAATTTAGAATAAGCTTGAACACACAAATATAAATTCTGTTCATAAATCACAAATTTTCAGCTGCTGAAACTGATTTACACGTGCGTAAACAATACACACTTTAATGCCCCCACGTCAATATCACGAAAAGTGGAAAAACACATTTCGAAATAATTGAATAACGAGGGAAAGAGCTTCGCCCCGGTTCGCTATCATCAGCGCTTTTAAATATATATATATTTGGGTGAAAGCACTTAAATGTAAACGAGTGCTTTAATTACGATTTTATTAAAACATCAAAGAAGTGCGTGACATTTCCGTTGTACTTGGCAAAGAAGAGTAATTAATGTAATTTGTTTTATAGCTTTTGCGATTACTTTTTGGACATTTTACATTATACCGACATTAGAATAAGATAAACGTAATCAGTTAATTACATACCGTGAGATCGAAAATTAGGAAACAGTAATTATATTAATTTATTTAATATATTAAATAATTTATTTTATTATAAGTCCTCATTTCATGTAGGTTGTATTTCAAGCGAATAATATAATATTATACGTTCTCCTAAAGAGCAGTGAAATGCACCTGCTTGTCGCCTGCACCAAACAGCCCTTCAAAAACCAGACAAAGCGTTCTCCATTTTACAAATGAATTAAATGAGCAAACACAATCTTTTCGCGGCACGTCCGTTTCATGAAATCTCCCCTTTGCCGAAGACAATTCTTTTATTTTGCTCGAGTAAACTCAAACAAGAAGAGAGCGGTTCCATTAAGCCTTTTCAAAAGGTTTACAACTTCGAAAGCAGAAAGAATTATTGCAGAAATGTAAATATTAAAATGCGGAATTAATCAACCGGGCGAAATGAATCACATAATACAGAAATTGTTGACAAAGTAACAAAGGTATACAATGAAGAAATACATTTTTAATTTTTTATTTTCATCTAGCTTATTTTATCTGTTTTTGTTTTAGCAATTTATTAATAAAAAGGAGTAGTTTTAAATGCCGTACGATATACTTTCTCGGAGGTATAAAATATGTACGCTTATTACATTCCAAATGCATTACCGTGGTCTTAAGAAGTATTTCCATAACCATTTTATTGTGAATCGAACGAATTCATTTGGAAAAGGGTACGTACAACATACACATATAAAAATCTGGAGTTAATTCTAATACTTTTTCAACATCTTTTCGGTGTTCCCTCGCGTCCATCCGTTTCTGGTGTTAAAATAAATGGAATTAGCAAGTTTAACTTTAAAAAGTGTTAATATTGTATAAATAAAATAACGTTAAATTTTTTTTTTAACTGATTTCCACTTTATTTTTTAACACATGACAATTGTTTCGGTACACTGTACCTTCTTCAGATGTTTCAATTTATTAATTTCTAAACTTTCTAACAAATTTAATTTTTTACTCTTTAGCTGTTGTACATATAAAATTCTAAAATTATCGGTAAATATATGATTATTTTCTAATAGAATTTTACATGTACAGCCAAAGAGTAAAAAATTAAATTTGTTAGAAAGTTTAGAAATTAATAAATTGAAACATACAGATAGATTGTTAAACGAACTATTAGATTTAAATAATTCACCGTTGCTTAATCCGTTCACAGAAAATAGGTCCCAAACACGTTCAGAATAGATTATATAATTTTAAGAAGAGCAGTTGTAGATATAAATTCTCTGTAAACTAATATTGCTTTAGTAGCAAGTACTCGACATCTGAAGAAGGTGTAGTGTACCGAAACAATTGTCATGTGTTAAAAAATAAAGTGGAAATCAGTTAAAAATTTTATGTTATTTTATTTATTATGTACGTTATTTTATTTATTTATGGATTTTCACCAAGTAACAGTCAACTCAATTAATTATGTTAATATTGTCTTCAAAAGTGACATTTTAATCCTTGCGGTAGTTATTTCTATCTTCTAAAGAGTTAATATTATTCAAAAAAAGAGAGATTTAACTTCAGAGGTAGTAGGTTGTATCCCTAAAGGAATTAGTATAATCCAGCAAGTGTCAAGCATTTCTATCTTTAAAGGAGTTAGTATTATCCACGAAATGAAAAAATCTTTACCGTTGAAGCAATCATTTGTATCTTAATCATTTTGTGTGCAAATAATTGAATTCCGAATTGCTATAGAATATGATCCTTATCAGAAGAAAGTGGAATAAGACTACCAATATTCCCCCGTAAATAAAACTTGTATCATCTATGCTATAGTGTCATTTATTATTATATACCTCTTGTGTGTATCTCTTTGATAGCTGTATATGTGTATATACGTGTGTCTTAAGAAAGTTGTTACTTTAATTTCTCTTGAGGCATTTAAGGATTTTTTTTATTGAACGAATTGTTTTGAAACTTCGCAACTTACACATTGTTATTTAATTTAATCTGGCTTCCTAAGTGATTGGCAAATTTGTTCTCATTTACTCTTTATTATTTTTAAATTTACCTTTTATTGTAAACTGTAAGTGAATTGAAACTATGAACACAAATCATCTAAAATTTGCACATCTAAATATTAGGTCACTCTTGCCGAAGCTTAATGACATTGCTGAAATCATTATTATGCACAGTTATGATATCGTTGCAATTACAGAAACTTTTAGTTTTGTTCGAGCTGATACGACTTCTCGAGGAGTTGGTGTTGGGTTATATGTTCGCAACTCACTGCATTTTTTTCCTGTTAAACAAAAACAATAATTTTTTCCTTTAGGAAGGAATAATAGCATTGAACAGTTATGGATTTCGTTAAAATTATCATATGGTTCCCTTATTGTTGGTCTTGCCTAAATGCCTATAGACCACCTAATGAAGATTATAAGGTCTTTATTGATACATTGGAAAACACGCTTATAACATACAATTTATACTCTGACAATATTATATTACTTGGCGATTTGAACATCAACATGCTCAATTATGACAGTACCGTTACGAAATACCTTGATGCCATGCTCAAATCTTTGAACCTTTCACAAGCCCACGAGAATTACAGAATTATAAGGATCTTTATTGGACGTAATCAATGTCTCCGATTATTCTAGGGTACTTAATTCAGCAGTTGTTGGTGCTTTCATCTTTCGGATCATGACTTACAATTAGTTGAGTGTACTATGAATTTTATAAAACCTGAGACAACACCACTTTTCAAAACATCTTGAAATTACGTATGTAAACGTTTTGACTTTCAATTCAGATTTCATTAGTTTACCTTGGGATTACATAAACTTTATTTCTAATATCAGCGATCTCAATCCCTTTAAGCACTTATGGGATCAACTTCAAAGAGGAATTCGTCGTCGCCCGGCTTTGCCAGAAACACTGCAAGATTTAAGAGCAATATTTTACGAAGAATTTGAGGCAATACCTCAAAATTCATTGACACATTTGATTAATTGGAAGCCTCGACGTTTAAATGATGTCGTTCGAGCATATGCGTTATTAACCGTCACCAGTAACTTAACTAAAGACATTTCTTTTCAGTTTTCGAACTGCCGTTTTTGTTATTTTTCTCACATTAAACTTAATTTTGTTTAATGACGTCTTTTTCTCGAGTAATTTTCTTCCTGTACTTCGAGAGTCCTGGAAAAAGTCTTGCATAAGCAGATATCTGAATATGCAACTTCACTTAAAATATTATCTGTTACACACAGTCTGGATTTAGGAAAGTTTGCAGTTGTACCACAACTCTTTTTAATATTGTTGATGATATCTTGGATGCTGGTTATTTGAGTGCCCTTGTGTTGTTAGATTTTAGTAAGGCATTTGATGAGGTTCTTTGTGCGATACTTAAAAATATTGGCTACAGTCTGGATGTCGCTCATTTAATTCAAGTTACTTATCTGCACGAACGCCCATGCAAAGTGTAAAACGCAATGAAGTCAGATTCAACCAGTTACCTCTAACCTCCGGAGTACCTCAGGGTTCTGTTCTCGGGCCATTGCTACTTTTAATATACACTTGTAAATTTTGTGACGCCGTTAAACATTCTAATTTGCATATGCTTGCTGATGACAGCCAGTTAAATTATAAATTTAAAATACAGGATGCTGATACAGCCATCTCGGTCATCAAGATCTGTTACGAATCGCCAAATTCTCTGTTGCTCATTCATTAACAGTTAATCCTAGTAAACCTTGTGCCTTAATTTTTTGTTCTGATGAATTTTATTTAGGTTTGCTGACTAAAGTAAAATTTTCCTTAAAAGGCTACGACATTCCCTTCGTAACTAGTGTTAAAAAGCTTGGTCTAATTCTCGATAATTCCTTTAGATTTCATGACGACATATCTTCACGTATAAACATACCTTATTCCATACTAAAGAAGTTGTATCATTTTCGCAATATTTTCAACATAAAGACAAATTCCTTACTCTGTGAATTCCTAGTTCTTTTACATTTCTCCTTCTGTGGGCCACTACTCAATATCATAACATCAATGTGCGAAATAAAGGAACATTATCACCACCAAATGGTGTTAAATAGGAGTTGAGCTTATCCTTATTGGAGTAAAATTATTTCACCTTCTTTTTAATCGGGAAAAGATAACAATAACAATTTATCCCAAAAATTTTTATGTGTGTAGTCATCGTCAGAAGTTAAAAACAGTGACGTATATCTTGTCTAACGAAAGGAGTAATGAATCAACATGTACCAGGAGTAATTTCCACCCCGAGATGGTATAATCGATATTTACGGTAACAAGCAGTTGCGAAAGTTTCTACTTTAAACATAGATACAAACTTAAACTGAATACAAACGAGAACATTACGCTGTAAACTTTAACAACTACGACCCGGCTAATCGTTTTCGAAGAAAATAGAAAGTAAAGAAAAAAGAAACAAATTGTTTTCAGGCTAAAGTGAATGTTAATGGATATTTAAAATGAAATATTTAAGAGAAATCAAATATAAGTATAATGCAAACAAACAGAATAAATTTTCCGTGGTCACTAAATCTCTCCTTTGTTCTCTATTCCAACAATACGGCTAAAACTTTTCCGGTCGAAGAAAGTTAGCAAGTTTACTTCTATGATAAGCAAACTAATGGCGCAGGTTTATAAAGACACTAAGGCAAAACTTATTAAGGAAAACTTTAACGAACAACTAACTTAATCTACCGACGGTTAATTCAAAAAGTGAAAGTGCAGTTATTAGTTTCACAAGTAACAAAATAAATCCTTAATGAAACCAAATGAAATTGTTCCCCTTAAGTAAGTAGATTAAAATTGGAATCAGAAACAAACTTGAAGAATTTTAAACAAAAAAAAATGAAGTGCGAAACATTAATCGTTTTCTGTAAATGTAACCAGAAATACTTGCTGCAAACCTATTCATCGATTCCACTTTGATTATTTATTTTCAATTCCATTAAAAAATAACACCTTTCGAAGGTTTTAAAATTTACATAACGACTTCCACAAGTTTTTTAAAAATGTACCCTTGCTTGATGCTGTTCATAAAATATTTTTTAAGACAGGCGTGAAAGGATTGAAAAACGTGATACTCTCCTCGCCGAGATAAAAAAAAAACTCATAAAAAAGATATCAAATTCGCCACTCGTGCCAGGACTACATTCTCCCAATCTGTTGATTTTGAACTAACGTGACTTGGAAATACTTCCCGAAGGTGGAAGTTTTTCTCACTTCCAAATGTATCTCGTCAAGTCCTTAAATCATTCATGTCAGAGCTTTCGAAACAAGAATATGTAATATGTACTTACATACTACAGTCTTCATAAATTAAATACAAATAAATCCTAAATAGTATTATTTAGCATTACACATTTAATTCATTTTAAAGATAACGTGATACGGATATTTTTGCATCTGAATTTGTTGCCATCTTTTATTCTACATTCAAATGGACGCTTTGTATTGCGCAGAATGTGTGTTGAGGGTTTGTTAACTTTTTGCGGTGCTGATAAAGCATTCGCATTGAGCTTTGTATGAATGTATAATTTTCAGTCAAGCGAAGTGAGCCTGGCATATTAAGATTTTACGGTTGAATAGAGAGATGGGTTTCTCATTTTGGCAGAAATCAGAAATGTCAGGAGCTTTTATGCAATCATTTCGAATGCCACTGGCATTGATCCTTACGTATAAACGATAAAATGCAGGTTCAAGTTACGTATAAGTTAACAAAAATTATTTACATTTTGTTTTACACAAAATATTTTATTATACATATAATTTTTTTTGGAATTACTTTACATTACATTATGGATAAAATGTTACCTGAAAAATTGTAATAATTAACAAATTTCGAGTTATTGTTATGTTTCTCCGATTAAAATGCGTTTAAAAATAAGTGTTAAAGAAAGGTGAAATAATTTTACTCCAACAAGGATAAGCTCACCTCCGGTTTAACACCATTTAGGAAACATATAATCCTTAATTCGTTAATTCAATAACCAGGAGATAAGTAACACTAAGTAGTAAAATATTCTAACTGTATTACTCCAAAAAAGAAAACGTGTTATCCTAAAAGTGTTAGTTCTTACTTATTTATTCTTCGTCTATTGTCGTCGGCTGATGTATGAGGGAAGGGATTGATTGACATCCTCATTACAAGTTATGACTAGTATTATATGCCTACCAACTGCGGTAAATGCTTGCTTTAGAATGGAACCGTCATTTTATTTGTGTATTAAATATAATAGCCACAAAAAGTGAGTAAAGAACAGTGATGTATAATAACAAATGTCACAATGTAAGATACAAGCTTTATTTATCGGGGAATATTGGAAACGCCTTACAAAATAAGCATAATATTCTAGTCCAATAAGGAATTCAATTATTTCCACACAAAAATTATTTCCACAAACATAAAAGATACAATATTAAAAAAAAGGGCATTTCTCTCTTTGGATTAGTTGAAATACAAGTTAAAATACAAGTGACTGCCCCAACGGTAAAGATTCTTTCATTTTTTGGATAATACTAACTCCTTCAAGGATACAAATGCTTGACACTTTCTGGCCAATACTAATTCCTTTAGGACTACTAACTACTACAGTTCGTTCCATTTGGATATGCTTCTAAATCATAAAACCGTTGTGTTGAGAAGACACACGATTCATATTCTTTCTGTATCACACAATTTCTATGCCGGACAGCCTTGCATACCGCCTTAAGCTGCGTCTCTCATTTTATCTCTATTTAATACACGTACACTGCCGCTCATATTAGTTCGGAAACATAAAATTTCATAAATCTTTCTTGAAAAACCTTAATATTGTTTGCAGATGTAAATAATATTATGAAACAAACTTTTAATGCATTTCATAACCCGCAACTACAGAAATACCTTAATAAATTCTTTCTGAAAGAATGTGTAATTATAAGATGTTTTCGAGAAAAACTTATAACCCCCGAAATAAATTTATTTAAGGGATTAGAACGTTTGTAATGCGCATAAGATATTTACCGATCCCTCATGGTAGGGTTGTAGCAACGTTTGAATACAGTATCTATCTTCAATTGTTTGACAAACGTGCGTGAGTGTGCATCATATACGAGTAAAACAACTGAAAAATGCCAAGAGGCCAACGTACGAGTGAAGAAAAGCGTGCACTTATAATTGCTTTTCATCAGGAAGGCTATTCTGTGCGCCAAATTGCAGAAAAACGCACGTGAATAAATCGACAGTTAGTGACATCATTCGGAGATTTCAACGTTTGAGTACGACACAGGTCAGTGCACGTTCAGGACGTTCCAGGATAACAACAGAAACAGATGATCAGCGTATAAAATTGTTAAGCAAACGAAATAGAAGACTAACAGCATCCGAAATTGCTACAGAAATGAATCGCGAACGTGAAAAGCAAATGCCTGTTAGTACGGTAAAACGGCGTTTAAAAGCTGCAAATCTTCACGGCCGCATTGCTGTGCGAAAACTTTTACTGCGTCGTGGAAATCTTCAGTGGGCACAAAACCATCGAAACTGGACAACAGAAGACTTCAAACACGTACTTTGGACGGACGAATCAAAGTTCGAAGTGTTTGGACAGGCAACACGGGTTTTCGTGAGGAGGTCCAAGGAAGAAAAAATGTTGGGGGATTGTATTGTACCGACCGTCAAACAAGGAAAAAGGTCTGTTCTCGTTTGGGGAAGTTTTTCCTACGACGTCGGGGAATTGAAGGTATACGGAAAGAAAATTATTTAGAAATATTGGAAGAAAACGCAATTCCATCAGGGTTACGTTTAATAGGCGACAATTTTATTTTCATCCACGATAATGATCCTAAACCCACTGCCTTAATGTGCAAAACTTATAGAAATAATGCCGAGGTTGATAATACTCTACAAAGGATGGTATGACCACCCCAAAGCCCTGACTTGAACCCCATTAAGTTGTTGTGGGATAAGCTTGACAGACGAGTTCGAAAAGTGTCCCCTACATCCGCAGTACATACAAGAATGGACCAATATTCCACATGAAGTTCTCCACAAACTGGTGGCACGAATAATAATCAAGGGTTCCACTTCTTTATCTAACTGTTTTTCACGTTCCCACCACCTGGAAATCTCCTTGTCTACGTGATTTATTATCTTCTCCCATATTTTAGGTGTTTCTGTATAGTGTAGCCAATGTTTCTTTCCACATATTAAGTACATTTTCCTGACTATAACCGTCTCTGCCAATGTACCGATCATTAATTAATTTTTACAAATTTCCAAAATATTTTTTATGGGATTAAACTGACAATTGGGCATCGCCTTTTCGTAATAATTTATTGAGGAACATTCACACTAGCCACTGGTTCTCCGTTTTTCTTCGCGACATTACAAACTTTTCGTTCACTAATTTTTAAAACTTCGGCCACCCGTTTCTGAACTTGAGTAACCGGAATTAAAGGACCGAAATTATTTTTGTAAATATTTGTATTTGTAAAATATTCCAATAAATTGGAAATTAAATCAACATTCAGTGCTTTGTGAGGCATTTTTTTTTTTTTGAAGATACATATATTTCGACTCGTATCTACTTACAACCTAATTAAATGGGTCATTTAGTAGACGATTATATACACTTCTGAGCAGGGTTGCGACGATTTAAATCAGTTGATAATCTAAATAAATCAAACTTCAGAAAATTCAAATAAAAAGAACAATTTATTAATGTTACATTATCTACATATCTAAAACTGTCTGCTTAAGAAGAATATGTAGGTAAACTAAACTTAAATTTAAAAAGAAAATAAAACATGGTTCAAGTACTTAAAAATAGACATTTTAAGTTAATTTTTTAATTATATTATTTATAAAGAAAAACTAATTTAGCAGCTTTTTCAGTCCCTAAGCGATTTCTAATTTTAGAATGAACTAAACCAAATGTTGAAAATATCCTTTCAACGGAGGCTGAAGGAGCTGCAGCAGATAATAATTGTTTGATAATCGGAAATAACTTATCAATAACCGCAATATTCCGTTGAAATTTCCACCATTCGAATGGATTTGTGCTTTTAAGAATTCCTTCGTGAAACATTATTTCGACAAATGACTCAGATTTAGCCAGAAATTTAATAATCAATGGTAGTAAACCAGGGTTGGGGTATAAATCATTTGCAGCATTTAAAGCACAATTTTTTTCACTTTCTGTTAATGTATGCCCCATTTTCGTAGGGTCCAAAAGGAGGGCTAGCAAATGGTATGGAGTGATACTTTATTCATAGCGATGTCTAAATTTTTGCATTTGGCTTAGAGTAAATTCAGTTTCCTCAAAATGTGATTCTAGTATTTTTAATTGTTCCACGACGTCTGATAGAATTGCATCGTTTCTTTGAAGTCTATCAATTGCAACAGATATCAGATTCATTATTGTTAAGAAATCTTCAGCTGTCCTTTTCAAATAAATATTCGAAAATTTCTGCCTTACTATACTGTCAATTTCATTTTTATGTTCCTCGCTAATTTGAAAAAGTTTGGGCCATGCTTCAACAAAACCATGTAAGCAGTCAGCAAGTGATTTCCATCTTACGTCACTAGGTAAAATAAGCTTTTTTCCTCCTTCTTTCGGGTATGTCGCTGAAGCAAAATGATTGTTTCGGAAGTATTTTACAATAAACGTAACATGTTCCTTAATTTCACTAATTTCCAGGTCCTTACATAATATGTTTAAGATGTGTGGAGCACAACCATATGTAATAATATTTAATTCTGTTGACTGTTTGATTTGATTTCTCATTGCATTCATATTAGCAGCATTATCTGTTACAAAACTGCTTACTGCACAGCGATATTCAGTCTTTAGCATTTTAATTAGGTTTATTGCAAGTTCTGTTAAATATGCAGATGTATGTGAATTTGCAGACGTGTCTATTGTGTTTACTAAAAAGGAGGACCCATTTTCTGTAGTGATTATTGCACATATGATTGGTTCGTTATGGATCATCCATCCAATGACAGACAAACCGAATTTCCCGATAAATTTTTAAAACATTTACTTTTCTCTTCATTGTACACTTCATTTAGCAGTCGGTTAGACACATCATATCTAGAGGGTGGTATTATCCAGCCCGTAAAAGCGCAATAACTTTTTTTACTTCCGGTTTCTCAACACAATTTAAATTTCAATTTCAAGAAATTCAATAAGATAAAAATTCTTAATTGTTCTTTAGTGCTTTAGATTTAATTTGTCTATATAATAATTAAAATTAAATTGAAATAAATTCACTATCACTTTCTATACTAGTTTTTAACCGAGGTGGAGTAACATTCTTCCTGTCGGTTCATATTCCATGCGTCGGCCGGTCATGTCACAGTAGGGATTTGCGAATTTACATTTTATGATTTAGACGCATATCGAAATGGAACGAAATGTATCTCAGAAGTAAAGTCTCTCTCTTTTCCTGGATAACATTAACTCCTTAAATGATAGAAATAATCGCAAGCATTAAAATGCCACTTTTGAAGACAACATTAAGGCTTTTTAAAGTGAAACGTCTTAACACCGTATATTTTAACACCAGAAACGGATGGACGCGAGGGAACACCGAAAAGGAGTTGAAAAAGTTATAGAATTAACTCGAGAGTTTTATGAGTGTAAATCAGAAAAACATTCTACTTATGTATTACTTATCTATTTAAACCACAATAATACACAATACATATAATAATTATACAGTAAAAGCAAACAAAAATGATATGTATAAGACACTATAAAAATAATGAAGTTGGTAAGTTCAAGTAAATTTCATTGTAAATTCGATTACTTTCAGCTGTAGATATAACTATCACCAGGAAGATTCAGTGCATAATAAAATGATGGATCACTCGATTTTCTTATTTACAAATACTCATAATAATACGTATACTTACCTCAAAAAATATTTTATTGTAGTATATCACAAAATCACTGTCTTTTTATGATTTTAAGGAGAACTTCCGGCTTCCAATCGCAACGTAAAATTAAATTTTGAAAAGGAAAAGAAATGAGAGCGAGAAATGTTAAGCAATATTTCATGAAATGCGTTCGTCCGAAACGAAGGAAAGAAAATTGAAAGGAAATAGATCTCTTAAGATACAGTTCAATTTGCGATGCCTTAATGGAAATAGAGATAGTCTGACAAATGGTTCGAAATAATAATCTTTCATCTGGAAGCAAAATGTGAAAAAAAAATTTAAGTAATTTAATCACTGTCAGAATATTGAAGACATGCAGCGCATAACTGCAAAGTCGTTCTATGAAAGTTTTATTATTTGTTTTAACACTATTTTATAGCAAATTTGCAATTGCTTTATGTTTCATAATTAATAGACATATACAGAGTGATTCTTGAATAGACCCATAGACACTGATGAAAAAAGAGACTTTCCACCTTACGCCCACGCATAAGACGAGAACCTAAAGTTTGATTCTTTAAAAGAATAAAACTTGACCAGTTGTACGGCTGATGATGAATGCATCGTACAATTGCTATGAGATTAATTAAAATCAATTACGTTTTCAAACGTTTACAAAATTGAAATACTTCCATCGAAGCAAACAATAATTTACGACAGGTAATTCAGTGACATTAAAAAATAACACATCGAACGCACGTATAGAATTTAGTTAGGCTTTATAAAAATTTGTGCTAATAATTCGTCTTTTGTAATTAGAGAATTCGTTTCTCATTGAGCGGCGCATAAAACAGAAATTATAACAATTAACAAACTAAATAGACTATGAATGAGTTTACTAATTACATTGTTTTAAATTCTGGGTGTCATCATCATTTCGGTATTATTAGCAAAGTCTATTATTATTCAAATATAAACAGAACAAACGATATAAAGAGAACCGACTGATTAAAATGTAAGGGAAGAGTAACACGTAGTACTGGGCCGTAAAAAGATCCCGAAATGTTTATGACGGACACGTTGCTTGTGGGAATAAACTTTATTTACAAATACGATTTAAATTAAAATAAAAAAATACTAGGATTTCTTAACACGGAGATTTGAATTGTTTTCGTGTTGTAGTGATTTATTTGTTTACCTGTCAAAGCAGGTTTTCAAAGTTGTTTTCCTTAGTTGATACAAATTGTACGGAATAATTGACTTCAGGTGATTTGCACGCATTTGTCAATTAAATATTTTGCAGTTGTTATTTCAGCTGACCACGTCAATTCCTTTTAAAGGTCGGCACCGCGCCGTTACAAACGTAAAACTATGACTGCATTCATCAGCTGTTCTTTCTTAACCAGTGACGTATCATAATTTTAGGAATAATTTTTCATTTGTTATTTCTGGTAAACTAAAATGCATAAAATTTTTCCCTGGTTAATTAATGATGTCTTTCACCATTTTTCTTTGTCAGCCTATTCAAGAATCACCTGTACATAACTGTAAAAGCAATAACCGTCTCAAAAGATGCGTATTAATCAATATTTAAAATTAAATACTGGCGCTTTTAATTGTTATAAACAATTGATTTCTACGCTTGCGTATCAGAGCCAACTCACATGTTACTAAAAGAAACAACAACATAACCTCATTTTACAATCGTATTATGATTGCGAAAACTAAAAAGCTATTCTATTTATTATCATCTTTAAGCACACGCAATATACTAACATGTTGTCGTGTCTACATAATAATTTGCCAAATCTAATTCTAAATGTCAAAAGTGCACGCCCATGCAACCGCTAGAAAAACGTGAAAGCTGTGCTCAAAAATAACACAAACCGAAAGTCACACACATAACGGAAAATCTGCTATAAATTACCTGTTTAATAAGAGGTAGCAGGGTTTGCTCTATACTACGGGTCTTTATTTCTAAACAATCAAAATTTGATGTACCTACAGCTGCCATTTTCTACACACTACTATTTGTCCTTTTCCTACACGTGTTCATCCTCATATTGCTGTCTCTTGCGAAAATCACAATATATCAAAAATAAATGCCTGATAAGTAATATCAGCTGTTTAACGTCAGTTGTGCATGACACGACATCTAAGAACGTCCAGATTAAATAAATTACAGAAACCTGTACGAATTTGAAGAAAAGTAATTAAAATTAATAAAAACACATTTAAGTAGGTATTCATTTATAGTTAAACAGTTATAAAGCCAAAATAAATTGAGTATCTGGTAATTTTTTTCCAAACATCAGTTTTCCTGCTTGCGGCATGTATATTCTCCTCATCACTTCTCTAACTTCATTAACACTAATAGGAGGTTGACCGCTATACACAACACTATAATTAGGATTAGTACCACTAAACCTATGCTCACCATTGAACATTGCAGCTGTATAATACGATCCGCTTAAATTCCTTAAAGGGTCATTAGTACGTCGGTTATCAAATCTAACTAACAAGGCATAATCCGTCAATTGCGCTACAGTTTCATATGCATAATATGATAACACATCCAAAGCAGATACAGTAAAATTCACTTCCTTTTTTGGATCAACCCATAACCGCAATTTCTCCAAGTTGCGAACTTGGGACATTTCCTTGCTATTGAAGGAGACGCAACGCGCTTTAAAGAACTTCATGTACTCCTGCTCGTCTAGGGCAACCGATATGCGATCAGCCCGTAACTGCCTCTCATATTTGACCTCGTCAAATTCCGTCAAGTCAGTCAATTCACCAGTCTCATCCAATCGCACGATGAACTCCAGCAATTCGCTTTTTGGAAGAGTAGCTAGGTCTACCATCGCGGATGACTCGGGTCTCTTTTTAAGCTCCTTGTAATGCAGATACTTCACAAATCTGCGCATTTTATACTTGTTTTTTCGCATCAGGAAGACCAGTTCTTCTCCTCGTAAGGTTTTGTTCTCGGTGCATTTTAGGGCTTCCTGGACGATCATTCGAAGCTGTGTCAAAACGATGGATTCGACTAACTGTATTGTTTCGGGATTAGGAGTGTGACTGTCACCGAATCCAAACATCATTTTCGAGATTTCATAGCAATAAGTTATTTTTTGTGGATCCATGATTATAACCTTACACTTTTGAAAGAAGACACAATAAACGTGAACTAGCCCTATGTAACCTTAAACAGTGTTGCCACAGATACCATATGATTGTAATCGATTTTCATGTTTAAAATACGTTATTTTTTAATTAAACTTGGATTTGAAACGAAAATAATTTTACTCCTTATTGTTTATACAAGCGACATCTGTTATAATACAATTTAACAAGAAATTTCTTAAGGAAACCTTCTGTACATAAAAATAAGTTAAGAACAGGAAATATAATATGAATTTAAAGTTATAGGTAATTATCAACAGTATTTCAGGATTATTGCTAGAATTAGAGCGGCTCGCGTTCTTAATTCCTTTCTGATGACTGCTCTATTCTTATGTTGGCGCCCTGAAAATTTGAAATTGGAGCGTGAATCTGACAGCTCGAAATAAATAAATCTACAGTTTTTTAAAACCGTTCAAGGCACAGTAAAATGGTGGTTTTAACTTCTTTCACTTATCCAGATACGCCAATTCGATACGAGCAAAGAAATACCAGGGCCCTACTTGATAAAGTGGATTTAGGTTTGGGAACTTTATACATCAGTGAGAGGTTAGGAATCTGCAAGACTAAAGACTTTTATTGTTATTATTAATTCTTCTCAGAGCGGTGAGCTGGAAGGAACAAGGAGATGACACGGAGAAAGGATTTGCTCTCTCGTATCACCACATTAGTTTACATGCCACATCAACAGATCCTAACATCTATCCGAGGGAGTGCATTTACGTTATGATCGATACCCACGTGACTATACCAGGTAAAGTATAAAACGTTCTCAGGAGAAGTACTTCTAATCATGTCATTACTTTTAGGCCAAAAAGTTGAGGAAAAGATGGAAGACAAATCAGATAGCGAAGATGAATCTGAGGCTGACTTGTCAGAATTAATTTTAGTGCCAGGAGATCCCAGTGCCCTAAATCCAATGTATGAGGCTTTAAAAGAGTGTCAGGTAAGAACATTGTGTTACTTATGAACGAATTAAGTACGAAAATTATTTTAGGCATTAAATCCCGATCCTGCAGATATGGATAGTGAGGAAGACGACGTTTATGAAGATGCAGATGAAGATTTGCAGGTCAGAGAATACGTACAGAATGATGGTGAAGATATTGGTGGTGGAGGAGACACAGGTAAATTGCTTTTTAACGTCACTATTCTATTTATAATGTGGAAGATATTGTTGGGTAACAACATAAAACTTCATCTCAATTTTCAACATAATTCTTTAAATAAGAGAACGACGTTTTAGGAAAATATGTGTTTTTATGTAAAGGACGACAACCCCAACCAATCAATAAAGAGAAAAGTCTAATTGGAGATGCAGTCACTAATAACAGCCTTATAGTGACTGCATCTAAGTAACTTTTTTCTTATCAAAGTTATATTTTCAGCAATGGAAAGTTTGACTCAGCGCTTGGTTAATATAACGTACGATTATAATAACGGGGAACAAAATGACGAGGAATTTGAAGACGCTGATTAATTTAAGAAAAAATACTGACTTTTTAGGATATGTAACAGTTTCCTTTGTAATTTTTATATTAATGTGTCATCACCATTTAGATTATATCATAATATTTAGAGCTTTTAGCATGTTCTCTTTGTAAGAGTAAATAATAAATAAATATTGCATTGCTTTAATCACAGTTTTATCACAACATAGTACCTTTTTAAATTACATTAAGGCTGAGTTGCACCAACATCATTGTTAACTAATCCTAGATTAAACACAGGATTTTCAATGCTTTAATTTGAGATTAACTTTAATCAATGTTGGTACAACTGGACATAAGGCCCACTTGTTTAAAGGCAAGTTAACTTTGATTTTTGTGTTCACAATTATTACTAGTAAACCGATAGTCAAAGTTAACTTGCCTTTACACAACTGGGCCTTATTTATAAACTTTTAGGTTGTGCAAATAAAACTCAGTTATTCCTTTTCCTTTTAATGTTTCTTAATTAATTTGTAATTACACGTGGATGCAAAGTATGATTTAACTTTTATTACAAAGAGTAACAATAGGATACAGTAACAACAACATTTATGTGCCATTTTAATCCTGGAAATATAAGTTTAATTAATTAATATACACAAAAAAAAAAGTCTTAACGAACACGTTTCGGTCCAAAAATCAAATCTGCATCGGGCGCACCCTTCGGATGCTGATATTTTTTTCTCTCGCGATTCAAGTTTTGTGTAACCGGTCTCTGCTGCTGCTGCATCATTTCTTGATAATCTTCCTCCTCGAATCTCTCAGTTATATTTAAAGTGAGTCGCTTCACTCTTTGCTTCTCTTCTCTTTGAGCGAGTTCTTGGTCTCGAAGGTTTTGAGCAAGTTCAGAATTGATGTCGGCTTCGAAGGTCTTGTACTGCTGCTTATTACCTTTTCGTACCATCAGTACAAAACCCATTGTATTGGACTCTTTTTCAGTAGTTTCCTTTAATTAATATTACATAATGATTTAATGTGAATAAACAAGGACTAAATACGTACTTGTAGTTGTTCATAAGTTTTTTTATTTGATCTAAGTACCATAGGAACTGAAATATCGACATTGGATGGCTTGACGGATTCTCTGAGCCTTTCTTGAATATTTTCGGAAACCATTTTATCGAGAGCGTTGAGAAACTCGTCGTCTTCAGGACATTCTACTTTTCGAGGGCCACTTGGTATTGCTTCGGTTTCCGAGACGATTCCTTCTTCTTGTTCGTTATCACTTAATTCATCCTCTACTTTAGGGAGAATCCAATTTATCATATGTGTGAATGTTATTAAGTGAGATGGACTTACCTTCATCATCAGAACCTTGATCAGCAGTTTCATCTTCAGTTGCATCATCAGTAATTGGTCCAGTTATGCCTTCAGAAACTTCGTCATCACCTTGTTCCTCATTATCAGTTTCTGCTATACTTTCCAGTATTCCCTCATTCTTATTTTCGTCGTCACCAACCAAACGATCTATGAAAAACAGCACTTCATTGCAACATTATATAATAATTATTATTACCTATTCCTAATTGTGTTCTTATGTTATTGATTTCTGTTTGGGTTTCTTCAAAACTCTGAGACAATTTTAGCTTGGGTCTTAAACTGTTAATTGTGTCTTTAAATAAATGTTCTACGGGGGGTGGAAATGCGTCGCCCCAAGCAGTACGCTTGAACCAGTAATAAGACTGCAGGAACATTAAATAATAATCCAAACGCCTTTTACTACTTCCACTGCTAAAGTACATTCCTGCAATGAAGGTTTCTTTTTAGCACAAATAATAAATATTTATATGAGAGTCTCACCACACGTGTCTAGTAAGACACAAGCCAATCGTATTCTAAACAAATGATTTGGTGGATCGAGATGTGACGGATTATTATGATCCATAGTCACACCAAATGTTATAAGAGAATACAAAACCTGGAATAAAGTGTAAAAAATCAAGAATTTGATTTCAGTTTGGGCCATACTTTAAAAATGTCTGCGCTTTCGACGATTCTGTAATTGTATAATTCACCGAGGTATTTCACTTGGGCCACCCTTCTTTGATTGAACTTAGAAAGGTTTACTTCCATACCTAACCGAATGTCTTCTAAAACACTGTCCACTACACGAGTCCCAACTTCTTCTTGATAACAGACTAAACCCGCCAGTAGATTTGCTAGACATCTACACCAAAATATTGAAATTACTAATTAGGAATTATTTTGTACGATTCGTTTTACCTTATGTTAAAATATTTCATATTATGAGCCCCGCTCACACATTTAATAGCATAGGCAGCGACCTCCTCATTGTTCCAATCTAACTTCCTCATTAGTCGTAGTATTTTATCAGTGTTATTCTTCTGCAGGTCCTGATAAAGCAACTTTCTGATGAACTGATGCATTACAGGACGTTCTTTCTTTGTAACTGCAACGAGATCTGGAGGATTTACGTAGTAATAAGCATTTTCGATTTGAGTGACGTATCGAGAGTCCAAAGCCATGACAGATTTCTTCCTCATCATCTGTTCTAGGTACACCTTCGTTCTTTGATGGGAATCCGTGTTGCAGAATAAGAATCGACCACAAACCTCCAGCAAGTTACAAGCCATTTCAATGTGGTGATGTGAGAAATCATGCAATAGAACTTTCAAGCAGTACAAGGCTTCTATTTTTGAATACAAGTTGAATTTAACGAGTTCTCCTATGTATCTGACAACTTTAATTTTCGATTCAATGTTGATTTGGTCCTTTTTACGGACGTGGTACTTAAAATCTTGCCGGAGCATTTGACACAGCTCATTGCTCACTTCAGGTAGAGCCGGATGTAGAATAGCCACAAACCTGGCATAAAACGGTAACAAATCCAGGCGAGTGCGGTTGACTCCAAATAAAGTACGAACGAGTTTCTTACGATTGTGTTTGTTGTTTAAAGTGACGAGGAAATCGATTGCTGCGTTATCAATCATTTCTCGGTTTATGCAGTTCTGTAAGTTATTGAGAAATGCTTCTAGTACTATTTTGTTGCTTATTGTGGTGGATGCAGTGTCTTCGGTTTCTTCTTCTATCACTGGTTCTTCTGATTTGCCTAACAAAAGAGATTCTTTCATTTTCTAGGTGAATACCAAACAGATCTATTTCATTCCTCACTTTTTGACTGTACTTTTTTAATCAATTGTTCAAGATTCACCACATAAAAGGTGCTTTTATAAGTTTGAACAGAAATTTGATGTAATTCAGGGTGGGAATGTAAAAATTAACTTTAATTTTTTCACCTGCATAAAAAACCATAAAGAAAAATTACAAACCATCATCTTCAAGATCTTCAGCCGGTATTTCTGAGTCTAAAGTTTCTTCTGTGACTGTATCCGTTGGTGGAGGAGGTGCTTGATTTTTTTGAATATACGACGTTGGTAAAAAAGCTTGCAATTCAGGCAACTCACAATAAAATCTCTGTGTTTCGACGTCACACCAAATATTCTCAGAATTGCTTACACTTGAGCATTCTTCAGGATCTGCCCCAGTTCCAGTAATTACCATGTTCTAAAAAATAATTAAATTTATACAAGCAGGAAAAGCTAAATGCATAAGTTGTTCTTACTTCCTCATCATTTACAACAATATTTGTTTTAAGTACGGGAATGTCTTCATCTAATAATTCTGCGAAGCTCTGCGTCGAACTTAATAATTTATCGTATGAAATTTGCAGAGATTCTAATTTGTCTTTACGCTCTTGACTCAATTCACCTTTTGTCTGCAGAATTCGATAATTCTGCTTTTCGAAATCTTGCATCTCATTGTGATCTTTAATCAGGTGCTTCGCCAACGAATTGTAATAATCTTTTAGCAATGATCTTACGTTCTGCTGTTTCTCGGGTGCCAGAAAGGTGCTCCTGTTTATTTGTGCATTATATTTCTCAGATAATTCTCTGATTTTCCTCGGTATCAAACCGGCGTAATCATCACCACAATGTCTACAAAAGCTCAGAATAATTGAAATGTTTAAATGTTCTTCTTTATCCATGTTAATCAACGTAGTTAAAACTCCACCCAGTAATGTAAAAGCGGTCTTCTTATTGAATAACCCTGCACTGACTAATTCCGCATAAAACCTCAAATCAACTCTGAGCTTGCTCGGGTTCGGTATTTTTTCCCCGACTCTAAAGGACAACGATTTTTGCCAGTTTTCAAAAAGGTGTTGAGAAAAATCTGCGTAAGTTTGATGAAGTACGCTGCACATTTTAACGGCCGCATAAACGTCCGTCATTTTTAGTTTAGTATCCACGATAGCCGCTGCAATCTCGGATATGTATTTAGACAAATTCAATCCAGACATCTCTTTTAGGTACGTATCAATTTGGTTTCCGCTGAAATTTTTAATTTTCTTAACGAAAGCGGTGTTTTTCTTTAAACTTGAATCGAGCTTAGAGAAGTAGGAATCATTCGGTCTGGTATTCTGAGCATTTTGATTGATGTTCCTCAGTTCTGATTTTGAGGTTAACCTTTCCTCCGCTTCTTGCATGTACGATTGTAAAATTGATTTTTCCTCTTCATTTTCGTTACTGGGACTACTTTCTTGTTCATTTGCGTTATTCTCGGCTACCTTTTCTGAAACCGTCATGATGAAAACTTTAATTTATTTCTTATTTTGACAAGTTGTGAGTAAATATAACCACGACATACATAATTGATCTAGTTAGAGTATTCATGCTTGCCAACACTTAAAAGTTTTAACCCTGCGTTTAATCACTAGATGTGGTGATTTTCTGTTGAAATTTCAGACAAATTTTAGTAAAAACATGTAGACAAGCCGACCATTTTTTCTATTCCTTTCGATTGTCAAAAAATAGATCGTCTTCTATGTTTTTGGCAAAAAGTGTCAACTCTAGTTTTCTTTTTTGTAATTTTAACGGTTTTTTAATACCGAGACCAGTGTTACCAAATCGTATGCGTTTAAGTAAAATATAGAAACATAATGGCCCGTATTCTGATCTTACGATTAAAGTCATCTTTAACTAACATTGTAGTTAAAATAAACAAGAAACGTTATAGCTTTATGTCAATATAATGTGTAAGAGAGTGACAGACGACCTTTGGCGTTATTAGATTAATCATAGGTTGAGAATGCGGGCCTTAATATATCCGACATTGTTTGATTTTTTCGGTATTTGTTTTTAGTGAATTATTCTCTGCTTGTAGTGACATTTTAGTGATTATTTAATTTAAATTTTCAGACTTTTCGCAAGAGTCTACTGGCAACACTATTAGTACGTACTCGCTTTACTTGTGTGATTAATCAGCAGTGCTACCAACCGCAAAAACAGAAACCCCTCAAGAGTTGTCAAGAAATCCCTTTTCAACAAAAAGATTCCTAAATTTGTGACTAGATTCAGAAATAAATAAAAAAAAAACTAAAAGATTCATTAAAAATACATCAACAACGAACAAAAGACGGACGATTTTAGGTCGCAATTCAGTTAATTAATAATAGATTTAAAAAATTCAACTTGAACAACAACAAACAAAAACAAACAAAAAAATTGAAAAAATAAGCAAAAAAATACTATTACAACACAATTTAATAGGATAATAATTAAAAAAAAATGAAAAAACGAGACGAAAGCAAAAGAAATATAGATTAAAAAAAAATACGAAATAATACAATTTGAATAACAATAAAAACAAAAGACAATCTATTTTACAACACGATTCAGTAAATTAATAAATTTTAAATAAATCTGGGAAAAAAGGTGACAAAACAACGAAAACAACAATAATAACAATAATATTAAAAAAAAAATGAAAACGACAATATATTTTAAAACATAATTCAGTAGATTTACAAATTTAAAAAAGAATCGATTTAAAGCAAATAGTGGCAAAAGAAAGAATTATTTGCTTTCACGTTTTCAATAGATTATTAAAAAATCACAATAGGTGGCGCTGTTAAATATTTCACACACAGTGTTGCCAATTCCTGGAAATTTTCTGGTTTTGTGGGAATTTTTATGTTTCAAATTACAATTCGTGGGAAAGAAGGAAGGAAATTGTCAATAGTTGGCAACCCTGCGTACAAATGCAGTTGGTTTCGTCCTTTACTGAAGATAATATTGCTAACCAGCTAATTGCTTACGGCGGTCACGATGCTCAAAATCCTGTTTAGGAAACACTTCGATTGAACTTGTTAAAACTTTGATGGTTCGTCCACCAACTAAACGCAGGCTGAGCATGCACTTCGCGTGTATTACTGAACGCAGCCCAATTACAGAAAGTATCTTTCTTCAAAATTCCCTATGTCATTCAACAGTTTATTGATTTTTGCCAATTTAGTTGCTTTTACTAATTACCTTCAGTGCACCTAAAACGAAAAGGAAACAAAATTGTATTAAATATAAGCGCAGTGTAAAAAATCATCCATTTTCAACTTAAAAAAAAGACGAACACGTTAGGTTGGTACACCTGTTGTAGTTATGATTCTCGAAGGCTTTTACACGTGTTTAAAACAGAATTTCATATGTGTTTGCATCGTACACGATGAATTACTTGGAATATGAGCGATACCAGTTGTAGATTACATGTATTTACGAAGGTCTTACCATGCTTGTAAGTATTTTTAGGTTAAAAAACTTTTGCATATGTAGCCTGTTGAATGCACGCTTGCAACGAATATACCTACTCTCTGGAATGCATTCGCTAATCTGGAATGCAACTGAAAATGATGATGTTCGTTGATGTTAAAAATATGAAGAAAAATATTCTTGTGATGGAAAGCAGGGTCAGCGTGTTTTATGGAGTTTTAGTCTCTTTAAGTTAATGGTATTAAAAGCAAGCCCTTTGCATTTGACAACTTGTTATGTTCAAGTTGTTTGGTGTCCATTATGGATGGTATATGTTTAGGTTCATCTAAATTTCATTGTATGGAGTATTTGTTATGTGGCAGACTAGCCTAGGTGTCAGCTTGCCTGATGGCAAGTAGGCCCCATGAGCCCCTGCAGAAGTGGGCCTCTTTCAACATTAGATAATAGCTACTTTCTTTCGTTTGATCCAAACGCAATATAATGCGTTTACATTAAAAAATGAATGCTCTTGTAATGGATCTTCGTGGAATTTCAATCCCGTTCAGTAATCCCTTTTCCCCTTTCAATTTTCGAATTTTACGAACCGTTTGGATTGAAATGCATTCAGATCCAGAGCTGGCAAAAATTATTCGAATCAAGATTCAAATTTTTCAGCGAAAGAAAGCAGCTAATATGTTACAGTTGTCTCTTGACAATCAATATTTTTAGTCCCAGTACACCACTAGAAGGCAGGTGCGCTTTGAATACTTTCATGAACTCTATAGCAAGGATACTATCACATAGTTAAAAAATCAAACCAGAAATTCAAGCTTGAAAATTGAAATGTTATGAAATACTGTAGTTTTACTTTAATGTTTTAAAAAATATTCACTTAATTAAAAACCAATTAATTGTTTTAGAGTGAAGTTGATGTTGATCTTGAAGATCTTGAAGCTAGACTGTACAGTCAAGTTTACCATTTAAATTATGAAGAAAATCAACCATCTGATAATTTCTTGGAAAGAATAGAAAACTGTAACATACCAAATAACCAAAATGGATCAAGGTACTACAAAATGGGCCATTTTGCTAACCAAAAGCAGCAAACCACAAATAGAACAAGCCCATTGGTTCCAACGACGATACATAGCTTCAATGCAGATCCACATTTAATACCTCAAGTTATTAACGTGATGAATCCAATTAACAATATAGTCGTGTTACCAGAAGCAACTCCTCATTTTCTCCGAACAAATGCGTTACAGCCATACATAAATAAAAACCTCGAAAAATTCTTAAAACGGCAGAGCCTACGCCTAAAGAGATCTATGAGGCGTAAAATGCAAAAGGAGCGCAGGCGTAACGGGAAATCAAATGAACCCCTTTCTCAACATACCACCTTTGGAATGAAACCTCCTCATATTGCCCAAAATTTGGAAAGTAATAAACCGTTTGAACCGGGAGAATGTAGCAACATTCCCACAGAAATCATCGATGAATCTGATAGTGACAACAGTTGCTGCATTGTGATAAAAGACGAACAAAGTTTTATAGTTTTAAGTTCGGATGAGTCCGTTGATGTTGACACATTAAAAATTAAAAAGAAATCGAAAAATTTGGAAGCCAGCTCGAATAATCTCATCGAAAATAAAAATTGTGAAGCAAGCAACAATAAGAAATTAAACGAGGTCGATGATGATGTTATATTCATTGAACCGAAACCAGTTGAAGTCATTGAGATCGACATTGAACCCCCTCAAAGTGTAGTAAATTTAAATGCAAAATCTATAGCAGACGCTGACGCTTCAAGGCAACTACATGACACGGAAACATCATCGTCTAATTCCACAGGCAAAGCAAAAACAAAACTGGGCATGACTAGCAAGGAACGTCGGGAATTACTAAACACACCAGACTCAACGACTTCCAACGACTTTCTTGTTAATCCCTTGGATGCACCGCATACCAGATTTAACTTTGATTTGCATGACTCTGACTTCTCTAATTCTCAGATCTTTTTAAAGCCGAAAACTCATGCGGATGCTTATGAAACGGAAAGTAGCTGTAGCACGAGCGATATAAGCAGCACACCGATTAAAACCGCGTTGTTTAACGAAGTCGAATTTGAGACACCTGCCAGACAACTCTTCGACGACACAAATTTGGAAGGCTTCGGAAATTACATAACACCAAACCGCAGCGGTATTCCTTCGATATTGATGACTGATTTCGAGCAGGTCAAAACAAGAGTCACAAAAAGCAAACGTGGCATGCACGTTGGTTCGGATTCAAGTTCTGAAAGTGAGTTGAATGGCAGCAAGGCATTGTATCTTGATGCAAAGAAAGCCAAGCAGAGTCTGCCGAATTTGTGCCCGATTGAGTCAATTCACACACCGAAAGGTAAAGCAGGTAAAATAAAGAAGAAGAAGTCATCGAGTTTATTAAATGATGAAAGTCCTATGAAACAGACTAGTAGTAAAAGGAAATCTAATTTCGAAGTGAGTGATGATGAAGATAGAAATGAGGCACAGAAGAAGAGCAAAACTAAAAATGACCAGGAGTCGCTTGGTGTTAGTGAGGATGGAGTTGTTGGTGCCAGGAAACCCAATCAAAGTGAGTCTAAAAGAAATAAGAATAGGAAAGATTTTAATGACAGTAATCATACCAAAGGAATTGCTGCTGAAAAAGATGCTACAGTAGCTAACAATGTTGAAGGAGATGCGTTGACAATAGATATTGATGATCAGACTATTACTATCAATTCTGATGTTGACGAAGTTGAAATTATTGAAAATAAAGCGGAAACTTCAGGCATCAAAGGGGCCGTCATTGAAAATACTTTGGAAAATATGGTCGCATCCAATTTTATAATCCTGGATGAGACTGCTGATGAGGAAGACAGCAGCGATGTGTCATCGCTTTCTTCAATTGAAGGAAATTTTTTGGATTTTGAAGAACCTGAGGATGACTTAACTTTAGCAAATTGTCAATCTGGTACTCAACATCCGATGCAGAGCGATGTACCTAAGGCACGGACAACATTTAGTGATTATTGGAATGCCGATTCAGAGAAGTTCCACGGTCGCAGTTGGGGCTTAGAGGACTTTAGCGTAGAAGAAGCTCAGAAATCCATGTCAGGTTAGAACTTCTTTTATAAATTTATAATTAAGTGCTGAGTACTACTGAGTACATCAACGTATTGTATTTAGCTGAAATATTTTTATTATTCTTATTATCGCATTACTGTATTAAATCAGATGTGTATAACATAAACTGATTTTGTTAGATGACCCCGACTTATGGAAGATAGTTGACCGCGATCGTGTTTTTGTTAGATTGAACGTTCCAAGGGGTCAACGATGCCGGAGGTGCAGAGAAATAGGACACGTTGCATACAAATGCAAGAACCAACCAGTCATTCCAAGCTGCACTCTCTGCGGAACAAAAGGTCACGTTGAAGCGCGCTGTCCCAACGCAGCATGCACGACGGTATATTAAATTTATAACATCACACGTTTCTCTCAAATTCAATTGAATTTACTTTACAGTGCGGCACTCTGGGAAGTTACACTACTTATTGCAGTAATTGTGCATATTGGGAAAGCGTCCAGTGTAAGATTTGTAAGGTTTTCGGGCATTTCGATTGGGCTTGCCCGGATTTATGGAGGCGATATCACCTTACTGTAAGTAAAGTTATTTTTGTGCAGGGAGAAGAGATTGTTTTATATGATGATATATTCTAGACAAAACCAGGCCCCATTGTTATGCCTGAGAAGTCACGAGGCAAATTATTTCAAAATAAATGGTGTTGCAGTTGTGCCAAATTTGGTCATTATGAACAGAGTTGTAGATACGCTAATCGAACACATTTCGTCACAGTTTCAGAAATCAAAGAGTACTTTGACGTTTATAATTTTCCAAAAAGTCAACCAACTATTACGCTGAGTGAAAGCATACAAGAAAATAATCAAGAAGAAGAAAGTTCCATTCAACTACCACACAATGAAATACAAATGCCACAAAGGGATGTTATTGTGGTAGATGAAACCGATGATACTAGCCAAAGCAAAGTAATATACCCCCCAGAACATATGATACCTTCATATTTCCAACAGCAATTATCTTATTTAAAGTTGGGGGAAACGAGTACTTCAGAAAGTGCAGGAAAACGTGAGAATACATCAAATATATCGGCGTTGATTGCTGATAGTTCCTTAAATTTAGAGCAGGAAACGATAAATAAATTAAATTCCGGGGAACTTCACTCGAAAAGAATCCTCCTACTCATGCACAAATATGCATACCTCCACAGCTGTAGGGGACAGGAATTTATAAATCAAATCAGAGCAAAGAGTAACGTAAATGTAATCATTAAAAGAAGTTCCCCTGACGCTGCTGAGGTTGGCGTCATAATTTTATATGGAATTGAAAAAGAAGTCGACGTCGTCAGCAACGAATTTAACTCTTTTTTGCATGATGCCTCCACGATTAACATTCGAATAATCCCCAAGGACTCAGATTTACTCTATGCTTTTTTATTCAAAGCGCTCAGACAATTAAATTTAACTCAAGGCAATTCTAAAGCGTTGCTCGATTCAATCTTGACCAAGAAACAAAAGTTGTTTGCTTCAGGAAGCATCGACTGGAGAAACAAAACGGCTATTTTGACAATGTATCATAGATTAAATGTTTTGTTGTTTGGTAGGTGTAAGCTGCAGGACGGAGAGAAACACTTGGCAAAGCTAGAGTCATGGCTGGAATCGACGAAAAACAAACGTTTTATTGTCACATTGACCGACAGGTTCGATATTTATGAGGCTTACATGTACATTTATAAATCACTGCGATCCGATGATGAATATGCAAGTCTTTGTAGAAATGCAAATTATCACGTCAACATCGAAAAACCAAAAGTGGTCGACGGAATGAGTAGAAAGCAACGTTTGCACTTCACTAAGAAGGTTAGAGATATTATTAAGAATTGTAAGAAGTACAGTTTAGAGGATGAATTGCGACAGATTACTAACATACAAGCCGCTGTTTTAAATTCGGACTACTCCAGGCCTGCTTATCAAGACTTTCTAAGGTATGTTAGTTATTTCACGAAATATTTTTGTAATTTTAGAAATTCTAAAATATAAAATGTGAGTGAGTGAAAGCGTTTGATGTTCTTCAAGCGTTTTATTTGTTCATTGAGTATTATTGGTGTTCCACTTCTGTTAAATGTATTTAGTTTTGGTTAATGAAATTTTAATTTCTGTTGTATATAATAGAATATTTTTTCTTTTGACATTAATAAAAAAATTGGACGTTTATTGAAGTGCTTTTTTTTAATGCCTTCCTGCTCAGTCACTTTTATTTAATTGATGGATATGTAGGAAAGGAAAATTAAACAACATCAATACAATATAAACGTGGTTTATTTATAATATTAATTTGTCAGTTCCATGTATGACATGCCGTTTATAATCTCATCTCAGTATAATGCCATCATAGTGTAACAATTCCATTCATTTTGTGTAAAGTCACTGCAAGCGTCCTTTAATTACACTAAAATTAGCACATTTATGTAGTTAAAGTCGTTTACAAAATAGTCTAGCCTTACTTTTGATTTAATTATGAGGAGAGGGGTCAAGAACATAAAATCCATTTACATATGGTTACATAATCAGTGGGACTATCCTTAAATGATTATCATATATCACGACATTTATAAGCTGTTTATGTTATATAATAATAAAAATAATTTTTACTAGTAAATAGACATTTACAGTGCGTGTTATGGAGTTCGATTTCAAAACCATTCTCATTTGCAACAAACATAATTTAAAATAATTTCCTTCTAGAAAATGGTTCCCAAATCAGTCGGTTGCATTCTTTACTCTCACAATTTTAGCATAAGTTTGACATTCTTGATAATATCAACCCTAAGCCCTTAATATAGAATTCTCGTTACAAGTTCTTTAAGATACACCTAAGAGATATTTACAATAATACTGCATATTAAGTAGAAATATTTTGAAAAGCGTCTACGCTAGGTTATTTACATTCAAAAATAGCAGTATGTACGTATTTATGGCAGGTTTACATTCAAGGGGGAGGGGATAAGCTCACGTTACACTTTATTTCCTGATCAGAAAATAAAACGAAAATGCGAACCATTAATTAATCCTCTGTACGATATCTGTTTGCTTAATTCTATGCTTAATACATAAATGTTATCACCCTTACTTTGACCAGAAAATCATTGTTTGTAAAATGAGCTTAAGAAAATAGTTGCAGAAAATGTGCTCCATGAGAAGTACATAAAATGTTAATTCAAGACTAGGGTATTTGGCATATGAAAAACGACCAAAAAAGTGCCCAAAATCCTACAAAGAAAATCCAAATTTTTTATGCACCCCAGAAGAACCCAGAGATTTATAGACCAAAAATTGGGCAGACAAAAAAAGGTTGAAAATCACTCAAAATCAAGCAAAGTTCAAGCGCACCCAAAAAACCTTTCAAAATTGCTTGTTTTTAGACACCCCTAAATGCATTTTATTTTTGGATTAGGTCACTTTGACTCATGAAAAATCGTTAAAAATAAAAAAAATGAGATGAGATAAAGTATTGAAATTAGACAAATTATACCCTGAAATTCAGGGTGTAGCCAGCTACACCTTGAAGATGATTATAATGTATTCAAAAGGGGTAAATACTGCCTACTGGGTGTATAAAAAATTAGGATTTTTAGAAAGACTTTGGGTTCTTTTTTGGTCATTTTTAGTTATTTTCAATGATTCTTGCATATGCTAAATACCCTGACCGAGAAGTAATATTTTATATGCTACTTTCTTGTATTTATATATTTTTAATTCGATTTAAGCCTTTCAACAATTTAAGTCGATTATGCGATTCATCCTAAACGTAGAGAAATAATTTCATTTTTAATCAAATTCAAGAAAAGTCGGTAATTATTATTTCTAATTACACGCAATACAACAAAAGAAATTGCTTCGTATTTTAAAATAAAAATTTGCAAAAATATACAGGGTGTAGAGCGGTAGCTTGGATCAAGACGATCTAAACTGTTATAATATTGTGTCCTACGTGCAATCGTTTTCAAGAAAAGAAATATTGAATTTCAATAACTTACATCAAAATGTGATAAAAAGAATGAAAATTCTTGAACCCAAAATACTGTTACCATCGAGAATTCACGGTTTATAATGTGTTTTATTAATTTTTTACGGTTTCACGAAAATAAATTTTGAATAAAAAATGAAGACCTCACCAAAGTCCGTATATGGTCGACGCTATTTTATGCCTATTGATTTCTTCATATCTCTAAAACGGTTGCATTTAGGATACCGCATAATATATAAAATTTTTGATCGTCTTGATCTAACTAGCTTCCTATAAAATTGTTGTACTAAATTCAAATACGCCCTGTAGAAATACATAAATTTATAAACTGCAAAAATTATTTCTTTTCCTTGACTATTTCAGTTATGAATATAATTAAGATTTTTTCCTGAAAATTCTCTATATTTAGGTAATCACACCACAAAAATTATTTTTTTTTAAATAAGTCAAAACGTAACGAACTGAATAGAAAAAAGGGGAGTTTAGGCTATTTGGACCCTTTGACAGAAACTAACCGTAGAAATGTTAAAACACCGGGTCATGGATACTTACTTACATTTGTGGAATTTATCTCTCTGTTAAGCGTACGTTTCCCTTGGAATAAACTTAACGCTGTCCCGTTGCTCGGTCGGTGTTTTAACAAATATGCTATACACACAGTTTTATGACATTTAAAATATACATTATAATTTTTTGTTTGTTAAAGTCTAAGAACTTCAGCAAATAAGTTTTTTTTTCTGCAAGAACATTTAACAATTACATTGCTTTATTTACATGGTATTCTATGTTACTGTAACACAGACGCCATATTTTTTTATCATAGAATGAAGATTGCGTTTATGCGAAGAAATTTGTTAAAATAAAAAAGGGGGAACACAAAGTAAATAATATTAGGAGGAGACAAGTGTCTTCAGGGATTCCAACTTTGCAATATGTATAATTTTATTTTTAACTATTGAAACGGCTGCATTTCATTTATTTTAATCCTACTTACGATATGTTTTATAATTATCTACTTTTCCTACGTATGTATATTAACTGAATTAAGTTTCTGCAATGTATGTAGGAGTTAGGCAAATATGCGAGGGGAAATTGAAAAATAAATCATTTGAGGTCTGCGATGGTAACAAGCTATTGCAAGACCCTTTTCTTTTTCAATTTATATAAAAACTCTACAATCTATGAAAAAATAGTTTTGAAAAAAAAAATACGAAGACATCTTCTTCATATAAACGCAATAACTGACATAAAAATAAACAACTAAACCTCGAGTAGAAAAATAATCTAAAACTAGAGCTTACTAATTACATTAGCGTACACGTAAACTTAATGCCTAATTAATTAGCATAAAACGAGACGATTCTGTGATGCATTTACAATAACTAATCAAGTTTATACGTGTTAGGGTAGCGTCTGGTGTGGCCTACATAAAAGGCTAATGGAAATTATTTATTTAAACATTATTTACACTTCAGTCTTATTTTGGTAACTTTGAATAAAAAATATTCATAATAGTGTTCTCTCAGAATATACGTTGTTAATTCGATTTAAAAGAAAGAAAAGTAGTACAAAAGGAATTAATTTTTTCCTTTTTTCTTCGATTTTCCTAAATGTATTTGAAAAAAAATGTGGATTCAAGAAAGAATACAGGGTGTAATCGAATGAGTTTCACTTATTAATTCTGTAAGTTCTTCATCACGTAAGAAAATTAATTCTGCAAACATCAATGGTCTAGTTCGGTGGTGGCGAACGTTTGTATGTTCGCGTGCCAAAAATTTACAAATAATGCCGGAGGATTTTTTAAATTTTTTATCAACTCTTGCCATGAAATTTGACATGTTTTAGCTTAGTTGAAAAATAAGCTACAGCATTCATCGAGGTTATTTTATCTAATTTTACAGCAGAGCTAAGACATGCCGTCCAAATTTCATGGTAAGTACTTGCCCAGTTGCTGTCGTACCAAGTAAAAATAGAATTTTGCTTTTATATATTACATACGAAGAAAACAAGAGCGAGGTGATGCAAAATAAAAACAAACTAAGAAACAGACAAGGCGACAAGATATTTGTTAATTATGACTTTACTAGAACAGAAAGAGATATAAAAAAGAAAATCAGGCAAAAAGCAAAGGAAGAAAGGAGTAAAGGGAAGCAAGTCAAGATGGGGTTTTCGAAACTAGTGGTGGACGGACAAATTTGGAAATGGAACAGACGAGTAAGCATACTGGAAAATATTGGAAGTACACCAAGCAGCTCAAAAAACTAACCAATATGACAATGGACGGAAACGAAATGGATTGACAATGGATACAAATAAACTCAACAAAAATTTAACTAGAAGCGGTAAGCAATTAAAAAAGATAAAATAGGAAAAAACAGAGATGGTAATACAAATTACTGGAAATTGGGAATATGGGATGTGAGAAGTGTGCATGGTAAAGAAAGAGAGCTCAAGAAGAATTTGAAAAAGTTGGATTGGATATATTAGGTATTACAGAAACCAAAAAAAAGGGATAAGGGTTAATAATTATAGAAGATGAACACATATTCATATACAAGGGAGTAAATAGCGATGTAAGGGCATCTGCAGGAGTAGGATGTATAGTCAATAAAGGAATTACTCACCAAATAAATAAATGGGAAGCATGCTCAGAAAGAAATATAACAATTAAAATGACACATGGGATTAAAGATATAAGGACATTCATTATTACATATGGCCCAAACGAAGACGATACTAAAGATGCCAAAGATAGATATTGGGAAGAATTAACAAAGGTAACAGAAAATGCAAGAGGAAGAATATACCTTATGGGTGACTTCAATGCAAGAGTGGGCCAAAATGACCCGAGATAGGGACAAGTTCTAGGAAAGTATGGAGAAGACATAAAAAATGACAATGGGACAAGGCTCTTGGACTTCTGCCTATTACATAACTAACTCCTGGTTTAAACACAAGGATATACACACCTATACAAGAGAAATGCCAACTGGGAGAGAAAAATCAGTAATTGATTACGTAATAGTGAGAAAAGTCAACAGAAAAGAAGTAGGGACCAGAGATTGGGAGTGATCATTACATTCTAATGACAATTTTTAAAAAAAGGAAAAGACAAAGAAGTAAGAAGAAAGGAACCAAAAATAGAATGTGAAACTATCAAGAGTTTTAGATTAAAAAATGAAGAAATAGCTGGCAAATTTAGTGGAGGAAAAACTAAACATAAATCTGAACACTAACAAAGACCAAAACGTAGAATAATTATGGAAGATATTTAAGGAATCTATACTAGACGCAGCAAAACAAACTTGTGGAGTTTGTAGAACGGTTAAAAATAAAAAGCAAACATCGTGGTGGACTGAAATAATAAAACATACCGTCAAACAGAAGAAAGTGGCGTGGAAGAAATACTTGCGAATAGAAATAATAATAATTATCAAGAGTACAAGAAACTTAGGAAAAGTGTAAAAGAATTAGTTGTACAGGCGAAGAAAAATAGTTAGACCGAATTTGGACATAAATTGGAGGAAGACAGTAAGGGTAATCAGAAACTGTTTTATAGGATTTTAAAATCGTCCAGAAAAGGAAAAAAAGAAGAAACCAGTTTATATATAAAAAATAAAAGAGAAGAGACTCTAACTGACAAAAAGGAAATAATGATACGATGGTGCGAATATTTTCAAGAACTACTGCAAGGAACAGACAGAGTTGTAGAAGATGAAACAGACAAAAATAGAATAGATGAGAACAGCAACACACTAGAAATTAGGCAAGAAGAACTATTGGACGCTATTAGAAGACTTAAAAATGGAAAAGCACCAAGCTGTGATAAAATTAATCGGAAATGTTAAAACATTTGGGAGAAAAAGGGATTGGAAATCTGGAATATGGAGATTATTCCAGCCGATTGGGAAATGGGACTGATACTACCAATCTACAAAAAAGGTGATAGTAAATGCTGTAAAAACTACAGGGGCATTTCACTCCTGAGTACACCTATGAAAGTATATGAAATAATATTAGGCAATAGATTAAGAGCAGAAATAGATATATCAGTAAGCGACACACAAAGTGGTTTTCGTAAAGGAAGAAGTATCCAGGACCATATATTCACTATAAAGCAAGTAACAGAGAAAGTATTAACGCAGAACAAAATTGCCTCACTTGCATTTATAGACTAAGAGAAGCCTTTTGATAAAGTACCAAGAAGGAAAATTTGGGAGTCACTGCGACGAAGACAAATAAGTGAGAAAACAATACAAGCCCTTAAATGTCTATACAAAAAGAACAAAAATTTTGTAATATGGAAAAACAACAAATCAGACGTGTTTTGACAAAGGTAGGCCTGAGACAAGGAGGAGGCTTAAGTCCCTTACTTTTTATTATATTTATGGATGACATAATCAGAAAATGTTCAAATAAAGCACACAAACTAAATGTAGGGTACAACAACTTACAAATGGTTAAAATATCTGAAGGGGCATTTGCAGACGACGTGATGGTAATTACAGACAGTGAACAGAACCTACAAGCTAACATAAACATTTGGAATGAAATCCTGAAAGAATATGGAATGGAAATGAACAAGGACAAGACGAAATGTATGAGAATAGGAGACCAACGAGAACTGAATATTCAACTAGAAGGCACAAAAATCGAACAAGTGGATATGTTTCTATACCTAGGAGTTATGACTGAGAATACGGGAACACAAGATGCAGAAATTAACAACAGAATAGATAAAGTAATTAAAACCTATAATGCTATGAATAAAGGTTTGATAGGAAAGAAGGAAGTGTCACAGGAAACAAAGATAAGCGTCTATAAAACAATATACAGACTAATATTGACTTTCGGTTGTGAGACATGGGCACTGACAAATAGACAAAAAAGTAAATTACAAGCAGCAGAAATGAAGTACTTGAGGAAGACTAAAGGTGTCACAAAAAAAGACAAAATTAGAAATACACAAATACGAGAAGAACTGAATATAGAATCGCTAAATACATACATTGGTAGGGGCACCTGCAATGTATGAGAGGGAAAAGACAAGTGGTAGAGGTATGGAAAGCAAAATTATATAAGAAGAGGAAGAAAGGTATACCTAAAAAGACATGGGATTGAGTTGCTGATGAAGAAAGAAAGTACAGGGGAAGAAGCTAAACGAGAAGCGCAAGACAAAAAAGAATGGTCCAAATTCGTACACCAATGATGGTATATGAATATCCACACACCATAACTGGTATATATTACATACATATAATAAAATAAATATAAATATAAGCTTCGCCATGCCTGGTATAGCTCAAAAATAAAAAAAAACTGACGTGTCAAAAGAGCGCATCGTCTTTTGTTTAGAAACCTCTGGTCATTCGTGAGGTTTTCATAAACCCATCGTAAAACAATAAAGCTCCAGGAAATTCAAGGTCGCTGGATCAACATCGCCCATATGCATATCGATATCGGAAGACGCTTCTAAATATCCACTCGCGCTGATTACTGTATTAAGTAATTATAAGCCAATTTTTACGTATTGTTAATACAGTTTATAACTGTTGCCATTTACGTCAATAAAACAAAGTATTGTAATCTTCCAATCTCTTTCCTTATATAATCGACAATAATTACATCACCATATTCCATATTTTTTAAACAAATAACACACTATATGATTTAATTTGTTGAATGATTGAAAAAATAAATGAATGTTATTTTTAATTAGTTTGCGTTATAGCACTGAGTGACCTGCATACTCAGAAAAGAAATGGATAAAATAAAATCAATGCATTTATTTTCTTTATTATCTTTCTGAATTTGTTTGTGTAGTCTGAACGTAATAAAGCAATAAAATAATAAATTAAGGGACGATGAGTATCGGCATGCTTTTTCTCCAATAATACTTTTAGAATGTGATCTCTATCGAATTAATTATTAACTAATTTTGTATTTACTGTTAGGTATAGTTCATGATTACTGACTGTTTTAATTTAATTCCTTAAGTTAATTAATTAAGAAAATAAAGTAATGTTATTATGTCAGAATTATTTTGAAGAATCTATTTCTATTACTTAAATACTAATATAAAATAGAAAGTAAAAGTTCATAATTATTTTTTTATTGTTTACGTATCATTAACTTCCGTATTATTTCATACGAAAGTGATAAATGACCTGCCTCGACGTTTATTGTAATACATCTACGGGTTTACTGCATTACCATTTATTGCACATAATAGCTGGGGCATTTAAGTCACATCCAGCGCTTCTCAAACGTTTTTTTGTAGAAAGTAAACGTAGATTTTCTTATTGCTTACGTATCATTAACTGCTATTCTTTCATACGAAAGTCAAAAATGATTTGTCAAGGTATATTGTATTACAACTGGAGCATTTAAATCACATCGAGTGCTTCTCAAACGTAAATTTTCCGTAATTATTATTGATCTCAGCCCCATACGGTTGCCATAACTTTACTTCTTTTCTTGTGTGTTTCTTGTGGTTACAGTAAGTGAAACTTATTCGATTGCACACTGTATATAAAGATAATACTCATGAAATACCTTAAAACGAACGTAAATTCTCTTGTAAACATCTCGCCTTAAAGTTGGTTGTTTTTAAAGAATAAATTTTAACTAAGTTGTCAACTTAACAACGAAACGTCGATTAGGAGATGTTTTAAAAGCTGTTAGAACAACAATACTTTATTGCATGAACATTCCTTAATTAAAAAAATAAAAGCTTCATTTAAAAAACAATAAAGTGAACAAATGGAAATTAAAAAATAAAAATAAAAGATTAATCCAACTTTTCATCATCTACAGTCTACAGTCTGTGCATGTTCTTGTTTATTTTATTATGAAAGTAGTGAATAATGAAAATTTTAATCATGATTATAAAAACTACTTAAATAGCCAAGCAGAAAAGAAATCTGATTTTGTGAGATGAAAAGTTTGTGAAACTTGTTGTTGAAAAATTAATTAAATTTCCTCAGAACCAGGACCTAATAAAAGTAGTAGTGTAGTAGAATGGCTTCAATGAAAAGTATTCGGTAGAACTATACACATGCATACAACACAAGCAACTCAAATATTCAAAGGCACACATGGATGCATGCATGCAAATAGAATATTACGCTCCATTGTTTGCTCCGAAATTTTTATTTTCTTTATCTGAAACAATACAGGAATTAATGATCCTACATGTTCGGCTTCGTGTTCTCTTATTAAGGAACGTTTAACACAGAGTGAATCATATTCTAGATAAAAGTAATGATGCATCACTGAACCGTTTACACCGAAGGGAAAATTCTATGTACATCTGTTATGTAAAGCTGTAGTGTATTACGGGAATGTTGAAACGAATTTTTTTCACATTTTCAGCAAATGTGCACATAAATGTTGCAGCACGCGCCAACAATTCGTTTTCGACGACTGTTGGCGAGGCTGTGCAAAGAAAAACAATAATATACATTGGTGTGATACCCATCCAGTGATTCCGCTTATATAAAAAAAAATACGTAAGAGGAGTTTAAAGCACCCGAGCACGCTTAATTAAGAGAGGATCTTAAGGATAATTATGTAGACCACTAGAGGGCATGAAAGACTTACGATATTACTGTCGCTTGGATATATCCGTACGTAATTCCGAATTTCGTGTTCTGGAACATAAAAGGGTACATTAGCGTCATTTAAAGTCGTTTTGACCTGTTTTTTTCCTACTTTCGACAATTTAATTAATTATTTGAAAGGAATGATGTTTACCAAAAAAAAAAGCACACGTCAAAGCTTCAATATAATTAAAAGCAGTAGCTTCTCCAGAGAAGTAAATAGACTTTGATCTTTATGTTTGCTTGATAAATTCAGTAATTAAATCAAAATGTGTAGGTATGGTAGTACAGCATGAAATTATGGTTTTTAGTTAACGTTTAATTTGCAATAATGTTTCATCTCAATTGAAAATATGAATGTGTTCTCGTTCTGCGACGTTATTGGACGAACATGTCTCCGGAGAATCTAATAAGAATGCGATGATGGTGTGGTAGCGTTTCGAAACTCGGGGAAATTTTAATTAATTTTAAAGTTTGCGCCATCAAGACATATATTATACCTCAACGCTGTTATAATGAGCATACATAATACTCGGATAGTTTGAATGAGTTTTCTCTTTGCGGCTTTATCATCGGAAAACTCGAACTATTTGTGCTTGCGATTGTCCGGTTTCCGCACAAAGCCAAATTGCACGATTTACTCGAACCGATTGCAAATGGTTAAGTGCTATGTTGGTATTCCGGAAAATTTTAACGCTTTGGTAATTACTGAAGTTTGCTTTACTCTAATTAATGAGATTTTTTAAAAATTCCTTTCAAATTTAAGTCGTTTAATTAACATGCATGTGAAGTAATTTCTTCTAAAAGTAAAATAATAAGATAATAGTGTAATAAATGAAGGGATGAATTACGGCTCAAGAAAATGCTTCACAGAGGAACAAGTTTTCAACTTCTATAGTTCTACGGAGAGTCGTTAACTGCAAACTTAATAATAATTAGTCGTATAATACAGCCGGCGACACATACATTGCCTCATTAATTTTATTAATTATTAATGGCACAATGTTAAATCAGTAATACCCATTTATATCTACAAAAAATAAAAGGTTCTTTTTGAAAATGCATGCTTCATTATTTAAGGGCTACTCACCGTTATAAACGTGCTGTGGTGATTGAGGTCGTTCAGGGTAGTTCATATCTGCTCAATTCAAAAAAGAGTGTGCATTGAAATTTCTAGTGCATTAGTGCGGGGAATATAAAAAAAAAATAAGTGAGTTTTGATAAATGTTCGTAACAGACTTACTCTCATTAATTAATTTTACATTTTCTTTCTAATGCTTAATTATTTGTGATTGTGACAATTGAAGTTGTCTATCTGTTACATCCATTTAATAATAATTGGTTTACCAACAGTAATTTTAAATAAAGATAATAAAGTAAGTGGAAGCTAAAACAATACTGACCTGTATCTGTAGTTTGAAACGAGAATGGTTCTGAGATAGGGCTCCATCCGTAACGGTTACGTGCCTGCACTTTGGCTTCATAATTCTGTCCCGGCTCGAGACCTCTAATAAGATAACTCATTGATTGAAGTCCTGGAGATTGATCTCCTTCTGCTGGTATTATTACATCCCTCCAATCGTTCCGAGCTCCGTACTGACGACCGTATCCTGCCCCTGATCCAATATATCCCACAGCGACGTACGTTTTATTTTCCTAAAGCATGATTAAATATTTTATTACGCTGCAGTGCATTAACAATTCATGGGTGTCATGAAATGAAATGGAGTTCGACATTACATAAAATACGGCTTAGCGTTACACGTTTGAGGCCATTAGATTTTTAAAAGCGTCAAAATTGGTACGTCACTTCCTTTAAAAATTTAATAATTATTTGCCAATATATTTTTGATGGAGATATTTTAAAATTGACTATCTATAATGCAGAAAAAAAATAATAAAGATAATAAAAATTACTTTATATATATAACGTCAAGGTAGTAAATGGACGGGCACAACAAAGTCAAATGAAGATAATGGACGCAAAAAAACAGACAAATTAAATGAATAGAAGACAAAAATTGTTTAATAAAGTTTTTGTTTCCTACAAAAAATCGACCTTGATTTATAAAGAAATGTAGTTATTTTTGGTCAACCCTGTATGTTATAGAGCCAGTGGCTTGACTAGGAATGTAAATCCCATCCCAAATATGGCAAAGGACCTTTAATGCAGAAATAGTTTCTTGGACTGGGCTTCCTTCCTCATTTCATTGGCTGTTATAGCAGGTACTTTCACAATTGTCTGTTAATTTTCATTTTTCTGTTTTGTTTTTAATTAATCGATTTTTTTCGTTACTTTCTTTGTTCTTTTTTATGTTGTCTACTTGCATTTTCGTTTGTTTTTTTCTTCTTCATTTATCTTGCTAATTCGTTAGCACCTTTCTTTTAGTTTTATTTTCATTTGTTTTTATTTTCTATCATATATATGACGTCAATTCCTTTTCAACTTTAGTTTGTTTTTGTCAAGTCACTTTATTTAAATCTTTTAGATTTTCGTTTGTTGTCTTTCCATTTCCATTCGTTTCTTTAACCGACTTCGTTAAATCCAATTTCTTTACATTTTCGTTTGTTTTCTTGTATTTTTATATCAATTTTCTTTCGATTTTTAATGTTTTTTTGGCCTTGCTTTCTTTGTTTTTATTTGTTTTTTTTAATATGCCTTCCTCACATAAAGTTCTTTTGGATTTCTGTTTGTTTTCTTGCATTTTTTATATCAATTTACTTTTATTTTAAAAATTTTCTATTTATTTTTTATTGCCTTTCTTACTTTCAATTTTTTTCGTTCTTTTATCAAAATCTGTTTTCGTTTGTTTTCTTGCATTAATATCAATTTTTTCGATTTGCGTGTTTTTTTTAATATAAATTTCCTTTCGACTTTTGTTTTTTTGTTGCCTTTCTTAAATCATTTTTTTTCGATTTTCATTTTTTTTTGTAGTGACTTTCTTACATCAAATACTTTCAGACTTTCATTTGTTTTCTTTCGATTTTATTTGGTTGTTTTCATTGTTTTCCTTACATCAAATTTCTTTAGATTTTCGTTTGTTTCCTTGCATTCTTTTTATCAATTTTCTATTGTTTTTTCTATTGCCTCTCTTAATTTAAATTCTTTTCGATTTTCGTTTTGGTTTTTTTCGATTTTTACTTGTTTATTTATTGCCTTCCTTGCATCCGAATGCGTTAGATTCTCGTTTGTTCTTTTGGATTTTTTATACATTAATTTTCTTTCGATTTTCATTTGGTTTTTTTTATTGCCTTTCTTGTTCTAATTTATTTAGATCTTGTGTTTGTTCTCTTTCAATTTTCATTTGTTTTTTGTTTTGCCCTCCTTACATCAAACTGCTTTGGATTTTCATTTGTTTCCTTGCATGTGTATCCATTTTCTTTCGAATTTTCATTTATTATTTTGTGCCATTCTCTGTTAGAATTCCTTTCGATTTTCGTTATTTCATCAATTTTTTCGATTTTTATTTGTTTTTTTTTTAATTACCTTCCTTACATTAAATTCCTTTAGATCTTCGTTTGTTTTCTTGCATTTTTTATATCAACTTTCTTGCGATTTCTTTTATTTTTAATGTCTTCCTTGCATCAAATTCCTTTCGATTTTTGTTTTTATACATTTCTTTTCGATTTTTGTTTATTTATATGTTGCCTTTCTTAAATATACTTTTTCGATTTTCGTTTTTTTTTGTTGTTACTTTCCTTACATCAATTTTAATTTGTTCAATTTTCTCTGTATTTATTCTTTATTGCCTTTCTTACTTTAAATTCTTTTCGACTTTCGTTTTCATTCTTTTATCAAAATCTGTTTTCGTTTGTTTTCTTGCATTAATATAATTTTTTTTTCGATTTGCGTGTATTTTTTATATACATTTTGTATTTTCATTTGTTTTTTTTATAGTCTTCCTTACTTCAAATTCCTTTAGATTTTCGTTTATTTCTTGTATTTTTTATATTAATTTTCTTTCGATATTCATTTGTTTTTTATTACCTTTCTCACTTCAAATTGTTTTAGATTCTCGTTTGTTTTCTTTCCATTTCCATTTGTTTCTTCGTTAAATCAAATTTCTTTAGATTTTCGTTCATTTTCTTGCATTTTTATATCAAATCAACTTTTTTACGATTTCATTTGTTTTTTAATGTCTTCCTTACATCAAATTCCTTTCGATTTTTGTTTATTTTTTCGTTGCCTTTCTTAAATCAACTTTTTCGATTTTCGTTTTTTTCGTTGTTACCTTTCTTACATCAATTTTAATTTGTTTTTAGTTTTTTTTAACCGTTATTATTTTTTACTCTCATTAGGTTTTTTTTAACTGCAACGAAATACCTCGTTCTTAATTTTTTTTTGTGTTATCAATTTTGTCTGTTTTATCCTTTTCGTTTATACTCGATTGTTTCTTTATGTTACTAGATATTTCCAATCATTTCTTTGATGCTAGTGTTCTTTTCATTTGTTTCATTTACGTTTCTCGAGTATTTTCTTTTTTCTTTTCACTTTTGATGTTCCTTTAGACATTTTCAAATTCTACAATCTGTGCATTCTTCATTTCGTGTTTATTATCGAAAAAATGCCACTTTTATATTTTAAACCAAAGTATAATGTAAATAAGAAAAAAGTGAAAAAAAAATCAATTGTTCAGTGAAACGAAAAGCTTTAATTATGTATGTGTAAAGTTTAAAAAGAACTCGGTTTAAAATACCCTTTTTTTACTTTTTACGTTTAACAGTAAAAATTAATTAATAATTTGTCGTGAAATTTAAGAGTTTGGTTTATTCTTAAATTTTGTACAGAGTAATGCAAAATCACTAAGCAAAGCAAACATTGTAACTATTTTTCTTAATAACTCCATGACGTTCAGATTTTTTATAAAAATATAGGTTTTACACTCAAAAAAAAACGAGCAGTATTTTAATTATTACCATTATTTATTATTTATTCATTGGTTTCCAATTTTCCACTTCCATACTTTCAGTTACTGCCGTACACAATTGTGATCGTTTCAAAGCACACATTCCGTGTAAAAAATATTCGTACTAAAAATAATCACGTTGTAAAAATGCAAATTAATTTGCCTGTATGTTGCTTGTAAATCGGGTGTTCTTTTAAATTTAGCTTCGAAGTTGGCCATGACAAGGTGCTTACTGTGAACATACCACAATTTTGATTATTTGTTGTAAATCTCATTTTCTTATTATCTTTTTTCCTTTGTTACAATAGATCACATTCTTGTGTAGTTTTTTCGTACTGTTGAGATCGAATCCTCGAAAGCAAGGTTAGGAAGGCAAGTTCAAATGTCAAATTGACAACTGTCATGATGGTGATGGTTCACAATTAAATTTTCATGGCCAACTTCGACGCCAGATTTTTATAATGTAGTCAATTTAGGTAGTAAAGAAAATTCTTTTAATTTAAGTCAAGCTTTTGGAAATGTTTATTTCTTTTATAGTTGAAGTTATAAAAAGGAAAACATGCTTACTGTCAGATGAAGCTTATAAATATATTCGTAATGACCAAACCTCGGATTAAAAAGTACAGTCGTAGTTATGTTAGTAAGAGAGGCTCGCGGCGCACGATCCGATTTCGATTGGTACGATTGTATTGAGAATAAATGCTCGATGCGTTTAAACTGAACTTATGTCAGGATAATTATAAAACCATAGAAATTAATTAAATTATTTTATTGTAAACATCGCGAGCCGTACAGAAAATGCCCTGGGAATTTGCCTTGACGACGCTGACTTTGTGACGTGTCAGAGGCAATAGACTGGGCCGTTGTAATGCTGCGCTCAATCGAGTAAACTCATGCAGGTACTTTTCAGTCCGCGGTTTGATTATAATGCCAGAAGCTTCTTTTAATAATGTATTTCTTAGAATAAAGCTTACTATTTCATTTATTGTCGTGTATATATATAATTTAAACTCTAACTTAAACTGACATAAAAATTGAATTCTACGTAAATTGAATTTAAAATAGTAAGCAAAGTACCTTTCCGGGCAATTTCCTTTGGCTTTGATGATGTAGCGGTTGCGGATGGCCATCCTCCGAAGCACTGCCGGACTCGAGAAGTCTTCTGAATAACAATTTGTATTCCTGGATCGGACTCAGTGATTCAACTGCCCAACTGATATTGTAAATATTGCTGGACAAGCTGCGAGATGCACTGCTGAACTTCACCGGTTTCGGTTTTCCTGCAACAAGTTAGTAATTGGATCTCATTTAATTAGTTGGTAAATCGTCTCTGGTTCACCTGTTAATTGTACGCTTTTTCTTGTTTTCCCCAGCTGATTGTCGGCGACGCAAGTGTAGTTACCAAAGTCTGAAACGTGAACTTTTCGAATGACCAAAGTGTGGCGGGAACCTCGGGATTCCATTATTCTTCTTTCTGTCGTGTCCAGTTGCATTGTATCTCGGTACCATAACACCTGCGATGAAATTTATCATTGGAAATATTTTTTATCTTTGTTTCAATTTTCTCGGAAATAAAATTAAAATACTATCCATCTTTCGAGGAGTTTAATATATTGTAAAGCAATGAACCGGAAGTTACTCCAATTTATATTTAAGAAAAGGGGCATTACTCGGCAGCGGCGGTAATAAATTACAAATCGTAAATACGAGCTTGCAGCTGCGGAGTTGTTTGTACCTTTCCGGGTAAATTTAATAATTCCAGCTGGAAATTCTAAACTTCCTGGAAATTCGCAAAATTCCAATTTAATAATGTTCCGAAAGAAGATGAAATACTTGCGTTGAATGCTGATGGCGAGGAAAGGCATCACTGTTATTGCTTTAATATTTAACGAGTTTCATATCACTTGCTTGAATGTCAAGGTGAGAACGTGCGTTAAGTTTTCTTTTTGAGCGTGATTTTATTTTCTCTTACGAAAATTAATTTCAATGTGCTTTCACTTTACGATTTTCATGCAATGTTAAATTTAAACTAGAGCTCTGAATGAAGTAGATACTTTTAGCATTTTGCGAATCTATTGCTTAATTTATAATATTATTATAAATAATTATTAAATAAATAAAATATTGAATCATAATCCCTTCAACTTTATTATTTTGTAATAATAGCTTTATAGTTTTGCATTATCCACTAGAGAAAGGTAACTTCCCTAATAATATTATCCTGAACAAAGGACACCAAAATAAAAGCTCTAAGCAAAGTTTGATTAAAATGGAGCAGATAAGAAAGGCCCCGATTTTACTAAGAGAATCATATTTTCAAGCATAATCGGAACCTCGCCGTATTCACTGTGGCAGAAACTACGATCAGGGAAATCCAAATACAAATAAAAAAGCCGACAATCATTTTCCGCAAAGGAAAAACAAACTCAGATGGCAAGTTGAGTTTCTCTATTTTCCAATATTTTGCTTCCAATTTATGAACCCCGAGACAATGTATTTGCTCTTCTTCGTACGGGAAATATTCATATTGTGGAGGTCGTACGTTGCTTGAGCTTCCTTCTAGCATAATATGGATTTAGCTTAACGAGCGAGTTGTGTAGAAAAGAGAAGAAAAATTTTAAATACTAATGACTATTTACAACAACAACAAGATAAAGGAAATTCGCTCGAGAAAACAAATAATTGTCAACAAGAATATTAGAGGTGTGTGAAAAATAAGAGGACATGTTTTAAGAAGTCAACTAGCAGGAAAAAAAAGTAGCAAACAAAACGAAATCAAAAAAACAAATAATTAATCAGGACAGACGCCTTTTCATACGTCAACAGAAAAAACAATTGACGTTATATCAGAACAATTTAAGAAAAATCGACATTTGCGACCGAAACAAAACAAAAAGAAACATTTCGTCGCCGAAATTAAAATGTGACAATTATATCAGGCGCATCTTGATTTATTGTTAAATATATATATGCATAATTGAAATAGAGATAAAATTTTATATTGTGTAAATAATTCTCTGCATGAGAAAGTACTTAGAACAGTAGCAATGGATTTAAGCATCCTTTTCTGTGCATTAAAAACATCTTTGCTAGTTACCCTAAAAGGTAATCGCATATCTGAATCGACTTTCGTCTAAAGCGTAGTAGAGAGAAATAAATTGATCGGTTGTAAGAATATGTCTTAAAGTTTTAAATAAGTAACATAGAGAATTAAGTTTTGAAACTAGAGCTTCAATCAATTTAAATTCTTGTCGAGATGTATTCCAAGAAAAACTATGATATCCGCTCTACTAATTCTTGTGTTGCTTATTTTTCATTCTACCTCAAGCATCTTCTGTACAGCTGTTTCGGCCCTATTTGGGGCCTCGTCAGCAGAAGCGTAGCTTGAGACTTGCAAACTAACCAAGGTTATTCGCAATTGATGAGGCTTGGGGCCGAAACAGCTGTACAGAAGATGCTTGAGGTATCCACTGCCGTCAAAACCAATTTGCAATAACATTTTTAAAACTTTCAATACGCTTTGACAACACTCTTGGCCGCCTTGTATGGGATGACTTATTAAGTAGCAAACTGGTTGCAATTTGTCATTTCTAATGCAACGTCGCGATTCAAGCTGTTCATAAGAATATTAGAGGTGTGTGAAAAATAAGAGGACATGTTTGAAGAAGTCAATTAGCAGAAAAAAAAAGTGGCAAACAAAATGCAGAAAAAAATTCAGGACAGACGCCTTTGTATTCGCCGATAAAAAAAATAAATGATGTTAAATTAGAACAATTTAAGAAAAATTTGCGACCAAAACAAGACAAAAAAACATTTCGTCGCTGAAATGAAAATGTTACAAGATTAGCTACAACAAGAATATTAGATAGATTTGTAAAAAATAAGAGGAGATATTTTAAATAGTCAATTAGCAAAAATTAGCAAACAAAATGAAATCGAAAAAAATATTCATAAAAGATCAGAAACAAAATAAAGAAAAAAAAAATTCAGGGCGACAGACGCCTTTATATTCTTCAAAAGAAAAAACAAATGACGTTAAATTAAAAAAAAATTTTAAAAATGACATTTGTGACCAAAAAAAACAAACAAAAAAATGTTGCCAAAAATAAAATATTACCAAGAAACGGAATGCAGACCATAATAGAGAATAAAAAAATAACAATATCATAAGGGGAATTTGTTCGAAAAAACAAATGATTGTCAACACGAATATTAGAGGTATGTGAAAAACAAGAAGAGATATTTAACTAAAGTCAAATAGCAAAAAAATGGCAAACAAAATGAAATCGAAAAAACAAATGATGATCGATCATAAAAAAGCAGAAACAAAATAAATAAATAAAATTAGGAGGCGCTTTTTTATTCATAAATAAAAAAAAAAAAAATAACGGTATACACCGTGATCAACAATAATTGAAAGTGCCGCTCTTTAATAATGTTGTATTGCCTGCACGGTTGAAATTATTATTGATACATAGTACTTCAGATGTAAAGCTTTAATCATTGTTGCTCACGGTATATTAAAAAAAAACAAAAAAAAGTTGACATTGCGACCAAAAAACGAAACAAAAAAACAAAACCAAATGAAAGTTATCACAAAAAAAATGTTACTAGAAAACAGAAGATAGATAACCTGGACAAAAAAGAACAAATGACTGGCGATGAGAGACATTCACTAAGCCAAAATAAAATGTCTTGCCAAAATTAAAATGTTATTAGAAACGAAAGACAAATAATATTGGTAACAAAAAGAAAGAACAAAACAATCGACAATCGATAGGGGAATGTGCCTGAAAAAATAAATGATGTCATCTAGAATATTACTAAGAGAAGAAAAATGTTAAATAATATAAAATTAAAAAAAAATGAAATCGGAAAAAACAAATACAGAAGGAAAATGGAGAAAGAAATTAATTCAAGACGAAAATAATTTTTTATTCATGTCAGTAGAACAAATAACGTGAAATAAAATAAGAAAGTTGATATTTGCGAAAAAGACACTGTCGCGACTATTAAAATGTTAGTAAGAAAGAAAGAGAGCAAGATAATATTGGTAACATAAAAAAGACAAGTGAACAAAATTAGAGGTGTGTAATAAAAAAATTCAAATTACCAAAGAAATGGCAAACAAAATAAAATCAAAAAAGTAAATGATGATAAAAGAAGCGAAGCAAAACAAAGGAAAAAAATGCGCTTTTATTCATCAATACAAGAAACAAAGGACGTAAATTAGACAAATTTAAAAATAGTTGGCATTTTGCGACTCAAAACAAAAAAATAACAAAACCAAAAACAAAAACGTCGTCAAAATCAAAATGTCTTTAGTAAACATTGGAAACAAAACAAATGGCCAGAAGAAACAATAAGATTAGAGGTGTATAAAAATAAGAAAATGAATTTTAGAGAATCACCAAAAAAGAGAAATAAAATAAATCGAAAAACAAAAGGAAAACAGAAAGAAAAATGTATTTTTTCAACAGGATAATAAAAAAATGTAAATAATAAAAAAGAGAATGGATGTCACAGATTACGGAAAAAATATTTACAAGTGACACTGCGTACGAAATACGACGCCACGTTTTATAAATGAAGCAGTATAACAGGACTATAAAGTTTTATGATTATAATTTTATTGACTCGCCTGCTGGGAATGAAAGTCTGAGTTGTTTCTTTTTACGCGACGTAATTATTAGTAATTTCTAAAATAACTGGAATTGTTTATGAAATAAGGGCTAAAGGGTAACAGATTCGCAAATAATTGTACAAATAATTCCAATCCATATTTAACCGATTTGATGATTGATCGATCCCACACGGATATAAGAAACTTTGTTAAACACAGCTATTTTAAACGTCGGTTTATGATCAAATCGTATATTTAGATTAAAACACCAAAATCGCAGAGTAAGTCGGTCTATTTCTCGAAAACTACATAGAATTTTTTTACATTTTTCCATCCCATTGGACATCGTTTATTATCGTAGTTTTTTTTTATGGAGCAATTGTCATTCTCCATGTATAGAATAAGTATATATTTTTCACTTTTATATTTTTTTATTTATCTATTGCTCTTTCTTAACCAAGCACGTAACGTCGTTTTGGGGCTAATTTTTTATTAATTATTTATTTCAGGAAATTTGAAATACATGTTCTCTGACATCTATTCTTTCACCATTTTTTCTTTGTCGGTCTATTCAAGAATCACCCTGTAAATGTGTACAAGTAAATAAATAAATCAATCTTTTTATTACTGTAGCTACTACAAATTGTGTCAAGGACATTTTTCTACAGAGTTCTTTTAGTTAGAACAATATTTGTTTTGGAAGCTTGCACATTTGAAATAATTAACAACATGCAGAATTAAGTACGTTTTAAAGCTGTATTTAAAATAGCTGGAAATGGCACGACGATGATTAGAACTGCTGTTTTACTAATGAATGCTAGGTGCTCTATTTAAAGGGTCTATTAAACCTCAGAGTTAATTATACAATTGTTTTGTAAAGTCTTAGCTTTAGTGCTCATAAAATATCGCAATTCCGAATTAACTGTCATGGCACCGGAAATTTATGTTTAGAAGAACCAGGTTAAATAGGGGATTAGATTCCTAACGCTCGTTTTGTACCTACTCATTAGTGCAATGCAATATAATAATTAACACCAAGAAGAAGAAAGATCCTTTTCATAGCTGAAATGATGATGATTCTTGTGTCAAATTCAGAGAGGACAATATTTTTCCCTTGAAATTGAACGTCGATTTTGGTCTATTCATTCGCGTTTTAATTTAATTCGGCGGATAATAAACAACCGAAAGAGAAACGAAAACAAAAAAAAAAACAATTGTCAGGCGATTAAAAAGCGGGCAGTACGTGTAAACGGCCGCCGAAAACAAAGTGGAAAGTCTGTCACAAGTGACGGTGGGTTATCGGAAAACCTTTCCCTCGTCGCGTTTCGTTTCGCTCGCGCACTCCTCCTGCACTTGCGAAGCAATTCCGAGCGAGATATAAAACATGGGCTTTTCGTATTTATCAAGGAGTACATCTAAAGGGGTAGGTGAGAAGAAGCGGATTGTTGAAACGTCGTAAAAGAGAAAGATGGTGTTGCCGTGGAAGAGGAAAAAAAAGAAACGTGTTGCCAACACGGTAAAACAAAATCTGATGTAGATCTGACAAGTTTAAATTGACCTGCGAAAGTAACAAGTTCTAGAAATACATTATTGGCTGTCAACGAAGTATTGAAACGTTGCCTGTCTATACATACATAAATAATATCTAATACGACAAGAATGCAAAAAACTCTTTTTCGGTTTATTTTATATTTTAACATTGACATTTTCTTTTTTTTTAAACGTTTTTGGTATTATTTTTATTATCAACTTTTTACTGCGTGGTTCGTCAGAATGTTTACATCATCTTAAATCCATGCGATCTTATTTATTTTGGTGTTTAATCAATTATTATAATTAATATCCTCGTTCAAGGATTTATTGTTCGTTAGCAGCTTTGATAACGGATACTTTAGACGCTTTCCCGTCACAACTTCGAGTAACTGTAGAGTTTTGCCAAGCTCCATTCAAAGTGTTGTCGTTTGAAGATTAAGATGATCTAAGTTACCTTACTCCGGTCTCACAAACACGATGACGACACAGAAATTTGCATTTAAACCACCGTACATTGGGCACAAATTCGCTTGATATGCTCTTCAGTTCCTGCCTTATCACTTGGATTATCGTAATTCTGTATTGTTGCTCTCTGGAGAGAAAACAGTTTGTCTTCCTTTTGAAACTCTTAAAAAAATACCCACAGCACATGTGCAAAATGTTATCATTCGCGTTCGGTATACAAAAAGCAATCTATTGATCGGCTGCAATCAAAAATAAAAGAATCCGAGCTAGCAATATTTGGCCGAATAAATATAACCAGCGACAAATATGAATTAAAAATTGAGCTGTATAAATTTTAATTAAACGCACATCAAAATAAATAGGACACGCAAAAAAAAAAACCAATCGAGTTTAAACAGATACGTGTATTTTATTGCAATTATAAATTTCGAATTGGATATGTGATTAATCACGGATACTAAGTTATAATATTTTGTTTGATTTTGTAAAATCATTGAACGTAAAAGAGCGTCCCTAATTTTATAATGCAATTTTCCAGGCTGCACTGCTATGTTTAATATTTACTGAAAAATATAGCTACACTTATAAAAATAAAACTGCGAAAATAAAATAGGCGTGGTGAAACTAATTTAATGAATGTTTAACTTGTATTATTTGAAATATTTATCGGATAAACAAATGAAATTTTATTATTTGAATAAAATAAACAAACGCAGTTTTAAATGTATGGATAAATGGAAATGATATTAAATAATGTGATATTGCAATTGGAAATTTTCCTGATTTACATGTTTGTTTCTTAATCCTTTTCACGTTATACAGGGTACAATCGATTAAAATTCACTTATTAATTTATTTTAGTTTATTATTTAACTAGTAGTAAGGTAAGATAAGAATAAAATAAAATACATAAATACATAATTATATAACAACAATATGCAATAATAAATACAACACGAAGCTCGACATATTGCTACGTTATTCGTTATTGACAAATGTATTTGTTTATGCTTCAACGACGTACATATTCGTCTAAAAACATGAGATTTCTTTAGATTCAGGGCGTAACCTTTCTCTTTTTTTTGTTTTCGTGAAACTCTACGAACGCTTTTGGGTCGTTTGCACGTTTGCACTTATGTTTATAAATCAATCAAGACAAATGCTGTTCAAATTAAAATTCTTTATTAACAATTTCCGTTTGCAACAGTAATAACTGTTTGTGTTTGTTCAGCTGAATTTAAATTAAACATTCCTGTAAATGGTCATTTGTGTATACGCAAATCACAAAACAGTTTCAAACAATTGAAGGCATAATTATTATTGTTAATTAAAAACAAGTCCTAAATTGTTTTTTTACAGTCAAATCAATAATTTGTTCAAACTCTTACGGTTAACGTTCCTTGTGTTTATAGACCGTTTAAAAAAAGCTCATGCAAAGATAAAATGGAAAAACTTTTTTTGTGGTAATACTAATGTAAAAAATAACTTCTTAATCCTTCGTCTCTCACATTCGTGATTAGTCTTAAATGAATCCCCATGTAATTCTGATTCTAGTTGTCAAACAAATGAAACCGTACATGTTATTAAATCGGCCAAAATAGACTTGCTCCTGGTATAAGAAATTTGGCTTCAAAGAACTGCAAAGCTTCCACGATGGTGTACATCGGAATTCCTTTGAGACTGGTGTGTGTGTGTCAGTCTGATGATGACGATTGCATCTGTTATGGTCAGATTCACATTATGTTCGTTATTGATTTTATATATCTTATTTTTTATGACAATTAGTTTCTTTAGTTCTTAACTTGTACCACCTAAGATACTTATCATAACTTAAAGAAGTTCGCTTCAGCATAAACTCATTGACATCCGTGAATAATACATTATAAAAACAGCCAAGTAGTTAATGAATGACCAATCATATGAGTCTGACCTACCACAAGAGCGCATCGTTTTTTGTTTGAAAACCTCTGCTCGTTCGTGAGATATATGTGCGTCTGCGGTTTTCGTAAATAAATCGTAAAACAATAAAGCTTTAGCAAAATTCACAGTTACTTGGTCAATGTTGTCCATATGAAATTCGTTAACGGAAGAAGCTTCTAAATATCCACTTCAACTGGCTATTTCATTAGATAATCGACAATAATAGCACTACCCGACATTTGAAAACTGCTGTAAAACCACATAATTTGAAGTAATTGTGAAGTGCTAATTTCAAAACCAACAACAGCACGTAGCACGTCTAGATTCTAAGTTAGGAACACTAAGATACAGGTTGTTGATGTGATTTATTGTTTTTGTATCAAAACAATAAAAAAGAACATGTGGAATAATGCTAACTAAAAAATGTTGCTCAAGTACAAAATAACAAACAATTAAAAAGAAATTATTTACTGCTGCAATGCTTAATAAAACAACATTATTTTTTCCTTTTATCAGGACTATTATCTCCTTTTTGAAGAAACCAATAAAAATCAAGATACGTGAAAATATTATTTGGAAAAGTTATTCAAAATTGTTCTGACATCTCAAATATGAAAACATGGTTGTCTAGGATGAAAAATAGGAAACTTTTTTGGTATCCAAAAGGTTAGTACATTGCGAACCATGGTGATACTTTCTATTCGAGCAGAAAGCACCCTTATGATGCAAGTTGCGTACCCTTCATTTAAATTCATACATGTCATGCCGCTTTAATGTCAAGAAATGAAGTTAAACAAATCAGCATAATAGCTATTTTAGTTTCAACGAGTATAGCTGTGAGTAGGACTAAGTAGAACAGACCTGATCCATATATGCAAAGAGTTCTTTCCATACCACCATGGGAGCAAATGGAATTAGATCGATTCAGGATCGCTTCAAGTTCAGGTCAGTTGTGGATCACTTATGAAACGAAAGCGCTTATTACTTTTGGACGCAATATATTATGTTTCCTGTAGATTGCTTTCAGGAAGGATTTTCCTTAATTTTGCTTTGGGGGAAATGTACCCATACCATGAATTGATGCTTTATCTAACGCATTTGTTGTTTTACTAAAAATGACATTGGCCTAAGCACGAGTTGAAGTCTTTTGGACATTTAAACTAAATTTTTGTTTCTTTTAGTTGAGTATCTTTTCATATTGTGTATTTTTTAACATTTTCTTTGTTATTTTGTTGTATTTCTTTTTGTTTTTTTTTAAGTTTCTTGCTTTTGAAAGAGATCGTGTACATCAAGTCTTCTTTTGTTTTTCTTTTAAATATTTTCTTTTATTCCTTTTTTCTTGACGTTCTTTTGATTTTTAAACCATCTTTGTAGAATCTTTTGTTTTTTTGCTCATCTCTTTCTTCGGGCTTTTTTGTTCTTTTTTAGATTCCTTTAGATTCTTTTACAATTGTTATTATTAGCGTTTTTCGCTGACTTTTTGCGATCTTCTTTTGTTTCTTCGTTCAATTTATTTCGTGTCCTCATTGTTTGCTTCAGTTTGTTTTCGCCGAATATTTTGTCGTATTTCGTATTTTTTAATATTCCCTTTTTTCATAAATTGTTTATATTTCACTTGTTCATTAGCTTCTTTTATTATAGTCTTTTGTTTTTCAAGCACCCGCGCAAGTCTTTTTTTCTTAGTTTTTTTTTAATACTTTATTCTTTTTCCTCGAAATTTTTATGTTGCATTTAATTAGACCATTTTATTAGTTTCTCTTTTGCATTTTCTTGTTGATCTTGAAACCGCCTACGTAGAATCGTTAGTCTTTTTTTGTTTTTTTTGCTATTATTTGGTTATTATTAGCGCTTTTTGTATCGTTTTCTTTTTTGCTTTCATTCAGTCTTCATTTGATATTTTCTTTTATTTTGCGTTTTTGGTGCTTCGCGGATGAAGTTCAATTTTTGAATCCGAAATCTAAACTTCTTTTAATTAATTAATAATCGGAAGAACGCGTTTGTGGAACACGTTTCTCAGTCTAATTTTTGAATGTCGCCACCTGTAGGAGGATTTTCGAACTAAAAGATTTAAGATTTTCAGCTTTTCATGGACAATTTAATCAAGTTTCTTGTCAGATATTTCGAGCGCGAAATTTCTTCTAATTAATAGATTTTCTAAAGAATTATTTTATGCTAGGTTTCTCTATTTACGTTTTAATTGCGCAATCTATGCGATGATTTTAGAACTGCGCCAAATTTAAACTAGCAAAATGCTTATAGTTTTCATCGAAGTTTTAATCAAGCTCCTCTGATTTTTTAAGCACGAAATTTAAACTCCTTTTAATTAATTGATATTCTCAATAACTCTTTTGTGGTATATGTTTCTCAATTTATTTCTAAATGACGCCATCTATGTGATGGTCTTAAAACTATTCATTTATTGCACAGAATAGGTAAACTTCGCTCAGCCAGGACATTTAAATGACAACCAGTGCTTCTCAAACTTTTTCTTTAAAAAGGAAACATAGAGTTTGTCGCTGTACGTCATAATTTCGCTTCTTTTTCGCTTCTTTTCTTACGTATTAATAATGGTTACGGTAACCGATTCGATTACACGCTGTATGTTGATATTTACGAGTTCACAAATACAATTAATATTTTATTATTAATTATATTAAATAAAACAAATTAGAGATAAATCCGAAACGAAACAATTTCTTGTGAAAATTGTTTCCCAATGCGATTTCAAATATGCACATATGTGAAACCAGTGAAAACAAAAAAAATAAATAAAAATATTACGTGCCACTAACCATATAATTGCCAACGTAACACAAAAAAACAAAAAAAATTACTAATTTCATTTCACATGCATTTTTACTCAGCAAATAACTACAAACAATTGCACTTAGGTAAACATTTCCCAGTTAACCAGGAATAACCTTCGGGATTTTATAGCTTAACTCCTGCTGCAAAATTTAAAACGTGTGCCGGTAAAAAATCGCGAGCCGCGCACAAATTAAATAATAATTTTGTTACCGCGAACGAAGTTATTCGTTTTAATTGGAACTGAATGTGCAAGCTTTGTAACCATACGTAAAAACTGTATAAATGTGAAAACTAGGACCGTATCCGTGCAATTAAATTTTTGCATGGCGATGTAATTTGCCCATGGATTACAGAAAAATCGGGAAATTTTGCGTCCATTTCCAATTCAAAATTACTTTCAAGGGCTCACCTATTTCATAACTTAATTTTTATTTCAGTATACTTAGATTGTTAAAGAAGATTTAAGTAACAGCGTTCGCAGTTTACTTTCATATTATCCTGCAGATTGAGTTTTAATTTTTTATACGAGGACTGTCACATAAGTTCTATTGAAACGTTAGATTTTCTCTACAGAGGGAGGAATATCGATTAGTACTGTAAGTCACATAAGAGAATTAATTCTGCAAATATCAATGGTCGACTTCAAAAATAAAAAATGCAAAATTTTAATTTCGTACATTGAGTAGAAAAATGTATGCATTTAGCTTAACAAGCTGTGAAACTGTCGGGGTAAAAAAAAGGGAAGAATTTTTCACGCCGAAATTGTGTGTGAGTTGCATATTAAATTTTTGTTATTACGGCGTAAAAAGCAAATACGCTCCTGTTTATCACCGCTATGACACTTCTGCATATAAAACAGATATATTTCAGCAAAACAGTTTCTGCTGCTAGTGGTGATATTTTAAGCCCGTGATTTTATACATGTGCAAAGTTACAGGTACATACAACGTATATATTATTCCTGTTCTGCTTTCCACATCTGTGAAAGCTCCTCGTGAATTATTGACATGATATATGGCCCGTAACTTCGCATTTTATTGAGCCTAAAAAAAACCCGGGGACCGCTTATGAAATCAATTTAATGAACTGCGCCCGGATTGAGTTATTTATAAGACCGTTTGAAGCGGCTAAGGAGAAGTAAATAACAAGTTGATTCGAGGGTGTGATAAGAGGAGAGTGAATTATGGGGAGTCCGAAAAAGCCACGATACTCGCACGTACACGTTAATGGAAACTGTTTTTAATCTTACTCTCTGAAACGTGCCCTAACATATAAATATTGTTTTAGGACCTTTCTAAATGTGCCTTGTAAACTTTGGATATATTGGCTTCATCGTACCCCTATCACATATACTTCAGTTAACAAGCGAATTAAATACTTTTGTAATAATGATTTCTCCATATCAAAACATCATGTGATCCAAATATTACACAAACAATAAAACTATATTTTTATTGCGGTCGTATTTTACAAAATTGTTTCTTAAACGTCGGTTATATAAATATATCATCCAATTTGCGGAGGACTTTTATTTCATTTTGCGTTGTTTTGTACTTGACATATATTTTAAGGGATTTTCCTAAGACGGGCATAAAATCCAGTGTGCGTAAGGAGCGATAAACATGATGGGCGGTATATTTCGGGCAAAATTTTGGGAACCGCTCCTTCGTTATTTCGACGTAAAAGTTGACTAATACAAAACGAGGACGATTTGTATTAGACGCACGAGAGAAAGTGGGACAGCTAAAAGGGGGATAATTTATTGGAGAGACTATGAGAAATGAAAGGGAAAATAGGGTTTATGTTGAAATGTCATATATTACTACGCTGGAGGCATTGTTGGTTTCCGGAATGACTCCTTGAGTGCTTTTTTATACTCAATAGTTATCATGTGTGATTTGTGCCGTGCTTGCGGATGCAATATTTTCTTAAAAGTTTTCTCCTCTCGACTCTAACAAACGCAGTCTTAAATTGTCAAGTTTTCCATCTCACGAAAATAATAATTTCTTTTTCAAATAACGTCAATACCTATACCTATTTCTAAACCTCTGTCTTTAAATAAAACTGTAAGTTCCTCATTATATTAGTAATTGATTTTCCAAATCTCAACGGTCTTATTAAAAATTGAAAAACTGATCTGCCTCAAGATGACGGACTCCGGCGGACCACTTTGTTTTGAAAAACTTCTGCTCAGTTTATGACTTATTTTCCCAATCGCATCTAATAAAACGCAATACAACTTTTTAGTTACTTGCAGAAGCACTGCGACAGAGCAAAATATTTATTTGATTAACAATAAATACAAAAGGTAGTAGTAAATCCAGTTACATGTGATGAAAATAATATTCTTGGAAAAAGTGTTCGAAGCATAGAAACCTATTGCACCATACACAACGTATTAAAGCTTCAGCTCCATAAACTGAACATCGAGGTCGAACTGAACTATCTGAATTTGAAAATGCAAAACTGAAGGGATGATCGAATTTATTCGGTTTGTTGATAATATATCCACTTTTGTACCAATTGCAGGCAAACAAATTTATATATTTTGGAGCCGAGAGTTGATTGTGTGTAAGTGATTGTAATTTTAGAACGTTATTTCTTACATGTAAATCTATGGCAAATTGTGTAAGAACTACTTGACCGGAAAATGCTTTTACGAAACCTTTCCAAACTCGAAAACCGTATACATCCAAAGGTTGGATCATCCCTGTAGTTTTTTTTTTTGGTATTGTAAATATTTGAATATCTTTATATATTCGTTTGGCGGTACTTTTTGCTTTAAAGTAGCGAGACAATGACCTGTCCATGAATCTAATAGTGAAATACTTCGCTGACCTGTGTTTGGTATAAACACATCCAAAAACCAACTTGTGAATAATTCGTTAGTTAACTTTGCAGACGATGATGCTTTTGCCACTACATTTGTTGAATGAAATAAAGACTCTTGAATGCGGGATCCAAATCTTCCCTCTGTTTCTTTAAAGACGTTTATTAAAGGAGACATAAGTTTACCTGCAGCAGAAATCAATGGAAGAATTGTATATCTGTGAGTGGTTGATTGTACTACTGCTTCGACGGTTTTAGAACCCTGGGGAGCTAAAGTGCGAGTTGAATGTAACTCTAGCTGAAATCCACTTTCATGTGTATTATATATTTTCTCTGTACCATAAGTTTCTATATGTTGTTATATTTCATTTACAAAAGTGCCCGCAATCTTCTGTAGTCTTTCTGTATTGGTTCCGTATGATCTGCTGATAAATTTATTAATTTCTCGTGATACAATCCTATATGTCCTTTTAAAATGCGATATCCATTTCTTTGATGCTTTAAAATGTTTTAATTGAACATTGTCATTAGCTTCTATTGCCCATTTTCGTAAATGCATATCATGAATTATAGCTCCCAGTTTCATTGCAGTTGCGAACTTATTAAATACATAATCTGCTATTTTTAAAAGCTTTTCCCTTCGCGAACCGCCTTGTTCTAACGACTTTTCCTACCTGTACAATTGTGGAAGCGACTGGCCTTTTTTAAAGCGATGGCGACCGTAGATAAAGATAAGCGACCTCTTTTTCCACTTTTCCAATAATTGATAGTATCTTGTTTGTAATCAGATGTAATGGTTCCTATATTTTTGTCATCTGTACAGGGTGTTTGTTCTTCCTCTCTGATCTTCAATTCTAGGTGGTTCATCTTCATCAATATATTGTGATGTATGTATGACGGTTCATGTTTAAAAATTCTAAAGTAGTGTCGGTTTGCGCCTCAAAGGACATACCTGCCATGCTTCTACTGATCAATTCGCAAAAAATATCGTGTAACTCCTACTTCTGAGATGATGGTACGGTTCTTCCATTTTCATTATTAGTAAAATTGTACGTCAACATCAACAAATGTTAACTGGATTTATTACTACCATTTTGCACAATATGAAAACTCAGTAAACTGAAAAACTACAAACTGCACAGATTTCCTTTTCGATCAATTTATATATAACAGCAAAGATTTGTTACCAGTCACATCACATCTTGAAGTATTAATAATTACGTACATCTCATGCACTTATATAAAAATCTTTTATCAATTTTATTAATTAACACGCGTTTGTAGATTGACAACGAGTGTATTGATTAACTTATTGATAATTTTAATTACAAAAATAAGACAAGTCATGGGCAAAATGAGTGATACCTGATGCTGCACAAATGAATAAAAGACTTCGAGTGCTATCATTATTTAAATCATTTTCTTGTTAATAAAATAATTCCAATGACAATATTTTTGTGTTAATTTTTAATTAGAACCTTATCAAACTAGACAATCGTGAAAAATCTGAAGCCGCACAGGAAGGTTCCGATCCAAGAACTAAAAATCAAAGAAAGTATGAGACGTGTTTTCATCCCCTAAAAATTTTTTTCGAGTGTTAAAAAAATTCAGCTGCACTCACCCAGAGCAATGAATTATTTTTTTGACTTCTCAGATTGGGGTGGTAGGATGTAAGTTTTGATTTTCAAACTATAAGAGGCGGCAATTTTTACATATGTGATAGAGCATTGAGAGACAAATATTTGCCATATAATTTTAATTTTTATCGCAGAAAATCGAAAATCGCAGAAATTTTGAAGGGTGCTTTCCTCGCTTAAAGTGCTTTTGGGCCGCTAAAAAATGGCTCCGTGCTTACACTAAGGTGAACTACTAACCCACAAAGTTTCAATTTTTTTTGAATTTTCGGGTTGGGACACTTCCCTTGCTAGTCCAATACACACATCTCGGTGCAATCGTTTATGACTACATAATAGAAATCAATTCCACAGGCTTTGACTCAGCTAAGACCTTTAAACCACTTAAATCGCGTACAGCAGCGTTCCTTAAACAATTTTTGTAAAAATGAAAACTAATTTTTACCGGAGTTACTATTTACATTTCCCCTATTATTATGTAGTAAAAGTTGCTTAATTTCTTGAATACTATTTGTAGTTTTAATTAAAGTATTATTATTAAGTAGGTGCAAATAAATCTAGAAGAACGTAGAATAAAGTGAACTTGCTATTTGCTTATTTCATATTCCGCATAAGTGAAATGATTCATATATACACATCTCCATTTTCCCAGCGAAAGATGCCATAAACAGAAAGAAAAGATAAATCGGTGCGATGCAAATTCACTTGGATTATCATGTCTATAAAGAAAAATTCTTTTCAAGCACGGGGAAGTCTATGTCTGGGTTGGTGTAAGACGAATTTTTTGTAAAAAAATATATTTAAAATCAAATTGATAATTTATATGGAAATGATATGTTTGTATGTGTGTGTGGTTGACACACGCAACCATGCGCAGAGATGTATGTGCTAAGCCGGATATGTGCTGTATTACCATCATTTCCGCCTGAAAAATCACGATTCATGAAAAACCTGTGTCACAGGAATACTGATTTATAACTGGATCGGAGAGGGCTTAATAAAACTAGAATTGCCAATTTTGAATCGCGCTAATTCATTTAATCAGCAGTCATGTAACGAACGATCTCGTAGAGGTCCTGCGAAATATTAAATATAAAATAAAAATAACGGCCCCGAGCCGAGCTTTAAATTTGTGCAGTGGGATGAGATAAAATTTACAAACAATCGTTTTGTTTGTAAAAAAATGCATTAAACAATTTACGCGGCGTTAATGTTGTGGATTTTGTGCACGCCAGCATGAAACTCAATTGCAGAGAAATAAAAATTTTAAATACGCAGAGAAAAAACGTTACGAGCAACAGTGGTGTTATTGTTTATATATTAATTTTAGAAATTTTATTGCAAGTCGGTTTTGTTTGTAGTGGATTCCTCGAGTATCGTCTGTACAGCTGTTTCGGCCCTATTTGGGGCAGAAGGTTAACTGGAGAATTCCACTGCAAACTAGACCGACCTATTCTAAGCTTTAAATTTGTGCAGTGGGATGAGATAAAATTTACAAACAATCGTTTTGTTTGTAAAAATGTGCATTAAACAATTTACGCGGCGTTAATGTTGTGGATTTTGTGCACGCCAGCATGAAACTCAATTGCAGAGAAATAAAAATTTTAAATACGCAGAGAAAAAACGTTACGAGCAACAGTGGTGTTATTGTTTATATATTAATTTTAAAAATTTTATTGCAAGTCGGTTTTGATTGTAGTGGATTCCTCGAGCATCGTCTGTACAGCTGTTTCGGCCCTATTTGGGGCAGAGAATTCCACTGTAAACTAAACCTACCTATCCTAGTTATTCGCAAATGCGATGTAATAGTAATGAAAAGTTTAGATCGCGACATCCTGCGATCGCATTTTCATCTAATATTACATAGGATGGACTTATTATGTAGCAAACTCGCTGCAATTTGCCAGTCCTATGCAAAAAGCGGTCGCAGGATGTCGCGATCTAAACTTTTCATTAATTTTTAAAGTGTTACATTTATTAGTTATGGAAGGGTCTCCTCAACTTGCCCCATTGGGGCGGCGTTTAGTCTAAGTGATTTCCTTTGCACTCGTTATCGTTATCGTGGGAACGTCCACCTTAAAAGTAAGTTGGCACATTTTGCTAAAAATGGAATTTTGTAATCTTTTATTTAAATTTGATAGTTTGTGTTTCAAATGTGGCTTTCCACTTTCTACGAAATCACTTCTAAAATAAGGTGCGTCAGGGTCGATGAGGGACGGGTGGTTAAAAATGATAAGAAAAAGGGGATGAGTTATACTTTACTTTCAGATTTATCAAATTTTACGACGAGACATAATGCTCCTCTCGATGTTACGACGAGAGTGAGAGAGAAATTCTACTGTTACGCCCAAAAATAATTATAAAATATAGGCAGATGTTAAAAACATAACTCCTTAGCAAATAAATGAATGTACGCTCACCAAATTATGATACTCAATACAGAGAAACAGACGGATTTCCGAAATTGGATTAGACACTATGACATTCGATGGATGTTAATTACGCCTTTGAACTCTGGGTGATGTGCATGACCACACGACTACTAGCTGGGCTATACCTTTGCATCAAACCCAGGCCCTCTTCTATATAGTTTATATCGCAAATTCCGATTATGGAAAATCTTGCGTGTGGCACACTTGCCCTATGAGCAGATCCGTTCACTCTATTATGTTTGCTTAGGCTTGCATAATGCCGGTTTCTTTGATGAGTCACCTCGGCGACTCTGCAGCTAATATTTTCCATTTGCAGTTTTATTGCAAAGGTAAGTCATGACTTTTGGTGGCAAAGTTGTGAACTTTGTTTATATAATTTTTAGGTGGGCGTTTTCATAAACGGTCGCGTCGGGCGACATTCTATCAAGTTTAACTTTAACCCAAGGCAAATAATTATTGACAATGCGGATAGTCGATTCATCAGTTTAATATTTAATGGAATATATTGTTAATTAGAGATAACTCAGCAAGTGATTAGCTAGTTTAATAGACATGTAATATTTACTGACAATCGCTGGAATCATTGATACGGTTAATTTGAAACCGTTTAATTTCTAAATGAATTCAATAAATAATTCAATATTACGGCACTTTTATGTTTAGATTAATTTCAGAAAAAGGGGAATACATTCGTAACGGAAGACATTTACAGCTTCCATGATAATGAAATAAATTAAGACACTTACTTCTGGCTGGCTCTCTCCATGTACGATACAAACAAGCTGAGCTTCAAATCCCTCTCCGGAGTGTACCACGGGACTTTCCACTGAAATTTCTGGTGGATCTGTGAAGAAGATACAAAAGATTTAAATGCATACGGCATTGTAACACACAGTGTTTTATGGTTTAGTTTTACAACCGGCAACTAAATAAATTATATTGCGAGTATTTCCTCTCGCAACATTCGTTCTGACGACGTTCAGAAAATTCCTTTAATTTGTTCTCCCTGTATGCGAACGTACCACCACTGACATGTGAATGAGAAAATTACCCGCGTATTGTAGTAAACAACCCTTCTCAAATGCATTGCGAAGTGTGATTTATAATCCCGGGGGCTGTTTCAGATACTGCGTGTTAATTATGAAAATTCATACGGAGCCCCCGTTTCGTAATTTTATTTATTCTTCCTCCCGAATACTCGACGTAATTAAAATTTGTGATCACGAAAAACGTCGCTTTTCCTTTCGGTCTTGGGCGTGACACGTGCTCGATCCGAGGGGTTTCATGTCATAAACTTTTTTTTTCGGTACATTAACAAATCCCATAAACTACAATTATACGAAATTAAAATTTCACAGCTTCTTCGTTTTTTAATTTAATTTAATTTTATTTGGAGGGATGTTGGGGTTATTGTTGGGAGTAATGGTGAAACGATGTAAAAATAGAGAATTTTTTTGGAATGTGCAATAATACAGAGTGAGCATTAAAGTATGGGGAAATTACAATCGCAAGTACTTAATTATAGTTGTGGTGTATTTTAATTTAAAAATCGGTCGCATGGGCGAATACATGCGTTGTATTCACGTATGTACAACAGGAGCTTTGGTGGAGAACACAGGTGAATCACGCGTAAACCAGATAACCGCCATATTAGACCAATAATGAGCTGTCATTGGCAGGCATTTGTTTATTCGCGTTATCCTCCCTCATCTGCCTGCAACATCCCTCTTACAAAGTAATGAGTGGCGCATTTGTTTGTTTTAAAAGCCTGTCATTGGCACGCGCTATTTAAATCGAATAAAGGTAATAATTTTATACTGGGGGTATAATTTATGCATAGGGAGATTCGAATGGGTAAATTAATTGACTTCCTACAATGGGGCTAACGAATCGGAAATATTTTGATCTGAATGTAGTTACGATGATAATTAATTTGCTTGTATAAATACACGTCGATGTAAGTTGTGTTTAATTCGAAAAATATTACAGTATTTGTTTAAAAATATCTTTTATATATCTACAACACTTTTCTAACTTGGTAACTTTGTAATAAAGATACTCGATTATAATTTAAATAATATTTAAATCGGAGTGGAAATGCGAGCCATACATATTTTATGAAGCTGTTTATATTCATTCGCGGCGCAGTAAATATGTATGACATTAAACAAGTTTGACGACGAGGAGTAGTTTTAGAAAATTTACTTTAAGGAGATATCTCCTCAATTTATCAAGTTTGCCCGAGTCGATAATCGTAAGTCAGCGCGCCCGTTATGTATGTAAGTATTTTAGAAAACTTCAATCAGTTCTCCGAAGTCGGCGGATTCGAAAAATAAAAATGAATGCCCGAATAAATCGAAGACCTTTGAAGGAGAAGAAGAAGAAGAAGCCTCGATCCGACGAGCATCTTCTCGAGTAGATAATTCCAGACGTATGTACGAAATAAATGCTGCGGCCGCCGTAAAAAGAGAAGCAACCGTAATGTGGCCCTAAGTACTGCAGTAAAACTCCTCGCCTTTGGTCCACATTTGGTGTAATAAACGTTTCTTGAGGTTTCAGGAAAAATGCAAAAAAAAAACATTTGCGTAATGGACATTACTTGTTTTTTTTTCTCTCACGTGATATGCTACGCTACACTTCTTTTTTAACTAATCTAATGAGGATATAAGGATATACAAAGTGTGACTGAATAAGTTTCACTTAGCAACACCAATCATCTTTCATTTATTAAAGAAATTTCAACCTGCTCAAAAAAAATAAGAAATTTTAATTCCCTAAAGGTGTACACAACTTAAGCTAACATTAATTATTGTGGAGAGTTCCTTTATACGCTCATATGTAATTCTATTTTAATTTAGTAACCGTATGCACAAAGCGTACGCAACAACAACAAGAACGTCTCCAAACTACAAGCGCTTGCATATCATTACCGCACCGGCGAATTCAAAAGCATAAAAGCAAAGCGACCGTAACAGGGTAGATAAGACGATCGCATTGTGCGCAAATCCGTAAAATGCAGAGTAAGAAATATTGTGAAATATGTGAATACGAAAGCACGTCGTGAAGCGGCGAGTAAATTGTAAACTGCAAAACCTCATAGTATTTGCTTAAGCTAGCAATTTATTTCTTCAAGGGAAAAAAAATCTACTAGTAAAACCAGATAGTATTTGACATAGAAAAATTATACTTTATTATTTCGATTTCTTTCAGTTTTCTCAGCCATTGAAATAGTTTTTCGTTATGGACTGCTCATCAAACAAAGCAGTTGTTAGTCTCTAATAACATAACTAATTGAAAAATAAATAAATAAATGTTCGCTCACCAAACTATGATGCAGAGAAACAGACGAAACTTCGACCACACTAAGGACTTGTCACTTCTGCTGCGGCATCACGACCATACGCTTTCTAACTTTTAATAAAAACATCTTTTTTTTGTATGGTTCATACCGGAAATTCAGATTATGAACAAGCCGTTTTATGTGGGATCAAGTTGCAAACTCGCCCTATGAGTCATCGCAGTTTTCCTAGTTTCGTCAGTTCTTAGTCGTGTTTGTTTATGCTTGTGTAAAGCCGGTTTCTTTGATGAGTCACCTCGGCGACTGTTTGTTGATGCAATATGCACCCGGTGTGTTTTTCGGCATTCCTTGAATGCAGTTTTATTGCAAAGGTTAGTTTCATTATCATAACGGCAAAGCCCTTCATAAAGCAAACCGCTTACTTTATTTTTAGGTGGACGTTCTTATGCGAGGTCGCGACGTTCTATCGAATGTTTGTTAACTTGCGTTATTCTCTTGCAAAATACCGATTTTTTACAACGTCATCATCTTTTAAATTCCTGCAAGACTAATTTTAAATCTCCTTTGGTTACTTAAAAGTGAAATGCGAAACAAGATAATTTAATAGGAAACCTTCTCGGATGTTAAATCCTGTTTTACGATGCGTCCTTAAATATTCTACCTTATTTTCAGCTGATTTAAATAAAATCTTATATTGGTTTCCCCCTTTGAAGTTGACGTGTTTTTGCCGTGCTTTTGACCTCTCACTTTGCAAGGAAGCGCACATTTATTTCAGAGATCATTTTTCATGCGATGCTATCACTTTATTATTGTTTTTAATCCTGTGCCTTTTATTTAATTCAATTATGAACGCCCTTGCTTTGTTAATTGACTAACATAAAGAAATGATTCGTATTGCTTCGTATCATGATTCAGTTTCTTGAATCAAGATTTCCATAAAAAACACTCCCATTATAAAACAAAATGAAAAATGCAATTAGACAATAAAGACAAGTAGAAACTATTCTAAGATGTGCTGAAAATAATTACGAGCGACTATAGGTAATTTTACATGCACATTTGGCACACGAAGTTAATTCTCTATAAGAAAGTGAGCGAGAACCGGCATAATACAGCCTGTTTCCATGAAGATGCACCAAATTCGGCATTACGGTAGATATCGTGAAAAAATAAAAGTTTTCTATAATTTTTTTTAATCGAATAAATTTTAAGAAAAACGAAGGGAGAGGAAAATCGTATATTTTTAAAACGTACAATAGATGAGGACGAACAGAATTCTTAACCTGCCTTAACCCTCGTTCTAGGAATCGGTTTATTGTTTTATTGCCCCATAAAATGTCGCGCCTCAGATGATATGATGAAATACATTTGGTCCGTTCCTATTAACGTTGTAGTAAGGAGCGAAGCGTATTTTCCGTTAATTTGGTATAGTTTATACTTTTCATTTTTAAGTTTATTAGTGTGTATATGTGTGTTTGTGTGTGTGTTGGTGTGTTTGCGATGAGCATTTCACGTTTCGAGAATACGCAGATATGTACTTGTTATACGGGAAATGTCGGTGAAACGCACGATTGGCAGCACGTCTGTACGCGGAACGGTTTCCTAAACGCGAACGACATCCGCATTATCATACGTTTATCAGTGTAGCTCAGCGACTACGTGATGCAGGCTCTCTTTTACCTGAACAAGGAGTCAGGGGCGCGGTGCGGCCACCTCACGTTGCAAACGTAGAAGAAGAGCTTCTCAATATGATTGAGAATGACCCCAACATAAGCACACGGGAGGCTGCTCGATGTACAGAACTTGCAAATGCAAAGGTGTGGCGCATGTGGAGGGAGCAACAGCTTTATCCGTACCACTACCAACGTGTTCATGCTTTGGAGCCGCGAGATTATGGTGCTAGATTGCAATTTTGTAACTGGCTGCAGGGAGCCCCCATTAATGATAACAGTTTCATGCGTCGAATTCTTTTCACGGATGAGGCACTTTTTTCTCGTAATGGGGTAGTGAATTTTCCTAATTACCAATACTGGGCCACTGAAAACCCGCATGTAACCAGGAGACACAATTTTCAACGCTGTTTTACAATTAATGTGTGAATAGGAGTAATTAGTAACCATTTAATAGGACCTAATCATATGAACGGCGATGCATACCTCGAATTTTAGCAAAACGATTTGCCAACATTGCTGGAGGATGTACTGCTAGCCACTAGAAGGGACATGTGGTTCATGCACGATAGGGCGTCACCACATTTTAGTGCTGTCGTTCGAGGATACCTAGATGAGCTTTTCCCTTATCGGTGAATTGGCCGTGGTGGTCCTGTAGCATGGCCACCGCGCTCTCCTGACATTAATCCTCTTGATTTTCATGTGTGGGGCTACATGAAGGTATTCGTTTATAATCAGCCCGTGAACACTGCACAAGAACTTCGAGGTCGAATTATTGAGGCTGCTGAGCATATCATATCATATCACGCAATGTGTGGAATCATGTGAGGCATGTGTTGGAACGGCGGGTCGCTTTATGTATTCAACTAGAAGGAGGCATATTTGAACACATGTTGTAGGGTAATTGCCATTTTCGTAATTCGCCCGCTTTCGAATTTGCTTCTGCCTCATGTGTCCAAGTTCAGTCTGATAGTTAGGAGCACTAATTCTAGTTACTAATTGTCCCAATTTATTAATTGTACCGATTTTAGTCAACTGTATTTTAGTCAACGTGTACATCATATGATGTACACGTTGGATACAGGAATAAATAAAAATAAGTTACGAGCGTTAATTATCGTACATTATTAAGACTCGGCAAACTTGATGTAATTACGGTTCGCATAAATGTCGGTGCGACGAAAACGCATGCTAATAAATGCACATTCTTTCAAAGTTTTCACCTTTAACACGTCTTGCGGTCAAGGGCAGAATTAAAAGCCTCTCATAAATTCTTTCGTTTACGATAGATTTATTGCCTTTTTGCAGCCTTGTGCCATTCATAAATAAATTTAAATCGCTCGTTTTGTTTCACGGATACAGAGATTTAAATTGCTACAGTATTTCTAAAAACCTCGATTCCAATTAATGCAAATTTCAAGTTTAATGATGTACATACAGCAATTATTTTCTCATGACATACATTAATAAAGTAACAACGTCTGTAAAGCACAAGTTTTAATGAAAATTTCTGCGGGACACCGATACACAAGCCGGTGACTTGCGAACTAGATCAAAGATCCTCGGGTAATTTATAAGTTGCAGCACACGAGCAATCAGTCTAAGGATGAACGGAAGATAGTTTACCACGGAGGCTATTATTAAGTACATGCAGTGAGTGCAGCTAATGTTGCCGGGCTTAGTCCTCGACCCAAGACGGATTGCCCTAGTTATGGGATACCGGACGAGACCTTAGCAGAATATTAATTGCACAGAAAAGATATAATAGTAAATTACATAAGTAAACTGGGCCGAGCTATGTAAATCGTGGGTAATTTAATACACTTTGTTACATCTTAAATAGTCTAATTTTTTTTTTTTTAGAAATTAAATCATATTTAATTCACTCTTCTATCTTCTATCAGATGAATAGAAAAATCGATTTCCTAGATACAAAACTTTGTCTTAAATAATTGCAAATAAAGAATAAAAGAAAACTCTTCTCGTGCGGTAATCTTTTTTTTGTAGAATCTTTATAATTAAACGCCAGATTCTCTTTTATCTTTAATCTAGAAAATATAACGTTATACGTAGCGAGAGACTTTTCATTACAGTGTATTAATCGAGTTACGTTAATTAGTTTTAAAGATGATGTGAGTTAGTTCGCTTCGAGCAATTCGATTAGCCATGGCCGTAATCAATATAGCTGAAGGCGAGTAACTGAAAATAAACAATTTTGTGTACGTATACTAGGTTGTACGTAGGAAAATTAGTAATTTTGTTGCATGTGAATGAACTGTTTAAAGTAAGGCAGCGACCATAGAAATTAAAGAGTTTTCTTTTTCTAGTGTCTCACTTCACCCGTTAATTGACGTCAGAAACAATTCCCGTTCATTCCGCCCTTATTAAGCCGGATACCGGCGAGCACGTTCCCATGAATGGGAACCGTTTCCTTTTTTTATTTAAAAAAGTAAATACAATTTGACGCCATAACGTTGCGAAATTTATCGCGCACCGAACCTTGGCTTCCCTTTAATTATGTGCGCTCCGTGGAAATAACTTTTCGCATAAATTCGAAGAATTTTTTATTAAAAATTGAAATTTACCACTGTTTGAAATTCCACGCCGAATCTCCTTACATTCGGTCTTCCTGTTTTCAAGAAGAAGACAAAATTATTGTCCTTAAATGGAAACCCAGTAGTCTCATAAGAAAATCGTAATAAGACTTGAGGGATTCCATTTGATTCTTATTTATTACGTTTGCTGTTTGAGAGGCAACCTTAATTATAAACTCAATATGCAATTGTAATATGTTTTATTTTATTTACGTAGAACATATATTAATTAATTAATCCGACAAAATAGAACCACTAAAAGAAGCGTTGTCCGAAAGTATGGGAAAAATTCTTCTAAATTTTTAATAATTAATAAAGAAAATTCCCCAAAATCAAGCTCCGGCACTGCGTACGAAATATGATAACACGTTTCGTAAATGTGGCAGTATAGGACTATAAAAGTTTTTTTATAGACTACCCGCTTGACACATCCCAATTCGTTTTATTACACTCTAACAGCTGGGAACGGAAATCCGGGATGTCTCTTTTACGAGACGTAATTATTAGTAATTTCAAAAATAATTGGAATTACGTTTGAAATAGGGGTAACAAATTCGCAAATAATTGTTTGTTAACTTGTTATGCATACAATTTTTGAACAAATTGCGTGCGTGAATGTCACAGATTTCGAAAAAAAGTAAATTGTTGGGGTTGTTTGGAAATCTCATAAGCTCAGACAGAATTTTCTTTTTTTTACGCTAGACATAGTTCGCGATTCATGCAAACTTACAGCTGTAAAATCTTTGTTCTACATTTCGCACGGAAACAAAGCAGTAAAACTTGTTATGTACAGCTATTTTAAACGTCGCCAGTGAGAAGCTGCGTATACAAGTCTGTAGCGAACATGTAATTGAACATTAAAGCAACAATTCGTCAAGTCTGTACGGTATTTACAAACTGTTCTAGGGCAGCGCGTAAGGCATTCGCCGCGAATTAAGAGAGTCGGTTTTTCGATGAACACAAAGGAATATTGCGCAGAAGAACGAACAGGGTTAATTAGTGATTTATTTATTTATCTGACAGAGCAGGTGTTCAAAGAGAGGTCGCTGTTATCCTTTGCGTGAATAATCTACTTCAGGTGATTTGCATGCATTAGTTAAGTAAATATTCGTATTTAGTATGTATTTCATGGCAACGGTCGTTGACCTAAAAACGGAGTTAAAGGTCAAGTCACGATGCCACGCCGCCGTATCATAAAACTATAAAAAACTTTATGAGGGTATTTATTTCATCTGCTTCTCTATTTTTTAACCAGGGGCGCATCGTCGTTTTGGAACTAATTTCTGATTAGTTATTTCTCTTACTAAAGTAGGAAGAATTTCTTTAACATTTTCGCCATAATTAATTAACAGTCTGTATTTGCAGAATGTTTTTCTAATTTATGTGTTTGTTTTGAATCTCAGATAGCTGCGGACCTGTATTTAGGGCCGCATAATATTTGCGAGCGCCTAAGAGTCTGATAAGGCAGAGAATTATACCATAACATTGTATCCCTATTGTGACTATACAGTGTGTTATCGATTAAGTTTCACTATTGAGATCTAAGTTCTAAGTTCTTCAGCACAAGAGAGAATTAATTTCGCAAATATTAACGGAATATAATTAACTTGGCTTCCCGTTGGAACTGCGTCACGACTGCTCCTACTGTCAACGTTTCGTTTTCCATTGCAGGGCTGCTGCTGCTGCTATTGGCGGTGTTGCTGCTGCTGGTGTTGTTGCCGCTACTTCTCGTTAGTCGATGAGACTGAGTAGGTAGGGGAAAGTGAAATTTTCATTCTCAATTCCCGGTCCAAAAAATTCACGAGATATCCTTAGACCCCCAGGATATTCTGATCAGCTTCGATGTAGAATCTCTTTTCCCCCAAGTCCCTATTTCCGACACCGTCACAATCATCCAGCAACTCTTCAGAGCCCATAACCAACCTGAAGACTTAATTCCCTTAATAGAATGTTGTTTAACCTCAACTTGTTACTTTTTCCCTGATCAATATTACGAACAGGTATTAGGCACAGCGAACATTTGTAGCGAACATTTTTATGGAGGCATTCGAACAACAAGCTTTTACTTCTTTCTCCCTTAAACCCAAGTGTTGGTTCAGATATGTTGATGATATTTTTGCAATTTGGCCATTCCTGACCAACTTCTTTGAACGCCCAAATTCCTGACATTCAGTTCACTTTGGAATACGAAACTGACGGTCACTTATCTTTCTACGATATCCTGGTAAGCTGCCTTCCGAACGTAGATTAGGACACTAGTTAGCCGTGCCTTTGCCCTATCGGAACCCTCTTTTCTTCAAACTGAACTGAACCACGTACCAAAAGTCCCACCCATGTGCAAACATCCATTTGCCGTCATCTCACCCCAATTCCACTACTCCCTAAACCTGATGTACCACCAGTCGCCACAGCTTACCTACCTTACATCCACACCATAACGGGCCGAATCGGCAAAATTCTCAAACAACAGAACATAAAGTCCATTTACTTACGCATGACAAAACTTTCAGACCGTCTACTCTCTATAAAAGATCACATCCCCTTACAATCCGAAGGTGTGCGTCTAATTCCATGTTCCTGAGGGCGTGTATACATCGGTGAAACAAAACGTTCTGTTAGCATTCGTGTTTCTGAACATGAACGTTGTACTAGACTACTCCAAACAACTGGCTCCGCCTTACCCGGAGACAAAATAGAAACCGGTCACCAAATCCCATTTTCCGATACAAAACTTTTAGCCCGCTCATCTCATTTTCTCAAGCCCAAAATCCGTGAATCTAGGGAAATCTTCAGACATCCCAATAATCTAAACCATGATACTGGTTTTCACTATGACAACATCTGGAAATATCTCATTAGCGATCCGTCACGCCTTAACAGACCAATCCCAGCTCATTGTTCCGATCCACTGCCCCTACCGACCACTACCGACACCGGACATACCTACTCAGTCTCAGCAGAGAGAAGTAGTAGCAACACCATCAGTAGCGCCAGCATGCCTGAGGAAGTTCTTCTGCAATGGAGAACGAAACGTCGGCAGCAGAAGCAGACGTGACCCGTTCCAACCGGAAGCCAATTCAATTATGGACAACGGCCGCGAATGTCACCAAGTTAAATTAAAGGTCTAGCTCAAACATTAAAAAAAGCTGATCTGCATAATCGCAAAACAATAAAGCTCCAACAAAATTAAATTAATTAAAATCATCCAGCCAATGTCGCCCATATGCCAATAACGAAAGAAGCTTCTAAATATCCACTCACATTGATTACTGAATTAATTAAGTATAAGCCAATTATACGTTTTGTTGATATATTTTATAACTGCTGCTCACAAAAGTCTAGAAATTTAAATGAATATATAAAATATTGTAATTTTTGATCATCTAATTACGTCATGATATTCTGTACTTTATAAACAAATAACACACTAGTGATTTAATTTGTTCAATGGTTGAAAAAATAAATAAATGTTATTATTAGTTAGTTTGCATTACAACAATGAGCGACCTGCATGCTTAGAAAAGAAAATACAATCAATGTATTTATTTCTTTGAATGAATACATGTTCATTTGTACGATCTTTTGGTATTTTATTTGTGTATTCCGAATGTAATAAAGTAATAAAATCATAAATTAAGAGCTGATGAGTGCCGTGCCGTGCTCTTTTTTTAATTGACCTCTATTAAATTAAATAGTATCTAAATTTTTACTTAAATTTAGGTATGACTACTGTTTTAATTTAATTTCTTAAGTTAATTAATTAAGGAAAAGAATTATTTTGTGAAAAATCTGAATTTTTATTGTTTAAACACTAATAAAAAATTAGAATGTAAATGTTTCATCATTGTTTCTTTATTGCTTATGTATCCACTATCTGCTAATCTCCGTATTTTTACGTACGAAAGTCATAAATGACCTGTCTCGTTGTTTATTGTATTAAAGCTGGGGCATATAAATCACTTAGAGTGCTTCCCAAATGTCTTTCGTAAAAAGTAAACGTAGATTTTTCCGGAGTTATTTTTGACTTTTGCCCCAAACGTATGTCCTAACTTTGTTTTTCTTGTATTAATAATGATTACAGTAAGTGAAAACTTATTCTATTACACACTGTATATTCACAATCAGTTATTTGTGCGTTCGGTTTAGATTCAATGAAAATAATTAATTTGTGTACATATCTGCTGCTTTCTGTTGTTTCCGTTACCAGTTAATTAGGTAGGCAATTTTAATTACTTTAGTAAATGAAAAGGATGTCATTGTTATCCCTACATTCAAACGAAAATTAAATAAAAGTCGCTGATAAATTTAATAATTTTTTTAAGGGATATATCGAAGTAAATTCCACGAACCTTAAAAATACATAATTTCATTTTAACTCACTCTTGTGATAAGGGAAGAACGTAAATTCACAAGTGCTTAAAAGCATTGGGGATTTTTTGCTTCTTTCCATTGTTTTAAATTTTAATTTCCTTACCCAACGTCTTTTGCTCTGGAAAATTTAATTTCAGCTGCATCCGTATTTTATCTCGAGTCTACTACAGTTGCAGGCAGTATCGTGTGTTTTGTTCTTGCAGTTTTCTTTATTGTCTCCAAGCGCGCGAGGGTGGGGGGGCAATGTTGTTCATACGGGGTGCATATGATATGCACAATTGTTTGCATAAAACAATTCGAATTCGAGGCACGCCAGTTCTAATAGTCTCTGGGTTTCAGGCGTGTGGAAAATAACGCGCAGGAATTTATTCAATTGCAGAAGTACACATCGGAAAAGTACATGTTTTGATGTAGCTTGGGAAAGTTTCAATTGTCGATTCTTATTCAAGTCACCGCTTAAATTCCCGAACTCGAGATAAAAGAGAAGGCCACTTTAGCTGTAGTTGGGGAAAAGATGCTATTTAAAATTCTTCCCTGGAGCTATTACATACTGTTTCAAATCTACTTTAGAAATAAAATAAATAAAGGTCAAAGAATTATTTGTACTTAAGGTGACCCACCGATTTAAAAGTTTGCTTATTTTGCTTATGTGTTATATTTCATATCCTGATTTATTGTGTTTTGCCAATCGGGAGGCTGAAGTATTAGAAGTGGTTTAAGTTTAAAATGCCATTAATTAACATTACAGGTGTAAACCGAAAGCCGGGTCTGTCCCTGATTATGGCTTATAGATCGTTAATAATAATTACACGTCGTTATTGGTCCGTTATTGTTAGGAAAGCCCTGTGTAAGTAATATCTATTACGGCCGCTTTTCATTTAGGACCTTCGGAATCCCCCCGAATTATGGTCACGCCGAAACTGAAAATGATACCTACTAACTAATGCGGATCAGAGATTTTCTTTGGGGGGGAAAAAGGTTAGGCCCCATAAAATCAGCTTACGCACAGCAACTTAAGAAAGAATATTATATTGAAATAATTATTAATTTAGGACCGTTCCACTGAGGCGGTATCTTTTTATGAGAAGGAAGTGGAAGTGAGAGAGGAACTCGTAAAAGATAAAAAAAGAGAGTTCGAACATAAACGGGCGAACAAGTCCAAGAAAAACAAAGAGCTCGTAAACGGTAAGCTCGAAACGGGCGGTGATAAAAATAAACAATTCGTTCGTTTTAGAACCGTCACTATTCATTTTCATTTTTAGCTTTTCATTAACTTCATTCGAGGAGATTAAATATCTTTATCGGTTTTATACAGTGCGGTCGTTTGTAAAATGCATATATTTATATTTTTACTTCTGCTAGTAGCTACTTCACTTCAGTGTAATATGAACTAACAGTTTTATCGTTTATTTATAAAGTCTGTAATTAATTACAATAATATAAAAAAGTAACAGTGTTCGGTTGGTAAAGATGCCGTATGTTTCAGGTTTCAGTCGATGGAACATTGCAGAAATCAAACATGTGCCAATGCAAACTTTATTTTTCATGAATGTATACGCGACTCGGCATGATCGGAAAGAAAGGTGCACCATACTACTTCATAAAGACGAACGGAGACAACCTGATGTCTGCATTGAACTCTGCATTACAACTATTCACTGTCGTATTGAATAATAAACTGAAAGCATAAACAAACATTGCTTAAGGACAGTAAGATCTGAGAGAAAACAGAATGGAGAGATGCAATATCCATGATAAGGTAGATAGAAATCGATAGAATTCAACGCCCTGGAGTTCACACGTGCATATGAAAACAAGAGTTACGAAGTTTACGGCTTAATGCGAAACACTTCCCATTTTAATTCAGTCGGTCTGAAGCGCTAAACATTAACATCCCAGATTGAATACGGCGCAAACGTGCTATTTTCGACATTTTCATTGTCGGGACACGAATCCGAGCTGGAACAAGTCATCAGACGAAGCTGTTTGATTCCCTGGATCAATCGAATTCATCGAACGTGGCTCCTCCAAGAGGCCGAATCACGCCAAGCGCATCTCCAGAGCGACAGGCGTGAGGTCTTTGGGGCCCAAAAATACTACGTATTACGAAATTTTTTTTGAATAAGGGACGTAGCCAGATTTATTTTTTGAGTAAGGAACGTAGTTAGATGAAATAAACCGTTTAGTAAAGGCAAAGTAAAATATTTACACGGTTACAAAAGAAGCAAACAAAAACATTTCTATGTCTTACAAATGAAATTAACAAGTATTTATAGGTCTGTGTTCAGAAAAGATTATGAAATTTGCAGGTGATGTGACAGGAAACTCGGTTTCTGAAGAAGTTTTTATTTTAGTTTTTAACCCATAAACGCCCTGCGTTACCATTTGGTTACTTGCAGAAACCTATATTATTTAATTTTGGACTTATTCGGGATTTGCCGTAACTACGTCGATATATAGGGTCTCTGTAACTTGTGTAATAAAACAGGTCAGCGGTTTTTAAATATTCGGTAACAAAACTTTGCGTTGTTTGAAAGTGCTACCAACTTCAACTTGGAGTAAGTATTCTAATATATTTTTTTACGCTGCTGCATTTGAATGCCGTAGTAAATACATAAGTGGATATTTTGTATCTATTTATGCAACAATTTATTATGATAGATTAGAGTAACTTATGCCATTCTTGGTCGTTACCATACGGTAACACTAGGCTGATCCGCTGCTATCTTTAGCTATTTTATTTTTTTTCTCTGTTATTATTTTATTGTACTTCTAGGCGTGGTTTTACTTTGGAAGAAGCTCTTAGAATCGCTTGTAGCGATGATTTAGATGTAGAGCAAATATATATTGAGCCTCCAGAGGCGAATTCTCTAACAGATGAAGAATCCGGAGATGAAGATGTTGATGGTGATATCAATCACCTGCCTCCTCGCCAGCTAGCAGCTCCGGCGGAAATTGTTCTCACAAATGATGAAAGAATAGAAAGTTTTAATGGGACCAATGAATCTGATAAAAATGTAGGTGACGATATAGAAGTAAGTGAAAATATTCTTGGTTAAAAGGGGAGTTTGAAACTATTATCAGAAACTTTCCAAAATCTGATTTTAATATTTACTCCAATTTGAGCCCATCTCAATTATTTGAATTGTTTTTTGATGATGTCATTTTAGCTCTGATTATTGAAGAATCAGAAAGATATGTGGCCTTCAAAAATCTCCCGGACCCTAAAATTACAATTGCAGAATTAAAATGCACTTTTGCAATTTTCATTATTAGTGACTACAACAAACTCCCTGGTAAACGGTTCTTCTGGGATTCAAAAGAAGATATGCAAAATGGAATGATATCAAACTCTATAAGGAGAAATAGATTTGTGCAAATTTTGCAGTTTATTCATTTTGCCGATAACAACAAACCTGATCAAAATGATAAAATGTGGAAACTTAGACCTCTGATGAACATGTTGAAGAGTAAGTTTTTAGAACATTTTGTGCGTGAATGCGAAATAGGATATGACGAGTCTATGATTCGTTACTGTGGACATTATTCATACAAGCAGTTCGTCAGAGGAAAACCGATAAGATTCGGTTTTAAAATATGATGCCTCGACACCAAAGGAGGCTACCTTGTAAATTTTGATGTCTATCAGGGGAAAGGTCCGGTTTCAATAAAACTCTTTTAGAAAAATTTGGCAAGTCTTCTGTGCCGTTAGCTCAAATGATCGAAGAATTGCCTTCTGAGAAACGATTTCTACCATATAAATTTTACACTGACAATTTGTTTACCAACATCAACCTTTTGACTCATTTGAAACCAAACGGGTTTAGTGGTACTGGCACTATAAGAGCAAATAGGATTCTTAAAAGCTACCATATATTTGTTTGAGTTATAATTTCCATGTTTCTATTGTGTAAATAATCCCGTACCCGTTAGTTTAATTTGAATTTCCAGCACAAGTAAATTTAAATCGTGTGGATTCCATTTTATGATTTGACTACACAGGTTGTTAATAAACGAGTTACCGCAACGCCACATGCAAATCGTCGAATGTCATCCTATCACTGTAACACACACACACACTCGCACGTATGGGTGTTACGACTACCATAAAATATTAAAATGGAAAATTAAAATTCAAAACTGGCTAGAGTTTTGTTGTTTTGGCTTATGCGTTATAAATTTAACACGGATCTTCGTTGTCTTTTCCGGCAGCATTAGGACGATCAAAAATTGAATTATTTACGAAGTAGGGTCCGCGCGCTAAGTTGACAGCAACCGTAAAATCAAGTGATCATGTAATAAACCTCGGGGATCAGCAGATGTAGGTACGAGGAGCATTAGCCAAAACGCTTCAAATAACAGAACAACCGGAAAGCCCGTTTAATCTCCCATCCGTTAAAAGTCCAGTGTTTCGGGCAGGCTAATGAAACCTGCCCTGGATGGCGGGCGTTGTCGATCTCGGTCTAGCTCGCTATGTAGCCCCCACAAGTGATAGCGTTCAGGGCAGGAGCGTGCATCGGACAGCGAGTGGATCAGCTTATCGGGCTAATCGTGGCCCGGGGGAGCGGTTAGTTCGCGATACTCCCGTCGCGGCAAAAACCATCCTGATTTATAACTCTCCTGCGAAGTAAACACTGCTAACTAGCGACCGCTCGCTCCCAGGTACCCAGGTCGTGAATTACGACATGGAAAATCTTGAGATAAATCATTCCGGACTAAGTGATTTTCAAACGAAACTTTTACTCTAATTTGACAGCTTGATAAGATACCATAACGCTTCTCTTTATCACCACCACCACGACCACCAATAATTCCCCATAGTAACTTTATCCTCAACTGTCGATATGGCAGAGTGGTTGATCTCTACCACATAATAAGATATTTATATACCAATTAAGAATCAAAATAAATCAATTTCCTTCCACTACTTGAGGGGTTCTTCAGAAAACATTTGCCCAAATCGTTTAATTAATGGCAGGGTGCGAATCCGGGCAATAAAGTGGTGGATTCACTCAAATTTCAACTGCAATGGACAATGTACTTCAAGGATTATTAAGCATGTTGACTTATATTTACTGATCGTTGGTGACTTCAAAAGTTTAGATATTACTTTTGGGCTAGCGAAGAGGTTTGAGTGCCGACTTAATGCAAATCCAACTTTGAGTGGTCACTGAGTGGAACTATTACATACACTCCGTTTCGTTGAAGTGCGAAAACGAAAGGACTTAAACGCATGCCTTCTTTTCTGTAGCCTCTATCTTGCCCCATGAGAATTTACAATACATGTGTGGAGAGGAATGTCTGAGATACTCGTACATCAAATGCTCTAGAAGGGATTTTTTAAATTAACTTACAATTTTATGTAGATGAGAGGCTCTTACGGTTGTTACGTTGAAAAATCTACTATACAAAGAGTTACTGTAAAACATGCATACATACATTTGAATTAACACAAGCGAGTGTGACAATGAAGCATTTGCATGACAAACCGACTCCGGGCGTTCGGTAGTTGTGACCCAAATATTACGTCGTCTGGATTCTCTCATTTTAACTGCTAAAAAATGAAAGGCATTTCGAGAATTTCCATAAAGCTGGACTCTGTATGCTCTCTCCGGTTACCCAGTGCTGATACAGACAAGCATTCACGACTGCCATATTTCTGTTAACGAAAATATGCTTTACGAAACACAGGGAATTATCACGTGAAACAATTTCATGTAATTCCGGAATCCTCCGGAATTATTGTTTTATGTTTTTAGTTAACACCTACGATGTGATATCATAGTTGCTGCGTTATTTTATTCTCAATTACGTTCACAATTCCGGGGCAAAGTCGATTTTTTAAATAACATTTTCATGGGTTTGCTGAAATTGTAGTGAAGTTTGAAATTTTTAGCTTTTAATACGCGAATTTGATTGATACAACCGCATAGCCCAGCGAACCATTGAATTACTGAAATCGTGCGCTGTAAATCAGACTTTTATGTTCCACCGTAAACAGAGCTGCATTCGTGCATTGAATTTGGGAGTAGTAAAGTTTTCTATTGTGCCACCTCCTCCCGGTTCACTAAATAGAATTAAAATACCGTATAAAACGTTGACTGTGAGTTATTCGTGTGTTTACCTTCTTCCAGACGCTGCAAATTTATTAATTTTCAACTCGATGAAGCCGTTTCATTTACATTTTTCTCTGAACTTTCAGAGTTTCTCAAAACGAAAAAGAAAACCAGTCTTTCCGTTAAACTGTTTCAGCTTTTGTGTGAGAAGCGATCGTTTGTTCTGAACTGATTATATACCATCGTTAAATCATTATTTCTCTGACGTAGATTATTGCAAGATATATAAATAGCTTGAAGCTGAGATATTGTGCCACTTTTGGATGAACAATCAGTTAAACACCTGAGGGTTGCTTTGATTAGTTAAATAAGCCTTAAAGGCAATGGGTCTCACGGAAAACAAGGTGGGTAGGTAATAATAGCAGATAATAATCATAACGAGCTCCGATTTCAGAGAAGCGAAATTCGTTACGGTTATTTTTATATCTTCTTTACAATATTATTTGGATATTCACGATTGTTTTAAATACCTTCTAATAGAAGTTTGTAATGTATCAAAGAAAATAACATTTTGAGTTGATTTCTTAACGTCAATTGAACATCACCTATTATCGCAGTTAGATATGTAGCTGCTAAGGAAAAGAAAATTTGCAAGAGTATCGGTGTACTCTCAATAACCAATGAGTCTGGCTTTCCGAGTGTGTACCTACTTAAAATTTATGTTATTTCAAGCGAAACCATACATCATTTACACTAGAAGCGTGCAGTGGCATGTATGCAAATTTACGATAAATTACAGTAAATTACGTACATGTAAGTACAAGATGCATATATTAATGAGCCATAAATTTCTTGGAAAAGGAGGATACACGGTTTTCACCTTAGTCTCCACGATATTGTACATTTATGTAATAAAACAAATTTCCTTAATTGCATCTGAAACTTATCGAAATACAGGGTGTAATCGTGTAAAATTTAGATGCAAGAAATCAAATATAAAAATGATAATACGTCGAAGTTAATCACAATTCAGTGCACATGCGAGCTTTACTACATAAACTAGTGTAACGATTTTTACACAAGGTAACTTCGATTCTTCAAGATGGATAGATCAGGATATCCGTTTCAGAAAATATAAGTTATGTGAATTCTGAATAAGAATTTACTCTAACGTTAAGAACATCCTTCTGCATTTTATATTCTTTTCGTTGTTAAAACATATACCATAAGAATCGATTAGGAAGATGTGCGAGAGGTCAAAATTTATGGAAAACCTAACCACTGAAGTTTAATGTAAAAACCAAACGATAATTAAACTATTTAATTCTAGCTACTCTAATAAGTAAAGCAGAAAGAAGTAAAAATGTGTAAACTCGAAAACCCTTATGGCTTTTTGTTCTCGACATAAAAGCTGTCAAAGCTTTCATATAAATTATAATTGTATCGTTTAATAAATATAAATATTATAATGAAATTAATTAAGTTTTAATTTATTTACCCGAAAAAGGTATATCATTTTAATGCCATTTCTCTAATAAATTCAAAAAATGTGTTTACTTCGTGATTAAAAATAATTAGAGCGGCACAAAATCGATGATTACATCAAACAAATATTTAGCGGGAATAAATGAAAATGCCGCTGAATGGCTCATCAAAACAATAAAATGGAAAACGGGAGCATACATATATTATTATCTTTGCAATTGACTCCCATTGCAACGTAATAACAATCAAATCAAAGCAAATTGTGTTCATCTATGAAGCAATCTCGGTGGGAATAATTACAATCACGCTCTATTATTCAATGTTACTTGAAATCACCACCATTTGTAAATTAGGTGACCTACAAAATAATACGATCAAGTGGATTCACAAGAAAAATGCAAGGCCAATACACACATAAAAATGTTTGGGATAGATAAATTGTTCCTAATCGGTGTTAAAATTTGGATAAAGTTTTATCTGAAAAGTTGTAATGCTTAGCAAACTTAGTGTTATTGTTATCTTTTCCCGATTAAAATGCTCTAAAAATAACTGTTAAAAAAAGGAGAAATAATTTTACTCCAACAAGGATAATCTCAACTCCTGTTTAACAACTGTAGTAAACATATTATCCATAATTCGTTAATTCAATAAGTAGGAGATAAGTTACATCAAACATTCTCATTATAACTTATGACTAGTATATGCCGTCATTTTATCTGCGCATTCAATATAAAGCAACAAAAAGGGTGTAAAAATAGTGATATATGCTGCTTTCCATAGAAAATGCATCACCTAGAATGAACGGAAACTTGATGGATATATTTGTCTTAAATAAATAATTAAATGATTACATTAGCAAAACGATACGATTAAAATAAAAGAAAAAACTAATAAGGCGCAGAACTATCGCCTTGTCTTAAGCTTTCTTGAACTCGCTTAGGCATGAACCTAATTAAGTGATCAATTTCTTCTTGAGGCAACGAATCCCAACCCATTTGTACTTCATACCACAAAGCTGCCAAAGTTAGAGGAGGGCAAGGCAAATGTTAATTTTTCTTTCCATCATAACCCATACATGTTCAATAGGAGAAAGATCAGGACTTCTTGGGGACACGGAAGGATGCCTATACCTTATTGCTCCATGAAGTCCATTGTCTTGTGGGCAACATGAGGTTGAGCATTATCCTGCTGAAAAAGGGAACCTAGTATGCCTCTAACATAAGGAAAAGCAACTTCTTGTAGAACATCCCCAACATAGCGTTCCGTTTTCATAGTACCATGAATAAATACTAAAGGCGACCTACTTCCTGCACTGATACTACCCCATACCTTTAGCCCCATGGTGCAAGCTACATGACGTTGTAAATTACGTCGCTCACCTCGACATCTTTTAACGCGTTATCGTCCATCATGTGTTTCCAAACAAAACCAAGACTCGTCACCAAATTTTAATTCAGAGTGGTTGACTGCATTTTAGAGATGCCATTAAGGCGTTTAAGTATTGAAGAGATGAGCCAAGCTATGGGAATGCTTATGACTGGTGCATCACTAAGAACTGTTGTTGCCCATTTCAATGTGAGCCACAATGTGATCAGAAGAGTTCGAATGCGTTTTAATGATACTGGATCTGTCCAACATAGGCAAGGCGGAGGGCGAAATCGCAGTACAACAGTCAGAGAGGACCGTTTTATTACGGTTCAGTGTCGAAGGAATAGATTTCTACTGCAAGAACACTCCAAATTCAGTTATTGAATGCAACAGGTACTCAAGTATCCACTCAAACAGCAAGAAGAAGGCTTCATACGGTAAATTTAAGGTCCAGATCTTCTAAAAAATGTCCATTGTTGACCAGAGCCCACAAAGAAGAAGGCCAGAGTGGGCACACCAACATGCAAATTGGAATGTTGAAGATTGGGATCGTTGTTTATTCAGTGACGAAACCAGAGTGTATCTCTATAGCTCAGATGGAAGAGTGAGAGTTTGGAGAAACAGAGGAGAATGCTGTATTGTGAACCACGTGACTTACCATCACGCTTATGGAGGTGGTTCAATTACCTTTTGGGGAGGTATTTCTGCGACCCGTTGTACTGAATGGGTTACGCTTGGAAATGCTGCAATGAATAGTGTCAGGTATCTTAATGAGGTATTACAACCTGTAGTGTTGCCATTTGCCAATGAAATAGGCGAAGGTTTCATGTTTGTTGATGATAACGCGCGCCCTCATAGAACAAATTAAATCAATGTATTTTTGGAAGAGAACAATATTACGCACATGAATTGGCCAGCGAACTCTCCAGATCTTAATCCCATAGATAACGTATGGGATTACCTGAAAAGGTTGATAAGGTCGCGAGGAGTGGATCCAAACAATCACCATCAGCTCCGAATTTCTGTTTTGGAAGAATGGCCAAATATTCCTCAGAATTACATTTGGGATTTGATTTCCAGCATGCCAAGACGTTGCCAAGAGGTCGTAATACCTAGAGGAGGTTCCACGAGTTATTAATCTTTAAGTGTTTGGTTATCATTTCTTTCCAGAGCAAACTTTTCTGTAATACTAAAATGAAGATTTTGTTATTTTTCTATTAAAACATTTGAAATTCGTTATGTAAGTTTAATTATTTCCACACAAAAGAACAAGTGCAATCCTCTTTTTGAAGTCGTTAAAAAATAAGTTACAATACAAGTGACTGCCCCAACAGTAAAGATTCTTTAATTTTGGATATTACTAACTCCTTTAAGCATTGAAATGCTTGACATTTTCTGGACAATACCAATTCCTTTAGGGATACTAACTATTACTTCAGAAGTTAAGTCACTCTCTCTCTTTTCTTCAATAATATTAACTCCTTGAAAGGTAGAAGTAATTACCGCAAGGATTAAAAGGCCACTTTTGAAGGCAACAATAACACCGCAAAGGAGTTGAAAAAGTGTTAAATTAACTCCAGATTTTTATGTGTGTAACAATACATTATTGAATTAAGAAAAAACATCCAGTATAATTATTTTTGATGTTTAGAAAAGACTTTTTGTTTATTGTTACGTATCGTTCTTACTACTGTAAACAAGGACGTTTATTGTTATCTGGTCATCTAGGCCGTCCCTTCAGTAGTCCAAATCGGCTTTAGTTATAGCTTCCAACTGCGCCTTGACACAAGGATTAGACCCGTGTGTTAGTAAGTAGCAAATTATACGAAAGAAAAACATATTAGAGGGGTCGCTTTTTATACCGGACACTAATCCCGCGCACAAACACGCTCGGAACCTATAAATACTTTCTAAAGTATCGGGCAAAGTAAATTATAACTGTATCGGCCAATAAAATGGGTTTTCTTGTCCGGGATAATTGCCCGCCGGCATGCACCGGGAGCTTGCGGTGTTCAACAAACAATCGCACATGCACAAACTTGAATAATACATCACCCTAATCTAAAGCTGCTACGTTTTAGAATAATGCATGCCCTAATTATTCATTATGAACTGTCCCGCGTAAACTTATCTCGCCTTTGCCCGGTTTGCACATGATACCCGTGCATTTAGATAACGCGGACGGAAAACGTTGTCAGCTTGTATCTGTACATGATAGGTTTCAAAGCATCTCTTCGGGGATTAAAATCAGGCAAATGAGTTGTATACTTTACAGTGACTGTCAATACTGACGTAAATTCGTGGCCATTTTTATCCGAATTCTATTTGTATTCTATTTCTAATTTAAACGCACCTACCTCTATTTTTCTTACAATAAATCGTCTATAATTTTTAAGTAAATTTAGAAGAGGAAATCAATTTTAGAATTCTATTTATGTTCCACTATGAAGGTATACATTTAATAAATTGCAGTTGAAAACTGACGATTTAAATGGGCAGTGTGTGCGCACGAACTTAGAATTTCAAAGACTCTGCAGACGACAGTGATATAACGACATAATATTTTCCCGCATCATTTACATACGCTTATTGATCACGAAAGCGCAATGTTTTCAAATCCCAGTTCGTATAAAAATAAATTAATTCGTGCAGGATTTTGTTTATGATTATGTAGAACGTTGATGATTGTTCATTTATTAATTAAATTTAAAATTTGTTTCGGAGAGTTAACACGTTACGTTAAATATAATTTAATTTAGTTTATATGATAAAATCGTTTATCCAATACAAGCAAGTGCCCTGGAAAATTCCTGTCAGTTACCTGATCCGAAAACAGAGAATCCAAACGAGCTAATTATATTTTTGATCTGATACGATTATAAGTTACATGATCCAATTAGCCGCTGTTATCGTGATAGTAAACAGATGTTGCTCTGTTGCAGTGAAATATTGAATTCCACTCCCACAGAGAAAAAGCAATAGCATATGTAAACACAATTGTGAATTTATATCTACAAATTGTTACTACAATGAAGACACCTACAATAAATGGAAAATGTATATACACTACTCAAAATAATTAACGCATATTGTGAATACGGCCATAGATACGGATAATCAATCTAAATTAGACGTTTAAATTTGACAAGTTTTATTATTTCTTCTTATTTTGATTCATTCGAGTGATAAAACCATTTCTTGTAGTTTTTTCCTTGTTATGAAGAAACTTCATTTTATCTCAAAGCAGTTAAAATTTTGTTTTTGTGGAATTTAATAATGGCAAATAATGACAGGCGTGCTTCACGAAATTTGGAAGAAGCTGAAGCGCGATTAGTCGTTCGACTCGTAGAAGAAGGCCATACACAAAGTTGGGTTGCTGAAATCCTGGGTGTGAAGCAATCAACAGTTAGCAGATGTTACCACCGATATCTTCTAGAGGAAGACCGATTTACTAGACGTCGAGGACAAGGTCGATCAAGAATTACAACAGAAGTACAGGACCGTTTTATTAGAATTTCAGCGCTACGGTGTCGTACTGTTACTGCGAGAGGATTGCAAAATGACCTTCAGCGAGTCCATAACGTTAGGGTATTTGATCAGACCATTAGAAATCGCCTTCACGAACATCAGTTAAGGGCAAGGCGTCCTGCTACAGGCCCTCGTTTGATCAGGGAACATCGTATAAGACGTCTTGCATTTGCAAGGGAACACGTTGCCTGGACTCCTGAAGACTGAAGCGTTATTCTCTTTACGGATGAGTCTCGTTTTACCCTAAGCACTAATGATCGCAGGGCAAGAGTATGGAGAACCCCACGTACGCGTTTTGCAGAGTGCAATATCCGGCAATTGGATGCATTCGGAGGAGGTGGTGTAATGGTATGGGGTGGCATTAACTTTCATGGTTGTACCGATTTATATGTGTTAGCTAACGGGACTCTAACTGCAGATCGGTACATAAGGGACATCTTACAAAAGTATGTTGTGCCTTTTGCCCCTTTTATGCATTCCAGTTAGTGCAGGATAATGTTCGTCCCCACACTGCGAGAATAGTACACGAGTACCTAAACGATGTTGGTATCAACCGAATCGGCTGGCCAGTCTTCGGATCTGAATTGTATAGAACACATTTGGGATATGTTAGGGCTAAGAGTCAGAATGAGGGAAAATCCACCACAGACACTTCAGGAGCTTTCTGAAGCACTTGTTGAAGAATGGCAGAATTGTTTATTTATTGTTAGGTATGATTCGTGATTACTGTTTTAATATAAATTAATTAATTTAAGGAGATAAATTAATATTATTATGTAAGAATTATTTTGTTAAAAGTCTGCATTTCTATTACTTAAATACTAATGAAAATTAGAATGTAAATGTTTTATGATTAATCATAATTAATCTCCGTATTTTTTCGTACGAAAGTCATAAATGACCTGCTTCAACGTTTATTGTATTACATCGTTCAACTAGGGCATTTAAATCACATCCAGTGCTTCTCAATCTCAGTTTTTTGCATAAAAGTTTCAAATTTTAGAGCGAGCTATTAATTACTTGCACCTGAGTGCAGTTATTCTTCATCTATCTTGATCTGCCATTAATCTTTATTTAAATTAATTTTGAGAATGTTGCAATAATTCATAGATGCATTGAGTTCTGAATTCTCTATATACTACAATTAGATATTGACACATAACAGATACGCCATTATTTCACTCGAAAATTATTAACGTTCAAGTAGATGTTAATAATTTATGTTAATGGCGTTGCAAGATTTATATCGGGGCTGTTGTATCCTCTCTGTATTCCGGTGGCAAGAGAAATGGGTTGCCGCATCTATTGAGATGCCGGTACAAAGGGTCTCCTCAACCTCGATGAGAGCATCACATGTCGGAGGAGCACGTGCCAATTCCCACGCCAACTCGATAACTATAAGTTGGTTACTTAGGAGTTACACACGAAAAAAATTTAAACTTACTTCCGGTGCGCGGGTCGCTCCGAAGCAATTTATTCGAGATACCAGGAGCGCCGAAAAGTTTTAATTAATTATATAATTTACCCCAAGGTAAACTGGAGGTGAGAAATATTTAATTCCAGTCGTCTCCTGCTTTTCAGCCCGTACAATTTACTGTCGTTAAATTCTCACTTTCTCCTTGAGATTTATTGCACGGGCATCACGAGAGGGTTTATTAGTTTTATAAAGGCAGTCAGTCAAATGAAACAAACTAACATTTTTCTTGAGCAAAATGTAAGGGTGGAATTTAATTAAGTAATTTTTTTCTGTTATATTAATTATAGATATAATCATTGCCTTAAAACAATTTTAGAACGAAAAAAGTAAATGCTATTACAGAGGGAAGTATTACCGGGACAGCTGCGCCCTTGCACATTTAGTAACTTGGGAAAAATTAAGAAAAAAAGCACGAATTGGATTTTTTTTTATTTAATAAAAAACTGTTTTGTTATTGGCATATTGTAATGATCTTTTGGCCACACTGAAATTTTGAGCGTACTTAATTTCTTTTATGTTTTGAAACAGTGGAAACTCGTACAACGAAACATTTTCTATGCAATTTCATTTAAAACCTCTCAGTACAAGCGAAATAAATAACACGGTATGTTTGAACGTATGAATCACGACAATCCCAGTTTGAAATATTCATGGCGATTCATTCCTGGAACGTTTTCACGTCAGCGCATGACTATATTTTGGAGTGCAGGAAGAATAATCTGAAGGAAATACAAGTAAGTGCATCATGAAGTTGAATTTGCGTTTGATGTCCTGGATACCTTCATCCTCGTGGTCGTTCTTAAAGAACACGATCCTTGTATGTGATCTAAAAGTACCGGTAACTCTATATGCACAAAGTTTCCAAAAGCGCGCCTCTCAAATAAATATGTTTACATCCTTGTAAAGGTGATCGGAAAAGAACAGGCGAGGAACATACATGCATAAATGTTGAATGGGGGGATCTACACGTAAATGTACTTGAATGTTGTTTAGTTTAAAAAAAAATATAATAAGAAGAAATCTGGCCACACTTCTTAACGATGTAAATTAGCGAGGTTTATCTGGTTACGCCGCTTTTAGAATTCTAATTGAAAACGTCCCCGGTAAAGTTGCCTTAAATAAAATATTTTCGCTGAATAATTAACGGAAGCGTTCGAATAATGGTTTTGCGACTAACTCATGCATACGCCTTTGCATTATGAACGCCCCTTCAAGTCGCGAATTAGTAATGACTCCCTGGTGTAACCCTGCGATAATGTAAGTTCTTTGAGTGTCTATTTCAAATGTAGGCGCTAATTAGGACGTGCGAAATTATTTATGGCCGTGTTCAATTGACATTTTAAATTAAAGCTCAGGTTTGGCTTAATTGTATTTTTGTGAGCTTTTTAAGTATTTCGAATTAAAATGGATTTATTCTTATCGTATATTTTGAATCAGATGTTCGAATGAAGGCTATAATTTAGCTATCGTTCTACCAAACACCCAGTGGGGTATAGATTTTATAAAGAGAAAGTATTTTGTTATTCGTTACATGTTCTTTTGAGAAGCATTCCCGAGTATATCTTTGGTTAACTTCCTAATTATTTAACAGAAGTTCCACTTGTGAGAAAATAAAGCGCTGGCGAAGAATAAAAAAAGGAGAAAAAAAAAGATTTCGGCTGAATTATTAAAGGAGTGATTTTAAAACTTCATGCTTACCTTCCGCGCGAAGTTTATCTTCCTTTTGATCTGCCCTCGCGCCGAACTTCGAACTTAAAATCTAAAATTACACGGAATCGAACTAAGGCGGGACGTTTCGGCAATTCCAAGAAGAAATTAGCATTTTTATCTCGCCTCCGACGTCATTATTTCGCCGTGGAAAACGTTGCGTAATTAAATTAGTCTCATTAGCCAGGGCCATTATCACACAAACGAATACAATGTTCCATCATTTCATTATTAGATGTTTTGTGCGGGAAAAACGCTGCGGCCAAGCTTGTTATGGAAATAATGCTGCTGCAGTCTAACTTGCGTCATTAATCATTCCACAATTAGATGTATGCTTGTTTCTAACTAATGCGAAAGAAACTACTTTATTTGTCTATGATAGAAATGTATATGTTACGGAAATAAACGAAACAGTAGATACCTAAATCCTTGGCAGTTAATAATTAATGCGTTTTGATAATGCCATCCATCTTTTTAAATTAATTTTATAAAGTTGTTTCATTTATGTTAGGGGTTTCCCCAATCCATGCTTTAGGAGTCCCTGCAGACTTTAAAGAAGTAGGTAACGATTGGCCACTTTCTAATTTTATTTTTCAGTCTTGCAAACATATATTAATTAGACTCAGTGGAGTCGTTATACTTTTGATGTATACTGTTCTTTTTGTGTTCGATTTGAATAGGTGGGATGCTTCTTCCTTCCATCCTTTCCGGCTAAAATGTAAACCAAATATAAACCCAGTTTTCAAAACATAAACGACTACTGACGCAGATTTAGCCCCGGCAATACAATTATATGAAACGAATGGAACAACAAAAGTAAAGCACTCGTTAATCTCTTACACAGCGGCTTAGCCTTAACGGAGCAGCGAAATGCTTGCTTGCACATTCTCTGCCGTCGTATTTAAACTCCATGTTTCTGTTTAAAACGGTTTTGAGACCTCGCGAGTGCTTTGTAATAATTATTGCGTAGCGAGGGAGGAATTTCTTCAAGCTGTTGGAGCAGTTGTTTTACAAATCTTTTCTTAATAGGGAATTACGATTTTTCTATTGTGTTTAAAAGAAGCACAGACTTTTCATACTTCCCAGATAGTTAATTCAAAAGCATCACAACTTTTTGAGTTTTTAGAGCTCGAGATGTTTGGTAAATTGTCTAAAGCTAAAGAAAGCTTGGGAATTTGATCACCGGATGTACTCATCACATCAGTATAACGTGTTGGGTCATTTGATGTCTGCAATTTTATTTAGTTACGTAAGCATACGGTTTTTATTATTCGGGATTTTATTTTTATGGCGTTTTTTTTTTTTTTTATAAATCGATATCCGGTTGGGATGTAGTCGCGACATTTTAATACGCTGTCCTATCTACGGTTGACATTTCATTTTATGTGGAGTTTATTGTGTGCCCGGTTTTTACTATTCCGCCGGCCGGAACAAATTCAAATTGATGTTTGTCGATACGTGTGTCGTAATAACTCATTATTATATTTCCTATTGGTGATGTGGTGAAACCGTGCGTTTTTTTCAATTGAATTTGTGCCGAGTTTTGCCGCGCGAATTAATCACACGTCAAACATTTATAGGAAACCGTAAGTTCTACAATAATTCTATAATAATTTCGGTGATGGAGGGCATACGATTTTATTTACCTACACGCCAGAACAGTTTTATTAATTAGAGCAACCTAAGACAGGGGGATGTTACAACATAAGGTAATGTATATGTGGAAGATACCCCCTGTAAAAGTGGTTGTAGATAAACTAACTCGTGACGTTGAATTTGAGCACGCCAGTCGAAAAATGCAACTCAAATGTGTTGTATTTGCGATAACACGGACGGCGTTGAAATAAATTTCGCCCCTCGTTAGCCTGTGGTCTCACATATGGACTGTGTGAGTTGCAGCTTCACATAAAACACGCTGAAATCGGAAACTTTTTGCTTTTCACGGTCAACGAGCACGTATCGCAATAAATAAAAATATTCCATGCTTTTCAAACATTTTCATTTTAAGGTCCGGTCTTTTAACTTCTTTTTAAGTTAAGTTTTGTGCATTGATTTTAGTTCCACCCTGTATATTAAACCTAACTTTACACACATAAATTTTTCTAGGATAATATTGTTATCCTCCTAATCGATGTTGCAATATGGATAAAGTTTGACTTGAAAAATTGTAATGCTTAACAAATTTTGTGTTATTGTTATCTTTTCTATGTGAAAATGCGTCTAAAAATAAGTGTGAAGTATTTTTACTCCAACAAGAATAAGCTGTTTAACACCGTACGGTAAACATACTCGTTAATTCAATAAGTAGGAGATAAATTACATCAAATAGTATAATCTACGTTGGTGAAAGTTATCACCGCATTTAACCCAAAAAGTAAAAATGTTATCCTAAAGGTGTTCACACTTATTTACTTTTCGTCTGTTGGTAAATTCGGATGTGTGCGGAAAGGGATTGATTGACGTTCTCATTACAATAGTTTGAATTGCTACATCCTGCGATCACTTTTTGACACAATTTTGTACAGGAAATGACAAATTGCAGCTAGTTTGCTACTTAATAAGTCCTCCCATACAAGGTGGCCAATCGTGCTGTCAAAGCATATTGAAAGATTTAAAAAAAAATTTGTTGCAAATCGATTTTGATTGCAGTGAATTCCTCGGGCTACTCTGTACAGGTCGGTTTGGTTTACAGTGGAAGTCTCGAGCTACGCTTCTGCTGAAGAAGCCTCAAACAGGGCCGAAACAGTTGTACAGAGGGTGCTCGAGGGATTCACTGCAATCAAAACCCATTTGCAACAAAATTTTTTAGTTCTCACTACAAGTTATGACTTGTATAATAGAAGAAGAACCATGTAAGCAAAAAACTGAATCACAACAAACAAAACCACCCGTATTTACACGACGCTCACCTGTAATAGGAAACAATAAATCAGATCACATTAAATCTAGGAGAGAATTCGGTATAAATTGCACCATACAGCTGTTCCTAAAAATGGTTACCTTCATGTATTTCGTTTAAGCTCGAATATAACAAAAGATGATGTACTATCGCATTTAAAATCAATTGCTTCTGAAATACCTTTTGACTGCGATCTATTGAAGAAATTTGAAACAAGTTTTTTTTAAAGTATCCTTTCCTATTAAAGAAGTTGAAAAGGTGTACGAGCCCAGCATCAGGTCTGCAGGTGCAATAATAAGAAAATGTTTTTTTTTCTGGAAATCCAATACTCAAAACAACCTGAGGTAAAGGGAATTGACAAAAGCACCGTAAATGAATGCATCTGAACAACAAAGTTTGTCAAATAAAATATCCGAATTGGAACTATTCCTTTGAGATGAAAACATTGACATCCTTGACATATCCAAACGCTGAATATGCTCTGAGAACATTATGAAGAAGTGTTATCTTAATAATTTGAAATTGGTTGATTATTTTCACGGTGGTGTTTGTTTGTATGTAAAAAAAATACTACTGAAAAACAGTACAGCAGGGAAATAAAACTCGCCAAATGGAATAAATATAATCAGTTCTTATTAAATGCAAACAATTTGCACAAAGTAAGTTGGCAAATAATAAACCAGGTACACGGTCATACGAATGATTTTATAGGTATGGCTGACAAAGTCATAAATTCTATTCCTCATAATTAATTCAATTATAGCAATTACTTGACCACAACAACTTTGTAGATAGTACGTTTTTTCTACAACCAATTATGAACTTGAAGTGAATTCAACCAAACTGAACCTAAAACCCAAAAGATTATTATGGTTTCAATGCAAAATATTTTAAAAATATTTAATTTGTTTCAGAAATGGCGTTTTTCCCAAAGATTTAAGTACATCGATCGTATTACCATTATTCAAAAAGGTAAATCCCTCAAATTCAAAAAGCCATCGATCAATTTCTATAATTCCAGTTATAGGGAAAATAATTAATCAATAAACGTTTAACTAAATTTCTTGAAGTGATGATGTTTTCAGTACCACCCAGTAATAGTTCTACAATCCATGCAGTTGAAGACCTGAGTGCGGACATAGTTGGGGGCCTTGATAACGGTGAATATGTTGGTGTAATTGCCTGTGATTTCATCAAGGCTTTTGATTGTGTCCAACATCCGGTTCTTCTGTCTAAATTATACCATTATGGTGTAAGAGGATTTCCTTCAGTATTGTTCAAAAGCTATCTTTTGGCCCGCATGCAGTGTATCCGGGCAGGTAATGATTTATCCAATCTTTGTAGGATCAAGCACGGAATTCCGTAAGGATCCGTACTTGGTCCTCTTCTGTTTTTACTATACATAAACGACTTCAGTACTTATTTATATTCGGATAAATCATTTTTATACGTAGATGATACAAACTTGATAACTTGCAGCAAAATCTTACAAAAACTTGACTCAATATGTTCATGTCAAATTTTTTAGTTTTCATTGATAAATAAAACCCAATCTATAATCTATGTTCGAACTATAAAATACAACAAGTAGAGAGAATAAATATATTAGGAATTACATCAGATGAAAGACTGAAATGAAATACTCATATAAATAATTTATGAAAAAAATTAACTGTAGGAATTTTTATAATAAGAAACTTAAGTAAAATATTGTCTTTTATCGAGACAGGTATACTGACTTTGCCTGCCTTGTACTTACATATATATCTTAATTACATATATTCAAAAAAACAAAGCTAAATACCATAGTTTAAATTCCAGTCACAATTACCCCACACGTTTTGGCAACGAGATCAAAATAATCCGTAATAGATTGACAACTACAAAAAATAAACTTCTCACCATATGTACTACCTATAATAATTTGTCTCCCATAGTTAAGTCTACGAATCACCAGCTATTTTGTAAAACTTTAAAATCTTTTTTAAGTAAACTAGCTCCGTACTCAATAGATGAATTCATCACAATTTGTGATAAAATTTGATAAAATTTAATAACATACAATTTCACTTCTGTAATGCAGTACTATTACCTTCTATTGTATTTCTATGTTATGCTACTATAATGACGCCCCAGAAACATTAAAGTATATTCTTTGTGTGTATTCATGTATGTACTGATTGGCTAAATAAATGTAATATTATTATTATATCCCTATCAACTGCGGTGAATACTTGCTTTAGAATGGAACCACAATTTTATTTGCGCGTTAAATATAGTAGCCATAAAAAGTGAGTAATAAATAGTGATATAATAACAAATGACACCATAGATGATACAAGCTTTATTTACCGGGGAATATTAGCAAGGCCTTATGAACAACTTTATTCCACTTCCTCCAGATAAGCTTAATATTCTAGTGCAATAAGGAATTCAATTATTTCTACACAAAAGAACAAGGGATAGAAGATGCAATATTAAAAAAAGTGCATGCTTCTCTTTGGAATATATAATATTAATATATGTTAGGATGCCTCAACAGTAAAAATTATTTCATTTTCTGGATAATACTAACTCCTTTGAAGATAAAAATGCTTTCCTTTAGTAATACAAACTACTACCTCAGAAGTTAAGTCTCTCTTTTCTTGAATAATATTAAAAGATAGAAGTAACTACTGCAAGGATTAAGAGGCCACTTTTTAATGCAACAATAACACTTTTTAAAGTTAAACGCCCTAACTCCAGAAACGGATGGACGCGAGGGAACACCGAAAAGGAGTTGAATTAACTCCAGATTTTTATATGTGTACGGCTCTCAAAAATGCTTTCCGTAACAAACAATAAAATATAATCAGTGACGGATAAATCGTTCTGAGCGTCCAATAAATAAGTATTCCTAATCCTTTGTGAATAGGTCTTTCTCTGCGTCTCCGGAGAAAATACTATTATTAGTTTTGATCTACGGCAAATTAGGGATTATTGCTGGAGGGAAGGCGAGAGTCGAGACGTGCTGCTGTCGCAACGAGGGGCTAAGATTGCTATACGGTCGGGAGAATATGGCTCAAGTTTATAAGTTTGAAGTGTACTCGGTCATATTGAGTCATTCATATTTGATAAAAGAGGGCTTTTATCGTTGCAATAAGTGTATTAAGGATGTGATTGGCCGCTAAAAGCATGGTCAGGCTCCTGGGAGTCACGCTCTTAACTTTAACAGTGGGTGTAGATTTCAGCTAAAGTATTGACCGGAACCAACTCTTGTTGATACACGAAAACCCTACTAGAAAACAAATCTAGTCTTGTTTTATCTAACTCTATGAATCTACAGATTGAGGAAATGATGGATGCCTTCTAGCTGAAGGATCTTTTAGAGAAGTTCCTCAAGACACGTAAATATTCCATATTATTTAAATTAAAATGATTTCGTATTCCTTTGATCATGCAGCCTTTCAAAACGACACTGTTAAAGTCACATCTCCCGGACGGATGTAACATTAAACAATGACTCAACTTGTAAATACACACGTAATTTAATTGTGACAAATTTAATTAGAAGCAGCTTACGAAACGGCTTTCAGAATCCTCAGACCTCTTGTAAGTCAGAATTATTTATGATCTTCTTCGCGACCTATCCTACTATCGGGACCGAGAGTTAATGACAATTGAAATAAAACTTTCATAAGCTCGAAAAATAATCCAGTTTATGGGGGGCAGCACTCTCTCATCGTCGAAACTTTTCAATTTATCCCGAATATTAATGCTGAAGTCGCCGGCGTTGTAAAAATAATCTTGCGCAGATGGAGCCTTTTTTCCTTTACCGTAGAATAATTAGAATAATTCCATGTTGCGTTCAGGATCTGTTATATTTCACAGAAAGATTTAATTAAAGATCAGCTAGCGGGATTATAATTTGAAATGCGCGCCGCGCAAAAATTCACGTATTATGGGGGTTATAAAAAAAGTTACGCACATAAAGGGCTTATTTTGAACAAAAAATAATAATAGTGATGCGATGCAGAGGAAAACTGCATTTAATTAAATATGGATACTGTAATTTTCTGTATGTAACCCGCAGGATTTAATGTGACTTTTAATTATCTTCGTGTGTTGGATTCATGCATGTCATTTAATATTATTTTTTTAATTTTACAATGATTACATGTAACTGTTAATAATTAAACGAATCACGTCAAATCCCTATAGAATTTTTTAAATTTAGCTCAGCAGACGGGTTATTGATGTTTTAATTGCTTGCATGATATAATGTCATTTTAGTTTTTTAAAAATTATCGTTTTAATTTTTTAGTTCATTATTTATTGTTATTGCAAAGGAATACAATAATTTCTTCTATTAATATTTATTGTTTATTCCTTCTGTAAATATATGTTACATTGAAAACTGAAGTAAAGTGAATTGTTGAAAGTTTCGACAACATACTCTTTTATAAAAGTGTTAATATTTTACGTTCACTCTATTGAATTAGTGCCTCTTTTAGAAAGTTAAAATTAAATATAGTTAAAGTTAGTTGTTAATATTTTATTTTCTGTTTTAACGATTTTAAAATTCGTTTAGCAATTAAGTGCAACCTCTGGGTCTTACTTTTTCTAACTAAAGTTTTTAATTTTCCGAAGAAATTCGTCTTGCTTTGAAGATTCACAAGTAGATTGATTAATTAATAACATTTCGAACGAACTCTTTGAGAGAAAAAGAGAGAGGGAGAGAGCATCGTCAATTTATTTATTAATTAAAACACCCTCAAATCCAGCTCCCATTCATTTAGTCAATTTAATTACCGAGAGTAATTGAATAAGTCATATTAAAAGTAATTGGTTTAAATTGTATAGCGCCTTGCAAATGAAGGTAAATGAATATGTGGACGTCTCTACGTTCCACGGTAATGGAAGGAGCGGTTATGTTCTTATGTAACAGCTTTGTATGTTTATCAAAATTCAAATATAAATGCAAATGTTGGGTTATCAGGACGGTTATCAGGGCCTTGATAATCACGTCTCGAACCTGTGAACAATGTCCCGGTCGCTTATAACCTAATTTACCTGCGCCTAACTAAATATACATGTAAATTCACTATTTCGTCCTCTCTAAATTTGTGCTTAAGACCGGGCGAATGTTACGACCTCTGCGAATTTGTTTAAATAAATTTTAACAAACCCTCCCCTGCCCCTCCGTCGTCCGTATTTCGTAAGTACACATTTTCCTTGTATTTAATAAACGTGCTTTCGTTAATTTGAAGCATAAATAACGTTTTGCTTTCGGGTTTAGAGAAAACAACAACTCCAGGCAGGTATGTTTACTGATAAAGTTTGTTGTCGGCAAGTAAAACTCCTGACGGATTTTCTCGGCGGTATAATGCGAAATTTACTAAAATTATATCTCGGCAAACACCGGAACGTAAGTAATTTCAAACGGTAACGTTTTCGGTAAACTGCTGACAGCTGGGATAGGGGTACTGTATGTTTAGTTTAGGAACAATATTTGTTCTTACATGCTTCGTAAATGTTTACCACCACGCAGCGAGGAGTTCTTTATTTGAAAGTGCGAAGTTTAATAAAGGGAGAGATAATGGAAAGTTATAATATAAATTGTAACTTTTTTTGCGGCCGCCAAAGAAATGTGCGGATTGTGACCGGCATGGGAATTCATCGACGGCCTTCTCCAGAATTTTTATCGATTCACTAGATTCTTTTGTAGAAAGTAGGTCACTAAGTGTATGGCATTTTTCAGGATCGTCGATTAAGTTTGACGAAAGGCTTTAACTAGATTCTATTTTTAGTTCTTTTCCTGACGTTAAATTTTTAGAAAATTCCTTCATTTTTACTAATAAACTTTTAACCAAAATGTGACGGAGCTTTTAGATCCGAAATTTTAGTTAACCGCTACATGCACGTTAATACGTAGTTGTTATAGGTGTTATGTTATCATCAGCTAATGCATCTTTAATAAATAATAACGGATGAGCCGCCCTTATGAAATATTTAGCCTAGCGTTGCGTCGTTCGTAATCATTTCATAATTAGTGGGAAAACGCGTGCCATTATCTCAATAAACAACGATTCGCGACCGAATAATTATATGCGTGCAAAATTCACATGCGGTGATAAACACGTGATTTATACCGCGAACGTTCGTACAAATTGCACGTTAGTATCGCTAAAAGGTTTGTCACAAAAATTACACGAGGCGAATTTACATTCGGCGCTAATTTATCGCGGCCATTATCACTCTCATGTTTTCGTTGCTTTCTGTTCATTGTATACGTTTTTCACTTTCACTTCAGTTATTTATTATACAGGGTTTAATTGATTAAGTTTAACTTAGCTTTTCATCACATAAGAGAATTAATTTTGATGATGTCCATGGTCTAGCTCAAAAGTAATAACAGGTCTACTACACAGAGAGAAATGACAAAGTGAGATTTTACACAATATTGTGTTAGATGGAGGCGGAGGAATTATTAACATAATTGTTGAAAATTAAAAAAGAAATTCAGATATATTTTCACCTCTACCTTAAAAATTTATTACATTTGCTTGTAGCAAAATTATTGCTTCGTTTTCGAGTAAAAACGTTCCATACTAATTTGACTTTTGTACTAGAATAAATTCTCGTAAGTGTGAAGTTAAAGTCTGAACACTTTGTTGTCTAAAATTCTGCATCTTATGAAAAATTTACTACAAAAAACTGTGAAGATTTTATTTTACATTTTATTGTAAAACTATAATAAAATCGCAATGAAAAGTTTTCTACAATTTGAAAATGATTTAAATTATTGAGTCTTTATAAGAAATTACCGGTGGATAGATTAACATCTTACACAAATTGTTGAATAGTATTGGAATTGGGTGTAGTCAAGTGTTTATTTGCGTCTTCTTATTGGCGGTTTGATGAGGATAATGATTAGATTAGATATATTAGATATTGTACGTGACTCTGTGCATAAACAAGAACAGACTTGCCTGTGTTTGATTATCGCCTATGTCACCGTCTGAACGTGAATTCAGTATAGTGCTGCAGAAGTTATTTGAAGGTAAATACGAATGTTTCTAAATTAAAGATTGCTTTACCTTTTTTTAACGCCTATAAATGCCTTAAGCATGAACTTATCGAGTAAGTGACAGAATGAATTCTTCCGTATTCCAGCCTGCGAATTTCTTCACAAGATCTGCACGTATCAAGACAAGGTTGAATCCTCATCTTTAATTGGCCGATTAAGAGTCAAAATTCGTTATCAGCAGCACTGAGCACTCGATTGTGACCTTCTTCCTTAGAAATATGCACAGAATTACACCATTAAGTGTAAAATTTTCACACAAAATATGGAACCAGTACACAATTTGACTGACTACTAACATAATGTGTATAATTCGCGTACACAAAATCAATAAAAATACATGTAATGAATTATCTCAAGCGGACACTGAAAATGGCACTAACGTTCAATGTTGCTTGATATTGATTCATCAGGATGAAGCTATCAAGAGATAGTAAAACGTTGAGCGTTTGTGCCATTTTCCAGTGTCCGTTTGAGATAATTCATTACACAATTACACCTTAACCCACCTTAATTAATAATAAAAATACAGTACAATTGAGTAAAAATTTACTATGCTCTACTGTATTGGTTTCCAAATATATAGGGTAAAAACGCCCCAGCTGTAATAGTATAGCTATTTTTAGTGGTATACGAACCAAAAGTCAGTTGGGTATATGTATACCGTATCGTGCGTTTGAATCTGGCATAATTATTGTAGTTTGGTTTGCTGAAAATAAATAAATACTGCGGTCACTTGTAAATTGAGACTTACAAAATTTACTGCTAAGTGTGAGTTAAAAATGATTTCTCATGTTCGTACATGTGCTCTGTGCTCATAACTTTTGTTAGCACGGTGAGGCGTTTTACACCGGTGTTGGGGAAAAACGGCTCGCAAATCTTAGGGTAATAGGCCTCATTAAATTCTGTGATTTTATTTGCAGAAAATGGGTAAAATGTAAGTACGAAAGACAAGTAGAGCTAGTTTCAGTCAAGATATGTTAGCAGAGGCCATAATTAAAGTTAATTGTGGAGAGATGGGAGTAAATGAAGCTAGTCGTGAATATGGAATTTCTTCCAGAACATTGAGAAGGCATCTGAAAAGTGGAAGTTCAATTGTGAAACTAGGTCGAGGACCGGAATTAGGAACTAAGCACGAGAAACGACTCGTTGCCCATATCAAATCCCTGGAAAAGACAGGCTTTGCCCCCGATGGCATTACAGTGAAAAAAATTGCTTACAAATTTGCAGAAACTTAAAAATCAACCACCGATTTTCAAAAGTTCATGAAACAGCTGGAGATGAATGGTTTAAGAGATTTTTGGTTAGAAATAAAGAAAAAATAAGCATTCGAAAATCCGAAGGTTTGTATGTAGCTAGACCAAAGGGAATGAACGGGAAAGATGTAGACGATTGTTTTACTTTACTTCAAGAAATTATTACTAATAATGATTTGTTTGACAAGTCCGGGCAAATCTATAATGTCGCTACCAAAGGCGCGAAGATTGTGTATTCGTTAACCAGCTCTGAGAAGGGAGAGAATGCATGGTTGCATGCTGTAATGCAGAGGGTATTTATAAACCTCCCGTTGTGATATTCAAAGGGAAATATAAAAAAAGATGAGTTTTCTGATGGACTTCCGCCAAATTCGAAGGTATTTATGAATCAGAAGTCGTCATACATAAATGCCGAGTTGTTCTTGAAATGGTTCAGTGAATGTTTTCTACCACAAAAGAGGCCTGGCAAAGCCCTAGTTATTTTAGATGGCCACACCTCACATTGCAATGCAATTGAGCTCTTAGACTTGGCAACAGAAAATGATGTGGTGCTTCTATGTCTACCAAGTCACACCACACAGGCACTTCAGCCACTAGATACAGCATTCTTTAAACCCTTAAAAACCTATTTCTTTCAAGAAGAAAAAAACTGGATGGCTCAAAACAAGGAAAGGAAGTTATCAAGAACGACAATTGCTAGATTGATAGCGTAACGCGTCGAGTAAATCTGTAACTGTTGCAAATGCGACCTCAGGATTTAGGGCATGTTGAATACATCCGTTTAATCCCCAAGTAATCCCAGATTATTTCTTTTCAATATCGGATGCTTCCTTAGAAAATACAGCTGAACTTCCTCGCGAGATGTCTGATCAAGATGAAGACTTTCCTGTAGAATCAACTTCTTCAGCAGGCCCTACAATGGTAAAATAAAAGCCAAAACTTACAAAGAGCAGCAACATTTAATGCAAAAACCTGGGCCTTTGAATCAGGAAAAATCTCTAGTGGCACCATCTAAGGAACCCTGCAATGAGAAGGGCACTCCTTCAATATATTTGAAAGAACTTCACCCACTTCCACTAATTCCTAATACAGGGGTCTCTGAAAGAAAACAATCAGCTCTAGAACTAACGTCTCCAGAAAATCGTGCAAAACGCACAGTATGTTCTGAAAAGAAGAAAGCTAATGTCAGTAATAAGGCTGAGAAAAACAAAAGTTGTGCAAACAAGAATCAGGGAATTGCTCAAACTGTTTCGCACAAGAAGAAAGGAGTTAAGTTAAGTTAAGAAGGCAACTTTTTAGTTCTTCTGGTAGGGGCGTTTTTACCACTGTGTCCAGCAGAAACGCCCCAGTGCAGGTTTAAAAGAAAATATATATTTTTTAATATAGTTTAAGAGTAAAACTTCATTTATATGTTTTATAAAAGATTACTGACGCTTTGATCAGATTATATAAAAACTTTTGATATTAAGTATTTTTTTTCCTAATTATAGATTTCTTTTCAAAAGTGCCCGGTTTACCCTATTTGTCAATTTTTACTAAGTAAAGAGTTTTCCAATAGGGTTGGGTCGATGGTGACAGGCTGTGGCGGCCATGTTGTTTTGGCGGCGTCTGTCAAATCTGTTGTTTATTATTCAGTCACTGATGCCAAATTGGGGTTATTCTATGCAAATCACCATGGCGTGTTACACGATTGAGCAGCACGTGCAAATGATAAAACTTTATTATTAAAATGAGTGTTCGTTTTTGCAAACGTTGCGCCCATTTTACGGCAGACGCGGTGGTCCTTCAAAGTCGACTCTCCAACGTTTGGCGATCAAATTCGAGACGACCGGTTCGGTAAACAATCAGTGAACACCCGTACGTCAAAGAAACGCCAAACTGGCCGGGAACATTGCCGCTGTCCGTGAAAGTGTGCAGGAGAACCCGAGGCAGTCAATTCCTCGGCATGCACAAGAATTCGGCCTTTCGCAGACTTCAACTTAGCGAATTTTGCGTCGGGATTTGTTCCTGCGCCCGTACAAGATCCAACAGACCCAAGAGCTCAAAGTTAATGACCATAGACAACGCCGTTTGTTCGCTGAATGGGCTTCAGAGCGTTTGGAAGAGGACCCCAATTTTGGCTGAAAAATCATCTTTAGCTACGAGACGCATTTTTGGATGAATGGTTATGTTAAAAAGCAAAATTGCCATATATGGGACGACACCAACCCACATGAGGTTCCACCAGGTGGCAATGCAACCACAAAAGGTTACCGTTTGGTGCGGATTTTGGGCCGGCGGCGTTATTGGTCCGTAGATCTTTGAAAACGGCGTTGGTGAGACTATCACCGTCAACAGCGAGCGATGATAATCAATTTCTTTTGGCCAGAATTGAACGATATGGACGTGGACGACAAATGTTTCCAGCAGAACGGCGCTACGTGTCACACAGCGAGCGCCACGATGGACGTTCTGCACGAACGATTTGACCCCACTAGACTTTTTCTTGTGGGATTTTCTGAAGTCCCAGGTCTATGCCAATAAGCTGCAATCGACCGACGACCTCAAAGTCAATATAACCCAGGCCATCGCTCAAATTCAGCCGGATCTATGCGGCAAAGTCATTGAAAATTGGAAGCCGCGGTGGACATTTGAACGATGTCATATTCCAAACATAATGGCATACATGGGCCTTTCAAATAAAACAAGAATTTCGTTAATACCTCACACACAGCTTGTTTTATTCCATTTCAACATCGACCCGACCGTATTGGAAAACCCTTTATATGGAAAACTCTTCTATAAGATATAGTATTTAATTCAACAATTTGTATAATATGTTTATATTTTGCCTATAAAATTAATTTAGGCAATTTATGGTTATTTTTTAATTGCTTACGTATCAAAAACTGCTAATCTCCATATTCTTTTATACGAAAATCATAAATGACCTGCCTCAAGGTTTATTGTATTACAACTGGGGCGTTACTGTACATAATAGTAAAGCTGGGGCATTTAAATCTCATCCAGGGCTTCTCAAAAGTGGTGAAGTTCACTAATCAACCCTGTGGGTATTCAATTACGAAGCGAATGAACTGAAAATGCATTTCCTTCTTTCGTAACTTGACGAAGCTTAATTTTAAAACGCTTGACGTAATACAATATTATGTTTTATTAGTCACCATTTTGTATCGGATGTGTTAAAAGCCGTGTTCATCATATTTTAACGTCAGACAAATGGGTTTATGTAAAGCGCAAGCCATACTTCGTTGTTAATATTTACCAGGCGAAGTAATGGGTTGCAGCATATTGTTGCAGATAAGAGAGAGGACCCGTTTTGTGTGATGTTGCTCACTTGAGCTACCGCCTGAAATATGATAAATTAGACACTTATAGTCTATCATTTATTAACCGTTCACATGCTCGATTACGTGGATTCACTTTTATTCCGGCTGAGACCTCTTCTAGTTAAAGTTCAGAAGCCCCTGTCCGTCACACGCGTACAATAAGTTTTTAAAGCCGGGCGCGGATAATAAATTAAAGCGGCTTTTTACGTCAGCGCTTCAGAATTAAGTGATGTCTTTTATAATTTAAAGAGAAATCTTGTCATTTTTTTTCACGGGGGATATATATTTTTTAAATGTTAAAACAACAGGCTAAAAATAAAACTATTAGAAATCCTGGCTTAATTAATTAAAGATGACAGTTGCTAAACTATATTAAAAATTTCGTTTAAAGGCAAGCTGTTACCTCCACAATTTTGAAGTTTGTGCAAAGTTAACACTAGATTTAATTATCAGAACAATTCAGAATCACCCTGTATATTTAGAGTATTTTATTACACCATTTGAAATTATTTTATGATTCCTTGTTAGCGTCTAAACTAATTTAGGTAAAGATCAAAATCTTTGGATTTATTTATATATTGAAAATTATGTGAGAACTTCTGGTGTAACTTTACATACTGAAGGGCGTAGAGGTAATTTGCGATGTGATAAATTATGAATGTATCGGACCTATAGCAAAACAACCACCAAAGTTGTGAGAGCACTGGTAGTGCAGCAAAATCAATTTATAATGAATAATTTTACATAATATTAGCATAACTAAAATCAACGTGTTTAGTCGTGCGATATGGCGAGAGCTTGGTTAACGTGTGACTTTAATTGTAGGCTTCAATTTGTTTTTGATTTTGTCGTTTTAAGTGTTTTGCGAACAACTTACCACCTCTGTTTTTGTTTGTATTTTAATATTTGCAATACTTAATGCATGCACGCGACATAAAAAATTTTTAATCATATATTTTTTAAATAATTCAATTCAAATGTAAAATTTGACTCCACTTGTTTGTGTTGAATGTTATATTTCCTAAAATAGCAATCTTTCGGGCGTGTTAGTTCTAAATGGAATAAAAAAGTTTTCTCCGCTCAGGGGAATAATTCATCATTTAATCCTCTAAGTACAATAGGTGAACTGGGAGAGGCCTAATTTCGTCGGATCATTTTTTTTCGGTTAATTAAATGTAAATTAAAAAAATATATACTCCTAAAAACACGTTTATGATACTATAAAATGAAATTTTAAATGTTATTTAAAAATAATAGAAGTAATAAAAATTTGTTATTGTACAATAAAAAATATACAGGATATAATCGATTAAGTTTATAGACAATAGAGGGTGCGTTTAACAAAACCATCTTCAGCAGTGTCGAACGGGTACTGCGTGAACATGAAGTAAACTAAAGTGTTTATTAGGAGAACGGTAAGCAGAGGCTGTTCTCAAGGTGGCGTTTTATCACCCCTACTATGGAACATAGTGGTGGACAGCCTCCTCCGTCGAATTAATAGAGCAAGCTTCTACACAGCAGGATATGTAGATGATATAACTATCCTGCTTAATGGAAAATATGAACAAGTGCTGTGCAACCTTTGACCTAAAACTGGTACGCAGAATACTGTTTCACGATCAATCCTTCAAAGATGGAAATGATTCTGTTCACAAAGAAGAGGAAAGTTGAGATCAGTAGAGTCCCCAAACTTTTCCAAACTGAACTAACTAACTAAATATCTGGGAGACATTTTCGACCGGAAACTAAATTGGGGTAAACATGTTAATGTAAAAGTAGCAAAGGCGTGCGTTGCTTTTTGGGAGTGTCGCCGTGCAATGGGCGGAATTTGGGGACCATCACCAGAAGCCGCCCTATGGCCGTACACTGCCGTAATTATGCCCATGCTTTGCTGTGGAGCGCTGATCTGGTGGCCCAGAGCGCGATTATCGACAACAGCACCGGAGCTTTCGCACGTACTTACAAAGACTGGCAAGCATAAGTGCTACCGGTGTGCTGAAATCCACCCCTAACGTCGCCTTGGAAGCCGTCCTTGGCCTCCCTCCACTGAAAATACAGTATGTATCGTATTAAAGGAGCCATAGTGATAGGCGTAACTGAGGGTTAATGTACAGTCCGAAAAAAGTGTTGCAAAACGATTTCTGCCGATATCATTTTTATGAAAATTTTATAAAAAATTCTGCATTGAGTACAGACCTGTGCTTCTGAAAACGTAACAATATTTCGGATAAGGTCATCTCGTACAACTGGGATGTCATAAAAAAGCGAACCAATTGTGTAAACAAGGCTGTTACACTATCAAATACATTTTAATACTTAAGCGGCCCACTATAAACATAAAAGTTGCTAGAAAAGCATTTACGATATGTACCATAAACGATGTCGTATTTGTGCGAACTAATTAGCATTTATTGGATGAATAAAGGAATAAATAATATGAACGCTTCCTCATCAAGGCATTCATTTATAACAGGTATTCGAAATGTCTTCCACCGGCAGGCACGTAAGCAGGCGTCCACATGACGACGAAATTTCTCTAACGTTTTTTCTCGATACTCGGCGAGCTGCAGCATGAGTCCGTTCTTCTGTGTTGATTTGCACCGAATAGACTTCCTGTTTTAAAGCCCCTCACAGAAAGAAATCCAACGGATTCATATCGGGGCTACGAGCAGACCACTACACTGGTCCGTACCTACTTATCCATCGGCGTTGAAATTGGTTATTGAGATATGTTCGGACCGGGAGAGTAACTTGTGGAGGTACACCGTCGTGCATGAACCAAATATTTCGCCGTAGCTCTAAGGACCTTTCGTCCAAAACATCGGGCAATATTCTTTGCGAAAATTCTAAATAATTTCGGCCAGTAGCGGTGGTTTAATGAGTAATTACCCTCACGGTAATTGCACCCTACCAATTCGAAGCGTTCTCATCGTAAAATTACTTTTATTGATATGCCAGTAAAGCAACATTTTCGCCCATTCATAACCGGGTACATCTGCAAGATCAAGGTTAAGTATTTTACTATACTCTGGCGCTAAGCGTAGTTTCGTACATGCGGAGACGCGCCAGGGCCGTACTCGCTGCTTCATAATTCGATATCTCGAAAGCTGTGGCACATTTTCTATTTTGTCAGAGGCAAAGTATTGTTTATACAGCGCCATCGACCCACTGATGACGTATGGCTCCTTATACCTGATACACCGTGTATACGTGGAGGAGATGGCACTAGGATCAGCCCTAAGGCTACAAGCTAAAAAGGTGTGGAATAATAAAGATCTCAGAGGTAGACATCACCTCATCCTGGAGGAGGCTCTACAAGAAACTCCTCTTTTTGTGGTGGTGGTCGACTCCCTGGCACCTACATATATATATTCAAAAAGCACTTCAACGTTTTCTTGAACGCTGAAGATGCACCCAAACCCAATATTTCATCAATATTCATTGATGGATCGAAGACTTTGGAAGGAACAGGCGCAGGAATTTTCTCCGACGACCTGGAGCATAGCACTTGGCCAACTGACAACGGTTTTTCAAGCAAAACTACTTGCCATTATAGAAGGTGCAAGAGCAATTCTGGATCGGGGTGTTCAGAATAAAATCGTTAGGATAGCTAGCGATAGCAGAGCGGCACTCTTGGCTCTAGATAGCAACAAAATATCCTCAGGAATAACATTCGAATGTCACGGCACACAAGAACAAGTGACGAAATACAACACTCTGCAACTCATTTGGGTTAAAGAACACGTTGGAACATTTAGCAACGAGCAGGCAGAAGAACTGGCTAGGCAGGACTCAGAGCAGCCCTTTTGGAGCCCCGAACCGGCCGTAGCACCGTCATCAAGTCTGTTTAATGCCTTACCGAAACAAAGATCCCAGGACCGACATATCGACAGATGGGTAAACCTAGACAAGTGTCACCAAGTGAAAAAGGCTTAACGGCTCCCTCGCTCAAACTGACACGATGCAACTACCTAGAAGAAGACTACGTCTACTCGTAGGAGTACTTTCAGGACATTACAAATTAAACAAACATATGCATCGCATTGGTTTAGCAGACAGCCCAATTTGTAGAGGTTGTAACTTAGAGGAAGAAACAGTTGAGCATATCTTCTGTGATTGCCCTACACTCGCCTCGATCAGAGGTCTCATGTTAGGGGAGTTCTGGCCTGACATGGCTGGAATTCGCAGTGCCTCTCTGTCGAACATTCTTGGCTTCATCGGAAGAGTGGCATCGCTCGATGAATGTTGACAGTCAAACACTGCTCAACGTAGGGGTAGTACAATGGGCCCAATTGTGGCCTAAGTGCATGTGAATTCTTATCTACTCTCCTCACCAAACCAGAAACCAGAATCGATTAAGTTTCATTTATTAATTTGGTAATTTCTTCATCACAGAGAAATGCAAATATCAATGGTCTAGCTCAAAAATAAAAAAAATTATCCTGCCGTAAGAGCGCATCGTCTTTTGTTTGGAAACATCTGCCGTTCGTGAGATATACGTGCGTCAGCGCCACATTGTGAAACAATAAAGCTCCAGCAAAATTCACGGTCATTAGATCAATGTCGCACATAACCAATTCGATAACGGGAAGATACTTCTAAGTATCCACAATTTTTGCGTACTGTTAATACAGTTTATAACTACTACTCATAAAATGTAGTAATTTAAAATAACAAAACAAAGTATTGTAATCTTCGACCTTCTCTTTCCTTAGATAATCGATAGTAACCATATTATGATATTCCATACTTTGTAAACAAATAACACTAATAATGATTGAAAAAAACAAATGAATCTTATTATTAGTTAGTTTGCTTACAACACTACACTACAACTAATTAGAAAAGAAAATGCATTAAATACATTCATCGCATTTATTTATTTTTTTGAATGAATACATGTTAATCTGGATGATCTTTCGAAATTTTGTTTGTGTAGTCTGAACGTAATAAAGGTATAATATCGTAAACGAAGGGGTGATGAATATCGGCGTGCTCCTCGCCAACTGTAAATCCCGTATTTTTTCGTGCAAAAGTCATAAATGACCTGCCTCAACGTATGCATTACATCTGCGGGTTTACTGCTCTATCATTTATTGCAAGTAATAGCAAATTTCGCTTAGCTGGGGCATTTAAATCACATTCAGTGCATCTCAAATGTTTTTAGTAAAAATTAAACTAGATTTGGCTAAGTTAACGTTTATCCCATACGTATGTCAGATATGTATGTATGTGTATGTGAGATAACTTATTCGATTGCACACTGTATATAGCATAATTTGAAAATTTCGTCGAGTTATAGATAGAATCAAGTCAAAATGCAATAAAGTCTGAATATATTAAAGGTCAATCTATATACCAAGATAAAGTGAATTAACGAGCGCAATTCTCATAAATAAGTCTAGTAATTTTTCCTGCATTCGCGTGAGCAAGATACGTTTAATTTATGCCCACACGTGAAAAGTACGTGCAATTCTTTAGCGTTTTTGCATATTTTACATTATATTTATATTAAATTTATTATATAAGAAGTTGCTTTAACTGTCGGAATAAATAGCTGTTTCAATCATGAATTGGTTTCAACGCAAACGCAAGTCTTACAGTAGAGTTGAAAAAGTTACGTACAATAAGGCTTACAAATCCGGAATTTTTTTTCAGGAACTTCATAAAATGAGTTGAAAGAAGTAAACCAAATGGGCAACCTGATCGTGCGTATTATATCAGGTTCCATTATCGCGAATACTTAAAATAAGAGGGTGAAAACGTTGGTTTTAAAAGTACTAAATCCGTTTAAAGCTAAAGCCGAGAGAGCACTCGTTCGGCATCGTCGAACTGCGAAATGTAGTGCACGTCTCCCAAAGGTGCCTTATTACTTTATTAACTGACACCAACTGGAGTTGTTTCCAGTTATCTCAGGTGTCAGAGTCGCAGTCTTTAATATTTACACTCTAGAGCAAAATTTAAAGGTCGAGGGAAAACTTTGCAGATAACTTTCAGCAACAGAGTTATAAACTCCAAAAAAGGAGTAATTTTTATATGGTTTACTGATACTAAACATGTGATGTGAGATGAAAGCACTAATGTTATTCTCACAAAATGTAAACATTATAAAAGCTCTTGTGTTTTGAACATCAGCTTTCTCATTGCTTTAGTTATCGTCAACTTCCGGTTAGAGTTAACGTAGTTAACTTACACGGCATCGACGAACACGTATAAACGTGATGACAGTGTAAAAGGTTCCGTAATGGAAACTCCATAGAGAAAGTTCTAACGAAGTTAAATGCATTAGTTTAGGTCAATAGGCAACAACTTCGCCAACTACCTTGTTATTACTACTTGATACGAAATACGATAAACATGCAGCGTTTACTTTACAGAAAATGGATTATACATGTTAAGTACCTCATTTCAGCAAGCAACTAATTATATTTCACTAACAAAAAAGTTCTTTCCTTAGTGTGTTGAACAGAAAAAAATAGCGCAGAGAAAAGTGAAGCGTGATTTCGTAAATAATTTATTCAAAGTGTTAGTAGCGTAAAGACATTTATATTTTAACCCCATATACATCGCGCTTGCCTCTCAGGGGAGCAATGAGATGAGACAGGGTTGGTTAGATCGTAAGAAAGGAGGAACTTTATGTTTTAATGATGCGTCAGCTTTACTCCTGCAATTAGCCAAATCTTAGTCTACCTTGCAACCCTAAGGTGAACTTTAATCTCTACTGGGGGTGTATAGGTTTGCAACAATGAAAGTTTTTGTGTGAAAACAATTTAGAATTAAATCAGAACAAAAACATTTTGAAATTTAAACTACATCTAATGACATCGTTTTATATTTATGCAACTGAAGTGCAATTAATTAATTAAATGTTCGTATTCACATGAATTGATTGAACGTCTGTGTCTGACTTTAAGAACTATAAAAGCTTTTTGTATGTGAAACGAAAACGAAAAATATTTGTAATTTGTTATTTATAAAACTATAGAATTCAACGAGCGTCCTAATTTTTAACTGATACCGCGTCGTCGGTCGCAAATTTTCTTATCTAAACTGTACTACAAAGCTCCTATTACCATTTATTTCATTTAAGGGCAAATGTTTCTTAATCTCTTGAGGAACTTATGCATAAAATCACGATCAAAAAGCGGTAGACCCCATGCCATAAAAAATATAGGTTTCTTATTATTCGCTCGGTATACGTGGTGTCTAATGGAGCTTCCGCTTCGTTGAACAAGAATTAATGGAGGCAATGTGAACTGGGTGAGCTATTGAAAACCTTAGCGGCTTTAAATGCTGTACTATTTAAAAAAGTATGGATTTTTAGACGGATTTAGCCGACCAATTTATTTGTTACTTTAAAATAAATTACTGCGTTTTTTTCTTATAATTTATGCATAAAGCGAATAGAGATTTTTTTATGAATTAAATTACCAATTAATTCCTTGCATTTGTAGTTATCTCTAACGCAAAGAGCTTTATACAAGGTGCATTTGATTAAGTTTCATTTATGAATGCTGTAAATCCTCATTACATAAGAGAATTAAAAAATAAATAAATAAAAAACTGACCTACCACAAAAAACGCTTCGCTTTTTGTTTGAAGACCTTTGCACGCTCGTGAGGCACGAGGTGTGTAAATTAAGTAATGAGACTGATTTTTTTAATTTGTTTTATTCCAATATTGTCTCCCTCAAAATAACTTCCTTGGGAAGCCACACAGCGCTGGGGACGGTTTTTCCAATCCTCATAGCAGTACTGGAATAGCCTTCAACTGGTTGATTACAGTCGTTTGAATGTTTTCGAGTGTCCTAAAATGAGTTCCCTTGAGGTAATTTTTCAATCACGGGAAGAGGAAAAAGTCACAAGGACTCAAGTCAGGCGAATAAAGAGGACGAGGAATGGCGAAAAAACTCGTTTATTGAAACTGCTGTGTGACAAGGTGCATCATCAAGATGCAACACCCAGTTGTTGATGTTTGGTATCACATACATGACCATTTTTTGAAGCTTTGCAAGAACCTCGCGGTAAAAGTGGTGATTGACCGTTTGGCCTCGAGGCACAAACTCATTGTGGACGATTCCCTGACTATCGAAAAAGCAAATCAGAATGCATTAGACCTTCGACTTGCTCATTCTTGCTTTTTTGGGCCTCAGAGAGATTGAAGTGTGCCATTCCATGCTCTGGCGCTTGGTTTCCGGGTCGTACTCAAACAGACTCGTCACCACTTCCAGAAAATGGGAATCATTTCCAATCGATTCCAAGAAGTCAGAGCACCTTTCTCTTTTGATGTCCTTTTGGTCCCGTGAAAAGTTGTTGGAACCATTTTTGCGCAGATTTTTCTCAATCCCAATTCATTGATCAAAATCTGATGAACGGTGGTGTGAATCAAATTTAACACTTCCCCGATCATTCTGACTGTCAATCGATGATCTGAACGGACAAGATCCTGGATTCTGTCGACATTTTCATCGGTTCTTGAAGATGAAGGCCTTCCGCTGCGTGGTTCTTCCTTCTGAAAATGCCTTAAACCACCGAAAAACCTGGGTTCTTGATAGAACATTGTCTCCGTAGGCCTGCTGAAGTTTTGCAAAAGTTTCCGTTGCACTGTGCCCAAGTGTGAAGCAAAACCAGATGGCATAACGTTGCTCGAAATTGATTCACTCATTTTTAGAACGCACTAGAAAAAAACTGTTTCACGAAAAAAATTGCTACGGGCAACCAAATTATTTTAGCGAGTTCAAACTCGTAGTAAAGGCGTATCACAGGGTCATTTGCCGCCCCTCATTACTTAATTTACACACGTGCGCCTACATCACATCCTAAAACAATAAAGTTCCAGCAAAATTCACGTTCACATGGTCAATGACGCCCGTTCGATAATAGAAGAAGCTTTTAAATGTCCACCGCGTTGATTATTGAATTAATTAATTGTAAGTCAATTTTCACGTATTGTTGATACAATTTATAACACTTGCTCGTAAAAGTGTAGCAATTTCCATCAATAATAAAATAAATATAAGCTTCGCCATGCCTGGTCTAGCTTAACAATAAAAAGAGAACTGACGTGTCACAAGAACGCATCGTCTTTTGCTTGAAAACTTCTGCTCATTCGTGAGATTTTCATAAACTCATCGTAAAGCAATAAAGCTTCAGCCAATTCGAGGTCACTAGATCATCATCGCCCATATGCAATTCGATAGCGGAAGAAGCTTCTAAATTTCCACTCGCGCTGATTATTGAATTAATTAATTATAAGCCAATTTTTACGTATTGTTAATACAGTTTATAACTCATAAAAGTATAACCATTTACATTAATAAAACAAAGAATTATAATCTTCGACCATCTGCATCAGATAATCGACAATAATAATATATCATGATATTCCATACTTTGTAAACGAATAACACATGCGATTTAATTTGATAAATAATTGAAAGAATAAATGAATGTTATTATTAAATAGTTTGCATTATAACACCGAGTACCTGCATACTTAGAAAATATTTATTTCTTTGAATAAACACATGTTAATTTGAACGATCTTTCCGAACTTTGTTTGTGTAGTCTGAACGTAATAAAGTAATAAAATCATGCTTTTTTTCCTAATAATACTTTTACAACGTGACCTCTTTTGAATCAATTATTTTCCAATATTTTACTTATTGTTAGGTATGATTCATGATTACTGTTTTATTTTAATTTAATTCCTGGAGTTAATTAAGTAGGAAACCAAATTAATAATATTATGTAAGAATTATTTTTTGATAAATCTGCATTAAATGCTAATTAAATATTTGTATACTGGGTGTTTTTTAATTTCATATAAAAAATGTAACCAGTGAAAGTTTACATTAAAAGTGATAGAATGAAGCAGTTTTTGTATAACAATTGATTACTAAATATTAGAGATAATAAATGTTTTTGGCGAACGATGAAACAGTTTGATAGTCCCCGATTTATTTTTATTACGTAATTACGTATTCAGAGAAATTTGCTGATGTCAGCATCGGCTGTTTAAGTGGGTCGGTTGACAGCTGCATTCCGTCGCATTGAAAACATGGCCGAATTTTCCAATAGTGTTCTTGTGGACATGATTTTAATTTATGGGGAACGTGGTCAAAATGCGTTGGCTGTAAGACGTTTGTATGCACAGCGTTACGACGAATCAGTGTTTACAAGGATGCGTAGGTGGGCAGAAGAAAATCCTCATGCAATGCGGCGCCGTAGTTTTCAACAACGCTTCTCGGTCAATCTGTGGGTAGGTATTTTAAACGGCACTTTAATCGGTCTATTTGTTTTACCCAATCGTTTGGACGGAATGGTGTATTTACGTTTCTTGAAAACTAATTTGCCGGAACTCCTAGATGATGTAAATTTAAATATTAGAAAATATTAGACCTTAATCCATTAGATTTTTATTTGTGGGGACATTTAGAAATCTAGTGTACGCCGACGAAGTAAATACAAAAGTGCGCAGTAGAAAATATCCGACAATAGAACCAATTCCGAAACGCATGTGAATTCCTGCTTCGTCGAACCGACCTATGTTTACGTCTCGCGCAGGGCTGAACTTCGAACACTTATTGTGAGTGAAGGTCACCGTCCGTTGCGTCCAGCGGTTCTAAACATTTCACAGGGAAGTGCCGGATATCGGTATGAATTTTTTAATTTTTTTTCCTTTTAATTTTGATGCATTCGTGAGAATATCTCTTACCACATACGCCATTATTTTTTTTGTATCAACTTGAAGAACACCCTGTATAAATGTTTCATCATTATATTTTATTGCTTACGTATCACTAACTGCTAATCCCCGTATTATTTCGTACTAAAGTCATAAATAATCTGCTTCAACGTTTATTTTATTAAATCATTATTATCATCTATTGCACATAATAGTAACTACGCTTCGTTGGGGCATTTAAATCACATCCAGTGCTTCTCAAATATTTTTTTGTAAGAAGTAAACGTAGATTTTTCCGAACTTATTATTGACCTTTGCTCCACACGTACATTATAAGTTCACTTCTTTTCTTGTGTACTAATAGTGGATATGCTAAGTGAAATTATTCAATTACACACTGTATTTATTTTCTAGTTAAGCTGCCATTTGCTTTCGTAAATTTTGTAAAGAGAATGTTTTATTTTAATCTATCCGAAACTAAAATATATTTATGGTGGAGTTTTGCAAATTAACTCATCAAAGATGCAGGAAAACTGAAACTCACTCGAGCCGGAGCTTTGGCGCAACGTCTAAACAGAAAATTGAAGGAACGTAAGACGCTGAAACATTTTCCGCTTGCAGGCAGAAACGGTCTAAGCGAAACCTCGTCAGACACTAATTATCTGCAGGTATAATTACGTTAAAATCCAATTATAAATTCGTGCTCTGCAAAAGTTATTACCAGTTAAATTTAGGCCCGCTTTAGCGGGCGTTAAAACTTGTTTTTTTTTCTTTTAGTAATTGTCGCCCGGCTCCAGAAAGAAAAAGTCGCGATTAATCTCGATTTGCAGCGGCTAAGTGTGACTGAAAATTTAATTCGTTAGGAAGCGCGACGCAGCTAACGTGTTTTATTTAATTTTACAATGCTATTTAAAGTGCGCTTCGAAAAGAAATATGATTTCCCGTAAACTTTTACGAAACAAGGGGAGAATCGGGCACTCGCTGTGGCGAAATAAATTGCATGACAGAGAAGAATTTTTTTGCCAATTTGTAATTTATTAAACGACTTAATAACGTTGGAAGTTAATCACTTTAAATTTGGAACCAAGGAAAAGAGCAGAAAAAAAAAACGATGAACTTTAGCAAACAATTTAATAATTAAAACGTTAATGTTATGATGAAAATGTACTTTTAATGAAATACTTAGGAGGTTTTAGAAAACGACAAAATTTTAAAAGAAACAAACGTTTTAATTCTTCGTTGATTAAAAATTATTTGTAACGTGAAATACTTAATAACACTTACGAAATATCGTATCCTAACGAATTAATAACATTGTAATGAAATTTTGCAGCTTTTGGTAACTTGTTTTACACGAAGTCTGGAACACGAACGTTTTATCGGCAAAACGGTAAAATTGAAAGCACTACGCCAAGGGGCATCTGTTTAATATGCAGAAAAAAGCTCAAACGAATAGAATCGATTTGTTAAAGATGATAGAGATAAATTTGTTGCAATACACTACACAGTTGAGAATAAACGAACTACACGTTATAACTGCTGTTTATTATTTTTATAATATTTCCTTTTTTGATTTTTTTATATGTGGAATATAAAAGATATTATTCCTTTTTCAATTAAAGTAATCTTTAAAAATGGGTGCACCTGATAAGGATTAACATACATATTTTTTTCAGTTCTTTACACCGAGTGATTTTTAAAATTTTTTATCAACTTTTGCCATGGAATTTGGACGGCATGTCTTAGCTTTACGTACTTTTCACTTAAGCTAAGACATGTCGCCCAGATTTCATGGCAAGAGTTGACAAAAAATTTTAAAAATCACTCGGTGTAAGCTTTTAGTAATTCAAGACAGAATTTTAAAATGAAGTTTTTTTTTTCCGGGGGATGGGGCCGAAGTCAGCACACGAGTGTGTTACCGAAATACTCCTCCTCGCGAGCGGATTAAATAAAATATATTACGTGCATGCGAATTTGTCGAAAACGTTCGCGCTCCTTTGATTCAATGTTTTCCCTTGAAATTTAATTTCGGCCTGTTTTCTTACGTCGGAAGAACTTTTCGAAAGGAAAATTCCAATAATATTTGTTTTTATTCTGCATGCGAATACAAGTCAAATGTTGATTTTATGAATGGATTAGGCAAAGTTCGTAACGTATTGCTTTTTAGGTTTACGAGTGAACTCGCGTTGCACCCTTTCAGAATAATAATAGAACTCACCTTCAACACTTTATTGAATTACGTTTCTTTTTTACTGTCATTTCAATATTACATAGTAGATTTAATACTGAAAACATATTTACTCGAAAATACTTGAATGACTTTGTTATACAGGGTGCAATCGATCAAGTTTTACTTATTGATATATTGTAAGCTCGTTCGTGAGATATACGTGCGCATGCGGTTTTTATAAACACACTGTAAGACAATAAAGATCCAGCAAAATTCACGGTCACTGGTCAATGTCGCTCGTAAGCGATTCGATAACTGAAGACGCTTCTTTATCCACTCGCACTAGTTACGGAATTAATTAGCTGAATCATTCAGTGTTGAAAGGGGTTAAGTCACTTTTATATATATATTGTAGAGGCATAATCGTACCGTTTGGTGTTGAAAATGGTCAACCCTTAACGGTTATATTTTATTTCCCAGTCTTTAGCTAGTGTTTATTATCGAAACATACTTCCAAATAAATTAAATAAACAGTTACTTTTAGTTTTCTCAAAACTTTAAAAAGTGACTTAACCTCTTTCAACAATAAGTGCTTCAATTATAAATTTATTTTTACGTATTGTTAATGTAGTTTATGGCTGCTGCTCATAAAAGTGTTGCAATTTATTTCAATACAACAAAATATTGTAAGCTTCGACTATCTGTTTCGTTACTTAATCGACATTAATTACATCACCTATTCCACATTTTGTAAAGAAATAAGAGACTTTGTGATTCAATTTGTTACATGATTGAAAAAATGAAATGAAATTATTAGTTAGTTTCCATTACAACGCTGAGTGGCCTGCATGCTCGAAAAAGAAAATACGTTCATCATGTTTATTATTGTGAATACGTGTTAGTCGGCGCGATCTTTCGGAATTTTGTTCGAGTAGTCTGAACGTAATAAAATAATAAACTCATAAATTAAGGGACGCTAAGTATTGGCATGGTAATAATAGTTTCAGAATGAATCTCTATTGATTTAACTTGGAGGCTTCTGCGGCCGTTGTCCATAATTGAATTGGCTTCCGATTGAAACCGCGTCACGACTGTTTCTACTGCCGACGTTTCGTTCTTAATTGCAGAAGAACTTCCTCAGGGCTGATGCTGCTGCTGGCGGTGTTGCTGCTTCTGGTGGTTTTGTTGCTTTTGGTTAATCGATCAATCACTCTCAACGACTAACAAGTCGCCAGTACTGCACACTTGTCTTTATTGATGTAAAAAGAAATGGATCACATAAAAGCATATAAATTAAATCAATCGGACTTAAGGGTTCAACTAGGTAAATAAGTAATTGAATTGGCTTCCGGTTGGATCAGCGTCACGTCTCGTCGATTAAAGAGAAATTAGCAACAGCAACACCACCAGCAGCAGCAGCACCCCTGAGGATGTTCTTCTGCAATGGAAAACGAAACGTCGGCAGTAGATGCAGTCGTGATGCGGTTCCAACCAGAAGCCAATTCAATTATGAATCTCTATTGAATTAATTATTATATAATTTCTTACTTATTGCTAAGTTGTTAAATATTAATAATAAATTAGAATGTAAATGTTTCATTACTATTTCTTCATTGCTTACGTACCACTAACTACTAATGTCTTGTTATTTTTTCTTTTGTTTTCTATTCTATCACTCGTTATTCTGTTTTTTCGTTGTCAAAATCGTTAATCGTTTTTCTCATTTTAAGACAATCTTGCTTATTTTATGCAAAGAGAAAATGCAAAATGTTCATTTTTTTAACAATTGTTAAAATTTTTCGAAAATAGTTTATCCGTATTTTTTATACAAAAGTCATAAATGATCTGCCTCAACCCTTATTGTGTTACATTGTATTACATTGTATTACTGCCCTATCATTTATTACACATAATAGCAAATTCGTTGAGCTGGGGCATTTAAATCAGATCCAGTGGTTCTCAAACGTTTTTTTTTAAGTGAATGTGAATATTTTCGGAGTTATTATTGATCTTTGCCCCATACGTATGTCATAACTTATCCTTCTATATTGATGGTGGTTACAGCAAGTGAAACTTATTCGATTAGACATTGTATATTAATAAATAGAATTGTATATTGACAGTTAAAAAATACACTATAGTTAATTAAAATCTTGTAATAAAAAATATCAATTAAAATAGATTTTAATATTTGCACTTTTCAAGATTAAATCGTTCGTGTAAGTCAAGTCAAGATGAATATCATAACTGGACAACACAAGAAACTATGGTATAAAATAAATTTGATTACGCCTGGAACAAGTGTTTAAACGAGTTATAGATGAGCGTACATATGTTACACACATTCAGAATGAATTTCAATAGAGAAAACTCTTACAAATTTACTTCCATATCCATTTATCCGAACGCAATTTATTACGAATTTCACGCTCTTTTCTTTTCTAGGTTTCATAACATAATAAATCAATAAGAAACTCTATTATAACAACTATCGTTGAAAATTTGATCAACTAAGTTAATTGTTATTATTGTACTTATATATGTATTATAAATAGTTTCGTGCATTCTTGCAAGGAGGCGGCAATTAATAAAAAATTAATCACTGCGATAACGACAACTAACACGTGTCACGCATATTTCCCTGAATTACTAACAGAAGTTCGAGTCATACGGTTCTAATTAAAGTATCGTTTTTAACTGGCTCTGGTTATTTATCACGGACATAAATCTATCCCCTGGTTTTAATCAATCTTGTTTTTGTAACTATTTTTCGTCTGTTTTGACGATTATTGGAAACACCGTTGCTTTATTGTTAAACTTGTCGCACTATTTTGATATACAAGTAGTAAATTACGTTTGTGAACCTCAAAAGTGTGGTGTAAAATAGTTAAGAGCGTTCCGGTGAATCCCCGACGCTTCCGGTGAGGAATCGTGACACAAAATGCTGGTTCGGTTCAGCATGTAAAGTTCGGGTAATGAGTCGTGGAACGCTGTGTGTAAATTGCCTGCACACTTCGCACAGTATTAGACTTGTTCCGGCAAGATGAATGTGCAGTGCGCTCTCATTGATTCTCTTATCTGGGTCTTTGCCGCCTCTTGTCGGTAGGCCACGTTTCTGTGCGTATTTTGCTGCTGGATCTGCCTTTGTTCCTCGTTTGCATACCGTTACCGTAGCATTTGTGCACTGAAGCGGCTTGCCGGACGAGAATCCTATTTAACGTCTCTCTCTCTCTGATTTAAATTTACTGGAATTATAAGAGAGAACTGTTGAAAAGCATCTGCACGATGTGTATGCAGATCTATCTCTACTTTTGCATATTTAGTTTTAATGCGCAAGCATTATTTGAATGAATCAAAATTTCTACTTTACAATGTTTTATTCACAAAGAATACGTGGTCGTCAAGAATGAGCTTCCAACAATAATACAAAATGGAACAAAATAATTCTAATCTAGTTACATTTGGAATTGTTCACATGTAAATTTTCTTGTGCCTAATCTTCTTGAAGTAGCTAGTTCTGTCAAATTGACAATTGTTATAGTTTACTGAATTGAATTAACAAACGATTAAAACGTAACCTTGCAAGGAAACTCTTTTTTCATTGGAGCTTATTTCCGATCTGGATGTGCAGTAAATGGGGAATGGCAATATTCCCCATTCTTGAATGCAAACTGAATTTCGACTTTGCGCATACAACAACTACCACGCATGGTTCTGGGAAGTAACAGTTGACTCGAGGAAATAAGGACCCAAACGTTATCTTCACAAAGAATTGCCAGAATGTTTACTTAGATAAGCGAGGAGGATGAATTACAATGAATACTGATTTATTTGATCTCCAAATTTATCATCAGTAAGTTACCAGCGAACCTTCCCCATAAACCCATGGCTCTTAAAAACTTTTTTGTCGTTTTTTTTTTAAATTAAACATTCCCAGGCGATAAGAGGCGCGAGGAAATATGTCACACTAAATACTAACTAACCTTCAGATAAGTAACCGTCGAGACACGGAAAAGGAAATAATCACATGCATAAAGAACCCTTAACACTTAATCACTCTTATATTGGACAAGTCCTCAGGCGAAAACCCTGAAGAAGGCAGCACGTCTCGAGGGGGGCGTAGATTCTTACTTTTTAATTGTAAGTAAAAAGTGTTACAATTCTTGGAGGCATTCAAAGCAGCACGTCTCGAGGAAGGCGCGGCTTCTTGCCTTTGAATGCAATTTTTATAAAAATGTTGGAAAACGTGGAAAATCACACTTTATTATGAAGCCTGAAGTTACAAAATGACCTAAACTTTAAAACAGGCAACTGCTGATGGTTCACATCTTCCAAACTCCGTAACTGCGTAACAGAGATCTGATTTTTCATTTCGCAAGTAAACACCACCGCTGCGGTTCTTATTACACTGTCCACCTTAGACTTCACAACTCAATTCATGCATACTTCATATCCGATAACTGAATTATTGCTAGGTGCAGTCCACTTCACAAGAATGCTTCTTTTCACAAGAGAAATCTTCATCGCTAAAGACTCGCCCTTGCAAATGCAAGGGTCCCTCATGGGTTGAACCAAACGGTGGTCTTGGTCTCCCGAATTTGGGATCGTTGATGGGATGAGGGAGTGTGTTGCATACCTCGTTTCATTTTAACGTGATCCTTGCCAACAATTCTTGGAAATTATTAATTCTTTCTCTGTAGACTTCATTTTTAAGAAAGCTAAATATGAGGAAGCGTAACGGGATGAGGTCTGGTGATCTTGCTGGCCAAGTTCACCTGCTTACAACTCGGCCAGAGAAAGGCTCTTTAAGAAATTCCAAATTTTCTCGAGTAGTATGAGCTGTTACTCCATCTTGCTGAAAGTAATCATTTTCAAATTCATCGGGATGCACTTGCTCTAAAAATGGATTCAACAATTGTTCCCTACAACTGTGATCATTGCTAACCATATGCATTTCTTAACAGAATGTAAAGGAGCCTCAAGGAAGTTGTGGGGATCAACAACAGACCATGTTCGATAATTTTGTTTGTTTACATAACCAAACTTCATCCGTGAAAAGGCTTAGATCGAGAACGTCGTAGTTGTTCAAGTTTTCTTGGAAATTTCAGGGAAATTCTTTTCACAAGGGAGATCTTCATCGCCAAAGACTCGCCCTTGCAAATGCAAGGATCCCTCATGGGTTTGGTCTCCCGAATTTGGGGTCGTTGATGAGATGAGGGAATGTGTTGCATATCTTTTGCCTATAAAAGTCGATTTTCGATTTATGGTTTGCAATCATCTTGAACATGTCGCTGAATACTTTGCTGATCGCGCGCATTTTCAATTCCTGCGTCATCGCTTCTACCATCCTGTCTTTGCTTTCACATTTCTTTGGTAACATCGACAGAGTAACCCGCAAGCTTTCGACATCTTTTGAACGCGTGGTTACATCCGGGAAGCTTATGCAAGTCGCTTGGATTTCAGCATCGGCACACGAACACTTTATTTGATTAATTAACTCTTGCAGTTCTTCTATTTCATGTTGCCTGCCTTTACTCTCATCTTTAATATCAGATAACCGCTTTTGTAGTTCTTCGCCCTGATTTAGTTTTTCACAATTTTCGCATTGGGAATCCAGAAGACTATCGCATTCCTCTTCTTTTTCATCGAGTTTTATCTCGCAAACACATTCGAGAAAAGGTACGGTTTCATCGCTCACGCTTTTACGTGCTACATCGCAGTCTTCGCATAGATACTCAGGTTCACAGTCACACACCTCCGAACCTTCGTTTCTTTTAGTTTCACAATCTTCACGTATACATTCCGGATGACAATCACATTCGTCACCTCCCGCTTGCCTTTTCGTTTCGCATTCTTCACATGTGTACTTTGGATGGCAATCACATGTTTCGGGTTCCCTTATTTCACAAATGCACTTGGATGGCTTTACTTTGATTATTTTCCTTATCTTGGTACAGGTTTTGCATATATATTCCGGATGACACCCAGATTCATCCCCGGATTTTCTTTTGGCCAAACATTCCAAGCAAATGCATTTAGGATGGCATCGGGCAAAATTTTTCCTGGCTTCCTTATCTTGGTACAAGTTTCGCATATACATTCCTGATGACATCCACATTCATCCCCGGATTTTCTTTTGGCAAAACATTCCACGCAAATGCCTTTAGGATGGTATTTACAATCGGGCAAAGTTACTCTTACGAGGAATCGGCAAGGAAGGAAGAGGTTGGAAAAGAGTTTTAGAAACGAATTCTTTAATAAGCTGCGAAAAACCAGCGGTGCCGGTAACGGGAACCGCATTCGGAAATAGTCCCAAAAAGAAACCTGAAGGAAGTTCTGTGGTTATTTCGATTGGATTGGCAGGAAGGTTACTAACTAAATTTTCAGGCTTAACTAAACAGTCCACGCAAGTGCAACTCGAGAAATGTTTTTCTCTGAGTTGTCTTCTTGGGTCACCACATGGTTCGCATGAACACTGGGCAATCACAACCAGCTCCATGTGCTTTGTCATCCGGGCAAGTATCACAAATACATACTTCGCAATCGCAATCTTCGATTACATCCAGACAAGCTGAATACACACGGTCGGGACAATCACAGTCGGGATGATGTACTTTTGCCATGTTTGTACAAGGATCGCATAAGCATTCTATACATTGGCAATCGGGTGGGTGTTCACTGACGGCTTTTTGAGTTAAATAAGGACAAGGGTCACTGCATGCTCGAGATACGGGTCGGTATCTGCATTCCTCGCAAAAGCAATCAGATGGATGTTCTCTCCTCGCCAAGAACTCCGAAGGGGTTCCTTTGGCGCGCCTTGCTTGCATGTCTTGACCATATGATTTGTACAAACAATCAATGCAGTCGCAATCGGAGAGGTGTTCTTCGATGTTACTTTCTCTTTCACAATCGGCCAATAAACATTCTATACAATCACATTCTTTTGGATGTGGTACGCCTCCACCAGTATAATCTTCCTCTTCAGATATACTTGGAACCCTCCTTTTTTCAGTTATTGCGTCTGCGGATTCGTTCAAATTTCTTTGGTTGTGTAGTTTAGGCGTTTCTCTACCGCATGGTAAACACATCATCAGAAATCAAGACTTGCCGATTTTCTTTCGACGTCTTCGTAGATTTTCTTGATTGTGATAGATCTGATGCTGCTTTGGAATTGTCTGGATTGCCGCGCGTTCCCTCCCTCCTTTTGTTTTCTTCGTCGGTATCAACATCGGAATAATTAGGTTCACTGAGATTATACTCGGGTTCACAGTCACACACCTCCGAAACTTCGTTCCTTTTAGTTTCACAATCTTCACATATACATTCCGGGTGACAATCACATTCATCACCTCCTGCTTGCCTTTTCGTTTTGCGTTCTTCACATACGCACTTTGGATGGCAATCACATGTTTTACGAATATACTTGGATGGCTTTACTTTGGTTATTTTCCTTATCTTGATACAGGTTTCGCATATACATTCCGGCTGACACCCACATTCACCCCCGGATTTTCTTTTGGCCAAACATACCAAGCAAGTGCATTTAGGATGGTATTTACAATCGGATTTCCGAACAAAATTGTCGAAGAAACTACATTGCACCAACACGTTCGCCAAATTGTCGAGAGATTTCACAGAACGGGAAACGTGATGAAAGGGAAATCCACTGGAAGTTCGCAAACTGACCAAAATGTAGTCGAACAAGTGGAAGAGCTTGTTGCGGAAAATTCGCATTCCTCAACACGTCGTATTTCAGCTCAAACGAGAATGTGTCCCACACCACCGTCAGAAGAATTATGAAGAATCGTTTACACATGCATCCACATAAAGTGTCTGTAGTTCAAGAAATCTTGCACAGTGATCACAACAGTCGAATGCAGTATTGCAACATTTTCCAAGAAAACTTAAATAACGACGAAGTTCTCGATCTAAGCCTTTTCACGGATGAAGTTTGGTTATGTAAACAAACAAAATTATCGAACATGGTCAGCTGTAAATCCCCACAATTTTCTTGAGGCTCCTTTACATCCTGTTAAGAAACGCATGTGGTTAGCTGTATCCCGCCGTAGAATAATATTCTTCCACCAATACAATCAATGGTCAAAGCTGTAGGGAACAATTGTTGACCCCATTTTTAGAGCAAGTGCATCTCGATGAATTTGAAAATGGTTACTTTCAGCAAGATGGAATAACAGCTCATATTACTCGAAAAAATCGAAAAAATTTGAAATTTCTTAAAGAGTCCTTCTCTGGCCGAGTGAACTTGGCCAGCAAGATTACCAGACCTTATCCTGTTAGGCTTCCCCATATTTAGCTTTTTTAAAAATGAAGTCTTCAGAAAAAGAATTCATAATTTGCAAGAACTGATGGCAAGGATCACATTAAAATGAAACGAGATAATACCGGATGTATTGCAGCACATTTTTAACTAACTAGATGAGAATCATATTGTTCCACTCTGTATTATCAAGTAAACAAAATTAATATTTGCCGGATGAATGCTGTTTTTGTTGACCAACATTCTGAATGGAAAGAAAATATTTGCGAATGCTGATTATTGTGGGCTTATAATTAACAATATATCAACAAGTGTGCACTTAATTAATTAACTTGTTTTGTTGAATGGAAGTCAAATGTCGGGATAATGTTGTCGGCAATCATTTATTTAGGTCACATTTTTATACGAAATATATGCGGTTATTATATCTTTTCACGTCAAAAAGTACATTTTCCTAGATACTGCAGCACAATGCATTGTGCTGCTGCTAACGTAAAAGACGGATACAAGAACTAATGTCTTTTCGTTGTACTCCGATGTGTGCAAAATGTTTAAGGATATTAATCACAATTTTTGTCCGACACGTTGACGTGCGTTTTTTCCGCGGTAAATCAAAAATCTAAAAAGAGAAACGTCATCCTGTCTCTGTGGCCCGCTGCAGTTTTCAAAATAACGCTTTTTGTTTATTAATGGAATTACGACATTATCGGCAACCGATCAATAATTTTGCGGCTTCACGACTTTTCCGGATAGCCGGCGGAAAAACTTGCGTAATTATGCGTGAACCGGGAAAAAATCCGCACGAAACTTCAAACGTGAAATGTGTGGAAATTTTCCTGATTGAATACTGTAGTGTATGGACATTAATCACTTGAAGTGACGTACGTAAATCCCAAGAGATTATGAAAAAAAGTTTGCTACCGAGATTCGAGTTGTATATGTGTGTATAAATTGATCGCATTTCGAAATTTATATTTATTGAAATGGTGAAATCAAAATCAACGTTATTTTAAAATATTTCTATCCTAGCTTATAAATTCGTTTAGTAGGTTACACTAGAATAACTTTTTATATTGATTTAAGCATGGCGAAGCTGGTGAAGAGACGAAGAAAATTTTTTCGAGTATCATCTTTCTTGATACCAAATGTTCTTCTTATTTAGGATCTCCCAAAATCCCTTTTAACATAATTAATAGGATTTATCTTTTCTCAGAAAGTGCACCCCATGGATATTTTGAACTTGTAAAATGCAAAAACATTCTTGCCTAATATATTTGAAGTCCAAGTTCCCTCTTTGCTGGAATAAGAAAGTGCAACTTGCAAATGAACCTAGGAAACGGAAGGAAAGCCAGCTTAACGGGGCCCAAGGTGTGCATAACGCAGCTCACCACTCAATCTGGTTTATGACCCAACCAAATTAAAGCCGGCATTCGGATGATTAACGGCCCCCAACGTGCCGAGTGTTGCGCGGGGCGCACCTCATAAACGGAAAACAAAAGCCTCTTTCCAGAAAACACTCAATAAATTCATTTTAACGACCCGCTCTAAACGTCGTTATTGCTAATCGAATTATCTTCCTTCGATGGATGGCGTTTTTAGTAAAGCGGAAATAGAGTTAGCAAGAAAAAAATTGAATTATGAAAAAATTTTAACTTTCTGGTGCATATGATTTGCTTTTTACATAATAAAGTATAAATGCAAAAAAAAAATTACAAAGTACTTATTGATCTAATTAAAAGTGTGATGGAAAATTATAATTTGAATATCAAATTAATGTAAACTCAGGTAGGTATTACGAAAATCTGATTGCGAGTCAGGATTTGAAAAGTAATGGATATTTAAATACTTCCTACTTTAGATGATCCACTTCAAAACGTGAAGAGTGTATTTGTCCGCAATGCAAAATGAGTTTAACCCAGTTTTAGAAACAGTGGATTCCGCTTATGGCAGAGTGCGGATAAAACCGCAAAATTTCACGTCCATACAAACTTAAAAAGGTGCATTCATATTCGTCACGGACCGCAACTTTGAGATTCATTATTTGATCTTTTTTTTTATTAGCCAGACGAGAAACTAACTTTTATAATAATCATGACGTGCTCGACATACTTTTGTGGCAATCACAAGCACACAACGAAAATAAGATACGACGAAAAATCTTAATTACAAAATCCTGAAACTCATTTCTTTCAAATGTGTTTCACGTTAGTCTGAAATTTAATTAACAGTGTTCTACAGTTTTACGCAAAAAATATTGTTGAAGTAATCGTTTTGGGATATACAGGGTGTAATCAATTAAGTTCTCCATCACGTAAGATAATTAGCAAAACATGTAGCGGTGATGTTATCAATTTCGTTTTATTTTATTCTTATTTTAATGTGTTTGTGGTTAATTTACGTTTGACTCTAACCAATGTGCGTAACAAGTCTCTTAAACTTTAATTCCAATTCTAATTACGTAATTTGTTACAGTTACCCTTGAAGATGACCTTTTGGTCGAAACTAGTCGGGTTGTAATTATATTTGACCAGCCTATTGTGTGTAGAAATAAAAGGACTATACGAAAATTCACTCATTTTATTTACTAAAATTCTACACTTTAATGGATTTCCACCAGAATTATCATTCTTATGCAAGAATTATTTTGAGAAAAATCCGCATTTCATTATTTAAATACTAATAAAAAATAGAATGTAGATGTTTCATCATTATTTTTAATTGCTTACGTATCACTAGCTGCTAATCTCCGTATTCTTTCGCAGGAAAGTCATAAATGACCTGCCTTAACGTTTATTGTATTACATCTGCGGGTTTACTGCTCTATCATTTATTGGACATAATAGTAAACTTCGATCGGCTGGGGCATTTAAACCACAGCCAGTGTTTCTCCGACCTTTTTTTTTTGTAAAAAGCAATCGTACACTTTTCCTGAGTTATTATTAACCTTCGCCCCATACGTATGTCTTAACTTCACTTCTTTTCTTCTATATTAATAATGGTTACGGTAAGTCAAACTTATTCGATTACACACTGTATATTTATGGTATCTTTTTCTTATTCTTGTCACTATCAATTATCGATTAAAATTCCAAACCATCTATTTCAATTAAAGACAAGATTCGAAATCTGTTCTCGCCGAATGAAAATGCATTGTTGCCTGTGCGCAGACAACATCAGATCTTGCAACTCAGTTTCCAAGTTCGATTTAATTATTGTGAAACAATTGAGGTAACACACAATGATCCTGAAGTTTGCATTCAAAGAGACTGAACTAAATCAATTCCGGTATTTCTAACTTTGCAGCATCCAGAACTAGGAGTACCATTAAAAGGGCTGCTCATTATATATACTTTGCCAGATTCGTGCTTTGTGCATCTCATTGATCACTAATTGACAGTGAGTGCTGCAAAATTATGCGCACGTTGTATCTTCATCGTATTTTGCTGGTATATCAACGAATTTTCTGGACCGAAAGGTATAAAAAAAATCGGGAAACAATGGAGACGCTTTTTAATTTATGACGGAAAATATTGCCTTTCAATTCGGGCTGTCGCAGTAAAGATCGAGACATCAATAAAGTAAATAAAATATTAGTGGAAATAAAATCTTTCAAACGTCGCAATAAAATAAAACAAGATAATAGCGGTTCGGCCTTTAGGAGCAGGAGAAGTTTTATTCAGGTTGCAGTCAAAGATTGGCGAATGCCTTCCGAGGCAAACTAAAGGGTCTGAAGGATAATTACCAATTTAAGAGAGGAAACGTGCTCACGAGAATCGTTGGGTTCACCGATAATGCAATTCTGTTATTGAATTTCATACCAATCTAGTTCGGGGAAGGTCGGTATGAAATCGCTCGAATATGAAATTAATAATATTTAATAACAATTATATCTGTTTAGAAGATTGGATTCGTATGAATTTATGTTATGTAAGTACCTACGCGTGCAAGGTATTAATGAGCTCTAAAATCTCCTTCTAATGAAAATGAAAAATACTTCAGTTTTGAATGACGAATGTTTTTCGTAACATCCCAGAACTGTTATAATTTTCTTGAAATATGCATACGCAACAAGCTTTTTGGGTTAGAGCTGTTTCGTGTTCCGGTGTCTGGAGATAAAATAACAAAATAAAACAAAGTAATGAAACGAAAGGTACTCACAGAGAACGTGAAGGACGATTTGCTGTGTAACGTCTTCGCCGACCCCATTACCGGCAGTGCACTGGTAGACCCCTGCCTGATGTCGATCCACCCTATCTAACATGAGAACGGGAGTAACCATAGTTTGTTCTCCTCCAGGTAGTAAGTTATTCCTTCGGGACCAAGTGATTTTGGGAACGGGATTGCCTGAAGCTTTACATTCCAGCCGCACGGAAGTTCCCTTTTTCACTTCGACGCGTCCGTTAGAGGAAACGTAGTGAATTCGCGGAGGAACTGGAAAAATTAAGCTTGTTATTTGTACGCCGGAAATAAAGCCGTATATTTTTCAGTGCTTAGACTTCTTAGATAAGATGAAAATTCTCTTCAACTGTTTAAAGCTGCAAATTTATGACATGCTTAGTTGCGGAAAGATTTTGTAGTGCAAACACTGTTATCGCGGTCATTTAGTGCGGCTTGCTGGTTTTCTGGCCATAAATTCAAAATGCTTCGAATACCACCGGGGTCAAAGAATGTGTATGTAAAGCAAAACTCTATATCTCGTATAAAAATAAAAAAAAGGTTGGAAATCCCCAGGAGAACATTTTAGTTAATGCAAAAGCAATATAATCTTTTCATATTCACGATCGATATTACGTAATATTTATATTAAAATATGTATTCGGCTAATTCTAGATGCACTTTTATCTCCTTTTTCTCATCGTCCGATTTGTTGTTAACGACTTAAAACTGCAACATTTTTTTGCGCGAATGTAATCAGCGAGCCTTCAATAAAAATTAATTTTGCTGCACATGCAAGAGCGATTAAGAGTTTGCGATTAGCATGTCGTTAAACTAGTTTCCGGGAACGTCTCTGCTAGTAATGAGATTACTGGATGCGCTGCTTGATTGTTTCGCTAATGGCTGCACCAGACTTGATTCCATTCTCCACCGACTTTTTTGCCCCCTTGCTGTTCCATGTTTACCGCGCTTCAAATAAATGTACAAAACACAGAGTCTCCACTGTTTGTTTTTTAAAAAAACACCGAGTACCATTTAAAACCGAACGCGCTTTAAAAAGTCCCGTCGTTCGCTTGCCTCACATTTATTATGTATTATGTTTACAAGATCGCTTTCGTGAAAGCACGAACACCCAGTGAGTACCTATTACTCATAAAACCACAAAGCGTTTAGTTTAAATGAAACCGTTTTGATATTCTGGAGGACTTCATTATATATCCGAGAGCAAACAATATAAATAGAATTATTTTAGAATCCTTAATGATTTATCAAGTAATATCTATTTCAATAAAAATAGAAGAAGATGATTGCTTTATGCTCCCAAATAATGGAATATCAATTGAATTAGCATGAAAGCTTAATAATATGATAACCCTCCCGAACGACTTAATTGGGATGAGTCTGGATTTGCTCAAGCCCTCGATTTTCGAACTACAATACAGTAAACTGAATGGTTAAACTTAAATTGAACGAAAACACTACAACACGAGCAGTGTTCTTGGCTTCGCCGTGTACGGAATGAATGAAAGTAAAGCCGAAGAGCTAATTAAACGACTTGTGCGTTAACTGGGGCACTTCGCGTCCCCGTTTAAAATAATTCACTCATTTATACCGCGGTGTTCGCCATCCACACACCGAAGTCACTTCCGCTTAAACGCGGCGGATGTAAACCACCCCGCTCGCATCATCCAGTTTTAGAGAGATTAAATGCCATGCACATGTTTGCCGTTCGTTGTTGGAATATAACGTTTCGCAGCTATTTCTGAAGTCGAGAGCTTTGCCCTGATGATAAGTATGATAGTCTTTAAAATTGGCCTGTCAAAACCCATGTTAGGCAACAGCATAGAAAGTTGGCCCATTTTCCTGATGACGTGCACTTATTACTGCTACTTCTCTTAGTAAATTACTCTCGAGCACGACTTAGAAAAGATTTACTATATAAATATCTCACAAATATACACACATAAAAATTTTTGGGATAAATTATTAAAAGTTATTGTCCTAATCGGTGTTACAATGTGCATAAAGTTCTACTTGAAAAGTTGTAATGCTTAATACATTTAGGGTTATTGTTTCCCCCTGATTAAAAGCGTCTAAAAATAAGTGTTGAAAAAAAAGTGAAATAATTTTACTAAGCTCATCTCCTGTTTAACACTGTACAGTAAACAAGTTAGCCATAATTCGTTAATTCAATAAGTAGGAGATAAGTTACACTAAATAGTAAAATATTCTATCTCTATTGGTGATCAATGATTTTCGCCGAGCCCTAAATTTTTGTGCATTCAAATTATAAAGCTCGATTTTCTATGATAGGTATAAAACAGAACAGAAATTGTTGGAATTCAAATTTTGGTAATGTTAAAGCTTCGAAAGCGTTGGCTAACTGAAGTAAAAGCCACGTTAAAACTTCGCGAACATATTTTCAAATAGTATATTGGCAATATACGAAGCGATAAAACAAGTTATCCTCAAGGAATTAACGAGCGCATCGGAAATGGGATTGCGTATTTCCAGCATTTGATTCGAGTCGCTTACGTTCACAGAAGGAAGTTAATAAATTCTTTATTTATTTATAGAGGCTGTTTCTAAACCTATGCCTTCAATTAACCACAAATAGTAATGAAGAAATGAAGCAAATCTTATTAAATAACTACAGGGAAAATGTAAATAATAAATCCGGTAAAAATTAGTTTTCACTTGTACATGGTGGCCCAATTATGCGTATTTCTTCTATAAAGCCTAGGCCAAAAAAATTAAGAAAAAAATCGTAAAGAAATTTATACTAGACAATACGCGGCATATTGTAAAATTATTTTCAATTATACAGAGTGATCAAAAAATTGGTGACTCGTGGAAACCAATTTTTTTTTAAATGGAACACTCTCTATATTTTTAGATACTTAAATGCGCCGCAGTGAGCTGATTACAATGGCATAAATATATATAAATGTCATTGAACTACTTTCGTAAAATAATATTTTATCTTAAAAAATTCTTCAAAAGTTCAGTCAGTTTGCATATGAATTTCTGATTACTGTGATAACACAGATCAACGAAAATTTAACACGATATATTTAGGACTTTGGCCTATATGAAAATGTGAACAAAATTAAGATATTTTTCTGCACTATACCGAGCGATCGATATTTCTATTTATATAGCTTTCTGCTAATATGGTTATATACTTTTATTTTTAACAGTTTCGTCACTAGAAATTTTTTTCGCAAGTTTTGAATGGGTCGCCTTTTTAAACTACACATCCGATGTCGCCACCTGTCGGAATATGTATTTTTGCTACAAATTTAAAATTTACATTTGTTAATTAAGTCTACTGTTTTTTTTTTTTTTAATAAAACAATCCGAAAGTTCGGTAACAAATATTAAGTTTCAATTAAAATTTTCTAAAATTATCGCCTTAAATAAGAGCCAGTTTCATAATGAAATCTAAAGGAGGCTGTAAAATTAAGGGCACATTCAGATCTGTAAACAAATGTGTTTTCATATTCGTTTTTAAAATACGAACAATATTAGGATATCTGTTTGCATTATACCGAGCGATGTTCGGAAAGGGCTTTGACTTACCCTCATCAAAACTACGAGCCATTATATTCGAAGTTGTGCAATGCTTTATGTCTCTGTTTACTTAGAGCTTGGTCTGGCAACGTAATAAAGCTCGCCGTATGAAATCAATATTGTCATATAATTTCTTACGTAAGTTACTTAATGCATTGTAAACATAAAACGAGCGCAATGGAGTAGAAGTATATACTATCTATCGAAGCATTATGTTCCTCTTATTATTAGCAAATAGTTCATGAAATCCCCCAAGGTAAATTAGCTAAAAGTTATGCGAGCAATTTATAGTATTAGTTTGCTTATAATCAGGATTAGGTAACTTCTTAGCTTACGTTAAAGTGAATTGCTTTCCTTTAGAAACACGAGGATTTCTGATTTATATTTCTTCAGAAAACTGTGGCTCACCCTGTGTACAAATATTTGAAATGAAATTAAGTAACGGGTAATAAATATCTAATTTTTCTCTTACATTTCCCCTCCTTCTTTACATAATTAAGTAATCTTATTTTTGACACTCGGTAAACGATTTCACAGTTTCGCGCGAGAAAGAAACTTTGCCTTCGGGGCTCGACTTAAATATTTAATTTGCGAAGAAGTTATTATCTAACCGGTTTCCGAGTTAAATTCAAACGAAATTTTCCGCAAGCAATTAGCGCTAATTATTTCGTGTTTTAAACGTGGTTATATCATAAATCCTTTATTTACTTGCCCGCGTCGTTACCCCTAATCCCTAGGCGGTTCAAATTAACAACGTTTTATAAAAATTTAAACAGATACCTTAGTCGCTTAGTTCGTGTGCCAGTAAGTAGCATGTAACAAATCAGAAAAAAAAATGTACACCCCTGCATGTTACAAATAACACACTTCCATTTTCTTGATATGCATACATGCAACGATTATTAAGGATTATAATCATGAATGGAGGAAAGGGCTTCGATTTTGTTATTATTTGATCGCAAGTTTTGGCAAATTTTAAATAATTTATTAAAGGAATGAAATGAATGTTAGCAATATTTCCTGGTTGGGGGGTGTTTTGCGTGCCGTATAGTAATATTTAGTGGCTTATAAGTTAGTGCCACTGAATTAACGAACGAGTTACTATTCCGTATAATGAATCCCAGCACAGCGCCCCTCATCAAACTATAACAATAACGTGGACATTCGCCATGCGACGTAATCACAATTAAGGTGTGACATTATTGTTATTACCATATGAATAATCATATTATTTAGTGTGTGAGGTGGCAGTTTTATAGGAGTTGATGCTTGTTTATTCGACAGGCTATAAATCTAACTGGATATACGATTGTATGTTTGAATTGTTATTTCAGAGATATGACATAAAATATAGAGCTAGAGCTGAACGCAGACAATTTTGTGAATAGTTCAGGATTAAGAAACGAAGCAAATTAATAAACACAGGATGGCACAGTAGCAAGGTTTCTTCAATGAGTTTTTTCTAAAAAAAAAAAAGAAATCCTGTTGGTTTAAAAGCTTGAGTGCTACCTAAATTAAAACTCATTCAAAATGAAATGTCGTGAATTTGAAAAGAAAATAAATTTAGCAACTTTCGTCTAGATAACTATCGCTAATGACATTAGGTAGCAAATAAATTTTCCCCAAAACGGGAAAACTCGAAAAGCCAAGGAAACACTTAAATAAGTTTTAATACTACATTTACTTTCGCATTAAGTCCATAAAATTTGATTTACTTGCTACGCCCCAAACAAAAATTAATTTCGGCGCAATATTTTCGCGTCGCTTTTTCCTCTCCTCGTTATTTGTAGGTTGCAAAAATGTTGCATGCCATAAAATTTCGAAATCGAATAGGCGTGTTTAATGCACAGATTCCCATTCAGTGAACGCTATTTTTTTTTTTTGACGAACGAATTATTTTACTAAAAGCATTCTGCCTGTACGTAACGCGTTAAAACCGATGCGACGCCGTAAAAATAAATTTTACAGCACGAAACGAGATATTTTCTGCCCGGATAAAAACATCCTGCAAGAGCATATGACATTATTTGCTATAAAAATATCTCTTATATTCTTTCATAAGCTGCAAAATGAAAATAATAAAGCCCGCGTTATTTATCTGCGACGGCTACTGCTCGACTTAGTTGTAAATAAAGACATGCTTTCAACTTGAGTGATTACGAAAGATGTAAGCTGCTTCCAGGACCTTGTGGCGAAATATATGTAACAGTGTTCTCGATACATCCTGACAGGTAAATTAAGTTAGATTTTATTTAAATCCTTTCTCTCAGGATTTAATTCATATTTCACGAGCATATCCAACTAGCTACTGTAATATTTACGCTTATTCACTTATATATTTAGCTCAAAATTATATTCAGATAATTAAACATTAATAATACCTGTCACAACACATTTCGGCATGAAATTTTCGAAATTAACAACGCACAGTGTATCCCCCTCAAAACATAAATTTATGTAAACAAGGGTATTGTCAACCAATCAACGCACCCATCCCCCATTGATTCGTCTATTTCGTTTCAATTCACTTAATTTGGTTTTATTCCATCTCCCAAAATGAAATCAGCAAATTGTTTAATTGCTTTCGCTAATGCTGTTTTGTAAACGCGTTATTAACTTCATCCACGCTAATAAATAAGACAACGGTGTAATTTGAATTGGTTTTTCTTTTATTATGCAGAAACGATTATACCTGAAATGTTATTTACATTTGTATTAGTTTTTTTCCGTCCCCCCCCCCCTTGAAACAAAAGAAATTCGAATGGGATTCAAATTGGAACGCTTTGCATGGCAAAGAAACATTTTTTTAAGTACGTTTTCGATCTACTTCTTGATTACTAGTGCTTCAGCGGGGCCATAAATTGTAGGGAAAGCTAAAACAGATAAACGACCCGCTGAGATCTGACTGTCTCTATCCTTAATACCAATCAAGGATCAATGTGGAGAGCAAACGTAGATTGCAATCTCTAACACATTCTTGACAGTCTATTTGGTTTAATAGAGAAGATGCATGAAACTAATCGGGTGGTTTAACGTATAGTAAAACTCTCATATTCCACAAAAAATATTATTTACTTTAGCCTTTGGTGTAATAATAAGTTGTCTATTCTGCTAGTTTTCCTAATTAAAACGGCCCTTGTTGATGGATAGAGCTCAATTTAACGCCCTCTAAGCGAATTCGGAACCGCCGCCGCCGCCCTTTGCTCCGAACGTCTATTTGCAACTTTAAACTCCGTCTGTTAAACAACTCCGAGTAACGGGGAGATAATTTGAAATTAGAGATTTGCTCACTGCAAGCATATCGAGTAATTCGGGAACTAACGGGATTATATTGAAAGTTGTCGGGAGCCTGATTTAATAATGTCCCTTTTTCTGCCGTCCGGAATCCGTACAAAGCGGATTGAACGGTTTTAATTCGTCGCACAAAAATAATGAAATTTATAAAAGGAATGCCGTTGTATTGTCTGATTCTGTTAATGTCGAAATTATAATGAATTAGGGATTGTCGTATTTCAAGTTTAGTTATTTTGCTGCTTTATTCCGTGAACAATGGATTGTTTTCATTTAAATTTTTAAATCGAAATTTATTTTATTCATGTTTTATTTATAAACAATAATACTATTAATATATCAAAAACACAAATAAACAGAGCTGTTATTGTTACCGATTAAAAATAGTGAGCTTTTTTTTGTTTAGAAAGCGCCTGGCTGTGGACGCGCAGCTGTTTCATAAAACTTGGTCGTAGTTGTGGAACGTGTTAAGTTTCGGGGAAAAATCTGACACAGCGTTCGGAATAGTTTAAATTGCAGAGGTCTTAAAGCAACAGCCCTTATAATTACTGCTATAAATTCTGCAGGAATTTGCATTCCTGGAAATAAATATAATTCGAAATTCGGCCGGGGTTGGGTGTATTATTCGTATATTATGAAATTAGGGTGGTGTCAGTTTAGATTAGAATTGTGTCGGCTCTTTTCTCTCTAAATAAATTATTTATCATGAAATGAACTGTAAAAATTCGGTAGTAGAAAAACAATAGTGTGAAATTGAAAGCAGCATCCCAATACAGGGTGTAATCGAATAAGTTTAACTTTTAATCATATAAAAGAATTAATTCTGCAAATATTAATGCTCTAGCTCTATTTAGAGTGACCCTTGTAGATATTTATAAAGTGTCGAGAAATTATTTTCGTTATGGACTTCTTGTCACTTTAATAATGCTGTGTCCAAGAGCTACTAGATTTCAAGAGATAGTGTGTCTTATTCATTAGTTCAAGAATTTCTCCGCTGGCACCACTTACCGAAAAAAATCGGAAGCGAATTGTATCCAGAACGTCATTTTCAGTTAGAGTCAAGTTCGTGCGGTTTATAAAAAGTATCCAAGCGATTTGTATGTTTCATGAGCTCATTTGTTTTTGTAATTTTTTTTTGTCATTGTGTTTACGTAAATTACTATTATTAAAACTGAAAGGAGGAGTTGAGTTTTTTTATGTTTGTCATGCATCTTATTCCTTGTTATTTCGTTGTTGATTGCTTTACTTCGCTTTTGTTTTTTTTTCTATAATGCTTCTTGCGTTTCTCTTTTGTTTTTTTTTTTGTTAGTTTTTGAGCTTCAATAGTCTCTCGTCGGAGAATCGGTGAATATCTTGGTTCCTTTGTTTTAATTTCCTGTGTTTTCTTTTTTAATTTAAGTTTACTTTTGTTTGTTTGCGGTGAGATGATGCTGAAAATCAAAAGGAGGAATATCGTCAGTCTTCTTTTGCTTCTAATTCTTTTAATTTTTCGTTGCTTAATTGTTTGTTTTACTTCGTTTTGTTTTAATTGCTCTATGAATTTTTCATATCTTATTGGATTTTTGCGCTTTTCTTTTGTTTTTCTTTTGTCGTCGGTTTTTCTTGTTCTTTTGCTTTAATTTCTTGGTTTTTTATTTGAGTGTGCTTTTGTTTGTTTTCGGGCGAAACGCTGAAAATCAGCACTTCTTTTGTTTGTTTATTCATCTTATACTTCGTTACTTCGTTTGTTTGTTTTATTTCGTTTTTGTTTCTTTTGATTTAATGGATTTTTCGTATTTTATTAATTTTTGGCGCTTTTATTTTGTTTTTCTTTTGTCAGTTTTTCATCTTCCAAAGCCGAAAATCATCGATTATTTTGCTCTTTTGTTTTAATCTCGTGATTCATTATTTAAGTGTGTTTTCGTTTATTTGTTTTGCACGAATAGTGACTGGAGGAATATCATCGACCTTCTTTTGTTTTCTTATTCTTCGCTATTTCGCTGTAATTTGTTTTATTTTGCTTTGTTTTGTTTTCTTTATTTGAATGAATTTCTCTTATTTTGTTGATTTCTCGTGCATTTCTTTTGTTTTTCGTTGCCAATTTTTCACCTTCTAAAGCCTTCTTTCGATCTTTTGATCTGTTGGAAAGAAGTATATTAAAAGCATAATAAAAATACAGTGAAAGAGAAATGAAAAAAAACAAATAAAATCAAAGAAAACAAAAAATATTTTATTTATGTTCTTGTCATTTATTTCAATTTTTCTTTGATTTACTTCTTCAAATTATCAAATTATTAAATTTTTAATTTTTAGCGTTCTTTTAGTCTTGTGATTCTCAATGATTTCATGTTTTGTTTTCATTATTTCCTTCTTCATTCGTTGTTTTTTATCAAATACTTCGTATTTCGTTGACTTTCTTGCAGGTTTCTTTTGTTACTACCAGGCTTTGAGTTTCAATTTTTTCTTTGCCGGAGATCGGTCAATTTTTCGTTTGTTTTTTTCCCTCCATCTTCTTCTTTTTTGCATTTTACGAAACATATTGGATGGAAGAAAATTACTTTCCCGATGAAGAAAAATTATCATCAAAAAATAACAACAAGTTTCGCACTCTCTTACATTCCATAGCCGTATCTAATAAATAAATAAAATAATAACCCTTTAAACAAAATTTAAAAATATTCAGCGATGGACTGCAAGAAAAATTGCAGTGTTTTACACTTTCGGAAGAAACCGATACGTTTAAGCGATTTCTCGTAAATCGTATCCTGTGTATAAGTTTAATATGTCAGAAACAGTTTTTAGTGGTTTAAAATTTCACGGCCAATTATTACAACATTTTTAATTTAAACTTGACCTATTGGTGAAAAAAAAGGTTTGCTATCCTGTGTCTAGCTCAATAAAAACGGTCATGTACCACGACAAGAGCGCGTCGTTTTTTGTTTGAAAACTTCTGTTTATTTAAGTGTCTACAGTTTTATATAAAAAATATTGTTGAAGTAATCGTTTTGGGATATACAGGGTGTAATCGATTAAGTTCTTTATCACATAAGATAATTAATTCTACAAATTCAATAGCCTAATTCAGAAATAAAAAAAAAACTAACCAACCATAAGAGCGCATCTTTTTTGTTTAAAAAGCTCTGCTTGTTTGTGAGATATACGTACGTCTACACATCATAAAACAATAAAGCTCCAGCAAAATTCGAGGTCACTTGGACAATGTCGCCGCCCATATACAATTCAATAACGGCAGAAGCTTCAAAATATCCACTCGCGTCGATTACTAAATTAATTAATTATAACCCAATTCTTACTTCTTGTTAATACAATATGTGGAGAAATGTTAAAGGAAAAGAAAAAAGCTAGATTACTATGGTTGGGGACGAGAAGGGAACTTGACCTCGAAAAATACAAAGAGAGTAGAAGGGGAGTCACGAAACTGCTAAAAAAATCAATAGATAAAAGAAATGATGGATGAAATGGAAAACAATAACAGAAATGGAAGTAATCAATATCAATATCAAATGATTAGAAAACAGAAGAGAAGCAAGGCAATACCTAACATAGATATGAGAGAGTGAGAAGAATATTTTAAAGAGATACTAAATAAGGAGGAAAGCATTTGGAAGAAGATAGACTTAAGTACTTATAGGGAAGATGAAGAAGTCATACCAACAGAAGAGGAATATTATGAAGTGTTGAAAAATCTCAGAAAAAATAAGACGGCAGGCACGGATGATATAAACAATGAAATGAAAAAATGTAGAGGAAAGGAACTAAGGAACTAAATCAAAGGATGTACGAGCTAATACTCAATATCTGGAAGAAAAATGTAATGCCCGAGGAGTGGAGTAATGGGTTAATAATATCAATATTCAAAGAAGATGACCCTACACTTTGCAGTAATTACAGAGGAATACAAAATACCTAAAATTAAGTAGGAAAAGTAAAGGGGATAGAGTAAGAGAAGTAGAACTAGGAACGTACAAGTTTGAAGAAGTTCTGTTCTTAACTTTAAATATCTAGAGACGGTTATAAACAGCGAGAATCAAAGAAGCCTAGAGATTTTAAAACGCATACAAGCAGGACATAGAGCTTACTCTAAATACAAAATGTTCATGTAGAGTAAAAACATAAGTAAATGTACAAAAATTAAAGTATATAAAACAGCGATAAGACCGGTAGTCAATATGGAGCAGAGTCGATGATCCTTACTAAGAAAGACGAAGAAAAGCTCAGAATATTCGAACGAGAAATAATAAGGAAAATATGGGAACTAACGCAGGTAGCTGAGGAAGAATACAGAAGAATAATGAACTTTGAAGTTAGACAGATATTAGAAGAGGAAGACATAGTAAACGTTATTAATTCTTATCGGATTCGATGGTACGGGTATTAGGAAGGAAAGACAAAACCTCCATATTAAGAAGAATCACTCAGTGGAAGCCGCAGGGAAATAGATTAAGAGGAAGACCGAGAGTACGATGGGAAGACCAAGTGATGCAAGACCTACAAAGCTTAAGAATTCCGAACTAGAGGTAACATATACAAGACAGAAAGAGGTGGAGAGAAATAGTGGAAAGAGCGAGAACACACAAAAGACTATAGACAGAAAATAAAGGAAGAAATGTTTCATCATTTTATTTTATTGTTTATGTATCACTAATTATTAATCTCCGTATTCTTTCGTACGAAAATCATAAATGTCCTGGCTCAACGTTTATTGTATTACATCTGCCGATTTACTGCTCATTTATTGCAGTAAACTTTGCTCAGCTCGAGCATCTCAAACGTTTTTTGGTAAAAATGAGATGTTTTTTTTTTTCTAGTGTGTTAGTAATGATTATAGTAAGTGAAACTTATTCAATTACCCACTGTATAATCAATTTTGAAAAAAGATTAAAAAATACCCTGCACCTCTTCAGCAATTATGAAAAGATTCATTTACTAAATTATTTATACACGACAGAGCCGGGGGAGGGGGCACTCTGACATTTTGGAACAGGCGCGCGTTAAAATTACTTTAGCGGAAGAAATTGTTGCACAAACGCGTGTGTTTTTGTGACGTTGACGAATACCCGCTCATTTACTCTCTCTCGGGCTTCCGCGTTCCGCAAGTACTGAAAAATTAAACGAAAATTGGATATTGATTAAATTTGTTTTGCGTCTGTTTGTCGCATTATATACCGAGCTATTTACTTTCGTGGCGCAGATTCTGATTTATTATTTGTATTAGAAATCATTCGACCGTTGATACGCATTAATAAATAATTATTTCATGTTATACGTTATGTATAGATACTATAATGGAAATAACAAATATGGAATAATGGCAAACCATTATTCGGTCAGTTAATACCACCTGTGTCCATTAATTAAAACTACTTTTATTATCTTCAATCGGAAATTCATTTTTAATTTAGTCTAGTTTCAGTAAATGATAACTTTTATAGAAACGTCTCGAGCTTTCGCCATGTGCAAGTTAAAAGGACCACCCCTTCACCCGATATACACATAAATCCGGGAATGAGTGCCCGTCATGCTCACCCGAGGTTGTCTTCCCCCGCAATTAGAAAATTAATTTTGAAATTCAGATTAGTTCGTCGGGAAATTAGAAATTTGGCGATTAAGACGGATGCTGTGCGCGAAATCGCGGCGTTCTTCGTCCTGCGAAAAGTTTAATTTTAAGTGAAGGGAAACTGCGAAAAAGGAAGCTTATTTTAAGACCGAAACCTAACGCTCTCTCCCTTGAAACGCAATATCGAAAGGTAATTTCGGGTATCTTTTATAATGGGATATCGTAAAGGTTGAACTTCCATCCATCGCGATCAAAGTTCCCCAAGATCCTGCCAAGTAGGAGTCGGATTCACTTTTCTTTATTCCTTGCCCTTTCACTTTTATCGAAATTTTTAGTGCCACCTACAAACATATGAAACGAATCCATCACTCCAAAATTTAATGTGATTTTTATTAAACCATTGCTAATTAATTTATTGTCTTACATGTCCAAACCGTAACAGTTATTGCTGCTTTTCCCTTTTAATTTTATTTGAGTTTATACAATCAGAATTACTAGAGAATAATACAATAATTCAAAATAATAATAAAAACTTGTGCGAGTTTCGTTTTTAATTAAAACCTTTTGCGACAACGCTAGCCGTATATGTATTACCACAAAGAAAATCATCCGCAGATTTTCCCAAACGTTTAAGTGGCAAATACAATTCCTTTCCTTAGGCAAATGATTAACCAACTCTTTGTCTGAAGTTGAACTCGCGTTCTGCCAGGGCCGAAATTAATTTTCGGCTGTGGAGGTCTCTAATAAATATTAAGCAAACGAATAAGTTCGTTCTCGAGTATCATTGTGTCTGCCGGGTTTTTATTTTACTTTGAAAGCAATTTTCTGTTTAACATTTTTAATTTGGTCCAAACTTTGATTAGAAATTTTTTAATGTTATCAAAATCATATTGCTTATTCAATCACTTTCATAAAAAAACTGAATTGCCAATGCATTATATTCACAATCATCATTTTCCGTTCTCGAAAACAAAATAATCTGTGTTATGTTGATGTTTCTGTATTTGAAAAATACATAAACACACACACGCATGCACAAATTGCGCCGAAATTAATTGCAAAGACTGATAAACCCATCCGGCGTTCGATATTCTAAAGCTCGGCCGCATTGTTAAAACGGAATTACACCACAAAGCGAATCGATTCGGGCCGCAGATTGTTTCTAACTTTCCGAGCAACAATTAAAAGTACCCGCATAAAAGACATCAAAAAAGTCGGTGTTCCGCTCGTTTTTTGTGCGCCCGAAATGAAAAGAAAACAAAGCTTTGTGTAACTGCGATGTGTAACGAAAGGTGGATGAATACCTCTCGGCAAAGGACTAAATTACAAAGTACTACAAATACACAGGCTACCAATCTATTTCCGCATTCAAATCAGGGCTTGATCTACTACAAATACGATTTAAATTTGCTAACATCACACAACTTGCGGGACGTTAGTGCTGCGAACTTAATGAGAATTTGTTAACATTGATGAAGATTTATTACATTCAGGTGGTTAGTATTTATTCAAACCTGTACACTAAATATTTACTCATTTTCTTGTTTTCTTGTAATGCGGGGATATATCCAACATATAATAAAATATATTAATAAAAATAAAATTGCTATGGCGTAAAAATAATCATGATTACCTGGCAAACTAGGTTATCGCTGCAAAAATTGATAATTAATTTCCAAGCAAAGAGCAAGAGTAATTTGTCATGGACACGATTACTAACACGCAATTTGGCCATGTTGGTGGTAACCTTCGAAAATTGTTCCCAAAGGTGGAATATTGTTTCCATTACTTTACCAAGAGAGTCTTAGGTATACACAAAGCTTATGTACTTTGATTATTTTCTAGAAGTTATGAAAGTATATACGAGGGTGAAGCTGAATTTATTGAGTATAAAAAACACGGATAATATTTTCTAGGATTTTATTTTAAATATGCTCGAAGTAATTCCCTTCAGCAATGATACACTTGACCATTGTTTCCTTGCACCCTACCAATCATCTTTCAGAATATCTCCAAAATAAGCGTAAACTGCGGCATCAAAATCTTCTTCTGACGAAAACCTTCTATCCCGCAAATTCCTTTTAAGCCCAAAAAATAGCCAAAAGTCGCACATTGCTAAATCAGGTCAATACGGCGGATGTTCTATTACTTACTCCAGTCAAAAGCTGGAGAGTTAAAGCTCCCTTATAGGATGATGCATTATCATGGTGCAACATAATTCCCTTGACTGGAACTCTACTGAACACCTCAGGCAAACATTTTTCAGTGTCCCATTTAGTTGCAACTGTCTATCTATCTAGCTTAATTGCTTTTACTAGGCCCGTACGTACTTCTGAGGAATACCGCATACATAACTTTTTCATAGTTCGCTACTTCTTGGTTATTGTTGCAAATTCCTCATCTTCGTGAATTCCATACACGACTCTCTTGGCTGGTAGATATGTCGAAAAAGGGAATGTAAGTTTCGTCATCTGTCACTATTTTGGAAAAAATTTGGTGTCCGTCATTATTTAAGAAATTTAAAGTTTCATGGCAAATTCTTACACGCCTTGCTTTTTGGAAGTCAGAAAGATGATGCGGCAGATAACGACTAATCATTTTTTTAAATGCAGGTGATCGTGTATGATTGTTCTAACAGCTGAGGATTCAATCTTGAGTTGATGCCCTAGCATAAGTGGCTTTATTGTCTTCTTTAATTATTTTTTTCACAGCAGCAATATTTTTGTCGGTAACAGACGTAGGAGGACGCGCCGTTCCTTTTTGATGCTGAACAGAATTCCTTTCGCGTTCAAATTCTTTATACCATTGGTAAATTGTAGCCAAGGAAGGTGCTTGCTCACTAAAAGCCGAATCTAAATTCTTTTTGCACTCATAAGCGCTTAAACCTTTTTTAAAATCATGATAAATCATGATTCGAAAATGCTCTTTGGTTAATTCCATTTTTTTACTTGTAATATCGCTTTAAAAAATTAGTAATTTGGGTTATTATTTTGGCCGTGTTAATAGAATTCAGTCGTTGAAATCATTGTCATTTAGTGCATTGGGATACAAAAATGCCACCGGTAAGGAGAGCTTCAATTTTTCGCCTGTTAACTCCACTTGAATGAGGACGAATTGTTGGTCACCGGGAGCGCGGTTCTTCATTTAGAGAAATTGTCAGTTCAGTGAACCGTTCTGTCTCTGTTTTTTTTGCAGTGTTGGTGTGCTTGGTCTGTAGAAAATATAGATCCTCGTGGACAAGGCTCTGGATGCCCTAGGAGAACAACAAATCGTCAAGATCTCTACCTAAGACGTTTAGCATTAAAGACCGCCACATGTCAACAAGTGCAGTGGCAGCTTCCTGGTGGAATGTAGAAAGCAGATTGATTTCGTTATCAACGATTTATCGCCGAATAAGATCGTGAGGTCTACACAGTTATTGTCCTCATTTGGTGTTACCTTTGACGCATGATCATCGGCGTCAAAGACTGGAATGGTGTCGCGAACGAATCTACTGGGATGAGGAATGGAATTCGGTTGTCTTCTCCGACGAATCCAGATTTTGTTTGGGCATGAATGACGGACGGCAACGAGTCCGAAGACCACGTGGTGAACGACGAAATCCAGCGTTTTCTGTCGAAAGGCATGTGGCTCGTACTGTTGGTGTCATGATTTGGGGAGCCATTTCTTACGGTAGCAGATCTCCTCTTGTTTTCATTCAGGGTTCTATGGCCGCCCAGCGATATGTGGAAGAAGTACTAGAACCTGTAGTAATTCCATACATTCAAGATATTTATGACGCTCTGTTTCAGCAAGACAATGCTCGACGACATATTGCACGTGTTTCTTTGGAGTGTTTACGGTAGGCTGGCTTTCGACTTTTGCCTTGACCACCACGTTCACCGGACTTGTCACATGTGTGGGACATGACAGGGTGACGAATCAATAATCTTCGTCATCGACCGCAGATTCTCAATCAGCTAAGACATGAAATTGAGGTAATATGCAATGTTCTACCTCAGCAAGAAATTAACCATCTTATTCGGAGCATGCCAAGACGAGTGGACCTACACGTAGGAGGACCTACACGTTATTAAACATGGCAACATGCTTGAGGGCTGCTATCATGCTAAAATTTTAACTTTACGTTAATTTAATTAATTTATTAAAGGATATGTGTTAAGTTTTATGAAAAAATATTAATTTTTTCCGGGTGTTCGGATTTTTTGGAAAACTAGTATACTACAACGGACAGTGAAGATTTTATTTACACATTTCGTTGTATAAAGTTTTACACAATTGCAATGAAAAGTTTTCTATAATTCGATTATTAACTCGTTAGAAAAAAAGGACCATTGGAAATGCTAACATTTTACACAAATTGTTGAATAGTATTGAAGTGGGGTGTAATTACGTGATTATTTTCGTCTTCTTATTGGCCCTTTAATGCGGATGACGTACGTAACATTGCGAATAAACCAGAAAAGGCTTGCCTGCATTTGACTGTCGCCTGCTTTATTTATAATGAATGAATTTGTGAAAAATAAACCGTTTGAAAATGAATTCAGTACAGTGATGTAGAAATTATTTGATGGTAAATACGAATGTTTCTAAATTAAAAATTCCTTTATCTAATTTTTCAATGTTTTTCAGCTCAAGCCGGTGCAAGTTTCAGAATGCATTCTGCCGTATTTCAGTCTGTGAATTTCTTCACAAAATCTGCACGTATCAAGACAAAGTCGAATCCACATCGTCAGTTGCCCGATTAAGAGTCAAAATTCGTTTTCTATGGCTCCGAGCCCTCGGCTATTGTCTTCTTCCTTAGAAATGTGTACAGAATTACACCATTAACAGTAAAATTTTCACTCGATATATGGGAACCAGTATCACAACTTGAGTGTATTATTCGCATACACAGTATCAATAAAAATATGCTAGAGTAGGGTAAAAATTTACAATTCTTTACTGCATTAGTTTCCAAACTTTATGTTAAACATTACTGTATAACACCTGTTACGTAAGTTTTGGGAAAAATATAGAAGGGTATTATTTTAAATTTCAGAGAACTTTATTAAGTAAATATAACATAACAATCACCAATAAATCTTAGACTTTAACATATGGTTGCTATATTGCTGCTAAGGGGCCTCTATTTTCAATAAGACGTAATTTTTGTCTTCATGTCGCATCAGGGTTTGGACGCTTTCTAAGTCTACTTCTCTAATTTTTTGAAGAATACTTTGCCGCAATTGTTGTGCACTTTGGGCTTTTGGGCTTCCCAACCATTATCACACCTTTCTTGCCATTAGAGCCCAAAAATTTTCAATTGGCCTTGCCTGAGGGACATTTGGAGGGTTATCATTTCTGGGGACACATGGCACATGGTGGGCTTCTAACCAGTTTAGCGTATATCTGGCATAATGCGATGTTGCAAGGTCAGGCCAAAACTTGTAATCATCATTAGCATGATCCTGATTAATAAAAATAATTAATTTTGATAGGCAACTTCGGATGTATACTTCAGCATTCACTGCCTGGCCTCTTACATGGCCTATTTAGGGCCTAGATATGCCCGGCTTAGAAATGCCGCACCACACCAAAATTTTGCCAGAAAATTTTGCTTTCTTTTTGTATCTTTCATTAACGGGAGTGTTTTCAATATTATCCATATAGAAGCCTGCATTTCTAGGAAGTTCTGCATGGTCAAAGATAAAATATTTCTCGTCGTCTATGATTATGATCCGGTTGTGAGCGAAATGACGTCTTGAAGCTCGGCAACAACCAGGGATTCTGGCCAATTGTGCGGGAGTATACTTGGGGCATTTCTTGCGTTTTCTGTATTTTAAGCCTGTTCTTGCAATGTAACGAGAAATTGTAGCATTTGAAATGCGGAAACGACGGGAAAGCTTGCGGGTAGATACTCCAATGGTGTTTCTGGAACGGTTGACTAGTGTGTTGAATTGAACTTCAGTTAACGCACGTAGTCGCCCTTTTTTTGGTAGGTTTATGCATGGAATTCTCTCTTCGCATTCCCGAATTGTCCGATATGTGGTACTTTTTGAAATATTTTGTCCGCGAAGCAAGTTTACTATATCCCGTCTAGGCAGCTGTCCAACCAGGTTGCAGATGGACTTCCGCAAATCTAGCTTATACGCCATATCACAAATGACAAACGAAAATGTGAAATGTTAAACAAATTGACATAACCCCTAGCAACATGTTTCGCCATAGTTGACTAATTATTATGTCACAGAGAGCATTTAAAAATTTTTCCAAAACTTATGTAACAGGTGTTTTTTTGTCCATTTTTACTAAATAAATTGCAAAAATTTCCTAAATGAAATAATATTTAATTCAAAAATTGTTGAACTAAATATTATTTCATTTAGGAAATTTATATAACATGTTTACATTTTGTCTATAAAATGAATTTACACAATTTATGGTAACACATTTGTGTTACACGATTCTTTAAAAAAGTAATATTTTAAAACAAACATTCTACGAACAAATGTGAACTTTTTATATTTAAATTCTACGATTTTGTTAACAAATACCATTGTTTTTTCTCTGTATACAAAGCTTTGCTTGAATTATCAAAAAAAATATATTAAGCGGAATATAACCAAAGGTGTTTGGGCTTTTGGGCTTTTGTGGCAAAATTAAATATATTTTGCCATATTTACTACAACAAAAAAAATATATTCCTAATAACCTATAGATTAAAAGATTTATTTCTTTCAGTACAATAATAATAAGTGAAATCATTCGGGTTTTACTGCTTGGCTTTGTGTAACGACGCTTCCAAGAGACCCACATTCTATTATAAAGTGGATATTTGTTTAAGTGAAACCAGACAAGAATAAGATTGGACGAGCCACTGTAAACTAGCTTTTACGGGTTAGAATTTATTTTATCGCAAGGCTGTGTCGTCCTTTCCGCTTCACATGTGAGGTACAAATTCAGAGTTAACAATTTGGACTTAACTTGTTCAATTCTCTATTCTTATTTCACTTCTTATCTTACTCTAAATGAATCAAATCGAAAGCATCATATCAATACAGGGTGTAAACGTATTTTTAATACGGTTTATAACTGCTGCTCATAAAAGTGTAGCAATTTACATCAATAAAATAATGTATCGTAATCAACAATAATTACATTATGATACTATTTAGACAAGATTCTCCAAAAATACTTTTAGAATGTGACCTTTATTGAATTAATTGTTATCTAATTTTTACTTATTGTAAGTTAATTAATATTATTATGTAAGATTTATTTTGTCAAAAACATTTCTGTTACTTAAATACTAATAAAAATTAGAATGTAAATGTTTCTTCATTATTTTTGTATTGCTTACGTTTCGGTAATTGCTCATCTACGTATTCTTTCGTACGAAAGTCGTAACTGACCTGCCTCAACGTTTATTGTATTACATCTACGGGTTTACTGCTCTATCATTCCTTGCAAATAACAGTAAAGTTCGCTAAACTGGGGCATTTAAAATAAATCCGGCGCTTCTCAAACTTTTTTTGAAAGAACGTAGATTTTCCGAAGTTATTTATTCGATTACACACTGTACGTATGGGTGACTAAACTTTAGTGATTAATTAACTTTAGTATTAAACGTAACATCGTTCATTAATATCTGTCTTCAACTTGTACGGTCATGGGAAGTGATAAAAATAATTATGCCGAATTTAATCAGATAAGACTTATGTAAAATAGCAATTACGTCAGTCTTCTAACGCCTTTAATAAATATATTACAGGGGCAGAAACGCAACGGTGATAAATTTGTGGAACGCACGCAAAAAACAATAATAAATTGCTTTCTTTTGGGAAGGAGGTCATCAGTTAAACAGAAATAGAATTAATTATAGAAATGAACACGCTTAAATACGTTTATCAGAAATATTCCGGCCCTATCGTTCTGACAGGGGATATGTTAATTAACTCGAGACATGTTAAGCTCGGAATGTAGCCGGGGCGAATCGAAATGCAAGATAACTAGAGGAATATTCGAGAGATGTATGAATTTAAGAAGAACATTTGACAAAAGTACAATGGAAGTCAATTTTTAAGCGCTTTTGAATCCGACATAAATTGTGCATCGATTAAGTGGAAATCGACGCCCTCTCTGTGCGTCTCCTTCTCGCTCATCGTTCGTTTATGGCGAAGGGAAACCCGGTAACTCCGAATAAGCAGCGGCCATCTCATAAACTATATATTCGGTAGCTGGTGAAATATCAAAAGACAGCTTGGAAAGCTTTGACAGTGTGCGGCGAGGTGTGATATTGTACGGGCCGATCTCGGATCGAAAGTTCGGTCGCCTATGAAATGTTACATTTTTCCCGTGTGCGGCACGAAAGCCGGCGGACTTATTGAAAACAATACTGTGTTAACCGCTTTTTTCAACTTCAATTTTTTATAGTCATTTAAAAACCGAAACAAAGATCAAAAGTTCCAAATCACACCTCCCCAAAAAACAGTTGGTTCTAAAAGAATTCTTTTTTAGTTAGCAAAATTTAATTTAGTAAAGTCATGCCAGGTTTAAATTCTCCTGCTACAAATACACCAATAAAAAAAAAGACAAATCCCCGAACTCGAAATGGTTAGCTTTATCCCGAAGATATACCTTCAAGTACTCACAGTATTAGTCTTTTTAAAGGATCGTTTATATACTTCACATGAGATTTGCGCGCGGAAAAAGAGGAGCTCTTATCCGTTCCTCTTCGCACCATATTCAACTTTAATTGAAATACTAATTCAGTTTCTTTGTTGACAGCTTTTCTTTTCCTCGGAGAACTATTACGAAATATAGAGCCACACACGTAAATACACCGGGATTGAAGCCGGGAAACGGGTGAGACAAGCAAAAAGAGCGTTGCCTTTCCCGCATTTACAAGCTTTGATAAAATTTAATGAAGTTGAATAAACGCTGAATGGTGCGCTGTAATGGGTAAAGGTTTTTCTCCGTTTTGCCCCAAATGTCGAACATAATGATTACCCTGTAGATACTCTGATTATTTTCTATTAAGAATACAGCTTTGCTCGTGTTAAAATAATAAATATAAATGTGTTAACTGGAAGTGTTAGGATTGATTTATGAGTTTCCCGTTCTTCTTCCTTTACAGGAACGAAATTATATCACGTTTGTTCGTAATATAACGTAGCCAAAAGGGGGGTACTTACCGAGAATTTCCACGGTATGCGTAATTTCTCTTGGTTCCAGCGTTCCGATTTGACAAACGTAATCCCCCGCATCTTGTGGCCCTACCTCTTTGATTTCCAGGCTGTAGCCGTTCACAAGGTTGATCCGGGGATCAGGAGATACCTTCACGCTTCCCGCTGAAAGTACGGCGATGCCCTTCTTCCATGCCAGCACGTAGTGACCTATAATACAGGGAATGCCATTACGAATAAAAAGGAACAACTTCTCCGCTGCCTGCATTTTTATAAAAGCGCTTTGTATTTTTGCGTTGTACCGAATTCGTTAACTCGGGATTAGGACTATGAAATTATCATAGTGAGCTTACTTTCGGTGTCACAACTCTTTTAATACATTGTGCAAATTTCAAGAGATATTTCTTTTCAAAACGAAAACTTTATGCGCTCCAGTAAAATACATGGCGAAGGATGACTTGCGAAAAAGTTCATTTCATCTAGGATGTAATAATTCTTTTACTTCCGTATTATTGATGTGCAGAAAAATTAGTCTTCATTTTATGTCTTTCGCACTTCTTGTACTGACGGCCTAACAAAGAATTGATTAATTCGAATAAAAGTAAATTATGTTGCAGATAAATCTAAACACGCAATTAACTTAATTATCAATCTAACTAAACGTACTTTATACAAGAAGTCGACTTCTTGAAGTTACAGTTATATTTATTAAGGGGTATTTCTGCTCGGGTAATATTTCATTGGCGTAAGTCGCCGACAAAGGTTAGCTGGTGATATTTTAGCGTGTGAATGGACGTCTTCTGCAAATGAAACGAATTAATAAGGGACGCTGCGTCTGACTAACGAAATTAATGGTGGTCCACAAATAAGAGATCGCGCAAATTTAAAAGAATTTAATTAGGCGCATCAGTTTCGTGACAAAACCACACACGGAAGTGAATTGGTCCGGAGACACAAATCACTGGGGGTTGGTTGGTTGGTGGTGTGCTGCACCACACTTTTTATATTTTTTTTTTAAAATCGTCGAATTTTTTCATCATTTAATGCAGCTGACTTAACGTTTTCTTCTTTTTATTTGGGGAAATATTAATAAAATTGGAGATTAACTAAATTTATTACATATAATATTCCTATACAGAGTGTGATCGATTAAATTCACATAAATATTATCAGAAGGACGCACCGTCTTTTATTTGAAAACCTCTGCTCGTTCGTGAGATATACGTTTATCTGTGGGTTTTATAAATATATGGTAAAACAAAAAACAATTAATTGTAAGCTGATTTTTACGTATTGTTAATACAGTTTATAACTGCTGCTCAAAAAAGTTGCAATTTACATCAATAAAAGAAAGCGCTGTAATTTTTGTTAGCTAATCGACATTAATTACATCACGATATTCCACATTTCGCAAGCAATTAATACATTTTCCTTTTTTCTTCGTCCTGAAATCGATCGCCTTTTGTTTTTTGTTTTTACTTTCGCCGTAGAAAATGAAAAATGCACGATAAGCGACCATCTTCTGTCATTTTTGTATCTCATGTTGCAGATATTATCAAATGTACATTAGTGAGTCATCTATTGTATTGCTTTTGACGTAGAATTTAACTGCGAAAGGCGATCATTGACTTTTTTCTTGTTTCTCAAATACAATTGAAAATTATGTTGCAAATAATCGGTCGTCTTTTGTTGTCCTTTCGAAAAAATACAAGAGGCGATCATTGGCTTTCGTTTTTTGGTTCTCTTTCGGCGACGGTGCGAGCGTCCAAATGAAAAACGAAATTATCCGGTAAATAATTCGACCGTCTTTTGCCCTTTTGCGTTTCATAAGAGAAAAATTATTAATTGCTTTGGATAGACGACGAAATTAGAAAGTTTTTGAATAATCAACCGCTTTTTGATTTTTTTTTGCGTGCTAATAACAATAAACTTATCAAAATTATAATCGAGCGTCTTTTGTGTTGCTTTTGATTTTGAAAATAAATGCCAAGAGGCAATCAGCGATTCTCTGGAAAATATAATTGATCCAATTTTTGTTTTGTTTTCTTTTTACATCTCATGACGAAAAGAACTTATCAGACGTGTATAATCGATTGTCTTTTTTTTGCTTTTGACGCAGAGAGCGGGATATTTCATTGGTCGAAATGAAAATCAAAAGTTCAGTGGTAAATAATCGCTCTTCTTTTGTTTAGTTTCTTTCATGTCTTGTGCTAAAGAATTTTTCAAACGTATAATCGATTTTGTTTTTTGTTTTTCACTTTTATTGCATCGGCGTAAACAAGAGGAAATGCAGAAGACAATCGACATTATTCCGTTTTTTTATCTCTGGCGTCGAAATGAAATTCGAAAGTTCTTACTAAGTAATCGTTTTTGCTTGTTTTGCCCGCGTCCAATTACGATGAATTTATCAAAGGTACAATCGATCGTGTTTTCTTTTACTTTTGACGTCGAGAATAAATGCGAAAGGCGATCGTCGACTCTCTAAAAAATAATCGACTGATTGTTTGTTTGCTTTTTACTTTTTGGCGTTTCATGATGAACAACTTATAATCGAATGTCGCTTTCTGTTTTGTTTTTGACGTAGAGAGTGGAATGTGCAAAAGAAGCTTGGCTTCGTTCGTTTCTCATTGGAGCGTCGTCGAAATGAAGAAAATCGAAAATTATCTGGTACATTATCGACCTTCTTTTGTTTTTATCCTCTTTTGTGTCTAACTCGGAAGGATTGCTGAAACGTATAATAAATCGTCTTTTGTTTTTTCTCCTTTTTTTTATTGCCTTGATGTAGACAACAGGAAATGCAAAAGGCAATCGGGATACATCAGTTTTTCTTTTCTGGTGTTGAAATGAAATTCGAAGGTTGTTCTTAAATAATCGACCGTACAATCACGATGAATTTATGAAAGGTATAATCGATCGTCTTTTATTTTGCTTTTGAAACATATAGAGAATAAATGCGATCATCGATTCTTTGGAAAATAATCGATCTATTTATTTTTTCTTTTTGGCGTCTCACGATGAAGAACTTATCGAGTGTGTATAATTGTCTTTTGTTTTCATTTTTGTTTTTGACATAGGGAACGGGCTTTCGTCCGTTTCTCATAGGATGTCGTCGAAATGAAAAAAAAAATCGAATATTCTCGAGTAAATAGTCGAAATTTTTTGTGTTTCTTATCTTTTGTGTCTAATGCTAAAGAATTTTTGTAAAGTATAATCGATCGCCTTTTGTTTTTTGTTCCTTTTTATATTGCTCCGGTGCGTGGCGTAGGAAATAGGAAATGCAGAAGGCAATCGACATTCATCCGTTTTTCCCTCTCTGGCGTCGAAGTGAAATTCAAAAATTCTTTCTAAATAATCATAACAATTGTTCTCGTTTTTTTTTGCGCGTCTAATGACGATGAATTTATCAAAGTTATAAAATCGACCGTCTTTTATTTTGATTTTGACTTTGAAAATAAATGCAAAAAGTGATCGATTTCTTTGGGTCTCATGTTGAAAAACTTATCAAGTGTATACAATCGATTGTCTTTTGTTTCTGCTAGTAGAGAACGGACGAGACATGCAAAAGAAGCTTGGCTTTCGTTTGTTTTTCATTGGGGCGTCGTCGAAATGAAGAAAATTGAAAGTTCTCTGGTAAAAGAATCGACAAAAAGAAAATGCATTAAATACTACTTTGAATTAATATCATATTAATCTGCACGATCTTTCGGAATTTTACTTATGTAGTTTGAAAATAATAAAGTAATATATGTATATATAGCATAATAGGCCCACTTCTTTCAATTTGGACCTATTTTTATCTGTTACCATCCAGTTCTTGATTCTCATACTCCTCAAATCGCTCTCCACTTGATGACTCCATTCTATCCTTGGCCTTCCTTTTTCTCTATTGCAGACTATTCCACGGTTTATTGCTTTGAAATGTATTGCTTAGTTGCTTTTTCTCCGAATATATTCTATCTATCTAATTCTTTATGTTTTAATTATTTTTGGGTTCATTTTACTCTTGATGCAGTTTCCTGTTACAAATTTCTTGTATCTTCTTCGCCCCTAATGCCTTTCTTAGCTTTTTCCTCTCCCTTATTTCCAAACTACTTACCGATGCTTGAGTTAATGCCCTTGTTTCATGTGCCGTAGTTGCCGTTGGCCTGGCCTCTCCCTTACTGATGCTTGACTTAATGCCTTTGTTTCATATGGCGTAGTTACTCTTCTACTCTTTCGATCTCCACTCTTTTCAATTTCTCTCTTTCATAAACTTCTACCAATAGGTTATTTATTCATCCTTTCCTATTTCCATTTCTAACCCTACTTTTCTTGCTACCTTCTAAAACTGCTTAAAAATAAACATAGATTTTTCCGGAGTTATTATTGTCTTTTGCCCCACACGTATGTCAGAACTTCTTTTCTTGTGTTAATAGAAGTTACAGTAAGAAAACTTGTTCGATTACACACTGTATATGCCATTAAAAGTTGATGGCAGTTTTATATGAACTTACCAGTAAAAATTAGTAGTGATCATTATAATAACGAATAAAATAACATTACTATTACATTTACCTTGTCTACCTACATTATGCTGAGATGCTTGACTGAGTGGGTAAATCAATCAGAATGGTGAATCAGTGTTAATAATTTAGACTCTGGACATGTTAGGTAGATTGTTCCGTAAATTTGTATCCGACAGTTGGCAGCTGAGATGGAGGACCGTTGATGGTGTCAATCGATATATCGACAATTCATTAAATTAACACTGTTGGCTGTGTACTTTTGTGTGTATTTTTATTTTTATTTCTTTTAATGTTTTTTTTTTTGTATGGTGAGACACCTTTTTTGGGTTATCTAATGACATGTATAAAATTACAACAGAATTTTGTCGAATGCTGAAAGAACAAAAAAGAAACCAAATGAATATAAAAATTTTAATAGTCGCCAGTGCAATAAGTACCAAAAACATTAAGTAATAAGAACCTCGTCCAATTTAAAAGGACGCTTGTGGCGACCGTAATTGCTGGGCTACACAATCTTTTATTTTCAGCGTTAGAATAAAATTAATGATGCAGCGTTATTCCCAAAAGCAAAGTAGACGAGGCATTCGAAATCAGCGCCCGGGTCCTCCGAGAGATAGGAGCAATTGCGAACTGGAAATAACTAGAATATCCTGAATAAAATATAGAGTTCCGCTCAGTCGGTAAGTGAGATAATAATCCGATGGCTCAGTCGACCCACTTCCGTCGGAGCTTGGTGATCGATACTCACCGATTGTACCCCCGTATACCTTGGATAAAATGCGGCCCCCCCTGCGTGTACAGATTTCGCGTGTTAGGAAATGATACCCTAAAGGGTTTTCGTCACTAGCCTAGGCGAAACATCTGCCTGACGCGGAAACGCGAGGCTCTACACACCCTCTCGGATAATCGGTGAACTGATAAAGATACACGTGGGGTTCCCCAGGGAGACTTCAAGAGCGCGTTTTCCAAGTCCAAAGTAAACATTAGAACTTACTCGCATAATTTAATTAAGATACCGAAAACTGACAACTTGAAACACTCTCTAAGCTATTATCATCTACTTCATTTTCAAATTTGTTTCCAAGAAAATTATGACTGGGTTTCTTCACACATTGGATGAATATTAATGTATGCATTTCTGTATCATTTAGAATAATGGTAGCTTAATTAGCGTGCTTTCACACAAGTAGAATATAAATCTTCTAGAATTTTATGACTTTAATTTTACTGGAGTAGAAAATAAGGCATCAACGGTGGTGAACAATTATATTCATATTTAACCAAAAGAATTTAAATATTTTCATAAAAATACATTATTAATAATGCGATCACTTTTTTTCGATAAAAGTTAATAACGATGTTTAAGCTAAAATATTTTTTTTTATTTGATTAAAAATAAATCGTCTTTTTAATATAGTTTATGATAGGAAGCTCTAGAGTGATTGTATAAACTCTACGTCTACGTTGTTGTCTGTTGTGAGTTTCTATTAAACTGGGGGCTTTTATTCGAAGTCAATTAAATTTTGTTTCGCTTTAAAACATTGGTATGCACGGCCATGAGCTCAATTACAGCGTCGTTGTTGCACTGGCGCTTTAAATTCCCGAGAATATATCCAATAAATCCGTCGGCTAAAAGTTCCTTTCAATAATTGTTAGGAAACAAGAAGAAAACATCGAAGTTTAAAACGTGTGAAAACTCGAGCTAAAGTGAACTGGAAAATCGCGAGCTTTAAGGAATTTAAGCACTTGATTTATTGATTGACTTCTTGGAGTGCTCCCGGACTAAAAAGATTATTTGGATAGCAAATTTGACGACTTAGCATTTGAATAACAAAGATCCTTTTACGGCCCCGGAATTTATTTTGACGATAATTTCGATTATACAATTGCAGCCGAGCGATTTCGCCCGAGTGTTATTACACGAATTGTGTTTCTGTCGGTGAAATGTTATTCAGAATTTCAAAATCAATTTCATACAAACGTCAAGATGCGAGATGTGAGTTGTGATTTAGTTTCTCAATCCGAAATAAAAGATATGACCTTTTCGAGATACATAAGCGCTTTTATAGTTTACATTCCAAGTTAGATTACGTTTGAGAAGTTCAGATCGAAATGTTATGATAAATTTTTGGCAAAAAAGGCCAGTGCAATAGATTTACTTTGAAATGTTCAACTCCGATTATCTGTATTTTCTTCAAATCACATATTTGTACAGGATTTCGTATTTTAAATTTATTGTAGTATTGACAGCACAAAAGAATGATGAATACGAGTTTGTACCATATAAATGTTCTGTTGTATTGTAGATGTAGGTAATTAATTTCCTTCAAATGAAATGAAAATGGAAAACACTTAGAGGATTAGAATGTGACTGTAATCACACAAATATTACTTTTTTTATACCTACTTACACTGAGTTTGTTAAGGAAGTGCGTTGCAAAAAGCCTGTATAAATAATTTTGTAAAACAAGGAATTTTTTTTTAATAAAGATATTTCCGTGGTGTTTTGTGTCGATATTAAGGAAATAATTAAAAGTCAATGTGACGTTGCGTCTGGCATCAACTCTATTTAAACACGGAAACTTTTTTAATTATAAACTCCGAAACTAATTTGATAGAGAGGTAACGTTGTTCCGGGGCGAAATTAGGGCAGGTAATATAGCCCTCAAGTGTTTTCAAAACACTAACATAATTTATTGCGTTAGGCATTCATTTATGCGAAAATTTCGGGCGTCCGAATTATTTATATTTGCAAAGTAGCTGCGTAAATATATTTTATTTTGCGAGTCGCCTCGCGCTTTGTATCGAGTTAAGGAGTTTAAAGGGAAAGGCAAATACTTAAAGCGAAAGCGCTCCGGGCCCTTTATGAATTATAAAGTCATTTGTGCGAGTTTTATTTAGACGGCGATAAAAACTGATTCGGGGATTTCTTTCTTTTTTGATTTCTGCCCTTTCTTGCATAAAATGGAGTTATTAAATTCTGCTGTAAAATGCAAATTGCATACGTACTGGACATACCTACAGTTTGAAACTTTTCATTGCTAAAAATAAACTATAAGCTATTTACGATTTCTTTGCATTCAGAGTAGGCCGGGTTAGGGTGACATTTTCGTTGGTACCATAAAAAAATATACTTGCCAGAAATTTGATTGATGGTCGTTTTTAATTTTGTGGTTACGTTTTTGAAAACTGCCACTGCCAATGTTGCCAGTTCAATTGTCCTGCACTATTCCATGAAAACGAGAAATATCGTCTCGAACAAACGTTTAATGATTAATTATTTTTTTCATTGAGAAAGTTTGGGGTGAGGTGTGTTGTTTGCGTGTTCTTAGTCAACAATTGTGCCACAGAGCGAAGAAGTGTTTCTTTATTAACAAATGTGACCCCAGATATGTTAATAAACAATAATGACAGAATGTTTGTTTGTGTTTTCATAGAATCTTGTGCACGGTGGTGTTGCTAAATGAATCTTGCTACTTGTGCAGCGGGTGGAGAGGTGTATCGGTTTGTGCAACCCGTGAGGATGGCTTGTTCAGCCAGGAGTTTTTTTTCGGACTTGTTAAGACCGAAGAACTGTCGTTCTCAGGCCCTGGATGGTCTCATTATAAGGCTCGCGGCCATTTTCGCCTCGCTGACGCAGAAGGGGTGAATATTCGAGGCCGGGATGAATTTCTGAAGGGGATTCGAGTTTTGTGCCTGGCAATGGTGTAGAGGTGCGCTGCAGGTGGCGCAAACGCATTATATAAAGGAGTATTTAAATAACAGGATTTTCTTGCTGTTGCCGGTGTCTCAGAACCTTTTTGCATGGCCATATTTATATAAAATATCTTATCATTTTTCCCGAGAAGACCATAAACTAGATTTCATTTAAAATTCTGTCTACTTTCACTACCTCCTCCAATACGCACACCATCAGATTCTTCTGCTAACACTAGAATTCTGCAAATCTGTATATATTTGTGCATATTCGTGGCTATTAGTTTTGACTGCTAAAAGGATCGTCGCAGTCTATTTATAAGTTTTACAGATATGCATGCGTTTTCTATACTATAAAATTTTGATGCCAAATTAAATGTTCCCTCTTCCCCTTCCATTGATTCCATAGAAGAATCTGATTCATTATCAATTTCTGATTCTGAATCAGATTCTCCTAATGTAATAATGAAAGGAGGAATATTTTCAAACGAAAAATTTCCCATATGTTTCGTCCAGTCTTCCGAAATTAATTTTTCACAATGATTACAAAAATTTTGCCACATGTCGGGGGTACATTTTGAAAGAGCCTCACACTACAAATTTGCAACCCTATCTTTCGATATTGGTTGCGAATTTATCTGCCTATTGTAAAAGCCTTTGCCCTGCCCCCATGCAATCTCAATAAGATTGTATTGACAATGGTATGGAGGCAATCTAAGAACTTCATAACCGTGCTCCTTCAAAATTACGTCAGTCGTATCGTTTTGTTGTTCCGTCTATTTTAAAAGGCTTAATTAATTCCCATAATTGTTTTTTTTGTAATTTTGCCCTCAATTTCGACGTTGTGTTTAACCAACCACTCCTGTATTTGACTTTTTTACAGGAAAATGTGGGTGGTTTGTCCAACTGCACCGAGTGATACGGTGCATTGTCCATCACCACCACACATTTTCGTTGCAATTTGCCTAGTGCAGGAATAAGCTGATTAACCACCCAATTTTGAAAAGTTTCTGCATTCATATTTTTATGGTAGTTTCTGTCATTGTTCGTCGAGTCAAGTAACAAGTCACACTCTTCCAAAAAACCAAGTTTTGCTCCCGCATGCAAAATTGTAAAAAGTTTCCCTTCACTTTTAATTTTGGCTGGGTTACTTTTCAAATCTGTTTCGTCTATCCATCGACGAACCGCAGACCCATTTTGGTGGATCTACGTTTCATCGAGGCACACGAATATTATGTTTTCACTAGAATTTTGAAACTGCAAGAATTTGCTCAAAAAAGAAATTTTCGATGCAACGACGTGTTTTTGTTCACATAAAATTTTGCGTCCGTTAACCATTTTTTTGTAACCGATAGAATTCATAATTTTGAATAAAGTTGTTCTTCCCCCTTTAAATTCCAGTGTCGCGAGCGTCTCTAAGTAATTTAGTTATTTGTTTTAAGTTACTTTGATCATGGCAACATAGTCAATACAGCTGATGTAACAATATCATAATTTTTTTCACGTTAGATTTGGACTACCTTCAAAATACATGCACGTAACATAACGGAAAAAAAAATATGGCCTACTAGAATGCAAAAAGATCGTGAATGGGATATACGTGGCTATAAGGAAATCGGATTTAATGAGTGAATAATCGTGCTTTTCCGCAACACTACAATTTCCCAGCCGTGAAGAAATTAAACGTCAGAAGTAAAAGCTCGCCCTATTTGTAATAATAAAACCGATTCGCTTCGGCACGTTCATAAGTTCCTCTGTATTTCTCCGCCAGTATGCTTTATGATAAATGTTTAACATAGTGAGGGAAAGCTTTTTCGTGTTACTTTCCTTGCCCGTTTTTTATGCTCCTCCATTGCTCATAAGTTTTATTATTTTCCATCTTATTTCCTTCGGGCAGAAGTCATACCTGTTTTATTGCAAGGATTGTTGGCACACATATTATCTTTCCTTTAAGTGCATCACGCGAGAATTTATCACAAAGGCACAGTTTAATGCACGCTAAAAGCAAGTACAATCGGCTTTAGTAATTAATAGTTACGTGGGTGAATAGCAAGTTTTTATGCGGTTAGATACAAGGTAAATCAGTCTTTGTTAGTTCTAGACTGTGTATAACAACAGGAAATTTCTGTTCGTGACACCCTATTACACAATAATTATTGGTGGAACTACACCTTGCAACAGCTTCGAGAATGTTGAGAACATTGAGTTGCCATGTCAGCAATTTACTGTTGATTAAGTATTAACAAGGTGAACACTGAACAAATGAAATGCAAATCACTAATTATTTTATAATCTAAGGACTATAGGATTCAGAATTATTATTTTTCTGGAAATTATTATTTTTCTGTTCTAATTAATGTGTATTAATTATTCTCGTTAGCAGTAAGTACATACATGCAAATCTCATTACAATATCGGGCTAACTAATATAGTTTCTTTGTTATTTACATAAAAAAACCTGAAACATATACAGCAATAAAATCAAAGTCATTAACATATTTTTTTCTCGTCCGAATGAAAAGCTTTCGTGACTGAAACGAACATGCAATAAAACAGTTGGCAACTTGTAGAAAGGTATTTACAAGATACAAATAAATTTTTTGGATAAACTTCAGAAGTCTTAAAATAAATTATCTACAAAACTTATTAGATTAAGGGAAAAGTATGAAGTTGATTTTTGTATAAAAAAAGCTTACTGTTAAGCCCTGTACCTTTAAGTCTATGAAAAAATATATATAGTATAGAAAAATGAAGCGAAGTTTTCTGTATAATTTAATAATGGAAACTAGTAGAGAAAAACTCGAAGGCACATTACCTTAAAAAGTTAACACGAACAGCAAAAGCACTGTCGCCATCACACGTCCAGAATCGGGAGCCCAACTCCAGTAAATTTTCATAAAAATATTAAACTTTTTTCCGCAAGGTCTTAACTTAAAACCGTATCAAAGTTTCTAATGAAAGTTCCGGGAACTGTTGTTTATGTATTTTCCGACAATTACCGTCCTGGGATAACTCATTACGTGATTTTGTAGACTCTTCAGATTTTAAAAGTTTTGCGCCGAGCTGCTGCTCTTTATGATTATATGAAATACAGGGACCTTCTTTCAAATTAGTTATCTTATGACTACATACGTTAAACACTCACCCAATTCGTACATCAAACAATAAACATGAATAATATTGTATTTTATAGTAAGTTATAGGATCTAGAAGCAGTTCAGGGAATTAAAAATAATGCCTTAGTTTCAGATGAATTTTTTGATACAGAAGAATTTTATATAGAAGAATGCAGACACATTTGCTTTGATATAGAAGAATACAGGCACATTTGTTACTGTCATTGCAGCTGTTGTTACAGATTAGATAAATCAAAATTATATATAAAACTGAGAATAGTCTTTCTCCTTCAGAGCTGGAAATGAAGTGTTAGTTCTCCTTTCTTTTAGCCAACATGACATTCAGTAAGTGTAAAATTGAAAGCTTCCAATGTATCCGTGTCACTATTTTTCTTCTGTCAACGTTTCGTTTTTTGTTTTAGGAAAACTTCTTCAGGATTAACGCTGCTGTTCTTATTTTTAGTTAGTCTCGGTGTTATTGCTTCGTTGATACTGGAAGCCAAGTTAAAGGTTTGACAAATATATGTTCTAAAATCTCGCATGGAAAAATGGTAACATTGAATAATTTCTAGCCAATGAAAGATCATCGTGGCAACCCGGACGCCCCGAAAACTCCCCTCGAAAGCTTGAAATTATCGATCGACGAAAATATCGCGTGATCGATGACCTTTGCATTTATTGGATGGAGCTGACTTCATTTGCGATTTCTCTGCGTCAATCCGCTTCGCTTTGATGGGAAGCGCGTTTTATATCGTTCATCCTCGTATGTTGCAAATTGTTCGAGTTTTTGTTCGAGAAATTAGAAGAACTGATCTACGACTTCGTCGGAACCTTTTGAAATACCGCTAGACCAATTTTACATATCTTTTTTATCTTACCAAGCTTTAGAATGAGATAAAATCCAGGTACCAGGCATTAACGGTTGGCGCCATCTTGATAACTAATTTCGAATTTCTCCTTTCATTCAGGCCCCTATTGAGGTGTACATTATTCGTGTATATTTCGAGTACATTTTCTCTGTACGTTTTGGTATCCCATCCGTGAAGTACCCATTTCCGTCTTTGGTTGATTATTCAACAAGAGGCGCTGCCTCAGTTACCAACTTCGCTCCAGTTGTCGTTTATCAGAACTGACAGCTCACCACGACTTCCCTGACACTTCGAAGGCCATGAGTTTGTATCGTTCTAAATTTTATTTTATCGACACGACGCGAGGATGTATTTTACCAGAGGAACGACTTTTCTCTCGTTTGTAAGATAAATAGCACGTTAGCACGAACAAGTAAGCTTGAACAGAGATTTCGATGTAGCAACTAATGGAATGCTCGAGCGGCAAGGTGGGGGAGGTCGAAATCCCAATTCAAACTCACTTGTTCGTGCTAACGGAAATGACGTTTATCTATCTGATCTGAGGTAAGATTTGTGGTAAAAGAAAAGCACCTAATCTCGCTGTGTTTTAATACATTTACATTAAAGCATTTGTTATTTAATTTAGTTGCTGTGTTTTGGTGTGCGTATCCCTCAGCATGCGAGTGAGTAAGATTAAAATCTCCTGGATTTTGCGAATGACCATCTGCGGAATCGCCGTCGAGGTTATTACGAATCAACTGGGTTTATATTTCACACTGGTGCTTTTTATTAGCATCTAAATTACCCACCCCTATCTCACTGTTGCTAGTCGAGAGGAAAGCTGGTGAAAGAAACTGCGCAGACTTGTTACCAGGTCAAAGTAAGTAACAGAAGTATTTATTATTAAAGTCTGGTGGTAACAATACAAACTCTGTTTCTTTAAGAAACCTTAGTGAAATGCACTGACTAATTCAAATTTTGAAAGCTACGATTAAGTGTCCTTCTGAATAAGTGATTATGGCAAACATCTTATATGTTTTTCTTAAGTTCCTCTTGTTTTTTCTGTGTTCTTTGCCTAGATTAAAAATACTCGTATTTGAAATGATCGTCAAGCGTCAGGAATACAAACAAACTGTTATTCGTGTCGATCCATGGTAAAGGGATAATGTCAAGCGTGAGTTAAGAATAGTCAAAATGACGAAAGGAAGAAGTGAAACCCAAAACAAGCAAGATTTTTGGCTTTAAGAGATCGACTTTCAATGGATAATTTGGTGAAGAAGATCGCCCGATAATCCTTCCAAATGATCTACTACAGAATGAGATCTTAAAATGTCATTAGTTGGCCGTATCTTGACTACTGACTATTTAAGGAAGCATTGACTGATGTCAGAAAAGACCCGAATAACTAGCGGACATGAAATGGTCCTCAACGACGAATTTTAATTCGATTTAAAAATCAATGTCGTCGGAGATTGCAAACAAAGTCATGTCCCTCATTTTTCATTTTCATTGGGGACGCTCTTGCTTGTAGTAGTAGCAAGTAGGCTTTAAGATCAATTTTCAATCATCAACAGGCAATGGATAATTTGGTGAAGAAGATCGCTTAATGATCCTTCAAATGAAATACAAGATCTTTTGATTTACTGCTGACTATTTAAGGGAGTACTTAGCTTGATATAAGAAAAGACCCGATGGAATATCGAGCTACATGAAGTGGTCCTCAGCAACGAATTTTAATTCGACATAAAAAGGAATCTCATAAGCGGTTACAAACAAACCCATGATTCTCACTATTCTCTTGAAAGACGTATGTATTGAATAATTGGGAACTCCATTGCCTGTAGCAATAGCAAGTAGGCTTTAAGAGATCGACTCTCAATCATCACCGGACAGTGGATAATTTGGTGAAGAAGATCGCTCGATAATCCTTTCAAATGACCTACTACAGAAATTGATCTTATAATGAGTTTGCAAATAAAGTCACGTCCCTCACTTTTCTCTTTAGAGACATATTTACTAATAATTTGGGACGCTCTTGCCTGTAGGATAGCAAGGCTTTAAGAAATCGACTTTCAATCATCACCGGAGAATGGATAATTTGAAGAAGATCGCCCGATTTTTTTTTTTTTTCCTTCATGACCAGAACCCGTCCGCAAAGAATGCACCGGAGGCACTGCAGCCATTTAGGCTTATTGTGCTCGCCCTGGTTCTCTTACCGCAACCATTCAGTGAGGCATGTTCCCTGCACCAGCTGGTACACGTTTTTCACTGATTGCGTATTGAAATCTTCGGGAACTATCATGAGATGTCCGAATATACGCCGTCTGCGATTTGCCAGCGCATCACATCTACACAAAATGTGCATTGCCGTCTCCGGTTCTCCATTGCAGAGTCTGCAATTTAGATCCCCATTGAATTTGCCGATCCTCCACAGATGCTCCTTAACAGTCAGGTGTCCTGTTAACAATCCTGTGGTGATCTTGAGTTGCACCCTGCTTAAAAGCAACAGTTCTGCAGCCCGATAGTCAATAATGACCTACTACAGAATGAGATCTTATAATGACATGAGTTGGCTGCATCTTGTGTTTTTAATTCACCGATAACTATTTAAGGGAGCAAGTAAAGGCCCGCTGGTAGTTCGAGTGACATGAAGTTGTCCTCAACAACGAATTTTAATTCAATATAAAAAGTTACATCGTCAGGGATTGCAAACAAAGTCACGACCCTCACTTTTCTTTCTAAAGACATATTTACTGAATAATTGGGAACGCTCTAGCCTGTACGATAGCAGGTAGGCTCTAAGAGATCAATTTTCAATCATTACCAGACAATGGATACTTTGGTGAAGATGAGCGCCTGATGATCTTTCAAATGATATACAAGATCTTTTGATTGATTACTATGTAAGGAGGAATTTAACTTAATATAAGAAAAGACCCGACGGAATATCGAGCTGCATGAAAAGGTCCTCAACAACGAATTTTAATTCGACATAAAAACGAATGTCATAAGGGATTGCGAACAAAGTCATGATCCTCACTATTCTCTTGCGAAACCTAGTTACTGAATAATTGGGAACCACCTTGCCTATAGAGGTAGCAAGTAGGCTTTAAGAGATCGACTTTCAATTATAACCAAACAATTGATAATTTGGTGAAGAAGTTCATTCGATAATCCTTTCAAATGACATACCACCGAATAAGGTCTTACACTGATATGAGTTCCCAGGATCTTGTGTTTTTAATTCACTACTGAGTATTTAAGGGAGCATTTAGTTTGATATAAGGAAGGGCTCATTGGAACATCCAGTGACATGAAGTTGTCCTCAACAACGAATTTTAATTCGGAATAAAGTGATTGCAAACGATCCTCACTATTCTCCTGAGAGACGTACTTACTGAATAATTGGGAACCCCATTGCTTATAGGAATAGCAAGTAGGTTTTAAGAAATCGACTTTCAATCATCACTAAACAATTGATAATTTGGCTGAGAAGTTCACTCGATAATCCCTTCAAATGATCTGTCAACGAATAAGGTCTTATAATGACCTGAGCTGGCCGCATCTTGTGTTTTTTGTTCACTACTGAGCATTTAGAATGATGTAAGGAAAAACCCATTGGAACACCGAGCACATGAAGTGGTCCTCAACACCGAATTTTAATACAACATAAAAGAAATGTCATAAGGGATTGTAAACGAAGTCACGACCCTGACATTTATTAAGCAATTGGAAACGTCATTGCCCTTAGGAGTAGGTCTCCTTTAGCGTTTATCAGAAGCAATTTAATAGTTTCAAGAAGTAATGGAAATTTTTTTTCTTCAGATATTCTTGAAAGACATTGACAGCCCCTATATGGCAACGATGTTTTTGAAGACGTTTTCTAGAACACTTGCCGACACACCGTAGGTTTTGAATGCTTTCCTACATGAGGTATAGGTAGCGTCAAAAGACGTTGAAATTCATGTCCGCTAACAACCAATGAATTGTGAAATTACTGGGGCAGGAAAAAGTTCTGCGTTTATTTTTACTTGTTATAATTAAAATTATCAAAATAACGTAGAGAAAATAAAAAATAAATTTGCATACTGCATTGCAGTGCAGTTATGTAACGACATAACTTTATCATTTACAAAATTCCGTTGATTACTTTGGCCAAAATGTGAATGTGCATAACTTTTAATAACCCGGAGACTGAGAGATGCGGTTATCAACTTAATAGGTTCGCGTTTGAAAGTTTGGATTTGTCCCTGTTGTGTTTCGGAGCTGTCCCAACTTTTCGCCTATTAAACTCGACGTCACGTCACCCCTATATTGTTACGCTCAACTAGTTTTTGATTTAAACAAACTTCCAAAGAGTCGTCTGCCCCGTGATAGGGAAATTTATAGCCCTCATTGTTGTTCTTTCCGAACTTATTTATAAGACCTGCCGCCTGCCAGAGCTTTTCGGCGTGCACACAAACAGCACTTGAACTCTCGCGAGCGCAATTCAAGCCAGATCTAATTATGGTTATTACGTACAATTAAGACGCTATTGTTTTCCAAGTGTAATCGGATTTAAATAGATTTTATTAAAAATGAAGAACGCGTTATAATATATTTGTAACGCTCAACCCCTTGACAATTAATGACTTTCGCTACACATTAGTACATTTGAAAGTAATTTTTCATTTGTTTTCTTTTTCATTAAAACAAATCAGTGTGGCAACTGTAAAACCGGAAGAAAAAAACAAATTTATTCTTTTACGAGTTTGTATGCAGCGAGCTATTACGTTTGTAATTGCTTGCCAAGTCGATTTTCTCTTCCACTGCTTCGAGAGGATTCGCTACGAAATTGTCTTTCAATGAAACTTCAATAAATTAGAACGTTGTCTATATAATTACTTATTTCATAAATCGTTTTGTTTCAAAATGGCACAATAACTTTAAAACATATTATCGTAATAAAAATAATTTCAGGAAAATTCTTTTCTTGCTCTTCTGATTACGTTTATTCTAATTAAACGAAAAGTGCCACATCCCTCTTTCGAAACTCAGCATCACACGTGTTGCACAAATGTGCTTCTGGTGAATTATTTGCTTTGAAATTCTTGTCAAGTCAAATGCATTAGCGAATATGACCGACCGGTGGTCTCATAAAAGTTTCGAAGCGCAACGCGAACTTATAACACAATTTAAACAAAATTCACCCCCAGCGAGACGTACAACGTATATAAGGGTGCGGGGCGAATTTACTTTTCGCATTTTGCTAAAAGGAAAACTATCATGTGCATTATTATATCGACATCGCGTTGCATTAACATCTGCGTCACTGTAACCTGTTCGTAGTTGCATGCGATGCAAGTTGCAATTTGACTGTAATGTGCTTTGTGGACGAATTTGATTACGAACTTGTTAATGAATGATGTCGAGTTCGGTCCAGTTATGCAGGGAAGTCAATATAAACATAAAAAAATATGCAGCTTAATAAACTACAATTTAGACTTGGAAATCGTTTGACCAAAAAAGGGTGTCTTTTTCCAGAACTTCTAAAATATATGGATTTGAATTTTATGAACTACTTAGGTCCCATAATAATTTGTTTAGTGTCAGCTGTTATTAAAATATAAATAAAGTGATATCTCATTTTTTGATTGAGTTTAATATCTACGTTGGCGCCTCTGCCTCTTGGCTTTTATTTTTTTCTGGAACGAGATATGTAAGGGGAAACACCTTAAAATGTAAACAAGATGTGTAATAGAAAATTTCCAAGGCGGTAACAAGAAATTCACATCTCCTAAAGCGAAGCTAAATTGAAATATAATTTTCCCTTTGATATAAGGAGCTCATTTTTATGCGTTATACGGACATAACTCATCGCTTTAATTGGAGGTCGGATCCCTTGCTTCTCGTATCTTCCGATCTGGCCCTCCTCTAAGCCACATGCTTGTGGGCCCAAGTTGTTTGCGTTATAATGAACCACATAAATTTATTTCGCGCGGAAGAAAAACTGCGCGGAATATCGTGGCCCCGGGCATAAATTAAATTTAACCCTTTTGGCTGGAAGCGAGCCGAAATCAAAATCGCCTTAGTTCGAGCAAAATCCCCACGAGGATGTAACAATTAGGCCGATTATTTTCTAAGTAATTAAATCGGACTTACCCGGATTTGCAACTTCGCAGGGTAACGTTACGGTTTCTTTATCTGTGACCTTGAATACTTGGCTTGATGTTAAAAATGTCGGCAACGATGCTGGATCGATCTTGATGTTTGCTTCTAGAGATTCTGAAAATAAAATTACACGTGAATATAATACAAAATAGAACAAAATGATTCTCGATTAGATACATTTGGAATTTTTTCACATATAAGTTTTCCTGTGCCGCTCTAATTTTTTTGAATTGGCTAGTGCTGTCAATAAATGTCATAAATCAGTCAAAGTGACAATTATTACAATTTATTGGATTGAATTCTGAATTCTGAATTCTGGATTCTGGATTGGTGAGGGGGCGAATAAGAATTCACATGCACTTAGGCCACAATTGTGCCCTACCCCTATGTTAAGCAGTGTTTGACCGTCAGCGTTCCTTGAGCCATCCAGCCCTTTCGATGAAGCCAAGAACGTCCGACAGAGGGGTATTGCGAATTCCAACCATCTCAGACCAGAACTCCCCTAACATGGGACCTCTGATCGGGGCGAGTACAGGGCAATTACGGAGGATATGCTCAGCTGTTTCTTCCTCTAAGTTACAACCTTTACAAATTGGGCTGTCTGTTAAGCCAATTGGATTGATTTAACAAGTGACTAAAATGTATACCTTGCAAGAAAACACTTTATTGAAGTTTAATTCCAATCTGGACGTGAAGTAAATGGGAAATGGAAATATTTCATTCTTGAGTGAAAAGCATAGTTTCGACTTAGGCTTCCGGACAAAATTGTTGAAGAAACATATATGCTAAATTGTCGAGAGATTCCACAGAACGGGAAACGTGATGAAGGGGAAATCCATTCGAAGGTCGTAAACTGATCAAAATGTCTTCGATAAGTGGAAGAGATCGTTGCAGAAAATCGGCATTCCTGGTTACTTTCAGCAAGATGGAGCAACAGCTCATACCACTTGAGAAAATTGGGAATTTTTTGAAGAGTTTTTCCTGGCCGAGTTGTAAGTACGGAAACTTAGCAAGCAAGATCACCAGACCTCATCCCGTTAGACTTATCCACAATTGGTTTTCTTGAAAATAAGGTTTCAAAAGAAAGAATTAATAATGGGCAAGAGCTAATGACAAATATCACATCAAAATGCAACCAGATAACAACGAATATATTGCAACTTATTTTTAATAACATGAAACGTCGTGTAGATGCCTGCAGCAAAATGGTGGTACTCTCGTTGACTTTCTTTTCAATTTCAATCTCAACTTTGCATGCTTATCATCTTTTCGCAATAAATCACATCTTGAATTTTGATTTACAGGCTGTATCAGAAATACGTGTGTTAATTTTAATACGGAGTGCAATTAGTTAAATGAAATATTTTTTCTATTTGACTTTTTTTATTTAAAGCTTTCTAAATTGATTTAAAATTTGGAACACATTACATATTAAAATCTATACCCGCCTATGGTTAGGACATGTGATAGAAACGAAACATTGCCAAAAAAAGTTACATTGACATAAAAAAGCCAATTGTTGTAATGTTACATTAATTATGATTTAACAGAAGTTGCATTTATAACATGTCGGAGACAAATAATTGTTTATCATTATAGATTTCAATAGCATTAAACACAACAAAGGAAAAGAGTAATTCTAAAAATATTTTAAAAGGATACAATTATTATTACAGGAAGTGTTCAAAATGGACACCATTACTATTTAGGCAACATTGTAGATGTCTATTAAAAGAATCTTTCGCTCAATCAAGCATTGGTCGATTGTTCCTTATGACTGTAGCAGCATCTTAAATATGGTTCCTTAATTGTTCATTAGGTTCAATTGGGACTGCATACACTAGTTACTTCGTAAAGCCCCACAGGAAAAAATCGCAAGGATTAAATTCGGGCGACCTGGCGGGCCACAAAGTTGGGCCACAAGTTCCAACCCACCGTTTTTGAAAATTATTGTTCAGCCAATCTCGGACTATCAGGGCATTGTGACAAGGAGCACCATCACGCAAATACCATAAATTTGCTCTAGTTTCTAAATGCACATCCTGTAGCAAATTGAAAAGAACCTCCCTTAAGAAAGGCAAATATTGTTCATCATTGAGACGAGGTAGTAAAATATGGGATCCAATTAGTTGATCATTTAAAATACCACCCCACACGTCTACGGAAAATTCTTCTTGAAAATTATGTACTCTTATGGCATGTAGGTTTTCATCAGCCCATACATGGGTGTTATGAACATTAAATATCTCTTCTCTGGTAAATCCTGCTTCTTCAGTTGTGAGCAAATAATTTAAAAAATTCGGTTGCCTATTAATTTTTCCAACCATCCAACCAACTTTTTGTACTGCATTTACGAGCAAATTGACAAGGGGCGACACGTAGTCGGCATTTTCTTCGACCTATCCCGTGCTTTTGACTGTCTAAACATTTCGTTTGTGACAAGTTGAATGCACTGGGTATAAGAGGAACAATCCTGGACTGGATCGAATCCTATTTATCTGCGCGCAGACTATGTGTAAAAGTAAAAAATACGTTATCTTCTGAATACGATATAATCTGTGGAGTTCCTCGGGGGTCTGTGCTGGAACCATTAATTTTTTTACTTTTTGTTAATGACTTAACATATTAGTACTTGTTTAAATAGTTCGTACTTCGCTTCACGACAAATGAAAACATGCTCTCAATTAACGAATTAATTCCAGTTTACTACGCCTTGGTCCACAGTAAATTATCATATAACATTATATTATGGGGTAATACCCGTGATAGCCACAGAGTGTTTGTTGCACAAAAACGAATAATTCGTCTATTATTCGACTTAGATTACAGAGAATCTTGTAAGTTCACCTTTAAAGAAAAAGGTATTTTGTCTTTTCCTTCCTTATTTATTTATAAAAGTCTACTATATTTCAACCGAAATAAGGAAACATACTGTAATATATATCAAGTTACTGTATTGTATTAAAAAAAAAAGAGTGAGAATAAATAAAAACATTCTGAGTTAAAAAACGTAATGTCAATTCCATATTAGAAAATGCTTTAATTCCTAGTGCAAATAGGATACACAACATATTGGTGTCAGAAGTGAACAAAGAAACTACAAGACGCAAATATGACAAGCTCAGAAGTATCGCCAGAATTACTGCAAACGTTAACGAATATGCTCGCAAATGCAATCCAAATGTCAAAGAAAACTGCAGGCGGTGGAGACAACTCCGATATGGCAGGTAACATATCGACACATCCAAAACCTCCACCATTTTCAATGAATGCGTACCGTCCGTTGGAAGGAACGACAGTCGAAGACTACTTCAAACGTTTTAATTGGGCACTTCAACTTAGTAGAATACCAGAAATTCAGTATTCAAGTTTCGCTCGTGTTCACATGGGTACAGAATTAAATAACGCCATCAAATTCTTGGTAAGTCCACGTGATCCTGAAGAACTTACATACGAAGAATTACAAACGACGTTAATTAATCACTTTGATCGAACACATAACAAATATGTAGAAAGTATTAAATTCAGAAAAATTACACAACAAAAAGGAGAAACCATTGCAAATTTTGCTCTACGTTTAAAACAAGCCGCTGCTTATTGTGAATTTGGTAATTTCTTAGACAGAATGTTAGTTGAACAATTATTGTATGGACTCGAACTACGTGAAATGTGTGATGAAATAATTGCCAAAAATCCTGAAACATTTAATGAAGCGTACAGAATAGCTCACACCCTTGAAGCAACGCGTAATACAACAAATGAGGTAAAAACTTGTGAATCTACAGTATCCCCAGAAACAACACATAAATTAGGCTATGCTTCCCCGAAAGTAAAACACAATTCGAAATCTGTACGTCTGCAGTCATATCATGGTGAAAGAAAACAACAACGAGAACGATCACAAAGTAGACTAGAAAAAAACAAATCATTCAAGGAAAAATCAAAAACAAATCGAAATACATCTTGTAATGGATGTGGAGGACAACATTCAAGAATTCATTGTCCGTATCATGAATTCAGGTGTCATAACTGCGGGAAAACTGGCCACATCGCAAAAGTTTGCAGATCAGAAAAAAGTAAGTCGCAAAACTACAGCACTGCCCAAATCTTTGAAGAAAATCAACCATCTGAGGAATTCGAAATTGTACATAAGCTTAGTAAAATTCATGAAAGCAGAGCACCAAATAAGTACATCCTCAAGGTAAAAATAGATGGGAAAGAAATTCAAATGGAACTGGATACTGGAGCACCGTGTGGCATAATTAGTGAAAAAACTTTATGTGTCATCAAGCCAAAGTTCACCCTACTAGAAAGTAATAGACAATTTTCGAGTTACACTGGACATTGTGTTAAATGTATTGGACGCTTACCAGTTGACGTTACCATTGGATCTACAACACGAAGACTCAACTTATATGTGGTACAAGGTAACTCGGATACGTTACTAGGTCGAGAATGGATTTTACAATTTGTTAATGAAATCAATTTGAATAAACTCTTTTCAAATCAAGTGAACATGTTTACGTGTAATGAACCTCAGTTGACAGCAGAACAAACTGGATGTTTAAATCAATTACTGACTCGTTATGAAGATATCTTCAGCGACACTGCCGGAAAGCTCACAGGTCCACCTGCAACGCTACATTTAAAAGAAGGAGTGTCACCAGTGTTTGTTAAAGCACGTGAAGTACCTTTAGCACTAAGAGATGTTTACGCAAAAGAAATAGATGCCAAAATCAAGTCCGGATTTTATGAAAAAGTTGACTATTCTGAATGGGCTTCAACAACTCACATTGTCACGAAGAAAAATGGAAAAATAAGAATCACTGGAAATTATAAGCCAACGTTGAATCCAAGAATGATCATCGACGAACATCCGATCCCCAAAATTGAACATTTATTTAATCGTATGAAAGGTACCTCACTTTTCTGTCATTTGGACATCACAGATGCGTATACGCACTTGACAATCGATGAAAAATTTCGTCATGCTTTGACACTTAATACTCCTACGCATGGATTAATTCGCCCAACACGTGCTGTCTATGGAGCTGCAAATATACCAGCAATTTGGCAACGCCGAATGGAAACTGTCTTACATAATTTGCCAAATGTACTTATTTTTTTTGATGATATTTTAGTTTTTGCAGATGGATTCGATAATCTCCTGTTAGCATTGGATACAACACTGCAACGATTGAAATCACATGGCCTACGACTGAACCGTTCGAAATGCATATTTGCAACACCTTCAGTCGAATTTCTCGGGCATAAAATAGACGTTCATGGTTTGCACAAATCGGATAAGCACATTAAAGCTATTCGTGATGCACCACGACCATCATCTCCGGAAGAACTTCAATTATTTTTAGGAAAAGCAACATATTATAGCTCATTCATTTCGAATCTTGCAGAGAGATCCCGACCACTGAGAAATATGTTGACCACGAAACCATTTATATGGACACCGATTGCTAAAGAGGCTTTTAATGACATCAAGACAGCTTTGATATCATCGCAAGTTCTGATGCCTTATGATCCATCACTACCGCTTATTTTGGCAGCAGATGCAAGTAAAACAGGACTGGGTGCAGTTCTATCACATCGATTAAGCAATGGGCAAGAACGACCGATTGCTTACGCTAGTCGTACCATGACTGTAACAGAACAACGATACCCTCAAATAGATAAAGAAGCTCTCGCCATAGTATGGTCTGTACAGAAATTTTTTTATTATTTATATGCTCGTTATTTTACATTAATCACCGATCACAAACCGCTTGCACAAATTTTACATCCAGAAAAATCTCTTCCAATACTGTGTATTAGTCGCATGGCTAACTATGCTGATTATCTCTCACATTTTAATTATGATGTAGTTTTTAAACCAACCCAGCAAAACACAAATGCTGATTACTGCTCTCGAATCTCACATTCAAGATCAAATGAAATTAAAAAAGTCAACACGAAAGTAGAAATCGAAGAAATTGATGAATTCGATCAATTCACTTTACATCAAATTAAACAGTTGCCAGTTCGTGCTGAGATGATAGCTCGTGAAACACGCAAAGATCAACAACTAGGCAAAATAATTCAATTATTAGAAACAGGTAGAAACCTTATACGCGAAAGTTACAAGGCACCAGAAGCCAACTATAAACTTAGCAATAACTGCTTAATGTTTGAACACAGAGTTGTTATTCCAATTACACTAAGACACTTAATTCTTAAAGATCTACATGCAGCACATGTAGGAATTGTTAAAATGAAAGGAATCGCTCGTTCATTTGTATACTGGCCCGGCATTGATGCTGATATCGAACGAGTTGCTAGATCTTGCACTGAATGTGCTCAGCATGCGCATGTTCCTCCTAAATATCACAATCACCATTGGGAATATCCGAAATCTCCATGGGAACGCGTTCATATAGACTATGCAGGTCCTGTCGCTGGTACAATGTTGCTAATCATTGTCGATGCATATAGTAAATGGCTCGAAGTTAAAATTACCAATTCTACAACTACAAATGCTACAATTGAAATTTTAGATCAGTTATTTGCTACTTACGGTGTACCTATTACAGTTGTATCAGATAATGGTCCACAATTTACTGCTCTTGATTTTAAGGAATTTTTAAAAAGTAGTGGTGTAAAATATCACAAATTATCAGCACCATACCATCCAGCAACCAATGGACAAGCAGAACGTTACGTTCAAACGGTGAAGGACGCTCTTAAAGCTATGTCAACAACAAAAGTAACATTACAAAAGAACCTAAATGAATTTCTTCGACAATATAAGAAGGCTCCACATACAACCACTGGAGAAACACCAGCAAAATTATTTTTAGGACGTAATATTCGTACTCGTATTGATCTTACTAGGCCAGAAGATGTCAATACTAAAGTTTCGGAGAAACAGCAAGCTAAATTCCACTCAACATTTCGAGAATTTGAACCTAAACACCAGTATATTTTCTTTCAGGTAATCCACGAATGAATAAATGGATTCCAGGTATCATTATTACGAGACTAGGAGATATCCACTATGATATCGAATACAATGGGAAACATTTTAAAAGACACGTAGACCAAATCAGAGCAAGACAAGACGTTGGAAATAATGAAAAGAGAGATTTCGCAAATGAAACTAGAACTCGCCGAATTCGTTTCCACGAAAACTGCGAAGAACAAATGAACACTTCTCTTGAACATGAGCCACGTACTGAAGCAGCTGTACCTCCGCAGTACACATCTAAACAAGCCACCACAACTCCAAGAATTCTGCGTCGATCAAATCGCCTTCGTCGTCCACCAGACAAATACCAGTCGAACTTTTAAATTCCAAAAAGGAAGGAAAAAATGTAATATATATCAAGTTACTGTATTGTATTAAAAAAAAAAGAGTGAGAATAAATAAAAACATTCTGAGTTAAAAAACGTAATGTCAATTCCATATTAGAAAATGCTTTAATTCCTAGTGCAAATAGAACATACACATACACAACACATACCACAGGCAATCGGACTATCATGGGTATGACACCCGTTCAAAAAACATGTTTCGTATGACAAAACATAAAACAAGCAAATTTGAAAATTCTATCTCACTCCTAGGAATGAAACTCTTCAATAGGCTTCCTAACGTAGTTGCATCTAGCATGTATAATGTATTTAAGAAAAATGTTCGTAAGCTGCTCACTGAGAAGTGTTACTAATCTATAAATGAATACCTTCAGGATAATTTCTACGTTATTTCCTTCTAGACTTTTAGAATTAAGATAGTTTAGTTGACATGTACCTACATCCATGTAAATGGCGCCGTATAAATAAAGATTGAATTGAATTGACAAAATATGCGCCTACGAGCATGATCACCAGGTCGCAAAAACTGAACGCGTTGCACATAGTAGGGACTGTTGGACTTTTAAAATTCGCCATACTGTCGATTGCGACACACCATGCTGAATTGCGAGCCTCCGAGTACTTATATCTGGTCGAGCTGCAACCGCATTCAAAATATTCTCCTCAACATTCAGTACACGACGAGGACGATCTTGGGCTTGAGGTCGAAATGTATGCCTATTAGGTAAAATACGATTAGGGCAAACAGTCTTCCTGCTTCTCCAGCATTTCCACAAGCTTTACCATACACCATGACAATATCTGTTAATTCTTGAATTGAAAAGTTGTGCATTTTTAAGAATGACAACTATCTTAACACCTACCTGTACCTGTACCTGATTGCCATGGTTTCTCGAAAGAAGGTCCATTTCAAATACCAAACGACTCGTTTGCTCAAAGATAGGGGTAAAATAATTATGGAAAAAAATTGACGATTTTTTCGAAATACCATAAAATAAAACTGTTCAACTTGGCGAGTTCTTCTATGGTTTAAAATTAACACACGTATTTCTGATATACCCAGTATATATTCTGATATTATTTCGTAACTAGATGAAAGTCATTTTGTCCACTCTGTAGAATGTAATTGGTAAGAACTGAGTACAAATATAAACGTACTTCAAATGATTCAAAATTGCAAAAATTGTACATTTCAAAATATAAAACGTAAAGAGAAGAAAGGGGGAGAAGAATGCAAGTAGTAGCGACCCTCTACAGAAAGAACAAGGATTATTTCTTGGTTTTAATAATTATTCAAATTGTACTTGATAAGGTGTTGGACTTTTATATTATTTCTAGGATGAAAAGGGGAAATGATTGTTCAAATATGCAAGCAAGCGTATTCGGATTGTATCGGTTCTTGTACGCAGAAAAGTTGAAAAGACTTCATTGTTAGTCGGGGGAAGTTTTCTCAAAAAAATTGTTTTAAATTGAAAGAGGGTTGCGACATTGGATTCGTGCCGGGCTAATAAAGTGGAGATCCCAGTAGGCAAGCAGTCAGTCTGTAACAATCGCAATGTGATGTGAAATGGGCTGCCTAATTGGCAGGCGCTGACCTAATTAAATCCGGAGTTCGCCCACGTTACCCGGACTATTTGATTTCACCTTGGTCACTTCGTAGCTAACTCGGTTAGCGCCAGGCACTTTGCCTCATACGTCAGTGTAGGAAAAGCTTACGGTGCCTTGCATTGTAAGCTAATCCTCGGCACTTATTACAGTGCAAAGTTAAATGGTCCATTAAACACACTACTTAAATTCAATTTACGCTAAAATCCACGAATTAAAGGTTTTATGGCGTGAAAAATACGATAAATGCGCCCTAACAAACAATTCGGTGAAATATAGCCTTGCAATCATTACACAGTTGATAATCTTGGGCGAGCTTATTCCGTGCCAGGAATGTTTTCATGCAGCAAATTACCGGGAGTTTCAGGACGCATGTAGAATTTATAACTTTAAGCTGTTTTATTGCAGCAGTTTTCAGTTTCATTTCTTGCAGTAAATTCTTTACTTTATATGGTACTAAAGCGTGGAAAGCATGGCGCTCAGCTCTGTAAATTACATCTTTTAGAAAACTTCAATTCTTTACCGTCTGAAAAATATTCATATATTGAGCATTAATCTACTTAGTATGTGTAAAGTCTCTTGAATGTATAGGGCGTACATAATTTATTCTAATTCTCTGGGCATGGCAGCGTAATACCTTTATCCAAAGTGTGAGAGAAAGCGTCGTGTTACAAGTATAATTGGTATTAGTTTTGGAAGAAGGAAGATAGCATCCCTTTTTAAAGATTTTTTTGTTTCTATGGTGTACCTAAAATTGAAAAGAAGGCAGAGGATGAGATTGACCATTTTTATTTAAAAACTAATGGTCAAGAAAATATTTTCCTTTGTTAATTAAACAGGTAGGACCAGCAGTAGAAGAACGTATTACGAGAGAGACTCCAAGAGAAAAAAGGAAATATAAAAACAACGAAATGAAAGTCGTCGGCGGATCAATAGTAATTCCGAGTGGAATTTACGCATCGAAACTAAATTCTAACGGAGCTTGCACGCCGAAATGAAGTCGGTCAGAAAAAGGTCAGTTCATTTATGGTGTGTGGGGAATATAGATGCTTTGTTTTGTTTCGCCTCAATGTGGAACAGCGATTGAGCTGTATTGTTAATTCGGTTTTGGTATTAGTCCAAGAACTCCTCGCGCAGATATGCAAATAGGAAACCTGTCCTAAACAAATTGACAGACATTTAATAGATTATTAAAGCATAATGCTGTTTTCATTTCGTTTTCCTCTTGATACTTCAGTATGTATTCTATTTTGTATGATACTTTGGAAATACATACAAAAGCAAATGTTAATATTCTCAATACAAAAGCTTACTTCTATTTCACCTTCAAAACAATTGTTTCCTCTTCGCTTTTTCCTTTAAAATAATTTTGGTCTTTTTATCATGTTTTGCTTCTTTGTGACTCAATTGATTCCTCTTTTCTTATTAACAAATTATATTTAAAACAAAAATGTTATGAATAGTCTCTCTCCCTGTGAGCAAAAGAGAAACTTTTGGCTTCTACCTTTTTATCTCATAACGAAACGTACGGTATAGTGCTTGCAATTATACGGGGGAGAATCTCTCGCGAATTGGGGGGGGTCCTACTGTGACCAAGAAAATTATTTGCCCTCATAAATATTGATAGTTCTTAAACAAATATGTTTGATATGAATTTCAAAGGAGATAACAATGTAGGACAAAATAAACAAACTTGCCCTTTTCCTCATTCGTATGTTGGCAGATATTTTATGCGGTAGTTATAAAATTTACAGCAGACGTAGAAATAACTTTTCACCGTTATCCTGTTTACTGACATCCCCGTCTGAATATCATTATTCTTACTCCGACCATTTGTTTGTCAGCTAGGTACGAAGAAAGAATTTTCGCATAACTTCTAACTTCCGCGTGATGTGTGTGAAATATAGAATTGATTTAAATTTCGGGCTGCAATGTTTTTTACGATCATGCTTGTTTGCAAGGAATAATCGTGTTTACAAAATTGCGCCTCTGCAAAATTTGCCTACGAAGATTTATGGGGGCATTTTGTAACGAATGCAGTTTGAAAACGCAGCATGTGCATTTGCGCGTTGAAACAATGTTCGAGTTGAAATTATTATCTGCAAATTTGGAATAATTGAGACCAGGCCACTTTATACGGAAACACGTTATGAATTGCGCGCGAGAAACGAAGGCAAACAAAAAAATTGATAAATGGAGGAACCCTCGGCAAAAATAATAACTCCCGTGCTTCGTGCAGGTGTAAAACAAATACTTACGCGTTTTCAAAATATTACCGGCCGGTGCAAAGCAAATGTTATTCGTCATTGCCGGGAGTGCAAGAAAAACAGCAAAAAATACGTTATCCTTTTAACTGGAAGGGTTTCTGGCAAATTTTAAACGCCAAGTTTTTAATTGCAGAGTGATTTCACAGTAAAAAAATTAAAAGTGGTGTATAACTCCATTAATATTTCTAGGCAAGAAAAATAAGTTTCTGCCACGTGTAATTTCGACAACTGCGAACAAACTCCTGATAATATGATATAAAGTCAAAGTTTGTTTATAAGTTCATAAAAAAAAAGAACACAATAAATTACGGTGGAAACACAACGAGGAATTGAGCGAGCGAATTGAACTCTTTAATACCTTATTTGGTTTTAAACTGGGTGTGTACGAAGACAGATGTGTAAGGAGAGGAAGTGTAAGTCCGGAAAGGGTGTCTAATCGAGAATCCTTGTATCTGACAACCCACTTCAACCTGTTTATATCGATACTTAAGGGGGCACTTTGCTATTCATCACTTTCAATTGCGCTTTTAATTCCGTCGAATAAATTAAAGATATGCGCGCGAATTAATCCCGCCATAAATTCAAAAGGACTCTAGGCTAAAGCGTTTGCATCACGTCGTCGTACATCTTCCACACGAAATTCATAATTTATTAAATTTTATTATGTATAATCAATTTTCAGATTACAAGAGATTATAAATCAATGTATTACTGATCTTTTAAATCATGACGAACGTACATTATTATTAACAATTTCTTAATTAAAAAAACATCTGAGCAAAACGAGTATGAATTATTTTTTATTTTTACTTACTTACTTATCCTGATCTTCTTCTATCATAGGTGTAGAGGTGATAATTTTTTTGTGGCTAACGTCATCCTCTTTACTTGGTTCCGTCGAGCCCTTTCTCGTCGAGCAATTTAGTGATATTCTTGTTCCAGGTGTTCTGGGTCCGCCTTTTCTCCTCCTTACTCCCAGTTTCGTTTCCCACATCACCTTAACAATTATTTCCTCCTTTATCCGGCTGATGTGTCCAAGCCATCTCAATTAGTGGTTTTTTTTTTGAAATTCCTCTAAGTTTCTTATTTCTTCACTTCTTATCTTATCTATTTCCGTCACTTCTACTTTTCTCAGAATCCTAATTTCTTCAATAACATCCGTGTTTCGCTTCCGTACATGAAGACAGGGCCGAGGACAGTTTCATATACTCTAACTTTTGTGTGTTTGGTGACTCCTTTCTTAATAAAAAATGAATTGTATAGTGCTCTATGCTGCCTTTCTCGTCTATAATTGAATCTAAATACTTTATGTAGTTGGATTCAGGGATTTTCTCACCTTCTAGGGTTGTTTCGATCTTTTCAGGTTCTTGGGCTATTACCATTACGTGTGTTTTCTTTATGTTAATCTTGAGATTATATTTTGCCATCACTTTGTTCCATTGTTCTATCTTGCTCTGTAGCTAGGTTCTGCTATTGGCAAACAGGAGTAAGTCATCGGCATATAGCAGGTCATTTGAACTTACTTGTTCTAGTCTTCCGTATCCAATGGATGCTGCTTTTATCGGTCTCTTTGTTTCTCTGCTGATTTCGTCAATTAGGGCAATAAATACTAGTGGGTTCAAATACTTCCCTGCCGTACTCCTTGGTTGGATCTGAGTGGCTTTGATGTTCTGTCATCAATTCTTTCTACGTTCTCCGTTACTTGGTATATATAGACTTCTTACAATATTCACCATTGTGCTTCTGACTCCTCTCCGTTGTATTATTTTCCAGATATCTTCTCTAGGAACTCGAACGAAGGCTTTCTCTAAGTCTATTGCGCAGATGTATATTTTCTTGTTCGTTTCTATGAGCTTTTCTGTCATTTGTCTCAATATGAAGATCCAGTCTTTAGATCTCCCCGGTCTGAAACCGGCAGTGTCAGTTTGAGTTTTTTTTTTAAGCGGGCCTCCACTATTCTCTCATAAACTTTGTATGCTGTACATAGTATGGACAACCCTCTGTAATTATTTCAGTCTCTATGATCCCCCTTCTTGTAAATCGGTACACTCGTTGTAATAGTATGGTTCTTTCCTCTTCCCCTCTCCCATATATTTAAGCATTTCTGGCCTGGTATCATCTATTCCTGGGTTTAGCTTTTTTTCTTCCGTTGTTTCTGTTTGTTGCATTTCTTCTACTCCAGCATCCGTTCTTTTTATTAATTTACTTTCTCCTCGTTTGTCAAATTCAGTTCCCAATAATTCCATAAAGTACTCATACCATCTTTCATTAATTTCGGTTTCTTGTATTAATATCTCTTCAGTGGTTCCTTTTTTCTTTCCTCAGATCTGTGAGCGTCCTGTATAGCATTTTGGCATTTCCCGCTGTGACTTTATGCATTTTCTTTCCAAACTTCTTACCTTTTGCTTCCTTTATCATTCTTTCGACCACCTCTCGTCATATCCTGTATTCCTCGTATTTGCCTTATTTTTCCCAGAATGGAGGTATTGTTGCCAAGACCTTTTTTTTCTTGACTTCTGATTTTATCTCTTTGTTCCACCATGCTGTTTCTTTCTTACTGTTTGTTAGGTGAGTTGTGTATAGCTTACCTTGGCTGCCACTAGTACTATACCTTCCATAATATTTCTAATTTCATATCTTTCATTTTCTCGTTCCTAATTTCTATTTATTTTCTTATTATTTTTTGGTATTTTCTTTTTGTTGCCTCCTCTTGTCATTTATAAGCCCTTATATTTGTATAATCCAGGAGGATCTTACAGGGCTGCTGCTTCGCTCGTTTAATTTTGCCACTACCAGGAAGTGGTCGCTCTCAATATCGTATCCCCTCTTGACCTTGAGGTAGTGTAAGTCTCTCTTTTCTGTTTTTTTTTCACTATCAGTTATTGATTTCATTTCTGCTTCGTACTTCTCGGGTGAATATTGTATTTCCGATTCCATGTATTGACCAGTAGTCAATAATTCTTAGTCCATTTCTATTTAGTTTGCTCCTCCTACGTCTTCCCACACAGTATTCAGTGGTGTCTAGTGGTTACTCAATTTCTTATTCATGTCTCCTATCAGTATTAATTTCCCTCTTCTTGTTTCTGTCAGCTCTTGTACTTTCATCCTAATTCTATTTTCTTGGCTCCTTCGTTTGGTCCGTATATAATCAGTAATGTAAAGATTTCCTTTGGGTTTATTTCATATTCTATCCTTATAAACATGTTCGTAATCGCTTTCCAATCTCTAATTTTGCTACTGTTTTTCTTTCTTATTATAATTTTCACCCCTGACTGTGCCCATTGCTTCTTGTCTACTCGATTATATATTAGTGTGTGGCTTCCATCAATTCGCACGCGTCTTTTCCCTTTTTTCTTTGTCCCAGTCTATCTTCTGTTTTTATGCACACATTATTTTCCTGTAGTGTGTAATCGAATACGTTTCTAAATATACACTCGCGTTGATTACTGAATTAATATATTGTAAGCCAATTTTTACGTATTGTTAATACAGTTTATAACTGTTGCACTTATAAGTGTAGCTATTTACATCAAGAAAACAAAATATTGTAACCTTTGGCCATCTGTTTCTTTAGATAATTGACAATAATTGCATCATGTTATTCCTAATTTTTAAATAAATAACACACTATGTGATTTAATTATTTAAACGTCCGGCAGTTGGATCCGTAGTGAAGTAGAGACCAGTAAAAAATATTATGGCAAGCAGTAGTAAGAAGGGAAAACATACTATTTCCATTCGGAATGGGAAGAACAATATTCCTTCACAGCTGGGGTATTTAAATCATCTCCAGATGATGCTTCTCAGATGTTTTTTTGTAAAAAGTAAACGTAGACTCTTTCAGAGTAATTATTGACCTTTGCCCCATACGTATGTCATAACTGCACTTATTTACTTGTGTATTAATAGTGGTTGGAGTAAATGAAATTAATTCCTGTATGTATGAGAATAATATGAATAAATGAATAAATCTCATTTTCCTCTTCAAATAAGATCACAAGGAAATATAAAACGTAGATTTCTATTTGGGCTTTTTGGTTTGGTACGTGTTATATATATGATCATCATATTTTTACCTTGCTTTTTATTTGTTATTCGAATTAGGGGTCCGATGAAAGTAGCTTTGGTTATTTTCGTAAATCTAAAAATGTAAAAATATGTAAATACGCCACGCGTTTGTATATAAAGCTCGAAAATTTATTGGAAAAACTTCGCAAAAAATCGTTATTCACGATTTGCTGAAACATTCGAAAATATACGCGAAAAAAAAATTCAATTGAAAAATTATGACCCTCGAAAGTTTCCCTCGCAGTGGATACAGGTGGCATAGAGTTTTTACAGATTATAGACGAAAGTTCAAACAACTTTTTACATTTAAAGTTCGGGGCGAAGTAATTTCGAAATGAGAGAATAGTACATTTATGGATTCCGAGCAATATCTGGAGAAAAGAAACTCGCCTTCGCCGAGTTTCCGCCGCCGCCGAAGCGATCAGGGGAGGGAGGTTTTTTAATTTGTAGCATCCTAATTTAATTAAGTCAGTTAAATTTCAAACAATTTCGTATTAATTATTTCCAAGCGCAGCTCGTATCTTTGCGAACTGATGAGGCTTTTGTGTTTTCTTTGGGAGAAGTGTTCGTAAAGCAATTATTTTTATATAATTTTAATTCAGTTTTAACAAAGTTAAAAAAAAGAAAAACACAAACTCGCGCGCGTTTGGATTTAAACGAATTGGAAAGCATTCGCGTTGGTAGCTTATCATTGCAGCTGTTTTTGTTAATGCAAACATATTTAAAAGAAATTTACGCAAACCGGAGTAAATTAAATTTGCAAGGCATCCACTTTGATTCACCATCGGGATGGAATGTTGGCGCAAATAACGTGCAGAAAGGTTCAACGTCTATGATTAATGTTCAAATTACTCATGCCGTTAGTTTGCGAGCTTTGATGCTTTATCACTCTGTTCTATCGCAATTTTCGCGGTGTAGTTGTTAACCAAAATTTAATGAAACTTTCAAAAGAAATCGCGCAAAGTGAATATCTCCCTTTTTTATGTCCATCTGCGTGTTCGTTTTGATTGCGGTCTAATTAAGTGTGAAATGAAATTCTGCTACTAATCTGATAATTATCGAGATTAAGTTCGATCAAATTATTTCAAGTTGAACGCGTTAATAAACACGGGGTTTTCTTTACACCATTATTACTAGATGATAAATTGGAAATCAATATTCTTTTATGTCATTATTCTATTTGATAAAGAAATTTTTACTCATCGGGACAATTAGTTAGCTAGGTACTCGTTAGATGCAGTTGTAGTGAATGAATTTAATTTAAATTAAATTAAATTAAAATACCTTGTGGGTCTAGTCAATTATAATAGTGAGATGTTATCAAATGCAGAACACGTGTATGAACTCGCTTGCTGAAATAAAATGTGTTCCGATATTCCCATTTAATTTTTATTTGTCCGTTTCATTCGTATATACTCTATTTACTCAATCTGATATGGCTATATAATAGCCGGGGATAAAAAGGTCGGACCCGCCGCCGTGAGATATTATCGCACGAAGGTATTTATTATTATGTCGACTACAGATCCTCGGAGATATAGAACATATTTGATTGCTTACGGTTGAATAAGTCTGTATCGAAAAACTGTTTAAGAGGAAATCATTCATCTGTTTATTTTGTTTAAAATCCCGTACGCCCAATATACTTCCCGTTTCGTGCACGTTTCAATAACCTATTTTAATGACTTTTCTTTTCTCGGTGCTCGAGTTTTCAGAAATGTATTTTAGTCCGCATCCTCGGGAGTAATGGATTCTGTGCAAAAGGGAAAAAGGAATGCAAGATCTCTAAAAGTTTTATTATATGTTTAGAACTCAATAAATGTAACGCTAAATTATATTTCGCAAACGTGGTTCTTTGTAAATCGACTCGTTTCTCATCATGAAGTAACTTACTGTTTTTATTTTATATATAAAAAAACTAAGTTCATTCACACCGCCTATTGAGAACCTCTGAGATGTCTGGTATGGCAATAGTATACAATTTTAGAATGATTGATATAGAACATGCAAAAAATTATAAGGACAGTAAAGAATAAAAATGGTCAATACAGTGAAGTAAAATAAAACAAAAGTAGACCTCAAAGAAATAGAAACGAAAAAGAAATAAAACAATGCATACTATGAAAATGAAGTCTAATTTAAGAGCAGAATAAAAACAGTGTAAAATGAAATGAAGCACCGTGAAATAAAATACAACAAAATTTAACAATGAAAGAGATGCCTTCTTCCTCTTTTATTACCTGACTGTCATCAAGATTCATTTTAGATTATATTTTAGCTTCAATTGACCTCCTCTTACAAAGCTAAATTTTAACGATGTTCTCTTTACACACACAATTTTTTTGGGACAAATTGTTATCCTCTTAATTGGTGTTACAATATGGAAAAGTTGTAATGCTTAACAAATTTAGTGTTACTATCTTCTCTCGATTAAAATACGTCTAAAAATAAGGAGAAATAATTTAACTCCAACAAGGATAAACTCAGCCCCTGTGTAACACCGTACAGTAAACATATTTCGTTAATAGTATAGTACAGTATATTTAGTGTAGTAGATTTATATATACATATAAATGATACACGCGTCAATGAAGTATTGATAATAATAATTATACATATTACACCTTCAGAAATGACAATTTATCACTAACACAATCAACAATAGAATAAAAACCTTTGCTGAGAAGGTAATTGGTTACTACGTGTTTCAATTGTTTTAAGTGCAACGACTTCACCTCAGTTGGTAGAAGGTTAAATAATTTAGGTGAATAAAAGTTTACAGCATCCCTACTTTGAGACAGTCTTAGGAAGGCTAATTTTATGTTATTACCACCTCCAGTTTCATAGTTATGTTCGTAGTGGTTAAAATTCTGAAGGTTTTTCCGGGCATATAGGCAACATTCTCGTATGCAGTCTGTTTCAGTGAATATGCATCAAACTCGGTATGACGGTAGATATCGTGAAAAGAAATAAGTTTTCCATAATTTTTTTTAATCGAATAAATTTTGAGAAAAAGAAGGGAGAATCGTATATTTTTAAAACGTACAATAGATGAGGACGAACAGAATTCTTAACCTACCTTAACCCTCGTTCAAAGAATCGGTTTATTGCTTTATCGCCCCATAAAATGTCGCGTCTCAGATGATATGATGAAATACATTTAGTTTGTTCTTATTAACGCTGTAGTAAGCAGCGAAGCATAATTTCCTTTCATTTGATATAGTTTTTACTTTTCATTTTTAAGTTTATTAGTGTATGTAAGTGTGTTTGTGTATGTGTTGGTGTGTTTGCGATGAGGGATTTCACGTTTCCAGAATACGCAGATATACATTTGCTATACAGGGAATGCCGGGGAAATCCACGATTGGCAGCACGTCTGTACGCGGAACGGTTTCCTAAACGTGAACGACAACCGCATTATCATACGTTTATCAGAGTAGCTCAGTGATTAAGCGACGCAGGCTCTCTTTTACCTGAACAAGGAGTCAGGGGCGCGGTGCGGTCACCTCACGTTGCAAACGTAGAAGAAGAGCTTCTCAATATGATTGAGAATGACTGCAACATAAGCACACAGGAGGCTGCTCGACGTATAGCACTTGCAAATGCAACGGTGTGGCGCATATAGAGAGAGCAGCGGTTTTATCCGTACCACTACCAACGTGTTCATGCTTTGGAGCCGCGAGATTATGGTGCTAGATTGCAATTTTGTAACTGGCTGCAGGGAGCCCACATTAATGATAACAATTTCATGCGTCGAATTCTTTTCACCGTTGAGGCACTTTTTACACGCAATGGGGTAGCGAATTTTCATAACTACCACTACTGGGCCACTGAAAACCTGCATGTAACCAGGAGACACAATTTTCAACGCCGTTTTACAATTAATGTTTGGACGGAAGTAATTGGTAACCATTTAATAGGACCATTCATTTTACCTGATCGTGTGAATGGTGATGCATACCTCGCATTTTTGCAAAACGATTTGCCAACATTGCTGGAAGATGTACCTCTAGCCACTAGAAGGGACATGTGGTTCATGCGCGATGAGGCGCCCCCACATTTTCATGCTGTCGTTCGAGGATATTTAGATGAGCTTTTCCCTCACCAGTGGATTGGCCGTGGTGGTCCTGTAGCATGGCCACCGCGCTCTCATAACATGAATTCTCTTGATTTTCATGTATGGGACTACATGAAGGAACTCGTTTATAATCAGCCCGTGGACATTGCACAAGAACTTCGAGCCCGAATTATTGAAGCTGCTGAGCATATCAGGGAACGCAATGTGTGGAATCATGTGCAGCATGCGTTTGAACGGCGGGTGGCTTTGTGTATTCAACTAGAAGGAGGCATATTTGAACACAGGTTGTAAGATTATTGCCGTTTTTGTAATTCGCCCGCTTGCAAATTTGTTTCTATCTCATGTGACCAAGTTCAATCTGATAATTAGGCAAATAATTTGACACACCGGCGGAAGCACTAATTCTAGTTACTAATTGTCCCAATTTATTAATTGTACCGATTTTAGTCAACTGTTCAATTACTTAGTTGTGTACATCATATGATGTACACTTTCGTTACAGGAATAAATAAAAACCCGTTACAAGCGTTAATTATCGTACATTATTAAGTCTCGGCAAATTACGGTTTGCATAAATGTCAGTGCGACGAAAACGCGCGTTAATAAATGCATATTCTTTTAAAGTTTTCACCTTTAACACGTCTTGCGGTCAAGGGCAGAATTAAAAGCCTTTCATAAATTCTTTCGTTTACGATAGATTTATTGCCTTCTTACAGCCGTGTGCCATTCATAAATAAATTTAAAACGCTCGCTTTGTTTCACGGACACAGAGATTTAAATCGCTACAGTATTTCGACTCCAATTAATGCAAATTTCAAGTTGCTCCAATTGCAAACTTGTATTAAAATATTTTGCTCTAAATAATGTCAGAAACGTTTCCCCGAAGTTTGGTGCGCTGAAACACCATGTATACAAACAGTGTCAGTAGTTTGAAATTTATAAATACTTCCTTGAAGTCATTTTGATATGATAAGTTATCTAGTATTTTGACAGCACGACGTTGCAAACAAAAAATGCGATTCATTGAGGAACAATGACCCCAACAAAGTAGAGCCTAAGACATTAGCGAAAATATTAAATTTATAATGGGTTTTAAAGTTCTTAAAAGAAAACTGTTTTTACTTATTTTTTTCGGTAGGGCGTCTGTTTCTCCACGCCAAAGCAGGATCTAGGCGAACTCCCAAGAAAGTTTTATCTACAGCGATTTATTTAAATGGTTTCAAGAAAAGATAATTGTGGCTGTCTTATTTTTATTTGAGGAAAGTTTATTCGCATTAAACCACTCCGTAATATTCAAACGTGTCTTCGTCATTGTATCGCTCAAAAGATCAACATTTGGTTCATCGGCGTACTGCACGAAAACTGCCCCTGGCGCCGCGCAACTCAAGTCATTTACGTAAAAATGAACAAAACCGGACCCAGTACAGATCCCTACGGCACGCCAATGTTAATACTTCGCAGTGAGTACTGCATTTGATTGAAATCGACAGATTGTTTGCGATTTATTAGGTAAGATTTAAGTAACACAATACTATCAGAATTAAAATTATATAACTTCAGTTAGTTTAACAGCAAATCGTGAGGAGCACAATCAAATGCCTTTGACAGGTCACATAGTAGAGTACCGCATTGTTTTTTCCCTTCAAAGTTATTATTCAGAAATTTTGTGAGATTTATAATTGATTCAGTAGTGTTTTTTCCTTTTCGAAAACCAAACCGAGAGTCGGAGAAAATATTGTTTCTGTCACAATAGTCAACAATTTGATTTTTTAAGCTCCTTGGTAGATAGAAATAACTACCGCAAGGATTAAAATGTCACTTTTGAAGACAACATTAACACTTCAAAGTTAAATGTCCTAACTCTGTGTATTTTAACACAAGAAACGCTTTGGACGTGAGGGAATACCGAAAAGGAGTTGAAATATTTTTTGTAATGTAACTAATTATTAATAGTGTTGTGGTTGGAAACAATGTATCTACAAAGTGCGAGTACTAATATTATTTAAGTAGTAAATCCTATTTAGTGATTTGTACGTTTGTTTTTATATAGAACAAGAAATCTAATTGGGTTGGTGTTAGGGAATGAATGCAGATGTATGTATACATGCAGTAAAGTTCTCCAGAGTCCACCATGCCATAATTTCATTTGGCTAATGAAGCCAAGCCGGTAAATACATTATTATATGCAAATGGAGTGCGCTAAGCCAAATAATTTCAACGCCGCACTCTCTCTCTAAACAAACTGCGTTCACGTAACACTAAATACACGTAAGCAAAGGAAAACGTATAGGTAAAACCCATGCCGGAAAATAGAGAGACTGTGGCGGAAGAGTTTGCAAGCGTAAGCAAAACGTTCGAATCGTGCGGGATTCTTGGCGTTAGGACCCCCTCGGTTTATTTAATAAATTTGCTGATTTTGTATAACCGCGTTAGCAATTTCAAATAGTGTAGTTGTTTTGCTTGATTTATGGGCGCAATTTCTCCGGCGAAAATTGTATTTTTAAGCGCGGACCGCGGACGGCGGCGAGGCGCTTCAAAATTTACATTTTAATTAAAGTTTTTACTGCCTCTATTAATTAACCTCAATTATAATTAAGATTGCTCTTAATTGCACAAAGCATAATCTGGGAGCGAAAAGTTAGTTAAAAATAATTATCTCGTCAGACACGTATTTGCAATCAAATCAACATTAAAAGGCATATGATTCAAATTTTATATAACAATTTTATTTTATGTTCTGAATATACACTTTTGGACAAAATTAAGGGACCACCAAATAAAACTGAAATAACTTTTCCAATTTACAAGTTAGTTTTAATAGACTTTTCGCATGTCATAAAATGACGTTTATTAAACACAATTGAAATAGTGTGTCATAAAACAATTAACAATAGCAAGGCATTCTCTGCTGGGAAACGAAAAGTCAACAAAATGGCTTAATTGCTGGCACCTTTTTAAGTCATTTAATTAATAAAGCGTGCTTTTTGTTTCGAAAATTAGTGAATTTGTTTGCATTAAGTTAATTAAATATGTCTAGACGCCATTGTACACCAGAAGAGTTATCCCAAATGATTATTCTTTTTCGTGAAGGATATTCACAGAGAAAAGTTGCTGGAATTCTAAATAGCAACTAATCTGTGATACAGAGGACCCAGCATGGTTCAGAAACGCTGGTAACTTCAAAAGAAGATGCGGACTAGCTGCTAAAAGTAAACCAATACGTAGAGAAGATCGCTTTATCGAACTTCAGAGTTTAAGAAAGCGATGTGTAACATCTCGTGAATTAATAGATGATCTTCGATTAGCCACTGAAAAGAAATTTCTACCAAAGCAGTAAGAAGAAGACTAAAAGAAGTCAATTTGTCTGCTAGAAAACCAGCAACCGGTTCAACTCTCACAGCTACGCACAAAAGAAATCGCTTAAACTTTTGTCAAAATCATCAAGGCTGGGACGAGGGGCAGTGGAACTCGGTTTTGTTTTCGGACGAGTCCAGATTCCTTCTAAGCAGGAATGATTGCCGTGCTCTAGTCATACGAAGACCAGGCGAGCGATTTGCACCATGTACCATTCGAGAATTTGACAAATTTGGTGGGGAGGTCTATAATGGTTTGGGGAGGCATACAATTTAATGGTCGTATAGAATTGGTTTTGATACGAAATGGGTCGCTAGCAGCAAGAAGATATAGAGACGAGATTATTGTACTCCATGTTCAACCATTTGCCGAAAATTTCGGCAATGGATTCATTTTTATGCAAGATAATGCCAAACCTCCTCATACAGCTAACATTGTCAGAGCTACGTCGAGAGATGCAAATATCCAAAGTTTGGAGTGGTCTGCCAAAAGCCCTCATCTCAATCCTATTGAACATCTCTGGGATCAATTGGGCAACAAAATTAAAAACGCACCGAGACCATCAGTAACACTTGATGAGCTCTCTAACATGCTTGTTCAAGTATGGGAATAGATACCTCAAGAAAGTACGCGAAACTTAATCTCGAACATGCTAAGAAGATTAGCAGCGTGTTTTGCTGCAAGAGGAGGGCATAGTTTTGTTAACTTGTTACATGGATATAAATTCACGAGAAGACCAACGGTATTTTAAAGATTTAAAGTTTGTTAAATTTAGTAGTCCTTAAATGAACTAAACTGTAAGGAAACACTTAGATTTATATATTTATTCGTTTCATTAAATTTCGTTAGCTTGTTTTAAATTTATTTTGAATTTTACTGGTGGTCCCTTAATTGTGTTCAGAAGTATATTATTTTAAATAAAGTAAACCAGAAATATAGATATTGTGTTTATACAGAGTGTAATCGATTAAGTTTAACTGTATAAAAATTGCAACTGATAAAACAATATTCACAGTTACTAGGTTAATGTCACAACCTCAAATGCAATTCGTTAACGGAAGAAGAGATGATGAGTATCGGCGTGCTCGTTTTCCAATTAAATTATTTTCAGAACGTGACCTCTATTGAATCAATTATTACCTAGCTTTTTACTTATTGCATTGTATAATTCAGGATTACTGTTTAATTCAAAATTCTTTATGTTAATTAATTGAGGAAAGAAATTAATATTATTATTTAAGGAATATTCTGTGAAAAATCTGCATTTCTATCACTCAAATTCCAATAAGAAATTAGAACGTAAATGTTTCATCATTATATTTTATTGCTTACGTATCACTAAATGCTAATCTCCGAATTCAGGTTTACTTCTCTATCATGCATTGCACATAATAGTAAACTTAGCTCAGCTGGGGCATTTAAATCACACCCGGTGCTTCTCAACCGTCATTTGTAAAAAGTAAACGTAGATTTTTCCGGAGTTATTATTGATCTTAGCCCCATCCGTACGTGATAAATTCTTTTCTTTTCTTATAATAATAATAGTAGTTACAGTAAGCAAAATTTATTCGATTACACACTGTACATCGCTTCCAAAATGTAACGATCGAAGCCATTTCCCTACTTGTTTTGATGGCTTTGTAATAAATGATTTAAAAATTCATGAAGAGGACATTAATCTACACTCAACAGTCACACGCACTGAATTTTTTTAACTTTTTGAGCATCGTTATTCCGTTATTCAGTTCATGATTTCTGGTTGACCTATATTTCAGATATTAAATTGTCCGTTCATGTCATCACATATAATGTGCCCCATAACTGTTACATAAGTATAAGCATTTTTCAATTGTTAAAGTTAAAAAAGCTTTACATAAGTATGATAATAAAAAAACAAACAAGAAATGTTTTTAATGAAAATTCTGCGCATAGTTTAAAACATATTCGCTCATACTTCACGGATAAGTAGAAGGCGGAAGGAAAAGCGTGATTTATTTATGCAAGGACACAAAAGCTGGTGACGTTCATCACAAAGCGCTTTCATTGGTTTCTCATATCGAAGTGCGCCGTATAAAATTCTTTATTTTGTTTATATCCCCAACCTTCTCGAGACGTATTGTATGAATTTTATTAACATAAAATTTTCAGTGTTATTTTAGGATCAAATGCGCGAGTTATGCCGGCTGTATTTTCTCACTCTTTATGTATAATATATATTTTTTCGCCGTTCCGTAAACAGAAAAAAAAACGAGGTATAAAGAAACGAAACCGCCAGCTCTCGGTATCTTCTACTTTATACGACGACGACGGTAGAATTTTGTTAAGGGAAAAATAAAGATTACCCTGAAAATTTTACTCACACTGTTTTCCAAAAAGCTCGTATTTCATAGAATCAATTTAAACATCATTTCTAGTGAAAGAGATTTTTTTTAATTGGTTAAATTACTGTCAAGAAAGCTGCCCCATCCCATTGCTTATATAAGTGATCAAAATGATTCTCGTCTCTAATCTTTTTGAATTAGTCAGTTCTGTCAATAAATATCATAAATCAGTTAAATTGACAATTATTAAAATTTATTGAATCGAATTAACAAGCGATTAAAATGTATACACTTTCTCTATTGAATCTTATTTCCGATCTGAGCGTGTAGTAAAAGGGGAATGGTAATATTCCATTCTTGAATGCAAAGCACAGTTTTGATTTAGGTTTCCGAACAAAATTGTTGAAGAAACTGCCTTGCACCAGTACGCTCACCAAACTGTCGAGAGATTCCTTAGAACGAGAAGCGTGATGAAGGAGAAATCCATTGGAAGGCACAAACTGACCAACATGTCGTCGATCAAGTGAAAGAACTCGTTGCAGAAAATCAGCAGTCCTCAACACGTTGTATTTCTGCTCAAACGAATGTGTCCCCCATGTGGTTTCCACATGCATCCGTACAAAGTCTTTATATTCCAAGAAATCTTGCCGAGAGATACAACAGTCGAATGCAGCATTGCAACTTTTTCTAAGAAAGCTTAAACAAGGACGGCGTTTTGATCTAAGTTTTTTCAAAGAAGAAGGTCGGTTACATTTTAAGTGGTTATGTAAACAAACACAATTACCGAACATGGTTTGTTATTAATCCCCACAATTTCCTTTACATCCTGTTAAGATAGGAATATGGTGAGTTGGATCCCGCCGTAGAATCATAGGGTCCATATTCTTTCAGAATACAGTCAATGGTCAACGTTAAAGGGATTCCATTTTAGAACAGGTGCAGCAAGATGGAGTAACAGCTCTTACTACCCGAAAAAATTTGGAATTTCTTAGAGTCTTTCCCTGGCCGAGTTGTAAACTAGGCCAACAAGATCATCAGTTCTCACCCCGTTAGATTTATCTTTCTTAAAAATGAGGTCTACAAAGAAAGAACTAATAATTTTCAAGAACTGATGGCAAGGATCACATTAAGATGCAACGAGGTAACACCGGATATATTGCAGCACATTTTTAATAATATGAAACGTCCTGTACTTTTATGCATGTAGCAAAATGGTGGCGCTTTCAACACTTGCTGTGACTTACTTTCGTTGACTTTCTTTTCAATTTCAATCTCAACTTTGCATTTATATCATACCTCGCAATAAATCATATTTTAAATTTTGATATATACTTTGAGAATAGGGTATTGCCTTCCTTATTTTTGTACATAAAGTACAGCTGTAATAATAACTTTAATGACTTACACTTTCCTTGAAGTGTAAGAAGCCTTTCAATTTAGCCACGAAACTTCAGAATTGATTTCAAACCGCAAGATAAGAACACCGATTGTCTAGACAGTTATATAACAGTTATAACTACTTGCAATTTGTGTGGGTGGGCAATGTGGGGGGCGATACAATACCAGTATTGCGATTACAACTAGTCACAAACAAACCTGAGCAGCAAGCACCGTATAAATTCGTAGTAAACTTTAAATTTGCAAATATATTTACGCGGTGAATTTATTGCACCGATTTTAACCGCAAAACTATTGAATGCACCGCACCGTAAATAAAGCCGTGCTTTGACAACTTCAAAGACAAACTGGATTACCGCAAAACCCAACGTCAGTTGAAATATAGGGTCGATTGTTTACATTATTAGAGGTGCATGTAACGACCCTGCGCTCGTTTGTCACTGGAAACAAAAGAGGCGGTAATAAGATTGAGTTTAGTGAGATCTACCTTTCGATCACTTTAATGAAAACCAAGATCTGATCTTAAGGTCTCCACACACGCGTAAACATACTCGTTGACTTGTGCGAAGCATTCCTCTTAAACAAGAAAATATGTTCATGTACTCATTAAAATTCTATGTGCAAGTCTGAAAATACATACATACTAGATCATATCTACGTGTCTATATCGAAGTTTACAATAATCAAAAGCGCCAGTGTATTATAGGAATTCGGAACGTGAGCAGAAAATATGTGCTGATGCTGTAAAAATTACACACACGTATCAGTAAGAACACATGAAAATCTGGACGAAATGCTAAAAAAACAAAAAACGAAAATTCATTTCATACACTTGTTTAAAAAAAAAAAAAGGAAATAACACGCGTCGCGAATTTTATTTTATATTTTATACAGCGCAGCACAATAAGATAGTGTCAGGAACTGGCGCTGTAAACTTGTATCCTTTAGTAAAATATGCGGAGATGTTACAAGCTATTTTATAATCCTGAACACACAGTACCGGTAACAAGATCGTTTACGTATTTGAACAGTGCTATGAATTCTATCGAAAAACAGCGGAGTTAGACGTTTCTTTCGACGAGCGGGAATGGTTTAGCATAACAAGAGGAAACTAGGTGCTTTTATACGTGACGTATGAGAACAAACCACTCCGTGTAAGCTGCAGAGTAAACACCGCCTCGAAAGACAGATGCAACACAAATACTGGGCTTAACAGTGAATGACTACCGTGTACTGTGTGTCTCATACAATTGTAGGATGTTGACAGATGTGCATTCATTAAGCTGTTTATTATTACCGAATTACGCATATTACTTTTTTGAAGTGCGCATCTGAAAGTACATATAGGGCATTTGTTTGCTTAATAAATGATATATTCTTTGAACAAACATACTAATGTTATATAAAAATTAAAAGAAATACTAATGTATAGTTTTATCGAAATGGAAATGGAAATTTAGTTTAAGAAAATTGTGTTGGCGTCGCTTATTCTTATCGAATATACACAGTGTAATTGGGAGCCCCTGGACAGCTCAAAGTTGCTCTTTTTTGTTTCAGGAAATCCACTTATGTAACAAGTCGCTTTGTTGTAGAATAAAAAACGGGGTTGTATACGAACTTTAAAATATAGAGGTCCTTAATTACACAAGTCAAAATCTTTCGTATCCAAAACCCTATTTTTAAAATGATTGAACATTTTAAATCGTGACGCCTTCAAAACTCCAAATAGGCAACCAATTTTACTTCCGTGATTTGATAACACGAAGTTCCGGAGTCACGATTTTAAATGGACACCCCATATACTACGAATACGCTCCATTAAAATAACCCTACTGTATGTTTTTAAAATTTATTTGTTGGTTTATTGTAGAACATTCAACAGCGTCATCTGTTGACACTTGTTTTAATTTGTTTTTATGAGGCTGATTCACTGGTTATTGATGACTTACATTGAGCACTGAGCTTCAACTGGATGATCACAAAAGAACGACTTGCGTTGTTATAAGACATTCAATAGCGCTATCTATTGAAACGTGCCGTAAGTTTTTTTTTGTTTGTTTTAATTTATGAATCTACTGAATTCTGGATTGTTGTGTGTTTTGAATTTATATATTAACATTTTTTTTCACTTGTTTTCTTTGTTTTGTCACTTTTCCTGCTAGTTTCTTTTTTTTTAATTTTTAAAAATTTATTATTTCGTATTTTTAATCTGTTAAACTGTGTTGTAAAATCGACTGTCTTTTGTTTTTATTATTTTTATTTTTATTAATTTGATTATTTTATTTTCGTTTTCTTTATTTAGTCACAATTTATTTAAATAGTTCTTTTTTAAAATTTTATTATGCAATTGTAAACAACATTGTTTTGGCAATGTGTGTTTGTCAGTTGTTTTTCTTTTTTTTTATGAATCTAATGAATCTAACAATCTAAAATCGATTATATTTTTTTTGTTATTATTTTTAAAACTTTATTATTTCATATTAAAACAAAATATTGTTTGATTTTCTTTATCTTCTTATCATTCTTGTCATTATTTTTGTTTGAATATTTATTAATCTCTTAAATTTTGTTGTAAACTCTTTTGCTTTCGTTGTCTTTTAAATTTAAATTGATCATTTTTTAAATCTTTATTGTTTTGTTTTCTTCATTTTGTCATCATTGTTTCATATAGTTTTTTCTTTCAAATTTATTACAGAATTACTAAATTGTGTTGTAAAATCGATTGTTTTTTGTTCTTCTTATTTATTTTATTGATTTTGAATTGTGTTATTTACCATTTAAAAAAAATCTATTATTTCGTTTCCTTTGCTTTCTTATCGTTCTTTTAATTAAAAAAAAAACTTTTTTGTTTATTGTTTTGATTATTTTTTTAATTTGATTATTTTTGACTTTATTATTTTGTATTCTTAGTTTTGTCACCATTTTTTTTAAGTCGTTTTTTCTTTTAAATTTATTATTAATGTACTGAATTGAGCTATAAAATCGATTGTCTTTTGTTTTAATTTTTTTAAATTGTATCATTTCGCATTCAAAAGAATTCTATTAATACGTTTTTTTTGCCTTCTCTTCGTTCTTGTTCTTTTTTTTTAATATTCTATTACATTGTGTTGTAAAATCGATTCTCATTTGTTTTTATTTATTTTAATTTGATTATTTTTGAATTTTTATTATTATTATTTTGTTTTCTTAGTTTTTCACTATTCTTTTCTAATTGTTCATTCTTTTAAATTTACTATTAACCTACTGAATTGTGCTGAAAAATCGATTGTGTTTTGTTTTTGGTTGTTTTGCTTTTTGAATATTTAGCAATTTTTATTATTTTGTTTCTTTTGTTTTGTCTTTCGTTTAATTTGCTTTAGTTTTTCGTCGCTCTTTTTACTTTCTAAAAGAATTATTAATCTATTACATTATATTTTAAAATCAATTGTCCTTTGTTGTCATTATTTTTTTGATTTGATATTCTGGAATATTTATTATATTGTCTGCTTTCGTCTGCGACCATTCTTTTCACATCGTCTTTTTTCTTTTAAATTTATTATTAATCTACTGAATTGTACAATAAAATCGTCCTTGTTCTTTAAAAAATATTATTCTGTTAAATTATATTGTAAAATTGATTATCATATGCTTTTATATATTTTAATTTGATTATTTTTGAATTTTTATTATTTTGTTTTCTTTGTTTTTTTCCCTATTCTTTTCTAATTGTTCGGTGTATTAAATTTATTATTAAACTACTGATTTCTGCTGAAAAATCGATTGTCTTTTGTTTTCAGTTTTTAGTATTCTGAATGTCTTTTATTTTTATTATTTTGTTACCTTTATTTTCTCTATTATTTCATTTGCTTTGCTTTCTCATCGTTCTTTTTATTATTTTTTTAAAAGAATTATTAGTCTATTAAATTATATTTTAAAATCGATTGCCTTATGTTGTCATTATTTTTTTAATTTGATATTTTTGAATATTTATTATATTGCTTTCTTTCGTCTGCCACCGTTTTTTTTCACATCGTTTTTTTTTCTTTTAAATTTATTATGAATCTACTGAATTGTGCTGTAAAATCGATAGTCTTTTATTTTCATTTTTAGTACTTCATTTTCTTTGCTTTCTCATCGTTCTTTTTTTGAAAATTTATTTATCTCTTGAGTCATGTCGTAAAATCGATTGTCTTTTGGTTTTATGTTTCTTTTCTTTTAATTTGATCATTTCTTAATTTTTATTACATACCTATCTTGCTTTTTTATTTTGTCACTATTCTCTTCAAATCGTTTTTTTTTAACTCTTTATTACACTGTAAAATCGAGCGTCTTTGGTTTCCGTTTTCTTTAACTCTATACATATTTAATGATTTTTTACGTTTCTCTTTAAATTTATATCTAAATCTAGGAATTTTCTATGTTGGAAGGTAATTTCGGTTTCTTACGTATTGTGTGTATTACTGTTTGTCGATCATTACTGTTTGTCGATCAAAATTTGACTTTTAACGTATTAAGGTTATAAGCAACTTTTCCCAATTTGGAAGCAACTTTTTTGGAAGTAGCTGACTCTGAACCTTTTGGCGATTGAAAACTTGCATTTTTTAAATGTATTTGATTTATTATTTATTTTGTTTTTCATGTTACTGTTGTGATGCCAATAAACTGCTTTATTATTATTACAATTATAATATTTTATGTTCGGCGTCAAATCATTTTCATAATTTATATAAAGACTAATATCTATGACGACGAGAAGTAATGATACCTACTATTAAAAAAAAAACATAACCTCTATTATAAGTAGACTTCGATCATTTCGGTGCGTTCCTGTGGCTACTTGTCATTGGTTCTCGTATTGCGTAACCAGGACAACGCTCCCAAATGTCCGAAGTCTGATTATAGGACACAAAATATCGATAAAACAGAAAACGATAATCGATTTTCATACTACCAATACCACTTAAATTTCGCTTTAATTGCAACCTAGAAAATCATTTTTTGATCGTATTGTAATATTATCAATAATAACGCAGACGAAGAATTAGCAAGGAGCAAGGGATTCAAATACATTTTCATAGTTAATATTAGAAAGTTCCTTAAGATGATGTAATTAAAATACAGTGCATTCAGAAGCATTTTTTTCTGTATTTTGTATAACGCGAGCAAAGAAATTAATTTGAAATTGTTTAAAGTCCAGTAATTCTTAATCTTTTCACTTCTAAAAATGTATGATTAATTAATTAAAATTATACTTTCTCGTAACTAAAATTTCTTGCGAGCAGTAATATAAAATGTCATTCTGAATTTTATGACATTTTAATTAACATACCATCATAAAAATTAAATGATTAAGTGTCTACTCGAAAATTTCAATGAAAAGGTTACTACAGGAACACTTCATTATTTTTATTATCCTCGTGAAATACGCAAAGCGGGTGAGTGTGTTTTTCCGTATTTTCATAGCGATTTTGAAGGTGCTAGTTAAGGGCGCAATAAAGTTACGCGGAAGGCAACTTGAGTCTACTCAATATTCATGGTCCGTACTTAATGATATTCTAATTACCCGGTAAATTAATGGGTTTAGCGCAGTCATATTTTACAGGCAGTGTTAACTATCGCGCACCAGGGAATAGTTTAAGGTTTTTCTCCTCTCACGGCTTATGTATTATGAATGGGCTCGCGCTCTTAAACTTATAATCAAAAATTGCATAAAATTTAATGAGTAGCCTAGCTCTTGTGGTAAAAGTTAAATTTACGTTTGCATGTATTATGCCGTATTAAATGCATGATTTACATACATTCTGTGCTATGTAACATACATGCTAAGAGAGGACACTTTCAAGAAGCTTAATATTTGCGGTAGGTAAAGTCACTATTAAAAAAGGTTCAAAAATTAATTTAATTTAATCAAACTAATGCTCGTTTAAAGTGCAAATGAACTTGATCACTCACTAATTTAAATCCTTATTACTCTGAATGCTACCCTCGTTAAAGTTTGCATGATGTATAAATAAAGCCCTGTTTATTTGTAATTATATTTAATCCTACTGCAATATTGTTTCGGCGAATCAAGCTAAATGTAATGAACTTTCTAATGCAGTAATACAAACAGATCCCATCCAAACCTAATTCAATAATAGATTCATGCTAAGTTTTAATTACATTTTAATGGAATTACAATATTTTGAGTTAAGTATTCCCAAGGGTCTGGCTCTGTACACTTGTGGAGTGCATTGCGACTGTCACAGACGAGTTCGAAAATTATATCATCTACTGGAACGTAGTTATTACTCAGAAATATGGTAATTTAACTTACGTAGAGAAATTTCTCGCATTGGTTTTGTGTTATTAAATAGTTTGTATAATTAGTTTTTTTTAATAACATTCTAAATTAAAAATGTTTTTTGCAAGACAGGAAGTAAGCATCAAATGAGGATATGGCTTTAAGCCCTGTTCTGGTTAATATCATACCGAACGAAGTAACAAAGAAATACAAAAGCAACTTTAGCTGAAAATGAGTAAGACTAAATAAAGAATCCATGAAACCCAAAATGAAGAGGTGTTTTTATTTTCATTGTAAGCCAGAGAACACCTGCAAATTTATTCAGTACCAACGGTGAGCCGATCGAATTGAAACGATTGATCCCTTCAGCGTTATCAGGGCGATATCTATTTGTCTAAAGTACAAAAGGTCCATTGAAGGGCATCGAATTGTTACAAGTGAATTATGCTGAACCAATGGCTGGTATGATTTGATGCCTTGTATGTTGTGATTTACGGCATTAAGCGTAATTAGTTAACGCATGTTCGTGACTACATCAATTGATCTCTCTACATAACTTTATCACGTTCGTTAAATTACAACTCACAAGTGCGGTATTATCATCGGAATACACGGCAATATGCATATTACTATATAATTAGTCACTACGTGTTTTACATAAGAGATAGAAAACATGCGAACAGTTTATCAGAAGACCACCAGTTTACATATATAAAAGTTATCCAACCATATCAGATTTCTTTTTTTTATATCGTGTACAAAAAGTTTTCCCAACTAGCGTGTTGCTCTCATTTTTTCGCATGTTCACGTATGTTCCTCACTTGATCAGTAAACACCAAACTGACATTTAACCTTGACATAATATCAACAGAAAATCATAACCAATAATTACGATTTATTACGTATTTGACGTGAATAATAATAAAGGATACAGTATTAAAAAAAGTGCATTCCTCTCTTTGGAGGAATTATAGGATAAGTTAAGATACAAGTGGTGCTTCAACGGTTAAATTTTTTAATTTTCTGGATAATACTAACTCCTTTAAGGATGGATAGAAATGCTTGACACTTTCTGGGTTATACTAATTCCTTTGGGGATACAAACTGCCACCTCAGAAGCTAAGTCTTTCTCTTTTCCTGATTAATATTATATTATTAAATTATATATATTATATATTAGAGCAAAAGTGTTAGAATGAACTCCAGATTTTTATGTGTGTGCTATGGATTGAAGACTTATGATCTAAAAACTATAGTATACTTAAAGAGCAATGAAGGAAAATTGAAATTTATAAAAGCCTGTAAGTATATGAAATATGAAACTTAAATTATTTCAGTAATAAATTTATTTAAGACTTTTTTTTACGTAGAATGTAAGGTTGCTAGTAATGATTGCTTGCATGTCCTAAATATACGAAAAGTAATCTTCGCGTTTAATTTCAACATGCGTGTTGATCCTTAATCAACTCCTGCCTTAAATACAGTATTTACGACACGCTCGTTCAATCTGATGGTCAAACACATACTTATGTATTCAGACCAGAAAGTAAACAAATATAGAGATTTCTTTTCTGTACGGAGATTTGGCATTTACTAACAGTAGATGTATAAAAAGAAAATAATTAATTTTACATACTGGATGATATAGTGTATAAGGAAAACACTTGTAGCTTAATTTCAGGTAATATACGTGTTTATTTCGGTCGCGTTTACCAATAACTTTTACACTAACTGTAGCAACTATACAGGGTTCGAAGATACGAGTTTAGTTATATACAGTTATGGCGTACTTTGCGGCAACTCGGAGTAACGTAGTCCGCGCTGAAGGTATATGAAAGCGGTCAGCATCCCGCTCACGTTCCGTTATTTGTCAATGTTGTACAAGGAGGAAGATTGGACTCATTATTTCTGCCATGCTATTTGTTTTTGTTGTATCGCGTTCTTGATTGCGAATAACTCAACGCGAAATAAGGAGTAAATATAAAGAATTACAAGTGCTGCGCGGCGCTATAAAAGGGAATTGCACAAATGTTGGGAGAAGTTTATTTTCTAGCTTGTACGGTCCTTATATGGGGGACAATCACATAAAGTGACGTTTTAAAATTCCGTCCTTGTCTTCATTTATTAAGAAAGAAAGTCTTGCTACATTAAAAAAAACTATTTTAAAACAATGTAAAATTAATCGGTGGTACAATGTGGATAAAGTTTACCTGAAAAGTTGTAATGCTTAAGAAATTTAGTGTTGTTGATATCTTTTCCTTATTAAAATGCGTCTAAAAATCAGTGTTAAAGAAAAATTGAAATTTTACTGCAACAGGGGTGAGTTCAACTCCTGTTTAATATCGTACAGTAAACATATTATCCATAATTCGTTAATTCAATAAGTTATAGGAGATAAGCTACACCAAATAGTAAAATATTCTATCTACATTGGTGAAAGCAAAAAGTATTTGCCTTTCATCTATTGATAAATTCTGATGTGAGAGGGAAGAGATTGATTGACGTTCTCGTTAAAAGTTATGACTAGTATATGCCTATCAACTGCGGTGAATGCTTGCTTTAGAATGGAAATAGTGTATAATAACAAATGATAGCATAGATGGTGTAAGCGAATATTTGCGAGGCTTTATGACATTATGCCGGAGTCCGCTAGTTTGAGGCAGATCAGTTTTTCATTTTTTAATAAAATAATTTAAAGACAGACGTTCAGAAACACTCTGTATAGGATAGTGTTCTAGTTGTATCTATAATACTTACAAAAAGCATACATTTAGAACATGTTTCGCAGACATCGTTTTCTGTCAAAGTGAAGTTAAAATCGCTCTTTAGGACACAAATTCGGCCGCCACACAATCCTCGAAAAATTGATGATATCTCGACTACAATATGGGATAACCTATTGATTACGACCAATGTCTTCAGAGCGCAGACAATTGAAACTTTCTTTTAATACTTTTTCTGCTTGTGAAATGATCCGAAAAAGCTGCGCATTGAATAAAGGGGAACAGTGTGTATGAAAAATGCGTCCAGATATTGCGGAGGGCCGCGGCGAAAGCTCGCGCGCGAGAGAGACGGGAAAAAAGATGTGTAGCGCGAGCTTGTAAGACAAGCGCCGGACAATAGGCCTCCTTTCAAAGGACACGGCAGCCGCAATTACGTCCAGAATAATCAAAGTCTACATCCCGTAATAGGACCAGGACTGGGATTGTTCCCTCTATAACATTCCAAGGTTAAAACTGGCAGATTTCAGAGATGAAAGGATTCCCCATTAATATTTTATCCAGGGAAAGATGAAAAAGGAATCTCGTCGTTTAATAAGTTTGAGAGCAACGAACTTACTGTTTTATCAAATTATGCTTGCGCAAACATCTTTACATTTCAAATAAATGATAAACCTACGAAAGCCAGAGCGAAACGTAGATATTTCAATTAATAAATAAACTTTTTTTAATTTTTGGAGCAGGTTTTTTTGACGTTTAACGAAAAAAAATTAGAACTACAAAAAGCAGGAATACGAACTCGGCATGTAGTGTAGTTAAAACCCGATTCGTTTTATACAATAAGTTTTGGAATCGCTTCACATTGGAAACGTGACATGATTAACCCAATTAAAATTGCGGTCGATAATTTTGAGCGGTATTTCATTCGAAATCGACAATCTCATTAACTTGTGCCGTCCGGACTTAATTAAAAACTTAACAATGCCTCCCTCCTGAAATGCAGCAGCACTATTTTCAGCGATCTCGATTCCCGGGATATTTCATATTTGAGGTTTGCACGGGCGAGCGAATTTTTATGCTTGAAACTATTTTCGATTTATTCACTCCTACGTTTCCCATTTATGCATTGTCACCCCTCACCACAGTAATATCGAAAATTCTTCGATAAATTTCTGTGAATGTAACGTGTAAATAATGAAAGGGTTTCAAAAGCTTTTACCTACACACATTCCTCAAAAAAAAAAAAACTTTAATACAGTGTTAACTTTATGAAGAGGACGTGTACGCGTTTATATTTTCTTGTTGAATGTGATTTTCTCGGACTACGCGCTGTTTGCGAAATGCCTGCTTGTTTATTATAATGCTGTATCTTTGTGCTTCGCTAATTAACTAATAAATTGGAACAACGTGCAATTACTTTAGCTCCACAAAACAAACTCCCTGAAACACCTGTCCGTTACATCTGGAACGTGTGCTTCCATAATTGGATGTATTCCATAGAATTCTGAGCAAATTTTGATTAGTTCTTTCAACAATTCTTTAATGTGCCTTTTACTTTTACGTTGGCGTTAACGTTACGTTTACTCAAGCCATTTACACATAGAAAAAACAATGGTATTTATTAACACAATTGTAGAATTTATATCTACAACTTGTTATTAAAATGAAGACATTTACAATAAACAGAAAATGCTTACATTTGATTGTAAAATAAAATTTACACATTTTTAATCGTGTAACAAAATAATAGCAAATACGTTAATATAAATTGTATAAATTTATTTTATAGAGAATATGTAAATATGTTAAGTTAACTGTTAAATACTAATTTAATTCAACAATATATAGGCGACTTTTCCATTTATTTAGTAAAAATTGGCAAATGTACAGGATGTTTCCTAACTTCATGAAAATAAATTAAACAATGAAAGTTTGCGTGAAAATGAATAGAATGAACCATTTTTGTTGAACAAAGTGTTATTAAATTTTCGAGAAAATAAATAATTTTGTCGAACGGGTAAACTGTTTGAACGTCTCTGGTTCAAGTTTATGATGTTTACAAACAATATGAGTGGTGTAATTTATTGTTAGTCATCGCCGGGCGGGCCGGGTAGTTTGAAGGTGTACGTTGAGGTGGTTGCACGGAAATTTACTGAAATAGTTACATTGTTGACATGATTCTGTTTTTATCCTCGTCAGGGTTTCGACAAATTTGCATTTGTCGTTCCCCACAATAAGGGCGTATGTGTTTTCGGGTGCTTTTTTCTATGGGGTTCTGGCTGGTGTCTTGATGATAGCAGTCGATTCTTTCTTCGTGCTCTCCTTGGTGGTAAAGATTTTAATGTGTGTGTCAGTTTCCCGGAAGATGTACTCCGTCATCTTCTTGAAAGGTTCCAATGCCATTGAGTTTATGTGATGTAGCGCAATGATCTTGTCTTTTTGCGTTTCTTTCCTGAGTGTCTACAGTTTGTTCCAGAGGTCTGCTTCATCTCCCTTAGTTTGGACTTTTACAAACTTCATAGTGTCTTGTCCGTTGGTTTGACGACTTTTTATTTTCGTTCTTTGTTCCAGTACCTCGAAGTCGCCGGTGGCTAATTGGAGGTCCGGGCATCTTTCCTTATACAAGTTTTAGATGCTTTTTTCCATTTTAGCATTATCCGGCTCTACGATAACTACTTTGACTACCTCGCATCCAGTGTTCAGAGGGTTGCCAACTTCGATTGTTGTATTCTTAAATACTTCATCGTTGTCTTGTCTCTGATATGTCTATTCTTTAATGAGGTCAATACCTTCGACGGAGTGGATGTTCGTCTCAGTGTTGTTATTCCAGCACGTTGTTTGGATGCTGAGGCTAACGGTCTTTGCAGAGTCTGTCTGCGATTCGATGTCAAAAGTGATCTTCTCCGTCTCCTCCCATTTATGGCTCCCCAGCCAGCTTTTGATGGGGACTCTATTTAGTATCTCCGTACTCCTCTTAATTCTAACCGTGAGGTCTTTAATTTCACGTTTAGTATTTGTGTTCTCCTCGACTATTTTGTCGAGGTCTCTTGTATATCTTGTGATGTTGTTGATAGTGTCTAATAAAGTTAAAACGATTGAGCTCTCTTTCATCTTATACGAGCTCACGCTATCTAAGTCGATCGTCTCAAAGGACGTATCTAGTATTCGCCATTTCTTCTGGCTATCCGAGCCCAGCGAGTTACACCGTTGCAATTGACTGCTGGTGTTAAGTCTGCTGTGCGACGGCTGTGCTGTCTCTTTGGTTGTAAGCTTGGTGCCTGGCAGTCGGCTGGGTTTAGTCAGCTCGACTCCACGACCGGTCCTCGTAGAAGCTTCGCTTCCTTTCATAAATTCTGCCACGGTTGCTCTCACACCGCTCAGAGTCTCGGGATTTTTTTAAATGTATGAATCCATGCAATAAAATCTTTTGTTACTCCATCGACGCTCCCCAGCCTCCAAAGACCCTCAAAATGGGTTGAGGAACTTCCCCAACAGGGCTACATCTCCTGAGGTCCTATCTCACGTTACCTGGGCGAAGAGCGTGGGTATATGAATCCTGCGTCCGGGCGAGCCGCAGTCACCGTCTACGCAGAAGCGTAGGCCAAAGCAGAGTGTTGGTCCGCAGAGACTGCTTTCCTCAGCTACCAGGTTCCTCTTTTCCTGCGACACGGCTAAGCCACGCAAGTGCTGCGTGGGTCCTTTGTTGCTTTCATCGGACAACGAAGATGACAGTAGGAAGAGTAGAGATCCCTAGCCCACCTAATAGCCTCGGGATTTACCAGAGATAGGGTGTGCAATTTTCGCAACATGCATTTGTGGGTTGAGGAAAACCCTCACGCAATTTGTTGCGGCCATTTCCAACAACGGTTTTCTGTTAATGTGTGAGTAGGTATTCTAAACGGCAATTTGATCGGCCCGTTCGTCTTGCAAAACCGTTTAGATGGTCTCCAATACTTAAATTTTCTACGAACTATTCTATCGGAACTTCTCGAATGTGAACTTAAATCTTAGAGCAACGATGTGGTTTATGCACGATGGGACTCCACCTCATTTTCGACCAGAAGTACGTGCTCACCTCGACGATATTTTTCCTGATAGATGGATTGGAAAAACGGGTCGATCTGTCCTGCATGTTCACCTGATCTAAATCTGTTACCTGTGGGGACAAGTAAAAGCGTTGGTATACGAAGAAGAAATCAACACGTTTCAAGAATTGAACGATCGTATTAACGCCGCATTTCTCTCTGTTCGACAACAAAACATGTTTCACAACGCTTGTGAATCATTACTTCGCTGGGCAGATTTGTATTTACAAGCGGCCGAGGGAAGGAATTTTGAACACTTATTGTGACTCAGCAGGCACTGAGCCAGAGATTCTAAACATTTGACAATGCGTTATCAGTTGAGGGTAATTTCTATTTTGTTTTTATTTCCGTTCCTATTTAGATGCATTTATGCACACACGCCATTATTTTTTTTCTCACGAAGTTGGGAAACACTCTGTATAGTACTATGTAAGACAATGATTGGAAACTAAAGTATAGTAAATTTTTACCCAATTGTACTATATTTTTATTGATATTGTGTATGCGAATTAAACATTCTGTGTTAACAATCACTCAAATTGTGGTATTGGTTCAATATATTGTGTGAAAATTTTACAGTTAGTGGTATAATTCTGTACACGTCTCTAAGGAAGAAGATAAAAGCCGAGGGCACGGAGATGCTGAAAACTAATTTTGACTCTTAATCGAGCAACTAAACACGTGGGTTTATTCATATATTATAAATAAAATAGACGACAGTCAAACAGAAAGAAGTCTATTTTTGTTTATTCGCAGTCACGTACGCCACGTACAATCACGTGATTACACCCCACTTCAATTCTATTCAACAATTTGAGTAAGATGTTAATATATCCAATGGTCCTTTAATAATAATTAATAATAATTTAATCGTTTTCCATTTTCCCATTGTAGAAACATTTTCATTGCGTTTCTATTATAGTTCTTTTGACACAATGTGTAGAACTTTATACAATAAAATGTGAAAATAAAATCTTCGGAGATTGTTATAGTAAATTTTTACTTAAGATGTAGAATTTTATACAACAAAGTATTGAAACTTTATTTTCACACTTAGGAGAATTTATTGTGTACATTTTGATCATTAATACAATTTTTGATATGTTATTATTTTTTAGTCATATTAGTTTGCTTTTACTTGTTATCTGCTGTATGTATCACAATCGTAAAAGTATTACTCTTTTTTCAAATAACTATAAAATATGCATTTTTATGTTTTAGAATGTATATATTTCGTCTGTTTTATGATAACATAAACTCGAGACAAAACGTGGATATTCGTAATCCAGGTTTTGAATAATTTCGTAGCGTAACAACCGTATTGTCAAGATCATGCGCTGCACGTGTGCACCAACCAATAAAAACAAAACAGAATTAAAAGCAGGGGATGTACAAATAAAAATTCTGATATATTCCTAGCGCGGCACATAAATTAGAGATCGCACACGCGATATTTCCTTTGGAGTCGGAAACAAATCATTAAATCCAGCAATTATTCACAGTATCTCCAGAACACTTCGGTATTTTGCATGTAAAAAGTGAAGTACACCGCATTGATATGTGGTGTGGTTCTGGGGTTTAACAACCAAGTTCATCCCCGAACGTTGTTTCATTTGAAATTTATCGCTGCGTCACATTTTAGAAGTTTTTCAGATAAAAGTATTTCGTTGGGGACGTATGTGCTCGTGTGATAAGCAGTTACGAGTTATGTTCAAAAGCAGCACGATTAAAATGAAAATAATATACAGGATTAAATAAATGAAAATACTTTGACGTCATTTGGGCTGAGTTTCTATCAAATTGTTTATACCTGAGATCGTATTTTACGAAGTCTAAATTTAAAGGTTTAAATTTCTCTGGAAAATTGGGAATTCATTTAATTAGTTAGGAGTAACCGTGCCGCAGTTATGAAACGTGATCAAATTTCATCAGATTTAATATTAGATAATAACGGCGAACAGCAACATCTGAAGAGATAACAATGAATTAGGAGGCGAAATGAATTGTGAAATTGTAGAACGACGTGCCTTGTTTACACCGTCGCTAAGTGCGCGATTCGGAACGTGATTATGGCAACATTTATAAAGCAAATATCGCACACTCCAATCGAAAGGCAAATATCTCTGGCAACCTCAATTTAACCCTGCTAAGTCAATTAGGGTCTGTTTAATCAGACTGTACTTGCTCGTTTGCACTGCACTTTTATAATGACCGTTAACTGCATAATAAATATTCGGGAATTACCAACTTTACGGTGGCACTGGTTAGGGGGTAAGGCATAATTGTGTGAACACATTCAGCTTATTAGGAGTAAATACACTAGCTTCTAGGACAATTAATTTTCTGCTAGTTTACATACGTACATGCAGTACCGTAACCAACTATTATTCAATATTACGTACCAACGGATTTATTTCTAAGATATAACCGGAATGAATTGTATGGGAGCTACGAGAACACACAATCATGCAAACTGTTGAGATTTGCACCTTTTCACATTCAGATATGCAATTGCTTATTATTTCTTACAAACCCGCAAATGTCTTTGCATCACGTAAGTAACCCCAAAGCAATTCTGCTTAGTTTGAAGTCTGCTCTTCGTATACACGGGATCATAAAAAATGAAATATTTGACAGTCCAGCGCGATATAAAAATATGAAAGATATTATTAAAGTACGTCGATGCAGAAATAATATTATTGAAGGTGACCGTCTTCAGAAAATAAATAGTTATTTGACTCTACGTACATACATAAGAAAAGGTTGTCATAAAAATAGATTAAAAAATGCTCAATAGAATTAAGAGAGTCCCTTCCGACATACCTAAAAGTACATCACAAAACATTATCTGAAATCGATGCAAGTTTGCAACCACCGTCTTTAAGTATTAATTAAACTGCATGTTTGAACAAGATTCAGGTTAAGTTCACAACATCTCATTAATTATTGTAAACTGCAGTTCGATAAGCAATGGGTGAATAGCTGATGAACTTGAAGGTAGACTACACAATACGTGTTTGAGATCAAGAGAAAAGTTATTAAATTCCCCTGAATACTTATATAGGATGACAACTCGATAAAATGGAACCACTAAAAAAAGCGATGCCTGAGAGTATAGGAAAAATGTTAAAAAATGTTTTCTACTTTAGTTTTCGAGAAATAGTTATTCAAAAATTAGCACTATGTATGAAATACGAAGCCACGTCTTATAAATGCGGCAGTATAATAAGAATATTTTTTATTGACCACCCCCTTGACACAGATCTCAATTCGTTTTATTACATGTTTAACAGCTGGGAACTGAAATCCGAGTTATTTCTTTCACGAGACGTAATTATTAGTTATTTCTAAAATAACTGGATTGCGTATAAAATTTAAAGAAGCGATGTTAACCACTAAAACTAGTGGTTTCATTTAGTCGAGTTAATTAAGAGTCGTGCTCAGAGGCAACCCCAGCATATAAATTCATTTGAATACTAAATAAAATCTTCAAATTTCACCAAGTGAAATATTAAATTTCATCGATGTCGATAAATAAACACCCCTCTGTGAAACGTGTAGGGCTTCGCGGCAGAAAAATAATAACAATAACCTCCTCGTTCGTGAACTTGCGAAATAAATATCGCTATACCTACATTAAACATGCTCCTGTTTATCGGTCAAATTTATAGTATGGGACTGAATGGAATGAAGCCTGTTATTTATTGCCGGCTAACACGATACTTAAGTCACGTCAGCGATTTTTGCAAGGCCTTCCTCTCGTACTTTTTCAAAATTACCCTTACGTACTACGTGTAAGTATTTCGTCTGGTTCTGGTCTGGTTTATCTTGGGCATATTTCACACACGTTCGCTAAATTAACAGTGGAATTGCACGATAGCCCAGGTATTATTCTGTGCTTGCTTGTTCATTCTTTGCTATAAATATCCAACTGGGTTTGATTGCGTTGAATTCTTTGCCTTGTATTAATTGCACCTGCTTTAGATTAAATTCTGAGATAGTTTTTAACAACAGTACATGCGATTAGTTACGGAGAATAAGCTATGTATGCGTATTTATTTATTTTTTGTGTGTGTAATATACAGGGTGCAATCTATTGAGTTCCGTAAAATAAATAAATAATAAAAAGCTTTTGTTTGAAAACTTCTGCTCGTTCGTTATACATTTCTGGATAAAATTAAGAGACCACCAAATAATTTTACACCAATTTACAAGTTATTTTTATAGACTTTTCACATGTCATAAATTGACGTTTATTAAACACAATTGAAATAGTGTACCATGAAACAATTAACAATAGCAAGGCATTCTCTGCTAGGAAACGAAAAGTCAACAAAAAGGCCTAATTGTTGACACCTTTTTAAGTCATTTAATTAATAAAGCGTGCTTTTTGTTTCGAAAATTAACGAATTTGTTTGGATTAAGTTAATTAAATATGCCTAGACGCCATTGCAGCCTAGAAGAAGTATCCCAAATGATTATTCTTCTTTGTGAAGAATATTCACAGAGAAAAGTTGCTGGACTTCTAAATAGCAACAAATCTGTGATACAGAGCACCCAGCATGGTTCAGAAACGCTGGTAACTTCAAAAGAAGATGCGGACTAGCTGCTAAAAGTAAAACAACACGTAGAGAAGATCGCTTTATCGAACTTCAGAGTTTAAGAAAGCGATGTGTAACATCTCGTGAATTAATAGATGATCTTCGATTAGCCACTGAAAAGAAATTTCTACCAAAACAGTAAGAAGAAGACTAAAAGAAGTCAATTTGTCTGCTAGAAAATCAGCAATCGGTCCAACTTTCACAACTACGCACAAAAGAAATCGCTTAAACTTTTGTCAAAATCATCAAGGTTGGGACGAGGGGCAGTGGAACTCGGTTTTGTTCTCGGACGAGTTCAGATTCCTTCTAAGCAGGAATGATCGCCATGCTCTTGTCATACGAAGACCAGGCGAGCAATTTACATTATGTACCATTCGAGAATTTGACAAATTTGGTGGGGGGTTTGTAATAGTTTGGGGTGACATTCAATTTAATGGTCGTACAGAATTGGTACGAAATGGGTCGCTAACAGCAAGAAGATATAGAGACGAGATTATTGTACCCCATGTTCAACCATTTGCCGAAAATGGATTCATTTTTATACAAGACAATGCCAAACCTCATACAGCTAACATTGTCACAGCTACGTTGAGAGATGCAAATAAAGTTTGGAGTGGCCTGCCAAAAGCCCTGATATCAATCCTATTGGGCATCATCTGGGATCAATTGGGCAACAAAATTAAAAACACACCGAGACCACCAGTAACACTTGATGAGCTCTCTAACATGCTTGTTCAAGAATGGGAACAGAAACCTCGAGGAAGTATACGAAATTTAATCTCAAGCATGCCAAGAAGATTAGCAATGTGTATTGCTGCAAGAAGAGGGCATACACGTTATTAATAACTTTAGTTTTGTTAACTTGTTACAAATTAGGATATAAGTTCATGAGAAGACCAGTGGTATTTTAAAGATTTAAAGTATTTTAAAGTTTGTTAAAGTTAATAGCCCTTAAATCAAACACTGTAAGGAAACACTTAGATTTATATATTTATTCGTTTCATTAAATTTCGTTATCTTGTTTTAAATTTATTTTGAATTTTACTGGTGGTCCTTTAATTTTGTCCACAAGTGTATACACAAGCGTCTGCGATTTTTATAAACACATCGTAAAACAATAAAGCTCCAACAATACTCACGCCTACATAAAATTCGATAACGGAAGAAGCATATCACTGGCGTTGATTACTGAATTAATTAATTAATTATAAAGCCCATTTTTACGTATTGTTAGTACAGTTTATAGCTGCTACTCATAAAAGTGTAGCAACTTACATCAATAAGACATAGTATTGTTAACTTCGATTCTCTTTTTCATCGGATAGTCGGTAATAATTACATTATGATATTCCATACTTTGTAAAAAAATCACATACTATGCGATTCAGTTTGTTAAATGATTGAAAAAGTAAATGAATGTCATTACTAGTTAGTTTGCATTACACTGAGTGACCTGCATACTCAAAAAAAATGTATTAAATACAATAAATGCATTTATTTATTTGATTGAATGCTTGTTAATCTTCACAATCTTTCGGAATTTTGTTTGTGTAGCCTGAACGTAATAAAATAATAAAATAATAGAATCATAAATTAAGGCATGATGAGTATTGGCGTGCTTATTTTCCAATAATACTTTTAGAATGTGACCTTCATTGGATTAATTATTATCTAATTTTTAACTTATTATTAGGTATGATTCATACTTACTGTTTTAATTTAATTCCTTAAGCTTTAGTTAATTAATTAAGGGAATAAATTAATATTATTATGTAAGAATTATTTTGTGAATATCTGCATTTCTGTTACTTAAATGTTTAATCATTATTTGCATACGTATCACCAACTGCTAATCTCTGTATTCTTTCGTACCAAAGTCATAAATGACCTGCCTCAATGTTTATTGTATTACATCTGCGGGTTTACTGCTCTATCATTTATTACACATAATAGCATACTTCGCTCTGCTGGGGCATTTAAATCACTTCCAATACTTCCCAAACGTCTTTCGTAAAGAGTAAACGTATTTTTTCCGTACCTATGCTTTTTACAAAACCAGTTTATTATTAAAATTAGTGTCTACATTTATTTACCTTTTACATAACTGTGAAGGATAAAAGGGTTTTCGAAATTAGATCTCTAAGTTCAATATCCATCACATTGTTTTCTGAAAGCATTTACGTAAATGTATCGAAATGTTTATTTTGCATCGGACGAAACACGAGCAGCGAAATGAAAACACAGACGTATGGAAAATACATAAACATAAATTCATCCGATCGTAAAACGTGGAGAAGCATTAGAATAAAATTGTATATTACGATGGGCGATAAAAAAAAAAACCCATGCCCAAATAGATTTTCCTGCATGTCTCGCGGGAAGTTTCCCTATATAATTAGGCCAATCGGTTAGAAGAGCGTTCCCGGCGATCATTATTTGGAAGCACGACTTCCTCTCAGTTCGCCTTGTTTTATAAGAAAAGCTCTTAACGTCCGCTCTCGAATCTATTTATACTGCTGCAGTTTCAATCGCAAGCGGGAAATGGAAAAGATTTATCGCATACATACATATTTTTAAATATTGGAAAACGTTTACGATTTACACTGAACTTCTTTTATATCCATTTTATATAACTACTGTCGTAATAACACTTTGAAAGATCAATCACCAGAAAGTGGGGGTCCGCATATAAATCAGTGATATACCTATATTCTTGTCAAAGTTTTTATTTCTTTCTTTTATTTACTACTTTCTCGACAGGCTGATCTTCACAAATACTTTGGTTATTACAAACTTTATTACAATCCAGTATAATTATATTGTATGATGAGACATTAAGTGAATTTTATCTAATGTATTGTCTAAATTTTTCTTTGCATCATCATATTGAAATTTACGCAAAATAAATCCATACGGATTTCTCTGCTTGTTTATTATACAAACTTTCTTCTCTTTCATATAACTCCGTAAGCGAAAGTTTAATGGAATTTGATTGATCGAGCAGCGGAAGTCCATTCGATAGAGGAACTGTCAGATTTATTTAAAACTTTGTCTCATTCGATGCATAAGCGTTCTTCTTGAATAACAGAGTCAAACAATTTCGTTTCACCTAAAGTAAATAAATAAAATATGGTTAACTAACAATAATAATATTTATTCTTAACTATGTACTTAGAAATATTGGAATAAGACTTTTCTATGAAATATTAAATTGTGTCAGAAATAATCCAATTAATTAATGAGTTCTGCAAAGTGGCTCTGTGTTTACCAAAGTTTTCATATTCTCACTTGTTTAAACTAAAACTTGCTACTTTAGAAAATTCCTTGAATTATAAATGGAATAATTCTCTTGCGCGAGGTATTACAGTTTACGATTCGAAACAAGAGATTTCAAAATAATAATAATAGTAATAACTCGATACAATTTAAAAGCAGCATTTTTATTAGTAAGACTTTAGAGTTATGTAAATTTCTAAAATGTAAAAGAAAATCCAATAAGGAAAAATTTCTAGAAGTCTTCTGCCAAATTGATAAACATAATAACTCTATACAGCCTGTTTCAAAACCTATGTCTTTACTTGAAACTACAAATAATACTCCCCAAATGAAGCAAATTTTATTATATGTATAACAATAAGGAAAATAAATAAAAACTCCGGTAAAAATTAATTTTCATTTTTACAAATATTGTATAAGTAACACTGCTCGGCGATTTAAATGTCTTAGCTGAGTCACAGGCTGACAATGCGCCGAGATGTGCATGTAGGACTAGGTCAAGTTCGTCGTTCGTAAGAAAAAATGCGACGTTTTCGGTCGACTAGGTGCAGACGTTCTTACGACATTTGCAGTTACTTATTACGCAATAATTTCTAGTACTATTTAGTATTGTAATTTACGCTTATGTTTATTTTATTCAAAGTAAAATTTGAAAGCAAACTGTTTGAATTTGTAGCGCCATTATGCATTTCAGTTTTTATTTGTACATATTAAATATTGCAATATTTTGAGTTTATAATAAAAATATTAGTTTGCACGTATTATCTTTTGAGTACAAAGAACGCAGTAATCGTCTGATGCTAAACCTTACGTTTCAAAATCTTTGTTCCTAAGGACATAGTTTAAAAGTAAGAAAATCAGGAGTTTTGTAATTATTTAGTTAAAAGTTTAGAAATTTGTGTTAGAAAATTGTGTTTAGAACTCACATTATGACTAAGGGTGTTGTTTATCCCATCTCTTCAATAATTTAATAAACGAATAGTTTACTAAACGCGAAATAAATATTTTTATCGTCAACGAAAAACGCATTTCGCTTTGCCAATTGTCGACGTAACACAGACGGATATTTGAAAATTGTGCCGATGGCGTCTATAAGTCGTTCATATTCATTTACAATGAGACCTTGACCCAGTTCTTCTGCACGTAAATAAAAAGTTTTATTGTGTTTTATTAGATACGATTGCCAAAACAAGTCAAACTACCAAACAGGTGTAAGCCCATGATTAGGGGCATCGAAAGCTCAGGTGTTTAAATTACAGGAGATTCGATAAAAACAAAACTCCTCCTAGACATAACTCCCAGCGGAAATGGAGATAGCGAAAATTCTCTTGCTCTACACATAGAATATTTGGAGCAAAATGATTTCGATCATGCTAATAAAAATTTATTCCTCCCCGGTTTATTTTCTGATGTCACTGAAGTGCTCGATATTCCTTAGCCTGATGATGAAGCTGAAGATCAACATTCTCATGAAATTCAAGATCAATCTACAAACAGAATTGAAGTACGTCTTGTTAAAACAACTGAAGATGAGCTGGAATCGATTTCAAATTCTCAATCTTCATTTGGAACACCTGATAATTCTGACTTTGACCTTGACTCCGACTATAAGCCGCCAACTTATACGTCATCACTCAGAGCTTCCGAGGTTCCCCGATGTGGAGAAAGAGAAAGACGACCTCAAGGATTATGTGACCTTAACAAGTCAAGTTGTTGAACAGCAAGATTCAACAACGGTAGAAGAAGCTCTAGGACGCCTCGACAAGAATTTATGGCTAAAAGCAATGGAAGATGAATATCTAGCACTGACGGAGAATGAAACATGGAAACTTGAAGATCATCCTGACGACAAGAGGCCAATCAATTATAAATGGGTATTCAAAACCAAAGTCTGCAAACTTAAAAAGTCTTTGTTTGGACTGAAGCAAGAAAGGAACCTCAAGCTGGAAGAACCTTTTGAAAATTTAGGATTGCAACAGTCCAATGTTGATAATTGCATTTTTTATAAATTTGAGAATGGGATAATTTTCATTTGTGCTGTATACGTTGATGACCTAATCAAGGTTCAGTGATAATAATGATTTCAAAAATAAGATTAAACGTGAAGTTATGGCGAACTTCAACGCGACAAAGTACAACTGACAACTGACCCACTTAACCGCTGATGCTGACATCAACAAATTTCTCCGAGGACGTAATTACGTCATAAAAATAAACCAGGGACTATCAAACTGTTTCATCGTTCGCCAAAAACATTTGTTATCTCTAATATTTATTAATCAATTGTTATACAAAAACTGCTTCAATCTATCACTTTTAATGTAAACTTTCACTGGATTCATTTTTTGTATGAAGTTAAGAAACACCCAGCATATTATGTCAACGTAAAATCAGTTATATTTAAAGTTAGGCAAAAATAGAACAGAAATAGAAAGACAAAAGCGGAGAAAATATTCGCACGTGAATTACACACGAATCACAAACAATATGTAAAGTAAAATCACTGACATTCACCACCTATCAAAAACAATATGAACTTGCGTTCGAACGATTTATTGCAGATAAAGTTCAGCGTATATGCGACATACAAAATGACAAAGCGAGTTCGGGTTATGTGCGACATTTATTGCCGAAGCGGGGGCCACAGGTCTGCAACTACTTTTTACGCGAATGGGCAACTAGGTAATGAAGTTTAATAAGTTCTGCTGCAACGGTTTTTTGTGTTGTTAAAGCGTCGAGTTTGGAAAAACTTTCGAGCGAACGCGTTAAACGCTCGCGGAACTTTTAAGATGTGTTTGAACCTAATTTCCCGGTGTAGCAATTAAAACTATAGCCTGAAAGTGGAAATTTGCGTAGGGACGTTGACTAATCGATTTGGTTTGTTCACGTTGGAGCATACAATTATGATCAATAGCTGAAAAGTTTAGCTTTGAAGATATTACATTTACAACGTGAGACATGTTTAGGACGACAACACAAAGTGGAGGATCATTGAAAGTAAAATAAAATATATATTAAAAAAATTAACGAATGTAGAAATGTCTGTTGATCAATATAGGATTTCAGTTACATTATCCTATAGGTGCTTGAGGTTTTGAGGAATTAAACGATTATTTTCGCACGTTATCATGCAAGAGAAACTCAGCTATTTGTAGGGCAATATGTTGTGTGTAGTGCAACGCCAACGTATGCAAGCCACACGTATGCAGTGAGAGTTTGATTAATTGCACAGATCCATCAACGTCTGCAACAGTTTGAACCTGTATTCCTTAAAACGCCTTGAATTTCTAAAAGTGAGACAACTTAATAATGACTTCTCTTACGTTACCCTTTCATTAGATATGTAATCTTTTGAATTTATTTACTTGTTTTAACTTTAAAATAATAGCGCATATCCATCATGCATTCCACTCAAAATGAGTGACCTAATTTAGTAATTTTTATTACATGCATGTAAATTAAATATAAACGCAAAGTTTATTTATAAAAAATGAAGTTGACCTATATTCACTGCATTGTAAGAATAAAAGTATACCAAAATCCCTCTTGACATATACATACATACATACAACTCAGGTCGGTGGTATACAAAAAAACTGTGGCTAATCACTGTATGATTTAGTCCGACCTTTTGGTTTAAAACGTCGGTAATGAATTTCGTTTATTTTTAGCGCACGGAAGCTGCGTATCTCAATAATAAATCAAGCGGGGGGTATTTACCCATTACGCAAATTAGGTGGCCGCCCACGGGAGCGATAAACTCCCGGGGACGAGAAGCCAAATGTAAACATAAAAAAGAAATACAAAATCAATTTTTCTGCGCGATTATTTACAGAAGCCGAGAGAAGAAGAGACTTAATAAATTTCTATTTCTATTTTCTCACTTTACATAATAATAAATTTCAATCAATTTATTTCTCCCTCTCTCTTATCACATCCTTCTTACTTTATACAGGGTGTAATCGATTTAGTTTCACTTATTAATACTGTAAGATCTTCATCACGTAAGAGAACCAATTCTGCTGATTTATTTTTCGATAAAAATTTAGTTATCGACAGATGTTAGATTCTTTTAATTGTTCATATAAAAAAAAGAATATACAAAGAGAGAATTTCGACAACCCCGAAAAATATATGTAGTGGGGGGCAAGGACTAAAAAATTTCATTGCATATAAAGGGGGCATTGAGAGCAATATCTGCCTAATTTAAACTCAATCCAGAAACGTACAGACAAAGAAATTGCAGCTCGAGTCTTTTATGGTTTGATAAAAATTTTTGTAAAAGATTGAGGAAAAATACAAATAAATTTCGGTTGTCAATACAGAATCTCTCTCTCTTGTCGTGCTATCTAGAGGAGTACCTCGCCGAAGTTGGAAAATGAAGAATAATTCATCCCCTTTCTTTTATCATTTTTAACTACCCATCCCTCACAGTATGATCAAGGTATGACATAGGAAGTTATTATTAATACAAACAAGAAAGAAATTTTATTAACTTTGGTGAAAGAAAGTTACATAACTCAATCAAACAAAAATTTTATTTAGATTTCGAGCTCATTTTTCTCATTGTGCTTAATCAAAAATCGTAATTCCGGTGATCACGATCGCATCACGGATTGTTCCAGTACACCGGAATTTGCTAAATAGCATTCCGCGTAATTCCTGGTTCGATCGGCCAAACGCCGGACCTCATTAAATTACTACTACGAGATTAAAATAGTGCCAGGTGAAAACGTTTGAATCGTTTAAGTTGAACTTCAGTAAAATACTTAAAATTAGTGCAATACTCCAAGAGTTTTGATACTTTTTAAAATTGAGTGCGACAGTGTGTAAAGCGAGGTTTGTATAGTGAACAATTCCTGGAGCAATTCACGGATGCGAACAGTATGCATACATTCAATCAACAGAATTGCAATTCTACAGAAACCAATACTTTAATCCAATAAAAATTTCAAGAGACAATTCTGCTCCACGGCGATGTTTATGTTGTGTCATAAAACGGCGCAAGAGAAGTGCAAGAGACATTTTTACGTGATGTTATATAATTTTTATATCGCTGAGTTTGTATTACTTAACAGTTGTATTTCACAAAGCTTTATTTTTATGCTTGGGAGCTGCTACGATAAAGTTTGAAAAAGCATTTCATTCGAATTAGAATGATTAAACTTAAAGCTTACTGTTGATGTATTTTATATTCATGCTTTATTTAGTAACTCTTTATATTACCAAAGGTTGGTAAAAGAATGTACCACTCATCTATTGATGTGACAGAAAGTAGTCTCCGGCTGACAGAAATAAAATATTTGTAAGAAAGATCACAAAAGTTCGTTTTGATCTCAAGAAAGTCAACAGGTTATGGGCTCAAATGCGTGCTGAAACTGATTCGCACAAATTTTTGGAAGAAAGAATTTGACTCCGATCGACAGTTTTTTTGCTATAAAAAGAGTCGTGAAGATGCAACACTTGTTTCAAAATTGAAGAATATTTGGAGCGATTTAAAAAAGGAAATGGTCAAAAATACCGTAAACAATCCGGAGCTGCCCGATGAATATTTTTATATATTGTCAGGTGAATATTTCTCATTTAAATTTAGCTGGATGTTAATGTCTGGATGTTAATGTCAAGAAATGACAGGACAGTTGATAACAAATCAAATCAACTGTATGCTTATGAGAAAGCTCTCCAAAACAAGGAGGATGATTCTACTAAACAGGAAGCTCTCCTTGCGGATTCTTCGAAGAAGCTACCCCAGCAAGGAAGCACAATGCAGAAAAAGAAGAAAAAGAAAGTGTCCAACTACTGTAAGAAGCCCAATCGCCACATCAAAGTACGTGGGAAATGGGCAGCTCTTGGAAAACCTCCAAAATCAGACAACACTGAAGCTGTTATGAATACGATGCTCGTTGTCATGACGTCAACTGTGATGCATAGTGAAGGTAGAAATGATGAATGGTATGTGGATAATGGAGCTATAAGTCTCGTTGCAAACGACAAAGGGTTCTTCCAAAATCTTCAGCCGTTCTCAAATTGACACACAATAACCACAACAGACGATAACAAGATTGAAGCAAGCCTAGGAAAAGGCTCAGTGGACATCGAAGCATCAGTCGGAGGAGAATGGCACAAAATTACTTTAGCAGATGTACGGTATGTTCCAAACATCCACAAAAACTTATTCTCCGTCCTTGCTGCACATGACAGACATTTAAATAGTCAGTTTGTGTCCAATACACATTTGTAAATTTAAAATCGGCACAGAGATTAATTTGATAGGAGTTCGACATCGTTTTGGGGGACTCTACAAACTCGCAGTGAAAAGCACGAGACCAAGGTCGCTTAATGAAGTTAACGTCATCGACAATGATAATACTTTGCAGCTTTACCATGAAAGATTTGGACACCAGAACAAGCGCCATGTGAAGTCTTTACTCAGCAAGGAAATAAATATCAAAGTTGAACTGGACAGTGAACTGTGTTGCGTCTATGGCAGAGCTCATAGATTACTTTTCGGTACCAGGGAGAGCCGGTACCCAGGAAGGCTTATAAACACAGATGTGTGCGGCCCATTAAAAGAATCGATGTCAGGATTTCGATATTTTGTTCTTTTTACGAATGATTACACAAAATTCAGGACGACTTACTTCATGAAAGAAAAATCTGAAGTAGCAGAGAAACTGATTCGGTTCATAGCTCAAGCGAAAACTGCAGGGTATATTATCAAGGTATTACTGAGCGACAATGGAAAGAAATTCGACAACGAAGAAGTCAGAAAAACTTTTCCAAAGTAAGGGATTATTCAGCGACTCACAATGCTATGTAGGCCAGAACGAAACGGGAAAACCGTACAGTTGTGGAAACAGCCAGAGCAATGATGTATACACATGGAAGTTTATCACAAAACCTATGCAAAACCTATGGGCTGAGATGATAAATACTGCGACATACGTTCTGAATCCAACAGGACCATTTAGCTTTCCATGAATGTTTCCCAATGAACTATAGCATGGGAATAAACCAGGAATCAAAAATCTACGAGTCATAGGCTCTACCTGCTATATTCACATTCCGAAACAACAGATAAAGAAAATGCAACGCAAATTAATTAGATCAAGAAATGCCATCTTCGAAGAAAAGGTACTTGAGAGAAAGCAAGGTACGAGTGTTCCAGTTAACGTCGATCTTCATAGGGACTCTCAGGACTCACTGCCTCAACCTAAAGAATCAATTATTGAAGAGGACGGTGATGCATTTTGGGATCCAGAAAATCAGGAAGATATAAGTGGTATTGGAAACCCTGAAAATAAGCGAGAAGACACCAACAGAATAAATTGCTTGCGGGATCAATCGACTCTAAGAAGGTCGAAGAAACTGCAACACTACGTGATGCATATTTCTATTTTTTCTCAGGAACAGAAGCACAGTAACACTGGTCGGTGATTTAAGAGGTTTAAATGTCTTCGCTGAGTGACAATCTGAGTGGAATTGATTTTTATTATGTAGCCATAAACAAATGCGTCGAGATATGTATGTCGGGCTAAGTCAACTTCGTCGTTCGTAAGAAAAAAATGCGACGTTTTTGGTCGACTAGGTGCAGACGTTCTTACGACAATTCCATAATTTCATATTTGAAAATTGTGTCGATGGTGTCTACAAGTTATTCATTTCGTTAGCAATGAGACCTTGACCTAGTTCTTTTTTTTTGATTGCGTTTTATTAGATATGATTGTGAAAATAAGTCAAAACTGTACAAATGTTTAAAAAGAAAGTGACTCCGCCGTAGTCCGCTATCTTGAGGCAGGTCAGTTTTACATTTTTTAATAAGACCGCTGAGACTTAGAAAATCAATTCCTAATATAATTAGGAACTTACAGTTTTAATTAAAGCCAGAGGTTTAAAAGCACCCTGTATTTTAGTCGGACGATGGGAAATATGGAACTGCTTGCAAAGTAATTGGAATTATGTAATATGTTTAATGTGGCAACTAAACATAAGTTATTTATTAGCATACAATTTATCAAATCAGACATAAATTACGTTACGTTATTCGCACAGGGAATGTAACTTAATACTAGACAGCAAACTATTAGCTCCGGTTTCCAACATCATAAATATGTAATAAATTATTGTCAGTCGACCCTACGCGCTCGAACGCTATAAAAGAACTTCTATGTCAACAAATCAACCCCCCGAGCTTCACTAAGTACTAATTTAGCATACATGTCACAACAAATACAGATGCGGCGGGCCGTGATTATTACCTGCCAATTCGGAACAATTGCATAAGTGGTGAGCATTGTGAGACATCTGTTGACAATGGGGCCCCGGATTAAATCGGACTGTGATTATTTTCACTGAATGCAATTGTCGTTCGTTTCTACATCTGTTGAAACGGTACACCCAAGGGACAATGGCATGTAATTTGCGTCGGGAAGGGAAGTTCTAAGGTTGCATGGAATTTTATGGAATGAGAAAAAAGAGCGGTACTATTTGCTCGACTGTTTAACACAGCAGGAAACAGATGATGATGATATTACATAACAAATTCAATTAAATAATATCTTCTAGTGCAGAGGTTTACGACTATGTGCTGTTTATATTTGTCAAGTCAAGAAAGAAAGAACGAGGTTGTTTCTCCAAGCGCCCACACACATCATCTCGACTTTGCTGCGCACTCGATTGAAAACCGTAAACAATCTTCTGGTGATGTTTAAAGGCGAGTGAGTGCCTCGCTGAAATCACATTGATTCATAATTCAACAAAGAACGGGAACGTTCGTCCATTAAATGATCCTCTACTGCGAACTGAAGAACAAGAAATGTAAATAAATATAACCCACTTATTTCGATTTATCATTATTTACTTCTGAACGTTAATAGCAGGGAAAATCGAAGGGCTTTCCTGATTTGGTCCTTGGTATTAACTTATTTTCTGTATAATTCAAACAAACAGATTTTCGATTTGCATTTTCAGTATTCTTGCTCGTAAAATCTCATTGGCTCAGAGAGACAAATTTACTTTAATATAATTCGTTATAAAAATCGTCTAATGCATCTGCTCAAACCTAAAAGACCCTATTAAATTAATCTATATAAGTTATTTATGACGTCTGCGCTACATCATAAATATGAAAATAAATCTACTTAGAGGGTTGTTTTCTATTAGTGTACGACAACAATGGGGCCGAAATTAAGAATGAGCAGCATAAAATTAAGGGCTGGTCTTTAATATTGTGATGGGTCGTGAATAATGGCGATGCGGGCCCAGCTTGAAACCAATGGTATTTAATGATTCAAGATAGGGACAACCTACTGGGACCTATCAGACACCCATCAATTTTTCCCGTACACGTTAATTATCGGAGTGAGTCGGATATATTCAATATTGTACACGGCAATATTTCACGTGCCACATTTTATTTCATGTTTTTTTTACTCGATGCATAACAAAAGTCGGCTGATATATTCGCTTCGAACAAAAATCAATAACAATTCCGTAGATTTTCCATTTGTTTGCTGCGATATTTTATTTTAGGAAAGATTTTTATATCGGAGTGGTGGTAAAAGTACTAAAAAGAGCAGGACGAAATATGTGAAGTGCAAATTGGAAAAACCAATTATTTTCTGTTTGCAGTACTCTAACCCAGGTAACAAGCAATTATGGTGACGTTTTAAAAATTCGGTAATAGGTCTTCGTTACGTCAAGTGCATAAAGTTCATAGTCACTTGATGGTCGAGTGTCCTCGCCGATTCAGGGCAGGACTGATGACATATCGGTTTTTCACGAGTTGGGCATGTTCGTAGACAGCTGTCGCGCTCTCAGCAGCCCCACCCGCAAGGGATACCGTCAAACAGCCGATAATTATACCGATTACCGGTTCTGCTTGATATGCTCATGACAGATTCGATGCTCTCTATCTGCGATATAGATCCATCAAAACGCTGTTTGACCGACCAACGTTCAATGTAAATCATTTATTTCATTTCGCCCGCAATTTGGTCTTGTTTGTTCGCAATGATTTTTTTGGGATATACTTCGATTTATTGTCGTTTAGACTTAATTAATACGAGGGTGATGCGTATAAATTTCTGCTTTATTTTCAACGTGTGACAGCTTAATGCCGAAGCTTTTGAATTTGTGGTGTCGAATTGCCTTCATTAATCGGTTTTTGGCATCCATAAATTGAAGTTATAAATTAGGAATAACGTTCTTACTAATTCAATTAACGTTGCACAGTTACCAAAGATAATTTAAATGTTTCAAAGAAATAATAATTTATTGAACTAAAAATAACTTAAGATGAGCTGTAGTGGAACAAAATGATTTTCTAAACCTATATCTTTTATTGAAACCACAAATAGTATTCAAGAAGCGAAGCAAATTTAATTATATAGCAATAAGAAAAATTTAAATAATAACTCTGGTAAAAATTAGTTTTCATTTTTACAAAAATAGTTTAAGAAGTAACACTGGTCGGGGATTTAAATGATTTAAATGTAAATGTCTTAGCTGAGCTACAGGCTGAGTGGAATTGATCTTTATTTTGTACAAATAAACGAATGCGCCGACATGTGTATGTGGGACTAGGTCGAATTCATCGTTCGTAAGAAAAAATGCAACGTTTTCGCTCGCCTAGGGTACAGACTTTCTTACAACAATTGCAAATACTTATTACGTAATAATTTTGTACCGACGTTCAAAAATAGTCTACTTAAAGCCAAAGAAGCAAAAGAAAATAAAGAAGAATCGGTTCGAAAATTCTTGGTTCAATATCGAATTACTAAACATCCCGCTACTGGTAGAACTCCAAGTTGTTTTCACGTCAAATACGTACGATACTTGACTTGGCTAATCCAGTAAAAAACTTAATGATCGCAGCAGACAATAAGTTATGCGAGAAAAGGTACGATAAACAGATGAAGTGTACGTATGAGGGTTTGGCGAAGAAAAAAATGAAGTCATTTATCGATGGTCAAAAGGTGTTTGTTAAAAACTATCGTAAAGGACCGTTTTGGACCGTGGCACAGTGGAAAATAAGGGTGAGAACTTGTCGTGGATCTTGGATGCGGCATTTGGATCAAATGAAACAGGATGAAACGGTATCGGAAGATGACATTCATAACGATAATGAGCCCGAATTTATGGAAAAGTCATAAGGTGAAATGCGAAATTCTAATTCAAATTTAGCGAAACTGACGAATGTTTAAGAGGAATCGGAGAGAGACGATACAAGTTCTGAAGAAGCTAGTGAAGACATGTGCGACCACGGGTCAAAGGTTCAAAGAAATGCTGAACCAGTGCGTCGTTCACTGAGAGTACAAGACGCGAACAGAGACATGCACAATCATGGACCAAAAGTTCAAAAAAATGGTGAACCAGTACGTCGTTCATTGAGAATTGAGAGTTTAATACAACAGGTTTATTTTTCTTTTGTGAAAATATTAGCTTAGTGGGGAGAGAGTTGTTGTGTATTTTTGGAATATTTAGTGGGCATTAAAAATATTGAAAAATGAAAAAATGAACAGTGTTGTCAGTTGGAAAATAAATAGCGATTTAAAGTAATCTCTTGTATTTTTACGAACACAATAAATTTCGTGACCTCAGCAAGCTCAAGAGCATTCTCAAAACGTTCGCACCAAGCTGTCCAAGAAAAATTTTCTACTGCAGTATTAAACTCTCCTGGCCCTCGGAATGTAAATTTTGTTGGTGTTTTTGCTTCCGTCATCCTCGTCGTCAATTTATTGTATTCATAAAAATACAAGAGATTACTTTAAATCGCTATTTATTTTCTAACTGACAACACTGTTCATTTTTTTATTTTTCAATCTTTTTAACCCCTACTAAATATTTCAAAAATACACAACAAATTTCTAGTACTATTTAGTAGTGTACTTTACGCTGATGTTTATTTTATTTAATAATTACAAAATTTACCTCCGCCTACAATAATTTCATATCCGTAGATACGTTGCAGAAAATCCGGATTCCTCAACATATTGTATTTCTGTTCAAACGAATGTGTCCCACACCACCATTAGGAGAATTTTGTAGCCTCGTTTCCACATGCATCCATATAAAATGTCTGTACTCCAAGAAATCTTGCCGAGAGATCACAAGAGTCGAAAGCAGTACTACAACTTTTTTCAAGAAAACTTAAACAACGACACGTTCTCCATTTAAGTTTTTTCACGAATGAAGCTTGGTTCCATTTAAGTGGTTGTGTAAACAAACCCAATTACCGAACGTGGCCGGTTAATCCCCACAATTTGCTTAAGACTCCTTTACATCCTGTTAAGATAGGAATATGGTTAGCTCTATCCCACCGTTGAATCCTAGGGACAATATTTTTTCACGATACAACGTTATAGGGAACGTTGTCCCCCGTTTTTAGAGCAGGGGTATCCCGATGAATCTAAAGATGGTTATTTTCAGCTAGATGGAGCAACAGCTCATACTACTCGACAAAATTTGGATTCTTTTGAAGAATGTTTCCCTAGCTGAGTTGTAAGCAGGGGAACTTGGCCAGCAAGATCATCAAATCCTATCAAGTTAAACTTCTCCATATTTGGCTTTCTTAAAAATGAAGTCTACAAAGAAAGAAGTAATAATTTGCAAGAATTAGTGGCAAGGATCATATTAAGATGCAACGAGATAACACCGGATATATTGCAGCACATTTTTAATAATGAGAAACGTCATGTAGTTAAATGAATGCAATAACACTTATCTTCGTTGGCTTTCTTTTCAATTTCAATCTCGACCTTGCACTCATACCATCCCTTCGCAATAAATCACATTTTGAAGTTTGATGTATATTCTGATATTAGGGTACCGCCTTACTTATTTTCGTAGAGGGCATTTCGTATTTTTACATGGGTAAAGCAAATGATGTAACTAGAAGAGAATCATTTTGTTCCACTTTCCATCGATCTATCAATTATGTGCTTTAAAAACTGAATTTTTCTTCAGATCTGAATTGTCTCGTAATTGTATATAAAAATACATTAATTTTTTGTACGAACTTTAGCCAGTTTTTTTCCAACGGTTTTCGATTCGTCTGAATAAATTTTTTTTGCGTGGAAAACTCTATTGTATTTTAAAGAGCTTTGCTGGAAAAGTATGTAAATAATTACAGCATACTTTCGAGTTATTTGGTCTCGATCTGTCTACAGAATTTCAAACAATGAGTTATTTCTTGTTGCTCTAAACTCGTAAAATACTTGAAAAATAATTTTTTATTCACGGTATGGAAAGAAGTTTTTTTTTCTTAACTGTCTCGTAGGAAAATAATTTGTGACTTTGCAAAGTTAAATTAATTTAATTTCCAAGTCTGATAATTAGGATTATTTTGGACAAACTGATGATCTTCTTTTTCAAAAAAGGGTTTTCAACTTATAATATCATATTTAACTGAAATAAATAATTTATACTTGGTGTTTTGTTGAAGAACGTTTATTAAATTGGAAGTTTCTTTTTGAAGTGCTGAAAGTTACAGCATTCCATTTCATGCACCTGCAATTTTCATTAAGGCAACTTTACATAATACTATTTAACGGTGGTTGGCGTAAAATTTTCAACGAAACGACTGCGAGTCAGCGGTTACGGTCTCTTAATAAACTAACGCCGCCGACGGAATTCAGCGGCGTTAATAAATGAGAAGCACAAAAGAACTAGGAAATAATTAGCCGGAGGGGCCCGCGGCTTGTGCAAGGCATCCATTCGCCTAGACATGCCTTGACAACCCGAGCAGACTTGACGGAATCTGGTTTCCTTGTGACAGCTCGTTCAGGCTGTTTGTTAAACGATGCAATACGTGCATTCCGCTTTGTTTAACGGCATCCGAGTTTTAATGAACTCGTATTTTTTCCCTTTGGCCAATTGCAGTTATTCATTACCTCCTACGTACAATGTACAATGTACTCGCATAAAATACCTCGTGTCACCATTAACAAAAACTTTCAATTACTTGGTAAAAAGTAAATAACTAAGTGAACGAGGCAACGAAACAAAATAATACAGGGTGTAATTAACTTCAATACATAAGAGAATTAATTCTGCAAAAGACGAAACCTAGAGAGTTTAGGTCCTCTGCGTCTTCGTGCAAATTAGATAGTTTTGTCGGGAGAAGTAAAGTACATGGAACCAACACTTAGACAAGGTAGTCAGGCGATCGATGACCACTTTCGCGGTGGCCAGGCGAGCCTATGATAGTACGTGAGGCTTAAAACCAAGTATGGTGCATTGGTTATTCAGCAGAATGGTTAAACCCACAACAACCTATGCGGCTTCGGTGTGATGGCCTAAGGTCAAGCAGGAAATCACCAAATTTACACTGAGCAGGATCCAAAGACTTGCTTGTCTAGGCATAACGGAGGTGATGAGCACAACGCCCACCGCTGCAACGGAAAACCTTCTAGACTTCCCTTCCTTACACATTGTGATAATGGGAGAGACGAGACGAGGACTTCACAGATTGCAGCATTCATGTCACCCACTTAATACAAGTGCGGGTCACACAAGTATCGTTTGTAGCATAAGGAGTCCTTTACTTGATATGAGGACGGACTATATGGCTCCCAAAGACAACGTAAACCTGCTCATTAAGATAGAAATTAATGAATCTGAACTAAAATTTCCTCCTGGAAGTCTGATTTGGTATATGGATGGCTCTGAGACTGGTGCCGGGTCTGAAATATACGGGCATAGACCACAGGAGAAATGATGCTTCCCGTTGGGCCAATTTGCCTCCGTATTCCAAACAGAAATATACGCCATATTACAATGTGCGAGGGAAAACAATAAGAGGGCTTACACAAATAATCGGATCTTTATCCTAATCCATGGCCAGGCGGCTTTGAAGGCTTTGGTAAGCTCAAAGATCTCTTTCATACTGGTGTGGGAATGCTTAAGTGAGCTCAATGACCTGGCAGAATACAACTGCGTCACGGTGGTGTGGGTGCCAGGTCATCGGGGTATTATCGGCAACGAATGGGCCGATGAACTAGCCAGGCAGGGTGCGGGTGTGGGATACCTTGGCCCCGAACCTCTCCTAGGTATAACCAAGAATGCTATTAGTGACTAGATAAGTAAGGAACATAACAGATACTGGCTAAGCAGACCAGGACATCGCCTCAGCAAGACCTTCCTTAGAGGTCCTTGCAAAAAGAGAGCCGCAGAACTTTTGCTTTTAAGCAGGTCGCAACTCAAGATCACCACGGACTTACTAACAGGACACCTGACTGTTAAGGAGCATCTGTGGAGGATCGTTAATTCAATGGGGATCTAAACTGCAGATTCTGCAATGGAGAACCAGAGGCAGCAATGCACATTTTGTGTAAATGTGATGCGCTGGCAAATCGCAGACAGCGTATATTTGGACATCTCATGATAGTTCCCGAAAATTTCAACACGCAATCAATGAAAAATCTGTGCAGGGGACATGCCTCACTGAATGGTTGTGGTAAGAGAACCAAGGCGAGCAAAATAAGCCTAAATGGCTGCGGTGCCTCCGGTGTAACCTTTGCAGACGGGTTCTGGTCATAAAGGCAAAAAAAAATAAAACCTATTCGATTACACACTGTCTATTTCATGCCTTAACGTGTATAATTCTACTTCTTTGCTTGCTCAAATTTGTGGTTTTACAAAAAGAAAAGAAGTTACTCACAAAAGTGAAAATAAAAAAGAAAATTCAAGGCGACGAAATCGATATCAGGAAAGTTTTCGACGAAGTAAACATTTGCATAACTTAATCAAAAATGCTTCATAGTATAAAGCTGCATATGCACTGGCAAAAAAAGTTAATCCTATTATAAGGACGTAAAAGTAGAGAGAAACCTAGGAAGACGAATTTAATTTTTCAGAAAATTTTTAAATTAAAATGCATAATACGAATATTTTGCATTTTAGTGTGGGTTATGCATACAACTGATATTACAAGCGAATCCCTCAGGGGAAACTCTTAGTGAATTTTGTGTACAATATAACTAAGTTATTAAGCGTGCAAGTTATCCGTGTATAAGAAACACATTTTAATAACGCCGGGGTACTTGAGGCCGACCGAAAGAGAAATTTGCTGAGCAGAAATACTAGCATAACTTTACATTACACAATAGAGTTGAGCTTTTGTTCGGCAGCATTCGTGCTAGATCCTTTCTGCCAACGTTGTAATAAATTCAGCTTGGGTAATATTAAAAATAAAATATTAGTTTAGAATTTATATTAAAAAAAAAAGAGAAACTTTCTCTTTAAAGACGGCACACGGTCCTAAATCACGATCCGAAGGATAAAACGAACTTTTATTTATGCTACGCTTGAAAATGATTTACTTTGTTTCTAACTTACGTCTTTGTTTTATAAATAGTAAAGCGTGATCTATGGAATTTCTATCGATTAACCCGCACTCTGAACTTTTCTAAAAAAAAAATCTTGCAAGAAGCTTCAGAAACTTTCGATTTACGTTAGTTTCAAAGAAACTTTTAAATACGTTTAGCTTTAATTCTTTTTACCCTATTCTAGGGTTTCTGCGCATCTTTATGTATTGAAACAATAAATAAAATTTAAAGCGCACAAATATTTGAGACTATGATAAATGCATCAAGCAAGTTCGACTATCGTCTGATTAATTCATTGTGTGATAAATCGATCGGTTCTTTGATTAATTGATTAAATCCATTCAATCATTTCTAGTTGTCAGTAGTACAAGAACGTGGTGGCTACCGCACATACGTGTCGGGGTAACATCGGCGTAAACTCGGTCATTAATATTGGACTAGGGGTGCAAGAAACGCGAACACTTGATGTAATGCGAATGAGGTGGGTTTATCTTTGCGCAGTGCCGTTTGGGAGAGCGCTAATGACATGCATCCTCCTGCCTTTGATATTGACATTTATCGGAGTGTTGGGGCGCACCCCAAATTTCCATCAACTTCGACGGGCGGAGTGAGTCGACAACTCTCAATATGATTGACGTAATATTGATTATCTTCAGATATAAATCTAATTTTGTTATTATGCTTGGTTTGGTTTCTTTTGGTTTGCCAATATATTTAATAAATGTATTCAATCTATTTTATTTGTTCTTGCAAGGAATTTTGATTAAGCAATCGAGTGTTATTAATAATAATAATAATATAATAATAATAATATATTCATCCAAGAATTACAATAGTAAAAATGGACAAGTCAAATCGTACCTACATCAATAATACAAAAGGATAACAAATATAGTCATAAAAACAAATATCACAAAACAAGTCATACATGTGCCATTAACTTAACAAATTCCGTAATAGAATAAATGCAATTATCTATTAAAATTTTTTTGATTTTTAATTTGAAAACTCTAGTGCAGTCAATATATTTCAGATGCGGGGGAAGCAAGTTAAACAGTTTCGGACCAACAGCGGACGGGGTTTTATTAGATAAATTGGAACGTCCAAAAGGAGTTCTGTAATTACTTCGGTGTCGTGTTTCGTAATTATGAAAGTCTAAATTTTTTGAGAAATTGTTCCGATTATTATGCACGTACCCTAAAAGTTCAAGAATGTACATAGAGGCCAGTGGTAGTATTTTGTAAGATATAAAATAAGGTCTGCAAGATTCAGTTGATCTAATGTTAGCAATACAACGTATAATACGTTTTTGGACAAGAAATACATCCGTCGATAATACCGAGTTACCCCAAAAACAAATGCCATATAATAATCTGGAGTGTACCTGGGCAAAATAAAATGACAATAAACAATCATGTCTCAGAACAAATTTAAGATTTCGAATTTGGTAGCAAATAGAGTTTAATTGTTTTGTCAGTTTTACACAATGAGGTTTCCAATTTAAATTTTCGTCGATAGATAGTCCAAGGAAATTTACACATGATTGTTGTTTTATTTTTAGACCATTCAACTGTAAGTCGATATGTAAGTTCTGATTATAAGACAAACGAAATATGGTGAAAGTTGTTTTATCTGGGTTCATGAATAGTTTGTTCATATTAAACCATTGATTAAGTTCATGAAGTAGTAAATTTCCTGTTATTCTTAGATCTTCTAAATTCTTTTCAGAAAAAATTCCTGAAGTATCATCTGCATACATAATCAAAGTATAATTTAAAAATAGAACGATGTCATTTATAAAAAGCAGAAACAAAATCGGACCCAATATCGAACCTTGTGGGACACCAATGTTTATAGGTAAAAGACATGAAGTTACTTCATCAATTATATTATTGACAAAAAATTTTACTTTGACATATTGATTTCGATCGCTTAAATAAGAAAGAAACCAATCAGAAACAGTGCCGCGGATACCGTAGAGATCCAATTTGGAAATTAATAGAGAATGATTCACACAGTCGAAAGCTCGACTCAGGTCGCAAAAGAGACCAACAGGTTTTTCGCCTTTATTCAAAGCTGAGGTTACTTCGTCAATGAATGAATAAATTGCTGATATTGTTGAAAAGCCCTTTCGAAAGCCATGTTGTTTGTTAGTTATTATATTGTGCTTATTTAGATGATCTAAAAGTCTATCAAGCATAGCATATTCGAAAATTTTGGACATTGTGGGATTTAAAGAAATAGGGCGATAATTTTGCATATCATGTACAGAATTCTTTTTATGTACAGGCAGGACTGCAGCTGTTTTTAGCATTTGTGGAAATACTCCTCTTATGAAAGATAGATTAATTAGTTTCGTGATAGGAGTTAAAAACGAATGAAAGGTTCTACGTAACAGAGAACAGGGTACATCATCAGGTCCAGTTGAAGAATTATTTTTTAGTTTTTTAAAGATATTAATAACTTCTTGTTCTGTGAAAGGAAAGATAAACATGCTAGAATTAATAATATTGTTGTTGTTAACAGTTAATGCACAACCAGTATCTGCGATATTTTTAAGAATTACGTGGGGGGCATTTTGAAAGTAATTGTTAAATATGTTTGCGATGACTGAGGGGTCATCAATTTGTGAATCATTAATGTGAAGAGATATATTGCTATTTAATGTGGTTTTATTTGTTAACTCAGATATGATTGACCAGGCTGCGCGGTTTTTATTGTTCGAAGAAGTTATTTTTTGTTCATAATAATCCTTTTTAGTTTCTTCCACTAACATACGGTGTTTTCGTTTAAATTGAATGTAAGCATCTCTAAGATTTGGATATTTATGTTGCAATTCATACCATCCTTTTAGCGTAGCACTAGAGTTCTTCACTCTATTTGAAACCCAGGCTTTGTGCTTAAACTTATCATTTACTTTAAGTTTTTTTTTTGGAAAACAAATATTAAAGTTAATTACAAATATATCGTAAAAGTATTTAAAAGCTTCATTAAAATTTTCAAAAGTTTCGAAATTAGGCCATACTGCATCAGACATAATATTCTCAAACATAGAAAGCGAGTGATCGCTAAATATGCGTGCCGTCGTCATACATGGGCTTTTCCTTGCCTTTTTCAAATGATCTTTTTGGAGCTGACACACGACATATCGATGGTCAGAAACAGGACAAGAAAAAACATTGTAATAAGGAATTTTTACATTTGAAAAAATATTATCTAGTATTGCAGTATTTCGAGTTGGCATAAATACATTTTCATGAATATTAAACGATTGAAATAAATGTAATAAACGATATGTATTTTCATTTTCAGTATCGTTAAAGTGGACATTAAAATCTCCCAATACAATTACGCGCGTGCCCGTACGGTATATGTAATGTAAAACATCAGACATACCTTCTAGAAAATTTAGAAAATTTCCTGAAGGCGATCTGTAGCAAGCAAGAATATTATGTAATTATTACACAAACATTATTAATTGTCCAGTTACTGTGAAAACAAACGTCTAAGTGCTTTTCCTCTCTATCCATAGCTTTAAACCAACAACTACTAAATCTAAATGTTATGTTTATAATTTGCGATACAAAAAATAATAATTGGATGTTACTATGTGTGCTTATAGCAATGGCTACAAGAGGGAACATAAATAATATGGCCCTTGACAGAAATCTCGAAGTAGGAGCATATAAGGAATTATAAAATACTTAAAAAGTTTAAGTTATTTATTGTGTGACACAAAGTCACAGTGTAAATTAAATAAATAAAGTGTAAATTACTATACAGGCTGTTTCTGAACCTCTGTCTTTAATTAAAACTGTAAGTTCCTAATTACAGCTATGGCCATATGTATTAGGCACCCCTAGTAAATTCCCAGATTTTAGAAGCGGTCAAATTTATGAGTATGAGGATTAAACCCATACTTACATTGACAAATATAATTATATCTGAATAGATTTTTTTAGGGGTAATTTACTTAATTATTGGATTATAAAAGAAATTCGTATTTTGAGACCAGTTCGTTCGTAACGCTCGCTGAGGAAATTGCTCTTTAACATTATTTTTACTCTAGTAATTAAAAAAATTAAGTTATAGTGATCAATTAATTTATAATGCCAAAAACACGTGAGTTATCGACGGCCGAGAGAAGTCAAATAGTGCTGTTGAATTCATTAGGTTTTTCGCGATAGGAAAAAAATTAAATATTCGCATTGTGCCGTTCACAACACGTTAAAGCGTTACCGGGAAATGGGTCTTACAAGAATAAAAAAAAGTGGACGTAAACGCATTACCACAACTCGAGATGACAGACATTTGGAAAGAATGGCCTTGCGAGATCGACGAAAATCGTCAAAAGACTTGTCAAATGAATTACTGGAAATTATTGCGTAATACGTAATTGCAATAATCGTAAGAACGTCTGCACCTAGTCGACCGAAAACGTCGCATTTTTTCTTACGAACGAACTTGACCTAGTGCAATATACAGATCTCGACACATTTAAATCGCCAACCAGTGTTACTTAAACAATTTTTGTAAAAATGAAACCCGAGTTATTGTTTACATTTTCGCTATTGTTAAGTAATAAAATTTTTTCGAGTACTATTTTTGGTTTCACTTAAAAACATAGGTCTGTACGATGCTCAAAATATTCACGCAATTCAAGTTGGAAATTACGAATCAAGATAAAATAAAATGGCTTGCTTACATTCCGAACGTAATCCTCAGTAGAATGTAAGCAGCTCAACACTTACGAAATTACAGGAAAAGAATAGATTAAAACATGTCTGACGACGCGATGCTAGAATGCGCCTTTTAACTTAAGAACACAGTAAAGAGTTTAACAAGTGTAAAATCGATTGAGGATGAGAGATTACGTGCGATCAGTTTTGTAAGTTCCTAGTTTCTTCAGCGACAAACTTTTAATTTAAGAAACTTCTGCCAGCTTAATAGGAGGAATCAAATCTGAAGCAATTGTAAAATTTTGCTGAAAAAATAGAATATACAGGACGTAATCGATTATTAATAAGGTAATACACAAGAGAACTAATTAAGATTAAGAGAATTAATTCTGCAAACATCAATGGTCTAGTTTGCATTACAATACCGAGTGACCTGCATACTCAGAAAAGGAAATTCAATAAATACAATTTCTTTGAATGAGAATACATGTTAATCTGCACGATCTTTCGGAATTTTGTATGTGTAGTCTGAAAGTAATAAAGTAATAGAATCATAAATTAAGGGATGATGAGTATCGGCGTGTTTCTTATCCAATAATACTTTTCTTAATGTGAACTCTATTGAATTAATTAATTCTCTAATTTTTAACTTATTGTTAGGTGTGATTCATATTTACTGTTTTAATTTAATTCCTTAAGCTTTAGTTAATTAATTAAGGAAATAAATTAATATTATTATGTAAGAATTATTTTGTGAACATCTGCATTTCTATTGTTTTGTTATTAACAAGAAATTAGAATGTAAATGTTTCATTATTATTTTTTATTGCATACGTATCACCAACTGCTAATCTCCGTATTCTTTCGTTCGAAAGTCATAAATGACCTGGCTTAACGTTTATTGTATTATATCTGCGGGGTTATCATTCTCTCATTTATTGCAAAAGATAGTAAATTTCACTCAGCTGGGACATTTAAATCACTTCAGTGCTTTTGTAAAAAATAAACGTAGATTTTTCCGGAGTTATTATAGTCCTTTGCTCCTTACATATGTCATAACTTCACTTCTTTTCTTGTGTATTAATAGTGGTTCACTTACTTAAACTTATTCCATTGCACCTTGTATAATGAATAACAATAACAAATTAAATGTCATTAATATTATTTATTAACACTCGTAACTTTGGTCAGAATTTAAAAATCACGTTGTGCGTGCTTGAACATCATTAATAATTCAAAACGCTCTGAATGTCCCTCCTGCTGCGTTGTAAATAACAATTACATCAATAGATTACCGAAGGCCCGGTAAGTGTAAAAGCCACTAATGTGTAACGCAATGTTTTCGGAACACATTCACAAACTTCCGTGTTAATACCCCGTAATAACAATGCAAAAGATGATTTATAAACGCGATAATATCGCACATTTTTAAAAGTTTGGGGCCACGCGAGATGAATTCATTAAAATAATAAAGCCTTTTGCGTGCCGGGTTTAAGCTCTTGATATGGTAAGGTTTAGTTGGATTTTTTTCCTAACATCCGATTTTTGTTACCGTGTCAAACAGCCTTTAGAGGTATATCAGCGTTTCGGTTCTTAACTATTATTCGTTGTAAATGCAGGAATTTTCGAATGTTCTTCAACTTGTTATGTTTCAAAGAAATTTGCAATTCATATTCTCTGATGGAACAAACGAATGCAAATCGCGAAATTTTGTTTGCGCTCCGAATTTTATGAATTATTAACAATTTCACTCTCTTTAGCGTTTTGTTCTATTTTAATTATCCGTTTATGTTGCAGCTATGGAGCCAGGAATAACATTATAATTTTAACGGCTATAAATTTGTCTCAATTATACCATTACGTTATTTAATCTGCTCGGTATTAATTTGTTTTAATATTTAATGGGATAATACATGGTTGTGAGAATGTGAATAATTTATATACATCTTTCTCTCTCGTTCACACACATATATTTAAAACAAGTTTAAATTTCATGTGCTAATATTAAATGGTTTATGCTTTAAAAGTAAGTTTCACTTTTTTTTAGAATAGGCTGAAACCAAGTAATTTTCTTAGTATGTTTTCAGGTGAACGTTTCCCAAAAGAAAATTTTCATAAAGATAAATTAAATTAGGGTCCCTTTTTATCCTAATGCTCCGCGATCCTTATAAAATTGTTTACACAAACAAAGCAAGAAGAGGAAATACCCTTATTTAACTTGCTAATTAGGATTAAGCTTGCGAATCTTTCCCCAAAGTTTCGATAAATTCCGGAACACTAACCGATGTTTTCACCTTCCGAGAGCGCACGCACACCTTTCAATATTTTTCATATTCAAATGGCGCATTCTGTTCCCGACACACAAAGCGACGAATAAATCAAAGTTTCTCGGCAGATATTTCTGTCCGTATTTGATAATTCAATCCGTATCAAGCTTTTGGTATTCAGGTACTGTTCCGCGTCTCCATTCGCAATCAGAATTAAAGATGACATCACACTTTTATACACAAACTTTCATTGAAACACAAGTTTTGATTGTGTTTCCTTAACTTTTATACACTTAGTCCGCGGCTTTACATTACAAATCTCGTCTCATATTGAGACAATGACGTTTTTATGGAGGTCGGATACTCGTATATCCCCAACTTTCTCCACCAAACTACTGAAATTTTGAAGCCCCGTCATTTATTATTCGCCTAATTTACACTTCGCCGAAAGTTACACGCGCTCCGGAAGGTTAAAATTTAGATGTTGTTTGAAATCAGGATGAGTTTAAAAGCACGTAATATAAAAAAATAACTTAAATTCTAAAGTTGTAACAAGAACTTTTATGGAACTAAAATTTAATTTCTCAATATTTACAGTGCACTTAAACTGCTTAAAAGCTTCACCGTAGAGCGTAAAGTAGCACATTTTCGCGCGAGTATATTTATGCTTCCTTTTTTTTTTAGAGAAAAAGTAATAATATATTGCTGTTTACGTTGTACCCTATTACCTTAGTTACAAAATGTAATTCAAGCAAAATTACATTAGAGGAGTACTATTTTGCAGTCACAATATTATTTGTTGGCTTAATTTTGGAAGGTATGCAATTTTATATAACATATTTAATTAGGTTTTGATTATAAATTGATTAATGTTTTCCATTTCGAAACGAACTTAACTGAACACAAGAAACGATTGTGTTGGTGACACTCGGAAAGCGATGCAATATTTAAGTAAATTGATTTCATCTTTATTTATTTATCAACGTTTATTGGGATATGCTTTAAATTAATAATACAACCAAAAAACAACAGAGCTTGACTCGTACCAACACGGAAAAATACGCTCGTTTTTCAAGAATAAGTTTTCCTCATTTCAACTTATTATGATTGAAAGTATTTGTTAGCTTACATATAACTTTGACTGGCAGGAAAACTTCAAGTTTTAATCATTTCACATTTTAAAAATTGTATACACTAACTTCGGCCCGGTAAGAGTTTATACCTAGTACATTACGAAATTATTGCACGCGTAAAATTCTAAATTTGATTAAAGCTGGGCGGAAAGCGTCGGCTATAAAATATACTTAGAAACTTTTTGGCGAATTAATCATTCAGGCGAAGGCATGTCAAAATAATTTACTGCGCAAAGTTTAGGCATTAGATATGTAGCAGCGGGGCTAATGTTTTCACGTAAATGCCGAAAAATTTTTAAGTAATTTATAGTTGGATTTAAAGTTCCGATTAAATTACTTCAGTATATACGCTTATTCTCGAATTTCAATCTATATTGTGTTTCCGAAACTTCAATCAACCTTCTAATACATAAATAACTGATTTATTGAGCAATCAATACCAATAGTCCAACTCAAATCTAAAAAGAAACGACATAAAACAAGAACGACAACAACCTCTGCTCATTCGTAAGATTTTCATGAACCCATCGTAAAACAATAAAGCCCTAGCAAATTCAAGGTCACTGGGTCAATGTCGTCCACATGTAATTCGATAGTAAAGAAAATTCTCAATATCCACTCGCGTTGATCACTGAACTAATTAATTATAAGTCAATCTTTACGTATTGTTAATATTGGGTGTTTCTTAATGTCATGCAAATAATGAAACCAGTGAGTTTACATTAAAAGTGATAGAATGAAGCAGTTTTTGTATAACAAATGATTAATAAACATTAGAGGTAATAAATGTTTTTGGCGAACGGTGAAACAGTTTGATAGTCCCTGGTTTATTTTTATGACGTAAGAAAATTTGTTGATGTCAGCATCGGCTGTTAAGTGGGTCAGTTGTCAGCTGTACTTTGTCGCGTTGAAAACATGGGCGAATTTTCCAATACTGTTTTTGTGGACATGAATATAATTTACGGCGAATGTGGTCAAAATGCGTTGGCTGCAAGATGTTTGTATGCACAGCGAATCAGTGCTTGCAAGGGATACAGTGTGGGCAGAAAAAAATCCTCATGCAATGCGGCGCCGTAGTTTTCAACAACGCTTCTCGGTCAATCTGTGTGCAGGTATGTTAAACGGCACTTTAATCGGTCTCTTTGTTTTACCTAATCGCTTGGACGAAATGGTGTATTTACGTTTCTTGCAAACTAATTTGCCGGAACTCCTAGAGGATGTAAATTTAAATATTAGAAAATATTAGACCTTAATCCATTAGATTTTTGTCTGTGGGGACATTTAAAAAATCTAGTGTACGCCGAAGAAGTAAATACTATAGACGAGCTCAACGCCCGTAATGGAAAATAATCGAAAACGAAACCAATTCCGTAACGCATGTGAATCCCTGCTTCGTCGAACCGACGTATGTTTAACGTCTCGCGCAGGGGGGGGAACTTCGAATACTTATTGTGAGTGAAGGTCACCGTCCGTTGCGTCCAGCGGTTCTAAACATTTCACGAGGAATTGCCGGATGTCGGTATGAATTTTTTCATTTTTTTTCCTTTTAATTTTGATGCATTCATGAGAATATCTCGTACCACATACACCATTAATTTCTTTGCATCAAGTTGAAGAACACCCTCTTTAGTTTATAACTATTGCTCATAAAAAAGTAAAGACTTTTACAATAAAAAAATTCAGTATTGTAACCTTCGACCATCTGTTTCAGTAGACAATCGACAATAATACTTCATAATGTTCTATAATTTATAAAGAAACTTTATGATGTAAATCTTAAATGATTGAAAAAATAAATATATTTTATGTTAAGTTTCTAAATCAAGGATAGCTTGACATTTTAAAATAGCGTTCTCTTTTTTTTTAATTGCGTTCAAAATGGCAGCGTGCACGTCACAGAATGGTTTGTTACATTTTGTCATTAGTTTATTTTTGTTAATTTCTATTGTTTTTTTTTTGTTATACTAGTTTTGAATTTGAAATTCTTTTTTGTATATATTCGTCCATATATTAAGTCTCTATTTTACAAGGTTAGATGGAAGATCAGAAATTGTGTTACAACTACTGAATCTCGCCTTGGTTGTGTTCCTTTCGGTTGAATTTGTATTTAGTTCCATATCTTATACTTCTTTTTAAGAACACAATTATTATTATTATTATTCTTATTAATTAGTCTACATTACAGTACTGAATGACCTGCATACTCAGAAACAAAAATACATTAAATACAATCAATGCATTTATTTAGTTGCAGATTCTTTTATGTAGTCTGAATGTAATAAATTAATAATATTGTAAATTAAGGGATGGTGAGTATTGGCGTGCTTTTTTCCAAAAATACTTTTAGAATGTGACCTCTGTTGAATTAATTATTAACTAATTTTTTAATAATTGTTAGGTGTGATTTATGATTACTGTTTTAATTTAATTAAGGAAATAAATTACTGTTATTATGTAAGAATTATTTTGTCACAAATCTGCATTTCTGTTACATTACTAATAAAAAATGAGAATGTAAATGTTTTATAATTTATTTTTTTAAATTGCTTACGAATCACTAACTGCTAATCTCCCTATTCTTTCGTACGAAAGTCACAAATGGCCTTCCTTAACGTTTATTGTATTACACCTGCGGCTTAACTACTTTAACATTTACTGCACGTTATAGTAAACTTCGTTCAGCTGGGGCACTTAAATCACATCCAGTGCTTCTCAAACGTTCTTTTGTAATAAGTAAACGTAGATTTTTCAGGAGTTATGACATACATATAGGGTAATGATAAATAATAACATCGCTTTTCTTCCTGTTACGGTAAGTGAAACTTATTGGATTATACACTGTATATAATAATAATAATAATAATAATGACTTTATTTCAAAACCAAATTATAAAACACCAGGCAATGCAAAGGAAAATAAAATTCGACAATGTCTGAAAATCGGTAGGAGCGGTTCATTGATCAGCCAGAAGACTGAACAATGTTCTTACACCGAAACTTAGAATAAAGTGAAAGTAAATGCGCACAAATAAATGCCTAAATTAATGCCTAGCTAAACTAATGTAATAATATAGAAAGAGAAAAAAAATAAACTGATAACTAATGTGGTGATACATACCTATAACTAACAAATAATAATAATAATAACTAATAAATAATTATAAAAACTTACTATTTATTTCAATTTTTACTAAAGATTTTTCTTCGCTGTAATTTCAAAACTATTCACATCCGTTGTAGAACAAATGCGTACTTTTGAAGTGGTTTTTATTGGTCAAAACTATTTATTGAAAGGAAGTGTAATTTTACAATGGGTAAATGATTCAGCTTTATCATGTTGGGACCACATCTGACTTTAAATGTGACATTATCGATAATATCGATAAATATCCAATATTAACGTTTGGGAAGTAACGCCGTACTTATTAAGCCATAAGAATCAAAAGCCGGTAAGCTTTTGATTCTTATGTCTTATTGTTTCCAGATGGGTTTTTACCAACATATCACCAATACATACGGTCCTTCAACGACCAACCTTTTGAAGACATGGGCAAACTTTAACGTTAAATTGGTCAAGAAACTAAACCGAAGATACTTCCTACTTCTCAACCGGTTATACTCGTCAGGCTTTTGATTCTTATGTCATAAATATCGAATATCGATATTTGTAAGTTATCGATAACCGACATTGAAAATGTGGTATCGTGTATTGAAGAGACGTTGTGATCTTCTAAATGTCACGACGAGAGTGAGAAAGAAGTTTTATTATTACGCCCACACTCTATATCTTAACAATCAAAATTTTCCTCTTCTTCTCCTCAATCTTTTACCAAAATGTTAATCATTACTATAAAAGACCCAAATAGCAACTCTTTATTTGTGCGTGTCTGGTTTAAGCATTTATTTAGCCATACATTGAACTCGGATACCCTCTCTATATGGAATGAAATCTTAAGTTAATCCTTGTCCGCCATTGCATATTTATTTCCGGATTAACGTTTGAAACCAGGTTTAGTTAAAAATAATTGGTAAAACAATTAAATTCAATTCAAATTACAGATTTTATCATCGATTAAAAATCACGATAATTTTTTAAGGAGCAACATATATGTAATTACTCAATTAAATATTACACAAAGCACGACAGTATTTTATGGAACAATGCACATTGAAATTCAAAATAATTTTATATCGAAAGAAACAATAGCATTTCTCATATTAAATAAAGCATATGTTAATTTCTAATCGCAGAGTTAATTCGCAAATAAATTTACGTTTTTCAACCCAAACCATGATACTAAATACAGAGTAACAAATGGAGCTTCTGTCTGTACCTGACGACACTAAAGACTTATCATCTCTGTCAGCGACATTACGACCAAATGTTTTCTGGCTGTCTGATGCATACGAACATGCTACTGTTCGTGGTATAATACTTAATCCATCGCCAACCAGCCTTTTTATATGATTTGTAATTTTATTGCAAAGATCAGTCGTGATTCATAATGGAAGCAAGTCACAAGTTTATAAAATTTTTAGACGAGCGAATTTTGTGGAATGTTTCCTAAGTTGTCATTTTTTTAATAGCGTGTAGAACTCGTTAAAAGAAACATTTGTTTCAAATACAATTTTAAAAAAATAAATTGAAAACTATTATATTTTGCAAATATAACTGAGTTGTGAAAATAACTTCGCTGTACAATGACTCATGTTTATGACTGTAATTTATTAATTAATTTATGGAGTGTCATCGAAGTAATAATGTTGTGTCCCAGTTATATTTTATTTGCAGAAGTTTTCTATACTGAATAAGAAAATTGTTTTTGAAAAAATGTTACTTTGGACGAGTTCTACACGCTATTAAAAATATGATTCAACTTAGGAAACACCCTGTGTAATAAAAAAAATATTAAATTGATGAATTACCTACGGTTTCAACTACATTTTAATTGGACAATTCAACCTAATTTTTTCTTGACCCAGCGGAAAACGTAATTACATTTTATAATTAAATCGGTCGATATTGGAACACTGATAGAAACGAACTTTTGAATTTTTTATGTAACCGCGGATAAATCGATATGTAATTATTACACAACTTTTTTTTTTATTTTGTGGGCGATGTTATTGTTTGTGCCTTGAAGTTTAAAGTAATTAAAGAAATCGAATAGTTTCATTGTAAGGAGGTTCTTTTCTTCATTTTCTTTTCATAATTTAGTTTGTATTATGTGTTGAATGGTAGAGATAATTAAATGCCTGAATATTTCACTGTTTAATTATAGAAAAAAATTCTGTGAAATTATCTAGCCTGCTTTAAAAAAAAGGTTGTGATAAAATATGTATGAAACGGAGATTCTATCAGCCTGGAAGTGTCAGCGTTAATAATTTATAACCGATGCAGGAAAGTAAATATTGTAATTATGAATTATGCGAGTAAATTACATTTCACATTAGTGGTTGTAATTTCCTTTGCTGTTTAAGTATAAAATAAAGATCGAAATCTTAAGACGTAGTGTATATGAACATATTTTTTTAATAATGTTTTAATACAGATTGATGGTGATATGCAAATTTTAAAGTAATAAAAAGAAAACGCGCATTAGAAGAAACGCGATGGCAATAAAAGCAGGGGGGGGGAGGAGGAGGGAATATGCTCTCTTTTTGAAAAGCGTACGGTATTTTATAGTCGATTATAAATTATCACAAAATAAACGCTGGGCGCAATAGAGCTCGCGAACAAAAAACTTCCTAAATCTTTATATCGACAAGAAGTTAAAACTTTAGGCGACTCCCCTAGTATATCAAACGCATATATCTCAGTCATTCAAAAGTTTTGCCGCTAAAAATACACCGCTGGGAGAAATTGACCGTGGAGCTGGCGGCTCAAGTACGGGCTAAATTTCTTTCAGATTTGATGCACTTGTGCAATAACCGGGCGATTTTAAATTTTCATCAGTAAAAATCTTTCCGCCATGAATTTTTATACCGCATATTTTATGTGGCAGGCGGACGCGGGGGTGAGTTTAAAATATTCCAAACTTCCGGGGGGTTGCTATCGTGTAATAAAAATCAAAGTATTCTGTATGCAATAGGATGCCGTTAACGACTCCGGATTTATTGGAGTTTGGAACTTTTCGACTCCTGGCGCTCTGATATAAGTTTACAGGTGGATATTTGAAATTAAGCCCCTGGAAATTGCTTTCGTTATTTACAACGCACACACGTAATTTATACAGGATCTAAAATATTAAAACTTACCGCTTAGTTTAGGAATCATTTCCATTCGCATTAAAGTAAAGCACTTATTAAACTTAATCTTGGGCTATAAACAGGCGTGTGGAAACTTCGTGTGCTTGCGCTTGTTATTCTGATTGCTGCACGTGTTTTTGAGTATAAGCGAAGTATGATTATGAATTCAGGCAAACTCAGAAGGCAAACAACAATATAAGTAAATTAGTGCAGAAATTGAAGTGGGAATAACCGGAGCTAAACTACAGAGTTTCCGTTTGAGTTATTAGGGGTCAATTTGCCTGCTCCGGAGAGAGAAAATAGACTTGCTCGACCAGTTCAAAGATCACGCGCCGTTACTTTACCATTCAGCTCGTGAGCTGCCTACAATAACAATCAAATGAAAGTAACTCAATAAATACTATTACAGCTATAGCTACACAGCCTGGTCTTTATATTGGAAAAAGGAACGACTCTCCTTCACACATTTCTCCAATATAAAAAAAAATGTATCGAATTCAGTTTATAATTCCTAATCTGCGTTCTTCTTTCAACAATTCCAAAACATAAAAACAATCTGAATGACTACTCGACTCGAAAGTCGAAAAAGCAGTCCCGTAGCCACTCTCTACAAAACCCAGGTGACCGACGTTAAACCGTGGCAGTTAGGTTCTAAGTTTGAAACAACTCACATAAAAAATTCAATATGATTCGAGCTCTAACGTCTCCTAACGGAACAGAATGCATTCGTGTGGGGGGTAGATTTCCACGCACCAGCAAATTCGTACGTATTTTATAACGGCCCTGTCCGTTCCGAAGAAATTAAGGATCTCATTCACCATATTTAAATGAACTTTCGGAATTAAACCGGAAGGTTTCTTCCCTTTTTGTGTACTTGTAAATCGTTCCGGAGTTTGTTTTCATTATTGTACCGCCTTTGCCTTTGTCAGTTTCAGGTTTGTTAAAGTAAAACTTATTAGCAATTTAAAAAGTTTTCGCGGGGGGATTCGCTTATATTTTTAACCCGCGCGAATTATTAAAATCTGAAATTCAATTGAATTTCGCGGTCTCATAGTCGCGGCGAAAAAAAAAATTGCGCGGAATTGTTTGAGTTAAACGAATTATCGATTTGAGGGGAAGGAAAAGTTGGAACAAAGCGAGCAGTTTTCTTTACTTTACCCAGCTATTATTTCGGTATTACCTACTCAAACATAACTTCTTACGCGAAAATTAGTTTTCACGAAAGCTTATGGAACAACTAATTAAATTATCAATTACCCACCATGGAGCAACAGCTTATAGAAATATTTCAGGTGTAATTCAATTAGCTATCGATTAGCTGGCTCTTATTCGGCAATTAATTTTGAATCACAAACCTCACTCGTTGTTAATTATAATAAGCATATTCAATTATTCCACGGGATTGCGTAAGGCCGATTTTAATCACAGGTTACTGCTTGGGATTGTAATAACACAATTACGTATGTGCGAGATATGCATGCGGCAAATTAAACAGTTTAATGCTTGTTAATAGCGTTACTTTGGACACGAGAACGCCGTAAATACAGGTAATAATGGAGCGCCATATACAACGACGACCAGAGTCATGCTTAAAGCTCGTTCAAATTCGAAAGCGTATTTCAAGTTTTAACCAACTTTCTTTCGCGACGTTAGTTATTCTGTATTAGCAATTAACTCCTGATTTAGAACGAGCGCTGCCAGTCCTCGCTGCCTCCGTTATTAGTATTATCAAGGAATTATGGATAATTTACGGCGCTATTAACTGTCACCGTTTCGAGCCCTCCTTATTGCCCATAAAATTTGCAAGTTTTCTTTAATGGAAAGACGACTCTATCATGTACGAACAGTTATGAATCCTTTTCTTATTTACTTCGAATTGTCTATAATGCAGATCAAGTTGAAGTTGTACTTTTAAATACTACATTGGCTAGGTCTGCGGATATTCTTGAGCTGATGCGTTTTTGTTATCATTTCGTCACAGATATATCCCAAGGTCTTTTCATGTTCCTTGTTGTTTGCCGAAGACCATAATCTTTAGCCCCATGGCAGGCGGTGGAAGATTTGGCTGCTGATGAATAGACTGTACAGTAACAATCAATTCCAGAAAGGACAAGAGTGAGTATTATCAATACAGCCCTTTTCTAAACCTATGTCTTTAATTGAAATGAAGCAAATTTTATTGTATAACAATAGGGAAAATGCAAATAATAACTCCGGTAAAAATTAGTTTTTTTTTTTTATAAATATTGCTTAAGTAACACTAGTCGGCGATTTAAATGTCTTAGCTGAGTCACAGGCCAAGTGAAATTGATTTTTATTATATAGCCACAAATGAACGCGATGGGATGTGTATGTTGGGCTAAGTCAAGTTCGTCGTTCGTTAGAAAAAAAGCGACATTTTTGGTCGATGGCGTCTATAAGTCATTTACATTCGTTTACAATGAGACTGATCCCGTTCTTCTGCACGTGAATAAAACGTTTTATTGCGTTTTATTAGCTACGATTGCGAAAACAAGTCATAAACTGAGCAGAGGTTTCAAAATAAAGTGACTCCGCCGGAGTCCGGCATCTTGAGGCAGGTCAGTTTTTCATTTTTTAATAAAACCGTTGAGATTTCAATTTCTAATAGAATGGGAAACTTATAATTTTAATTAAAGACAGAGGTTTAGAAATAGCCTGAATAGTAATTTACACTTATAAGGTTTACATTTGTGTCGCACAATAAATAACTTAAACTTTTCAAGTGTTTTATAATTCCTTATTTGCTCCTACTTCATGATTTCTGTCAACGGCCATATTATTTATATGTTCCCTCTGGGTAGGATGCGGTGACCATTGTTATAAGCACACATAGAAACATCCAATTATTATTACGTCACGAAGAACAACATACTTCCTTCATTTCAATCGGGATTTAGAGCGGGACATAGTTGCAGGACTGCGTTGTTAAGAGTCACCGATGACATTCTTCGGCTCGTGACAAAGGAAATATTACTATCTCAACTCTTCTTGATTACATTAAGGCATTTGATACTGTAGATCATAATATATTATTTTCAATTCTTCATTTTATTGGTCTAGGCCTTATTTACTATTGCATAATTACATACGAAATTGAAGTCAGTCTGTTGCCCTTAATAACATTCAATCAGCCACTAACAGTGGTGTGCCACAAGGATCAGTTTTGTAACCTCTATTGATTTCAATTTACACATCCACTTTCATTAATCATGTCGAGTACTGTAAAATGCATATCTATGCTGAAGATACTCAATTATATCATTCGTATAAGTTACAAGACTTAGAGAACGCAGTTTCACAATTTAATTCTAATCTAGATGCCATATACACATTATCATTACATTCTTTAAAAATTAATCCAGAAGAATCTCAGGTTCTAGTATTTGGTAATAACGCTGTATATGAAATAATTTAATTAATGTAAAAATTAATGATAAAAAAATTACTGTTGTTAACAAAGCAAAAAGTTTAGGCCTTATATTAGACAACAGCTTCAGTTACATTATTAATGCTTACATACATTTAAAGAAACTTTATCCCTATAGATCTCACTTTTCTGTTGAAGTTAAGAAGCAATAGTGAAGCTTTGGTACTCTCACAATTTAACTACTGCGTACCATTATATCATTCATCCATAGATAGGTTCACAGGTGAGCGCATATAGAAAATTCAAAACGCTTGTTTACGGTATATATATGGCATTCGAAAATACGGAAGAATTTCATATAAATCGAATGGTTAATAATGGAGAATCGTAGACAATTACAAACTTTGTATATGTATCACAAAATCTTAGAAACCTGTGAACCTGTTTATTTATATAACAAGATTAAATTTAGATGTGAAGTTCATAGTTTGTCAACTAGATATAATACTTTCATTTATTTTCCAAAACATAGGACCTCTCTTTTCCAGCGTTCATTCTCATATCATATATAGAAATCCTATGAGAAATTATATGAATATAAAGGCAATTCAATCAACGCTGGACAATGACTTGGTCTTGTTGCTGCTTCAGTCTCAACGACTAACGCGAAGCAGCAACAAGACCAACAGCAGCAGCAGTAGCAGCATCACCACCAGCAGCAGAGGAAGTTCTTCTGCAACGAAGAACGAAACGTCGGCAGTAAAGAAATCCGAGACACGCGGTTCCAACCGGAAGCCAAGAATTCAATAATGTTTATTTAGTTATTTTTTAATTATATTGTTTTTGAATTTTGTAATTTAAATAATTAGGTATTTATACTATAGGCAATTTAAAATTATGTTAAGTTTCGTTAATCAAGGTTTAGATTTATAAGCAGAGCCAGTTAACTGCCGCCTGAATCTCACCTTGAGATTTGGACAATTTAACTTACATTATGAATTATTTATTCATTAAAATTATCTATAAAGCATTCACAAGATAATTAAAGCAATAAAATAATATTAACTTTTTTTAATGAATATATTTACGTACAACAAATTCGTGTATTAGATGTGGCGCCCCTAGAGTACCGAAACAACTTTGACAATAAATTTCGATTTGCATGAGAAACTAAGCCATCGTTGCCTGCTAACGACAACTCCAATATTTCATATTACACTGAAGAATAAAACAGGTGTACATGTGATTGAAATAAGAAGACATTTCGTGTGCATTATAAATTAAAACTTCATTATTCTGTTTTCTGATTAAGAAAGTTTCTTAAAAGATACGTAACTAAGTTTATATATTTACTAACCTGTATAAAGTCTGTATGCAATAATAAAACATTATTTATAAATAAGGTACACAGTAATTAGGTAATCACATCTGGTGCTTTATAAAATATTAATAATTAGATTTGTAACAAGTCTAGAAACTTTTATACGGCACAGGAAACAGTGTTGACATTAATTTGTAAGCTGCTTTTTTGTCATTTCTACATCACTATATTACTTTATTAATTGTACCCATTTTGGTTTACTGAATTTTGCACTACAGACCTTGTAGGCCTTTGTCTTTTGTGACGACTTTGCGCCTTTCTTTCCTGTCCCATACCTTAGCTTTCCATCTATTTAATCCGATTGCTTTCAGGTCCCTTTCAACTTCATCTAGGCATCTATTTTTCGGTCTTCCTGTTTATTTCTTTCCTTCGTGCATCCTGTTAATTCTAATCTTTCCTCTACTAGTCTTTCTATATATCCTAACCATCTTATTCGATTTATTTTTATTTGTATTGTTATGTTTGGCTGTCTGAGAATTTCTACCAATTTTTTATTCGTTCTCCTTCTCCAGTGACTATCCTCCTTTGTTCCTCCATATATTCTTCTCAGCAGCTTACGTTCCCATATTTGTAGAGTTTGCTCGTCTTGTTTCGTCAGGGTCCATGTTTCCGATCCGTACAGAATGACTGGCTGTATCACGTGTTTTCAGTTCCCTTAATAGTTCCTTTTTCGCTAGTAAATTGTTGAGTGCTCCTACCGTTTTATTTCCTCTATTAAGCCTCTCCTTTATTTCTTCCTTCTTATCGTTATTTGCGGTTATTTGCACACCCATGTAGCTAAAGCTGCTTACTTCGAATTTGTAATCGCGGCCTTGCTCCGTTGTTATTTCTAGTTGTCCTTTTGGCTTGCACCTTGCGCTCATCCACTTGTATTTTGTTTTTTTATCATTTACTTCCAGCCCTATCTGTCCTGCTTCTGCCAGTAGAGTTTTCGTCGCTGCTGTCAGGTCGCTCTTTGTCGTTGCGATAATGGCAATATCGTCAGCATATGCGAGGCACTGGTGTCTATCATAGATTAGGTTCGATCTATTTAAGTTTCTTCTTCTCATTACTGTCTCCACTGTTATATTAAACAATATTAGATAAGGGGTCGCCTGGATGTCTTCACCTCGAACCACTCTGTTTTTTGTCGATTTACTATGACCCTGCCTCTTGTGTTCTCTAAGGTGGCTTCTACTATCCTTACTTAGTTACTTTCGCTTCCTTCATTGCTGTCAGTAGTTCCTTCCTGTTGATCGAATCCTAAGCTTGGTTAAAGTCTATGAAGAGCATGTGCATGTCTATTCCTTTCTCGTAATGGGCGGCTTGTAGTTATTTCAGAGTAAATATCTGGTCTGTCGTTGATCGGTTCTGCCTAAATCCTGCCTGGTATTCGCCCACAATGCCTTCCATCTCATACTTCAGTTTCTGGTTTAGCCATGTTGCCATTATCTTGTACACCACGTCCAAAAGCGCTATTCCTCGGTGAGTTTTACATTTGGAGGTGTCTCCTTTTTTATATATAGGGTATAGAACTGCTTTCCTCCAATCTGATGGAATTTTCTCTTCTCTCCAGTATGTTAGTACGAGTTTAAACACTTCCTAACATTTTCTTTCCGCCATACTTTATTAACCCCGCCGGTGTATTGTTGTCTCCAGGGGTTTTATTGTTTTTCAAGTATTTTATTATCTCATCTATTTCTCTTTGTATTGGTTCAGGTCCTTCTTCTTGTTCTATTTCGCTTTCTTCTTCGCTGGCTATCGTTTATGTTTACCTCCTTTCTGTTCAGCAGCTCCTCGAAGTACCTCGCCCGTCTCTTCATCGTCTCCTATAAGGTTCCTACCTTTGACGCTGCAAAACCAAGCTTTTGTTCTGCTTTAATGTTTGGGAAAAAGTTCTGCGTTTCTCTCTTGCTGAAGCTCGCTTCTATCTTGTCTATCTGTTCTTCCATCTTCTGTCGCTTTTTTAGCCTACATACTGCTTTATACTTCCTTTGTTGTTCTCTATAATACATTTTACTTGCCTGGGTTTCGACTGTCATGTATCTGCTCTTGCCTCTCTGGACCTCTCTTAAGCCTGATAGCATTCCTCGTCAAACCAGCTGTACTTCTTCTTGGTTTTCCTTTCCCTTCCCAAGACTTCTTGCGCCACCTTCGTAATTCTGTTTTGAAGTGCTTGCCAGCTCCCTTCTATCGAATTCTGAGTTTCGTATTCGGCTTCTGTCGCTTGTTCTATTCCCCTAATGTATCGTAGTATGTTTTCTTTCACTACAATTTCTGTACTTTGGTTTACTAGTGTTCAGAAAATGTTTGTAATATCAAATTATAAAGCTCAAAGTTTTAAAGACTTGCCGTATAAATATTTTATAAGAGCTTTGTGTTATTTAGGACGTTCACATTTGATTTAAAATTAATTGTCAAATTCAAAGTTAATTTAAAAATAATAGTAGTACAACTTTTAAAAGGAAATTTATGAAGCTTTTAGAATCTAATGACGAGTTTATCGATTTCTAATATTAACCACTAACTTTCATTAGTATTTTAATTTATATATTTTGATGTCTTTTAATGTAATGTGCATAAATACAATATTTAGGTAAGTACATATGCAGGGTATAATAGATTATTATTAATATCAATATCGTAAATATTGTGGTTATGTTGACAAAGACAATTGCATTCCAAGAACTTGAACCGGGAACTTAGAATATGCAATCCCATGCCATGCTTCATAACATAACTTAATATTAGGAGATGGATTTCCCACAAAGTGACTAACAAACTAGCAACAGCTAATAATGCTTAATTATGTCTTTCATGGCGCTTTGGAACAGATCCCGCATGCATTTTTAAAGAAGCTATTAAAACATAATTGCAATTTCATTGCTTCCTGCGGTGATACACTTTTGCGTGTGTTATTTATGATTTAATTTTTATTAGGTACGAGACATTTATAAGTAGAAAGTCTCATTATGAAAGTTTATTCATTATTTTTCTATTTTTATTTATATTCAGGGTACTATTTCGCCTTGACTTTTGATTTCCAAACATATTTGTATACAGGGTGTAATCGTATTGTAAGTTCTTCATCACAAAAGAGAATTAATTCTGGTCTAGCTCAAAAAAAACACCGGTTTCCCAGAAGGACGCATTGCTTTCTGTATGCAAACCTCTGCTTGTTCATGAATTATACGCGCATTTGCGGCTTTCATCATAAAACAATAAAGTTCCAGCAAAATTCATGGTCACTGCACCCTTAAGCAATTCAATAGTGGGAGTAGCGTCTAAATATCCACTCGCATTGATTTCTGAATTAATTAAGTTGAAGTCAATTTTTACGTATTGCTAATATAGTTTAAAATTGCTGCTTATAAAAGAGTAGCGATTCAGTCCAATAAAACAAAGTATTGTAATCTTCGACCATCTGCTTCATTACATAATCGACCAATAGTAACATCATGATATTCCATACTTTGTAAGCAAATAACACACTATGTGCTTTAATTTATTAAATAATTGAAAAAATAAATGAATGTTTTTTTTAGTTAGTTTGCATTATAACACTGAGTGCCCTGCATACTCAGAAAATAAAATACATTGAATACAATCAATGCATTTATTTATTTCTTCGAATGAATACATGTTAATTTGAACGATCTTTCGGAACTTTATTTGTGTAGTTTGAACGTAATAAAGTAATAAAATCATAAATTAAGGCATAATGAGTATCCACGAGTTTTTCTTCCAATAATACTTTTGGACCTCTATTGTAATTATTATCTAATTTTTTATTTATTGTTAGATATGATTCATTATTACTGTTTCCTTAAGTTAATCAATTAAGGAAATAAATTAAGATTATTATGTAAGTATTATTCTATGATAAATCTGCATTTCTATTATTTAAATCCCAATACAAAATGTAGACATTTCATCATTATTTTTCTATTACTTACGTATCACTAATTCCTAATCACCGTATTCTTTCGTATGAGAGTCGTAAATGACCTGCCTCAACATTTATTGTATTACTTCTGTGAGTTTACAGCTGTTATCATTTATTTCACGTAATAGTAAACTTCACTCAGTTGAGGCATTTAAATTACATCTATTGCGTCTCAAACATTTACTTTTAATAATTAAACGTTAGATTATTGACCCCCATTAATAGAAACTTTTCGATCCCTCACTGTACGTAATGTTTCATTTGTACTAAAAACAAGTAAGACAATGTTTTTGTTGGATAAGCTTAAATAATCCGTTTGAATTTATTTCTAAACCATTCTTAACCGGACGCGATTGAAATTGCTCAGCGTATTGTTTTCTTTACGGTTTTAGTGTACAGAGGCGTTAGTGTCTACATGTTTATCAGCGGTAAGTGCTTTCGACCGTCGAGCCATCCATTTTACGTTTTACCTTAAGGTTTATGAGACTCTTTTCTCCGCACACTTTTCTGTAAATTCTCTCCGAGCGGCGGAATTGTTTATATTACGTGAAATATTTAGGTAGTAAAACGGGAGAATTTCGTTTTTACCTCTTTGCCTTTGTGTCTTTGAAATATGTCGGTGGTAGGGAGTCGTCGTCGGCATTACATTGAGTGGTAGTTCTGGAAGAAGAGGGCCTCATCGGCAACGCCCTCGTAAAACATACCGTCATTATTTCTGCTCGCATAATATGCCGGGGTCCTACTTGTTCTAATTCGTCTCTGAATAATTCACTAAAGGACATGTGAGGCAAATGTGTTTCCTTCGTGATTGCTATGAAAGAATAAATGTAGAACAACAGAGGATACGTGATGAAAAAATTACCATAGCGTAGCTATCAAAAATTTTGCATTGTTTTATTAGAAGTAAATTGCAAATTTTCATCAGTTTGTGGAAGAAATCGTAGAACAAAAAAAAACTTTTTAATATTTATGATTACGTGCTTTCAAAAATGAACGCAATACGGCCTGCAGTAATTTGCATTACTTTTTAATAAAATGCAATGACTATAATAATTCTATCATGAGAATACCGATTTATATGAAGATTAATGCGAATAATTTATCTTGCGTGTCCTAATTATTTGTTAATCGAGCCAATTTTTAACTAAAAATTTCCGGTATTTCTAATTACTTTTGTAAACTAATGCATTTGCATGTGGATCAAACATATAGTTAAATTTAACAAATACTCGGTTGAAAATATACGCATCAGTTTCAATGTATGTAGAATTATAAAAAGAAATCTTATTATTTATGTGTAGGAAAACTTGCACGGACATAATAATTTCCAGTGAAAAATAAAGACGGAGAGATCGCAGAATATTTTATTCATAACTTCCTGCGATATTTTCTTATATTATGAGGAGAATGCAAAATAAAAAAGATTTATAACGAGCCCGTTTCCACACATACACTTTAAACAACTACCGTAATGGAATGTTGAGATAAAACGAACTATAAAAATGCGTAAATCCGTCACGTACCAAGATGTGCTTCAAAGCACTGTTGTAGCGCGATGGTCAATAAACCCCCTCCTCCGAAGGGTAGAAAGGCAACCACAATTTTTAGCAAGTGGTAGTTCTGAACCAACTGGCCTATTACTTAGACACGTATAAAGATCATCCTGTTTTTTTTATATAATTTAGTTAATTGGTGTAATTAAATTCTATTTAGCAACGGAGTTTCTTTTATTTATCGGGTTTCGAACAATCCACGTTACAATTGGCGCCCAACTCGAGGGCCCGAAAATAAGACTCTAGCGTTAAATAAAAATCAAAGGGTGAAAGTAATCTCGTGTGCAATCGAAAATAAGACCCTAGTGTTAAATAAAAAAAGTAGTGAAAGTGGCTTCGTGAGGAAGAATCACGGTAGAAACATCGGATGACCAAGAAATTTGAGAAAATTGGTAGCAAAGGCACGCAGTTAGCGACGGGGATTCGCCATCTTGCAGACAGCCACGAGGTTCGGCCATATTTTTTCGGAAGCGTTGCTCCGCCATTTTGGCCACAGGAAGTTCCCTGCAACCTCGACAGCCAATTTGAATCCGCTCATTACAATTTGGGTGATCTTCGATTGATTGCATCGTTACAGTGCGCGACACGTTACGTGGTACGGTGAATGTCAAATATCCGCCGCAGTGAACGCATTCGAGAACGTCAAGTAAAATCGCAGAACTCTAGAACCGTGAAGATGAATGACGCACCGGAAGTGGTCCAAATGTCCACGCCGCAGCTTCAGCAACTGCTAGCAGGAGTTCAGGCTCAGGTTACGCAGCAATTACAGGAGATGCAAATGAATTTCCGTAGAGATTTGGAGGATCGCGCTCATACACCAGCTTCGATCGCGACGGTGTCGGAACACGGAAACTTTACGAAGTGTTCATCACGTTTTTCCGGTTCGAAACAGGACAATGTTGAGGCATTCATCGACGCAATCAACACATATAAAGAGTGTATCGGAATTACGGATACAAACGCGATTCGTGGACTTTCTATGCTGCTAACAGGAGACGCTGCCACTTGGTGGCAGGGCATAAAATCTAGTATCTCGGACTGGCAATCGGCAATAAGTGCTCTAAAAAACTCTTATGGTCCCGAAAAACCCGCGTACCAGGTGTATCGCGAGTTATTCGCGGTGGAACAAGAGGAAAATGTTCCGACGGACATATTTGTGAGTAGAGCTCGCGCTCTGCTATCGCACCTTAAAAATCCGCCGACTGCTGAAATACAATTAGATATGATATACGGGTTGCTGCATAGAAAGATTCGGAAAAGTGTTAGACGGAACGATATATCTAGCTTCGACGAATTATTACAAAGTGCGCGTGAAACTGAACAGAGACTCAATGAAACGTTAGCGTCAAAGAAATTGTTTAAAGCCAAACCGCCCGAAGTAAAGCACCGACCACGGTGTACATTTTGCAGGAACTTCGGACATTCGAGTGATGAGTGCCAAATTAAATCCAAAAAATTTTCAAAGCAGGCGCACGCAGATGTGCCTAATTCAATTACAACTGGGTCATCGCAAATCAAGTGTTACGGGTGCGGAACGCCAGGAAGAATCAGGTCTAAGTGTCCGACCTGCAATCCCGCTGTGTCCCAACGACATCCGAGTACGAGTGATGCTGAGCAGGTAGTACTAAACTATACAGCGGTCATGAAAATTTATGCAGACCATAAACCCACCGCAAAGCCCTTGTTACCTTTTTGTTTATTCGGAAGTAAAGGAATCGCAATCGCTGATTCAGGGGCCCAAACAAGTATAGCAGGTCGTCGCGTGTATGACCTTTTAAAAAGGAAAAATTACCCGCTCAAATCATCCACGATGACAATCGCGTATGCTGATGGAGAAGGCAGAGAGCAGGACGTATTGGTGACGGACGTAATAATAGAAATGAAAGGCAGAAGTATCCCGGTGAATTTGGTTATTTTACCGGATCTGCAAAATAATCGTACCCTGCTGGGAATCGATTTTCTTCAGAAAGCAGGCATTATTGTAAATTATTGTAAAAGTATATGGAGTTTTGCTGATCAACCCAACATAACATACGAATTCGCGGAAGATGTCGTTATCACTTCAGATGTCGTAGTAGCCCGTCAGGAAACAAGTTTCTCGGAACTGCAACTTCGTCCAGACGAAGGAGAAAAACTGACGCTCGCGCAACGCAAGCAACTAAGTGAGTTACTTGAAACACATTCGCATGTTTTTCAACCGGGACAGGAACCAACGCCTTTCGCGGAGCATAGAATTGACACAGGAGATCACGCTCCGATCGCGGTGCCGCCGTACCGAATGAGTCCCGCAAATAAGGAGATTCTTCGCAAGGAATTGGACTCGATGTTAGCAGACGGCATTATCGAAGAGTGCGAGTCTCCGTGGGCAGCACCACTCGTTTTAGTGCCAAAGAAAAACGGGAGCGTTCGCGTTTGTGTAGACTTTCGCCGATTAAATGCGGTCACAAAAAAGGACTCTTACCCTATGCCGCGGTTAGATGATTTGCTGCAAACAAATAAAACTACATGCTTCATCTCTACTCTAGATCTCCGCTCAGGATATTGGCAAGTGCGAGTGCGGGATGAGGACCGGGATAAAACTTGTTTTGTATGTCCTTTGGGAACTTACCGTTTTACGCGGATGCCTTTTGGCTTAACTAACGCGCCAATGACATTCCAGCGCTTGATGGATCAGTTTCGCGCCGGACTAAAGGAACGCTGTATCGCCGCGTATATGGACGATGTTATTGTAGTTTCTAGTACCTTTGAGGAACATTTAGCCGATTTAAGTGCGGTATTTGACAGACTCAAACTCTTTCAACTGCGCGCTCACCGGGAAAAGTGTGTATTCGCCGGCAGCTCTGTCAAATATTTGGGACACGTAATTTCGGACCGAGGTGTGAGTGTTGACATGGACAAAGTTCGCGCTATTAAGAATATCGCGTCACCCAAAAACGTGAAAGAAGTGTTAAGCTTCTATCAAATGTGTTCCTGGTACAGGCGATATATCTGTAATTTTGCGGATGTAGCGAGACCGCTGTCGCTGCTCACGCGGAAAAATGTAACCTGGAAATGGGGAGATGAGGAACAACATGCATTCGACTCTCTAAAAAACTTGCTAACCGAAGCACCTATACTTCGACAAGCAGAACCCTCAGAACGATACATCTTGAGGACGGACGCGAGTGCATACGCTTTGGGGGCTGTTTTACTCCAGGGGGAGGGTACCGACGAGAAACCCATTGAGTATGCCAGCCGATTGTTAACCGCAGCAGAGAGAAATTATTCCACTACCGAGCGGGAGGCTCTCGCCGTTGTATGGGCTGTAGCAAAATTTCGCAGCTACATCGAAGGAAGCGAAATTTTAGTTGTAACGGATCACCAACCACTGAAATGGCTGTTTGCACTTAAATCTCCGACAGGACGATTGGCCCGTTGGGCGCTCCAGCTGCAAGGATTTAAGCTAGAAGTATCACATACGCCCGGGAAAGCCAATGTCTTAGCCGACGCTTTGTCTCGATTACCGATGATTGAAAATGAAGCGGAAATCCGTGAAATCCAATTAGTAAGCGTGGACATGCCCACGAGGTCACCGGAGGAAATACGTCAGGCTCAGCTCCAAGACGCGGACGTAAGAAAAATAATTGAGGCTTTTGAAAGCGAAGACGACGCTGCCAGCGTCCGCTGGGCGGAACGAGGGTACATCATGGCACGAGGTATATTATACAGGTACGACCAGGAGGACGAAAACGAAGAACCTCAACAAGTGGTACCTACACAAGAGCGCTCTTTGGTCGTACACGAGTATCACGATTCGCCGTTGGCCGGCCACTACGGGGTTGACCGCACGGTTAAGCGAATAGCCTCGCGGTATTTTTTTACTGGGATGCGCAAATATGTAGCCGATTACATTAGAAGTTGTATAGCGTGTCAAAAATACAAGATTGATAATGCAAAACCGTCAGGATTGTTGCAAACCCCTGTTCCAGCGCGGAGATTCGAGGTCATTGCCATCGATTTGTTTGGCCCACTACCTGAAACTAAGGCAGGACACCGATGGATTCTGAGCGTCGAAGATACAAGCTCTAAATGGGTTGAATTCTTTCCGCTCAGAAATGCGACAGGCGACACATGCGCGAAAACGCTCATCGAAGAAATATTTATGAGATACGGGACGCCTAGGAAAATAATAAGCGACAACGGGCCCCAATTTGTTAGTGCCGTAATGCAGCAGGTTGTGCATTGCCTGGGTATACAACAATCTCTGATACCACTCTACCACCCGGAAAGCAATCCCGTGGAACGTAAGCACCGGGACTTAAAAACACAGCTCGCTATTATTGTGCAACAGGAGCACGTCGGATGGGACGAGCATCTGGCCGCTGTCCGCTTTGCCATCAATACCACGAAATGCGAATCAACAGGGTATACGCCCAGCTACCTGACATTCGCCCGAGAGTTAAGGACGCCCGACGACGTACACCGTGATTTACGAGCAATTATAAACTCGGACAATTACGTGCCGGAGATTACACCATATTTGCGAAATTTTTCGCAAGTTTTAAAAAACGCAAGATATAACATGGAAAACCAGCAAGAACGCAGAAAGTTGCAAGTTGATGCAACCAGGACTGATATTAATTTCCGTCCTGGTGATTGGGTTCTTGTTGTTACTCACCCTATAAGTGAGGCAGGGAAGAAATTTTCGGCGAAATTCGCTCCAAAACGCGACGGACCATATCAAATAACTCGGAAAGTCAGCCCTACAACTTATGAGGTCATAAACTCGGAAGGAGTTTCGGTAGGAAAATTCCATTCCTCCGATCTCAAACATTTCCACTCGGGAGAAGAACCAGCTTCCATAGAACCTGTGCTTCCTAGGAGGAAACGAGGACGACCACCCAAGAAGAACAAACTGGCTTCCTCGCCGAGTCGACTTCGGAGCCAGAGGGGGAGTGTGTAGCGCGATGGTCAATAAACCCCCTCCTCCGAAGGGTAGAAAGGCAACCACAATTTTTAGCAAGTGGTAGTTCTGAACCAACTGGCCTATTACTTAGACACGTATAAAGATCATCCTGTTTTTTTTATATAATTTAGTTAATTGGTGTAATTAAATTCTATTTAGCAACGGAGTTTCTTTTATTTATCGGGTTTCGAACAATCCACGTTACACTGTCAAGTTTGAAGAAAATGTCGGCAAACAAGGACAATTTTCCCCGGTAATATATGTATACTTATTTACCTTTGTATAAATCTCAAATCTGTAAAAACGATTAACATGTGTTTCGTTAGATTAAACACTGATAATTACATGATGATATTCCATAATTTGTAAACAAATAACGCACTATGTGATTTGATTTGTTAAGTTTAGTGAGGGGTTTTGTTATTGTCGCAAAACCTTGTATATATTTTCTAAAATAACTCACAATCCCCAAAAATTACCTAACTTGTGGGTTTGGCATTTTTCTCACCGCCGAGTTTTATCAGCCCCTGGCCGTATGCCTTCTCTTGATATTTCGAAACCTAAATAGGTTCTGGATTCTGGATTTGGTGAGGGAGGTGAGTAAAAATTCACGTGCATTTAGGCCACAATTGGGCCCATTGTACTACCTCATTTTCAGGAGCCCTTTCGATGAAGCCAAGAACGTCCGACAGAGGGGCACTGCGAATTCCAGCCATGTCAGGCCAGAACTCTCTTAACATGGGTCCTCTGATTGAGGCGATACTGAAGTATGGAAGAAATTACATTTCATTACATTACTAATTTTAGAGTTAGGTTATGTTGCTCCAATCTTTCCAGTACCAATCCTAAATTTTCGGTTAAACTACGATTCCTAAGCTTTTGAAACACTGCTGGGGCATTCGATAAGCCAATAGGAACGCGAAGGAACTCAAAGTTACCATCTGGAGTAATGAAGGCCGTTTTTTCTACCAACTCCTCATTCACCAGAATTTGATAAAATCCGGAAGATAAATCGAGAGTTATGAAGTAAGTACAGTCGCCTAGTCGGTCAATTTGATCGTCTATCCTGAGGATAGGACACTTAAACTTTTTGGTAATTCTATTGAGAGCTCTACAGTCGGCACACATACGAAACCCACTATCCTTTTTGCGTACTAGAACAATAGGACTTGCATATTCTAAACGAGATTCGCGAATAATACCCACTTCCAAAAGTTCTCTGATCATCTCTTTTACTCTTTCTCATTCTGCCATTGATAATCGGTTAGGTGCATATACAATCGGCTTTGTAGAGTGTAACAATTTTCATTTCCGCCGATTTTGTATTACCAAGTTCTTGTAAATTAAAGCAAAACCTGGATCTAAAACGTTGTAGTAAATGGAGTAATTCATTCTTTTGGTCTTGTCTTATATCGCCAGTGTTAATCTTTTCTAAAGAAAATTGATCGACCGTGTCTACGGCTTCAGCGACCCGGCTTATTCTAAATTTGTCAGTAATTTCGTCCAGTTGATCAAGCATTTGTGCATCGACCGGCAATTGAGTTAAAATTAATCGCTTGTGTGTTTTGACAATTAATACAGATGCGTCCAACCAGCAAATCAATAATCATGTATTCGTCTTCAATAATGCACATTTGTATTGTTACACTTACTCCCTCAATCGTGACAAGACCTTGACATTGTCAAAAATGAACCAGTAAATCCGCGTAGCTCCACATGATTAATTATTCTTATACAACTCATTTCGAGCAACTGTTCTTTTATTAAAGTACATTCACTACCCAAATCCAGGAAACATCTAACAATTTTGTTATTAATTTTTGCTTTTTCGTAATACATACTTTGTTTGTTATTTTCGATAAAGTTTACTCTTTTGCTCGGGTTAAATTTTTCTTTATATTTTTTCTTATGACAAACGCTCTCATCATGACTAAACTTATGGCAAAAACTAAACTTACCAAATTCGGTTTGCAATTTTGGGGAAGTGTTACGTTTATGACCTAATTCGTTACAGCCAAAGCATTTGATTTTAGAAATGTTTACATCTTTAAAATTTGCCCTGTCAAATCTAACTTTATGTCTTTCGTTATACATTCTCTTCTTGTTTTCATCCTCGCCGCTAAAAGAAATGCCTACTGAGTCTTTACTAGTGCTGGGGACATTTTTAACATAAGCAGCGAACTAAACAATTTTTTTTACAATTTGCCCTCCGGGACTATTTGTTTTGTTTGTCTTGCACGCCGTCTATAATCACATCAATAATTTGCTCATCAGTCAATGGTAGCTGAAGTTTATTTAACTTGGTTAACTTGGCAAAACTGTACTCGTATATATCTTGCCCGCTTTTAGCTTTATACGCTGCCGCTTCATGAAATAATTGACCGAAATTTAACTTTCCGGGAAAAGTAGATTTTAGCAAGCACTGCCATTGAGTCCACGAATATTATGCAGTTTTTAACTCATCATACCACAATCTAGCAATACCTTTTAATTTTCCTAATGCCAAATAGATAATAGTTAAGTCATCCCAATGATACATGCGCGCACACATATTCACTTTATTTAACCAATCGTTAACATTTTGATTATTATCCGATGGATCGAAATCTGAAAGCAGTCTATCGTCTTTATAATTGGATGATTATCAAGAATTTTATCCGCAAAAAATGGGCGCATACTCACGGCTTCCCTCAAATTGTCAATCTGCCTCTGCATGTGCTCAACTGGTTGCGGCAAGGGTGGAGTGTACGATCTATTTGACTCACTCTGTACAGCCCTCGGAATACTTGGCGTCGTCCTTTGATCACACCGTCCGTTTACAAATGTTAATCTTTTTTTTTTTTTTGTTTTATACTTTACACTTTTTATTTTAAATAGTGTCTATGGGGTAACTATTCCACTTCTGATATGTTAGGAAATTATAAAACTTGCACTTTTCTAATGTCTAATCAAACGTCCATTCAACGTCAATAACTAAATAATACTGACCGATCTTCTCGGTCATACCCAAAAGCTTGCAGTAAAACAGAAACGAGCACAATCATTGTCACGTAACAGCAAACACGCTTCGTTTTTCGTTTTTTTTTCTTTGCAGGTTACGCCGGCCTTTGTTCTCCTAATTTTAGATTGCTTACAAAAGAGATTAAGAAGAATTGAAACTGTACGTCTACGGTTAGCAATATGCGAAATAAAAAAATATATACAGTACACCACAAAATGCATATGAAACGTATTGTCATATCGGTGCATTCAATATGACCTTAGTAAAGTTCACTTCTTGCTCTTGGTATTGATATTTGTAATTATAATAAATGTTCAAAATGTTGTCCTGCGGTATTTACACATAATTCGGTACGTCGTATCCAGTTATTTGTTACTATTGGAAAATTATTTCAAAGTTATATACACAGATATTTACACGAATTAAACTAACACAAAACAAACTACACACTACGTAAATAACACTAAGCCTTATTAATGTTTTTAAACCTTTATTTTAACTTAACTTGAAGGCTTCCGCGGCCGTCGTTCATTGTTGAATTATTGGCTTCCGGTTGGAACCGCGTGTCTCGGATTTCTTCACTGCCGACGTTTCGTTCTTCGTTGCAGAAGAACTTCCTCAGGGCTGCTGCTGGTGGTGGTGATGCTGCTACTGCTGCTGCTGTTGGTCTTGCTGCTGCTTCGCGTTAGTCGTTGAGTCGTTTAACCTCAGTCTTTTATAAAATACAAACGCACTCGCTCGGACTGAATTTTCTCAAAAACTATTATTCAGCACTTCGTCTTTTATTACAACCCCCTCTCTAATGTAAGCGTCTGTGATTTATGACAGCATGATAACAACAATAAAAACAAACAATAAAGTACAAGGAACGAAACTGAGCCAGCTGAATTTTATTTTATGACAGTGCAATTGTTACCAATAAATCGCCAAGGCGAATGTAGGTAAACGTTTCTGAAAATTCCGAATTATTTTAAACCATAATTAAATTTTCATCACGAAAACTAATTGAGCCACTCGTTTCTTGGATTTAATTAATATTTATCAACATTTTTGGTAAACATTTATTTTCGTCTTGTTAATGAACAGAAACATAACATTTTACAGTTTGCAGTGTTAAGGTCGACATACTATCATGAAAATGAAACAAATAAAAGTGAAGTGCATAATTGTGCTACGAATTCAGTTTGCTTTTAACCCTCCGTTAGGCGCGCGGTTTTCTATAACGCGGTTGGTCGCGCCGTACCTCCTAGGTACATGTATATATATGATGTGTTATTCAATTGAAATTTTAATAATTTTTTGCCTAAATGTTTTTCTGGTACATTTGTATAAGCAAAATCTGCTTACCTGCTTGTTATTATTAAAATCGCACCTCGGAATTCTAGCATTGTTCTAAAGCATGTATCTACTGGATACACGCGCGACTAACGGAGGGTTAAATTTTACTTTGAATAAATAAGCATAAATAAAGTAGTAATAAGTAATTGCAATTGTCGTAGGAAACCATCCGGCAGCGCGCGTGAAGACGTTTTTATTTAAAATCCTGGCGACTTTTTTTTGTGAAGGACGAACATGACCTAGCCCAACAGACACATCTCGGCGTTTATTCGTTTAGGGCCACAAAAAACACCAATTCTGCACAACTAAGACATTTAAATCGCCAATCAGCGTTATCAAAACAATTTCTTAGAAAACGAAAGCTGAATTTTACCAGAGTTGTTATTTACTTTCTCCCTATTTATTGTATGACAAATTTTGCTTCTTTTTTAGACTACTATCTGTGGTTTCAAATAAAGATAGGTTTTGAAACACTCAGTATAATAAAATGTGCTTCTTTTCTTGAGTACTATTTGTGGTTTCAATTAAAGACAAAGATTTAGAAATAAGTTGTAGAGATCGATTAAATAATATTGAAATAAAATTGTCAGTTTCCATTACAGATCTTTCCAAGTGCAGTTTGAGTTAAGCAATTGTATAAACATCTTTTTTTATCGATGCTTGCGTGACTTCAGAATAAAACCATCACTTGTTACCCAAGAGAGAAATCGTTTTACAACTTTGTTTACTTACATTTTACAACTGTAAAGATTGACAGCCCCCGTCTCTATATCCGGATTCATCACGAACTCGTAACACTGGATCATTCATCCTGGCAGAACGACATATAAAAAAAAGACTTTCGCTTCCCACCCGGATTTAATACAGTGTCCTCGCTCATTCCGCGCAACATTTAGCAAATTTCGGTCTGGAACCGCCCGAAAGATTCTGGAGTTTATATCACATAAATTATGCCGACTTTTCATTTATATGTAAATCCGATGACTGAGGTATTACTGTTCCGAAATCGTACACTTTATCCTCAGTTGCATGTCGGTTTCACTTATAAATATGCATAACGAAGCAATGGAAGGACTACTACATTGAGAGAGTATTATGTATATTTTAGGGCACATTATTTCCTATCGTGCTAAAATGGTTTAAAGACGTTGTTATTTCAACGTACGTGTAACGTGAAAGGGTTTTCAAACTGTTATTATGCATGTCCGGGAAAAATCGTATGAAAATGTACTATATTGTTTGATACATTTTAGTAATATGCATCTTTTGCTTATAAGGAATGCAAATGAAATGAATTAACACGAATAATTATAATTAAAATTTGTAATCCATTACAAATGTTAATCTTTTTAGAATTTTTCGCCAGTGAAATTTACCATTTAGTTCTTTGTAAGAAGCAACGAAAATCTTTGCATAATTTTCCGAAATAAATTTAAGACGAAAATTGGTTTATTCAAAAGCAAACGACGTCTTTAGAGGAGGCGTTTCCCTCGTTTTAAATACCCGTAGGAAAGGCGGGCGAATTTAAATTCAACTATAAAAGCGACAATGGGAATTTATGAGTTTTTTATCTAATAATAAAAAAGCAATTAAAAAGTTTTATGTGTATTCGTGTTTACTGCGCGAAATTTACAGCGTTTCGCAGATAGGGCTTGATTTATTTTAGAAAAAAAAAATACACTCCTCGCTCGTAATCAATAAAGGCATTAATCATTATTGTTACAAATGCTGCGTCAAACGCGCTGCGTTTTAAATTTTCAGGAGCTTTCATATCGGAATCTATTACGCAACGGAAAATTACTTTCCGGCCCGGAGCGCGGGAAAGTGGATTGAAAAAGCAATTATTTACTTAATTTGTTCCGTTTCGGATCAACTAGGAGCAACATAAATGTATTTTACGAATATTTTTTTACATCTGATTTCTGATCTCCAAGGTTTTTGATTTTGGAATTCTAAAAGAATTAGATTTAGAAGAGCTAACCTATTGACCCAAATTATCAACTCATGATATCAAAAACGTTGACAAAAATCAGATACAAATTTAATTAAAAATGGAAATCAGTTTAAATTAACGGGTATGCATTAAAAATTTAAACTATTTAATTAATAATAATCAAACAAAACAGCTATTCAACATAATTAAAATAAATGTTTGATTTTTTTTCTAAATATTGAACGAATTGTTTTTCATAATAAAGGTAACTTTATATGCGTAACATAAAACATAAATATAAATGCAAAATAGCTTTAATGGCAAAACAAAATGCCTTATTATTATTATTTGCTTTATAAATAAAATGAATGTATGCGTGTAAATAAATTTTATTTAAAAAGCGACAGACTATTATTTTAAATTTTAAACTCCATGCGTTTATGATAAATCTCCCTCTGCTCTGGATACTTTCTCCCGAGAAAAAGATGTCACATTCCGAAGCTAACATCAATTTTCTTCCCTTGTCAGGTGTGTATGCGTGCGCGCGAAGGAATATTAATTAAAGCTAAACAAGAAAAACTTGAGCAAAAATATTCAAAACCGTTTAGGTCCGCCCGTGTTAACACCGCGTTTAACCCCCATTCAACTTCTCAGTAGTACGTGCTCAAGTAGTGATAAACATTTACGCGAAATCGACAACGCGGAACAAAATCACCCCATTAAACAGCAAGGGAGATTTGCCCTAAAGTTAAACGCAGCAAATGATGGGAGAGAGCAATAATTAAAATTGTAGGTAGGTGAAGAGCAAGAAAGCGAAGAATATTAGTGGAACCACCACCCCCTTAACTCTGCGTAACGTGAATTTTAGTAACTGTTCTTGGGTGTATAATTTTTCGTTCGCCTACGAGAAAGTCGCTCGGGGAATTTGAGCTGAAATGCAAAATGCGAAGGAAAATCTTTTCCTTGCCGCCGATGAAGCGTCACATACAATGTTCTTAATTGAACGCACTTGTTGCTTCAAGTGATAAATATTGCAGTTGACAAAGTTACATATTTCAAGTAACATAAAACTTCTTTGCCTTCATCGGTGTTATACAGGGTGTAATCGATTATAATTAATTCTGACCTACTACAAGAGAGCGTCGTCTTTTGTTTGTCAACCACTGCTTGTTCATGAGATATACTGCGTTTGCGTCACATCGTAAAACAATGAAGATCCAGCAACTCATGGTTACTCGGTCATATCATGCATAAGCAAACGGAAGAAGCTTGCGTTAATTACTGAATTATATAATTAGAAACCAACTTTTACGTATTGTTAATACCATTAGATAATCGATAATAATTACATCATGTGTTAAATACTTTTAAACAAACAACATACTAGGTGCCTTTCATTTCTTAAATAATTGAAAAAATAAATGAATATTACTATTATTTATGTTTGCGTTACAACACTGTGTGACCTGCATAATCAGAAAAGAAAATGCATTTCTTTGAATGAATACGTGTTATTCTGCATCTTTTTTCGGAATTTTGTTTGTGAAATCTGAACTTAATAAAGTAATAAAATCATAAATTAAGGGGTGACGGTATCTGCGTGCTTCCTTTACAATATAACACTTAACTTGATATTGGAGATGGATTTCCCGCAAAGTGACTAACAAACTAGCAACAGCTAATAATGCTTAATTATGTCTTTCATGGCGCTTTGAAACAGATCCCCCGTGCATTTTTAAAGAAGTTATTAAAACATAATTGCGATTTCATTGCTTTCTGTGGTGAAACTCTTTTGCGTGTGTTATTTCTGATTTAAATTTCATTAGGTACGAGACATTTATAAGTAGAAAGTTTCATTATGAAAGTTTATTCATTATTTTTCAAAAACGTTGCTATTTATATTCAGCGTTACTATTTCGTCTTGACTTTTGATTTACAAACAAATTTGTATACTGGGTGTAATCGTATTGTGAGTTCTTCATCACAAAAGAGAATTAATTCTGCTCAAGCTAAAAAAAAAACTGGTTTCCCACAAGACTGCATTACTTTCTGTATTCAAACCTTTGCTTGTTCATGAAATATACGTGCATTTGCGGCTTTTATGAATACATCGTAAAACAATAACAATATTTCATTGAAGATGTATCAAACTTGGTATGCGGGTAAATGTCGGAAAAAGAAAGAAAAGTAAAATTTTCTCTGTAATGAATAAATTTAGAGAAGGGAAAGCAAAGTTGCATATTTTTAGGATGAACTTTAAATGAGAATGATTGGAATTACAGGACCGAATATTCGTAGCTGCTGTGCACATCAAGGAATGCAAAATGTGGGATAATGTGTGGCGTGCACTGGAACGACGAATAATTGTGTGTGTACTGCAAGAAGGAGGCAATTTTGAACATTTCTTGTAATAATAATAATGTAATAAAAATAAATGTTTTTATTTATAAGATTCGACAAATTTTATTTTAATAAGAATTTGTAATGTACGACAACATACATAATAAATGCATATTTTTGCATAGCCCCACATTTGTAATTTAAATAAATTAAACAAGTTTAAGTATCCACGCGATTTCACATCGCTAGTAGTAGTTATAATGTAAATATTGTCGAATGTAGATTCGACGTGTGGCAAAGTTCAATACACCGAGCTTTCGGTTAAGGGCAAAATAAAATCTAGTCTGTTTATGGATTTATTATCCCCCTGCAGCTGTGTAAATGCTATTTAGATCGCCGGTTTTGTTTCACAATTCCGCGCGCTACAGAATTTCAAAAAACATCGACTCCAAATTATGCAAATTTCAACTTGCTCAGATTAAAATTTTAATTAAGATATTTTGTTTGAAATAATATCAGAAACGTGTCCCTCAAGTTTGATGCATCTTCAATGAAACATGCTGTATAGTTTAGAACTGCTACTTATAACAATGTAGCGATTCACATCAATAAAACAAAGTATTGTAATCTTCGACCATCTGATTCATTACATAACCGACCAATAGTAACATCATGATATTCCATACTTTGTAAACAAATAACACACTATGTGATTTAACACCGAGTGACCAGCATACGAAGAAGAGAAAATGCATTAAATACAAGCAATGGCTTTTATTTATATCTTCGAATGAATACACGTTAATCTGCACTATCTTTCGAAATTTTGTTTGTGTAGTCTGAACGTAATAAAGTAATAAAATAATAAATTAAGAGATGATAATAATACTTTTGAAATGCGACCCCTTTTGTAATTATTATCTATTTTTTTATTTATTGTTGGGTATGATTCATTATTACTGTTTTAATTTAATTCCTTAAGTTAATCAATTGAGGAAATAAATTTTTATTATTATGTAAGAATTATTTTGTGAGAGATCTGCATTTGTATTAGTTAAATACTAATAAAAAATTATAATGTAAATGTTTCAACATTATATTTTATTGCTTACATATCACTAATTCCCAATCACCGTATTTTTTTGTGCGAGAGTCATAAATGACCTGCCTCAACGTTTATTGTATTAAATCTGCGAGTTTACAGCTGTATCATTTATTTCACGTAATAGTAAACTTCGCTCAGCTAGGGCCTTTAAATCACATCTATTGCTTCTCAAACATTTGTGAAAATTAAACGTAGATTTTTCCGGAGTTATTATTGACCCCTATTAATAGAAATAATCTCCGTAATCTTTCGTATGAAAGTCATAAATAACCTGCCTCACGGTTTTTATTACATTTGCTGTTATATCGTTTGTTAAAAATTGACATTTTGCAAATAATTAAGTGCATTGCAAACAAACATTTTATAGAACGTCGCCAGCGTGATCACAGATAAAACGCCCACCCAAAAAAGATATAAACAAATGTTACAGCGACTTGCTCTATCAAAGACTGCATATTGCATCATCAAACAATCGCCGAAGTGACTCATCGAAGAAGTCGGCATTATTTAAGCATAAATAAACATGACTAAGAGCGGACGAATCTAGAAAAATCGCGATGAATCATAAGGCACGTGTGCACCTTGATTCCACGCAGCATTTTGTTCGTAAACGAAATTTCTGGTATGAACCTTATAAAACACTTTCATGAAAATATCATGAGACAGTCAGAAGACATTTGGTTGTAAAACCATCGGGAGAAGTGTCCTTGTCTTAGTGTGATTGTGACAGTTATAAGTTCGGTCTGTATCTCTGCATCCAGTATCATGATTTGATGAGGAAACAGTAATTTGTTTGCCAATTAGTTTTGTTATTAGAAATTAACAACTGTTTGATCCGCAGAATGCCATTTCTCCTTTTTATAAAATTATTTTTAATTTATTTAGTAATGTTTTGTTTTAACTTACAATTAAAGAATACATTTGTCTAAATGTTTCTTTAATAATTTTCTTCTTAAAATTGTCTTAACTATTATTATTTAATAATACATGACTGTGTTATTGTTTGAACATTGTTTAGAATTTGACTTTATTGCCAAATTCCTTAATTTAATTTGTAATTGTTTTTACATATTTTGAATGCATACATTTTTATATACTTTTTCTTCTGTTTTCAATTAAAAATTCATATAATAGAAAAGAAGAAGTAGGGTAATTTCGACAATCCCGAAAAAATATATGTATTGGTAGGAAAGGGCTTAAGATCTCATTCCATATAAAGAGGACATTAAGAACAATATCTGGCTAATTTAAACTCAAACTAGAAACGTACAAGCAAAGAAATTGCTACTTTGGTCTTTTATGGTTTGATTAGAATTTTGGTATAGTGAGGAGAATAAGTAGAAATATATTTTGGGCGTAAATACAGAATGTCTCTCTCTCGTTCTCGTCGTGGTATCTAGAGAAGCAAAGTATCTCGAGGAGGCCTTGTAAAATTGGCAAAGTCGAAGTTGTTTGACAACTAGAATCAGAATTATATGGGAATTCGTTTAAGATCAAGCACGAATGCGACAGTCAAAGGATTAAAAAGTTATTTTTTACATTAGATTTAAATTCACGTTGTCACCAAAATTTGTTTTTTCATTTAATTTTATATGACGCGTTTCGAGTTTTTTTTAACACAATCTATATAATGGATGTCTCAAAATATATGTCTTTAATTGAAACCACAGATGGTAGTCAAAAAAAGAAGCAAAATTTGTCATACAACAATAGGGAAAAAGTAAATAATAACTCCGGTAAAATTCAGTTCTCGTTTTCTAAGAAATTGTTTTAGTAACGTTGGTTCGCGATTTAAATGTATTTAAATGTCTCAGATGTGCAGAATTGGTGTCTTTTGTGGCCATAAACGAGATGTGTCTGTTGTGCTGGATCAAGTTTGACCTTCACAAAATCGCCAGAATTTTAAATAAAACGTCTTCACGCGCGCTGCCGGGAGGTTTCCTACGATAATTGCAATTACTTATTACTACTTTATTTATGCTTATTTATTCAAAGTAAAATTTAAAAGCAAACTGAATTTATAGCACAATTATGCACTTCACTTTTATTTGTTTCATGACAGTACATCGACCTTAACACTGTAAACTGCAAAATGTTATGTTTATGTTCATTAGTAAGACGAAAATAAATGTTTATTAAAAATGTTGATAAATATTAATTAAATCTAAGAAACGAGTGACTGAATTAGTTTTCGTAATGGAAATTTGATTCTGGTTTAAAATAATTCGGAATTTTCAGAAACGTTTACCTACATTCGCCTTGGCGATTTATTGGTAACAATTGCACTGTCATACAATAAAATTCAGCTGGCTCAGTTTCGTTCCTCATACTTTATTGTTTGTTTTTATTATTATTATCATGCTGTCATAAATTCACAGATGCTTACATTAGGGAGGGAGTTATAATAAGAGACAAAGTGCTGAATAATAATTTTTGAGAAAATTCAGTCCGAGCGACTGCGTTTGTATTTTATAAAAGATTGAGGTTAAAATAAATTTTTTAAAACCTTAATAGGCTTAGTATTATTTATCAAATTTACGTAATATGTAGTTTGTTTTGTGTTAATTTAATTCGTATAAATATCTGTGTACATAACTTCAAAATAATTTTCTAATAGTAACAAATAACTGGAAACGACGTGCCGAGTTATATGTTAATACCGTAGGACAACATTTTGAATATTTATTGTAATTACAAATATCAATACCAAGAACAAGAAATGAACTTTACTAAAATTTTAAGGTCATAATGAATGCACAAGTTTAACAGCGGACTTACCTCAACAAGTCATAAAGTAAACAGGGTTTTCAAAACAAAGGAATTTCATTATAAATAAACAATTTTGAACTTTCTTTTAATAACAATAATAATAATTATTCTCTTAACTGTTTTATGATTTACGTGTAAACAAATGACCAGGAAACAGGAAACTAATTTATGTTAAATTCAACTAGACAAACTCAAACAATCATTATTGGTGCTAAAATATATTGTTAATAAAGAATTTTAATTTAAGCAGCGTTTATCTTGATTTATTTATAAACAAAAGTAATTGTCTACGAGCGCGCAAAGGACCCAAAAGCGTTCGTAGATTTTCATTAAAATAAAACAAAAGAAAAATGTTACGCCCTGGATCTAAAGAAATCTCGTGTTTATAGGCAAATTGCTACGTTACTGAAGCATAAACAAATTAAATATTAAATATAAAATAGAATGTTTGTGCAATGAAATTAAGCTTACTAGGAAAAAGATATTAGTTTAAATACATTTAGTCGAAATTAAAAACAAGAAAAATAATCGCAATTAAAAAAGTGTAATCAAAGTACGTATGATTAAAAAAAAAAAAACGGAATTCGTTTAATACATTTTCTGATTACCCCATCGTGTAACGAACGGTACTGCTACCACCGAGAGCGGAGGGCTACGGTTATTCTTTGTGAAATATGTACCGGCGTTTCTGCGGAATCACGAAATTATGCGCGTGGGTCGATAAAAGGTAAAATTAAACGTGCGTTTCAAAGAGAACTTAACAAACCTTTGTAGGTTTATTTTACAAGTTTCGGTTGCGTACCGTCGGTTAAATCGTATTTGCATTGTGTTATTTTTCCTTTGCTTGCCTGCTCGGTATGTTACCACACTAAAGGCGCTTAAATATCTCTTTGTGTATTGTATCTTTTTTTAACGATTCTTTAAAAATATACGTACAATGTAAAACTTATTTTATATTTGCTTACTATTTGACTACTTCTCCGTTCCTTCTAAAAAAAAATATAAGTTGATAACAAATAGTACCAAACAGATAGTTGGAGAGAGTTGAAGTAATTATTATTAAATAAGAAACACATGTCTGGCTTTAGACAATCACGTCAGCCCAATCTCTTCTGATAAAAAAATTGCTATAACAATTGTTTGTATGTGAGAACAAACGTACTTGTTCGAAAGAAAGGGTCTAATATACGTAATTTTACGGGTCCGTGAATGCTATCACGGAACATTTGTGCCTGCGCAATTCTTGAAACGTTATTTATTCTGCGTGCCGAGTTAGGTGTAATTAGACCTTCATTAAAGCGAGTAGTAGGATCCAAAATTATTTATTATGATTAATCCCAACCGCTCGAATACAATGAAAGCCAAATATGTGTGTTTAATCGAGCATTCCCGTATAAAAAAAATATTCAACAAAGATCTTTCGTGGAAACGCAAAGATTTGTTCAAATAATCTCCGTAACTCCTTTATGCTCTATCGTTGGTTTTTAGTAGAGCAACAGATTTAAACTTTCCATTTAATCCGGGTTTACTCCCAGCACGTGTAATAATAGTACACTCTTGCATACATCCCATGCACATATACAGTGGGAAGTGCAAGGATATGCATTTGAATATAAATTGCTGACCAGCATTGCACTGCTGAATCGATAGAAATTGTGTGCATTTGAACTAAATAACGTGGCAGAAGCACTTTACGCCTTCGCAAGGAAATGGAATCCTGAAAGTTTAATGGAAATATTAAACATAAGTGAACATAAATTGTGTAAATAAGTTTTTTGCGTAAATCTAATTAATTTTATTTGATAAATATTAATGTTTCATTAAAAAAAATACACGCAATATCTAAAGACTTGGACCCCCAAAAGATTATTAACACAAATAAAATATGCTATTGAAAATATGTTTTCTTCAGATGAAAATATGATAATGATAATTGTTGACCAACGAAGGCACTAACAGAAGAAGCAAAAAGAAAAAAAAATTTAATAAACAAGAAAAGATGTAGAAACAAAGGAATATGTCAAACAAACAATATTCAATAGCCAGTGTGCCCTCCTCTGCTTTTTACTAACGCATTCACATGCCTATGCATTGAAATAATCATTGAACTTATGATTTCTTGCGGAATATTGTTCCATTCCTCTATAACCGCTATGGTTAATTCTTCCGCGGTGTGGAGTGGGTTAATCCGATTGCGAATGGCTCAAAAATCCACCACTGTGCCATTCACTCGAAGGCGAAACCTAGAGGGTTTAGGTCCTCTGCGTCTTCCTGCAAATGAGATAGTCTTGTCGGGGGAGGTAAAGTACCGTGGAGTGATTTTTGACTCCAAAGTTACCTGGAACCAACACTTAGACAAGATAGACAGGTGATCGATGACCACTTTCGCGATGGCCAGACGAGCCTATGATAGTACGTGGGGCTTAAAACCAAGTATGGTGCATTGGTTGTTCACCAGAATGGTTAGACCTACAATAACTTATGCGGCCTCGGTGTGGTGGCCCAAGGTCAAGCAGGAAACCACCAAACTTAGACTGAGCAGGGTCCAAAGACTTGCTGGTCTAGGCATAACGGGGGCGATGAGCACAACGCCTACCGCTGCAATGGAAACCCTTCTAGACCTCCCTCCCTTACACAATGTGATAATGGGAGAGGCAAGACGAGGACTCCACAGATTGCAGCATTCATGTCACCCAGTTAATATAAGCACGGCTCATACAAGTATCGTTGGTAGCATAAGGGGTCCTTTACTCGATGTGAGGATGGACTATATGCTCCCAAAGTTAACATAAACCTGCTCATTAAGATAGAAATTAATGAATCGGGAACCTGAACAGAACTTTCCTCCCGGAAGTTTGATCGGGTATACGGACGGCTCCAGAACTGAGACTGGTGCTGGGTCTGGAATATATGGGCATAGACCAAAGGAGAAGTTATGCTTCCCTTTGCCTCCGTATTCCAAACAGAAGTATACGCCATATTACAATGTGCGCGGGAAAACAAAAGGAGGGCTTACACAAATAAGCGGATCTTTATCCTAACCGATAGCCAGGCGGTTTTGAAGGTTTTGGTGAATCCAAGGATTTCTTCCAAACTGCTTAAATGAGCTCAATCATCTGGCGGAAAACAACTGCGTCACGCTGGTGTGGGTGCCAGGTGATCGGGGTATTATCGGCAACGAACGTGCCGATGAACTAGCCAGGCAGGGTGCGGGTATGGCGCATACCTGTCCTAGGTATAACCAAGAACGCTATTTGGAGCTTTTTTAGTAACTGGATCCGTGAGGAACAGACACTGGCTAAGCAGACCAGGACATCGCCATAGCAAGTCCTTCCTTAGAGGTCCTTGCAAAAAGAGAGCTGCAGAACTTTTGCTTTTAAGTAGGGCGCAACTCAAGATCACCACGGGGTTACTAACAGGACACCTGACCGTTAAGGATAATCTGTGGAGGATCGGTAAATTCAACAGGAATCTAAACTGCAGACTCTCTAATGGAGAACCACAGACAGCAATGCACATTTTGTGTGGATGTGATGCGTTGGCAAATCGCAGACAGCGTATATTCGGACATTCATGATAGTTCCCGAACATTTCAACACGCAACACCCAGCTGGTGCAGGGGACATGCCTGACTGAATGGTTGCGGTAAGAGAACCAGGGCGAGCACTATAAGCCTAAATGGCTGCGGTGCCTCCGGTGCATTCTGTGCGGACGGGTTCTGGTCATGTAGGAAAAAAAACCACGGGCTTGTATTTATTTGAATTTTACTTACTTACCTATGCTCTGTAACACATAAGTAGTACTTGGCACACCTCTGTACGTTTTCACCACAATTCTTCAGAAAAACAAAATAATTTCAATACATGTTGAATAGATCGGTTTGAATGATAACAGATATAAATAGACCCAAGCTTTGTTGTGATAATTGATTGTGCTCATAATTACGTCAATTATTTTTCACCGAATTATTATTAATGGAACTGTAGTTGATTATCGGACCCTCGTAATACCCCCCGTCGTTTAATAATAATATGGTATTTGTAGAGAAATTAAATTGCTGTCTGGGATATAATAAATTCCACTAATTAAATTAATTATGTAGACTATGTGTCTCTAATTTATTAATAATTAATTCACATTGATTATTTTTATCTATTTATATACTAAATGTACTTCTATAAACAGACGATAATTAAATAATTTCGCTTATTTGACAAAAGCTTCACCGAGCTTAATAATACGACGGAGGAACGTACGTACAACTGGAGTAGTCACCGGGAATACACTTATATTCTTTAGAATTCCTTTGATATTATGTTATCTTAACAAGGTCTTGAATTTTACTTGAATTCAAAGAGTTTTCTTTGCGAAAATCTGGGTTACGGGGATGAAGAACGAATTGCACACAGTATTTCTACTACAAATATTTTACTCACAATACTTTTGAATATTTACTATATTACTATATTAGTAATAAAAGAATAGGCTTACTTTATTGAGCACCTTCAATAAACATTGAAATGTACTATGTAATAAAAACGTTAGTCTAAGTTGAATTAATTATTTGTTACGTCATGAGTTACATGTGTTACATTAAGTTTAAAGCTGCTTGTGTGTTTTTTATACTTTTTTGATATGTGTGGGGCAGTCAATTCAGTTGCAAACACCCGCAACTACACCCTATTTAAAACTATTGTTTCCGTCCGACATTAAAGTAAAACGTGCCGCCCCAGTTGTGTATGTGAATTATTTTATTGCAAGTGGAAAGACAGGAGGACTGCGCTTGAACTTCATGTAGACTTGCTAATTAGTCCTGCGCGAGGAGTTTTCAGTTGCTTAATTAATTAATTTATTCAAGTTCGCTAATGATAAAGCTACTTTGCCCAATTTTCATGTTTTAAGACGAAAACGTCCTTTATAATTATAATCTTTAATCTTCCAGGCAAAATTTTCTCATTTTCAACAAAAACAAATTGAATTTCTTTTGTGAATTGCCCATAACGACAAAAGTAATCAAAATTAAGATAGACAACTTTAATTATAAGAATTACAATTCATCGTTGATACTCATGGAATTCAGGGTCTGTAATAACATTAATGCAAAGCAATACATATGTCATTGGTCACGTGGGATACAAGATTAAATGAATACCCGATATTTAGCTTTCTTAAAATTGTCAAAAAGATAAATAAACCAATTAATTAAAAAAATTGTAAACAAAACTCATTCATTATGGTACTTTACAGTAGTAGGGATTCCCATAACAAACTTTCAAATACGTGTTGTACAATACTATCTCACTAATTTGCTCATAAACAGCAAAGTAAACATTTGCGAACGACCGTTTTTGTGCTTTAATGTTTATAACTAATTCCTGAAAATCCCAAGCAAATATTGTATTATGTACGGTTACAAGCAATGTTATTATTAATAACGGGACCTGCTTGTGCTTTTATGCCGTTATCTTGACTCGAGCGGAATACCTGCTGTTTCGTATTTCCTTATCTCAATCTAAATTATGCTACGTGTTTCGAGCAACTGATAAGCCCACAATTGGGTTCATTTCGCTATTTTTAAAACGCTTTGTTAATTTTCTATTCATAAAATGCCTTTGTTTTGTTTCTTACTGTTTTTATTATTATATTTACTATCGCGTTAGGATTTTTTCTCGCCCTTAATCAATTTTGACAACGCCATTAATCATTATAGTATAACCTACAAGAATCATTCCATCTAATTTGTTGTGGTGAAATCTGAATTATCTGAGTCTGGTGCTTACTAATTTAATAAAGACTTATTTCAATTTGTCTGATTGTGAGTGCTTTAACGTTCAAACTCGAGAAGATTAACTCCCTATTCGCAAAAAACCTTTCCCCCATTTAAAATAAGCCCAGTAGTTAGTTACCTTTCGGTAACCAAATATATAGAAATACACCCAATCAAAGTGAGGGCAGCATTTCGTTGTTTGCCCTTCGCAAATGTACCCCACGCACAGAAACGAAGGTTCGAAGTCACGGATTTCAGTACCGCGGCGCTACCCCTAATTGTCTGCTTTCTCTCTCTGGAAATTTAATAAAACACGGGAAATGTTAATATCGAGGTTAATATAGGACAGCCTGATTCGCTTTGGTTATTTAAGATATTGCTTCGGGTTTCTTGCGAGCATAAAATGAATAAATTGCAGCGAAGATTACGTTACGCGAGCTTTTTAATGAAACGGATACAGAGAGTTCTTCGGGCACACGAAATAATGATGTAAATCTTCGTTAATGAATCGAGCTGGAAGATGTTTTAGTTTAACGATGCGAAAGTTCGTTTTAAATAGAGAGAAAAAAAGATAATGAATTGATAGTTTTGTTACAGTTGTAATTTCGCTAATTCAATCGCTCTTTTTTATAATACTCACTTTTTTCTTGCTAGAATTGTTCCGTCAGGCAGAAAACTTTCGTAATCATTTCAAGCAATGTAGCTTCTTCCTATATTCTATTATATTGATATTGTATATGAAAATTTTCCAATTAAGTCAAGAATTTCATATCAGAATCGACGTCAAAGCAATATTAATAAAAAGACACCGTGTTCTTTCAGTTTCAATTCACGTTTCGAAACGCAAAGGTATTCCCAGCATAACAAGCAATTCTTTTTTCATGCGCCGCGCTCGTCTGCCTTCATTTCTTGATTTCAATTATTTTCAATTGATGACCTGTATATGTATATACAGAGCGAATCACGTAACTGTGACTAATTTTATTGAAACGAATTTAATATTTACGATACACGGTTAATGATAGCATTGTTATTAGTTAGGGCCGAGCTATTGTCCAGGATAGTCCGGGATAGTCCTGGATAACTGGCGTATCATTCTGCACGGGCTCTGCTGCAATCTCATATATCCCGCGACCGATGCCGCACCATTACCGCTGATTGCCGAACACTGATTGGATTTTGAGGCTGATCCCACCGATCGACCTTTTTATATTTTACTGACTGCATCGTTTCGCCGTAAACCCATCAAACGAATTATTTAGTAAAATTTCCTCGTTACCCGTAATTTATTTATTTTTTTTACTTTTACATTAAATAAATAGGATAAGCGCTTTCCACCATATCAAGGGGAGTTCGTGGAGAGTTCTTTTTTCATAAAGCAAGGAAAACTAAATCTGCGAGAGGTATAAAATCAACAACGTACTATTTGCTCACCGAAACGATACGACTCGGCAATTTCGTGGTCCTTGTAGCAATTCAAAGAGGGGGTGGTTTCAATTTGTTCATATCAAATATGCAATTGGGCGACTTGGACCTTTACCTGCGGCCAACAATAACCCTGCATTTGGGGCGTTTAATGAAGATGATATTAAGGAAAAAGGTGAAATAATTTTATTTCAACAAGGATAAGCTCAACTCCTATTTAACTCCTATTCGTTAATTCATTAAGTAGGAAATAAGTAAGAAATAGTAAAATTTACCGATAGTATAAGGAATTTGAATGCGAAAGGAATTATATTCAGCATCAAAAAGGAGCAGGGCATCCTCCTACGGCTGTTACCGACAAAAACATTACTGCTGTTAAAAAATTAATTGAAGAAAACAATAAAGCCACTTGTGTAGTAATGGTGCATCAACTCAAGATTGGATCCTCAGCTGTTAGAACAATCATATATGATCACCTGCATTAAAAAAAAATGGTTAGTTGTTTTGTGCCGCATCAGCTTTCTGACTTCCAAAAAGCAGAGCGCGTAAGAATTTGTGACGAAACTTTAAATTTCTTAAATAATGGCAGACACCGATTTTTTTCCCCGAAATAGTGACAGGTGACGAAACCTACATTACCTTTTTTTTTCTACCCGTCAAGAGAGTCGCGTATGGATTCACGAAGTTGAGGACACTCCAACAATAACCAAGAAGCAGCGACCTATGAAAAAAGTTATGTATGCGGTATCCTTCAGAAGTACGGGCCTAGTAAAGGCAATTAAAACACAAAAGACAGATGCTGCTAAACGGTACACTGAAAAATGTTTGCCTGAAGTGCTCTGTAGAGTTCCAGACAAGGGAATGATGCTGCACCATAATCATGCATCGTCACATACGGCAGCTTTAACTCTCCAATTTTTGGCTGCAAAAGAATATAAAAATAATAGAACATCCGCCGTATTCACCTGATTTAGCAATGTGCGACTTTTGGCTATTTTTTGGTCTTAAAAGAAATTTGCGGGGTAGAAGGTTTTCGTCAGAAGATGAGATTGATGCCGCATTTCACGCTTATTTAGAAGGTGTTCTGAAAGATAATTGGTTGGGAGCTTTTGAACAGTGGAAAGAATGGTCAAGTATATCACTGCCGAAGGGAATTACTTCGAGCATATTTAAATAAAATCCTAGAAAATATTAACCGTGTTTTCATTCTCAATACATTCAACTTGACCCCCTTATAAGTGATTGCCCCAACAGTAAAGATTCTTTCATCTTCCTGGAAAATAATAACTCCTTTAAGAATAGGAATGCTTGTCACTTTCTGGATAATACTAATTAGCTCAGGGATATAACCTACTACCTCAGAAGTTAAGTATCTCTCATTTCTTGGTAATACTAACTCCTTGAAAGATAGAAATGATTACTGCAAGTACTTACAATTCTGTTTGCACTTAATATACAAATACTACGAACTACATGTATTTGTACTTCAATTTTTTAAAGGTGGATCTCACAACAAATGAAGTAGGTATTGAAATCAAATTTATTAGCAGAAATATTTGTAATTTTGGAAAATAAATATAAAATATATAAAATAATTATAAACCACATGATAAACCGTCAATATTATATAGGTCCTAATTATTCATTCATTACTGATAATATTTTTATCCACACATAAAAATTTCATATTTTTATCGTCTCGATAAATGTATCATTAATTTTAATGTGAATATTTTATTTATTGCTAAATCAGTTTAACATGTTTAATATTTATAGACGTATTCTTGCGAACCAGTTATACATTTTATTCAAAATTATAAAATTACTGTAGCCGTGAATTTGTTTTTGTACCGTTTTTCTAAGTTTAAATTCAGAAGAGTGCATGTTTTCCTTGCACTTCCTAAATCCTTCGCCTCGCCTTTTATCAGTTTTACATACACTGGCAACGTTTGCAGCCAAGAGCATTTACAAATTCGAAAGTAGACTCTCCTAGGGAATCTTTATGTAATTCTTTATCCTCATTTTTTTTTATATCATTCATTCTGAAATAAATCAAATTATTCGCATAAAAATTTTAGGGATAAATTGTTATCCTCCTAATGCTCAACAAATTTAGTGTTCCCAATTAAAATGCGTTTAAAAATAAGTGTTAAAAAAAGGTGAAATCAATTTAGTCCCTTCAAGAAAAAGCTCAACTCATTGCACAGTGAACATATTATCCATGATTCGTTAATTCAATTGATAGAAGGTAAGTTACAGTAAGTAGTAAAATTTGCATTGGTGAAAGTCTTCACCGCATTTAATCCAAAAAAGTAAAAATATTATCCTGAATTTTTTCCAAAACTATTATTAAGCACTTCGTCTTTCATTCTAACCTCTCCCTAACGTAAGCATCTGTGAATTTATGACACCGTGAAATAATAATAAAAAAAAAACAACAAAGTACGAGGAACGAAACTGAGCCAGCTGAATTTTATTTTATGACAGTGCAATTGTTACCAATAAATCGCCAAAGCGAATGTAGGTAAACGTTTCAGAAAATTCCGAATTATTTTAAACCATTATCAAATTTTCATCACGAAAACTAATTGAGCCACTCGTTTCTTGGATTTAATCAATATTTATCAACATTTTTAGTAAACATTTATTTGCGTCTTATTAATGAACATAAACATAACATTTTGCAGTTTACAGTGTTAAGGTCGATGTACTATCATGAAAATGAAACAAATAAAACTGAAGTGCATAATTGTGCTAGGAATTCAGTTTGCTCTTAAATTTTACTTTGAATAAATAGGCATAAATGAAGTAGTAATAAGTAATTGCAATTGTCGTAGGAAACCTATCGGTAGCGCGCGTGAAGACGTTTTTATTTAAAATCCTGGTGATTTTTTTTTTGCGAAGGACCAACATGACCTAGCCCAACAGATACATCTCGGCGTTTATTCGTTTATGACCACAAGAAACACCAACTCTGCACAGCTGAGACAATTAAATCCATTTAAATAGCCAACCAGCGTTACTAAAACAATTTCTTAGAAAACGAAAACTGAATTTTACCGGAGTTATTTTCTACTTTTTCCTTATTGTTATTTGACAAAATTTGCTTCATTTTTTGACTACTAAGCGTGGTTTCAATTAAAGATTTAGGTTTTGAAACACCCAGTACAATAGTAACAAAAGACGGGTAACAAATAGTGGCATAATGACAAGTGACACCATAGATGATGTAAGCTTCGTTTACCGATGAATATTGGCGAGGCCTTATGAACGTCTTTATTCCACTTCCTCCAGATAAACTTAACATTCTAGTGCAATATGGAATTCAATTATTTCCACACAAAAGAACAAGGTATAAAAGATGTAATTAAAAGCAGAACAGTTAAAATATATCTTAAGATACAAGTGATCGCTCCAACAGTAAAGATTCTTTCATTTTCTGGATAATACTAACTCCTTTAAGGATAGAAATTCTTGACACTTGCTGGATAATACTAATTCGTTTAGGGATACAAACTACTACCTCAGAAGTTAAGTCTTTCTCTTTTTCTGGATAATATTAACTCCTTGAAAGATAGACATAACTACCTCAAGGATTAAAATGTCACTTTTGAAGATAACATTAAAATATTTTTAAGATAAACATCCTAACTCCGTTTATTTTAACACCAGAAACGGATGGACGCGTGTTGAAAAAGTGCCAGAATTAACTCCAGATTTTTATGTGCGTAGTCTCTGTGATATTCTTATTATAGGCGACCTGAAATATTTACATACCTTTTTGACTTTTAGGAACTTTGAATTTTAATTAACCTTAATGTACCCCGGCAAGAGCGGACAGCGCACATTTATTATTTCCATCGATTTATGCCTGCCAGCTATTAATTTCACGCGATGCGTACTAACCATGAGCAAATACGCCAAAATTATCTGGGGCAAAACATTCAGCAAACCTGAAACCTGAATTGAATTCGAAATAAACTTGGCTTGAATTTCTGAAAAAAAAAATCACTAGGACTTTGTGTTTTGTTTCTATTTCAATATTGTGTGTCAAAATATATTAATGAGAATTCGAGAAGGACGTGGATAAAATACTTCTCCACTGAGGGCCTATTTTTTCCTCATTATGGGGATTGTTACTGGGTTTCTCTTGTTTTATGGGAGCGCCGCATTCGTATTTATGATGCTCTGACAGAACGACACTGTAAATCAGTTTTTATATTTCTGTTTGAAATGTTGGTCACTTTAGCGCGGCCGGCGGCGAGAAGCACATAAATTTTTATCGCCTCGGCCAACATAAGATTTGATTTTGTCGGGGAATGAAGTGTTAATGTTTCATGACAATAAAAACGCAATACCTCCGTAGAAAATAATGGCTCTACTTTGATAGTTTTGTTTTCCTTTAAAGTTTATGGCGCGCTCGCCGTTCATAAACCGGTGATGTTGGGCTCCAAGTTATTCCCCTAGGAATCATTTGTTTCGTTTGGATTGTTAATCTTTCTTTATCTTTTCTATTATTCTCCATTGTTTCGAACAAAAAATAATTTATTGCGATTAGAATCGGACATATGTGCTGGACGGGTTTTAAACATCTACGTATTATAATATTTCAAACTTTTATGAAAGTAAACAATATCAAACAAGATTAATTAATGAAACAATGGCATATAAATTTCCCGGCTTAATATACAATACACATGGTTATTCAATAATTCCTATTAATATGCTAAATTTGCCCGCGTAATTCATAGTACATGTGTTTGTTAACTCGAGAGATATCGATTTGTAACGGGGAGCTTTTCGAAAAAATTGAAATTCCTATAACGTTTCCGCATCATCGACTTCCGTTATTAGAGGGTGGTGCGGTTTTGATTTCTGTAATCCGACTCAATCAGCAAGAGGACCCGTATTCCATTCAACTCCTATACGATCTACACATAAAAAAATTTTATTTGTAACGTTACATTTCGTTAATCAGAAAAAGCTTTTATTTGAAAAGGTTTATTTAATAAAACTGAGGCTCCTCTTCTGCATCCATTTAGCCTTCCCACATTGTAATTAAGCTTCATTACATGAATTACTTTTATGCTGCTCTAAATGCCAAAGTTATAGGCACCGTCAACTATAACGCAGTTTACAACACCGTAAACATCAGTTTACACCTTCACAGCCAAACGACAGTTCGAGTTGATGAGTCTAGTCTAAAACCTAAGTGTTTAACATTCAAGATGTTAAACATTCGCCGGGTCATTGTTAGCACCCTTTAATTGGCTATAAACTAATTTATGGGTTCCAGTAAAAAAAATATTTATTTAAGTTTTAAGTGACCCCATAAACTGATAGTAATAAAATAAAGAAGGCAAACCAGATTATGTAAATACTGTAACTCTGGTCAATTTTAATTAGTTAGGTACAGTTTTAGGTTCTATATTTTTCATTTCTTTCTATTTATGTTATATTTTCTATTTTTTTTCTCAGGAATTAAATATAATTTCTAATTTCTACACTTTACCACTACCACCTTAAATTAGAAAATCAGCAGTAATGAAAATGATGATGAAAATGTCTTCTGGAACATTATCTTAAACCAGCAGCCCCGATATTAATAAGTTCATACATTTCTTAATTGCGGAAAAGTCGTAGAAGTTCGGACTAATTAAATTTGGAACCGCTGTGTACATAATGAAATTCGTTCATAATTTGGAATCACGTTCGCGTCCGCAAGACTTTTCCGGGAGCTATATGGAAAATAGTTCATTACGTAACGTATCGTGGAGGGATTTTATGCGCGGATTTACCAGATGTCGGCGCTACTAGTGATTCTCGGTGATTATGAGGTATAAAGAATGCACGAACCCTCATTTCGTGGGGTTTTGTTATGGCTGAGACTCGACGGAATATATTTTAGCAAAACCGACGCGACGTACGCAGTAAATTACATTGCCATCGCCCAAATGGATCTTTAAGAAATCTGTTTGTAAATAAGGGCACAAGCTTTGATTTATTTCATTTTAATTCTTTCTCTTTCTTTTTTTTTATGTTTATTTTTCTTTAACTTTAATTTTCTACAATAGGGGAACGAAAATTCAAAACTTAGTATATATTTTTTTTACTGGAAATTTGAATTTCCTTTCACGCTAAAACGGTCTTAATTTCAAGGCATACTTACTCTCATTTAGCCAGGCCTACTCTTCACGCTAATTTATATGCTCGAGTACTTTTAAGTACGTAATACATGAACGTGGGCGTAGCAGTAACGTAAATTTTTATGGCACTTAGCGAAACCGTCTCATTTCAGTTTCGCTTCATAATCTGTAATACTGGGTAAAGAGACGGGGCGGAAACCTATTTTTAACATACATATGCAGATAAATTCGGGATAATTTCATTTAAATTATTTTTTCCTGCGTACAAACAAGGCGAGTCAGAATGCCTCTTGCGTAGTATAAACATCCTCAGGCGGTGAAGTTGCTTTTGTTTCGTTTTTTTTCTGTTTTGTTCTTTTTCAATTTTCCACCAAATTTTAATACAATGCGAAAGAGCAATCTGGAAATCGAAATCATAAAGTATTGTTTATCAAAATATTGCAATTAGCTAGCATTACACAGAGAGAAATGACAAAGTGAGATTAGTTTCGAAACACAGTGTCAAACAATACAGAGTTCTGATGAGACCCAATAAAGCCGAAATATATGTATAAACTCTTTCCTAACACTTTCTATATTGCCAGTTACACAATTTTAATTAATTTTCATAATACAATTTTTACTAAATAAATGGAAAAATCTCTGATATGAAATAGTATTTAATTCAACACTTTCTATAACATGTTTACATGATGTCTATAAAATTAATTTACACAATTTATGGTAACATATTTGCTATTTGTTTTATACAGTTTCTTATAAATGTGTAATATTTTACTACAAACATTATTCTACAATAAAATATATATAATTATTGTCTCTTCATTTTATTAACAATTTGTGGATATAAATTCTACAACTGCGTTAACAAATACTATTGTTTTTCTCTCTGCAGCTTTTCTTGGAATCTATTTTTCTTTTACTTCAAACAAAAGACTCCAGTATTGCAAAATAAACATGTTTCTGCTGTGGTAATATCAATTTGCGCTGGTGCCAAGGGCCCAAATAAAATTCAAATTCCATGCAAGGTTCACGTGTAACAAGTGTACTTAGTTACAAGTCAGCTTTATAGAAGTGGTTCTTCGCCACAGTTGCAGTTAGAGTTATTTATATTGCCTGCTTTGCATGCGCTTTTGACTGCTCCTCTTCTAAATCACGCCCTCTAGCTTTAATCCACATGAGACAGAGTTTGTAAGTGTGTAACAAAAATAAATAAAGACTTCTTTCTCCGCAATTTCGCATTTTGTGAAACGCTTTATAAGTTATTATAAAAATTTAGAATCAGGAAAATATAAAAAGTTTAATAAAATTACGTTAAGGGTTAAGTTTCACGTTATTGATACAGTAAATTTTTCATCACTTCTCCAAATATCCAATGGTCTAGCTCAAAAATAAACAAGTGGCCTACTGTAAGAGCCCATTTCCTTTTGTATGCTCGTTCGTGAGATGCACGTACGTCTGTGGCTTTTATAATCGCGTCGTAAAATAATAAAAGTCCAGCAAAATTCAAGGCCACTCGCTCTCGCCCATAACAAAAGAAAATTCTAAATATTCACTCGCATTACCGAATTAATTAATTATAAATCAACTTTTACATATTGTTAATGTAGTTTATAACTGTTGCTCATAAAAGTTTAGCAATTTAGATCAATAAAAATAAAATTCATTGGATAATCAATGGTTAATGGTTAGAACATAACAATTGACTTACCTTACATCAGCTTGCCTTATCGTTTTCTTAAGCACATCAACACCTGCTAACGTCTCGGTGAAAACTTACCCGCCAATTTTATGCAGCACTACCAATTAAGATTTTATATGCAAAGGAATATAGGGAAATGTTGGTGAATTTAACGTCCAAATTTATGCTTTAATTATTTAAACGTTTTGCTTATGAGAAATAGTTAAACTTACAGCTGCCAATAATTATCTGGTAAATGTTTCATCATTATTTTTTTATTGCTGCAGATTTACTGCTCTTATCATTTATTGCTCACGTAAACTTCGCTCAGCTGGGGCATTAAAAATCAAATGCAGTGCTTTTTTTTTTAAAATGAGTAAACGTAGATTTTTTCGGAGTTATTTTTGATCTTTGCCCAACACGTAATATTAAAACTTCCCTTTTTTTCTTGTATGCAATAGTGGTTACAGTAAGTAAAACTTATTCAATTACACACTGTATAGAATTATTTTAGAATCATATATAAAAAAAGGAAATATAATTTATTGCCGTCAGAAATGAGAAATTCAAGTTGGAAGCCCCCATAAATTTGTTTGCTATAATAGGGAAACCGGAACAGCAATTTCTCAGGACTAATTATCGAAGCGACGTCTCACAAACGATCAAATGAAGTGGCGAGTAAATCAGAGATGTCGGTAAGTAGAATCGTGTAATTTCCGACAGTTTATAGCGCAGTGTGAGTGTCCTTAGCGCATCGTAGGGTCACTTGATTTGATTGGATTTCGGCTAACAACTGCCTGCAGACTCGTAAATTGGAGGTCGATGGCACGTTATGGATTGAAATTGGACGGATTATTTTCCGATTTCGAGTTGCAAATGCGATATTCGTCCTTCGGGATGCATAATTCATGCGGATTTTTAAACGGTGCATGAATTTTATGCCGATTATAATTGCCGGTGGATGCTGGAAATCGTGGAACAAAAGGAAAACTTTTTTTGAATATCGCTGAAAAATTCAGTTCGCTTCGTCACGTTCACACTCTGCGTTTGTATCACAAAACTGAACAAACAATTAACTTCGTTTTTTCTTTTCTTTTCGTTGCATATAAAGTACTGTCAGTACTTCTCAACATATTTCGTTAAATAATTATTTTATTTCTCTATCTCTCCGTTATGCCTATCGATCCAATTAACTTTTATTAGGAATTCAGCTCGAATTGCGTTGTAGAAAACTTCATTCTTCAATTTAACGTACGTAACAACTGATGCTTGAGAAAAGAATTAAGTCAATAAAAGATTGAACCGAAGACCTTAAATCAACCAATTAATAAAAGTTTGCATTTCCATCGCTTTTTCAAAATTTTTCGTAAAAAAATAATATATCTTAGTTAAAGTTCAACGAAAGTGATTCCAACATCAACTAACAAGTATTGGCCTTTAAGACAGAACTGAAATAGAATTTCCATGTTTACATATCGACAAGGCGAACGTTCATCGGAAAATCGTTAAGAAGTTATATAGAATCGAAGCTAATCAAGGAATCTAATTAAAAGTTTGTTCCGAACCGTCGGCTACTTCCGCGCAATATTTTACGGCGCTTGTAAAAAGTCGATTCCAAACAGTGATGTAAACGCTTTCGCGAGATAATCGTTTGAATTGCATAGTTTAAGAATCTATTAAAGTTCGAGTGAGTGGCTGGAGCTGTTCAATGTCGCCAGAATAACATTTGCTTAAAAGGATTTCGTTTTGATTGAAAATATCTGTCATCTTTTGATTTAAGACGACGAGTCAATGAAAGAGGGGAAAGACATTTACTTTGATTATAGCAATTAAAAATCATCCTATATTTATTTACTTAAGAAACTAAAGCTGGCAAACACATCCTCGTTTCAGTAAAAGTAAATTCACTTCGTGATAAATTGCGGGCCTTGATTTAAATCTTTCGGACTCGTATCACAAATGACGGTATTTTTTTAGGCCGAATAGATCGCATGGAACTGGCGAAGAATGTCAGCGTGGTAAAGCTTTATAAAATTCGTGTTACGGATATTTCCCTTGTTGAGTTTCTTTATGTGTTTCAATTTAAGGATAGATTGTTTTAAATCAATATAAACACCTACATGAAAGTGCTGAAAATTTCCAGCTTTCGTGGAGCTTCCCGCTTGTGTATTTCTCAATATATATTATTATACAGCCTGTTTCTAGCCTATGTTTTTAATTGAAACTGCAAATAGTACTCAACTTTTTTTAAACAAACTTTATTATACACTGAGAATCTTATAAGACTGCACATGGTAATTATCAATGGAAGCTTTATTACATTATTATTTATTTATTATATTACTAATACTTCCTACGTGCAGTTTTTAAATGATTTTACTTGAAAATTGAGTAGTAACCATAACCAACGTAATGTTAAAACCCTTATGTGCAATTTGATATGACTCGGATATGTATTATCTGATCACGTAATTTTCGTCTATGTGCAGCGTTACAAGATTCTCACTGTATAACAATAGGGAATATGTAAATAATAACTATAGTAAAAATTAGTTTTCATTTTTACAAAAATCGTATAAGTAACACTGATAGGGGATTTAAATGTCTTAGCCGAGCCACAGGCTGAGTGGAATTGATTTGTGTTATGTAGTCATAAACGAATGCGCCGAGATGTGTATGTTCGTCGTTCGTAAGAAAAAATGCGACGTTTTTGGTCGACTAGGTGCAGACATTCTTACGACAATTACAATTACTTATTACATAATAATTTCTAGTAATATTTAGTATTGTAATTTACACTTATGTTTATTTTATTCAAAGTGAAATTTGGAAGCGCCATTATGCACTTCAGTTTTTATTTGTACGTATTAAATATTATAATCTCTCGATTTTATAATAAAAATATTAGTTTGTACGTCTTGTGGTTTGATTACAAAGAGCGCAGTAGTCGTTTGGTGCCGAACCTTACGCGTTTCAAAGTCTTTGTTCCGAAGGACATTTACTTAAAGTGTAGACGTTTGTTTTCAGAACGCACGTTATGACTAAGGGTGTTATTTATCCCATCTCTTTAATAAAATACTAAACGACCAGTTTAATAAGCGCGAAATAAATATCTTTATCATGTTAATAAAAGCCGACGAAAACCGCATTTCGCTATGCCAATTGTTGATGTAACACAAACGGATATTTGAAGATTGTACCTATGACGTCTATAAGTCATTCACATTCGTTTACAATGAAACCTTGATCCAGTTCTTCTACAAGTAAATAAAAAGTTTTATTGCATTTTATTAGATATGATTGTTGAGCAGAGGTTTCAAAACAAAGTGACTTCGCCATAGTCAGTTTTAATTAAAGACAGAGGTTTAGAAACACTCTGTATTATAGGTAGTGTTCGTCTAAAGTCAGTTTCCCTTCGGTTAATTTTGGAACCAAATAAGATAGAACGTTCAGACAAAAACAACATCAATATAATGAATAGCTTGAATCGCGCCATCCTGCGATCACTTATTGACACAACAAGATATCGCGATTCAAGCTTTCAATACTATTACATCGCAAATGCGAGTAACCTGGGACAGATCGGTTTGGTTTGCAGTGGAAGTCTCGAGCTACGCTTTTGCTAACAAGGCTCCATATAGGGCCGAAACAGCTGTACAGAAGATGCTTGAGGTATCCACTGCAATCAAAACCGATTTGCGGTAAAATTTTTAAAAACAAATCAATATAGATAAAAAAATACTCATTTTTGAGATACAATTACCTGAGAGTATCCGCTAGGTGGCCCTGTACACACTATGAACTTCAACATTTTAAATAACAGGATAGATTAAGTGGCACATCATTTGAAAGGAATTTTAATTATACTTCCAATAACGTTGTCACACTTTAATAGTCTTCAGTTATTTTTGAGTTAATGACAAAAAACATGTGCTAGTCTGAAGTTCTTTCATCTCCGTCTTAACTTTGAAGCCAAGTAAGATAGGAAGTTAGAACAGTACTAAGTCCGAAGATACAATTAAATTAGAATATATACTACTAGATGGTGCTGTTCGCGCTATGAATTTCGAAATTTTAAATGGCATGGTGGTTTAAGTGACATATTTTTGAAAAGAACGTCAGTTTTACGATCAATGAGGTTATCATAAAATTAATAATAAAAATGAAATGAAAGGAAATTAAAAAACGTACTTATCTATCTATTATCTAATTCCTCGCAGTGAAACATTTTATTGCAAGACTCAAAAATAAATTAATACTTTTAAAAAATCATAAAGTCATTGGACGTAGAATTAAAATTCCTTTAAAATGGTATGCCACCTAACCGACCCTGCTATTTAAAATGTTGAACTTGCTAGTGCGCATAGCGCCACCTCTCGGATATCCTAAAGAGGGGTGTTATAGGGTGTTATAACACTACTATCATTTATTAATACTCTACATTCCTTAGCATAAAATGGATTCATTCTGCAAATCTCAAAAATCTAGATAAAAATTGAAAAACTGATCGGCGTAACATCAAAAGGTTTCACTGTTTTAAAACCTCGATTCATTTTACGGTGTTTATGCAATTCAGTTTGTCTTCGAACCGTTCTTAAAACAATAAAATTCGAGCGCACTAACCCAAGTTATCAGCTGAATAGATGCAATAAAGGCCAAGGTCGGCAATGTGTAACCGTCGAAAAAATACGAAATGAATGGATTTTATTGTTATTATTTCTTAAATGATAAAAACGCATTTAGGCATCAGCTGTTTTCCGTACCTTCGAATATTACAAAAGATGTTCGAAATGTTACCCACCGTTTATGAAACACAATTCTGCCAGTTTTCAGTTATTCGGGGAAAGTTATTCCGTAATTCCGTAGCACAGTCATGAATTCTCAATAGTATTTATTTATGTTGCATAAACACGCCGGTTTAGCCACCCCCATAAAAAAAGTCTAAAGGATATAAATCAGGACTACGAGGAGACCATGGTGTAGCACTTCCACGACCTATCCAACGCCTGGAAACTCAGTGTGTAAATGTTCACATACAGCACGGCTGTAATGAGGTGGAACACCATCCAATAGTAACCACATGTTTTGCCGGATATCTAACAGTATATCTTCTAAAAGTTCTGTAAGAATATTCTGCAAAAATTGAAGCCAGTCTGCCTCAGATGAACGAATTGGTAATTCGTACGGTCCAATGAGCATGTTATTAACAATTCCTGCCCATAAATTTATGGAAAACCGTTGTTGGAAAGTAGTACGTCGCGCAACGTGTGAGTTTTCCATTGTCCACACATGTATATTTTGGAAATTTAATATGCCGTTCCACGTAAAGGTATATGTGCATAACACATTTGCTGGAAAAGCTGAATTTTTTTGATGGCGTTCCAACAACCAATTAGAACTTTTTTTTCTTGTTTTCATGAGTACTATTTGTGGTTTCAATAAATGACAGTAGTCCTGTAACATGCTGTATTTCAAAAATTTATATTTTTTATGTATATTGATTTGGTTTTTGTTTGAACTTCCTTTCTTATTTGGTTCCAAAATTAACCGAGGAAACTGACTTTAGACGACCACTATATTTGTTATTATACTATAACGTCTTCTACGAAAAAATACCTCGAGTCATCCTTGGAAAAAAAACGTGTCGTAGCTTGGATATTCATTTCTCATGTGTCAAAAAATTTGTTCATATGCGGACAAGGTCTACGTTTTAATCATTAATTTCAATTGTTGGACGATATATGTTCGTTGGCAGAAGTAGCCAACGCAAAAAGATAATATTTTCGTTTTTAAAAGAATATATTAAAATAAATTGTCAAAATTCAGCCCTTATGCATAACCTATATTTTTTTATTCTGACAGTACTTGCAATAATCACAACGCCTGTACAGTTCAATCTACGATACGTACTTTTGTTACGGCTGACTCGATGTAGGATTTTCTTGAACACTCGATTGTATATATAAATATTATATATTAATTATTTTGTATAATAAATTCATATATCTTACATTTCACAAAAAAATATTCTTGATAAAAAGCTCTGCATGACTCGGAGATCCATAATCAGGTACAAAATTTTAAAAAAATTGGCTGGAATACAGAGAAAATAAAAAATAATGATTTGAACGGAGAGTAATATACGTTCAAACTGTAGTGGAGAGCAAAATGTTCATTGGAATTGTGATTAAATAGCAAAAAATTATGCACACTTGTAGATTATGGATATTCCCAGCTAAAAATTAAAAGACAATAAACACTTCAGCAATAATTGTTAGATTAATGCGCAGTACGAAACTTCGTAAGATCCCGTTCCTAATAAGCACTTTATTTTCTGTTATTGATAGAGTGCTTTGGAATATCTAATAACTGTCAACAAATGTCAAATGTAACATCAGTGTGTGTTTGCAATAATTAGAAATGCCAGTAAAACTAAGTATTGCAGATAAAATTGAAATTGTTCTCATTGTTGGAGAAAATTATAAAACATGTAGGAAAGCAACAGAAATCTTTAATAATAGACACCTTGATAAAACTATACATTTCACAACTGTCCAATATGTAATAAATAAATTTAAGAGTTCTGGAAGTGTTGAAAATAATTTTAGAAAGAAACATCGCGCATGGGTTACAAATGAATATTCCAGCCAATTTTTTTAAAATTTTGTACCTGATTATGGATCTGATTATGCAGAGCTTTTTATAAAGAATATGTTTTTTGTGAAATGTAAGATAAATTTTTTCTCCATTTATATAAAACTTTTTGGTACTCACTGTATATTTTAATTACAGCAAAACTTTATGTTGGCTGACGCATTTATTATTTAAAATTTTAAACACTTCTGAAACTTTTAATGTTGTTATAATATATGACATAATTGCAAACATTATTAAATAATTAATAAATTAATCCTCTGTCATCAGAAAAGAATATTTCATCAAAATTTCATTGTCAAAAAGCAAATTTCCTTTGTGCTTTCATCAATTTGTTAAAAAACTAAATGCTATAGATACAGAGTGTCATGTAAATTACGAAAACGTGAATAAAATGAGCAATAAGAGCAAATATTAATTAGGAAAATTTATTCAAAAGAAAAGAAAAAAAAGAAGGAAGTTGTGGAGATTTCGTTGTTCTGCAATTAAGTGGAGTGCCTCACTGATTTGATTTGGGACCGCGTTCACAGAAGTAAGAATCGTGACAACGAGACAGGTCACCGATTCGAATCCTTGCGGAATACCAATAACATGGTTAAAAGTTACAGATCGTACCCTAATTAGAACTTAACAAATTACCAACAATTAGAAGTTACGCGAATGTAACTGCAACAGTTTTATCCTTGCGGTTCCGCGTCACGTTTTAATCTAAAACTTCGTGGCAGACGTTCGAAATAACTTTAAATTACATCGACGGGCAATAAACAATCAGAATCTTAACGGATATAGTTTCCCACAGCACTCGGAGATCTTCAAGAAGCTACTACGATCTCTTTTTAAATTCATTTATGATTCTCAACACGTAATGGCGCTCAAGCTTTCTCTCTATGTGTATGTAAACGCAGGCATAGAATGCATTCGGAAATGGAAGAAGTCGCCAGATTTAGCCACCGAATGGATCTGGATATTGCGATATGTACTTCTTCTGACTGCCAGATTTAGAATTTAATTACGCTAAGAGCAACGCGAAATGGCGTTTCTATTTTATATTAACTGCGCTTGCAAGAAACGGCCAGCAGCTTAATGATGTAATAATACTTAAACTAAACTTCCAATTTGGGGGATAAAGTAAGGTAATGGGGCTTTGAAAATTTCAGATAGAAACGTTTTTCAGACGATTCATTACAATTGCAATTTTGTCCACAATTATAAATTCGAAACTCATTTGTATTAATGTAATACGTAACATAGTAACGCATACCCATCATTAAATCACTTTTTTTTTTGTAAAAAAGTTGCAGGTAGTTAGGGCACATAAAACAAATAAAACTGCAAATGACTGTTGATAAAACACAAATAATAGTAGAAATTAGTTTTCAATATTTTATTTGCACTTTGATTTCTCAATTTTTTTGCTGGCTATAGCCATAGTACAAACAGAAACGTAGAGTGAGAGGCATTATGAATTCCGCCGTCGGCTTTAATAACTAGGCAACTACCTAAACATGTCCCCGAGGGAGAGCTGGAGGGCCCTCGTGTGTAATTGCCGCAATGTAATGTTAACATTGCGAGGACAACACTCTGCATTGTAATATACAGTGTGTCAACTGGTACACGAACTAATCCCTGTAGTTTGCTCGTAACTCATTATGTAGTCATTGATGTGTTCACGGACCACGTAATCCATTAGCGACAGCGGCGAGTTTCTGACATCTTATTAAGTTATTAACAATTACGCGGCGTTAAGCGATCTGACCCTTCGCTAATATTCCTGAATGCCATCAGGACAAGAGGATGGACGTGTGCCGAAGAAATCCTCCTCCTCCGCTAGGGGTTTGTATGCAGAGTAGATCAATATTGATTGCAAATACTTTATCACCGTCGTCTTAGATTACTCGCTAAGATTTCAGTAAACACTGGGACGATTCTGTCGCTTGATATAAATGGAACTTGTGCAAACTAAAAGTCACTGTGTAAGTTTTATAACTTTTATAATTTGCTGAGTAAAACTGACTGAAAGTACTATAACTTATTCACTGGAGGATGAATTTCTTTTAGGAGTTATTAAGGAAATGAACAATTAGATTTTTAACCTACTTTTTTCTAACTTTATGGAACCGTTAAACAATTTGTTTCATGAACAACATTCTGAAGCAATTTTTAATATTGGTAATTGAAAGTGAAAATATTGTTACACTTAAAACAATATTCTAAAGCAAGGCTACGACTACACGCTTTCTTCAAGCGAAAAGATGAAGTCGTGCATAAATCCAAAGTTACATAGCTTAATTTATCTTCAAAGGATGAGCTTAACTACTCTCTTTATGAAATTCTATGTATGAAACTATGTAAATGATTAATTTTAAATCTCGCAGCCAATCATGGCGTTGACGCCAACAATTTCCTAACGATTCCTAATTTAGTTCCCCATATTTATTAATTTTTTTTTTTTGATAGACCAAGTGACTTTGTTATCAAAGTCAACCAAACACGCCAACTAAACTGTTTTAAGCTAATGAAATAATGAAAGTAATTCGCCAGATTAATTTAATTAAGTGTGTAATATAATTACTTAAATCTGGTGGAACCTCTTATGATAATTAACGAATGCCTTCGGATTAGTTGGTGTTCACGGAAGTAAACGACGCCTACTACTCTTGTTTTGATAACATCCAGGAAAATACTTATCTTTTATTAAATTAAAACGTGTGAGACGCAGTTGTACTACAACAAAAAAAGACAAAACACAAAAATAAAATAACATCAATAACATCAAGAGTGGTGTTTCCTTTTGCTCTGATGGAGCCTTGCACAGTGGAACATTCTACGTTTTAAAAATAAAGGACGACACGTCACTTTGCCGCCGATAGCACACTGAAATAACGTTTTATATTGCACTTCGTTAATACCTAAGCTTCAATTGTATTTCTGAAAAAAAGAAACATTTATTTTATTTTCTGTTATGTATTAAAACGCAACAATGCGAAACGAACATCGTCAATCAATAAAAATATTTTGAAGAGAATGAAAGAAAGGGGGGCTTTTTAAAATCTCCAAAGATGCCGCTAATTACAGATGTCGATACGAATATCAAAGGGGGAATTAAGTCGACAGAAATGTTCACGGTAAATTTCAATTCGTTAAGTACCTGACTTTATCTTTGAATGAAAGTGTAGTATATTCCTCAATGTTTTTTTTTAATAATGTTTGCAGCCGAGTTTTCATACACGATTCATTGACGGCAGAAGTAGGTACCAAATTGAGTTAATTAAAATCCAATACGGCCTAATTATTTTTTAATTCAATAAAGCCAACGCAAATTTATTTTTAGTTTACTTAATATGGTTTACTTTAATAATTTAATGAATGGGAATTATTTCTAGAATTAGAAAATTTAAGTTAATTAAGTCATTAAAACAATTCCCTACAAAATTCATAGTAGAAAGAGTGAAATGATAGTTTGAAATCATGATAAATTACTTTCTTGAAAATCTAAATGAAGGTATTGTTGCTGCATACAGGGTATAATCGAATCAGTTTCACTTATTAATACCATAAGTTCTTCATCGCACAAGAGAATTCATTCTGCAGATGTCAATAGTTTAGCTCAAAAATAAAAAAAAAACTGACCTGCAACAATCATCATTATTTTTTTTAATGCTTACGTATCACTAACTACTAGTTTCCGTATTCTTGACATAATTAGATCTTTTTAGTTATAATTTGAAGATCCAATATTTTCCCTTGATTCTAAAATATAAAGGCGGCGGTGTTTCAATATGATTTTCGATTATAGGATATTGTATTTGCGAACGCGCAGAAACCTCTTTTAGTCCGAATAACAAGCGCGCTGACAGATAAACAAGTATCCAGGGTATATTAAAATTCGTATTATATAACCGTTTCTTTAAGGCGAACGGACAGTAACACTGAAATCCGAGAACAGATGCCTTGTTTCCTTCAAATCGAAGCTTACGCAAGCGTCGATAGCTTTTTAAGACATTTACTTACACACTGCAACTTTAAAGTACACAAGCTGTAATCACTTTACAAATTACATAATTAAACAAATAAATCATTGTGAAAATTTTGGTTGGGAAAGAAGAGTCAATCGTTTGGTTTGATGGAGAAATAAATTATATTTCTGATTATGCATTTAATTTCCTAAAATAATTGGAATTATTGATATCAAAAATAAAAACAATGACGAGTATGTTTTTTTTATCGTTCACCGGGGCGTGAAAATTGAAATTTATTATCGATTATTAATAATGCTTTTATGCGAGGAACATTGAATTCGAAAAACATTCACAATGCGCGTGATGACTATTGCGAATTTGTAATTTTCAACACCGTAATTAAATTAGTAAAATAAATTACATTTTAAGCGCTTTACATGAATCGGCGCTTTTAATAACACATATCGCTTTAAATACAGAGATGTGCGATGATTAAATGGATTGCGTCGATATTTCTATATTTGTTTTTGGCCTGCCCGTGTTTGTTTGCACGTGAATATTTGTTTGATAAAATAAACATAATTACACTGTAATCATAATTATTATTGCAGTTTTCACTTCAAACAGAGGGTTATTAACGAAAAATCGATAAATGTTAGATTTTTTACTTTCCCTTAAGCAGATTTTGCTTTGTGTAAAAGTTGTGTGAATAAAAGTATTGATATAATAAGTATATATTAAATGAAGGTACCAAATACGATAATCAATGCATTTATTTATTTCTTTGAATGCATACATACATCATGATATTCCATATTTTGTAAACTAATAATAATATACAAACATTACATACCGGTGATTGATTATACCTTTATCATAACGTACTCTGGTTTGTGCACCATAATGTTTTTTATCCCTAGTTTTTTCATCATGTTATGGGATATGGAGGAAGAGCAGCACCCATATAATATACACAACATCAAAAGTCTTGGATCCCCTCTATATAAAAGAAATGATAGGTGTATTTTTAATTCTGAGTACTAATAATAATAATAATAATAGGTCTTTATTTTCCAAATTTTCAAGCCTACAATACAGATCAAATTTTTTTTAATTTAATGTAGAATTTGGAAAATCACTAGGCGAGGTTCAAAAATCAACCTAAGCTGTTTTTGCTTTACCACCGTAACCTAGATAATTGAAATGAAAAGAAATTCATTTCAATAAAAAAAAAAATCAATAACATTAGTAATAACGCCTAAAAGTATATCTCAGTTTAAATTAACACAACTAGATATAACTAAAACTAATTAACTCTGTGAGAGTTGCTAATTCCTGCAACGACAACACTTAAATAAATTAAAGTATACTTGCGCACACAATCAATAGTGAAATGAAAATAAACAAGATATTTCTTGATTGATAATAACGCAAATAATAATAATTTTAATTTCCTACGTTTGACGAAAAAAACAATTTAACATGCAAATATTTTTTAAACGAGGTTCGTGGAAGAGCTCTTGCTGATAATGGTAATTTGTTGATAACATGAAATATTTGGTATGTGAAAGAACGCTCAAATAATGCAGTTCTGTGAACAGGAGGAGTCAGTGTACCCTTATATCTAATATTCAGATTATGTGTGTCTGTACGAAATCTTATTTTCTTACATAAGTAACTAGGAGTTTGATTAACAATAATTTTGTGATAAAGACAGGTCGAAAGCAATTCTCTTCTATTAGCCATATTAAGCCATCCAGCTTCACCCAATTTATATGAGATGCGATCATATTTACGTATACCAAACAAGAGTTTTGAACTCGCTGAATTTGTCTACTGGTGTCCTGAGTACATGGGCCATAAACTGCCGAACAATAGGAAAATTGAGACAAAACCAGGGAGTCACAAAGCAATATTTTAATTTTGGTATCCAAAATATGACGATGTGGGTAAATAAGCTTTAGATTGCAATAAGCTTTTTTAACATAATTCTGAATTTGTGTTTTGTATTTGAAGGAGTTGTCCATAATAAGACCTAAATTTCTGGATTGTTCCTGTAAGGGAATGTCAACGCCATTAACACTCAAGTTTACATAATGACGTAAAACATTGCAATCATTAACTTTTCCAAATAATAAAGTAGTAGATTTTGCTGCATTGATAGCTAGACAATGTTGCTTAGATATATAAGCAATAGCTTCCAGATCGGCTTTTAGATTACACAATGAACGCTGATGTTCAGATAAAGGAAAGGAATAATATAACTGAGTGCCATCAGCGTACATATGAACATTACAGTATTTGACAACTTTGTGAAAGGTAGATGTGTATATTATGTATAACAGTGGTCCAGGAATGGATCCCTGCTTATAGTTCTTTGGTTAGAAGTACCAAACGGAAGGACAACGCGCTGTACTCTATCACTCAAATAAGACTTGAATAACCGAATAGAATTTTCAGAAAGGCCAATGTATTTAAGAATAAAAAGTAGTAGCGAATGGTTCAGAGTGTCAAAGGCCTTACTGTAATCAAGCAGTACGAGCAATGATACCAGACCTTTGTCTGTAGCTAAAAGCAAGTCATCAGTTATATTCATTATTGCTGTGGTACAACTATAACTAGGACGACAACCTGGTAGAATGTTGTTAACTGCTAGATAGGCGCTCAATTGATTGTTAATTACCCTCTCTAAAATTTTAGAAAAAATCGGAAGAATGCTACTGGGCCTTAAATCTTCGAATTCCACTGGATTATTTATTTTGGGAACAATTAAGGGGCTTTTCCAGCACGCGGGAAAAGTATGTTGAATCAAACAACAATTAATAATATGAGTCAGGAAAGGTAGGCACATTGTATGGGAAACAAAAAACAGCAATGACGTTTGATGATAACGCACCGGTGATTTATTGTCAGTTGTTGAAGAAAAGGGTCCGTTTTGTTGCATTTGTAGTCAAATAATTTTCCTGATTATCTCGTGTTGTAATGCCGGCCCGTGAAAATTCCGTCTTCAATAGAACAAGAATTATTGCATTGTACGATGCTGGACATTCAAATCATCAGATATCCGCGATGCTCAATATCCCTAGAGCATCAGTTGCACGCATAGTGCATAGATATGCAGAAATTGGTTCTGTGAAAAGAAGACCACGTTCTGGGCGTTCTCGAGTGTCGAATGAAAGAGAGGATCGTTACTTGGTTCAATATATCCGGAAGCATCGAAATGCTTTAGCTCCAGCCCTAAGAGCTCCCTTTCATAGTACGTTTCGTCGTGTTATTTCAACCTCTACCGTTCGAAGAAGACTTCATAGTGCGAATTTATGTGCAGATTTTACAGCAGAGGCTACGGGTTGTATTTACCGATGAGACCAGAATTGGATTGGTGAGTGATGATCATAGGCAACGGGTCTGGAAGGCACCAGGTCGTCAAGAGCGATTAAATTTGCCCCGTGAAGTTGCTCCTTACGAAAGGGGTACAGCCATGTTTTGGGGTGGTGTAATGTTCAACAGCCGTACGGCGCTGATTCCCATGCAACAGAACATGATAAGTACAGTTTACATTGAGAAAGTTATTAGGTCCATTATCTATCCCTTACGCAATGAACTGGGTGAAAATTTCATCTTTATGGATGATAATGCCAGACCACATCGTGCAATAAGGTTTCGAGAGACACTTGAAGAAGGACATATCACCAGATTGGATTGGCCAGCACAATCCCCCGATATGATCCCAATAGAACACACGTGGGATTTTGTTGCTAGAGCCATTCGCAATCGGATTAACCCACCCCACACCGCGGAAGAATTAACTATGGCGGTTATAAAGGAATGGAACAATATTCCCCAAGAAATCATAAATTCATTATTTCAATGCATAGGCGTGTCAATTCGTTAGTAAGAAGCAGAGGAGGGCATACTGACTATTGAATATTGTTTGTTTGATTTATTCCTTTGTTTCTATATCTTTTCTTATTTATTAAATTTTTTAAGTTTTTCTTTTCGCTTCTTCTGTTAGTGCCTTCGTTGGTTAACAATTATCATTATCAAATTTTCATCTGAATAAAGCATGTTTTCAATAGCATATTTTTATTTTTGTTAATAACACACTATCATAATCTTTTGGGGGTCCAAGCCTTTTGATATTGTGTGTATATTGTGGTTAATAAAGATTATTATTATTATTATAAGTAGTACACATAACGCAAATCGGAGACTTCAACATTTTATAAGTTCTGGAAATGGTGGTACAGAATGTGAAGTTTGTTCTTGTGAAGAATTTTGCGACATTAAAGCGTGAAAGCGTGATTATCTTTAAACCAAAAATATTTCGAAAATTTTCTTTCAATAGTTTCGAGTAAAAGACACTCATAAAAAGGGGACCAAACCAAAGACGCCTACTCTAACTTAGAACGCACAAAGGCGAAATGAAGAGGTTTTAATGAGGTACTGTTATTAAAACCAGCGCTATTCCTAATGACGAAACCTAACGTCTTACTAACAAAACAAGTCGTATTGAAAATATGTTGTCTAAAATTTAGCTCTGTATCAAAAGTTATGTCCAAATCAGATACATTAGTGAAACGATTTAGTGTAACGTTAGAGACGGTATAATCGAAAACGATAGATCAATTTCGAGAAAAACTCATGACATTACATTTACACATGTTAAGTCTGTTGATAGTGCACCAATCGAGTAATATTGTCCTATAAAAAAGTGCAAACATCGGGGCTTTAAACTTCCCAATCAAACTTAGCGTTATCAGCGAACAAAAGACAGTTACAGTTGATAGATTGAATTAAATCATTAATGAGAAGCAGAAAAAGCAAAGGTCCTAAGCTAGAACTTTGAGGGTCAGCTGAACGAGCGAAGTAACAATGTGATGTGACATATTAAGTTCTTTCACCCAAATAAGACTGTGAGAAAGCCTAAAAGATTATAACTAAATCTAAATAAATCGAGTTTCTGTAAAAGAATAGGACGATCAATGCGATCCAATGCTTTCGTTATGTCTGTGCAGACGACATCAACTTGTTGGTGAGCGAAAATGGTTTCGGCAACATATTGTGTAAAAACACAGACATTGGATACTGTAGAGCGCTTTTGCATAAAGCCATGCTGTTGTGGTGAGATTATGTTTTGAACTTGAGGATATAGTAAAGCATACAATACCATCTCAAAAGCTTTGGCAAAATTTAATAGCAGAGAGATCGGCCGGTAATTCGTGATATCAGATTTAAAAATCGGACAGATTCCAAGCCGTCAGTAAGGAATTCTTTTTAAACATAAATTAAAAATGGTGGTTCAATGGAGACTGCGACACAATCCTTAATAAGGAAACTAGGTACCAGATCGTACCCAGAGGACATTTTGTTTTTCAATTTACTAATAGTTCTCTCTACATCTGATTCATGTAAATTATTAATAGATATAAGCTGAGGACTGGTGACAACTTATTTAAATTTAATATTACCAGGTATCCTAGAATTGTCATTTTTAAAGCGAATGAATGACGATAATGATTACAAGGATCTGTCTTAAATGTTTGCTTCAATTTTGATAAGAATGCCATATAAGCCTCCTCGATTTGACGTTACACAGTTGCTCGCAATTACTTAAATATAAGAAAATCATTGACAAGTTTCGTTTTCTTAGAGTTTTTATGAGCTTTAGATTTAACTCGAATGTTCCATCTTATTTCAGACGTGAACCATACGGGGTACCTTTACCTTTATTAGCATTATATGTAGGAACATGGTTATCGAAGATATTGTAAAAAAATGCCGTAGAAGACATCGCAAGCTTCATCAACGTTATTTATAGAATCAAGTACTAATCAATCGGAAGTGAGTATTCATTGTATAAACCAAAATAGTTCGCTTTTTTGAAGCTATATGATCTATTGTTTATATAAATGGCATAGTGGTAAAACAGGAATCAAAGCCAAAACTGATATTTATAGCCGGATGATGTGAATCTTCATTTTGCAGAGTTATACAATCGAAATTTGCAATAAAGATCGAGAAGTCTACCATTTGCATTAAGAATGTGATTGGATGTTTAATGCAATAATACACTCAAGCGATCGTTAACACCTAAATTGATAAAGTTAGGAATGTTGGAATCGCCAAGGATTAACAAATTTTTTAATGGACCTTATGTTCTTAGAAATAACACAGAAGCATGTTAAGATCATCCGCAGAAGGTATATGTGGAATGTAGATAACAAAAACAAGTAACATTGAAGTGTTAGCGCAAATTTTGCATCCTTCAGTATCAAAATAGGGAAGCTGATTCTTAACTCTAGAGACACCGATTGGAATAATTTACAAATTAATTCTATTTTTATGGCTAATAAAGCACCGCCACCTTTTAAATTTAAACCACGACGATCGCATCTAAAAGCGGAATATTTGCGAATCAAAGTATTCAGAGCTTCAGAGTATTCTGGCGACAACCACGTTTCGATAATCCCCATAATGTCAAATTCACAATCACTAACAGCAGGAACGAATTGAAGGCCTTTATTGCGTAGGCTGCGAACATTTAAAATTAGAGCTGTTTTCGACATGCCTTTGATGTACTTAATTCCAATGTGATATACGACAGTCAGCTGAATTTTCAGACGACGATAGAAGTCAACTTGCATCGGGGTGCGATCGTAAGACACTGACGTGGTCTTACAGGCATTATTGCCTTTCAATTATTTCGCTTGATGAATAAAAGATTAGACTTGAAGTTCATTCTTAAGAGAGATTTTAATTGGACGTGGAAAGAGTCGGGTGTTTGAAAAAGTTCTAAGTCGAAAAGGTTTCACATGATTAATCTATGGTAGGTACGAGGAAATTTAGAAGATCGCAGACAACATCTCGATCCTCTTTGGTAGCATCAGGCTCACGCTCAAGAATAGCAAACACTAATAAATTCGATTTTCTTTTTTGTCGTTTGTTAATTTCTTGGAATCTCTTCAGTACTGCCGTTAGATAGGGTATGGATTCAAGGGATTATGAGTGTCGGGGTGTTTTTCTTTCAATAATACTTTTAGAATGTGAGCTGTGTTGAATTAATTATTATCTAATTTTTTACTTATCCTTAGGTGTTAGAAAAATCTACCGTGAAGAGTCAAATTGAGAACTCTTTTGGGAACGATAATCTTTGCCGAAAAAAAACGGTATTTGTATAATATAAAAAATTATTTTTGACTTTCAATCAAACTATCTAAAAATAGTACAAATAATATTCTGCCGCTTTCCTCTCCGCTGCGGCTTTTTAAAATTTCTTTCTCAAAGAAAATTAATGAGGGGGCGACGTCACTTAAGTCAACCAAATTCGAATTTCTCTGCCGCGCGGAGCTTCTAAACAAAAAGTAGTACCATTAGATGGCGGACTAGTGTGATTTTTTATCAATTTTGACGTGCAACGTACGTGAAACACTTTGTCTTGGCTCCACTTGTCGACTCAGCAGAGAAGGTACGAATTTATTGAATCAGCGTTTCTTTTGAAGACAGTTTGTGATAAGAACAATTTTCTCTCGGCGTAATTCTATGCCTGGGACAGAGTTCTCATATTTTAAGTCACGTTTTGAATCTAATCTCTGCAATATAATATTTCCGTTTCAATTCTTTACGTGGAAACTTAACTGTTATAGCTTTTAATAACACTGGCCAACACTCATTTTGGTGCCAGAGGTTTAAGACCAGCTCTACGAGGTATGAAGTAAAGTTAATTTTAACAAAAAAGTTGATTGATTTCATCATTTTACATGGAGAAATTGTCCTTTAAGCGATTTTCGTGAATGAATTTGGTTTGGATAGTCGCGCATAAGTCCCCAGTAATAATCTGCCGTTACGAGAACATCCTACCTTCTTCGGTATCTACCTTCCATCATTCTCCTTGCTCTTGACTAAGGTCTCCCAGATTATGCGGAAAGTGATCTAAATGGCTGTGTAAATAATGTATTTTAATACTCATATTACAGCCTATATATCATTCACTAAATCATTATAGTTATCTGCCTTATAATTTCCGAGAAAATTTTTGATAACTAATACAAAAGAGTCCCAAGCAAGCCGTTCAACGTCATTCATAGATGCGGCAAAATTGGAATCTTTAATGAGTCGCCTTATTTGGGGTCCATCGAAAATTCCAGCTTTCAATTTCTCAAAGCCAGAAAATTTTCGTGAAATATACTGAAAACATGAACCGTTTTTGTCTAGTGCTTTAACAAATTGTTTCATGAGCCCTAATTTAATATGCAAGGGTGGAAAAACGATTCTATCTCGAGAGACCAAGAGTTCATTTATTACATTTTTCTGTCCAATTACCAAATTATCTCTCAGGGGCCAATCTGTTTGTATCCAATGACTGGATTTGGCTCTACTGTCCCACAAACAAATAAAACACGGATATTTAGTGTAGCCTCCCTGTTGCCCTAGTAAAAAATTGACCATTTGTAGGTCAACACAAATAACCCACTGAGGTTCAACATACTTGATTTTCTACAAAACAATAGAAATCTGTTGGTATTTTTCTTTTAAACGGGTAGAGGGGACGATCGGAATGGAAGTATGTTTGTTTCCATTGTGTAAAAGCACACATTTTAGGCTCCTTTTATAGTTGTCAATAAAAAGACGCCAATCACTCGCTTTATAATTTTCCAAGCCCATGTCTTTTACCAGACCAGTAACATCGTCGCAATATACTAAATTTTCAACACCACAAAAAAACGGGTAAATCTTGATCTCTGTTACGATATAATGTAACTTTCACGTCGGGAGAAGGACAGTTTTTTTCTCTTAGCCTTGATGCTGACAATTCAGCGCGCTCCTTTGAAAGATCCAAATCTCTGAGGAGATCATTAAGCTCATTTTGAGTAAATAACTTATAATTGGATGAGTAGCCACTGCTAGCGTTGGAAACGTTGTCACTCTGACTAGCACCAAAGTCTTCATCTTCATCCGCCGGAAACTGTGGCAACCGATGAATAGCAGGAATAGGAATACTCTCTGAATGTGCAACAGGTCTTCTTGCTGAAGATATGTCAGGGTATGGCCATTTGAAGTGATTGTTTTTATAGATCCTACTACATTCACCATACAGAAATAGTAGTCATCGTGGTGATTTTTTGTTCTTTCCAAATCATGGGTACTCCAAATTTCAAAGATTTTCTACTACCTTTCTCCCATTGTCGCAGATGTTCGGTGCATATTTTACAGATGATATAACGAATCCACAGCTTGTCTTCTGAATTTTGATGTTGGAGTAACCAAAATACTCACGTTTAGCAAAATCCGATATCGACTTTCGGTGTTTTTTCATTACACATTCACCACAAATATAACAAAATTTATCAGGATCATTTAAAAACAAAGTCTCAACTTACTGGCCATCATAAAAAAATTATTAAATCTAAGCGATAATTGTTGTTTGTTTACTATTTCTTCGAACAAAATTCAAAATTTGAGGAAATAAGAGTAGGCCTAAAACTAGAGCTGACAGATGCCAATTAATAGCATTAATGGATACAATGTTACTTACTTTATTAACATTTGGTATAAACTAAACTACCCCAAAGAAATATTATTTTTTGTAGGTCTGTGTAATAATAAAAAAATTGAATTTTTCCTACAGCATTTCCAGGTCCTTAACTTCCCTTCTTGTCTTGGTGTGGTCACAGTAAGTGAAATTTAACTGGTTACACACCATACAACTTGTTCTAATATTTTTCTTTTGCTGTGTTCTAAATGATTGTCTGGAATTGAGGAATATACATATGAATGAGGTAAAAGCGTACGTTCCATTTTTTTTTATTCAAGAAACAATGCAATCTACTTAACCCTCCTCATCGTGCGTGGAACGCTCGTACGTGAAAATCATTGGACGGGTTTTATTCAAAAAATCGGATAGCAGGCGAACAATATGACTTCCTTCGACTTTGTTCGGGGTCTCTTTCTGACTTTTGCACGTCAGCGCCGATTGTAGAGTCCTCGTTGCTCTCTTATCGCTGGTCCTTATTGAATTCAGAATATAAGCAAAGCAATAAACCCATTGGCAGAATTTCAATGCGGCAGTTTTGTTGATCGACGAAGATCTCGCACACTTTCGCCGCTTCGAGAGTCCCTCGCTTTTGATATTTCGTGCAGCCCCCCCCCTCTCCTTCCCCGATTAATATTGAAATTTGTATTGTCTGAAGCCCGATCAAATTTGCTTTTCGCTTGCGAACAAATAAGAAGTAAAAAAAAGGACGCCGTCAGAGTCGAGTCTTGAGATGCTGTATTTAAATTTCTAATTGCGTTTGCCGGACTGGAACGGCACAAAATACAAAACTTGCCTCGTAAAATATTTACTCGCCCAGCACTAAAATATTTATGGTTTCTCGGTATACGGAAGAATGAAATGTTATTCTGTTTACACGAAAAATTTGCATTGTTTCAGAAAATGAAACTTAACAGAAATGCCACCACACACAAAAATGTATTAAATTCGGAAAATACTCCAGAACAGAATAGGTTACACCTTCCTAAGTATTCGCTAATGATTGTAAAGAGAAAGTATGCGAGTGTTAATTGTTCTCCACTACTATTTTATGGAAGGATCTCAATTATATTCTGGCTCCTAGTTCTATCAAGGATATATAAAATTTCCCTTAAAAATTTTATTTACACTTAAGTAACTCTCTGGAAATTTAAACTTTAGTCGTATCCCCTCAGTTAACTCGACGGTCCTCTGAATAAATTCCCCAATGATTCACTCTTTACAGGATGAAATCGTAAAACGAAAACTATAAATTTATATGTGCTTGTTTATCGTGCAGTAAAAATTCAAAATCTATTCAGTGTGGAGCAAAAACTTCGCGAGCGCCACGTGAAATAATAAAATTTTATTGGAACGCACTAAACCAGTAATTCGTAGATAATAACGTTTTAATTTATTTCCTATTCGTTCGTTTCAGAATATTTTCAGAATTGCCTAGTAAATCGTAAACCAGCAAACAGAAGGCCCCATCAAATGGCGTTAACTAACCTGTCAGATTTGAAAACAGATTTAAACTGGCCATGTATCATGTGAGGGGTTGTTTGATCTTCTGAAGTACATTGACCGTATCCTTGATATCTAACTTCCATATAAGTCGAGATTAATTGCAGTTTATATCGGCCATAAAAGGCAAAACGGGCAATTACACATGAATTTAGCTTTCGCATACGAGTATATCGGATGTAAGGCAAAGCCATAAAAACCATATAAAACAAATTAATGGCGCTTCTTATCACACCAAACACGTAAACACACGAGTTACACGTAGATGATTCCCATCAATATTACGGTTAACGTACAGTTAAATGTAGTAAATCATAATGAATTTAGCATAAGATATGTTACTCGCTGACGCAAATAAGTTGGCGATAATAAATTTTCGGCATTAAAGAAATGTGGTCGTGCCGAAATTGGGATCGCCTCGTTCAGCATCCTTTAAGAAAGAGTCCTGCGAGGGCAAGGCACGAACGAATAGCCTAACTGAAATTCGGTTCCCCGGAGAATCGGTGTCTTCCCACAGGACACGTGATGAATCGGACCCGATATTCAGTTGTTACTCTTGTATCCTTGTATTTCTAATGGAACTCGATATTTTTATGTCCGAGGTAAAATGTTTTCAGAGAAAACAACTTTTTTTTTTATGTATTTCAACTAGACTTTATTTATTTATTCTGACAACAGGTCACATCAAAAAACAGTTTTAAAATGATTAGTACTATCTAAAATTCAATACGAAGAAATGGTTTACTTTATTAAAAGAAACATGGACCACTTTAACATTCTGAGCAAATAAAACAAACAATAATTACTTTGAACACGTCCTTAACGTGCTGAAAATTAAAACTAAGAATTTTAAGTCTAGTCCACGTTCATGCGGGATTTTCAGCTTCGTTTAAGGATGCGAGTTTAATTTGTATTCCGCACTTGATATTTATGTTTGTTCACTGTGGTTCTATGCTTGGAACACGCAATTTAATGAAATTAGTTTGTACTACTTTCAGTGCATTTTGATTAATTTACTTGCTTAGTGTGGGCTTCTCCATCAACATTGTACGAATGTGATTATACACAGAGAAAAACAATGGTATTTGCTAACTAACATAAATGTAGAATTTATATCTACAAATTGTTACTAAAATAAAGATAAAGATAAGTAGAAATTGATTATAGAATAAATAATGTTTGTAGTAAAATATTAAACATTTTTAAGAAAACCGTGTAACGTAAATAATAGTAAATGTGTTACGATAAATTGTGTAAATTAACTTTATAGACAAAATGTAAACATGTTGAATTAAAATTGTTGAATTAAATACTATTTCATAGAGAAGATTTTTTCATTTATTTAGTAAAAATTGACAAATATGTAGTAGTATTTAACATTGTGTTTGGAAACTAATGCAGTAGTATTTATACCCATTTTTTATTGATATTGTGTCCGCGAACTATACACTTTGTATTAATAATAACTTAAATTGTGTTACTGATTATGTGAAAAATTTTACAGTTAAAGAAGATCACAGAGGGCTCGGAGACATTGATAACGAATTTTGACTCTTATCGGGCATGTAAAGACGTGGGTTCGATCCTGTCTTGATACGTGCAGATCTTGTGAAGAAATTCACAGGCTGAAATACGGCAGAATTCAGTTTGATACTTACTCGACAAGTTCCGACTTGTGTCATTAATAAATAATTTCTGCAGCATTATATTGAATTCATGTTCACACTATAAATAAAACATGCGACAGTCAAACACAGACAAGAATGTTTTTGTTTATACGCAGTCACGTATGCCATCTAATCGTCATCCGCATTAAAGGGCCAATAAGAAGACGCAAATAATCACGTGATTACACCCCACTTCAATATTATTCAACAATTTGTGTAAGATGTTAACATATTCGCTGGTTAATTTAATTTAATTTTATACCTGAAAAGTGTGTTATGTGCCAAGCCCAAGAACCTGTAAAGAGAGCTAAGCGCCAAGATCGTTGGAAATTGTTTAAAAGTATTTTAATAGATGGTGGATGTGTTAAGTTCAGCGGTTGGTGTGAAGAAAGCCGTGTTAAGTGCCAGAAGCCGCATAACCTCACTATTATTTCCCGTTTAACGTGTTTTGAGTGGTTCAACTAAATTGCTAAATAAATGATGACTGACAACGCTGAACCATCTAGTTCTTCCCCTAAGAGGAAAAGAAAAGATAGAGAAGGAAGCAATAAAGATCTCAATAAACTGAGAAAAAACCAAGGTAAAGAATATATGGGAAATAAAAACAAAGTAGTGTCATCTAAAGAAGAACCAGTAACAACAGTAATTAAACTTATTATGATTATTAAACAAAAGTAAGCAAGTGTAAATATGAATGCAAAAACATTACACATGGTTAAAAATTGAAGCTCTTCTACCAATTTTATAAGTTGCAAGACAGTGCACAACAAAATTCATATTTAATGGAACTTTTAACTGTGTACCCAGTCATGGTAGTTATGACAATCCAGAAGCAAGCAGAAGGCAAGCGACTGTTTATTTCAGCGTATCTGATGGAACTGGGAAAGTAGTGCAAGTCAGTAAACACGCATTCTTATAAATTTTTGGAATCGCCCGACGACGTGTTCAAACTCTCGTGAAAGCAAAAAAAGTGGACCGAGTTACTTATGTTGAAAGAAGAGGAAACGAAACACCACTTAGCAAATACTCAATCCAAGATGAAAATTTAGTGATGCAACATGTTTCCCGTTTTCTCAGAGAGGAAAGTCACTATGAAAGGACGAAGAGTAGCAAAGAGTATTTGAGCCAAGATTTAAACATTAACCGATTGTATCGCGCTTTCAAAGACACCTATCCGAATTCTGATATAACCTACCGTTTCAACAACTTTTAGTAAAAAATTTCCAAACTTAAAATTTCACCATCTGATACGTGCCAAACATGTGACTTATTGAACATGCAAGACAAACCCAATCTCAATGACAAAAATGCAAGGAACAAACTTGAACTTGATCAATGAAAGCTGAGAAGACGATGAAAGCCATAAAGGAAGATCCCAGCTTCCCCTAATAAGCATATATACCATTTCTATGGACTTTTTACAAGTACTTTCCCTACCGGTCCTTACACACAGCCAAATATATTATTTACACCAGCTTTCTTGATATATTTTGGCTTCCACGTTGCTGATACCAATAAAGGATACACGCATCTATGGCATGAGGGAAGAGAAGATAGCGAAATTGCATCGTATATTTAGAAAGCAATTACAAGTGGAATAACAAGAAAGGAAAAATTAATCGTTTGGAGTGATAACTGCGCTAGACCGAACAAAAATAAAATTATGCTATTTTTAACGAAAGGATATATTCAAGAAGTTAACCAGAAGATCCTTAAGTTGCGATCGCCCTAATTTAAAAACGAAAAAAATTAAAAAAATGCAAAGTTCCTCTAGATTTAATCTGCCTAATGCCATCTGCAACCCAAATAATCCTTTTATTATAACCTGAGGATTTCATTGATTTTAAAGTTGCTGCTGATTCAATACTGAATACCACCTAGCTTCAGATTTCAAAAGCTGCGTGGATTCAGATTTCCGCAACAAATTCTGGATCAGTAAAAATCAAAGAAACTTTAAACGAGATGGAGCCTTGGAAATCATCATCAATTCGCAGAATATTAAAAACATGACTTTACCATAGCTTGACTGTACAAATCGTATCAAGGCCGAAAAAAAGGAAACATTCAAGCAATAATCCCATTCAAGGAGGAGAATCGAGGATTCTATCGAAACTTATTAGTCTAGGTTGGTAAACACATGGCGTCTCTGAAACTCTTTCTGAACATAACTCATTTTTCATGAAACATTATTGGTACTTAACACGTTTTCCAAATTTCAGCATAATAATTTTTTTACACAATTCGAAATACATAAACCAACAATGTGCTACCACAGGCAAAAATAATGTATTATAAAAATTTGCAGATGATTTGGTCCACACTTACGAAAAAAATCTTTTATCTCAAAATAATGGGTAGGGCACTTAGCACAGTTTTCATTACAAAGTCTTCAATTGTAAACTTTTTTAAGGTAGAGGGAAAATATATCTGAATTAAAAAAAAATGTATTAAAATAACACTTCTTTTAAAATTGTACGCCTTTTTCTCAACATAAACATATAAAAGATAATTTTTTGTTTTTTTTAACTTGTAATGAAAAGTTTAAACAATTAGGATTTACTCCTTACAAGCAATCGTACCTTCGGGTTTCAAGTCCAAGATAATTCCTGAAAATCGCGCAGCAGCTTCTTTCTCATTTGTGCGATTCTCAATTGTGTCTTCCATAAACTTCGAGATTACGTAAGGGCTATCTGCGAAGGGCGGCAAAAAAGACGATAGTTTATCGTTGTCAGCAGCGTTCGTATTACGCATTTACACTGGAGACTAAAAGTCGAAATAGCAATGCTATCGCTGGAACAGTTTGAATTCGCGAAACATTTCCCCGGGTCTCAATGGGCGAATTTCGCCGCATCTGAACTACCATCTGCGGTTTTTATTTTCAAAGTTTCCGTAATAGTTTCCACAAATTAAGGCCGCCTACAATTACTGGTATAATTTTGACTGTCTACATACATAAAAATTTGGGGTTAATTCTAACACTTCTTCAATTCCTTTTCTACTCTAATTCAATTCATTTATATTTTGGTCACTCTATATAATTAGGTTGATTTTATAAATCAATAAACTGTGGATTTAAATCCGTTGTTTAAATTCTTGTGGCAGTCGACATATATAGTTAAATTGTCAAGTCTAATTACATCGAAAATATTTGCTACACTTTGCAACTGCTAACTAATAGAAGGCCTAAACACCGAGCGTACAACCGCACCGAGTAAATTGAAAACAGAACAAAACTGCAATTTGGTTGAGGTTAATTGCCGGGGTACTTTATGTCGTTTCTCTCGTTGCGCGTCTGTGCCCTTGTTGCGAATTATTGTAAAATTATGTAGATTCACCAATGGATCCCCCGAATCGTGCGCTGAAATTGCAATGGGGGTCGCGCACTGCTATCTGTGCACTAAATTAAACGTCAATTAAAACGAGTATTAATGGCATTTTGTTTGGTGCGAATATTTAGTGGTCCTTGCATATTTGCGGCCCGCGTACAACATGCGAATTCATGCATCATGACAATGGAACAAGAAATTTATTAAATTTGTACGTGTACAGTGTTTGTGACACTTTTTGGCCTTATGCGTTTTGGAATTAATTTTATTTTACAAAATCCAAATCATAAATACATTTACAACTCTTACATTCAAAAAGTATTTTATTAGTTTTATTTCTGAAAATAGTTTACCAAGCAACATTTTTAAATATTAAGTAAAATATAACGTACGAGCAATTTACGCAAGGTGTTGTTTATAAACTTAGCCAAAGTGCGTTCGTTGTTTTGCGACTTCATCAATTATTCGCCGACCTACTAAAAGCTTTAAGCAATCTCACGTGTCTCAATTTCGGGTGCTCCGCGCTCCAGTTATAAATAAATATAATCGATGGGCATTCATTATACGCAATTATATTTCGTGATTAATTTCGGGCAAATAAAATTTTTAACGAACTTCCTTTGTACGCTTTAATTAAGAATTCTTTGTCGGGGTCTCGAACTTTCGAGGCGAATTCGGATATTGAAATCTGAAACTGCTTTATTTCGTAATTGAAGGCACGAAATTATTCCCGGAATATTTAATACCGGAGAAACTGTTATATTTTTCGAAATTTTCCTATCCTATGGCGTACGAAACGACGTATTTACACTTTTACTTGAAATATTCTACACATTTGTCAAAAAAAAAATACAATGTGTTCTAAGTACACTAAGCCACCTATTTAATGAGTATTAACCCAAAACACGCACGTTATTCAATCAAGAAACAACAACATTTATAAAAATGACATTTCAGGTTTGAATAAAAAATCATGCTACTTTTATTAGCGACAACTTTTAAATACGTAATTACTGATGTGTTACACGATATCGTTTTAATGTACTCTACGGGGCCCTTCATTATGAGACACTGACATTTTTTGTTGTAAAAGTAATTATTTCAATCTAAAACTAAACTAAGGTCAACTATACACGTATATGTTGCTTTGATACAGCAGATAGAAGTAATAATTTATTGCCTTTTTACTCGCAACTTGGTTTAATACGTTTGTCGTGCCAAAGTTACTTAAAATCTTTTTATAGTTAATTTGTGAAACAGTTTGAAACATGATACTATTTGGCAAAAAATAATTTGTAATAAAGGAAATGAAACTATACAGGGAGCAATAGATTAAGTTTCACTTATTAATACCAGAAGTACGTTCGTGAAATATAAACACAGCGTAAAACAAAAAAGCTACAGCAAAATTCACGATCATCCGATCAATGTTATCCATAAGCAATTCGATAACAGAAGAAGCCTCTCGCGCTGATTACTGAATTAATTAAATATATGCCAATTTTTACGTATTGCTAATACTGTTTATAACTACTGCTTATAAAAGTGTAGCAATTTAAATCAATAAAACAAAGTGTTGTAATCTGTTTTATTAGATAATCGCCAACAATTACATCATGATAATCCATACTTTGTAATCAAATAACACACTATGTAATTTAATTTGTTAAATGATTGAAAAATAAATGAATGTCACTATAGTTTGCATTACAACACTGAAAGACCTGGATACTCAGAAAAGAAAATGCATTTTGTTATTTGTTATTTTGTTACTTCTTATTTATACTGATTTATTATATTTAGCAAGTCAATATGGACAATGTAAGGTAAGAACTATTGCAAAAAAAATATATAATAACATAATAAACAAAAATAAAATGTATGTGTGCAGTAGACTATTGTATTTATCCACTTCTGCTAAATATCTGATTGTAGTAAAAAATCATCTATGGAGTAAAATATCTTAAATATTAGGCATTGCTTAATTGTGTTCTTGAAGTGTTTTAGTTGCAATGTTCTCCATTTCTTTGGAAGTTTATTAAATAGCTTTATCCCGTCAGAGTGAATATCGAATGATGTTAATCTATTAAATGGAACTTAAGAGATTGTTGGCATTTGTTGTATCATGAGTATGTAAGCTGCCTTGACTTGGGAAATGCATTATGTTTTTCTTTGACGTTACGAGTTAGTCATGCATGTATACATCTGGTAAGGTCAGTATTTGGTATTTCCGAAATATTGGCTTGAAACGCTCATGTTGTGAGACTTGCCTGTTTCCCGTAAAGCTTTCTTATGTAGTGTGAATATCTCTGAGCTTCCCGCTGATTTTCCCCAAAGTAAAAAGCCATAGGTTATTTTAGAGTAAAATAGGGCGTAGTATGCGGTTACAGCAGCCGTTGTATTCCCAACTTGAGTTATCCTTCTGATGACATAGATGCTTCGTGCTAATTCCTAGCCAAGCTTTTGGACGTGGTGGCTTCAAGTAAAGCGCGAGTCCAGATGTACTCCAAGATATTTTACTGATTTTAAATTCGGGTGCTGTATTGTTCTGGAGGAGATGAATAAAACCTTTTCTGTCTTTTCATCGTTCAGGTACAATTCATTTGCTGTGAACCACCTAGTTAGTTTCGATATCGCTGCCTCCCATAGCTACTTACGCGAATCCAGGTTAGTGCTTCTATTCAATATGGTTGTGTCGTCAGCATAGAGAATCGTCCTTTTTCATACACGAAGGGAGATCGTTTGTATACAGAATGAAAAGCAGTGGTCCCAATATGGTTCCCTCGTGTAATTGTTCTTGTACTTTTGTCTCCATTTTGTTCGACGAATTGTTGACGGTTTTCCAGGTAGAATCGTAATAAACTTGAGACAACCCTTCTGAAACCGTAATCTTCCAGCTTGGTAATCAGTAGATGAAGCGGCATGCAATCGAATGCCTTAATCAAGTCAATAAAGAGAGCTTTGCATTGCTCATGTTCTTCAAGTGCTATCAAGAGGTATTTTATTACGTTTTGGATTGCTAAAGTAGTATTTAGCTCTTTTTGGAACCCAAATTGGCATTCGTTCAGAAGGTTGTACTTTGTGTGGCAATTGCTTCTTCGAAGACTTTGAAAATGTAGAGTAGCATTGATATAGGACGATAATTCGAAGGTATGTTGGGATTACCTTTTTTATATAAGGGAATGAATTTGGCGATTTTCAATTTATTAGGGAAGACACCAGTATTAAAGCAAGAGTTTATAATTAGGGATAATGAGTGTGAAATTACAAGAGCGATTTCTTTAAAAATTTTGGTATTAAGGCCATAATAATCTTTGGTACTTTTTGGGCTATCCGTGAAATGATTAATTCCACTTCCATTGGGGTTGTCGGCAAAAAATAAGCGGTTTCTGTTGTTTTATCCACAGTAGGTACTGAACGAAGTGTAGACTTGGAGAATATTGAGGCAATTGAAGTAGCTACAGTTGTGAAGAATTGATTGTAGTCGTCATTAGTTGGACTGTTGTGTTAGTATTTTTTGTTGTTATTTTGTTTCCCGATTTCCTTATTTATTACATTCCACATAGCTTTTGGTCTATTCTGTGCATTATTTATATATAAACAATTACTTTTTTCATTATATATAAGATATAATATTCTTCATCGCCTGTTACTTTAAACACTTCATACATAAAAGTTAGAGTTTCTTTCATGTGTCGCACTTTCACTTTCACTATTTGTGGATTATTTTCAAGCCATCGTTCCTCTGATAACGAGTTTACAAAGCGTCTGCTTATTTTGATGTGAAAATTTTCTTATGTAGTTATTGTGTGTCATGTTTTGTAAATTTAGTTCAACATCTAGGAAATTGCTGGCCTTAAATTAAAGGCTTAATAATTAATTGCATTCGTAAATATATAGTCTATGCATGTTTGAGAGGATCGGCCATATTTTGTTGGAGTGAATATTGTCTGCTTTAAACCAAATGCATTAAATACGTTTAATAATTTTTTTGTTGAATGGTTATTACATTCTAAGTTTATATTAAAATCTCCTGCCACAATCATATTAACTGTAACGTCGAAATTTGTAATTACATGTGATAACACATCTTCTAGAATTTGTAGAAAACGGCCAATTTCACCATTTGGCGATCTACATGTGCTGATTACAATTAAATTTGAACCAGAAATGTAGACTACTGTTGTTTCACACTGCTTTTCTATGGACGTACTTTCTAGTGAGCAGCTTTATATGTTCTTCTTAACGTATACACATGCTCCCCTATGATTGTATACACGCCGAACAAACATGCTCGTTAAGACAAAAAAAATCAATGTTATATAGTGTCTGATTTTCGAATTTCAACCAGAGTTCACTTACGCGTAAGACATCGACATTTCCTAAGTCTGCCAGATTTGTTGGAGCTTGTATTTTGGTTGTTAAGCATTGGATATATGTTTGGGTATAGATTGCTGTATACAGGCATCTACATAGTTTGTTTTCAATCAATGCATTTTATTTCTTTGAATGAATACATGCTGATCTGTACGAAATTTCGGAATTTTTTTTGTGTAGTTTGAACGTAATAAAGTAATAAAATCATAAATTAAGTGATGATGAGTATCGGCGTGCTTTCTTTCCAATAATACTTTTAGAATGTGACTTCTATTGAAAGAATTATTACTTATTTTTTTTACTTACTGTTTAGGTATGATTCATGATTTAATTCCTTTCTTAAGTTAATTAAGTAAGGCAATAAATGAATATTATTATGTAAGAATTATTTAGTGAAAAATCTAATAAAAATTTAGATGTTTCATCATTATTTTTTTATTGCTTACTTATCACTAACTATTAATCTCCGTATTCTTGCCTCGACGTTTATTGTAGTACATCTGCGAGTTTACTGCTTTCTCACTTATTGCACGTGAAAAGTAAACGTATATTCTTTCCGAGTTATGATTGGATCTTTGCCTCATACGGATTCATAACACTTCGCTTCTTTTCATTTATTGCACACAAAAGCAAACTTCGCGTAACTGGGGCATTTATATCACATCCAGTGCTCTTGAAACGTTTTTTTTTTTTTTTTAAGTAAACGCACATTTTTCTGGACTTAAGTTGACCTTTGCCCCCCAAATGTTATAACTTCGCTTCTTTTCTTGTGTAAGTTACAGTAAGTGAAACGTATTCGATTACACACTGTATAATGCAATTGTAAAGCATACACTAAAGAATACATATTAAGCATCGTATCATAAATCTACTGCTCAACAATAGAAGTGGATATTTACGATGATGTAGTTTTTACGTAATTTTAAAAAAGAAATGCAGATTCATGTGATACAAATCAGTTCATTGATGGAAGCTAGAATAAAATTAAAGAAATCTAAATAAACAAACCTTCAATGGGAGAAAATGAATAAATGAAAAAGAGAAGTATAAAAATAACAATTTAGAAAGTCCTTCCATTGATGAATTAAAAACAGTGCTGTTACTCTATGGGAAGACTCATTATCGAACTATTGATAATGTCTTGAGGTATGACTTCCCAAATTGTTTGCAACGCCCTAGACAATTACTGTAAGATTTAGGGAGGCTATTGGAGCTGGTTAAATTGTCTGTATATCTCTTGTTAAATTGTCTGGACATGCTCAATGCGATTCATGTCTGGTGAGCAGGGTGGCCCCTCCATTCTCGTAATCGCATGATGTTCTATCCGATCATTTACAGTTATCATCAATTAAAACAAATCTTTCACCTATTGCAACAGCAAATGACACTATTTATCGGCTCTCTAACACTATCGCGATATCTTATGCAGTAATTGATTAATTAAAACCAGCAGGTCAGTACGACCATCAAAACATAGACCTCCTAATACACAAACTGATCCTCCTCCAAAAACAATAGTTGATGACATTAAATTTTCATTGCATCGTTGACCTCTTTCTCTCCATATCAATGTTCGACCAGCACACTATACAAACGTAACCTCGATTCGTCGCCTCCAATTTGGAAAATTCCAATGTTAATGTTCTATGACCCAATGATATCTGCATGCATGTTGATCCGCTGCCAACTGTGGGTGTATAGCGCGTCTTCATGTGCTCAAAATACGTGCTTAGAATCTTCTTCTGACAGTTTGACAAGAAATCACTCTTCCAGTAGCTTGCATAAAGAAGCTGTTAATTCTTAAAGCCGTGAATGTTCGATATCTTGTTTGAGTCAGGACTACCAAACGGTCTTGGGCATGGGTTGTGGCTCGTTCACCATCGCTGGAAACCCAGTTGCTAAGTAGCGATCCCATTTTCGACTTTGACCTTTACGACACATTCAGCCGGTTAGCGACTTCTTCTTGAGGCAAACCTTCACCGATCCAACGACCTACTTACTCGAGTTGCACTGTTTCCAAACGTCGCCTAGGCATAATTAACAGAAATGTTAAAAATAAGAGGAGTGATTTCGGTACAAACAATTCTGTTTCACTAACTTTCTAATATTTTGGAGCCATATTCCTTTTCTATTAAAACGTCAACAGTACAAGGCAATAAAAAATTTACAAAAAATACTTGCTAGAATACAGCATTGAGAGACAGTATACAGTGGAAACCATTTAACAACTCTTTTGAATCCACTTCAATTGTTGAGCAGTGTCGTTACCCGAAACCATATGTATGGGCAAATGGCAAATTTTAAAATAACCGGTGTTTTGCTCCTAGAAGCAGAAGGGGCTTAACTTCATTTATTTATGAAAACCAAAGTTAATGCCTGCAGTTGCTTTGTGTAGTCTAACAAAATATAATTGAAACTTCGACTACACAAGAAAACATTTGAATAAATTATATTCTAAGTAGCCGGCCATCAGCAGCATAAACTCAGTTAAAACTTGCAAAGCGTCATTCATTAACTATAATGTTTTGAATTTATCTGAGCGGTGGTATCAGATGGCGAATTGTGCAGGAACTCAATTATAAAAGAGAATGGAAGTGAAAATTCGTTACATTTCACAAGAAGCTGGTGCCGTCGCCGCTGCATTCTCCGCTAACGTATTTAGGGGGACGTTTTGTTTTAGTTTGGCGGAAGCGCGGTCGGATGTTAATTTCAGCTGACTGTTTTTTTTTCCGAATCTACGCTGCACAGGTTCCAGTGATTTCTCATTTCGGTACAGAGATACATATAATTAGCAAGAAGCTTGCCGCAGAACAAGTGTAATTTGTCTACTAATTAAATTCGGTACAATTAAAATTTCCTCTCTTTGTGAATGTGCGGGTATTGCGGTTGACACGGAATTAACGTTGCTTGAAATAATTTTGTGCGTTGGGCGGTAAATAAAATTTTATGTAGTTTTTTTATTCTTCTCTCGGTTCCAGTTTAATAAGATAATAACAATTCTCAACCACAGGGAAAATAATAATGAAGACCAAGATAATTTATACAGTGTGTAATCGAATAAGTTCCATAATTTTGTTGGAGCTTTATTGTTTTATTATGTGTTTATAAAAATTGGAATTCAAGTCAAGGACCATAGAAACTAAAAGGACACAATCACTAAAAATTGGCGTGTTCAATCACTTTAATATCTGACTAACGTTCCATTCCATTGAACAGCTTTTGTTACATTAATTTTAGTGTTCCTTTGTTAACTAAATAGCCTGGATATCAATTACTGACTTTCATTAACTAAAAGGGAGATTATTACCCAACCAACTGCTAAAAAGTATCATTTCGTAAGCTAAACTTATTGCACATTATACAATTCCGATAATAACAATGTATTTTTTTTATTATCTAAATGTCGCAATAATCTTGGAAATATATGGTGATTACCTCGACCCGGCGTTTATGTATTTATTACGTGTTAATGATATATTAAGCTTTCACTACACATCCAGGAAAGGCGATGCCGTGTTTAAAATATAGTATGGCCAAGACACGGAATCAATTTGCCTTATTGCATGGAATTTTAGGTCAACATCGATAGCCGACTGAAACGAACGATATTTACTAATAATAGGTCCGCGTATTGGCAGTTACATACCCGAAGGGTTGGGCATTTACAAAGAACCCTCACAATTCCATTTAAATAATAAATTTTCAGCTGAAATATTTGTACGTAATTTTGTTTATTTTATTGTGTCATGTTTGCATTATACTATCAAATATTCTCTGAAATACCCTCGATATCTTGGTTCTATTGATTGAAATTTACTCTATTATAATTTAATGGCAAATTATTAAAAAAAATCAGTACGCTTATACAAAGTGACCCGAGAAAATGAAGTCGCTCACAGTTCTTTCACGCAACTAATTGATGTATTTCCAAAGTACCATTGAAAAAAAAAGTGTAAAAAAACTTGCCTGCAAATTGAGTTCATAATTACAGAAATCAGCAGAGACGTCCAAAGAGTTTGTTTTACTAGTAAACATTAACGCCTGCAAACACAGCTATTTGCTTAATGTATGATGGGGAGGTCGTTCGAATTACACAGAATAAACAGCGGAGGATCTGATTATATTTACACAGGTAAAATCCAATAATGAAGGGAATGACACAGTGCCGCAGCGCGCAAATGAGGAATGTGAAAAATAATTCACTTCTTCGTCGCGGAATTCGGAAAGGATCTTCTGCTACGGAAGTGCGAGGTGAAGGCTAAGTTCTGCCATCCATAAAATGCACATGTTATGCTACGGCCTCGTTCGTAGTCATATATATAGGCCGTGTGTATTCTTTGCTATAAATTTACGTAAACGTATCCACTATTCACCGTCTCTTTCGCTCGCGTGGTTTCAATGTTGTTTTGTGCGTGCGTCATCATATTTGTGTGATGTTCGAAATGTATTGACGTAACACATGGAAGAGCACCTTACTAAGTGGGTTAACGTCTATTTAAACGATTCAATTACGTAAGAAAGGAGCTTTCATGAAATGACCGCACCTGAGAGCCTTTTGTTTGCAGATTTTCATGTTATAGCTAAACTAAAAATAAACGTATACAAACTGAGCTTGAAAAGGTTAAGCTATTTAATGAAGGATGAATAATAATGTCATAAATTTATTTTTAACAACTTTTACAGTAATTTTTCTTGACTCTGTATGTAGAGGGTATAGTTTAATGTTATCATACAAGAGAATTAGTTCAAAAATAAAAAAAAAATGACCTAACGCAAGAGCTCATCGTCTTTTGCTTAAAAACCTCTGCTCATTCGTGAAATATACGTGCGTCTGAGGTTTTTAAAACACATCGTAAAACAATAAAGCTTCAGAAAATTCACGGTCACTTGGTCAATGTCGCCGCCCATATTCAATTTGATAACAAAAGTAGCTTATAAATATCCACTCGCATTGATTACGGAATTAATTAATTATAAGTCAATTTTTACGTATTGTTAATACTTGTTGCTCATAAAAGTGTAGTAATTTATATCAATAAATTGTAAATTGTAATTTTCGAACATCTGATATTCTTTTTGTCATCAACAAGGACATAACATGCCTAAATACAAATATAAAGAACCAAACCACATGGATATATTAGTCACAAACAACAAATACAAGTAAATAATTATAAGTTGTAAACAACTGATGCACGAGCAATTAGATTAATATATATGCGTCAAAAATTCTCAGGGTAGCTCAACGACTACGCGATGCAGACTCTCTTTTACCAGAACAAGATGTTAGGGGCACGGTGCGGCCACCTCACGTTGCAAACGTAGAAGAAGAGCTTCTCAATATGATTGAGAATGACCCCAACATAAGCACACCGGAGGCTGCTCGACGTACTAGACTTCCAAGTGCAACGGTGTGGCGCATATGGAAGGAGCAACAGCTTTGTCCGTACCACTAACAACGTGTTCATGCTTCGAAGCCGCGAGATTATGGTACTAGACTGCAATTTTGTAACTGGCTGCGGGGAGCCCACGTTAATGTTAACAATTTCATGCGTCGAATTCTTTTCACGGATGAGGCACTTTTTACACGCAATGGGGTAGTGAATTTTCATAATTACCACTACTGGGCCACTGAAAACCCGCATGTAGCCAGGAGACACAATTTTCAACGCCGTTTTACAATTAATGTGTGGACGGGAGTAATTGGTAACCATTTAATACGACCATTCATTTTACCTGATCGTATGAATGACGATGCATACCTCGCATTTTTGCTAAACGATTTGCCAACATTGTTGGAAGATGTACCGCTAGCCACTAGAAGGGACATATGGTTCATACACGATGGGGCGCCACCACATTTTAGTGCTGTCGTTCGAGGATACCTAGAAGAGCTTTTCCCTTACCGGTGGATTGACCGTAGTGGTCCTGTAGCATGGCCACCGCGCTCTCCTGACATGAATCCTCTTGATTTTCATGTATGGGGCTACATGAAGAAACTCGTTTATAATCAACCCGTAGACACTGCACAAGAATTTCGAGGCCGAATTATTGAAGCTGCTGAGCATATCAGGGAACGCAATGTGTGGAATCATGTGTGGCATGCGTTGAAACGGCGGATGGTTTTGTGTATTCAACTAGAAGGAGGCATATTTGAACACATGTTGTAAGGTAATTGCTGTTTTCGTAATTCGCCCGCTGTCGAATTTGTTTCTACCTCATGTGACCAAGTTCAGTCTGATAGTTAGGCAAATAATTTGACAGATCGGCGGAAGCACTAATTCTAGTTACTAATTGTACAGATTTTAGTCAACTGTTCAATTACTTATTGTGTACATCATATGAAACAGGAATAAATAAAAACCTCTTACAAGCGTTAATGGTTAAGGCTCGGCAAATTTGATGTAATTACGGTTTGCATAAATGTCAGTGCGACGAAAACGTACGCTAATAAATGCACGTTCTTTCAAAGTTCTCACCTTTAACACGCCTTGCGGTCAAGGGCAGAATTAAAAGCCTCTCATACATTCTTTCGTTTACGATAGATTTATTGCCTTATTGCAGCCGTGTGCCATTCATAAATAAATTTAAATCGCTCGTTTTATTTCACAGAGATTTAAATCGCCACAGTATTTCTAAAAACATCGACTCCAATTAATGCAAATTTCAAGTTGCTCCGATTGCAAAATTGTATTAAAATGTTTTGTTCCAAATAATGTCAGAAACGTTTCCTCGAAGTATAACACGCTGTATAAATGATGAACAATATTAGGCCAGGACGGATCCTTGGGGCACGCCGTAATTTGTTGACTCTACAAACATTTACTAAATAATCCATTAAACGCGTTTTTTGAAATAAGACTGAAGTAGGTTTTCCACTGACCCTCGAAGCCCGTAATGTGTTAATTTTTCTAAAAGATGTTGATGTGGCACTGTGTCAAAGCCTTACTCAAGTCACGACAATGTCAAATACACGGAATCACTCCCATCAAATGCTGGTAAAACATCTTCCATCACTTGTAGTTTCATTATATAATCGACGTAATTACTCCACGATATTCCAGACCCTCTAAACAAGTAACACACTTACGTGATTTAATTTGTTAAATAATTAGAAAAAAAATTAACTTTATTATTAGTTAGTTTGCATACTCAGAAAAGAAGATGCATTTTGTATACGTGTTAATCCAATAATACTTTTAGAATGTGACCTCTACTGAATTAATTATTATCTATTTTTTCAATTATTGTTAGGTATGATCCATAATCACTGTTTTAATTTAATTCCTTAAGTTAATTAATTAAGGAAAAGAATTAAAATTATTTTGTAAGAATTATTTAGTGAGAACTCTGCATTTCTATTAACTAAATACTAATAAAAAATTAGAAAGTAAATGTTCCATCATTTATTTTTTATTGCTTAGGTATCACTAACTGTTAATCTTCGTATTCTTTGGTACGAAAGTCTTAAATGACCTGCCTCAACGTTTATTGGAGTACACCTGCGGGTTTACTGCTCCTTTATTAATTGCTCGTAATACTAAACTTGGCTCAGCCGGGCAATTTAAATCACATCCAGTGCTTCTCAGACGTTTTTTTTGTAAAAAGTAAACCTAGATTTTTCCGTTATTATTATGATTATTGTTATTGACCTTTGCCGCATACGCATGTCATGACTTCGTTTCTTTTTTTGTGTATTACTAGTAGTTACAATGTATGTGAAACTCGTTCGACTAAACACTGTATAATATAGAACCTGCGTTGTTATTACAATAAACACATTACACATACTCCGAAGGGTAATAATTCCCGTTTATGATCGTCGGGCTTTATTTGGAGTTCGATTTTATTGCAACGACGAAAAAAGAATTGTCATATTTTGTAATAGATGGGGGCCTATTTAACGGAAAATCCTAATAAGGACAAATTACGAGAGAGATTACGGAAGACGGACGAATCTAAAAATGCGGGCGGGCTCCCGAAAAGTTCGCAACAGAGAGAAAATTAATAACTTGTTCAATAAAAGTTCTCAAAGTAAATTTCCGTTGCCGTTCGCCATTATATTTATTACCAGATATTTCCGGCTATCCGAGTTAGTTACGCTAATGTATTTATTTTTCGCCCACCATTTTAAGAATGAACCGATTCTTTTTTTTTAGCTCTCTCTTTCCTATTACATCTGCAATAACATTGAACGTAACCCACCTATAATGAATCAACAAATATTCATAAAAATGTAAATTAAAAGGTAAGTTTCAGGTATTAAATAAAGATTGAGTTTTAAAATTATCGCTTCGCACATCTATGTTCGAATTAAGTGTCGAAAAATTAGTATTCATTAACTCAATAAAATTTAATACTGCAATTTGTATAAATACAGTGCAATTTCGCCCTGATACTGTCGCTATTAATAATTTAAAAGTCCTCGCTGGTATTTTATAAAATAACAGTGTTTAAACATGAAATACCGACGGTAATGAGCTAGGTGCATTTTTATGGTGTCATGTAATTATTAATATTGCACGTTTATTATTACAGCACACGTGAAAATAACATACGGAGTGAGGCAGCAGCGAAATTTGCTTTTTTTTTAAATAATTTTATTGCACGATGAGAATTTAATTTTTAATTTTTATTACGTAATTTGTCAGACACGTGAATATTTCTAGGGCATGTAATTAACTCGTTGTTAACTTTGGTATTGAACCGCAAGTAAAATAATGTCAAAGTTTAAATGCATTTAATCGCAATGTTTTTAGAACTTTTGAAGTTTACTGCAGCACCTTCCTTTGCAGATATGGCGACACGTTCATGGTCTAATTTGATTATAATTGAATATAAAGCTTGTTAAGGTCACTGCACTGTCACTTCGAATTACGGTTTTCACATCCGTTTCGTCGTAATTCGACGTGACCCCCAAGGCTTCAACGGAAGGATGTTTTCAATAAATTTAATTATTTTAGTGCGGCTACGTAATCAGATTAATTTCTGGAACTGTGTTGTCGTGATACATTGTTTTCTATTTCATTGAAATTTACTTGAGACCAGAATGCTTCGCCTTTATTTTAATTTTTGTTAGATCCGAGGGAAATTAGAAAACGTTCAATTTAATATAACTTTAATTTGTTAAATGATGGAAAAATTAATCAATGTTATTAAAAGTTAGTTTGCATTACAACACAGAGTGACCTACATACTCAGAATCATGCATTTATTTGTTTCTTCGAATGAATACGTGTTAATCTCATAACCTTTCGGAATTTTGTGTGTAGTCTGAATGTAATAAAGCAATAAAATCATAATTTAAGGGATGATGAGTATCGGCGTGCATTTTTTCAATGATACTTTTAGAATGTGAGTCCTATCCAATTAATTATAATCTAATTTTTTACTTACTGTTAGGTATGATTCATGATTACTGTTTCAATTTAATTTAAGTTAATGCATTAAATTAGTTTAATTTAACTTAATTTTTGGCTTTGGATAAAGTGTTTCTCATTTAAACTCAACAAATGTGAAATGTTAATGATATGTTGAATTTGCTTCTTAATAAGTTCTCTTATCAGAAATTCAATTGCCGGACGATGATTACGAAATCCGTAAGATACTTCCTTAATACTTCGAATCGATGGGTAATTAAAACGGGAAATGCACGTATTACTAATTGCCTCCAAAACAGATTTCGAATCAGAACATATAACTGCATTTTTGGAATTATTCTCCACCAACCACAATAAAGCCTATTCAATGGCATAGCCTCTGCAGTATTAAATGAGCTGTCATCAGGTATACAATATCAGCAACTACAAAAAAAGCGCTAGCAATTTCAGACACAGCTTTCGAACCGTCTGCATGTACGGTAGTGACATCATTTAAAACGTATAGTAACGTTTTAACAATGTTAACATTAATAAATGGTGATGAAGAATAGGTAGGGAAAATAATTTGTCAAACCGCTATAATTACTACTGAATAAGGATGAATTATTTGTAGCTGAAATGCATTCTTCATATCGATGTGCTTCGTTGAATGCATCTGAAAGAGATGGGCAATTTTTAAGCCATCAAAATGTATTCACCAGATTCTTAATTGATAAAGAATAAATCTTCGGGAGGAGTTTACTCTCATCTAAAAATCTTAATTTAATTATATATTTATTTAGAAGAAATTATCTTCTTAATTTCAAAAGAAGTTCCGATAACATAGGCTAACAAGGAGACGATCTCATGGCATCAATACATATTCTCCCTAATGGCTTCATATTAAATTCTATCTAATACAAGTAGATTCGAATTTGAAACAGAACTAAAAAGAACACAACCGCAGTCCAAAATAGATCTTATAGAACATCCATGATACATGTGTATCTAAACCTCATGCCCTTCTGGCTTCTGCTTTTTATTCAGGGTGTCTCAAAACCTATGTTTTTAATTAAAACGTAGTACCTCATTATAAAAGAGATTGATTCTCCAAGTCTTAACGGTATTGCTCAAAAATGAAAAACTGACATAGTACAAGCGCAGTTCCTTAGTTTTGAAGCCTCTGCTTACTTGTTGACGCAAGTCCGCTTTCAATAAAAAGCAAAAACTGCAATAGAATTTTTATTTACGTTTGAGAGAATTAGGACAACGCATCAGATGTCACGCGTGCGTCATCGGCAATTTTTTTTATATCCATCTGTGTTTCGCTGACAATTACTGGCATAGCGAAATGCGTTTTTCGTGGCGTTACATGATATTTATTTTTCGCTTGTTCAGCAATTCTTTTAATAGCTTATTAAGAGATGACATAATCAACACACTTAGTCATAATTTGTATTTCAAACACAAAATTTTAATTTATTTAATTAAAAAGTTTGTAGTTTGCTTTGTTCATATCACGTCTTTGTGCAGCTTATAAAAAAAATAAATTGCAGCTTTTTCAAGAAAGAAGGTATAATGTGACAAGCATTGTTGTATTAAATTAAAATTAACAGATCGTAATTTAAGAATTGAAACTGTAGTCTACGGTTAGTAATATGTGAAATAAAAGAATGTACAGTACAGCACAAAATGCATATCAAACGAGTTGTCATATCTGTGCATTCATTATGACCTTAGAATTTTAGTAAAGTTCACTTCTTGTTCTTGGCACTAATATTTGTAATTACAATAAATGTTCAAAATGTTGTCCTGTGGTATTAACACATAATTCGGTACGTCGTATCCAGTTATTTGTTACTATTGGAAAATTATTTCGAAGTTATGTACACAGATATTTACACGAATTAAACTAATACAAAACAAACTACACACTACGTAAATTTGATAAATAATACTATTAATAGTTTTAAAAATTTATTTTAACCTCAATCTTTTATAAATACAAACGCACTCGCTTGGACTGAATTTTCTCAAAAACTATTATTCAGCACTTCGTTTTTCATTCTAACCCTCTCCCTAATGTAAACATCTGTGAATGTAAGACAGCATGATAATAATAATAAAAACAAATAATAAAGTACGAGGAACGAAACTGAGCCAGCTGAATTTTATTTTATGACATTGGAATTGTTACCAATAAATTGCCAAGGCGAATGTAAGTAAACGTTTCTGAAAATTCCGAATTATTTTAAATCAGAATCAAATTTCATCACGAAAACTAATTAAACCACTCATTTCTTGAATTCAATTGATATTTATCAACATTTTAATAATTTTATTTTCGTCTTGTTAATGAACATAAACATAACATTTTGCAGTTTACAGTGTTAAGGTCGATGTGCTGTCATGAAAATGAAACAAATAAAACTGAAGTGCATAATTGTGCTACGAATTCAGTTGGCTTTTAAATTTTACTTTGAACAAATAAGCATATATAAAGTACTAATAAGTAATTGCAATTGTCGTGGGAAACCACCCTGCAGCGTTTTTATTTAAAGTCCTAAAAGTTGAGAGTTCTTTATCATCTGATGATTTTATTGTCTTCTTTAGTAATATTGCCGAAAAGATTCAATCTCTTCCTCACTGACCATATAATGGTATTGATAATTTGCCGAAGAATGTAGGCTTCTTTTTTTTTACATCCGGTTAGTGAAAATGAAGTTTCAAACGTCATCAGAAATTTAAAAAAGTCTTCATCATATGACTATTTTTTTATTAGTAGCAAAATTGTGTAAGAAACCGGCGATTTAGTCATAAGGCCTCTTACAATACTTATTAATAAGTGTTTTAATGAAGGAAAATTTCCGAATAGTCTCAAAATAGCTAAAATTACACCTATAATTAAAAAAGGCGATGCTAATAATCTTGATAATTATCGTCCGATTACTATTGTGCCAATTTTTTCTAAAATTATAGAAATAGTTTTGAAGTAAAGGTTACTTAAATATTTTGAAAGGTTTAAATTGCTTAGCGAGAACCAATTTGGTTTCAGGACTGGTAAAAGCACAATCAAAGCAATTCTTAAACTCATTAATGACATTGTAGAAGGCCTTGATAAAAGTCAACATTCTATAATTACACTTTGCGATTTGACAAAGGCATTTGATTGTGTCTCGCATGATATACTTTTGCATAAACTGTCCTTTTACGGAGTGAGAGGTGTGTCTTTAAAGTTAATAAAATCACATTTATCTAACAGGTATCAATGTGTAGAAATTAAAAATAGTAGATCTTCATTATTTTCATATAAATTTGGTGTACCTCAAGGTTCGGTCTTAGGCCTTTATTATTTCTTATTTATATTAACGATTTGGCGGTTCATATGCATAACAGATTTGTTATGTATGCAGATGACACTTCATTCATAAACAGTGACTCGAATATTGATAATTTACTAAATTTAACTAATATCGTCTTCAAACAAGTGGAAAATTGGTTTCTTCAATTAAATAATGGAAAAACTGAAAAATTACTAATTAGTAGCGATAGAAAGTTAACGTCTGGTAAATCTTGCAAAATTTTAGGTATTGTAGTTGATGACAGGTTAACTTGGACTCCTCACGTCGATATGCTGGCTAAGCGATTATCTTCCATTATATTTATATTTCGTCAAATGTCAAATTTCTTAACTAGACCTTTTCTAATTAACATTTATTTTTCGTTGTTCCATAGTCTTGTTTCTTACGGTGTTCTGTTGTGGGGCAATGCATCATCTGCATTAAGAATCTTTCGATTGCAAAAGAAGGCAATTAGAATAATAGCCAAAACTGGCTACAGAGAACACTGTTCATTCTCAAACTTTAACGACTCAATCAGAAATTCACTTTTATGATATGCAAAGTTAGTTAGATTAAAAAGGCATAAATTAGCTATGTCAGAAAAAAATCTTTAAATTTTAAACTATATAATCACTTATCTTCTATTATCAAAAATTTGTCAATGCCAAAATTGAAAAAAAAAAATGATTCTAAAACACTGTATGAATACTTTAGTACATCTTGTTCATGACATTAGTAAATTTTGAATAATTGAATCCATCTTATTGATTTTATTTATTGTAATATGTATTTTCATTGTCTATTTGTGTCTATTGTTATATACACTTATATGCAAATTTTTATTATTTTTTTTACATTTGTTTATACGGACGTACCATAAGATTATATTTACGTATTCAATCAACATGGTAAATAAACTATCTATCTATCTGTGGTTTCAATTAAAGTCATAGGTTTTGAGACATCCAGTATACTTTATATGTTTAGTCCGTAATAACTCAACACCTAGTGTCATTCTCAGATACTTATATTCTTTGAGCATTGGAATTTTAACGTTATTAAATAATAAAGTATTAGGAGCATTATACCAATGTCTTGTAAGAAAACATAATACCAGATTTTTCAAGAGATAAACTAAAACTTTCGATCATATATCAACCAACTTAACAATCCATTATACATTTTGTGATTAGTGTATATACAAAAATCATCAGCACATCGAATAATATTAACTTTATTTCTGAAAATATTATGCAAATTTGCTGTGTATATATTAAAAAGTATAGGACTAGAACCGAGCCTTGGGGCAATCCTTTAAGATAGTGTTCGAGGCCCATGCAGAGCTAATTAATTAAGGAAATAAATTAATATTATTACGTAAGAATTATTTCGTGAAAAATCTGCATTTCTAATATTTAAATACCAATAAAAATTAGAATATAAATGGTTCATCATTATTTTTTTATTGCTTATGTATCAGTAACTGCTAATCTCCCCCTTACGTGTATCATAACTTCACTTCTTTTCCTGTGTATTAATAGTGTTTATTTTTATGTATTATTTTTGTAATAATGGTAAAGAATTGTATTACAAAATCAATTGACAACTAAGACCACTTTTTAATTTAATTTAATTTTGCAAGAATCGAATAAGAATGCTATAAAACACGTGTAGCATCCGTTGTAATTTAGTGATTCAGAAACTCAGACGACCCATTTTCGTTGTCTCTAAATCTGATTCAGACAGTTGACGTAATTAATTTTTTAAAGTACAAAACAGAATTAACATGCCCAGACTGAGAGAAAATTTAATTTATTTTCCCGTCTAGAAATAAAAATGAAAAGTGAACTTATTTCGAAGGAAACGTCAAAACGATAAACTTCACTTCTCAAATTTTCAATTTTATTTAATTAATAGATGTTATAGAAGTACGATTTTATTTAATTGATGTGCTTTAACTCAAATTATTGCGGAATCCAATAAACATTTTACTGAAAGAACTTTTTTTTGCGCCGCCGGTACACGAAATTAATTTTTAAATTCAACTTCAAACTGACGGCGTTTTAGAGCGAGATCGTATTTCATATTTTAGTTTGTACGTTAATAATGAGTTTTCCGAGCGAATATTTTATTCAGGGCCGTGCATAATGGGATGAGTTAAATTAGACGAAGTACGTTTATCTCCAACTTTCAGGACTTGTCACAAAGAGGCCTGCAGATGCGATTTCAGCGAGAATTGTTTAATGTTTATATGCGATATCAAATTTCAGCTTGACGCCAGTCAGACAGACTGCTGGTTTGATATGGTTTTAATCGATTCTCCCCTAAAATTTATTTGCAACTTGGAAGCATTATTTTCCTACGCCATGAATAATTTATTAACTAGTTGCACCGTGCTGATCGATTTGATTGACTCTATTAGTTACAGGATTAAAATATGTATATCATTGACATGAATTTTAATTAAAACTCGTTATCTATTAAATTAAATATTATATATATTACGAATGTAACTCAGATTTTGTAAATCGTTTTACACAAATTCATCAAAGACTTCCCACATGACGTTGTGGGAAGAATCCATCGACAATAATATTTTAAATAATTATTTGATACTGTTTGTGGGTCCACAAAACATTTTTCAATGATAAATTACTTCAATTTACAATCGCGTGAGTCTCATAAGCCATAAAACATTTGTGTTCGACAAGCAGCAAATTCAGTACATGCATCATTTTAGTAAGTTCTCAGATTTCGTGTTGAAATTCTGTACAATGGTTGATTTTTGTCTGGTGATTAGAACTTTATAAAAAGGAGAACCACAGTTCACATACTTTTTAGTCGTTAAGTGCTTTCAAATTAAAACAATTTTAGATAAACTTAGATAAATTTGTCAATTTTAGTAGAAATATAAAAAAGGCTTGGCAGATGAAAAATTATGATTAACGTATAAACCGACGGGATATTATAAAGCTAAGGGTAATTTTCCAATTTCCAAAGGAAATTATTAGTAATGCCATCCAGAGCGACGTTCAGCACAAAAGCCATTCTGAAAACGATTACACAGCTATTCCCTCCGTCATGAATTATGTGAATAGGAAAATGTAAATAAATAATTGACGTCATTTTGAATAATGCAGCAGCCATCTGTGTACGTTCAAGATTTCCCACCGCCTAAGATTAATTATTCCCAAAGTATTCCATCTATTTTTCGATCAGCGCAAGCTCGCCGTCCTTTTCGCTCTCGTGCGACGGGCCAAGACCGCGACAGACCGTAGGAAAATTTTTCTTGGCCTAGCCTCTGTGTTCGCCCTTAATTGCTTCAGTAATTTAATAGACGTGTTAGAAACTAGTAATTAAGACGCAATTTTCGAATTACTAGTAGAAGTGTGGGGAACTTTGCAATTAATAAATCTTTTAAGTTGACGCGAAATGTAATAAACGTCTACTTAGGGGAAAATGTTTCGATGATAAATGCAAGGGATTTTTTTATTGTAAGTACCCATATCGTGATTTTTTATCAACTAGGTTAATGACCGTAATAAAATATGAAAATTATATATTACCACTACATTTTAGTTATTAAATAAAATTACGTATTACCCTCAATATTGTGTCATCATTTTAGTGAATAAATTAGTTAGAAATCATGAAGAAGCCAAAGTATTTAATTAAAATATCTCTAGAACCTGCGTACTCTATTATTTCGCTTTAAATTATTCATAAGAAAATGAATGTCAAATTGATTTAATAATACAAACATGTAATATTAGGCGCAGTAAATTCTGGTCCTAACGTTTCGGTCGAAGCTTCACTAGAATCAAATAAGAAAATTGTTACTATCTCAAAGCAACTTCCATTTTAATTAATTTATGCTCTTTTTTCCACGTTCAAGAACGTCGATAAACAAAATACGGCACGTCAAAGCTGATGAAGGTCCTCGAGATGTGCGTCGAAGTTTTCATTTTATTACCGCCCCTAAAAGCTCTTCACAATCATTTCATAAATTAAGCGTAAAACTCAATTACCTCGAAAGAAAACAAAGTTTTTATAGATACGCTGAGTTGTTTAAGATTTTTTTTTTTTTCGTGAAGAAATCTCGTCACGCATTATTGATCTGAAAAAGATAGTAAATAAAAATTCCACAGGCGAAAGTATTTGGGGGGGTAATAAAGTGATTGTGGCACGAATCTGGAATACTTTCTTTTTAGAATGATTGCTGGGTAGTGATTTATTTTATTATTGGAAAGCCAAGAAGATTAGAATAAACGAGAATAATTCGTCGGTGAAAAATTAGCAACAAACCTCTAGCAATAAAATTTGAAAATTTAAATTGGCTGCGAAAGCCGTCCTAATAATCACAAATATACATAAAATAAATTTTTAACCCTCCGTTAGGCGCGCGATTTTCTATAACGCGGTTGGTCGCGCCGTACATCCTAGATACATGTATATATATGATGTGTTATTCAATTGAAATTTTAATAATTTTTTGCCTAAATGATTTTCTGGTACATTGTATAAGCAAAATCTGCTTACCTGGTTGTTATTATTAAAATCGCACCTCGGAATTCTAGCATTGTTTTAAAGCATGTATCTGCTGGATACACGCGCGACTAACGGAGGGTTAAATAAGATATTTACAAAGTAATCAGATAGCAAATGATCAAATATATCCAATGATACCACCAGTAAGTTTTGGTCCATCGATTCCATTGATTACTGATCGATTGAACATAGTTAATGTCACGCACTTAAAAGATGCCAAATTCAAAAGCAAATATCTTCTTGTACAAATGTTGCACAATTGAAATCTATCTATTTCTGAGTTTTGGCCGATCAACAGAGCTAAGCACCTCAAACAACTTAATACGGATTCTGCAATCTGGTATGGAACACACCGCGATCATAACGCCAATAGGTGAAGAAAAGTCGATGACTTGCAGGGCTCGGTCTTCGGACCGAACCTATGGAGCATCCTGTATGACAGTCTACTACGAGAGCAAATGATCTGAACATAATAATTATCGCGAGAACACCGACACTACTTAAAGAAACAGCAATGTTGAGAACGAAACGCTGATTGGAAAAACATGACTTGAAAGTGAAAGTAAAACTAAAAAGCTGATCCTGGCAGGACACAGAAAGTTGAAAGAAGCAGCTGTCAACTTTGAACAGTCTTCCAGCAGACCAGAGCTTAAGCACCTGGGAATTCATTTGAACAGAGATCTTAAAATGACCGTTCATGTAAAAAGAACAAGGGAAACAGCCAGCAAACCCCTAATTGCACTTGCAGGACTCATGCCAAGACCCAGTGAGGCGCCTATCTGATCACCGGTCTTAAATTCTAAGTGATACGGGCAATCTCAGCAGGGCGTGCAGAGTCAGCATTGTCCTGGCAATGTCAACATTGTACATTGCTGCTTGACGAAGTCCGCAAAAATAGTTAATTTACGGATTTGGTCCGGTTTATTTAGGGTAAAGTTAACATTGCCCGATCGCCAGTGGGCAATGTCAGTGACGATTATTTCTTCGCCCGGTTTTAAGTGTGCATTGTTGATAATGCAAAATCTCCATGGGCAGAGTTGAAATCGCAGATACTGTTAGTGAGTGAGGGTAACATGGTGAGGGAAGCCATTTTAGTGTTGTGTCAAAGTATCGTTGATTATATTGAGCACAATGTCTGAAATCGAATTAAATAAAGATCAGATGCGTGAGAAGTTATAATCAATAAGTGAATTCCATTCAGATATTATTACCTAAATTATGAATGTTGTAGTAATGTTAATAACTATTGCATTGATAGTAAAAAGAACAATAAGTACTAAATGTTTTAAAATGTGTATCAAGCTATTTTACTAAATAATAAATTTCATTTCTCTATACAAGACTAGGATAACACAGCTCTGTCCATGGTGATTTAGCATTGTCAACAGTGTCCACTTAAAACCGGGCAAAATTCACAAAGAATGATCGTTACTGACATCGCCCATTGCTGATCGGGCAGTGTCGAATTTGCCCCAATTATACCGGGCCAAATCCGCAAAATAAACTATTTCTGCGGACTTTGCCAAGCAGCGATGTGCAATGTTGACATTGTCCGGACAATGTTGACTCTGCATACCCTGCGGACATTGCCTGTAACATAAGCAATATGAGGGCTTGTCGAGTCCATAAATAATAAAATGACTATCCGTATTACGTCTGCGTATAGAACCGTCGCCAATAAGGCCACTCTGGCGATAGCAGCTCTACCACCAATTAAGCTGAAAGTAGAGGAAAGGGCACAGTAATACCTTAGCATAGTAACCACTGCGGAAGCTCGAAGGACGTTAAAAAAGCATGGCAAGGAAGTTGGGACGCATACCATGGATGGAGCATGACATTCATTAAGGACTTGCGCAAATGATGCAACAGAAAATATGGTGACGGTCAATTACTACATCACGCAAGTCGTGACGGGACATGAACTATTGGCGAGATACCTTCACAAACTCGGGAAAATACAAAGCGACGCCTGCTGGTGTTGTTACAATGTAGACAGAGTATACAGCCTTTGGCTATGTGAGATGGCAAGAAATTAGAAATAAGGCTAACAGGAAATGCTGCATCTCTGCTGAGAACGTGGCCAACATATTGTTCATGCGCAAGAGTCACTGGAAATATGTTAAGAACCATCGTGCCAACAAAAGCAAAGGATGAGAAACAAAGACAAAACTGTAGAAATTGACTGAACTGACTTGGATTTCTCTTGACGACGTCTTTTGGAGATTTCTCCGAATCTTTAAATTAAAATAAAAAATATTCAAGACAACGTCAAATATAAACGCACATAACTTTTTATGCAAATGTGGCACAAACGCAATTCTTGCAAAATATGAAAGAGAACATTCAGATCCATAGACTTTTGCTATTTCTTAGTTTTGTCCCATCGATTTTAATGATTATCCATTGTAATAAGTGTTCTCGAGGCTATACGCCTATTAGAATCGGTAATTAACCATTAAAACCCATCGGCCAAAACTTAGAAATAGCATCAATCGATAGATCTGAACGTGTTCTTCCTTATTCTACCAGAATTTTGATTGTGAAACACAAAAATTATGTGCTTTATTTGACGTCTTTTAAATGCGTGACATTAAGTATTTTCGACCTGCCATCAATAAAATCGATGGGCCAAAATTTACTGGTGGTACCTTTCGAAATATTTGATCATTTGCTATCCGATTACGTGAAGGTTTTGATTGTAAATACTTTCTTTAAAAAGTTATTTATATAATTAGGTATTGGGCATCAATTACTACCAACAATTTGGGTTTCGTTTTTTTCTCTTGTGTTACACCAAGGACGAACTAGAGAATGATCTTCACAAAGCTGTTAAAATTATAGTTCTATGATTATGAGGACGCCTTAAATTTTCAAATTTTGTTGCTAACTTCTCGCCAGTGAATAATTTTATTTTTAATTTTTTTCATTAAGTTGAGGAAACTGGACCAGGGGTATATAATCAACTCACATAGAAGACTTTTAATTTAATTAATTTTAATTCAATTTAAAAGAAAAATCATTACATGACGTTAAATGTTTGCTTGAAACTTTCAAATTTACATCTCATTTAAATCGAGCTAAATACAATTACGTATAAGAATTAGTTCGAAGAACTTTTGGTGTGCATCCTTCACAGTGATAAACTTTTATATCTCTCAATTAAAAGTGTCTTCTTTTTATGCTCAACTTCGAACTTATGAAAGTAACTTCCCATCGTTTAATGGACATTACACAAGTAAATATCTGGAGTTAATTCAATTAACTCCTTCCTGGTGTTTCCATCCATTTCTGTGGTTAAAATAAACGGAGTTAGGACATTTACACTTTAAAAAGTGTTAATGTTATCTCCAAATGTGGCACTTTAATCCTTGAGGTAGTTATTCTGTTTTTTATATCCTTAAAGGAGTTAGTATTAACCAGAAAATGAAAAAATCTTTACTGTTGGGGCAGTCACTTGTATCTTAACTTATATTTTCACTACTACAAAGGGAGGGGTGCATTTTTTTTTTAATATTGCATCTTTTGTGTGGAAATAACTGAATTCCTTATTGCACTAGCATATTAAGCTTATCTGGAGGAAGTGGAACAAAGATGTTCATAGGCCTTGCCAACATTCCCCGGTAAATGAAGCTTGTATCATCTACAGTGTCCTTACTATTTTGTCCTATTTTTTGTTGCTATTACTTTAATGTGCAAATAAAATGACGGTTCCATTCTAAAGCAAACATTCAGCGCAGATTGGTAGGCATATAATAGTCATGATTTGTAATGAGGACGTCAACAATCCCTTCCCTTATGCATCAGAATTTACCAATAGACGAAAAGTAAATATATGAACTAACACCTTAGGATAACATAAATTACTAGGATAATTTATCCCAGAAATTTTTATGTGTGTATAAAATATTATACAAAAAAAAATGAGAATACTTCCATGCACTAGTGCAATTTTATAATTTCGAGGCGAGACGAAAATTTTCAAAGGGTTTTTTTTATTACAGTGTTTTCCTTTGAGAGGAATTTGACGGACAAGTTAATTGAGCTTTGCAAAATCATTTCCAGCTTAGAGCTTACACCTCATCCAACTAGAAACGTCAGGAGTTTAAAATTAATTCCTTAGATTAACTTTTACGCATTTAAACCTAATTTTAAGTTTAGCAGAAGAATGAGTGACTTTTATTTACCGACTATGAGGTCGACCAACGACGGATATAAATTTAATATAATTTTTAAACCGTTCGAAGTCACGTTCGTTACCTACTATAAAAAGCCGAAAGAAGAAAATAAAATCCGCCGAGCTCCATAGGAACTACCATTCGGATTTCGTAATGCAGTATTAGACCCCAAGCTTTTATCTTTAAACGTGCAATTTTCAAACCCAGGCTCGTTGAGCTTGCAATCTGTACCGTAAGATCAAATGCATGTTGAGCACAATGGTCGGAGACAACGCTGGAAATTTTATTAAATTTGTGGAAATTCTGAAATTTAATAATATTGAGTATTAGATCTCCATTTTGGGGAGTAATGGTCTGGCTTCGCTGAATGAAAATGTGCAGCTTGAGCGGTTTCTGATATTTACGAGACAATATTTTGCATTATGTCAAATTTTTGTTTTGTTTTAAAACTAAATTAAATTAAATTAAAAAATATGTAGATTATAAAAATCATGCAAGTTCTGCTAATAAGTAAATGTAAACTTCCTTCGTTGCAATTTATAAGATTTTAAGTGTGTCAGGTTTATTTATTCTAACTAAAGTATACGACATTGCATTGGCTAAAAGCCAAAGTAGAAAGAAAAGCGAATTTTATGGTATTAGAAGTCGTCCATTAATTTTTTCGGGCCTGTTATTTGTACTCAGCCGGGCATTAACATTCGACACTGTTCCGGGAAAACTTTGAGAAAAAATGAAAAATCGAACGCGCTTCGACTTTTGCCTGTCCGTTTTCTAAGGAACTTATTTGTATTCCTTCAGAAAATCTAGATATAACAATAAATACTTCGCGGTTGAATGCGCGAGTCTCATAACTCAGTCCAACGGCTTTCACAGTTTCCTCCTTTTTTTAGGGATTAATCTTGTTTAGCAAATTATGGTGATTTTTTATTTAGGTACTGCGAGAAATATCGTCCTCCTTGGAAAGGGACGTAAAAGATGACACCAAACGATTCCCTTGAAGATACCAACAAGTGGATCGGTGCTAACTTAGTCGTAAAGTGCATCCCTTTATACTTCGAATAACTCCAAGAATCGATACGGATCAATTATTCAATGGTAAGATTGTTATAGAATTATTCAGGCATAGTTGACACTTTATGTGGATAAGGTTTCCCTTAGAATACAGATTATTTTTGTATTATTCTAGAAACTATTATAATTAAAAATTGAATAACACAAAAGTAGCTGGCACCCTTTTCTGGCCTAATGCAATTTTAATGCAGTTAACACAAATTTTCCATTAAATAAATAAATTATGTAACAAATTTCAAATTATTTTTTCATTGACCGAATGAAAGAACCATAATAATTAAAGCTGACGTAAAGTATATTAATTGGTGTCTTTCACCCCTAAAAGCTATTCGACTTTCCTTGATAAAGACTTAGATCCCTTTTATCCGGTGGCAATGTAATTATGATATTGTGGTTATGTTGGCAAATATAATTGGATTCCAAGAACTTGGGCCGGGAGTTTAGAATATGCCGGCAATCCCATACATGCTTTATAACTTAATATTAGGAGATGGATTTCCCTGCAAAGTGACTAACAAACTAACAACAGCTAATAATGCTTAATTATGTCTTTCATGGCGCTTTAAAACAGATCCCGCGTGCATTTTTAAAGAAGCTATTAAAACATAATTGCTATTAGATTACTTTCTGTGGTGAAACTATTTTGCGAGTGTTACTTTTGATTTATATTTTATGAGGTACGAGCCATTTATAAGTAGTACGTAAGGACGCTATTATTTAAATTTGATTTCGAAATATATTTATATACAGGGTGTAATCGATTAAGTTTCACCTATTCATAAGTTATTTATCATACGAGAACGCATCGTAATAATTAATAAAGAGAGAATTTTTCATTAGCCTCTCAATTTCATAAGTCGCAAGCCAAAAACTGTTTACTGCAAAAATGTTTACGCCAAACAAATTACTTTTAATGAACACGCTCTGATATTTCATGAATTTATAAATAATTCGCGCCAACTTATAAAAAGAACGAAGCGCGCGGTTTTATAATTTCATTTATAAAATGTGCATTAACGATGCAAAGCGAGCAATTTGTGGCGAGATCCAAGGGTTAGATAAAAATGTAAGTAAAAGTAATACTAAGCGTTAATAACGAAATTAATTAATTCGGAACAAAAAGTGCTGTCTGGTAGTTTCACTGTTCGAATACACCATCAAATAAAATTGAATTAACTGATTTTTTCCTCCTTTTTTTGGAAAGCGAACTTCAAACCCCCGTCCGAGGGTGAAATGAAAAGCCGGAGTTGAAAACCCGGTGTATCTCAACTGTTTAGCTGTAAATATTAATTAGATGCCGAAACCACGTGAAGTTTACGCTTTGTAAATACGAAAGCAGTGGAAACTCTATGGTAACCGCGAATTATAAATGTCATTAAGCTCGTAGAACATAAAATAATATGCTTCTTCGTCTTTTCCTAGCTTTGAAACTTTTTTTCCAATCGAATATTAAGAGGTCAATCCATTATTAGCACAGTTTTAATTCTTCTAATTTCCTAAACAAACATAAATCAGTTCGATAAATATCCTTTCAAAAAGTTCACTCGATGATTGCTTTCTTTATGTAGATACTTGCGATATACAAAAGAGTTCGTGAAAGATTTTTTGTAAGAAATGTTTCTATTGTGCTTCAGAAAATGCCTTTCACTAAGAAAACGTTCAGTCTGAAGTATTTTTTTGTCCTTAAACAAGAAAACGCTGCAAAATAACAAAAAACACCATTTTAAACAGTTTTTACTTAACTTCTTCATCTAATATTTCGATATTACATAAAAATTTGATTTACAAACATACAACATGTACAAATAAAAAAGAATTCAATAAATTTGAATGAATCGTCAGCCACTCTAGACAATTGCATTTCAAATCTTTCACCACAACAGCTTTCAGTAACGGATTTCCAAATATCTCTAAGTCAATTATTATAAAATCATCCACAGTTTCAATTGAAAAACATTCGCCCGGTTGGAATCAAGCTCGCAACTTTCTTTGGCCGGAACACAGTGCACTGCCAATTGTGCAGAGTAATTGGAATGCAACTGAGAGCCATATGTTTTTGTCGGCTGATGCATATTGGAAAAGCTTGCAATCCCGAAGCAACGCCACTCATGTCCAAATTGAATTGTGTTACCAGAGACAGTAAAGTAGAATTTAGTTGCAAAAAAATTAAATCAAGGGAGAAGTCACTTCTGATTTAATTCCCGGTAGTTTTCAGCTTGAACAGAGTTCAAAAATTTAAAAAAGAACATTTTGCTATGTTATTCTAGTTTTGAAGATTAAATTTTATTGTCAAAATATTTTTATACTTGTGGTTTTGATGTTTGATTACTTAATGAATTATATAATTTGATTTGAAAAACGAAACGAACGTTTGAAAAAAGAAGATTTATGCAGAGCAGGTGAAATTAGATATGAAATTTTATCTTATTATATAAATAAGGTGGTGCTTTAAGCAGCATCATTTTTTGACAAAGCACGAGACATTGCAGCTTTCTTCGGTTATACATGTTCAACCATTTAGCATCTTTCAGTTTGTGGCTTTTTTAAGCAGTATATGTACCGCAAGCATGAATTTTGAATCACTTGAATTCTGTTGGAAGTAATAAGATCTAATGCAGAATGGTGAACTTGAGCACAATAAGAAAAGTGAGAGAGAACGAAGACTTCACAAAACTGTTTTTTTTTTTAAGTTAATAGACAGGTCACGTCTGTGTGGATAGAACTTTTTGAGGTCCATGTAAGCAAGTCGAATATAATTAGAAATTTGATTTCTGAAACGTAAGGTGCCGTCTAAAATTAACCCAAGTCTTTTTGCAGTTTGCACATGAGGGATATGAACAATATTAACAATAATACTGAACAGTGGTTGAATTTATTACCAAACAGTAGGAGAGCCGATTTTTCAGGATTCAATTTCGGTAAATGCTCAGTAGATGCTTGAAAGATACAGGGTATTTCGTAACTTCAAGAAAATAAATTAAACAATGAAAGTTTGCATGAAAATGAATAGAATGAACCATATTTTGTTGAACAAAGTGTTATGAAATTTTCGAGAAAATAAATAATTTTGTCGAACGGGTAAACCGTTTCAACGTCTCTGGCTTAAGTTTATGATGTTTACGAAGAATACGAGTGATGTAATTTTTTGTTAGTCATCGCCGGCCGGGCCGGGTAGTTTGAAGGTGTAAGTTGAGGTGGTTGCATGGAAATTTACTGAAAAAATGGCAGAATTTACAAATAGTGAGATTGTTGACATGACGCATTCTTCGCGAACAATAATTACATCCGTACCACATCCTGATATTACCTTGTAAACAAATAACGCACTACTCGATTTAATTTGTTAAAATATTGAAAAAATAAATGAAATGAATGTTAATATTAATTAGTTTCCATTACAACATTGAATGACGTAGATATTCAGAAAAAAAATGCATTCAATGCTTAATACTTCTTTGAGTGAATACATGTTAATCAACACGATCCTTTGAAATCCTTTCTAATAATACTTTTAGACTCTGACCTCTAGTGAATTAATTATTATCTATTTTTTTATTTATTATTAGATGTGATTCATGATTTCTGTTTTAATTTAAACACTTAAGTTAATTAATTAAGAAAATAAATTATTATATAAGAATTATTTTGTGAAAAATTTGGATTTCTATTACTTCAATACTAACAAAAAAATGGATTGTGAATGTTTCATTATTATTTTTTTATTGCGTAGATATCACGAACTGCTAATCTTCGTATTTTTTGTACGAATGTCATAAATGATCAACGTTTATTGTATTATATTCGCTCTCTCACTTATAGTAAACTTTGCTCAGCCGGGGCATTTAATCACATCCAGTGCTTCTCGTACGTTTTTTGTAAAAAGTAAACTTGGATTTCTCTGAAATTATTACAGAAATTTGCCATTTACATATTGCTATGTTATTTTGAATTTAGATTTTGATTTAATGATATTAATAAGTTTTACTTTTTTTGTTTACATTGTAAATGATTTTACTTTGATATTTTGTTTGAACATCAAATCATTTTCGAATATCAAGGGTAGAATTGTAATTCCAAGGTATTTCGACACAAATATGATTAACACTAAAACATAAATTTTGTTACAAGTACAATATGACATGGGTATCAACGAATACATTGAAAAACAGCTAACCGAAACCACAAAGTCAATTTTGAAGCAGTTCGATGTGCAGAAACCTGTAGGACATGCTGTACATTAAGGGCATCGTCAAAGCCAAAGCAGGATGACACATCGAGGGCTAAATTGACCATCGTCAACAACAGGTCTACAAGCATCGACACCAAAAGATGCAAGCCAGATTATGAACGAACCCAGACATGTACGGAATTAATTGTTTGATGACTGTAATGAAAATAATTTTAGCAACAATTTTAAACGTTACACAAATCAGTTGGAACAACATTAAGAAAGTCATTTTTTTGGATCGAACTAATTTCGCATTTCAGTAAAAAATTGTTATTCCAAAACAAACAATTATTCCATTTCAGATTTTAGTTTATAAATCATTCCGTTAAACAAAATCAAATCATTATTGTTGCAAAACAGAATTTGTTAATAAAACCATATAGTTGAAAATAGACAATTTTATTTAAACAGAAGTTCATTCATAAACAAAAGAGCAGGTGGTTTTAAATAATTGCAAAGGACCCCATAATTGTTATAAACAAATAAGAAAAGGTTTTACATCCTGAACCTAAGAACAGTTTCATGTTAATATTTATATATGCGTTATTGATTAACAACAAATGGCGCCCATAACAATTTAACAATAAACAATAACGTAGCAATATGAAATAACTTCTTCGCTTTTTCCCTTGTGCATCAATAGTGGTTGCAGTAAGTGAAATTTATTCGATTACACACTGTATGTAAGCATCGCATGCTTTATTTTTAAATCTCCGAAAAACTTTCTCATTAAACAATAGTTACTAATGAAAATTTAATCAAACTTGTTACAGCTTTAGATTTTTGAGAGAGCGGAAACGTCAGTCGCTCTTGCACTAACAAAACAAGTATTTAATACCGTAACAAGATTTTATTTTAAAAGCCCCTGCGAATCTGATTAAACGTTCGCGGCAGCTGAGAGTACTGTGAGCACGGAAAAATCCGGTTATTTGAAAATCATTTTGCGGCCGGCAAATTGATGCGGGGCGATCTTTTTTTATGACAAAGAACGACCGGAGTTTGCAGCGCTTTTATTTCGAAAAAAAAAAGAAAAATGAAAAACATGAAAACGTTCGGAGGTCGAACCTGTATCATTTTAATTGGGTTTCGTAATTATAAACTTGAAAAAATCTTGAAAAACGCAACACGTTACTTTAAGTAGAAGTTTACTTTGTTAAATTTTATTCTGGTTAATTGTTTTGATAACTAAATATCATTGCGGAGTGCAACACAAAGGTAAAGTAACTTTGTAAACTTTTGCTACTCCGACTAATACATTGTAATTACCAGGAGGATTCAGCACTTTAAACGTCCTTATATTTTCACGCTTATATGAAATTATATTCGCGAGGAAAATGTAGCGTTACAGTAAGTGAAACTTATTCGATTACACACTATATATTTTAATGTTATAAATAAATTAGTAAACATCGGAAAAAAGTCGTAATTTCATTTTAACGTAACTTTTTATTTTAACGCAATGACTTTTGTGTTGAAGTTTGTGATTGGTTACTTTTCTTCGTCTTTCCAGAATAACACCCACATGTGTGAATGCGACTGCCATTTAATATGCGCATTCAAATATGAAAAGCTCTTTTCATTTAGCACTTTTACAGCTTTTAATTTCGAATGAAGTCGCTCTCGTTGGAAACGACGACATACGGTTCGACAATACCGCCGATCGTAACGTCACTGAAAATATACGACGATAATTCTAGTACAACTCTGCGACGCCGTAAAACGATCATGAGTGGAAAAGAAAAAGAACAAAGGCCTGCAGGTTGCATCAAGGGTAAATTTTATGAAACCGTCTTGCTCCGTGATACTTTTACAAGATGTTAGGTTAAAGTATTCATAAAGTTAGCCATGTATGTCTATAATATGTACATACGAAGAGACCTACTTTGTATATTGAGGTTTTAAAAAATAACAGAAATAAATTCTTCTGGTAAGTTGGTTATGATAAAAATCTTAGTGGCTTACCTTTTATGCAGATACTCGCCAGCAAACCAATCACAAAGCTGACACAAACCATTTTACACAGTCCTTCCATCACGAATCGTTTATTAAAAACAGTTCAAACATAAATTGTTTTTACGCGTTCCGACTTTAAATGGGTCTATTATTAATTCGCATAAACAAATAAGTCATCCATTTAACCTCAGCTGGAATCAAAACTAATGTGGGTGAACTGGGTGAACACTCTCTCTAGTCAGACATATTGCGAGTTGAGTCCGAAGACTAGTAGATATCTGAAAAGAAAAATAATTAAAGTTTCACAGATGGATCAGAATGCTTGCAGAGATACTCATTGCTCGGAGGACACAGTCAAACGGAATTATCACTCATCTTTGCTAACATGTGCGCTCGTTTATACCAGACCTAGCAGCGATGATAAATTTAATGTGAACATAAAGTATTTACAAACACGAAATGAATCGGCCACATTTCTAGATAAAAAGCAAAGGAAATAACGAAATTATTAGATTTAATAAACGAATTTAATATAAGCTGGGAGAGGTAGGATTCGCCCAGATGTTTTTCATTACTCGTTTGTGATAAGCTCCAGAGTTTATCGTGGATGTAGTAGTCCTAGTTGATTCTAAATTGCTTCCGTCTCCGTCGACTATTGCCATTGCTGCTGTCACAATAGCGTTTTGTATAATTGTAAAATATTGCAGCACCGCGGCGACGTCTCATACAATTACGCCCGTCGGAATTATTTTTTAATATACGAACCAAAGGAGTTAATAATTTTTAAAAAGATTTAATATTTTTAATTCCTTCCACCTCAATTAAATTATTATTAATTAAACGATTCAATTAGGTTGAACTATTAACGAGAAGTTATCATGATGAAGGAATTTGTAATCAGTTTTTTAGAAACGCCTTGACCTCGATTACAAACAAGGTCAAACCATAAGAGAAGGCTTCATGAAACCGTCAAGAGCAAACTAAAAACTACATTTTATGTCCCCCTATTTAACACTAATTTATTATTAATTACTGAGTATTTATTTTCTCTTATTTATCTTTAAGGGTATTTCATTCCTCCCTCGGAAAAGGTTTGATCGTAAGATGTGTGATTTTTTTGTCTTGTACGAGTCTTGTCGACTTCATCAATTTCTTAGCTCTTAGAACTTTTCGTTTTGTTTGAAGCTCCAGTAATTCCGGATGCAAATAAATTAAATTAATTAAATTCATTCAATTGACGTCCAACGTGGGGCGCGGGTATAAACTCTATTGTTTTAATTTGAAGGAAAATTACTCCGGATGTTTTCAGAAAATATTTAAATAGTTTATTGACGTAATTGTCCGCGTTAGCATCTAACTGTATCCAATATAAATAAATATTGTATGTACTTATAAATGAAATAACAAAAATATTGGACTCTTAGGCATACGGAACTTTATCTAAATATACACTGATAAAAGTTTTGTGTAAATTTACTACGATTATAACTAATTTGGAAAGTATATCTTATCTATATTTATATCTATTTACGTACACTACATACTTATGGAGCTTTTTATGGATTGATATCAGAGCTTTCATCTGGCTTGTGTTTACTTGAAGTTCATAACCAGGTCATAGTAGCAGTACATTTTTTCCATCGATTTATTGCCCTACAAATACAACTTACATTTGCCTGGTAAAGTGTTAGAACAAAAGAAAAACATTCCGTAAAAGGCTGAAAACTTTACACAATAAAAATTTACTAAACAATAAACTTCTTCGCAATAAGTTATTTAAAGTTACAAATTTAAACAGCGAGAGTTAGTACTTAGGTAGGACTGTTTATATTAGCGAAAAGTTTCGAATTGGGAGCTAGCAAAAAAAATTGGCCATCAAAAGCTCTAAACAAGTTACAAATTGTGTTTACAGCCGGACACTTTCCGCAAAAAGAACACTGCGAAAGTTATGAAGTCTTAAAGTCTATGGCTGCTACTGTGCAGTTCGTGACGAATTAAACTAAATCGCCTACGGCGGCGGCAATTTCACGTGCTAATTTCCTTTTATTTGTGTCGCAGTAAATGTTTGATATTTGTGCAGCTTCGTATTGTCACCAAACATAAATGTAATAAATTTCTTCAAACATGAACGCACACGCGGAAACAATATTGATCTAGCATTGGTATTATGGAACATTCGCCTTTATGTAAGGCATCATGTATGAAGTAACTCAGTTTAACACATCCTAATTTTTTTCCCTTTACATATCAAAGCTCACAGATATGGTTATCCTGTACTAGAATGGAGTTTTACATCAGGTACAACATCCAATCTAAGCGGGGCATCCCCTACAGGATATAATGGATTAAGTTTTACATATTAAAATTGTTCTTCATTACATTACAGAATTTAATCTGCAAATGTCTATGGTCTAGTTCAAAACACCTCGTAAAACAATAAAGCTCCAGCAAAATTTAACGTAATTGGATCAAAGTCGTCCATATGCAATTCGATAACGGAAAAAGCTTCTAAATATCCACTCGCACTGATCATTGAATTAATTAATTATAACCCAATTTTACGTATTGTTAATACAGCATATTTATATCATGATATTCCACAGTTTGTAAATAAATAACACACTATGTGATTTAATTTGTAAATTTTTTTAATACTGTTCACATATGTACATACATACTATAAAGTAAATTGCACTCTTATAGAGTTGAAGAAATTGCCAATTAACGTTTTTCCTTGCAAATAAATTTGACGTGTGCTTACACATTTGTTATATGCCAAGAACACTTCTATTTTCGCAGGGATATTTCATTTTGTAATTTCCCAGAAATTACAGACTCAAGCTTGGTATTATAAAACAAGTTAGCTTCAACTATCGGACTATTACCATGGTAACGATTGTGAACACAATAAGCTGAACGCAATTGTTGTTATTGCAATGGTAACAATTATGATCACAATTGTTGTTATAGCAATAAACTGGGGGTTAAAGTTAACTTGTATTTATAATACCGGACCCTAATCCAATAAATTTATTTAGAAAATTAAATTTTCCTCAAGTTAATTAAAGTAGATTCTTGTCCGGTGAAAATTGTATAATAAATTATTTTAAACGGATACTTAAAATTGGCACTATCGCTCTAGCTTTGACGAAGCTATCAATCGATATCATATCATTTTTATTTTGCAGCATAAGAAAAAAAACATTTTTGCTACAAACGTCAAGTAAACTCTTAACTCAAATCAGTCATTGTAAAAAAACACAGAAAAACAATCAATGTAAAGAAACTACAAAAACAACAGTTATGGCACTTATAGGACAAACTTACTTAATTGGACAAACATAATGAGTTAACACAGATGGCATACAGAATTTAAATGTAACAGGTAGAACAGGTTATGTTTTAAAATTAAAATTAAGATCCAAGAATTCCCTGTAATTATAAAACACATTTTCTAGTAAGAACCATTTAACCCATCGTTCGAATTTTTTTCCAGTCATTTGTTTAGCATTGACGGGGAGTTTATTGAAAAACTTCACACCTAGAAGATTTGGACCCCTTTGTGTTCTATTAATCCGATGGTAAGGTATACTGATGTCTTCTTGATTCCTCGTGTTGTAACTATGAAGTTCGTGGTTGTGGGAATATTTTTTGGGGTTCCTGTTTATGTGTTGCAAACACAGACGGCATGGTAAGTATTCGATGTTTTTTGAAAATAGACCAGCAGGTTTCATAGCGTGACGTTCCTTCTAGAACCCTAAAAGCTTCTTTCTGTTGCAGAAAGATTTTTCTCATTTCTGAAGAGTTCCCCCACAATAATATTCCATGACTAGCTCGGGAGTGGAAATTTAGTTGTTCTTGCAGCTCGGTAGGAAGCACTGTACTGTTGCTAGTTGTTTTTGTAGAACAGCAATGTGTTTTTCCTACGTCAAGCGATTATCTAAATATAATCATAGATATTTTAGATTATGTTTGTCGGGCCTATTACAGACTGATCATTATACATTGTCCAGAAAAAACTACTTTTCTTGCGTACATCAAACCTTAGTTCCTCTCGGATGTTAGCCACATTATTTGACACTTGTGTTTGATAGTCCTACTTTTATTAGTTTACGAATTTTCTATATTAATTTTCCGAAAATAGTCTTTTTCAAAACCGCGTAGCATATTATTATTTCAGAATCTGTCGGGTGTTTTTGTAAGTAAATTTTATGCAAAAACGGATTAAAAACATGTAGGTAAAGTAGATAACTTCACTGCATACATGACAATGGATGAAAATTTTGATATCACGTCCATGGAAAGCAGTTTTTTTGGACAATGTATAATGATCTCTCTGTACTTGTTGTCAGTAGCAGTCGCTGTATTTCCTTATCGTTCAATTTTAATGAATTACCAATGAACCATTTCGCCTCTAGCATCACTTCTTCTGTTTTTATTTTTATTGCCGTTTGTTTAGCTTCGGAGATTAAGAAGGACGTATCGTCTGCGAATGAGCACATGTTGCGTGTTTGTACGTTATCAGGTAGATCATTTATATAGATCAGGAATAATATCGGTCCCAAAATGGAACCTTGAGGAACTCCTCGCTTACTGCTACGTTGATCAGAATACTTTCCATTCCAATGAACACACTGCTTTCTTTCTCGTAAATAATCCTCTAGCAATTCGAAACATTGGCCTCGGATACCATAATGGTTTAATTTGAGGAGAAGTATGTCATGGTCTACGCAATCAAAAGCCTTACCTAAGTGACAACATAACAGTTCTACCTCATTTCCTTTATCAAAGGCTGCCGTAATGACTTATAAGACCTCTGATAAAGCGGTTGTCGTTGATTTTCCCTTTCGATATCCATGTTGTGAATGACTGAATAAGTTATGGTTTTCAACAGCCTTCTTTTTACTACAGATTCTAAAATCTTGGGGACATGACTGGCAGTACTGAAATAGGTCTAAACTTCTCCATCTTGAGAAGACATCCACCTTTGTGTATTGGAACCACTTTGGCTACCTTCATTTCACTAGGAAATATTCCCAACGTGAGACAGTTATTTAAGATCACGCTTAGTGAGTTGACAATATGTACCGCGACTTGTTTTAATAGCGACACAGATAGTCCATATATGTCTGTTGTGGATTTATTTTTTAATTTATTTACAATATTTAGAATTTCATTGGGTTCTACTGGCTTCAAAAATATGGAAGATTGTGCGTATCCTGTGTTGGACCTTCTATGGATTTCACTATGATATCACCTACGGTAGTGAAGTGTTCCATTAAACATAGCGGCTGTAATCTCATCCCCTTCCAGAGTTTTTAATTTATTGTCTCCGCGCACTTCATTTTTTATTACTGACCAAACTGCTTCACTCTTGTTGTCTGACATTCCTATATATTGGAAATATGATGTTCGTTTAATTTCTAAACTCGTTTCTCAATGATTTATAAATACAAGCGCTTTCTTTTGTCTTCATACTCTTATCTAGGGTATTTTTCATGGTCTTCCTCTTTACTACTTCCATCCACTTTTTATCTTCTTCTCGTTATTATTAGTTACTTTGTATTATAACATTGAGCGACTTGCATACTCAGAAAAGAAAATGCATTAAAGACATACAATGCATTTACTTCTTTAAATTAATATATGTTATAAAGTAATAAAATCATAAATGAAACGACCATGAGTATCTGTGTGATTTTTTTTTTTGATAATACTTTTAGAATGTGAGCTCCGTTGAATTAATTCTTACCTAATTTTTTTACTTATTGTTAGGTATGATTCATAATTACTGTTTTAATTTAATTCCTTAAGTTAATTAATTAAGGAAAAGGATTAATATTATTTTGTAAGAATTATTTAGTGAAAAATCTGCATTTCTATTAACTAAATATTAATAAAAAGTAAATGTTCCATCATTTTTTTTATTACTTACGTATCTGTAACTGTTAATTTTCGTATTCTTTGGTACTAAAGTCATAAATGACGTGCCTCAACTTTTATTGGGGAATTTAAATCACATCCAGTGCTTCTCAGACTTTTTTTTTTTCGTAAAAGGTAAACCTAGATTATTCCGTTATTATTATGATTATTATTATTGACCTTTGCCCCATACGTGTGTCATGACTTCGTTTATTATTTATTTAATATTAATTAATTAATTAAGGATATAAATTAATATTATTTATGTAGGAATTATTTTGTGAAGAATTTGCATTTCTATTATTTAAATGTTAATAGAGAATTAGATAGTAAATGTTTTATATTTATTTTTTATTGCTTACGTATCACTAAGTGCTAATCCCCATATTCTTTCGCACGAAAGTCATAAATGACCTGCCTCAACGCTCTTGCTCTCACTTATTGCACGTAATAGTAAATTTTGCGCGTTTAAATCACATCCATTGGTTCACAAATATTTTTTTGTGAAAAGTATTGAGTTATGATTGCCCCATACATATGTTATAGCTTCGTTTTTTTTCTTGTGCATTAATAGTGGTTACTGTCAATTGATTATACATTGTATATTACTTGAAACAATCAAAAAATGAATCTAATATTTGACCAAGTTTAATTAAATTAAATATTTAATAAAATTCGAACAATTTCATTTCCAGCAAAATAAATGTTTGAAAGTTTTAAATTTTTTAAAGAGAAATCAAGTTCTAGCCCGTGCCATGCTCATCAATAATGTTTTACTGTTTAAAAATTGAGAGGTTTTTCCAGAGAAGTTTGCAAGAAGTGCCTTCAAATATTTAATGGGTATCGAAATTTGAATTTAAGAAGTTGTTGGCCATATACTGTGTTGTATTTACGTATGTACATTACGTCGGTTACCTTTTAAATAAAGAAAAAATACAATTTGTATTTGTTATTCCCTTTTCATTTACAACACACTCTTTACTTACTACTTAATTCATGTTTTGAATGCAGTACTAAAAATGTATTTAAATGTTTTCAAACATTGTTACGTTTTAGCCGATGATGATTTCATTTTACTCTGGTTACGCCATGTACCTTCTCCATTATTCCAGTGAGTATCGAATCGAGCGATAGATGCTTTTTAGTTGTTTACTGGAAATTTCAAGAAAGTGAGTATCTCTACTCTACAGGGTCTTTCTAAACCTCCATCTTTGACCAAAACTGTAAGTTCGTCATTATATTAGAAATTTATTTTCCAAATCTCAATGGTCTTATTAAAAAATTAAAAAGTAACCTGCTTTGAACTAGCCGACTTCGGAACTAGAAATTATTACGTAATAATGAATTGCAATTGTCATAATTTGTAATTGTCGTAATTTGTAATTGTTGTAATTTGTGGTAAGAACGTCTGCACCTAGTCAATCGAAAACGTCGCATTTTTTTATGAAAGATGAACTTAACATACACATCTCGGCGCATTCGTTTAATAAAAATCAGTTCTTCGTCCTGTCACTCAGCTAAGACATTTAAACCATTTAAATCGCCGACCAGTGTTACTTAAACATTTTTTGTAAAAATGAAAACTAATTTTTTTGCATTTTCTCTATTGTTATGTAATAAAAATTGCTTCATTTCTTGAGTGCTATTTATGGTTTCATTTAAAGAAACAGGCTGTATAGGCGAGGACCTGGACGCTATTTGAGTCATTAATATTCCGAAAGCGATACGTGTGAATGCAGCGATATATAAAATGTTTAAGTTATATAAGTGTTATTTGTTAGACAAGTGTTGCAGCTCGTTATTCTTGTGTTTTTATTGTTTTAAGCGATTTTGGCAATAAAGCGAACCCAGAATACGTAACAATATATTTAATGATCTTGAAAAGTTTTTTATTTCTTCATATTGATAACTATTACTCTAAAGGCCGTTTTAACTATTTGGTTCTATCTCTTAAACAATATAATTTGTGCATTGAATTATATCAAAATTAAATTGAATTAAAAACTGTCTGGGAAAATAGAATTTCTTCTATCTCTAAACCATAACTGTTAGTCCAAAAATTACTTGTTCTAATTTTTTATTGTAATTACCGAACCAAAGAAATTGGGTTTCGAATGAAATTTAAGCGGCAAATATTCTGATAAAAATAGGCAATCACGTGAAAACAAAATTACAGCTGGAAGTTAATGACGTTCCCTTGATTATTATAAAACACGTTTCTGTAACGCGTTTAAATCCATTTCTGCAACTATGCTTATCAACTTCAATAGAGAAAATAATAATTTGTAGACGCCTAGAGGCTGTTCCATATATCTCTCGACAAAAGCACAAGAAGCTTTGAATCGCGTAAAAACATTAGAAGTTTCAAGCTTCATCAGTCTCATTTAACCCGTAGCTAATATTTGATTTAAAAAAAATAAAAATCAGTACAAATTTTAAATGTTACTCAAAGTTTTTAAATTACAGGGTCCATATTGCAAATATTCGTAATACACGATTCTACTTTTACTTATATTTACATTTTATTCTTTTTAAGTGTGAGGTAACTGGGGAAACCAGTCTGTATATTGTATTACGTTAAACTTTCGGGAACCAGAAAGAGCATTGATTTCGGTTAGATTTACAGCTTTATATAATCAATTCCATATCTTTTCTGGTGTAATTAAAACTGATTGGAATTAATGTTAGTTAAATTAATTAATTAATAAAACACGAAGTTTCAGGTTTTGGGCATTTAAAGAAAATTGCAACAAACTAACCGACAACGCAGAGTTACAGTCGAGGAGGCGATCAAACCTCATAAAAGCCTCTTTAACGGGTAAGATTTACGAACCGGAAGATACGTGAAAACTTTCTGCCCTCGCCAGGATCTCACAAATTGACTGCTCGAAATAACTCCACCACCAGTAACCTCACAACAAATAGAACCAATTCAATATTATTAAAATTATATTTAAAGTTCATTTCTAAGTTTGAAAATGTCATGCGTTCATATCTGAATGAAAACAGAAGTTTAATATTTGGTGAAAGAAATGAAGTTTAGAATTCATTGCTTCTTGTAACTATTTGTAATGGAATTGATTTTGTGTCTTCATTATTAATACATTAAATGAGAAAGAATTATTATAGAATAAGTCTAAAATATGTAAGCTCGATCAAAAGCCTACTAAAGGACGAACCAATTAAAAGAATTAAATTAAAAACAGAGCAAAGTATACAAGTACACAAGATAGAACACATTTCCAAAGAAGTGTCTTAGGAACTAATTAATAAAAAAAGGTAATTTCATTTAAATTTCATTTATGAAGAATTTGAATTAAAATCCTCGATAAACGTATACGAGTATATGTAATTAATAATACACAATCTGAAAAATAAATATTTTTTTCTAATTCTGAAAGTCTCCTCTTATTCTGAATAGTTGTTATTATAGAAATTTCTTATTTATTTTTAAAGAAGAGGAGATATTTGAATACGTCGAGAGCCACGCATCGCTTCATTTTTCTAAGTGGCCATTGAATAATAAATCACGATTTTAAAATAAACCAGATTCCACGTCAAGTTGATTACATCTCATTCATACATCAACGTCTACGAAGGTGTCTAAATATGAAAACACTCGAGAATTACGCCATTTATTCAAGTGCCTACTTTAAAGCATTAAAGACACGCGAGTAGAACTTTGCATATAAATTTCAACGGGCCCACATTCGATACACACGTTCAAAGACTTTTAAAATCTTAAAGAATGTAGTGCCGTGTACTTCATGGTTTATTACTGCTTGCTTCACTCACGTGTAATAAAACACACTGCACTTACACTTTTTACTCGCGAAACTATAAAAGCAAAGCTCCTGTTTAGTACCGAAACGAGTGCAGGTTTTATTTCAGAATCATTTTCTATTTTAAAATGTATATAAATAGGGAACGGCCAACAATTTTATTCAATAGATTGATCGGGTTTAAGCGAAATTCCCAGTCGGCAAATTCGAGACCCCCATCCAAAAACAAAAAAAAAAGATCTTTAATCACATGCTTCACAAACAGCGTTCTCGTTTTAAAATTGAAAATTCCTCGTCGACATTCGATTTTTTTAAACGACGGCCATACAAAGCTTATACTATAAAAGGTATCAGCTAACACAGAGGATGTATATTGCTTTAAAAGTTTTTTTATCATTTGAAAGTCCGTAATTAAAATTAATTTCGTAATGTCGAATTTAAATTTCTAAACTTTATAGGGAACGTGACATCACCTACTACACAACATGCTGCTGGTGACATCCCTAATACAGTCAACAACTTAATTTAAACTTGTATGTTTTGGGGAAGTCTCTGCTTACTTGAAATTTTAGGGAAAAAGTTCGCTCGAATTAGTTTAGGTTTATTCTATTGAATACTAATTGAATTTGAGCGCGTTTGCAAAAAAAAAGGTAAGATTAAATCGGGGGGATTGTTGCATTTTTGCATCCACCTATTTTAACTACGTTAAGTTAAGATGATGAAAATTGTACCATAAATTTGGGAAACGTATCCTTTTGAATATTCCTGGGTTCAATTCAAATTGGCGCGTTACTAGTACTTGGAACGCACACGAGCGCGCGATGTTTCCGCAACCGGCCCTGTAACAGCGCCCACTACGATAGAAGGACGCGGAAGAACTGCGCTCCGTGTGCCATAGCCAACTAAGGGATGCTGTACGCACGCGCCAGCCCTTATTATCTAGTCACCCCAACTCCAGAACAAATGAATATTTAAACTTGTCAAACGTCTTTCTGGAGTTACATTATCATCCTCGCGGAATAGTTCGATCGCGGGGCAATAAATTTATCATAGATTTTAATAGCCCCGTCAAGCGAGCCACCCCTTATTATGTCTCTTCCCTCGATCGGATAATTCAATTTATTACTGCGAACATCGTTAGAAAACTATCCGGTGAGCGAAAGGGGGGTAGGCAGGTAATTATTCGGGCCGAATCGCTCCGATTCGAAAACAACGTGGATTTTATGTAACCAATACTGTTCACACAAATTTTAAAGTTCTGACTAGATTCATATTTCACCGCCAAAGCCGAACCCAATTAGGGAGAACTGGGGCAATTACCCAGCCCGTTTAGCTTGCAGGATACAATATCATTTGTATGGAAGTTATATTACCTTAGCTTCTGCTTGTCTCCGGAATTTTTCGATAGTTCATGGATATTAATGTTAGGAAAGCTTGCAATTGATCAAACAATATTTTCCACCAGTATATTATACATTTAGGAAGAATAGAAGAAAAAAAAAATAGAATGAATAGACGGTGCATCATTCCTTAAACTGGAAGGTGAAGAGTTAAAGAAAATAGATAAAATGAAACAGAATGCAATAAATTGACCCCGCGAAGCGAGAAATGAAAAAAGAGATGGAAGTAAAAGTTCACATTAATGGAGGAATCACAATCATAAGCAACCACAGAAAGACAAACTCAAGAATTGAAGTATTTAGGAAGAAAGGAAGCCAAATAGAAATGGACCCTAGTAGGAATGTAAATAAAATATGGACTGCAAGGTTAAATGAAAAAAGAAATGATAAAAGAACGTTTGAAGTGATTAGGGTGGAATCAACGAAAAAGGAAGAAATGAAAGTACACACATAAAAAAGCTGGAGTTAAAGCTTTTTCATCCTCATCATTTTCTGGTGTTAGGTAAACGGAGTTAGGACGTTTAACTTTGTAAAGTGTCAATGAAGTCTTGAAAAGTTGTATCTTAATTATTGCAGTAATTATTTCAAGGAGTCAATATTATCCAGGAAGAGAGAGAGACTTAATTTTTGAGGTGGTAGTTTGTATGCCTAAAGGAATTAGTATTATCCAGAAAGTGTCAAGCATTTCTATCCTTAAAAGAGGTACTATTATCCAGAATCTTAACTTTTATTTTAATAACTAGTTAAGGAGTGCATTTCTTTTTCATATTGCATATCTTATACCTTGTTCTTTTGTGAGGAAATAATTGAATCCCTTATTCCACTAGCAAATTAAGCTTATCTGGAGGAAGTGAAAAAAAGATGTTCACAAGGCCTTGCCAATATTCCCCGGTGAATAAAGCTTGTACCATCTATGGTGTCATTTGTTATTATAAAACTATTTTTGACCCACTTTTTGTTGTTATTATATTTAATGCGTAAATAAAATAACCGTTCAATTCTAAACCAAGTGTTGGTAGGCCTACGCTACTCATAACTTGTAATGAGAACATCAATCCCTTCCTTCCTACATCAGAAGTTTACTAATAGACGAAAAGTATATAAGTGTGAACTAACGTCTTTAGGATAGCAGTTTTACTTTTTTGGATTTTACTATTTAGTATAACTTATCTCCTACTTATTGAATTAACGAATTATGGCTAATATGTTTACATTACGGTGTTAAACAGGAGTTGAGATTATCCTTGTTGGAGTATTATTTCATCTTTTCTAACACTTATTTTTAGATGCATCGGGAAAAGAACAATAACTCTAAATTTGTTAAGTATTACAGCTTTTCTGGTAAAACTTTATCTATATTGTAACACGATAAGGAGGATAACACTTTATCCCAGAAATTTTCATGTATTCATGTAAATAAAAATTCATCCTTGTTCTCTATCGGAATTCAATGGTTATTAAAGCTGAACTGAAACATAAAATATTAATTATTCTTGATGGAATAATCTAACCATTTTGTATGATCGAAAGGAAAACGAAGTGCCAAACACAAAAACAGTTATAAATAAAAACTAAGGCGGGAATATTTTACGAAGAATTCGAAAGTGTAACGCAAGCTATTACAGTTCGTATCCGTACACGCCCTCCATGTTATTTCCGGTTTTTCACTCACGTAAGCTCTAATTTTCTCTTTCCGTTCGATAATGGTAAGAATATTTTGACGGGAAAACGAACGCTAATGTACGGAGAGAGGAAGTTTAACATATCGGGGATTCCTCATAACTGAGACTGAAGAATAATAATATTAAATAGAAAATTGATAAATCAAGGAAAATAATAATAATAATAATAGTGTTTATTTTCAATAAAAAAACAGTGATAAACATCAAACTTAGAAATTGAAAAAGGTCAACATATACCTATATCTAATTAATACCAAAACTATTTTTAAGATACGTACTTAAACTCTAATAATTTAAACAAAACTGAACGAAACAAGGAAATAAGTAAAACTAAATTCTATTCATTATATAAGCTAAATTCATCTACGTTATATGGCTCTAAATCTAACAATAACTTATACAGTTCTTTTCGGAAGTTTTTGGTGCCAACTATAGATTTTATTCTAGTTGGTAGCACATTGAAAAATACCATGGCGCTATAATGTGATGCTTTTTCAGTGACGCTTAGCCTATGTATAGGCAAACTGTAATTGTTGTATCTAGTTTTGTATTGAGAAACACCGTAATGTCTTTCGAATTTATCTTCATGTCTATGAAGACAAGATTGTATGTATATTGCCGGTATGGTAAAAAGTTGTTTTTCACGAAATTTTCCTCTGCATATTTGTTGATAAGGAATGTTATACATTACTCTCAATATTCTCTTTTGGATTATAAATACTTTCTGTACATGAGGACTACCACCCCAAAAAATAATTCCATATCTAATCAGCGAACAATATGCAAAATACACCATCCGCAAGACTGAAGGATCCGTAATTGGTTTCAGTGATCGAAGTGCGAAACAGGCTTAATTTAATTTTTCACTAAATCCGAAATGTGCTCATGATAATTTAATTCTGCGTCCACCGTTAATCCTAGAATTTTTACCGATTTGCTTATCGTTAATACTTGATTCTCGAGTGGTATATATTCAGGTGGTACATTACCCGGATGATTGGTCCGAAACAGTATACATGCAGATTTAGATTCGTTCAGCCTAAGTTCGTTGTTATCAAACCATACTTTTAACTGTTTAACTGTTTGCCGTATTCTTTCATTCAATTCCATGAAATCTGGAGCCCTGAGTAATGCATTTGTGTCATCGGCATAAGTAATGGTCGTTAAATCATCTTTATTAAAGGTTCCAAGCAAGTCATTTATGTACACCACAAAGAGCGTAGGACCTAATATGCTGCCCTGTGGTACTGCAGTACTTATATTGGCATAATCAGAGTAATATTTTACTCCTTTTAATGTCGCATACGTTCGTTGACTACGGTTTGTCAAATATGATGTAAATGCAATGCATTTCCTCTGAAGCCATAACATTCTAATTTAGTCAGAAGCAATGAATGGTCAACAGAATCGAATGCTTTTGATAAATCTAATAGTAATCCACATGGAATATCATTTTTTTTTCTAAAGTTTGAATTATGGCTTCGATAAATTCAAAAATTGCAGTCTCCGTTGATCTTCCACTTATGTAACCATGCTGCGAGGAATAAATTACATTGCAAGTTTGTAGAAACTGTTTGACTCTAGTGCGCATTAAAGTTTTTATTATTTTTGCAAACGTGCTAATCATGCTTATGGGTCTATAGTTTCCGAAATTTTGGTGATTGCCTTTTTTAAATATAAGTGATACTTCAGCACACTTCAGCTCATCTGGAAAAATTCCATTCACAAATGACGAATTTATTATGTAGGACAACGGTTTCAAGTTATTCGATAACGTAGCCTTGATGACTTTGGCTGGTACCCCATCGTAACCCACTGAGCTTTTGTTTTTTAAAGAATTAATAGTATTCAGTACCTCCTTCTCTGTCACTGGATAAAGGAAAATGCTTTTATTAACCCTCGATAAATCGCAATTGATTGTATTTGACACCTTATTAGTCCAGGTTTTACCAACTGCAACAAAGTAATTATTTAATTTATTTAGCGTAGTTGAACGATCCGCTCCAGTAAGTTCTTCTATCTCAGTCAGGCGCGAGTTAATATTTATTAAGTCCTTGACGATGTTCCACGTTGTTTTGATTTTGTCATTCGAGTTAGCGATTCTGTAATTGATTTTACTTCTTTTAAAAACTATACACAGAGAAAAAAAATGCTATTTGTTAACACAACTCTAGAATTTGTAACTACAAATTGTTACTAAAATGAAGATACCTACAAGAAATAGAAAATGTTTGGTTGTAAAATAATGTTTGGAGTAAAATATTATACATATTTAAGAAAATCGTGTAACACAAATAGTAAATGTGTTACCATAAATTGTGTAAATTCATGTCATAGACAAAATGTAAACAAACATGTTGTGAAAATTGTTGAATTAAATACTATTTCATACAGAAGATTTTTCCACTTATTTGTCAAAAATTGACGAATATATAGGATAGTACTATTTAATGCAGTGTTTGGAGATCAATACAGTAAGGAATAGTAAATATTTACCCAATTGTACAAAGTATATTTTTCTAATAATAACAATAATAATATAAAATCAATATTTCTTTTCAGATGAAAATTATGAAAATTAACTAAAATTGTGAGACTGGCAATATAGAAAGTGTTAGGAAAGAGTTTATACATGTATTTCGGTCTTATTGGCCCTCATCAGAACTCTGTACCTTAAAAAATTTGGTTTATTGAAAAATTTAGAAAAACTTACCCTTTTTTAAATTTCTAAATTTCTTGTTTTTTGGGATTTTAGAAATTCAAAAAGGGGTAAGTTTTTCTAAATTTTTCAATAAACCAAATTTTTTAAGGTACAGAGTTCTGATGAGGCCCAATAGGGCCGAAATACATGTATAAACTCTTTCCCAACACTTTCTATATTGCCAGTTACACAATTTTAGTTAATTTTAATAATAATATAATAATATATTTATTGGTATTAGTCATTTATAATGAGAATGATTACCAGGTCATACTATAAAGTGTACATGTGCAACGTACTGATTACTACGCCACAGAACATTAATTATCACTCTAAAGTGCCAGAGATCTCCAAGATCAATGGTGACGGGGGGGGGGGGGTTCATGTAAGAAAAGGTTATAATAATCAATTTTTTTTTGTTTGGGGGCCACGTAGTTTTTTTCCTCTACTTTTGACTAAAATTCCACAGGTTAAAACTACGAAAATATATATAATATACGTTAAGCACAATGGGAATGAACCACAAAAAAAAAATAAATAAAAATATTTATTAAGGTAAGTATTTACCTACTGAGGTAAGTATTTACCTACTGAGGTAAGTATTTACGTACTGATTACTACGCCACAGAACATTAATTATCACTCTAAAGTGCCAGAGATCTCCAAGATCAATGGTGACGGGGGGGGGGGGGTTTATGTAAGAAAAGGTTATAATAATCATTTTTTTTTTGTTTGGGGGCCACGTAGTTTTTTTCCTCTACTTTTGACTAAAATTCCACAGGTTAAAACTACGAAAATATATATAATATACGTTAAGCACAATGGGAATGAACCACAAAAAAAAATAAATAAAAATATTTATTAAGGTAAGTATTTACGGCAAAATAAGAATTGTCTGTTCCTTTTTTTCTTTGAACTACAAGTCTAGAAGTAACACCGCGAAATTAACTCAATTGTTATTATTATTTTTTTCCAGATAAAAGACCACTCGGTTATCGTTTTTGCGACAAAAATAATGGATTTGGTCTGACCTGTCTCCGGAGAAATGGCCGACTTCCGGTGACTGAACCACGTGGTTTCTCAGACCGACGATCCCTAGAGCAGCCAATTTCCTCGTTCATTGAGCGACGTGTCAGAAGGAGAAGAAATGCAAAAGGAATAGATCCAACACTGCCGCAACCAATTTTATGGTATAAACAGGACTTACTGACATAAGTGTATACGCTATACTGACCTCCTACGAACGTGTAGAAAATACTTATGACTGGAGGCTTTCTCAATTTTCCGAATAAAACAAAATCCCAAAGATACTCGTATATGGTTCCAAAATGCACCACAGCAAAAATAAAACAATCCACTCAAAAGGAACCAAAATATTACCGTGATAATTATTTTAAAAAATTTTAACAATTGTATTAACAATTTCTCCACCTCCATTTTACACAACATTGTGTTAAATTTCACTTTGTCATTTCTCTCTGTATAGGTGACAAATTTTTTGCCCTAATTTCATTTGCCTGGTTTCTATGACCTCGCTGGGCTCCTTGCAAGATAATAATAAACTATTACTTCAAAATCTCCTCTGACTAAGGTAAAATTTGAAATAACGACATGAAAACCTAATTAGACCAAATAAAATAGATTCTATCCCAATTTCTACGTAATGCACGAGTAAACTCTCTGTGAGTCGGATTAGCCGAAGATTTTCACAAGTATTTTAACAAACGCCGTTATTTGTCTCCCCGATAAACTAGTTCAGAAGTTTGCTCGTTTTGACCGGGTAAACTAACCCAGAAATTCAACTAAAATTTACTTTTTGCGCGAGGCATCGCTCCGCCACGCCAGGCCAAAGTAAAAACTAAGTTTCCGAGAAAAAGGAGATAATAGCAATTAATCATTGTTTTATTCTTTATGCTCTCATTCAACAATACATCGGCTTTCGATGGGGGATGGGGGATGGGAAGAGTTCTATTTACGTGAGGGAAATGTTTTGCGTACGCAATCCAAATGATTAACGATATCCCCAACTAAAAATAGCACTTTTTTTGACTGTGGTGTTATAATTTTTGAAATTTAACTTTTTATTTATTTTATTTTTGTTTACTCTATTGTATTTATTCGTTGGCTCATTCAAACTTCATTCCCTTAATTACGAAATAAATGTTGATATAATACCGTTAACGTAACACAGTCGGTGTTGCTGGCTTTTATTTTATTTAAATCGTCGTGTTTCAAATTTACGCGGCCATGGTAAATAAATACGTAAACAAATAAACATTTATATTCAATATTTCACGTTCGAAAATTCCGTTCTCATCGAGAATAACGTCGGAAAAGCTAATAGCATTTTTAAATGTCGAGTTATTGATTATCTCGTCTCGACAACGAAGCTTAAACTGTATTTACAGAAAACGTTAAAAAAAGCAGTTCTTTAATCAACGGCTGTGTACATTCTATTTCTCAGCGAGCTTCTAATTAATATTTCTTTCCAGATCACCGTCGCAAAACATTTAACGAGCCCGCACTTTTTTGTGCCTCAGCTCAAAGTGTCACTTCTACATCGCATCTAATTAAAGATATTTCGGAACGTGCTTTCTTTAGGTTCACTGTTCGTTTTAGAATATGCATTATACTGGGTGTAAACTATTAAGTTTGGATTATTAATATTATATAATGTTCATCACATAAGAAAATTAACAAGAACATATTTTGTTTGTTTGTTTGTTTCGCAGTATATCTCACAATTGCAATCTTTGATCATCTACTTCATTAGATAATCGACAATAATGTGATTTGATTTGTTAAATAATTGAAAAAAATACATGAATGAGTGACCTGCATACTCAGAAAAGAAAATGCATTAAATACATGTTAATCTACAGGATCTTTTGGAATTTTGTTTGTGTAGTCTGAACGTAATAAAGTAATAAATTCATAAATTACGATATGAAGAGTAGTGTTTTTCTCAATAATGCTTATAGTATGTTACCTCTATTGAATTAATAATTATTATCTAGTTTTTTACGTATTGTTAGGAATGATTCATATTACTGTTGTAATTTAATTCCTTAAGTTAATTAATTAAGGAAATAAATTAATATTATTATGTAAAATTATTTAGTGAAAAATCTTCATTTCTTCATTACTTAATACTAATAAGAAATTAGAATGTAAACGTTCTTACTTTATGTTTTTATGACTTACGTATCACTAACTATTAATCTCTGTATTCTTTCGTACGAAAGTCATAAACGACCTGCCTCAACGTTTATTGTATTACTTTTGCGGGTTTACTGCTCTATCATCTATTACACGAAATAGTAAACTTCCCTCAGCTGGGGCATTTAAATCACATCCAGTGCTTCTACAACGCTTCATGCAAAAAGCAGACCACCAAAGCAATATCATCGTTACTTCTATTTCTATTCGATTACACACTGTATATTAGAGAACAGGGTCAGTAGGAGAGATCTGCGTAAACTATCAGTGACATTAAGAAGAAGATTCGAACATTTCATTTTTTTTGTTGTTGACAAGAATGCACTCATAATGGTGGATTTTTTCGGAATTATTATTGATCTTAGCCCCATCCGTACGTGATAACTTCTTTTCTTTTTTTGTGTATTAATGTAGTTACAGTAAGTGAAACTTATTCAATTATACACTATTCTGGGTGTTTCATTGAAGATACATCAAACTTGAGAGACACGTTTCTGACATTATTTTAAACAAAATATCTTAATAAAAAATTTTAATCGGAGCAAGTTGAAGTTTGCATAATTTGGAGTCGATGTTTTTTGAAATACTGTAGTGCGCGGAATCGTGAAAGAAAACCGCCGATCTAAATTGCATTTATGAATGGCACACAGCTGCAGGGGGTAATAAATCCATAAACAGCGAAGAAATTTGACTAGATTTTATTTTGCCCTTTACGAAAACTCGATGTATTGAACTTTGCCACACGTCGAATGCAGCAGCGATGTGAAATCGCGTGGATATTTAAACTTATTTAATTTAATAATAAATTATTAATTATTAAAGTATTAAATCTAATACCATAAAGTCCTTAATTGGGGTAGTACGGCGAACGAAATGTTTTGGGTAAAACCAGGTACTTGGGCGCTAAATTTCTGCGAACGATTTCATGAAACGGTGAATGTGAATAATAAATTCTTAAATAAGTACAAACTACTAAATGTTTGAACAATCCTAAAATTCTTCAACTAACAATTAGAAAATTCGTATTAAATGAAGAACAGAAATTAATGACTAATTATTATATTTATTGATTGCCAACAACCATGATGTTTTAAATGTGTTTTGCCAAATCGACTGGGCGACATTCTATAGGCAATAAACCAATAAACCGATTTCGTATGTGAATGAGTAACAATCCATTCATTTTCATTTAAAGTCCATCCTAAAAATATGCGACTTTGCTTTCCCTTCGATTTTCTCTAAATTTATTAATTGCAGAGAAAATTTTACAAAGAAACTTTTCTTTCTTTTCCCAACATCTACCCGCATACCAAGTTTGATGCATCTTCAATGAAACACCCAGTATAAAGAACGAATTGCGGTATCATTTTTATCGTGTTATTTAAATGTCTAATTACTTTGAGAGTTATATTTGAAGATAAAGTATGACACTTTTCCTGTCGAATTAAACTGCCGCCATCCGTCACTCACGTTAAACTAATACTTCTGCGGCATTACACGAACGGAAATAATAAAAATAAAATCGATATTCGAGTTATTATTTCCCGGTCCACACTTGCTCATCGCTTAAAGGAATTTAAATTTTATGCAATCAAATTTCTTTGAAATTTCCCGCAGCGAATATATGTGCATATTAAATGAGACAAAGAACTGATGAGCGTCTGAAAATTCCAATTTACATAGACTACAAGTCTGTGTGTTCGTTACAGTTAACCACAACCACCAAAGCAGTATCATTGTTACTTCTATTTCTATTCGATTACACACTGTATATGAGAGAACAGGGTCAGTAGGAAAGATCTGCGTAAGCTATCAGTGACATTAAGAAGAATAATAATAATTCACGTTTATTCCCTAATGCAAAAGAGCACGGAACACGTGAGGTAAACAAATAAAATAACGATAATATTAACATTAACAATAACCATAACATTAGACGATATTGTCAAAGTTGTGTATAAAAAACTCTACAGTTGAATAGAATGCATGTCTAGTTAAGTACCACTTGAGTTTTGTTTTAAAGTTCCTGATCGCAAGTGATCTCAGTCCCATTGGGACCCAACCCAACCCAACCCATAGGTAAGTGTTTGGTAAACGTTTATCATTTGCGTGATTGCACCATTCTGTACCCGCGAAAAACTTGTTTATGGGACGTGTAACTTTAAGTTCTTGCGCCCATGGGTATTATGATCATGTTGGAGTTCATAGCGGTACATAAAGTTATTGTAGTTGCCTCTAATTGCCTTTAACGAAACACGCGCACTCCAAAATGTATAAAGAGGATACGGTAAGTATAGAGTTTCCCTTAAAAATATCTTTACACGACTCTCTTCTTTTTAGGTTGAAGATGCTTCTTATACAGGATTTCTGTCGCTTGAATATCCGAATGGATTTAGAAGCATTGCTCCAGAAGATGATCCCATACGTTATTCGCTAATTTTCAAAGCGTAGTATCCACTTAAAGCTGCTTCCAAACTTTCAGACTAAACTTGATTCCTTAAGGCGTAAATGAACTTGCTTATTTTTCCAGCAATCTTCTGGATATGGAAATTCCACTTCAGAGTTTGATCGATTTCAATTCCCAGGAATGACGTATGACTTACGGAGGTATTTCATTATTATATTTAAGATTGCAATCACGTTCTTCTTTAAGAGAAACCTTTTCCATTTTATTTTTTTTCTACATTAAGTTTCAAGTTATTGTCATTGAACATTTTTCCATAATAGAAAGATCTTCTGTATTTTTTTCTGTTAAGAAAATGTCTTTGTCGCTTGGTTTGCGAAAGGTACCGGAATCGATGCCCGGCGCCTCCACCATAGTCACGCTCTCTGCGAGCTTGCTCTTAATTTTAGCTGTGGGGGTGAATGTATAAAGGGTCCCGATCAGGTATGGGCTAAAGGCACTAGGGGGTAGTTTACCCGAAAAACAAAGGATTTCTTACCTTGTCCTTGTGCTCGGTCTTGAAAAAGGAAGAAGAAACTACCGCTCCACTTTTAGGGTTTATTGAGCACCTCCAACTCTCGGACCACCTTACCGAGCTGCCGCCTTTCCAGACGGGCCCCAATCGACTGTCCCGCATAATTAATTATTTATACAAAGAATCTTCGTCACACTATTAATGACGCATCGTCTACAAACATTACGATCAGATCATTCACGATACTTGGCAAGTCATTGGTGTACATTAGTAATAACAAGGGCCCTAAAACTGATCCTTGCGGTATATCTTGACTTTTCTTTCTAAGCTTAGATCTAATTTCGAAGCCCTTAGCATCTGTATTTGTACGCATTGCTCTCTGTTTATAAGATAAGTTTTAAGTATATCGTTTGCCGCACCTCTGCATTCTAATTTGTCAAGTTTGTGTAATAATTTATAATAAATCACACAGTCGAAGGCCTTAGTCAGGTCCATAAAGGTGCCTGCATCCTTTTCTTTCGCCAAAATGCTATAAATAGATATATACACCGCTCTCACAGTTCATCTACCTTTCATATCAGAGTAATTATGTTGTGATTTTCTATGTAGTCCATTATACAGATAGCGAGTATGTTTTTAAATACTTTGGCTACAACGGAAATTAAAGCAATTAGCCTGTAGTTAGAAATATCACTTTTGTTTCCTTTTTTATGTGCTGGTTTTATAACCGTTACTTTAAGTAGATCAGGAAAAATTCCAGTTGTTAGATATTGGTTTATCAGATGATAATGGGTAGCTAAGTATATCTGCGCAGTTTTCTCCAACAATTTAGTAGATATTTCAAGAAATCCAACTGATGTTGTATCTTTTAAGTTATTTATTACATTTCGAACTTCTGTGATATTTTTGTAGCCTTTGAAAATATGCTGTTGTATACTGTCGAAGTCATATGCTTCTTTGTATCATTATCGTTGCCTATTTCAACGAAACTTTCACTTATAACACCTGTTACATAAGTTTTGGGAAAAATTTTAAATACTCTCTGGACATAGTAAAACCATTATATCTAGTCAACTATGACGAAACATGTTGCTAGGGGTTATGTTAATTTTCGTTTGTCATTTGTATAAGTTAAATTTGCGAAAGTCCATCTGCAATCTGGTTGGACATCTGCCTAGACGAGATACAGTAAACTTGTCTCGCGGACAAATATTTCAAAAAGTACTATATATCGGACAATTCGAAGAGGGAATTCGATGTATGAACCTTCCAAAAATAGGCTGTCCACGTGCATTAACTGAAGTTCAAGTCAACAGACTAGTCAACCGTTCCAGAAACACCATTGGAGTGTCTACCCGCAAGCTTTCCCGTCGTTTCTGCGTTTTAAATGCTACAATGTCTAACAGACCTAAAATACAGAAAATGAAAGAAATGCCCCAAGTATACTTCCGCACAATTGGCCAGAATCCCTGGTTGTTGCCGAGTTTTGAGACGCCCACAACCGGATCATCATACTGTAGTAGCTTTGATAAACACAACCAGCTTGACGTAATTTATATGGACTTAACAAAAGCGTTCGATAAAGTTAACCACAAGATACTTTTGAAAAAGTTAGAATTTTACGGAGTCTGTGGAATGTTACTTAAATGGTTAAGCTCTTATCTGCATGAGAGATTACAATGAGTAGTTCTCATCCGGTGTTCCTCAAGGATCTCATCTCGGGCCTACTCTGTTCTTGGCGTTCATCAACGATTTGAGCACCAAATTAACTTGCCAGCATTTATTTTATGCAGATGATCTGAAATTATACCGTAACATTACAAAACCTCTGGATGCTGAACTTGTGCAGCATAATTTAAATATTATTAATGACTGGTGTCAACAAAATAAGCTTGTACTTAACATAAACAAATGTTTTTGCATGCAATACAGCTTAAATAAACATATTTACCAAAATGATTATTTTATTTGCGATAAAATGTTAGTTGAAGTGAATACCATCAAGGACGTAGGGGTTATTTTTGATACTAAACTGTCTTTCAACTTTCATATAGATAAAATCATTTCTAAAGCGAATTCTATGCTTGATTTAATTTTGCGAATCACCAAACATTTTTCCAAAATTCACACCTTGAAGATTCTATTTAGTGCTTATGTCAGATCCCATTTTGAATATGCTTCTGTAGTATGGTCTCCTTTCTACGCTATCCACATTAATAGAATAGAATCCATCCAGAGAAAATTCACAAGAGTCATTTGTTACCGTCGTAAATTACAATTAATTAACTATGAAGATCGTTGTACTTACCTTAATCTGTGTAGTTTGGAAAATCGTAAAAAAATTACAGATTTAATTTACTTTTATAATATATTTAACAAATTTAACTCATCCGATTTGCTAGATCGAATTTCTATAAATGTACCTCAGAGAGATTTAAGAAATATATCAATTTTTAAATTACCTTTTACTCGTAGATATTAACATAGCTAAATTTTCCCCGTTTATTAGAATGATGAGAACTTTTAATGACAGCATAAACGATTTTGATGCATTGATGGAGTCCTTTTATAATTATAAGTGTTTGTGTCAGGCAATTTTCAAATGAGCATTCGAGCTAATGTTTTGTTTTCCTATTGATAAAAATTTCAATTTCATTTTATATAATTTAATTTTTAATTTTCCTTTTCTTTTCAATTTAATTTTATTGTAATCTAATCTAATGTAATTTTCTTTTTTGGAATATTTCATTCATTCGTTTTTCTTTTCTGAGCATTGTCATATGCACTTTTATATTTATGTTTGAATATATAGTTTATATTAGAAATCGATCTGTAATTGGGCGTATGCCTGTTGATCGGCCATGTATATCGTAAATAAATAAATCAATAATCATGGACGACGAGAAATATTTTACATTTAACCATGCAGAACTTCCTGGAAATGCAGGCTTCTATACGAATAATATTGAAGACACTCCCATTAACGTAAGATACAAAAAGAAAGCAAAATTTTCTGACAAAATTTTGGTGTGGTGCGCCATTTCTGAGACGGGTATATCTAGGCCCTATGTAGGCCATGTAAGAGGCCAGGCAGTGAATGCTGGAGTATACATCCGAAATTGTCTATCAAAATGGATTATTTTTATCAATCAGCATCATGCTAATGATGATTACATGTTTTGGCCTGACCTTGCAACATCGCGTTATGCCAGAAATACGCTAAACTGGTTAGAAGCCCACCATGTGCCATACGTCCCCAGAAATGATAACCCTCCAAATGTCCCTCAGGCAAGGCCAGTTAAAAATTTTTGGAATCTATTGGCAAGAAAGGTGTATGATAATTATTGGAAAGCCCAAAATGAACAATTGCGGCAAAGAATTCTTCAAAAAATTAAAGAAGTAGACTTAGAAAGCGTCCAAACCCTGATGCGACATTTAAGACAGAAATTACGTTTTATTGAAGATAGAGGCCTCCTAGCAGCAATATAGCAACCAGGTGTTAAACTCTAAGATTTATTGGTGATTGTTATGTTATGTTTATTTAATAAAGTTCTCTTTTCCTAAATCTTATGTAGCAGGTGTTATCTTCTAATGTTTGCTGGATGTTTTGAGACTCATTTTGCTTTACGTTATTATGTTGAAAATTGAATAATTTTGTTTCCCTGTAATACTTTTTACTAACTATAAAGTATCTCTTATTTTATTATTTGAGTTTCTAATAAAGTTGGAATTGAAAGACTTTTATGCTTCATTAATGTTTTTACTGACAGTATTGCATATAATAATCTCTTGGGATTCGTCCTTGAGTTACTCCTTCAAATAATTATCTCTTGATTTTCAATTTTTGTCTGAGATCATCATTTAACCATAATGTACTCTGTTGATGCTTAGTTGATATTGTTACTTTTGAACAGACTTCATCCATTGCATCTTTAATTATTTGTAAAAATATGTTGGTGTTGATGTTTGGAGAGTGAAGACACAGAATTTCCTCCCATGGAACATTTTCCAATTTCGTTTTAATTACAATTAACTTTGCATTAGTGAACTTTCATTTAATTTCAAATTCTTGTTTTGCATCTGCAGTGATACATTTAAACGAGATTTCTTGAATTATTTAAAAAGTGTTCAACAATTAAGTTAATAATTTCTCTACCTCCATTTTACAGAATATTGTGTAAAATCTCACTTTAATTTATCATATAGCCATACCATTCTTTTCCTTTTTTTATATCTTATAGTATTTAGAAGATAATCTTAACTTTCCATCGAAATTCTTCCTGTCCTTGCTCGTTTCATTTAGTTCTACTTTTTATTTTTCATCTCTTCTCAGTCTCCCTCAACTTGTAAGCTCTTTTTCGTTTCATTACTTCAATACATTCATAATAAAATTACATTAGTCAAGAAATTTTATACGAGCATATTTTTTGTGTTACGTGCCAATATAAATTTAATATTGATTTTCTTTCGAACATGTAATACTTAAATAAAAATACGGCGTAGTTGTAAAATGTGTCGAAGAAGGTGAAAATTAAATGGCCGCCTTACATGAAAATTGTTAACGTCATGGAAACCACAAGGCCGATTTATTCGGGATAACATCAGATATCAGCACAATTTCGAGCGCGGCCTGTTCACGCAAACACGTATCAATAACTAGCCAAATAAAAATTCAGTTACAACCAGACAATTCGCAGGCTATAAAACGCAGGCACTGCCTCCTCGGACATAAACAGGCGTGATATCGTGCAACTTTTCAAATAAAAGATAAAAGACCCTCGAAACTCCGGGCGAGTTATGAGGAGAGGCGACCGAGACTCCTTCGCTCCCGAGTTTGAATAAAATTTTTCGCCTTATAGTTCCTCCTCGTTAACGATATTTGAGAATGTTATTAATATGGCAAATAGAACGCTTAATGTATTTCTCTCCAGACCGCACAAACTTATGCACGAGCTGAAACGAAGCTGTCTCTATAAGTTTATAATTTAATTTAGATGTTTGTTCAAGTTTGTGTACCATCAAGCTTTAACGTAAAGCACTCTGTATTTGATATTGGTATCGTATTACTGAAATAGAGTCCTCGTACTAAATGTCAAGTCTTAGCTTCAGAATATGAAATGCTAGGGATGCAAATGAAAATGTTTATAGCGTGCAATTGCATCTTAACTGGGAGGAAAATTCTTTAGTTTACATAAATCTAATTAAAGTCAGAGAGCTAATTAGAGAGTACAAGATTTACAGATGAAACTGAATAAGCATGCTAATTACACAGGATATCCACGAAAGGTATGTCAATACATACGTAAAACGTCTTCAAATAAGTTTTCGAAAGCTCTTGGTATTATGGTGAAGCGAATTCTAATCTGATACATTTTAAATTTTCGCTTGAAAAGCCTCTGACATACATACTCTTTATATGCACTTAATTTTAAAGCTTTTATTACGTCAACTATAAATGCAGTTTCCGCGAATAAAGGGGGTAATTCAATTAGGGGTAGCTTTTTCTATTCTAATTTTTAACTTTCTCGACCAACATCATTCACTACTTTTGATCGGATAAAATTTATCCTTCGCCTTTTCCGACGGGGGAAGGTTTTATGTAGGTTAATTCTGACGCGCGGTTTGTTCCCGAATTTATGTAGGTTATGTAATTTGAATTAGTCGATAAACCGCGTTCGCCCCAAACCGGATGCGAAACTGTGAACGCGAAATTTCTTTCTCAGTGAATCTTAATCGCATCGGATTAGTATATTCATTTATACTAATTGCCGTTGCGTGAATATGTATCATAGCAGGAGGCCATTTAAATTTCCTGCGCCTATATAACTAGCTTTCAAGCTGTGATGGATAGCAGTGTGCTTGCAGTTCTTGCGCGGGGTATTAATATTAGACGTTATTTACTGGCTCTTGTTTAACATTATATTGAAGTAATTAATGCATGTCAAATATTACGTTTACAAAAAGATTAATCCGATTTGGTTGCAACACGCTCTAGTTTATACGAGATATTATCGTTACACTTTCAACCGGTTTTGTGTTTTTCGGTGGCATTAAATTTCAGCACGTTCTTAAACACCTGCCGAGATAAATAAGTTAACAACAAAAATTTACATTTCATTATTGTATTTCAATATAAAACGTTTTTAATTTGGAACACCCTGTGTATATAAAAGTAATATGGAAACATTTAAAAAGTTTTAAAAAAAATAATACACAATTTTCTGGAACTGCACTCAGAAATAAAAAGACAAAGCTGAAACTTTCAAACTGACTGCTCAAAGTAGTTTTATTTTCCATCTCTTGAAAGAACGCACATTGCATGTCTGGAATTTCAGAAGTGAGATGCATATGACGAAATATCCTGCAATTTCAGCGTGGCAGACGCTTCTTCAGCTTTATCCCGTCGACTGACTGTTCATATTTTGTTCTGCACGCAATAACTAAAGTGTAAAGTAAATCTTCAACGTAATGCAGCAACACATAATACACGTGTTACGGCCTGAAAAGCAAGGCTCCGTAATGTTGTTGTTGTTGTTGTTGCAATCAAGTGCCTTCCAAAGTTGTTTCGCTGGAAATAATGAAACTTTATGCTTGTATTTGTTAATGCCGTTATTCTTCTTTGTTGTTGGTTTTGCACGTGGAAATAACACTTTACGACAGGCTTTATACACATTTCATTCGGACTTTATACAAACATTAAACAAAATTTAATTACAGAAAGCATTAAACAAATTATGTTACCTATTTTCTAAAACGTTTACTATTATTAGTTAAAGGAAATCCACGTGAACGTTTTTTTCTTATGTATAAATAAGCGCCGTCAAATAGTTCGTATATTTCAATTCCTCAAAGTTCTGATCTAGAAATAAGCAAATATGTTCACCCTAGCATGCAACTTGTGCATATAATTTAGATTCGGAGTACTAACATAAAATGTCACGTTTTCCAGCGTATTTTTTCCGACCCGATCCTAATCTCGATATACATACAACGGCTTAACGATTTTTGCTGGAGGAATTGCGTTTCTGCTTTGATCCGCATAAAGAAACATCACAAAAGTTTTTTTTTTATCAAACTTAGGTAAATATAGAACGATTCCGACGGTAGCAACTTAATGTACAAAAACTTTGATAAAAACTAAAGTGGAAGAATTACAACTGATGGAAAAGTTAGCAATAGAAACTAAGTGAAAAATTAAAGTTGATGGGAAAGTTCTAGCTAATTATATTATTGAAATAGAATTTATTTATACAAGGTGCAATCAAATAAGTTCCACTTATCAATATCGCATTTTTAAATGTCGATTTATTACAACGAAGCTTAAACCATTTGCAGAAAACGTTAAAAAGCAGTTCTTTAATTAACGCCTGTACATTCTATTTCTCAGCGACCTTCTAATTAATATTTTTTTCTAGATTATCGTCGCAAAACACTTAACGAGCTCACACTTTTTGAGCGTAAGTTCAAAGTGTTACTTGTACGTCGCATCTAATTAAAGATATTTCGGAACGTGCTTTCTTTTAATTCACTGTTCATTTTAAACTATGCGTTTTACAGGGTGTAGTCGAATAAATATCACTTATTAATACTTAATTAAGTTTTTCATCACATAAGAGAATTAGTTCTAGCTCAAAAAAAAAATAACCTAACACAATAACGCGGCGCTTTTTGGATCGAAAAGTATTCTCGTTCGTCAGATATACGTACATACTGCAGTGTTAATTACCTTTTTGAAAAAATGAATTAAACAAGTACATTACGTGAGAAGAATTAACAACATATACAACAGTGCCATGGTCCAGCAGACGTTCAACAACAACTTGACGAGGTAGACGCAAGAGTGACGATACGTTTCGACAGAACGACATGCATCTAAAACAAACAGATTATATCACAAATACAAAACAAAAAGGGACATTTACAAATGTAAACGCAGCAGTTATAGCAAGCATAATTGCAGCTCAACGAATCAAATTAGCATCGCAGAGAGGAGTTCCAAGGTGGTCGACCAATTTGAGTGGGCGATCAAGCACTGGAATTTCGTAGCAGCAATGCAGCAGAGGTTTGTCTCATTCCGGAGGCCACTAACAGCATTACACTATCCAGTAGATGGGAGGAAGCCGCCCAAAAAACAGGAAAAGGCTGATATATTTAGAAGACGGCCGAAGAATACGTCCCCGATGGGACCAAGTGCCGGATTTTTTGATTGATTATCAAAAATTATGTGACCAACACTTATATGGAAGTGCTAAAAAAGACAAAGTCTAGATAGTAAGAGAATAGGATATTATTATTATAGGTTAAGTTTGTTTTGTTGGTGATACGTTGAGAATTACTTTACATAAGTAAAGTTTATAGGTTAGATAATTAGGAAATAATGTATTTTAGATACTTACCTGTTATTTAGAGTTAAGTTTGTTCCATTTTTAGTTCAATTTTAGTTTAATTTTAGTTTAATTTCAATGAAATCTAGTCATATTTAAGGTAAAACGCTAATTGTCAAAAACGTGACGTCTGGTTACCAACTCAACATGCGTGATGGACAATACAGAGCGTTCCCCTTTTGCAAGTATACTTCGGGTAGGACAAGAGGTCCACCGAACCTTGTGAAGGGCGAGGTGACATGGCCGACTTGTGATACCTGATATTCGCTTTGTATGGATTTGTATCGTCGAAGGGCGCCTCTCTTTTGTGAAGGAGTTGAAGCACATGCGTGATCGGCGACTCAGAGCGTCCACTTTTAACAAAATAGGATAGGACAAAATCTGATAGGACAAGAAGCACATCGAACCTTGTGAAGGGCGAGGTGACATGACCGTCTTGTGCTAACCGGTGTACATTTTTTGGGACAGACAACCACTTTTTCGATAATTTTTTTATTTCCTTTTTCTGACACATATACATTTAACAGTGACATTCCCTTCCCCTCCCCCCTCTGTGTTTTGTCATGGTATGTGCCCACCATGGGGCCATAAAACGAGAAGTGGGTAATTCCGAGCGACCCAAAGAGAAACCCTCAGAGAAAGATAAAAAGAAAGTAGACACATACCTACAAACAACATACAAAAATATTACTGCAATTGGCACCGCAACAACGCGACATTACAATTTTGGCACCCGACGTGAAGCACTTATTCCCGAATTTTCCGCAAAAACATCTAAAATTTCTGGTTCCAGTCCTGGAATAGCTGCATCAGGGTTACGTCCTCAGTTTACACCTTGCGGTCGAAAAATTCCATAATCGCGTAAATGCTGCACATTAGCTGTAAATGTTCTTGCAGTGGGAAGTTCTCTGTTCGGAAATTTATTTGCATAAAGCCACAGCATTTCCTCTAGCTTCGCCGTAGCTTCGCACATCTGTTCTCTTGCCGTTCGTGAATTGCGACATTTTAGTTTTAACCACTTTTCACAAACTAAACTGTTGATCCGAAAGGATACGGAGCAATAAATTGTGTGTCATAATCATAAAAAAATGAAGCAAATTCTTTCACTCAGTTGTGATACGACTTATTACGGCGTGAAGGAAAAGTTGCCTTTATTGGTCTCCAGACTGCTCGATTGCTCTTGTGTTTTCTATCGCAATAAAAATTAATTTTCTCAAAGACATAGACGTACGATTAATTCTTGCCTGCGATTTTCTCGAAATGTGTAAAACTTTTGTTAAGGACATGTAAGTTCAATCGTTCCGATTTATGGTAATGTATTACAGGTTTAAGTTTCTGTACTTATTTTGGAAACACGCTGTATACCAGCCTTTTCTTCCTACCGGGTTTCTGTTCCTGGATCGGCCAGCAGTCAACAGTGCATTTGTCCTCTTGGGATACTTCTGCATTGTCTCGCAGAATTCTATCCAAGGTCTCGTCCACCCACTGGATCTCATCGTCTTCTTATTTCCATACCATCGTTCTTGGTACTGCTCATTTTAATTTTGTTTTTAACTAACTAAAATTTCTTTGGACCTTTCTACTCATGAATAACAATAAAACTTCTTCTGTTTATTTACAATTAAAATTTTGATAAAATGTTTTCAAATATTTTCAATTTTATTTATTAATCCTATCGTAAATATCAAAACTTCGCTTCTTTTCTTATATATATTAATAGTGATTATAGTAAGTGAAACTTATTCGATTACACACTGTATAATAATTAAAGAACTAAGTGCTCGGTGTCATTTCTATTGTATTATTTAAATACGTCCTTAGCTACTTTGGGAGTTATGTTTGAGGATAAAGTATGACACTTTTCCTGTCAAATTGAACTGCCGTCATCCGTCACTCACGTTAAACTAATACTTCTGCGGCATTACACGAACGGAAATAAGAAAAATTAAATCGATATTCGCGTTATTATTCCCCGATCCACACTTGCTCATCGCTTAAAGGAATTTAAATTTTACGCGATCAAATTTCTTTGAAATTTCCCGCAGAGAATATATGTGCATATTAAATGAGACAAAGAACTGATGAGCGTCTGAAAATTCCAATTTACATAAACTAAAAGTCTGTGTGTTCGTTACAGTTAATCATCGTCACGCCGTTTCAAAAATTTTACTGTTCTACTTTGGATACTTGTCGAGGATTATTATCATCCGAATTGATCTTTATCATATTAATAACAAAATAAAACTCAATCCGAAACATTCCACTTCTATTTTGTTTCTTTTAATTTTTTAATATTAATTCTATTTTCCAAAGTAGTAAATTTTAATTTCTAGAGCACAAAGTCGTCATAATATTCAACTAAAAAATCCTCATAACTCATCGTTTTATTTATGCAGCGTTTCTAAGATGACCGCGCGGTAGCAGGGGGATTTCCCGGGGCCATTTGTTATCGAAATCGTGTTTTGTAGTTGAAAGTTGTTGCACTGTTCGATTTTTTTCACCCAAAGGTTTTTCCGCCTATACAAGGTTTACTCCACAGACATTTTTATTGAAATTGATGTCTGCGTTGAATGGATATTCCGAGGTTTCCCCCGGCCGATGTTTTCTTCGATTACAGGGGCTCGCGGCAGTTTCACCGCCGCGTGTGTTCTGGAATGGGAAACATCAAAAACATAAACGACTTGAATTAAGTTGAGTGCTGTCTTTAAACTTGTTAAGGTAATGTGTCTGATTCAGGAGCGAGATTGCAATCTGTAAAACTACGCTCTGATGGGATGTTACACTTTTATTTTTACCTCAGTATTAAACAAATTAATTATTTAAGTAATAAGTTAGCTACCACTTTTATATTTCGGAAATACATATACTCTTTTTTATTTGTTAACCTACTTTTGCAATAAAATCTTTTGGCAAAGACGACAGGGCACAATATATCGGGCCCAGCACCGACATATTTCAACGTCACCAGCGAGATGAGTTAAAATGGACAGTCAGCTTTCTAATTTAACCAATTCTAAAATCGTCGAGTCAGTGCCCGGATATTAAAAGAGCAATATGTCTCTCGATGTCCGAGAGTCGATTTTTGGAAGTAATTGATGTGATGCGATAAATTTCCGACTTTTATTGTCTCCATTTCCAGCAGAATTTCAAACTAAGGTGTAATAACTTTAAACACAGAAGGCAGAAATATTTTCTCTGCCATTAATAATAATTATAATATAATCGTTGGATCGTCTCCCACTTCTAAGTTTAGAACAAACTTTCATATTTAAATGTAAGTAAATATCATTACTATTTTGACAAGTAATGATACTACTAGCAAGAAGCAAACCCATGAAAGGATACTCAAGTTATTTTACAATACGTACTTATGCACACGCTCATAGAAGTTTGATGTATATTAGATGAGCTTTCGTGTGTTATTAGAAACGTATTATAGCCTCGTGAGCATTGTGTTAAAACTTTTATTGAACAGATGGTGCAAACAATTCGTGTAGTAAAATATTCATGTACGTTTTGGTTTCCCCCAAAAGCCCTGCTTAAATCGGCATTTACCAAAGCTTGTTAACAACATTAAAATATTAACGAATCATTGAATTGGTAAACCTTCACTGAAGGGATGAAGACAGATAGATACGCACAAAGTGGAAGAGCGCGGTTCGTGATGTGGGTTGAATATAATTTTCTAAAATTGATTCTCGGATTTTGCGTTTCGTTCTGACACATCGCCTGTCCGAGACTCTATCCTTTAAAGGAATCAAGGATACAAGTTCGTCAGATGAGATTTAGATTTTACAAGTGCCGTACACGTTTTTTTTTCCTCTTTGTATTTGTGGGAAAAAACACGACGGCTTTTATCGATTTCGCGTTTACAATGAAACATTTTCTTGTATAAATAAATAAGAAAAAAAATTGCCCAGTCGATAAATTCACACCTTTTCTTATTTGTGGATATAAAAAAGTTTCGTGATAGTTTCGAAAACGACGCACAAATAACAACCCATAATAACGGGGACATTATTTTTTCATCTAAGGTTTGCAGCACGGAGAAGCGGAATAAAATACGAGTGTATTATACTAATGCAACAGGGGTGAAGGGTAAAGGGTGAATCTCTGACATTTATTACCAATAATCGTTGATATATTTTCCACGGTCGGGTCCCTAGATTTTTATTCAAGTTTATTTGCGGAATTTTATTTGCTCTAATTCTATATATCGAGTCGACGGCTCTTACAAACACAATAACCCCTATTAATGGGTTATTGCTAGACAAATTTATGAACCGAACCAATATATATTTTCGTTTAGTGTTTTTTTGGAAAGCTTTTTACGACACATTCAAATACGACAATAATGTAATGAATTCGAAAAGAAAACAAAGAGTAATAACTAGAGCACGGATTTACGAGCATTTTTAAACCACGAGCAATCTTTTTTGTGAAATGATGTTTAATGACCTAAAAATATCCGTGCTTTAATAATAACAATGGTATAGTAACTTTATGTGATTTACAAAAACTAGCCAAATTGATTCGAATTTGAAATGACGTTCACAAAAGAACGTTTAAAGAAGGTCTGGAGGTTCTCTAATGACCCATATCGCGTGGTTTAAATGCACATATTCGTTCCTTCCTGCATTGTGAGAATACAGAACGTTTCGCATACCTGAAATAAGCGAGAGCACTCCGGTATTCACTCATTATCGCCACTACACTCACCTATAACCCCTCGATATTAACACTCTGCATTCCATCTGTGTTTATACGGTATCGGAGCTAAGGAGGTGGATATATAAGGCCGAGAAATTCGCAATTAATGCCTATCACGAACGAAAACCAAACGACCTCCACAAACTAAAAAGAAATTAAAGAATTTAATTGTTTCTAACAGAAGAAATATTTTCTTGCTGCATGTTAACGGGGGGAAAAGATGAAATTGAAATTGGGTCACGAAGATAATTTCCGGTGTCGTCAATCATTCGAACGTTAATTTCATAAAAAGGTCAATATTTTATCGGTACGATTTCTGCCTTGTGTTGTGCACATTAATACCGCGTGAAATTAAAAAGCCACTGCATTACTTCCGCCCATAAATAATAAGCAAAACGATATACTAAGTGCCACATATCACTGTTACAAATGTCCGTAAGAACGGTCATATCGCAGGTCGTTTATTATTTTGATAAATGAGTTACTAACAGGTAATCGCGTGTACTTTGCATTAAAGTGAATATTGCGACTGCCACCACATACATTGGACGATAATTATGGGAAATGATAATGTCTCAGAGCAAGATACTCAAGAAATTCCATGGGGTTATGGCAACGCAATATTTAATAAGATTTTTTAAGCTTTTCAAGCTTTAACGTATTATCGACGTAATCTAAACCGTCGTATTTGTTATCATGAACGTTTACTATGAATCAAATCAATTCAGTTAATGGAAAATCAGATTACGTTACGTAAACACATTACATAATATTGCTATAACGTTTCATGATGACTTACGAACAAATACTTAGATATATCTGGTGGCCCAAAGCTTCAATTTAAATTCCATTAGAATAGGACGCAACACAACATGATAAACTCATGAAAAATTCATGCAGGTATGAGACTTGAAAAATACAAACTTCCATCTACAAGTTTAAGTTAAAACAAAAAGAAAATGTTTATAATTTGAATTAATTTCTAAACATAATACCATCGCCATTATATTCCACAGTACATAAAACTCATGAGTGCAGAAAATAATTTTAAAATTGAAAAGCATAAAAGCTCGCTCGCTAGGCAAAGATCCAGACATCTAAATTGACCCGAAAGATTGATAGAGCTAAAATCAAACCTCTGTCGAGACCACGAAAATGCCCTGAGGATATGGCAGACTTCATAGACGAGGCAAAATAGCGGAGCGTATACGTGAAATGCTCAAAAAGCGGTAATATTCGAAATCCTTTATGATTTATTTGCGCCGGTAACATGGGACGAACTGCGGAAACTTCTAAGGTAAGTTTTAATCGGAAACGCTTTCACAATGTTTCACAATGTTCCCCAAGATGTATGACTGCACTTACAATATATTAAGAGGTCCTGTGGTTATTACACTTTTAGTTCAAACTCATAGTAAATCTCCACACTATTGTAATCGGTTAATTAATTCCGTTAAAGTGGGTCGCACATTTTATTGATCGAATCATAATCAATATTTATATGAAATACCTTTAAAAAACATTCACAGGTTTTTACATGTTTACAACTTATTTCGATTTATAATTTAATAATTTATAATTCCAATTTATAGTTAAAGATGTTTAAACTGTATCAATTTTCTGTATTTCTTTTTCTTGAAAAAACAGTGAACTGAAACTTTTTCTTTACCTTCTTGGGTCTAAAAATAAACCCTTTCCAAAGTTTTCTTTTCGCTCAAATTCAGTTCAAAACGTTTTGCCCTTATTAGTTGTTTTTGAACAGAATTCGCAGAAGCGTAGACTGACTACCAGTTCTGCCGGTTCAATTTCCCCTTATATTTTATATGAACGTCATAAATATATAGGTATGGTTGCCATACTAATTTGTATACAGGTCAATTGATCGTAGACGAGGAGGAATGGCGAACGCGATATTCAAAACAGGCAGCAGTTGTCGAATAACAGGTAAAAGCAACTATCCATTCTTCACCTATTATTTGAAAACTGCTATCTATTATTTATAAACTGCTGCGCATGCAACTTCTTTCCCTCGCCAATTAATAAGCCTGCATGTTAGTTCATTAGGCAACCATACCGACATATACGAAGGAACTGAGCCAGACCCGGCGTAAAAGGATGATTTATAAGAGCTCGGGCTACACATCCAAATTATAAAGCTAATGCAAATTGAAAATTTAAAAAAAGGGAAAAGAACGTGCTTAGAACAAGGAAATTATTGCAAAAGACTTTTCAATAGTATAGTGCCCTACTAAAGGCAAAGGGGGTTTATACACTTTCTTTCGAGAATGAGGTTTCAACGTCTAGAGATTTTAAAGCACTTTCTTTACCTTATGTTAGATCAGTTTATCCACATCTGCGCTGCATAAGATTACATAAGATTATGTTAAGAGTTTTCAGTTTTTTTTTTAGAAAGGAAACGAATGAGGAAAATAAAAAACCTCTTTACCAAATTATGGGTGAAAGTCACCAAATTTGATTTTGACACAACAAAGAATAACAAAAAGTAAAAACCTGACTGCTTCTTAATATCATCCATCAAATTTGTTGTCCTCTGCTACCTGAATGTGGCGATTGCGAACTTTTTTCGACTTTCCAAACTCATTGCAAATATGGCTTCCTTATGTGGTTCTTCAAATTTGGCGTCGGCTACCTTCTTGAGCTTCTGCAGGTGACTGTTTTGCGTCACATCATTTTAATACTCTTCTTTATGACGAAGTTTGCCTTCGGTCAATTTGCAGTTGCAAGAATAACAAAACTTGATAGATTTAACCAGCATTATTTCTTCGATGTTGATTGAATACAGTAAATCATTATCAACAACTAACGCCATTTTAGTTTTTACTTGGCTGTCGTTTTCTATCTATGGATCAGTTGAAGTTTAATCCCCACCATATATCTATGGATTAGTTGAAGTTTTATCCCTACCATATACCGCCAGAGGTCGTTAAAGCGACCATAGAATAAAATCCGCAAATATACCGGCAGTTATACAATGAATGCCTGAAGACAGGAAATTTCCCAAAGAAGTGGAAGAAGGCTAGTCTGATTCTGATTGAAAAGCCAAAGAAAGCTGACAACGAAGAGACTACCTATGGGCCTATATGCCTCCTGGACGTTATGGGCAAAGTTCTAGAGACGCTGATAAAGGACAGACTAACCACTGAACTGGAGGACAAGAAGATCCTCAGTGAGAGTCAGCATGGGTTCCGGGCGGGAAAATCGACCTTGAGTACACTGAGGAAGGTGAAAGGAATCGTAGAGAACATCAGGAGAAAGGCTGACCATAACAGGGAGTACGCTGTAATGGTGACCCTAGACGTGCTCCCTGGAGAAGGATAATAGCGGCCTTGTACAGGTACGGGGTGAAACCTGGGCTAATCTGAATCATATCCTCGTACCTGTCAGAAAGGGAAATCATAACTCCAGATGCCACGCACACAAGTACCGAGTGTCGAGTCCTGCAGGTTTCAGTTCTAGGACCGACCCTATGTAATATTTTATACAACAAAGTCCTGGAGGTCGACGTTGGTTCCGGGTCGACGATTATAGCCTACGCAGACGACCTCGCGCTTTTCATCTGCGCGAAAACAGCAGACCTATTAAAGGAGAAGGCCATGTATGCCATTGAGAAAGTGAGCCAGACCCTGGAGAACATGGGTCTTTCCCTGGCGGGCCAGAAGACAGAATCCGCAATCCTAACGGGCAAGAGAAACCTGTCGAGATTGGTACTGAGAGTAGAGGGAAGTGAAATCGCTACGAGCAAACAGCTCAAGTACCTTGGCGTCTATCTCGACAGAGAACTGAAAATGACTGCCCACGTCAGGGAAGTAGCGGTGAAGGGTCAAAGGCCCTGGCGAGGTTAATGCCAAACGTAGGCGGACCCGGAACGAAGAAGAGAAAGACGTTGGTTGCGGTAGGCTCATCAGTCGTACTGTATGCCGTCCCAATTTGGGAGGCGGCGATGAAATACAGACATCATGAGCAAATGTTAGCAAAGGTTATCAGGCTAGCAGCCATAAGAGTGACGTCTGCCTATAGGACAGTGTAAATTCGAATTTCTTTGCTCGCGCGGAGCTTCTAAAAAACAGCCACCAATAGATGGGAGACGAGTGTGTTTTTTTAACAATACGTGCAACGTGTGCGAAACACTTTATCCTTGCCTCCACTTGTTGACTCAGCAGAGAAGATACGAATTTACTGAATCAGTATTTCTTATGGAGACAGCCTATGAAAAGAACAATTTTTTTCCCAGTGTAACTCTATGCCTGGGACAGAGTTCTCGTATTTTAAGTCACGTTTTGAATCTGATCTCTGCAAAATAAGATTTGCGTTTCCGTTTAAATGTAGGAATTAGCGTTTCAATTCTTTACGTAGGAGCTTAATTGTTATAGCTTTTAAGAATAATAAAAAAATTGAATTTTCCCTACGCACTTCCGGATCTTTATACAAACTTCAAACACGACGTTGTTTTCATGCACTTGTACTTTGTTTCAAATTCGAATCCTTGTGGATGCTTCGTATATAATTCTTTCGTTGGAGTTTTGCACAAAAATTCAGTTTTGATATCGAGGTACTCCATACATAAGTGTTTTAATGCTGCTAATATCACCAATCAGCCTTAACTACAGAAATATCTAATGAAGCCTCGTTTTGGTTATGAGTCTGATCTTGCAAGGAAACATTTGGCTATCAGATTTCTCTTAAATTCAATATACCCAACAACCTATCACTTGCTTTCCGTTCGTTTGGCAATTCTATCGTTGGCAGTGTTTCGTTTTCCTCGGGGCTCTCCTTTCTTTTCACATTCACTTGCTATTGTTATAACTCGTTGCTAGTCACAAATTGTTTTTTGTTTTGTTCTTATTTTCTTCCTATCGGAAACTGTCTGCACTTTGTCCTTTCTTGCCTCTAAGTTAAAATTCTCAACTTCATTAGTTTTAAAGCCAACTTGCTTTTCTATCGGAAACAACTGGGCTTACAGTTTTTCCAACAAAAGTTACGTTCTTTAATTTATCAATTCGATCCCTGTTTTCATCCTAGACATGAAAATTCTTTTTCATCAACGGTACCTAACCAACTAATCACATTTATAACAACGCAACTGTTCAGTTGAAAAGTTCATCAAGTTGGTTTTGATTTTTTGATGAAAGGAAAAAGGATGACTTTACAAATCGATCATCGTTTAATGGATGATAGTGAAAATATTGCGCTTATAAGCGAATTTAATTTAAGATCTGCTTCACAATGTTATGGAAAATTCAAAGACTTCTTGATGAATTTTTCAATTGAACATCTTATATATGGCTTTCAAAAACAATCTTAATTCAAATGGATGCAAGACCGGTTCTTTTCCAATTCGAATGTAGCAGGAACTGTGAAAGGGTTTCGGCTACGTTTTGCATCCCTATGTGGTTCCCTGCGTCACTCCAGATTGAGTTTTTATGCTTTCTATTAAATAAACTGAAACGTTTTTGAAGCCAAATATCTGTGACACAAAGATTACAGCAAGGATTTAATCCTATGGTACGTTTCAGGAGGTGTAGGTATCACCTCTTGAAACATGAAACAAATCTGAACGAAGTTGAGCGTATTTCTAAACGAAGAATTTTGCAAGAATGTGGAAGTATGTAGGGAATTTACATATTGTTTATTTTCATTCATATTACAAATAAGATTAAAGCATGTACGAGACGTAAAGATTATAAATATGGGGCACTCTATATGTTATAATTCTTCTACGTAATCCGAGGCTTACGAGTAAATAATGCAACATAATATCTTAGTGTATATTAGAGGGAATGTTTGTAACATAAAGTTATAAGTGTTAAGCGGAGCGACTGCCCCAATTGTCTGGGGTTAAATATTTAAAAACTCTGTTTACGTTTAATGAGGATAATGTTAGTTTCATTTGCTTGTTCGCGTTCTCTCGTAATGAGCCAAAATTAAGTTATCTGAAATTACGAATTTGCATTTGAAATTCCGGAATATCGCGCAGTGCAGATGGAGTTCGCGTTTATATAAATTAAATTTCAAGTAATTTTATTTAGCTAGTGATAACACTAATGAATTTATTTGCTGAGTCCTGGTTTTGTGTGCAACTAAAAGCACATGTTTATAAATTAAAAAATTAAATCAGCTAGGATTAAAACTATTTTTTGTGAATTGCTCAATAATTTTAATAAAGTTTCATGACGTGTCTTCTCCCTGCATCAATCAATAGTCAGCTTTCTGACGTAAATAGTTCAAGCAAATGCAAGCCCGTTCGGAAATCAAAAGCACGGTAAATATGCCGAAAACAAAGACCTAAAGATAGGCAGCGTAGTAGAACGGCGTTATTCGAATTCAATCACAGGTTCAATTTTAAAGCACACAGAATTTTTCGAACCGGAACAGTTTGAATATAAAGTTGTGTCTGGGGATGCTATATATTAAAGAGAAGACAAAAACTTGTACAACGCCAATGCTGATACGAAATTGCCAACTTGACACCACAGCATCTAATCCGACAGGTAAAAAAAAATCTATTCTGTGATCGTTCTATTTTATTTCTGTTTCTCTTAGTAATAAAGGCCCCCAACTATTCGAGGCGTGTAAGAGTTTTTTAAGGCCTAAAATAAATAAGTAGAGTGATTGATAGCCTCGGCGTTTTATTAGAGAAACAGTTTTTGTTATGCCCTCCCGATTTCATTTCTTTTCATTATAGCTTGCTTCCATTTCAGGAATTCTGTAGTGGCCGATTGTGCTTTCATTGGGGCCCTCGTGCTGTCAAGTGTTTACTGCCTGACCGTACGTCTTTTGTTCGGCTCCATTCTTGCACAGATGACAAAATAACACTGTGTGTTTACGGCCGGCGTTTGCTACTTATTCATATGGAAATTTATTATTTCGGCACGAAATTGTATTAATTTGCGTTTAAATCCCCCCAATGCGCAACAGAAACAGTGAGCATTCTTAATAGAAAAAACTGGAATTATTTTAAAGCACCAGAAATATCGCACAATAAACCACTGAGAATAGAAGAGCGTCAATAATTTAAGCAAAAATATTGGGGAAAATGGACGGATAGGTTTTTCAGTTTCTTCACTTTAAGAAAATCTAAAAAAAAAGTTCAAGAATTCGATGCGTTTTATAGAATCGTCAATCCAAAAAAAAGTTTCCAGAAGGATCGTTCTTTTAAGAAAATCTATTGAGAGAAAGAAGATCGTTGCAACAGGCCTAAAAAGTTTTATTTATATGAAATGTATTTACGAATCGTAGTATATAAAATCGTAAATTATGTAAATCGAATTGTACATTTACATTGTATATCGTCGTACATAATCAAGAAAGTTTTTCGTAGTAAATTGGAAGTCAGAATTCTCAGAATAAATAAGTAATATCCTTATGGTCATTAAACTACTTATATTCAAGGCGCTAGTCATTTATGTTTGTTTCCCTTATCGCTACACAGTTGATATAAAGCAGATAATGATAAAACCATAAATTATTCCCGAAAGGCACATTTTCTCCAATATAGATTTTTTTATTAGGCCCGGTCTTCATGGAATTGGAACTTGCAGGAAACATGAAACATAAACATATACATAAATCCCCTTAAAAGTTTTTTCTTCCTGTGCGCCCTTCTATTTTAATACGAGTCCTTGCGTATTCTAATATTATTCGGAGTTTTCCCGTTCGCTTTTCGCCTAATGCTCTCGTTCTCTCTTTAAAATTCATCTGGCGTTTTTGGGCGCTGAAAAGAGGCGGGAAATAACGCAGATAGTTATTTTCGTGTAACACTAGCGACGCGTCGGGCGGAACTCGATTCGCACGCAATATACTCCAGTTGTCAACCCTGTTTATAAAGGAAACGGATTTTTCTTGTTTTCCTTTCCCTTAATCTACTTCATACATGCAAGGGTTCTTCTTTGCTTATTTTTACAGTAAGAGGGTCTTTTGAACTCTATTAGGTGCGTATATATTTTTTTCCAAGTATTAGGGCCGAATATTAAGAACATCTGCATTCGCCGAAAGCACATTATTTTTTTCCTCTTTAAAAAAAAACCTACCTTAATAAAGTCATGAATTTTAAATAAGAATATTTAGGCAAATTGGAAACTAAATCACTTCCTAAATCTATAATTAGAACCAACATTCAAGTCAGCATAAAAGTCGGAAGGATTTTCAAAGTGAAACATAACAAAAAGTAAAAGGAAATTCATAAAATATTTACAGCAAAAGTCATTAAATTCTGTACTGTTTTCATTTATTATTGCACTGCTTACTCGCTTCCGGTAAGTGCCGTAGGAGTGCCTTTTGTCTTTTGTCAGTCTTCTTTTCTAATTCGTTTCGTTCGTATCACTAATAAGACATAAAAATGGATATTAAAGAGGTACAGCGAAATTAGTAAAGAAAGAAAGCTGTCGATGTCTCAGCATTCCGCCGAAGGAAGTGGTAGATTTAGTGGATGAGCTATTTTCAAAGAACAATACTAATTCTATAATAAAATATGATATTCTAGATTCCCTCACGTCCTGTTTAAATCAAAATTACTTTAAATTTAATAATAATATTTACACTTCTAAAGAAAGATTAATTATGGGTAATCCCCTAAGTCCATTATTAGCTGAAATTTTTATGGACAACTTAGAAATAACAATACACAATAATTCGTTAAGTAAAAACTGTAGATGATATTTTAGCATGCTTCAATAACTTCAATAGTTATTTGAATTATTAGGCCAGAAACTGTCATTTTGCAAGTGCGAGCACAGTTTGCGAAGGCAAGGCGCTAGCCATGTAATTACACACTATTTTTTGGTCCGACTAATTTTAAATTGTCACAAAAGTTAAAAAAAAATTCAAATTGTTTGTGCTAGGGAAGTTACCTGTATTCACGTTGGCAACACAATGTCCAACGCAATGATTTCGGATTTGAAATTAAAAATCAAGTTACAGCTTTTACTTTTTTGACATTTAATATAGAGAAAGACTTTCACTTTAGAAGTCATACAACAAGCTGCAAGCGCATTATATATATAAATTCTCAGCTAAATTTAACTCCAAATTTAAAAAAATTATTCAACATATCAAACATTTGCTACGAAATCAAACCCCTTATCATTTAAGAAATGTCAACCACAGATGTCGAAGGATAATAATAATATTGCCAACATTTGGTAAATTTTTTGGTGGCCTAGTACATCAATTGGGCTGTTTCCGGACGATTTTGACGAATGTAACATCAACATTTCTGGCGGAGGCCCAAAAATTTTTTTAAATCATATTAATAACTTACATAAAACTATCAATTTTATGTTAGGAATAGAATAAAGCAAAAGTATCAATTGTCTAGGTTTGACCATCACTAATATCAATAATAAACATGAGTTCTCCCTACACCATAAACCAACACATACTGACAATACTATAGGCTAGCGTTCCCATGTCAAAAGAAAATTACGATAAAAAACTTAACATAATCGAACATTCATACAGCCACAAGTAACGGATACAAGGAATCGTTAATTAATAAACTAATTAACAAGAAATTGTACAAAACGCTTTAAATTTAGTTTATCCCCTTTAAAACAAATGCAAATATCTTGGAAAACTCGTACTACACGGGCAAACTAACAAATATAGCAGCAAAACAAAAATTAGATTTAAATTTAGCTTTGAAACAAATTACACTTTGGGAATGTTAATAAAAAACAATAAGAGTAAAACAGATAAAAACAATAAATCAGGCGTTTACCAATTAAACTGTAGTGATTGTCCAAAGACATATATAGGCCAAACAGGAAGATGTTTCTCAAAAAGGATAAAAGAACACAAAAGAAGTTTCATTAAAAAATGTAACAGTATATCTTGTTCTGCTCTCCAATGATTGTCTACTTCAATTTTTCAATTTTATTTTGACGATAGCAGCCTGATGAAGATGTAATTTTACACATCGAAACCGGTCGCTAAATTTAATAAAGATATTAATTAGGAAGTACACCACTTTATATTCGAAAAAATATAACGATTCTAATTATGCTAACCATCTGAACTTAGAAAATCATCAATTTCAAGACAACTTCAAAATATTACACGTACAAAATAAGAGCAGAAAATTAAACCTTCTTGAATGCCTAGAAATTAATAAACTAAAAAATATAGGTAATTTATTAAATGATCAAACAGACTTAAATAAGTCACCCCTATTAAATATCACAAATAGAGTAACATCTTTTCCCAGTTCTTAGAAATACAAGCAGGTACAATGTACTTTTAGTTTTAGTTAAGTTGTTTAAATTTTGTCTATAGAATGTTACACATGACGGGAAAATTTAGTTATCGACTCAACGATAAAAATCAATTTTTTCGTTTTTATAACAAATAACTATTAACAAATATCTTAATTAATAATATAAAAAAAACTTTCTTAAAGCCCCTTTGAGAATAGCTGTTTGTAAAGAAAGACTTACTAACACACCTGTTCCTCCTGCGCCAGTTGTGACCCGATGGGAAACGTGTTTAAAGCAGTTATTTTCTATGCTAATAATTTTGAGAAAATTAAAAGTGTAGTTTTGGAATTTTCTGTAAGTACTATTGCAATTGAAAATTGTAAAAACATATTTGAATCTCCAAAAATTTAATTTGTTAGGTGTTTGAAAAAATAAATGGATCATTAATTGTTTGCATTACAACACTGAATGACCTCCATACTCAAAAAGGAAAGTGCATTAAATACTATCAATTTTGTTTGTGTACTCTGAACGTAATAAAGTAATAAAATCACAAATTAAGGGATGAAGAGGGACGACGTGCCTTTATTCCCGTAATACTTTTAGAATGTGACCTCCTAGAATTAATTATTATCTAATTTTTTACTTATTGTTGGCCATGATTCATAATTAATGTTTCAATTTACTTCCTTAAGTTAATTAATTAGGAAATTATTATTAGGTAAGAATAATTTTGTGAAAAATCTGCAATTTTATTACTTAAATACATAAAAAATTAGAATGTAAATGTTTCAAATTTTTTTTATTGCTTACGTATCACCAACTGCTAATCTCCTTACTCTTTGGTTTAATAGTCATAGATGACCTACCTCGACCTTTGTTATGTTACATCTGCGGGTTTATTGCCTCAACGTTTACTGTATTACAGCGGCGGGTTTACTGGTCTATCATTCATTGTACGTTATAGTAACTTTCGCACAACTAGGACATTTAAATCACATCCAATGCTTATCAAATGTTTTTTTTGTGAAAAGTAAACGTACATTTATTATTGACCATTGCCCCATACGTATGTGATAACTTCGCTTCTTCTCTTGTGTGTTAATAGATTTTGCAGTAAATGAAACCCATTCGATTACACACTGTATATCCTTAGAATATGGGCTTTTACCTACTTGATAGTGACGTACAATGAGAAATCGGCGAGGAGAAAATGTGTGCAGTGCGGCCCTGAATCTTTCCGAAGTCCTATCAAATATTCAGCCCTTAATCCAGCCAAAGTCCACCACATCCCCCTAATACGAAGACGGTCTCGCTTCAAGTTCCGCATTGTCCTTGTGCTCCTCTCGGTTATTATCCGGTTTACATTATTAAGACCCCGGTCGAACAATTACTCACGGAGTAAGTCTCGCGCCAGTTCAATATTCCCAACAGAAAACGACTGATCTTAGCGAGGAATATTTAATTAACAGTTTTATATACAAATTGTTTCCCTTCCTGGCTGCTGCGGCCTGAATTTGATTGAAGGACCTGCAGAGAAGCCCCGAGGATTATAAAGTATAACTTTCAACGCGAATCAAATTCAACTTTTCGCAGATTATTTCGAATATTCCGGCGTCTACGTATAATTAATTGAGTTTAAATTAACTTTGCTCTGCGGATGGATTTCACTACTTTCTCGCAAGGATTCTTTTTTTTTTCCTCCCTTCTTCTGGCGATTATTTATTTCTTTTATTTTTTCAGTGCGGAAATATTTTTAATTAGGACCTAGTATAAAAAAAAAAAGTTAAAAGCAAGTTGTTTTAATCAATAGACTCAATTCATTTCTGGTTATTGATCAAGTAATGGCTCTAAGTATGATAATTTATGGAATCGTATTTCCGTAACTATTCTTCGACTGTAAAGTCGAAACGCTCGAGTAGAGTTCGGCCCTGCATATACGGAATCGAATTTGCATAGAAGGGCTTCAGCGGAACCTATTTCTATCTGAATTTTAAAACACTTGATCTATAGATGGCTAGAGGTGCGCCGAATCGCTCCCCTGGAATTTGTTTTTGTTTATGTCAGCGTTGCTCTCGGTTTAGCACCAAAGCAGATGTTGCATGCAGATAGTTTTTCTTATTGGCATAATTTCGTTACGAGTGGCTTTCCTAGTGCTTCCGGTGCAATGCAATCTGCATTACAAAAGTACACGTTTGTCGTACTGTGACTTTCAAAGGAAAACGTCATTCAGATATTCAAGAAAAAAATAACTGTTTTTTAATGCATGATTGGAAGAATCGATTTCCTAATTTTATCCTAAAAAAGAGTCCAGTCGCTATAATGCATTTACATTATTATACTTTGCAATCATCAGAAGAACGAGAAACATAAATTTTCCTAAAGTAACATTTCAGACTAGCTCTCTTCTTTCAGAATACATAATTCGTCGTGCACGGCCAGAAGGGACCCTAATTGTGTGCGGCTCTTTCCCCTTTTCCTCCACGAAAAACGCACAATACAACAAATTACACTTTCCGGTGCGCAATTAACATCTGAAAAATTTAATCGCGCGCAAATATAAATTACTTAATTATCTTCAGCCGGGCATTTTACGTGTGAACTCCCTCGAAAACTTTCGTTCTCTCTCTGCCTCTGTGATCTGTGCCTCCGTAATAGTGCATGGCGTCAGTTAATAAGCAGAAGAGACCGGAAATGATCGCCTGTTGGGTTCTAATTGCATCCGGCTGCCTTTCTTGCTTCCGCTCCCATGTTCTGCACTTCACAGTCTCGTCTTGTAATCAGGACTGCAACAACAACTACGCGATTTATTTCCGGCTCGTGTACGAGATTAAGTGCTTATATGAGCAATACATCAAGTATTTTCACTTCCTGTACTTTTGTGCCATACCTCTCAACATTTTATGAAACATATGACATTTCTAATTAGTCTAGTTCTCAACTATGTCGTATTGTGTTTTAATACCATCCATAGCAAAGAAAAAACAATTAAAAGTGTAAAACTATTCTGAAGCCGTAGATAATTCCACAGCATATAAATGAATTAAGTAAAAAAAACAATGTAGTGATAAAAATGTTCAACTCAAAAGAGAACATCCCTGTTAACAAGACCTTATCTTTATTCCACTTCCTCCAGGTAAGCTTAATATTCTAGTGCAATAAGGAATTCAATTATTTCCATACAAGAAAAGAAGGGATAATAGATGCAATATTAAAAAAGTGCATTCCACTTTTTGAAGTAGTTAAAATTTAAGCTAAAATACAAGTGACTGATCTAACAGTAAAGATTCTTTCACTTTCTAACTTCAACTAACTCCCTTAAGGAGAAAAATGCTTGACACATTCATAATACTAATTTCTTTACAGATACAAACTACCACCTCTCTCTTGTCCCCTAAATGCGTGAGGAAGAATAGTAAGGTCTGCGAACATATTTGTCAGTTTTATTATAAATAAAGTAATTCAATTGCTTTTTATAGAGATTAATATTAATATTAAAAACAACAAATTAATTAATAAATAAAATTAATTCGTAACAAAAGAGAACTCAAATTAAAAACAGAACAATGAAATCGAAGCAAAAGATGAGAAAATAAAAAACAAAATCAATTGATGATCGTTTGAAAATCAAAAGGTTGATAAAACGAAACTGAAACGAAATATCTAGACAAAATGGAATATAGAAAAATAAAATGAATGAAAAGAAATTATTAAGAAAAAATCAAATGAATAAATAAAAATAATGACATACGAAGAAAATACGAGGAAAATACAATCGATGATCCTTTCAAAATCAAAAGAAAATATTAAAGAATCAATAAAATACGATAAAAAGAAACAAAAATGTAATATGTATAGAAGAATAAAATGAACGAAAAACAAATGAAGATCGATAATTTTCAGACGGGAATGTGAGAAAACCAACGGAAGAAACTGCACGAAGTGCTGATGTTAAAAAAATCGAACTAAGAAAATTAATTCAATATTAAATAACTAAAGAGAACTTAATTAAAAAAGAAACAGGGAAATGTGAAATAAAAATTGAACGAAAAACAAAATACGATCGATGATTCTTCGGCGGACTGTTTGAAATTATGAGACTGACAGCAAACCATAAAAAGATGCAATGAAATCTGACCAGAACGAAAACCAAAATAAGATCGACGATTCGTCTACGGAGTGGGAGAAAATCAAAAGGCCAAAAGAAAATAAAAGAAGAAACCGAAGCTGTTATTCCAAGAAAGAAACAAACAAAATCGACCAAAAGAAATAAATGAGAACTGAAATATGGAATCAAAAGATGTAGGGAATGAGACGGACAAGAAGACAATTGGAAACTAAACGTTACCTTAGTGGTAAACTTTTGAAAATCTAAGACTAACAAAAAAAAAAGATCTTGAAAAGGCGTCAAAATAAAAAAAAATCATTTGTTTTTTTCCTTCGTATCTATATCGTGTAAAGCTTTTTCGTTTGTCTTCGAGCTTTTTTTGTTTTCTATTCACGTAATTCTGTATTCTGTTATATTTTGTTTGCTTCTGTTGACTTTTGTTTTTCTGTCAAAAGAATAAGATGAAAATTGTCGATCTTCTCCTGTTTTCTATTCACGTAATCCTGTATTCTGTTGTCTTTTGTTTACTTTGGTTGACTTTTGTTTTTTCTGTCAAAAGAATAGGATGAAAATCATCAAGTTCTATTCCGTTGTCTTTTGTTTGCTTCAGTTGATTTTTGTTTTTTCTTTCAAAAGAATTAGATGAAAATCGTCGAGTTTCTTTTGTTGTCTATTTACGTATTACTATATTCCGTTGTCTTTTGTTTGCTTCGTTTGACTTTCGTTAATTCTGTCGAAAGAATAAATGAAAATCGTCGAACTTCTTTTGTTTTCTGTTCACATAATCCTATATTTCGGTGTCTTTTGTTTGCTTCAGTTGACTTTTGTTTTTTTTTCGTCAAAAGAATAGGTTGAAAATCGTCAAGCTGTATTCCGTTGTCTTTTGTTTGTTTCGGTCGACTTTCCTTTATTCTGTCATAAGAAAAGGATGAAAATCGTCGAGCTTCTTTTGTTTTCTGTTCACATATTCCTATATTTCCATGTGTTTTGTTTGCTTTTGTTGACTTTGGTTTTTTCTGCCAAAAGAATAGGATGCAAATCGTTAAGCTGTATTCCATTGTGTTTTGTTTGTTTCGATTGACTTTCGTCAATGGATGAAAATTATCGACCTTCTTTTGTTTTCGTTTTCTACTCACGTATTACTGTATTCCGTTGTCTTTTGTTTACTTCGGCTGACTTTCGTTTTTTTTCTATCAAAAGAGTAGGATGAAAATCGTCAAGCTCTTTTGTTTTCTGTACACATAATCCTATATTCCGATGTCTTTTGCTTGCTTCGGTTGACTTTTGTTCTTAATGTCAAAAGAATAGGATAAAAATCGTCGAGCTTCGTTTTTTTTTATTCACGTATTACTGTATTCCCTTGTCTGTTGTTTGCTTCAGTTGACTTTTGTTTTCTCTGTCAAAAGAATAGGATGAAAATCGTCGATCTTCTTTTGTTTTCTAATCACGTAACCCTGTATTCTGTTGCCTTTTGTTTGCTTCGGTTGACTTTTGTTCTTAATGTCAAAAGAATAGGATAAAAATCGTCGAGCTTCTTTTTTTTTATTCACATATTACGGTATTCCGTTGTCTGTTGTTTGCTTCAGTTGACTTTTGTTTTTTCTGTCAAAAGAATAGGATGAAAATTGTCGAGTTTCTTCTGTTTTCCGTTGCATCGTCTTTTGCTTCCGTTGATTTATGTTTTTCAATCAAAAGAATTTTTACTGATTTTTGTATTTTCGATCACTAATTTCCAGAAAAGGAATCGTTTGATTCCTATTCGTTTAATTCCGTATTATTAACAACACCGAAAAGGAGTTGAAAAAGTAGTAGAATTAACTGCAGATTTTTATGTGTGTGGTGCCCTTTAACATACAGATTAAATTTTATAACTAGGTGGATAGAAGTAAATTCGGACGAAGTCGCGGAGAGGGGGTTCTTGCGCTAGCGTGTATCAGTTCACGCCTCGAGTTCGAAGCGTGCAGGTTTTAGAGTTGTTTTTGAGCTACAAATATATATTTTTTATTTAATATTATATTTATTTTAATTGTTCTTTATTTTCTTCAGGACAAAAATTCAGTATAAATTATAGTGTACCTGAGAAAGTACAAATTATAAAGTGGTATTAACAGAGAAAAAATTGTAAATCGTCCAATTCCTTCTGCTACAACCATCCGCAGAATTAATAAAAATTTTGAAATATATTTAATATATTTATTATTTCTTGACCAGAATTACTTTAAGTTTATTTTATTTTGATCTTCACTCTATAAAATCTTTCATTCAATTTGAGAAATCGTTTTTCTATTACAACTACAAGAGAATCTTTTATTATGTTTTTATATTATCGTTGTGAATTCTTTTTAATTTAACCATTATCAGAGAAGATATTTCATTTATTAATTTCTGTAATGTTTATGGAAGTATTGTTTAATTACAAACAATAATAATTGCGTTATGCAAATGTATTGCGGCAATTATAACAATATTGTAACAAGAATTATTGAAATCCTAATTAAAATAAAATTATTAAATACGCACTCGTCATTTCGCTTCCCAACGCGAGACAAGGCCGGTCGCCTCGAATACATTCGAGGCACGCGTCGCCAACCTACTTGCTTCACTCAAGCTGTATATGGTGTTCCAATTAAAACACATTAAAAAAAAGCGAGAAACATTACATCTAATAATTTGATCTACGTAAAAGACCACTTAGAACATAGAGAAGTAATATAAAATCTTCTTTCTGAAAACTATTGGAATAGACACAATAGAAATTATAAATTACAATTGCTTTATTCTTCTAAATAAATCAGTACAAAATTTTGTAATTATGAGAACTATCTTAATCTTACAATTTTATATTCACTATACTTCGTATTTAATCCTCTAATCTTGCGCAAAATGTTACAAATTTAAAGTATAACTCAAGATAGTTAGCGAATAATAAGGAAATGCATACACATTAGAGGCACTAAACAATTATTTTACGGGATATCAGCGTAAATTCTCCCTCATCCTGTCTTATACGGCGCTGTAGGATAATTTCCTCTGAAATTATGTGCGCAATAAAATTACAGAAAATTTAGTTCAAGTTACACTTACGCTGGGCCGTAATTACAAACGTAAAGTTGAACGTACGGTAGGCCGCCGCCATTACGATCGGGACAATTCGTGTATCCACAACCTACGAGATAGGTATCCGCCCAAACTATCTGTAATTATAATTAGTACAATACCATAATTTATACCCCCAAAGTATTCACCTGTGTGTAGTGTCCTGTTTCAAAAGAAAAACCTTGACCATATTTGTATAGTTGATACTCATCGAACCAATTTTGAATGGCCTGGTCCCATAACGAATTCGCGCGATAGCTCGATGAAAACAAGTATAAATTTTGACCAACTTGGAATCTTTCTACAAAATAAGTGGTATGGGTCACTCATATTATACAGAGTATGTGAGTTGTAATTACCATCATCAACGTGTCTGTGTTCCATTACACAAGTATTTGCAATGTCTTGTGCTGTTCTACTAAGATATTCGTCCCACTGCTGTAAATTTAATTAAAAAAATTTTAAAATATTAAATGAAGATTAATCTTAAGGTTTTTACCATCTCTTTTAAATCGATGCCTCTAGGTTGGTTGGGGACTTGACCGTCTCGTATTAATTGCCTAAGTTGATTATGCTTCGCTACTATTTGATTTTTTTCTTGCTGCGAAACTCCGCATTCTAAAATCAGAATTAAATTTACTTTGTAACTTGAATTTTGTGTTCCAAATTTTTAAAAACAACCAAAAAGATTTAATATTGAGATAAAAATCAACAATATATGGAAATCCCTATAGCTCAGATGGCATTGGATACCCCGTATGTTACTTATAGACTCTATAATACGTATTGAGAATTTTATTGTTATTAATTAAAAACTGTTAGAGTCTATCTATTAAGTATATGATTTATTGAAAATGTTAATTATTGTTTGCTTACCGAATGCATCCGGTGGACATGATGAACAAGCAATGTATAACAGAGAAAAACTGAACAGTACATAAAATTGTCTCATGTAGTCCATTCTTTATGTTGCTAACTAAGCAAACAGACAGGTGATCTGACTATATATATATGTGCAATGGTTTCACCTACCATACGCATATATGATTCACATTAAATTCTTTGTTATCGCTGAAAAGCATAAAAAATTTACAGTGCGTCGCGTGACACGAAATTGTATTTGATTATTATTGCTTGATCGTTTCCCAGTATAATCGGCCACAAGGAAATTTTTCGACGTAAGAAGAAACCATTTGCTATAATTCTTTTATGTCAATCAAAGCGTGCAATTAAATTTCCGTTTTAAGAGAATCTCTTAATAACGTCCCAATTATGAACAATTCATCGAGTATTTCGCTTCCCATACTTTTGTGCCGTGCATCACCGTTTTATGAAATACTGGATCTTCGTAAATTGTCTAATCGTCAACCTTGGTTTAACGATGATTCATTCCATTAGAGGGCGAAGAAAAATATTAAGGTTTGTCCTACAGTTCCTTATACAGGCTGTTTCTAAACCTCTGTCTTTAATTAAAACTGTAAGTTCCTCATTATGTTAGAAATTAATTTTCCAAATCTCAACGAACGGTCTTACTAAAAAAAAAAAAATAAAAACTGATCTGCCTCAAGATAGTGCACTCCAGCGGAGTCACTTTATTTGGAAACCTCTACTCACAAGGGAAGTTGATTGTACAGATTGCACTACTACTTCGACGGTTTTAGAACCTTGGGGAGCTAAAGTGCGAGTTGAATGTAACTCTAGCTGAAATCCACTTTCATCTGTATTATATATATTCTCCATACCATAAGTTTCTATATTGTGCAGTTTCTTTTAAGAGTTCCACGTTGCAGTGTCAATCATTGTAATGTTCGGTAAGAGCTCCAAGTTTCTATGCCAAAATTATTGTGTTATGGGGCCCCTTTGGGTTGTTTTTGTCAATTACTCTCTTTATGTTTGTGGGTACGTGTCTACTTTCTCTCAGGGTTTTCTTTGGGTCGCATAGGAATTACCCACTTTCCGTTTTATGCCCCACTGTGGACACTTACAATAACAAACACAGAAAAAATGAGAGGGGGTGTCAGAGTGTCGAATGTGTATGCGTCAGTGCGTGTTAGAAAAAGAAATGAAGAAAAGGGCTTATCAAAAAGGTTGTTGTCTGTCCAAACTCTACACCTGTTAGCACAAGTCGGCCAAAACACCTCGCCTTTTACAAAGTTCGGTAGGCCTCTTGCCCTATCAGATGTATGTTTTGTACCGCCGATCACGCACGTGCCTCAACTCTTTCACAATACCTAAACCCTTCGACAATACCTAAACGTCTCCCGTTGTCAGGTAAAATAAAAATTTTGCTTGTGTTGTCACTATGCCCTACCTGGAAGCGTCTTCCATGTTGTTGGTCAAGGAACTCGCGCCCCAGAGAGCAAGGGCTTGTGCATACAACAATGGAGATAGTAAATTCGAAAACTAAAATTGTTTGCGCCTCAAAAGACGTATCTGCCATGCTTCCACTGATCAATTCGTAAAAATTGCAAATACCGACAGTTAAAAATTCTTTGGTTTGGTTGTCTTTCTTACCTCCCGTTGAATTTGAATATCGTTATTGCCTGCTTTCTGGAATGCAATCAATAGCGCACTCAAGATTCATCAACGATAACAGTTCGTTCCAAAAAATTGACAAAGTTTTTGTGAGGTCTTTTGGGGCCCACCTCATGGAAGAAAGAGTTCCGCTTTGTGTTAAGGCTAGCATTAAAAGAGAGGCTTTGAGCAATAATGCTCTGTCTTTAATAGCACGGTGTTCCAACTAAAACACCCTCAATAAATTTGGATACAATTATTAGGCCAGATATTCACAAATTAAGGTATACGCGTTTTTAGCCCGATTAAAAAATGAATATAATTTAATGCATGAGACAGAAACGTTGTAGTAAAATAAATATCATTTATTATTTTTTTTTTCAACTTACATATTAGTTTTTATTTGGATTTAATTAATTTTGGAATGCATAATGCGAACGAACATTTCATTTCATTAATCTGACCTAAATTCTCAACTCTTTAATATGTTTTGTGTTTACTGTGCGCCTTCAGGACTGAAAACGCATGCATATTAGATCACGTCATTTAAGCTACGTTCCTACATTAAAACTGTCGTGTAAATAAAATGAGACGACATAGTTTATGACGTAGTTTATGCTGATGTCGCCGCTATACTTTCGTTCCGTTTCAATTTAATAAATTACAGGAATAATATTTTGAAGTTAATCTTTGAAAAATGCAATTTATCTTTACATTTTATATTCTACTATTATTTACTTAATTGGAAATAAGGACGTACTGCTACTTTGGTTATAATAAATCGGCACGCTGTATATTACTATTGCTAAAAGCAAAAAAAATGTTGGTTTTTATTTTGCTACCCTAATTGATCGCTTCAATTATCTCTATTATTTATTTTTTTATAAGTGAAATATAATGAAATTATAGAATTTTAAGACATCTTAAAAAACTATTAATAAATACACCCAGACAGAAAAAAACATTGAGCATGAAAATTTGCATATAGTACAATTAATCCCCTGAATAGAATATTTTTTCCACGTCAAACATAACACTGCCTACCAAGGCTGAACACAAATAACTTCCTGTTTTGATATTGTTTTTTATGTTAAACTTGTACGCAGATCCATATCATTTTTATCCCACACTATGCAGGTAATTGCATCGCGCTGGTTCAATTTTCACAATCATTTTTAAAACGGCCCTAAATAGTACCTATTGTGTTATTTAAAAAATATGCAGTACTAATCATTAATGCCTAATTCAGTTTGATATTAATTACATCACTAAAAACCTTTAAGGTTGAATTCCACTGAGGTAACGTGTAACAAGCAACGCTAATAACATACATTAATGCGACATTTCATCTTATTATCGCACACATGACATGAGGAAGGTATTAACTACCTAATTCAGTCGTGTGATAATGATATCATTGTAAACTACTTAAGGTAAAATTTCACTGAGGTAACGTGTGACATGCCCGCTAATCGACATGTGTATATGCGATATTCAACGATTGGCGAAAAGTTATACATAAGGCATAAGCCGTTGTTAATTTCGCATTTAAGTCTAGCAGAGCTTAAAGGTTTTGAATATGAAATTAGATGTTGGTAGAAAATAGAGTTAATTTTGTTTGCCTTAGTGGATTCCCGTTCCAGTCTCAACGACTAACGCGAAGCAGCAACAAGACCAACAGCAGCAGCATCACCACCAGCAGCAGCCCTGAGGAAGTTCTTCTGCAACGAAGAACGAAACGTCGGCAGTAGAGAAATCCGAGACACGCGGTTCCAACCGGAAGCCAAGAATATCACCGGTTTATCACCCCAGCGTTTATTGAAAATTTTTAAATCAACGTCAAGCACTCTTCACAGCGTACCAAATAACAATTAAATTTTTATGCGTCGCTTGAAGACTTCTAAAATTAAATTTTTATCACAGACGTACTCGTATATAAAGCGGGCTTTATGAGCGACAATAAAATGAATCCCACAATGCAATCGCATTTATGGATTGCAGAGTTATTGTTGTGAACGATTTCAAATGGAGTCCGAAGAAGTGTTCCGGAGTTACAAATTTGTTCTACGATAATCTTGTGATGAACGTTTCTGGTATTTCGAAGCGAACATGTCGTTATAAGATTCACACTGCAATCCTTAAAAATGCATGCAGTTCGAATATTTTTAGGATCATTTATTTCTGTGAGGGACGGATGTTTGAAATGATAAAAGAAAGGGGATCAATTGTCCTTTCTTTCAGATTTATCAATTTTACAAGTCTTCCTCGAGGCACTATGCTCCTCTAGCACTCATGACGAAAGTGTCAGAGAGTTTAACTTGAAGGCTTCCGCGGCCGTCGTCCATTGTTGAATTCTTGGCTTCCGGTTGGAACCGCGTGTCTCGAATTTCTTCACGAAGCAGCAGCAAGACCAACAGCAGCAGCAGTAGCAGCATCACCACCAGCAGCAGCCCTGAGGAATTTCTTCTGCAATGAAGAACGAAACGTCGGCAGTGAAGAAATCCAAGACACGCGGTTCCAACCGGAAGCCAAGAATTCAACAGTGACAGAGAGGTTCTATTATTACGAAAAATACTATGTCTTAAATCACTTTATTTCAATTTTTCTCCTTACTCTTTTACCAAAATTTTAATCAAACCACAAAGGACCCAATTAGAAATCCCTTTGTTTGTGCGTGTCTGGTTTGAGTTTTATTGAGCTGAAAATTGTACTATGACAATCTTTGATTGCAATTCACTCCCTCGGACTCGCGAGGATACTTACGATCACACGACTACTCTCTAATCGTGAAAGTAGCTTCACAATTGCCCTGTGAGTCATCGTGATTTTCCTAGGATCGACTGCTCTCTTTGATTTAAAATAAACGAATCTTTTTACATAATGGCAGCATTCCCTATCAGTGACTTCGGCGATTCATTGATGCTATGCAACTGCTATTCCCCGAATGCAATTTTATTCCAAAGGTCAGTCATGACGGCAAGGCAAATCTCTCTTTATTTAATTTTTTAGGTGGACGAATTTTTCCGGGATCACGTAGGCGACGTTATATCGAATTTAAATTATGCAATTCCGATTTCTTACATTTCAAATTTCATGACATATTTGTAAACTGTCAAACATATTTGTCAAGAGTCTATCAAGATGTCATTTCATTTTAAGATCTTTCAACCATTTGTAGGGGACCGTGGTTAAATTCTTAAAGTAAAACAATCATTTCATTTTGGGAGGACTAAATTCTTGAATTCAAAAGCTGTAGAAAGTGAATTGAAAATGGAGGAATATACCCAAAATGAAGCAACAAAATGAGGATAGTAATCAAGGGAGGGATACAAATTGGACCTATCTCTAAGGAGAAAGAAACGCTGTTGTAGAGGACCTCTTGACTACAGTTGATCAGGGGTTTTTCTACCTTTCTACCTAGAACCTCTAGAAGAACAAAATTATAGATTTTTAAACAAATCTTTCCGAGACATGCTGTCCTCTAATCAGGCTCCATTTTGGTGCCGTTCAATTAAGTACTCGTATTACTTCTCCCCGAACCCTGGGAGAGTTCGTAGAGTTTCTGAAAGATCTGGCAACGTATATAAGTACCCAAAGCAAGAAATACCTGATTTCAATGAGAAATCACACATCTATGGTAGCAGCAACGAAAATGAGAAAGGGAAAACAATGGAGAATGGGTAGAGCTTTACCGTCCTAAACAGGGGCCGAACGCCTACCTTTTCCAATGTCTTAGGTTACTGCAGGTTACAATGTCAACTGCCAGCAAAATCATAAACTGGAAAGTAGAAGAGCACGTAAACAGTAAAGAGCATGAATCATCATCTACACTTTATCAAACAAAACACAAAAAACGAGAGAGGTAACGCGTAAGAAGGATCGACGTAAACCAGTTTACTGGTGGACGGAAGAAATTGCGGACAAATGTAGACAATGCACAAAGAACAGGTGAACCTTAATACGAACTAATAGCAGTAGGCAAACAGATCATAGGCATCTCATCCACATTACCAAGAGATACAAGATCGCCAAAAACGACCTCAAGCGGGCTATTAAGAAGCAAAAGGCCATCATGTAGACGGAGTTATGTAGGGATCTAGAAAATGATCACTCAACAACACCGAACTTGCGGACCAAATGGATCTATTTAAAACTACTTAATCCAACTTTGGCAGCACGCTTGGCCGCCTACTTATTAAGTAGCAAACTGGCTGCAATCTGTCAATCCTCATACAATGTTAGGTCAAAAAGCAGTTGGAAGCTGTCGCGCCTTAGACTTTTCATTACTATTACATCACAATTGCGAGTAACTAGGACAGGTTGGTTTAGTTTACAGTGGAATTCTCGAGCTACGCTTCTGCTGAGAGGCCCCAAATAGAGCCGAAACAGCTGTACAGAGGATTCTCGAGGATCCACTGCTATCAAAATCGACCAGCAACAAAATTGTTATAATCAAAATTTGAAATTCTTTCGTAGAGAAGTCTAAAGAGATTTTTGTTCTAATTTAATAATTTAGAGTTTAAATTTTCGGTTGACCTGTAATTCCTATGATTTTATCCAATTTTATCCAAAAGGAACAAATTGAAAATGCATAGAATGCTAGTTAATTCTCCCTATGCACTTAACGGTATTAAAAAGGAGTGAAAATGCAGCGGAATTTATCAGCAGCAAACAACATTACCAAGAGTTGTATTTCGTTTCAGATGTCGTAATTTTTCTTAAATATCAAATCTGACAATTGAGGGATGAAGTGCGAAACATTGTAATAAAAAAATAGTACTAATTTGTTTGTATTGTTGCAAAAGAGTAGGAGGTGATTTTAAATAAGAAATTTTGATGATGAAAAGTGCAGCTTGCCTAAACTCTAAATAAAAACATATCATATTTATTTACGTCCTTCAAAACAACATTATATTAAATTTTTATGTCAACAAAGGGGAAATATATTCTGTCAAACGGACGTATTGTGTTTATTTACGTTTTCCACGAAAATACTTATGAAAGCCCGGGCAACAGTGAAATTTGCTTTATTTATCAGATAAAGTGATGTACTGTAGAGGCGATAGAAAATCTCCTATTGTGTAGGATCCCTCGCGCGGCTCATATGTATAACGCATCGCCACTAAAATCTTTTTTTCCGTCGGAAAATGCCCGTCCTTTCTCCCGCCGCACAAAAACACTTGAATATTTCCATGTCTGCGCAAGACCATCTCGACGTCTATATTGGCTCGGATATTAATTTATGAGGGGAGTTTACAAAATGAGATTACGTCTCGCGGCTCCACGAATTGATTCGTTCAAGATAAACAACTAGATTATAGAAAAAAGTCTCTATTATTGTTACTATAAATTCCGTAAAGCAGGAAACATTAATTTCCAAGCGATCGAACTTCTAATTATGTATAAATGCATTGCTCTAAATGCTTAATTAAACATACGTATACATGTATATGCATGTACAAATTTCGAGTAATAAATTAGGAATTTCCATTTCCACATTTCCACATGCCAAGTGCACACGGCATCTCGCGGGAAATGACGTATGAAGTTGAAGTTTATCTATAACGTAACGTTTAAAGAAAACACGTTAACTATTTAATATGTGGAGTAAAGTTGCTGATGTACGTTAGCCCCTGGAGTACCGGTGCTGGACGAACAAGTTAAAGCTAGTTTAATATGCGCACGTCTGAGATGTTAACTATTACATTTTTGTTTGAACTTCCTTGATTTTTTTTATGTAGCTACTTTAAATCTTTTTTATTTTTCCTTGATTTCAAACAGCTCTTCTAAGTTTTGATCGTTCTGGCTCAGTTATGAAGTTTTCACACCGACGCATGTATGGTTCCCCATCGTGATTTTTGTAAAAAAAAAGAACAGGTAACAGTTTTCCAATACCAGTTTATGGATAACGGGTAGGTGTTAACTGTAATCAATTTGAAAATTGAAAACTGGACAAGGTAATAAATTTCCTGGACTTAACCCACCCGAATTGTATCGCTATTTATTAACAGCAAAAGTAGGTGTTGATGGGAATTTACTTGTGTTTAATTAGCGTTATCGGAAGGGAACGATTATTAGCCGGATCAGAGACAAATTGAAGCAGCTCTGAGCGACCTAATCCTGGACAAATTGTATCTAATATTTAGTATAATCCGCTTACGGACCCGAGGCTGAAATACAAGTCCGATGAAGTAGCACCTTCACAGATCGCCGGCTACCAGCACTCGCCTTCGGCGTGCCCTAATAAGATATTCCCACATTCCTATAATTTATTGGCGATCGATATTTCTGAATTTGTATCTTGCCCGTCCCCTCCCCCCCCCCCATTCGTAAAGAAATACCAGACCACAGCAATCAGGATTTATTAAGACAGTAAGTATTTTAGAGAGTTAAATATAATTGAATGCAAAAAGGAAAGAATTTATATATTACCTTTTTGAAAAAATTAATTAAACAATTACATTACGTGGGAGGAATTAAAAACATATACAACAGTGCCACGGCCCAGCAGACGTTCAACAACAGCTTTCGAAACAACTTGACGAGAAAGACGCAAGAGTGACGAGACGTTTCGGCAAAACGACATACATCGAAAACAAACAAACAAACAGACTATGACAAATACATAACGAAAAGGGACACTTACGAATGTAAAACGCAGCAGTTATAGAAAACATAATTGCAGCTCAACGAATCAAATAAACATTCCTGAGGGGAACTCGAAGGTGGTAGATCAATTTGAATGGGCGAGTAAACACTTTAATTTCATTGAAAGAATACATCGGAGGTTTGGCTTATTCCTGGGGCCACCCATACATTATCCAGTGGACGGAGAGAAGCAAAGCAAGAATAAGAGGAAGCTGGTCTATTTGGAAGACGGCCAACGAATGCGCCTTCGTTGGAACCAAGTTCCGGACTTCTTAATAGACTATCAAGCATTGTGTGACGAACACTTATACGGAATGTCAAAACTAAAAAAAGACAAAGTGTAGGTAATAAGAGTGTAGGACGTTATTGTAGGTTAATTTTATTTTATTAGTAATACGTTGTGAATTATTTTAGATAAGTAAGGCTTTAGAGGTTAGATAATTAGAAAATCATGTATTTTAAATACGTACCTGTTGTTTAGAGTTAAGTTTGTTCCATATCTAGTTAGATTTTTAGTTTAATTTCCATAAAATGTAATCATATCTAATGTAAAGGCTAATTGGCAAAACGTGACATTTAGTTACTGACTCAAATCTAGTATGTAACTAAATCAGAACGCAGATGTTCCGGTAACGAAAAAGAACATTTACTGGATCCTGTGTACCCTGTATCCTTTTTCCTTGACTACCGACATGGAGGACGCTTCCAGGTAGGGCATTCGTGACAACATAAACAAAATTTTTATTTAAACACCGGACAACGGGAGACGTTTAGGTATTGTCGAAGGGCGCCTCTCTCTTGTGAAAGAATTGAGACACATGCGTGATCGGCAGTACAGAGCATCCCCCTTTTTGACAAGTATACATCGGGTAGGGCAAGAGGTCAACCGACCCGTGTGAAAGGCGAGGTGACATGGCCGACTTGTGATATCTGGTGTTCGCTTTTGACGCACAGTAACCTGTATAATCGAAGGGCGTCTCTCTGTTGGGAAAGAATTGAGGCACACGCGTGATCGGTGGTACAGAGCGTCCCTCTTTGACTAAGTATGCATCTGATAGGGCAAGAGGCCCACCGAACCTTGTGAAAGGCGAGGTGTTTTGGCCAACTTGTGCTAACAGGTGTACAGTTTGAACAGACAACAACCTTTTTTGATAAAACTTTTTTCTTCATTTCTTTTTCTTACATGCACTGACGCATACACATTTGACACTGACACTGCCCCTCCTTTCATTTTTCTGTATTCATCATCATCACAACATCACAATATTGACACCCCAACGTGGGACGATCATCATAATTTGACACCCTAACGTGGGGCAATCACTACAATATGTATATACCTACAGGGTGTAATCCATTAAGTATCCAATCTAGAAATATGTACATTTTTATATTATAATCATCTGTCAATTTTGTTAAAATGCAAAACATCTTTGCATCTTCTATGAGTCTTTTCATCGCAAGTGTGGAAAAGGATTATTAAAACGCCCAACAACAACCACTAATGCTAATTATTAGTTCAATAGAAAATGCAATTGCATATATCATTACATTCTGAAACTTGACTAGTCGTAAACATAAAAGTGTCATTGATTTCCAGAGTGCGACGATAAAACCCTCCCTCTAAAACAAATCCTAAAATTTTAATTCGAACGCTGCCGCCATTTACAACTTCAAAAAATACTCTTCCTGTGTAGTTCTGTAATTTAAAACGCAATCACAATCAATTGTGAACTACGAACGGTCCTGCTGTACAGTGAACGTGCCCGTCTGTTAACTATGCTGGAAGGCAGCAGGATTCTCCTGGTTCAGCGCACATCTGGTAAAAGCTTTGTGATTTAACAATTTGTGTAGCGAACAGAGCAGGTTATTGCCAATATATAAATACGGCGGCTCCCTTCTCTCCTTTGAATTATTACGCAGTGGCGGCGATATGTATATTCATGTTTGATATTAATTTCGTGTTTACTGAGCGATTTAAAATTTATGTGTTCATTCATTAACGCACACGTACATACATTTACAAATGCAAATGCAAAAAAGGCACATCTCCAACCAACAACAAAAGCACCATTACATTTTCTTTGTAATAATAATCCTTAAGTCACTGTTATTTTCTTCAGTGGAAGCTTTCGTCGAATCAAATGCATTCGTAAATCTGCATGTGCTGCGGTAATACGAACTTTAAATCGATCTTTGAACTTGTGAGAGATTGCAAGTCAGAATTTACCTTAGACTGAAGCTATTGAATACACATTAGGTAAGTCTGAAGTCATACAATTAGATTTTATGGACGTGATTTGTACGACGTAATGTAAATCTCTTCAGGTAACTGTTGGCATAAAATAAATGAAAGGGACACTGGTAATGAGTTAATGACTAGGCACAACCCTAGAACAGAATTTGATTATGATGTGATGTAGTTTTCGTTTTAATTTATAAATATTTTAACATATCCCACCACAAAGCGGTTGAAAATGAAGTGCAAAAAATATTCTGAGAAAAAAAGGGGAAAACGGAAAAGCTGTAAATTCCTTATGTGATCCGCCGCTGGGTAATTTCAATACGGCACCATGTTTTGATTTAATATCGAGTGCTTCTCAAAGGGCTGGCATTCCTGTGAACTACTGGCCCGAGAGCCGTTCACTTCACTGCACTTTATAGAGAAGCCTTTCCCGATACCGCCCCGGAGCCGAACCCCAGCCAGCGATCAAAGATTATCTAAAACAACCGTTTTTCTACATCTGAATATTGCAATTCCCTCCCCCCACGACCGGGGGCCGTTCACTATCAAATTTATTGCGAGTAAAAAAGCGGACTCGGATTTGTTGTAACGCGCGACATAATCCCGGCGACGGGATACGACAAAAAGCACGTAAAACTACAACATTCGTAAGTGTTTATTTTTTGTTCGGTGGCTTAAACGGTCTGGTTTGTAGCCGGTGATTTATATGTTTGTTGGTATTTCGTTAGTTTCCGGAATCCGTCGTTTGCTTCCGCCACCCCCCCGGGGTGGATTGCCCGCACGATTTATCTATTTTTCATCTAGTCGCTTAGTGTAAGTCTATCTAAACTAGCGATCTGTCATTTTGTTAGCACATCTTTTTGTTTTGTCTTTCCTTTACTCTAGATGAGTTTATGAGTTCCTTTATCGTTTCATCTGTTCTATCCTCAGCTGGATAGAGCATCACATGAAATTTTTTTTGTTTATTATTTATTGTTTTCTTCAAAATATTATCAAATTTTCCTTAAACTAAATATTATTACTTAGTTCTCGTTGAAAAACTGCTAGTTTCGAAAACTAATAATGTTTCCAGTGTCTACAAAAGATATAGCTTTGAAAATAGAGGATACTGTTAGGAATTAGTGTTGAAGTAAATCACTGTTAATTAAATTTCCACTGAAACAACCAATAAACGAACCATTACACTCTAATATTTAAAATAAGTGGAAACTTTCCTACTAGAAAGTCACAGTATTTAAATAACGGCGTCTCTAAGAGGGGTAAAAATGACATCACCCATAAAATCCAAATTCCAAACATTTCCATCTTGCGCATAACTTCCCACTGAAATGTTTTCCTCGATAGATGTCGTACAAACGTCTGTTTTCCTTAGGTTTTGTAGATGTGCTTTTGTAATTCTCAAGCTTTGCAACTGCAAATATATTCTTCGAATGATGTAGCGACGAAAGTAACAGTTTCCTAGAATATTAACGACGATATACAAGGTTCCCATTGTTTTTAAATCAGTTACAATTTATTTATTATTAATAAAACATACGTTTCTAATTTGAAGGTGGCCAGTCCACTACTATGCATCCATATTATGACTTTAATATAGAGCCCAACTATGTAGATCTATAAAGAATTGTCAGCGTAATTTTCTTATTCCTAAAATAACTTCGTATAAGAAATAAAACAAAGCTATAACTTCGAGGAACGAAAAATAAACAAACGTAATAATTGAAACGCATCGGTCAGCCGTAAGAATTCGCCAACTTTTTCTATCACAAAAGTTAAATCGAAACTTCGACCCCGGTAATAAAATAAAACTACAAAAGATTAAAAAGGAATTAGGGGAGTACTCGGGTAGTTTCCCAAATAAAGGCGGGCAATAAACTAAATTTCCCGAAAGCAAATTCCACAGTCATGTCTCGTTACGAATCATTGCGTGCAGGAAACGGATATTTGAGCGTCTTAGGGGCGCAGAAGCAGGACATTAGTTCTGGCAATTCCGGTATGACTTCTACTTACTATTCGAGTTTTTTTTTTTGTTGGAAATGATTCCTTTCTGCATAATGGATTCATGTTATTAGATACGCCTGCTTTCGTTATGTATACGATGTAGTACGCCAAAATACATTCAATATATCGTCATGCTATTGATGCTTCGAATATATTTTTACAGAAAATCATATCAATAAAGTAGAATGTAATTTTCATTAGTTTTTTATTGCGAAATTATCCTATATACTATGTATGTTGTAAGAAAAAAATTGTTTTACATGGAAATGGATCTTATATAAATTAAATAATTGTTCCGCAAGTACTTGAAAGAATATTAAAAACTTCAGGAAAAATTGAGGGTCCGCAAGCATTCTTTATACTCTCTAACCATAGAGTGACTCAGGACATTTAAATACATAATGCAAGCCCAGGTATCTACTGCCTTCATGAATAAAACTCATATTCAGAGAGCCCTGCATGGGCATTTATAACCCAAAACGTACGAGAAATACGCACGTCTCCGTCCAGCATTTTGAGGGCCCGTAAACAACAAAGGATGGCAGAGGAAGACGTACGAGATGCAATATTTTCACTGTCGTATATCATCGGGCGTCTTTATTACGGCGTACTCTCTTCGTATCTCGTCGTCTCGGCTTATTTTAGCATACGACTTTTTTTCCCTGAAACTTTACCCCGATATAAAATTCTGAACTTCTTGGCTTTACAGTCTCACTTATGAAACAGTAAGGCCCCGTCAAACGTCAATCAAAATTCCTTAGTTTTTAAAGTCGGGCGGCTTTCATAAAGCACGAATGCACTTAAGTGTATTAGTTTCGCTTGTAAATTACCTCGTGAATTTATGTCGTTATTATTATTATTATTATTAAACTGACCGGTGGATTTGCATTGGCGCATAGAATTCTAATAGAATTAGCCCCGCGGTAGTTTCGAACTATGTTCTGACGTCAATCGCTCAGCATTCGCTATACCAATATATTTACGTATCGGTTCTGCTAACTGAATTAGCTCAACTACAGTTCATAACATTTAACTCTGAAATGCACTCTCCCGAACTGGTGCCGTCTGGATTTAAGTAGTTTTATATAAATTCAGTCATGCAGAGTCGTAACTAGTTTCATTAACTCTATGGCATTAACTTGATCTTTCACATGAGTTCCCCAAATTGGATTCATTAATTATTTCTATGCCTGTCTGAGAAACTGTCGAACTTTTTAAATTCGAAGGATTCTTTGCTTGAAAAGCTTTTCATATTTTTTATTTATTTATGAACACAAAGAAGCCTATTCAAGGGAAACCCAAACAATTTATTACTGGCTCTTTCTTCATAAGTAAAGTAACAGTACTAATCTAATACAGTTCTAAATAACAAAGAATGTTTACATGAAATTTTAAAGCGGAAAGTCGACGCTTAAAACCAAGTCGTAAGTAATAAAAACTTTCCGCGTCTATCTTAATTTAAAACAACAGTGTTCTTTTATCCGCAAAAAGGAAAAACTCGCATAAAAATGCAAATATCTTCGTTCCGACTATTCGGCCTGAATAAAAAAACAAACATTACCATTCTCTCGAAGGCGCAACAAAAAATAATGAGACATCGGGCAACTTTTAACGGCCCTTGCATTAGCGTTCCGCCCCTGCGTGTACTTACCCGAAATTGTCACGTCATATTAGCCTAATAATACTTGAATGTATCGTCTTCGAATGTTGGGGGAAAGTTCACCTTCTTCGGTAACAAACGATAATTAAATTTTGAAACGGAAGAAATAAAAACAATTCGGCAAAAACTTTTATTATTATTATTTTCACGAGGAAAAATAATGGCTTTGTTTCTTTTAATAATTTCTTCTTCGGCGCAATTTAATAATGAAGCAGTTTGAAGTGCTGGCGGAATCCCAGATTTATGTCTGAATACGCTTAAGTAATTCAGTCTACAAAGCTACTTTTTGTAACTCAATAAAACGTGTGCTCTTTCCAGACCATTAAGTCACGTTAAGTCAATATAGTATGAGCCAGCAATTCAGGTTACGAAGATAAAATCCAAGTTCTCCAATAAGATACCGCGCCCCAATATTGCAGATTCATATTTATTAAATATTATGTATATACAGTGTTTCCCGAAAGTAACGGATAAATTCTCTAAAATGGTTGAAAAAAATGTTTCAGAAAAGTGCTCCGTTTTTATTTTTAAACCAACATTTAAAGATGTATTGGTTGAAACCACGTCGGGTAGGTGTTTTCGACTGCTGACATTTTGTTGTTCAATATTACGAATAGGTATCAGGTACAGTCATGGGGTCTCCTTTCTCCCCAGTAATAGCATGGAGGCATACGAACAAGCCCTCACTTCTTTCTCCCTTAAACCCAAGTGTTGGTTTAGATATTTTTGCAATTTGGCCACACGGTAAGAAATCTCTAGATAACTTCTTTGAACACCTAAATTCCCAACATCCTGACTTTCGTTTCACTTTAAAATACGAAACCTTTCCTCAATATTTTAGTAAGCTGCCTCCTGAATGGTAGATTAGGACACAAACCGCTCCATACGAATCGTATATTCACATCATCATCTTTCTCAAAAACAATCAGTCATTAACTCACTAGTTAACCGCGCCTTTGCCATATCAGAACCGTCTTCATTTCAAACTTAACCACATAAGAAAAGCCTTACTCAATAACAACTATAACAAACATGACATTCAAAGATCCATTTCCTGTCATCCCACTCCAATTCCACCTTGTCCTGAACCCTGACATACTGTCGATATCTAATAATGAATCGAATCTGCAAAATCCTCAGATTAAATCATCATCAAATCTATTTTCAAACTCATGACAAAACTTTCAGACTGCTTAGCCTCCACAAAAGACCACATCTCCTTACAATCCAAAGGTGTGTATCAAATTCCATGTTCCTGTGGGCGTGTATTTATCGGTGAAACAAGACGAGCTATTAGCACTCATATTTCCTAGCTGGACACGAACTAGAAACCGATGGTCACCAAATCCTATTTTCCAACACAAAGCTTCGACCCCGCTCATTTTTTCAACTGTAAAATCCGGGAATCTGTTTGCAATTTGCAAGCACCCCAGTAACCTAAATCGTCATACTGGCTCTTACCTCCGCAATATCTGGAAATATCTCATTAGCAATCCGTCACGCTCAACAAATCATCACTCCAATCCACTGCCCACACACCACTTAGCCGCGCCTTTGCCCTATCAGAACCGTCTTCATTTCAAACCACCTAAGAAAAGCCCTACTTAATAGCAACTATAATATCCAAAGATCCGTTTCCTGTCATCTCACCCGAATTCCACCACGTCCTGAACGATGACATACTGTCGATAGCTAATAATGAACCGAATCTGCAAAATCCTCAAATTAAATCACCATCAAATCCATGCTTATACTCATGACAAAACTTTTAGACTGCTAACCCTCCACAAAAGACCACATCTCCTTACAATCCAAAGGTGTATATCAAATTCCTTGTTCCTGTGGGGATGTATTTATCGGTGAAACAAGACGAACTGTTAGCACCCGTATTTTCTAGCTGGACACGAACTAGAAACCAATAGTCACCAAATCCTATTTTTCAAAGGCAAAGCTTCTACCCCGCTCATCTCAACTGTAAAATCCGGGAATATATTTGCAATTTGCTAGCACCCCAATAACCTAAACCATCATACTGGCTTTTACCTTCGCAATATCTGGAAATATCTCAATAGCAATCTGTCACGCCCAACAGACCAATCCCCACTCCCCGTTCCAACCCACTGGGAAAAAAAAAGAATAGTAACAAATAACATAATTGTCGTACAAATAGCTCCAGAAACAAATAGTGTGAGATATTTATACAGTTGTTCGGCAGAATAATATTCTTGTAGTAAAGCTACAAACATTGAATTGGAATTTTCTACAAGATGCCAAACAATTTGTTTGTGGAGCTACTTAAACGACAATTGTGTTACTTTTCACTACTCTTTTTTCTCTGTGCGACAACGATATACCTACTCTCAACGATTAATGAGAAGCAGCAGCAACGCCATCAGCAAGCAGCAGCCCTAAGGAAGTTCTTTTGGATTGGAGAGCAAAAACTCATCAATGTTCCAACCGGAATCCAATTCAATTATACACGACGTCCGCGGAAGCCTTTAAGTTCAATTTAAAGTTATAAGTAATTTTCAACCCCCTACCCCTCAACCCTAAGTGCTAGCAATTCCAACTTTAATAATAATAATAGTATTTATTAACTCTTGTGATAATATTACAAAAAGGAATAAACCAAATAAATACGCCAAGGCGAAATCCAGCACACCGTCAGTAATGCCTGCTACTCTACTTAACTTAGTTACTACTAATTAATAATCAAAATAGAAAAATAACTATAATAACTAATGAGTAGCATATTATCTAATAAACAAGAAAGAGAAAGAAAAGGAAAGAAAAAAGAAAGAAGAAAAGATAAATAGAGCAGAGGTAGAGCACATAAAGATAAAGGTTCTGTTCGAAGCACGGTTCACAGCTTCTTCTTAAAAATGCTAAATGTAGAGTTATATAAAGAATGATATTATAATGGAAAAATCATTTAACAATTTCAGATGAATGAGAAGGTGGGTTAATGAGACCTTAAATCTGAGATTCAGATTATGTACGTACATTTCAACTTCAGGATTTTCTAATATAAACAAGTAGCATGAGAAGCATGTTCAACAAACATAATTCTTTTAATTCATGACCAACTCGATCAAATTTACGCAAACCAAATACAAATCTTAAGTAAGCATTTTCAATACGTTGGAACCTAGAAGTAGAAGCGAAATCCAGACAAGGACCATAGACCATAACGCAGTAATTTAATTTCGCAAGAACGAATGAATTGCGCAGATTAATTTTCATTTTTTGATTGAAGATATGTTTGCTTGTTTGTCTTGCTGACAATGTTGCAGACATACTCTCGAAACCTCAAAGAGGAGCCTAAATTTTTTACAGCAGAAATCAATCTCAAACCCTACATCATAATATGAGCACTATCAGCAGCTTCTTTTCCTACTCTTCTTATTGCTGAAAAAAGTGAACTATGATTTAACAGGGTTCAGTTGGAGGCAGTGTTTTGTAGAAATTGCGGCTACTTGGTTTATATCATCAACCGCCTGAGGTTATGAATGATAAATGAAGTGACTTATAAATTTCGACATTGTCTCCATAAAAATGAATAAAATCAGAGCTAAAATTAGAGACATAAAGACAATATAGACAATATAAAAGAGTACTCCAGACTGACTTTAGGGCACTCCTGACTTCAACTCCAAAGATTCAAAGGTAATGAAAAAGTGCCTGGCGCCTATGAACTAAATAATCTGTTATAAGAGTTACGACATTCTTCGAAAAATCGACATGTTTCAAAATTGAAAGCAGTACATCATGATCTACAGTATCAAAGGCGCACAAATAATCAAGCAGCACAAGAGCCGTTGCATCTACTTCAACCATAACCCCATTGAAAACCCGACTGTACCATCGGCAAAATATCATTATTTTTTACAAAATCCCTCATTTGATTATTACACCTTACGTAAAGCCAGTAACGCACTAATGATTCGAAGGTCACTGCACATTACAGGATTGATAACTTTTAGTAACGGGGCGATATAGGTGAATTTCCAGAAGGTAGGAAATATACAGTGCATTGTAGAGAAAATGAATAAATGAACCACTATATCGAACAAATAAGGCAAGCCTAGATGATGATAGACACTGAAGCTATCATATCCAACTGCCTTCGACTTGATGCCAATTAATTCCTTTAGGACATGGTTGAATTCTTGGCTTCCGGTTGGAACCGCGTGTCTCGGATTTCTTACTGCCGACATTTCGTTCTTCGTTGCAGAAGAACTTCCTCAGGGCTGCTGCTGGTGGTGATGCTGCTGCTGTTGGTCTTGTTGCTGCTTCGCGTTAGTCGTTGAGACGTCGGCAGTAAGAAATCCGAGACACGCGGTTCCAACCGGAAGCCAAGAATTCAACAATGGACGACGGCCGCGGAAGCCTTCAAGTTAAATCCTTTAGGACATCTTACTCTGTGACAGGAAGAAAATTGAAAACTGAACTTTTATTACCCTTCTTGTTACTTCCGTAAAAATTACGGTCTCAATGACAAGCATGGAATCAATGAAAATTTGATTGCGTTCATTATGATCTACCAAATGCTTAGGTGAACTGGTAGATCTTTTATTGCCATACCTATCTGTTTCAGATCTTTCCAAAAAGCAGCGGATTTAGAAGTACTGTAATGTGTATTGGAATAGGTTCTCTTTTCACGTCTACACGCTGCAGTTGACATGTTACATAGCTTCTTATAATATAGGCAATCGTTATGACTTCTTGTCTGCTATATTCCTGTAATGCTCTGTCTCGTATATTCGCCATGATTTTTAAATTATCCATAAACCAGGGGGCTAGTGATTTACAAATACGAGAAATTATAATCGCTCCATAATAAAGTTACATTTCATTGAAGAATTGATTCTTGCGTCTATATCTTCTAGGTCATAAATGTTACGTCATGGAATAGCTATGAAGTCATTGTGAGAATGCTGATAACTGAAATACCTAATATTTCTATAACTTTTCAAAATTTAAATAACAAAGTACTCCATGTGATACCTCAGTGAATAGCATTTTACATGCTGAATACAAAACTTTTTTCATAATCTGTTGATAAATAACTGAGATATTCAACAAAAATGTATTGAAATGAAAGTACCAATATTCGATCAGGCGTTGATACGGCTCTAACAGTAAGTGATAAAAACAACTTCAAGTTGTTTGTAGTTAAATGTGAAATAGAATTTATTGACATTGCGTAATGGAAGGTGTCTTACTTGTTTAACGATTAGATAGCAAAAATAAGACTTACTAAAGCCGAAAGAATCAAAATTTTAATGATGATTGGAATTGGAGATAGAATTCGGACGTATGAAGAAGTTCGTATTTTATTCAATGAAACAGTCCTCAATATCGCAATCAACGGTAAGTCGAATTGAGAACAAATTTCGCGGTCTTGGTCATATACGAGACAAACCTAAAGCCGGACGTTCGTCGGGTTTAGATGAAGACAGACAATTGGCTGCCATATTAATGGTGTAGGAAAATTCACACTCAACTCTCGTGGGAATCGCTTCACATCTTAATACCTCAAAAAATGCAATTTTGAGATTTCTTCATACGGAAAAACTTCAAACTTACAAAATGCACTTGGTGCAGGAACTGTCCGATCACGACTTTGATCGACGAGCGCAATTTTGCGAAACAATGATACAAATTCATTAGAAATATTTTTTTCTGATAAGACAACGTTTTACTTAAATAGTACCGTCAATAAGCAAAGTTGTTGTTATTGGACGGTTGAAAATTCGCATTGGATGAAGGAAGTAATACACAATATCCCCAAAAGGTTAGGGCTGGGATAGTGGGTAATCGAATTATTGAATCTCCTTTTTTATTGGAACGCTGGGTGGTCAACAGTCTGGACTTCCTCCAATTTGAATTAATTCCGGCATTAGCGGTACTGTTTCCTAATGCAGAAGATGATTACAACAAGATACTGCGCCTCCTCATTATGCACGTCCAGTACGGGAAAATCTCGACCAAATACTTCCTAATCGACGGATTGGTAGATGGAGACCTATTGAATGGCCGGCAAAATCTTCGGATTTAACCCCTTTGGATTATTTCCTCTGAGGTCATTTGAAAGCTAAAGTTTATTTTAATAGACCTCCAAACACTGAGGAGTTAAATCAAAGAATTCGACAAGAAATTCATTCAATCCCCCTGAAATGGCAGACAATATTCAGCAACCATTTACCTCTAAATTAGGACACTGCCTCGCCGTTAACAGACTGCAATTTCAATTTGTTTTACTTCAAAAAAAAAGTTTTAAGTTTGATGTTTTGTTTCGTGTGAATATATTTTTGTTGAATATCTCAGTTATTTATCAACCGATTTTGAAAAAGTTTTATTTCTTGTAGTCAGCGTACGAAATGCTATTAAATGAAATATAACAAGGAGTACTTTGCTATTCGAATTTTTAAAGTTGGGGGTTAGTTGCTAGCTAGGAAAAGTCTACGAGAGTAAAGCTAAATTTGTTGAATCTGTCATTTGAAGTTTGGTTGTTGAAGTTACGTTCGTTAGAACCCAAGTTACTATTTTTTTAAAGTGATATTACAAGTAAAAAAATGGAATTAACCAGAGAGCATTTTCGAATCATGATTTATCATGATTTTAAAAAAGGTTTAAGCGCATATGAGTGCAAAAAGAGTTTAGATTCGGCTTTTAGTGAACGAGCAACTTCCTTGGCTACAATTTACCGATGGTATAAAGAATTTAAACGCGAAAGGAATTTTATTCGGCTTCAAAAAAGGTGCATGGCATCCTTCTAAAGCTGTTAACCACAAAACATTGCTGCTGTCAAAAAATCAATTGAAGAGGACAATAAAGGCACTTACGCATTGATAGAGCATCAACTCAAGATTGTGTCCTCAACTGTTAGAACAATCACACACGATCATCTGCATTTAAAAAAAGTGGTTAATCGTTTTGTGCCGCATCACCTTTCTGACTTCCAAAAAGCAGAGCGTGTAAGAATTTGCCATGAGAAACTTTAAATTTCTTAAATAATGGCAGACACCAATTTTTTTCCAAAATAGTGACAGGTGACGAAACTTACATTCCCTTTTTCGATGTACCTACCCGCCAAGAGAGTTGTGTATGGATTCACGAAGATGAGGAAACTCCAACAGTGACCAAGAAGCAGCGAGCTATGAAAAAAGTTATGTATGCGGTATTCTTCAGAAGTACGGGCCTAGTAAAGGCAATTAAGCTAGATGGACAAAAGACATGGTACACTAAAAATTTTTTTGCCTGAAGTGTTCAGTAGAGTTCCAGACTAGGGAATTATGCTGCACCATGATAATGTATCGTCAGCTTTAACTCCCAAGTTTTTGGCTGAAAAAAAACATAAAAGTAATGGAACATCCGCCGTATTCACTTGATTTATCAATGTGCGACTTTAGGCTATTATTGGGCTAAAAAGAATTTGGAGGGTAGAAGGTTTTCGTCAGAAGAAGAGATTGATAACTCAGTTCAAGCTTATTTTGAAGGTATTTTGAAAGATGATTGATTAGGAGCTTTTAAACAGTGAAAAGAAGGAATGGTCCAGTGGATCATTGCTGAAGGGATTTACTTCGAGCACATTTAAAATAAAATCATAGATAATGTTAATCGTGTTTTTATTTTCAATAAATTCAGCTCGACCCTCGTATAAACACAGCTGATTTTTAATTAACTACCTTACTATGAAGGAAAACAAAAGTATACAAAATTTTTTAGCTTAGGACCCATGTTTATCCCTAAAAATTAATTATATTGGTAAGTTTGAGATCATTTCCTAAAAGACTTATTCAGGTCTTCATCAGAGCAAATATACAGGGTGTAATTAATGAAGTTGCACTCACTAATATCGTAAGTTCTTCACCTATCCTATAATTATTAAGGAGTACCTAATTCTTTTATCATGGTTAGAACATCAACATCAGTAATATTTCACTTTATTTATAAGATTTTGCTTCCGTTTTAAGCTTAGTTATAATAACAAATTAGCATCGCACAACAAATCCGAGTTTACGTTTCAATATAAATTACTGTGTAGCGATATAAATCAACACGTATTTAGCTTTGTAGGTCACGATTGCGCGCAGCAAGCAAGGCGGTGGTAACTTAAGAGCTAATATATCATTAAAATTTAAATGTAAAATGCAGCGCCCTGCGCAAATTTAGTAGAGTTGCTTGCACAAAATTTCCTGGACGATTTAAATTGCATCCCCTGGGAAATGTAGAATTTGCCCTTAAATTGGAGAAAAAAAAAATTGATGTCGTGATGAATCTTAATGCAAATGGTTAGAAGCGTAATCGAATCCCGTGACCTATCAAGTTACTGTTGGTTGCATTTAATTTTAATTTGGAAAAAAAAATTAACGACAGAAACATTTACACAGGTTTCTTCAAATAAAATAAAAGAAGAGAAAGAAATATTCCCCCCTCAGTTTACGCGCCACATACAAATATGTTTATTCTTTATGCTGAAAAGTGAAAAAGCTACGAGCTATTTGTCATTTTCACAGCTCTTCGTGACAAGCGTTTGCAACTCGAACATGTTTCCGTTCATCATCTGGCGTAACAAATTGTAAAGTTGTAAAAAATTTACGATATAAGGGGCAGAGAATATAACTTTATCTATTCGCTCGCTCCTTTATATTTATGAAATAATGTTCTTATCTCACATTGTTGCGCATAATTTTGTTGCGAGCGCGCAATAAATACTCCTGATAAATTTTTACAGTACACGAAAGTGTTATAAAAAATATCTACGAAAACGAACGTAGGAGCATCGGAGTCTTGAAATTTATTTAGTATGAAAATGTGCGTAGTGCGTTTGTTAAGGCATCCAGTGAGGCGTATAAATTAGAACGATGTTATTCGACTTAAGGCAGGGGGTAAATCTCCAATGCCTTTAGATTTACATTTTAACTAGTTTACGCATATTAATTCTATTATACATAATCAAATAAAGCTAAAATCTATGGGACATCTTTGATGGCAAATAATTCCCATTAAATATTCCTTATTATACTGAGTAGAACAACGTAATGATGACGATTACGATACGAATAATTGATGGTGAAGTGCACCCGAGAAAAAAGGAATCTGAAAATAGAAACATGTATGTAAGTGAAGTTGGTATACGGGGTTTAATAAGCTCTTTATCACATAAGAGAATTAATTCTGCAAATATCAATGATTTGAATCGCATATTATAAACTTTACAGCAACATAAAATTTGAATTTTCATTATTTCATCATATAACGAAATATGTTTAAGGGATTACACATTACCAGTTTAAAAAAAGATCACCCTCATAGTAAACAAGCGGTATTAGATGGCTTCCATAAAACATTTCATCTAGAATGCAGGTTTTAACTGAACCCTTCTGAAACGTGCAGTTATTCCATGTTTGCATAATGAATAAGCGCCGAAGCTTGTTCCAGAAAACTAACTCGCATACACTGGCACACGTATTATGCAAGCATAAACAATATGCTCAACTTTCATAATATTTCACAAGTAATGTACCTACTACGAAAGTTTCAAAATTAACAACGTATGCAGACATATTTTTAGTAACACACCTGAAGCTTATCGTTTAGGATTACAAATTTCCAATAATAAGAAAAATTTTCAATATTATTTTATTTCTTTTCACTCACTCACTCAATGGCCAATTCAAATAACAATGAATCGTTCATTAATTTGATGTGTCTTGGTGGAGTTCCAAATCTGCCAACCCTTGGCTTTGACCAACTTACAAGCAATTACTTTCCCTTTCCAGAAGTAACAAAATTTTAGTTATCAGTGCTGCTACCCCTCATCGTTATATCTTTACGTTTCATTACTGAAATCCCCTACGACTACATAATAATTTTACGTCGGCAATTAATCCGTAATTTTTAAGCCCTCGTTCGACCTCCGAACTCGTCTCACAGTTTACGACCTCCGCCAAAACAAGTGGATGGATTTTATATTGTCGTAAAGAGGAACGATCACGCGGTGGAGACCCGTGCAAACTGAAAACAAGTGTCGCGTTCGCGCATAAATTTCTTTATGGTCCACCGTGAACTTTATGACCCGGCTAGAGATTCAAGCAAATTGAACAATCATTCGGAATTTTGTTAATTTCGAACTTCGGATCGGATGCGTAAATATTTTATAGGAGACGGGCACACCGGGGGTGAATAATAAAATATCTCTGATTGATGCAGATCATTTTTTATAAAAAAATGCAACTCGGCCCAAGGCCCAGCAAATTTAATCATCCATTTATAACGAACGTTTATGTGTTGCAACGACTTTGAGATTACAACAATAAAAACCTGAACGTACAACTGTCAACATTTCTCTATTAATCAACGTCCAGGAAAGACTGATTTTCTTGCGCCAGAATACAATAGAAACAGTTCTCGAGTGTGTCTTATATTCAGACAAATGTCCGTTTTTATTGCCTATTGTGATGCTCTTATAACACCAAAGTTTAAAAGCGTTTGTAAAAATTGAAGTATGTAAACAATTGAGATATTATTTAATTTGTTGCTATTTTAAGTTCTTCATCACATAAGTGAATTAAATCTGTAAATATCAATGGTCTAGCTGAACAATAAAAAAACTGACTTATCACAAGAGTGCATCGTCTCTTTTTTAAATGCTTGTTCGTGGAATATACCATACGTGCGTCTGCGTCATATCGTAAAACAACAAAGCTCCAGCAAAATTCACGGTCACTCGGTCAATGTCACCGCCCATATGCAATTCGATAACGAAAGAAGCTTCTAATTTTACACTCGGATTGATTACTGAATTAATTAATTATAATCTCATTTTTACGTATTGTTAATACAGTTTGTAACTACTGCTCGTAAAGATATAGATAGCAATTTACACCAATAAAGCAAAGTATTGTAATCTTCGACCATTTGTGTCACCGGATAATCGACAAAAATGAAATCGTGATGTTCCATACTTTAAATAACAATCTATATGATTTAATTTGTTAAATGATTGAAAAAATAAATGAATGTTATCAATAGTTTGCATTACAACTTGAGTGACCTGTATATTCAGAAAAGAAAATACATTAAACACAATCAACGCATTTATTTATTTCTTGAAATGAATCTGCACGATCTTTCGGAATTTTGTTTGTGCAGTCTGAACGTAATAAAGTAATAAAATCATAAACTAAGGGATGATGAGTATCGGCATGATTTTTTTTTATAATACTTTTAGAATGTGACCTCCATTGAATTAATTATTACCTAATTTTTTACTTATCGTTAAGTATGATTCATTATTACTGTTTTAATTTAATTCCCTAAGTTAATTATAAAGGAAATAAATTAATATTATTTATGTAAGAATTATTTTGTGAAGAATTTGAATTTCTATTATTTAAATACTAATAGAAAATGAAAATATAAAAGTTTCAGAGTTATTTTTTTATTGCTTACGTATCACTACCAGCTAATCTCCGCGGGTTTACTGTTTCATCGTTTATTGCACGTAACAGTAACTTTGCCCAGCTGGAGCGTTTAAATCACGGCCAGTGCTTCTCAAACGTGTTTATTATTTATGGTAGTTATTATTTATCTTTGCCTCTGTAATCACCTGATCAATACGGCAAAAAGGGTGGTTCATACTTTGTTAAAACGGTTTTTAACCGGAACATGAGATTTCTAAAGCAGATATATTTTGCAAGGAAAATTATAAAGATTGGAAGTCTCACATTCTGACTTCTCTGAACCCCCTTTCTAAACTTTACCACCCTTTCAACCAAAACTTTTCCAAACCAAATCGAGACGCGAGAGGCGACTCCTTTGTTAGTAGCGTTTCCAGTTTTAGCCAAAAATTAGCCAACAATCGTTCTTCCCGCTCTCTTCGAACTTGGTTTGAATTTTGGCCGTTTTTACCCTCAGACTTACTTATTTTGGGTTTGTTGAATCTTTCTCCTCTCCTTGTTCGACTTATTGTTAAAGATTCTCTAAAAACTACTTTGATATTTTAAATAAAATTCGGAAGTTTTAGTAAATAAAATATTACATTAAAATAAAATTTTACGAGAACAAAGAGAAATCTACAACAAATTTTAAAATTAACAGATCGTAACGAAATTTTCCGTTAAAACACATGAAACTACAACAAGAACAAATATCAAGAAAATTACAGAATCAATAATGAGTTAATTATAGGTAATACAAAATATCTTAAAATATTTATGACAACAAAAACAAATATATTTCGACAAGGGAGGAGAGAGGTATAATTCACATAGAAAAATGCATTTAGTTAATTAACTTCCCTAACAACAATTACATGGAGCTTACCAGCGACGAAACAAAAAGGATTTTTCACGTGTCCGAAATTTTTTGGGAAACCCTCTAAAGTTATATTTGCGCGGGAAAAGCTTCTGCTTTTCCTGACCGAAACCGATATATATCTTTTGGAAAATTTATAACAAAAAATCAAAACCCGAACTTAGAAAAAATTAAATTAAATCAGGAAAATTTTGCGAGCCCAGCAAGAATTTGAATTCAGGCGGCCCAAACAATAGCTTCAAAGCGAAATTTTTCTCGTTACGAGAGGGCGTAAACGTCTCGTTTTTACCGACTTTTACCAACGTCGTTTGTTCAAGGGCAGAGACGCATAGTGGTGTGATTTCCTGTTGCTGAGTCAATAAGAAAAGAAAACTTTATCTCAGTAACCTGAAATCAGTATTGAATTAAAAACGCATCCGAAGCTCATAAGAGCGATATGAACATCCGGTTTCTTTCTAGGAACAAGCAGAGCTGATAATGAAATGATTAAAATAAAATTTTTAAAAAATTTTCTAAAGCATTTTTCCGGGTCCTTACACCTCGTGCATATTGCTGTGATTTACGTTAGGGTTAATAAATAAAAATTGAAAACGTTGGAAAACAACTTATCAAAATTTTTATTGTAAATAAACAAGAAACGCTTTATTGTTATTTATGAGTAGAAAGCTCCAAAGACATTTTAGTTAGTTAAAAATAAAATCAAAATGAACAGTATCAAGAACGATGGTGTAGAAATAAGTTTAGCAGATGATGATATCCAGTAGGTGAACGAGAGCTTGCTACAGGCGGCTTGGATATAATTCTGCCAGATAATGCAGAAGTACCACAAGAGACCAAGTATACCATTGACTGCAAGACACTGACCAATCCAAGAGTAGAAATCCGGTAGGAAGAGAAAACTGGTATATTTAGATGAAGGACGAAGGTTCGACTTAATGCATCAAAAATCGCAGACATTCAGGTAGACTACGACGAGCTTCTGCGACAGCACCTAAAAAAGAGAAAAACGAATGAAAATGGAATCAAGTACGGAAAGTGTATTAATTTAATTTGAAAGTTTGATTTAATTTATTAGAAAATTGAATTTTGATTTAATTTGCTTGAAAATTTGAATTTGAATTTAATTTGCTTGAGAACTAATTTTTATTTAAAAAATTTAATTGGCTTTAGAAATTATAAAGTCAACAGTGAGGTTAGGATGTTAATTTATGAATAAACGCAACGATTCGAAACGTTTTCAATACGTTTTAAGTTTTTTGTAAAATAATAATAATAATAATAAAAATGCCTTTCTTTCAGTTGGCGGAGTTTAGCTGTATAGCTGTTCGACCACTCAACCAATAACATATAATTGAATTACAATAACTTGGAATGAATGCATGCGTAAATTGTATACTACAAATCATAAATAACAAGAAAATAAAAGAAAACAAAATGAAAGAATAATAATAAGGAACATAATATAGGTGTTATTAAAAAGAAAATCACTGCACAGAGAGGAGTTGAAATTTATATTTTATTTTGAAATTACAGAATAGTTCCAATCTTAGTTCACGAGGCAGCTCATTATAAATTTTAGATGACCAATACGAAAAAGACCTTTCAAACAGGGTGGTTTTATGCTTTAGAATGTGTAAACCACTGGTGAGTCTTAACTGCCTATTGTGTAACATGTAACGGGGAGTTAATAGTGAATGTAAATAAGATGGACACAGGGTTAGGTAAATTTTGTGATTAAGGCAAGCCATATGAAGCAGTCTCCTTTTGCTCATATTTAGCCATTTTGTTTCGCAAAGTTTAGGTGTTACATGGTCATATTTTCTCAGCCCATAGATGAATCGAAGGCATGAATTTTGCGTTTTTTGGATTCTGAACCGTGTTTCAAGATCAATGCACGGACCATAAACAGTATCACAGTAATTAAATCTGGATAAAATTAAAGAATCGCATAAATGTACATACTTTTAAATGAATTGGAAAAAACTGCCTATTCATATATAAGTGTTTTAACGTAGAATAAGATTTTTGAACTAAATTACTTATATATGAAGTAAATCTCAAGTTATAATCCAAGAGAATTCCCAAATTTTTTACAGCATCACTAAAAGAGAGTTTAATATAATTAAAAAATACTCATACTGTTTATGGCCCTCAGGCGATCTTTAGAATTGCCAAAAATTATAACGGAAGATTTCTGAGAGTTAATCTATAAACAGTGAGCATTAGAAATTTGTGTTAAGACCCTTACATCCTCATTCCCCAAATCAGAAGCTAAATTTAAATTAGAGAAATTAAAATTATAATACAGCTGCGTATCATCAGCATAGAAATGGCTTATACACGAATTTAATATATTGTGAAAATCTGATGTATACAGAGAGAATAAAAGGGTCCTAAAAAGGAGCCTTATGGTGCACCAGATTTAATTCGGCGAAATGATGATATGAGTCCATTAACATAGATAGCCTGCGTTCTGTTGTTAAGATATGTAGATATGAATCGAACAGCGAGGTCATCAAAGCCAAAATAATGTAGTTTTGCACATAGTAATTTATGGTTGATAGTGTCGAAAGCTTTGGAGTAATCAATTAAGACAAATACAGTCAGAAGACCTGAACCAGTAGCCCTCAGCCATCCGTGACCTTTAAAAGAGCAGTGCTTGTACTATATCCAGACCTCAAAAAATAAAACAACCTTTAAAATTTAAAAGGATTAGAAATATGTTCTTTATCAGTTTAAGGAAATTGAGAGCCTATTATTTTTAAAAATTAAAATTAGATTTAATAGGCTATTTAAACTTTAGTAATTTAGTCTGAATTGAGCGCAAGCTCGTCAGTGCTAGATTATTTAAACAAACAATTTATCCCGATTTTAAGCAATAATTTTAATACAAAGCGAAAGCATACGAACAAAAGAAATTGACTTTCCACATAAACGAGGATATTGCTTGTGTCAACCAACAGAGGGAGTAGTTTCTACACGTGCAAACGCAAGAAATTGCTTCGACGTTCGACAGAAATCAATGGTCTTCAAAAAACTAAATAATGAACAAAAAAAACGCGAGAAAATAATTATGCAAAAGAAAAAATTGGTAAAGTAAATAACCCAAGCTCTAGAGAAAAAAGTAATAATCTAAATCAAAACTCAAATGTAAACACACGCACGAAAAAATATAAAAAAGAAAGTTCGAAAAAACAAATAATATGCAGCAATATTATTGGCTAAACCAACTGCAGTATGTCATAAGTTCGCTTGTTTTCTTACGCATTAATAGTGGTTATAGCTTATTCAATTACACACTGTATAATACTCTTACTATTTATTACGATTTGTAAACAAAAGAGTCTAATAAACATATTTAAATCTGTGTAATATAATTGATGGGTAATTTAATCAAAAATTATTAATGGTACCAGAAAAGAATGTCAGAAAAAATATTTTTAATCTGTAACAAAAACTTAGGGGAACATCAATCATATTTCAGAGCCGGGGCGAAAAATAAGAACGCCAGAAAGAAAATTAGTTTTCACACCTACACTTTTACTATCAATGCGAGGGAATAAAAACGTAAAAATTATTTTTGCATCGGAAGTTAAATCGCAAGGATTGGATTCTGACTGTGGAACATTCATCAGGAGTGAAAATGAAATTATGTCGCGAATAAATTTTACAGACGGGAATAATCTTAGTCGATTTTGAGATAGACAGTTTGAAAAATGGATTGAACATCCTCAATTTAATAAGGATTTTCTTCGCCTTGATATAACTTCTTATGAGGCGCGCTCACGGCAAAGCGCGGAATTTATTTTATAAATTCACGTTTTACGTTTAAATACAGCCTCGCGTTTGATACGGTTACTTCTTATTTATTCCTAGCAGTTCCAAAACAAAAATTCCGGACGGATGATTCTCATTTATATTCATTCTTCGCATCGCTTTGCGTTTGTTTTCATAGAACTAGTAAAAACTGAAGTACCGCCCGCGTCTGAACTATGCTGCGCTCCGAGTCCTTCGCCTCTCACCATGTAAATAAAATTTGGAATGTAGGGAATGATGGAATAGTATTATCTATCATATTACATTGACGCATAACATCAATATTCGATATTCGTTCCAACGGTACGTTTGTCAATTTTCTTACACAAGAAAACTTACTCCTCGAGCTTCCTTTATATCCACATAAAAGATAGATACTACAGTAAAACCTAAAAGTATAATAAATTACTTAATAAGAGGATTAACTAAAAAGAATTCTAATAGAATCTTCCGATAATTAGAAAGCTTAAAGTTATTTGCTGATATCAGAATTGATTATAAAAAAAAATTGTTAATTTTAAGCCTTATCCTCTTGTGTTCCGAGTTATTTTAAATAAATTAAAGCTGTCGTCGGCTTGTCTGATAAAAACGTAACTATTAAAAGAAAACCCGCAGCTATACATCTTCCGTCTGGAGTGACAAACACGAATATAATTTTCACTGTTTTCTTCCACCAAAATCTTCCTAACATGACCCCCTCGTTCCTAATAGATCATTTTTTTACACTTATGCGCGTGTTTTGCGAACCATTTCTTATCGAGTGGGTTGCCAATTTTCCATTCTCTCCGCATATTTCATCCTTAATTGCGGAAGTAGTTTAGTTTCTGGTAAATATATGTATTATATGAGCTCCTGCGTAAATAACATATATCTATTTCACAAGCTGAATAAATATAATCAGTTCTGAACGACCGCAATAAAATTACAAGATTGATGATAATTTAATTGCATTTCTTGAAGCTATAGAGACTCATTCTCATTTTACATTGTGTTCCTATAATTTTTTTACAGTCAGTTTGCTTCAATAGCGCACGCTTTATTGGTTTTTCTCTGCTTGTATAAGAGCATCGGTGTTCTAAGTTTCGAGCACTTCTGTAGCCAGTTGTGCTGATGTAATGCGACAGGAGAGGCCCTAACTGTATCAACCCTCACAATAGATATCGCATTGCATTTTCTCGCAAACACTTCTTTTTCAATAAGCACACGAACTTGCAAAACTTGAAACAGCATGAGAATAGGACTTCTTATCAAAATGAGGACGCTTATATCTACAATAAAGAGAAGAATGAAAGCACAATGGATGAAATATGATTGAAATTTTATCTCGCACTGCTCCAGGCAGTACGGATCGTATTGTTCCTGCGAAATATTAAAATAGTTTGCCGACTAAGGAAAAAAATAATAATAAGTTTAAAACTTTCTGTCGCGTGGTTTATTCCATCTGGCGGCAAAATATCATATATTTGGTTGAATTCGTAACATAAAAATATACCCAGTGCAAAATAATATACATGAATTCCATTCACAATAACCAACAAATTAGTCCAATTATTTTCACGGTAGTTACATAAATTTTGAATCGTCGTTAATCACCGAACACGAGCGCACTTCAATCGTCACCGCTTTTAAATCGTTTTTAAATTGCACACGATTTACCTGCAAATTTGCGTAATTAAACAACAAAATATTAATTCAGACGTTGCTAACGTGAAATTCACTCTCTGACAGAACAAATAACATTAGCATTACTGAACGTTTCGGGGGAAGTGTAAGCCCTATTTATTTAATGAAAGATTTGCATCGGAGTCGGGGCGTTGTCAAAATTAGCGGAAAATGGTGTTTATTTAAACGAAATTGCCCTTGTGCTAATAAATGACGACAGGAAAATCATAAAAGGTTCCGGGCGTACACTCTCATTTCATTTCGTCGCATCGCCCTAAATCCTTTCGCAATTGCCACCACATACTTTTTAAAAGTTTGAAACTTCACGGCGAGCTTTGATTGATTTGGAAAAAAAACAACTTTATTAATATTCATTTTTACATTCGTTTTCAACGGCATATTAAATAGAAGGTATTTTAATATGTAAATATGACTCTCTGTTTTTAAACGATGAGGGCAAATGTAAAATAATCGGTTTTCCAATAATATTTTCAAATTGAATACTTTGTAATGTGATCAAAACGGATTTGTGAAATTTAATGAATGAAAATAAACGTTCGCTTAATCATATTCAAAAGTCGTTATATTTTATATCACGTTAATTACGAAATCATAATGATTACAAATCATCACGTTAGTTAAGATCTACATACATAAACATTTTTGGGATAAATTGTTATTTTACTAATCGGTGTTACTATATGGTTAAAGTTTTATCTGAAAAGTTATAATACTTAACAAATTTAACGTTATTAATATATTTTCCCGATTAAAATGCGTCTAAAGATAACTATTCTTATTTAAGACCGTAATCCATAATTCGTTAATTTGCTACGATTGCAAAATTCACAGCATTTATTTCTAGTATTTCGGATCACCCTGCATTGTTTGGGAATCCAAAAAGCCGTTGTGCCTGTACGTGTATTTTATCAGGTTTCAAAATATTACACAAGTAAACAGAAACCTTTACCTACGCTTTACGGTTCACTCTCCATGCGTAATTCGTCTTTTTTTAACAACTCCTTTCTATAGTTTGTCCGCCAACAACAAGGCCCAATCGAATCTTGCAAGAACAAGTTAGTAATTTGTCAACCATGTTAAGGTGCATTAAGTTGTATTCTTTTTGACGCGTAGCCAGTGTGACATCTTTTTCAAAAAGTGTTCTTTGTGAGGAAGTTGAACGGATTGTTGTGTACTCCGTATTTTGAACGCACTCTGCGTGATTTAAAAGCTGTTTGATACGTTTTTCAAAGCCTGATCTCAACCAATAGATCAGGTAATTATTGGCTACATAGGCTTTCGTCTTACCCCCTTGTCTATTCTACCTTCCTGTACATTTGAGGCCAACCCTAGTTGGAATATCGTAAGGACGCATTAACAGACGCCGCAATCATTCCTCTCCGTTCGGATTTGAACTCCTCTGCCAGTACAAAGCCAACGGGAGAGGCCGCCTTGAACGGTGACGTGACCTATTGACATCACATCCTCCGTTGTACTTCGACACTCGTTGGATACCGTCGTTGGTGTAACAGCTGATGTGAAATGAGAGTGGACGATTTAAGATCGGCTTTGCTTTGTTTATTGTTGTTTTAAATGTTATGGTTGCGTTAAATTTAAATTAAGCAACCTTTTGTTGCGCGTTTTTAACTGATTAACCTTCGAGATTTATTTTTGTCTTTTTAAACGAAAGATGGATCCGTGCTACGGGCTTAATTATTTTTTAACTTGCTAATACGTTTTTCTTTTGTTTAAATTACAACCGGTAGTGGACAACGCCAACGGGAAAGTCCACTTTGAAAAGTTACGTGACCTATAGACATCACATCCTCCGTCGAACTTCGACACTCGTTGGATACCGTTGTTGGTCTAACAGCTCATGGGAAATCGCAGTGGATGATTTAAGATCGGCTTTGCTTTGTTTATTGTTGTTTTAAACGTTATGGTTGCGTTAAATTTAAATTAAGCAACGTTTTGTTGTGCGTTTTTAATTAATTAACCTTCGAGATTTATTTTTGACTTCTATCCGTCTCCAAGAGTAGTCGACATTTCATTCAGTAATGTATTATATTAATATTCTCAAAATCGTACAGTAATGGGTTACTTTACATCATAGCAATCATTACTGCATAACAACGTATCAATATTATTACTTTTTATCTTCAATAAACATCAATTGTGACAATTACTAATGTGACGGTGACTAATACCATTTCTATTAAACATTAATAAAATCAAATTTCGCATGGAGCCTAGTGTTCTCTAAAGTGTCCTCTAAACTCGTATAGCCTTTTGTATTACTCAGTCGCTACGCTCGCTCGTATTCAAACAAGCCATACTCGCTTATTAAAACTTCACTTTTCTAAACTTTTTGCGCAATATACTATTGATTCGATATAAATTTATTTTCTTTTCCATAATATAATATCACGAGTAGAAACTGCATCAAACTTATCCTGAGATAACTATCAAAATTGCAATGTCATATTTATTTTATGCTTGATTTTTATAGTACATGTTTAACATCGTGCCGAAAATTCGTTCTGAGGTAAAATATATTAAAAGATACACTAAAGAAGGTATATCAAAAGCTCTTAAAACAATTTAAAATGGAATGCCAAGAGAAACTTTATTGAAAAGACTCGGTGTTGCAAGAGTTATTTATAATCCAATTTAGAATGAGTGCAGCGTTTGTAAAATCAAGACGTGGGCCGTTAACTGAATGTGAAGAAGCAATACTGGTAGAATGGATCATCACAAACACTCAAAAAAATTTCCAGGGCTGAAAGAAGGTACGATAGCTAAACATTTTTAAAGGCTAACCCGAGACCTAATTCATTTTGCGATAACAAACCTGGTGAACGCTGGTAAAAGCTTTTCCTCAAACGTCATCCAGAAATAGCAATGACAATAGCTGAAGCTGTAACAGCAGCAAGTACCAATGTATTAGAAACGAACGTGAGGAAGTAGTTTCCATAGGTTGAAGAATATCTGACCGAAAATGGGTTGAAATCAAATTTAGACGACTCAAAACGTGTCTATAAGTTCGATGAAGCTAATTTCCCGTTATGTCCAAAAAATAGCAAAGGGAGCCAGAGAAATTTATAAAGTCAACAACACCGTGGCAATCACCTATTCTACATAAGATCATCCGTGCCTCCTTCCTGGGGTATTGGTTTATCTAACAACGGATGGGTGAATAAAAATTATTTCACCGATACATTAATAAGACCTTTTATCCACACCTTCTAAAGAAAAAAGTGCGATTTCCAGTAATTCTTTTTGGAGACGATCACAAAAATCACAACTTAGTGAAACTTGTAAGGAGCTCTGAATAATAATGGTGGCACTTTATCCGAATGCTACACGGCGGACGTGTCAGCCTTTAGACCAATGAAAAGTGCTTGGAGGAAAGGTGTTTTGGATTGGAGGCGGGGAAATCTAACAAAAGTAGATTTTGGATCTATATTAACTCTGGTGTTAGAAAAACATATTGACAAAAAGATAATAATTAGTGGCTTTAAAACTTGTGGTTTGTGTCCTTGGAATTCAGATGCTATTAATTACTCAAAATGTCTTGGACAGAATACCAGAGCCCAAGCACTACACTGTCCCTCACACAATTAGAAAAGTTACTACGATCGGATGTTCGTTTGAACTGAAGTAAACTGTTATTTTAATGGTTTGTTAGAAGTTTATCAGGCTCTGACAGGTCAGAAAGGCAGCGAATACATTCCGGTTATTTAACAAGAAAAAATGATTCAGGAACATTCTAGTTTACTAATTGACGATGACCAGGTGCCAATTACTTTTGAAATTTGGTGGGAAAAGATGTTTTTCAAGCCAATAATCAAATAACCATTCTAAACTATCCAAGTTTAAGACATTTCAGTCAACTCATCAACGACACAGGACCTTCAGTCTCCTCAAGTGTTAGACATATCAATAACTTTTCCTAATCGCAATAATTTACTACCGAAGATCAGATTTGTGAGAAAATATTCAGTGACCAAGAGACACTCTCCATAAAACTATCAGAAACTGATCAAATTATAGAAAAAACAAACAATGTATTGTCATGCAACAAACGACATCAAAGTCTGGGCCAAAACTCCTGTAAGAAAAGGGAAACCAGTTAACAACAAGCCTATAATATATGTTTTGACTAGTGAAGAGTGGTAGAAACAAGAAAAAGAAAAGTTGACAGAAAAGGAAAATGACAAACAAGAAAGGAAAAACCAGAAAGAAGATGTAAAATAAAAAAAAAGTAATGGAAAAAAGGTGTTTGTGATTGTTAAAGACATATGAGTTCAATCGTTACCATTTATAGCGTTATATTGCAGGTTTCAAGCTTTACACAACTACGACTAGTTACTTCATAAAGCCCCACAGGAAAAAATCGCAAGGATTAAAATCGGGTGACCTGGCGAGCCACAAAATTGGGCCTTAAGTTCCAACCCACCGTTTTTGAAAGTTATGGTTCAGCCAATCTCTGACTATCAGGGCATTGTGACAGGGAGCACCATCATGCAAATGCCATAAATTTGCTCTAGTTTCTAAAGGCACATCCTGTAGCAAATTGAAAAGAACCTCCCTTAAGAAATGCAAATATTGTTCACCATTGAGACGAGGTAGTAAAATATGGGGTCCAATTAATTGATCATTGAAAATACCAGCCCACACGTTTACGGAAAATTCTTGTCGAAAATTATTACTCTTATGGCACGTGGGTTTTTATCAGCCCATACATGAGTGTTGTGAACATTAAATATCCCTTCTCTGGCAAATCCTGCTTCGTCAGTCGTAAGCAACTAATTACAAAAATTCGGTTGCCTATTAATTTTTTCAACCATCCATTGATAAAATATGCACCTGCGAGCATGATCACCAGGTCGCAAAAACTGAACGCGTTGCACATGATAGAGATATAACTGTTGGACTTTTAAAATTCGCCATACTTCTAGAAGGACCCGGGAAATGCTTTAGAGAATTTTTAGAATCAATTTATTTTTTAATTTTATTTTAATCATTTCGTTATCAACTCTGCTTGTTCGTATCGCTTTTAAGAGCTTGGGATGCGTTTTCAAATCAATACTAATATCAGGTTACTGAGATAAAATTTTTCTTTCTCATTGACTCAGCAATAGTAAATCACGCCACTGTGCGTCTCTGCTTTGAACGACCGACGTTGGTAAAACTCGGTAAAAGTGAGACGTTTACGCCTTCTTGTAACGAGAAAAATTTCGCTTGGAAGCTACTGTTTGGGCCGTCTGAATTCAAATTCTTGCTGGGCTCGCAAAATTTTCCTGACGAGCTTTTAAGTGGCTTAAGCGAGGGAGATAAGGCAGTTCCCGGTTTCCCGGTTATAAATTTTCCAAAAGTTTGTTATCGGTTTCAGTCAGGAAAAGCAGAAGCTTTTCCAGCGCAGTTATAGTGTGTTACTTAAATTAAATTCATCATAATCGAAACAAGTCTCGCAAATCTAACTTAAGAGTGTTTCCCCAAAAATTTCGGATACGTGAAAAATCCTTTTTGATTCGTCGCTGGTAAGCTCCATGTAATTGTTGTCAGGAAAGTTAATTAATTAAAAGCATTTTTCTATGTGAATTATACCTCTCTTCTTCCTTGTCGAAATATATTTTTTTTTTGTTATAAATCTTTTAAAATATTTTGTATTACCTATAATTAACTCATTATTGATTCTTGATATTTGCTCTTGTTGTAGTTTCATGTGTTTTAACGGAGAATTTCGTTACGATCTGTTAATTTTAAGATTTATTGTAGATTTCTTTGTTCTCGTAAAATTTTATTTTAAGATATATTTTATTTAAAACCTCAAAGTAGTTTTTAGAAAATCTTTAACAATAAGTCGAACAAGGAGAGGAGAAAGATCCAACAAACCCATCATAAGTAAGTCAGCAGGTAAAAAGGGCCAAAATGCAAACCAAGTCCGAAGAGAGCGGGAAGAACGATTGCTAATTTTTTTTCTTATGATTTAAATAAAATAAGTTTTAGGTCTTATTTTAAGTTTCCGATGATTGCTTGCGGAAAATATGTTCCGCGGGCCGTTATACCCTAACGGAATTGGAATTTAAGCGCCGAAATATGGAACGGCGAGTCAATAACTCGTGCTCGAGAGTAAATCGCAGCATGAGAAGTGCATTTGCAACAAATCAAATCACCCCGGAGAAATAAAAAGTAAACGGAATACTAGTGTGCTCCGAAGATATCTGCATTGTAACATTTTATTTCATGCTCGTAGGAATACGGTGTGAGAGATATTGGCCATAAAACGTTTATGGTGAGAGAATAACGAGATGACATATTTGTGATGATGTTTAAATAGTTTGTAAAACAATTGCAAATACTTGAGCTCGATTGGTGTTGTTATTAAAAGAGTGCTCGCTTTGTTTAATAACATTTCCTTAAATATTTCTTAAGAAAAGACGAGACACAGTTGATAATAAATTATATATTTGCAGCTGCATGTTCCTATGCGATTAATTTTCTGCACGCAAAACTACACATGTCCTTGTTTCATGACCACAAAACACTCGGGCTATTAAATGTATGCACTTCCTTACTGCGAAAACAGACATGCCATTCTCACATTTCAACACTACATTAATTAGTTTAATTAACAGATAAACATATAGTAGTGTTTAACCTACAATTTGCGCCGATGTTAAAATAATGGCTCTCCGAATTGGAAAAAACTACATATGTTAATTACTTGTTCGTTTAACACGAAAATATCAAAGAGATAGGCGATATGTTAAATGCTTTCAAAATTGTTTGTTTCAGAAATTAAATTGAATGTTGACTAGCTTGAATATACTGCATAGTGTATGAGTAACTAATAAGTGAATCAAAATCAGAAAATTGCCCTTAATTTATACGTCTAGACTGGATGCCATAAAGTAAAGGAAAAAGAAGGAAATGAAGTGTCTTGTTGATCACAGACACTTTTCTTTATTTTTCGTAATCGGTTTCGCTTTTGTAGTCACCCTGTTTTTTCTTTTAAGTTAGGATCACAAGATTCTAAAAATAACACTTGCTACAACAATCCTCGGTAAAATTTTTCGCATTCTTTTTTTGTTCTTTAAATGTTCGATCAAGTATTACTTCCTTACGACGCCATTAAATAGAACAATTTAAAGCCTACACGCAAGGCATGTGCGGACGGGAAAAAAAAGGACGATAAATGACAGGAAGCGAGGAGAGTCGGAAGGAAACAAGTGACTATCTGTCCGTTCCCGGCAGCCACTTAGCGGAGCCACCGTCTCGTTTACTCCATTCGAAGTTGAGTATGTTGTCTCACGGTCTATTACGGCCGTACTCACGCGGACAGCGGATTTCGGCCGTAATGAATCATAGAAGGTCGGTCGGACCAATCTACAAGTACCCCGGAGCCGGCCAACGTCAGTTCCCTCCAGACCTTACTGTATTGCCAGGTCCTTATTTCAAATGACAATGATTTATGCGGACGAGCCTCCTGACTCCGACATAATTAAATTCTTTATTTTTAGCCCCTGAAACTCCAAAATATAAAATCGAATTCTAATAGAACTGAAAACCTTCAACCGGGAAAATATACCACATTAATATTTTGAGAATACGTAACTCACATAAAATCCTAAATCATGAAGCATAATAAATTAAGGACTTCTTATTAAGCTTAAAGTTTCACGTCATTATTTCACCGCGATATCGACGTGGAATGGTGTCCTACCCCCCGCGTCGACGTCGTTCCGATGCTAAAATAAAGTTCGGAGTACTAAAATAGATTCTATGTTCTGAATAGTTCTGTGTGAAAAGGAGTGCATATTTAACGCGTTGCTGCCGTGGACGCACGGCGCCAATATCTGGAGCATTGCCCGTCGTAAATACCGAGCAAATTCGAATTCGCGATAGAGAGGAACCCCTCCTCGTTGCGCATTTATATTCGTAACCAACTTGGAACATCCATACCCAGACTTTATTACTCCAAGCTTCGGTTGGTTCCCCATGAAACCCTAATAGAAAATCTCCATTCGCTTCGTGCTCTATGTAACATTAATCTAAGATGATGACATAATATATGTATGTATGTACAGCCCCATATTTGTTTGTTTTCTTAAACACATAAAAATCTGGAGTTCGCTCTTCCCTCGCATCCCTCTGTTTTTGTTGCTGAAATAAACGGAGTTCGTTAACAATTAAAAAGTGTTAATGTTGTCTTCAAATGTGAAATTTTAATTCTTGCGGTAGTAACTTCCTATCTTTCAAAGAGTTAATTTTATCCAGGAAAAGAGAGAGACTTAACTTCGTAGTAGTTTGTATCCCTATAGGAATTAGTATTTTCCAAAGTGTCAAGCATTTCTACCCTTAAAGGAGTTAGTATTATTCAGGAAATTAAAAAATCTCTACTGTTGGGGCAGGTACTTGTATCTTAACTTATATTTTAACTACTCCAAAGAGAGAAATGCACTCTTTTTTCATATTACATGTATGAAAATAATTGAATTCCTTATTGCACAAAAATGTTGTCTTCAAATGTGAAATTTTAATTCTTGCGGTAGTAACTTCCTATCTTTCAAAGAGTTAATTTTATCCAGGAAAAGAGAGAGACTTAACTTCGTAGTAGTTTGTATCCCTATAGGAATTAGTACTTTCCAAAGTGTCAAGCATTTCTACCCTTAAAGGAGTTAGTATTATTCAGGAAATTAAAAAATCTCTACTGTTGGGGCAGGTACTTGTATCTTAACTTATATTTTAACTACTCCAAAGAGAGAAATGCACTCTTTTTTCATATTACATGTATGAAAATAATTGAATTCCTTATTGCACAAAAAAATTAAGCTTATCTGGAGGAAGTGGAGTAAGAAAGTTTTTAAGACCTTGCAAATATTTCCCGGTAAATAAAGCTTGTATTATCAATGGTATCATTTGTTATTGTATAACTATTTTTTACCCGCTTTTTGTTGCTATTATATTTAATGTGCAAATAAAATTACGGTTCCATTCTAAAGCAAGCATTCACCGCAATTGACAGATATATACTAGTCACAACTTCACAACGTCAATCAATCCCTTCCCTCATATATCAGAATTTACCAATAGACGAAAAGTAACTAACAAGGGAAGTATCCCAACCCGAAAATTCGAAAAAATTTGAAACTTTGTGGGTTAGTAGTTCACCTTAGGGTAAGCACGGAGCCATTTTTTTTCGGCCCAAAAACGCTGTAAGCGTGGAAAAGCACCCTTCGAAATTTCTGCGATTTCGGTTTTCTGCGAATAACTCAGTAACCAGCAAAGATAAAAATTAAAACTATATGGCAAAATATTTGTCTTTCAATGCTCTATCACATATGTAAAAATTGCCATCCCTTATAGTTTGAAAATCAAAACTTACCCCCTACCACCCCAATCTGAGAAGTCAAAAAAATAATTCATTGCTCTGGGTGAGTAGTCCACTCGGGTGGAGCGCAGCTAAATTTTTTAACACTCGAAAAGAATTTTTAATTAAAAATTAACACCAAAATATTGAAATTATTTTATTAACAAGAAAATGATTTAAATAATGTAGTACTTGAAGTCTTTTATTCATTTGTGCAGTATCAGGTATAAGATATGGGTGGTTTAGTTGATAATTTATCTGGAGCTCAGTTGCGAGTACTTGTGGAAATACAAATGACGAAAAGTACGTGTGTGGAGCCTTTTTGTAGGAGATTCTGCTGATGAAGATACGCGTGGTTTAGTGGACAATTTATCTGAAGCTCAGTTGCGCATTCCTGTGGATATGACAAGCAGTACGTATGCGGAGCCTATAGACACAACTGCTGCAAGCAAAACTCAAAACGAACAAAATTTTGAATGAATTCACGGTATTTTTTTTTTTCATTAACCAAAAGAATATTCAATACCTGATTGTTCTAACCATACAAACCTTTCACCTGCACAATTATTCGAAAAATTTTTAGATGATCTGATAAAATTTCTTATAGAAGAAACAACACGATATGCCCTTTTCAAAAATATTCCAGATCCTCGTGTGTCTATAGAAGAAATGAGATGTTTTCTGGCAATTTTAGTTTTGAGTGGATATGCAACATTACCTGGAACACGTTATTACTGGGAATCAGAAGGTGACATGAGGAATAATTTGATCTGTAATTCTGTGAAACGTGATAGGTTCTTCCAAATTATTACATTGCGCTGATAATAATAAACCTGATGTGATTGACAAAATATGGAAGTTGAGACCTTTCATGGAAAAATGAAAACTAAATTTCTAGATCATTATCAGCCCGAGCAGCAAATGAATTACGATGAGAGTATGATCAAATATTATGGCAGTTCATAAGAGGAAAACCTATCCGTTTTGGATATAAAGTGATGTATAAATAGTAAATCTGGATATTTAGTAAATTGTGAAATTTATCAAGGAAAGAGCAGTAAGAGACCGAATAATTTAGAGCAAGAATTTGGAAAGGCAACGGCGCCATTTATAGTTACGTTGAAAGATTTACCTGTGGAGAAAAAGAAATTACCTTACGAATTTTATTTTGATAATTTATTTACGGGAATAAATCTTTTGCAGTGCCTAAGGGATGAAGGATATCTTGCAACTGGTACCATTCGAGAAAATCGAGTTCCAAAAGTTGTCAAAAGTTTTAAGAAGAATATTAGAGGATCCTACGAATCAATAATAGAAAAATAAAACAGGAATTATTTTCACCCGATGGATGGACAATAGTGTTGTGACGGTGGTTTCGACTTGCTTCGGTGTTAAACCCATTACTTATGTGAAACGTTACAGTCATGCTGACCATAAAAGTGTTAATATTTCTCGTCCACATCTAATAGGGCAATATAATTCTAACATGGGGGGCACAGATCATATAGACGAAAATTTAGCTAGGTATCAAATTAGTCTGAGATCTAAAAAATGGTTGTGGCCTATTTTTACATGGTACATTGATGTAGGCAATGCAGCTATCAATAATGCGTGGCAAATATATAAAAAAGCTACAGATAATATTCCTCAGTAGTTATTCAGACGAGAAATAGTTACCACTTATTTAAAAAGATACAGAATTACACCTAAACCTAGACCGTCTACTTCAAAATCTAGTATTTCAAAAAATTGTATATCAGGTGATACCCGATTTGATCACAGAAATGACCTAATTATTGAAGTTCCTGAAAAAAAAAGAAGAAGATGTGCTGGAGAAAATTGTTGTTCCAGTGTTCAAACTATGTGCAAGAAATGTAACTTAGGCTTATGTATTCCATGTTTCTATATTTTTCATACAAAATAAGTACTTATACCTGCGTTAGATTAGTAATATGATAAAGATATGCCTAGATTCCTGAACTGTAATCGAAGTTAATATTTAAATATGACTTTCATAAACCACTTCTAAATTAATACTTTGATATGTAATATTAATATTTAAGCGCTCAGGTATTAAGATCACCAAGTACTCAAAATCATAGAAAGTATTAGACGTGTTTTCATCCCCTACAAATTTTTTTTAGTTTTTGGGCCGACAAAAAAATGGCTCCGTGCTTACCCTAAGGTGAACTACTAACCCAGAAAGTTTTAATTTTTTTTGAATTTTCAGGTTGGGATACTTGTGAATAGATGTTTTTAATTTTTTTTAATGAGACCGTTGAGATTTGGAAAATCAATTTCTAACATAATGAGAAACTTACAGTTTTAATTAAAGGCAGAGGTTTAGAAACATCCTGCACAAGGAACTGTAGGACAAACCTTAATTTTTTCTTCGCCCTGTAATGGAATGAATCATCGTTAAATCAAGGTTGACAATTAGACAATTTATGAAGATCCAGTATTTCATAAAACGGTGATGCAAGGCACAAAAGTATGGGAAGCGAAATACTTGATGAATTGTTCATAATCGAGACGTTATTAAGAGATTCTCTTAAAACGGAAATTTAATTGCACGTTTTGATTGACATAAAAAAAATTATAGCAAGTGGTTCAAATTTGATCAATGAGCACTCGTAGAGATTAGACGTGCGTGCATGTGTTGCTGCACTCAGTTCTATTATTTAGTTGTAATAATTTAAATAAAACAATTTTACGCAATGGCAAATGTGGAACGTGTTACTCGCTCTGTCAGCAACGACGAGGCGTTAATACAAAAAGTGGTAGAAAGAGTGTTTTCCTCTTCAAGTTTTATCGATAAGATGTTCGAGGCCTTGGTTAACAAGTTCGACCAGTATGTGAGCAAGAAATTTGATGTTTATGAAGAAAAACTAACCAAATAGAAAGACTGGAAACGGCACTGGAGCAACAAGAAAACATACTGGAAAAGCAGGAACAGTATTCTCGAAGAGGAAATTTGCGAATTTTTGGAGTTCCAGAAAGTCCTGCTGAAAATTTAAATATGATGATCATTGAATTATGCCGTAAGAAGTTAGGGATCGACATATCCGAAACGGACATTGATTGCTCACACCGATTATCAGGTAAAGAGGGTAGTCATCGGACGCTCATAGTGAAATTTTCTCGAAGAGATTTAAGAAACAAAATTTTTGCGTCAAAGAAAAAACTCAAAGGCAGCAAGTTTGTTATTCAGGAAGATTTAACCCATAATTGAGCGTCTATTGTCAAAGAATTATCTAAACAGTTTAGCAATAAGGCCGTATTTACTAACAACGGTAATATTTTTCTTAAAATTGAAAATAAAATACACAGAATAACTAATTTAAATGACTATAAATTATTGCCTAAGATTAATATAACGCAGTAACGTATCGCATTCCGACACCAGTTTGTGAACCTCTTTTTCTAACATTGGTATTTTTCTTAGTTCTTTGTTATTAGTTTGAGTTTTGCACGAATTATTTTATTTTAAATTAATAATGATAAATTTCTGAGCGGAGGAAAATTTTGCGTGTATATATTAAATTATTTACTATTACTATTAATCTCAGTTATGAGAAATAAATAAAAACAAATACATATTTGATAATGCGTATTATATTTATGTTTAAGTACAAATTATGAATAGGAATATTTTAAAACTAGCAAATCTTAATATTCGATCATTGCTGCCCAAGGTTCACGAATTATCTCTGTTTCTGGATAATAATAATATTGACATTTTAATCGTTACTGAAACTTGGCTTAGCGCAAATATCTCGGATGATGATGTTGCAATAGACGGTTTCAAATTTTTCAGAAGCGATAGGCCTACACGAGGTGGTGGTGTTGGAATCTATTTCAAAAGATATCTTAAAGCCTCTCTTATTACCAGTAATAGCGTAATAAAGCAATTATGGTTATCTGTGCAAATCAAAACCGAGAAGGTTGTGGTAGGAGGGATTTATAAACCACCCCAAATGGACTGCAAATATTTTTTGGGAGAGCTGGAGAACTCTTTGAGTGCAGTTCTACCCTATTCAGAAAAAATATTCTGTGTAGGGGATTTCAACATTGATCTTTTAAAATTACATAATGCATCCACACAGTACTTAATAGAATTTATAGAATCTCTTAATTTTAAGCAGCTCATTAATGACCCCACTCGTATTTCTCTGAATGCTCATACTCTTATTGATCTAATACTAACCCATGATGATTCAGAGATTAATGATGCTGGTGTTATAAATTGTGATTTTCAGATCATGATTGTACCTTTTGCTCGTTTCCGTTGATTAATTCATTCATGGCACCTATCAGTAGGACATACCGTGACTTTAGCAATATAAATAAGAATCTTTTCCTGAAGGATCTAAGTAGTATTCCATTTCAACATATTTTTAAGCTTATCAGTATTAACGACAAAGTTGCTTTTTTTAAATTATCACATATTAAAACTTTTTGATACACATGCTCCTGTAATTACGCGTCGATTCAAAAGCCCCGAATACTGTGGCTGACTGATAATTTAAAATTCATGATGCGATTAAGAGATAAAGCTAAAGCCAGATATCGACACTCAAAAAAACTTGAGCATTGGGAATATTATAAAGTTCTAAGAAACTTAACTACTAAAACTCAAAAGCTGGAAAAGAAAACTTATTTTGAATACATTTCTCGTAACAGAGATCCAAAAGCTCTGTGGAAAAATCTTAATTACATCGGTGTGAATAAGAAACCCTCCATAATAGTCCCTGATCATCTTACTGACGTAAATAAAATTAATAATTTTTTTGTTAATGACACTCCGTCACAAAAAAAACCATGTCAAGATATAATGGATTTTTATCTAAACCATAAACACAGTGATCAAAGTCTCGTTTTCCGCACTGTTACTGTTGACATGATCTATAAATTTTTAACATTCATAAAATTTGGAACGACCGGTATGGATGGCGTTAACATAACTATGATCAATATGTGCTGCCCTCTAATACTTCCTTATATCACACATATCATTAATTTATGCATCTCTGATAGTATAGTTCCTGAAATTTGGAAACATGCCCTAATCAGACCATTACCTAAAGTAAAAAACCCAGCGGAAATAAAGGATCTTCGTCCAATAAGTCTATTGCCAGTGCTTTCGAAACTTTTGGAGAAAGTAATATTTTCTCAGCTCAACACCTACATTAATACAACAGATGTCCTTCCAGATATTCAATCCGGGTTTCGAAATGGATACAGTTGTACCACAGCCTTGCTAAAGGTTACTGATGATATATTACAAGCGTCCGATCAAGGGCTTATTACTATATTAACTCTATTAGATTTCAGCAAGGCTATTGATACGGTACAACATGACCTTCTATCTTCTATTTTACAATATATCGCTCTAACGGAAGCATCCACCGATTTAATTAAATCATATTTATTCAATCGCAAACAAAGCGTAATGTTGAGACATAATACATCTGATCCCTTAATTGTTAATAAAGGTATACCACAGGACTCAATACTTGGACCTCTATTATTTTGCATATATACATCTAAACTTTTAAGAAACATCAAATTTTGCTCGGCCCATGCATATGCCGACGATACTCAAATATATTATTCGCTTCAACCATCTGATTGGCATTGTTGCGATAGAATGGTTCTGTATAACGCTGGTTAATATAATTTTATTGTCTTCAAAGATGTATAATAGTACATTGCTGTTTACAAAAATGGTTACGTATCTACTGCGTCGTGCGTCGCGTTCATTGTCTAACGCATGTCTGCGCTGACTGCCCCTTCCTTCCTTCTGATACTTGGTCGACGTGGTAGGTGGAAGCGCGCGAAATTTAAAAAATACAAATCAACTGAACAGGCATGTTGCAACTCTAAAAATCAATGAAGATCTTCAATCTCTTTATCTAATCTCTTCGAGTCATTCATTAAAACCTTAATCCGGGAAAATCACAAGTCCTAATTTTTGGTAAAAATAATTGTTGCAAAAATCTCACTAACACTATCAATATTTCAATTAATGGTGTAAAAATTCCTTTCAAGAATACAGGACAAAATTTTGGTTTGCAAATTGACAATTCTTTCCGATATATAAATTTTGAAATATATTGGCAACTCTTATTTACAATTAAAGAAACTGTTTCCTTTTCGACATTCTTTAAGTATTCATACAAAAAAACTATTATGTGAATCCCTCGTTCTTTCTCAATTCACGTACTGTTCCCCAATCTATCATGCAGCTTTAGATTCCACAATGGTAATGCGTATACAAAAATTACAAAATTCATGCTTGAGATATATTTATGGAATTAAAAAATACCAACACATTTCACATAAACTTGCAGATGCAAAGTGGCTGAATATGAAAAATCGAAGAGAACTGCAAACTTTGTGCCTTTTCCATAAAATTATGTTGTTTAAAACTCCTCCGTACTTATATAACAAAATACGCTTCCGTTCAGATGTACACATAACTTGGTACCAGATTTCGGGGATTGATTTCATCATCACCACATAGAACTTCACTTTATGAAAGATCTTTCTCTTTCATTTTTTATAATAGATATAATCCCTTACCCGAACATATAAAAAATATGAAAATGTCTGCCTTTAAATCTCAGATAAGAACTCTTTTATTTACAAAACAGATAACTTAAAGTTTTCGTGCACCTTGTAGCAGACCATTGTTTTGTTTCTAATATTATGATCGTTCATTTGTACATAAAAGTATTTCATTTCTTCCATTCGTATAAGCTGGAAATAGTGTTCAGTGCATATTGTTATTTAATTTTCATTTTTCGGGCGTAGTTTAAGATAGTTATAGGCAAATTCTTCAATAAAATTATTCTAATTTATTCAAGGTTAAGTGCAACAACAAGAGAGCTTTAACGCTTAATTGAACTTCGCCTTGCGATTGTTAATATATTTTTGTTTTTTTTCTCATCTGTTTCTATTTTCTGTAATCAATGAACAATAAAGTCATTTATTATTATTATTATTATTATTATTATTACGTCGAAAAATTTCCTTGTGGCCAATTATACTAGAAAACAATCAACCAATAATATAATCAAATACAATATTTTGCCATATAATTTTAATTTTTATCTTTGCTAGTTACCGAGTTATTCACAGAAAACCGAAAATCGCAGAAATTTCGAAGGGTGCTTTTCCCCGCTTAAAGCTTTTCTGAGCCGATAAAAAAAATGACTCCTTGCTTACCCTAAGGTGAACTACTAACCCACAATGTTTCAATTTTTTTTTGAATTTTCGGATTGAGATACTTCTCTTGTAAGTTTGAACTAACATCTTTAGAAAATTAATTAAAATTGTGTAACTGGCAGTATAGAAAGTGTTAGGAAAGAGTTTATACATGTATTTCGGCCTTATTGGGATTTTAGAAATTCAAAAAAGGGGTAAGTTTTTCTAAATTTTTCAATAAACCAAAATTTTTTAAGGTACAGAGTTCTGATGAAGCCCAATAAGGCCGAAATACATGTATAAACTCTTTCCTAACACTTTCTATACTGCCAGTTACACAATTTTAATTAATTTTCATAATTTTCATCTGGCAAGAAAACTTGATTTTATAACATCTTTAGGATGACATTTTTTTTTCTAGATTAAATGCAGTGATAACTGTCACCAATGCAGATAGAATATTTTATTAGTGTAGTTTATTTCCTCCTTATTTAATTAACGAATTATGGATAAAATGTTTACTACACGGTGTTAAACAAGAATTGAGCTTATCCTTGTTGGAGTAAAATTATTTCACATTTTTCTTTAACACTTATTTTTAAACGGTAAAACACAACAATAACACCAAATTTGTTAAGCACTGCAGCTTTTCAGGAAAATCTTTATGCATATTGTAACACCGATTAAGAGAATAACAATTTACGTTTAACCAAATAGAAAAAAAAAGAACAAGAACAAATAACCAGACTACTAAAAAGACATCAAAGCTGTGATTTACAAACGCGAATAAGTAATATACGGAATCTTGAAATGCTTAGGCTAAGCTTGGAAATAAACAAACAAATTAAGACGTAGCGCTTTTTTCTGTAGATGTCCTCGAACACGAAAACAAAACAATTAAGGCTTTAATTCGTATGGAAGTGAGGGTTCCATCCAATCGATTGAGGGCAACTTCGGCTAATCTAAATTTCCTTAAAAATCCCAGACGAATTACCTCCGGAATACAGTGTCCTTTTAGATTCAAATATGATTTAAAATATCCCGTGCACATAATATTTCCGAAGATATCCAGATTATACGTGATTGAATATATTACAGTGCGGTACTGCACCATCGCATCGGTTAGCATGAATGTCAACTCCGCATTTCGCAGCGGTAACGTATTTGGGCATGATGAAGTGACGCATTATGTATAAGAGAATAAATTGAAATTGAGTTTGGGAACAATTTAGAAACAGTTTAACTGAAATTGCACTGAGCAAGTAATTTCATATGCTCGCGCACATAAGAGAAGCCAGTGTTAATATTGAATTAACTGCGTTCAACTAATTATCCGTGCTTGATACGTATGCCACTTGAATTAGGTTATTAAGCGTGCTCACGTGCATAAATTATTAAATTACAAGGAAAGCAGACGTATGGGGGGACAATACACCACACTCCTGCATACGACGTTAATCAGGTATTTATGGTTTTCCCCGTATGTGGTTTAATGCTTGCTTGCTTGCTATTAATCAAATCATTATACATTTTACCACATAATTTTAAAAAAGTTGTCACAATACTTCGTGGAAATTGCTAAAGAAAAAAAAAAGGGAGTGGATTCAAAAACACAAGGTCGTGTGCTAAGGCCACTACTTTTCTTAATTGGACTCAACCATATCATTTGTACTCACACACACACACACACACATACCAGCAATGATGAAAGTCATCACCGCATTTAATCCAAAAAAGTAAAAATCTTAACCTAGAGGTTATTATTTACTTTTCGCCTATTAGTAAATTCTGATGTATGAAGGAAGGTTTGATTGACATTCTCATTACAAGTTATGACCAGTGTATGTCTATCAACTGCAGTTAATGCATACTAGTTAAGAGTAAAGACACAAGAAGCTTATCAAACAGTTTCATTTTCTGGACAATACTAAATCCTTCAAAGATATGCTTGACACTATCTGGATAATACTAATTTCGTTAGGGATATAAACTACTATCTCAGAAGTTAAATTTCTCTCTTTCCTGCATAATATTAACTCCTTGAAAGATAGAAATAACTACAGCTAGGATTAAAATGCCACTTCTGAAGACAACAATAACACTTTTTAAAATTAAACGCCCTAACTCCGCTTATTTTAATACTAAAAACTGATGAACGCGAGGGAACACCGAAAAGGAGTTGATAAAGTGTTGAAATTTACTCCATATTTTTATAATATGTACTTTCATTCTGAAAATAATTTAAAAATTAAAAGGAAAAAAGTCACAGATTGAACTTTCATTTAATTTGAGTATTTTTCTTCTTATTTATACATGGAAATGCGATCCGCTCTCAAGTGAATTTCGAAATAAATTATATTTGCAGGCGTTTGAATGTGTTATTCAATTCCGCCTGCAAGAGAGGTGCTGCAAAATAATTTGCGATTTGGTAACAGGAGAACAATTCGTCATTAAAGCGAAGCGTTAAAATGTAAGACATTTCTAGCCGAGTTAGAAATATGCAAATGACAAGCTGATATAATCAGACAGACAAGCGCGCCTCATTTGGACACTGAAAGCGGCACATCTTCACACATTGTGCTAATTTTATCTGGGCGGAAATATGATATTTTCCCCGTAATTTGCTTTCCTATCTCAGGGGCTCATCTCACCACCCCGAGATACAGAAATGTAAGCGTGTACACCTTGTAATATGTTTTTCAGCGCGAAAATATTTTAATTGCAATTAAAACGTCACGGTTGTTTTAACGAATAACATTCAGCGAGTTTTAAGAAGCCTTACGGATTTTAAAACTCGTAACTTTAATTAAAAATTAAAATTATGTGTTAATTCAATGTTTTCTCGTTTAAAAGTTACTACCAAGGAAACTAAAAGGGTTGTGATAAGGTCAGCTAAATATTGCATGCCTTAATGCACAGGGTCTTTCCTTTACGTTCAGGTCAACATTCCAAATATTTAATTTTTTGGTCAACGAAATTGGCAGGTGCCCGTGCATTGAACCTCGATTAAGACCCCCTCGATACAATCTGATCTCATAAATAAGGGAATTGGAAATCAATGGCGCCCTAATTAGGAATGAACATCCCTAGAAGTCATTTTTTATTTGTTGACGAAATGACTTGCGGGTGCTAGAACCTGTCAATTAAATTTCACGTCGGTCAAAAAAATATTATCAAATATTAATTTCAATTTGCACGTCCGAGTTTCACTGCTTCAAGATCGTTTTAAATTTATTAAAACTGTCTTGCAACTTTCTTCGTAATTTCAGCTTTCGAGCAGCATTGCCAATATCTGATACGTAGTTTAAAAACTGTCGAGTACACAAGTGGAGCTACTCAAGTTTAAACTTTATTGAACATATTGGATCGTTCTCCTTCGCAATGTCCAACCTGTAAACGTGCGTTGTCAGAGTTACCCCAATAATCGCACACTCGCCCTAACAATATCGAGACAAGTTTATTTTAATCGCTGATTAATTTTCCAACTCTCGTTAGTCCGAACGTTTCTTTCCGCACGAGTTTTCATAGCGAATTATTCCCGCTCCTTTGATTTTAGACGTTAAATTGTACTTGCAAATTAGCTGCATACAAAACGAAATTTTACACTTTGTTCTGGTATTGCCTTGCTTTAGTGTTGAAATCAACCATTACTGTCACGACAACGAACGCCAATTAAGTTTGAAATTGTTTTTTCTCTACATCAACGTAACGTATGTTTTGTTTTATATTTCCTTTTATTTGTTTCGTGTTTAAGTTCTAAGGATCCTTTATAACAGTGTAGAAAAAGTTTTGAAAGAATGAGGTAATTCAACCCCGAAATGCATCAATCGACATAGGCCTGGATTATTAAACGGGATTTATTAATTTTACACGGCACCGCCCTCGTTCTAATATCGTTTTATTATGATTAAAAAAAATTTGCTCCCGTTGCAGTGTGAGCGACGGAAACGGAATTTGTAAATTGACGCACGCCTTCGCGGTTTCCTTTAATTAAAGCGAAACCTCCTCCGCCGAGAACGTTAACGTCTCGAAGAAATTAAATATGTGGATTACGTTTACTTTCGAATGATACTTTTCGTATACAGTGGTTATTTTCTAATTATTTTAGAATTTAGGATATAATGATTTATTTTATGCATCGATATTTCGACTTTTCAAAGAAACGAATCAATGATTCTCCCATGAGTACCACAACATTTAAAGTTAGATCAATAATTTTATTACAAAAACATTTTTTGGTTTGTAAAATGCGTTTTTGTAACTGCCAAAGTCAAAGCAAAATGGCATATTTATAGTCACGTTATCTAGCAACTTCCCAACCACTCTCGAAAATTCGATACCTGGAATTGCATTAGAAAATTCTTCTAATCGCCGAATATCTTAGCGTGTAAAGCAACTTTGAAGAGTTTTTAATTTAATAAAAAGAAAAGATTTCCATAAAATATCTTTATTCCCTTAAGGAGAAAAATAAAGAGGATGATTTTTTTCTCCTCTTATACAGAGTGACTGTTGATTAACCCGACGAAAGAGAACCACAAAAAGAAGCGATGTCCGTGAGTATGAGGAAAATGTTAAAAAATTCTTCTAAATAGTTTATAATTAATTAAAAAATTACTCCAAAATTAAGCTCCGGCAGTGCCTACGAAAGCGTGAGTTGCTCGAATTAATCAGCCATAATTTATAGCACGTAAAATGTGAATCAGTCAATCCAACATTTTGGTTTTGAAGCCCCAACCTGATATTGACACTTTATTGAATTGAAAACAATTTTGAAATACAGCACCATATTTTATAAATATGGCAGTATAATAGGATTATAAAGGTTTTTTTTATTGACTACTCGCTTGACACACATCTCAATTCATTTTATTACACGTTTAATAGCTGGGGACGGAAATTTGAGTTATTTCTTTTACGAGGCATAATTATTAATAATTTCTAAAATAACTGGAATTGCGTATGAAATAAGAGTAACAAATTCGCAAATAATTGTGTCAATAATTAATTTGCTCAGGTTTCCGAGCTATTTGCATCTCATTTTCAAAACCAAAGTAGCTCTCAGAACTTCTCGCCCACCTTCAGGGAGATTAAGGACAGAGAAGAGCACCAGCTGGATTCCACCGGCGACATGGCTCCGGAGTATAACGAGGCCTTCTCCATGAGTGAATATAACTATGCCTTAAACTGTTGTGCCCCGGGAATCGACGTTAAACCCTATGCTTTAATTAAGCAACTCCCAGATGCGTATCACCAGGAACTATTATCATTCTTTAATGAAATCTGGGTGGCTGGCGTCTATCCCGACGCATGGCGTGAAGCCATAACCTGCCCTGTCCTTAAGGATGGGAAAGACCCCCAGAACCCCACGAGCTATCGGCCAATTTCTCTGACCTGTGGGATGACTAAAATATTAGAAAGGATGGTAAATTATCAATTGTTATGGTTCCTTGAATATAACAACCTGATTGCTGAACATCAGATGGGATTCACAAGGTTTCGCTCAACAACGGACCACTTGGCCTATTTGGAGAGCGCGATTCAGGATGCCCTTTTCTCCAACCAACATCTCACTGGTGTCTTCTTTGACCTAGAAAAAGCTTTTGACATGACTGGGCGCTATCCAATCTTAAACCAAATGTACAACTGGGGCTTGAGAGGCAACCTCCCTATTTTCATTCAGTCTTTCCTAAAAGATCGCTCGTTCAAGGTTCGAGGTGCGCCACCCTCTCTTCTAATAGACCATTGGAAAACGTTCTGTCCTCAGTGTTTCCCTATTTATGATCGCCGTTAATAGCTTAACAGATGGCCTCTCTTCAGCTGTAAATAAATGCTTATATGTTGTTGATCTAGTCATTTTTGTAACTGCTAACCGTATAATCGATCACTACAGTCTACCATCGACAAAATCGCTGCTAATGCCGAAGAACGCGGCTTCCGATTCTCCTCAGCAAAAACATCTTGTGTACACTTTTGTAGATTACGAAGACCACATCACCTCCGGCGCCTGTCCCTATATGGATCGCCTATAGTACACGTATCTGAAATTAAATTCCTTGTCATTAAGTTTGACCATAAGCTCACTTGGAAACCTCATATCAATGACTTACTCGTCCAAATACAGAAAGTCCTTAATCTTATGCGACCACTCGCCAAGATAAGTTGGGGTGCAGATTGCGAAACCCTCCTTTATCTATATAAAGCCTTAATATTACCTCGATTAGATTATGGGTCCATTGTTTATACTTCAGCAGCGAAATCCACACTTCGCTCCCTTCAGGTTCTACAGAACGTTGCGATCCGCCTGGCAATTGGGGCTTTTCCCACAAGCCCGGCTCTTAGTCTCTGTAATGATGCTGGTATCCCGCCGCTTTCCTACCGAAGGGATAGATCCCTCTTACTATACGCTTCCAACATACGAGCGCAGCCCTGGTATAGGAATTATAAAATTCTCTTCAGCCCTCCCCGTCCTGACGTATATCGATGCAGGCGTCCTCTTAAAAAGCCCATTGGGATACGGTTGGAAGAACTGCTGCAAAGAATAAATTATCGTTTTCCTGAAGTACTACAGTTCCGTTTCGACAACCTACCACCCTGGAAGCTCCCACAAATCCAACCCAGGCTGGATCTTTCAAAGATTCCCGAGGGACTAAGGAATTCTGACAATCTTCGTAGGGGCCTTGGCTCTTTCCTGAATGTCGACGTCATCTATACAAATGGCTCTAAAACGATGTAGATGTGGGTGCGGCGTTTGTTACGGTGAAGGAACAGCATACCTTCGCTTTCCATAAAGCTGCTTCGATCTTCACTGCAGAGATGTATACTATCCTCTTCGCGCTTGAAAACAGCCCACCTGATTCCCGACAGGAGATTATTATCTGCATTGACTCGTTAAGCTCAATTCAAGGGATTTCTAATCCATTCGCGCTTGATCCACTAGTTCGAAGGAAATTGCTCACACTGAATAAATACACCAGGAAATACCTGTTCGTTAGGGTTCCGGGTCACATGGGCATTCCGGGAAATGAGCTGGCTGACGTAGCTGCCCATCGAGCTACTGTCCAACCTCCGACAAACCTTCCTCTCAAGCGAGAAAACATAAAAGCGTTTTTAAAAACTCAGGTCTACAACCCTGGCAGAGGCAGTGGGACAATGTAGCAAACCCTTTTCGGCTAATTAAATCATCTACGAGACCCTGGCTCTCTCCCTTAACTCTAACAAGGAAAGAACAAGTTATAATTACACGTCTTAGAATTGGTCACACTAAATTATCTCCCATCTGTTGGCCGGTAAACCCAGTCGCTCTGTGCCGCTGTGGGCTCCCCTACACCGTTGAACACGTTCTTTTACAATGTCCCTCCTTCAGCCGACTCCTAGGGTGCACCACATTAGGGGGACACTCCCGGGGATCTTAGTGAATTCAGCTGAACGAATGAGATCAATCCTTGCCTTCATCAAAGCGGCTTCCATCTCTATCTGAAAGACGGACCCAAATAATCATTATGCGTCTTCACTGATTATATGACCCATATGAGTTCTACTACCTATAGTCTGTGATACTTGCAATGTCTGTAATACTTCTTCTGTGATATTTTACTTGATATACCGTCCTACCATATTTTGTGGAATGATAGGTTATAAAATAGTTTACGCCCTAAGGTGAAGATGGGCAAATGACCGCTGCAGTCGACGCCCAAATTTAAATTTAAAAAAAATTAATTTGTTATACATAAAATTTTTGATCAAACTGCGTGCGTAAATGCCACAGATTACGAGAAAATGTAAATTATTGAAGTTGTTTGGAAATCTCATAAATTCAAATAGGATTACTAGAAACTAGAAATTATCGGCAATAAGACAACAATTAATTTTCAAAGAATCGCTTAAACAAATCGGTTTTCTCCGTTGTATGTTTATATCCATAATCAGAATATTAAGGCAAAATGTGGAGGAATAAAAATATGTGAAATTGGCGTATAAAAATTATCAAAATAAACCAATTTAATCTTCCCGGTGTATTTGAGAAGTTAGGACAGTATAGTGAGTAAATGAGTAGCAACATTACCATTGAGCCAGGTCCCGTCGGTAAAGGTCCAAAAAGGGCAGACATGGAAAAGAGAAAACGCCAAGACACAAAGGTATGCTTTTTTGCAAGTTCCTCTCTAGCAGTTGAACATGTTAATTTACTTTTCTAGTTATTCTTGTCAGCATCTGCCAACATTCCCAACATATGCGGACATAAAACAAAGACATTGCAATATTTTCTATTGACTCTCACTGAGGTAAGAAAATTCAATGAGAATTTTTACTACGAGAAATCCAAGATATGTTCGTGTTGAATCGTGTGACAAATAAATCAAAAAGGTCGGGTACCAAAATTAAAGAAAATGTTCAAAATAAACCAAAGACTGTCAGTGTAAAATACAACATTAAAACTTCAAGAGGGACAATTCCTGTGTGCAAAAAGACATTTGTGGCAATACTAGGTATAGGAAAAAACCGAGTTGAGAGAATATTAAAGGAGTATCACAAGACCGGAAAGAAGAGGAGGTGAAAAAAACTATTCACAAGCGACAGGCCAAAAAGAATTTCATCGAATCTCTAACTTGCTGTGAAACTCATTACGCAAGGAACAAAACAATCATTAGACGATACCATGCCCTGTGAACTGAATATAGTCAATCTGTGGAAGATGTACAATTCTCGAGTGGAAAATCACCTAAAAGTAAACCAATATTTTTTCAGAAATATCTTAATACGACAATACAACATTGGGTTTGGATCTCTGAAGGATGATGTCTGTTCAAAACGCCTACAATTTTCGGAAAAAAAACCAAAAGAATCACCGAGCCACAAGAAAAACTAAGGGCAATGGCAGAACAGCGTGTACACAAACTACATAGCAATGCGTTTTACGACTTATTAAGCAACAATAATCCTAAATTTGCGACGTTTTTTTTTAATGTTAAAAGAATCTACCATTGCCAAAGATTCCAGATCAGGCCCTTTACTTCAGCATGCAGATCAACCTCTACAATTTTACGGTGGCACCTGGACATTCAAAATCAAAACTCAACCCTGAAACTGTAAAGTCATTTATATGAACAGATAGTGACCGTCCAAGAAGCTCGAATGAGATAATTTCCGCAGTTTTTTACACATTGCAAAATTTCGATTTTGATGAAGATGTGGAACAATTCGTTTGGTAGCCGATGGTTGGGGATGGCAGAATAAAAACAGCACGATAGGTCCAGTACTGGCTACAATCCTGTTCTCCAACTCATATAAAATGTGTAGAACTTATATTATATATCCAGTTGGTCATTCTTTTCTTCCTCCTGTTTTGACCAAATAGAAAGGAAAGCCAGAAAGTGTACTAACATAATTGACCCAGAGACGTACACTAATATTAAAAATTATTCTCCAGTGCTGAAGATGGGGGAAGATTACTCAGTTTTTGACTGGAAAGGTGAGGTGCGAAAAGTTCTTAGGGGTCCTGGTTCTTGGCATTTTTGTTTTCAACCATCCAAACGATTAATTTTCTCCAAAACAATCAACGGATCCGTTCTTGTCAGAGGTGAACCGTTCGACAAGAATACTAAGGGTATCTGTAAAAAGGGCAAGAAAATTACTCAAATATAGTTACAACCAAAGAGTGTGTGCAGAGGTCTCAAACCCGGCAAAATCAAAAACATTTCATCTTTGCCGGCCAAACACTATGAGATGAACTGGGCGACCGACGAACGTCTTCATTTCTTCAGGGACACTTTTGAAAAAGAAACAGCTAATCTCGAGGAAAATCATCCTTTTGAACTGATGATATGGTTATTCTATCAGATACTGAAGACAGTGAGCTGAAAGTTTAGTTTTGTTCATTTTTTTTTTGTTAAATTTGTACTTTTATTTCTTCACAATAAAATCAGTTTCGTTGGATTTTTTTTACTGAAAAAACCAGATATTTGCAGTTCACTTAGATGCCATAAGCAGACATTTGATAGGCTCTGATGCAAAACCAGACATTTGTTATTTTTTTAACAAAATATCTTTATTGAATATTATCAGAAAATTTTCTCTAAATGGCAAGTTCATTGAAGATCTCATCAGATTTTGACAGGTTTCTTGCGTTTTACTTAGATCTACCTATGCGTCAAATGTCTGTTTTTGGACCTATACGCTTCAACTGTAAAATCTTTATTATGTACAGATGCTTTAAACGTCGCATGTAATTGAACATGGAATGCAACAAATCATCAAGTGTCTACGGTATTCACGAACTGTTTTAGAGCAGGGCGCAAGCCATTCGCCGCGAATCAAAGAGTGTTCAGAGACGAATACAAAGGAATATTGCACGCAAGTACAGACAGCGTTCACAGCAAAAGCGCAAGTGTGTACAGTGTGTCCGAACGAATTCTTAACACGGAAATTTGAGTTGTGATTCATTTTTGTAATTTATTTGTTTATCCATCAGTGCAAGTGTTCAAAGTGGGGCCATCGTTATCCTTTGTATGGAATACTCTACCTCCGGTGATGTGATGCATTTGTTAAGTAAATATTCGTATTTCGTTCGTATTTCACGGCATCGGTCGTTGGCTTAAAAACGGAGTTGACGTAAAATTCCACTTAAAGGTCAAGTTCACGATGCCACACCGTCATATCATAAAAACTTTATGAGGGTTCATCTGCTCTTCTATTTTTTAACCAGGGGGTCGATTCCCGAATTACAATAACCGATGTCGCCTACGACATGATGTCAAAATGACGTAAACTCTCACAAAACTACTCGGGAATTTGCGTCATTGCGCCGCAGATGACATTGATAATCCTAATTCAAGAATCCTAATTCAGGGGTGCATCGTTAATTTTTCATTAATTAAAGTAGTGAAAATTTTTTAAAAATTATTCCAGTACTCTCGGACATCGTTTCTTTTAAAGGTTTTATTTTGTCGGGTTAATTAACAGTCACCCTGTACATAAAGGGCTTTGAAATGTCTTAAGAGCTGACTGTGAATCTTGTAGAGACTACATTTAAACATCTAAGCAGAAGAAATCGTAATTTTTCCATCAGTTGGCCGGTCTAATAGCCTAGGCAGTATAAAACTCTCCGTCAAGAGTAATTGCACCCAAGGGTGTGCCTTGCTGCCATGTAAACAAACCACCCCAATATTCCGCCAGTCTTCTTCCATAGACAGATGGAAGTTTATTATGTTACATAATGAAAAATTTATTAATACAGTTTTACCAGTTCATTCAATTATAGTTAGGAGTTGGATGGTGTCCAAAACAGCCAACAACAAACCGTCAAGTTTAAATTATTATTATATGTAAGTAAAGATGAGCTGTAAAAAATTTACAGTCGAAATTCTAATTAGCACAGTGGGATGTTAATTAATTAAGGAAGGTTAAACAAAAATATTTGTTGGGCCTTAATTTCGGCGGGGGTTAAATAAATTTGACCACTGAAGACAACTTTATGTCGTTTCGGCGTTAAAATTTATGCAGGTTAATTGCAGTTGGACCGGCGATGAGCAAGGGGGTTTCCCCCCGCCTGCACCCGCCGGCGTCCGTGCATGAACGCAATTAAGGTTCCTTCAACCGTTCTTATTCGCTGAATTTACAAGCGAATTAAGAAAATTACTGCGTCTGGCTGTGTTATTAACATTACTCCGGTGTACACTGCTAAAATAAATTAGCCGAAATTTATTGGATCTATATGTTTTAGCTACTTTAAAATATATAGAGGAGTCGTGTAAAAATACTACCTTCGAAAGTAGTTAGAACTTGGCAATGTTCCGTTTTTATTCGGGTTAAAGGAAACTAAAAATTTTGTCCTAGTAACCGAATTTAAATATGATATGCCCACTTTTTATAATCTAAATGTTTCTGTGTAAAGGGTAGGCTGCAAACACATAGAAAGTGATTAACGAATTCATTGTAAAGTGATGTTTATGCACGTCTATTAATGTACAACTAGCTGAGTGTAAAGTTAGAACTTAATGAATTAAGTGCTCAAAGGTATGCAAAACCGCGTCTCTCGACGCTGTAAGTTGCTCCAAGATTGTGAAATATGTTGCGCTGCGCGCGTTAAAATATGCGAATTTGCATCTTATCTATTTCTGCATGCTCGTTCTAATATAAATGTGCAAGGGACTTTAGAATGTGAATGCAGAACGCGACACTACTTGCTCATTTTTTTTTTATTTTAAATTTAGTTTGTCTCGATGTTATAAATTTGCAATTATATTAAGGATTGATCAAAGGTAAGAGTGAGACTGGTAAAAGTGAGTCTCACAAAAAAAAAGAAGTTAAAGATATATTTTATTAGGCCTGTGCCGACAATTTTCTCTAATGGATTTCGGGCCTGGCAATGTGTTGTATTGTGAAGTCAGAAAATGCTGTTAGGAATCCCTCGTGTCTTTGCTCAAGCCACCTGAGTCTTTCTCCTGCTACAAGAATTTCAAACCGCGAGGAATTTTGCCCTTCCAGAGATTATTTTGTCACGTTGGAAATGGCGTTAACCGATCCGTGATTGAAGAGACGTGGAATTATAATACAGGGGAGGAACTTGAGAATTTCAATGTTTGTCAGATATCAGATGTTACGACGAACGGAATTTTAATGTTACTCTAGTCTAACAGAAGAAAAAAAATCATTAAATGTTTAAAAATAAAATAAAATAAACAGTTGTTTACCCAATTATTTGTGAGATTATTAGTAGTGGATAAAGTTTTAGTTTGTTTATGGTAATGCCAGCTCGCTTTTAACTCGGCGCGCAGTAATGCAAATTATGTTGCAACAAATATGTAAACTGCATATCGCGTTCTGTGAAAATTCATGCACGTTGCACATTTAGATATGGAAAAACAGATAAAGTGGTCTGTTTCCTAAAATTGAACTAGCGTCACTTTGAATACAAGCGCTCTTTTAATTACTGGCCGCACACGAATGCATGTGTATAAATTACGGGTGTTTTACCGGTCCACGACCCCCGCAGTAATGGCGTATTATCTGGATTACTGTTACCGGTTTTGCAATTCCGCCACGTTTTTTAATTATTTTACGCCGAATTTATTGTAATTTCGCTTCGCGTCCGTAAAATGCAGCGTCCGTTTCTTCTAAATTAATCTATAAATTTCGGACGAAATGCATTCAAGGAAGTTCTTTTTTTTTAAGGCGTGATAAATGTAACTTATTAATTTTCCAGTTTTAAATGGAAATTTAATTAAAGCTTAAAATTTAATACTAGTATTCATTCTCTCAGATAAAAGAAATAAAAAAATGTAATAAAATTATATTTTATTTAACGTAGTGATTAAACGTCCGCCGCCGCGGAATTGTACGCATAAGAAGAAAATTCCGCTGATCGGCGGAATTTGGCACCTATAAATAAAGAAGTCCGCCGAAAAATATTATACATTACACAAATGCGGCGGAATTGACTTTATTTTTTGATTATTTCCGCCGTTCGGTGCATTTTTATTTCATAAACACAAATTCCGCCGTAAAAACTAAACTATCCTATATTTCGTCTTATTTTAATAGCTTCGGTTTTTTTCTTTTGTATTAACAATGTGAACAAAGTGAAAGTTATTCGATTACACACTGTATTATGAAGAATAAGCTGGCTATTGTTTTTGTATTGTCAAAATCTATCTTGTGTGATGTGGTCATTACATGTTCTGCAAGCGAAGAAGTTTTTTCGTTCTTCCCGCCGGCATTGCGGTGTTCTTCTCTTCTTACACTGACTCTTCTGTTCGTCTGTCCCACGTAAACACATTCGCAGTCCTGCCAAGGGATTTTATCTACTCCCTGGCTTTCTAATTCTATTCTTGTTTTTGGAGTTGGCAGTTGTTTCGATCTTATGCCTTCTGAGGATTCTGCTTATTTTGTGTGTTGTGCCTTTTACGTATGGCAAGCAGTGGTTTCTCTTCTTCCTTTTCTTTTTTTCTCCCGACGTGATCTTTGCGCCCTCTTGATTTGGTTTTTTGAGAAACCGTTTTGCAGCAGTGCTTTCTCCAATTTCTCCATTTCTTGCTGTTTATTCTTCAAGTCTGTTAGTCTCTGTGATCTTGTTACGAGTGTCTTCACGACGGACTGTAGTTGCGGTGGATGGCGATACGATTGAGCGTTCAAGTAGCGATCTGTGTGTGTCAGTTTGCGGTACACTGATTATCTGAGGCTTCCATTCTGTTGCTTCGTTATCAGCACGTCTAGGAATGGGAGGTTGTTGTCGTTTTCTATTTCCATCGTGAATTTGATCTTCGGGTGTATTCCGTTGAGATGTTCGTGGAATCTTCGTAATTATTCTTCTCCGTGTGTCCACATAACGAAAGTATCGTCGACGTACCTCAGCCATAAGAGTGGTTTGTGGCTTGCTGCTTCTATAGCTCTTACTTCCAAGTCTTCCATAAAAAGGTTAGCTATTATCGGTGATAATGGTGATCCCATAGGTGCTCCTTCTACTTGTTTGTACCGTTATTCTTTAAATATGAAGTACGTATTCTTCAGACAGTACCTCGTCAGGTTTATATTATCTTCTGAGATGTGATACTTGCGTTGTATGATGTCATCTTCTGTTGGTACGTTAGTGAAGAGTGGTACGGTGTCGAAGCGTGCTAGTAGATGTCCTGGTTCGACGGTGATGTTCCTTTCACGATCGATGAAGTGGCTTGCATTCTACACGAAAGATTCCGTTTCTTCGGCGAAGGGTTGTAGCTGTTTCGTCAGGAATTTAGCTAGTTGCTGCAACGGTGATTCGATGGAACTATCGATTGGTCTGAGTGGAACACCTTCCTTGTGTATCTTTGGCAGCTCGTGCAGTTTTGGACACTTGGACGATTTCTCCCTAGGGATCAGCTGACGTTGTTGTTCTTCACTGATGGAACTTGCCTTAATTTTCGCTTTTGTTGTCTTCTTCAGGCACGTTGTTAGATCCGAAGCGATGGTTTTGTATGCTGGATCTTCTAAAAATACTTTCATTTTTTCTTCGTAGTCTTTCATGTCCATTATAATGGTTGCGTTGCCTTTGTCTGCTGGTAGCACGATAATATCTTCGTTTCTTCTTGAGACAAGTTCTTCTTCAGTGGTTTTGCTGTGCATAGTATCCTTGATATGTCTTGTCGTATGGTTTCTGCGATATTTTCCGGTAATTCAGAAATACATGCTTCCACGCTGCATATGATGTTCTTCACTGATATGCGCGAAGGTGCCACGGCGTAGTTGAATCCCTTGGCTAGTACGCTTCTCGTTGCTTCGTCCAGTGGAAATGTTGATAGGTTGTGGACTACCTTCTCCGCTTCTATCGGTGCTATTGTCTTAGTGGGTCTCTGTTCTACTTGCAGTCGTTCAAACTTCTTCTTCTGCTTCTCTCTTGTTAGTTCCTTATCCGTTTCTGCTCGGAACTCCATATGTTGGTCCAATGTTGCCCATAAAATTGGATGCAACGTGTTGCTCAATTCCAGATGTAGTTTCAGGAGTTCGGTGTTGACTTTGTCCAACTCTCTTCTTCCCATGTACTTCCTTTCTTCATCAACAACTCAACCATAGTATTTTCCCATGTCTTTTTAGATCTACCTTTCTTCCTCTTCTTGTATAATTTTGCTTTCCATACCTCTACCACCTGTCTTTTCCCTCTCAAGTTACAAGTGCCCCCACCAACTTAGTTGTTTTTTCTCGATGTATGTATTTAACGATTCTATGTTCAGTTCTTCTCGTATTTGTGTATTTCTAATTTTGTCTTTTTTTGTGACACCTTTAGTCTTCCTCAAGTATTTCTGCTGCTTGTAATTTATTTCTTTGTCTATTTGCCAGTACCCATATCTCACAACCGAAAGTCAATAGTGGTCTGTATATTGTTTTATAGACGCTTATCTTTGTTTTCTGTGACATTTCCTTCTTTTCTATCAAACCTTTATTCATAGTATAACAGGTTTTAATTGCTTTATCTATTCGTTATTAAATTCTACATCATGTATTCCCGTATTCTCAATCATAACTCCTAGATATTGAAACATATCCACTTGTTCGACTTTTGTGCCGTCTAGTTGCATATTCATTTCTCGTTGGTCTCCTGTTCTCATACATTTCGTCTTGTCCTTGTTCATTTCCATTCCATATTCTTTCAGGATTTCATTCCAAATGTTTATGTTAGCTTGTAGGTTCTGTTCGTTTTCTGTAATTACCATCACGTCGTCTGCAAATGCCCCTTCAGATATTTTAACCATTTGTAAGTTGTTGTATCCTACATTTAGTTTGTGTGCTTTATTTGAACTTCTTCTGATTATGTCATCCATAAATATAATAAAAAGTAAGGGACTTAAGCCTCCTCCTTGTCTCAGTCCTACCTTTGTCAGAAACACGTCTGATTTGTTGTTTTTCCATATTACACAATCTTTTTGTATTGTTTTCTCATTTATTTGTCTTCGTCGCAGTGACTCCCCAATTTTCCTTCTTGGTACTTCATCAAAAGCCTTCTCTAAGTCTATAAATGCAAGTGAGGCAATTTTGTTCTACGCTAATACTTTCTCTGTTACTTGCTTTATTGTGAATATATGGTCCTGAATACTTCTTCCTTTACGAAAACCACTATGTCTGTTGCTTAATGTTATAACTATTTCTACTCTTATTCTATTGCCTAATATTATTTCATATACTTTCATAGGTGTACTCAAGCCTCTGTAGCTTTTACGGTATTTACTATCTCCTTTTTTTTAGATTGGTAGTATCAGTCCTATTTCTCAATCGGATGGAATAACCTCCATATTCTAGACTTTATTATAGATTTCCTGTAGCACCTTAGTTCCTCTTTCTCCTAAATGTTTTAACATTTCCGATGTAATCTTATCACAGCCTGGAGCTTTTCCATTTTTAAGCCTTCTAATAGCGTCTAATAGTTCTTCTTGCCTAATTTCTTGTGTGTTGCTATTCTCATCTATTCTATTTTTGTCTGTTTCATCTTCTACAACTGTGTCTCTACCTTGCAATAGTTCTTGAAAATATTCGCTCCATCGTATCATTATTTTCTTTTTGTCAGTCAGAGTCTTTTCTCTTTTGTTTTTTATATATAAACTGGTTTCTTCTTTTTTCCTTTTCTGAACTATTTTAAAATCCTATAAAACAGTTTTTGATTACCCTTACTGTCTTCCTCCAATTTATGTCCAAATTCGGTGCAACTATTTGTCTTCGCCCGTACAACTAATTCTTTTACACTTTTCCTAAGTTTCTTGTATTCTTCATAATTATAATTATTTCTATTTGCAAGGTATTTATTCCACGCCACTTTCTTCTTTTTGACTGTATGTTTTATTATTTCAGTCCACCACGATGTTTGCTTTTTATTTTTAACAGTTCTACAAACCCCACAAGTTTGTTTTGCTGCGTTTAGTATAGATTCCTTAAATGTCTTCCATAATTGTTCTACGTTTTGGTCTTTGTTAGTATTCAGATTTATATTTAGTTTTTCCTCCACTAACTTCTTAAATGTGGCAGCTATTTCTTCATCTTTTAATCTAAAACTCTTGATGCTTTCCCATTCTATTTTTGGTTCCTTTCTTCTTACTTCTTTGTCTTTTCCTTTTTTAAAAATTGTCGTTAGAAGGTAATGATCACTCTCACTTCCAGAACAGATTGCATATTTAAGTTCTTCTTTTACTGGGTGTTACAGCGTGCTACGCCCTTCATAAGTATACTAACTATTATTGACAATTTATCTTACAATGAAGGTGGCTTGGTTGTTGTTGGTTTCATCCCAAACCTTTACGGTAAGAGGTTTTTTTTATAAATTAATTTGAGTCACTCTCTTTGAACGGTTCAAAACCCAAATAATAAATGACGCACACAAATTTCGTGCCGTTTTGTTCTTGTCCCAAAATTGGTCCTGGACGTAATTACCTTTGCTCACACACCGCACAAATTTGTTTTGTATCCCGCTAAAAGGTCTCTCTTCCTCATCACTCTCGTATTTTCCGACGACATCAATCTGACGCGAGCTTTTAGTACTTTTCATTATTAATTACGCCGAAGCAATATTAATGCGATTCAGAGACGTCACATTAAGATCCCATCAATCCGAAATTCAGTGTTAAATTTGTGTTTCTAATTATATGCCTAATCCGGTTATTTGGCATTAATTGCATGCGAATTATTAAACTAGACGTTCGTGGAGTGATATTATAGTTCGTCTACTTACTATGTCGTATGTCTTCAAGAGAATCTTGGAAGTAACTCCGTGCATCTCATTAATATATTAAATCGCACTTTGAAAGATGAAAAATAGAGGATATACACACCCTCACTCGAGCCAATCAATTCTTGGCTTGTATTTAGCACATATCATGTGAAGGAAACGCACTACGTCCCGTCCGCCTTTAAAGTATTGAGTATTCATACCTTTTTCGCTCGTATGAATGAATGCTGGGGATACGCTTATCGGAAAGGGATATCAATTTATTAAAGAAGTACAGCCTTTGAGGGAGGAAACGTGACTCCATCTGACGGTCAGATCCGTAACCAAAGCAGTGATAACTCACTCAATGCCTTTGCCTTGCTAACTCCTATATTAAAATCGTGATTTGCTTTCATAAAGATTCCGTGGAATCTTCACCAAACACTAAGGCGTGAGAAATGTTTCCAGTAATTAAATATTTCAGATGACTCGCCTTTTAAGTTATTCATAATCGTTATTAAATTACAAAGGCAACGGGGGGCGAAATAAGGGAAATAATGTTCGGCGGTCTCAAGTGGAATGGGTTCTATTTTAATTCTTTTAGAAAGAAAGATGATACTCCACTGTAATCGCTTCTTGGGTATTAACTGAGAAAAGTAATTCCTTCTTTAACTGCTATTTTTACTTTTAATTTTTTTTTCATTCAACTAGTCTTCCGATTTTCTTTTTTGTCTTTTGTTTTTCGCTTTTCGCGTGTCACACTTTTGACACACTTTAGACCTGAATCGAAGCGATTTAAATAAATAACAAAAATCGAGGATTCGACAAGTTTGATGTTAAATTGCAATTCCGATAAGGCACAAGAAATCGCTCTAGATTGATTTCCCAAGGGATGGCTTATATTTACCAATAAACTATTTGAGTTTTATGATTAGCCCTACTTCCCCTTTTGTTTCGGCTAATTTTCGCTTTTTAAAATCTAAGATGCCCCGAAAATTAACTTAGGTACTCTAATTTAATCTGTTCAAGCTCAGGAAGTTTTATACACTCTATGGAAATAAGTTAGGAAGTAAATGAATGTCTTTAGTAGTTTACACAGCACTGCATTAGCAGGATCATAAATTTATTAGCGCCGTTCATTCATTTATCTTGGTTAGAATTTCGGGAATTAGCAACCATGCAACTACACTAATTGTTACTGCCACCTTGACCTCCTCATTGCTTCCAATTTGTGCTTCAAAAGAGAAATATCGGAAAGATTTGTGGAGGTGGTAAATTACACGTATAAAGTGGTGCGTGCAACAATACCTATTGAACTGTAACACAATGGGGTTTTATAAATACGGGCGTCCTCAAGGGAGCTCGAGAACTGCACTAAGTTATTGTAACCAGAGCTGCCTGCCAATGTTAACGAAGGAAACCGACTCTCTCTCGCTTTCTCGAGCGCCCTTTGTTCTAAGAAATAACGCTTTCGTTTTGTAGCGATTTTGAAGTTAATTTAAAACGTACTGCGCTTCTCAAGATAACGTTGCCATAAACTTACTGTTCATTGAATTTATGCTCGGCGTTAAATAATACGAATAACATGCAAATACTTGCCGGACATGCGAATTAAGATTAATGTAATCCAAGTCGGATGAATTTGATAGATGAATATCTTTCTGGATGTTTTTTGAGGTCGTGCAACTACTTTAATTTTCGTGGAAAGAATTCGCCGCGCGTAGTTTTACAACTGCTAGTAGACGGTTTTCATTTCGACTTAATTTGTTTATTTTAATTAAACGAGAAAGAATAAATCCGGGGGATCGTAAAGCGTCAGCCACCCCGGGATCATTTCCGGGCATCCTATGGACTGAACCGTCTTAATCACCGGAGCCTGGAGTTACAACCATCGATTATCCGTAACACATGAGATGCTTGCACGTTAAATTCGTGTTGTTTCTTCGCTATTTATTACAGGTTGTTGAATATTTTTTTTGTTTACTTACAAGTGAGCACAATAACTTACGAAACCCAAATTTAGCGGCACACTTTAACGATGTTAATTCATAGGACGTGGAGTAACATAACATATTGCTGTGTTATTTCAGTAATATAAGAGGCACCTTTATATATATTTGTTAGGTTAGAAATATTTTGTATTTATTTTATTGTTATAATTTGCTAAAAACAATGTACGTTACCTTATAAACCTCCAGAACTGAAATGAAAATTTAATTACTTGCAAATATTTAATTCAAATTCTGTTTTACTTAGAAAATGTCGAACGAAGCACTAGAAGTCTCGCTATCACCAATGACAGAGACTTGGTTTCACGAGAAGTTCAACGAAGTCTTCAATGATGTGGAGAACTTCTGGCGCTGCAATCTCAAGACTCCAGAACTGATTTCTGAGCCCCCTTGTCCTGAAAAACAGTCCCATCACTTCAAAGAACCATTCGAGGCCGATGACGCAACACAGGGAAGCTGTTCACATTCTTCAACGTCATTAGAAGATGCCATCAGGAACAAGCCTCGAGAGTACTTGTTCAAAAAGAACGGTGGAAGGCGTCGTGTAGTAGTAAACCAGAAAAATCAAACTAAAATAAGACTTTTCAATATAGCAGCCGTACGGCCAGGTTTATTTAAAATGTAATCATATAATTAGAATCAGATAGAGAATGTCCAATTTATTTGAAACTTTAAATTTTGAAATTCATTCATTTAAAGGTCTTACCTTTTTTTTATTTAAGGTTACACAGTTTTTGCCTATTTTATTTTGCTATAAAAGGGAGAAATCCTATGTGATTTAAGAAGTCATGCTCAACTCTTCAAGCTGAACAGATTAGTCTTTAATAAGTAGTGAGTTGTGAAAGAAGTAAGACTTATTGTTTAATAACTTTGATTGAAAATGCATATTGATTTGAATTTAATTGTCTGTGTAATTTAATTCGAATTTTAAAGTAGATTTATTTTAAAATTTATGATTAAATTTATTTCATTGTTAACAGCTTGGCAAAATTTTGAATTGTGTGAAAACTAATAAGAATTATTTTAATTTTGGCCACATACAAAATTTTTGTCTAAGTTATTTAAAGGCGTTATTATCAATGGATTTCTAAACAAATACCGTATGAATAGAGCGGAGGATTATAATCTTGTCTGTATCGTGGCTATTTGTTTAGTTTTAAGCTTGAATTAATAAATTCCTTTAAACAACAATACAGATTGTATCATTCATTTAAATAAATGTTAATGATGCAATTCTTAACGTGTTCAAATTCATAGTTAATGATAATTATTTTAAAACAAAATAAACATTTCCTGTATGTTTGTGTGTCTGACAAATTGCAATTTGATAAATCATTCTGCCGACAAAAACAAAATGATGTACAGCGTGCAATTTGATCGTAAATGAAATATTTAATTAATTAACATTTATATGATTAAAAATTGTCTTTTACTTACCTATTGCAATTAACGTAACGAGACAAAATTACAAGTAAAACTAGTCAATTATTATAAACAAATTAAAGACAAAACTGAACCCCGTAATCCTAATTTGTTAGGTAAACAATTGGCAACCCTGAGATACCATTTCAATAAACAATTAAAAGAGAAAAGAATCTTAATGTTAAATAATCAAGCGTGAACTTGTTAATCTATTGATAAATTTTACATTTAAAAATCAATTTAAACAAATCCCACTATCAACGACAATACATCGCAATATGTCTTATTGGTAAACTTATTCTAAACATGTGCGTTTTTTTATGGTTTTAAATAGGGTGCCCAAAATGTGCATTATTGTAGAATTTTTTGACACTGTATTATGGAAAGAAATTTGTTTTTTTTTTGCTTAATTGTCCACTTTAAGATAATTTAATTAAAGCGTCGCCTGTATAGGTTTTTAGTTAAATTATATTTTAAAATATACTTTTATAATTTGTGTAGTATTTGCAAATTATGCAAATTGAATTAACGGAAGCGAAAAACAAATGAAACAATAAAACGAAGAAACGCTCTCCAAACGAAAATATATTTTCCCGGAACGTGCTAATTAACGAGGCCAAAAGAGCCTTGCAGCCGCAGTCCAAAACTTAAAACTTTTAATAAACATTTACAGCGTATACATCGGAATCATCAATTAAAAAGTTGGGCTAATATCAACAGTTTGCAGACAAATTTCACACAAGTTGTATCATTTGCATTAGGGGTAAAAACAAGTATTCGGGTAGGTCATTAGTTAGATAATTTAGTGGTGCATTAACGTGAGATAATGACCGGTATCTACTTAGACCAAGATTAGAACAGCGGGCCCGCGGGTATCGTAGAATGCCATGAGCCATACCACTGACTTCGCATCTGCTGGAGCTTAATGGAACTATTTGCGCGCACACTTATGAGCAAGGACAGTATGTGAATGTGGTTACACAATTCAATATTAGGCAAAAATAGGACTAATTTCCTCACAAATATACAGGGTGTAATCAATTAAATTTCACTTATTAATAACGTAAGTTCTTCATCACATAATTCTAGCTCAAAAATTAAACAAAAAAACCGACCAAACACAAGAACGCATCGTTTTTTGTTCGAAAACCTCTGCTCGTTAATATAATAATATTCGCAGTTACTGGGTCAATGTCGCCCATATGCAATTCGATAACGAAAGAAGCTTTCAAATATCCACACACGTTTGATTACCGAATTAATTAATTATAAGCTAACTTTTACGTATTGCTAATACAATTTATAACTGCTACTCATAAAAGTGAAGCAATTTATATCAATAAAGCGTATTGTAATCTTCAACCATCTGTTTCATTAGAGAATCGACAATAATTACATCATGATATTTCATACTTGGGTACAAATAACACTGTATGTGATTTAATTTGTTAAATGTTTGCTTTACAACACTGAATGACCTGCACGTAATGAGCTGGGGCATTTACATCACATCTAATGCTTCTCAAAGGTCTTTTGTATAAAATAAATGTAGAATTTTCCTGAATTATTATTGACCTTTGCCTCATAAGTATGTCATAACTGTATATTAATAGTGCTTACAGCAAGTAAAGCTTATTCGACTATACATTGTATTGTTAAATATGAATTCATGATTCGCCTTTAGCATTATTTAAATTTAACAAATTGTAAGCTCTACGTGATAAGAAGGTTTCGGTTATTTTTTTGTAAGCGATTTGTATTGGAGTTTACAAACCACACAAATAATATTACACTTTAAACACTTGGACAAAGGGCTCACCACCATTGCCAGACAACGTAAGCGGGTAAATATCTTTTCTGTTTACAAGTTGTTCACAAGTTACGTGTACACTTCACTGCTCATTTAACTTGCGAAGAGGAATAAGTGAGTGTTGCTCTATTTTTCACATTTATTTTCACACGTCACGTATTCAACGAATTCTAGCTTATAAACAAAAGTGTTCGTGGTTATGTTTTCGGAATTAGTTAACAATAAAACTTGTGTTTATATTTATTGTAAAAATTAGTGTCCTCGTACTGCTATGGTCTCAGGGTTTTTGGGGAAGTTTTATTTTTCTTTTCTTTTAAAGTATAACTTGTTCTTTTATTTATTTTTTTGTTCGGGGTTTTGACGAATTCAGACGTAGATCTTGCAGTCACTTTCTTCGTTGTGGAGTATAAACTTTTACTATTACAGTTCTAACTCTAATTTATATATATTTACATTAAAAAAATCTAAGTAATTAATTTACTCATTAGTTTACTAGAAATTAAGAATTTTTAAAAAACTACGAAAATACGTTTGATGCTGCATAGCTTCACTTTTTCATTACACCTGTCCGTTTTAAGCTGTCGTTCTAGCAACGTTTGGTAATCTGAACTAACATTCTGGGCCTTCACCCTTCTTATTCTTCTGCTATGCTCGAGGTATACGAGCCTTGTCTTCTTTGTACTCGTTGCTGCAGTTGAAATGGACCAGAAACGTGCAGTGTAAGGATGTCGGGATCTATTCATGTCTCAGCTGTCCATTGCCAAATTTTGTTTTACCCATCGTTTTTCTTCCTGAGTGATATTTATCTCCACCACCTTCGTAATGATGATAATTTTAGTACACATTGTCTCATTTCCAGGTGAGTGCGTTATTGTGTATTTTTGTTCGTTTTGTGTTCTTTTTAGGTCTGGTTCATTAACATTGCAATATTGATGTGGTGATTGCTACCACAAAACTCCTGAATTATTTCTTTAGATCTGTTACGGGTCTGCACTGTATCTTCAATCGGCTTTACCTCGTCTAGTAACAGTGAAGAATGGGTGTGAGTAAATCGATCCTAAAGTGGGTGCCAGGGTGAACAAAATACCCAGCTGATCCGAAATAGGCCTCGACATCGTTCACAACAATCGCAAGGAATTTAATTAAACTTAACACCGCAATAAGTATAATTAAAGTAAACCACATTCTTCGAGAGTGGATTTTACAGCTCTTGAAACATAAAGCGGTACACATTACTGTTGCAAACGTGTCTATTAGGGGAACGGTAAGCAGTGGCTCTCTCCAAGGTGGCGTTCTGTCACCCCTACATGGAACATATTAGTGGACAACCTCCTCCGTCGACTTAATGGAGTAGGGTATGCAGATGACATAACTAACCCATTTAATGGAAAATATGAACAAATGCTGTGCAACCTAATGCAAACAGCATTCACTTTGACAGAAAACTGGTGCGCAGAACACTCTTTGACATCCAGTCCCTTAAAGACGGAAAAAATGATTCTGTTTACAAAAAAGAGGAAAGTTGAGATCCGTAGCGTCCCCAAACTTTTCCAAACTGAACTAACCTTTCAGATGAAGTCAAATACCTGGGAGTCATTTTTGACCGGAAACTGAATTGGGGTAAACATGTTAATGTAAAAGTAGCAAAGGCATGCGTCGCTTTTTGGCAGTGTTGCCGTGCAATGGGCGGAATTTGGACACCATCACCAAAAGCCATCCTATGGCTGTACACTGCCGTAATTAGGCCCATGCTTTGCTATGGAGCGTTGGTCTGATGGCCCAGAGCCCGACTTACGACAACAGCATCGGAGCTTTTGCACGTACAGAGACTGGCATACATGAGTGCTACCGGTGCCCTGAAGTCCACTCCTACCGCCGCCTTAGAGGCCATCCTTGGCCTCCCTCCACTGAACCCAAACCCGATATATTCATCTTCACTGGTGGTTCTAATATTTTGGAAGGAACAGACGCAGGAATTTTCTCCAACGACCTGGACTTTCACATGAGCATAGCACTTGGCCAACTGACAACTGTTTTTCAAGCAAAACTAGTTGCCATTATAGAAGGTGCAAGAGCAATTCTGGATCAGGTGTTCAGAATAAAATCGTTAGGATAACTAGCGATTGCAGGGCGGCACTCTTGGCTCTAAACAGCAATAAAATATCTTCAGGAATAACTAGAACAAGTGACCAAACACAACACCCCGCAACTCCTTTGGGTTAAAGGACATGTTGGAATATTTGGCAACACACAGGCAGACTAACTAGTTAGACAGGGCTCGGGGCGGCCCTTGTGGAGCCCCGAACCGGCCATAGCACCGGCATTAAGCCTGTTTAATGCCTTACTGAAACAAAGATCCCAGGACGGACATATCGACAGATGGGCAAATCGAGACAAGTATCACGAAGCGAAAAAGGCTATAACGACCCCCTCGCTCGAACTGACACGATTCTGTATGCAACTATTGAGAAGAAGACTTCGACTACTCGCAAGGAATACTTTCAGGACATTGCAAAATAAACAAACATATGCATCGCATTGGTTTAGCCCAATTTGTAGGGGTTGTAACTTAGAGGAAGAAATAGCTGAGCATATCCTCTGTAATTGCCCTGCACACGCTTCGATCAGAGGTCCCATGTTAGGGGAGTTCTGGCCTGACATGGCAGTGCTCCTCTGTCGGACGTTCTTGGCTTCATCGAAAGGATGGGATAGCTTGAAGAACGCTGACAGTCAAACATTGGTGAACATGGGAGTAGTACAATGGGCCCAATTGTGGCCTAAGTGCATGTGAATTCTTAGTCACCCCCCCCCCCACCAATCCAAAATGCAGAACACCGCAATATGGATCCCAATTATCTTGGCCTTACAGTAGATCATTCACAACGATTACAAGAAATTTAATTAAACTTAACGCCACAATATGGATGTGGTGATTGCTACCACAAAACTCCTGAATTATTTCTTTAGATCTGTAGCAGGTGTGCACTGCATCTTTCATCAGCTTTTCCTCGTCTAGTAACAGAGAATTGGTGTGGGTAATAGACCTTAAAATGGGTGCCAGGGAGAACAAAATACCCAGCTGGTCCGAAAAAGCTTTCCCAATGTATCTTGGGCTTATAGTAGATCATTCGCAACAATCACAGGAAATTTAATGAAACTCACCTGTACGCTTAGGGTAGTGGCACAAATACACAAATAGCTAATTTGTGATTTGTTTCAATTACAATAGCACAGAATGATTACAAAGTCATATAAAAACGTTAATTGTAAGCGACATAATGTCTTCTATGTCTAAAACGACTCAAAAAGATTGTAGAACTTATTTATTTATTCAAATTGATACACGACAACTTTCAACAGTAATTAAAGACACAAGACCTACCGAAAATTAGCAATAATAGTGCATTTAATAAAATTTTACTAAACAAACTCACACATCCAAGAATGTGTCATGTAGGTCAAGGTCGTGTACGTCTTCCTGCGTACTTTTTGGACGTTAACCTCCGATTCGGCAATGTGAAATCGTGGGATGAAAGTGATGAGTTTCTAAAGCAACAGTTTCAAAATATCGGTTAAATAACCAAGTGCAAAAAAGAGTGCCCAAGCAGCCCGAATTGACAGAAGAAACAGTATGAGTAATCAAGTCGATTGCCGAACTTTACCTGGATTTTAGAAGGGTCATGAAAATCACCTCAAAACTCGTTTGTCGATGTACTAAGAATTTCCGATCACTTCGATTTGAGTTTTTCTAATTCTTTTTAACGAGAATTCCAACAACTTGTAACACAACGATATACGCATCGTAAAGTAAAACTAGAAGTAAAGCGTTAAAACAAAGCTAAATCAGATGATGCAAGGTGATCTCAGATGCCGTCAATCTCAACCTCAACCAACCAGAAATGATTATCGGTATGCCCATATTAGGTTATGTCACGTGGCGATCAAGAGTCGTACGCCTATAATCCGTTATCAAGGTTGCCTCAAATTGACCGAAAATGCCCAAATATTGCCAACTTATACCTTACGCAATTTAGGACTGTGACATGATAACTTTGCTTCTCTTCTTATGTAACAGTAGTGATATTTATTCAATTACGCACTGTATATTATTCGTAAAAAAATTAAAAGTTAAACTTAATTAGATTACGTCCTGTATAATGTAAGTACACACAGGATGTCGAAGACGTTCAGCTTCAACACAGAGATTAAAACATCTTGATACAGGAGATATGCAAACTCAATATTTATTTACCCATACATGCACACAGTACACATGCATGCGCTTCTATGTCAAGATTTAAATCATAAAAATGTATCTCTCTACAAAACACGACATCTTCCGGGCTATCATGCCGAGGAGGAGTTCGCGGAACTCAATCTAGAATGCATCAAAATTTAAAAAGTTTCTGGTCGTTGCCGTCCAGTTTGACAGGACGAACTTTTCTATGTATCTGAAAATTTCAATTTTCCTTCGGACCTCATATACCCCCCATAATCAATTCTCCAGACGGGATGCTATGCATAAGTTTGCCACACGTCCAGAGACTTGGACATTCTATTATAATTTGCGCATAACTATAAGGCTGGCTAACCTCAGCTTGTGCATGTTTGTTAAATACGATGTTTATTATGTATTCAGTTTATAATTAAATTAAATCTTTTAAATTTTATGGCTTGTTATTAGGTTTTCACAAAATTAAAATAGGTTTTGACTTATAACATTATAATGTGTGTATGATTTAAACAACTTTGGAATATAAAACGAAATATCAAATAAAATTCGAGTAAACGGAAGACTATTCCGTATTTTATATTTTATGCGCTGACATTTCCCTCGTTTTTTCCGAACGGGGTTTTTTCGCAACACATCCATTTCTGCTTTTAAGTTATTTATTTTGTCTGGTTACAACTTCACGGGAAAGCGTATCTCTCCCGGTGCAAGTGCAGCAACAGTCCTCGTTTTACATAGAGAGCCTGTGTAACTGAGTTCGCCTCTTTGTGAGACGTATCCTCCATTAATAAAAGAGAAACGAACTTCTGCGCCTCTATTTTCGTCGCTTCTCTGTGTGTTCCCCTTGTTTACTAACTCACAGTTACCCGCCTTACGTAGTTATTTCGGTTGCAGTGCGACTCGAAACGTAGAAAATGGCCAGATATGAGCCTGGAGAGTGCGGAATCTGTTTTCGTCGTCCTGTTCCCCGGAGGATCCGGCAGACGGAGAAGGACTACTCTACTAGAAATCCGGGTATAAAGTGATACGACATTTTCAAGATTTGCCCGAGAGCCCTTAAGTACACGAAATCCATATAAACGTCTTGTTATATCTTGCAGGGCTGGTTCGAGTTTACCTTTACCTTTTCCACGGCACACTGCGTTTATCACAAATATGTATCGCAACCTCCTGCTATTTACTTTTGGGTACATTATATTTCCGCACAATTCTTCTTAAATCGTTAGAAAAGAACTGCAGTATAGCGCTCTGAAATTTCTACATTCTTTCTAGTCAGTAACACAAGTTATTTCAGAAAAATATAGGAAAGAATGTAAATAGAAGAAATATAGAAATGCAGAATCCTTGAATCGTAAAACTTAACCGTAAACCAATAACACACAGTTGCGTAGCTGATGATGAATGCGTCGTTCGGGTATATTAATTAAAAAACTATAAAACACTTGCACGACTGAATTTACTTCGTTCGTACGCTGCTCTTAAGAAGGGATGTATCATCACCCTGTATAAATTTATTTTCTAAATTTAAAATATATAATTTATGGGGGTTAGAAATAAATCATTAAAATGTCCAAGATATCGAAATTGTAATTCCAAATGGCTACCTGTCGATAAGTAATAATTCCAGATCGCTTTAATGCATCAATAAATCTTCCGTGGTGTCAGTGAAGCAGAAGAGCAAAAGCTAGAGACCCGTAGGTCGCGAACCTGTAACTACATGTTGTTAAGGCGGTGCCCTGCGGACCTGTAGATTTATTATATTTGCCCCCCATGGGAGTCGCCGGCAGGCAACTTTATTGACAATACCCGCACGGCATTGTGTGAGCTCAACCGCAATCTGTCGACACAAGGCACCTTAATTCTTCATATTAAAGTTCTCGAAACATTTGTTACGATTTTTATAGCAACATAAATAAGTAACGTGAACGTATACGCATCCGAACGTGCGTGTGAATTTTATAGCGTGATAATGGCGTTTTTATCGAATATTTTTCCTTTTCAAACTTATTCTCACCTTCAATTATTATACAACTACATAGTTAATGAAATGCTGTACGTAACGTAAAACTTCATCGACTTTAAAGGTACAAATTACATTTGCAAGTCCAGGTCCAGTAAAGTAAGCAAAGTGCGAAAAGCACTTAAATCACACCGAACCCTAATTTTTTTAAATTTGAGATCAAATTGGGATGTGCGATTCTCCGCCGACGTATGGAAATAGCGACCATATATTATTAGAATTGGGAAACGCGTCCCAATCTATACGCTGGTCACGTGTCCGTCGCGTGGGAACCCAACATGACTAATGTCTTTCAGTATTACCGATGTAAATCATACCTGGAGATCAAACCGGAAGCATAAATTTTTCCGATTTACATAAATACACTTTAAAGTTCAGAAGTTTAGATCATCAGAAGAACAAAAGAAAGTCTGGCAAGTATACGGGCTTTAAAAACAAAAAATAAAAGAAAACTTTGTTGTAATCGGCTGCAATTAAGAGAAAACAAAATGAAGCAACAGGAAACAGAAAAAAAATTAATAAAATATAGCAAATTTGCACATTTTCTTGTAAAATCAGAAATATACTTATTGTTCACAAACCTCTCCTCCTTTCTAAAACAATAAAATAAAATGCTTAAATACAATCAATACATTTATTTCTTCGAATGAATATATTATAGTGTTAATTGCCTTTCTCAAAACATTAATTAAACCGTTATATTACGTGGGAAGAATTGAAAGCATAAAGAACAGTGCCACGGTCCAGCAGACATTCAACAACGGCTTTCGAAACAACTTGACGAGGTAGGCGCAAGAGTGACGAGACGTTTCGGAAGGACGACGTACATCTAAAACAAACAAACAGATTATCAAGCATTGTGTGACGAACACTTATACGGAAGTGCCAAAACTAGAAAAGACAAAGTGTAGGTAATAAGAGTATAGGACGTTATTATAGGTTAAATTTATTTTATTAGTAATACGTTGTGAATTATTTTAGATAAATAAGGCTTTAGAGGTTAGATAACTAGAAAAGAATGTATTTTAGATACTTACCTATTATTTAGAGTTTAATTTGTTCCATTTTTAGTTCGATTTTTAGTTTGATTTCTATAAAATGTAATCATATCTAAGGTGAACGCTAATTGTCAAAACGTAACGTTTAGTTATCAACTCAAATCTAGTATGTAACTAGATCAGAACGCAGATGTTCCGGTAACCATGACAACGGAAAAATAAACAGAACGAAAGCGCTATAAAAGGCGAGCGTTCCGCGATTTACGAGACTCCTTCTTCGACCTCCGTGGGTAAGAGGACTCCTTCCTCGACCTCCGCAGGTAAAACTTCTATAAAGCAAGCAGATAAAAAAAAGTTATTAAGTATAACGAGGTATTTTCATAAAGAAAGAGAACATTTTACTGGATCCTGAATACCTGTATCCTTTTTCCTTGACCAACAACATGGAAGACGCTGCCAGGTAAGGCATACATGACAACACAAACAAAATTTTTATATAAACATCTGACAATGGGAGACGTTTAGGTATTGTCAAAGGGCGCCTCTCTCTTGTGAAAGAATTGAGGCACGTGGGTAATCGGCAGTACAAAGCGTCTCTCTTTCTGACAAGTATACATCGGGTAGGGCAAGAGGTCCACCGACCTTTGTGAAAGGCGAGGTGACAAGGCTGACTTGTGATACCTGGTGTTCGCTTTGGACGGACAGTAACCTGTATCGTCGAAGGGCGCCTCTCTTTTGTGAAAAAATTGAGGCACATGCGTGATCGGCGGTACAAAGCGTCCCCCTTTTTACAAAATATACATCTGATAGGGCAAGAGGCCCACCAAATTTTGTGAAAGGCGACAACCTTTTTGATAAACCCTTTTCTTCATTTCTTTTTCCAACACGCACTGACGCATATACATTTGACACTGACACCCCCCTCACATTTTTTCTGTTTGTCGTTGTATGTGTCCGCCGTGAGGCCATAAAACGAAAAGTGGGTAATTCCAAGCGACCCAAAGAAAACTCTGAGAGAAAGACAAAAAGAAAGTAGTACTCGTGCCCACATATATAAAGACAGTAATTGACAAAGACAACCCAAAGTAGCCACGAACAATTTGCCACCCAAAGGCCGTACAAATATATAAAAGAAACTCTACAATTGGCACCACAACTTGGAGCTCTTGAATAACATTACAATATGTTAATCTGCGCGATCTTCCTGGAATTTTGTTTGTGCAGTCTGAACGTAATAAAGTAATAAAATCAAAAATTAAGGGATGATGACCATCGGTGAGCCTTTTTCCAATAAAAATTTCAAAATGTGACTTCTATTTTATATATACATATAAGGCTATTTATTCCTTGCAAGACTTTTAATCGCTCCAGATTTCTAGAGTTCTCTAAAACCATTTAATGTCGTGGATTAATTCACACAGTCATTTAGCTCATAGCTTCATGCTTGTTTTAGATTTCGTTACGACTTCCCTCCATGCTTTTCTATCGTCAATTATCTTCTTCCAGCTCTTTATTCCCAACTTTATTATATCCTTCTCCACTTGCTCCAGCCACTTTATCTTCGGTCTTCCACTAGATCTACACTCCATCAGTTTCCACCAGGTCATGGGGTACTTACATCAGCGCGATGTATAAGTATGCCCAAACCATCCTAATCTTTGTGCCTTGATATTCCGAGTATGGTTCTTTTCTTTGAAACACTCTTAACATTTCCTCGTCTTTCAGCGTTACAACTATTGTCCCTGACACTGTTACCACTGGTCTTACTCTATTCTTCCTTACGTAAGTGGCCAGCTTGCATTCTTTGCTTCATATCACTTTCATTTTGTATGGGTACCTCAATTCCTAAGTACTTGAAACTCACAACCTCTTCAAATTTTTATTTTGTTTTTCTCTCACTTAACCTCAAGTCTCTCTTAGTGCTTTCTTCTCCAGTTTTTTTAAAGACTTCTTCCATATGCTTCTTACTTCTCGCAATGATGGCTACGTCATCCTCATATGCTAGAATTTGTGTTGCCTTCTGCTTTTTTGTACCTCTAACATCTACTGCTCTCATGATTACCTCCAAAACTATATTAAACAAAGTTGTTGTCTTACTCCTTTTTTTTTTAATTTCCAAGGCACCTATTATTTCGCTTTGGGTATTAATCATCGCTTCTGATTTCTCCAGGCATATTAGCTGAATGCAAATATCAGTATTTGCATTTGAGCCATGCCTTTCATCATTTCTTTTCGGCTAACTGTGTCAAATGCATGTTTAAAATCTATACATAATATGTATAATAACGCAATTCATTTTGGAATTTGGAAGGACAGCAGAGTGGAGGGTCCTGGAATTTTAACTTACCCAACGAATTGCCAATACCACGGAGATTTCGAACGAAATTTACCGAATGGCTCCGGATGTTTCACGTTTGAGCTTAAGTGGATGTAACATGGTTTTTACGTGAATATAAGAGACCCGGGTTTTGATTATGTTGGTGCGGAAGAGTTGGCTTTTGCAGAAACGAAAGAACCAGAACAAAAGGATCGCGGAAATCCAAGAGGGATAGTTCCTATTTGGCGAGCAAGATCAGTAACTGCATATGATGCTGAGCTTCTACCGCCCGCACCTGTTCCATTACCAATTAAAAATTCCCTCGACTCACTCATTGGTATTATGGATTATCTACAGGAACAGTACAAGGAGGAGCCAATAGGGGAAGGAGAAGAAGGCACAAGTAGTGCAGCTGCTCCGTTAAATCAAGAAGGAGGAACACTAAAGCTAAACGTGTACTATTTATTTTTGTTTGTTCTTAATTTAATTTTGTATGAACTGCGATGTTATACTCATAACATTTTAGTATGTGTATGGCATTCACTATAGACTTCCCTCTTCCATATTGATAATTTCCAATCTTAGAATTTGCAATATCTGTCAGCTGTTGTTGAATCAAGTTCAACAGTGTTTTATAAGCTATATTTAGGAACATACCACCTCGGTAAATTTTTGCAGTATATTGAATCTTCGCCTTTTAATATTGGGCGTATTATTCCACATCTCCATTGTAGTGGTATCACCTCTTCCTCTCATATCCTCCAGTCAGGATACAATTCTAATGACAATTTCTCTCCTTCTTGTTTAATTTTAAATTTTGTAATACTCATATTAACAAAATCTTCGTAAACTGGTCTACTCCATGCCTCTTTCCTCTTCATCGCTTCCCCTTCCTACTCTTCATCATAACCATCATCGACTAGTGACTGAGTAAAATGTTTTTCCCATTCACTCCCTTCAATAATTAACTTGCTATTTCTCTTTTTATGTTTTTTCTTGGGTTACATCTCTCGATTTCCATAATTATCTCGTCCAGCAATTGTTTTTTTTTCTCTTATACATTTTGTTAACTTTCTTTCTTTTCTCTTTACATCTTTCCAATTCCTTCTCTCCATTTGTCTTTACCATCTCTTCACAATCTTTGTGGAACCACTCTTATCTTCTGCGTGTTTTGTTTATTTCTCCGTTGATTCTAATGCTTTTTATTTTCTTGCAACTTTGTTCAATATTGACTCCTTTGGCTTTGTTTTCTGTTGAGTTGGTTATTTGCTGGCCGTACTCGCTACGAATACTTCTAACCCTTAGTTCGTCACTGCCCATTTTTTATTGCACGTCATTTTGTTTCTTCTCATACTAATCCTTATTTTAATCTTCCCACAGTGACCTGTATCACCACTCGCGCCCTTATGCGATCTAACGTTCTTAACTAATTGTGATTAACTAGTACATAGTCGATTTGATTTTCTTTGTTTTGCCCAGGCATCGTCTATGTTTCTTTATGTTCCAGAATTACTTAACAATACTCCATTTTCATTTGTTCGGTTGTGGAACAACTCCCTTAATATGCTCGTCTTTTCCCACATGAGCATTAAAGTCTCCGGCAATAATGAGTACATCTTGCTTTTGATAGTTTCTAATTCATTGTAGAATTCTTGTTTCTCATCTTCGTTTGCTTCTTCGTCGGTGCATACATATTTATGATTAATAGGTTGGATCTCTATTAAATTAATTATTATCCAATCTTTTTATTTATTGTTAAGTATGATTCATGATTACTGTTTTAATTTCATTCCTTAGGCCTTATTTATTCACTTTCAAGTAACAGTGGTTATAGTAACTGTATTATTAAGAATGAGCTTTTGATTATTTTTTGTAAACTATTTGTAAATACAAATAATAATACACTTTAATCACTTGGACAAAAGGTTCATCACATCGCCAGACAGGGTTAGCAGATAAATATTATTTCTGATCACAAGTTATGTTGTACATTTCGCTGCACATTTAAACCGCGAAGAAGGAGTGCTCGATTTTTCACATTTATTTTCATGCGTTACGTATTCGTCGAATTGTAGTATTAATTGGTCCTTCGAGTCGCATAAGTTTAAAAAATTTAAGATTCATTGGTCGAAGCTCTTCCGTTTCGTGAAGATTGGCTTTCTCTTCAAGGATTGTATTCAGGATTACACAGACTCCTGCAAGAAATAGAGTCTGCCTATAAACTCTGCTCTAGGAGAAATTAGGATAATCGAAAACGATCTATCCTGAAAAGGACCAAAGAAAAAATTGTCCCTGAAGAAATCAAGGAACATTATTGTCAAGAATTTCTACGTATTATATTAAAATTATTTTAGGGGTATTGTTCTAGAAACCTTATTTGAATAAAACGTTTATCACCCAGCAAATTTAGAGGTAACAATAGTGCGTTTTATTAGATTGAACCTAAACCCCGCTGCGTTTTGAACCGGCACACGAAATTTTGACACAATGCCTCTATTCACACAACACATTTCATAATTACGGCACGCGTAATGTATAACAGACATTTAGCATTAGATTCGCAGTATGTTACCTATTGATATTGTACATTACGCCGCTAATTAAAATGGCTCGCACGTCGCTTCTATGAGAATTTATTATATCAACAGTGATAATTAAATTACGTAAAACTTGCTCATTAATTTCATTATTGACTAACTTTAGCTCTAAATTTATTAGCAGCGCCGGAATACCGTACGTAATTTGACTGAATCGCGTGTAATGTACTTATCGGTGTTTTGTGTACAGATTGATAGCGTTATCCTTTTACATTGACATTATTTTCTTTTAAACAATTTAATTAAATAAATATGGAATTTTAATATAATGTAAGTAATCAGAGAACAAAGGCATAGTCCTTGTCCTTATCTTAACAAGGACAAGGACTATGCCTTTGCGTATAAGCAAGGGGACATTAATTCTGCTTAAAATAATTATCAGATTTATCTCCAGACGAGAATTTCAGCTTAGACGATTTATGTCTGACTATCACGAAATATAAATTTAAGTGCTCTTCCTCATTCAGATTCAATTTAGAAAATGTAAGTTTAATATAGACATAAATTTTTCATGACGATATAAATACTGAAACCGCATCTTTCAGAACTTATCAAGGTAGATGGAGATTTCAACCGATCGTTCATTACTTTAATTGGGCCACCGGAAAAGGTTTAGGTAGACGTCGCTTCAATCACGCTAAAGAGAGACGAATTATGTTCAATAACTTGCTGCAAGAACGGGATAGCCATCTAAGAAACCCGCAAGCCTTACACAGCTTTGACCGTTGTTAGTGAAATGTTCGGATTAATCGAATTTTATACTTTGTTAAAAGGCGGTCTGGTCAGCGGTTTCGGGTCCCGCTTTCCTAAATTTAAGCGGAAATCGAATCAGGCTCGACGTATAAAATGCCTCTATAAATGAGGAAAGTAATTGTGCCCCCGTGTTTATTTTGGTTCGTTAAAACCGAGCAAAAATGTTTCAATTAAATCAGCATCGAGGAGGAACGCACGCCCTTCTTTCTTTTTCTAAAAGCATCGTCATATTTCCTTTGATGTTCTGCGCAATCTGTTTGACCGTTAAATATAAGGCAGACACGCTTACAAATTATAAATTAATTGCAGAACTGGTTCGTGAACATTTTTTCAGGATTAAAGTCTTCAGCAATTAACGAAATATTATATTTAAAATTAATGGACGCTTTGTCTCTTTTACAGTAAAATTTTATTCAATAACTAATATGAAGAAGTTAAAGAGAACGTTTGTAATTGTAATGAAAAAATCTTCACCTCTTCCTCTTTCACTTGTTTTTTTTACATATAGATATGCATATAGATAAGAGTTGCCACCCGTTTTCTAAAAGAATTCGATAACATCTGCGTGAAATCGCGTGAAGACGGTAAAGATATCGAGATGCCGATCGAGGAAACGAACGGCGTTCAAGGATGACATGTTCATATCCGCGAGGTCCTGCTTAGCATACCTAGCGCACTTCATCTCCAGCCGTCCTATTCCTCGTCGGCGTTCACCTTCGGGCTATCGATTCCTGTCCCAGGAATTATTCATTAAAATCAAGTGCATTAGCAACCTTTCAGTGCCCTGCCTACATAAAGTTTTATAAAGTTCGAAGTGAATAAAATTACTTTCTGTGTAATTTTAAATAGATTTATACCGCTTTAGAATATGAAAATAGGAAGTAGACGAACGAACGAACGAACGAACGCATTTACCGAGAGTACGCTACTACTACTACTACCACTTAAATACTTTAAACGACTTCGAATTGGTTTCAACTTTAATAATGAATATTTGAAAATTGCTAGATTTTCTGTTGCTATAACAAAGGGAATATCTTGGCGCAAATTCATTACAAACACACTCTAACAGTAGGTATACTATGGCTCACTTTTTTAGGGAGTTTTTACTTGGACGTAACAACCTCACATGTAAAAAAGTAGGTAGCAGTTTATAAATTACAGGTAGCAGATTTCAAATAACAGTCACCGCCTAGCATAAGTCACGATAGGCAACCATATATGCGAATTTGTTATAGGTCACTTTATATTTTCAAGCACGCAGAGTATAATTCTGTTCATTTTTGCTTATATTCTCCAACTTCTACTTAGTGTGTTTTATTTTATATAATAGTTATTTGTAAATAATGAATTTGACATTTCAGATAAAAAAAATTAACCTAAGTACATATCCAACGATAAACTTGATAACATGAAAATATTTAGCCTGGTGACACTATCTGTACGAGTTTCTTTTACTTAACTAAATTTTGAAGCGCGAAAAGTAAAATCCTCTTATATTTCTTTCCAAATATCTTACAGTTTCTTTTCTTTTAATATCTTTCAACTTGTTACATTGTTCTGGACAATTTCTTTTACACTTGTATAATTTTTTTAACCTATGTTTCCATCAATATACTCGCTGTTTCTTAACTTCATACAAAGAATGAAACCAATGAAAGTTTACATTAAAAGTAATAATTTTTGTACACGTATAACAATTGATTAATAAGTATTAGAGATAATAAATGTTTTTTTGCGAACGATGAAACAGTTTGATAGTCCCTGGTTTATTTTTATGACGTAATTACGTACTCTGAGAAATTTGCTGATGTCAGCATCGGCTGTTTAAGTGGGTCAGTTGGCAGCTGTACTTTGTCGCGTTGAAAACATGGCCGAATTTTCCAATACTGTTCTTGTGGACATGATTTTAATTTATGACGAATGTGATCAAAATGCGTTGGCTGCAACATGTTTGTATATGCATAGCGTTACGACGAATCAGTGTTTACAAGGGATACAGTGTGGGCAGAAAAAAATCCTCATGAAATGCGGCGCCGTAGTTTTCAACAACGCTTTTCGGTCAATCTGTGTGCAGGAATATTGAACGGCACTTTAATCGGTCTATTTGTTTTACCTAATCGCTTGGACGAAATGGTGTATTTACGTTTCTTGCAAACTAATTTGCCGCAACTCCTAGAGGATGTAAATTTAAATATTAGAAAGTATTAGACCTTAATCCATTAGAAGAATTAAATACAATAGACGAACTCAACGCACGCAATGGAAATATCTGAAAACAGAACCAATTCCATAACGGATGTGAATCCCTGCTTCGTCAAGCCGACATATGTTTACGTCTCGCGCAAGAGGGGAACTTTGAACACTTATTAGTAGTGAAGGTTACCGTCCGTTACGTCCAGCGGTTCTAAATATTTCACAGGAAATTGCCGGATGTCGGTATGAATTTTTTTATTTTTTTTTCCTTTTAATTTTAATCCATTCGTGAGAATATTTCGTACCACATACGCCATTAATCTTTTTGCATTACCCCTGCTAATCTCTTCCCCCTGAGCTACGCTACCCCCAAACGGGCTCCGAGGAACTCGCTCATGATACGGAGAAGGCCCGATCGTGACATGGTGGAGGCGCTGGGCCTGCACCATTTCTATTAATTAATTTTTATTTTAATACTGTTTCATTTCTTTGGTTAAATTTTTTTTTACTTAAGTTCAAATTTCATAGAAGCTTATTGTTTGGTAGCGCCATCTGTACGAATTCCTATTAATTAAATTTTTAACAATTTTTTGTTTTAATATTTTTCAATTTGTTTCGTTTCTTTTGTTAAAATTTCTAAAATTTGCTTATCCACCAATAAATTTCATGAAAGCACACGGCTTGGTGGCGCCATCTATACGAAATTCTATTAACTCTATCTTGAAGCACGAGAAGCAGAATTCTCTTGTAGTTCTTCCCAAAATTTTGGATAATTTCCCTTTTTTTTATAATTCTTTTAAACTTCCATATACATCAATAAACGTTCTGTTTTTATGAAAATTAATTAAAATTGTGTAACTGGCAACATAGAAAGTGTTAGGAAAGAGTTTATACATGTATTTCGGCCTCTTTCCTAACACTTACTATATTGCCAGTTACACAATTTTAATTAGTTTTCGTAATTTTCATCTGGCAAGAAAACTTGATTTTATTTTTGTTCTGTTTTTATTCAATTTCAAATTTCATGAAAATACTTATAGAGCTTGGTGGCGCCATCTGTACGAATTTCTATTAACTATACTTTGAAGCTCCCAAACGTATAGCGAAACATAACCATCTATATATGTCCGTCCTTTTTGATTTCGCTATAAATGACCATCTTCCACACGTTCCTCAAGTATTTTGTTTTATTTAGTTAGTCAACTTGATTTTGAATATGGCCTACTCATGTAGAAATGATTTTTTTACACAAATTCAAGAAATTTTAATATGAGATGTGGAATATTGTTCGTTTTAATTAATAAAAATTCAAAGAAAATGACTAAAAATGATGCTCTCTTTAATATATTTATTGCTTATATGGACATTTATCAGTTATCTAGGTAACTTGATTTTATACACGAACATGGCCTACTTATTTGAAAACGTTTTTTTTTTTCAATAGTTTGAGTCGCGACACTTTTTGACACAACTTTGTACAGGAAACAGCTGTATAAAGGATGCTCGAGGGATTCACCGCAATCAAAACCGATTTGCAACAAAATTTTAGAGCTTGGTGGCGCCATCTGTACAAATTTCTATTAAAGAGAAAGAAAATCATATTTATTCTTTGAAATCATCACATTTCTTCAGTATCTATCAGACATCGAAGAAAATCATGACCAAATCTCTCGAAGCCTATCCATTACCCACTAAATGCCATACAGTTCGCATAAATAATTTAGATTGGTAACGTGCGTGCTGAAATGCCATACATTCGGTTTAATATATTGCACATACACAACTCCGAACAAAGGAAAGTTTATAATTCATTCATTTTTTACAGTCTGATTAAAATTTATGGCGCTCATAATTGTTCCACATCTATGAATTTATGAATGCATATATATACACTTTCAGAGTAAACAAAGACTTGGAGTATGATTAAACAAAGGTAGTCGTTCAGAATTAATTAATTTAAGGACTTCTAATTTATTACACAGAAGAATGGTCTACATGCCATGAAAGATTGTAAAACGAATTCGTACATTATTTGATAAACTTTGTTATTCAACTAATTTTATTTTCAAATTCTTTTAAAGTTGTGAAATTAATCCTCTATAAATTTCTAATAATGCCTAAAGGATAGATATATCATTATCGGTTCCATAAATAAACAAAATTGAACATTTGCAAATTGGAATACCTTAACTTGTATCCGTGTACGGTGTTAATCAGAGGATTTAATCAGCTTGTGGGGTGTATAAGGCCAAGCGTAAAGCACGGGGCCTCGATGAATATTAATAGACATTTACCAGTCCCAATTAGAGAGGTATTGGGGTATCATTTCCATATAAAAACCATTATTCCTTATCGTCAGTTCGTGGACGTGAAATGAAACCTCTGTACTAATGATCCCTCTCCAAATCATGACCGCGTCGCGTGCAATTAAATGAAAATTATAATTAGGAATTTTTAGCATTTTTAGAGTCGAACCAATTTTTAAAGTATTCACGTTTATAGGAGGATGCCGAGCAATGCCGGACTTTAATTAATTTTATGCGCTTATCCGTACAATTTCCTTGCTTTTTATTTAATTGAACGGAAATTGGAAGAAAATTTAATAATTCAAATATATTGCATATTTTTTAGAAAAAGTTGCATTGTTGCAACGGATACCTACGACATTGATTGTCATCGTTACAGTGCACATCCCATTTCCATTCAGTATCGAAAATTTCCCCCACGGTCACCTTAATTACCATTCCTCTGCGAGTTACATCAGCACCGAAACTTATCACGTCATCAGGACAAGCGAATACCGTACCCGCAAGTCCTTATTGGAAATTACCCTGCGTAACCCTTGCTAAATTAATATTTGCAGATAAATCACGTTCGATATCCCATAAACAGGTTTCCCCGTTCCCTTTATGATAATGGGGATGAGTTTCTTGCCGGCGTAATTAGTTAAAGAGGAAGGGCACGCATTTATACAACGGAGTGAGAAATTGTCCGGGAGGGTGTTAATCGTGACGACCGCATACTTGACCGCTGAAGCCGCATCCTTCCGGGCTCATGTTGCCAACCCCCTCGCCCCCGTCACACTCGTGAGCTGTAAATGTAATTCTGCCAAAAATTACAAGGCATTAATACACGTGTCAACTTTTGATTGTATCGTTGCAGGGATGCAGTAACTAAATTAGTTCCAAATGATGAGATGGAGCGCGACACTTATGTCCACTGAAAATTTATGAACATGAACTTTTATAGTAGAAACGTTGATTTTAATTGTACTATAAAGACATTTGGTTGAATTACAAGTAATTTTTTCACATAAATAAATGAAATTTACAAGATGAATATGGACCAGTAAAAATCGAAATTTTCTTGCAAATGTATAAGCAACTTTTTTTTTTATTTACTGTACAGTTCAATGGCTATAGATTGTGGCGTACATTTCATTTTTTTGGTTCTTTAATGGTTACTTTATGAATCTCATTTGGGTTTCATAAAATACCTCATTAAAGCAATTGAAATTTTATTTTGATGCATAAGGGATAGCATATTGCTTTGATATCCACCTCAAAAGCTGAAGTTTCAAAAAAGCTAGAAACGAGTAACTTACCTATAACTAGGCCAGTAGACGTGATTCAAACTACTACACACAGTTGATGCCGTGGTATTTTAGTCGACAACTGGAGGTAACAGAAACTGTACATCCAACTACAACGAAATATCAATCGATAGAGGTGAAACAAGTCCTCGATGAAGTATATTGTGCGGTTTAAAAAGTGTTGGGCATTTAGCTGCCGCCGCCCTTTGGGCCTTCTTGCACACGTGTCTTACATGGTCTCCAAAGTTCAGGTTTTTATCGACTCCTAGGAATTTGCAGGCCTTGTTCGTCCTTATCTCGGTTCCCATGACATTTACCTGTATTTCTCGGAATCCCTTCCTGCCGCTTAATAGGACGACTTCAGTTTTGTCCGGGCCAATCGTTAACTTGCTTTCTTCCATCCATTCGGTGATATGTCTTATGGACTCGTTGATACTGTACTCTAAGTATTCCTCGTCTTTGGCCGTTGCTGTTTTGGCCAGGTCATCGGCAAAGGCCTATATTCCCTCCGGTAGTGGCAGTCCCAGCACCCCATCCATCAGGTGTTCCAGAGCATCGGGCCTAGTACAAAGGCCTGGGGGACCCCGCACGTCATTGGAATGTACACTCTCTCCTGGATGATAACTTTCCTGTTGTCTAGGTAGGACGCTAGGACTTTTCGCAACTGTGACGATAAGCCTTTCTTCTTCAGCTGTTCCTTGATCTTGTTCCAGTTGACGGTATTGAACACATTTTTAACGTCGAGGGTCACCAAGGCACATAGTTTCCCCGATTTGAGGGTCTTCCTTCCTTCTTAGGTACTCGACCTCTCCTCTTTTGTGCGCACGCACCATCTCCCTACGTAGTTTCACGCATGCTTTCCTTGCCTCGGCTATTTCAGAATTCCACCAATAAACTTCTTTCCTTCCCTTCCTGCCTCCACTGGTGGGCATAGCCTTGTCACAAGCCGTTGTCAAGTTTCTTGTAAGTTGTTTAGGAGTATACGTGTTTTCTTCCTTAACCCTCTTTATAAACGTGTCTTTGAAAGCCTTGCTGTTCAATTTGTTGGCTATCCCAGGTTTTCCTTCCACCGCCGGCGTTTCGTTCATAATTTCAAAGGTGATATACCTACGGTCGTTAAGGCTCTCCTGAGGTAGTACTCGTCAATTTTTTACCCTATGACTTGATGTTTGATTGGACATCGTAAGATCGATGATTGACCCGTACGCTCCCCTCGTGTATGTCGGTTATTTGCCAACGTTTTCTATCTCCATCTCGCGCTGAGCCATCCATTCAACGACAACTTGGCCTCTCCCGGTTGTGTTGTCCTCACCCCACAGGGGAGCTTTCGCATTAAAGTCACCAGTGACCACTATCTTATTGCTATGTCGTCTGAAGTTGCTTCCCATACTATTAAGTATTCCTTCTGCCCTGTCTTCCTCTACATTCGGCGATATATACCACGTGTAGATGACTGTCTGTCCGACATCAATCCAGGCCTAGCTTTGTCCTATGCCTTGGTCCCTGATCCTGGCTCTTGTGGTTATACAAGCGACCGCCACGTCATTGTTATAGTCGATGATCCAGTTCCTACTTTCGGCAGTCTTGATATTGGACTCTGTTAAGACTATTACATCGATATCTTCTTCATTATCACATTGATATAGTGCGTTTGTGGCATCTCGGCTTCTATTCAAGTTGACCTGAAGCACTCTTAGAAGTCCTTCTCGAGGCATCGTTTCTTTGTCATCGAGTATTCTACTTATATCTACATTCCTAGCGCTATTATCACAGTTAATTTGGTATGTGCTACTATTTACAATGTCCGCCATTTTTGTTTGCGCATTTAGTTAGTTATCGTTGCGCATTTAGTTAGGGGCAACATAACATAACCATAGCTAATTGGTCTGGGTTCCAAACGGCTACAGTCATGGTTGTACCACATATTAGAACCATCAAGCGGCGCACAAAATCTAAGGGCAGATTCATTTGTTTTTCCATATAAATACCGGTGCAAAGCGCGTCCGCAATACTTTTTAGCTCGACTTTAAACGAGAAACTCTTTAGTTTATGCTTCGTACCTGAAACGTTAAAGTTTCAATCAGTAAAATAAAATTAACTACAGATTAAACAAAAATAGAAATTTTAAAAATTCTAACTAGAAAATTAAATTGAAAAAAAAAATTAAAGTTAAACACAGACAAATGGATTCATGAGTTATTTATTTATATGTTACTGATCAAATCAATTTAAAATAAATGCTAGATTACTTCTCAAATACATTATTTTAAACACACAACGACGTACCAACAGGAGGAGCGAGGAAGTGAAGCAAGTGCTCGGTGAAGTGTAAATTAAAATTGGTTTCTATTCTGAATTTTAAAAATTGTAACAAGTGTAAACATTGAAAACAAATTAAAATAAACATAGACGAGTTATTTATTTACGAGTTACAGTTGAATAAATAAATAAATGAAATTTGCAAGACGAATATGAATTACTAAAGTCGAAATTCTCTTGCAACTGTGCAAGTAAGTTTTTTTTAGATTTATCTCAGTTTGTTGACGAAGATAAAGTTTCAATAAAATACGATGAGATGTTACACAAATGGGCTTCTAATGCTGCGCGCACGAGCATAAAAGCTATTCTGTGTAGTTTTAATTTGTTGCTTAAAAATAGAGACTTTGTTGTACCGTTCAATGTGATCGTATTTTTTTAATTGTGTTACCGTTCGCCAATTCAATTAAAATTTTAATTCTTTAACGCCAATATTTTTTATTCATCCAACTATTTAAGTTCAGGCTGTCTATAAGAGTTCTTTTTTAATTCAATTTGTTTAGTCTCAATCTGTTTTCAAAATTGAACTGAACCTTTCGCTTCGTCTTTAATCGAATAATAATTGTAAAGTCATATACATAATTATAAAAGTTTGTTTCGCATTAAATCCCAATAAAACTGCAATAAATGCATTAGTCAACACCCTCGCTAACAAAACAAAGCTAATTTCTAAATAAACCCCTTTTAATCGCCGAAACCCCCTAAGGGCTTCACGTCCCTTCTGCTAGCGATGCCTCTTAGAATAATATTGAGTCATCCTTGACGTTAACATCGCCCAGCTTTCTGTCTCCAAATGTACGCACAACCAATAAGGATGGGAAATAATAGGCGTAATATTATTATCGCGAGTCTTATTGTTAAAATTGACTGTTTCGCACTGATAACTTATTAGACAGGCGAGAGATACAAGTTAATTTATCACGCCACAAGAGAGACGAGCACTCACTAAAATACCTTCTAAATAAGCAATGCCAAGGTAGATATCGTGGATACATCAACACGTTTATGTTTTTGTTGTAATATCTCTTGCGTTATTAAATGTATCAGAACCGAACGCTATTAATAACATACCACCCACCACCGTTTATGTTTCGTGGCAAATCTTATTTCACACTCGCGACAATTTGTTCGTTTATAATTCCGTTTGATGTTGTAATGAAATTGCAGATGTACGTCTGAATTAATTGCATTTCGGCAAAACCTTACGTTCGACTTTAATCTTGTTTCAGTATTAATCATCGAACAAGACGGTCGCGGTTCTGAGTTGAGAGGTACTTGCTCATTGTCCCTGCGCTAATTGAAATATGAGGCATTTTACATTTAATAACAGGAAAGCAAAACTTGACGTTCAAATAAATTAATTAGTGTAGATCTTTAGGTAATGCTTACTTAAAAATAAATAACACTCTGACCATTCGACCAAAAAGTAAAAGGGAAGGTCATTGTTGGGCAAACACGTGATTTTTGAGCTTTCTTTACAACTAAGAAAATTAAAACATTTTATGCCCAACAAACAAAAGTAGATAAAACGCGTCTTTTAAGTTCAAAAGATACATGTTAAACGCTGTCATTAAAAGAAAAAAAAAGAGGTTAAAACGAGCCCCGGTACTTAGCGCATTTAATTAAATTTAATATTTACATTTCGGTGCGATTTTAATGAATAATTTCATTTATTAATTCCCGTCCGTGGAAGACGTCCGCCCGGGCTTTTCTCGAAATTATACAAACGTATAATAAAATCCTTTTTAAAGTTAAATTGAAATCAAAATTCAAAACGCAATAATTAAGGCGGGTAATATTCAGGAACGGAATATAAATAAGGAATTAAGAAGCGAAATGACCGGCAATTTTACGAGAAGCCACGGGGATAAGTGACGTCACCTGGGAGGAAATTAAAATAGCTAAAATATGCCGCTCGGGAGAATTCACACTGAAATAAATTCGGCTCGTCGCAATAAAGTCTGAGCACCGGCAGACTTTCTGGTTCCTTGTGATATGGACTTATATAAGAAACACGTAAAGTAGACGCCTAGCAGATTCTGTAAATGTAAATCCGTAACTGTTTATTCTAATCCGGTGGCGCGGATTACGGAGTCCATTATCCTGGTCTCGTCTCAGCCACGTCATTTACATACGTACGTATACCTGCCTCATTGTCCTGCTCCCTACAACATAGTTAACGAGCTTCAAATAATAATATTGATGTTTCTATGGGGTAATTTTATCATTACCGTTACCATATGAATAATTCCGGACACATTTTAGAGGTCTCCATTATACTTTAGCACAATGTTAACTATAACTACAAGCTTACTTCCCTATTACAATAATAATTAATTTTCTTTTAGGATCAATTTCATAAACGTACGTAAATTTAACTATTTTGGTTCTTTAATGATTCGTTTGAGTTTCATAAAATATCTCTTCTTTCAACCGTTATTCCAAACAGCTGCAGTCGTTGTTGCACTATATATTAGAGCAGCAAAATCAAATGACAGATTCATAAATTTTTTGGTATAAATACCGGTGCAAAGCGACTCTTTTTAGTTTAACTTTTTATTTTGTGCTTCTTAATTAAAATGTGAAAGTTTCAATTAAGTAAATTGAATTATAACGAATGTAAAAATTGTAAAGAAATTATATTTTCTTTGAATTAGTAAAAGTGTATGTCAAGACAAGCAAAAAACTTTTCCTAATTAAAACGGATTCTTTAATTAATTCGAGCCAATTATAATTTAAAAATATTTAGCGGATTAAGACAAACAAAAAAAGGAGACAAATTGGAACGGATTACGTTCTTGCCTTCTCGAATCCGGCGTAAGATGATTAATAAAATAGAATGCCGAAAAATTAATTCCTATCCGTGAAATATGTAGATGAGGCGAATTTCCATAAATTTGAAAGTGTACATTCGCGTAATTATTCCCCCGCACCGAAATAAAAGAAAAACTCACGGCCAAAACAATGGAACGCATAAATAAGCAAACAAGACGAAACGAAAATGTTTTTAATCTAAACAAAATCCAAAACAAACGCCTGAATTATGCAGGCCAACACTCGTAATTCAATTATAAGGGGCCTGGTCGTATAATAAATGCAAGCCCGAAAAGTAAGTGGCAAAAATGTAACTCGGGACGGTCGTCTATGTCAACCCTCACGGCATATACACACGTAACATTTACATAAGTAACTAGTCAGAAGTGACCACGACCACGACTCGAGCACATTACATCCCAAAGGTGCAAACCACGTAGTACCATAAATTTTCTGGTTATATCGCATAATAATTTACAGATGTAAAGTTTCTTTAATGCAAAAAGTAAAAGCACACATATCGAATTATCATATATTCGCATTACATACATTTCTTTTGGAAAAATATATTTTGAATAATTACCTCTAAAATTAAGTCCCTTCATATTGCTGTGTTATTTAGTAAAATAAGAGAACCCTGCATATATATTTGTTAAGTTAGAAATATTTCGTATTTATTTTATTATTATAATTTGTTAAAAACAATGTACATTACCTTATAAACTTCCAGAACTCAAATGGAATTTAATTACCTGCAAATATTTAATTCAAATTTCTGTTTTATTTAGAAAATTACGAATGAAGTTCTAGAAGTCTCGCTATCACCAACGACAGAGACTTGGTTTCACGAGAAGTTCAACGAAGTCTTCAATGATGTGGAGAACTTCTGGGGCTGCAATTTCAAGGTCCAGAACTGATTTCTGAGCCCCCATGTCTTGAGAAACAGTCACAACACTTCAAAGAACCATTCCGGACTGATGACGCAACATAGGGAAGCTGTTCACATTCTTCAACGTCACTAGAAGATGCCATCAGGGACAAGCCTCGAAAGTACTTGTTCAAAAAGAACGGTGGAAGGCGCCGTCCAGTTGTAAAACTGAAAAATCAAACAAAAATAAGACTTTTCAAAATAGAAGCCGTACAGTTAGGTTTATTCAAAATGTAATCACATAATTAGTATCAGTTAAAGAATGTCTAATTTATTTGAAATTTAAATTTTGAAATTCATTCATTAAAGGTTTTACTTCCTTTTTAATTTAAGGTTACACAGTTTTTGTCTATTTATTTTGCTATAAAAGGGAAAAATCCTGTGTATTTTGGGAAGTCATGCTCAACTCTTCAAGTTGAACAGGTCAGTCTTTAATAAGTAAAGGGTTTTCCAATTAGTGCATCAGAACTTTAAAATGAGACACAATAATAACTACAAGTGATAACCCTCTAATTTTTATTTTATTTTGAAAAACAATCGATGTCATTATGTTTTACAAATAATATCGTTTAAATGTCCTCCTCGACTTCGTATAACTGGTGGTAAAATTTTTGTAATAGTGCGTTGAATGTTCCGTTTAAGGTCGGGAATTGTTTGTGGTTTATTTTTGTAAACCAGAGATTTCACATGACCCCATAGGAAAAAATCCAAGGGCGTGAGATCGCATGATCTTGGTGGCCAGTTGACATTAGCATTTTTCGAAATAACGCGTCCAGGAAACTGCAATAAAACAATTGTCTGACGAGATGTGTGATACGTTATTCCGTCTTGTTGTTTATGTCGACATTTCTCAATTCAGGTCAAAGATATTCAGTTAATATGTTCCTGTAGTGTTCACTACTAACTGTAACACAATTTCCATCACCGTCTTCAAAGAAACAAGGTCCGATCATACCGTGAGTCCAAAAACCGCCCCAAACGGCGAACTTCTCAGGATAAAGAGGTGATTCGTGAATCACTCGAGGATTGTCATCAGCCCAAATTCTGGAGTTATGCTTGTTTAGAAATCCATTGAGCCAGAAATGGGCTTCATCAGAAAACAATATCTTTTCTACTAAATGTGGATCGACTTCCAACTGCTCAAGAGCCCAGTTCGCGAAATTTCGACGTAAACGATGATCATTTGGCTTCAGGTCTTCAGTGATTTGAACTTTATAAGTCATCAGATGGAGATCTGATGCACAATTGTCCACGGACTCGTCTGAGAAAGGCCGAGTTCTTGAGAACAATGTGGAATAGAGAGATTCGATCATCTCTTACACTTTGACTTACAGCAGCAATATTGGCCTCCGATCGGGTACTCCTATGAGGTACTGACGTTGACGTATCTGCAACTGAGCCAATTTGTTCTAACTTTTGAATTAAACGATAAAGAGATCGTTCGGCTGTTCGATTATGTTGACCATAAACTTCTTGCAACGCGCGAAATGTCCGACGAATAGAACATGCATTTTGATGGCAAATACGAATAATTTCTAAGCGCTATTGAATTGTTAATCTGTCCATATTAATTTGACAGAATGTACTGAACTCATTTGTTATCAAGATTTGCCATTTACATTCCAAAGCAATCTTCTTTTTACCATTAAAGTTCTGACGCACTAATTGGAAAACCCTTTAGTAAGTGTGAAAGAAGACCTATTATTTAATAACTTTGATTGAAAATGCATATTGATTGATTTGAATTTAATTGTCTATATAATGTAATTCGAATTTTAAAGTAGATTTACTTTAAAATTTATGAAAATTAATTAAATTTGAATTAAATTAAACTCTGTACCTTAAGGTACAGAGTTCTGATGAGACCCAATAAGACCGAAATACATGTATAAACTCTTTCCTAACACTTTCTATATTGCCAGTTACACAAATTTAATTAATTTTCATAATTTTCATCTGGCAAGAAAACTTGATTTTTTTAAATTTATGATTAAATTTATTTCATTGTTAACAGCTTGGCAAAATTTTGTATTGTGTGAAAACTAATAAGAATTATTTAAATTTTGGCCGCAATCAAAATTTTGTCTAAATTATTTAAAGACGTTATTATCAATGGATTTCTAAACAAATACCGTGTGAATAGACCGAAGGATTATAATCTTGTCTGTATCGTGGCTATTTGTTTAGTTTAAAATCTTGAATTAATCGGTTGTCTAGATCCAAACGTTCTTACGACAATAGCAATTACGTATTACGTAATATTTCTAATACTATTTAGTCGTGTAATGTTTACTTTATTCAAAGTAAAATTTGAAAGCAAACGGTTTAAATTCGTACCGCCATTATGCATTTCAGTTTTTATTTGTACGTATTAAATATGGCCAATCTCTAGATTTTATAATAAAAATATTACTTTGCACGTGTTGTTGTTTGACTGGCTATAAAGAACGCATTAGTCTGAAACTTACGTATTTCAAAATCTTGGTTCCGAAGGACATCGTTCAAAAATAAGAAAACCAGGAGTTTTGTGATTATTTGTAGTTTGTTTAAGAACGCATATTATGACCAAGGGTATTGTTGACACCATTTCTTTAATAAATTATTAAACGAATAGTTTAATAAGCGCGAAATAAATATCTTGATCATCACTATGTCAATTGTCAATGTAACACCGACAGATATTTGAAAATTGTGCCGATGGTGTCTATAAGTCATTCATATTCGTTTACCTTGACCCGGTTCTTCTGTACATAAATAAAAAGTTTTGTTGCATTTTATTAGATACGATTGCGAAAACGAGTCAAACTCAGCAAAGGTTTCAAAGTAAAGTGACTCGCTGTGATTCGGAAAATAAATTTCTAATATAATTAGGAACTTACAGTTTTAATTAAAGACAGACGGTTTTAGAAACATCCTGTATTAAAAGCATAAGTTAAAATCGATTGGCTTCGCCGACATTTTCTTCTTGAATTTCGTAATAACTGAAGCTAGACGAAAGGCGTGCTTAGAAAATTAATGAGTGTTCAGGAACTTTTATTAATCTGCAACTTATTAATCCACTTTTAATTGCGTGCATAATACAGAAGTGTTGATATAGTACGAACTTGATGAGCCTTAGATTACAGATTAAGAACTTAAACGCCTTGAGAAACTTCTAAAACATTATTATGAGTCATTTTATTATGCATTACTTAAATAAATATAGAAAGTATTACCCCATTTTATACTATTTTCTATTTTATTTCTCTTCTATGCTATTTCTTTTAGTATGCGTTTGTGATCTTAATGAATAAGTATATCATCTTTTCGTTATACAAAGTGGAGCTAAATGCGGCGTTCTCATTTAGTTACGTTTGGATTTTTTCATATGTGCATTTTTACTCTAATCATTTTTAATTAACTACTTCTGTCAATAAATATCAGAAATTAGTAAAATTGACAATTATAATAATTTATTCAATTGAATTAACAAGCGATTAAAATGTATACCTAATTTTCGATTCTCGAGCTGTGCGAAAAGATTCGTATGCGAAAATGACGCAATTTTCGATTTGTATAGTTTTGTACCCCAGTATACGTCATTTTCGCATATGAATATTTTCGGATGGTTCGAGGATTGGGCCCGTGAACGTATAGTAAATGGGAAAAGGCAATATTCCACCTTTTAATGCAAAACACGACTTAGGTTTCTGAGCAAAATTGTTGAAGAAACTGCCTTGCATCAATACATTCGCCAAATTGTCGAGAGATTCCACAGAACGGGAAGAGTGATGAAGAGGAAAGCCACTGGAAGGCCGCAAACTGACTAAAATGTCCTCGAACAAGTGTAAGAGCTCGTTGCAGAAAATCGGCGTTCCTCAACACGTCGTATTTCTACTCAAACAAATGTGTCCCACACCACCATTAGAAGAATTTGGAAACATCGGTTACACATGCATCCATAGAAAGTGGAAGTACAAAGTCCAAAAAATCTTGCCGAGAAATCACGACATTCGAATGCAATATTGCAACTTCTTATAATAAAACTTAAACGACGACGACGTTGTCGATCGAAGTTTTCCCACGATTCCATTTAAATGGTTATGTAAATTAACAAAACTGTCGAACATGGACTCTTGTTAATCCCCACAATTTCTTTGAGGCTCCTTTACATCCTGTTAAAATAGGAATGTAGTAAACTGTGTTCCGTCGTAGAATCATAGGGTCAACGTTATATGTAGCAATTATTGACCTCATTTTTAGAGCATGTGTATCCCGTTAGAGTTCTCCACATTAAGATTTCTTAAAAATGAGGCCTACAAAGAAAAAATAATTTCCAAGATTGATGTCAATAATCACAAATGCACTGAGATAACACTGGATATATTGCAGCACATTTTTAATAACATGAAACGTCGTTCAACAAACTTGTGGCCACTTTCAGCACTTACTGTGACTTTCGTTGGCTTTCTTTTCAATTTTAATCTCAACTTTGTATTCATATCATCCCTTCGCTATAAATCACATTTTTAATTTTGATGTATATTTTCGTAGAGCAGCACTTCGTATTTATACATGGGTAATGCAAGACTAACTATTATTCCTCTCTGTATCCAATAATATTAGCCTAGCTGTGTTTATAGTTCACCCTGGTGTCTTTATTATTAATATCTAAATTACCCACCTCTGTCTAACTGTTGCTAGCCGAGGGGAAAGCTAGTGAAAGAAATAGCACAGCCTTGTTACCAGGTCAAAGTAAGTAACAGGAGTATTCATTATTAAAGTTTTGTGGTAGCAGTAAAGGGGACATTGAGAGCAATATCTGGCTAAGTAAAGCTCAAACCAGACACATACAAATGAAGAAATTACTGCTGGTAAAAGGGTGAGGAGAATGTCGTCGTGACATCTGTAGGAGCATAGCATCTAGGTGAGTCCCTCCCCTCACAAATCTATAAAAATTTTCTAACGTTTTTCATATGTTCTGTGATGTCTACTAGTCAAGTCCGTAATGTAACCTATTCGCCTCTTGTAAAATTTGTAACTAATAATTCTTTTATTGCCCCTCAACTGAAAACAATAATTGAAAAATTGCAATTTGTGCTTAATACAAAACAAATGAAATTTTAAATTTTCCTTTATTTCCATTCAGGTCTCGGAGAAGCGCGAGCTCTCGGGTGAAAGTTTTTATTGATATTAAGACCGGGAAACTTTTAAATCAAGAGAACTCGAGAACGCCCGCGCGTCGAAAACAAAAACGTCAAAAAGAAAAATAAATAACGCATCGCCCGGTAAACCGTTGCGCGATTACATCAATTTGTCGGCGAAAAAAAAAAATTACTATTGATCCGTCTGATCTGGAAATAAATATCTCGCAGTAATCCCCGCCAACAAACGTCCGAAGTAATCACCTTACGTGCAAAACGGAACGAGAAATTGCCGGAAAACATGCTTGACGTTTATGGACCTATGTCATTACCACACACACACACATACACACAACGAACACATCAAATAAAAATAAGGTCAAAATAGATTTATTAACCGCTCTCGTATTCTGTACATAATATTTACGACGCATAAAACGGGATATACAAGAAAAGGTTTCCTTGAACGTGAGTGTTCTATTTTATTAAAGCGCCACAAACTACCCTACTACAATGGGGCGAAATTAATTTATCTGGTCACAAAAACGAACAAATATGAGAGCGCATGTATACGAAAAACAACACGTAGGAAACAAAAAACTCCCCCAAAAAAAACTATCAAACCAAGTTAGCTAAGAAAATGGACAAAGGGATGGATTTAATAAAATTTTAAATCTTTCATTTTTATTTCCTTATCACACTATTTTAATTAATCATATTCAAATTTTCTTATTCGCAATTGAATGCAAGGGAATGGTAACGCGTAGTATTTCTGGAAAACTGTAAGAAATCGGGATTTTGTAAATCATTAGACAAACACGGTAGAACGTCGCCAGCGCCACCTAAAAAATAATGTGAACAAATGACCTGCTCTTTTAAAGGCTTGGCCATCATAAGTCATCAAAGCAGCTACATATTGCATCATCACCGAAGTGACTCATCAGTGAAGCCGGCATTGTAAGCACAAACAAACTTGACTAAGAGTGGACGAATCTAGGAAAATCACGATGACTCATAGGGCAAGTGTCTCACGAGCAAGATTTTTCGTAATCGAAATTTCCGGTACAAACCATATACAAGACAACTTGATCATGTGAATAGGCATCAGAGAGTCAGAAGACGTTTGGTTGTAATGTCGCCGGCAGAAATAACAAGTCCTTAATACCAATAAGACCAGTCATATGTTCCGTCTGTTTTCCTAAATCCAGTATCATAGTTTCAACTAAACACAACTAACACACATGACGCTTACAAACTGTAACGCCATATTTAATCGCAGTTGAATCGTAACATTTTCCCGATGCGCAATTGCACATTTTGAAATTTGTTGAATGCTAAACCGTATGCATTCATAAATCAATTGTGAATCGATTGTGTCAAATAAATGCCCCTATCTAATTTATTTGCCAAGTAGAGCCTAACATTTGCTTTGTTTGGTATGTAAAACGCTGTTTCTTCTCGTTGTAAAATTATTTTGGGGGGCTCGCACGTTACCTAGCTGCCGTCATAATGACAGATAACTACAAAACGTCAAAATAGCAGTTGTCAAAAACGTCAAATTGACAGACAACGTCAGAAAAACAAATACGGGCGAAGCGTTGCTTAACATTTGTATTACGATCGTCACAAATAAACAAAAATTTAGAACGCCAGTTGATGATTTAAAGTGAAACTGCATTCGATCATGATTGGCCCGCAAATAAGACCACATTCTCGAATTTGGTCGCTAAGACAATCTCCTGGGTAAACACAAAAAGATTGCCCCCTGACGAATTAGATACAGCTCTGATCATCGACGATTCGATTACGCATTGTAACTAATGAAGCAGAGTTAATTTATCCCCGCTACGGAAAAAGTCACGTCTCAGGAACCCTCACCCAAAGGCTCCTGTCTTTTCATAGTCAGGAGCCACAAACATAACCTTTCCGTGCACTTAAGTGTCGGAAGCACATCCAAAGCCTCCTGTACATCACTTGGCAGGAGCCCCACACGCACTTTTCCGTGAACTTAAGTATCGGAAGCAAATCCAAAATCCCCCGTGTATGACTTACAAACTCTTTCATGCAACTCGTTGTCGAAAACCTCTACACATCGAGGGGAAGCAATACTTATACTCCGCACAACGATCGCCATCATCAAAGCCAACCGTTGAACAAGAGAAGAAATGGAACTCAAGCAGAAGCAAGATACCCTGAGGTAGCCTCTTCGTCAACCTCGCATTCAACATCCGTTACTACGTCACCAGACACGTCGCCCTCCAATAGCCAGGCGATGCCGTCTTGGTAGCTAATTTCCTTTAATTCAAGCTTCTAATGCCATGTACGTTTTTCGTGCATATTTCGAGCACATTTTTCCTGTGCGATTTGGTATTACATCCGTGAAATACTCATTTCTGCCTTGAATGCGAGGGTTTTACCAAGGAGCGAATTCGATTTTTCTCTCGTTTGAAAATTAAGTAATGACTTGAGTATTAATGCGTTTATTGTGTATTGATAGTTTATTGTACTCAAAGTGCAATCGGCCTTTGTTGTTGCATATTTTTACTTAATATAACGTTTATGTAATCTCGCTGTCTTGATTCATTGACAATAAAGCATTTGTTAACTAATTTAGTCGATGTGTGTATACCCTCAGCAGAATCGAGACAATTTGGTAAGGCCGTCGAGGTTGTTAGTTCGCCTTGGCGTCTTTGTTAATAACATCTAAATTACCCACCCCTGCCTAACGGTTGCTAGCCGAGGGGAAAGAAATAGCGCAGACTTATTACCAGATCAAAGCAAATAATAGGAGTTTTCATTACTAAAATTTTGTGGTAGCAGTAAAGGAGGCTTGAAGGCTTCCGCGGCCGTCGTCCATTGTTGAATTCTTAGTCGTTGAGACTAACGCGAAGCAGCAACAAGACCAACAGCAGCAGCAGTAGCAGCATCACCACCAGCAGCAGCCCTGAGGAAGTTCTTCTGCAATGAAGAACGAAACGTCGGCAGTGAAGAAATCCGAGACAAGCGGTTCCAACCGGAAGCCAAGAATTCAACAGTAAAGGAGGCATTGAGAGCAATGTCTGGCTAAATTAAGCTCAAACCAGACACGTACAAACGAAGAAATTGCTGCTTGTAAAATACTGAGGAGAATATCGTCGTAGCATCTAGGCGAGTCCTGCCCCTCACAGATCTATAAAATTTTTGTAACGTTTTTCCTATGTTCTGTGATGTCTTTTCTTTTCTTTTATCATTTTTTTTTGTCGGTCTGTTCATGACTATATAAGTAAATGTTTGTATAAATCTGAAAGCTAACAAATATATTTCTTAACGAAGTTTTACTAAAGTATACTTGCAACAAAGTGCAGGTCAGGTTACGTCGAGAACAAGAGATACAAAAGCTTAATGCGAACGTGACAGCCATTTACTTTTAATAAACGCTATAAATCCTCCGCGATTCTTGAATTCTTAATCTTAGAATAAGAGCTAAAAATAAAACGCGGCAGTAATGCAGAATAGAAAGAATTTAAAGAAGGATTTTATGTAAATGTACGCAGTCACAGTCTAGCTGCAATCCGAATCCGGAGAGGTGCCTTATTAAAAAATCTGTTTGCTCGTTAACGACGTAAAAAAAATAGCTCATCACTTCAGCTCCGGTTCTAATGAAAGTGCGAGAGTATGACGAATCTCTCCTTAACGGCGGCGTTATTGCTTTCATTGCGCTTGGCTCTTCGTTCAAGTGACGAAAGATTACGATTAACTTAAATAAATTATACCTGGAGACTGGAAAGGATTAAGGGAGTACGTATTTAATTTGTGCTTTTAGTACGCAGGAAAACTCAACGCGGAACTTTTATCCAAATACAAGTGATTCTTAAAAAAAATCTTTACAACAATTACCAGAAATACAAAAGAGTTGTTCAATCGTAAAACTTGACCATGAGCTAATAACAAACAGTTGCACAGCTGGGGATGAATGCCTCATACAAATGTACTAACTGCTTCCGTTTAAAGGTCAAATTCACCCCCATAACAATCATAAAACTATAAAACACTTTTATGATTGTATTTATTTCGTTCATCCATCTGCAACTCTTTTTTTTTTTCTTTTTCGATCTATTCAAGAATCAAATTATCCAGAGTCTTAATCTCTTAACATCTAACGACACTATACATTTCAGCTAAACTAAATACACTCACTTTAAATTAATCTAGACAAACACTATACGCTCTACAATCTTTTTGTCTTGAGCTCACCGAATTTTCGCCGGTTGTTTTACTTTTTGCCGTATCTCGCACTCCTCAGCGAAAGATTAAATGTTAATACCTTTCTTAAAACGAAGGAGCTTAACGCGCTCACCTTCTAATTGAAATCGGTATCAAAGAAAGCTCCTAATAAAATATTCATAGCATCATTATAATTATCTCACGGCTTAATACTTCGAGAAACAAAAGTCAAGGAAGACGAAAAAAACCTTGGCATTGTCGCGCGCAGGATTTTCGCGAGGACTCAATCCAAGAACAATACAAGTTTTGTTCTTTGAGATGTTTATCTTTGTAGAAATAAATAATTACTACTAGTAATTGTAAGAGAACGACGTGGAAATTAAAATATTTATAAATTGAGCTAATTTTTACAAATTACACTTCTATAGCTTAAACGTTCTGCTAATCGCTAGATTCATAGCCCAGAATAATAACTTAAATGACTAAGAATTTGAAAAACGCGCCGCTTCTCACTTATATAGTAATTCACTTTTTCAAGAAAAGCAGTTTACAAGTACGGAACGTTCCAGCAATTTCTACCATGATCTAGGGAGAGTTTAAAAAGCACTGGAATCTTTGGGTGGTTCAAAGATGGCGTGACTGCTCTAAAATACATTACGGAATGTAATAATATGTACAATTGCGATTTTAATTCATGTCATGTACGTGTTTACGTTTTAAATAATAATTTGATAACGAAATAAAACTTTCTGTTTCAAAAACGAAGAAAAATAAAACAATTCTGACTCCCCATTAACCAATATAAATTCCAAAACGAAAAACCTTTTCATCCAGAGACCCCCCAATCAACGGATTTATGTCAGTGTAAAGTAGAGAAGAGTACCCAAGACATTTTCACGTTTACTGTTACGTGGAACAGACGGGAAACTAACTGATTGCCGCGGGCGTGCATCGAAATTCAATTCACTCTCACGTCTTTATCTCCTTTTTTCCCGAAGAGCACAAACTAAAATACTAAATCGATTAGACTTAATTTCATCACAATTAGCGCTGCCCGGAAAACTTAATCCATCTTCAAGAACCGATATATGTTATTAGGATTCCTTCTTGATCACTTTATTAAATTAGATTAATTACATTTGAAAAATACGAGGACCAACTAATAAATAATGAACCAGCTACCAAAGTTGCGAAAAGCGAGGGCGTCCTTTTTTAAATTGACGAGGTCATTAGCAAGTCGTCTGATTCCGTTAAATGTTAAACAAAAAAGTGGAACGTACGTGACTCTATCCACTATTAAAATAGGGCAAGGCGTGCAACTACCGTAGATAGTGGCTGTAAGCGAAATAACTTATACAACTTGAGAAGTTCGTCTATTAGGAACTTATGTAATGTACTTGGGGCTAAAGGGGATGTCGGTAAATGCATAGGGTGCAAGGAGGCGTGGGAACATTGGACCTCGACTTTTGAAGTGGAAATCCTTGTCGTTCGTCAATAGTTTCGATTTACGCTGGTGTTCCTGGAGCAGCTCCGTCAATCAAGTAAATCTAATCCAAGTAGCTTGGATTTGTACGTTTTAACTGTAATTGTAAGTGCCAATTGCAATTAATTGATGAGTACCAGTCGATATGCAAACTGTATGCGCAGAACCCTTCTCTTTTTACTTCACGCTTCATTAACAACGACAAACAATTTAATGCGTCCCAACTGGGCAAAGTGACATAAAATAGGTGGATAAGAAATGTTTGCCGGCGCTTTCACAAAAATGAAACGGCAATTAATCAACTTAATTATAATTAAATTCCAATTAGCAGACAAACTGTCCTTAATGCGATGTTTTTTGCGGACGTCGTCCGCAATAATTTCGCGCACACAATGAGCAATCGACCGGAGAGACAAAGGGGGTTGCTGTATCGAATATGGTGGATCTCTTCAATTGCACCCTATGACTGAGCGACGCCTTAGGCGCCAAATCGAACTACACAAAAGGCGACGTCACTGTTCCGTGTAAAGAAGATGTCTGCAAGCGACTTGAAGAGTTCTTCATCAATAATCTCGTTTAACATTGTCTGTTATATTTCCAGTCGACGGGAGAAAGAAATTTCCACAGTTTATTGAATATATATACCAAGCTGTTAACCCCTCATAGCTGAAAGACTAGTGTCTTTGTTTTATTACTACCCTTTTGTTTCGTTCCGTTTCAAATAATAAAATATTTTTTTGAACTCGACTCACACACTCTCAAAACGGCGCCAATCAATATTTAATTTAAAATTTTCGACAACCCCCCCTGACTCATTGCGGCAATTAACGCAACCGATGCACAAATATATCTGTTAAAATTTAATCAACTTTAGACTGATACTCCCAGCAGATAATTAAATTTCCATGGCCTACACTCTCGGAGCGCTCTCCGACTTGAGATATTGTTAGACATTCATTTTAGTTCGCGAAGCACGCCGTATTCGACTTGCTCGAATTTGTATACCACCCCCCTTAACTGACGCTCTCAAAAATCGTAATTTATATTGGAATAACTGCGTCTCATCAAAAACATTTACGCGGCGGCTATGAATAATTCATGCCTCAAATCTTCACGGTTTACAAATAATTTTCTTGTTTCAAATTCGCCCCTTAAACAATTTCGTTAATACACCAAAGGCGAAAAAGAAATCAATTTTTCGATTGGGATGTCTATAAATAGCGCGTAGTATAAACTATAAACAACCACCTTCCGATGAATAGGTGCGCTTAACAGGTGCATAGCGAAATCTACCATGTCGAATCTTGTCTTACCATAGATATAGTCATCCATCTTTCCTTGTCAATAATTGTAGTGTAAGGACCCGGAAATGCTGCAAGGGAAATTCAATTTTTTATTAATATTAAAAGCTATAACAATTAAGCTCTAACAATACGTAAAGAATTGAAACTCAGGAGACTATACCTTAGCAAATTCTTATATTTAAACCGAAACGGAAATCGTGACTTAAGATATGCCAAAGACAGAGTATTTCACATACGTTATTGCACTTCAGAATTGGTAAAAGACGAGACTTGTCCGCCATCTAATTTGTTTGAAAGCTCCGCGCGGAGAGAGAAATTCGAATTTGGTTGACTCAACTGACGCTGCCCTCTCTTAAAAATTCTTCGATAAGGAAATTTTAAAAGCCGCCGCGGAGAAGAAAATGGAAGTTCCTTGAGAGAGAGAGAGACAGAGAGAGAAAAGAACAATCCAATTTGGTCGGTACGCTTAGCGTACCTCGGTACGCCCATAACCTTATTGGTTCCACCAGTTGAGGGGTCCCGACTCACCCCTCCCCTTAGTATTCATGTTAGAAAAGCTTCCCTTGCAACGTTAGATGAGTCACCGTTCGAGACCACTTGCGCAAGTCTCTCCCACACATGCTATTCTAACCCCTGCTTCTGTTACCCACATACGTGGGATAGGGTAGCTAGACAGGTTAGTTTTAAGGGTAAGCGGCGTGTGGTCTGCTTCAGTTCTCGTCTCGGATCCTAGGCTTCGGTGCATGGAGCCCGACGCCTCAAACGTTGGCACCCTACGCTCATCTTGGATACTAGTACCCCATGCCTTCCACCGGACACCTCAAGCGACTCTAAATACGAGGCGATATCCGCTTACCCGGCAGGATGACGATGGGTAATGTCGCTTTACTGATTACCCGGCCTCCGGGCATCAGCCCGTCTTCCTGCACACACACCCAACATGAGGAGGGTCCGGTCCCCAACTCCTATGCTAGCACTCATGTTAGCAAGGCTTCCCTCGCAACGTTTGATGAGTTACCGTCGAGATCGCTTACGCAGACCTCTATCACATATCTAATTTCTAGCGCCAGCGTCCGTTCCCCACGAACGTAGGATTGGGTAGCTAGACAGACTAGTTTTAAGGGTGGTCGGAGTGTGGTTTGCACCGGTCTTCATCTCGGATTCGACACCTCAAAGGATGGCTCATCTCGGATACTAGTACCACCTGCCTTTCACCCGACACCTTTGTCGACTGACCGCCGTCGCCAATGACGACATCCGCCACCCATAGATAGAATGAGAGAAAAGAACAGGAGGAAAACTCAACATTTCCCAAGTTTTAAAGTAAGAGTACGATAAGAAGAGGAGTCAAAATCCATACCAAATGGGAAGTCCGCCGAGGATTGTTCCTGAATACCTACCGACGAACTCCAAATACACTCAAACAAAGAAATTGCGACTTGCGTCTCTTCTGGTTTCTCAAACTTTTGGGTAAAAAAGTTGAGTATTTCAGAGTAAGTTTTTGTCATAAGAGCTTTGTCGAAGTCAGAGATTTTTAATCTCCAGCTCTTCAACTTCCCCTTTAGATAGCATTCTTTTTACAACCTATCTTGTAAAAGTTCTACCTCTTACAGTACAAACTGTATAAAAGCTCGCATAGTATAAACAAATCTAATTGTTATCAGAGCATGTAAGCTCTCTTCAATAAAGTGTAAGTGTGAGGTTGCTGAACCAAGTAAGTTTAACTTTGCTTTACCCTCTTATATTAATATATGTATATTTGTTCTGGCTACGTAAAAAATATACCATAACATATGGTTGTATGTATCACATTTACCTAGGTAAACCACGGAATATAGGGAGAGAATCTTACGATCGCAGATTGAAGCCGCCTCCGCCATATTTGTACGCCCCAAGAAATTAAACAAACGAATGTTCCGTGAAGTAATCAAAGCGTTCCAAGCTGAGTTTTTATAATTGTATAATTACGTTTTAGAGTATTATCATTAACTGCAGTTATATAATAGTTATGATATTGTAACGCAAGGTCCAAGTAACTGGGAAGTACTCTGCAGGTTACATATACTACAGCGCCTTCTCCTTGCCCCACCGCCGCTTCACTTTTCCTCACCCTAAAGCCTGCTTACGTTCCCTCTCTATTCCCTATGAGATAAACCAAATTTCTACGTAGTAGGTTTCGCGCTGCACCTATTAAGCACACGTATTCAACGGAACGTAAAAACTCGAGGTCATCTCTAGGCCTGCATCTCTTGTTAATATTACATCTTTCTGTTCCAATATTACTCTGTCCTCGAGATATTATTCTGTTCGTACACAATAGCGACGTGGCGATCTAGATTCGTTTGAATTTGGAGAGTAAAAATCCGAGTATACTGTCTATGTCACGTTGACAGATAAGGGCGGAACGTCATATTGACATCTGCGTAACACTGTCACGACGACAACCATCAAACTAAACAAAATTAAGGCCCCCTTAACGAATTCTAATTGGCCAACGAATAGGGTCGCAAACCTTATTTTGGTCGCTAAGACAAGCACCGAACCAAGCATGAAAGGACTGTCCTCAGAAAAATAGGATGCAACTCTGCTTATCTCCGATTCGAGCAAGCAAAAAGACCAATGATGCAATGATGTTACCCAATCCCCACCAGAAAATAAGGGTATAAAAGGCAGAACGTGTAACACTACAAACCTGTATTACTGGTGCTGCATAGTCTGGAAACACTCATCTGTCAGTGCAGCATAGTCTGGCAAATCACACCCACTGGCACTATTGTAATCCGGCAAACACCCGCTAGTGCTGTTAAGTCCAGCATGTATCTATACCTATACACCAACTTCATCGGCATCAGGTTATTTCGCTGATGGATAGAAAAGACACACTACTAATTTAAAAAGAAAATGGCGCGAATACGCTCGATTGAAGAAAAATACATTGACTGTCCTTGTTCTTCTTTTCTCTTGTCTAAATCAAGACCCGATAAATTCCTTAGAAGTTATTTGATGTCATTTTCGTAAATTTTTATTTAATTACATTATGCTGAAGTAATTTCTGTTTAATCTAAGTTTATTAGAAGCTCTTTTTTAGTGGTCAAGTTCATTTGTTGAACAATATATTATAGTTGAAAGATAGTTAATGGGATTTCTGATACTTTTCTCTTATTTATTTTAAGAGACTGTTACAGTTTAATATTCCGTTAATGAATATTAGGTGCGTTAATAAATTCAATTGGTTCGCCCTGTGTTTAACCATGAAAGGCGTGACGGTTCAGCAAAAATGGATGAGGATGAATTTACGCTTATTGCGAAAGGCACTGCCCTCATTTTATTCAGTCGGCCTGCACTAATGTATCCCCTTGATGTGTTCACGTGCGGAACTTAAGAAACGTCGCCAAAGATGTGTCATTAACAAGCCAGAATCGGCACGGTACAGACGTGCTTTTAGGATGATTTGGACAAGTAGTGGCGCAATTATTGAGAATCGTTAATGACATGTCTTGTAAGTAAAATTACATTGTTTCTCCTCTAATATGTTCGATGTTTTCAGTGTCGGTTTCAATTTAGTTGTCAACTTTAGTTTAAATGGACCTCCTTGAGACACGCATCCAAGCTCCCTCTGCTTTACGAAGAGAAACGAAACGAAAAAAAGGTTAGTCTGATTCTATAAATCAACCGAACCCATCGAACGTGGCTCCTCCAAGTAGCTGAACCACATAGGGCGCATCTCCAAAACGTGAGTTATTTCAAATTCTTACGGACTTGGTGAACTAAATATAAGTGTACTGTTTGTACATATTTTTTTTTAACATAATTTTTAGAATATTTAGTTTCTTGCACTAAATACATATTGCTATGTTATTTTAAATTGAAAGATTAAGTTTAGTTGTAAAAATACTTTTTATATTTATGATTTTGATGTTTTAGTAATAATTTAGTTTGTGATTTGTCATACATCTATTAAATTTTACACATTAAAAGAAAATTATGATCCTAAGATATTTCAACATAAATGTAGTTTTTACTGATACATAATTTTTTGTTAAAAATAAACAAACATGAGGGAACTGATTAAAACGTGCAATCGTCATTACCAGACTGACACTTACACACCAGTGTCATAGCAGTTCCGACATAGTTCTTTGAAGTCACCTCCGAAGCCAAACTTCTTAGACTATTTTGACCGATTTAATAACATATACGGTTTCATTTGCTTGATTACTAGAATCAAAATTATATGGGGATTTATTTAACAAGCACGAATGCGAGAGACGAAGGATTAGATTTAAGTTCGTATTGTCACAAAATATTGTTTTTCCATTTCATCTTTGTATGACTCGTTTCAAGTTTTTTTTTGACACAGTATATAGATACAACAACGTTAAAATTTGGGAGGGGTCTAAGAAAATATACGCGGTTGAATGCATTTAAGCGACATTAAATAATTAATGTAATAAGCTCGCGAATAAATTAAATTACACTAGCGAGTGTTCGTTAAATATCAGTTTGCTGTATGGAAAACCATAAAAATTTGAACAAATTATTAATTTGATTGTGAATAAACAATTTAGAACTTGATTTTTTTAAAGTAACAATAATAATAATTATGCCTTCAATTATTTTAAACTGTTTTGTGATTTACGAGAAAACAAATGGCCGTTTACAGGAACCTAGTTTATGTTAAGTTCATTTAAACAAACAATCAGTTTGTTACCTAAACCGAAATTGTTAATAGAGAATTTTGATTTGAACAGCATTATTTTTTAATTATTTGTAAACATAAGTAATTGTCTACGAAAGTGCAAAGGACTCAAAAACGTTCGTAGATTTTCGTTAAAATAAAACAAGAGAAAGAAGTTACGCCCTGAACCTAAAGACAAATATGTAGGTTATTAAAATAACCATCGATCAATATAAAAATGAATTAGGGCAGGTATTGGAATTTAAATGCATGTCTTGGATAGCGTCATATTAATACTAATTGTCAATCAGTTGTGACATAAATAACAAGCCGGATATGTTTAACGTTACTCACGCAGTTATTCATAAAGTTCAAAAGTATATTAATGCAGCAGGCAGTGGTCATTTTACGCATCTGCTTTGATTTTTTAGAAATAAGATGGTTTTCTTGCTTGAAATATCAAAGAGACTGAAGAAACATTCGATGAACTAAATGCACACATGGATGTTTAGTTACATCACCAACTCTAATTCATTTTTATTTGGTCACTTCTTATAAACAAATATATTTGTCAATAACGAATAACGTAGCAATATCTACAAGAAATATAAAATATTGATCAATAAACTCATATTTAAATCTGTTTGAAACTGAATTTCGTCAAATGTCAAGAAAGAAATTATAAAATAAGTTTTAAGACATTTATTAAATTATCTTATTTAAAAACCACAATTTTCCATTTTAAAAGAACCAATTACACAACATTTCGAGACGCTTGCTAATTGCGGAAGAAAATATAAATCCACTTGCCGTAGAAATTTAAATTGCGTAGCGGATTTGATTCGAAATAAATACGCTTGAATTCGCACGAGTAAATCGCCGGAAAATTATTAATTTTGCTACGAATTGTATGAATAGTTTATAAAATTCGAACGCAGATTTCAATTTAATGCGCCCTGAACGCCAATCTTCAGACTGTAGCGTCACGCACCCCCGTAATACGAAAAGCTCACAGTCTGAGCGTCGAGGGACGCAAAGACCTCTTAGCTATTAAGAAACAAAAATGGTATTTGCATTTTCCGGTTTGCGTACATTTTATATGTGCGGCCTTAGGGTTGGTGTGACTTATCGTGGCGAAAAAAAAACGAAACTTAAATCCACATCCGCTCTCTGTCTGCGCTAGAATAACCGGATGAGGAGCTTAAGTTAGTGACTGTTCAGTGGCATCAAATAGAAGAGAAAATTATATTCAGCCGTACTGCACTGAATAAGGTTAATCAATTATCAAATAACTCCAATAATAAAGCGAGTTCAAAGCGTTCCTTAAACTGCAAAGCTAATCACTGGAGTGAACGGAATCAGCTGTTAATACCTCTCCATCTTATATAACAAAAGCTCTGCTGCTCTGTGAGGGCTCTAATCTATATTTGGCTTTCGGAATTCATTACATATAGAGGAATCTGATTCACTTACGCCTAGGAAAGTTCGCCAAGATTTCCGTAGGAAAAATCTCGGTAAATTTAACGCATGACTAAATGAAATACCGTAGCCGCCCTTAAAATATGACCCTAGCGGCGCGGGGTAGGATCTGGCGAGGGCTGATTATATGCGGATCATTGTAGGTGCACAGGGTGAATGAGCGAGTGATTGGTCTGGCGAACGTTGATAACACCGAGACGCTGTACAGACGGGTTAAGTGGAGTACGTATCAATTGTTATGCTTTCTGAGACTTACGAATATTGCTTTCAGCTTAAGTGAAATCGGAAAGTTCGTTAAGCACAGATAATACCGAAAATAGTTCGTTAAATCTCGAATTCATGTAACACGAAAAGAACTGCAATATACCACAAAGGATTCTTATCGAAGGTTTTTAGAATGGAAGCTTATGGTGTGACCACTTTTGATAATATCAAAGTGAAATTATACCTAAATTTGCATCAATTTATTATTTAGGAAAATAACTTCGAATCGTTTACACAAAACAAATGTTTCAACTGAAAAGAAAATTGTAGGATCTATATGTGGAACATCATTGATGCATTTAAGTAGCATAACAAGCGGGATACTGTGCCACTTTGGCTTTGAAAAAAATTTAAACTATTTAAAGTTATAGGCATTTTTAAAACAAATCAATCATCGTAAATACAACCTATGCAATTTCTTTGCTTTGTTCAGACATACACAATCATGTTTGAAAAACCATTGATCTCATGCGTTAAACAAAACATTCCATCAACGACTACCCTCTGGTAATATGAAGTCAATTCTTCAGCACAAGTACTAAAGGGAATGATCTTGAACGATATTAGCGACACTTTTTAAGTTATTAAAAAAAACTAAAGGGTTACTTCTTCAGTGCAAGAAACAAATCCTCTAGAAGGGTAATGATTAAACGATGATAACTGCAGAGGCCAAAGTGTCACAGTATCCCGCTTGTGCTTGTTATACTAATGATTTGCTTTGAATAAAGTTAAAAAAAAAGAAGTAGAAAAATATTGTGCTTATTTATAATAGAAAAATAAAATACTAAAAATAATTGGAACTCCTGAAATAACTGTAGGTTGGCTTGACTTTGAAAAGGAGATGCAAGAGATAATCCAACGTAAACTCAGGTCGATTTCAATTTGTATTCTTCTCGGAGGAGAGGCGATATTTCACGAACGTAAGACTGCGAATATTTATTTCGATAAATTGATTTTGTTAAGCTTCTGCGAGCGTTCGGGGGCGACCTCCATTGTACGAGGGAAATATTTAATTTGAGCCGATAGGTGGGCAGTCAGGACTGTTATGCAGGATAACATATCAATGGAACTCATAAAGGCTGATAAATTGGAGCAAATGTGCTGTAAGTGCCTTAATGGCGACAGCAGTTCGCCAAAAGGGACAGGCGAAACGGCCGGTAATGTATGCCGTTTGTGTGTCGAATTTAAAATGCTAATACGCTGTCAGTTTTTGCGAGAGGATTCAAATTGTGCAAATGATGCTGTGCGAAATTGCAAATTGAAAATATTTGGGCGAAAGGCGCGGATGTGTTTATTACGTTTTGCGTATTGTATCAAAATATTTAAATTACTTCTGCTCTTTTTACACATACAAGCCGAAATGTCATCAGCACTAAAAAAAAAACTCACACAGTAGAGAGTCAAGTGCAAAATTGATTTTTTAAATTTCTTTGTTTTTGCTTTATTTAAAAAAATAATCAAACAGCAAAAATTAACGAACCCATTTTGGGGATGTGCTCAGAGAACCAAAACGCTTTAAATTCGCACGGATACCACAGTGCATTTCAAATCGTTTGTATTAGTGAGTTTTTTAAATCCTTTTAAGAGGATTACAGTTGATAGTGCATTTACACATCCACAAAGCCGCAAATAAATAGTATAATTTACTGACACACGTTACAAGCCGTTTCACTCGCACGTTTTCCAATAGGTTCTTTTTTTGTACGGATTTACATTTAAATGAATATTGACTATAGTAAAATTGCGTTTTGATTTCAAATATTATTGATAAGTACAGAGTGATTCTTGAACAGACCGACAAAGAAACACGGACGAAAGAAGGAATTTCCAGAATAAGGGAAAAATTCCTTACAACAATTTATAACTATTAAAAATTGCACGTTACGCCCATGATAAGATGAGAAGTAAAAATTCTAAAGCTTGTAATAAATGTTTATGGTGTTACGCAGAGAATCGTTCGATCGTAAAGCATGACCATGAACTAATAACACACAGTTGCACAGCTGATAATGAAGACGACGTAGAAGTGTATTAGCTGCCTTGTTATGAATTAAAATCAATTACGTATTCTAAAATTGTCAAAACTGAAATACTGTCATAGGAACGAACAATAATTTATGACAGGTAATTCTGTCGATCTAAAAAATAACACACCGAACGCACGTCTTGAATTTAATTAGACTTAAATTTGTGTTATTAATTAATAGAATTTGTTTCTCATTGAACGTCGTACACGAAACGAAATTATAAAATATAATTAATAAACTCAACTTATTACGAATGTGTTTACTGATTATAATGTTTTAAATTCTGGTCATCTGGTCATCAGCTATTATTAAAGCATCCTAGATAAACCAAATAAACGACATAAAGAAAACCGACTGATAAAGGATTTCTAAACAAATACCATACGAATAGACCGGAGGATTATAATCTTGTCTGTATCGTGGCTCTCCGTTTGGTTTAAAGCTTGAATTAATCAATTCTTTTGAATAACAATACAGATTGTATCATTCATTTAAATAAACGTTAATGATTCAATTCTGATAAATAAATTTAATTAATGTTTGTTAATTAATAATAAAACCAAAAACTTACCCATTGTAATAATTTTCATAACCATAGTTACTTCTGTTCGTAAGAAGGGCTATCATTGCATTTTTTATTATAAGTCCATGTATGATTTAACTAAAACAATTATTATTAACGTGTTATCAAATTCATAGTTAATGATAATTATTTAAAAACATAATAAACATTTCCTGTATATTTGTGTGTCGGACAAATTGCCTTTTGACAACTTATTTTGCCAACAAAAGCTAAATAATGTGCAATTACAATTTGATCGTAAATGAAATATTTAATTAATAAACATTTATATCATTAAAAATTGTCTTTTACTTACCTATTGCAATTCACGTAACGAGACGAAATTATCAACTAAAAATAGTCAATTATTATAAACAAATTAAACACAAAACAGAAACACGTAATCCTAATTTGTTAGCTAGACAATTGCCAACCCTGAGAGTTTATTTAAACAATTAAAAATAGAAAAGAGTCTTAATGCTAAATAATTAAGCGTGAACTTGTTATTTGTTGATAAATTTTACATTTAAAAATAATTTAAACAAAACCCACTGTCAACGACAATACATCGCAATATATTTTAAGACTTTTGACAATTGCGCAATTTTTGACGTAAAGTAAAACAAAAGACGATCGAAAATAAAGACAATTTAAAACAAAAAAAAAATTAAAAAAATAAAAAATTCTCTTAGGTAAACAAAACTGGGTAGGCTTTACATAATTAAGATATAAAACATTTGATAATTGAGCATTTTTTAATCAGTGATTTTTGTTTAAAAAAAATCGTGATTTTTATAAATACTGTTTACAAATGTGATTATAAATTTCTTACAATCTGCTCTCACGTAATTCGAGATGATTTTTTATTATTATTATTATCATTATTACAAAATACTTTAAAATTCTCTTCACCTATTAAAATTAACAATAAATAATAAGTCGAGAGTTAAGGGATTTTAAGTATTTTTTGTTTAGAAATAATATTCCGTGTTTTACAAAAGCTGGCCTTAGTGACTCCTTAATTATTAAAAGTGGTGTTTATCATTTAAAACAATTTCTAGAAAATATGTGTTATTCATATAACATTATTAACTAAACCAAATTCTTGTGTTTGATGAAAATTTGTATAACAATTTCGTAACGGGCACGACAAAATGTCAAGAAAAGACATCTAGTAGTTGATCGCAGCCACGGCAATTAATATACATCAAAGAAATGCAATTTCAGGGTAAGATTCATTATGAGGATACATTGCTTTTCCGTATGAAGTAAAAAGTGCAAAAATTCTAACTATTCTAAAGTTTGGTGCTTTGATTGCAGTAAAATTCTCGATTATCCTCTGGATAGCTATTTCGTTCCTAGTTGAAATTTCATCAGCTGACTTCCAGCAAAGTTTGCAAATTGTGCTTTGTCATGCTAATATTGTCCGGCTTAGAATAGCGATATGGTTTCTATTGATCATTATTATTATTATTACTAACTGAAGTCTCTAGTTAGTTACCGAAGTACCGCGAATATCCGCCATTGTGGCGACGCAAAATTTAAACTTCTAAATTTTTTAAAACTTTTTTTATTAGTCATTCATTTTTCTTCGTAAATAACGTATCTAAAAGTCTATCAAGTATTTCTTTGCTCACTTGCTTACAAGTCAGCACATATTTATTAATTTTTTAAAAATAATTCAATCAGAGAAAAATAGTAGAAATTCTTAACACGAAGATTTGAATTAATTTCGTGTTGTAGTAATTTATTTGTTTACCTGTCAAAGCAGGTGTTCAAAGTGGGGAAGCTGTTATCCTTATTTTATACATTTTTCATGGATTAATTTACTTCAGGCGATTTACATGCATTTGTCAGGTAAATATGAAGTTCGTATTTCAGCTGATTGTGTCAATTCCATTTAAAGGTCAAGTTCCGTGTCGTAACAATCACAACACTTTTATGATTGCATTTAATTCGTTCATCTGTTGCTCTTTTTCGACCAGGGATGTGTCGCCGTTTCCGGGCTAATTTTCAATTAATTATTTCTATTCATGAATCGCCCTGTATAATGCATTAAATTTTTCTCTATAGTTAGAATGCAACGAAGTAATTGTGGAATTGAATTTGTCAGAGAAATCCAAGAATAAAACCAATTTAGGCGTTAAACTATGCGAACGCCGAAGTTAGGTGAAGGCGTAACACAATTCCCCATTGAAATTCAAATCAGCGTACGGTAAAGGTTCACCATGTATTTGTAGGAAGCAATCTCATAACTGCATCACTAACTATGCTGGTACCAACTTTGCAAGATTAAACAACTTGCCAACTTGCATTGTTATACGCCAGCTATTAAGTGAATATGAAATTATCAATAATGGCGATGACACTGACTAACACAATGGGACCGAATGTGATTAGAAAGAGCCTGTACAAGGTGTTTGATGCTAATGATATAAGTTTTAACTTAATAGTAATGTTCCTTACTCCTTACGAACTTTCTTGAGAGTCGTAATAGAAAACTAAAAACAAGAAAAATGAAATTATTTGCCAAAATACAGGGTGTATCAAAAATAATTAAATGATTTCCATTTAAAAAATGCGCAATGTTTTGGAAGAACCCGTTTCTTAAATTCATTTACATCATATGGGGGTTACATATACAAAGCTGATTGTATTTGCACAGGATATTGTGCTTTCAATGTTTCATACAAATAATCGTGAAATCGTAAAGATTAAGTATGATATAAAAAGTCGAAATGAATGCAGACTCGTCTCAAATTACAGAAATTTCGGTCTGGACAATAAAACGAAATTAAAAAAGTTTTCGCGTGTATCTCTCCTCCACCTCTATTTTACTGTTATTTTAGTTGAGCAATTCGGAATGCAAGCAAGCATCGCGAACTCGTACATTATATTTAGAATCCTATCTACTATATTATAACTACATGCATATAACGGCGACAGTTAAATCGTTATAACACGGCGTATCCGCGGGGATCTAAAGGAGCGCTATATTGCGGGCACATATTTAAGGGAAAACTTCTTTTATTTTAAACGTAAAGGCCCGGATTCAAATACTTGCCTTCCTATATTACGTTGTTCTTAGACAAAAATTGTATATGCATAAACGTTTTGCTTCGTGATGGGTTTTTACTTTAGTTTTCAGAAACAACATCCTGTGCTTTTTTTCAGTTCCTTACACGACTGTCCTTTTACATATTTAAAACTCAAACGGATTTAATTTTTCAGTAAAAATTTACCTTCTATTTTTGTTCTATATTTACTAACGAAATAAAAGACAACTTTCTCTTTTATTTTATGTTATCTTTTACCAGAATTGCTTATTGGTGTTATAAACAATATTATTAATTAATACTTACGCATGATATGATGAGGGTGAATCTCCTGCAATAAGTAGTGATTCTGAGAGCAGTAATTGAGAACAGATTGCGTTGCAGTGTGCTTTGAAAGCGTATCGGCGTGCTTTTGTTTCCGGCTACGTTTGAAGCTCACGAAGCGAGGCATAAAGGCTTTTAGAATTCCTCATATGGAAAATAACCGCACTCCTGTTGAAATAAGTAAACCGAATCTTCACTGCCGAAGCTGTATTACCGCTGTCTCAAGACAACAGAGGCGCGGCTTGCCAGTTCCCCATTCTTAAGGCGCGTTGTAATTCTTTTTTGTTTTCGTTCTTTAAAATCACTTGCGCTTATTTCTTTGAATCATTCATTATGCTTTGATCACCTTAATGGCTCTAATTAAATTTTTGTTTTCTTTAATTTGTTTTTAAATAAAATGAAACCAAAAAAATATTTTGAAACGCCTAATAAGCAGTGAAAAATGACAGACAGTTACTGTTACTGTTGCTACTAATTCGAGGTTCAGAGAACTAATTGTTTAGGCTTTGCTATCTGATAGAAAACTCATTTAAATTTCGCGCTCAATTCTGCTTTTATAGAGGTTCCCTCTTTCTAAAAAGGAATCAGTGGTTTTTAGCTTCTAGTATTGGCAGTATTGGGTAACAAAAGAAATACAAAGTGATCAAGAATAACTGTTTGAATTGGCAATACAATTAAGAGCAATTTTTTATTCGGCTACTTGCAACATCACAACTGAATATATGTTTTATTGATTTATTTAACATAACCTGAATAGCAACAAAATTATAGGTTATGTGAATAAAAATAAGCGTTTTGAATTTGAATTTTAAAAATCAAATGAAGCTGTCAATGTCAAGCCATCAACAACCAGAAGATCCTCCAGTTGTACATTTAAAAATGAAATTCAGCTCTGCCAGCTCAAACGCTTTGTAAAAAATTATTAAATTTTAAAGACGTAAAAGATTTATTTGATTTTCAAAAGTTTGGCGCCAATTTTTCATTTGTTATTCTTTGCTTACGAAAAGAAACAGAAAAACAGATAAAAGCTTGGTTTATATTTGATTTTCAAAAGCTCCGGTTCAATTTTTCATTTTTATTTTTTGCTTACGAAAAAAAAAAACAGAAATATTAGGGAACAAGAGATTCTTAAGATTGATTCTCAAGGGCTTTCCGTCGTAAAGCAGCGATTTTTTTAGCTTCAGAAAGAAACAAGAAAAATTACATACAAAGAAACACATGAAAGCTTGATTTCATTTTCAAAAGCTTCGTGCCAGAAATCGTCGATTTTTCATTTGTTCTCAGTTTCATCTTTGACTATAAGAAGAAAGGAGAAAAATGGAAAAATATTAAAAAAAAGATATGAAAGTTTGATTTGGTTTTTAAAAGCTTCGCTCCGGAAATTGTAGATTTTGCATTTGTTCTCAAGTTCTTTTTTGCATGCAAGAAAAAAAATAAATAGAAAGAAGCAAATGAAAGTTTGATTTGATTTTCAAATGATCCGTGTCGAAAATCGTAGATTTTTCATTTCTTTTCTTTTGTTTTTTTGTCTTTTACTTTTCAATTGCTCTTTGTCAAATAAGAATCGACGATCGTCAAACAAAAGCAAGACGATTTTCTCCTTGAAGAAGACAAGAAACAAAAACGAAAGACAATTTCAACTTTTTCCGCCAAAAACAGACGAAAAACAAAAGACGGTCGATTTCACAACATTTCTAACTTCTTACCTCATAATAGTAAGACAAAAAACCCAAAAGCAAGACGACTTTTTTCCTTGTGATGACGAGAAACAAGAATGAATGCTGTGGATTTCACAACGAACTTCTTTTCTCACAAAAAAACGAAAAACCGAAACAAAAGGCGATCGAGCTTAAAGATAATAACGAGAAACAAAAAACAAGTCATCAGAACTACGACGATTTTCGTTCACGTTAATTTCTTTAAAAGAAAAGAACTAACGGAAGTGGGTTTCGTGTTCTTCATCACATTAGAATTCATATAGAATTCTTTCAAGTCAATTAATTTCTTTTAACTCAAAATCATATTTTTTCGATTAACGAAAGCACCTCTATTGGTAATTACTGATGAATATAAATATATGGCACTCGAAGCTTTACTTAGCCTTTCCTTAACTTTTTATACATTTTTACAGGAACGTCGTTTTTGACAATATGTTTAGAAAGAAACCGAAAAAATAATTACGATCGACTCCTGTCCCTTTTTTGTAATAAACATTTTTCGAACGTTTTCTTTTTGCAATTGAAGGTACTTTGTTTTTTTATTATTATTACTGTATATTTGGAGGAGAAAAACGCAATTATTTTTTCGTCTTAAACTGAAATTCGAACTCCTTTCAAAATATCGCTTTTAATCCATACAATAAATCGTAGGCCATTTCTTTTTGTTTCTTGCACTTATTTAAACAATCGATCGTTTTTTGTTTATGATTTAAGAAAAACCATAAATTCTTATAATTTTAGGCCAGTGTTGCCAATCCTAATGCGCTTAAGTAGAATATTTAAATGTTTGTTATACCACGTGTCAATAAATGGTGGGTTGGGAACATTAAAGGATTGGCAGCAGGTGTCATTATTTTTATAGTGTGATTTTCGCTTGATCTCTGGGTTATTTCTTAGGTTAGAGTTAATAGTTGTTATAAAACTAATCGACAATGTAAATATTTGTAAACATAACAATGAAAACTTCACATAAAATAATAAGCCATAATAATTACAACTTTGATTTATTTCATTTTTGATTTGACATAATATGTGAATTTATTTGAATTTGGCAATCTAGCATAAACTTTGAATTTGAACATCCACTATACCTACATACACTTTGAAAAGTACTGCCAATCTAATAAAATAAATCTCAATCATTTGTGGTTACACAGTATAATCAATAAAGTGAAAACTCAATTTCATTGTTTCTAGTGACATTTCTAGTGTTTTTTTTTTAAGTATTTGTGTTTCTGTCTTTTGCTTTTAGAGAGTTTATTATTTTATTTAGCTAGGGAATCGGAAGGTGCTTCTTTGGTAACTCAACGAATTTCAACTTTTTACACATTGGTAACACTGCTTCAAACGAAAACTAGGAATTTACATAAATTAAATAACTATAATTAAGAACAATTTTATTGTTAAAGGAAAATCAATGTTATTCTTATTGTTTACTGTAAGTATTTGAATCAGTAATCAGTAAGATGGCGTCCTGGATACTAAAATAAATAGTGATGATCGAGTTTTAGGACAAAATCAAGATTAATGAAATATCATTCAGCTGACAGTTTCGGTTTTATTTAAAACCTTCCTCAGAGCCTGTAAAGATTAAAAAGTTAACATCTTTCTAACAACACAGTTTGAACTAATACCTCTGATATAATAATTAAAACGACAACCCAAGATTGGTTGGAATTAAAACAACAGCAACAGTTGCTGTTGTTTGGGTTGTCGTTTTAATTATTATATCAGAGGTATTAGTTCAAACTGTGTTGTTAGAGAGATGTTAACTTTGTAACCTTTACAGGCTCTGAGGAAAGTTTTAAATAAAACCGAAACTGTCAGCTGAATGATATTTCATTAATCTAGATTTCATCCTAAAACCCGATCATCGTTACACAGTATTTGAATCAAAACTCAAATTATGAATAAATTGTAGGAAAATGACATAACAGTGAGTTGGCAACATTGGATTGAAATGAAGTTATTTTGTATTTTGCTTATAGGTTAGGTTTAATTTTCTTGTGAAGGAAAGCGTTTGTAAATATGAATAAAACAGATCAAACTACAAAAATATGTAGAGCCTGTTTATTAGAAAATTCCGTAATGCAATCGATATTTCAACGATCATTGAAAGAGATGCTTATGGAATGCACTTCAGTACAGGTAAGAAAAATCTTACATCACGAAGCCCTTTACAATTTATTTTATAATTTACAGATCGAAATGAATGATGGCTTGCCAGAACTAATATGCATTACCTGTCTGCAGCAACTGAACAAGTCATACTTATTTAAAAAGCAGTGTGAAAAGAGCGATTATAATTTAAGACGATCGCTCTTAAAAAGTGAAATAACGTGTAGTAAAAATGAATTCGATGATGATAATGATGAGGATGCGTGTAATTATGAAGTGAATTATTATGAGGCTGAAGCAGATATCAATGAAGGTGATATTGACACTATTTATCAGGATTTGGAACAAGTTAGCGAAGAAAAAGACACTGTTGTAAATGATAAGACTGAAGAAGAGGATAATAATGACAAAAATCAAAATAATCGGAAAAATGGAGATGTAATTAAGAAAAGCGAAAGTTGCTCAGGTAAAGTCTTTAATGGATACTTTAAAAATTGCACAATTGCTCAACGTTTCACTATTTAATTTTCCAGAGGGTAATCTCCATACATTTACTCATTGTGATCAATGTGGAGAGATCGTGTACAATACTGATGAGGAAACACATTTAAAATTATTTCATCAATCTGATCACCACATATGTTGCATTTGTAAAAAGCAGTTTTCAGAAATTAAACATCTAAAAAGACATATACGAGTGCACAGGTGAGAAAGCTGCATTTAATTTATTGTACACATTTGGTAAAGATAATCTTCAAATTAATGAATATGTTAATTATTGTATGCATGATTATTTATGTTTTCATCAATACATTGTCATTTTTACACAAATATTAGAACATTCATTTTTTTTTCGTCATAATATACCTACATTTGCAAATTTAAAACTTGCAGATTACAAAAGAGTCACATATGCACAATTTGTGGAAAAGGATTTTATGGAAGCAATGACTTACTGATACACACTCGAGTTCACACAGGAGAAAAACCCGTACACTGTACTCATTGTAGCAAGGCATTTGCTGATCCTAGAGGTTTGAACAGTCACATGAAAACCCACACTGGAGAAAAGCCTTACGAATGTAAAACCTGCGGGAAGAAATTCGCACACTCCTTTGTTTTATCAACGCACATGCGAACGCACACAGCAGAAAGACCCTATGTTTGTGCCGTGTGCGGAAAAACTTTTGTTTACGCTCACAATTTAGCCATTCACACCCGTTCGCACACAGGAGAAAGACCATATCCGTGTCCAAAGTGTTCAAAAGCATTCAGTTGTAGTTCGACTCTAAACGCACACATGATGGTTCATACTGGAGAGAAAAGGTTCAAAACATATCTTTCCTTTTAGAACACAAATAAAATAAAATGCCCACAGGTTTGTTTGTAGTGTATGTGGGAAAAAAGTAGCACGTTCCGGTGACTTAGCAATCCACATGCGTATTCACACTGGAGAAAGGCCATACTCCTGCACTCTATGCTCAAAAAGTTACAGAATGTCATGCCATTTGACCGCTCACATGAAATCACACACAGGTAAATCAGTGATTTTATATTAGCAAAGTTTTAGAATTTATTAATTTCAGGAGAAAAGAATTACACATGCGCAATATGCGGCAAAGCCTTTACTGATCGACGAATCTTAAAATCTCATATTACGACTCACACTGGAGAGAAGCCACACAAATGCAATATCTGCGATCGATCGTTTGCCCACAACAGTTCATTGTTTACCCATCGTAAGACACATCAAGATAAAGCTTGTAAAACCGAAATTTTAAATTTTAATGAGCAACCAAATCTTTAAGAATAAAGTCGTAAGATGTTTTTTAAGTTTCTTTAAAGTGAATTTCATAAATTTACAAAAAATTGACCATACTTACAATGTGAATCATTCACTATAATAACATTAACATTCTACAAAATAAATAACGTTTCTTTAAATTAATAAGAACTTGACAAAGGCAGAGTGTCTTTTTTGTATTATCAAAGGCATCAACCAGGTAATGTATTATGTGCAGCTCGCATATTATCCATAACGAACTTCACTGACTGTAAAACCACTGATACATTAAGAATCGACATCACTGTGAATATAATGAAGAAAACAATATCTACGATTATTATTAAGGAAAGTCAGTGAAATCACTTGGTTTTAAGCTGCGAAATGATGTTAAAGGATACGTATCATGACTCTCTCCCATTTTTCAACCATGTACAGTTCGGTAACCAATAAGTACCTTATGTACCAATACTGAATGAAGGCCCATAATGATTTCAACATTTTGTTCTTCAAGTTGATCGACGACGAATTATTTATGAACAGAAGTAAGAACAAATCACCACAGTTACTTATTTAATACGCCCTGTCGTTATCAGAGAGAATGAGTAATTCTAGGTTAGAAATTCATTGCCAACATGTCACATGTAGTGTTGCCAACTTGAAAAACTCTTATTGGCGCGACAAAAGTCCTTTCTACATTGTAAAAGTGTAGTGTAGTAAAATAATCATTTATTACTTTCACAATTATTACTAAATTATAAAATAAAATAAAAAACCCTTCACATACAAAACAAAATTTAATTATTATTTCATAACTCCATTATACAGTGCGTTCAAAAATGATTTAAAGGTATTGAAATTTCCCGGTGGGTAATTTATTTTTAAAAATTGGTACTAAATACTGTATTTTTTACAATGGGCCACGCAGAGAAAAATGTACAAAAGGTAATTTAATGTTGAAAAAAAAAAAATGTATTTAAAAGATCGTTATTTTTATGAATAACGCTGCTCCAAGTACTCAATTCTTAATATTTGGAATAAAAATAATTTTATTAACAACTCGACGAAAATATGGAAAGCACATCTTAGATAACCGCACCACCGCACGCTATTGGTACACAGTGTTATCAACATGTGAAGAGCAGAAATTCCCACAAGTTACTAAATTCAGGGATAAATTAGAAAACAACGCAAAAAATTCATTAAAAATACTTAAAGAAAATATAAACAAAAACTATTGATTTTACAGCAAAATTAAAAAAAAACTGTAAATACAAATGAAGCGGTTAGAAGCAAAGAAGTGACTTTTCACACAAGTCGCTTACAATAACGCTATAAATAAGAAAATTAACTAAAATTGTGTAACTGGTAATATAGAAAGTATTAGGAAAGAGTTAGTTAATTTCCATAATTTTCATCTGGTAAGAAAACTTGATACTGTAAATAAGCTTTAAAAACACAAGAAAATTCATTTTTAGAAAAGAAAGTCCCTAATGATTAAGAAAACTTAAAAGGGGATTTATTCCTTAAGTTGGCAACATTGCTGTTACACGAAGCGCAAAATACAAAAGCGACACTTGTGTCGGACCCTTGATGTTTTTGGGTTCCGATTTTATGTCCTTGACGCTATAATTTTGGTGAATTAAAGTCAGATGAATGCGCGAAATATGAATTTATAAACATTGAATCTCGGAGCAGTTAGAGCAACACAAACAAACAAAGCTTTAAACTTTACTAACCATAAATGAACTGTCTCAAGCAATGACATTAATTCCATAAAAAAGTTTTAAGATTGACAGAAAACCCACCGAAACCTGCACATGTGCAAAGAAAGTTGATTCCGCGCGGGAAGCCAAGTGTCGCTTGTACTATACCAACGTTATAAAAAGAAAATTACCAACACGAGTAGGCGCTAAATTTAATTAAAACAGGTTTCAACCATTTACGAACACTCTGTATATCCATTTCACTTACCATTTGAACCAAGTTTTTCGCAGAAAACTATGACGTTACCTAATATCACTCCTATTTTATCATTTATTTACAGATTATCCCTACGAGCGTGCTTGCCCGTAAAGATTTCATCCTTTAAAGGAGTTCTTCACTTTTTTCTCATCAAAGGAAAACATAAACTAATAATAAGAAACAAAGGACAGAAAACGCGTGAGAATTGACGTTCTTATAAAATGGTGAAGACTATGTCACGATTTATCCTTTTCTTCGAAAGAAAGAGAAACGATGATTGTTTCAATGCAAAACAAGGCCCCGAATGTCAAAAATTCCTAAAAATAATCGTTTTTAATTAAAAGAGACCTTTGCCCCTTTTGGATACCAAAAAAACAAAAAAGAATAAATCTCTCACGTTAGCAACTCTGATCATATGCAAACAGGCTTGCCAATATTTTTAAAAATAAGTTCATGGTACAAATGCAGAGTGAGCAATTTATTTCAACCTAACTTCGCGTGACCCACAATTTGAAAATTGGGAACACTGTTGTTGCATTGTTGGTATTAATATATTCAATTTCAATTTCGGAAAAAGTAACATTAATTTCAGAAAATGTAATTTTAATTTAAAAAAAAATAAATTTAATTTCGGAAATAGTAAGTTGAATTTCGGAAAAGGTAATTTTAATTTCGGAAAAAGTAAATTTAATTTCGAAAAATTCTCCATTTTATATGATTCTGTATAGGTATTGCCATCCCAGTGTTAACGTTTGAATGTTATTATGTTAACACAGTGGCTCACCGAAAATTTCCAATGCAGTTTTTGGCTAAAGAGCCAAAAACCGAGAACTTATTTGACAAATAACTTGATTTTTCTGGATTATTTATAAGGTTATTATTCATACAAGTTATTCATTCTATAAGTAATCATAATATAATTGCATCTTCTTTGAAATTAGTAAAGATATCACCTTGAAATCCAAAATTGACCTGTTCGAGGATTGTTAGGAAAGTGAAAAAGGTTTTTGGCTCTTTAGCCAAAAACTGCATTGGAAATTTTCGATGGGCCACTGTGTTAACATAATAACATTCATACGTTAAGACTGGGATGGCAATATCTATACAGAATCATATAAAATAGAGAATTTACTTTTTCCGAAATTAAATTTACTTTTTCCGAAAATAAAATTACCTTTTTCGAAATTCAACTTATTATTTCCGAAATTAAGTTTACTTTCTCTGAAATTCAAATTACATTTTCTGAAATTAGTGTTACTTTTTCCGAAATTGAAGTTGAAAAGGTATAGAGAGTTTCAAATTAATTAACACATAGCGCCATCTAAGTGGTCAAATCAAACTTGGGCGAAATTGAAATTTCCAGAATTTTTTTTTTTTCTAGAAGAGTAACGCAATATTTTTTTAAATATAATACTAAAAACTTTTACATTTTTCATGCGAGTAACAGAACTGTAGACTGCAGATACCTATATACTTCGCTAACGTGATGACGTCAAAATATGTTATTCCGATCCCTACTTATAGTTTTCTAGTAAAAATGAAATTAAAATTTTTGATCTTTATTCTCAAATTTGTATAAAAATGCGGTATGATATTTATTTAAAATGTAATGCATTTTATCGAAAACATCTTTAAATGTTACAATAATTGTACCTAAGGTTTTTCAGGAGCCTAATAGGCATATGTTATACTTCATCTTTCCTTTTTCTTCGTCCAAAACGGTAAGCAAATATATTCAATAACATTTTACACTAAATAACTGAATCTCAAGTTAATTAATAATTATTGAATTATATTGAGTAGATTTTTATTCTCATAGGTGACGTAATCTTGCGCAATTTTGCTCCCCATTACATTCTATTTTTTAAATTACAACCTTAACTCATTTAATTAATTCAACTCGAAACGCTAGTTCAATGTCAACTGCACGTATGTAGGAAATAACTAATGTAAACAGATTGATTATCTAGAAAAATAGTTTTAACCAATCAAAAGTGCGAATGTCGATAGTGCTTCAGTACATTAATTACAGCGAGCAAAAAACTTATAAAAAACAGTAAATTAGTAAAAAAGTATCTAGGTACTCCATTAGTGAAGTATTTATACCCTTCTATAAATAAATTATATAACAGGTGTGTCAAGTGTATTTATTTTAAATCAATATAAGTGGTGTAGATAAGCCCAAATCAAAAATCTCCTTCTCAATCCCATTCTCGAATGTGCGTCAACTCGTAAATAATGAGGATGTTCATATTGTTGCTTGCATTTTTAATTACAGGTAAGATTGTAATAAGTATAGAAACTCTAAGTAAATTCAAAAACGAATTTGTTTGTATTATCTAAAATCTCTTCTCTATCTCATTTACTTGACCATAAAAATATGTATAGTAAATCGCAAGATACTTTGTAATTTTATTGACCTTCGTCGCACGCGTACTTGAAAACGTTTTAGAAACATTAATATTTTCACTTAAGTTCAACTGTTACTATTAAGAAAGTTGTAATCAGTACTGACTATACGTAATTTAAACACTACTGTTAATTACACATAAGTTTCGTAAATTAGAAAATGTAAATCTTATGAACATCTTATATGTACATGTAGAGTCTGAATTGAAAGTAATGTCTCCCATATGAAAGGTAAATGCGTTGTCTTACACATTCTGATCACCATAACGAGCAGGCGATCAAGGAAACATCGACAAGAATTTAACGCTCCTTGCCGTCCGTTTGTCCGCCTACTCGTACTAGCGATCAGAAGTGATTAGGCCGCAATTAGCTTTAAAGATTGGGGCAAGTATGAGTATTAAATTTAAAAATAAGTAAATAACCAATACTTATAATACAATACTATATTGTTAAAAAATATCTTTTATTTCTATCAGGTTCCTTTGGAGATGATGAACCTACTGTAAAGACGAAAAATGGACTGGTAAAGGGTATACATGGAATATCTTACGATGGAAACACGTTTTCCTCCTTTGAGGGAATACCATTTGCTAAACCACCTGAAGGCGAACTAAGATTTAAGGTGAAATTTAATTAACTAACATTGAGAGCTTATGATCACATGTGAATAAGGGGATTGATTAATTACGAAATAGGAGAAGTAATTACAACTTTGTGATTGAATAATTTTAGAATTCATTTTTCTAATTTCTGTAAACTTGCCTTAAAAAGAAAAAGAGATTCAAAGAATTAAAAAAATTTAGAATCGCTGTAATTTAAAGAAATATGAATTTTAGGAAGCACAACCAATGACACCCTGGATTGGAACATGGGTGGCAAACACAAAATACAAATGTGCACAATACAGTGTCCTCACAAATTCATTTGAAGGTAAAAATAAAAAATAATTCCAAGCAGTTGATTCAATAGGTTTCCGATTGGAATCGCGTCACGACTGCTTCTACTGCCGATGTTTCGTTCTCCATTGCAGCAGAACTTCCTCAGGGCTGCTGCTGGCGGTGTTGCTGCTGCTTCTCGTTAGTCGATGAGAAGTCGCGAAGTAACACCACCAGTAGGAGCAACACTGCCAGCAGCAGCCCTGAGAAAGTTCTCCTGCAATGGAGAACAAAACGTCGACAGTAGAAGCAGTCGCGACGCGGTTCCAACCGGAAGCCTATACAATCATGGACAGCCTTCAAGTTATATTAATTCGAAGTAATCTAATATGTCTTTGAAACAACCAGGACAGGAAGACTGTTTATACCTTAACGTTTACGTCCCCCGTAAACAACCGAATGGAGCAGAAAATCTTAGCGTGATTGCCTACATACATGGTGGAGCCTTCATGATGGGCGCGGGCAATTCCTTGAGCGGCCCCCAATATTTAATGGACAGGGAAGTCGTTTTCGTTAGCATCAACTACCGACTGGGGCCTTTTGGTATAAAAATGAATAGCCAACGTTTCTCAAAATATACCTTCTGATTTTGCAAGGTTTCTTGAGCACCCAGGATGATGACCTACCAGGGAACCTTGGCCTGTGGGATCAAACTCTGGCGTTAAAGTGGATTCAAGAGAACATTGCCAGTTTTGGTGGAAATCCTAAATCCGTGACGTTAACTGGAATGTCTGCCGGTGCAGCAAGCGTTCATTATCACTATGTATCACTTGCATCTAAGGGTGAGTTTGAAAGCCAAAAACCATTCCTTCTTCATATAGCCTACATAGTTCCAAAAAGTATTTTTGTTATAATGAAAATTGTAGGTCTTTTCCATCGAGGTTTTTCCCAAAGCGGTACGATATTACAGCCATGGGCACTCCAGAAAGTTCCAAGAGACAATGCCAAAAAACTAGGTGCCCTCACTGGCTGTTATGATGAATCTTCAGCCAAGATGCTTAAATGTTTAAGGCAACGGTCGGCTCAAGTAATTGCAGAAGCCGTTCCACATTTTTATGAAGATAATTTACCAGTAGCTCCTTTTGGTCCTACAGTAGAACGAATACCCACAACCGCTTTCGTTCGAAATCATCCATACTATTTAGTCAAAAGGGGGATAGTCAATGATGTTCCCTGGATTATTTCTGTTGTAACAGACGAGGGTATAATTCCAAGTGCATGTAAGTAAAAAAGACTTAACAACGAAATACTTCTAAGCTAAATTATTTATTTGCAGATTTTGTAGACAACCTGGATTATTTAGATAAAAATTGGGATAGAATAGCTCCTAATTTATTGGATTTTAATTTCACGACAACTCGCACGCAAAGAAGTGCATTACCTGGTAAAGTAAAAGAACGTTATTTTCTGAATAAGACAATTAGTAAGGACACAATAAAAAATCTAGTGCAAGTAAGTTGATTATCTTTCTTTTCTCAACCGATTAATTGCCTTTTAGGTGGTTTCAGATAGATTGTTTACGATCGAAGCAGAAAAAGCAGCCAGGGAACATGCTAGTGCTGCAAAGTCTTCAGTTTATTTCTTAGTGGTGGGTTATAAAGGCCAACATAGTTTGGCAAACTTCGTCTCATCTGAAAAAATCGATGGTAGTTGAATTTGGTAGCCGAATAGTTGGGCTTGGTCAATTAGATTAATTTAATTTTTAGGCGTCAGTCATGGTGATGATGGATTCTTTTATCTGTATCCAGGTTTACCAGAAACAAAACTGAAAGAATCAAGTGAAAAAGTCAAGAACTTGTATCTCGACATGTTAGTTGAATATTCACGTACAGGGTGAGTTACGAATACATCGTTAAATATAAAGTTGATAAGTCTACGGCACTGGTTCCTAAAGTATGAGTTGCGAGCCCCCAAAGAACTGGGAAAATCGCGAGAGAACTTCCGAAAGACAAACAAAAATAATGCCTTAACTTGTATCAATTTTTTTTTCTTTATTTATTGTGGAAAATCATATTGAACCAAAATCAACTTACTGCGTATCAGAGAATTCAAAATAAATCCTCAATTGGTAGTATTTATGGAGCCATTTTGTATGGGTTTTTCGCTTATTCAAATCTGACTATAAATAACAGAGGCATTTTTCTATTTCCCACCCGGTATATAGCTAAATTGAAATTTCTAGAAGGCTCTAGTATCATCTAGTACTCTCTTGAATACGATGGAAAGTTTCGGAAACACGAAAACAAAGAAAGAAATTCGTATCGTGAGAGATGGCGCAAATAACAAACGTCATTACTTGGTGATAGATGGCGGTGATAACAAATACAAAATGAATTACTTGATGGTAGATGGCGCAAGCAATAAAAAAACAAACTGAGGTACTTTGTAATAAAAGTTTCCAATCATTTAACCAAGTTGTTTAATTGGAGCGCGGGCCGTCAACGAAATTCTTGCCAAAAGGGGGTCGACCTTTAAAAAAGTTTGAGATCAATAATAAGTCGAGAGTTTTAGATAGCACCTCGTATCGTGCCTTCGGGGAAAAGTTTTTATGAAATATCAACAATTAAAACTTGCATCTTCTCTTTCATTTTGCATCTTCAAAAATCTCCTTCGTTTTTATTGTTCCCTTTCTCTTCTCCGAGATTGTATTTTTTGTCGTAATAGTTTAATGCGTTGTAATGTTAGGCTGTTCCTAAAATTAATCATTTTTTGTTTATAGTGTGCCGAAATTTGAAGATGTAGAGTGGAGGCCTGTGTCGAACGAGAAGAAGCTGTCGCATTTATTCTTTGGGGGGCCTGACGACATTAAAATGAAGGAAGTCGATGAACTCGGGGCAACCGACTTTTGGAAATGGGCCTCCCTGAAAGAAAACGAAAATATAGTTCTTTTCACTGAAAGGAAGGATAATGATGTTCCTCCAGTCAAGAAAGATGAGGACGTTCCTCCAGTCCAGGAAGATGATGATGTTCCTCCAGTCAAGAAAGATGAATTGTAATATCTTTAAAAAAAAATGAATTATTTTAATAAAAATAAACCTAGATAAATGAGTATGTGGCGAATGCCGGTAGGTGCAACTCCACTTTGTATTCAAAAGGTTAATCTAGCAACAAATGCTTTATTTACAAATATATACAGGTTGGGAGAATAATTATAACTCGACGTGTATGCCTGGCGGACCAAGCAAAGTAGTGGTGATATTCCGCTGCGGAGATGTCAACCGGTAAGTTGATCGTTGCGACGCTCCTGGGGTGGTATTAGTTGACTTGGCTAAGATAAATCGTTTCGGTCCTGGGCGTCATGGCTAAGTAGGCGGGCGTCGTTTTGCAACGGGCTGGTCTGGTCCGATTCCGGGACCGTAGATGACCTTGGAGGTGACGGCGTCAATGGTGATAAAACTCTTGGAATGTCGAAGGCCATCCTGATCTCGTTGAATGCCTCACGATATAGTGCCCGTCGGCGGCAACTTGATTTCCGTCGTATTGGCTCCGTTGTACTGGGGGTGGAATCGACTTCTGGAGAGACGACGTGCGATGTCCGTACTCTTCACTTCCGATGGCTATGTTAGAGTGACTGGAACTACCCTGGCCTTTCGGCTGCATTGCTAGCTCAGCTTTCGTCCTGTCGACCTGTCGGCAACAGCGTTAGACGAGCTCTGCCTCATTGACGTCCTGGTAGGCTTTATACAGGACCTTAATTACTCGGCGTTCCTGGAAGGCACGGCCGTGCTCTGCTTCTACGTTACAGATTTAATGATCCACACATGTTTAATGGCGCGTACATGTTTTCACGCGCTTCCTGCGTGGCCTCAAGTATATTGTTATTATACTCTTTCATGATGCCTTCGAATACGCTGTGACGTGCCCGGACGTGCCAACTTGTTTGTTGACTTTACGGACAACGAAATAACTAATAAACACGGTCCAAACAAAAACAAACTAAATTTATTGACAAATTAATTAATTAAATGGACCGAAGAATTTATTGATTGAACTCAACGAAAAATAACTGCGTAATTACCCAAAGGTTCACTTCGGAGGGATTCCAAAAAACTGGACAATGCTATAGTTAACAACATGCAATTCCTAAACGTCTAGACCCCAGCTGCCGGCTACCTGCTACAGTTACGTTTTACAACTGGCGCCAAGAATAATCCTCTACGACTAATACTACCGTTCGACCTTTTGGAATCCCTACAATTAAAAACCTCCTAATGCCTATTGCTCGTGATCGTCTAATTAAACTTGACCCTGCGTTGTCGTAACTGGATTCTAATTCTGGTGAGACGGTGAATAACTTTGAAAGATTAAAGGAACTAAATACGTATAAGTAAAAATGCGCGAGACTTTAAATTTAATTAATTATTTATTGTAAAAAAAAATACGTAAAAACTCTTTCTACCAGCCACTGAGGGATCTGGTAAAATGAGGGTAAAAACCTCGTTTGAAAACAATATAAAAATCAATCACAATAAAAGATACGCTTATCAAGAAGTATAATAAAATTCGCTTAACGTATTTCACGTCGAATATCTATCTAATTTATTTCAATTCACCCAGTTGGTGGCTTGGTGCCCACATAACTAATGGCTGTGGCAACTTTGTGACTTAAAATGGATCAACAATTAGTTTTTCTTTAAGATAGCTTCGTCTTGGTACTCGTGTTTACCACCTTAGATAGTACTCAAAGACGCTATAAGTAATCAACCAGCACACAGTGTGACAGTGTGTTTACAGTGTACTTTATTAATGGGAATTATTAATTGAATAATCAGATGTTCGGAGAAGTATGTGATACAAAAGGTCGCCCCGGCGATCAGTTTGAAAGATAATCAACTACAACTGCCGCTAGTTTTTCAAGGACTCCTTTCGGAGGTGATGGAATAACCCTATCTCTAGCTCATTTGTAAGTGAGGGTCGAGGGGATGAAAGATGAAATCTTTCCCGTAATCAACCCTTCTTACTGAGGTAGCGGACTTTTAATATAAAATGAGGAAAATGATATTGCAAATTAATTACCCTGCCACCATCGTTGGTTAAAAGGGCACCGGACGCTTATGCCTTTACTAACGTGAAACCTCATTTAATTATTTTGTAATTTTTATTTCGGAAAGCGTGCGGATTATTCAACTCAGAAGCTGTTTAAAGCAAAGAGAAGAAAAAGGAATAGAAAACGTGAAAATCTACTTTAAATAAAATAAAAAAGCGGTATTAGGGACTACAATTAATTTATTGGTCTCGACAAATTATCATACATACATACCAGCTATTGGTAAACGAAGGGAGGACTCAGCAGAAGAGGACCTCATAGATTTCCTTATAAGGGGGTTCTCGGGGATGACGTCCCAAAAAGGTTTGCCTCACTCTACCCCTGTACGGGAATACTCGAGGTTTCACAAATTTCACTAATTTTCGGGGCTCGTGCACAAACTTATTTTGATTAATATTATAGTTAATTTAAACTCATTTGAACGTTCGTCTACTTCAAAGGAAAAAGAAACGCCCGAACTTTATGAAAGTTAGACGAACATTGATTAATTTTCGAAATCCCTTTCTTCCGCGGGATCATTTATGTAAACAAGCTCCTCCCGAGAGGTGTCTTAAGTTGCCTACATCAAGGTGCAAATTGGTCCAATTTCGATAGTTCTTATTAGTTTTCTGCGTGGGAGTAAACTCCATTTTCAAGCGGGAGATTGCTAACCAAAGATTTATTTATTTTAGCTACATCTAAATGACTCTTAAGAGGATGGGACCTTGTTTACGTTAAAAATAAGTCGAAAATTCCTTTCTTCAATTCGAACAACAAGTAATTTAATTTAATTGGATTTAGGACGAAAATTTTCGGCTGCTTACACATTAACCTAATTAATTAGCACACGGGGTAGGATCTTTGTCTACTATATCCTCATGGCTTAGAGGGTGGTACAATGTACGCCTTTTTTCAGATCCCTCCACGTCGCTTTACGTCGGCTACACCCATTATCGAACTAATTTGTTTGCGCAAGGACCTAATTGACTGTTTTTCGGCGCTCCGCTTTTGCGGTTATGGCGCTTTCAGTTTCTCGACAAATTGCTTTCAATTAACCTGCAAATCTCTCGACGACAACGCTCCAGTCCACACACAGTGTGTGAGGTTAAGAAGATGTCTATTTGTAGGTAGTTCAAATTGTTTGGCCTCGTAATTTTACGGAATTCGTAGCGAGTATTAAGTTTGCCTTGATTTCTGAATTAGACTGTACTGGCCCCACCATGTTCGTCAGCAGATATAACTTTGCCTGGCCAGTGGGTGGAGCTGCAGATTTCCCCGAACAAATCGAAACAATACCGATAGCGTGCCTCCCAATTGCCAGAGAATATCGCAAAAAGGTAGATCTAAATTACAAAAAAATACACTGTATTTGAAATCGACCAATAGATTTTAGGTGTAGTTAATTTACTCTGGTTGATTAAATCACAGATCGCGCAAACTACTGAATTTATTGAGTTTTAACTTTGATTCCAAGCAAACGCCAGTACCAAAAATAAACAAAAAAATTGCCTAAGCAATGCAAAGATTGAACTTTACAGATTTTTCGAGTTACAGATTGATGAGCCAATTAAGATAATTCTTAAACAAATTTATACCACCAAGTATGTGAAAAGAAATATAAATTCATGCAATTTTACCTATCCGCGATGCGCGCATACACTCACGCACTTGTTTTTATATAATCCTTTCGCGTCGTAGATCGCGGCGCGGTTCGAGTCTTTTGTTTGTTTTAATTGCCCTTTTCTTAACACTGTATTTTGACCGTCTCGAAATAATATGATTTAATTCTAATTATGTAAAAGAGGGGAAACCAATTGCAAAGCACTCAGGAAAAAACTTCTCGAGTTAAATTAACATTTCGTTCGAACGATCAGAATCTTTCTGCCTTCGGTTTTTTTATTTTCTCTTCGCGAGTAACAAATTTAACTCCTCTCCAAACTTTAAAAAAACACCCTTGACCAATCCGCTAGTTTAGTTAAGAAAAGAAATCACGCCTCTCTCTTGTTCGCTGTACTTACAATAAATTTTCGAACTGTCTGACAGTTGGTTCTCCGCTGGTCCGCACATGTTGCAACTTTCCCATTTCCTTGAAAATAACTGGAGGCTGTACAAGGTCGATTGACATATTTATTATTTCCCGAGCTTCGTTCAACAATTTCAAAACAAAAGCCAAATTCTTGTCCACTGCGGTATAACACGATCCTTTTTCTAAATTTTACAATATCTCGGGTGCTTGCGTGACAAATTTTTTCAAAGATTCTAGAGCGTACAAAGACAACACTTGAAAGCGTCCCTGATTGATAATGACAGCAACAATGCTTCAAGTGCCCTTTCCAAACTCGGTGTTCTAAAAGACCATAAATTTGGAAACCGTCCCTGCCAGTGGCGTCCTCCGCCTTGTAAAATTTATCTTCTTTGTTATCAAGCAATTAAAACAAACAAACGTGATTTGTTTTCAAAATCAAATTCGCGACCGTTTCAATGCTTATTTCATTATTTTAGTAGGGGAGACCGCATTTCAGTTAATTTTTCGAAACGTTCCACTACTTCATTTTGAAAATTCTTATTCTTTAATTATTCTCCTCAATTATATGCCAATCCATTCATAGTTTATTTTTGATAAGAACCGATAGAAATCAATAGGATCATTTAATGTCAGCTCAACAGAAATTTATCATTCAACGAAAAAAATTATAACTCATATGACTAGAACAAGCAAGAATCGTTCAGTCTCTTTCCAAATGCGCGTTAATACGAAAGCAGTGAAGGTGTTCGCATTCTTTTTCACATTACTAGTGACAGGTAAGATTATAAAAAATGCACGTTATTCGAAATTTTTTTAAAAAAATTCAATTTTCTAAAACATAATTCATATTATCATCAACAAGTCACTATGTCTATTTGTATTTTGTAATTTAGCTTCACTAATATTCTGCAATAATCTTAATGTTAGTTATAATTATTTTTATTGTTTATGCATATGTTCATCAAATTGTATTTGCTCTTATGTACATTGGAAACCCTGTATTTTTTGTGAGCCGCAGTAAATGACGTAAAAAACTATTTCAGAAAATAATTGGTGCATTTTTAGCTGCATATTAAATTTAATTGCAAGTAAATTCCAAAAGTAACGAGTAACATACGTGATAAATTAAAATTAGCTAAAAATACGTAATTGTTAAGACATACAGGATGTTCAGTAGATAAACGAAAATAAATTAAATATTAAACTTTTAATACTTATGATTGATAGTTAATGAAACTTATTAACAAACTCTGTTTTTTTTAGTACAGTTTATGACGAAAACTACATTATTTCTGAATTAATAAGAGTTCAGAACAATTATTTACTTGTTTTCTCCAAATCTTTTATCACAAAACAAACTGAAATTAAAAAAAAACTGTAATTGACATCAAATTGTCTGGTTGCTAGTTTTCGAATCTTATCGGATTTTAAATAACAGAATTTATGATGTTTTTTAATCTGTAGAAAATAGTTCCTTTTTCATTTCAACAAAAATTCTTTATCGGTATCAAACAATGAAAGAATTAGGTAATGTAAGCAAGCCACTTGAAACTACTAGTAGTTTAACTGGAGCAAGCAGTTTCTTTTAAAATTCGTAATGGTGAAGATGTTTGTGCTGTTTGTCACATTACTAGTGACAGGTAAGACTATAGAACAAAGTATTTCAAAATAATTACTTTTAAATTCATAATAATTTGTAATTAATTTTTAATTAACTTAGTTTAACCATAAAAACAATAAAATTTCTACTTTTGGAATTAACTTTTTTATTTGTTCGTTTTTGATTCATATTACAATTAATTGTCTAGTAAGTAGCAGGAATTGTCCATACATTACAATAAGTGTGCATTTCTGTCGCATTAAATTTTTTTTTTATTTATTACTTGAACAAGGATCACTAGGAGAAGAGGGACCTGTAATAGAGACGAAAAATGGGTTGGTAAAAGGAGTAAACAGAATTTCCTACAATGGAAATACATTTTCGTCCTTCGAAGGAATACCTTTCGCGAAACCACCTGTAGGGGAATTAAGATTTAAGGTAAAAGATCCTCTTTTATTATTTCCTTGTAAGAAGTACATTAATTTAATTTAAATTAATTCAGATTTCCTTAATTTCAATATATCCAAAAAAGTTAAGAAAATTCTTAGTTTTATAGACGTTAACAAACATGCTAATTATTTCGTCTTTCGGAATTACGAAATTTAAATAGTTAGATCATTTTTATAAGTATTTTTTTATGAAATAAACACAAATATTAAGAGAAAAAATCACACATAAGATTAGATTACTAGTTATTTAATAATTATTAACTTGAACTATTTACCCTCTGTTAACCGATAAGAGTACGTTTAAAAGCAAATAATTTTAATTGAGATAGATTATGATTTAATTTGTAGTTACTTTCTGGAAAAGCTCTGGTTAATCAAATGAGCTTTGGAAAATATTTTAATGATTCAAAATATTTGACTAAACTATACAGTATAAGTAACTATACAGTAAGTGTCGCGCGCCTATAATCACATCGTTAATGTTCATTTTCGAGGGGGAAGGAGATGTAGCTTCAGTATCAAATAAAATGAAATTCGCTAAATGACTAAGATCGAGATTAATGTGATATAAATGAGGCGACGGCGAATATCCACGAAATTGAGGTGTCTGACTGATGTAAATTTATTAAGAAAACTTATTAATAACCTGATGTGAATTTAAAATAATTAATTTTAGGAACCACAACCTATGACAACCTGGACTGGAACGTGGCTAGCAAACACTACACACACTTGCATTCAACACAATTCGTTAGCTGACGCCTTTGAAGGTATACATAAAATAATTCTGGTTTTAACCATATTTTTAAAGTTACCATTTGAAGTATTTTTATCAATTTTGTCTTCCATAATTTTCTTTACCTCGTTCGTTTTTTTTTGTTCAAGTGCTGTTCACTTTATTTACTCTTGGCTTTTCCTCAATTAATTTCCATTTGCTATGGCGCATTTGTAGGACAGGAAGATTGTTTATACCTGAATGTATACGTGCCGCGCAGACAACCTAATGGCAAGGAAAATTTTAACGTAATTGCATATATTCACCCTGGAGGTTTTATGATAGGCGCAGGTCATTGGGATGGGCCAAATTATTTAATGGACAGAGATCTGGTTGTCGTTAATTTCAATTATCGCCTAGGACCTTTTGGTAACAGATTAATTAGCTAGTATTCCTCAAATTACAGCCTGCTTTGTTGGTTTAAGGTTTTTTGAGCACCCAAGATGACGCAATAGTGGGAAACCTTGGCCTAAGAGACCAAACCATGGCGTTGAAGTGGATTCAAACAAACATCGTCAAATTCGGGGGCAATCCAAATTCCGTAACGCTAACGGGGATATCTGCCGGAGGCGCAAGTACTCAGTACCATTATCTATCACCTTTATCACAGGGTAATTCCTAATAACCATGGCGATAGATATCATTTTGATTTCATCCACAGGTCTTTTCCATAGAGGCTTTTCACAGAGTGGTACAGTATTGGTGCCGTGGGCACTCCAGAAAGCTCCAGTGGAGAAAGCAAAAAAACTGGCCGTTATCGTTGGATGTTACGACGAGATTTCGGCAAACATGATCAAATGTTTGCAAGAGCGTTCGGCTCAAGAAATTGTGAAAGCCGTTCCCTATTTCTACGAAGATAAATCACCATTCTCTCCTTTCGGCCCGTCAGTGGAACCAAATTCAAAAAATGCTTTCCTACCAAACCACCCGTATTACTTAATAAAGAAGGGTATAGTCAATGATGTACCATGGATAACTTCTATTACAACCGATGAAGGCATAATTCCAGCTATAGGTGTTTTCTATTTAACCTTGCCTTTAAAGAACAACCGAAAAACGTAAATAATTTCAGAGCATGTGGATGAACTGGAGTATGTAGATAAAAACTGGGAAAAAGTAGCTCCTAATTTGCTAGACTTTAATTTTACTGCAAGTCCGTCGCAAAAGGAAATTCTGCCTGCCAAAATAAAGGAACATTATTTCTTGAATAGGACCATCAGCAAAGAAACAATAAAAAATTTGGTCCGGGTAAGTGCTATAACGCACAGAGAATTTTAGGGCAACAAAATTAAATTTACTGTTTTTTTTTAGCTTCTTACAGATCGATTGTTTGCGATTGATGCCGAAAAAGCGTCTCGACTGCAAGCCAAGGCCGCAAAATCTTCAGTATATTTTCTCGTGGTGGGATTTAGGGGCCAACACAGTTTACAATCATTGTTTCCTGTTGAGCCAATTGATGGTATAATTTGTCAGCAAATTGCATTGAATAAATTCAAATAATTATGTGCTTTTAGGCGTTGCTCATGCGGACGATGCCTTTCTTTATTCAAAGTTCTATGCACCAAACGAAAAATTAAACGAACCAACAGAAAAAATGAAAGATTTATATCTGAACATGTTGGTTGAATATGCACATACCGGGTAAGATACAAAAATCATTATTTTGTTTGAAGTATGAAACATTGGACATTGGAGCTCCTGCACCCTCCTCTTATCTATTCTTTCTAGAATACCAAAATTCGGTAATGTTAATTGGAAGCCTGTATCAAACGCAAAAAAATTATCACATTTGTTCATACGGAATCCCAATAATATTTATATGAAGGAAGTAGATGAGCTCGGAGCAACGGAATTTTGGAGATGGGCCTCCTTGAAGGAAAACGAAAATGTTGTTCAGTTTATTAAATAAAGTAAAATAACGAAGAACTTACCAAAGAGAAGTCATGAATGTAATTGTTTTTTTTTTCGTCTCTAAATAAAATTTTTGAATAGGAAATACTGAAATATGTGCATTTAACCTTGTAGCTAGAGCTTTAATAAATATTAACACTATCCCCTTGCTTGCGTGCCAGATTTTTTTTACCTAATAACCCCAATAGATATTAGACTACGTAACAAAAAAATCGTATTTCATAACATATTATTAGCAAATTAAAAAATATTCCTAATCAAATATTCCCAAATCTCAGGTTATAAATATCGGTGGCATGGTACTTATTGACCTTCTTTGTCATGCCTTCCGTGAGCTACTTACACTACAACGTACTCCTGCTGAAGATAGCACGACAGTATAAACTGAATAGCTCCACGATTAAATGGAAAATAATTCATTACTCTATTAGATTATTTTGCTATCTTTTCTTGCTTCTGTTCTTGATTGGTTTCATCATGGATATTAAAACGAAAGGTCCGTTTAAGTTCAACGCGACCGCACTGACTTACGGATTTATGAGTAAGCGGTAATTTTATTAAATAAATTAAGTTTTCTTGCCAGATGAAAATTATAAAAATTAATTAAAATTGTGTAACTGGCAGTATAGAAAGTGTTAGGAAAGAGTTTATACATGTATTTCGGCCTTATTGGGCTTCATCAGAACTCTGTACCTTAAAAAAATTTTGGTTTATTGAAAAATTTAGAAAAATTAATTTTTTTTCTAAATTTTTCAATAAACCAAAATTTTTTTAAGGTACAGAGTTCTAATGAAGCCCAATAAGGCCGAAATACATGTATAAACTCTTTCCTAACACTTTCTATACTGCCAGTTACACAATTTTAATTAATTTTTATTTTGGTAATTTTATTATTAATTTTTACTCCAACTAAAGTGTCATTTTAGGTGCAACCATAACGGTTGCACAACGAACAATTTATTATTACTTCTGTGATCACAAAACGGAGAAATTGACTTTAAGAATGAACGAATTCTTTGTTTATGAAACCACCACTGGTCTAGAAGAGAAAAACATGAAAAGCTGCGTAAACATTTCCAACAGGCTGACATTTGGATGGGTCATTTATGGGCAAGTGGCTTGGTTGGCCTTTTCTCTCATACCATTGTTCTACGTGAACGAACAACATAGGCAGGTCAAAATTTAGATAAGTTACTTCGATTGATTGATTCATTTTAGATTTTTGCCAATGCCTCTGTGGTTTCCTTACAATTGGAAAATGTCACCAAAATATGAAATGACTTACTTTCTTCAAGGGTGCTTAGTGTTAGTAATGGCTCTATTACATTCAACGACGGATATGTTTTTTGCTGCTGTAATACTGTTGACTTCGAAGCAATTTGAATTACTTGGTAACTTAACTGGTTTAATTGATCCAGTTTTAAGTTAAACATTTGGTTATAGGTTGGGAATTCAAGAATTTAATATACAGTTGCTTACTGGATCGTGGTGTGCCCAAAGAAGCGGTATCAAAATTTCGGGAAGAGTTCAACGGTTACATTTCTGATTCAATGGAGTAAGCAGACATTTTATTTTGCAATCAGTGAACATACATATTGTAAAATCATTTTAGGAGTATTATGGATTTCACTGAAATATACATAATTTGTGAGTCACAAGAATTTAATAACAGCTTCTCCAGACGCATGAACAAACTGATTCGATTTCATCAGCAGTTACTGTCGTTTTGTGCAGACTTAGAGGATTTCTTTTCCCCACTGATGTTAGCATTTTATATAATCATTATGTCGGCTGCATTATTCTTGAATTTTGCAGTTATTATGGTGAGGTATCATTTTGGATAGAAAACTACTCACGTTTAAAAAGTTTAATCTTTATTTGTAGTCAAAGGACTTATCGTTGGTGTATTCTTGTGTGCCCCTTTGTTTAGCAGCGTACTTAGAAGTCTTCTTCCCTTGTTTCATGGCAAATATTTTATTAACTGAGGTGTGCATGCAACTTAAAACTAAATAGGAAACATTTTATATTTAAATATATTTTAGGCGCAGAAATTGCAAATGGATTTGTATGAATTACCATGGTACATCTGTAGTAAAGATTGTAAGATGAACGTGAAATATCTTTTGCACAAAATGCAGATGCCTGCTACGCTTACCGTCGGCAAATTTTCTAATTTGGACCTGTCCCTCTTCCTATGGGTAATTGACCTAAAAATACTTAGCTTAACGCTTTTTCTTTTTAATTGAAACATTTCAGAGCATGCAAACTTTGAATTCTTATAGCATCATACTGTATCAGCTTACAGAATAAAAATAAATAAATAACTACAGTGCAATGACATGGATAAATCTACCCTTAACTTATATGAGTTTTAATCACGAATTTATTAACGTGCCTTACTTCACAAATATAAAATTTAGTATAAAAGAAATACGAGTAGAATGCAAAAAATGTGTGTCAAAAAATATTTGTGATAGAATTTAATAAAGGCTTCATATACTGCTGTATTTTTTCTTATCACGTTATGCAATAAAATTCGGTTTAAAAAAATATTTAACTGCCCACGATATTTTAAAAATATGTACGAAAAGGCATATCAAAAATATATTAAAAGAAATAAGAACGAAATTTCAGACTTTCGTCTTTATGAAGTATGACAATAAAAGAATTGACAAGTTGAGAAATAACACGAAAGAAATATTGATATCTATAGCATGCCACATTATTGTATCCAGTGTTTCATGAAATATACAGAAAGTGTCATAAAATAAATCATTCTGTTGTTTTTTTTTTTCGCACTACATTGTGTATGACACTAATAATTTCATAATTTTATTTCTGTATAAAGTTTTAACAGATTTCAGTTAAAAAGTCAATTATGAACGTTAACGAAATATATATACATATTTGTGTTATGTACAAGGGTAATAAATTCTTAATCGCGATGATTCTGTAAATATTTAATAGACAACAGATGTTGACGCAGATTGATACATTAATAAAGCAAATCTCCGCCCTCGTCGACATGTTATTACTAATTTTTAAGAATATTGTTAATGAAATGCATATTGAATAAAACATATTCATTTGGAGTCGTAAATAAATATTTTCCCTTTTGCTTACGCCAATCAAAACAATGTCGTCCACGTCTTATATGCGTTCCAACATATTTTTGCTGAAACTTTCGCGACTTTACAAATTGAATCAATCATCTAGTACGCTGAAAAAAATAATGCATTACTCCATTCGAATAATTTACAGCACATTTCTCCTGCTTTTCTCGATTAGTTTCGCTTTGGATATTAAAACCAAAGGGCCACTGCAGTTTACTACAACTGCACTGAGTTACGTATTTTTCTGTAAGTAAACTTATATTAACGTTATTAATTAGTAAATGTGCTCAATAAAAAACTCTTTATCAGGTGTAACTAACTCTAACCGTCACACAGAGAAATATTTACTACAGTATTTACAATTACGAGACAGGAAAACTGATCTTGAAAATGAATATTTTTTTTATGTATGAAACCAGCACTGGTTTAGAAGAAAAATCTATGGACGAGTACTTAAAGATTTCGAAGAAACTAACTTATGGGTGGTTATTTTATGGTGATTTGGCCTCTATAGTATTTGGGCTTGCACCTCTATTTTACACCAATCAACACAACAGGTTTATAATATTCATTTCTTTGATGTTTGCAGTATAGTTTGATGAAGCCATTCGAATACAATTATCCAAATGTTCATCTGTAAGTCAAATAGGTTGAACTAAATAACGCTTTTACTTTCAACGCAACACGACATAGAACTGAATATTTTTCTTTACTTACTACAGGCCAGATAAATGTTGTACCTGAGACTAATGGTTTTAAGGCTAAATCATTTTGAAACTTCCATTTCTGTTGCAGAGATGTCTTCGTCAAAGTTCTGCATAACACAAGTTGCAAACAGTTGGAAATCAATTTCCATGAAAGGTGAAACAACAAATTGCGCCACTAAAGCCATTTCATTGAAATCTTTAAAACGATTTTTGAAGTTTTTCTTCAACTTAGAAACTATTTCTACATGACATTTACTGTCATAGGGTTCTAAAGGATTTCGAGATATCTTTCTGAAAGTATAGGAAAATGCCTGGTCACGGTTGATTAGGTTTTGTTTCCAAAACTCAAGCTTTTAGATAAATGGCCGCGTTCACCAGAAGTAATTGATTGCAAGCGGTTGGCCAACTGTTAGTAATTTTTCTGATGAACGGTTGTTTATATTGCAAACATGTTTGGTGTATGATTGCTATCAGACGCCATTTTTGTAAGCGTAAAATTTTAACGCTGGATTAGCGCTGCCAGCAGCAAACGTGTTGAAAACGTCACGAAAACGTCAAACGTAAGAACGTCATCATGGAAAATACACGGTCTTATTTATATAATAATCTAATTTATAACATAACTGAAACAGAATATATGCATAAATTATTAGAAGGTAACACGTTGTGTATAGATAAGCTTTTTAAGTTCGTATGTTAAGTATGTTACCTGAAATGTTTGTCGAGACATCCTGAAATGTTCCTTGAATTGTACATCTGTATAGTTTGGAACGATTAATTCATAATAATTTAAATTTCGTACTTTCCTATCACGTTGAATATTTTCATTATAAACAGGTTCTGCTAAATCTAAATCTAACATTTTCTTCAAATAATAATATATTTTGTATTAAATCCATATTTTATAAGAATTAATATTAATTGAACGCGGCTCAAAGGATTTCTTTTTCTCTTTCGTACTCTCAACTCATGTCTCAAATGAGTGACGTTAGTTTTTACTTCCGCTTGACATTTGCGCAAGCGTAAACAAATCACAAATCGAAGTAATCGTTCACCAGACATGCAGCAGCAATCGCAAACGCATCACAAAGTGATTTGTTCTGGTGAACGCGGCCAATTGTGTTTATATCAGAAATCATTTCCGCTGGTTCTTTGTCCCTCCCCTGAAGCTGTAAATTAAGTTCATTTAATTTTTCGATAATGTCCACAAGAAAACCAAAATCTTTAAGCCAGATTGAATTTTTCAGTTCAGGGAACGGTTCATTGCCTTGTTTGAAAAATGGAACTATGGCAGATAGGACATAATAATAATGCAGTGGTGACAGCGAAATTGTGGAAAACTTTCATCTTTACGGCATAACGCCACAGACCCTTATCACAACCCACCTTAGCTGGAGCGCCATCGGTAGTTAAGCCTACCATTTTTAATATGACTGATACGCCTATGTCTTTTCTACAAGTTTTGTTTTAACCCTGTACTTTTCTTGGTGCCTTTGTCATCACTCTAACGTACCCCCCCCCCCCATATCATGTTAACTGTTTTCTTTCTATTTCAACATTTGAACTTGTATGGTGTCCTCAAAATTATGTTCAATAAAAAAGGTGTACTTAGTCGGTGAAAGGACAAAACGATGGTTAAATTAGTTTATTTGTTCATTGAGCTGACAGTTTCAGTTGAGTTTCCAACCTTCTTCAAAGCCTCTAAACATTAAATCTGAGTTGAAACATGACCTCCCCAAAGGGTACTAGTTAGGTAGTACTAGTTTAAATAAAATAAAACAAATGAATGTATAAAAGAAAGTTTAGATTCAAATTTAAATATTTGCATTCCTGAAATTTGAATTTTTATTCCATATTATCAATTATTATTGTGAATATAATTGTTAATACAATTGTTGTTACTAAAATAAATGAATGAATGAATGAAGAACTAGGTTCGCCCGTTAATAAGTAAAGAAATTGTCAGCGATGAATTGCAGATGCAATAAACCGTTTCGTATTCATATTTTTAACTTAAATCTAATAGATACTTTTCATTTTTTAAAGTTAAGTTAATATTTTAAATAACCTGAAATTCTCACATGATTTAATGCTTATTGGCAATTCATAGTAAATTTTGAGGTACTTTTCAAACATTAAGGTTATGTTAAGGAAAGCACCATGCCGTCTGTTTCAGATAAAAAAAAATGGTTATTTACCGTGTTATGCTTTTCGCGATCATTTCAAACCCAGAAGTCATTGAAATAAGAGAACTTTGAATTCGTTGCAGTTCAAGCTGTCAAAATAATTTAATTATTTACCTAAGTGATACCAACCGCTGAGCAAGAAATTCCTGTAGGAAGTGCCGGAGGATCCGAACTGCGCTCGGTTCAATTCATAACTCGGACGACCTTCAAAGGTCGCGTCGCTGATTGGCTTACCTATAATAGTTCCTAGAACTGGCGGACATTGTGAATGACTTATAGTATTTTGGCGCTGTGACGTCACACGGAATCCCCTTTTGTAGTAAAATCTTTATACGGGTGAATTTGTTGGAATTTGTCAGATTAGGGGATTGAAATGTTGCACAAGCATTATGAGAACATACAGAAAAATTTTGGCAAGGGAAAAAAAATTCTGCCAGGGCCTCTAAAAATAGTTTTTAATTATTGATTTTTTTTTAATAGCGTCCATCGACGCAATGCAAAATTAATTCGATTAAAAATGAAAACAAAAGAGAATCGCAACAAACGAAACGCGAATAATAAATTTAACAAAAACGCAAAAGAGAATCAAAACAAACGAATTGCGAATAATCAATTGAAAAAAAAAAGAAAAAATGTTGACGATTTTTCGATGAAGCGTTGAAAATTCATGTTGTCGTAGAATTATCGATCGTCTTTTGTTTTTCATTCTTTTTTTTCGCCTTTCTATGTTGTTTGTTCCAGTTTGTTTTGCATCGAATTATTTTTTCGTATTTCACCGATGCTTCCACCACTTCCTTTGTTTTCTTGTCACACATTCATTTTCATATGTTGTGTCGAAGAATTATAGATCTTTTGATATTTTTCTTCTTCCTCTTCGCATTTCATTGCTTTTTATTTCAGTTTTCTTATTGGTGATTTATTGCAACGCATTTCGTTTGCGTTATTCGCAATCTTAATCGTTTAGGATTTTTTAATACACAATCCTCTCCGGAGAATCGACAACCTTTTTTGTTTTTGGTTAATTTTATGCTTCGTGTTGTTTGTTTTTGTTCTTTTTTCTTTTAATTTCTTGTTACAAATTTGATTTTTACAACAGTTTGCCGGAGAATAATTAATTCAATAGAGGTCACATTATTAAGTATTATTGGAAAAAAAACACACCGACACTTATCATCCCTTAATTTATGATTGTATTACTTTATTACAATCAGACTATTCACACAACATTCCGAAATATAGTGCAGATTAAAATATGAAAACAATGACTATCGAAATAAGTGAAATGCGATTAATAAAATAAAGAAAAAAGCAAAAAATATCTACGTTTTTTCGGTGAAGCGTTAAATAAATAATGTTAGACGAAAATATTCTCTTGTTTCGGTTAATTGATTAGTTTTTTTTTTATGACATGGAGTTTACTTTTTATTTTCTATCAATTTTATGTTTTTTTCAAACATTTCGCAGGAAAATCCACCGTTTTTCGTTTTTTTTTTTACCAAATTTGTCCTACCACATTGTCGTTTTGTTTTCTTTTGTTTCCATTTTTTAGTGTTTTCTCAGATAAAATAATATTTTTGAAATGAGAAAACAACTCCTGACCAGTAGTATATCCTTTCAGGATAAACTTCAAAAGATCTTCTTTTATCATAAAATCACTAAAAATCATCGTCACAAACACGGGAGTCTGGGAAGTGTCAATCACATCAGTTGATTCATCCAGTTGCAGTGAAAAATAAACACAGTTATCTAAGTCAGTTCTTAAATGTACAAAAATATCGTTGTTCATAACTTCTACTGGCCTCATTACTGTATTAGCAGAAAGTTGCAGAGATTTTATAGCTGAAACTATCTCGTCTTTATTTCTAAAGTTGGTAAATAACGAATCTCGAGCTTCTAAAAATGCCTGTTTTATTATTTCCCCATCTTCATAAGGTTTCTTCTTTTGTGCAATTATTTGGGACACACGGTATGATGCTTTTGATGATTTTTGTCGACTGTTTTTAAAAAATATTGACTGTCGTCCAATTAATTGATTTTTTAATTGTTTCAATTTTTCCTTTCTGATGCCAGAATGTAATGGAAATGATTTTTCAAAATTCGAATGTACAGTTTTATGATGCCTCTCAATATTCCCTTTTTTGGCAACGGAAACAGAAGTATTACACAACAAACATACATTTTTGTCTTTAACTTCTGTGAAGAAATATTGTTCTTCCCAATCCGAATGGAAATGGTATGTTTTCACCTTCTTAGTACTGCTTGCCATAATATTTTTCACTGCTCTCTACTTCGCTACGGACCTAACTCCTGGACGTAGATTACGTGATGTTCGGTTTTAAACTGAGTACAATGTCGCCGCTCAATGCGTATTTATCCCATTCAAAGCAAACCAGATCGTTCTCGAATACTAGAGCGCTGCGGTTCTAGCCGACTCTAGCATCGTGACATTGGCTGCAGATCGCTCACCGCAGTGTTGCCATTGTTTGTGTTTATTATGAGAATTTGTGAAATTTATGGAGGCTTCTATGATTTATGTTGTGAGCTACCAGAATTGCCTTTGCGAGCTACCGGTAGCTCACGATCGACGGGTTGACGACCACTGCAATAGACTGAGACCTTACCCCCACGTTCACTTTAATTAACTTTCGTTCTCCTTTGTACTGACCATCGTGCAAACAGCTACGTTACATAAATCTCTTTACTGATGGTATATTTGTTTTATTATTCAATGAGAAGTTAAGCGTTTAACGTACATAAATAAATCGGTACATACATAATTCGATTTGACCAAAAAAAAAACAAATACTTCAAAGAAAGTTAATCTAATTAATATAATTGTTACTTATTGATCACAGTTATTCTTTTCAAATTTCGTTAAGTGTTTCATGGCAAGGAAAGTCATGGCACCCGTAAAGTATATGCATTACTGTATTTTGTTACTACAATATGGAGGGCAAGTAACATCTAAAAACGCAGAAAAAACTGCTTGGAAGAAACTCCAAATCTTTTGGAAGATTTCGACTCAATTATGTTTGTTTCTTCTTGTTATTTCTTCCGGTGCTGCTATATATAAAGAGGGCATTTTTGAATTTAATTCAATTGGGTTGAATTACGTTCACATAGGTAAGATATATAACATTACATGTTTGATAATTTTAATCGGATTCTAAGCATTTTTATTTTAGGATGTATGATGTGGGCGATATGTAAAAACATATACTTTAAAATGTACGAGAAACAATGCGAAAATATTATATTAAAAATAAATAGCTTTTTTAAATACACTACAAATACATCTGTAGAAGATATTTGCATGAAGAAATGCATAAATACTACAGATAAATTGGTGCTGGTATGGTCTGTTGGCATAATAATAATCGTATTAGCGGCTAATGTAATTCCATTTTTTTCAAGAACACGGTAAGGAACGCATATTGAATTTTTGTTTCGCACAGAAATAAAATGATAGTGTAATTATAGGACGTTGATCATATCAATATTGGTTCCGTATGATTGGACAATTTCACTATATTATGAAATGACTTTTTTGACTGAGTCAGTCGTCATATGGTCCATTATTATTCAGTGGATACCAACTGAGATGTTTTTTGTTTGTGTTGTTCTACTAACCTCCGAACAATTTAAGTTATTGGGTAAGAAATGATTGCATATAGTAGACGGTTAAAAAGTAATGATTTCTTTGGTGGATATGGGATTACCTTTTCTTTTTATCTGTCCACGAATAAACCTGACGCTTTAAAACTCTTCTGAAATTTTTCATTTATCGAACGCTAAATTGCTTTTATTTTGCTAAAACTACACTAACATTGCTTCATTAGGGTGTGAACAACAAAGAATGTATTATATTTAATTAATAAGAATCCAATGAACTCACGTATTTCAGGTTGGGAAATTAAACACTTATTCTATACTAATTTAATAAGAAATAATGTATCAAAAGAAATGGTACTTCTGTACAGAGAATTTGTTACTTGCAATGGAAAGACAAGCTACAGGTCAGTAAGCTTTAAATTATAATATATTTTATTACTAATACACTTAATATATGTAAATTAAATTTACAAAACAATAAAATAAAATTCAAACTTATACTAGGATAAAACTTTTTTTCGATTTATGAACTAGTTTTTATGTATTTCAGAAGTCTCAAAGATAAAATCAATTTTAACAAACTACATATGATAATTGAATCAGAGAAGTTTCAAGAAGATATGATGAAAAACATAAAGCAATTAATTGAGTTTCATCAGTCGTTGCTTTTATTTTGCGCTGACATTGAGGACTTTTTTTCACCAACAATGCTGATGCTTGTTACACTCACAGCATTCATGTTAATTCATTTGAACGTCGTTATTATGAATGTAGGTAAAAATTCTAAATCAAATTAATGAAACTTATAAATATTTGTACAGACCAACAGTTTGGAGATATTGATCCCATACTCTCCTGCTTGCTTCTACCTGTATTTGCAAGTCTTCATTTCGTCTTACATCGGAAATTTGTATACGACTCAGGTCTAATTTTTATTCTTTTAAAAATATTTTTAATGTTAATGTTGTTACAGTACGAAAAACTCCAAGCGGATTTGTACGATTCACTTTGGTACAACTGCAGCAACAAATACAAAACGATCATGAAATTTTTGCTTCAGAAATTTTCGTCGCCAGTTACATTTAGAGTTGGAAAATTTTCGAGTTTGAATCTCAAGTTATTCTTATCGGTGAGTATTTCCGAAGGATTAACAACTGAACTCTATGTTATTATAGTTTTTCATAACGAAAAGTATTAATAATTGGAGATCAAACTGAAAGACTATAAAAAGGAAGTTATTATTTTTACATGTTCTAAGGCAATTGTGCTATTTGTAGGTAGTTAAAACTATAATCTCTTATTGCATGGTGGTTTTCCAATTAACGCAACGAAATTAAATTTGCAATAAATCAGAAGCATTTAAACTCAGCCCTTGAATTCCTATATACAAGTAAATTATTATATTTCATGTAGCTATTGTTTGTGAAATAAATAATTCTAATTACTGGAACAATTACTTTATTATTACCAATGCCTATACCCTATAAATTGCCACTCCGAGGGTTGATTTCAATTTTAATATTTTTTTTACAATAGCAGCCTGATGAAGATGTAGCTAAACTAAAGTTTAAAACAAATTAGGAAGTAGCTTTATTTCAACTTTACAATAATAAAGTTAAAGGTGTACGATATATATTTGTTTGTTTTATTATTAAGTAAGAACGTTAGCGTTTGCATAAATAAATTAATATATCGACCAAAAAGAAAAACAAATAAGACTTCAAAGAAAGTTAATCTTATTAAATATAAATGTCATTGATCAGAATTGGATTACCTCATTCATTAATTGGCATGGCAACTAGAGTCATGGTATTCATAAAATACCTAAGTTACAGTATTTTATTACTTCAGTATGGGGGGGGGGCAAATAACGTTCAACAAAAGCGCAGAAAAGGCTACTTGAAGAAACTCCAAATTTCTTGGAAGATTTATCTCAATTTTGTTTGTACAGGATTTTCAAAAATGTGTACTGTGCATATTAAAAATGCCGTCACGAGTAAAAGTGGCCTCATCTGTGATCATATTTTGAAAAAAATTTGGCTGTTCTCCATGTTGTTCCAGTAACCACGCGCAAAAGTTACGCCGACGTTCGGAATCTTCGTAACTTTTGTACGCGCTGAACATGGTAGGGATGCAAACCCTATTCATGTAACGTCTTCCAGACAACCTTAGCTGACACTTATTTTGGAAATACAGTGTATACTACACATCTCTCCAAGAAATTTGCATGAAGAAATGGCACAGACAAGCTGGTATTCATATGGTTTGCTTGCATAATAATAATTGCACTGGCTGCTAATATTGGATTCTGGATTGTGGATTTGGTAAGGGAGGTGAATAAGAATTCACATGTACTTAGACCACAATTGGGCCCATTGTACTACACCCATGTTCAGCAATGTTTGACTGTCAGCGTTCTTCGAGCCATCCCACTCTTTCGATGAAGCCAAGAACGTCCAACAGAGAAGCTCTGCGAATTCCAGCCATATCAGTCCAGAACTCCCCTAACATGGGACCTCTCATCGAGGCAAGTGCAGGGCGATCACAGAGGATATACTCGTTCTTCCTCTAAGTTACAACCTCTACAAATTGGGCTGTCTCCTAAACCAATGCGATGCATATGTTTGTTTAATCCTGAAAGTATTCCTACGAGTAGACGTAGTCTTCTTCTAGGTAGTTGCATACAGAATCGTGTCAGCAAGAGGGCCGTTATAGCATTTTTCGTTTGGTGACACTAGGTTTACCCAGATGTTCTAGTATGCCGTGGACATTTGAGTGTTATTCCTGAGGATATTTTGTTGCTGTTTAGAGCCAAGAGTGCCGCCTTGCTATCGCTAGCTATCCTAACGATTTTATTCTGGAAGAGATGGCACCTAAGGCTGCAGGCAAAAAAAGTGTGGAATAATAAAGGTCTCGGAGGTAGACACCACCTCATCCTGGAGGAGGCTCTACAAGAAACTTCTCCTTTTGGGGCGATGGACGACTCCCTCGCACCTACATATATGTTCAAGAAGCACTTCAATGTTTTCTGAAGATGCACCTAAATCCGATATATCCATCTTCACTGATGGATCTAAGACTTTGGAAGGAACAGACACAGGAATTTTCTCCGACGACCTAGACTTTCACATGAGCATAGCACCTAGCCAACTGACAATTGTTTTTCAAGCAGAACTAGTTGCCATTATAGAAGGTGCAAGAGAAATTCTGGCTGCTAGTATATTTCTATTTCTTTCAAGAACACGGTAAGATTTTAACCAATATTCTACATATTTTGTAGAAAAAAATATAATAATAGACTTTTTTGTAATTATAGATCGTTTATCATGTCAATATTGGGTCCGTACGACTGGAGAGTTTCACCATATTGTGAATTGACTATTTTCACTGAATCAGCAGTTAGGTGGTTCATTGTTATTCAATGGATACCAACCGAAATGCTTTTTGTGTGTGTTGTTCTAGTAACTGCCGAACATTTCAGTTATTGGGTAAGGAATATGATTGAATATTTTACTAAGACATCAGAAATAATAAATGAAAAATAGGCAATTCCATATTAATTTCATTAATTAAAACCATTAGGTCGCGTAACCATCAAAACATATGCCTCCCCAAACACTGATCCTCCGTGGTTGATGACTTTAATTTTCATTAGATCGTTGTCGTCTTTCTCTTCATATCAATGTTCAGCCATCACACGTGTGTAAACGAAATCTCGATTCGTCGGTAAAGATGAAATGCCTCCAATTTTGAAAATTTCAATGATAATGTGGTTGTGTAGAACGTCTTCTTGCGCGCAACCTTCTTCTGACAGTTTGACAAGAAATTACTCTTCCAGTAGCTTACCGGAAGAAGACGAGAACGTTCCATTTCTTGTTAGTCAGGACTATCAAATGGTCGTGGGCATGGGTTGTAGTTCGTCCTCCGCCATGGATGTACGCAGGACAGGAGACCAGACCAGTTGCTAAGTAGCAATTCCATATTCCATATATTGCGACACATTCAGCCGGATAGCGATTTCTTCTTGAGGTAAACCTTCACCGATCTAACACATGGAAATATTAAAAATAAGAGTAGTGACTTCGTACAAACATTTCTATTTCCTTAATTTGCTAACATTTTGAAGCCATATACCTACCTTTTTTAGCTAAAGCAATAACAGAACAAAGCCATACGGAATCTTGCAAAAAATATTCACTATAAAACAGTATTAATAGACAGTTAATATTAAGATAATACTTTTCATACTTTCGGTTAATGATTTTTTTTTATGTATTTCAGATGTCAGAAAGATAAAATCAATTTCAACAAACTAACAGTTTCAACAAGATATAATATATAATGAAAAACTTAAAACAACTAATCGAGTTTCATCAGTCGTTGCTTTTATTTTGCGCGGACATTGAAGACTTTTTCTCTCCGAGGATGCTGATGTTTGTTCCACTTACAGCATCCATTTTGATTCCTTTGAGCATCGTTATTATGACCGTAAGTAAAAGATGCAACTTATTTAACCATATAAATATTTCTGCAGGCCAACAGCTTGGAGGTATTGATTCCCTATTTCCCTACATGCTTTTACCTATATTTTCAAATTTTCTTTTCGTGTTACATCGGAAATCTGTACACAATAGAGGTGAATGTCCCTGACCTTCATTCTCTGAACATGTTCAATTTGTTGCTATTACAGTATGAAAAACTCCAAGGGAATTTGTATGAACCACCTTGGTACAACTGTCGCAACAAGTACAAAACGACCATGAAGATTTTACTTCAGAAACTTTCCGTGCCAGTTACTTTTAGGATTGAAAATTTTACGAGCTTGAATCTCAACTTGTGAGTGTTACGAAGACCTAACAAGGAATGTCATTGAAGATTGAAGCAAAGCTTCCTTTTTCTGAACTGACCCTGTAATAATATCATATTATCGTTTCTACTTAATAAAAATAATTGTATTATTTGATTGTAGATAGTTGGATCTGTAAGTTTCTATTGCATGGTGGCTTATCGAGTAACGCGACGTAATTAAATTTGCAGTAAGCAGAAGATTTCAATCCCCAACTACTTATTTACTTAAATACAAACGCATTCAACTTAGAATGTTCACAGTCATATTGTAGAATAAATATTCTTCATGACGACAAGAATTTTTTTATTCCCCTAAAAATCCCCAACTTCTAACTTCAAGTTATACAGTTGAGGTAGCTCGGATCTAAGTAATGTTACAATCCTTCTTGGAAAGTATTTTTTTTTTCAGACAGTCTTTAATGATCATATTATACGTACATACCTTATAATTCCACAGGCAATCAATTCTGAATCGTAATAACCCCGCAAATATTTAATAAGTAACAGATGTTGACGCAGACGAATTTATTATTAAGAGAAATCTCATCAACATGTTATTACTAATGTTTAAAAATATTGTTACACACTATATGTATATTCACGTCCGATATCAATAAGTACAGTAGCACACAAGACAATGACTTCTATCCTTTATATGCGTTCCAATGTATTTCTGCTAAAAATTCCGAGACTTTACAGATTAAATAGTTCATCCGTTAAATGGAAATTATTACATTACTTTGTCAGAACGTTTTGCATTCTCTTTTTATCGTTCTTTTTAACTGGTTTCGCCATGGATATCAAATCCAAAGGGCCATTGCAGTTTACCGCAACGTCACTGAGTTATGGATTTTTCGGTGAATATCCAAAATCACCGCCGTTTTCTGATTAATAAAAGTCGTTTCAGGTGTGACTTTCACCGTCGTACAGAGGCTCATTTACTATTGCCTCAATGACAATAAAACCGAAAGACTAGTTTTGAAAATGAATAATTTGTTTATGCGTGTCACCAGTACTGGTTTAGAAGAAAAATCTATGGAGGGGTATTTGAAAAATTCGAAGAAACTGACATATGGGTGGATGATTTATGGTGTAGGGGCTAGTGTGGTGTTTGCACTTGCGCCATTAATTTACGTCAATGAAAACAATAGGTAACAATCAAGTCTAAACGCACTGTATTGTAAGCAGACCATTAAAGATACAAAACGTTGTTGTGCGTTAGAACTAGGTGACTTATTTGGTCTTCTTGTGTTCGCTGGTCTATTACTATTTATATTATTCAACTAGTTGCCGCGTTTTCATGCCAAGCGATCACATTTCTTGGTCTGCTATTTCTTCCTTGATAAGCCCTTGTGTTTCTGTTGTTGCTCATACCTCCTTCATACCACGATCCCTTGAGCTTTCCTTTTTTTGTTTTCCCGAAGGGATGTCCACCTCAAGGTACTCAAGCGGCATCTATAATTATCCATCCTGAATCATTTCGAACTTCTTCTTCGCTTCTATCTGTCACTGTCTCTTGTACATATTTTCTCGTTCTTAAAAAGGTATAATCTGAGAGCTCCCGATTTTCTGAAATAGTCAAATTTCCACTGTATATATTTTCTTCCTGAGTTCTGCGTTTATTGTCTAAATTTCAGACGATTTTGGGAAGGCAATTTCTATCTGTTTCTTAGTTCCACTCCTAATATCCTTTCCCTGAATTAGAACGAGTTTAAACATGTGAGACATTTGGTTGTATGTTATTATTATGTATTTTAGAGTTTTGCCAATGCCCATGTGGCTTCCTTATGATTGGAAATCTTCCCCGAAATACGAAATGACCTACTTCGCCCAAGTAATTTCCCTCGTGATAATGCCTTTAATACATGGAGGCACCGACATGTTTCTTGCTGCCATAATATTATTAACCTCTAAGCAATTTGAATTACTGGGTAAGACTCGTGTAATAATTTTTCTCCTTAGTTATGAAAATACGATGCACCCTTAATTTCAGGTTGGGAATTAAAAAACTCAGTATACTCTTGTTTATTGGAAAATGAAGTATCGAGGGAAATTGTACTTAAATTTCGGGAAAAGTTCAACGGTTACAAACCTACCAAGTCGAAGTAAATGAAAACTTACACACTTAAAACTAGATTCATTAATTTAATTTAATTTTAGGGATAGTAATGGTCTGGATTTTAGTACAGTCTATGCTATATGTGACTCTGATCAATTCAGTAAAAGTATACTGAAGCGCATTAACAAACTGATTCAGTTTCATCAGGCATTACTGTCGTTCTGCGCTGATTTGGAAGAATTTTTTTCCCCATTAATGTTGGCCTTCTATCTGACCATCATGGCCGTTGCAGTATTCCTAAACTTTGTAGTTATTGCGGTATATGCGATTTTTCAAATTGATTATAAACTTAAACTATAACTCTACATATGTGTTGTGTTCTAACCACGAATTCTGACCAATTGCTAACCGTTCAAAACTTGCACTTCTCATTACTTCGTAGGCCAACTGATTCGAACGGTTCTGAACTGGTCAGAACCTGCGATTCGAACAAACCTATACTATTCTAAAACTCTTACACGTTTTACAATCTTTTACAGTCAAAAGACCTGTCTTTGTCATTTTCGTGTGTGCCTCTGAGCATAGCTGCTTACTTGGAAATATTTTTCCCATGTTTCATGGCAAATATCTTATCGACTCAGGTACACAACAAACGAGACAATGTAAAAGAGAAAATTTGCCGCTTTGGTTTAATTTAATTTAAGGCACAACAACTTCGAGCGGATCTGTATGAGTTGCCATGGTACATATGCAACAAGGAATGTAGAGTTAAAGTGGAATTTCTTCTGCATAAAATGCAAATGCCCACCACGCTTACGGTGGGGAAATTTTCTAATTTGGACCTCTCCCTATTTCTATGGGTAAAAGAATCAAAATTTGGTTGATCACTCCCGATTGTCAAGTCATAGTGTTTACCTAAAGTATTTTGTTTTCAGAGTGTCAAAACTCTCAACTCCTATAGCATTGTGATGTACCAGCTTATTCAACAACAAAGGTAAAACACTGAAGCGACCGCGGTCACAAATTTTATATATGTATAAACATTCAATAAACACACTGTATATTAATTTGATTATTTCGTAAGAAAGGTTTCGTAAGACTTACATAAATAAATCAAGCGATTTTGTTTCGCTCAAAAGAAAAACTAAACTTATTAAATATAATTACCGTTGAACATAATAAAACTGTCTGACCCTTTCCAAGTTTCGTTAATTACTTGGCAATGGCAAGTTGAATCATGACTTCCGTGAAATATTTACGTTACTGTATTTTGCTTCTTGAAATTGGGGGTCAAATAAAATTCAAAAACGCAGAAAAATCTCCGTGGAGGAAGTTGCATCGTATTTGGATGATCACGACTCAGTTATGTTCGTTTCTTTTTCTTATTTCTTCCGGTGCTGTTATTTGTAAGAAAGGTATTTTTGACTTTAACTCAATCGCTTTGAATTATGTCAACATAGGTAAGTCAATAACTGTGCTTGATCATTTCGTAAGCCAAAAATATGCTGGTTTTAGGAAGCGTCATATGGACGATGTCCAAAACCAAATACTTTAAAATATATGAAAACCAATGCAAATACATTATTTTAAAAATGAGTAGTATTTTTAAGCACACAACGAATACTTCTCTCGAAGAAATCTGCATGAAAAAATGTATAAACACCACAAATAAGCTGGTGGTAATATGGTTCATTTGCGCAATATTACTGTCACTGGTTGCTAATATATTGCCTCTTTTTTCAAGGACAAGGTAAGAAATGTGACTTTTCGTAATTAATGGCAATCAAAACAGTTTCTTTTTGTTATAATAGAGCATTACCAATGCCAGTATTGGTGCCATTTGACTGGACAGTGTCACCATATTATGAATTGACTTTTTTTATTGAGTCGCTGGTGTTATGGTCAGTTGTTCTCCAGGTAATACCAACTGAAATATTTTTCGTATGCGTCGTTCTACTAACCACCGAACAATTTAAATTGTTGGGTAAGTAAAATGAGTCTGGAGCAACTTCAAAATCGTAAATCTGAATCTAAACTTCCTTTTGAATCCATGAAATCTACATTTGTATTTACTTTACTAAAAACCTTCAAGTTAGTTTGGCCAACTTTTCATTTCATTTTGATAGACTTCATTAAGATTATTTCATTATGTAAACTTCAAATTTATAAAAATTAATTATAATTGTGTAACCCTTTTTTGAATTTCTAAAATCCCAAAACACAAGAACAATGATAAAAATATGAAAATCTTTTGCAAATTATAGAAGGAAGCGATTGCATTCTCTAGTAAAACCACAAAAGTGACATTTTTAAAATATTTGTTTGATGTTACTAAGATTTTAGAAATTCAAAAAAGGGGTAAGTTTTTCTAAATTTTTCAATAAACCAAAATTTTTTTTGAGGTACAGAGTTCTGATGAAGCCCAATAAGGCCGAAATACATGTATAAACTCTTTCCTAACACTTTCTATACTGCCAGTTACACAATTATAATTAATTTTCATAATTTTCATCTGGTAAGAAAACTTGATTTCAAATTTATAATCTAACCAATATAGTTGAATAGTTTGGGATTTTGAAGGTACCCTGAGAAGCAATTTACGACTTTCTTAGGGTAAACACACCAATTGTTGGTACTCCTCCCAGTGGGCATGCGGTACTTAAATCGATAGTTTTTAAGTTATGATATTTCTCGATTAATTGGTTTTTTGCTTATACATACAGCCTGTTTCAATTAAGATGCCCCAATCTCGGTATGACAGTAGATATCGTAAAAAGAAATAAAAGTTTTCTATAATTTTTTTTAATCGAATAAATTTTGAAAAAAGAAGGGAGAGGAGAATCGTATATTTTTTAAACGTACAATAGATGAGGACAAACAGAATTCTTAACCTGCCTTAACCTTCGTTCAAAGAATCGGTTTATTGCTTTATTGTCCCATAAGATATCGCGCCTCAGATGATATTATGAAATACATTTAGTCCGTTTTTATTAACGTTGTAGTAAGGAGCGAAGCACAATTTCAATTAATTTGGTATAGTTTATGCTTTTCGTTTTTAAGTTTATTAGTGTATGTAAGTGTGTTTGTGTATGTGTTGGTGTGTTTGCGATGAGCAATTTCACGTTTCGAGAATCCGCAGATATGCATTTATTATATGGGGAACGTCGGAGAAACGCGCGATTGACAGCACGTCTGTACGCGGAACGGTTTCCTAATCATAAACGACATCCGCATTAAGCTACGTTTATCAGAGTAGCTAAGAGACTTCGCCACGCAGGCTCTCTTTTACCTAAACAAGGAGTCAGGGGCGCGGTGAGGCCACCTCACATTGCAAACGTAGAAGAAGAGCTTGTCACTATGATTGAGAATGACCCCAACATAAGCACACGGGAGGCTGCTCGACGTACAGGACTTGCAAATGCAACGGTGTGGCGCATATGGAGGGAGCAACAGCTTTATCCGTACCACTACCAACGTGTTCATGCTTTGGAGTCGCGAGATTATGGTGCTAAACTGCAATTTTGTAACTGGCTGGAGGAAGCCCATGTTAATGATACCAATTTTATGCGTCGTATTCTTGTCACGCATGAGACACTTTTTACACGCAATGAGGCAGTGAATTTTCATAATTACCATTTTTGGGCCATTGAAAACCCGCATGTAACCAGGAGACACAATTTTCAACGCTGTTTTACAATTAATGTGTGAACAAGAGTAATTGTAACCATTTAATAGGACCATTAATTTTACCTGATCGTATGAATGACGATGTATACCTCGAATCTTTGCAAAACTATGTGCCAACTTTGCTGGAAGATGTACCGCTAGCCACCAGAAGGGACATGTGGTTCATGAACGATGGGGCGCCACCACATTTTAGTGCTGTGGTTCGAAGATACCTAGATGAGCTTTTCTCTCACCGGTGGATTGGCCGTGGCGGTCCTGTAGCATGGCCACCGCGCTCTCCTGACGTGAATTCTCTTGATTTTCATGTATGAGGTTACATGAAGGAACTCGTTTATAATCAGCCCGTGGACACTGCATAAGAACTTCAAGGCCGAATTATTGAAGCTGCTGAACATATCAAGGAACGCAATGTGTGGAATCATGTATGGCATGCGTTGGATCGGCGGGTGGCTTTGTGTATTCAACTAGAAAGAGGCATATTTGAACACATGTTGTAAGGTAATTGCCGTTTTCGTAATTCGCGCGCTTTCGAATTTGTTTTCTACCTCATGTGACCAAGTTCAGTCTGATAGTTTGGTAAATAATTTGACAGAGCGGCGGAAGCACTAATTCTAGTTACTAATTGTCTCAATTTATTAATTGTACCGATTTTAGTCAATTGTTCAATTACTTAGTTGTGTACATCATATGATGTACACGTTGGATACAGGAATAAATAAAAACCCGTTACAAGCGTTAATTATCGTACATTATTAAGACTCGGCAAATTTTACGTAATTACCTTTAACACGTCTTGCGGTCAAGATCAAAATTAAAATCCTCTCATAAATTTACGTTAAATTTATTGCCTTCTTGCAGCCGTGTGCCATTCATAAATAAATTTAAATCGCTCGTTTTGTTTCACGGACGTAGAGATTTAAATCGCTACAGTATTTCTAAAAACATCGATTCCAATTAATGTAAATTTCAAGTTACTCCGATTGCAAAGTTGTATTAAAATATTTTGTTCCGAAAGTTTCCCCGAAGTTTGGTGCATCATCACTGAAACACCCTGCAGATGCAGTACGTAGATGTCATTTTCATCTCAATAGTACGGTTGCTTACTTTGCAGTTAGGGCTTTAATTAAGCTGCCTAGAATTGAGAATCCATTAATTCTAAAAGGGGTCAATACGAGGTGTTTACAGATTTATGCAATCAACTCGTTTCAGGTTGGGAAATTAAACACTTATTCTATACCACTTTAATAAGAAACAACATACCAAAAGACATGGTACTTCAATACAAAGACTTTACTGTTTGCAATGAGAAAGCAAAATGGAGGTCAGTAAATACTATTTACATGAATTAATTATATTATAGTGAGTATATAACATTATATAGGTGTTTCTAAACTTCTGTCTTTAATTAAAACTCTAAGTTCCTCAATTGACATAGCGAAATGCGCATTTCGTCGGTTTTTACTATCATGATAAACATATTTATTTCACGCATATTAAACTATTCGTTTAATAATTTATTAAAGAAATGGGGTAAACAATACCCTTAGTCATAATGTGCGTTATTAAACACAAACTTCTAAACTTTAAGCCAATAATCACAAAACTCCTGGTTGTCCTTCGAAACCAAGATTTTGAAATACGTAAGTTTCGAACCACTGCGTTCTTTATAATCAAACGACAACACGTGCAAAGTAATATTTTTATTATAAAATCAAGAGATTGGTCATATTTAATACGTACAAATAAAAATTGAAATCCATTCATAATGGCGCTACGAATTCAATTAGTTTGCTTTCAAATTTTACTTTGAATAAAATAAACATAAGCGTAAATTACACTACACTAGAAACTATTACCTAATAAGTAATTGTAATTGTCGTAAGAACGTCTGCACCTAGTCGACCGAAAACGAGGCACTTTTTCTTACGAACTTGACGTAGCTCAACATATACATCTCGGCGCATACGTTTATGGCTACATAATAAAAATCAATTCCACTCAGCCTTTGACTCAGCTAAGACATTTGAACCATTTAAATTACTTAAACAATTTTTGTAAAAATGAAAACTAATTTTTACCGAAGATACTATTTACATTTTTCCTATTGTTCAATTAAAGACACAGATTTAGAAACAGCCTGTAAAAATTTTATTAATTACACGTCTACTTGTGTTTTTAGAAGACTCAAAAATAAAATCAATTTTGACGTATTAAATGTTGTAATTGAATCAGAGCAGTTCCAAGAAGACATGAGGCTGAACATGAAACAACTTATTAAGTTTCATCAGTCGTTGCTTTTATTTTGCGCGAACATTGAAGATTTCTTTTCTCCAACGATACTTATGTTCGTCCCACTTATGGCCATCATTTTAATTAGTTTGAGCATCATAATCATGACTGTGGGTAAAACTTGAAATTAAAGACTGGAAATTTAATGAAGTAATTAAATATTTCAGGCAAAAAATTTAGAGGTATTGCTTCCCTATTTTGCTGTATGTATCTATTTGTATTTTCAAATGTTTCTTTCGTGCTACATCGGAAATTTTTACTCGTCTGAGGTAAATATGAAACTTAGATATAGAATATTATTTGCAATTAATAAATTTGTTGATTTAGTATGAAAAGCTCCAAGCAGATTTATATGAATTACCTTGGTACAATTGCAGTAACAAAGACAAAATGACCATCAAGTTTTTGCTCCAAAAATTGTCCAAGCCGGTTACTTTCAGGGTTGGAAAATTTTCGAACTTGAATCTCGACTTATTCTTGTCGGTGAGTATTATGAGGGTTGATGTCGAATTTTCTTTTAATAAACACTATATTGAAATTAACTGTATAAGAAAACATTTTTGTAATGGCGTTATTTTAAAGATTGAAACAAAACAAACTTTTTTCTACTTGTTAAGACTAATTGTATTATTTGTTTGTAGGTAGTTAAGACCATAATCTCTTATTGCACCGTGGTTTATCGATTAACACAGCGCAATATGCAGTAAAATATAAGACGTTTTAATCCAGAATAATCAGTACTCACTTTTTTGTATAAAAATGTTTAATGTATTATATTTATTATTAAATAAATGTTTCATCGTTCGCACAGACCTTTTTTCCTCAATTTTAAACACATTATGCAAGTTTTCATTCATTTTTCAACAAATATTAATTAATTAATGATAATAATATCTAGAACCAGCAACTGATATTAATAATGTTTTTGAGATTCGTACTTCTGAATACCATTTAACAAACTCTTAAAAATAATAAATGATGAATAATGCTGAGTTTTATACAGGATAAGAAAAATGTTTAAAAATTCTTTGAGAAAATTTATAATTAATTAAAAATGAACACAAGAAGCCCGTTACACCAATGTGTATGGAGTTCGTCGCAATCGCAATATAGTGTTTTCGTACGTTTTATTGTGTTTATTGTCCACGTCGCCGTGCTTCCTATTACACCATCTCCCGATGTCTCTTATGAAGGTCTTCGCCCATCCATCGTAAGCATTCCATGCGGTCTGCCACTTCTCTATGAGAGGAACGGTGCTCGGTCGAGTGCCCGTTCTCTTGGCCAAGTATTTCTGCTCTTTTTCCTCCACCTTCGGCTTTATAGACAGGACGGCTGCTATCGCTAGTACAGCCGTGGTAGGAACCGTTTTGTAGGCTGATGTGATGCGGATTGCCATCTTTTTGTTTATGGTTTCCAACATCCCCTCATAGTGTTTGAATTTCATAGCAGGCGCCCAAATGGGCGCGGCGTATAACACGATCGAAGCAATCACTCCCGCCAGAACTCTTCGCCTTTTCGGTCTGGAACCGCCGAGGTTCGGCATGGGTCTCGCTAACGCCATCTGTGTTCTCGCATGTCCTTTTCACACGGGTAGTCATCCTCAGACCTCTGTCCAGATATACTCCAAAGTACTTTATCGAGTCCCTCGAAGCTATGACTGTGTTCGGGACATTTAGTGTAATGTCTTGGACCCGCGAGGATCATCACCTTGGCCGTAGCCAATTCCAGATCCACGAGCCATTGTTTGGTCCTCGACCAAGATTGCCAAGTCGTCTGCGTAGGCAATCAAGGTCACGCCCTGCCCCAGATCCTGCCCCAGGATGTCGTCGTAGAGTACATTCCACAGGGTCGGGCCAAGCACCGAACCCTGCCATATGCCATATAATCACTTCTTCCCCCGAAGAAGTGATTATCACTCGGTCCTGCAGATAAGACTTTATCATGCGGATCGTGTGTCCGCTAATGCGAGTCCTCCGGAGTGCCGCTATTAGAGGACTCGCATCAGCTATATATCATATAATATTAGTTCAAAATCATTACTTAAAAATTCTAAATAATTTTTGGCATTCAAATGCTGTGGTAAAATGTAAGGACCGATCAAACAATTAGCAACAATACTACCCCAAATATTTGCCGAAAATTGCTGCTGATGATGGAATTCCGCTGTAGCGTGTGGATTTTCGTCACTCCATACGTGTGTTATGAGAGTTTCGAACACCGTCTCGGGTAAAATGAGCTTCATCGGTGAACAATGCCACGTTTAAAAATTCGTTGTTTTGGTCAACTTTATTTAATATCCACTGACGAAACCTAACACGATGATTTACATCTCCCAGCTGTAATGTTTGTACTTTTTGTACACGGTATGGATGCAGTCCCTATTGACGTAGAATTCTCCAAGCTGTCGATTGGGAAACTCCAGCTCCGTATGTCAATCTTCTAGTACTGATGGTGAGTTCTTCATCGACAATATTTAAAATATTTATCTCAGCATCCAATGCTCGTGGAGTTGTCTTAGGGCCATGACCATTTGCAGGATGAAAAAGTCCGTGATCACGAAAATGCTGCACCACTGAAACAAAAGTGCTCCTATGTGGCACTCGTCGTAAAGAAAAATTTTCGATCCACAAACGACGAGCGCGACGTACATTTCCTAATGCTTCGCCGTATAACAAAACCATATCGGTTTTTTCTGATATCGAAAAGCGATTCATTTTGCGTTCTGTCAATGTACACTTCCGTCTGAATGTAAGTAAGTACTAAACTTCACAAGAACAAGGCCCACTAAACGATGCTTAGGGGTGGAATTTTTATTGGGCATAAAAATCACAAATTATAAACATCTGCGGCCATAATTGTAAAGCCATCCGTTTGTTGTTGCACATTTATTAATCTTATTGAAAAGCGGGTAAAATTTATTTATTTTTGCTAAAACTAACAGCCTATTTGAGTCAAACAATTTTTTTCGGACACAAATGGGCAAACTTAACGAGAAACAAAGTTTGTAGTGCTAGGGGGAATAAACTTGGTGATCAAATAACAAACCTCTGTTATCCTCATTTTATAAAATTTATACTAAATAATTTACTACAGGTGATTTGCATTTGCATGCCTTTGTCAATATTGTCGTAAATATTTTAAAGGTCTTCTTTCAGCTGGTTACATTGAATTCCGTTGAAGATCAAGTTCGCCCGATTTCTCGCCGCAACAGCCATAAAGCGATAAAACATTTATAACTGTATTTATTTTCATTCTTTTACGTGGTGGTTCTTAACCAGTGAAGTATCGTGTATTTGGGTAAAATTTTTGATTAATTATTTTTCGAGAACTAAAGAACATATTTTTTACCAGTTTAAATATAATCTGTGAGTTCCATTCTTGCAAGGATTATTATTTGGCAGTCTATTAAAGAATCACTCTCTATGTACTTACAATAATTCTAATTCAATAAAAAATTCAAATACATATTGACGACTCTACGCTCCAAGGGAAGTATTTCAAATAAATAAATCAACCTAATTTTCTTCGATCAAAAAATTAAATACAGAACCGTAATTATCATCGATCATCTCTAATTCTGTCGACCTTTTTTTAATTCTGTTAGCCCAAGTTGCCTTATGACATCTATGGCTTATTTGCATTATAACATTTTGTTATTTCAAATAGAAAATTCAAATTCGGCCTGGATTATACTACATAATTATTGGAGGACTCTCTCACCGTTGCTTCTAATCCTTTTCGCTGTTATCAGTTCTGATGTTATACGTGAAAAAGATATTTTTGATTTTAACTCGATCGCGCTTAGTTACGTTTACATAGGTAAGAATATGTAAGTATTTTGTTTTTAATTGCTAACAAATTTAATTAATTTTAGTGTGCGTTGTATGGACTATAATTAAAACTACATACTTTAATACATACGAAAATCAATGCAAGAACATATTGCTTCAAATGAATCATTTATTTAAGTACACCACTAGCACTTTACTGGATGAAATTAGTATGAAAAGACGCTTGTCTTTCACAAAAAAACTGACTGTAATTTGGTGTGTTTGTATGATGATACTTGGATTAATTAGTAATTTGTTGCCAGTTTTCTCTAAAACACGGTAAGAATTGTGTAAACTATTTTCTTAATAAATAAATTGCAATTATTTGGAATACTAATTTTGTGTGTTTGGTAATTTTTAGAAATTTGCCTTTACTTTTGTCGCTTCCATATAATTGGACAGCATCACCGTATTACGAATTAACATTTTTTACTGAATCTATTATTATATGGACCCTTCTTATTCAAGTAACACCAACCGAAATATTTTTTATGTGTGTCATCCTACTGACCACTGAACAATTTAAATTATTAGGTAAGAAATACGATCGTGATCGTGACATAGAAAATATTTAGATTAGAATTCCAGGTTAGGAAATTAAAAATTTATTCTACACCACTTTGGTTCAAAACAATAATCCAAGAGAGCTGGTACTGTTGTTTCGAGAATTTATTCGTGGCAAAGAACAAGAAAATTACAGGTCAGCATACATTTGAAATAACTGCACATGTTTTTAAACCTATGTCTTAAATTGAAACCACAAATAGTACTCAAAAAACGAAGCAAATTTTATTATATAACAATAGGGATTAGGGATTACAATTTACGCCCTTCGTATTAATTGATGAACAATCGAGTTCCTTATAAAAATATGTAATGTAAATAAGATATTAGTAAATTGTATAGTGTCATTTATTATCGTTTCATGTACTCCTGTTTCTATATCATGAGAAACTTCCAGTTTTAATTAAAGACAGAGGTTTAGAAACAACCTGTACATACAGAGAAATCATACCCCTGTACTTTCTTAGTTTTTTTTTTTTCTAGACACCTCAAGAATAAAGTCAACTTTAATCGAATATATGCCACAATTAAATCCAACAAGTTTCAAGAAGATATAATAAAAAACGTGCACCAGCTAATAAAATTTCATCAGTCACTGCTTTTGTATTGCGCTGATTTGGAAGACTTCTTTTCACCAATTATGCTCATGTTTGTGCTATTTATGGCGTTAATTTTAATTTCCACAAGCGTTGTAATTTTAACCGTAAGTAAACATGTGCACCTACTGTATAAAAATGAAATGTAAATAATATTTCAGGCCACAAGTTCAGAAGTTTTGCTTCTTTATTTTCCCGTGTGCACCTACTTGTATTTTCAAATATCGATTTCCTGTTATTTTGGAACTTTGTACACGTCTGAGGTGAAAGTCGTTCAAAAACTTTCCTCGACATTGACTATCTTAGACTATTTTTGTTTTTTCTAGTATGAACGGCTGCGAATAGATTTGTACGAATTACCTTGGTACTACTGTAATGAGAATTATAAAAAGGTCATGAGCATTATGATTCAAAATCTTTCCAAGCCAATTACGTTTACTATTGGGAAATGTTCAAATATAAACCTAGAATTACTTTTATCGGTGAGTTCAAACTCTAATTTGACTAGTTGAAGAAGCAAACTGGATTAAACAACCCCCTAGGAACAAATAGAAATGTTTTGATTAATTATTGTTATTTTTTACAGGTGATAAAAACTATAATATCGTACTGCATGGTCATTTACCAATTATCGCAACGAAATTAAATTCATTTAAAACTGCAATTAATTCATTAATCAATATTTTAATGTATGTGTATTTTTAAATAAATAAACATGTATTTATTAACCTGAAAATGTTTTATATTTGTATGCCTAAAAATCGAAGCAGTGGGAAGGAGCTGAATTCAAAACAACCTCATTTACAATTATCTTTTTTAATCATTCCGATAAATATTTAATGATCTTACAAAAAATGTTATAACCAGTGATAAGAATATTGTATTTTTTATACTTTAAGTTACATTAGTTATATTTTTCGTTCGGTTAATTTCAAACAAGGCGGCAAACCGCCGAAGAGATTTGCTTCTAACTTCTCACCGGCCTTTTATTTCACCTTTTACGTCAGTTTTGATTTGTTTTATAGAATTATTGATGAGCCTTTTTTAATTGTAATAAAATAAATAAAATTCGTGAAGAACTTCATGAATAAATTGACAATGTAAAACGACCTTAAGTGTGATGGAAAATATATTTGAAAAGTATTGACTAATTCTCTTTCTTCACTACCAACATTATCCAGACAGAGTATAAGGTGATCCATTTCACCCTAATAACAACGTAGTTTGATTTTGACAGTAATACACTAATTAATAAGTGTAGTTTCTAGACGAGCTTCGACAATACAAAATGGCTGATTGATTGATGTTGAGCATTACGCTTGTGCATCCAATATTCGCCAAAAAAGTGCTTTCAATTCGCCAAAATCGCCAACTGCTTTTGAGAAATTCCATAACAAGTACTAAATATTATCAACATTCATTTATTTAAAAAAATTAGAATAATTATAATAACAAATATAAATAAGCTAATTTGTGTTACATTTTAAATAATCAATTGATTTCGTTGTTTACAAAATTAAATAAAACAAAAACACTGTTGCTTACATAAAATAAGAAGTAACACAAAAAATAATAAAAACTATTTTATTTTCATTGACTTTCTTGGATTAATTTTTCTAGTATGAACGGCCGCGAATGGATTTGTATAAATGGCCTTGGTACGACTGCAAGGAGAAATATAAAAAGCTTAAGAGCATTATAATTCAAAAGTTTTCTAGCCAGTTATGTTTACTATTGGGAAATGTTCATATATAAACTTAGAATTACTTTTGTCGGTGAGTTCAAGATGCTAATTTGATCAGTTGAAAAAGAAATGATTAACTGTTATTTGTTTACAGATAATCGAAACTATAATATCCAAATATCACAATGCAATTAAATTATTAAATTAAATTCAAAAAGTCATTAAATTCTGTACTGTTTGCATTTATTATTGCACTGCTACTAGCTTCCAGTAAGTGCCTTTTGTCTTTTGTCAGTGTTCTTTTCTAATTCCTTTTGTTCGTATCACTAATAAGGCATAAAAATGAAGATTAAAGAGGTACAGCGAAATTAAAAAAGAAAGAAAGCTGCCGATGTCTTCTCTACTTTCAATCGTGCACTCGGGTAATGAAAATCATTTATATTTTATTATATATTATATAAAAAATATAGCTAAATAAAGCAAATATGTTTATTTTTATTATATTTTTGATTTGTACATGTTAATTTGAGATATTTGTATTTTATTATTTTAAGAAAATTCGTAACGTGCTTAGTTTTTAATCATAAATTTTCATATTCCAAAAATAATACAGAAAGTCTAAGCATCTACATTATATTCATCAGCTGCGAGGTGTCGCAACCTAAACTGTTGGTTATTAATAAAATTTTACATTTTTAAAAACAAGAGAATCATCCTTTATTTTGTACGTGCACTTCAAATTTCTTTTAATTCTGTTGTAGCTACAAGTGAGAATAAAGTGAATAAAATGCATGACGTTGTAATCATTTAATCATTAATTAATTTCGCTTTTGTGTAAATCTAGTTTTTAATTGTTTCTTGTAGCTAATGTTTATTTTTAAATATTTATTTATTAATAATTAATAAAGAAAATATAAATCGCTTTTCACGTTTATTATAACTTCGCGAGATTTTAGTTTGCTTATATCTAAATGGTCACTCGGTATAAAAAAAAAATAAAATGCATATCACTTTTGAATTTGACAGTTTTCAATTGTTTCTTTGTACCTTCATAAGATTCTTTTGTCACTTATTACTAAAATTAAAATAAAAACAAAATGCAACTTACTTTTGAATTTGATAGTTTTCGATTGTTTATTGTAGCTTTTTGCTTGCTTATAAATAGTAATTTGTTAATAATTTAATTTGTTGATAATTAAAAACAAAATACAAATCACTTTTGCATTAGAAGTTTTCACTTGTTTCTTTCACAAGGCTTCTAAATATGTAGCCATTTGTCAATAAAATTAAAAACAAAGTGCAAATCAATTTTTAATTTGACAATTTTCGAAAATTTTTTGCTTATTTCTAAATAATCTTTTGTGAAAAGAGTCCCTTTTGAAATCGACAGTTTTCAATTATTTCTTGTCGTTTATGGCTTATTTTTAAATAGAATGCAAATCACTTTTCGCATTTCTTATAACTTCGGAAGATTATTTTTGCTTATTACTTAATTTCTTTAAAAAAAACAAATTTCAAATCACTTTTGATTTTGACAGTTTCCAATTGCTTCTTGTATATTCACAAGATTCTATTGGTTATTCTATTTATATAGAGGGGGTCCAAGACTTTTGATGTTGCGTGTATTACCGCTTCCTTTGCAAATAATCGAACAAATATAAAGTTCCATTTACTAGTTATAACTTTTAACACATTTTTATGTTTACATCCTTCTTTTTAAGTCTAATGTTAAAAAGAATGATAATTGATAAGAACACGAAATTAACTCTGAAAACACAAGCCCCTTAAAAAATTAAACCCTGTTAGGGAATATTTTTTGGTCATAGAGTTATAATTTAAATTTCTGAGTATTAGGTCCAAAGCACTCAGCAACAGAAATATTATTTTTCATAAATAACTTAATTACTTTTACAACAGAAATGATCTGACCTTATAAAAAATGGATGCTTAATTATCAGTGATTAGGCTGTAACTAGAGCTCTACTTTTTTTAAACATTTAGGTACTCACATTCCGTCGCGCAAAAATTCTTCTTCATGGCGCCTGTAAATTATTTGCATTATAATACGGTGTTGCTTCAAATAGGAGGGCATTTTACTCTAGACAACTCAAAAAGGACAATCTGGAAAATAGTGCACGCTTTTTGGAGGATATTCAGTCAATTACTTATTGTGCTTTTTATTATTTGTTCCGCTGGTATAATACATGAAGAGGGTGCATTAAATTTTAATTCAATCGCTCTAAGTTATGTTCATATAGGTACGTATGTTTTTTTTTATATCACATCAGTGTTATTATCCTGACTTTGAATCGTATACAAGTGTCCCAGAATTTTAAAGAAATCACTATTAACAACTTTACACCATCTAGGACCGGTCTTCCATCTATAAACTAATTGACAGATACTATTATGAAAACAATTCATAAAAATAAACCAACCATTCACAAAAAGCAAACTATCCATGGATAACTTTAACGGGAAGATTGAAAGACCTGGCCTGATATCTTATGTTAAGCATAACATAAGGAACGTCTGATCAAAGTAGAATACATTCAGACTTCTCTGCAATTATCGTTTATTACGCTCACGTTGAGTTACGCTTAATTTAAATCGTCGTTGTTAAAAAAAGTTATTTTTAGGATGTATGATATGGACTCTTTCTAAAGCCATGTACTTTATTATACACGAGAAACAGTGTAAAAATATGATGTTCAAAATGAACGATTTGTTCAAGTATTCCACGAACACTCTTTTAGAAGAAAAGGACATGAGCACACGTCTTTGGATTACGAATAAACTGACTCTGATCTGGTTTATTTTGGCGGTGGTAATTGCAATTATCGCCAATTTCTTACCACTTTTATCAACAACGCGGTAAAAAAATTTATTTCCGTTCTAATATGGTGATTAGGTTTTACACTTATATAATTATAGAATCTTAACGTTACCAGTGTGGGTTCCGTATGACTGGAGAGTCTCACCCTATTATGAGTTAACCATCTTTATTGAATCTCTTATCATATGGTCTGTTGTTATGTTGGTGATACCAACGGAGATATTTTTTGTTTGCGTTATCCTTTTAACTACAGAGCAGTTTAAATTATTAGGTAAGAAGACATTTTTTTTACAATGAAAAATACTTGGTAATATTAGTTGACTATTGCAGTCTTTAGCACGTTTACTGCAATATATACCCTCTTTTCCATTGATCTGATCGTCGTACAAACGACTATGTTACATAAATCTGTTTACACATAGTATATCAATGTAAAAAAAATATTTATCTTTTCAGAAATACTCACTTAACGTTTACTTTTTAGGATGGGAAATAAAAAATTTGTTCTTCACCACTTTAAGACAAAATGGTATACCAAAAGAAACAATTCTGGTGCTTCGAGAGCTCGATTTATGCGGCGGTGAACAAGAGAACCTTGGGTTGGTTTATTACACTGTCTTTTTGAGTTTTGCACAACAAAATAAGTTAAGCATTTTAGCAAAGCTGAGAACCGAATTCACTTAGAAAGCCTAATTAAATCAGACAAATTTCAAAGAGAAATCACAAGGAACACCAATCGACTAATTAAATCGCACCAATCCCTACTTCTATTTTGCGCGGATTTGGAAGACTTCTTTTCTCCAATTATGCTCATGTTCGTAGCAATAATGGTACTGATTTTAATTCTGTTAAGTGTGATCATTATGACGGTAGGTTGATTTAAATCTAAACCAATTCTTTCGACGTTTCGATATTTTTGTTACAGGCCAGAGATTTCGACGTGTTTCTTCTTTACTTGCCCATATGTATTTACCTATATTTTCAAATGTTCCTTACGTGTTTCTTTGGAAATTTCTACTCGTCAGAGGTGAGTGCTTATTATTTTGATCCGAAGTCAAATTTTTACTTACTGTTATTTGTGCAGTACGAGAAACTGCAAATGAATTTGTACGGATTGCCTTGGTATGACTGCAGCATAAAAACGAACTCAAGCTTTAAAATTTTCCTACACAAGCTTTCCATGCCAGTTACGCTTAAAGTTGGGAAAATCTCCAGCGTGGATCTCAAATTATATTTATGGGTATGTCAAAATTATTCTTAAAGCTGTAATTAAATCGATTATTGTTTATGCAATTCATGTATCACAAATGCTACTTAATTCTTTTTAACGACAATCATTCAATTATATTATTAAAATGTATTATTGTAATTAATAGCTACATATCTATTTTCAGGTTGTCAGAACTATAATTTCGTATTGTATAGTAATTTACCAATTAATTCAATTAAAGTAATCGGAAGTTGAGAATTATTGGTCTGCTCAAAAGGTTAAGTGATTGTAGATCATTAGGAATAAATATTTCATCGAATAAAAGTTGTTTTTTTCTAATGATTTCGGTGCGTTTATTTTTACCTTTTCTTAATTGGAATTCACTAGTTTCTTTTTTGTTGTATTAAGTTATGAATTCTTTTTATTTACAAAAAAAACTTCTTGAAACTCAGTTTAAAATTAACCAACTTAATTTGGACCACTCAAGAACTCCTCGCACTTCATTGAACCACTTTCTTTCTTGCATGCTTCTGGATTCTGGATTCTGAATTGGTGAGAGGTGAATAAGAATTCACATGCACTTAGGCCACAATTGGGCCCATTGTACTACCCCCTTGTTCAGCAGTGTTTGACTGTCAACGTTCTTCGAGCCATCCCACCCTTTCGATGAAACCAAGAACGTCCGACAGAGGGGCACTGCGAATTCCAGCCATATTAGGCCAGAACTCCCCTAACATGGGACCTCTGATCGAACCGAGTGCAGGGCAATCGCAGAGGATATGCTCAGCTGTTTCTTTCTCTAAGTTACAACCTCTACAAATTGGGCTGTCTGCTAAACCAATGCGATGCATATTTGTTGGGACAAAGGCTGTCCCGAGTTGGTAGAATAACGAACGTTTGATTAAATGTATATTATCACAAAGTATATACAAAACTGGTTTATGTGACATACAAAACTTATTAGACAACTATTGTTTTTTATAACTATACTCTATACTTCAGTAGACGTTGTTGAACGACCATAACTCGTATATAAATAATCCACATTCTAACACTTCCCCTCGAGTTGGTCGTTGGTAGGTTTCTGATTCGAAGCACATAGTTTAGCTAAGGTAACACATCTCATATGTTTGATTGTGGGCAATGTTTTCGTTAGAAAATCTACCACTTGATCATTCGTTGAAACATATTGAAACATATTGAAGCTCTTTGAGTTTTAGTACATCCCTCACAAAATGGTGGCGAATATCAATATGTTTACTTCTTGTGTGGAATGTTGGATTTTCCGCTAATTTAAGAGAACTTCGGTTATCACAGAAAATTGTCAAATTGTTTGTATCGTCAAAACCCAGTTCTGCAAGAAATCGTTTCAGATAAATGGCTTCATTGACGCTCTCGGAAAGAGCCATGTATTCGGCTTCCGTTGTCGACAAGGCGACGGTTCGCTGTTTCTTGGAATCCCAAGATATCGGCCCTCCACTGAACAAGTATAAGTAACCAATATGAGATTTTCTACTTTCAGAACAACTGCCCCAGTCTGAATCCACATACCCTTTGATGGGTTCTGGTTTTGATCTGTAAGTTAGTCCCATGTCAATGGCACCTTTCAAATAACGCAACACCCGTTTAGCTGCCTTCCAGTGATCAACACCGAAACAATTATTAAATTGTCCCAAATAACTTACTGTATATGATATGTCGGGTCTAGTAGTGGATGCCAAATACATAAGTGCTCCAACTAATTCACGGTATGGAAGTCTTAGTTCTTCTTTGGATTGCACTTCGTTTTTGGTCAACTTTACGCTTGGGTCCATAGGGGTAGCTACTGGGTAGCAGTCATTCATGTTGAATCGCAAAAGCAAATCGCGTACGTATCCTCGCTGATGCATCGATACTTGTCCGTCTCTCAGCTGGAATTCTATCCCAAGACAATGTGTGACATTGCCCATATCCTTTATTGCAAAATTGGCTGCCAGTCCCTTACCAAATTCCGTAATTCTTTTCTCGTCTCGAGAGGCAATTAATATATCGTCAACGTATGTCGTAATAACCCTAATATCTTCCCCTGAACCGACAAGGGTCAGATTTTGACGGAGTAGCACCTAGTTTTCTTAAAGTTTCGTCCAATCTGGTGTACCAGCTTCTACCAGCTTGACGCAATCCGTATAAGGATTTTTTTAATAGGCAGACTTTATCTCCTTTACTTAGATCTCGCAGCATTGTTTTCGCCTTTCCACCGACTTGATTTTTGGCTTCAGAATCGACGATGTGCAGTAGAATTTCTTCTAAGTTCTTCGGGCGGTTCCATATAAACTGTTTCGTCTAGGTATCCATTCAAATAAGCAGTCTCAACGTCAATCTGCCTTATTATCATTTTATGACGAGTTGCAAGCGATGCCATAAGACGAACGGAGCCTATTCTAGCCACTGGAGCGAATGTCTCTGTGAAGTGTGTTCCCGGTTTCTGGCTAAAACCGTGGGCAACTAAACGAGCCTTTTTTCTTTCGAAGGTGCCATCCGGTCGGAACTTGTTCCTCAGAACGATTCGACTGCCGACTGTTTTATGCCCTTTAGAACGGTCAACAAGTCTCCAGGTATCATTCTTCAAAATGGATTTTATTTCGGTAACCATGGCTTCACGCCACTCATCTGCATCAGGTCCACTTAACGCCCGTTTTATAGGAACTTCTGAGAGATACGTTTGCTCCGCATTTTCAACATTTTCAGCAGAATCTGTAACAATACGATATTCTTTCTCGGGTCTTCCCCTCAAGCTGGACCTTATTATTTTAGGTAACTTCAGTGGGAATATTAATTTCTTCATTTAAGGAACTTTGTGATGCATGTCTTTCAGTTTCATCATCGATACCAACAAAATTGTCACTATCTTCAGAGTGTACGCTCTCTCGATCATCTTCATTGACGGATTTTAAAGGTAATTCAATGTTAATAAATCGCCGAGTTTGTGCTACGTCCTTGTCCTTCGTATTCACCTCACGTTCTGATTGAATATCAGATATCGAAGGAAGCTGATTGTTTTCAATGAATTTTACATCACGAGTTATAATTACTCGATATTTCTTCGGTGACCAAACACGTACGCTTTGGATTCATTTGCGTAGCCAAGGAAAATACCTTCCTGTCCACGAGAGTCGAATTTTCCTCTTCCAGGATCTCTGTTCAGGTAATACACTTTGAATCCAAATATTCTTATACGTGACACGTCCGGCACCTTGCCGGTCCAGGCCTCATATGGTGTTCGACCATTTAAACTCTTCGTTGGTAATCTATTCCGAAGGTAATTCGCAGTATTCACTGCCTCAGGCCAAAAAGAATCAGGTAAGTTTAACTCTTTTAGAAGACTGTTTTTCTATCCGCCCAGTTACAGAATGTAGGGCGGATTCTGTGGATCTACCTACTAGGTAGGCATGTTGGTTATAATGTAGAGATTTGTTAGCCAAAGCCCCCTCTCTCATGAACCTGTCACATAATCTTTCCAAAGTCTTCAAAAAAAGGATGTGAGACTAATTGGGCGATAGCGATTCTTGCATGCTCATACATTCTCGTCTTTTTCTAATTTCCATTGACTTTTTTCTGATCCTTTTCTTTTACATTGAATAACTTACGTCCTAGCTTCGCCAATGATTCCTCAAAAAGATCACAGTTCATTAGTTACTTTCTCTGATTGCCTTTATTATTTTGTCTGCACATTTAATTTTAACTCTCTTCTACATAAATCTCGTTCAAGTGTTTCTACACGTAATCTGCGTCAACGATTCTTTTCTAATTATTTTTTTAAACGCCATTGGGCACTTCCCTCCGTGAATCAGCTTCAATACTATTCTTTTTTATCTATTTCTTTTCTCGATTTATATTCTTTTTTTGCTCCTCGGATTTCATCTTTTGTTTGATTGATCTTTCTGGCAGCCACCATTAAAGATGTACTAATCCCATTAAATAAATCAATCATGTAAATAAATGAAACTAATTGCTACAGGTCAATGAAGAGACGATTTTATTAAAAATTCATAAGTAATTACCAAACGCCTCTTCCCATCTTATTACGAATTTCTATCGTAATTCTAATTTCAAACGCAGAGTGAGTTTATAGATGGATTCTTTAACGTATTTATACTATAACGTTGTATTGTTGCAAATGGGAGGGCAACTTAGGTTCAGCAATTTCAAGAAAACCAAACTAAAGAATCTACAAAATTCCTGGAGGATGTTCAGCCAATTTATTTTATTAATTTTCACTTTATCTTTGGCCGCCGATATTCGAAGAAATGGCATCTTTCAATTCCATTTGGTCGCCCTTGATTACATCTACATAGGTATTTAAATCAATCGATGGCATCAAGAAATTGATTTTTTTTTAAATTTTAGGTGGTGTCATGTGGAGTTTGTCAAAGACGATATACTTCAACATGCATCAAAGCGAATGCAATTGTATAATATTAAAAATGAATAGTTTATTTAAATATAGCAGCAACACGTCATTGCAGGAAATAAACATGAAGAAGTGTTTAACAATGACGAATAAGTTGACTTTAATTTGGTTTATTTCCACGATCGCGCTTGCGCTGCTTGTGAATTTGTTGCCGTTATTTTCCAAAAAAACGGTACCAAAAAATTCACGAGTTTTAAACTGTTTATATTTTGTAATTGTAGAACTCTGCCTCTACCTTTATGGGTGCCCTACGATTGGAGAATTTCGCCGTATTATGAGTTGACTTTTGTTTTTCAATCTCTCGTTATAATTTCGTTGATTATGCTGGTGATACCGACGGAGATATTTTTTGTTTGTGCCATCCTGTTAACGACTGAACAATTTAAGTTGTTAGGTAAGAAATTTGCTGTTTCAATACAATATAGAAAATACTTTTGAGAAATATTTTAGGATGGGAAATCCAAAATCTGTTTTATACTTCATTAATACATAATGGAATGCCAAGAAAGATGATTTTTTTGTATACACAGTTCATAAAATATAATAACGACCAAATAATACATAGGCGAGCATAAATAAAGTATACAATTTTGTTTACTCATAAAATTTTCATTTTAGAAGTCTCAGGGATAAAGTCGTCCGTAAAAGGATGCACGATATATTCGAATCAGAAAAATTTCATAAAAATATTATTGAAGACTTCAATCAGCTGATTAAATTACATCAATCGTTGCTTTCATTTTGTGCGGATTTGGAAGATTTCTTTTCACCAATAATGCTGATGTTCGTTCCAATAGTGGTACTTATTCTAGTTCCATTAAGCGTAATGATTATAACGGCAAGTAATAAATTAAACATCCTCTTAAGTATCAGTCAGAATAATTTTTATTACAGACTAGAGATTCAGAATTAATTCTGGCTTATCTTCCCATCTGCATCTACATATATTTCCAAATGTTTATTTCATGTTTCTTCGGAAACTTTTACACTTCCATGGTAAGTCACACACTTTTGTTACCAACTCTAAAATAATTCTTTCTTATTACAGTATGAGCAGTTGCAATTGGACTTGTACAATATACCCTGGTATTACTGTAACACAAAGTTTGCAACGAATATGAAATTTTTCTTGCATAAACTTTCAATCCCAATTACGTTTAGAGTTGGCAAATTTTCCAGTCTCAATCTAAAATTATTTTTGTGGGTGAGAACGTAATTTATTTCGCTATATTTATCGAAATTAAGCGAAACGTCACTAATTATATTTTTATAGGCACTCAAAACTATAATTTCCTACTGTATGGTGATATATCAGCTAATACAGCTTCGTTAAGATAATTCTTTCTGTACAACCCAAACTGTATTTGAACCATTTGGATTTACGAATTTGCAAATTATCAAGAGAACACTCTGTGTAATAATGATGATGGGAACACAATCAAAATAAAAATTTTATATTACTAAGTAACTTGTTGTTTCTTTTTCCATTAACCAACAATTTTTTTTTAATTTATTTAATCTATTTTCATGAATTAAAACTTTTGTGAAATCAAATCTCTTTGTGTAATTTGCACCAAACAACTAAACGTAGGTTAAATTTAACCATCAATCAGAAAATGTCTCATAACATGCTGAAGTAAGAAATTGGCATTTTACAAATCAATAAATAAATACATTCGATATAACGTCGCCTAAGCGGTCGCGGAAAATTCGCCCAACTAAAAATTATATAAACAAACGACTTGCTTTTTTCAAAGACTTTGCCATCATGAGTCACAACTAATTTTTGCTATAAAATTGCATTCAGACAATAGCAGTTGTATATTGCATTATCAAAGAGTCGCCGAAATGACTCATAGCCGTTATGTAAGATTTGCTTATTTTAAATCAAAGAGAGCAGCTGATTCAGGGAATGCCTCGTTGATTCATAGGTAAATTGTGAAACCTTAAAGTCCACGTACGGGGTCTTGTTCATAACTGGTATAAACCATATAAAAGAGGGCTTTTTTCACGATTAGATATCATATCGGCAGTAGTCGTGTGATCGTTCACATCACTCAGAGTGAATTACAGTTAAAGAATGTCATAGTGTGTGATCTAATTCCGAAATCCGTCTATTTCTCCTCATCTACTATCACGGTTAAATTTTAAATTAATTTATTTGCCAATTGGTGATATTATAAAAACTAACAACAGCTTTATTTGGTATGCAAAATGCTATTTCTTTTGTTGTGAAATTATTTTGAACGTGAATTTGCTACTGGGTCCTTGATGGCTTGATTAAAATTTTGCTAAAAGAGTGTGTAGAATTGAAAAAAAAAAGTTAATGAAGACATAAAATTTGGGCGTAATAATAGAACTTCTCTCTTATTTTCGTCCTGACTTCTAGAGGAACACAATGTCTCGACGATCCCTCGTAAAATTGATAAATTTGAAAGTAAAGAACAATTCATCCCTTTTCTTTTATCTTCCTTTTAATCATCCGTCCCACACAGTCTGTAACTTAGATGCAACGTTACTTAATATTAGCTAGTAGTTTGTGCAAACGGTCATAATAAATAACTAAACACGGTTTAAGTTTAAACGTTAGTTAGAAGGTGACTAACGACGTAATCTATAAGCTTAAATATAACTTAGGCCCAGTTTTGCAATGCCAGTTTAAATTTGAGCTGAAGCTTAAACCCATAGCAGCGATTATTTCAACAATGAAGTTTCAACTAGAGCAATCGAGTTATCAACATTTTGTGCAGAAAAAGATTTTGAAGCCTCTAGAATTTATATTTTAAAGAAAACTACTTCTTATATTGTAATAAATATTTATCGTTCGCCTAGTGGAAACTTTAAGAATTTTATTTCTGCTTTAGATAAGACATTAAATAAGTTTTGTACTTTAAATTGCAATCTAATACTTGTAGGCGATTTTAATATAAATTTTCTAGAAGATACGTTCAGAAAAACGGAATTCATGGATTATTGCGTTTATAACTACAACCTAAATAGTTGTTCAGGATTTTACTAGAGCTTCCCCTAATCACAATTGATTGATCGATAATGTTTTTCAAATAAAGACACTCTTTTGTCAAAATCTTATAATAATAACTTGCCCGATCATATAGATTTCTTCTAGTTTTTCATGAAACAAGTAACTTAAATGTCTCTGTCAAAAACACTAATTCACTGCGTCGGCCCATAACAGAGAGTGGATTGGCAAAAATTTATCATTGTTTATCAGATGTTGACTGGAAATTTTTACAAAATGTTAATGATGTGAATGTCACCTTTAATCAATTTTACTCTGTAATTTTAAATGCATATAGGCAGTCTTTTCCCGAAAAGAAAGTGAAAATATATACCTCTGCTCAACCGCATATAAATTGGTTTACGAATGATTTACGGAAAATGAGAGATCGCTTAAATTTCTTATTTGAAGTAAAAAATAAATATCCCTAGTAATAAACCTAGTACGGAATAAACGTTGCTATCATAAAAACCATCGCAAATTTAACATATATCTGAATATATGAATATGAATATATCTGAATAACCAATTTACAAGAAAGGCAATCCTGATGAATGTGGTAATTATCGGCCCAAAATCAGTACGGTTTCCGAAAAAATTGGTCCACTACTACTGCGATAAATTCTCTTGTTGATTATATTACAGATGTGTTTGAAAGTAAGGAATGTGCATTCTCTGTATTTTTTGACCTTTGACGCATTTGATTGCGTCTCACATGACCTTTTGATTTCTAAATTAAAACATTATAGTTTCAATACTAATAGCATACAATTATTACAATCATATTTAGTTGATAGAAGTTAGTTTGTACGATACATAGGTCAATATTCTAGCCCTTGCTATACTCCAAGGATCCGTACTAGGTCCTATTTTATTCTTAATATTTATTAACGACATTGAGAGTTACACTTCAGATACGAAAATAATATTATTTGCAGATGATACAACACTGTTATATAGATATATACCCGATTCAGAGGTGTCCGTGTCTTTATTCCTCATTCCTGCAACCTGTTACTGAAGATTGTTTGATTGAGATTATGAAATCACTTGGAGATGGATCTACTGCTGGAAAAGATACGATACCTAGCTTTCTCATTAAAGATTGTCGTTTTATTTTTGCTACACCGTTACGCCTTATTATAAACTTATTTATAACAACGAGTACTTTTCCCACCTTATGGAAACGAGCACATATTGCACCTGTCTTTAAGAAAGGCGACAATCAACTGCTTACCAACTATCGGCCAACTGCCGTACTCTCCTCCTTTTCCAAGGTATACGAATGAGTGATCTACAATTGTATACTTCGCAATACGCATCGTTCATCTCTCCCCATCAGCACGGCTTTATACCAATGAGTAACAAACTTGACTTCAATAACACAGCATTTATACGAAACTTTGGATAATCGCAGTAGAGTATATGTAATATACACAGACTTTTCTCGTACATTTGATACAGTCCATCATAGCCTGTCATTACATAAGTTAGACTGTTTTGAAGTAGTACCATCTTTGTTAAATCTTTTGAAATCATATCTGATGCAAAGGAGTCAGTACGTATACTATAATGGCTATTCCTCCTTTGAATTTATTCCTACTTCTGGAGTGCCTCAGAGCTCTAATCTCGAGCCATTACTTTTTGTTCTATTCGTTAATGATTTGCTATCATCTCTGTCTTGTCCAGCCCTAGCCAATGCCGATGATCTCAAAATGTATAGAAGTATTACATCTCTGGATGATATTGTAAAGTTACAGAGCGAAGTAAGTCATGTTGCGGCATGGTGCGAGGATAACAAGTTGAAACTGAGTGTCGACAAATGTTGTGTTGTTTCTTTCATAAGGCAACGCACATATGAACAACCTACTTGTGTGATCAATGGGAAAATCTTGAAAGTTAATGATTCTACCAAGGATTTGGGCGTGACTTTTGACAGCTCCCTCAGTTTCGCACTGCACCTGGAAAACATCACTTCCAAGGCAGCTAGAACACTGCGCTTCATTATAAGGGAGTCTAGACACGTTTCAAGCAGTGAAACCATTAATGTATTTTCTGGTTTGATCTCCTTACTGCATCAGTCACCACGTACCATTAGATCGCATACAAAGACGGTTTTTAAAATACCTCTCATTCCGTGAAGATAGAATCTATCCGGCAAGAGGAGTTAGTCAATCTCAACTTCTTGAGCGTCACAATATGGACTCTCTTTCCTATCGACGAGATATGGGGAGCATTAAATTCTTACGCAATCTATTAACTAATAAAATTGACGCTCCATACCTACTCTCTAGGATCCCATTTCATGTTCTAAGGGCTGCATCTAGGCATGCTGCGATGTTCCATCTTCCATCTTGCACGTACCAATGTTCTTTTACGTGCTCCAGTCACGGTCATGTGTCGCAATGCAAATTGACTCCTGGATTTGACATACTAACATTTACATACATACATACATTACTATTTTCCCTCTTCTGTTTTTTTTTAACCTGTTTTATATTATATTTTTTCTTGTTCTTGCACTTTATATACATATATTGTAAAATTGTCCTGTAATTGGGGTTTCCTGTTGGACAATAAAGACATTATTATTATTATTATTAAGACATTATAAAGACCTAAATTACGGAATACAAACATTTGTAGATGCCTCAACGCAAATAAATAAATGGTTTTCAAACAACAGATTTTGTTTAAATCACAATAAAACGCAATTCATGCAATATTCTTTAAGAAATACCGACAATGACATAAAAAATTGTAATAAGGAAAATATCTGGGCATATATTTAGACCCAACTTTACAATGGAGTAAACATATAGATTATTTAGCTTAAACTTACTAAAACTGTTTACCTTAAACGGCATTTAGCAAATTCTGTTTCTTTAAGTACTGTGCTGGCAGCTTATTATAGTATATTTCAGTCTACCATGTCTTATGCAGTGTTAGTATGGGGTCATTGTACTGTTGCTAACAGAATCTTTCTGCTAGGGAAAAGAGTAATTCGTATTATAAGCGGAATTGGTTATAGAGATAGCTATGCAAAAAAATTAAAAATATTAACATTTCCGTCAGTCTATATCCTTGAATGTCTAATTTATATAAAGTTAAACATCAACAATTACAAAAATCATAGCGCTCTACAAGAATATGAAACTAGATACAATGTAGATATAATAGTGGCCCAACACAGATTAACTAGATTTAGATACGGCAGTAACTGTTATGGTATAAAGTTTTTCAATATTTTACCTCATGAAATAAGAGAAAAACCATTCCCACAGTACAAAAAAATTGTTAAAGAATACTCAATCAATAAGACCATTTATTCAATCGAAGATTTTCTTCGGCATAAATATTGATTAACTTTTACTTTACTCGGCATTCAATATTTTAAGGGCAAATAGGCACGGAAGATTGTTATTGTTTGTTATTTTTAATTTTAAACTTTATTTTTAATATATTTAATGTATGTACATGACGATACTATACGTGTAAAATGTTTCTTAGAGAAATAAATTATTATTATTATTATTAATTGTTTAGGATTTAAGCTTCGCTTAAAGTTACGCTGAAATTATACGTACAACTAGATCTTGTAAACACAACTTAAATTTAAACTCAGCTTAAGTTGGTGCAAATGGACACAATTAATAATCAACCTATATTTACATAGAATATTGATACATAAGTATGCTTTTGTTAATGAAACTATACACACAAGACGGCAAATTCTTTCTGAAAATAAATTTAATTCAAATTTTGGATTCAAAACTAATTGCTAATAATAATTAGGTAACCATTACAGTATTCAATAATAAAGGCAACTTTATAAGTGCTTTCCTCGTAAATAAAATACCATAATAATTATCGTGCAGAAAAAAGGACTGTAATTATCCGCAATTATATTATTTTCGAAAGTTAGTTTGGTTTACGGAATTACAAAAGAAATCATTATTTACATCTTATTTGTTGTGAGTAGAAACGTTTTCCCATGACTCCTAAAGCCTATTTGTATTACAATGTTATACTGTTAGACCTAGGGGGACAATTACACCTAGGCAAATCAAAAGGAACACCATGGAAGAATTTGAATACAATTTGTAGTGGTTTGATTTTAATAACTTTTGTTTTATCTTTGTGTATTGATGTCGTTAAAAAAAGCACGACAGAACTGAACCTGGTTTTTCACAGTTATGTCTTCATTGGTAAGCAATCTCAAATCATGAAATATTTTTAGGGCTTTACTTTAATTTTAGGAGGTTCTCTATGGGGTTTAAGTAAAACCATCTATTATAATACGCATAACACTCAATGTAAGAACCTGATTTACAAAGTGAACAGTTTATTTAAGCACAGCACAAACACTTTGTTGGAAGACATATGCATGAAGAAACGCGTGGCTCTCACGAACAAGTTAACTTGGAGTTGGTGCCTGTTTACAATCGTAACTTTAATATTTGTTTTTTTGTTTCCGATTTTATCACAAAAGCGGTAGGAAACTAGCCTTTTAATGTTCTAAAAAATAAATTACAGCAATTATTTTTCTTATATAGCAGAACTCTTCCGTTTCCAATATGGGTTCCGTATGACTGGACGATTTCGCCATACTTTGAGTTGACTTATATTGGTCAGTCTTTGATTATGTGGTCGTTATTTACATCGACTGCACCAGTGGAACTGTACTTTATATCTCTTGTATTATTGACTACAGAACAATTTAAATTATTGGGTCAGTGTTAAGGATCATCAAATCGAAGAACAATTATTCAGAGAAATTAATTCAGAAGAAATGTTTTAGGTTGGGAAATCAAGCACTTGTTCTACACCACATTGGTACAAAATGACATTCCAAGAGAAGTAGTTAAAGAAGTCATGAGCCATAACGAGGTGCAAGCAAGCCAACTCAGGTTATTAAATCATTTGACACTTTTTCTTCGGATTAATCATTTGGTTAAATTTTAACAATTTTTTCTGAAACAATCGGTATAGCACTGCTTTTGTTTATTCGGTTTACAAACTTCACAGTACTGCAATAAAATTTACAACTTGATTTTTCTTGTTTCATTTTAGCAAGAGTTTAATTTTCAGGCAATTCAAGAATAAGTTCGATTTTGATAAAATACAAGTCGCAATCCAATCGAAACAGTTTCACAAAGACGTGCTAGAAAATTTTAATAAGATAATTAGTTTTCATCAGTCGCTGCTGTTATTCTGCGCAGAATTGGAAAACTTTTTCTCGCCTTTAATGCTGATTTCTATCCTGATCATCATTTTCATACTAATTCCCTTGAGCGTGATAATTATGACGGTAAGTGATCTTTTTATATAAACCAAGAGGTATAGGCCACCCATATAACAGGGATTCTAGAAAGGCCCACACAATTCTAGAAGTTTCGCGAACGTTCTAGACGATATCAATTTTTTTTATTATCAAACAAAAACAAGCTCTAATCTAATCGCAATACACATATCTTTTTGTAGCGACTGTCTTTCCTATTAAATAAATTTTGATTGCAGGCTAAGGATCTAGAGATATTACTTCCTTACTTTCCCGTATGCGTTTACGTATATTTTCAAATGTTTCTTTCTTGTTTCTTTGGAAATTTCTACACCTCTGAAGTAAGTCTTCATTTTATTTCGCACACAAAAAAAAATGCGAAACATTTTTACTTACAGTACGAACGCATACAAGAAGATTTGTATGAAGTACCTTGGTATGAGTGCAACACTCAGTATAAGATGAGCATGAAATTTTTTACGCACAGGCTTTCCACACCAGTGACTATTAAAGTCGGAAAATTCGCAAGCCTGAATTTCAAATTATTTCTGTCGGTAAGTGGGTTGTTGTTGCTTCCTACTTTTAATTCCTGTAATAGTTAAAATTATTTAATTTCAGGCTGTTAGAACCGTAATGTCTTACTGTATGGTAATTTATCAGTTAATGCAACATGGTTGAAATGAATGTCATTTCCTGTAGACGTTTATTTAATAATTAATAAACAATTCCCATAAATTCAACCAGGTATTTTATTTGTATATTGTAGTGCCCCATAAGAAAGAAAAAGTCGAGACAAAACCATAAAGTGTTTAATTAACGAAAACTAAAAAGATCTACCAAATCATAGATTGATTGAAATCATAAATAAATCTCTAATTCTATTCATCTACGTTAAAAAAAGGAAAACATTTTAATTTTATGGCTATTTGTTGTTAATTCTATGACAATTTCTTATATTATAAATAAATCTCCTATCACACTCACAATCAGTACTATAAACAAAATTTTAATTTAATTCTGTTAATGAGATTCACATAATTTTTTAACTGAAACCACAGCTAATTTATTCTGATATACAGGATGACTGACAATTGTTCCACCAAAAAAAAAACGCGGAAGAGAATGGATGTCACAGACTACGGAAAAAATGTTTAAAAATTCTTCTAATTTATAATTAATTTAAAAATTATCCCAAAACCAAGCTAGGACAATGCGTATGAAACATGACGCGACGTTCTATAAATAGGACTATAAAGTTTTTGATTAACTACTTGCTTGCACACAACGCGATCTTGACACATCTCAATTTATTTTACTACAAGTTTAACAGATGGAAAGGAAGTCTGAGTTATTCTTCTTTCTAAAATAACTGGAATTGTGTATAAAATAAGGGGAACAAATTCGCAAATAATTGTTTATTAATTCTTGCGGATTATTTATTAGAGCGGAATATATCAACTGCTTCATCCATAAAAGAAAATCGCAAGGATTTCAATCTGATGATCGCGGGGGTCAATGCATAACGCGTAACTTCCGAGTGCGCACGATGTGCGCTATATATTATTTGTTCTCTGTTTGTGTGAGTTAGACAAAGGCTGTGTTCGTTTTTCCACTCGGTGCAGGGATGAATCAAAATTAGAGTGAGAGCGAAGCTGTCTTGACACTTGTAAAGGTGAGATAAAATTGCGAAAGTGTAAATAGACTGAACGGAGTTAGAAAAACGAACTCAGCCAAAATTAACGTTCAGCCAATATATCCAGCTCCCCCCGTCGCCGTCGGAGACATAATACAATTTTTGATCAAAACACGTACGAATGTATATCGCAGATATGAGAAAATGCAAATTGCAGAGGTTATTTGGAAAATGTGAAACGATTTATTAGTTTTTTTTATTATTTTTGTTTATTAGGCTATGAAAACTTTATTATGTACAGCTACTTCAAACGTCGGTGATTATATACGTAGTTTTGAATTAACAGATTACGGAATCATATTTAAAAGATTCTTTGGAAAAGTTTGTAATTAATTAATAGTTTAATTCAAAGTTGAACAAATTATTCAAAATGAAAAGAATGCTACTGGTGGGACAATTAACAACCAGGGTTATGTTCATAAACTACACCTCCGAAAGCTTCTTCGACGAGTAATCGCATTTTTCTTACACATATTTTTTTAACATATTTTGTGTCTCGCTCATCAGTTTCAAGATATCTTGTGATTACGTTATTATCATGACAACGAACGCACTTCTCACGTCCAATTTACAAGTGGGACGTGTAGTAAACGAATTTGTTAAACTTTTAATAGATTTGTGTTAATATAATTCGTCAAACACAAAATGAAATTATTATAATTAACAGATTCTGGATTCTGGATTGGTGAGGGGGTGAATAAGAATTCATATGTACTTAGGCCACAATTGGGCCCATTGTACTACTCCCATGTTCAGCAGTGTTTGACTGTCAGCGTTTTTCGAGCCATCGCACTCTTTCGATGAAGCCAAGAACGTCCGACAGAGGGGCACTGCGAATCCCAGCTATGTCAGACCAGAGCTCCCCTAAAATGGAACCTCTGATTGAGGCGAGTGCGGGCCAATCACAGAGGATATGCTCAGCTGTTTCTTTCTCTAAGTTACAACCTCTACAAATTGGGCTGTCTGGTAAACCAACGCGATGCAGATGTTTGTTTAGTTTACAATGTCCTGAAAGTATTCCTACGAGTAGACGTAGTTTTCTTCTAGGTAGTTGCATACAGAATCGTGTCAGTTTGATCGAGGGGACCGTTATAGCCTTTTTCGCTTGGTGACACTTGTCTAGAATTACCCATCTGTCGATATGTCGGTCCTTTGTTTCAGTAATGCATTAAAAAGACTTGATGATGGTACTATGGCCGGTTTGGGGCCCCATAAGGGCCGCCCCAAGCCCTGTTTAGCCAATTCGTCTGCCTGCTCGTTGCCAAATGTTCCAGTGTGCCTTAAACCTAAATGAGTTGCAGGGTGTTGTATTTGGCCAATTGTTCTAGTGTGCCATGACATTGGAGTGTTATTCCTGAGGATATTTTGTTGCTGTTTAGAGCCAAAAATGTCGCCCTGCTATCGCTAGCTATCCTAATGATTTTATTCTCGCCCCGATCCAAAATTGCTCTTGCACCTTCTATAATGGCAACTAGTTCTGCTTGGAAAACAGTTGTCAGTAGTGATGGGACGGAATCGGATGATAATCGGAGCTGATTCCGATTCTTAAAATAATCGGAAGGTTCCGATTGTAGATACGGAATCATCCGATTCCATATTGATTAGCGTTTGCCTTCTATTTACCGTCAAGTTGACATTAACGATGGCTCTTGCTGATTTGGTATACAGTGTTTTTTTTTCTATAACACCTGTCAGTGTCACAATTCTAGGGTTTCTGTTGAAACCCTGCTTTTATCACTAAATGTAGGACAGAAATTTTTGAAATTTCCTATCATTAACGGAAACATTTGACAGATATTTTAGAAAGAAAAAACGGAATATAATCGAACTTGGAACGTTGACACCACTAGTCGATACATTGGAATATTGTCCTTGAGTTCTAAATTATGATTTAACTTTAAGCACTCACAGTACATAATCTGTTCGAATTGGTTTGCAAGCAAAGCGTGTTTTCACGGGCCGATTTCAAGCAAATTAAAAATCTCCCTTCACACGTGTCCGACATACGACATCTGATTGTACGAAACGACTGCCTATTGGTTGAAATTTTTAAAAATAGTTTTGGTGGTACATTAATCAGATGGTTTTTAACTTTCTTCCAATATCGGATAAAGTTAAAAATATTTCAACTTTTGTCCGATGTCGTGTGTAAAACTTCACTTTTGCATGTTTTGAAAAATGAACAAGATAAATGAAATTATTAATCAAGATTTATGTGATTGATGACAATTTTCATCACCGAAACACATATACGATCCGTATATCGGATGTCGGGAATCGTATACATGTGTACCCAGCTTTAGTGAAGCTTTAGGTGAAGTCAGTTGATTCGATCGAAATAGAGTTTATCTGCTTCGAAAACTGTTAAACGAACAGATCTTAATAGGTTACACATTCACTTTCTATGATCGCGATCGTGCTGATCAAATCTATCTGTGTCTTTACAGTTCTATTATTCTATGCACTAAATTGAATAGTGCATAGTGCATGAAATAAGTAAATTACTCATCTCATCACGGACATTACATTGCGGAAGGCACATTTTATGAGCGTTTTTATCGCAATTCAGAGAGCCGCAATAAGAACCAAATTCAATTTAAGAAAGAAAACAAATTTATTAATACACTTTAGGAACGGAACAAAGAAAAACAATAAGTATAAGTAAATGTTTCTTTATATATCAATTTCTTGGATTAAAATTTTTATTACTTTCGTGGAATTTACTTTAAACGTGGTACTTAGAGATTTCTGAGATCACTTCTCATAAACAAAAGAGTTTAGTTATAATTCCGATTCCGATACATATTCCGATTATTCCTGTCATCCGATTCCGATGATTCCGATTCTTGAAATCATCCGATTATGCCCAACACTAGTTGTCAGTTGGGCAAGTGCTATGCTCATGTGAAGGTTCAGGTCGTCGGAGAAAATTCCTGCGCATGTTCCTTCCAAAGTCTTAAATCCATCAGTGAAGATGGATATATCGGGTTTGGGTGCTTCTTCAACACTCAAGAGAATGTTGAAGTGCTTCTTGAATACATATGTAGGTGCGATGGAGTCGACCATCGCCCCAAAAAACGGAGTTTCTTGTGGAGCTTCCTCTAGGATGAGGTGGTGTCTACCTCCGAGACCTTTATTATTCCATACCTTTTTTACCCACAGCCTTAGGGCTGATCCCAGTGCCATCTCCTCTACATATATGTTCAGTGGAGGGAGGGCAAGGATGGCTTCCAAGGCGGCGGTAGGAGTGGATTTCAGCGCACCGGTAGCACTCATGCATGCCAGCCTTTGTAGGTCCGAAAGCTCCGATGCTGTTGTCGATAGTCGAGCTCTGGGCTACCAGACCAACGCTCCATAATAAACCATGGGCCTAATTACGGCAGTGTACAGTCATAGGGCCCCAAATTCCGCCCATTACACAGCGACACTGCCAAAAAGCGACACACGCCTTTACTACTTGTTTGACCCAATTCAGTTCCGGTCAAAAATGACTCCCAGATATTTGACTTCATCTGAAAAGGTTAGTTCAGTTTGGGGACTCTCCGGATCTCAACTTTCCTCTTTACTTTACCCCACGGGTTATTATTCATCGATGATGGCTATATGGAGGTGTTTATTAACAGCCTCTCTGTAGCCACCAGCCGGTCTTTTAGAGGATCCTGATGTGATTTTACCCGCAACCACGATCCGCTCTGATGGCGGAGTACCACCGGATCTTACCCTTTTTTTGGTCTGTTCTGCTTTCTTTCCCGGGTTAGCCGCATGGGCGAGCCTCTGGGTTGAAGCACCAGACTTGGAAGTGGGTGCATTCGAGCGTTATTGATAGGCTGTCTGACCGTTTGGTCAGCATGCTTTCCAGACGCATCCGCAGCTACTTCTTTCTTTTTTGTTCGGCTCCACTAATCCGTTTCCGTGAGCCTTTTATTGTTGTCACTCTTGTAGGTGCTGTTCTTGGCCCAGCCGTTGTTGTGGTGAGGCTTGTGAATGGGAGAGTTGAGGGGTAACCGAAGACGCACCCTCTGTTTGTTTTGTGACACTAATACTTTTGGTATCCATGTTTAAAAAAATCTTTCATCCTCCTAGCTCCCCACCCACCACGGAGTCCAACATGGGGACGCCGAACTTCGATGCCAGGGCTACTAGTCGCATATAGTTCCCAGAAATAAGTTGCGCACGGACCGGACCTCCGCTTCAGCACAGTGCATGTGTAGGATACGCTGTATACCTGCAGTGCCAGCCCTTACACCCCCTGCCCCCAAGGAACTCGGCCATTCGGCGGTCTAACCCGACGACTTAGCCGTTTGATCGAAGTGGGTTAGTTTCGACCTCCCGTCTAGATGAAATCCAGGCCAAAGAGATGTGTTGTCCCACTTCAGAGTATTCAATCTCCAGAATCCTCTCATTCACCGTCACGGGTCGCCTCGCACGGCACAAACACGAGGGTAGCCAAACCCCTGTGGAATCCACTGGATGGCCACAATCTAGTGGAGAGGGGGGGAATGGTCCACGATGGAAGTCCACCACACGAGACTTTAGGCCCGGGGCTTCATTACCACTGGCCATGGCCGCAAGATCTCGGCCGTACTCCCATCCGCCACTCGGGGGACGCGCTCGGTAGGTATTCCAACCCCCGATAATTAACAAATTACGAAGGCATTTACTGATTATAATGGCCGCAAGATCTATGGGAGCGTTTATTTCGTTCATCTGTTCCTATATTTTTTAACCAGAGGCGCATCATCGTTTTGGGGCTAATTTTGATTAAATATTTTCTATAACTAAAGCAGAAAGAATTTTTGTAACATTTTTTCCGTACTTTCGAACCTCGCTTCTTATCCTGATTTTTCTTTAGCGCAACAATTGTCAGACACCCTCTATAAATTATTATTAGAGAGAGGACAAAAGTATAAATAATAAATTAATAAACACAGATCAAAAATCATGTAGGCATCGCAGGTATCAACGTTTGCAACAATATATTCAAATTAAATCAAATTTTATTAGAAAAACTATTATTACACCAATATACTTACAAAGATCGACTTATTGTATTACTTGTATTAATTATTAATAATGAAACCGAAAAGTTTATTATTTGATCAAATACTAATTCGACAAGTAATAGCACAACTTTTTAAGAATCCCACATAAATAAATTAACATATCCAATTAGGAACCTAATTATCCTACAAAACTTTACTTAGTTTTTTCCGAAATTCTCTGAGAATACATAAAAAATTACATATAGACTAAGAATCATTAAATTGATTGTTATTGTAAAAGCTTCAACATGGCTCCAGCGACTTATTTACACAATCATATTATACTATTGCAAATAGGAGGGCAATTTACTTTAAACAACTCAAAAAGGATCATCAAGAAAACGCTGCACTTCATATATAGGTCTCTGATTTATTTAGTTTTAATATTATTCATTTTGTCTTTGATTGCTGATATTCGTGAGAAAGGTGTTTTCAATTTTAACTTGATCGTTTTGGACTATGTTTTTATTGGTAAGTACTAAGAAAGGATCAAATGAAAATTAATTAGAGTTGACGATGTAACTAAACACGTGTGTTGCATTTAATTCATCGAACGTTACTTCAGTCACTTACGTTCCTACTAAACAAGAAAGCCGTTTTATTTTTAAAAAATTAAAACAATTGCGTAGAATGAATGCTGCAACAAACTACTTTTGTATTCTATGAATAATTGCATGAATAACGTTAAACATGCCACGTCACAATTGATAGACAGTTAGTATTAAAATGACGTTATCCAAGACATGCAATTAAATTTCAACTTCTACTCTAATTCATTTTTATATTGATCGCTGGTTACGTCTCTCTTAATTGAATAAAGTGCGATTTAATCTTAAAATTTTAGGAGGCGCTATGTGGGGTCTATTAAAAACGACTTACTTCAACATATACGAGGATCATTGTAGAAACTTAATACTTGAAGTAAATAATTTGTTTAGGTATGCCACGAATACATCTCTGGAGGAAAAATGCATGAAGAATTGCTTGAATTTTACAAACAGGCTTACTTTAATTTGGATTATATCTACTATCGTAATAGCAATATTTGTTTATTTATGGCCGATGTATACATGGAGTCGGTAAGAAAAGAAATAGTTGATCAAGTTTCTTATTTACTATAATTTATTACAGAACTCTTCCGCTACCAATGTGGACACCCTATGATTGGAGTGTTTCACCACATTTTGAATTGACTTGTTTTTTTCAACTTCTTGTTTTATATTCGATGTATATGATTGTTGTACCGTCGGAGATTTTTTTTGTTTGTGCAATCTTACTGACTACTGAACAGTTTAAATTATTAGGTAAGAGAACACTTACATAATTGCCATAATTACTACCATGTGTATACGGGTAATTGACTGAAACTAAGATCATAGAATTTATGGGGTACAAATGACCTACCTTAGCTTTTAAGTAAAGAAGACAACACAAAGGCTTCTTCCATCTTTTTTTTATGTGCCTAAACCGCTTTATGTTTGTTATATTGCCAATGTTTTCACTTTCAAACAATTACCTGTATGTAGGAATGAGTATTTGATTTTCATGTCATTTTTCACATAATATTTTAGGTTGGGAAATTAAAAACCTATTTTACACTGCATTAATTCAGAACAAAATACCAAAAGAAACCGTATTATCCTACAGCGAATTCATAAATTACAATAAAGAAGCAGATTGCAGGTAGATCCAGTTTGTATATTAAATGTTTATTTATGGATTCGGAACTTTCAGAGAACTGAAGAGTGAAGTCGATTTTTACTTAATACACGACGTGATTCACTCAGAGAAATTCCATAAAGATGTGCAAAAGAACTTCAACAAATTAATTGAATTTCATCAGTCGTTGCTGTTATTTTGCACTGATTTCGAAGACTTCTTCTCACATGTTATGCTACTGTTTGTTCCAACAGTAGTCCTCATTTTGATTCCCTTAAGCGTAGTAACGATAACTGTGAGTACTTTCTTGTCCATACGTTAAAATCTAGAATAGAAAGATTATTTTTTATTTCAGGCAGATAGTATAAAAGTGTTACTTCCTTACATTCCCATGTGCAGTTACGTATACTTGCAAATGTTTGTTTCGTGTTACTTTGGAAATTTCTACACATCTGCGGTAACTGTTTCATAATAAAAACAATATATTTGTGAAATTTGATTCGTTCCAGTATGAGCAACTGCAAGCTGAATTGTATGGCATGCCTTGGTACGACTGCAACCCCCTGTATAAAACAAATATGAGATTTTTCCTGCACAAACTTTCTTTACCGGCTACGCTTAAAGTTGGAAAATTCTATAATTTAAATCTCCGATTATTTTTATCGGTGCGTATAACTGGTAGCGCAAGACCTATTGTAAAAAGTAATTATTTGCAGGCAGTCAGAACTATAATCTCCTACTGTATAGTACTTTATCAAGTAATAAGACATACTTAAAACTACTGTAAGATGTGTAAGAATAAAGGAGTTCATTAATCTTTCTGTTCTTTGTCTTCATTTAACACCTGTTACATAAATTTTGGAAAAAATATAGAAAGGTATTATTTTAAATTTAAGAGAACTTTATTAACATAACAATCACCAATAAATCTTAGACTTTGACACCTGGTTGCCACATTGTTGCTTGGGGGCCTCTATCTCCAATAAGACGTAATTTTTGTCTTACATGTCGCATCAGGTTTGGACGCTTTCTAAGTCTACTTCTCTAATTTTTTGAAGAATTCTTTGTCGCAATTGTTGCTCATTTTAGGCTTCGCAACCATTCTCATACACCTTTCTTGCCAATAGGGTCCAAAAATTTTCAATTGGCCTTGCGTGAGGGACATTTGGAGGTTATCACTTCTGGCGACATATAGCACATGGTGAGCTTCTAACCAGTTTAGCGTATCTCTGACATAATGCGATGTTGCAAGGTCAGGCCAAAACATGTAATCATCATTAGCATGACGCTGATTAATAAAAATAATCAATTTTGATAGGCAATTTCGGATGTATACTATAAGAGGCCAGGCAGTGAATGCTGAAGTGCATTCACTGCCTGGCCTCTTATATGGCCTACATAGAGCCTAGATATGCCCGCCTCAGAAATGGCGCACCACACCAAAATTTTGTCAGAAAATTTTGCTTTCTTTTTATATCTTACGTTAATGGGAGTGTCTTCAATTTTATCCGTATAGAAGCCTGCATTTCCAGGAAGTTCTGCATGGTCAAAGGTAAAATATTTCTCGTCGTCTAAGATTATGATCCGGTTGTGGGCAAAATGACGACGTCTCAAAGCTCGGCAACAACCAGGGATTCTGGCCAATTGTGCGGGAGTATACTTGGGGCATTTCTTGCGTTTTCTGTATTTTAGGCCTGTTCTTGCAATGTAACGAGAAATTGTAGCATTTGAAACGCGGAAATGACGGGAAAGCTTGCGGGTAGACACTCCAATGGTGTTTCTGGAACGGTTGACTAGTCTGTTGACTTGAACTTCAGTTAACGCACGTGGACGGTCAGTTTTTGGTAGGTTTATATATGGAATTCCCTCTTCGCATTCCTGAATTGTCCGATATATGGTACTTTTTGAAATATTTTGTCCGCGAAACAAGTTTACCATATCTCGTCTAGGCAGCTGTCCAACCAGGTTGCAGTTGGACTTACACAAATCTAGCTTATACGACATTTCGCAAATGACAAACGAAAATGTGAAATGTTAAACAAATTGACATAACCCCATGTTTCGCCATAGTTGACCTGATGTTTTACTATGTCACAGAGAGCATTTAAAATTTTTCCCAAAACTTATGTAACAGGTGTTATTTTAATGGATTTTTAATCCAATCCGCCATAAGTAATGACCTAATTACTGCGAGTTACAACAGCAGACTGATCTCATTAAACATGAATACGTAATTACATATCATCATAAGATGTTAGTAAAGTTGAGTTCAGTTATTTTTGAAATCGTTTCGTCGTCTGCAGTAATATTTTCATGGATTCTATAGTTTATTTAAGTTACAATATTGTATTATTACAAATAGGAGGGCAATTTGCCTTGGATAATTCAGTAAGACCTGTTTGGAAGACAATACATTTCTTTTATAGGGTCTTAGCTCAGTTATTTTTGATAGTATATAGTTTGTCATTAACGATTGGTATTTATAAAAAAGGTGCATTTGAATTTGAGTTGGTTGCTCATGATTATATTTTCTTGAGTAAGTACATAGTATAGCTTCAACTATTTTGGACTTTCATTCCTTTTTCCACCAAGGGATACTTTGGTTGAAAATCAAAGAAAGTATTTAAGTATTGCTATTTTTAATTTTAGGTGGTGCGCTTTGGAGTTTTTTGAAAACCAGGTACTACAATGTACACGAAAATCGTTGGAAGAATATGATACTGCAAATGAATAATTTATTCAGATACAATGCAAACACACTAGAAAAAATGTCAATGAAGAAATGCATAAGTATTGCAAATAGCTTGACCATTTGTTGGGTGACTTTTTCTCTTATATTCGCGTTATTTCTTTACTCCTGGCCCCTTTTCTCAAAGAATCGGTAAGAAATTCCAAAATTAAAATGTAAATTTTTAAATGATTCCTTTCCTTTTATACAAGGTGAATTTAATAGTTGAACAAATATTTAAACTTGTAATAATAATGCGCTCTCCCAGAACCCCAGCCGAAAACGGCCATCATCATCAAATTCCCCGATCCTCTTTACCCATTATGATGGGACAATTGACACTGTGTAAAATATTTGCACAACTATTAAATTCACCCAGTATACTTGTGTTTAAAGAAGAAGCTTTAGTTCTTTTAATTGCAGAACGCTGCCATTACCAATATGGGTTCCATATGATTGGATAACTTACCCATATTTTGAAGCCACTTACTTTATGGAAGGACTTATATTGTGGGCGCTGTATATGGTGGTTGTACCTTCTGAAATATTTTTCGTATGTGTTATTTTACTAACCACGGAACAATTTAAAATACTAGGTAAACGTCATTTTTTTACATGCCCATTTGGTGAGTTAAGAATACAACTGACCTCCGACTGCAAGCGACAAAGGCGTTCCACGAAAGTTAGAAAGCAGATAGCTATATAAAAGCAATTAAACAAAAGAATAACGCTTAAGAAATTGCTGCAGTTGTTTTAATAAACGTTAAAACCCAACGAAAGACGATCGCTCGAAATAACGCTTAAAAGTTTTTTGGGAAACGTGAGGATCCACATTTAAAAAGTGACGCATAAGTCATAAATTAACATTAGAACAAAGGAAAAACAAATGAAAGACGATCGCATGAAAAAAAGGAGACGACACTGAAGAAAAATCGCTTAAGCCGTCGCGTCACGTCATTTCAAAAACTGCAGTTGCTTTGAAAAATATAAAACAAACAAAAGATAATCGGTATTAGCTTGGGGCAAGCGAGTGTGCTCCAAGAAAAATAGATAAACAAAAGACGATCGCTGGACAAAAGGCAACTTTTCAAAAGTGCGATTATCAAAAAAAAATAGAAAAAAAATGAAAAAACGAAAATATTTAGAAACTAATAATTAAAACAAAAAAGAAACAGTATATTGACAACTGTTTTGAACTTATAAACAAACAAAAGAGGTTTTTTATTTAAAAATTCACGTAAAGTAATGAGAAAATTAAAACAAACAACCGACGATTGCTAGAAAAATAACGGTGACACTAAAAAACAAAACATGATCGCTCGAAATGTCACTTGAATTACTTTGAGAAATATAAAACAAGCAAGAAATTATTCTTGGCTTCCGGTTGGAACCGCGTGTCTCGGATTTCTCTACTGCCGACGTTTCGTTCTTCGTTGCAGAAGAACTTCCTCAGGGCTGCTGCTGGTGGTGATGCTGCTGCTGTTGGTCTTGTTGCTGCTTCGCGTTAGTCGTTGAGACTGAGTAGGTAAGTCCGTTGTCGTGGTATTTATAGGAGCCGGTGGGAGCAGCGGGGTGGAACGGTGGGCGGGGCGGAACGGTATATCGGTGCGTGACGGATCGTTAATGAGATGTTTCCAAGTATTGTGAAGGTAGAAGCCATTGTCACGGTTTAGATTGTTGGGGTGTTTGAAAATTTCTATGGATTCACGGATTTTACGGTTAAAGAAATGAGGTGAGCGGGCTAGGAGTTTTGTTTCTGAAAACTGGATTTGGTGGCCGGTTTCTAGTTTATGTTCAGCTAAGGCGGAACCAGTTGTTTGTAGTAGTCTGGTGCAGCGTTCATGTTCAGAAACACGAGTACTGACAGATCGTTTAGTTTCACCGATGTATACACGCCCACAGGAACACGGAATACGATATACTCCTTCGGATTGTAAGGGAATGTGGTCTTTCGTGGAGGGTAGGTAGTTTGAGAGTTTTGTCATGGGTAAATAAATGGATTTGATGTTTTGTCGTTTGAGGATTTTGCCTATTCGGTCCGTTATGGTGTGGATGTAAGGTAGGTAAGCCGTAGCAACTGGCGGTGCATCAGGTTCAGGGCGTGGTGGAATGGGGGTTCGATGACGAGCAATGGATCTTTGGATGTCGTGTTTGTTATAATTGTTGTTGAGAAGGACTTTTGTTATATGGTTTAGTTCAGTTTGGAGTGAAGAGGACTCTGATAGGGTAAAGGCACGATCAACTAGTGAGTTGATGACCGATTGTTTTTGAGAAGGATGATGGTGGGAATGTGCGTTCAGATAGCGATCAGTATGAGTTGGTTTGCGATACACAGAATGTCCTAATCTACCGTCCGGGAGGCGACTTACTAGGATATCAAGGAAAGGTAAGTGGCCGTCCTTTTCGTATTCCAAAGTGAAACGAATGTCCGGATGTTGGGAATTAAGGTGTTCAAAGAAGTTGTCCAAGGATTCCTTACCATGTGGCCAAATTGCAAAAATATCATCAACATATCTGAACCAACATTTGGGTTTGAGAGGGAAAGAAGTAAGGGCTTGTTGTTCGAAAGCCTCCATAAAGATGTTCGCTACTATTGGGGATAAAGGGGAACCCATGGCTGTTCCTGACACTTGTTCGTAATATTGATCTCGGAACATGAAATAAGTTGAGGTTAAGCAACATTCTATCAAAGGAATTAGGTCTTCGGGTTGGTTATGGGCTCCGAACAGTTGCTGGATAATAGTGACGGTGTCGGGTATTGGCACTTTGGTGAACAGGGATTCAACATCGAAGCTGACCAGAAGGTCCTGCGGGTCTAAGGATATATCGTGAATTTTTTGGACGAAATGTTGGGAATTGAGGATAAAGGTTTCACTATTACCTGCAAATGGTTTGAGGGTGTGTGCTAGATATTTAGAGATTTTGTACGTTGGTGAGTTGATTGCGCTGACTATGGGACGTAAAGGTGTGTCGGGTTTGTGAATTTTAGGGAGTCCGTAAAGTCTGGGAATTCTAGAGTCACGAGGTATCAAAGATTTTTGTGTGTCTGGAGGAATAGAAGAAGATTTTATTAAGGTCGTTATGGTGCGTTCTATACGGGAGGTAGGGTTGCGTCGTAAAGGTTGGTAAGCTGGGTCGTCTAACAGGTTATTGATTTTGTGGTCGTATTCTGCACGATCTAAAACTACAGTTGCATTCCCTTTATCTGCGGGGAGTATGACTATGTCTGGGTTGGTTTTCAAGGTTTTGAGGGCTTGAAATTCAGATTTAGTGCAGTTTGGTTTGGGGGGTTTGGCTGTTTTTAGAATTTTGGAAGTTTCGTGGCGAATAGGGTCTGCAATATGGGAAGGAAGTTTGATAAGGGCAGATTCAACACTAGTTATGATGTCATCAATGGGTATGGTTTTTGGGGTTATGGCGAAATTTGGGCCTTTGGCGAGGACGGAGATTTCATTCTCGGTTAAGGGATAGCGAGATTTGTTTACCACGGTGTGTGTTAAGGAAGTAGGTTTATGATGATGATTGGGTAGTTGTTTAGAAACCAGCTGGTTGAATTTACGGATGTGGGTATTGGTGACATGTTCGCGAGTGCGGGTGGCTTGTTCGTGGGTAAGTCTGTCTATTAGTTGCCAGTCTGTTGGTGTGAGGGTATTGGCAAGTTCTAGATGAAGATGAAAAATTGTATAAGAAAGATCGGAGAGTTGGTGTCTGGTGAACTGGATGCGTTCTCGAACTAAGGCAAAACTTGTGCGTCGAAGGATTTGGTTGGAAGTGTAGGTTTTGATGTGGTGTTTAACAGTTAGGAAAGTAGGTATAACATGATTATCACGACAACGAATAAGAAATGTTAAAGTACAAATTAAACTTACCAATTTTTGTCGAAGCTGTCCCAGCTGTCTCGTCTTCTTCTGGATGTCCTCCCCGTAGAGGCTTCTTAATTTAACTTGAAGGCTTCCGCGGCCGTCGTCCATTGTTGAATTCTTGGCTTCCGGTTGGAACCGCGTGTCTCGGATTTCTCTACTGCCGACGTTTCGTTCTTCGTTGCAGAAGAACTTCCTCAGGTTCTTCTGCAACGAAGAACGAAACGTCGGCAGTAGAGAAATCCGAGACACGCGGTTCCAACCGGAAGCCAAGAATTCAACAATGGACAACAATGGATGTTGAATTCTTGGCTTCCGGTTGGAACCGCGTGTCTCGGATTTCTCTACTGCCGACGTTTCGTTCTTCGTTGCAGAAGAACTTCCTCAGGTTCTTCTGCAACGAAGAACGAAACGTCGGCAGTAGAGAAATCCGAGACACGCGGTTCCAACCGGAAGCCAAGAATTCAACAATGGACGACGGCCGCGGAAGCCTTCAAGTTAAATTAAGAAGCCTCTACGGGGAGGACATCCAGAAGAAGACGAGACAGCTGGGACAGCTTCGACAAAAATTGGTAAGTTTAATTTGTAACATTTCTTATTCGTTGTCGTGATAATCATGTTATACCTACTTTCCTAACTGTTAAACACCACATCAAAACCTACACTTCCAACCAAATCCTTCGACGCACAAGTTTTGCCTTAGTTCGAGAACGCATCCAGTTCACCAGACACCAACTCTCCGATCTTTCTTATACAATTTTTCATCTTCATCTAGAACTTGCCAATACCCTCACACCAACAGACTGGCAACTAATAGACAGACTTACCCACGAACAAGCCACCCGCACTCGCGAACATGTCACCAATACCCACATCCGTAAATTCAACCAGCTGGTTTCTAAACAACTACCCAATCATCATCATAAACCTACTTCCTTAACACACACCGTGGTAAACAAATCTCGCTATCCCTTAACCGAGAATGAAATCTCCGTCCTCGCCAAAGGCCCAAATTTCGCCATAACCCCAAAAACCATACCCATTGATGACATCATAACTAGTGTTGAATCTGCCCTTATCAAACTTCCTTCCCATATTGCAGACCCTATTCGCCACGAAACTTCCAAAATTCTAAAAACAGCCAAACCCCCCAAACCAAACTGCACTAAATCTGAATTTCAAGCCCTCAAAACCTTGAAAACCAACCCAGACATAGTCATACTCCCCGCAGATAAAGGGAATGCAACTGTAGTTTTAGATCGTGCAGAATACGACCACAAAATCAATAACCTGTTAGACGACCCAGCTTACCAACCTTTACGACGCAACCCTACCTCCCGTATAGAACGCACCATAACGACCTTAATAAAATCTTCTTCTATTCCTCCAGACACACAAAAATCTTTGATACCTCGTGACTCTAGAATTCCCAGACTTTACGGACTCCCTAAAATTCACAAACCCGACACACCTTTACGTCCCATAGTCAGCGCAATCAACTCACCAACGTACAAAATCTCTAAATATCTAGCACACACCCTCAAACCATTTGCAGGTAATAGTGAAACCTTTATCCTCAATTCCCAACATTTCGTCCAAAAAATTCACGATATATCCTTAGACCCGCAGGACCTTCTGGTCAGCTTCGATGTTGAATCCCTGTTCACCAAAGTGCCAATACCCGACACCGTCACTATTATCCAGCAACTGTTCGGAGCCCATAACCAACCCGAAGACCTAATTCCTTTGATAGAATGTTGCTTAACCTCAACTTATTTCATGTTCCGAGATCAATATTACGAACAAGTGTCAGGAACAGCCATGGGTTCCCCTTTATCCCCAATAGTAGCGAACATCTTTATGGAGGCTTTCGAACAACAAGCCCTTACTTCTTTCCCTCTCAAACCCAAATGTTGGTTCAGATATGTTGATGATATTTTTGCAATTTGGCCACATGGTAAGGAATCCTTGGACAACTTCTTTGAACACCTTAATTCCCAACATCCGGACATTCGTTTCACTTTGGAATACGAAAAGGACGGCCACTTACCTTTCCTTGATATCCTAGTAAGTCGCCTCCCGGACGGTAGATTAGGACATTCTGTGTATCGCAAACCAACTCATACTGATCGCTATCTGAACGCACATTCCCACCATCATCCTTCTCAAAAACAATCGGTCATCAACTCACTAGTTGATCGTGCCTTTACCCTATCAGAGTCCTCTTCACTCCAAACTGAACTAAACCATATAACAAAAGTCCTTCTCAACAACAATTATAACAAACACGACATCCAAAGATCCATTGCTCGTCATCGAACCCCCATTCCACCACGCCCTGAACCTGATGCACCGCCAGTTGCTACGGCTTACCTACCTTACATCCACACCATAACGGACCGAATAGGCAAAATCCTCAAACGACAAAACATCAAATCCATTTATTTACCCATGACAAAACTCTCAAACTACCTACCCTCCACGAAAGACCACATTCCCTTACAATCCGAAGGAGTATATCGTATTCCGTGTTCCTGTGGGCGTGTATACATCGGTGAAACTAAACGATCTGTCAGTACTCGTGTTTCTGAACATGAACGCTGCACCAGACTACTACAAACAACTGGTTCCGCCTTAGCTGAACATAAACTAGAAACCGGCCACCAAATCCAGTTTTCAGAAACAAAACTCCTAGCCCGCTCACCTCATTTCTTTAACCGTAAAATCCGTGAATCCATAGAAATTTTCAAACACCCCAACAATCTAAACCGTGACAATGGCTTCTACCTTCACAATACTTGGAAACATCTCATTAACGATCCGTCACGCACCGATATACCGTTCCGCCCCGCCCACCGTTCCACCCCGCTGCTCCCACCGGCTCCTATAAATACCACGACAACGGACTTACCTACTCAGTCTCAACGACTAACGCGAAGCAGCAACAAGACCAACAGCAGCAGCATCACCACCAGCAGCAGCCCTGAGGAAGTTCTTCTGCAACGAAGAACGAAACGTCGGCAGTAGAGAAATCCGAGACACGCGGTTCCAACCGGAAGCCAAGAATTCAACAATGGACGACGGCCGCGGAAGCCTTCAAGTTAAATTAAGCAAGAAATTACTTCCAAAATGACGTAAAAGTAAAAACATTTGAAAACAATCTGAAAATTAAAGTGAAAAAAATAAACGAAAGACGATCCCTTGAAAAGAGACGACAACACAAACAAGAGATAAACGATATTAATAAAAGAAAGTAACCTAAGAAATTCCTGGAACAACTGAAAATTAAAACAAAAGACGAACAAACAGAAGCGATCGATGGAATAATGGCATTGGAATGAAAGCATTTGTTTTGAAAAACATAAAACAAACAAAACAGGATCGATAAGTGACACGTGAAACAATATGAACATTGAAACAAAAGAAAAACAAGCAAAGACGATCGCTTCAAAAGAGGTGGTGACACTAAAGCAAATAGAAGACGATTGCCTGAAATTTCTGAAATGGTCAAAACTTGCAATTGTTTTAAAAAATGTAAAACAAACGAAAGATGTTTAGTAAATAAACAGAGCAATCAAAGTCCTTGAAACAACTGAACACAATATGAAAATTTAAATAGAAAAAGTAAACAAAAAATGAGAAAAAATAAATAAAAGTGGATCCATTACATTAAAAAAAAAGAAAAATCGGGAATTCCCAGAAGAATTTAAAATTAAAACCAAAGACGAACAAAGAGAAGCGATTACGAAACGAAAACGCTACAAGGAAAGCGATTATTTAAAAAAAAAGTAAAACATATGAAAGGATACCGCTCCAAACGATATTACGACGACGCCGGCGCTCCCAACAATGCAACTGTTTTAACAATTAATTTCAATTGTTTTGATAAATGTAAAATAAACAAAACAAACGAGCCTAAACCGATAGCAAAATGAGAAATAAAAAATGAATTATTATAGAAAAATGTAGTGACTTGTCAAACTTAAACGAATTCAATTTTAAATTAAAAAATAAAACTAAAATAACATTTCTAGGTGCGGAAATTAGAAGCATACTGTACACTACGTTAATAAATTATAAAATACCTAAGAAAACTCTACTGCAATTTAAAAAACATCTTCAATCCCTTAGAAAAACAAACTGTAGGTGCGTACAAGAACTTTCCATACCTAATTAATTTTATTTATTTATTTTACGCATCTTTTAAATTTTAGAGATCACAACGATGATGCAAACTTTTACGGGATATACGATGTATTCGAATCGGAAAAGTTTCAGCGAGATATGTTGAGGAACTTCAACGAAATAATTAAATTTCATCAATCGCTGCTGTTATTTTGTGCAGAAGTCGAAGATCTATTTTCAGGAATTATGCTGATGTTTGTTCCTACCGTGGTGCTCATTTTGATTCCTTTAAGCGTAATAACTGTAACAGTAAGTAAAAATGCTAAGAGGGAAGTCAAAGCTCGTATAAGTTTCTTTTTAATCACTTGTACATGGTTCTAAAATTCTATAATTGATTCTTGTTTTAATGTTTTTATATTTTTATTTTCATTATAAACACAAGATCAAAAAAAAAACGTCGTTCTAAAATGGTATAATTTATTATTTTTTATTTTTCGTATTACCACACGTTCTATACTGAAATTAATTTTAATAAATTGCATTTTAAGAAAAACAGACTTTTAAAAATGTTTTAAAATATATTATATCAGTATAAATTTTTATTTAATTCTAATTTTTTATCACAGGCGAAAGATTTGAAGGCTTTATTCCCTCACATTCCCATGTGCGGTTACGTATATTTTCAAATGTTCCTTTCGTGCTACTTTGGAAACTTCTACACATCTGAGGTTCGTTATTAGTAGTGAACGGAATTTTATATTTTGTTCGATTAAGTACAAACGAAGCGGCAATGTATAATGGTGCAGCAATGGGTTAATGTATGCACATGCGCTCAAAATAAACAAGATAAAATTCCGTTCACTAGTAATTACAGAAATCGAAGTAATATATTTTCTAATTACATTGTTACAGTATGAACAAATACAAGCTGCCCTGTACGAAATGCCTTGGTACGACTGCAGCATACAATGCAAAACGAACATGAAATTTTTCTTGCATAAACTTTCTGTCCCAGTTTCACTTAGAGTTGGAAAATTCTGCAATTTAAATCTCAAAATATTTTTATCAGTGAGTACCATTTAACAATTCAATGAATATTTACTTCATTCAAATATTTCTTTATTTGCATTTAATTATTAGTTATTAGTAAATTTATTTTTAAACAACAACATTGATGAATAGGCAATATTCCTGATTTATACGATACAATTATATATTCAGAGCTTTAATAATTTTGTAGATAGGTTCCCAAAGTGGACGATTAAAGCCTTCTAGGGAGTGGTAACAGGTTCAGAGGCAATTGGGGGGCGTTAAGGCGGTTTAGGAGTCGGTGGCGAAATTAATGAACAAAATTAAAGGGCCTCCAAATAAACTTGAAATAAATTTTCCAAATTACAAGTTATTTTTATATATATTTATTTATGGTTAATTTTTTTGATCAATATTACACATTATAAGAATTAACATTTAACAAAGATGTTACTACCGACCGCATAAATAAAAAATTACAAATTAATTAATGACAAAAATGATTATTTTCAGGCAGTTAAAACCATAATTTCCTATTGTATGGTATTATACCAATTAATTCAACGTACTTAACTTAGAAAACAAATTTCTAAGAATATACAGTTATGCTAAAAAAAGAGGAGCTTTGATGAGTTTGATGATGGCGTGATACACACTGCGACACTTTTTTCAATGTTTTAATCCGTTTCTAATTCGTAAAATATGTTCATTCAACATTGTTTAATGTATCTCAGTTTCTTTGTTGTAGTTTTTTGAATTATTAAATATTTTAAATGAAAATGTTTTTTTCTTTTTAAGATTCCAGGTAATCTGTTTATTCCTGATTCTGAGTACTTTCGTTTCATTATATCTTAGATACTTTCATTTCATTCTCCATATCCTTTACCTTCATTTTTTCTAGACCATATTGTCAAAAGTGATGAAAAAAAAATATTACAGTGTAATTATTTCAAACATGACAACGTTTAAAATAATAAATTAAAAAAGTATACCATAAAAATATACGAAGATGTTTTATACGAGTCTGTAGATTATATGAAATATGAATTGGAAATGGACTGATGATGACTATTTAGCTGTTGAAAAACGCAAAAATAATATTGTGGGTTTAAATATTTTATTTGAATAAAAATAATAATAATTGTTTAATCGAATCTATTGTTTTTGTAGAGAAGATCTTCACTATTCAATTATGATAATTGATTTCAATAACAACGCAATGTATCAAATACGTTAACCTGACCTAATTAATTAGGACCACGGAAAAAAAACTTTCAAAGTAAATCACATTAAAAATGAATACCTAATTATGGTAGACCACGTCCTTCCTAAAAGATGCGTACTTCTTATAAGCAGCATGAGCAGACATGGCTTTGGTGACTTATTTAAATTACAACATTACATTGCTCCAAATAGCGGGGCAGTTTACGTTAGACAAGTCAAAAGCACTGATATGGAAGAAGCTTCACGTTTTCATTAGAATTTTCGCCGAGTTTCTTTTAATACTTTATTTCGTGTCTTTGTCGGCTGGTATTCGCGAAAAAGGTGCATTTCAATTTAACTTGGTAGTTCTTGATTACGTTTACATAGGTAAGTGGAACTACTGAAAGTTCTGGATGTAGTGATCTAGTCTTTTAGGTGGCATTATATGGGGTTTATCAAAAACTATCTACTACAACAAATATGAGGGGCACTGCAGAAATTTAATATTTAAAATGAATAACATGTTTAAGTACACCACAAACACATCGCTAGAAGAAATAAGCATGGAGTACCAGCTCAATTTTACGAATAGGCTAACTTTAAGTTGGATTATTACTATAGCTGTAATTGTAACGTGTATTAACTTATTACCGTTTGCTTCTAAAGCACGGTGAGATATTTGTTCGTAACTGAATTTAGAATAGAAAGAATTCTTGAATTTCAGAAATCTACCACTACCAATTTGGACTCCATTTGACTGGACGATTTCGCCGTATTTTGAGTTGACTTACATCATTGAATCGATTCTTTTTTGGTCGTTATTTCTGATGGTCGTGCCAACGGAGATATTTTTCGTTTGTGTTGTTTTATTGACTACAGAACAATTTAAGTTACTAGGTGATTCATTTTAGTAATAATAAAGCAATTTTATGAATTTTTATCGTTTAGGTTGGGAAGTCAAGAATTTACTTTACACCACGTTACTGCAATATAAAATACCAAGAGAAACGGTACTGTTATTTATAGAATTCATAGATTGCAATAGGTATGTAAGTTTCCGTTAAAAAAATGTAAATACACACGTAAATTTTAGGGACATTAAGAACGAGCTCAACTTTGAGGGAATACGGGAGGTATTTCAGTCAGAAAAGTTTCATGAAGACATGATTAGCAATTTAAATCAGCTAATTAAATTTCATCAGTCGCTGTTGTTATTTTGTGCAGATTTGGATGATTTTTTCTCACCAATAATGTTGATGTTTGTTCCTACTGCGGTGCTTATTTTAATTCCTTTGAGTGTCATACTTATGACAGTAAGTAAAAGAAATATTTTATTAACAACCAAAAAAAAATGTAAACTGTAAACATTTGTGTAGAGCAGTATTTAATACGTACCTGCTATATAAAAAATCACTATGTAAAAAATTGGCGCAACTATTAAATTCACCCTGTATTATACACAATTTTTACAGGCTACGGATTTGATGCCATTACTTCCTTATTTTCCCATGTGCACGTATGTGTACTTCCAAATATTTCTTTCGTGTTACTTTGGACACTTTTACACATCACAGGTGAGTACCCTTTAACTAACTGCTTATAATTTAAATGATTCCTTCCCATCACTGTAGTATGAACAACTGCAAGCGATTCTGTACGATCTGCCTTGGTATAATTGCAGTAAAAAATACAACACCAACATGAAATTTTTTCTGCACAAGCTTTCCATGCCAGTTACGTTTACGGTTGGAAAATTCGCAAATCTGAATCTCAGTTTATTTTTAGCGGTAAGTGTTATTTTATTTATTGTTACTGCTATTTGTGAGCAAACTTGTATTTCCTACTATTTTTTCTTTTTTACAATTTGATTTCTTTGCAGGCAATTAAAACTGTGATTTCCTACTGTATGGTACTGTACCAATTAATGCAGCGTTGAAAATTCTTTATTAAAAAAATGTTCTGAATTGCTGAATAAATTGATACAAAAATACTGTGTGTATTTTATTTTTTACTTATTATACTGAAGCATAACAGTAGAAAAAAAATCAGCTAGTACTAAGGAAATATTGCAGATCATTATAAATAAAAACAAAAGTAACTGTAATCAATCAGAGTAATCAAAGAGTTGATGATTTCAGTCATCCAAGTACGAAACGTTCCATTAATTTTTCACTGTCCTTCATGTAGCACTTTTTCATTCGATAGATCATAATTGATTAGTATTGTAAATAAAGTTTATCACGACAGTGCACCTCCTCATGCAGCGCATGTTGTAACAGATTGGTTAAATGCTAATTACGCCAATTAATGGATTGGACGTTACGAGCCTGTGCAATGACCCCGCGATCCCCAGATTTAAATCCTTGCGATTATTTTTTTGTGGGGATGGATAGGCAGCTGGTATATTCCACTCCAGCAACTACTCAGCAAGAGTTAACAAACAAAATTTTCGATGCTGCTGCTTTAACGAGACAGCATTAAGCATAATTGATTTCGTTTCTTTTGTTCTTCTTTTCCCAGCAGACAACTGTGTAATAATAAAACTGAATTGCGATATATGTCAAAATCTGCTTCGATTGATTATTTTAATATCATTTTATATGTGACGAATTATTAACACAAATCCATTAAAGTCGAGCGACACAATCAGAGGCAAGCTATGTATACGCATCTTAGCACGTCTATTAAGCTAGGTCAAGTTTAACAAGCTTTGTTGTTAGCGAATATCATAAAACGTTTATGACACATGTACGCTGTGAATTTAGCTTTTAAATCTAAACATATTTACTTTTTTTGGATAAATTTATGATTAATGAATTAATATTTATATTCCACAGAATTTTTTCTACATTTTCTCGTAAACTGTGACATTCATTCACAGCTGTATTTAATAAAGCTTATGTAATTTCCTTCTTACGTAAAAGATGAACTCCATAAGCATTTTATAAAAATAAAACACGCAGACGAACGACGAAACAACTAGTCTTATTAAATATGAAACCTGTAATTATCGAAATTATAATTAAACCTGAACTTTCGATGGTCACTTACATTGTCTTGTTCTCATTTTCTTCTAAAAACATTACTTAATGGCTTCTCTTACATATCTGTATTACAATACTATTTTATTACAAATGGGAGGACAGCTAGGATTAGACAATTCAAACAAAATCGCATGGAAAAACTTACATGTTTTCTACAGACATTTTAATCAGGTATTTATGGTGATGTTTATGGCCTCTTTAGTTGCTGGGATTTATGAAAATGGCGTTTTTAACTTTCACTTAATAGGTCAGAATTATGTTTTCATTGGTAAGTAAATAATATTTAGTTTAAGGCCAGGTTTATTAGAAGATGAGGATAATTGGAGATAAATAAACCGGGTCTTAATTTTAATAGACATTAAATGCGTACTTAAATATAATATATGCATATTTATATTTTTATTTCAGGTGGTATTGTATGGGGTCTATTAAAGTCCATATATTACAACATACACGAGAACGACTGCAAGAACTTGATTCTAAAAATTAATATTTTGTTTAAGTATACTACGAATACTGCTTTGGAAGAAATTGACATGAAGAAACGCGTAAACCTCACAAGAAATGTAGTTTTCTTTTGGATTATTTATACGTTTGTACTCGCGCTGTTTATTTATTTGTGGCCACTTTTTTCAAAAAGACGGTAAGAAAACAATTAATTTATGAGTAGAGAACGGAATATATGCAGCCTATTACACAAATATGCGCATATGTTTGTACTCTTTTTTTTAATATGCATGATATATACAGAAAATTTTAAAAATATGCGACGCATATGCCATCTCGTTTGTTATATGCAGAATTGATATCGTTTCCGTTAATAGTCGAAAAATCATAAATCTAAAATTTAAAATAAAGATAACATGCTTTATTTTACAGATTTTAATAATATTTACAATAATTTGCTTTACATAATAATAATTCAACAACAGAAAATAGGGAAAAGAAATAATCAGTCACTGTTATAAAAGCACTTAACAACTAAATGCTGTTCAAAATTGTTGAGAAGAAACTAGTGTCTTCTATCAGAAAACATGTACTTAAATATGGTCTTTCAACATCTACAGATGTCAGATGTACAAGGAGCACAATTTTTAAGAAAGTAGTGTCGAAAGTAATATGAATCAGTAGAGGGGGTGAGGAAAGCGATTGGTTAATCAATGCTAATTGGCTGACGAAAAATTAAGTGACATGAGCAACAGGGTGACTAACTGCACGCCTTGAGTCAATACACCCGGAAATGTCTGTTCATTTGGGTTCCACCCCATATGGGCATTCCGGGAAATGAGCTGGCTGACGTAACTACCCATCAAGCTACTACCCAACCTCCGACAAACCTCCCAGTCAAGCGAGAAGACATAAGAGCATATCTAAAAACCAAGATTGTAAAATCCTGGCAGAGACAATGGGACAATGTTGTGAACACCTTCCGACTAATTAAACCATCTACAAGATCCTGGTACTTTCCCTTAACACTAACGAGAAGAGAGCAAGTCACTATCACACGTCTTAGAATCGGCTACACTAAATTTTCATCTACTCCCTTGCTGACCGGTGAGCCCCAGACACTCTATACCACATGTGGACTTCCCTATACTGTTGAGCACATCTTTTTACAATGCCCTTCCCTCGACCGACTCCGTAGAGTGCACAACATTAAGGTGACACTCTCGGAGATCTTTGAAAATTCGGCTGAATGAGTAAGATCGGTTCTCTCCTTCATCAAAGCGGCATTCATCCCCACCTGAATGACGGACACATCCAGCCATCATACACTCCTACTGATTATATAATCTGTATCAGCGTTATTACTCATAACTTGTGATATTTACACTATCTGTGATAAATTGCTGTGTGATACTCCCTCTGTGAGATTTTACTTGATGTGTCATCTAACCATATTCTGTGGAACATATTGATCCTATGATACCCTGGGCAAATGACCATTGCAGTCGATGCCCCATTAAAAACAAACTGCACGTCTTGGTAAAACCCAAGATCTGGGAGTGCAGGTGTGAAGGATTATTAGCTCATTAAGGGTAAATCTGGAGAAACCTGCGATTGCCGATGCATACATATTGCCGAAGATTCGAAGAATTATTTTTTACATTTAGGAATGCTATATAATATTGACCGAAAAATACGAAATTATGCTGTGATATGCAGACAATTGTTACAATGGGCAGAAAATGCTTAAATATGCATTATGCATTAATTAATTAATGCCAATTAACTGAAACATTCAATTCGTGCATATTTTTAATGATATCCTAATATACAGGCTGATTCTTGAATAAACCGCAAAAAAAAAACACTTGCGAAAGGAATTAAATCATAGGTTATGAGAAAAATGTTAAAAAAATTCTTTGGGAAAATTTATAATGAATTAAAAATGACCCCAAAAAGCACGAGGTCGCCAATGTGAATAAAGTTCGTCGCAATCGTAAGTTTTATGATAACGTGTTTTCATACGTTTTATTGTGTTATTGCCCAGAGCAATAAAACTATAAAAGTTAACCGTGAAACTTATTTAATGGAGGGAACGTAATGACCTGCCCCAAGCGTTTTAATTCATCCGAGCATTTATTAATTTATTAGCACGAAGACGATGACCTTCGAACGTCACTCCGCTGGGACATTTAAATCAGATCCAACTAAAATCAGTTTCAACAAAAGACAGCACCCCCGTTACGATTTAAAACATGAAACATCCTGCACTATGCTCGCAATACTGGGTGTTTTATACTTTAAATTGTGGATGCCGTACTATGAAATAAATAAAAATTAATTGTGATAAATAATTTAAAAATTCCGGTTTTACCAGTCAAAGCAGATGCTCAAACTAAAGACCATTTTTATCAATGCAAGCTATAGCCCGCTTTCTCAAGTTTTCCCTTACACGTTCGAAAACATCAGGTGTATTTCGAATCATTTCAGCAGCATGTTCAATGCGTTTATGCAACTCCTGTACAGTATGCACTGGAATAGAATAGATAAGCAGTTTCATCCACCCCCACAAAAAATCACAGTGATTTAAGTCTAGAGACCGCGGGGGCCAAAGTACTGGACCATAGCGTCCAATCCACCTATTATTGTAATTAGTGTTTAACCACTCTCTCACAACACGACCTGCATGAGGGGGCACTCCATCATGTAAATACCACATATCACGTCGTACAGCTAAGAACACATCATCTATTACCTCAAGATCATTATTTAAAAATTCTAAATAATTTATGGCATTCAAATGTTGCGGTAAAATGTAAGGACCGATCAATTAGCAACAATACCAGCGCAAACTTTGCCGAATATTGCTGCTGATGATGGAATTCCGCTATAGTGTGTGGATTTTCGTCACTCCATACGTGTGTTATGAGAGTTTCGAATACCGTCCCGGGTAAAATGAGCTTCATCGGTGAACAATGCCACGTTTAAAAATTCGTTGTTTTGGTCAACTTTATTTAATATCCACTCACAAAACCTAACACGATGATTTGCATCTCCCAGCTGTAATGTTTGTACTTTTTGCACACGGTATGGATGCAGTCCCTATTGACGGAGAATTCTCCAAGCCGTCGATTGGGAAACTCCAGCCCTGTATGCCATTTTTCTAGTACTGATGCTGGGTTCTTCGTCGACAATATTTAAAATCTTTATCTCACCATCCAACACTCGTGGAGTTGTTTGAGCCACGACCATTTGCAGGACGAAAATGTCCATGATCAGGAAATGCTGCACCACCGAAACAAAAGTGCTCCTATGCGGCACTTGTCGTGAAGGAAATTTTCCAATCCACAAACGACGAGCGCGACGTGCATTTCCTAATGCTTCGTCGTATAACAAAGCCATATCAACTTTTTCTAATACCAAAAAGCGATTCATTTTGCGTTCTGCCAATGTCACACTTCCGTCTGATTGTAAGTTACTATTTTAAAGCTCTTCTTTCGGCTGGTTACATAGAACTCCGTTGAAGGACAAGTTCGCCCGATTTCTCGGCGCACCAGCCATAAAACGATAAAACATTTATGCCTGTATTTATTTTCATTCCTTTAGCTGCTGTTTCTTAACCAGTGAAGTATCGTGTATTTGTGTAAAATTTTTGATTAATTATTTTTCGAGAACTAAAGAACGCAGTTTAACTACAATCTGTGATTTCTATTCTTGTACGAATTATTATTTGGCGGTCTATTGAAGAATCACCCTGTATGCGTATATTATAGAATATGCAATTTACATAAATTCCGTTCTCTATTTATGAGGTTAAAAAACTAACAAAAAGAATATTTTGTTTTTTCAAATTATAGTTGTTTACCACTTCCAATTTGGGTTTCATATGACTGGACAATTTCACCTTACTTTGAATTAACTTACGCCATTCAATTACTTGTAGTATCATCAATATTTGCAACAGTGGTGCCCACGGAACTGTTTTTCATATGTGTCATTCTGCTTACTACAAAACAGTTCGAATTATTAGGTAAGATACTTGTTGCTATAATCTCATCAGCTAAGTTACTCTAAATAAACCCAAAACACACTCAATTTTCAGCAAAACACTATTCTTAACTGATTTTCAATCAAATATTTTAGTAATGAATTATCTCAAATGGACACTGAAAATGGCACTAACGTTCAACGTTTCACTATCGCTTGATAGCTTCGTCACTCCTGACGTCAGGAAGTGAAACGTTGACCGTTAGTGCCATTTTCAGTGTCCGTTTGAGATAATTCATTACACAATTTCACCGGACAAGAATCTACCTTAATTTCAAATATTTTAGGTTGGGAAATTAAGAATTTATTTTACTCCACTTTAATAAAGAACAATGTACCAAGAGAAACCGTGCTGGTGTTTAGGAACCACGTTAACCGTAATGGACAAACAAGCTGCAGGTTCCTAATTATTTAAATGTAGTCTTAACACTAACACAATTTCAAATTCTATTCCAGAAACTTGAAGAACAAAATTAGTCTTGCTAAGGTACGTGAAATAATGCAAAGAAAAAAATTTCAAGAGGACCTGCTGAAGAACCTCAATCAGTTAATCAAATTTCATCAGGCATTGCTGTCAGTTTCCGCGGACGTGAACGATTTCTTTTCCCCAATTATGTTCATATTTGTTCCGACTATAATAATTACTTTAATTCCTCTGAGTGTGATCATTATGACGGCAAGTACATTTTTTTGTTCTAGATTTTAAATATTTGAGTTTTTTTTTTGCAGACCAAAGATTTTCAAGTACTTCTGCCTTTTATCCCCATAGGTATCTACGTGTATTTTCAGACATTCTTATCATGTTATTTTGGCCATTTCTATACATCAGAGGCGAGTAATTTACTTCGATGATGCGGTGAAAAAAGTTATTTTTGAAAGAATGTTGCAGTATGAACAACTGCAAAAGGATTTATACGAGTTTCCTTGGTACTACTGCTCTACAAAATATAAAAGAAACATGTTGTTTTTCCTGCATAAACTTTCCATGCCAGTTACACTTAGAGTTGGAAAATTCCGTTGCCTGAATCTCAGTTTATTTTTATGGGTTAGTATGTCTTATCATTGATACGTAAGATAATTATTTTATTGCTTTACAGGCAGTGAAAACGGTAGTGTCTTATTGTATGATTGTTTACCAATTAATCCAACATGTTTAAAAATATTAATTAGTGCAATTATATTCTGTATTTTCCAATTACCTTTATTCAACAAGTTAAAATATATTTATTAATTGAAAATAAGACTAATTCTATCATAGGATGTAATAGAATATAACCCTTCTGTGGTAGAGTGAAATATAGACTTAATAAATATTAACTTTATAAAACAACGATACTGTTTCAGTTGACGTTTACAGCAAACTGCGTGACACTTTAAAGGTTATATATATGTAAGATGCCCACCATAATAAGAGGTCGTATACTTTTTATCTTACCCTCGTATGTGCATATGCGCAAAAGATACTTCGCAGTCTCTAATTAAACATTTAAATTTTATAAATAATGAAGATCATATTCCACAATAAATTTCATGTAACAAAATTAATTCATTGGCTTATTAAATTTTAATGTTACGTTTATTTTTGGTAAGTAAAAAGTAACTTCCTAAACTTGCCACATAAATAAATTGCTCAATTTACAAGCAATTTTCGGCAAACTAATCTACTTAATTATTGATTTGTCATAATCGATTGATCCAAAGTAGTCTTTAGAAAACGTCTACATGGATTCAATAACGTATCTGCGCTACAACGTTTTATTATTGAAAATAGGGGGGCAATTTTCTTTAGGCCGTTCAAAAACATGGTATACTTTTTGGAAACTCTTTATTCAGTTATTCGCCGTATTGTTTGCCCTTTCTTTAACGGCTAATATCTGCGAAAAGGGGGTCCTAGCACTTAACTCAGTTGCTTTGGATTACGTTTACATAGGTATGTAATTACAAATTGTAATGTACATACTTAATTTATTAATTCTAGGCGCTCTTTCGTGGGGTTTATTAAAAGCGTTTTACTACAACACACACAAGGACCAATGTAGGAATATTATTTTGAAAGTAAACAGTTTGTTTAAGTACAAAACAAGTACTTCTTTGGAAGAAAAATGTATGAAGAAACGTTTAACTATTATAAATACAATAACTTTTGGTTGGATGTGTTTCACAACGCTACTTGCAATAGCCGTGAACATTTTTCCACTTTTCTCAAAGAATCGGTACATTTGCTTTAAAATACAATTAATTTAAATTAATTTATTTGCGATTTCAGAATTTTACCATTGCCCATTTGGATACCGTTTGACTGGACGGTTTCGCCGTACTTTGAGTTAACTGTCTTCATGCACTTGCTTTTTATAGGTTCTTTATTCATGCTCCTCATCCCTACTGAAATATACTTTGCATGTATTATCCTTTTAACCACCGAACAGTTTAAGTTACTGGGTAAGAATTGAATGAAAAGCAATTCAGCGAGAATCACTAAAAACCTCTAATGAAGAAAATATTTTAGGCTGGGAAATTAGAAATCTCTTTTATACCACTTTAATTCAAAGTGGAATACCAGGAGAAACAGTTTTGATATTTAAAGAACTCATAAGTTTTGATGGACGCATAAATTACGGGTAAGTATTTTTTTTCTGGCAAATATAATTGAATAATCGATTACCTTAACGAAAATTCAAAGCAAAAACTAGAAACTGCTTAAGATGGTCATAAAAATACATTCTAAAGCCCAACCTAAAGCTTACCCTATTGCCCATCTTAGGCCAAAAATAAATTAACCATAAAAAATTCTAGAAACTTCAACTCAAAAATTTCATTACATCAGAACAACGAGCTTTTCTCCATCTTACTTTTTAATAATAAAGTGCGCTCTAAATATTCTGAGTCCACCTCTTACCCTTCAAAGTTGAAATCATAATTACGTTCCTGCCTCAATTAGATACATACATCTAAATTCTACTATTTTCATACACATGCAATTTGTATTTTAGGTTTCCCAAAAATAAAATTAACCTGGATCGAGTGTATGGTGTAATCGACTCAAACGAATTTCAAACTCAAATGGTTAGGAATACCAACAAATTAATTACTTTCCATCAGTCTCTGCTCGTCTTTTGCGCGGAAATGGAAAATTTCTTCTCACATCCATTGCTGATATTCGTTCCGCTCGTAATCATCATTTTAATTACCTTAAATTTATCCATCTTGACAGTAAGTGAAATGAATATAACAAACAACAATCCATTTTGGCAATACATTGCATGCCTATTTACTTTCTCATTGTAGATCAGAGACTTGACGCTGTATATCTCTTACTTTCCCGTATGCGCGTACATGTATTTTGAAATATTCATTTCCTGCTTCCTGGGAAATATCTACAGGACTGAGGTGAGGGCTTGAAAATGAATTCTCCAAGTTATGGATTTAATTGTTGTAGTATGAAAGGTTGCAAATTGATTTATACGATTTGCCTTGGTACGAGTGCAGCAGAAAATACAAGGCAAATATGAAAATTTTTCTTCAGAAACTTTCCAGTCCAGTTTCTCTTAGAATTGGAAAATTTTCCAACCTGAATCTCGATTTATTTTTGTGGGTAGGTATGATTTACATTTAATGTAACTATGAGATAATTGATTTATTGAAATGGTTAATTAATTTTTTCTTTGTTTTAAGGCAATGAAAACTATAACTTCTTATTGCATTATAGTTTATCAACTAACTCAACGAAATTAGACGCACGAAAAATGTATTATGTGACCTTATTACTTTTCTTATATATAATTATTAAGTATTAGATTAGGACCTTTTCAAGCTAAAAATAATATACAGGACGTGTTACGGCTCTATAGTCAGAGACTTTCGCCGACGACGTTGCTCTATTTATATCATGTTAATATCGATCTTAATCATTGAGCTGAACGTAATAAACGTAACTTAGCAAATTGCGTGGAGCATCATACTAAATCATGGGCCAGTATGGCCAACCGTTGTGACCTAGACGCTAACCAAAATAGGTTTGTATGGTTCAAGGGTCAATTCATCATTAGAAACAAAATTTTGTATAATTATTTATTAACAAATACATGAACTTTATAAACGAAAATAACTTCTTCAAAAATATTAACAAGAAATAAATCGCTTTCAGTATGGAATGTGTAAATGTTAGGCTTTAGAAAAGTAATTAAATGGTCCAAAAAAGTGCTTTGAGAGCTAAATTAGCTCTTGAAGGCTATTTTACAATTTGAAGAACTAAATTTTACAGAAAAGGGCTAAATCTAGCCCGAAAAAGCCAAGTTGGCATCACTGAGCCTGAGTGCGAACCCCGGACTGCGGTAAATCTCTCTCCGGGTAAACGAACCTCAACAACAATGTGACTATAGACGCGTGATACTTTCTGTATAGGATTTTCTTATACTGTGAACATTTTTTAACGTTGAACATACGTTTTCCGCCGAAAAAAAACAGAAAACTTAAAAAACTTTTAAACTTAAACTGTTCTACTAATAGAATAAAATTGTCGAAAGATTCATGGGGATTAAAGCCAAGAAGAGCGATAGCTGAGCTATTCAATATCAGTAACACTACAGAGTAAGACTAAGAGAGTAGTTTATATGAAAATATTAATTTTGGAAATTAATGATGAAGAGAAGATCCCTTCTGAAGTTTTAAAAGGTAAATTTAGTTTTGATTTACAAGACCAATATTTTATTTAAATTGTATTAAGTCTAAAATACACAGTCTAAAATTTTTAAATTCGTGTCACTAGATTTTCGACACTGTACCAGTTTTTTTCGGCGACAACCGATCATAATGTATATACGAGGGGAGTTTTCTTATGTTGTCTGCTTAGCTATGAAAACTGTATGCTATCGGGACAATTTTCTTATGTCAAGTTTCTGTGACATTTTATAGTGTCATCTTGAAGTTTAGTTCCAATCGCTTATCAATTGCCACTTTTATGTCAATTTAAAGTGAACATGAGTGATTTGAAACTAGAACACAGGAGCGTCACAAAATTTCTATCGAAAGAAGGCTCCAGGAATATTCATGAGAGAATGGTAGCTGTGTATGGAGAAAATAAGCCATCCTATTTTCAAGTCAAATGTTGACGCAACCAGTTTAAATGGGACAAAGAATCCATTCATTTTAAGGCCAAAGTGTAGAAGACCTTGGGAAGCACGAACTGAAGAAATCATCAACAAAGTTGAAGATTTGCGGTTGACTGACCACCGAGTAAAAATTTCAGTTATTGCTAGAGAAATAGGAATATCAGAAAAGAGTGATGCAGAGGATTCCTCGAGCATCCTCTCTACAGTTGTTTCGCCCCTATTTGGGGCCTCGTCAGCAGAAGCGTACCTCTAGAATTCTACTGCAAACCAAACCGATCTGTCCTAATTACTCGCAAAAGCGATTGAATTTGTCAATACTAATACAATATTACAAAAAGCGATCGCGGGATGACGCGGTCTAAACTTTTCATTACTGTTATATCACATTTCCGAATAACTAAAATTTTCGAGCTACGCTTCTGCTGACTAGGCCTCAAATAGGGCCGAAATAGCTGTAACGAGGATGCTTGAGGAATTAATTGCAATCAAAACCGACTTGCAACAAAATTTTTACCATTGTAGTAAAAATGTATATGTTCTATACGCAAAAAGTCTCACTGTAAAAGATTATGATTGTATATACTACAAAAGCAATAAAAGATTTACTAATAATAAAGTTTTGGTGTTTTATTATCATTGATATTTATTTTAGAATTCCTTTCGCACTTCACTTTCTACAAGGTGATCAATAAAGACTGTCTGAAAAAAGCTACATTCCAACATTTAAGTATGGTTACGTCAATTAACGTGAAAGTCTGAGGTCTGGGGAAATTTAGTCAATTTGGTTGCCTTCACTTTTTGTTTATTGTCATTCGCTAGCGCTATTCTTTATATTAGTTTGTTTACTTTATTGTCATACAAAGTTATTTTCAACAAATCAGCTGCTTTGCATCAATAACAAATTTCATAATTTAAAATAATGCAGTCCTCCATTATTATTATTAGAAGATGGCTTATTGTAGTGGGTATCTATAAATTAAAGTAGCGGCACGGGCAAACATTACTGATCGCATTATACTTTATTGAAATAATGTCGAAACTAAAACAGTTAAAACAGAGAAAATAACCCTTTCAAAGAATTTTTGTTGCGGAAGCTGAAATACAACCCCAAAATACAGTCAACAAACTCAATTATGTGCTGTTACAAACCCATTTTTTTAATTGTCACGACATCTAGCCCCAACTGTTGGACACAAGTCCCAGGTTATAGTAGAATTGTATTAGAACATTCTTCCATATTAGCCTTTAAAGAGGGTAACCTCTATAAAAACAGGACCGGGCACAAGATTTAAATGTTTTCCAACCGAATTTACACTTTTTAGCGATTCCTAAAATAATAAACTAATACAGTGTTAATGGATTAAGCGACTGTGGACATTGAAATTAAATAAACAATTATTTACCTTAAATTCATAACAGCATGTATCAATAAAGAAGGTCACCTGCTGTGTAATTTTTAACATAAACTTCTTAATATCACAAACTTATACAATTAGTACGTCCTAATTAATACATAATTTGTTCACGTTAGGCATTAGAAAGTTTAGCCAAACTTTCATATTCGAGTAAGTTTACTCGAGTAAATTCCTGAAAAAAAAAACTATATTGTTTCTTGAATACAAGTAATTATTACACTGCAAACACACACTTTTATTTTTTAAACAATTTGCGTATTTACATATAGGGTGGGTTGCACAAAAGATTTACGCCAGGATTAAATTAAAGCCTAAGTTAGAATGTGACATCCATTATGAGGTTTAGCAAATGCTTAAATTTAATCCTGGCTTAAATTTTTTGTGCAACCCAGTCACAAAGTATTTAGTATTACGTGGTCTACCATAGTAAGTACATATAAACAAAACTGTATTATAATATTCATCCATTTAAGTCCGTTATGTTATCTGGAACACCTTGTATACTTAATACACAACTGATAACTTCATAGAATTTTTATCGGGCCTATTTATCAAGCAGTGGAAGCAACTGTATTGTAAAAAAGAGCAAAGATTCAAAACTATTTAATCCTTGGCCTTCGTATGTTACACGATCCTTAAATTATCAGAATGTCCTAACTCTTCTAATTACTAAAATTTTAAAAAATGTTTGAAGTTTTTCTAGGAGCTTTAATGAAAATACAAAAACATATTTGAAATATGTTTCAAAATCACATACTTCATTATTCAAACACAAAACAATCTTGTACATTCTTTATAATGAATAATACATGAATAATAATCAAATAACTCTGATTTATTCCTGGAAGAAAGTTAAAATTGCATTTTGTTGCATAAATTATTAAATGCACATATAAATATACAATTATCATTGATTATTTATTAGATAAATGACGTTCATTTCAAAATTTTTTTCCACTTACATGTATGTACGTACGTAGGAGAAGGTTACGAAACACTTTAGCATCATGACTTTTGAGTCTTACTTGCATTATAATATCATGTTGTTGCAAATGGGAGGACAAATTTCATTAGACAAATCAAGAAATACTCTATGGAAGAAGATACTGCATAGTTTTTATAAATTTTTTATTAATTTAGTTTTAATTTTCTATGTCATGTCTTTGGCCGCTGATATTTACGAAAAAGGCGTTTTTGAATTTGATGTAGTTGCTCTCGATTATGTATATGTTGGTAAGTCGTTTATTATTTCTAGAACATATGAACTGAACTTAATTTTAGGTGCTGTTTTGTGGAATTTAACGAAAAACTTGTATTATAATATGAGCAAGCAGGAATGCAAGAATATTATACAAAAAATGAACGAGGTGTTCAGATACACCACAAACACTTGCATAGAAGAAATGTGCATGGAAAATCGTCTAAAAGTTACAAGTAAATTGACTTTAGGTTGGATAATTTCTACAATTGTGATTTTGGTATTCGGTAGCTTGCTGCTACTGTTTTCGAACATTAGGTACAGAAAGGATTCTAAATTAATTAAATTTAATACCGTTTTCGAATAATTATAGAATTCTACCTCTTCCAATTTGGGTTCCGTATGATTGGACAATTTCGCCGCATTATGAATTGACTTTTGTCATTGAATTATTTGTAATGGGATCCTTGTATATGTTGATGATACCGACGGAAATATTTCTTGTTAGTGTTATTTTGGTAACCACTGAGCAATTTAAATTATTAGGTAAAGAAATAATTGAAATACTGCATAAAGTAAAAGACGAACCTCACTATTAAATTCGACCTTGATTGCTTCCGATTGCACTAATCACAAATTTCTTTTCGTATCAGACCAATAAACACTGTCAATTAATACCTAAAATACATACATAATTCATCAAGAAAGTCGTAAGCAATCATCGGACTGGGAAAAAAATTTACTGGATTCCCAGTCACTGCTTTGTTTAAAAAATATGATATGGGATTCGTTAACATAAAATTTTAATTCTTGCGACCATTGGCTTAACAATCTAGGATGTAATTAGGTACAGTAAACACGACCCACAAGATAATGGGGCCGTAAAACGCCGGGTACCCGAGTACTACCCGTATAAATGTTATCCGAGTATCATTTTTATCCGAGTAGCCGTTATTACGCGGGTAGAAGTGAGAAATTAAGGGACATCGGGTACCCGGGTGTGAGTACCACCCGTTTAATTATTACCCACAAATCATTCTTTACTCGGATGCCCGCTATTACCCGTGTAATTTGTCAGCGTAGAATTTCGGGAAAACATATAACTCTCTGGTATTACACGATAAAAACTTGATTATTTTTAATATTAACATCAACTTAAAGTTAAACTTAAGTTAAAATATCTAAATTATACCCAGAACGTACACGAGTACTCGAACGTATACAGGTTCTTGAACTTATAAGCGTACTCGAATTTATACGGGTATTCAAGTAATCCCGAGTAGCTTATTCGGGTACCCGGGTAGCTCAAATATACGGGTATGTCATCCCTGTAAGATAAAAGCAACAATTTGTTTTTTTGTAATTACTAACACTATCGTCTTACCAGTACAGGTACCTACTTACATCGCTTACGATAAAAATCACTTCGTTTAGTTAAATATGAAAATTTGAAAAATTATTTGAAAGAGCAAAGTAATTGCTAATGTAACAGAAAAAAATAATGTGAGGAATTAGATAATAAAAACAAAAAAGGAACAAAAAGCAAAGCATGCGTTGATACCTGCAAAAAAAAATTGAAAAATAGTAGTGAATGTAAACGATATATTCATTCGATAACGATATACAAAAGAAAACCAGAAGAAAAAACACTAGTGTTTTAAGAATAAAATGAATTTGAAGCAAAGAAAATTTCGACAACCTTACTCTGACAGAGAATGTTACCAAATAAGAATGATCTCAACACGAAAATAAACTAGGAGTTGTTCAAATAAACAAAAGACTAACAGAAATACAAAAGAGAGCACGTAATACGAGAATTAATTTCATTCGAAGAAACAAAAGAGAATTGAAATAGCCAACAACTAAATACAGAATTAGACGAATAGAAATGAGAAAAAGAACGAGAGTGATTGAAAATCAAAAGGCTTTAATGACCTATGCTATTAGTGAACAAAAATAAAATTATAAGTACACGAAACAGACACGAAAAATGAATTCCACGGAAAAAAATAACAAAGGAGAAACTGAAACAAAGCTACAAAATTTAAGGTTTGTCCCTACAATTTCTGTTCAGTTCTGAATCAGTTCGGAAATTAACTGCTCATGGGATTTCGCTAAACGGTGTTCCAACAATGCGTTTCTCGTATTACCAGAAAAAGAGAATTTATAGTTTCAACAATCTAGAATTTAAAACATAGTTCTATGGAAAAACAGAAATACAAAAAAAAAAAAACGACGATTTTATTCGGTAGGAATTAAAAAAAAAAACTACCAAAAAGCATAATTCGTTAAGAAAAAATCAAATGAATATGAACTGTTGTTCGGCGGAAAAATAAAAAAAATCTAAAGATCTTTAATTACCTCGTTTAAGTTGTTTGCTGTGGTCATTTTTACTGTTAACACTTCGTCAAATTGTTTTTCTGCCAGTCCTTCATTTTCAGAAGTTATTATATCGACGTTTGCACGACAAAAAGACAAGCGCCAAAAATCCGAAAATGAAATTTTTATGTTAAATGAATCGTATAGACGAAATTAGAGGATCACTGCTTCTTTTATGGTTAAAAAATACTGGAATTAATATTCAAGATTGTGAAAATGATTTAAAAAAATGGTGAATGGCGCTTGCGCCCTCTTGTGATGCAACCATCAATATGCCTTCTTTCAATGTTCTTCTTTTTAATTTTTATTTTGTTTTTAGTCGTCGATTTTTTTCTTTTTTAATGACAAATGCTTATCTCTTACTTCCTGTTGGTTTTTAATTTCCTGACAATCCGTTGAAAAATCATCGATCTTCTTCTATTTGGATCACCATATTTCCTTGTTGCTTGTTTCGCATTTCTTTTGTTTGTTTTTCGCAATGCATTGACTATTTTTATAGTTTATTTTGTTTCTACGTCGGTATATCATCAAATCGTCGAACTTCTTTTGTTTCGCTTCCTCTTTCTTTTTTTTTTGTCGAATTTTTTTGTTTTTTGAAAATTGACAATTTTCATAGTTTCTTCTTTCTCCACGTCAATTTTGTATCATCTAATCATCGGTCTTGTCTGGTTTGGATAGTCTTAGTTCCATGTCCATTCTTTTTGCTGAATTATTTTTTCGCATTTCATTGACTGTTTTCATGGTTTCTTCTTGTGCTTCCACGTCAGTCTTCTATGATTGTTTGATTCTTGTCTTGTTTGGATCACCTTATTTCCATGTTGTTTGTTTCGCTTTTCTTTTGTTTCTTTTTGTCGAATTATTTTTTCCTAATTCTTTGACTATTTTCATGGTTTTTTCTTTTTGCTTTTTCGTTTTTTTTTTGGTCCTCTTTTCGAATTATTTTTTCGTAATTCATTGATTATTTCATAGTTTTTTCTTTTGCTTCCACGTCTATCTTGCATCATCTGATCATCGATCTTCGTTTCCAAGTAATTTTTTTGTTTCTTTTAGTAGATTTGTCCGTAAGTCGTGCGACTATTTTGATAGTTTCTTTTCTTGCTTTCTTGTCAGTCTTATAATATTTTAAATTATATCTTACTTATACTCACACTCTTTATTCATTTTATACTTTTAGCCATTACATAATGGATATATGTCAAGTATGTAACTATAAAGTACAACAAGAAACGTAAGATGTAATCTTCTTTTATTTGGATATTCATTTCGTTTTTCTTTTACTTTCTTTATCAAATAACTTTTTCACATTTCGTTGATTATTTTCATACATCCTTCTTCTTCATCTTTTTCATCGTATTTCATTCATTTGATCATGATTCATTTTATTTTTTAATATTCCACTGAAATATCGTCGTTTTTCTTTTGTTTTTCGTTCATCTTGTTCTTATTTTGATAGATCAAAACCGGGGAATACATTTTCGCAATTTCGATTTCATTCAAAAAAATCCCATCTATCCAAGGGCCCATTGCCCATCCATTCACTTCTTGCCAACAACATACAAAAATGAACTATTAATTAGTAATGGTTCATTATTAATGAAGCAGAAAATTAGAAATAAAAACTCTTCTATTAAAACGAGACACGAGAAATAAATCGAAAAGATTAAATTAGGTACACAATTCGAAGAAAATAAATCTTTTACAATTTTGGTGAATGATACTGAAAAGTGAAATTATTTATAAGTTGAATATTAAATTCAAATTTAAATACGTTTAAAAAACGTATTAGAAAAGATCGGGCAATATATACTTTGTACCACTTGTATTCTAGTACTTATTAATTTATAACAGATTCAAAGTGTATGTGAATTTGGAAATATCTTGGCAAAGAGTCTCACTTTAGAGAGAAAGTTTTTAGGTTGGGAAATTAGGCACGTTTTTTACACTACTTTATTACAAAATGAAATACCAAGAGAAACGGTGATGTTCCTGAGGGAATTTGCAAGATATGACGAAGGAACAAATTACAGGTTAGTGCATGCAAGTATTCTTTAACTACAAAAATCTGCCTCATACTTTCTTTTATTAAGTGACTAATTTGCGATCACTATGAAAATTCAAAAGTCGTTTCAAAAATCTATGCACCATTATTTTGATACTAATTATCGCAAAGTATATCGACTACATCTAAGATATTCAATAAAAACAACATCAAACAATCATAGTTAACACCTGTTACATAAGTTTTGGGAAAAATATAGTAAACATAACAATCACCAATAAATCTTAGACTTTAACACCTGGTTGCTACATTGTTGCTAGGGGGCCTCTATCTTCAATAAGACGTAATTTTTGTCTTACATGTCGCATCAGGGTTTGGACGCTTTCTAAGTCTACTTCTCTAATTTTTTGAAGAATTCTTTGCCGCAATTGTTATTCATTTTGGCCTTCCCAACCATTATTACACACCTTTCTTGCCAATAGGGCCCAAAAATTTTCAATTGGCTTTGCCTGAGGGACATTTGGAGGGTCATCATTTCTGGGGACATATGGCACATAGCGGGCTTCTAACCAGTTTAGCGATGTTGCAAGGTCAAGCCAAAACATGTAATCATCATTAGCATGATGCTGATTAATAAAAATAATCAATTTTGATAGGCAATTTCGGATATATACTTCAGCATTCACTGCCTGGCCTCTTACATAGGGCCTAGATATGCCCGCCTCAGAAATGACGCACCACACCAAAATTTTGTGAGAAAATTTTGCTTTCTTTTTGTATCTTACGTTAATGGGAGTGTCTTCAATATTATCCGTATAGAAGCCTGCATTTCCAGGAAGTTTTGCATGGTCAAAGGTAAAATATTTCTCGTCGTCCATGGATTATGATCCGGTTGTGGGCGAAATGACGACGTCTCAAAGCTCGGCAACCAGGGATTCTGACCAATTGTACGGGAGTATACTTGGGGCATTTCTTATGTTTTCTGTATTTTAGGCCTGTTCTTGCAATGTAACGAAAAATTATAGCATTTGAAACGCGGAAACAATGGGAAAGCTGTTGACTTGAACTTCAGTTAACGCACGTGCACGGCCTGTTTTTGGTAGGTTTATACATGGAATTCCCTCTTCGCATTCCCGAATTGTCCGATATATGGTACTTTTTGAAACATATTTATTTTGAAATAATTTTTTTTTCCGAGAAACAAATTTACTATATCTCGTCTAGGCAGCTGTCCAACCAGGTTGGAGATGGACTTTTGTAAATCTAGCTTATACGTCATTTCGCAAATGACTAACGAAAATGTGAAATGTTAAACAAATTGACTAGATGTGTTAGTTTTACTATATCACAGAGAGCATTTAAAATATTTCCCAAAACTTATGTAACAGGTGTTATTGTTACTATGAAGCAGAGTAGCAAGCACAGCAACGACATCACCAAAAACCATGAACACTTGATGGTAATAACTTGTATTAGTGAAGTTAAAAAATCCCCGAAACCTCTATGTTGAGCAAATACGGACGAAAGCCAGAAGATCAAGTTTTCAATAGAAAATATCTATTTTTTTAGAGATTTCGACTGTCACAGAATATATGCCGTAATCGAATCAGACAAATTTCACGAAATTATGATGAAAAACATCAATCAACAAATTAAATTTCATCAGTCGTTGATATCATTTTGTGCGGATTTGGAGGATTTCTTTTCACCAACAATGCTGATGTTTATTCCAACAGTAATGATGATCTTGATTTCCTTAAGCGTTCTAATAATGACTGTGAGTAAAATTCATCACTCATTTTCAATGAAACTTGTATTTATTTTATATTACAATTCATTTTATTTTTAAGAAACAAATGTAAATATTCTTTGCAGACCAGAAATTTGGAAGTACTAGTCTCTTATTTACCTGTATGCTTATACTTGTACCTGCAATTATTCCTCTTATGTTTCTTGGGAAACCTCTATACAACTGAGGTGAGCGTCAAGGGAAAAAGTGTAAACAATTTGAAAGTATATACTTTTGCAGTATGACCAATTACAAACAGAATTATATGAATTACCCTGGTACTATTGTAACGTCAAGTGCCAAAAAAACGTCAGATTTTTCCTTCACAAACTCTGCTTGCCAGTCGCTCTTAAAGTTGGAAAATTCTCTAACGTGAATCTAGAACTGTTTGTGTGGGTGAGTGTATATTTCAGTTGTAAAATAAACAAGAAATACCACGCGATCAAAAATAAAATCATTCAGAGTAGGCACTATTTCTGAAATAACTTTCAGCAACGAATGTTTTATCTTCCAAGTCGAACATTTACTATTAAATTCAACAGACAGTATATTACCAATTTTCTTTTCTATTTTCATGGTATACTCTGCATCATTTTATTTCCGATCGTGCGGTACTTTTTGCACATTACTTCATACAATAAAAAATCTAGTACCGCTACTGAAGTATAAAAGGTTGTAAATTGCAATGTCATGAAAGTATTGCTTTATTACTTAAATGGAATAAATGTCACTAGTTTGAAAAAGAAACCATTTACAAATTAAAATGAGTTCGGAAAAGCATACTCTTCGTAACGGTAATAGAAGAAAGTTATATTTAATTTAATTGCATTATTTTTGCAGGCCGTGCAAACTGTAATCTCTTACTGCATGGTGGTTTATCAATTAACACAACCTATTTAAAATATACTCTATTAATTAGCACTTGCCATATTCGCAACAAAAAAAAGCATTTTTTTCAATCGATCAAGCTTGGCATGAAGTGATACAAAATTGTATGCCTACATACCAGTTATTTCGCTAAAACTTGACAAAAGTTTATTTAGGATAGAAATGGCTCTATTGCAAGCTAAGTTAAGCCTCGCCTGCTTTGAATTACTTTCTGTCTTATCACATATTCAATTGGCGTATTCGCTTTCAACTCAAAATGAAACATATGATATATCTATTTATAATTAACTCCAATAAATGCGTAAAATAGTAGTCTTTTTTCTTTTTAATTTGATGAGGAAAAGAGGAAACATAAAAGCGTTAAATATTTTATAATATTTTTCTGTTATTTACTATCAGTTGTCAGCCTCTTTTTGTAAGAGTTGACTTGGCTTGATCTAATATCTAGGGGTATAAATAACAAAATACTTGATAAAACGACAGTGCAGTTACTTTTCATTGGTTTTAATCTCACAAAACTTGCTGGGGAATGTGTGTAAAAGTAGTACCTACTTAAAACAAATAAATAAATAAAATATATTTTTAATTTGTTCAAATAAACTTAAAAATACAGAACGTACAAAGTGAGAATGGATAATCACGATTTGTTACAGATAAATCCGAAAACAATAATTTTAACCACTAAATACAGTTGCTTAAAAATTAAAGGAAATTTTAATTTAAACACAAATACATAATGTAATTTGATCCACGTGAAGACTAAGCTTTTGTTCACTTTCAGATTTAATCTACAACACAAAATGTATATTTATAATTTCTTTTTTTTTTACAAAAATGATTGCTATTTACAGTTTGTTTTCAGAAAACTTACTGAGGAATGTTACATTTAAATAATAACTAAATACTATCATTCTTTAGTTCCTTTAAGTCACACGATTTTTATTCATTTATATTATTTTAAAATAAGCTTTAATTACGCGTTTTCCAGTTTCAGCTGTTGTTTGCGATGGTGGTACATGTGAACCCTAAGGCAACTTTTGTTCCTCATTGTTTTCCCGCAAACTATACAATCTAAATTGGTCTCACTGGTGTCGTGTTTATCTCGGATGTGAATTTTAAGGTTGTAACGATTGACAAATTTCCTGTAGCAGTACGGACAGTATACGTGCGACTTGGCTTCCATCGCGAACGCGAGAATATCTGAAAAAAATATAGCCTAATATAAAGATAATGAAAATGTATTATCATATTACCTTAGCTTTTAATTTGAAGTATTTACAGAGTTAACCACATCACCAGTAGTAAATTAAAGAACTTTAAGACTGCACATCGTGTTAGTAAGAACAACAAAAAAAAGGAAAAAAATACAAATCGTGATTACAAGTATTATATCACAATTGCAGATTAATTAACTGCAGTCTTACAGTTTATCCCCCAAATAAGTCTAAAGTATACATCAAAGAATTATATACAAAGAGGTGGAGGTGAAATTTTTAGATGAAACAAAAATTTAACAAAAATAAAATTTATTCGTAACAGTAGGTAACAATAAAATAAAATTTGCATAAATTTAAAGACAATTTTCTTTTGAATAGTAAATCAGGGAACGTACAATCCATTTGGTAAGCTGCAACATATGAATTATTTAAATAAAAAAAATTGTGGAAGTTTATTTTATTTACTAAATCAACTGATTTTTACATCCATTTTTATTACTTTAAATTATCTTTCGAGAAACGCAAATAGTAAGGTTGAATCTAATTCAGTTGATTTAGTTCTGCTTGTGGTGATCTTACCGTTTGTGCACCTTGTGTCGATGTGCGTACAAAGAATTACGATTTTTTGACAACTTCCCGCATAAATTACACACAAAAGGACCCTTATCATTACCATGCAAATTAGCAACATGTTTTCTCAAGCTATCGTCCAATTTAAACGTTTTTGGACAGTGAGGGCAAGAAAGTGTTTTGCCGTCTGAAACAAAGACCGTGAGGTAACTTCAAAAAAATACTACGATACCAATAATTGATTATGTTTATTGATGTTTTCAACTAATACAATAAAAGCTATGTAAGGCACTTGCGAGAAATTTAATATAAATTATAAAAAGTAGTTATATAATAACAATACCATCGTGACACAATAATACTAACTTTCCTGACCATTACTTTAAACGTATTTAAAAAAAAAAAAAAAACTAAATAATATTGTCATTTACAGCATATATTTAAAATGACTAGTTCTAACGAATATTTTAACAAAAATTACAGTAACTTTGTAAACGAAATTTATTAACAACAATCATGAAATTCCAATTCATTTTTTCTTGTCATGGAATAACCAATTTAAGTCCAAACATATGGAAATAAAATTACCCAACTTGAACACTATGAATATTTACATAAACGAGTAAAAGTACTCAAAAAAATTAAGTATCAGATCAAACAAAACTTTTAAAAAACACTATAGAAAAAATAATAAAAATAAAAAATAAATTTCTCCTTTATTCTGAATTTTAAGTTATCGTGCATATCTACAACCTGCAATCGAATATGTACCATAATTTCCCTCCTTTTTTTAATTTACTTTTAATGCTTAATTGTGTTATTAAAGTTGAAATTCCTTTTTGAACATTTGTACTAATTACTCGAAAACAATAATACCATTATTAGGTATAGTATAATTAAGTAGAGAAATAGTGAAAGGATTTGTTAAAAGTATTTCGAAGGAAAAAATTTAAGGTTTCTTGAAATACACAACAAAGCACGAGCCCCTTGTTAAATAACACAAAAGCTAGATTTTACACGAGTGTAAAATTTAAAAACAAATAATAAAAAAATTCCAACATATGCAGGATAACCTAAATACACGAAAAAAAAAATAATTTTAACATTTTCCTTATTGGAAATGATCTAAATGGAAGGATATGTACAAACTTGTTTACATCTACTATAGGGACTAAAAAAAAATGCAATATACTGAACTGTGGTATACTATTAGAGTCAAATAATAGTGGTCAGGTAAATACGTAACTAAACAATTGCAAAATTCTTAGGTAATCTAATAATATTTGCTTAAACATAATGCCCAAAGCACACAACTTCATTTTTTTTATTTAACGTGTTCAGAAAATTTTCAAGCATTTATTTGAATTTTCTGAACTCTAGCAGGTACGTCTTGAACTTTATGGTAGTGGAACTTGGCAATATGCTTACGCAAACTTTCAGAATTCTTATACAGCTGAGAGCAAATTATACAAGCGAACGGACCGGCGTCTTCACCGTGGATGTTTTTTTCGTGAGTTCTCAGGTGATCTCTCCTTGAAAAGCCTTTTGTACACTTTTCACATTTGAACAGATGAGTCTTGCCGTACTTTGCTTCGGCTTTTCCTAAATACAATCGAAAATTAATAGAGTGACAATCAAATTGGCAATACGCATGCTGTATTCTTACTCCGTCGCAATCCGAGAGCAGCATTAAAAAGTTAATAGGGGATCTAATGAAAAACCTAGTTTTAATTGCAGATTTTGTATTTTTAGATTTATATAACAACAATATAGAAATATAAATTATTTAACTATGTAAATTCGTCTTGTTTTTACAAATTTTTCAAGTTTAATTTTAGTACATTGTGTTTCATGCTTCTATACTCTCTGAAAGTATGTAAATATATTTAAAATAATAAATCAATATTAATTGTCTTCATACAACCATAACATTCATTTTAATATGGTATTTACAATAAATAAAAGTTAATTTCATTCACATCATCTTGAAATGTAATATGTTCGACATCAAACTTAACGACTTTCATTATAATTTATAACAATAATAAAATTTGTTAAACTACACCATTATTATTAGTGTGATGGTAAGAAAAATTATTGCATTTAATTAAGTACACACTTTCAGAATACCTGCATTTAACATTGATGAAGTTAAAAATACAAATATGAAACATCCGTAAAATTTATTTTTACATAAAACACATAACAAAAAGGAAGGAAACAATGCGATACAAAATAGAGTGCGTTTAAGTTTTGTATCTTTGCCTGTCTGATTTGAGCTGCTTATGAATAGTTATGAGATGTGTGGTCAGGCTGTTAGCAGTTTTGAAGAGTTTATGACAAATATCACAAGGTAACTGCTGTGTGGGGATATGTACGTCATACATATGTCTTCGTATGCTACTTTTCCTCATTAACTTTCCACAAGCTTCGCAACTTGCTGCAAACATTAAACTAATGTATTAGTACTTACCATGCAAGGAGGCAAGAAATTATATGCAACCAAATACACAAAACATTCAGCCAAACTGAAAGTAAGATAAATAAAATGCATTCGCTGAATTAAACTTCTACGGATGCGAATAAATTTTGATTAAAAAAAAAAAACGTACCCTTAAGAAATAACTAACGTTTATGCAGAGTGAGTCAGACAACCCGTTCATTAAAGACTAATTCAATTTGATACTTCAGGATGCTTCTGATTATTCCGATTATACCGTAAATTGTCAGCTATCCTGTTTTAAATGAAACACCCCCCGTTTCGTTGCATTTTTGCTATATTCTAAGCAAAGATATTTCAAAAATTAATTTGTTTTTGGAAGAGATCACCCTTTCTGACTTTTCAAAAAGATATTGAAATAATATCTTCTCAGTTTTTCTTTAAAAAACTCAAAAAAAAAGACCCAACCCATCTTGAATACACAAGTAACGAGATTTTGGACGACGTTGTAGGCTGAATTAGTTAATTTTCATGTACAAAATACGTTGTTAACTTATCATCATTTTTTTTAATTCAAAAATGTATAGTACAATAATAAGCAGACTTCAGACATTTCAGAGCGTTGTCATGGTTACATGCCCATTCATTGTTTAGCCATGGCAACGCTCCAAAACGTCCAAAGTCTGGATATAAGTAAGTTTCTATTTTTTAATCTCCAAAAAAAATTGATTGAGCAAATCTCTGTAAATAACTTAGGACCTCTAATAATATTCACAAATACATAACAATACTTGTATCTCCTGAAAATATTTTATATATATTAAAAAAAAAAAAACATATAACTTTTCTTTTGAAAATAATGGAGAGAGTTAATATTTTTAAATTAATTTGGAAAATATACTTGGAGAATAACAAATATTAACGCACAAACATTAGCATAATAAGACTGTGTTAATTAGTTAGTCAACAATAACTTTGCTTTAAACAATCACATTTTTTTAAATAACATGTTTGAATAAACTATAATTTCAATAATGAAAGTTCTACTAAGAAAAAGCAAAACACAAAATTGTATGCGGTGAGTAAACCAGATGATATAAAAAGCATCTGCAAACCTAAAATTGTAGTGCACAGTTTACTTCCAAATTTATCACCTGTGCTTAACAATTTGAAGTTCCTTCTAATTTACTTGTAATGCAAGAGAACTAGCAAGCAAAATGAACCAACAAAAAAATACCTACCATGGTCCTGTGTGTTCGTGTCACCCACTGCTATGTTCGGAACAATGTTAGAATCGAACAGGTAGTTTTCCTTCTTTATGCCCAAATCCTCTTTGTCGAAACTTTGGTCCATCTTGGTAGGAACTTCTATAAACTCGCTGTCATCATCCTGTATCAGATTCGAATCAGTCAGTTCTATCCCTCGAGTATTGTTCTTGTTCAAAGACATTACGTTCGGTTCTGATTTGATTCGCTTTAAGTTTGAATTAAGTAGTGAAGTTTTCGTGTGTCGTTTCGAACTACTGATGATAGATTGCTTCTGGGTGGACTGTGATGGCAATGATGTGTTTGAGTAATGTGATAATGTCGTCGCTTCCGGTTCCATTAACTGAGTGTAATCGGTGTCTTCTTCATTATCACAAACTGATTCAGTTTTTTCATCTTTCTTTGAAGAAGTATCACTCTGCAAGATACAATGAAGATATTTTATGGAAGTGGCTAAATTTAAAGGCATGTTTGTTTTCTTATTATTAAAGCAAACTTTAAATTAAAGTCTCTTTGAGTTTGAAATCTGCTGTATGTCATGGAAATGATTAAGCTTTCTGTATGTATTATTACTAGATATTGAATAATTTTTTTTTATTGTTAATACTTACAGAATCATCACCTGTGAGTCCTTTAACCTGTAGTAACTCAGCAGTCCTTAAAAACGAAGGCAAATTCTCACGTAACACATTAACTTCTCCGAGATACATAAATTCTAAAATATCCTTCATATTTCCATGGGTTACATCCTTTAAAATGACTATGGGATGTTTACATGGATTTACTTTAAACAACTGTTTAAAATAGGGACTACAGATGGACAATACAATTTTATGAGCCTGCAGGAAGTGTCCATCGACAGCCAGCGTGACATCAACCATATCGGCAGCCTCCAGCAAATCGTGAAAGCCAGAAGTGAGGTTAGAGTGGAAATTATTCCAACGCAACGAAAACTGTTCAGTTGTGGCCATTTTGCTGAAAACACATAACACGTAAATGCAGGCACGGTGCGACTGAAATACGTACGAAATTCTGTTTACTTACTTTTATTTTGTAAACACCGAAAACAGGTATTTCTGAGCCGCCCGGGGGGCTTTTAAAACCGCGAATATTCAATTATCGTCCGAAATTGCATAACAAAGGAAAACACGTTCGTAAATAAACAAAAATGCGAAAGCAACAGCACTAATTAACCATTTCCGGGACCAATCCGGGCATCCGGGCTACGTGATTGACAAATGGCAAGTGGCAACCCAAAAATAGTCTGAAAATCAGGGCTGCCACTGAAATCCCTGAAATAAAAAATCGTTTGGCGGGAGTGTGAGTTTTAATTTAATTAATCCCATGGTTTTTGCTTTGCCGTACAAAATATATACACATTACCCTAATTCTATTTATAAAACGTAAAACGTCCGTCTATTTTCCGCTTGACCAATCACAGAAACTGCTTCTTGAAGTAGACGAGATTTCTTCGGGAGCTACAACTTCACGTCTTTTGCTCATAACGCGTTTTAAAATGTCTGCGACTCCGGTGTTTAAAAGTACGTTTATACAACTGTTTGTCTGCGTGGAAGGTTTTAGAAGTTGCTGTTGCTTTTGTGAATCCTTTGAATCCGCAGCGTAAGCTAAATTCCGATCCCTTGTTAAGTCTTCATCGTAAGTCTGGAAACAAAAAAATCCATTTATCAGATATCAGTACAATTAATAGGATGTATTAAATAAAGACTTTAAATTCTTTAAAGTATAGTTAACGTAATTTCTTCCAAATTTGAAAAAAGAAGTTTATATCAAAATCTTAGGTATTTTTTTATCATTTTGGGGAAATTTTTACTTTGGGTTGTTGAGAACCGCATACAAACATTTGGCAACAGTGGTTTCGCTACGTCGTTATACAGGGTGTAATTGAATAGAATGCAATAATATCACAGAGTGCTATCTTGGATCAAGACGATCAAGAAATATAATATGGTGTCTTAAATGCAATCGTTTTCGAGAAAAAAAATATTGAATTTCTAAAACTTACATCAAAATGTTACAAAAAGAATGGTAATTCCTGTTTCCAAAGTAATGTTCTCTTTGGGAATAACCGATTTACAATGTTTTTTATTTAATTTTTACGTCAGTTTTGCGAAAATAAATTTGTTTGTTATTTTAAATTTTGAATAAACGAAAACATGAACGTCTGTCAACACCTCACCAAGCCCGCGTATGGCCGAGAGAGTACCAAGTGATTTTTGAAATTTTTTATCAACTCTTGCCATGGAATTTAGACGGCATGTCTTAGCTTTACTATAAAACAGTATCAAGGAGTGCAATGACGTACTCACTCGATATTTTGTCATTGTTTATTTTTTCACAACTCGAAAACGATTACATTTAGAACGCACATTATACAGGATGTTCCGTGAGAAACCCCCAATATTTGGAGAATGTATTCAGAAGGCCACAGCAAACAAAAATATTTTTAAACATGGGGGTCAATTCTCAACCGTTATCATTTGTTCTTCAGCAAGTCATGCATATTAAACAATTCTTATTTTGTAAATATCACGTTTATTTTGACATTTGTGAATTAAATCACAGTAAAATTATCAACTACTACATAATGTTGCAAAGCCAGCTATATTTACTCATCGAGAATATGCTGATATAATTTTCGTTTATAATTTTTCTTTAAATGTCTCCAAATATTAGGGGTTCCTCACGGAACACCCTGTATAAGAATGTATTTTTGATCTGGGAGTGAAATTATTGTACTCAATTCAATTACACCCTGTACAACTTCAGTCAACATAACAGTGAAACGTTCATACTTAAAGCGTTGTTAATAAAATATACAATGCGATCAATAAATATTGAAAAAAAAATACTTCCCAAGAAGGAGCACTCTGACAGTCACTTAAAATAACGTATTATTAAAATTAACGCAATACAGCAAAATTTATATAATTTAAATGACACATTCTAGCAAAAATTGCTTAAACACTTTGCTTGCGCGATTAAAAGCGTATTTAAATTGTGTTGTGTGTAGTTTTAGAACTTGTTTGGGTGTTGCCATGGTTATACTATATGAGCACCAATGGGAAATGTATCCGCAATAAGAGAACCAATAGATAGCGTATATTCATCGTCCGCATAGTGCGTATGTACCGGATGATTTCTTAATTTTTTTATCAACTCTTGCCTTGAAATCTGGACGGGATGTCTTAGCTTAAGTGAAAGTACGTCATTGCACTCCTTGATGCTGTTTTACCACAGAACACCAGAAGCGACACTTGTGTCGGAACCTTTGATGTTTTTGAGTCTCGATTTTTTTTGTCCAAATGCTGCACGAGAGCCGAAAACGCTATCTACTTAACTTAACAAATTATTGTAACAATGGAATTAATTACACTCACACTAACTAACAATCATCATTTACTTATTGTTAGAATTATCAAAATTTTAGTTAATTGCCCTCGCACGAACTCATTCATCATTTATTTGTGACACAGACAACTCTAAGCTAATGTTTGTGCTTGTGACAAAAGTGATAGAACTGTCAAAATTTTAGGTTCAGAAAGCATTCGATAACTAGCGCCAAGCGGGGTATGCTTGAACTGCACTTTTACCCTGGCTGGTTAAAAGTTATTCATTTAAGCAGATTATAGCAAAGAAAATCAAACTTTGTTTTAGTTTTGTTTTCGGTTTCCTTTTAGTCTATGTCAAAAGAAATAGAAATGAGAAAATATATGTTTTACAAGTTTTTATAATTACATATAAACTATGAAGTACATTCACTTTTGTAATGAGTAACTAATGTTTAACTTTTACCGTTGAAACCTAACTTCTTTTAGTTCTCGCATCTTGTAAATGAGTCTTTTATTTCAAGGTTATGTTGGTTTCAATTTTGTGCTGTCATTTTGAATTTTTTCGTGCTTTTCCAATATTTTATTGAACGTAATACATCTACATGTGGTTCTTTGTTTCGTGATGGGTTTCCGTGTTATTTTTGAAAATTGCATTTTGCAATTAACAACTAAATTGTGACAAACGATAATTTGATTAACAAAACTTTAAATGAAATACCAATCGCTTATGTAAGACAACTTAAGAACAAAAATATCAGAATTAAATACTCATTACAAAAGTGAATTGACTTAAATACAAAGTGGTCAAGAATAACTGTTTGAGTTTTTTATTCGGCTACTTGCAACACTGCAACTAAATACACATACCGACTGACTTTTAATGATTGAAAATTATTTTATTAGATTGGCAACACTTTTCAGTGTTTATGTTGGTGTACTGGATTTTCAAATTCAAAATTTAGATTGGTACACTATAAGGGAGCCAATATTTTTATTTTCTGAATAATAATAATCTGTTAGAACAGTCTTCATCATCACTGTAAACATCAATTCTAACCTATAACTACGCAACCACGCAAAATTAACGAACTTATCAGGTACTGGCAATTCCTCAGTGTTCCCAACATACTACATTTGCCTCAATCATTAAAAGTCACTTGGTATGTTTGTTGGTTTATTTGAGGTAACCTGAACAGTGACAAGATTCTAGGTTTTTTGAATAAAAAGTAACGTTTTAATTTTAATTTGAAATGTCAAAAGACGTGATGGCTGTCAGTGTCAAGCCGTCAACAACCGGCAGTTACTCCAGTAGCACCATTTAAAAATAGAATTCACCAAAACAGTGATTCTTTGACCACACTGTAGATATAAAGAAATTAAACCAAGTTTATTTTATAAATTTTTTAAGACATTATAAATGAAAATACTGTAGGGATAATTTGTCTTTTAAAAGCATTTAAAAGAAATTTCTGCAACATTATTAATTTTGTAATTAAGACGTTTATAATTTTGCTTTAAATCAGTTTTGCAATAATAGTATTCATTTTATTTGCCTCATACTGTAAGCCATAAGGAAGATAATATGAGGCACATCATATTAAAGTATAAAGAAATGGTGTATTGTGGGTAGGCCATTATACATGGAGAGGTTTTGCAAACATATCTCCTTAAATAATTATGCAAAAAATTCTCATTTCAAAAATGTTTGAACTGGATGAGAACGACTGTCAATTAAGGCGAGATTTAAACACACCTGTGGAAGTCGATAGGATACGAAATAAATAACAGGAAACGAAAATAAATAACATTATACCTTGCAGACACTAATTCAACGATTTGCTATTTATTTTGTCAACAAGTTCTTGTAGAAATAAATTCGCAAGAACTCGAATGTATGTACAAATAATTTGAAACTGATTGTTTGTATCTTTTGTTTTCTTATTAATTGAAAAGCAGCTTTTTGTTACTTTTTAAATCTGTTGCCTTATTTCAATTTTTGGTGGTCTTTATCAAATCAAACAAAATTTATTTAAGATTTTACTAATTTAGACCTTTTGGGCTAGAAATAAGATATAGAGAAGCGCTTGGGGAAACAAATACACTTAACCGTTGCTTATTTTTACTTAATTTTATCTACGTCATGAATTATTTTTAACACAGAATTGTTCATTATAGTTAATCGTTTGTAAAATCAATTTAAAAGTCAGCCTTTTATAAACCATCTGATTAATAGTAATTAAAAACTTTGTGATAATTTTCAACGGACAACGGATTTTTTATATAGTTGAAGCGAAACTAATTAATAAATCGAAATTTTTGAACCGCTTTTTATACTTACATATCTTTTTAATTTGAAAAAAGTATTTGCTTACCGTTGGTTGTGAATAATATTGAGAATAATAAGAATCATTGGATTGATCAATTTCTTCATTTTTCCTGACGACCTTTTGTAAGATTTCAGTGATCCGTTGAGAACAACGTAAAATTTCATTAATATCATCGTACGTTATTATAACACTTTCTCCTGATAATTTCTCATTGAATTCCTTTTGAGTACTGCAACTACTTTTACAGTCCGAAACGTCGTCTCCCGTTTTATCTTCGTTTCCAGGACACAAATAATAGCTAGATAAGTACCTATTTCTGGGGCTATTATAATTTAGCCAGAAATTATTCCACTCTCCAACTTTGTTATCTACGTCGACGATGTCTCCAGTTGAGGGAGTATTTCCAAAATATTCACTATTCACACTTTCGATCCAGCTTAAATAACTAGAACTTGGACTGGTGAAAGTCTTATCGTTATCTTTGGTATTGTAAGTTTCGGTGGTACTTTTGAAGGCATAATCTGTACAATCAGAGGATGTAGAATCGAGGGAACTACCGTTCCTGCTGGGATAAAAAGCAGATACCGAAAAAGAACTTTTAGGTCTATATTCTGAGATGGATTCCAAGCTACGTCTGTAATTACTGTCCAATAATTTGCTATTCCGATGTTTCTCCGAGGGAACAACTACTGGAAATATGTAGTCATCAATTGTTACGGGTTCTTTCTTTGTAGTAAGTGTGCTTGCCCTTCGAACGGTGGCCGAACGGTTAAGTCTTAATGATACTGGAGCGCCGAACAATGTTAAGTCGGTCAGGTCTTTTTGAGATTTCATCACCGGATTCGGGGAACTATTCGAGGATTCCGATTGGGAATCTTTGGGACTGGTTTCGCGTGACATTTTTGTTCGGAATGTTAAATGAACACTGAAATCCTTCGGACGTCTGAAATAGAAAATGTTACGCCTGAGAAGAGTATCCATGACAACGATTGAACTTTACACATCTTTACGAATCACTGGGCTCACATAATCAATAAAAGGTATACTAATTTACGCCGCGTTCTATATTTGCAACCCCAATTAGTCAGGTATGCAAATGTGAACCACAGCTACTTTATTATCTTTTTCCAAACTGAATTTTATTATTGCCAAGCCTTTTCCAAAGAGTTTGTTAATTTGAAGAAAATTGTGATGAAAAATTTCAAACATAATTTGTTTTTGAAATATTTTCCAAATTTTCCTTCATTGTTTAATTTTTCCATTTAAAATTTCCTCTACAGAAAAATTCAGGAATAATAAATAATTAACTCAAGTTTTTTTACGATTACCCAACCCAACCCAACCGTAAAAAGCGAACAGTTGTCAAAAGTCACGTGCTTTCTTACAATTGGGCCTTTTATCTTTGCTAGAAATTAAAAAAAAAGACATATTTAAATTCTTTTACACAATTTAATGTTTATTCGGCTAAGTACAGAACTAATAAGGGTGGCCCTTCGTGAAAAAGAGAGTCTTGGCGTTGCCTCATCTCCAAGTCTCGTCCCATAACAATGTAATGAAAACAAACACACCATCATTACGCCATTTTCGCAATTTTTGAATCACTCTGTACATTATGTTTTCCTACGTTTTCCGAGTTATTTTATGAGAAATTATGAAAAAAAATTGTTTTATTAACAAATTTATTGTATGACAATAATTTTTACAAAATAGTTTTTAAATTGTATCCTTAAGAGCATATCTACCATACATCTTGCCTTTATGAAAAAATTGTCTCCTTTTGAATATTTAAAATGTTGATATTATATGAACAATAGTTTAATGTTAATTTCAAACTTAAACTAGGTTCTTGTCTTGCTTAAAATTCGCACAAATCTCGTTTTCCATCTTCAAAAGTTTCTTCCTGAAGAAGCCTTTCAAAAAATAGCAAAACGTCGAGATTTATGCAATCTTTAAACTACATTCACGTTATAAAACTATGTATTATTAATTACCAACCATAACTAAAACTTCGAATAAATCAAAAATATTTTATTTCCACAAAAAATCGAACATATTGAAATACATTGAAACTAACTCTTTTCGTTCGCTGTTAAAGGCTCTTGCAGCCTGAAACAATCGTTTACGATTTTCCATTTATCGCCTTGCGCAGTCACAACAAAATTCTGTTGAAAGGTTTTGGGAATTTTGTCGTGATACTTTACGGTCCCGCTAACTTGTATCAAGAAAGTCAACTGGCTATTTACAGCAGAATCTGGAAAATAATTAAACTTTTAATGAGAAGCGACAATATTAAGAGCAGTTTTGATGAAACCTAAGATCGGCTGCGAATCCAAGGTGATTACTGTATGGTCAGAAGCGGGTAAATCCGTGTAAAATTTTTGAATGCGGTCATTGTTGGATACACCGTTTCCATTCCAGGTGAGAAGCCCATTTTCCAAGTATAATCTTGATATCAACTAAAAGAAATTACATATTATTTAACAAAATTGTGTTGTTCTTAAAGAAAACATACAGCAAAGAAAAGTAAACCTGAGAATCATCAGCATATAAGTATAACTTTGCCACTCTTTGGTGCAATAATAAAAATAAAACACAAAAAGCTCTATTAACTTAATAACTAAAGTAAACCTGATGCATACTTGGAAACTGTTAATGCTTAAAATTTAGCTTCTGCACAATGAAGTTTGAAAAGCTCTAGTAATGCAGATCTTGCTCCAAAGATAATTACCTTCAGAGAAAGAACCATTAATATAAAGTATTGCTTCTATACATGAATTAATTAGCAGCAAAGAGTACCCATGCTGTCTTAGCTGTACATTTCTTTAACTTTGATTAGGAAAGCATCAGACTAAAGTGGGAGTTCCATTCAGTAGTAGCTGAGATACAAGTTACTATTATAACATCAACTATTAAAGAACTATCAAATATAACCCTCTCACTATTATAAAAGTTTCACTATTAAGCTACTTTTCCTGCTTTGGAGACTTGGCAATTAAAGAGGGGGTACTAAGTATGTATGTTTGATGTAAATTGATGTAAATTAACCTTAAAAACATCAACCCGAACAGAAGCAGCAGATTGAGCGAATGAGCGTTTCCCATTAGGTCAATCAGCTGCGTCTTTAAATTGCCCAAGAAAAGTTGAAAACACTTGAACATAATTTTTGGAGATTTTGCATATACTTCCCATGCCAGTAGGAGAAGTAATCATGTTTGACGAAAACCAATGACAGTAATCCCCCAATACTGAATTCTCCAAATCTCCAAAGCAAGCAAGACAGCTTTATAGCAGCTACTGGTTAAGGGAACATCCTCTTTAAATGAGCAAATGGAACACGCGGTTTAATATTCTAAGTAAACAAAGTAATTTATGTAACATTGCAGTTGCAAGCATTTTTAGCGTTTTCCAATTACTGTGCTAATGCATACTCGGTGCATCTTTATTTCTTAAAATGAGTTGAGAATACACTAGTGGTATCCCTTTCAAGCTCCATAAAGCGTGCACATTAAATTATTCTCTGCTGTTCAGAACTGTCCTCTAAGGAACACTAAATTCAAATAACATCGACATTATCGGCTGACAAGGCATCGAGCACCACCTCATAGGGTAGGGTATAAGGGATGAGAGGAATCTTGTCTGAGCTATTCGAGTACACAATAATTGAAACCGTGTCACGACTGCTACTACTGCCGACATTTCGTTCTCCATTGCAGAACTTCCTCGGGGCTGCTGCTGGTATTGCTGCTAATTCTCATTGGTCGATGAGACTAAGCAAATTATAGACAATGGCCATGGAAGCCTCCAAGTTCAATTATTCTAGTACATGATGCACTTCTACCTACTTGTACATTAGTGAATGGAACAAGAGCTTGGTGCACTTATTCTCATCAGGACTGTTCTAGTTTTTGAAAGAAATGTTACTACTGAGTGTGAGCCATTAAAAGTTGCTTCAAAAAGGCAAGATGGATGTGTAACCTCCCAACTTTTCAAATACTTACATGTCTTCGTTTATCAACAGTCTCGTAGTATAACTTGGTAAATTCTTCCGCTGTTCGACATGCTTGATCAATTTTTCCTCTCAACTGTAATTAATATAAGTAACAATAATCAGCTTTGTATATATTTGGCATTTACAACTTTGTACTAACCTGATCCATAAGAACTATTGAAACTTGCTGACTGCAAAATAAGCAAATTTAAAATTATTTTTAGAAACTAATTACGTGTTTTTATATTATACCATCACTAATTATTAAGAAATTGTGTTTCCCTCTGGTTTTCCGTTGAAATTATAACCTCAATATTTAGATTAGTGTGAAACGTAGTACCAACATAACATTTTTAGACAATGGTCATTGCACAACAAACTTTCAATATATAAAAAAAATTAAATTATTTTTAGAAACCAATTGCGTATATATAAATTATGTGATTACTGATTATTAGAAAATTGTGTTCCCTTGTGGTTTTCTGTTGAAATCATAACCTCAATACCTGGATTAGTCTGGTGTAAAACGCGGTACCAACATAAACAACGCTTTCAGATAATCGTTAATGCACAACAAACTTTAATATAGTGAAAGTTCCTAGGGATGTTTATTTATGTTTTCAATATGCTTGAATTCGTTTAAATGCTTTGTATAATAAATACCTGTATATAAATAAAAATTTTGCAAATTATGTTGGTTCGGACGGATTTTTAATGACGTTGGACGTGAGTCGATGCCCACAACATGAAGTGCGAAACTATTAGTGGGCGTAACTTCTGTTAGGGTTATTGATCACGGATTTTAATTCTAAACAAGGCAGGTTCCTTTATTCTCAGGAAAAACGTGCGTTTATGTTTGAAAGGCCGAATTTTTTCTCAAATAAAAATCAGCATTTATCCCCCGCCAAATGCCAAATATTATGCTGTATTGATGTCACGTGATTAGTACAACCAGTTATTTTTTCAGGCAATGATGGCGCCAAATAATGTTGCCCAGTTTCGTGCATGTACAGATTTAATTAACCGTGTGTTTTGTTAAATAGTAAAGTGAGGGCGAGATTAATGAATTTCCTATTAGACATCAAAGCAATATACACATCTAGACGGTGAGTTTGCTCCTCGTAGCCGTCTAGGAATGCGTAATGAAGACATATTGGTTATGGTAAACAAAGAAGAATATAGGCTAGTTTTGAAAACTTTCGACGGTTTTATTGTCTTAACAGGCCGATGGAAACGGTACGAAGTCAAAAGCGTAAAGTTCTGCTTAACGTACGGCTTTAAAAAAACTCGATTCTACAATATTTACGCGAATAATGCGTAAATTTTAATAAATGCACGAGAGAGACAGTGAATTACTAGTTCAGCTACTTGTGCTGCTGTTCCCACTGACCGACCTGCCATCTATATTGTCAATGTTGTTAGGCTTACCAAATGGAGTCTAATGGAGTCGATTTATTCCGAAAACACTGAAAATCATACATTTACTTAAAAGTTTAGGCAAAAATGGTAACCATTTATCTTTTTTCCACCAGTGATACGAACGATATTATTAGTGATAAGTTGTGTTTGTGGATGTGCTAATCCCAAAGTGCAAATGTTTACAATGTAGACATGGGAGACACCTTTGGTGTTTTGTCAATCTATTTTACTGAAACACTGCAAATTTCAATGAAACAATGGGTCAATAAAATTGATATTATATCCCACCGCATGCTGTATACCTTAGAATAGCACTGGGCTAGAAATAAGATGCAAATTTGTGGTAATAATACCTACATTGCTGAAGGCAACTTACACTATTTTTATTTTTTACTTAAACAGCTCTGTTAGATTACCTGCATGAATATACATGTATGCATGTAAGTTAAACATACAGCTTTATAAAGAGCCACACGTTATGCATTATATTTCAAATACTCACACGTAAATATCACTTAAAAATGATATTTTGCTTTATTTTCAGGTATAACTATGAAGACGTAATGTATGTTCACCTTAAACTATAAATATGTAGTAAGTATTTATCATAATCTCACAACCATCATTCCATTAACTTATGAACCTCACTTTTAAGGATGTGCAGTGTGTTCACCTTACCTGCACAATATTTGTGCGATGTCCCAGAGAGTGAAGAGGCCTAACCGTTCTGATGATGGCTCGGTTCCTACTAAACGGCGTAAGGTAAGTGTTTACCATCTTACAAATTTGATTCAAAATATTCGCCTTATAGAACTAGAACCCGCATCTCTCCGCAACAGTTACTAGTTGAAACGCTTTGAAAGTCAAAGAATTTAAAGCGCAGTTATTATTAAATTCAATAAACAATTACCATGTGCTCCAATATTAGAGATTCTACTTCCATCAGTCACTTTTTTTTTGGTTTGTTTGATGTATATTAGCGTTATATTTTTAAATTTTAGTTTCATATTTGCTCTGAGATCAACCGAAAGTGAAACGAATTGAAATTTTTCAAGCTCGAGAGGTGACCACATTCTTCTATTCACATTTAAAATTGTCCTAATCTTCTAATCAAAACATAACTTTGTGGATATTGCAGTGGATGGTTGGATCATTGTATTCCCATCGTTTCATTTCTAGTAGTAAAAGCTCTGTAAAGAAGTCAACATTTTTATAGGCATTAAATTCTAATAAGAGCAATTGTAAGCATTATTGGAGAGTTATTTTTATTTGAATATGATTGTTTACTTTAAAAGAGATGAGAGACAAATTTCTTATATTTAATATAATTGTTTTTATAGCATAGGCAATAAATAGTGATGTGTCTTTCCAGCGGCCGACGGCGGAAGAAGAAGAAGCGGCCACCTTGGCTGCTGCATGGCATCCAAGGCCACTTAATGACTTCAAGAGTATCTACAACCGCACCACTACAGAGGCTCCTGCCGAATTATTTCGGAAGGATTTAATAAGTGCTATGAAGCTACCTGACTCTGAGCCGCTCGCTTCTCATGAATACTGGGTTATAGCCGATCAGTGGAAGCAAGAATGGGAAAGAGGTGTGCAGGTCCCCGTTAATCCGGATTCCCTGCCTGAACCGTCTGTGACAGTTACTCATTGTGCTAGTGCTTTTAAGCCTCAGAATGAATTCAAACTGTAAGTAAATAAAATAGTGTTACTTGCATGGTATTGAAAATTTATATATTTTAATTAACTGGCAAATTAAAAGCTGTGTCCAAACATGTTTGAATCTGATTAGGACAAAAGTTGCAGATTGCAACATCAGTTGTAAAACCAAAAGCAATCTATTTACTTATTATTTAGATTGGACTAATTCCTCCTTTAGTTTGTTAAAAAAGATCTTATAAGATTCCTTTTACTACTGTAAGGATATCCACCCAGTGAAGGTTGAGAAGAATTAAAAATGTTACAAATTTATTTTACTCAAAAATTGCCATCGAAAACTTGCATTCAAAAGCACATTGAGTTCAAATATCTTATCTTTAAGTGTTTCAAATTAATGCAACAATACTGTTAAATAATGTGTTATTTATATTTTACACTAAATCTTCATTTTATCTTTGGTAGAGACATTGGTAATTTATTTGCTGCCTCATAATATAATATCGTGAAGGATTTGGATTGTCGCATGTTAAAAGCACCAGCTCAGTCTTCTATTAATTCTGACAAAAAAGTATAATGTTGTGAAATAAAATGCAATATTCTTTATGCCATGAACCAGTTGAATTAACAAGATATATTAAGCAGACCTGGTGAAAGTTTCCTCTGGTAAAAATGGTAAAAATTTATCTAAACTTGAAATACTAGTTTAAAAATAAAATTATATGTAGCTTTTTTATTTTTATGTAAAAAGTTGAAAAATCTGATAACATAACATAAATGCATATGATTAAGTATAATTAATATGAGTACACTCCATATGAATGTGTACATTCCACATTGTATTAAGTTCCAATTTTTGATTCCCTCGCATATGTAAAATAAAAATAAAAATCATCTGCTTTGCATTTACGAAACTGATTCAATTAGTCACTTTTAATAAAACTACTAATTAAACAAAGACATGTAAAATTAAAATATCTTCCTAGTTCATTTTTAGTTGACTTTTTCATGTTTTGTAAATAAATTTGGTTCTAAAGGACAATTGTGGAATTTACTGTAAATATTTAAAAACATTGTCGATGTATTTTAGCTCAACAATGTAGTAAGTGAATTAAAAGAATTTTTACATACGTTAATTTCCTGCTCTTGCGTCCTGGTTGCTGTTGACAAATTAGTGCTTATCAGATTTCATTAAATTTAAGAAGTGTGTTAAATTTAATTTTAATTTTCAGGCCAAAGAACAAATACATTCGAATAACGAAAGATGACCGCTTTAAGGCAGAAGAACATTCACTTTCGAACGCACCAGCACAAGCCGAAGCAGCTTGCTCATACGACTTAGATGAATCTGATGTGTCCTGGTTGAGACTGACGAACGAAGAAAGAACAATCGCGGGCTTAAATTGTATTTCCGAAGATCAGTTTGAAAGAGTATTAGAAAGATTGGAGGTTCGATGTTGGGACAAAATAGAGTCGATACTTCGAAATGAAGAAGGTCTGGGAATAGAATATGATGAAAATGTAATTTGTGATGTTTGTAGATCTCCTGATTCTGAAGAAGGTAATGAAATGGTGTTCTGTGATAGCTGTAATATTTGTGTACATCAAGCTTGTTATGGTATCACACGTATTCCTGACGGACAATGGTTGTGTTGCACGTGTGCTTTATCTAAGCGACCTGAATGTGTCTTGTGTCCTAACAAAGGGGGAGCAATGAAGAGTACTCGTTCTGGAAAACATTGGGCGCATGTATCGTGTGCTTTGTGGATACCGGAAGTCAGCATAGGTTGTGTAGAAAAAATGGAACCAATCACAAAAGTTTCTAGTATTCCACAAAGTCGATGGGCTTTGATTTGTGTATTGTGCCGTGAACGCGTAGGTGCCTGCATTCAGTGCTCCGTAAAAACTTGTAAAACTGCGTACCACGTAACATGTGCGTTTAAACATGGACTAGAAATGCGTGCTATCATCGAAGATGAAAATGCGGATGACGGTGTTAAATTAAGATCATATTGTGAAAAGCATAGTAAATCGAGTAAAAAAGAAAAAAGCGTGTGTTCCGGATCTGAGGACGACGATTCTAAAAGAAGGAAGCGGAAGGATATGACATCGGAAGAGAAAAATCAAGCCAGAGCGGCACGTTTGCAGGAAATTGAATCTGAGTTTTATAAACACGTTAGCATAAAAGACCTTGTACATTTGGATGTGGATGCGGAAGCCCTTCAGTATATTTATAATTATTGGAAGTTGAAGCGAAAAGCTGGTAATAATAAGCCTCTTTTACCTCCTAAATTTGAAGATGTAGATATGCTCTCTCACAAACAAGAACAAGCTGACCTGGAAAAAATGAAGATGTTTGTTCAATTGCGTCAAGATTTAGAACGTGTAAGAAATTTGTGCTACATGGTGAGCAGAAGGGAGAAATTGTCACGTACTTTCTTCCGAATGCGCGAACAGACATTTCATAAACAAGCTGCTGTTCTTGCATCCAGTTCCCAAACTCTCTCTGCTCCTGTCATACAAGCAGTAATCGAAGCTAACCATGGCCCTTCTATTTATGACAGACTTTATTCTCACAGTGAGGCTGAAGACCATACATCTGATTTCGACGTAGTCTTAGCAAGAATTGCTGGCTTAAAATCTCCACAGTACGATGCAAATGATAAGAAAAAATCAGAATACAATGGTGTGTTTAAGGATGTTAAAAACAATCCCTACAAAAAGATTTACTTTAACGGGTCTTCAAAAAGACGTAGCGTTAGCTTATATGGCAGTAGTATGTCCAGTGCTAGCAGTGGTGATGAGAGGCCGAAAGATAACAAAGAAAACCACGTGCAAAGTTCTTCTTCAGAAGGAAAATCGATAGAACGAAAGAAGGCCGGTGCTGTTCATAAACGTGCTGTGGGAAGTAAAGCAGCTGAAAGACGGCAGAAGAGGCTTAGCCTTGCCTCTAAAACGAAAGTAGACAGCAGCAGCGAAGAAGAGGTTAAAGATACGACTAAAGATTGGAACTCCTATTCGAAATCACGTTTAAAACAAATGGAGAGCGAATTAGGTATATCGGGTAGCGACAGCGATGACTTAATGCCGATGCGTACTTCAAAACACTCGGATGGTCAGAAAGCAAAAGCAATATCTTCTATATACTCGGATAGCGATAGTACGGATGCCTCAGTTCATAACGACGATAAATCCTCAAATGCCGCAAGTGATTCTCAACAAAGTAAGCTACGTACAAAAGCTGCGGTAAAAGAATTCTCTCAGAAACCCTCCACATCGAAAGTTCCGAGCAAGAGCAGCTCAGAAAACAAGAAGAAAGCGAAGGACGAACCGAAGAAAGAGACGGCGGTTAAAAAGCAAGATTACGTACCTTCTGATTTAATTGTACCGCAGAGGCAAGCTGCAAAGAAAGCCTCAGAAAACATGAAGTCGACGACAACCACTCGAATAAAAGACCAACCTGTGACTAATGACCAAGAGAATAAAACGGTCAATGATGAAAAATTAAAAGGAAAATCGAAACCTAAAGCTGTGAAAGAAGTCAAAGAAACGAAAGACAGTGTTAAGAAAGATGTTAAAACAGACGTGTTCGAATTAGATGTAGATAAAGTGGAAAACCAGGAGATATTAGCGTACGTTCCACAACGTCAAGCTGCTAAGAAGGCCACCGAACACATTAAAAGTCTTGGGAAACCTGGCGCAATTGAGGTGGTGCCTAATGAAAATGAGAAAAGTAATAAAACTTCTGATCTTAATAAGATGAAGAAAGAGACTATTGAAAGCAAAAAGAAAGAGCCCGATGAAAAGTTGGTGAACGTTCAAGAAAATAAGCGCAAGTCTTCCTCCAATAGTAGCATGTCTTCCTCATCTAGTTCTTCCACAGATTCATCGAGCAGCAGTTGTTCAGAGAGTGAAGATGAACCAGCGAAACCGCAATCGGAGAGTCTGTTCTCTTCTCAACCCAGAGAACCGGCTAAGCGGACTAGTGCTAAGGACTGGCCCTTTCTTGTCAAGGATGCCAAGTCCCGGGCTTCTAGTAGTTCCTCAGATTCAAGCGATTCCAGTCGTTCCATTACACCTGTCAAACCTCCCCCCGTTGTATCAAAATCCAAAACAGACTCCTCCTCTAAAAAGCAAGAACCTGCAAAGATTTTCTCTAAGTCGGGAAGAAAGGCCACCGATAAGAAGCCAACGCCATCTGAAAGAGAAGAATCAACACCAGGAGTACAGAGTAAAATTCGTCGCAGAGGCAGGCCGAGGACCTCCAACTCAGGTGATAGGATCCGAGATGCTAATGTCCGGGTTGGAAATATCTCTGATAGCCAACGTAGCTCTGTGGAAGGAGACAGATGTAAGGTTCGAAAGGGAAAATCAGATGATATGGAAGAGCGCAACGAAAAGGAGGGAAGCAAGCCCGCTGGGTTACTCTCTCCGATCAGGAAAGCGGACAAGAAATTAAACGAATCATCTATTAACAATCTAGAAAGAGAAATCTTAGAACGCAAGGCAGGTAGGGACGGTTACAGTAACAAAATGAAATCAACTATAGACAGGTTATTTGGTGTTCCTGATACTAAAGAAAAGGATGTAAACCTCGAAAGGCAGAAAGCATCTGAAAAAAGTAAGAAGGAAGAAAAGAGTATTAAGTCCCCTGAGAAAATTTCTAAAATCGCTGATAAAATTTCTAATGTGCCTGAAAAAATGCATAAGTCCCATGAAAAAATGAGCAAAAATGTGGAGAAGACTTGCAGTAAACTATTGGAGAAAGCAAATAAATCGCCGGATAAATCTATAAAGAGTCCCGACAGAGTTTATAAATTATCAGAAAAAGTCGGGAAATCCCATGATAAATTAATTAAATCACCTGGAAAAGTTTCAAAAGCAATTGAAAAAGTCGATTCACCAGAAAAATCATCTAAATCAATACCAGATAAAATAAAACTGCCAGAGAAAGAAAATACTGAGGTGCCACTTGAATTCAAAAGCGCACCAGTGAAAAAGTCCACTGCAAAACCGAAAGGCAACGAAGACGTTTTCAGTAAAAAATCATTAACTACAGTTGATGGTACCGAACAAAACAATGGCAAGAAACACCCCTCGAAACAGAATTTCGATTTACATGAGCCGACTGTTTTAGAAGAGCAAAAAATATTCGTCGAATCGCATAAAACTGAAAGCACAGACGACAAGAAATTGCAGATGAAACCCGTCGTACATAATCGATCCATTTTCTCACCTCAACCTCACGACAAGGAATCCGATTTGTTAGAAGAATTCGACAACATATTGAATGATGGATTTGCAATCGCTAAAGATGAAATCCTGAAGGGATCCGTTGCCTTTAATTTCAGTAATGTCCCCTTATTCAAAGAGGATTCGAAAGAAGACAGCGCAAGAGAGACACTTAATTTAGTGGAGAAACTACGCATGGAATTGAGTAAGAAATCCACAGCTTATGATGTCGATGACTCAAGCGTTTCATCTAGTACCAAAAACGAAAATGACAGAATTGAATATGCCGAACAGATAGTGCCGAATAATGTAGTTGATTCATCACAGGTTAGTGAATTAAACGTTGAGGAACAGCCTCACGCAACGAACAATGTACAAATAAGAGTAGAAGAGAATGATCTGAAGCAATTCGAGCAAGAAAAGACTCAAGATTTTAGATATATAACTAATGATTGTGCTTCGGTATCGAACAATGTGAATGTAACTTCTATTCAGCATCAGCATTTGGATCATAGCTGTACGCAAATCCAAGCGGATGAGCGATGGGTACCACCGAGTGAAAATTATCCAAACATGCAAGCAGTCGATACGAATCATCCCGTGTCAGATATTGAGCAGCCCTATTTGCAGAACTTTGAAAGCCCGCATTTAAGCCATCCTTTGAATAACGCTGCTTCTGTAGTTGACACTGTTTTGCCCGCGTCAGTTTTACCTCAGCAGCTAAATGCCAACGTTGAAGAAGACATACATAAAAATCAGTCACCGATTATTCACGACCGTAAAATCACTCAAACGCCGTTTTTGGATCCCGCATCAATGGATTGCATTGCCAGTCCATCCCCGTACGCGGACATTCACCCTCAGGCTAAGTGGGCCGATAGTCAAGTAATGCCTAATAGAAGGTCGTCATCGAGCTCGGCAGGTTCTACATCGAGTACGTCCTCGAGAAGAAACAATGACGAGGAAGAATTACTAAAGAGGCAAGAAATGTTAATTATGAATCACAGTCTAGAAATGCCTTACAGTGTGTTACCACAATCAATTCCTCCGTTCCCACCGAATACAATAGAAAACTTCCCTCCGTTCTCAGAAGCATCACAATTTCGGCCTGTCACTCTGTTTCCTCCTCCGAATATTAACAATCATTTATCATTTCCGTCTTCAGGCACTACGATGTTCCCGCCTCCGTTCGCAGCAACGTTTCCTGCTCCGCATTCTGTGATAAATCCCCTTCCCAAGCCCGTCGAAGATGGTATGCATTTTCCCTCCCCTTGCACTGCTGCTTTTACATCTTCGCAACATAACTTGGCCTTAACAGCTGCGATGGTTAATCCTTTCCCACCAGTTCCTAAAGAGGTAGTGCAGGATGTGCCTCCATCTGATGCCGTGCAGACTCCCACGGAAATTCCGACGATGCCGACTTCGGAGGAAGTTTCTGCTTCACCAAATCTAAGCAATTCCACACCGAATTCTAACCACGTTCAAGAATCTCCAGATCCCTCTGTTAAATCCAACAGTTCAGCAGGAAAGAAGTCTCCGAGTAAACCCACACGTACATCAGCGAGGTTTTTGTCCCAACAAAGCAAGTCTCCCAGTAAAAGTCCTCAGGAACCATCAATGAAATCGACTAGTGTCGGAAGGGGCAGAGGAGAAAGTAAGCGTGGGTCTGGGAAAGCATCGACAGGACGAGGTGCTCAAATACAAATGCGTGGAAGGGGTCGAGGTAGAGGCAGGGGGCGTGCTGGAGGTCACACACAGCATTCAGATTATGATTTCGTCAATACCAACACTATTCATAATAAACTAGTCGGTACGGTTTATGATTTGGACTTTGATGATGATATATCTAGCGAAAGCATGGGGGATTTAAGAGCGATGCGTGAAAGAAGGAAATCGGTAGATATTCATGAGCGCAAGTCTGAAACCCAACAACACATATCAAAAGATTCATCACAATCACCTAAGTTTTCAAGCCCATCACAAGCATCACATAAAAGATCGTACAATGCAGACCTACGGGAACTCAGGCCTCCGACTCCCATTGACAATGTCCAGTTAAAGACAGATGTGCGTAGCACTCCTATATCTGGTTGTGAGGTGCCGCAAACATTTCCTGATATCGTCCTACCGGGTCCTGTTGATATGCGCACTTACAACAGTAACTTCGATTCTCAGACATACAACGAAACCAACTTATTACGTGCGTTCAGTACGGGGGCACCTGAGCAACAAATACAAGAAATCGATGAAGATTTCGAAAAAGAATTGCAAAGTGCTCTGACTAATAACTATAAGAAATCAGAAAATCCTCCAGTACCTGAAATATCTAACATAAAAGTGTCTCTGTCCGACTCGAGAAATCAGCTGAAGGTCAAAATAAAAGGCCCGATTGCAAATTACACTTCAACCGTCGTTCCATTACAACCAGCTGTGTCAGACCCCGTATCGAATGTTACCTCAAGCTCAGTTTCCAATAGTTCACTCGGAAGTGGATCAATCACAATCAATCCCGGAACATCTAACCTGAGAAGAATGCGTAAGAAAGAACTGCTGAGACAGTATTGCTCACAGGATATGAACATGGACGATCCAACAGCGACATCAGGTTTATCGACAACGCCTGCTGCGCCATCTATAAATCGAACGATAATAACCATTCCAAAGGCTGTGGCATCTATGACTTCGATTCCCACGAAAGACGATTACAGAGATTATAGGACGGGCGCTGATGATGTTCTAGAAAATAAACTAAGGAAAGAGAAATCACGACCTATCAACAGGGAATTAAGGCATTTAGATTTATTGGACGACGATGGTAATTCCGAAAGGAGGAGAAGTCTCGGTGGTATGGGGGCGAACAATTTCACCTCGAACTTCGATTCTCCGAATTTGAATAAGCGCAGGGGTAGACCGCCGAGACTCTCACAAACCACCCCGAAATTAAAAATAAGAATCAGTGGAAATAGCGTCGTAGGCGGAAGCAATAAAGTTGAAGACAAGAAAGACGCCATTCGTCCACCAAAGAAACGTTTCCCTACGATAGTGAGACCTAGCGTGGAGGACCTAAAACGTGAGAGTATGAAGTTCAGGAAGCAGGTGATGGCGGACTTTGGAGTGGAAAGGAGAAAAAGGAAGGATAAAAATAGGAAAAAGAAGAAAAAGAAAAAACAAGAAGTACAAATTATTTCCAATGAGAGTACTAATACTAAATTAATTATTCGTTTTAGTAAGAAAACAGATGGTGAAAGTGATATTAAAAGGACTAGCGCTGGTGATAATAATGTTTGCGTCGGCGCTGAACTCGGTGCTTCTGTTGAACAAACTAAGAACGAGGTGAAAGACAATGTAAAATTGAAAATATCTCCGTCGGAAGTTGCAGGTTCGGATCAGTTAACTTCCGACGGTGCTAAAGCTTTAAGGATGGTAAGGACTAATAAAGTGACTCCCATAAAATTAAAGTTATCACGGTGTCAGGAAGGTTCTGGTTACATTATGAGAACAAATGCCACGGTAACAGATAGTCCTAAAGCGGACAATTGTGAAGTTCCACCTACACCACCACCACCACCTCTAAATGTTCCTGAACCTTTGCATTCAACGACACCTTTGCCCTTAAATAAGGACTGTGAAGTTAGATGATAAAGTGTATTATAGTTTGACTGCAATTGTAATATAAGGTGACCAGTGGACTTGTACAGATGTTAGCACTAGTATCACCTGTTTATAGCCACGTTGTTAAGCTGTTTAGGATACGCGTAGACCATGCAACATGTGTATGTCGTTGATTTAAATGTACAAAGGTCAATTACATCCACAAGACATGTATTCATATTTTTGTACATATTGTAAGTTATGGTAATTGTGAATATGCATAGTACTAATTTATATATTTCATTTAAAATGATTAACTCGTGTTGACAATTTTGATAGCTAGACTCGTTATAGAATTTCATCAATATTGTACAGAACAAATGGCTTACGTGCAATTTTTTTATTATCGTTGTTATGAGAGCCATTACTTTTATTGTACAGCTTTATTTTATAATTGTCCAAAATGACAAATGTATAAATTACTTATAGATTTTATATTATATATTTTATTTTTTTATACCTGATGATTGTTTTTACGTGTTTGAATTGTTTTTAAATGTTTTTTATGTGAAATATTCTGCACAAGCCATTTGTTTGTTTCATGTTACATGATGCAGATAATATAATAAATATAAAGATCAGAATCATCAGTTTTATATTCAATCAGATCCACCACCCTTTTCGTTCTTGTACAGCACTTAATGTTATTTGTATATTTTGTCTATCAGCCGGACTGTATGTATGTGTATAAGATGAAAATGTACACATAGTTAAAACGTAAATTATATTCAGTTTTATATAAAGCATGTTTTATATTTTCTCTATCCTGTCCCGTTTTAACAAACCTCATTCATTGTTAAGGACTTAGAATAAACGTATTGTCAAATATTTGTGCGTTTATACAACTTGTTCAAAACAATTTGCAACATGCACACCTTTTTTGGTGCAAGTTTAAAATACACTCTCAAATGCTTGCAATAAACTTTCATTACGAGACTTTGAATTATTTAAATTAATTACTTTGTATATTTAATTTCTATTATTGAAAAAGATGTGTTCGTATAAGAAGTTAAAAAAACATTTTTTTTCTTTTAATTTGCGAAAATACGAGGTTGGTTAAATTGGGGCAAAATAAATCACGCATTTATCTGAAACCTGAAATAAAATTTGATTTTTTATAAACTAGCAATCTTCTTACAGGTATGTGCACCTTTAAAAAAATGTATGCTATCAGCAGTCAGATGGCGCCTTTCATTTTTTTATGGAATTTAAATTTCGGATTTTTTTATATTTACAGAAGCTATTTAATTTATTTATTTAATTTCAGTTATCTACTTTAGAATTATTGCAATACACGAACATTTTTCAACTAACTTGTAAAAAGTTAAATCATTATGGTAAAAATTACTAATGCGCACAATAAATAAAATATTTTTGCTTGTTATTTAAGGATACAATGCAACATAAATAATAATTGCTAATGAAGTGGTTTTTATATTCATTGAGTTTAGAGATGTGACAGGAAACAACTTAATCGTCAAGAAAAGAGAATGAATGCATACATTTTAAATAAAATTCTAGTTTGAAATATTTCAGTTTAATTTATTACTACTGTAATTAAAATTTAAATAATAAAACAAGATTCTAAGCGAAGTTCCTCCCGATAAAAAATAATTGTAGAGAAAAACAGTGAATTCTATCAAAATCAAAAGTTATAACAGAAAACACGTATGTACAGGTGGGTCAAATTTGATCCGTTTTTAGAAGAACCAGACAAAGGCCTGGAACTCAATTTTGAAAGCAAAATTAATGGTGAAGACCGCATTTCGATATCTTGTACCGCTCAGACGCTACAGGGTGTTTTTCAAAATTGTATGATTTCTAATAATTTTTTGTTTTGTGAGAATTTTTGATTCTTGTAAACACTTCTTTGAGGCACTTATATTTTTTTATTTGGAGGACCCTATACATATATTTTTACAGTTTTGAAAAGAGCATAAAATTCTATTGACAAAATATAAAACACTTTATTATTATTATTATTATTATTATTATTATTATTATTATTATTATTTACTTTATTCGAGAAATTTTTAAAATATAGAGCTTTCAAATTTTAATTAAAGCTTTAATATTTATTGCAGCATTCAAGTAGGCTATGGACGACGCTTTCTAAAAGAGCTACATAGCTATCCAGCATTAGCTCTAGCGTTGTTATTTTAGGTCATGTCTGAGAATAAGATTGCCAATTAATACTGCTGCAGTAAGTATTGAAATAAAATTTTCTTTAACAAAACTTTGTAATAACAATAAACACAGTTGGAGCGTTTTCGATTCACTTGCACCGGTTGCAATGAGTATATTTGCTCCTTCTTTTAGGTTCAAAATCAGAGACGTCAATCACACTCAAATTGACACTTCGATGTTAATTTAAAATTCAGAAAAGCTTTAATTTTCATTTTAATAATTTTTTATCTTTCTCTCGTAACTCACTTAGCGTTTTCGATTCATCTGCACCAGTTACATTCAGTGTATTTGTTTCTTCTTTTAACCTTCCGCAATAACACGAATTAAAGATACTCTGAGTGCGCACTTGTGTGGTCAATCGAAAACGCTAACTGACCTAATCTCCATTCACTTTTCTAATTAGTAACTAATTGTGATTTTTTCTTCTTATGTTGCGATTGGTATTGCATTTGAAGTTTTATTAATCAAATTATAATTTGGTCACAATTTAGTTGTCAATTATAAAATGCAATTTTCAAAAATTACCGAAAAATCCATTATGAAACAAATAAAGGATCATATTTAGGTATAATGCGTTCAATAAAATGTTGGAAAAGTATGGAAAAAGCAACCAAAGATCCAAAAGAACAGCACAAGGAAACCAACATAACTTAAAAATAAAAGTCAGATGTATGCACAAGATATAGGAACTAGTCAGGTTCCAACGGTAAAAGTTATTAAATCGCGTAACTTTAGTTACTCATGACAAAAGTGATTGTACTTTATACCAATCATAAACTTAATTATACAGGGAGATCGAAATTGATTGTCTTGATCCTACACTTATTTCCATGAGCTTGATATCAACATTTACATCTATGACATGAAGGTTGGAACGAAAAGCAGTAGCGTGCACAAAACGTTCATGAAACTTACTTGCAAACCTAATCTAATTAATAAAGAATATATAATCATTGTTTAATTAGATTGCTATTACAATGAAATAAACAATTTTTCGCGAATGAACTGTCAACAAAATCTTGGGATATCTAATAACTTCCCCAGATCTCCCTATGTTGCTAACTTCGTTTTAATAATTAGATGTAAATATCGATATCAAACTCGTGGAAAGCAGTGTAGGATCAGAACAATCAATTTCGATCTCCGTGTATGAGTAAATATAAACCCAAATTTGGACCTTAATCTCATATAACACAACACGAAGTGAAGGTACTCTGAGCACATACTAGTCCAACCACACGAAAACAGCATTAGTTTGTACTCGGGCTTTAATTTGTACAGGTTAAAAGCGACATTATATAGATGTAGAAATAAAGTCCCTAGACAATAAAGTAGCGCTAATTAGCCTCCATTTTGTCGCCAAATTGGCGGGAAATTAAAAAGTTGTTTAAAAACGTTACAATTTCATTAAAGGTAACTGAAGAAACCGAAATAATTTACCGCAAATTTCAACTTTGATAGTCAAATAATGTATTCCATCAACCAAATTAATCTTAAACTTTAACTAAGTTAATTTCCGAGTTTTCTGTCATTTTGACTCTTCTAGATTTTAATTCGCCATTTTGGCGACGTTACACGAGCTTGATGAATGGGGGAACTTTTATTATCTAGGAACTTTATGTAGAAACCTGTAAAACTGGCACCTAGGAAATGAGCATAACAATGAGATACTTATTTAAACCTTGTCAATAAGAGATTCAATCGTCTGAATGGAAAGAGTGGAAAAATGGCGAAAAGTTCGTTACTTCAGAAAATTTACTTCAGCCAATCGAAACGTTTGAATGCCTTTGCGACTATCGGTTGGAAGTTGCATAGATGCGTTCAGAAATGCAACGTTGCTTGTGGGCTACGATTGGTGAAAGCTTAATAAATGAAGTTAACTTTAACTCAAATTGTGTTTTAAACTTACTTTTACAAAATCCGAAAAACTATTGCGAAACATCGTCGAATTCTTTTTCTGCAATTCAAATTATTCCATATTCAGTGGTTTGAGTCACGGCTGAGCAAGGTAGGAGAACAATGCCACCGCCCCTTATACTATTGAGACTGTCTCAACGACTAACGCGAAGCAGCAGCAAGACCAACAGCAGCATCACCATCAACAGCAGCCCTGAAGAAGTTCTTCTGCAACGGAGAACGAAATGTCGGTAGTGAAGAAATCCGAGACACGCGATTCCAACCGGAAGCCAAGAATTCAACTATTTACACAATTATTTATGAATTTGTTATCCTTATTTCATACTCAATTCCAGTTATTTTAGAAATTACTAATAATTAAGTCGCGTAAAAGAAATAACTCACACTTCCTTACCAGCTGTTAAACGTATAATAAAACGAATTGAGATGCGTGTCAAGCGGGTAGTCAATAAAACACTTTTATAGTCCTATTATACTGCCGCATTTATAAAACGTGGCGTTGTATTTCGTACGTATTAATTATAAACAATTTAGAAGAATTTTTTAACACTTTTCCTATACTCTCGGGCATCGCTTCTTTTAGTGGTTCCATTTTGTCGGGTTAATTAACAGTCACTCTGTATAATGCAATCAATCGAAAACACTATTAAATAATTTCAAAATTACGTAATTCTTGAAAGATCTTTTGATACTCTTCGAAAATTGGCTTTTTCTTTCACTTAATCGGCGGTCAATTTTCAATACAACAAGAAAACAATTGACATAAATTGTTAACACCAAGATGGACCTACCTACATACAATAGAACTTGTTCAGTATTATTGCGTAGCATAAGATTCGAATTAAATTTGAATATGGAATTTAACCAAGTACCTTATTTGAAATGTTTGGATTTGGTGCATTACGTGATACATGGTGTTTGTGAATTAATTTCGTTAAAATTGAATTGAGCAAAAGCACTTGGACCGAAAAGGAGTGGAATTCGAAATAGAATATTTTTTTAAATATGTATGTAATAGGAGTAGCAAAATTTAGACCAAAAGTATCTGACGGGTAAAAAATATTTTTAAATTCATCGATAAATAACGGAGAAATAAGAAGACGACTCGCTTGTGACATCACTTCTTCGCATAGCTATAAGCGGCTACTCTGTTACACCGCTACGTAAAGTTAAGATTAATTCAATTTGAAAGGTATTTTATATTGTTTATTGTTTACTACCTTTGTATTTGCATAAAAATGGAAGTAGAATTTGTGAAGGGGCAAAGTGATAATTTGCCGAATTGGAGAAATGACGTCACGACGCTCAGAAACTTTTGTCAGAAAACCCAACTTTTTACTCTTATAATTCGGTAATTTTTTAAAGATATTTTAATAGTTTTTTCACAATCTTACATCAACTTATTTTAACTTTAGTTTCCTTCCTTAAATAAAAAGTAGTAAACTTCTCCATTGCTTCTGAAAATGTTCATGTCATGTTTTGTTAAAGATTTAAAATCAATCAAGTTTTGTCTGTCAGTAATATGACGTTTGCTGTATTTTATCTTTTATTTATTACATGTAGATCGTGAGATAAATTTATGTTGGAGCCTTTGAATTTCGTACTAGACTGATAACAGATAAGGGTCAGACTCGAGTTCCACCGCAGCTCGCCATAAAATGTATGAAAGTCGGAGGTGTCTGTTATAAGTAGACAATCGAAAATTAAAAATCAAAAAAAGGTAATCGAAATTATGTCCACGGAAAGGTTTTTAAAGGCAAACATCAATACTCGTCAGCATTTTGATCCTCGTAGCGAGTACGCCGTCGCTGTTGGTGGGTGGCGTAATCGATAGACGCAGTCAGTCGACGGGAGCGGTGTGGTGCTTAACGTGAAAAAGACTTATTTATTTACAAAAGGCCCCCATCATGCAGCCACCTCCAAGAAAGGTCGAAACCGTAAATTACAAAAACTAGATCTTTTGTGTGAGCTGAAATTTTGCTGTTCCAGGGAAATTACGTGAAATTTCTGAAAAACCTTCATTCGGAACAAATCGCAAAGTTAGTTTTGAAAAATCAGCACGAGTGTGATCTCCTGGAAGACATACGAACATTCACAATTAAACGCTCGGCGATAGAAAAATCTTATTCGGAAGTAATCAAATTTAAAACTAAAAAATCTTCGCCCTTTTTTTTATCTGCTCCACATTTCAGGCGTTGCTGAAAATCTCTTCCGCGTATCTTAACAAAAAAATCCCCAATATACCCGACATAAAAATAGAGGGTGGCGACGAGAAATGGTAAGTAATAAAACGGACTGCCCCGGAAACAGGATGCTTAAGGAATTTTCTTCAGGAATATGTGGAGTGTGTGGAGGACGGTGTTGGAAGAGAACGAAAAACTGGCGAGGGCGAGATTGGCTGCGGTCGAAGTCTTTCAGCAACAAATTGCAGATGATGCGAAGATTTTGCGTGCACACAAAGTTGCCGCGTCTAGGAAGGTGAGGTATTCAAAAAATTTTTAAGGGCGATCACTTCCATGAAATAAATGAAAATGGAAATATTTCAGTGTGTGGAACAATTAGCGCTAGTGCAAAAAGAATTACAGACTTGCGTACAAGAGGTAGATAAGACGAAAAAATTTTATTTTGATGAAGAACACAGTGCTCATGATGTTAGAGACAAAGCAAGAGATATAGAGGAAAAGTAAGTAATTTTGGCTTCCGTTTATCTTAAATTTTACAATAAGTAATATGTGTGCAAAACTATTTAGATTATACCTATTATGTATTTTATTAAATTTGATAGTGAATCACCCTGTATATTTGTACACGAAATATTAATATCTGGTACTATGAAACGAATCGTTAATAAATGCCAAGGTTGGGTGTTCTTTTTTTTACTTTATGAAATTTTTGATAAAACTCGAATTTATATTTATTTTCTCATTTACTTTTAAATGTCCCGAACAATTTTTTCATTTTATTTCAATCGAGATTGTGTTCAATGCAGATTTGATGTTTCAGTTCAAGACATTGATTTTTTTCTCTGGGAAGAAATGAAAAATTATTTAATATATAAATAATAAAATTTTATAGATGCATTTCATGTACACAGTCATGTCGTTCCCGTTACATCATCTGACATAATTTTATTAAATCAATAATGAACATAATAATTTTTATTTAAAATATCACAAGGATTTAAACAAACAATTATAAATATTCAGTTTGGTATTCGCACCCTTGTAATTTTTTTAATTTCTATTTTTAGAAAAATTTTAAGTTAACAAACTTAAATAGGACACGCTGTATATTTTAGCAATTTTGGATTATAAAAGAGGTAATTCTGGATCGAAATTATGTAAAAAAAATCCCACATTAAAGTGATTGGGGGCCAGCACGGGGATCTCGTTTATTATAAGAGATAGAGAATTGGTTAAACAGAGGCACAGTTGCCAAATTTCATGCTGATTAACAAACTGTTAAGGAATTTGATACATTTCAAACGATTCCTTAGCAGTTGGAGAAAAATTAAAAAATTACGACTTTCTTTATTTATGACTTTTTCAAAATTTGTGAAAACATTCCTGAATCGCCTTTTTTCTCTTGATTGAATGCCGAACATACTCTATTTCTGTAGCGATTCGTTTTTGTTTTTTCTCGAATTTCAATCACTTTGTATATGGGATATTTTACATCATTTCGATCAAGAATTACCTTTACATTTCAAAATTGCCAAAACATATAGGTGTCCTATTTAATTTTTTTTAACTCATATCCACTTCCTCTTAAACCGGAAGTGGCACATATTGTTTCATATGTCGAATAAACTATTGGTAGAAATTAAGAAATTACAGGGAATACCGAGCCGGTATACATTAATACGAATATCAAACTGGTATGTATTGCCTTGAATGCATTTTTAAAATGTCTAAAGCAGAAATTAAAAAAAAAAACTATAAAAATGCTTCTGTTGACAGACAAATTCTTTTAATCAATATTCGGTCTTCCTGCCTGATTCTAAGAGGCATATCGTAGGCAATTAATTATACAGGGTGATTAAAAATTGTCTACCAATATTTTCAGAACGAGAAAAATAAGGTCACTTCTTTTTATAAATTATTTTCCCAAAAAAGAATAATAAGGGAGTTATATTTTTTTTATTTTTGTTATTTTTTTTAAATTTTCATAAATTTTCTTGATTTATATGTCGATCGCCTTTTGTTTTATTTTAAGCCAAAAATAGCACAATTGTTAAATGTCTTAATATATATTATTTTTTGAAAGTCGACCAAGTTTTGTCTACGAAGAAAGTGTGTTTTTAATTATTGTTATTTTTTTTATTTTATAAATCTTGATTTATATGTCGACCGTCTTTTGTTTTATTTTACGTCAAAAATTGTCAAATGCCTTAAAATATATCTTAACTATAGAAAGTCGAACCAGTTTTGTTTATTTGAAGAAATTTTATATTATTTAACTTTTTTTTAATTTTATAAATTTTCTTGGTTATTTAATCGATCGTCTTTTGTCGTACTTTACGTCAATAATTAGACAACAATGCCTAAATTTATCTTAATTATAGAAAGTTGACTCAGTTTTATTTACTTAATGAGATTCTTTTTTATATTTGTTATTGTTTTAAATGTTTTAAATTTTCTTTATTTCTTGATCGTCTTTTGTTTTATTTTAAGCACAATTCTCAAACGTCTTAAAACTATATCTTAAATTTAGAAAATGGACCCACTTTTGTTTATTTGAAGAAAATTTTTTGATTTTGGTTATTTTTTAAAATTTTATAAATTCTCTTGTCTTATTTGTCGATTGTCTTTTGTTTTATTTTATACCAGAAACAGTACAATTGTTAATTGTCTTAAAATATATCTTTATTATAAAAAATTGACCCAGTTTTATTTATTTAATGATTTTTTTAAATGTTTTAAATTTTCTCTATTTCGCGATCGTTTTTTGTTTTACTTTATGTCAAAAATTGTAATTTTTATTTTTTTTAATGTTTTAAATTTTCTTTATTTCTTGATGGTCCTTTGTTTTAGTTTACGCCAAAAGCAGCACGATTGTCAAATGTCTTAAAATTATATCTTAAATTTATAAAATCGACCCATTTGAAGAAATTTTTTTGATTTTTGTTATTTTTTAAAATTTTATAAATTCTCTTGTCTTGTTTGTCGATTGTCTTTTGTTGTATTTTACGCCAAAAATAGTACAATTGTTAATTGTCTTAAAGTATATCTTCATTATAAAAAGTCGACCCAGTTTTATTTATTTAATGATTTTTTTTTAATTTTTATTATTCTTTTTTAAATGTTTTAAATTTTCTCTATTTCTCGATCGTTTTTTGTTTTACTTTACGTCAAAACTTGCACAATTGTCAAATATCTTAAAATATATCTTAACTACATAAAGTTGAAGCAGTTTCGTTTATTTGAAGAAATTTATTATTATTTATTTAATTTTATAAATTTTCTTAGTTTATTTAATCGATCGTCTTTTGTTTTATTTTACGTCAATAATTGCACAACTATCAAATGTCTTAATTCAATTTTATTTATTTAATGAGATTTTCTTTTAATTTTTGTTATTTTTTAAAATGTCTAAAATTTTCTTGATCGTCTTTTGTTTTACTTTACGCAAAAAACAGCATAAATTTTCTTGGTTTATTAATCGATCGTCTTTCGTTTTACTTTGTACCAAAAGTTGTAAATTGTCTTATCACGATTTAAAGAAATAAATAAAAAATCTCATTTTATATATATTTTTAAGCAAATAATAAGAAATCAAAGAGATTGTTTGCAATAGAACTGAAATTTAGTTTAAAAACTCATACGACTTGTTTATGCGAGTCGAAAAAATATGAACGAACAAATGAAAAAATCAAATTCCATTAAAATAAAAAAAAATCCCTTGACTGAATGATTTTACACCTGCTTTTAATCAAACGATTTCAATCAACTCAACCCTGGAAATGAAATACGTTCAATACGTTCCATTGCCTACGTTTATCAAAAATTTATGGTAGTATACAGGGTGACTGACAATTGTACCGCCAAAGAAAAACCACGATAAGAAGCAATGTCCGAGAGTTGGGAAGAATGTTAAAAAATTCTTTCTACTTTAGTTTTCGAGAAATCATTAATCAAAAATTAGCTCGTGTTTGCAACTCTCTATCCTCTGTTTTTGGCGCACTGGTTGTAAATTGTTCCTCGTTCCACCGTAAGCATTAGTTTCACTTTGAATAATTTCTTCGGCTTTAAATAAAATTCTTAATTACTTATAAACTGTTTCCATCCATTTTTTAAAACATGATTCCGTAATCTGTTGATTCACTCAAGCACGCGATTTGATTAAAAACTACGTAGACGTTTAAAACACCTGTAGGTAATAAAGTTTTTAGAGCCTAATAAACAAAAAAAACTCTTCGGCAATGAATTTCAGGTCATTTTCCAAACAAACCCAGCAACTTACATTTTCTCGTAATTTGTGACATGCATTCGCATAAACGATTTGATAAAAAAAAATTGTACACATACAATGGCGACGTCTAAAACAACTGTAAAATTTTATTATGTCCTTTATGACGGCGACAGCTGATGCAACTGAATTTGGGGCGAGCTGGACATACTCGCGTTAGCTTTGTCTAACACGCAAACACAAAGAACAAATAATATAAAGTGCACATCGTGCGCCCTTGGACGTTGCGGACTGCGCATTTTCTTAGGTTATTTTATGCTTTTAATTTCAACTTTTAACCGGAAAATAATTAAGTAGAACATTCTATTCTAGCAAAGTGCATTTTGTAAAAAAATGTTTGATTTATTAATAAAAATAAAAATTTGCTTCAAATTTGCACGATAACATAATTTAATTTAAGGTATAATTTTAACATGTAAATCCCTTTGGCCACATTAAAAAAAAGTCACTGTAGAATGCGGTGTCATATTTCGTACGTGATGATTTTGGAGTAAATTTTTAATTAATTATAAACAGTTTGGAAGAATTTTTTAAATATTTTTTCCTGTAATCTGATATCCATTCTCTTATGCGCTTTTTTTTTGGCGGAACAATTGTCAGTCACCCTGTATATGCACAATTAAAAGTAAAGATGATCGAATTTTTTTTCAAAATTTAGATACTAGATTTTAATAGAAATACATATTACATTATGTTATAAAATAAGTAAATATTTATATTTACTTTATTCAAATAAAAATGGATGTTTTTTTTAAGTTAAATCACATTTTATTGTTACTATAGAAATCTATGGTAATGCTCTATTACTTTCTTAAATTCCTTATCACGTAAATAAATCCGCTGATAACGTTTATTAACGTGGCGGTGTCATCAGAACATTCCAACGTCAAACCCTGTAATTAAATGATATAATTTAATCGTTTAAGGAAACCAGAAATAGGAGAGATTTTGTTTTAATTTTATTGAATTAAACGAAACGTTTTGTGTGACACGAATAAATTTCATATTTAAAAATTGGAAATAAATAGTTTATTTTTACATAGAACGCAAACTACTTTCATTTACTCCTGTTTGCAGATTAAAATCATGTTATTCAAGTTTCATTGAACGTACGTCATAGTTTCTATGACTTATACATAGGCAGTCCTGAGAGGAACTCATTTTCACTAAAACAAAAGCTGTTATTCCAGCAACTCTTCAACTTGGAGTGGCATATTTCACTTACATTTATGCTCGTTTGATCAATAAGTACATAAATGAGGAGGTGTGAAAAGTCACCCGAATACTTTTGTTTTAGATTAAAAAAGAAAAAAGGTTCCTTCTTCCAATCGATAACATCATTACAAAAAAACAGCGCAAAAGTGACCACCAAAAGAGAACAACTCGAAGAAAAATCCACCGGAGCCAGAAACGATTACATCCTATGTTTAGCAGCTGCAAACGCACATCAGAATAGGTACTTCGTGGTGGACCTTCAGCTGGCAATGAGCACAATGGAGAGTAACGTTTACGACAAAATAGCCGAATATTTAACACTGATGGGCCGTACGGAATTGCTGACGTGTTCGGCGATGCAAAATTCCTTCAGTATTATAAGAGACCAAGCGAAGCAATTAACTAGGGAGTACAATTTACAGTGCTGTTACTTATATTATCCTGTGTTGAAGCAACACATTCAATATGACTTTGAATCTTGCGATAATGACCCCATAGAACATGTCACTGCAGACCATGAATCTGCTGCGGCTACTCTCAGCAAAGAAGCACGCAGATGGGCTACTAAAGTGGCTAGGGAAAATAATAACATTAAGGAATCTGTAAGGAAGTTGCAGATTTTTAATGCTCTGCGAGAATCTGGACAGAAGGTAAGATTTCAATTTTTTTTTGTATTAAGTTTACCTTCTTTAGTGTACATCAAATCATCCTTAATCTAAATATCCACAAAAAGAACCTAATAAGGCTTGTAATTAAGTTGTGGAGTTAAGGCGCAGAAATAATTTACTTTTCAGTGCGAGTTTAGTTCGTTAGGACGTTTTTATTATTTGTTATTACTTACAGGTATAGTTTTGCTCACACTGTATCTTCAATGAAGATTGAAAAGAATTATAGTTACTTGCAAGTGTAATTTTGCTCACGCTGTATCTTCAATACCGTGTGAGCAAAATTATGCATGTCTTCGTTTGACTGATTTAGAATAGGCTGAAAACACAATAGGTATTTAAGGTTAGCGTAAGTTTATGGCATGACATCCATTGAAAAATTAATTGCTCCATCTGAAACTTTGGGATTCATCTAAAATATCCCAAAATTGTCTTCTCTGTTCACAGTTCGCTGATTTCTTATGAAAGTTGTTAGAAAACATTTAATTTTGTATGGGAATATTAACTTGTCATAATTTCGACATTGCTAATTGAAGATAATACAATCAAAACCTGATAACAAAGATAGGTTTTGTGTAAACGTGAATGAACCAAGCATCTTTATCTAACCTCCTTCCTTTGTTCCTGAAAATTATTTGGATCATTTGAAAACGTTATCATTAGCAGTATTGCTGCAATATGTTTATCTACTTTGTTTAGGGATTTCATCATTCTGGTTTCTTCCTTAATTAGAACATAATTCGGCTTAATATATACTTCATGTGCTTCATGCCTCTTAGAACGTTTCATCTTACTTATTCTTCTTGGGCAATCCCAACAATGGATTCTGCTGTTTATAAATCAGTTTCATAGGCAAAGCTATTTTTCAGGTGGATCCAAATGATCAAAGTGGTCCAGATTTAGAAACAAAAATAGAAGAATCGAAACAAAACATAAGACGAGCAGAAACAGCAAAAATGAAAGCCGAAGCCAGGCTGGAATGCCTGAGGGCAGGCGGCGTTAACGTGGACGAGTGGTTGCAAGAAGCGGAAACCCTAAACGTCCAGGACATTCAACGATCCACGAGCTCTTTATCGATGAGAACGGACGCCTCTGGCATGGGGGTGAGCTCGACGTTTCTTTCGCAACACGGACGAACTGATTCCCTTTATTTCTTTTTAGGATCAACCTAGCTCTGATTCGTTCTATGATAGTGATTACGCTGAATGCGAACCAATGTCGATACCCACGGAGAAATCAGATAGGGATTTAGACGAAGGACAGCTGGACGATAGCCAAGAGGTCGACGGTGAGTGGGGTAGGCGACGACTTCATCTTACACTAAGTGTTTGGCATGATGTTCGTTGCACACACAGTTTTAAATCATTCCGACGTAATTACCCTCTAGATTTACGTTTCATTTTGCAGCCGTCCTGGAACAAGAAAGGCAACGAATCGAACAGCTAACAGCAGGATGGGACGATCCGACTCAAGTCGATTGGGGAGCTGACGAAGCAGACCAAGACGATGGAATTGCTAGAGACAGGACACCTTCTGGACCAGTCATGAAATGCACTGCTTTATATTCTTACACGGTCAGTACGGATTATTATTATTATTCTGAGATACTGCATGTGCATTCATACAAAGAAGATCCATATTTCTTATTGTTTAGGCTCAAAACCCCGATGAATTGACAATCGTTGAGAATGAGCAATTAGAAGTGGTAGGAGAAGGTGATGGTGATGGGTGGTTGCGAGCTAGAAATTATCGAGGAGAGGAGGGTTATGTCCCCCATAATTATTTAGATGTAGAGCGTGAACCTTCTGCTACAACTCCGGGACTCATTAATCAGATATCGTTCTCTTCCGTTGACTATACCGTCGACAATGAAGATGAGGGTCTTCCGCAATCCGAAACCAATCAATCACCGGAACAAGTGTCCGTCATCGCCGCTGTGCCACAAGAACCAATAAAAAGTGGGGCTCAATATTGCTGTGCTTTATATGACTATGAGGGTGAAGGTGACGAGGAGTTGACTTTCGAAGAGGGGCAGGTTATAAGTATAATAAGTAAATGTGCACATAGTGTTGATGACGGGTGGTGGCAAGGTGAATTGGATGGTCGGGTGGGGAATTTCCCTTCGTTGGTGGTAGAAGAGTGCGATGAGTTCGGCGAACCAATTACGAACCAATGGGATGAAACGCCACCCTGTTCCGCTCCTCCCGTTTTTACCCCGCCCGAAGCGCCCGAGTTCCTAGTAAACGCAGATGTTGTTCTGACGGAACCCTCCCCAACGGAACCAGAAAATCAAGACTTAACTAAAAGCCGTTCGGAATCAATAAGTGCCGGGGGTTTCTCCATGGAACTTACTCAGAATCAATACGATCAGTATGGTTCACAGTTTAATGATGATAAGCCGGTTCCAAGTAAGTCAACAATTTCAATTGCGTCCGCCAGAAAGCTTTTATCAATTTGTTGTTTCACGCTTCCAAAGTTATTGATGTTCCTTGTGTTACGGTGGCTGATGAGGTGGGTTTATTGAATTTAAATGTGCATGATTTGTTTAGCCAAAACATTAAATTTATTACTTTTCCTACTCTTCTTGTTCCTTCCATTTTTTTTTACATAACTCAAAACAAAAGGATTATACGACAATAGGAACTTTCCGATTGACTCGCACTGATTAGGATTATTTATTTATCTGCGCTTTGTCGTAATTCATGAATCACTTATATTTACGTGGGTTTTGTCCTTGTATTATCATTAAGACAGGTTTGGATTGAAAACTAAAAATTGTGTTCTGCTAAAAAGTGTTCGATATAAAACGAATCTATTTTATTTAAAGAATGGGCAAGAAGTTTCCGATGACCCATCTGGCAATGACTTCGGCTTAGGTGTAGCCCAAATAGTCATCACAGCAGCTACACCCATGATAGAAGAACCAGAACACCCGTTCCCTCCGCCTGAAGAAACACCAACGAATCACGTCGAACACTCTATAGAAGAAGAAGACGAAGAAGAGGAAATAGAAGAAAACATAGACTCTAAAGCAGTTGCGACCGTAGAGGAAGACTCACCGGGAAAAAATCACGACGGGGAAGTGTTAACAGCAGATGAAGGCGATGACAAATCTACAGGAGAGGATCAACCGGATTCGTTCCAGTTTGCGGTGAGTAGCAGCACAGAAGGTGAAGGTGAAACAACGGGTCCGAGCACAGCAGAGAACTCGATAAGCCACGTCCCTTCCATAGACGATAGCGAACCCAAACAAGTTGTAGGTGGTCGAGCTAGTATTCCAGACGAGTTAGAACCGCACCAGTTAGCAAGGTTGCAGGACCTAAAGGAATCCAACGCATAACGATCTAATCAAATACGACTTTGATATTTTGCCGGAAACTTTGTTGAAAATGTAGCTTTACGTTAATCTCGCATCCTTGAACACATCGCAATGAAATTGAAACGCTTTCCCGATTTGACGCTGCGTTCATTTTCCGATTGGCGATAATCATAAAAGAAGTAAGTATTTCTAGAGCGACCGTTAAAGTACAAAAGAAAAAAGACACCATCAAGTGTCGACAAGATGTAAATACTCTTCATTTAACAATTGATTGTATAGAAATTTGTGATTGTCGCTGGAGTTAAATGGCCCCGAGGGCCAAATTGAAAAGCGTTCTGATTTTGCTGTTTACTCGCGTACTTGTATCTAATCATTCTCCCCCTGTATATTATGCACATTCTATACGAAATAATTATGTTGTAAATAGCAACATCACAAACTATTAAATTCATACGTTTCAGTTTAAAGTTTATTTTATTTCTACTTTTATACACACGTCATTTAAATAAGTATAGCTTTTACCAGCGGAAGTCGATGAATTGGCGGGGTAAGAGAAACAAAATTTCGATAAATTGTTTACGAAAATCAATAGGTAATTTTAAATATACAACAACGAAAATTAAAAGTAGAATGTGTATTCAGAAGACGTACGAAACTATTACAGGAGAATCAGAATTAAAAAAGAAATAAATACTTTCTCTGATCCTAATGAATACATAAAGCATAACATAAGTTAAGAATCTTAAATTTTTATTTCAAATTTAATTAAAGGAGTTATTTACTATGTATTTATAATATGTACATACCTTGAAATAGGCTACTCTTCTATTTGCTAAAATCAGAAAGCTTTCAAATGCAAGTAATAATAAAATATAAAGTTTACTTCATGTGTTGCATACAGAGGCAATTTTAAAACGAAAGCACAACTTAGAAATGAGACTTTTTTCTTTAAAACCGGCGATTTACTTTTCTATGCATCCGAAAGTACACTGAATGTTAAAAGTAATGTCTGAAATTAATAATGTGTTCAGGGATGAACTAAAAATGAAATCAACTTGGCAGACGTAGGAAAATGTGCGATAACTTTTTAAATTTAAAATAGAAGTGATTCGGCAATGTTGTATATGCAAATAGGATGTTATAATGTACTAGCAATACGAGAAACCTTTGCATTACATACCCCCCTAGTCTTAATTTTGTAAATATTACGCTAAGTTTAGAAGTCTGTGTAATGTTTTTATCCCGCTGTTAACTGTTACAAATGCATTTATTTATTTAAAAGAATTGGAGTAAGATTTAATCGACATACATGTTTGATTTTTCTATATCTTTTTGTGATTGGTAACGACGTTTTTTTATTGCATTCATTCAAGTTTTACACGTCTTGCTCTAATTCTTTTAAAAGTTCACACAATACACATTGGTGTCGCCTATAAATTTTCCCATACTGAAGTTTCATTTGTAAATACTGCGATTTAACTTGTTTGTAAATTACAGATTTATGTCAGCCGTGTAAGGTTGAAACTGATTATTGAAATTCTCGTCTTTTTTCAGCGGTGCCTTCTTATTGTAAAACTTCAATCTCTCATGTGTAGATATACTGTATCTTCTTACTTATACGACTGCGTGCGTATATATACCTACTTACCTGGATTCGATTTCATTTGACCGCCCTGTGTAATAATGACGAACAAATAAAAACCTTGTGTAGCGTAGAATACTTTTATTTGGAATTTCCGAAAATTAATGATGAAACGGAAGGATTTCATGGAAAGAAAAAACAACGGTTTATACAGGCGTTTATTTCTAAAACTCATCCGGATTTTACATCATGTAACAGTCGCATTATATAATTAAATTAATGAGATTTATTTTCTAGATAACATGGTGGTTCTGATTTCAACTACCTGTGCGGAATTTAACATCATACATTTGATATACTCTAAGTTCTATTTAATAACGTATAGCTATACTAAACAGCAGGATAATAAATATATATTATTACGAATATTTAATCACAACATATGTGCTTAAAATCACTTATAATCGTTTATAGAATATACATAGGAACAAACTAAAAAAGTCAAACTTCTACCTAAACTTACTTTATTAATTATAAGTGTGAGATAAAAATAAATAACACGGTTATTCTACTTACATACATACATAGTAAAATAGGTAAGCGGCGTAAGGCCTAGGATTTAACTATTTTTTATATTAAAAACACTATCACAGAGATACCAACCTATTTTATTATTACTGAGAAAAAAAAAGTATTAACAACTACAGCTACCCAGGATAAGATTCTAAAGACTGACTAGAATAAACAATTTTTAGTTGCTACCACTAGTCTTAACTTAACATTAAGGCTTAATAAATTAGGATATAAAAAAAATCAAAACACAAAAAAAAGAGGGGGACAATACTTTGAAGTTGAAGCATTATTATTAACAGTAGTCTTTAAAATAATAAAGATATTTACGCGTAATTAATAAATAAGTTGGAAAGTTTCCTTGTTATCCAGGATAATGTAAGGCAGAGAATATAAGTTTCTTACGTCGCTCTTCAGGTATTTAGCAATTTTGTGGTAACTTCTTGCGTTAAAAATAGATCGTCAACTCCAACAACCACAGCAAATAAATGCACGAACGATAATAATTTTAGGAACGTTTATCACAAGTACAACTAAATAAGTACAGCACAAAGGGTACGTTTTAAAATAAAAATCTGAATACGAGAGTTTTTTTTAGCCAAAGATTCAACTTATCCGAAACTGTTCATGTTAATGCCCTCTTTAATTAATTATCTTCAAAAGTACTTATCAAATTCCCTTCCCCCCCAAATATATAAAGTAATAGGACAAGTGTAAATAGACTCAATAGAATAACTGATAATAAAGGCCGCGTAGGGCGTTAAAGGCGCTATTCCACTAAGACCACATGATCATAGCGCACGAGGCTTCTAAATAATGTTACTCTATATTCTTGATATGACGAAATATTTTTCTAGAATCTAGTACCCATTCAGTTTGAATAGGAAAGAAAATCGCCAGAATTAAAAATTTGTGCAATTTCACTCAAAAGGGAAACTCACTCGAAACAATCAACCTTTATAAAACTACAAAAATAAATAATTTTTAACAGTCTTACTTTCACGCGTACATAGCCGACGATCTTTACAAAAATTCACAACAAGAAGTTACCCAAAGTGTAAGTCATATTTGGTAGGTAATAGACGGGTGGGGGGGAGCGGGTGATATAGAGACATAAATAATGCGGTTTCGTCTGCAAAAGTCTTCACGTTATATCACATTCAAAATATAAAGCAAGGCTTCATTAAGTTAGGTGAGTGGAATCTTTTCGTTTACGTATTTGACTTCCGGACGAGTTTGTAGTTCGAGGTTCTTCTGGCGGTAGGAATCGGTTATGGTGTTGTTCTTGATGGGTTTCTTCACCGGTGCGTACTTGTAGGAGCTGTTCTTGAAAAAGTGGAAGGCACACGCTATCACACAGCAGAAGAAGAATCCAAATAGGAAGGTGACTATTGGAATTAGAACAGTTGCAAACCAACTCTCTAGAAGAAGGAACAAAAAAAAGTTATTGTTAATTGTATTACAAATCACACAACTACGCGTTCAATGAAAAGTACTTGTACTTGTTGTATTTATAAGTAGTACTTGGTGCAGTTCTGTACTAAAAACATACAGCCTTGACCAAAAGTATTAGGCACCCTTAATTTTCTAAGTTATCTCCGAAAATATTACTAAGAAATGTTTAGAATTTTATTATCATATAGTTGGCAACAATAAACGATAATTTAAATAATGTACAGTACTTTACAGTGGTCGTAAAACATGTGGTAGATGATAGTTCGCAATTGTTCGTAAAGGGCACTCGAAGCATTGTTGGTGTCAGTAAGGACAGTAAGATTCTAATCGTTCGAACGGACGGCTGACTTTTAATTTAACTCGAGCAGTTTTTCCTCTGAGTGCTTGCAGTTGGTTTGATATCTTTTTCATAATTATATTTAAATCATATTCTTTCGGGACGGTAAAAATATAGTGGATTTAGAGAAGGGTAATCAAATAAATAAACGCGAATCGCGCCGCGATCTAAGACGCGAAAGAATTATATAAAAACAAGTGCGTGAGTGTTTGTGAGGTGTGCATCGCGGACCGCGAATTGGTAAAATTGCATGAATTTTTATATTTCTTTTCACATACTTGGTGGTATAAATCTGTTTAAGAATTATTTTAATTGGCTCAACAATCTGTGACTCGAAAAATCTGTAAAGTTCAATCTTTGCATTGCTGATCCTACTCACAGGAGTCTAATTATTTAGATTAACTTAGAGATAGGGTTATCCAACACCTCCGGAAGGAGTCCGTGAAAAACTAGCGGACGTTGCTGTTAATTATCGTGCAAATTGATCCGGGAGCGGCCTTTTGTATCATATACTTTTCCGAACATCTGATTAATCAATTAATAATTCCCATTAATAAAGTACACTGTAGACACACTATCACACTGTGCGCTGGTTGATTATTCATAGCGACTTCGAGTACTATCTCAGGTGGCAAACACGAGTACCAAGACCAAGCTATTTTGAATAAAAAAATCAATTAATTGTTAATCTAATTTAAGTCACAAGTTACCCTAGCCACTAATTACGTGTGCACCAAGCCACCAGCGGTGCGAACTGATATAAGTTCGATCGCTATGATATTCGACACGAAATACGTTAAGCGAATTTATTATACTTCTTGATATGCGAATAATTATATCCTTGTGATTTTGATATTGTTTTGAAAAACCGAGGTTTTTACCCTCATTTTACCAGATCCCCCAGTGGCTGGTAGAAGGAGTTTTTACGTTTTTTTTTTTACAATAAATAATTAATTAAATCTGACATCTCGCATTTTTATTGATACGTATTTAGTTCCTTTAATCTCTCAAAGTTATTCACCGTCTCACCAGAATTAGAATCCAGTTACGACAACGCAGGGTCAAGTTTAATTAGACGATCACGAGCAATAGGAGGTTTTAATTGTGCAGATTCCAAAAGGGTCGAACGGTAGTATTAGTCGTAGAAGATTGTTCTTGGCGCCAGTTGTAAAACGTAACTGTAGCAGGTAGCCGGTAGCTAAGGTCATAGACGTTTAGGAATTGCATTTTGTTAACAATAGCATTGTCGACCTTTTTTTTTTTGAATCCCTCCGAAGTGAGTTCAGTCAATAAATTTTTCGGTCCAGTAAATTAATTTCTCAATAAGTTTAGTTTGTTTTTGTTTGGACCGTGTTTATTACTTAATTAGTTCTCCGTAAAGTCAACAAACTAGGTGGCACGTCCGAGCGCGTCACAAGCCTTGGCTTTCAGAAAGAAATAAAAAGTCTCATTTGGAATGGGCTATAAAGTACCAACACTTTACAGAGAAGGATTGGGCAAATGTTGTGTGGCCCGACGAATCAAATTTTGAGGTAATATTTGCTTTATATTATATCTAAACCAATTTTAAAAAACATGTCATAAACTTATAAGTACTCTGCCGAAAAGAGTAGCTGCAGTGATTAAGGCTACAGGTGACCCAACAAAATACTAATTACTTTAATAAATTGTTATTATTTTGTACCTAGGAAATTTTATTTTACTCCACTCCAACAGATTTTCATGATATAGGAGTTCATGTAAGGTGCCTAATACTTTTGGCCAAGGCTGTATTTATGTTTACCTTTCTCTATAGAATAATACAGAGCCTCATTCTTCTAACAGCTCTGGTTCTTAATTAACTAATTGTTGGTTATCAACATTTTTTGTCACATTTTTTGTCACACATATACAAGTTCTCTGAATCTAAAGTTAAAAATAAGAAACAATTACTATTGTGTTTACTCATTATGAATTGGAGCAATTAAATCACTGAACATTTTTTTACTCCCTTCCTATATCGATCAGAAAGAAGAAAAGCCGCATTCATAATATTCTGACATATATCGAACGGCCCTCATATTTACTATTTAGATAAGATATTTCATTGTAAATTAAATAACAACTATCAACTGTGAATTTCTCCGAACGTATGAATTATGAATGTGTTTGTAAACAAATGAGTAAGACTTAGCAAAAAAATTAAACAAATTAGCAGATATTATTTTTAAAAATGCACACGAACGACGAAGTCTTTAGTTCATCTTTTTAAATAGGGGCCTTACTAAAAAACTGTCAGTACCATATAATAATAATTTGCATTACACTGTACAGTACACATCTGTCTGACAGGTGAATTTAACTCGTGAAGAGATGAATCACACAAGAGATATGTATGTAAGAGCATATGCGATAAAATTCTTGAAACTATGAATAAGCAATGCGTAAAGTCGTCCATTAATTTCTGCAAAAATTGTTGTTTGTTTTTTTCGTTGGAGTGCGTACATATAAGGGCATGGTTTTCGCAGGATGATATCATTGTTCCACCCGTTTAATTGTTGAGATTATAAGTAAGCATTGTTAAGATAAACACAACAGAGTGTTTACTTGGAACAGGAGGAGAAATAAGTACGGTCTTAATGACAGAGATAAACGACTATTTTTGTTGTCTTTAATTTTTTTTCTTTCACGAACACAAACAAAAATAAATTCTGCTTACGAAAGTAACCTGCATATAACAAAACTAAATTTAAACAAAACGAAAACCCAAAGAACAACAAAACTGAATTATTCTAATGAATTAATCTTGTTTTCCGCATTTCTAAAAGCATTGATATTTTCTCTTTGGAAATAATTAACCTATTTAAGAAAAACATATTCCGAGACACGCCTGCCAGGTTTCAATTTCTAATCTAATGAAAGACCTATTTGTTATTCCGCTTTCGTTACAGATTCGTGTAATGCAATGTGAATTACCAGTTGTTTACGGTGCCACAAAGAAAGAAAATTATTATTTCATACGCACGAAATCCTGTCCCCTTAAATTTGTGCCGGTGTGCACAGCGTAGAAAACAATTTAATAGACAAAAGCAAGGACGTTTATGTAACTTATCCTGTTATTATTTATTGAAATTTATTCGTGCAACGGAATTTAAGTGTGTGTGCTCTGAATATTCATGAATTATTTTAGTACAGCAAGACTTAATTAATTTCTTTCATGCACAATTTTTTTTTTTTTGCTTTTGTAACTTAAATTTATTCCCTCTTATACAGGATGTCTCATAACATAACATAATTGAAAGGAGATCAAAATAAAGCTTTTTTCTTAATTCGCTTTTGTCCAAAAACTAATAACAAGACAGTTACAGCAGTTTAAATCTCTTATAAATTTACGGCCACTTATTGACTATCACTAAAATTAATAAAAAAGAATTAGAATAAATATAATAGTTTTCACGTTTCTAAGCAAACATATTTCTTCCAAATGCTGATAGTTTGCTGTTACTTTAATTTTGATGTACGTAGTTACGTACACAACTAGAAATTAAAGGCAAAAGCGACACGTAAACATCTTTTTATTTAATAAAACTTATTTTACAAAATCCAATTATATCATTAAATAAAGTCTAAATTTATCAAAACATAGGAACATAATAGTTACTATGGGAATAAACTAATACTTAAAGTTAACTTGTGATTGAGGAACTGGGCCTTAACGGTAAACTATCTTAACTTTGACACTTAAAAGAATTGACATTTAAATAAATTTCTACATCAACTTGTTTTCTAGTTTTATTTTAATTAGTCAGCTGCTCTCAACACTAGGAACAGCAGTTCCTGGACTTTAAAAAATTAAATAGCCATTACTATTTTTTTTATAAATCTTTTTAACTAGACATTGTTCAAGTGACTCTTAGATACTCCAAATTTGAATTTAAAGCGTAATGTATTAGTTAGTAGCGATTGCTTGTTAATTAACTTAACTTTAACTTGCTTTAACTTTCTAGTTATTGGGTTTCTATTAAAAGTTTATTAAGATTTGATCTCCTCTAGCGAACCCTTTTAGTCTCCCCGTATATCACGACATTGCTCCAATCATTTTCCAAGATGTTTGGTGATACAGATATGGAAGAATCAACAAGACAATGCACCCTGCCACAAATCTGCAGTTATCATGAAGTGGTTTCAAGAAAACAATATTAACCTCCTGGATTGGCCTGCACAATCCTCAGACCTAAATCCCATAGAATATTTGTGGGGGATTCTAAAGCGTGACATTAGAAAGCTTCCAATTACATCTAAAGCAATTTTAAAAAACGTGTTATTGAAAGAATGGATTAATATTATCGCAGAGGAACGTCATAAACTTATAAGAATTCTGCCAAAAAAAATAGCTGCAGTGATTAAGGCTACAGGTGGCCCAACAAAATACTAATTACTGTTATTATTTTATAACCTGAGAAATTTTATTTCACCCCACTCCAAAAGATTTTCATGATATAGAAGTTAATGTAAGGTGCCTAATACTTTTGGTCAAGGCTGTATGCATATAATGTAGGAGGAGATCTTCAATTAGGTGATTTAAAGGCAGAGAAAAATAACGAAGGTTTCTGCCATAAATTAATTTATCTGTTTTGCCAATAAAAAAAGAAATTTATCTTAACCTTGCCCTCATTGTTTTATTACTTGTTGTTATTATTATTATTTAGTTTGTACTAGGAGGATGCAGTGAAAATTAAAACGTCCTTGATACGAAAGGAACACAAATCGGAGGAGCTCAGGAGATGCGCATTTGAAAAACAATTAAATAGATACCTGTAACTTTCGTGTTACTGTTTTTTTTTTTATTAATTTTTTTAACTAAACATTGTTCAACTGACCCCAAATTTGAATTTAAAACGTAATTTATTGCTACAGTTACTTATGATTGCTTGTTAATTGATTTAACTTTAACTTGCTGTAACTTTCTAATTATTGAGTTTTTATTAATAGTTTATTAAGGAAAAAGCTTCACTTTGATCTCCCCCAGCAACCCTTTTAGTCTCCTACGTACGTTATGAGACACCCTGTATTTGTTGAAGGTAATGAAACTTGAAAGAACCTATCTGATTATTATTGTAACCTGTTTGTAAATCAAAATAATTAAATTACGTGTAGCTTTACGTTTACGAAACTTCGTATTTTTTGTTGACTTATCTAATAATCACCATGAAATATTGAACGATGGTTAAAATTACTTCTTCACACATCCTACGGAAATATATACATATACACACACACACAAATATAAATATAAATAAATAATCAAAACTATGCTATTATGAAGCAAGTTATTTCCAATTTAAATCTTTGAAAATAATTTCGCTACTTCACGCATCTCAGAATTGAATTCTATTTGTTTTCTATTGAATAATACCCAATTATTTCGCTATCAATTTTTTTTAAACAAATAACAAATTTAAATTAAAACATCCAGAAAAAATATCAAATTATCTTTTTTATTGTTTGCACCCAATTTGCTATAATCCAAAAATAAATTCACAGCGTCTGTAAATAAATTGTCAGTGTTTCTGTAAACATAAATATTTCGAATTGATATTTGGACTTCATCAGGCTATGATCTCATTCTATGAAAGTTTCTGGCATTATACTTTTTTTAAGATGCAACTTTCGTTGATTTCAGAGCTGTTCGTGTACTTACAAGTACAACAAGAAGAAAGATTCTTAAGTACAACAAGTATAAATACCTTTAATTAAAAGTTAAACTTAGTTATTTCTTAAACCACAGTCTCCTTTACTATTTTTTAGTATAAGTACCTTTCACAATAATTCAGATAAGTACCTTTCATAATAATTCAGATAAATACAAGTCCATGAATAGCACTTAATTATAAATACAAGTACATTTTGCACTCTATTGTCTTCAAGTACATTTTTTACAAGTGCTTTATAAGTGTAAGTACTAAAATAACGGTGACGGAGAAGTTCAATCTGAAAATTTTTATATTGTGTCACAAAAATAGGAACATATTTTTGAGAATTTTTATTATAAATTTCACTTACAGTTTGTTGTAGTTATGCAAAACGATATATACTGGGTGTTTCTTAACTTCATACAAAAAATGAAACCAGTGAAAGTTTACATTAAAAGTGATAGAACGAAGCAGTTTTTATATAACAATTGCTTAATAAATATTAGAGATGATACATGTTTTCCGCGCACGTTGAAACAGTTTGATAGTCCCTGGTTTATTTTTATGACGTAATTACGTACTCTGAGAAATTTGCTGATATCAGCATCGGCTGTTTAAGTGGGTCAGTTGTCAGCTGCACTTTATAGCGTTGAAAACATGGCCGTATTTTCCAATACTGTCCTTGTGGACATGATTTTAATTTACGGCGAATGTGGTCAAAATGCGTTAGCTGCAAGTTTATATGAACAGCTTTACGACGAATCAGTGTTTAGAAGGGATGCAGTGTGGGCAGAAAAAAAATCCTCATGCAATGCGGCGCTATAGTTTTCAACAACGGTCAATCTGTGTGCAGGTACGTTAAACGGCACTTTAATCGGTCTATTTGTATTACCTAATAGCTTGGACGAAATGGTGTATCTACGTTTCTTGCAAACTAATTTGCCGGAACTCCTAGAGGATGTAAATTTAAATATTAGAAAAAATTAGACCTTAACCCATTAGATTTTTATCTGTGGCGACATTTAAAAAATCTAGTGTACACCGAAAAAGTAAATACAACAGACGAACTCAACGCACACAGTGGAAAATATCCGAAAACAGAACCAATTCCGTAACGCATGTGAATCCCTGTTTCGTCGAGCCGATGTATGTTTACGTATCGCGCAGGGAGGGAACTTCGAACACTTATTGTGAGTGAAGGTCACCGTCCGTTGCGTCCAGCGGTTCTAAACATTTCACAGGGAATTGCCGGATGTCGGTATGAATTTTTTTTCCTTTTTATTTTGATGCATTCGTGAGAATATCTCGTATCATATACGCCATTAATTTTTTGCATCAAGTTGAAGAACACCCTGTATATTAAAAAAAATCTTCAGTAATGTATTAAACAAACACTGTCATTGTAATTATGCAAATTTCTATTAAATCACTGCAAAAAAGTAAATAGAGCATCGACTTTAACTCATAACAAGAAAGTAAATGAAATCAGAAGTAAGTAGTATGTACAGGTTCGATAGACCGTTTGTTCGAATTCCTTCAGGAGTCCTAGGTTATTCTAGAAATATAATTACCAGGAATATGCACAAAACAAGAAATCGACGATCTGTTTTGTGAACGTGTTCTGAAACTAATTGCAATTACCTAAACGTTAAAGAGAAACTAATTTTCACTTTCTTTTGCATTATTTTGTAAAGATTAACAATAAATAGTACTTATACAAGTACCTGTTTTACAAGTGCAAGCACACCTTATGCCTTTCAATATTGAAATATAAATACTGTCGCCCAATGCATGTACTTAAAGTACAAGTCCTAGAAAAAGTACTTAGTGCTTGTATTTATAACTATAAGAACACGCACAACTCTGCTACAAAGTATATAAAAAAAGCAACTCATGGATATAAATTAATTAATAACAATAATGTTTATAATAAATGGAATAATACGGAAACGATTTCTTTTCTAATTACTGTGTCTATCGTCAAGGAAAAGATAAAGAAAGCAATTGCTCATTGCTTGTATTAACCAGTAAGTGAGTGCATGCGAGTTATAATTTCAATGGGTAAACCGATAAGTATCAAAATAAAATGGAAAAGGTAACTGCGAATTTGAACTAAGAAATAACCATGTCCAACAATTATTGTAGTCTACAATAATCGTTGGACATATGTTATTTTTGGTTTGTACAAAGCGATACAAACGTGTCCGCATTACCTGCTATTAAACTAACGTATGTAACAATAGTTTTGGGAAAATTTTTCGTATTATTTTGTTCTATTACAAAGTAAAGCAATCGACTTATGGATATGGTGAATCTGTCAAGTTTCCTCTACACTTTGACAATACATTTGTGTTTACAAAGTTGTACAAAATGTCTTACAAGTTAGAATTGCGGAAAGGTATTTACAACTTAGTTGGCCAAATGCCCAAACGTAATATCGTCGCCATTTATAGAAACCAAAATATTTCTAACACAATTTATCGAGTCTTTAGGTATTGTGAGGAAGGTTTGCCATGCATGAGTATTCCCAAGACGAGCCGCGCTCGAGTTTTGAATCACCCAAGGCTTCAGAACTTGATTGAATCTGCAAAAAATTGAAGAGAAGTTTCAACGAGAAGATTAGGCCAAAGATTTTACGTGTTTCATATGACAATTAAGAGGGCAATTAACAGAAATCATTTGAAATTTAGAAAGCAACAAAAGTGTCCAAAATACACAGCTGCTAAATTAGAGAGGATTTCAAGGTGCTGCAGACATTTAGACGAGTACATTTCATAGACAATGCCACGATAATTTTGGACGACGAAAAATAACTTACATTATCTAACTCCGAAATAAAAGGAAACGAAGGCTTTGACCACACAACATTAAGGACGTTCCAAATGATGTAAAAATATAAGAAAAAATGAAATTTGAAGACAAGATACTAGTGTGGTGCGCCATTTCGGAAGCTGGTACTTCAAGACCTTATGTTGGACAAGTTAGTGATGAAGCTGTAAATGCAGATGTTTATATTAAGGGGCAGAAGAAGAAGTAAAGAGACAACATTTATTTGCAATAAAAAATTGTAACAAAAGAACAATTGAAATTTAATTTACAGGTAAACACTCACATAATACTATTATATGCAAATTATATTTAATTGGTTCCAGCAGTTCCTGCATAGGTTATTTTCCGCAAATTTATTGCTGCTCTGTGCATTACGGCCACTCCAGACTGTTCACCTGCTTTCTTGCTAATTCGAGTCCACCTATTTTTGAACGCTCGCAAACATTTTTGGTTTTTCCAAATTCTTTTGATATTCTTTTTTACAGAGAGACCAGAATTTTTTGATACCTCTTGCTTGAGGAATGTTTGGTGCGTTGTCTTTCTTTTCGATAAATTCGATTCCTTGAGAGGGTAAAAACTCGGTAACTGAAGCCATGTAATGACATGTTGCCATGTCAGACCAGAAGATGATATTGTCCTTATTATGAAATTTATTAATAAAAGGGAATTAATCTCTACTTTACAAATTCCTTCAAGTAAACGTCTGAGTTCATAGAACCCTGGGAAATGAAGGCGTCGGAAACATAGCCGTTTTCATCAATTGTCTGCCAAACAAGGTATTTTTTGAAAAATTTGGTTTTGGGCTTCACTCTGTCGGCATATTTTACATCCATTATTTTGCGAGCGTGGAAATATTGTTTGCCAGGAACGTCGCTTGGGTCAGCAGCTAAGTAAGCTTCGTCGTCAATTATGAGTGTCTTTCGTAACGTTTTTTCATACACTTTCCGACAGCCTTCTTTCGCACGTACTCCTTAGTCTTTGAAATATTTTGGCGCCGATAGTTTTAAAAAGGCCTTCATTTGCAAATCTTTTATCTTGATCTTAGACACTGTTGACTTAAGTAGATCAAGTTTTGCGGCTGCATTTCTCACAGACGTCCCTGGTGACTTGGTAAAGTTCGCTTCTACGTTTTTTATTACTTTGGAACTTTGGACGCCCCGAAATTTTTTGAAAATTTGCAGTTCCATTAATTTTGTACCTTTTATTATTCGGTATATGGTGGATCTTCTGCCTCCTTCCCGTAGAAAGTGTTGAATACATTCCGATTTGCCGTAGTGATTGTAGTGCTGAAGCTTTCGCATTCTAATCGTTTCTTTATTGTTAATGCAAAACTACTTACAAACACAGTCAACTGACAAGTACCAACATAGTTGAATGTCATAGCAACGATTTTATTTTACTCAAAGCCACCTAATATTTTTTAATGTAAAATCAACTTTGTCTCTTTATTTCTGAGACAGCCCCTTAGCAGATGCCTCCCTAAATAGGTAAATTTTATTCAAACACATCATGCTGATGATAATATTATGTTTTAGCCGGATCTGGCATCGTGCCATTATGCAAGAATATGTCAAGATTAGTTAAGGCAACGAAATGTCCTATGTGTACCAGAGAGAGAATTCGAACAAACCGTTTGTCGAAGCTTTACTTTTGACATAATTTACTTTCTTGTTGTGAATTAAAGTCAGTGTTTTATTACGTACTCTATTGACTTTCTTGTAACGATTTGTTTGAAATTTGCTTAATTACAATGACAGTGTTTGTTTAATGCATTATTCAAGATTTTTTTAAATATCCATGTCGTTTTGACTGTAAGTGAAATTTATAATAAAAATTCTCAAAAATATGTTCTTATTTTTGAAGTACTACATAAAAGTGTTCAGACTGAACTTTTCCCCTCACCATTACTTTAGTACTTATACTCACAAAGTACTTATACATTCTGTACTTATTGATAGTTGAGTGCAGAATATACTTGTACTTATAATTAAGTACTATCCATGAACTTATACTTGTATTTATCTGAATTGTATGAAAGGTACTTATACTCATAATTAAGTACATTTTTTCTTGTTGTATTTGTACTTTTTGTATTTATAAATAACTAATTTTTAATAATTCGCATAATTATATACATTTTTTGCGTTAAGGAAAAAATAACTCTTTTCATTTCTTGATTCTCAAAAATAAAAATGTTTTGGATTTCGCCTCTTCGTTCTTCGACGTCTGTTTGTTTAGAAATAGCGCTCTGAATTTTTTTTTTATATGCACATATTACTCATGCAGTATATTTTTAAAATACAATATGCATTTTGTTGTTTGTCGTATCATTACTTTTATTTGCCCTCTCTTTATCTTATTCTCTAAATAAACAGATAAGAATGCTACTTTTATTGTAAAAGCCTTTTCCCCCTTGGTAAATAATTATTTTTTCAGCAAACAATTATTCTGCCCGAGAGTGTATGTGAAGAATAAATTCACAATAAACTAAGTTAATTTTGAATTCCAATTTAATTCTAAGATGTAGATATTTGCTGCTCGAATATGAAGACGTAGTTTTTCAAAAAACGTTTCAATAAATAATTGAAATTAATTTTTTACCTGTATCAATAGTTGCTCCGTAGATATAAACAGATGTCGATGGAGGAGATGTCAGCGCTGTTGTTTCTGACGTGGTAACTTCTACAGAAAAGCTGTTTGCATTATTAATATTCTCCAATTGTTGATGCAAAAGAAAGACCGTTTCATTTTCGGACATGTTCAGTTTTTCCATGAAGGTTTCAAGTAGAGGATACTTCGTATTTACTGGTTTATTGGGGCCCCTGCACTTGCAAATTTCACATCCTTTTTTGATTTTGAATCCTAAATCGCAGGACTTTTTGCAGTTGTCCATCGAAGGGCATTGAGGTGCTTTAATCACGCTGATGTTAACGTCGCACATGTGTGCAACGCACTTGTACCTTCCATTGTAGCACGTGCAGTTGGTGCAGGCATCCTCAACCCACGTATGTAAATGAGGATATATTGCATCACCAGAAAAACACGAGGCGTTAGTCAATTGCAGGTTTTTATCACACAAGGATATGCCGTTTTGGCACGTGCAGTTATCCTTTTCCGGGGTAATCCAGGTCCCACCCTCCGCATAAGAGGTGTCGTCGACTTTGCATATTTTCTCAGTGGTGTTCTTGTCTTCGCATTTATATAGATCACAGCACATTCCAGGAATATTTTTTCCCTTCCTTAAAGTTACAAGCGTTTGGATTTCATTGCATTTGGGTTCTGGGCAAGGGAAGCAAACGCAAATGTCTTCGATATCGTCACTGTGATATGATTTACTGTAACTATCTCCTGGGCAAGGCAAGCATTTTACATTGGAACAACAACCGTCATTCACTTTAACTGGAACCGACGTTTCGTTGCAGAGGTGCGGCAGCTCGCACTTATCAATATCGCATACGCAAACATCGTCCTGCAGAGTCTTGTGAGGGTCTTCGCATTCGCACTTTCCAAGTTCGTTGAAAAATGCATCCTGCGCGCATAAACATTTTCCGCTGGTTTCGTTAGTGGAGGGCTGTTCGAGACATTTAAGGCACGAGTAAGTCGGGCAACAGTATCCTGGAAGGTCTGTGTAATTGGATGATACATGTAAAAACATATCCTCGCATTCTGGTTTTTTGCAAACGTCGTAGTTGCATTTGCAGATACCGTCGACTATCGTGCTGTCTTCCGGGCAGTTGCGACTCGATTCGATTAGGTTTGGTTCTGAGGCAAGTGTCACTGTAACAAAAAAATTACACTAGTAAAAAAATTAACGTAGAAAATTAATTAAATACAAATATTTTGAAAAATTTTTCGGGTAGACAAAGACGTGATGAAGCGAATAGTATATTTAAAAACTAATATGTATTTATGTCTACTTTAATGAATACAACGAAATCGAGTGTTAAAGAAGTCAGTGTTTATTCTGTTCCAATATTTGTGTTTGCTTTACGAAGAACAGACAAAACTAATCATTAGTGTTGGTTGTCAAGGAATCATAAAATTTAATTCCTATTTATACTTTCTGACTTAATGACCAATTTTTTTTTTGTTTTACTATACGAATTGCATTAGATTTTTTTCATTTTTGATTCATGAGGTGGAACTTTGCCTAAAGCAAATTATTTTTCTCTTTTTGAATTTTTTTAGAATCTAATTTCACTTTTAACATCCAGCTTTATTTTATTGCTTTTTTAGTAAGATTACATTATGGTGTTGTAGTAAATCTGTGTCTTTTTAGATTATCAGAAGTTGCATTCCTTATAGATTTTATTTTTAAAATTTTTCTACCGTCAGCAGAACATATTGGACCCAAATAAAGGTCAGATACAAAGAGGAATGCCAAAAACAAAACAAAATGTAAAAACGTAGATTAATTGAGTTTGAAAATTTTAAATTAATTTGGACCACCAGTCAAGTTAATCGCTCAGGTTTTATCTGAATAGGTTCATTCACCTTACAATCGTTTTGATTTTTCACGTTTCTGTCATTTATTGCTTTTATACTTAGCATTTATAGGTCCACTTTTTTTATTTGCATTTATATATTTCAAAATTGCAAATTTCTAAATTTTCCTTCACATTCCTTCAGCGTTAAGTAATGTTAACAAGTTTAAAAAGTGACCTAACAAGAAACAATTATTCAATTTTATTTATCAGTTGTAAGCACATCTGTGGATCAATTAACAATGTTCTACAGATTTTTTAATTATTTTGCGCTTGTAACTTATTCGCTTTTTATTTTGAAGCTTTGATCATCAACACGTCGGTAATTTTACTTGACGTTTTATTATCCTCCAGACGCCTAACCCTTCTTTGCGTCACACGATATTGGTCAATAATATCTTTATCAGTTCTCGCCCATGCCAACAATTAGCTTGAGCTAACATAACCTGATGGCTAAATCAATTTCAAGCTACCGGTCAATTAGATGCGTGTAATTTTAGAAGCCGTTCTATATTACAAGATTGATTTACATACTCGATGTATACTATTGAATTTAATAAAAATTTAACAAGTGTGATGAGTACAATATAACAGAGCTATGCCAAATACTACTCATAAATATAACAACCTCTCTTAATTCAGAAAAATACAAGTACAAGTCCATGGATAATACTTAATTATTTTGTACCCAATTGTCATTAACTACAATAAGCATAAGTACTAAAATAATGGTGATGGGAAAAGTTCAATTTGAACATTTTATATAGTACTACAAAAATAAGAACGTATTTGTGGGGGTTTTTATTATAAATTTTACTTACAATCTGTTGTAATTATTCAAAGCGACATATACAGGCTGTTTTTTAACTTCATACAAAAAATGAAACCAGTGAAAGTTCACATTAAAAGTGATAGAATGAAGCAGCTTTTGTATAATAATATTAATTAATAAATATTAGAGATAAATGTTTTTGATGAACGATGAAACAGTTTGATAATCCCTGGCTTATTTTTATTACGTAATCAGAGAAATTTGCTAATGTCAGCATCGGCTGTTTAAGTGAGTCAGTTTTCAACTGCACTTCGTCGCAGATAACAGCGTTGAAAACATGACCAAATTTTCTTGTGGACATAATTTAAATACGGCGAATATGGTCAAGAAGACGTTGGAAGACGTTTGTATGCACACTGTTACCTAGATCGCCCTTTGCCAAATAGCAGATCCTTTATATCAGTTGTGCAGCGACCAAGGAAAACGGGAAATTTTAATTTTCATCGACACGTACGGACACGTCTACATGAAGTTTTCCTGCGAAGATGGATTGGCAGCAATGGGCCAACATGTGGCCAGCAAGTTCCCCTGATCTTACTCCATTAGATTTTTATCTGTGGAAACATTTAAAAAATCTAGTGTACGCCGACGAACTCAACGCACGCATTAACGTAGCAGTGGAAAATATCCGATAACAGAACCAATTCCGTAATACATGTGAATCCCTGCTTCGTCGAGTCGACCTATGTTTACGTCTCGCACGGGGGGGGGGGAACTTCGAACACTTATTGTAAGGGTCACCTCTGTGGCGTCTAGCGGTTCTAAACATTTCACAAGGAATTGCCGAATGTCGGTATGAATTTTTTATTTTTTTTTCTTTTAATTTTGATGCATTTCTTACCACATACGCCATTAATTTTGAACTTGAAGAACATCTTGAATAATATATTAAACAATTGTAATTATGCAAATTTTAATCAAATCTCTACAAGAAAGTAAATAAAGCAAGTGACAAAGCACTGACTCTAACTCAAGAAAGTAAAAGCAGTCAGACGAATAAATAGTAAAGCCTCGACAGAAGAATTCTTTCCAGTGGAGTTCTAGAATAATTTAGAAATATAAATATCAGGAATATGCGCAAAACAAAGAACTCGACGACCTATTATGTAAACGTGTGGATTCTAAAACTAATTGCAAGTACCCAAACGTAGAGAAAAAACATCTCATTTTCACTTACTTTTGCATTATTTTGTAAAAGTTAACACTAAATAGACAAACTGTTGATTATTGTCCAGCTCACAGACCTTGATTGATAATTCTTCGCCAGTTTTCTTTATTTCTTGCTAATATTTCCCAATTTCGTATATTTAAACGTCTACCACTTCTATCAACTTCTTTCCTAGTCTTCTCTTTTCTTTTTATCTCCTGTAGCTCTCTTCAATGATCTTCTAGTGTACGTTTCAGGAGAACCACTGTCTACCACTAGAGAGTTAGAGAGTCCCAGTGCGCTCAATAGGATTTTACGCGGCTGGTATGATGATATCTCTTCCCAAGTAGATCGTGATCCTCTCCTTTTCCATTCCAGTATCACTTTCAAGTCCGGGTCATTTTCCTGATCATGACGTAGCTCTTCTGATTACCATTGCTCGTCTAACAACGGCTGCCCTTGCAATCTAAGCCAGTTTTTGTTTTCCAAATGACTACGGTGCCTTACAATCTTCTGGGAAAGACCTCCTTAATAAGGCGTCAGCATTACGGTGGGTCACACCCGGCCCATGTTGGATTTCAAAGTCGCACTCCAATCCAATCTGCCATTTGCCTTCTGGGTTCTTGAATCGAAGGAGCCATTTCAACGCTGCATGGTCCATTCTTAATAAGAAATGTCTTCCCTACATCTGTATGGACGACATTATAAGTATCTACTTATAAAAGTGCTCCATCGTCAAGAGTTCTCTTCAGGTGACACAATAGTTTTCTGCTAACCTTGCTACATGTCCTCCCATCTTATTCTTCCTGATCTTACTACTTGTGTGTTTGCTGTTGTATAATTCTGTCAGCTCTTGGTTGGTACTTCTTGTCCATTGCTAATCAATGTTTTGGCTCCATATACACGTCTCCCAAATCTCGAGCTGTTGTTCTTCTTTGGCGTTCACTATCTATAACTCTGATCCACATAAAACTACCGGTCTTATAAATGGTTGATAGATACTTTCCTTTGTAATTTTTGATACTGACTTTGATATCATAACTTTTCTTAGAGCTATTCTACTTTTATTTCCTTTAACTAACCTTGCATTGAATTCTTCTTTTTCTTCATTTCTATTATTAATATTTATCCCAACGTATTCACACACTTTATACAGTAGTTTCTGTTATCTATGTAACTTTGAAAGGTTAAATCTTTGTCTGTTAACTCATTTCCTACTCTCATTATCATATACATAGGTGCTTTGCTTTCTCTTTGTTTTCTCGTCTTACTCTTGCTAAAGTGAACTTCTATGAATACTTGGTTTTCCCTTATATGGCTTCCAAAATAAAATTAAACGAGATCGTCTTTATCGTACCCTCTTGTCACTTTCAGAGTGATTACTAACGATTTGTCGTTTCGTTCAATGTTAGTTCAATTAACCTTACTGACTTTGGTGCTGCTGCTAATTTTCGTAAACTACTGTAAATAATTTCTCTTTTTAATTGATCATAAGCCTGGTTAAAATTTATAAAAATAGCACATACTGGCAAATTGTGTTTGTAGCAATTAGCCAGATCTACTTCAAAGTGAACACTGAACTTTCTGCTTCAAAGCCACTTGATTTTGTTTGATTTACTTCAATCTATTTTTCAAAATTTTAGCGAATACTTTGTATACCACGTCTAGCAAGGCAATATCTCTGTAGTTCTGGGATACAGTGGGATCACCTTTTTTTAAAATCGCTATGAGGCTTGCTTCTAACCATCTTTGGGGTATTTTTCTTCCGGCCTTATTTTCTTTATAATACTATAGATTAGGGGTAAAATAAAAAAAATCTTGCATATTTATGGACTACATATTTATGTACAACATACCAAACAAAAACACATTCACCAGAAAGCGAGAAAGTTAATTATCTTTTTCGGAAGATTGTAACTGTATCAAAGTAGATTTTGTTTTCATTCAGTACTGTTAGACCGTACCTTTCAGTATTAATAAATGTATTAATAATGTGTCCGATTTCCACTGTCTTTTCCTTCCTACAGATCTGACAGGTGTTTTTTTCACTTACTTTTAAAAATTTTCGTTCTTACTCTGCAACCAATGATATTGATTTTTAAGTTCCCTTTTATTATCCAATCATTACATGTCTCTCTATGTAGGTACCATACTGAAACGACTTAGTGTGCCCGCTAGAAAAACCTGGGATAACTATACACGTTCAGTTTTGAGTTATTTTATTAATTTGAATGCAGCCTTAAACAATTCATTTTGTTTGTTATATGGCAACATAAAAAAAACGGATTTTTTTTTACAATACTTAATTTGTCGTATTTACAATGGAACATCTTATATGTCAGAGATTCTTTTGTCGGGTATAATACATACATACATACAAGAAGCTTTGATATGATGAGTTAAAACGCACTATTAGTTTTCGTAAGGGGGCTCCCAAAACAAAAATGCCAGGGGCCATCCTATGACTTAAGACGGCACTGATTTTAGGCCTTTGAGTATTTAAAAACAAGTGCAAGTATTTAAATACACGTACAAGTACTTAGTACTTGTACTTATAACCGTAAGTACACGCACAGCTCTAGTACTTTACAAACTCAACGATGTTGATGGGAAAATAAAAGCGAGAGCAAAATACTTTAGCAGAGAAGGCGAACACGTTTTCGGATCGTTTTGTATAAATAAACGAGAAATATTTGCTCATGTCAAATTCGGAATTGTCTTTTTCTTTTCATTTTATTTTAAAACTAGAAACTGATATTATAATAATATGTATGCGCTCACTTACTGGTTAAAACAAGTAATGAGCAATTGTTATCTTTATCTTTTCCTTGACGAAAGATTAGAAAAGAAATCGTTTCCGTATTATTTGCATTTATTATAAACATTATTGTTATTAATTATTAATTATCAATTAATTCATTTCCATGAGTTGTACTTTTTATATACTTTGTAGCAGAGCTATGCGTGTACCTACGGTTATAAGTACAACTTTAAGGAAGTACATCTAATAGGCGACAATACTTATATTTATTTTTAAAAAATCAAAGGCCTAAGGAACATGTATAAATAGCAACAACTGTTAATCTTCACAAAATAATAATAACAAAAATAAGTGAAAATGAGATTATTTTTTTTTATATTTGGGTATTTGCAATTAATTGTAGAACTAACACGTTTACATAATAGATAATCGAGTTTCTTGTTTTGCGCGTAATTCTGATATTTCTATTTCTAGAATATCCTAGAACTCCAATTGAGAGAATCCAAACAAACCGTCTGTCGAAGCTCTACTATTTACTTACTTCTAACTTCATTTACTTATTGTTAGTTGTTGTGAGTTAAAGTCAGTGCTTTATTAAATTCTCTGTTTACTTTCTTGTAGTGATTTGATTGCAATTTGCATAATTACTGTGACAGTGTTTGTTTAATGCATTATTCAAGATTTTTTTTAATATACATGTCATTTTGAACAACTACAACAGACTACATAATGGAGAAATGTATGTTAAAAACTCTCAAAAATATTATTTTTGAATTACATATTCTGCGTTTCAAAAAAAATGAACCAACCTGAAGGAATAAACGTAGTACTTTAAAATTGCATGGAAATAGAAAGCGCATGGAGACAAAAGCATGATTAAATAATGACAGCCATTTGTCACTTCTCAAAGAAGTTATCTCTTAGTTATCACCTGACAAGTCTTTTAGTTTCAGTTATCTTCTTTAGCGTATTATTTCGCCGTATTAGTTTGCCTTTTTACTGGTGTACTTGTTGGTGCCTCTAACAATGTCACGAGTGTGAAGACGTGCAAATTTTCACCAACTTACACCCTTTGAAAGAGGATAAATTATCGGGATGCACGAAGCTGGCTTACGCTTTCGGGAAATTGGTAGACGTGTAAGTCGACCGCACGTCACTGTGAGACGAACTTGGAGAGGTTGGCAAAAAGAATACCTAGAAGCTAGTTGTGAAGGTAGTGGACGTCCCAGAGCAACATAAGAACGGGAAGATTGCCTCTTAAGACGAAGTGCTTTTGAGGACCCTTCAGAACCATCACGTGCTGTCGAAGAGTCTCTACGAGCACGATTTATCGCCGAATACATTCGTGGGGACTGCGCTCATATTGTCCTTATTTTCGTCTATCTATGACTATACAACCAGACTGCAGTGGAGTCAAAACGGCTGCAATGAGACCACGAATGGGAAGAAATCATTTTTAGTGATGAATTCAGATTTTGCTTGTGGCATTCAGATGGGCGTGTACGGATTAGACGACCGAGAGGCCAGAGGCAAAATTTACAGTATGCTCAGCGTCGCCATACAGCTTTAACTCCTGGGGTAATGGTCTGGGGAGCAAAATGCTACGGAGGCAAGTCTCCCTTAGTATTCATTCCGGGCACACTAAACGCGAGGCGTTACATTGATACAGTTCTGGAGCCTGTTGTTCTTCCATTTCTTCAAAACCTTCCAGAGCCTGTCTTCCAGCATGATAACGCGCGTCCTCATATTGCCCACATAACTTTAGACTTCCTAGCAGAAAACAATCTAAACATTTTGCCTTGGCCGCCAAAATCACTGACTTAAACCCAGTCGAACATGTCTGGGACATGATGGACAGAATACTGTCAGTTACCTCATCCTTCCAACACGCTAGACGAATTGGGTTAACAACTGCAGATAGCCAAAAATGAGCTCCTTCAAGAGACAATCGACTACCTGATTTCTAGCATATATATATATATGAATATATAAGAATACGAGGAGATGCAACACATTATTAATTTTCATTTGAATAAATAGTGTTAGGCTTAATTAACAATTTAATCATGCCTGCATGCGTTTGTCATTTTCACGCAATTTCAAATTTCTGCATTTACTCCTTCAGGGTGGTTAATTTTTTTTGAATCCCAGTGTATATAAAAATGTTCAAATTGAACTTTTTTCCTCGCCACTATTTTAGTACCTATACTTGTACTTAATGACAATTGAGTGCAAAATGTATTTGTACTTATAATTAAGTACTATTTTATAATTGTCTGAATTATATGAAAGATACTTCTAATTAAGTCTATTTCTTCTTGTTGTACTTGTATCTATAAAAATACATAATTCTTATTTATTTGTTGACTCTCAAAAAGGAAAATGTTTTGGATTTCGCCTCTTCGTTGTTCTACTTCTGTTTCTTGCCAATTTTTTAGAGATAGCGCTCTGAAATCTTTTTTTCACGTGCACTCATGCAGTATGTTTTTAAAATATGATATGCATTCCGTTGTTTGCCATATCATTACTTTTGTTTGCCCTCTCTTTATCTTATTCTTTAAATAAACAGATAAGAATGCCACTTTTATTGTAAAAGCCTTTTTCCCTTCTTGGTAAATAATTATTTTTTCAGCAAACAAATATTCTGCCCGTAATTAAAGAATAAATTCACCAAAACCTGCAAGGCTAAGTTAATTTTGCGAATTCTAATTTAATTCTAAAATGTACAAATTTGCTCCTGGGACTTAAGTATGTCATTTTTCAATAAAATGAGCACTCCATATTCGTTCCAATACTTTCAGTTTTTTGTCCGTTCATTTTGGCTTCAGGTAACTGAAAGTCTGTAGTCGAATTAAACTCCGACGTAAGCAGAAGGCTTAACGTGTTGTCTAGAATATAACATTTTTGTGTGAATATTTACCTAGTTAATACCAAGTAGATTTAATTTAGTTCGTTTATATAAATGATTTTTGAAAAAAAAATAAGTAAGTAAAGAATGTTGAAAACTATTTTCAGCTTCAACACAAAACCAGATCTTATTCGAGCTGGATAATGAGTTTAACGTTGTTTAAAAGCGAAAAAGATATTATTTTTAATTTTGTGCACCTGCCTCCTGAGTTCATCTCTTTTTTATTTTCGTACAAGAAAACCGGAAAGTATAATTTAAAAATGTAGATAAATAACTTGCGATGTTTGAGTAACTACGACATAAAAAATTCTTCATATTCATATTTACTTTAACATGTCATTGGTTCGTAGTAATTTGCATATAAGACGTCTTTAACTGTAAGTTGTTTGCTGAGCAAATAAAATTCTGGCGCCGAATCGGTCCCATACCTCAAGTTACATCGTTAATGAATAAATATACTCTCGTGTGGACATAGTATAAAACAGAAAAAAAAACGATTCTTTTACAATGAAGTCATTTTTCTAATCTGCTAATGGAACGTCTTAATTTTATGGAACCGCACAAGGAAATTAAATTTATCATAAATAAGTGAGCTCACTTATTTACATAGGTGAAGAATTCTTTTTGGTATTTTATCTGAAATTTATGAATATGTTTTCGTGTGATAGCGATAAATTTCTGTTGTAATGTTTGTAATCTGATAATGCGATGAACTGTGTACCTAATAATTTGTTTGCGCATTCCAGACATTTTTCTCTAATTTCTGTGTACGTATGCAACAATGACTTGGTTAAACAAGTGGAATTTAATTGCACGTCTGTTATATTTCACCCAGACGACGACGTGCACATTTCGTCATGTGTATGTACAACACACATACACCGTGTCGTTAACTTGAAATTTCTTAATACCTTCACATTTATTTTTAGATTAAATAAAAAAAATTTAAATTTAAATTTCCTGATGCCATAAATACTTTCGCACTAATTTAGAATGGGAAAATAAAAGTGTAGGGTATTTTTATACCTCATGTTACATACATTATTCATGTTTCCCTCCTAAAAATAATAAATAAACCAAACCATAAACTTGAAGAATTATGTTCAGAAATAGAGATGCTTCCTTATCGTCTGCAAAAAAGTAAAACGCAGTTCAAAACCGTGAACGCATTTAATCATAAAGTGCACCATACAATATAAATATTGACACAACGCTTGAGTAATTTCCTGTTTGATAAAAGAAATTACTTTTGTCTCAGCCAATAATTACATTGCAAACATCATTGAATGCTGCGCGCAGGTGATTTCAATAACACTCAAAGTCAAAGCAAATTAAATAATCACTTCTTCATGCAGTCCTAAACATTGGTCCTATCTACAAACATGACGTTTAACGAATCGCTTCTATAAAGCTTCGAAAGGGACAGATTAAAAAATAGCATTTAAGTTTGTATGTAAATAAAATTAGGATGTCGCAGTCGATGATCTTTTAAACGTAACAGTGACCAGCACGGAGCAAGTTTCCAAACTGAGAAGACTTTAATCCGCTCACATACTGTGTTGTGGGGGCGAGGAACCAGTGAAAATGTTTAATATATTATACGTATTTGTTTTGGTACGCATTTATAAATTCGATTTTTGTTGTTATAAATATTTCAAATAACGACATCAACCGTATCCTACGTATGGACGAAAGCAGACAAAACTTAAAAGGGCACGTACCTATATACATAAAACTATGGAATGGTTGAGAAGAACGTTTCAGAAAAATGCTCGGTCACGTCGATTTTTTATTTTTAACTCGTCATTCGTCATTCAAAGATGTAAATTTCAACCCCCCCCCACCCTTCAACCCCTGAGCGCTAGCAACCCCAACTTTAAAAATTCAAGTAGCAAAGTACTTCTTGTGATACCTCATTTAATAGTATCTTTTAAGCTGAATAAAACTTTCTTTAAATCGGTTGATAAATAACTGAGATAATCAACAAAAATGTATTGAAATGAGGAAGCCAATATTCGAGCTGGCGTCAATACGTCTCTAGCAATAAGTGGTAAAAACAATTGTTGTTGTAAGCTGTTTGTAGTTACAAATATATTATTATATTATTATTTATTGACATTATGTAGTGGAGTGTTGTTACTTGCTTAACGATTAGATGGCCAAAAATGAGACTTACTGAAGCCGAAAGAATCGAAATTACAACTCTAGCAACAAAGACGTGGCAACACTTAGACCTGCTGTATCCTATGCTTTCTGCATGTGAGGGAAATGGTGAATATCTACAAATGAGTAACTTAAGCTCACATATGCGACAAGGATGTCAAGTAGTCCTTGATCATGTGATTTAGATGGTTATGTATATGTGTATATCCTCTCACTCTTATGTTGATATCAATTCATCTTTGTCTCCAGGAAATCTAACTACTTAACACATCATTGTCTTGCAATAAGTGGTCAAAACAATTGCAAGTTGTTTGTAGTTAAATGAGAAATAGAATTTATTGACAGTGCGAGTATGTGTTACTTGTTTAACGATTAGATGACAAAAATGAGACTTGCTGAAGCCGAAAGAATTGAAATTTTGGAGATAGAATTCGGACGCATGACGTATTTTGTTCAATTAAACTCACCTAAACTGTCCTCTAATATCGCAATCAAGGGTAAATCGAATTGAAACCAAATTTCGTGATCTTGGACTTGTATGAGATAAACCTAATGCCGGATGTCCACCGGGGTCAGATGAAGATAAACACTTGGATGCTATGTTAATGGTATAGGAAAATCCACAACCAATCCTCGTGGGAGTCACATCTGAATACGTCAAAAAATTCAGTTTACAGACTTCTTCATAAGAAAGAATTTAATCCCTACAAAGTGCACTTAATGCAAGAGTTGTCTGATGATGATTTTGATCGACGAGCGCAATTTTGCGAGACAATGATGGATCTCTCTAATGCAAATCCTGCATTCATTACAAATATTCCCTTTTCTGATGAGGCAAGTTTGCTTAAATGGTACCGTCAATAAGTAAAATTGCCGTTATTGGGCGGTTTAAAATCCGTATTGGATGATGAAGCCCAATACCCAAAATTCCCAAAAGGGCTGGGATCGTGAGTAACCGAATTATTGCCCGTACTTTTTTGTTGGAACTCTAGGGAGTGTACAGTATCTGGATTTCCTTCAATTTGAATTAATTTCGGCTTTAGCGGTACTGTTCCCTAATGCAGAAGATTCAGATTCACCCTATTCCAGAGCAAGATTCTGCGTCTCCTCATTATGCACGTCCAGTATGGAAATATCTCGACCAAATATTGGGTTTTCCAATTACCGCGTTAGAACTTTAAAATGAGACATAATAATAACTACAAGTGATAATCCTTTAATCTTTATTTTATTTTGAAGAACAATCGATGTCATTATGTTTTAAAAATAATATCGTTTAAATATCCTCCTCAGCCCAATTTTCGACCACTCTTTCACATATCGCGTGCGTTGAAGGTTTCGTTTATGGTCGGGAATTGTTTGTGGTTTATTTTTGTAAACCAGAGATTTCATATGACCCCATAGGAAAAAATCCAAGGATGTGAGATCGCATGATCTTGGTGGCTAGTTGACATTAGCATTTTTCGAAATAACGCGTCCAGGAAGCTGTTGTTGCAGTAAAACAATTGTCTGGCGAGATGTGTGAGACGTCGCTCCTTCTTGTTGAAAAAAAAATTGTTTCTCAGTTCAGGCCAAAGATATTCCGTTAACATATTCCTGTACTGTTCACCATTAACAGTAACACGACTTCCATCACCGTCTTCAAGGAAATAAAGTCCGATCGCGCCCAAAAACCGCACAAAACAGTGACCTTCTCAGGATAAAGAAGCGATTCGTGAATCACTCGAGGTGTTACCATCGCGTAATTCAAATTCAAATTACGCTTGGAACATTTCCTTCCGAGTTATTCGTAGCATCGGGTTGCAAATAGTAGGCAAGGAAAATAAAATATTGTTGTGTTGTTGTTTGTCAAACAATTGAGACTGATAATAAAATTTGTGCTAAAAAAATATGAGAATTTTAAGTATTTCACCGCGTTTAACTTGAAACCCAATCTGTTCCCTGACGTTCCCAACCAACCTTACCAGTCTACAGCTAGATCACCGCACAAGAGTGTAACAGAGGATTGTCATTAGCCCAAATTCTGCAGTTATGCTTGTCTATAAACCCATTGAGCCAGAAATGGGCTTCATCGGGAAACAATATCTTTTCTGCAAAATGTGGATCGGCTTCCAAATTCTCAAGAGCCCAGTTCGCGAAATTTCGACACAAACGATCATTTGGCTTGAGGTCTTGAGTGATTTGAACTTTATAAGCCTTCAATTGAAGATCTGCATGCCAAATTCTCCACGTACTCCTCTGAGAAAGGCCGAGTTCTTGAGAACGACATGGAATAGACAGGTTCGGATTATCTTTTTTTATGATTAGAACTCGTCTGCAAAGGATGCACCAGAGGCACCGCAACCATTTAGGCTTATTGTGCTCGCCCTGGTTCTCTTAGCGCAACCACTCAGTGAGGCATGTTCCCTGCACCAGCTGGTACAGGTTTTTCACTGATTGCGTGTTGAAATTTTCGGGAACCTTCAAGATATCCGAATATACGCTATCTGCGATTTGCCAGCGCATCACATCCACACAAAATGTGCATTGCTGTTTCTGATTCTCCCTTGCAGAGTCTACAATTTAGATCCCCATTGAATTTACCGATCCTCCACAGATGCTCCTTAACAGTCAGGTGTCCAGTTAGTAAGTCCGTGGTGATCTTGAGTTGCGTCCTGCTTAAAAGCAAAAGTTCTGCAGCTCTCTTTTTTGCAAGGACCTCTAAGGAAGGTCTTGCTGTAGCGATGTCCTTGTCTGCTTAGCCAGTATCTGTTATGTTCCTCGCTTATCCAGTCACTAAAAAGCCCCGAATAGCGTTCTTGGTTATACCTAGGACAGGTTCAAGGCCAAGGTATGCCATACCCGCACCCTGCCTGGCTAGTTCATCGGTCCGTTCGTTGCCGATAATTCCTCAATGACCTGGCACCCACACCACCGTGACGCAGTTGTATTCTGCCAGGTCTTTGAGTTCACTTAAGCATTCCCACACCAGTTTGGAAGAGATCTTGCACTTACCAAAGCCTTCAAAGCCGCCTAGCTATCGATTAGGATAAAGATCCGCTTATTTGTGTAAGCCCTCCTTTTGTTTTCCTGCGGACATTAATATGGCGTATATTTCTGTTTGGAATACGGGGTGAAATTGGCCCAACGGGAAGCATAACTTCTTCTTTGGTCTATACCCGTATATTCCAGACTCGGCTCCAGTCTCCGGCTCCGGCTCCGGCTCCGGCTCCGGCTCCAGTTCTGAGCCATCCGTATACCAGATCGAGGATCATCTCTTACACTTTGACTTAAGAGATCGTTCGGTTGATCGATTATGTGGACCATAAACATCTCGCAGCGCGCGAAATGTCCGACGAACAGAACACGCATTTTGATGGTAAATACGAGTAATTTCTAATCTTTCCATATTAATTCGACACAATGTACTAACTCATTTGTTATCAAGATTTGCCATTTACAAAACAATCTTGTTTTTGGCATTAAAGTTCTTACGCACTAATTGGAAAACCCTTTATTTCCTAATCGTTGGATTGGTAGATGAGGACCTCCGGATTGAACCCCTTTGGATTATTTCCTCTGGGTTTACTTAAAAGCTAAAATTTATTTTAACAGACCGCCGAACATTGAGGAACGAAAGTAGAGAATTCGACAAGGAATTCGATCGATCATCCCTGAAGTGGTAGACAATATTCAACAAGCATTTTTCTCTAGATTTAGGACATTGCCTCGCCGTTAACGGACAGCAATTTGAACATTTAATTTAATTTAATTTTAATATTGTTTTATTTTTCAATCTTTTTTAAGTGTGATGTTTTGTTTCGTTTGAATACCTCATTTATTTATCAACCGATTTTGGAAAAGTTTTATTTATTGCATTCAACATGAGAAACGTTATTAAGTGAGATAACACAAGGAGTACTTTGCTACTTCAATTTTTAGAGTTGGGATTGCTAGCACTTAGTGATTGAAGGGGGCGGGGTTGAAAAGTACATTTTCAAAAATAAAAATCGACGTTTCCGAGCATTTCTCTAAAAGATTTAAATAATAGGATTTCTTATGTATATTTATAAAAGTTGGAATTGTATATTTTTTTAAATTTTCAATCAAGGACAAGCGACATTAAACTAGACCAGAACACGCTTGGTCATGCTATAATTACTATATTAAAATACTTGAAATAATTTACAATTTAAAAAAATTAACTGGTATTTACAATTGACCTACGATATTTTTAAACAATGTTATGACTCGAAGATTTTTTTGATTTTAAATGAATTGTATTGAAAATTACTTATTCAAAATAAAAAAATGTGAAACCAATGTTAAATGCCAACATTTTTATGTTATAAAGACTTAAGAATTTATTGTCATGTAGCTTTCGATGGCACGAGCTGATATATTAAAATTTATGTCGTCGCTTTTAATTAGACGCAACCGAGCTATTATTCTGACGATTTATCATTAGAAATAAATCCTAACAAACCTAATGTATTAACTGTGGACGACAAGCTGTGTAAATTAGTTACTGCGGGTGTTCAGTCTGAAGTGACACATCAGACTAATGACCGTGGTAAACAAATAGAACGAAAATCTAAATGCGCACTTTGACACGATTTACATACAACATGCACCGCACGGTATAATAATACTCACGGTATACATTCCTGGTTCATTAAAAATGAAACGTCTTTAATTTTAAAACTTGCAGTCATTTATTTAAAAGTTAAAGAACCGCAGACAATTCTGCATTAATTTGTGGTTTGTCCAGCGCTCAGAGAAAATTACGTTTGCACAAAACTACTAATTAGTACAATAAGAAAAAAATTATTACACATTCAAACCAGGAAATGACTAAATTTACAAATGCGGTGCAACGCTTTCTTAATTAAATAATTCCTAGGAAATAATATACTAAAACGAAAAAAAAAAAAACTGATTAGAAAATGCTTGGGCGTTGAAAGTGTGTTAGAATGTAGATATTTTCTTCGAAGTGCAAACACCTCTTGATTTAAATTAAATAAATTGAATTAAGTTTAAATTAAATTGATGAAGTAACATGTGTTATACAAATAATGGATGCATATGAAATATTTTTTATTTGGTCAGAATATTGTTATGGGCCACCTTATTCAGATCAACCAAAGCACATTATGAATAATTTATCTACTTAAGCTTGCCTAAAATGAGACGATGTATTACGAAATTATTATTATTAGCTTTAATGTTCAGTCTGGTTGTAAATCACTTCTTGCCATAAACAAAATCGTATGTATGTAAATTTTTAGAAAACGAACACGGAATGTTTCAGTTTTATGTAAAAAAAAAACCTTCAACTAGTTATTTCCGATTCCTTTTTTTAATACATTCGCTAAAGAGAGAAAATCAATTTTAAATTTCCCGCCGCCACTGTTTCGGATAATGTCAACTAGATGGCGCTGCGATAAGCTTTTTTTTCCCGACTAGTCGTGAATAGTAGGACCAAAACCTGATTTATTCGTTGCGAAAGAGTCGACTTGAAACCGTAGAGAGAAAATCGATTTTAAATGTCCCGCCCCCACTTGGAATTCATTTGTCGTGAAAGAAAGCTGAATTTAAATTCCCTGCCACCATTCTTTCGTATGATATAATGTAGATGGTGTTGTGAGATAAGCTCTTTGCCGAACAGTAGGAGCAACACAGAATTTATTCGTTGTGAAAGAGTCGATTTGAAACCATAGAAAGACAGTCGATTTTAAATATCCCGCCGCCACTGTTTCGGACGATATAATGTGGATGGCGCCGTGCTAAACAATTTCCTGACTAGTCACGAAAAGTAGGAGCAAAATCGGATTCATTCGTCGTGAAAGAGTCCTTTTATTTGCTAGATTTGTTTTATTTATTTCTTCAATTGTTATTTTGAAACCATAGAAAGAAAGTTGATTTTAAATTTGCCGCCGCCACTGTTTCGGATGATACAATAGCTACGCTCATTTATTCAAGTCAGTTCATTCTATTTACTCTTTTCGAACTCTAAAGGGTGAGAACGCATAAGTTTTAATACAAGTAAGAGTGAGATAAAAGTGCGAAAAAAGCAGAGTGAGGTCCTGTGAGATTTATCCCGAACAGTAGAAGAATTTATTCGTTGTGAAAGAGTCGACTTGAAACCACAGAAAGAAAGTCGATTTTAAATTTCCCGCCGCCACTGTTTTGAATGGTATAATGTAGATGGCGCTGTGCTAAACTAATTCAGCCGAAAACAGTGGCAGCATGTCGGTGTAACACGAACTCGCGATTTGAACTGCAAAGAGGAACTCGATTTTTAAATTTCCCGCGATTAATGTTTCGGCTTGTACAACATAGATGGCGTTGTATTAAGATTTTTCTCGGCCAGTCGAGAACAGCGGTAGCACAACGGGATTTGTTCGTCGCGAAAGAATTGAAACGAATTCCCAATTTGAAGTCATAAAGAAAAAGGTAGTTTGTAAATTTCCTGCCGCCAGTATAATGTAAACAGTGCAGTACTAAGCAGCCAAACTGGATTTGTTGGTGAAATAAGCTTTCAATTTGAAACCGCAAATAGAAATAGATTTTAAATTTCCCGCCGCCGATATTTCCGGTGGTATAATGTAGATGACGCTGTGCTAAGCGTTTTTCTCTCTCCGCCAGTCGCAATAATCGATGCCTAAATAAATATAACTTTGCATCACACCACTCAGTGATAGAATTTGTACAAATGTCACTTATGTTTACAGGTTTCGGTTTTCCACTCTGCTATTGTAACAGTAGCGCCGCCACATATTTGGCAAGCTGCCTCCAAACTAATACCGAGTATGTCTCCAAATTAGGGCGTCAAATTTAAAACATTTGATAAGCCATCTGTCTAGTTACATTATCTGTGATGGGAAGTTAACCGTCGCGAAAGAGTCGATCACCAACTCTCGGTTTAAAACAGCAAAGAGAAAGTCGTGTTCAAATTTCCCGGCATCAACGTTTCCACTAGTGTAATATAGATGGCGCTGTACAAAACATTATTGTTGAAGCACACAAAAGAGAACATTTAAAGTGAATTCTGCATCACTTTAATATAGGACTGTAGCCAGATTCAGGTTTATTGAAATGTAAGGGAGGGTCTATAGATTTTTATTCATAAACAGTAATCTACCCCATTCTTTATGAATTGGCGAAAGACTACTTTAATGTAAATATTTGATGTTGGTGAAACGATCCGGTATGGAATGATTCAAAAAAAGAACGACCTGTTTAACCTTAGTGGAACGATTCAGCATAAGAATAACCTGAAAATATATTTTTTGTGTTGTAGAGGGCGATTCATGGAATTAATCAGCATACAAATGACCTACATGGGGCAATTCAGCATAAATATGACGTTCATGGAATGATTCAGTTTAAAAATGACCTTAATGGAACGATTCAGCATAAGAGATACCTGAAAATATCTTTCCTCATGTATACTGGGAAAGATTCAGCATGACCTTGTCGGAACAATTCAGCATAGGCATTACATATGGTTTAATTCAGCGTAAGGATGTCCTTGATGGATCGATTCAGCATATGAGTGACCTCAAAAAAACTTCCCTATGCTTTAAAGTGCGATTCAGCATAAAAATGGCCTTAATACAACGATTGGCCACACAGAGGATGATCGATGGGATAAGAACGACCTGAAAATATTTTCTCTCTGTTACATATTATATAATTCAACGTAAGGATGACCTTGTCGGAACGATTCAGCATAAGAGTGACCTGTTAAATATTTCCCTATGCTTTAGAGTTCAATTCATGTATTAATTCAGCATAAAACGACCTTGATGCAACGAGCCATGGTATGATTCAGCATAAGAACGACCTGAAAATATTTTCCCACTGTTATATATGATATAATTCAGCGTAAAGATGTCTTCGATGGAACGATTCAGCATAGTAGTGACCTGAAAAAAAACTTCCCTATGCTTTAGAGTGCGATTCGTGTATTAACGCAGCATTAAAAATGACCTAGATGCAACGATTCACTATAGAGGGCATCCATGGAATGATTCAGCATAAGAATGACCTGAAAATATTTTCCTCTGTTGCATAATTCAGCGTCAGGATGTCCTTGAAGGAACGATTCAGCATGAAAATATTTTTGCTATGTATGTCATTCATGGAATAATCCAGTATCAGAATGACTTTGAACGAGTCTGCGTAAAAATACCCTGAAATTTTTTTTAATGATATAAGCATTACCTTCAATTGAACAATTGACAATCATTCGCGAAAAAAAAGCATTTCAAAACAGTTCACAAAAAAAGAACATGCAGAATAAAAGAGATTTATGAAATAATAGTGAACTAAAACAGTAAAAAATTGAGGAAAAAACAATTCGCAATGAAGATAAATAATCGACAATCAATTACCGACTCATGAAGAAAATTAATCGAAAATTATTGATGAAGGAAAACGATCGACAATAATTCGCGAAAAGAAAAAATTGAAAATCGTTCATAAAAATAGAACGAAAGAAAGTTGTCAAACAAAAATCAAATAAAAATTGATGAAAGAATAACTTACAAGGAGGAGAAACAATTGACAACCACTCACGAAGAAGATTAATTGAAAATCATTGATGAAGAAAAGCAATTGATAATCGCTCATTAAATAAATAAGTAAAACAAAACAAACTCGTGACTTAATATTGAATCAGAACAGGCAATAACGAAACAACAATTTCCAGTAAAAGAAAACAATTAACAATTGTTTATGAAGAGAAGCAATTGAGAATCGTCCGTGAAAAAAGTCTACAGAACGAAAGAGGATCGTGAAATAAAACTGAAGGAAAAAGAGTAAAAAATTGGTAAAAGAAAATTTGACAATCGTTCGTGAAGAAAAACAACAATAATTCACGAAGAAAAATAATTGACAGTCGTTAAGAGAAGAAAATCAATTGACAATCGTTCGCGAAGACAAATAATTTATAGTCATTTGTAAAGGAAAATAATTATGTATTGATAAGCGTTCATGAAAAAAAAACAATTGACAGTCGTTGGTGAAGAAAAACAATTGACAATTGCTCGTGAAGAAAAGCAATTGATAGTCATTCGTAAAGGAAAACAATTAATAATTCACGAAGAAAAATAACTGACAGCCGTTAAGAGAAGAAAATCAATTGACATTCGTTCGTGAAGAAAAATAATTTATAATCATTCATAAAGGAGAATAATTATGTATTAATAGCCGTTCATGAAAAAAAAAATAATAACTGACAGTTGTTGGTGAAGAAAAACAATTGACAATTGCTCGGGAAGAAAAACAATTGACAATTGCTCGTGAAGAAAAACAATTGATAGTCGTTCGTAAAGGAAAACAATTAATAATTCACGAAGAAAAATAATTAGCAGCCGTTAAGAGAAGAAAATCAATTGACATTCGATCGCGAAGACAAATAATTTATAGTCCTTCGTAAAGAAAAATAATTATGAATTAATAACCGTTCATGAAAAAAAAAACAATTGACAGTCGTTGGTGATGAAAAACAATTGACAATTGCTCGTGAAGAAAAACAATTGATAGTCATCGTAAAGGAAAACAATTAATAATCGAAGAAAAATAATTGACGGTCGTTGGTGAAGAAAAGCCATTGACAGAAAGACAACTGACAATCGCTCGGGAAGGAAAATTAAATTATGGCGAAAGAAAAACAGCAAAAACAAGTAACCACAATAAAGAAAAATAATAATTTCGTCTCAGGTCAGGGCAGGTTTAAAATGTTCGATGGCAGGCTTAGCCTCTCTTAGCGCCCCTCTGGCTATGGTACTGCTTTAATGATTTATCATTCCTAGATTGCTTTTTTTTGTCGATTTAAAATTAAATTAAATTAATCACAAACGACTTGAAGGAAAAATACAATCTATTTCTTGCATACAAAGTTCACATTACTAGTGCACATCTTCGAACTTGAAACATGTTTTGTACCACTTTAATAGAATCCGAATTTAATTAAGCACTTGTCAAACACTCGAGTTAAATTGCTCAAGTGACAGTGCGACACGAAAAAAACCATGAGGGCGCATTTATCAAATCAAAATTTAATTAAATTAAATCGATGGTAGATCTCATCGAATGAGACTTGCACACATTTGCTCACCAGCGATGTCTTCAAAGATAACTTCTATTTTGATTTACAAAAAAGAATTATAGAAATCACTAATTAAATATTTAATTCGCTTTGAGCGAGTAATTAAAAAACAATTAATTAAAATTTGTTGTGTAGTCATCATCATTAACGGCGGTGGTGTTATTTGAAGAAAAATATCTAAAATTTAATTATTTTAAAATTCTAAAATTCATTAGCATAAAAAACGAAATTTTAAAAACTTAATGAATCTTATATAACCATATGCCAATGACTGATATATAGCAATTCAGAAGTCAATAATATTTCGGCTAAATGTTAACGATGGAAAATAAACTAATTAATTAATTAATTAATTGAGATTTTGTGTGTTATCGTTGTGGTATTTTATTCCCCAAAAATATGCCTTCTTTTCTTAAAAAAGGAAAAACAAACATCTGCGTTACTTTAAACATTTGCGCAAGTTTTTGTTGTATGACTCTGTCATAAAGCTTAAAATAGTTACCGTCTGAATGCACACCATTGTACCTACATACACTCAGGAATTATATTTGAATTCTAAAAAAAAGTCCAGGGAAGAATGTGCGAAACAAAAAACTAATTTATTCAATACATTTACATAAATCAATATTATATCAAAACCTACGTACTTAAATAGCGAAAGCGTAAGATATCTTTTTGGTTTTTCGTTAGATAATGAAAGTTTTTATTATCAGCCGAAGCAATTCGTTCGGTGCTATTCCTATTAGTTTATTAAAGTGAGAACTGGTCAAAAAAAGATATTTATAAATCAACATACCGAATCAATTAAAATACCAAAAGATATTTAAAAGTGTACGGACGTTAATAAGATTATGTGATAGTAACCCACTTAACGAAAAAGTTAACCAGATATAAAACGTAACAACAATCCACTTCAACCTCGTGTAATTCGTGTTATTCAAAATCACGCCTTGCGTAAATGAAGCGTTAGTAATAGAGAAAGTATTCACTAAGATTTAATCGAGAACTTAATCCACGGATTTCATCTTAAATATTTGTACTGATATTTCTGCGCAATGAGTCGTGAGCAAACAATTTTTCATACTTGCGAGGCGCAACGCGTTGTTCGCACTCACGGCAGCCAGAACGAAAAATATTTAATTAAGCACATACGCGTTTAATTCGATTGTGCAATTCGAATCGCTTTCAGTATATACCTTCTGGGTTTATTTAAATAAAACGTAAAAAAAATGACTCGCTCTGGTTGTTTTCTTCAGCTTAAAATCTCACACCGAATTCATTAATCTTATTTGTTGCATAAAAAATACTCGACGTTTAATTGCTAACCGGTTAACCGACTTGTTTTTTTAAAAAAATCTGGTAAGGGACAACAAAGTCAGGTACTGTCTGAGTTTGTACGCAAAAAATATTTAAATTCATTTAACAATACGCTGCGAGGTAATTAACTTGAAACAAAGTAATTTTACTTATGCTTACAGCTTATGGTTATACGGGTATTTTATCGGGCTTTTTTTAATTGTCTTTTTTTTATATGTATTATAATTTAAGTGACATTAGTTACAAAGGTGATTCTTGAATAGTCCGACAAAGGAAGAGACTTCCCAGAACATAGAGAAGATGTTAAAAAAATCTCTACACAACAGTTTACACGTTACGCCCGTGCATAAGACGAGAACCAAAAATTTACATCTTTAAAAACGTTTGTGGTGTGACGTAGAGAATCTGACTCAATTATGTTAAAACTCGACTAAGAATTCTCAACATGGAAATTTGAATTGGTTTCGCGTTGTAGTGATTTATTTGCTTACCTGTCAAAGTAGGTGCTTAAAATGGGGGTATCGTCATCCTTATTTATTTTATCCCATTTGTCAAGTAAATAGTTTCAAATTCCGTATTTCAGCTGAACAAATTAATACCGTTTAGAGGTCAAGTTCACGCCCAACGCGGTGGCGTCACAATCATAAAGCAATTGCATAGTCACATCTGCTGCTCTTTCTTTGGGACGTATTGGGGATCATTTCTTTATTAATTATTTCTGGAAAACCAACCATTTTCCCTTGTTCTGTGGTGTCTATTCTTTAAATTTTTTTTATTGTCGGTCTAGACACCCTCAATATGTAAACTCCTTACAAAATTAACGCTTCATCAAAACTTCTCATTATTACTTTTATTTTTTCGAAATTTAAATCATTAAACATTAATTTAAATTGTTTGACAGATGTAAAGTAGCATTAGAATCGTTTCATTACAAATTGGTTTTGATTGCTATGGATACCTCAAGCATCTTCTGTACAGCTGTTTCGGCCCTATTTGGGGCCTCTTCAGCAGAAGCGTAGCTCGAGATTGACAGCACGCTTAGCCGCCTTACATGGGATGATTTATTAAGTAGCAAACTGGCTGTAATTTGTCATTTCTAATGCAATGTTGTGTCAAAAAGTGATCGGAGGATGTCGCGATTCAAGTTATTCATAACTTTTTAAAATTGTAACATTTGCAATTCAGTTTTACTAGTGATTTTTTTATTTAATGTTATTAAGTGATTGAAACACTTCGTCCGGTGCACCTAGAGCAGAAGAAATGAATCGTCTATGCAACTTAAGAGAGGACGAAGCAATCCAAGCAATAACTCTAGTTAACGAGGACTAATTTGTTAGGAGTTAGACAATCAACAATTACTCGAACAGTTAAACGTTTCAATGACCTTGGAAATTATTGCAGAACCCCGTCGTAAGATATGTTATACAAGTCACCCTAAGAAACAGGCGTTTTATCAGTTTAGAGCTAAGCAAAGCCGTAGCAGTAACTCGAAATGTAGTAATTTCGCAAGCTCCTGACGAGCGGTCAGGAGAAGGTTTAATGAAGGAGGATTGAACAGTAGAAGACCAGCTGTTGCACCACTGCTCACCAGGGACCATAGAATTACTAGACTGCGTTTTGCAAAGGAACACGTAAATTGGACCTTTGACGACTGGAACCGAGTTTTGTTTTCAGACGAAGCAAGAGTCAGTCTTAATTCACCATACTGACGTGAACGAGTCTGACGAAGGCCAGGAGAAAAGTTTTCTGTCTGCAATATTTCTCCGAGGAACCCATTTTTTGGTAGATCAATAATGTTCTGGGGAGGAATTTGTTTCGATAGTCGCACAGATTTAGTTCCTATATGGGAGAGATTCATGAATGCACATTTCCACGTAAAAAAACATCGTAGAAGAACATGTGAAGCCATTTGCCCCATTTATCGCGGACAATTTCATTTTTATGCAAGATAACGCTCGGCCCCACGTTGCTAGAGAGGTACTGGACTGACTACCTTCGATTCGTGAACATTCCCACTGTAGACTGGCCAACAAGAAGCTTAGACATTAACCCCACAGGGCATCTATGGTATGCACTAAAATGATCAGTTGGGTGCCACGGGTCTACTCCTATGAATCTTAGGGAACTCGAACAAGACAAACTAGCTAGACAGGGCTCGGGGCGATCCTTTTGGCATCGTTATCAAGACTGTTTAATGCCTTACTGAAACAATGATCGCAGGATCGACATATCGACAGATGGGTAAATCTAACGAAAAGGCTATAACGGCTCCCTCGCTCAAAATGACACGATTCTGTATGCAACTACCCAGAAGAAAACTACGTTTACTCATAGGAATACTTTCAGGACATTGCAAACTAAACAAACATATGCATCGCATTGGTTTAACAAACAGCTCAATTTGTAGAGGTTGCAACTTCGAGGAAGAAACAGCTGAGTATATCCTCTGTGATTGCCCTACACTCGTCTCGATCAGAGGTTCCATGTTAGGGGAGTTTTGGCCTGACATGACTGGAATTCGCAGTGCCCCTCTGTAGGACGTTTTTGGCTTCATCGAAAGAGTGGGATGGCTCAGAGAACGCTGACAGTCAAACACTGCTGAACATGAGGGTAGTACAATGGACCCAATTGTGGCCTAAGTGCATGTGAATTCTTATTCAACCCCCTCCTTCACCTCCTTCATTCAGAATCTTGAAAAGTCGTTCTTGTCGAATGGGAGAATATTCCCCAGAGCATGCCCAGACGAATAGAAGCAGTAATAAAAGCTAGAGGAGAAACTGCACGCTACTGAATTCAGGTTCTTACGATTTATCAATTTTTTTAAACATTTTCATTGACACCGTTTTTATTAGATTTGACATCATTCTATCTTTCTATTATTTATTCATCTTTTATTTATTTTCCGATAATACCATTCTACGTTGTCAAACATTAATTGAAATCATTTAATTAAAATATCATGTAGGTACTATAATGTAAAGCTTCGAAAAAATAAAATTATAATGAGAAGTTTTACTGATGCGTTAATTGTGTCCAGGAGTTTATAATAATGATAATAGATACAGGTATCCCAAGCTTCTGAAATAGTCCAAAAATGCCCTTTTATATACATTTTATCATAAAAATTCTAAATGAAAGTTGTGTAGGTATCAATTCCGCATTATTTAAAATTATTTTCAACTAGGCAGGGTGATTCATTTAAAAGTTACAGACCCAACAAATGACTTTGTTTAAATGGAATACTATCCATGAGTTTTTTTCACTTTGAACATACGATGTAAATATTCCTATGTTCAGTTAGAAAAAAAAAAACAAGTCAAGGCATTGCAAGGGTGTACCGGCTACCTATGAGAAACAGAACTAGTTTTAGTAATTTTAAGATTTAAATAAATCTTAAAATTACAGTAAGTTGGTCGGTTTTAATTGTAGTGGATTCCTCGAGCATCCTCTGTACAGCTGTTTCGGCCCTATTTGGATCCTCGTCAGCAGAAGCCAGCCAGGCGTATACAAGCCAGTTTGCTACTTAAAAAGTCATTCCTTACAAGGCGGCCAAGTGTATGGGATGAGTGGAATGACTTATTAAATAGCAAACTGGCTGCAATTTGTCAATCCTCATACAATGTTAGGTCAAAAAGCGATTGCAAGATGCCACGCCTTAGACTTTTAAAAGTAAAGTAACAGCAAACTATAAGCATTTGCAAAAAAATATGTTTCCTTGGCAACGTGAAGACAAGTATACAATAATAATAATAGTTTTTATTGGCGATTGCAGAAAAAAGAAAAAAAAATACAATGAAAATCATAATGAATATAAATATTATCCGATGATCACCAAAAGGTTGGTGATTCAGTAGCGCAAAACGCATCCTGATCTTCCACCACCACCTCTAGGACAAAATTAATTTACCTAACTAAATTATTGCTAACTAAAAAAAGACAAACGAAATGTGTTAACAATTTTAAACAAGATAATAACATGAAGTTAAAGTATTTCAAACAAGATTTTGCTCTGAAAATAATTTTTGCTTTAAGCGTTTTTTGAAGGCAAGTGAAGACAAAGCTTTCAAGCTTTCATTTCTAATTCTTTGTTATTAATTAAAGCGGTAGTTAATAAGTGGCCGTACATTTATAAGAAATTTAAAAGCGAATTAAAAAAAAAGCTTCATTTTGGCCCCTCCTAGCAACCTGTTCAATCTCTTCCATACGTTTTGAGTCACCCTGTATAAGTCATAGTTAATCAAAAGCAAAATTAATTATCGTAAGTCGTGCAAATATTAAATTAACGACAGCTTGCAAGTGGACACACAATACCTTCATATTACTTTGTTATGGCATAAACTTCTTCAATTAAAACTTTATTGGCCATTCAGTAAACCATAATGAGCGAGGTATAGAAAATAGGAAAATTAAATTGGTTGTCGTAGTTGAAATTCTTTTGACTTAAAAATGAATTGACCTTGCTCTGTGTGTGTTCTCAAAGTGCACAATGTTTATATTGTAATATTTGCCAAATAAATTTACCTACTTGTTTCATGATAAGACATCTACTAATAAATCTTCTTTCTGCAACGAATGAAGTTTGTTCGGTAAAATAAAATAAATATATTTAACGCCCTGCGTTCTTTTTTTGTTCAATTCAGAAATATTTCACGAAAATAATTATACGTTTCACTTTATTTGGCAGGCAGTGTATTTTGGTTGATATTATTAAGATACTAAAACAAGAGCAAAACCAAATAAATTTTTTAAAGTACAGTAAACCGAATTTTATTGTGTAAACTGAAATAATTTCTCGGATATCAAAAATGCATGGCATCTTTGAATATTTGTGAGCTAAGTAGTTTTGCTCTTCTTTATTATTATTTGCTGTTCTATTTGATTCATATAAAAATAATTTTGCCGTTTGAAAAATGGGGAAAACATCTCAAGTGGGTCTGGTCTTATAATATCCACCGGATTTCGAGTGCAAAATAATTATTCTAGTCTAAGGACCGTTTCTTTCCGCCTACATCGAAATTTCTTTGCAGTTTTATCGCCGCTATAATAAATTTAGTGCTCTAGTAAATACGGCTGTGACGATAAAAAGCAGTTGATTTGACCCACTAACGATTAATTCGAAGGAAAAACAGTCTCTGGCCTAAAACATATTTTCGCGAAACGTTTCTCTTATAATACATATAAAGACGTCAGCATTTAAATCATTCTCAGGTTTTGATTCTTTAAGTCTGATTTCTGGCAAAAGTTTTCCGTGGGTTGGTGCAACCTCATTCGAGGTGATTTTGATGGATTGCGACGTATCTCTGATAAGAATTATATTAGGCTTATCGTTCTAATTAAATAAAACTAAATCCTCAAAGGCAATAAGCCTTGCATTTCTAGAAACTCTTATCTTGTGAAGGGTACTATAAAGTCATCTTGCAATTAATATTTTGTTTACCGCTGATTTTAATTGCTTTCATCAGTAAAATCCTACTAATAGAACTGTCAATCATAAATGGGAAACCCTCCTCACAATTTCTTTCGTGTTTTTAAATTCTTAAGAAATTCTTTTCGAAATTTCAAATTAATATTTTTTTGTTACTTGAGTATAAAGGAACTGAAGAAAAAACAGATGCAGGTGAGGGCTAACTAAGAATACAAAAGCCGACGGCCTAATAACGGCATTTCTTTGGCCCAGGTCGATAGGAAACGGACTAGTTTGGCACTTTTCCAATTGTAACTTCGCATTTAGTCCCAGGTGATGAAGTTGTAATTTTCCGAAAGATTTGCATCAACGCGCACTCATCTGAGTGTACATGACGACTTTATAAATTCTGGCAGGTGTTTTCTGCTTTCTCTCATTACATGAGTTTTTTAAAAAATATATCTAACATTTTGAATTAGGATTTCATTGACACGTTACCCATAGAAGAATTAGCTTTGTTTTCTAGAAATAGTAATCGAGAATTGTCTGGAAAACAAAAAAACAAGTAAGAAATTAATTAATTGTTTTATTACTATTCAATAGGTCTATAGGTGTGCATGTAGTTACGCCAATGAATACCAATCAATGCACAACATGAAATACGTGAGAATATGAAAAACATGCAATCAATATCTGTTCGGAAATATCTGAAAACAAATAGAAAACAAAAAAATATTCATTCCAGGAAAATGAGGAGAGTAAAGTGGGCAATCGTCTTTCTGTTAATCTAACTTTCACATGGTTACTTGAACAGCATGAAATTACGTGTGCAGTTTTAAGTTAAAATGTGCATTGTTTATGAAGCCATCAATTTATATAGGCATTCGTAAGCGGAATATTGTGAAACTTTTTGCAATTTAGATTAAGCATTCAAAGAGCATTTTAGTATTTAAGTGAAAACAAAGTAACTGTCCCGATTTACTTGAAAATAGTTATTGAATGAAGTTGTTGAAACACAAATTCACATGATTCAGAGAGAATTAAATTAAATAGTCCCCGGACAAGTAAGTACTTTCATTATCTCCATATATTGCACATTTTATGCATGAGTGCGGATTGAATACGTAATAGGACATCAAGTTCAAGGGGAGCCCTTGACGTGAGGTTAAATTGATAAAATATCTCATTTAAAGGGAAAAATTTGAAAAAAAAAATATTGAAGGGGAACTGTGCGTATACTTACTGACTAAATACAAGTACTAAGTCCTTTTTTTAGGACTTGTACTTGTATTTAAGTACGTGCAGTAAGTGATGGTACTTGAACTTATTTTAAATACTCAAAGGCCTAAGGTACTTGGAGTACACGTACTAATTTTTACAAAATAATACATTGGGTACTTTCAATTAGTTTTAGTACCAATACGTTCACATAATACTACATCTAATTTTTTGTTTTGCGCATATTTCTGAAATTTCTATTTCTAGAATATCCTACAACTCCAACTGAGAGAATTCGAACAAACCGTCTGTCGAAGCTTTACTACTTCTTGATTTCATTTACTTTCTTGTTGTGAATTTAAAATCAGTGCTTTTAATTATTTTCTTGTAGTGATTACAATGAAATTTGAATAATTACAATGATAGTGTTTGTTTAATACAATATTCAAGATTTTTTAAATATATACAGCCTTGGCCAAAAGTATTAAGCATCCCTAATTTTCTAATTTATCTCCGAAAATGTTAGTTGAAATCTTTAGAATTTTATTTTATCATACAGTCGGTAACAATCAACGATAATTTAAATAATGCACAGCGGTTTAAAATATGAGGCATATGCTAGTTCGCAATTGTGATTCCGTGAATAGGTAGTCAGTCTTGTATAAGCGCTTGTAATAAGAACGATTTTTCCAGTATAATGTTTATTTCATTATAATTTTGAATATCGCATTTTTCCTGTAAAAAATGCCTAAAAAGAACGAACTTAGTGAGCATTTACGTTTACGAATTCAGTTCTTGCACGAACAAGGCAACACATAGACAGAAATAGCCAAAAATATTAAACGTTCGCGTTGTGCGGTGCAATCTGCCTTGAAACGTTACGCAGATACTGGATCACATGCGAGCCGAACAAGAACAGGTAGAAAACGGATAACTTCGGACCGTGAGGATCGAAATTTAATTCGAGAGTCACTTAAAAATCGAAAGAAAACTTCGTTCAAGCTCGCTGCCAGTTTATCCGAGGAAATCGGGAGACTGATCAGTGCCATAACGACCAGAAGAAGACTTAATGAAGCTGCCTTGAAAGGTTGTAAAGCAAGAAAGAAGCCTTGACTTTCAGAAAAAAATAAAAAGTCTCGTTTGGAATGGGCTATAAAGTACCAACACTTTACAGAGAAGGATTGGGCAAATGTTATGTGGTCCGACGAATCAAATTTTGAGGTAATATTTGCTTCATATGACTTATAATTTTGGATTCGTTTGCATCTTCTACACTTCGCCAGTAAAAAGTTATACGGTGTGTTTAAAATCTACGTCTTTTTAATTAATTGTAAGGTATTTGGAACTCCTGGTGTAACTTAAGTGAGGCGGAGAATCGGTGAAGAATACCTTCCGGATTGCGAGTACCAACAGTGACCTGTGTGTGTAAAGACCTGAGGTTGTATGACAGCCGACAGTGTAGGCGAAATGTTTGTTTGTGAAGGTCGAATGAACTCCCACACTTACATAAACGTATTGGAAACGCCATTGTGGCAATCATTTTCCAAGATGTTTGGTGATACAAATATGGAAGAAATGTTGTATCAACAAGATAATGCACCCTGCCACAAATCTGCAGTGCCTAATACGTTTGGCCAAGGATGTGTGTCGTTTTGAATAACTACAACAAACTGTAAGTGAAATTTTTATTAAAAATTCTCAAAAATATGTTCCTATTTTTGTAGTGCCACATAAAAATGTTCAAATTGAACTTTTCCCTCCAATATCATTAAATTAGTACTTATAAAGTACTTTTACTTACTGTACTTAATGACAATTGAGTGCAAATGTACTTGTACTTATAATTAGCTACTGTCCATAGACTTGTACTTGTATTTATGAAACGTATTGTAGTTTTTGTTGATGTTCTACTTTCTTTTTTATCTTTCTCTCCAGTTTTCTCTTTGGGTCGCTCGGAATTACCCACTACTCGTTTTATGGCCCCATAGTGGGCAAATACAATGACAAAACACAGAAAAGTTGAGGGGGGAAAGGAAGGGAGTATCAGTGTTAAATGTGTATGCGTCCGTACAAGTCGGTCGTGTCACCTCGCCCTTCACAAGGTTCTGTGGGCCTCTTGTCCTATCCGATGTATATTTTGTTAAAAGTGGACACTCTGTATCGCCGATCACGCATGTGCCTCAACTCCTTCACAAGAGAGAGGCGCCCTTTGACGATACAGATCCGTACAAAGCGAACACCAGGTACCACAAGTCGGTCGTGTCACGACACCCTTCACAAGGTAGGTGTACTTCTTGCCCTACCTGATGTATCCTTGTTATATAAATGTTCATCACATAATTTTTGGTAATCGATTAAGAAATCCGGCACTTGGTCCCATCTACGAAGTATTCTTCGGCCGTCTTCCAAATATATGAGTCTTTTCCTGTTTTTGAGCGGCTTCCTCCCGTCTACTGGATAGTAGTGCTGTTAATGGCCCCCGGAATGAGTCAAACCTTTGGTGCATTGCTTCTACAAAATTCCAGTGCTTCATCGCCCACTCAAATTGGTCAACCACTTTGGAATTCCCCTCTGCGATACTTATTTGATTTGTTGAGCTGCAATTATGCTTTCTACAGCTGCTGCATTCACATTTGTAAGTGTCCGTTTTCATTTTGTATTTGTGATATAGTCTGTTTTGTTTTAGGTGCAAGTCGTTCTGTCGAAACGTCTCGTCACTCTTGCGTCTACCTCGTCAAGTTGTTTCGAAAGTTGTTGTTGAACGTCTGCTGGACCGTGGCACTGTTGTATATGTTTTTAACTCTTCTCACGTACTGTACTTGTTTAATTCATTTTTTCAAAATGGTAATTAAAACTGCTTGATTGTATACTAGTACTTAAGTATATTTCTTCTCGTTGTACTTGTACTTGTTGTATCTGTAGATAGTATGTGTAGGTAGTAGTACTTGCTCTGGTAATGACCCTTGAACGTTTAAGCACTGATCTTGTGTTGCATATTCCGCAAATCAAATTAACAACAAACTGCATATTAAATCAAAAAGAAAAATAAATGAGGCGGTTGCTTCAAACAAGAAACAACAGCATTCAAGTTGAATTAAAACTGACGTTAATTCGGGAACAAGATTTCGTAGTAGGAAATAAAAAAATAAAAACCAAGAGATACATTACAAATGTACGCAAATTAAAGGCAATTAAGAACGTAATTAAAATTGATTTAACAAGACGTATTACGTTACATTTACGATCGTGAAATCCGGTTAAGTTTAACAATCAGGGTGGCATATTTCACTGTGGAGTGGAGTAGGTATTTTCAACAATCGATGTTTAAAAATACGCAGTGGAATGTGCCGAAACACCATACCATAATACATCAAACACGTACCATATTTTACTGCTTTCTCGTAACTAGTAAACATCCTAGTACAAGACTGTTTTTTCAAACTATTTTTAGTATTGGCGCCGTTTTCGTTTCAAATGCGCATCTCCTGAGCTCCTCCGATTTGTGTTCCTTTCGTATCAAGGACGTTTTAATTTTCACTGCATCCTCCTAATACAAACGAAATAATAATAATAACAACAAGTAATAAAACAATGAGGGCAAGGTTAAGATAAGTTTCTTTTTTTATTGGCAAAACAGATAAATTAATTTATGGCAGAAACCTTCGTTATTTTTCTCTGCCTTTAAATCACCTAATTGAAGGTCTCCTCCTACATTGTATGTATACATACCTTCACGTTAATTGAAAAAAGCAGATTCTTATTTAATACGAAATCATAAGCTATAAATAAGTCTTAATGAGGACATATACTTAATAATTCACCTCAAAAATTGTTAGGTGTTTGTAATTAAATACAGGGCGTATCATGACGCACGGAGAGGGCTAAAAGGGTTCGCTGGAGGAGATCAAATCTTAATAAACTTTTAACAGAAACTCAATAACTAGAAAATTATAGCAAGTTAAAGTTAAGTCAATTAACAAGCAATCGTTACTAATAGTAGTAATAAATTACGTTTTAAATTCAAATTTGGGGTATCTAAGAGTCACTTGAACTGGATTTAGTTAAAAAAATATTAAAAAAATAGTAACGGTCCAAGAACTGCTGTTCATATTGCTGAGAGCCGCTGACTAATTAAAATAAAACTAGAAAATAAGTTGTTGTAGAAATTTACTTAAATGTCAGTTCCTTTAAGTGTCAAAGATAAGATAGTTTACCGTTAAGGCCCAATTCCTCAATCACAACTTTAAGTATCAGTTTATTCCTATAGTAACAATTATGTTCCTATGCGTTGAAATGTTTGGTCAACGTTTTGAATACCTTTAATTAATTAATGTTTTGGTTTTGATAAATTTAGAATTTATTTAATGATGTAATTGGATTTTGTAAAATAAGTTTTATTATAAAAAGATGTTTACGTGCCGCTTTTGCCTTTAATTTTTAGTTGCATACGTAACTAGGTACATCAAAATTAAAGTAACAGCAAACTATTAGCATTTACAAGAAGTATGTTTCCTTAGAAACGCGAAAACTGTTGTGTTATTTCTAATACTTCATTATTAATTTCAGCAGTAGGCAATAAGTGGGCGTAAATTTATAAGAAATTGCTGTAACTTTCTTATTATTAATTTTTGGGCAAAAGTGAATTAAGAGAAAAGTTTTACTTTGATCTCCCCTAGCCGCCCTTTTAATCTCCTCCATACATTATGAGATACCCTGTATATGAAAACTATGTTCCTTACAACTAGGGTATCCAATTTTCGGGGTAGGGATCCCGAAACTGACAATCCCGGGACTCCGAAATAAATCCCGGAATTGGTGCTCCTCCGAGAGTTTAATACTTTTGCAAAATATATGTAGTCAAATTTATTGATATTTATTAACAAATTAATAACAAATAACGCCGCACTGTGATCCCGCTCCTTATACGCGTTTGCCTAAAATACATTTTGGGAACGTCATCCTACATGATGCAAATTATTTTTATACTAAAGTAGATGGACTGAAGTTTTGTTTAATCAAATATTTTATGATTTTAAACTTTAACAATTAAGTTTCGGTTACTGGTGAAGGACCCCCACGCATATGCACCGTTAATGCTACGAAATGTAGCGTTAACTTTTACAATGTATTTTATAGTACCAAAGTGGCTACTTCTTCTACTATATAAAATTAATTTTCTGATGTTTAATATGTATTAATTAATTTTATGTAATTATTTAATTAAGCTCTTTATTAAAATTTAAAAAATAATTTTGACTTTTAACTATTAGCAGGGTTTGTCCCAGCCAATTTTTTAGCACTTACGGAAGCTAGTTTATCTGCCTATAAAATGTAATTAAATTTATACTGCACTTCGATGCATTTAATGTGAAAACGGGAAAAGTTTGAAGAAGGGTTTTCGATTGCTCTTTTCTAACGCGGAACGTAATTGTTCGTATTTTTAAACATTTATACGCAAACATATATGTTCTAATGATAAAACAAACAGTTTTTTTATGTTTTTCATTATTATAAAATTTACCCGCACTTTAACGTAACTAGGATGAGAGGTATGTTTTGATGATATTATAGTAGCAGGAGATAACGATAAAGACCGTGATAGATAATGAAGAAATTAATTAAAAGAGCAGTAAAATATAACGTAAAATTAATTGTAATAAATTACTATATACAATTTAGAAGTTAAGGCATATTAAGTTCAGAACGTGAAATAAAACAGTAGACACTATTTCAGCCATAAATCCATATAGAAACGTCATAACATTGCAAGTAATTTTAGAAATTTATGAATCTACTTAAATAGGATATAGTTTGGGAATGGAATAGAAAATTTGAAGAGGCATTTAAATTACTGGAAAAGTGTACCTACTAACTAAGTGTAAGAATAGAAATGAATGGAATATTTAACCTTCCTAGTCATTTGATTAGCCAAGAAGATGGAGCAAATTGGAGGAAGTTCAAAGAGTAATTTTAAATATTTTTAAAAGCTGTAGGTTATGATAAGGAAAACGACGAATATAAGGTAGCTATTTTCCTTAAATTTGTTGTCGAAGATGCTTTAGATATCTTCAACACTTTTGACTTGTCTGATCGTAACAGATCGTAATAGATACAAAATAGTAACAATTTATTAAAGTAATTAGTATTTTGTTGGGCCAACTCTAGCCTTAATCACTGCAGCTATTCTTTTCGGCAGAGTACTTATAATTTTATGACATTTCCTCTGCAATAATATTATTCCATTCTTTCAAAAACAGTTTTTTTTTCATTGCTTTTGATGTAATTGGATGCCTTCTAATGTTACGCTTTAGAATCCCGCACAAATGTTCTATGGGATTTAGGTCTGAGGATTGTGCAGGCCAATCCAGGAGGTTAATATTGTTTTCTTGAAACCACTTCATGGTAACTGCAAATTTGTGGCAGGGTGCATTATCTTGTTGATACAGCACTTCTTCCATATTTGTATCACCAAACATCTTGGAAAATGATTGCCGTAATGTCATTTCCAATACGATTATGTAAGTGTGGGAGTTCATTCGACCTTCATAAATAAACATTTCGCCTACACTGTCGGCTCTCATACAACCCCAGATCATTGCACTTCCTCCCCCGTGATTCACTGTTGGTACCCGCATTCCGGAAGGTATTCTTCACCGATTCTCCGCCACACGAGAAACTACACCAGAAGTTCCAAATACCTTACAATTAATTAAAAAAACGTAGATTTTAAACACACCGTATAACTTTTTACTGGCGAAGTGTAGAAGATGCAAACGAATTCAAAATTACAAATGATATAAAGCAAATATTACCTCAAAATTTGATTCGTCGGACCACACATTTTCCCAATCCTCTGTAAAGCGTTGGTACTTTACAGCCCATTCCAAACGAGACTTTTTATTTGTTTCTGTAAGCCAAAGCTTCTTTCTTGCTTTAGAGCCTTTCAAGCCAGCTTCATTAAGTCTTCTTCTGGTCGTTCTGGCACTGATCGGTCTCCCGATTTCCTTGGATAAACTGGCAGCAAACTCCGAGGAAGTTTTCCTTCGATTTTTAAGTGACTCTCGAATTAAATTTCGATCCTCATGGTCCGAAGTTATCCGTTTTCTACCTGTTCTTGTTCGGTTCGCATGTGATCCAGTATCCGCGTAACGTTTCAAGACAGATTGCACCGCACAACGCGAACGTTTAATACTTTTGCCTATTTCTGTCTGTGTGTTGCCTTGTTCGTGCAAGAACTGAATTCGTAAACGTAAATGCTCACTAAGTTCGCTCTTTTTAGGCATTTTTTTCATCAAAAAGACTATATTCAAAATTATAATGAAATAAACATAATACTGGAAAGATCATTCTTACTACAAGCGCTTATACAAGACTGACGGAACCACAATTGCGAACTATCATCTGCCACACGTTTTACGGCCGCTGTAAAGTACTGTGCATTATTTAAATTATCGTTTATTGTTGCCGACTATATATGGTAATAAAATTCCAAAGATTTCTGAGTAATATTAGAAATAAATTAGAAAATTTAGGGTGTCTAATACTTTTGGCCTAGGCTGTAGGTTTATTAGTATTTAAGTTACTAGCTTTTTCACATACTTATCTTTTCTAAATCAGTTGGCATTTTATACCAATAAAAAATGATCTTAAACGCTTTTTGGTTCCTCTACAATTACAAGATTACGTCACCAATCGGTTGGTTCGCTAACTTTAGCTATAATTTCCTTAACTTCTATATTATCGAAACATTCTTTTAATTTACATGTTGTACTTTAAGGCACTCTTCTAATTTGTTTTATTACTGGTTATGTACCTTCTTTTAATTTAATTTTATATTTTCCTATTTTTCCTAATCCACAAAATAAATTTTTGTTTTCATTAAAAAAGTTCTTTTTCTTTTCTTCCATAGAACTTAAATTTACTTCAGTGCTTGAAAATGCTTCAATTCTTTGTACAAGACCAAGCTTAATGCAATCTGATAATCTTAGCACTGGAGAACTAAAAGTATCTAGAACGAATACAGGTGTTTCCCTTTTTTCGACCGCAACTGTAGAACTCGATGATGAAGCATTAGATTTACTGGAAGATTAAAATTATTCTGCCAGGACAATTATAATCATAATATTTTTTTTCGTTTAGTTTTTGTGCTCATTTTTCATTTTTTATTGTACAACTTATTAGTATAATTTATTACATCATTAATTAATATTATTTTTCACTAGTTTTAATAATGTTGCATAGAGGATTTGTAGCTAATTATATTTCCTCAGATCTTCATTTTCTTTTTAATAAATTACTCACGTTTCGGTGATTTTTCGTTGCACACGTTAAACCTTACCTCTTTCTCATTAAAAATACAAAATTTGATTAAAAAGTATCAATAAATAACGAAGTTATAGATTTTTGACAAAATTCATTACATTTGGTGCCATAGCGCGCCGTCTGCTCACTCTTCTTGAAATTTTATTTTTTAATCGATTGAAATGAAATTTAGAAAGTGTAAATTAAATCTGTAATCTCAACTTTCTTATGTTTTCAATCTGAGTCCGAATATGCATCATTTGTTAATTTTGATTTCCATGACAACGAAAAAAACATTTTTCAAACATAATTAAATGAGCACAATATGATTTTGGGATTTTTCCGGGATTTCGAGACCCCGAATTGAAATCCCGGGATTAGATTACCTATTCACAACTCACAGTCGACATTGAAGAGTAGGCAGATTGACTATAACAAGCTGTTCCTCTATGCCAATAATTTTTTTAGTACCAAGCGTATTAAAGAATATAAACGATTTTGCAAAAGTTAATTTAAAATTATGCTTAGTTAATAGAATTTTGTTTGTTTTGTGCGCTGAACAAACTTAAATGATGGTGGATGGCCTGATCAGTAAGATATTTCCATTCAATAAACTTTGTTGCGCAAACATTTAAACTCTCCCTGTATAATAACGAACGATAATAATTAATTAACGGTCGGCTAATAGAGTAATTGAATAATCAAATAACTGATAATTACAAATATAAAACGACCAGTTAAAAAATGTACGTATTCTGACATGGAGGCCTTAAAAACTTTACGGCTTTGATAAGAACATGTGCATCTTCGGAGTTGGGTTTTATTGCATATTTGGCATTGAACTCCGCCTGAACTAATTCGGAAGCAGAACGTTGTAAACACTCGGTAAACGAATTTTTTTTTATTGGGAAATTTTTGCGTAATGAATTGTTTGGCTTGGCAAAATTTATAAAAGCGAGGTGGTTTCGGAGCTGCGTTGGTAGAATTTATTCCCAAAAGTCGTTATTTATTTTGGAAGCGGGGCAGAACCTGCCCACGACGCAAACGAAACATATTTACCAAAACATAAAATAGTAGGGAAATCAACAGGTGATTCTAGGAAATGAAAATAAATAGATATGTGTTGTTATTCTAAATCGCGTATCTAAAAATATGTATTACACTTCTCTCTCATGAAATTACGGCATGTTATAAAAATAGTACGTACGGTGTGTATAAGCGAACAGTACAATAAAAACTTACGTATTCCGATAAAAAGAACGGCGAAGCATATAGTGCGTGAAATATACATGTTGATAAAATTCGTGGACGCACCGAGAGCCCGAAGAAACTTGAAGTTAAAGGTCAACAAAAGACATAAAATTATAACGAAACTGTTCGTAATAAAAATATTTTAACATCATCTGCAGCTTAGAAAACTGTCGGAAAATAGCGTAAATATCACGCACGCGTATTCCTTTAGAGGTTTTACAAGCGCACTTACGACACCGAAAGCCTGTGAAATACTGAGTGCGGCTACAACAAATAGCCCGCATTCTAAAGATTAACATATGATTGAAAAATGGGTTGCCTCCTATCAGGCGTATTATAAGAAGTGCATCTATTTTTAGAACTCGTTAAGAATTCGTTTCCTATAACGTGCTTTGAGTACTTAGCCGGTTACTCATCATAATCGAAGATGTATCGATCAGAGGACGAAGCAATTTGCATATTGCCCAATAATGCGCTCGCATCATGAAATCTGCCAATTAAAAGTTTTTTTATCCATCACCTAAAATAGAACAAGTCGCAGAAACCAAATCAGAAAATTGCGCAATTACATTTTCTAACCGCACGCGAGTACAAATTAAGGCTGCCGTTTTGGGCCACGGAATTTATGATAAAATTTTCACAAATAAGGATCATATTAAACTAAAGTGGGTCGTATTCATAATCATCTAAAGCCGTGTCCTTGAAGACAAATCTTATGCAAGAATGCGTCATGAAATTTTTGGCGCCGTCCTGGCTGCTCTTGTTTCGAAACTAAAAAAAAAAAATAACACCTGCTTAAATTTCATTAACAAAAATAAAATGGAAGCTTTGATTACAAATGGAAGTTAATCGGAAACTCTCAAAATATGTACAGCTCTAAATCAAAGCCCCTTTCTCGTTTTTCCGTTGTCGGAATTACTTCGCCTTTTGTTTTTCTTGATAACAAATTTTTTGGCACAAATTTTTTTGTTACTTCTTTCCAATTTGTCTCTCTTTATACCGTATCTTTTACACACAGTAACAGCATTGAGTTGTATTTACTTTTTTATATTAAATTGATATTGTAGTGAATTTAGGGTTCGTTTTGATTTATTTTTAAATAAAATACACGATGAAACTAATTACTAATTTATTAACAAAACTTAATACTGATTTTGAATAATTTATTTTCACAAGCCGAGTGATTAAACAATAACTAACTTCGAACTAACTAAGTCTTATCCGTGCGCATGTATTTAAACCCGAGAGGTTTTCCGGCAGCTTCTTCCCTAGAATATTCCGTCGGCAGTTTAATCTTGAATGGGTCCAGACACTTCGGCCGCCGGCTAGGCGAGTGTATGACTAATTTGTCGCTTTAGTTCGTCACAATATTTTTTATAACCACTTAATGATTCTGTTGGATCAGTGCGAGTCACCATCAGGGTGCCAGATTTCTTTTGGTTTTAGTGAGGGGGTGAATAAGAATTCATATGCACTTAGGTAACAATTGGGCCCATTGTACTACCCCCATATTCAGCAGTGTTTGACTGTCAGCGTTTTTCCAGCCATCCCACCCTTTCGATGAAGTCAAGAACGTCCGACGGAGAGGCACTGCGAATTCCAGCCATGTCAGGCCAAAACTCTCCTAACATCGAACCTCTGATCCAGGCGGGTGCAGAACAATCACAGAGGATATTCTCAGCTGTTTCTTCCTCTAAGTTACAATCTCTACAAATTGTGCTGTCTGTTAAAAACCAATGCGATGCATACGATGTTTAGTTTGCAATATCCTGAAAGTATTCCTACAAGTAGACGTAGTCTTCTTCTAGGTAGTTGCATAACGAATCATGTCTGTTTCAGCGAGGGGGCCGTTATAGCCTTGTTGCCCATCTGTCAATAAGTCGGTTCGGGGCCCCAAAAGGGCCGCCCAGAATCCTGTCTAGCCAGTTCGTTGCCAAATGTTCCAACGTGTCCTTTAACCCAAACGAGTTGCAGGGTGTTGTATTTGACCACTTGTTCTAGTGTGCCGTGAGATTGGAGTGTTATTTTGTTATTTCTGAGGATATTTTGTTACTGTTTAGCGCCAAGAGTGCCGCCCTGTTATCGCTAGCTATCCTAACGATTTTATTGTGAACACCCCGATCCAGAATTGGTCTTGCATTTCTATAATGGCAACTAGCTCTGCTTGAAAAACATTTGCCAGTTGGCCAAGTGCTAAGCTCATATGAAAGTCCAGGTCATCGGAGAAAATTCCTGCGCCTGTTCCTTCCAAAGTCTTAGATCCATCAGTGAAAATAGATATCGGGTCTGGGTGCCTCTTCAGCATTCAAGAGAACGCTGAAGTGCTTCTTGAATATATATGTAGGTGCGAGGGAGTCGACCACCGCCCCAAAAAGAAGTTTCTTATAGAGCCTCCTCCAGGATGAGATAGTGTCTACCTCCGAGACCTTTACTAATCCATACCTTTTTTTGCCAAAAGGTCCAAAGGGCCGATCCCAGTGCCATCTCATCCACATATATGTTCAATAGAGGGACGCCAGGGATGGCCTCTAAGGTGGCGGTAGGGGTGGATTTCAGCGCAACGGTAGCACCCATGTAAACTAGCCTCTGTACGTGCGAAAGCTCCAAAGCTGTTATCGATAGTCGGGCTCTGGGCCACCAGACCAACATTCCATAGCAAAGCATGGACCTAATTACGGCAGTGTACAGACATAGGGCGGCTTTTGATGATAGTCCTCAAATTCCGCCCATTGCACGGCGACGCTGCCAAAAAGCGACGCATGCCTTTGCTACTTTTGCATTAACATGTTTTCCCCAATTCAGTTTCCAGTCAAAAATGACTCCCAGATATCTGATTTCATCTGAAAAGGTTAGTTTGGAAAAGTTTGGGGACTCTATGGATCTCAACTTTTCTCTTTTTTGTGAACAGAGTCATTTCCATCTTCGAGGGATTTGCTGGAATTTGCTGGAACATTCGCTACTTCTTCCACGCTATTCTCGAAAGAGTATATTTCCTATATAAACTAGCAGCGTAATTTCTGTCGACGCCTCTCCATACGTTCTTACTTTACTTATTGCAGTAATTATCAGACGAATTCTATGTGCGCCTCGAATTTTAGCTTATTATCTAAAACGACTTCAAGATATTTCAGCTTGTTTGAGTTCTTTTGCAGTTTAGTCATCGATTTTCAGTTCCAGTTTGCGACATGTTTTCTTTCCTTTTAACGTAATCGCTTCTATTTCATCCACCATAAGTTTTAGTTTGTAATTTTTTATTCGATTTCTATTTCGATCACAGAATACTTCTATGTTATTCGTCACCAATCTCCTCTTTTGCTTTTAGGTAGGTAGAATTTTATCTTATTCCATTTCAGGAGAAGCTTTTCTTCTTTGTGGTTTTATAGCTACAATGGACTTTGATTTCCCTTAAGAGATCCTCCGACTCTTGCCGCGCATCTCACGCTTTGTACGTACACCTCTTATTCCTACTGTTTATAGTGCTCTTTTTCAATCTTCCAAATTAGACGTTATTGCCCTCAAGGTTACTAAAGCTAAAGGTTGCCTAAGTTTGTCTACTTGCTAAGTTGGATGTAGTTTATGGGCGCGGGGAATACTTGAGGTAAATTGTAACGTCACTGATGCACAACGCTGCGAGGTTTTCATCTAAAACATTATAATTTGTTATAATTTAGAATTTTTACAGGTTCGCTATCATATTTATAGTTAATTTAAGAATTAGGATTTTTCGAATTTTTAAAATCATAAGGTTTTAAATCGTTTTCGACCGAAAACTAAAATAAAATTGATACAGGGTTGTTTTTTAATGTTTTTTCTAGGACAAAAAAAATAATTTTTAATTTTAAAAAAGTTTTAACTAAAATTCTACCTTTTGCAGAGAGAAATAAATAAATAATTGGACTGGCGTGGACCAGTGACGCAATAGAAATGTGCGGATTCCTGAAAACTTAGATTACTTTTATACTTTAGTAACCTTGATTGGCCTTACATGTTGTTAGGCAACCATACCTACACATTCAGAACATTCATATAAAACGATAAGGTGAAAATGGCTCAGGGCGTCCGTAATTATTCTACATTGTCAAATGTCATTAAGCATTTGTCACTAAAAATTTGTTAAATTTAAAATATAATCAAAAAATATTAACGCAGACAACAAAAATAAAATTTATTTAAAAACATGAAGTAATTTTGATTAATAACTGAACTTATCTTTTCAGATGAAGTCAAATATCTGAGAGTCATTTTTGACCGGAAACTGAATTGGGGCAAACATGTTAATGTAAAAGTAGCAGAGGTGTGCGTCACTTTTTGGCAGTGTCGCCGTGCCCTTAAAGTTCCAGTATCCCTCGCTCTTTGCACAACAGAGAGAAATGTGGCACTGGTTGGCAAATGTCGGTTTGGAAAATACTGTACATACAAACGCCTTGCCGCTAATGCATTTTACAAACTTTCACCGTACACTAGAATCACGTCAACAATCTCACTATTTGTAAATTCTGCCATTTCTTTCAGTAAATTTCCGTGCAACCGCCTCAACGTACACCTTCAAACTACCCGGTCCGGCCGGCGATCAGTAACAATAAATTACATCACTCATATTTTTCTTAAACATCATAAACTTAAACCAGAGACGTTCAAACGGTTTACTCGATCGACAAAATTATTTATTTTCTCGAAAATTTATTAACACTTTGTTCAACAAAAAATGGTTCATTCTATTCATTTACATGCAGTTTCATTGTTTAATTTATTTTTATGAAGTTACGAAACACCCTGTATTTCTTTTTGTCGCACTTATACTTATTGTATTCATAAGTAGTACATGGCACAGCTCTGCTTTACAACGCCAGGTACAATTGTGAATTTTATTGGATATTATTATGGGTACTGAGAATCGAATGCAAAATGTACTCGTACATGTATATGTATTTATTTGAATCATATGAAAGGTACTTGTACTTAAATATATTTGTTCTTGTTGTACTTGTATTTGTTGTATTTATATGTAGTAATTGCCATCAATTTAGTAAAATAATAATAAATTTGAAACCGTTTTTAGGAATATGTTCTATTTTTATAACATTTACTAAACAAAGCGCTAAAGAGCTAATCATCTATCATTAAAAAAGGCTTATTATGAAATAAATAAGTTACATACTTGTGTATATTACGCAACACGAATTTGTGTTGTCTGAATATTTTTACGTCTGCAGTAGTAATTATATGTATGTATTTCATAATTTTTTTTACACTTTGTTGCGTGTATAACACTAATAAATAATACATTAAGCACAATCTTAATGTCTATAGTATAATTTTTATTTCAATGTTTATTTACGTAATGTTCCGTTTCATTTTTATGAAGTTGCTAGAATAAAGGCTCTTGACGTAATGAATTAACTTTATTTTTGATAAACTTGAGTCTATTTTTTAGTTTTGATATTTGGAAAGTTGTAATTTCTTAGAAAAACATTATTTTATAATAAATATTGTAATAAGCCTAAATGGAGAAACCTTGAATTGAGCTTTTTAATTTTACTAAATTATTTTTTATGTGTTTTACTCTTTGCTTATCACTTATCACCATATTCATAAAACACTGTTATACAAAGTAAACATTATTTCCGGATAAACATTATGCAAGTTATATTTTTAGATAATTTCGCCAACCATTGAAATAAATAAATAAATATTTGCAAAACAATAAAGCATTTCTTTGATTTATATGAAATCAATTCGGCAAACTTCCTTTTTCCTTTTTAAACGAGACGGTAAATTTCACTCCTATTTTATTTTAAAGAAATTGATTTCCGTTATTTCTGTAATTATATTAATAAATACAAGTGAAAGTGAATATATTTTATAATAGTATATTTTGTTTAAAGTTAGTATTCGTTCGCAAATTGCTTGTAATTTAAAGCTGGAGCTAAAACTGTCGCACAGGCATTACGTTTGTTTATTAATAAAGTGATCTTTGTATTCGTAACCTGAGCGTTTAGATATCAGCTTTCGCTTAAATGGCAAAGGCAAAACATATCTCTCATACCGAGGGTGTGTAATTGTAGTAATTGTAAATATAAGTTAAATTTATCTTTAAAAAATCTGAAAAATCATCAAAAATCAGTATTTTTATTTGTCTTCTTCACGTAAAATTGTGTAATCCACCGGCAGTCATGGGGAAGACACCGCCAATGAATTGTATTTAATAGAGGTCCATAAAATTACACTGAAAGACTGAAAAAAGAAATAATCTTGGCCTATAAGGTTTAATCATTTTTGTTTAGTAAATTATAAACACTAACAATTAGTAACAACTATCAAAATTAGTATTAAGATATAACGCACATACAAATTATGCGCTTGATCTCTCGCAATCAGTTTACAGACCATAAAAACTAACCAATCCGTAATGTTTAAAGAAAAAATTATCTTTATTTCTTGTTTTCCCGAGTTTAATTAATTTTTAAACGTATTTTTAGCGTCTTGCAACATTACAATTACTCGTACTTGTTGAAAATGACTCATAAGAAGAAGATAAAAAATCATTCATGAAAATAGAATGAGTACCTCATCTAAAATGACAGCCGAGTGTTTCTCCTCAAGAGAATATAAATATTTCGGTGAGGTAGCGTTTGATAGCGTTATCGAAAATTTGAAAAGGACGTATTTAATTTGATAAGGCAATGTTGATAAATTAACAGATTCTTTGCTGCTTAAAATATTATCAAGAACTTGATAATAAGAATACGAAAAATCAAGCATTTTAAATCTGAAAAATACTTAGTTTTGAAATAATAATATTCGCAGCAAAATAAACCTGAAAATTATGTACTGTATCTAGATAGAAAGAAGTATAATTTTAACGTTTTAATATTTAAAGTGAAATCTTTATGAAATTTGTAATTCATGTCCTGCCACTTTCCTATAATACGAATGATTTTAGTCCTGGGAGGACCTGTTAATTTTAAGCACTGTAGTGCCGTCTATCCTGCGGTACGAATATTTAGCAGCAGGCAACTAGGATATTAAAAGTTAGAAGTATAGCTTTAGTATCATAGATGGCCACGAATTCTATTTCCCGTTTAGCAATTTGCCGATAATTCCAAGTTAGTTCTCTAAACCTTCATTTTATTTGGAGTAAAAGTCTTATTAAGAGTTGGCGCTTTGGTCGGAGGAAAAAATCGAACCATTTCGACTGTCTTGTGAAAATTCCCTTTTCCGGCGTTGGCAATACTGATTATTAGTCCATTTGCTAATTAATGTTCCCCGTTGTCATGGTTACCGCGTTAAATGTTGCATCTGAATTTGAATTTTAAATATTTTATGTCACTTTGAAAAATATTCATAAATATATTGCATTCTTATCACTCCAAACGCTCAATTTTACCAATTTATGTGCTCGTTCATAGCATAATTTCTCAGAATGAAGATAGCAACAGGTCACTCTAATGTGGCTCCCTCTTTGGCAGAGAAAAATAGCTCTGAACTAGTGAGGAATTTTTTCAAATCTTTAGGGATTAAGGAATCTTTCTTAATGGGGTTTTGAAATTTTACTTCGCGAAAAAAACTGATAGACGCTAGAGAAATCAAAGTTGTTCTTTTATGTAGAAGGAAACGTACTTATAAGTTTTGATAAAACAGCATCGATTATAAGCAAAGTTTCAAGCGATAATCATCTCTGGATGGTAACAGAAAAATAACTTGCGTTGTTGTAAGACATTCAGCAACACGATTTGTTAAAACGTGCCGAAAGTTTGGTTCAATAGCTATTTCGCGCGTTCCGACAGATTAATAAGAAAATTGTTCATCAGTAAAGGACGAAATGAATTGTATTTATGTGAGATATCGTACAGCGCCACCTATTGTAGTTTTTTTTAATAATCTTTGTTTCGTCACTGTTTGTTTTATATGATTTTTTTTTTAATTTATGAATCTAATAAATTGTGGTATAAAATCAATTGTCTTTTTTTTTTTTTTTTAGTCTCAACGACTAACGCGAAGCAGCAACAAGACCAACAGTAGCAGCACCACCACCAGCAGCAGCCCTGAGGAAGTTCTTCTGCAACGAAGAACGAAACGTCGGCAGTAAAGAAATCCGAGACACGCGGTTCCAACCGGAAGCCAAGAATTCATCAATTGTCCTTTGTTTTTATTTTTATTTAAATTTCATTATTTCGTATTTTTTAAAGATTCTATTATTTCGTTGCTTTCTCATCGTCCTGTTAAATTGTGTCCTAAAATCGATTGTATTATTATTAGTTTCCTTTTCCTTTGTTTTTACGGAGAAGGTGGTTCCTTAGCTATTTCCCGTGAGGCGGAAGATCAATAAGAAAATGTCACTTGTCATCAGCAAAGGATGAAATGAATCGTACTTGTGTAAGACATTGAACAGCGCCATCTATTGAAGCCCTTTTTTTAATAATCTGTCGGCCATGTGGAAGGCAAATAATTCTTTGTTTTGCCATTGTTTGATTCATATCGTTTCTTTTTTTAAATTTACGACTCTACTGAAATGTGATCTAAAATGGATTGTCTTTTGTTTTTAAACTTTTAAATATATTATTTATTGTTATTTATATCTTTTCAATTTAGTTCATTTGTTTTTTTTTTGTTTTGTCACTTTCTTTCCAAATAGTTTTCTTTTCTTTTTTAATGTATTAATATACTGAATTGTGCTCTCAAATCGCTCTTTTCTTTTTATTATTACTTAAATTTTATTACTTCGTATTTAAAAAAAAATTCTATTATTTCTTTTACTTTCTCATTAAAGCCCAATTAAAGTGTGCTGTAAAATCGATTGTCTTCTGTTTTTATCGCTATTACAATAAGTTTCTTTTTCGTTTGTTTTTCAGCTTCTGCTGACGAGGCCCCAAACAGGGCCGAAACAGCTGTACAGAAGATGCTTGAATCAAATGTTGAATCAAAATGTTGCAATCAAAACTGATTTGCGAAAACTTTCAATATGCTTTGACAGCACGCTTGGTCACCTTGCATGGGATGACTTATTAAGTAGCAAATTGGCTGCAATTTGCCATTCCTAATGTAAAGTTGTACCAAAAAGTGATCGCAGGATGTCGCGATTCAAACAATTCACATTATTTAATGTTATAATTTTATTTAAATTTTATTCATTTGTTTTCTTTGTTTTGTCACCTTTCTTTCCAATTAGTTCCCCTTTTTTAAATGCTTCATTGAGCTCTAAAATCGATTGTCTTCTGTTTTTATTATCATTTAAATTTTATTATTTTGTATATTTTCAAAATTCTATTATTTTCTTTATCATCGTCCTATCAAAATAATTAATCCATTAAATTGTGTCATAAAATCGATTGTCTTTTGTTTTTATTATAATTTTTTTTCGTTTTCTTTGTTTTTATTATATTTTATTCGTTTTCTTTAACGAAAATTAATTAAAATTGTGTAACTGGCAGTAATACTGCCAGTTACACAATTTTAATTAATTTTCATAATTTTCATCTGGCAAGAAAACTTGATTTTATAGTTTTCTTTAACGTTATCTATTTTAAAGAATTTTTTAAGTTTCTTTTTTAGTTTATTCCTGAATGTGGTAACAATGTAACAACTCTTAAGGCATTTTTGCTTTTTGCGCGTTGGCAACACTGCTTAAACTAAAAACGAGATTAGCCGGATAAAAGATATTGTTCTCGAAAACAAAAAAAAAACAAATGAGATATCAACGAAGACTGAAGCTGAAAACAAATGAAAAACCGATGATTTCCAGAGCGAACCTTTTGAAAATCAAATTTTCGTTTATTTCTTTGTATTTCATTTTTTTGGATTTCTTTTTGATGCAAAAAAATCGCCTTTGAAAATCAAATAAGCCTTTGAAAATCAAATCGCCTTTGAAAATCAAATGAAAAATCGTCGCGGAGCTTTTGAAAACCAAGTAAACGTTTTGTTTCTTTTCATTGAATTATTTTTTTGTATTTTCGTTTTAAAATTAACACGAAGTTTCTTTTTGTTTTCAGTTGAATTTGGTTTTCTTTTTCGCTTTTTCGCCTTTCCATGCTTTTCGTTTCATTTCTTTCTTTGTCAAACAGTTTAAGAATTCTTCTTTTGTTTTCTCGTCAGTCTTGATTTTCGAACAATCCACCTTTTGTTTCTCGTTCATCTTCTTTTTATTATTCGAGTTTCCTTTGGATCCTTATAATCAGTCCTCGTATTGACCACAACAACGCTCCGAAATGTCCGAAGTCTGCTTGTAATCCAATTAATTTTGCATATTACACATAGATTATTCTTTTGTATTTTCTTTTTCTTTCTATTGGCCATTTCATTATCTCACACTTTCCCAGAGAATTAATTGTTGGTCTTCTTTTGTTTTAGAAAATAAAATAAACGTTTCTGTAACGCGGATTAAAAAATAAAAGATTTTCCGAACAAGAAATTAAAAGATTGATTAAAACTGGATCACATCGATTTCAATTTTCTTACCTATTCTATATGTTGCATATCATTACGTTTACAATATCATATTATCAAATTAAATCAAATCAATTTATTGTCTTGTTACCAGCTGTGAATATAGACATAATACATATCATAGTACAACAAAATTAAAATATAAAAATTAAAGAAACAAATATAAACAACTCAACAAGTAAAATTAAATGTTATGTATTCATTTATCAAATAAAATGCCCGACTTAGAAGAAAATTTTTCAATTTAAATCTGAATTTTTTTACGTTGGAAATTTTACAAAATATTAGAAAGAATCTTGCTCATATAGAGTGGAGATTGCATCACGTATGCAGTGTGAGGAAGCGGTAAGTATAGAGAATCATTATTTCTAGTAAAGTAATTCTGGACGTCAAAATTTCTTTTAAATCATTTTTATTTTTCTGCACAATGGTTAAGATTTCTAATAAAAAGAGTAGAAACAGTTAAGATTTTTAAATTAATAAACAATGGACGACAGTGAGCATTATGTTCTGCTCCACAAATGAAGCACTAAAGCCCTAAAAACTAATTAGTTTAGAATCGAATACTGAGTGATATACTTGTAACGCTGCTGTAAGATCGAGATTAGAAAAAAATAGTGCGAAGTAGGAAACAGTCCTTAGCTAATTTCATTGTTAAATCTTGTATATGATGAGTCCATTTGAAATCCTTATCGAAAATAATTCCTAAGAATTTATGCGCAGAAATTTGATTTACAAAGCTATTATTTACACCTATATGGTAATTGAGGGTTCGCTGTTCCTAAACAGAATTAATCTAGTGTTGTCAACATTCAACTTAAAAAAATTACTATTGAACCATATTTTAAAAGATGTTTAAATCTTTTATTTGACATGTTAAGTCATGGTTTTCTATGGCTGACCAACTAAAAGAGGGATCGCCAGCAAAAAGCGTGACATGACCCGATAATTTTATAGTTGTAATGTTGTAATACATTTATATAAAGTAAGAACAAAAGCGGTCCTAGTACTGAACCCTGCGGAATTCCGTTATTAACATTTAGTAAGTCTGATTTTGCCTTTTTTGAGCGTAGAACCAATCGTTGACTACACCTCTAAATCCATAGTTATGTAATTTTATGTATGTAATAGTTTTTAATTTAGAATACTATGATGCACACAGTCGAATGCTTTTGCTACAGGGGATCTCTTGTTTAAATTTTCGAAAATAAATGATAAACAGTTATATATAGCATCACTAGTATTCGTTTTTGATTTAAAACCAAATTGCAGTGGAGATAGTATATTGTGTGTTGTAAAAAATGACGTTATTGACGTTAATGACGATTATTTTAGAAAATATGGAAGTAAGCGCTATAGGTCTAAAATTTATAAAACTATGTCAACCTTTATAGAATGGTACTACGCGAACACGTTTTAGGAATGAAGGAAAAGTACCAGTTTGAAAACTTTCATTAACTAAATTTGTAAATATTTGTAAAACCGAAAAACGGACGGATTGAATAATCTTTAAACTTATTTCGTCAATGCCACTAGAATTTGATTTTTTGAGTAACTTTATTGTCTCGATGATTTGGGATATACCGATTGGTGCAAAAAAGAAAGTGTTGTTATTAAAAGAATTTTTCATATATTGAGAAGGATTGACTGTTTGGAATATGTCACTTTTTATTTTGTCAACTACAGAACAAAAATATCTACATATTTAATGTATTTACAGCTCCAAGAGGGTCTTCGATTATATGGGCAGGTACATCAGTGATAGTATTTATATTACAAGATTTTTTACTACCTTGTACTTCGTTTATAACATTCCAAGATTCACGCTGCACATTATTTGAAAATATTAATCGATTTTCAAAAGACAAACGTTTTGCTTCATTTATATATACTACACAATAGAATTCTTTTAAATAGTACAAGAACCTTATGTTTTTTATAGAAGTGCGTAATCCTTTAGTTAACCATGTTTTATTCTTACCAACTGAAACTTTTTTCAACGAGAATGTCTTATTAAAAATATTTACGAATACGTTAAAGAATGAATCGAATTTATCATCACAAACGCCTACAAGCACCGTATCCGAATTTAGGTTCTGCAAGGCTGTAAAATTCTTTTTAGAATATATTCTTCTCGATTCTGTTTTAGTTGTGGAATTCTTGCAGCAAAAGTTCAGTAATTTATAGAAAATATAATTGTGATCAGATAAACCGCTCTCATCAGATATTATGTCAATATGTTCAAAAGAAAAATTAGTCAATTAATGTAGCCGAATAATGTAGTTATTCTAGTTGGTTCAGATACCTGCATACGTAAACCAAAAACTTTCCAAAATATTGAGCAAACAGTGAACATTGTCATTATTTTATTTAAAATTTAAATTGAAATCACCTGTTCAAATTATCTCATCAGTCGTTGAGAAACTTTGCAATAATCCTACTAAGTCAGTTAAAAATATTTTTATACAACTAGAAGAACTTCTGTAAATACACAACACATACAATTTAAAATCTATAAAATGTACAGCAGATAGTTCGATCGTAAGTTCCGATGAGTATTGCTTTTTTAGATTCCATTCAGATGCATTTATATCATCTAAAGTAAAATTGCTGATCCTCCAGTTTTTTTAGATTCTCTGTTAAAAGTAGTAAAGTAAAATTGACTCTCCTGCTGTAAGCCAGTGCTAAACACAACGGGAGGAAGGTGTAACAAATCTAAAGTGGCATAAAATTCATCGGGTTTATTCCGAAGACATTGAGTGTTCAATAAAAATACAGAAGAACTAGAATTGACGTGGTTCGAGTTGCTTTCTGCATCACAAATGTCGTTGGCTTTCAACGAAAATTTATTTCCTAAGAAACCTGATTGATGTGTATTAATATAATATATAATTATAACCAGTCATCGGACATTTCGAACCATTGCCATGGTTACGCAATACGAGGGCCAATGAAAAGTGTCTATTCGTTGCGTACTCATGGCAAGGCTCCGAAATATCCGAAGTCTGATCATGACGTTATAATTCGTTACTTTTAAAGTTTAATTACATTAATTAATTAATTATGTCTTAAATAAAAAAATAACTTTTGTCTTACTTTCCGTTTACATAAAAACTGAGTGCAAAATGTACTTTTATTGTTTAATTAATTTCGTACGTATAATAAATCGTATACGTTTTGAAATAACACTAATTATATTGTTTATGCATAATACATTTATAAATTGATTACAAGAATGTAATCACCAGGAAATCACTAATTAGATTTTCTAAAAATAACGAACGAGTAGGTGATATACTCGTTCAAGTCTGCGAGAACTTGCTGTAACATTATGTAAATATTTCCAATCGAAAACTTATCTTATTACACAAATGGAGTTTTAAACAACAACACTTTGATAAACGAAGTCTTTCCCTCTTATTAAAGATAATATCATAATATAATAAGTTTCCATCACCTTTAACAAAAATATCATCTACTTACAGTACTTATTATAAAGTTACGATTTTATGAGAAATAACATGTGTACAAAAAGTTTTCTCATCTAGCGTGTTGCTCTCATTTTGCGCATATTTACGTATGTTCCGTACTTGATCAGTAAAAGCCAAATTGACATTTAAACTTGACATAACGTCAACAGAAAATCATAACCAATATTTACGATTTACATTGAAAATAACGTTGAACGTGAATTCACAACAGATGTTGAAAATGGCCTCCGTCTTCTTCGATGCATTTTCTAACTCTTCTGCGACATCCATTAATAACATTTTGCAAAATGTGGGGAGAATTGTTTATTTCATCACACTTTTCGTTGGGTAAGTTCCTGTATATCATTTACGGGAGTTTTAAAAATGGATTTTTTCAAGTAGGGCTAAACAAAGAAAGCCAAAGGAGTTAGATCGCAAGATCGCGGAGGCCATATGTTTGCCATATTTCTGCCAATTATCCGATCTCCAAAAAACTCTTGAAGGAAATTTAAAGAATCTCCAGCAGCATGGGCCGTTGCACCATTCAAATTGCATCTCGTTATCATGCAGTTGATTAATAAATGGATGCAAAATCTCTTCCCGATATCTAAGTGCTGTTAGTGTGCCATTAAAAAATATTGGCCCTATCGACCTTCTCCGACTTAAACCTATCCAAACATCAATTTTTTGTGGATGGAGTGGAGCTTCAGTGAAAATATGAGGATTTTCTATACTCCAGATCCTCATATTTTGGGAATTAATGTATTCTGTTAAATGGAACTAGGCCTCATCAGAAAAGAGAGTTTTGTCCAACAAATCGCCATTGTCAATATTGTTAAAAACCAACGACAATATCTTCGTCTTGGTTCAAAATCTACTGGAAGCAATTCATGCATGGCAGTCAAACATAATGGAAAGCAGTTTTCTAGTCACACTGCCAGTTTCTCTGAATAGTCCCACATAGTTCTGAAGTTGATTAACAAATTTGTGGTACAGAAATACAGTTTCTGGAAAATTTTCCTGAAATTCTGCAATACAATCAGGAATAGAATAGGTCCATTCGCCATTGATTTTTTGGGCGTTTCGAAAGTAGGATTCAACCATAAAAGATTTGTCTACCAATGTGGAAACCATTGTAAAATTCCATCAATAAAACATTTATATAAGTTATATTTGTTTACATGTCGGTTTAGGGTACGGATCAAGTAAGGAACATACGTGAACATGCGAAAAAAATGAGAGCAACGCACTATATGGGAAAACTTTTTGTACACTTGTTATAATTGGAAAAGTATAAATTTTTTGCTATTTATTATTACTTTTGTTAAATTACATATAATTTAATAAAAGTAATGTCTGCCCCTGGAAACATATTCTTTTAATTTTGAATATAATACACATAGGTACTTATATTAATTCAAACCACTAAAATATTAGATGTTTATTTAATTTGCAAGGTGAAACCTATTATAATTAATTTCATCTCGTTTTTAAAACAGATGCGCCAAATTAAAATTTCCCTAGCAACAAAAAAATATTTTATTAATAGCAGCGCTGTTAAAGCGATGTTAATTAAAAATGCGTAATATAAATAAAACATGGAATCGTACATACATCGAGCAGCGTTCGGTTTAAATATTAATTTATGTAACAGCTAATCAATATTCTCCTCTGTAATCCATTAATTTCAGCTCTGAAATAATTTACATTCTTACCATATGCAGAGAGGCACTGCTGATACATATTTATGAACGTTTATACGGGAAAACAATCGATAAGCTTTTAGGTTTATTTACCCCCGAAAACATATTTATTATTTTGCTCGATCGTTTAATACAAATCACTAAAATTATACATGGAAATATTAAAACTAAAAGTACTTAGATAGTTTGCATGAAATATACAAAATATAAAACTACTATAAAATATAAATCAAATGATTTTATTTATAATACTGTTCTTTTATGATCACGTGCGCAGTACTTTCTTCTTTCTTGTTTTATCTTCCTTTAAGTACCATGAAGCGTTATGACCTTATAAGTATTCCCAATAGTTTTTTTTGGGTTCTGTTTTAAGTCTCCGATGGAGTCGTATCTAACAGTACCTATAGCAAAATAGTCTATTCGCAGAATTCGTTTAGAAACGTTCCTTTTTGTAAACTACAGACATCTTTGTTTTTTTACTACTACTAGACAAGGAAAAAGTAATCAAAAATAACCAAAAAATAGACAGAGTATGAAAAATCTCCTCATTTAGGCAACTGTAAAAGAACTTCTGCAGAATTTTTGTGAAAGAAATTCTTTAACAAGAGTAGATTTGAGTTTTTGGAAGCCATTTAAATACATATTAGATAGAGAAATATTTTGTATTTATTTTATTATTATTATTTGTTAAAAACAATGTACATTACTTTATAAACTTCCAGAACTCGAATAGAAATTAATTACTTGCAAACATTTAATTCAAATTTCTGTTTTACTTAGAAAATGCCGAAGAAGAAGTCTCGCTATCACCAACAACAGAGACTTGGTTTCGCGAGAAGTTCAACTAAGTCTTCAGTGATGTGGAGAACTTCTGGGGCTGCAATCTCAAGACTCCAGAATTGACCTCTGAGCCCCTTTGTCTTGAGAAACAGTCTCAACACTTCAAAGAACCATTCCGGACTGATGACGCAACACAGGGAAGCTATTCTTCAGCGTCAGTAGACAGCATCAGGGACAAGCCTAGAGAGTACTTCTTCAAAAAGAACGGCGGAAGGCGCCGTATAGTTGTAAAATTGAAAATCAAACAAAAATAACACTTTACATAGAAGCCGTACGACTGAGTGTATTCAAAATGTAATCAAATAATTAGAATCAGATGAGAATGTCTAATTTATTTGAAACTTTAAATTTTTAAATTCATTCATTTAAAGGTTTTACATTCTTTTTTAATTTAAGGTTACACAGTTTTTGCCTATTTATTTTGCTATAAAAGGGAGAAATCCTGTGTGATTTTTGAAATCATGCTCAACTCTTCAAGCTGAACAGATCAGCAGTGAGTTGTGAAAGAAGTAAGATTTATTGTTTAATAATAATCTTGTCTTTATCGTGTTACGCTCGCAGAGAGCTTTCATTTGAGTGATCGTATAACGTGCTTATATTTGAAAGGAAGGGTTTCGATCGTAGAAGACGGCAATATTTAATTCCAAGATGGTGCCCGGATGACGATCGACTTGGATTCGTCGTTACGTTTCATTTGATGTTTAACACGACGTGCTTATCTTTGAAACGAACGTTTTCGATCAAATTTGAAAGAAAAAGTTTTTTAAACCCTCTTCTTTGACCTTGAAATTTTGTTTGATCTTGACCTTTAACTTTATAATTTTTAAATTTTTAATTTTCTTGCCTTGGGTTGACCTTTCCGAACCATAGCTCTCTAAATCTTAATTTTTTCTATTTTTCGCCCCTTTTTGGGTTGACCTTGACCTTTGACTTTCAAAAAAAAATCCATTTTTTTTTTTAATTTTCCCCATATTTTACAAGTTTTGTCGTGGGTTGACCTGACCTTTTACATTTTAAAAACTTTGCTCTTGAAATCCTATTTTTTTTATTTCCGTCATTCTTTAAAATTTTTTACAGTTTTTTGGCTTTTAATTTTTCGTAATTTTTTGGGTTGACGTTGACCTTTGACCTTTTCAAAAATTTCGTAACAAAATTCTTATTTTTACTTTTCCTATTTTTTCCCCTTGGATTAAGTTGACCTTGGACTCCGACCTTTTCAAACCTTTACTCGTGAAATTCAATTTTTTAATATTCCGTACTTTTTACAATTTTCTTAGCTTGCCTATTAACATTTCCGATTCCAATTTTCTTGAGTTTTACCTCATTCTTTGCAATTTATTTTGGCTTGAGCTTGCCTATTGATATTTTCGAACCTCGTTTCACGAAGCTTCAATTTTTTTCTATTTTTCTCCATTTTTTGCAATTTTTTGCCCTTTTTAGGATTGACTTTCGAACCCTTACCCTTGAAATTCTAATTTTTCTCTTTAAGTTTCCCCATTTTTTGGGTTGGCCGTAAACTTTCCACTTTTCGAACCCCTGCTCTCGAAACTGTACATTTTTCACATTTCTTTCCATTTCTTTCTCTATTTTCTCTATTTCTTTGGGTTGACCTTTGGTCCGAGGACAAAGAAGACGTTGAATTTTTGACGATTTAGAGTCATTTGTTAAGAATTTGAAGAAAACGCTGCGCGCTATGAGGACCGCTCGCCGTTGGGGGACTCGCAGCAGCCAAAATCTTGTGTCTATTGTGTTAGACTCGTTGAAAGCTTTAATTTGAGTGATTATCTTTGAAAGGAAGCTTTTCGATCGTAGAAGGCAGCCACATTTGATTCCAAGATGACGTCCGGCCGACGCGACGGTCGACTTGGATTCGTCCTGACTTTCCATTTGACGTGCAACCCGACGTGTTATCTTTGAAAAAAATGTTTTCGATCAATTTTGGAAAAACAAGTTTTTTTTAACTTCTACCTTGAGCTGACCTTGAAATTTTGTTTGAGCTTGACCTTTAACTTTGTATTTTTAATTTTCTTGCCTTAGGTTGACCTTTGACCTTTCCGAACCTTCGTTCTCTAAATCCCAGTTTTTTTCTTTTTTTCGCCCTTTCTTGGGTTGACTTTGTCTTTCTACTTTCAAAAAAAAATTCAATTTTCTTTTTAATTTTGCCCTTTTTAGGGTAACCATTTTTTTCTTGAAATTCTATTTTTTTTAAGTTTCCTCATCATTTCTTTGGTTGACCGTGACCTTTAACCTTTTCAAACCCTTGCTTTCGACGTTGTCCATTATTTAAAGTTTTTTCCATGTTTATTTTCATTTCTTGGGTTGACCTTGATCTTTGACTTTTCGCATCTTTGCTATCGTAATTGTAAATATTAAAAAAAAATTCTCTATTTTTTTCCATTTCTTTGGGTTTGCCTTAATCTTTGACCTTTTCAAAACTTTGCTCTTGAAATTCAAATTTTTTTAATATTCCCTATTTTTTTACAATTTTCTTGGCTTGACCTTTCACATTTTCGAACTTCGATTCAGTAAATTCCAACCAGAGATTTGATTTTACTCCAGTGGAGCCTTAAGGTTTTTGGGTAACAAGTAATTTTCACTCTTCTCTCTCTTAATTAAATTCTCAAATTCCTCTTAGTTACTGACATGACGATTTATAAGACACCATAGAAATTTATCTAAAAATGTGTTTGGTAAGATTCTCCGGTATTGGTCGATGTGAAATTTCTAAATTAAAAAGAAAGAAATAAAACGTATAAACTTTTGATTCCTGATTGAATCGCAAATGTCGACGTCTACGTCTGGATTTGCATCGTAGATTTTAAGATGGGCGTGTAAATCAAACACAACGTGGAATAAGACGAAGGCGAAGAATAACGCGCAGAGAAATAAGATTAATAAAATAACGGATATGGATGTGAACAGCTGTTCAAATCTGGGAACCGCAATGCACTGAGACAGATGCGCCACTTAATTTACCGTTGTGTAGTTAGGCAAGGGCTCGATAGATCCACATTGCTAAATTTGAATTATTACCGCCGCATTGCGGTGCTGACGGACTAATTAAATATTCCGCTTCATTGCTCACTTTTGGTAATTCTTGCGCCCCCAGATCTACCCCCCGATGCCGTCTCTTCAAGTGCCCGCTTTTTATTAAACAAGTCCTGAACGATAAATTTCGCTTGTCCAATATACCTCTTGAAGCTGCCATGCAGTTTCAGAATTAAAGTAATATTGTTCAATGATGTTGTAAGAATAAATCATCACTTTGCCCCACAAATTCCATTGACAGCTCCGCATTTCTTAAGTCTACGCTTCAGAATATTTTTATTCAGACGACAACTGCCGTGCTAAGACCGAAAATCTAAATGCAATATTCTTGAAACTGAAGCTTCAGATATTCCAACTTATGTAGCAATTCATGATACTCTCAGACGTTGGTCTTTCATCACTAAATCCTCATTTTTTTACCATTTCTGTATTTCGAACATCTAAGGATCTTCCACCTCTTGGATCGACCTGAATGGATTCTCTACTTAAAATGACTTTGGAAATATGATGGGCAATCATGGTTATATAGTGTCATCGTTCTCTCATTGATATTGATATTGAAAACTAACAGGAGATTGCAGTTTAATTTATAAATCGCCAAAAAACAACCTACAGATTAGAGCAGATCACACCTACACACCACAAGTTAACCTTCTGGTGCACATTGTTCCCAAATGGGAACTTAAACTTTGAAATTTTCATGTAAATTCCTTATAAGTGCTACGGACGTGCAGTACATGATATTGTCTTTTGGCAAATACATCTATTGCTGCCCGCGCTGGCCTATAGGTGTCGCTATGAACTTTACATTTCCGCTTGTTGTTACGAGTCGTACTTGAACATTATGTTTCTGAGCGAAGGAAATTTGTACTGATAATTGTAGTGAACACGTTATACATAACGTAACTTCATAAAAATAAATTAAACAATGAAAGTTTGCAAGAAAATAAATGGAATATTTTTTGTTGAACAAAGTGTTATTTAGGTAGATAATTCTTGTATCTACCCTCGTATATGCATCTTTACGTTAACAAGTTATTCTCTTGGAAAAGTTCTGCTTTAAGCGACTTAATTAATACGTTGGAAATTGGCATTGAAATGCGGTGTATGTATATCAAAACGTCATAAATCATAATTACAGAAAAATTCTGCGTCCCCATAAAACACTCTCGCCCATTGTTTGCATTGCAAATGCAGTCACGCATTCAATTCAGCAGGAATCCCTGGACATTAGGGCAATATGGTGGGCTCTGTAATGCGCAATTTATCCAGTAACTGTCATAACGTGACGTCTGCTTTATTATTGTGTGTAGGTACACAGCCCTAAATTAGGTTTGCCCCTTCAAAAAACGAATATAAGCAAGCAATATTTCGAATTTATAAAATTTCTTATTGACATCCGCTTTATCAAAAATTGCACATTTCTTATTTATTTAAAGCTGAAATGGAATTCAATTAGAATTATATTAAATTGTTGTATTATGGTAACAGTTATAACAGTTGTTCTTCTTGATGACAAATAGATGATTGGTTTACGTATTTTCTATATGACAGTCTTGATTAAAACCGTATCTCCACATTTTACTTAAAAATAATTCATGGAAATGGAAACACAAACTAAGTGGAGTATTTCCGTCTGAATTGAGTCAGGATTTTCTGAAATTACCTTAATAATTGTCAAGTCCAAAACCACATGATTACGGCGAACCCAAACGGTAATGCCCTTTACGCCAAGAAAAAATCAAATAACTGCTGCTGTTATCACGTAACGTTTGAATAACATCCTGTGTGGTTTTCCTTATCAAATTGTTACAATTTTCCGTTCGGGTTTTAACTCTCCCTTGCTCAGTTATAAATATGTGTAAGTGAAGAGAGCGTAAAATTTGTATGCAGTACCAAGGCGATGGAAAACAACAATGAAAATGCAATCGACAGACATAAATATGAAAATGACAAGGAGACGAGGGCATCTGTAAACGAGAGTGCGACGGACAGGCATTCTTCGAGTAAGTGCTTTTACAGAAATTTCCTATTTTACGTTATCTACAAAGGTAAATAAAGTGCGCACTAAAACGCTGTTTATAGTTTCAGTTTACTAAATTGGTACGTCGTAAAAATGTAACCTACCTATACACACATAGAATTTTTATGGTCCGCTCGTGAACTACGCCCATTAATTATAACTGCGAGATAATGTTAATTTATTGTACAATTATGCAGTTAGTGAATTTTCTCGATTTTTTTCTTTTTTATTATCGGAATGTGCACACGCAATAAATTATTCTCGTTGCTCCTGTTGGTACGCGAAACAAAAATGTCGCTGAATATTTTAGCACAAATTAAAATTTACAACGAATTTTCCAAATTCTGATAACAAATTAATTTCAATAATAATTCAAGTTAATCAAGTTTGATTTGTTATTTTGTCAAGTTTGTTCGTAGTGCTTTTTTAAATCTTTAATAAACAAACTATCCAGTATAATTTATAAATTACCCTCACTTCGTAATTTTGTTACAAGTAGACGTTCAATTTGTGTTCTAAATAACAACACTCTTGTTTCTTTACGAGAGATAATTCAACTTCTTAATCCACCGTCTTTAAAGAAATTAGCCTCATAATTAACCGCGTAAATAACGTCGACGAAGTAATTTTTTTAATTTGGGTAAAGAAGATTTACGTCTTGCGATTATTACACAAAAAAAAAATTACTTGCTGCTTTGCTAAACGTTTCCCGAACTCCCGGTAGTGTTAACGTTGAGCTTTATCGTAGCTATTTATGAAGCGGATAAAAAAAGTGGAGTATATCTCTTTTGTAATTCCCGGATTAAACCGGAAATGACAGCATATTTCAGCCTGCGTTGAAGGAAGATTATCATTTGGAAGTTTGAATAAATTATTAATAAACAAAGAAGTTATTAAATTTGCTAAATATAAGACAGAGCTGTGGGTGTACTTACGGTTTATAAGTACAAGCACTAAGCACTTTCTTTATGACTTATACTTGTAGCTAAGTACAACATGCAACAGGCGACGGTACTTGTTCTTGAATTTAAATACTCAAAGGTTTAAGTTACTTGTACTATAGTTGTACTATTTACTGTTAAACTTTATAAAATAATGCAAAAGCAATTGAAAATGAGATTATTTTTCTATATTTGGGTACTTGCACTTAGTTTTAAAACCAATACAATCACATAATAGATCGTCGAGTTTTTTGTTTTGCGCATATTCCTGATATTTCTATTTCTAGAATATCTTAGAACTCCAATTGGGAGAACTCGAACGAACCGTCTGTCGAAGCTTTACTACTTACTTCTGACTTCATTTACTTTCTTGTTGTGAGTTAAAGTCGGCGCTTTATTACGTGCTTTATTTACTTAGTAGTAGTGATTTAATTGAAATTTGTGTTTATTTAATGCATTATTCTAGAGATTTTTAAATATACATGTCGTTTTGAGTAACTACAACAAACGGTAAGCGAAATTTATAATAAAATTCTCAAAAATATGTCCCTATTTTAGTACTACTATATAAAAATGTTCAAATTATTTTAGTACTTGTGCTTATAAACTACTTGTACTTGTAAAGTATTTAATAACTATTGAGTGCAAAATGGACTTGTATTTGTATTTATCTGAAGTATATGAAAGATATTTGTACTTGAGTACTTGTGCTTAAATATTTGTTGTGTTTATAAGTGATACTTGGCATAGCTCTGATATAAAATCAATTTATTAAAAATGAAAAACACTCCCTGAAAGCCGAGTACTGACGTTAAAGTCAATAAATATGTTTTAACTTCCAGTTTGAATGCTTTTGATGAGTTGTCCAAAAGATAATGATTGCGTTTTATTTCATGTAATTTTTACGTTGATTATTTTTAGTCTAAATTTCAATCAAATAATTTTTAAAAAATTTTGTCTTATCGATACCACCAATAAGCAGAAATTCAATGAAACTGACATTGCCTCATAAATAGTAATTTTGTGGTTTAGTTCATACTACACCACTAAATTTCTTAAAACAAATCTTATTCCAAGAAAAAAATATTTCTCAATAATCAATTAGTGCAGCGTAATTTCTTAAAATTAGTTTTGTTTTTTAGTGAAACTCGATTTATAAAATCCAGTTTATTGTTGTAATATTGTTGCAGAGTTGTGCATGTACTTACTGTTAGAAGTATACTTGTATTTAGGTACAATCGCAATCAAAGATATTGACATAAGAAAATACTATAGCATTTGCTGTTATCGTAAGCGCTTCAAGCCTGAAAGAGAGGGCGGGCGATAGAGATAAAAACTCGCCGGACCGAATCTGGGAGAAATATAATAATGGCCAATACAGTATGAGCATAAATGATTGAGAACAAGTTGAATTTCCCGCGTCTCTATCTAGTGACTTTTACTCCTTGTGTTTGGCCGTCCTGAAAATAACTTAATGTTTGTTCAGTGCCGGATCCAGTGTTGCCAATTTGGTGGATTCTCCACTAAATCTGGTGGTTCGGAACCCTCGTTTAGTGACAGATTTTTCTCCTTTCACGGTTTTTTTTTTTTTTTGGTGGTTCTGTCTTCATGTAACTATTTCGCATTATAAAAATTAAAGCTCATTTTATTTATTTATTTTCGGAAATGAATATCATAAAATCAAAGCTGCGAAACAGATGCAATACTTTGCACAAAGTCAGGATTGGTAAATGCTGTGAAAGTATAACGTTGCCCAGTGAACTTATAGCAAAAGTAGGTACAATTAATGCTTACAGTGAAAATTTGAAATCTAATATAGATGACGTAGAATTTAATGCCGATAACATCCTGCTGGAACTATAGTCCCTTACCAAAAAATTAAATTATTTTTTGTTTATAAAATATAGTTTATTTTTGTGCAATCATTAGATAAGAGTTCATATTGTGGATGTGATTGTGGGTTTAGGTATTTTTATATTAAAAATAGTTTTAAAAAATTGTTTTATTTATGAATTTCGTTATAGTACTTGATAACTGTGAAACTGCTGAAAAGGAATTAAAAATCGTTATTATTTGCCAAACAATGTAATTTTGAAGGTTTTAGTGGAAGTCTGGTGGTTTCTGTATCACTAATTGGTGGGACACTTCTTTCCATAGTTGGCAACACTGGTCGGATCTTTTCATAGCCAACATTTACATACATATTGCAATTATAGGTATTTGAAATGGCCAAATTAATTCATAATTAATTACCAGAATATTTTATTGAGTAATAATCTCGTTATCCAATTGCATCCCAGTGCACGCCTATACATTTGACCAACTTAAGAAAAATATTGAAAGGCGGGAAATTCAACTTGTACTCAATCATATATGCTCATAGTGTATGTGAAATCAAACAAAGTTAGTCAGCAGAATTCATTAATTTCTAAAGAAACGCTACTGAACGGCACGAATATACAGAGTGTTTACGTATAAAATCAATTGCTGGATTCCTTTAAAAACAGAAGATACAACCAATTAAGACGTAAGAAATTTATTTAAATTGACGCGTATATTCCAAGTTTTGTTTCGGTTGTAGGAAGAACTCGCATTATCTTACAAAATAATAACGCAGCTTCACCAAAACTGATAGTAAAATCTAATAACGATTAACATGGTAAGAAAAAAGAACTACTATTGTAATAATTACTTACTGGGTTGAAAAGAAAGAAAATAATTAACGGTTGAAAGAAAAATGATTATTGCAAAACAAAATATTACAACAATAATTTATTGCATTAAAAAGAAAATATAATTAATGGCTGAACAAAAATAACTAACTTACTGATTTAAAATAGAAAAAATAAGTAACATTAGCGGATTACTGAGAATGTCTTCAATAAAATTCGCTTAAACTTATTTAATGTTAATCTAAATATGGGAATTTTAAATTTATTGAAATTATTTTTACCTAGGCAGTGCTATTTGTCATTAGTTCGAAATATAATAAAATATTTATCGTAGAACAGTGTAATAAAGCTAATGAATTAAACTGAAAAAATTATACTTGAATAGGTAGGAATAAGCATCTAATTATAATTCGAACTAATTCCAAACGATACGCTCTACGTTGAAGTAATTTAAAAATCACTAATTTGGTTAATTTATTAACTACTAATGCTTAAATAAATCAACCGAGGGGAGAACACGTTCTCAGTATTTTGCTAAATCTCTCCGGTAACGCTAATTTCAAAATTGTATAAATTTTGGATATGTTCGAAGTGCTCATATTGTACTTTGGTAATCTCTATCGCAGAGTTTAGTGATCCAACAGTGATTAAATTTTGCTATAATCCTTTAAGTTTTCCAAGTTTTCTTTTCTTTATTGACCTACTTGTGCAAGTGATATATTTTTGAAACATTGCAAGTCAAAGAGGACCACAGAATTTATTACAACACAAAATATTACAACAATAATTTATTGGGTTAAAAAGAAAATATAATTAATGGCTGAACAAAGTAACTGACTTAGGAAAACAAATGATTAGTGCGACAAAAAATATTAACAATAACTTAATAACTTATTGCCCTGAAAAAGAAAATATAATTAATTGCCGAAAGAGAAATGATTAACTTACCGAACTAAAATACACTTCTGGACAAAATTAAGGGACCACCAGTAAAATTCAAAATAAATTTAAAACTAGATAAGAAATTTAATGAAACGAATAAATATATAAATCTAAGTGTTTCCTTACAGTTTAGTTGATTTAAGGGCTATTAAATTTAACAAACTTTAAAATACTTTAAGATACTTTAAATCTTTAAAATACCATTGGTCTTCTCATGAACTTATATCCTAATTTATAAAAAGTGAAATTATTAAAAGCGTGTATACCCTCCTCTTGCACCAATACACGCTGCTAATCTTCTTGGCATGCTTGACATTAAGTTTCGTATACTTTCTTGAGGTATCTGTTCCAATTCTTGAACAAGCATGTTAAAGAGCTCATCAAGTGTAATTTTGTTGCCCAATTGATCCCAGAGATGCACAATAGGATTGAGATCAGGGCTTTTGGCAGGACACTCCAAACTTTGAATATTTGCATCTCTCAACGTAGCTGTGACAATGTTAGCTGTATGGGGTTTGGCATTATCTTGCATAAAAATGAATCCGTTGACGAAATTTTCAACAATTGGTTGAACATGGGGTACAATAATCTCGTCTCTATATCTTCTTGCTGCTAGCGACCCATTTCGTATAAAAACCAATTCTGTACGACCATTAAATTGTATGCTACCCCAAACTATTACAGACCCTCCACCAAATTTGTCAAATCTCGAATGGTACATGGTGCAAATCGCTCGCCTGGTATGACAAGAGCACGCCGATCATTCCTGCTTAAAAGGAGTCTGGACTCGTCCGAAAACAAAACGGAGTTCCACTGCCCCTCGTCCCAACCTTGATGATTTTGACAAAAGTTTAAGCGATTTCTTTTGTGCGTAGCTGTGAGAGTTGGACCAGTTGGTGGTTTTCTAGCAGTCGAATTGACTTCTTTTAGTCTTCTTACTGTTTTGGTAGAAATTTCTTTTCCAGTGGCTAATCGAAGATCATTTTTAATTCACGAGATGTTACAATCAGTGCTTTACGTGTTATATTTATTTTCTTGTAGTACTTAATTGAAATTTGCATGATTACAATGACAATATCTGTTTAATACATTATTTAATTTTTTTAATATACATGTCGTTTTGAATAACTACAACAGACTGTAGGAGAAATTTATAATAAAAATTCTCAAAAATGTGTTCTTATTTTTGTAGAACTGTATGAAAGTGAACATTTCCTGTCACCATTATTTTTGTACTTATGCTTATAAAGTACTTGTACTTACAGTACTTAATGAGTGCAAAATATACTTGCACTTATAATTAATTACTATCCATGGACTTGTATTTATCTGAATTATACGAAAGATTCTTGTATTGTACTTAAGTATATTTCTTTTTGTTGCACTTGTACTTGTTGTATTTATAAGTATTACTTGGTACAGCTCTACTTTACAGCACCAAGTACAATTGTGGATTTTATTGGATATTATTATTGTACTTAATGAGGATCGAATGCAAAAATACTCTCCATGGACTTGTATTTATTTGAATTATATGAAAGGTACTTGTGCTTAAGTGTATTTCCTTCTTGTTGTACTCGAACTTGTTGTATTTACTTTTGTATTATCATATTCATTCACAGTAATAACAAATTTTTGTTTTAATTTCAGCAAGAGACCACCGAGATAGCCTGGATGGTGGAAAAAGTGACAAAGTAGAACTTGACTTAGAAGAAGATGTACCCGACGGTAGAAGTTCACAAAAACAATCAAACACCTACGCAGCAAAGAAGACCGTTGCACAAGGTAAGTCCTTCAACTTCTCCATCGTTCCAGATACTGACTGTGTGGTACTGATATAATTAATGCAGTCGACAGAAGTAGCTGGCCCTCGGTTAATTTGAATTGATAATGTTACAGGCATGATGGATATAGCGTTGATAACAGCCAACGCAAATCAACTCCGTTTCATAATCGAATTCAACAGCAACAGTTCCACTTTCTACTTGAGCGTGTGCCTCATAATCATATCCCTTATTCTGCAAGTCGCCGTGGGCGTATCGCTGATATTTAAGGGTAGATTAGATTTGAAAGGCCAGTCGAAGCACAGAAACGCGAAGCTAATTAATAATTATGTAGTAGTAGGTGTGTTTTTGGTAACGATTATTAACGTATTTATTGCAAGCTTCACGATCACGAACAGCAACAAGGATTCTATTAATCAGGATAGGGTGGCAGTTGCATCATCTCCTATTAACAATCCTAACTAAGTTAAGTAAATCAGTTTGTGCATTTCACATATTTTGTATATAATAAACGAAAATCATTAAATATTATAGGAAGGAAGAAGAGATTTGTGCTTTTTATTTTACTTTTTACGGAATCATGAAAAATTCAGAAGTTAATTTAAAAAAAAGTGAGAAAATAATCCGCAGTGTATTTTGTTAGAACTTAATTGTTGTTACATAAGCGAGAATCGGCTGACCTCAGAAGTAAACAAGTTCCTTTCCACTTAAAAACAAGTTGAATGTAAACAATAATATTATTTGGTATGAAAAGCAGGATAATAAAAGAAACAACAGAAGGTGAAGCAGGCTTTTACCTGCGTAGTTTCTCTCAGAAGAAGGCTTTCGTTTGCAATTAATATTGAAATTGCCTTTTACAACCCAAATTATAGTCTAAAATAAAATTTTAAATTCCCTCTTACCATATGCACAGATTTAGAGAGCTTTTAATTAATCAATTCCGTTTCAAATATTCACTTCAGCCTGTAATTAAATTTTCATTTACTAAATCGATATAGGGTGGCTTAAATAAGTAAAATTGTGACCAGCCAACCAAGAATTGGATTGCAAGAATGGTGTATTCTTTAATTTGTTATTAAATTTCCGCCGCACGTCCAGAAAAGAAGCTAATAAACGTTGGTCTTCATCCGACTAAAGATTTTAATATAAATTCCTTTCCCAAAAGCTTATGCCACATTGTGCATTATTAAAGACGCACTTTGGTATTCACACAGTTTCTAAGGGTGTTGGCGGTTTGGGACGGGTACGAAAATAGCTCCCCACGCCTAAAATATGGACAAGTTATTTTCCAGAAGTATAGCTCACTGTCATATTGACAAAATATAAGAGTACTCTTAATACCTGTGCAAAAGCTACACCTTCTTCTTAATGGGAGAAAGTTTAGGATTTTTTTTTAATTAATTTAATTGTGTCTTCAGAAAAAAGCAACCAAACGAAAATCGTCAGTCGAAAACTTGAATAAAATTTAATCTGATTGTACCTGACCTATTTGGATGACAGCCAGTAAATACGTCTTTCTCACGTGCATACCTTAGCTTAAAAAAATCGATAAAACTCACTCAAGTAAACAATGTGCGCTATTGTACTCGCAGGCGAAAATAAAAAGGCCTTATAAATTTTTATGCAAATCTCTCTTGTGTAACAATAAAGCGCTTCAATACCACAAAGAAAAGACAAGACAGAAGCAAAAAGCCCCAGCGCAGACACCCCCAGATAAGGTAAAATTAATGCTTATTTGCGACGGTGAGATTCTGTATATTGTCCTGTAAATAAGGGCGAAAGTTTTAGCAAAGCTTTTGGGGAGGCACTTTATCATTTTCAAGTGATAAGATTTTAGAGTCGGGCAATGTGTTTAAAGTATCATTCATTTTCGAGTTAATATCTCAGGTCATCACAAGCATTTACAAAGATACATTACTTTTTAAATAGTTTACATAATGTGTAATCAAATAATTGGTTATTGAAGTTCATTAATTTTTGCCCTATCTTTCTTTCCCAGCTTTCCCTTTTAATTCTTGGGCTTATCTTTGACGCAGTGGCCCGTGAGGCTTTGTTTTAAATTTAAGTTCCTGAAGGTACTCGTTCTGTTTACTGGAACGTTCGCGAACAACTTAAATGATCGAAAAAACAAAAAACGTGCGTCCCTAGATAAAATTGTTTGATAAATCATTAGATGCTTTTTCCTTTTTGCTCTCTGACTTTTTCAATTTACGAGTAATACTTTCGCAATAGCGAAGACCTCGTCCGGAAGTGGAGAAACTAATAAAGATACGTTTCCTTTCATAGACATAAAATAAATGAAAGCATGGAAATTGTGTCCTGAATCATTTATATCCATTGTTCTTGAGATGCGTTCAGATAAAGGTAATGCGGGGATAGTTAGTTTCAATCTGGCCCTGCTCTCAAATAAAGCCCTTCCTCAGCTTTATATTGATTAGCCCCCATACGCCATTCGATTTTGCTTCGATGTAGTATTATTATTCTTGTACAGTGTGTATAAAGGGGGGCCAACAAAATCACTGCATTACTTTAAACAGAAACATAAAAATTAATAGGCTTTTAACTTTCGATGTTTGTCCAAAAGAGAAATCAGGAAATCGTTTCAAGTTTGCAACTCCCATTTGGGCCATTCCAATATAAAAACAAAATCCCTAGGCAATTTGCTCGGATTTACTTTCACACAGAAATATTTTTTAGGGACAATCACGTTGTGCGTTTTCTTTTTTGTTAAATAAAAAACTGAGTTTCAATTAGAAACGATTAAGTAAAAGATCGTCGATGAGGTTCTTTTTAGCGTCATAATAACACAGACATTAACCCCTCATTAATCACCGTTGCTGTTCAGTTAAGGCCTGAGTAAACTCTTGAACGTCTCATTCAATGATTAAACGTCTTCTTGAGTGAAAGCTGCTGTAGATTATATTTTTAGGGCTTACAGCATTATGTATTCAACGAGTTCCTACCACATACATTCGCAATTGGAAATCGATTTTAGGAGCAATTATCTCAGAAGATGAGGTCTTTTCACCACTAGGTACGCAGTTCATGTTCAATGCAGTTCTTTTGCCAGATTTACAAATCAATTTATAAAACGTATTTACTTCTGGCAATATGTTTGTAGAAGGTTCTTAATAACTTTAAGAAATAAGCTTTTCTGCTTACATTTAATTTTTTTTATGAAAAGCAACTTCGAGTTTCATTCTTTTAAAGTGTATTTGATTGAAATAAAAAACGTTTAGAAACCACTAGGTATACAAACTCGAGCCAGACTCTGTTTACCATCCCTCTTGACTAAAGTGATGTAGAGCTTACAAAATTAGCTTACGAAAAAAGCTCTATTAAATTCAGTCAGGCATGCTTACAACTAAAGTTAAAACATACATACAAGCAAGGAGAGCATTTAATTCGAACGGGTTTTGAAACTTTCGAGCCGTCGCGGATGGGAATATGCAAATAAATTTCTCTATCAAACTGATGCTAACTTTATTCCTCGTTCTCGCCGAAATTTATGTGCACACAAATCAACTTGATAAAGAAGTTACCACGGCGGAAAATTAAAAGTACAATAATAGTTACTGTGTATATAGCAGCTTTTATTAAAACCTCGGGAGCGAGCTTACGACGTTATTCAAGTTTAGAAATTCAATTAGAGGCTTAAATTGCTTCGGGGCCGAATTGACGCGCGACAATAAATTTCCACCGAATATTATGTTTTTGTGTCGATACTTTTGAATAGAAAAAGCAATATTAGTTTGCAATTTTCCGCGGTGCACCAAAAATAACGAACCGAAGAAGACGGGGAACGTTAACTCACTCTTCCTGAAAGTGTATCGACGTGAACGGGAAAGCAGACGGAGCGCCTCGAGCTTCATTTTATACGAGATCCGAGAAACCATACGAAAAAATAAATATAAGAAGGAAAATGGAATAAATTTTTAAATGACATATTCAAGTTCTGCTGCAGCCCTTAAGAAGACCGACGCCCTCGGCGTCGCCTTGGTTTTGATTTCAAAGACGATTTACATCTAAATTTGCAATTAAACTCCAAATGTAAAAACAGATTACGAATAAAATACCAATACATTTAATTCATAAAAAGAAAATCTCGCTTTCTCTTACACAGACTTAATACATTCCGTCATCATGCATCGATGAACACTCTGAATCTGACAGTGGTTAATTATCATAAAATCTATGACGAAGAAAGAGAAAGACGCCTCAGCAAACTTTACAAACGTATTATTAATTTCATAACAACTTTCAAGGATGTAACTTGCTCCAATTAGACATGTTATATCTAGCAGAAAAACCTCGACAACTTCTCCATTATTAAAAAATGTATGCGATGAGTTTAAAATAAAAACTTACCTTTAAATGTCTTAAAACGAAAATCGCAGTTATACAGGGTGTTTGTAAACCTATTTCTTTATTTAAAACTGTAACTTCCTCATTATGTTGGAAATTTATTTTCCAAATCTCAACGGTCTTATTAAAAAATGAAAAACTAACCTGCCTCAAGATAGCGAACTCCGGCGGAGTCACTTTGTTTTGAAACCTTGGCTCAGTTTATGATTGTTTTCGCAAGCGTATCTAATAAAACACAATAAAACCTTTTATTTATGTGTCGAAGAACTAGGTCAAGGTTTCATTATAAATGAATATGAATGACTTATAGACGCCATCAGTACAATTTTCAAATATCCGTCTGTGTTACTTCAACAAATGGCATAGCGAAATGCGCTTTTCGTCGGTTTTTATTAACATAATAAAGATATTTATTTCGCGCTTATTAAACTGTTAATTTAATAAATTTATTGAAGAGATGGTATAAACAACATCCTATGATTGCCCTGCACTCCCATGCTAGGGGAGTTCTGACCTAACATGGCTGGAATTCGCAATGCCCCTGTGTCGGACGTTCTTGGCTTCATAGAAAGGGTGGGATGGCTCGAAAAACGCTGACAGTCAAACACTGCTGAACATGGTGGTAGTACAATGGGACCAATTGTGGCCTAAGTGCATGCGAATTCTTATTCACTCCGATGACCAATCCAAAATCAAAACCCCGGCCAGTGTTACTTAAGCAATTTTTGTGAAAATGAAAACTAATTTGCTTCATTTCTTGAGTACTATTTGTGGTTTCAATTAAAGACATACGTTTAGAAACAGCCTGTATAGTTTTTTTCTGAAAGTAACGAATAGATTCTATAAAATGGTTGAGAAAAATATTTCAGAAAAACGCTCAGACACACGATTTTTATTTTTAAAACATCATTTAAAGATGTAATTTTCAAGCTCCTTACCCCTCAGCCCTTAGGCGCTAGCAAGCCCAACTTTAAAAATTCAAACACCAAAGTACTTCTGGTGATACCTCATTTAATATTTTTCATGCCGAATGCAATCCATAAAACTTTTTCAAAATCGGTCGACAAATAACTGAGATATTCAACAACAAAACTTTTGACAAGAAAACAATATTAAAATTAAATTAAATGTTAAAATTTCTGTCCGTTAACGGCGAGGCAATATCCTAATCTAGAGACAAACGCTTTTTTGAATATTATCTACCATTTCAGCGATGATTGAGCGAATTTTTGTCGAATTCTCTGCTTTAACTTTGAATGTCTGAAGGTCTATTAAAATAAATTTTATTTTTTAAATATCCACAGAGAAAATAATCCAAAGGAGTTAAATCCAAATATCTTGGCGGCCATTCAATAGGTCCCCGTCTACCAATCCATCGGGAGGTGTATAATGAAGAGGCGCACCTTCTTACGGTAACCAAATTCTGGAAGAGCTTTTGTAAAGATTTCTGGGGTTTGGGACGCTTTTTGAAATTTCTTCATGTTCTTCAGTGAAATACAAATTTACATGAGGGTCTGCTGGAATGCTAACAGATTTACAGTCTTCCATATTGAATCTGTTTAATAATTGCCGAATGTAATTCGCTTGATGGATCTTTTTTAATTGAGGAACATACAGGACATTCGTTATACCAACTTCCTTCGATGAACTTTTTAATTTTCATAGTGCCAATTCCTTTAGCTGCAAGAGTTTGACTGTTTCCCAAACTAACAGTAGTCTTATTATTAATTAAGAAACGTCGACAATAAGTCATGTGGGATGTTGCGCCACTGTCCATTATCCACATGTTTTCTTCAGACGTTGAAGTGGGAAAATAATCAAATTTTTCTAGAACAAAGGCAGAAAAACTAACCTATTCATTTTTATACGGTCTCTTTTTTGTTGCATCCTCCATCTTTTGTTGTCTTGTTAAAGTCCACGATTCGCAACCAAAAGTAAGTATAGGTTTATATATTGTGCTGTATACCTGCAGTTTTGTTTTCCTTGATATTTCTTTTTTATTAATGAAACTCTTATTTATTGCGTAATAGATTTTAATTGCTTTCTCTACTCTTTTATTAATTTCCATGTCTTGTTTTCCCGACTTCTCTATTATTACACCTAAGTACTCAAAATGCTGTACATGGTCCAATTGTTCGCCATTTAGTTTTATATCCAGCTTCCGCTTTTCTTGAGTTACTGCCATTATTTTTGTTTTTCGTACATTTATCTTCATGGAATATTCTTCCAGTATTTCACTCCACACATTTATATTAGTTTGTAATTCTCTTTCACTTCTAGCCATTATTACTACATCATCAGCAAAGGCGCATTCTGTTATTTCTATTCTTTGTAGTTTTCTGTGTCCGACGTGTAGATACTTTACTTTTTCCTGACAGCTCTTAATTACATCGTCCATGTAAATTGTGAAAAGTGTAGGACTCATTCCACCGCCTTGTCTTAGTGCGTTAGTCGTTTCAAAAGTTTCAGATACTTTATTTTTGGTAATAACACAGTTTAAGCTTTTAGGCTTCTTATTATTCTTATTAGTTTATTGCTTACTCCTCGCTGTGCTAATATTTCCCAGGCGATTTCCTGTGGTACTTTATGGAAAGCCTTCTCCAGATCAATAAAAGCGAAATAAGCTTCTTCTCGCTTCAGTATCGTTTTGTCAATTATTTGTTTAATTGTAAAAAGTTGATCCTGGGTACTTCTTCCTTTTCTAAAGCCGCTTTGTGATTCTGACAATGTAGGTTCCGTGGTAGCCCTTAACTTCTCATCTATTATAAATTCGTATACCTTCATTACCATGCTTAAAAGTGCTATTCCTCGATAGTTGCTACAGTCTTTCGGATCTCCACTCTTAAAAATTGGGACTATTAATCCTATTTCCCATTCTCTTGGTATTATTTCGTTCTTCCTTGCCTTATTCAAGATCCTTTGCAGAAGTTGTGCTCCTCTCTGGCCCATATTTTTAATCATTTCCGGTGTTATTTTGTCACTTGCTGGGGCCTTTCCGTTTTTTAGTTTCTTGATAGCTTGTGCCAGTTCTTCTTCTGATATTGCATTTTCTTCTTCCTCGTGGCCGTCCTCCGTGGCATTTTCCTTCTTCTGTGTTTCTCCTTCTTCTTTTGCACCTAATAAGTTCTGGAAAAGCTCTCTCCATCTTGCCATTACTTCCTCTTCCTTTGCAAGTGTCTCTCCGTTTTTATTTTTAATCGTTATTCGTTCTAAGCTGTTTCAGTGTTTTATAGAAAAGCTTTTGGGTTACTTTTACTACCTTCTTCTAATTTTTCGCCAAATTCTTTCCAAGTTGTTTCTTTTGCCTTTTTAACAATTCTCCTCTGTTGCTTGTATTCTTCATACTTTTCCTTTGGTGTTTGTTAAATACTCTTTCTATTTATTTTTCTTTATTTTAACTTCGTTTTTGATTTCTTTGTTGCACCATGCATTTTTACAATTAATTCAAAATACCAATTTTACTCTTTTCAAAACACGATGCTTCCGTAATGCATTCGTTTTAAGCAAATAATGTCACTAATGTCAATACACGATATGAAACTTGATGTATTTGTGTAAAATCACGACACTCGCTTCTTTCTCTTCTTAAGTCTTCTCAATTTGTTCCAGCTTCAATTTAAATAGTTTAGCGATAAACTGGGCCCACAACCTGATGTAAATTTATTAAGAAGAGTTATAAGATTTCAACAACTATTTACTTCAAGAGTAAAACGTATGTCTATTATCTATTATTTTTAGGTAACTAGATTATTTATTCTAACAAGCACACATTTCTGATTAATATTTCAATATCCAGCCCAAACATTAACTTTTTGGGCATATTGTATATTTGCCTCCTTCATTCAACGCGGATTTTCTACCGCCCGATAACGGTAATTTTGCTTATTGACTTTACTATGTAAGCAAAATGTTGCCTCATCAGAAAAGAGAATATTTCTAATGAACGCAGGTTTGGATTACGGAATTCCTCGATGTCTCACGAAATTGCGTTCGTCGATTAAAATCATCCGGACAGCTCTTATACCGAGTGCACTTTGTAGGGATGAAATTTTTCCTTATGAAGAAGTCTGTAAACTGCACTTTTCGACGTATTATTAAGATGTGAAGCGACTCCCACGAGGGATGAATGTAGATTTTCCTACACCTTTAATAGGGCATCCAATTGTGTGTCTTCATCAAGCCGATGGACATCCGGCTTTAGGTTTATCTCATACCTGATACCAAGATCACGAAATTTATTTTCAATTCGATTTACCGTTGATTGGGATATTGGAGGACGATTTGGATGAGTTTCATTAACAAAATACGAACTTCCTATCTTTAAAATTTCGATTCTTACAGCTTCAGTAAGGCTCAATGTTACTATCTAATCGTCTAAACAAGTAACACACACTCCACTATGTAATGTCAATAAATTCTAATTCTCATTTAACTACAAACAATTTGCAATTGCTTTTACCACATATTGTTAGACAATGATGTGTTAAATAGTTAGATTCCCTATAGACAAAATGAAATTGATATCAACATAAGAGTGAGAGGGTATAGACACGTATATGACCATCATTGCATCTAAGGCTAAATCAGGTAACCAAGGACTACTTGACATCCTTGTCGCATACGTGAGCTCAAATTACTCATATGTAGATATTCGACATTTCACTCTCATGCTGATATCAATCGAGAATGCAGAAAGCATAGCGCAAGTATTATCTTGTCTTTATCGCTAGAGCTGTATCAATTAGGGGTTGAGGGGTGGAGGAGTCGAAAATTACATCTATAATGATGATATAAAAATAAAATCATTAAAAAACATTTTTCCCAACCATTCTATGGAATTTATCCGTTACTTTCGAGAAACACTGTATAGAAAAATTCCGTAATAATATTTGTCACGTAATACGGATATCAATAACGGAAACTTTTAGTTCTGTTCAGAGACAATGATTGTCGTTATAAAATAAAAATCTTTAAAGGAAAACCTGAGCGAAACTTCCACTGGCCCCCATTATTCCTGATTGATTTTCTAAGGCGTATCATAACGCCGCAGTTTCTTTCCTCTTTAACCTACTTAAATTTAATTGAGCTGGAATTAGGTAACGAGAGCTATAGCTAATCAATACACGTCTTATTGCACGCAGCTGCATTTAAATCAAAGCGAAGGCCTGGACGGAACGAAAGAATTTTGCTGTAAACTGGAACAAAAATTAAAATAAAAAAACATGGTATTATTGAACTTATATCATTAATTAAAATAATGATACATAATTTCTTCAAGTGCAGTAAAGTAATAAAAATGAATAGGCGTTTTGCTTATATGTAATAATCTCTGTAGTTTGAAGTTATGAAATGTTAATAGGGGGTTTCTCAGGCACGCTCGAATTATGGCAAACCTAACAAATTTAATACCGATCTACCCACAAAAGGTCTTCCGCGTCGTTATGACCGGGGTGAATTAGTGAAATGTATTCGGCCAGATAATGGGTATATTCCGTGTTGGCCGCCTCGTCCGCATATCTTGGCAATTCTGAAACAGAATGCCCGTATATGGCTATAAATTTTGATGGAGAATTACGACAGTGATGCAGTAAGCAGTCCTCTGTGCAAACGATGTGAAAGAGAGAATGAAATCCCCCGACGCGTCTCATACCGACGACGTTAAGCTTGACGGGCTTTGCAGGAGGAAAGAGAATCCTGGAACTCTGGATCTTGAAGTTTCTTATAGAAAGAAAATATAAAAAACGCTACATTATAAATACTGTTTATTTATTGAGCCTAGTGTAATATAATACGTAGAAAATTAAATGTATTCGTTCAAGTCAAATATATTACAAGTTTGTACAGACATTTATACGAGTTACATTCACCTAAGTTATAGTATAATGGATAGGAAATTTGTTGCTATAGTATAGATCAATAGTTTATTAATGGTTTCATTGTAAAAGCTGTTTTATTGCCACAACAATAAAACAACATTTTAATTTACATGCTAATTAAGTTATACATTACATGTAGAAGATTGGATATTATTTATATACACAAACAGGCACAAAAATACAGAGGTTATTGTCAGCGAACTCATGCATTTATTGTCAACATAATTTTTTTTTGTTTACAACGCTGAAAAGGGTGAGATAAACGAATTTTATTGCACATAAAGATTAACTCTAACAATAGCCTAATTTACAGTAGAGTTTATTATTTAGTTACCTGTACTCTGTACAAACCCCAATTCTCATCCAGGTAGCATTTTCTGGTCCATGACACTTCGATAGGAAGTTGATTTACAACATTTTTCTCTAAATGGCATTGTTGATCCAGTTACCTAAAACGGAAAATATATTGAAAATTACAATTGTAAACAGTTTTATGTCATTGATTTGAGTTAAAAAAATTCAGGTTTGAAACTATGAGGTTTATTGTCACCATATTACCTATGGAATGAACATCATCCCTTCCCAAAACATAATAATAGCCTGTCTTATCTAATCAGAGTGTGAGTATTCAGTTTGATGAACACAGCGCATATTAAATAAATCAAGCGTGTATTTGCGGAATTCGAGGCATCAATCATACACAATGTCACATTATTTGCGGCGCGTATCACAAAAGGTGCAAATCAATTGTTCGGATACAATTAATCAGTCAATTTCGCCGTATATTCGTCGTCGGAGGTAATTTCGGACACTATTACATAATCAATACATAAATTTACATACGTCGGACTTCTATTTCTCAGTTATCATTCGAAATGTAAAAAAAGTTAAAAAAAAATACAAAATACTATTTGTTTTAAATTCATTATAGAATGTTTAAAATTTACAAATCCCGTAAAATTCTCTTACTGAGTTGATTTGTAGATAGTGTCCCCTGTATATACATTATTCACAGAAAACTTTGGTTTTTTTTAAATTTTTTCAAGCTTTGTCAAGTTTGTCTACGTAAAAATAATATTTTTAATTTAATAACGACTTAATAGAAGAAATGAAAGAAGTACAAAAATATACTTAAAAGAAAAGGCTACAGTACTTGTATTTAAATACTTGCTCAAAGGTTTAAGATAAAATTATATTTAAGATATTTTTTCTATGTTTGGGTATTTGCAATTAGCTTTAGAATCTACACGTTCACATAATAGATCGTTGAGTGTTTTGTTTTGCCCATATTCCTGATATCTCTATTTCTAGAATATCCTAGAACTCCTATTGAAAGAATTCGAAACTTTGCTACTTACTTCTGACTTAATTTACTTTCTTGTTGTAAGTTATAGTCAGTGTTACTTTTATAATAAAATTTTAAATTTATAATAAAAATTCTCAAAAATATGTTCTTATTTTTGTAGTACTATATGATTGTGTTCAGATTGAACTTTTCCCCTCACCATTATAATAGTACTTATACTTATAAAGTACTTGTACGTACTGTACTTAATCACAATTGAGTGCTAAATATACTTGTACTTATAATTAAGTACTAACCTTGAACTTGCACTTGTATTTATCTGAATTATATGAAAAGTACATGTACTTGTTTTTAAATATATTTCTACTTGTTGCACTTGTACTTATTGTATTTATAAATAGTACTTGGCACAGCTCTGACATAAGATCAGTTTATTAAAAATGAAAAATACTCCTCGAAAGCCAAGTACTGGCGTTAAAGCTAATAAATAAGTTTTAACTTCCAGTTTGAGTGCTTTTAATGAGTTGATCAAAAGATAATGATTACAATTTGTCACATGTAATTTCAAGCTATGTAATAATTTTGAAAAATGTTATCTTACTAATACTAATAATAAGCAGAAATACAATGAATGAATACATTGTTATATAAATCGCAATTTTATAATATAATAATATAATATTATATAATAAACTTAGTTCAGTATGGTGCATTTGAAAAGCCAAGAAGAAAGTACGGAAGCAAAATTTCTGTAGAAAATAAAGAAAACATAGCAGCAGTAAGGCGTTTCAAAATGTACCATTTTGAATGAAATTGTTATCCAACTTGGAAAAATATCTAATACTTTGTTGAATTCTCTCCGGTTAAGTTTCTAAATACCGCTGAGTACTTGTAATAGAATTTCGTTGTGACAAATAAAAAATACGCAACATATCACGTTTTTCTTCATTTGAATACGCCATTCTGTATTTAATGACAGATAAATTAAACAAATGTGTACGTTTCCTTGGCTACTCAGCATATAATTGAATACAAACTAACTTAATATGTGCACAAGAATCTAATTTCAGTTTTTTACAAAATTTCTCAATGAAAATTAAAACAAAATAGTAAGTGTGGCATACCAATGAATTCAGAAAGAAATGTGCTATCTACCTACAAAAATCGCGCCCATAAGAAAAAATGAAGTTGCCTCTGAAAAAACAAAAACGAATCGCTCCAGAAATAAAGTACGCTCGGCATTCAATCAAGCAGAAAAAGTGGCTTCAGGAATGTTTTCACAGATTTTGAAAAAAAATCATAAATAAAGAAGTTATATTCGATTTTCGAAAATCGCAATTTTTAGTTTTTTTCCGATTGTGAAGAAACCGTTTAAGATATTTCAAATTTCTTAAAGTATTATTAATGAGCATGATATTTGGCAACTTTGCTTCCATTTAACCGATTCTCTATCTCTTATAATAAGCGAGATCCCCATGCTGGCCCTCGAATTTCAATCACCCTGTATATACTGTCTTTATAACGTTTTTCATCTCTTCTTCCTCTTATTGTTATTTCCTTCATCACTGTTCGAGTTGACGTTGAAGTTTGCTTTCTTTTCATTAACTATTTTAGACGTTCCAGAATTTTTGATCTTTGATTTTGCTTTGCACTCTTCATTAAACTACATTCCTTGAGTTATTTTATATCTTCTAATTATATATTGTCTGCACCTACAGGGTGTATCACATTTTCTGGAAAGTATCAACACCTCATTGCACTTCGAGAAAATATCGTAAAATGGAATTTATGGCCACACAATTTTAGAAGATATGCAAAGTGTGAATTTGGTCAATACAACTCTGTAAGCCTACTTCAGTAAAAATTCGTTTGATCTCATAATGTATTCTTCGTTAGATTTCACCAATTATTTACTGTAATCGATATTTAAAAAATAAGCAATGGAAAACTTAATGAATTAATTTAGAACGAAATGAAATAAAAAAGGGACATATTCATTTAATAAAACATAAATTCTAATTAGAGTTAATTAATTAGAGTTGGCTCAATTTGAAGACGGGAACTTCGTTACAGGTTTTCCCACAGCTTCTTATCGACAAATATTTAAAGTAATTAATTTTTTATAAGCAAATAATTCCCCTCAAAGTTTGGTGGAGTTTCAGTCAAGACGGCACGTTTATTTTAAACTGCAGTTTCGGAATATTCGAGATTTTAAGAAGTTTGTTTAAAATGATGGCTACTTTTCGAAGATAACTTATATTTATTTGAAAAGGAAACTCGAATGTGATGTTAAAGTTGCTTATAAAATCATACTTGACGTGGGTTAGTATTGTTAAGAATGAAGGCACTGTATGGTTTACAAAATGAATACCTCAAGTCTCCAATTAGATTCCTTGATTTTTTTAATATTATTAACGACTTGAATATAATTTGAATGAGTAAATTAAAAAATTTGGATATTTGGTGTTTAATATCAAAGATATATTTTCGCTTTATTTATTTGCGTACCAAAGCTGTGCGGTTATAAGTACTAAGTACCATTTTTAGGACTTTTACTTGCATTTAAGTGTTGTGTCTGCTAAAAGGAGAAAACTAGATAAAAAAAATACCAAGAAGACCCAGGCGTCTCCAAGAAGAGGTTTGCAAATAGTTTTTGAACAAAATAACGAAACTGTAAAAAAAATTCTTGGAGAATTTAGAGTTGCATTGCAATACGTAACAAATTGGCGACGAGGAAGAAACAAGTAGATTTATAGACCTCAAGATCTGGGTATGTATGTAATTAGGTTCCTAGATTTTTTTAATATTATTGGCGACTTGAATCTGATTTGAGTGGGTAAATAAAAAAAATCTGGAAATTTGTTGTTTAATATTACCGATGCATTTTCGCAATATATATACGTGCGTGTACCAGAGTTGTGCAGTTATAAGTACAAATGTAAGCACTAAGGACTTTTATTTGTATTTAAGTACATGCAACAGACCACAGTACTTGTACTTATATTTAAATATTCAAAGGCCCGAGGTACTTGTACTTTTAAATATATTTCTTGTTGTACTTGTAACTAACTATTGTATTTATAAGTAGTATTTGACATTGCTTATATAATATATAGGTGTAACCAGGCAAATTAACATCCACTATTAAATAATAGTCTTTTTTTATTAGTTTTGAAAGATTTGTTTGCTTTGTTGTACTCCCGCTATGCACGGTACGTTAAAGACTAACTTGATCGATCTCGTCCTTCTAAATGAATGCGTTCTTTAGGTAAAATATCTTCCCCAAGCCAGTCATTATTCATATAAATTCAAATCATGCAAATAAATGTGCACTGCCACTAAAACCGAAGTAAAATTATATGAGATATCACGGTCCGTCTACCTGCGCACTGCAACCAACCACAGTTTAGATCGATGAAATGTGCCGAGCTAAACGCTCGCCATTTTGAATTCCATTCCGGGTTAATTTAAAATTTTAAAGCCGGATGTAGTTGCGTACGCAAAATTCTAAACATCGTTTAAATTCAGATGAAACACGATATACGTTTTACCTCGATTCGTTGGGTCTTTTACATTTTCGCCGCACTTCGAAGATCTTACGTACACTTTGTTGGGGAATTTAGAAAAATAAAATGCAAAGCAATAAAATAGACTTATTATACTTTCAGAACATAAATGGAAAAAAAAACTTAAATCGTTAAATAGAAAATAATTCTATGACATGCACTCACACTCACAAGTTAAAAGCACTTCATGTAGCTTTTGGTTGGTACGAACCAGAGGAAATTCTCCAACAAAAGATGTCCGCAATAAGAGACCATCTTTTGATTAAAAAAAAAACTTTTATTATCAATAAGATGTGAGAAACAGCAGTAACTTTTCAGAAAGTTTCTAACTTGATGATTTCTAAATTAACGAAAAATCACCCTCCCTTTCGTATGTTAAACGAAGCTACGTCGAAATTTATCTCCTATACTTCCGACAGTAATATATTAACTAATAGTACTGTAAAGGCGTGTCTCGTATCTTCACGCTTACAGCAGGGCTCCAAGGAACTACATCCCTTGTTCGAGATTCCATTCGAGATTCCATGAATGCTGGAGCGTCCGTTAATATTCTGTTTTAAGTCTTATTACTGCGCTGTAGTTGAGCAGAATATAATATTTGAGTTCTAAATTAACATCAAACTCAGCAAATACACTGTCGCTTAATTATTGAATACTTAGCTTAACTTGCACATTTGCGAAGACAATCGGTGACAATCTCGTTTGCCCCCGGGATTAGCATTGTGAATGTTAACGGTGATTACTATTCACATTAAACAATATTACCACGTCACTTAAACATGTTGCTCAAACTCTTTCACAGTCACTTTCAAACGCCGTGGTGGAAAATAAATGTTGTTATGTGGAAAATATTAATTCCACCACCAAAAATATAGAAATTAAAATTTTAATTATATCAATTTCTGCATACATGCGACAAAACAAGTCGTGCACAAGATATTTTTCAGCTTCTGTAGATTAAAGAAAATCAGTTTTTTTCAGTGAAACGGATGCGAATTAAATATTAAAGCAGAAGGAACCCAATTACCTGCAAGATCCCTTTAAATTTTTTATAATCTTATAAATGTGAGCGTCCTTCTCATCTTCTAAAAATAAGAGAAATAACGTTCCAATAAGACCTTACATTATGAATTTTGTGCGCGAAATTGGCGTAAATTATGCACGCCATCGTGAACACAACCTTGCATTTTGCATCATTTATTTCAGTTAGAAACAACGTCGATTATTTTTAAAAGTTCACCAAGAAGTTACACAAGTAGCAAGCCCCTTCTTACATGCACAAAATCCCCTAGGTACGGCCGGTAATGTAAGTTCTTGTGAAAAGTCTCGTAAACACATATTATTATAAAGAGAACGGCAGTTTTTTTTAAACGAGGCATTTTCAAGAAGTTTGCGGAAGTTTTTATTTCGTTTATGTCTTTCGACTACAAGAATCAACTTTTATTTCATGCTGTAAACTTGTACACGTGCTGTAATTAAACGCAATTTATTCACATTATAATTCCTATGTAGATAATTAATTTAAGAAGCGATTTAAATTATTTTATGTTTATGTATTATTATAAATTGTCACATCGTCTAGTTTCCTCGATGATTCAAGAAGTCTCGTTGCGCGCTCCAGGTGATACTTGAATTGTACACGACAGTATATTCCATTCAAGATCTTCTTGCATTCTAGTAGGCCATGTTTTTTTTTTCGTTATGTTACGTGCACGTATTTTGAAGGTATTGTCACGTCAGTTGTATTGACTATGTTGCCAATACTTAAATAAACTTGAACTACAATGCCACGATCAAAGTAACTTAAAACAAATAACTAATTATTTAATTACATTTTTTAATCCTGTCAAAATGCCGCAAATTATAAGCGGGCAAACCAAACAAGCCATAAAAGCCTACAATTATTATAAAAAGGATCGTCCAGATTTCACACAAGATGAAATTATAAGCAGGTTGATAGATATACGAGGTGTAAGGCTTACATAAATTAATTGAGCCCCATTTTCTAATGTAGGTATACGTATGTTTTAGATTTCGCAAAGAACAATAACTAAAATTTTTAAAGCAGGACCTGACAATTTGAAAACATCTTCATCTGGCAGACATAAAAAGATTGATATATCTACAAATTACATGTTTCGGAAAGATTTGCAACGACTAATTTGGCAATATAATTTGAAAAAAGCATATTTCACTTTGGACAAATTACTTACAGACGCTCGCGATACTTTGGAATTTAAAGGGGGAAGAACAACTTTATTCAAAATTATGAAATCTATGGGTTACAAACACAAAATGGTTAACGGACGCAAAATTTTATGTGAACAAAAACACGTCGTTGCATCCAAAATTTCTTTTTTGAGCAAATTCTTACAGTTTCAAATTTCTAGTGAAAATATAATATTCGTGTACCTCAATGAAACGTGGATCTACCAAAATGGGTCTGCGGTTCGTCGATGGATATACGAAACAGATTTGAAAAGTAACCCAGCCAAAATTAAAAGTGAAGGGAAACGTTTTACAATTTTGCATGCGGGAACAATACTTGGCTTTTTGGAAAGGTGTGACTTGTTACTTGATTCGACGAACAATGACAGAGACTACCATAAAAACATGAATGCAGAAATTTTTCAAAATTGGGTGGTTAATCAGCTTATTCCTGCACTAGGCAAGTTGCAACGAAAATGTGTGGTGGTGATGGACAATGCACAGTATCATTCGGTGCAGTTGGACAAACCACCCACATTTTCCTGTAAAAAAAGTCAAATGTAGGAGTGGTTGGTTAAACACGATGTCGAAATTGAGGGCAAAATTACAAAAAAAGCAATTATGGGAATTAATTAAGCCTTTTAGAATAGACGGAACAACAAAACGATATGCGACTGACGTAATTTTAAAGGAGCACGGTTATGAAGTTCTTAGAGTGCCTCCATACCATTGTCAATGCAATCCTACAGAGATTGCATGGCGGCGGTGCAAAGGCTTTTACAATAAGCACATAAATTCGTAACCAGTATCAAAAGATAGGGTTACAAATTTATGGCGTGAAGCTCTTTCAAAATGTATCCCCGACATGTGGCAAAATTTTTGTAATCATGGTGAAAAATTAATTTCGGAAGACTGAACGAAACATATGGGAAATTTTTCGTTTGAAAATATTCCTCCTTTCATTATTACATTAGGAGAATCTGATTCAGAATCAGAAATTGATGATGAATCAGATTGTTCTATGGAATCAATGGAAGGGGAATAGGGAACATTTAATTTGGCATCAAAATTTTATAGTGTAGAAAACGCATGTAAATCTGTAAAACTTATAAATAGAGTCGACGATCCTTTTAGCAGTCAAAACTAATAGCCACGAATATGCACAAATATAAGAAGATTTGCAGAATTCTAGTGTTAGCAGAACAATCTGATGGTTTGCGTATTGGAGGAGGTAGTGAAAGTAAACAGAATTTTAAATGAGATCTAGCTTATGGTCTTCTCGGGAAAAATTATAAGATATTTTACATAAATATAGCTATGGAAAAGGTTCAGAGATACCGGCAACAGCAAGAAGATCCTGTTATTTAAATACACCATTGCCAGGTACCAAACTCGTATCCCCTTCAGAAATTCATCCTGGCCTCGAGTATTCACCCCTTCTGCGACAGCGAGGCGAAAATGGCTGCGAGCCCTATAATAAGACCATCCAGGACCTAAGGCGACAGTTCTTCGGTCTGAACAAGTCCGAAAAAAAAACTCCTGGCTGAACGAGCCATCCTCAGGGGTTGCACAAGCCGGTACACTTATCTACCCGCTGCACAAGTAGCAAGATCCATTTAGTCACACCACTGTGCACAAGATTCTATGAAAACACAAACATTCTGTCATTATTGTTTATTATCATATCTGGAGTCATATTTGTTAATAAAGAAACATTTCTTCGCTTTGTGGCACAATTGTTAACTAAGAACACCCAAACAACACGCCTCACCCCAAACTTTCTCAATGAAAAAAATAATTAATCATTAAACGTTTGTTCGAGACGATATTTCTCGTTTTCATGGAATACTTTGTACAGCACAATTGAACTGGCAACATTGGCAGTGGCAGTTTTCAAAAACGTAACCGCAAAATTAAAAACGAACGTCAATCAAATTTCTGACAAGTATATTTTTTTGTGGTACCAACAAAAATGTCACCCTAACAAGGCCTACTCTGAATGCAAAAAGATCGTGAATAGCTTATACAAGATTTTTCTCGGTAGGGGGAATCTCTATAAAAACAGAACCTGGCCACAAATTTAAATCAATTTTCTACTGAACGTCGCAATCTGCAACTAATAGCAAATCATAGAACGATTAAAGTGTTGAACAAACTGTAGAAAATTATTTTTTCGAACCTCGAATTCGTATAGAATAATGGAAAATAATAGTTGTTGCATTATCTAGAATATGTAAAGTTTGTTCGTAATTAAGGCAAATATTGCTTGCTTGGCCTGAGACCAAACGTATTCCACTTTGTATGTAAACTCCTGCGAAATAGTTCGGTTCAGTTAGTGGTCACTAATTTTGGAAAATAACCGCTTCATTATCAAACAGATATGGCTTTGAAGTGATTCCGGAAGCATCCCGCATCACAGGCGTTCCCCCTAGGGCTGGTATATCCCTTAAATTAGTATGGTTCGGGTTGTGGTTACGGACTCGGTTGCTGATTATACTGCGATAAAATACAACTATTTAGTTTTAAACAGAAAATTCCCCTTCAATGAAAAAAAAATTATTTCCCACTAGAACTTTTTACAATAGTTGAAAGAAATTAATTAATGAAATTATCAACATTCTTTTTGTTTTCTTTTAATATTTATTCTTTTGTGTTAAGCGGGGCGCATAAATTTCGGGGAATTGTTGCTGATTTAATGTAATCTGTGTAGTAGGTTTTTGCGCCCGGCGAGTAAGTCGTGAAACGGAAAAAGTGACAAGATAAAGTTTGATAAATAATGTTTTTTTCTGCCTTCCTCTCACTCTTAAACGCTTTGCTTAAATCTCGGTTTTATAAGGTGTAATTAATTGTTCTGGGACCCACATCGCTTGCACTTCGAGAAAATATCGTAAAATGGAATTTATGGCCACACAATTCTAGAAGATGTGCCAAAGTGTGAATTTGATCAATACAACTCTGTAAGCCTACTCCAGTATAAATTCATTTGATCTCATAATACATATATTCTTCGTTAGATTTCACCAATTATTTACTGCAATCAATATTTAAAAAATAAGCAACGGAAAACTTAATGAATTAATTTAGAACGAAATGAAATAAAAAAAAGTTCTATATTCATTTAATAAAACATAAATTCTAATTAGAGTTAATTAATTAGAGTTGGCTCAATTTGAAGACGGGAACTTCGTTACAGGTTTTCCCACAGCTTCTTATCGACAAATATTTAAAGTAATTAATTTTTTATAAGCAAATAATCCCCCTCAAAGTTTGGTGGAATTTCAGTCAAGACGGCATGTTTATTTTAAACTGCAGTTTCGGAATATTCGAGATTTTAAGAAGTTTGTTTAAAATGATGGCTACTTTTCGAAGATAACTTATATTTATTTGAAAAGGAAACTCGAATGTGATGTTAAAATTGCTTATAAAATCATACTTGACGTGAATTGTTAAGGATGAAGGCCCTGTGTGGCTTACAGTTAGTAACAAATCAGTTACAAAAAGAGTACCTCAAGGCCCCACACATAAAGGTTTATTTCAGTTTTATTTTGGTATTGCTTCAGCTCCTGCGATTTTTCAAAGAGTGATGGAGACAGCAATACAAGGAATCGAAGGAGTTGCAGTGTATCTAGACGATATTTTGGTGACTGCATCAGACGACAAGACACATATTTCTGGATTTCCAGAAGTTTTGAAACGATTACTCGATTATGGGTTTAGACTGAAACTCGAAAAGTGTATATTTTTGACCGATGAAGTGACATTTCTAGGACATATTATTGACCGTAAGGGCATTCGTACTTGTCCGTCAAAAGTGACAGCAATTGTTGATATGGTAGCACCAGAACATGGAAATGTTAGATATAGTTATTATGGAAAAATAGATCACAAGGAAAGTATGTTATAATAAAAAACTAGACAAGGAACAGAATAAAAGTAAGTAAAAAGAAAGGAGATCACAAAGAAAACAAGAAACAAAATTCGTGTCATCGAATTGAAGAACCTGAAGATAAGTATGGGAGTTTTTTTATTGAACCCTGTTGAAGCACCAGCAACTCTTCCTTTGAAATAACTTGTAAAAATCCATGATCAGGAAATTGACTCCGGCTTTTATGGGTCGCCGGACTTTTGGATCTAGAACGCTACAAACGAGCGAGAAAAATTTAACACTAACAATAATGTTCGGTCTAAAGATACATTTGGGAAAGATGGATCACAATTTATACGGATCATAAACCATTGTTAGAAACTTTGCAAGAAGGAAAATTTACAGCATAGAAAAGATACTGTCACCAAGATGGATAAGACTATACTCTAAAATAGAGACCAAAATGCTGACGCATGTAGTCGATTACCGTTATCCAAATGAAGAAGTAGATTTTCAAGATGCAGTAAGTATTTTATTATTGGAAGAAACACCAAGAAATGTAGCGAAGAATGCGAAAATAGAGACGAATAAGGATTCAGAAATGCCGAGAATCAAAAGAGCAAAACTACAGACGGATTGCCAGATTATCAACCTTTCACCTCAGTTGAGGCTAGAAGGGATGGATTATCGGTATATCAAGGATGTATTTTATTGGGTAATCGCGACATGATTCCGAAAAACCTAAGATCGCAAGTAAAACAACTTTTACATAAAGTTCAACAAGGAATGAGTCATACCAAGGCTACTGCGAGGAGTTACGTTTGATGGTCCGGAATAGACAAGGACATTGAAGAACTGATTGCAAACTGTCCTGCATGTCGCGAAACAAGCAACATGCTACCAAAAAATTTTAAAAAATGGCCGAAGAATGACAAAGCATGGTCTAGAATTCATGTAGATTTCGCGGGACCAATTAGATACCATTCATTGGAGGTGTTGGACACAAAAGGTAAATTTGCAGCCAAAACAGTTGACATTGAATACCGGATGTTGTACCTGATGTTACAGGATTTATTACCATGAAGTAAAAGAATATTAAAAAGACTTGATATAAATAGCACCGTTTCATCAGCAACTAATGGTTTGGCTGAGATAACGGTAGAAACAGTTAAGAAACAATTAAAGAAATTTCCTGAACAAAATTGGAATGTTGAACTGAAGAATGTGCTTTTGGCTTCACAAACAATGGGAAAATCGCCAACAGAATTATTAATGTGAAGGAACCTTACTACATTAATGCACAGATTACATCCATAATCATATGTAACGTCAGGGAAAAAATCATTTGAAGTAACATCAGCTGAGAAAGTTTTAGAGGAAGGGCCTCCTGTGCTCTACTGAAATTATGGTGTGGCATAACGACAGTTAGGTCCAAGGAACTTAATCGTTAAAATACTGGATGGAGATTGGAAGAAGAGACACATTGTGATCAAGTTTGGATGTAAAAATCTTCAACTAATGGAAACCAAAACCAGGAATAAACGACGACCTCGGTAATTAAATTTGTAAGATCAACACCGGACATATTTGGAAAATGAAGCCATAGAATACAAATCTTGCTCAGAAACAACTCCAAATCCAGGAGCACCGTCCAAATCAACTGACCAACTGATGGATGAAGAAAGAAAGTTAACGTTGCTCTAATAGGATTAGCAAAAGAACAGAGTATTTAAGTGATTATGTGCTATTTTAGGAAGGGCAGTGTCTGCTAAGAGGGTACGACTAGATAAAAAATATCAAAAAGAAAATAACGAGACTGTAAAAAACTAATAAAAGTTCTTAGAGATAGGCGACAGGCGACAAGTACTTGTACTTGGCACAGCCCTGTTATGTAATTCATAATTATTATTCTCACGTATACGTACAGTACATACCTAATTAATTTATTATTGGTAATTTCCTCTTTGTAGTTTCCGTGTCTAATAAACAAAATTAATTCAATTGTTTGATTAAATATTAATCAAACGAAGCTCACGCGCATAACGTGAAAGCAAATACATAAATCACAAATTCATCAGATATATGTGTGTATGTTTCTGTAGAATTTATTAAAGTGAGAAATAGCACCGTAAAACAATACGCGTATGTAAATCTAGGGTTTGTAGAAGTTTTAAACGTCAGATTTATCATTTGAAAGCATGATCTTAGAAATGACTTCGCGGAAAGTTCGACGATCATGCGGTTAACACGTTTGGAAGCAAACTTACGTTTCCGCGCAGAAATGATAACATTTTCTTACTAATATAACTCATGCATTTAGATCGAAAAGTTCCAAATTCATACAGAGTATGATGGATTATACTAATAAATTTTACATGCAGTTTTAATACATCCTTGTATGTACCTAGGCCATGCATTTTACACTGTAATGTGTAAGAACTGAATGTAAAATTCTGGAAAGAGACATCAAGTTTTGTTTCACTAGAATTAATAATGCAACTAACACTTAAATTTGAAAGTCCTAATTAATGCATAACTCTTAATCATATTTTTTATTCACTCTAACAATTATATTTAAATTATATAGTGTTATCGATTGGGTAGTTTCAAAGTAATTTTTCATGTCGATAGCCGTCGGGCACTTACACTAAAATGAAAATCAATATTCAGGCGTTATTTAGGTAGGCTTTATTTTAAAACGACATAAGCTTTAGGTTTATTACATTTGTTAAATTTTTATATGCCTGCCCAGTGCCCATAAACCGTAAAAAATGCACATAAAACTAACATTTATTTTATAAATGTTTCATAAAACATCCCGCTTTACTTTAATACAGTATGGAAATATTGTAGTCCACAAAATTCTGTAAATATACCAAAAAAAGAAGTGGTTTCTTAAACATTATTGTTAGAACAAAATCAAGTAATGTAAAGCTTCTTTCTTGATAAAGTTTAAATAAAAACTCAATAACTAGAAAGTTACAGCAAGTTAAAGTTAAAGTAATTAACTAGCAATCGTTAGTAACTGTAGTATAAATTACGTTTTAAATTCAAATTTGGGGTACCTAAGAGTTAGTTAATATCTAGTTGAAAAATTAATAGTAACATAAAGTTACTGCTACTTAATTTTTTCTTTAATGCTCAAAAACTGCTGTTCATATTGTTGAGAGGCGCTGACTAATTAAAATAAAACTAGAAAACAAATTTATGTAGAAATTTACTTAAATGTCAATTCCTTTAAGTGTCAAAGTTAAGATAGTTTAAGGCCCGGTTTCTCAATCGCAAGTTAACTTTTCAGTATCTATTTATTCCCATAGTAACAATTATGTTCCTAATATCCATTCACGATCTTTTTTCATTCTAGTAAGCTATGTTTTTTTTTTCATTATGTTACGTGCATGCAGGTAGTCAAAATCTGACGTGAAAAAAATTATGACATTGTCACGTCTGCTATATTGACTATGTTGCCAAATCTTAAATAAACTTGAACTACAATGCCATGATCAAAGTAACTTAAAATAAATAACTAATTATTTAATTACATTTTTTAATCCTGTCAAAATGCCGAAAATTATAAGCGGGTAAACCAAACAAGCCATAAAATAGCCTACAATAATTATAAAAAGGATCCTCCAGATTTCACACAAGATGAAATAATAAGCAGGTTGATAGATATACATGGAGTAAGGCTTACATAAATTAAATGAGCCCCATTTTCTAATGTATGTATATGTATGTTTTAGGTTTCGCAAACAACAATAACTAATATTTTGAAAGCAGGACCTGACAATTGGAAAACATCTTCATCTGGCAGACGTAAAAAGACGAATATATTTATAAATTACATGTTCCGGAAAGATTTGCAACGACTAATTTGGCAATATAATTTGAAAAAAGCATATTTCACTTTGGACAAATTACTTACAGACGCTCGCGATACTTTGGAATTTAAAGGGGGAAGAACAACTTTATTCAAAATTATGAAATCTATGGGTTACAAACACAAAATGGTTAACGGACGCAAAATTTTATGTGAACAAAAACACGTCGTTGCATCCAAAATTTCTTTTTTGAGCAAATTCTTACAGTTTCAAATTTCTAGTGAAAATATAATATTCGTGTACCTCAATGAAACATGGATCTACCAAAATGGGTCTGCGGTTCGTCGATGGATATACGAAACAGATTTGAAAAGTAACCCAGCCAAAATTAAAAGTGAAGGGAAACGTTTTACAATTTTGCATGCGGGAACAAAACTTGGCTTTTTGGAAGGATGTGACTTGTCACTTGACCCGACGAACAATGAGAGAAACTACCATAAAAACATGAATGCAGAAATTTTTCAAAATTGGGTGGTTAATCAGCTTATTCCTGCACTAGGCAAGTTGCAACGAAAATGTGTGGTGGTGATGGACAATGCACAGTATCATTCGGTGCAGTTAGACAAACCACCTACATTTTCCTGTAAAAAAAAGTCAAATGTAGGAGTGGTTGGTTAAACACAATGTCGAAATTGAGGGCAAAATTACAAAAAAAAGCAATTATGGGAATTCATTAAGCCTTTTGCAATAGACGGAACAACAAAAAGACACGGGACTGACGTAATTTTGAAGGAGCACGATTAAGAAGTTCTTAGATTGCCTCCATACCATTGTCAGTATAATCCTATTGAAACTGCATGGGAGCAGTGCAAAGGCTTTTACAATAAGCACATAAACTCGCAACCAGTATCGAAAGATAGTGTTGCAAATTAATGGCGTCGGGCTCTTTCAAAATGTACCCCCGACATGTGGCACAATTTTTGTAATCATTGTGAAAAATTTCGGAAGACTGGACGAAACATATGGAAAATTTTTCGTTTGAAAATATTCCTCCTTTCATTATTACATTAGGATTATCTGATTCAGAATCAGAAATTGATGATGAATCAGATTCTTCTATGGAATCAATGAAAGGGGAATAGGGGACGTTTAATTTGGCATCAACATTTTATAGTTTAGAAAATGCATGTATATCTGTAAAACTTATAAATAGACTGCGACGATCCCTTTAGCAGTCAAAACTAATAGCCACGAATATGCACAAATATAAGCAGATTTACAGAATTCTAGTGTTAGCAAAAGAATCTGATGGTGTGCGTATTGGAGGAGGTAGTGAAAGTAGACAGAATTTTAATTGAGATCTAGCTTATGGTCTTCTCGGGAAAAATGATAAAATATTTTACATAAATATGGCGATGGAAAAGGTTCTAAGACACCAGCAACAGCAAGAAGATCCTGTTATTTAAAACCCCTTCATATAATGCTTTTGCGCCACTTCCAGCGCACCTCTACGTCATTGCCAGGCACAAAACTCGAATCCCCTTCAGAAATTTATCCCGGCCTCAAGTATTTACCCCTTCTGCGACAGCGAGGCGAAAATGGCCGCGAGCCCTGTAATAAGGCCATCCAGGGCCTGAGAACGACAGTTCTTCGGTCTGAACAAGTCCGATAAAACTCCTGGCTGAACAAGCCATCCTCACGGGTTGCACAAGCCGATACACCTCTAGACCCGCTGCACAAGTAGCAAGATCCATTTAGCCACACCACTGTGCACAAGATTTTATTAAAACACAAACAAACATTCTGTCATTATTGTTTATTATCATATCTGGAGTCATATTTGTTAATAAAGAAACAGTTCTTCGCTTTGTGGCACAATTGTTGACTAAGAACACGCAAACAACACACCTCACCCCAAACTTTCTCGATGAAAAAAAATAATTAATCATTAAACGTTTGTCGAGACGATATTTCTCGTTTTCATGGAATACTTTGTGCAGCACAATTGAACTGGCAACATTGGCAATGGCAGTTTTCAAAAACGTAACTACAAAATTAAAAACGAACGTCAATCAATTTTTGACAAGTATATTTTTTTGTGGTACCAACAAAAATGTTACGCTAATACGGGCTATTCTGAATGCAAAAAGATCGTAATGGATAGTATGTGTTGAAATATAGGTGGACATTTGTGAATGTTTTGGTTTTGATAAATTTACAATGAAGGTAGCTTCTTGCCCGGTGAAATTGTTTGATAAATTATCTCAAACGGACACTGGAAACGTCGAGCATTTGTGCTATTTTCCAGTGTCCGTTTGAGATAATTTATCAAAGATAAATTTACAGTTTATTTAATAATAAAATTGTATTTTGTAAAATAAGTTTTATTAACAAAAAGGTGTCTACGTGTTGCTTTTAAAATTAAAGTAACAGTAAACTATTAGTATTTGCAAAAAATATGCTTCGAAACGTGGAAATAGTATATTGATTTATAAGTTTAGAAAAATGATAGTTTTTCAGTAAATAATTTGTGAAAAAACATTCATCTAAGATGAGTCAATCAAACGAGAATAATGAAGAAATTTTTTGCAATTGGTATCAGAAGCAGAGTCAAGTGTATTACCTAAAAAGTCCAAAGCAAAGTAAAAGAAAACTTACCAACAGTTCGGTGGCTGGAGAAATGAAAAAAATGTGCAAGGGGCAAATGAAGATATTCTAATTGTGTACTTTTTTGAAAAGGTTTGTTTTATTTGTAAGATTTATTAGCACTGATTTTTAAATATTCTTAGGTGAAAACTCTTAAAGCTTGAACACTATGATCAGTCTACTCAATGCTGAGAAGAACTTTACAAATAAATGAAAATGTGGATATTTCATAATGACGGTTATGTGGCAAAAAAGTGGAGAATTCTATCGATGGATAATGTGAAGGAGTTTTTAGAAAAAGGTCCTGATGACAGTTTTCTGCTTATGAAGGTAGTGTTGATAATTACTTTGCATGGAGCATGTCGGGCGGAAGAATTAGGTTTACTAAAAGTGGACGATGTAGAAGATTGCGACCACATTTTGGTGATAACATTACATGACATGAAAACAAAGAAAAAGCGAGTCTTTACAGTTACATCGGAAGATGGATTAAACGGAATTGAGCTTTACAAAAAGTATTTGAATTTGAGACCCGAAAATGTGGATCATCGCAGACTATTTATATTTTATAGACAGAGCAAGTTCACAAAGCAACCAATTGGTATAAACATCTTCTACAATTTACCAAAGAAAATTGCTGCGTAGTTAGGGTTACCGGAGCCGAACAGCTTCACAGGCCATTGTCTCCGAAGCACATCAGCGAGCTTTTTGGCCGACAGTGGAGCTGACATCCAAGATTTGAAGAGCCACGGCCGCTGGCGTAGCAGTACTGTTGCAGAAGCTTACTCGAAGATAGTAACGAAAATAAAGTAAAAATTTCAAAGAAAATTTTTTGTAAGTCGACTGAAATGTAATCTGAAACGTCGACATCAACAGTAGCAGCAAGTGAAGTAATAAATTCTAATTTGTCAGTGTCTGCGTTGCGGTCAGTTTCCTCATCTTTTGGTGTAATATTAAATAATTTAACAAATTGTTCATTTAGAATTTACGCTAATAAATAAAATGAAAAGTGTTGCTAACTAGAAAAGTCCCACTTTTCTTCACGATTTTTGATTAAACAATGTGTCACTTTTCTGTCAACTACCGAAAAACTATTATCTTATTTCTAATTCTTCCTAATTAATTTCAGCGATAGTTAATAAATGGCCGTAAAATTTATAAGAAATTTAAACTGGTGTCACTTTCTTATTATTGTTTTTTGGACAAAATCGAATTGAGAAAAAAAACTTCATTTCGATCACCCCTGCTTACCCTTTCAATCTCCTCCATAAGTTATGAGATACCCTGTATAATTAATGCGCCGTTTAGTTTAGTAAATTTCATTAAAAAGCGAAAGTTATTTTATAAGAAAATTCGTTGTAATTTCGGTCACGTATCCACCATAAGCGCCGCCATAAATCAACCCCAAATTTGTTTGCCTCATCCTTATTTAATTTCCTAATTCCTATTAATACATGCATATGAGCAGAGCGGCGGACGGTAACTACCTAAGGGGAAACTAATTTATTTACTTTGGGAGCACTTGACATGTTTCACGTGTCCTCTTCATTGTCGAAGGGTCTGCAAATGCCCTCTCTAGGTGTGGGTCCCGGCTGCTGACAAGACAGTCCTGGTTCGCACGTTCCGCTAAATCCTAACTCACCTCCGCACGCCTCCCCATCAGTCCTCGCACATTCAGGACAACACCTATATAAATCAAAACATTATGTATGAATAGATAGTACTTATTGTTACAACAACAAAATACAAACGATTTTTTTCCTTTAGCTTTGAAAAAGGAATTAACGTTCATGTAAAGTTATAACAGTAAATTCTGGGGTAAATTACTTTTCAGGTAATTCTGTAACTAACCCACTAAAACCACGTTGATGTGCGATAAAAGTCGGGCTTTACAATGCGAAGCAAATTACAGAAAACTTTTATTATTAAACCTTAAAATAAAATGAAATACTTTATAAAATGAAGAATTACTTTTTTTTATTAATTTCCCTAATTATGGCTGAAAATGTCAAGCACCTATTTTTCCGGACATTAATTATAATACTTCTCGTACTTCTCTTTTGGAATTTGTCCGTGCGCCCGCGGTTTCTGCGGTTATTGCGGTTCGACGTTTCACCCTGCGTACTGACAACTTCTTCAGGAACTAACTTAATTACTTTAACAACATAAATCTTTCAAGTATATGCCTTATTATCCGAAACTTCAATGGCTTATACAGGGTGAAACAAAATGATTATCATCTAGTTACTTTAGCATTACCCATGTGTGCCACATGTGATTTATTGCGAAGGGATGATATGAGTGCAAGGCTGAGATTGATATTGAAAAGAAAGCCAACGAAAGTAAGTCACAGCAAGTGTTGAAAGTGGTCACCAGCCAGTGTTGAAAGTGGTCGCATCTTAATGTGATTCTCGCCATCACTTCTTGCAAATTAGTAGTTCCTTCTCAGCAAACTTCATTTTTAAGAAAGCCAAATGTGGAGAAGTCTAGTGGGCTGAGGTCTGGTGATCTTGCTGGCCAAATTCCCCTACTTACCACTCGAGTGTTATGATCTATTGCTCCATCTTGCTGAAAGTAAACATTCTCAACTTCATCAGGACGCACCTGCTCTAAAAATGGGCTCAACAATTGTTATCTATTACGCTGACCATTGTTGCATCGTGGAAGAATAATGGCCCCACACACATTTTAATCACTTGTTAATTTAATTCAATAAATTGTAATAATTATGAAATTTGTAACTAGATGAGAATAATTTTGTTCCACTTTGTTATATTATATCCATATTGTGTAAAGGAAACTAAATCCGGCTGATACTTTATAACTATTTTAAACCAACATTAATTTACTTGACACAAGTTTGTAAAGTTCTACGAAGCATGCCTATGCGTAGGCACGTTGATAAACGAGGAGGAACAAGAGCGTTTACCCCAGGATAATATATCTTATGGTTAAAACTACACCACATCATTATCGGCATTAACAAATTAGATGTTATCAGTATGTGGGAAGTAATTTGAAGCAACCAAAATCCGATGCGCCGCAAGGCTTAATCTGACTTTCGATTATCAGACTTTATATCGAAACATCTCAATACAGAGAGTTCCAATTTCAATTTCTGCCAGAGCGTTATTAACTTCAAACGTGCCGCGTGCACTTCATATTACTTTCATTCACAGAAGCCCATGCATTGTTAATTTAAATATCAAAGACCTCCAGAATTGTTACAGGCCCTCGGGCATTAATATTTCTCCTGCTGTATGGATGCTTGTTTAAATAGGAATTTACTTCCTAAAATATTTCACGGTAAAAGATTAGCATTAAATTCCCTGCGGAATATGAATGTGTGCTTGCGGTCAGCATCTACAAAGCCCTATTTTAGTAGTTAGCCGGGTTTAAATCTCAACAGCGAGGTAATTATCTCCGGTATACAGTCAACGAAATCCGCCTTGACGCCGAAATTCTACAACTGAATTGCGTTTGTAGTCTGTTGCAAACTACTACATTTTAACATTTAACGGTGTTCAAAGAATGAAAATTATGACGTCAACTGCATTCACTTTAGCATTCGACGAAGTCACTCCGAAACTTCTTTAAACACAAACGAAACATCCTGTAGTTTGCTTTTAATTTCAATTTCTTCTTGCACAGAATTTTTCACGCTACAAAACTCAGACTGATCTTTTAAATATTTAAAATATGTCCCAAGTTTGTAAGGATTAAAAACTGTACATCTTAGATCTATAATGTGTTATATTTAAATCATGCACTGATGAATGAACTTGACACGTACGTATTTCCTTGGGCTGCTCCACAATGAGCAAAGAGACATCACGACTTCACACCATTAATCATACTTACGATGAGTATGTCCTCGTAAGTGACTTCTCGGCATATAACATGAAAACTAAATTACCTGTATTTACCAAGTTACATTACAGTAAATACATATCATGATGATAATCATCACTTGCTCTTAATATTGCTTGCTTCAAACTAGTAAAAATTACAGACTTAGGTGCAAAATATTTGAAAGCATTTCTATGTTTGTTTAATACTTGTTGCATCGTTAATTAAAACTTTTCTTATAACCGCTTTTAAATTAAATAGCAAAAGACGGAAAAATTTTGACGATAAGAAATAAAAATATAACATAAAGACTTGAACGTAATAATAAGATGTGCAAGAAATAAGAAAATATTTTAAAAATATAACAAAAAGAATTAATCATATTGTAAATTAAAAACACAAATAAACACAAAAGCAGTGATTTGAAAATATCAAAAATATAGAAATACTTGAGAAACATGATACTGGAGTTGAGAAAAGAGTCGAAAAACTAAACAAGATTTTTTTATGAGGTGAAAGTAATATTTCCTAATTTGTTTTATTTTTATTTTTACTTGCTACCGGTTTCGACAGTTAATAATGTCTTCATCAGGCTGCAAATAGTCACATTAAAATTTAAAAGTTAAAATCATTATAACAGAAAAATTGGAATTACAAAATTATTGTGAAAGCTGAAGGCGTGTTAAAATTGATTTTTTTATGCAATAAATAAATTGATATTGGTAATTAAAGGATTATCCATAATAAATAAAATAAATGATACTAAACTGACAATATGTAGATAAAAAGGAGTTAGGAAAAATGTGAAACATAACACAGTTACAACACCAAAGGTCCTATTCCTATAGAATCAAAAAAAGAACCAGGTGCTATTGAAATAAAAACATTTCCTTAGAAAAGTAACAGATAAGAATAGAACACGAAACAAAGGAATAAAGTAGAATAGTGACTAAACTGAACAGAAGTAGAAAACTTGATGAAAAGGAAATGAAAAACTGAAGATCTGAGAAAACTCGAATAGTGCAAAGAAATCGCTAGAGAAAATAAAGATCTAAGGACTAAGGATAAAGTAAAAAAAAAAAAAATGGGTGTGGAAAAAAGTTATAATTTCGACCGTCTGAAAAGGCAAAAAGAAGCAGAAAAGTCCTTACTTTGACCATGAACTTAACATTTGAAGAAAAATAGAAGACCTAAGAAACCTTTATTGTAATAAATTATAGAATCAAAAAAGATATGGAAATAAGCTATGAAAAAGCAAGGTATCATCGAGGATCAAAAAATAATGAAATTAGTAGATGCACGACAAGTAATAATTTCAACGCATAGAAAGGCGAAAAAAAAAGAAGAAAGAGAACCTTACTATTTCTATCCACAGAAATTTTTTTCGTCTAATTTCTTCTCCAATTCTGAAGATTTTTTTAATTATGCGACATTCAAATATCAAACAATGATCCATAAATACAAAAAATTAGAAATCAAAAAGATCAAGCAAATGAATCTTATATCGACAGACAGAATACGAAGATGTTTTGATAAATTCTCAGCCGACTCTTACACTCCTACATTCTCCAACTAATCTTAACCTACTCATCGTAGAAATAGCCAAAATTTAACATGCTTCTGCCTTCCATTGCCTGCTCTAGGAAAAGAAGTACAACTTTTCAATTTTTCTTTTTCAGTTCAGTTGGTGAAAAGAGAGCAACTCACGCAATGAATAAGGAGAAGGTATTTGAGCAATACTCACATTAATTAACGACATGTTTTCTTGGCAATCTTTTTACCAACTTTAGTGTCTTTTTTCCAGGTTTTATTCCATCGGTGAAAATATGATTCTATTACTGTTATATTTTGATCAGTTTAGGTCGCGACATCCTGAGACTAATTTTTGACCTAACAACTATATAGATAGGTTACTTAAGGAATCCAATATAATCAAAACCGACTTACAACAAAAATGTTTGTATTTTGATCAATACACCTACACCCGAAAAAAACTAAAACAAAAATATTTCTATTAAATTTTTAACACGAAATTTCATAGGCCCTAGAGCAGTGATTGCCAACCCGTTGATCGCGAGCTACCCGTAGCTCGCAAAGGCAATTCTGGTAGCCCACAACATATTTTATATTTTAAAAATACAAAAGGTTAAGAATCATAGAAGCCTCCGTAAATTTCGCAAATTCTCATAATAAACACAAGCAGTGGCAACACTCCAGTGAGCGATCTGCCACCAACGTCACCATGTTAGAATCGGCTAGAACCGCAGAGCTCTAGCATTCGAGAACGATCTGGTTTGCTTTGAATGGGATAAATACCCATTGAGCGGCGACATTGCACTCAGTTTAAAACCGAACACCACGTAATCTACGTCCACCAGTTGGGTCCGTAACGAAGGAAGAGAGCAGTGAAAAATATTATGGCAAGCAGTAGTAAGAAGGTGAAAACATATCATTTCCATTCGGAATGGGAAGAACAATATTTCTTCACAAAAGTTAAAGGCAAAAATGTATGATTGTTGTGTAATAATTCTGTCTCCGTTGCCAAAAAAGGGAATACTGAGAGGCATCATAAAATTGTACATTCGAATTTTGAAAAATCATTTCCATTACATTCTACCACCAAAAAGGAAAAATTGAAACAATTAAAAAACCAATTAATTGGACAACAGTCAATATTTTTAAAAACAATCGGCAAAAATAAGGCTGCAAGTGAAGCATCATACCGTGTGTCCCAGATAATTGCACAAAAGAGGAAGCCTTATGAAGATGGGGAAATGATAAACAGGCATTTTTAGAAGCGTCATGAGGCGATTAGAAGTTATGAGCAATGATATTTTTGTACAGTTAAGAACTGACTTAAATAAATGTGTTTATTTTTCACTGCAACTGGATGAATCAACAGATGTGAATGATGGCCGTATTTGTAAGGATGGTTTTTAGTGATTTTACGATGAAAAGAAAATCTTTTGAAGTTTATTCCACTGAAAGGACATGCTACCGGTCAGGAGTTGTTTTCTCATTTCAAAAATATTATTTCATCTGAGAAAATTCCCCAATCAAAAATGGTAGGCTTGACTACCGATGGCGCTCCAACTATGATGGGTTGTGATAAGGATCTGATGGCGTTATTTCGTAAAGATGAAAGTTTTCCACAATTTCTCTGTCACCACTGCATTATCCATCAGCATCCACTATGTGGAAACTTTGTAAAACTAAACAACGTTATGAAAGTAGTTGTAAAAATTGTAAACAAGATTAGAGCTCAAGCGTTACAAAGAAGATTATTCAAAACCTTGGCCGATGAAATTGACTGTCAGTACGGGGAGCTACTTCTTCACTCTGAAGTCCGATGGTTAAGTAGAGGACGAGTGCTGAAACATTTCAACGATGTCCTATCTGCCTTAGTTCAATTTTTCAAACAACGCGATGAACCGATTCCTGAAGTGGAAAATTCAATCTGATTTTGGTTTTCTTGTGGACTTTACCGAAAAATTAAATGAACTTAATTTACAGCTTCAGGGGAGTGACAAAGAACTAGCGGAAATGATTTCTGATATAAAAGCATTTATCAAAAAGCTTGAGTTTTGGGAACAAAACCTAATCAACCGCGATACCAAGCATTTTCCTATTCTTTCAGAAAAGATATCTCAAAATCTATTGAAACCCTATGACAGTAAATACTATGTAGAAATGGCTTCTAAATTGAAGGAAAACTTCAAAAATAGTTTTAAAGATTTCAATTAAATGGCTTTAGTGACGCAAGTTGTTGTTTCACCTTGTGTTATGCAGAACTTTAGCGAAAACATCTCTGCAACAAAAATGGAAGAGATTGCGTTTCAAAATGATCTAGCCTTAAAACCATTAGTCTCAGGTACAGCATTTATCTGGCCTATAGTAAGTAAAGAAAAATATTCAGTTCTGTGTCGTGTTCCGTTGAAAGTAAAAGCATTATTTAGTTCAACCTATTTATGTGAATCTGCTTTATCCAATATGAAGTTTATTAAGAATAAATACCGCAATCGACTTACAGATGAACATTTGGATAATTGTATTCGAATGGCTGTATCAAACTATACTGCAAACGTTAAAAGACTTATTGTTGAGTCTAAGTGTCAGCCTTCTCATTGAACATGAATTTTATATCAGCACATGTTTTTGTTTAAAATAGTGCGTTATACTTTTTGTTATTTTTATTCACTTTTATTAAACATGCCATTGTGACTGCATAAAAATCTTGTTTATTTTTCAAACTCCTACGATTGGTAGGTATAGATTTATTCTGCTTAGTTTTAGTTTATTATTAGTATGTATTAGTTCGTAAAATAAATAATGTCGAATAAAACTGTGCATTATTTCGTTTAGTTGTGCTTACGTCGCTTAGGACTAGGTAGGTTACTGTTTATTCCAAAATTATCAAAGTAGTTCAAGACATTGAAAGGGTTGGCGACCACTGCCCTAGAGGATCAAATGCTGTTTAGTTTTTGAAACTTAGAAATATACTCAAGTTTCATCCATGATATAGCTGAAAAAGTCATTATTATTATTATAGCCGAAAATTGCTTACTTCTGATCGACGCTCATGCATTTGAGGGTTCATTTTGCAGAGACTGTTCATAACCAAATCGACCCAAACTACGTAATGCTTTAAATATTGTTTTCAACTTGATTCATGAATTGCATGGACTACTTTTTTGGAATAAACACTCTTCTACATGTAATACAAATTTCCACAACTTCATATGAAGGACGGTACATTGAACATATCCTGATGAAATGAATTTTTGATGGCGTATTTAATAAGCTTATTACTGTTGTTGTTATGGTAACGCGACAATGGCTTAGGCTAATTAAATACCAATACCCTCTTTTAATATAAAAAATATACAAAAACAAAAATGTAAAGGAGCAGTGCAAGACGACACAAATTAACGAATCAATAAAAAAAGCGGAAAGAAATAAATTGAAGGCACTAGAAAACCGAAAACCCCAAAATGGAAAGACTGCACAAAAGAAAGAAAATATAATATTTTTTAAAGCCTTCGTAAATTTAAGTTCGTTGAGCCGTACAAAATACACATGGTACATACATACCTTGAGTGATTTTAACGCGGCCCTCAATTTTACTTTTAGGGTTTGCAATAAACCAAAAGAAAATATCCCTCGTTTAAGTTTTTGCTTTATTTAGTGTGTAATTTCTTGAAGACTATTTATTTGTTTACTAAATAAAACATAAACTGAATAAATAAATAAATATTTTCTTCCGTCTTCCAAGATTCCATCCGCGCTAAAACGTTTTCAATTACAACAGCAATCCAAAGGACTCATTCCCATCCTTAACATTTATTTCACAACAAAGCACTAGAAATTTAATTTCTTTCTTATTAAACTTCCTTTGCATAGTTTCATTCGAAGAAAGGAAGAAAAAAGCCTCTCATAATTTACTAAAAATTCGCTTGCGTGCCGCATGTTTCAGAAAGCAAATGTTGATTAAATCTCGCTTAAATTGCTCGTGCTGCCTCCGTTCTTTTTAAGAATCTTAAATTATTAAAACCTCTAAATTTTCCTCGGACCTAAGCTGCGAAAAGCGCTTCACGGAATATATTTTCTCCAAGCCCGCGCTTTTGAACAACCCTTCTTAAACTCATCCGCTTTCTTTTCCCAACTTAGTTTTAATCTATTGCATTTTTTTTCTACTTGAAAAACTCGTGAAAACTAACTAAAGCGAAAGAAGTTATTTTCCACGACATAAATTTTTATCTTGTAAGGATTAGATATTATAAAGTTGAAAAGCATAAATTAAAAAGAAATTTTTTAAAAAAATTACTTACTTGCATGGATCCCAAACAATAATTCCTAAGCCGGGACAATCTATTTCATTGATAACTTCACATTCTCTTTTATCACAAACACATGCAGGTGCCGACAATCCGCCGCAAAAACCGATGAAAATAAGAATAGCCAACACCAGAACACTTCTCATATTTCGTTTTCACAGCAGTCGCAATAATATCCTTTCAGATATTACGTTTGCAAGTTAAAGAAAAAACTAGGCGACATTTTGTAAGAAAAATTTTCGTTTTCTTATTAATAGCAACAACAAAATTACAATCACTTTTAGAAACGGCAATCAAAAATATGAATTTTTATTTTTACTTTTAATTTGTAATTTTTTAAACTTTTAACATGCAGGAGAAATAATTTAATCTCAAACGTAATTTTCTATTTTTCCCCCAGGAAGGGTTTCGTGTACTTTTGAATTCACGTGTACGCGCACGCTTTTCTTCGTGCTACCTTCCGGTTGTCAAGATAAAATACGAATGCGAAGTTATTGTATTGTAGGAGAAATGTGCGAAAGTGCGCTTGCGCTTGCCATATATAAATTAATTATAATTTGTTATAAGTTTAATAGTTCTTAAAGTTTTCCGGGCTCCTTCTTGCTTGTAATTCGTTTCTAAATGCAAAGCATCATCTCCGAGGACTTCATAAATTAAGGCATGGAAGACTTACTTGTTGTTTAACGAGAAACAAAACAAATAACAAATTTATATAGTAGTAGTAGTATCAAAAGGCAAAGTGTGATTAGTTTTATAAATTATCTAAACGAAATAAAAAATATTCATAACTAATAAAAGTAAACAATTCCTTATAACATTTAACTTTTTTATTTTGTAATTATATATACATGTTTACTTATTATATGTATTTCCACCATAAATTTCTGTTTGCTATAAAATAGTACAGGTGGGCCAAATTCGACACTAGGAAACTCCTATTTTTAGAAGAGTTAGACAAAAACTGACCTAGGCTCCTGGAGCGCGATTTTTAAGACAAAATTAATGGTGAAGACCGCGTTTCGATATCTTGTACCGTTTAGGAGCTACAGGGCGTTTTTCAAAATTCTACGATTTTTAAAAACCTTCATAACTTTTTTGTTTATGAAAATTTTTTATTTCTGTAAAGACTTCTTTGAAGCACTTTTTCCTGTACAATTCATTGCTCTAAGTTATTTTTTTTCCAAAGTGCTCAATATTTGAGATATTAGCTAGAACTTTGATTTTTTATGTGGAACACCCTATATATTTTTACATTTCTGAAAAGAGCATAAAATTCTATTTACAAAAATATAAAACACTTGATATTTTATTCAAAAGATTTTTGAGTTGTAGAGCTTTCATGATTTAATTAAAATTTTGATGGTTATTGCAGCATTCAAGTAGGCTGTGGATGATGATAGCTAAATATTTTTTGAAGATTCAATGAGCCATAAAAAATATTACTCTATTTTTAATAAATATATCGAAGTTATAAGGAATAAATACTAATGTAATCGAAATTGCGCAAAAACTACATAAAGTATCAAATTGTTGGCCATTTTGTACTAAACATAAACGATTCCGTTTTGTTATGGTTTGAGCTGACATCACCAATTCAAGGACTGGTAGTGATGCATTTTTCTTATTCAATAAGTTCAGAATTTTTGTTTCTTTAAAATTCGTATTGCCGAAGTTCTTGCTAAGATGTTTGCTCCAACTGGCGTCGGTCATTTTCAATTTCGTCCAAACTATGATCGCCTCTAATTATTTATTTCCGTTTTGAGATTCATAATTTTTAATTTTTATCAGTTTAAATGAAATTTATTAAATTGTTTTAAAATCTCAAGAATATATCTCTGAAGGATTGTCATCTTTCAGGATATTACTCATGGTAAAGATTAATTGCTGCTTCTGAATTTTCGCCAATTTCTATAAAACACTTTAACATTTAATATTAGTAAAGAAGACAGTGGTTTAGAAATAACAAATCAAAAAAATAAATATAAATCAAAAAAGTTTATATCCTTAAATATAAATCAAAATAGATTGTATCCATAGATACGTATTTCGGCAGCAACGCTGTCATCTTCAATACACACATACACTTACAAGTTAAAGGCACTTCATGAAGTCTTGAGTTGGTATAAATATTATAACATGTCATATTTCTTGTAGTTTTAGTACATGTTTAATTATCTCCCTAAGTCTATTTTATAGAGATACTAATATTTAAGAGAAATGCAAGTACTGTAAGAGATTGTGTCAAATTTTGATAGCGGCCTACCAGGAAGTTACAAAAATTTAAATTGCTTAGTTATCGTCATCCATAGCCTACTTCAATGCTGTAAAAACAATTAAATTTTTGAAACTCTATATTTCAGAAACTGTTTGAATAAAATATCAAGTGTTTGATATTTATATGAATGAAATTTTATACTCCTTTCAAAAACTTAAAAATATATAGGGTGTCCCATATAAAAAATCAAAGTTCTAGCTAATATCTCAAATATTGAGCACTTTGGAAAAAAATAACTTGATGCAATGAATTCTGCATGAAAAAGTGCCTTATAGAAGTCTTTACAGAAATCAAAAATGTTCATAAACAAGAAAGTTATGAAGGTTTTTAAAAATCGTAGAATTTTGAAAAACGCCCTGTAGCTCCTAAACGGTACAAGATATCGAAACGCGGTCTTCACCATTAACTTTGTCTTAAAAACCGAGCTCCAGGGACCGAGGTCAGTTTTTGTCTAACTCTTCTAAAAATAGGTGATTCCTATTAAAAGTATCGAATTTGGCCCACCCTGTACTAACAGCTTTTTAGGGGAACCAATAGCGTATGGTATTATTTAAGAGAAACATCGACGTCATATCCGCCACTTCACCAACGCCATCTATGAAATTTCATACCAAAATGTGGACAACAAAAAAATTAACTGATCTGTCCGAGGATATTTTTCGAACATCAACATTTCTAAAAATACTGAATATATTTCAGATTTTACTAACGCACTGTATATATGTAATCAATAATCTATAATTAGGTTTTTTTATAATAGCTGTCAGTTCATAATTCTAGTTTTTCTGTTGGTACCCTGCTGGTAACACTATGTAGAACACAAGTTTTTGAAGTTTCAAATAAAAGGTACCAACATCAAAAACATTTGATAGGCATTCTAAAAAAAGACCGGAATATACGAAATGGTTAAGAACAACTGTTTGAGTTGGCTATACAATTAAGAGCGTTTTTTGATCGGCTGTTTGCAACTCTGCAACCGAATATATGTTTTGTTTACTTGTCTTAACCTGAATAGCGACAATATTGTAGGTTACGTCAGTAAAAATTGGCGTTTTAATTTGAATTTGAAATGCTAAATGATGATTGTAAAGTTGTCAGTGTCAAAATATCAAACCGGAAGTTATTCCAGTTGTATCAAACCGGAAGTTATTCCAGTTGTACTATTTAAATATAAAATTCAGCACTGCCAAACTCAAACAGTAACACTTTGTACTTATCACCCGCCAGTCTTGCCAGTAAATAAAATTGAAATAAAAATAAATAAAAAACAAAAAAAAACGAAATTTTTTTCTATAGATTAATAAATAAAATAAAATTTGAAAAGAATGGTGACAAAAAAAAACGAAATAATAAAAATTGAAAAATAATGAAATAAAAAATAATAAAAACAAAGATTACGATTTTACAACACAATTTATTAGATTTAATAGATAAATTACAAAAAAAAAACAATTGCAAAAGGATGATGATAAAACAAAGACGACGATATTAGAAATATCCAAATAAAAAACAAAAGTCATTTTACAACACAATTTATTAGATTATATTATTAATAAGTCAAAAAAAAAAACGATTATCCCGACTTTTTAAAAATAATAATAACAAAAATCACTCTGCAATACTGCCAGCCGCACCAATTCTATCAGTGCTACCAACTCCATCAGTTTTTCTACCGATTTGAAACTGAACTTACCGATCTACCGAATTCAAATATATTCTACCGAAACGTATAGAAAAAGTAGATACACACACTATTATTATTAACTTGAAACGTACAATGTGAGCAGAAATGACTGATATGTGTGAAGTTGCAGCCCAATTAAATTATACCCAAAAATATTATCTACTTGCAAGAATTATCAAAATCAATGCTGTCAATGGGAGTGGCCTTTAATAATTTTTAGAAGTAAATATTGGCAAGTGGATTATATATTTATACATAAGAGCTAACTGAGCTCCAACTTCACACGTATTAGACATTTCTCCTCGGACTGTACATAAAAAGGCACCAGTATACGTTGAAACATCAGCAATTTTTTCAAGTTTAAACGAATAGTGTTCGTTTTCAAGTATCAATTACTATTCTTAATTCAGAAATAGCAAAATTTTTTTTTATAAAAGTGTTTTTTGTTAAAATTGATTTAATATTTCGACTCTAATACATATAAGATAATTAATAATTCATTACTGTTTAAAAATATCAACATAATTATCGCCGTTCTTTTGTTTTGGTAATTCAATGTAAACTGTATCAGTGAAAAGTTGATGAAAAAATTTATATACAAAATATTTAAAACATTATAGATAATGTTTTCTACTTTTGCCCCACCCTGTATATTATACACACATAAATATGTATCTAGACATATGTTGTTATACGTTTTACAATGTTTGATATTACACCTAATTTTCACTATTTTGTTTTTGTTTTTGTTTATTTTATGAACAAATATTTTCTAAACTAGTTTCTTTAATGATTTTCTGAACGTCAGAGACATCTACCGACATTTTTAATAACTCCCTTCCGAAACGTACACTTGGTTGGCAGCACTGAATTACATGAAAATTTTGAAAACGTCGATTCTAAAAGCTATCCAAGGCAAAATATGTGCTGTTTCTATTATTGCAGAACAACTCTTTACAGAATACATTGAGTTTAAATATTGGTAAGTATTGCTTTGATCGCTGGTATTGCTGTGTTATTTAATTAATTTAGAGACATCTGTATATAATAGTTAGGTTAGAATATTTTGTATTTGTTTTATGATGATAATTTATAAGAAACTATGTATGTTACGTTTATACTCTTCCAGAACTCTTATAAAAACTTAATTACATGCAAATATTTAATTCAAATTCCGTTTTATATAAAAAATATCAGACGAAGTACTAGAGGTCTCGCTTTCATCAATGACGAAGATTTGGTTTCACGAGAAGTTCAATGAAGCCTTCGATGATGTGGAGAACTTCCGGAACTGTAATTTCAAGACTCCGGAACTGACTTCTCTAAGCCCCGTTGTCAACTTCACTAGAAGATGCTATCAGGGACAAACCTTGAGTTTATTTCTTCAAGAAGAATGGTGGAAGGTGCCCTAGTGTAGTAAAACTGTAAAATCAAACAAAAATAAGACTTTTGCAAGCCGTATGGCTGGGTTTATTCAAAATGTAATTACATTATTAGAATCAGGAAGAGAATATTTAATTTATTTGAAAGTTTCAAATTTGAAATTCATTCATTTAAAGGATTTATTTTTTTTTTTTTTAATTTAAGGTTACACAGTTTTTGTCCACTTAATTAGCTATAAAAAAGAGAGATCCAGAGTTTGTGATCGGGTCTTCAAGCTGAACACATCAGTTCTTAATAAGTAGTGAGTTGTAAAAGATCAAGACGAAATTACGAACTAATTAACGATTTCATTATTATAACAAATTAAAGATAAAATAGGACCCCATAATCGTAATTTGTTAGCTGGACGATTGACAGCTCAAAATTCCATTTATCAACTATAATACATCACAGCATCTTTATCAAATTTCAATACTTTAAAAAATTTGCATCATGCGCACTAGTGCAGACGATCGAAATCGCTAAGACATAGGATAAAAAAAAAATATCGGTATATTTGCTAATACTAAACTGTAGTTTTATATATACAAAGTTTTTCAAAATATATGACATAAAAAGCCGAAAATTCAAAAATTGATTAAATCAAAATTCAAAATTGCCACTTTAATCAACACACAGTGATCATATCGGTAAAGTAGGAAGTGTGATTACCTACAAGTTAGAAATTATTTAAAAAATTTTAGACGTAAGTTTACACCATTTTATTTTATCTTTGTAAGTAGATAATGAATGCTTTGTTCGTTATTACTAATTGACCCTTAATTGTAGTGTTGTAAATTTACAGGTAGGTTATATTTTTATCTAAATTAACCGAATTTTTGTAAATAATTAAATTTAAATTCAATAACACTTATATTGAATTTATATTTCATTTGATTTACTCTTTCGATCCAGTACTTACCTGCGAAAATTACGAATTGCTCTCGTTATCTCCTAATATAAAATTTTGAAATATTTTTTGAGGTTATGTTGTTAATACCTTTTGGCGGCAAATTGAAAATAATTTATTGAGTGTTCGAGGATAGCGAGATTCGAAAACGCTGTCGGAAAACCGCTTTAAGCTTATTAGGCAAAAAAACACTAAAAATTACTTATGAAAATTTCATTCATAGTAAAATTAAAAATTGTAAAACGAATATTTTGCAGTTTTAATTCATTAATCACTTAATTCATAAACTGACATTTCTGATTCACTGTCACCATTCTGTTGAACTTTTTCTTCTTCGCTCTCTTCCTCCATCCAATCGTTTTCCGATTCTGAATGTTCAGGCATGTCTATTGCTTCGAAATCTGATTCACCTGCATCTACAAATTTAATTAAATAAACATCGATTACATCAAAGTAAATTAAAAATAGGTTCTAAATATAAATACGTTTGAAACCGACCTTTATCGTTATATACAAGCAAGGGTTCGTGCTCATCTTCCTGCGAAACATCAACATTCACTTGTGAAATCAGAAGGTCCAATCGGCCCTTCAACTTGTTTAAAGGTGACTGAAGGGAAAGTCGACTTTCTACATTACTCAGAACTGGACCTAGTAATTTTGATAATTCGGGATTTGACACTAATATGCCAGCATGCACTTGAAGTAAATTTTTCATCCACAATGATCCAACATGTGCCCTAAAAATACAACAAATTAATAATCCCCAGAATACGTGCTTTATAATTTAAAAAAAATATTTACTTACACAATGGTTTTGCCTCCAATATAACTTGTTAATTCATGTATTAGAGGTGCAATTGCTGCTACAGGCAACCTCTTAACAGTGTTCTTAATTACCGTTTCATCTCTTCTACTCAAGACATTCCGAAGTATATTTTTGTCTTTACTTTGTAAACCCTGAAGCAATAACTGCGAAACATTATCAGCTCTAGGAACTTTAGAATCCAGATCTGATTTATTCAGACTTAAATTATCAAGCCTGACATCCATGGGTACTTCCAAGGCGCCCTTTCTTTTCGCATTAGCAGGCGGCGTTGCAGACGTAACGTACGGTGTTAAATATCGCACGTGATTTTCTATTACTGGTGTTTTGGTTTTCGAACGTTTTTCACTCGTGCTAGCCATTTTCTTGTCATTTCTAACTAGGCATTGCACTTTTTCGTAGGCACTTATGACCTGTAAGACAAGATAAAATAATTTACATATATATATTTTTTTTCTGTTTAAATTAATACTAACCACATTTTCGAATGCTAGTGCCGTTTTATTACCATAGGCAATGGTAATTGTCAAATCTTTTTGATACAGTGCACCCAAAATGGGAATTGGGGTTACAACTGAATCGCCCTGGCCCATATCAGTTGCCACTTGTAGAGTGGTTTTCGGTTTAAACGGTTTGTTAAATTTGCTAAAAACAAAAATTTACTTTTTATAAAACAAGCTATAAATTAGAATTTCTCTTCTTCACTTACCCATTCAAAGTGTGTTGGTATATATGTACAACACCACTTCTGATGACTGCAGATGTGTTTATGCAGCCGTCAGAACCAAGGACTATTGAAATACTAAATGCAATGTCCTCCATTAAAAAACTACTTACACAATTATTTACTTCATTGTTTTCATTTAGTGTCCAACAACTTAACAGTCGATCACTCTATAGGAAAACAGAAACATTTTTAGTAAAACTATACATGGTCTGGGGTAAAGAAAAAAAGTTGATCAAAATAAAATCAACAGAGTATCATTACTCTAACAGGCATAAAAATTTTAGATTTGAATGTTAGTGCAACTCTATGAAAATAACAAAAAACAAAGTACAGTTCTTGTAAAGTGCAATTGCAATTGGCAGTTCAACTACATTGTATAAAATATTAAATAAAACTACCTTAGAGCCGCTTATAAAATATTCTTCAGAATTCTTTTTATGTTCGACGTATTCCAATATCATCACTTCACTACTGTGTCCAGTAAACGATTTTAAAACTTGTTGAGACTGGATATCCCACAACTTAATACTTCTCGAAGCCGTCAACAGCCGACTTTTGGGAATTAGTAATATCGAGGTAATTTTTTCATTTCCACTTTTCCACTTACTAAAAAAAAACAAATTTAGCACAAGTATGATGCAAAACCTTCACACTGACTTCTTAACTTTTCTGTCAGCAACATCCCAACAAAGTATGTTTTCTTCTACGCCGGAATATAGCAATTTTTTATTGTCCCACGACAAACAAGTGATCGACTGATTTGTGGCGCTGTTAATTGTAAATTCCAGTTCCGCTTTGGCGATGGAATAAATCAATAGCAAACCTGAACTCGTTCCTAAAATAACATGTGGTGCTGATTCTAGGTTCTTTAATTTCACTTTCTTCTTTGGTGAAACCTGCAAAGTATTTCTTTTATACTAAGAATTAATACAAACAATTTTGTTTGAAAAACAATTAATTTCAAAACTCTCAAATTATAAGACATTCCAGTAAATGAACGTCCCTATTATATATTTGGAGTTGATTTAATTAAATTATTATATATAATTTTATACCTTGCTTGTATCAGCCGCCAATCGAACGAAATTCAAACAAGTGCATGGGCTTTTCAGATGATAATCTGGTGTGTATTCCTGTTCGAAGGTATTACTCAGCACATTCCATATTTTTAATTTACCATCGACTGTTAACTGTCCAAAATATTTACCGTCCTGGCTAAATTGCCCATTCATGATAAAAAGGTTAATTCTTAAACCGCGTGCACGAGCAACAGGAACCACGAACTGTCAAATAAATGTCATAAGCGAGTGTTGCCAACCGATGTTGCCAGTACTTTGAGATTTTATTCTTAGAAAATCTTAACCAAAAATCATGACTCTTTGGTATTATACTTAATTATTATAAAAATTACTTAAAATTGTGTAACTGGCAGTATAGAAAGTGCTAGGAAAGAGTTTATACATGTATTTCGGCCTTATTTTAAAAATGTCACTTTTGTGGTTTTACTAGAGAATGCAATCGCTTCCTTGTATAATTTGCAAAAGAATTTCATATTTTTATCATTAATTCCTGTTTTTGTGTCTTGGGATTTTAGAAATTCAAAAAAAAGGGGTAAGTTTTTCTAAATTTTTCAATAAACCAAAAATTTTTTAAGGTACAGAGTTCTGATGAAGCCCAATAAGGCCGAAATACATGTATAAACTCTTTCCTAGCACTTTCTATACTGCCAGTTACACAATTTTAAGTAATTTTCATAATTTTCATCTGGCAAGAAAACTTGATTTTATAATTGTCAATTGTTGTCTTAGTAACATCAAACAAATATTTTAAAAATGTCACTTTTGTGGTTTTACTAGAGAATGCAATCGCTTCCTTGTATAATTTGCAAAAGAATTTCATATTTTTATCATTAATTCCTGTTTTTGTGTCTTGGGATTTTAGAAATTCAAAAAAAAGGGGTAAGTTTTTCTAAATTTTTCAATAAACCAAAAATTTTTTAAGGTACAGAGTTCTGATGAAGCCCAATAAGGCCGAAATACATGTATAAACTCTTTCCTAGCACTTTCTATACTGCCAGTTACACAATTTTAAGTAATTTTCATAATTTTCATCTGGCAAGAAAACTTGATTTTTTAATTATTATAAATAAAATACTATTTTAATAACGCAATGAAAAATTGTCAACATTATCTTATTACAAAACATTTTTGAACATTCCGACAGCGGAAGGTAAATATGGGAAGATCGAAATTGATTGTCCTGATTCTATACTACTTTCCGTGAGCTTATTATTTGCATCTATCACATGAAAGTTAGAACGAAAAGCACTAGCGTGCATAGAACATTCTTGAAATTTACATCCAAACCTAACCTAATTAATAATGGACATAATTATTGTTTGAAATAAACGATTTTTCATGAATGAACTGTCAACAAAATTTTGAAATATCTCGTAACTTCCCTAGATCTTCCTATGTTGCTAACTTCATTTTAATAATTGGATGTAAATAGTTCGTGGAAAGCAGCGTAAGATCAGGACAATCAATTTCGATCTCCCTGTACTTTCATAATAGGGATCACTGAGATTTAACCGTTAAATCAAAAGAAATTCTTACCTTTAGAAGTATTTTTGTTTCACGTGAAATATTATAATTTTGTAAATTTCTTTCACAATTGCATTTTGATTTTAACTGCATTACGTGAGGTCGAGGATAAATTAGAATTAGAATCGTTCATTGTTTTATTGAAACCAACCAATGATTTCAAAGTTACATGATGATTTAATTGGTGATTTGGGATTTCGGAATGGAAATCGACTAGTGAACTGTCGACTACTTATTTAAATAAATTAAATAGATTGAAAGTTTCAGTATTCAATAAAATTGCGCAGTAAAATTATAATCAACTATAGTAATTTGTGCTTAAAATTGGTTTAATAAATAAATTAATTAAATAACGTTCGCAAAATTTATGATATTTGAAATAAAAATCATTTTTCTTAACAGAAATGAAAATGTCATGAAATATGTAATTTCATGGCATCGGCAACATTGTTGCCAACTGCTAATCACTAACAATCGGTTCATTCAGCAGACTCAAAAGTTGTGCAACTATTATAAATTTTGAAGCATTTTCGATTAACCGCGTTAGTGCTTCGAGTATCTTCATCTCATATTATTACATGAGGCTAAAAGAAGATTCAAATACACTGAGTGCAACCAGTGCAGAATCGAAAACGCTATTAAAGTTATATTATTACTATTATTATTATTATTATATCATATTACTCAATCGTGAAAGTAGCTGTTGACCACATTCAGCAGGACAGTTCCCGCTTCAACAGTTGAGATTTGAGCACTAATTTCTGCTGAAAGAGGTTTCTCGAGCTACCACAATAGGAAAATAAAATATGAAAGGTTTTCGTGTCCATTTAAAGTTAGTTACAAATATCAATTAATTGTAACAATTACAGTTTGTTCCTACTGTAAAATTTAAATGTTAGCATGAAAATGTTGCATGAAAAACGACGATATTCCTATTTCCTACTTTATATATGTCACAACAAACAAGAATTAATTAATTCTGTCATGAAATATTTACAGGGAGATCGAAATTGATTGTCCTGATTCTATACTGCTTCCCACGAGCTTGATATCGATATTTACATCTAATTATTAAAATGAAATTAGCAACATAGATTTTGTTGACAGTTCATTGCCGTTCATTCATGAAAAACGGTTTATTTCATTGTTATAGCAATTCAATGGACACTTTTCGTTATTACACACGTCAAGATGCTCATGCGTGTACACACTCTCTTGCTGTGGTTATTTTGCTGATGAGAAGTTGGCACTGTTGGCAGTTCAGAGTTTCAAAAATAAAGTTACTGTTTCTTGTTATCCACAAGTCCCAAGAATATTTAAGCTACATTTTATCGAGCTGGTTTAAGTAACAATAAATTTGGACATTTCGTACAACGAAATAAAGTGATAATAATTTTCGGTTATGTTATACTTCAATTTGACATTCGAATAAAGTCACCAGATTTGAATAATTGTGGGCGTGACTTAATTCACGCCACGCATGTCGTTCCACGATTTCTGAATAACGAAAAGGATCTATTAAACAATAGTTATGTTCTTTATTGATTAGGTTACATTTGGATGGAAGTTTCATGCACGTCACTGCTTTATGTGATAGATGTAAATATTGATATCAAGCTCGCGGAAAGTAGTGTAGGATCAGGACAGTCAGTTTCAATTTTATAATTTTTTATGCAGATCCAACATGGCTTCAACACTATAAAGTAAATTATTGTGGATGTATTTATTCTCATACACATTCTCCATTTTTATGGCGCGCTTGTCAAATATTGTTGCCAACTTAAATGTCAACGATCACTCATCATAACATGTTCCGATTAGGTAGCACAGAAACGTTGCGCTACAAAAAATGGCGATTGCTACCATTCATCAGTTGAATGATCACTTGTAAGAGGTCGCATTCAGCACACATTTAGTCAACAATTGCGCAACTCGGGTCTGCTGAATGTAGCCATTGTGAGGCCGAGAAAAGGAGAGAAATTTTAAAACACTTGAAAAACTGCCTTTAACTTCAATCAAATTATCTGAATGTGCATGTCAATAGCCGTCCTCCATTCACAATCTATTTGAACGCGAATCGATTCAAATTCATTGCGTTCCATCTGTTTGTTAACGTCCGTAGTGAAAAAATAATTGCCGTATTTTGAGTACATATAGTACGAATCTATTTAACAACTGTGATTACTAGTACAGCTGAAATCAATAAAAACGGGTAATGTCAAAAAAATTGGGAATTTTTTTTCAGTTTTTTCATAGTGTGAAAATGATTTTATTAAGGTTACAATTATTTGACAGTTGTCAGTTTATAAATAAATAGATTATAACCAGCACTCAATACAAAAATGATATAAGGCAGGCGTTGAAATTTAAATGCATGTCTTGGAACGTCATATTAATACTAATTGTCAAATAACCTCACAATACGTACTTATTCATATGAAACTAATAACTGATTTTAAAAATCAGCTTCATCAGTACGAGGTGCGGTGAGACACCTCATTAATGATCACCAATTGAATAACTACAAGAGGAATTCAATCAATGATTTTTAAATTAATTTGAATCGATTCGCGTTCAAGTAGGTTGTAAATGAACGACGACTTTAGTAATTTTTATCGTTGACACCTGACTTCTTTTGTTCCCAGAACTTGTAAATGGGACTTTTATTTTTAGGTTATGTTGGTTTCAATTTTGTGCTGTTATTTTGGATCTTTGTCTAACTTCTCCATGCTTTCATGCTTTTCCTGCGCCGAAAAAGCATGTGTCCGGTGAACGCAGCCAATGTGGCCCGTGAATGCAGCGATGTAAGTTACGTTGCCTATGTCACTGTATTTAAAAATTATGAATTTACTTATACATTATTTATGTTTTTATTTAATATAATATAGTATGATTCAACTATCCTATTTCAAATTCAAAGTAATCGTTAAATTGTTTTTTTCGTAAAATGTAAGAAACGCAGCTTTCACTGAAGTACCGTAGACTTAGGGTGTTTCGTTCTTGAAGTTTGCTCTTTAAGTCACTAAAATACAGTGCAGCCAACTTGGTACATGTCATTGTCTAATTCACGTTATGTTATTGCAATGTTTTTTTAATTAATTTATAAGAATTTTGCATCAGTATCCATTTCACCACATATGTAAGTAAAAAATATGCCGTAAGCAATTCTATCCGAATGCATTTTTGTTTGCAGTTCAATTTATTCCACACATCATCAACTTTAAAAACTTCCTACTTTATGTCCCATGTTTGTGTATTATAACAATCTTACTTTGCTTTGTGTTTTTTTACATTGTTGCAGAGAATTATATAAAACGTGTGTATTTACTTTCGCAGTTTTACTTTCTCATCCTAGAAATGGATTAGAAATGTGGGCCACACAGCAAGTAAGCAATCAGCAAAACAACAATTTACAATGCAATAACAAACAGAATGTGCCGAATTCCCAAACCTTTGGTATGACCTCCGCTATATCGACTGCGCCTCCCAAAGCAAGCGATATAGCGAAAACGATCGAGTTAGAGGAAGTCCTGAAACCGTACGATGTGTTCGAAACGGAACAGGAACTTAACCATCGCATGGACATTTTATCCAAGCTGTATAGTTTAGTTAAAAAATGGATTAAAGATGTTTCCATCTCAAGAAATATGCCCGAGAGCGTCGCCGAGAATGTTGGAGGAAAAATATATACGTTTGGAAGTTACAGATTAGGTGTAAGTATTAATATGATTATTACAAATGAAAATGATTACACCAGGTCCTCGCATTACTTGTGCAACTATCGCAGCAATTTTTAAAACATCGTTTTCGAATTAAACTTAAGGTTTGTTTGATGCGAAGACAGCTTTTTAAAGTGAAATGTGGAATCACTACTAATTTCTCACACTTAGAATTGTGTATGTATAAAATTGTTGAAAGTGCTTTTACCGATCTCTAGTAGAAATCTGAGTCAAAAAACTTACCACAAATATTTTGATTGTGATTCTTTGGCTTTCAGGACTCAAGAAGAAGCCAAGCCAATTGAAGAAATGTTTGCACTGCAACTTCTCACCACTTCGCACATTTTATTAAACCTCAAGTTAAATTTAATTTGAGAAGGTGTAAAATGAGAATTGTGCAATGACAATATATTAATCATCAAACATAAAATCAATCTTTAATTAAAAAAAAATTGGCATAGTTTTTGGCACCTGTTAACAAAGGCTCTCAATATTGAATTAACTTTTCCAAATTGCATTTTAATGCATAAACAAATATGCATTCTTTAGTGGTAGTTGTTTAATAATTGTCAATTTTTGAACATTAAATGACACTAGTCAATTTTAGTACTAAATAATCCAAACATTTTGATTAAGAATTGCTTTAGCCACACAAGAAATTTTTAATTTGTGCAACTGCATTTAAACAGTGCAAAGCTGCTGCAAGCACTGCATATTATTACAATTATTATTTGTTTGCAGGTTCACAATAAAGGTGCAGATATTGATGCATTATGTGTAGCACCTAGGCACATTTATAGGAGTGATTATTTTACATCTTTTTTCGAAATGCTAAAGCAACAAGTAGAAGTCACCGAACTCAGGGTAAGTTACAATATTACTGCTTAATATTATTACGGTAGTTACAATAATTTAAAAATATTCTTAACTTTAACAATTCAATACAGGGTTCATCATTGGTATTGATTTCTTCAGCAGCTCTTTAACTATTGAAGGAAAATACTTTGCATAAAAGTTATCACTTCTAATATTAGTAAATTATCTTCGCATACACTGCATGTTCCATAAGTGAGTTGTCCACCAAACTTATACTTTTTTAAATGGGATAGCTCGATAGGTCCCTTAATAGAAAACATTTTTTTATTAAGTAACTATAGTTTTAAATCAAAGCATTCGCAAAGTACAGCTGTCAATTGGAAGAAAGTGCTGAAACGTAGATTTTATTTAGAATTAGTGTTCAAAAAAATTATTTTACTGTATATTCATATATACTAATTATAAATATCGAGTAGAATAACCTCTATAAGTATTAGTAACATTTCCCACATTTTTACTTACTGAGGCGACGATTAAATTCAAAAATAAGGCTGTGACCATTAAAAAAGAATAAAACAATAGCTTCAAAGATGAAAAGAAATTTTCTAAATCGATGTAGAACAGCAGCAGGGATTGATTGGTTCTTAGAACTTCTCACGACGTCATCGTTGAATTTTTCTGCAGAACATAAGTCGTACACAAGGTGAATGTCAGTTTGTTTTGAAGACTTGTTTAAGTTTTCAAAAAATCAAAATCTTTTTATATTATTATTACAGGCTTTATTTTAGGAGCTAGAGCAAAACTTTAAAGGATTTTGTATGTGATATCTTTTAGAGGTTTCACAAAAAATAAAATTGGCTCAGAAAGTGGAGTAATAAATTAATAGACATCAATCCCCTGTCGTCATTAAAGTAAACACCGTTGAATTCCACCATGAATCTGGATACAATTTCTTTCGGTACACCATTTTCTACCAGCTGGGTAAATAACAGATTCCTTAATTCCCATCTTGAAAGATGAAAATTTTTTATTTACCAGACAAGAAATCATTTGCAACATCTTAAGTTTAAATTCGTACCTATATGAAAAGCATCATTTTTACTTAACTTTTGAAATAATTTATTGCTTATTTATTTTGAGCGTGTAAAAGGGAACATTACTGTTAAATTTATTTGTCTTTCGTGTAGATATTTAAATAAGAAATTAACACGACACGTTTTTCTTTTACTTTTCGTTTTTCCCCGACATTTCGTACCTAACATTTTGAATTGTTCCGCCGTTAATAAAAGTGTAGCAGTGAAGAACATGCCCATCTAGGTCTGAATAAAAGTAGTGACCAATAGGCAAGCAATTTCTACGAAATACGTTAACTCATAACTCATATGCCGATGATTTTTAATCATACGAAATCCACACGGGGAAACGTTAAACCCTGAAAACAAATAAAAAGATGATAATTTAATTACTATAACAAGCAACCTTTCTTTGTGCAATTTGGTGTAAACGGGGTAAAAGCAAAACATCAGTATAAACAGCTCAACATAAATTAACCATGAAAAGTCAGTTTCTTGATCAGGCTAAGGCAGTTTTTGATGCTCCTTTCTTTCAGCTTTATACTTGAAGATTTCGTTCATTTTTGTTAGTAAATTAAGATTGTTGTCATGTATGCAGTAGGAGATTGATCTTTGAAGTGCACCTAAGAAATAGGAAAAGAGTAAAAAAAGAATTATATAAATTTTGTATGAACACCAAATCAATGTTTTGCTTTTATTGTATGGAAAAATAAAGTATTTGATTTCAATTACTTACAGAGGAAAGCGTAGCGTTCAAAAACGCTCTGTATCTACGTGACAGCGAATAAAAACGTTATGACTGAAACGGAAAAAAAAATCTGCAAAATACTGAAGCAATGTGCTTCTGATGGGTTTGAACTTGTTTGTCTTGTATAAACCACTAATTTTCAGCAAAATTACGTATAGCATAAATAATTAGCTTGAGCCATAGTCATGAGAGATCACTAAATTGTGAATAAACTGACTTACGTTGGATAATTGAAACTCAGAAGTTAAATTTTCTCAAAGAATATAAATGGGACGCCTTATATATTTTGACACATTTGAATAGCTCGTTAAATTCTATTTCTAACATACCTAAAATATATAGTCTATAGCTTACAGTTTTAGAGTTATCTGCATGTCAGTTACAACTTCTGTTAAGAACCATAACTTCAAGAAAATAAAGAAAAAGAAAAGAACAAAAAGGAAAATCTAAGCGAAATATTGACATTTTAATCGGTGTTTTAGAGATTGTTGAATATTGTTGGTAATATCACCCTCCCCTCATTACAGAGTTAATTAGCTCAAGGGCTAGCCAGGCTAACATTGGAGTTCCACAGGCCTATGGGTTTTATTTTCATTTTAAGTCGGCAGATTATCATCGCATTAATGAATACCTGGGTTGTTTTTCTTGGGACGAGTTGTTGGCTGCCAGATACCTGAACCCAATAGTCGACTCCTTTTATAATGTAAAAATATTTATTTGCTGACGACCTTAAAATCTACACTAAAATAAATTCTGAAGAAGACTGTATTTACAACATGTTTACAATGACATCCTATTCTATTAATGCACTGAAAACCATAGCTGAAAACTGAATGATTTTAAATATAGCAAAGTGTAAGTCAATAAAATGTCAAAGGCACAGAATTCCAATCGACTATGTCTACTCTATAAATGGATTACCTCTTGAAATGGTCTCCTCTATAAACGACTTGGGGGTACTCCTCACTCAATCACTAAACTATTCCCAACACATATCTCAAATTATTTCCAAAGCCTTAAAAATGCTAAGTTTCATTAAGAGATGCACTACTGATTTCACTTCAAAAGATTCCTTAAATTGACTTTACTGCACTTTAGTACATCCTCACTTGGAATATGCGTTCTCCGTTTGGAACCCATCATATGTGTGCCACCAGCAACGAATTGAAAATATTCAATAAAAATTTCTTTGCCACATGACTTTTAAGTTCAACTTAGCATCACCTTCATACTCTAAACTTGGTTTAAATTCACTTAATTTTAAACACTCTCAAAAAGAACTGAAACTGAACTATTATACAAAATTGGACTTTAATGGAATTAAAAACTAAACTTAATTAAGTCATTCTTGAAGTTATGATTTGTTTTCTTGTTTATTGTGCTTTCACATCAACCTCATTAGCTAATAAGCTTACTCTATATAAATATGATGTAAAATTTGTAAATAGGAATGCATAATATTTTCTGGCTTATTTTATTTTTTAAATATTAAGTGGTATTTGGTTGGATTTTAAATTAAAAAAGTAAGTAATACTAAAGGTTCGTGACAACAAGAGAAGTGCATTGATTCATTACCATCGATATATGCAAGTCAATGCTTGAAGGAAATATTTCTTTAGTGGACCATTTCCATGGCACCTAAATCCCAAGACTTTTAGATCCTTATAATATTTACTTTAATGATTTGTAATATACCTTGTATTTAGACTTCAATTAACAACTGAAGAAGCAATAAATAAATTACATTTGTCTTTATAGGGTCACATTGCTTGTATTTTAGCAGTTAGTTGATTTTATATTCTTAGTTTACTTATAAAAGCTAACTATTATATCGTTTAGATGTAATGGATAATTATCATTTTGCTCTTTCCTTTTTGTTTATTTTCTAGAAATATGGTTCTTGTTAGAAGTTGTAATAGTGAGTGCAAATATCTCGAGAATCATAAGCTTTAGACCAATGCATTAGTGCATATGTTAGAAATAGAAATTGACGAGCTATTCAAATGTGTCAAAATATGCAGGCCGTCCCATTTAAGTTTTTTGGGAAAGCTTAACTTCTAAGTTTCGATTGTTTGTGAGCAAACGCCCATTGAAAATATTACTATTACCTATAGAGGTTATTCTACTCAATATTTAGCGTTTATTATAAATATAACAAATTTTTAGCGTTAATTATAAATAAAAGACTTCTATATTTAAACCCTTTCATCCAATTGAATAGCTGTAGATTGTGAATGGTTTGATTTAGAGCTGTGGTTGCTTAACAAAATACGTTTACTTTTAAGAGATCTATCGAAATGTGGAATAAGAATTTATACATTCCATTAAAAAAAGTATGTTAGTTGAATAATTCACTTCTGGAACATGCTGCGTATGTACAAATAGTTTAATAAAATAAAACTCATTACAGTCAATAAATTTTATATAAAACACTTTATTTTATAATGAGTTGTTAAGGAGCTATCCATACCAATGATGTCACCTGTGTGTTACAAAATGGAAGAAGTCATCTTGGATAAAATTATTCATAATTTGTTATAGTGACCATTTTGTTCTGAAAATTATCAATTTCATTTTGTATAATTTCAGGCTGTCGAAGAGGCCTTCGTGCCCGTAATAAAAATGAAATTCGATGGCATTGAAATAGACATGTTGTTTGCCCGCCTGCTTCTCAAAGAAATACCCGAAAGCATGGACTTGCAGGACGACATTTTGCTCAAGGGTTTGGATCCGAAGTGCGTGAGAAGTCTAAACGGTTGCCGGGTGACGGATGAAATATTACGCCTTGTTCCTAACGTAGATAATTTTAGACTCGCTCTGAGGACTATTAAATTATGGGCCAAACGTAAGACTTCTCAATTATAGGACCACCTTCATAATGCATTCTTCCTTTTTGTTATTCATTGTTTTATTAGGACATGGGATATATAGCAATGCCATGGGATACCTCGGCGGTGTATCTTGGGCAATGTTGGTAGCGAGAACTTGTCAGTTGTATCCGCAGGCAGTTGCAGCTACTTTGGTTCACAAGTTTTTTCTTGTTTTTTCTCAATGGAAGTGGCCACAGCCGGTACTGCTTAAACAACCATCTAACGTGAATTTAGGCTTTAGTGTTTGGGATCCTAGGGTAAGTTATTTTTTTTTAATTCTTCGAATTAACTTATTAATTAAAAAAAAAGTATTAACTTTGATGGACAATTTTGTTTCTCCTAATTGTAAGTGAACTAAGATAGTCACTGCTTAAAACTATTGCATAAACTTTTTTAACATAACTTTCAAAGAATCTTAATTGATTCGATTATGTTTGGAAATTATTTTAGTTAACATTTAACAATTAGAGCTTCAATTATTTAGTAAATTGCTTTCAATTATTATAATTAATTAATTTTAAATGTCTTTAATTATACTGATATTTATGGATGAATTATGTAGGTAAATATACAAGATAGATATCATTTAATGCCGATAATAACTCCGGCATATCCTCAACAAAACTCGACGTTCAACGTGTCAGTTTCAACACGAACAATAATGATGGAGGAATTTAAAAACGGATTACATTTAACGGAAGAAATAATGCTTAGTAAGCAATCGTGGGATAAACTATTCGAGACACCACCGTTTTTTATGAAGTATAAACATTTTATAGTTCTGTTAGTTAGCGCTGCGACACCCGAAGACCATCTGGAGTGGTACGGATTAGTGGAAAGCAAAGTTCGATTACTTATAGGTGAATACACGCAGAGATCTCGACTGTATCGTGAAGGACTTACGAAATTGTGTTTCAGCCGCCCTAGAAAGGAACCCGCATATTACTCTGGCGCACATAAATCCTGAGAGTTTCAATCAAATAGAACCTCTCACGGAAGGACATACGTGTACCATGTGGTTTATAGGCTTAGAGTTTGCGAAAACTGAAAATCTTAATATCGATCTTACATTTGATATACAAACATTTACGAAAACTGTTAACAGGCAAGCCCAATTTTCAAAAATGCTGAAAGATGGCATGGAATTGGAGGCCCGACATGTAAAAAGAAAACAGTTACATCAGTACTTATCACCGAGTTTGTTGAAGCGCGAAAGGAAGAATAGTGGAAATTCGATTCGCAATGGAAACGACCGTAAACGACATTCTGATGGAAGTTGTTCTGATAGCAAAAAACCTAGATTTTCAGATGAGTTTAATCAGTCGAACGTAAGCAGGTTTGTTTAATGTTTTCCCCCAAAAAAATTAACGTTTTATATCTGCAGGATGCTAATAAAAATAATAGTCGAAAAAGACTGTCCGACTCATCCTGTAATGATATACCTAGCAATAAACAATCTAGATTATCAGAAGACTTGCACTCTTCGACGGTAAGCCCTTTTTATAATCGTTTCGAAACGTCTCAAGTTGTTGTTTTTAGTTCGAGGATTCATCGAATACGTCTCTAAATTTAAATGATGATTCAAATAGTAGAATGAGTTTAAACGATGAAGGTTCAAGTAGCATACCTCCACCCCAACCCACAGATAGTCCACCGGCCCAAACGTTATGTACCTGATAAAAGCTGAATCTTCTAATCGTATTGTCGTCTGAAAATGTAAGATCTAAGACAGGTGAACGAATGAATTAATTACTGCTATGTTTAGGTCATGAACTCCACAAGCCCGCTGACTCAAGTACGTATTTTTACTAATATTGATGCGATGACAGTAAAATATTATCGCAAAAGGACACTGTTATATCAGCTTAAATTTCTCCAGTCTCTTATCATGTGCAATGTTGAATAATGTTCTTTTTTTTTCGTTATGTGTAACTATCATGAAACGTTATCATATTATTTCATGTACATACGAATTTAGTTTAGACTTTAAGTGAAAAAAAGCATCTTGATTTCTTTTAAATATAATATAAGTTGCGATAATGTTTTACATTCGGCTTCTTTTTACATGTCCGTTTATTTAAGGTTACGAATGAAATATGTTAGTATGAATTTTATGTAATGAAAAATACTGAAAATGAATTTTAAGCAGTCTTCATGTTTTTTATTCATTGCAGTACTTGTATATGTAAATCATAAATTTTTTGAGTTACTTAAGTAAATTAATTTTAATTCAAATTATTACACGGCGTTCTTTAACGCTTGAAGCAAATTATTATTTTTTATTCTCTGTTGCAAATTAAAATTTCTAAAACTCACGTTTTTGCAGTCAGTAATATGTTTTTGTTTTCTTAAATCAACGTAATTATTTTTTTAAGGTATTTACTCCTATTTTATTGACGTGTTCTTGTCTCATATCCTTATTATAGGAACGCAACTCATTTCTTTTAATGAAACTATCATCATTTCTATAGTTTCAGTTTGGACACTTAAAATAAAATAGAGATTATTATTTAAAAATTTAATTATATTGTGGTATCACTCGTATTAACATGATAGAAACTTAATTATTGTAATATTAAGATAAAAATATTATAGAAAAATCTACTGGTACTATTTTTAAACATCACGAGGATTCTTTTTTGTTAAAAATTGTATTACTGACTCGATCTTTTTCTTAAGATGAAATCAATTTAGTTTCGTTTCTATAATATTTATTAAAATAGTTCTTGTGTTTCTATTGAACAATATATTATTTTTTTATTACTTTTTTTTACAATTTACGTTGACTCAAAAGTAAATTGGACGTGCATGAAGTAATCGCAGAATTATTCCTTCGAAATTCTGCGTATCAATGCGCGTTTGGAAAAAAATAATTTTCTATTAAATGGGGTAGATTTATTGAATATATTGAGGCGAGGTCCTTTTAAAGGGGTTTTTATAATTTTGTGTAACACATTTAAATCTTGTGACTGATTTTAGCTGTACATATTCTAAGATAATAAAAGTGAAGTAACAAATAATACTAATCTAACTGCAAGCCATTCTTCATTAATTATCTGAAATATTCATTAATCACTCACTCGATTAAACACACGGTATTGAGTGTTTAATTTTGTGAAAATTATAGTTCAGTCAGTCTTTGCTTGCAGTGGTACTTTGTAGTTTTATTACCACCTTATTTACAATAGTAACCTTGAGCAGTATGAAAAAGCTCACATTTTCAAAAAACTTTCTTGCATACAAATTACAGCCAAATTATTTTTTGACTTTTTAAAATTGTGTTACAAAAAGTGCTCTGAGCAAAATATAAAAAAATAAAATTGCTATAAATATCATCAACTGAAAAAGTTTATTGATATTCATGTAGTGAATTTTATTTTGGAATTAATTATGTTATTAATAAATTTCAAAGCCAATCAATCAATACTATATATAGGTCTTGGTTATTTGTATTCTTCTACATTAACTTTTATTTATTATAATATATAATATTTTGATTAATACCTTGTATGTATAAAAAGTGTTCTATAGAGAGAACACTTTCACTTTTGTGTGGTAGTACCCATTCTTCGAGCTCCTGCATAAAAAGAGGTAGATTACTTCTATCCGTGAGTAACTTAGTGAATAAAGAATTTTATTTTCGTGCTCACTTGAGTAGACGTGCTCTTAATGAATTCATAAGCATCTTACTTTCTTACTTCTAACACCCTCAGATAATACAAAACCAAAATTACGTCAGCCTATCGAATTTATGTCGAAAATTAATAGTATTGCATAGATGAAGAATCATTCATTGATGTAATAACTAACAAATAAAATTTGAAAAAGAACTGACGTGACGATGCTTAGTAGTGTTGCAATTTCAGAACAGTTTTCAAAAACCGTCTACATTTTCACTTTTTTAAATTATTATTAAAAATAAATAATTTAAAAAGATGAAAATAACTCAGACGTAATCCAAATTGACAACTAAATAAAACTAATTAGATTAAAATCACTCCCTACATCCAAGTGATATAACTAATTCGTTTCTTTCTTATTGTCGTCTCCTATTACTGTATATATGTAATTCCTTTTTTTGTTACATAACTTAAAACCACAATAAATGGTCCTTCTTTTTCTTGATAATAATAAAATATAATTAATTTTTATTGACAAGACAACTGGAATCCATAAATAATCTCTCCTACTTTTATTTTTATTTGTTAAAACTAGAGTCTTGAATTTTATTATAAATAAATGTGAATCTTGAACTTGTTTAGAAGTAAACAAATAAAATTCTATTGAAATTGTTTTAACCGATAAAAGTAAAGGGCGACCCTAACTTTCTCACAAATACACACTGTAAATAGTTTCAATTTGATTTTATTTAGACTTGTATTTATATTTTTGTAAAGTGCTATGAAATATTATCCTTTATCTTGTCGAAAGTTGTTTAGTATAAAACGGGGAAGACTTAATAACCTATGGAACTGTTTAAAGTTCATTTTACGACCATATGTCTTAGTGTTATATAACCAAATTTTACGGTAAAAGTTTTTGACATGTATTTTTTTTGTTTAGATACAATAAAGTTATTTCCCCCAAAGACCTGTTGTATTTTATGTCTAATTTATGAAACACCTGCGTATCAGCCAACGTGCTAAAAATTCATTCAACTCGAGGAGATCCATACAAAAATCACCAAAAAGATAACCCGAGAACTAATTATTTAATTTAGATGTTGAACTATTTAATAATAATAATATTGTAATTTTAAATAAAATCAAAAATTTATATCGCCATCTATTAGCAAATGCACGCGTCTCTTATCGACAACTACAGATTCCTGCAATTACAGTTTTCTGTAATTATTAGTACTTTAATAGAAACCTGTAATTGCAGTTTTCTGTAATTATTGATATTTCAGTAGAAACCTGTAATCATTAATGAATGCAGTCAATGGCAAGGAGGTGCCAAGCGAATTGATTCCGAACTTGATATTCCTTACAATTTTTACTGCGATTTTTGAATCTTCCTACCAGGATCACATAAACGCGAGGAAGTCGAATAAGATTTATCCGGGCGCACAAAATTTCCGTCGGAATTTTGCTGTAATTTTTGAATCCTCCTACCAGGATCACATAAACGCGAGGAGGTCGATTGAGATTTATCCGGCGCACAAAATTTCCGTCGGAATTTTGCTGTAATTTTTTAATCCTCCTACCAGGATCACATAAACGCGAGGAGGTCGATTGAGATTTATCCGGCGCACAAAATTTCCGTCGGAATTTTGCTGTAATTTTTGAATCCTCCTACCAGGATCACATAAACGCGAGGAGGTCGAATGAGATTTATTCGGCGCACAAAATTTCCGTCGGAATTTTGCTGTAATTTTTTAATCCTCCTACCAGGATCACATAAACGCGAGGAGGTCGAATGAGATTTATTCGGCGCACAAAATTTCCGTCGGAATTTTGCTGTAACTTTTGAATCCTCCTACCAGGATCACATAAACGCGAGGAGGTCGAATGAAATTTATCCGGCGCACAAAATTTCCGTCGGAATTTTGCTGTAATTTTTGAATCCTCCTACCAGGATCACATAAACGCGAGGAGGTCGAATGAGATTTATCCGGCGCACAAAATTTCCGTCGGAATTTTGCTGTAATTTTTGAATCCTCCTACCAGGATCACATAAACGCGAGGAGGTCGAATGAGATTTATTCGGCGCACAAAATTTCCGTCGGAATTTTGCTGTAATTTTTGAATCCTCCTACCAGGATCACATAAACGCGAGGAGGTCGAATGAGATTTATTCGGCGCACAAAATTTCCGTCGGAATTTTGCTGTAATTTTTTAATCCTCCTACCAGGATCACATAAACGCGAGGAGGTCGAATGAGATTTATTCGGCGCACAAAATTTCCGTCGGAATTTTGCTGTAACTTTTGAATCCTCCTACCAGGATCACATAAACGCGAGGAGGTCGAATGAAATTTATCCGGCGCACAAAATTTCCGTCGGAATTTTGCTGTAATTTTTGAATCCTCCTACCAGGATCACATAAACGCGAGGAGGTCGAATGAGATTTATCCGGCGCACAAAATTTCCGTCGGAATTTTGCTGTAATTTTTGAATCCTCCTACCAGGATCACATAAACGCGAGGAGGTCGAATGAGATTTATTCGGCGCACAAAATTTCCGTCGGAATTTTGCTGTAATTTTTGAATCCTCCTACCAGGATCACATAAACGCGAGGAGGTCGAATGAGATTTATTCGGCGCACAAAATTTCCGTCGGAATTTTGCTGTAATTTTTTAATCCTCCTACCAGGATCACATAAACGCGAGGAGGTCGAATGAGATTTATTCGGCGCACAAAATTTCCGTCGGAATTTTGCTGTAACTTTTGAATTCTCCTACCAGGATCACATAAACGCGAGGAGGTCGAATGAAATTTATCCGGCGCACAAAATTTCCGTCGGAATTTTGCTGTAATTTTTGAATCCTCCTACCAGGATCACATAAACGCGAGGAGGTCGAATGAGATTTATTCGGCGCACAAAATTTCCGTCGGAATTTTGCTGTAATTTTTTAATCCTCCTACCAGGATCACATAAACGCGAGGAGGTCGAATGAGATTTATTCGGCGCACAAAATTTCCGTCGGAATTTTGCTGTAACTTTTGAATCCTCCTACCAGGATCACATAAACGCGAGGAGGTCGAATGAAATTTATCCGGCGCACAAAATTTCCGTCGGAATTTTGCTGTAATTTTTTAATCCTCCTACCAGGATCACATAAACGCGAGGAGGTCGAATGAGATTTATCCGGCGCACAAAATTTCCGTCGGAATTTTGCTGTAATTTTTGAATCCTCCTACCAGGATCACATAAACGCGAGGAGGTCGAATGAGATTTATTCGGCGCACAAAATTTCCGTCGGAATTTTGCTGTAATTTTTTAATCCTCCTACCAGGATCACATAAACGCGAGGAGGTCGAATGAGATTTATTCGGCGCACAAAATTTCCGTCGGAATTTTGCTGTAACTTTTGAATTCTCCTACCAGGATCACATAAACGCGAGGAGGTCGAATGAAATTTATCCGGCGCACAAAATTTCCGTCGGAATTTTGCTGTAATTTTTGAATCCTCCTACCAGGATCACATAAACGCGAGGAGGTCGAATGAGATTTACCCGGTGCACAAAATTTCCGTCGAAATTTTGCTGTAATTTCTGAATCTTCCTACCAGGATCACATAAACGCGAGGAGGTCGAATGAGATTTATCCGGCGCACAAAATTTCCGTCGGAATTTTGCTGTAATTTTTGAATCCTCCTACCAGGATCACATAAACGCGAGGAGGTCGAATGAGATTTATCCGGCGCACAAAATTTCCGTCGAAATTTTGCTGCGATTATTGAATCCTCCTACCAGGATCACATAAACGCGAGGAGGTGTTAGGCGCAGTTAGATTCCGGTCAAATTTCTGGGATTTTTAAATATTTCTACCAGGATCGCATAAAGGTATAAAAAATACCCGCCAATTCTGACTTAATTTTTAAACAAATTATTAAGTGCTTAAATATTTAGCCACTTGTCGAGATTTCAACTTGTAATTAAAAGGCGTTTTCTAATAAAAAAAAGTGTTTATTTAATAAATTGGATACACAAAAAAAACAAACTACACATTTTCGAAAAATTCTTCAGTTCGCTCTACTATTGAGGTTTGAAGAAAGCAAGAAAAAGAAAACGAAAGGCGTTCGTTTATGTTTTTTCCTTTTCTCACTTTTCTACTTTGGGACCTTGAGGAAGTTCTTCAGATATCTACGTTTTTCAAATTGTAATATCATATTGTTTATCATAAAATGAAGGAACTTCTACACTTGAAATTTACTCTCAAAAATTCTACGTTTTCGCCCTAAATCTTAAGAAATCTACACATTTGTTTTGTCGAAAATACATTAAATTCGTATGTACACATAATCTGTAAGTATTTACTTTTGTTAAAAAGAAATAAACGGTAAATTAGATTAATTAAAAAAAATAGAAATGTTTATAAATAATATCCAACGTCAGGTCAGTACAGTTATCTATCCATCGACGCCAGTTATAACACTATTGCCAACCGTAGAAATAAGTCACTAAATTTAACCTGACGTCATCACCTGCGTTTAAAAAAGTTCATTTTCTCGAGCAATGTATCGCTTAGCTGTTTAAAATTAGCGACTATTTTTCATCGTACAGACCTATGAACTATCATGGATCGATTCGAAACCGATTCAATTTTTGCATTCGCTTCGTTCTTGATCAATTAACACCAGGAATAAAAGTGATTCAAATCACTTCTACAATGATCTTTGTATTAACAAAAACGAATTGATTTCAAATGCGAATCAAAAGTTGCATAAGTTTTACATAGAGTTACAAATAAATTGAAGAATTACATATCTACTTTTACCCATTCTGTCTCCTTCCTCTATAAACCAGTTATTTCTTTCTTTATATGAACTTTTTTAAATAAAAAAAAAATACTGATGATAAAACTAAATACATAACCAGATATAATCATTTGATTCATGAAGTATAATTTTTTGCAAAGTAGAAGCGACTTGTGTTACAAGGAAAACTCTTTGTCCCGCAATTTATTTTTTTATAACACAAGACGTTTTAAAGGGTTCACAAATACATTGAAACAAGTACTAAATTTTAAACTGCAACTGAAATTCTTATATTATCAGTTGTGTGTAAAACGTAAACTAGAAACCTTATTCAACATTTAAATGTACAAAGAAGTTCTTATGGTATTGTAAAATACTACAAGAAAAAAACACATTACGAAAAAAACTGAGTAAAATTTACACTGCACTTATGCAAAAGCGTCTTCTCTGTCTGCGCCAGCACCATCACCGTCTTCCAAAGAGGAAAAATTCAAGAAATGAGCCGGACGATGAACTTCGTGATAAAATTCCTTGGGATTAGCTAACTGAAGTTCATACTTCATATTTGGATCATGACGAACTCCTATGACACAAGAAAATAAACGTTTTAAATTAAAAGCTATTATAGGGCATTATTACTTAAAACATCTAAATTTGATACCGACTTACCCATGAAATTATAATTCCAACTGCCCTGGGCAGGAACCATAAAGAAACCAAGAAAACGATCAGACAACAGCATTTGTACCTTCTCATAATGACTTGGTAAGTACCCTTTCGGATTGTTTCCTTTATCAGTATTCTGACGACCCCATTCATAGCCTGATGGTGTTAATTTATAAGCTGTTAAAGAACAAGAGCCAGGTGTAAAAGAGCATGTAATAATAATGGTTTTTTCTCCATCCCAGTTTGGATTATCCGTCATAATTCTTGCATGCGTGCTGATATCTTGAGGTGACAGCTGAGGTAATTCATTTGGTTGAGTGTGTATCCATCCTAGAGGTTCCATTTCTTTCAAGAATGGGTGGTTAGGTGGTACGTGTGGTATGTGAACTGTTTGATGTGTGCCCCATTGTGGAGGTAGAACTAAACATCTTAATTCCTTAACTTGAGGATTATCTGGTGGGCTTACTCCATACAAAAATGCACAGATCTAAAAATAAATTAAATTATATTTTCTCTTTGTCCTGTAAAAATGCGTGTGTATACTCACTTGCGCTCTCAAATCAGAAATCGTCACGAATTTTTTAAGGACGTTCTTTGGCAAAATGTAAGTGTATCCAGTCTCTTTTATATCATCAGAACTGACGTAAATATGATTCGTTCTGAGATGTAAGTTTGTGGCAGATATGGCACGAACTCTCCACTCAGTTTTTGAGCTGAAGGTTTGAGTTTCGTAGTTACTGGTTGTGCTTGTAATAATTTCATCTCCGTGTTTGTTTACTGTCCTGGTGGTGGTCGCGGTAAGCTGGGATTGTTCCTTGGTTTGTTTTTCAATTTCGGCAATTTGTTGTCTTTGTGCCGATGGTGCACTGATTTCCATGCCCAGAATAATGTCACGAATTTCAGACTGGGTCAGAGACGCCACATTCACATTATTCTTCTTTCCATAATCCGCAAGAATCAAGTCTTTCAGCTGAACTTCCACTTTAATCCATTCATCATCAGATAAAGTCGGCCATATGTGATGTGGCTCGGTAATTGTAGTTTTGTCAGGTTTAAGAATAACTTTCGTTCGCTCAGTGTTTACATGTAGTGCTCGAAGGATTAGAATAAGTCGGGAGAAGGCAGTATAAGACGATATAGTTTTTAACCAGTCATCGTACAGATTAAACAAAACCATCTGAGGCTCGGTTGCTTTTAGAATTAAATCGCCGAATTTCTCGACTTTCAGGCAAGCCTGGAAAGGCAGTTGTAATTCCGAGCCTTTAATTACTATGTTTGGGAAATCTAAAAGATGCACCTCGAGCGGATCCAACATTCCCTTGCGGGTTACAATAATTTGCTTGGGTTGTTCTTCAACGGGTAAAGAACGAATTAACGCTGCAACTTCTTCGGCGGTCTTCCACTTGGCTAATTGCCCCAAACGTTTCTGACCTGCCCATACTGATGTGTGAATAATTTTCAAAAATAGCTGGCCAGTTCGGGGGTTAAAAATAAAAATGGCTCCGTTGATTGGTTTCGTAGTCAAATTGCCCTCAAAGGTCTTGTGAATCGTAACTCTGTAGACGTTAGTGTCATCAACAAACCAAATGATTTGGTTCGAGAATAATTCGCCATAATTTTGACTTGATAAGTACGGCTCAGTGGGTTCACTCGAATACAGTTGTAGAGCCTTACGTATACGTTCTCGTAACACGTACAGTGCGGGATTTGCTTTCATGATTTTGGCCATCGCCTGTTGTATCAAAGGCTTACAACCTGGGAACCAATTTCCATAAGCACTATGTAAATTGTACGCTAAATCTATAGCTATTAGTACACCAGTGGGAGATGGATATATAGACATATTATCGGTTGTGTAATCCAAGAACTTTGCCCTTGCGTATCTTTCGACATCATGAGAATCATAATCACCCCATCTTAACTGAACGTCGATCCAATATTTCTGAGTCGTCGTATTATCCATCGTATCCTTAGTGTCGGCTAAAAGTGAAGGCCTCGAAACGTTCCACTTGTAAGCCGAAAACAACAAAATATCTGCGCACGACGAATTCATTTTGTACGACTTCCTGGGGTGAATAGTTTCTTTCTGGACCGTTTCTATTTCTAAAGCGTCGAGTTCCTGATCGAAAACCTGGCACAAATCCATTACTATCGATTCGTGCACTTTTTGCCACAAGTGAGCCCTAAAGATCTGAATCAACGAAATCTTCAAGGTTGGGATTTTACCATGCATGAAAATACCAGTCAAATCCAACTGGACTTGAAAACCAACGTAGACGTTAGCTCTGTTAATCGTAGGTGACCACCACAACGTAAAGCGACGATTCGGAATCTGATTCAAACCAGATCTCTGTGCGTTCGTCAGTTTTTTGTATTTCATAGATTCCTCAAAGCCTGACGCTTTTTCCCTATAAAACACCAAATTAACCAAAAAAACAAAAAAATTGTAAGTGTGCCTCACCAAAATAGACCCTCCCAGGTGGGGAAATACGTTCCTTTAAACAACGTATGTTCCAAAATTCCTTCGACGCCCCCCAAGGCCTGTATCATATCAGTTCTGTAATTATTCAAGTTCCATAATTTACCATCATGGCGTTGATGGGTCCACCAAAATGGATTTTGCTTCAGAACCTGGTACTGCTTAAACTCAGTCCTTATCCGCCATCCTTTATCATAAGCTAACGTATGCCTGTCTTTTTGAAATAGGGTATTGATTCTTGGAATGCCTCGATCCCAAGAGTCTTCTAAATCCTCCAGAGTCAATCGTCTAAAGCAAGCAAAACATTAACGATCCCTAAATACAAACAGTTTTCAAATAAGATACCTGTTTTGGGCATTCGCTTCTTGTCTCTTTAATGCATATTCTGCCCAAACACGTTGAGAATCGATGAATTCGGACTCCCACGGCTGGACGTATCGGTAGAGATTCGGGATAAGTTGATCTTCGTCGTGGCTCATACCAGATCGAAAATGTGTAATGCCGACATCTGTTTGTTTTGACCACCTCAAATCAGACTAGAAAAATTTTTTTAAATAAAATAAAATAGTTTCTAATATTCATTAAATAAAAACCTGGGGGATGAGGACGTGCCCCATTGAAAGCATTCCTAATCCACCTAACTCCTTCGGTGTATAAAATACCACTGGGGGGAATCTGCTCGGCATTTTTGAGTTAAGCCCGATCTTGATGCGAGTTTGAATTTTATTTTCGCACTTCACAAGAAGGTCCAGTAACTCCTGGGTGTTTACTACAGCCTCTCGGAAGTAAGTCATGAGTCCAATTAAAGCAGTGTTCCACTTATTCACGATCTGAAATTACAAAGCTATTTAGCAAATAATTAGATTTTTAAGTGGTTGTTTGTTGTTTTCATGGTAGTTTATTAAGGCTCAGTCTTTTCATCTTCAGTTAACTTTATCTGACAGTTTATTCCCATAGTAACAAATATGATCACAATCATTACTATGGGAATCAATAGCCAGGTAGTTAATTGGAGATGAAGAGACCAAGCCTAAGAGATGGAAAGACTGGCCCTAAAATAAATTAACAAACCTTTGTGAATGTGGTTGAACCGGACGCCATTAATATTTGACGAACTCGATTATGAAATCGACTCATTGATTCATCATCAACTCGCAAGAAACACTGCGCTGTACGTTCTTTACTGCCTTCGTGTTGTAAATTCCAGACACCATCACGATGAGTAAATTCCTCATGTTGGGTTCGACACTAGAAAAAAATTGGCATTTACATTTATTTCAATTTTGTGAATGCGAGTAATCTACTTTTGGCAGTATACGACATTCAAATCCACTCATGTTAAACAAGAGATTCGGATTGTCTTTCGAATACACGCTGACGAAACTATTTTCCCATTGAATGGTGGTGACGGATCTAGGCAGTCTATTTTTTATATCCCAAAATACTGCTCGGCCTCTAAAAATGTAATTAATAACACCAACAAATTACAACAAATTCAGAAAGAACTAACAAATTAACGTCGTGCTTCATCAAACGCATTCTTGCATCTCGTGGCCAACATTTTTTATTATTATATCCAACGATGTTTTCATTATTCGGATCAGGATGCTCAGTCAAGTATCTCTGTATTAATTCTCTAGCTTCCTCTGCATTAAATCTGTAATAAAAGTAGGTTTAAAATTAATTATTTAATTCCCCCACAGTAGCATACCTGAAGAAAATGTGGATCCTATCAACGTATCTGCAATATAATCTTATGGGATGGCATGTTTCCGTGGAGATGTCTTGGTAAGTTAAAAAGTCATTGGGCATTTGTGGTGGCCCAGCCATTTCACTGGCTCTCTGCAGCCCCAACACAAGTAAATCCAACACAAGACCATAGTACTGAGTAATAAAAGAAGCAAATTGCAATCCTCGAATAATGCCGTAACTGTTGGTGTGATTCATGTCTTTATAATTTATAACAACGTTGTTCTTTGCAGTCATATAATCAGCAATGTTATGATCAACGATTAATCGAAGCAATCTATTCAGCAAGGTTAAATCAATCTTCTCGTATAGTTTTTCAAATTTAGATTCGAGGAGTACGTTACATTCACCTTCTGCTACATCCCAGACATCTTGCAAGTTGTTTATGCCTATAGTAAATAACTCATTTTGTATAAAATTTTTAATTAATTCGTCGTGAATTACCTTGGCACCATTTGTAAACTAACAATGGTGGTGGTTCTGTGTCAGAGGGTTTGACCCAAGGTGGGAAAAGTCTTCGTTTATCCGCTTCGTACCATAGATACTGATCCAGATAAGCATCGGTTATTTTCTCCAAAGGTTCAACATCGTAAACAGGAATCAGATGACTGTACAGGTCCATAAATTCAATACCAACCTAAAATTAAATTTTACAGACTCATATTTGTTTATATAAAAAAAAAAACATGGAAAATTATGCTTACTTCTTTAAATGCTCTCTGCGTTAAAAGATGTCTTTTTATTCGGGATAAAGCTTCATGGGGATTATCATAAGCCTGTTCTATTAAGCCAAGTTCTTCTCTTTGGCTCTGATTTAGACGTGATTTAACACTGAAAGACAAATACAATTTATTAAAATATGTGACTATTCTCTACGTAATTTAGAATAACAGTTTCAATTATTTAAAAATTGTATACCTGTATGCCTCTTTAAGCCTTTCTAAAGCCAAAATGAGTAATTTGGTGTCATGTTTGTAAGACAGAGGTGGAAATGGAATTGGGGCAAATCTACGTGATTCAAGCCAATGGACAGTTGTGGTGTATATTGCTACGGCTTCTTCCGGAGATATATAAGGACCATCCTGCAAAAGCCCATAAAAAACAATCAATAAAAGTCTAAGTAAACATCTAATTTCTTGCCTTTAAATAGTTATGTTGCCTCTCTTGTTCTGCCTTAAGATACAATCTCGTAAGACGACCCAAATTTTTCTTACACACAGTTTTATCAACAGTGGCCCCTCTGCGTATCCTCTCTCTATTATAATGAGCCGTATTCGTCCACCAATCAGCTTTCATTTTTACGTATCTTAAAATCATATTTTCTATAGGAATTGGCAGACCAGGAACCTAAATAATAACAAAAATTAAACATTCCAGCAAAATAATTTTCAGCCACAACTTCACCTTCCAAGGAATGTTTGCTTTCCAACACCTCCATGCCTCAGAAAGGTGCTGAAGTATAGTTCTGGCTTTGTTTTGCTTAATTCCCTCCGGCATCATATCAACAATATCGTGCATGACTGAAGCACGCAATTCTAAATCGAAATGTGATTCAACGCGCTGTTTCGTCACAGTTTTTGCGACGCCTTTGGAATGCCTTCCTTCGAACTGACGAGATAGAAGGTTTCCTAACCACCTCTCCAACAACGGTGTTATGCCTCGCATGAAGAAAAGCCACACTCTCCATCCAGGAGCCCAAAATCCACAACCAGGGCCTTTACCTACAGGGCCCTAAAGAAACCAACATGGAAACACGTTACTTTATGTGGAAAAATAAACTTACTGTGTTAAATCTGTAATATATCAAGTGTTTAAGATCTTTGCACATACGAATCTGCCTCATTAGTTTATATTTATATCTGTACATTCCTGTGAGTTGTCCTACATGTGCGAATATATACTGAAGACCGTCAGATAATTGAAAAGCATCTACGTTGTTTAAACGATACTGCACGTGCGAATCTATGATTAACTTTGTTAAACGCAAAATTTCTCTGCATAAATGGAAAGCTGAAACAAATCCAAATGAAAAATAAAACTGAAATGTAAACGTGAATTCTTACCATTGCCAAATCTTGACTTTTTTCTTTCTTTAGTGGTAAGTGTCTTGACTGGTTTTAAATTGAAGTTATAATCCAAATGCAAGTAATTCAAGTTTTTTCGATGGATAAGCAGGTTTAACATGTTATAACCTTGTCTGCATACTTGCAAACCGGCTTCGACCCAATCGAGAGTGGTCGTTTGGAAAAACTTCGTCGACTTGAATGATCTGAATAGGTATCGTTTCTTTTGGGCTTTCGGTGGACGATGTTTGAGAGCATTCAGAACAAAATACTTGAGCAGCTTCTGATAGCTAACTCGCACCTTCACAGGCTGTCCCGGTGGACAATGCTCTTGGTACCATGTCTTCACTAATGGAATATCAATAGCTCTTCTACAACGTCCTGGAGTACAAATTAAATGAAAGTGGAACTTCATAAAGTTCATATGGGTTTAGTTTTAGGGAAAATGGTAACCGTAAATTATTGGGGATTAAAATAAATTTACCTGATCTTAGATTAAATGGCCTTGGTGCCCATAAGAGGGAGATTCCATTCGCGCTGTTGTCTGTATATAATGGTGTTTCTTGTAAGAATGGCTGCACAATTTCCGGCAATATATATTCTTCATCATCTTCTGGCAGAGGCTCTAAGCTTTTTACGGCATGGCGATGTGATATCGGGTTGATTAAAGGATCAAAATAAAATGCTGGTAAATCAGGATCTTCAGTTTTGATGAAAACCACGTTTGGTGTATGATACCTGTAATAATAAATAACAATATAAAAAAAGTCTTAAAGACACGTTCAAACTGAACTGTTCATGACCTCAGCGACTCTATATATTCTTCAATAATAGAGTGAATAAAGTCATAATGCTAAGTACTTAGCAAATGATATATCACACCGCTAGTATTCCTCCACATAACTTATGTGAAAAAATCAGATCAGTGTGAACAGACCAATAAAAAAAAAAAAGAACTAGCAATTTACTTACCAGGATAAATGAACGAAATGTGGCATGTTATTATACAAATATGGGAAAGCAATTCTATACTCTGTTCTAATTGGTTGTCGAATTATGATTTTATGTATGTCATTAAATTCATTCCAATCTTCATCTCTGCAAATGAGAATAAATATTTAAAACCATAATTTTATAATTTACTAATTAAAAGCCACAGAAAAAAAAAATACTTACGCCGGATTACTGTCTTTAATAAGAGGTTCAAATTTTGGTCCACCAGGAATAGCCATATTCAAAGCTTTTGCTGTGAAGAAGCTTTTTGTGTCGAATAAATAAAAGAAATTCATATCCACCAAATCAGTCAACAACTGATTTGCTAATCTATACAAAGTTGCCATCATCGGTAATGTTAAATTCCATCTACGATACGTCGGGCCGTTCACATATCTAGTCAAAACATGACATCATTATCATTATATAAATGAAATACACAAATACTTACTTTGTGCCCACCAATGGCTTATGATCATAAAACCACTTAGCCACTGCGGCATCTTCTTCTGTATCTAAATCTATCTGAATTGCTTCTAATGGCTCAACATCCAAAACATTGTCGGCATAATCTAAGGGAGGTTCTTCGTCATCAAACGGTGGAAACCGCATCCGTTTGAAATGTCTACGGTCACGTTTTTCTCTTCTCATCATTATCCAAATCGTGCTAAAAAAAATTTACTATTAGTATAAACAATTTGAAAATAAAATCACTTAATTAATTAGGATTTTTTTAATCAGGAGCGCATTTATCCAATTGAAACTTTTATTGCCTACGCAAAAACAAGTTTCAATCGTCAATCTACAGTTTGACTGACTTCAGGACCCCTGCGCGTCTCATCATTTATAATTTATACAATTTTAAATAATAATAATTGCATACCCCCATTGAGCTATGTAAACTGGTTCTATAACCCAAGGTATTTCATTTACAAATGTTATAGCCCCAGTAATGTGATATAATACTTTCACATCTCGAATTTGCTCCCAAGGCATAGGCATATTTTCCAGTAGTTTCATCACAGCATGAGGCATATACTTCAAAGCACTATAAAAAGACAAAATTTAATATTATTTATCCATGTCTCTATTTAGTTACTTTGTTACCCCAAATATACTCGTTTGTCATGTCTGTATTTACGACTGCTCATATCTCCATGGTCTCTAATAATCTTGCGAATGTGTTCCGGAGGCATGTCTTCTTTCTGAGCATCGACGAATCCTAACTTTCGTTTATCCGCAAAGCGCTTTGACTGAAGCTGATGCCATTTTTGTGCTGCAAAAAAAATGAGTCAAATAATAGTATTAAAAAAGTCTAAAATGAATTCTGCTTTAGTTAACTGATACATCAGAAGCGCAATTATCCGATTGAAAATTTGATTGCCTACGCAAAACGAAATTACAATCGTCGACCTACAGTTTGGTCGACTTCAGGACCCCTGCGCTTATCATCATTTTTATCTTTCTAAAAGTAGAAAATCTATACTAAATTAATCTTTTCACAGCTGAATTTTTGTTTTGTGTAAAACCACTTGTAAGAATCCTTTTTGAATGCTTTCGAATAAGTCAAAACTTTTTGAATTAACTTTACAACATCCTCCTTGAAAATAGTAATAAAAAGGTACCTATCGGTAAACAGCTTAGGAATTGCAGAAAATTTATCAAGAAAGCTGCAATTTCCACGAAGAGGGCCAAAAGGGTTAAGTATAAGCATCTCCAAATATTCCCTAGACATTGAATATTTCACATAGCATGGAAAGAAATAATTTCTTTCACTATTTCACAAAGATTAAGTACAGTGAAACTTGCTTATAACAAGCACTGTTATAATGAGAACTCAGATATAGCGAGAGAATTGAAAAACAGCTACCACTTCTCATACTTATATTTTCTTTTATAGTAATTGTGGTACCTTGATCCCTCATTATGTCTGAGTTTTAATATAAAGCTATACTGAACCTTTCTCTTGAAGTTTATCCTCTGTCATAACATCAGATTTGGGATGTGGTGGTGGCATCTGCTGTTGTAAAGCATGGGCATGAGCTTGAGCAGCTACCACTTGAGCTTGTGCATGAGCCGCAGCCAATTGTTGTTGGGCCATCATCGTGGCCCAAGGGTTGGGCCCCAGTATGTACGGAGGTAACGACATCTGCAATTATAATTTTAATCAACAACAAATTCTATTTATTCTCTATTTATCTTCATCTCATTAGCATTTAGCATGCTGTTAATGAAGTATATGAGAATTTTGTATCCAAGTGTTACCAGATGTAGATAAATAGGGAATTCACAACCTGAGAAATGGAATTACATTTCTAGGGGAATTTTCAACATGTTTCAAGAAATACAATATATTTTAAGGCTGAGAAATAATAATAACTTTAACTATGAACACTTCTAATGAAATTAATATGAGTTCGAGTATTAAAAAAAGAGCCATTATAACAGCAACTTCAAGTTAAAATATCTTTAGAATAAAATACTCTTATTTCAAAATGCTATTTTATAATTGTAATAATCAAAATCAAAGGCTGCTTTCCATTCAAACTTATAATGCCCTGGGGCTTAAAGCCTGAACCAAGTCAGAATTACATATTCATTGGAACACTGGATACTTTCCTTTTACATAAAGGAGTAGCTCCGAGCTGTCCAAGGATTTAAGCTCCATGTTCCTTTTCACGAGACATAGCAATATTCCATTGAACAAGAACTCTGAGTTGCTCTAGGCCTTATGCCCCGAGGAATCACAACTTCAAATGAAAAGCAGCTACCTTGCGTTCTTGTGAAAAGGAACACAGACCTCAAAGCCTCTGGATACTTTGGAACTGCTGTAAAAGCAAAGCACCTATTATTGTACACATACTGGAATACTATATTTAAATAATGATACCATACATGCAATAAGTTAAATAATAAGCTTCTAATAAGTTTTAACAAATAGTAAAAGGGTACAACAGCCAAAACGGAATTCAAGCGCGTAAAGTTAGGTTATATGAGACAGGTCACACATTTGGAGGGTGATTTTCAATATCTTGCTACTACATTTAACTTTAATTAAAACTAATTGCTTTACCTTATTTATTTGCGGGTCAGAATGTGTAAAAAGTCGCCAAAAATTACATTAATCTTCTATTTGGAAACAGGCCGCCATTTTGTTGCACGCTTCGACGTTCAAAAACGTTTTCCATTGGATGTCCAAAACATGGATGCTTATTCGAACATTTCAAGGGCATCAATAACGAAAAAGATGCACAATACAGCACTTAACAACAATATTATATTACATCTCTTTTCATTACAAACAACAAACACTATTTTATTTATTTATACCATCCGCTAAGTATCAATTATGTTACAGTGTACCACATTAAACGCTCGAAAATACCTAAAACTGAAAAACTTGGATATCATCAGAAAAAAGCAATAATTTAGTAATTATCAAAATTAAATACACACAAGCACTTTTGATACTACAATCGGTGACAATAACATAAACTGACTGTAGGCCATATAAAAAAAAACGATGTAACTGGAATTTTACTCATCTAGAGTTGGCAATCTCTTTGGCATAAAGGCGGGAAATTCAAATTCACGCATGTACTATACACAATTAACAGCACCGACGTCATATCTTCTCAATACTTAATAAATAAAACTCAATTCCTACAATTTTAAAAATTATAGCAGATTGATAAAAAAGTTATTCTCTAGCTGAAGTTCTGGTTACTTTTGTTTGCTGATTTATTTTTATTTAATGAAATGACTGGAAAGTGAAGTTTGAAAATACAAATACATTATTCACATAACAGAATTTAATTTACAACTTTAATACATAAAATACGCCGTCTAAAACCGTGCTATATGAGATACAGAAACTGAATCTTTATAATTTAGTTTTTACTTAGCTACACTATGTTAAAATTGTACACCTAGCAATTTGCTTCATTATTTATATAAAAATAATCATATAAAATTTGCTTACCCTAAAATTAAAAGAACTTCAATTTCTGCATGCAAACATAAAAGTATATTTTCCTTAAGAAAATAATTATCTTAAATCATAATGCAGCAACGAATCTAAACTATACATACATAATATACATACTTTATTTTGTCAAAATGTTAAATTATATTTGAATGGTTTAATTAAAATAAGGTCACAGACCAGCGTAATAAAAAAATCGAGACTCTAGATGTTCAGGAGTAACAAAATACGAAATAATAACTTTTAGACTATTAGATTATGACTCAGTTTCATGATCAAGTTCTTAATCAAAAGATATTTTTTGTATTTTTGTAACGTTTATAGCTTCAATAATTAAAGAAAATTGAAAAAAAGTATAATACTTCCTAACATACTGAATAAATTTATTAATACTACAAGTTTCTAGCTTATTTACAAATATGAAGAGGTAAAAGTGACAAAATACTAAACGTAACTTAAAAGAATATTATAAAAATTCGGGTAAATGGGTTTGCAACCCCATAAATTCGGTTAAGATACATTTTAGTTTATCATAATTATAATTGTTTAAAAACACTTCTTCTAATCTTTGTGTGCTTGTAATTTAATTTACAAATCCCACTGCATTTTAAAAATTACTATTAAAAATTTGATTTCTGAACAAAATATAAAAATTCTATTTAAAATGGTATACACCAAGCAATCCATTAAATTTGAAATTATTTCTCTAATTACAGTTTTAAATTGAATTGAATATTACGAATCATATTTTGATGCCATTCTTTTGCAATAAATAACAGATATAATTTAAATATTTTCACAATTATCACATTTTCTAACATGAATGTAATTCATGTCGAGGTTACAATGTTTATAAATTCATATTTTGGGTCCTACAATAATATTATTTAAACAAGAATATTAACATCAAGTTTCATAGAATTTATAGAAGTTTCCACACTGAACATTAAAACCAATAACTGTGAAGCTCATGAAGCTGCAAACTACATATTTTTAAAATTGATAATTATATAAATTATAATTTATACAAAGCAATTTTTATGCTTGACCGTTTAACACCACAATAAATCAGCAAATCTAAGATTCCCACGTAGTATGCTGTTCCGGTTTGAGATTTATAATGCGTACATGGACAGCTTGAAATTTTTCATATTTTGGTGGAATTGGACATAGATGATATTTAACGCTATCTCCTGGTAATGGCACATATTCTCCTTCAATGCTGTAATAATAGATGTAACAAAGACAATTGTAATTAAAATGCAGAAAGCACGACAGAAGCAGTCAAAAATGAATGCATGCAAATACTAAAATTGATAAAGTGCAAACCTGATGAAGTTTGAATTAATTTTATTGCATTCACACTTTCAAACTGCATTGCACTAAGCTAAGTGTATGAATGAGTCATTGTCGCAAAATAATATCAGACAATCAATAAAAGGGTTTAAAAAAGAAAAAAAGTCTTTGCAATATTTGATTTCAAATTAATTAGTTTTCAATTAGTGCCGAACAAAGAACACATTATTTTTTTATTACTCCAAGCATACCTAAGAAAAACAGTTTGCTAATAATAAGAAAAGTTCTGCAAATTCACATTCAGAATAAACATTTTTCTGCTTTAATGTACTTCATTCTGGCGTCTTCATGTGATTTACTTACTTAAAGCAAACATGGAAAGCTAAAACAATGTTAAAACATTTGTACATTGAAAAGTAGTTTTGTTTTTTTGTGGAGATAAACTTAAAAATATCGAGATTAATCGACTAACTAATAAAATTATTACTATTCAAGTACTCCTCTAATTTTTCAATTACTTACTCAGAAATATGTACGAAAACATCTTCCCCACCATGTAAAGGAGTTATAAATCCATGGCCCTTTTGCCTACAGAATATTTTAATCTCGCCATCTAATTCCATATTGTTAAGTGTACGTTCTGACCTAGAAGAGAAATATGTATAAAAACAATTTTTTTCACCAATTAATTAACTGACTTTCATAAAATTTTAATAAAATTAATGAAATTAAAATCCACTTAATAATGGCTCTCTTTTAAATATAACATTAAAATGATTGAAATTGAATATTCAGGATGTCCCAACAGTGTTTTCTCGGGTAATATCTTGATAACTACATACAGATTTAAAAATCTCAAGAAATGTCGCAGGTAGGTATAAGACATACTTAACAAAAATTAAAATACTTTATTAAATGAAGAATTTAGAAGAGAAAATATAGGGTTTGCCATTTAAGAAAACACTGTTGAGACATTTTCTATGAATTCATAAATGACAATTAAAATGTCAACTTTTTACAACAGTGTTACCTCTTGTGAAGCTGACCTACTTTTTTAATCATGCTATATTTGTCAACATCCTAAATTAATAAGAAGTAAATTTCCTAATAATTAATTAATAAAAACTGAAAGAAAATCAATATTCTACATGTAAAAATAACTCAATATGAAAAAACCAAAACTCAACTGAAAACTAATTATTAGTTTTGTTGATAACTTTGCAATTATCAAAATTTTACAATGCTTTTTGCTAAAATTTAAAGCATTCTCATTTAAATGCAGTTAGATAACTGTGAATGGCATTTCCAAGTTGACATTGAAGTGCTCTTCAAAGCACAAATAAGAAGCCTGTACTAAAATATCTTTGCAAAGGAGTTATTTCTGAAGTAAGCTGCTATGCTTATCTAATTATTTTGGTTCTTTTTAATCGTACAACAATGAATCATACTGTCATTCAAATTGAAATTTGATGATCACATGAACATAGGTACTTGAAAAAGGTACAAACAACAAACACATTCTTATTTGAAGCTGTAATTATAGAAATTGGCGAAATTGAAGTGGTCGATACACGTGCACTTACGTTGAATGTGTGCGTGTCCTCCTGGTGATTATAGGGCTTGGAATTGTTAAACCTAAACATGTCGGAGACGAAGGAGAATGTCCCGGTGCAGACATTTTAATACTCTATTGCACAGACTCTAGTTTATTTTTATAAATAGTTGCAATTTTGTGCTAATGTAAACATTAAACAAGCGCCCACTACAAACTGCCATGAAATTAGCGACATGTCATTTATTATTAGCAATTGACAGGGTAGCCAATATTAAAAATCGTTGGTTGTATAAAATAGACAATTTTTATATTTTCTGTAAAAAAACACTCCATTAATTAAATCTAAACAACTATATAATTCATTAACTGTGATTTATATTTAATGTAGTGAATAATAAATGTAGGTACAATTAGAGTAGTTGTGAAAGTGCCTTTTCTTGATTAAAGTTTTTAGCAATATTCGTAATTGTAAATAAATAAATATAATTTATCCGACCGTTTTAAATTTCGACTTTTAAACTTAATTTCCAACCGTCCGATAAATTAGATTTGTAAACAAGAAAGTGCTTTAATCAACTTGAAGTAAAGAAAAATGCTTTTCATAAAATTTTAAACGATCCTTGATTAAAATCTACCTTAACCATCACATTATCTGTTTCCGGTGAAATTTTGAGAAATAAAGTTGTCAAATTTATTGTGAACATACCCTTCTGCTACTGTTGAAGTTTCTGTGACATTCTTCTTTAATTCTTAATTTTGCAAATTACATTTGTAGAGTTATATGCAATTGCCTTACAGTAAGTCTGCTCTACTATCTAATTTACATAAGGACGTCTCAAGATATGTAAAATAATTATTATTAAGATTATTCACTTATCAATACATATTAGTCACCTGGTGCATGTAACATTTATAAGTATGATTGTGTGTCAAATTGTCAATGTAATCACTATAAATTGTTTATTCCAGAATTCGTTTGCAATGGCCACAGGTTCCACTCTCCAGAAAGCTATTGAATTAGTAACGAAAGCTACAGAAGAAGATCGAAATAAAAACTACGAAGAAGCTTTGAGACTGTACGAACATGGTGTAGAGTACTTCTTACATGCTATAAAATGTATGCCGTAAGTCTCTGTTTACCAAAGCATATTATCAATCGATTTGTTTTACAGATGAAGCACAAGGCGAGAAAGCCAAAGAAAGTATACGAGCAAAATGTGTTCAATATTTAGAGCGTGCGGAAAAGATTAAGGAAGGTATAAGGAAAGGAAAGAAGAAGCCTATTAAAGACGGTGATGTGGGATCAAAGTAAGTAAAATTTCATTAGTTGATTCGCTGTTAGCTGTTTTCTTTTAGAGATGAAAAGAAAAGCGACAGTGATAGTGATAGTGATGATCCGGTGAAGAAAAAGCTACAAAGCCAGTTAGAGGATGCCATCGTTGTTGAAAAACCTCATGTTAAGTGGTCAGACGTAGCTGGATTAGACGCAGCAAAAGAAGCTTTAAAAGAAGCTGTTATATTGCCGATAAAATTTCCTCATCTTTTTACAGGGAAAAGAATTCCTTGGAAGGGTATATTATTGTTTGGGGTAAGAACTTTTTTCTTATCAAACTTACTTTCAAAATTAAAAATATTATATCAGCATTTTATTGTATAAATTTTAAATCATTTTAAAATGATGATACTTTCCTAGCCAGGGATTGGGATGTAAAAAAAAGGGAACCTGTTCCATTTGAATAAATGGGTACCCTAGTTAAAACAAAAACCTATTGAAAATATTAATTTACAGCCTCCAGGTACTGGTAAATCTTATTTGGCCAAAGCTGTTGCTACAGAAGCGAATAACTCCACATTCTTCTCTGTATCATCTTCTGATCTCGTTTCCAAATGGCTAGGTGAATCGGAAAAATTAGTCAAAAATTTGTTTGAGTTGGCGAGAGCCCATAAACCAAGCATCATTTTCATTGATGAGGTCGACTCACTCTGCTCATCCCGGTCCGATAATGAGTCAGAGTCAGCAAGACGGATTAAAACAGAATTTCTCGTGCAAATGCAAGGTCAGTATTACAAATAGAGCTAAAATGATAAGCTACTTTCTTTCTTTTATAGGAGTTGGAAATGACACAGATGGAATACTTGTCTTAGGTGCTACAAATATCCCATGGGTTCTAGATGCGGCAATTCGAAGGAGATTTGAGAAACGTATTTACATTCCTCTGCCAGAGGAGCCTGCACGTCTCGCAATGTTTAAATTACATTTAGGAAATACACCAACACAATTAACAGAGGAAGACTTGAGAGTACTAGCTAAGAAAACAGAAGGGTAAATGGTTTACATAATTTGTAATTGGATCGAGAAAACTTACACAGATTGTTTACAGTTATTCTGGAGCAGACATCAGCATAGTTGTTAGAGATGCTCTTATGCAACCAGTAAGAAAAGTTCAGACGGCAACTCATTTCAAGCGGGTTCGAGGACCATGCCCTAAAGACCCAAATGTTATTGTTGATGATCTTTTGACCCCATGTTCACCTGGTGAAAATGGGGCAGTGGAGATGACCTGGATGGAGGTAGAAGGTGACAAATTATTAGAGCCTGCAGTTACTATGGTTAGTAAAAATTACTTTTCCAAATCAATTCAACCAGTGGTTTACGATGTTAAAACCCAATTGTACAATTCTAGCTTAACCCTTAACAACAATTTGTTGAAATAATCGTGAAGTTCATTTAAATTTAATCTAACATACTGGGCCTTAATGGCTTATCACTTTCAGAATGACATGCTCCGTTCATTGGCAACATCAAAACCAACAGTAAACGAGGATGACCTAAAGAAATTGATGAAGTTCACAGAAGATTTTGGACAGGAAGGATAATACCGCACACGAACCTGCCGCGTTAATTGCTTATTTACTGCTTTTCATTCGTTTGTTATAAAAATGTATTAGTGTAATTTTAATAAGATGTAAAAATGTAATATTACACAGTTTATACATTTAGATAAATTATATTAAACATAATTTTAGTATCACTTATCTGAGGCAGTGTATGTTGAACTTTTTTTTTTATTGTATTTGCTTAATTTTTAAATAAATAGGTATTAATTTAAAACGGACTTTTAAAGATAATTTCATCTAAGTATGCGAAATTAAGATAATTATATTGACACTTCATAATAGTTCGTGTAAGCCCCAAAAAATAGATTATAATTTATTTATTCCGATTTACACCTGGCACTTAGCGTAATACATTTTTCTTTTTCTAATATAATAATGTGTGGTTGCAACAACTCTTAATTACTGCATTTACATTTGTACATTATGACTTCTTTAAGTTACATATAAATATGTTGCTGATCACAGAGTGAACTATATGAACGAAACATTATGACATTGTCACTTAAGTAGATAAATAAATAGGATGAGAAAGGAACACAACAAAACAAAAACCCGCTTAAATGCTATGCCGGACAATGCCTTAAATATTCTGAATCAAAGTATATAACAGTTACCGTAATATCATCCCTGAAAACTCTGACTACATCTTCAGGTAAACTTAAAAGTTGGGATAGTTTCCCATGATCTATTCCATATTCGGTTCCTCCAAGTGCGTTTCTTATTAAATGAGTAGCTGCATTGGTGTCTTTAGGTTTCGTTTTAAGCCCTTCTTTTCGTTGTAACAACATATCGTTTATTTCGTTCAATTTCATATTCTTTCTGGGAAGTTTCAAGGGACTTAAAGTAACTTTACCACTCATATGTTCACCGACCAACCGAACTACTTGCAATGGAGATATGATATCCCATATTCCATCCGTGCCCAAAATTAAAAATTTATCACGAGGTGTTAATCTATGATAGGTCACTTCTGGTTTGGCAGATAGATAGGGTGGAGTATAGTAATTTGGGGGGACCACTTGTTCGCCAAAGTGTTTCACAACCAATGAAGACATAATCTCTCGGCTCCATTTGTACCTGAAGTCACCTATTGCTCGAAGCGGAGCTAATTGGCCTAAGAGTCGTTCCATTTTAATTACAGTCGTGTTTTCACTGAAAGGATGTTCCTTCATTATTCTTTCCACCTCTTGCTGGTTATAACTATTGTGTTCTAAAGTTAATTTCCTCGCCACCCAAGAATTAGTTTCAGTACGGACTCCTAAAAATTGAATTCATATAAATATGACCTTAATTAAATTAAAATTTATAAACCTAGGACAGCGTTACAGTCTCCGACGTGTGCTACATGAAGATGTGGTCCATCTATATGTGCAACGCAAGCTACTGCGCCTGACATTGCTACGGACAGCGTCTTCATATTCAACCGTTCCCCGAAATCTGAAAGAGCTTCCTTCGACAGATCGTCATCTAATCGAAGAAATGCCCTCTCTAGTGCTTTGCTCATTTCAAAATTCTGCTTAGAATCTGTCTGAAAATTGCACTGACATATAAAGAAAACCAAAACCATTCATTCATTGATACCTTCCTAAGGTCTTCGAGATACTTAAGGAAACTTTCGTGATAAATTTCCCGAATATCATCTACAAACTGAACTTTATCATTGTACGATTTAATAAGTTCTATAGGATTATTCGTTTTTAAGGAAGCTACATACTGTTGAAGGGTTTCTGGAGGCAGTAGGCATGCTGTAATGTAACGATACAGTCGTTTTGCTATGACCTGAGCACATGCTCCTCCGGCATGTCCATCAAATACACCCAACAATAAACCTAAAATTATTAAAAATGCAGTCATCGAAAAGTATATAAAACACCGCAATTTAATTTGAAATTCTTGTTATTTGATGTATTTTTAAGTGTAATTTATTGTATTATAATTAACATACAAACCTGTTGTTAACTGACATTTTGCTTCTGATCTGGTGTCTTCTGTGGGGTTATTCGAGGCCAACTGGTTTGAATCATAAGATTTTACAGAACCCTCTGAAAACTCGTGAGTATATTCATTAGCACGCAGAATATTGTCAACCTAGAAATCGAAAACACAATTTAAAAATTACTAAATTAATTAGTAGTGATGTAAGAGAGATAAGTCAAGAATTTTATTTTTTAGTCACAAAAGAATTGCTAGACAACTACTATCATCAAACACTATTTATTTTTGAATCATCTACGAGGTGCAATAAAGTAAGAAGATATGACTAACGAACGAGCTCCACGAATAAAACTAATTTTAACCATTTCAATTTGACCAACACACATTCACCTGACCACACTCAATAAATTGGACATCGCAGGATTAGATGATAACATCTGATTACATTCGAGATAGTAAAATTACCAAACATAACCTTTCTAGTATATCTAAAAGTGAAATGTTCAAGCAAAATTTACTTGCCTGCAGATTCTACATGGTATAATGAATTTATGCTTAAATTTTACTGATATTAAACATATAATTTATTGCAAAAAAGCTTACTTCCTGAGGTGTTAATTTTGGCAGTGGGGACCTGGATACTTTGGTGGTGTGAAAGAAACGACAGGCACATAACCTCTCGTTATGATGATCGACTTCTAACTGTCCATTTCGCTGGAACACTCGCCCAACACCAAACTCACTCACAGCAGGTTTAAAAATTTGCAATATTCTTGACAAATTGATGGTTTTACGTGTTTCGAATAAACGTTGGCTTCTACATGCCACTACCATTTTTGCACATCTGATTACCTACACACTAGCATCAATAATACAAATAAATCTATTTATAAATGATACAGAAGCAAACCTATAGAAAAAACTATAATAAGATAACCATTGCATACATAAATCATTTTGACGTTTCTATTGTCAAAATAAAAATTGGCAATAAAACTCGCAAACTACGACTTTCTGAAATCTGCAAATTTGCCAAATTTAAAGGGTTTTAAACGACATAACAAAGTAGAAGAAGATATTCTTAATAATAATTTATCAGCTAGCTTTCCGAGAGGTGTGAGTAATTTCAAGTACAATAATCTTAATCAATTGAATTAAATCGTTTGGATTAATTTAAAAACAATATTTATCGTTTTAAGTTGATCATAAATACAAATCACAACATATTTGTTTAATTTATTGAAACTGTATTATCAACCTGTTCTTTCAGTTTCAAATTTCAACCACTGAGGGCGTTACTCATATCAATTATTTTTAGTTTTCTACGAGTAAAGAATAAGCAGGAGAGAGTCTAACTGTAATTAAGTTGCGTTTAGATTTGAAAATGATTTTATTAGAAATTGGTTTGAATTTTGAATTAATTGACAAATACAAATTGGAAAAATTTCATTTTATGTTTCTTTTGACTTCAGCTATATTATAAACAATTGTGAATTGTGACATACAGCCGCCATATTTAGTTACCACTAGTTTTGCCACACGAACAAAAAGATCTAAATTAAAGCCACCAGATTACTGACAAAAGTCACCAATTACCAACTGTAAAGCACCAGTTTACGTTCTCGTGTTCATTGTGATATATTTAAATTTTTGACTCTATTATGAAGCTTTAAAAATTATTATTGTATTTAAATATGTAGGTACAAATTAAAACTTACAGTGCAGGTCAGTGGATTAATAATAAATTTAAAAAAATAGGAAAAAAAATGGTGACAAAACACATAGACAACACAAAAAAATGGAAAAATAATCTAATTAAAAAGAAATAAATAAAAACAAAAGTCAATCGATTTTACAACACTATCAAATTGTTTAATAAATTGAAAGAAACTATTTTAAAAGAATGGTGACAAACATTGAAAACAAAACAATAAAAATTCAAAAATAATCAAATAAAAAAGGAAAAAATAGAAGACAAATTTTACAACAATAGATTAATAGATTAATGTATTTTAAAAAAATGGAAAATAATGGTGTATATATGTACAGTCATGCGCACCCAAAATGCACCTACTGCGCGCAAACTTTGTGGCCCAAAGCTCACAAAACTGTCGAGGTAGGATTTCTTTTCCTAAAAAAGGATTTTCATGTCGTAAAGGAACCTAACAGTCTCTAGATAGCTCAAAGTTGTTCTTTTATGTAAAAGGAAGCTCACTTGTATCGAAAAACCGCCATCTATTGCGCAAAATTTCAAGCGACAGTCATTTTCGGATATAACAAGAAACAGCGCCATCTATTTTAGTTTTTCAATAACGTGTTGTCCCTGTGGAAGATAAATAATTCTTTGTTTTGTCACTATTTGCCGTACGTTGCTTTTCGTTGTAACCTTCATGTGATAGATGTAAATATTGATATCAAGCATACGGAAAGTAGTGTAGGATCAGGACAATTAATTTCGATCTCCCTGTATGTTTTAAAATGTTCATTTGTTTTTTTTGTCTGTCACCTTTCCTCCCAGACTTTCTTTAAAATTTATTGTCTTTTGTTTTTATTATTGTTGAAATTTTATTACTTCAAATTTCTTAAAAATTCGATTATTTCTTTTGTTTTATCATGATTCCTCTAATTTTTTTAATATTAATTTATTAATTTGTGTCGTAAAATCAACTGTCTTTCGTTTCTATTTTGTTTTAAATTTAATTATTTTTAAATTTATTATTGTTTTGTTTCAAATTTTTTGCTTTAAAATTTTTTATTTGTCTACTGAACTGCGCTCTAAAATCGACTGTCTTTTGTTTCTGTTTTCTTTAATTATGTATTTTTAATGATGTATTATTTTGTTTGTCATCATTTTCTTTTCAAATTATTAGTTTTTTTTAATTTATTATTAATTAACTGAATTAAGTTGTAAAATCTGTAAAAGCCTGTAAAATTCACTTTCAAATTTTAGTTCAGTTTTGCAATACTTCAAAAAACAGGAAAAACAATGATTAATTAAATTTTAAAAAATTCTTTTATTATCCCAGTTGTTAAGAATCTCTCCAAAGAGGAATTATCGCCTCACCTGGCAGCACTGCTCCAAGAGTCACGAAAAAGTCTGACCTTGAGGCATGATTCTCTGGTGTTCTTATGAAAAGGAACGTGAAGCTTGAAGCTGCTGATATAAAATAAGTTATTACTAGTTTCTTTGTGACGAAAGAAAGTAATAATAAATAAAGTAAAATATAACATGCGTTCAAAAAAATCCGTTATCAAGAAGGCTCTAAAATTGCTTTTATTTTATGACCGCATGTCGTAGCTTAGTACATATGTTGAAACCTCGAATTACTGCGTGCTATCAATAGCCTCAACTGTCAAATATTTTGTTTATATCTTCGAAATATTTGTAATAAAATAAATGTTTTATTTCTTTAATTAAGTTTTATTATTCATTTTGTGGTAAATCGTAATTAAATGGATATAAAAAATTAGGTTATGTTTGACATAAGCCTACTTAATAACGGTTATTACTGAACGCACTTTATTTACATAGCGAAAAATGACAAAAATTCATTGTTATTATTATAAATGATTAATTTTGTAATTTTTGCAAGCAAGTTTTATTAAAAAAAATAGAATAAAATACAGAGTTACAAACTAATTAAATGCCCACCATTTTAGAGTTTATAAAAATGTGCAAATAAGTATCTTCTATCATTTCTGAAATATCTTCAAAAATTCTTAATTACGAAAATTTTGAATATTTTGTTGATTTATGAAAATGAAATCACAAAATTCGATACATTCATATTAAATTCGATGGTCAATCTAATGCTGTCGGAAGAAGTAGGTTTGGATTGACAGTTTCGGAGATACGACTGTCAACTGTTTTTTTTGTTGTATGGATGCTATGTTAGCTATTCATATCAAGTGATATAAAGATAAAATGTGAATACGATGATATGATACACATGGTTTTCTTTTAAACAAAATATTACAATATCAAGAAATACTTTCGCCCATAAGAAAAAAGTACAGTTAACTATCAAACTTATTTCTTCTGACTGTATTAGATTCTCCACAGAATTTAATATAAAATTACCAAGTTTTGTTGCTCTATCTTAATAAATAAATAAAATATTAAAGATTGAACATTTTTACAAATTTTTATAGACTCCAATCCCTATAGTGGGCCTTTAATTAATTGTAATCCTGTATACATATTTTTTTTAGATCAGCCAAAAGCTTTAGTTTTGAATCACACTATACAACGAATACTTTTATTTTAGTTTGATAGAGTATCAAATGTGATCATATATTTTCATTCGCCTTTTAATTGTTTTTATAAACTAATGTCACTCTCACGTAATATATAGTTATCCTTTTTTACTAAAAAAAATTAACGCTGTAAATGTATCACGCTTCGATTTGTGTTACATTTACATATTTCACTCTACTATCTACTCAATATATTTTCTTGTACTTTCTTTTTACATTTCAAAGAAATTTTCTTCACATTGAATGCCTTGTAAATGATTTTTAAAGTAAATATAGCTGATAAAGTTGATATAAACTTTCATATGCGTCCTCAAAGAATGTACAGAATTTATTTTTATTGTACATAAATAGTTTTCATCAAAAAGCAGCTAACCTAGTATTAACGGCGATGGTTGTTAGTGTATAATGCTGGCGAGTGTTGACGTTGAAACTGTTGAAATTAAACACTGTTTTATGTTACTTTATTCTTATTTAATTCCTGTCTGTTGAGTGTAATTTGTGCAATGTACTTGAGATGTTTCATTTTCTTAATTTATTGTTGGGTTTAATTTAATCTTGTGCCATTTTATGCCTAGCAACAAAAAGTATTAATAAGACGGCCCAGTTTCCATAAATTAAGTTCGTTTAGTAAGTATTCTTTCTTCAAGATGTTTCTTTTTAGAATTAGGGATTAGGAGTAGGTGCGGCGTCTGTACATATTTTCTTCATTGTTTGTTATAATAGTCATAACCTGAAAATGTATTCTTATTTATTTTTTTTGTGTAGTTATTGATGTTCTTCCAACTGTTGTTTTTAATTTCTTGCGGTTGTCTTTTATACATTTACATTTAGTATCTGCACGTTTTTTTAAGTCTTTTCATTTGCAAAATTCAATTATATTTTACAACTTTTTCTCTTGTTGACATACATCAAAACTATTGTCATTCTTAATTTTATTTTTTTAACTGTTTGTAATTAGGATTCAATTTGAGCTGTTTTTGTATTTAGAAGGAACTATAAGTTTATTTAATTTGTGTATTTTCAGTTTTCATTTATCAATATTCATTTTTCATATAAAATTCTATATGTATTTTTGACACATTGCAATACCTACAATTTACTTACCTGCTAGGTTTTAAGAAGCTTTTCCTTGTTATTATTCAATATCCAAAAAATGCATTTATGCACTTATTGTACTATTTTATAGATTATATTGCTTTTAATGTCCGATTTAAAGTAATAGTGTTTTCGATTGACTGCTCTAGAGCACCCTCAGAATGTCTCCATCCCTTATTATTACATGTATTCTAGAGCAGTCATTTGAAAACTCTATTAGAATGTCGAAGGGAGTCCCATAAAAATCCAAATAATTGAATATACAGGGTGTCGCTCAATTACGTGGACATGGCTTAGCCATAGATTCCTGGCCTCAAAATAAGACGTTTGAACCCAACTTATTGATATCCAAAAGTGCTTCGTTAAACCAGTATTCTGGTTCAAATTCTTGAAAAAAGAAGAACGTTTGAACCAATTTGGATGATATTTGTTTTGAGGACCCACAGGCGGCAGGCAAGTCATCTTTCCAGGTGGTTTTGGTAATTTAAAGTGAATAGCTTATGTAAAAAACAGGGTTGCCACAACACAGATTTTCCAATAACTTTTTTGAGGTTAAGAAAATAACTATTTTAGGAAACTTTTTTGTGTCTTCGTAATTATTGATAATTTATAACTAATTTATTTTAAAAAAGAGTGATTCCTTAGTTCACTTTTCAGCAGTTTTTTGATTAAACCATAATAAGTATCAAAGTTGGCAAAGGCATAGAAAAGTCTATTAAGGAATGACTCTATCTAAAAATAAATTAGTTAAGCATGTTAGAGGCATATATTTCCTACTTTTTCCAATAAGCACCTAGATTTTCCTATTTTGTGACGAAACCGTATGAATGTTCCTTTCTAAAAATTTATTAATTGTAGTTGTTTTCTTAACCTCAGAAAAGTTATTGCAAAATCTATGTTGTGGTAACCCTGTTTCTCACATTACCTGTTTACTTGAAATTACTGAAACTAGAAAGGTGACTTGCCTTCCTATGGGTTGTCATACCAAATATCATGCAAATTATTTTTGTTATTAGAAAAATACTTTTTTTTTTCAAGAATTTTGAAGCAGAATACTGGCTTAACAAGCACTTTTTTCTGTGGTTAAGCCATGATCACGATATTTAGCAACACCCTGTATTTAGCAAAACCATTGATGATTTTAGCACAGCAGGATTACTTGCAAAAATTATAAAACTAATAATTTATAATAATAACAATGAATTTTTGTAATTTTTTGCAATGTAAATAAAGTGCGTTCAATAAAAATCGTTATCAAGTAGGCTTATGTCAAATGCAAATTTTGCAAAGTCACGTCGTAACCATACGATTAAACATAACCTAACTTTTTATATCCATTTAATTACGATTTTCTACAAAATGGACAATAAAACACAATTAATGAAATAAAACATTTATTACAAATACCTCGAAGATGTAAACAAAATCTTTGACAGTTGAAGCTGTCGATAGCACGCAGTTATTCAAGGTTTCAACATATGTACTAAGCTACGACATGCCGTTGTGAAATAAAAGCAAGTTCAGAGCCCTCTTGATAACGGATTTTTTTGAACGCACCTTATCGACTGTATATCTAGTATATACTATATATACTACTATATAATTTAGAAAATGTTTATACTTTTAAGTCTATTGCTGCTAAATTCATTACAGTCAACCATGAGTTTTTGGTTTATACTGTACATTTTTGTAAAATTTTTGTATAAACTCTTTCCTAACACTTTCTATATTTCCAGTGACACAATTTTACTTAATTTTCGTACATTTTTGTATTTCTTTTTCTCTGTATTAGAAGGTTTGTTTATTTGTATTGCTCAGAGTTGCTCTAAAAGTAATCAAATGTAGTTTTCAGTTGAATTCGAAGTTTTTTTCAGTACGAGATAAACGAAAGTAACTGAAAACTACATTTGACCACTTTTAGAGTAACTCCGAGCAATACAAATAAACAAACTTATACTTAAAGAAATAAAATATAGTCGCACCTCTATAACTCGAACCTCCATAACTCGAAATGTTCTGTAAGTTGAAATTTACTAATGTCCCTCCACATTGTGTGTAACTGAAATCTCTCTCTTTAACTCAAAATTTCTATAATTCGAAGCAATTTTTCGGTCCCTTGAGATTCGAGTTATGGAGGTTCTACTGTAGTTGCTATTCTTATATTAAAGAGGAGAGCCTTTTAGACCAAAGCTAAAAATTGTATTAGTTTTCTGTTAGTTATATTATTGGATTGATTGACTTAATTTAATTTATAATAATATTCTGTTTTGTCCTATGTTGTACCAACATGTATCACGTCTGTGAACATTTTAATTTAATTTGTAAATATATAGTAACGTGATCGTTCATATATTTTGTTTTGTAAATTGATTTTTCTTTTAGTTTTTAATTAAAAATGATTATGACAGAGATTACCAATAAATAAATCCTGCAGTTTATTTGATACTTTATTATATTATTGTTCTTAAACTCCATTTTATTAAAAAATGCTTGAAAGTGCAGCTATACTGTTAAATACATACATACACACAGTGTGTATTTAACATATGGAGGTTTTCTTGAAAAAATTGATTTTGTAGAAAGTTTCGCTTTCTTCTAAACTACTGTATTGGAAAAACCAAGACGAAGAATAAACAAAATTGTAAGCAACCCAAGCAATCATTATTAATTTTAATTACGTAGGTATTTTTACAATGACTTAATTTAGACCTACCCTAAAATAATCCAACTAGTAATAACTATGCAGTAGTTTAGAAGCAAACAATATTTTGCTACAAAATCATTTTTTTCAAAAACCAAATAAAAGAAGCTTCCATATGTTAAGTAAACCTGGACACACACTGTATTGTGCTTGATAATGGCATGTCAGTCTTAATTTTGTAAAATTTTAAATATCTATTAAAATACTTAGTTATAATTTTCTTTTCAAATTATAAATTAGTTATTTTTCTTTAACTAATTAATTTCTAGTAAGTGGAAGATCAGGTTCAAGTGAACTTATTCCTTTTGATTCTATTTTTTATTAATGTCTCTAGCTTATAGTCAATAAATTCATTATTATTATTAATTATAGTGCTTGAAGCTAAAGCAAATTTTAAAAATCTTTGAAAAGATTTATTTCTAAAAATTAATGTAAGTAATTAAATAAAACATTTGTTAAAATCTAAAAATATTGAAACATGCAGAATGAAAATTATATTTTAAGAAATATATATCAATTAGTTAATTTTTGTAATTCACAAGAAAACATATTCTTTCAGGTTTATTGAACACAAGGCTACATTCGAGATGGTGATGGTCGAAGCAAATAATTTCGTTCAAGACATCACAATCAAAACTGAACCCGAAGATGAAAACGTTATTTACATCAAAAAAGAACCCGAAGATGAAAGCAGCAGAAACCCTTGCGATGATTACAACGGAGTCTGTAACATCACGAGTGTAAAAGCTGAGCCTTTATGCATTAATGACTTAGATGAAGAAACACCAGGTGATATTAGTGTACTATCAGAAAATAATCTCGAAGATTGCACTGAGCCCGAATTTGTAAATAACATAGACACACATGACGAATTAGAACCCGTGGTTGAATTAAACTGCGAAAATGATTTCGAGAATTGGAACGGGGCATGTAACGTAAAAGTCGAACCTTTGTACTTGGAAAGGACGCAGACAGGAGAGGACGCAAGAGATTCCGAATTAACTGATATTAAGGGAATCTTCACCGAAGCCACCGAAAATATTTTAATCAGGTAAGCACTGGATATTCCGAATAAATAAAACTAATTGAGTTCCTTTCAGGTTCAACTGCCCTTTATGTGGTTTCGACACTGATCACAGAGGCAAATTTAGGTACCACATAAAAGTAAAACATCGGCTGCTGAAAGCCAGAAGGTTCAAGTGTGATTTCTGCGAGTACAGAGCGACCAGTTACAACTGCCTAGCATCGCACAAACGATACAAACATTCAGGCGAGAAACAATACGAATGCAGCCTGTGCGATTACAAGGGCACGACTTCGGCTTGCTTAAAATCGCACAATAAGTTCAAGCACAGCAATGAAAAGCCGTACAAATGCGAAGTGTGCGAGTTCAGAAGTACGACATCCTGCCAACTAAAATCGCATAAAAAATTCAAACATTCCAAAGAGAAGCCGTACAGGTGCACCTTTTGTGAGTACAGAGCCACAACAGCATCACAGTTAAAATCACATAAGCAATACAAACATACACTCGTGAAGGCCTATAAATGCGACCTATGCGAGTACAGGGGTGCCACAAATTTATGTTTAAAATCGCACATAATGTACAAACACACGAAGGAAAAACAATACAAATGCGAATTATGTGAGTACACAGGCACGACGTCCTACTGTTTAAAGTCACATGTAAGACACAAACACAGCAGCGAGAAACCGTACCAATGCAACATGTGTGAATATAAATGCGTCTCCTCATCGCAACTACACAAGCATAAATACAAACATCTGAATATAAAACCGTACAAATGTAATTTATGCGAGTATAGGGGCACCAGCTCTACCCTTCTCAATTCGCATTTTAAATTCAAGCATTCCAGTATGAAGGAATTTAAGTGTGACCAGTGTGAATACAAAGGCACGACTTTTTATTGCTTGGCCTCGCATAAAAAGCACAAGCACACCGGTGAGAAGCCGTACAAGTGTGATTTGTGCGATTATAAAGCGACGAGCTCTTCTCAGCTAAACTCGCATAAAAAATTCAGGCATTCGAATGAAAAGGAATACAAATGTGATCTATGCGATTACGAGGGAACGACACCGTACTGCCTGAAATCGCACAAGCAATACAAGCATTCGGGTGAAAAGCCTTACGCCTGCGACCTATGTGAATACAAAGGTGCCAGCTCGTCCCTGTTAAAATCGCACAAAAAATTCAAGCATTCTGGTGATTGTAAGTTCAAGTGTGAAATGTGTGATTACGAAGGAACAACTTCTTACTGTTTGAATTCGCATAAAAAATATAAACACTCGAATGAAAAGCCGTATAAATGTGACTTGTGCGAATACAAGAGCACGACATCATACCAATTAAAATCGCACGTCAGATTTAAGCATTCGACTGAGAAGCCTTACCAATGTGATTTATGCGACTACAAAGGGACTACGGCGGTTTGCCTTAAATCACATAAGCAGTACAGGCATTCCGGTGAGAAACCATTTAAATGTGATGTGTGCGACTATCGAGGTACCACATCGCTCTGCTTGAAATCACACAAAAAATACAGGCATTCCAACGAAAAGCCTTTCAAATGTGATTTATGTGAGTACAGGGGCGCGAGCAACGCCCTACTAAATTCCCATAAGCAATTTAAACATTCTAACGAAAGCAAGAAGTATGAGTGCGATTTATGTGAATACAAGTGCACCACATCTTCTCAATTAACTAAACATAGGTACAATCATTTCGGTGAGAAACCGTATAAATGTGACTTATGCGAATACAAAGGTACGAGTTCGAGCTTGTTAAAATCGCACAAGAAGTTCAAGCATTCAAACGAAAAGAAGTATAAATGCGACTTGTGCGACTATCAAGGAACGACATCGTACTGCTTAAAATCCCATCAAAATTACAAGCACTCGAGCGAGAAGCCCCACAAGTGCGATTCCTGTGAATACCGGTGTACGAGTTCATCTCAGTTAAATTCGCATAAGAAATTCAAGCATTCTAGCGAGAAGCAATACAAGTGTGATTTATGTGCGTACGAAGGTACGACACCGTACTGTTTAAAATCGCACAAGAAATACAAGCATGACACCGTGAAGCAATACAAATGTGACTTATGCGAATACGAAGGTGCAACCTCCTACTGCTTAAAATCACATAAACAATACAAACACTCTAGCGAGAAGCCCTTCAAGTGCGATTTATGCGGTTACAAAGGAGCGACTGCGCTCTGTTTGAAATCTCACAAGAAATACAAACATTACTCGGAGAAGAAATTCAAATGTGAGCAGTGTAATTACGAGGGGGCTACACCGTATTGCTTGAAGTCTCATACGAGGTACAAACATTCGGGTGAGAAATGTTTCAAGTGCGATGAGTGTCCTTACGAGGGTACAACATCCTACTGTTTGAAATCACATAAACAGTACAAACATTCAAATGAGAAACCCTACAAGTGTGATATGTGTGAATACAAAGGTTCCAGTTCCGCTCTGTTAAATTCGCATAAACAATTCAAACATTCGGATGAGAAGCCGTTTCAGTGTCCCGTTTGTTCCTACAAGTGTGTCAGGGCCAGCAATCTGAAGAGTCACATGTACATTCATAGTGAAACGAAACCTTACAAGTGTTATGACTGTGATTATCAGTGCACGCAAGTTAGACTTTTGATGCAACATATCGAGAAGGACCACACTGGACGTCAACCATATAAATGTAACATATGCAAATGCAAGTGCGCTAGCCATAGACAGTTGAGATTTCATAAGCAATTTAAACACGTAGCTTAGAAAATATGTGCAATATATATTGGAACAAAAAATATATAAAGACTTTTATACGAATCCGTTCTATAGTTGAACATTGTAAGTTCTCTTGTGGACTGAACTGTATATGCTGCTTACACAATAATGTTATATTTGCAAGTATTATTTATAAACAAATAAAAATTAGTATTTCGTTGACACTTGCACTTTTAAAATAACTGATTTGGTAGGATTTTGTAAGGGAATTGTTTACTCAGCTTTACCTACAATGCAAGAAAGCAAATCAATTATTTCTTTAAATTTTATGAAAATGATTGGAATTGGTTTGTTTTTTTGTAACGCACTCATCTTTTATGCATTTAAAAAGTTCCTGTTTTGTGATATTACGTGAAAAGAAAAGATTTTTTAACTTAAAACAACTTTATCACCAATGCCAAGCAAAGTTCTTTTGAATTAATCATCAATTCAAACTTTTCAAGTTTTTTCATGCAGAGTTTCTTCCTTCCTTGTTTTGTACTCTGCATTCAAGAACAGTATTTTCTTTATGTATTCATAAGAATTACATTGCAGTGCGTTCGTTCGCTTAAAAAAATGTGTACCTCTAATTAAAGTGTTTATTATTAAATTAAATTTAGATAATTTTTTAATGATTTTTGCGTTCATATACAGAAGCATCACAAAAGTAAGAAATATAGATTTTTTAAATAAAATATATTTTTGACTTTTTGAGTATGATGTTACTCTGCACGGTTTAACCCAACCCTGGCTGCATTGTTATGCTATTTTGCTATAATTACGCAATTCAATTCAAAATTCACATGTTACAGTATATACACTATGAGCATAAATGATTGAGGACAAGTTGAATTTCCCGCCTTTCAATATTTTTCTTAAGTTGGTCAAATGTATATGCAATGTGGATAACGAGATTATTACTCAATAAAATAGTCTGGTAATTAATTATGTATTAATTTGGTCATTTCAAATACCTAATTGCAATATGTATGCAAAGATTGGCTCCGAGAAGATCCGACACTGAACAAAAATTAATTTATTTTCAGAACGGCCACACGCAAGGAGTAAAAATCGCTAGATAGAGACGCGGGAAATTTAACTTATCCTCAATCATTTATGCTCATACTGTATATATACAGTACAGTATATATGTATGTACTACACAATATTACTTCAAATAGAAGTAGCACCACCATTTTCTTGTTGATTGTGTAGTATAGAAGATTTTTAGAAATGTTAGAATCAATGAGCAAGTTCATAACGAACATATTTCGCAAATAGAAAAGGTTTCTAAATGCAATTTGTGTGTATTATCTGGGCGGCCCGTCGAATGAAAAGAACGCAACAGTTTCTAGAAAGAGAATAAACTATTAAAAAAAATTTAAATTTGCCGCCACTTCACTGTTTTTATAGTTGGTGGTACTGCAAGGAGGCGGTAAATTCAAATTCAAAATTTTGTGTAGATCTACAAAGTATAAAAAAAAACTAGTTTTTTAAACAACCTGTCTTAGACAAATGACACTATTTAGGATATCAAGTGACACTTCAATTAGAAATTAATTCGCCATGTTTGGTCCACCATCTACAGTCTTAAAAATGTTGCTATTGTAGTGACAAATCGCTACAGTTGGCAATACTGATGGTTAGCAAAAAATTGAACTTCGTTCACTTTATTTATTCTCTTCGCACTGGATTCCCTTTAAATTTTAGAAGACCAATTTGAAAAGAATGAAAAAAAATTTAATTGTTTTTTTTATTTATCGTTAATCGAATGAATTGCGCTGTAAAATCGATGCTCTTTTGTTTTCATTATTATTTAAGTTTTATTATTTCATATATTTTGAAAATCCTGTCATTCCTTTTGTTTTCTAATCATTTTTATTTAATTATCAATCTATTAATTTGGGTCGTGAAATCGATTGGCCTTTGGTTTTATTATTTTTAAAATTTTTATTTTGTTTTCTATGTTTTGTCATCTTTTTCAAATTGTTTTTCTAAAATCTATTATCGAAGGATTGTATTGGCCTGCAAAATCGATTGTCTTTTTTTTAATATCATTATTATTTTTAATTTAATTATTTTTTTAATGGTTTTGTTTTCTTTGTTTTCTCATTCTTTTTAAATTGTTCTGTTTTAAAATTTATTATTGATCCACTGAATTGCGCTGTAAAATCGATTGTCTTTTGTATTAATTATTATTTAAATTATTTTGTTTCATATTTTTAAAAATCCTATTATTTCTTCGTTTCCTGATCATCATTAATCTATTAATTTGTGCCATAAAATCGATTCTCTTTGTTTTTATTATTATTATTTTAATTTTATTATTTATTTTTCTTTATTTTGTCGTTCTTTTCAAATTGTTTTTGTTTTAAAATTTATTATTAATCGACTGACTTGCGCTGTAAAATCGATCGTCTTTTGTTTCAATTGTTATATAAATTTTATTACTTCCTACTTTTTGCTTTAAATCGCATTAATATCCGTCTTTTGTTTATTTTCTTTAACTAAATTTTTACGTAATAAATTATTTTAAACTGACTTTTAAAATTGGCACTATATTTCTACGTTTCACTATCGTTCGATAGCTTCGCCACGAGTGAAAATAAAGTCATTTTATTTTCGCTCCTGACGGAGCTATCAAAATAAAATGATTTTATTTTCATTTTGATGAAGCTATCAAACGATAGTGAAACGTAGAGAAATAGTGCCAATTTTAAGAGTCCGTTTAAAATAGTTTATTATACAATTTCACCAGACAAGAATCTACTTTAATTCTGAATTTTTACGTTTTTTTTTAAATTTATACCTGAATCTGTAGTAACAAATTCAGAGATTTTTTACAGCTCTTGAGGAATTTCTGCTTTTTACGCATTGGCAGCATTATTTGACACAGCGATAACAGTAAAAAGTTTTCTTTTGTGAATGATCGTGATTATCATTTAGCTTTATGCAGTAAAATGCCAACAAAATGAACTTTCAACCTGCTGGGTCAGCAACTCATCAGCGGCTTACACTCATTTGTTGATCATTTTTTTTTGCTCGCAGCTGTACATTTTAATCGGAAATCATTTTATTATCGAGAAAGATAACAAGTCATATACATAATTTTAATAATAATCTTTTTAGTTTTAACGTACCTTGCATTTTGGTTCTTAATAATATCTCTGAAAACAAGGATTTATATTCACACTCCGTAGTAACACCCATTTTTGAAAATACCCTCCGCCATTTTACAGGACGTCGACACAAACAAAAATCTAGAAAGTCCCTGACAGTTACTTTTCTTGCAAGTAAATTACAGTTTCTTGAGATGATTCAAACTAAAAGTACTCGTGAAACGCAAATTGGAATTTAATATAATATAGAAAAGTCGTTATAATAAGGAAAAAAATTGTTTTTAAATGCCGGTGATAACCTGCTCACTAAAAGGGATTTTTGTGACGGAAAGTTACCGTACCTGCGTTATTGATAAATTGACAGTACATGAATTTTTACCAAGAATTTTTCTGAGTACAAAGGGAGTTCACACGTGTAGAGATATTCAAACAGTAGATGTTAGTAAATAATTTTATTTATGCGCTGACATTATTCCATCAGTAATTTTATTTCGTTAAGGTATGTCGTTAGTTAAGTAAAATTTTGAGGTTATGTTCTGCTGTCTCAAGATCAATTTTACAAGTGCTTTTAAGTTTATCTCGATTTTTTCATATTTAATTTTTAAATGTTATGGTCAAGAGCTGCTTAAGCTGTTCATTCTCTTAATTTTTCCTTTTTGTAGTAATACCGGAGTTATTTTTAAGTAGTTTTTGGCCAAATTATTTTATTACAATAATAAATTGCACTGCGTGAAATACTTAATCATTTCCGGTTAGTATTATCTCTTATATACAAATTACAAGTTGCACAATTTCCTGAAATAAATTACTCAGCTGTGGTGAATGAAAATATGTTGAAACAATATTTTGATATTGAAAGTTAATATCTTCAAACATTTTATTTTCATATTAAAGATGATGTGTACACGTGGAAGAGGCAGAGGTCGTGGTAACAACCTCAAAGGAACTACACGGTTAACAGAAAAGAACGTGTCTTCATACCCCACTGACAATTCAAGTTGCAGTCCGGTTTCTGTTTCTAAGAAACAGGAAAATCACTGTAACGTCATCACCGTTAATCTACTTCTCGATCCAAATTCAGATGCTTGGTTTTCCCAATTCAAAAATATGTGGAACATGTGTAAGACATATTCATTTATTATTAATCATAGCGTTTTCAATTAACTGCACTGGTGTGCACTCAGAATATGATGTAATTTGTGCAGGTGAATCGGAAACGCTATTAGTATTTGTTAAATTGTGGTTTTAGTGAAGAAAAGTCCATGCGTAACAAACATGTTGCACCAACATTTCGAGTCGGTTGAGAACCCTTACGAACAGGCTTTACTGTTAATGTACAACTGTTTGGATTTTAAATATGCAAAGTCAAAATCGCTGACTTACATGATAATGGAGGAATTTAAAGTGTGGAGTTCGGTATCGAGAAATAAAATTGTTCACCTACTTACTCAACCCATAAAAATTTCTGCCTTCAATATAGTGCGCCAGCAAAGTTTCCTCGGCCTGATGAAACTTGTTGCGGATATCTACGAGATGGCAGTAGACTGTGATATATTTTTAGATATAATTAAGCACATGATTCAAGAGAAGCAGTACAAAGAAGTACATAGGTCATAGGTCTTTATACAGTGGTGATATTTTTCCTTTGCAGGCTTGCCAGAGTACAACACTTTTAGGATTACATGCAAAGTTTGGCATAGAGGAATTTCTAGTTCCCCTAGTCTTACAGGATAAATTATTTTGCCTAGAAGAGTTTCTGGCAGAGTCTCCGCAACATCAAGTCGAATTAGTAGGGTTTTTAGATAACATCCTCGGGCAGTCTAATAGTGTGCGTACCGCACTGGAACCTTTAATTGTGTACGTATCACTCGCCTGATGTTTATAACAGCCATTTGCATCGATGAGTTTGCAGGAAATGGGATATTACCGGAGTTAAGTGGGAAAAATTGCACTTCAAGCCGTGGAGGAAATTAATAACGCGTTTGGTGAAAATGTTCAACTTGTCTTTACTTGCTACGCCCAATTTGAATCGGAAGAGAAATGAAGGGGCGTTGCAATTTCTATTAAATAAAAGATTCGTGGAAAATAGTTTCGGTACAATTTAATTTAACAGTTATACTGTGACTTTAATTTTTTTCTGTAGGTGATGAAAGTTGGCGTGAAATGGTTCAAGAGGCGGTGCGTGATGACGAGGCGCTTCAAAAGGAACTCGTCACGCAAGTCAGCCTCTACGGAGATAACGCAGAGGCATTAAGATGGGCAAAGTTTTATAACATTCCTCGTGAGCACTGGCCATTCAATGTCCGACTGCAACATGATAACCCTACTCAGGAAAGGTCTGTGTTAAATTTTATGTAAATCGTTCCTTAAAGCATACGCATTAAATTTTAGCCAACAGCAAGTAAATGTCTTCGCATTAGCGGATGAAGTTAAGAAGACGCCAGAAAATTACGAGACCAATCAGTATCACAAATTAGAATTATCTAGCAACTGTATTTATTTAGTTGATAGTACCGTGGCGTTTGAATCATTTTTAGACAACATGTTACATGTAAGAATAACAGTGCTTAATCCGGCATAACGTAAATTGATTAATATTTTTAGAACGTGTCGATCGTTGGTGTCGATTGCGAATGGAAACCCAGCTTTGGGGTGCATAAAAATGAACTGGCACTTATTCAGGTTGCCACCAGAGAGAGTGTTTACATCCTGGACATTATAAAACTTGGAAATATTACTCCGCATTTGTGGCAAGAATTTGAGAAGTTCTTATTAAATAACTCCAATATTTTAAAATTAGGTAATTTAAGTTTATTTTTGTAATAAAAAGAAGCGTACAAACTTATTCATTGTTTTAGGTTTTGGTTTAACAAGTGACGTCTCTATGATTAAGGATTCCTTACCAATTTCGTTCAGCCAAAAAGCAGGTGTTTTGGATTTATTGCAGCTGTGGAAGCAAATTGAAAAAAATTCAAACGTAAAATTGCCTTATGAAGGTACGAGCCGAACTTCTTTTTGGTTTTAGTAGGATTTAATCAATTTATTTCTAGTACAAAGTGGGGGTCCCAGCCTCAGTTCATTAGTTCAGCAGTGCTTGGGTCTTCCCCTGGACAAATCCGATCAGTTTTCCAATTGGGAGAAAAGACCACTGAGGCAGAGTCAACTGGAATATGCTGCTTTGGATGCGTATTGCTTGATACAGGCGTACGATGTTTTAAAGAAGTCCTGTGAGGCTGCCAATTTTCCTTTTGAAGAAACCTGCTATAATCTTATGACATCATGCAAGGCACATAAAAAGAAATCGAAAAAGAAACCAAACAAATCAGTAAGTGGTAGCTAAACACTTAAAGCATCCCTTTAATTGTTTATTTTGTTAATAGAAACACCACACAAAAGATAATTCTTGCCAAGAAATTCCCCAACCACCGAGTCCACATACAGAAGCGATAGTTGCCGATCAAATTCGACTGGTTTGTGACTCGATGTTGCAAGGATTAGGCAAATCCTTAAGAAGGTGTGGAATCGACACTGCTATTTTAGAAAACAACGATGACCACCAGGAGTGTGTGCGTTACTATCAAGATGAGCACAGATATATCCTGACTAGAGGACAAGCATTTAATAGAGTAAGTTCAGTTGCATAGAAATTATTTGTATTTGTGCAAAACAATTTCAGTTAATGGGTTATGTTCCGCACGGCCATTGCTTAAAAGTCAAATCGGATGACTGTGACGAACAGTTAAAGCAAGTCCTAGACTACTATAACATAATTGTCACCAAAAACCATGTGTTCAGCAGGTGTTTGGTGAGAGAAAAGCTTTTTACTTTACGAATGCATAACGGTAACAATTCTGTTCCAGACATGTAACAGTAACAGTTTCATAAAAGTCTCAAAATCAACGATGTACACGTTAACAGACGCCACAAAAAATAAAGGTCAACATTTGAATTACATAGAAGATGATTTGATAAACGAAGCCAGTGGTTTCTCTACTGATGAAGACTGTGATGACGCTCCTGGAATTCCAATTTCATACGCAAGAAAATGGGAATTGCGTAAGCTATAATGTGCATTAGTTAAACTTATGTTGAACTTATTTATTTTAGGTACAGAAGAACAAGTTGATATAGACTTGTGTTTGACTCGTTACGGCACTAAAATTCAAGTGGATAGTGTTCCTGCTGGTATTCTAGATACATATAATTTATTCTATGTATGTGAGGCATGTGGAAAAGTATACTGGGATGGAAGTCATTTTGAGAAAGTACTTGCTAATCGATTACAAGATATCGTTATATAAACAAGGAGGTGTGTCCAGTTTCATATTTCTTACATTTTTAGAAGTTATTAACCGTGTACTAGGAAAGCAGAACTGTGGTTAAAAAAACTTAACAGTTTCGTTTTCTATCCGAACTGTTAACTGTGTGAGGTCTTTCAATATTATTCGTTTGTTATATTTTATTTAATTTTAGCTGTAAAAGTAATTTAGAATATTGGGAAACATTTTAATAGTTCTTTTTTCTTAAGTATTAGAATATATTCGTTGTTTCAGTACATACTTAATTTATTTAAATGAAAAGTAAATATTTCTTGCTTTTAATTTTAATATCTAATGTACCTAAAATAACAAGCAGAAATTTTATTTATGGATGTTATTAATACACTACGTTTTCTCCAAATAGTGTGTGTATCAGTAAGTGTGACATTATACCACATGACAATAAAGGAAAACTATGTATTTACTGTTTGTGTTTAAACTCAGAATATTTAAAATTTGTTTGAAAAAGAAAACAAGAACACTATGTATATTATATATTTTTTTTGTTTAACAATTGGCATATCTACTAGCAGTATTAGAACAGAAAGAGAATAGTTATTGATTGAAAAGTTGAGTACGTTTATAATAATAACGATATAACAAAACTCATTTGAATACAGAAATGTCGCTTAGTCGGATATCACATCGAACGATTATTCTTGGCCTAATCGCGATTTTTATTATTGAAACTGTATTCAAATTTGTTTCACAATATACTGCAACATCTAATAAAAAAGTTTCAGATAAAATATCAACACACTTAAGTACGATTTGAGAATTTCAGAATATAAATCAGTATATCTTTAAATGTCATCATCGTTTTAACTAGGTCTGTAAAGTTTTCAAAATGTGGGTTTGGTCAGTGCACTGATATGTTGTTTTATTGAAGTAGAATTTTTTTCAACATTTCAGTAACATATCCAATTACTACCATGCTCCCCGACTAGATTATATAATAATTAATTATAAAAGTAATAGCTACTTAAGGAGTTTTGTGTAGATTAAAAATGAAAAGCTGTCCAAAATAAATACATTATTATTATTAATTTCTTTTAGATTACTTTTTATTGTCGATAGGAATGTGAACGCAATTTTAATAATTCAAAAATCAGCTAAAACACTTTAAAATTTATAGTAGAAGGATATGTTGCATGGTTGTACAATGAAGAAGCATATGTATGAAACGACAATAATTCATTATAGTAAAGATTGATGTAAGATACAGTGATTCACAATGGAAGTAAAAATTTGCAAAGGTCTGCCGTCTAAAATACAGACATCTGTGCAACAATGGTATTTTCTTTTCTATCATATAATACAATATCATTAAACATCAAAAACTTTTACAGCTATATTTAAAAATATTTCACTACGAGAAGGCTCATTTATCTTTCATTTTATTATTATTATTATTATTTTTTTTTTTTAGAAACACTCGGAGTGTATTTTATAAATTACAATTATAATAATTATTAATAGATTGTCTGAAGGTAGATACATATAGTAAATATCATTTAAGAATATGAAATGATTAATATAAGTCTTTTGCTCAAGTTTGCCTATGTGTAAGTAGCGTTATCAGTAACTATCAAGTGAATACGTCTCACTCGATTTAAAATTTTACTAATCTCAGTTTACAGTTTGTTTTTTCTAGACAATTCCAAAGTTTTTCTGAACAGAAGATGAATCCAAAATATTGAATTTTTCAATTAACAATTTTAAAAAGTATATGCTTCTATCATTACACGTACTATTACAGACTTAAATCGAATTGATTCGGGATACTTTGGATTCATCAAAGAATAATTAATGTTCTATTCTACAGTAAAGATATTACGGCTGCGTAAAACTGCAGCAAGACATACGATATGTAGAAACATACACTTTTCTACATGCAATAATACTTTTGTAAAATTTATAATACATATAAGGTATGAATCATTTAATAAATATATGTACGAGTAATAAATACTTAATTAAACTTAGGATAGCTTTAAACGTGTTGTACAAATTCCGGATTGAGGAAAGAAAAGCCCATGAACTCTGTCTGATCGAGGTTCATCATGAAGAGTTTGTCGGTTGGGGTGAGATCAGTTTTCTCGGAAGTAAATTGTTTGTCAAAGTTGCTCACATCCTTCCTATGTTTCTACAAGGATGAAAGTTATTTATTTTAGTTTCCAGTAATAGTGAGTGACTTACTATTTTTGGCTTAAACGGTGGTTGAATTTCCCTGTTCTCGATTTTATCCCAATCGATTCGCCTGAAAAAGCTGTGCCCCCTAACATCCTCTTCACCATGTGAACTACACCCAAGCCTTTTATTTGGATTTTTAGTTAGCAACTGAAGAAAAAACTTTCATTACTCTGTTTACTACATCAAAAGAAGTACACGTACGTACCCCTTTGCAAACATCCTTGGCTTCCTTTGATAAACTTTTTGGATAGCTAACGTTATGGTCTGTTATTGCAGCGAATAATTCCTCTTCATCTTCACCATCAAATGGAGGCTGCCCGACTAGCATTTCATACAGTAGCACCCCGTAAGCCCACCAATCCACCGACTTTCCATACGGCTGATATAAAATGATCTAACAAAAACAAAATCATGAAACAGTCATAAATGATTTGGTGTTTTTTGTATACTTCTGGTGCTATGTAATCCGGTGTGCCACAAAAGGTTTTTGTCGTCTTGTCTCCGGTTATTCCTTCCTTGCACATCCCAAAGTCTGCGATCTTAATGTGCCCATCTTGATCCAATAAGACATTGTCAAGCTTTAAATCCCTATACACAATCCCTCGACTGTGAAGGTAGAATAAACCTATCGCTATTTCAGCTGCGTAAAATCTAAAATGCACCTTTGAAAGAATGGATTGGCAGCAGAAGTAAACATACACTTACACTGCAACCGGCTCCTTAAATTTCCCACACTGTTGAATTTGGAACATCAAGTCACCACCATTAACGTACTCCATCACAAAGTATAATCTATCCTGAATTATTTCGTATTTATTATGATTATTAAAAACGATTGCATGCTTACCATGGTTTGGAAGCAGGAGTGCAACTGCACCAAGAACGGTGGCTTACAAGAGAGAGCCAGAACTCGCTTTTCAACCATGGTGCATTCAACATCGTCATCTTGTATGATTATGTCTTTTTTTAATATCTTTATTGCGTACAGTTCATCAGTGCCTTTTCGTTCAGCCAACATTACCTAATAAATATTAAAATACGAAATTGCTAAATACGTTGCGCGTCTTTTACCTTTCCGAACGATCCTTTCCCAAGGACCATCAAAAAATTAAAATCAGTAGCCCTAATGACATCCTTCCTTCCCATGTTATGAGGAACGTCTTTATCGGATATTATGGAAGGCTTTTTAGTGATTGAGGTTTTCTGAAAGGAATTTGAGTTTGTATGAGGCCCTCCAACAATTGGGAAAAACTTACTCGCATTTGAGTTTTGATCTGGGCAAGATCGACTCCTTCTTCTGGAACGGGAACGTTGTAAAACTCGCCCTCTTCTTGAGTCAGCAGTTTGAACCAGCCGTCGGCGGATGCTTTCAGGATTTCCGAGATCCCGAACGACAAGGAACCCATGAAATCATTACGGGAAGTTCTGTCCCAATCCCATACTTCGATTAGTAATCGTCTGTCTTTATCTTCCGGTTTTAAATCACTGTGCACAAAAGGAAAAAAGTAACTGCCAAAAAATACTTAAGTACTCTAACTTGGAATGGTTACTTGGAATGTGTTACTTTCAGTTTGGGTTGTAATTTATTTTGCTTTGTGAAATGATCAAATTGTAAGAAAGATTTTTTTTATTTGTACATCTGCTTTTCTAACTTCGTCACCTCACAATTACTAGCAAAAGTATAGATGTATCATTACAGGAAGCGCCAGGAATAATAAAAGCAAGCGGTAGATTTCATTAAGTGGAATCCATAAACATTGCACGTCTCAGGAAATTTTGAAATAAATTGTTGAGAGATGTAGCCCAGGTTTGTAACACAAAATTAATTATGAAATATTTTTCCAGTAATTTCTGCTACTGTAAATCATTTGCTAAAACAATAAGCAAATAAATTCCATGCTCACTTAATACAGATCTGTCTTATATTTTTGGAGTCAAATGTGGTTTTAATTTAATTAATTATTAAAATACATTTCTTAGTACTTACAGAACTAGTGTTTCATTCCACACCGGGTTAAGACAAGACCGAATGGTTTTCGTTTTCTTCTTGACATTGTCAGAGTCAGGAATTAATTTGAGCTTAACATACGGATCGCTGAGACCATTCGGATCCATTGGAATCAAATTTCGACCTTGACATACTGAAATATGAAATGTATTTGTCAAAAAATGCCGTGTATATTATTTCATGCTAAAAATTTCATCTGCGTTACTGAAGTTGATGATGTTGAATGATGGCTCGATTAAACATTCATTCCTTACCTAAACATCAATCTTAAATTAGGAATATTTTTAGTTTTATGAAAAATAAATGGATTGATTAATTAAAATTCATTGTAAATTATAATTTTTAAATGACGATCGTTTTATTAAAAAGAAAAAAATATATAATTTAAGAATCTGAAACGTAATTGCTTGTAAAACAACAAAGTACACTTTAACGATGGCCTCTTGAGTAGCAAATGACAATCGCCTTTTGAATGCCAAATGATCTTTTTATTACAAAAAAGGATGAAAAAAGAATAAAAAAAAAGATAATTGAATTATCTATGAAGTAGAAGCAAGAATTTCATAACCAAATTAATTAGTAACAAATGAATGAAAGTTCAGAAAGACTAGAAAAACATAAAATTTCAAATTCTACGTTAAATTCAAATAAAAATGCGAAAACAAAAAAGAAAGTTTTGAAAATGGTAGGACCGTCTTTTGTTTTTCATGTAAACGTTAAAAAGACCGAAAAACTGGCACTTATGCTTCAAAACATGTATTTTAAGACAGAGAAAGACACAAAAGATAATCCCGAAAATTACGACAAAAAATAATAACCAATTCAAAATTTGAAATTCTACGTCAAATTTAAACAAGGACAAAAATGTAAGTGCGCAAAATAAGATGAAGTTTTAAAAATGAAACAATCGCCTTTTGTTCTTTTCATGAAAACGTTAATGTTTTTGTTTTTCATGAAAACATTAATAGTTTTTCAAACTAAGACTAAAATTTCAAGTAAGCAATCGAAAAACATTAAAAATGATTAAAAGGAAAAACCTAGATTAAAAAAATATCGAAAATCAATTCATTTGACGATAAACACAAAACCGACAAAATTATTTTTTTTTTGCACAAACATTTTTAAGATTTCAAATTAAAATAAGAAAACATATTTTTTTATTTCGAAAACCGAAAAAAGGAAGAACAAAACACTAAATTCAATTGTTTTTAAAGCAAAATTTAAAATAAAAACCTTTTCACGTCAAACACGACATAATCGACACTCTTTTGTTTTTCAAACTAAAGTAACATTTCGAATAAGAAGTGAAAACCGAAATAAGGAAAAACAAAACGCTAAATTCAATTGTTAAAGTTAAAATTTAAGACGAGAAAAAGAACAAAATTTGAATATTTCATGTCGTCCACCAACACGACATAATCGAAAGTCCTTTGTTTTCCAAACTAGTAAGAAGAAAACGAACGAAAACCAAAACAAGAAAAAACAAAACATTAAATTCAATTGCCTTTAAAGCTGAAATTTAAAACAAAACAAAAACAAGTCGAATATTTTATGTCAAGCGTCATAATCGATAGTCTTTTGTTTTCCAAATTAAAGTGAAATTTCCAAAAAAAGAGCACCAAACACCGAAACTAATTTGACATTTTAACTTTAGTTTGAAAAACAAAACACTATCATGTCATGTTTGACATAAAAGGTTCAATTTGTGTTACTTTTTTAAATTTAAAATAAAATAAAAATAAGTCTTTTCATGCCAAACACGACATGAGTATTTTGTTTTTCAAACTGAAATTAAAATTTCAAACTAGAAAAGAGCAAACTTTTTACGATTCCGAAAACCGAAACAAAGAAAAACAAAACAGCTAATTCAATTGTTTAAAGCTAAAATTCAAAACAAAACGAAAAACGAACATTTCATGTCAAATACGACATAATCGATGGCCTTTTGTTTTAGAAACTAAACTTCAAATATCAAGTAAGAAAAGAACAAACTGTTTACGATCTTGAAAACCGAAATAAGGAAAAACCAAACACTAAATACAATTGACAAAGCTAAAATTAAAACAAAAGAAAAAACATTTCACGTTAAACACGACATAATCGATAGTCTTTTGTTTCCCAAAGTTTCAATAAGAGAACAATTTTTTTACGATTTCGAAAACACTCAATTCAATTGTTTTTAAAGCTAAAATTTAAAACAAAAAAAAAACAAGTCGAATATTTCACGTCAAATGACATAATCGATAGTCTTTTATTTTCCAAGCTAAACCAAACATTTCAAATAAAAAGAGAACGCCAAAAACCATAACAAAGAAAAACAAAACACTAAAATCAATTGTTTTTAAAGCTAAAATTTAAAATCAGATAAAAATAACATGTTTTAGTCGAACATTTCATGCCAAACACGACATGATAGAGTTTTGTTTTTCAAATTTAAGTTGAAATTTCAAATTAGAAGAAAAGAACGAACTTTTCACGGTTCGAAAACCAAAACAAGGAAAAACAAAACAGCAAATTCAATTGTTTACAGTTAAAATTTAAAACAAAAAAAAAACGAACATCTCATGTCAAACACAACATAATCGATAGTCTTTTGTTTTCCAAACTAAATTTCAAATAAGAAAAGAACAAACTTTTTACAATTTCGAAAACTGAAACCAGGGAAAATACTGCGTGCAATTGTTTTAAGCCAAAATTGAAAACAAGAAAAGAACAAAAATCGAACGTTTCGTGCCAAACACGACGTAATCGATAGACTTTTGTTTTCCAAACTAAACATTTTTTACAATCTGAAAACATTAAATTCAATTGTTTTAAGCTAAAATTTGGAACAAAACAAAGGTCGAAAATTTCATCCAAACACGATCGAATCGACAGTTTTTTGTTTTCCAAACTAAAGCAAAACTTTCAAATAAGAAGGGAACGAGAAGCGAATGTTTCGTATCTTTTGTTTTTCAAGAAAACGTCAAATCCACAAAACAGTCATTATAAGTATGTAATAATAGGTAATAATAAAAAAAAAACTATATTTCTGTTGTTAATAAACATGTAAATGAAATTGTAAATATTTGAAAACTAATGAGAAGTAGGTATATTTAGAAATGCGTTGTAAGTTGCAAGATTGCAATGGATTCCTCGAACATCCAGCTGTTTCGGCGCTATTTGGGGCCTCGTCAGTAGAAGAATAGCTCGAGAACTTCACTACAATCTCGTCTTAATCTCCGAATCGAGCACATTAGTAATCAAAGTACTTTGTTATGGGAAAATAATCTTTAAAAAACCATATTACCTTGAACCGTTAGTTTACTTCCTACGCAAGAGATCTTCAGCTGAATACGTCCCCTGCGTTCAGTATGGTCACATCCACAAAGGTTGGGCACACTTTCTTCGCACCGTTTGTGCACGTTCATGTCGCATGCTACACAAATCAATCATTTCTTCACAAATTCTAAATCAAGCCGGCAAGAACTTGCTACAAAGCAGAGGTGTACTTAGGCATGCTAATTCTACTATACTCGGTGTTTCGGTAAAATTTGGAGAACACGACGTTGACGAGGGTTTCTCGCCAACGTACAGAATAATATCATCACATGCAGACATGTCGTAAAGACGAGGGAAGCATAAGCCTAATATAAGGAAATACTTTACACAAAAAGCTGTAATTTTATTTATATATATTTTTTTGAGAGTATAATAGTGCGAGAAACTAAGTCGAAAGTTCGCTGCAGTTAAATGTTGGTTTTAAGTTTTAAGTAAAAAAGATAAATTTAATTTTTGTATTAATTCGTTTAAGTAATAACTAGGGACATAGTGAACAACAACCTTTTGAATACAACATAATGTATTAATATAGACTCAACTTACAAATGCAATATGTATAACTTTTGCAATACAAATTATAGAACTAAAATTGAATTGATCCCATTATAGTCATTGTGTTTGGATTACTGACTTGCGTTTTATTTTCTTTTAATTATACATTTTGCAAGAAGTTGAGTCTCAACATACTTTTTTTGTTATTAAAAAAATAACTGAGAGTATCGCCTAGGACAGAAAAAAAAATAGAAGAGGGGACCCTGCCACGTGATTTATTCGAAAACAACAGTCGATTTACGCAAATTCCTTTAAATCAGGCGACGCTCTCACATTCTAAAAATGATTGTCATCAATATGTCGCATAACTGATAAATTAGTACCTGTGCCATTTTCCCACTACAGCAGTCTATGCCGGAACTAGAACCTGCCTCCCAAGTAGACCGTCGAAGGCAAACATTTTGAGCGCTTCCACTTGATAAATGAATTCTCACCAAGAAAAAAAACATGCAGGTGAGATAAAGTTTGCCGGCGCACCGGACATCTGGAATGTTTTAATTATAGAAATGTATCAGGACTATGTAAATCCCCCCTTCCATTTTAAGGTTTTAGTAGTGGATCAAATTTGGCGCAGGAAATCACTTCATATCGACCGTTTTACTACAATATGTTTTGTTTTGTATTATTAAAGCATTCATCTTTTTAGTTTGATTTTTTCGAACGAGTTAATAGCTTTTCGTTTCGTTTGTAGTGCCGGCGACTGTACAGGGTGGGCATCTTTAATAGAGAAAACACCTGTTTTTAGAAGAATTAGACAAAAACTGACCACGGCTACTGGACCTCGATTTTCAAGACAAAATGAATGGTGAAGGTCGCAATGTGATGTCTTATCCCACTTAGGAGTTACAGCGTGTTTCTCAAAATTCTGCGATTTCTACAAACCTTCATAACTTTTTGTTTATGAAAATTTTTGATTTCTGTAAGAACTTCTTTAAGGCACTTTTTCATGCAGACTTCATTGCTCCAAATTAACACAGAACTCACCGATCCTGCAGTAACAGTGAAACTTTTTGCTGGTTATTTTTCCAGTATTACTGCAACCAAGCGGAATGAACATTTCTGCGAGAACATCTCCAAGAAATGTACCACAAGTGAAATAAAGTGCAAAACCTTCTTCTATTCAACAGTCGCAAAGGAAATTCAAGCAGTAATAGTTTCATTAAAAAATAAAAACAATTATGGCCCGGACGAAATTCCGTCAAAAGTAATGAAGTATGTAAGCCCGCTAATTTCAGAACCATTGAGATACTGAAATTAGCTGAAGATATCCCTGTATATAAAAAAGAAGATCCACAAGAAATGCAGAATTATCGGCCAATAAGCATGCTAAGCATCTTCTCCAAAATAATTAAAAAGATAGTATACAACAGAGTCATGAATTTCTTGCATGCTAAGCATCTTCTCCAAAATAATTAAAAAGATAGTATACAACAGAGTCATGAATTTCTTAGACAAATATTGGAAGATTTTCAAAACGGCTTTCGTACTACTAGATCTACGGAATCGGCTTCCGTGAACTTCATCAATTTTATAAATGGAGAAATTGATAAAAAATATGTGACTGGACTGTTCTTCGATATGTCCTGGGTTTTCGATAGTGTAGATCCTGGATTTGTGAAAGATAAACTGTTCAGCTTAGGAATTCATAAAGACAAAAACTAAAGTAAAGTTAGAGTTAAGGATTGGCCTCTGTGATCAGCCAGGTGTGTGTTGATCACTTGACATGTGAAAAATTCAGATGGAAAATTTGATACTATGTAATCAATTCCTATATGTTTTTCCATTTATGAAAGGAGCATAAAATTTTATTTACAAAAATATAAAATAGGAGCCGAAGTCTTCTAAAAATAGGGGTTTCCTATTAAAAGTATTGAATTGGTATGGATTTCTTCAATAGCTTTTTAATTGGTTTGAAGGCTTCCGCGGCCGTTGTCCATCACAATCTTGGTTTCCGGGTTGGGAACCGCGTCAATTCTTCGTCTTGCCGACGTTTGGATGTGAGGCAGCATTCGGTGAGTTGGGCTAAATCTTCTGGTAGGTTGTGTTGGATGAGTAATTGAATAATCCCCCAAAAATCCGAGAACAGGACGATACGATCACACATTCTTTTCTGCCATACATCCACAGTGTCACAGATCGTATCGGCAAAATCCTTAGGCGGCATAAGATCAAACCTATCTTCACATCCATAAACAAAATCTCGGACTGCCTGCCTTCTGCCAAAGACCGTATTCCGTTAAAAGCCCAAGGAGTCTACCGCATCCCCTGTTCTTGTGGACACGTGTATATCGGTGAAACTAAGCGATCGGTAAAAACTCGTGTCAAGGAGCACGAGCGTTGCACTAGATTGCGACAGATAACCGGCTCCGCGTTAGCTGAACACAACTTAGAAACCGAACATCAAATACTTTTTCCTGACACCAAACTTCTAGTCCGCTCCTCACACTTCTTGAAGCGTCAAATACACGAAGCCATACAAATCCGTCATGTGAGTCTGACCATTCTGGTGACCAACCAATGCACCATACTTGGTTTTAAGCCTTACGTACTATCACAGGCTCGTCTGGCCACCGCGAAAGTGGTCATCGACCGCCTGACTATCTTGTCTAAGTGTTGGTTCCAGGTAAGTTTGGAGTCAAAAATCACTCCAAGGTACTTCACCTTCCCCAACAAGGCTATCTCATTTGCACGAAGACGCAGCGGACCTAAACCCTCTAGGTTTCGCCTTCGAGTGAATGGCACAATGGTGGTTTTTTGAGAACTCGGCCTACCTTGTTACTACATTCAACTCGATATTGTTGTTGACCATTGTTACCGCGAGATGACTATCTAGGTCCAGCCTATAGGCCTCCCAGTTAGTCTTACGCGGATTACGGTATGTTTGTTTCACACGGTTTAACCCAGTGATATCGAAACAGATGTATCTGTAATCTGAGCAGCGCTCCTCATCAGATACATATCAGTTTTTAACAAAGTTACTTATAAAGGAGGTACTTATTGTTAAATCTATGACTCCCTGCCTTTGTGCTGTTACAAAGGTAGGTTTATTGCCTATATTCATTATGTTCAAGTTGATTGCCATAGTGAATTGTAGCATTGGTGTCCCGGCTTCCCCCGGTAATGTTGTGAGCTTTTGCGTCACAGCCGATGATTAGTTGGGATCCACCTGCTCCACAGCTTCTCACCACCTCGCTCACTTCCTCTGATGGTGGTTGCTCTGGTTGGTCGTAAGGTAAATAGGCTGATTCGAGAACAATCTCCTTCAATCCTTCTCCCTTCGACGCCACTGTCACCAAGTCGTTCGCACAGAAGCTTTTTAGTGGCAGTGCTTTTATTGTTTTCTTAAACACTATACAGGCCCTGGATCTGTCAAAAGTTCTGATGTATATCTCCCCTCCGACTATCCCAAGGCCTAACACCTTCCCCTTGCAAACCCAAGGTTCCTGAATCAGAGCGATATCGCGCCCCTCCATTAATTTATAGAGTTGCCGAAGCTGCTCTACTGTGGTGGAGGTTCACTTGGACCACCCTCATCCTGAGAGTTCTTAGGATTGCAGTCCGAATTTTACTACCCCTGCAATCAACTCCTCTGACTGAGGTTCCTTAGAGACAATTCTTGCAGGCAAACCCGCACTCTGACTCCGAGTTGCCTCATCAGGAATGTTATTGTCTTTCTCTAGGGGAACCACTTCCAAACTTTTACTCGCTTTCTTCATATTGTTCCCATGAGTAGGGTCATCATCGTCAGGAGCCCTCCCCTCCCCCTCCCCCCCGCTGGCGAGAAAGGCGCTTATATAACGGGTGCGCCTGGTTCCCCGTGGTTAAAATTACATTTTGAAGGATTTTGTTTGTATTGTGGTAATTAGTTAATTTATGTTTTCAGATTACTTATAAAAGCTATTATTTCGTTTGGATTTAATAGATAATTATGATAGTGCCCTTTCCTTTTTGTTTATTTTCTTGAAATATGGTTCTTAGAAGTTATAACTGTGAGTGCAGATATCTCTAAAACCAAAAGCCAATACATTGGTACATATGTTAGAAATAGAAATTGAAATTGACGAGCTATTCAAATGTGTCAAAATATGCAGGCCGTCCCATTTATTTATTTTTTTTGGGGGGAAAGCTTAACTTAACTCATTTATGGAACATGCAGTGTATGTGAAAATAGTATACTAATGTAGAACTCATTATAGTCGACAACTTTTATACTAGAGACTTTCTTTTATAATCAATAGTTAAGGAGCTACTGAAAAAATCCATACCAATGATGCACCCTGTATGTTGTATTAACGTTTGCCATTTAACATTTAATACTATTCAACTCTGCCCATTGACGCATTCAATTAATAGAAATCATTAACTCAATTCTCGAGTTACTAACAATTTGTTTTCCAATTTACGTCTAACTATAGCTGAAGGACTAACGGAATATGCGCGCATAAAACGGTCAATAAGAAGCATACTGATTCGTACACTTATGTATATTATATGAATTAGTAAATTCCAAATTATAATTTATATAGTAGTTATGTTTCTGTTTTATCATGTACGGTTTTATTGGACTAGGGTAGAGACGAATGTCAACAGAATTGGAGACAAATTTTAGACGAACAGTAAGTATGTAGAAAGCGTTTTGTAAACAGAACACAGAACGCATCCAAAAAAGTAGCACGCTGCATGGAATTTTAAAAATTTGAAACTAATTATTAATGCAACAGTATACAGGGTGAAATTAATAATAGTCGTAAAAATAAAACAATGTTACTTATTTAATTAATAAATTAGAATAAATTAAAAATTTTTAAAAACATTTTCGCTTTGATATTAAAAACTTCAAGAGTTTTCACTATTATTACGTTATAAAGAGTGTTAAATTGAAAATACATCAAGTTAGTTTTTTTGAAAAAAGAGAATGGGAATGACTTTCTAAACCGGTTGACGTTTTGACGTTGACGTGACATAACCTGACCTATCATAACTTGAAATGACATGTCACGTTAGTTAATTCAAACAGTGTTGGCAACCCATTGACAACGATTTCCCTCATCCGAGGTTTAAAAACCCCCCAAGCGAAAGACAATTTCCCGTAAAATTTATTTTTATTTACAAATCTGAAAGTGTATCTATTACATTTACTTTTTCATTTTTTAAAACGTTTTTAAAGCCGTACAGTAGCGGACAATAAAATCCATATCGCTCGTATTTTGACAAATTTGACAAATCAGGCTTTTATAGAGGTTATATTTCTGTCAAAATTTGCATTAAACGTCAGAATTACTAGTGACATTTTGTATTGGTATATGTTTTACACGTTAGAGCGAGGTTTACATTGTACAAATGGTGTGCCCGGATCTTATTGTCTCCCACTGTATATCGAAAAAATTAAATTCAGTTAACAATCTATGTACAGTGTTGCCAACTTAAGGGATAAATCCTTCTTTAAGTTTCTTTCAAATTATTAGGGATTGAGAGACTCTCTTTCTAGAAAGAGATTTACAAATTTTATTTCGTAGAAGAAGCTGGAAGCCGACAGCCCTTAAACACTTCAAAGTTGTTCTTTTGTGTAGAAGGTTTTTTTTTTAAATTTATTAATCTACTGAAATGTGCTGTAAAATCGATTGTCTTTTGTTTTTGTTATTACCTAAATTCTATTACTTCATATATTTTAAAAATTACATATTTCTCATCGTTGTTTTCATTAAAAAAATTATTAATCTGTTAAATCGTATCGTAAAATTGATTGTCTCTTGTTTTTCTTATTTTATTTATTATTAATTTTTTGAGTTTTGAATAATTTGTTTTCATTGTTTTGTCATTATTTTCAAGTCGATTATCTTTTGTTTTTATCATAATTACTTAATTTCCTATTTTAAAAAGTATTCTATTATTTCGTATTCAAAAAAATCTATTCTATTCTTTTGAGTTTCCATCGTTCTTTTCATTAAAAAAAATTAATTAAATTGTGTCGTAAAATCGATTGTCTCTTGTTTTTCTTATTTTTAATTGTCGATTGTCTTTTGTTTTTATTATTAACGAAATTCTTATTTAAAAAATTCCATTTATTTCGTATTTTTAAAAAATCTATTTTTCTGATTTTTCATCGTTCTTTTCATTAAAAAAATTAAATTGTGGCATAAAGTCGATTGTCTCTTGTTTTTCTTATTTTTTTTAAGCTTTATTTATTTTTTGAATTTTTATTACTTTGTTTGTCTTGTATTGTCATCATTCTTTTCAAATTGTTTTAAAAAAAAATTTTTATTAATCAAAAATATTGTTCTGTAAACTTGAACGTCTTTTGTTTTCCTCTAAGTTTATGTAGTTTGAATGATTTTTTCCGTTTTTTTATTTATTCCTGATTTTTTGACAACTCTTGAGGGATTTCTGCTTTTTGCGTGTTGGTAACACTGTCTATGTATATTATTCGTCTGATTTTATCAATCACGGCAAGATGACCCCTTCTAACCTAGCCTAATTGTATTGCAACAATTAATGATACAATAGTAAAATGTAAAGTAAAATCTAATTTTCATTGTTTTTATTTTTAAACAAATTTAACAAATAATATACATACGTAATTTAATAATATTTAAAAAAATTCAGCTAAAAATTAAAATTTTGTTTTTATTAGTTTAAAACTGTTTAATTAATAATACAACAAAGTGGTTAAGAGTCATTATTTGAGTTGGTAGTACTGAATTTTATTTTTATTCTTAAATGGTATACCTGGAGTAACTTTCGTTTGTTGTTATTGGCAGCCGACACATTACAAGCGTCATTTGACAATTCAAATTCAAATTTTAAACGCTAGTTTTTATTCACATAAACTACAATCTTGTTGCAGTTCGGGTTACGTCAAATAAACCAAGAAAACATTATGCGGTGGCAGTGTTGCAAATAGCCGAATAAGTCTTAAGTGTATTGCCAACTCAAACAATTATTCTTGATCACTTTGTATTATTTTTTAATATTTGAATAAGGTCCATCCCAGTATCAAGTACAAACTATCCATGAATTCATATCTGTATCTTTTTAAGTTAATAGGTGGCGCGTTAAAAATATCTGAAAAATCCCCTAAACTTCCTGTTCAACACTTAAAATTTCTAAAAATAGGGGAAGCCCCCTATGTTGGCAACACAACACTTATATTAATTTTGTTTAGTATAACTAGGAATTACAGTTTTCTTTCACTTAGTGATAAAAAATAGCTTTTAGATAAAAGAAAATCGAAACCAATCAAAAAATTATTTTCTGTCAAGTACTTTGACTTTAAAAATTTTTTACTCTTGAGTAATTTTGAGCAGCGAAGTTTACTTGGATGCGATCTGTATATAATGTAGGTGCTAGGTTAGCAATAAAATATGTATAAGTATTTCTAACGTTACTCGTGCACAAAATATTATCAACTAGCAGAGAAGGTAGAAAGCCATGCCGACTGTGTATACTTTCGCGCATAAATGTTACTGGCAATCATATACGTAATTAAAAATATGCACGAAATAATTTTTAGTTACCAGTGGTCCCAAATAAAATGATACAATCGCAAAATATTTCATCGAGGAAGAACTAAACTACACAATTTACAAAAAAAAAATACAAAATTAATTATTATAGTGGCCAAAAAAGAAATTTGCGAGTAGGTCATTTTATCTGGCACATCCGGTATATATCTACAGCAAGGTGTCCAAATTTGCACAAACCAATGAGTCTTACTTAATGAAGCTTAATTTTGATCACCGAGCCGAAGACTTGTTTATTATAATTATACAGTTGGCTTCGAAATAAATGGAGTAAAATATTCAGGAAAGCTACCGACCTGTACATTTCATTCCCTGATGAAGTACTCCGTACAGCAATGATCCACAGTGGTCGCAAAACGTCGGTGAGCTGTACGTGTGCGGTTTGAAGTTGTGACGAGTTCGAGTATCCTGAAAAAGAAAGTACTTGAAACAAACAACCACAATTTTTGATTGTAATTATTACTAGAGCAAGGATTAAATAGTCCTTGTCTCAGTTTACCAGTCATTTCGCCACACAATCTACGAGATGATCGCAGCAATATTTACAGCGGTTTACTGCACCGCCTGTGATACGCCATGAAACGTATTTACGATAAAATAGTAAATGCTGATTTTTTAATGATTTTATAGTTACTCTAATGCCAATTCGTACTAGGAATGGCGACAGGAACCGGTTCCTCTTTATGAATATCAATTACCCGTTAAATACCCGAGTAGCCGATAATTAACCAATTACACGGTACTCGGTAAGTGTCCAACAACTGAGTGACGTTAATTTTTAATTTAAATTAGGTATCATAAAATAAATGTTTGGAGCGTTAGCTTTGTTTTGCAGTATTAGTTACTTCGGATACTTCTATGATAGATTTTCAAATTGTTATTCGATACTTATCGAGTATCCAGGTAGTTATCGGGTATCGGGTACATACCGGGTATTTATCGGGTAATACCCGGGTAATAAAATAATTGAGTATAGGTATCCCTAATTCCTACCAATGGAGATTGGTTATGCCCCCTTACGGACATAGCTGCGACGGTACTATTTTATTCTCGCTTTCATTATTACATATAAAAATTCTTTATGTATTATAACTATTATAAGATACCTGTATGCCTGTATATGTATGTATGACTTGAAATAACGATAAAAAAATATCTTATTTATTTAAGTTAAATCCAATAATATTTGCTTTCTTATCAAGAATATCTCTCTCTGTAAACAAGTTGAATCGATAGAGCGTTTACAAGTAACTGTTCATTATAGATGAATTATTTAAATACAACAGTTATTTATAACTTCCAGGACATTACATATATTATGGCCTTCCTCAAATGAGCTTCTCAAAGCAACAAGCTATTTTCATCGCAATGTATTATACTGTGGGTAAATCCGGGAGTATTTTTAGTTCGAAAAAGAAATAAAGTCATCCCCAAATATAATCGACAGCCAACAATCAATAACAATGTATAATAAAATTTAGAATAAAAGAAATTACGTCATCTGACTTTGGAATGTATTTATTTAGAATTAAATAAATTATATAAATCAATTAAAAAACGGAGAAATTAATTAGCATTTTTTTCAATGTAGAGCTTGTTTCTGGCGCAGGTACAAGGGAGGAGTTAACTAAAGGGGTGGTGGGGACGTTTGACACAGTGATTCGTAAATGTCCTGAACGATGCGCCTTCAAATGAATCAAGCTCTATATACGGAAATCTTGGCATTGGCACAAACCGACAGAAGAAAGGATGTCAAAATGACACCTCGAAGAAAAAATACATTTCAGCAGTAATTTACGTAAATAAAGTATTTACTTACGTCAGAATCTGCTCCTTTGTCAGCTCCGGGACATTTGAAGGTCACGTATTCGTGACATCTCTTGTGAACTACGAAACTGCAAACTGTAAAAAATATTTATGTTAATTTCTGTAACACAATTAAATTTAAAATTCGAGAATATAATAGAACACATAAATTATTTTATTTCAAATATTCCTTTACATACTCAACAAAAATCTTTTTATTTCACTTTGAATGTATAGAGTTCAATTTTTTGGATTGTTTTTTACTCCTTTATTCTGTAACTAATAACCAGACTTCGGACAAATTGGAGCGTTGCTATGGTTACTCAATGAATGAAACATTTCATAGGCCCTCGTGGCAGGGCTCCGAAATTTTCGAAGACTGCTCATAAAGATATCGTTAAATAACGACAATCACTAATTGAAATTTTTGACCAATCAGAGCTTAGATCTATAGATTCTATACACTGACTGGTCAAAATATGTCACTTAACGATTGTCGTTATTTAACGATACGTCATGAGTTGCAGAATAACTCCTTCAATTAAAAAATACAGATGATTCCACTACTATGTTTATGTTTTTGTTTATAGTAGATTTGATGAATCATAAAGACGTCAATTTAATTTTCAAATGCCCTTTTGGAATGGTGCAAATTAAGCAGGAAAGGATGTCGTAAGTCGTAAGCCTCTCGTTAATTTTCAGTCGTCTGGTAGGCCCTCGTATTCATAACCATGGCAATGTTCCGAAATGTCCTAAGCTTACTCATAACGATATCGTTAAATAACGACAATCGCTAATTGATATATTTTGACCAATCAGAGCTTAGATCACAACGCATTTCCATACACTGACTGGTCAAAATATGTCGCCTAACGACTGTCATTATTTAACGTTGACGTTATGAGTTACAGAATAACTCCTCCAATTAAAAAATGCAGATGATTCCACTACTATTTTTATGTTTTTGTTTATAGTAGATTTGATGAATCATAAAGACGTCAATTTAATTTGCAAATGCCCTTTTGGAATGGTGCAAATTAAATAGGAAAGGGTGTCGTAAGTCGTAAGCCTCTCGTAAGTTTTCAGTCATCTGGTAATTAAAAGTTAAGCGTTCATAGCAAATTAAATTCGAAAAGTTTCCGAATCTTCCCCCTTCAAAGCGATTTCAAAAAAATAACAGACAGTCTGAGAGCTGAGATTCTCTATTGCTTTAACTTTTAATTAACGAAATGTTCCATTTTTTTTACCCTCCCGTCGTACTCAGAGTTTCAAACTAATTTAAGGTATGGAATTCCGTCTCCCTTTTTCCTCTTAACTTGTTATAAGTAAGTCGCTTGAAGTTCACAAGGTTGGTTAATTATAAATGCAAAAGAAAATTACGACACGTACAGTGTGATTTTTAATGAATGAGGATGGTTTGAATTTACCACCATAGTAAATTGTTATTACGTTGGCAATACTCGGTTTTGTTAAGCATTTGTCTGACGATACACGAGCGGAATAGTAAAATAGAAAGAAGTAAAGCGTCTGCGACAAACTAAACGAAGTAAACGCCTCTGAAATTGGTTTGTCGTAGCCACATTTAAAATGTGAAATACACTAAAAGCTATAGCGCTAAATTCAAAGTATTCTCAATCATTAAAAACCACACTGTACATACGAGATTAAAAGCTAGGGGGGGAGTACTACACACTTTCATACGGTTTTGAGTTAGCTGTCGGGCTGAAATGGTATCTGTCAAAAGCCAATTGAATTAAAGGAAGAAGAACAAGAGTTAGCGGTTTTAAAAAATAAAACAATAAATCTGGCACATACAGACTGATAAAAAATTAATTAAATTTTCAAAGGTTTCTAAAATAGAAATGCAAATTCTGATTCTTTACAACTATGCATGAACGTCTTGATTGAAGGTTTAACGAAGCTATTGTTGAGTTTAATACAACCTAAGAACGTCTAACAATTTTTTAAGTGGTGATGAAAGACCTCATAAGATAGTTGCCAAACAACAATGTTACATTTAGATATGAATCCTTTGTGTGTTAATAACAAAGTCGTAACGTTTAGATAATATATACAAATAGCTTCTTTTCTCTGCCCGCTTTTTTTACGATATTACACGTGCACGAAAAAAAACAAAATTGTTTAGAAGTTAGTAATCCTATGCTTCGAGGTTATTCTTCGGATATTTTTAATTTAGCATTTTTTTAATACAAACTCTTATGATGAAAATAAAAACCGAAACGATATCAAAAATTGAATACCTTCACGTGAACATCTACTTAAAATTTTTGATGAAACGCTATATTATAACAAAAAGCACAACTTACAACAGAGAAAAATTTCGTTTTTATATCTTTATGGTTAACTTAAAAATTGAAATAACTTGTTCAAAACGAGCAAATTTAACTGAAAGTCGCATAATCCGATTTTTTAAGGTAGGAACATAAATCATCAAATGTCGAAGGAGAAAGAGCAACTTGTAAGTCGGCCGCAGCTGCAGTAAATATTAACCAGACTCACATGCCGACAAAGCTTACATGTTTGGGGTTTGCAATGGCGTTAAAAAACACATTATTAAATTAACGTTTATAATCGCTAAGGAATATAAAAATTAAGCTAAGGCCTATCAAGATCTCTCGAATATATCCCGTCATTATTTACTTATATCTTATTTTTTTCAGAATACCGTTTCAACTTCAACAATTTAAATTTTATAATTTGTTATAAGTTATTAGATTTTGATGTTAGTGTCATCAAAACTAAACAGAATAACTCAACTGCTTACAAATTTTTTTGACCTCGTGGTATATCAAAATGTATGGGTATTTCGCTAAGGAAAAAGTACTTACCCTGACATTGGAAACCTTGTTTTCCGAAACCCCTGAAACAAATTGTTCCATTAAAAAAATTATCTAGTACCTAATTTATTTAAAAAAAACACAAACACACAAACATTAAGTGTAAAGTGAGACATTTCGTTTCCTTAAGGGGCCATTAAATACTGTTGTTTAGTAAAAAAAAAAGTAACTATTGATTTAAAATATTGATACCCTTATACCGAGTGATTTTTAAAATTTCTTTATCAACTTCTTCCGTGAAATGTGGATGGCATGTCTTAGCTTAAGTGAAAAATACGTCATTACACTCCTTGATACTGTTTTACAGTAAAGCTAAGACATGTCGTGGTATGTATATAAAACTTTAAGATGGTGTAAAGCTTGATAAACTATATCTTGCCTTCTTTACATTTTCATTACACTTCCTATTTTATTGTCCTCTCATTCTTTTTCTATTTATTCTTCGTCTGTTTGTTCTTTTCGTTTCAAATTTTTTGAATACTGCCTTGAGTTTTCTTTTTCTCTTTATTTTCTTTTCTTTCCTTTATTTAGTTATTCTTAATTTAATAATGCAATAATAATCACGTGAAGACTTGTAGAATTAGTGTTTATTTTCTGTTTTTCTTTGCTTCATCTTGTTCGACTTCATCGTTCTGTGCTTCTTCTACTTTTTTTGAATTCTTTAACATTGCCTTTATTTTTCACGTCTACAAATTGTATATTTTACAATACATAATTACTAATAAAATAAATAAACAATAAAAATCGTAGAATTAATCATAAAAATGAACTTTAGCATAAAAAGTTTTATGTTATTTAGCCAACGAGATTATGGAAAACACTTATTTCTAATGACCTGAACAAATGCCTATACTTGTCTTATCGATAAAAATTTGATAAGATATTTATGTCATTAATAAATAATAAATAACTTAAATCACAAGCTAAGTTCATAAAAATTTACAATTTAAAGAATGGACAATCATTTGACCTTAGTATTACGTATTAAAAAAAATTGTCCTTTCACAAAGGTAGGTAAACCTGATTTTTGTTAAGGTTACGCTTGATTGCTTTCAGCTCATTCATGTCCGCTGTACAACGATCGTTTTGTTGAAGAAACGTCGTCATTATGTTAAAACACGCGTGCTTAAATATTTTAAACTAAAATTTCCGTAAATCAACACACTCAGGAGTTACGACGTCGTTAAAAAAATTACAATTTTGTAAAGAATAAACGGCCGAGTGTCGTTTATTTTTATAGTGTGCATTCCAGGAGAACCGTTAAAGTTATATGACCTGTTGAGTGTTGCAATCCTCCTCTTTGCGAATTTTCTTGAAGACATTAAAATTCTACACAGAAAGTACTATACTATTCATCTAGTTAACTTTGGATTTTCTTTTACATGTATGTAATTTTTCTTGTGCCGCTCTACTCTTTTTGAACTAGCTAGTTCTGTCAATAAACTGTCAGCTGTCAATCGATTAACGTCAGTTAGATTTATTAATTATTTAATCAATAGACGGAGAATTAATTGCAATTTTTCAAGGTTATGTACAGTAATAAGTATCCCTATTTTCGTAAAGCGGCATTTTACAAATTTGCGGCATTCTACAAATTTAATATCAACATAAAAATGGGTTTCAATTACGTATTCAGGCATTCAGGCACAAGCGTACGATGTGAGAATGAAAGCATTTAAAATTTGCAGAAGTCGGAATGGCTTGTGCATATTAAACATTTTATTGCTCATACCACTAATATTTTATTAATGGCTTTTTTTACTGCTCAATTACACAGAAATATTTAATGAACGTCACTGAAAAATAATTGCGTTCGCCTTTTGTTCCCTTCTTATTTGAAAGTTTTGCTTTAGTTTGAAAAAACAAAAACTGTCGATTCGATCGTGTTTGGATGAAATGTTCGACTTTTGTTTTGTTCCAAATTTTAGCTCAAAACAATTGAATTTAGTGTTTTCAGGTTGTAAAAAATTTTATTTTAGTTTTGAAAATAAAAAACTATCGATTATGTCGTGTTTGGCACGAAACGTTCGATTTTTGTTCTTTCCTTGTTTTCAATTTCGGTTTTCGAAATTGTAAAAAGTTTGTTCTTTTCTTATTTGAAATTTGAAATTTAGTTTGGAAAACAAAAGACTATCGATTGACATGAAAAGTTCGTTTTAAATTTTAGCTGCAAACAATTGAATTTGCTGTTTTGTTTCTCCTTGTTTTGGTTTTCGAAACGTGAAATGTTTGTTCTTTTCTTCTAATTTGAAATTTCAACTTAAATTTGAAAAACAAAACACTATCACGTCGTGTTTGGCACGAAATGCTACTTTTTTTATTTTAAATTTTAGCTTTAAAAACAATTGAATCGAGTATTTTGGTTTTCTTTGTTTCGGTGTTTGGTGGATAACAAAACACTATCATGTCGTGTTTGGGCATGAAATGTTCGACTAAAATATGTTATTTTTATTATTTTTATCTTATTTTAAATTTTAGTTTTAAAAACAATTGATTTTAGTGTTTTGTTTTTCTTTGTTTCGGTTTTTGGCGTTCTCTTTTTATTTCAAATGTTTACTTTAGCTTGGAAAACAAAAAATTATGTCGTTTGACGTGAAATATTCTACTTGTTTTTTTGTTTTAAATTTTAGCTTTAAAAACAATTGAATTGGATGTGTTCGAAATCGCAAAAAAATTGTTCTATTATTGAAACTTTACGTCGGTTTGGAAAACAAAAGACTATCGATTATTACGTATTTGACGTGAAATGTTAGTTTTTTTCTTTTGTTTGAAATTTTAGCTTTTCAATTGTATTTAGTGTTTTGTTTTTCCTTGTTTCGGTTTTCAAGATCGTAAATAGTTTCTTCTTTTCTTATTTGAAATTTCAAGTTTAGTTCGTAAAACAAAAGACTATCGATTATGACATTTGATATGAAATATTCGACTTGTTTTTGTTTTATTTTAAATTTCAGTTTTAAAGGCAATTGAATTTAGTGTTTTGTTTTTCCTTGTTTTGGTTTTCGTTCGTTTTCTTCTTACTAGTATGGAAAACAAAAGACTATCGATTATCATGTTTGACGACATGAAATATTCAAATTTTGTTCTTTTTCTCATCTTAAATTTTAGCTTTAATTTAGCATTTTGTTTTCCTTATTTCGGTTTTCTCCTCTTAATCGAAATGTTACTTTAGTTTGAAAAACAAAAGAGTTTCGATTATGTCGTGTTTGACGTGAAAAGTTCGACTTAGGTTTTCATTTTAAATTTTGCTTTAAAAACAATTGAATTTAGCGTTTTGTTTTTCCTTATTTCGGTGTTCGAAATCATAAATCTTATTTATTGAAACTTTACATCAGTTTGGAAAACAAAATGCTATCGATTATGACGCGTTTGACATAAAATGTTCGTTTTTTTGTTCTAAACGTTAACTGTTTCATTTAAATCAATTATGTCGTATTTGACATGAAATATTCGTTTTTGTTTTGTTTTAAATTTTAGCTGTAAATTCAATTTTTTAAAATAGAAAAATGAAACTGTAAATTTAATTTTTTTAAATTGAATTTGGTTTCATTTTTCTTTGTTTCGGTTTTCGGAAACGTAAAAAGTTTGTTCTCTTCTAATTTGAAATTTTATCTTTAGTTTGAAAAACAAAACACTATCATGTTGTGTTTGACATGAAATGTTCCACTTTATTTAAAATTTAAAAAAATTACACAAATTGAACATTTCACATCAAACACGACATGATAGTGTTTTGTTTTTCAAACTAAAGATAAAATTTCAAATTAGTTTCGATGTTTGGTGACCTTTTTTTTGGGGGAAATTTTACTTTAATTTGATTGTCGACTATGACGTGTTTGTAACGAAATGTTCGTTTTTGTTTTGTTTTCAATTTTAGCTTTGTCAATTGTATATAGTGTTTTGTTTTTCCTTGCTTCGGATCGTAAAAAGTTTGTTCTCTTCTTAAAAAATCTTAAAATTTGCAGAAATCGGAATAGCTTGTGCATATTAAACATTTTATTTATTGCTCACACCCCTAACACTTTAATAATGGCTTTTCTTACTGCTCAATTACATCGAAATATTTAATGAATGTCACACTGAAAAATAATTGAAGTTTTTCAATTTTTTTCTCTCTTCCTGTAGAATTGATTTTTTTTTATTTAAGCGATGTGAAGTGAAATGTCAACGCTTTATCGCATGAATGGACCGTAACAAAAATGCTTTCTGGTGGCTATAAACTCGGCGGGTTGCCATAAGCGGAGCTCTAATCCTCCATCTATACACATTTATGAAAGTAAATAAGATCATAAATTGCATGCCTTTTAAGTGATAATCCAGGTTTTTGGATTATTGTAAGTGCTTTTTGATGAATTTAATTACACTTACATCGTACAAAATGTATTTGTCTCGTCCTTTTTCGTTGCAATCATCTGTTTTATGTATGTACACTGAGCGTTGAAAGTAATGAACCCCCAATAAAATTTTTAACAGAGACATTACATTTGATTCTCAGTGTACAAACATGTAAATAATATTTTTAAAAAATGCTATGCAATGAAATTATTACGTGCTATAATATTATTACTTTTCCTTAAGAGAATAATACTTTATCATCAGTTTTACAATTTTTACTTTTAAGGCCGGCTTCACACGCGTAGATAATTTCATAACGAGACTCGAAAAACCGTAAAGCACAATCGTCTGTCCTTCAAATTTTAAACTAGGCGAATGTGTAGGTGAAAACACCCATCTGTTTCTTTCCCACAATTAAACAACAACAACAGGGAAAACCTGTTTACGTGTGGAAAGTTGGCCTCTAGGATTATTAATATTGATTACTTTTAAATGTTAAAGCAAGAGGAAGATATGTCGAGGTTAAATTGAACATAAACGTCTAAACGTCTACATTTAAAATGAAGAGATGGTCTAATACCGATAGAAGGTGTCATCAGGGTTTTTCCATTTTGTTGTATTTATAATAAATTTGCATAATTACTTTGTGACGACCGCAAGGTAGTAATTTTAGGAACACAGTCAATGGAAAACTATCAAGTATCCCCAATGCTATAGTTATAATAATTATTATTCCCCTTCCGTATAGGTCTTTTTATTATTAAAAATGAAAGAGGAAGTAAAATTATTAAAATGTGGGGTTCTTATGGGGGTACAATCGCACTGTATACTTTTCGAATATGTCTGTGCATTTCATTGATTTTCCTTCATTTTGTTTTAAGATAGAGTTACAGTTTGAATTCGGTCCTGATCTTACTGACTCACATTTTTAATTCATTACGTTCTGAACAGACATTTTAAATTTGCACGGAAAATATGCATTTTTTTATCAACTTTTGCGGCCAAAAGATAAATAACAGCGGTTAACTGATAATAAATTAAACAACCAGCAAATATAAACAATTCTCAATCTTGATGTTCAATTGCTAATGCATTTTTCGCAAAATCGAAACGAAAAAAAGTAAATTAGAACAAAAACCGAAAAACCTTAACCGCAACAATTGAACGTCGCATTTATGAGCTGAGAAAGACACTTTTTTAATGGAACACCCTGTATATTATTTTACCAATGGATAATAAAATAAAATAAATAAATAAAATCCTTAATTTAAAATGTCCTTTGTCATTTTTTCGTAAATTAATAAATTAAGAAGAGATTTCGATTTTTTATAAAGTTCATCAAGGTGCCTGCGCTTTAGAAACAAAACAATTGCAAACCGTCATAATCAAATTATTATGTTGACAGTTGCATTGTTTTTGAAATTTGTTTCTTATGCATTTTATTTTTTTTAAATATCCTAAGGTCCTTTAGTGATTTATGTCAAAAAAGTGAATTAATTGCTTGAAAATTTTTAACCACACAAAAACAATTGCAACTGTCAACAGAATAATTTGATTTGTTTTCATAGCACACCTTGATGAATTTGTAAAATCAAAATATCTTTATTATTCCTTTTAACTTAGGAAAAAATGACAAACGACAATTTTAAGTAAGAATTTTATTCTCTATCGATTGGTAAAATAATATACAGGTGTTCCATTAAAAAAAGTACCATTTTGCCTTTATCTCATAAACGCGACGTTCAATTGCTGTATTCTTTGCTGCATTATTGCAATCAGCGTGACTAACTGCCAGTTTGCGGAATTTGTAGTTTTTATAATAACAAAATTAGCAATAGTGTTGGCTTAAGTTGGAACAGACTGTATAGGAATAAGATTTTTAATGCTTTTAACGTTTGAAAAAAAAACGCTGGGACTTCCCTGCGAAACTGTCATGTATCATCGCTGTATAATAAGAAGCGCGTGCTTGCAATTAACTTATTGATTTTATTTTCAATATTTTAAATAGTTAAGTAGCGTATGTTCGTATGCATTTATTGATTGATTAAAAAAAATGCTTACCATATGAAGTCCTTACAATGCGAGCAAAAGGTTGGCTGCTTAAAAAATCTGGGCATGAACTTGTGGTCCTTAATATTGTAGACGTTCCTCTTCTTCAGGGCTCCTTTCCTTCCTCTGAGCCACGGACCAAATTTCGTGTTGAATAATTCCTCTTCGACAACATCTTCTTCGGCCATACTGTCGTACTTAATTGAGGAACACCGGACTCGCTGAAATAATTGACACTCGACGCGCTTTCTTTTTTTTCGCTCGGCGATGAAATTTCTGAAGCGTGTTTAAACTGGAAGTCCTTTCGCAGAACGTATCATGCTCTCCCGCATTCGCAGTAGTCAAACGTCAATATTCAGGTACTCGGATTGAAATACATTTTAGGTGAAATGTACGGGCGTAAATTTCCGCGAGACGAATCCGCGCTCTTTCTCCGAATCGCGCTCGCGGTACAAGATCAAGAGCAACAGAAAATACGAACGGGGCAGAGATGTGATACAAATAGATAACGCATGCGCTCGCAAGAAACTCGGGGCGTTCCATATAATCTACCTAGTCAATAAACTAAACTAAATTTCTATCTCGTTTGCTTATCATTCATAAACAACAAATAATACGAAAGTTACTAGCCCGCGGGTATTTTTTACGTATTAAGTCTTATCGCTGAGCAAATTCAATCTCGCTCGAGTGGAATTGTATTATAATTTGTTCGGCCGGAAATATGAAATGCGCGCGATGCGCAGCATCGATTTCTTGATCGCAACATTGACGTTACTGAATCCGTAACAATAGCAAGAATTCTTCTTTATTGTGCAACACTTGGTTAAACGATATGCATGCACACCTACCTCTCTCCGAAGTTACTTGCGGATCTTAATTGAATTTAAAAATAATCTCGTTTCCAGCTTACTTACTTACTTATAAGATTTCGGTCTTTTGTCGGGCTATAATTAGATTCGCTCATTTAGAAGCTATGTTGATAATTCACATTCAATCATAACAAACTAACAATCCAGGTTTTAATATAGAAGATTCGTGGAAAAAAATCGTTCTACAATATCTGCTTATAGTATCAGGATAATGGCTAGTTTTTCAATTAACGTACGTAACAAAAGTGTTTGGAATTTTTTCGAATCTAATAATACAAACTGTAATTGTTTTATTTAAATTTTACTTAAGAAAACCATTCAGTGAAGATCTAACAAAAATTATAATGTATTACATAGCAGCTAAAGCGCTATGGATTTCAATGGTTCGTAATTTAATGCGAATGCTTCTCATTAGCCTTTAGACGGCAAGTGGGTTAAACTTTCGAATCTTTTGGTAGATTTTTCGCCGTAGCTCGTCTTCACTTTGGGCTTCCCAACCCACCCAACGTCGTAAACTTTTCTACCGAGTAAAGCCCAAAATTCTTCTATAGGACAGGTCTGGAAACGTTTGGAGGGTTATCCTCCCTAGGTACACACGGGATATTTTGTTGCCTTAACCAACTTTGGATTATTCTTGCATAATGGCACGATGCTGGCCAGCCACAACACAATATTATCATAGACATGATATGTTTGGATAAAATTTGTCAATTTAGGAAAGCATCTTCTAATAACATGAGTACAAAAAGTTTTGCCATCTAGTGTGTTGCTCTCATTTTTTCGTTTTATGTTTTATGGTTGAATCCCATTTTCGAAACGCCCAAAAAATCAATGGCATCTGGACCTATTCTATTCCTGATTGTATTGCAGAATTTCAGGAAAAATTTTCAGAAACTGTATTTATGTATGTACAACAAATTTGTTAATCAACTTCAGTATTCTGTTCCTATTTAAAGAAACTGGCAGTGTGGCTAAAAAGCAGGTATCAGATAGGCCTAAAATAAGAACTGATGAGGTAGTTGAAAATGTGAGACAAATTATGACTGATACTCCTCGCACTTCCATCCGTCACTTGTCACAAGTTGATCTTTCCGCCGGGACCTGCAGAACTATTCTAAGAAAACACTTGCAAATGCTCCCTTATCGTTTGACTGCTGTGCATGAATTGCTTCCAGGAGAAGATACTATCATTGGTTTTTAAACAATATTGACAATGACGATTTGTTGGACAAAACTTTCTATTCCGATGAGGCCTGGTTCCATTTAACAAGATATCTTAATTCCCAAAATATGAGAATCTGGAGTACAGAAAATGTGTCATCTACATATAGAGTGGTATGACAATTTAAACAATTTTGTAGGTGGTTTATAAAAATTATGAACAAAAAAGGTCCAGGATTGAACCCTGCGGGACTCCTACTTCTATTGTTACTGTTTTACTTTTCTTGTTGCACAAATTGTCGTCTGTTGTCCAGACAGGATGCCATTAATTTATAGGCTACGCCTCTTATCGCATAGTATTCCCACTTTTCTAGTGGCAGAGGATGTGATACGCAATCAAATGCTTTGGTGAGATCGCAAAATGTTATGTTCGTTATTTTTTTATCTTCCATATTTGTGTTGGAAATCTTTTTTATCCATGTATAAAGAAACCGCTCAAACTCTAGCTTTTCATTCTCAATTCTTACTATTAAATGTTCAAAACCTGACGCCTTGTAAAATCAACTATATACGACTCTTTGTTGTCTCTCCGAAATTTGGCTTAAGCGGGATACAACTCAACACTTTGTATTTGGCAATTTCATGTTAGGTAGCGTGTATTGCCGGTCCGAATGCAAAGGTGGCGGAGTTGGTATATGGTACCAATCTGACCAAAAAATCAGTGCATCTTTCCTTCATTACCAAATTTAAAAAAAGAGTATTACCAAAACTAAATCCCTCTAAAATGTCATAGCAAGTAATTAGACTGCTCAGAATCAAGGAAAAAGTCAATAAAAACCTCAGTTTTGAAATCAAATAAATGATAATCCCGCCAGTGTATCGAAGCCCTTAACATTTTTTTATACAAGCACCATTTGATAAATAAAATCAATAAATCTAACATCTCATTAATCAACAGTTCTACATCCTGCTCATCTCATATGTTTCTGAGTCACTGTACCGCTAGTGAAGTTTTAGAAATAATGAAAACCAAAATTAAGGTTAAAAAATCTCTGGTTATGACGAAGTTCCTCCTTACATTCTAAATATTATTGCGGACTCTACCTGTGATCCACTATAAAACGTAATCAATGTATCTCTCCAGACAGGCGAATTCCCACAACAGTTGTTTTTCCCCTTAAACTTGATAATTATCAACCAATTGCTTTACTTTCAGTCTTTTCCAAGATTTTTGAATATATTTTTCTGACACGTTTATGGTGTTTCATTACACGCTTTAATCTTGGATCAAAGGCGCAATATTTTTACCAAAAAGATCTACGGCGACGGCTATTCAATCGTTCCAAGAAACTGTTTTACAACACATTGATGCAAGAGAGAGCCAGGTTGGGATCTTTTGTGAATGAAGTTGCCAGGTGTTTCTCCGTCATCTTGAAAATTATTGAAAAGGAGATGCCATATTCCTATTCTCCATAAAAAAGTGTATGAATAATGTCTGGGTTAGAAATGTCTACTATGATTAGTTTATCGTGAAAAAATTAAAAACAAAAATCAGAAATTTTCGTTTTTTGCGATATTTTCAAAACTATTGAAGATATTTCAAATTTCTTTTCAGATTATTATTCAGCACGAAAATGCGCAACTTTGCCCTAATTTAACCAACTTCGTATCTCTTAACATAAGCGAGATTCCCATAGTGGCACTCGAAAAATGGACAGCCTGTATACAAACGGACTTAATACGTCGTATTCACAATAGAGGTATTACATTTTTTACCATATGAAAAAAAATGACAACCTACTTTTAGAACAAAATAATTCTGCAGCAGGAATTTCTATTTTCGATTTTAGAGAGTTTGTCCTTGAAAATCACAAATATTTACGCCCCCTCTTTTAAAAGGCCTTTTCCGACAATAGTATATTTGAAAGTACAATCATTTTAAAAAAATATTGAATGTATCGCCATCTAGTGGTATTTCACATAAATACCATATAGCAACAAAGTACGCAGGTATGTACTTATCATGCCTACAATAAAAAGCAGGAAAAGAGAAAAGGAAATAATAAATAATTTTTTTTGCAAAAAAAATATAATTTGAAATATCTGTAAAAGTGTTAGCTATTTACTTAACGAATAATAAACTTACAAACTTTCTTAATATTTTTTCTTTTTTCCCTTCATTTATTATACCGAGGGATTTTTAAATTTTTTTATCAACTCTTGCCGTGAAATCTGGCCGGTATGTCTTGATGATGCTGTTTTACAGTAAAGCTAAGACATGCCGTCCCAATTCTATGGCAAGAGTTGATAAAAAAATTAAAAAATCACTCAGTATGTATTTAGGATTTTGTTTTTTCGTTTAAATGATTGAATAACTACAGTTTTGAATACGCTAAGTAAATTATAGATAAATTTATTATCAGTTTCTCTTTATATGGATTGAATCACTCAAGTGTCGGTGATAAGAATGTAAAGCACGTTTTCGCAGAAAATAAAAATAATGAATTTTAGTGGAAATGTAAATAAAGGTTCAGTTACTTCGAAATTTTCGAACCATTTAAGTTTCTCAAAGAAAAATAAATTAACAACCGATCTCTTGAAATCTTGAAAATTACTTGTAGCAACTATACCTCATAAAAACAGTAAACTTAAAAAATATGAAAATGAACTAAAATAATATTAATAATTAAACATTATGATAATCGTTAAATAAAAATGGAGAAAACAATTTTTAAACAATATTAGCACCACCTAGAATATTGTAATGATTTAATATTGTTTCAAATTACCAATATTTAGTTTACTTTGTTTAGTATATATATTTATGTAGAAAATATGATATATTTTAAATAAATTATTCTTGAAATTTTCAAATTATTCTCAACGTCAAAAACATTTCAGTCAATGTGCAGCACTTGGATAATTGGATAGTTGATTGTAATGAGATTCCACATCAGCTTAATCGAAATGTCACAGCCAGTGGGTCTGAAAATATGAAGCAATTATAAGAGAGCTAAAGGCATTCACCTCTCCATGGAATATTTCCAGCAAAATATAAAATATATGTATTCCGCAACCCTTGAAATTGCTGCGTAATACGTGCAAATTTCAAAAACAAATAATCTTGTTTGTTAGTTTTGTTAATAGTTTTTTAACTACTGCAGTAAAATAGAATATTTTCAGAGAGTAAGCCTGTATTTTTTTTTCAAGCGTCTTGAACACTCTATATATAACTTCATCGCTATTAAAGGTAGGATTTAACAAGAAACAAGTAAACAGTCTCATATTCCACACTCCTTGGAGTTTCTGCTTAATACGCGGAAGTATCTCCTTTCAGGGACTCAAAGCGAGAAATATTCTCTTTTCATACATTTCACTTTCCTTCATCGATTACTTCCCACTTTAGCCTGTCTTTGTTCTAAAGGGTGCCAGAAATAGAATGTTATCTATGTTGTAGACATAAGACACGAATCACTTGAACTGACTTTATTAGAATTGACAGTGCAAGAGGGACGGCAAGCATCCAACTGGATCACCCTGTGGCTGATGCCTTTTTGCAATCTATAAAAATGAAAGAGAATTTTATTTAATTTTTCAGGAATCTATGAAAAATTTGTTAAGGATCCGATTACACGGACTACTTCTAGTGCGAAAAAAAATTGTCAGTACATAGTTAAGCAGGGAAGCCGAGTATTTTATGAACAAGTTGGTCTTGGAACTTAATCATTATTATAATATTATATTATATTTTGTTAGATAAACATTTATTTTTTATGAAGCTTTAAGAATTTGACGGATCGGCAACACTGGCACAATAGACCGTTAAAAATACAAAAGAAAACGAGAGTTGATGGTTTTTGTTAAAAATGTAAACAAAAGACGATCGATTGTTTAACGAATACAAGAAACAAAATAATCTTTTTGGTTTAAAAAATAAACTAAAAGCAATGTTGAATTTCAATTGAATTGCGAACATAACACTATTTTCCTCTAAAGGCACAAGAAAATGAATAAAGGTTGCTTTCAGGGCAACCTGCAGTCGGCCCCTGACAGTGTTATTAAATTTCCCTTGTACGGATATGACTAAATCATCGGCATACCCTAAAGAATCAAAACCTTCACCACTAAGTCGCCTCAGACGAGGTTCCACAACAGGGGGGACAGTAAACTGGTACTGCTGTAGGAGTCTAGCAACCAGAAGATCACTTCTTATATGCCCATCGAGTATTTTGTCCATTGTCTTTAGTACAAAGGACATAAGACTAATGGGTCTAAAAGCTTTTGGTTGGAGTGTAGTCCACCCTATCAGTTTTTGGTATGAATACCACACTCTTGGCAAATAGCCTAGAGCCAGACAGGCGCTTAGAATCATGTAGATTCTGGTGAGCAGAAGGTCCGAGCCCTTCTGCAGCATGTCAGGTATTACCCCGTCCAAATCCGGGGATTTGTAACTATCAAATGAGTTTATTGCCCATTTGGTACTAGGAAACGTTATGGACTCTCCTGGTAGAACTCCATTCCTCCTTTGGTGCTCTGAAAACAGGAGCATCCGGAACCTGGCTATTCCAGTCAGCAGACGCAACGTCAATGACAGTTGACCCAGGAAAATGAATAAGTGTTACCACTTAAATTTAGGTGTAAATAGTTTCTCTTTGAATTATTTTTAAGGGTGTAAAGAAAAATCAAAATTAAAAATTATTTCTAACATTGAAATTCTTCTCTTCCATCGTTTTCAAATGCGTAAATGGTTTTTCTACCTTACCGGTCTTAACTGTTGTTATAAACAGAGAGCGGCCAATTTTAAGTTTTTGATATCAGAAGTAGGCTGTTTACCTTGAATGATATTTAAAGATGATGAATGAAATTGAATAAGTAAACGTAAAATAAACGTATAAGATACCGTTGCTAGTCGTTTTTGATTGCTGTGGATTCCTCGAGCATCCTTTGTACAGTTGTTTCGGCCCTATTTGTGGCCTCGTCAGCAGAAACGTAGTAGAAAATTCCACTGCAAACCAAACCGACCTGTCCTAGATATTCGCAACTGCAATAGTAATAAAAAGTCTAAGGCGCGATATCTTGCAATCGCTTTTTGATCTAACATTGTATGAGGATTGACAAATGGCAGCCAATTTACTACTTAATAAGTCAACCAATACAAGGCGGCCAAAGCATATTGAAAGTTTTTAAAAATATTGTTGCTAGTCGTTTTTCATTGTACTGAATTCCTCGAGTCCCCTCTGTACAGCTGTTTCAGATCTTTCAAAGGACGATTTGTAATTTGAATGACCTTAGGTAAAACCTAAAGTCATCCGCTCCCTAACTATAAACCTATATTTTCATTTTTGCAGAATTTTTTTGTTTGTGTTTTATAAGAATAACTTTCTTGTATAAATTAATTTCTCTTTCATCCTTACAACTTACAATCATTCGTGAGTAATGTTTTTGGGAAGATAAATAGGGATATTTAGTACTAATTTAGGGGATATTTGACAATGCCCAGGGAGAAAGTTCACGGAAGAATTGGCAACACTCGTATTGTTGTTGTATCTAGTGTTGTGAGTCGGTAAATTTACGGTAAATTTCCAAAGCTACCGGTAAGGCAACTTTCATTTGTTATCGGTAATTTTTGAATGTTACTTTTGTTGCCAACATAACATGGAAAACCTGTAATTTTTCAATTTCAAACAATATGCTTTATCCTTTCTAAATTGAAAAAGAATAAATGAATGTCCATATAATACAAAACATTTCTGGGAATAAATCTAAAGGCGATAAGCCAATTGAATGAAAAATTGACAAAAGGAAAAATGCCAATTCCAAATTTTATTAAAAAAATAACAAAAGACGATCGGCAAATTCGAGATAAAATTGAGAGGGAAATGAAAATTCCAATGAAGAAAAGAGGAACGATAGACACTTCAGTTAAGAAAACGAAAGACGATCGACAATTTAAAAATAAAATTGAGAAAACAAACAAAATAGAGAAAATTTCCAATTACAAAGGAAGAAAAAAAAAAGAAAATCGATAAATGAAACTTCCAATGATAATGAAGCAACAAAGATTTGGTATTTTAAAATTTAAAAATTATTTACTGAAAATAGCATGAAGTAATAAAAAAAAATTGAAAACCTCATTTTAGTAGCACAAGTAAAAATGATATCAAATTTATCGGAAAATTCTAATTAACTATAAGGTGTACCTAATTTTTATTAAAAAAAAGTGAAGTTGGTAATGTAACGGTTATATCCAAACCTAACCTAATTAATAAAGAACATAATTATTAATCAGACTGCTATGGCATTGAAATAAACCATTTTTCGTGAATGAACGGCAATGAACTTTCAACAAAATCTTAGGATATCTAGGAACTTCCCTATAACTAGTTATTTGCTACCTTCATTTTAATAATTGGATGTAAATATCGATACCAAGCTCGTGGAAAGCAATGTAGGATCAAGACAATCAATTTCGATCTCCCTGTACTACTAATCACAGTAGCTAAATATACTCATAAATTCGTTCTAAACTCAGATATAAACACAAAATCTAGCTAATTTTTTCCTTCAACAGATGTCAACAATCCGCCATTTTGCAAAAATTGACCTACCGCAAAGTGGTCAAAATAAATTGTTTTCTCCCACTGCCGTAGGTTCCCTCCTGTTAATTCTTTACTCGTAGATTCAATAGCGTTTTCGATTCAATCTTCAGCTCGAGTTATTACATAATCATATTATTACATAATATACTAATTAGTACCTATATCTCAATGATATGAGATTAAATGAAGATGCAAATCAATGTAAATACACTGAATGCAACCGGTGCAAGTGAATCGAAAACGCTATACGTTTATTCTTATTTTGAAAAGTATCTCGAACTTTAGACCATCAAGGACCGTTTTCATAATAGAACTTTAAATTTAAAGTGACTTTACTGACTTTTACCTATAAAAACACATTGATTTTCCTATTCTGAAAGTGACTTTAAGCTAAAGTCTCCTTTAATCCATTATGAAAATAGATTTTATTGATAACAACCGCTTTTATTACAGCACTAATCATTAATTAATTAAGTTTGCATAAACAGAACAAAGCTAAATATAAGTGTGATTCACGTACATTTGTAAAAATCTAATCCCACTTAACTAAGAAATAAGTCACAACTTTGAGCATCATTAATTTAAATCAGGCCCAACCTTGTTTTACCAGCATTCCTAACAATTTAAAATATCAAGGTCGGCTATCGTAAAAAAACGTGTTTCACGTCATTGACGTCATTTGTATTTATTCAAGTCATTTAACAGTTAAACGATGCATTATTTAAATTTGATTTTTCTTTTGGAAATCAATCTAGGGACATTTTGATATCAAATGGTTTGTGATTCACGGCGTTTTCACGTCGCTGTCGTGCAGTTGTCAAGTCAAAAGTCGATCAATTGATAAAAATGTTTTGATGGATTAGGACCTAGAATTAAATTCATTCCTCAGGTTTTAAGTGACTTTCTCCTTCTGGAAAATGACCAAGTAATTCATCGCCATGGAGGACTTAAGGTAACAGGTTGTAATAAAGTGTTAGGTATCTAGAGCCCCCAATTTTTGTTGTAGATTGTATACTGTTACTTACAATGTGGGCACGAGTACTCCAGAGCAAGACCTGCATGGTTTCTTGTCTCTGTCACCGAGTGTGAAGCACGATAAGAGTCTACCAGATTTTTTCGTTATCAGTCTTCAAGAAGTGAAGGCGCAACCGCAAAATATGCTTTTATCTGCGTTTTTCGATGATCCATGGACACAAGCCTGCCGCGAAGCACTGGGAAGGAGAGATTACGTTAAAATGAAAACCATACGTTTGCAAGGAATAGTCTTGAGTGTGTACTGCTTGCGGAAGCATTTATTAAATATACGGGATATAGAATCGGATTATACTCGAACTGGGTTGGGAGGAATGTGGGTAAGTCAAATGAAATGAAAAAAATTATAATAAAATTTATGTTATCATCATGTAACTGAACTAGGATTAAGTATATCAAGTATTGAATTATCCTATAATGTGCAAAGATTAAAGAAACCTTTAACTCGTGTAATTTCACAGTTTGAGTGAAATTTCCATTTGCTTAATTATCTTAAGTGAATGAAAAAGGAAGTGACCTAAAGTCTTAATCAATTTTCATATAAATACATATATACATAAAGTGATAATTCAATTCTATCTATTAGAAAAATGTTTAACATATAACTGTAATTTTTAGTCTAACAATTTCATCGCTAAAAATCAGCATAATAACATTAATGAGCTGAATGATTTCTGAGAATAACATGTCACATCTCTTATTAGAACAGTCATGGTTTTATATTCTTTCAATTCTGTTAACTACTGCAAAACAACCTTTTTAATGTGCATTGAAATTTTATGAATTTTTATGTAACCTGTTTGTAAGTACAAATTTGTACTTTGAGTTTGCATAATGTTTCCTACTTTTATTAATTAATACAGAAAACTCAATGTAAGCAAAAGAATTTACTGGACTAGTTTTTTAACATTAAATGCAGAGGTTTACTGTTATTGATATTTTATGTTTGCTTGTCCTCATAAATATTAAACTTCATGGCACATTAAGTACTAATGCATTTGCTATTTTAAGAACATGAAGGATAAAAAAACTATTTACTCTGAAAAAATAGATATTAGAGAAGTTAATTAACGCTTGTAAGTAATGTGCCTACTTTTTAAATTGCAAATGATACCAGCTCATAAAAGTAATCTATTATTCTTATCAACACACTGACTTTTATATTGATACACCATTTCAGTGTAATTTTCTTTTAATGAAATACTCATTTTCATAATACCTATAATGTTTAATAATAAATTATTTTAACGGACACTTAAAATTGCCACTACCTTCACCAGACAAGAGTCTATTTTAATTATGGATTTCAGAAATATAGGATTTTACAATTTTGTTGAGGCTCACTGTGGGTATCAAAATAAGGTACTGTGCAAAATTTATTCTAATACTTTAATTAAAATTACCAAAATGAACAATTGTAAGCTCTTTTTACTTAAATATAGAAAAGAGGGTGTATTATTTCTATTAGAGATAAAAAATTTTACATAAAATTTCATCAAAATATAATCAATAAATGGCTAATAAATTATACGAAAACTGAGATTCCGTCAAATTTAAAATAATTTTCGCTTAGGGGAAAAATTTTTCGTTACCCTATTTTAATAAGAAAGTAGATTTTCTTAACGTTTTAAGAAAGTTTGGGGCAAACGGCACTAGTTGTCTGCAGCTCGGACTGTACAAAAATAGAAAATGCTGTATTAATTTCATCAGATAGAATAAATAAAGCATTGTCGGAAGTTGCTGGCTACATAAACTAAATCAAATTCATCTCCGTCACTTCAAACTTAAATTACTGATTTACTTCTTAGAATTTGTTTACTTTCAGAGGAATAATACCAACATATACATTTAAATTTTTAAACATTTCACTTTAGTTCTTGCCTTAGCTTTTTGGTAGTACATCAGTTTTTGCTTAGGTAGTAGTTTTACATAAATAAAAATTTTAACCACAGCGTTTCCAAAAAATTTATAAAAAAATTTATAAAAATGGATGTAAGATGAAACGAAACAGACTGTTTGTGTATGCATGTATTAATCCCCCTTTTAATTCTTTATAATAAAAAATATTTGAGCAGAAGTGGGACACATTAAATTAATTTCATTTTACAATATTATGTAAATTTTCAAAATGAACTTTTAACCTCCATCTGAAACTTACCCTTAGATCTGGAGGTTAAAAGGTGAAAAGTTTAAAGTGAACAGATTGAAGTGGTCGTGGAAAACAGTTATTTTTGGGTACTCACGATGCATATCCCTTTCATGTTCATATTCTATTAAAGCATACCCTCTAGCTTTACCATTAATGGTGTTGTGGATTAAAACTATTTGCAATACAGAAAAGGTTGACTTATTAATATAAAACCCCATCTCATAAAATACTTTTATATGAAATTGGGGTAACTCTCCAAAGTCTTACCAAATTAATGTGGAAATTAGATTATAATTTAGGACAGTTAAGTAATTTCTTAGATAATATCACATTAACCAATAAAAATGAGGTGTTCAATAGAATTCAATCGACATAGATCAAAAAGTTAATCTTTTACTTTTCATTTTTACATAAAACTTGATGAAAATATAATCAATAAATGGCTAATAAATTATACGAAAGCTGAGATTCCGTCAAATTTAAAATACATTTTTCCTTTAAGGAAAAAAATTTCGTTACCCTATTTTAATCAGAAACAGGTAGATTTTTTTTAACTTAGAGTTTGGTATAAAATCCTTAGATTCAGCTTCCAAAATACAAATAAGAAATAAAATTTGCTCTAATTTTTTTTAAATTATTTAAAAATATTGACAGAGCTTTTGAAAAACCAAAATATAAAATTTTTATTAGAAATCTTTTGTCTTGTAAAAAATTTCTTAAAGAAAATCTAAACATTATTGTCACAACAGCAGACAAAAGTAATGTTACTGTTTTAATTGATAAAAATGTCTATTTTTCAAAAGTTCAAACCATGCTAACTGATAATAATACATACGTAGAATTAAACAATGATCCCACAGAAAATTTTCGGCGTAAATCTTTCTAAATTAAGCTAGAAAAACCTGTTGAAATTAGTAATAATATTGATAAATCTCTTAAAGTACAGCATTCCCCTTTTCCTGAATTATACTGCATTCAAAAAATTCACAAACCTAATACATCTCTTCGTCCAATAGTTTCTACTATTGGTTCTTCTTTATATTTTTTATCAAAATTTGGTTCAAAAATTATTACACAAGTTACTAGTACAGTAAACTCGCGATATAGTGAATACCGCTTCAAGTGAACTACTCACTGGAGTGAACAGTGAAACTTTTCTATTGTATCGCGATTTAGTGAACTGCGCTATACCTCGATATAGTGAATGCAGTGTTGTTTTAGAGAATTCCCTGAAATGCTGAAATAACGTAACGCCCCTCATGCAGCCTATGGATCAAAATGTCATAAGAATAACGAAATTATTTTATCGTAAAAGATTGCTCTCGCTTCTAATAGCTAAAAGCCTAGATATTAGTGCTGCGTTGTAAGCCTCTACGTTAAGGGATGATGTTTCTAATTTCATTCTGGCATAGAATTACTTGGAGCCAATTGTTGTAAAAAAATGTTGGTACAATATTTTGTCATTGTCAATAAAAGAAGATGACGAGGAAAACATACCCCTAAGTCAGTTAAAAATTCGCTTGCTTAGTGATGAAGTACATACTGCACCTCAATCTCTTACACATCTTCCTCACTGCATTAATCCAAATGTGGAACTTGAGACAGTTGAAATAGAAGAATGGAACAAAGACATGGATTCTTCAGAGATTCGATGTATTAACAAACCTGAGGACTCAGATTCAGGAGAAGATATGAATAGGATTCTTAACATAGAATGCAAATCAGGCACTGAAATCACTAAATGACGTAATCCAATGGTCTAAAAAGAATAAAAATGAAATTGATTACTCAAGTTCACTTGTGTTACACAATTTGAGACAAAAAGTAGTATCATTAACTTTAAGTATAAAACAAAAGCAATTAAAAATAACGTCTTTTTTTAATCCGACATAGGTACCATGAATACTTTTGTTTTTTGTTTATTATGCATGTATGTTCGATTTACAATTAAAAATTCTTTTTTATTATATGCAATAATTTTTTAAATTTTAAAGCAGTTACAATTTAATTATTTAGGAGTGGGTATGTATTTTATTAAAAAATTATTTTCTCCTTGTTTTTTTTTTCAATCTTTAATGTTTAGTCAGTCAGTTTAGTGAAACGGCTTTGCCAAAATTGGTTCACTAAATCGCGAGTTTAATGTACATCCAAATATTTTATCAAAAATTCTTTGAACTTGTAAAAAAATTAAGAGACATAGATATACCAAATAACTGCATTATAATTTCCTTAGATGTTGTTTTTTTTATTTACTAACATTCCAGTTTTAGTTTTAAAAAGCATTCATGATAGGTGGATAGAGATTAAAGATTTTATAGACATTTCTAAAGAAAAATTTTTAGAAATTGTTACTTTATGTTTTGCAACATCTTATTTTGCGTTCAATGACAAATTTTATAGACAGATTTCGGTACAGCAATGGGTTCTCCTTTACCTCCTGTTCTAGCTGAAATTGTTATGAAGGAACTGTCATTAACTCTTTACCTTTCAATTTAACTCTACGTTTTCATTACGTAGTTGATATTTTATTGATTTTACCTTCAGATAAAGTAGATTTCTATAATAGATTGCAATTTTCTGTGAAAAAAGAAATTAACAATTCACTAAGTTTCCTCAATGCAACTATTATCAGACACAATGACAAATTAATAACTAATTGGTTTCATAAACCTACGTGGTCAGGTACATATGTTAATTTTCACTCTTACACATCCAAAAATTATAAAATTGCAACAATTATTTCCTTAACAGATCGAGCTATTTTATTTTCAGATAAACTTTTCACTTATGACAATTTAAATTTAATTAGAAAACTCTCGTTCAACATTCTTATCCAATAAAACTCATGAATTGATAATTAAAAATCGTGCAAAATTCAAATATCTACAATAATATAACACAAACATCCAACAAAAAATACACATAGAGTGATAGTGCCAATCTTAAGTCCATTAAAATAATTTATTATACAATTTTCACCGGACAGGAATCTACTTTAATTATAATATTTAACTACAGTAGTTGTTCATCAGTTGAGCCCCACTGGCATAGTGGCAATCTACTTGTGTCAATTATAGTAATTAAATTTCGATAGTTCCTTGTAGATTGATCTTAAAAGCTGATCCTATCTAAATTGTTGTTTTTTGTGTTCAAAACTAAATGCACTTTCAATTCTTAAGAAGGCTTATTCCAATATTCCATTAAATATTTACAGGGAAATAAGGGAGCAGTTAGTGTTAGATTCAGCATATACGGATGTTCATTGTGCTTCATAAATTCCCATCTAAGTGCTCACGATAACATGTTAAACGACCGTATTGAAGATTACAACGCGATTGTCGAGGATCAGAAATTCCACGTGGATGAGCATACGAATATATTTTACCATGAGTAAGAAAGCATTGCTTGTTTTAAGTCTTACCAAAGCTCATGGGTGAATTTCCAGTTACGTGTTTTGGATGGGAGATTTGAACTTTCGCCTTATTGAAGAATATGACAAAACTCCGGAGGAAATCGAGAGGAGCATCCAAAAACAGGAACTCGAGGGTCTTTTGAAACATGACCAATTACGAGCCGTCATGCAAGAAGGAAGGGCATTCAGTGAATTGCAGGAAGAGCCGGTGAAATTTCCCCCAACGTTTAAATTTGAAGTGGACAGTGCACAGTATGATCATAAGTAAGTTTTTTCCTTTTCTTTCGTTCATAATCTTTTTTCTTTTCAAATTTCCAGATTTTAATGTAAAATTTGGTGGTACAATTTTAGGCGAAGACCTGCTTGGACTGATAGGATTCTGTACCGTGTGAATTCAAATAACTACCCAAACGTTACATTAAAATTACAACAAAACTCCTATAAGTCACATCCAGAATATACTATGAGTGATCATAAACCAGTCAGCGGTGATTTTACTATAAAGGTTGGTATTGAAGAGTTTCTTTTAATTTGCTAACAAGACAGTCCTCCATGTTTTCGTATCTACATGTTTGCTTGTTATTACACTGAAACTAATTACACTAACACTGTTAATTTGTCTTATTTTATTTTTGCTTTGATGTTTTGAGCCAAAGCATAAATATTTTTGTTAATTTGCTTAATTTATTAATGTAAAACTATAATAGAAATTTTAAGTTGTTATTAACTTAGTATTACTTCTTTTTTTTTAATCTACTACATCAGATTATGTTGTGTTTACTAAATGAAAAAGCAAACGTTGAATTAAATTCATTCCTTAATTACACATTTTTGTTTTTAGCACGTTGTGAACTTATTTGGTTTTGTGTTTAACACTATTATTGTAACACGTTGTAAGTATACACCTAATTGGCTGCAGACATTGCGCATGACATTTTTGTACTAATGCTAATGTCAATCACTTTTTTAACATATGTAAATGCACGAATTTGTCTTTCATTCATAAGTTTCTTGCATGAAAAATTGTTGTTGTGTATGGATAGTAACACTTTTTCTTCTAGCATTTATTTCTTTCGTGTTTATTACTAATTTAAGGTTTTTGCTGCACTCTAACTTTGAATTAAGAAGTAAGATAGAAAGAAACTAGATTCACTCTACTTTTTCTTTTTGCAAAGGTGACTCAAATAATAAAATTATTTTATTAATCCCTAGGGAATTATAAAATAATTTTATAAGTTGAAATATTGCAGACATACACAATAAGAAATTTGTTTCACAATCGCCAGTGCATTCAAAAATAGCAAACATGCAATTGTATGTATTCAGTGGAGTGACTATGTTGTTAATAGATCCCTCAGTTAACACAAGTGGACTCACTTCGAGCTCGTGGTACTCAGGTATTTGCAGATTACGCAGAGGAAGTTGTGCAGTTTGAGAAGATTGATTTTTGGTGGGCCGATGATGAGAATATAATCATCTATAATATCACTCGAGAAATTCCGAAAACACGAGAAGATTGGATAGGTGTTTTCAGGGTATTTAAAATTATGAAATTACCTTCTTGTATAAAATCAAAGACCATTTTGTGTTTCAGGATAAATACACTAGTCTGGATGACTATATTCTTTACGAGTACGTCAACAAGAGCTCAAGCCCTCTGCCAGTAACTCGAAATCCAAATCATCCACGTGGGGTTGTCCAACCAAAAAAGTACTCGATTAAATTTGCGGAACTGCCTTGTCGATCAAGGGAGGAAAAGTTCCGTTTGATATATTTCAGCGAAACTGAAGATAAAGTACAAAGTGTACTAGGCATTAGTGAACCTTTTCTAATTAGAGAAAAAGAGAGAGATTAATTAGTTGAAATATAATAATATATTTAATCTATTCACCATCACTGTCTAAATAGAAATTGATATAAGCAGCAGCTCATTTTGCATATTTTAAAATATGCATAATAAAAAGGCAGTTATATATTGCATTTACACTAGTACATTTGTCACAGACCAAACTTAACAAAGCAGTTTTAAATTAATCAGATCTTTTATTATATGTACATTTGCAGAGAAGATATCTAAAATAAATTCGACAAGTTTCAGTTTGAAACTGAAGAGGAAATATTTTTAACTTCGACACTTAATGAGTAAGTAGTTGCTTTCTTAGTGTCCTAGATGAATAAAGTGTTTTATATTAATAATGCACATAAAGACTAGTTACACCCTTATGATTAGAAAATAAATAAAAGAAAATGCTGTTCTATCTAGGCGATTAAAGAAATAATTCGTGTGTTTAGATTATAAGCGGTGTATGCTTAATTTATTGTATGGTGAATTTATTTCAAGGAAAACACTTACGATCGTATTAAATGCAAATAATGTTAATGATTTTAATAATCATATCTTATGAACATTCCAATATCAAAAAAGTTAAAATTGAAATAAATTCTTACCAGATATTTTAAGGATTTAAATATATACACAAATAGGTGTAACTAATTCCTTCAATTTTCTTATTTTGCAATTAAGGATTTGAATAGAGTTCGAATGCAAGAATTTAGAGATGAAACGGCCTTTATAATATGACTTTAGCATATATTTAATATTAATGAATCTGTTATTAATAAAACAATGGCACATAAACTTGTAGTACTTATTATCTATAAACTACAAAATATAAAAACGTTGTTTGCCCCTTTATCTATTCATGTGAATTTCAAAATTAAACAATGGTTAAGGATTCCTTCTTACTTTGTTGATTGATTCAGATAATTAGGGCATATATAAATTTAAATTAAATACTTTACATAGTTTTATGTGACTACATTTTATAGCAATATTTTATAGAATTATATATGTGCAAAGAGAATTGATCTACAGGTTGGACTCTGTGACACTGTATTAAACATTATTTTTATATAGGTATTTATTTGGAACAATTTATTTAGTGCAATAACTTAATTATAATTTTTGTAGGATATATGCGCAGTGTATTTATTTGCTTGAACAATAAAAATATAATTGTTACTTATCTTGATCTATTTATTTGTGCTGTCAATGTAATGGGACTATTTTCTTTATCACTGTTGATTTTAAGGTTGTCTGAAGAAAAAATAATTTTCTTACATTTATTTTTTATGGGAATTGTACATAAACTTTAAATAATAATAATTAATTACTGTTGTTTCAATTTTATAAAATTTGCTTTCATGACAATTCTTAGTTTTTCCATAGAATACAGGATGATATTGAAGAAAGGAAGTATTTAAAATGAGCACTTTTTCTTCAAAAATATATTTTAAATTAGTATTAAAAATACTTAGTAGTTCATTGTTTAATTTATAATTGTTAACAAATCAGTATTTTCTAACTAGATTTAAAGCATTCAATTCTAATTGCAATTTCGATTCTTACTCTAGAGTACCCTCATAGTCTCTCCATTTATTATTACACGAGGTTAAAACAAGATGAAAATACTCCGAGGACTGAGAGTGCCCTAAAGCTTTAATAGATAAGTTCTCAAATCACATGATACAGAATAATTTGTACATTAAAAATCACATGTTTTAAGCACGGTTACTATCCTAGAATTTTTTTAATTCTATTTTAGATATTTAGTGGGGGTTACGAATTAGTAATTTAGTGTTTTAGTAACCTTACATGTACTTCTCTTAATTGTATTCTTTTATTTTGGTAAGTTATTTTTTTCTGCACCAAAGTGTCTGATTCATCAAAAGCACATGGACAAAAGTTACCAAAAAATGATTACTTTTGATGGTCTAAATCACTTGAAGCAGAAACTTGTGAAGTTGATGAAACAAGAAAGTCACTTACAAAGTAATGAAAAATTATTTTAAGCGATCCAACTCGTGGAATTTTCTTACATACTGCATCTGTTGGTAGTGATAATCACTCTGATCTGTTTTCCAAGAGATATACATGTACAAAGTGACGATTATTGCAAAAAGTAGTCGATCCATGCTGAAACAATTTTATCCGTTATTAAATTCATCACTGGGGTTGTCACTTTAATCTTACGTCATTATTGGGAAAACCCAAAATATAAGTAGGAAAGCAAGAAATCCAGGATGTCTCATGTGAGAATACAATCTCTGCAACTGATGAGACTTTTGACTACATGGATCTGGCAGGTTTTTTATACTATAATACACCTAAAAGTCCTTAATATAATTTATCGATCTTAAGTGATCGAGTTGGAACTAATTTATCTAGACTCAGAACTAACCACTTACTTGTTTGATTCCTAACAATTCATTTACATCCATACAGATTGAACCAACATATATTAAAATCCAAGAAAAAATGTGGACAGCACAGAAAATCCACCAATCAAGTCCAGTTTTGGTACTGTAATTCCAAATAAGCAAATTTGGAGTGGGTTGCCAGTTTCTCATTAAGAGCTAAAAAGTATATTGTCATTATTACTAAAATCATAAATAAAAAAATGATTCTGTGCCAATAATTGTATTAATTACCTGCAATACCAGTGCAGTAGAAATAATATAAATGCTCCTATGTAAATCTCCTAAGTGGTATGTTGTAACCAACTTCTTAAATAATGAGGAGCCCATGAAGGAATGTTGCAAAATGAAAATGGTCAACAGACCCATATCGACAAACAAAGATCTGGACGACGAAACTAAATCACCTGAAACAATCTAATTTAACGAAAATTAAAATAATTTGTAACGTTACCATAAACGTATTGTTTATCTTTATTAATATTGAGGTCAGATAAAAATATGGTGAAATTAACGACGGTGTAAAACGCTAAAAGGAATCCGATGAAAGCAACGGCCACCTTGAAACTAGAAGTTACATAGTTTTTAAAACCCATTATTTATATTAATTTAATTATTAAAGTTTATAATTTTTAGGTTAGCTTCTTAAAATTATGTCACTTAACGCAACGGTGTTGTCAAATTGACCGAAAACTTTACGGTACATGTGGCAATAGTGGATGAAAGTATTTTTATTTCTATTACCTCAAAGTATGGCATTTATGAATAATTTATTTTAAAAAAATTTAATGTTTATGTAGGTACAATTAAGAATCTGAAGAAATAGTTCTTGCATTTTGTTCAGGCAGAAACACGTCCTGGGGAATTTGGCGTTCAACGATTGGTCACCCTGTCACTTTGACATATTGAATTGGTCTGTTGTGCGTGGCCATTTTGTGTATGTGCTCGCAGTCAATTTAATGCTATTTTTTTTCAAGAAAATCGGAAGATATGAAATAAAATAGCATAAATAACCCTTCGAGATCGTGTTAGAAGAGTTATTCACGTAAAAATGACGCAGTTTTTGCCTCCTAACTTATTAGCGTTGTTTGCCCCACGCGATCCCATTCCATATTTGCCACCAGCTAGCAAATTACCTCACGAAAAGAAGCATCGGGGCTATGTGGGCTTGGGGACGTTCTTAGCAGAGTTTGAGGTACGTATGATTTCACTCTTAACGATTTATTTTGATGAATGTGCTACTAGGATCCGAAAGATACGCCTCCTCCTACACGAGTGGAGACACGGGAAGAGCGCTTGGAAAGAAGACGAAAAGAACGCGCTGAGCAAGTAGCTTATAAATTGGAACAGGAAATTGCCGTGTGGGATCCAAACTCGCAAACAAATATTACAGCAGATCCGTTTAAAACGTTATTCGTTGCCCGAATTGTGAGTTTATTTATAAAAGATTATTTTATGCTTTATTTATTTTTTCAGAATTATGACACGTCAGAATCAAAATTGCGAAGAGAGTTCGAAGTATACGGTCCAATTAAAAAGGTAAGAAAGGAAACGTGAACTGTTTTCTGTTTTACTAAAGTATTTTATAATTAAGGAAGATTCTTGTCTGGTGAAAACGATCTTTTCTTTTGGGTTTTTGCCAAATAACGTTATCGGGAACTTTATTAGAAGGTGGAAAGATCGGACCTTAATGTTTTTTTTTATTATTATTTTGACATTTCATTTATATAACATCAATTACAATTTAAATAAAAATAGTCATTTTTATCAATTAAAATAGTAACATTGCTTTTGTCTGCTGTTGTGACAATTATGTTTCGATTTTCTTTAAGAATTTTTTTTTACAAGACAAAAGATCTCTAATAGGAATTTTATATTTTGATTTTTCAAAAGTTCTGTCAATATTTCTAATATAATTTAAAAAATTAGAGGAAAATTTATTTCTTATTTGTATTTTGAAAGCTGAATCTAAAGATTTTATACCAAACTCTCAGTTACTTAAAACGTTAAGAAAATCTTGTTTTTTATTAAAAAACGAAAATTTTTTCCCTAGAGGGAAAATGAATTTTAAATTTGACGGAATCTTAGTTTTCGTATAATTTATTAGCCATTTATTGATTTTATTTTGATAAAATTTTATGCAAAAATGAAAAGTAAAAGATTAACTTTTTAATCTGTGTCGATTAAATTCTGTTGAACAAATCGTTTTTTTGGTTTTCAAAATTTAGGAAATTGGTTAATGTGATATTATCTAGGAAATTACTTAACTCTCCTAAATTATAATCTAATTTCCACATTAATTTGGTAAGAGTTACCCCAATTTCATATAAAATTATTTTATGAGATGAGGCTTTATATTAATAAGTCAACCTTTTCTGTATTGCAGATAGTTTTAATCCACAACACCATTAATGGTAAACCTAGAGGGTATGCTTTCATAGAATATGAACATGAAAGGGATATGCATTGTGAGTACCCAAAAATAACTGTTTTCCACGACCACTTCAATCTGTTCACTTTAAACTTTTCACCTTTTAACCTCCAGGTCTAAGGGTAAGTTTCAGATGGAGGTTAAAAGTTCATTTTGAAAATTTATATAATATTGCACAATGAAATTAATTTAATGTGTCCACTTCTGCTCAAATATTTTTTGTTATAAAGAATTAAAAGGGGGATTAATACATACATACACAAACAGTCTGTTTCCTTTCGTCTTACATCCATTATTTTATTTTTTTATTTATGTAAAACTATTATCTAAGCAAAAACTGATGTACTATCAAAAAAGCTGAGGTAAGATCTAAAGTGGAAAATTAAATGTAAATGTTAGTATTATTCCCCTGAAAGTAATCAAATTCTAAGGAGTAAATCAGTAATTTAAGTTTGAAGTGACAGAGATGAATTTGATTTAGTTTATGTAGCCAGCAACTTCCGACAATGCTTTATTTATTCTATCTGATGAAATTAATACAGCATTTTCTATTTTTGTACAGTCCGAGCTGCAGGCAACTAGTGCCGTTTGCCCCAAACTTCCACTTTTTGCTGGCTATATAGGTTTGTATGTGTGGTAAGAACCCTGCATACAAATAACTTTTATTGTTTGTTGGGGTTTTTCTTTACTTAAAGTAACATTAACACCGAAATTTTTTTGCATAATTTTAATAAATTAGTCGGAGTCATTGGCAATTCAGTCATTTCCAAATTGTAAAGATACTAGTTTTATGTAATGAGGTATGCGCGTGTGTAAGTAATTGCGCACCAGGTAAACATAAAAAGGATCCTCACTGGCGGAGAGCTTTAACTATTGTTTTTCTACCTTTTCATTATGATGTTAAATTACGTAAGTAAATGGGTAGGTATATTTCAGTTATACCTATTACGTATATATTTTTTTTAAATGTAATTCTAATTTGAATATTCAGGTAATGCAGCAATGGACAATGCTAATTTCTTCAGTAACTTCATTTGTGAACTGTACTTCATTTTATGAACAACACTGAATAAGTTGAATAATATCATTAATCAAATAAAAAGTAAGACCGTTTTTAACTTATGTGGATTGTTGAGGAAATTATATTTTATTTAAAAATGTTACATGATTGTTAGTATCCTTCGTTTGAAAATTATTTTCACCTTTGAGACATGTCACATTTAGCCACATGAAAAACAGAGTTCTTATAAGAATTTGTGTCTACTTAAAAAAAAGTTTATTAGTTCAATGTTTCACATCAGATGAAGATGTTCAACATGTTGTAAGTACATAGGTAATTACAAGAGCAGAGTCCTGACTGACAACTGCAAAAAAGTATCATATCTTTGCGGTTTGAATGATTAATTACAACTACAACTTTATAATTTTTGTGTTGAAGAAATTAAGTAAACTGTACTACATTTCCGTTTATGTAATATTTTTTGTCAAATAATATTTTCCTAACAATTTACAGAAGTTGAGATCAATCCCTAATGAATAAAAAATATTTTACTACTTCATATTCATGAGAAAAAAGAATCTGCATAGAAGTAGTAATTAATCACTGTGTTTACTTTTCCATTTGCAAAGGTTTGTAGACGATTCTCTTTCTTCTAAACAGAAATCTTCGTAGATTGACGCAAATGTATGTATGGTTTGGCAAATGTCATCACATCCATATTCAAAAAATAATTTCTTTTGAGTTTTAGAGACCAAAATGTGCAAATGTATACATAATTTGTGGCATTATTTTATTTGTCATAGTGTGGGATTCTTGAAAACCCTTCCTTTCTCATTTCAATTTGAAATTACCGAAAAATAAGTGAAAACGACATTTAACTAAACAGCTTCAAATATTTTGTTTCATCTTTAATCTCCGAGTAAAAAGACTTGTATTAAAAGATCAATCTTTTTTTTAATATAATTTTTGATTATGTGGTTGGTAGGTAGCAAGTTTCTTCGCAAACAATTTGCCCTTTTATGAGTGTGTCATTTCTGTTTCTGTTCGACAGACCTTGTGAAAGATTAAACTATTTGCCTTTATACTTTCAAACTCTGGAAAAGTTAACACATTGAACTGACTTTTTGAGGGAATAATTTGATTTTTTTAAGAAAAATGCAATATTGTTTACAGCTGCATACAAACATGCAGACGGTAAGAAAATTGATGGACGACGAGTTTTGGTTGATGTGGAAAGAGCCAGGACAGTGAAAGGATGGTTACCGCGACGACTTGGTTAGTACAATACTATTAAGGCCCGGTATTATAAATGCAAGTTAACTTTAAGCCCCAGTTTATCGCCTTAACAATAAATTGTGTTCACCGATGGTTAAAGCTAACTTGCCTTCACAATACCAAACCTAATTAGTTAACTTAAATGGTGGGATTGCATACGTGTTCGTTTCATATAATATAAACGAGTAATGTATAGGTGGAGGCTTGGGGGGCACAAGAAGAGGCGGTCCTGAGGTAAATATCAAACATTCTGGTAGAGAAGACAATGAACGAGAGCGCGAACGGTATAGATTAGAGCGTGAAAGAGAAGAACGAGGTGGTAGAGATAGAGATCGAGAAAGGGACAGAGAACGCAGTGGAATCACTGGATATGACAACAGGAGGCGTTCTCGCTCCAGAGAAAGAAGAAAGAGAAGCCGTTCACGTTCACCGAGGAGAGAAAAGCGTAGACGCAGTCGAGAACGCATCAGAGACCAAGAAGTCGAGGAAGTCGAAAGACCTCGTGAAAAAGAGAGGGAAAGGTAATTTTTTTTTAAATTATATTCTGATTTTTCATTATTTTATTGTGAGGGTAGAGAGCGTGATAGAGAAAGAAAACGCAGAAGATCAAAATCCAGGGATAGGGAACGGGAAAGGGAACGTAAGAGAGAGAGAAGGGAAAGACGTGAAAAGGAAAGAGGCGAAAGATTGGAATACATTAAAACTGATGATGGTGGGGAAATACGTATTAAAGAAGAACCCTTGGATGGTAAGTATTACTCTGAATATTATGAAGTAATTGCAACTTGATGTTTATGATTTTGTTACATTTGATACTCGTTTGGATCAAATAAAAGTCAGTTGCTATATTACAAATTACTTCTAGGAAGAATCAGGGCCTTTAGTCTAGAAGTTTTGGCTACTTGGTAGTATAAGCTTCCTACATTTTCAATATTATATAGATATATATGTGTTTCATTTTCAAATATTTTGACAAGAATTGTTAATTATATTTAAAAAAAATTCTAGATTATCCAGATTATCCACAGTATCAGTCGACTCAACCTTATGATCAAACGAATGTTAAGTATGAAGAGGACGATGAAAAGAAAATATTCGGGCCTGATAACACAAACGGTAGCAGCAGTCGTCACTATGACGATTATGAAGAGGGCGAAGCTTATTAATTGTAGATGCTGCATTTCTAGAACATATGCAATTAAATGTGTTGATAATTCAATAGCAATTATTGAAGCAAAAAGCTTTTTATAAACTTAGGAAATTTTATGAAATTGGAAGCATAACTTTGTGGACGTCTCAAATAGCATATTAATTTTTAGAAATAAATTGTCTCTTATAAGGTATTTAGTCCATCTTTTCCCTAACTTTTCATTTTTCTGTTACGTTTATGCACACTTAACACAAAAATTCAAATAATTATTAATTACACTTTAAAAAATAAACAGATGTATAGGTTATAATAAAAACTACACATTCTTTAAGCTATGATACTTTGCTGTAATGCATATTTTATTATCAGAATTATAACGTATACAGAATCTAAAATATATAAATGTATAATATATATTTGAACATGTAAATTGTATGAAATATTTTAATAAGAGTTGATTTTTTTCAATTTTTTTTAACATTATTGTGTTAATACAATATTTTAATTTAAAAGTTGTTTAGACTAGAAAGTTTGTAGATCAAGAAATTGGGAGTCATGCAAGTTAAGTGTGTTTCTTGTCAGCAACGTTAAATATGATTAATAACTGCATGTCCAAATTTGATAGCGCGATTTTATGATAATCAAAAGCAAAAGCACTTCTAAAACAATAATCGTTCTACAATAATAGCATAAATTATGAAACATGAAAACTTCTTCTTCAGATGACTTAATACTATTAATACTGTATGTTTTATCAAGTTACTGCATAAAAATTTGCGATTTGAGAGAAATTTAGCCTACAAATAGTAAACATTAAAATACGTCGAAAATAAATTAACGTAGCGGTTAAATAATGCGAATAAAAACAGCACGTGTTTTACTTGCAAATTGCAATAAGTGAATTAATTCGGTCGCTAAGATCAGATGTGTTTTCGTTCTTACTCAATAACTGCAGGATTTCACTTAAATTACAATCTTTTAAATGCTCCACGACTTCTTCTGATTTTACCAATTCATCTAGCAGCTGCAACAAGTTATTTATTGTTTCTTTATCCATCTTTTCATAATACTTTTTTATTGTGAAAGTCAAAATTTTTCCAATTTCGGCTTTAATAATGGCATTCACATATGAACTTCCTATATTTTTTGATTCATTATCCAGATTCATGTTGCTTTCCGTGTCGTTCTGGTTGCACGTAATACTATCTTCGTTGGTCCGATTATTTTGCACGTTCATGCAGTGAGTGTAAATAATACTTAGAGCCCCCAGAGCTTCATTTTGCATTACAGAATACGAGGATGCAATCATTTCTGCTAAACATTTGATGCTATCGACTGAATGAATGAATTTAGTGGAATGGCAATTTTTTATTAACCGTGCTAATAATCTGGGCGCTTCGGAATGAATTCCCAAATGATTTGAATTGTAACACCAGTACGTAATCCTTTCAACAAATTCCTTTCGTGTTATGAGATCTAATGCAATTTTCTCTAGAAAAATATATATATATATTTAAAAATTTATTTAATAAAAGGCGCTTTCCAATTACACGTTTGTGCTACTCGGGACTAGTCCGGAGATAATCCGAAGCGTTCCAATTGTAAGAGCGTGAAGCACCTGAACTAATCAGTTTTGATTTCCCTCTTCGCCTTGAGCACCTCTCATATCGTTTGCACCAAAAGGGTGGGGAAAGGGAATACATGTGGCATGCACATGGTCAGTTTGACATATACGTCACAACTGCCGCTTGCTAGCTCGGATCAGATCAGTTCAGGTGCTTAGAGTTTGTAATTGGAAAGCGCCTAAAGATGCAACTGCAATTACCTTGACCATCACAAAGCATTCTAAAAGTACCCATGAGTTTGAAAACCACAGGAGGATAATCAATGAAAATCATGGAATACAGCACTTCGATTATATTTGCTTCTATCAATTTCCCTTTATTTTCAAAAGGAATACTAAGGTGTCTTAGTGCACTAAGTAAAGCGTACTGTAGTTTTATGTCACTCTCTGAGGTGTTGCATTTTGATAAAATTTCTGTAAAAACAAAATTTTAATTGATAACTGCAAGATATGAGCTTAGGTATTTTGTAATTTGTGTTTGTACCAAATTTAATAACATACCTAAAAGTTTCTTTGATATTCCACAGTTAACCATATAAATACAATGTGAATCATTCCGTGCAAAATTTCCAATAGCTAAGACTGCTGTAGTTAACAGATCGGGATCATCAGATTCAAGCCATGACACCATTTGTTGAAATAGTTCACCATTGCTATTGTCATACAGATAAACCATTGAGGTATCTGCAGTAAGAAAATTCATACAGAGAAATCACTTAAAATAATTGATTAATTATCAAATACCTTCTGTTAAAATTAATACGATTAAATCGCATGCCATTTTAAGTACAGAACGGCTTTCTTCATCATCGGCTTGACCTTTATATTTTTCCACCAACTCGTACACAAGTTCGCAAATTCCCTGCTTTGCAAGACACAGCTTTATATCATCTGAAATCATTCGAATTATTAATTTACTAACTTGTATGAAACGCAGACGTTTACCATGTTCCGACTCAATTCGCAGTATTTCTAAAATTAACACGGATATTTCGTGTTTCTCAAATTGCTTTAAGATATGGACCAGTAAAATGCAGAGGCTTTCTGGAATCCATTGGTCTACCATGTGGTCTACTACGAAGCTTAAAATTTGCAAAGCGCAAGAAATGCAGCTTTCTTGATTCTGTAAATCTGCACTGGCTTTAGTTAAGACTTTCTCTATTACACACAGCACGTTGCATTTCAGTGCAACTTTTTGAAAGTCATCATTTGACGTCAGTATGTTTAAAAGGCAACCACACACAATTAAGAAAATCTGAGGATTATTCGCGAGGGAAATTTCCTCGGCTATGTTTTCAATCTTTTCGATGAGAACTTGTACACCATCTGAACTGACGATCTCTCTTGCATCATCATTCTCATAGCAAATATTTCCGATTGCTCGAAAACTCTGGAAACATACATCTGCGTTCGAGGATTTGCACAGCCGTAATAATGGTCGAATGATGTCGTATTTGGTCAGGAGTTTCCGATTTTCAGAGGTTTTTGCAAGTTCTGCGATGCTCTGTGCGCAAAGCGTTAATAAGTTTTCATCATCTGCACAAAGCAGTTTTTCGAGTACTTCGCTCTCAGTTAGCACAAAGCTTGGATTCTTTGCTACGATTTGCAGCTTTCTCAGTGAATCTTCTACATCTTCCACATCAATGGATTTTAATAATTCTGTACAGGAACATTCCATTTTCTATTTTTGATGATTTTTAACCATACCGAAACCTTATTTCTCGTTTAATTCAAAACCATTTGATGATTTGGTGTCTTACCAGCTTCACTGCCCTTAAATATATTACAGATTCCACCATCGGCGCTTCTGTAAAGATTGTTATTAATAATTCAAGAATTTGTGTATTTTATGATGACAAACCACCGGTTATGATGTTACCAACATTTGATGGCGTAATTAATCACCAACTAGTTACATTTTACTTCCTAAAGGCAAATTATTGGCAGTAAATTTGAAAAATACTAGAATACTTTTTCATTTATTTCGTGTATATTATAAATCACTGACTTTGCTGACCAACAGAATTACTAAAAATCTTTGAAATATTACTTGAAGTGTGTTTTGATTAAAATTACTAAAATTATTATCGTCTTCATAAGAGATGAACCTATCTTACGTGACGTCTGACGTAAAGTACAAGACATATAAAACGTAACTCTATCCTTTTCCAACTCAAAATGAAATAGCACCGAAATATATGTCTGCTTGTTAGCTCCGCACTTTTCTACCAACCGCTCCTGAGAGAGTGAGATTTATATGATACAACGTAAGTAGGAGTGAGAAAAATAGAGTAAAGGTGTTGAAAGTGTAGAGAGTACAGAGCTAACGAACAAACCTTATATGTCGGTTTTAGATTCGGTGATTGATGACCAAAGACGAAATTCTCTTAACGTGAAATGTTCGAAGGGCGCTTGAATTTGGCGCGCTGTCGCACTTTAGTCATTTTCACCTTAAGTGCGTTCGGAATTACGCTCAGAGTGTTCTTTTTTCTCACTCTTACATGCATTGAAACGCATTCGCTCTCTCTCACACTTCTGCTCAGAGCGTGTGCCGAGCATAATGCCGAATCCATTGAATGTTGGTATTCCTGCGGAGTAAGAAATTTCATCAGTGGCATGTTGTAGTTTACATTTTGATTTCCATATTTAATTACTATCAACAAAAAAGGTTTCTCGTATTACTGCCACGCACTTTCATTGGTAAGTAAAAGCCACGTAAATACAAATATTTTTAGATTAGCGATGGTTTTCATGGAGTTGCGCAATTAATTTATTGTAGAGGCGTATTTTCGGTCGGGATACGTAATGAACAAGGAGTGTGGAAGGATTAACATCAAAATTGTCACCAACAATTTGAAGAACTGGTTTCCATTAATAATGATTATAGTCTATTTTTAAGCTAGGAGTAATTTGAATTTTGCCCGCCAAAAACTCGCAAAGTTATTAGCAGTTTGACAGTCGATTTTACACAAGCCTTCAATTTAAACGGAAAAATTAATATTTTTCATAATTCATGTAACGATTCCAGTCAGTTTTAAACTTGTAAGCAAATCAATTGATAAAATTAGTTATTTGAAAAATTTGTAAACCTCCTAAGCAAGCCAAATTAATTTCTGATTTAGTATTACAGTGTCAATCTACCTATGACAGGCCGACAACTGTTACTCCTCCTAGTTTAAAAATGGATTATAGTAAATTCTTATGCGCGCCGCGCGTACTGGTAAACCAGTACAAAATTTAGTACCAATTTTTAAAAGTCATCTAGCGCGCGGGAAATTCAAATAACTTCCGATCATATACAGGGTGGCTCAACGAAAACGAAACGGACTGAATATTTCTCAAGGAAATTTTTGCTTGAAAAAACGCTAAAACAAGTCGATTTATAATCCAAGGGGGACACTTTTCTATCATGTCATACGTCATCCCCCTCCCTTCCTGCTCTCTAAACAATAGAATTTAAATAGGGAATGTAATTTCAATAGGCGTAGAAAATTTTGTTTCTTTTTTATTTTACCAATTTCCAAATAATAGTGCTTTTCTTTTGCTAGGTGTAATATGGGTGAGACAGAATCAAACTAAGCACAAAAAATTTAGAATCAGAAATAATAGTATAATAATATTTTCAATAAAACTTACTAATATTACTTCCTTAATGTCAGAACTCATAACTTGTGCTCGTAACTGAATATGAAACCAATAAATTTTAAAAAGTCAACATCAAATTAGATCGTATCTTTAAAATTTGTAAAGTAAATTTAAAATTCTGTTAAATTTTGATCTCCCTTAATTCTCTCCGTAAATTCAAGATAATCCGCTGGATCGTTTAATGTCAAATTTTACACGTAGGAGATTAGATCAAAGGCAAAGATAACATTTATATCTGTCAAAGGTTAAATTTATATGAATCACAAGAAACAGAAATTTTGTGAGTTAGAGGAGAAAGGGGATTACCAATCATGTTGCAAATTTCTGAGCAGGCAAGATGAATCGCAATTCAAAAGAACATAATTCGTTTAAAATGTACAGCTTTGATTTGATCACTTTGAGTGAAAGAAAAGTCCTTGTATTCTACTGTAAAATCAAGAAAAACCAAAATTCGTAAATCTTATCTAATTTTTTCTTTAGCAGTTGCTTTGTGATCGAGACATTAACATAAAACGACTTTGAAGAAACATATTGTTTATTCATAAGTTGGCAGTAAATTAACAAAATAATAACAATTAGGATACATTACCAAGAAATACAACAATAATAATAATGACAAGTCTAAGGCGCGACATCTTGCAATCGCTTTTTGACCTAACATTGTATGAGGATTGACAAATTGCGGCCAGTTTGATACTTAATAAGTCATCCCTTACAAGGCGGCCAAACGTGCTGTCAAAGTATATTGAAAGTTTTTAGAAGTTTTGTTGTTAGTCGGTTTTGATTGCAGCGGATCCCTCGAGCATCCTCTATATAGTTACTGACGAGGTCCCAAATAGGGCCGAAACAGTTGTATAGAGGATGCTCCAGGAATCTCTAGCAACAACATTTTTAATAATAATAATAAATGTGATATATTCTTACACTCATCAATTACCTGAATTATTTACTGTGTAACACAGACTAACTTTCTTCTGCTCGTCCATATGTAATCCTACAAATATTCTCTTGGTGAGTGTTTCATTAAAAACTAAGTGCATATGTATTCTAATCTGAGTGTGGGCTTGCTGTGCAGATTCTGATTTAAATTTCAACTCAAGAATCATGCCCACATCTTTGAACATCACATAAATGTGAAGATGAGACCTTCCTAGACGTTTTATTCGTCGGACACGAAATAATTTCGGACATGATGTAGAAAACTGAATAAAATGGAATAATGTTCAGATCCATTATTAGGCATTTTCGCTTTAAACAAATTAGAGACTTTTTGCAAACTTAATAAATGCATCCTTAGCTGTGTTAGTACATATTCTAATGCTTATGCATATGGTTCAATATCATATTTATTTTGAAAAAAAAATGTATTGTAACATTTGAATATCAATCAAGTTCTCACTTCTGAATTTGGTACTTTGAGAGTGGTTTTTGTAAAGTATATTGAGTGCTTAACCACATTTAAATATTCATTCTCTGCTAAAAACTGGAGGAACAAATGCACGTATCTACGAAATTCATCATTAAGTAATGATTTTAACGTCTTCACGAGATTCCTCTGACCATTTCTATCTCAACCTCTTCACCATTAGTAAGTTCTTCAATTATTGTCGAATTTTAGATTTTGCAAAGAGCTTTTCCAAATTTTTTATGTTTCCTGATTCAGTCCAGTAATTTCCAAACATTTTGCTACAATTATCAGCCAGAATAAATGCAAACAGGCTGCTTTGCAATAGGAACTTGAAACCCTTATACCATTCTCATATTTGTTTATTATTGTTATAAACTGCAAAGTCATCTCGGACAAACAGATCTTCCATTTCAGCAGCAGTTAATCCAAAATAAGGCACAAATTCTGGTCTTTCTAAGAAGTTAGATTAGTAAATATTGTTTGTATCTGGACATAACACCGCTCCCACTTTGAGACACGAATGAATTAGCCCACTCTCCAGATACTTATTATTTTTCAACAAATGAGATGTAATTTCGTTAACTTGATAAGTGGTATAATTTAGAACATCGTCATTTACTTTTGACTCCTTCAATAACTCTTTCATTATCAGTGCATCATAGTTGTCTATCAGTACATAGACAGGTTTATTATAGTAGCATGCAAATCCTTAAGTGCCCTTATTACACCAACTTTAGAAGCATAGTTTTCTCCATTACATTTTAGTACAACCTGCTGATCATCATTTGCGATTCTAATGATACTCTGAAGAGAATGAAGAACACATTTACGCGTGTCACCACCAACCGACTTCATGTCTATATAGAGAACAAGATTTTCTTTACAATTTTCTTCGAAGAAATCACTTTCCTTTCTACTTATTTTTGAATTTTTTTCTTGAAAATTTCTTATTTCCTGATAAGAATTCTTTAACCATATCCATATTAGTTAAAAATTTAAAAAACCTTCTGGGTACCATTACTTTTCTCAAGACTCACAAATCAAAATTATGGTTATTTTTTAACAAATGTTATTTAGTTGGTCTGAACGTCTTTTTTTATTAATTTCATAAACCACGTTAAAATTAAGTTATAATTTTTGAAAGTGTGTTTGAATGTGTCATAAATAGCGGTTCAATAATATAAAGTAATGATTGCTGGATGTTTGTTTTATATTATTTAGTGATAGCGAGCGGATAGAGTTTCTTTTCTATTTAAAGCCTATCAAAGACTATTAAATTTATAAGATTTTAATCTCGTACTATTATACTTAAGATACGCACAGTATATTTTAAGCACTATCGTTACTCAAGTAAAATAAAATGTATTTCATAATTTTATTTATTACGTGGGAACAATGTTCTAAAATTCTGATGCGATTATTAACAGACATATTATCTTTTACAAATGAAATTTGAATAAGAGCAACCGAAGAAAGTATTTTATGCTAGGCTCGTAAATACAATGATATACTATAATATATTAAAATTTGGTATTAAGATACAAACGTTAATGTTAAGTATTATTTATATTTATGTACATATTACATTAGCAAGATTATCTACGATGTTGTTATCCTAAAGACAGGTCCTATTCGCAGGAAAACTCTTCGCAGGATTGATCGCAGTTCTGCTTTCAAATCGAAACAAACTATTTCACAGAGTAAGGGGTAATAACTTGAGACGTGTACCGCAAACTGAAAATTGAATAAATTAAGCGATTAAGTAACATTTAAGGAGTAACGTACCCTATCATCAGGCATTTTGAGAAGTCGTGTCAAAACCAAGAGTAATAATGTGGTCCAAGCTTCACGATGTGCCTCGCTTTGTAGTTTCAGGAAGTAATCCAAAGCTTCCTGGCATACAGAAATCAATCGAACTTGTATAATGTGCCAGTGTTCTCTGCGACCGTCATCGCAATACATTTTAAACAAAATGCGTAATAAACAAGCTAGACTTTGCGTTTCCTGTTTCAAAAGGTTTGGCTTAACGGATCCCTTATATCCAGCCTTCCACAACAAATTCCTTTGCTCGTGATCCGTGTTGAACGCCTTTGCAAATCGATGTGATTGCAAAAGGCACTCCGTAAGTTGAATTAAATGTACGGAATTTATTAGCCTGTACATCCCTTGTTCTTCCCTCTGACTCTCGGTGAGGACACCATTTCCTGTCATATCCGCCGCTGCTAATGCCAAAGTCTCAGCATCTTCTTTTCTCGAAGTAGCAGGATAAAAAACAATATTATCGATTGTTTGAATTAATTCTAATTGTACAGCACTTTTAATCATGAGTCATATTTATTTTGAAAAAAAAATGTATTGTAACATTTGAATATCAATCAAGTTCTCACTTCTGAATTTGGTACTTTGAGAGTGGTTTTTGTAAAGTATATTGAGTGCTTAACCACATTTAAATATTCATTCTCTGCTAAAAACTGGAGGAACAAATGCACGTATCTACGAAATTCATCATTAAGTAATGATTTTAACGTCTTCACGAGATTCCTCTGACCATTTCTATCTCAACCTCTTCACCATTAGTAAGTTCTTCAATTATTGTCGAATTTTAGATTTTGCAAAGAGCTTTTCCAAATTTTTTATGTTTCCTGATTCAGTCCAGTAATTTCCAAACATTTTGCTACAATTATCAGCCAGAATAAATGCAAACAGGCTGCTTTGCAATAGGAACTTGAAACCCTTATACCATTCTCATATTTGTTTATTATTGTTATAAACTGCAAAGTCATCTCGGACAAACAGATCTTCCATTTCAGCAGCAGTTAATCCAAAATAAGGCACAAATTCTGGTCTTTCTAAGAAGTTAGATTAGTAAATATTGTTTGTATCTGGACATAACACCGCTCCCACTTTGAGACACGAATGAATTAGCCCACTCTCCAGATACTTATTATTTTTCAACAAATGAGATGTAATTTCGTTAACTTGATAAGTGGTATAATTTAGAACATCGTCATTTACTTTTGACTCCTTCAATAACTCTTTCATTATCAGTGCATCATAGTTGTCTATCAGTACATAGACAGGTTTATTATAGTAGCATGCAAATCCTTAAGTGCCCTTATTACACCAACTTTAGAAGCATAGTTTTCTCCATTACATTTTAGTACAACCTGCTGATCATCATTTGCGATTCTAATGATACTCTGAAGAGAATGAAGAACACATTTACGCGTGTCACCACCAACCGACTTCATGTCTATATAGAGAACAAGATTTTCTTTACAATTTTCTTCGAAGAAATCACTTTCCTTTCTACTTATTTTTGAATTTTTTTCTTGAAAATTTCTTATTTCCTGATAAGAATTCTTTAACCATATCCATATTAGTTAAAAATTTAAAAAACCTTCTGGGTACCATTACTTTTCTCAAGACTCACAAATCAAAATTATGGTTATTTTTTAACAAATGTTATTTAGTTGGTCTGAACGTCTTTTTTTATTAATTTCATAAACCACGTTAAAATTAAGTTATAATTTTTGAAAGTGTGTTTGAATGTGTCATAAATAGCGGTTCAATAATATAAAGTAATGATTGCTGGATGTTTGTTTTATATTATTTAGTGATAGCGAGCGGATAGAGTTTCTTTTCTATTTAAAGCCTATCAAAGACTATTAAATTTATAAGATTTTAATCTCGTACTATTATACTTAAGATACGCACAGTATATTTTAAGCACTATCGTTACTCAAGTAAAATAAAATGTATTTCATAATTTTATTTATTACGTGGGAACAATGTTCTAAAATTCTGATGCGATTATTAACAGACATATTATCTTTTACAAATGAAATTTGAATAAGAGCAACCGAAGAAAGTATTTTATGCTAGGCTCGTAAATACAATGATATACTATAATATATTAAAATTTGGTATTAAGATACAAACGTTAATGTTAAGTATTATTTATATTTATGTACATATTACATTAGCAAGATTATCTACGATGTTGTTATCCTAAAGACAGGTCCTATTCGCAGGAAAACTCTTCGCAGGATTGATCGCAGTTCTGCTTTCAAATCGAAACAAACTATTTCACAGAGTAAGGGGTAATAACTTGAGACGTGTACCGCAAACTGAAAATTGAATAAATTAAGCGATTAAGTAACATTTAAGGAGTAACGTACCCTATCATCAGGCATTTTGAGAAGTCGTGTCAAAACCAAGAGTAATAATGTGGTCCAAGCTTCACGATGTGCCTCGCTTTGTAGTTTCAGGAAGTAATCCAAAGCTTCCTGGCATACAGAAATCAATCGAACTTGTATAATGTGCCAGTGTTCTCTGCGACCGTCATCGCAATACATTTTAAACAAAATGCGTAATAAACAAGCTAGACTTTGCGTTTCCTGTTTCAAAAGGTTTGGCTTAACGGATCCCTTATATCCAGCCTTCCACAACAAATTCCTTTGCTCGTGATCCGTGTTGAACGCCTTTGCAAATCGATGTGATTGCAAAAGGCACTCCGTAAGTTGAATTAAATGTACGGAATTTATTAGCCTGTACATCCCTTGTTCTTCCCTCTGACTCTCGGTGAGGACACCATTTCCTGTCATATCCGCCGCTGCTAATGCCAAAGTCTCAGCATCTTCTTTTCTCGAAGTAGCAGGATAAAAAACAATATTATCGATTGTTTGAATTAATTCTAATTGTACAGCACTTTTAATCATGAGTCCATTAAAGAGAGAAGCATCGGAATTTGTTTTGCCATCGTAATTAAAACTAGTGCGCTTTAGAATGCCATGTCTTGCACTGATATCGCCGTTTTGTTCGATTACTGGTGACATTTGTATTGCATCAGGTTTCCATGTTAAAAGGGCCGAAGGTATAGTGGAATTGAATATATCCAACATGCACTGGCATGTTTTATCCCACGTGTTTTCATCAAATTTATGCCCGTTGGAATTTACTAAATTTTCTAGGCAATTTGTTCCTGATCTTGCCAACTGTTCGTTTTGTTGTTGCACACACCAGTGTAACTGGGCATATAATTCTTCAAGCAAAAGAGATCCAAGTACATCGAAGTATTGAGTAAACACATCAACGATTGCGTACAGTGCATGATTGCAGGTGGTCGTCATCCATTCTGCCTTTTCTGTATGTTGCTCTGGTAATTTCATGTTGTCGAATATTCGAAACAAGACTTTAAATAAGTCCTTCCACCAGTGAGCATCGAAAGATTCGCCGTATGTTTTCACTATTTCAAAAAGAACAGTGAGTGCTCGCGTTCTAACATCTAATTTGCAACGGTTCACCACGCAGGACAAAGAAAACAACAGAGGGAACCAGCCCCTAACCCAAACACGATCTTTTTCAGCCACGGCCACATCGTTTTCCATTCCGGCATGTTCAGCAAAAAGATGAGGTGCACTGTGAACACTAAAAGCACAAGTACGTACGAGTCTAATCGCTTCCATGCTTGTGTCTGGAAACCGTGCATTACATGCGAATTCAGAGAGGCATTTCACAGCGTCTTGGAACGAATCGATCATAGCGGAGAACTGCTTCTCATACAGTTCGTTAATTACCTTGCCTGTAGTTTGGAAAGCCAATTCGACAATCGATTCTTCTTGATCACTCGCAGCTAAGTGAAACACTGAGAAGATATTTTTCCAGCCTGATTTTATATTATTCGCTTGAGAGTTAACCATTTGTGCCACGCAACGCACGACCATATCTCTGATAGTAGGTGAAATATTTTTCTTCATGATGTGCTCGAAGGGCCTCAGGAAATCTTTCTGGAATCTGAAATTCGCAAACTCGCCTTTCTCTATAAATTTCATGGACAGCTGTCTAAGGCTATCGACAGCGAAAAATGAAATTTCTTCATTCGGGTTACATCCCACTGTGTTGAAGTGTTCCCCGAGAACTTGCCAAATTCTTGACCACTGCAGACGAATTCTGCCCATGTTGTAATATGAAATTTCTACGATCTTCTGCAAGGAAAACATTCTTGGGTGGCCGCTATACGCAAGTTCATCTAACGATACTTGGCACAAAGCTTTAACGAAATCAACGATGGCATCTCCGTCGAGTCTAGTCGAACCTGTGAATATTCTATCAACTGCAACGACCACACTCTGTGAACTAGTCTGGCCAATGTGTTCTTTAGAACTGGGATCAGGTGGCTTATGCCCAGATCCAGCCAAAAATTGAGGCCTCACACCTGTTCCAATTAACTGAGCCAGTTCCAACTGTGAAATACATTTTAAAATATCCAACCAACTACTGCCCAAATAATTCCCATCGGTATGAGCGACCATGATTAAAGTTTTAATAGTATCGATGTTTTTAGCTTTCATGTCCATAATAGGCGAGTTCGCTGTTAGTAAAGTAAATCTTGCAAGTGCTTGCACATACGCATCTCTTTCCAAGGACATGTGAAAGATGCAAGCTATTCGAATGGCACATCGAATACCATCTAAACATAGCGAGGCCACCTCAGGATCATCACAATCTTGCAAACCAACACTGAAGGCAGCTAGAAATGGAGTCCAAGCCATTTTAAACATGGGCCGCACGTGCTCTAAGTGTTTCGCAGTCGTGAATGGAGCCTGAACATGCGAAACAGACTCCATTAAATTCTTCGCTGCAGTCGAAATTACTTCCATTTCCATGTTCCATAGGATTTTCCTTCGTTTCTCGCTGTTGATCTGATGTTTGCCAGGCTTGTTTACAACCGACTTCATTTTTATTTCGTGCCCTGCAATTTCGTCGTAAATCTGCGAAAGGTAATCCTCTGGAACGTCCTTGCTTTCAGTATTTCCACGATTTAATTTAATGTATTGCTCTTTGGTCATCTTATGTTTGACCTGAGGCGAGTGAAGATCCGTTGTTAGCATTATTATTGAAAAGCCTAAAACGTATGCGGTGTCGGCGCTTGCAAATAATCCATTGTTCGGGTTACACTCGCAGTATCTACTCGCAAATTTCTCCATTAATCTGGAAGCAAAAGTATTTGTTTAGAAACGGAGAGAGATTTTGGAGGGGCTTTTTTATTTACCTGTCAATTTTCTGTGCTTCTCCTGGTAAACGGAAACCATCCAAAAAATGACGAAGTGCAGCTACTATGTCCATATTAGCAAAATCAATGAGGTCCACGTAAGAGTACATCACTTCCTTGCAAAAGTCATCACTGTCGCCCAAGAAATCACCGATGAAGGTTTTATCAAGACGTTCATCAGTATGTAACCACTTGGCTATTTCTGAATGAGTCCTTCCAAGTAATCCTTGATCTTGCAAGTATGCTATTCCTCTTTTGGGTTTTCTGTTGAACATATCAATTCCTGCTTCCCATATCTATAAATCCATAAGAAAATTAATTATAACAACAGTTAGCATTTTAGTACTTACCTCCTTTTGTTGTTTTAATACTTCCAATTGTTCTGGTGAATCTAAAACTTCTTTATTTCCGGCAGAACTATCACTTGAATGTAAACTCGTACTAGATCCACCGTGTGATTTAAGAGAGGTTATATCCGACTCCCTTGTGTTTACTTGTTCGCCAACTGTAGACTGCAAATTTGGATTCACATATAAATCCTTGCTCCATTCGACCATGCACTTCAGAATAGAGACGAGGCATTCGAGGCCACGAATCCTCATCGATTTCTCCTGGTTTGGAGATGCACCGAGCTCTAAAGCGTGCCTTCCTTGAGCTATCTTCGATAAATCATTGACCAGGCGCTCAAACAAATTAGCAGCTGATAAATCGCAGTCATAATTGACATAAATATCAACTATGCTCTGCGCATCACCGCATATTCTCGTCAGGGCCTGAATCACCATCCATTTGTGCTCGAACGATGAACTCGATGTTTCCAGTATGTTCAGAAATATGTCCTTAAAAAATACTTCTATCTGCATTTTTAAGTGCATCTTAAAATTCGATAACAAAGCGAGAAATATTGCCAGTGACAATTCGAAAACTTCCGGAATCGAACTGACCCCGTTCTTCGACAGGGCTACGCACAGATATTGTTTTATTGCTGTTATAAACATTTCATTCGATCGAAAGACAGGCCCCGCGTTTTGCAGTATTGATAGAAGCAAGTGAAGGGAAAGGATTTTCGATCTGAGCTCATGTGATTTAGGATCAGGCGTGCCTTCAGGAAGGGGTTTCATGGATAGCTTACATAACGCCCTGAATACTAGAAAAGCATCCTTTTGTAGAATGTGGGTGAACTTTGCAGTAACGGTGGTATCATTTTCGCTGTTCGTTTCGACACTTTCCTGAGAAGGTATTCTGAAAATAAATAAATAAAGTAAACTGACGTATAATTCAATAGAAAATTTATATTACCTCGTAATCGGATGTACATTCGAATCTCGATGTCCATTTTCCTCCACATTCAAATGTTTAGAACTGTTAATAACGTTATCTAGTAAATTATCTATTATTTCGTGCACGACATCATAACTATAAGTGTCTACTTGTTCGCTCTTTGTTTCATCAACGGTTCCCTCATCACTTTTTTCGTTCTCATTGTGTGAGTCTTCCTCTGTGTCATTTTTAATGTCGTTCATAAACTGTATTTTCTGATATTCTGTTTGTATTTCTGATTCGAGAGCTTGATTTTCCATGCGCATGAAGATCACGTTTAACATTTGTGTTAACGTTGCTCGAGCTGTGGTTTGATTAATGAGGTTCTTGCTTGCTAGGAAAATGTTATAACATGTTCTCACAGCTAACAAAACAGTTCCTTCGTGCACTTCCACATGCTGGCTTGTTACTACAGTTAATAACGCTTTTATTATCTGCAACTGGACCCCTACAAAGATTCAAATATTTTTGTACATGTTTACACATCCGAATGTCTTTTACCTTCATCTGTTTGAGGTCCGGAAAAGCAAGCACAAATCGTTTCAACTATTCTATCGATTAATAATTTCCCCGGAGTTGTAGAATCAGGTACGTTGGCGGTTAAGTGGCCGTAAGCAATCAGCTTCTGCAGACAATCTAAGGCGGTTACTACAATGCGCGCAGACTTGCTCTGGCATGCTAGTTCGAACGGAAGAAAATACTTCTCCGTAGTTATTACGTTTGCATCACCACTTTTCGGTGCAGGTAATGCATCCGATATCTTCTCTTTTTGTTCAACATTTGATAATTCCTTTTTAATTTCATCTGAAACAAAACACGTGCGCTTTTTTTATTTACACTAAGTACACAAAGCAGGCGGTACTTCATGAAAACAAACCTGACATTACGTACATAAATACTTATAGGGAAGATATGCAATGCAAATATATTAAATCCTCACCAACGAAGTGTGTGTTATAGATAAAGATAGGATTATGACATTTTGATATGACTTTCTAGGTGATAAGATTGTAATGATCCTACATGCATTCCCAATCGAATGCTTTACTTTCTATTCACTGACTCTGGCTAAATATGGCTTCTATTTTTGCTTGTTTTGCACGAACATCAATCATTTTCAATTTATATTATTACTTTTTGATGGTTTATAGTTTATGTTAGAATTTGGTCTTAATAAAGTTCCAATTTATATGAAAATAGTTCACCGATATTATTATACCAAAAATTTCAGAATTTGTGGGAGAAAGTGGTACCAAATGTTTTATTTACTGGGGGAATCACAGAACGATCAACCTATGACTTCCATAAAGAATTCAAATAATAAAAAAATGAAGAGGTTGTACTGTGAGCAATTAAAAAAAAAGTACTGCACCTCTTTCAATAATATCTATCATCCAGAAATTTTCTATTAATTCAAATGAAATGCAACAGTACTAATTATTTTATAAATTCCATTCGTTAAGCGCAATTTGTATGCAATATTTTTTAATTAAAAATAAATTTCACCTGCATTCGTTCAATATTAAGAAAGTAGAACGCACATTTCAAATAAATTCATTATTTTAAGTGTAATAATGGAAAGTTTAATTATTTTTTCTGGTTCATTTACTTTATTGTTTTAAATTTTTGAAAACAGTTTTAGTTTAAAAAGAAAACAAATTATGATGAAAATAAATTACATTCGTTTCAGACTTGCGTTTAAGCAACTTTAATACAAAAGAGGAAAGAAAATGTTTAACATATTTTAAAAGTAAATGTTTATGGATTGATAAACCTTCAAAATACCAAACAAAATTTAATAAACTTATAACAACCAGCTTATCTCAAACACCTTCATGCATAAGTAACTTGAAACTTTCATTGTTGTCTGCAGTTCAAAAGTATTCAATTTCCAATAAGTTTTGTTTATATACTAATATATAAATAATTCTTTCTGTGTAAAATTAATTAAATAAGTCAGAGCAAATCCTTTACTTATTTGATTCTTATCCTTTTGCATTGGAACTAGGTTTATCGCAATATACAGACAAACATACGGAAAATTTACTTTGAAGCATCTACTACATTTATGTCCATTGTGAGTGAATAAGGACTCAAATGTTGCTTGGGACTTGTACTATCTTTTTTAGTTTGTGTGATTTGCAACTAATTTAATACTTATCCACCTATAAACTACGAAAAGCAGGACACAGGACAAATATACATTCAGTTGATGAATTCATTAGTAAACGGTGATAATAAATTATGTACATAAGCTACAGCTATACTAACTGAAATCAGCAAATAAAATTGCCAAAGACAAATTACATTTTCGTATTGAATTACTTAAATGTTATTAATAATTTTCTGTGCTTACCAAGAACAGCTTCACAAGTCTTCTTCAACTGCGAATGGTGGGACCTCTTAATTTCCTTATCGTTTAAAATTTTCTCCAAAGCTCTTAGAATAAACATTTCCTTTGTTTTTGAGTTTGGATGCATCGTTAACTGTACTTGATGGATTTAACGGAGCCCCTTCGAAGACTTTGAAGGCACCATAGTTCGTGTGACGTGTGATAACTTAGAAGCCAGTTAACATACTTAATCACTTCACAACGTTAAAAAAGATACGCCGGCGGTTTCAAACAATCACGCTACATTTACGTCTTTTGGATTTTCAGTTTATTTTCATAGTGTTATTACGACAAACGCACATATCGAAAATCTGGTGCACCAACAATACGGCTGTCAAATGGACGTCATTGACAACGAATGTAATAATGACACTCAATGCTGCCAACAACTAAAATATAATATTTTCGCGAATTATTACAATAAATAAATAAAGCGTTTATTTAACGAATTTTATACATAGAAATTATTACGTTTCACTTAATTATTAAATCAAAATTGTTATTAACATTTTTTTATTAGTTTATTTGAGCCATGTTGCCAAATCTCTCGGTGTTTTCAGGTTATATTAATAAAACAACATAAACTGCAATTATTATTAATAATACATATTCAATTAGATGTAGTGAAAGTATAATTAATTATATTTAACTGGAATAGTCTTTGTAAATTAGAGGTGCGTCTTGAAATATTTCAAATAATACGGCGTGGCAACGTTGTTGTAACGTATGTTGACATACGCATTGTTCGTCGATGAGATTTTAAATAATAAGTAATTAATAGTACATCCCCGAGTTCACTAAAATGTGGAACAAAATGGATCCGCCACCTCCGTATCCAGGCACAGCTCATCACGCGCCTGGTAAAGCAAGTTTTTAAAACTTAGGTTAATGTAAACAAATTAATTTTTTCCGTAGGAGTACAACAGTTTTACAGTTATCAACCGAGTGCTCCAAGTGCACATTTAAATCAAAATTACACTCCGTTAAATCAGACATTCGTACCCACGTATGGTACAAGCACGACAACTATAATAGTACCGCCTGATGTCATCGTCGTTGGGGCTTGCCCTGCCTGCAGAGTGGGAATCGTCGAGGACGAATTCACTTGTACGGGTATAATGTGTGCCCTTCTTTTCTTTCCACTGGGTATCCTCTGCTGTCTTGCTGATAAGACGAAAAGATGTTCAAATTGCGGGGCTTGTTTTAACTAGAGCACTAAGGAAGAGATTATTACTTATTTTTGTAGAGTAATTACTATTAATTCTCATATCTTTTTAAATCCTTTATCTGGCTGGTCGCATTCTCAGTTACGACTTCCCAAATTAACAAAAGACAAAGTCTCGTTGGTTACGTTTTTTGTTCAGTCAGAATTGTTTTCCTATTCCAAAGAGGGAGCCACATTAGAGTGATCTGTTACTATTTTCAGTAACTTCAGAGAAGTGATTGGTACAAACTACAGCATAATCACATTTATGATTCATTATTCAAATACACACAAAATATGAAAAATTCAAATTAAAATCAGATATCAAACGTGGTAACTATGGCAACAAAGAAAATTTAATGCAAATTAATTTGTATAGAGGGAACCACACTAATGAAAATTGCAGCCGGTCAGATAAATGGCTGATCCTTTTTGGCCATATTAACTTTTAATCGAAGGTGTATTTCTCGGGTAGTCACTAGTGCACACTTTTTCGCAAAATTTGGGTTACTACAGCCAAAAATCTCCACGTGTTTTGTGTCAATATGAATAAGTATGAACTGTAATGATATGTTTATTGGAGAAATTAGGCTGCACTGAAACAAATTTTGCGAAAAAGTACACACTAATGGCCCCCCAGTGGAGAATAACAAGCACACTCTTAGTTACAGAACTCTCTAACGTCTCTGATATTATTTCGGTGGATTTATTCTTGTTTGGAACTCGTTAAGGAGTTTTAAAATACTTTAAAAGTAAGTGCAATTTATACGAATGGTTTTTAATTTAGTGATAGTACTTGTAATATCTAAAAGAAAATGAATGTAAGGGCATATAATGGTAGAAGATATTTTAGAAGTAGAAATTCCAATATTTTTTAATTAATTTTATATTTAAACAAAAAATGTACTTTAATGACTTGCTCCCACTATTTCGTGGGTGTAAATGTTAGAAAAATATATTAGCAAAAAGTCTATAAATATTTTAGTAGTAGACAGTCCGCATTTTGGTAATTGAAGTATAAAATAAATAAATAAATGTGGAGGTTTGAAATTCAAGAACTTAGCGATAGGATTACTATTTTTTTTATAAACTTGTTTAAACATTATCAGTTATAATTGATAGTGTATAAGAAAGTTTGTAGCCAAGATTCTTATCAACAAGTGATGTTTAATCATTATATCAAACTGATTATACTTTCAATAATATGTTTCATGTTTTTAAGAAATTATTTGTGTGGTACAGTTGAAGTAAATGTTTGTTCTTTTTAATAAATTCCAGTTTGTTTTAGTGTTGTGTTAAGACTATTTACTTATTATGTTTATAACTGTTTAATAAAGTTTAAATTTCTTACAATTAATTTTTTTAAAAGTCATTGGTTTGCTCCAATAACCCTACTCTTACCAAAAAAGTACCCTGAGTCAGAAAAATTGAACCTTTACATATAAAATAATTCTGATACAAAATCAATTATAATTAGAAATAATTAAAAATTAAACTCCGCCCACGATATTTTTTATATCCGTAGATATAATAATATAATATTAAGCTAAGCTGCCATCTTCGGTGCACAACACATTACAATTAAAAGCTCTTCATAAAATCTAACAATCAACTAATCATACTCATAATTTACAAAAAATATAATTAAATGAATAAAAATAATAACAAAGACAATAATATGTAATTATCTAAAACTAGACCGCCAAAAAACAACCTACGAATAAGAGTAAATCAAATAATGTGGAAGTAACCTACAGGTTAGAGCAGATCACACCCACGCACCACAAGTTAAGAGCACTTCAGGAGATTTATCTCGGAGAATCTACTCCTTATCATATATCCAGTGCAAATGCGTTTAACTGTCTCTAACACTCCCTTATTTTTAATTTAGGTTGCGACATTTTGCGGCTGATTTTTGATCTATCAAAAACAACATATTGCAGACAATTTTAAATTACATTAAAAAAAAAGAAATTCGTATATTTCAAAATATGGACCGTCGAAAAACAACCTACAAATTAGGGTAAATCAAATAATACGGAATTAGGAATTGGTCCATTATCTGAATTCATTAAATAATTTTTATTTTATAAAAATACTTTCGTAAGCATTTAATTCCCTGTTATTTGATACCTCCTTAATGAGTTTTCAATTATCCTTAATAATACTGCGTCCAGTATTGTAAATATGTTGGGCAACACTTGATTTCTCAAACCTATTATACCGGTAGTGACTTAAATGTTCCTTAAAGCGTGTTAATATATTTCTTTTTGTTTGTCCAATATATTTATTAGCACATTTATTACATTTAATTTCATAAATTCCAGATTTCTGCTCAACTTCAACTTTATCTTTCGGGTTTCCCAGTAAATTCTTTATGGTGTAGTTAGTGGAAAAACCTAATTGTAAGTTTTGCGTTTTAAAAATAATTTAAACCTTTTGTGCAAACCGCATCGAAAGGCATTTTAACAAATTTACAAAAAGATCTAAGCTTGACCTATCTTTATCTACATTATTAATTGTGAGTGGTTCCCACAAATAAGTTAGTGTTTCAGGTATGGACACACTGGATTCTTCGAGATAAATTTCCTTAAGCGCTTTTAACTTGTGGTGAGTGGGTGCGATCTGCTCTAATCTGTATGTTGTTTCTTGACATATTATCTACTTTTAAATAGTTACATATTTTCTTTCTGTTATTATTTTTATTTATTAATTATATTTTTTTTATAAATTATGTATATGATTAGTTGGTTGTTAGATTTTATGAAGTGCTTTTAACTTGACAGTGTGAGTACTGAACTTGGCTGCCGAAATACATATCTACGGATATAAGAATTATTGTGGGCGGAGATTTTTAATTGTACAAAGTATACAAAACGTGTCACGACCTTATTGTCAGACACTTCGACTTCTCGAATTTTTGCCATCGCTGACTTATATGCATTAATCTCGATTTGTATTTCCAAATATAAAATAGTCCATATTTTAAAATAACAAAAAATAATTCTGTTCGTAATTAGATGTTAAATATGAAATCCAAACAGGACTCATACGAATTTAATTAGGAAACATCGTTACGTGAACTGCAAAATATAAATTTCTTAAAAGAAAAACGCCTAACACGTTGAAATAAAATATATTTCTAAAAATTAATAATAAATCTACAAATATTTTTTTAACATAAATAATAATTATCATATCCTAAAACTAAAAAGAAATCCGAATTTCCGGAACGAACTATTTTAATAAGTCTTCAAATCTACCACCTTCCTCATGTGAACAATAACTTAAAACTTAAATGAAATAGAAAAGTACTCTATTCAACTGTAAAACTCGCATCATACTGAAATTAGACTTCGGATTGCGGTACACCTCTCCACTCCAGCGTAGATGAACATTAACCATGGGACGATGTGACAATAGGCGCTTGATACTTACTGTATAAATAAGTTTTTGTTGATATTTTTTTACTATTTATTCTTTTCGCCCTTTTGTCTCATTCTTACTTGTATTAAAAACTTATTCGTTCTCACTCTGGTTGTATTCCATTCCTACACCGTGTGAATAATCGAACTCGGCTTTGGTATATCTTTCTGAACGTACCCAGTTTAATAAACAGCGCCACCTAGTGTTAGGTTTGTTAGGTTTAGCGAATTTTTGTATATTGGGTGACATTTCATTATTATTTAAATTTAAAGTGTTTATTACTTAGTATTTATATTAATATGTATAAAGACCAGTTTCATAATAAAATTTAAAGGATATTTAAAATTTAAAGTCATTTTCAATTGTTGAAAACACATTTGTTTACACATCAAAATATGACTCTAATTTTAAAGTGTCCTTAAATTATGAAACTGGCACGTAGAAAAGTTAAAAATATTTACATGCAATCCATTTCATACATATTTGAACTTTGCACTAATTTTATTATTGGGAATATTGGGCGATTTCATTGATAAACTGGTAATTTTAACTTTTGAATAGTTGGCAACGCTGGTACCTCCTCTAACCTAAGTTGAATTTGAAATTTGTTTAGTTTAGTTGTCAATGTCATTACTTGTTTGATTGAAAATCGTTTTAAATTTAACACTAAACAGCAAGTTTCCATCTGAGGGTATTTACATTTTAATTGATATTTTTACCTTAGTATTAGACTTGCCAAATTGTAATCTAAGTTGTGTACCTAGAATGGAATAGCTAAATATAAAGAAGGGTCGAATGAAACCTTCAACATGTAATTATTATATTTGCTAATTGTAATGCCTTTTTTAGATGATTCAAAGGACTGACAATATAAGGAAGAACAAATACGTGTCTTGCATCAAAATAAATGGTGTTCCTATACTTCCACCCTTGGTAAGAAACTGCAGTTTTATTTATGAAAAGGTTTTCTTTTGACTTGTCATTTTCAGATAACACCAGAGAAACAAAAAGCTCTACTTCGATATAAACAGCAGGCGATGAAACTAGAAAAGCGCTTGAAAAGGGAGCAAGAACTTAGAACTTACATTAAACAATATTACCTGCCAGAACTTACGGATGACAACAATGCTACTTCAACTCATATTATAAATACGTTAGAGCAGCAGTTATCTTTTGGTGATTTGAGAGCTAGCGAAAATATTGACGACAACGACGTGCCTTGTGTTAAGCCGAGAAGCAAATCTTCCAAATTAAGTTGCGACTTACAAGTTTCGCAGTATATTAATAATGAGTTTGCCTTACTGAAGCATTCTAGTAGCGACTGTGATACCTTACGTGCTAATTCAGTCATAATTAATTTGGCTGAGGATTACATAGAGAAAGACGATGCAAAAGTTAACGAGTCAAATACTAGTTCTTCCAAAGAAAGTAGCCCAAAGGCTCATTTAATTCGCAGCAATTCATTTACAATAGAATCGCCGAGTCCAATTTTACTAGAACGCTTAAATAAAGATTTTAGTGTTCAACGTACCGAAATACAGGACGTATCAAACGATAGTAGTAACGTACTGCTTGAAACCGAGAGATCTTTGTGTGATAATGATGGATACATCACCTGTGGTAGCAACTGTTGCTTAAATTTTGCTAAAGGCGAAAGTGTGGAAGAAAAACCATTGAGAAATAGCGAAGCGAATGAATATTTTCATGAGTCAGTTGCTTCCTTTACAGACTTATCAGAAATTGGTCCAGATTCGCCAGGGAAAAATGTGTCAAATGCATTAGAATCTAGTAATAGTGATTTTAATGTTTTAAGCAGTGACTTTCGATTTAAAGAATTCATCAGTAATAATATCCCTCATTCTAATAGTACTATATCTGAAGAAAATGGTGAAAAAGAAAATGCATCCTGTGATAAAGAAAGTGTTCATGATGTAAATATGAGCAACAATGAGAAAATGGCGAATGAAAGCAAAGAATCTTCGTTTGTAGAAACAGACATGGAACTGAAACTGAAGCTTATATTGGATAATATTTTACAGACACATTCAAAGGAAATTTTGGAGCTGCTGCAAACGCAACAACACGAGCAAGAATTACGTTTGGATAAGTACCAGACTATAAGACAAGCCTTACTAGACGAATCAGTTTCTCCTTTAAAATGTGATGAAACTAATTTACCTTATTCTCAGGGCAGTAAAACGCAAAGTTTTTTCATAAGAGAAACTACATGTGATAATGAAAGTAATTCACAGAACAAGTAACAAATTTCTTTTACCATAACTCTGTTTCTTTTTAGATAATTCTTCCACTGTTGACACTGTTAATCCCTCTTGTGTTACAAGTGATAAAACCAAGAAGGAACATGTAAATATTACAGCCAAACAGGTGGGTATAAGGAAATTTTATAATTTTTTTCTTTTCTGAAACAGATATGTTTAGGAATGGGCGGCTGCTGTAATAGGTGCAAGAGTTAAAGGTTATTTAACAAGAAGACTTTTACGCACAGATCGAGTTCAGGGTTTAATACAAACTATAAAAGACACATTAATTTGTGCTGTACAACTTCACACAGAGACTACAGAGGAAATTAACGAATCGGATGTTGAATTACATCGTCGTCTAATACAACAAGTAAATATATTCTCATGTTTTTTTTTTTATTCAATAAGTTATCAGTTGAAGTTTATGAAGGTAAATCAATGTTGTCTTACAGGTGTCTGCTGCTTGCTATGCTTTTCATGATGTTTTCTTTTCATTATCAACAAAGGAGAAAATGGCTATTATAAATATGGACAGGCAAAAACAAAAGGAAAAGTTTTTACGTGGAACGAACACCAGAACATCTGATAAAAACAAACCTCAAAGTGCTAGAAAATTTTCAAATCATAAATAACAACTACTAATAATGAACAATATCAAAATAATTGACACATGCATGTTTGCAAATGTATTTAAGACAAGGATTATAAGCATTTGTATTTTCACAAACTTTATTAGACATTGTAAAGTGCCTTTAACAAGATTGCCTTCTCTTATGTTATGTTATTGAACGTTAAATGTAAGATTACTAAGGACTTGTATATTGTACTAACATTCTTATGGCCATTATTATCATTATATTAAATAAATTTTTTGTATATTGTTTCAGATTTTCTCCCCTAAGATACCTCCAGACTTGTACGCCTGAATAATTTGCTAATTCACTAATAATTCAGAAATTAAATTTTATATATTACTTATTTTTCTTTAGAATAAAAGAAAAAAAATTATTAGTTTGAACGTTGAAGCCACTTTTTTAAAATGCTTTATTTTTACGTATTTAACATTCATTCATGTTGCAGATTTCGATAATGAAGTCGACAGCCCTACGATAGATGGAGACTCAATTAAGGCACTGGATCAACCAATCAGTACAGCAGGATCTAGGGCAGTGGCTTGATATTTGACGGAAGTTACCACTTTGTTGTAAGTCAGTTTCTGCAAAATGGCGGTTTGTTGACATCCAATGGCTGCGTTCCGCCAGATGTAGCGTTTACATTCCGTTTACGTAGCGAAGCGCTAATTTCTAGCGTATGTTGTTAATTGTGAACTAGCTGAACGGGTTTTTCGTTTTGTATAAAGTTAATTCTTAATTAATTCTTAATTAATTCGATTTCATAATTGATGACTAATAAGAACTAATGAAGAATTAAAATTAATGTCACTTTTAACCTGTACAAATTGGAACCTTAATATAAATAACTGTGTTATTACAAAAAAGGAGAATTGATTTCAAAAGTTACTGCAACATCATCAGTTGGCAATCATATGCTCAGACATAACCTAAAACAACAACGCTACAGCTAGCGCTAACGACGTAGCTTTTTTAAAAAGCGATTTAAAATATAGCGGCCGCTAGGTTTAGCGCTCTTTTTTAGCGGAAGTTTAGCTTCCGGCTCGAACACATATATGACGTCACGCTACATGGCGCACACAAAGGGCTACGTGGCGCACACGAAGGGTTACGTAGCGCACACGAAGGGCTACGTAGCGCACACGAAGGGCTACGTAGCCTTCTACCAGGCTAAACGCAGGCATTGTTGTGAAATAATTGTCGAATTTTGTGATTGTATCTGAACGTAGAACGAATTTATGTATTTAATAATTCATTGCTTTACTTTCAAAACCTAAGTTCATTTTTTCGAAAAATGAAGTTCTTCACACACTTTAGATCCAATAAAGCCTAACATCAATTTATGAAAGCCTATCATTAGGTTTTAATAGTGATTTTTTCAGACAAGTACGGTTTTATACCAGGCTAAATTAAGAAGTCTATTATTTCCTAAGTTTTTAAAACCTCATGTTTGTAAAAATATACTTAGGAGGTTTTGAAAGTAAGGTGACGAACTGCGATTAGTAATATATACAGTCGCTTACAGAACATCGTATCCATCTCTTTCAAAACTATGAACGTCGAATGCATCCAAATCTGACTTCTTAAAAGTGAATTCGGGACGTCGTATATTTAGTTACCACTTTGGACCAGAAACTACTATTAGTATGACTCCCTCCTGTTTATTCTTTACTCGTAGAAAAATCAGGACTTCTCTAAAAAGTCCGGTGTTTTGGATTTTAGAAATAAAACACAAGTAAAAGTTAACGTATGTAATTTATTTACTAATTTAAAAATTTGGAAATGTAAAAATCTGTTGCGGGTCGGTTTTGATGCCAATGGATTCTATGAGTATCCTCTGGACAGCTGTTTCGGCTCTACTTGGGCCTCGTCAGTAGGAGAGCCGCTCGAGAACTTCACTGCAATGTTACCTTTGCGATCAAAACCGATTTGCAACAAATGTTTTTAAAATTCTTATGTAATTTTTTGACGAATAACAGAAAAATTAGCAAACTAACATAAAGTATGCTTATATGTAGGTACACATATTTGTTATCAGCGTAACTCAAGGAATCGATATCGTAAAAATATGTAGGCTATTCCATAAAAAATATATTTACTGTTCACTCGGTATACGTATATAAAACGCTCCTGCAAAACTGGTAGCGCGAGCGAATCTACGTAAAAATCCATATTTTTAAATTTTTTGTGTTATAAATAAAATAATAAAGAGGAGTTTACATTAAATAAAAGTAATTTTAGCGTCAACAAACTTTTAGACAATTCTCATTTGTTATAAAAAAAATAAGTCCTTAAATTAATTAAAAATATTTCTCAGACAAATCACACTTTTTTAAATTTTATTCATTTCGGATTTGTATAATATTTGAATTCAAGATTCGTTTATTTAAAAATTTTTCCTGCCACCTAAGGGAATTGAATAAAATACTTTGTTTACTTCGAAATCAAAACATGTAGAGAGTAGGCTCAGGAATCTTACTTGTGCACGCATTCTTTGACAAAAACGCGCCTCTTACGTTTTTTACGCAGAAAAATACAAAAACTGATTGGTTTTTGGTTCCAGCAAAAACACTCGGTAGGCTTTGGCATCGCTCATCGGGCCACTTTCTGCTTTAAGTGCGAGGTGTTAAGGTGTAATTAACTTTTGTTTTATAAAGTGATTATTTGCGCAGTTAATTAAGTAATTAGGTAAGAATATTTAATATTTTGATGATGAGTTACAGATCAATTTTAGATGCATCCTTATACTTATACTATGTTTATTACACTAAACATAAACATTAAAACATTTGTGCCACAAAAGTTGAACCAAGAATTCAGTTTGTACAGGGGGTGGCCCAACGATGCCTATTTCTTCTGTGAGGCCTATGTTTATTTTTCTCCTCCAGTTATGAAACATCTTTTATAGCAAATTATGACAATAATTTTTTTTCAGTGATGCATACGTTTAGTGAAAGTGTTTGGTGATTTCTCTGTCTAATACTGTGTAGCAGGGTGGGAATCAAGAAATAGATCTGTACGCTGCGAATCACGGTAGGGTAAGTATCAATTTTCTTTTGTTTCATTTAGTTTTCTTGTTGAAAATCTTCTAAACAAATTTCCTGGACAGATTTTATAGAAGTTGCTGTGTATTAAAACAAAAAAAAAATATTAATGTACCGTGAATTTCGTGTTCCATGCGCTATATAAAATTTTCCTGGAAAATATTTACAATTAAATTACAAATTTTTCAAGTCAAATTTGATTTCTTTTTAGTTCCACTTCAGCTTCCAGGAGGGATGCAGGCCGGTGAGTGCTTATTTTTTTCTCGCGTACAACATTAAATAACTTCATTAATTCGTGGGGGGGGGATGTTATGATAAAAATGGGAGTTACTTTGAAAGTAAAGTTTTTGTTAATTTGGCAGCAAAGAAAGTGAACTAAATAGCTGTAGGTACATTAAAACAAAAATTATTTTTTAAAAACGATTCAAATACAATGCGATCGGTAATGATTGTCCGTTCTGCTACTTTAATTTATAGTTGCCTACTATAACATCCCACTTTCTAATAATGGAGGTCTGCATTAGATCAGGTTTATTTTAAATTACCAAATATGTAAAGCCTGATTCATTGAAAATAACGTTGTGTAGTAACAAATAAATAAACAAAAATAAAAACTAGCGCTAGCGAATGCCAATGAACAATTACAATTAAGAACTCCCCAGGTTCTAATTTCAGGTTATAAAGTTGACGTAACTTAGATCTAAAATTGATACAATCCTTCTTAGAAAGTAGTTTTTTCTTCAGTCAGATAGTCATATATCTACTTTTACTGTACAGGGTGGGCTAAATTCGATACCTCTAATAGGAATCTTCTATTTTTAGAAGAATTAGACGAAAACTGACCTCGGCTTCTAGAGCTCGATTTTTAAGACAAAGTCAAAAGTGAAGACCCCATTTCGATATCTTGTACCGCTTAGGAGCTACAGAGTGTTTTTCAAAATTCTGCGATTTTTGAATACCTTTATAACTTTTTTGTTTATGAAAATTTTTGATTTTTGTAAAAATTTCTCTGAGGCACTTTTTCATGCAGAATTCATTGCTTCAAATTATTTTTTTCTAGAGTGCTCAATATTTGAGATATAAATAAGAACTTTTATTTAGAAACCGTAGAATTTTGAAAAACACCCTGTAGTTCCTAAGCGGTACAAGATATCGAAATGCGGTCTTCATCATTAATTTTGTCTTAAAAATCGAGCTCCAGAAGCCCAGGTCAGTTTTTGTCTAACTCTTCTAAATATAGGTATTTCTTATTAAAAGTGTCGAATTTGGCCCACCTGTAACATCGACAGCTTCTTCAGGAAAAATAAAAATGGTTGAAGTAAACCAAAAATAGAGAAAAGAATATAAATTCTTTATTGTATTTAGGTATACATGTAAATATATGCATTATTTTTTATAACTTGTATGTAATTTATGAAATACTATTTGTTAGCTAAAATTAGCAGAACATGTTTCATTCTTGTTAGCTTATATTTTATTAAGAATTATGATAAAATATTAAAACATGAAAAATCTTTCCTTGCTCTGCTTTTAGCTTCCTTTCTCGAGGATCTTATCTTCAAAAAGCTTTCAATATACAAGGAAACGTAGATATCTGAACCGTTTTTAAAAGCTATTCGAAGGAGTTTATTTGATTGATAAATTTTAAGAAATAAAAAAAGTGAAATCTCAAATACAGGGTGACTGATAATTTTTCCGCAAAATAAAAAAAAAAAACGCGTAAGAGAATGGATGTCACAGATTACGGAAAAATGGTATAAAAATTCTAAACAGTTTATAATTGATTAAAAAATTACCCAAAGTCAAGCTGCGGGACTGTGTACGAAACACGTTCTGAGAGCGACAGTATAAAAGAAGACTATAAAGTTTTTTTTTTATTTATTGATTACTCGCTTGACCACAATGCGACCTTGACACACATCTCAATTAGTTTTATTACACGTTTAACAGCTGGGAAAGTAAGTCTGAGTTGTTTCTTTTACGCGACGTAATTATTAGTAATTTCTAAAGTAACTGGAATTGTATATGAAATAAAAATAACAAATTCGTAAATAATTCTTTGTTAATTCTTGCGGATTATTTAATAGATTATTTTAATAGATTTATTTTTATTATTTACAAAAAAATCGCAAGGATTTAAATTTGATGAACGCGGGAGTCAATGCACTCCTCGTAACGTCCGAGGGCGCACGATTTGCGCTATGTATTGTTTGTTTTCTGTTTATATTTGTTAAACAGAGTTAACGCTCAGTGAATCTGTCCAGCTCCTCCCAGTTTCACGTGCTTCAGCTGTCGCCATTGAAGATATAATACAATCTTTGATCAAAAGGCGTACGTGAACACGGGCCACAGATTACGAGAAAATGTAAATTGTTGAGGTTGTTTGGAAAATGTGAACGATTTATTAGACCTGAGATTCATCGCCGACAATTTTTTTTGTTTATTAGGCTATATAAACTAAACTATGTACAGCTGCTTTGAACGCCCTTGGTGATAAGCGTAGTTTTTAATCTAATTGAGTACGTGAGTGAACGAACAGATTACGGAATCATGTTTATGAGTTTAATTTAAAGTCGAAGAAATTATTCACAGTGAAAAGAATGCTTACGGTGGAACAATTCACAACCAGTGCGCCAAAAACGCAGGACAGAGAGTTGCAAACGGGCCTTGAATTTGTTAAACTTTTAATAGATTTGCGTTAATAATAATTCGTCACACACAAAATGAAATTATAATAAACAGATTACGAAGGTATTTACTGTTGTCAAAAAATGTTTACATGTGGAATAATTTGTTTAATGTAGTTCATGTTTCACGGCGTTGGTCATTGACCTAAAAACGGAGTTGACGTGAAATTCCATTTAAAGGTCAAGTTCAAGATCGATGTCATGCCGCATGCCTATCATACAACTTTTTGAGTGCATTTATTTCGTTCATTTGCTCCTATAATTTTTAACTAGAGGCGCATCGTCGTTTTGAGGCTAATTTTTGATTAATTATTTCTCGAAAACTAAAGAAGAAAGAGTTTTTAAAATATTTTTTCCAATACTCTCGGACATCGCTTTTTATCGTGGTGTTTCTTTGGCGGAACAATCGTCAGTCACCCTGTACATGTACTTTTGCGAAGAATTTCTCGACTTTAATTAACTCGAAGTTTAAGTGTAGAAAACCGTTTTCAATTAGAATGCGTTGATTGCGTTTATGTGCAGAGATGACTACTTTTTCATGGAAGACCTAGTAAAATTATGTTTTCTGGAAATTCAATGCGACCTCGCATGTAATAACAAAAGATTTTTTATGCGCCTTCATTTAATGAATCATTGTGAAAATTTTATTCATCAAGAGTAAGCCTTATATAAATTTTCTAGAAATTCAAATGTTTCAGCAGCAATAATGTAGGATACTTACAGGTTGTAAAAATTCGCATGAAAAAAAAATTTACAAAACAATAACACACAGAATATTTCACTGAAACTTGAAAAAGGTGAAATCAGGATAGAAATGGTTATAAAATAAAAGGATATAAAACGCAAGGACCCACATGCTTCCTAAACCACGTCTAAATTGCTACATATGCTGAAGACTAGGATATAGCATTTGCGTCCACGTACATTATTAATGTTATTTGTTAAATAAATGTTAAAGCTCGTTATTTTGTTGTGCTCGTATTAGGTTCACTAACCTGTGGAAGATTAGTGTTTTAATTTTAACGGTAATTATACGTTACGGACCCCGAATTTGTTACAATATTGTATTTTAAAACGGCATGTTTAAAATTATCAGCATTCATATTAATTTAGGAGCTAGCAATGATGAAACCTGCAGAATTTTTAATGTTCCTCCGTGCTATAAAATTGGTCTCGGCCACTGATGTGACAGTCTGGCTGACGAACCCGGTTGCGTATCTAAGGCGGGGGGATAGAAGTTAGAATCTTATATTGTTTATATGAGGTAATGTTATATACAGGGTGTTTCGTATCTTAATAAAAATAAATTAAACAATGAAAGTTTGCATGAAAACGAATAGAATGAACCATTTTTTGTTGAACAAAGTATTATTAAATTTTCGAGAAAATAAATAATTTTGCCGAACGGGTAAATGTTTGTTGAATGTCTCCGGTTTAAGTTTATGATGTTTACGAAGAATATCAGTGATGTAATTTATTGTTAGTCATGGCCGGCCGGGCCGGGTAGTTTGAAGGTGTACGTTGAGGTGGTTGCACGGAAATTTACTGAAAAAAACGGCAGAATTTACAAATAGTGAGATTGACATGATTCTAGTGTACGGTGAAAGTGGGCAAAACGTATTAGCGGCAAGGCGTTTGTATGTACAGCATTTTCCAAACCGACATTTGCCAACCAGTGCCACATTTCTCTCTGTTGTGCAAAGAGCGAGGGATACTGGAACTTTAAGGGCACGTCGCGGAAGAGGTGGAGGACGGCAGCGGCCAGAACGCATCCTAAACAGAGAAGAAGAAATACTACGACTTATCGAGGAACATCCTTCGTTAAGTTACGTGATATCTCAAGACAAACGTGTTTATCGTCCTCCGTTGTTTGGCGCATTCTTCGCGAACAACAAATACATCCGTACCATATTCAAAGAATTCAGGCTTTGCTACCAGCCGACTATGCTCAACGCATACGATTTTGTCGTTAGTTACTGTATAAACAACAGGCAAATGCGAATTTTGTTCATAATGTCCTGTTTACTGAGGAAGCTATTTTTACCAGAGATCGGGTGTGCAATTTTCGCAACATGCATTTGTGGGCTGAGGAAAACCCTCACGCAATTCGTCGCGGCCATTTCCAACAACGGTTTTCTGTTAACGTGTGGGCAGGTATTCTAAACGGCAATTTAATCGGCTCGTTCGTCTTGCCGAACCGTTTAGATGGTCTCCAATACTTAAATTTTCTACGAACTAATCTACCGGAACTTCTCGAGAATGTGAACTTAAATCTTAGAGCAACGATGTGGTTTATGCACGTTGGGGCTCCACCTCATTTTCGATGACAAGTACGTGCTCACCTCGACGAAATTTTTCCTGGTAGATAGATTGGAAGAAACGGGCCGATCAGGTGGCCTGCACGTTCACCTGATCTAAATCCGGTAGATTATTATCTGTGGAGACACGTAAAAGCGTTGGTATACGAAGAAGAAATCAACACGTTCCAAGAATTGAACGATCGTATTAACGCCGCATTTCTCTCTGTTCGACAACAAAACATGTTTCATAACGCTTGTGAATCATTACTTCGCCGGGCTTATGTGACTCAGCCGGCACTGAGCCAGAGATTCTAAACATTTGTCAATGCGTTATCAGTTGACGGTAAGTTTTATGTTGTTTTTATTTCCGTTTTTATTTCCGTTTTTATTTAGATGCATTTATGCACACATCTCATGTCCAACATGCCATTATTTTTTTTACGAAGTTGCGAAACACCCTGTATGTTAGGGGGACAAGACAATTTCCAAATCCCCCAATTATAATGGGTATAACTATGAAAAAAATTATAAGGAATGCATGGGCAGTGACAATTACATTATAAATTTGATCATCTCCGATGAGGAACCCAGGGTTTCCTAATCTGCGCGGATTAAAATTCTTAAGTCCCTACTATTCCAGATCATCTTCCTAAAACAAAGTATAGTGTGTCAATATCTTTATGGTTTGTTGAGAATAATCATTTGTTCGGTAAAATTTATTTACGAATTTGACTCTTTTACCAGCTTTATAGTCAAAGATGATACCAAATTACAAATTTGGTGGTGGATCTTTTCCTAAGGCTTAAAATTTGATTTTAATAGTGACTTTGAAGGTCACAGTCTAAATTCTTGATTAAAGGAGGTTAAAAATCTCGAAGGAATGTATTTATTGAGAGAACTGGAGACTCGCATATAAAAGTACAATGTTACCAGAGTTGCAAGGATCATGATAATGGCCAGTGAAAAAAAGCTTTCATTAATTATAATTAGAATGGTCAATCATTTTGGGAAAAATCTAAGGAAAGAGGGTAGACCTCCTAAAGATAAAAAATTAAGAATAAATAAGATTTTGAGTATTGGTTCATGATTTATGGAGAGTATTAATTGCTTTATGAAGAAGATTTAGTTTTTTGAATATAATGACAATTTAGTACATAAGCAAAGTTTTGGGAAATTTTTCAAATCTAATAATACAAACCGTAATTGTTTTATTTAAATATATACTTAAGAAAACTATTCAGTGAAGATTTAACAAAAATTACAATGTATTACATAGCAGCTAAAGGGTCAGCATTTCTTTCGTTCGCAGTTTAATGTGAATGCTTCTCATTAGCCCTTGGATGATAAATGGGTTAAACTTTCGAATCTTTTAGTAGATTTTTCGTCTTGGTTCTTCTTCATTTTGGGCTTCCCAATCTAACCTATTTTAAGGCAAGTTTCGTCACCTGCCCCTTAGACACGCAATCGGGCGTCAGCCACACTCTCACGTCAGTAACACGAAGGAACTTGAATTTTCCATTAAAAAAATTCTGTAGATTTCAAAGTTGCTATCTTTCCAGCTGTAACGTTAACAAAAATGAAAGAGCGTATTTTTATGTCTGTCTAGCCATCAAACAAAACAATTAATGATAATCTATAAATATGTGAAAACAAACTCACCTTTTTCAGTAAGGTGGTCGAAGGGGAGAATTCAGCAACAGAGAACCTCGCTAAAATCTTTTTAGGGATTCGTCAGCTTTCCCGCGGATCTTCTTTTATAACTTTCACCAGGGATACAAAATACACTTGCAGAATTGAGTTTTTAAGAGCAACTTCGAACTTTACTCGGTAACGACCCGGTGAACATTAATTAATTTTTGAAATCCCTCTCCACCGCGAGCGTATATATAAACAAACCCCTCCCAAGAGGTGTCTTGAGTTGTCTACATCACGGTTCGAATTGGCCCAATTTCGACCGTTCTTCTTTTTTTTTATATACGTATGGGCATCAACTCCGTTTTCTCGCGTGAGATTTGCTGACTAAAAGTTTATTTATTTTAGCGATATCTAAATGGCTCTTAAGAGGATGTTTACACTAGCTCGCCTGGGAACTAGTTTACGATAAAACTAAGTTGAAAATTTCTTTGTTCAATTCGAGCAATAAGTAATTTAATTTGATTGGATTTAGGAAGAAAGTTTTCGGCTGCTTACAAGGTGATGCGGTAACAAACGACTAATCATTTTTTTTAAATGCAGGTGATCGTGTATGATTGGTCTAACAGCTAAGGATCCAATCTTGAGTTGTTGCTCTATTACTGCATAAGTGGCTTTATTGTCCTCTTCAATAAATTTTTTAACAGCAACAATGTTTTTGTCGGTAACAGCCGTAGGAGGACGCCCTGCTCCTTTTTGATGCTGAACAGAATTTCTTTCGCGTTCAAATTCCTTATACCATCGTTAAATTGTAACCAAGGAAGGTGCTTGTTCACTAAAAACCGAATCTAAACTCCTTTTGCATTCATAAACGCTTAAACCTTTTTTAAAATCATAATAAATCATGATTCGAAAATGCTCTCTGGTTAAAATTAGTAAGTTGTGTTCTAACGAATGTAACTTCAACAATTAAACTTCAAATGACAGATTTTTTTCCTATATGACCAGAACCCGTCCGCAAAGAATGCACCGCAGGCTTATTGTGCTCACCCTGGTTCTCTTACCGCAACCATTCAGTGAGGCATGTCCCCTGGACAGCTGGTACAGATTTTTCACTGATTGCGTGTTGAAATCTTCGGGAACTATTATGAGATGTCCAAATATACGCTGTTTGCGATTTGCCAGAGCATCACATCTACACAATATGTGCATTGCTGTCTCTGGTTCTCCATTGCAGAGTCTGCAATTTAGATCCCCATTGAATTTACCGATCCTCCACAGATGCTCTTTAACAGTTAGGTGTCCTGTTAGCAACCCTGTGGTGATCTTGAGTTGCGCCCTGCTTAAAAGCAAAAGCTCTGCAGCTCTCTTTTTGCAAGGACCTGTAACGAAGGTCTTGCTGTGGCGATGTTCTGGCCTGCTTAGCCAGTATCTGTTATGTTCCTCGCTTATTCAGTCACTAAAAAAGCCCCGAATAGCGTTCTTGGTTATACCTAGAACAGGTTCAGGGCCAAGGTATGCCATACCCGCACCCTGCCTGGCTAGTTCATCGGCCCGTTCGTTGCCGATAATACCCCGATGACCTGGTACCCACACTAGCATGACGCAGTTGTATTCCGCTAGATCATTGAGCTCACTTAGGCATTCCCACACCTGTTTGAAAGAGATCTTTAGGCTCACCAAAATCTTCAAAGCCGTCTGGCTATTGGTTAGGATAAAGATCCGCCCTCCTTTTATTTTCCCGCGCACATTGTAATATGGCGTATGTTTCTGTTTGGAATGGGAGGCAAATTGGCTCAAAGGAAGCATAACTTCTCCTTTGGTCCATGCCCCTATATTCCAGACCCAGCACCAGTCTCAGTTCTGATACCGTCCGTATACTAGATCAAACTTCCAGGAGGAAAGTTCTGTTCAGGTTCCCGATGCTCATCAGACAGATAAGGACTTGCTCTAAGTAACACTGTATGTTTTACCTACTAGATTTTCTTATTCTCAATAAATTCAACTTTACCTTCGTAACGCTTGAGGGGAAAGTGTTTTGCTTTTGGTGAAGCACTTAAAGAAGCAATTTTTTTCTGGGGGTACAGGACAATTGGAAAAATGATTGAGGAAATATAAATATACGCCCTCGCACAAGGTGTTCATCGAAAAAGTTTGTTTCTCATATGTTTGGAATTGATTTAATTGATTTATTGAAAAGACTATAACTGTAATTACAATAGTAATGTTATTGTGGCACGTAATTACTTATGTGTAAATCAGTCGGGTGTATTTGTGTTGTAATACTTCATGCACTGTTAGTTTAATTAGCGCGAATTACATTGAATTGACTTTACGAATGCATAATGTGACCTAGGATAAGAATTCGCAGGTGAATCTTGAATGAAGCGACCTGTGTTTAGAAATACGCAGCGCATTGACCCTTACAGCTGATATCCTTACCGTAAGTGACAAGCCAGGACACCTGCTTCATTGCGGCTACGACGAGTGAAAGTTCTCCCGCAGGGGCGTCTGGTCGCTTTCGGTCAGTAGCACACACTATTGAGCTAGTAACAGGTGTGTTTATGTGATACGCGTATCTCCTGCTTCTAAAACCATCGGCGTGTAATAAACCAAAATACATTTCCAGCCCCCCAATTTCTCACAGGCCGAAAATTTTTCTCACGAAATCATTTCCCTTTCTTTTCGAATTCGTTTTCTGCGAGTCCTCCCGTGTGCATGTAAGTTGTTAAGTGGTTTCGGGTTCGAAATGAGGGGCACCTACTTGTATTTACTGGTGGTGCTTTTTGTGAGTGCAGAAAGCTCACATAAGTCTGCCGTAAGATTACCTAGGACTAGCGCAGATAAAATAGTTAATACGGCAGCGACCCAAAATAAAACGGCCGCTCAAAATAATGGGTCCCAAAATCGAACGCTGCATCCACCAGTACGAACTTCTGGCAGCAGGAATCGGTGAGTCCAAGTTTTTCTCGTTTACCTTTTAAGGTCGTTTCAATACAAGATTTGGTTCAATTTCTAGAACAATTTAAAACTATCTGAAAAAATAGAACGTGTTCTATCTCCAAACCAAAAATTTCTTGTTCCAAATATTTAATTGAACCAAATCTTGTATAAAAAAATAGGTTAGTCTAAAACATCCAATAACAAAAAAAAGTCAAACACTCAAAGAAAATAAATAAATAATTAATATTAATCACTTGGAATTTTTCGTTTACCTAAGGTAACGTTAGTAACTAATAGAGGATGACTTTTCCTTACCGTTTGATATTGTCAGGGACGTAATCATGGATTTTTTTCAAATTATTTGTATTGAAATTAATCCTTTAGAAAGGGAATGATGCATGTGTGTGTACCTTTGAATTTTATTGCATTTAGTATTGTTTAAACGCACACCTAAATTCTTATGTAAGAAATTATTTTAAACGGACACTAAAATTGGCACTATCGCTCTAAGTTTCACTATCGTTTGATAGCTTCGTCAGGAGTGAAAATAACGACGAAGCTATCAAACGATAGTGAAACGTAGAGCGGTAGTGCCAATTTTAGTGTCTGTTTAAAATAATTTATTACACAATTTCGTCGGACAAGAATCTACTTTAATTACTAAATTCTTATTTAGTATTTTTTCATATTTTTTTAAATATATCTATATTTTATCTAAATATAACAATGGATAAACTCGTATTGTATGAACAGGGAAAGCATTGATTATAATTTTAAGTTTATTATATTTTCGATAAAAAAGCAAATATTATAACTAATTTTAAAACGTTAGAAGATAGAAATCATTATGTCAAAATTATTTTAAAAAATTGTTGCAAGACGGTTTTGATCGCAGTGGATTCCTCGAGCATCCTCTGTGTAGCTGTTTCGACCCTATTTGTCCGACCTGTCCTAGTTATTCGCAAATGCGATGTAGTAGTAATGAAAAGTTTAGATCGCGATATCCTGCGATCGTTTTTTGACCTAATGTCGCATTAGGACAGGTCGGTTTGGTTTGCAGTGGAATTCTCAAGTTACACTTCTGCTGACGAGGTCCCAAATAGGGCCGAAACAGCTGTACAGAGGATGCTCGAGGAATGCACTGCAATCAAAACCGACTTGGAACAAAAATTTGAAAAACTTTCATTATGTTTTCACAGCGCGCATGGCCGTCTTGTATGGGATGACTTATTAAGTATCAAATTGGCTGCAATTTGTCAATCCTAATGCAATATTAGGTCAAAAAGCGATCGCAGGATGTCGCGATCTAAATTTACTGTCTTATAATTAGGGTTGCCAATTCTAAAAACCTAATGAATGGGTTTTTGAAATTTTATTTTTTGTTGTTGCTCTTATTGTTAGAAAAGAAAGTCTTACGGTAGCTCCAAATTAATCAATATTTCTTGTTTATTTTGTTGAAATTTTCTGAAATTTTTTTTTCTCGTAAACATTACAATGGTCATTTGTTTTTCTGCCTTTTTTTCTTCGTAAAATTCTTATTTCTTTTTCGTCGTAAACATTACGATCGTCGTTTGTTTTTCTTTAGTAAAATGAACGATTTCTTTTTTTTTCGTAAACATTACGATCGTCATTTGTTTTTCTGTTTTTTCTTTCGTAAAAATTCTAGACTTTTGTTTTTCTGCCTTTTTTCTTTCGTAAAATTCGCGATCGTCATTTGCTTTTCTATTTCTTCTTTTCCTTTTGAAGTTATCGTTTTTTTTCTTTTCTTTCTACTCCACAGCCTTTTTTTGGTTTTATTTGTTATCTCTACGTTTATTAATATCAAATGATGAACAATTTTTTTCACTTTTTGTGATTTCTTTTTTTTTTCGTAAACATTACGATCGTCATTTGTTTTTCTATCTTTTTTCTTTCGTAAAATTCTTATTTCTTTTTCTTCGTAAACATTACGATCGTTTTTTTGTTTTTCTATCTTTTTTCCTTCGTAAAATTCTTATTTCTTTTCTTCGTAAACATTACGATCGTCTTTTGTTTTTATCTCTTTTTTTCTTTCGTAAAATTCGCGATCGTCATTTGCTTTTCTGTTTCTTCTTTTCCTTTTGAAGTTATCGTTTTCCTTCTTTTCTTTTCTATTCCCATTACATTTTTCCAGAGTCTTTTTTTGGTTTTATTTCTTATCTCTACGTTTATTAATATTAAATGATGAAAACAATTTTCTTCGCTTCTCGCTCTTTCGTGATTTCTTTTTATTTATTTTTTTCGTAAATATTACGATCGTCATTTGTTTTTCTGTCTTTTTTCTATCGTAAAATTCTTATTTCTTTTTTTTTCGTAAACAATACGATCGCAATTTGTTTTTCTGTTTTCTTTTCTATCGTAAAATTCTTATTTCTTTTTCTTCGTAAACATTACAATCGTAATTTGTTTTTCTGTTTTCTTTTCTATCGTAAGATTCTTATCTCTTTGTTCGTAAACATTAAAATCGTCTTTTGTTTTTCTGTCTTTTTTCTTTGGTAAAATTCGCGATCGTCGTTTGTTTTTCTGTTTCTTCTTTTCCTTTTGAAGTTATCGTTTTCCTTCTTTTCTTTTCTATTCTGATTATATTTTTCCGGAGTCTTTTTTTGGTTTTATTTCTTATCTCTACGTTTAATAATATTAAATGATGAACAATTTTCTTCTTTCACAATTATTACGAACGTCATTTGTTTTTCTTAATTCAGGAATTTTCATTTTTTTTTTCACTTCGATTGGGCTTTTCGACTCGTCGAAAACATTTTTCACGCTTCCTTGTTTTTAATTGTTTATTGTTTTTCAGAAATTTTTCAGATTTCTGCGTTTCTTTTTCTTTCGTAAATATTATGATTTGTCATAATTCCTTTTTTTTTTGTTTCTTTGCGAATTGCGAATTACTATTATGTCTTGAATGTTTATTATTAATTAGTTTTTTTAAGAAATTTTAAATCTGCGATTCGTGTTGAGTTTTTTTATGATCGTCATTTGGTTTTCTGTCTTTTTTCTTTAGTAAAACTCCCGATTGTCATTTGTGTTTCATTTTCCTTTTTTTTCATTTTGAAGTTATCGTTTTCTTTCTTTCATTTTGAAGTTATCGTTTCTTTCTTTCCTTTTCTATTCCGATTACATTTTTCCAGAGTCTTTTTCTATTAGTTATCTCTACGTGAAGTGATATTAAATGATGAATAATTTTCTTCTCTCCTCGTTCTTTCGCGATTATTATGAACATCATTTGTTTCTCTTAATTCAGGAATTTTTATTTGTTTTTTATTTTGATTGGGCTTTTCGCGCTTCCTTGTTTATAATTATTTATTGTTTTTCAGAAATTGAGAAATTTCTTTTCAGATTTCTGTGTTTCTTTTCATAAATATTATGATTTGTTATAATTCCTTTTTTTTCTTTGCGAATTTTGAATTACCATAATATCTTGAATGTTTATTATTAATTAGTTCTTTTAAGAAATTTGAAATCTGCAATTTTTTTTTAGTATGATCGTCATAGTTTTTCTGTATTTTCTCTTTAGTAACACTTGCGATCGTCATTTATTTTTGTTTTTCGTTTTCTTTCTTTTCTTTTCTCTTCCGATTATATTTTTCCAAGTCTTTTTTTTTGGTTTTGTTTGTTATCTCTACGTTTAATGTTTATTATTAATTAGTTCTTTTAAGAAATTTTAAATCTGCAATTCGTGTTGAGTTTTTATTTTTTTTATTACGATCGTCATTTGCTTTTCTTACTTTCATTAGAAAATTTTCTTTCGTTTAGATTGAGTTTCTCCTCGATCGACAAAGACGTTGTTAATTTGTTTTTAATTGTTACCATTGTTCAGAAATTACATCTAAAATTTATTTTCAATTTTTTGCGTTTCTTTTGCTTCTTAAATGCTGTGATTGTGATTTGTTTTCCTTTTTCTTTTTTCTTTCTTTGCAAATTTCGAATTACCGTTACATTTGGAATGTTTTATTATTAATTATTGTTTGAGTTTAATTTTTTTTTATTACCCTCATTAGTTTTTCCTATTTTATTTAAGAATTTAATATTTTTGTTATTTTATTATGTTGTTTTTTTGTTATGTTGAAATTTTAAATATAGTGAGTTCTATATTCGTACAATATCATATAGAGTGTTACTTTAAAAAAATTACAAGTTAGGATTGATTGTCGCATTCTTGAAGAAGGCTTTCTCTCTTCTAAATACAGTGTAGAACTTCTATAACTCGAATCTCCAAGGGGTCGGAAAATTACTTCGAGTTATATTTTGTTATACAGGCTATTTCATTGAAAATGCATCAAACTTGAGGGACACGTTTCTGACATTATTTCAAACAAAATATCTTAATAAAAAATTTTAATCGGAGGAAGTTGAAATTTGCATAATTTGGAGTCGATGTTTTTTGAAATACTGTAGCGCGCAGAATCGTAAGACAAAACGGTCTAAATTGCATTTATGAATGGTACACAGCTGGAGGGGGGTAATAAATCCATAAACAGCAAAGAAATTTATGACTAGATTTTATTTTGCCCTTGACCGAAAGCTCGGTGGATTCAACTTTGCCACACGTCGAATGCAGTAGCGATGTGAAATCGCGTGGATATTTAAACTTATTTAATTTAACAATAAATTACAAATGTGGGGCTATGCAAAAATATGCATTTAGTATGTATGTTGTCGCACATTACAAATTGTTCGATTATGTGAGTAATTATTTAATTCTATGTGAAAAATGTTCAATAGTAGAGACGCTGTCTGCTGTCCACGTATTATTGGATCGCACAGTATGATCCTGTTCGTTGGAAATTTATTTAGTAACAGTTAATAATAGCAAATTACTTCTCTGGGCAACTTTAAAGTTGCTCACTCAACAATTAGCTGGATTTGTTGATAGTTTTAGAATAGATTTTTTTTAATTGTGGAAGAGTCTGCAGTAATTTACAAAATTGTTATTTGTAGTAAAATACTATGAAATCTTAAAAAAACTTTTATGTATTGAATTTAGGAAATCTTTTTCTACTGTCGTCAAATGTATCTTGACGTTTCAGTTTTGACAGACGGTCAGTAAGTTAATCGTAACAATGAAGCTAAAACTCTGATTTTATTTTTCAGAGCCTCCCCTTATCTAAATGATTTTGTATCGCACAGTATCTCAAGGAATCGCGACCTACACATTGAAAACTATTAAAATAATGAACAAAGAATTTTAATTTCTTTTTAATAACAGGAAAACAATTCCATATGTTTATGACAACCAAAATAAACATATTAGAATTAACTTTGTTTACGAAACAAATAATTCATTTTAAACGAGAGTTACGAGGAATATTCATTTATCATAACGACTTATTATTAAGTTAGTAAAAAAAGCACGTTAATTGAAATGAAAATATTTAAACACGTTTTGCGAAATACCTGCAGAATTGCACTTTGTCAGTCAAGTGATTTAAATTAGTTTTTTTTTTCCGTCGCCGTGTTAATTCATGTATGTAATTATTAAGCGTGGTAAAAACGCGTTCTATATTTTACATAATTTGAATTCATTCTTAGGAAATTTTAATATTTACGTAATATTAACTTTTTTGGTAGCTAAAGTAATTAAATCCTGTTCATGACACAAAAATAGAAATTAATTCCGGAATAAAAGTTTTCAGTAGCTTGGTCGGTCAAAGTAGGAAGATGTCTATTTGCTATGTGCAGTTTCTATAAGCTGATTAAAACTAACTTGCTATCCGGAAACCACTTGATTTATTGCATTTAATTAATGTCGCCGAGTTTATTTTGCTTTAAAAGTGAGTTTCACAGTTTTAAAACGCGCGCATTGATTTACGATGTTGTATGTAATCTTTTACGTGCATTAATTATCAAGACAAACCTCGGTTTAAATGTACTGATAATTTATATAATAATATAATTATACATAAGTATGGAGTGCAGTTATTATTATTACGACACGAGATTTAATTGATTGGTGGGACAAAGTGATTTATGGCAGAATTAAAGCCTTGTAATTTTTTTTTCGCTCGAACATCTAATTTGAATCATTTAATATTGTTCATTGTACTTTTTTTTATTTATAGTTGTCTATATATTAGCAAAAAATATTAAATAAAGAATTAAAATTTCTTTTAATTAATTAATGCTATTACATAGATTTTTGCTGTTGCGATATTTCTTCATATTTTTTACGATTATAAAATTCTTTGTCTCGTTTGTCTTTAAAGCTGCTGCAATTGATATGCTGTCAAATGAAGGCTCAACTCTTTTAAGTATTTTTTTTGTATTTCGTTTCAGCGTTTGTGTTTTGTGTTTTTTGGCGTTAATGTCTTTTGTCCTCTGCTACAGTGCCATTATTTTTGTTCAATAAAATTGTAAATAATTAAAAGTGGAACCTTGTTCAGTTAATATATTGGCAATATATCTGAGACTTCACTGATGACAAATAATTAAAAAAAAAAAACACTGGCGCAAACTTCAAATTAGTCTCAAAACGATCACCCTGTATATTTTTTAATATAACCGAAACGTGAGACTGATGAGAAATATAAAACTAGTGAAAAAGATGGAACAGATGAGGACATTTTAATAGATTTAATAAATAAATAGATAAATTTAAAAAATTAATAAGAGGAACAAAAGAAATAAATAAACAAATCAGAATTTTTAAAAGATACAAAATAAAATTAAAAAAAACATTTCAGCAGCACAGATCAGATTAATAAATTTAAAAAAGTATATTTGAGAGGAAAGGTGACGAAACAAAGAAAACAAATGAACAAAATTAAAAAAAAAAATGTTATAATATTTGAAATAACATAGAAACAAAAGACGATCTATTTTAGAGCACAATTCAGTAGACTCCACGTGCCTTACCTTTTTACAATTTTAAAAATTCCTACGAATCGGGAAAATTCTCACGAATTGGCAACACTGAGGTACAACGTGTTGTCTATGTCTATACGGCTGAGCCACGTGACTTTGTATTTACTTTCTAAGAAAAATTTTAACACAATTTTTGATAAAATGCGATAATATTAACATTTTACGTCACAAGAGTGGCAACACTGTAAATCCTCTATTGAGAGTTGACAAATTCCATCATTCATAGTCTTCAGACATTTCGGAGCGATGCCATGGTTATGCAATACGACGGCCAATGAAAAATGTTCATTCATTGCGTGTATTTATGGCAACGCTCCGAATTGTTCGAAGTCTGTTCCTAGGTTATTAAAAAAAATTGTTGCTAGTCGGTTTTGATTGCAGTGGATTCCTCGAGCACCCTCTGTACAGCTGTTGTTGACAGCTACATTGACAGTAGATAGTGGCAGGAAATATAGGAGATTGCAAGAAAATAAGAAGAAGAAAAACATGACATTAGTTCTGAAATAATTAAATGTAAAGAGGGATTGGAGAAAGAAGCTTTAAGAAATTTTCTAAAATCCAAAGAAGTAAGTACATAGAAATCATACAAGCAAGATATTGTGTAAAGAAGGTATGCCAAGAATAGCGACTAACAATGGAAGCCAAGCAATAACAATGTAATACAGTTTTGGTAAGGAAAGAACTGAGGAATCTGTCTATATCTTATACATTTTTTCAAAGCATTTTCTATTAATCAAAAAAATGTTTGGAAGTTCTTGAGACATAAAGGGAATGGATGAAAAAACAATTAACATAATAAAAGCAACGTATGAAAAGACTTAGCAAGAAGACATAAGAAAAGCCAACAAAGATAAAGGCAAAAAGCAAAAGAAACTTGGCATAGGTTAGAGAACATGGAGAGCAAAAATCAACTCCATCCCGCAGTTCAAGACCCAACGGTAGATGGAAATAATTATTTAAAACTAGATCATAAAAAAAACGAAGAATGAAAGCAAAGAACACTTAGCAAGAAGGCATAAAAGAATTCAAAAAAGGAAAGAAACTGCTTTGCACAGGATTGGCAAACATGGAGGGCAAAAATCAACTCAACTCCACAATTCAATACCTAACGGTAGATGGTAGTGAGTCTACTAGATTACGGAAAAAAGATTTGGCAAAAAGACATAAGAAATCTAAGAAAGACAAAGGAAACAAACGAAAGAAACTTGGCAGAGGTTTGGCAACATGGAGAGCAAAAATCAACTCCATCCCGTAGTTCAAGATCCAACGGAATATGGAAGTAATTATTTAAAACTAGATCATAGAAAAAAGTCGAAGAATGAAACCTAAGAGACTTGGCAAGAAGGCATAAGAGAAGCCAACAAATGAGAGAAACTGCTTAGCATAGGAATGGCAAACATGGAGGACAATAATCAACTCAACTTCACAATTCAACGCCTCTTTGTAGATGGAAGCGAGTATTTAAAACTAGATTATGGAAAAAAATCGAAGACTTAGCAAGAAGACATAAGAAAAGCCAAGAAAGATAAAGGCAACAAATGAAAGAAAGTTGTTACAGGTTTGACAACATGAAAAGCAAAAATCAACTCCACCCCGCTGTTCAAGACCCAACGGTAGGTGGAAGTAATTATTTAAAACTAGATCACAGAAAAAAATCGAAAAATGAAACCTAAGAAAACTTGACAAGAAAGCATAAGAGAAGCCAACAAATGAGAGAAACTGTTTAGCACAGGATTGGCAAACATGGAGGACAATAATCAATTCAACTTCACAATTCAACGCCTCTTTGTAGATGGAAGCGAGTATTTAAAACTAGATTACGGAAAAAATCGAAGACTTAGCAAGAAGACATAAGAAAAGTCAAGAAAGATAAAGGAAACGAATGAAAGAAATTTGGCACATGTTTGATAACATAGACTCCATCCCGCAGTTCAAGATCTAACGGTAGCTGGAAGTAATTATTTAAAACTAAATCGAAGAGTGAAACCTAAGAAAACTTGACAAGAAGGCAAAAGAGAAGCTAAAAAAATAGAGGCAACAAATGAATTAAACTACTATGACACAGGATAGGCAAACATGGAGTGCAAAAATTGGGTCAACTCCACAGTCCTATTGTAATTTGTAATCTGTTTAAAAAGACAAATACTTGATTGTTTAGAAATACAGATTAATTAAATAGAAAATTAAATTTCACGAATCTAAAAAACAATATTTACACTTCGAGTCGGTCTCTATGAACTACTACTTAAAACCAGTTAACATTTATTCTCCGTATGCAAATAAGTTCAATAATCACATGCAAATTAAATCGTAAACGAACTCATCTTTATTTAACCAATAAATTAAAATCTAAGTGAGCTGCTGATACATCAAAGTTGCCTTGGCGCACCTAATTTGTTTGTTAATTGGTTTAATAGTAAAATGTGTACTGTGTTATTATTATTATTATTATAAATATTCTATTTGCGTTTGTTGAGTTTTCACCGGCCGGGCCAAACACTTCATGTTCAACAATGAAAGAATTGCACTAGATGCGAAAGATAAAAAAAAATAGCTAACGGCAGCTTAAAACAGAACGTGTTTGGCATGTCCTCGTCTTTTCAATCGCTATTTGTTAGAAGGCCGATATTAAACGGAACGATGTAGTTAAACAACGGGTTGTTCTATTTGCATTCATAAAGAACACACTGTGTTTTTTTTTCAAGTTAATTAGTGTACATAGTAAACACTGGGTAATTAGTTTTAAATGGTACTCATTTCTAGTTTTGTAATCCATTCAACATTGGCTGTGCTAAATACTACAGATTTTCTTTTGGTGTTGTATTGTATTTATTGAATTCACTTTTCAAGGCTTTTTCTTTTTTGTCGTTTCTTGATTAGATTAAAAAAAAAACAATGTATAATCGTTTGTATTTTAGGGAGTTTACGTTAATTAAAATTGTTTCATCTTTTGAACATTTCATAACGGCTTGCATATCTGGTAGACGATTTGATTGTAGAATCGGTGAGAAGCTTTTCAAAAGCAAAAGGCCAAAAGTTTAATTTCTTCTTTCTTCAATTAAAGACAACATCGAAGTTATTTATAGTACTTCTGTTAATAAGGATAATGAACGTGTTAATTTCTAAACTTTACAAACTCACTTTCTATTGTGTATATAGCAAAAGTCTGCTCGTGCTCATCTTTGTGACACTGACACAAGCAATAATTGCAGAGACTGGTTCATCCTTATAAAGGTTAAACCGATTTCTCACTCTCGATTACATTCACTGTGCAATAACTGCACATCCTGATATATTGATCGACATCTAAATTTAACATTTGCATCGTGCTTTGTACAGTTGAATTTAAATGGTGATTGAAAAACAATGTGTGCTGTTTCTTAATTGGTTACTTAACTGCTTATTTATAATCGATTTGAATCTTTAACTACGCGACAGTTTAAATTATTATCGATTTTTTTTTAAATAATTTAAAGTCGTGTGAACTTTGGAATTAATAAAAATTTTGATTGCAGTGAATCCCTCGAGCATCCTCTGTACAGCTGTTTCGGCCCTATTTGTGTCAAAAAGTGATCGCAGGATGTCGCGATGCAAATTATTGTTTGGAATTAATGTTGTACATAATCATCATAATTTCATTGAACCATCTAATTTCACTTTCACTTCCTTCAAAGTAAATTGTAAAATCAAAATTCACTTTATAATTGCCATACATACATATAACTTACAATTAGTCGTTAAAGTTTATTGATAATAAAACGCTCCTGTACTTGCTTACCATTATTCGTCATAAATAATTTCTCAATTCCAATAACTTTCTGTTAAAGAATCTTTAAAATAATTAACATTACTTTTTTTTAATATTAAATTTGAATATAACTTATTTTACAACCCGGTTTCTAATTTGAAATGCATTAATTGAATGTACGAGCCTAAAACTGCTTTGTTGTTACTTTTAATTTAATTTAACTTTCAATTTATAATAAAATTAATTTATTATACTGTTATTTGTTATAATATTTGGAAATATATATAACATGTGTACAAAAAGTTTGCCCATCTAGTGTGTTGCTATCATTTTTTCGCATGTTCACATATGTTCCTTACTTGAGCAGTAAATGTTGAAAATGGCCTCCGTCTTCTTCGAGGCATTTTCTAATTCTTCTGTGACATCAATTAATAACATTTTGCAAAATGTTCGATGATTATTTGTAAGTTCCTGTATATCATTAATGGGTGTTTTAAAAATGGAATTTTTCATGTAGGGCAAAACAAAGAAATCCAAAGGAGTTAGATCGCAAGATCGCGGAAGCCATATGTTTGCCATATTTCTGCTAATTATTCGATCTCCAAAAAACTCTTGAAGGAAATTTAAAGTATCTCCAGCAGCATGGGCCATTGCACCATCCTGCTGGAAATATCCAAATTGCAACTCGTCATCATGCAATTGATTAATAAATGGATGCAAAATCTTTTCCCGATATCTAAGTGCTGTTACTGTGCCATTAAAAAATATGGGACCTATCAATCTTCTCCGACTTAAACCTATCCAAACACCAATTTTTTGTGGATGGAGTGGGAACTTCAATGTAAATATGAGAGTTTTTTGTACTCCAGGTCCTCATGTTTTGGGAATTAATGTGTTCTGTTAAATGGAACTAGGCCTCATCGGAAAAGAAAATTTTGTCCAACAAATCGTCATTGTCAATATAGTTTAAAAACCAATGACAGTATCCTCGCCTTGATTCAAAATCTACTGGAAGCAATTCATGCACGGCAGTCAAACGGTAAGGGAACATTTGCAAGTCCTTTCTTAGAATAGTTCTGCAGGTCTCGACAGAAAGATCAACTTGTGACAGGTGACGGATGGAAGTGCGAGGAGCATCAGTCATAGTTTGTCTCATCAGTTCTTACTTTAGGCCTACCTGATACCTGTTTTCTAGCCACACTGCCAGTTTCTCTGAATAGTCCTACAGAGTACTAAAGTTGATTAACAAATTTGTGGTACAGAAATTTTGTGGAAATTTTTCCTGAAATTCTTTAATATAATCAGGAATAGAATAGGTTCATTCGCCATTGATTTTTTGGGCGTTTCGAAAGTAGGATTCAACCATAAAAGATTTTTTCTTCCAAAGTGAAAACCATTGTAAAATCAAATCAATAAAACAATTTTTTTTAAAGTTATAATAATAATAAAGAACTTTATTTTCTCTTTTAATTTACATATATAGAGATAAATACAAGAAATATGATAAGTAATACGGTAAGGAGAAATTGGCGGAATCCAGATGTACATGTTACATAATAAGCACGTATCCTGCTCTATTCAACCGTGAATTAAGTAGAGACGGTAAAAGACAAGAAGAGCAAAAAATTAATAATAAGCAAGTAAACACCGAAATCCTAACAATACAAAAATATAAACAATATAAAAAAATTATCCTAGTGATAATTATCCAAGGGTCTCACATTGCTTCGCAAACAGTTGAGATTTAAGTTTTTCCTTGAATGTATCAATACTCAGATTATTAATCCAGAGATGGATAGAGTTTAGAACGTGAGCAATTTGGTAAGAAAACGAGCTTTTGTATTGTTCCATTTTATGTAATGGAGGAGTAAGTCTGCCCTTGAACCGAATATTAATATTGTGGACATCTGTTCGAAATGTTATTTTATTGTAGAGATAAGTGGGTGCTTTATATTTAATAATTTTGTAGTAAAGACAAGCAGTCCGTAGTAAACGTCTATTCTCCATATTTAGCCAATTTAATTCCTCAAGTTTGTGGGAAAATCTCTGTCTCCCACGAACGCCATAAATTAAACGAAGGCAACAATTTTGTAGTACTTGAATTTTTCGACACGTTTCTTGGACAATACATGAACCATAAAGTACGCAGCAATGATTAAGACGGGAAATAACTAAGGAATCGCATAATAGAATTTTTGTTTTCTTATTAAGGAAAAATCTATTATTGTAAATACTTTTCAAGTTAGAATAAGCAAAACGGAAGTAGTTTGCAAAGTGAAACCTGAAACGAAGCTCAGTGTCTTGATATAATCCTAAATTCTTAGCACAATTGGTACAGCTGACTTGAACTCCATTTACTAATATTTTAATTTTGGAAGGATTGAAATTCGAGCTTTTTTGGGCCCAAAGACCAACATTGTCGTTTTGGCTGCGTTTACATGCAAATAATGACTAGTCGCGAATCGTACCAGAGCCTCAATATCATCATTGATTCTAGTTACTTCCTGTTCTACATCTTCGGCATGGAAAGTGTGATAAAGCTGCGTATCATCCACATAGAAGTGGGAGATACACGTTTTGACAACAGAAGTAAATTTTGCAGTGTAGTATATAGCAGGGGACCGAGAATGGAGCCCTGGGGTACCCCATATGACACTCCGAGAGGAGCAGACACATTGTTTGCCATCTTAACCTGCTGGAATCTATCCTTCAAATAATGTTTAAAAAATTCTAGTGCATTTTCAGCAAGGTCAATGTGCATGAGTATAGCTATCAAAATATCATGATTAATTGTATCAAAGGCCTTACTGAAATCCAACAGAACCAACCCTGTAATTTTTTTATTATCCACTCCTCTCAAGATGTCATCTACAATACCTAACAAGGTAGTCTCACAGCTGTATTTGCACGAAAACCGGAGTGTGTAAGGGGTAGAATATTATTATGTTCCACATAGCTGCGAAGTTGCTTCTCTATCACTCTTTCCAATACCTTAGACAGGACAGGCAGGATGCTAATTGGTCTTAAATCCTTAAACTCTTTAGGATTAGTAACTTTGGCAATTGGTTGAATTAGGGCAAACTTCCATGTTTCTGGAAATCTTCCAAAATCAAAACAAAATTATGTTTGTTTACTTGTCTGTTTAGGATATGGATCAAATAAGGAACATACGTGAACATGCGAAAAAATGAGAGCAACACACTAGATGGGAAAACTTTTTGTATATATGTTATAAATTCATCGCATTATTGAATACCTGAGCTTTTTTTCTTGGGACGAGTTGTTGGCTGACATATCCTTGAATTCAATGGTCGATGTATTATATTAGTCATTTGAACTATTTGTTCACAAAAAAACAATTTCAATGAGAAAAATTCCAAGTTGTAAATTTGTTCGCTAATTATATTGGTTTTAAATTGAAATGATCCCAGATAAACTCATAATGGTGTGAATATTAAAATTGAAAAATAATAAAACTGAAATCTTCTCCATTGGATATATTGATGGAATGATGAAAAAATAAAGATTTGAATTTTATTATTTTTCATTTTTTTTTTTTAATTTTGGTTTTGTGTATCGTGATTAAAGTTGCGATGACCACTGTCAGTAATTTCACAATAGTCTGAACATAAACAAATTAGATATTTCACTATCCGAAGTTCTTATAAAACTGAATAACTTAAACGCCAACAAACGGACCAGATGGAGCCCATCGTTTATTCTTAAAAAACTGTGCGTTCATTCTTTCAAGGCCATTGTTTGCCATTTTCAATAAATTCCTGGAAAAAGGAACATTTCCTGATATCAGGAAGGTCAGTTTTGTGACTCCCATACATAAAACAGGGGATAATTATCGCCCTATAAGCGTACTAAGTGCTATTCCCAAATTATTTGAAAAAATCATAACTAAATAATTAAAGATTTTTATACCCATAAAATAAGGACCTCTCTCCAGGGTGGCCGAACTGTAACTTGGAGTACATAAGCTAAGAGCATGTCTAGTATAAAAGCCGGTACCAAAGTCCTTGTTGGAAGGGAACTTAGTTGGATTGTCATAAACGAACATTGCTAAATTGTACATGTACATAGAATAGAACGTCATTACTTGGAGTTTTTCAAATAAGGGTTTACAGGTGTCTCTCCACTGAGCATTAGCTATAAGCCTAATAATTTTCTTTTTTTTGAATAATGAAAAGCCTATTCACATGCACGGATGATCCCCAAGCAATTATACCGTATTCGAGGTAACTTCGTACACTCGCATTATAATAAACTAGAAGAACTTTCAGACTCACGCATTTTTTTAACTGTAATAAAGCAAAATGTGCCGAATTTAGCTTTCCCGCTACATATGATACGTGCTGATCAAAATCGAGCTGACAGTCCAACATTACTCCGAGAAATTTCGTACTCTGCAGAACTGCAGAAATATTCCGCCTTGGGGAACGGATGTTTCTAATGTCAGATTCTGTGATCTAAAGTTTCTGCCTGAGTGAGATATTTAATCACTTTCCAAGTAGTTTTAGACACATTATTTGATTCTAATATACATTTATCATTAACATTCTGTCTACATTTTTGAAGTTCTTCGTTATAGCTTCTTTTTAGATCTTTGTATTTTTGTAATGTCTTAAAATCGTTGGTATTTTTATGAAGCCAGAACAATTCTTTGAGATTTGTTAGACATATTATTAAGCTCAGCTGTGAATCAGAAAAATCATCTGCCCAATTTTCATTCAATAGGTGTGAGACAAATACAAGCTGATTCTCTTGCGAAAAAGACCTCATAGGTTTAGTTATTACTGTATGTTCAAGGAAAAGTGTATCAATATGACATTTTATAAGTACCGAATCGTGGTCTGAAAATTCGGTGAATACCTTTCTAACATCTGACTTACTACGCCAATTTGAAAAAATATTGTCTAATGAGCTAACACCGTTTCTTGTGGGTTCATACATTGACTGTTTAAGGTTAACAGAATACATTCTATCTAAGAAATTAGATTTTCTCTTATATCGTTGGATAGCAAATTTATGTTAAAGTCTCCACATATGAACACTGTGCATGAACTAGAACCAACCTTGACAAGTTCTTCATAAATCTTACTGAGCAAAATTTGAAAGTCACCATTCGGAGGCCGATATACAGAAATTATCAGAAATATAAGTATCTCAAATTTTGCACTTGGCATTTCACAATTATTTTCTACGCTTTGTACTAAGACCGGAAAAACCCGCACCTTTAAGGACTTGTGTAGGTGTAATGCTGTACCACCTTTACAACATGATCTTAACGTCCTATTTCATTGGTGCACTGAAAACCGAATGGTTTTAAATATAGCAAAGCGTAAGTCAATAAAATTTCATAAGCACAGAATTCCAATCGACTATGTCGACTCTATAAATGAATGGCCACTTGAAATGGTCTCCTCTATAAATGACTTGGGGGTACTCCTTAATAAATCACTTAACTATTCCTAACATATACCTCAAATTATTTCCAAAGTTTTAAAAAAGCTGGGTTTCATTAAGAAATGCACTACTGATTTCACCTCAAAAGATCCCTTCATCGATTTTACTTCGCTTTAGTACGTCCTCACTTGAAATATGCGTCCTCCGTTTGGAACTTGTCATATGCGTGCCACCAACATCGAATTAAAAATGTTCAACATAAATTACTTTGCCACATGTATTTTAAGTTCATCTCAGCATCATCTTCTTATTCAGAACTTGGCTTAAATTCACTTAATTTTAGACGCTCTCAAAAAGATCTAAAACTTTTTTTCAAAATTGTTAACAAAATTGGACACCAATAAAAAACACCAGATCGCTACAAACCTTTCATCTACCATTTCATAGAGCAAGCTATGGTCAACCCTCCTACTTATCTAGAACTATAAGATTGGCCAATCTTGACTGTTTTCGTAAATTCTCAAATTTCTGCGCGGCACTTAATGGAATTAGAAACTAAACTTAATTCTTGAATTTGTGATTTGTTTTTTATCAAATCAGTGCTTTTACGTCAACTTCATTAGCTGATAAGCTTACTCTATGTAAAAATTTAAAATTTGTAAACGGGCATGCCCGTAAATAAATAAGTAAACAAATTATAAATGGTTTGAGTAGTTTTTCTTGGAAAATTCACCTGCATATTTGATTTACTTAAAAAAAATTCATGGTATTGCAAATTTCCTAGCATTATCCTGTCAAGTTGCTAATTTAACTATAAAGAGTCGTTTGTTTATCGTATGTGAAAAATCTGTTGAAAATCTTTGTCATTGTGTATTTTTGCATTATTAATTTTTATTGTCTACACAAACCTTGTAAATTTGTTTTTCGTTTTGCGTTTTTTACCTGCGAGAATAAATGCGCAAAATTATTACAAGTTTCATGAATATTTTATGCAATTTCCTGTGGTTATCTAAATGTATTTAAGGATGTCTAATTAAAGATCGTAAAATGACGTGAAATCTCTTAATAGCAGAAGTAATTAAATTGTGAACTTTGCAAGTGGAAATCCGTGACTTTTCAATTACTTCAACTTAAATGTATCAATCAACTTAGCTTATTTAGATTTAATGGGTATTTGAAATATGTAATGCTGACATTTTTTTTAAAATTTGTTTCTCGAAACAGACTTTCTTGAAAGGCTGTACCTTTCTACTAAAAGAAGAGTCTTAAAGTCTCTACTTATTACATTATATTTTTCTGAAAAGTAAAAGTCATAAATTTTAGTTTTTTTGTACAACCTCGAATCTGTTAAGGAAAACGAAGCCTACCTTGAATGTGATGTTATACCTTCTTCCTTTTTGAAACCTTCGAGGACGCATAAATTACAGAAGAGCAACGACTAACTTAGATAGTACAACATTACAATGCCTTTCACAATTTATTATGCTTAAATATGTATATGCAATTATCTACAGGGTGTTTACGTAACCATGAACAGTGTTCTGAGATACAATGTCTTTCCTTGGAGCTATTGCTTTGCTAAACGTTCAAGATCTTTTCTACCCAACAGCTACAAGGGAAGGTCTTTCTAGCATTAATTTTTATAATTGTAAAATAAATAATGAAATAAGATTGTCTTTAATGTGTTGATTCTGTTCATATCTGTAAAGATTGTAAGATCTTGTAACTCGATTATTAAAAAAAATTGAATTTCGAAACTCTGTAAGATCTGGGATTACTCGTAAGTCTCTGCGGTATTATCTTAGAGACTTAGAGGAAACCTTATCTTACTGAGAAATTCGGAATTCCACTTTTTAATAATTGATTTAGAGGCTTATAGATCTTACGATTCTTACAAATATGAAGAGAATCGACCCATAAATGTCAAGCCAGCTCAATTGTTTGTAATCAAATTTTCTATTTGGTTTTGCTAAAATACGTGACTGGGGAAACTGAAATCTAACGCAATTCATCGATTCAATTCCCACAGATAAATTTCGCCTAACTAAAATTAAGGAAAATGCATAACTTTATGCAATCCAACTTTTACTTCCTCGTAACCGGGTTAAATCTAATATTTTTAATTTATTTCGTTCTACTCTGAAAAGGAAAAGTGTTAGTCATTTCTGGAATTGTTTTGTGAGAGAATCGCAAGCTATGAATATTAGGAAACGTAATTTGTATTTAGTTACAATTTACAATCAAAACAAAAATCTCACATTTTCTATTGTATTAAAATTTATGGTTATTAAGGAATAATAATTAACTACTTTTTATTATCCTTTTCCAGTAGATTTCAAATTAATGGTATAGGTTATTTCATTAAGGAAGAAGTATACAGGGTGATTCTTGAATAGACCGACAAAGAAAATATATCACATCACATGATTAATGAAAAGTTATCCCCAAAAGACGATACGTCCCAGGTTAACAATGAAGCAAACAAATAGGTAGAGTCACAAAAATGTTTTATAGTTTTATGATTGTTACATCGCGGCGTCGGTCATCAACTTGACCTTTAAACGGAAAATACGTGATCAGCTGAAATACGATCTCCAAAATATTTACCTGACAAAAGCTTGCAAAGCAATAAATTATTACTTACAAATTGCATAAAATGATCTTTGAACACCTGCTTTGACAGATTAACAAATAAATCACTACAACACGAAGACAATTCAAACCTGCGTGTTTGAATTGCTAGTATTTTAATTTAAATAAAGTATTTTATTCCTACAAGCAACGTGTATGTCAGAAAAATATCTCTGTATGGCTCAATATTACGCGTTACCCTTCCCCTTGCATTTTAATCAGTCGGTTTTCTTTATGTTCGTTATTCGGTTTATCGCTGATATTTTAATAATAATAGACTTTGCTGATAACAAAGAAATCTTGATAATAACTAGAATTTGAAACGTTATAATCAGTAAACACATTCGTAATCTGTTTGGTTTCCTAATTATTATAATTTCGTTTTGTGTGTGAAGGTTGATGTGAAACATATTCCATTATTATAAAAGACGAATTATTAACACAAATTCAATAGGCACGTTCGGTGTGTTATTTTTTAAAGCGACGAAATTACCAATCGTAATTTATTGTTCGTTTCGTTTTAAGTATTCACCTTATTACTCCTTTGAAAACGTAACTGATTTTAATTAATCTTATGGCATTTAGTACACTTGTACATCGCTCTGTGTTATTAATTCATGGTCAAGTCTTACGATTGAACGACTCTGATTCTCTGCATAACATCGTAAGCATAATTAAAAAATAATCTCCGCCCCAATCATTTTTATATCCGTAGATACGTATTTCGGCAGCAAAGCTGCCATCTTCAGCACACACACTACCAATTTAAAAGCACTTCATAAAACCTAAAAGCAAATAATCATAATCAAAGAAGAGCAAATAAAATAATACAGAATAACTATTGGTCATTCTAGCCTGGCTTCTTGTTGTTGGTTGCGTCGGTAGGCTGGCTCCCCCCCGATGATCTCGGCTTTGTCTGTAATGCTGGTTTCCACGATGTTGGTAGTCGTTGAGTGTCGTGTTTAGATTTTACGGGTGTTTTTCTATTTCTATGGGTTCTCGTATGGTCCTTTTGGAAGTGTATTGTATGCTGGCTATTGTTTTTGTATTGTCAAAATCTATCTTGTGTGATGTGGCTGTTACATGTTGTGCAAGTGAAAAAGTTTTTTTGTTCTTCTCGGCGGCATTGCGGTGTTTTCTCTTCTCACACTGACTCTTCTGTTCGTCTGTCTCACGTAAACTCTTTCGCAATCCTGGCAAGGAATTTTATACACTCCCTGGCTTTCCAATTCCATTTTTGTTTTTGGAGTTGGCAGGATGTTGCTGATTTTCTTATCCGTGTTGTTTCGATCTTATGCCTTCTGAGGACTCTGCTTAATTTGTCTGTTGTGCCTTTTACGTATGGCAAGCAGGTTCTTCCAAGTGGTTTCTCTTCTTCTTTTTCTTTTTTCTCCCGACGTGGTCTTTGGCCCTCTTGATTTGGTTTTTTGAGAAACCGTTTTGAAGCAGTGCTTTCTCCAATTCTTGCTGCTTTTTTCTTCAAGTCTGTTAGTCTCTGTGATCTTGCTACGAGTGTCTTCACGACGGACTGTAGTTGCGCTGGATGACGATGCGACTGAGCGTTCAAGTAGCGATCTGTGTGTGTTGGTTTGCGGTACACTGAATATCGGAGGCTTCCATTTTGTTGCTTCGTTATCAGCACATCTAGGAATGAGAGGTTGTTGTCATTTTCTATTTCCATCGTGAATTTGATCCTCGGATGTATTCCGTTGAGATGTTCGTGGAATCTTCGTAATTCTTCTTCTCCATATGTCCATATAACGAAAATATCGTCGACGTACCTCAGCTATAAGAGTGGTTTGTGGCTTGCTGCTTCTATAGCTCTTACTTCCAAGTCTTCCATAAAAAGGTTGGTGATAATGGTGATCCCATAGGTGATCCTTCTACTTGTTTGTACCGTTGTTCTTTAAATATGAAGTACATATTCTTCAGATAATGCCTCGTCAGGTTTATGATATCTTCTAAGATGTGATACTTGCGTTGTATGATGTCCACTGCCTCTTCTCTTGGTACGTTAGTGAAGAGTGATACGATGTCGAAGCTTACTGGTAGATGTCCTGGTTCGACGGTGATGTTCTTTACACGATCGATGAAGTGGCTTGCGTTCTTCACGAAAGATTCCGCTTCTTCGGCGTAGGGTTGTAGCTGTTTCACCAGGAATTCAGTTAGTTGCTGCAACGGTGATCCGATGGAACTGACGATTGGTGTGAGTGGAACACCTTCCTTGTGTATCTTCGGCAGCCCGTACAGTTTTGGACACTTGGACGATTTCTCCCTCGGGAACAGCTGGCGTTGTTGTTCTTCATTGATGGAACTTGCCTTAATTTTCGCTTTTGTTGTCTTCTCCAGGTACGTTGTTGGATCCGTAACGATGGTTTTGTGGATCTTCTAAAAGTACTTTCATTTTTTCTTCGTAGTCTTTCATGTCTATTATGACGGTTGCGTTGCCTTTGTCTGCTGGTAGCACGATAATATCTTCGTTTCCCTTCAGCAAACGTAGAGCTCGGACTTCTTCTTGAGACAAGTTCTTCTTCGGTGGTTTTTCTGTGCGTAGTATCCTTGATATGTCTTGTCGTATGGTTTCTGCGGTATTTTCCGGTAATTCTGAAATAGATGCTTCCACGCTGCATATGATGTTCTCCACTGGTATGCATGAAGGTATCACGGCGAAGTTGAATCCCTTGGCTAATATGCTTCTCGTTGCTTCGTCGAGTGGAAATCTTGATAGGTTGTGGACTACCTTTTCCGCTTCTATCGGTGCTATTGTCTTCCTGGGTCTCTCTTCTGCTTGCAATCGTTCAAACTTCTTCTTCTGCCTCTCTTTTGTTAGTTACGTATCCGCTTCTGCTCGGAACTCCATAAGTTGGTCCAATGTTGCCCATAATGTTGGATGCAGCGTGTTGCTCAATTTCAGATGTAGTTTCAGGAGTTCGGTGTTGATTTTATCCAACTTTCTTCTGGCGACGAGGTAAAAATAATAGTCAAGAGCATCCAGCATAGTCAAAAATGTCAAGAAGAGAAAACCCAGAATCCTGTCATGGCGGCAAGTTGGGAAATGCAATTTGCGGGAATGTCGGAACATTGCAAGAGTTCAAGGTATCTGATGATTGGGAAATTTATCAGGAGCAACTAGAACAATATTTTATTTGCAAATTAAGTCGGAGATGATCGCAAAGTCAGCGTGCTACTGACGGTGATTGGAAGGCAGCCGTATAAAGTTTTGGGGGACCTGTGTGATCCAGTTCGACCATCGCAAAAACATATGCTGATTTGTGTTCAATAATGAGAAAATAATTTTCACCGAAGGTTTCAGTATTTCGCAAACCTATTGAATATTACAGCTTACGTCAAATGCCAAATGAACGCATAAAAGATTGGTTTGTACGAATAAAAAATGTGTCAATGCAATGTATGTTTGGCAATCGTCTAAATGAAGCGCTGAAAGACAAGTTTATCTCAGGGTTGCAATCAGGAAAAATATTTGATCGTCTGTGTGGAGAGGAACCTGACAGAACGCTGGAACAATTGTTGGATACTGCATTGAGCAAGGAAGCCGCTTTGGAAGAAGCTGTTCACATAAACGCAGTCTGCTTTAAGGGCAAAAATGCAAAGGTGACTTCGAAGTTGGTTGATAGAGGCAGAGAAGCTATTAATGGTGAACAGTCAGTAAGTCAGTGTCAAAGGCACAAGTCCAGAACGCGTTTTCTTCAATGTGTTTTGCATGTGGTAAGGCAAACCATGATTATAAAAACTGTAAGTACAAGAAATATAGGTGCAAGAAATGTAACGAATAAGGACATTTAGCTTGTGTATGTAAAAAAGGTAGCAAAAATCATTTCTTAGATATAGAAACAAATCCGGTTGAGGAATATGACATGTGTTTTGTTGACAATATCAAATATGTAGAACCTTTTATGATTGAAATGCTCATTGATAATATTAAAATCAGTATGGAAGTTGATTCGGGTGCTGGAATCACGGTGATTCCAGAAAATATATACATGGCGAAATTAAATAAAATTCCTTTGAAACCGACGGGGATTCGTTTACGTACATATGAAAATACGATTATAAAACCAATCGGTGAGATTGAGGCAACATTTATTTATAATGACATTAGCAAGATTTGTCGCGCAGTTATCGTTGTAAAGGGATATCGTCCGTTTTTAGGCCGTGATATGATAAAAATGTTTAACATTGTTAAGTTAAATGAGAATTTGAAATGTAAAACCACTTATTTTACTGAAAAGGAAATTAACCTCGATCAAATAGCTTATAAGTTGGCCATAGACGGATATAATGCTAATCAAAAAATTGTTCTTAAAAAACTCATTGATGAATTTAGCGAATTATTCAACGGAAAACTTGGTGAATGTAAAAATGAAAAGGTTAAATTAAAGATTAAAGACGACATAGTTCCGATTTTTGTTAAGCCTAGATCAATACCTTTTGCGTTCAAACCTAAGGTTGAAAAGGAAATAAGTAGACTTAAAAGCGAAGGGGTGATTACAAAAACAGCTAATTGTAATTAGGGAACTCCGTTGGTAACGGTAATTAAAGCAGATGAATCAATTCGATTTTGTACTGATTATAAAATTACTATAAATAAATATTTAGAAACTGATAACTAAGTTAAGTTGGGGGCAAGCATTTCACTAAGCTCGATCTATCCTATGCATATGCAGATGATAAAGCAAGGGAGTTTTTAGCTTTAAGTACACAATAGGGTATCTATTTGGTAAATTGTTTACCTTTTGGTGTGAAAACTGCATGTGCAATTTTTCAAAGGTGTATGGAAAAGTTCTGCAAGGAATTAAAGGCATTGTAATATATTTAGATGATATTGTGGTTACAGGAAAGACTAATGAAGAACATTTTAAGAATTTAAGAGAAACATTTCATCGGTTAAAAGAGGCCGGATTAAAATTGAAGCTATCCAGATGCGTATTTTATCAGAAAGAGGTAAAGTACCTGGGATATATTATAAATACTCTAGGTTTGAAAAAGGACCCAGAAAAAGTAGAAGTTATTCTCAAGGCCCAGAAGCTCAAAGACGAAAAGTCAATTCGTGCTTTCTTGGGTATGGTTAATTATTATGGGAAATTCGTGAAGAATTTGTCAACAACCCTGGAACCTCTGTATTATTTACTGAGAAAAGGAACTGTGAAACGGTGGACCAAGGACCAAGACAAAGCTTTTGAAGAAGCAAAGAAAGCAATGTCTTCAGATGAAATATTAGTGCATTATGACCCACACTTACCAGTCAAGCTGTATACTGATGCTTCTGAGCAGTGTTGGTGCATGTCTTAGAAGGAAATGTTGAGAAACCCATTCATTTTGCATCTAGAACTATTTCCAAGTCGGAGAGAAGTTATTCAGTTATCCACAGAGAAGCTTTAGCTGTGCATTGGGGTGTACAAAAATTTCACCAGTATTTAATGGGAAGAAATACACTACAGGTACGATATTTTCATCGCGGCAGCGCTCCAGGAACGTTAGGCTGCAGAGTAACTTGCTTCTTCTTGATCGTAGCTTCTCCATCTTCTTGGCTTCTTGTAGTTTCTTCTCTCCGTAGAGATCGATAATAACATATATATGTATATATATATATAAATTGTGTCTAAACCGCATACAGATTAGAGAGATCACACCCATTCATCACAAGTTAAGAGCACTTCAGAAAATCTATCTGGGAGAATCCTCTCCTTATCAAATATCCTGTGCAAACGCGCTTAACTGTCTCTAGCACCCCCTTATATATAATTTAAGTCGCGACATCTTGCGGCTGATTTTTGACCCAACAAAAACGACATATTGTGGTCGATTTCAATTTACATTAAAAAAAATCGTATATTTCTAAATATGGACCGTCAAAAAGCAACCTACATATTAGAGTAAATCAAATAATACGGAACTAAGTATTGGTCCATTATCTGAATTCATTAAATAATTTTTATTTTTTTGAATAAAAATACTTTCGTAAGCATTTAATTCCCTGTTATTTGATACCTCCTTAATGAGTTTTAAATTATCCTTAATAATATTGTGTCCAGTATTGTAAATATGTTGGGCAACACTTGATTTCTTAAACCTATTATACCGGTAGTGACTTAAATATTCCTTAAAGCTTGTTAATATATTTCTTTCTGTTTGTCCAATATATTTATTAGCACATTCATTACATTTAATTTCATAAATTCCAGATTTTTGCTCAACTTCAACCTTACCTTTCGGGTTTCCCAATAAATTCTTTTTGGTTTTGTTAATGGAAAAAGCTAATCGTAAGTTTTGAGTTTTAAAAATATGATTTAAATCTTTAATGCAAACCGCATCGAAAGGTATTTTTAGAAATTTTCCTAGAGATGAAATTGATATTAGAGTGCTAGAATTTTGAACTCGTTTCCTATAGCCAATCTTCCTAATTATATTATCTACTGTTTGCGGAGTATAACCATTATGAACCGCAACTTTCTTAATATATTTAAGTTCTTTATCATATCGGGCTTTAGTAAGTGGAAATGAGAGTAATCTATTTACTAAGAAATTTAGAGCCGCGAGTTTGTGTTGTACAGAATGTTGTGATTCGTTATTTATAAACCGGCTTGTATTTGTATTTTTACGATAAATGTCAATTTCTAATTCATTTTTGCTGCCTCTAATTATACGAGTATCCAAAAAGGGAATCGCACCATTTTCTTCCTTTTCGTATGTATATTTAATGCTATCAAATTTTGAATTTAATTTATCTAAAAAATTTTCCAAATTACATTTCTTGGTATCAAAAATAGCAAGAATGTCATCAACATAACGCAACCAAATTCTTGGAAAATACTGATTATCTTCTCTTACGTCATTTTCGAATTTACTCATAAATAAATTTTCCAAAAACAGTTTCCCATTGAACTTGTTCAAAAGACTCGCCATTTATTTGAAAGCAATTCTGAGACATGCAAAGAGATGTAAGCCTGACGTATTCCTCCAACCTATCTTCATCTACATTATTAAGTGTCAGCAGTTCTCGCAAATAAGTTAATGTTTCAGGTATGGGCACACTGGGAAATAACGATTGCACGTCAAAAGAGACCAGAATTTCCCCTTCTTCTAAAGAAATATTTTTAATCTTATTTATAAATTCCATTGTGTTTTTTACTGAAAAATTATCTTGAGGATTGGGAAGCGCACTGAGCTCACTTTTCAACCATTTGAAAAGAAAGTAAGTGGGTACGATTGGTCTCACCGATTTACCTGCCTTGTGTATTTTTGGAAGGACGTACAATTTGGGTACAGTGGGGTTAGATACATTAATCTTAAATTTATTTTGTTTGGTAATAAGATTGGGAGATTCTTTAATCGTGTCTTTGACAGCTTTAATTAACTTCGGCAAAAGGTTCGGGTGTTTAGTTTAATCGTAAGCACGTCTTATGCATGGGCATAACGCGTATTTCGAGTAAATTTTTAATTAATTAGAAAGTGTTGCTTGCATAGATCATTTTTCTCATGTTCTGGTCTTTTTTTTTCGCCAGTGTTTTTTTGTCGGTCTATTCAAGAATCAACCGTGTATATATCTGGTAAAACAAAGCACATCTTCTCCCTTTGTTTCGAAGTTTGCATATTTCCAATAAATGTGTATTACTAGAATCGAATTACTTGTTGCAACACTACCGTTTATGTTTGTGTCGCAAAATTCTTACTATTACTGTCTAATAACTTCCAGGCGAGGTCAGTTTCGTGCGTACCGGCGCGGCGTACCAGAAAACGTTGCAAATAAATAATAATTTCGCTTCCGTTCTGCTGTTGCGTAACCAATATCGTGCGATTTCTCTATTAAACTTATGAAATGCAAAAGAAGCAAAAAAAGAAAAACCCCGCTAGAGAAACAGAAACAAAACGTACGCCAGGTTACGAAGTGCTCGGTTTCAGGTGAATTCACTCGAGGTGTTTATTCTTCGTAATATCCGCCGCTAATTTGTTATCATCTATTTTAAACAAACTGGAATTATTAATTTATTACAGGATTTTATTTTGTTTTCCATTATTTTTTCTTTATTTTATGATTTTTGTTGTCCACAATTACAAGGACAATAACGATCCCACTATGAACATTAGTGTTGACAAGTAAACAAATAAATCACTACAACACCAAACCAATTCAATTCAATTCAATTTTTTATGGCTCTATATTACGCGTTACTCCGCTTTTGAATTTAAACCAGTCAGTTTCCTTTATGGCGTTTATTTGATTTATCGCTGAAGGAATATTGAATAATAATATAATTTGCCAATTACAAAAAAATGGTGATGACAACCAGAATTTAAAACATTACAATCTGTTCATAATCTGTTTCGTTTGTTAATGATTATAATTTCATTTTGCGTGCGCCGTTCAATGAGAAACAAATTCTATTCTTATAAAAGGCGAATTATTTACACAAATTTGTAAAAATTATTTATACAAATTTGTAGAAAATTCAATAAGTGCGTTCGGTGTATTATTTTTTAAAGTGACGGAATTCGCTTCGATGTAAGCATTTCACTTTTGTACACATTTGAAAACATAATTGACTTTAATTAATCTCATAGCAGTTACTACACTTGCATGAACTGCATTCATCATCAGCTGTGCAGCTGTGTGTTATTAGTTCACGGTCAAGTTTTAAGACTGAACGATTCTCTACGTCACACCATAAACATTTAATGCACGATTTAAAAAATGTAAACTTTTAGGTATCGTCTTATACACGAATGTAAAACACGTGCATTTTTAATTAATTATAAATTGTTGCAATACAATATTTCGGAATGTAATAGAAACTTAATCGAGGCTTAAGCAAAAGAGTTAAAAAAATGTTTAAACAAAACGACAACAATCAAAATAGCGACTAATATTGACCTGCGGCAGTGAAACATGGTTATTTAACTTACTAGACAAATGAACTTGTTTTTGAACTTCTTTTTTCGAAAGGAATTCTTTCTTAATGTCATGCAAAAAAAAATGCATTCTCGCAAACAATAAATCGAGAACATTTGTCCGTTATAATTATAATTTATCACGCACGTTTAAACAACTATAAACTGCATGCAATGGGTTACGTAACTATTACTCCATTCTTAATTAGCGCGATAGAACCGTTACATTCAGATAGATATGCATGGATTTCTTAAAGCGACAGGCCAAGAGATACTAAACTTTATTAACGTTCAAGAACGTAAGGGATTTTTTTAAATTTTGAAAAAGATACCGGAACTTTAGCGTTATTGGATTTATACAATCTCTAAAGGCGGAAGAAATTTATTTATAAGTTCATTATTATGCAAAACGTCGTTTAATCGGTGTAAATATTATATTAAATGTCTAGGATAAAGGTATCCAATAGTTGATTTGAAGAGGATTACTATGTTTATACATTTACTCTTCGCATTGGCTTTTAAATCTCTGTACATTCTGAAAATTAAATTTTCAAATATTTTATCCTTTCTTTTTCGTGCTTACGATATACCGAATGTATTTGTTTTTCTGGTTTTCATGGTTGATACTTCGGCTATATTCACCTTCAAATTTTGCTTGTTTTCTCTTTTGAAACGTTTTGGTTACACAACATTTCAATTATTTACTTTTAAGCTGGTATTAACTTTTTTTGTTGATTATGGTTATTGGGTTGATAAACTGCTAAGAATTTTATTTATTTTGTTTCATTGCATTTAATTTATTATTTGCAATATCAAAATAATTGAAAGACTTACCACAAGAAGTGTTGCTCATTTTTTTAACAATATGGTGTATGCGGGCACCTTCAAGGAGATTGGAGATTACGAAGCATAGTTCGAGGAAGTGCAGAAAATTTTCCAATTGAAAGTAACTGTAACACATACTAATTACTACGTTGAAGTTACTAAATTTAGGAAAACAGATCAGGTTTCTCACCTTAAATAAAGAAGCAACCAAGTAATTCCTAGTAAATTTAGCTTAATTCAAAATAAATATACACTGCTCAACATTTGAACTGGTACACTTACAAGAACATATATAAATAACAATTTACTAATTTTTGAGCAACACCTTCTTCCTTAATTAATAGTATATGGTTCTGGAAAACACTTTTAGGGCGAAGAATTAAAAGAATAAAACTTACATAACGAATTTCAAATGTTTTAATAGAAAAATAACAAAATCTTCACTTCAGTAAGTTTGCTCTGGAAAGAAATGATAACTAAACACTTAAAGATTAATAATGCGTGGGACCTCCTCTAGCTCTTACGACCTCTTGGCAACGTCTTGGCATGCTGGGAATCAAATCCCGAAAGTAATGCTGAGGAATATTTGTTCATTCTTCCAAAACGGCAGTTCGGAGCTGATGGCGATTGTTTGGATCCACTCCTCGTGACCTTATCAACCTTTTCAGGTATTCCCATACGTTCTATGGGATTAAGATCTGGAGAGTTCGCTAGCCAATCCATGTGCGTAATATTGTTCCCTTCAAAAAATGCATTGATTTGCCTTGTTCTATGAGGACACGCGTTATCATCAACAAACACGAAACCATCGCCTATTTCATTGGCAAATGGCAAATATCCAAATTGCAACTCGTCATTGTGCAGTTGATTAATAAATGGATGCAAAATCTCTTCCAGATATCTAAGTGCTGTTAGTATGCCATTAAAAAAACATCTTTTCCGACTTAAACCTATCCAAACATCAACTTTTTGTGGATAGAGTGGGGCTTGAATATGTGAGGGTTTTCTGTACTCCAGATTCTCATTTTGGGAATTAATGTTTCCTGTTAAATGGAACCAGGTCTCATCCGAAAAGAAAGTTTTGTCGAACAAATCGTCATTGTCAATATTGTCTAAAAACCAATGAGAGTTTCTTCGCCTTGGTTCAAAATCTACTGGAAGCAATTCATGCATGGCAGTCAAACGATAAGGGAAGACTTTTCTTAGACTGGTTCTACAGAAAGATCAACTTGTTGTGACAGGTGGCGGGTGGAAGTGCGAGGAGCCTCAGTCAAAACTTGTCACTCATTTTCAACTACCTCATCAGTTCTTACTTTAGGCCTACCTGATACCTGTTTTTAGATACACTGCCAGTTTCTCTGAATAGTCCTTCAGAGTACTCAAGTTAATTAACAAATTTGTGATACAGAAATACAGTTTCTGGAAATTTTTCCTGAAATTCTGCAATACAATCAGGATTAGAATAGGTTCTTTCGCCATTGATTTTTTGAGCGTTTCGAAATTAGGATTCAACCATAAAAGATTTTTCTTCCAATGTGAAAACCAAATCAATAAATAATTTTTTTAAAGTTATGTTTGTTTACTTGTCTGTTTAGGGTACGGATCAAGTAAGGAACATACGTGAACATGTGAAAAAATTAAAGCAACGCACTAGATGGGAAAACTTTTTGTACACATGTTATTTAGAATGATAGGTAGTTATCATGTCAACATATCGTAAAAAAGACTTTTTTAATTATTGCATACAGAGCACTCGCTAAAACACGTGAATATGGCTTAACCATAGATTTCTGGTTTGAAAATAAGACGAGTTAACCCAAGTTATTTATATCCAAAAAGGCTTCGTTAAGTCAATATTCTGCTTCAAAGTTCTTAAAAAAAAAGATAATTTTTCTTATAACAAAATAACGCTTGAACCAACTTGGATGATATTTGGAATGAGGGGCCAAGGGATGTTAAATCACATTGTTAGATAGTTTTAGTAGTTTGCAGTGGGTAGCCGGTGTGAAATGCAGGATTGTGACTACACAGATTTTACAATAACTTTTTTTGAGGATAGGAAGATAACTTTAACTAATTACTTTTTTGAAAAAGGCATTCAATAAGCTCTTACGTGTCTTTATAATTTTTGATACCTCTTGCTGTTTAGTCACAAAATAGGAAAAACTAACTGGCTACAACGCCTCTTATTGAAAACAGGTATACCGTATACTCTAATGTGCTACAACTCTATCAATCTTGCATGGTCATGGCAATACTAATACCAATAACAATATTACCGATGACAATAGATATTGAATTATAAAAGAAAACTCTTTGATATTGTAATGTCTATTTAACTTATTTCAAGGGAAGTTTCGTCACGTGCCCCTTAGACACGCAACCGGGTTCGTCAGCCAGACTCTCAACGTCAGTGACTGAGACCGATATTGCAAATAATAAATTTAAATGCAATGAAACAAAATAAATAAAATTCTTACCAGTAATAACCATAAACATATCATATAACCATATCCTAAATTTCGTACGAATTATCATCATGTCTTATAATTCATTTGCGCGTTCTTTCAATGAAAAGTCTTACGCAGCTTTTCAAACTGCTCTCTCAGATACAATTTTGCCTGATTTTGATCATTTTCAGAATTTTAATGAGGCATTCAACAGTTTCTACGATATTTTTGTTCGTAACTTTAATTTTCATTTTCCTGAAAAAATTGTCAAAATCAACACCACGCTACAAAAGAGAGCCTTGGTTACGGATGAATTAAAAACTTCTACTGCTACCCTCAGAAACTGGTATAATCTTCAGTTAAAGTACCCGAATCTAAAAGATATGTACCTTCAATACAAAAGAAGGCATTATAAATTACTTAAAGACATGTTTATCTTTCCTTTCACAGAGCAAGAACTGATTAAAATTTTTAACAACTTAAAAAATAACTTTTCTTCCGGACCTGATGATATCCCGTGTACTCTACTGCGTAAAACTTGTCTCTCCTTTATAACTCCTATAACACAGCTAGTAAACATTTTCTTCATTAAAGGCGTATTTCCATTAATTTTGAAAACAGCAGCTGTTGTAGCCGTACATAAGAGAAATTCTACGGAATTGGTTGAAAATTATCGACCAATTTCTCTTTCTCTTTTGAATATGCAATGCTCAATAGACTTCTAGATCATTTAAATAAGCATAACATTATCACTCATAAACAGCATGATTTTAGAAAAAGTTATTCAACAATTACAACTCTACATGCCTTTGTGAACAAAATTACTTCTGTTCTTAATAAAGGTGAAAAACCCGTAGGTCTTTTCTGCGACCTTAGCCGGTCTTTTGATTGCGTCGAACATTCTCTGTTACCTTTGTGATCGCAATCAGTATGTTAGAGTCAAATTTCTTAGAGACAGTACGGTATCTACTTTCAAATCATGTCTCCTACCAATAGCCCAATAGTTATCAGTGTTCCCCAGGGTTCAATTCTGGGTCCGAATCTATTTTTGCTTTTTATTAATGATATTGTTCGTTTTGTTAATTATACACTGGTAATGTACGCGGATGATACTTCGGGAATTTTTTTCTGGATCTAACTTGACTGCTTTAACTGAAAAATGTAATATATTACTATACCAACTAAATCAGTGGTTCAATATGAACAAACTTTTTATAAACCCTACTAAAATAACGTTTGTTATTTTCTGATCTTCTTATAGTTCTAATGATTTAAATATTAAATTACACTTAAATGATATGGATTTTAAACAAGAATCCTGTGTAAATTTCCTCGGAATCCACATTGATGAAAATTTAAATGGGAAGTCACACTGTATAAAACTAATTAAAAAATTAAATACAATTTGTTTTCAACTTACATAATAATAATAATAATAATAAATAAATTTCTTTCGCCTTCACGAGATTGTATAAATCCACCAGCGCCAAAGTTCCGGTATCTTTCTCAAAATTTAAAAATTCCCTACGTACGTTCTTGAACGTCATAAAGTATAGTATCTCTTGGCCTGTCGCTTTAAGAAAACCACCCATATATGTATTATAGTATGGAATTTTATATTCAGAAACTTATACAAAATAAATTGAGAAAGTAATAACTTGTATTAAAAATTGATGGTCGAATGAAAGTCTGTATCATTTTATCATCTTTATGTAATTACAATTTATAGACTGCAGAAATAAATGTACATACATTTATTTATATTACAATATTTTCCACAGAAGAATGCAGCTATAAAATAATATTGTTGAAAGGAAGCAGCTTTTTTACTACTGAAACTATTTGAAATATGGTGTGCAAGCTCTACGGACATATCACAACATAAAAGTTTTTACTTTCCCCTCATTTAACTGCTGCGTAATGGCAAGTCTTTGGATACGCTATATAATTAATAATTGTTTATTAGTGAGTGCACACTCGCAATCTAGGAATTATTTAATATCGGAAGTCTGTGGAATTACGCAAGTGTATCCGATTTTCCGAATGCCTGGAATTATCTAATAAAAACCAAATGAAACGATACTTTCTCGAACGCCGCGCCGGCGAATTTCATGCCGATTAAAACTAAATTTTCTGGCAATCTGTTCATCATAATTAAGTTATAAAAACCTGGTGGGTTTGTACAGTCACAATTCAAAGTAATATCTCCCCGCCCGTGATCACATTAATAAGGCCACGCATTTACACTTTATTGTAAGACATTATTTTTGATACTAACTGTACCTATCCATTGGGTTTGATTTTTGGTGTTACTCGGAAAACGTTCCCCAGTTTTATGCTTGAAGTCGTCGTGTAAAGTATCCGGACGTTTGAAATAAATTACGCAACGTGCTGTTGCTTACATAAGACATTTCTGACCAAAATAAGGGAGAACGTGAACAGTAATTGCGTTTAATATATCAGTTATGGTTGCGTTTATGTAAATCGTGTGATTGCGGTAGTACTGTTCTAGTTCAATTTGCATTCGCGTAGATGAATGTTGTAGGAATCGATTACCGAGTTGTTTTGAAATCAAATGCCAAAAGTGAGATGATGGAAAATCCTATTCTCAAATATAATTAAATAAATCAAGCAATTAAACCCTACGAACGATTAATTAAAGTGGCTACTGCATTTCATTTTTAGTGACACGCGCAGCATGTAAAAAAGAAAATTTAAGTCATTACCTAATTTGATTTTCCCCAATGTAGAACATGATCTGAAATCGTCATTTTGACGGGACTGAGCTAAATTATGCTAGTAAATACCAGTTACACTGAATTAAATCAATGTAACTGGTAATAATCCATTCCACAGTAGTTATCGTGTATTTTTTTGAAATTGTCGAAAATGGGGCAATTTCGGCAATATTTAATTCACAATAAATTATCTCAAAGATTCTGAACAGATTGAACGCAACCAATCGATTTTGTGTTACTTTACGATTCTCAATGACACAGATTTTTTCGATTGTTTACGAAAGAATACATCAAACGAAGCAGAAAATGTAGATGAAAATTCTTGAGATTCTTGAATCGATAGGCTTAATCGAATTAGAAACATCTATAACGTCAATTACGTTGTGAGGTTCAATGAAGTTTTTTTTTTTTTATTTGTGTTTTGTAAGGTAACAGTAAAAAAAATTAATAATCTGCAGAATTTTCAATGTAAATTTTGTAAAACACGTCCTGTAATTTCTAAACATTCCGCTTAAGCGGTAAACTATTTCAGTAATTGCTTTTACTTTCACAAAATTGCATTTTAGTTACACTTTCTTTAGGTTTGCACTATGCGTTACGGTTTCTTCTGATTAAACAATTTACATTATGTGTATGGTAATCTATGTAATGTATGTGCTTGCATGCATGAGTTACAGCGATTAGACGGTTACTTAATCTTTCTCGGCACATGCAAGCCATTTAAGAAAAATTATAAACTGGTTTAATTTGCAAAGTGCCGCTTTTAATATTTAATATTTAGGGTCGGTTTCACACCGCACGCACATATTCTCTATTCCACTCCCAAACTATATCCTATTTTTTCGCGTGGTCGATGGTCTTTTGTTTTTGTAATTTGTTATTCTTGTTAATAACTGAATCTCCCTTTTAATTTGGCGAAATTTTGGAAATCTTTTATTATTATGTTTTTTTTTTGTAGTGTCTTATTTCAAATTGAATTTAGCTTTATCGATTATGTTTTATTTTACTTTTTGTTAATTTTTTTTCCAGACCGAATCTCTTCTTTTTTATTCGAATTTCTTTGTTATATATATACAGAGTGTCTGTTAATGTCCGAACGCCATTTATGTTGGCACTATTGAATTTATTTTTCTACTGTTGGTGTGGTACAGTGGGGTGGTATGAAGTTTTGATGTGAAAATATGAAAAATGACAAACAGCAAGGTTATGTGTATTGAATATTGTCAAATTAGCAAGGCTACATGCCAGGTAGCAAGGCATTTGTTACATGTCCATTGAACATGTAACAAATGTTTGCTACTTGGCATAATAAAACATTGATGACTAAAAAATAACTTTTATTTTTATATAATTGTTGAAAATGTTCCCCATTATTCTGTAAGCACAAGTTCACTCGTCGTTTCATATTTTCGAGTTCTTCCTGTGTTATATTTTGAATTTCATGCGTAATTGCTTGTTGAAGTTCATCTAAGTCATGCAAGCGGTTTTTGTGCACATTATTCTTCATGCGTCCAAAGAGGAAATAATCTGGTGGTGTCAAATCTGGACTTCTTGGTGGCCACAAACCTTGGCTTATAATTCGATTTCCATAAAACTGTTGTAAATAATTTATGGTGGCACGTGCAGTATGAGCAGTAGCTCCGTCTTGCTGGAAATAGCCCCTTGTTAATTCATCATCATGCAGCTGATTAATAAATTCTGTCAAAATGATAGTTTGGTATCTTTCTGCATTGATTGTTTCGTTAAAGAATATTGGTCCTATTACTCTTCGTCTTGATATTGCTACCCAAATTCCAACTTTTATTGGATGTAAATTTGTTTCAACAAAATTATGAGGGTTTTCTGTTGCCCATGTCCTGTAATTCTGGCTATTTACGTAACCAGATAAATGAAACCATGCTTCGTCAGTAAAAAAAGTTAAATCAAGCAAATCATCATTGTTTAATTGCTCATTAAACCATTGACAGTACATCACTCTATTTTGAAAATCATGTGGGTACAGCTGCTGAACAACAGAGACACGGTACGGATGCATATGCAGATTCTTATGCAGAGCTTTTGAACAACTAGCCCTACTAATGCCTGCAAAAAGTACGTAATTAAGGACTTGCATTATTTTCATTGCTGCGGTTCACATACCTGACTGTGCTGATAACTTTCTTAGTGATTTATTCGGGCTTTGATCCATTCGACCTTGAAGATCGTTGACAACAGGTTCAGTTTAAACTGTAGGTCGCCCAGTTGATTTACCTTTGCAAATACAATTTTTTCTCTCAAATCTCTTCTTCACGTTTGTGATGACTAAAAACTTCGTAGTTTACATTTTCATCAGGAAATGCTTCCACGAACTGTTCAAAGCAAGAGCGCAAATTATATGCCCATGTTCCATCGAGATTTCGAGTTGCACTTCGAAAGTGTGCCATAAGAATGTACGCATCCTGTTCAGGTGTAAAACACTGTGAATACTGAAAAGAATAAGAATATATTGGAATGTAATTTGAAATTCACATTAAATTATTACTTACATGCAACTCACAACGTTAATTAATGAGCTCTAATAAGAACTGACTGAAAATAAAGCAATAAATATCAAAAAACCACACCAAAGAACCTTTATAACACCAACGAGACACCCAAATAACGATACGCCAATGTGCACTGTCAAAATTGACACAATCGACATGGTTGCCACTACAAGTTGATAAAACTGCAGGCTGCTAACATAAACCGCGTTCGGACATTAACAGCCACTCAGTATATATGCCGTGTTGTTCTTCCGGGTGTTCCTCCGCGTAGGGTTCTCAAAAGAACCGTTGTTGTCTTGACGACGTTTCGGCAGAATTACATCTGCCATCTTTTTCCTAGGTTTTTCATAATTTCTCCTGTTATCCTATCGTATCCTGCCGCTTTTCCTCTCTCTATCGCTTTTAATGCCGCTAGTACTTCTTCTATTTGTACAGGGTCTTGTATATTCTCTATTCTTTCTTCGTGTATCGTCTCATTTACCTCGTTTATGTTGTAAAGTTCTTGGAAATATTCCTTCCACCTTTCCATAATCTCTTTTTCTTCTGTTAGTATTCTGTTATCTTTTGTTTTCATCTGATTTAATCTGTATTGTTTACCTTTCCTCAAAGTCTTTAATACTTTATAAAATAATTTTTGGTTTCCTTTACTATCTTTTTTTCCAAATTCTTCCCAAGTTTGTTGTTTAGCTTGTAATATTATCTCTTTTACCTTTGTTCGTTGCCTTTTGCATTCTGTATAGTTCTCTTTATTTTTATTTCTGAGATATAACTTCCACTTCTGTTTCTTAATTTTTACTTGCTCTTTTATATCTTGATTCCACCATTTCGTTTTTTTTTCCTCCCTTTTTTCGTTTCTTCCTCTCATTTCTCTTGTATATTTATGTATATCCCTGTGCATGTAAAACGTATTTGCTACAATTAGGTTGTTTTCCATACAATAATTTGTTTTTGAAATTTAATTTCGTGCGGTTGATCGGCTTTTGTTTTTGGAATTTAGTTTTGTTTTTAATTAATATTCTTCGAGCTGAATTATTTTTTCCGTACTGATTTGTTTTATTTTAAATCGAAATCTTTCGTTCGAAGCCTGTCGATCGCCTTTTGTTTTTGCAATTTGTTTTGTTGTTATTATGAATTATTTTTTTCGAATTCAATCTTCATTTTTGATTTGACGAAATTTTGGAAATCTTTTATTTTTGTTTTTTTTTTCTATAATTTTTTGAAATCAAGTTTTCTTGCCAGATGAAAATTATGAAAATTAATTAAAATTATGTAACTGGCAATAAGAAAATATTAGGAAAGAGTTTATACATGTATTTCGGCCTTATTGGGCCTCATCAGAACTCTGCACCTTACTAGAGAATGCAATCGCTTCCTTATATAATTTGCAAAAGATTTTCATCATCATTTTCATCATTAATTCCTGTTCTGGTGTTTTGGGATTTTAGAAATTCAAAAAAGGGGTAAGTTTTTCTAAAATTTTTCAATAAACCAAATTTCTTTTTAAGGTACAGAGTTCTGATGAAGCCCAATAAGGCCGAGATACAAGTATAAACTCTTTCCTAATACTTTCTTATTGCCAGTTACACAATTTTAATTAATTTTTATAATTTTTTGTTTCAAGTTGAATTTCGCTTTTTCGTTCGTGTTTTCTTTTTTATTTACCTTTTGTTAATTTCTTTTTTCAGACCGGATCTCTCTTTTTTTCAAATCGAAATTTTTTGCTCATCTTTTGTTTTTGTTTGAAATTAAATTTCGCTGGTCGATCGTCTTTTGTTCTTGGAATTTATTTTTGTAGTTAATTAATATTCTTCGAGCTGAAATTTTCTCCCGAATAGAATCTCTCTTTTTAATTCGAAATCTGGCGATCGTGTTTTGTTTGTCTTTCCTTCATCTTTTGTTTTTATATAATTTTTTTTTGTTACTTTTTATTTAATATTGAATTTCGTCCTTTCATTCGAGGCCTGTCAATCGCATTTCGTTTTTCTGTAATTTATTTTTGTTGTTAATTAATTTTCTTCGATCTAAATTATTTTTCCGAACTCAATCTCCCTTTTTGATTTGGCGGAATTTTGGAAATCTTTTGTTTATATATATGTATATATTTTTTTCTATAGTTTTTGTTTCAAATTTAATTTCGCATTTTCGTTCGTGTTTTGTTTTTGTTTTACTTTTTTCTAATTTTTTTACAGACCGAATCTCTCTTTTTTTTTAAATCGAAATTTTTGGTTCATCTTTTGTTTTTGTTTGAAATTGAATTCCGCTGATTGATCGTCTTTTGTTTCAGAAATTTTTTTTTTGTTAATCAATATTCTTCGAGCTGAATTATTTTTTTTTCCGAATTGAATCTCTCTTTTTAATTCGATCTGGCGATCGTGTTTTGTTTTTGTTTCATTCTAAATCGAAATCTTTCCTTCCTCTTTTGTTTTCATATCATTTCATTTTTTTTCTGTTACTTTTTTAAGGTAGATTCTTGTCCGGTGAAATTGTGTAATATTACTTTTTGGTTTAAAATTGAATTTCGTTCTTTTTTCGTTCGAGGCCTGTCGATCGCTTTTTGTTTTTGTAATTTGTTTTTTTGTTGGTAATTAATATTCTTCGAGCTAAATTACTTTTTCCGAACTGAATCTCTCTTTTTAATTTGGCGAAATTTTGGAAATCTTTTATTTTTATATGTTTTTTTTTTCTATAGTTTTTTGTTTCAAATTGAATTTCGCTTTTTCGTCCGAGGCCCATCGATCGCCTTTTGTTCTTATCGTTTTTTTTTCTTATTTAATTAATTTAATTAACACTTTTTTCCGAACTGAACCTGTCTTTGCAATTAGAAATCATGCGACCGTCTTTTGTAATTGTTATATTTTTTTAATCCATTTTTTTCAGACGCTTTTTAAATCGAAATCTTTCATTCGCCCTCTGCTTTTGTCTTATTTTTTGTTTCAAATTGAAATTAGCTTTTTAAATTCTTAGAAAGAAAACTAAATTTAAATTCTTAGAAAGAAAAGAAAACGAATTATTTTATTTTAAATTTGTACTAGCACGTTTTTTATGAATTTACTGAAATCAAGTTTATGGATAATTTCACTTATGATTCCAAATTTGCCTATTGGTTAATCCGACCCTGAATGTCAGCAGTTAATACACTTGTACAACGCATTCATCATCAGCGACGCAACTTTGTGCTTTTAGTTCGCGGTCACGGTTTAATAATAAACGACTCTGTTTTGTAACGTCAAGAATCACCCTGTAAATTGAATATAAAGTCGGTATTGAATGTATTTAAGAAAAATAGAACAATTAATGACCGGGCAGGTATTTGAACAGCGCAAGGAGGAACTAATTTTAGATTTGATAGATAGAAAACATTAATAAGTGCAAAATAATGCGACAGTGCTCTTTTGACGAATAAATCTCGCTCGCCTCTAAAGATAAATACTGAAACGAGCTCGGTAACCAGCTAGTTGGAGGTAATTAATAATGAAAGTAAACGTACCGTTATGCAAGCTGCCAAACTATGCGCTAGTGCATGAACATTCCGACTGCAATGTGTTAGTATTAAACTTTGCTAGGGTTTTTGCGACCTACTTGACTTTCCGATAGCAGTTCAACATGTGTTGTTTTAGGCCTAAAAATCAATTAAACCTGCGTTATTTTAGATACAGCAGCTAATTTATATGCTTAGCTCCATAACAGACAGACAGACAGAAGAAATATATCCTTACTTGTATCGCCAAGTTTGTTATGTGTTTCTTTGTCCAATTATTTTATAATTAATGAGTTTATCTTGACAAGCAGAAAATTCTTTTAACTGCTTTTAATACATATCATTGTCTGGAAGGACACTTTTTAAAGTAAAATCTGTCTCGTTAACATTTAATGAAACTGTTTAAAAAAAGCACGCTGTACATGTTTGTGTTGGGTCGCGTGTTTCTTCAAAAATGGGTTAAATACCTAACGAGATATCGCTTAGAATAATAGTTGTTTATTAACAGAATATACAAAATTAGTTAAATTTAATTTCGAAAAGTGACAGTTACTTTTTTTCGAAAATATTGTCGATTTATTTCTTTTTTTTTCGGTTGTTATGATTCTCAGATTGAAAGTCTGTAACATCACAACAGTTTGCTATCAACAAATTATGCGATTTCAATTGATATAAAATCACACAAGTTTTACTTTTAATTTCTTTTTATATTATGACAATCGCATAATGTTCATTAAAAATTTTAAAAAAATGTACAGAGTGATCATAAATGTTTGAGGGTAGTTTAGTTTAAAGTTTAAAATAACCAATGATGCCAATTCTGAATCTATGACATATTCTCAATCATTTTTTTATTCGTTCACAAGTTATATTTTATCATGTACGACAGAAACTTAATTATGTGATAATTTATTAAATTTAATCAATTTTGTTGTAGATAAGTTAAAGGTGCGTTAGAATTTACCATAATTCAATACAATTTCTATCAAAATTAGCAATTTAATTTCCAATATGCAGATTTATTAATTAAAACAAAACAAAATTCGACTGTGGTGCTTTGTATACTGTAACAAGTTTTGGCATCGATTTTAAAAAACAAAAAACAGGAAGGAAAGTGTTTCTCGGCTCTGTTTAACGTTTTGCAAATTGTGTGATTTCAGTGGTACGAAACAAAATTCAACAACTTCCGGGTTAATTACGAATAAATATTTCACGTTCTTGTTACCTTTACTTGTTACGTAAGGCGAATTTTAATCCCTAAAACGGCCACGCAATTCACAAATTTTAACGTCGGTTCCAGTTAAATGCAATCGACGCTTATTAGATCATATAAGGAATATAATTAAATGTCTAGCAATTTGCATGGCGAACCGAGAAAGGTCCGGCGATTGCAAAAGTCATTAAAAAAAAGTACGAATTCCTATGAGTATTTTTATCATTGAGTGATCGTTTTAATTGCTCTGTTTCGTTCGTCTTTTTAATTAGTATTGTATTTGACCTTTTATGGTGGCGCAATTTGCTGATGACTTGCTGAAGGCAAATTCGAAATAGTTCATGCTATTTTTTTTTCAAAAGCGCGAGCGTCGTAATTTTTAAGAGAGTGTATTTAGAGGTCGTCAATATTATTTAATCAAGATTGATTAATCGCAGTCGTTAACCTTTATCGCGTTCAGGAAAAAAAATTAAGATTATATACAGCGTGATTTTTAATGACTGTCACTCACCTTTGTCATTTTACTTTTGTTATAAGAATAGTAACGGTATAATATAAAAAGAAGTAAACAAATAAAATAACGTGTCGATTAATAATTAATATTCGTCCATCGTAGCCATATTTAAAACGTGACATACGCTACGGCACCAAATTTAAACTATCTTCGATAATTCCTAATCACACTGTACAGGGTGGGCCAAATTCGACACTTTTAATAGGAAACACCTATTTTTAGAAGAGTTAGACAAAAACTGACCTCGGTTCCTGGAGCTCGATTTTTAAGACAAAGTTAATGGTGAAAACCGCATTTCGATATCTTGTACCGCTTAGGAGCTACAGGGCGTTTCTCAAAATTGTACGATTTCTAAAAACCTTCATAACTTTTTTGTTTATGAAAATTTTTGAGTTCTGTAAAAACTTTTTTAAGGCACTTTTTCATGCAGAATTCATTGCTCCAAATTATTTTTTTCTAAACTGCTCAATATTTGAGATATTAGTAAGAACTTTGATTTTTTATATGGAACACCCTATATATTTTTAAGTTTTTGAAAAGAGTATAAAATTTCATTCATATAAATATAAAACACTTGATATTTTATTCAAATAGTTTGTGAAATATAGAACTTCAAAGTTTTAATCAAAAATTTAATTGTTTTTACAGCATTGAAGTAGGCTATGGATGACGATAACTAAGCGATTTAACTTTTTATAACTTCCTGGTAGGCCGCCATCAAAATTTGACGCAATCTCTTACAGTACTTGCATTTCTCTTGAATTTTACTATCTCTTTAAAATAGACTTAGGGAGATAATGAAACTTGTACGAAAACTACGGGAAATACGACATGTTATAATATTTATACCAACTCAAGACTTCACGAAGTGCCTTTAACTTGTAAGTGTATGTGTATACTGAAGATGACAGCGTAACTGCCGAAATACGTATCTACGGATACAATCTATTTTAATTTATATTTAAGGATATAAAATTTTTTGATTTATATTTACTTTTTTGATTTGTTATTTCTAAACCACTGTCTTCTTTACTAATATTAAATGTTAAAGTGTTTTGTAGAAATTGGCGAAAATTCAGAAGCAGCGATTAATCTTTACCACGAGTGGTATCCTGAAAGATGACAATCCTTCAGAGATATATTCTTGAGATTTAAAAACAATTTAATAAATTTTTAGTCATTTAAACTGATAAATACTAAAAATTATGAATCTCAAAACGGAAATAAAGAATTAGAGAAGATCATAATTTTGGGAGAAATTGAAAATGGTCGACGCCAGTTGGAGCAAACATCTTCGCAAGAACTTCTACAATACGAATTTTAAAGAAACAAAGATTCTGACCTTATTGAATAAGAAAAATGCATCACTACCAGTCCTTGAATTGGTGATGTCAGCAGGAACCATAACAAAACGGAATCGTTTATGTTTAGTACAAAATGGCCGACAATTTGATACTTTATGTAATTTTTGCGCAATTTCGATTACATTAGTATTTATTCGTTATAACTTCGTTATATTTATTACAAATAAAGTAATATTTTTAGGGCTCATTGAATCTTCAAAGAATATTTAGCTATCATCATCCACAGCCTACTTGAATGCTGCAATGACCATCAAAATTTTAATTAAAATATGAAAGCTCTACAACTCAAAAATCTTTTGAATAAAATATCAAGTGTTTTATATTTTTGTAAATAGAATTTTATGCTCTTTTCAGAAATGTAAAAATATATAGGGTGTTCCATATAAAAAATCAAAGTTCTAGCTAATATCTCAAATATTGAGCACTTTGGAAAAAAATAATTTGGAGCAATGAATTCTGCATGAAAAAGTGCCTTAAAGAAGTTTTTACAGAAATGAAAAATTTTCATAAACAAAAAAGTTATGAAGGTTTTTAAAAATCGTAGAATTCTGAAAAACGCCCTGTAGCTCCTAAACGGTACAAGATATCGAAACGCGGTCTTCACCATTCATTTTGTCTTAAAAATCGAGCTCCAGGGACCGAGGTCAGTTTTTGTCTAACTCGTCTAAAAATAGGAGTTTCCTATTAAAAGTGTCGAATTTGGCCCACCCTGTACATATAAAATAATATTTAAGCTTGAAATTGAATTTCATTTCTTAGAAAATGGTGACGCATAAAACCAACCCCATATTAATTACATTAAGTTTTAGCGTGTGTTGCGTGTTGAAACAGTTATAAAAATGTTCCATGGAAATTAATTAAGTTTTTTCGCACGCGACCAATATGGAGTTAATGGGACGAAATAAAATACACACGTGGAGTCGGTAGGTGTAATTAATCATAATCATGTTCTCTCTATAGACTCAAGCTTATATCTACCCCGAAATATTGTGTTCATTGCGTCAGGTATTGTGGTATTTCCGTTTCTTCTGCGTCAAAAGGGAAAGTGCAATTATATACAACTTACATACGTACATATGTGCGAATTGGCTGGAAAACAGGAACAAAGGATACTGCTTTTTTTACCTGACGTGAAATTCGTCGTGATTCATACAGAAATTATTAAATTAATAAAATAACCAACATTCTCTTTAAGTGCACTTAAAATAATTATTTAAATGTCATAATGAAAGCACTTTCTTATATGTTGAGTTTTTTTTTTAACAATTTGTGGTAATCCATTCGGGATAAATAAATAATAAACATGGTCGTCAAGAAAAACTAAAAACAGAGTGGAAGCGATGATTTTATTTATTGTTTTGCCTAATTTGAAGCATGTTGTATACATAAACTGAAGCACCTTTTTCTAATATTTAAATTTTATCATATAAATATAAGAGACACCTGTATATAACTTTGTTAGGTTAGAAATATTTTGTATTTATTTTATTATTATAATTTGTTAAAAACAATGTGCGTTATCTTATAATCCTACAGAACTCAAATGGAAATTTAATTACTTGCAAATATTTAATTAATATTTCTGTTTTTCTTAGAAAATGTACAGCCTTGGCACCCTTAATTTTCTAATTTATCTCCGAAAATATTATTCAGAAGTCTTTAGAATTTTATTATCAAAAAGCCGGCAATAATAAACGATAATTTAAATAATGCACAGTACTTTACAGCGGTCATAAAACGTGTGGCAGATGATAGTTCGCAATTGTCGTTTCGTGAATAGGTAGTCGGTTTTGTATAAGCGCATGTAGTCAGAACGATCTTTCCAGTATAATGTTTATTTCATTATAATTTTGAATATAGTCATTTTTGCTGTAAAAAAATGCCTAAAAAAAACGAACTTAGTGAGGATTTACGTTTACGAATTCATTTCTTGCACGAACAAGGGAACACACACACAGAAATAACCAAAAGTATTAAACGTTCGCGTTGTGCGGTGCAATCTGCCTTGAAACGTTATGCGGATACTGAATCACATGCGAACCGAACAAGAACAGATAGAAAACGGATAACTTCGGACCATGAGGATCGAAATTTAATTCGAGAGTAACTTAAAAATCGAAAGAAAACCTCCTCCGAGCTCGCTGCCAGTTTATCCGAGGAAATCGGGAGACCGATCAGTACCAGAACGACCAGAAGGAGACTTAATGAAGCTGGCTTGAAAGGCTGTAAAGCACGAAAGAAGCCTTGGCTTTCAGAAAAAAATAAAAATCTCGTTTGGAATGGGCTATAAAGTACCAACACTTTACAGAAAAGGATTGGGCAAATGTTGTGTGGTCCGACGAATCAAATTTTGAGGTAATATTTGCTTTATATCACTTGTAATTTTGAATTCGTTTGCATCTTCCACATTCGCCAGTAAAAAGTTATCTACGTTTTTTTTAAATTAATTGTAAGGTATTTGGAACTCCTGGTGTAGCAGCTTACGTGAGGCGGAGAATCGGTGAAGAATACCTTCCGGAATGTGGGTACCAACAGTGAAACATGGGGGAGACAGTGTAATTCTCTGGGGTTGTATGACAGTGTAGGCGAAATGTTTGTTTGTGAATGTCGAATGAACTCCCACACTTACATAAACATATTGGAAACGACATTGCGGCAATCATTTTCCAAGATGTTTGGTGATACAAATATGGAAGAAAGTGGTTTCAAAAAAACAATATTAACCTCCTGGATTGGTCTGATTGTATAGACCTAAATCCCATAGAACATTTGTGGGGGATTCTAAAGCGTAACATTAGAAAGCATCCAATTACATCTAAAGCAATTTTAAAAAACGTGTTATTGAAAGAATATAATAATATTATCGCAGAGGAATGTCATAAATTTATAAGTACTCTGCCGAAAAGAATAGCTGCAGTGATTAAGGCTAGAGATGGCCCAACAAAATACTAATTACTTTAATAAATTGTTATTATTTTGTACCTAGGAAATTTTATTTTACCCCACTCCGACTTTTTCATTTTTTTTTCATGATATACGAGTTAATGTAAGATGCCCAATACTTTAGCCAAGGCTGTACTAGAAGTCTCGCTAACACCAACGACAGAGATTTGGTTTCACGAGAAGTTCAACGTAGTCTTCAATGATGTGAAGAACTTCTGGGGCTTCAATCTCAAGGCTTCAGAACTCATTTTTCAGCCTCCTTGTCTTGAAAACAGTCAAGGCACTTCAAGGAACTATTGCAGAACGATGACGCAACCCAGGGAAATTGTTCACATTCTTCAACATCACTAGAAGATGCCATCAGGGACAAGCCTCGAGAGTACTTTTTCAAAAAGAATGATGGAAGGTGCCGTGTAGTAGTAAAACTGAAAAATCAAACTAAAAAAGAGATTTTTCAAAATAAAATGTAATCATATAATTAGAATCAGAACGAGAAAGTTTAATTTATTTCAAACTTTAAATTTTGAAATTCATTCATTTAAAGGTTTTACATTTTTTTAATTTATGGTTACACAGTTTTTGCCTATTTATTTTACTATAAAAGGGACAAATCCTGTGTAATTTGAGAAGTCATGTTCAACTCTTCAAGCTGAACAGATCAATCTTTAATAAACAGTGAGTTGTGAAATAAGTAAGATTTATTGTTTAATAACTTTGATTGAAAATGCATATTGATTTGAATTTAATTGTCTATGTAATTTAGTTCGAATTTTAAAGTAAATTTACTTCAAAATTTATGATTAAATTTATGTCATTGTTCACAGCTTGGCAAAATTTTGTATTGTGTGAAAACTAATAAGAATTATTTTAATTTTGGTCGCATACAAAATTTTTGTCCAAGTTATTTAAAGGCGTTATTATCAATGGATTTCTAAAAAAAATACCGTGTGAATAGTCCGAAGGATTATTTATAATCTTGTCAGTATTGTGGCTATTTGTTTAGATTAAAGCTTGAATTAATCAACTCCTTTAAACAACAATACAGATTGTTACATTCATTTAAATAAACGCGAATTCTGATAAATAAATTTAATTAATGTTTGTTAATTAAAAACGAAATCAAAAACTTACCTGTTGTAACAATTTTCATAACCATAGTTACTTCTGTACGCAAGAAGGGCCATTATTGCATTTTTTGTTATAAGTTCATGTATGAGTTCACTAAAACAATTATTATTAACGTGTTATCAAAATTATAGTTAATGATAATTTTTTTAAATCAAAATAAACATTTCCTCTATATTTGTGTGTCTGTTATATTATGTTCCAGTTCCATCTTCTTTTTTGTTAACTTGAGCATCCCTGAACATTTAAATATAATTCTCCACTTTAAACAAAAATTACATAAACAAATAACGAGAATTGTTTCCCTTTATTGTACTTGTTTAGTTCATAAATACAAAAACTGAAAGCCACAGTTTATTTTCTTTTTTCCGGATACTTTCTAGTGTTCCATTTAAAGAATCGTAAGTTAGGTCTGTAACTTTTAAGTATAGTTAGAAATAATTTTAAATTATACGGAATGAAAACCAACACAAGAAATTTTTTTGATGAAGTGCATATAAAAGGGCATTTTTGAAGTATTTCAGACATTTAGGATACCCTGTACAGTAAAATCTCTCTTAGCCGAACCACCTACCGTGACGAGTAAACTGTCCGCCTATTAAAGGTTTCCGCCGAATATAGGCATAAACGCGTGTAGATTACATAAATGGGGAATTAAAAACTGTCCGGCCAAGAAAGGTTTTACTGTATTTGGAAATTATTATTTATTTAGAAAAGTTTTTTTTTGTGTCGTGTGACTTTCAACTTATTTGTTGTTAAAAATGTAGTCCTGCAACAATCTAATTAAATCTCATTTTTTTAATTTGGACAACTGCGAGACAAGGTTTGTTTTCGATTCAATAGCGGATATGTGTGCACGCCTGGCGATCGCATTTAGATGTGTGACCTTTATTAGATGTAGAAAGGTTGTTGTTAATGTTTTTCTTACAAGTAATAAAGATCGATTATTTAGGCGTGTGAGATATACCGTAATAACACCTTTATGTACTCAGAAATTCAGTATAACATGCACACACAAATAACATGTGTACAAAAAGTTTTCCCGTCTAGTGTGTTGCTCTCATTTTCTCGCATGTTCCTTACTTGATCAGTAAACGCCAAATTGACATCTAAACTTGACATAACGACAACAGAAAATCAACCAATAATTACGATTTATTACGTATTTGAAACCAAACAAAATAAAATATTGAAAGTAACGTTGAACATGAATTCACAACAGTCGTTGAAAATGGCCTCCGTCTTCTTCGAGGCATTTTCTAACTCTTCTGCGACATCCATTAATAACATTTTACAAAACGTGGGAGAATTGTTTATTTCATCACACTTTTCGATGATTTTTTGGGTAAGTTCCTGTAAATCATCAACGGGCGTTTTAAATATGGAATTTTCAAGTAGGGCCAAAGAAATCCAAAAGAGTTAGATCGTAAGATCGCCGAGGCCATATATTTGCCATACTTCTGCTAATTATACGATCTCCAAAAAACTCTTGAAGGAAATTTACAGTATCTCCATCCTATTGGAAATATCATCGTCATCATGCAGTTGATTAATGTTAAGTTCATGACCAGAACTTATCTGCAAAGGATGCTCCATAGGTACCGCAGCCATTTATGCTTATTGTGCTCGCCCTGGTTCTCTTACCGCAACCATTCAGTGAGGCACGTCCCCTGCACCAGCTGGTACAGGTTTTTCACTGATTGCGTGTTGAAATTTTCGGGAACACTATCTGCGATTTGCCAGCGCATCATATCTACACAAAATGTGCATTGCTGTCTCTGGTTCTCTATTGCGTCTGCAGTTTAGATCCCCATTGAATTTACCTATCCTCCACAGATGCTCCTTAACACTCAGGTGTCCTATTAGTAACCCCGTGGTCTTGAGTTGCGCCCCGCTCAAAAGCAAAAGTTCTCCAGCTCTCTTTTTGGAAGGACCTCTAAGGAAGGTCTTGCTGTGGCGATGTCCTGGTCTGCTTAGCCAGTATCTGTTATGTTCCTCGCTTATCCAGTCACAAAAAAGCCCCGAATAGCGTTCTTGGTTATACCTAGGACAGTTTCAGGGCCAAGGTATGCCATACCCGCACCCTGCTTGGCTAGTTCATCGGCCCGTTTGTTGCCGATAATACACCGATGACCTGGCACCTACACCAGCGTGACACAGTTGTATTCCGCCAGGTCATTGAGCTCACTTAAGCATTCCTACACCAGTTTGGAAGAGATCTTTGAGCTTACCAAAGCCTTCAAAACCGCCTGGCTATTGGTTAGGATAAAGATCCGCTTATTTGTGTAAGCTCTCCTTTTGTTTTCCCGCACACATTGTAATACGGCGTATATTTCTGTTTGGAATACGGAGGCAAATTGACCCAACGGGAGGCATAACTTCTCCTTTGGTCTATGCCCGTATGTTCCAGACCCGGCACCTGTCTCATTTCTGGAGCTGTCCGTAAACCAGATCAGATTTCCAGGAGGAAAGTTCTGTTCAGGTTCCCGATGCTCAGCAGATTCATTAATTTCTATCTTAATGAGCAGGTTTATGTTGCCTTTGGGGGCCATATAGTCCGTCCTCATATCGAGTAAAGGACCCCTTATACTGCCAATGATATTTGTATGGCCGGTACTTATATTAAGTGGGTGACATGAATGCTGCAATCTGTGGAATCTTCGTCCTGCCTCTCCGATTATCACAATGTGTATGGGAGAGAAGTCTAGAAGGGTTTCCATTGCAGCGGTGGGCGTTGTGCTTATCGCCCCCGTTATGCCTAGACAAGCAAGTCTTTGGACCCTGCTCAGTCTAAGTTTGGTGGTTTCCTGCTTGACTTTGGGCCACCACACCAAAGCCGCATAGGTTATTGTGGGTCTGACCATTCTGGTGAACAACCAATACACCATACTTGGTTTTAAGCCCCACGTTCTATCATAGGCTCATCTGGCTACCGGTCATCAATCGCCCGACTATCTTGTCTAAGTGTTAGTTCCAGGTAAGTTTGGAGTCAAAAATCACTTGGAGATACTTTACCTCTCGCGACAAGACTATCTCATTTGCACGCAGAGGACCTAAACCCTCCAGGTTTCGCCTTCGAGTGAATGGCACAATGGTGGTTTTTTGAGGACTGATCCTCAGACCTTCCTCCTCGGCCCACCTTGTTACTACATTCAGGGCAAACTGCATTCGGTCCTTGACCGTATTATTGAATTTCCCTTATATGGGTATGACTACATCATGGACATTCTCTAAGGGATCAAAGCCTTAACCACTAAACCGTCTATAAGTGCTGTTAGTGTGCCATTAAAAATATTGGACCTATCAATCGTCTCTGACTTAAACCTATCCAAACACCAATTTTTTGTGGATGGAGTGGGGCTTCAATGTAAAGGAGAGTTTTCTGTACTCCAGATCCTCATATTTTGGGAATTAATGTATCCTGTTAAATGGAACCAGGCTTTATCGGAAAAGAAAGTTTTGTCCAACAAATCGTCATTGTCAATATTGCTTAAAAACCAATGTCAGTATCTTCGCCTTGGTTCAAAATCTACTGGGAGCAATTCATGCCCAGCAGTCAAACGATAAGGGAACATTTGCAAGTCCTTTCATAGAATAATTCTGCAGGTCCCTACAGAAAGATCAACTTGTTGTGACAAGTGACGTATGGAAGTCGAGGAGCATCAGTCATAATTTGTCTTACATTTTCAACTACCTCATCGGTTCTTATTTTAAGCCTATCTGATACCTATTTTCTAGCCACACTGTCAGTTTCTTTGAATAGGGCTACAGAGTATTGAAGTTGATTAACAAATTTGTGATACAGAAATACAGCTTCTGGAAATTTTTCCTGAAATTCTGCAATCTATCAGCAATAGAATAAGTCCACTCACCATTGATTTTTGGACGCTTCAAAAGTAGGATTCAACCATAAAAAAATTTCTCCCAACGTGAAAACCATATGAAATTAAAATTGTGTAACTGGCAGTATAAAATGTGTTAGGAAAGAGTTTATACATGTATTTCGGCCTTATTGGGCTTCATCAGAACTCTGTACCTTAAAAAATTTTGGTTTATTGAAAAATTTAGAAAAACTTACCCCTTTTTTGAATTTCTAAAATCCCAAAACACAAGAACAGGAATTAATGATAAAAATATGAAATTCTTTTGCAAATTATACAAGGAAGCGATTGCATTCTCTAGTAAAACCACAAAAGTGACATTTTTAAAATATTTTAAAAATGTCACTTTTGTGGTTTTACTAGAGAATGCAATCGCTTCCTTGTATAATTTGCAAAAGAATTTCATATTTTTATCATTAATTCCTGTTCTTGTGTTTTGGGATTTTAGAAATTCAAAAAAGGGGTAAGTTTTTCTAAATTTTTCAATAAACCAAAATTTTTTAAGGTACAGAGTTCTGATGAAGCCCAATAAGGCCGAAATACATGTATAAACTCTTTCCTAACACATTTTATACTGCCAGTTACACAATTTTAATTAATTTTCATAATTTTCATCTGGCAAGAAAACTTGATTTTATTTTTGTGAAAACCATAGTAAAATAAAATCAATAAAACAATTTTTTTTAAAGTTGTATTTGTTTACTTATCTGTTTAGGGTACGGACCAAGTAAGGAACATACGTGAACATGCGAAAATATGAGAGTACCACATTAGATGGGAAAACTTTTTGTACACATGTTATTTATACCCAATCTTATATCTCGGCTAATAAAAGTAGTAAAAAATAAAAACTTACCAATTTCAATTGAAAATGTAATAACTATTTACAAAAGTTGAAGACAAATTCAAACAAATTAATTCTATTTATGAAATTTCATGTCGTGATTGTTATTGTGTTTATATTGGTCAAACATCAAAAACTCTTCACTCAAGAATAACTTCACATAAAATTGATATGAGACTTAGATTTAATGCTTATTCATTATCTGAACATGCCAATAATGAAGACCATCAGATTAACTTTGAAAATACAAAAATTTTAGATATTGAACCAATTTTGTGTTAGAAAATCAAAATTCATAACATCGTATACCTTACTTGCCTTTGACAAACAGTTTTCGCTATCAAAAAGCTGTCAATCAAAAAGAAAATGTATGTAGTTTCCAAACAAAAATTAGATGACTTCTTTTTTTATAACTAGTGAATTAACTTTTTCTACTAATTAAGGAGTAAGTAACAATTTTTAATTTTTAATATTAAAAATACTCATCTAATTTCTTTTTGTAGAAACCTTGAAAATGGAAATAAAAGTTTCCGAAAGCTCGGTTGAACTTAAAAGAATTTTATTGCCTATTCTGACAGAATTTTCATGTAAGTAAATATACGACGTAAATTCTGAACAATCTTATCCAAGGTTCCGACATGTTTTAAGTAGTCATAAATCTTCTTGGCCAGCTACCGGTTTTAGAGATGCTCTTTGGCTAACCTTTACTTTTCCTAAAACTAAATTGATTTCATACTTATAAAAATCATTTTAATTACTGGACATATTAAAAACGGAATTCCCGAATGACAAGTTGGGGGCACAAATTTTACTGCTTAATTTAAAATCCTTTTTTTTTGAAAGGGTTAGTTAAAGATTTATAAGCCGTGTAGAATGGAGATAATTAGACAGACAAATTGTTTTATCTGCGGAATTAATATTAATATTAATTATTATGTCAAACACGTATGTAAACGTAAATGCTACATGCCTTGAGATTTTACATGAAATATATCGATAATTCTAAACGGTGGTGAATGGCTGGTTATTCGATACGACCAATTATGATTATGTCATGCAGAAAGACATACATTAATCACGGACATGTTACTATCAGTAATCGCCTGAAATCAGCACTAAATGTTAATTACGATTGGTTTCGCTCCGCTAAGTGCGACACAGTTTTGACAAAATTTAAATAAATTCAATGGCCTGTGAACAGTAGGTAATAAATAAAACAATTTACAATTAAATAGCTGCGCAACTAAGGAAATATTCAGCCACGCAAGGAATTGATTAACGAACATATCGTAAATGTGTGGCTATAAATTATTTTTAATTTATTGAAACTAGTTTAAACGCAGATATTACAAGAATAATGAATGAAATCAGCGTGAAGTTAAAAAGAAATCAAAATAAAATTGAAGTGTTAATCTGATTACGAAGAAAACTTTAATGACGATAGTAACTTAGTGAAACAGGGATACGCATTTGCTTCTTTAATTTATTTTTAAAATATGATTTTAACAAAAAGTTTCATTTTCTAGTAATGAATGCACACAAACACCTTTTTGTCAACACATGCCATTGTAAATGACATCTCGTTTCATGTTACTTTATTCAAAATTATAAAATCCATGGGTTACAAACACAAAATGGTTAACGGACGCATTTTTAGGTGAACAAAAGACGTCGTTGCATCCAAAATTTCTTTTTTGAGCAAATTCTTACAGTTTCAAAATTCTAGTGGAAATATAATATACATAAATAAATGAATATACGAAACAGAGTTGAAAAGTAACCCAGCCAAAATCAAAGTGAAGGGAAACGTTTTACAATTTTGCATGCGGGAACAAAACTTGGCTTTTTGGAAGGATGTGACTTGTTACTTGACTCGATGAATAATGACAGAGACTACCATAAAAACATGAATGCATAAATTTTTCAAAATTGGGTGGTTAATCAGCTTATTCCTGCACAACGAAAATGTGTGGTGGTGATGGACAATGCACCATATCACTCGGTGCAGTTGGACAAACCACCCACATTTTCCTGTAAAAAAAATCAAATGCAGGTGTGGTTGGTTAAACACAATGTCGAAATTGGGAGCAAAATTACACAAAAACAATTATGGGAATTAATTAAGCGTTTTAGAATAGACAGAACAACAAAACGATACGCAACTGACGTAATTTTAAAGGAGCACGTTTATGAAGTTCTTAGATTGCCTCCATACCATTGTCAATACAATCCTATTGAGATTACATGGGGGCAGTGCAAAGGCTTTTACAATAAGCGCATAAATTCGCAACCAGTATCGAAAGATAGGTTGCAAATTTATGGCGTGAGGCTCTTTCAAAATGTACCCCCGACATGTGGCTAATTTTTTGTAATCATTGTGAAAAATTAATTTCGAAAGAGTGGACGAAACATATGGGAAATTTTTCGTTTGAAAATATTTATCCTTTCATTATCATATTAGAAGAATCTCATTCAGAATCAGAAATTGATGACGAATCAGATTCTTCTATGGAATCTATGGAAGGGGAATAAGGAACATTTAATTTGGCATGAAAATTTTATAATGTAGAAAACACATATATATCTGTAAAACTTATAAATAGACTGCGACGATCCTTTTAGTAGTCAAAACTAATAGCCACGAATATGCACAACTATAAGCAGATTTGCAGAAATCTAGTGTTAACAGAAGAATCTGATGGTGTGCGTATTGGAGGAGGTAGTGAAAGTAGACAGAATTTTAAATGAGATCTAGCTTATGGTCTTCTCGGGAAAAATGATAAGATACTTTACATTAATATGGCCATGGAAAAGGTTCTGAGACGCCGGCAACAGCAAGAAGATCCTGTTATTTAAATACCCCTTCATACAATGCTTTTGCACCACCTGCAGCGCACCTCTACACCATTGCCAGGCACCAAACTCGAATCCCCTTCAGAAATTCATCCCAGCCTCGAGTATTCACCCCTTCTGCGACAGCGAGGCGAAAATGGCCGCGAGCCCTATAACAAAACCATCCAGTGCCTGAGAACGACAGTTCTTCGGTCTGAACAAATCCGGAAAAAAAAACTCCTGGCTGAACAAACCATCCTTACGAGTTGCACAAGCCGATACACCTCTCCACCCGCTGCACAAGTAGCAAGATCCATTTAGCCACACCACTGTGCACAAGATTCTATGAAAACACAAACAAACATTCTGTCATTATTGTTTATTATCATATCTGGAGTCACATTTGTTAATAAAGAAACACTTCTTCGCTTTGTGGCACAATTGTTGACTAAGAACACGCAAACAACACACCTCACCCCAAACTTTCTCAATGAAAAAAATAATTAATCATTAAACGTTTGTTCGAAACGATATTTCTCGTTTTCATGGAATACTTTGTACAGCACAATTGAACTGGCAACATTGGCAGTGGCAGGTTTCAAAAACGTAACCACAAAATTAAAAACGAACGTCAATCAAATTTCTGACAAGTATATTTTTTTGTGGTACCAACAAAAATGTCGCCCTAACACGGCCTACTCTGAATGCAAAAAGATCGTGAACAGAGCATATTTCACATGCTTTCAAAATTTCTAACAGATATCAATTTAGTCCGAAACCTGCTTAGTTTTCTTTAATGAAAGTTAGATAACTTAAAATTATAAAAAAAATCATGCCATGATCTCTTTTTTTTTTAATAAATGGTCTGTTCGGTGAAATGATCTATTGCCTAACGATCAAAAATTATGTTGTTAAAGTCGAGAGTGTGATATAGAAACATTACAAAAAGCATTCGTTTGTTATTAAAAGTTAATAGACAATAAAAGCATATTTCTTTCTCAATATCAGGCGGTTATGCAATTTTTGTGCGAAATTGGAAAGTAATTAACTCTACACGATCCTGTTTTATGTAACCTTTGAAATGTAGCAAAATACAGTTTTATAACACAAGTTTCAACTTGACGAATTAAAAAATAAATTACAGTTGCGAAAAGAAAAACTTGAAACTCTTAAATGCAAAGCAGCAAAATGTTATTAACAATTTTGCTGGTTTAGAATTAATCAAATTGTTTTTAAAGAAATGAAATCTTCGTATGTTTGTTGGTCGAGAATTAAATTAAATTAATTTCATTAGTATTTGAAAAACTACTAATCAGAAAGCGTCACCGCCGACAACAATAAAATCGTGACAACCAATTAACTCAAAGAGTGAATAATACTCTTGCAAAATTCGGTTTGCCCAATTAACTGTGGAAGAACGTCTTTACTTCGGTCAATCGAGCCTTGTTTAATGGACAGTTTAGCGGCTTAATAAAAAAAAAGAACAATGTTCCTTTTTGTGTTATTTCACGGCCGTAAACATTTTTACGTAATAGATGTTTGGAAACTACAATGTCTTTGTTAATTGTTATTGCATTGTCGATACATATTTGAAATTGCGTCTACATTTTTTTGTGTTTATTTTATTTAAAAAAGCAAAACAAGTCACTCGAGCGCAAATTAAAAGAAAAAAGTTCTTCAAAATTAATTTTATTTGTATATGTGAAAGTGAAATTGCAGGCTTACATTAACCCTTACAAAAAAGCAGAGAAATGTTTTTGGTTTGCAAATTATAACGGGTGTTTTTTTTTATTTGACATCGAAGTGGCCGTGACAAGGTGCTTATTGTGAACGCGCCACAATTTTGATTATTTGTAGTAAATCTTATTTTCTCTTGTCTTTTTTTCGTTTTTCTCATTCTTATTATCTTTTATCGTTTGTTACAAAAGATTACATTCTTGTGTTGTCCTATCGTACTGTTGAGATCGAATTCTTGAAAGCTAGGTTAGGAATGGCAAGTTCAAAAGTCAAATTAACAACTGTCAAAATGATGGTGATTCACAATTAAAGTTTCATGGCCGACTTCGACGTCAGACTTAAAAAAACACTCTAGTTTCTGCTCTATTTATGAACGCTTACAAATTTGTTCAAAAATGTTTCATATTTGTTGAAATAATTTTTTATTATATTATTGTATCCGATGTTCTTTTAAATTTGGCGTCGAAGTTGGCCGTGACAAGGTGTTTAGTGTGAACATACCACAATTTTGATTATTTGTTGTAAATCTTATTTTCTTATTATTTTTATTCGTTTGTTACAATAGATCTTATTCTTAGTGTCTTTTTTCGTTTATTGTTGAGTCCGAAACCTCGAAAGCAAGGTTAGGTATGACAAGTTCATAGGTCAGATTGACAACTGTCTTGATGATGATGGTTCACAATTAAATTTTCATGGCCAACTTCGACGCCAGGTTAAAAAAAACGCTCTTTCTAAGTAGTTGTTTATATGTATGCAATTATTTTTTTCTTCGGATGTGTTAAAATGATTATAAACAGTGATTCTTGAATAGACCGACAAAGAGAACTGTTGAAAGGAAAACCTCTTATATGTTTTTGTTTTTGCGTGATCACCTGAATTGAATTATTTCGTACAAATTGTTTAAAATAAAAATAATAACGGCCTCATTTTGAGCACCTGCTTTGACAGGTAAACAAATAAATCACTACAAACGAAACTAATTCAAATCTCCGTGCTAAGAATTCCTAGTATTTAATTTTAACTTAAATTGTTTTTTAAATAAAGTTTTCTCATAAGCAACGTGTCCGTCATAAACGTTTCGGCATCTTTTTACGGCCGAATATTACGCGTTACCCTTCCCTTGCATTTTAATCAGTCGGTTTTCTTTATGGTCGTTATTCGCTGATGTTTGAATAATAATAGACTTTGCTAATAACAAAGAAAAGGTGTATTATGCTATCGAGTTGGGTGACTAGGACGAAGCTATTATTTCCATTTAAAATAATATTTACTAATACATAAATGAAATGTACGTGTTTGCAATTTCTTCGAGCGATTCGATTGATAGTAATCGTATCGAGCGACTGGATTGCTTCAATATCGCTACAGAATGAGTTTTTTCTGGTGATTTTCCTGTAATTTCCGGGCGATCAGATTGCGGCAACCAGATCGCCCGAATATCGCCACGTCTGTGTGCTACATTATGGGGTACACAAACGTGGCAATATTCGCGCGACTGGATTGTTTCAATACCGTTACAGAATGGGCAGTAGCGATGAGGTTGCAGATTTTTTTCGTAAGTACTTAGTAAGGTCTCCTTTACTTTGGCGATTTTTTCTGCCGAATATCGCCATGTCTGTGTGTTCTGTTCTATATGATATATTATAATATTGGCAACATGTTAGTTGCCTACGCGGCCAAGGGAAATCCCGCCATTTCATGTAATGGTGTTAGCCTGAAATAAACTACAGTTAGTGTTCGTTACGTTTTAATATTAATAACAACTCACCTGCACACTTACCTTAACTAGACAACAATAAAACATATAAAACATGTTCCTTTAAGGAACACCCAAACGGGCGAAATTCGGGCCGAAATCTAATCACCAGGCGACCGGATTGCTTCAATATTGCTACAGAATATGCAACAAGGCTGAGATTGCTGGCGGTATTTTGATCGCCAAGCAATTTCTTTTGTAAGCCCTCGATGGGGCCCTGTCTTTTCTGGCGATGTTCGTGCAATTTCCAGGCGATCAGATTGCGACAACCAGATCTGCTGAATGTCGCCAAGTCTGTGTGCTCCATTATGGAGTGCACAAACGTGGCGATATTCAGACGACCAGATTGTTTCAATATCAATACAGAGTGGGTAGTAGCGATGAGGTTACAGATTTTTTTCATAAGTACTTAGTAGGATCTCCTTTATTTTGGCGATTTTCGGGAAATCAGATTGCGACCACCAGATCGCCCGAATATCGCCATATCTATGTGCTCCATTAAGAAACACACAAACGGGCGATAATCGGACAATCTGGTTGCCGAAATCTAATCGCCAGGCACCGGATTGCTTCAATATTGCTACATAATGTGCAACGGCGCTGAAATTGCCGGTGGTATTTTAATCGGCAGACAATTTCTTTTGTAAGCGCTCGATTGGGCCCCGTTTTTTCTGGCGATTTTCATGCAATTTCCGGGCGATCAGATTGTGGCAACCAAATCGCTCGAATGTCGCTACATCTGTGTGCTCCATTATGGAGACCATTCTGTAGCGATATTGAAGCAATCCTGTCGCCCGAATATCTCTACGTGGCGATATTCAGGCGACCGGATTGTTTCAATATCAATACAGAGTGGGTAGTAGCGATGAAGTTACAGATTTTTTTCATAAGTACTTAGTGGGGTCTCCTTTATTTTGTCGATTTTCGTGCAATCAGATTACGGCGACCAGATCACTCGAATATCGCGATATTCGATCTAATTGCCAGATACCGGATTGCTTCAATATCGTTATAGAATATGCAACGGCGCTGATATTGCCGGTGGTATTTTGATCGCCAAGCAATTTCATTTGTAAGCACTCGATGGGGCCCTGTCTTTTCTGGCGATGTTCGTGCAATTTCCGGGCGATCAGATTGCGGCAACCAGATCTGCCGAATATCGCCACGTCTGTTTGCTCCATTATGGAGTACACAGACGTGGCGATATTCGGGTGACTGAATTTTTTCAATATCGTTACAGAATGGGCAGTAGCGATGAGGTTGTAAATTTTTTTCTTAAGTACTTAGTAGGGTCTCCTTTATTTTGGCGATTTTTGTGCACATTCAGTAGCGATATTGAAGCAATCGTGTCGCCTAGCGATTAGATTGCTACGACCAGATCGCCCGAATATCGCCATGTCTTGTGCTCCATTAAGGAACACCCAAACGGGCGATAGTCGGGCAATCTGGTTGCCGAAATCTAATCGCTAGGCGACTCGATTACTTCAATATCGCTACTGAATGTGCAAAGGCGGTGAGATTTCTGTATGTATTTTGATCGCCAAGCAATTTTTTTGTAAGCACTCGATGGGCCTCCGTTTTTTCTGGCGATGTTCGTATAAATTCCGGGCGATCAGAATGCGGCAACCAGATCGCCCGAATATCTCCACGTCTATGTGTTCCATTATGGAGTACACAAACGCGACGACATTCGGGCGACCGGATTGTTTCAATATCGTTATAGAGTGGGCACTAGCGACGAGGTTATAGATTTTTTTCATAAGTACTTAGTGAGGTCTCCTTTATTTTGGCGATTTTCAGGGAATCAGATTGCGGCGACCAGATCGCCCGAATATCGCCATGTCTGTGTGCTCCATTAAGGAACACACAAACGGGCGATATTCTGGCAATCCGTTTGCCGAAATCTAATCTGCAGGCGACCCGATTGCTTCAATATCGCTACGGAATGTGCAAAAGCGCTGAGATTGCTGGTGGTATTTTGATCGCCAAGCAATTTTTTTTGTAAGCACTCGATGGGCCTTCGTTTTTTCTGGCGATGTTTGTGCAAATTCCGGGCGATCAGATTGCGGCAACCAGGTCGCCCGAATATCTCCACGTCTGTGTGCTCCATTATGGAGTACATAAACGTGACGACATTCGGGCGACCGGATTGTTTCAATATCGTTATAGAATGGACAGTAGTCATGAGATTACAGATTTTTTTCATAAGTGCTTAGTAGGGTCTCCTTTATTTTGGCGATTTTTGGGAAATCAAATTGCGGCGATCAGATCGCCCGTACATCGCGATGCCTGTGCTCCATTAAGGAACACACAAACGGGCGATATTCGGGCAATATGGTTGCTGAAATCTAATCGGCGGGCGATCGGATTGCTACAGCAGTGACGCTTAGATTGCGGATGGTATTTTGATCGCCAGGCAATTTCTTTTGTAAGTATTCATTGGGGCCCCGTTTATTTTGGCAATTTGCGGTCAATTTCCAAGCGATCAGTTTGCGGCAACCGTATTGTCCGTAGATCGCCACGTCTGTGTGCTCCATTAGGTTACTTGAAATTGCTCAAAAAATAAATAGTACACGTTCACATACCACCATTTTATTGCGTACGCAAACTAACTTTACAATTTTTTGTTATAGTTTTTACCACTTATCAATTTTGACAGATCAAGAGATTGTGATTGACATTCGCCTTGGCAACCCACTAAGATAGAACGATTCAATCACTACATCTTTTCCTGATTGATTTCTCAGGTTGTTAGAGAAATAGAATTTTGCAAATTAATACAGTTTCAAAGTTTGTTTTCGTCATGTTTATTGCCGCGAATGACGAACCCGGTTTTTTGGGCGCCTAATGTATGTATGATATCGCGAAATATAAATCTAAAATTCTAATAATGTCTTCTAGGGACAATTAAATAGCAAAATAACAAAATTTACATAATGGTGTCATCTGAAAGTTCATGTGTCTTCTGTTTTTGCGCAGTGTGATAATTGTTTATCAATTGTGAATGAAACTAATATTATGCGTTATGTATTTAAATATAAACAATTCCTGAATCAATTTATCATGTATGTATTATAAATTGATTTGGATGGACTCGTGACATATTCGCGGAGATGCTTGACAAACCGTAAACCTCAATCGTTAACGCTGGTGACGCTGGAAATAAAAAAAACAAATGCCGCCTGAATATGTCCATTTACTCCGAGTGTTCTCCTAAAATGGTAAAATTTCTACCGTGTCAGCATTGCATAACGGCAACTGATATTGTCGGGTCACTTTATTGCTCTCCGACATTCAAATCGGAGTTAGTTTCTAATAAATTACCGGCGGTTTTTTTTTACCTCCGAGCGGTCAAAAAAAAAACGCAAATTGCTTTACCCACACTTCGTATGCCCGTACCTCTTGAAAATTATTTAAAAATAAATATAGAAAGGGCGTCGGTTGTGAAACAGATTTACTGGTGAATGCTAGATATAGCCTTGGTTCAAAGAACGAGTCCAGTGCGTATTACGTAAGTTTCTCGCGGTTGTATATAAAAACTGACAGAGTACTACCGTCGCCTTAAAGAAATATAAACGCTATTTCCCTGATTGTTCCAGGCGACGTATTTTGAAGGTCGTACGTTGCATACGTATAATGTAATTCAGTTATGTAATGCATCGCGAAGTAAAATCGGATATATAAAGTCTACTGACAGATACCCGCTTACGTTTTCGGAAAAAATCGCGTGCATTAAAGGCGTCCTACACGCACCAGTGGAAGGACTTATTGGACAAACCAGTTACAGCGATAAAGCAACATTTTTTTCTTAATGGCCAAGAGTGTGGTATGCATTCTAGAATTTCAGATTAATACATTGCAAACCAGAACAGTGCATTTAATAGGTGGGCATTGACATGTTGTGTTACCTACTTATTAAAAACTAAAGGCCTTATAGATTTCACTCGCTTGTGAACACACCAGCAACATTCTAGAATTGTTTAGGGGGGAGGAGGGTGTAACTTTCGTCTGTTGCAAGCTTTCGTAAGCTGTTAAAACAAAAACTGTGTACGATTGTCTTTCTCTGATAATCTAAAGTTGAGGAAATAAATCGTATAATCATTTCCATCTTATTCAATTACGCCCTGTATATATAAAATTTATTATGCTACAAATTGGTTATAAATCATGAATTTATAGCATGTTATTATGATTTCATAATAGAATTATGATTTTTTGTTTGTTTTTATTATTGTTTTCCTATAATATAATAATAATAATATAAAATTAAACCTTTTTTCATTAAAACAATTGGTTTTATGGCAAAATAATAGTGGTCACTGTAAGTAGTATGTTGATATTGAACTGTCATTTATAATAGGGGATTCAAGAATGAATTCGTAATGAATGTCACAATTGAAAATTCACTTATATACAGGATGATTCTTAAAAAGATCGTCAAAGAAAAATGGTGAAAGTTAGACATCATAGAACAGTTGAGCCCTACGACTTCATTCACCGAAGTTATAACCAACAAATATTTGCGAATTATTTCCTTTTCACTGTGTTGTAAAAACGATTGTCAGTTGTTTTTTATTATTTTCTTAAATTTTATTATTCTTCAATTATTGTTATTATGATTAATAATTTTTTTTTAATCACAATTTGAAAAGAGTGATGACAAAACAAAGAAAACAAATTAAGAAAAATTGAAAAATAATCAAATAAAAAAAATGATAAAAGCAAAAGACGATTTTGCAACACAATTTAACAGATTAATAAATTAAGAACGAAACAATTTGAAAAGAATAGTGATAAAACAAAGAAAACAAAATACATAATAATGATAATTGAAAAATAGTAAAATTAAAAAAATAATAATAAAAACAAATGACAATCGTTTTTATAGCACAATTCTATAATTAAAAAATCACAATTTGAAAAGAATGGAGACGAAACAAAGAAAATAAAATACATAATAACAGTAATTGAAAAATAATCAAATTAAAAAAAATAATAAAAATAAAAGACAATCGACTTTACAACACTATTTAATAGGTTAATAAATTTAAAAAAAAACATTTGAGAAGAATCGTGACGAAACGAATAAAATAATAAAAATTGATAAATAATGAAATTAAAAAAAAAATAATAATAATAATAAAAACAAAAGACAATCGATTTTACATACAATTTAAAAGAATAATAAATTTTAAAAAAATTATAAAGAATGATGATAAAACAAACAAAATAATAAAAATTAATAAATATTCAAATTAAAAAAAAATAATAATAAAAACAAAAGACGATTTTACAACACAATTTAACAGATTAATAAACAATTTGAAAAGAATGGCGCCGAAACAAAGAAAACAAAATACATAACAATAATTGAAAAATAATCAAATTAATAAATAATAAATAAAATAATAAAAACAAAAGACAATCGATTTTACAACACATTATATAGGTTAATAAATTTTAAAAAAAGAAATAAAATTAAAAAAAATAATAAAAACAAAAGACAATTGATTTTACAACACTATTTAATAGGTTAATAAATTTTAAAAAATAATGAATGATGATAAAAAAACAAAATAATAAAACCTAATAAATATTCAAATAAAAAAAAATAAAAACAAATAAAAACAAAAGACAATCGATTTTACTACACAGTTCAATAGATGATGACAAAACAAACATAACAATAAAAATTAATAAATATTCAAATTTAAAAAAATAAAGAAAACAAAAGACAATCGATTTTACTACACAGTTTAATAGATGAATAAATAAAATAAAGAACGATTAAAAACACAACCTCGAAATATTTTTATATAATAAAATAATTGTTTAGATTTGGCGAGAAAACACCAGAAAATTGCAGGTAATTTTCAACAGCAAAAATCACTACCTGTGGCAACACTGACAGTGTTACCAACGTTTACACAAAAATCCCTGAATAGTTGCTAAAAAAATCCCTTTCCGTAGAAAATCGCTCAATTTGTTAATTGACTCTGGAAAAAATTTAATAAGAAAAACGTAAAAAATCTTTAAAAATATATAAAGTTAAAGAAAACAAAGGACGGTCAATTTTACAGTGCAAATAAAGAAAACAAAATAATAAAAAAAATATGTAATAAGATTCAGATAATAATAACGAAAGCAAAAGACAATCTAGTGTACAATATAATTTAGTAGATTAATAAAAAAAAAAAAGAAAATGAAAAGAAAGATGATAAAGCAAACAACAAAATATATAATAGAATTTTTAAAAAATACTTAATAATAAAATTTAAGAAATAATAAAAACGAAACAATTCATTAGATTAATAAATAAAAAATCGCTTGGTATTTCAACACCAAACGCGTTTAATTTATGAAGCAGGGTTCATCTCTTATGATTACGATAATAGTTTAAAATTTTTATTGCAAATCGCTTTTGATTGTGCATCTTCTGTGCAGCTGTTTCGGCCCTATTTGGGGCCTCGTCCACATTAGAGACCGAACTGAAATAAACGTTGAATTCAGAATTGTTCTTTGGGGGACCTTTTTTTTTATTTTTACTTGACAATTTTATTTATTTTCACTCCTGACGAAGCTATCAATAGTGAAACGTAAGGCGACAGTGCCAATTTTAAGTGTCCGTTAAAATAATTTATTGTACAATTTAAGTTAAAATTAAAAAAAAAATACTAAGAATACGCACGTGTTTGTAATTGCAATAGGCAACATCTACAGTTAAATTGAAGTAGGATTCAAATAAATTAAAAGTTATGTTGAATACAACACGTTTAATTTTAAAGCTAAGGTATTTATGCTAATTTCATATTAATAGCATGAAAAAACTAATTGTTCTACATATTATTATTATTGATATCCTACGCAATCACCTACACGTATTATAAAAACGACCGACTAATTTCGTAAATAAAATTATACCTGCCCGGATTGATTTCAAATTAACATAAAACAAAAGATAAAGGAATAAAATTACAATAATCCGTTCGCGTATTTCTTTTCTATTGGAACGATTTAAATATAACACGAAAAATCTATTTAATATTTCACAATTTTATTTCTAATTTATTTATGATTTTCAAATGTATTTTATTCAAATTTGATTTTGACGTACTGATTAAATTTGTGCGTATTCTTTTCTCTTTTCTAACTAATTTTCTTAAAATGTTTGTAATATTTTCCAAAAAAAGAGAAAATTATTTTATATTTATATTTGTGCATTTGTTTAACTAATAGAATTTAATTTCCAATTGATTATAGTTTATTAATTTACAGTAAATATTATCTAAATTTCACTTTGATCTTTTGCGATGCGGGCCTAATTAGTAGCCAAATATTATAAGAAAAAAGAACAATTAAGAATGTATAAGAAAAAAATTATCTGAAACGGAAACGATTTAACATGCACAAATTAATTTTTGAACACAGGAAATGAAGGCGATTATAGATTCGAAATGCAAGCGATTAGTAAACGGATTCATTTTTTGCAGAATCTATGAGATACTCTCGCCCATGCATGAACATAATATGCATTTCGAGTAAATGTTTAATCAATTATAAACTGTTGTATACAATTCTTTTAACATTTTCCCCTGTTCTGCGAAGGCTCTTCTCTCATCAGTATTTTTTTGTCGGTCTATTGAAGAATCACCCTGTATTTATTTTAAGTAAACACATGTGGTGCTGGGCTATGATGAATGAGCAGAATTGTGTATCTTGTGAGGCTTAGACTAAGTTGAGGGCAATAACACAAGAATTTAATAGCATTACCTAATCGCCAGTAGAAGTGATTTAATTGAATTAATTGCAGAGTATTAATTTGTTTTCGTTAATCGATTAACCTAAATCTGACGCAATAACGCATTTGAACTGATTGGATTAACAAATTAACTCATTTGCTAAACGCCTTTCAGTATTAATGAATTTTGCAGCGAAATTAAATTATACTTTAATTATGGGGTCGGTTAAGTACCGGTAGGTTTCTCATAGCTTGAAAAATTAAACTGTTTTTAGATAACGCTTTTTTCTGGGTTACACTTATTAAAAGTAATTGTTAATTTGCGACGCCTTGCACCTTCGATGCAATACTTCAGCGCGGTTCGCTGAATTTCGTCCACGAGCTTTTGTTTACTGAATCTGCAAAACAAGTTTTTTTTTGTAGTAAAAGCGCGAAATTTTGCAAGGCCGTGAATGTCCTGGCACAATACAGGTGTACTAAATATGTTACAGTTAATTGTCCAAAAAAAAAAATGTTAATGCAGATTCAAACAACCTTACGCTAACCTTGACAGCAACAGGAAAAAAGTTGTTCGCCTTAACTTTAAGTCGCAACCCATTAAATAAAATTAGTCTTAACGTCTCATATGAGTAAATGTTTGTATGAAAAAATAAGATTAAAACGAGAGTGTCTCATAGGTTCTCCAAAAAAATGTATCCGTTTACTAATCGCTTGCATTTCGTATCTATAATCGTCTTCATTTCCTGTGTTCAAAAATTAATTTGTGCATGTTAAATCGTTTCCGTTTCAGATAATTTATTTCTTATACATTCTTAATAGCGCTTTTTTATTATAATATTTCGCTACTAATTAGGCCCGCATCGTAAAAGATCAAAGTGAAATTTAGATATTATTTACAATAAATTAATAAACTATAATCAATTGGAAATTTAATTCTATTAGTGAAACAAAAAAATTAAAGTCTTAAGGTACAGAAATATAAATATATAAGGATAAAATAATTTTCTCTTTTTTTGGAAAAGTATTACAAACATTTTAAGAAAATTAGTTAGAAAAGAGAAAAGAATACGCACAAATTAAATCAGTACGTCAAAATCAAATTTGAATAAAACACATTTGAAAATCATAAATAAATTAGAAACAAATTGTGAAATATTAAATAGATTTTTCGTGTTATATTTAAATCGTTCCAATAGAAAAGAAATACGCAAACGGATTATTGTAATTTTATTCCTTTATCTTTTGTTTTATGTTAATTTGAAATCAATCCGGGCAGGTATAATTTTATTTACGAAATTAGTCGGTCGTTTTTATAATACGTGTAGGTGATTGCGTAGGTTATTAATAATAATAATATGTAGAACAATTAGTTTTTTCATGCTATTAATATGAAATTAGCATAAATACCTTAGCTTTAAAATTAAACGTGTTGTATTCAACACAACTTTTAATTTATTTGAATCCTACCTTCATTTTAACTGTAGATGTTACCTATTGCAATTACAAACACGTGCGTATTCTTAGTATTTTTCTTTTAACTTAAATTGTAAATTGTTTTAACGGACACTTAGAATTGGTACTATCGCTCTATGTTTCACTATCGGTTGATAGCTTCGTCAGGAGCGACAATAAATAAACAAAGTTGTCAAGTAAAGCGGATGTCAAGTAAATAAAGTTGTCAAGGGAAACTAAAATAGTAAAATGATTCTTTTTTGTTTTATTTTTTGTTTTTGTTTTAATTAATATTAAAATTGACAGGTCTATATCCTACTTAACAAATCTAGAAAACTACAAAATATTCAAATTCAAATTTGTTCTCTGTGTAACATCAGATACAAGATCAAAATGAACATGAGAATTGTCATTATAAAGAAAAAATAATAATAAACATAACAACATAAAAAAGTAATAATAAAATAAAATATTAATAACAAACATAAAAAAAGAACAAACAATTCCAACAATAAACTGAGAATTGATGAAAAAGTCATTTATATATTAAAGATAAACTTAAACGCAATCAAGCTATTAAAAAAGTCTTGATTAGGTAAATCGAGCACTTTCAATTTTGACCTTCTAACAGAAATTCATTTACTGAATAAAAAGAATTGGACATAAAAAACAACTTTAGTTTAGTCTTAAAACTATTTTTACTATCCGGCATGTCATTTTTCCAAATGTCTCTTATCCTACGTAAACATTTAAGCCCTGCATACAAAGGACCGTTCTGGCTAGCCGTTAACCGGTTATGTGGCAACCTTATCTTATTTTTTGACCGTGTGATGTAATCATGATAATCTTTATTTTGTGAAATATTGTGTAAATTATTTCATCATATATGAACGTGGACGCCAACATCATAATTTTAAACTTTATAAACAGTTCCTCCCTACAGCTTGTTCTGGGTGGAACATTTGCCATTAATCTCAGTATCTTCTTTTGCACAACGAATACTCTTGAAGCCTCAGAACAATTTCCCCAAAAGATAATTTCGTAAGAAAGTGCAGACTGAATCACACCAAACTACAACATTCTCAGCGTTTCAAAAAAAATGAGTTCCGCAGACGAAATATTAGAAAAATGTGAACACTTAGTCTTTTTAGTAACTGTTCCACATGCCGGTTCCACGTTAGTTTAGTTTTGCAAGACGGTGTGACCGGTATAGATTACCCATTATGTTTTATTAGAGCTGATTTATTTAAAGTAAAATTTTTACATACTATTTTCACTATTTGTGACTTTGAAATGTTTAGTATCAAACCGTTATTGTCACACCTTTCAGCCAGCTGGTTAACAGATGTTGCTGCCGCCCTGACAGCAGCAACTTCACTTGTTTCGGAAATTATGAAGCTCGTATCATCGGCATAAAGTGTCACTACAGGTACTGAACAGAAAGAGGGAAGGTCATTTATAAAAAGGGTAAAAAGGACTGGTCCCAAAATGGATCCTCGTAACACACTGCGACCTGTCAGATAGATAGAATTTTATCCGATCATTAGATATTCCCCTGATTCCCAATAGTTCTAACTTATTAATGAGCAACTTGAGATTTACGGAATCAAAAATGTACGACTTAAAATCGAAATACAGCTCGTAGATTTTCTGTTTCTTGTTCAGTTCGTCTAGCATAAAATTGTAAGCATTTGCTATGGCTGTCGTCGTGGATCGACCTGCTCTGTAACCATTTTGTGCATTTGAGTATTCGTTGTAATGTCTGAGGAACGAAATTAATCTTTTATTGAAAGCCCCTTCAAAAATTGATTTTGAATTGCTAAAGGTCTATACTCGAATCGCCTTTGCCTTTATGTCATTTAAATTAGCAAAATCCGTACGTTTATTAACCGAGTTCGATAACATTTTAATTTTACACATTTCTATAAAACGTCTTTTGAAAATATTAGTATTTTCAAAATCAAAATTATGGTTATTGTCTAGTTAAAGTTTTACAAGCATTGAATGGTTTTGATCATTTTTTTTTGTATAGTATGAGATTTATGTTGGTCTAAACGTTTTTTTTTTTAATTTTGGATTGTTTTTCTTATATAATATGAATTACAATTTAAACATTTAGTTTTATAAGCCAGGTTAGGTCGTTTTAATTTTAGTGTTTTGGTTTTTAAATTTGAGAATATATTATTTAAATTACTTACAGATTTGCTAGCTAAAATTAAGTAATGTTTTTTTGGAAATGTGTTTGAATGTGTTATAAATGGCAGTTCATTATAAGGTATTGACGTATTTTTTTGTTAGATGTTTGTTTTATATTATTGTAGATATTTGAATCTTGTAAATATATAATATGATTGTTAATTACAGGTTCTATGAGATATATTGGATAACAATTTTGAACAAGAGTTTTCTTAATTAAAGTTAAATTGTCACGAATGAAAAGTTTAACTGAAAGTAGAATAGCTTGATCTGTTAACGAAATAATTGTTGCAATTGTATAATTTTTGGACGTGTACGAGTGAAAATTAATATATCTACCTGACCACGAAGGTTTATGAAACCAATTAATTATTAATTTGTCATTGTGTCTGATAATAATACGTATATACGTAGAATTAAACGACTTTAGGAAATGTTAGTAAATAAAGAAACAAATGTCAGGAAATTATAATGCAGTTATTTTTTTAACAAAATTTGTTTCAAAAATTATTACTCAAGTTACTAGTATATCAGAATATTTTATACAAAATTCTTTTGAACTTGTAAAATATTAATAAATTAACTATTGGCAGGGTTTGTTCCAGCCAATTTTTTAGCACATACGTTAGCTAGTTCATCTGTATATAAAATGCAATAAAAATTATACTGCATTTCGATGCATTTCTATGTGAGAACGGGAAAAGTTTGAAGAAGGGTTGGATTATTGTTTTTTAACGCGGAACGTAATTATTCGTAATTTACTTTTTTAAACATTTAAACGTAAACCTATGTATTATAATGATAGAACAAACAGTTTTTTTTACATTTTTCATTATTGTGAAATTTACCTGGGGTTTATCATAACCAGGAGTCGAGGTATATTTTGATGATATTATAGTACCAGGAGATAATGATGAAGCCATCATAGATACTGGAGAAATTAATTAAAAGAGCAGTAAAGTATAACATAAAATTAAAGTATACATAAATACAATTTGGAAGTTAAGGCATGTTAATTTCAAAACGTGAAATAAAACAATAGACACTATTTCAAACATAAATCCACATAGAAACGTTAGAACATTGCAAATATTTTTTGAAATTTACGAATCTACTTAAGTAGGATATAGATTGGGAGTGGAATAGAGAATTTGAAGGGGCATTTAAATTACTGAAAAAGTGTACTAAAATAACAAAAAATTAGAAGAATAAAGTGTAAGAATAGAAAAGAATGGAATATTTAACCTGCCTAAGTCATCTGATTAACCAAGCAAATTGGAGGAAGTTCAAACAGCAATTTGAAATATTTTTAAAAGCTATTGGTTACGATGAGAAAGACAACCAATATAAGGTGGCGAAAATGCTTTAGATATCTTCAATACTTTTGATTTATCTGACAGTGATCGCAAAAAGTACGACACTGCCATAGAAAAATTTGAAAAGCTTGTTCCACGTAAACATTTAGTTAATGAACATTTTTTCATGAAACGTAAAAGGTTCATTAATACTTGAGTTGGGTTTTTCACATACTTTACAGGAAACCTATTAACTTTCCTAAATCAGTTGACATTTTATACTAATAAAAAATTGATCTTGAAGGCTTTTTAGTTCCTCTACAATTACAAGATTATGTCACCAAACGGTTGATTCGCTAACTTTAGCTATCATTTCCTTAGCTTCTAAATTATCTACACATTCTTTTAATTTACGTGTTATACTTTCAGGCACTCTTCTAATTTGTTTTATTACTTTATCCTCTTTTTATTTTATTTTTACCTACTTTTCCTAATCCAAAAAATATTTTTTTGTTTTCTTTAATAAAGTTCTTTTTCTTTTCTTTGATAGAACTAACATTTACTTCAGTGCTTGAAAATGCTTTAATTCTTTAGACAAGAGCAAGTTTAATGCAATCTGATAATATAGCATTGGAGAACTAAAAGTTTCTAGAACGAACACAGGTGTTTCCATTTTTTTGACCGCAACTGTAGAATTCGATGTTAAAGCATTAGATTTACTGGAAGATTAAAATTATTCTTCCAGGACAATTATATTCATAATTTTTTTGTTTAATTTTTGTGCACATTTTCATTTTTTTGCACAACTTATTACTACAATTATTATATCACTAATTAATATTATTTTGCACTAGTTTTAATGGTGATTTACATCTTTTGCATATAGCATTTGTAACTAACTATATTTCCGCAAACCTTTATTTTCTTTACCCACATTTCTGTCATTTTTCATTGCACACTCTTTTTCATTAAGAATACAAAATTTGATTGAAAAATATCAATAAAAGGCGAAGTTACAGATTTTTGACAAAATTCACTACATTAGGCACTGTAGTGAGGTGGCGAAGCAAACATGGATAAGAATTCGATGGGTGCCGGCCCGACCGCCTACTCATTGTAGTGATCAGAAATCATTGTTATTGTTTCTTTTTTTAATTTTAAAAATAAGATCGTCGAAGTTATGTTAATAATGAATCCAGAAAAAGAACTCTCAAATCTATGTTTATCTTTGACCTCTGATTTGTATCTTTTAAAGGTCGCAACCCAATTTTTTATGTAACATTGAACGCGAAACTCTTAATATATTCAACGTAACTTTTTTGCACAAGACCTCTTTTTCAAAACAGGTGATTGATCGATATTATTGTACGTTGTACGTTTCTATGGATCATTAATACAAATGAGTACAGAAGTTCTACTTGTGTGAAATTATCGCATTAGTTTTTGTGTTTCAGAAATATTCAAGGTTAGACAGGGCCGTAACTAGACGAGCTAGTGCCCCATCTTCTCGAAAATAAAATTTGTGAACACGAAAATGTACAGTGCCACTTATAAAGTTTTATTTTGTAGGAGTGAAATCACAATCTACGAACAGTTTTAGACTTTGTGTATTTTGATTATATACATTTTATCTTTAACAAACGGGCGTTTTTAAAATTTTTTACTTCAACCCAACTTAATCCACTGTCTCTGTTTCGCTTGCGCCTGTGGCAAGTGCCATCTTCGCCACGTCCCAGTGTCGGCCTGAGGGTTAACCACACACTAGTACACCCTCGTATATTGAAACATATCTGTACTTTAAAAGCGATCACCGAAAATTATTATTGTTATGTCGCTTATTTTATCAATAATACTAAAGGATTATCTGGTTTATTAACAATCTATTATTATAGTGGTAGTAGATTTTTGATTGAAGAGATAAATACTGGCACAATATTCAAGTTCGTCAGGAAAATAGTATTGGGGCCTGCGAAAGTTAGAATAATATTTTGAAAGTGTATTTCATCAGAAATGTACTTTACCTGTGGCAATGCTAAGCAGGATATTGAAAGAATGACTTGTTTTTTTTTCTTTTTCTAAACGTAACAATTTCTTGCACTGCATACCTTAACACCAACCACAATAGATACAATCTGAATTGTTTACTGTTTGCGAGCATTTTTTTTTTATTTTGTGTTTGCCGAATTGCTGTACTTTTCTGAAAAAAGTATTCGTGTAAGGAGGTACATACCATCATTAGAATCCAAGAATAAATTAGGATAGTTTTTTTTTTCATGAATATGAAAACGAAAATCTTGACGAGTGGTTTTAATTTTGGGAAGCACTTTATTAATATTAATTTGACCAGAAATCAATTCGCTGTTTTTGCATTCGAAATTAACTAATATCGATAAATATTGAAAAAGGTGACAGTTGCAAAAAGCCATGGATGGACTTCGGAAATGAACTTATCGTCCACGTGCAGCACCTTCCGTGTTTTTGTAACGTTTTCTTTAAATCCTACGCAATCGCCTCAGAGCGGTTTTGCCTCCTAAATATCAAATCAGTTGTCGACTTTTCGTAAATACAATTTTGTCGCGGACATAAATATACGAACCCGTTTAGTGTGCTTGATTTGCGACTACCGGTTTGTGATGCAACAGTAAATTTATACCGATGTAAACTAATGATAATAGACAACAGAGTTGGGAACCAGGATCTCGTTATACCTACCTATCGAATCGGCCACGTAATTAAGAAGTTAATTAAACAAAAAATTCAGTCTATTTGGTACCGGCAAGGAAAAACTTTCGGTTTCTAATGGTGGGCAATATGTTACAACGCGTAAGAAATTAATGATGTCCAAATAATCATTCATGTGCACTTTGCAAAAGAAAAAGAAATTATGCAACTCGTGAAATTATTTAGATTTTATCTTTAGTAATTCGGTGAGGTGTTAGCATACATCATTTGCTGGCACATTTTCACTGGCATGACCTCAATCACTGTTTTAATTAATATTCGCATCATAGCACTCAGGGTCACTATCATTTGTTGTTTTCACTCAATTCATTCTCATGATGGCAGTATTAATTGCTCGTAAATTCTAACAATGCTGTTTGTGATGTCGACGCATCCAGGATGCATTATGTCATCTCATCATGATCGTCAAAATTTGGCAGAATTCGTTTAAATTAAAAGTTTCTTCTCCGAGCGTGCAATTATTGCGTAAGTCGCGGAGACAATTAGCAGCACTTAATTGTTGTTGGAAGGAAATACCTCGTTTTAAACGGCAAATATAATTAGAAATAATACATCCGCGTGTTTTCTAATTATATTTAGCTACACAGGAAGAAAATTAAACTTTGCACGTAATATTAGCACGAGCTGAGAGGAGCAAATTTTGGCGACCATTTTTTTCTAGGACGTAGCTAAAAGTAGTCCAGGCACGAGTTGAATGTCAAATTAGAGATAAAACGTTATCGTTTACAATCGATTTAATTTTCAAAGTAGATCAGTGGTTTTCAAGGTTGGTCTTTTTAAAATATATAATGTAGGAGTTAGAAATTGTCAGCTGTAAAATTTGGCCATGAACTCACAGTTGCACAGCTCATGATGAACGCATCATACAAGTATATTAAATGCTATGAGATTAATTACAAAAGTGAAATACTTACATAAAACGAACAACAATTTACAACCGGCAATTCGCTTTAAAAAATAACACACCAAACGCACGTTGCGAATTTTGTTACACTTTGTACAAATTTGTGTTAATAATTCGTCTTTTGTAATAATAGATTTTGTTTCTCGTTGAATGGCGCACACAAAACGAAATTATAATAATTAACAAACCAAACAAATTACGAACGTGTTTACAGATTATTATGTTTTAAAATCTGGTTGTCATAACCATTTCTTTGTTACTACCAAAAACTATTATTATTAAAACATCCCAGATAAACCGAATAAACGACATAAAGAAAGCCGACTGATTAAATTGCAAGGGAAGAGTAACGCTTAATATTGGGTGATAAAATGTTTATGACGGACACGTTGCTTTTGGCAATAAACTTTATTTAAAATACAATTTCGATGAAAATTAAAGAAAAATAGGAGGAACTCTTAACACGGAGATTTGTTGTTGTGATTTATTTGTTAATTTACTTCAGGTGCACTTGTCAAGTAAATATTATGGAGTTCGTATTTCAGCTAATCACGTCAATCAGGGTAAAGCTGATTTAAATCATTCGATTAAAACATGTTTAAAATCGCCGATTTTCATTTTTAAAAATCTTGATTTCTTTTAAATTTGTACAATGCGTTGATGCATTGCATTAAGAAGTCGCATGAGTTTTGAAAGTTAATTTGAGTTCTATTACAAACTATGTATCTTTTTGATTTTTTATGATTTACTCATAACAAATTTAACAAACAATAACATAAAAATAAAAAAATCTCATAAAATGAACAAAACTGAGTCGCCTTTCTAAAATATTTTAACATATTTGACAATTATGCAATTTTTGACGTAAAATGAAACAAAAATTTTTAAAATAAAAAATAACATAAAACAGAAACAACTTTCTAAAATTAAGTTATATTTTAAGGTGGGTGGAGTTGATTTAAATCATTTGATTAAAGTCATGTTTAAACTCACTGATTTTGCTATTTTTTATGTTTAAAAACCATGATTTTTTAAAAATTTGTTCAATTTTAGTAATGAAATTCAAAATTTGTTTTTATTTAAAAATATCCAAAAGTTCAAGAGTTTATAAGCAATCGTGATTTTTATCAACACTGGCGTCAATTGCGTTTAAAGGTCGAGTTCGAGCTCGACCAGGGCCGTAGCTAGGCAGGCGTCAAGAGAGGCTAAGCCTGCCCTGGAAAATTTTAAGCCTACCCTGCCCTGAGATGAAATTATTATTATTTTTTATTTTGGTCGTTCGATTGTCACTTTTTTGCTGTTTTACTTCCCCCATAACTTGACTTTTCTTTCTTCGCGAGCGATTGTCAATTGTTTTTCTTCACCAACAACCGTCAATTATTCTTCTTCACGAACAAATATCAATTATTTTTCTTCGTGAATTATTAATTGTTTTCCTTTCCGAAGGATTATTAATTGTTGTTCTTCACGAACGGTTGGCAAATTTTCTTTCATCAATGTTTTACTCTTTTTCTTCAGTTTTATTTGACGACCCTCTTTCGTTCTGTAGACTTTTCTCACGGACGATTCTCAATTGTTTCTTTTCATAAACAATTGTCAAAGTTGTTCTTTCGTTATAGGCTGTTCTCTTCAAATACACTCACCGGCACAAAAAAGCGACTCACTATTATTTTTTAAAATAGATTATCTGAGGACACTTTTTGTCCATTTTTTTTTGCTCATCGGTGAATAGGACATTTTCAATAATTGGGAGAGCCATGATCATCATGGTAACTAAATTCTCTTGTTTAAATAAATTATTGAAAGTATCTACGCCATTGTCAATATTGTGTTGCAGTTGATTTTTTGTTTTCTAAACGTTTCCTAAAGACTTAATTTAATAATTTGTTTACATTTTGTCATTAATAAGTTGTTTTCATGGCTATTAATGCAGTGGATGCAGCAAGAGTAATCGCTTTGATTCAGGATGGTCGGTCTCAACGTTACGTTACTTCTCAATCATATGTCTCCAGAACGTGGAGGCGATTTTTGGAAACTGAATCTTACAATCGACGCCCTGGAACAGGTCGTCAAAGATGTACAAGCGCTAGAGATGACCATTTTCTTACCCTAACGATTCTTCGCAACAGAAATTTCACTGGTGTTCAAGTCAGAAGTCGCCTTGCAGAGGTTCGAGATGTGCATGAAAGTGACAGAACGATCAGAAGACGCTTTAATGAAGCTAATGTCATGGCAAGAAGACCTGCACATGGCCCAGAGCTTAACACACAGCATAAAGCAAGCAGACTTGCATTTGCTCGTGAACGTGTTCATTGGAATATGGGACAGTGGAGTCAAGTACTCTTTCTGCCTACGAGCACCAGATGGTCGTGGAAGAGAGAAGAAGGACCGGCGAACGTTATTCTCAATGTAATATTGTTTCCAGACTATCTTTCAACGGAGGTTCGATTATGGTGTGGGGCGGTATTTCTGCGAATGCACGTACAGTCCTTGTCGTAATAAATAGGGGAGTTATTAACGCTCAGAGGTACATTGAAAATGTTCTTCAAGATCATATGATACCCTTTGCCCCTTTTATTGGCGACAATTTTATGTTGATGCACGATAATGCTCGGCCACATGTCGCCAGAGTTGTTAATGAATTTCTTGACGCTGTTGGTGTTAACCGAATGCAGTGGCCCCGAGAAGTCCCGACATGAATTCCATCGAACATGTCTGGGACATATTAGGAAGGAATATTAGAGCTTGCGTCCCCGCCCCAGCTACCCTAGAAGAATTATCAATGGCGCTTCAGCAAGAATGGGATGAACTTGACAATTTAGTGATTAGGCACTTGGTGGAGTCGATGCCACAACGTATGCATGCTGTAATACAGGCTCGCAGAGGCAATACTCGATATTAATTAATTAGGAAGATTGAAATTTTGCATTTTTCTTTAAGTTATAATTTCATCAATTTTGCAGTTTTTATTACTTTTATTAAAATCTTGTTTGTTTTATTTATTTTTGGCCTTATTTGATGTACATCAACCAAGAAAACTATAAATAATAATTAACATTCGAAAATTATATAAAAAAATTTATTGTCGCAATGAATTACACAAACCTCAAAGTGAGTCGCTTTTTGTGCCGGTGAGTGTATTTACTCGTTAATAATCTGTTTCTTTTTCTAATTAATAAAGTGTAGAATAACCGGAAATTTAGTAAGTTCAGTTTGAGTTAAATAAAATATTAAAGAAGCAGTGAGTTAAGGGTTACGGAAATATGAAATTAGTGGTAGTCACGAGAAAATATTAAAAAATTAGTAAAATTTATTTTGAAAGTAAAAAATTATTAAGTTGCCATTCCTTTGTGCATAGATATATGTAATTTTAATTTCGTAATGTTCAGACATTTTTATTTTATACTACAGCTACAAAAAGTTTTGGGGCCACTTTACCTTTCATCGCCATTTTATCTAGATTTTTCTGAATAAAATGTCGACAGTTTAATTATCCTGATTTTTTTTTGTGCATGCACTATAATGATAATTATAAATCGTTATAAAAAAGAAACTGCGAATAGTAGCGTGTTTTAAAAATTTGTTGCTCCAATTAATAACAATAATGAAAGGTTCGCCGTTCGCACGTATGTTCGCCTTAAATCACGATAGGAAAAATTATGCAAGCACTTGCCTTTAGTGGTATATTTTACTTTTGCAAGAGGAATCGGCTATGTTACATTTTTAACGCGTTTTTTTTTTATTATGGGTGCGGCCGTAAAATTGCATAGTATCAGTACTCCAACATTACATAAAATAGAATTGGGGTCGCATACGAGATTTGAAGGAAAGAAGCATCTGTTAACGAATTAATTGATTTTATTTATAAATCAACTACGTATTTGTTTCAGTCATTTTTCCTTACTTTTAAGCCACACTTTAAAGTAATCGCGATACGTTATAAACAATCATAGACATACTAATCCTAAATCCTAATGTTAATAATACTATGCTTTTAGGATGTTGGGAAGATAATATATTTAAAAAAATCCATAGATTCCAGTAACTTGATTGATGGTACCAAATTTTGATTGACGTATTATTTTACCCTAAAAGCAAGAAGAAAAAAATCTTGAAATTGACTTATTGGGGCAAAGAAAGTTAGTTACTAACGGCCCGTGAAAGTTTTAATGGTTTATATAAACATCAGTATACAATGAACGGAAACAATAAACTCGAGGACGTTTGCGGTATTGAGCTTAGAAACTTTATCTCGAACTTGTGAATGTGTTTTCATTTTTTTTTTTTGATGTGTTATATTACCTACAATCTACTTTTGTTTTGTTGCAAGAAAAATAATATTAATTTCTTTAATTAACAAAATTCTTCATCCAAAATAACGCAACCCATTTGAATTATGGTTGTAGCTTCTTCGATCGGTTATGAAAGGATATGGCAGCTTTGCCTCAGTACAATTATGTTTTAGGGACTTCATACAATTAAGGCGAATTTATTTGATAATAATAATAATAATTTATGTATATAATAATTTAACTGACACTCATCAAGAGATGCGATGGTTGTGAAAGCAACGTTCTAACGCGCCTTATAATTTATCAATTATGTCATTAACTTTGAAGCGCACTTAACATTCAAGCACAACCTTCAAGAATTATTAAATTACAATACGTAACAAGGTCAAAAATTCAACTCTCGAAATAAAAAAAGAACAGATTCCTAATTTTTTCATGTCTTGTCTTCTTACTGTTTCGTACGAGTATGTAATTACGACATTTCGTAACACCAACTGATTCTTTCGAAAATAGACTTAAATTTCAAGAACGAAAATTAATACTAGTCAAACTAAAAAAAAATGTGCCGTCGGGCAACATGCAACATTACGCGATTCTAAAATGCGAATATTAACCTAATAAGAGATTATGAAGTTCATACCTTCACTTTGCTATTTTATTCTTTGAAACAACTAGGTGAATTGCTCGTGCAATTCATGACTGTTGCAGTTCAACTAATTATACGTTACGATTTGAAAACTTGAAAGATTTACATGAAATCCATCCTAAAGTAATCTTACAATTTTATTCAAAAAAATTACGAATCACATTATAGCAACCAAAATTAGGATTCATTTATACATGTTAGGACTTACAAAGTCAGTTACAATTAAGTTAACGGCAAGGTAATAGTGTCCCTTGGAAATAAATAATAATAACAATAAATACCACTTGTTACGGTGTTACTTAATTATTGCGTTCGATATTACAAGGTTTTCCATTTGCTTAGGATCTTCTCCTTCAGGAACTATTAATTCGTGTAAAAAAGGAAGTTATCTCAACTTTGCATTACTCATTTTTAATCTGAAACGTGGATAATTTCATCGAGATGACGAACTTTAATAAAATAAAACTAAACATCTCTTATTAAGCAACTACAGCATTCCCAATTCGAATTGTTTTATAATCAGTAAATATAGTACAGGAGAGTGTGGTTTAAGAAATAATTAAAAAAATTAATCTCCGCCCACAATATTTTTTATATCCGTAGATACGTATTTCGCCAGCTAAGCTGCCATTTTCAGTACACACACTACCAATTTAAAAACACTTCATAAAACCTAAAAGCAACTAATTATAATCAAATAAGAGCAAATCAAATAATATAGAATAAGTATTGGTCCATTCTCCTGAAAAAAATTATCATTCTAACGAATAAAGAACTTTCACAAACATTTAATTCCATGTTATTTGATACTGCCTTAAATATCCCTGAAAAATAATAAAATATATAAATAAATCTTGTCAAGAACAGCCTACAGATTAGAGGAGATCACATCCACTCTTCACAAGTTAAGAGCACTTCAGGAAATCTATCTCGGAGAATCCTCTCCTTATCAAATATCCAGTGTAATTGCGCTTAACTGTCTCTAACACCCCCTTATATATAATTTAGGTCGCGACATCTTGCGGCTGATTTTTTACCTAACAAAAACTACGTATTACGGTCGATTTTAAATTACATTAAAAAAAAAGAAATTCGTATATTTCTAAATATGGACCGTCAAAAAACAACCTACAAATTAGAGTAAATCAAATAATACGGAACTAGGTATTGGTCTTATCTGAATTCATTAAGTAATTTTTATTTTTTCGAATAAAAATACTTTCGTAAGTATTTAATTCCCTGTTATTTGTTACCTCCTTAATGAGTTTTAAATTATCCTTAATAATACTGTGTCCAGTATTGTAAATATGTTGGGCAACACTTGATTTCTCAAACCTATTATACCTGTAGTGACTTAAATGTTCCTTAAAGCACGTTAGTATATTTCTTTTTGTTTGTCCAATATATTTATTAGCACATTCTTTACATTTAATTTAATAAATTCCAGATTTCTGCTGAACTTCAACTTTCAACGAAAACCAGATTTATACAAATTAAAATTTAAATTAAAAACACTAACATTTTTAATTTAAATTTTAATGTGTATAAATCTGGTTTCCGTCAGTCATCAAAGTAAAATAAGTTTTTAATAGTTATCAACCAACACTATGAAAACGTGTAAACGTAATATTTTAACAAATGTTTGCCAATTTCAAAAACACCAATTAAGTTCCTGATGAAGTGTGCAATGTTACACGAAATATTGAACTAATAAAGGAGTTTTGAGTTAAATGCCTCTATTGACCGATTTACCCGTTAAAAGTTAATTGCCTAACAAGTACGCATCGGTCGTTACTTCTTTTCAAGTTTATATATATATATATATATATATTTATATATTTTATTATTTTTCAGGGATATTTTTGAATATTTAAGGTAGTATCAAATAATAGGGAATCAGATGTTTATGAAGTTCTTTATTCATTAGAATGAGAACTTTTTTCAGGAGAATGGACCAATACTTATTCTGTATTATTTGATTTGCTCTTATTTGATTATAATTAGTTGGTTTTAGGTTTTATGAAGTGCTTTTAAATTGGTAGTGTGCGTACTGAAGATGACAGGTTAGCTGCCGAAATACGTATCTACGGATATAAAAAATTACTGTGGGCTATTAAAAATCCATACCAATGATGGACCCTGTATAAAAATTATATACAGTGTGTTAATATACTTTCTATTCTTAAGTTAATAGTATTGATCCAGAATGAACGCGTGCAAGAAATAAGTATTTAAAGGACAAACGAAAGCGAAAACAACACAAACACATGTGCATTTAAGCGCTTCGGAATATAAATATATCTCTGTTACATCAATTGACACACATTCGTGCAGTACGTGTAATTAACAGCGATGAATACCGTAATTCGTTACTATTTCCAACAACCGTAAATTACATATGAATGGCACCCTGTGTTTAATAAAATAACTAGCCGTAATTAGAAAGTATGTGTGCACGGATTTACTATGTTATTAAATGTTCTTCAGCTACATATGATATTTGTACAAACATACCACTTGATTAACGTCGTTAATATTCAAAGGTCACCACCACAACTTCTCTTCTAAGGCGCACTTTTAAAACAACCAAATTTATTCAAATATATTTATTTTCTTTTTGTTACAGAGAGCAGTACTTGTTCACAGTTTTCGAGGCGATTATCTCTACGTTAGAATCGAAACTTCAACGGATAGAAAACCTAGATAAGGCAGTCGAACACCTCATGAGAAGAGTGGAAGGTTTGGATTCACGCGTGAACAACAACATCGACAAAACCGATGCAGTCATAGCAAAACTGAGGAATTTAGACATAAAATTATTCCCGGCCGTTGCTTCAAAAACGCAAGCAAGTCTCAACTTAAATAAACTACCAAATTCCGGAGACTCGGTTAACATGAGGCTGGTATCGTTGGACCAAAAAGTAAGCAACATCGACAACAAACTGAACGTCTTGAGGACTCATTTAGACAACAGTAACTTACAAGCGGAAGACATTACGATAGAAGCCAGCGAGAAAAGGCCGGTCAGTATGAACGCAATCGAAATAACCAAGGCCCTAAACTCAGAAGTCATTAACCACGTTACAAAAGAATTAAACCAACTGCGTGAATCCAGTAACGTCATCGATAGAAAACTGCAGCTTCACTTTACTTTAGTAACCGATAATTTAAGTAAGGTTTTACGAATGCTTTCCGACGTCCACGAGGCAATCGTCGAGCAGGTTGAAGTGAAACCAAGTCGAAATCGTACCACTACACCTCAACCGATGATATTGAGAAACAGCAAACTCGACTCATTAGTTAAGCAAATCAAACCAATCATAAGCGTATCAGAAAAAATGGATGAGGTTTGGGATGTGGTCGTGGGAACGAAAAGTTCCGTGGACGATTTAGTCCCAAAATCCGACGAGTTGCTGACGCAAACCCAAAGGCAAGAGAGAGCCATAGGCGAAATGCATAGCGACTTCAAATCAAAAGCCAACAAAATCATTGAGAACCTAGATATGGTGGAGAAACGTTTGAAGAAGCAAGAAGACGACGTTGCGATCTTGGCTCAAAGGCCGGTTCCAGCCGAGTTGCTTTTGGACCCAACGATAAACCGTCTGGTGGAATTTAATCCGAATCGTTTTGGCGTAGATGAATATCCTATTGGAACTGAAACTGTGTTACCGATCACTTTTACAACGTTGCCACCTCCGACCACGACCACGGAAGGATTCACGGTCACCAACACAACACCATTAGCATCGGAACAGCAGGATACGACCACCACGGAGAAGAGGGTCGAAAAAAGAAAAGGCGGCGTTATTTTTCCAAGTGTCAAAAATAAGCCACCACCGGCGAATACCACTTTTACCATGGATCTTGTCAATTTAAAAGATGTAAAGGTAAGAAATTAACTGTGCAATCTGAAAGGCAGTTCGAATTATGTTTTTCCTTTGGATCTAAATTATCATATTTCTCTTGTTCTTACTGTCTTTATAACGTTTTTCATCTCTTCTCTTTCTTCTTCCTTTTTTTGTAGGTTGTTATTACCTTCATCACTTTTCGCGTTGACGTTGAAGTTTGCTTTATTTTACTTTCATTTTTCTTTTCATTATCTATTTTAGACGTTCCAGAATTTTTTTATTTTTGATTTTGCTTTGCACTCTTCATTAAACATGCAATTAATAAATGCAAATTTAAAAGAATATTTTTGCAGTTTTGTATATTCGTTAAATGTAATATAATAATCGGAAACATAACTGTTTATATTACAACAAATCGTTAGTTTACGTTTAGATTATTAATTATTTTTTGTTATGTTTTTATAATGTTTATTGTTAGAATTCATAATCTGTTTCTTTTTCATATAATTAAAATTATTAATTCGCAGCGAAAGGAGTTTGTTAATGGAAATTAATAGCAAATACTAAATAAGTAAAAATCAAGTGAGAAAAATTAAAAACTTTCAATTTTCGCAGAAATTAAAATGAAAAGGTTTCATTAAAGCGTTTAACTTATGTAAGTCGTTAAGAATCACGCAAAAAATATTTTGTGACGTTTAAGAAGTAAATTAAATTTAAATTATAAATTCGTTGCAAATAAAATCAATTATTTGCGATTCACCGGTTCGCAGAAAAGGCGAAAACACTACGAAACTGATCTTTGAAAGAAATTACACAATTTTAAAGACAGATCGATCTTCTGTAAAAGAAAATCCAATCAAAAAAGATTGATTGTTGTAGTGCAAAAATCACCTATCATTTCCGAGAATTCTCAGAAAACACGAAAAGGAAGGAAGAAAATGAAGACATGAGGCAGGAATGAGAAAGACGAAATATACAGGCTGTATTACAACTACAGATAATATTCGCACGAATTACTTCAATACACATTTACAAAGTTCCAAGATCTTTTGAAATTATAAAACGCAGGCAGTTTGTTTTAATAAAATATAAATTAGGTAAATTAATAATAGATTTTGCAAATTTAAATGAAACTTTTTGCAGTTTTCTGAACTCATTGTACAATAATCGGAAATATAATTGTTTATACTACAAATAATTAGTTTACACATAGTTTATTAATTATTTTTGGTTATGTTTTTGTAATGTTTATTGTTTGAATTGTTGCATTTAATTAAATTATAATTACAACAATTACACTGCATGTTCTAATTAGGTTTAACTAGGATTTCCCTAACTCTTGCAGTAAATACTGGAGTTCTATTAAGACGGATCTCGCCGCTTTGGTAATTCTATAATTGTTATTTAATTTGACAAGTTGTATTATTACTGATATAGTTTTCCATTAAAAAATTAATTCTAGTAAAATTAAATATTTTACGAGTATCTCTGCGAGGTTTTTATAAAAGTTCTGATGGACTCTTTTAAATTTAGATTGTAAAAGCGAAATCAAATTTCATTGTGGCAGTTTTTGGCTTGGTGTGTTACTTACAACGAGGAAAACGTGTACCTATAAAAAATATTTAAATATAGGAATACTTAGTTACTTATTTTCGGTATTATTGCAGCACTTAGAGGAAATTTATTCCGTCTGAATTATTCGGTTTCAAAAGATCTTGTACTTACTGAAGCAGTACGAGAAACTGCGAGAGTCCTTTTTAATTAAATTTAAATTTAAGTGTAACGCAAATGAATTGCACAAGGGCCATTAAATTATATTATATCAAGTGTTAAGTGCACGTCCGAAACCCGTAGCAAATGTTTATAAACGCAATTTGTTTCGAGTTTTTTTTCTGTTGTATACAGAAAATATGAATAAATTTAGAATTCAATAAAACATAATGAAACAATTAGAATTAAGCCTATGATTAATCTGTAAAAAAACAATAATAATTCTAGTATGTAGATATTTATAAATTTCGTTGCATACGCATTTGCGTATTATACATTTTATTTTATAATATGGCCGTTTCTGCCTTTTTTTCAGCTTTCATTCAAGCAACGGGTATGTATTTATACAAGTGTCCCCGGGGAAAACAAATGAAGGAATGAATTAATACATGTCTTCGAGATATTCCATTGTTTTTAACTTTTTAATGGAACATGCGTTTTTATCATCGCATCGCTTTCAGGATGTCAAATTAATTATAATATTTTAAAAACATAATTAATTTGTCATTCTGGACGCTTTGCGATAATGAAAAACGTAATGTTTCATTAAAGAAATTTAAAAGAAATAGAAAATCTAGCAAATCAGTAATTTGTTTTTTTCTTAAAATTTCAAAAATTAATTCAACGAACAAAATTATCACACAAACAGAGGACGCCAATAAGAGTTAATTCCACAAAAAGAATCAAACACCTACGAAAAGCAGAATTGGGGGACATAAAACGAAAGAAGATCGTTAATTCTCATTCGAATGGGAACAATTCAAAATCAAAAGACTTTCCGTGTAATCAAGAAAAAAGCTGAAAATACTTAAAAACCAAGCTTACATTTGTTTTTTGTATTCAACTGTCTTTTTTTGAGACGCATTAACTTTATGTGTTGCATTTGACCCTTTCTTTTGTTTTCTATTGGTGATTAGATTTTTTTGTCTTTCTTTATTCATCTTGTTCTTCACATATCCATGTTGTTTGTTTCAATTCATTTTTGTCGAATTTCGAATAATAATAACCATCGACCTTCTTTTGTTTTGTGTTTACCTTTTTCCGTTCATATTTCGTTGTCCTTTATTCGATTTTCTGATTTGTTTGGCCTCCTTCTAGAAACGACAATCATCTTTTGTTTTTTTTTGTTCGCCTTGTTCTTCATGTATCCAGTTGTTCGTTTCAGTTCATCTTTGTCGAATTGTTATATTTTTTCTTTTGTTTTCTTGTTAGTCTTGATCTTCGAGTAATCCGCCTAATAATCGCCGATCTTCTTTTGTTTTGTGTTTACCTTTTTACGTTCGTATTTCGTTGTTCTTCATTCGAGTTTTGTTTGTTTACTTATAATCGAATTAATTCTTTTTATTTTTTTCACTCCTTGTAGAAAAGTTGATCTTGTTTAATTTTGTTTTGTTTTTGTTTTTGTTCGCCACATTTGTTTCAGTCCGTAGAATTGTTTTTTCTTGTTTTCCTTTCAGTCTGTAATAATTATCGATCTTTCTTTTGTTTCGAATTCACACTTTGTGGAAACGTTAATCTTTTGTTTTTTTTTTTGTTATTCGCCGTGTTCTTCACATATCCTCATTGTTTGTTTCAGTTCATATTCGACGGAATGTAATTTTTTTTTGTTTTCTTAATATTGTCTTTGAATTACCCGCCAAATAATCGTCGACCTTCTTTTGTTTTGTATTTGTATTTCGTATTGCGTTGTTTTTTTATTTGATGTTTGGTTTCTCATAATCGAATTAATTTTTCCTGTTAGAATGAACCCTTCGGAATATTCTTTTGTTTTCTTTTCTTTTTATTGGCGGGAAATTTGATTATCTATCATTTTGACAGAATTATGATGTTCTTTAGTTTCTTTCGTTGAATCTTATTCTTCGTATTTCGATATTGTTCGTATGTGTTCTCTTACGTCAGTTCATTACGTTTTTTTTTGTTTTTTTTTTTTCAATTGTAGGAATCTTTTTTGTTTTGTTTTTTCATATATCCACGTTGTTTGTTTCAGTTCATTTTTATGGAATCGTTGTTTTTTTCTTTTGTTTTCTTATTTGTTTTGTCATTTCTTTTGTTTTGTGTTTAACTTTTTTTCGTATTGCGTTGTTCTTTATTCGACTTTTGTTTGGTTTCTTATAACCAGACTTCGGACATTTCAGAACGCTGCCCTGGTTACGCAATGCGTTTTTGTTTTTGTTTTGTTTTCTTAACAATCTTGATGTTCCAATAATCCGCCTAATAACCGTCCATTTTCTTTTGTTTTGTGTTTATATTTTTCTTCGTATTGCGTTGTTCTTTATTCGACTTTTGTTTGGTTTCTTATAATCAAATAAATATTTTAATTAATTTTGTTGAAATTTGTCACTCCTTTTTGACAACGTTAATCTTTTTTTGTTTTATTTTGTTTTCTTTGTTCTTCACACTTATACATTGTCTGCTTAAGTTTATTTTTGGCGAATTGTTGCTTTTTTCTTTTGTTTTCTTATCAGTCTTCGAATAAGAAGACGATCTTCTTTTGTTTTGTGTTTACATTTTCTTCGTAACGTGTTGTACTTTATTCGATTTTTGTTTGTTTTCTTATAATCAGACTTCGGATATTTCAGAACGTTTTTATAGGATCATTAATCTTCTTTTGTGTTGTTTTCTCACATATCGTTGTTTTTTCTTTTGTTTTCTTATTTGTTTTTTTTTTTTTGGTGTGTTGTTTCTTCGTATTGCGTTGTTCTTTATTCTACTTTTGTTTAGTTTCTTAAAATCCAATTAATTCTTAGAATTAACACTTTGAATTATTCTTTTATTTTTGTTTTTTTTTGTATCGGCGGGAGATTTGATTATCCACCACTCCGCTGGAACTTTGTCGGTGTTCTTTAGTTTCTTTCGTTAATTTTATTCTTCATTTTTTGACGTTGTTTATCTCTATTGTCTTTTTTGTTTTTTCACCTATCCACATTGTTTGTTTTGTTTCTTTTTAATCGAATCGTTGTTTTTGTTTTTTGTTTAATTTCTTATCAGTCTTGATTTTCCAATAATCCGCCTAATCCCACTTTCTTTTGTTTTTTTTTAATTAATTTTTTTGAATTTTTTTCACTCCTTTTTGGCAACGTTAATGTTTTTTTTTGTTTTTTTTTTGTTTTTCTTGTTCTTCACACTTACTCATTGTCTGTTTAAGTTTATTTTTGTCGAATTGTTGCTTTTTTCTTTTATTTTCTTATCAGTCTTCGAATAATCGTCGAGCTTCTTTTGTTTTGTGCTTATCTTTTTCTTCGTATTGTGTTTTTCTTTATTCGCTTTTTGTTTGGTTTCTTAAAATCGACTTAATTTTTAGAATTAACACTTGGGATTATTCTTTTGTTTTTGTTTTTGTATTGGCTGGAGATTTGATTACCTATCACTCCGCCAGAATTTTGTCGGCGTTTTTTTGTTTCTTTCGCCCATCTTATTCTTCGTTTTTCGACGTTGTTTATCTCCGTTCTCTTTCATCGAATTATTAAAATTCAGCGAAAATGGCCTACGTTCAAATTGAATTTGTTTTTAATTGTAGAATGTTTTTTTAATAAAAAAAAAACTCAGAGACAAATTTTGAAAGTTTTTGAAACAGTGACAAAGCTGTTACGATTCTTTACAAATCGCTGTCGAATTCTTTAACTATTCTTTTATTATCATTTTTTTTCTGCAGTTCCTTGGAATTTCCGAGGAAAACGTCGGCTACAAAGAACCTGACTCACTCTGTATATGTATTTTGTCTCATTCTTATATTTTATTTTATTCTCTTAAAAAAAGATTATAGTTTCCGAATCTGCTAAATTTGATTTTTTTTATTAGTAAGGTTTACTAAAGTAAATTTATTTTTACTAAATTTTCATTCTTGATCTGCGTTTTCTTACATAACTGTTCAGCTTTGTTTATTCAACGGATAGCATTGACAACAGCGCCAGCCTTCCATCAGACACATCTCATCTCTATACTAATTAGATATTCATTTATGTTGAAAATTCCCATAAAACTTATACGTTACGTAAGTGGGGCCATCGAAACTGAAATTTTTGTGAAGGTCGTTTTCTTTAGGGTATTTGAACTTCAAAATCTACTAAACAAATCCATTTTTCTTTATTATTTCTTTGACCATAACATTCTAGAAAAGAATCATTAATTAACGTTCTTCCGATATTATTTGCCTTTAAATATAGAATATTTCTAAAATACTATCTTTATAACAAGCTTGGAAGACTCAGTGAATTATAAATTAATTTTCTTGTAGGGTTACTCTTGTGTCGATCTACTTAATGCAGGAATGAGGCGATCTGGAGTCTATTACTTGCAAATCCGTGGAACCACGTACTGGTTTTTGAAAGTTTACTGCGAACAGGAAATCGCTGAAGGTGGCTGGACGGTAAGCCTCTAATTATTCAATTCAACAACGCATAATCCAAGACATGTTTGTTTAAAATTATTCAAAGGTGATCCAAAGGAGAGACGACTTTGGAGATCCCAGGGAAAATTTCAACCGAGATTGGAACGATTATAAGAACGGGTTCGGTGATCCGGACAAGGAATTTTGGCTGGGAAATGAAAACATCTACATGCTGACAAACAACGAAGAATATATTCTGAGAATTGAATTAGAAGATTTCGAGGGAAATTCACGGTATTGTTTTTACAATCCAGTTGGTACACAAAATATTGCACGCGCATGTTTTTTTTTTTTTTTTAATTAGGTATGCTCAGTATTCGCATTTCAAGATATATTCAGAAGCGGAATATTACAAGTTGGAAATAGATGGGTACGAAGGAACCGCCGGAGATTCTTTGAATGATCCGTGGTATGGAAGCAACAACAGTCCATTTTCAACATACAACAGGTACTTTTGACTTCGCCAAAAACAACTTTAATTTTAATTAAAGTTTGCGGGGACTTAGGTAATTCTCTGAATATCTGCACAGTGCAAAATAAATTCGTTTTGGTTTTCGTTATTGAGGTATTCAACAAAAGTTTTGAGGACGGGTTGTCTTTATTAAATACTCATAAATCTCACAATTAATGCACCATCGTACGTGAATTAAATATTTATTTTCCAGAGATAATGACAGATCAAGTTTGAATTGTGCATCAATGCTGAAAGGTGGATGGTGGTGGAAATCGTGCGGAAGAGGTCTTAACGGTTTATACTTGAATGACCCGCAAGATTTAACAGCAAGACAAGGTACGTAACTCTTATACAACCGCCTCAGAAGATACTTGGTGCTTTCATAAGGTCGATGTTATTCAACGATTTCATTATAAAGTTGTAAATTTATTTTCGAATTGATGGATTTGATAATGGGGTCGGCACAAGCAAGCTAAAAACAAACCAATTAATTAAACTCAGAATTGGATAATGCTCTATGATATTTAAAAAAAAAAAAACAGAAAGTTTTATTTTATATTTATTTAATGTGTATAAAAAATGACGTTGATGTTACTGTAGTACAAAGTGACGGCAAACTTAAAAAAATAATAATTATGTAATTAAATTAAACTTTTTTTCTGTAAAAGAGCCGTTATATCGCTTGTCATAATAATATTATGTCAGCAACAATATCAATAATAAATCAAATTAGCAATTCAAATGTATGCAAATATTGTTGAAGAATATATATTTATTTTAGGAATAGTGTGGTTCCGTTGGCGAGGCTGGGATTACACTTTGAAGAGAGCGAGTATGATGATTAAACCTAAAGGTTTCGTAAATGTCACCTAGATGCCCGAAAACTGCCCGTTTATAATCCGTATTGCGTAAGTCAGGTTTGTCGTATTAGAAATATATTAAAATTATAATTTATTATAGATTTTATTAGTTTTTTAAATTATTCTTAAAGTTTATATTCCATGAATGTGCAATGTTTATAATTTGTTTTTATTTTCAGACATCATGATTTAAGACGATTACCTTTTGCAAACCTAATTCCTCGTCGACACAAACAAATTATCTAATTAATTTATTGCAGTTTCAACATATCTGATATTCAGTTTTATCTCGTAAATTACAGAAAATATACTTTACCACATAATAGCCGAAAGGTAATCTTTTAATCATGATGTGCATTTTACAGTAGGTACGTCCAAAGTATTATTTTAGATGACTGTAATATATATAAGCTATTATTAATAGTAATTAAAGTATGCACCAGAAGTTCTCACTCAATCACTCCATTTTATTCATTTCATTAAATTAAGTCATCTCGTTCATTCATGTGAGCTTCACATCAAATTCATAATTAAATATAAAAAAAAGAAATAAAAAATAAAACTATTTTTATGTTTTATGTATTTAGAGAACCTCTGGTGTACACAACTTGTAATATATTTTTGTTTCATGTTTATGGTTTCTATAAAACACACTAAATTCTAAAGTGTCACTAACTCGCACCAGAACACACAAAAAAAATCGTTACATAGTTACATAGTTATTTTAAAAATACTTTTATTTCAATATGAACTACCCCGGCGCGGCAGTAAATGGACAGCTGTATATTAAAGAAAAAGGAATAAAATATAGTGAGGTTTAAATCGAATAATAAAATAATTCCAATTTGGAAAATATTGTTTCATGAGCAACTGAATTACTTTTGTACAGGCTGGGCCAAATTTGACACTTTTTTTAGTAGGAAACACCTGTTTTTCGAAGAGTTAGACAAAAACTGACCACGGCTCCTAGAGCTCGATACTCAAGACAAAATTAACGGTGAAGACTGCATTTCGATATCTTGTACTGCTTAGAAGCTATAGGGTGTTTCTCAAAATTCTGCGATTTCTAAAACATAACTTTTTTGTTTATGAAATTTTTTTATTTCTGTAAAAACTTCTTTAAGGCACTTTCTCATGTAGATTTCATTGCTCCAAATTATTTTTTCTAGAGTGATCAATATCAATCAATTCAGCCTGGAATTCAGGAGACGTCATAAGAATACATTGTGAGAGTATTTTAAGTACACTGAAATTAACAGTATACATGAGATTACATGTTATTATATATAAATTGAGCTAGAACTCACTTACATCATAAAGACACTTAGATATTAAAAGCGATTTTATACTTCTTTTTGAATGATAGTGTTTTAAGGTTCTCGGGAAGTTTGTTGTAAAGCCGTAATCCAATATGCTTTCTCATGGACGTGTTTAACCTTCCGAAAGGCACAGATATATTTCCGCAAGCTCTTGTATTATAATTATGCCTGTCGGATCTTTTTTGATACAATGTGGAATTCTTCTCCTAGTTCATTATATACATATACTGATGGTGCCGTGAAAATTCTGAGTTTATTAAAATAAGGCTTTCAATGCTGATCGTAGGACACGTTCACAATGATCCTTATAGCTTTTTTTGGAGAACCAGGACCTTAGATGAGTGACTAGAATTTCCCCATGCTTTAATGGCATAAGACATTAACGAGTGAAAACTAACGCAGCTTCCTCATTTACAATCTGCTTCAATCTTCTTATAACATAGGTAACGGACGCTAGCTTGCTGCACACTTCCTCAATATGTGAATTCCAGGTTAACCTTTACTCCCAGAAATTTGGTGTCCTTTATTATCTCTTTAGTGATCCATCTGCTCGAAGAAAACAGTATGTCAACGATTTATTTAACGTTAGTTGATTTGCCTGAAACAATAATTCTGCCCTGGCCGCTGAGTCATTCAATTTTTCTTTAAACGTTGTACGATCTGATGCGTTGACTAGTAATATCATAGTAATATCGTATCGTAGGTCATTAATGAAAATTGTAAATAATAATGGGCCCAATATGGAACCCTGCGGGATACCTCTTTTCATTGTCATGGGTTTGCTTTTTTGCTCGTTATGTTTTACCACCTGAAATCTGTTTTCCAAGTAGGATACCATTAAATCCTTGGTTATTCCTTTGAAGCCAGAGTTCTAATTTCTCAAGTAGAAAAGCGTGTGGCAAACAATTGAAGGCCTTGCTAACGTCATAAAATTTACCATCTTAAAAGGCTTATGTGATATAGGTGATCACTTCCATGACAGCTTCGGTGGTGTTTCTATCTGCTCTGAAGCCAAATTGCCATATAAAAGATAATTGTGTTTATCCAAAAATTTCGTTATTTGTTCTGCCATTACGAATTCCAATATCTTCGAAAACACCTATACTGTAGAGATCCGTCTGTAATTGTCTTCTTCGGCTGCATTTCCTTTTTTCCAAATGAAAACAGTTTGTGATATTTTCATTTTGTCTGGGAAGACACCACTAGAAATGCATTCGTTAAAGATGTTTGCTAGGGGCTTACATATTGCATTTGATATATTCTTTACTATTATAATGTGAATTCATATATGTCTCTAGCTGGTTTTGGCTTGGCAGGTGCAATAGGCAGATTGACATCCTCGGCGGTTATTGGAGCAAAGAATATTGAAGTTTCTTTCACTGGAACATTCCTTAAGTAGTCAGAAATGTTTATGCTCTGTGGTGAAATTTGCCTGACGAGATCCTCAGCGACATTCGAGAAAAATGTATTGAACTCCATGTTGGGGTATTTACTTGTTTAATGTTGGATTGTCTTCCGATATAAGTAGCAGATGGCTTTCCCTTTATTGTCAGCACTGAGAACATGATTCACATTTTGTTTTTTCCTTTCGCTTTCCATATGGTTATTATAGAAAGTTTTATGTCTTAGGTATAAAACCCTTAATTCTTCGTCCTTCTTTGTTTATAGGCATCGTAAATAAGGTGAAGGGTTTCTTTTATTTCCATAGCTTCATGGGACATTTGGTACTTTCTGTTACAATTTCTTTTTAATTGTTTTGGGAAGATCGATTCATTTATATATCATCATTTGGAAAGTTCTTAGGAAGTTGGAAAATTTTCCATTTGGATTCGATTGATCATGGACCTCGGTCCAGTCCTCGGCATGTAATGATTTAGAGAATCTTAATTTGTTCTCGACCGAAGAAAATCGTCTATAGCTTAATGCTACATTTATATCGATTTGTGGTGGTCAGGAACCTCTATAATTTGGGCCTCGTGGTCTGATGTAGCAGCTGCGTAATTGTAGCTGTAGATTTCCAAGTTGGTAAATGTACTGTACAGGCAAGATGCTGTTTTTCGCTACTCTAGTTGCGGTAAATATTGTTTGGTTTAAGCCATAATTGGTAAAAATGCTAACTAAATCATTTTTCTGAGGGCTTTTTGTTAAGAAGTCAACACTGAAATCTCCTATTATAATTATATCAAGCTTAGAATAATTTCCATGTAAGAATGAAAGCATCACGTTGATTTGACTTAGGAAGCATTCGATGTTACCATTTGGGGATCCATAGGTCGAAATAATAGCAAGTTTTTGTTTTTCAAACGTCGCTCCTACAAGCTCAACGTCTTTATCTACTGACATTTCTTTTATCTCTTCATATTCCATATTTCTGAATTTTCGCCAATTTCTATTGACACTTTAACATTTAATATTATGGAGACAGTGATTTAGAAATAAATTGTATCCATTTTTCTTTTAAATTTCCTTTTTTTTAAAATTATTTTATTCCTTCGTAGTTCTTGGATGTTTTCTTTTGTTTCTTTTTTATTTTGTTTTCTTTGTAGCTTTTCAATTTTCGAACAATTCATCGAAGCACCATCAATTTTCTTTTGTTTTGTGCCCATTCTTCTCTTATTTCCATTTATCTTAGTTTGAAAAAGTACAGATTGCATTTTTTTTGTTTTTTGTTTTTGATTAGCCTTTCAATTTTCGAAGTATTCATTGAAGAACCGTGGGTTTTCTTCTGTTTTGTGCGCTTTCTTCGTATTTCGTTGCTTTTCTTCTTTCTTTTTTGTTACTTATTTTGCAGAATTCTAAGTGTTTGTTTTGCATTTTTCTTTTAAATTTCCCTTTTTTTTAATTCGTTTTATTGCTTCGTAGTTCTTGGACGCTTTTTTTAATTTCTTTCGTATTTTGTGTTTTGTATTTCCTTTTCACACACACTTACAAGTTAAAGGCACTTCATGAAGTCTTGGGTTGGTATAAATATTATAACATATCATATTTCTCTCTTTGTTCAATTAATTTTATATTTATAGAATGAAATTTTATGTTCTTTTCAAAAACTTAAAAATATATAGGTGTTCCACACATGCTTATATCTCAAATATTGAGCACTCTAGAAAAAAATAATTTGAAGCATAGAAAGTGTCTTAAAGAAGTTTTTACAGAAATCAAAAATTTTCCTAAACAAGAAAGTTATAAAGTCTTTTAGAAATCGTAGAATTTTGAGAAACACTCTGTAGCTCCTAAGCGGCACAATACATCGAAATGTGGTCTTCACCATTAATTTTGTCTTAAAAATCGAGCTCCAGAAACCGAGATCAGTTTTTGTCTAACTCTTCTAAAAATAGACGTTTCCTTTAAAAGTGTCGAAATTGGCCCACCCTGTACATTTATTATATTTGTTAAAAATTCATTTCTGCGCCTTTTATTAATAATACTGAATTCTAAAAAAGAGCTAAATAATAAACATAAATAGAAGTAAATAAAGTGCAATAAAAATAAATGTGCTAAGTAACTTTATCTTATCTTCACAAAATTATCTTAGATTAAAAATATTTTGGTCTGAAAACGTCAATAATAGAACAAATTAAAATAAACAAAATATTTTTCTTTTCATGTTTCAAATAGAGCTTAAACATTGAGTTACTTTCTATTTGTTTCTCTTATACATCATACATTTATACAGGATGATCGCACTTATCAGCAGAAGCCAATGAGAAAGTAAAAGTTACAGATTTAATTCTTAAGTGTTGGTTTCTGTTTGATTATTATTGAAAAATAATTTCGATTTGATTAGGTTCATGAATTCAAACTTCAAAGACCGCATCAAATTAAAATGGAGACATTATTAAATACTTCTGTTTTTAGTAATTGTCATTAAATATATTTAATTGAATTGCAATTAACAATTAAATTAGTTGCACTTAAATTTAATAGCGAACTGCATCTAAACCATTTAATTGCAGTTAAGATCAAGTAAAATGCAATTGATGTTAATTGTGATTAAATTTGATTGCAATGAAACATTAATCAATGAATTAATTGAAATTTTAATTGATTTCCTACAAAAACACGATATTATACATGCCTTTTCTACAATTTGTCTAAGTTCAGGCTTTACAACATCCTTTTTATAATACTTCTTTTAAATATAGTCACTTAACTCATAATTACTTATTAAAAAGTAAAAAATATTTATAAATAGAACTGATAACGATTTTTGTTACATACAGTGTGTTTCATTTTGAATTGAAAGTACACGCGCGGACGTCTTGCGCACATTCCCTTAAAGGTGTGCAACTGAATGTAATATTCATAGCGTTCCCTTTATTTTTTTATTATGACCATTTCTCGCCCGTTTCCACCTTTTTTCAAGGTTCAGAGAAACAAGCGATATCCACATGTTTTCTTCTTTTTCGCAATTTAAGATCTGAAAATCTGCTTTCTTTTTCCAATTGTAATTCTCTCTGAATCTTCTTTTTCCAATCTATTACTTATTTTAATACATCATCATTAATTAGTCAGTTTGATATATTATATAATTTGGTTTTAAACTAGGAGAAGTAAAGTTAATATAATTTTTAAATTACTTTCCTAGTTAAAGGGCAAACTATGCAGCTAAAAATGAATCTTTCTTTCTCTTAATTCAGCTTCTCAAACACTGCTGCGTAAAAAATAACCTCCAGTAACTTTACTGGTGGATCAACCTGTATAATTAACAACCTCATGCCGTAAGAAATTTGCTATACAATAGAATTTATTTTCTATGTGCAACTTGCATAAAATAATTTAACCATCTTTTGCATTTTATCAGTGAATCAACAGAAAGTTTTTTTTTTATCTTGTCACTTCAATTCAACTATGATAAGACTACGGAAATTTGATGGATATCACGAGGATGATTTATAGGCATGAAAAATACTAATCCTGAGTGTATTGTATTCCAATGAGTATCCGGTTCTTAAAATGATTATATCTAATACTGAAGCATCATAAAATATTTTTTATATTAATCAGTGAATCATAGGCACTCGTATTTTTAATTACTGCAGATTAAGTATTTTATTAAGTCGACATAAATTTGGAGGCGCGATGTTAGATTGTCTCTTGGATTATACAGGGTCCTCATTATTGTGATTGATTGTCCCAACGTGATCAAGAGAACGCAATGATAGTACAAACGGTTGGTAGAACTGCAGCAGCACTAAATTTGGTTGCTAATTTTTCACAGTAGCGTCGATCGAGGGCTACCCAGTATTTTGGTTGTTGTTGTATGTATTTGTACTTGGCACACTGCTTTCAATGTCTTGGTTCTAGAAAACATTTTACGTAATTAAATTTTTAAAACCCATAAACATACCATAAAAAAAATTTGTTTGTAACTACGCCAGTGTATACTGTCATTATTAGTCATCTGTTAAGCAGGTCATGGGTACTTACCCTATGTGAATCAATGTAACCAACACTTTTTGAGATTTTTTTTCAAATCATTAGGGATTGAGAATTTTTGTATTTCTAAAAGGACGCTTTCAAGTTTTATTTCGTAAAAAAGAAACCCAAAGCCCCTAGACAGTTCTTATGTATTAGGAAACTCTCTCACGTAACAATTCGCCTTTGCTGTAGCTTTCAAATACAAAGCTCCTTAATTGCGCAAGTCCAAATTTACTGTATCGTATTTATTTTCAAAGTAATTATACGCGGTGCCCATTTTAAGTAGTGACCCCTTAATTTTTTGTGAAATAGGCAACCCGTTCTACTACTAGTTCACTACGAAAACATGAAGTTATTTCTAATTTGATTGTTGGGTTGTCTTTTCTAAGACATTCAGGGGTTACGATTTAAAATGGTCATCCTGTATAATATGAATACGTTCCGCAAAGTTTGTCTATTAAAATGTCTATTAAAATGACCCCCTTGTGGGGGTCGCCGAGTGACTTAGAGATTGGCCTAACAGACTTTGGAAGTCGTGTCGCTCAGTGGCGTAGGTTCGAATCCTACCAGGGCCATGGATGTTTGTGCTGTCTAATTACTGACCCTCCTATTCTGTAACTCTTAACGACAACGACATCGTTAACTAATCAAAATCGTTAAGTGACATATTTTGACCAATCAGTGCTTAGATGCAACGCATTTCTGTTTACTGATTGATCACTTGACGATTTTCGTAATTTAACGATATCATTGTGGGTAACAGAATAGGAGGATTAAACATACTTCGTAAATGTCTGACATGGCTAAGGGCCGAAGGACAAAAATGCAGCATCGCTGCGCAAACGAAAGAAAGAACAGACCCCCTTGTGTGTGCTTTGGAAACTATTTATAGCGTTATTGTAACGCCATCTGTTGAAACTTACTAATAGTCTTATTTCTACGAGGGTGATTAAGGGGTTATCACCGTTCATTGAACAATGAAGTTTCAATTGCCAGGTCATTTTTGGACGGTCACAAGAGAAGTGACTTGCGCTGTTAGGAGACATTCATTCAACAGCGCCATCTGTTGAAACATAACGAAAGTTTCTTTGTTCTTTTGTTTTAATTTATGAATTTACTGAATTCTACTTTGTTGTGTCTTTTGTTTTAAATATTATTATTACAGGTAGCTATATTTTTTAAAGTTTGTTTGTTCATTTGTTTTCTTTGTTTTCTCACCTTTCCTTCCATTTTTTTTAAATTTATTAATCTATTGAATTATGCAATAAAATCGACCTTCTTTTGTTTTTATTGCTTTGTTTTTGAATTTTATTACTTTTTTCGTATTTTTTGTTCTTAATTCTATTATTTCATTTTCTTTGTTTTCTCATCGTTCTTTTTATTTCATCGATTCTCTTTTGTTGTTATTTATCTCTTTCAAAATTTATTTCGTTTCTGTTTTGTCACCGACCCTTTTCAAATCGTTTTAGTATTAATCTACCGAATTGGGCTGTAAAATCGTTCGTCTCTTGTTTCTGTTTTCTTTTACTCTGCGTATTTTCAATGACTTTCAGGGTTTTTTTATTTATTCCCGAATTTAGTAAAAAAAAATTGGGATTTTTTATGTTGAAAATGTTACACGTTGGTAACACTGATGTGAATGAGGTTTCGTTTACCTATGTATATGGGAATAATAAGAGAGATTTAGCTTGAATCCTAGGGTGGAGGGTTCAGCAGAAGTACGGTGTAAATAATATATTGCTGCTAATACAGTGCCTTCAAAAATTGTTAAGAATCACGTGACCTACATACAAAGTCACGTGAGCAATTATTACATCTTAAGCGTCACGTAGGAAGTTGCAAGACAAGAGTTTCTCTCTTTCATTTTTTCCTGTGAGCTCATTTGTTTGTTTCCTCGCTTAGCATGCCGCTATTTTTTAATTAATACTGAGTGTTTCTTTTTCGTTTGATTCTTCTAAAGTCATATCTGATCCATGGAAATTTATTGCTCGTTATTTAAATGATCTCTTTCAATCTATACTTCTTTTTTGGTTTCATTCTTGCCTACTTTAATATGAAACATGTTTTAAATCTACCGTGTTAGTTGGAGCTCTAGTTATTGCTATGACATTTTTTTATTTAAATAAGTTGTATACAGGTGTCCCCAGTATCATAGAAAATAAACTTTCTGAATAAACATCTATCCAGGATACATAGGGTGTTAAAATTTCGAAAAATTTATGGTACCGATATTAGAAACAAACTGTATATACCGAGTGGACCATTTAACTTGACAATGCGAGATATCTCAAGGAAGCGCCACAGAAAAAAATGTTTTTTTTTTTTTAAGTAAAAAAGTAAAGTAAAATCGCCAAAATAAACAGGGCCCCATCGAGTGCCTACAAAAGAAATTGGCTGGCGATCAAAATCCACCGGCAATCTCAGCGCTGTTGCACATGCGATATTGAAGCAATTCGATCGCCTGGCGATTAGATTGCCCGTATATCGCGCGTTTGTGTGTTCCTTAATGGAACACACAAACATGGCGATAATCGAGCGATCTAGTTGCCGCAATGTGATAGCCCAAAAATCGCCAAAATAAAGGAGACCCCACTAAATACGTATGGAAAAAATCTGCTACTGCCCATTCTGTAGCGATATTGAAGCAAACCAGTCGCCCGAATATCGCCGCATTTGTGTACTCCATAATGGAGCACACGTGGTACTTTATTCTTAATCCTCGTGCAAAAATAAACCCTTTTGTAACATTCTGAAATGTACACATTGATAAAGAAGCGTCGTTCTTAGTTGGGAGCCTAGTTATGTAGTGAGGATCATAAACGAGAGCCCCATGTTAAGGCGCCAATTTATGTAACCCCCAAATATACAGTGACAATCAAAACTACCGAGAAATGTTTGAATTCTTAAAAACTTAAAATACCTGTAGGATTTGAAATATGTATAGCAACGCCTTTCGTTTTCTCACGTTGCCAACTAAAATGATCTATCCTGTCTATTAATTTAAAGCAAAAGTGTACTAGATTTATTGATTTTCTGAATTTTCAATAGTTGTTTGTGTTTGTTATTCTAAGGAATTAACTACGAATTGATTGAAACAATACGAAATTCTAAATTAATGTTCAAATCAGGATATACGCTATTAAGTGACAAGCTTCGAAAAATAAACAGATTTATACTGAGACATACTATCAACTATAATTAAGCTTATGTCCCCTATTTATACATCCAAATAAATATTAAATATTTAGACCGAGACATCGAGGAAAAAATAATCTGTACATTACACACCTAAATGTTTCATTTTATTTAGTACTAAAACGAATTATGTATTTTTAAAGGTGACTCTGAGAAGTGCACTATTAGTCGTCATAATACCTGGACTATGGTAACCTTTAAATTCCACAGAATTTTTTTTTTCAGCAAACCTATTTGCGTATATTTTATTATAAAAATGTGTACGAAATTTAAGACTGTATTTACTTTACTAATTGCATTAAAAGAGGCTATTAGGATATTACCTAGTCCTAATATGAATATTATTTTATTTTATTATACTTAAGTGAGACATGGGAGACAGAATTCCAAATATAAAATATCTTCTGAAGCTTCTTTTTAAATATGTACGGTGGTGGCCATTAAAATCGCTTTGACCTGCCTTCGAGTAGTAACGATTTACTTGGCCATCAGTGTACATCGCACTATTTCAGTATTAAGAGAATCACGTTTTATTTTGAAGGTAATAATAGTATTTGGATTACTAGTCTCTCATCTTTGTAGTTTTAACAGGAAATTATTTTTCGAAGTTATTTCAAGAAAAACAATTTCTGATGTTAAAACTACAACTGTAAATAATGCAGTCCGCACTTGCATGTAATAACAGTTTAAATAAAATTCTAGATTAGTTTTGAACGTGTGTTATTTACACATTCTTTCTGAAGGTGAAACTTTATGTTTAGGGTAAAAATAATAAATGTTTACTATACAAAATTCTACATGATTTATTTACAAGCACAAATTGTACATACTTATACACGTATCGTTTTTAAAAAGCTAACAGATTATGTATTTTGTATACTTACAATAAATTATATAACACAGATTCATATACTTAATCATTTTAATTACAGTAGACAGCACATTTTCTATTGACAATAAACACATAAATCACATGAATCACAACATTCACACTTTTAAATATGCTTATAAAATTATGGAAGAGAATATTATAGAAATAGGGGATCAGTTTAATTTAATACAATTCTTTTCATGATGAAAACAATAAATAAAAATGGATTTATGAATCATGGAAATGATTAAACTACACCCTGTTTTAATTAAATAAAAAGTCTTGAGATAAACCTTAGTTACTAAAAAACACAATTCATGCTTTATTTCACACATTATATAAACTAATTAATATATTTATGTATATGATTTGAGCGACGATAATTGTGATAACACTGGACATTCACTTTGTAAACTATTCAGATTTAATGGAAGTAGTTTATAGTATTTTAACTATAAACATATCAATCAGAGTGGACAAATGAGACAAACTCTCTCTTTAATTTTTTTTTTTAATTTATGTGTAGCAAGTAAGTTATATTTTATTAAATCTAAGTACGATTTTTTTTGTTTAGGTCCTATAAAATTAGTTGCAAGAAAAACTGCAAACAGCATAATGTGATTAGACTAAAATGTTTATTAATAATAATAATACTCGACGTATTTTGCCAGTGTTTAGAAGTAAGTAATTTGACTATGACTACTGACTAGGTTTACACATGAATTTTCTATTCCCTTGAAGTTTTGAAAATCAGTACTGTAATGACGACTTTTTTTTAATACGAGTAGTTTATCACAGCATTTTTTTAAATAATGTTTCATGCTACACAAATTGATTTCTTTATTTAAAATGTAAAGGGCGGGATAGCTTTGCAAAATTAAACTTTGCATCATTAAAAAACGATACAATTTACTTTTACCAGCCTACCAAAAATATTAAACAAATTTCACACAGATTGGTTTGTTATAATTTATATTTGAAGATCACTCTTTTTTGGTAAGAGGATTCTAATTCGTTATACTTTATTCTCAATCCTCGTCCAAAAATAAACGACTTTTGTATTAATCGTTTTGAAACGTATTCATAAAGAAGCGCCGTCTTAAACGAAAGCCCCACGTTGGGCGCCAATTTATATAATGAAGGTCGTAAACGAAAGCCCTACGTTGGGCGCCAATTTATGTAGTGAGGTTCGTAGAAGAAAGCCCCAAATGTATAGTATTGAATCATAAGCAATTTCAAGAAAACTATTATATGTTCAATAGATTTTTAAAGTTTGATTAAAAAAATGAATAGCACTTTTAGAATAATCACATCTTTTTTTTTTTTGAACATAAAAAACAAGGCAAACGCATTTTAAACCTAATCTAATATTTCTTAGAACTTTATCTCTTTATCCGTTTGTCCTATTTTTAGTAATAATTTCCCTAATTACACTTAAATGAGATATTTCCTAGGCTGAAATGTTGGTTAATTACTAGAAATATTTCTGTCGCCCTCTCTCATCATCTCAGATCTTCGCAACTGCTTCTGCGCTTCCTGTTGTTGTTTAATAAAGGTGCTAAGTCGTTCCAACAGAAACTGTTTATCATGACCTTCCAAAACTAATTGTTCTTTGAGGACACGAACCATGTGCCTGTTGGCTGAATTCACGGCAGTGTAATAGTAAATAAGAAGGATAAGTATCACGAAGACGGGCACCGCGAAGAAAGCGGTCGTTAAAAAATTTGTTACGTTTTGTATCCATATGGGAGTAGACAAGAATGAGTCTCCTACGATGGTCCAAACGGTGCTGACACATCGAAAAGGGCCACACGACCTCGAAGGATGAACCTCAGCGATGGAATACACGATTGGAATGAAGGCTGTAATAAACGACACCAGCAGAACCATCATAAACATGGATTTGCATCGAGAAGCTCGGTAGACAACCGTGCTTGGCTTCGAGTTAACTAAGCAAGCAAATTTTTTAACGTAGAACATAATGAAGTAAATAAAAACAAATATCAATGGCAGCATGGGGGCATAAAACGATCCTAACCAACACAATGTTTGCATATATACAATATCTAAGACGTGACGGGGTAAATCAAAGGTTTGCTCACCGATTAACTTAGCGAAATTGCTATTGCTGTGTTTATCAATGAGAGATCGTGGGAAATTTACGAAAAAAGTTATAAATATCTGCGTTGCAAAATTCAAGAGCGTCAGTTTATAAATTTGTTGCCCCACAAACGTCTCCCAGCATAATGGGGTGTTGCAACGGCTGCTGACGCATTCGTCACCTTCCTCTAATTCACAAGAAATAATAGTGTATAAAGTAGCGTATAAAACTATTAATGAGGATAGCCTTAAAAAGACGGTCCTTGCGAGCGTTATTTTCACAATAAAAATTGGGCTATAACGTTCGAATGTGACTAAAAACATGAATATAAAAGGGATAATTATATTTAAACAAACTATAGCAAAAGAAGGAAGAAATTCAATGGCCAAATTTAACACCTCGTCATTTTCATCCGAAATTAAATCTGGCGAATAAAGGAATACAACGTAAATAGCGGCACCACATGCCGTTAATATTACCAGCACCAAAAGATTAATAAAAATGCGCGTGAAAACTAATTTAACTCTCTCTCTTCTGGTCCTACTTTTTCTCTCCTCCTCCAATTTTTCATTTTCCAAAGAGGCTTTAATTTCGTTAAAAATTGCGTTGCTTTTCATAGCTGCCGACTTCTCGTTATGTATACAGAAATCCCACCCTCCGAAAATTAAATTACAATACTGATAGAACTGGCCTTCTCCTTCGACCAAATGAGTTTTGAATCCTTTGGCAGCCGCTTTTATAATAGCAAACAAAGAGATGAAGAAAATTACAGCGATAGTAGAAACGTAAGCTAAAGGTAAGGAGTAATAAAGAGGTGATTCACCCGCGTAATACCTAAAAATGTTATTACTGTAAATTCCATAAAACAACAGAGTTCGTTCCATTTGCCCGGTTCCCTGCACGAGATCAATAAATAAAAAACTCTTGTCCGCGCCTTGCTCAAAATAAACATCCGCACAATTATCAAATGAGACATTAAAAAATTCACCGTCTGAGAAATTCGCGAAGCAAGCCTGCCTAGGCTCATCATTAAATAAAATCGTTGGCAGAATTATAATTAGAAATATAAAAACAAAAGTTAAGATATTCATGATTATTAACCACTTTATAAAAAGAAAGTATGCGACAACACCTGTCCCGAAGTTGCCTTCTATCCTCTTCAAGTCTTTCTTCCATAATTCCAGCTTGGATAGGGTTGCGTGAATTGTTTGATCGAAGCGTTGCCACATTACTTTCCGCTTCCATTTGAACTGCTCGTAACCTTGAAGACGTAAATTCGGTGCACTCTGAAATTTAAAACCGATTTACAATTTTTTGTTTACTATTTCTTCGTATTGGTCAATTTACTTACTAGGATCATGGCACCAGTAAAGAAATAAATAAGACAAGAACCCAGTGAGTGAACAGGCCAATCATAGCTTTCCTTGTTTATCACAAAAAGTATATATATGTCTCTCTGTGTTCAATCACTGGGTTGTGTTCACTTACTGGTTCACTTACCCTAGCTTAAATAATGTTTCATGCTACATAATTTGATTTTTTATTTAAAATGTAAAGGCCAAGATATTTCTGCAAAATTAAATTGTGCATTAAAAAAGATCCAATTTATTTTAATTTTTACACACCACCAATCTACAAAAAGTCATCAGCTCCACGTTGGGCGTCAATTTATGTAGTGAAAGTCGTGAACAAAAGCCCCAAACGTACAGTATTTTGAATGATAGGAAATTTCAAGAAACTATGATATGTTCATTGGATTTCTACAATTTTCTGTTGATTATTTCTTGAGGAAAAATTGAAAGAAACTTATTAATTCTAATGTAAATAAAAATCTATAGAAATTCAAATTGAAACCAATTATTCAATATTTCTTCACTTTGGTCAATTTCCTTTTTCAGTTTAAATAACTATCATTATTTTCCACATAACCTTAATTTAATATTCTTCATGCTTTTTTTTCTTCATAATTACATAATCAGTACTTGTTTACTATTATTAAGATTCCAAAACCCAAAGCTCCAAAGTGCAATGATAAAGTAAAAATAATGTCAAAAGCTTATTATAGTAGAAGGATTATAATTAATTACAAAAATATTCACAGAAATTCAAGATACATTGTAAATTTTCTTGTGAAAATATATCATGAAGTTTCTAACATTGTTTTAAAGTGCAGAAGATTTATCTAAAACAATACTATCTTGAATATAATTTTTTTTTAATTATCAGATGTCCTAGAATCAAAGAAATTACTCAATAGCAACTTATCAATGTAGATGTAGCATTGCAACAAATGAGGCTATTACTAGAGACGAGATTTTTAGGTGAAAACAACTTTTCATTATAAATTAGGTTTTTCTAAGTTTTTGATATTAACATTCTAATTATACAGAAACAAATCTTTCTTTGTTTTGTATAATATTTGCACGATAATATCAAAAACCTTGGAAAAAATATTTTATAATAAAACGTTGTTTTTTTCCTAAAAATCTCGTCTCTAGCTATTATAACAAGCTCCTACTTCCTTTCGCTTTAACTATACCTATTTACTTGATCTAATCAATTAATATGCGTACAGGGTGGGCCAAATTTGACTCTTTTAATAGGAAACACTTATTTCTAGAGGATTTAGATAAGAAATGACCTAAGTTGCTTGGAACTCGATTTTTATTAAAAAATTAATTATGAAGACCACATTTTGATATCTTCTATCGTTTTTCGAAATTCTGCAATTTCTAAAAACCGTCGTAGCTTTTTTGTTTCTGAAAATTTCTAATTTCTGTAAAAACTTTCTCAAGGCACTTTTTGGCCTAGAATTAATTGCTCTTAATTACAATTCGACGAACGTATTAAATGAATGTGCGAAGAGAATGCAATTGTGTTGCTGCATCAAAACTGCAAGCTTGATAAATGAACGTCGCATGTATCATAATTGCATCAATAGAGATGCACGATGTGCATATCCATATCATCTGATACAAAAATAAAATCTGAATACGATGACATGACACACTTATTCTCTTGTTTTAAAACAAAATGTTACATTACTAAGAAAAATTTTCATAAAATGAATCCGTAATTACGCATTATAATCACAAATAATAGAACTACACAGGTGGCTCATTAAATGCTTTAAATTTGATGCCCCAATTTGGAGACATGCTCTGTGTTAGTATGGAGACAGCTCACCAAATATGTGGTGGCGCTACTGTTACAACAGCAGAGCGGACAACCGAAACCTGTAAATGTAAGTAACAAATTCTATAACTAAGTGGTGTGACGCAAAGTTTAAAAAGAGAATTAACATCATATTATAACCGTACGTCACATTATCGTGCTGTGGCCCCCCTCTAAACTTATTTCTCTGTTACTTAAAAGAGACATCTGGCGGTAAATGAGCCAATTGAGCTTCAGGATTAACGAATGGTTTGTGACAAATGTTTAGTTTTAGATTTGTGCATGCAAGAGCCATGTATTGAGTATTTAAGAAACTATTTTTAGAGCTCTACCTGGAGAGATATAAAACCTTGGCCAAACGTATTAAGCACCCTTAATTTTCTAATTTATCTCCGAAAATATTACTCAGAAATCTTTAGAATTTTATTATAATATAGTCACTTAAAAATCGAAGGAAAAGTTCCTCCAAGTTCGTTGCCAGTTTATCCGAGGAAATCGGAAGACCGATCAATACCAGAACGACCAGAAGAAGACTTAATGAAGCTGGCTTGAAAGGCTGTAAAGCAAGAAAGGAGCCTTGGCTTTCAGAAAAAAACAAAAAGTCTCGTTTGGAATGGGCTATAAAGTACCAACACTTTACAGAGAAGGATTGGGCAAATGTTGTGTGGTCCAATGAATCAAATTTTGATGTAATATTTGCTTTACATCACTTCTAATTTTGAATACGTTTGCATCTTCTACACTTCGCCAGTAAAAAGTTATACGGTGTGTTTAAAATCTACGTTTTTTTAATTAATTATAAAGTATTTGGAATTCCTGGTGTAGCTTACGTGAGGCAGAGAATCGGTGAAGAATACCTTCTGGAATCCAGGTACCAACAGTGAAACACGGGGGAGACAGTGTAATGATCTGGGGTTGTATGACAGCCGACGGTGTAGACGAAATGTTTGTTTGTGAAGGTCGAATGAACTCCCACACTTACATATACATATTGGAAACGACATTGCGGCAATCATTAAGAAAACTAATCAGAAATTTTTATTAAAAAAATAAATAAATAAATAAAAGTTACACACGATATTGTATAACATGGAATAATTCTTGCATTTTTTCTCCAAATAATTAAGTCTAAAAGTTAGCAATTTTCATAAAATAATAAATAAATAAATACAAAGGTGAAGATTAATCTAAACTTAATCGTCGATATAAATTATAACAAAAAATAAATACTCTTGAATTTTTCCAAATTCATTTAGGAATGAATCATTGCATTAGCCTATCTTATCTTGTCTTAATCAGGGAATATGTTTATAAAAAATACTGCTTTAATGCAATCATGCCATGTAAACAAAAAACTTACAAATCTATAGTAATTCGAGAACTTACCTGCATTTTTGCTTTAATTTCCTTCTTCTGACTCATAGGAACAGGCAACTCTTTAATTTGCATAATTTTTTCCCACGTCGCTTCTTCATTTGAGATTGGTTCAGACAAATCAGGCAGCATTGAAACTTGGACATCTGCATAAGTCGATGGTCTCCTCGTTGAATCTCTGTAAGATCTCGAAGACGTCTGCCTTCTAAAGGTTCTGGTATCCGTTCCTCTCATTCTTATTGTGGCAGCTAAATAACTTACTGTAGTTAGAAACTGTGTTCATTTAGTGTTTTACGTATTTTACCTGCCCTGTTCTGTTTACTCGGTAGTAAAGTTGCCAGATGCTTAGGGTCTCTGTGCAACAGAACATCGTGCAGCTCGGCGTCGTTGGAAGGGTAACTTTCTTGATAAAATTCTGCACCGGCTTCCTCCCAACCTTGCAGTCGGTTGGCCTTCTTACGGTTTGCAGCCCCGGCCATTTTATTTAAAACCGAGACCTCCAGTTATATAAAACTCGAAAGCCCGAAACGTACAACTGAAATTAAATTTTCACTCACAATGGTGTCGACTGAGCAGGACATGGGGATTAAGTACTTCTGATAAAACAATGACTTTATCATGACTTATCTCTTACACTATATCATATTTGGCACGCGATTAATAACTACGGTTCTTCAAACTATATCATTTTAATTCATAGACAAGATATTAAAAAACAAGATGATTTCCTGTGACAATTGTGACGTATAGTTTGTTATTCAGTGTTGCCACTTCAGAATTAGTGTCACCGATAGATGGCGATTATGGCGTGGACGTTACTGTTCTACCTTTGATTATATACATATTTATGATTAATGATTACTAACGTGGATGGCGTATGTATCTGATGTTTCAAAAACTTAGACAATAGTCGAAATAAAGTGCGTTCAATTAAAACCGTTATCAAGTAGGCTTATGTCAAATGCAAATTTTGCAAAGTCACGTCGTAACTATACGATTATTATAAACATAACCTTTTAATTTAATTACGATTTTCTACAAAATGGATGATAAAACACAATTAATCAAATAAAATATTTATTTTATTACAAATACTTCAAAGATGAAACAAAATCTTTGACAGTTGAGGCTGTTGGTAGCACGCAGTTGTTCAAAGTTTCAACATACGTACTAAGCTACGACGTGCCGTCATAAAATAAAAGCAAGTTCAGAGCCTTCTTGATAACGGATTTTTTTGAACGCACGTTATATAATGTGTAAGTGAAAGTGAGACATCATCAGACGTACATAAAACCTAGTTTTGCGGAGGACCACCGCAGAACTAATATACCGTTTCCGTGTAGGTACAGTCAGAGTAAGACGTGTTGACGTAAAGCACAGTATATCCTTAGTAGGATATACTGTGGTAAAAGTTCCTGCGTGAGTTTTCCGAAAATGTGAATGAATTTAACCTCAAATTAAAGGAGATAGAAGAGAGTGGGATACAAAGTTGGCACTATCTTCGACACAGTAACCTATACCACAGATAATAAATCTCCAGATAGTCAACGAGATAGGAACGACTGGACGCTTTAAAAATAGTTTGTTAAATGCTCGATAGATGTCACTTGCCTGCACAAATCCGAAAACTGAACATTTGTTACAAGCCATTTGCTATGCAAAACTCAATTGGCTTATTTACCGCTGATGTCTCTTTCAAGTAACAGAGAAATAAAAATAAGAAATCAGGGCGTTAAATTTAAAACATTTGATGAGCCATCTTTCTAGCTCTTTCATCTGTGCCTACAGTTAAGTTACGCCATCTATACAGAAGTATAAGAAAATTAATAGTTTTGTCTTTACTTCCGTTTGAATTTGAATTTTAGTATATTTCACTTTTTGTGTGGCTAGACTAAAAAGAAATTTGCAGCACAACAGCAGGGATTCGTAAAACCAAACAAAATAGGCGACCTCTAGTGGTCAATCATCAAAAGGGTGAACAACATTTCACGAAATTCGTAAAATCTTGAAGTATAATAGCGTTTTCGATTGACCGCATTAGTGCGCACTCAGAATATCCTCATCTCGTGTTATTATATGAGGTTAAAAGAAGATGCGAATACACTGAGTGCAACCGGTGCATGTGAATCGAAAACGCCATAAGAGTCTCATAAACAAAAGAAGAACGAAAACAACTGATCTTAAATGGACGTAAAGCAATGATTATGCAAGGTTATGCAATGTTGTTTCAGCTTTTTATCGGCCGTTTTGCAAATAAAATAACCTCTCGCGTTGACAATTCAGGGCCAGTTTTATAATCGAATTTAAAAAAGGGACTTTAAAATTAGAGTCACGTTTAGGTGTGTAAACAAATTTGTTTTGAAGATACGTTATTGAAATGCTGATACCCAGTTGCACCAACTTTTTAAGCGGAGCTCAAATTTAAGTTGTATCGTTGAGTGAAGGAATATTTCTTCAATCAACGGTTGTATTTAGAATATGACAAATCTACGTATGGTCAGTATAATGTCAAACAATAATGTCACTTAAGTTAAAGTTCTCTTTCAAATATTGGTGCAACCGGGCATGAATCCTGTTGGATATAAGTATTTAAAACATTTCAAAAATAAACGTTTATTGCTAACTATCGTGGCTTCCTGGATTTTGTATTTCGCTAATCTTTTTCAAGATGTCATACTTGCTTCCATAGCAACGGGCAATGTTGCCAACTTAAGTGAGGGAGCTTTTACAATCGAAAGGGAAAAAAGGATTTTCTCGTTTAATGTACATAATAAAGTTAGGGATTTTTATGTTAGTGTAAATGTAATCCGTTCTTTAGCTATTCTGAAACTTCGACGGCTTTCATGCAAAATTAACTTGTTTTTCTGCAGTAATACAGATTTTTAATGGCGTTAGAGATTTATTCAAAATCGAAATTTTCTTTAAAATGTCCACATTTCTTCTATAATTCACGGATAATAATTTAAACAATAAACCTTGTATATCTCCAGGTTTAACAGCTCCATCTATGTAGAATTTATCAAATTAAAAATTTTAACCGCTAAATTTGTAAAATCTAAAATTTGACAATTAATTGAATGGTAGAGAGGTTGAGATAGGGACGATCTCATTCAGATGTGTAAACAAATGCGTTTTCATATTTGTTTTTACATCAGAAAGTAACTTAGTAATTTAAAGTCTCGTTTACATTCCATTATGAAACTGGCCCTTAACCAATGAAAATACCGAGTGATTTTAAAAATTTTTTAACATCTCTTGCCATGGAATTTGGACGGCATGTGTTAGCTTTACTTTGAATTGCATCACCTAAGCTAAGACATGATAAGAAATTTAAAAAATCATTCGGTACAATTACAGAATTTTATTTATTTATTAAATTGCCATAATATTGATTTGAAGGTTTAGTTTGTATCGTCAATTTTAAAATTGATGTTTCATTGTGTATTAACAGCTTTTTCAGGATAAATAATATTGTATTATTAGTAATAATTTCGCTGTTAATTGATGGGTACTTCAGGATTATTTATTATTATTATTATTTTAATTACTGTGAAGAAGTCGTCAACCCATAACGAAACGTCGACTTTTTTTAATTTGATTTTCCAAACTCTCCCATCAATGATTTATTTTGGACACAATTTCGTAATTAGTATTTTTACTCAGTGCGTAATTTAAATAAAGAAATAATTCAATGACATTTTTTCATTCTATCAGCACAAACAAAATTCAAATTCCACTAAACTCCTATGGATATATTTTTTTTAATTGGAAGCACGTATCAATATGACTTCGTTAAAATAACTTCGTTCCCGTTCCTAACAGTACCTTCTCTTATTAAACCATATTAAACGGACAACCGTTAAATATTTTTCCATATCAAGAACAATAGACTTTGTAATGTAATACGTAAATATGTATACATGATCTAAATCGCTGGCGTTACACATTATAAGAAAATATCTGTCTTTAAGTAAGAGTCAACATAAAATAAAAAAAAAACTATCTAATAAATAAAATAATTGATATTTGTAATGGGTTTTCAAATAAAAAATATTCTTTTTCTAGCGCGCCATGGAAAATTTGATGTAAAGAACGTATGTCCATTCTTGTAGCATAACATAACCTTAAAATTTAACCGAGAATTATTTCTACTTTAATGCGAAAACCATTTCGCAAGTGAAATAATAAAATTTAAATAATAATAAAAACAAAAGCCAATCGATTTTACAGCACAATTCCGTAAATTAATAAATTAAGAACGAGAAGGAATTGTTTGGTAGGAAAGATGACAAAAGACAATCGATTTGACTGCACAATTGAGTAGATTCATAAATTTAGAAGAGAAACAATTTATAACGAACAATGACAAAATAAATCTATTATTTGCTTTCACATCAGATCAAAAGAACTCAATAGAGGGCGTTGTTTAATATCTCACACAAATACAATTTATTTCGTCCATTATCGACGACAAGCGATGTTTTCTTATTGGTCTTCCGTAACGCATAAAAACAAAAGACAATCGATTTTACGACACAATTTAACATATTAATAATTTTAAAAGGACAACGCAAAAGCAAAAGAAATGATGGCATTCTTAAAGCATACGAGATATTAAAATTTAAATGTGGAATAATGAAAAATAATAGTAATAAAAAAAAAACTGTTTGGAAGGAAAGCCTATGAAAACAAAAAGAAACAAATAAGCGGAATTAAAAAAAAATATATAATAAATAATAAAATATATATAAAAAAAATGTTCAATATTTTACAACAACCCATTTTTTGTAACCATCCCGAAGTGACTGTTAGTTCAAACTCTGAGAAATAGATGGTGGTTCTTCAACATAAGTGAGTTTCCTTCTGCATAAAAGTAAAACTTTGAGCTGTCTAAGGGTTATTAACTTCTAGTTTCTTCTGCGAAATAAAATTTGAAACTCCCTTTTTAAAGAGAAAATTCATTAAATTGGCAACATTGGTGGGAGCCATTAAAAGCATGCGCTCAAAGTTGTACACTTGACGGAATTGTTAAAACCGATCATTATTTCGGTGGGCAACAGTTTCTGACGGTTTCGTCATTTTTGTGTCCTCCAACTGCGATAGGCAAAATTATTTCACAAAAGCTAAAAGGAGATAGCTATATAAAAATTCTTAAAATTATAAATAGAGCAATCGGCATATAATAAAAATATGTCGAGTAGTCAGAGACTGCTATTCAGTGTAATTTATTTTTAATGCTACTTTACTACATTTAACTATACTATACAGGGTTACAACTAATTAAAGGCTCACCATGGGGATCTCGTAAACTATATGAGATACAAAGACGGTTAAATTACAAGAAAGTTACGCTATTTTGGGGTCTATAAAAATATGCAAAGAAATCTCTTCTATCTTTATTCATTACCGAAATATCTTCAAAAAACTGAGAACTCTCAATTTCGAAAATCTTGAATATCTTGTTCATTTATCAAGATAGAGTCACAAAATTCTGTAATTTTATATTAAATTCAATGGACAATCTAATACAGTCAGAATAAATAGGTTAGGATTCACAATTTCACAGATACGACTGTCAACTGTTTTTTTTTTCTTATGGCCGCTATTTTAGATTTTCGTACCATGTGATGCAAAAATAAAATCTGTATACAACGATATGACACACTTATGCTTTTGTTTTAAAAACAAAATTTGAAATTACTAAGAAATATTTTAGAAAATTTTAATTTAGTAGGCGGGCGCTTATTGCCAACAATTGGTATACGACATTTGCATGTCAACACAGAACATTTTCATTTTTCAATTACATTAAACATAATTTTAGTTCTTAATATTTGTAAACATCCACCTACCAGATAAAATTTTTTTTTTAAAACAAAAGCATAAGTGTGTCATATCGTCGTATACAGATTTTATTTTTGCATCACATGGTACGAAAATCTAAAATAGCGGCCATAAGAAAAAAAACAGTTGACAGTCGTATCTGTGAAATTGTGAATCCTAACCTATTTATTCTGACTGTATTAGATTGTCCATTGAATTGAATATAAAATTACAGAATTTTGTGACTCTATCTTGATAAATGAACAAGATATTCAAGATTTTCGAAATTGAGAGTTCTCAGTTTTTTGAAGATATTTCGGTAATGAATAAAGATAGAAGAGATTTCTTTGCACATTTTTATAGACCCCAAAATAGCGTAACTTTTTTGTAATTTAACCGTCTTTGTATCTCACATAGTTTACGAGATCCCCATGGTGAGCCTTTAATTAGTTGTAACCCTGTACTATAATTAGTTTGATATCAAATATTCAGCAAAATAAATTTTGTTAATAAAATGGGATTTTCAATTTATTTTTTTTTATTCATACTATTTATATTAAATAATTTAAAATTTTTTAAGTGTCTAGACTATAGTATTTGTTCCTTCATTACCATTGGAAGTCTAATTTACCGATTGTTTTTTGTTTTTATCTCTTTCTTTGTAATTTAAATCTTTCTTTTTCTTTACATTTCTTTTTGTTTGTTATAATTTTAACGTTAAATTTGTCTTTTGTTTATTTTATTTATTTATTTTTATTAAAACGCTTTAGTTTCCTTTTTGTTCTTTTTTTCTTATCATTTCTTTTGTTTTCTCTATTTTTCATTGGAAGTTCAATTTTACCAATTGTCTTTTGTTTTTATCTCTTTCTTTGTAATTGTAAATTTTTCTTTTTCTTCACGTTTATTTTTGTTTTTCTCTAAAAATGTTATAATTTTGCCGTTAAATTTGTCTTTATTTTATCGTTTATTTTATTAATATTTTTTTTGTTTTGTTTCCTTTTCGTTTTTTTTTATCATTGATAATTCTCTGCCATGTTTCGCTTATTTCTTTCTCAATTTTATTTTGAAATTGCCGACCGTCTTTTGTTTTCTCTATTCTTCAAGTTCAATATACCGATTGTCTTTTGTTTTTACCTCTCTCTTTGTAATTACAAATCTTCCTTTAGCTTTACATTTTCTTGCGTTTATTTTATTATTATTTTTTTTTTATTAAAACGCTTTTGTTTCCTTTTGGTATTTTTTTTTCTTAACATTCATAATTCTTTGCCATGTTTCGCTTATTTCTCTCTCAATTTTATTTTGAAAATTCAATATACTGATTGTCTTTTGTTTTTGACTCTCTCTTTGTAATAGTAAATCTCTCTTTTTCTTCACATTTTTTTTTTTGTTTTTCTCCAGAAATGTTATAATTTTACCGTTGAATTTGTCGTTTATTTTATTAATTATTTTTTTTTTATTGAAACGTTTTAATTTTTTTCGTTCTTTCTTTCTTAAAATTGATAATTTTCTGCCATGTTTCGCTTATTTCTCTCTCAATTTTATTTTGAAGTTGCCGATCGTCTTTTGTTTTCTCTATTCTTCATTGGAAGTTCAATCTACCGATTGCGTTTTGTTTTTATCTCTTTCTTTGTAATTCCAATCTTCCTTTTTTCTTCACTAATACTAATGAATTATATTAGTGTTCTTCTTGTTATTATTTTTTTGATTAAAACGTTTTTGGTTTTTTTTTACCGGATTTATTTTCCTTTGCACACTCTCGCTTGCTTTTTCTTCGAAAGCTATTGTGCCCTTTTAATTTAAAGTGAAAACAAAGAAAATAATTCAAAATTTATTGTAGATTGTAAAGATTTTCACTTATTTTATTTATTTATTTTGAATGATTACGTAATACGTAAAAAGGAAATTATTCCCCAGGGAAGTTTATATTTAAACAACCAGCCTTTGTTTATTAGATATCAAAATCATTTGGAAAAAAGTAACACTGAGCTGTTTATAATAAAAACTTTCGAGTTTTCCCCTGTAAATCTTATTTTAATAATAAAAATTGTTTGAATTGTTTATTACTGAAATAGTACTAGTTTTTTCCTAGATTTATGAGTGATTTGGTTTTTCCTTTATGTCAGTTGGTTTTTTTGCAAATTACTCTTGCATTAGTTCAATCGTCTTAATTAACGCAATTGAAATTACTAACAGGAGGTCTATCTAATCAGAAAGAAATGAGTGTTATCTCCGCATTTACAAGTGCATTTCTAAGTAATATTTGTGGACTTTTTATTATGCTCTCAATTAACAGTTTGAGCATCCCTGAAAATACAGCTACATTACGATTCATGCGCGTTAGTAGTCACCTTGTCAATGACGTCACAGATCGAAGAAGTTAGTAATGACATGCCTTCAGAACAAACTCCACTATGAGTCACGAACTGTTTTGTAAGCGTAGGTCTTAGCGGAGTTCAATGTATGTGTGCGGGGTAACAGCCATCTTGTAAAACCTAAAAGTATGCTTTTTTGAGGTGTGTATATAGTTTTAGAAGATTTTAAAGTGGCTGGGGAGATTTTATGGGTGAGTTTTGCCATCTGGCTTGTGTTAAACATTGCGGCGAATTGTTATCAATTGCGAGCGTGCTTTATTTTAGTGAAATTTTGTTAAAAAACCTACTTTTGAGGCTCACCGCTTTCACCGAACGTTTTGCTTTAGTTTCGCGAAAAAATGACAAGCCACCGACTGAAATTACGCACATTTTTCGACTGGGAACGCGAACTTTAGGGAGTACAGTGATATCGATAGTGCCTGGTTGGAATTAACCGATCACTCGCGATAAAATGGTTCATTATAGTTTGTGTTTATAGAGATCATTTTCGTTCGTTTTACTATTCAGCCTAACAAGGTAGACCTTTGACTTACATATTGCATTTCTACTTAGTTATTTATCGCGTTTTAAGGGGTAGTAACTTTCTGATATTTGCACACACCCACGGTTACATTTAAAAAGTTTACGACCCTGCGTTCCCAATCTGTGAAACGGAATATTTTTGTTTTCGGGTGTCCTACGGACAGACATGTCGTGAATTAAGAACCTTAATTGGGGTGAGTAATTTCTTGTTTCTGTTACCTGTACTTGATCGTACAAATAATAAATGTCATCTGTTTTAATTGAGTGCGGCCGGGTGCGTTGCACTTTCATGTTAGATGTATGCATATCGTGTGTTTTTTAGTTCCTGATGGGACATATTGCTCTTTTGCTGCTGCAATAATTGCAGTATACGGTAACTCGACGTTGTAATGTGACAAGTGGAACCTCTAGTGTCACAAAGACTGAATCACACTGCACCGAGTGATTCAGAGTTCGTGTTCGCACATGGAGACCTCGAAAATTACACCGGCTTGCGGTATTCGCGAACAAATGTTTGATATTTCCTCGGAAAATACAAAATTATTTAAATAAATCTACAATCCATTTACGTAGAACGCGTGCAGAGATGAAATCATTACTCTTTTTGTTTGAAAAACATTTGTTTTAATAGTTCTAGTAAATAGTACGAAAGTCAATTTGTTTGAATGAAAATTTGGTTGAAAATAACAATTTCATTGTAATTTGTAATAGTAGGCAATTTATTTTGCTATCGTTTGACAGGTGTGAAACGATAGGATGAAAAAATATCGACAGTCAAAAACAAAAAAGGTAGATAAAACAGTTTCCTGTAATTGTTCTTTCTCAAAATGGCATTGTTTAAATACGACTTCGTAGGTGACTTCCAGGCTTTGACAAATTTGACAAGCTTAAAGCGTTTGTAAAACCATTTAAAATGCCTTCTATAAATGAAGAAACGAGAAAGAACAATTACAGGAAACTATTTTTATTTACTATTTTTTGTTTTCGTATCTACTACTCTTAAAATCAAACCTGGCGTCGAAGTTGGCCATGAAAATTTAATTGTGAACCACCGGCATTATGACAGTTGTCAATTTGACACTTGAACTTACCATTCCTAACCTTGCTTTCGAGGTTTCGAATCAACAGTACAATAAGACGACACAAGAATGTGATTTTTTGTAATAAACGAAAAAAGGGACTAAAAATGAGATCAATTGTAACAAACGAAAAAAGATAATAAGATTTACAACAAATATTCAAAACTGTGGTATGTTCACATTAAGCACCTTGTCACGGCCAACTTCAAGCATAACCGTTTGAGTTGGCAATACAATTAAGAGCATTTTTTATTCGGCTATGTGCAACACTGCAACCGGATTTTAATTGATTTATTTTGACATATATGAATAAAAATTAGCGTTTTAATTTGAATTTGAAACGTTAAATGACGCTTGTAAAGTGACGGACGTCAGTATCAAGCCGTCAACAACCGGAAGTTATGCCATTTGTACCATTTAAAAATAAAATTCAGCACTGCCAACTCAAACAGTGATTCTTGACCGCCTTGTACATTTTCATAAAAGTTAAAAATAATTGATTTTTTAAATAATTTCTTACTTTTATAAACCGTTCTTTTAAATTGCCTTTTGTTTGATCAAACGGTGTGTTATTGCTAAACCAGACAGGAATACAGAAAAAGTTTGTAATGAAACTACCGTACCGTTGCCAACCATTTTGAAAAGTGATAACACCAAAACATTCGTAATTAATTATAATTGATTCGACAGTAACGTCAATTTAAAAATTGACGATATTGATAGTAAAGCATAAATTCACCGCATCATCTTCTTAAAAGGAGTAAAATTGCTCAAAACAACAGCTGTCAACGGCGAGGGCAGTGTTGCCAACACGTTCAAAGTGAATTTTTCACTAGGTTCACAAAAATGTCCCTTTTTTCTCCAACCCTGAATCGAAAAATTCCCTAATTTAGCCTCTGAAAATTTTCTACGAGTTGGCAACACTGTTTGGCAACTATGCCCTCACCCCATTGTAGCTAATGCACAAATCTCTCAAGAGTTGTCACAAAATCCCTTTTCAACGCAGAAAATCCCTCAATTTGTTACTACTAAGTGATTAAGAAGAACTGTGAGTTGGCAATAGAATTAAGAACATTTTTTTTTATTTGTGTAATAGTACAATTAATATATGTTTTATTGGTTTCTTTGACGTAACAACAGCGACAAAATTGTAGATTATGTGAATAAAATTAGTGTTTTAATTGGAATTTGAAATGTCAAATGACGCTTACATTGTGACAACAACTCTACTTGTACCATTTAAAAATAAAATTCAGCACTGTCAACTCAAACATTGATACTTGAGTACTTTATAAATTCGGGAATAAATTAAAAGAGAAACGTAAAAGATTTATTAAATATATATAAAATTAGAGAAAATAGAAACAAAAGACAGTCGACTTTACAGCTCAATTCAGTTGATTAATAAGTAAAAAAGAAATGGAAAAGAATGACTACAAAACAAAGAATACAAAATAATAAAAGTTCAAACAATAAATAATGAAATTGTTATAATAATAAATACAAAATACAATCGATTTTACAGCACAATTCAGTAGATTAACAAATTTAAAAAAATCTTTGGGAGGAAATTTGACAAAGCAGAAAACAAATGAAGAAAATTTTTAAAAATATATAACAACATTACCTAATAAATGAAAACAAAAGACAATCGATTTTAAAGCACAATTGCGTAGATTAATAAATTAAAAAATAATAATAATAATAAAAATTCAAAAATATATAATAAGTATATGTATAATAAAATTTAAAAAAATCAAAAAGGAAAAAGACAATCGATTTTACACACAATTTAATAGATTTATAATTTAATAATAAAAACCAAAAACGAAAGGAACCATGAGAAAGCAAAAGGTATAATAGAATTTTAAAAAAATACGAAATAATTTAAATAACAATAAAAACAAAAGACAGTCGATTTTACAGCACAATTCACTAGATTAATAAATTTAGAGGAAATTGGGAGGAAGGATGACAAAGAAAACAAAAAAAAAACAAATGAACAAAGGATACTTCATATAGGTACTACACTTCTGTCAAATCTATTAATATTGCCCACTTCTGATGTCAAAAATTATATTATTATGTAAGAAAATCCAAAATTTTCTTCACTAGTGCTTCTTTCATGGTTGATGTTTGGATAATTAATGTTTAAGGAAGGTTAGAAATACTTTTTCAATTATCTATTATTTCATTTTCTGAGCAATGTTGCCAACTTGGTGATTTTGCCACTGGTTCTGGTGATTACCTTGTCTAGCTATCAAATAGTATGGCGGTCGAATTTGACATTGACGTTTAAGTGTTGCTACTGGGTAATTACACTGCAATCTTATTTTAATTTCAGGCAACTTCTTCTTCTAGTGACTTCTGACTTGTCCATTTTATGATCAATTTTTAGTGACATTTAAAAGGCCATCATCCATGATGTAAATAGTGATTTGATTTGAAAATAATTTTGTCCAAATTACTCAAGATTGAATACACAATGTAGTCCTTATAAAATAAGTAATTACATGTTAAAGTTGATTCTGTCAAATGTGATAAAATACTGACATGAATCGTCGCAGGCATCAATAGAGGGCGTACATGTTTTTGCTTTAATTATTTTGTGAACGACAGTAGAGATTAGTGATGTTTATTTTTTATAATTCCATTAGAAAATGTTTGAAAACCAAAATGATGATGATATTTATCTATGAAAACATTGTGTAATTAAACCAACCCGACAGTGCCTCTTGCGAGTGGTTTGGTACCTTATGTGTTCTGGTTCTGATGTTATTCGTGTCGGTACTTTATCAATCTACTGACTTTGGATTATGTCATCTTGCAAACTACATTCTTTTGACAAGAAGAAAACAGAAAAGAAATTGTTAATAAATAATAATAAACCAATTTTTTTAAGGTACAGAGTTCTGAAGAGGCCCAATAAGGCCGAAATACATGTATAAACTCTTTCCTAACACTTTCTTATTGCCTATTACACAATTTTAATTAATTTTCATAATTTTCATCTGGCAAGAAAACTTGATTTTAGAAATATAATACAAATATAATACAAAATGTAAATCGGACACATATTTTTTTCTACAAATCAGGTATTTTAATGTAGTTCAGAAAGGAAATTATTTCTTGTACATTTTTGAATTTGATTGCACTTGTGTCCTCTGTATTCTTCATGTGCTAGTTTTCCTTCTAAAGCTACTTTTGAATGTTGCACTTTTAACAAGCATTAGTCATTAAAGTGTTAAGCGTGAAATGGTTACATCAGTGCTCAGTGAACTTGAAAAAAGAACAGTAACAGGTCTTTCTATTGCATGCTTTTAGAATGTTGCAATCATTTTGTTTATTTTCTGCGCTGAGAATAATATTTTTATTTTTGTCTCTATTTGTACATACTTTCCTAAATGGCATTCTTAACACTCGATATAGTAAATTAATTAAAGAAAAGCTCCCGCCGGGGGAAATTTAAATCGACACTCCTCTTAAGGAAAAACTTTCCGGCTGAAAGCTTTTTATAAGTTGTTAGAGGAGTACGCAACCGTGAAATCATTAATTTTGTCCTGCCGGGAAATTCTTTCGTCGTCAAGAAAATTGCTCGCTCGAAAAGTTTATTAGTTGGAAATACTTGCAGCTGTTGCCTTCGTGAAATTTTTGCATTGTAAAGATTAAATGTTTGGTTTGACAGGTAATGCAACACTGTAAAGTAAAAGGAAATAGAAATTTTTTTCCGGATATAAATTAATATTTGATTATTTTATTAAAACTTTTCATAACTTATTAAAATACGTGTCGTTGAAGTATAGAATAAACACACATCGATATTAAATACGTTTATGTGCAGCTATTATTTTACGATTCTATAAATAAAACGCCGATAATACCACATGAGCTCTCGTGATTTGAGTTGTTACCCTTGTCCTTGCAAAGTAAAATATGTATGTATAAAGCCGCAGGTCCCTTTCCATAAAATTAGAGCAACAAAATCGAGTAAAAGTCACCATGAAGAAAGTATGAAAAAATAAAAGTATCATCAGTAGAGAGGAGGACGTCATGGATTCTAAAAAATTTGCAATTACTAGTCATTAAAATTATAATTTTGGGCAAGACCATAAAAAAATCAGTTCAAAAATTTATAAATATTGCCTGAGCTTTTTTTGTTTATGGCGTTATGATTTCAACATAAAAAATATTATACAATTCTATAAATTAGTGTCAATTGTCAATTACTATCACTTAAACGATTTGTATTGAATATTGCATTGTTACGTCATGTTTTTTTTTTATATAACAAATAATACGCATAAATACATGTACAGTCGTGGACAGCTTAAAAAGGAACACCGGTGCTTACTATTTTGTTTACAAGTTCTTGTGGAAAATCATGGAAATATTAATTATGTATTTTTTTGTTGGGAAAATCGGCTTGAAATATATTTCTGGCATTATACAGTGTGTTTTTCTTTTTACAGGTAATGTGAACTGTCACCTGTGAGGTAGTGGGGACCATGTCGTCTGCCATGCGCTCCACACTGCAGACGGTTCCCGAAAGCTTGGAAGTGACACGTGGTACGGACACAAGTGGTAGTGCTAAGACGCCCCTTAAATTAACTGCCGATGCAGTAAAGACTAGATCAACTTTCACATACCACACTACTTCTACGAACAAGGTAGGAATCTGAGACCTATATTCTTTGTGTACAGGTGATGGGAATTATAAAGTTCAAAGCTAATTGTGGCAAAGCTGGCTACTAGTTTCTAGTTTTTTTTCCTTCTTAATGTGCCTGCGTGTCCAATTTTAGGAGGGTTAGTAAAATGATGTAAACTCTTAAGTTGAAAGTTAGATCAATTTTTCCAGGGTTTACTGAACAAAGTGTAAAACCTAAGAGTGAAGAAGCGTTGAATTTTTTAATTTATTATTTTCCCTATTATTTGGGATTTACCTTTGATGACACGTTTACTATATTTTTTTTTTTTATTGGTTTTTGGCGCATGTTGCACAAAAACCCTACGATTATGAATATTTTGCATAAAATAATCAAATATTAAAAAAAATTATATATCTACGCTATATTTATTTATTTTTGTTGACGTTATTCATTTTCCATGCTCGTCACTGTACATAAAATGTGTCATGCGTCGCATTAATCCCTCTTGCGTCGCTCGATTTAAGGCAATTGCCTGCAAATTGGGATTATATTTCTCCCTTTACCTCTTCCTGGGAATATTTTGATATTTTAAAACGTCGATGTATGTACAGTATAGGCCATATTTAGCACTTTTAACAGGAAACACCTGTTTTTAGAAGAATTAGATAAAAGTTACCACGGCGTCTGGAGCTCGATTTTTAAGACAAAATTAATGGTGAAGACCGCATTTAGATATCTTGTACTGCTTAGGAGCTACAGGCTGTTTCTTAAAATTCTGTGATTTGTAAAAACCTTTAGAATTTTTTTGTTTATGAAAATCCTTGATTTCTGTAAGAACTTTTTTGAGGCACTTTTTCATGTAGAATTCATTGCTTCAAATTATTTTTTTCTAAAGTGCTCAATATTTGAGATATAAGCAAGAACTTTGATTTTTTTTATATGGAACACCCTATGTATTCTTACATTTTTGAAAAGAGTTTAAAAAAATATAAAACACTTGATATTTTATTCAAAACATTTTTGAGATGTAGAGGTTTTATGTTTCCATCAAAATTTTGATGGCTATTGCCACATTCAAGTAGGTTATGGATAATGATAATTAAATATTTTTTAAAGATTCAGTGAGCTATGAAAAATATTACTTTATTTTTAATAAATATAACGAAGTTATAACGAATAAATAATACTAATTTAATCGAAATTGCACAAAAATTATATGAACTATTCAAATTGTCGGCCATTTGATTCTAAACATAAACGATTACGTTTTCTTACGGTTATCACCAATTGGAGGACTGGTAGTGGTGCATTTTTCTTATTCAATAAGGTCAGAATGTTTGTTTCTTTAAAATTCGTAATGCAGAAGTTCTTGCTGAGCAGATGTTTGCTTCAATTGGCGATGGTTATTTTCGATTTCTCCCAAAACTATGACCTCTAATTCTTTATTTTTGTTTTGAGATTAATAATTTTTAGGACTTGGCAGCTTAAATGACTAAAAATTATTAAATTGTTTTTAAATATCAAGAATATATTTCTGTAGGATTGTCTTCTTTCAGGATACCACTCATGGTAAAGATTAATCGCCTGTTTCTGAATTTTCGCCAATTTCTATAAAGCATTTTAACATTTAATATTAGCAAAGGAGACAGTGGTTTAGAAATAATAAATCAAAAAAGTTTTTATCCGTAAATATAAATCAAAATATATTATATCGGTAGATACGTATTTCGGCAACCACGCTGCCATCTTCAGTAAACACTAGCACTTACAAGTTAAAGGCACTTCGTGAAGTTTTGTGTAAACAATCTAAAATTAGGACAAAGGCCGGCGCAACCTGCAAGGAAAAAAACGGAAAACGAAGCGTGTTTGCTGTTACGTGACAATGATTGGGCTGATTTCTTTTTTGCTTTAAGTTTTTGGGTGTGACCGGGACGATCGGTCAGTATTATTTTATTATTGACGTTGAATGGACGTTTGATTTAAATTGGAAGTTAAAATAAAAAAAAGAAGAAAAGTGCAAGTTTTATGATTTCCTAACATATCAGAAGTGGGATAGTTACCCCATAGACACTATTTAAAATAAAAAGTGAAAAATATAAAAACAAGGACGACGCTGAGTGGTCTTGGGACCGTAGGGAGCACATATGCCGTAGATTCGCACAAGTATTCCGAGGGCTGTACAGAGTGAGTCAAATAGATCGTACACTCCACCCTTGCCGCAGCCAGTTGAGCACATGCACAGGCAGATTGACAATTTGAGGGAAGTCGTGAGTATGCGCCCATTTTTTGCCGATAAAATTCTTGATAATCACTCAAAATGGGGTTTGTATAAAGACGATAGACTACTTTCTGATTTCGATCCATCGGATAATAATCAAAACGTTAACGATTGGTTAAATAAAGTGAATGAGTGTGCGCGTATGTATCATTGGGATGACTTAACTATTATTTATTTGGCATTGGATAAATTAAAGGTATTGCTAGATTGTGGTATGACGGGTTAAAAACGGCACAATATTCGTGGACTCAATGGCAGTGCTTTACTTTTAATTTACTTTTTCCGAAAAGTTAAATTTCGGTCAATTATTTCGTGATACGGCAGCGTATAAAGCTAAAAGCGGGCAAGATATATACGAGTACAGTTTTGCCAAGTCAACCAAGTTAAATAAACTTCAGCTATCATTGACTGATGAGCAAATTATTGATGTGATTATAGACGGCGTACAAGACAAACAAATGCAAATAACCCCTGCGGGCGGCAATTATAAAAAAATTGTTGAGTTCGCTGCTTATGTTAAAAATTTCCCCAGCACTAGTAGAGACACAGTAGGTGTTTCTTTTAGCGGCGAGGGATGAAAACAGGAAGAGAACGTATAATGAAAGCACAAAGTTAGATTTGACTGGGCAAATTTTAAAGATGTAAACGTTTCTAAAATCAAATGCTTTGCTTGTAACGAATTAGGTCATAAACGTACCGCTTGCCCAAAATTGCACACCGAACTTGGTAAATGTACTTTTTGCCACAAGTCTGGTCACGATGAGAGTGTTTGTCGTAAGAAACATTTAACCCGAGCAAAAGAGTAAACTGTATCGAAAATAATAAACAAAGTATATATTACAAAAAAGCAAAAATTAATAACAAAATTGTTAGATGTTTCCTGGAGTTGGGTAGTGAATATACTTTAATAAAAGAATCAGTTGCTCGAAAATTAGAAGTGGGTTGTATGTATAAAAATAATTAAACATGTGGAGCTACTGGTTCATTTTTGACCCTTAAGTTTCAATGTCAAGGTCTTGTCACAATTGAGAGAGTAAGTGTAACAATACAAACGTACATTATTAAAGACGAATACGTGATTGTTGATTTGCTGGTTGGACAAAATTTTACGGAAGACGCATCTGTATTAATTGTCAAAACACACAAACAGTTGCCGGCCGATGTACAAATGCTTGATCGACTGGACGAAATTGCCGACAAATGTAGAATAATCCGGATTGCTGAAGATGTAGATACGATCGTTCAATTTTCTTTAGAAAAGATTAACATAGGCGATATAAGACAAGACCAAAAGAATGAATTACTCCATTTACTACAACTTTTTAGATCCAGGTTTTGCTTTAATTTACAAGAGCTTGGTCATACAAAATCGGCGGAAATGAAAAACAAAGCCTATTGTATATGCTTCTTACCGATTATTAATGGCAAAGCGAGAAAGAGTAAAAGAGATGATCAGAAAGCTTTTGGAAGCGGGTATTATTCGCGTATCTCGTTCAGAATATGCAAGTTCTATTGTTCTAGTACGCAAAAAGGATAGTGGGTTTCGTATGTGTGTCGACTATAAGGCTCTCAATAGAATTACGAAGAAGTTTAAGGACCCTATCCTCAGGATAGACGATCAAATTGACCGATTAGGGGACTGTACTTACTTCATAACTCTCGATTTACCTTCCGGATTTTATCAAATTCTGGTGAATGAGGAGTCGGTAGAAAAAACGCTCTTCATTACTCCAGATGGTTGCTTTGAGTTCCTTCGCGTTCCTTTTGGCTTATCGAACGCCCCAGCAGAGTTTCAAAAGCTTATGAATCGGATCTAGCAATAGATAATGATGTAATCACTCCTGCTAAAACCTTTGAAGAAGGAATGAAAAATTTAGGATTGGTACTGGAAAGATTGCAGCAACATAACCTAACTCTAAAATTATCCAAATGTAATGTCTTCCAAACTTCAGTAACCTATGGGTTTCGAAATATCAAGGGAAGGCATACCGGCGGTGAGAAAAATGCCAAGCCCACATAATTTCAAACAAATTAGGCAATGTTTGGGGTTTGTAGGTTAGGTTTTGCGACAACAAAACTCCTCACCAAACTTCTTAAGAAAGACGAGAGCTGGGAATGGAATCAAGAGCAAGAAAATACGGTACATATTCTTAAACTCCGCTTGATTACTCGACCGATTTTAAATATTTTTAATCCAGAATTTCATACTGAGGTGCACACGGAAGTTAGTAAGGACGGAATTGCAGGCATCCTATTACAAATTAAAAACGAGGCAAAGCACGTGGTTGCATATTTCAGTAGGCAAACAACATTCTTGGAAAGTCGCTATCACTCTTATGAGTTGGACACTTTGGCAGTTGTCGAGTCTTTCAGGCATTTCAAAGCATACTTAATTGGGATGAAGTTCAAACTAGTAACTGACTGCAACGCTATTCGAAGCACTACTACAAAAAAAGATATAATCCTTCCTGGAGCTAGATGGTGGTTAAGATTACAGGATTATGATTTCGATGTTGAATATCGACCAGGTACGAAGATGATGCACATTGATTGCTTGAGTCGAGCTCCTCAACAAGTTTTGAATATTAACATTACAGAATATGAATGGCTATTAGCCGCGCAATTATAGGATGAAGAGATAAGTGAATTCGTGATATTTTAATATCCAAGGACCAAGATCCTAGTAGTAAGGTGTACCAAGACAAGTATGAAGTAAGAAGTAACATGGTGTACAGAAAGATTGGGAGAAACAGTAAATGGCTAGCATGGTTAGTCATGACGATAAAGGTCATTTTGGTCTAGACAAAACTCTGAACAAAATTCAAGAAAACTACTGGTTTCCAAAGATACGTCGGTTCGTTACTAAATATGTAAATTGCTGTCTCAATTGTCTTTATTATAAAACTTCTTCTGGCAAAAGGGCTGGATAGTTGTACCCAATGGAGAAGGTTACAGTCCCATTTCATACGTTACATATGGGCCATTTGGGCCCTTTCATTAAATCTCAAAAAGGGAACTGTCAACTATTAGTCATAGTGGACGTATTTACCAAGTTTACAATCCTTGAGCCGGTACGAAATACCAAGACTAAGTATGCAGTTAAGAGTCTTGAAGCTATCATCGACATATTTGGCGTCCCAGTACGTATAATTACTGATAGGGGCACGACATTTACGTTGCACAACTTCCAACGATTTTTACTAAACTTGGGCATTAAACACGTTTTAAAAAAGTTTTTACAGAAATAAAAATTTTCGTAAACAAGGCTTTTGGAAATCGTAGAATTTTGAAAAACACTCTGTAGCTCCTAAGCAGTACAAGATATCGACTTGCGATTTTCACCAATAATTTTGTCTTAAAAAACGAACTCCAGGAGCCGAGGTTAGTTTTGTCTAACTCTTCTAAAAATAAATGTTTCCTATGTTGGCCCACCCTGTACAGGGTGGGCCAAATTCGACACTTTTAATAGGAAACACCTATTTCTAGAAGAGTTAGACAAAAACTGACCTCGGTCCCTGGAGCTCGATTTTTAAGACAAAGTTAATGGTGAAAACCGCGTTTCGATATCTTGTACCGCTTAGGAGCTACAGGGCGTTTCTCAAAATTCTACGATTTCTAAAAACCTTCATAACGTTTTTGTTTATGAAAATATTTGATTTCTGTACAGACTTCTTTAAAGCACTTTTTCATGCAGAATTCATTGCTCCAAGTTATTTTTTTCCAAAGTGCTCAATATTTGAGATATTAGCTAGAACTTTGATTTTTTATATGGAACACCCTATATATTTTTACGTTTTTGAAAGGAGTCACCGAGGTCAGTTTTTGTCTAACTCGTCTAAAAATAGGAGTTTCCTATTAAAAGTGTCGAATTTGGCCCACCCTGTACAGTCAGAATTAAAAATAATGTGATTAGGCCGCAAGTTAACTTTTAGGGAGACTTTACTTTTAACACTGACTGTTCTTTTGATTTTTCTCTCTAGTGTATTCGAATTCCTTGAAATTGAATTGAACTGAACGAAATTCTATTATTACTACAAATTTTATGAGCGCATTTGAAATACTTGTTTAAAATCGTTTATATTTTCGTCTCACAGCAAATAATGAACTCGCTAAGGTTTTCCATGAATGTGCAAAAAACACCTGCTGCGGTAGATATTACGCAACACTTATGTCAGCAGCTTGCATAATTGCTTCAATAGGCATCACGCTGTTACATAAATTACAAAGGAAATTATGACATTGTAACAAAAGAGGAAATGAAATATGTAACTGAAAAACTTAATTACACACAATATTGATTAAAGTTGAAGAACTTGGACGGTGTTCAAGCGTGCTATGTAGGAACTTATAATTCTATTTCGTAGGCTATTAAAAGTCTCCGCGAATAAAATTTTCACGTCAGTCATCGACAGAGTTTGACGATATTACAGTATTTTTTTTTATTCACGAGGTAATTAGAGGTAAAAATAAACACTGTAATTGTAGGGGTAATTCGATCGTTGGATAACACGCCAAGTCAAGAAAATCGTTTATTGTATTAAAAACTTAAAGCTCTTGGGCGGTTTGTGTGAATAGAAATGAAATACGTAATAATTTTGTTGTAACCATTGCAATATTTGTGCGCGATGTGAAAGGTAAATAATCAATTCACTTCAAACAATAGATGTTATTATTTTATTCTTATAAAATGCAGTGTTTTATAAAAGCGTTTATGAATAAGCAGCAGATCAATTATGTAGATTTTTCTTAACCTTTTACATTTTCTGGGAATTGCAATCGTAGCTGCAATACATTTTTCTGCTTGATTTTAATAAGCTGGACATGTGAGAAGATATTGTGTAACTTAATTCAAAATACAGGATGACTGACAATTGTTCCACAAAAAAAGACCGACATGCAGGGGCGTACAAAATAATTTAAAATATCGTATTTTTACATCACTACAGGTGGCTAATGAATCGGATCTTTATTATTATCGAATAAATTCGCTAAATTCAAATTTACATGTCTCCGTTATTTGATATATTTTGAACTTGGTGTACATAAAGACATTACTAGAATTCCATTTTCTTTCGTTTACTATGATAAAATACAGGATGTTACTAATTTGATTGACTCTGTAAAAATAAGAATTGGTGTCGACTTCCTTTGAAACAGCTTGTGTGTATAATGCGATTTTTCTTTTATATGGAAAAAAATTAAAAATTAATAGTCACCCTGTGTGTTTCTAAATATCTAACTTCGGTTACTATTTTTTTTTATACTGTTCACCACATACATTACTGTAAAGTGAATTGTACTCTTATAGAGTTGAAGAAATTGCCAATTAACGTTTCTCCTTGCAAATAAATTTGACGTGTGCGTACAAATTTGTAATATGTCAAGAACACTTGTCTCCATTTTCGCAGAGATTTTTAATTTTATAATTTCCCAGAAATTACAGACTCAAGCCCGGTATTATAAAAACAAGTTAACTTTAACTATCAGATTATTGCTTTGGTAACGATTGTGAACACAATTGTTGTTATGGCAATAAACAGAACACAATTGTTATTGCCATGGTAACAATTGTGATCACAATTGTTGTTATAGCAATAAACCGGGAGGTTAAAGGTAACTTGCATTTATAATACCGGGCTCTAATCGAATAAATTTATTTAAAAGAATTAATTTTTTCTCAAAAAGATTCTTGTACGATGAAAATTGTAAAATAAACTATTTTAAATGGACACTTAAAATTGGCATTATCGCTTTAACTTTGACGAAGCTATCAATCGATAGTGAAACGTAGAGCAACAGTGCCAATTTTAAGTTTAAAATAATTTATTATACAAAAAAATAATGTTCGTAATTAAATTAAGACAATTTAAAAAAGGATGTATGTTGGATTTATTTTACTAATCTAGATTGGGATCCCTAGATTTGATTGATATTTAATTTATCTGACAGAGTGTGAAAACGATCTGTCAAATTCTCCAGCGTTTTGACCTCTAGATCACTTATCAACTAGCCCAATTTAAAGTCATCTTCTGAAGGCCATGGAATAAAAAATTATGTGTTAGGGCCGTTTTAGATTACCCTATATTTTTTGTACAGTCGCCATCATGTAAATCAAACCCCTGAAATGGTAATCGTGCCCTTATTAACGCTGGCAGCAAGGGTCAAAAATTCTCGAACGGTCTCGTTTTACATGATCACCACTGTACAAGATTTGGTTCAATTTCTAGAATGAGAAGTTAACCCACAAACCCAGATATGATTTGATGGCAATACCTAGAAGAGGTTCTATTTTTCCACATAGTTTTTGATTCAATTTAAACTTTGTTACAAATTACTGCACGAATTTAATTGTTTGAACAAATTTAATCTTGTACAAGAAATAAGCTAGTGTAAAACGGCCTTTAGCTAGATCCACAATACTATATGTCCAAATAATTTTTTGATAAACGTAGCCCATGGAAATGTAAGCATGTGTTGTAATCGAGCAGGGTTTGACGTTAGTGACATGTCAAGGTGTAAAATGGGGCAATTTAAACTTCGATTTTACTTAACTACTCAAAAACTACATAATATTTCAATGTTGTCAATTCATAAATTGTCAAGTAAATAAATAAATCGCTGTAATAATCTGATTGTGAGACAAACGTTTTGTCTTACATGGCCTTCCTTTGTCAAAAATTTATTTGGGTACATGGTACCTATCAAAATATGGAGTTCTCACATTTTTTTTTGAAACGATTCCATGGCTTTCTGAGGAGGACTGGGTCACTTGATATGAAATAGCTATGTTACAATTTATTCTTTTAAATGTCAGAAATAAAAATAAATATCAAATTCAGAATAGCCATGAGTTATGGTTCCCGCTAATTTGCTTCTATTACGAATATGTCTTGCCTTGAATTAAGATCTAGGCGACCCAAGGCTTCTACAATGTCTTTCCATTTTCTCCATTTCAAATTCCTTATCCCAAGTCAATTCAAATCCTCTTTACTACTTCCATCCACTTCTTTGCAAGGCAGCTCTTTGTAATTTCTCTTTCTACACTTGGGTTGTAGTTATTTTTTTGTTCATTCTCCTGTTTCATACATTCTCTTTCTAAACTTTTACATCTTTTCTACATTAGTATTACTGACGTAATGCGTTGTATTTCTTTATTTTTGCATTAAGTAAGTAGTTTTTTCAGACTCGTGTTTTTCTTTCAGAAGTTTTGCTTTTTTTGCAAACTACTTAAACGAACTTGTACTACTTATTTATAGATCACTCCCATACATGCATTTGTTTTCTTTACATTTAATACTTAGTTCAAACTTTCGATCTTGTTCATCGTTATCTATTGAACATAGGCTTTTTCTTTACTTCTTAGTATCTATCAATTTTTAGATCTTTCTTTTGGAAACCCTTTTGATCTGCATTGTGTAAATGTTATTGTCTTCCTATTTGTGTCTTCTTTTACGATTTGGTTATGTCAACATTGCATATTTGTTAGGTACTCTAATTTCATATATCATTTAGTACAGTTGTAATGTGTTGGAGGTTCGTCTATGAGGAGATGTCAGAGTAGTCCTAATTCTTCTGATTAAATCATAAATGTATCGGAATTCTTCATTTTCTATAAATGACCATTCTCAACAATTCATGAAGATATTAGATTGTACAGATCAGCAGTTTCTGACCAATTCAAAACCTCATCAAAGTTGTATACTTCATGTCGTTCTTAAAATCGATCTAGTCATAAGCTGCTGCTGGAGCAAACATTATATTTCCTGTCAAGAAGAAGACTAGGAATAGTAGCAATAGCTGTGATTTGTCGAGTTCTACTTGCTATTTTTCTTTTTATTACTAAGTAATAAATACCATCTCTCTTTGTAAATGTTGAATACAAAACTTTATTTGTTTTTTTCGACATCGTTCCCTTGCCTCAGTTACTTTTAATTAATGTAAATATCTTCTTCCATTATAAGTTTCACCGTTAACCAGGACTTTTGTTTTCTTTAATTTAGTTTTGCTTTTGATTTCTTAACAGTTGAGTTTTCATTTTGCTCTTGCTCTTCTAAATGTTTTCTCCTTGTGTTTTCTGCCAGATTTCTTTTTTACTCACTTCCTCAAAAGTTTTAACTTTTCCATTGCTTATTAGTTCTTCATTGTTTCAACATTATGCATTCTCTCTAAGTATCATTTCTTCTTTACGAGTGTTTAAAACTTCTCCCCTTTTCTGCAATCCTTTTTTGGTGACCTTTATATTTGGATATTTAATTTTCTTTCTTGAAGTACTTTATGGATTATAGATGAGAGTTTGCCTTCTCTTTCAGAGTGTCATACTTAATTGTATTTAGTCCAGGGGTGTGGGAAAAAAGGGTTGGCCTTCGTTTTTCTTCAAACATGTTCATTAAGAAATATTGCTCTCGCTGACGTTTGAAGGTCTCTCTTTCCAGCACCTTCATTATGACGTAGGTGGGCGCGAATTTCGTACGCACGTTGTGCGCTTCAAAAAGCAACCACACATTCTTTGCGCAGTTTTAACCTTCAGTACTTCGTTAGCACTCGTCGAGGCAAGCTAGTCTTTAGGCTTGATGAGAGAGTTGTTACGTGTTTACCATGTCGGGTATCGCCTGTGAATATCGGAAATTAATTCACGCGTTGGTTGCCCATAAAGAACGTGTTCGATAGTGTATGCTAAATAAGCTGTTGTGACGTTCGATTAGTGCACGAGGTACTTATTTTGCCCATACCACAAGAGAGTCGCGTTTGTTCATTTCTATTCAAACAACATGTGACACGTTTCTTTTTAATTTACTTTGCACAATTATTTTTAGAATCTCAAAGATAAAATTACAATGTGAATCTTGTGTGCTTTTGCTGTTTATTATTTAATTTTAGATCGTTATTTGTACACGAGCGTTTAACTATTGTTGACTTGTACATTAGGGAGAGTGTTTGTACCGCAAACTGAAATAGTTGACTTCATCACTTGTCCAAAGGTTAAACTTTAACTCCATTCGATCAATCAAAATTGAAAAGACCTTGCTTACTCTCTCTATGAGGAGGTATGGTATAACAAGTAGACGACGCTTTTTTTTTATAAGAAAAATAAATATCTCATTTTTGGAACCTCTTCATACCATTTTAGTTACAACTTTACTACTTTTACCTTTAACCAATTACTACGTAATTATCGTGATAGTTTGCAAGGATGTTGCATTTTCCTTGGTGAAAATAAAACATGGAGATTAGCGTCACATTTACGCTTGTTAGTTTTCGATTGCGTAAAGACCATGACATAAAAAAATGCGAAATAGTCGCATATTTGTCTTGTTTTAAAGGTCGAAACTTTTTTATGATTAAACTCTAGTACAACACAAGGAATATTTAACGTAGTGGACTTTATTTACAACAATTTAAAAATAGAAACAGTTCTTAAATCATTTGTAGTTTGCTATGTGCACACATGAGGTTTGTACCTTTATATCTTTATCTGACGTCATGCAGAGAGTTTTCACATAAAAAATTCTATGTTTGTATCTGCTCGTTCAATTTTTTTATTGCAATATACTCTTTCAATAACAAACTTAAAATTTATGTGGACGGAAGAAGTTTTAATGGATCTTTAAGGAAAATAATGTGTTGCTCATTTTAACAGCTGTTTGTTTGAAAAGAAAATATCAATATTGTATTTGGCTTTCTCTCAATTTATGTAATAAAACTTTTGATGAATCATTCAATGTTTTCTGGTTTTCATAAGATTTGCAGTACCTACTCGTTAATTTTATTTAAATGCATCCTAGAATTGAAACTTCTAAGGTCCACAATTTTTTTGCGTTTAATGACTTTTCATTTTTGAAGTTGTATCATTAATGAACTAAACATAAACAATTAATTTATAAAAAGATTTGGAATTCCTGCTTTCATGTGCTTAGTTTTCTTTTCAAATCCATATTTTCTTTGACGTAATTTTGGTCCTAATTTTGTTTAAATCTGTGTAGTTGTAACAATTTTTTTACATCAATTAGATTGAGTAAACAAAGAAGGTTAACGATTCATTTTAATTTTTGATTTTCTTATTTTTCATACTTTGTAAACACGTTTGTGAATTTTGTTTCGTTTTTTTTTTCTTTGTCCTTTTCTGTTCTGCTTTTTCCTAGTGTGACATCACTCGGTCACTTTTGGTGCTAAACTCATTGTCGATGTAGCCTCATTATAATATGCACTTCCTTAATTAAATCCTAATGCGGGTGACTAATATATTCAACATTCAATGACGCAATTTTCTAAGAAGCGTAGTTTTATTACATCAAACGTTAATGTTTAAGCATTCGTTTCTTTGTTCGTATTAATTTTGATTTTGTGAACCTCGTAAAACAAAGAGAAAATACAAGAATGTAAAATTTCCATATTCGTTAGAAGAATGGCAATATCTATTATCCTTTTTTAATGTTGTCCTTCAAGTCATCAATTGTTTTTGTGGCGTAAACTTTAACAAATTCCCAAGAAGAAGAATTCGTGATGACATTTTTACTGATTCCTAGTAACTTCTTTTGTCCTATTCTATTTGTAATCTTGGTTTTGATTTTTTCATCGTTTTGTAACACTTCGAAACAACTTTCAAAATTAAAAGAAAAGACGCAAGCCAATTAATAAATATCCTGTATATGGTGTATTACTTCAACCGGTCATCTTATTTATTGTTTTGTTTTATTCTTTTCTCTTCGTAATCGTTTGGCTATTGCGTTCTATTTTTTAAGCAGTATCTATTTGCACTTTTGTTTTACAAAGTATTTTCGTTTCATTTCCTCTTGAAATTATGTTAACGGGTCAATATTAATTATTTTTTAATAACCTCGTACTGGTTGTGGTCATTTCAATTTGACAAAACAAAGATATTGATAAAAATATTTTAGATAGTTCTCTTTGGAAGTGTGTATTCTGTACCCTGAGCGAGTTATCTTTCATTATTATTTAAAACACATTAGTCTGAAATTATCAAAGTTTTAATAATTTTGTTTTCAATGAGTATTTCAGAATTACTACACACAATCTGCTTTGATAACTCTCTACTGTATTATTTCAAATATAACAAAATTGTGTAACTATTTACTCAGTTATTCGAAAATTGCAAATACATACATGTTTATTATGTTTTATGTTGCAATATTAATTAACGGTTTAAATAAAATAATTTCCGAACCTGTAAAATAACTATAGTTATTAATTGCTCTAGGTATTATTTCATAAATTAGTTTTCATTTTCAGTTAAAAATATTAGATAGTCTAATTGAATTATTATTAAATTAATAAAGTTTAAATAAAAGTAAAAGATCTTCAAATTTTGCTAAGTGTTAAACTTCATTCAAGTAACTGACATGCAAAGTTAACTTTCGAAAAGTTATTTCTTATGTTTAATTGTATTAATAATTTATTGTAAAGTCGTCGTCCAAGTTTCTAAGTGAGATTGTGAAATCTACTTGTCAAAAAGAACCTGCACTTTCCAATGTATTTATTTTTCCCCGTTAGAACTGAATGTTCAGTAACACTTCTGATAGCAATTAAATATGTTGGTTCACAATCACTACTTAAACTCGGTTTTTCAATCACAAGTTAAGTCTAACTTTCAGTTTGTTCCCATAGTAACGACAACGTAAACAACATTGTTGCTATGGCAATTAACTGAAGGTTAGAGTTAACGTATGATTGATAAACCGGGCCTTAGTGTTTCCCATATGTTCGATTTGTTTTCTTTAATGAAGATAAATCAAAAATTTTGAAAACTTAATTAATAATCACATTTAACATCTACTACTGATAATTATATTAAATTTTAGGCTCCTGTGGAAGAATGCAAATTTATAATTTTATGTTAAACATGAACTTTCAGAATAAAATAAAAATTAACTTATTTTCATAAATTTTCATCAAGAAAAGTGTCTAATTTTCACATAAAGTTTGTATATAAAATAATTTATGAATGTGACCAACCATATTATTTGATTTATCAAATTTAAGCAAACCTGCACGCGCTGACATGCTTGTAGAGATACTTGATTATTCATAAAACTCAATCGTCTATTGTTTTTTCAGAAGAAAAACTAATTAACGGAATTAATTAGTTTTTATTCCTAACTAAGTTACGGTAACTCACACAGCTTCTATTGTTTTTTCTTCAATTTTCAAAATATTCATTTTTATGAATTTCTTCGATATGTTAGCCCCTTTACGAACTATTTCATCAATTGTATAGAACATTTCAAATGAGTCTCAGTATATATATTGAGTATACAACCTGCCCCATCAAAAGTAATACTAAAGTTATATTATGTTATTGACAACATGTCAAATCGGTTGTCGTTTAGAATAACATTTATATGTAATTTCTTTTATAAGCATACGTAGATCTTTTCAGCAACCAAAGAAGTTACGTTCCTTCCGAAATGAAATCATAACAATACGACGTTGCCAGTATACAACCCGTTCCAACAAAATTATTGTTGAAATTAGATATGTGATTGTATATCAACATGTTAAATCAGATGACGTTTAGAACGGCATTTGTTTATTATTGCTTGACCCTTTCATAAGAATAGGTATTTCCAGCAACGAAAGAAGTTACGTTCCTTCCAAAATAAAGCCATAACAATACGACGTTGCCAGTATACAACCCGCCCCATCAAAATTATTATTGAAATCAGACATGTGATTGTCAATCAACATGTCAAATCAGATGACGTTTAGAACGATATTTGTTTATTATTCCTTGTCCCCTTCATAAGAATAGGTCTTTCCAGCAATGAAAGAAGTTACGTCCCTTTCGAAATGAAGTCATAATAATACGACGTTGCCAGTGTACAACCCGCCCCATCAAAATTATTATTGAAGTTAGGCATGTAATTGTCAATCAACATGTCAAATCAGATGACGTTCAGAACGATATTTGTCTATTATTCCCTGACCCTTTCATAAGAATAGATTCTTTCAGCAACTAACGAAGTTATATCCCTTCATAAACGAAGTCATAACAATACGACGTTGTCAGTATACAACCCGCCCGCCCCATCAAAATTAATATTGAAGTTAGATATGTGATTGTCAATCAACATGTCAAATCAGTTGACGTTTAGAACGACCTTTCTTTATTATACTTTGCCCCTTTCATAAGAATAGGTCTTTTCAGCAACTAAAGAAGTTACGTCCCTTCCGAAATGAGGTCATAACAATACGACATTGCCATTGAACAACTCGCCCCATCAAAATTATTATTGAAGTTAGATATGTGATTGTCAATCAACATGTCAGAACAGATGACGTTTGGCACGACATTTGTTTATTATTTCTTATCCCTTTCATAAGAATAGGTCTTTTCAGTAACTAAAGAAGTTACGTCCCTTCCGAAATGAAATCCTAACAATACGACGTTGCCAGTATACAACCCGTCCCATCAAAATTATTATTGAAGTTAGATATGTGATTGTCAATCAACATTTCAAATCGCATGTCGTTTAGAACGACATTTGTTTATTATTCCTTGTCCCCTTCAAAAGCGTAGGTCTTTTCTGTAACTAAAGCGGTTACGCCCTTTTCGAAATGAAGTCATAATAATACGACGTTGCCAGTGTACAACTCGCCCCATCAAAATTATTATTGAAGTTAGAGATGTGATTGTTAATGAACATGTCAAATCAGATGACGTTTAGAACGATTTTTGTTTTTTATTCTTTAGCCCATTCATAAGAATAGGTCTTTTCAGTAATTAAAGAGGTTACATCTTTTTCGAAATGAAGTCATAACAATACGACCTTGCCAATATACAACTCGCCCGTTCAGTTAAAATTATTATTGAAGTTAGATATGTGATTGTCAATCAACAAGTCAAATCATTGTTTATTATTCCTGTTGTTGGATTCTTATTAATGACAGCTCTTGCGACATTTAACAATAAAAGAGAATCTCCCAAAATCTCGTTCTTTTTGAAAGAGTCAATTAGGACCGCTATCAATTTTCTACTTTACCTGTTTATAGGTGAATGCCAAGGATTCTTGATATCAAAAGTAAGCAGTTTGCCTTGAATAAGTTAACTTACGTTGTCTGATTGAGGCACACTCGAAAATGATTATGATTGATTTTGACATATTAAAGTGACAGCAACTGACAATTAAAAAAAAAGGATTTAGCAATATTACAAAGTGGTACCATAATATGTTCAACAGTTCAATTTAGGGCGGTAGTAGTGGTATACCATTTTTGTCATTGTGAGCGTAATTTCATCTTTGCTTGATAAAAAAAAAACCTGTTTTAAGAGTGATTAATGACTCATTAACGAGGATTAGATAGAAACCAAAACTAGTTCAACTAAAATTTAAAGAGTGTTGTAAGTGAACGGTCAAACTGGTCAAACTAAACCACGTCTTCAATTTTCTTAATCGCTGATTGGTCAGGTGGTTTAGTCTGACCGTTGACTTGACGATTTTGTGCCGTTTGACCTTTTACTTAACTAGCTACCAAATGTTATAGAAATGTATTTCCTAAAAATGTGATGATCAGTATTATGCAACAACATGTTTCTTTGAATTAATCGCAGTTTAACTGTATCTAAGTAGTAAATTTGACATCTGTCAATAGTAGTAATATATAAAGGTTACAAAATTCCGGTTTCTGTTTACCAATTATGGTAAATCCGGACATGATTTTAGTTGTCTAAAACGTGCATCAGTGATGGAAATACAGTACGACAAACCTTCGAACTTCTTAATTCGTTTATACTTGTGCAGTTCCTGTAATAATTTGTTTATAAAATTTCCACAGACTTGTGTCGAGTGTAACGAGAGAAACTCACGATAGTTACATTTTTAAATAAAAATGTGTCGAGTGTTCAGTTTCGCGTGAACTCTGTGTAATGTCATCAGCGAGTGGGTAGAAATCATGTATGAAGTGTCCAGTGTAGGAGGTAGTAAATTAGATGCTGCGGCCGCGATGAGGCAATCCACACCTAGGCCCCAGGTAACGGTCAAGGATCATATGATCAGACTTTTACGGAGATCGAAATCTTTTGCGAAGGCCACGGTCGACCTCGACAGTCATCGCAATAGTCACAATGCGCATCATTTCCAACGCCAGCACGTCGATCTGCATCAAAAGCAGCAAGCTGCTGGTCGAAATGGGATTGTCGTAGCTCTTGCTGATGGTTTACCATTTATGGTCGGTTCTCAGACAAAAAATAAGGTACTTCTTCAGAATTTAATAATTTATTATTAAAATACGAGAGGTAGTAATTACATACCTTTTTCATACGATACCACATGAGCAGGTGGTCTTTTATAAATGAAAAAGCTAAAAGAAAGTCTTAAATTGATTAAGGTTATTGTACACTGTAAATCTATTTCGAAAATACATAGATTTCTGCCACTAATGTCTTGAGTCTGTGTGTACACAGTGTACCTCGTCTTGACAACTGTTATTTTATTACTGTCATATAATGTTCTTTTTATTCTTTGTGACTACTTAATGACCGCATTGTATAGAACTACAGGTATAGATTTATTAGTACTTTGTTCAATATATAACTGAATTAGAATGCTATGAGAAACAAAATTCGTGTTTTTAATGAAATGACCAAATAGTATTGTCGACCTTTTACAAGCTATAATCTACCAAAGAGCTCTGTAAAATATTATTAAACGCGTGGAATTTTTAATTAGTGCAAATCTACTTTTCCTCTTATTTTTAAACAATGTTCGCCTTCTGTAGACCCTCCAAACTGCTCAAAAGATTTTTTGTTGGACTTACTAAAAAGTCCTTTGTTCAGGTTAGGTTGGTTCTACATACAGCTTCAGAGTAGACAATGTTTTTCATAAAACAAAAACAAGATCTAGTTGGTAATTTTATTTTTGGTTACACCCTGTATATTCGGAAAAAAATAGAGCAACTGAAGTTGAGATTTATACTTTTCATTTTAAATTGTCATTGTATTAAAAGAAATTTTACAAAGTGACAAAGGATTTAAAAGTCAATAGCGTTTTATATTGGCCATTAAATAAATATTGTTGACATACATCCTTGATTGCTTTTTATAAAAGAATTAGTTAGAAATACGTGCGTTCGTTCTATTTCTACAAAGAAAGACAATTTGGTCGAAGAAAGTAATACTTAAGCTGAAAATAAACTCAAATCGATGATGAACTTCGTTGTCTGTACGTTACTGGTCACCGTAGAGATTATCGACCTTTAGTTAAAAACGAATACTTTCAAGGTATTACCTACCTGTTGGATTCATAAAATTAATTATTTGATAGTGTTTTTATTATTCCTTTTGCTATTTAGGTTTCTTCTATTGATTTCTTACTTATGCTATTAATTTTAAAACGGAATAAAAATAGTTTCCACATTGAAAAAAAGCTTTTTCCTAAAAGGTATCTTTGGGAAAGGGTGGTGTGACTTATAAAATTAATTTATTATTGGTTAGGTTAAAATAACAATAGCAGTATTTTTTATGTGTTGAATGATGTATATACAATGTGATTTCTAATGGCTGAAGATGATTGAATTTACCGCCATAGTAAATTATTACGTTGGCAACACTAGGTTTTGTCACTTAACTTTGTTTCTGATATAAGAATAGTAATAGCAAAGCAAAAAGGAATACAACATTAAAAATGCGTTTGCGAAAAACCAAACAAAGCTGAAATTTAAAACTGAATAATTCATTCATTCATTGTAGCCACATTTAAAACGTGAAAAACACCAAAAACTATGGCGCCAAATTCAAACTATCCTCAATCATTAAAAGCACATCGTGAATACATAAATTAGTGAATAATAAAAAAAATATATTGTAAATGAAATAAGAATATTTATTTATATTTCTAATTCTAAGAACTAAATTCTGAAACATTACTCATATTCAACTCACACTCAAATTTGACAGTTTGACGTTATTTGAAATTCAGAAATGCCTTTATATTTATTCGTATAATCAAGTTCATGGACAATATAGATACAAAGTGGTCAAGAACAACTTGTTGAGTTGGCAATAGCGTGTATTCAATTAAATTCCTAATCAAAGTAGGCCATGACTTCAGTGTTTTTTCTCTTTTTTTTTCAGTTAGTAACACTGACAGCTGTCCAATTAATTGCTTGCTAACTTAACCTCCCAACACTTGGCAAACGCGTTTGTGCATTCAAAATGAAGGACAACATTTTCAGCGTCTGTTTTAAGCGTTGATATTGTTTTGAATTGAAGTAATTAAGTGTTTCTTTGAATTTTGAGTTTATACATTTTTTTGTGTGATGTCATAATTAGATAATATGACACTGACAGTTATTGACAGTCTCTCATTCTTGTATTGAGCGTCGCCAACTTTATAAAAAAAAATCACAGCTTACTTTAATGAGGAATTCATTTGAAGGCACGTTACAATTAAGAGCATTCCAACCACACGTATATTCCGTTTTTTTTCTATAGTATCTGTCAAATGTTTTTCAAGTTGGTACCTGTTACCTGAGCTGTATTCTTTCGATGTGAACGAAGTGAATGCGTTCAATTGAATAAACTGAAAGTGACTAAATAATCAGTTCACTTTCACTACAAACTCTGCAAAATTATTTGTGCAGTAAAAACAGAATGTAATCACTTATTTCTTTTTCGCAAAAGTGGAGGAGCTGAACGCCAATGAGGAAATACGATCAAATTGAACATTTTTATTTTTCCTGATCGCATTCACTTAGTTCACATCGAATTAGAATGTTATGTTCTACATTTGATAAAAGGGTTCCAATGGAAACCTTAGAATTTTGACACTGACAGGTATTATAAACCGCGTTGGAGCACCTCTAAGCTACTCTGGAGTAACTTAGAACTACTCCAGTGTAGCTCAGAGTTATTCTGACGTTAACCTGGATAGCGCCTATAGAAAGAAAACAAACCATAAGCTTAGCAGCGACAAGATTGTAGGTTATGCGAATAAAGATTAGCGTATTAATTTGAATTTGCATTTGAAATGTCAAATGACGTTTGTAAAATGACGAATGTCTGTGTCAAGCCGTCAACAACCGGAAGCTACTCTAGTTGTACCATTTAAAAATAAAATTCAGCACTGTCAACTCAAACAGCGATTCTTGGCCACCAGTGGTATACGAGAGAAAGTCAAAAAAAAACATGAAAATGAAAATTGCGCGTTTCTGAATTTCAAATTAATTTCAAGCGATCAGATTGTGAGTTGGGTATACAGGGTGTCGTTGATTTATGTGGACATGGCTTAACCACAGACTCCTGGGCTCAAAGTAAGGCGATTAAACCCAACATATCTAAACCCAAAACCAGTATTCTGCTTCAAAATTCTTGAAAAAGAGTTTTCTAATAACAAAAGAAAGCTTGAACCAATTTAGATGATATTTGGTATGAGGACTCACAGGCAGGCAAATGGTTTAATCAAAAAACCATTTGCAAAAAACATTCCACAGCCATTTAAATTTTTCGTTTTTTTTTTGATAAAACTATAACGGGTGTCAAAATTTGTAAAGACAGAAAAGTTTACTAAGGAATGACTTTCTAAACATAAATTAGTTACGTATGTAAGAGGCATTTGGTCTTCATGTATTTCCTACTTTTTCTAATAAACACTTATGTTTTCCTATTTTGTGACTAAACCGTAAGAAGACAATGGAAAAGTTTCTTAATAAATGTTCCTTTTTAAAAACTTATTAATTATAGTTATTTTCTTAACCTCAAAAAAAATCTGTGTTGTGGTAACTGTTTTTCGCTTTAGCTCTTCACTTCAAATTACCAAAACCATCTGGAAGATGACTTGCCTGCCGCCTGTGAATCCTCATACTAAACATCATCCAAATTGGATCAAGCGTACTTTTGTTATTAGAAAAATTTGCTTTTTTTTCAAGAATTTTGAAGCAGAATATTGGGCTTAACGAAGCACTTTTGGATGTGGATATGTTGGGTTCAATCGTCCTACTTTGAGTCCAGGAATCTTCTGTGGTCAAGCCATGTCCAATTAATTTTGCGACATACTGTATATGAGCGATATTTCAGAATTTGGCTCTAAATCTTCACTTAGCTGAAAATCGTAAATAAATTTCTATACTTAAACCTCAAGAATTTTTTTATTTAATTTAACTTTCGTCGGGAATATTTTAAATGCTTCAAATAGAAGACTCTGTGCGCTAACTTTATAAGAAGGTAAAAAATAACAAGTCATAATTAAATATTGAAACTAAAGAAAATACTCTTAATTAGTATTAATTTTAATTAAGAAATCTGTTGCTAAGATTATGGGAATTATGTTCGGTTGATTAAATAAAACCTCTGTCTTATTACAGTTAATTCAAGTTGACCGAAACACTAGCGGCACACTTGAATTTCGCATAAACTGTATGATTCAAAATGTCAATAATTACACACTTGCCTTCATCGTAATACTTAGCGAGGAATAAATTTTAATAATAACTTATACTCATCTGGTGTTATATTACGGTGTCGATATAGTTACGTCATACCGTTCTGTGTGCTTGGAGACCAGTTTTTCATATTGTGTTTGTTCGGTTTTAGTGATGATTACTTTTGTTTGCAAGTAGAATTTATAAAGTTCGTAAATAGAGGTGAGAATCGTTGATGTAGCGATAACGTTATTATCTGGCTCTGATGATATCGTTTATCAGTCGGCGGTATGAATGTCGTCCATATTTGTGATGTGTTTTAATGTGTAAAATATCGCTTTGGCTTTTGTGAGCAGTTATTTTGATTTAATTATAAGAAGTACGTAATATTTCTTTCCTGTGCAGAACATTAAACTATGAGTGGAGTTGAGCCGGAGAGAGAGGCAAGCCATAGTGAAAATCACAAGGATACTACTAGTCATAATTCGTCGAAAACCAGCTCGTCCCCCTCTAACGTAACGTCTACCGCTGATACTAAATCGAATAAAGATATACAGCAATTAAAACATCAGAGGGATTTAATTACCTACGGCGGAAAATACATGGATAGGTACAAAGACACTTTCCACCGTGTTTCCTTACGCACTAACGTTCCTGGGAGTGCCTCTTACACAAAAAATGAGGACACGCAGGGAAAGCAAGAAGCGCAGGTAGAACCGGAGAAAAAACCAACCCCCGATCACAGTAACATAATATCATCCGTTCAACAGTATAAAATGAAATCACTAAACGAAAGAATAGAAAAATTGTATGGTATTAGCTCAAATCCTTACAACACAATAACAAATCCGACTCCGGGCATTGCATCTGCCCTTGGAAGCGAAAAATATAAAATGAAATCACCTGTGGCAGAAAGGAGCGTAAAACTATCCGACATTGGGAGTCCTGTTAACGAAACGCGGAAAATAATTTCAGGAAAAAACAGCAACGCAACCCATGAACTGAATAAAGCGGAGAACGAATCACAGCTCACAGGTTACAAAAGTATTAATGACAATAAACCACAGAAAGTACCGAGTTTCATCCAGAAAATGAAAAAGAAAGACGATGACATTAACGTCTATAAAATACAACACAATCACAACGAGTTAAACACCAGGATAATAACACCAAACACGGGTGGTCCATACACAGAAAAAAGGGTTGGCCTCAACTTAATATTTAACGCCCCTGATGTGGGGATGGATACGATGAATCCCTTGCACCAGGTTGAAAACTACATTAGCCATTGCGAAGCACAGGCGCAAAAATCGAAGAACATAGAAAAATTCCAGAACCTCTTAAAATCTATAATACAGCCGAGCGAGGAAAAAGCTACCGTCGAAATGAGGAAAAACTCGCAGGATTTCAAAAGGAATCCACTCGAGCATATTCAGGAACCCCTCAAGAGTTACAACGAAGTGGAGGACTTGCTTAAACCAGGTGTTAGTGATATGGAGGCTGAAAACATTGAGCATCCTTTTGACCGCAACAACAAGGCACGCTGCAGCACCAGTGAAGTCGAATCCAATTACATCAAAAACAAATCTAAACCTCTGAGTCGCACTGTATCTGACGCACAAGAAAAAAACCCTGTTGCCAAGAAAGTTGAAAAGTCTAATAAGCATATGCGTAATATGAATCAGGTATTATCGGATTTTTTTTTTCTTTTTTTATATTTTAATTTTTAGTAATTACTGAGGCTAATTTTTAATGTTTAATGCAGTTTAGTGTTATACATTTTTGACGTGTCTTGTAAGAATACATTAACGAAAAAAAAATTAGAGTAGGCGAAGATTATGGTTTCACATTAGAATAAATTAATGTGACTTTTAATTATCAAGTTAACTGTAAATACTTTAAGGTTAATAATTTATAGAGATAGCACAATTTAATTCCATCCCGAATTAAATCTCCGAACACCTATGGTTTAGCACGTACTGCCAAGGATATTTTGGTTTGCAGGAAAATTTTCTAACTACCGTAAATTACTGAAGGGCGTTTGAATTTCCCGTTCGGTAGTTTATTTTTAAAAGTTGATAAAATACTGTACCATGAGGGCCATATGAGTAATTGATAAAACAATTAAAATTCATAAAAATTTAGAAAAGACATACGAGTCTTTATTCTATGTTTTGCAATATTAGAGTAGTGTAAACCGATCTCTAATTGACATGAACGCTGACAATTATATCATGTAAAATGACATTTTTGCATTTTAGGTGTCCAGAAAACCACACTTCTTCAATTAATGTAATTATTTGGGCTTTTTTGGCAACATTCATTTTGACATTTATTTTTACTTATATTTTTTGAAAAATTCATCGATAAGAAGCATCAAGTTACTATAAAAATTTTGTAGGTTAAGTTTCCAAATCTATTTATTATTCGGTCATCATAATAACAAGAGTTGACTAAAGTTGACTAGTTGACATGTTTCGAAACAAATTCCATTTTCAAAACTCCTTAAGTCGAATCCGCAAACGTAGCCATTTCTAAACTAAGTGACTAGTAAGGAACTAAATACTTAGTTTAGAAATGCCTACGTTTGCAGATACGACTTAAGGAGTTTTGAAAATGGAATTTGTTCCGAAACATGTCAACTAGTCAACTTTAGTCATCTTTTGTTATTATGATGACTGAATAATAAATAGATTTGGAAACTTAACCTTAAATTTTTATAGTGACTTGAGGATTTTTATTTAGTCACTAATCTCATGGATAATCCTTTGGTTTTTACTTATAATTTCAAACAAAAGCCAAGCCATTTTAGGTGTATGCTTTTTAAATTCCACAACTGTACAGGGTGGGTCAAATTCGACACTAAATAGGAAACATCTCTTTTTAGAAGAGTTAGACAAAAACTGACTTCATCTTCTGGAGTTCGATTTTTAAGACAAAATTAATGGTGAAGACCGCATTTGGATATCTTGTACCGCTTAGGAGCTACAGGGTGTTTTTCAAAATTCTGCGATTTCTAAAAACCTTCATAACTTTTTTGTTTATGAAAATTTTTGGTTTCTGTGAAAACTTCTTTAAGGCACTTTTTGATGTAGAATTCATTGCTCCCAATTATTTTTTTCTAAAATGTTCAATATTTGAGATATAAGCAAGAATTTTAATTTTTTGTATGGAACGTACTACATATTTTTAAGTTTTTGAAAAGAGCAAAGTTCCATTCATATACAGCGTGTTCTTCAACTTGATGCAAAAATTAATGGCATATGGGTACGAGATATTCTCACGAATGCATCAAAAATTAAAGGAAAAAAAAATTCATACCTACATCCGGCAATTCCCTGTGAAATATTTAAAACCGCTGGACACAACGGACGATGACCTTCACTCACAATAAGTGTTCGAAGTTCCCCCCTGCGCGAGACGTAAATATACGTCGGCTCGACGAAGCAGGGATTCACATGCGTTACGAAATTGCTTCTATTTTCGGATATTTTCCACTGCGTGTGTTGAGTTCGTCTATTGTATTTACTTCTTCGGCGTACAATAGATTTTTTAAATGTCTCCACAGATAAAAATCTAATAATATTTTCTAATATTTAAATTTACTTCCTCTAGGAGTTCCGGCAAATTAGTTTGCAAGAAATGTAAATACACCATTTCGACCAAGCGATTAGGCAAAACAAATAGACCGATTAAAGTGCCGTTTCACATAGCTGCACACAGATTGACCGAAAAGCGTTGTTGAAAACTACGGCGCCGCATTGTATGAGGATTTTTTTCTGTCCACTCTGATTCGTCGTAACGCTGTGCATATAAACGTCTTGCAGTCGACGCATTTTCACCACATTCACCGTAAATTAAAATCATGTCCACAAGAACAGTATTGGAAAATTCGGCCACGTTTTCAATGCGACAGCTGACAACTGACCCATTTAACAGCCGATGCTGACATCAACATATTTCTTCGAGAACGTAATTACGTCATAAAAATAAACCAGGGACTATCAAACTGTTACACAAAAACTGCTTCGTTCTATTACTTTTAATGTAAACTTTCACTGATTTCATTTTTTGTATGAAGTTAAGGAACACCCAGTATATATATAAACATCAAGTGTTTTATATTTTTTAAATAGAATTTTATTCTCCTTTCAAAAATGTAAAAATATATAAGATGTTCCATATCAAAAATCAAAGTTCTTTCTTATATTTGAAATATTGAGCACTTTAGAAAAAAATAATTTGAAGTTTGTACATAAAAGAAAATTGTCCTAAAAATTGAGCTCTAGGAGCCGTAGTCAGTTTTTGTCTAATTCTTGTAAAAACAGGTGTTTCCTATTAAAAGTGTAAAATTTGGCCCATCCTGTACATCATTCTTTTAAATTAATCTGATATTTTATAAAATTCTGTACCAAATTACAATATTCGTTGAAAATGATCCCCATATACATAATGTATTTACGAACAAATTAAAAAAAAAATTAAAATGTAAGAAGTCGAAGAGAATCGAATCTGATAACCGAGAAGGTCTCTACTCCGAAATCTTTTTTTTATAATATGAAAATCGGTAATCACAGTGTAATAGCACGCCACTGGTGAAATTCAGTTGCATACTTCGTGTGTGGAAAAAGCATCAACGTAATAAAACGAAAGTTACTAATACAATTACAAAGTGGTCAAGAATAACTGTTTGAGTTGGCAAAGATTAAAAGCAATTCTTTATTCGGCTGTTTGCAACACTGCAACCAATTATGTTTTGTTAATAAAGTGCGTTCAATAAAAACCGTTAAAAAACAAGTGGGCTTATGTCAAATGCAAATTTTGAAAAGTCACGTCGTAACTATACGATTATTCTAAACATAACCTAACTTTTTATATCCATTTAATTACGATTTTCTGCAAAATGGATAATAAAACACAATCAAACAAATACCTCGAAGATGTAAACAAAATCTTTGACAGTTGAGGCTGTTGGTAGTACGCAGTTATTCAAGGTTTCAACATATGTACTAAGCTACGACGTACCGTCATAAAATAAAAGCAAGTTCAGAGCCTTCTTAATAACGGATTTTTTTTAACGCAATTTATATTTGACGTAACCTAAAAACAGCGACAAGATTGTAGGTTATGTGAATAAAAATTAGCGTTATCGTTGGAATTTGAAATGTCAAATGAAGCTTGTAAAGTGACACGCTGAGAGTGTCAAGCCGTTAACAACCGGAAGTTAGCATTTATTTGAAAATAAAATTCAGCACTGCCAGTTTAAATCAATCTTGACCACTTTGTACATATAATACATTCTTTCACTATTTGTTGTCGCAGGAGGCCGTAATTTTATGTTAATATGTTGGCTATAATTTTAAATTAGACAAATTTAATTCGATGTCATTATAACATACGTCAAATTGTGACAATTCAAACCAGATAGATTAACCGGTGTTGTCAATTCTCAGTTTTATGTCAATTTGACTGTGAAAACACTTCGTAATGAAAAGAAAATATTGCTTAATTTATTTAATTCGGAATAACGTTGAATCATTATTATTACATCGCATTTGCGAATAATTAGTACAGATCGGTTTGGTTTGCAGTGGAAGTCTCGAGCTACGGTTCTGCTGACGAGGCCCCAAATAGGGCCGAAACAGCTGTACAGAGGATGGTCGAGGGATCACTGCAATAAAAACCGATTTGCAACAAAATTTTAGAAGAGTATTAGTCGTCGTATTTTCATTCGGCTTAAATATTTTTAAGATTTGGTATATCTTGTTCAAAATACATCACTTGTACAAAAATTAATTCAGATTTTATCAAGTTAATATTTAAAAATAAAAAAAAAAGAAAACAAATACGACACGAACAAGTGCTGTATGTTAAATTAGTAGGAACTTAGCTGTCGCAGTATCGTTGGATTGATACACAATACTCAACACATGTTCAAATGAGTTCTTAATTGAGTTGTTTACTTTAGTTTCTGTTCAGAGAATCTACGTGGTTTATTTTAGGAAACAGAAATTTCAATTCAAGTGAAAATACTTGCAAATTTGCACTACGAATGAATTGTTTAAAAACTTTATATTTTCGGATTCTTTTACAAAAAGCAAACGATTTTTTGTTGGAATTGTTATTCTTTAAGAAATGTAATTTAAATTGATTTTGAGTTGTGTTAGAAAAACTTAGACACCTATTTTTAACTCCATCGTAGTTCTGAACCCAAAAGACTTTTTAGAAATCCCTTATATTCATTGAAAAAAATTGGAAGTGAAAAAAAGTGGGTTATTCTGTTGTACACAAATAGCATATGAATGAAGATTGTCTTCACTTTTGGCTAATGTCAGATTTTTTTCCAAAACAACGGACAACAAAAATTCTGAATATTTCAGCTAAAAAAGAAATTAAAAGTTAAATTAAAGAAGGCAATTCATTTTATTTATAACTCGATAACTATCAACTCCGTTAATTTCTTATTTTCTTCTTTAAATCTATAAAATGAATAATTTTTTAAAGGCGTTTCCGTTTACTTAAAGCTACAACTACAAAAGCAAATTAATTCGACATTGTTCACGAGTAGATGCCAAATTGAAAGTCGTTACGTTACCGTGAAGCTTTTTTTCCGATCGCGTGGTATTATTTTTACGCTGACAACAATAGCACTGCAGTAGATAAAGTAATTTCTAAAATAATAATTATTTTCAAAAATTTAAACCGAGATTAAATTCTGATAAGAATGATATCGATAAGTCATTAGGAAATCTGGCTAATTATTAAAGAAAAACAAACAGTTATTATCACTAGATTATTTCGCTGATCATATATTAATTTTTTTTTCTAATTTGGTAATTCAATTACATACTAACATTATGAAACTCATTTGAGTTTCATAAAGTGATTGATTAAAGCATCCAAAATTTTATTTTATTAGGTTGGCGATAACGTATGTGACACTTCAAATTAAAAAAAAAATAACCTGCAAATTGACATTTGTTTGACGTTTCCTGTATTTGTTGGCATCTCAAATTATAAACATAACCTCCAAATTGACGTTTTCTTGAACTTATTTTAAGCGCCAACCAATGTCCACCAACCGCCACAAAACAAAACAGAATTTTCCTATATTTGAATTACTCGTACTTGGCCTTTTTTCATTCAAGAATCAAAATAGAAAAAGTAGTATAAAATAAACTTGTACTATTAATACTTTTTTCTTATTAAATTAAATTAAAAAAAAGACTGTTTGCATCGCAACCTTTCTTATTAATGCCACTGGCTATGAGTGACACTTCAGTTTTTCTTTATTATTTTAATTATTTAATTATGTAGATATGTTTTGTTGATTTTTTTTGTTATTAGTAATCTATAGGAATTTTGCTAATGAAAAATCCTAATATTAAAAATGGTTCGGAAGATAAGTATTATTTTCATCGTCGATTAAATTAAATTCAAATATGAAATTGAAAAAGGCCTGTTAATGGTCAAAAAGTTCTGTTGAGTGTTTTTTTTTTCAATTTTAATATTGTATAAAGAATGAGCAACAACAATTGGCTTGCATTTATACTAATGTAACGGATGATCAAATCTAAAACTGATAATCACGTGAGACCAGTGACCTTCAATCATTGTTGCTCCTTCTGTACTTTTACCACTAACTGATAAATATAATTTTTTGCGTATGCAATTTATAAGATTTTTTTCTATAAAGAATAGAAAATAGGTAATTATTAATTTGACGGTTCTAGATCGCTTATTAATGCCTGATTGCACCGCATTTTTATTCATTGATTAAATTTAAGACGTGTTTAGAATATTACAATCGTGAATACATGACAGCATATGTCAATCACAATCTAATTGATACTTGAACTTCAATTTAAGTGTTAGCTAGAATGTGCCTGACATTATGCTGGATATACGTTAATTATCATATTCTAAATACCACTTAAATTTAGTCTAATGGGGCTATTCTGAGATTTTCCTCTTTAATTCTTTGAGTCTTTAACTATTTAATCTAAAGCCTCTTTAAAACAAGCGCTTAAAGATTATGACGAAATAGGTATTCTGAAACAATCTCTTATATATTCTTTAAATTCCGGATATTTCCGGGAACGTAAAATGCAACTAACTTCGCTCAAATGGAAGAAGTTTATATATCAGTGCATAGGTTAGGAAGTTTCATGTTTTGACAGAAAGCTAAGATGGAAATAAATTATTAAAAGAGTATTAACGGCTCTGCTAACAGATGCCTGACTTCAATTATGTAACATGCTATTGCCAATAGCATTCTGTTAGCTAAGATATAAAGCATAACCAATATCTAAACATAATATTTAACATATGTCAAAAAAACTAAAAAACCCTTACTTTCGTAGTAAAATTAGTTCCACTTCGAATTAAAGGAAGATTACAGTGTGGTTGTAGTCTATCAATCAATTGACGAGTTAATTCCTTTGTTAGTCGAAAATTAGAAATAAAACTGATATCAGATAGTTCAATGGTAATTCCTGTAGATTTTTTTCTTAATTAAAGTATTTTTATATTTATTTCACCTTCTGTGATTTTCCTCTAATACCCAAGCAGCAAAAACTCCAATATGTCGCCTATTATTCATAATAATTTATTTAAACGCACTTATCGTTCAAACTCTTTAAGCATTTACGGCGATATTTTTGTCGCTGTCAGATTTAAAGACAAATTTAAGAAATTTAAGTTTTAAAGAAGGCACAGAATAGCAATTTTTGTTTAACTCTTTAACTGCTTGACATTTAAGATTTAAATTTTTAAAGAGGCTTAAATTTCCTTAAATTTTAGGTCGGAATAGCACCATATGCTTAAAAAAGCGGTGCAAATGGCCATAAGTAGTGTAAGTTATTCGCGTTATAACATTTGCACTTTTTTTTCTTATTTTTCGAACAGAACGTCCTTGAACTAATCTTGGTAAAACCGATGTTGTCTAGTTCTGAACTCAACGTCACGTCTGTTGGACTTTCTTCATCCTTTGAGATTATTTACCCAAGTCCTTTCCTAGTCATATCTCGTTTCAGTCAGTTGTTATCAGTTTAATAGATATTTTTAATAAAATGCAATGTTTTTATCAATTTCGTTATACGTAATAGGGAATATACTTCATTCGTCATCCGATTTAAGAATTACCAAAATTGAAAAATATGACGTAATGGAATATTTTTGAAACTCTTCGTGTTTTCTCGAAAGTCATTTTGTTAGTGATTTACTTGCGTGAAACACTATCATTCATTTCACTGCAATAAATTGTGTTAACTATGATAAAAAGGTCAAGGCAATATTTTTGAAACTGGTCAAAGCGAGATCACATAGGAAGTTGTCATTTTGATAGCAATTATCACGTGTTTCTTTTCTCTCGGTATTGAGTGATTCACTATTTCAATTAATTCTAATTCAAGGATTTTTAAAACATAAAAGGAACAATAATAGAATAATTGTTTACCTTATCACGTTATACAGCTGAAAGTAGTTCTGCATGCAATTTTTTTTATTAATAAAGCACGTCTTTTGCATTTCAGGCTGTTAAATACAGATTCTAATATAAACAGAAGTAAATTATAAAGAAATCCACGAACGTAATTTAAAAACAACGTTTTGAAAACGTTGATTTTTGCCCTGGATTATACGAGGGTTGTCCGGTAAATTTCGGGTATTAATTTGTCGACGAACGAGATGCGTCTTATATGACGCCCTAGTAGAGATATTTTGCTTGGTCATCATACTACGCCTGTTTATGTTATCAAGTGCCTACGTCTATTTGTGTTGTCATCGAGATATTACGCCTGCCCATCGTACTACGTCTATTTGTGATATCAAGTGTTCTGCTGATTTTTGTTGCATGTGACATAGTTGATATTAACAATAGTGAAAATTAATTAAAATTGTGTAACTGGCAGTATAGAAAGTGTTAGGAAACACTTTCTATACTGCCAGTTACACAATTTTAATTAATTTTCATAATTTCATCTGGCAAGAAAACTTGATTTTATTAACAATAGTAGTAAAATCAACATTCGAATGTGAGGTAAGAAGAAATGTTACCCGAAAGTCAAACACCGCATAAGTCGTAAAAATAGAACAAAATCTGCTCTAGCAGGTGTGTGTACAGCCTTGGCCAAAAGTATTAAGCACCTTACATTAACTTCTATTTCATGAAAATCTGTTGGAGTGGGGTAAAATTAAATTTCCTAGATACAAGATAATAACAATTTATTAAATTAATTAGTATTTTGTTGGACCACCTCTAGCCTTAATCACTACAGCTAGTCTTTTGGGCAGAGTACTTATAAGTTGATGACATTCCTCTGCGGTAATATTATTCCATTCTTTCAATAACACGTTTTTTAAAGTTGCTTTAGATGTAATTGGATGCTTTCTAATGTTACGCTTTAGAATCCCCTACAAATGTTCTATGGGATTTACGTCTGGGGATCGTGCAGGCCAATCCAGAAGGTTAATATTGCTTTCTTGAAATCACTTCGTGGTTTGTGATTTGTGGGAGGGTGCATATCTTGTTGATACAGCTTTTTTTTCCATATTTGTATCACCAAACGTCTTGGAAAATGATTGCCATAATGTCGTTTCCAATACGTTTATGTAAGTGTGGGAGTTCATTCGACCTTCACAAACAAACATTTCGCCTGCATTGTCGGCTGTCATACAACCCCAGATCATTACACTGCCTCCCTCGTATTTCACTGTTGGTACTCGCATTTCGGAAGGTATTCTTCACCGATTCTCCGCCTCACGTAAGCTACAACAGGACTTTCAATTACTTTACAATTAATTAAAAAAAACGTGATTTTAAACACACCCTATAACTTTTTACTGGCGAAGTGTAAAAGATGGAAACAAATTCAAAATTACAAGTGATATAAAGCAAATATTACCTCAAAATTTGATTCGTCGGACCACACAACATTTGCCCAATCCATCTTTGTAAAGTGTTGATACTTTATTGGCTATCCAAACGAGACTTTTTATTTTTTTCTGAAAGCCAAGGCTTCTTTCTTGCTTTACAGCCTTTCAAGCCAGCTTCATTAAGTCTCCTTCTGGTCGTTCTGGTACTGATCGGTCTCTCGATTTTCTCGGATAAACTGGGAGCAAGTTCGGAGGAAGTTTTCTTTCGATTTTTAAGTGTCTCTCAAATTAAATTTCGATCCTCACGGTTCGAAATGATCCGTTTTCTACCTGTTCTTGTTCAGTTCGTATGTGATCCAGTATCCGCGTAACGTTTCAAGGCAGATTGCACCGCACAACGCAAACGGTTAATACTTTTGGCTATTTCTGTTTGTGAGTTGCTTGTTCGTGCAAGAACTGAATTCGTAAACGTAAATGCTCGTTTTTAGGCATTTTTTTTACAGCAAAAATGACGATACTCAAAATTATAATGAAATAAATATTATACTGGAAAGATCGTTCTTACTACAAGCACTTATACAAGACTGACTACCTATTCACGGAATCACAATTGTGAACTATCACCTGCCACATGTTTTACAACCACTGTAAATTACTGTGGATTATTTAAATTATCGTTTATTGTTTCCAACTAATGATAATAAAATTCTAAAGATTTCTGAGTAATATTTTCGGAAATAAATTAGAAACTTAAGGGTGCCTAATACTTTTGATCAAGGCTGTATATCATGGACAACAACAAATACGAACAGACCTAACAGTATGAAACCAGAGTATTCTTCCAGTCGAAATAACCATAGTATAAAGGCTACCAAAATTGAGAATCAAGAGAAAGAAAAAACGAAAAGCCAAAAAAGAGACATGGGAAAGAGGATTCACTGATGATATGAAATAAAGAAGCTAGTTGAAGCCTGAAAGAAGTGGGAAGCGTTACAGTAAACTCATGTTTTGCATGAGCGAGATAAAAAAGCTACCGAGTTTATGTAAATAATGAAGGACTTTTGACGACGTCATTTGTTTATTGAATCTGCTAGAGTTGGAGAGTATTATGTGCACACTAATTACTATTGTTGCCATGATTATTTTAAAAACATCATTTCTGTCACGAGTTGCATTTTAAAGTTTGCGGCAAAAATGCAGTGAAAAGACTTCGTGCACGTGAAAAAGTAAATCACGTGTTTTGAAACTGAGAAACAATAGAACAATGACATCGTAAACAATCCTGTTTAGTCCAAGCGGAAATGTTTCAAAAGATGGACGGAAAGCGTCTAGCAACAGCGTACTTTGAAGATGGGCAAAAATATTTTTGTTTGGAGTACGAAAAAGGAGGGACGCACTTTGAAGATAGGAGATAATATTTTTGTATAAGCAGAGTTCAAAAATTTATCGGACAACCCTCGTATGTCCACATATGTCCACAATTTGCAGTAAATAGAAAATGACTTACATGAAATGAATATTATTAAAAGTAGTTCAAAACAACTCTGGTTGGTAAAATTCTTCTACGAAAGAGCAATTAATGGTATGAGATAAAACATATTTTATTTTTATTTAATTTGATTTACAGAAATTATAAAAAGAAACGGCTTTTAATCTTCGCGAGATTATTTGTTTTGATAAGTCCGCCTGAAATTGAAAATATTTGGTTAGTGGTTAACTCCGAAGGCAATTACATTGGAGCTTAAGTTCATAAAATGTGAAAATAAAAAAAAAAACACCGCCGTCCCTGTTACACATGAAAGGTTCAAAAATAGAAGTGCACCTATTTGAGACTTACCTTCACAACTTAAAGTCAACAAACACGTCGGAAGTTACAAACATTTACTTTAGATCTACAGGACTCTTACGTCGCAGCGTAATAGTATGTGTTTGCAAACAGTCAAACACATAAAGCAAAAGAAAATTTTATAACTCCTAAAATAAAGAGAAATGTCACTGCTATTACTGCCATAATATTCAGTTGGAAATTTTATGAGTATTAAGATCAGCGATTTTTCACATGTGTGTAGTACATGACTGAAAGATAAACGGAGCTTATCTTCGTTATCACATAAGAGCGCAAGCTTTAGTTTTGTAATTGTGTACACTCTGTCCGCGTTTTCATTAAATCAATCGTCTAAATTTAAAACAATGTGAATAAATTCCTTCAAGGGAAAATGTTTCCTGAATGTTGTCAAATTAAGTGTGAATTTCGGCCGCTTAATGTTATTAATAGATTTCTTTATTACGTGCTCAATGGCCATAAAAAATTGTACAGGTGGGAGGTATGAAAACTTTTTCGTTATGATTGTACACACTTAATTAATAAATCGCAACATAACGAGTATTTAACGAATTTAGAGCTGCTTCGTGAATGTCGCACATCCACATTTTATTGTTGTTTAATGATGTTAAAAAATTAAACTGTGTAATTAACTAAATGTATATATTACGAAGAAGTTAGATGAACTGATATTGGATAAGAAAAGGAAAAAAAAATGTGTCAGCAAGTGCTTCCTGTAAACCTCGGTTTCGTCAAAATATTTTTGGATTACCTTTCCACGAACACTTTGTTTCCCTGTCATGTTATCCGTTCTGATAGTTAAGGTTTTGAACGAGTGCATTTTATAAATTACTATTTGATTTATCTGGATTTTAAGAACCAAAGCAATTGCATTATTTTTCTCGGAACACTTTTTTAATACACTTAGCAGTTGACGTTTCTTTGATAGCTTTTTCAAGATCTTGAAGAACCGACCGGGAAACGTCAAATGTTATGTGTATAAAAAATACTAATTGATGTTAGCTAGTCAGAATCACCCTGTATGTTAACAAGGCGGTGATAAATGATGTCTTAAAAACATTTCTGAAGTAACTTTTGTGAAGCAAATTATAAATGTGTAACTCAGTTACTAGCACATATGTAAAGACTGTTGTATGTTTTAGCTTCAAAGTAAAAAAAAGAAAAATATTTTTCAATTACAAATGAAAACAACTTTCTAATAATATATAACAATTACTGGCGACTCTACTTTTGTCACTTCATTTACTAATTAAAAAGTTATATTAGAATTTGAGACACAACTTTGTGTTCGAGTTGCAGGTCTTCTTACGTTTATAATTTCGTTTTTCTTTAACATCACATCTAGGTGCTTTGAATTTTAAACATTTCCACTTCCGAAAACGTGCCCAGCAGTTTATTAGAAACAAAATTTGGAGGGCCTTACGTGGACGTACAAAACGATTGCCACTTGAGAATGATCAGTCACAGCGTGTAACATTTCAGTGAGACTTAATTAGAAATTCAAATGAATAAGGAAATTACTAATTTAATTGTGTAGTAAATCTTACGTAACGCCCAAGTAATGCAAGATAAATCCTTGAGTATCAAGTTTTTTCTTCTCCTCGCGCTTACTTTATATCCTGACGATTTTTCATTCACTTGCGCAATCTATTTCCTATCGAAGTCCGCCAAAACGTCCTTTGTCGTAATTGTTATTTAGTTTTCTTTATTTGTTTTGTTTTAGAGTGGCAATGATGGCACCGTTGAATCGAGTAGGATTAGTTCAGCTTCGTCTCGCAATAGGATGCGTACCGGTGAAGAGCCCACCATCGGAAAATACAAATTACTCAAGACGATTGGCAAGGGAAACTTTGCGAAAGTCAAATTGGCCAAGCATTCACCTACCGGCAAGGAAGTCGCCATCAAGATCATCGATAAAACCCAACTCAACCCTGGTTCACTACAAAAATTATTTAGAGAAGTAAGAAAATATTTTGTTTGAAGCAATTCGTTTCTTTTTATACGAATCCTTGTGTAAGGAGGTCGTTTTATTTATTAGACACAGAGTTCTTCACTCTATTTAAAAAAAAAAAACACGGAGAGTCTGGGAATTTCAGATAATGTATCCAAAAAAGTGAAAGCCCTATAGACTAAAACAAAACAGAGCTTTTAATTAAAAGTTATTTTCCTGTCTTGAATAGCTTATGAAGGCAGGCATTCGGTGTATCGTTATAAATATAACGATGACTACTGAGAATTTTTTAACATTAGTATGCATATCAGTTGCATTTCGTAAACAATTTTATGTTTGTTAATACGATTTTATTTTGTGAAACAAGGGATTGAGTTTCGTTTTACAAACAAAAATTATGAAACTCTTCACTTGGGGTATAATTTTCATAAATTTAAATTCAGTCATTGTGGTGTTAACGTCAGTCAGTATTGATTATTGCAAACTTTAAACATAGCGGGAGTGTTGTTGATGTAATCACAATCAAACATGAAAGTAATATCTGTGGAACGTGTAGTCATTTAGCGAAAAGCAAATTTATTGTTCGCATGGTAAATATTTGCTGTTTACGTTAAAAAAAATCTGCGCTGTTTGTAAAGCAGCGTCAGTTTCCTGTGATAGGAATAGGAATTACTAGAGACAGTAAACGCTCAATATTCATAATCACGACTTTATTGAGTTGTAGCTTTATTTCTAAAACAATTTCATACTGTTGTTTAAATGCTAACTTTATAACGTGTGTCTAGAAACAGTCGTTAAGTACCATTTGAATTTACCGCCATAATAAAAGTATGGTTGTGTTGGTAACAAATCCCTGCATCATTGTTGCTAGTTCTATTACTTTCGTAATATTATCTATTATATCAAAATAATAATAATAAGTAACTATTATGCTTCAATAGATACTACAATCAAATTCTAAATTTTATGTTGGCACTGCAGGGGTGCGTTCACAAATCTATTCTAGGGTTCATTCTTGAATGGAATAGCCTTTTTTGTAGTTTAAATGATTTTGTAATAAGTCAACAAAAAGAAAGTGAATCTGCGTAACCTAGGAAAGGTAATAGGATACGAAACGGGAAAAGAATTCTAAATTGTCAACTTAGTAATTTCAAAAATGGTATTTTGATCCAAGCATATCTTCACAATGTCGAGAAGCTTGGAAACAGATCGGAGATTTTCTGTTCCATCGGAAATTGAAGAATCTTTCAAGAAAAATAAAACCCAACTGACAAACTCGAAAATCGAAGCAGATGATTTGAGATTCTGTCACTGACGTTAATCTTTTGTTTCATATTTTTTTTCGTTTTCGATTCGTTTTACTTTTTGATTGTTCTTTGTTTTACATCATTGAATTTTACAAAACTAAATTAAACATGGCGTCAGCAGCAAATAAACACCCTACTTATAAGCGGAGTGTAAATGAAAGTTCCCTTCGTGTCAACAAAAAGATACTTTAAAAAAAATCCCTCCTGTACATGCATCAAAAAATTCCGTTTTTATACGATAAAATCCCTTAAAAGATGCGCTCAAAGTATCTGAGTGGCACATTAGCAGTACAGTCAATTGAAAACGTATTTAGTTAAAATCGTTTTTTAGTTTTTGAAAGAATCATTGTACCGTGCCTTCAAATGAATTCATGATTAAAGTAAGCTGTAATTTTTTTATAAAGTTGGCGACACGCAATGCAAGAGTGAGAAGACAATTGTCGATTACTGTCAGCGTCATATTACCTGATTATGACATCACGAAAATGTAAAGTAAACGCAAAATTCAGAGAAACACTTAATTGCTGAAATGCTGTCCTTCAGTTTGAACGCACACGGACGTACGTACCCTGCGCTTCATGTTCTCAAATGCGCTTGCCAAGTGTTTGGGGCTATGTTAGTACAAACAAATAATTGGACAGCTGACATTGGTACAAACCTTTAAAAAAAAGCAGTGCAATCATAGCCTACTTCAATTAGGAATTTAATTGAATGCACGGTAAAAACCCCTCAAAAAGTGAAAGATCCCTTAAGTTGGCAACACTGCCCGTTGCTAAGCAAACAAGTACAGCGAGATCGAAATTGATTGTCATGATCCTACACTGTTTTCCGTGAGCGTGATGTCAATATTTACATCGTATCACCTGTGGTTTAGAATGTAAAGCTGTATCGTGCATAGAACATTCATGAAGCTTATATCCAAACCTAACCTAATTAATAAATAAATAGCATAATTATTGTTTAATCAGATTGCTATTACAATAAAATAAACGATTTTTCAGGAATGAACGGCCTACAAAATCTTGTAATATCTAGTAACTTTCCCAGATTTCCCTATGTAGCTAACTTCAATTTAATAATTGGATATCGATATCAAGCTCGTGGAAAACAGTGTAGGATCAGGACAATTAATTTCGATCTCCCTGTATGACTTCTTGAAAAAGAGATGCAAAATCTAGGGTTTACTTTTGACATGTTTTCTTTGAGTTAAAGTGAGGTTAGAAATGCAAGTGACACTAGTCGTTTTTAGATAGGAATGATATTGTCCTGTTTTCTTTTTTTTTTCCCTGTCATTAGCATCTCGATTAGTAGACGCATTTTATAACAATTGTTTAAAATTTTCATCGCTGAAATAAATTCTAAGACGAACTATTTCTGACATAAAAGCATAAAATACAGAAAAAATAAAAGCGACGAAGTAAAACGATGCACGATGATTTATTATTCCCGATTTAATTGTCAGCACGAGAGGTCATTCTTTATTGCAAAGTGGCCGATAAAAAGGTGAAACAAATTGCATAACCTATATGTTACATACATGCTTTGTATCCATTTAATATCATTTGTTTTTCTTTTTTCTTTTTAAATTGTGCGAGACTCGTGCCTTCATACTTCACCCTTTTGATGGTATCAGTATTAACCACCAGAGGTCGCCTGTTTTGTTTGATTTCGCAAATCTCTGCTGTTATGCTGCAATTTTTTTGTTCAGTCTGGCCACACAAAAAGTGAAATACACTAAAAACGGCGCGGCAAATTCAAACGGAAGAGAAGATAAAGTTGATTTTCTTGTGCTATCAAAAATCTTAAAAAATCGATTTTTTCGTTTGTATACATTTTATTATAAATATTATTCAAATTTTTACTCAACTTTTTGTTTTTGCGTCGAGTAGAACTAATAAAATTAAACGTTTCGTTTTCTCAAAGTCTTCTTCAAATTTGATTTTTTAAATGCAACAGGTATGAGTTAGCAGCTATCCGTTTATACCTGTCCAATAATCCGTTGACCAATCACAGCGCGTTTTTATTATCATGGGAATGTGATCATGCCGACAAAAGCGAATTGTGTCAATAATCAAATAGCTGCGAATCTGCTTTAAATGTGAGATGATCTCATGAGTAAGGCAACACGGCAATCTATTTCGTGATTGACATTTTGACATCAGTGCTGTCATCTGTTCAAATATACTGGGTGATTTTTAATGACTGAAGATGAATTTGAATTTACCGCCGCACTAAATTGTTATTGCGTAGGCAGCTCCCGGTTCTGTCAATCATCTTTGTCATTTTTCTTTTGATATAAGAATATCAAAATAATTAAAAGGAGTAAAACATCACAAATGCGCCCGCGATAAACCAAACAAACAAAATAACTCTAAAATTTGAAACTAAATTTGTTCATATTGTCCATTTACTTGACATCTGCACTGTTAAACTGATTGTATGTTGGCATCAATGCGCACACGTGTGGCATTTCTCGTTTTATTCAACAGTATTTTGAAATTTATTCATAATTACTAATACATTCTAGACAGGCGCTATTAATTTTGAGAGCAAAGAATATTTTCTTACGATAATTATACGAAAATGAACTAAAATTGTGTAACTGGCAATATAGAAAGTGTTAGGAAAGAGTTTATACATGTATTTCTGCCTTATTGGGCCTCATCAGAACTCTGTACCTTAAGAAAAATTTGGTACAGAGTTCTGATGAGGCCCAATAAGGCCGAAATACATGTATAAACTCTTTCCTAACACTTTCTATATTGCCAGTTACACAATTTTAGTTCATTTTCATAATTTTCATCTTACAAGAAAACTTGATTTGATAATTGTACGCTATACCGCTATACCGCTATACCGTTAGTAACTGAATGTACAAGTACACTCAAAATCTTTTCTTTTTTTTCAAATTTTGACATTGACAATAATGCAGATGTCCAGTAAACAGAGAATAGTAGCCACATTTAAAATAAATTTAAAATGTGGCGCCAAATTCAAAATATCCTCAATCATTAAAAATAGCTCTCTGTTAAGAGTAAATTAATTTCTCTTAAATCATTGAAAGGTAAATGTGAAAAAAGTTTACTTACTTTCTTTATTCTGTGATAATTATTTTTTTTTTCAATTTCATTTTATCAAACAGTAAATAGTAAAGGCAACAAACAGCGGAATTTAACTCAAACGTTAAACAAATAAAACCTGGTTATTTCATGTGAACTCGTGGCTTAATCAGCCTGTATCCAGTTGGTATAATTTTACATTTTAAAAACTATTTCGTCTTAGATTACTTCAGAATGTAATATATGAAAGTAAAAAAAAAAAACCTAATTATACCTTGGAAAGTAGCGGTTTCTGTGTCTTTCAAGTTTATTATTACTATCTAATGTAATATAGTTATAGTTAATTATTGTGGCCTTTAGAGTTGAAAATAATTAACTTCATGTGCAATTATTAAACCGTGCAAACTGATAGGTATGATTATAGGAGTGTACTTGCATTACAGAAGTTGGTTTTAAGAAAAAATATTTAATCATTCACCTTAATTGGAAGATTTAAGTTTCTTAATTTATCTATTTTTGCTGAAAAATTTTGCATCCATGATTAATTCTCATTTATTTTGCTTTTTTCCGTGCAGGTAAGAATAATGAAAATGTTGGACCATCCGAACATAGTAAAACTATTTCAAGTTATCGAAACGGAAAAAACTTTGTACCTGGTTATGGAATATGCCTCAGGAGGAGAAGTATTTGACTACCTTGTATTACATGGCAGAATGAAGGAAAAGGAAGCTCGTGCCAAGTTTAGACAGATTGTATCTGCAGTCCAGTATTGTCACCAAAAAAGAATAATCCACAGGTAAGTCGCTACAAAAAAAGAGTATAATAGTGATAATGTTTTTTCTTTTAATGCAGAGACTTAAAGGCTGAAAATTTATTATTGGACAGTGAGATGAATATAAAAATAGCAGATTTCGGTTTCTCAAACGAGTTCACCCCCGGCAACAAACTAGACACTTTTTGCGGAAGCCCACCTTATGCAGCGCCTGAACTCTTTCAGGTAATCTCATCTTGTATCTTTTTAATTCAAGGCTGACGTTATTTTAACTCGTAGGGTAAAAAATATGATGGACCGGAAGTAGATGTATGGTCGTTAGGTGTAATTTTATATACGTTAGTTTCCGGAAGCTTACCATTCGATGGATCTACATTAAGAGAACTAAGAGAACGAGTTCTGAGAGGAAAGTATCGTATTCCATTCTACATGAGTACGGACTGTGAGAACTTGCTCAAGAAATTTTTAGTATTAAATCCAGCAAAGAGAGCTAGCTTGGAGTCCATAATGAAAGATAAGTGGATGAACATGGGGTAAGTATACTTCGCTAATTATACGAATCAATTCTACTTTTCTGTGTTTTAGTTATGAAAACGATGAACTCAAACCATATGTAGAACCAGAACAGGACTTATCTGACCACAAACGTATAGAGGCGTTGGTTTCTCTGGGGTACAAGAGAGACGACATAGAAAATTCTCTTGAGGCAGGAAAATATGATGATGTCTTTGCTACCTACTTGCTTCTCGGAAGGAAAAGCATTGATGTAAGTGACTACTCTGATTAATTAAGTTTGTTATTGCTACGTGCGTGCTTGTTTTAGCCTGAAAGTGATGGTAGCCGCAGTGGAAGCAGCCTTTCTTTAAGAAATATGTCAGCACAGCCTACACCAGGAGCTCCACAAACTACAGCTCAAAGTCCATCGCATCGTGGAGTGCATAGGTCAATTTCAGCAACAAACGCTAAACCCAACAGAAGAGCCTCTAGTGGAGGTTAGGGGATAATATTTTCAGTTGGAATTCATTTTTTTTTTCTTCCATTAATTGTTTAATAACAAAATTCTAAAGGATTGAATACTTTTCGCAATTTATTTTTATTAGCAAAAACTCTTCTATTAATATTTAATTAACAAATTTTAGTATTTGATGTGGTGGTGATTAAAAATTCACATTTTTTTGCTTTGTTGTTATACTAAAAATCGTCCATTTGAGTTGGTGGTATCTATGTACGGAAGAAATTAACTCTTTATTAATATCTAATTCTATCGATTGTGTGTACGTATGTAGGAGAGACTTTGCGTGCAGGACCCCAGCCACAAGTGGCGGTGCCCCAGACCAACAACCACCAGTCCGGTTTCAAAAGGCAGAACACGGTCGACAGTGCAACTATCAAGGAGAACAGTAGGCTTAATGCACAACGTCCTGCTAGTGCGCAGCAGAAGCCTGCCACCGAGAATAGTAAGTCTGAACTGAACTTTACTTACACTTGTGGATGCAGTAATAAGACTCTTACGTTATTTTAAAGGTTTGCAAAGTCCAGGTAAGCCTCGAACCGTTGCTAAGAGCAACACTGTTACCGCAAAACCTGTGACTTCAGGCGGATCCGTGGGACGACGTTGTACCATCAGTTACGAAGCCAAGGCTGGTAGCAATGAAAAGACAAATCTTACAACTGACTTGCCTGGGTGTGTGTATAAATTTACCTACATTTATTTTAATTTATTCGATAGGTTTATATTTGGAATTAAAACGAAATAGTAGAGGGATTAAAGGTCTTCATAACAAATTATAGTATAGTAAAGGTTCATTGTTTTTAACATTTTTGTTTAATGCGCAGTTTTTGCAAATAACAAACATCCAATACGTGCAATATGCAAAGGTTGAACCTTTGTGTTATACACGAAGGTTCAAAAAGTCAATGAAACGTTCTCTTATTTACTTATTGCTAAATAATTAAATTAATTTCTCAATAGTACAGTTCAGTTGCTGCCCTGTTGAGTTTGTAATAAATACACTCACCAGCACAAAAAGCGACTCACTTTGAGGTTTGCGTAATTCATTGCGACAATAAATTTTTTTATATAATTTTGGACTGATTGTTATTTATAGTTTTCTTGGTTGATGCACATCAAATAAGGCCAAAGATAAATAAAACAAACAAGATTTTAATAAAAGTATAATAAAAACTGCAAAATTGATGAAATTGTAACTTAAAGAAAAATGCAAAATTTCAATCTTCCTAATTAATTAATATCGAGTATTGCCTCTGCGAGCCTGTATTACAGCCTGCATACGTTATGGCATCGACTCCACCAAGTGCCTAATCACTAAATTATCAAGTTGATCCCATTCTTGCTGAAGCGCCATTGATAATTCTTCTAGGGTAGCTGAGGCGGGGACGCGAGCTCTAATATTCCTTCCTAACATGTCCCAGACATGTTCAATGGGATTCATGTGGGACTTCTCGGGGGCCACTGCATTCGGTTAACACCAACAGCGTCAAGAAATTCATTAACAACTCTGGCGACATGTGGCCGTGCATTATCGTGCATCAATATAAAATTGTCGCCAATAAAAGGGGCAAAGGGTATCACATGATCTTGAAGAACATTTTCAATGTACCTCTGAGCATTAATAACTCCCCTATTTATTACAACAAGGTCTGTACATGCGTTCGCAGAAATACTGCCCCACACCGTTCGCCGGTCCATCTCCACACTCTTCCACGATCATCTGGCGCTCGTAGGCAGAAGCGAGACTCATTAGTAAAGAGTACTTGACTCCACTGCCCCATATTCCAATGAACAGGTTCACGAGCAAATGCAAGTCTGCTTACTCTATGCTGTGTGTTAAGCTCTGGGCCATGTGCAGGTCTTCTTGCCATTAAATTAGCTTCATTAAAGCGTCTTCTGATCGTTCTGTCACTTACATGCATATCTCGAACTTTTGTAAGGCGATTTCTGACTTGAACAGCAGTTGAACAGCAATTCCTGTTGCGAAGAATGGTTAGGGTAAGAAAATGGTCATCTCTAGCGCTGTACATCTTTGACGACCTGTTCCAGGGCGTCGATTGTAAGATTCTGTTTCCAAGAATCGCCTCCATGTTCTGGAGACACATAATTGAGAAGTTCCCAGAATTTGTGCAACGTAATGTTGAGACCGACCATCCTGAATCAAAGCAATTACTCTTGCTGCATCCATTACATTAATAGCCATGAAAACAACTTATTAATGACAAAATGTAAACAAATTATTAAATTATGCCTTTAGGAAACGTTTGGAAAACAAAAAATCAACCGCAACACAATATTGACAAATGCGTAGATACTTTTAATAATTTATTTAAACAAGAGAATTTAGTTACCATGATGATCATGACTCTCCCGATTATTGAAAATGTCCTATTCACTGATGAGCAGAAAAAAAAACGGACAAAAAGTGTCCCTCAGATAATTTATTTTAAAAATAATAGTGAGTCGCTTTTTGTGATGGTGAGTGTACATTATTTTATTTGTGTTATTGTTATTTTTTTTTATTAATTTTATTTGTTTAATATTTTTAAAGAACCTGAAAATGACACAAAAGTTAAAGGAATAGTAATTTTGGATAGAGGTAGATGGGGTAGTTAATTTATTATTAATTTAATTTATACTAATTTATTATTTGACATTTTCTGTTCTAGCAAATCTATGTCTGACATTTATCCTTAATTATCACAGTATTTATTTATATTTATTCAATGTTTCACGAGTCATTAAATTGCGTTATAAAACTTCAAAATTGAAATTAATTTTTTAATTGTAATTACTCATTGTAAACATTAAAAGTTTGTCTCCCCCATATACCCCTATTTGTTTAATTTAGATGATGATAGTTTTAATCTGAATTATTAATTTTAATGAAACTAGACACAACAGTTAGACTGCAGAGATTATTTAATAAGCCTTTCTCCCTTCCAGTTGATAAGCAATTTTAGCAAAATTAGTGTCCTCGAATTTTATAATCCAATGGGATTTCATTTATTAAATTTCAATTGATTCGATTGGTTATATTTTTAATTATAAATAAATTTTACTTCAATAAAGCATATTTTAAACGATTTATTTAATTTTCAATGAGGATATAACGATGTAGTATGTGTTTAAATACTTACGAATTAATTTCTTTCCTCGTGTTACTGACATTAGATACAATGCATGCATTGTTATTATAGAATAGAACTTTTTGAAATGCCGTGTTCATTAGAATGTTGAATTACCAATGTCTAATACTAATTCACTTTCTTGCTGCTAACTACTTGGTAGTGGGCTGGTTAGTACTGGTGATACTTTAAGAACTAATAAAGGCCACGTCAAGTCCGCTTCGGTTAGTAGTAGTGGACCTGAAACAACTGCAGATCCTCTACGCTCTAGGTATGTCCTTCTGTGGTGCATTCTACTTGCATGAGCATATATGTGGCTATCTTACCTCTTGTAAATATCGCAGCAGTATATTTAAGGAAATTAAAGCGTTATTTATCAGTGAACGTCTTGTGAGTGAAATCAGTTAACACTTGGAATTTTTCTACTTTAATTGGTTTATTGTAATTGAAACATTTTTTTAAAATGCCTTCCCCATTCACTTTACTGAGTTTTTAACGTTAATTCAAATTTGTCTTGAGACATCTAAGAAAGTTTAAGTTTAAGGGCTTTTTAAAATTATGTAATTGAAAATAATTGATTGGTGTTTTTTTTTTATTGCATTCAGTCATCCAAGTGCATCCCCGGCAGCAATTAGAACTTCACCGTTTCCCCGTAATACGACATCTCGAAGTACGTTTCACTCAGGGCAAACAAGACCTAAAGCGACTTATGCACAAGGTTCTTCGGGGGATTCACCTCACTCAACGCGGACCTCGTTCTTCTCTAAAATTAGCTCCAAATTTTCAAAAAGGTTAGTTCAGTTTTCTAAGCTAAACGAGAAATAGTGCAAAGTTACTCATATAGTTTTTACAAGCGTACTTTATCATGTGATATGCATTTCTTCATATTAGAAGCGCAGGTATCTTTTTTACTGGTATTAAATTTTAATAGTAATAATAATTATTATTGTTAAAATTGAGTACCTAGTAAATGATCAAAAATGCTTATTACGTTTATTTTGGTGTATAATTGCAATTATTAATCTTTCAGTTCACATTTTGAATTTGCATTTAAAATATGAAGCGTTGCAATACATTATTTATAATGGAACGGTGTTTAAAATATTAATTGTGAGGAGGAGAGGTTTTCAATTAAACGTTTTTAGTTATTGTTTAGTTAATTACTTTATATTATTATGCTCGTATGTTTTTAAGTAGCTTTAATTTTTATGTCTATCCTTATAAAGGACTTCTTTTTCCAATTAATGTATACCTTTTTATATATTTCTTAAAGATGTGTATGAGTTAATTTACAGGATGATTTATTTCAAAAGAAAAAAATTAAAAAAAAAATTATACAAAAGTGTTTGGAGCACCACAGTTACTTTAGCGGGTGAACCATTTTTTGGGAACTCACCTTCCAATTTGTTATAAATAGTTTAAGTAATGTTATAAGCTGTATAGAAGTACTAATCCACAAAAAATTATTAAAGATAGTTTACAGAATAAATGCTTTTTAATTAACCTCTTTTTTCTTTTATTTTTTCTTTCAAACTTAAATTATTTCAAGAAATAATATGAGATATTTTAATTATTTAAATTTTTATTTTATTGTTTTATTAAAGCTGCAAATGTTAATTTTAAAGTTATCATCTAGTTAACATCATTATAAGAAAAATAGTTATTTAAAGTAAAACTAAAAAGAAAGCAATTGATAGAAATGATAAAAGTTTAGTAAAGTTAATCGTTCAAAGTAAAGTTAACTAAAAAGTTGTGCTTTCTTTTTTTAATGGAAAAGTGAAAGCATTCGTTCTTATAGAGAATAAAAAAGAAAACATACATATTCAGATTAGTATCAAAAAGTATACATTTATCTTTAAGTGAATAATAAAAAAAATTCAGTTAGTATAAAACGTTTTATTTTAAAAATGTTTTTACAACGAAATTTTTTAACATTTAATAAAGTCATTTTCATAACACATTTATGAATTAAATAAATTTCTCTGTTGGTTTATAACAACATTTCATGTCTGTTGAGTTCAATCTCATCTGTGTTTTACCTCTTACTCTTTTGACGTTCGTATTTAATCATCACTATCTCCTGAAAGAACGAAACTGGTTTCTTACATTTCTTAATAATGACATATCATTTGTTGTATCATCACTCTTTAATAATTGCTTACTTCAAGTAAAGGCGCGGTAATGCTGGCCCTCAATGGCATGTGCTTTTTGTCAAAATCGAGTTTTCCAACAAGAGCACCTCAATACCTCCACATTTGGTTTATTATTGAGTCATTACAGCAAATACAAATTCACAAAATTTTCTTTTTAACTGTTACACGCACTATTTTATTCACGGAATTATTATTATTTATTTATTGAATTACTTTTATAAAAATCAATTGATATATTGTTTGCAAATAGGCGCATAAAGTCTGATGATCAAAAAACAAAAAAAAAAAACTAGATTAATTAACGTTTAAAAAAGACTGATTACAAAACTATTTTGGATTATCTAATGCAGCGGTTCTCAAACTATATCTCATGGGAAACCTGTGTTACATGAACATGAGAACAATTACTTAAATTAGTTTTTCTTATCTCGTTAACTTGAAAATCAGTGCTTTTATGAAAATGGCCACAAGTTCAATGTGAGTCTGTGTTGTAAAGTGTTTGGCAGAAAAAGTTTTGGAAACACTGATTTATTACAATCGTTCTAAAAGAGATAGGATAATTCAGTAAAGCCCCAGGAATTAAGATAGCAAAGTCAAAACTTGTGCCTCAAAAAGTATGCTTTTTGTTTTATTTTAAAACGCAATTACTTGTAGTATTTTTGTTTTCATTGGAATTTTGAAAGTGTGTGTTTGTGTTGGCTGAGGGTGGCAGTTGTGTTATTATTTTTAATGGAGTCTTCGATTCATTACTCTAGCTACAATAATCCCAGAGTATTCTCTTCTTATTTTAATCTCACGTAATAATAAGAGATAGAGATACTCTGAGAGTGCTGGGAGTTGCTACGTTTTTTTTTTAAACAATACCATTTTAAAGATTTTTTCGTTTCTATAAGATATATGTAGATTTCTTCCATCAAAATTATTTTCTGCAACAAGATAGAACATAGAATTAAATTTTTTGTTACCATTTTTCATTTAAACTTTTTGAATTGCAAGTACATAATAAAAATAAGTAAGTGACCATTGATTTATATTACATACTATATTTTTTTGTTCAGTTAAGTATAGTTTTGCTTTGCTTTTTTGGTAAAGTTAAACTGTTTTATTATTACTTATTAACTACCAATTACTATTTATTACGAAGTCGATTTTTAATTACCATAAATTAAACTGTATGAGTAACTATGCATATTTAATCTTAATATGAAAAATAATTTTTATTAAATAATTGCTTCTTATTTGTTTTTTTTTTTTTTTTGAGTTGCAAATGCACCTTATATTTTCATGTCGATTTATTTTCACCATTGCTTTGAAATTGCTTGCGTATACATAGATGTTATTGTGGCTTGATTATATCTGTTATTCGATGTTTATACCAGTTTAATTTCAATATGTAGATATGTCTAATACTTTATTTTTATTTATTTTAATAACAAATGGAAACGTGTTGATACACAATGAACATTAAACTGCGTTTTCAATTCAATTTAACTCTAAAGCTTTAGCTAATGAATTTTTTTTTTATGATTATTATTCAATTATTACTAAACTGTACTAATTTATATATGGACCACCAGATTTAGTTATTTCATACCAAATTAAAAATAAATCTGGGTTTATAGAATGACGAAACAACATGCATTTTAAATCCACTTTGCATGCGTGTAATTGTTGCTGTTGTGATTACTAGCTTTAGGGCTGCTCTATTCACTTTCAATTAATTTTATCTTCTGATTTATTGCCATAGTAACAATTGTACAAATAATGGTTACTATGGGAATAACTGAAGGTTAAAGTCACGTGAAAGAGAATAAACAAGACCTTAAAGCTTAGAAAAAAAGATTAAGAATATTAAAAAGTTTTTCTCTAGCTTGGAAGTTATTGCAATTTTAATAGTTTTTTGAACCGTTTTATTGTAATACGTTACATATTATTTTCGAGTAGTTATTTAAGGTGAACCTACATCCATTTATTTATTTATTTAATTAAGGCCTTGTTTATTCACTTTCAAGTAACTTTAACCTTCAGTTTATTCCCATGGTAACAATTATTTGTACAATTGTTGAAGATTATTAGAAGATAAAGTTAATTGAAAGTGAATAAACCGGCCTTAAATCATTAAACAGATGTTAACTTTATCTCTAGACTAATTCCCACAGTAACAATAAATATAAAGTTACTTTTGTGGCAGTTAACTGAGGGGTTAAAGTTAAGTTGTGATTAAACAACCGGGCCTTATGATGAATGTAATCCAAAATTGTAGAAAATTTTATAAAACGTCACATACTATTACTTTTTTATTGATGAGGTCCCAGTTAGGATTGAAATAGTTATCCGGAGCAGTCTTAACGATTCCAGTGCAGCGAACTTGAGTATGAAAAACAAATTGCTAACTCAAGAGAAGTTATTTAAATAACACAATTGAGAAACTAGATAATAAAGAGAAGCCAACAATAAATGCAATTATTATTATAAAAAATGCAAAGAAGTGAGAGCAGAACGTAATAAGAAAGAGAGGTGAAGGATGGAAAAGGTGCATACATAAGGGAATTGAGTCAAAAATCAAGGAAAGCAACGAAAGACTCTAGAACGAATTGAAATCACAAAAAAGATCAGCCCCCAAGGAAAGAAAAGGAGTACCTACTTTACTCCCTACGAACGTGACTTCTTTAAACTATTTAATATAACAAAAATATTCATTTGCTGATTTTATGGTAGACAAATTTCTTAGGATAAATAAACAAATATAGAAATATCAAATAGATACAAAAGAAGTATGGCAAGATCGAAAAGCAATCTCAAAAATTATCTACTCTTATGGAGCAATAAATTCAAGTAAGCACATAGTACAAATATGTTAAATGATTAAAGGACTAACTTGCCAGGATAATTATTCATAATTACCAGTAAAACTTCAAGCGAAAACACCGAACAAAATATAACAGCTATAAATGATGGAAATGGAGAAGTTTACTAATTTTTTTATAGAAAGAAAATAAAGTTTAAGCAAGTTGGTATAAGACTGTGAAAAAATTAAAAAAATATCTTTAAAAATTGCCTTTTTATGACATTAGTTTCCGTGGGACGTGACGTCATCTCTCCTATTCATCAAAATATCACTTAGACCCTTTACAAATCCCACTTCCATTTAAATGCAAATACACAGGTAATAAACAACAAACAATGTAAAGCACGTGTCAAATTGAATGAATGTTAACAGAGTAGCCGCTTTCATTTTATACGAAGAAGTGACGTCACAAGCGAGTCGTTCCTGCTTAAAACATGACAACTTTAAAAACTTATTTATCCGGTATTTGTTGATGAATTTTCGCCAGTTAGATACTTTTGGTCTATATTTAAGAAAATATTCTATTTCAAAGATGAGTAAATTTCTCTATTCATCGAAGAAACGGATTTAGTCAAGAGCTTTTCAATTTGGTACTGGAAGCATTAATAAGAAGAAGCAAAAGTAAAATAATACTCTACAGAAGACCTATCGTTTCATTTAAAATCAAAAACAGACTGCAAAGCACTAGAAGAAAATATGCAGAATGAAGAAATTACAGTCGAACCTCCACAACTCAAACTTCAAGGGATCGAAAATTATTTCGAGTTGTAGAAATTCCGAGTTAAAGAAAGAGATAACAGTTAGATGTATGCAAGGTGCAGGGAGCATCAAATAGTAAGACTTGGTAAATTTCGACTTGCAGAAAATTTCGAGTTGTAGAGATTCGAGTTATGTAATTTTGAAATAAACCAAAATATGTTACAATACAGAGTGTGAATGCAAGAATTTCTTTCTCCTGTAACTTGATTTTCTATTTTAAAAATGGAAAGAAATATTTAATACAAAACTTATAGACACTAAAGCATTGCTGCACGAGCAACATATAAATTATAGTTATGCTTTTTTTAAATGGAACCCTCTATTAATAAAACATATTTAATTAAATTACAGTTGGACTTTGCTTTGATGCTGTTTATGAAAAGTGAGTAATTTCTGAATTTTGTAAACATTTGGAATTTGATTGAGCAAAGGTTACAAAAGACGAGGAAGATTTTTACTTAATTCGAAGAAGAGTACAAAAAACAGGAGATAAGAACTACACAAAATATCGAATATTGCGAGATCTAATTATACAAGGCATACCTTAAAGTGCCAGCACATTTGAGAGTAAATATTGGCGAGTAGCTCTCGAGATGCTGTTGATAGTACTTTCAGCCGTGTTCTTCGTTAATGAAAATATCTCTGAGAGTACTATTGATAGTACCTCCAAAGCTACTCGCCAATATTTACTTTTAAACGAACTTGCACCTTTACATATGACCATTATGAAAAGCAGTCAAGAAAAAGTGAAAAAATAATTATGATTTATTTTTGGAGGCGCAATGGACCAGAAAGACTTAAAAACGTCGGATAAAGAAGGATAGGTGGCAATAATAATGAAATATCTAAGAGGGTAAGATGGCTTCACATATCAGAAAAGGACAGAAGTGAAAAAAATGATCCTATGAAGAACACTAGCACCGATCGAAAAAGAAGCGTACAAAGATAGGATAACCATAAATGAAATTACAACATTTCTAAATACAGGGTCTCGCCCAAATTGATACGGTGGCTTTAAAGGAAGTGCTCTCTCCGCGCCAAATAAATAAATAAAATATATTTTAATTGTCCTACTTGCGAAAACGAATTCATAAGGATTAAGTCCCTGAAAACTATCGAAAAAAAAATATCGATAAGGGTGCATATTAATTAATAAATGATACATTAAAATTTTCACTTATCGAAAAAATCATAAATATCTTTTTAAATATTGAAATAAAAACGGGAGAGCAATTTTTTTCATATATATACAGGCGTCCCAACAGTGTGTTCTCGGAGTTTCAATGCAATTATTTTTATATTTTAGAGCTCTACAACATAAAATAATTTTTATCTATACCGAATGAATCAAGACAGTGGTGCCGCATACAATTTTCTTTTGAGTTCAAGGGCACACCTGGGGTCGATTTTATATTCCCGGACTAGGCAGTTTTCAATTTTAATGTAATTTTTCATTATATTGTTTTTTAATGACATATGCCTTGGTAACATGTTTGACAATTTACAAAAGAATTGCAGTAGTATTAGATCTAATATATGTCAGTTTGTGTTGTCACGTATCAAAATGAACAAACTCGAATATCGAGCAGTTATAAAATTCCTAACTAAACAAGGAAAAGCTCCAAGAATTATTCGCGAAGAAATGTTGGCTGCATACGGAGATGATTGTCTTTCCAAGTCGATTATTTGTGAATGGTCAAAATTTTTAAACATGGTCGAGGATCACTGAATGATGATTCCCGTTCAGGTCGGCCTGTTGATGTGATCACTTTCGATGTTATTGAAAAAACCAAGTGTTTGGTACTGGAAGATGCAAGATTAAAGAATCGACAATTAGCAGCTTTATTAGGAGTTTCGGAAACCACGGTTTTTAGAATTCTACACGAATACCTTGGAATGACAGAGGTGAGTGCGAGATGGATTCCACGAATGCTTTCGCCATTCCAAATGCGTATCAGGGTGGAGACGTGTGAACAATTTTTGGCGCTTTGTGGAGATGAACCAGATTTAATTATCAATCGACTTATTACCGGAGATGAAACCTGGGTTCATCATTTTGATCCTGAGTCAAAACAAGAATCGATGCAGGGACATGTTAAAGGCTCTTCTAGTCCTCCCAAGAAGTTTAAAGTCACCCCTTCTCCAGGAAAAATAATGGCAACTGTTTTTTGAGATTGCCAAGGAATTTTAATGATTGATTACCTGAATAATGGTAGTACGGTAACAGTAGAGCATTATGCAAGCTTAATGCATCGGCTCAGAGATACTCTTAAAGTGAAAAGGCGCGGAAAACTGGCGCAAGGTGTAATACTTGTATTCAAAAACAAGGAGCCTACATTGAAAAATAAAATTTCTGTTGCTATTTTATTCTCTTCTTTTTATGCCTAGTCCGAGAATATAAAAACGACTCCTCGTATATGTGATGTCAAATTTGGATTGCTCATAAGATTCTACACATTTTCAGTCTATGACCAAACTTGTAGCCACTATTTTATTTATTATTATTTTATTTGTTTTTAGCTCTAAGAAAAGATTTTTGGTACAGATGTAGTTGACATGTAAGCTTATATAAGCCATAATTAAATGTACTTTTATCGTTACAGACTGGTCATGTCATTTCAGAAATTTCAAATTGACAAAAATCAATTTTGAATTATTTCTTTTAAAATGAATAATTGAAGGGGTGACATATTAAAATGTCTAAGTGTCAGTTTTAAAAAATTAAACCGCTCATACATTAAGAAATAAACAGTGCCTTATATATGCACTCTTTTTTTTAATATGCATGAAATATGCAGAGAATTTAAAAAATATGCTACGAATATGCGATCTCGTTTATTATATGCAGAATTGATATCGTTTCCGTTAATAGTTGAATAATCATAAATCTAAAATTTAAAATAAAGAGAACATAAGATACTTAATGCTTTATTTTACAGATTGTAACTATTCTTACAATAATTTACTTTACATAATAATAATTCAACAACAGAAAATAGGGAAAAGAAATAATCGGTCACTGTTATAAAAACACTTAACAACTAAATGCCGTCCGAAATTGTTGAGAAGAAACTTTTGTCTTCTATCTGAAAACATTTACTTAAATATAAAAATGATCTTTCAACATCTACAGATGTGCAAGGTGCATTTACAAATTTTGCAAGAATATTAGGAGCTACATCCAGATTTTTGACAAATTCCATCTTTAAAACGCAGCTAATACTATTTATTCTGGCATAACCAAGGTGTTTCTTCATGACTGTATTAAGTTTTAGAAAAATTCAGCACCTACTTGGCCCTTTACATTTTTAATTAATTCTAAAGGTTCATTAAGTGTCATTCCCTGCGTTTCTAACTGCGTTCGAAACGAAACTATAATTTCCTTTAATAAATGCTAGTTCTTAGGAATTTTTTGGAGATTTAAATATGTTTTTACAATTGTACTTTCAGAAAATTCCAAAACTACATTTTAATGTTCTCAAAATTATTAGCATAGAAAATAGTTGCTTCCAATCACGCTCCCCATCGGGTTACAACTGGCGCAGGAGGAAGAGATGTGTTAGGAAGCCTTTCTTTATAAACAGCTACTCTCAAAGGGGCTTTTTAAACAATTTCTTTAAATATTATTAATTAAGTCGTTTGTTAAAGCAAATTTATTTCTAATTTCTTCTGCTACGTGATTTAGACCATGTACCATACAAGTTATATGAATTAAATTCGGATAGGTGCAAACCACGGTATTAGAAACAAATCACGACCACAGTTTATTAAAACAAAAACGAGTCTCCAATTCATATACACTAACAATAAATAGTGTTTAGGGTTGTTGTTATGCAATAAATAGTGTTTAGTGTTGTGCTGAGGTTCCAAAAGTAGAATCTTCGCGTCGATGGGCCCAACTAACACTAATTATTGTGATTTGTTCCAAAAACGGAAGTAACACACGATGTTCAAATTTAGCACTGGGTCGGTAAAGATTAATTGCGACGAAGATTAAGTGAAGAATGAATGTAATATTTTTAAGTTTGAAGAAGGTAATGTCGAAAGTAATTTGAATCAGTGGAGGGAGGGAGGAAAGTGATTGGTGGATCAAAAGAAACAAGATGCTAATTGGCTGACGGATAAATTAAGTGACATGTTCAACAGGGTGAATAACTACACGCCTTGGTAAAACCCAAGATCTGAGAATGCCTGAAATTGCAGGTGTGAAGGATTATTAGCTCATTAAGGGTAGATTATATTGGCAAAGAGTCGAAGAATTATTATTTTTTACATTTAGGAATGCTGTATAATATTGGCCGAAGAATACGAAATTATACTGTGATATGGAGATTGTTACAATATGCAGGAAATGCTTAAATATGCATTAATTAATTAATGCCAATTAACTGGAAAACTTTCAATTCGTGCATATTTTTAATCATATCCTAATATATATATATATATATATGCATAAGTTATAGAATATACAATCCGTTCTCAAGTAATCACAACATTCTGTATGTTGGTGCCATGACACTCATCATATATATGCACCAGATAATTGTTTATTTCTAGTTATCCTTAAATATCCTAAAATCAAGAAATCGGGGCTTAGACCCTAAACTACATCATCCGTTCAATTGTCTAAGTTGACCGTGAGAAACAGGCAAACAAACGAATCACCCTGTAATGATAAAAGTACATTTGTTAATGTCTTGTCATAAGCTTGTGTATCAACTACATATGCACCAAAAATCTTGAAAGGTAAAAATAAATAAAATAAGAATAAATACAATAGTGGCAGTTTTTAGATAAAATGTTAAATAGCTTAAGAACGGTTAGGTCTACGTATGGTACACAATGTGAACAAATATATATAGGCCATCCAAACTTGGCTTTATACAGGAGGTCGCTAAATTACGTGGACATTGCTTGACCACAGATTTCTGACCTTAAAATAAGACGTTTGAACCCAACTTATCTATAACCAAAAGTGTTTCGTTAAGCCAGTATTCTGCTTGAAATTTCTTTGAAAAAACAGGCAATTTTTCTAATAACGAAAGAACACTTGAACCAATATGAATAATATTTGGTATGAGAACTCACAGGAAGGCAAGTCACCTTTCCAGATGGTTTTAGTAATTTAAAGTGAGCAGCTAGTGTGAAAAATAGGGTTACCACCACAACACAGATTTTGCAATAACTTTTTTGAAGTTAAGAAAACAATTATAATTAATAAATTTTGACAACGAAGCATTTATTAGGAACTTTTTCGTGTCTTTGTAATTGTTGATAATTCTTACAGTTCAGTCACAAAATAGGAAAATCTAAATGCTTAGCGGAAAAAGTAGGAAATGCATAAGAACAAATGCCTCTTACATGCATAACTCATTTATTTTTAGAAAAAGTCATTCCTTAGTAAACTTTTCTGTCTTTGTGAATTTTAATATCCGGTATAGTTTTTTTTTTTAAAAAGACTACGGCCATTTAAATTTTTCTGTTTTTTTGACTAAACTGTTACAGGTACCAGACTTTGCAAAGACACAGAAAAGTTTACTAAGGAAGGACTCTTTCTCAAAATAAATTAGTTATGCATTTGTTCTTCATGTATTTTTTACTTTTTCCAATAAGCGCTTAGATTTTCCTATTGTGTGACTAAACCGTAAGAATAATCAACAATTACAAAGACAATAAAAAGTTTCCTTAATGAACGCTCCTTTCTCAAAACTTATTAAATATAGTTATTTTATTAATTTCAAAAAAGTTGGTACAAAATCTGTGCTATGGTAATCGTGTTTCTCACACTAGCTGTTCACTTCAAATTACTAAAACCATCTAGAAAGGTGACTTGCCTTGCTGTGGATCTTCAAACTAAAAGTCATCCAAATTGGGACAAGCGTTCTTTTGTTTCTAAAAGAAATTACTTTTAATTTAAAGAATTTTGAAACAGAATACTGGCTTAACGAAACACTTTTGGATTTACATACATAGATATGTTGGGTTCAATCGTCAATATTTTGAACACAGAAATCTGTGGTTAAGCCATGTCCACGAAATTTAGCGACACCCTGTATGTATAAGGTGTGGCATTTTAAATTAAAAAAAAATATATATTCGGCACCACTGCTTTAATTCTTTCTGTGTATATGTTAAAGATCTCTAAAATTAAAACGAAATTGCATTGTAAAAAGTTTTTTTTTGTACTTTTAGTAATTATAGAGATATTGCTCGAGAACACACTGTTGGGACACCTGTATATTTTTGAAAACTGTTATTTTATCAGTGAATATTAAACAACCTTAACAACACCGTCATGCTTTTTTGATAGTTATCAGAAACTTATGACATTCTGTTTTCAGTTTTGCAAATATGAGATTTTATTATTAAAATTAAATAAATAATTATTTTAAATTACCATAAATAAAATTAACAGGAATATTTCTATTCAATATTATTCATTTTAATTCGTACTTGACTGACATTGATAAATGTTTTTGTTTTAATTTTTCGTTACGTCTTTGCCTGTAGTTATTACCAAATTTAGTAAATATTATGGCTTATTACCTATGAAGAAGAAAAAACTAATTTTTTGTATGTTTTTAAAAAGAGCAAATGTTTTATCTATTCGTGTCCCCAAAATTGTTATCCATGTCTTGCTGTGTAACTTTACAAAAGTATTATAGATTTTAGGCATCTGAAAATAAGAACACCACCGTTGTATATTTGAGTTCTAAACAAGTTCTTATTTTTGGATGCCAATTACTTGTTGTGGTATTTGTGTGGGGTTGTAGTGTGGTGCGTCCCTGTCAACGGTATAATTGCTCAAGACTGTTTCTGGTTCAGGGTCAACCAGTAGAGACCGAGATGGGGACGCACCACATCACAAGATGTCCACTCTCCAGAAACAACTTCAGATTATGATCTAGTCGACTACGTTCCTGCCTGAGTATCTACATAAGAAGTTCCGCAACAAGAGGCGTAAGAATTGTTTTTTTGAACTATTACAATAGGTTGTGTGCAATATATAGTGGACGTTGTTTCAAATTTTTCAGAGAACTATTTTAACAAATACGTAAATTTAAAAAGATTTTAAACGTGTTTTATCTTGGTGTTACACACACACGTACACATACATACATAGATCAATCATCGTTATTGTAAATGATCTCAAAAAATGTTCATTTCGCTTTTTACCACACGCATGTTAAATATCAAAATTATTTACTTTACTAATTAACGATATGGAGAGACATTGTGTAAATAACTTTATCTTGAAAGTATGTGTTCCTTGTTGCTGTTTAAGAGTTTGTTTACCCCTGAAGTAATTCTAATTTATTTATTTTTTTTTTTCATTTGAGAATCTATCCTGATTTTATTGGAAATTTGTTTGATAGATTATTATGATTAAATAATTTTTTTAATTAAAACAAAACTTGAATACTAGTGCTAGATAAAAATATCTGAAGATATTTTTTTAATCTAGAATCATGGAAATTAAAATTTTAATTGTTATGTAGCATATAATAAATCACATAATTTAATTTCCATGAACAAAAATGGAATGTCCGTTAAAGTTTTTTTACCTACACCAAAAGGATACTTTCAAGATAAAAGCGACTGCCTATTCAGTATGTCAATTATTTACCTAAATATGTTATGAATTAAGTTCAAAGTGCATTTTAATCACTCACAGTAATTGTAATTTAAAATCCACATTGTTTTACTGATGTAATTACGTACTTTATAGACTAGATGAAAATCTGTTTGATAATTCTTTATTTTTATTGCAATAAGAAAATGTTCCTTATTTTTTAATTTACAGTAAAATGTATCTGTTCTTTTTTCAGCGGGGGTTAAAAAGAAGTTTTAAAAATATTTTAAAAAGTATTCACGCGCACAAAACAATACAGAATTTATTTCTTATTGATTAACAATTGGCTTCCATATCACTAATTTTTATTTTTTTATGATTTTTTTGATACGAGGGTCGTTTCATAAGTAACTGTGTTTTTCCAAAATCCTAGAGAAGTCATTTTCTTTCACAGTGTTGCCAGGCGTGGTTTTTTTTTTTTTCTGAAGGCTCAAATTTAATTTTCACTCCACGACAATCAAAATCTCTAAATTAAAAAAAAAAGAGAATTAACAATCAAGTAAATGAAATGAAATATTAAAACAGCTGTCAAAGTTGAGAAACAGAATGTCAAGTTCATTATTGGGGCGCAGTTTGAAATTAATATCTGGCAACACTACTTTCTCATAAAGCAACAGCTCTGAACTGTCACCATGCTTACAAGAGCTCAATAGTGTGCTCTCCCTAACCCTTTAAACGCTAGCAAATAAACAGAGGCGTTATTTTGAGGTTATAGATACAATCGTGACAATGCAGCTTTTGTTTTTGAGTTTATATTTTCACATTTATATTTATCTTTAAAATAGTTTTTGCTTTAACAAATCCCACATTCCCACCGATTTATCATCAATTAAACTTAAATCCCATGCATACAGTTGTCAAATATGGACAGGGTTGCCAGCTTGATAAACGTCAATGATGCTTTAACCGATCTCTACTAAATTTTCTAATTACTTATTTGTTTTTCCCGTTTCACTCAAGGTTTATTTTGTGATCTTGCTAGTAATAGATCATTTTTAGCGCAAGAACCTTATGAAAATGGCAGGTGTCAAGTGTCAACAGTGTCATGAACATACATGTCAACCCACTATAAAATTGAAAAGTTACTAAATGAAGCCAGCTTTTGAGTTTCTTTCAACATTTATTTATATTTACCTTTAAAATAATTTTTGATTTAACAAATCCCACATTCCTAACCGATCTATCATCATTTATTTAAACCATCCCGCGCAAACGGTTGTCAAATATGGACAGGGTTGTCAACTTGGTAAACGTCAATGACGCCTTCACCGGGCTTAACGAAATTTTATTTGTCACTTGTCATTATAATAACAGACAATTTTGAAACCAAGAACCTTACGAACATTGACAGCAGTCAAAAGTGTCATGCGCAACTATAAAAATGAAAAGTTACTAAATGAATGTGGTAAGTTACTGACGACCAGTCAATTGAAAAATTCATCAAGTTGACTCTGATTTTTTGATGAAATAAGTTTGAGCGGAAAAAGGAATACTTCCTGAACTGACTGACGTTTAATGTATGACAGTTTTGCTTATAACTTAGCGTGCTTTCGTTTTGCTGCATTAGTGCACACTTGGATTATTTTTAAACGCTACTTTTCAATTGAACATCTGACAGGTGGAAGATTGATAATTCCTGCAAGTCCTATACTTTGTCAAAGTATCGAATATGCATGTATCACATGAATTCCAAAATTTACTGGATTTATTGCTTTGACATAAAAATGCTACACTGAAAGTTATTGTTTATCATACATCAACAACCTCATACATTGAGGTTGCTTTTAAAAATACCGAGTGATTTTAAAACAAATTTTATCAACTCTTGCCTTGGAATTTGGACGTCATCAAGTGTGCAATGACGTACTTTTCGCTTAAGCTAAGAAATGCCGTCCAGATTTCAAGGCAAGAGTTGATAGAAAAAAATTAAAAATCCCTTTGTATTATGAATTAGCACTTGATGAATCACTACAAAATGATCTTGATTCCGCTTTTTTTTGTTTCGCTCTTAACTTTTACCCTTTGGCACCTTACTTATAAAACGACCCTTGTATATAAGCTTGTTACCTACTATATGTTCAAAACCCCTGATTAAAGACTTCAAACTTAGTGATAATATTTTATTATAAAATACGTTTGTGTCTTCTAGGTAAATTATACATATATTATTAAGTTTTATCCGATATTTTGTAGCGATTGTTGTAATAGTTAATGCATTTAATTTTTTTTTCCTTTTCTGGTATGTATTAAGTTTATGCATGTAGATAATATCCGAATTTGTCGGTGTTTTCCAACCTCGTAAGTTTTTAGTTTTTAATGCACATTCGATGCAAATGAATAAATAATTAAGGCAGCTAAGGGGGCGGTGTTTGTGTCAGAATTAAAATCGCTAACAAAAATTTCGAAAAATACACACTTTAAGTTGATTGGTTTAGTTGGGCGTGAACTGTGATAACACGTACAGGTTGGAAGACACTTTCTTTTTTTTTTTTAATTTAGTTGCACATTGTAAAATGTAATGTTTAGTGCAATTTTTTTCTTTCTAATTATTTAATTAAAACTAATTTTTAAGTTACCAGTTTGTGAAGCAAGTTTTCGTCAAAGTGTTTTTAAAATTACTTACAATTTTAGTTATAAGATAACTTAACGTACAAGATGCAGCATAATAATTGTTTAAAACCTGCTTTTAATACTTCCATTTTATAATTATATACACAAAAGCTAATGTTGTTTTTTTATTGATGTCTTTCAATTTTCTTTTTTTTTTTTGTTAAAGCTAGGTTTACATTTAACATGTCGCATTTCAAAAATTAAAGTTAAATAAATTACAGATTTTTTCTGGTGTTCTCTCAAAAATAAAATTTTTAATAACATTGCAATAAATAACAACAAACATCTAGGTAGATTCTTTTTCCTTGTAAAGCATTTGCTCTTTATGTATATAATCAAAGTTTATGGGTGCAGTGAATTAACTGCAAAGCCGATGATAATAATAAATAACAATAAAGATAATTCATTAGAAAATGAAAAAAAAAAAATTTATTTTTTTACTACAGACAAAGTTATCAAACGATAGTGAAACGTTGAATTGTGTGCTATTTTTAAGTCGTGCAAATTATAAAGAAGTTGTTGAGTAATTTTTTTAGGTTGAATTTTTGGGTTATTACTGACCAATAAATATTAGTATAGTATTCATTTCGTAAGTTCATTGGTGAGAAATGCTCTCTGCACTCTCCTAGCAAAGGTACGTATTTATTGTGATTTTTCTGATTATAAATTTTTAAGTCAACGTCTGAATCTTAATACATCCTAGTGCATGTTCACAAAGAAGTAGTTTGTCAAATTATACATACGTTGAATCCGCAATGTCTAATAAATCCCATTCTTTTTAAGCTCTATATTGATAATAAGATCCCACTTCGTAATATATAAACTTTGAACATATTACGCAAGTTGTTGTTACCTATTTTTATTTTATTAACGAGACGAGTTAAAACTATGAACAAAAAATATCTGTAGTTTGTACTTTTTTGTTTAAAATTTAATTTAATTTTAAACAAAATTAAGAAGTACTTTATTTCAATCTACAGCCTTGGCTAAAAGTATTAGGCACCTTTAATTTTCTAATCTATCTCCGAAAATATTACTAAGAAATCTTTAGAATTTTATTATAATATATTCGGCAACAATAAACGGTAATTTAAATAATGCATAGTACTTTACAGCGGTTGTAAAACATATGGCAGATGATAGTTCGCAATTGTGGTTCCGTCAGTCATGTATAAACGCTTGTAGTAAGAACGATTTTTCCAGTATAATGTTTATTTCATTATAATTTTGATTATCGTCAATTTTGCTGTAAAAAAATGCCTAAAAAGAACGAACTTAGTGAGCATTTATGTTTACGAATTCAGTTCTTGCACGAACAAGGCAACACACAGACAGAAATAGCCAAAGATTTTAAACGTTCGTGTTGTGCGGTGCAATCTGCCTTGAAACGGTACGCGGATACTGGATCACATACGAACCGAACAAGAACAGGTAGAAAACGGATAACTTCGGACCGTGAGGATGGAAATTTAATTCGAGAGTCACTTAAAAATCGAAAGAAAATTTCCTCCGAGCTCGCTGCCAGTTTATCCGAGGAAATCGAGAGACCGATCAGTGCCAGAACGACCAGAAGAAGACTTAATGAAGCTGGCTTGAAAGGCTGTGAAGCAAGAAAGAAGCATTGGCTTTCAGAAAAAAATTAAAAGTCTCGTTTGGAATGGACTATAAAGTACCAACACTTTACAGCGAAGGATTGGGCAAATGTTGTGTGGTCCGACGAATCAAATGTTGAGGTAATATTGGCCTTATATCACTTGTAATTTTGAATTCGTTTGCATCTTCCACACTTCGCCAGTAAAAGTTATACGGTGTGTTTAAAATCTACGTTTTTTTAATTAATAGTAAGGTATTTGGAACTCCTGGTGTAGCTTACGTGAGGCGGAGAATCGCTGAAGAATACCTTCCGGAATGCGGGTACCAACAGTGAAACATGGAGGAGGCAGTGTAATGATCTGAGGTTATATGACAGCCGACAGTGTAGACAAAATGTTTGTTTGTGAAGGTCGAATGAACTCCCACGCTCACATAAACGTACTGGAAACGACATTGCGGCAATCATTTTCCAAGATGTTTGGTGATACAAATATGGAAGAAATGCTGTATCAACTAGATAATGCACCCTGCCACAAATCTGCAGTTACCATAAAGTGGTTTCAAGAAAGCAATATTAACCTCCTGGATTGGCCTGCACAATCCCCAGACCTAAATCTCATAGAAGATTTGTGGGGGATTCTAAAGCGTAACATTAGAAAGCATCCAATTACATCTAAAGCAATTAAAAAAAAAACATGTTATTGAAAGAATGGAATAATATTATCGCATAGGAATGTCATAAACTTATAAGTACTCTGCCGAAAAGTGTAGCTGCAGTGATTAAAGCTAGAGATGGTCCAACAAAATACTAATTACTTTAATAAATTGTTATTATTTTGTACCTAGGAAATTTTATTTTACCCCAATCCAACAGATTTTCATGTTATAGGAGTTAATGTAACGTGCCTAATACTTTTGGCACATGCTTAATTATGGACGACCAACAAAAAATATTTACTTGCACTCTATACTCTGCATATTCATTTTATAATAATAATAAAATTAATAATAAATGACGATAATACGTGAGGCTAATTAATAAATAGATAAATTACAATTCGAAAGTCGATATTTAAAAAATATCTTTATTGTACAGAATAATAGTTGAAACACTTATTTGTCCGTTGAAGATTTGTATTTATAATTGATCGGAGAATTCGTGAAATCAATATAAATGTCGACGTTTCGCTGTATGTTTGATAACTTCAATTTAACAATTCATTAGTACAATTAATTCATCCTGAAGAAGCTGTCAAGAGTACAGGAAACGTCGACATTAACACAAATTTTACCAACAAAATTTCCTATGCCTATAAATTTTTATTTATTTTTAAAAGTTGTACGAAAAATTACAAATTTGTTTCATAAATATTTATGTTATAAATAACAAAGAAAAGACGCAATAAATAATAATTGTGTACCTAGTATTTAAAATTAAATTATAATTCTTTCGTAACGTTCAAAAATTTTGGGCTACACAGGATGCCCTAAAATGATGAACACTATGTGAATTTTGAGTCACTTGATGAAAACTCAAAATTTAGATGTTTTTTTTTTAAACAAGATATTTTAGTTTACGTCTTCGTATTGAGTTACGTCTTCTTGAAAGTGTACCCAAATAGATTTATTTATAAGATTACATTCGAATCGATGTTTTGGCTCCTAAATAAACTACATCCAACAAATTTCTCTTCAACTTATGTTATGGTTTTTAAGTCATCCCTGCGAAGGCCTTGAAATATTTTGGTTGATTCATAAGTGTTGAAATTTGTGAATCTACAAAGTGACTAGCTTTGGAGATAATATAAAAAATAGTTTATATTAACAAACCTTGTTTGATTGTACTCCTGAAGTTGCAGTAATATTCATATCTTACTTATTTCTTAAGCAGGGTTGCGACGATTTAAATCAATTGATTTAAATCATGATTTAAATCAACTTATTTTTTTAATTTAAATCATGATTTAAATCAAATCGTGTAAAAAACTGATAATATAAATAAATCAAACTTCAGAAAATTCAAATAAAAAGAACAATTTATTTATTTAATGTTAGATTATCTACATATCTAAAACTACCTACTTAAAAAGAATATGTTGGTAAACTAAACTTGAATTTAAAAAGAAAATAAAACATGGTTCAGGTACTTAAAAAGAGACAATTTATATAGAAAAACTAATTTAGCAGATTTTTCATCCCTAAGCGATTTCTAATTTTAGAATGAACTAAACCAAATGTTGAAAATATCTTTTCAACGGAGGCTGACGAAGCTGCTGCAGATAATAATTGCTTGATAATCGGGAATAACTTATCAATAACGTCAATATTGCGTTGAGATTTCCACCATTCCAATGGATTTGTGCTTTTAAGAATTTCTTCGTGAAACATTATTTCGACAAATGGCTGGGATTTAGCCAGAAATTTAATAATCAATGGTAGTAAACCAGTGTTGGGGTATAAATCATTTGCAGCATTTAAAGCACAATTTTTTTCACTTTCTGTTAATGTATGCTCCGTTTTCGTAAGTCCAGAAGGAAAGCTAGCAAATGGTATGGAGTGATACTCTGTTCATAGCGATGTCTAAATTTTTGCATTTGGCGTAGAGTAAATTCAGTTTCCTCAAAATGTGATTCTAGTATTTTTAATTGTTCTACGACGTCTGATAGAATTACATCGTTTCTTTGAAGCCTATCAATTGCAACAGATATCGGATTCAGTATTGTTAAGAAATCTTCAGCTGCTCTTTTCAAATAAATATTCGAAATTTTCTGCCTTACTATACTGTCGATTTCATTTTTATTTTCCTCGCTAATTTGAAAAAGTTTGGGCCATGCTTCAACAAAACCTTGTAAGCACTCAGCAAGTGATTTGCATTTTACGTCACTAGGTAAAATAAGCTTTTTTCCTCCTTCTTTAGAGTATGTCGCTGAAGCAAAATGATTGTTTCGGAAATATTTTACAATGAACGTAACACGTTCCTTAATTTCACTAATTTCCAGGTCCTTATATAACAAGTTTAAGATGTGTGGAGCACAACCATATGTAATAACATTTAATTCTATTGACTGTGGTATATAATAATCACTCTGCGGACCGACGACTTCCACTATCGTCTATGAATCACACGGAGTCTGCGTATGCTGCACTACTTTCATTGTAAAAGGACGCGCTCGTCTGATTTAATTTATCAGTGTCGTAGATGCGATATTAAGCTCGTACAGAACGTGAGATTATACTTACTTAAAAAAACTGAAAAATTATTGAATATGAGTGTTCAATATTTGTGAAATTAACGCATGTCGAGACAGCAAACGACTTTGTTCACATTATATTATATATGTACGCTCTCAGATACGCACGACTCTGGCCGGGCTTCCTGGCGTTGCGATAGTGGAAGTCGTCGGTCCGCAGAGTGATAATAATAATAGCTCAACACATATGAAATTGCTATTTGTTGCATAAATAGCCCTAGCAGTTTGTTTATCTATTTCTTCTTTACTAGACCTCGTTATACGCATGACAAAAGAAGCTAAAGACCCAGAACTAGAATTAGATGCCTTTCTTTTTTTAATTGATAAAGTAGAAGCTATGAGCAATGGGGCACTATCCAAACTGTCCTCTTCTAATGTATTCGATTGTACATTTGCCACTATTCCTGCAGAGGCACTTCCATTATCTGTTTTTGTTTCTTTTTCTATATTACTTCAAACACATTTTTCCTAGTGATTTTTCATACGTTCCACAAGCCCTTGCATTTTTTACAAGTACCTTAACTTCTTTTTCCAGCAGATTTACACGACTTTTCAATAATAGGAATAGGATCTTTTTTACCATCACTTCTATGAGAAGACATATCAATAGATGGATTTTTATACATTGTCATGAAGTATTACACACTTTATTACTCATTATCGTTACGCAGTGCACGTTCGCGATGGAGACTAGAAACTAGCGACAACTCGCGTCATCCCCGCATTATAAAGGCAGCCGAATTTTCAAGTTCTGACAGGAATTTCTTTTGTTTATAAAAGTGCAAGGTGGTGCAACCTTATTTACTGCTACGTTACACATAAGTTATTTCATTTGCAAGTTTGAACAAGACGTATCTTAATCGTTATTGTTATTTTCAATTATTCGTTATTGTTAATGTCAATTATTGCATTTTCTATGTAAAAAGATAATAGAAATAAAAAATCAATAAAAGTCAAAAAATCGTGATTGTTTAAGAAAAAATCGTGATTTTTTTTAAATCATGAGTTCTGAAGTAAGCTAAGTAATTTTTATTTCAAAATACATATATAGTTTGCGCCCAAATATATCTCATCAATCAATTTCAGGCATACTTGAAACAGCTGTTGTATTAACTGTGACTAACGAATCTCGTTCATTCATACTAACAAAGTATTAATAATTCATCACACTTTCTATTATTTTCAGAGGATTAGAGCCTGGCCAAGCCAGCAAACCCGGAGTCTCGCCCATACCTATCGGGTAAGTTTACGAAGCACGGGGCGCAAACACATGCACTTCATTCAGCCCAGAGTTAACTCCTCGTAGAAAAACGCATTTAGGTTCAAATAAAAATAAATAGGGTTGCCACTGATCCTCCGGGCTTCGCCCTGAGTCTCTTGTTTTGAAGGCTTGGCTTCGGGCTCCAAAGGACTACGCACAAAGTAGTAACAATAACAATAAACAAACAAAAAGATTTAGACAACCTAAGCAGCACTTAACATAATCAATTATGTGCCTTAATTCTTTGTTTTAATTATATGCAGGCTGTGTTACTGGAAGAAAATTTTGTTTGCAATAAAAATGAATACGGTTTTATTATAAAACTTAATTGCACTCGTTATTAAATAAAAATCCGGTTAACGACGAAATAGAATGTTGTTTGTTGTAATATAAATTTATTTTTGTTTGTGGAAAGAAAACTATGATGCCTTTTATTTAAATTTTTTAACTGTGACATTCTTGTTCTTTGTTTATTTTTTAATTTTGATTTGTTTGTAAAGGTGGCAACCTTATGTAAAACTGTTTTCCATGCTAGTGTCGGAATAAAAAGTTCTGACTCCTACTTTGAAGGCGGCCTATATTTCAAAAAATAATGAAATCGATTTTAATCAAGCTAGGCTACAGTTTAAGTACAATTTATTTCTACATAAACAAAGTTAATTACATAATTTTCTGTATAAGTAATAGTTTATAATGTTCTAAAACACCGGGTATTACAATATTTATACTTACGAGGGGTCGTTTTTATATTTCCGGACTAGGCAGTTTTCAATTGTAATGTAATTTTTCATTATATTTTTTTAATCACATATGCCTTGGTAACATGTTTGACAATTTACAAAATAATTGCAGTAGTATTAGTTCTAAGATATGTCAGTTTGTATTGTCACGTATCAAAATAAACAAACTCAAATATCGAGCAGTTATAAAATTCCTAATTAAACAAGGAAAAGCTCCAAAAATTATTCGTGAAGAAATGTTGGCTGTATACAGGGATGATTGTCCTTCTAAGTCGACTATTTATGAATGGTCAAAATTGTTTAAACATGGTCGAAATCCCCATCCAGGTCGGCCTGTTGATGTGATCACTTCCAATGTTGTTGAAAGAACCAAGTGTTTGGTACTGGAAGATGCAAGATTAAAGAAGCGACAATTAGCAGCTTTATTAGGAGCTTCAGAAACCACGGTTTTCAGAATTTTACACGAATACCTTGGAAAGATAAAGGTGAGTACGAGATGGGTTCCACGAATACTTTCGCCATTCCAAATGCGTATCAAGATGGAGACGTGTGAACAATTTTTGGCGCTTTGTGGAGATGAACCAGATTTAATTATTAATCGACTTGTTGTCACCGGAGATGAAACCTGGGTTCATCATTTTGATCCTGAGTCGAAACAAGAATCGATGCAGGGACGTATTAAGGGCTCCGGCCCTCCCAAGAAGTTTAACGTCACCCCGTTTGCAGGAAAAATAATTTCAACTGTTTTTTGGGATTTCCAAGCAATTTTAATGATTGATTACCTCAATAAAGGTATTATGGTAACAGGAGAGTATTATGCAAGCTTAATGCATCGGCTCAGAGATTCTATTAAAGTGAAAAAGCGCGGAAAACTGGCGCAAGGTTGCTCCACGACAATGCACCATCCCACAAGTCAAGTCTTTCAAAAGCTGCGATTGCTGAATGTGGATTCGTAGAAATTGACCATCCGCCTTATAGTCCGGATCTAGCCCCTTGTGACTATTTCTTGCTTCCAAATCTCAAAAAAAAAAAACACTAAGGGGAATAAAATTTAGGGACGATGACGAACTTATAGTGTCTGTTGAAAGGTATTTAGCGGACAAACCAAATGAATATTTTTATAATGGATTAAAGGTGTTATTGAAACGATGTAGCACTTGTATTCAAAAACAAGGGACCTATATTGAAAAATTAAATTTCTGTCGCTGTTCTAATCTCTTCTTTTCACGCCTAGTGCGGGAATATAAAAACGACCCCTCGTATATGTGATAAATAGTGTACTATCGTTTAATTCAATTTTTCTAGTATATCTTTAATTAATAAAAATCTTGTGTTACTTCAGTTCGCTTGTATGAAACGTTATTTATTACCTTCTAGAGGTATTACAGAACTTACCAGACTAAACGTTTACAAAAAGAAATATCTCTTTAGGGTCTCTATAAATTAATATATTTTGAGGAAAAGATGTGATTGCGATAAAATAGGTGTTTTCGACAAAAAAACATTGAAAATTTTTAACAAATTCGGTCACGCTACTTTTGAGATGAAGACCTTCAAAGTCATGGGTGAGAAACTTTTTACTCTGATAGTAAAAAAAAATTAAACGTCTAGAGACAAGCTAAGTAGACCTCCATTTTTAAACTTTCTTAGTGTGCTTTACTCTTGTAGCTTCTACAAACTTGCTGGCTTGCAAAATAGCAGATGCACTTTCAACATCTTTGCCTCATTTTACCGTCATTGTATAACATAATTGGACCTTAATAAATAACTTATAGTTATAAGTCCATAACTCTTAAAAAAATATAATTTAATTTAACCATAACAAATAAATATATTTTATTCATACCTTTAGGAAAGTTATTAAGTATCAAAGAACAATTTTGAAGTGATTTTGGCTAGAGTTTAATAGTATGGTGCAATGAAATATATGAGAAAGAAGAAAGGAAAAAAGATTACAATTAACAACCAAACTCATGGTTCCAATGAAAGTTAATAATCACATCAAAATCTGTTCAAAGTATTTTTGGGATAGCTCGTGGGGCCTTTGCTATTAATAATCACGGGCGCGCCCGTTCCAAAAACGTAGCATGCCATTTAAAAGAAGCAAGTTGATGGCAACTTCTGGCTACCGGAAGTGATTTGGAAATCAATTTTATTTTATTTGAAATGCTCTTTTTGAAATAACGGGTGTTCAATTAAAAAAGCGGTTTAAATTATTTACAAGTTTATTTCACACTTTCGTACTAACGAAAACATATATCACAAAAAGAAAATAGATTTCAGATTTAAGAAACTTAATTTTTCACTTACGAAATTAGATTCCAACGTCATGAAAGCAGATTTTATAGAAATGAAAAGATTAAAATCTTTCCACAGCTAATGCTTCCAGAATATTAAATTAACTCATGATACAGACTGATCGGAATTGAGTGTCCTGATCCTATATTGCTTCCCACAAGCTTAATATCGATATTTACACCCAACTATTATAATGAAGTTAGCAACATAGGGAGATCTGGAAAAGTTACTGGATATCCTTCATTTTTGTATTGTGATGATTTAAATCTACCGACACAGAATCAATAATCATAAGTAAATATCAAAATAAAAATTTTCAAGTTATTTTCAAAACTTGAAGCTGTTCTGTGTTGTTATGTTGTTAAATATGTATCACTGTATTATGAAATTAATACTTTTCGACTTTTTGAGTGAAGAAAAATCTTCAGAAATGCGAATGCTGCAAACCAGATAATAATAATATATGGAGAGAGTATTATCTACAGGATGAACAGCTTTATTTATACAAATTTCCTAGTACAAAGAATTATTATATCTGTGTAATGTGCACAATTTTTTTTAAATTTAAATTTAAATTTAAATCAAAGTCTACATGCAAACAGTGACAGGAAACAGTACCATCTGGATTACAATTAAAAACTTAATTATTCAATTTTGAGAATTACAAATTTCTATTTAAATTAAATGTCAAAGTGACGTGGTAACTATGGCAACGGTATATCTTTAAGTCAAAACTGTTCAGAGGGAGCCCGCCAACGACAACTGTCACGGAACAGGTTTTTTCAAATGCGATTGGCCTGTTAGAGCACACGTGCTTCATTAATCCAGGCAACCGTGGAAGTTAATCACGACATACGTTGACAACAACAAAGGCATGTTGCAGCCTCCTTTTTTTTTAGTGAACGTACGTTATCTTTGCTTTAATAATTTACCTTCCAATTCCTATCTAAACTTCCTCCTTGAAAATTTTTAATGAACGGCCTTAATTCCTGTAATATTAATATTAAAATTATTTACTATACGAGGTAGAGTCAAAACTTAAAAGAGTTTGTTTTCATTTTCCGACTGACTATTCATGAATTGATGAATCCTGTCTTTTTTCAATCAGTTTTTTTTTTTTTTTATTACTATGAAATATGATGTTGGTTTTGTTTAAAAAACAACTAATTACAATGATATTGGTTTTAAAGTTTCGTAAGAGGAGAAGTATGACGTATGTCATTAAACTCGCTAATCGTGACCGCAAAATAATTAATTACAATAATTAAAAACGAAAATTGTTGGGACAAAGGCTGTCCCGAGTTGGTAGAATAACGAACGTTTGATTAAATGTATATTATCACAAATTATATACAAAACTTGGTTTATGTGACATACAAAACTTAATTAGACAACAACTATTGTTTTTCATAACTATACTCTATACATCAGTAGGCGTTGTTGAACGACCCTACTCGTATATAAATAATCCACATTCTAACAAAAATAATATTCTATTTTTTAGGGAGATTTTCATTGGACGATATTTGCATTGACTGACATACTTCGTGTCACTTTGGAGCTTAATTTATCGTTCTTGTTTCAGAGTTGCAGGTGCACAAAACGATGAGCACGTAAAGCCTAGATCTTTGAGATTCACCTGGTCGATGAAGACTACGTCAAGCAGAAAGCCGACCGAGATAATGGCCGAAATACGTAAAGTTTTGGACGCGAATAACTGCGACTACGAGCAACGGGAACGATTTTTACTGTTATGTGTTCACGGTGATCCCAATACGGACAGCCTTGTGCAATGGGAAATTGAAGTTTGTAAATTACCACGTCTCTCGGTTAATGGTGTCAGATTTAAGAGAATTTCAGGTAATATAAATATAAATATTGTTTTGCTATGCGAGGGATCGTTTTTATATTCCCGGGCTAGGCATGAAAAGAAGAGATTAGAACAGCAACAGAAATTTTATTTTTCAATATAGGCCCCTTGTTATTTCGATTTCGATTGATAATTAAATAATAATAATAATAATAATAATAATAATAATAATACAATAACATGCCTTTATTCTATTTCTATCACACAATTTTGACAAGAAATTTTGATTTATAATTAGTGTGCATGATAGAAAGTGGGCGGAGTTCAGAATGTTTCACAAGTGACGCCTCTGCTCTTCCACTCAACCCATCATCGCTATTATACTACCTAAAACATGACAGCAACAAAAATTGACAACCATGCAACAATTCAATTTCAAACCAAACAACCAGAAGCGAACTTGTTACAGAAAATTTTTTTTTTTTAATTTAAAAAAATCAAATTATCGATTTCAATAGGTTAACCATACGCCGTCTGAAGTTAGATTTCGTCAACAATTTAAATTGTGAGGGAATATCATTATATACTTTAGCCACATTATAAAAAAAAGATCTTTCAAACAAGGTAGAACTATGAAAAGGAGGTGTCAACGTACCTTCATAACGTACTTACATTTAAGTGATGTACATCTGATCTAAAAGATATTTTTTATATAAGTAACTAGGACATTTTTCTGAGATAATTTTATGAAATAAACAAGGGGGGTGCAGGACTCTCCTGTTAGACATATTCAACCATACACGCTAAAGTATGCGAGATTCTTCTTCTTAAATAATGTCTGCTGTTGAATAAAAGCTTCAAACTAGAATAAGCTTTTCGAATACACATAGAAATGTGACTAGTGAATCTTAGTCTACGATCAAGAATTAACCCTAAATCTTTAGCTTCCTCAACAAACTTTAATGTGGTGTTGCCAATACAGAGCGATAAATTACTAGAGGATAAAGACTTGCTAAATAAAATAGCAACTGTTTTACTAGCATTAATGAGAAGATCATGCTTATTAGACGCTGTAGCCAACGATTGTAAATCATTTTAATAAGATTAGTTGCTAATGGACAATCAAAGCGAGAAAACGAAAATAAAAGCTGAGTATCGTCAGCGTACATATGATATTTACAATTATTGATGTAAGTACCGAAGTTGCAAGTGTATATGGCATAGAGTAAGGGTCCCAAAATAGATCTCTGTGGAACACCGCGAGCTATAACTGAGGAAGTAGAATATTTCGAATCTACGCAAGTAATTTGTATTCGGTTACTTAAGTAACTTCTAAAAAATGAAATACTAGACTGAGAGAGTCCAATAAAATGTAAAATGGCTAGTAAAACATTGTGATTTAGCTTTACTGTAATCTAAGAGAACGAGAACACTATCCAACCCTTTATCCGCTGCAGTGAATATATTGTCGGTGACATCAAGTAAAGCAGACGCACAGCTGTGTGATGACCTGAAGCCCGTTTGAAAAGGAGGCAAAATATTAAATTTATCACAGTGAACACATAGTTGCATATTAACAATTTTTTCAAGAATTTTAGATAACGTCGGTAATATACTAACAGGTCTGAAATGATTAAAACCAGTGGGTTGGAAACTTTAGCAATAGGCATCACAACAGCTCGCTTCCAAGAATTGGGAACATAATTACGCAATAAACAAGAATTAATTATGTGAGTAATTTGGGGTAAAATTGTCAGACAACAGAGTTTTAACATACACGCATTTATACCGTCAGTACCAGTAGCCGGAGATTTAATACTTTGTATAATTTTGAGTATAACTAAAGAAAATGAAAACTTTTGAGTAACATTGGGTTTAAGATTGTTTAAATAAATTCTATGGTATCATCATTAGTCGTAGAGTTTTGTGGAATGGAATTTATAAAGTAATCGTTAAATTGATTGATTGGTAAAGGTATAGCTGACGTAGTCTTACGACTGAAATTAAATTGTTCAAGATTTTTCCATAATTCCTTAGATGTAGTATTTTCTAACAAATACTTGAAAAAGGCTTTTTTTTCTAGTCGTATAGTATTAGTGGTTAAATTATGGAGGGACTTATAATAGATCCAGTGTTCCAACATTTTAGTATTTTTAAATTTTCCAAAAGCTTTGTCTCTCAAGTGCATCATAAATTTTATATTTTCAGTAAACCACGGAGCTTTAGGCTTGGTAAATCTACTAGTTATGAACAGAGCATTTAAGTCAAATAACAACGTAATTTGATCATTAAAGAACTGTAATTTGTCGTCAATGTTGTTTAAACGATAAATATAACGAAACGGAATTAATGAAAGGTTATGAAGAAACAAATTTTCATCAAAATTTCTAAAGTTTCTGTATGATCGTAAAATTGATGTACTCGCTTGCTGACTAATAGAAATATCAAAAAATATTAAAGCGTGATCAGAAAAATGTAAATGAATTGCACCTGTACTCGACACAGCTTCGGTGTTGGATACCAGAAACAAGTCAATAATGGAACAACTCACATTATTCACTCTAGTTGGCGTATCTATAATTTGCATGAGACCAAATGATGAAATTAAGGAATTGAAATTTATAGTAACAGGTTGATCAATCTTTAAACAATCAATGTTAAAGTCTCCAATACAAAACACATCATCTACAAAAGGTATAATATCAGCCAAGGTACTTTCAAAACAATTCATGAATGCAGAAAGGTCAGTGTTAGGGGATCTATAAATTACTCCTAATCATACTTACTTCTCTGGAAAGATATTTCCAACCAAAGTTGTTCGATATTGCTATTAGTCTCAAGTATTCTATGTTGGATAGATTTATTAACATAAAAGGCAACACCACCACCACCACGTGTCAATCGGTCCCTACGAATTAAAGCAAACCCTTCGATATAAAAAAACATCATATTCAATGGAAAAATTCAACCAGGTCTCAGAAAAACCCACAATACCGTATTGTTCTATATTAATCTCCTCTTTAAACGAACTAAAATTAGCCGATGGTGAACGTACGTTCAAATGTGCTAGTCGAAGAATATTGCTAAACATTACACCGTAAAATGAACAAGCTTCAGACGACGACCAGGCAACCACCTAAAATACACAAAAGTAACATATTTACATCTGAAAGTAGTATGACATTAAGGCCTTGTTTATTCACTTCCAAGTAACTTTAACCTTCAGTTTATTCCCATAGTATCAATTATTTGTACAATTGTTCCTATGGCCATAAGTCAGAGAATAAAGTTAATTGAAAGTGAATAAACCGGCCTTAAAATTATTTAATTTAACAGTAAGTAATAAGTAAATTCAAAATTAATCAATAGAATAATTTTAAATTTTAAGTGATATATAATATACAATATTAACGTTCGAGTTCATCTGGTTCATCTCCACAAAGCGCCAAAAATTATTCACACGTCTCCATCCTGATACGCATTTGGAATGGCGAAAGCATTCGTGGAACCCATCTCGCACTCACCTTTGTCATTCCAAGATATTCGTGTAGAATTCTGAAAACCGTGGTTTCTGAAACTACTAATAATTAATTGTCGCTTCTTTAATCTTGCATCTTCCAGTACCAAACACTTGGTTCTTTCAATAACATTGGAAGTGATCCCATCAACAGGCTGACCTGGACGGGGGAATCATCATCCAGTGATTCTCAACCATGTTCAAACAATTTTGACCATTTACAAATAGTCGACTTGGAAGGACAATCATCCCCGTATACAGCCAACATTTCTTCATGAATAATTTTTGGAGTTTTTCCTTGTTTTATTAGGAATTTTATAACTGCTCGATATTCGAGTTTGTTCATTTTGATACGTGACAACACAAACTGACATATATTAGATCTAATACTACTGCAATTATTTTGTAAATTGTCAAACATGTTACCAAGGCATATATGTTTAAAAAACAATATAATGAAAAATTACATTAAATTTGAAAACTGCCTAGTCTGGGAATATAAAAACGACCCCTCCTAAGTACTGTACTAAAAATGAAATTGCATTTTGTAATGGGCAATATACAGCCTTGGCCAAACGTGTTAGGCACCCTTAATTTTCTAATTTATCTCCGAAAATATTACTCAGAAATCTTTAGAATTTTATTATCATATAGTCGGCAACAATAACGATAATTTAAATAATGCACAGGACTTTACAACGGTTGTAAAACATGTGGCAGATGATAGTTCGCAATTGTGGTTCCAGTCTTGTATAAGCGCTTGTAGTAAGAACGATCTTTCCAGTATAGTGTTTATTTCATTATAATTTTGAATATCGTCATTTTTACTGTAAAAAATGCGTAAAAAGAACGAACTTAGTGAGCATTTACGTTTACGAATTCAGTTCTTACACGAACAAGGCAACACACGGACAGAAATAGCCAAAAGTATTAAACATTCGCGTTGTGCGGTGCAATCTGCCTTGAAACGTTACGCGGATACTGATTCACATGCGAACCGAACAAGAACAGGTAGAAAACAGATAACTTCGGACCGTGAGGATCGAAATTTAATTCGAGAGTCATTTAAAAATCGAAAGAAAACTTCCTCCGAGCTCGCTGCCAGTTCACCCGAGATAATCGAGAGACCGATCAGTGCCAGAACGACCAGAAGAAGACTTAATGAAGCTGGCTTGAAAGGCTGTAAAGCAAGAAAGAAGCTTTGGCTTTCAGAGAAAAAATAAAAAGTCTCAGTTGGAATGGACTATAAAGTACCAACACTTTACAGAGAAGGATTGGGCAAATGTTGTGTGGCCCGACGAATCAAATTTTGAGGTAATATTGGCCTTATATCACTTGTAATTTTGAATTCGTTTGCATCTTCTACACTTCGCCAGTAAAAAGTGATACGGTGTGTTTAAAATCTACGTTTTTTTAATTAATAGTAAGGTATTTGGAACTCCTGGTGTAGTTTACGTGAGGCGGAGAATCGCTGAAGAATACCTTCCGGAATGCGGGTACCAACAGTGAAACACGGGGCAGGCAGTGTAATGATCTGGGGTTGTATGACGCCAGTGTAGGCGAAATGTTTGTTTGTGAAGCTCGAATGAACTCCCATACTTACATAAACTTTTTGGAAACGACATTGCGGCAATCATTTTCCAAGATGGAAGAAATGCTGTATCAACAAGATAATGCACCCTGCCACAAATCTGCAGTTACCATGAAGTGGTTTTAAGAAAACAATATTAACTTCCTGGATTGGCCTGCACAAACCCCAGACCTAAATCCCATAGAACATTTGTGGGGGATTTTAAAGCGTAACATTAGAAAGCATCCAACTACATCTAAAGCAATTGAAAAAAAAACGTGTTATTGAAAGAATGGAATAATATTATCGCAGAGGAATGTCACAAACTTATAAATACTCTGTCGAAAAGAATAGTTGCAGTGATTAATGCTAGAGGTGGCCCAACAAAATACTAAATACTTTAATAAATTGTTATTATTTTGTACCTAGGAAATTTTAGTTTAATTCACTCCAACAGATTTTCATGATATAGGAATTAATGTAAGGTGCCTAATAGTTTTGGCCAAGGCTGTACAGTGTCTGTAATAATTTTTAGGCCAGTCAGTCAAAACAAAAGGCGCTTTCCAGATTAGCGTGGGAGTAGCTCTGAGCTGTTCTGGAGGAACTTAGAAGCTATTCCAATGTAGCTTAGAGCTACTCCGACGCTAACCTGGAAAACGCCTAAAATTAAAACTACTGCTCTGTACTATATTGTAACTAATTAAATAGTGAAGTTACTGTAGCCTTACACATATCCTGAACAGAAGTATTGTAATGGTATTTTCACTTTTCACTGACTGGATTAAAATTTAATTTAAAAATTTTGTTGCTAGTCGATTTTGATTGCAGTGCATTCCTCGAGCATCCTCTGTACAGCTGCTTCGGCCTTATTTGAGGCCTCGACAGCAGAAGCGTAGCTCTAGAATTCCACTACAAACCAAACTCGAGCTACGCTATTTGGCTCGAGTTTGGTTTGTAGTGGAATACTTGAGCTATGCTTCTGCTGTCGAAGCCCCAAATAGGGCAATTTGACAATCCTCATACAATGTTAGATCAAAAAGCGATTGCAAGATGTCGCGCCTTACACCTTTCATTACAAATTATAATAAAATGATTGATTTTTGGTTTGTTTTCAGGTACTAGTATTGGTTTTAAAAATATTGCGGGCAAGATAGCGAATGAACTGAAGCTGTGACTGCCTGTCAGCGGGCCCGATGTCTCCACCGAGCCGGCGTAATAAAAATAAAAAAAAGACAGGGACGGCAGTGTAGCGATTTCACACTCAGTGCTTTCAGATTGGTACTATCATAAATGGTATTACATTCATTTCATAAACGGGTACAAACTGTTATATGTCATGCAATTACGTTGTCTACTTGTAAGATTTCAATAATTTTTAGATTGCTTTTGAAAGGTGGTAATCTGAAAATATTATATAGGATGAACAAATTTGTATTTCTCTCTTAGCTACTTGAAATTAATTTTATTTTTAGATTATTATTAATTAACACGTTCAGTAAATAACCCTTGGAAACTGTATCCCATCATGTCGGTCGGTAATTTTATGGAAGTATTAGCGCTAATTTAATTACGTTTTTAGTGTAGCAGTTTTAAACGGTTTGAAAAAGCAATTTTCATTTCCTCTTCTTCAGAATGTATAATATTTCATATGTAAATGTGTAATCGACTGCAAACTATTAAAAAAAGAGTAGGAAATCTCTACACTTAAAAATTAAAAACACACTCTGAGATCTCCTTAATTAAACAATAAAGGATCCCGCTGTTTTTTTAATTCCTTTAAAAAAATAAAACTTGAATATTCGAAGTGCAGTGTCTTCTTTTTGATATTTCTTTCTCCAGTAGGCGGTACTGTGTTAAGATGGGTCCACACTTACAATTGTACAAAAAAAAAACCTTTTTTATATGACGATGTATAACAAACACACATCCACTAATTTTTCTTGCTGCTGTGAAAAGTGTGAACCCCAAAAGTTTATTGTGTACGTATTTATTTACTTTCGACACACCACTTCCAAATAATTTAAAACTCACACGGTTTGTGAAATTTCTTCCGGATATTGTGGGTTATTGTTTAATCCCCCTCGTGCACATCAACTTATAATTCAATTCACAGTAAACTCGAAGAAATTTCATTCTTGGATACTGGCTGTGAAAACCAACGAACATATACAGTCCGTTTGCATTATACTTGGCAAATGAGATGGAAACTTTTTTTAAGGGGAAAAAGAAATCAAGACCACTACTTCTAGTCAGTAGTTTAAATTTGCAATAATTTGTATGATTTATATCCTTTGTCCAGCTATAATGCAACAGACTATATAAAGTGTTCACCCTATGAAATCTGCATGTCTTTAAAATTACATAGTGTAACCTGGATTTTAAGTGCTTTTTAAACAGTAAGAGATAGAGATCATTGATTTAATTAAATATTTTGGTATTGCTTTATCCTTTCATTACTGCAGTAATTCAGGTGAATATTTTGAGTAATTGTAAAGCTTAATAAGTTTAATAAAAGAAAAGCAAATATCTTGCTGTTTAAAGAGTATTTCAATAATAATAATAATAAAACTTGTGGTGACTCTGTTATCATCACGTGACCTTCATAAACATGTGCCCCATTTTTTTTTCCTAATTATTTATTAATTTGATAGTCTATATGCCAACGATTTCAAATGTGTTTTCAGTTTATGATCTGATCAAGTATGATGAGTTTTGATGAAATTATTTATCTTGAGCGTTTCTATTATTTATTAAATTTTTTTTTAAATATTGTGTTTGTGAATAAGGCTGTAAAATGTGTTTTTTTTATCTTTAGTTATTTTTAATCGTTATATCTGATGACACATTTCAAATCATCGGCAGAACTTGTTTGTTTAAGATTTATTCGAAGTTTATTCATAATTCTGACAAAAAAAGAGTAGGTAGTGGTACGCTGTATATATTCAAAGCAATAATCAGTGAACGTAAATTGTGTGACTGTTAATTTCTTCCATGGTTTTGGCTAATTTATTAAACATCGGCGAATATTTCTTGCAGGGCTGTCCCCCCTTCACCCCCCATAAGCGAGTGTATCAGTAAAAGGGCAGATATTCTTCTGTATAAATAAAATCAGTTTGTTTTCATCGAGTGTAAACGTTAGGCGAGAGATACAGCTTCGGAACTTCTCTGACGTTTGTGTATTGCGTTGAAAACAAACTGTGCATTTAAAAGGCAGAACAAGTCACAAGAATTAAAATAAAGTACGTTTTTGTAGTGTGATTGCCTTTAGAGTAAATTCCATCACAACTTATTAATTCGTTTTGCAAAATTAACGTTAATCTCAGGTTTTTAAATATTTTTATTTTGTATCTGAATCAGTAATAATAAAGCCATAAAGCCTTGATCACTCTTCCCATTTGATTGGGTGGCATTCTAAGTACAAAAAGCACCACATTATTTTTCTAATCCAATACAAAAAGGCTTTCGTTACTCGTGTTATTAAAGAAATTAGTAAATGCTTGTTCTGCCAGGTGTTTAGAAATCGTAGATTATAGAGACAACAATTTTTTAGATGTGTAGGGGCCTGTTCATATAAGTGATTTAATACCGCTTGCACTATTTCGATGAACCAAGATGTGTTTTATATAGTAAAGCTCAGCCTGAAATACCTAATTAATTATTATCGAACATAGAGCGTGGCAAAACTCTGCTTGAAAACAGAATTCACGACGTCAGAGTTAAGACTGAGGATATCATACACTGACACTTTTTTTTTTCTTGAAGTAATTATTATGGTTATTATTATTACGATGATAAAGCTTCTGGTCTACATTTAAACACACACACTCACACACAACACACTGTGTATATATATAAATATAAATAATATTTATTCAGCGAGTATATTATGCATACACTGCGAACTTAATTTACTTTTATGTACTGTTTCATAGATGTATAACCATTTCGTGCTTATTTTAAATCCCCCCCTCCCCCCACAGTCGCAGTGTACGTAATAGTTAATGAGTGCGGTTTCATTTTTTTCTTTTTTTTTTGTATATTCTGTCTCCATCCAAGTCCACCATTAAACACCAGTACGTTTTAAATAAAACATGTAATTATAAATTTGACAATTTAGGGTACAAACATCTAATGCTTTTTTTTTTGATGTATATAAAAATGTATGAATGAAGTGTGGCGATATATGCGTGTAAAAATTTTATTGTTTTTAGTATTATCCAATAATAAAGCACTGCATTCACACTTACTACGGATACTTCGAGATACTAATTCAATGTAAATACTGCTTAGTTTAATAATAATATTTCGCCGCCTCGATTTTCTCAAACTTCTTCGTGTTATTAAAGAAAATAAATAAATAAAAAACCGTTTGCTTTCAGTTAAGTAGCCGCTGTTCACTTTGTTCATCTTCTATGAAGATAAATGCGGAAGTTTGTAGGAGAATCTTCGCCGCTTCATCGCGTTAGTAACTGTGAATGCAGACTAGGTGATAAATGACTTATTCAGTTGTAAGATCTGTTCATCAGTGTACTTAGATTTCTACCGATCAATAATAATATCCTCACTATAAACTCCATTTTATCATTGGCGGCCGGTTGATTTTTTTTATATTGTATTTTTTCTTCTTCCCTCCCAATAAATTAGAGTTGCGTTTGATCACACGCCACATGATAAACTGGAACTCAACGGATTTACTATGATATACCTAGTATCACATTAGAGTGACAGCTTAGATTGTATCGCTGTAAAAAGCAGTGTTGCTTTCAATAAATTTAAAAAAAAATACTTTCACAGGGGATGGGCACTTTATGTTAGTTAAGCTACTGATCATTTATAATAAAAGAAAAGCGAACTCGTTTTGTTTTATTTTCACAAGACCAGAATGTGTAGTTGTGCAAAATGTAATGTTGCAGAATTCGATAAATACATTTTAAGTTTCTTTTGACAACTGATTTTTTCTCCAAAACCAGTTAAACAAAAAAAAATTGTCAATATAAATATAAAATAAAATAATTTCTGGGGTTTTGTGTTTCTTTAACACTCTCTTATTAAAGAGCCTTTTTCAAAACGACTTCGCCTTTTTCGTTTATATTTTAATGACTATATTTTTATGACGAATTTTAATGGATTTGCAGAGTTCTCGCTTAAGAACCTTGTCCTACATAAAGAAAATTTTTAGAGAAATAAACGTGGCTAGGTTTACAGGTTTCTTTACATTTTCAAATTCAAAATTTATTAAATCACAGTTATACAGAAATTTTAAGTCATAAATGCGCCGCAAGATGTCGCGACCTGAACTGTCAGGTGTTTTCAAATTCCCTTTTTATACAAGTTTATTCAGATGAAGTAAGAAATGTGACACGAAAAGGGGTGTTAATTTTTCAAAATAATAAAAGAAGCAGTTGTAAGCTTAGCGAACGAATTAAATGTTAACACAGGTTTAATGTTAACTTGAAGTTAAAATATCCGCTCTCTGGTAATAGCTGGGTCGCGTTCATAAACTGTACTATCGGGTGCATCTTGGGCGTGTAATCGCTTCTTTCTCACTACTGATTTTTAATATATTTTGCGCCTCGCTCATTTGTTTCAAGAAGTATTGCGTTCTCATCACTTTCATGACATTGGGCGAACTTCTCGCATCCTATTTAAAAAGTTGTATGTGAAAAGTTCGTCCGTCGTCATGTAAATAATGTAAACGTAAGACTTCTTGAAATATATGTGCAAGCAAAATATGTTAACAATCATGAGTGAGAAAGATGCGATCACATGCCTAAGATGCAACCAAAGGTACAGTTTATGAACGCACCCCAACTATTACCAGAGAGCGAATATTTTAATGCGTTTCGATTTTAAGGTGTTTACAAAACTAATTTTCGCGTACGTAATTTCCACTTTGACTTTTATTCCTCCCCGAATTTCCAATCAGAATATAGAATATATCATCCGTCATAAAAATATGTCATGTCATTAAAATAAATGAAGAAGGCGTTACCGCTTTGAAACAATTGAGGTTTTTATTTTAAATGACAACCGAGTTTATCTAAAAATAGAAAGAATATCGTAATCTGTTACGTTTTAAAGTCTTCCCGCCAATTTCTGTAACGGAATCTCTGCAGATGGCAACATAGCGAGCCGAAGCGTACTTTTCGTGCAATCTTACAACCCTGTGCTTCCCCGAGGAAGTACGTTTTTCAAATTTTTAATTCTTATTGGCTCTCTATTTGGCGTCGAAATTATCTGATTGGTCATAGTCAACAAGACCGGATGTGAAGGCCATTGTTCGGCGTTAGACGGTCACTCGCGCTTTGGGTCTTTTCATGTTAACACGTATAACGTTTAATCTCGAGAATTGTGCAACTTTCTTTGCAAATTCATAAATAACAGTGTTACTGGAATTTTAAATAAACCCTCGCGAACTTGTGAAACACTTGTTGGTGTTTGTTCAAACGGCTGTGCAATTTCTGCAGGTAATTCGCTTTGTTCTGTTTGATAAAATGGCGGCCTGTTTAACGTCCGATCTTGTTGCTTCTTCTAGAGTCGTTTTAGTCCCGGATTTTAAAATCCGATATCAGCAGTTGTCTTGACGTCCAGCTTAATCTAGCAGCATTGAAAGTCCGATTATCGTGGGAACTTCGAGCTCCTTTGTTCATCGATGATGACGCAATAGCGTGGATGATGACGCAATAGCATTCGGGACTTCACCTCGGCGCAAGCGAGCAAGTGCGCGCCATCTTGACGATAGCGGACGAGTCAACACTAGCTGACAGCTGATTACCGTATCGTACCTTTGTTTTTTTTTCTGACTGATTTCGTAATAACACTTGATTATCGAGGCATTTGAGCGCCTATTTAAAATTAGAGTTTGTTTATTGTTGCCAATGGCTTTCCGAGTGTAAGATCAGATCTGATTAATCGTAGTTGTCAATTTATCTAACGTTTATTTTGGTGTTTATTTATTTTCTTTTTTTTGTTTGTTTAATTTAATCATTCTATTTAACACCAATTAAAGGGTGTGTTATCATATGCGTGTTTTGTTATTACACCTTACCTTGAATGCAACAAAAGAATCTCCTGGGGAACAATAATAGTAACTTACGGCGTACACCGAGAAGTCTTGGGACCGACTTTAAGGTGGAAGCAGCAATTGGGGGTTTAGTCCCTGGCGCCCGTTTTAATAAAGTTTTTGAACCTCCCCGTCACACTGAGCTAGTTTTGGGATAAACAGTTGCTGTGTTGCAACGCTTACTTATCACCAAGTGCTAAAATTTCTTGCAGGAGAATTAATTTTAATTTTAACATTTTGGGGGTTACAAATCTTTTGCCAATAATGCTTTATAAGGAACCTTATAAAACATCTAACTGGGAATTGTTATTGGCTGATTGCATATAGCGGTTGGCTACAAATCTGAAGGCCTCGGGTTCAAATCCCTCACAGATTTTATGCGTAAAAAATAAAATGTTATTAATTTTTCATAATCGATAACCAAATTCATTATAAAAGAAATCTATTTTATAGATTTTTCCGTCATTTTAATGCCTATGACGTCAAACCTCTCATACAAACTTCATACCGAAGAAGGTATAAAGCTAAGGGAAGCACGAGGGCTGGTGGGTGGGGGAGGTTGGGGGGGCTACAAAAATACATCGATCACCATTTCAAATTCAAATATTGATATAAAGTTTCAGTTTGACATTCTTCAATAATTGTGTGAGGGGGAGGGAAGTACCCCCGGGGAAAGATATCCCTTTGGAAAAATAAAATTATTTAATTTCTTAAAAATGATAATTCATATTTACGCGCAAGTGCAACTTACAGATTTCTGTAAATTTTTACAGAGACCTGTAGCATGTTTTGGCCACTGACTAATAGATGTCGCTAGTAGGTATTTCGATTATTTTTAAATTACATTTTGAAATATATTTTTACTAGAAAATCGAGAAAATGAATATTTTTTAATGCCGTGTCACTACAAGTCCTAACCATAGTATCTGACTATGTAACTTGGCCTCGAATCAGTTAATTCTAGACTACATAAACACCCCCCCAGAGAGGCGAGGGTGCTGGCCTCTAATTTCTATAATTTTTTTAAAGAATCGTTAAATCTGCCATATGTTGACAATTTTCTCGAGATATAACATCACAGGTTCTTTTAATTCCGATTTTTAAATAATTATTTGACTAAATTACAAATTTATATTCTGATCAATGATTCTATAAAATTAGAAAACTCATTGTTTTAATTATGACTATGTAAAAATAAACATATTTAATAGCGTTTTCGATTGACTGCTCTAGAGCGGTCTCGGAGTATTCTCATCTATTTTAACCTCGTGTTATAATAAGGGACGGAAATATTCTGAGAGTGCTCTAGAGCAGTTAGTCGAAAACGCTATAAGTTTCTTAAGAAAACTGTCAATTTGCAAAGTTGAATTTTTAAAAATCATAATTTGCACAAATAAAAAAGAAAATAAAACGAATTATATTTTAAATATATTTTCAATCAGAACTTAAAGCTAAGCGAAAAGTGAAAAGAATCTCATCTACTTTAATTTACAACAATACATAAGAACACTTTTATTGTCTAAATTATTTCACCTTTTTGACCCTTAGGAAACCTTTCAATGTTCCGTACAGATTTTTCAAAACTACTCTTTTTAATAATAAAATTCTGTTTACCACCTATATAAATAGTCGAGTAATAAATATTAAACATTCACACTTTAAACAGTCATATATGTATATATTTTTTTTAATTAAACGCTAATATTGACATTCTCAAAAATCTTACCTATCACTAAATCGTAAAGTCTACAGCACTACAATTTTCATAATTGTAAAATTTTATAAGATTTCAATATCTGAGTGTATGAATGAGTTTTACGCACTTCCATTTTTTAGCTACACGTTAAAATTATACAAAGCAATACATATTACATTACATAATACTGTCTAGGCAAGCAGAAAATTGAGTATTCTGTAATAACTTGACTCTTGTTTCACGTAAACAAAAGTAGCCTAACTTTGGAGACTTGTTTTGTCGAAAGCCTACAATGTTAGGTCGTTTTGAGGCGGTTTACAATTTCTCCTGGCTCACCCTGTATATGATTTTATGAATAAAAGGTTTATTTTTGATTTTTCTTTCGAGTATTAGGGATTTATGCTTAATTAGGACACTTAACGTAGCAAAGGTATTTGAGGGAAACTTCTCTGTTGCTTAGACATTTAGAAAAAATATAAACTTGATTAATTAAATACACAATAATGCTTTTAAACTTAAATGTAAAACCGTTTCTGTAGAGCACAAAATGTTTACTTTTTTCTGTGACCAATTAAGCACGTCCAACAGCATAGTTTCTTCTTACTTGGAAAACTCAATGATATGTATAGTTTAGTAGTTTGCCTATAAATTGATTTAAATTAAATTTTCGACATTAACAATTCCGCACAATGCAAATTGGATTTCTGGGCGATTGATGAAAGCAATGTCAACCAGAAAATACTGTTTTACATCACTGATTACATGTAGAAATAATTTTATAGCAAAATTTGCTAAATTTTCTATACAATGCAAATTGCAAACTGTATTTTTTTTTAATTTCGAAAATTTAAATACGACAAAAGATATGTATGTTATGTTATAATGTATAGTTAACTATTTTTTCATGCTTTAATTTTTGATGAAGTATTGAATGATGTACCTATTATAAATTATCTGACTTGATTTAATACTTTCGTTTTCCTTTTTTCAGTTTGTTTTTTGAATTTAACAGCCTGAACGAATTCATTTCAACAGGAGACGTTAACAATGATAAAACATAATTAATTATTCCATGGTGTTATATTGCACCTTTTTAATTTTGAAATATCGAAAAATTCCGTAGCCAGTCACAGTCATTAGCACTGCAATCGCAAGGGTGGATCCGACGGCGATCGGGGCAGTTTCATCCCTGAAACCCAAGTGGGCATTGCACTTAAACGGCGGTCCAAAATTCGAACCCTTAAACATGAAGGGCTGGAGTTGAAATGCCCTCAGGAAAAGTGTACCGCGGAGAGCTGTTGGAGAGCTTTCCGGTTTGGGAGGGACCAGTTGGACGACGGATTCTTCACAGGTGTACGATTTTCCGACGGGCGTTTTAAATAACGTGTGGTCATGTACTAATTTGAAGGTATCACCTGAAACTATAAAGTAAAATTTATCAGTAAAAAATCATAACAATATTAAATTTATGAAATAATTTATTATCAAACTAAAGCTATAACAAAATAAAAGGGGCCACACAAAGACATTGTGACGAAGACGGCCTTAATTTTAATTAATGAAAACAAAGGTGTAGTTATGAGCAAAAAAAAAAAGGTTGTCGTTGTTGTTCCTTCACACAGTGATGTGTCAACCGTTGTATTGTAAGCTTTATACAGGATGGGCCAAACTCGACACTTTTAATAGGAAGCTCCTATTTTTAGACGAGTTAGACAAAAACGGACCTCGGTCCCTGGAGCTCGATTTTTAAGACTAAATTAATGGTGAAGACCGCGTTTCGATATCTTGTACCGTTTAGGAGCTACAGCTAACTTTCTTGTTTATGAAAATTTTTCATTTCTGTAAAGACTGCTTTAAGACACTTTTTCATGCAGAATTTATTGCTCCAAGTTATTATTTTCCAAAGTGCTCAATATTTGAGATATTAGCTATAATTTTGATTTTTTATATGGAACACCCTATATATTTTTACATTTCTGAAAAGAGCATAAAATTCTATTTACAAAAATATAAAACACTTGATATTTTATTCAAAAGATTTTTGAGTTTTCATGTTTTAATTACAATTTTGACGGTTATTGCAGCATTCAAGTAGGCTGTGGATGATGATGATAGCTAAATATTTTTTGAAGATTCAATGAGCCATGAAGAAATATTACTTTACATTTAATAAATATAACGAAGTTATAATGAATGTAATGTAATCGAAATTGCACAAAAATTACATCAAAAATTACAATCAAATTCTCGGCCATTTTATACTAAACGTAAACGATATGGTTTTGTTATGGTTTGAGCTGACATCACCAATTCAAGGACTGGTAGTGATGCATTTTTCTTATTCAATAAGGTCAGAATCTTTGTTTCTTTAAAATTCGTATTGCAGAAGTTCTTGCTAAGATATTTGCTGCAACTGGCGTCGGTCATTTTCAATTTCTCCCAAAACTATGATCTCTAATTCTTTATTTCCGTTTTGAGATTCATAATTTTTAGTTTTTATCAGTTTAATAAACAACTAAAAATTTATTAAATTGTTTTTAAATCTCAATATATCTCTGAAGGATTGTCATCTCTCAGGACACTACTCATGGTAAAGATTAATCGCTGTTTCTGAATTTTCGCCAATTTCTATAAAACACTTTAACATTTAATATTAGTAAAGAAGACAGTGGTTTAGAAATAATAAATCAAAAAAGTAAATATAAATCAAAAAAATTTATATCCTTAAATATAAATCAAAATAGATTGTGTCCGTAGATACGTATTTCGGCAGCTACGCTGTCGTCTTCAGTACACACAACTTACAAGTTAAAGGCACTTCATGAAGTCTTGAGTTGGTATAAATATTATAACATGTCGTATTTCTCGTAGTTTTCGTACAAATTTAATTATCTCCTTAAGTCTATTTTATAGATATAGTAAAATTCAAGAGAAATTCAAGTACTGTAAGAGATTGTGTCAAATTTTGACAGCGGTCTACCAGGAAGTTACAAAAACTTAAATCGCTTAGTTATCGTCATCAATAGCCTACCTTCAATGCTGTAAAAACAATTAAATTTTTGATTAAAATTTTGAAACTCTATATTTCACAAACTGTTTGAATAAAATATCAAGTGTTTTATATTTATACGAATGAAGTTTTATACTCCTTTCAAAAACTTAAAAATATATAGGATGTTCCATATAAAAAATCAAAGTTCTTGCTAATATCTCAAATATTGAGCAGTTTAGAAAAAATATTTTGGAGCAATGAATTCTGCATGAAAAAGTGCCTTAAAAAAGTTTTTACAGAAATCAAAAATTTTCATAAACAAAAAAGTTATGAAGGTTTTTCAAAATCGTACAATTTTGAAAAACGCCCTGTAGCTCCTAAACGGTACAAGATATCGAAACGCGGTCTTCACCATTAATTTTGTCTTCAAAATCGAGCTCCAGGGACCGAGGTCAGTTTTTGTCTAACTCATCTAAAAGTAGGAGTTTCCTATTAAAAGTGTCGAATTTGGCCCGCCCTGTACAACAACATGTGACATACATAAATTGATTAAAATTTAATAACTGTAGAAGAAGACAGGAAGAAATCTTTAATTCGTGATAATTCGATTATATTTTTGCAAATACTGATGGCCAATTTTTTTTGCTCGTGACTGTACATATACACTGGTTTCTTACTTTGTGACTTCACGTTGTGATATTGCGGAAGCGTCTTGCTGACCGTTAATTCTAATCTATCAATATACCATCCTTCTCCACCGGGCGTCTGCAACAAGGGAGAGTTTCAAAAAAAGCAAGAAACTTGACTATCTACTTCTCTGAGCTACTTAGATCTAAGAAAAATGTATGCAGTGTGGAAAGAGACGTTTTCAAATGCATTAGAAGTTGGTGAAAGTAGGTTCCATTTGGGGGTACAGACAATGGGTTCGGCATTACCCTCGGTGCACACTCTGAGCAGAAGTGTGAGAGAGAGCAAATGCAGTTCAGTGCAGGTAAGAGTGACAAAAAAACACTCCGAGCGTAATGCCGAACAAATTGAGAGACATTTCAAATACAAACTTCTAATGATTGAGAAAAGTTTGAATTTAGCGCCGTATTTAGTGTATTTCAGTGTTGCCAACTCTATAATTATTGTAAAAAAATTATAATTTTTCTCTTTGCCGAAAGGAGAACAACAAAGAAAAAGACCAAAAACAAAAGACGATCGACCATATGCACGTGAAAGAGAAGGTAACAAGAAGAAGAAAAAGAAAACAAAAGACGATTCACTGGATGCATATGAAAGAAAAGAGAATTTTCGATTTTCGTTACTTGAGAGAATAAAAGACGAATAAAAATCGATTGTCATTTATTTTCTCTAATTTTATTTTTGCCAAAAAAATGCCAAACATTACGTCCTCGTAAAGTATTATTTTTTAAGGGGTTCTATTGATTTGTTGTTTCAAAAGTGAAAACAAACGACGATCGATTTCACAGCGAATTTCGACTTTTCTTGCTGCCGAAAGGAAAACGTAGATAAAAAAAAACTAACTTTACTTTAGTCGATCGTCTTTTGTTTTTTTGTGAATAGTTTTTTTTTTAATTTTATTGAGTATACATATATCGACCTTTAAATATTAGACAATTTTTAAAACAATTTTTTCTCGTTATATTTTTTGTGATTTCTTTTGATTTCCAATTTTGATGTTGCGTCGATCGTCTTTTGTTTCTTTTCTATTTTTTATCGTGATGAATGGATTTGTTTGCTTTTGTTTTAAATTCTTCGAATGGAAGCAGCTTACTGATAAGTTTAAAATTTTGAAATTTTTTTCTAACTGTTGATAATTTCGAACTTCGGTTAATTGGTCATCTACTATTTCCTTTTTTTTGTCTTTGGTTTTTTTTTTTGTAATCGATGAAACGAAATTTTTTATTTGATTTTAAATCCTTCGGCTACGAACTTTTTTGTTGTTACTGCCCCTGATGTTTCGTCGATCGTCTTTTGTGTTGTTTCTATTTTTTATCGTGATAATTGGATTTTCTTATTTTATTTCAAATTTTTCGACCAGAAACAGCTTTTTGACAAGTTTAAAATTTTGAAATTGATAATTGATAATTCCAAAGTAATATTTAATTGGCCTTCGTTTTTTTCTTTTATCTTTGTTTTTTGTATTCGACGAAACGAAATCTTTGATTTGATTTTTAAATTCTTCTTTTCTGTTAAGTTTTCCTCGTTTCAAATTTCGTTATATATATTTTATATTTTATTCGATCTTCTTTTGTTTTTTTTTCCCTCTTTTATTTATTTAATTTTTTTACTTAGAATTTATTTAGAATTAACGTATCGAGCAGAAATATTTTAATTTTCAAACAATTTTCTTTCGTTGGATTTCGTGTGACTTCTTTCCTTTCAAATTTTAATGTTTTAGCTAGTGCCCGATTGTCTTTTGTTTTAATTTTTTTTTTGTGGTGAATGGATTTTTTTGCTTCATTTTATTTTTTGTTTGATTTTAAAGTTTACGTTTGTCTTTCAAGCAGGTTTTTCTTTTTTGTTAAGTTTTAAGTTTTGATATTTTTTGCAACTGCTATAACAACTTCGATCTAGTCGATCGTCTTTTGTTCGCCTTGAAATTTTGTTTTCTATGTGTCATCGTTATTAACCTCGCCGTGGTTTTGGTATATAAATATAAGACTTCTAATACTTATAATTTTGTATAAATTCGTAATTACCAAGGCTTTTATCGTTAAAACAAAAAAAGAGACAGATAATAATTTTTGTATGATTTACGTTAGGGATGGACGATACATCAATGTTCATACAACATCGATTGTTTTACCATCATCTATATATATATATATCTATATATCTATATATTATATAGAATATCGACGTTACCAAGACATCGATCATCGAATCACTTCTGAATTCAGACTGATGTTTTAGAATATCTGTATCTAATGTCGTTTAAACATAATCTTTTTATCATATGCCGATTTGACGTTTCAATAAACATTAGGCGCTTTCCAATTACGAACTCTAAGCACCTGAACTGATCTGATCCAAGTTACACTTTAGAAATCGTAATGGGAACGCTAGCAAGCGTCAGTTGTGACGTATATGTCAAACTGACCATGTGCGCGCCACATGTATTCCCTTTCCCCACCCTTTGGTGCTCGAAACGCAAACGATATGACAGGTGCTCGAGGGGAAGAGGGAAATCAAAACTGATTAGATCAGGTGCACTCTCGCTCTTAGATTTGGAACGCTTCGGATCATCTCCGGACTAGTCCCGAGTAGCACAAACATGTAATTGGAAAGCGCCTATTAATTGTGATAATTATTAATATGACGGCGACTAATGTCACTTTTATTAAACATCAATAAAATCAAATTTCGCATGAAATGCGTAAAAATAGAATACACAGTTTCGTAGAAAAGTGTTCTTCAAACTCATATGGACTTTTAAATTATTCGCTCGTATTCGAACAAGTCAAACTCGTTTAAGTAAAGCTTCACTTTTCTAAACTCGTTGCGTAATATACTAGGTGCTTCCCAGGTTAGCATAGCAGTAACTCTAAGTTACTTGAGCTAACCTGGAAAGCACCTACTATTACTTTACTATTTTTGATACTGCATTTAAATTGAATTTCAGTTGTTACTACTCAATTTGATAATAAATTGTTTCTCTTTAAATTAATAAAATATCATGCATTTATATCTAGTTTCAACATTGATCTTCGATATTTTTTTAAACATTGATATGAACTTGTTAACATCCATGTCCCATCCCTAGTTTACGTATTTTTTCACAAAAACTTTTTCTTTAAATTGACAAATTCACACATTGAGAAAAGATTTCGCTTTTAAAACAGGTATTTGTTGACTTCATTTTGGTCTTTCACGGTGAGCAACTTTTTAAAATATTGTTATAAAGTTATTCTAATCGAGACACCATTGATAAAAAAATAATGAAGGAAGTGTGTTGCCAACTTGGTATCTAATTGTGTTTGGCGCCAAATTCAAACTATTTATTAGTTAGTTGCATCGTAACAATATTACAGTCGAGCTTAAATTTTTAGCTTTCATTTACCTTCGCGAAATTCCAGAATAAGGAATATCCATTCCAACTTAACGTCATGGTTGCAGAATTTTCGTAGACACAATTTGCCTCTATAGTCGGATTTTCAGGTAAATAAGTATCCCCTGTTTCATTACCGATATAAGACTTGAAATTTACCTAAAAAAAAAAAAAACAAAATCATTAATAACAAAGGCAAGAATAATGCAGCCTACGATTTTCCTTAATTAAAATTAGATCTACTACCTCGATAATTCCGTCGGTCTGTAGTAAAATACATGTGTCTCCGTTGCTCGTTTTCGCTCGGTATAACGCTACGCCTTCTGCTGGTGTTACTCGGTCGTTGGATGGTGTGACTAGAGATCCGATTGCCGGGGCTGGTGTAGAAGAACTGTATTTTGTATGTCTTGGTTTCAGAGTCGATTGGTTTAGGGTTACAGATGAAACGGAAGTCAAAATTGTACCTTAAAATTACAAATAATAAATATTATTTTAGAAACAGGAAAAGGACTTTTTCTGAAAATAATATTGTTCGTGCTTTTTGAAATGTGATATAAAAGTTCATAACTTTTATAGACAGCAAAAACGTAACGTAATATGTTTATAAGCACGTGGTTTAAGAAATGGGTCTGGTTGAACGGGACCAGCCTGTATATAAAATGGACCTTTGCGCAACGGAGATTTATTGTAAAAAATATATGTACATAAAACAACAAAACAATTTTCTTTATAAATATTAACTATGGTTTATATTAAGTAACGTAAATTATGAATAAATTTCTTTTAGTGTGTTAATAGTTGCAATCTTGGTTGCAATTAATAGTCAAAAATTTGTTCACTGTGAGCTGCTATTTTTTTGTATTTTGGTTCTTAAATGTTAAAAAAGTTTATAAATTTGATTTATTTTTTAATTTAAATTACCTACATAACAAAACAGAAGTTTTATATATTTAAATTCAAATGTCACTTTGTTATGTTTATAATTTGAGATGCAGTGTTGCCAACCGTACAATCTTGATTACACAAAGATCTTAAGATAGTACATAATTTTGTAACAATTCATTTCCAGAATTATTTTGTTTTTTTTATTGTATTTTATTTTATAATATATAATTCAAATTACAAAAATAACTTCCAAATTGATATTTGTTTGACAGTACCTGTTTTTGTTGTCATCTCAATAGTGTTGCCAATCATATAGTATAGAATGATCGCATTCTAGAGAAAAAATGATTGTTCATTAAAGATTGATGAAATCAGCAACCAAGAGATGACGCTTTTAATAAAGAAAGCAAAAGAGCTGTTATTAATGTCGTGCTTCTATTCAATATTATTATTAAGTTGGATGAAGTCTTTGCATAGACATAAACACACTACTCACACAAACTATTCAAGTTAATGTTTTTCACGGGTAAACAAATATCATTCGAATGTTTTCTTTATTATAGGATACTTCCCCTAGATGTCAGCCACTCCGTGATTTTCTTAAATCGTACAAATAAAATTTTTGTTCTAAACCAAAAAAAGAATTAGTTTTATATCACGATATGTATATGAATGCAATGGTGGTATAGAACTAATTCTCTTTTTGTTTAAAACAAAAATGTTATTTTATTTATAACTTTAGAATGCGATCTTTATATGCTGCATGGTTGGCAACACTTTTGAGATGCCGATAAAAGCAGGTAATGTCAAACAAATGTCAATTTGGAGGTTATTTTTGCAATTTGAAGTGCCTACGTACAGTCGCAATCATAATTCATGACACTTACAGAAAGCTTACAGAACATCGTACGTCGAATTCATCCAAATCTTAGTACTTCAAAGTGAATCCGAGAAGATTTTTTGCTTGGAAACCATAAATAAATTCTTCTTATTCTTATTTGGCTTCTTGCTGACGAGCCACTCTAACCAGTCACAGAGTAATGTAAGATCGCCTAAATCACAAGTAAAAGTACACGATGAGTCTTTCTGTAAAGGTTATTTGATGAATTATGATTGCGACTGTACATTGCCACCAACTTAAAAAAATAAAATTATTTCGGATGTTTTGATGAGTTACTTTATGAAACCCGAATGAGTTTCATAATATACTCATTAAAGCATTAAAACAGAAAACGTCCTACACATTTTATTGTTGCAACGCATTCAGACTGAATGATTCAAAATACCACGCGGTCATTTAAATTTATAATTAAAGTAGGTGGGATCGACTCACTTTGTAAATTAGAGGTTAACGTAAATATTTTGACGTTCAGGGTTCTCATGTCAATCATTTTAATTTAAAGGAAACGAAAACGCATTAGAAAATTATGAAGTTTTATTGACAATCATATCCAAATATTCAAAGTGTTTGCCAAACGAAGCTGTCAACAGATAGTGTTGCCAATGTAATTCAAAATTCATAGCATAGACTAATTATAAATTTAAATGGTCGCATGGTATTATAATAATTATTATTATTAAATGCGTCTTTTTTTTATTTGATATTCACAAAATTGGTTAAATCAAATTTTCATGAAATTCGGAATTAAGGTAAAAGCGAAAAGTTAAATAATAAATGGATTCTAAAACAAAAGGGGTACGAATTCAGTACGAGAACGAGAACAAAACTAAACAATAGGAGTAACAAGAGTCTTTGATTATTTCGTAATTCTCTTCGCTGCATAAAAGATAAAAAAAATGTGATTTGTGTTCCATAAAAAGAACATTACAAAAGTATTTAAAAAGAATATTGCATATTTTAAAACAAATTTTACGACGGAATCACCAAAAAAAAATTTTTTTTTAATGAAAAAAGTGGAAAAATTGACAATTCAACATTAACAAAAATTCTGAAGTATTCAGAACTTTTTTGTGAGAAAATGCATAAACAAAACACTATCGATTAAAAATTAAATGAAAAAGCAACAAACGAAAAGGTAAAGTGAAAACGCATAAACAAAAGACGATCGTTTCGCCGAAAACTACAGAAATGAAATTTAAAGAAATCTAAAACATATTGGAAAATTTTGCAAGGTAAACATTTTTAAATCAATCATGAAAGCATACAAGCAAAAATCACTTCACTGTGAAAGATTCTCAACGAACATGAAAAGAAAACGAAATCACAAATTTCTTGAAAATGAAAGGTAAAATGAAAACGCAGACAAAAGACGATCGTTTCGTAGAATCTTAGAAATTAAATTTAAAAAAAAATATTGGAAAATTCTGCAAGGTTTTTTAAATTAATAACGAAAACAAGACATTATAAAAAGAACACAAACAAAAATTATTTAAGCGTGAAGAATTCTCAATGAACAAAAAGAAGAGGAAATAAACTCATAAATGTCATGAAAACGAAAGGTACAGTGAAAACTCAGAAGCAAAAGACGATCGTTTCGCCGAATCATTGTAGAAATGAAATAAGAAACAAAAGGCACACATATTGGAAAACTCTGCAAGGTTTTAAAAGTAAATATTTTCAAAAGGAGGATGAAAACAAACTTCATAAGAAACAGACAAACGAAAATCACCGAAAGAGTCACGACAAACAAAAAGAAGACAAAATGAACTCACAAAAACAAAAGACGATCAATTCGTAGTTCATAAACGAAAAAGAAAAATTTGGTAGAATTCCGCTATCGCTATTACGACGGAATCAGGAAAAAAGTCAAAAATAAAAAGAAAAGTGAGAAATTGATTGTAGATTCAACACGTACAAAGGAATTCACAAAAATTCAGTTTTGTTTTTGCATAAAAGTATTGTAAGAAACAAAACACTATCGATTAAAAGTTGAGGCAACAATCAAAGCGACAAACATTTCTCGAAAACAAAGAGTAAAGTGCAAACGCGAAATGAAAAGCCGATCGTTCCTCCGAATCGTTACAGAGTAACGAAATTACAAAAAAGAAGACTAAATCATATGTGAAAATTCTGCGGAGTTGGGTTGGGTTGGGTTTCAAAAGTGAATTTTAAAATGTACGATGAAAACAAAACACAATAAAAAACACACAAACGAAAATTACTAATTGTGAAAAGTTCTCGACAAAAGAAGAAGAATCAATGATGAAATCACGAAAACAAAAGACAATCAATTGAATTGCGATCACTTTTCGACACAACAACATTGCATCAGAAATGATAATTTGCAGCCAGTTTGCTACTTAATAAATCATTCCATGCAAGGCGGCCAAGCGTGCTGTCAAAACATACTGAAAGTTTTAAAAAATTTATTGCGAGTTGGTTTTGATTGTAGTGGATTCCTCGAGCTCCTCTCTACAGCTGTTTCGACCCTATTTGTGGCCACGTCAGCAGAAGCGTTTGCAAACCAAACCGACCGGTTCCAGGTTATTCGCAATTGCGATGTAATAGTAATGAATAGCTTGAATCGCGACGTCCTCGAGCTACGCTTCTGCTGATGAGGTCTCAAATAGGGCCGAAACAGCTGTACAGAAGATGCTCAAGGAATCCACTGTAATCAAAACCGATTTGCAATGAACGATCAATCGATAGATCATAAAGAAATGAATTGGTAAAAATTTGAACTGAAATTAAAGCGATTAGGAATTCATTTTAGAAAAACATGGCGAAAATAAAAAAGTAGTAAGACTTTTTTCCAAGACAGGGAAAATGAAAATGTCAAAACAGAAAAGACGATCGTTTCGTAGATTTAATGAAAGAAATGAAACAATGAAAATATGTTTGCTATTGATAACTAAAGCACGGATTTAGGTGCATTTTTAGGTCATCATTCCACAACGCCTACGTTCGATCTTAAAATGCACCTAAATCCGTGTCATATTGATAATTAATTTGATTAATTTTTTATTCAATCAGATTGCTCAAAAATTTTTTGTAGGATAAGAGTCTATAATATAATTGACGCCAAAATCCTAGGGAATTTTTTTTAGAAAAATGCTATGATGTAAACAACAAAAACAAACTTAATCAGTTAACAAAACAAACAAAAATAAAACCAAAACGCAAAAACAAAAGACGGTTTTTAATTTTTCGTTTCCGTTTGAACTGTAATTGGTTTTTATTTTATTTTTATTCGATTGTTTTACGCCTCTGCTTTAAGTATCTAAAAGTCAAAAGATAATGAGTTGGAACTTTTGCAAAAATTCCTAATTCTCATTCAATTCACGTTTTTCTTTTTTTTTTTTTTTTTGGTAAATACAATTAGCGATGTTTACTTTACTTTACGTTATTGGCAACCGTACCTACCTACCAATTAGGTGTGGTTTTATGGGATGTGTAAAGAAGGGACAAACTAATTAGGGTAAAAAGTGTCACGCAGATGCCATACTTTATTAATCAACGACAAATTACGCGAATTAAGTAAATCTAACGCTGTAATATTATCTTTTTTTAAACAATTAAATTAACATATTTAAGAAAAATTGTTTAAAAAACGACGGGCTAAAAAATTCATCAATACTTTACCGATTCTTTTTTAAACATTGCAAGCCTTTAATCGTTTCAGTAGTAATAGAATTTTTTTTGACAAACTCGAGTATCTGCAGTGATATTTTTCCTTACACTGCTGATAAGACTATCTTTTTAGTTCATTAGTTCATACATGAGAGACGCAGTTAATTTCTCCAAATAAGAAAGAAATGACGTAACTCTAAAATTATTAAAAACAAAAACAATGCAAAGGATTCATAATTCATTTTAATGCTTCTATTAATGAGATTTCGATTAGGTCTAAACCCACCCCCTACGCCAGGTATTAATGGACGCGTAGGTGGTTTTTCTCGACCTAATTTTGATATATAGCCCACATGTATGTACACATATATGTAAACTATTGATTTGTAAATAGTAAATACATAAATTGTTTTTATTTAAGGAGAAGAACTGGTGCAGAAAATGTGAGAGACTTACAAATAATAAACCATCTCAGGTTTGCCACCGTTTGTTTTCCGAACATAATTAACACAATGTTTAACACACAGGCAGGTCTTCTCAAGTAAAACTAGTTTAAGACCATTGTGGCAAGATTCATACAATCTGTACGCAGTAGCATCAATGTTTATCAATAAAATTGCGCTTGCGTGCCTGCACAAAACGTGGGTGAGTTTTCATACATTTCCTTAAAGCTTCGGATGCCCCATCATTTTTTACATGTATCTAATTCGGAAAGTCTGTGTTTACGTCAGAAAAACAATAATCTAAAATTTCGCAACGTTTATGTGTTCACAAAGTCTTCTGATTAGTTACGAAAGTTAGTTGGCGGCTATCAAAATGATTTTCTCGAAACTGAACCATAATTTTCGTTCACGATCCTTTTAGATTCAGAGTATCACTAAAAAATATATTTGTCAGAAAATTGATTGGCGTTAATTTTTAATTTTATGGTTATATTTTTGAAAACTACCACTGCCAATGTTGCGAGTTCGACTGAAGCAAGACTGAAGCATTCCGTGAAAACGAGAAGTATCGCCCCGAACGATTGATAATTATTTATTTTTTCATTAAGAAAGTATGACATGCAGGTATTTAAATAACAGGATCTTCTTGCTGTCTTATAATTTGCCCCGACCAAATCATGCACTGAACCTCATTTAGAATTCTGTCTACTTTCGCTAAACCCTCCAATACGCACACCTTCAGACTCTTCTGCTAATAGCAGAGTTCTTCAAATCTGCTTATATTTGCAGTGCTTATACGTGGTATTAGTTTAGGTTGCTGAAAGAATGGCCGCAGCTTGCATATAAGTTTTACAAATATACATGGTATATTTTACACTATAAAATTTTGATGCGAAATTAAATGTTTCCTTTCCTGTTCCATTGATTCCATAGAAGAATCTGATTCATCATCAATTTCTGATTCCGAATCAGATTCTCCTAATGTAATAATGAAAGGAGGAATATTTTCAAACGAAAAATTTCTCATGTTTCGTCCAGTCTTCCGAAATTAATTTTTCACAACGATTTCAAAAATTTTGCCCCATGTCGGGGATACATTTTGAAAGAGCTTGACGCTATAAATTTGCAACCCTATCTTTCGATACTGGTTACGAATTTGTATACTTATTGTAAAAACCTTTGCATTGCCCCCATGCCTTCTCAATAGAATTATATTGACAATGGCAAGGGGGCAATCTAAGCTCCTTCAAAATTTCGTCAGTCGCGTATCGTTTTGTTGTTCCGTCTGTTCTAAAATGTTTAATTAATTCCCATTACTGTTTTTTTTTTGTAATTTTGCCCTCAATTTCAATATGGTATTTAACCAACCACTCCTGCATTTGACCTTTTTTACAGGAAAATGTGGGTGGTTTGTCCAACTGCACCGAGTGATACGGTGCATTGTCCATCACCACCACACATTTTCGTTGCAACTTGCCTCGTACAGGAATAAGCTAATTAACCACCCAATTTTTAAAAATTTCTGCATTCATGTTTTTGTGGTAGTCTCTGTCATTATTCGTCGAGTCAAGTAACAAGTCACCCCTTCCAAAAAGCCAAGTTTTGTTCCCGCGTGCAAAATTGTAAAACATTTTCCTTCACTTTTAATTTTGGCTGGGTTACTTTTGAAATCTGTTTCGTGTATCCATCGACGAACCGCAGACCCATTTTGGTAGATCCAGCTTTCGTCTAGGTACATGAATATTGTATTTTCACTAGAATTTTGAAACTGTAAGAATTTGATAAAAAAAAATTTGAATGCAACGACGTGTTTTTTGTTTACATAAAATTTTACGTCCGTTAACCATTTTGTGTTTGTAACCCATAGATTTCATAATTTTGAATAAAGTTGTTCTCCCTCCTTTAAATTCCGAAGTATCGCGAGCGTCTGTAAGTAATTTGTCCAAAGTGAAATATTAATTTTTCAAATTATATTGCCAAATTAATCGTTGCAAATCTTTCCGAAACATAATTTGTAAATATGTCCGTATGTTTACGTCTGCCAGAAAAAGAAATTTTCAAGTTGTCAGGTCCTCCTTTTAAAATTTTAATTATCGTACATCGCGAAATATTAAACATTAGAAAATAAAGCTGACTTAAATATATAAAAACTTACTTCATGTATACCCGCCAACCTGCTTATTATTTCTTCATTTATTAAATCTGGGCGATCCTTTTTGTAATAATTAAACGCCTTGCCTATTGAGCGCTTAGTTCCTCCGTTTATGATTTTTGGCATTTTAACAGGATTATAAATAAAAGATGTATTTGTTTTAAGTTACTTTTTACTTTAATCATGCTACCGTAGTCCACGTTATTTACGAATTGGCAACGCAGCCAGTATAACTGACGTGACACTGTCATTATTTTTTTCATGTCAGATTTTGACTTACATCAAAATACATACACGTAACTTAATGAAAGAAAAGTATAGCCCTCTGGAGTCTAAAAAGATCGTGAGTGGAATATACATGATTGTACTCGGTGTTTCCAAGTCATTTTATAAAAATTTATCACCATTCTTAAAATTTCCTATTTTTACACTCAATTTCCCACATTAACTTCAAATATCTACGAAACACTTCAGTGCGAATTTTCGCTCAATTTAGAAATAATTTACACACACCTTGAAATTTCCCGCTAGAACGGGAATTTTCCACATAACTGGCAACACCGTACTTACAGGATATTAACACGAAATTTCCTACTCTCTTTAACTTTTTTTATTTCTGTTTCTCAGTAGTGTTACCAAAAAGTAGAAATTCTTCAAATTACCAAAAAATCCCTTTTCAACATAAAAAATTCTTAAAATTTGTTACTAGATTGAGGAATGAATTAAAAGAAAAACGTTAAAAAAAATTTAAAACGGTCGATTTTACAGCGCAATTCAGTGGATTAATAATTTATTTCAAGAAATAACTTTTATTTCTGTTTCTCAGCAGTGTTGCCAATGTGTAAAAAGTAGAAATCCTTGAAGAGTTACCAAAAAATCCTTTCTCCACATAAAAAAATTAAAATTTGTTACTAGATTGAGGAATAAATTTTAAAAAACAAATAAACGTTAAAAGATTATTAAAAATGGAGACAAAAAACGGTCGATTTTACACTGCAATTCAGTAGACTAGTAATTTTTTTTTCAAGAAATCAAAAGAACGATGAGAAAGCAAAAAAGTGAAATAATAAAATTTTTAAAAAATATGAAATGATAAGCAACAATAAAAACAAAAGACAATCGATTTTACAACGCAATTTTATACATAGATTAATGATTTTTTTCATGAAATAAAAAGAACGATGAGAAAGCAATGGAAATGAAATAGAATTTAAAAAAACGAAGTAATAAAATTTAGAAAACAATAGAAACGAAAGACAAACAGTTATAGAACACAATTTAATAGATTAAGTACAATTTTTTCAAAAAATAGAGAAAAACGACGGTCAAGCAAAGAAATTGAAATAATAGAATTTTTTAAAGTACGAAATAATAAAGGAATAAAAACAAAAGACAATCGGTTTTACAACACAGTTCAATAGATTATTAATTTTCTATTTTAAAGAAATAAAAAGAACGATTAATAAATAAAGAAATAATAAAATTTAAAAAAAAACAATAAAAACCAAGATAATCGGTTTTACAACACCATTTAATAGATTAATAATTCTTTTTCAAAAATAAAAGGAAAAAAGCAAATTTAACTTGGAGGCTTCCGCGGCTGTTGTCCATAATTGAACTGGCTTCCGGTTGGAACCGCGTCACGACTGCTTCTACTGCCGACGTTTCGTCCTCCATTGCAGGGCTGCTGCTGCTACTGCTGGCGATGTTGCTGTTGCTGGTAGTATTACTGCTACTTGTCGTTAGACTCGTTAGCAGCAGCAGCTCTGAGGAAGTTCTTCTGCAATGGAGAACGAAACGTCGGCAGTAGAAGCAGTCGTCACGCGATTCCAACCGGTAGCCAATTCAATTATAGAAATAAGCACAGAAATAATAACATTAAAAAAAAACAATAAAAACTGCTTCTACTGCCGACGTTTTGTTCTTCCTCAGGGCTGCTGCTGCTGCTGCTGCTGGCGGTCTTGCTAGTTAGTCTCATTGATTAACGAAAAGTTCTGTAATGGAGAATGAAGCAGTCGCGACGCGGTACCAACCGGAACCCAATTTAATTATAGAAATTTAAAAAAAATAAAATTAAAAAAAAACAATAAAAACAAAAGATAATCGGTTTTACAACACCATTTAATAGATTAATATTTTTTTTCAAAAAGTAAAAAAGAACGATGAAAAAACAAAGAAAATAAAATACTAGAATTTTTAAGAAATACGAAATAATAAAATTAGAAAACAATAAAAACAAAAGACAATCGGATTTTACAATTTAAGAGATTAATAACGTTTTTCGAGAAATAAAAAGAACAATTTTTTTCAAGAAATAAAAAGAACGATGAATACGTATAAAAAATGAAATAAAGATATCAAAAAAAAAAAAAAATACGAAATAAGAAAATTAAAAAACTAAAAACAAAAGATAATCGTTTTTACAACGCAATTTTATAGATTAATTTTTTTTTTTCAAGAAACGAAGACCGATGGAAAAACAAAGAAAATGAAATAATAAAATATTTAAAAAATACGAAATAATAAGATTTAAAAAACAATAAAAACAAAAGAAAATCGAATTTAATAGACTAGGTGTATAGTAAATAAGATGTTCTTTTTGACATGTATATCCATTTAGTTATGAATGGTAAGAATACGAATAAAGAATATGAAAATGAATATGAATAATTTTTTTCAAGAAATAAGAAGAACGATGAAAGAGCAAAGAAACTGCAATATAGAATTTAAAAAAATAAGAAAAAATAAAATAAAAAAAAGCATTTGGAAACAAAACAAGGAAAATAAATGAATGAAATTTTAAAATATACCTTGAAAAATAAAATGAAAACTAAAGACACAACACAGCAGAATTCAGGAGATTTGTAAATTAAAACTAACGAAGAAAACTTTACACATGTTTCGACAGATGGCGCTGTTCAAGTTTTATAATAACAAATCATTTTTGTGACCGTCCAGAAATGACTGTCAAGTTGAACTCAATGCTGGTTTTGGAATACAACACGTCAATAAAAGAAGACTGTCGTCGAAAACTTTCAAGAGATGGCGCTATCGTTACAATAAATCCTTTTTTTTTTTTTGGAAAAAATCCCTTAATCCCTAATGATTTGTTAAAAAAACGGATTTATCAACACTGTTTCTCAGGTCCTGTCGCTTAGTTATGATATTTAAATTCTAACACTAAGAAATTAATGAAAGAATATGTATATATAATTTTTAAAGTAAAATTTTAATTAAAGTATCGAAGCCTTTTTAAATTCATTTTGTATGGTCCATTGTTTACGCCATACGTGACGGGATACCGGCGACAGAGCAATCCTATTTCTGATTCGAAAATAAAAGCAACACATTAAAGAAATTGATACTCAACCATACGTGTACCTATAATGTATGTAGTTTCTAAGGTCATGTTGGTTAATTATTATGATGTCAACAACGAACCTCATTTATATCTAACGTCTATCATTTAATTTTTTATATGAAATTAATAAAAGGATATAATTTTAAAGTAAATATTTAATTAAAGTCTACTACGGCGTTGTTTACGCTAAACGTCAAGTGATACCGGCGACTGAGCAATCCTATTCCTGATCTTATTAAAATATGAAGTAATCAAATAAAAATCAGTGATTAGATGCCTAACCTTAGATATTAATGAACACAAATTCCTTTAATTTTATTCTTCGCCATCTCATCAGCGCTTTAAGTAACCATTACCATCATTACATATATCGTCACAAACATTTCAGAGTGTTGCCATGAATACGCAATACGACGATCAATAAAAAGTGTCCATTCATTGCGTAGCCATGGCAACGCTCCGAAAAGTCCGAAGTCTGCTTATGACATTAAAAATATAAGAAATGATTAAAGTCGGATTACAAATACAAAGAAATCCCTGGGAATTTTTTATTAGATTCACATTTAAAAAAAATTATTATTTTGGTGGATTATGTACATTTAATTTTCGATTGAAACAACAACATGAACAACGTCGACTTGCTAACACCTTAATTTCACTATTTCATATAACGTAGACGATATAAATATTATAAAAGAAATATTTTTAGGGAACTGAAAATTCCGCATAGCAGGAAGAAACGTTGCAAGTCGGATCGAACAATTTGGAAGTTGCCTGAAACGCCACCACATCCAAATTTCCTTGGTGATTCGCTAGTACGTTATTTTGTCCTAATGAGATACTGCCCAGGAGTAGTTCCCTAAAAAAAGAGCACCATTAATATGATTACTGCAGGCCACAACACATAACGAATGAATGGACCGTTTCACAGTGAAGCTCAAGACAATAAAAAGGGTGTTATGAGTGTTATGACTACGACTGAAAGGTAGTGAGGCAAATCGTTTTTGTAAGTGTAAAGACGGGAGGTTACATTTATCAACTTATTTGGGCGTCTGGGCTTTCGAACAAATTCAAGTTTTTAAATGAGAGCATGACGAAACGAAGAAATGTTACAGCTACACGTTTTGTTTAACGAGCATTCAAAAGATTCATCCGAAAACACGAACCATTTTTATATGTACTCTTAAGAATTTACGAATAATTTTTGGATTGTGTTTTTAAATATTTTCTTTATTAATAATAAATGGAAGAGGAATTGTTGAGGTAATTGTTTGCATTGATTTTCCTGAATGTTACTTACGGTCTTGGTTGTGGAGTTCTATCCCTCTGTCTTCTGTTTTTAAACCAATTAGAAACCTGCGTTAAAGTTAATCCAGTTCGTTTAGCAAGAGTTCTCTTTTCGTCGGGGGTCGGATATCTGTTTCTGGAATAACATTCCTTTAGTGCATTTCTGCTCCTTTCTTTGAAGCAGTAAACAGTTTCTTCTCCATCCCATATCGTCTTGGGTAGTGGATACTTTTTCCTCAGTCTATACTTATCAACGGCCCCTGGACAATATGACAATGGCTAAGAAAATATTTTACTTTGTCCTTTGAATACATAATATTAAGTTTTAAGACAATGTACACTGACCATCATAATTATTGCTTCGTCTCACTAGTCGGAGCAATAATATTATCGTCAAGAGGTTGATCAGACATGTTTGTAAAGAAGACTTGGAAGTAACTTGCTTTTCAATTTCTAAATTTAACAAATCTTCCAATGGATTTGAGAAAAAAAAAGCATACAAAGTCCAAATCATATGTTAATTTGAAGAAACAAATAAAATTCGCTTACATTTACCTACCTAAAGGTCTTCCTCTGACTTTCTCCGCCTCCTTGTAGTGCGCTTTGAACCAGAGGTTTTGAAGGTCCGAGTGCCATCGAGCCTCAAACGCGTGTGATTCTAAAATTGCGTAAAGTTCGTGATATGAACCCCTGTGAAAAGCGACGGCCGCTCGAGCCCTTAGTACAGACTCGTTGCCTCGCAATAACTCGGATGGTGGTAAAGACCAAAGGAAAGTCGCCAGCCGTTCGATGTCACCCCTTTGGTGTAAAGCTTCGCACATACATTGAACCTAAAAAATTGAAAATTTTTTTGCAAGGGAAATACATTATTGAAAAAGCAATAGCAAAGAGAATGTTAAATTTTGTTATTAAAAATAATTTACTTAGCAAACAGCAACACGGTTTTTTGCCTTCTAAGTCAACGAATCTGCTATCAAAGAAATAGTTCAAAATGTTAAAGAAGTTGATGAAGCCGACATTCACATTGCAGTTATATGTTTTGATTTAGCATGTATATTTGATAGTATTAAGCATGACTTTATATTAATTAAGTCGTCTGCTTTAGGCATACGAAGTCCTTTAAATTCTTGGATTATATCATATTTTTTAACATTTTTTCCATACTCTCGGACATCGCCTCTTTAAGTGGTTTCATTTTGTCGAGTCAAATAACAATTACCCTGTATACGGTGTTACACGAAAATAACGGATACATTCTATAAAATACTTGAGAAAAACGTTTCGGACATCTCAATCTTAATTTTTAAGTCATCACTTAAAGACGTCATATTCAACCCCCCATCTCTCAACCCCTAAGCGCTAGCAACTTCAACTTTAAAAATTCAAATAGCAAAGTACTGCTTATGATACCTCATTTAACAGCATTTTTATGCTGAATACAACAAATAAAACTTTTTTTTTAATTGGTTGATAAATAACTGACACTTTGAACAGGAATATATTGAAATGAAAGAGCCAATATTCGAGCAGGCGTTGTTCCGGCTTTAGCAATAAGTGATAAAAACAATTGCAAGTTGTTTGTAGTTAAATGTGAAATAGAATTTATTGATTTTACGTAGTAGAGTGTGTATTGCTTATTTAACGAATAGATACCAAAAATGAGACTTACTGAAGCTGAAAGAATCGAAATTTAATGATGATTGGGTTTGGGTTTCAAAATAAGTAAATACTATGTTATATTATTTTCATCAGCTCTTCAAGGGCTTACCAAAATTGCAAGAAAATATGTAGCGTTCCATTTATTTTTCGTAGGCCCTGGGCACTGTGCCTAAAGCGTCTTATGGATAAGACGGTCCTGCTATTTCCAAGTCAAATTCTTATCAAAGCAGTTTCGTGGGTTACACCTCTCTAAAGGTGAATAAAATTATCACTGATGATGAAGCTTGGGTACAATTTTGAAACCCAAAGGCGAAACAAAAAGTTATGCGCAATGGATGTATAAAGGTTCTCCATCCCCGAAAAAGGTACGGACACAGTTCTACAGGAAAATTAATGGCTAATTGGGATACTGAGGGTATCCTTCTAATTGAATATATGCCGAACTAGTCAACAAAAATGCTCGTACACGTCGATTTTTATTTTTAAATCATCATTTAAGGACATCATTTTCAAAATATTCCTTGTGATGCCTCGTTTAATAACAACTTTTATGCCGAATACAATAAATAAAACTTTTTCAAAATCGGTTGATAAATAATTGAGATATTTAACAAATATGTATTGAAATGAAAGTGCCAATATTCGGGCAGGTGTTAAAAAGTGGCGAAAACAATTGCAAATTAAATGTAAAAAACAATTTATTAACATTACGTAGTAGAGTGTGTGTTACTTGTCTAACGATTATATACAAGAAATGAGACTTACTGAAGACGAAAGAATCGAAATTTTAATGATGATTGGTTTTGGAAAATTCAGTCGCATGAAGAAGTTCATATTTTGTTCGATGAAGTCGAATGGAGAACAAATTTCGCGTGCGAGATAAACCTAAAGCCGGAAGTCCATCGGTTTTAGATGAAGACAGACAATTGGATGTCATGTTAATGGTCCTGGAAAATCCACATTCAACCCTCGCGTGAGTCGCTTTACATGCATCAAAAAAGCAGTTTGCAGACTTTTTCATAAGGAAAAATTTCATCCCTATAAAGTATATTTGGTGTAAGAGCTGTCCGATGATAATTTTGATCGACAAACGCAATTTTGCGAGAATTCTCTCATGAAAATCTTGCATTCATTAGAAATATTAGTATATGTACTTCCTCCAGTTTGAATTAATTCCGGCTTTAGAGGTACTGTTTCCTAATGCAGAAGATCCTTATTCACCCGATCCCAGAATTTGGTTATAGCTCCTCCTCGTTATGCACGTCCAGCACAAGAATATCTCGACCAAGCATTTCCTAATCGATGGATTGGTAGACGAGGACCTATTGAATGGCCAGCAAGATCTTTGGATTTAACCACTTTCGATTATTTCCTCTGGGATTATTTAAAAGCTAAAATTTATTGTAATAGACCTCCAAGCATTGAGGAGTTAAAGCACAGAATTAGATGAGAAATTCGCTAAATCACACCTAAAATGATAGACAATGTTCAAGAAGCGTTTGTTCCAAAATTGGGACTCGTCGTTTACGACAGTAATTGGAGCATTTAATGTAATTTTAATATTGCTTTATTTTTCAAAATAAAAATTTTTAAGTCTGATATTTTGTTTTGCATGAATATATTTTTGTTGGATATCTCAGTTATTTATCAATCGATTTTTTATGGTATTCCGCATAAATAATTGATAGCTTTGGGATTACGGGATGAGGGGTTGAAAATTACAAAATAATCGACGTGTCCGAGCATTTTTTGAAACATTTTTTTCAAGTATATTATAGAATGCATCTGTTACTTTCGGGAAACACTGTATAATTTTTCTGTTCATGATTTTGTATGATTTTTTTCACTTGAACTTAATTTAATCAAATATTAAAACTGGATATTTAAAATTAATATCGGATACCATTGTATGACAAAACTAATTTCACATAACATAACTGAGCCATAAATGTCATTCATAAATTTTACATTTTATGACTTTCAATTGAATTTTATTACCAAGAAAATGACACAGCATGTAAAAAATGTCCAGAACAACTTCTTTTTGAATAAAAAAAAGTAGTTTTACTACATAGTTAAATTGTCAAATTGTCGAGTGTACGAGGGTAAAGCTGAATTATTGAGAATAAGAAAATCTAGTAGGCCGTGAAAAACAAAACATAAAGTGTTATTTAGACTTACTCTTTTTACCTGTCATTGGAAGTTTAGTTGTTGAAGTTACGTTCGTTAGAACCCAAGTTACTAATTTTTTAAAGTGATATTGCAAATAAAAAAATTGAGTTAACCAGAGAGCATTTTCGAATCATGATTTTAAAAAAGGTTTAAGCGCTTATGAGTGCAAAAAGAGTTTAGATTCGGCTTTTAGTGAACAAGCACCTTCCTTGGCTACAATTTACCGATGATATAAGGTATTTGAACGCGAAAGGAATTCTGTTCAGCATCAAAAAGGAGTAGGGTGTCCTCCTATCGTTGTTACTGAGAAAAACATTGCTGCTATTAAAAAATTAATTGAAGAGGACAATAAAGCCACTTATGGAGTAATAGAGCATCAACTCAAGATCGGATCCTCAGCTGTGAGAACAATCATACACGATCACCTACATTAAAAAAAGTGTTTAGTCGTTTTGTGCCGCATCACCTTTCTAACTTCCAAAAAGCAGAGCGCGTAAGAATTTGCCATAAAACTTTAAATTTCTTAAATAATAGCAGACAGCAATTTTTTTCCAAAATAGTGATCGGTGACGAAACTTACATTCCTTTTTTCGACGTACCTACCAGCCAAGAGAGTCGTGTATGGATTCACGAAGATGAGGAAACTCCAACAATGACCAAGAAGCAGCGAGCTATGAAAAAAGTTTTGTATGTGATATTCTTAAGAAGTACGTGCCTAGTAAAGGCAACTAAGCTAGATGGACAAAAGACAGTTACACTGAAAAATGTTTGCCTGAAGTGTTCAATAGAGTTCCAGATAAGGGAATTATGCTGCACCATAATAATGCATCGTCCCATATGACAGCTTTAACTTTCCAGTTTTTGGCTGCAAAAATATAAAAGTAATAAAACATCCGCCATATCCACCTGATTTAGTAATGTGCGACTTTTGAGCTATTTTTGGGCTTAAAAGGAATTTGCGGGGTAGAAGGTTTTCGTCAGAAGAAGAGATTGATGGCGCAGTTCACGCTTATTGTGAAGGTATTCTGAAAGATTATTGGTTGGGAGTTTTTGAACAGTGGAAAGAATGAATGGTCAAGTGTATCATTGCTGAAGGCAATTACTACGAGCATATTTAAAATAAAATCCTAAGAAAATATTAACCGTGTGTTTTATTTTTAATAAATTCACCGTGACCCTCGTATTACACTTAATTAATAATAATAATAAATTATTTTGAAGTAACCGAGTTAAAAAAAAAAAACAAAAATAGACAAAATATGATTAAATGCTTTAAGAGTCTTTTCGCGGTAACTGATAAAAACGATCCCATCAGGATGTCTCCAATATCATTCACTGGAACAATTAAAATTCTTTGCAACTGCAGGTATGAATGGAAATTATAAAAATTATTTACGAGGTAGGTATTACTTTACAGTATGATAATATTCGATGAAGGTGAACTAAAGATAGAACAAGCAGTGGCTATTTTTAATACATTCGATCTTTTTTTGATAATGGATACTTCGTAAGGACTTCCAATTATTTCTAAATAAAGATCATGATTTCAAACGAAGATTAAAGACAGCTTTTATAAAAGTCAAATTTAGATTCTTTGAACTTCAAGTAATTAATATAATGAAGCGTTAATTTTTGTACAATCTCATTATTGGGAGTTTCCTTAATTAAGATGTCATGTTTAATGGAGTAATTGAATAGAATATGAAGTAAGTCATTTAGTTTTAATTTAAAACGAAAAATTCTACTAAATGTATTTAGTAACAATTGAATTAAATTCAATTATTTTTATGTTCTACTTGTAACTGCTTACATATTACATATTGTGTTTGAACAATAAATAATTTTATAAATTCCTGCCGAAAAAGTTCCGCTCTATTCTCATTTACGAAAGACAGACTAATATTTTTCTTCTGTTTTGCAAAAAAAATGGTATCCTATTTTATCATTTCTTACAAATTTTGAAGTTAAATTTCAATTAAATAAGTTATAAGTCCATTCCATTAAAAACCTTTCTTTTTTCTAAATTTTTATATGAAAAAACAGAAACTATTTAAAATGAATTATTTTTAAATTCAATTTTCTCCCAGTTGTTCTTTTACATTGTCATTACTAGAATGAATCTTGTCAAAAAAGAAATTCTTTAGTTTTTTTATAAGTTCATATTGGTTTTCCAATCTTTTTGAACGACCTGTAGTCTTGTAGGTACAAACAATACCCACAATTTACGTATTGCGATGAGAGGCGTAAAATAATTCAAGCATTTCTCTTTTTCTTAACTCAAAAATGACACCTTATTACTGCTAATAACAAGAATTTTTTTTAACAAAAATGTAGTTCTTTGTTTCCAAAACATTCTTTCCAGAACGGATGATTTCGAAATTTTATCCAGAATATAACTCAAAGCATCAAGTGCGATACATAATTGTAATCAGAAAAAGAAGCCTCATTTAATACTGTAAAAATAAAGCATAAGCAAATAGAAAATTGAATATCGTTTGTTTGTAATTCTTGACGACATGAGAAAGATGATGGCAATTTTGATCCAATTTACTCAAATTTATATCTCTTAAGATAACCGAGATCCCTATTGGTTAGGCCGGAAAAGTAGACACCATACATGTTTTCTTTTTACTTGTGATTATTTTTCCAAAACGAAATACATAAATTTGAAATACATAATAATTATTAGTTGTTCAATTAACATTAAAACTGCTATTAACATAGTCAATAATAAAAAAAAATGCAACTACTTTCATTGTTACCAGCAACGTTAAAAAGTATACTGGAAACCACTACTCCACTTTTCTCAGTTGAAAACCCTTTTAACCCTAACCGAAAAGCAATGAAATGTTATTAACATTCCATATCCTGAAATAACATGCCAAAAACATATTACTGTCAACATTTTTTTTATCTATAGTCTATTTTTAAACTAGGAGGGGTGATTTGAAATTTGTCCGCCAAAAATTGACAAAGTTATTGGGTGTTTGACAACCAGTATTTATTAACAATAATAGCAATAATTTTGATTCAGTAATATTGGCCTTAATTTTCTCTTTCCTTTAAGACCATTACCGTTTCTGGACGTCTAAATGGCGAGCAGCAATCTCCATAAACGTACTTTTCGATGCAAGTTTCCTATATTCGGCTTTGAAACTTTCCACCCGGTATACAATATAGAGTGATTTTGGAAGTGCGGCCGAAAAAGAATCCGGATACAATATAAAACAAACCTAAAAAAATAGCTGATTTATTTTTCTTTTTTGTGTTCATTTTGAAATTAAAAATAATTTCGTAAGTTACTGAAAATTGGCACACGCTTCTGTTTTTACTGTTCACGTTTCTATTTACTGGTTTATTTTTATACTAAACAAAAAAGATAAGAAAACAAATAATAAAGTACATTCACTTTTGTAATGAGTAACTGAAGTTACCCGATTTAGTAACTTTTACTTTTAAGTTGGGAACACACTTGCTTTATTATTATTTATTTATCAATGGTGTCTGGATGAGAATGATTTTATAACAATAGTTTATACACGATTCAAATCAGTTTAAAATAAAATAAATACTAATTTACTTTTTAAAATAATTAATTTAAAAAACTCATAATTGAGGCTGGCTGCTGTGCAAACGCGCCAGATCCTGGTTATTAAAAAAAAAGTAAATAATACCTTCATTATTAACCAATTCAACTACAGAAATAAAAATGAGAAGGTCATTGCTGTGCAAACGTGTGACTTTAGCCGCTAAAAAGAACGATTATCAGTTTATAACAAACAAGGCTGACCATGATATAAAAGTTTAAAAAAAAGAAAACCAGTTGAGTTGGTCCTGCTATTCTTTCGGTCTTGCCACACTCAGTATCACTGTTGCCAACTTACAATTAGTGATTTTGATCCGATGACTTTCTGTTAAAATTTTAAACATATTTTAGTAAATTCAGAGATACCTGAAATTTAGTGATTTTGTAACCAAGTTAGCAATTTTTTCATGTGGGTAATTAATTTATTTAGTTTAGTTATTTTTTAAAATTGTGTGGTAATTTTTGCCATAAAATGTTCGGCAAGGATAAAATTCGCGTTCTTTTTATCAAACCGGTCATAAAATTACTAAATTATCGACACGTCTGTCTTACTAGAAGTTGCGTGAAATTTCAACAGAAAGTCACCAGAACTAATGACATAATCACTAAATTGGCAACATCCAATACCAATAGGATAAAAATTTTCCTAAAAAGCTACTTAATTTAGTCACGTGAGACTGATATCTTTTTCGATTGACTGCTTTAGAACACCCTCAGAATATATTTTTCCCTTATTATTACACGTGCTTAAAATAAGATAAGAATATTCTAAGAGTGCTCTAGAGCAGTCAATCGAAAATCTATTAAACATTTTTGAAAAACCAGCACTTTTACTTCTATGAATAATTAAAGTACATTCATTTTTGTAATGAGAAACTAAAGTTATACGATTTAGTAACTTCTACCGTTGAAACCTGACTTCCTTTAGTTCCTGTATCATGTAAATGGGACTTTTATTCTTAGATTATGTTGGTTTTAATTTTGCGTTGTTATTTTAGATCTTTGGATACCTTTTCCATGTTTTTCCAACATTTCATTCATTTTATTATAGCTAAACGTGGTTCCTTGTTTGTTTCGTAATGGATGGATTGTCATATTGGAAAATTGCGTTTTGCAATTGACAACTAAATTGACAAACGATAATTTGATTAACAAAACTTTAAATACAATACCAATCACTTTTGTAAGACAACTTAAAAAGAAGAAAATCACAATTAGTTTTCATTACAAAAGTGAATGGAGTTTGTTATTTAAACGCCCAACGTAACATGTTCTTTTTAAAGCATAACTTCTATTTTCTGTGAAGAGCATCGTATTTAAGGCAATGTTCTGATGTTGGTGATGTTTTCCTTAGCAAATACATTTCAACGAATAAATAGTATATTGATTTATAAGCTTAGAAAAGTGATAGTTTTCCAGTGAGTGTGAATGTTTGAATTCACGAGTGAGCGTAGCTCACGAGTGGATCAAATTTACACGAACATGGAAATTCACTTTTCTAACGTGTAAATCATGCTATCTTTTCTTGTAGTTGACGAAAATAATGCTAACATTATAAGAGTGTCGAAGAATAATAATATATTATCAAAATACGTTAAGCATATGTTGACATAGTAACAATACATATGAGCAAGTAAATAATTTGTGAAAAAACGTTCAACTAAAATGAGTCAATGAAACGAGAATAATGAAGAAATTTTACAATTGGTATCAGTAGCAGAGTCAAGTTTATTAATTAAAAAGTCCAAAGCAAAGTGCGAGAAAACTTACCAACAGTTCTGTGATTGGAGAAATGAAAAAAATGTGCAAGGGCAAATGGAGATATTCTAATTGCCTACTTTTTTGAAAAGGTTTGTTTCATTTATAAGATTTATTTGCACTGACATTCCTAGGTGAAAACTCTTAAAGCTTCAACACTATGGTCAGTGTACTCGATGCTGAGTAATACTTTACAAATAAATGAAAATGTGGATATTTCTGCATATAAAAAATTGCTGGCTTACCTGAAACGTCAAAATGACGGTTATGTGGCAAAAAAATCAAGAATTCTATCCGATGGATAATGTGAAGGAGATTTTAGAAAAAACTCCTGATGACAGTTTTCTGCTTATGAAGGTAGTGTTGGTAATTACTTTGCATGGAGCATATCGGGCAGAAGAATTACGTTTACTAAAAGTGGATGATGTAGAAGATTGCGGCCATATTTTGGTCATAACATTACATGACACGAAAACAAAGAAAAAACGAGTCTTTACAGTTACATCGGAAGATGGAGTAAACGGAATTGAGCTTTACAAAAAGTATTTGAATTTGAGACCCAAAAACGTGGACCATCGCAGACTATTTATATTTTATAGACAGGGCAAGTGCACAAAGCAACCAATTAGTATAAATATCTTCTACAATCTACCAAAGAAAATTGCTACGTATTTAGGGCTACCGGAGTCGAACAGCTTCATAGGTCATTGTTTCCGAAGGACATCAGCGACCTTTTTGACCCATAGTGGAACTGACATCCAAGTTTTGAAGAGACACGGCGGCTGGCGTAATAGTGCTGTTGCAGAAGCCTACGTCGAAGATAGTATCGAAAATAAAGTAAAAATTTCAAAGAAAATTTTTTGTAATTCGACTGAAAAGCAATCTTCGACCTCTGAAACTAATTTGTCAGTGTCTGCGTTGCGGTCAGTTTCCTCATCTTCTGGTGTAATAATTTAACAAATTGTTCCTTTACAATTTAAGCTAATAAATGAAATGAATGAAAAAAAGTGTTGCTAACTTAAATGGTGAAGAAAAGTGTTGCTAACGAGAAAAGTCCCACTTTTCTTCACGATTTTTGACTAAACAATGTGTCATTTTTCTATCAACTACACGAAAAAGTATATTTGTTTTCAAAAAGCATTTACCTACGTCATTTTTGTAATGTCTTAAAACACTATAAGGTGTTGGTTGTACAGCTGCGGAATCATAAAGCGGGACAGTATAATGTCAGTTTAAATGTTACTTCTTAATTCTGGTAACTATATGGTAACTTAGAAACCTTTGTGGTTCATAATATAATTAAATAATATAAAATGGTAAAAATCTTATCGTATAAATAAGAAAAAATTAAACACTATCGAAATAATATAAAATTTTGGTATAAGACTTGTCCCGCTTTATGATTCCGCAGCTGTACTTTGTACTTAATATTGTACGACTACGTCTGTTGTATAATAAAAAGTTTAAAACTTTTCGAACTATTGCAATTTTTGATTTTCAATAAATTTGATTTTCTGGGTTTCCCGCCAAATTTTAAGAGATCAGCTAGATATGGTTGTGTTGTTTTTTGATTTGATTGCTGCACGAATTGAACCTATTAACACTTAAAAAAAAAATCAACAATAACAATTTTTCCCATGTTAGGAACTTTATGGGTGGCAATATATGTATACAAAGTGACAGTAGTAATTCTGACATTTAATACAATCTTTTTGTTTTTTTTTTCTTTATCAAAATTGTCAAAATTCTAGGGTTTCTGTTGGAAGCCTGCCTTACTGAATATAGAACTAAAATTTCTGAAATTTTCTATCGACATCAGAAACATTTGATAGGTATAAAAAAACCGACTAGGTATATTAATAATTCGAATTTTGTTTATTTTATAATTTGACAACATCTCATTTGAGTTCCACTCAAAAAGTAAGAGTACTTAATTTTGCACAGAAACAAGAATTGCTGCAAGATTTCGGTTTATTAAGTTTAACACTTCATAATTTTTCTGTTTTGACAGAAGTATAACTTCAATGAAAGCCTGACTTATCAAATTTGTCTACAAATGCACGACCTGTCAAATTCTTGCCCAGATTTTATTATACGCTACAGTACCTAAGCAATTAAGTTCCGGATTTTATCAAAAAATTTAACAAATAAATTATGCGTAAAATGAAACATTCTTTCGTGTTATATGCGAAAACTAGCCCGCTTGCCCCTTTCTGCTAATTAGTTCCTGCTAAAAATGTTCTAAAAATTTGACTTAATAGATGAGGTGCATTCGTAACTCGTATCTTTCGAAATATTGAAGTTTGACTGATAAAATTTTCTTTAGAAAAAAAAAAGAACTTTCTTACCTGATCTGCTGAAAAACTCAACGGTTTCTTGCCGAAACCATCGATATTATTTAAATGAATACTATTTTCGTCACTTTTCTTATTATTAAAATAATCCAAGCGATTTTTCATGTTGCCCACAAATTCTTCAACTTTCTTGTTGTAACCGCCGGCGAACGCAAGGGTCTTTTTGAAAAATTCTTCGCCCTTGTGAGTCTTATGGTTAACGTTCGAATTCAAACTGCAATCACCTTTTTTACCACCACCGAAGTAATCACCTTTCTTGTTGTTGCAAGTAAACAATTTATCGTCTAATTTCCTCTCTGCTTTATCGCAGAAAAATTCCTTGTTAAAATAAGTATCGAATTCATTCTTTCTTGAATTATGATGAGACGGGTATAGGGTGTCGGAGTAGTAACTTATATTGTTATTATTGTTGTATTGAATAGAATTTGAATCACTGGACGTGCTCGATGTTCTGTCCACTTCCATTCTTTAAGAATTTAGACATCAAACATGATGTCTGCCCAACGCAATTAATTTACATTAAATTTGTTTTTAAGACGATCGCAATACTACATCTTTAATGAATGTCTCTGTGTTAGTTGAGTAATAACAAAAGAATAAATGCACATTTCACGTACACTTGCACCTGGAAAATATGTTTGTTTAACCGCACACAATTTAGTTATGTGCTCAATAGAGCGATTGCACCCCAAGGTACCGCCTATTTGGCCGAGGCCCAATCAAAAGCCACCGGTGCTTCGTTGCTCTGACAACAACCCTTGTCGTCGGCCAATAGTAAATTACGATTTCTTTTGTTATTAGATAACGGCACGTCGTTGAAGTGGTTGGCATTTATCGCCCAGCATTACATTAAAATTCTTTACACATTCTTGAACTACTCTTTACTTCCTCGGGCTTTGGTTTATGAGTAAAATATAATTTTTCTTTTCATTTAATTTAATTTTACGAAATTAAAGTTAATTAATTAAAAAAAAGTTATAATAGTATCATGATTATTACTAAACCGGGAGTGAAAAGATCTAGAAATATACACTGCAATCAGTAATGATTGAAGGTTTACATCTGAAATATTTCTGAAATATTATCAATCTTTCATTCCGCAACATCTATTTAAAATCTATGTAAAAGGATCAATAATAATTTCTACACAACGACGTGTGAACAATGAAAAATTATTGTAGAGCGGCACATTCAATCATTACTGATCACAGTGTATAAATGTATAGCCGAAAAAAATTCCTTACTTTACAGATACATATCATTTCGAAAAGGTTTAATATTTATTTGGTTGTTTTATTAATTCATTAATTACGTTTAGGGACTTAGAAAAGGGGGCTTGAATCTTACCTGTGATAACAGACCGGTTATCTAGATAGCGAACGTCATATTGTTACGAATTGAAAATGAAGGGTTACTGTCAACATTATTAATAAACAATAAAAGAGATATATGATATAAATTTAATAATAGAAATACCTTTTTGTTTTGTTTGTATTGTACTGGTATTGTCTCTATATACATAAGTTAGTATGCAGGTGTAAACACAGATTTTACATTTATTATCAATTCTTGCCACGAAATCTTGACAGCATGTCTTAGCTTAAGTGAAAAGTACGCCATTGCACTCCTTGATGCTGTTTTACAGTGAAGCTAAGACACGCCGCCCAAATTCCATGGCAAGAGTTGATAAAAGTTTTAAAAAATCACTTGGTACATAGTTGAGGTTCTGAAGATACCGTTCTGAAGGTAGCCGTTTTTTAAAAGACAAGTAGCAATTTTTAAAATAATAGGTAACGAACAATTTTTTAGAAACTGCTACCTCTTTGTCGCCTGCAACTAAAGACACAACTCGCTCGCTACTATCTACTAATTAGTTGAGCAGTCATATCTACACATTTTAAACGTAGATATCTATGTAAAATTAAATGGGAAATTCTCTCCGAGCCCCCACAGCTTGTTTTAAAGCAAATATTGTGAATAACTGGCACATTTAATTTCAAATATAGGCAAATTTTGTTGTGTTATAAATGGAGGTTGATGGACATTGACTACCGCTTAAAATAATTTCAAACAAATATCAATTTTTAGGTTAAGTTTATAGTTTGACCTTTGATTATATATATTACATGGATACACTTACTCCATAAGAAACACATTCAGACAGTATTGTCAGGACACCCAACCTGCTTTTTACTACTTATCTTCTTCTACTATACAAAACTGGCATTAACGCTATCCTTTAGTTATTCCTTCACAAATACATGTGCGGTCATGTCTGATTACGTAGTTCGGCGAATTGGTTGTCAGTTGCACTTGTTGACAGTTGGAGGTTATGCCGTTATACGGATAATTGTATCAAAATTGTGCCTATGGTATGTTTTAACATAATTTCATTATTTGTTAAATCCTAATAAGGCTGTTTCGTCAAACATATTTTAGGTTTAATAGTTTAATAAATTAATGAATTTTCCGCAAAAATAGCGCTGAATTTTAATTGAAATAGCTTTATGGTCAACTTATACTACAGAGAGGAACAGCTAGCAAATAAGTTGTCTTTGCTATGTGGGCAGTATACATTCTAAGCTATTGCTGCATCCATGGTAATATATATAATCAAAGAGTTTGACATATCAACGAATGCAGGTAATGTCTGTCATTTAGGAAAATTTTGTTTTGTTATAAATGGCGGTTGGTGACATTGGTTAGCGCTTAAAATAATTTCAAAGAAATGTCAATTTTAAGGTTATGTTTATAATTTGAGATGTCAATGAATACAGGTAATGTCAAACGAAGGTTATTTTTGTGTCTACATACGTTGTCGCCAACTTAATAAAATAAAATTTCGGATGCCTTAATGAGCTACTTTATGAAACCCAAAGAAATTGCATAATATACATACTTATTACTGTCTTACCTTGGCGAAACAGTTTTACAATTTATTAACATCTCTTTTTGTTTTTATTTTAATTTCTGATTATTCAGAAGGAGACGTCAAGATGAAATTATTTGCGCAGCGTAATGAATACATAAGTAAACCGTAATTAGTTGGATTATACAAACTACAGAAAATGAATATAATTTATAAAGTCAATGTGTTTTACACAGGGTTGATAAAAACAATTTTTTTAAAACAACAAAAAAATCACGATTTTTTCTTAAACAATCACGCTTTTTTTAATTTTTATTGTTTTTTTTTTTAAATTTTTATTATCTTTATACATAGAAAATGCAATAATTGACATTAATAATAATAATTGAATAATTGAAAATAACAATAACGACTACTAAGATACGTCTTGTTTAAACTTGCAAATGAAATAACTTATGTGTAACGTAGCAGTAAATAAGGTTGAACCACCTTGCACTTTCATACAGTGTATTTCACTTCACATGAAGACACCTGAATAACTTGTTGGTTAATAAAGCAATTAGTGTATAATTTTTACCAGAGATAAAGGCTATTAAGGAATGAATTCTTTTTGGAGTCTAAATCTAGCCAACTATGATTTGAATAAAAACTAGTGTTTCAAGTAAAGTCATAGTAGCAAAAAAGTACTTAAAAAAGTTGTTGCTAATCACTAAAATACTCCAAATACAAAGTTTCGCTGAAAATTTTAATTTTTAATTATTCTACATTTTTGTGTAAACTCATTGAAAAAATTTTAGTGGTTAGCAACAACTTTTTTAAATACTTTTTTTTAATAAAGCGTTTCAGAATTCTATTATCTTGCGCAGAAGTTTTTCTAGGGCAGCTGGATTTAGATTTTAAATCTATAGTGTGTTTCACTTTACATGAAGACACCTGAATAACTTGTTGGTTAATAAAGCAATTAGTGTAAAATTTTTACCAGAGACAGAGGCCATTAAGATAAATCTTTTTGTAGGAATGAATTCTTTTTGGAGTCTAAATCTGGTCAACTATGATTCAAATAAAAACTAGTGTTTCAAGTAGTCATAGTAGCGATGAAGATACAGCAAAAAAGTATTAAAAAAGTTGTTGCTAATCACTAAAATACTCCAAATACGAAGTTTCGCTGAAAAATTTAATGTTTAATTTTTCTACATTTTTGTGTAAATTGAAAATATTGAAAAATACATTAAATATGAAATCATAATTTTGTTACACTTATTAAATATGAGATTTTTCACTGTAACAAAATTATGATTTCATGTTTAATGTATTTTTCAATATTTTCAATGAGCTTACACAAAAATGTAGAAAAATTAAACATTAAATTTTTCAAAAATCAAGTTTTCTTGCCAGATGAAAATTATGAAAATTAATTAAAATTGTGTAACTGGCAGTATAGAAAGTGTTAGGAAAGAGTTTATTGCAAAAATTTAGACATCGCTATGAACAGAGTATCACTCCATATCATTTGCTAGCTTTCCTTCTGGACCCAACGAAAACGAAGCATACATTAACGGAAAGTGAAAAAAAATTGTGCTTTAAATGCTGTAAATGATTTATAACCTCAACACTGGTTTGCTACCATTGATTATTAAATTTCTGGCTAAATCCGAGCCATTTGTCGAAATAATGTTTCACGAAGAAATTCTTAAAAGCACAAATCCATTGGAATGGTGGAAATCTCAACGGAATATTGAGGTTATTAAGAAGTTATTCCCGATTATTAAACAGTTATTATCTGCTGCAGCTTCTTCAGCCTCCATTGAAAGGATATTTTCAACATTTGGTTTAGTTCATTCTAAAATTAGAAATCGCTTAGGGACTGAAAAAGCTGCTAAATTAGTTTTTCTTTGTAAGCACTATAATTAAAAAATTAACTTAAAATGTCTCTTTTTAAGTACCTGAACCATGTTTTATTTTCTTTTTAAATTTAAGTTTAGTTTACCTACAGATTCTTTTTAAGCAGGTAGTTTTAGATATGTAGATAATCTAACATTAAATAAATTGTTCTTTTTATTTGAATTTTCTGAAGTTTGATTTATTTAGATTATCAGTTTTTTTACACGATTTGATTTAAGTCATGATTTAAATTAAAAAAAATCAGTTGATTTAAATCATGATTTAAATCAACTGATTTAAATCGTCGCAACCCTGGTTTTATATATTTATGAATTCAATAAGTACACTTTCGCGTCTTTTTTTAAGTACAAACGTCTAAATTTTGATTTACAAAAAGGCTTAAAAATTTCGAACTTCAAACTACGCAACGTTCATACCTCCGAGACCAACTTGGGCGTGAAATCGCATCTTTCTCACATGATTTTTAACATATTTTGCGTCTCGTTCATTTGTCTCAAGACCTCTTGTGTTTACATAATTATCATGACGACAACAGACGCACTTTTCATAACCCACTTTCAAGTAGAGCATGAAAAGTACACTCGTAATCATGGAAATAATGTAATACACAAGACGTCTTGATATAGATGAGCGAGATGCAAAATATGTTAAAAAGTCATGAATGAGAAAGATGCGATTACATCCTCAAGTCGCTCTTGGGAGTATAGTTTATGACGCAACCCTGCTTGCTTGCTTGCTATCTTTGCTTTGCGCAGCACCCGCCCACTTTTTGCCTTTTGGACTTAGCCATTCCAGGCATTTTACTAATCATGTGTAGCTGGGTCTAAATCTCAAACATCCATGGCTGAGACGGGATTCGAACCCGTACCGCCAAGCGACACGAGTTACTAGTCGGCTATGCTAATGACACAACCCTGGGTTGTACACCCAAGTCTTACACGACCAGTGTTGCCAGACGATTAAAATTTAAGTCACCAGAATAGCTTACAAAAAGTCACCTGTTACCTACCAACCGAAAGGCACTAGTTTAAATTTTTGTGCTCATGTGGTTTAGTTTAATTTTTGTCATTATTATTGGAAGCTTTAAAAATTATGCTAAATATTTAGCAATTCTGTAGGTCAATAAAAAATTTGAAAAAAAAAATTGAAAAGAATGGTGACAAACCAAGGAAGACAAAATAATAAAAACTGAGAAATCAAATTAAAAAATAATAATAAAAACAAAAACGATTTTACAACACAATTTAATAGAAAATGATTTGAAAAGAATGGTAACAAATCAGAAAACAAAATAATAAAAATTGAAAAATAATCAAATTAAAAAAAGAATAAGTAAAAACAAAAGACAATTGATTCTAATTAATATCGAATGCAAAATGTCGCTTGTGTTTGAACTTTCTGACTCTGACATGTTCAAGACAACTAAAAATATGTATATGAATTTATATAAATCAGTGAAGAATTTACAAAAAATAATAAGTAAAAGTTACTAAATGTTTATAAATGTTTCTTATTAACTAAATTTTACGGAAAAATATCGGAAATCCCGATTTTGTAAAAATAATCACCAGGTAATAATTCAACAACAAAAATTACTAAATCACCACCTCTGGCAACACTTTACCCGACTGACGTAGCTTCAAAATAATGCATTAGGTTTACCAATAATAATAAACAGATTTCGGACATTTCGGATCGTTGCCATGACTGCGCAGTAAATGGGTACTTTTCATTGGTGCTCATATTACGTAAACAAGGCAACGCTACGAAATGTTCGAGATCTGATAACAAATATGATTATATTTTTATATATTGTTTTTTTTTTTATAATACCTATGAATGTCAAAATTCTAGAGTTTCTGTTAGAACCCTGTTTTATCAATAGTGTTTTGAAATTTCCTAACATTCAGATAAAGGTCTTTCGGTCTCTTTTCCTCAGAAACATTTGACAGATTTTATAGAAAAAAAAAACGGAGTATACCTCGTTAGTTTCTGTTTATTTTTACGTCAGTCATATAACAAATAGCGTTCAACAAGAAAAATACCTCGAGTTACCCTTGGTCACAGCTTGCATATTAATTTCTTATAATGTCAAGAAACTTGATTAACCTCAAAATGTTCGTGTGTGGACAAGATCTACTCGTTAATTTCAATTGTTGGATAACGCACATTCGTTGGTGGAAGTGGCCAATGCAAAAAGATGAAAGTAATATATTCGTCCTTAAAAGAATATATTAAAACAAATTATTTTAATTCAGTCCCTTCGCATAACCTAAATTTTATATTTTGACAGTACTTGTGATAATCACAACACTTGTATAGTTCAATTAACGATACGTATTTTTGTTTCCAACTCTGACTCGTGGTAGGATATAAAAAAATATTATTTATTTCGGAACTCAAAATGAAACGAGTATTAATAATATTTTGTGGGAGCAAAGATTTTAAATATGTTGAAGCTTGATATTGAAATAAATTATTTGGTTGCAAATACACATATATTTCAATGAATGATAGAGCGCACACCTGTGCTACCCGAAGCCTCCAGTTATCGTGCCGTCACCGTCGGTAAGGGGATGCAGCCCCGTAGTGAGCCTAATTGGAAAGATTGCTAGTCCCGATGGAGTTAATTATAGGACATATGTAACACGAACCCTCTCTCCAATATATCACACAGTATCACCGGATTTAACGTTTAATTAACTGATGTTTCATATGAAGTGTTATTAATTTGTTTACGGAGTATGTGCGCGTCAGAATCAGAATCTTTCCATCTATTTTCCACAGAGAAATTAGATTTTTTTCTTCCTATGTACCCAAGTGTTATAACATTGGTCTTATTATCGTTTTGTATTTTTCATTTTCTTGAAATTGCCTTATTTCTTCGGGACTTTTCATTCATTTCCATCCACAATTTATTTCGTATAAAAAATTAAATAATTGCAACCCTAAGTAAATTAAAAACGAATCTTTTTTACAATAACAATTCTAATTTATTAAGTTTCGGCGAGCAAGTTCTGATGATGTCTATCCTTTCAACGTTTTTTCTTTGTTGGTCTATTCAAGAATCACCCTGTATGATACATAAAATTTTGCAATCTTTCTAATGCCAATGATTAATAGCACCCTTTTCCGTTTCTACGCGCACATGCACGCTAGAAAAATAATTTACGGCTACAGGAGATCAAATAACAAAACAGAAAAGTCTTAATTACGTGCGCTTAAAAAAGCGACCACTGGCACACACTCGTTTTTTACATCCAGGTTGTAACCCCTAACACTAAAAATAATTGGGAGGCCATAAATAATAAATAATATTCGTGTCACTTCAGAAAGCAGCCGGCTTTCTTAGTTCCAACCGTGGTCGTTCTTGTTTTTGTTCTTAATGAAATTTTTGAACATTCATTTTTTTGTGTCTAATATTTGTATACCTAAATGTAAATTACATGGGTTAAAACACCTGAAGATAATGCAATTATACTGTGGCAATAACAGTTCTCTGCACAAGTATAAAATATTTCAATTTAACTACAATATACAGCCTGGGCAAAAGTATTAGGCACCCTTAATTTTTTAATTTATCTCCGAAAATATAACTTAGAAATCTTTAGAATTTTATTATCATATAGTCGGCAACAATAAACGATAATTTAAATAATGACTGTACTTTACAGTAGTTGTAAAACATGTGGCAGGTGATAGTTCACATTTGTGGTTCTGTGAATAGGTAGTCAGTCTTGTATAAGCGCTTGTAGTAAGAACGATCTTTCCAGTATAACGTTTATTTCATTATAATTTTGAATATCGTCATTTTTGCTTTAAAAAAAATGCCTAAAAAGAACGAACTTAGTGAGCATTTACGTTTACGAATTCAGTTCTTGCACGAACAAGGCAACACACAGACAGAAATAGCCAAAAGTATTAAACGTTCGCGTTGTGCGGTGCAATCTGCCTTGAAACTTACGCGGATACTGGATCATATGCGAACACAAGAACAGGTAGAAAACGGATAACTTCGAACCGTGAGGATCGAAATTTAATTCGAGAGTCACTTAAAAATCAAAAGAAACTTCCTCCGAGCTCGCTGACAGTTTATCCGAGGAAATCGGGAGACCGATCAGTGCCAGAACGACCAGAATAAGACTTAATGAAGCTGGCTTGAAAGGCTGTAAAGTAAGAAAGAAGCCTTGGCTTTCCGAAAACAATAAAAAGTCTCGTTTGGAACAACGAGAAGGATTGGGCAAATGTTGTGTGGTCCGACGAATCAAATTTTGAGGTAATACTTACTTTATATCACTTGTAATTTTGAATTCGTTTCCATCTTCTACACTTCGTCAGTGAAAAGTTATACGGTGTGTTTAAAATCTACGTTTTTTAATTAATTGTAAGGTATTTGGAACTCCTGGTGTAGCTTACGTGAGTAATTTTAAAAAACGTGTTATTGAAAGAATGGAATAATATTATCGCAGAGAAATGTCATAAACTTATAAGTACTCTGCCGAAAAGAATAGCTGCAGTGATTAAGGTTAGACGTGGCCCAACAAAATACTAATTACTTTAATAAATTGTTATTATTTTGTAACTAGGAAATTTTATTTTACCCCACTCCAACAAATTTTCATGATATAGGAGTTAATGTAAGGTGTCTAATACTTTTGGCCAAGGCTGTACATGATATACCGGGCGTCCGAAGTTTAGTGCTACAGTCAATGTCTTCCTTAAATGGCAAGATAAAAACATTATTCGGGTTTTGTCCAAAATGGCTTGCAATGCTCTAGAAATTAGAGTACTTAAATGTAACCCCTAAACAACAACCCTTAGCTATACGAAACAGTTCCAAAATTCTAGCACTCTAACGTCAACTTCATCTGTAGGAAATTTTGTTAAGATGCCTTTCAATGCGCTTTGCAGGTTTAAATCATATTTTTAAAACTCAAAACTTGCGATTAGCTTTTTCCACTAACAGTATCATAAAGAATGTATTGGGAAACCCGAAAGATAAAGTTGAAGTTGAACAGAAATCTGAAATTTATCAAATTAAGTGTAATGGAATATATTGGACAAACAAAAAGAAATATATTAACACGCTTTAAGGAACATTTAAGTCATTACAAGCAAAAGGATTGCGTCATCAAGTGTTGCCCAACATATTTACAATACTGAACACAGTATTATTAGAGATAATTTAAAACTCATTAAGCACGTATCAAACAACAGGGAATTAAATACTTACGATAGCAATAGATATCGTTGATGAATTTATTAAATTTGCTTGTAGCAATGTGTTAAAGTAGTAATTGTCGCAATTGCTACTTTGTGCACACTTATTGGAAATTCGGGGATAATAATAAAAAATCAATCTAGTCGTTGACATATGTTATTTAATTATTTTTATAAAGTTGGTATTTCATAAATTACCAACAAATCCCCCTGAATCGCGATACAATGCAAGAAAAATAGGTTCGGAGCAATTTTCTGCAATGCAATGAAAATTGCCACAACAAATCAAAATACAAATACTGCGCATGCGTACAATACAAATCGCAACAATTATTTATTGCCGGCAAAGAAAATTGCGAATTGTAAAACGGCCTTTAGAAATTAATTGCTTCGATATATTATCGAAAAACGAAGAAAACAATGAACGGAAAACAAAAGAAGCTCGATGATTCTCTGGTGTAAAGTTAAAAATTCAAGAAACTAACGATAAGCAAAGAAAGATTGGAAGAAACGCAAATAGAAAACGAAGGAAGGAGAATATGTATATACAAAAGAAAACAGATGATTGGCCAGAGATCTGTTTGAAAATCAAAAGACTGACAAGGAAACAAAAGAAAAACTACAAAAAGCGTCGATAAAATACTAAGAAATGAATTGATAAAAAAAGACGCGAAACGGAAAAGAAAAGAATAAGAAAAACCAAAAACATAAAGAGGAAATCGTGACACGAAAAATTCAACAAAAAAGAAATCAAATAAAGGACAATGAAACGCATAGAATAAGGTAGACAATAAATCAATAAAACATACATGATTTTCAGGCGTTAAGTTTTTGAAAATCAAAGACTGGTAGAGATAACGAAAAGAAATCGCAAAAAGATAGTATAAAATATTAATTCGCTAAAAATAAACAAAAGAGAAACTAAAATGAAATGCAAAGAATAAATTGATGGAGAAACAATTAACGGAGTATTTAAAAATCACGAATCTAATAAAAAAAGAAAACTGTAGATTAATTTGATTTAAAAAAAAAACAAAACAAAAGAAAACGAAAATAAATTCCGAGGAATGTCTAAAACGAAAATAAATGACACACGAGTAATAAATTGATAGAGAAACAAAAACAAACAAATCAACTAGATTAACAAAAAGAAAAGAAAAGTAAAACTAAAAATTAATTATATAGAAAATAAAAATAAAAAACAAGAAAACGGAAAGAAATAACGAGATACACAAATAAAATCGATGGAATATAAAGAAAACTCAAAAAACAGTAGTCATAAAAAATCAGAGGAAACTAAATGAAACAATAGAATACATATTTGAGTCTTTTCATTTAGAGAACTGTCGCTATTCTTTTGTTTTCGTCAATTTTAATCTTCACATTTCGATGTTGTTTGTATTCACGCTTTATCGAATTAATTTACAGACTAACTTTATTTATCGTTTCTTCTTTTGCGCTCTCCATCGAATGAGAATCGTCAATCTTCTTTTATTTGTTTTTCTGTTCATCTTGACGTTTTATTTCACCACGGTTTCAATTCGTTTTTGTCTTTTCATATCTCGAACTAATTTTCGTATTGTATTTATTTTGCCGTCTGTGTAACCAGTTTTGATTTGTCCTCTATTTGTCTCTCTATTTTATCTTTTAACTTTCGCACAATTAATTGCGGGAGAAACGTCAACCTTTTTTAATTTTCTGTTTGCCTTATTCGTCATATTTTGTTGTTTGCATATTTCAGTTGTTTTTTTGTTTATTTTTTTAGAATTCTATCCTCAGTCAGAGGAAGATCGGCCCTCTTTTGTTTTTCACTCTTCAAATATCGCTGATATTTATTTTAGGTCGTCTTTTGTATATATTGTATTGTATTAATCATACTGAATTAATTTTTGTCCAGCTTCGTTCGTTTTTGTTTGATTCTCTACACCTAGATATACTCTCTGCCGGGGAAAAATCGCCGAAAGTTCTTTTCTTTTTTTCATGGATCTTGTTTTTTAAATACGAGGGTAAAACTGAATTTATTGAGAATAACAAAATCTAGTAGGCCGTGAAAAACAAAACATACAGTATTATTTATAGCAACTCTTTATCCGTCATTTGAAGTTTAGTTGTTGAAGTTACGTTCGTTAGAATCCAAGATATAATTTTTTTAAAGTGATATTACAAGCAAAAACATGGAATTAACCAGAGAGCATTTTCGAATCATGATTTATTATGATTTGAAAAAAAATTAAGCGCTTATGAACGCAAAAAGAGTTTCGATTCGGCTTTTAGTGAACAAGCACTTTCCTTGGCTACAATTTACCGATGGCATAAGGAATTTGAACGCAAAAGGAATTCTGTTTAGCATCAAAAAGGAGCAGGGCGTCCTCCTACGGCTGTTACCGTCAAAAACATTGCTGCTGTTAAAAAATTAATTGAAGAGAACAATAACGCCACTTATGCAAAAATAGAGCATCAACTCAAGATTGGATCCTCAACTATTGGAGCAATCATTCACGATCGCCTGCATTAAAAAAAGTGGTTAGTCGTTTTGTACCGCATCACCTTTCTGACTTCCAAAAAGCAGAGCGTGTAAGAATTTGCCATGAAACTTTAAATTTCTTAAATAATGGCGGACAGCAATTTTTTTCCAAAATAGTGACAGGTGACGAAACTTACATTCCCTTTTTCGACGTACCTACCCGCCAAGAGAGTCATGTATGGATTCACGAAGATGAGGAAACTCCAACAATGACCAAGAAGCAGCGAGCTATGAAAAAAGTTATGTATGCGGTATTCTTGAGAAGTACGGGCCTAGTAAAGGCAATTAGGCTAGAAGGACAAAAGACAGTTATAGCTAAATGGTGCGCTGAAGTGTTCAGTAGAGTTTCAGACAAGGAAATTATGCTGCACCATGATAATGCAACGTCCCACACGGCAGCTTTAACTCTCCAGTTTTTGGCTGAAAAAAATAGTAATAGAACATCCGCCATATCCAACTGATTTAGTAATGTGCGACTTTTGTGCTATTTTTTGGGATTAAAAGGAATTTGCGGGGTAGAAAGTTTTCGTCAGAAGAAGAGATTGGATGCCGCAGTTCACGCTTATTTTGAAGGTATTCTGAAAGATGATTGGTTGGGAGCTTTGGAACAGTGGAAAGAAAGAATGGTCAAGTGTAATATTGCTGAAGGAAATTACTTCGAGCATATTTAAAATAAAATCCTAGAAAATATTAACCATGTTTTTTATTCTCAAGAAATTCAGCCTGACCCTCGTATTCTTGTTATTTATTGTACGGCGCCTTTTTTCTTAGTGCGTCGTCTTTTTTTTATCGAACATTTTCTAGTGTTTTGTATTAATTAAAAATTAATTAATTGAATTAATTTTTGTGTAGCTTTCTTTTTGTTTTTCGATCGTCTTTTGCTTGGTTATCTATTTCTTGATATTTCTATGTTACTTTTTTTCTGATCAAATTAATCTTTAGGGTTAGGTTAATTTTTAAAAAATTCCATTAAAATTATTTTAACTTAATATTTGTTGTCATCAAATAACAACTGCAATGTTTCAATTTCGCCATCAATTTTCTCCTTCAATTACAGAAATTGTAAAACAACAGCTAATTAATTTTTTTGCGGCAGGGTGCGGGTGTCGACAGCTGCGGCGGCGCTTAGATGAATCAGAACACAACTCTTATCTAAATACACATTCTAGCAACCTGCAGATAATAATTTTTGATAACCGCATGTCTGAATAGATGTAATGCAGTAGGACAATGTCTGACTAGATCAGCGAAACATTTTTCCGCTTACATGTTTAAACCGCGTGCGACCTCCTGCAAATTCAGCATCTTCCCACGGTCAATGCATATTTCGAATTTGGCTTATATGAATTAAAAGATTCAGTTTCCGGTATTGTTAGTACACAGTCACGAGGTGACGGCGTTTCTTTTATAGTAGGTGCTGAGTACCGGATTTTTGTGGAAAATATAAACAATAATTGTTTTCTAACCAGATTAAATAATAACTAATTCGATTTACAAAACAATCTTAACGTTATTCATTATGATAATTTAATTATTATAATACAAGTAAACAAACATAACTTAAAAAAATTGATCTATTGATTTGATTTTACAATGGTTTTCACATTGGAAGAAAAATCTTTTATGGTTGAATCCCACATTCGAAATGCCTAAAAAATCAATGGCAAATGGACCTATTCTATTGCTGATTGTATTGCAGAATTTCAGGAAAAATTTCCAGAAACTGTATTTCTGTATCACAAATTTGTTAATCAACTTCAGTACTCTGTAGGACTATTCAGATTAACTGGAAGTGTGACTAGAAAACAGGTATCAGGTAGGCCTAAAGTAAGAACTGATGTGGTAGTTGAAAATATGAGACAAATGCTCCTCGCACTTCCATCTGTCACCTGTCACAACAAGTTGATCTTTCTGTCGGAACCTGCAGAACTATTGTAAGAAAGGACTCGCAAATGTTCCCTTATCGTTTGAGTGCCGTGCATGAATTGCTTCCAGTAGATTTTGAACCAAGACGAATATAATGTCATTGGTTTTTAAACAATATTGACAATGACGATTGTTGGACAAAACTTTCTTTTGCGATGAGGCCTGATTCCATTTAGCAAGATACACTAATTCCCAAAATATGAGAATCTGGAGTACAGAAAATCCTTATATTTTCATTGAAGCCCCACTTCATCCACAAAAAATTGGTGATTGGATAGGTTTAAGTCGGAAAAGATTGATAGGTCCAATATTTTTTAATGGCACACCAACAGCACCTAGATATTGGGCAGAGATTTTATATAATTTCTCATATTGTTCAGCTGTAACCGATTCCCAAATTTCTTTCAATTTTGCCTCTAACAATTCAAAGTTTTAAGCTGTTTCTTCATTATTCTCCATGAAATTTCAGTTGGGCTAAGATCGGGCTACTGGATGGCCAATTTAAATTTTTAATATCACTTTCACGTAGTTACTGGGTAGTTATTGATTTATTTATTTTTTTTCAAAACTAGTACAAAACTTTCGAATTAGCTATAATTTTGTTGATTTTCTTTAAATATTTAAAATTGCAAAAAACGAAAACTATTTTTGGCAATCTTTAAATTCACGACAAGAGAAAACAAAATATTACAAAACATAAAAGAAGTAAAGAACAGACCATTAGTACAAATGAAGGGAAACATATTGAAATGCAAAAACATTCAGGGTGTTGAAAAAAAAACACAAATAAGTACGTCACTACAAGTTAGATTTTGTTTTCATTTTATTAGACTTGATTCTCCATTCTCACATTTAAAATTTTCTTGAGGTATTATAAATCAAAATTAAAAAAATAGTAGAAAAGTTCTGATAAATAAGTAAAATGCAAAACGTAATGACATAAGCAAAGAGCGTGCAAGCAACTGCAAAAGGCTCACAAAATCGTATTTGAATGCGACAATGAGCTTAGACTTGCGACATTATTACGTAGCTGACAATGCTCATCTCATATTACAGAATCACCAGCAGCATTACATCTGCACTAGAAAAGGGCAACATTCAATATTACAAAGAGCCACACCGAGGGTGCAGAAGTATTAAGCGCGGGCTGAAACAAGAGGGCGTGACGGGGTGATGGTTGCGAGCTTAAGGCCGCTTCATTGTTAAACTACTGGTCTTTTATTTGGAATTCCACAATTGCTTCACAAGAGATTAGAAACGCTGCGTAGAAATGGTCCACTTGATTATATCTAATTTTAAGTGTGATAAAGATATTTTTACCTGGGCGGTTTATTGTTCGAAAACAGTAAACAAATTTACACCTAGAGATTTATCAAAGAATTTAAAGAACATGTTTTTATAAATATTAGAATATTAGAAAAAAATATCACACATATGTATAGTTGTAGTGAAATCTAAATAGTACACCCTTTCATTTTTGGAATCACGATCTGGCCCACTGTTAGAGTATCGAGTACCCTTGTGCAAAACATATTTTGACGCACTTAATTAATAAAAATTCCTTTACTATTTTATTCAACAACGCAATATCTATTCGAAAAACAAATCAACACGGTGTACATAATACGATGAAAGCAAAACGGGATTTTGTTCCACCTTGATTAAATACAAACAATAACAGAAATAACATCAAAATGATAGCAAATGGAATAATTGAAAAATCAACAACAAATTACATTAATCCGGTGGTAGTTGTTAGAAAAGCAAAGGGTGCAATAAAATTATGTCTAGATACCAGATCCTGATGAAAATGTTGAAAAGCCCGATGTCCATGGACAGGATTTTTAAAAGGGGTACAAGTCAACACAAAAATAACAAAACAACATTTGGGCGAAATCTTACCAATCCACCCAAAAACACAGCATTAAAATGGCGCCCAACGTGGGGCAGTAGAAAAAAGAAGAAAAACCAAAAATAAATTAAAATTAAATTGACGTCCAACGTGAAAGGCTTACGAAACAAAGTATAGGTCGAGTAAATAAAGATTTCATAAACGAATAAAAAAAATGGATCAAAGACAAAACCAGAAAAGATGAGATAGAAGAGACAGTGAAGTCGCTGAAAGAAAAGCAATGGAGAAGGAAGAAAGAAGAGAAGAAATAGAAGAACATCATAGATGTAACGCAAGAAGAAGAAAAAATAATAGAAGAAGAAAATATAATAGACCAGATAAAAACAGAATCGACAGACATCAGAGGAAGGACATGATGTAAAACTAATGTTTGCAATGCTTATGCGGGAGATGAAGAGAAATAATACAAAGGTGGTAAATAAATTAGAAGAAATAAATAATAAAGTGGAAAATAAATCAGAAGAAGTAAATAATAAAGTGGAAAATAAATTAGAAGTAAATAGTAAAATGGAAAATAAATTAGAAGAAATAAATAATAAAATGGAAAAGAAATTAGAAGAAAACAGAAAAGAAATGAAAGCGGATAACATGAGAATAAAGGAGAGTATAAAATAAATATAGAATCAATACGAAAGTGAAATGGAGGTATTAAACAATAAAATTGACTAAAACAGGATGGAGACATTAAATATAATGGAACAACAAAGAAGAAATACAAAAATGTACGTCGAAGGAAAATTCCAGACTGAAGAGGATGAAATCAAAAAGAATGTAGAAGAAAAATTAGTAGAAATAGCGTCCAGAATAAAGGAGAAAGCGATGGAGAAATAATAAAAGTGGCTGAAAGATTAACTACCATCGACAACAAGATACTAGAAGATTGTGTGGAAAGACACATAAAATTAGATAAAAAAGTAGATTATATGATTGAAGAAAGGCGACAAGACAGACAAGACATTATGCAGAGAAACAGTACGAAGAAATAGAAAATTTAAAAATCAGTTATGAACAAAAAACAAAAGAAAGCCCGACAATACAATATATTCCTATGGAGCAACCTGGTTATTTTAATAATAAAAAAGTTACTTCCAAAATTTTATGGGGATGAAAGGGTGAATCCGGTAGCATTCCTACAGAACATCAAAGATTGCATAAATGATGTAAAAGAGGACCGGAGGAAAATATTGATAACCAGAAATTGCCTGAAAGATGACCCAGAAACATGATTCAACATGATCTTCGACGAACTAACGACATTCGACGGCTTTAAAAGAATATTCCTTAACCAATACTGGGATAACAACGAGCAAAGGAAAGTTCGAGAAAACTTGCAAATACAGAACAGGAACAAGGTTAACAAGGAAAAATTTGTTATAAAAAAATATAGCATTGCTAGGTTGGCTGAAGAAGATGTCTGGTTAATTATCACAGCAATATGTACAGGGTGACTGATAATTGTTGTGCAAAAAAAGCAAACGCGTAACATAATGGATGATACGATTGCGGTAAAAATGTTTAAAAAAAATCAATGGAATTGTTCATAAACAATTAAAAAATTACTCAAAAAACACATAGAATCTTTTAAATATATTTTCTTCTTTTCGTGGTTTATGCAGAACACTTGTCAGTCAACCTATATATTCACCTAATTATCTATAGTACCTTGATAACAACTAATTCTGCTGAAATAAAGTTTAAAAATAAAAGTGCTTTTGAATAATTCTTATTCCTGCGTTTTACTCTCCAAGCAATTTATTTTTAATCATATCTATTTACACGATTACAGACAATTTAGTAGTCATCTGAATAGGCGCCCTTGCGTGTTGCATAATCTGCACAATTCAAAGTGCCGTTAAATAATTCTACCGTTCTTCGGATTGGTGGAATAATATTTGACATGTTTCCGATTAATTTGTCACTTTAATACATACAGATTCAAGACTTTGACTTTAGCCAGTAGTGGTTTCACGAAGAGCAACAAAGAGCATGTGTATAAAATTGGTTGAAAGAGAAGCTAGCGTGTTTGCTTCGATGGGGGGATGCCTTAATCAGATTACATAATACATGCAGCAGTCGCATCTGAGCAGTGTTGCCAACCCTGCATATCCAGAAATCCCAATTTAACAATTAAAAAATATTCTATATTACCCAAAGGCCAAGGACAAGTCATAAAATATTAATATTACATTTATTTTACCATTATTCAAAATATTAACACAAATTAAACTCAAAAAAAAGGCAAGTGACAACTGCGAAAGTGTACAGTATTGCCAACTTTTCAATGAGCTTTCCCCCTAAACATTACTTGAAAACCCCCTAAGTCGGTACTAAAAACACCCATCTAGTGTCGAGAAACAAAAGAAAAATAAAACTTAGAGAAATACCGAATTATTAATTAAGAGACAATCGATTATTGAATCAAAGAATTCATTAGGAAAAAAAAAATTAAATAAATCGATAAGCAAAATAAAAGACAACTGACTAACGAAGAGAAAACAAAAGACATTCTATTAACGAAAGAAAAAACAAAAGACAATCAACTGTTGAAGGAGGACAGACGATATAAAAGCCAATTGACTAATTTACAAACAAGAAGACAAAAATAATAATTAACGAGAAACTTGGGAAGAAAGACATTGAGTAAAATAAATAACTAATCAATTAATGAAGGAAAACAATCGATTATTAATTAACCAAAGGATAAACGATCAATTAGCAAAAAACATTTTTTCAAGAAAAAAAATCGACTAACAAATAGCAATAAACAAAAGACGATCGACTGTTAATAGAAAGATAAAGGTTAATTGTAATAGGTATTTAATGAAGAATTCAAAGAGAGAAAAATAGTAAACTACTATGTACTAAAAGACAGTCGACGAATGAAGAAAAATAAAAAATCGATTAATTAATTAGTAAAACTAAAAATAGTTGGCTAATGATTAAAAAATAAACAAAAAACAATCGGTCAAAGAATTCTAAAATTGAACGAAAAGAAAAAGAAAAGATAAATCGATGAGGATTATTGAGCGACTTGCAAAACATCGACTAATGAAACGAAGAAAAACGAAAATAATCAACTATAGGGAAAAAGGCGGTCAATAAACGAACTAAAGCAAAAAAATTGTTGACTAATGAATAAAAAAAAACAAAGGACAACTGGTTATCGAACCAAAGTCTTCTAGATATGAATGAAAATTACAAAAAAAAAGATAAATCGATGAGGAACGCTGAGCAAAATGAAACATAATCAACTAATGGCAGAAACGAAAACAAAAATAATCAACTGTCGAAAAAAATACGATCATAAACGAAGTAAAACAAAAAATTGTTGACTGATGAATAAACAATAAACAAAAGATAACCGATTATTAAACCAAAAACTTCTTGATCTAAATGAAAATTACAAAAAAAAAGATAAACCGATGAGGAACGCTGAGCAAAATGAAAGACAATTAACTAATGGAAGAAACGAAAACAAAAATAATCAACTGTGTAGAAAAATACGATCCATAAACGAAGTAAGACAAAAATTGTTGACTGATGAATAAACAATAAACAAAAGATAACCGATTATTAAACCAAAGACTTCTAGAACTGAATGAAAATTACAAAAAAAAAGATAAACCGATGAGGAATGCTGAGCAAAATGAAAGATAATCAACTAATAAAAGAAACGAAAACAAAAATAATCAATTGTTAAGGAAAAGACGATGAAGTAAAACAAAAAATATTGTTTGATAAAAAAACAATAGACAAAAGACAATCGATTAATAAACCAATACTAAAACTCAAAAAGAAAACAAAATGGAAAACATTTGAAAGAAAAGTAGTGAAGAAAATAAAGGGCAACCTACAAATGAAAAAAAGACGAACGATGAATGAAGTAAAACAAAAAAATTCTTGACTAATGAATAAAATTTAAAAAATAAAAACAAAAGACAATCGATTCTAAACTTGAATAAAAATTTAAAAAAGATGAACCGGTGATTAAAAGATTAAATTAAACAAAGATAATTGACCAATGAAAAAGAAATCAAGTTAAAAATGTTATTGCAAATCTGAAATATTCTTGTGGATTATGATATTTTCAGTTTAATTAGTTTCTTTTTGTTATTGAATAAAATATTTATTATTCTGATAGACTAGTACTATATCTTGCATGAGTCGGACACATTATCAGATAAAAATCTTGATAGCCATATTTTTCTATTTTGCAACAACAAATTTCATAGTTCATTAAACCCATTTAAAAATGAACTTTTCTATCAATACCCGAACATGTAGATATTTATTAGAGTATTACGACATCTCAATGATTTGTTGAGTTAACTAGAAAGCATTGATGTTAAAGGCGTGGAATAAAAAAGTAGGTACTAGTACGATCGGATTCTCTTTGCACAGAACCAAATGATAAAGTGAGATTTTACAAATATTGTGTAAAATTGGAGGTGGAGAAATTGTTAACACATTTGTTGAAATTTTTTAATAGAATTCACATATACACTTCTGGACAAAATTAAGGGACCACCAAATAAACTCGAAATTTACAAGTTATTTTTAATAGACGATTGAGCTGTACTAAATATTTTTTCTCGTTGATTTTATTCTTTTTATTTATTTTTTTTCCTCCAAGAAAATTATATTACTGAATCGAAGAAAATACGCTTATTTCAAAATCACTAAAAATAATTATAGGTACCATTTAAAAAACCAAAATTCGTTGCCATAACAACAAAACAAAAGACAACGTGAGGAAACCATATACGTCAAAGCATGCGTAGGAATACATCAAACAACCTTTATGATAAACATTTTTTCATAATTTTTCAAATAAAAAAGTTACTGCCATTATTTGATATTTTTGTTCCATCCTGTACGTGACGGTTCGCCAGTATTTCTCTATATGACATTGTCTGACGTTGTCCATTTGACGTTTTTTGAGATTAGTCAATTGGACATTTGTCAATTTGACATTTCTGACATCTGTCATCATGACCTGCTTTGTTGGTCGCAAGCAACGTGCGAGCCCCCACAACACAATTAAAACCATAACTTGAGTATCATCGATTTACAAAAAAAAAATGTTTAATTAATGGTAGCTTAATATTTCAGTAAAGAATTATATATTAAAGTAAATTAATTTTAAATAAAAAAATGTCAACGTGTCAAATATGACAGTTGATGAACCGTATGTAATGTTATTGTTGACGTGGGAGGTGGTACACCTCATTTGTTTATTATATGCCGACCGATCGATAAGTCAAAGAACTTTTGTACAGCTATCTTTTTCTAACTTTCGTAAAACACCGTCACGGCTTTTGTTGCCGTTGTTGTTGTTGTTTTGTTGCCACCATAAAATATTTTAAAAAGTCGAATCTAAAGACATATTTCAAGTCGACATGTAAAGTTAATTTGATTAAATTTCATAATTCCTACTTTAAGATGTTTGATTTATTTCCACCTTTATTTTTAAACGATAAAATCGGTTATTAACAAGATTAAGGAATTTTTCTTGTTTACACATCAGCAGTTCATGTATTCAGAGACTTAACTGGCAGCATGCAGCTCTGATCTCAATCCCATTGAGCACTTATGGGATCGACTTCAAAGAGGCATTTGTCGTCGCTCGGCTTTGCCAGAAACTGCAAGATTTAAGAGCAGTGCTTTACAAAGAATTTGAGGCAATACCTCAAAATTCATTGATACATTTGATTTGATTCAATGCCTCGACGTTTAAATCATGTCATTCGAGCAAGAGGTCATACGCGTTATAAACCGTCGCCAGTAACTTAACTGATGACATTTCTTTTCAGTTTTCGAATTGCCGTTTTTGTTATATTTTCACATTAAACTTAATTTTGTTTAATATCGTCTTTTTCTTGAGTAATTTTTATGTTTTTTTATTAATAATGGAATGGTCCTTCGATATAAAGTACATTTCAAATTAAATAAACCAGTATGTCAATAGTTTTGTTACATATTTTAGGGTGGCCGGTTTTTTTCCGGTCAGCGTATATAAATAATATATGTCCAAATAAATTTCTGATAAAGGTAAGGCTATGGAAGTGTAAACGTGTGTCGTAGCCAAGCAGCTTTTGACGTTAATGACACGTCAAGGTGTTAAATGGGGCAAATTAAACTTCGATTTTACTTAACTACTCAAGAACTACACAATACTTTAATTATAATAGAAAAAGATGCAGTAATTGAAATAGGGCAGCAAGTCGTCAATTCATAAGTTGTCAAGTAAATAAATACATTGCTGTAGTAATCTGAGACAAACGTTTTCTTCCATGGCCTAAGCAGTTGAAATGTAACAAAATAAAAAACTTAAATTACCTAAATCGATACCAATTTAGGTATTAAAAAAAACTGCTCTTGTATTGCCATCTAATGTTTTCTTACTAAACTAAATCAACCAATGAACATTTTTCCATGCAAGACTCTAAAGTGAGTCATTTTCCTTTGAACTTTACTGCATTGTGTATTTTAGCTCCATTTGTTAAATTCTGTTAACAAACCATTATAAGATAAAATAAGTTTAATAAAAATCAGATAACGAATAAATTCTCCATAGATAAATAAATAATTGTAAAACAACAAAAATAATATAATATACAATTAAAACTTTCTACATGTGTACACAATGTTGCCCATATTCACATACACATTACTGGAAATTTCTGTAAACACAATAAATACTTCATAATACCATTTGCTATTTACACAATGATTCATGATATTATATGAGAATATAATTAATTAAGCATAGTATGTCTATCATAAATATTTCTTCTCTGTTCCTTAACTTGTCTTTTCCATTTATCTTGTTGATGCCCAACTCTATTCAACATATTACCCCTAACACTCATATTATGTGACATGGGCCCACCTATTCCTGCCGCAGTTTCGTCCTGGAGTAAAAGACATTTCTATCAAACAATATAAAACATTTAAATGCAACAGTTACTACTAAGTAACTCTTAAGTAAACAAAGTATTTATTTTTAATATTATTATTATACAAATGTGGTGAGGTGTGTAATATTTACATCTTACCTCTTCATTAGTATGTTCTTGATAGTTTCCTTTTATGCGTTTGTTTAAGAGTGGGTCCAAGATAATCAGGAATGCCATATATATCACCAGAATAGATATAACCCAAATAACAATGATTACGACTACTTTAATGATAGTGATGTTGCGATTTTCATATTTACATTCGCAACGAGGACAAAATTCTTGTTCCTTTCCCTTTATGTGCTCTCCCAATTTAGGAAGTACAACCCCTTCACAATTACTACAATGAAAAATGTATCAATATTTAAAATTCTATTAATCAATATTTTATACTGATACACTCATGAGAATGAAACAAATTCTTTTTAATATGAACTTTGATTTAAAACATGATTTGGGCAATTGCCTTGTTACATTTGTTGTAACTTTTCTAAAGGCTTACCATTTATTAGGTGGCACATTAACAATAATTGGTTTGGCAGTCTGGGCTGTACTATTCGTTACGGAAGATATACTTGGGCAGACACATTTACATCTGTTATTTTCATATATCTGAGCCTGCGAAGTTTAAGAATACAAATCTAATAACAAATTAGGTGATGGGCATACGTATTTACCTGTGCTGACGCACTCCAAAGCACCAATGTCAAAAAAACAAAGCTCACTTTGCATTCCATAATTTCAGGGAAAAACTAGACATACACATTACTGAAAAAATTACATTTTATTGTATAATTAGCTCTAAATAAATATTTACCATTACATATGTTTTTAACAGAAGGGCAATAGAATTACGTTCATTTTAATCTGTTGATAAAGTAGAACACAATAAATCACTTCACTCAATGCTGCCACACTTGCAGAATAGAAAAGATCTATTGTTGCCAAAATTACCGAGTATTATCAAAAATGGTAAAATTTTTCTGAAATTAGAGAGAGGGGGAAGAATCCTTTACAATTCAGAACAAAAACAACCATTCCATTTAAAAAGATTTTACCAGGTTGGTTGCATTCACAAAAATTTTTGTTCCTTGAACCGTGATACGCATACGGCTGAATTAAAAGAAAAAAAAACGGGAAATTAAATTTTTCCAATTGTAAATTTGGTTCTACTTGACAATTAATTGACAATAAATACCACAACATACCTTTCAAGAAAAATTAACCTATAGTCAATTTACATTTGCACTTTTAAACTGATACTATGTTGGCATCACTGACACTTGCGACATCAATGTGACATTTTCTATTCCTCTTAATAGTATTTTTAAATTTATATTATTAAGCTATTTTGTAGTTCCTAAGTATAACTGATAAATATTTTTACTACAGGTTTTTTTTTTAATTTTCTAGACCAGTTTCACCCTATTCGGCATCTTCAGTAGACATTATTATAATTAAACCTACAAGTAAAATATAAAAATAACAGGTACATTATAATACAGTATGAGCATAAATGATTGAGGACAAGTTGAATTTCCCGCGTCTCTATCTAATGATTTTTACTCCTTGTGTTTGGGCATCCTGAAAATAAATTAATTTTTATTCAGTATCGGATCTTTTCAGAGCCAACGTTTGCATACATATTGCAATTAGGTATTTGAAATGACCAAATTAATTCATAATTAATTACCAGACTATTTTATTGAGTAATAATCTCGTTATCCACATTGCATCCCAGTGCACGCCTATATATTTGACCAACTCAAGAAAAATATTGAAAGGCGGGAAATTCGACTTGTCCTGCTCAGTGTACTATATAATAGAACTAACAATATTTTAGAAATTCTTGTAGAATATTTTACACGAATCGACACCACTATTGTACAAGAATTTAGAAAATATTATAAGTTCTATTAATATACAGTATTATAATATATTATTTTTATATTTTACTTGTAGGTTTAATTATAATAATATCTACTGAAAAGGTCGAATAAAGTGAAACCAGTCTAGAAAAATGAAAAAAAAAAACCTTTGGAGTAAAAGACTCAGCATTTATCAGTTATTTTTAAATTTATTCATAATAATTTAATACATTTTTTTGACAAGCGTTATTAGTTTTGAGAGCAAACTGTACAATATTTTTTAATGTAATTATACCGTTCGATTTTTTATCAACTTTTGCCAGGAAATCTGCACGGCATGTCTTAGCTTAACTGGAAAACAAGTCATTGCATTCCTTGAGGTTATTTTACTGTGAAGTTAAGACAAACCCCCAAATTTTAGGGCCAAGTGTTGATAAAGAAATTAAAAAATCACTCGGTATATCATACTCCTAATCTAGCTTTTATTTACCGACTTGTTATGGCGTTTTCGATTCACCTGCACTGGTTGCACTCAGAATATTTGCCTCTTGTTTTAAACTAATGTAATAATAAGAGATGAAAATACTCTGAATGTCTGAATGCGCGCTATTGCAGTCAATCGAAAACGCCATTAGTAAATGAAAGTACAGTGATATCGAAATAGATAGTCCCGATCTTACACTACTTTCCATGAACTTGATATAAACATTTACATCTTTCACATGAAGGTTAGAACGAAAAGCAGTGACGTGCAACGAACTATAATAGTAAACTATAAAACGGCTGTAAGACGCTTCAAAACTGTAACACGTGGGCGCCATGACAGTTGAGGTCAACTCGCAGGGCAAAGATAGGTTTTCGTTATTAACTAACGAATTATATTAAATTTATTAACAATAGTTTACAATACCTCGAATGTTTATTTAATTATTACTCCATTTACTTGTTAAATTGCAGTTTATTATACGGTAAACAAAAATGAAACACTTCAAATATTATTTTTGTAAATTTTTGTTTTACACCTGAACTAGTAAAATCCTCACTTGTAAAACGATATATTCGTGTCTTTTCTTCTCCTATTGCTACAATTTATAGTCAAACAAGCAGCGAGCATTTTCTGTTTGTAGAAATATTACTCAACAAACAATTCGGTTACAATTCAATCTGTGGATTAAACTATGTACTTATCAGCTAATAAGGTTAAACAGAAGAAATTTTGTTGCAAATCAGTTTTGAGTGCAGTGGATCCCTCGAGCATCCTCTGTACAGATGTTTGGGGCTCGAGACTTCCACTACAAACCAAACCAACCTGTCCAAGGTTTTTCGCAAATAATAATAATACTTTGATTGTTAAACATAAGCAATTATCATCATTTAACTAGTCGCTTTGACCTCAACTGTCATGGGAAATGCTAGTACCTTAAATCGCAGTTGGGGGCGCTGTTTCCGAATGTATTTGCTGTTCTATGGTTTATTATTACAGTTCGTTGGTAGTGTGCATGGAACATTCATGAAACTTATATCCAAACCTAAGCTAATTGATAAAGAACATAATTAGGTATTGTTTAATCAGATTGTTACTCCAAAGAAATAAACCATTCTTTGTATGGCAATGGCAATGAATTGTCAATAAAATGTTGGGATACCTAGTAACTTCCCCAAATCTCCCTATATTGCTAACTTCATTTTAATAATTAGATGTAAATATGGATGTCAATCTCGTGGAAAGCAGTGTAGGATCAGGACTATCAATTTCGATCTCCCTGTATCTCCCTGTATATTTATCTATAAACTGTCATACCATCAAAAAAGGGTATTCATTCAACAAACAAATCGTTTGGTCATAATCGTCAGATTGAGTCGATTTAAATCGATTTATGAAAACACTGAACGGTGGCCATGAAAATTTAATTGTAAACCATCATCATCATGACAGCTGTCATTTTGACATTTGAACTTGCCATTCCTAACCTTGCTTTCGAGGTTTCGAACTCAACAGTACGATAAGATGACACAAGAATGTGATCTATTGTAATAAAAGAAAAAAGACACTAAGAACGAGATCTATTGTAACAAACGAAAAAAGACAATAAGAAAATAAGATTTTCAACAGATAATCAAAATTGTGGTATGTTCACAGGAAACATCTTGCGACGGCCAACTTCGACGCCAAATTTAAAAGAACACCCGATATATACCAAGTGATTTTTTAAATTTTTTATCAACTCTTGCCATGGAATTTGAACGGCATGTCTTAGCTTTACTGTAAAACAGTATCAAGGAGTACAAGGAGGTACTTTTCACTTAAGGTAAGACATGCCGTCCAGATTTCATGGCAAGAACTGATAAGAAAATTAAAAAATTACTTTCCTTTTACCACAAATCTTACCTCAGATAAGATAAACGTCATTTCCGGTAGCACAAACAAATGAGTTTGAATTGAGATTTCGATTTCGTGCTAAAGGAAATGACGTTTAAGAGATCTGATATAAGATTGGTGGCAAAAGGTACGCAGCTATCAGTGACAACCATGGTTGTTATAAACGACTCATTCACATGACAAACTGCAACGCCATATTTAATCACAGTTGAATCGTAACATTTTTCTGATGCACAATTTCTCGTTGAATCGACTGTGTTTATTTCAATAAATAATTATTTTCTAGTGCATTTTTTTTAATGTAGGAAGAAATTTTCACCTAAAAGGGTTTTATTGTTGAAACAAAAGGGATTTTTTATTCTTATAGGTTGCGACACTGTACAATAGTAACAGCTGGCCTTTAATTGTGATTATTTGATTGGCTAATATTTATCCCTACCAATAAATCCCTGACATATATAAATACCTTGAAGTTAGCTATATTGTCAATATTGTTTGCAGGTTATGGTAATAATATGTACATACGTGTTATTATTAAGTGTTTGAGATAATATTACACTACGTGTCTTGTAGTTTATAGATTAATTTTAGATTTTTAAAAGCAACAAAACTAAATATGGGAACAGAGGAACCACGAAAAATAGCATTTTTAACCGGCATTACAGGCCAGGTAAGTAAGGGTAGTACACAAATTTAAATACATTCAACTAAGAAGAATTATATATTGAACCATGTAAATAAAATTTTTCAGGATGGATCATATTTGTCAGAATTTTTATTAAGTAAGGGTTATGAGGTGCACGGAGTCATCCGCAGGGCTAGCACTTTCAATACGTCCAGAATAAATCACTTGTACGAAGATAAATATTTGCACAAAGGAGGAAAAATGCACTTACATTATGGTGACATGACCGATTCAAGCTGCCTGGTGAAGTTAATTTCGCAGATTAAACCGACTGAAATTTATAATTTGGCTGCGCAAAGTCACGTAAAAGTTTCTTTTGATTTAAGCGAGTATACAGCCGAAGTAGATGCGGTTGGCACACTTCGATTGCTAGACGCAATTAGAACCTGTGGCCTAGAAAAACTAGTCAAGTTCTACCAAGCTTCTACCTCAGAATTGTATGGCAAGGTTGCAGAAATACCGCAGACTGAAATTACACCTTTTTATCCACGATCACCTTATGGTGAGTGTTAATTAAGATAAGGGTAATTTCAATAAAATAAATTTTATTCTTAGCTTGTGCTAAATTATATGCCTACTGGATAGTTGTGAATTATAGAGAAGCCTATAATATGTTTGCTTGCAATGGTATTTTGTTTAATCATGAAAGTCCTCGTCGGGGTGAAACCTTTGTAACTAGAAAAATTACTCGAGGTGTTGCTAAAATACATTTGGGTCAAGCAGAATTTTTAGAATTAGGTAATTTGGATTCAAAGAGAGACTGGGGACATGCCAGAGATTATGTAGAGGCAAGCAATAATAAGAATTTTGTTTTGTTATCGTGCACCTAATAAAAATTAAGTTTTCACAAGTGCGTTTCTGTTTTTTAGGCAATGTGGTTGATGCTTCAACAGGATGAACCAGAAGACTACGTCATAGCCTCTGGTGAGACACACAGTGTACGTGAATTCGTAGAAGCTGCATTCAAAAATATACACAAAGAAATTGTATGGGAAGGAAGTGGTGTAGATGAAGTTGGGAAAGAGAAGGACACTGGTATTGTTAGAGTGAAAGTGAATTCTAAATATTTTCGACCGACTGAAGTGGTAAGTGACTATAACATGTGATTGGTTAGAAGAATGATTCAGTGAAGTGATACAGCTTCAGAGTTAGCAGCATTGAAAAGTAGAAGGAAAATTAGTTTGCATTCTAACACAGAATCACCTCTGAATGCTTATTTAAAGTTTTATGCACTTTTTTATTGAAAACAAAAGTCTTTGGTACAAATTTGCGTTTCCTTTCATAAATGTTATTTTGTTATTTTAGGACCTCCTTTTGGGAGATGCGACGAAAGCAAAGAAGAAGTTCGGATGGGGCCCAAGAGTATCATTTTTGGAACTTGTTAAAGATATGATGGATTCTGACATTGAGTTAATGAGGAAAAACCCATTGGCTTAATCACAATTGTTGACCATTAAAGTATTACTTTTTTTGTACCGGCTGACATTCCAAAGGAATTTTAATGTATATTTTTTTAATTTTTATTTCTCTATTATTACATGTTATAGATAAATTGAGGCATTAAAACATATTTACAGAAGTGTAATCTATTTGTTTGTACATGATAATTAAAAAAAATAACTTTAAAATTTATATTAATATTTTATTTGCTTGATAACTTATGATTGATTGATTTATTTTCTTAGGAAAATGGTGAAAAGTATAATCATTAAACTTTATTTTAAAAAATATTTAAAAATATAACGAAATACAGTTAGTTTCCGAAGTCTGCAATTAAATTCATAATTTCTTTATTTTTGATATTTTAAGAAAACACTCGGAAAAGTTAATGGTTTTTAAAAAATATATACAGTGTGTGGCATTTAACCGGGTTTCTTCAATAACGCTATTCCTGACGAATATACAAAAAAATGTTTTATACTAAAGTATCATCCTTTCAAACCCCGCAGAATTTAAAATAATTTTGAAATATACAAGATGTCTCAATGTCGCTGTATGTACAATGTGTAACTTCGTTATTTTAAATGGAACACCCTATATTTTATAACGAATTGGAGTTTATCAGGGTTGTTTAGGGTAAGTTTAATAAGGGCTCCCAGTACCTAAGTTCTATGGTTTTTAAGATATTAGATTTCTCGGAAAATACAGATATAACTTTTATAATTATAGCGAAATTGAGATACCCTCTATATTTCAAAATTATTTTAAATTATGCTAATCTTGAAAGGATGATACTTTTGTATATAACATTTTTTTCATATATTCAACAAAAACAGTGTTATTGAAGAAACGCGTTTAAATGTCAAAGACTATATTTATGTAAAAATCAATTCTTGACAGTGTCATTTGTTTTCGAGTAATGATGTCATCGATATTGTTTTTACATAAAAATATGTACTTTTAAAAATCTAAGGAAGTCCGCCAACCAGATCAGTCTTTAGTAATATTATAAATCTCAGAAAAATTTTTTATACTTTGATTATATATATTACATGGATACACTTACTCCATAAGAAACACATTCAGACAATATTGTCAGGATACCCAACCTGCTTTTTACTACTTATCTTCTTCTACTATACAAAACTGGCATTAACGCTATTCTTTAGTTATTCCTTCACAAATACACGTGCGGTCACGTCTGATCACGTAGTTCGGCGAATTGGTTGTCTGTCGCACTTGTTGACAGTTGGAAGTTATGACATTATACGGATAATTGTATCAAAATTGTGCCTGTGGTATGTTTTAACATAATTTCATTATTTGTTAAATCCTAATAAGGCTGTTTCGTCAAACATATTTTGGGTTTAATAATTTAATAAATTAATAAATTTCCCGCAAAAATAGCGCTGAATTTTAATTGAAATAGCTTTATGGTCAACTTATACTACAGAGAAGAACAGTTAGAAAATAAGTTGTCTTTACTATGTGGGCAGCATACATTCTAAGCTATTGCTGTATCCATGGTAATATATATAATCAAAGGTTTTATATTAACAAAAAAAATATAAAATTAGATTCATTGCGGAAAATGACTTTGATTAATAAAAGAGTATGAAATTATCATTCCTAAATGCAAACATGAAAAATACGTAATATAAAAATTTGCTATATAAAGTGCTGCCATCTTAAGGTTGAAGAAAAACTAACTCATGCCAAATAAGTTTGGCAACGTCGTTCTCGTTAGAACTGGGTACGTTCCGCTTTTAAATTTGCTACCTTAGCCGTTCCAAAATTTTGAGAGTGTCAACATATTCAATTTAATAGCGTTTTCGACTGACTGCTCCACAGCACTCTGAGAGTATCTCTATCCTATGTTATTACATGAGGTTAAAACAAGATGGAAATAATTTGAGATTGCTTTAGAGCAATCAGTCGAAAACGCTATAACTGTATTTAAATTTATGAGCAAATGTCGAATGTACCATCGGCTGCGTTCATAAACTATACCTCCGAGAACGACTTGGGCGTGTAATCGCATCTTTCTCACTCACGATTTTTAATATATTTTGGGACTCGCTCGGTTTTGTGGTGACGTCTTGTGTTTACATAATTTCCATGACAACGGACGTATTTTTTAGGCTCTACTTAAAAGTGGGTTGTGAAAAGTATATCCGTTGTCATGGAAATGATGTAAACACAACACGTCTCGACACATACTGAGCGAGACGCAAAATATGTTAAAAATCGTGAGTGAGAAAGATGCGATTATACGCCCAAGTCGCTCTCGGGGGAATAGTTTATGAACGCAACCCAGGATTGCGTTCATAAAACTAAGACAGTGAAAAAATGCAGTTATTCAAACTTTTGAAAATTTTAGTGCTGTATGTAATGAGGATTCGCGTCTTAACCGTAATATCAGTAAAGCGTGCTGATATATTGAAAATTGAACAATAATTTTATTTACGAAGAATTACGCCAATCATATCGCATAGTCTCGTTCACTTTTTGAATAGTGTCGTTCAGCTGGGGCATTTTGACTTGAAATTAGAAAGTGACAGTCATAATGACAGGAGTTTGTTTGAAGTTGTCATGTTGCAGCCCAAATCAATTAATGAAAAAATTGACTGTACCCAGATTTCTGTATAGACGAGGTACAGATGCGGAATTAAAAAAAAGCTATATATGATAATAATTAGAGTAGTGTAAGTCGATTTCTGTCAGATTCACATCAACGCTGACAATTAAATCATATAAAATGATACTAACCTTTTCAAGGTTATCGATGAGCGAAATGCTTACGTAATTAGCATACGAATAAAAAGCAACTAATTTGAAGGTATTAGAAACGGTATACGCTTTTCCCACTGCGTTCCTCTGACCGATAACCTTGAAAGGTATAATAATTCCGCTGAGTAAAAATGACACGATGTATAATTCTGCTTACCTTTTTAGGAGTCAAGAGGGTACGTTAATGTCGGTCTGTCACTTTGACAGTTATTTTGACATATTTATTTTTACAAATAAAGTCAAGTTCACAGAGACATTTTGAGTGTATGCTTTTTTAAATTCCGTAACTGTACATGTTTAGTTGATAAATATAAACATAAATTCAAATGTACCACGAAAACTGTAAGAAATTTGCATAAAAAATTGACCCAATATTGCGTGCTCGGTTTTTTTCTATTTCCATTATTAACCTGCATACCTGCAGAATACCATCGAATATGGGACAATCTGTACATCGAAATTCAAATATCAACTTTTTGTATCCTATCATACCGAACAAAAATTGATAAAGCGAAGCTTGTCCTGAGAAAGTTGGAGTGACGTCAATATTTCACCCTATAGGATTTCTCATTCCCCTGTTCACATGTTCGTATGTGATGTGATGTCAGCAATGGACCTCATTTAAATCTAACGTCTAAAACTTCTTTTTTCTTTATATTTTCAAAGAAATGAATTAATTCATAAATAATATTTGGTTACAAAAAAGAAATTACTCTAAACTACGTTCACTTTTGTCATGAATAACAAAACGTTACTTTTTTATACTTACGTTTTTTATAAACGCGATTGGTATTGCATTTAAAGTTTTGTTAATCAAATTATCGTTTATCACAATTTAATTATCAATTGCAAAATGCAATTTTCAAAAATTACCCGGAAATCCAATACGAAACAAACAAAGAACCACATTTAGATATAAAACGTTGGAAAAGAGTGGATAAGATAACCAAAGATCCAAAATTACATCACAAAATTGAAACCTAAAAATAAAAGTCCCATTTCCAAGACACGGGAATTAAAAGAAGCCAGGTTCAACGGTAAAAGTTACTAAATCGTGTAACTCTAGTTACTCATTACAAAAGTGAATGTACTTTAATGTGTACGCCTTTCTTACAAAGTGGTCAAGATACACTGTTTGAGTTGGCAGTGTTGAATTTTATTTTGAAATGGTACAACTGGGGTATCTTTCGATTGTTGACGGCTTGACACTGAGAGTCGTCGCTTTACAAACGTCGTTTGAGATTTCAAATTCAAATTAAAACGCCAAATTTCATTCGGATAACCTACAATCTGTCGCTGTTCACGTTACGTCAAAAAAACCACCAAAGCATATATCTGGTTGCAGTGTTGCAAATACAAATAATAAAAAAATGCTCTTAATTGTCAATTCAAACAGTTATTCTTGACCATTTTGTAGATTCATTTGTACAGTCCATTGCTTTTATCACGCATCGGCGATTGAACAATCCTGTAAGGATGCGCTCACAATGATGAAGCAAAAGCATTTTCAGACAAAGCATTGCTGACTAACTTTGTTAGAGAGCGTTTTTTCAATGTTTTAAATAAGACCAGGCAAACACTGATACATCAAAAACAAAGAGCACCTGAAACTGTTGCAATTAAAACGTTCTTACCCAAAATACAATACGTTTTGTCCGAAAACGTTTTTGTTTCATCAGTGTGAGCGCAGCCCAAGTTAAATGTCTTTGTTCCAATACACTTCTTACGTAATCTATTTGCGCCATACTCTCAACTTTTTAAATATTAAGTTATTTTGAACTGAAATAACTTGTAATGTAATTTTCTTCCACCACAATTATGGTTTTGATTGGACATAAAATATCTAAATGCAGAAAAACCGACAAGAAATTTTGAAACATTCCTACCTTTCCACGCCGATACCGGTGCATCCACCATAAAACTTCCGGCACATTAGCACACAAGCACACACAAGACTTTAAATTAAATAACGGCCAAAAATTTGCAAAGTATTTTTAAAAAACGAATGAAATATATACACGTTGCAACGTACACGGGTCTTCGTAAGTTACTGTTAGCAATTAAACTCTGGCCAGAAAGTTGCGTAAAAACTTTGACCTCGATAACTTTTTTGCAGCTTTTTTTCCCATCCCTAAAGGTGCACCAAGACTACACCTATAAGCAGATTTATTGTTCAGATATGTAGCACAGTGAAGTATTGTTTGAAGATTTTTGTTTACGCGAATAAAATAACTCGTAAACTTGTAAATGGTATTTGTTTTCAAGGTATTTTTAATAAAATGCTTAGAACATTTTGCCAGTCGTTAATAAATCTCTAGAAAACTACTCATTTCCATATAAAGCAAACAGATAATTTTAAATTAAATAATGTCGATATAAACTTTAAGTAACGATCTTTAACTACTCTGTAAACTAAGAAACATTAATTTTGTTTTATCTATAAGCGCTGATGAAATAAAAATGGCCCTTGGTTAATGAATTAGGACCACCTTGCAAAATTTCGTTTCCTATTACTAATTAAAAATTAATCTCCGCCCACAATAATTTTTATATCCATAGGTATGTATTTCGGCAGCTAAGTTGCCATCTTCTGTACAACATACATTACTAAGTTAAAACAGCCAACAAATAAAAGCAAATCAAATAATACAGAAATAAGTATTGGTCCATTCCTGTTATTTGATACCGCCTTAAATATTTTAAAATATTTCCCTAAAAAATAATAAAATATATACCGGTTGTCTCTAAAAGGTCTTTACAAACACCTACCACATATTCGTTAGTCCAAAACCGGCCGATTGAAGTAAACTGACTTTAGTCCAAAGGTGCTTAGTTTAATTTTTAAAATCACTCGGTATATTCAGAGTATACTACGCAATAAATTGTGATATTTACATTGACTTTCATTTATCTTTTTAAGAGAATTCTTATAATTAGATAAGTAACAATTAAATTGTGCATCCGATAGAGTAAAGATACACAGCGTATTCCATTAAAATAGGATATCTTAGGTATGGGGATATCTTATAATTTTCTATTCCAGATTCTGTAGATCCTAAATTCACAAGAAAAAGTATACGATTCCATTTAGAATAATGAAGTTGACGGTGACTTCCGATACAACCAGAAATTCAAATATTTTGAAAATATTTTCATTAAAAAACGCATTAGCGGCTGTGGGAGAATACAAATTTTCAGAGAAAAATAATGAAGGTCAGTGCATAAACTTCTAATGAACGATTCCGTGAATCATCTATAATGTTCTATATGATGTTGGCATAACTACTACCTACGAATAGCGTGGAATACTTAAATTAGATCATACCAAGTATCATTCTCATAGATAGTCTCCCGAATAATACAGGATTCCTCTTCAGAAGAACCAAGAATATTCGTAGCTATCTTTTCCTTTGTACAGTCGCGAACATTAAACTTTGGTCGGCACTGTCAATCAAAATGTCAGTTTTAATTCCAGAAATTAAAAAAAAAACTCAGGTAAATATATTGGCGAAAATAAATTAATTTTTTTAAATATTATCACCAATATTTAAAATGAAGACATCAATCTCGTTTTTAATAAAATACAAATCATGTACAAATCTTTGACCATCAATGATGGCCAAAATTTATTATACGAGACTGTACCTATACTACAGTGTGTACTCCATTCACTTTAGTAATGAGTAAGTAATTGTGATTTTTTTGTTCTTATGGTTTCTTGCAAAAGTGATTGGTATTGCATTGAAAGTTTTTATTAATCAAATTATCGTTTGTTCCCATTTGTCAATTGCCGGGTGTCTGCAAAAGGTCTTTACAAACACCTCCCATATATTCCTTAGACCAAAATAAGCAGATTAAGGTAAACTTACCTTAGTACAAAGGTGCTTAGTTTGGGGGCTATACGGCCCTCAAGTTACAATTTTGAAATCGTTTTTTATTAAAATTTTAGAATGGTTTATGAAATATTGCTAAAATTTCGTACGTTGATATAGTTTTATGAGACAGATAAACCCATGTCAAAATTATGATTAACATCAATCCATAGGCTTAGAACGTGGGTTTTTATATAATTGTACATTTTATAATTTTTACGCCAATGAAAGAAAAGGGGTTTAAGTATAAAATTTAAATTGCGTAACTTATTTACTACAAAAAAAGGTACTCTTGATAAGACCCTATTATTATCATGGTTTTCGCGAAATTTGAATTTTAATAATTCGCAGTAAGTTTTACGAACGTTTATTGAAATACAACAGTTTGAACAGTTTTCATGCCATCTTTATTATTTGCACTAATATTTTAATTACTTAATTTAAACAAAATAACTTACTAAAACGTGAATTCAAACAAATTAAGTTACTCAAACATGAATACCAATAATAAAGATAATTTTTTTATAAATTCTACAACTGTGTTAACAAATACCATTGTTTTTTCTATGTGTAGTAATTAAAACGATATGATTGTTATATGTGAAAAATGCAACATGAATTAAATAAAATTCTACAAATGCAAAAAGTTGAAAAGAAATAATAATTCAATATCAATTCAATAATTCAATGAAGTTGACTTCTATAAGCAAATTGAGACGTAATTTTGTGCAGAAAAAAATCGTGTTTCATGCAAATAGAATTAGAATAGAATCACGGAAATATTAACAATCTTAAGAGTCACGCAGATGTAGTTATATTATACTGTGTGTGCCCAGATTCATTTAACATTTGGAAGTCTTTTTTTATTTTCGTTTTTTCGAAACAATTGATAAATAAACAAGATTTTTACAATGCATACATTCTTTTTGATAAAAAAATAGAACTATTCTAAGATAATCAAACTATTAATTACTAATATGCAAAACTTTTCTACAAAATCATTTCTTTTTAAACACATAAATAAAAAAGAAAACTTCCATATGTTAGGTAAATCTGGGCACGCACTGTATAAATAGATTCTGTATGTACAGAATTTCTTAAGAAAAGATAAGCAAAATTGAATATAACGAATGTGTACTATTACGAAGCAAGTCGAAACGTAACTACTTCGACGTTTAAGCAAAGGCGATTATATCGCTGATTTGAGTTAGCCGATGTCGGATTATCGTCAGGAAGCCGTTAGCTAAATGACGTGATGAATCTTCTGATTACTTCCACTCCCCGTAGCTGCGATATCGTAGGCGAACTAGGATCGAACTAGGACGGACGTAGATCGTACGTATATTCATGTTTCGAAAATTGTACACGCGAACTGAAAAAGGTTAATTAATAAGAACCGATTTCATAACACAACATTTTTAAAACATCTTTTGTGTCAACTAAATATGCGAACAAGAATTGACTTTATAAACATTACTCTCTAACTCATTTATGAAAATGTTTAAAATTTTTAATAATAAAAAATTAAGCAAATTCCTTATACCATCGGTAAATTGTAACCAAGGAAGGTGCTCGTTCACTAAACTCTTTTTGCACTCATAAGTGCTTAAACCTTTTTTAAAATCATATTAAATCATAATTCGAAAATGCTCTCTGGTTAATTCCATCTTTTTACTTGTAATATTACTTTAAAAAATTAATAACTTGGGTTCTAACGAACGTAACTTCAACCACTAAACTTCAAATGACAGATAAAGAGTCGCTCTAAATAACACTGTATGTTTTGTTTTTCACGGCCTACTAGATTTTCTTATTCTCAATAAATTTAGCTTTACCCTCGTATCATTCGCAAATGCACATAAATTCAAGGATACTGAATGTAGTTTTTTTTTTACCCTATCATTACTTTCCCCGTTTTATTCTGGCATTCTTTTATTGTATGATACATTGCACGTATGAATAGTAATGGGCACAAGACTCTACCTCCCTTACCCCTTGATCTGATATTCTGTTGCACGTTCTTACTTGTCTTTTTCGTTTTGTCTTTTTGTATATACCTTTTATTGCGTCTGTTAATTGTGCATCTACGTTATTGTTTTTCAAACTTTCCCAGATCTTACTTCTACTTAATTTTGGTTTTTTCATGTCTAGGAAACATAGGTATTTATTGTATATGTTTTGATTATTTGAACTAAAGTCGTGTTTCCTTTTTCAAAATTATTTATTATAAAGGTGTAAGATCACAGGAATCATTTTCGAAACTCGTCGGCCGTTCACGTTGATCGGTTTCAGTTGTCACTTTGACATTACTTGATCCATGATGTTTTTCTTAACTCATTTTTACTTTTGATTTTTTCATTTCTTTCATTTGTCACATCGACCTTACTTCGATCAAATTTTCTCTTTCGATTTTCTTCACTGGTCGATAGTATTCTGCTTCTCACGTTGAATATTAGTTTGTCATTTCGGCCTAACTTTGATTCTTGGTTTTCTGGTTTTCTCATTTTCTTTCAATTTTTTCTTAATCGATGTTTTCTCACCCCAATTTCTTCGATTTCTTCGGTGATTTCTTTCGATTTTCTTCATTGATCGATGTGTTTTGTTTTTCACGTTGATCAATTTGTTTGTCACTTTTTGACGTTACCTACTTCGATCTACGATTTTTTCGCTTCACATCATTTTCACTTTCGTTTTTCTTCATTGACCGACAGTGTTTCGTTTTTCATGTTGAATCGATTCGCTTGTGATTTCTTCTTCAATCGATGTTTTTTCATTCCAATTTCTTTAGTAATTTCTTTCGATTTTCTTCATTGGTCGATGGTGTTTTGTTTTTTACGTTGATCGATTCGTTTGTCACATTGGCATTGCTTCGTTTTTCACCTTATTTTCCTCAATTAATTGCTTCTTTCTAATTTCTTCATTGATCGATAGTGTTTTGTTTTTCACGTTGAATGATTCTCCTTCGATCCGCGATTTTTTTTTGTTTTTCACCTCATTTTTTTCTTCAACCGATGTTTTTCACCTCAATTTCTTCAATTTTTTTTCTTTTTATTTCCTTCATCGATCGATGGGATTTTGTTTTTCACGTCGATCAATTCGTTTATCACTTTACTTTTATTTCGATTGATTATTTTTTGTTTCTCGTTTGATTTTCTTCAGTTCTTTCTTTCGTGACGTCGCGGTTCCAACCGGAAGCCAATTCAATTCAGTTTTCTTTTGTTTATTTTTTATATTGTTCAACTGCTTCTTGAAGGTTCTTCGTTGGATGCAAAACGGTTTCCCTTGAGATGTCTTTTAAGTTCTCGAGTGAAAAGAAGTCCGACGGAGCTACAAACCTCTCAAACACATCCTGGCACGTGCACTTCTAAATGTCACGGCTAGTTTTTAACAATTGGTTTGACATCGTTGCGCTTTTGTTTCATGGCAAGGAAATAACTTAAAAATACGCCTTCGTACAAGTAATTTTTACTTGCATTTTTATGTAATTTGTTTCTCCTTTCTTTTGTTTCTTTTTTATGGAATAATTTTTTACAGATTCTTATGCTTTTTCACTTTCGCCTTCAAAAATGTTCGATTTCTTCATTTGTTTTTTGTCTATTGTTTTGCAAATACTTAATAGTTGTTCTATCTTTAAGTTTTGTTCCAAGATCAAAACAATTGATCATCGGGTAAACAACACAGTTTTTGAATTGGCTTCCGGTTGGAACCGCATCACGACTGCTTCTACTGCCGACGTTTCGTTCTCCATCGCAGAGGAACTTCCTCACTTCTTCTGGATGTCCTCCACGTAGAGACTTCTTGAGGAAGTTCTTGTGCAATGGAGAACGAAACGTCGGCAGTAGAAGCAGTGGGGATGCGGTTCCAACCGGAAGCCAATTCAAAAACTGTGACGTAATTCCAACCAGAAGCCAATCCAATTTTTGTTCATCTTATGTTTCATATTGCATTTTTCTGTTGTTGTTTTGTCTTTTTGTATATATCTTTTATTGCGTCTGTTAATTGTGTATCTACGTTATTGTTTTTCAAACTTTCCCACTTTTCCACTTTTTGCTTTTCTCATGTCTAGGAAATTTAGGTATTTATTGTATATGTTTTGATTATTTGCAAAAATTGAACTAAATCGTGTTTCCTTTTTCAAAATTATTTATTATAAAGGTTGTAACATCACAGGAATCATTTTCGAAACTCGTCGGCCGTCGCGTCGCCTAGCGTCGCTTATTAATTTTACGAACGCGAAGTTGTATTTAAATTTCTGGTATGTAATTATTTTGTTGTTAAGTACAGTCACATGTATTTTGTTTTTATGAAGTCATGCAGAAGAAAGCAGTATGGTTTTTGTTATCGCTGCGGTGTATGTACAACGTCTTATTCGCACATCCGGTGAGTTTGATGTTCTCCGTAGGACCACCCGCCATGAATCAGCTACCAATCGGCAAGTAGCAGGGGTCATTACAAAAATAGAAAACATTGAAAGCAATAAAGAGATACATAAATAAGTAAATAGTAATGTTCTAGAAATTCGAGTGTTTATTTGTGATTCTGTGTGAACATTAAACGTTACACAAACAGAACCGTACAAAGCTGTCCCTATGTACACTGAGTTACGATTTCTGTCATTTGTTTTACGATGTGTGCTGAGCCCCCGAACATAAACATACCGCCGGGCTAAGACTTGAATCACACATTTATCAAACTTTCGGATTGAAGTGACAGTCATTATGTTATTACAGGCGCGTTACATTTGATCTACGGACCGGATTATTACGATTCTTCGAAAAGAAGACGCACGTTTTTACTCGTTTTCCTTTCAAATGTGCTTAGAATCAACAAACAAGGTTTACTTTAAAGATAATTAATGTGTTACCACATGTAGTTTATGTTTTTGCTTCGCTTTTGAATGCGGTTGGCCGAAACCGCATTAATCGCTCAGATTGTTTTATACGGTTTATAAATAAATCATTATTACCTTCTAGGTATAGCACTTTTATTATTATTGTGGCTTTAAATTGATATTAACTAATAACAGGTCATCAATTACTTTCAACCGGTATTGTTTTTTCTTTTGTTTTTTTCATTTTATTACATATATCTTTCTGTCCTAGCGTAACAGGTAACAAATAGTACAAATTTATTTTAATATTCTTTGATTGATAAAAGAATACAAATTTACACTTATATCGGGTCTTCAATAAAAAAAAAGGTATCTCGAGGTAACCTTGGAAAAAAATCTAATGTAGCCTTGCATAATCCTTTTTTATGTCAAAACAAAAATGGTTAAATATTCTATTAACCTCAAAATGTTCATATGTGGACAATATCTAGCTTTTAAGCGTTAATTCTAGTTGTTGGACGACACCTATTCGTCAGTGAAAGTGACCAATGAAAAGGGATATTTTGAAAGAAACACCTTCGTTCGTATATATTAAAATAAATTATCTGAAATAAGTTCCTTCACATAACCTAAATTTTATATTTTGACAGTTCAAAAATTTGTTACTAAATTCAGGAAAAAGTTAAAAAAAAATCAATAATATGCATAAATTAAAGAAAACAGAAACAAAAGGCAGTCGGTTTTACAGAGCAATTCGTAAACTTTTTAAAATCTTCAACATTTTAAGACAAAACAAATAATGGAGATAAAACAAAGAAAATGAAACACTAAGAATAATCAAATAATAAAAATAAAATACAATCCGTTTTACAACACAATTGAATAGATAATAACTTAAATAAATAAAAAGGACAACGAAATAACAAAGAAAATGAAATATAGTAAATTAAAAAAAATTACTAAATAATAAAATTTAAAAAACAACTGAAACAGTCAATTTTAATGCACGACTCTTGAGTGAACTAATAAAATTTAGAAAGAAGCTGTTTGAAAGGAAAGGATACAAAGAACAAAGAAAACAAATGAAGAAAATTAAAAAAAAAATTATAAATCAAGACAAACAAAAAAAACTTTCGGCATATTTCAACAGATGGCGCTGTTGAATATCTTATAATAACGCAAGTCATTTTTTCTGACCGTCGAGAAATGTCTGTTAGTTGAAACTTAATGCTCAATAGATGGTGGTTTTTCAATATAACCGGTCAATAACAAGTGAAAAAGATGAAAAGGATACATGTTTCAATAGATGGCGTTGTCGAATGTCTCAAAAAAGAAAACGCAATAAATGATTTTAGAAACATGCACAACACTAGGGTCGTTTTAGTAGGCGCTTTGAGAAACTTTACGAAGCTTACTTACTCGTTTTATACAGGAGAATGAAAAAGCAAAAGTAAAGGAAATATTAGAAGAAAAAAAAACAAATAAAAACCAAATACAAAATATGAAATGAAAAGCAAAAAGTAAATATTAAATGAAAAGAGAAATAAGTGGAAAACAAGGAGAAAATTAAAATGAAAAAATCAAGTGAAAGATTAAAGGCAAATGAAAAACTTAATGGAAAAAAATGAAAAAGAACACATAAAACCAAAAACCAAACAAAATTTAAAGTAGAAAATAAAACAAATGAAAAATGAAAATGAAAGTATATAATGAGTAGAACTTAAAAACGAAAAGCAATTGAAAAAGAAACAAATTTAAATTTGCGAATACTTTAGATAAGCCTTAAGCCTGCAATGGCAACGTGTTAGGCAAGGTCCATAGATTTCGGAGCAAAAGCTAAATTGAGAAATGACTAAGACATCACAGAAAGAAGTTTTGCTACAAATAGATAAGTAACGTCTGTGGGGGTATATGAGTTTTGGATTATAATAAGTTAGAATTACTAACATGAGCAGAATATCTGAAAGAGTTATCAATAATTTAACCCACATTTTTAGCACGGTTAAGTGAGGGAATTTGATCGCCATTAATATATTTAATATTTAAATTTAAATAATCTTAAAATAAGGTACACACATACAAATTTTCGGGATAAATTGTTATCTTTCTAATCGGTGTTAAAATTTGGATAAAGTTTTATCTGAAAAGTTGTTAATCCTTATCTAATTTGTGTTATTGTTGTCTTTTTTCGATTAAAATGCCTCTAGAAATAAGTGTTAAAAAAAAGGTGAAATAATTTTACTCCAAAAATGTAAAAATAGTATCCTAAAGGTAGTAATTTACACTTATTTTCTTTTCGCGTATTGGTTGATTGTGATTTATGAGGGAAGTGTTTGATGATTATATTATATTAACTCCCTGAAAGATAGAAATAACTATCGTAAGGATTAATGTGATACTTTTTAAAGACGGTCATCTTAACTCTGTTTATTTTAACACCAGAAACGGATGGACGCGAGGGAACACCGAAAAGGAGTTAAAAAAGTGTTAGAATTAACTCCAGATTTTTATGTGTGTACAATCAGAGGATTTTTCGAATAACAGTAAAGCAGACTTCGTTGCATTAATTAAAAGGGAATGTTTCTCAGATATACGAGCTAAAGAAGTAAGATCTGACAGAATATCAGCCAATGCATGCTGATGTTGAAGCAAGTGGAAGAAATGATACAGTTGTGCATCGAGGGACGTACATATAAACGTTACATGATTTAATGTACTTATGAAATGAAGAAGTATATACGATGTGTGGCAGAGGCTCGAGAATGGAGCCCTGTGGTACTCCTCTTCCTACCAATATTTGATCAGAGACTTCAGATAAGAACCGAACCTGCTGGATTCTACCAGTCAAATGAGATTTGAGAAAATTTACAGCGCTTACACTGAGACCAATATGTTATACGATAGATAGAAGGATGTCATGGTTTATAGTATCAAAGGCTTTGCTATAATCAAGTAAAGCTACAGTGGAGATTTGACCTACATCTTTGGCAGCTATTAAATCATCCGTGATATTTAAAAGGACCGTAGTACAACTGTATTCCGAGCGAAAGCCAGGCTGACATTCTGGAAGAATATCGTTTAGCAACAGATACTCCCGTAACTGAGCATTAAATATTTTTCCAAGATTTTAGACATGACGGGGAATATACTGATTGAACGAAGGTCCTTAAATTCAGAAGATGAAGAAATTCTGGGAACCGGAATGATAATTGCATCCTTCCACAATTAGGAAAAACTCTGGATAGCAAACAAGACTTGATGATGTGAATTAGAAAAGAAGCTGTAGGTGAGCAAGAGTAGAGAATATCTAAACTAATTTCATCAGAACCAACTGCGTTACTCTTGAGCTGACTATGATATCTTAATATGCTAGATGATTCAACAGGGCTATAGGAAAACAGAGAAGTTTTGTCAACCAAGCAGTTATGTATGTGGTACTCACACAACTCAGAAGTATCATTGTACATGTGGGGAATGTTATCCAGAAAGAATCGTTAATGTCGTTAGGTTTTTGCGAAAACTTGGGTATAGTACGAGGGGTCGTTTTTATATTCCCGGACTAGACATGAAAAGAAGAGATTAGAACAGCAACAGAAATTTTATTTTTCAATATAGGCTCCTTGTTTTTTAATACAAGTACTACATCGTTTCAATAACACCTTTAATTCATTATAAAAATATTTATTTGGTTTGTCCGCAAGATACTTTTCAACAGCCGCTGTAAGTTCGTCATCGTCCCTAAATTTTGTTCCCCTTAGTGTTTTCTTGAGATTTGGAAACAAAAAATAGTTGCAAGGGGCTAGATCCGGACTATAAGGCGGATGATCAATTTGTACGAATCCACATTCAGCAACCGCAGCTTTTGAAAGTCTTGACTTGTGGGGTGGTGCATTGTCGTGGAGCAACAGGACACCTTGCGCCAGTTTTCCGCACTTTTTCACTTCAATAGAATCTCTTAGCCGATGTATTAAGCTTGCATAATTGTCTCCTGTTTCCGTACTATCTTTATTCAGGTAATCAATCATTAAAATTCCTTAGCAATCTCAAAAAACTGTTGCCATTATTTTTCTTGCTGAAGGGGGGACTTTAAACTTCTTGGGAGTCTTTTAAATGCCACTGTATCGATTCTTGTTTCGACTCAGGATCAAAATGATGAACCCAGGTTTCATCTCCGGTGACAAGTCGATTGATAATTAAATCTTGTTCATCTCCACAAAGCGCCAAAAATTGTTCACACGTCTCCATCCTGATACGCATTTGGAATGGCGAAAGCATTCGTAGAACCCATCTCGCATTTACCTTTGCCATTCCAAGGTATTCGTACAGAATTCTGAAAACCGTGGTTTCCGAAACTCCTAATAAAGCTGCTAATTGTCGCTTCTTTAATCTTGCATCTTCCAGTACCAAACACTTGGTTCTTTTAATAACATCGGAAGTGATCACATCAACAGGCCGACCTGGATGGGAATCATCATCCAGTGATTCTCGACCATGTTTAAACAATTTTGACCATTCACAAATAGTCGACTTGGAAGGACAATCATCCCCGTATACAGTCAACATTTCTTCACGAACAATTTTTGGAGTTTTTCCTTGTTTTGTTAGGAATTTTATAACAGCTCGATATTCGAGTTTGTTCATTTTGATACGTGACAACACAAACTGACATATATTAGAACTATTAGTTACTACTGCAATTGTTTTGTAAATTGTCAAACATGTTACCAAGGCATATGTGATTAAAAAACAATATAATGAAAAATTACATTAAAATTGAAAACTGCCTAGTCCTGGAATATAAAAACGACCCCTCGTAGGTTTACATTTGGTGATATTTAGGACGTTTAGTTCGTACCACATAGCTTCAGAATTCCGCTTTTCGCCAATGAATCTGAGATAAGCTCTTTTCTCTCTAACTATAGCCTGGTTTTTTAAATTATGCAGATATTTACAATATTCTCATTTAGCGGAAGTAGGAGTTTTAGCAGACCGATTTAGCATTGCCTCTTGCATCATTAATTTTATTGTATTGATATCCAAGGCACCTTTTTTTAGATATTTGAATTGTATGCATAGGAGTATACTGATTGAACAATTCTAGTAATTTGGAATTAAGAAATGGAATATTATCGTTAATATCAGACATATAAAAAAAACTTTCAAATAGAATGGTATATAGATCATTGTAAAAAAACATTGTGATCAAAATTGTTAAAGCATCTATACGTCTTAAAAATAGGAATCATTTTAGGAAGACTTAATAAGAGATCACAATATATAAGTTCATGATGAGATACAGGTAGATCACTAACACCAGATATACTAACACAAGTGGGGTTCGAAACACAAATTATATGTAACAAAGTTACAGAGTTTTTAGTAACTCTAGAGGGGTCAGTCATTTCCTGCTGTAACTGTAATAATTAAAACATTTCAATCAAATAACAAGTATCAGGGTTGGGGGTTTAAGCATATCAATATTAACGTCTCAGGAAAACAATAATTTGTCACAAAGTGACAGATACGGGGAACTACTTTGCTCGAGTTCATCAACTAGTTTATGGGGATATAATGAAGGCCTACATACGGTCCCAATGTTGAGAGTTAGATTATTTAATTTAATACTGAACCAAACTTGTTCAATTCTATTGCTCTTCTATTTAAGAGAATTTATAACGTACGCAGTGTCAAGGAACGTAACGTAAATAAATTTTAATTTAAACCAAGCGAAAATACAAGAAAAGGATGAAGTTGAGCCCAAAGAATTACAGTTACAAGTAACATTATTATTTCAATTCACTAAGACATTTAATATGCCGCCTATTTTCCCCAACTTTAGCCAGAATGTTATCTGCATCATACCTTTTAGAAGCTGAACTCTTCGTTCTTCGTTAAATCCTCGCTGATGACGATCTTTGTGCCCCTCAGTTTCCTTGTGGTGTTGTAGACCAGTTTTTTCTTTTACATTTCTACTCAGAAATTTGAAAAATAAGGGACGATGATGCGGATATCCGCCCCTGAGACGGTGGCTGCAATCGATGTCATTTGGAGAGGCATCCAATCCTAATTTTTCTTTGCAGATTTGGCTAATAACCAAATTAGTGTTTTTAATTTTTAATTTCGGGTATACCGAAAAAACGAAGACTATTGAGTCGAGAATACTGCTCCAGAGCATCTAGAGCAGCAGTACTTTCTTGACCGACTTCTACTAGTAGGGAACAACATGAAACGTGGATTTACATCTTTACATTTCAGCCGCGATTAGTTTTGCGAAGAAGTGACGTCACAAACGTCGTTCCTGCTTAAAACATGACAACTCTAAAAGCCTATGTCTCCGTTATTTGTCGATGAAATTAAAAAAAATTACCAGTCAGATAATTTTGGCTTGTATTTTACTATTATTTAAGAAAATATTCTATTTCGAAGATGAGAAAACTTCTCCATTCTTTCTTATTAATTTCAGCGGTAATCAATAAGTGGCCGTACATTTGTTAAAAAAATTAAACTACTATAACTTGTTATTGGGTTTTCAATGAAACCAAATTAAGAAGAAAAAGGTTTACTTTGATCTCATCTAGCTCCCCTTGCTTCAATCTCTTTCAATGTTGTGAGACACCCTGTATTATGGTTATTAATTACTCAAATAACATTTCCCATTTTGCATGTCTTGTTTTGATCGAGGAATAATCCCACCCTTAAAAATATTATAGTAAAACTGGGCGCTAGATTTGTAGCTGCGTTGACAAGTTCTCTCTTAAGTTAAATGTGAAACAACACTAGTATAAGCTTTTAATGATGATGTACAACTTATTTATATAGTCCTAAGACAAAATAAGCCCATTTATTGCGGCGGTTGTTTATAGATTGTCAGCGTTATTACACATAGGTAGAGCGCTTTGTAGGCAGATGATTACCAGCTAGACTTTGGGGCGTCTGCGAAAGAGAGTGGGGATGTAAATGACTTACAGTTAAGATGTGTTTCAAGATCCTAGTTTGATGTGTTTCTTCTTCCGTAATATGTAACCGGCGCACACAAAGTCACATCGATTAGTCCGCGTTACAAGTTCGGTGAAATTATGTTGAAAAATTAATTAAGAAAAAAAAATGTTTCCTTTGCAAAGCTTAGAAACGTGTTACCCCTTTGACCAATTAGCCGATTACGTTCCACATCATTCGCACTTGTACCTTCACCAAAGATTATTTCATCCTTACTTTCCTCACTTGTGGCTTCCTTTCCCGGTGAAGTTTCATCAACCGCGGCCAGAAAAACCACCTTATTCTTACATTGCCCTGATCGCTATGGCAATAAGCTCCTCGCCTAAGCAAAGGCTAACGCTTAGTGGTATCTACAGATTCATAATGGACAATTTCCCTTATTACCGCGAGAACAAACAAGGCTGGCAGAATTCGATACGGCATAATTTGAGTTTGAACGACTGTTTTGTGAAAGTGCCTAGAGACAAAGTGTCACCAAGTGGACCGGAACAGGCCGGAGGAAAAGGAAGTTACTGGATGCTCGATCCGAAAGCGACGAATATGTTTGAAAAAGGAAACTATAGAAGGCGGAAAACTAGACGACAGAGGCTATCCGATGGAAGTGATGGACGTTTTCAGGTAAAAAGCTATGAAGTAGAATTGTTACATGATTCTTTCCAGTTGGCAAAGCTCGCATATAATTCTTGTGAAAATACAAAATTTATTTTCAATCAAATAATTAGCAATTGTTTTTACTTTTATTTTTAGTTTCATCGTTCTTATATGCAGAAATATTAAAGTGCATTTAAAAAAAATTATCGACAATCCTCGTGAAAATGCGTAATAAAATTATTTATGCGATCATTTAATGAACAGTTTCCATTTTTAATTCTTAAAGTGAATTTCATCGTTCATCAAAAATTCTCAACAATTTTCGAGAAAATGCAAAACAAAATTATTTTTGCGATTATTTAATAAACAGTTTCCATTTTTAATTCTTAAAGTGAATTTCATCATTCATCAAAAATTATCTAGCCATAAAGAAGAAGAGTGGAGGTTATTTAAACATTTTTACTTGTCGATATTTAAATCTACACACTTGTGCCACTTTTTTCCAGTTATTCTATCCCATTTGACAAAAATTCTCTTGAGAGCTCCACAAAAAATTGTCTACAGAATCTTTTAGATCCTAAAATGGATCGTCTTTCTCGAAGATTCTTTTTAAGTTGTCGAAAAGGTGCCAGATCTTGTCTAAACAGTGTTTCCCGAAAGTAACTGATAACTTCGGTGAAATGGTTGAAAAAAATGTTTCAGAAAAATGCTCGTACACGTCGATTTTTAATTTGAAATCATCATTTAAACATGTGATTTTCAATCCCCCACTCCTCAATCCTAAACGCTAGCAACTCCAACTTTAAAAATTCAATTAGCAAAACACTCTTCATGATAGCTCATTTAATAGCATTTTTATGCTGAATACAATAAATAAAACTTTTTCAAAATTGGTTAATAAATAACTGAGATGTTCAATGTTTAAAGAATAATTTGAAAAATAAAACAATATTAAAATTAAATTCAATGTTCAAATTGCTGTACGTTAATGGCGAGGCCATGTACTTACATACAACTAATATAGGGACAAACGCTTGTTGAATGTTGTGCACCATTTCAGAGGTGATTGAACGAATTTCTTGCCGAATTCTCTGCTTTAACTTCTCAATGTTCGCTCTATTAAAATAAATTTTAGCTTTTAAATAACCCCAGAGGAAATAATTCAAAGGGGTTAAATTAAATTAAACGTAAAAATTAATTTTCTAATATTCCATTAATTATCGTAGGACTTCCGGTTTTGCCGGAAGCAATTTCAACATTCTTATGTTTTGAATCTACTGATCACTGCGAGTCCGAATACGCATCGTTTGTTAATTTTGCTTTCCATGACAATGAAAAAAATATTTTTTAAACATAATTAAACGAGAATGATATTATTTCGGGATTTCGGGATCCCGGAATTAGATTCATTAGTCACATCATGTGAATCAGGATTTTGTACATTAAGAAATAGTACCACTAAAGCCAGAATTAGTTAAAATTGAAGGAGGCCCAGATACTGTTCATTACCCAACATTCCAAGAAAAAAGTACGGTTCAATAATTTGATGACCCACTTTCCTGGCCCACACGGTAAGCTTTTGGGGATATTGTGTATTTACCTCCATCATCCAAGCGACTTTTCAACCGTCCAATAACAGCAATTTTGCTTATTGACCTTTTAAGCAAAATATTACCTAGCCACATAGACGTTTCATTCTTCTTTCACTTTGTGTCTTCGACCTACTTTTATTGTTTCGCTTTCGATTTGTTTCGTTTTGTTGAAAATTTTTCTTTTATATTTCACTAACTTACAATCTTTTGTCTTTTTGTCAGCCTTCTGTCATCCGATATACACATTTTATATTTCGATTATCTTTTTGAAAAATAAATAAATTAACACAGGAGATCAATTAAACAGAATAGTAGTTAGCCTTTTGTTTTCTTACAGCCTTCTGAAAGACAGTTGACGTCCATTTGCTTTTCGTTCAAATGCTATTCTATATCGTTATTGTTTGTTTCAATTTTCATTTGCCTTTCTTTATCGAATTACTCTTAGCAGTTTCTTTTTATTTATTTATTTTTTTTTAGTTTTCTATTCGTATTTTGTCGTTGTTTATTTCAGTTCTCTTTTGTTGTTTATTTCATTTATCTCTTGTTATTGTTTATTTCAGTTCTTTTTTGATGCACCTGTGGAATTAATTAACTAAAATCTGCTTCATATAACGTGCCTTTTTAAAAAAATCTTCCTCATATAGTTGACCATAATTATTAGCAGGGTTGCGACAATTTAAATTAACTGACTTTTTAAATTTAAATCATGATTTAAATCAAATCGTGTAAAAAAATTGATAATCTAAATAAATGAAACTTCTGAAAATTCAAATAAAAAGAACAATTTATTTAATGTTAGATTATCTACATATCTAAAACTACCTGCTTAAAAAGAATATGTAGGTAAACTAAGCTTAAATTTAAAAAGAAAATAAAACATGGTTTAGGTACTTAAAAAAAGACATTTTACGTTAATTTTTTAATTATAGCGTTTATAAAGAAAAACTAATTTAGCAGCTTTTTCAGTCCCTAAGCGATTTCTAATTTTAGAATGAACTAAACCAAATGTTGAAGATATCCTTTCAACGAAGGCTGAAGAAGCTGCAGCAGATAATAATTGTTTGATATTCGGGAATAACTTATCAATAACGTCAATATTCCGTTGAGATTTCCACCGTTCCAATGGATTTGTGCTTTTAAGAATTTCTTCGTGACACATTGTTTCGACAAATGGCTCGGATTTAGCCAGAAATTTAATAACAATGGTAGTAAACCAGTGTTGGGGTATAAATCATTTGCAGCATTTAAAGCACAATTTTTTTCACTTTCTGTTAATATAAGCTCCGTTTTCGTTGGGTCCAGAAGGAAAACTAGCAAATGGTATGGAGTGATACTCTGTTCATAGCGATGTCTAAATTTTTTGCATTTGGCTTAGAGTAAATTCAGTTTCCTCAAAATGTGATTCTAGTATTTTTAATCGTTCTACGACGTCTGATAGAATTGCATCGTTTCTTTGAAGCCTATCAATTGCAACAAATATCGGATTTAATATTGTTAAGGAATCTTCAGCTGTTCTTCTCAAATAAATATTCGAAATTTCCTGCCTTACTATACTGTCGATTTCATTTTTATGTTCCTCGCTAATTTTAAAAAGTTTGGGCCATGCTTTTACAAAACCATGTAAGCAGTCAGCAAGTGATTTCCATCTTACGTCACTAGCTAAAATAAGCTTTCTTCCTCCTTCTTTCGCGTATGTCGCTGAAGCAAAATGTTTATTTCGGAAATGTTTTACAATGAACGTAACATGTTCCTTAATTTCACTAATTTCCAGATCCTTACATAATAAGTTTCAGATGTGTGGAGCACAACCATATGTAATAACATTTAATTCTGTTGACTGTTTGATCTGATTTCTTATTGCATTCATATTAGCAGCATTATCTGTTACAAAACTGCTTACTGCACCGCAATATTCAGTCTTTAGCATTTTAATAAGGTTTATTGCAAGTTCTGTTAAATATGCAGATGTACGTGGATTTCCAGACGTGTTTATTGTGCCTACTCAAAAAGGAGGACCATTTTCTGTAGTGACTGTTGCACAAATGATTGGTTCGTTATGGACATTGGACCATCCATCCAATGACAGACAAACCGAATTTCCCGATAAATTTTTAAAACATTTACTTTTCTCTTCATTGTACACTTCATTTAACAGTCCGTTAGACGCATCATATCTGGAGGGTGGTATATATCCAGGCCGTAAAAGCGTAATAGCTTTTTTTACTTCCGGTTGCTCAACACGTGAAGTTACAATTTGTTGCATAAATAACCCTAACAATTTGTTTATGTATTTCCTCTTTACTAGACTTCGTTGTACGCACGACAAAAGAAGATATATACCCAGAACTAGAATTAGATGCCTTTCTTTTTTTAATTGATGAAGTAGAAGCTGTGAGCAATGGGGCACTATCCAAACTGATCTAATGTGTTCGATTGTACATTTGCCACTATTCCTGCAGAGGCACTTCCATTATCTGTTTTTGTTTCTTTTTCTGTATTACTTGAAGCACATTTTTCCCAGTGGTTTTTCATACGTTCCACAAGCCCTCACATTTCTACCTTGCATTTGTTACAAGTAGCTTTACTTCCTCTTTTTCCAGCAGATTTACACGACTTTTCAATAAAATGTTGCCTAATAGGATCTTTTTCCTACCACTTCTACGAGAAGACATATCAATAGATGGACTTTTAAACATTGTCATGAAGTATTATACACTTTATTACTCGTTATCGTTACGCAGTGCACGTTCGCGATGGAGACTAGAAACTAGCGACAACTCGCATCATCCCCGCATTATAAAGAATTTTCAAGTTCTAACAGGAATTTCTTTTGTTTATATGAAAGTGCAAGGTGTGCAATTTATTTACTGCTACGTCACACATAAGTTATTTCATTTGCAAGTTTGAACAAGACGTATCTTAGTCGTTATTGTTATTTTCAATTATTCGTTATTGTTAATGTCAATTATTGCATTTTCTAAGTAAAAAGATAATAAAATTAAAAAAATCAATAAAAATTAAAAAAATCAATAAAAATCAAAAAAATCGTAATTGTTTAAGAAAAAGTCGTGATTTTTTTGTTTATTCGCCTTCCTCATCCAATGTGGATTTTCAACCGCTCCATAACAGAAATTTTGCTTATTGACGGTACCATTTCAGCAATGTTGTAGCCTTATGAGAAAAGAGAATATTTCTAATGAATGCAGGATTTGTATTAGAGAGTTCCATCATTGTTTCGCAAAATTGCACTCGTCGATCAAAATCATCAGCGGACAGCTCTTACGCCAAGTGCACGTTTGGAATGAAAATTTTCCTTATAAAGAAGTCTATAAACTGAATTTTTTAACGTATTAAGATCTGAAGCAACTTCCACAAGGCACTATGGTGTCAAAAATCTGTAACTTCGCCATTTACTGATACTTTTTTCATCAAATTTTGTATTCTTAATGAAAAATAGTTAAAGTTTGAAGTGTGCGATGAAAAACCATATGAGTATTTTATTAAAAAGAAAATAAAGATTTGCAGAAATTTTTGTTGAATGTAATTCTGTGCCGTAGATATACATATGCCTTCCGCGCTCTGTAAAAGCAGTACATAATTCTTGTATATTAATGATTATAGAGTTCATTTTTTGTGTTTGATTTCAATATAAATACGAAAATCACGAGTGACTTCGATTGAAAATCGCGATATAAAGTTGTTTGTAAACTTTCAGCTTTTGTCAAAGCCTTTTCTATGCATGTAACCTCAAGAAAATTATCAGTACTCACGCAATAGTAGAAAATATTTTCGATATAAGAATTATTAAAATTAATTAAAATTGTGTAACTGGCAGTATAGAAAGTGATAGGAAAGAGTTTATACATGTATTTCGGCCTTATTGGGCTTCATCAGAACTCTGTACCTTAAAAAATTTTGGTTTATTGAAAAATTTAGAAAAACTTACCCCTTTTTTGAATTTGGGATTTTAGAAATTCAAAAAAGGGGTAAGTTTTTCTAAATTTTTCAATAAACCAAAATTTTTTAAGGTACAGAGTTCTGATGAAGCCCAATAAGGCCGAAATACATGTATAAACTCTTTCCTATCACTTTCTATACTGCCAGTTACACAATTTTAATTAATTTTCATAATTTTCATCTGGCAAGAAAACTTGATTTTATAAGAATTATTGTTATTGTTATTTTACTTATCACTGAATAAAAAAATTAAAAAACCAAATGAAATTGTGGTCGAATTGTGTGTAAACAAGTGATGATATTATTTTGATTTCGATAGAGGGTTGCAGTATACGATAAATCACAGGTAAATTTCATAAACATAGAAAACTGTTTATTCTTATCATTCGAAAATGTAAATTACGAACAATTATGTTCCGTGTTAGAAAACAGTAATCCAATCTTTCTTCAAACTTTTCCCGTTTTCTCATAGAAATGCATCGAAATGCAGTATAAATTTTATTGCGTTTTCTAGACAGATAAACTAGCGTCTGTATGTGTTAGGAAAATTGCTGGCTCAGGCAAATATTTAATTACTACTGACGTTTCGCAAAGAGCCTGTTTCTTTTCATATAATACTCCACTCAACACTTCAGGCAAACATTTTCCAGTGTACCCTTTAGTTGTAACTGTCTTTTGTCTACCTAGCTTAATTGCCTTTACTAGACCCAAACTTTTGACGAATACCACATACATAACTTTTTTCATAGCTCGCTGCTTCTTGGTCGTTGTTGGAGTTTCCTCATCTTCATGAATTCATACACGACTCTCTTGACGGATAGGTACGTCGAAAAAGGGACTGTAAGTTCCGTCACCTGTCACTATTTTGACAAAAAATTGGTGTCCGCCATTATTTAAGAAATTTAAAGCTTCATGGCAAATTCTTACACGCTCTGCTTTTTGGAAGTCAGAAAGGTGATGCGGCACCAAAACGACTAACCACTTTTTAGTACATGCTAGACCCTTCGATCTATGATGTAATTAACTTTTCTAAAATAAGATGCATGTTAAACAGTAAAAGCCAATTTAAAAATAAAATTATTCTCCTTCTATCAACACAAAAATTCAAAGCACCGACAAACGCCGATACGGCCTGAGGAATATTTCATTTAACGTAAATTTTCCTTGCTTTTGCACAGATGCTATATCGGGATACCGAATTTTATTCTTTTTATTTTTTGAATATCCAATAATGTTTGTTAAACAAACATGCCAAATCATTGGTGGGGAAAATAGTACATGATTCCTCTTATCTTTATTCCATCGCACAAGAGCCGCGGATAAGATACTGACCCTTCAAATTTGGATGATATTTGATATGTTGATCCAAGGAAGGCAAGGCACCATTCCAGATAGTTTTAGCAATTTGAAGTGAACGGTTAGTGTGAAAAACAGGGCTACCACAACATACATTTTCCAATAACTTTTTTAGTTTAAAACATACCTATAATTAATAAGTTTTTAGAAAGGAACATTCATTATGAAACTTTTTCGTATCTTTGTAATTATTGATGCTTTTTACGGTTTAGTCACAAAATAGGAAAATCTAAGGGCTTATTGGAAAAAGTGGGAAATACATGAAGAACAAATGTCTCTTACATAAGACACGACTAATTTATTTTTAGAAAGAGTTATTTCTTCGTGAACTTTTTTGTGTCTGCAGATACAGGTACCTGTTATAGTTTAGTAAAAAATGGTTGTAGGGTGTTTTTTGATTAAACTATAACAGCTATCAAAATTTGCAAAAACACATAATAGTTTATTAAGGAGTGACACTTTCTAAAAATAAATTAGTTATGCATGTAAGAGACATTTGTTCTTCATGTATTACCTACTGATTAAGCCTGAAGACTGTATTAAACTGCAGATTTTAACAAACTATTTTAAACGGACACTAAACTATCGTTTGATAGCTTCGTCACAATTACACTTTCACTGGACAAGAATCTACTTTAATTATAGATTTTAATATAGATTATTTAAGGAGCCGATCTAAGCATCAACTCTTATCGCTTAAGAATTTGTTACTGTTGTATCCCAAAAATGAAGTCATATTATGTCGACATTTTAATAAAAATAATTTCCGTAAATTTATAAACGAATGCAACACGATAGATTGGAGCATAGATAAAGAATTAAATGCTGACGATTCCTTTGATGTATACATCAAATAGAATAAGTCTTTTCCTATACAAACAATAATCAAATCTCCTAAGCATTGGCTTACGAAAGGCCTAAAATGAGTATTAACAACAAAAAGGCACTAGTATACATAAGAAAATTTACAACAAATGCTTGGTTTCTCAATTATTTTACAAATTGTTAAAGACCTTTGAAAAAACTTTATCAAAAAAAAAATGAGCGTTACAAATAGAGTAAACAAAGCTTCCAATATCGTTACAGAAACATGGAAAATTGTGGGGGAGTTAATCAACCCCAAACATAACAACGCAAAGGAGATATTCCTTACTGATAGTAATCAAATAATTAATGAATCTACAGAGGTAGCAAATAAGCTAAATCATTACTTTATCTCTGTTGCAAAAAATATATCTGAACAAATTGTCAATGCAAATAATCCATTAAATTTTATCAAATGTAAAACTAAACAACCACGGTGTTTTTCAAAGCTCAATCTTAGGTCTCCTGCTGTTTAGTATGTATATGAATGATTTAGCATACTTAAAAGTAAATGCCCATATTACACTTTTTGTCCATCATTTGACACGATAAGACTTTAGCAACCCTCACAGATAAAATCAACGAAGACATGTTTTCAATAAAAAGTTGGTTTATCATTAAATTTAATTAAGATGAAGTACATTCTATTCAAGAACAACAACGATAATATAAAAATCACAGTTGACGACACGATATTTACCCGAACTAGTGATATTAAATTTTTAGGTTTGCACGTAGATGAAAATTTAACATGGTCGAAGCAAATTCAAAGTATCACAGCTTTTCTTTCTTCTGCTTGCTTTGCAATGCGACTATTCGACTCAAATTGGGATTAGAAGTTATATTTTGCGCAGTTAGAGTCCTGTTGAAGGTAATGTATTGCTTCTTGGGGGTTTACAACAATTGATAATTTAGATCAAATATTCAAAATTCAAAAGCGAGCAATAAGATACTTATCTTTACAATCTCGAGCGCACTGTCGTCCGTTTTTCATCCAGTTAAAAATTTTAACTGTTTATTCAATATTTCTAATTGAAATTTTAACTCTAACTTTTAAAAATAAGCATAGCCTACACGAAAGGAGAGGCATTCACACATATAATACCCGCAATAACAAAGATCTTTACTTACCTAAGCTTGGCGCAATATTAATCAAAAATTCACTATTTTATAATGGAAAATTTTTGTATAATCAGCTCCCTAAATCTTACAGAAATTTACCTAATATAAAACTTTTCAGAATTAAATTAAAGAAATTATTTTTATCAAAAGCGTTCTACAACTTAGATAAGTTCCTAATCTGTGATTTGAATGTGTAGTATAAATATGTCTTTTTCTTTTTAATAATAATAATAATGATTTGTTAACTGTAACGTAGTCCACATTATATTGTAGAATAACACATAGTATACAATTTAGATGATGTTTAATTAAGATACAGCCAAAAGTTTCCAGATCAGTAGCTGAAACTACTGTTTTTCCTCTGAGACCAATGAGAATGAAACGGTAACTATAACTACGCGAATTGTGAGTTAACATACTAACTAATATACAATGTAATCATGAATCACTTGAAGGGCAATTTGATTTTAAAGACATGAAAGTTTAAGAATTCGAGACAGCACACATCATGTATGGGAACTCATGCAGTAAGTAAATGAAGACGTAAGTGTCGCCTAAATGCTAGCACATTATAAAATTTTAAAACTGGAGGGATACTGTTAAAAAATTTAACATAATAGCATAATTTAATAGCATCTCTGAAAAATTGTGGTATGATGGATAGGAGGAGTTAAGAGACCCCGATTCCTAACATTAATGTTGTGAACGTCGGTTCTGTAAGATATTCTGTCAAGAAGGTATTTTGGAGTTTTATTGAAAATAAGTTTATAAAAAAAACACCCGTGTGAAATTCTCGTCTTAGCCACATTCAGCAAATGTATGTGAAATATGATCCCTGTCCTTTAAACCGTAAATGAAATAGTTAGCAGTTACACCCTTACAAATATTATTTATGTTATTTTAATACTGCGATTTTGTTATTATATACGATACGATATACACAAAATGAATATTACATGTGTTATATAATTATAAAGAGAAAACTCGAAATCGAAAAGCGAAAAGAAAAATCTAAAAGCTCATTTAAATTCTGAATAAAAAAGTGTCGTAAGAAATTACGAGAGTCAAGCTGAATTTATTGAGAATAAAAAATATTGTTAATACACTTCTAGGCAAAATTAAGGGACCACCAAATAAACTTGAAATAACTTTTCCAACTTACAAGTTATTTTTAATAGATTTCACGTGTCATAAATTGACGTTTATTAAACACAATTCAAATAGTGTGCCACGAAACAATTAACAATAGCAAGGCATTCCCTGCTAGGAAATGAAAAGTCGAAAAAAAGGCCTAATTGTTGACGCCTTTTTAAGTCGTTTAATTAATAAAGCGTGCTTTTTGTTTCGAAAATTAGTGAATTTGTTTGCATTAAGTTAATTAAATATGTCTAGACGCCATTATAGACCAGAAGAAGTATCCCAGATGATTATTCTTCTTCGCGAAGTATATTCACGGAGAAAAGTTGCTGGAATTCTAAATACCAACAAATCTATGGTAGGTCGCTTTATCGAACTTCAGGGTTTAACAAAGCGATTTGTAACATCTCGTCAATTAAAAAATGATCTTCGATTAGCTACTGTAAAAGAAATTTCTACTAAAACAGTAAGAAGAAGACTAAAAGAAGTCAATTTGTCTGCTGGAAAACCAGTAACCGGTCCAACTCTAATAGCTACGCATAAAAGAAATTGCTTAAACTCTTGTCAAAATCATCAAGGTTGGGACGAGGGGCAGTGGAACTCCGTTTTGTTTTCGGACGAGTCCAGATTCCTTCTAAGCAGGAATGATCGCCGTGCTCTTGTCATACGAAGACCAGGCGAGCGATTTGCCCCATGTACCATTCGAGAATTTGACAAATTTGGTAGGGGGTCTGTAATGGTTTGGGGTGGCATACAATTCAATGGTCGTGCAGAATTGGTTTTGATACGAAATGTGTCGCTAACAGCAAGAAGATATAGAGTCGAGATTATTGTACCCCATGTTCAACCATTTGCCGAAAATTTCGGCAATGGATTCATTTTTATGTAAGACAATGCCAAACCTCATACAGCTAACATTGCCACGGCTACGTTGTGAGAAGCCCTGATTTCAATTCTATTGAGCATCTTTAGAATCAATTGGGCAACAAAATTAAAAACGCACCGAGACCACCAGTAACACTTCATGAGCTCTCTAACATGCTTGTTCAAGAATGCGAACAGATATCTCAAGAAAGTATACGAAACTTAATTTCAAGCTTGCCAAGGAGATTAGCAGCGTGTATTGCTGCAAGAGGAGGGCATAACGCTATCAATAATTATAGTTTTCTTAACTTGTTACAAATTAGGATATAAGTTCATGAGAAGACTGGCATTTTAAAGTTTGTTAAATTTAATAGTCCTTAAATCAACTAAACTGTAAGGGAACACTTACATTTATATATTTATTCGTTTCATTAAATTTCGTTATCTTGTTTTAAATTTATTTTAAATTTTACTGGTGGTCCCTTAATTTTGTCCACATTTTATTTTAAATATGCTCGAAGTAATTTCCTTAGCAATGATACACTTGACCATTCTTTCTTTCCATTGTTCAAAAGCTCTCAACCAATCATCTTACTCTGCTTCTTGGTCATTGTTGGAGTTTCCTCATCTGCGTGAATCCATACACGACTCTCTTGGCGGGTAGGTACGTGGCAAAAGGGAATTAAGTTACCTGTCACTATTTTGAAAATTTGGTCTCTGCCAATATTTAAGAAATTTAAGGTTTCATGGCAAATTCTTACACGCTCTACTTTTTGAAAGTCACTTTTTTGAAATGCAGGTGATCGTGTATGATTGTTCTAATAACTGAGGATCCAATCTTGAGTTGATGTTCTATTTCTACATAAATGGCTTTATTGTGCTCTTTATTTAATTTTTTAAGACCAGCAATGTTTTTGTCGGTAACAGCCGTAGAAGGACGCCCTAGTCCTTTTTGATGCTGAACAGAATTCCTTTCACGATCAAATTCCTTATACCTTCGGTAAATTGTAGCCAAGGAAAGAAGTGCTTGTTCACTAAAAGCCTAATCTAAACTCTTTTTGCACTCATAAGCACTTAAACTTTTTTTTGAAATCATAATAAATCATGATTCGAAAATGCTCTCTGGTTAACTCCATTTTTTTGCTTGAATATGATTTTAAAATACTAATAACTTGGGTTCTAACGAACATAACTTCAACAACTAAACTTGAAATGACAAATGACAGATAAAGAGTTGCTCTAAATAACTCTATATGTTTTGTTTTTCACGGCCTACTAGATTTTTTTATTCTCAATAAATTCAGCTTTACCCTCGTACAAATAACAAACATGTATTGATTACAAGAAAGAAGTTATTACAAAAAAAACGAAATTTGAAAATTTTTGATTTTTTGCTATAACTTCTGAACTATTTTTTATATAATAAATTATTTTAACGGACACTTAAAATTGGTGCTAAAGCTCTACGTTTCACTATCGATTGATAGAGTGACATTGCCAATTTTAGTGTTAATTTGTTACAGTATATTTCACCGGACAAGAATCTACTCTAATTAGTTGTCTATATATGATTTTTTTTTTAATTTCAAAATAGTTTATAATTATCCCAATGCTTAGGAATGCCATCCCTTTATTACTTCAGAATTATTACTTCTTTCTTTATTGTTAATTCTAACCATCCGAAACGAATACCTAAAAAGTTTAATTGCAAATATCTGCAAACTATTGGGGGCAAATTCAAAATAAATAATCACAAATTTACCGGTAAATAACTTATTTAATTTACCGGGTGTTATTAACAACACTAGTCGTAGCTGTGGTCATAGGTAGGTGCTCCACCATAGTCAGATCAATGGTGTGAAATTGTCATAATATTTTTCATGTCAGATTCTGGCATCTGTCAATATTCATGTCTGCAACTTAACGAAACGAGAACACGGCCTGCTCTGATGAGGAAACCGAGTGACGAATTATACATCCATATTTCAAAACACCGTATTTTATTTATTACAAATGTTAGGGCATAATAATTCTATATTATCAACATTATGCATTCTATATTAAATGAAGAGAAAATAAATAAATTTTATTTCAGAACTACATCTACAGGTTTCTTTTTACATTTTGTGCGTGTACTGCCCATTTGATGTTTAGTTACTAGACGGCAACTCCGACGCTGCGCATCAGATGGCGAATTATGCGCATTATTGCCAAAGCCGTTAAATATGATAGTATTATCTCAACCAAATTAATTTCCGAGTATCACGTCTAGGGATTTTATAAAAAAAATTCTGCAGTCTTTTTCAGAACGACTGGAGCAATTTGGGACCGCATAAGTTGGCACTTTATTATATTAATTCTGTGACTTTTTTAAAAATTTTAATCCGCCATCTTGGCGCCGTTACACAGTCAAATCAAGCATTTAATCTTTGATTTTCCAGCTTGATTATTGACTTAGTGATTTCTTTTTTGCAGGAACAAGCACTTGCTCTAGTCAGAAGGAACACCGCCGAATCCGAAGGACAAATAATGGAGACTTCAACACATATAAGTAGGAATTCCAGTCTATTTACGATAGAAAATCTTATAAAATCCAATAACGATAGCAATAAAACCGTGTAAATAAGCAGGATGACTCTCCTTGACTTTGATGTTGCCTTGTTTTTGTAATTTAAATTATTTATATTAGCTTTATTCGTTTAATAACAAATAAATGTGTTTATTGAGAGTTGTTAGTTTAAGGTATAAAAACATGCCGTAAAATTGTAACTCAAATAAAGTTTGCACATATTATATAAATAGTTTTATTTAGTTGTGTATCTAGGCCGAAAATCAAAGGAATACTATTTATTTGTGAAATCGTATAAATGTTTTCCTATGAAATTATACGTGCTGCGTTACTATACCTACTAGTGATTGCGCAGAAAGTAACGTAACAAGGGGCCCATAAAAATATTAAAACCCTTATTCCACACTTACTAAGAAGTTCTGAGTACAAACCGAAGACTTGACACCGCGAGGAAAATAAATAAAATCAAAACTATACATGCAATTAAATTTATCATAAAAGAGGGTTGCTACCTACATACAGGGTGTTTCGTAACTTCATGATAATAAATTAAACAATGAAAGTTTGCTTGAAAATGAATAGAATGAATCAATTTTTTTGAACAAAGTGTTATTAAATTTTCGAGAAAATAAATAATTGTCGTACGGGTAAACCGTTTGAACGTCTCTGTTTAAGTTTATGATATTTGAGAAGAAAATGAGTGATGTAATTTATTGTTAGTCATCGCCGGCCGCGTCGGGTAGTTTGAAGGTGTACGTTGAGGTGGTTGCACGGAAATTTACTGAAAAAAATGGCAGAATTTACAAATAGTGAGATTATTGACATAATTCATATACGGTGAAAGTAGGTAAAACACATTAGCGGCAAGGCGTTGGTATGTACAACATTTTCCAAACCGACTTTTGCCAACCAGTGCCACATTTCTCTCTGTTGTCCAAAGAGCGAGGGATACTGGAACTTTAAGGGCACGACGCGGAACAGGTGAAGGACGGCAGCGTCCACAACGCATCCTAAACAGAAAAAAAAATACTACAACTTATCGAGGAACATCCTTCGTTAAATGTACGTGATATCTCGAGACAAACGCGTTTATCGTCCTTCGTTGTTTGGCGCATTCTTCACGAACAACAATTACATCCGTACCATATTCAAAGAGTTCAGGCTTTGCTACCAGCCGACTATGCTCTACACATATGATTTTGTCGTTGGTTACTGCATAAACAACAGGCAAATGCGAATTTTCTTGATAATTTCCTGTTTTCCGACGAAGCTATTTTTACCAGAAATGGGGTGTGCAATTTTCGCAACATGCATTTGTGGGCTGAGGAAAACCCTCACGCAATTCGTCGCGGCCATTTCCAGCAATGGTTTTCTATTAACGTGTGTCTAAACGGCAATTTAATCGGCCCGTTCGTCTTGCCGAACCGTTTAGATGGTCTCCAATACTTAAATTTTCTACGAAGTAATCTACCGGAACTTCTCGAGAATGTGGACTTAAATCTTAGAGCAACGATGTGGTTTATGCACGATGGGGCTCCACCTCATTTTCGACGAGAAGTACGTGCTCACCTCGACGAAATTTTTCCTGGTAGATGGATTATAAGAAACGGGCCGATCAGGTGGCCTGCACGTTCACCTGATCTAAATCCGCTAGATTATTATCTGTGGGGACACGTAAAAGCGTTGGTATACGAAGAAAAAATCAACACGTTCTAAGAATTGAACGATCGTATTAACGCTGCATTTCACTCTGTTCGACAACAAAACATATTTCATAACGCTTGTGAATCATTACTTCGCCGGGCAGATTTGTGTTTACGAGCGGCCGAAGGAAGGAATTTTGAACACTTATGGTAACTCAGCCGGCACTGAGCCAGAGATTCTAAACATTTGTCAATGTGTTATCAGTTGAGGGTAAGTTTTATTTTGTTGTTATTTCCGTTTTTATTTAAATGCATTTATGTCCAACACGCCATTATTTCTTTCTCACGAAGTTGCGAAACACTCTGTATATACCATTAGATAGAGCTTCTTGAATAGATTTTAAATATTAAAAATTGAATATAATACACTGTGATCAACCAAGACTGGAGGTTTGCTTCTGGAATATTCAGATATAAGTTGCTGTAAGACGTAACAAAACACATTAACAATCCCAAGAAGCGTGTAAATCAACGCACGGCGCTATGTGGAAATTATTATTGACTTCCTAATAATAAACACCATACCGAAAAATTGATAACATACAGTCACGAGCAATAAATTTTGGTCGTCATTGATTGTCAAAGATTTTTCCTAATTTCTATTTTATTAAGAATAAGAAGATTGATGTCTACATTTTGAATACTGGGAATAATATCTTAAAAATTTAATTTATTTTCGCTACTTTTTTGACAAAAGGTACTTATCTAAATTTTTTTAATTTCTGGATGATGTTTTGATTGACGACCGAAATTTAATGCTCGCAGCTGTACATATTTGAAATATTTCAGACGCAAACCTTCAGTCGTTGTTGATCGCAGTGTACATGTACAACTTTGTCCCAAAAACATTTTTGAATGGTCATAATCTCATTTAAATTTATTTATTTACACGTGAAAGTTGAAATTTATTCAAATTTCATCCACACATTACACGCTAATAAAACGTATTAGAAAGTATTCTTAAATACTTGAAACCTAGGATCAGGATTTAATATAGAACACGTTTGTGGCGCTTCAGTTGTGTCCTTTCTAACTTAAACGGCAGATGTCGGGTAATGCTTAAAAGAGACAGTACAAAGCCAATAAAAATGTTAAGCTATTGAAATATATCACCGAAAAAGCTTCCTTAAAAAGTAATTTTTTTATTAGAATTTTTTATTTGCCAAGAAACTGTCTCTTTTATTCCGGTTGTGAGTGTGGGTATGGGAAGTTCAGGGTTGGGGTAGGAGAGATTTTTAATTTCTAAAAAATTACAAAGAAATAATAAAAGCAAATTAAGTTACAATATTCCTATCAGAAATAAAAAAAAGAACGACTGAATCAACATGAAACTTTGTTATTAGCTTTTAGGAGTAGGTTATAAATTGTTTTGTTATTAAAATAAGAACAAATGAAGTTAGAATATACTTATCAGAAATAAAAAATTCAATGATTCAATACGAAACGTTATTGGTTATTACTAATAATCAAGAGCTAATAACTTATTAGCCCTTAGAGGTTGGTCATGAATAGCTGACCGAATTTTATTTATTTATTTTACTCCATTTTTTGGGTGTGAGTGTGAAGGTGAGGTTGACGGTGCTGAAGATGAGAGTAGGGATGAGAGAATTTTTTAATCTCTAAAAAGTTACAGTAAATAAAATAAATTAAATTAAAATAAAAGAGTGAATAAACATGAAACGTTATTGGTTATTAGCTCCTAGGGGTTGGTTATGAATATCTGATCGAATTCTGTTTCTTTTATTCCGATTCTAACGTCTTTTGAGTGTGAAGGTGAGATGAGGATACGGATTGTATTAGAAATTACAGATTATGAAAGGAAATTGCAATAAATAAATAAAGAAATTTTAAAATAAATCATATTCAAAATTCCCTAACACCTGCAACTATCGATAAAAAAAAATTGTTAGTATAATATTGAATCGTTCAGGACTTTGATATTAATACAATTAATTAAAGAGTCACGGTTTTCAAGTGCAGCGGATTACATTTTTCCATTCATAAAATCATAAGACACAAAAATTTAAAAGCAGAGGCGGCTTTAGCAATTGCGGGCGAAAGATTTTGTGGGGTCGTTCGTTTAATAGAAAAAAAAACCTTTTGCAATCAAAACTATCGAATGAAATCACCTATGCTGAGCTGAAAGTTTTAAATTACTTTTTTATATCGCTCGAGATTGCAAATATATGTATAAAATAAATTGTGCTTTAAGTTCATTACGCAACATTTTGCTAAGATTGTTTAAATTGAAGCTGACGGTCCTGCAAATGTCAGCGCAACCACAAAAGGGACACTGCATTGTTATTTTTTTTAATAACTTGCGGCACAGGTGTCCTACACAAAGCGACGACATTTCTTAAAGGTCAATTTCTGCCCCAAGTTGAAGCTCATGGGGAGCATAAACCACGCAAATAATGACGTACAGTGACGTTAGAACATTTATTTATTTGACTTTTTAAAAAGGTGGTCCGAAAACCAGAAAAATAACGTCGAAATCGTGAGGCAATTGATATTTTTATTCTTGATTAATATCCAATAACATAAGCACCCGTGTCCAGTGCATCTCCTACTCCCCGAATTGTTACTCTAATACTTTGTATACAATAAGTGACAAACGCATATGGTCACCTCGTGTTAATGTTAGTTTATGCCAGGGAAGAAAGATACATATACCGCAACGAAGTCGAGGTATCTGACCATAGAGTCATAACACGTTCTGTATATCTACTACATTAAAGAGAATCAATTTTACGATTGGTTTTTGTTATCTTTTTGCGAAATCCTTCAATACTGAATACATTTTGCTTATGCATAAAATTCAATAATTTTTTTAGACTAGTGAAAAATATATCTACGTGAATATTTTTTTTTATAAAGCTTTCTCATTCTGAGCAGGTGAAACTCGTGTCAAGGGCGCATTGTTGATCGAATTTGTACAAAAAAATTTTAAGTGCGAGGCTATTTTGGAACGCCGCTTTACGTGAACGCCGGCTGATTTATGGTCACGCCGTAATCTAGAGGGTGAGGAGACCTTGCTGACCTGTCCAATGAAGCGAACGACTGATAAAGATTACGCCTGTGAGCAATCGTATTCGCGACAGTGACTGATGCGATCTTCAGTAGTTACTTGATTAAAAGGACTATCACTCCTTGCGACGTTTCAGGCACCTCTCAGGGTCATTAGAACACTATATTTCGTATTATTAACAAAATAAAATATGAACATTTAAGTTAAATATATTACTTATTAGTTTCTAATCGAAAATGAAATTCAAAATTGTGTCATGAGCTTTCGCTTGGTGTAAACATGTTGGAGTTAAGCTAAATTCGCTCTCGTTATTAATAGTAAAGTAACTATTATTGTTCAAAATGCCGGAATCTGAGGACGACAGGAAAAACGTGAACCTAATTAAGAGAGTAGTGAAAAATGTTTGAATTGAGCCATTTTTTTTTTGGACAACCTCGTCGCAGAACTACTAATCTACTAAACCCCAATCGCTTTTTCCGTGATCAAATGAAGGTGTATACTGAGAATGTTGACCAACTGGACGCCCTACTAGTAGAAGCTCGTCAAGAAAGTACTGCTGGTCTGGATGCTCTGGACCAGTATTCTCGACTCAATAGTCTTCGTATTTTCGGTAAACCCGAAATTAAAAATTACAAACACCAATTTGGTTATTAGCTAAATCTGCAAAGAAAAATTAGGATTGGATGCCTCTCCCAATGATATCAGTTGCAGCCACCGTCTCAGGGGCGGAGATCCGCATCATCGTCCCTTGTTGGAAAAATTTCTGAGTAGAAATGTAAAAAAAACTGGTACACAACAACAAAAAGAAACTGAGGGGCACAAAGGTCGTCGTTAGAGAGGATCTAACGAAGAAGCGAGGTCAACTTCTAAAAGGTGTGGGGCAGCCAACATTCTGGCTAAAGTTGAGAAAAATAGGCGGCTTATTAAATGTCTTAGTGAATTGAAATAATAATGTTACTTGTAATTGGAATTCTTTGTGCTCAACTTGATCCTTTTCTTGTATTTTCTCTCGGTTTAAATTAAAATTTATTTACGTTACGTTCCTTGTTATTGCGTACGTTATAAATTGTCTTAAATAGATCAGCAATAGAATTGAACAAGTTTGGTTCAATATTAAATTAAATAATCTAACTCTCACCATTGGGACCGTATGTATGTAGGCCTTCATTATTTTCCCATAAACTAGTTGTTGATGAACTCGAGTAAAGTAGTTCCCTGTATCTGTCACTTTGTGACAAATTATTGTTTTCCTGAGATGTTAATAGTGATATGCTTAAACCCACAAACACTGATACATGTTAATTGATTGAAATGTTTTAATTATTACAGTTACAGCAGGTAACTACTGACCCCTCTAGAGTTACTGAAAACTCTGTAACTTTGTTACATATAATTTGTGTTTCGGACCCCACTTGTGTTCGTAGATCTGGTGTTAGTGATCTACGTGTATCTCATCACGAACTTATATATTGTGATCTCTTATTAAATCTTCCTAAAATGACTCCTACTTTTAAGACGTATAGATGCTTTAACAATTTTGATCAGAATGTATTTTTCTACAATGATCTATATGCCATTCTATTTGTAAGAATTTTTTATATGATTGATATTAACGATAAGATTGCATTTCTTAATTCCTTAATTACTAGAATTATTTAATCAGTAAAAAAAAGGCGCCTTGGATACCAGTAAATAAAACTAATGATTTCCTTAAGAGACAATGCTAAATCCGTCTGCTAAAACTCGTACTACCGCTAAATGAGAATATTATAATATAATATTTAAAAACGAGGCTATAGTTAGAGAGAAAAGAGCTTATTTCATTGGTGAAAAGCGGAATTCTAAAGCTATGTGTAACGAACTAAACGTCTTAAATATCACCAAATATAAACCTACGGGGGGTCGTTCTTATATTCCCGGACTAGGCAGTTTTCAATTTTAATGTAATTTTTCATTATATTATTTTTTAATCACATATGCCTTGGTAACATGACTGACAATTTACGAAATAATTGCAATAGTATTAGTTCTAAGATATGTACGTTTGTGTTGTCACGTAACAAAATGAACAAACTCGAATATCGAGCAGTTATAAAATTCCTAACAAAACAAGGAAAAGCTCCAAAAATTATTCGTGGAGAAATGTTGGCTGTATACGGGGATGATTGTCCTTCCAAGTCGACTGTTTGTGAACGGTGAAAATTATTTAAACATGGTCGAGAATCACTGGATGATGATTTCCATCCAGGTCAGCCTGTTGATGTGATGACTTCCGATGTTATTGAAAGAACCAAGTGTTTGGTACTGGAAGATGCAAGATTAAAGAAGTGACAATTAGCAGCTTTAGTAGGAGTTTCGGAAACCACGGTTTTCAGAATTCTACACGAATACCTCGGAAAGACAAAGGTGAGTGCGAGATGGATTTCAAGATTGCTTTCGCCATTCCAAATGCGTATCAGGATGGAGACGTGTGAACAATTTTTGGCCCTTTGTGGAGATGAACCAGATTTAATTATCCATCGACTTGTCACCGGAGATGAAACCTGGGTTCATTATTTTGATTCTGAGTCGAAACAAGAATCAATGCAGTGGCATATTAAGGGCTCCAGCCCTCTCAAAAAATTTAAAGTCACCCCTTCTGCAGGAAAAATAATTGCAACTGTTTTTTGGGATTGCCAAGGAACTTTAATGATTGATTACCTAAATAAAGATAGTACGGTAACAGGAGAGTATTATGCAAGTTTAATGCATCGACTCAGAGATTCTATTAAAGTGAAAAGGCGCGGAAAACTGGCGCAAGGTGTCCTGTTGCTCCACGACAAAGACTTTCAAAAGCTGCGTTTGCTGAATGTGGATTCGTAAAAATTGACCATCCACCTTATAGTCCGGATCTCGCCCCTTGTGACTATTTTTTGTTTCCAAATCTGAAAAAAATACTAAGGGGAACAAAATTTAGAGACGATGACGAACTTATAGAAGCTGTTGAAAGACATTTTGCGGACAAACCAAATGAATATTTTTATAATGGATTAAAGGTGTTATTGAAACGATGTAGTGCTTGTATTCAAAAACAAGGGGCCTATATTGAAAAATAAAATTTCTGTTGCTGTTCTAATCTTTTCTTTTCATGCCTAGTCCGGGAATACAAAAGCGACCCCTAGTACTACACTCAAGTTTTCGCAAAAATCTAACGACATTAACGTTTCTTTCTGGATAACATTCCCCACATGTACAATGATACTTCTGGATTGTGTGAGTACTACATACATAACTGCTTGGTTGACAAAACTTCTCTGTTCTTCTTTAGCCCTGTTGAATCATTCAGCATATTAAGATATCATAGTCAGCTCAAGAGTAACGTAGTTGGTTCTGATGAAATTAGTTTAGATATTATTCTCTACTCTTGCTTACCTACAGTTTCTTTTCTAACTCACATCATCAAGTCTTGTTTGCTATCCAATGTTTTTCCTAATTGTGGAAGGATGCAATTATCATTCCGGTTCCCAGAACTTCCTCATCTTCAGAATTTAAGGACCTTCGTCCAATCAGTATACTCCCCGTCATGTCTAAAATCTTGGAAAAATATTTAATGCTCAGTTACGGGAGTATCTGTTGCTAAACGATATCTTTCCAGAATATCAGTCTGACTTTCGCTCGGGATATAGTTGTACTGCGGCCCTTTTAAATATCACGGATGATTTGATAGCTGCCAAGGATGTAGGTCAAATCTCTACTGTTGTTTTACTTGATTATAGCAAAGCCTTTGATACTATAAACCATGACATCCTTCTATCCATCATGTAACATATTGGTCTCATTATAAGCGCTGTAAATTTTTAAAATCTTATTTGACTGGTAGAACCCAGCAGGTTCGGTTCCTATCTGAAGTCTCTGATCAGAGATTGGTAAGAAGAGGAGTACCACAGGGCTTCACTCTCGGGCCTCTGCTATACATCGTATATACTTCTTCATTTCATAAGTACATTAAATCATGTAACGTTCATATGTACGATGACAATACACAACTGTATCATTCCTTTCACTTGCTTGATCACCAGGATGCCTTAGCTGATATTTAGTCAGATCTTACTTCTTTAGCTCATATATCTGAGAAACATTCCCTTTTAATTAATGCAACGAAGTCTGCTTTACTGTTATTCGAAAATCCTCTAATTGTACCTTACTTCAAGATCATTTAAATTTAAATATTAATGGCGATCGAATTCTCTCACTTAACCGTGCTAAAAAATGTGGTTTTAATTATTGATAACTCTTTTGATGTTCTGCTCATGTTAATAATTCTAGCTTATTATAATCTAAAACTCATATACCCCCACAGACATTACTAATCTATTTGCACCAAAACTCTTCTCTGCAATGCCTTAGTCCTTTCTCAATTTAAGTTCTGCTCGGTAATCTATGGAGCTTCCCTAACACAGGACTCCATTGTCCGAATTCAGAGTTCAAAACTCATGTTCAAGATTTATCTGTGGTATTTGCAAATTTGACCATATTGGGCATAAGTAGGTGTTAACGAAATTCTTTTTTTATTTAAAAGGCCCATGTATGCCATTATGTATGGAATACGACATCGTTCTAATGTCCGCCGCTGCTTCGCACGTTGGCACGGATCCTAGAGGTTCAATTTTCAATGATTCTGCCGCTGAATTTGAACGATGGCCAGGATTATGTTGACTTTGAGGTCATCGATCGATTGCGGCTTATTGGCATAGACCTGCGACTTCAGAAAACCCCACAAGAAAAAGTCTAACGGGATCAAATCATACGACCTTGGTGGCCAATTCACGTCACCTCCGCGAAAGATCGTTCAAAATGTCCATCGTTCGTTGTGTGGCACGTAGCGTCAACCTGCTGGAACCACATGTCGTCCGGTCCATATCGTTCTATTCGGGCCAAAAGAAATTGGTTACCATCGATCTATAGCGCTCGCCGTTGACGGTGATGGCCTCACCAACGTCGTTTTCAAAGAAATACGGACCAATGACGCCGCCGGCCCAAAATCCGCACCAAACGGTAACCTTTTGTGGATGCATTGCCACCTGGTGAACCCTCGTGTGGGTTGGTATCGTTCCATATACGGCAATTTTGTTTGTTAACATAGTCACTCATCCATCATTCGTCGCTAAAGATGATTTTTCGGCCAAAATTGGGGTCCTCTTCCAAACGCTTCGAAGCCCATTCAGCGAATAACGGCTTTGTCTATGGTCATTAACTTTGAGCTCTTGGGTCAGTTGGATCTTATACGGGTGCAGGCCCAAGTTCCGACGCAATATTCTCCAAGTTGAAGTTTGCGAAAGGCAGAGTTTTTGTGTACGGAGAGCAATGGCTGCCTCGGGTTCTCCTGCACACTTTTACGAACAGCCGCGATGTTCTCGGCCAATCTGGCGTTCCTTTGACGTACGAGTGTTCGCTGATTGTTTACCGAACCGCTCGTCTCGAATTTGGCCACCAAACGTTGGAGAGTCGACCGAAGGGCCACCGTGTCTGTTGTAAAATGGGCGCAACGCGCGCCACGTTTACGCAAACAAACACTCATTTCGATAATAAAGTTTTATCATTTGGATGTGCTGCTCAATCGTGTAACTTACCATGGTGATTTGGCATCAGTTACTGAATAATAAACAACAGATATGACAAACACCGCCAAAACAATATGGCCGCCATAGCCTGTAAACATCGACCCGACCCTATTGGAAAACCCTTTATATTTTTCATTGTCATAGAACAGGGGTGGCCAAGCTCCTTGATAGTCCGAGCCATTTTTCAAAATTTCAAAATTTTTGCGAGCCGCAATTAAATACGTATTTAAAAAGTATCCAAAAAAGGTATTAAAAAAAAATTTTTACAGAAATTATATTTATTGATGAAATGAAATTTGTTACAACGTTGCACTTAGTCTTTCATATTTGTTGTTAGTAATTTAAAAGACATTTTGAAACACATACGGAACGATAATAATTTTTTAAAACATAAAAGCACAAAAATAAAAAGGGAACTCGGGTACATTTATCGAGAGCCACAAATAATCCTTCAAAGAGCCGCATGTGGCTCGCGAGTCGCAGGTTGGCCCCCCCTGTCATAGAATGTAATTTTGTTCTTATATTGTTCTAACATTTGTATTTGTTGTTAATTATGCTTTTAGTTTTAATTTTAATTAATTGTCAAGTCTATTTTAATTATTGTTTTAAATGTAATCATTTTGAAAAATTAAAATTCGATTCTTATTTGATTCCTGAAAATGAAAAGGGAAAGTACGGTTTGCCCTTGAGGCGGAGAAATTCGCAAACTATTTGTCCGAACGTTCTCTGAATGTCATTCATCCACTATTTACCCTGCGCAAACTCTCCCTTACAAAATAAATTACATTCGCACGGTGAAACCAAAGCAATGAGAGATACAAACCAAAAATAAAGCATTTTCCAAATTTATTGATTTAATACCTATCCATACTTGATTTCGCGCGTACGGAAAATGCTGCTCGAAGAGTTTCCTTAAAGTTGCGTTAATTAAAATTGTTTTTGCTGGCGGAAACAATAAGAGCCCCGCAATTTGAACCGCATTAATTTTGAAAATGACAGAATTCGTTCGCTTTATGCGGAAGGCATTCTTTGTTCGTAATTAATGATTTACGGGTAAGTAACGGCAGGATTCTTCAACGTACATACATACAAGGGATCCTTTCCTATTATAAACGATAACGTAAACTTAGCATACAGGGTGGTTCTTGAATACACCGACGAAGAGAAGATGTTGAAAGAATCACAGAACATGAGAAAATTATAGATCACCAGAATGCATGACTCCCTATAGAGGGACAAAGAAAAAATGGTGAAAGAATAGACAACACAGAATTTGGCAAAAATATTTTTCTAGATCTGCATAGAAATATTTTTTATGGCTTAAGAAATCTTTAATCAATTGCTCATCCATTATCATGGACAAAGTCCTACAGAATTTAATTTAGAATGAAAATATAAATAATATTTTATACTACTTTGTGGAAAACAGTTTGATTCATTTTAATTAAAAATATCTCCAATTAGTTTTAACTGTGCTATACGGGGTGTTTCGTAACTTCATGAAAATAAATTAAACAATGAAAGTTTGTATGAAAATGAATAGAATGAATCATTTTTGTTGAACAAAGTGTTATTAAATTTTCGAGAAAATAAATAATTTTGTCGAACGGGTAAACCGTTTGAACGTCTCTGGTTTAAGTTTATGATGTTTAGGAAAAATATGAGTGATGTAATTTATTGTTGGTCATCACCGGCCGGGCCGGGTAGTTTGAAGGTGTTCGTTGAGGTGGTTGCACGGAAATATACTGAAAAAAATGGCAGAATTTACAAATAGTGAGAATGTTGATGTGATTCTAGTGTACGATGAAAGTGGGCAAAACGCATTAGCGGCAAGGCGTTCGTAGGTACAGCATTTTCCAAACCGACATTTGTCAGCCAGTGCCACATTTCTCTCTGTTGTGCAAAGAACGAGGGATACTGGAACTTTAAGGGCACGACGCGGAGAAGGTGAAGGACGGCAGCGTCCACAACGCATGCTAAACAGAGAAAAAAATACTACAACTTATCGAGGAACATCCTTCGTTAACTCGAATTCATGCTGCAGCTCGCCGAGTATCGGAGGATCCAGAATGTCTGGAGTGTGGTCGCCTGCTTACGTGCAGGTGGAAGACGTTTTTAACACCTGTTATAAATAAATGCCTTGATGAGGAAGCTTCATATTATTTATTCCTTTATTCATCCAATAAATGCTAATTAGTTCACACAAATATGACATCGTTTATGGTACATATCGTAAATGCCTTTCTAGCAACTTTTATGATTACAGTGGGCCGCTTAAATATTAAAATGTATTTGATAGTGTAACAGCCTTGCTCACACAATTGGTTCACTTTTTTATGACATCCCAGTTGTACGAGATGACCTTATCCGAAATATTGTTACGTTTTCAGAAGCACAGGTCCGTACTCAGTGCAGAATTTTTTATAAAATTTTCATAAAAATTATATCGTCAGAAATCGTTTTGCAACACTTTTTTCGGACTGTACATGTAACCCTCAGTTACGCCTATCACTACGGCTCCTTTAATACGATACACCCTGTATATTTTTTTATATGAATGTATTTTGAAGTTTTGTTGAAATCATCAATGTTCTACCATCCAGAATTCAAACAAAAAGTGATAGATGGCACCTTTGAAACATAAGAGATTTTATTCCGTCCCTTCTTGTCTGCTAAACGAAACGCATTTTTCTCTCGTGAAATTATTCCCGTCCTAAGCACACATTTCTTATCGAATTTAGTATTCTGCAGCGTGAAGTTCGCGCCAGTAAAACCGGCATTTCTATTCTCCTTGCATTTCCACCAGCATTTGTTCGTGACGTGATTTGTGCGTCCCACTGTTCCCAATGTCACTTGATATCGTCTTCGTTCTCACGATGCTTTAATGGGACACACAAGCATGTATATAAATTGTGTCATCGTGTTATACTTCGGATTATGGCTCTGTTTTGCAACGCTCTGCGGAATTACGTTTTAAATTAATCGCCCTCCCTTTTTGTTTGTACGGAAATATACGATGAAGGATATTTATCGAAAATAATTGTTTTTAGAAAATACATTCGATAAGATGTGGTCCAGGTTAAAAGTTGATTTTTTTACATGATTTTGTGTTTACATTGTTGATTAATAGAAACGTAAGCAAACAAAAGAAAGTGCGAAGGTAATTTGTTATAAACTCAAAAATGAATCACATCATTTTCAAAATAAAAGTTACTAAAGTAAGCAAAATATATTTATTTACAGAATCAGCGGTATCTCGAAAACGGTTGACTTTCAGATCTGTATTTATTAAGACTTTAGTGTTTGCATTGAGGAGATCTACAACTGGGTATAATGTACGAACATGTTTTTTATACACCCTGTATAATAATTCACGAACAGCTCAAAAATAGCGTAATTTTCGACGTTTCTCTATTCGGGAGTGAATCTGTTCACTTTAGATTCGTATAGGGTATTTGAATTAATTTGAGCATAATAACTATTCATTTAATCAGAACTGTTTGAACACCATTGATGGGAATTGATTCGATTATGACTTGGGGTATAGTCTCGTGAAACAGCTGTTGTCCGATATGTAAATGGTCACCGAAGGGGTGTTCCCCTTACGCCATAAACAGCTAGCTTTTCTAATAAATCTTTAATGCAACGAGTAGGTATAAACTTCGAAGTAAACGGTAATTGAAGTGCAGAACCAATTTGTATTGATGACATCGTATAATTAAACAGCAACGACATAATTTAATTTGTTTGTTGAGTAATTAATTTAATTTAATCATTTAAGTACATAATAATTAGTACTTTGTTTCTTTAAGAAGAGTTCGAACGAGGTTAACCCACACATTTAGCAAACGTCACAATAGAAAGAAAATAAAAGTTTAACAATTTCGGTACAGTTCAGTGGCACAAACATCAACCCCCTTAATCATACTTGTTGAATTGACACGGGAATATTCAGCTGTTAACACACCTGGCAGCCCAGGCACGTTCAACAGCTGCGCATAATCAGCATTAGTAATTTAATAACATATTTAATAGGTACACAAACCGAAACCATAGGTTCTCATTTTTTTAGTTGATTTAAACGCATTTCCCTTTGTGTGTAGTTTCAATAGAATATTATCAGTAAATTATAGGATGATTGGATTTGCATTCGTATTTCAAACGAAAGCTTTTGGAATTCTGAATAAATTAAAGTTAATAATACTCTGATGTAATAATTAGTTCCATCTACGCACGACCTGCTAATTAAAAATTTCATGAATTTTTCAGGTATAGCATTCGTATACTTATGTTATAATTAGAGAGTTATAGGTTTTTGATATCAAACGTAGGAAGTCTGGCTTGAATAAGGTGATTTAGATAAGACCTTAGGTCCTCCGCTTTCTGGTAATAATAAAGAATAAGGATAAGTTAGAAAAATGAACTTGAACTTGAAATAAATTACATTTAATATTTATATAAAGTAGAAACTGGATTTCTTTTTCAATAGTATTTATCACCTACTTTTACAGTAATGATCGTGTTTTTATTTTTGTACGTGTTGAAGAAATTGTAGGGGCAAACGCGGTTGATTTATATTCCTGTGCTTTTGGCTCGTGTTAAATCTAGGTCAAAATACTAGGTCGAAATCCGGGGGTATGGTCAGAAAAATATGTAGCATGACTTCGCCCTAATTCAGATTTGCTACAGATTCACGCCTCGTTGGATGCAATCTTTTTTACTTCAGTGCCACCGCTGAGGCGTTAAGACCGGATTTTTCCCCGGAAAATTTTTAATTAAAACTCGATTTTCTTTTTGTAACGAAATTTAAATGTCTTCTGCCGATTGTAATTTCTTTAAACCTTTTTTTTTGTTTTAGAAATGAGGATAAAAAGGGAGATGTATTAACGAAAGCAAATGCTTTCTGCCTACATACATTCTCATAGAAAATGATACTAGAAAGAAGTAAAGCCAGAAAAACAAATTGTGTTATCAAAAATTGCATAAAAATGGGACGTATAAGGATAAAAAGGGACGTACCAGCACTGAGTGTAATTTTAAATAAATAAAAGTCGAATATTGAAGGGTGGTTCTAGTTTGAACGTATGCACTTTGTTACACATGTTATAAAATACAGAAATGTTTGTGTTTCATTAATTTATTCCGCTCCGCCGTTTAAAATTATTTATGCAACATTTAAGTTCCGTTATTTTCCCAGGAAGTTTGCTCATAATTTATCGCATTTTACGGTTGGTTCATTTAAACCATGGAAATCATTCCCTTCCTTCTATCTTGCAATTTTACGGGCTCTGACTGCATTTCCAGATATTTTCGTTTGAAACGCGCGTCGTGAATGCGAATTCCGGTGAAATAATTCAAAATTCTTTTTTTTTGCACGTGGAAAAAATTGCAATTACATTTTATGTTATGTAGTAGGAATCAAAATAAACAAATAATAAATGGAAGTTGACTTAACACTTTAAAGAAACGTCCAGTATAGAATTAGATAACATGAAGGAAAATGTAATTTGACTCAAGAATACGAGGGGTATCCAAAAATAGCTGGAATTTGTTCATAAAAATTATCCCTTAACTAGAAGGAATAATGATAGTTGAAGGATCCGTCCAAATATCATCCCGTATCTAAACATTCTGTTGGTAATCGAGGATCCTTCCAAATTGGAAGAAGAATACAAGAAATAATGAACTTCGGATATTTACATCCAGCAGTAGAAACAAATTGAAAAAAAGAATCAAATGTAAAAATGAAGACGTTGATATGAACTAATCTGAACCGAAAGTAATCAGCTGACGGTACTGAAGACTTACATCCTACTGAAGACAAAATGAGAAATAAAATAAAATCCAGTAGTCAAATGAAGAAGATAAGAACCTATTGACATAATCAATAATAATGTTCCATTTTCCTCGTCTTGTTCTTTCTTTCTTTCCTCCTCTTCGTTCAAAATGTTCCCATCTTATGCTGGACTTGGCGATTCTTTTTCTTAATCTTGAGTACATTGTTCGCCACTTCGACACGTTCTTTCTCGCCTGGATTCTTTCACTTCTTCCTTGTCTTTGTTCAATTCTTCTACCTCCATTTCTGCTTCTTGACTCAATTCATGACGTTCTAGTTCGGTTGTGTGCGACTTTTCCAGCCAAACTTGATCTACATGTCTTCTCTTCTTTATTCCTTCACATGTTTTAATGATTAAGTTTCTTGGTCCTAATGATTGTTTTACTACTGCCTTAAGGAACCGATGCTTCGAATTCGAAATTCCTTTTGCATGTGAGGAATCACTTTGGAGCCATATATCTTTTTGTTTAAAGCGATAGTAGCACAAAGCAACAAAAAAAATGCAAAAAATATTAATATTGAGACACAGCGTACAGTGCAAACCATTTAAGGGTACTTTTTAATGCATATTTTAGTACAATTATAATTATCCACTTCAATTTCAATTGTTGAGGTACATAGATGGTTTGTTGATATTTAAATTGGACGCAGGCATCAAGAAGCAAAGAACTCCGAAGATTACATTCAGCAATAGACCAAATAGGCAGTTTTCGTGGCAGAACATGAGCAACAGGAATGACAAATAGATCAGTAGCAGCAGCAGCAGCACTGAGGAGATCCTTTGTAAGAAAAGACGACACTTGACAAGAATAGTACGCGGGAATCAGGAAGCAGGATAAAGTAAATAAACCAACAAAAAAAAAAGATTAGAACGAAAACAAAAAGTAATAATCTTGATTATCAGAACTAATCAAATTTATGATTTTATTTTTCAAAACGTCCTTAAAACAATATGACGTCCAAAAATGAACCGTACTTTTGAAAGACAAGATTATTTTCTTCTTTTTTAATCAATTTAGGGTAACATAGATTGTTTTTCTTCTTCATGATTTTAAGGCCCAAAATTTCCCCTCATTATTCAAGACATCTCTAGAACTATAACGTCCAGTAATGAATTGAATCCTTTTCTTTATTTTTTTCATTATTCAGGATAACCAGAATTCTTCTTCTTCCTCTTCCTCTTCCTCTTGGCAATACATGAAGCCCAAACCTAGCCTAACTTTTATTAGGAAAGGTGATTGGCCATGACCTTACCCTCTCAAATATTGCAAGAAGACTGAAGTTCTTTCTTTGTAATCATTGTCTTCTTTATAATTACTGACTATTCCTTTCCATTCTTTACTTTTTGCGTCCGATTACGAATTTCTAGCTTCTTCAAATCTTATCTTACTTTGTCCATCCATCTTCTTATTGATCGTCCTTTTCTTCTGTCTTCTTTCCTATCTTCCAACCAATTTAGTCCTTTACTTTTTATTTTGAGGGTTATAAAGAGCTAAGCGTCCTTCATAGATGGAATTATAGTAAGGCAGTTACATTATAAGAAAGCCCATTCTAAAGAGTCCCTTATTGAAGGAAACCTCAAGGAAGAACTCTGAAGACGAACATTAGACTTTTCTGTTCATTTATTTTTTGCTTCATTATCTTCGCCGTTTTTTGGATTCTTTGTTGTTATCATGTTGTACCTTGCCTTCTACATGTTAATTCTTAATCCCATTAATTCTATTGGTTTCTGAAAATCAAAATAAGCTTCTTCCAAGTCTTCTCGTCATCAGCCTTGTTAAAATATGACAATGTCTATTAATAATTTGATCTTCTATGACCATGGTTCTACTGCAATATTTTTTTTTTAATTTAGATTATTTTACATTAAAAAAATAGTTATATTATATTCCAGTTCCATCTTCTTTTTTGTTAACTCTACAAAACTCTGAACTGCGCGCTAATGTTAACCGATTCTATTTCTACTCACACAGAAGACATCCCTTTGTCTAAAATTATCATTTTTACTGATTAAAACCAGACGTTTTATGCTCGCGAGCTCAGTGGAGCTATACATCTCTGTCGGATAAAACAGAGCTAATGTCACACACAAACTTTATTCATCGGTCAAAAACTTGAGTCTAACAGTTACATATACGTCGTTTCCTCTACAGAATCATATTGTTAATTTTTTATAATATGAGTTTACACACAATAATGAATTATTCCTAAATCACACTAAACAATTTTAGCAATGTTTAATGTTAACCATTAAAAAGTAAAAATCGTTATGATAAAAAAAGCCCAACGAAATGTTAATGTAATTTAAGAAAGAACGAAAGTTTTAAAACCGTGTATGCTGAAGCGAGCTAATTCAGATGATTTTAAATCGAGATATAATGATGAAATTTGAGGGAGTTGTTAAGTTACGAGGAACTAAAGTTATCCTCACAAACTTGCCAAAGGCATAAGATTGTCTCGGCAATAATTCGAGAAGGGAGGAAAGAAAGCAAAAATATTCCGAAAACTTTTTAATTATTTAATTTAAAAAGTCGTTATACGTAATGGATAAGTTTCTGCACCCCTTTCAGTTTTTTGCTATCCTTATTTAAGATGATACAAAATTTGTTTATTATCAGTGTGTAATAAGTTGAATTATACCTCCTCCTGCATAATAGAATTTGCAAATATTCATGCATTTTAATGTCAAGTAAAGCAATATACTGTAACAGGGCGCATTTCCTCTAAATTAGATTGTAGCTTTTCTGTAATCCTTTGCAAGGACAATTAAATTAAACTTATCTGTCAGACCACTGGTTTTTTCTTTAACAAAACCAAGTGACTTTTAGTTAGCAGTTGAATTATCTTTCTCGCCTATTTAATTTGTGCAGGGCACGGTGGAGCGTAAAGCACCCTTAGTGTGTAGCACGAGATAGTACGCGGAAGGGACACGCCAGGACACGTGACGCCACTAGTACAATGTGGATCCTCCTACTGATCTGGGGTTGATATATACGCGTCCGCAGCACACTAATGGTCGCATGTTGATTGCGAGTTTTAAAGGAAATCAGATTTATAGCAGATCAGGAGTTTGGGGACGCATAGCTCGTTATTTATCCCGGAAATCCCTTTAATGCGTTAACCGCCTTGGTTTCTCTGTGTTCTAATTTTCCGAAGCAATCTCAAAGAAAACGTTATCCGTTTACGTTCTATTTATTTCCTGCTTTGTCTTTTATTAATTATAAGCTTATTTTTAATAGATTTCCAGTAGCTATACTTACATGGAATAACTATGAATTAATGTTTGTTATAATCTGATAAAATCATAGTATAGAGTTTAAAGATCAATATCTAGGCCCCCACTACTAAAATGCAAACACTAAATAAACATGTTGCAGTAGAAATTATTATTTCAAGTTTTAGTATTTCAAGCACCTAAGTCTTATCTAAGAAGGGGCCTTAGGATCTTGGAAGTCTTTCTTATACGTCACTAACAAAGTATAAATTCTTAAAAAAAAAAGAAACACATACATGACACAAGATAGTGCACCTTATTGATCGATACTTTTTTTCATTTTCTTCTAGATGTTCCAACTAAGAAAATCAAACCCAAACGCAAAAAATGAAGAAGAATATTTAATCAAACAATTCAAATCTAGATTTTCGTATTTCGTTTCAGCATGTAAGAAATAAGAACATGAAAGGCTTAGATACTTTTGAATGTCTTCATGAAATGTTAGTACTTTTCTTGCTTTCGATTTATAAATAAACTTTTAGCAATGATTTGGAATAAGTATAACACGAATACAAAAAGTTTCCCCATCTAGTTGCTCTCATTTTTTCGCATGTTCACGTATGTTCCTTACTTGATCAGTAAACGCCAGATTGACATTTAATCTTGACATAACGTCAACAGAAAATGGGGCTTCAATGAAAATATGAGGGTTTTCTGTACTTCAGATCCTCAAAATTTAGAAATTAATGTATCCTCTTAAATGGGACCAGGAAAAGAAAGTTTCGTCCAACAAACCATCATTGTTAATATTATTTAAAAACCAATGAGAGTATTTTCGTCTTGGTTCAAAATCTAGGTGGAAACAATTTATGCACGGCAATCAAGCGATAAGGGAACATTTGCAAGTCCTTTCTTAGAATAGTTCTGCAGGTCCCGAGAGAAAGATCAACTTGTGACGGATGGAAGTGCGAGGAGCATCAGTTATAATTTGTCTCACATTTTCAACTACCTCATCAGTTCTTACTTTAGACCTACCTAATACCTGTTTTCAGAAACACACTTTCTGGGATTTTTTCCTGAAATTCTGCAATACAATGTGAAAACCATTGTAAAATCAAATCAGTAAAACAATTTTTTCAGGCTCGGTTTTTTCACCTCCAGTTATCTTTATGTGACGGTTTATTCCCATAGTAACAATTGTGATCACAATCGTTACTATGCGAATTAATCCCCAGATAAAGTTAATTGGAGATGAAAAAAACGGGCCTAAAAGTTATGTTTGTTTACTTGTCTGTTTAGGGTACGGATCAAGTAAGAACCACACGTGAATATGGGAAAAAATGAGAGGAACACACTAGATGGGAAAACATTTTGTGAAAAATATATGATGGTACGAAAGTACTATACGCCAATTTGTCACACAAAGAAGAAGTCACGAAGCTTAATTTTATACTGCCTATATATACTAAAAAGTACGACAGAATAAAAATCAACGGAACAGAAAAATTCTAACATTCAAATAAAATCCACGTGGATCTGGAAGGGAAGTTGTCGAATCAAACACCAAGTTATTAATTTTTATAAACTTAACCAATCCTTGTCAAAACTATCATTACAATAAATTTTTGCAGAGTTCAAAAGCAGCAAGTTCTAAACCTCAGAAAGAATGTAAACTACTAAAATATCTTAAATAATAAATGCATTTATTTACGTCCCCAAAGGAAATAGAATCCCATCAATTTTCAACGCCACGCAATTAGAGGTGGCGGTGGTAAAGGCAGTCAAGTCGTTTACTTGAGTTTTTGATCTCAAACTAAGAGATTTGCTCTAGAATTGAACTAAACGTGCCCATTCATGTGTAGATTACGACTTGTTGGATGATTAAAATTCTTTCATGGCCTCTGATGCCCAAACCGTTCATCCTATGTTCAATTTGATATCACGTTTGGTATTTAATTGACAGTATTATCTTTAAATAGATCGATCTATAACTCCAAAATGTGAAACAGCAAATCAAATGTGAAGTTTGTAAAGTTTTAATGAACGAGTTGTCCGATTCACCCTGTATAATCTTTTTCACTTCCAATATACAATATGCGGCAGGGCTATTGACTACCCGCTTGACACACATATCACTTCGTTTAACAGCTGCTTCTTTTATACGACGTAATTATTAGTAATTTCTAAAATAACTGGAAATGCGTAAGAAATAAAGGTAACAAATTCGCAAATAATTGTGTAAATAATTATTAATTAATTAATTTGTTATGAATACAAATTTTGATCAAATCGCGTGTGTGAATGCCGCAGATTACGAGAAAATGTAAATTGCTGGGGTTGTTTGGAGATCTCATAAGCTCAGACAGGATAACTAGAACTTAATGTAGATAAAATTACTAAAATAATGATCGCGACAAGATTTACAAGATTACATTTCCGAGGAATCGCTTAAACAAATCGGTTTTCTCCGAATATGTGAAACGATTTATTAGACCTGAGATTCAATGCCTACAAATTTTCTCTCCTTATTAGACTAGACAATAGTTAGTGATTCATGCAAACTTATAGCTGTAAAATCTTTGGCCTACATTTCGCACGGAAACAAGCAATAAAACTTATTATTTACAACTGTTGTAAAGGTCGCTACGAATGTCCGTGCCGACCATGTGATTGAACATGAAATACAACAATTTATCAAGTATGTACGGTACTCACGAACTGTTCTAGAACACCGCGCGAGCCAATCGCTGCGAACCAAAGAGAGTCCGTTTTTCGACGAATACTGCGTGCAAGTATGGACGGTGTTCGCGGCATGTGTGCAAATATACGGTGCGTGCGAACGAATTTTTAACTTGGCAATTTGGATTGTTTTTCGTTTCAGTGACTTATTTCTTTACGTATATTGTGTATTATCCTTCATTATCCAACCGCCCAATAACGGCAATCTTGCTTATTGACGGTATCATTTAAGCAAAATGTTCTCTAGTCACAGAGACGTTCGATTCTTCTTTTCTTTATGTCTTCGACCTTCTTTTATTGTTGTATTACCCTATTCTTCGCTTTCGATTTGTTTCTTTTTGTCGAAATTTTTCTGTATTTCACTATCTTACACTCTTTTGTCTTTTTGTCAGCCTTTTATCATTCGATATACATACTTTGCATTTCGTTCGTCTTTTCGAAAAATAAATAAAAAAAATAAGAGATCAATTAAACAGCATAGTTATTAGTCTTTTGTTTTTACAGCCTTCTGAAAGACAGTTGACATTCATTTGTTTTTCGTTCAAATGCTATTCTGTTTCGATGCTGTTTGTTTCAACTTTCATTTGTCTTTCTTTATCGAATTACTCTTGAGAGTTTCTTTTCATTCATTTATTTTTTTTTAGTTTTCTATTCATGTAATACAGTATTTTGTCATGGTTTACTTCAGTTCTCTTTTGTTGTTTATTTCTTTTATCTCTTGTTATTGTTTATTTCAGTTCTTTTTTGATGCTTCTATGCAATTAATTAATTAAAATGTGCTTCATATAACGTGCCATAATTGTTAGTTGCGAACCTGTTTTGCTTGAAATTAAATAAATTGACGTATATTATAACCTCACTTTTCTTATTGAAGCAAATGTCATAAAGTTTAAAGAAAATTATATTCTGTTTTTTTATATCTGTCGGTGTCAAAATTTTAGGGTTTCTGTTGGAACCCTGTTGTTATCACTAAATCTACGACACAAATTATTGAAATTTCCTAACATTTTGATAAAGGTATCAACCTCAGAAACAGGTATTATAAAAAATGGACTATACTATTTCAAGTTAATTAAGTTTGGGGATATTGTGTATTCGCCCTCATCATCCAATGTGGTTTTTCAACCACCAAATAACGGAAATTTGCTTTTTGTTGCCTAATGAGAAAAGAGAATATTTCTAATGAATGCAGGATTTGCATTACAGAGTTCCATTATCATCTCGGAAAATTGCGCTTGTTGATCAAAATCATCATCGGTCAGCAAGTGCACTTTGTAGGGATGAAATTTTTCCTTATGAAGAAGTCTCTAAACTACATTCTTGAGGTATTAAGGTGTGAAGTGAATCCCACAAGGATTGAATGTAGATTTTCCTGCAGCAATAACATGGCATTCAATCGTTTGCCTTCATCTAAAGCCAATGGCAGTCCGGCTTTAGGTTTATCTCGTACATATCCGAAATAGCGAAATTTATTCTCAATTTGACTGACCATTGATTACGATATTGGAGTGAATTTAGATTTCATTTGTGTAAAACTGATTTTGGTAGTTTGAAGTTTGATTTCAGAAATGTGAAATAAAGTTGTAAATGGTACAGAGCCGTATCAATCCCTGCTCTTATTGACATTTTCATTTCAAAACATTTTTGTTGGATATATTAGTTATTTATAAACCGATTTTGAAAAAGTTTTAATTATAGTAATCAATATAAGAAATGCTATTAAATGAGGTGTCAGAAGGAGTGTTTTGCTATTTGAATTTTTAAAGTTGGGGTTGCTTAGGGATGGGGGTTTGAAAATTACAGCATTTTTCTCGACTATCTTATAGATTTTGGGAAATTTTATGTGGAACCAAGTGACTTAGGTATTTGGTAAAGATGAATAAAATGGAGACACGTTTGTTTTCTATGCTATTTATTATGAAAATATATAATACAAAACTTACTATGTAGATATTACATAAATATTGTGGTCAGTTACTGGACTGCAAGTGGAGAGATCTGTAAGCATTGCACTGTCCAAAGTTAGGAGGAGATTCGTAACGTTTCGTCAGGAAAACCCCCGGAGCTTTGGCAAGGCAGCTACTTGACGCGTACTATCATCACGCTAGAGCGTATATCATTGAATGTATTAAATATTCTTCTAAGTTCCTCCAACTAGCTCTAGATAAATAATACAATATATGGTATTGCTTTGATTATATTTGTAGTAATATATAAATGTATATCTATTGCTGACTCTATATTGCTATAGTATATAGGCAGGCTTCTAAACTCTATGGCAATGACATTTGCACATTGTAACGATGGCTTTATTGACTTGTGATGTTAAGTTTTGAATAATTTGACCGACTCAAATGCCATTGCCCTCCTTCCCCTTCACTCTAACTTATTCTATTACTTAGTTATTCGTTATCTATATTGCTATGGTTTTCTCATTTGAGGTATGCCTCAACTCAACTACGTTGCTTATTGCTTTTTGAATACCCGGCATCCCAGGGCCGAGCTCGGTTCAGCCGCAGACCTACAATTTTATCGTGTACGCTTCATAGGCCGCCGCTGTAAAAACAAAGAACATAAACGTTAAGTTGGTATTCCCTTGGATGATGCTTAGATTTTCCTCGCACAGCTTCGATTTGCTGAAACTTACATATAATACGGTAAGTGGCTACGATTGTCCCGAGTTGACTAATCCCCGGGAAATTTTGCCAGCAAATATTTAATATAAACTATATGTATATTAAATAAATAACTCCTACTCCTAAACTTGTTTCTCGCTCGCTACTGTGCAATTATAGTTAATCTAAACTACTTCCGTTCTTATAACAAACAAGAGTTCGAGGAGTATTCGTTGTTGTACGTACACAGAGTTGGAACCGCTTTGTCGTTGTCGTGATGTGAATGCTGGATTAAGGCATCTTCATCTCATCACATTCGTTTGAATAGAAGAACTCTTGTTTCAGATATCGATCGATCCGATACAGTGGACCCGGCACTAACACGTTTCGGCTAATGACTAGATGCACACTCGCCTGACTCAGCACTCGGGCCGATTGCACTGGCCCAACTATATATTCTACGTCATGCATAAATCTATAAACCTCTTAGCAATAATATGCAAAAATACTGCCAAAACTATGTTTCGTTGATCTTTATAAATTCTATTACTCTACGCACGTCTAAATATTTGAAATAATTTCAACGTAAACAAATATACATAAGTAATTGACTCTAACTGGGACTAGGACGAGAGTAATGATTTAATACAAAATCGGGACTAGAAATTGTGACTAAATGCGCAACGCCGCTTATATTAATCTCACTTAATTCCACGCTTATTCTAAGTATGTATAATAATACTAAAATATTTGCATATCTTCGTTGTTTGTGAAACTTTGCTTTTGTTCGGAACGAACATTTGGAATGACGCCTTTTAAATAACTTAATTTACTCTAAGGTGCCGATACATCTTAACGTGGCTTCTTATATACATTCCGTGGTGTTCTAAAGGTAGCGTTTCTTAAGACTATGCCCGAGGGGCCCTAACCTAGTGGACGTGTTGCGATGTGTTTTCTCACTGGAAGGGATATTTACAAAGGGTCTTCAGTTCAAGAAGAAATTAACTCATAAGACAATTGACGGAAAGACGCACTTCAAAATGTTTCCAAAACACAACAAGTCGCACATAAAAAAAACGATGGAAAAATGCTCGTTTATAGAATTCAATCATGTATTTACGTGTACGTTTTCAAACATTATTCTGATTAATCAAAGGCTTTTAAAACAAAAGACACGCGCTTGCGCTTCCAAGGCCTATTAGGACGACGTTTACTTTACGATCACATGGTATGAACTGAAATAATCTTTTTTTAAGTAAACCGCATTTGAATAATCGAATGCATTACATAAGTTGTTTTTACTTTTTCTGTTCCTGAACTCATCAATCACTTCAAGAAGATCCTGAAATGAATAAAAATACATTAAAAATTAAATAATATCATTTAAGGAATGAATGGCAAGTATATAAACCATTATATGAATATAAGAAATGTTTAAGAATGAGGAAGTATCGAATACCTAATAATAAATAAACCCAAAGAAATCTTGTACTTTCACAGCTAAACACAACGAGCATATTTCCATCCCTTATTATGCACTGTAAATTTTCTCCTAAGTTTACTTCTTATTATTTGTTAATACCGACGGAATTTTTTAAAACACGTCTTTAATATTTTAGAATTTGATTTTCTGAGAACGATGGTGTAACGTTTACATCAACACAAATAAATTTTTTAAAAAATTTGGCTTTCGATAATAAATAATGAATTTTTGATTTGAATTTACTAAATTAAAAGTTACAACGAAAATTAAATGAAATGTATAATTATAAAATCGTTGAAGAAAAACACTCAAGGTGAGTCTTGTAACGAATGGGTCTATTGATCTTAGAAACATTAATTTTTTTATATATTAAATGACCTTCCCATATGTTATATTAATTGTCCTTGTTAAGTTAATCAATTATGATACCAGAAAATGTAAATAATATTAAAAATATTTTCCATATTATTCGATAGAATCTTGGCCATTAAATACAAAAAGTTGCATCATTACGCCAAGAATAAATTTTTTTAACGGTCTTTTCCGTTATTTGAAATCAAATTCCAAAATAATAATTGCGTGATTTAAAATATTAATAATAATAATAAAAAGAAAATATTCCATTATGGACTCATAAAATTTATCTATATGTATATAAAATCACTCATTTGGCTAGAAGCAGATTAGAAAAATTTGAAACTAGTTAACCCGCGTAAACTCTTGCTGGCAGAGTTTCGATCATCCTGGAATCTTCATCTGCATTACTCACGTCTTCTTTCAGACACGCCGATTCTAAATGTTTGTTCAGATACGACTTGAGTGCAAACGACTTATGACATCGTGAGCACTCGAAATTCTTGTCAGCGGAGTGTGTTTGCATGTGAGCGCGAAGATTTGATCGATCGGCGAAAGCTTTTCCGCAATGGGCACATCCGTACGGTTTTTCCCCCGTGTGCGATCGCAAGTGACCTTGGAGCAACCAGGGCCTGGAAAATTGTTTCCCGCATACACCACATCTGTGGGCTAATTTATGCGTGAGGACGTGCATGGCTAAGGCAGGCATACTAACATAAGCTTTGCCACATGTGATACACTTTTTTGCCGACTGAGAATCCAAGCTCCTATGCGTCTGCTTGTGACGGGATAAATTACTGGACGTCGCGTATTGTTTTCCGCATTCATTGCAAGCGTATTTTGGTTTTTCAGAAGTGACCTTCTGAATAGTATCTTCCGTATTTGGTTTCTTCTTAGATCTACCATCACTGACGAAAAACGCCTCATAAGTGTACGCAACCGTTTTTGATTTAGTGTTTGTCGCATGATGGTTTTGAGAAGTGACCGTTTCGATCGTAACATCTAGTCTTTCTTGTTGTTGTTGTTGTTGTTGATTGTGCTCAGTCAAAGGAACAATTTGTGGTGGAGGCTGAGGTAAAAACACAGTAGTGGACGTACTCAAGTCCAGTATAGCATGAGCAGCGTGTAAATCTTCTTCAGCAGGTACTCGTGTTTGAGTTTGTACAGGCAATTTATCATCTAAGGAATACGGTCGGTAAATGTCTTTCTTCTTCGGAGGAAGAGATAATGTGGCGCCTGTGCTCGTGAAGCACATGGCTAAAGATTTTCGCCCCCGCTGATGCTGGTGATTATACTCCGGATGTAGTTCTTGAGTTTCAACGACAGTTCTTAAGGTGGCATACGATTGCTCGTGTGGTTGACTTGATATAGGTTGTTCCACACGAGTGACGAAAGTAGGTGTATAGTGTGCGGGAGGAAGTTCTTGTAGATATCCTGAAACAACATTGCTTCATTCTTACCTAAAATTAAATTTCTAAGAAATACTTTACTTGTGACAGTTTCAATTAACACACGTTTGAAATTATATCTAAAAGATGCGTTGGCATCAAAGTATATATACTAAAACCAATTCTCTTTGTGGTTACTAAATGTAATCGATCGATCAAAAAGAATTGACGAAGACATACGAAGCAAAACCGGCTGGAACAAGTCTCACTGTTGATAGGGTGTGATTGTCAGAAGAAGAATCTAAGACCCGCCCATTCCAAGAACTAAACAAACAAATTCGGAGTTAACAAGTAAAGTTAAGGAAGTTATAGGGATTAAGGAAAAACCACTCAGACTAAATGAGGGAAGAACTAATAAACAAAGGTAGGAAAAGAAATACAAAAGAAGTAATCAGACTAAAGGAAAATTATTTTGGTTTTAAAAAGACACAAAAATAAGAGCAAGGGAATTAAAAAAGGGAAATACAAGAAAAGCAATGAGCATTATTGGAGAAGCTAAAAAGAATTCGTCTTTTATTCCATCTACAAGAAATAAAATATACTAACTCACCTTAGTATGTAGAATCGGAAAAGAAGTCGAGGAAAGCTCTGCGTCATTTACTTATATGTGGCAGAAGGAGCTTAAAATCATTGGAGTAATTGAAGAGACTTACTGATGCAAAAAAACCAGGAAGCAAGTACTTACTGGAAGAGAGGACGAACAGAATACGAGCCTCTTGGTTACAAGGCCAGAATGAGATCTTGAAATCATGGGGTAAGAGAATAGAAAGCAATTGCAAAAGAGCAGAGACAATTTTGGCACAAATTTATAAGCCACTTATAACCACAGAAATAAAAGTAAGGGATTTAAAATAAGGGATATGTAAAAGAAGCAATGACCATTATTAGAGATGTTAAAAAGAATTCTCCATTTATTCCCATCCACAAGAAATAAAATATACTCACCTTAGTAATTAATATAGAATCACAAAAGAAGACGAGGAAAGCTCTGCATCATTAACTTGTACATAGCGTAGAAGGAGTTCAAAATCATAGAAGTAACAGAAGAGGCTTACTGAAGCAAAATCCAGGAAGCAAGTTCTTACTGGAAGACAGCATGAGGAGATTACGAACTTCTTGATTACAAGGCCAGAATGAGATCTTGAAATCATGGAGTAAGAGAATGGAAAACAATTGCAAAACACAAGAGACAATTTTGGAACAAATTTATAATCCTCCGAGCTCTTCGAAATTAATCGATGATATTTGACATTTTTCTTAGATGCAATACGTATTTCGATAGTTACTCTATCCTCCTCAATAAAATAAATTAAATCGACCTCCTGAAGGTTGCCAGATTGGGCACAACTCCACCATGTGGGCTACTTGGTGCTTAAAAATCTTATTTGGCGACTGTGGCCTAATTTGAACTACTCTGCCTACATAATGAACAATCGACAAAATTTTATCTGTGGTCACCCATGGCTACAAAAGTACACTACCGACCAAAAATTTCAAATCACATCATAGCTTGCATTTATTTGAATTTTTAATTTTTTATTAATTGTGTAGGTACATATTTATTTTCGAAATTTAAAAATTGATTGGAAACCTTTCATTTTTTACTTTACAATTTTTGATTTTCGCTTTTCATTTCTTTTTTCATAATTTTCCAATTTTTTTAGCTTTTCATTTGTCTTTGATCTTTCATTTCATTTTTTTCATTCTTATTTTCTCCTATCTATTTTCAACAAAAAGAATTACATCAGTGTTAGAAATTTGAAAGTCACTTGTTTTTGACTTGTCTCTAATTTTCTTTTCTTATTTGCTTCCTCTTTGTTGTTTCCGATTTGTTTCTTTTTCAATTTCTTTTCGTTTTCCTTTTCTACTCATTATTTACTTTCATTTTCATTTTATTTTTGTTTCTGTGGAAAAACATGAAATTCCAAAAGAAAGCAAGAAAAACAAAAGACGACCGTAATAAAAAATTTAAACTCAAAAAACGAAAACCAAGAACTTCTCTGACAATTGAGAAGTCCTGTCGAAGTGGAAGAAAAATTAAAAATTTCTGAAGAAAGTGAGAAAAACAAATGGCGATTGCGAAAAGATTGCGAAAGAACGAGAAACGCAGAAAATTTTTGATCATACAGTTTCTGAAAACATAGATAACAAATAAGAACAAAAAAGGAAAACACTTTTGATTATTGGAAGAATGTTATCGGCATAGAAAAGAAAGAAAAACAAATGACGATCGTAAATTTTACGAAAGAAAAAGGACGGTAAACAAATGACGATCGTGTAATGTTTATGACAACAACTTTCATCGTTCACTTGCTTTAGTTTTTGTTTTAAATTTTATTTGCCTTTTGTTTTCTATTTCCGGTTTCCGTTTCTCTTTTGTTTTTTTTATTTATTTCATCCATTCAGTTTTTCATTTGCCTTTTGGCTTCCATTTTAATTTTTTCCCAGCTTTTATGATTTCATTTAATATTTGCTTTTTGTGTTACCTTTCATTTTTTGCTTTTGTTTTTCATTTGTTTTTTTTTTTCTAATTTTTCCTTTAGTTTTAATTTTTGTTTTGCCTTTGGTCTTTCATTTGATTTTTTTTACTTTAATTTTTCCCATGTTTTTCATTTACCTTTGTGCTTTGGTTTTTGATTTCTTTTCGTGAATTTTGTTTTTTCTTTCGATTTGCTTAGTTACTTCGCTTTTATTTTACTTTTCGATCTTTTGTTTTCATTTATTTTGTTTTTTCTAATTTTTGTGTGCCTGACTTAACATACATAAGAAACTTACTTCTTTCTTTAAGAGTAACTAAGAGTAACTATTTCACATTTATCATTAGAAAAAATAAAAATAAAAAAATTGGCGCCTTCTGGCGATATTTTATGAACAAGTATAAAAAATCTGGCAACCATTGCAAGAAGTAAGTAATTCAATGCCGTTATCGTCAACGGAAAAAGTTAAGGACGTAACTTTATCCTTATTTCAGCCAAAAATGACCGTTTCAATCAGAAGTTGACTGAGGCTATGTTGTTTTCCTCAATTAAAATAGTTACCCAAAAGTTTTAGATCAAAAGTGGCTGAATTTTTTATAAAAAAATTACAACAAAATGTCTTTTAATTAAATACAAAACAATGTATGCAGTTCAGGTCCCACCTAGTGCTTAACTTAATTTATTAATTTTATTTAACTGCGATGCTACTATTTCAAAATATGAACTGATTTGTTAAAAAAAAGCAGGAAACGTGCCAAATATCAATCTTTTCAATACTATTTTTGCGGTAACTAGTTCTCAATAGTTTATATGAAAATACATTCTGAATGAAATGGCTCATCGATTTTCTGTCGGCAGTCCTGAAACTACGCCGTTCAACTTTACTTCGCCAAACTTTATAAGCTTCATTTACAAAAGTAGTAACAACAGTTGAAAAATATGACATCGCCGCCGGAAAAGAGGAGAAAACTATTGAAGCGCGCAATATTTCATTTTTCCATTAGCTAAAAGAAAATTAATAAAAAAAACTGTGCTATTTCGTAATATTTAGTGATTTGTTGTTAAATTCTATACGACACTTACTTTTATTATCAATAAGACAAATATATTAATTGTGGAGAGAAGTCCCCAGGCTTTATTACGTAAAAAAAATAAAAATTTAAATTGCATTTCCGCTTTCAATAAGTATTGGAGCTAGTTACAGCAGTTTGAAGCAATTTCAAATTCTTGAATTAAAAAAAAACTATTTAAGACACTTTTCCAAAGGGGAATTTCAATCTCCAAGTAATGGGTTTTAACAACAAAGGAGTTCAAATTTATTGCAGTTATTTCAACCAAGTAAAAGACGTTAAAGCTTCACACTGTCGACGTACCCCATTCATGTCTTCTAGTTCTGTTATAAGAAATATTATAAAGCTAATTACTTTATCTTCATAAAATAGATACGAAATGAATTCGACCAATTCGCAATAAAGCAGCACAAAAGCGATCCTTATTGAGATACTTAAGACCTTGGCTTTATTTTAGTGCTTTAATACATTTGGAAGACAGTATACATATCAATAGACAATAAAATAGTAAATCTTTAAACTTTATTGGAACAACCACCCTAAGCATGTTTGTATTACTCCAGAAATGCAGTAAAATGCATTTCCATTTTTATTATCTAAGTAGGTATAGAGCGGTTGCATAACACTACTCTGAAAGTTTTCTGAATTTGTGTTACGCAACACAACACACACTGTGTTAAAAATAATCCTCGAGATCCGACCTTCCTGTCTTGGACAGATGGACTAGAAACAAGATTAATGCTGCTAAGAAGGACTTGCAAACAACAAGAAACAAATACCACAAACTCAAAAGGCATGATAACCTCAATCAACCTAACTCGAAAGGCCTCGTCATGCTGAAAAATAAACTTTAAGAAATTTGCGTTTTACTTTTGAGAAATAATCTATATTAGTCATTAACGCAAAGAAACGTCAACAAACTTAGAATAAAACAAGGGCTATACTAAACAAACACACGACTTCGAAAAGCAGAAAAGGAATCGATGAGATTAGGGCAAGGCCAAGTGACTGGCCCGAGTTACTCAAAGGAGTTTATCCTCAAAAATCCGGACGATTCTATTATAGTTAACAGGAAAATTTATAAAGTCCGACCAAGGAGTGCAAATAATGCAAAAAAGTAGGCAATGGAAAGTAATTAAAAGGACTGTGCCATTCCAAAGATAAAAATATAATCGATGAGATTGTAAGACATGACTGACGTGCTTAAAAAAAATACAAACAACCCTATTCGACATGAAAATACAAGTTACAATTAAAGCAGATGTGAAACTTGCCCGGCTTCATTTCCAAACAAATCTCCATTTTGTAAAAGGTGTTTTCAGTTTGATGTAACACTTTTTTAGATGGCGTGCAACAGCAAGCTTTAGAGCAAATTCAAGAAAGAAATTTAATTTAATTTTAATTTTCCGAAAAGTAATAGTCCTATTAAATATAAACTTTTTAACGTCTTTTTCTTCTTCTTGTCAAACGGGGCATGAAAAATAAAATATTCACAAAATACATTTACGTATTAGAAATAGATAATCGAAAAACTGTACAGGTGGGCCAAATTCGACGCTTAACAGGAATCACCTATTTTTAGAAGAGTTAAACAAAAACTGACCTCGCCTCCTAGAGCTTGATTTTTAAGACAAAATTAATGGTGAAGATCGCATTTCGATATCTTGGACCGCTTAGGGTGTTTTTCAAAATTCTGCGATTTCTAAAAGCCTTCATAACTTTTTTGTTTATGAAAATTTTTGATTTCCGTAAAAAGGAGAAATTAACAACACTTTTTACAAAATGGCCGAAAGTCACAGACTAATCATTTGCACGGTAGTAACACAGAGAGAAAAAAATGCATTAGAGAAACTAGGCATCAGAAGTGAATGTAAATAATTACTGTAATTGCACATAGAATAAAATGAACCGTTTTTAACAACTAACGTATCTAAGAAAATTCTTGCAAATCGGTCTCGATTGCAATGGATTCCTCGAGCAATCTCTGGACAGCAGATAGCAGAAGAGTAGCTCGAGAACTCCACTGCAATCAATTCTCACACAATGTTAGGTCAAAAATTGACCGCAGGATGTCGCAACCTAAACTCCTGATTAAAATATTTAAATGGTACATTACAGTAAATAAATAAAATTTAAAAATAGACTTGACTTTTCGATTTTTCATCATTTTGTGATTCTGTTGCTTTTTATATATAGTACATGTTCTGTTGGAACCCCACTAAATGTAGGATACAAATTTTTGAAATTTCCTAACATTCAGGTGAAGATACCAACCTCAGAAACATTTGACAGGTATTATAGAAAAAAGTGCGTTTTAGACAACTCCATTTATGTATGTGCAAGACCTGGTTCAATTTTAAATTAAATTTTGCAATTTCACACAGTAATTTGTATTAAAATTAAATTGGATAGAAAATTGTTTTATGATTTGAAGAAAAACAGTTGAAAATTGCTTTACAGATACACCAACTGCAACCGAACGAAAACAACAAGGGATTCTAGTTGATGAAATAATACTTCAAGTTGAATTTGCATCAGTGTAATCACTTATGCGTACATGTGTGGCGGTTATAAGCAAGAGGGGGGGGGGTATGTGACTTTTTCACACAAATCGAGTTATGTGCATAAACTCATTCTTAGAGCATCAGTTTATTTGATGTTTTTATCTCATTAATTTAATTAATCATTTTTATTTGACTGTGATTTTTAATAGAGGTTTAACTCTAAACCCCTTTCTCTCAAAATTGCAAGTTGTACTTCCCCCCCCCCTTTGTTTCTGACCGCCTCATATATTCTGCTGGGTTATTGTATAGAATTAATACTTGTGCCAATATTGCATTCTGTTAGAGTGGGTAAGCACTAACTAAAATCAATTTATGCCATCACTATCGTAATCAAGAACGACCAAATATTTTGCTGCTACAACAAAGGGTGAATACCTTCCTTTAAACGCTGCAGAGAATTTTTCAGATTTGCAAAAGCCGAAATAATACTTTTCAAATCCTCTCCCCCTTCTATACCCAAACGTAGATACTTTTATCTTAACCTTAATGACCTTAATGAATATGGACAACTGAAAATGATCGACGATTATATTTTATATCAAAATGTAAATCCATATCCATACGATCCAGAATAAAATGATTCATACTGGGTTTCACAAAAGTTAATTAAACTTAATCACTGCTTAAGAATAATCATTCCTAAACCTTCAACACATGTAACCATAGGAACGTCTACTTTTAACCAATGATTAAATTTAAGTAACGTTTGTGAAATCCACCATCAGTGTTTTGTATTCCAACTAGAACATTTTGTGAATCAATTAAAACGTCACTGCCATTAAATTGAACATTTTTTTTAATATTCATGGCTCTGAATCATTCTATTTTCGATCGCGTGGTACATAATCTGAAGGAAACCTCGAAGACCTTTTTTTGATTTATTGAAATCGCTAGTCAATAATACCTTCGCCTAATAGATGACAGATAACAAACATCCTCTCCTTTTTAAAAATGTAAAGGTAGTGAAACATTTACAAAATTATTTGTAAACAAGACCAACTCTATCCACAATAATTCAAGCAACGAACTGAAACTGTTCCCTGGAAAATAAAAACAAATCAAACAAAATAAATCAATTGCAAATACGAGAAAGTAGATGGCCCCCATCCATCGAAGTGTTTGTCTGTTTATATATAGTTTTGATTTTTATATGTTGTATGGTTTGAGTTTGTTACTGCCTCAACAGATACGTCATAACACGCTGTTAATCAATCATCTCTTAATAAAACAGCGTCTTCCTCATCACGTTATTTGCGAAGGTTATCATTCGTATTTTATGATTTTCAATCGATTAGTGACTTTAAAAGTTTCGTTCCCATCAGTATCACATATTGCAATAGTCAATCGATATTGTGAATAAATTAAGGAATAAAGAGATGATTGTAATAGTAGGCAATAATAGTAGTTGCCAAGATAATAAGCGCTACTAGGTTGAAAATGCAATCAATACAAACTTAATCTCTACAATTACTGCATTTTCCGACTGTAATTTTTATCAGTTATTATTAGCTTAGAGACGTGATTTAGTACGCATAGTGATGTTTGGTCGTAATTGGTACTGTCACAAGTAAATTTATACTCTGTTTAAATCTAAATCAAATTAATTGGATTGTGACAGAAACTCACCGTTATAGAGTACAGTTGTGCCATGCGGTGAAGTGGGTGGTGGGCTTGGGGCTGTGGCACCCGCTGTGGGGCTAGATGGACCCCAACAGGAGCCCGGAGAGTCGCCGACTACGTCTATCTCTTCGTCATCTTCATCCAGAGGTTCTGGACATTCAGACCACTGATAAGCCTTCCATTTCTTGGCCATAAGGCAACGCGGCATATTTTTAGTGCTATCGTATGACACGTCTACGACGACGGCACATCGATGGTCTCCACTTAGTGATATTCATTCGTAGCACTGGGACTCACTGACACAAGCCATCCATCCCACTAGCACGCACGCACATGAAGAACGGAAAAAACAAGTAGCAAGAAGATAGGACAGAAGAAGACAGGCACCGAAAGAACAACTCAACAAACTAAACTAAACAGACCCCCTCGTGGCTCTGAGACCCACTCCTACCCTCGCAGCTTTTATATTCCGTACGAAATGGTGGGGTCGACGAGCTTTAGGGTTGGAAATAATATCTCCCTGCCACTGCATGCGCACCCCCTTCGACCGCGCATCGATTGCAACTTGTGAGGGGTAACTGGGCCTCACCCTGCGCCTCAACACGTGGCCGACCATTAGGACTCGTGCCGAAGAATCATTACACGTATTCATGGGGTTGTGCGCTACCTGGTCGCCGACCACCTGATAGCGCCCGCAGCTGGTCAAGGAAACCGGCTTCCCTGTGTCGGGTTGCAACTTCCGCTTCGACTACATCCTTATGTTCGCGCCTTAATTTATTCACCACCAACCAACAGTTATGCCGCAGCATTCGTGAGCTTTTATAATCGTTATCAATCCATATTTACATAAAACTAGTTCACGAAATCTGCATAGAAATAATTAAACACCACTTGTCTTTTGACCGCAGTGCAACATTTACTGTAGTCATATTAAATTACACTTTAAAATCCATCGCAAATCTACTAATTGAAGACAGCAAGTGCCCTGCATAATTAATAACAATATCCAATTTCGTATTTGCCTCCATTCCATTACACCATCCAATACACCAGAAAAAAGGAAAAAGAACAAAAAAACGGGGAAACTAGAGGAAAAGTAAAGGAAACAATAGCAACCGAATTAAAAGGACATTTCTCGAAAAGAAAGAAATTCCAAGGAAGACGAGAGTACAGTCAAAATGATGTACAGCCAAAATACGTGTCAGAATCGAAGACAAAGAAAATGATGGCACAAATACATATGTGAATTTCAAATAGCGTAATAACTTCCTTATAAATCGGAACAAGTTCTTGAGAAACTCATTCTACCCCATAGCCCCATTACACTCTGAAGCCCCAAAAATTAGTTCTTTAATAATGATTAATAATTAACTTTTTAATTTCGATCGGATAATTGCTATACGTTTAACCAATTGTTTAAATTAACAGAACTAATCAAGGAACAAATAGAAAAAGGACAACTGTGACGATGCGCTGTAAACATATAAAGCAATATCAAGTAATAGCAATTAAAACAACAAATTCCAAAAAGTGATTAAGAGAACAAACAAAAAGAACATGGTAATAAGAGAAGAAAAGAAGAAGTGTAGTAAGAGAAAGAAGTAACAAGTTATAGAGAGCTGGAGAAGATAGAGAAGTATAATGGATATGATCGTTTTTATAAGGGATAAGTTCTGCGTCATCAATCACCGAAGTAAAAACCGACAAATATTTCACCATTTTTCCTTTTTAAAGGTGAGTTAGAAAAAGGTAGGGTTTTGCTTTGTATGTCTTTTATTTCAACGCCAATTTATGACGCAGAGCACATCTCTTATGAAAACGATAATAACAACGTAATTTCTCAAAATGTTTCACTAACATCAAATTTGAAGATTAGGTTTAAGGTAAGTTAATACAGAGGATCGTATTCTGATCTTATGATTAAAGTCATGATTAAAATAAACAAAAGCGATATAGCTTTACGTGAATTTAATATGTAAGAAAGCATTGCCATATGGGAACTCCCTTGCCTCTTCAGAACACAACACTTTTTAAGGATTCTGCCCTATTTTTAAAGCTATATTTAAAAAGCAAATATTTGAAAAATTTTGCCCTGTTTTTAAACGTAACATTTTCAAAGACTTTGCTCCGTTTTTAAAGTATATTTAAAAAGTTAAAATTCGTCTTCGGCTCATAAAGTGCTAAATTTCAACGCATTTCGACCTGTTTTCAAGTTTGTACTATATGGGCCTGTTCAGCACAATAGTTAAAATATTAAGGATTTTGCCCTGTTTTTAAAGGTATATTTAAAAAGTAACATTTTTAAAGACTTTGCCCTGATTTTAAAGGTACATTTAAAAATTAGTAGGCCCCTTCAGCACACAACATAAATATTAAGAAAAACTTGTATACTCTTTGAGTAATTCTAGATAAATGGTAGTAGGGAGCGTAATTCTAAGAAAAACACAAAAATTAAAACATCTCAGAAACGATTACATTTTGTATAATGCATATTATGGTCAAATCAATTGGAAATGAGCTCTCTTAATACGCCTTCAAAGGAATACGTCGACTTACCAGTCATCCTGTATAAATAAAAATAGATAATTACCCAATACCTATGTATATTTAATCAAATACAAAATATTTGGTGGCTTCCTTAACACGAATCAGCTCCCTCGATTTTCAGTTTAGAATCCAAAGTCAAACTCAAGTTATCGCAAGCAGTTACATTACTAAACTTATGTGAACCTGATCCGTCTTGGCAGTGGCAAACGTTTCTACGATACATCACTGTCCAGTTTGATGGTACAACTGTTTGAAATTATCCGCACACCTCTTGGCATTGAATTTTGAAAACTTTCTGCCACTTCACGGTCAGTAAGAGGTTGAAGTTGTTCTTTATTTATGTAGGCGACATTCCACTAACACTTGAACAATTTGTCACTACCAATTTTTGCTTCAACAGCGGTGACCGATTTGCAACAAAATTTTTAAAAACTTTCAATATGGTTTGACAGCACGCTTGGCCGCCTTGTATGGGAAGACTTATTAAGTAGCAAACTAGCTGTAATTTGTGGCAAGATGTCGCGATTCAAACTAATCATTACTATTACATCGTATTTGGGAATAGCCTTGGACAGGTCGATTTGGTCTGTAGTAGAAGTCTCGAGCTAGGCTTCTGCTGACGAGGACCCAAATAGGGCCGAAACAGCTGTAGAGGGTGCTCAAGGCGTCCACTGCAATCAAAACCGATTTGCAACAAAACTTTTAATATTTAATGTTCATTATTAAATACTTGCTTTCTTGAAATTGTTATAATTTAGATTGTTAAATTATCTGGTACATTAATATTCAATGTTAATTATAATTACATTACAAACTTCATATGCATTGATTTGTGATGGATTGTATTATTTCCTTCTTCTTGAAAACAGACGATTTTAAGCGCATAACCTGTAATTACCAGTTAAAAATATTTTTTACTAAATGGATTTAGTGCTTTAAATGCAGATATATCTTCTCAGAGCTACTACTACTTTTAAAAACAGGACAAAATCTTTGAAATATTTGCTTTTTAAATATATCTTTAAAAACAGGGCAGAATTCTTAAAAAGTGTTGTGTTCTGAAGGGGCCCTACTAGTAGTAAGCATATTTTAAATTAATGGTAGCGTGATAATATGGGATAAACAATTTAAACTTTACAAGAGTTTTTTTTCCTAAACTTTCGCTCTCAGTTTGTAATGGTGCTGCAGAAACTTCTTGTATAAGCAAAAAATATCATTGTCTCCACTTTTTACAAATTCTTCGGCAAAAGTAAACAAACCCCAAAAGGAAACTTCTTTTCCACTAACATCATTACGATTAATACTACCTTTGCATGAACAACCATGGGTTACTACGGTGTATAAGCAAAGAGACATTAGTCATATGTAAAGACCAAGTCCTTGAGTTAATCAGGTTGAAACTATAACAATACATACATAGAAATTTTATTAGAACAAACACGTTTAAAGAAGTTTGAAGACATGAAGACAATTTTTAGAACAGAAATTTTCAATTTTTTACACAAATTCCAGTTGAAACCCCCAAAAATTAACAGAAATCAAAAGAAGCAAACCTTAAATGATGACAAATTGAAAAAATTGGATTAATGGGAGAAAAATAACGACTTACAAAATTCTTTTATTGATGAATTTAAGAAAATTAATACCGTGTAGGCTCACCTCTGAGTCGCCTTAATGCTGTTACTCTATTGGGAAGACTCATTATTAAATTATTTATAAAGTCCTGAGGTAGGACTTCCCAAATTGTTTGTAACGACCTAGACAATTGCTGTAAGGTTTGGGGAGACTGTTGGAGCTGATTACATTGCCTGGACATCTCGGCCCAAACATGCTCAATGCAATTAAGGATTAATGAGCAGGGTGGGCACTCCATTCTCGTAATCCCATAATGTTCTATCTAATCATTTTCTATCTTGCACGGCGAAGACATGCATTATCATCAATGAAAACAAATCCTTCACCCTTTTACAACGGCAAATGGCACTATTGTAACACTGTCGCGATATCTTATGGCAGTCATTGTTTAATTAATTAAAACCAGCAGGTCAGTTGGCCATCAAAACGTAAGTCTCTTCAGACAGAAACTGATCCTCCGCCAAAAAGAATGGTAGATGCCCATTAATTTTCATTGAATGTTGTCCTCTTTCTCTCCATACCAATGTTCGACTATCACACGTGTGCAAACGAAATCTTGATTCGTCGGTAAAGAGGCGATCTCCAATTTTGAAACTTCCAATAATAATATTCTATCGCCCAGCGATAACTGCATGCACGTTGATCCACCATCAACCATGGGTGTGTAGCATGTCTTCTTGCGTGCAAATTACGTGCATGAAACTAACAGTTTGACAAGAAATCACTCTTCAAGTAGCTTGCCTGAAGAATCTGTTAATTATTGAAGCCGTGAATATTCGATCTCTTGTTGCAGTCAGGATTATAAAACGGTCTTGGGCATGGGTTGTAGCTCGTTCTCGACCTCCACCATGGGTGTACGTTGGAGACCCAGCGATTTCATGCTCGACTTACGACACTTTGCGACACATTCAGCCGGTTAGCGATTTCTTCTTGAGACAAAGCTTCACCGATCTAACGCACTACTCGCTCGAGTTGCACTATTTCCGAACATCGTCGTAGAGACATGATTTCTATGGTAATTAATAGAATGAAGGACCAAATTAATAAATTCCTCTAAAGTGTCATTATTCAATATAATACTGTCTCAAAATGACTCAATTTAATAAAAGATTTTTTTTACCCCATTGAAGATATGAAATAAAAATAGTTTATATTTCAAGATATGTAAATTGTTTACAACTGAAAACAGAATATATATATTACAATTAGTGTGAAACTTCAAATTACAATGTACGCATAGTTCAACTAAGCATTTGCTATATATGGTTCGCATGATGGATTTGCAACCTTTTCCTGCACATCTTATTTTCTTATTGTCATTAACAGGTACCAAATGGTGATCAAATTTGTCAAATCTGACGTCGGAAACCCTGCACCATGATCGGCTAGATATACTTGTTGAAGGTCGTCCTATTGTTCTTGGTGGATTTCGAAATTTCGTCATATAATTTATAATAATTTCCCTTCTAACTTGCAACTGTGTCAATGTATTTACCCGCTTTCTTGCGGAAAATCTTCCAATGAAGTCCATCTCTATGATAAAATCATGTACGAGGGGTCGTTTTCATATTCCCGGACTAGGCATGAAAAGAACAGATTAAAACAGCAACAGACATTTTATTTTTCAATATAGGCCCCTAATTTTTGAATACAAGTACTACATCAATTCAATAACACCTTCAATCCATTATAAAAATATTCATTTGGTTTGTCCGCAAAATGTCTTTCATCATAAGTTCGTCATCGTCCCTAAATTTTGTTCCCCTTATGTTTTTTTTGAGATTTGAAAACAAAAAATAGTCGCAAGGGGTTAGATCCGGACTATAAGGTGGTTGGTCATTGTCTACGAATCCACATTCAGCAACCACAGCTTTTGAAAGTCTTGACTTGTGGGGTGGTGCATTGTCGTGGAGCAACAGGACACCTTGCGCCAATTTTTCGCGCCACTTTAATAGAATCTCTGAGCCGATACATTAAGCTTGCATAATTCTCTCCTGTTACCGTAGTACCTTTATTCAGGTAATCAATCAATAAAATTCCTTAGCAATCTCAAAAAACAGTTGCCATTATTTTTCCTGCAGAAGGGGTGACTTTAAACTTCTTGGGAGAGCCGGAGTCCTTAAAATGCCACTGCATCGATTCTTGTTTCGACTCAGGATCAAAATAATGAACCCAGGTTTCATCTCCGGTGACAAGTCGATTGATAATTAAATCTGGTTCATCTCCACAAAGCGCCAAAAATTCTTCACACGTCTCCATTCTGATACGCTTTTGGAATGGCGAAAGCATTCGTGGAACCCATCTCGCACTTACCTTTGTCATTCCAAGGTATTCGTGTAGAATTCTGAAAACACCGTGGTTTCCGAAACTCCTAATAAAGCTGCTAACTATCGCTTCTTTAATCTTGCATCTTCCAGTACCAAACACTTGGTTCTTTTAATAACATCGGAAGTGATCACATCAACAGACCGACCTGGATGGGAATCATCATTCAGTGATTCTCGACCACGTTTAAACAAATAGTCGACTTGGAAGGGCAATCATCCCCGTATACAGCCAACATTTTTTCACGAATAATTTTTTGAGCTTTTCCTTGTTTTGTTAGGAAGTTTATGACTGCCCGATATTCGAGTTTGTTCATTTTGATATGTGACAACACAAACTGACATTGTTTTGTAAATTGCCAAATATGTTACCAAGACATATGTGATTAAAAAACAATATAATGAAAAATTACATTAAAATTCCCATAGTCCGGGAATATCAAAACAACCCCTCGTATGTGAGATTGGTGTGAGTGAAAATTTAGAAACGAGGCAAATTCTTCTAGAGCGTGAGAAAATAGGTCAATAAGTAATTCAATACCAGTTAATTCTCTTTCGTCATCGTAACAATCACAAATTGCTAAATAAATATTTAAAAAAATACACAAATCTTACATCCATGGTAAACAACAATCTTTCACACCGTTAGTAAAATCACTACACTTTTATTGGGAGATATCTGTTATAATTCAGATTATGTAGTTCAATTATACAGAAAATAATACAAAAAGAAATTTCAATGACAAATGAATACAGATGTCTTCCTCGCCTTATGGCAATGTTAATACTTTATGGGTTAACAGAAATGTTGTTAGAAATAAGAATAGTGACTTCGGTACAAGCAATTTTGTTACACTAACTTGCTAACGTTTTGGAGCCATGTTCCTACCTTTTTTTTGTTAAAGCGATAGCAGCACAAAGCAATAAATAAGCTTTTCAAAAAATATTCGGTATAAAACAGTATTGAGAGACAGTATACCGTGCATACAATTTTAAATGCACATTTCAGTACAATTATAATTATCCGCTTCAATTGTTGAGCAGTGTAGTAATAGTGGCGTTATAAACCCAAACCCACGATTTCCATAATTCATTAATAAGACTATTATGAGCAACAATTCAAAGTTGAGCTATCTTTAGACGAGCCCCTCAAAAATATAGAACCTCGTAAAAGAAATAACAAATCTCCAAAGCAAGTTGGTCAACAGTTTTTCTTACGTCGTCGCCGTAAAATCGAGCGGAAAAGTTATGAAACTTGTGTTTGACCGAACTTCCAACAGACCAAACAAAAACTTGGATATTTGCCGTGAACAGACTGTGCATTAAGATACTGAACGAGAAGGTTTAAGAAAATATTTTTCTCCTTTTACGAAACAAAAATAACCGAGAGTGAGGGATTCGCACTTACAAACTGACTTCTCATGCGTTATTTATAAAATTATTCTCGGTCGACTTTATATTTTCCGTCGTAATATTTAAGTGTTTAAAAATGAGACGATCTTTTATCTTTTAGCTAATATATACCGCCTAAATTGGCAAGTAAACGAACGTCTGTACTGCTGCCAAATATTTATTATTTCCTTTCATGTGTGTACAGTATTGTATGTAAATATTTAAATATTCATTTCCATATTGGTTCAAGGCTTTTATAAGTTTAAAAGAAGCAAAAAATATAATTGAAAACGATGAGTACTTTGAAAATCATGAAAAGAAGTTCTACAATTGGAAAAAGCTAATGAACGAAGTGCCAAAACTAAAATAAATAAGAAAAGCTCAAAGCTAGAAGAAAATAAAAACGGGACAAATCAAAAGGAAACTCTTTTATGCACTAACGAAAAAAGTAACCCTATTGCATTCATGCTATAAAGTAATGCATATAATATAAAATTTTTTAATTATTTTACTCTTTTCTTTTCGCAACAGCCATGGAAGAACTTTATTTAGCACACAACACGTGCAAAAAGTTTGCTTGCCAAGAACACAGCTTTTTACGGCTCTGACAACGAAAATTGTCCAACGAAGCCGAAAACCGAGCTTGGACAATACGATGAGTGCCAAAAACGTTTTTTGCTCCGCTTCAGAACTGAAAAGAGTCTAGTAAAGCTCATTTGAAATTTGGATTATACAACATAGTTCATTAAACACAAACCAGAATCAATAAGAAGTATAATACATCATTTGTTGCTTCTATAAAATAGAACCATTTCTGTTTTGATTACGTGAAAAACTCATAAAAATTATTCATAAGGTAACTAATAAAATCTAATAGGAACGTAGAACGTAAAGGTCGTTGAAAATGAAGGCAAGTTTGAAAGAAAACCTTGGATGAGCCCCAAGGAAATTGAAATGCAATCCCACTAATATCGTCCCTAGTCAGGCGGCATTCGCCATAGATAACCGTTATCTGTAACCTTCCGAGTTGGACCCCACACGCATCAACCTATCGGAGATCAATGATAAGTTTGTTAGTTTCGGTTGATTCAACCCTATTATAATGAGAATTCTTAAAGCGCCATTTACACTTTAACAACACCCAATTTCTATATACGTTAAGTGGCATTATTATATTATTTATAAACACAAAACGAACATATGAAAAGAAGCGTTTCAAAAAATCATTCAATTATTATTTACTGTTAGAAGCTCATAATTTTTTTTTTAATTTACTCTTCATATGCAAGTCGTTTTAAATCCTTAATTATATTATAATTAGAACGTAGCGAACTGACATATAATTATCTACATTTAAAGAATGAAACCAGAACACGAAACAAAGAAAAAGAATGCTGACTGTAAATCAGCAACAGGATAATCCGCACGTTTACATTGATTTTATCCCTGTTAGGTTAGTCAATATAGAAATGATGGTAACACCTCGTTTAACTTCTGCAAGCTAACGAAAGATGTCTCCCTCATTTAAGAAAAATCCGGGAATATTCCGGGTAGTATTAAAACATCTTATAAGCATAGGTTACTGAGTTAAACGCACAAAAAATTAATACATTTTACAATTTGATGTTTTATATTGTTTACGGTTTTAAGAAAGAAGCATTGACAGAAAACATAAAAAGCGAAATACATTTATTGCATTCTACATGATAACATGACTAAAGTACTTTGCATAAAAATTTAATTATTGTAATTTTCTTCCGTATCTTATTGTAGTTTAATGTATTGTTAATTTGTTATTAATAAAGTGTAAAAAGAAAGATCATAATAAATTGCGAATGTATATTAATTAATTCCTCATTGAATAAACTTGTAGCATCGCATTCAGCAAACTTGTTAAGTTTATGTGTACAGTGTTCCCCAAAAGTACCGGATACCTTCTATAAAATGGTTGAGAAAAATGTTTCAGAGAAATGCTTGGACATGTCAATTTTTATTTTTAAATCATCATTTATGGCCAGTTCCACCAACTACTTCTGCTTAACCTTTTCTTGGATATTGTGTAATCGCCTCCATTATCCAATGCGGATTTTCAACTGCCTAATAACGGCAATTTTGCATATTGACAGTACCATTTAAGCAAAATATTGTCTCATCAGAAAAGAGAATATTTCTAATGAATGTAGGATTTACATTAGAGAGTACCATCCATCATTGCCTTGAACAATTTCGCTCGTCTATCAAAATTATCATTGAACCAATTGCACTTTCTAGGGATAAACTTTTTCCTTATGAAGAAGTCTGCAAACTGCATTTTTTGAGGTATTAAGCGACTCCCACGATGGTTGCATTTGGATTTTCCTACACCATTAACGTGGCATCCAATTGTCTGACTTCATTTAAAGCGGCTTTAGGTTGATCTTGTGCATGTTCATGATCGCGAAATTCGTTCTCAATTCGACTTATCGTTGATTGCGATATTGGAGGTCGGTTTGGATAAGTTTCATTGAACAAAGTAGGAACTTCTTCATGCGTTCGAATTTCCAAACCCAATCATCATTAAAGTTTCGTTTCTTTCGGCTTCAGTAGGTATCATTTTTGTTATCTCACACTCCAATACGGAACGTCAATAAATTTTATTCCACAATTAACTACGTACAACTTGCAATTATTTTTACCACTTATTGCTAGAACCGTATCAACTCGTGCTCAAATATTGACGCCTTCATTTTAATACATTTTTGTCGATTACCTCAGTTACTTATCGACCGTTATTGGACCGTTGAAAATCCGCATTGGATGATGGAGGCGAATGCACAATATCCGTAAAACGTTAAAATTACAAGATTATGTCACCAATCGGTTAGTTTGTAACTTTAGCTTCTAAATTATCTAAACATTCTTTTAATTTACATGTTATACTTTCAGGCACTCTTCTAATTTGTTTTATTACTAGTTGTGTACCCTCTTTTAATTTTATTTTATATTTATTCATTTTTCCTAATCCAAAAAATAATTTTTTGTTTTCATTATGTTCTTTTTCTTTTCTTCGTTAAACTTACCCCAGTGCTTGAAAATGCTTTACTTCTTTGTACAAGTTTAATGCAATCTGATAATCCTAGCACTGGAGAACTAAAAGTATCTAGAACGAACACAGGTGTCCCCGTTTTTCGACTGCAACTGTAGAAGATTAAAAGTATCTCTCCACGACAATTATATTCATAATATTTTTTTCGTTTAGTTTTTAGGCACCTTTTCATTTTTTATTGTACCACTTATTACTATAATTATTACATCATTAATTAATATTATTTTGTATTAGGTTTAATAATGATTCACTTCTTCTGCATGTATCATTTGTAACTAATTATATATCTGCAAATTTGTAAAAGATTTTCATATTTTTACCATTAATTCCTGTTCTTATGTTTTGGGATTTTAGAAATTCAAAAAAGGGGTAAGTTTTTCTAAATTTTTCAATAAACCAAATTTTTTTAAGGTACAGAGTTCTGATGAAGCCCAATAAGGCCGAAATATATGTATAAACTCTTTCCTAACACTTTCTATTTTGCCAGTTACACAATTTTAATTAATTTTCATAATTTTCATCTGGCAAGAAAACTTGATTTTATAATTTTTAGGAAAACAACGTTTCTCTAGACTTCGTTCTTTTATTCTTATTTTATGATAACAAAAATGCTATACGTATGCATATTAATACAATATTGAAAAAGTTATATTTATAAATGAACTGAAATATAATGCGTAGGTAGTGCATCGATCAAATTTTCCTGGAACGAATGTTCGAGTGTTACCCACTTTACTCACACGTAATAACTTCAAATTAACTTACAATGTAGAAAGCAAATGAACGGATATTTCATGAATGACAAAGAAGAGAAAATTCGTGTGACTCACGATTTACAAAAGAGAAAAAAAATAATTGAAACTAAAAATATATCGACAAATGAACAACAGGATTATCACAAAATTTCATTTTAATGTTATACGACGGTATTTTCTGAAAATTCTTAACATTTGTCACGCTATGTAATTTTAGAGCAACCTTAATGAATCAGCATGTGTAGAAATGAGTTCATCATGAAGGCATAAAACACGATTTTTTTAGGAGCCTTAAATCATAAATTGAACCTATAACCGTAAAAATTTAGTTCGTAAATCCAGTTATCCTACATAAACGATTACATCAATGTCCACACTTCTTTTAGAAATCTATTAAAATTTTAATATTGAGTCAGTATTATCAAAAAAACATGCCTTTTGCAATGTTTAACATACACTTCTGGACAAAATTAAGGGACCACCAAATAAACTTTTCCAATTTACAAGTTATTATTAATAGACCTTTCACATGTCATAAATTGACATTTATTAAACAATTCAAATAGTGTGCCATGAAACAATTAACAATAGCAAGGCCTTCTCTGCTAGGAAACCAAAAGTGAACAAAAAGGCCTAATTGTTGACACCTTTTTAAGTCATTTAATTAATAAAGCGTGCTTTTTGTTTCGAAAATTAGTGAATTTATTTGCATTAAGTTAATTAAATATGTCTAGACGCCATTGTAGACCAGAAGAAGTATCCCAAATGATTATTCTTCTTCGTGAAGAATATTCACAGAGAAAAGTTGCTGGAATTCTAAATACCAACAAATCTGTGGTACAGAGGGCCGCAGAACGGTTCAGAAACAGTGGTAGTTTCAAAAGAAGACGCGGACAAGGTGCTAAAAGAAAAACAACACGCAGAGAAGATCGCCTTATCGAACTTCAGAGTTTGAGGAAGCTGTTTGTATCTCGTGAATTAAAAAATGATCTTCGATTAGCCATTGGAAAAGAAATTTCTACCAGAATAGTAAGAAGAAAACTAAAAGAAGTCAATTTGTCTGCTCGGAAACTAGCAACCGGTAACTCTTACAGCTACGCACAAAAGGAATCGCTTAAACTTTTGTCAAAATCTTCATGGTTGGGACGAGGGGCAGTGAAACTCCATTTTGTTTTCGAACGAGTCCAGATTCCTTCTAAGCAGGAATGATCGCCGTGCTCTTGTCATACGAAGACCAGGCGAGCGATTTCCACCATATACCATTCGAGAATTTGATAAATTTGATGGGGGGTCTGTAATGGTTTGGGATGGCATACAATTTAATGGTCGTACAGAATTGGTTTTGATATGAAATGGGTCGCTAACAGCAAGAAGAAGAATGATCGCCGTGCTCTTGTCATACGAAGACCAGGCGAGCGATTTCCACCATATACCATTCGAGAATTTGACAAATTTGGTGGGGGGTCAGTAATGGTTTGGGATGGCATACAATTTAATGGTCGTACAGAATTGGTTTTGATATGAAATGGGTTGCTAACAGCAAGAAGATATAGAAACGAGATTATTGTATCCCATGTTCAACCATTTGCCGAAAATTTCGGCAATGGATTCATTTTTATGCACGACAATGCCGAACCTCATACGGCTAACATTGTCACAGCTACGTTGAGAGATACAAATATCCAAAATTTGGAGTGGCCTGCCAAAAGCTCTGGGATCAATTGGGCAACAAAATTAAAAACGCACCGAGACCACCAGTAACACTTGATGAGCTCTCCAACATGCTTGTTCAAGAATGGAAACAGATTCCTCACGAAAGTACACGAAACTTAATCTCAAGCATGCTAAGAAGATTAATAGCGTGTATTGCTGTAAGAGGAGGGCATACACACTATTAATAGTTTTAGTTTTGTTAACTTATTACAAATTAGGATATAAGTTCATGAGAATACTAATAGTATTTTAAAGATTTAAAGTATTTTAAAGTTTGTTAAATTTAATAGCCCATAGCCCCTTAAATCAACTAAACTGTAAGGAAACACTTAGATTTATATACGAGGTTTGTTTAACAAAAAAGGTGACTTTTTAAATTTCGCGGGCTATGTTTTGTTACGTTGGTACACATGTCCCCAACATATATTGACATTATCAGCCATTTAGCATTTGTAGCTTCTTTTTGACAAATATAAAGGTGTGTTTTCGTGTGCTTGGCGAATTTTGCTAACGAAAAAAATGAATCAAAGAAACTGCATTAAATTTTATGTGAAAAATAATATTAAGTGCTCTAACGCACTTAAAATGTTGACTGTGGCATTTGGTGAGTCTACTTTGAGCAAAAAAATGTTTATAAGTGGTACAAGCTCTTCTCAGAAGGCCGAGAAGTTGTTAATGACGATGCCCGCCCTGGACGCCCCAGCACGTCAACAACCGATGAAAACGTTGAAACAGTGAATAAAATAGTTATAGACAATCGTCGAATCACTATGAGAAAAGTAGCTGAGGATGTTAGCATATCGGTTGGCTCATGTCATGCAATTTTTTCGAATGTTTTGGGCATGAAACGTGTGGCAGCGAAGTTTGTTCCGAAATTGCTAAATTGTGACCAAAAGAACCGTCGCATGAGCATCGCTCATGAGCTGTTGAATGACGTCAACGACGATCCAGATTTGTTAAAAAGGATCATAACTGGTGACGAAACATGGGTATATGGTTACGACGTCGAAACCAAAGCCCAATCATCCCAATGGAAGTGGCCAGAAGAGCCAAGACCGAAAAAAGCACGCCAAGTTCGGTCAAATGTGAAGGTTTTGCTCACTGTTTTCTTCGATTACAATGACGTGGTGCATCGCGAGTTCTTGCCAGAAGGTCGTACGGTCAACAAGGAATGTAACCTTGAAGTTATGCGCCATTTGCGTGAAGCAATAGGAAGAAAACGCCCGGATTTGTGGCAAAACAATTCATGGCTTTTGCAACACGATTTACACATCGTTGCTTGTTCGTGATTTTTTGGCCAAAAACAACATCGTAATCATACCTCAGACGACGTATTCACCGGACTTGGCCTTCTGCGACTTTTTCCAATTCCCAAAACTGAAAAGACCCATGAAAGGATGGAGGTTTGCCACGATTGAGGAAATAAAGACCGCATCGCTGGAAGAGCTAAAGGCCATATAAAAAGCACATATCAGAAGTGCTTTGAAGATTGGAAACAGCGCTGGGACAAGTGTTTTTTTATTTAAGGGGGACAAAATAGATATTAATGAATAAATAATAGAAATAGATAGAAATAAAAAGTCACCTTTTTTGTTGAACAAACCTCGTATTTATTCGTTTCATTAAATTTCGTTGTCTTGTTTTAAATTTATTTTGAATTTTACTGGTGGTCCCTTAATTTTGTCCAGAAGTGTACTATTTTATGAAGTATTATATTTTTTGTATGTTCTTGTACTATTCATTTAATGCTTCCTTTTTGTTTTATTGCACTTAAATGTTGGGTATTCTTCACAGTATGGAATGAACGATTGTTATGTTATGCCATCGAAACAAGAACAAAATTCAACGTAAACAAAAACTTCATTAAAATTAGTGATGTATTAAGCCTTCAAAACCGAATTGAATAATGTTTTATGAGTAGGGGGGTTGCTATTCAAAATGATTTATTTGTGATGTACGCCTTCATGCACAAACGCTTGTAAGTTTTCTCACCTAACGTGTGCACAAATAACACTTCCTATCACCACACGAGCTGGGGATAATATCGACCAGGAATCTAAGCCTTATCATTTACACATATCGGTTTAACTTCCTCTTGTACCGCCCTTTGTTCTACCTTAACACTGTTTTAGACATCCTGTTATTACAAGCACATGTTAACCAACATTAAATTAAAATTCAGGCAAAAAAGTTGCTGAGTTGCTGTGGAATTGGTGAGAGGGTGCCACGAGGTTTTGAGAGAATACAAAAATAGTACAAAATATTGAAAATAAATATTTGTTATTAGTTGAATTACCGAATAAGATTTTCCTGAATTTTGTAATAAAAAAAAATGCGTATGTGGATTTACTGATGGATTTAATTTACTGACCATTGCGACGCATCTAGGTACATTCAAAATATACATAAGAGATAAGTAATGAGCTTTACATTAACTGCTGCTGATATTGTACGTAATCTCATCGTTGTGCTACAATAAGCTAGCAAGTTATTGCATATTGGATTAGTTTTAATTGGGTGTCACTACATATCATCTGCAGCTCCGTGTTACAGAAACATATGTTTGCACACATCTAATGCATCCATGAAGCCGCATAACTGCTTTTCAGGTCGCTTAAAGTGTACACAATCATCCAAGCTAATGGAGAGAATATTATCGTTATTTACAATCTCGCCGCATAAACCTATTTTAATAAAAGTTCAAGTTGAAGTTCTTTATTAAAAGAAAATTCAAGTAACAATCGGAAAAGTAAGTTTAAATTGAAACAAAAAAAAATTCCAAAACACATAGATATTTCATTCTAAAGTTCAGAACATAAAAGGAGAAATGTAGAAATGCGACTTTCTACCCCTATCTTCACAGACCTCCAGAATCATCTCTAAATTATGTAAGTTGCTTGGATTATCTTATATTACATAAACGTGAATAGGGATTTTGTTAATGTCAGTAAAGAACTGTTTGTGGGTGCTCAACAATGGAATGAAAATATCGTCGGAATTTCAAGTTTCAAAAGCATTACGTCAGGGCTGCATTGCAACCCCCACACTGTCTAAGATCAACATTGCAGACACTTTAAGAAATTAAACAAACAATGTCGGAGCATGGATGAATTCCTACTGGAAAATCAATATCATCAAGATTACAGTTTGTTGGAGAACAGGTTATTACAATTACATAGGAAAACCTAAAGATGAAATCAAACCATACAACACAGTCAAGGAATTTGAGACAACTCTTTCGAAATTTGATGATTGTAAGTATATTCGACATAAATGACACGATTACACGAGATAAAAGGGCCATAAAACAAGTAGATGCAGTTTAGAAGACATGCACAATAAAGGCAAACATACAAGATTATGGCTGCGTTAAGTGGAGGATTAACTCACACAGAAATGTGAAGCCGATGGCCAAATCAGCAATCGGCAAGTTGTTGATCGTTCGCTTAACACAGTCAGTCAGTCACTGATTGGAATTAAATCTAACCCGATTTTGCGCAAACTGACCATTTATCTTTTAATATACCCTGCGAGTCTTCTTTCTAAGAACTCTGCCTTTGACTATCTGAGAAGGTCAAAACCATAATCAGTTTAAAACACGTCATGTAGGAAAAAATAAAATAAAGAACACATATAGAAAAAAAGATATAGTAATTTTTTTTCAGCAACAGCAGCCAGTCAAAATTAGTGTAAAAGCGTAAGTCTAAAAGAAGTGGCAAAAGATGAAACCAACTTAAAAACAATATGTCCGAAAGTCAATGAACTTCAAGAACCTGAAGAAGAAAGATGTACTGACACAAAAAGTACGTAATAATTTTATTACTTATGTCTTAACAGGATAATTGATGATCATTCCTTCGCATAAAGTTTGGAAAGTTTACAAACTCCAATCCAAACACAAGAAAAAATATTTCAATTTGAATTTCTAATTTTAAAAAGTAAAAGGATACACGGTTATTAAAACCTACAAACCAAAAACAAACAAGTTTCTTATGAGAGGTGCGTGTAAACTGTTTAGCCTGAATTTTCACACTTTTACAATAACTAATCACAATCCCAAGTTGCTCAAGTATTGATTGGTTACCGCCGAAGGGTGAAAACGCTGATGCTCGCGTAAAACACGGACGATGGGGTACTGGCCTAAATATTCCGCGCGCACTCCACTCGTTTGTTTATTTCATCTTTCTGATGTACTACGTTTTACTTTAAAGCACAATGTAATGAATGGTGTCTTCATAAAAACACACGAGTTCAATTCAGTAAACATTGAAAATTGGAAAAGAATATCAGAAACAGAACGAAAATACACTGCTCAACAATTGAAGAGGATAATAACAATGATTATTTTTTTGCTTAAATTTTAATAAAGAAATGCATATCCATGTTCATTGATGAATACTACGATACAAGAAATCTAAAGAAAAAAAAATAAATAATAGAAAAAGATGCATAAATGGGAAGAAAGTAACAACTTACAATATCGTTTTATTGATTAATTAAAGATTAAATTAAATTGACTGTGTAGGCCCACCCCTGGTTCGCCTTAATGTTGCTACTCTATTGGGAAGACTCATTTTATCAAATTATTGATAAAGTCCTGAGGAAAACCTCCCAAATTGTTTGCAACGCTCTAGACAATTGCTGTAAAGTTTGGGCAGGCTGTTGGAGCTGGTTCGATTGTCTGGGCATCTCGGCCCAAACATGGTCAATGCAATTAGTGTCTGGTGAGCAGAGTGACCACTCCATTCTCGTAATCCCATGATGTTCGATGCGATCATTTACAATTTTTGCACAGTGAGGACCTGCATCATCATCAATAAAAACAAATCCTTCACCTATTGCAGCAGGAAGTAGCACTATTATTGCCTCTATAACACTGTCGCGATACCTTACGGCAACCTTTGTTTCATTAATTAAAACCAGCAGGTCAGTGCGGCCACCAAAACATAAGTCTCCTCAGACAGAAACTGATCCTCCGCCAAAAAGAATGGTTAATTTTCATTGAAGGTTGTCCTCTTTCTCTCCACACCAATGTCCGACTATCACACGTGTGCAAACGAAACCTTCATTCGTCGGTAAAAAGGCGAATCTCCAATTTTGAAAATTCCAATGATAATATTCTATCGCCCAGCAATATCTGCATGCACGTTGATCCACCGTCAACCATGGGTGTGTCTTCTTGCGTGCAAATTACGTGCATACAACTTACAGTTGGACAAGAAATCACTCTTCCAGTAGCTTGCCTGAAGAATCTGTTAATTATTGAAGCCGTGAATATTCGATATCTTGTTGCAATCAGGACTATTAAACGGTCTTGGGTATCCGTTGTGGCTCGTTCTCGACCTCCGCCATGGGTGTACGTTGGAGACCAAGTTGCTAAGTACCGATTCCATGCTCAACTTACCACACTTTGCGACACATTCAGCCGGTTAGCGACTCCTTCTTGAGACAAAGCTTCACCGATCTAACGCACTACTCGCTCGAGTTGCACTGTTTCCGAACATCGTCGTAGAGACATTATTTCTATGGTAATTAATAGAATAAAGGACGAAATTAATAAATTCCTCCCCAGACACAAACTGATCCTCCGCCAAAGAGAGTGGTTGATACTATGAAATTTTCATCGTATCGTTGTCTTCTTTCTCTCCATACCGTGGATGTGTAGCCCGTCTTCTTGCATGCAACCTTCTTCTGACAGTTTGACAAGAAATCACTCTTCCAGTAGCTTGCCTGAAGAAGCCATGAACGTTCGATTTCTTATGTAATCAGGACTATCAAATGGTCTTGGGCGTGGGTTGTGGCTGTTTCTCGACCTTTCCCATGGGTGTACGCTGGAGACCCAGTTGCTAAGTAGCAATTCCATACTCGACTTACGAGTTACGAGTTACGACGAGTTACTGTTTCGCTAACTTGCTAAGACTTTTGAGCCATATTCCTGCTTTTTTTGTTAAAGCGATAACGACACAAGGCAATAAAAAAACTTGCAAAAAGTTTTTTTCACTATAAAACAGTATTGAGAGACAGTATACAGTGCAAACCATTTAATAACTCTTCTGGTGGTGGTACTAAAGGTACTTCCTAATTTGTTTTAAATCTTAACATAGCTACGGGTTTCAATATTATATCTTCATCATCGTCAAAAAATTACTAAAATTGAAATCAACCATCATTGGAAAGAAGAAGTTGTTGAAGACCTAAAGTATCGCCAAGAATGGAAGTACATCTGAAGCTTAATTGGCACGAACAGTAATGTATCAGTTGAAAAACTAGCTCGTTCCTTCAGAGTACGGAAGGTAAGATTAAACTCACACGTACCACTTTGTTGTGATTTTTTCTGTGGTTATTATGTGGTTAGTTGACTCCGTGGATCATCGTAGAGTGGTTACTTAAAGTTAGTATCGACCAAAAGGATTCACTTAATAACACTTAATAACTACAAAAAATCTTGTAAGTTCAGCTTAAAAAGAAAAAAGAAAGAAGAAGGTTACAATAAAGTTCCTGAGTGTAGGCAGAGTAACCTCACAGTGTAATGGCATCTACAGCAAAATTCCAGTTGAAAGATCGCCTCAATCCTCCAAAAGATAGCTTGGAATAAAAAAAAGAAAAAAAAGATATTTTATTTAAAACAAAATTCCAATGTAGATAAGAAAAAATAGGTTGCAATCGGCGGAGAAACCATTTCAAGGTCTTTTAAATTATGATAATTTCAACAAATCAGTCACTTTTTTCGACTACCACATTCGAAAGTATGATTTTATCGTACCCATTCAAAGAGAGAAAGCGATACTTTACCTGCCTAGGCAGGTAAAATATTTTACCTGACTGTGACGAAGCCTACTTACACCTAGTCTCAAGTGACATTAATCAATTGTCATTAATATTATTATTAATCTGTAAGTGATCATCCATTAATTGTTTTATATTTGATTATCTAATTAGTAAGAAATACATTTTACTATTTTACAAATATAGCTATAAATCTGCATGTTTTGAACACTTTGGTGTATGGTAGTCGAAAAAATATTGTTTGCACAAGAGCAGCAAAGTGTCTTTGCAAACTAATTCGACAAAGTGTCACTTTGCTACCTTGGTATATAAATAACTATTAAATATTTTTGGACTAACAAAGCTATTGGCTTAGATTAATCTTAACAGCGTATAACGAAAGTATTTCTTTTTATAACCTGAGCGATGAATCTTTTTTTATTGCTTTCTTCTATTTCTCTTCCTTTACAAGTTATTTTGTAAAAGTTTCTATTTCTCTTCTTCCTTTATGAACTGTTTTGTCAAAACAATAAACAACCAATTCTAGCTGTGAAACGAGAATCTTCTTCTTTTTTCTTCTATTTCTTTTCTTCTATCACAGATTGTTTCATGTAAAAAATATGACAAGACAAAACAACTAAAGAAGCAAATATTTTAGAGAGAATTTCAACCGTACAAAATATGCAGACATTTTAACGTCATTACTTAGGGGCTAGTTAAGAAAAGATTAGTGCTGTCAACCATCAGTAAAAGCAATTAAAATTCACTTCATCAAAAACGAAAACTTAATTTCCATTTTTTGCCAGGATTCTGCCATATCGCGTATGTACTTTAAAGGGGGATTATTTATGTGAGTTCTGTTGTAGGAGGCAGCTTTAGTAATGCAATTATTAGCAGAATGGAGATTACGGTTGCACAACAAGGTGTGCATCTATAGCAGGGTGCATCAGACAGGAATGAGAGAAAAGGAATCGATGGGGTCGGTAACAGGTGTCGGTTGGGATCGATCTGACCACGCGGAGGGGACGCAGGCGCATGGAGTTTCCACCCCGCCCTTGCTTGGCGTCGAGACGCAAGTACTTGCAGCAAGGGAGTGGTGCGTTTATTTTACTTGTGTAGGGGTTAGTGTATGCTGTGAGATTAGTGCAGTATGGTGGCATTTTTAAAGGACCTCATCGAGTGCACCAGTTGTCAGTTCAAGAAGCAATAGTATCGACAGGAAAATGCCAAAAATCAACAACTCGAAATAACATTGCAATTGTAGTACCAATATAAACAAACCGTCCAAAAAAATTTCCATTTCACATTTGACTATAGTTTATATACTGTTTTGTAAAATCGATCATCAAAATTGCAATGCAATAATTGTTAACTTATGAAATACACCTGCGAGTGATCAAAACTAATGCAAACTGTCCTGTTTGGTTACCTGTTGGATAACACGACTCATGTCTCTGCTACTTGTTGCACAGACCCACCTTCACCGGCATCATTCAGACTACAGCACCACTTGTTCCTTCTACGCAACAACCACCTGCGACTGCATTCCGTTCTAAAATTCCTCATCAATATAACAAGCCAAGCTTATGAACGCCGCTCCAATCGATAATTTAAGAAAATACAGCAACCATGCCTCGTTGTTACATGGTGAAAAAGCAAAGCAGCAAGCATCAGGTTCTAACAAAAGACTGTTGGGAGAAATCCACTTCAGCTACAGCACCGGAGAGTCCTGCTGAAGCATGTGTAGCTCCTTCCTGCTATACTCCACTGACAAATCGTACCAGTAAGTACACTGGTCACAAATGTTAGCTTTAAAAAACTATAATAATTGCAACTCTCTTGTAAATCCAACCAACCAAAGGCAAGAATAGAATCAGTAAAAGAAAAAAAATCTGCTTTTCTCAAGTTTAATTGGCATCAGAATTTGCAGTTTAAACCAAACACAATGATGATAGATAACGAGTAGAAAATATTTATTTTAGTGCAAAAAGTGCAAAAAGTATTTCATTTTGGCATGCGACGTGAAACTGTCCAGCGAAGAACGAAGGACGAGTAAACAACACGTCAAGTGCCAGGAACACTTTTTGCTAGTGTCACAAATTTCTCTCTACTCTCAAAGCCAAAAGTGTAAAATATTAAAGTTATATATGCATGTAAAACGTAAACTTGGCAATGAAAACATACATTATTTCACTTTTTCCTACTAGTACGAAAAAGATTGTACTTTCAGAATGGTAGTAGAAAACAAATAATTTTCCCCACATTTTTCAATGAACACCCAGTTTAAGGTTTAAATAATTAATAAGAAGCCGAAACTGTATGAAAAAACGGATCGTTTATATAACTTGAACAAAAAGGAGCACTTATTAAATGTTTCATCGGTAAAATGTAATTGAATCAACTATTGATGAAACAGCACCGGTTTTCTTTCCGTATCATTCAAAGAACGTAACCCTACATTTGGGAAATGTATCCATGGAAGCTAATCCATTTTTTGTCGGCCTTATAAGCTTTTCAACTTCGCCGCTTCTGTAACTCCCAATTCCCCGTGCATGAGAAATTTATGTCTAGTTTCTACGTGCGCGGATGTAAAAATTCAATCTTAAAAAAAAAGGGGCAAAAGGGTAATGTACTGGAAGTTTGCTCGTATTATTAATGCCTGTCGAATGTAATTTGTCATTGAAACTCATCAAACATTACGATGGGGTTAATTGGAATGTAATAATAATGTTGGATTTAAATTGTAAAAAGAATCTCAAATATGAGAAAATTTCAAAAATTGAAGAAATTTAAATTGGAATTACTAATTTTCTTCTTAAAATCTTCACATTTATGGAGATTTAGAATTACATTTCGCAGATACAAAGAAGATATATCCTGTATATTATTTACTCTTATTTACGAATATAATTTATAATTTTGAAATGTACAAATTTTAACATCGTTATTATTTAGTTAAAACACAAATTATTCAAATTAACATTTGAAAAACTGTTTTGATTTACTTTTGGGAAAAAATCTCCCCCACGTCCAATTCTTTTGCAAATAAATTTAGGCCCAGTTTTACAAAAGTAGAATAAGAACAACTTCTAGAAGCATTTGACGTTTCGCTGTATGTTGATAATTTTTTTGAATATAAAATCTCAATACAGAATTATTCACGTTAAAAGTATCCAAGGCAATTTACATAGAAATATGCAATAATATTAAACATAATAATTATTTTATAGTTTATGCATCTAAAAAATAATATTTCTCTGGACTTGTAAGGCAAGGTACAGTTTTTAGAACACGTTGAAGGATTCCATTTGACTCTGTCTCGTATTTTATTCTGACAAATTTATATTTATACGTCCGCTTTAAACTGTAATATTTCAGTGTGATTAATTTCATTGCACATTCGAAAAGAACTGGTCAAATAAAACACGAAGGGAGATTCAATAATTATTATCTACCATAGGTATGCAGGGCCGGTGACAAGAGGGGGTGCACCGGGTGCAAAGCACACGGGCCCCAGGTCACACAAGTTCGTAACTAGACAACCTAGCGCTTGCAAAATTCTATCTAACACCTCATCTCTTCTCAAACCCATACAAATTTGTCAAAATCCAAATTATACATTCTAGAGAAATACCTAAATACACATATATAGGATATTTAAAAAGTTATAGATATTAATATAAACACAAAAGCATTAATAAACATAGGTCCGAAAATCAACCGTTATCGATACAGTCGGTTCTGTCAAAAAATTGCTTGTTAACTCTTTAGTAACCTATCAGTTTAAACTACGGATGGCAACGGGTACCCGTCTATTTAAACTTCGTATACTTTTATGACAGATTTTCGTTGCTTATCAAAGTATCCAGATAGTTATCGGGTACATGTCGGGTACTTATCGGGTAACGGGTAATACCCGAGAACCAAACACCGGGTATCCGGATAATAAAATTATCGGGTATCGGTATCCCTAGTTTAAACTAATATCAAGTGTTTACTTGAAAAGTTCATTAAGTTAACTTAAAGTACGGATGGCGACGGGTACCAGTAAGATACTCGGTAAGTGTACGATAACCGAATAACCTTTTTTTTAAATTTAAATTAGGCATAAAATAAATGTTTGGAACGTTATTCTTGTTTTCTTTCATCGACGAGAAGAATAGTTTATTTGCAATATTAGTTACTTCGGATACTTTTATGACAGATATTCGTTGCTTATCCAGGTATCCAGGCAGTTATCGGGTATATATATCGGGTACTTATCGGGTAAGGGGTAATATCCGGGTATCAACAACGGATATCCAGGTAACAAATAATGTTACAAGTGATCTATTTTAATTTAAATTAAATATCGCAAAATAAATGTTTAGAACGTTATTCTTGTTTTTTTTTATTAACTGTAAAGAATAGTTTATTTGCAGTATTAGCTACTTCAGACACATATTGGGTACATATCGGTACCCGGGTATCAATAACGGGTATCCGGGTAACAAAATTATCGGATATCGGTATCCCTAGTTCACTTGAAAAGTTCATCAAGCTTATGAATTTTTCATAACATTGTAAAGCAGATTTTGAATTAGATTGATGCGAAATACCAGTTTATGTTATGTCACGTTAGATTAAATGCAAAACACTATAACAGTTGGACTACCATCATCCTAAACGTCAATTGGTTTAGGAAGTCATCACTTTTACACTCTTTATCCTTTCATCAAGAAATCAAAACCAATTTGATGAACTTTCCAATTAAACAGTCATTAGTAATGTTAAAAAAAAATCTTAATTAAAATTCTCCTTCCATTTTACGCCATAAAAATGAAACCAATTGAATTTTAAACCATAGCTCACGTTATTACTACCAAAACTCAACGCCCACTACGCGTAAATAAGTTTCATCGCAAAAATTAAAAGAATCTCGCAAACGGTAGATTTCCGGACCTATGTTCATTAAGACTTTTGTGCTTATATTGGTGTAATCCATAACTGGGTAAAATTTCCAAACATGTTTTTAAATACCCTGTATAAATACAAAACTACGTATGTAGAGAAAAGAAACAAATGCCGATTCAGGAAGCCGAAACAAACAAAATGAAATTCACTAGGCGCCCCTGTTTCACTTGCGCGTCACCTAGTTACGACCCTGGTTCCTGTATTCCGTACCACAATAATACTGTGCTTGAAAAAAAAGGACTACACAATTTTTACTGCACCCGGGCCCCGTCATTTAGAAGGCCGGCCCTGTAGCTATGAAATAAAAGAACTACGTTGTTGATTTTTAGCAATTATGAACTGACACGTGTTTAACACATTTGTAAAGAAATCTTTCTCTTGCACGACAATAATTACAAGCCAAGAAAAATTAAGGAATTTAGCGACACCTCTGGCTTTATTAAACTGGACCATCCTCCATGTAGTGCAGATCTGGTACCTTCCAACTATTACCTATTTTGACAACTTCAAATGAGTTTGAAGTTGAAGCGGTGTAATAAGCTTCATTATTTAATTGTGACAGTGTTAAATAAATGAGAAATATAAGGCCTTTATAAGACAGTAGTAGGAGAGAGGGGGTCATAATCGGACAGTTAACAATAAAATTATATAAAAATTCAAACTAATAAAAGATTTTGGTAAACACTACCTTATCCGGTTATGACCTTAAAATAGGAGTAAAATCGGACAAGTCTTAGGGCAACACCGGACAAAATCTTAAGAGCCCATTTCATACATACCAGACATTGCACCCACCCATCACCTCATCTTGTTTCTTGCTTTTTTATTTTCGCCATCCGATTTCCTTTTTATTGTTTTTCCACTTTTTTTATTTAACTTTGCCCGTTAAGTTCCTTTTTACTGTTTGACTTTTATTTGCTTTTGCAGGACTTATTCTAGTTCATTTTTATAAGGTGATTCGCTTAGAATCGCCGTTTTGTCTCGCTTCCGGCGACGTAGTTCTGCTGATCTTTTGACTTGTGACAGCGGAAACAAGTCTTTGGACGATTTTGAAAATGCAGAAGGACGAGGCTCAGGAGACCCATCACTATTATTTTGCTCGTTTCCAAGAGCCGTCTTAGGTACTGGATTAATTAAACCAAAAGGCCCAGGTCGAGGTGTAACAGGCCTTACCGGTTCCTCCTCACCCAGTTTCTCTATATCTGCCACATTAATTTCACAATTTGCATCATAATCTTACCCGCGACAAACTGAGCCTCTCCAAAAATATTTGAATCAGTTGGATAGATTCCCGTCTTTCTAAAACACGACGAGGCCGTCTGTACTGTCGTTGCTCTCCCAAATAATTTACAAATTTGGTATTCGGTCATTACACGGCCTGAATTATTGCGTAACCAGGTTTTGTGTTTCTGGCTATAATAAGTACTTAATGGTGCCATGAAGCTTACGTCGAGTGGTTGAAGGCGGTGATTGCGGGGGAAAACACAGCATGATTATGCCATTGGAACAGGCGTAGTTGATGACTGTTATGTTCTTGGTATGCGTAGAATAACCATCGAGCAACAATAAAACATGATCGTCACTGGATGATTTCACATGCGATTCAAAGTATTTCGTCCACTGCAGAAATATGTCACTCTGCGTCCATCCAAATAAGTATTCCCAAAGGAGTTCCATCCAATAACTCTGTCTTCATTCGGATACATGGAAAGTCTAGAAGAGGTGAGACATACTGCCCAAATACTGAGAAACACAATTCTGCTGTCACTGTCTGTCCCTTTTCTGCTGACGTTAATATCTAGGGCCCCTTTGAGCTATAATTTTTTATTGACTTTTCGGAACTATAGTTATAGCTGTTTCATCTACATTGTAAAGACGATGAGGTTTTATATTATTTGTAAAAAAAATCGGTACAGCTGTTGTGTTAAACCCCATTGCTCGTGCTGTAGAGTTTGGCTCAGGAATTCTTAAACTTAGGTCCCGATGCTGTTTAAAAAAGCCTTTTAGCCAATCTAAACCGGCAATATTATTCTTAAAATTATGCTTTATTTTATTTTATTCAGCTAACTGATACGCTAAAACTCTTAAATCTCTTGTGGTGAAGCAAATAGTCAAAGTTTTCTTAAAATTTCCCATACCTAAAAAAGGAAACTTTATTTCTAAAAATTACCTCTCACCTTTTACCAGTCCTTCTTGTTAGTTAAAAAAAAAAACATAAAAAGTCACTTAATTTTCTTTTACACTATCGCTATTCATCTATAACATTCACATTTAAATTCTTACCTTTTAAAGCTGCACTTTCTAATGTACATTTCCACTTTAAAATTTTTTAAGTCTATCCTCCCATATAGATTTTAGTACACCATAATTTTGTGCTGCTTTTCTAAAGCCCATTCCAACTCTAATGCCTTTTGCATTTGTTCCGCATCCCACTCTTGACTTGCTGTTTTCCTCTTATAAGTTCCTTTTTCAAAAGTTATAATGTTATACTAAATTTATCCGGTGTCCGGTTGTGCCTCGGTATCCAATTCTGCCCCCCTCTCCCCCACACCAAAACTAGTGCTGGAAACCTAAGTCGTTTCTTTTTATATCTATTACCAGACCACAGTAGAATAAAATATCAATAAAAATGTCGTAGTTACAGATTCTGTCTCAGAAATATTTTTGATAATATAGTCATCCGGCTTTGATGGCTGCTCTTCGGTTCTCGGATTCTCTGTCGTTTAGAAAGTTCTACAAACCTTCTATACTTCGGAAGTGAAGTGAAGAAGATCACGACAAGATGATCGAAACGTCAAATCCTACAAACATTCTGCACGGCAGAGAACCGGAGAACCGAAGAGAAGCTATTTTTGATAACATATTTCTTCTGTTTTACACTATCCTACAACTTTTCCTAGCATCATTTCCTATTATAATGCAAAACAGGCTTAAAATCGCTGAATGAAAAACTGAAATATCGTTAACGTCTTGCAATTTAATAAATTGGAAATTCTTGTTCTTTTTTAATACCTAATTAACCAGTTTTCGGTTAACCAATAGGGATAACCTAAATATCGATTTTTGGATATTCAAATATTCAGTTTTCTGAATATCCGAATAATCGATTTTGAAAATGCAAATAATCGGTTTTAGTTTTTATTTGGATAACCGGTTATATCCGGAACCGGTTTTTAAACAAACCAATTATCCAGTTTCAATTTTTCCGGTTTTTTCCAGCACTAATAAAAACATTTATTCAAATGTATTCAAATTTGTATGGTGTGAATTTATGAACGTAATCATTGTTTAGTACTAGAATTACTATGAAGTAAAATTATGTTATTTGATTGTAAAACTAAAGATGGAAACAATACATACAACCATTCAGAAACATCAAGTTACTTGCCGATTAATTTTAACGGGCAGATGAAAAGACCGCTCCTTAATTTATAAGAACTTCTAACGACGTACTACATTACACATTAAATTGTATTTAACTAAATAATTAAACATGTAGGACAAAAGTAAATTTTAAAAATATATTCAGGAATACCCCTGGAATGTAATGTGAGGCAATATGTTCGTACTTTATACGGTTTTAAAGCAGACGCTCATAAAATAAAATGACATTCTGAATACTAAACTTTTTCATATGATTAGAAATATTAAAAAAGAAGACAAGAAAAGACCTAAAATCTCTGATATCCAATATAAGAGCGATCGATCGGATTTGTAACGCCTCCCGAGAGTATACTTGCAACTTTAGGAGTTGGTATTAGGATCCAGGATATAATATGGCTATTCAGGAGCGCAACAAGAAACTAAATTGAACGGAAATTTCGCAGCGCCTTTAATCGAGCAGGGCAAATGCCAACGGTTCACCGAGATGCGCCAATTCCCTCCACATCCGCCGCCTTGTTTAGCCTCTTTTGTAAGGAGGCTCTCGCTAAAGCAGTTCCGAATCTTTCATTCGATTTATTTTTAGTTCGATTTTAGGAACACTTATCGTTAAAAAATTACGTTTGTTAATTTACGATTTAATATCAATAATCAGACGCTTTAAGGAATTATTAAAAAATTAGCTTAATGTCCAACTGTATCAACAGTCTACCCTAAGTCGTTTTTCTTTTTGATCACCTGGTATTACTGTTATATTAAAAATGATAGTATCTTGTATTGCTTTGCAATAATAATTTTGAATGATTATTTTTTAATTAAACTTACGAGCTTGAATAAATTTTAATTAATTCAATAAATATTCAAACGAATTTTCGTTCGAATGAATAATAATTTTTGAATCAATTTCTTTTTGAATAAATTTCACATCAAATGCAAATAAAACTTTGAAATTAATAAATCCGTACCACGTACCAATATAACAAGTGTCCAAAAAGTCTTAGTTTCAGTGTTGACTAAGAAGTAAATTTGTTCCACCAAGGTCAAGATTTTTGGATACGGTCTTTCCATCTCTAAGGCCCAATTTTACAATCGTCGGATAAACTGAGAATAACACTGTTCTTGTAATAACGTGACGTAGGTTCTACGTTTGCAAAACTGAGCCTTAATAAACCGACTAATTTAGACCATTCAGAAAAATCAAGTTATTCACCGAATAACTTCAATGGGCAGATGGAAAGACCGAGCCTAAAAGAACTAATCTTTCCAGGTTACTTGGAAAATTGTATTGCGGATGATGACTTAAATAGAGCTCTATCTCCAACACGAACAGAAAACGAATTGGGGAATGATGGTGGAATCCCAATATACAGAAATCGTAGCGCGGAAGAAACGGAAGCTGCCCACGATTTGTTGTCATTGTCGCAGAGTTTGCCTCCACTTCCGGCGCCTAGTGTCGTGACGATACATCAACAAGTTCCAAATGGAGAATCCCCACCGTCACCCCCATACACCTACAGGCCGTTGTCGCCAGAGCCATCATCAAACTACAGAAGCGCATCTCCTCTTCCGGTGTCCATTCCTTGCTACCAACCACCTATAGTATACGTAGTCCAAGTACCTGCAGCTCCGACGCCGCCAACATCCGAATGTTCCTCCGACGCCGAAAACCAGCAAATCTACACGAACGACAGAACACATCAAAACGTATCTATTCAAACACAACCCGATGACAACGAAGACATCCTCATATTACCTCTCTCACCCGAACCGGATTCTGTGCAACACTCGAGGCCCATCTCCACACCAACCGTCATAGTCAATTCGAGGCACGCTGCAATCCCCGTGAGAGAACAGAGCGTAATCACTTCGACAAACGTAGCAATACCTGATCGCCGCATGCGTAAAAATAATAGGACCAATAAATGTTTAAAAAATAATAATAACGAGGAGAACGCGGAGACCAATTCTGAAGACGTGGCTGCGTCCAGTCCAAAGAAAAACAAAACGGTAAACCATTTTGTTTTACTTTTATTATAGCGAGTGAACACAATTTCATTGTTCCACTATGAGAAGTATTTTAATGCAATTTTTTTGTAAAAAAAAAAGGTGAATCTTCCTTACATTAGTTATACTCATAGTTTGTTGCAGGAGAGGAATTTCATGCAATTCCCAATGAAACAATGAAATAATGTCCACCCAACTCAATAATTAATACTAAGGACGAATGATTTTAGAATGAATGATTCTTTTGTGTAGAAATTTTACGCAGTTGTTGAAGATGAAACCAGCAGCAACAACACACCAACGGAAGGAGCAGCGGAAGCTGATACTTCCGCCAAGGCCAGCCGTTATGTCTGCAATGAATGCGGGAAACAATACGCCACCTCAAGCAATCTTTCTCGCCATCGACAGACACACCGAAGTCTCGATTCACTTTCGGCGAAGAAGTGCATGACTTGTGGAAAGGCATACGTGAGTATGCCAGCTTTGGCGATGCACGTTCTTACTCATAAACTCGCGCATAGCTGTGGAGTATGTGGTAAGCAATTTTCACGCCCTTGGCTCCTTCAGGGACATTTACGTTCGCACACGGGCGAAAAACCGTACGGTTGTGCACACTGCGGAAAAGCGTTCGCCGACCGTTCCAATTTGCGCGCTCACATGCAGACGCATTCCGCAGACAAAAATTTCAGATGCCAAAACTGTAAAAAGACGTTCGCTCTCAAATCATACCTTAACAAGCATCAGGAATCTGCTTGTCAGACGTGGGAGTACGATAAGTTCAAGAAAGACTTGGACGATCCCGAAGAGAAAGATGACGTAATTATTGACATTAACTGAAGAGTTATCATAATTATTCACTAGGAGACTAAGAAAGTGCTCAATTTTAAGAAAAAAACTATTTTTTGTTATCTCGGCCACGCCTATGGAACTTTCCACAAAAGCGATTGTATTTATTTTCAACTAACGAAAACATTCACTTAAATGGACGTTTTAAACAGAATAAGACTCTTTATAGCAATCAAAATTTTGCATATGATGACGGAGTTTTATGTACAAAGAAAATTTACTAAATGCACCAAAATAAGAATGTTACAATTCCAAATCACGAAGCTTGCACGTGTAATGGCCAAGTACTTACCCGTGTAGTTCAGAGAGAGCGCTACAAAAATGAAAGCAACATCACGTTTATTTGAAGACTAAATTGGTTTTTATATTCTACCCCAGACTCGTTTTAGACCACCCTATTTCTTTTAGAAAATCTGGGTCAATTTCTACAAGAATATTTGGAACAAGAAATTTTTCAGTTAGAGATATTGCTTCCAAATAGAACACGTTCTGTTTTTTCAGACAATTTTTTATACTCTTATAATTTACTGCGCAAATTAAATTATTTAAGAAATGGAATTAAATTTTGTGCAAAAAAAATGAGGCAGACTAAAATGGCATTCGGGACAGGTAAGCACAATTATTATATCAGTGCATTTCCTAAACGAGTTCAGTCAACATAATAATAAATAAATTTTAAACATTTAAAAGAATTATCAATTATTTAAAAAAATAGTAATAAAAATTTTATTTACAAGGTTAACTTTGCCATAACAAATAATTTCTATCACTTGACTAGAAATTATAAATAACAATACAAGTCATATTTCGAGTTGCTGTTCAATGTTTCGCTGACCATACTGCCAAACATCTTCAGGCGCTCAGTTTGAATGGGCGAAAGAAATGTAGACAAAATCACGAAAGATGAGCTCTGAGTCAATAATCACCGACGTTACAACCGACAAATAGTTCAGTGTCATTTCCTTTTGAATGGTGAATAAAAAAATGATAGAGTTGTGCTTTATATGTCTTCTAAATTCAAAGACCCACTCATTCAGTATTGCCAACTTAAGGATTTTCTCCCTAAATTCAGAGGTAATTTTTTATGAAACGGTATTTCTAGGAGGAAAATTTCCTTAAGGTTACTTTTAGGGGGAAGAAATCGAAATTAAAAATTAATATAATCCTGTGCTTGATACAAACAGAAAAAAAATTGTAACACTTGCAACTTTGTAATTGTTTTGAAACACGCTGTTGGTTGCCTGTCTTACCCAAATATTTGACAGCTAGTGATGTAACCAGCTGGCTAACAAAAATGTATTTACATTTTTGTAGAATCTTTTTGTATATTTTATAGCTTTTCTTGTATACATTCATTTCCCTTTTTGTCTTTAAACCATTTCTTAGTTTTGAATTTGATTTCTTAAGTAGGCTTTGGAAAAAAAAATTAGGAGTATTTAGGGGGCTTTCAATTAACGCGTAGGAAGGAAGTTCATCGAGGAGTTGGCAATATTGCACTCATTGCGAAATGAAACGTAACGTATAAACTGCAATGTTATGCAGCAATTGTTCGATATTATCCACTTTCGAATTTTTTGCACTTTACACGTGTTTTATAAAATACAAAAAAAGTACCAAAGTGGAAAGTATCATTGCGGATTTAAGATTATATCTTAAATTAATGTTAACTAAGTGGTAATTGATGTTGCATGAATCCAGCATAAGACATCATAAACATTTACATTCAGAAATTGCTACCTTTCGTTGCAACTACTCAGAAATAGCTTTAATATGTAAAAAACGGCGAACAAATGTAATTTTTGCGTGCAATGTTCATTCCATTGCATTGTGTCCGTGTAAAGTCTGCTTTATGAAAGCAAGTGAGGAACTCATTTCAATTTCCGCTCTGGTGCTTGATTTGACTTGCCTAGTCACGATAAGTATGACCTAACTGTGAAATTAAAGGATCCCTTACGTTGTGATAATTATTTATTGAAACAACAAAAAATACAAAACAAAATTAATTTCTTTTATAATTCAATATACAAAGTAGTCAAGAATTGTGTTTGAGTTGGCAGTACTGAATTTTATTTTTAAATGTTGAAATTCCAGTTGTTAATGACTTGACACTGACAGCCGTCACTTTATAAGCATCATTTGACATTTCAAATTCGAATTAAAACGTTAATTTTTATTAACATAACCTATAACCTGTTATACTTTGGTCTAGATACTTTAAAATTTAAAAGTTATTTAGTGAAAATTATATGAAATAATAAAAAAATTGAAAGCCCCACTTTATTAACAAATGAAATGACGTGTATTTGATTAATCAAAGAATTCTATAAGTCTAATTTTTATTTTAAAAAAATGTAGTTGGTAGAAGTACGGTAACATGAAAAGTATATTACCGGTATTTGAGAACTCTGGGGAAATCCCTACACAGGGTTAAATCCCCCAAGTTGGCAACTCTGGTCGTTATTTGATAATTCTCATAACATAGCCTGTATGTTTATGTTTGTGTGATCTTATTTTGTATTTAAAGTTAATGATTATTTCATTCAAAAGGAAAAGTGAATTTACTACAGTTACAGACTTTTTTGGTCATGTCAGTTCAAGGTTAAACTTTACGAACAAGATAAATAGTAGATGCATATAGAGGGGTTATGTAAAATGTCAGTTTCACGTTTTAAATTTTCCAACGTCAAAAACCGAAAACATCGTGAACAAAAACATACAAGCACCAATTTGACTTCGCTGTGTTCACTGACGCCAAACGCATATAAATTTATGACGCAGGGCTCATCTCTTAGTATTACGATACTATCAAATTATTTATTTAAATACTCTTCAATTCATGAAGTGTTGCCAACCCATTGACAACGATTTCCCCCATCTAAGGTTTAAAAATCCCCCAAATGAAAGACATAATCCCCTAAAATTTGTTTTTATTTACAAATCTGCAGGTGTATATTTCTATTTCTTTTTTAAATCATTTTTGTTTCGTTTACTTTAATGTAACTAAAAAATTAGTTTTTAAATATTATAGCGTTTTCGGTTCACTTGAGTTTATTTCCATAGGAACAATTATTTTTATAATTATTACTATGGGAATAAACAGAAGATTAAAGTTTTAAACTACAACTGAGAAACCGGGCCTTAGAAAGTAAACAAACTTTAATAATTGAGGAAAATCACGAAGTGGCTGACACCTAACGGAAGTTTTGTGAAGGGTCCTATAGTAAGGAAAACATTGGAGTGACATTTGGTTAACCTATGAAAAACATTAAATTGAGTAGTTTGTGTGTGACACTTCCACACAAATAAATATTCTTATATACGTACTGTTTGAATAATGTGTTTATGCCAACCCAAAGATTTCATCCAACTTGATAATAATATTAAATGGAAGCGAAACTTTAATGACAGCTCTTTGTTTTCCTTATTAAAAGCGCCATCTTTTGGTTGGTTTTTACATTAATCCTACTATCACTGTTAGTGTTCTCTTTATTTATTTCTCCACAAAAATATTTTCTTATTTCTTTTTATTTGAATATTCATTTGCTTATCTCTTTTTTAACATTAAAAAAATTCTTGTTCGTCTTTTATTTCTTAATCGATTTTTTTATGCAAACATCAACGTTTTACTACTAAACTTAACGTGTGATGTGCCCAGGCGTCCAAACAAGAACTGCTTTCACTGTTTCTCTTACCTGTGATTGTTTAAATTACAACAAAGAACATTTTTTTCGTATCAAAAAAAAACGTTAGTTTTCATTTGTGAAATTTTACGAATAAATGAATTAAATTTTAAGTACGTAAAACTCCGTCGTGCAAAGAACATTTTGTTATCAATAAAAGAAAAAAACATAGTGCAAAGTCGAAAAGATTATAGTTAAAAAGTAGGGCAATAATAAGCAATATTGTAACATATAACTTTTAAATTGTTAACCTGCAGAATTTATTAAAGCAACGAAAATTAGAGAAGTAGATGTCAATTCGTCAAACATACATATTCTGTACAAATAAATTTCCGGCTGATTTCGTGCTTTATTTGTTTTCAATGGTTGTCAATTTATTTCATTCATGGTGGCCAATATTGTACAACGAATTGATTATTGCTTTGGTTTTGTAAGGTGTGCACAACTTTTGTTAACAATCTTTAAATACCGCAACGGATGTTTAGGCGAATCGTAAAGCTGTGGAGGTGTTTAAAGATTGGAAATTTTTGTCTAATTATATTCTTTATGAATTCTAAAAACATGGGCGAAATTTGAACCAGTTAAAAACAACAGCATGCATACTCTATAATATTAAAAAAGCAAGAAGGGAATGTTTTAGTGTATAATTTGGAATCGTTTTGACATTTGATTTGTTTCCATTTTGCCAAGATGTAGAAAAATTGAAAGAAAAAATTATTTTTTTAATGTGAAGCCTTACAATGACTTTGATTTCCGCGCCAGGCATTAATAAAAAAAAAACTAGTTTCTCAGTTTAAGTGTAAAATATTGATGAAATTGTGAGTGGAATATGTTGGAGACTGTCGAGTAGAATCTAGAGTTCAAAGAAATGCAATTATTAGAATTTAGTTTGAACGAATGGGTGATAAAATGTTATTTTAAATCAAAGCAATATTGCATGTACTAATATATAAATACATATGTTTTTAATATATTTATTATATACCTAATTATAGTGAAAACCAGTGATAAATTTGGCGCGACGATTACCGCGAATTTTTAAATTAGTCGCAGCCTTATTGAAAATACACCAAATATATTTATACCTATTAATGAAGTAGTTATTCACTTGTGGTAGTTGTTCACAACTGTTACAGTTTCATCCATCTGTTCAAGATCTTACCCAGAAATATACGTTCAGCTGAAAAACATAAACGTTCACACCTTTTTAAAAACTAAAAATAAATAAAATAAATCGTACACATATTTTTACAATCGCTTTAATATTGTAAAACATTTTTATTTTTTAATTAATAAAAAAAATTACATGTATGATCTTCAAAATAAATGCTTTTACAAATAAAAAATAATAATAAATAAAATCTGACCCCTTTTTTTTCTTCTGAATTCAAATTTTTGATGTAAGATATTGAAGAGCCTGGATGATAGGATAAATCTTCGGTGTACCTTGCCGAAGATTTTCTTACGCAGCTTTTAACTTTTCGTAATATAATAAGCTAACGCAAATTGGAATAGAAAGCAATAAAATTTATCAAAAGTAAGATATGAGGAATGTCAATATTCATCTGCAAAAAAAGCAGAAAAGTGGCTATAGCTAGTAATAGTGTATGCATGTACTTACTAGAGCATTTATTATTATAATTCACCTTAGCCCAAAGAAGCAATAAACATATTTTTAATCTGATACAATTGTTTTTATCCAAAAACATCATGCTACTTAGAATAGCAAAGACAAACACAAAAGAACAGTATGTTTGTTCATTTATTTGCATAGCATCTTATTATAATAGAAACTTTGTTAATACCATCAACCTTTTAATAATTCACTTAACAAAGGCACAGGATAAACCTCGAATACCAACCAAATCATAACTTGGGTAATATTTGATTTTAATCCGTTGAGTATTAAAGGCAGAGAACATTTGTGTAATAGTGTGAATAAACAACTGATCAGCAAGTTCCGTAATCGGTTTATGTGTGAAATTAAAATGTAATTATGAAATATGTGCTCGAAGTTACCCCTAAAACGGCAACTGCTAAATGACCGCCAGCTTCATCAAATTAACCTGGTGGCTATTAGAAAACTGTTCTTTCATGGCTCTCATTTGCATTTAGCTCGGTTTAATCAGCTTTTAGAGCAGGAGCCTTACCGACCCTACGGTTTAGCAACTTTCTCATTCCTGCTCCAAATTAACATAATCCCTTCCCTTTTGATAGTATTTGTTTAAATATAAATTTATGCAGTCCGAGTGGGTAATATCAACGCGATAATTACGTTAATCTGAAGCTATTTTATTACAACTCCTATCATTGCATGGAAAGTGTTATTGCATTATGCAAATGCCTCTTAAAGTTTGTATGTACAGGTGGTTCACGATCGCAGTACCACACACACGTTACTTTCATAAGCGACAAGTTATTAATAACCCAGTTAATTTTTCCCCTAAACATTAATAAAATAATTTATTTTTACAAAAGATTATTCAATTTGTAAATGTTTTAAATAATTTGGACACAAAAAAATCAGAAGGCACAAATTATAATTACTGATATTGTCACGTCTAATCAGCGAAGAAGCTTTTTTTTTGGTGTTTCGTTCCTATTCCACACAATTCCAATAACCTGGCGTGCAATAGCTTAATTATTCAAGAGAAGCCACATCAATGCGTTTTCATTTATGAATATCAAACACACAAACTGTCAGCCTCGTGTCACTTGGCACACATTACGATTCAGGGCTGGCCGTCCCTTGTGGACCGGGCACTACTTGTTATCTTTCGGATGCTGAAATTGGACGCGACTCGATGCGACAGTTTCAAGAACGATGGAGATTCTAGATTAAATTTTTCATGGTAGGGCATTTCGTTGCGGTCCCGAGTGAGGGGTCGTAAAGAGAATAGGACAGCGCGAACCGAGCGGCCTGGAAGGGACGCGGGATGTAGCTTAATGGGGGCGGCGTTCAAGCAACAGTGCAAGCAGGAAACGAGCGTAACTGTCCTCCTGGGATCTACCCGTTCCACCAGTATAAAACAGAAACGACACAGCGTAAGGTTTCTCTCTCTCAAATTAACCAAACCTACATTTTTCTGGTTCAGTCTTCATATCGAACGCAATAAAGCGATAAATCTTAAAACGAAAAAAAAAAACTAATGCAACAACAAAAATTTTAAAAATTAAAATATACGTAAATGGTAACGAAAAAGACTTAGTATCGCAGTAGGAAAGTAATAATAAATAAGTAATAAAAAATGGTTTGGAAGATATTTTTGATTATAAAATAGGCATGTGTGACATAAGAGATATATCACATGACCTACGCTACATAAGCAAGGTATCTCCATCCACAGGTCCTTCTCGTGTTGCGAAATTCGTAGTATAATTTAGAAAACAGAAAAAAAAGCAGGAGAGATACTTCCAATAAAAACCATTTCCAAAGATTAACCCCCTTCCCTGTTCTGTAATTCGTCACGTCACTTATAGAGGGCGCTGATGTTAAGCATTTAAAACATCCCAGAAAACTAATGTTTATCAGTAGCACTCGTAACCAACCTTAAGAGCAATCCATTTATATCATGTTTGCTGTTTAGCTATAAGATCCGTTTTCGAATGACTTTATGGGTTCTCGTTTCTCTTTTTAGTGACGGTGATGGTACCTATGTTTCATTAAATTTACCATTCTTCAGTTTATTCCAATCTTATGATGTTCTTTAAACCTTCAAGTATGATTGACGAACACAAATGATAACATATTCAACAGTGCACATTTTCTCATTTAATAATTTGAAAACAGTTTCGTCACGCCGCTAACAGAGGGCCCTGATATTAACTATTTCAAACATTCCAGATAACAAACGTAACCAACTTAAGAGCAATCCATTTACATCATATTTGCCGCTTACCAATAAAGTTAGTACGCCACTTATAGAAGGCGCTGACGTTAACAATTTAAAACTTTCCAGATAACACATTTTTTTTCTTCAGTAGTACTCGTAATCAACCTTAAGAGCAGTTCGCTTACATCATATTTGTTGTTTACCTATGAGGTTCGTCTTCGAATGAGTTTATGACATCGTTATACACGGTGATTCACAATTGTCTCCCGATACCTTCAAGATGAATAGAACATTAAAAAATAAGATCACCTTTTTATATAATTTTTTTTTCCAAAAGTAAACAATAAGGGAATTAGAACCTCTAAAAAAGGGATGAAAATAAATGTTCTTTTGGCAATGTCTTCTGGATCTTTTAAGTTGTCAAACTAATATTTAAACTCAGGTATAAGGCACCTAACGGCGCTGACAACATATTTGCCAGATCCTCCCTACTTTTTAAGGGGTAGTTTGAGTGGATAGCTTTCAGTATTTTATTTCTAATTTTTTATTTTTTACATATTTCATGTAACAATTATGAAGGAAATATTCTTTAAATTATTTAGCAACCTCAATTACTCGAAAACGGTGCAACAAGAGAACCTTTTTATGCCAAACAATCTGAAGGATATTTCCTGCACAAGTTTTTCATGAAATATGTAAAAAATAAGAAAATAGAGATCAAACACTGAAAGCTACCCTTACGAACTATTCCTTAAAAAGAAGAGAGAGGATCTGATCTTAACATTTTAAAGCAATTATACTTTTCCAACCGAATTTATTGTGCTTCAAATTATATCCAGACGGGTGAATGCGATTTGAAGAGAAAGATTGCTTCAGAAAATAATCTATGACCTATAACCATAAGATCCTCTACTTTTATTCCCACCTGTTTGCGTTTCTTTACGGAACTCATCAAGACTTGTTCACTTAAAACAAAACTTCTTGTAAAAACTTACAGAGAAGGAGAAAACCTATAATGATTAATTATGTATAACAATCAATCAATTTCAATTTAAACTAGCACATTTGTTAATTGTACTAGTCATTGATTTTTGCCAAAGTTTCAGTTGGTATTTATATTTCACTTTCTATGATAGATTTTTGAGTTCTTTGAACAAGTATCTAAAATGAACACAAATTCTTTTAACAGACACTTAAAATTCGCACAATTGCTCAACGTTTCGTCAGCAGTGCAAATTTTAAGTATCCCTTAAAAGATTTTGTGATACAATTTTCATCAGACAAGAACCTACTTTAATTGTAAAATTCACAGAGTGATGGAACTACAATGCACCGGACCCCACGACGTGGCGAGGTCAGAGTTATAAGGAGTACCGTTTCTCTTTTCTGCTTTTTCTTTACACCTTTTTTGATTATCAACATAATACATTCAAAATCAAAGAGTGAAGAGCAGTGTCGTAAAGTATGCAACAAAAGTTTTGGAAAAATTTTTCGTAATATTTTTTTCCCATTACAAAGTAAAGTAGGCCGCCCTCGGGTTTTGAATCATCCAAGGCTTCAGAACTTGGTTGAATCTATAAAAAAATAGAAAAGGAGTTTCAACGAGAAGATTAGGCCGAAGATTTCACATATCTCATATAACAATCAAGAGGGAAATTAACAGAAATCATTTGAAAATTAGAAAGCGACAAAAGTATCCAAATACACGGTTGCTCAGTTAGAGAGGATTCCAAGATGCTGCAGACATTTAAGACAAGTACATTTCAGAGACAATACCACGATAATTTTGGACGACGAAAAATATTTACCACTATCTAACTCTGAAATAAAAGGGAATGAAGGCTTTTATACAGACAACATTGAAGATGTTCCTAATAAAGTTTCGCCACTGAATACACAGGTAGGTACATAAAATACACTTTCCGGTCCAATTAACCAAAGGTAACCTTATTTAAAAATACATTGGATAAAAAATGTTTGACTTCGTTATTACTTATTTAAAAAAATCAAATAATCTTTACGTTTCTCTCTTTACTTTCAAATACTACGTTAAAAACTACACGTAGTTTTTGTATTTCCTACATTCGTATAATTATCTTGAAGAAACTACGTTAAAAATTATATAATTTTTTACGTTGTTATTTCTATACTGAATTCTATTTAAATTTTAAACTGAATTAACTCAAGTTTAAACTTTAATTATGATGTTTGAAGCCCAATTTTATAAATGCAAAATAAATTTACTCTACAATTTAATGTCTTAGTGATAACAAGTGATCAAATTAAAAATGAATTAGAGTTGACAATGTAACTAAACACGCACGTGTGCATTTAGTTTATCGAACGTTTCTTCAGTCACTTTGACGTTTCTACAAAGCAAGAAAATCGTTTTATTTTTAAAAAATTTAAAATAACCACTACCTGCTGCATCAAAATACTTTTGAACTCTATGAATAACTGCGTGAGTAACATGAAACATTTCCAGCGTGTTATATATAACACAATTATATGATAATTAGTATTAATATGATGCTATCCAAGACATGCATTTAAATTTCAACGCCAACCCTAATTCATTTTTATACTGTTTTTAGAATGGTTACTAAGGTAATAAAGTCCCTAAGTAAAATTTAATCAATAGCGTTTTGGACTCTAAAGCAATCTCAAATTATTTCCATCTTGTTTTAACCTCATGTAATAACATAGGATAGAGTTACCCTCAGAACGCTCTGAAGCAGTCAGCCGAAAACGCTATAAATGAATTACCAGGTACCTAACTCGATTTTCGAAGTTTCAAAGGATAATAACAATGTAGGGGACGTCCCCGTACAGTGGTCACAACAATTTTTTTTCTAGCATATTCAGAGTTGTCATCTTCTGAGAAGGTTATACTTTAACGTTTTTACCGTTCTCTTTATAATCAGCGCATTCGTAAAAGATTTTGGTGTAAGTGTAAAAATTCGCAAGTTACGATTTCAGGTAAGTTTGGGAAGCATTTGTTGTAATGTTTTAAACTTTTTTAGGCAATACTTTGGCACGAGAGTAAATACATAGTATATAAAACAAAGTATACATTAAAATAACCACCTAGTTTTAATGAATAGTTTGAATCGCGACATCCTGCGACACAACTTTGTATAGGAAATGACAAATTGCAGCTAGGTTGCTACTTCTTAATAAGTCATTCCATAGTGATCGCTGGATGTCGCGATTCAAACCAATCATTATTATTACATCGCATTTGCGAATAACTAGGACAGGTCGGTTTGGTTTGCAGTGGAAGTCTCGAGCTAGGCCCTAAATGGGGCCGAAACAGCTGTACAGAGGATGCTCGAGGGGTCCACTGCAATCAAAACCGATTTGCAACAAAATTTGTAAAATAAAATATGATTATAAAAGACTTACCTATTCGTATATTATTACTTCTAATTGATAACCAACTCGAGATTTCACTGAAACTTAAAAAAAAACTATTCAAATAATTCAATTAAGTTTTTTACCCACCTGAACGATTTAAGAGTTAAGACAAAGAATTCTTAAAGCGTTCAGATAGGAGGATGATTTGAATTTACCGCCATACTAGATTATTATTACGTTGGCAATACCCGATTCTGTCATTCACTTTGTCATTTTTCTTCGATACAAGAATAGTAATAGTAAAATAAAAAGAAGTAAAGTATCAAAAACCAAACAAAATAACACTGAATAATCAATATTATTTATCGTAGCCACATTTAAAATATGATTTTCAATAAACACTATGGCGGCAACTTCAAAGTACTCTCAATCATTAAAAATCACAGTACAGCTTGTCCAAATCTCTGGAAAAGTATATACATTTTATCTAAAGAATTTCTTAATAGAAATTGTGTAGGTTTCCATTTCTTATAATTTAAAATTATTTCCAGCTACACAGGGTCCTTCATTTAAAAGTTACAGATCTAACACTAGTTTTGTGAGTCGGTAATTTTACCATGTTACGGTAACTTTCCAGTGTTAAAGAAAATTGTAGAAAAGTTCAAACAATGTCCTTTCTAACTTAAAAAAGCGATTTTGCACGGGACAGCAAAACTCCTAGCGCCGGCCCTAGTCATGATTCATGATAATATTAATTCTAATTTTAGAATCAGTACTGCAATTGGAAATTATCAAGATTATTTGTATCCTAACAAGAAAATATTTTACAAAGAATATATAAAAATGCGAAAACAAGTACAATACTTCAAAAGGAAGGACGTGTATGCATTAGTTTTAGTATTATTATATTTAGATATAGGTTGAAACGAGAAAAAAAAAGCTATTTAATCGCATGAAAATCCAATATGGCGTCCATTTAAAATAAGAAAGTTGCTTCAATATCTTGACAGCCGCCATCTTAAATTTTATTTTGACTTAATTTTCAACTGTATTTTATCAAACATAGTAACTTTTATATGAAACATTTTTTCATATTTTTTATATTAGCGAAGCTATTGGACATTAAAGAAAGCAGCGATTTTCAGTTTTTCTGCGATAATATCTGAACTATTCGGAATTTTCAAATTTTCTCAACGGAATCTGAATCAGCACATAAAATTGCAAAATATTGTCCATTTAACCAAATCTCTATCTTCACTAATAAGGAAGTTACCCATGGTAGCCTACTCAATCTGGGACACACTGTATAATTAAATAGTTAGTCATTGATTTTAACTAGCTGGCTAATAGCGAATATAATGGCTACATGAGACTAGGCTCTTATTTAAAATTACCGCGGTTTTGTCTTAGTGTCCGCCAAAGTTAAGAGATGGCGCAAGCTATTTTAGGAACACAGAAGTATAGCCACAGTATATTCTCTAAGCAGTAGTCGCACTGCGCTCAATCGGGTGTTATCAAATAACCTTCGCGCAAGTTACTGCGCAGATGTCACACTTAGCTGGTATCAATCTGTCTTCTGTCAATCGTACGTTTAGATAAGACCAATTTTCATCGTATTCTATACTCCGTTTTTTAATTCGGAGAAGTACTTTGAAATCTTGGCGCTAAAAACGAGCTTTGTCATTGGTGGTTGGCCGGTGTTGTGTTCGGTGCCGGTAACAATCACACTAGCAAAATCGTAGCATAATATGTCAGCCGTATTGTTTAATCAGCTGATCGAAGTTTTGTTTTGTGTGAAGGAAATTCATTTTTCAATTTCTTTCTTTACGTATTAGTATAAACAGTGATAATAATAGTTTTTTTCAAAACTAGTTGACTGGTATTTTGTCTGTGTTTAACATTTTTGAGTAATGGATCAGTCACCGAGTACTTCTGGAATGCAATTATCTCCAGTACGAAAGCGAAAATGTTTAGGCTTGGGACATTTAGCTATATCTGAGAAGCAGAATATATTAAATATATTCAAGAAACTGCAAGGTGATAATCCTAATATGAAAATAACTGCTGTTGTTGCAAAAATATCAAGTACTACAGGTTAGTAAATATCGATGCATTCTTATATATTTTAATTTAAATTACATTACTTTTAGGAGTGGCAAAATCTACAGTTTATCGTACCATAAAGGAATATAAGGAGATCGGTAGAGTTATGTCACCAAAACAAAGCTCAGGCCGACATTCTGTTATTATTGACTACAATGAAACAGTCAAGTATTCTGTGAGACAAATAATACACAGCTTTTTTTATAAGAATGAACTTCCTACACTGAATAAAATTCTATCTGAAATAAAACAACGTGATGATTTGCCTCAGATGAGCCGTTCAACGTTGTATAAATTCATGAAGCAGATTAATTTTAGGTTAGTATATTTCACATATCACATGGGCATTTTTATTATTAATTCCTAGTGTTATGATCAGCTTCTCATTTCAATACAAGAGCTAATATAATATGTATTGTTACAGATACATTAAGAGAGGTCGAAAAAGTGTTCTTATTGATCGTGATGATATAATTCAGTGGAGAAGAAGATATTTAATGTCAATAAGAGACTATAGACTTCAAAATCGTCCAATTTATTATCTGGATGAAACATGGTTAAATGAAGGACATACTAAGCAAAAAGTTTGGGTAGATACTAGCTTAAAGAATCGACGCCAGATATTTAATGAAGGACTATCGACAGGGCTACGTAATCCTTCAGGAAAAGGAAGGCGACTTATAATTTTACACATAGGATCAGAGACGGGGTTTGTAGAAAATGGTTTACTACTTTTTGAAGGTAAAAAAACCGCAGATTACCATGAAGAAATGAATGCCGATGTGTTTGAAAAATGGTTCCTTGAAATAGTATCAGTATTACCGGAAAATGCTGTTATTGTTATGGATAATGCTGCATACCACAGCCGCAGACTTGAAAAAGTTCCCACATCAACATCAAGAAAACAAGATATGCAAGCTTGGTTAACGTCCAAAAACATTACTTACGATATTCATATGGTTCGATCAGAACTACTTCAGTTAATTCGTCAGAACAAAGAGAAGTATAATCTGTATGTTACAGACGAGATGGCTAAAAGTTGCAAAAAGACTGTGCTGAGACTACCACCTTACCACTGCGAACTCAACCCCATTGAATTAGTTTGGGCTCAAATAAAAAATGAAGTAGCAGCAAAAAATACAACATTCAAATTAGCAGATATAAAAGAACTTTTATTACAGTCCATTCAGAATGTAACTCCTGACAAATGGAAGAAATGCATAGCACACGTCATAAAGGAAGAGTTAAAAATGTGTGAATTAGATGGTTTAATTGATGATGTAATAGAACTTTTCATTATATCTCTTGGTAGTGACAATAGCTCTAGTGATAGTGAACATTTATCATCTGACACTGAATAACCACTTCTTTGTATGAATATTGTTATGAAATATTGAAATCTCAATTTTTATTTTTAGTGCTTTAATAAATACATCCTTTCTATAGATTCCAGCATTGTTCTTATTTTAACATGTACTTTGAGTTATATATTTTTACAATAGCAATCATTAACATTTGTGATCAGTCACCTTTCAAATGTATCAGGTTAGAATAATATACCAACATTCAAATTTCGCGCCATGTACATTACTTGAAAATTTTCTGTGTGTAATTATGACTCTAATTTACTCCTCCGAATTAAAAAACGAACTATAGTTAATAACAGGTTAATAGGCAACTAAAATGAAACTGAACAACAAAAAATGTAATAAATTAATTACCTTGCAACATTTATGAAATTTGTAATTTGTACAATAAAACTTTGTATTTATTTTGACGTTTATTGTTTTATTTCATATCAATCTGCTAATAAATTTCCCAATAACGTTATTTGGCAAATAACTCGATTTTTATGAATGGTTTCTATGCTAATTCTTCAAGTTATTCATCGAATAAATTTATTAACAAGTGGATATCTCGACCCTTACCCGAGTTAATTTATTATATGTTCGTATTAATAATTTACAATTTTTAAAAATGATAAAAAAGTCACTGATAGTATATAAATCTCTGCCTGTGGAATTTAAATTTGAGAAGGGTTGGCGCGTTAAATACGTTGCGCAGTAACCTGCGCGGAGCTCGACGAGTTTAACAAACATCAAAGGCGCCGACAAGGAGTGCGACTACTGCGTAGAGAATATACTGTGGTATAGCGATTTGCGTTCTCGTTATGTTGTATTTTGTGAAAAGGCCTTTTGTTGTGTTCAAAGTTAGTGCTCATTCACAATGGACGTAAGCGTAAGAAACACGTAAAGATAGTAGATACATAAATGTACATTTTCTGTATGCTTATCGAACCAATTTATACATAATATACTAAAAGAAGAGGACCGAGACTCATTATTATCGATTACAAGAGTATTGATTGACACATACACCGAGAAATTACATTTACGTATCTACAATTTTTACGTACTTCTTACGCTTACGTCCATTGTGAATGGGCACTTACTCTGTGGTACGTGCAAAATCAAAACCGAGATAACGTTTAAACAAACGCAACGTATTTCAAAATTTCCCGCGGCTTTGTATATACTTTAAAGCGTTTTCGATTCACCCTGCACTGGTTACACTCGGTGCATTCGCCTGTTTTAACCTCGTACAATACGAGATGGAGATACTCTGTGTTGCGTATTTCGTTTAAATTAAAACACACAACTAATTTATTGTATTAAAGGTTGTATTTTACTATTTTACTATAATTGTATTAACAATATCATGCTGGTTTCTAAAAGCGTGTTTACAGTCGCCATGCTTTTTTGTATGTGTTCGTTTTGCACATGCGCACTTTTTATTCAGGTCGGATGCATAACAGTATGTGTTCGTTTTGCACATGCGCATTTTTGTTCCAGGTCGGATACGTAACATATACCGCCCCACTTTGAAAACTATCAGTTTTCAACTTGTACACACGTAGCAGTAGTTTCATGTGGCACGATACAAATTTTAGTAATAGGGCGTTTATAAAGTCCGGTGTTGATTTTAACTGTCACAACACGAATGATTCCGTCGTTACCGGGATGGATGTCGTTGATTCGTCCTAGCATCCACTTCAAGGGTGGCAAATTGTCTTCCTTTATCACAACAAGGAGTCCTGGCTGTAACATTTGTTGGTTGTGTTTGTTCCATTTTTGGCGTTGCTGTAGCTCGGAGATATATTCTTTCGTCCAACGTGACCAAAAATGTTGCATTAATTGTTGCATCCTCTGGAATCGAGATAAGCGATTTTCAGGTTTCTTCGTCCAATTTTCATCTGGTAGCGATGTCAAGCTTTCACCAATTATGAAGTGCCCTGGTGTGAGTGGGTTGAGGTCGTTTGGATCGTTTGACATAGGGTAAAGTGGTCTGGAATTTAGGCAGGATTCTACTTGCGTTAATACTGTTGCAAATTCCTCATATGTCAAAGCAGCATTACCAATGACTCTTAACAAATGGTGTTTCACTGATTTTACACCGGCTTCCCAAAGCCCACCAAAATGAGGAGCTCTAGGAGGAATGAAATTCCATTTGATACCTTCAAGAGAAAGTTTTGTTTGAATCTCATCTTTTGCAAGATTTAAAAAAGCATTAAGTTGATTTTTGGCTCCAATAAAATTAGTGCCGTGATCAGAAAATAATTGAAGACATTTTCCTCGTCTTGCCACAAAACGACGTAACGCGGCTAAAAATGCTTCGGTTGTCAAATCGCTTACTAATTCAAGATGCATAGCCTTTGTCGAGAAACAAACAAACAAGCAAATATAGGCTTTCGTAGTTTTATAATTTCGAGTTTTTCTGTCACGTAATAAAAATGGTCCGGCATAATCCACACCAGAAATTAAGAAGGGTCGAGTCGGAGTTAATCGAGATTCAGGTAAATCTCCCATTAAATATTGCACGTTAGGAGCATTAGAATTGCATCTAAAACAACGTATACAGTTGCGAATGATTTTTCGGACAAGATTGCGACCGGAAAGTGGCCAAAAACGTTCGCGAAGGGAGGCCAAAGTGGCTTGTGGTCCGGCGTGTAATAATTTCAGATGTTCGTGTTTAGCCAATAAAATCGTAAAATGATGACTTAAAGGAAGAACTGCTGGATGTTTTTTAGTAAATTCAAATGCTGATTTTTTGATTCTACCTCCAACGCGTATAATTCCTAAATCATCCAGAAAGGGATTTAACTTAAGCAAATTACTTTTCGTAAGAAGAGGTTTTACTTTTGATAACTCAGAATATTCTTTAGAGAAACATTCACGTTGTACTAAACGTATTAAAACATTTTCAGCACTTTGTAATTCCTTTGCAGTAAGTGGTCCTATCTGTTTATTAGCTGGGTTTTTCAAATTGTTGATAAATCTTAGACAATAACTTGTTACATTCTTTAATTTGATTAATGTTGAAAATTTAGATATTAATTCAAAGGATTCACACGTGGAAACTAAAGTGGTTGTTTTGGTGCGAAATTCAGGCAGTTCAGTAAATGGTATATTGAAATTTTCTGATTTATTATTTTTGAAATAAGGAGCAGATAGCCATTCAGGTCCTGTCCACCAGAGACGAGAATTGATTAAATCCTTTGGCGTGAGCCCTCGAGTTAATAAATCAGCAGGGTTTTCATTGCCCTTTACATAATACCAATTTTCGGTGTCAGTTAAACTTTGAATTTGAGATACTCTATTCGCTACAAATACCTTCCACAAGTGTGGTGATTGTTTGATCCATGCCAATGCGATAGTAGAGTCACACCAATAAAATTTTTTATCAAATTTAATATGTAATGCATCGTTTACTTTATTCATGAGTTCAGCAAGTAATAAAGCACCGCATAATTCTAAACGTGGTATTGTTATTAGTTTCAGTGGAGCAACTCTACTTTTAGCACAAAGGAGTCGAATGCAACAATTGCCAAGATGATCGATTGTTTTCAGGTAAATGCATGCTCCGTAGGCTTGCTCTGAGGCGTCAGAAAAACCGTGAACTTCTATTAACTTCGGGTGATAACATATGACGTGTCTCGGAATTTGCACTTGTTCCAAGAATTGCAGCTGATTTTTGAAATTCGTCCAGGTAGTATGCAAATCGATTGGCAAGGATTCATCCCATGAAACATGAAGTTGCCATAATTTCTGAAGAATTATTTTTGCATTTATGATAACAGGAGATAATAAGCCTAAGGGGTCGAAAATTTGTGCGACAGCTGATAGTATGGACCGCTTAGTTACCTTTTCATTTTGAGTTTCTTTAATCGTGTAAGAAAGATGGTCAAATTCAGAGTTCCACAATAATCCTAACGTTCGCGTTTGTTCAATTTCACCAATATTTAAAATTGAAAGAGGATTTTCTACTTCGTTGTTGTCAAGAATTGCTTTGTCATTTGTTATCCATTTTCGTAGATTGAATCCGTGAATATTTAGGATGCGAGAAATTTCATTTTTGATGACCTTTGCCTCTTCAATAGTCTGAGCTCCGGTCAAGAGGTCGTCGACATAGAAATCATGTAAAATGATGGAACTTATTTGTGAATAGGTTTCGGCATATTTATAGGCAATTTCATGCAAACAGCGGATGGCCAAGAATGCAGCAGCCGCGGTTCCATACGTAACCGTGTTGAGTTCGTAAATCGAAAGTTCGTCTGAGGGCTGATAACGCCAAAATATTCTTTGTAATGAACGTTCCTCCCTTTTGATAATTATTTGGCGGTACATTTTTTCTACGTCTGCAGCTAAGACGAAGTTATGCTTTCTAAATCGCAGAATTATTGAAAATAAGTCGTCTTGAATGGTTGGACCAACGTGCATTATATCGTTCAAGGAATAACCGGATGTTGTCTTTGCCGAGCCGTCGAAAACGACTCTTAATTTTGTTGTGGTACTAGAGTTTTTAGTAACACAATGATGTGGCAAATAAAATGCATTATCCTCATTTGGTTGGTTTACCCTTGTCATGTGTTGAAGCTTTTCATATTCAGTCATGAATTGAACGTAGTCTACTTTCACTTCAGGGTTGCTCTGTAATTTCCTTTCGACCGCATAAAATCTTTTTAATGCAGTTTGTTTTGAGTCTCCTAAGTTTTGAGTTGGTGCTTTCAAAGGTAATGATACTACAAAATGTCCGTTTTCGTCAATCGTAGTGTTGGTTTTAAAATGTTCTTCACAAAATCTTTCATCGGAGGAAAGAAGCTTGACTTTAGGACATTCCTCTAACTCCCAAAATGCTGTAAGTCGTTTTTCAACGTCAAAATAAGAGGCATTTAAATTGCACTGAATTTTCTCAGGAGTCCAATGTTTGGCATGAATTGGTCCAGAAATTATCCATCCTAGTTGTGTTTTCTGTAAGATGGGCATGCGATGACCTAATTTGATTTGTCCAATGCTAATTGTATTCCAAAATACTTCGGCGCCTATTAAAATATCAATTGGACTACTTTTGTTAAATGTTGGATCAGCTAGTATTAAATTGGTCGGTATTTTTAGAGGGGCCTGACTGAAAGAAATTGCAGGGATGTTGCCATTTATGTTTTTCACAACAATACAAGACAGTGAAGATTTATAGGCATTAATTCGTGATTGGATCATAACTGTTGTTTGCTGATTTGCAATTGATGTTGTTTGATTGATTCCAGAAATGGATAAATCGATTTTGTTCGTTGTTAATTGCAATTTGTCACACAAAGTTTGACTTATAAAGTTACTTTGGGAGCCACTGTCCAAAAGTGCACGACATTGGTGTATTTGTCCTCTCTTGTCAGCTATTTGAACAAGAACGGTCGATAATAAAATGTGAGAAATTTGATTATCAAGAGTGTAATTAGAGATGGTTTGATTAGATGACTCATTTGACATCCTAACTTGTGTCGTAGATGTATCATCGTTTTGTGCGTTCGTCATTGGTTTGAGAGTCTGGTCAAAATGTAATAAAGTGTGATGTCTTTTTTCACACTTGCGACATGTTCCTGCGTGACATTCTTTAGCTGTATGACCTTTGCGCAAACAATTTATGCATAATTTTAAATGTTTTGTCTTATTTAGTCTGGCATTCGTATCTAATTTAAGAAAATTTTCGCAGTTGTATATAGTATGATCCTTTTGGCAGACAATACATTTTGGGGTATTTGATGTCACAAAAGATTTGGTAGTTTTTTGTTTTTGTATTTCGCATTTGTGTTGCGAATTTGTCGAGACTAGCGTATCTAATAAGCGACATTTTTCATTGAGAAATTTACTAAAATCGTTTAACGTGGGTAATTGCTCTTTTGTGTTTTCGTATTCCCATTCTCGTCTAGTTATGGGATCTAGTTTTGCGCTAATTAGGTGTATAATGATGGTATCCCAATACTGTGTGGGTTGTTCAAGCACTTTTAAAGCACGTAAATGTCGTAACATGCCGTCATGTAATTGTCGTAAACCAACATTTGATTCTTTGGCAATTGTGGGTAATGCTAAAAGAGCTTTGATATGATTATTTATCAAAAGTTGTTTGTTTTCGAAACGGTCGAGTAAAAGAGTCCAAGCCACATTGTAATTTTCTGCTGATAATTCGAGCGAACGTATAACATCCGCTGCTTCCGCTTTTAACGTTGAACGCAGGTAATGAAATTTTTGAATTTCAGGTATCGACGCGTTTGAGTGAATAACGGCATGAAAGGTGTCTCGAAATGATAACCAATGTTCATAGGAACCGTCAAAATTTGGCAAATTGAGCGTAGGCAACTTAATGTTATTTACGTTTACGTTATTGTGTGGCGTGAGGCTGCAATTTTCGGATTTGCCCGACATGCTTTCTTGCTTTTGAGATACATTGTCGTTCAGGTGCCTTTTAGCTAAGGAGATTACATTGAAGTATGCATTTTCAAAGTTTTCGCGTTCGGACTCGTGATCCGTGTTATCACTATCTAACGCTTCAATATTAGATTGAATTGTGTTAAATTCTTCCCATAATTGTTCAATCTTGGAAAGACGAGATTCTAATTGCATCAAATCAGTGTCTTCATCTTTTATGTATTTGTTTAAAAAAGTTTTAAAGCGCGTTAATTGGCCTTTGATGACACTACGTTTTTTATATTGTTCTTCTGCCATGTCGAAATTAATGGCTTTGTAATAATGAGATGCGATACTATATTTGCAACACTATGTAACGTTAATTGGATGTAATAATGAAAAGGGATATAGATACAAGGAAAGCACTCACCGAAAAGCTCTGTTTTCTTGCAAATATGCTGTGGTTGTGGATGGGCCGAATGCCGCTGAATGTTGTGATGCTTTCGCTGGTTTTTTCTTAAAACATCCGTGCTTCGAAGGACCATATATGTTGCGTATTTCGTTTAAATTAAAACACACAACTAATTTATTGTATTAAAGGTTGTATTTTACTATTTTACTATAATTGTATTAACAATATCATGCTGGTTTCTAAAAGCGTGTTTACAGTCGCCATGCTTTTTTGTATGTGTTCGTTTTGCACATGCGCACTTTTTATTCAGGTCGGATGCATAACAGTATGTGTTCGTTTTGCACATGCGCATTTTTGTTCCAGGTCGGATACGTAACACTCTGAGTGTACACTAGTGTAATCAATCGAAAACGCTATTAAATTGAGTCGTGTAGAATTTTTAAAGCCAAGCAACTGAATTGGATTGTGTTCGGTGGTTTGAATCTAGAAAGCCATGATGCTTTATGCATTAGAGACGCCTTGCGCAATACATATTTTTGTTTGAACTTACCTACGCATGCGCAGTTCTCATAAATTTCATAAACGCGATTTCAAAACTATGCGAAACTACTATTTTTTAAAAACTTTAATCTTTATCATCGTTAAAAACACGTCGGCGTCGTTTTAAGTCGACACTTACCCGCTTTTGCACTTGCACAACTTTTTCGAACAGTTTTCGTAATAACCGCATCACGTCGATACATTTTTCCACTAAACACTACAAATACATCGACGATACAAAAACGTTTACGCGATCTTTATTACTAAACGAATAATCACACTAAAGTTCTTAATATTTTAAATTTAATGAAGGGCTAAACACAAATAAAATCAAAAACCAAGCGTCCTAAGCAGGCACCGCACAATCGTAAAGTCGTTTTTGTTTTGTTTTTTGTTTCAGGCAATTTTCCTATCGTACTTTTTACAGGCTGGTAGAACCGGTAGAAGAAAGTATTTCAACCGGTAGAACAAATGTACATTTCTAAAGTACTGATATTAACTGAAACGAAAATGCGATTATTTTGACCAAATTATTCAATGTTTTTCCGTTTAATTATATTTAACTGTTTTCTTGACTCGTAGCCCTTACCAGAAATAAAATTCTTAATTACAACAGTCAACAGATTACGTTCTTGTTGGATGTACAGTGAAATGCAAAAGTAATGTCTCCCCAAATAAAAATAAATTTCGTTATAATCTCTTCTGACTGTTATCATAAGTGGGATGACAATTTTATTTCATTCGAAAAGCTGTTTTTGATGTGTAAACTGAAAAGTTTGACTGCAGAAAATATTAAATTTTTCAAAATTTATTTAACTTCATTACTTACATTTTTCTACAGTGTTATCTGGTGGACGACAATGAAAATTTTCATTCGTTGGCAAGTATCCACCTTTTTCAATTTTCTAAAATGGTACAAGCCACTAACAATCGATTTCACCAACATTGACAAGTAAATAATAGATCTAATCTTTACTGCATAATAAAAAACACTTTGAAGACACTTTGATTTTATACTATACTTAAATCAATGCTGATGAAAACACATACAAATCATAAATCTAACAAAAAAATATCAATCGCTGAATCAAATATAATGTATTAAAGAAATGGACCTGCATTATTTTAGAGACATGTCTTAGTGCGAAAATATTTCTAGTATTTGTAATATTGAATTGAAATTTCTTTTGAAACGTATTATATTCAGTCATATAAACTTTACAATCTTGTTTTGTTACAAAGTAAAATCATAAACATCCAATGAAACAATGCAAAACTTTGAACTTTTATGATTTAATAAATTACACACAACTGAATATTCTGATCGTGTTGCGTATGCATTGAAATATATTTTTAAAAAAACCTGGCAAAATACTTCTCGAAGTAACAACAAATCATGCTTTGAGTTTTTCCTCTTCCGCTGCTGGCGTGCTATTTTTTTCTTTGTTCCATTCTTTGAGACCCTCCGGCAATGTCGTGTCTTCTTCGAATGAACCCGTGCCTTCCACGAATTCCTCGTAGGTCGACTTTTCAGGGAACGGACGTTTCCCCAATAATTCGATCATATCATCTCGACTTATAATTTCTTGCTTTAGCAGTCTCTCCGCGACCTTTCTCACTTGCTCTTTGTGTTTCGTTAATAATTCAGTTGTATGTTTATGTGCCCTGTCTATTAAACTTCTAACTTCCACGTCGATCACCTGTGCAGTACTTTCCGAGTAAGGTTTCTCAAGCATCATTTCGCCATCTCTAGGCATATCGAAACTAATATTGCCAACTTTTTCGTTCATACCGTAATGCACCACTTGTGCATACGCACTCTGAGTTATTTTCTTTAGGTCGTCTTGAGCCCCTGTTGTTATTCTACCAAAAAATAATTCTTCTGAGACACGTCCTCCTAACGTCATACACATTCTATCGAATAACTGTTCTTTAGTGTATAAATATTGGTCTTTTGGTAAATACTGAGCGTAACCTAATCCTTTTCCGCGAGGAATTATAGACACCTTCAAAAGCGGATCCGCGTGCTGCAAGAACCACCCGGCTACTGCATGGCCGGCTTCATGATAAGCAACAGTTTTCTTTTCTTCCGGTGATAAAACGTTGGTTTTCTTTTCCATGCCGGCTACAACACGTTCAATAGCTTGCTCAAAATGTTTCATGTTGATGACTACGTTTAGATCACGAGCTGCAATTAAAGCAGCTTCATTGCAAACGTTTGCGATGTCAGCACCAGTGAACCCAGGTGTTAAAGCAGCCATTTTTCGAGCCAGATCATTTTTATCTAAGTCAGTTTTCAAGGGCATTAAATGTACTTTAAATATACTCGCTCTGCCTTTAATATCGGGAGCGGGGCAAAATATTTGCCTATCGAATCTACCAGGTCTCAATAGAGCTTTGTCTAAGATGTCGACTCTATTTGTTGCAGCTAAAACCACGACGTTGGTTGTTGTATTAAAACCATCCATTTCTACTAGTAACTGATTTAAAGTGTTTTCTTGCTCGGAGTGTCCACCGAAGCTTCTGCCCCCTCGTTTTCTGCCGACTGCATCGATTTCATCGATGAAGAGTATGCAAGGCGCGTGTCTTCTTGCCATTGCGAATAAATCTCTTACTCTTGATGGGCCAACACCGACGAACATTTCCAAGAATTCAGAGCCAGATACAGTTATGAAGGGTACGTTTGCTTCTCCAGCTGTGGCCTTTGCAAGTAAAGTTTTACCAGTTCCGGGAGGACCTAGTAACACACATTTTTAATTGGATTTATTATATTATTGTTTTGAATCTGTTTACCTGTTAGCATAGCTCCTTTTGGAATTTTTGCACCAAGGTCGATGTATTGTTGTGGATTCTTCAAGAAATTCACAAATTCCATTATTTCAATTTTAGCTTCTTCACAACCGGCAACATCTCTAGAATATTAAAAAAAATATTTAAAAGTCTTTCTCTTAGATTTTATATTAAATTTAATTAAACTATCTAGTGTGTTTACCTAAATCTGACTCCTATTTCATTTGAATTAATTAACTTAGCTGTGCTCTCCATGACGCCTCCAAAAAGTCCGCCTCCTCGTCTTCCCTTACGGCCCCCCATCATTTCAGCCGAGCGTCTCATCATATAAACCAGGAAACCAATAATAAGAAGAGTGGGAAGCACACCTGATAAACTGGCCGCTTCTAGTTCGGTTTTGTAAATAACAGGCACAAAATTAGGAGGCTCGATGTTCATATCCATTTGTGCGTTTTCTAAATTTCTTTCAAATGAATCAACGCTACCTATATTAAACCATAATACATTCTAGAAAAAAAAGAGGAAAAGCAATACGTGCCGGTAAAGAAAATTGATTACCAAATACATACAGCTCCGTCAGCGGAGTTTCCTGGGGTCAATCTTATTCTGACCCATTTTTTATTTACAACTTCTAATTTTTCTACTACTCCGCGGGCTAAGTAACTGAAATTGAAGGCATTTTAAATTACGTTTTCAGATATTGAATTTAAATGAAGTACTTATGTACAAATTCTTTCCATCCGATTTCTTTGTATCCCATTTCCCAGAATGCTAACGTTGCTAATAATGCTATTGCACCGGTCGCTCCAAATATGTACCACTTTTCTTTATCTCCATCTCCAAATGCTTTTCCACCACTTCCTCTGCAATTTACGACACGTTTTACTTTATTGAAAAATAAAGGCATGCAGCAGAAATATTCTACACGTGTCAGATAAGAAATTCTACTTTTTCTTTTTTTAGTTTCACCTGTATAACTAGATTAATTAAGTTATGCTTGTGTTTACTTATTATCGCAAGCAATATATTAAAATAATTTTTATAAAGTATTCCAAAAAACTAATTTGCCTGTATGAATTTGTTTATTTATTTATGTTAATTTTTTGTCCCAAATAATTTAAAGAGACGGTAAAAGCTTCATAACAATTTCTCTCAGAATTCATTACATCAATTAAATCTTTCTCAGAGATAATTAATAAAATATATACAGGGTGATATATGTTGAGTCATATTTCTTAATAACGTTTAGAACTCGTTAAAAGAAACATTTGTTTCAAATTAAAAATAGAAAACTAATTAAAGCTGTAGCTGGGACGCAGCATTAGCACTTTGATGACACTCTCCATAAATTAACAACCTGTCAACTAATTCGCTATTGTCATAAACATGGGCCATTGTACAACGATATTATTTTCACAACTCAATTTTATTTGCAAAAGTAACATAACTGCCAAACCGTTTATTGTGCCGGGTGATGTTTATCATCCTCCATTATCTGTTGAAGGTGTGTATACTACTATAGATTTAGAGATAAATTATGATGATTGGGACTATGATTTTAGTATTACCGAATATGCAAATATAGTACGGTTCTTGGAAATTTAATATGCTTTTATCAATGTCGAGTCATACTCGTTAGATTTTTGTATCTCTACTTTGTATAGTTCATTGTATTTCTGTGATGACACTTATGTTGCAAAAAAAAAAGAATATGTACTCCTAAGTATGCTTCTTAGAATAGCTGTGATCCGAAGTCTACAAATATTCTCAAGTCTAAAGCACATAGAGATTATAAATTTGACAAATCTCCAACTAATTACTTCTTATTTTCTGACTTGCGACATAAATGTAAGATTTTAATAAGAAAAGAATATAGAAAGTATTGTTCTGAAAACTCTACAACAAACAATCCAAAGTATTTTTAGAAATATGTAAATAGTAAAAGATGTAATAATGGATTACCTAATATTATGTATTATGATTCTAAATGTTATTCTCATGGTAACCCAAGTGTCAATGCATTTGCTGATTACTTTCGTGCTTTTTACAACTCATCCAACAATTGCAGCTCAAATTTGAACGAACAAACTCTATATACTATTAATTCTGTTGAAATTTCTGCTTCTGATATTCTATCCAAGACTGATAAGCCTGATGTATACAAAAGTGCTGGTCCTGGTAGAATACCACCTGTTTTAATAAAAAAATGTAATTACATATTTTCGAATATTCTTAAAATAGTATTTGATAAATTCTTATCTGAAGGATACGTTTCATTTGAATGGAAATTAGCTTATGTTATACCAATACATACAGCCTTGGCCAAAAGTATTAGGCACCCTTAATTTTCTAATTTATCTCCGAAAATATTACTCAGAAATCTTTAGAATTTTATTATTATATAGTCGGCAACAATAAACGATCATTTAAATAATGCACAGTACTTTACAGCGGTTGGAAAACATGTGGCAGATGATAGTTCGCAATTGTGGTTCTGTGAACAGGTAGTCAGTTTTGTATAAGCGCTTGTAGTAAGAACGATCTTTCCAGTATAATGTTTATTTCATTATAATTTTGAATATCATCATTTTTGCTGTAAAAATGCCTAAAAAGGGCGAACTTAGTGAGCATTTACGTTTACGAATTCAGTTTTTGCACGAACAAGGCAACGCACAGACAGAAATAGCCAAAAGTATTAAACGTTCGCGTTGTGCGGTGCAATCTGCCTTGAAACGTTACGCGGATACTGGATCATATGCGAACCGAACAAGAACAGGTAGAAAACGGATAACTTCGGACTGTGAGAATCGAAATTTAATTCGAGAGTTACTTAAAAATCGAAGGAAAACTTCCTCCGAGTTCGCTGCCAGTGTATTCGAGGAAATCGGGAGACCGATCAGTGCCAGAACGACCAGAAGAAGACTTAATGAAGCTGGCTTGAAAGGCTGTAAAGCAAGAAAGAAGCCTTGGCTTTCAGAAAAAAATAAAAAGTCTCGTTTGGGATGGGCTATAAAATACCAACAGAGAAGGGTCGGGCAAATGTTTTGTGGTCCACCGAATCAAATTTTGATGTAATATTTGCTTTATATCACTTGTAATTTTGAATTCGTTTGCATCCTCTACACTTCGCCAGTAAAAAGTTATACGGTGTGTTTAAAATCTACCTCCTGGATTGGCCTGCACAATCCCCAGACCTAAATCCCATAGAACACTTATGGGGGATTCTAAAGCGTAACATTAAAAAGCATCCGACTACATCTAAAGCAATTTTAAAAGAACGTGTTATTGAAAGAATGGAATAATATTATCGCAGAGGAATGTCATAAACTTATAAGTACTCTGCCGAAAAGAATAGCTGCAGTCATTAAGGCCAGAGGTGGCCCAACAAAATACTAATTACTTTAATAAATTGTTGTTATTTTGTACCTAGGAAATTTTATTTTACCCCACTCCAACAGATTTTCATGATATACGAGTTAATGTAAAGTGCCTAATACTTTTGGCCAAGGCTGTATATCAGGTATTACCAATTACAGACCGATTTCAATTATGAACACTATACCAAAAATCTTCGAATCAATAATATCTGACAAAATAAAAGCATTAATTTGTCCTTACTTATCTGTAAATCAATGTGGAATTACTGTAGGAAGAAATACAAAGTAGAAATACAAAAACCTAACTAGTATGACTTGACATTGATGAAAGCATATACATTTTTCCAAGAACTGTACTATATTTGAATAGTCGGTAGTACGAAAATCATAGTCCCAATCATCATAATTTATCCGTAAATCCACAGTAGTATACACACCTTCAACAGATATGGTAGGATAGGATGGTAAACATTACACGGCATAATAGACTAATGAGCGGTTTTGCAGTTAATATTTTTATAGTTAGAGAAATTACTTACATTAATTACATTACTTTCGTAAATAAAATTGAGTTGTGAACATAATTTGTTAATATATATAATAATTTGTTATTAGATTTATAGATGAGTTGTCACAGATATTTGCATTTACTTAAGATTTATGTTAACATAGTGCCATAGTAATACATATTTAGAAATTGTATATTTAATTATTAAATTGCTGTCCGTGATGTCAATATAAATAAGTAAAAAAAATAATAAGTTTTCTATTTTTAATTTTTTTTAAATTGTTTATTTTAAAAGTTCTACACGCTATTATGAAATATGACTCAACTTAGGAACTTACATAGAATTGCAACCATTAAGTACACTCATGATAGAAAGAATTGCAATGAAATGCAACAAAATCGTTCGAATTTGAACCTTACCATAAACTTCCACAGTGCCAGGCGATCACGCTGGTCGTTGTAAAATTAATTATCGTAACTGTATCATAAAAGTAGTCAGTGTTTAACTTTTTAAGGTTTTTTTTTTAATCATTAGGGATAAAGGGATTTGTTTTTTTTTTCCTAAAAAAAAGGAATTCTCAAATTTCACTTCGTAAAAGCTGGAAGCTAACAACCCCCAGTCCTTCTCATATTGAAAAATCACCACCTATTGAGCAAAATTTCAACTGACAGTCAGCGCCATCTATTGCATTTTTTTATAATCTGTTGACTCTGTGGAAGGCAAATTTGTTTCAAATGGTTTCTATTTTAAATTTATAAATCCTGATCCAAGAAATTGTGCTCGAAAATCGATTGTATTTTTTTATATTAATGTATATTTTTTTAATTTTTTTCTTGAATTTTTATTATGTTGGTTCAAATTGTTTTATTTTAAAATTTATTAATAATTCACTTAAATTGCACCATAAAATCTTTTGTTTCTGTTTTATTTAACTATGTATTTTTAATGATTTATTAAATCTGTTTGTTTTGTCACATTCTTTTCAAATTGTCTTCTTTTTATTTATTATTAATCAACTGAATTGAGCGGTAAAATCGACCGTCCCTTGTTTGTTTTCTTTACTATATGTATTTTTAATGAATTTTTTTAGGTTTTTTTTATTTATTCCCGAATCTGCTAACAAATTCAGGGATTTTCTATATTGAAAAGGGATTTTTGACAATTCTTGAGAGATTTCTGCTTTTTGCGCGTTGGTGACATTATTCGTGACATCACTACAAACTTATAGCTGAAGTCAAAAAAAACGGGAAATGATTTTTTTTTAATTGCAAATTTGGTTGTATTTATCAATTAATCGTCTACTTGACAATAGATACCTTACAAGAAAATATAACCTATTTATTTATAAACTGACATATTATCAAATAATTCTAACTTATTTCTAATAAAATCGTTTTCGCACTATGAAAAAACTGAAAAGTTCAATTTTTTGACAATTCTCATTTTTATTGATTTCAGCTGTAGCTGCTTTTTCCATTTTTTTTTAATAATCGTTTCTTGGAATGTCATTAGTCTATAGTGCATAAATTTATTTAAACGCAAGTCCACTTTTGCCAACAGACAAACAAGAATGTGGCAACCACAGCTTTGACGTATCTACAATATCTTTATTTTGAAAGAATCACAATTAAATTGCCCATTCTTGTAATATTATAAATTAAATAAATGTTTAGATATGATCTGTTTTTTTTTAATATCACATTTTTATGAACCTTTCTGTAGAAAATGCAAACAAGTAAGTAACTAAAGTTACATGACTTAGTAACTTTTACCGTTGAAACCTGACTTATTTTAGTTCTCATATCTTGTAAATGGGACTTTAATTTTTAGGTTATGTTGGTTTCAATTTTATACCGTTGTTTTGGATCTTTGGCCATATTATCCATACTTTTCCAACATTTTATTGAATGCAATATACCTATATGATTTCTGGGACATTTTTGAAAATTGTGTGTTGCAATTGAGAACTAAATTGTGACAAAAGTTTTTTTTTAATAACAAAACTTTAAATGCAATACCAATCGCTTTAGTAAGACAACATAAGAACAAGAAAATCACAATTGCTTGCTCATTACAAAAGTGAATGGAGTTTATGCTATACACAGAAAATTTTTGCCAATAATTTAGGTACCTTAGGTCATCTTTTATCTCTCTATAGATACTTTTTTTTTGTTTAAATATAATATGGCCATGTTTGCATTAACATGAGAACGTGTACCACGTAACAAAGTAAAAAAGTAAATGTTTGATATTTCTATCTGTGCTATTTGCTCTTATCAATTCACAAACACTGAAATATTAAAAAAGAAATACTGACCTAGTGCCTGTTCCTCCAAATAATCCGAATGACCACTGATCATAAGGTCTTTTTCCAGATTGGCCTGGGGGAGGACCGGTGCTTTTAGGAGCTACCTGTTCGGGTTTGGGCTCAGTCTTTGCATCTTTACCACTAGTTTCCTTAGCCTTTGCATTTACATCCGCTGGTTTTGCATCTTTTGAAGGCGGCTTCGAACCCGACTTGAAGTATTTTTCAAAACCCCTGGGCGGCTTCTCGCAGAACAACCTAAATTCACGTACCACGTTCGAAAACGTAGACGAATCCTAAAGATGTTTAAACGAATTGGTCGGTTTTGACGTTTCACAGGTTATATTGCAATTTCATCATACCTTTGTGATGTTTACGTTATATAATTTCAGGTTTTTCCATAACAAATTGTCTAATTTTTTCCCGGAGTTTAGGAGCCGATAAGCCATGTCACACAAAATTATTAAGTTCTTTCTAATACTCTCGCTTCACATAACTTTAACAATTTTCTAACCATATTTTTCCAAGTGGAAAACCGTGAGGCACAACGAAACAATGCTACCAACACCAAACTCATCGCTTACACTAATTGGAAAGTAAAAGACAAAATTATTTGCATTTATTAAAAATCGAACGGATAATTTTATCGCAAGTGATTTGTTGTAATTAACAATAATTAGAATTGCGTTCATACTTAGCTAATTCGAAGTTCAGCTACTATGACAAAGCACAAAAAGTTTCTGGAGATATTTATTTTTCTTGGCTGTTGGAAGTTGGAACTCTGCTTCTAATAAATTAAATGAATTAAATTGACAAGATGGCGGAAGAAACTAATAATAACGTCGTAATAGGCATAAAAGAAATACTTTCAAAGTTAAATGACGAAGAATTGTTTAATCTTGCCAACACCGTAACTAATCAACTATTAAAGAATAAAATCAATACTCCAAAAGGTAAATTACTAACACTCGTCGGTTCTTAATTCATAACCTCCAATTTCAGATGCAATCGAAGCAATTGTAAGATACTCACCTACCACTATAAGTATCCTACGCAGGCGAGCGATCACAAGAGATGTATTATTCTCATATTTACACGAACACAAAATTCCTGTAACACTACCTGCTTTAAAAGAAAAACTAATCCAACATGTTTGCACGTATTGGAAAGTGCCCCTCGATAACGATAACTTTGATACTCCTCCAGCGTCAAAAGAAATTAGTGCACAAGAAGAAGAAGAACAAGCCAGTGAAATTAACCTCATGGCGCAGAAATTCTGTGAGTGGTACTATGGATTAATGAACCAAAATGAGTGCATCGGGTCAGAACATTTTTTCCCAGACTCCCGTCTTCAGTTGAACATTATTTCTCAAGACAGTGTTTCGAATGAAGTAGAATCCCCGCAGGAAATAGTGAAAGTCTTATTTCAGACAAAATCGGATCACAATTTGTATTTTAATCCGAACTTGAACAGCGAAGGTGTACAAGGTCGAATTGACTCGCATGGTTTAGTGATGATTATGATCTGTGGAACTTTACATTCGAATAATACGTGTTCCGGTGTATTTGATCAAGTGTTCGCATTGGCTAGAGATCCTTTCTGTGAAAATAATTGGAAAATTAAAAACACGCTGCTTAATTTAAGAAGCAAATCGGATATAAATAAAGTGCCGACGTTGCTTGAACAGGACTTTACTGCTAACATGTTAGCATTACGGGGTAGTTAGTTGCTTTTAATGCGAAAGCTCCGCATGATTTATTACTTTTGTAAATAATGTATTAAGTTCCAAATACCATTTGTGATTATAATTTAATTTATTTTATGTACTGTAGAGCTTAAGAAAGTGAACTATTAAGTATTTATAGCCAGTGGCAGGTTAAGCTAAGACCTAAGAATATTGCTTCAAAATTTTATATTACTTTAAATTATAACGAATTTCTGTACCACTGATATTCAAAATAGATTTATAAATGAAGGCACGCCTTATTATCTAAAATATAAAAAATCATTTTTATAGCACTTTACCTAAATTATTTGTTATTATGTCAAATAAATCAACAATTTTTGTAATCCTTAGAATAAAGACTTATTCTATTATTTTAACTTTTTGCTTGTATATTATTTTATATTATTATAATTTTTTCCACTTTGAAATTAGTCAACATGATTTAAGCAAAACTTGCGTATTCGTTGTCTTCTTCAGGCCTAGAAACAAAATATCACTTTAATGACAAAATAAATATAAATTTAAAGAAACTATTTCTTCTTCCATCCTTAATAATGTGATATTTTTTTATTATTGTTAAATAAAATGTCCACTTACCTATTTTCATAGATTGGTTCTTGTTCAATGTCATGTTTCTTCCTCTTTGGCAATGCTGGTTTATGTATAGTGGAACGCTTAAATAAATACCGATCTGAAGTCTGGGAGGGCCCCGCATTTTGATTTCCTGATTGATTTGTTACAGTTTCTAATTCCATTGTATTATTTGTGTTATCTCGGTTTATCTTTTTTCTGATCAATATCTTTTCCTCCGTAGCTACAACATGGGAAATAGAAGAAATATGTGGAATGTAAAAAGTAACTTACTTAAGTATGTTTCATCATAGCTGTTCAATGGATCAACTCCAAAGAAAATGTATAAATTTGTGTCGTATTTATAATGCATGAATATTATGACACCAGACAATACTAAACACAATATACCTGCAATAACAATCATTTCGACAAAGTTATTGTAAGTAAAGCATTTGTTCTTACCGGTTACGAAATTCAGCCAATAACTAACTCCAAATTTCATTACAATGGTGGCATCCTCGAAAGGTATCACAAGAGGTATTGGATTTCGAACGACCAGCCACAACAAATTAGCAGTTAAAAGTAATCCACCTGTTAAAGCCAAGAAATAAGCACCGTAATTAATAACGGATCTGAACAGTATGTTTGCCAGAAGCCAACAAGGGAAAGCTGTCCATATAGCAATATGAGAATACCATCCTGCTGTTCTATAAAATCTTCCATGTCTATAAGCTTCTCCATCAATAACAAAGTAATCTACTATCCATAAAATTGGTAGTGGTGTGCCTCTATATTGAGCTTCTCGAAATTCACGTTGAATTCTACCAGCTGAAAAAAACAAAATTAAGAATTGGAATATATTTTTTGTCACACAATTTTTACCATATGGTCCAAATCCAAACCGTCCTTGATCCCATTCCCAAGAAAATCTTTCATTGTAATCTATAATTTCCTTGTCTAAAGCACTGGGTTTCGAAATACTCTTTAAAGTAATATTCACCGATCTCAGCCCAATTTTAACACCAATAGAAGCATTAATCTCATGACCTATTCCAGCTCTGTACGGTGTCTTTGTAATGATGTGGCCAACTTCCCATTCCTGCCCAAAATTTGAAACTGGAAATTTTTTAATTGTAAGGCACATTCAAACTATTAATCTATTTGTACTCACGAAATATAAATAGTCCGATGAGTAGACTTAATGTAATGCGTGAAAATGATGACAAGCTCTAGAAAGAATACTTTGTTTAATTTTAAAATACCACATTTTTTTTATAAATCACAATTACATTCTCAAAATATAAATTAATATTCATTTTATAAAATATAAATAATACGGTATTTGAGTGATGTATTAAAATCTATTTTATACAAAAATTTTTCACATTAAAATATAATAAAACTTACTGTTTTTGAGCTTGTGCTGGGCACTAATATTAACAAGCACACAAACAATATCAAAAAGGCTGTTATGAAACCTGCTTCGAGAATATCCACTGTAACAGGTGTCTGGTTTGCTGCATATTGGGTTGGAAAGCCCTCAGATCGACCAAAATCGAAAGCCATTGTAAGAAAGTAAAAGTTGAATAAATGTTTGAAACTACGGTAAAGAGTGCCCAGGGATTTTTACACTTATCAACAGGAAATCCTGCTTTAATTTCCTACATTATGACATGACACATACTGTGAACTTTGAAAATTAATCTATATCTAATATTTGTTTGAACATATGATAATTTATAATTATTTACGTACTGCATTTATATTAAAAAAATATAAATTTAGTTGCAACACAAAATCACAAAAGTTGTTATTAAAAACCAACTTGACTTGACAATTGTTAAAATTTGCTTTACCTTTTAACATTGAAAGTAACTAATACAGAGAATTTTTTGTCAAAATTCATCATCGTATTAAAATTTACTGATATAAATAAAAATATTTTATCACAATGGGTTTCTACAGGCTAATGATATTTCTTTAAATAGTAAATACAAAATTGTAGTTGTTATGTATGTATGTATTTAGATCAACGGTTTATTCCCATGTCAACAAATTGCTTCTCAAAGATTGTGACACCTTCTTCTAAATAGGCAAGCAATTATCCTAGCCACAGATAATTCTGTGTATACAACATTTACTTTAAACATAGTCATGTTTAAAGTAAATGTTGTATACATTGTATACAACATTTACTTTAAACATTTATGGTCGGTAGCACTTTTATAAAGCTTAAAAAGTCTTGCCCTAGTTTTTTTTTAATTTTAATTTGTTTGGTGTCCCTGTTGAAGTCTTAAACATGTATGTAAGACTTCGACAGGGACACCAAACAAATTAAAATTTAAATAATATACAAGATGCACTACAATCTACGACAAATTTTCACGTCCTGCAATTATACAGTAAAAATTGTGCAGAAAATTAAGGTGTCATTTTCTTCCTAACTTTATGACTAAGAAGTTATTGGAGTGTTGAGAATTGAGTGCTGATTTCATAAGGTGTGATAAATACTATCAAAATTATATGAAATATGCAATAAATTACTTAACTACATATTGTTTTTTCCTTCTTTCTTTCCAGATTACTTATGATTTACATTTTATTGAAGCAAATTCTCTGCATTTTATAATTTGAAAGGAGTTGTAACTATATGAACATGTATTCAACTTGGATAATCCAAGTATAGGGCAGTGGTTCTTAAACTTTTTAAAGCAGAGCCCCTTTTGATAATAATTTCGTTGGTCACCCTCTACCCGGTCTTGGTGTATTTGCCTCTTAATTGCTAGTACTAACTATCATCACCAAGTCATTCAATTTCTTTTTTTTGTTGCTAGCGCTAGTGCCATCTATCACCAAGTACATAATGAAACTTGTTATTTGCACCATCTATTACCAAGTAACACAATTTATTTCTCTGTTTTCGTGAATCGGAACTTTCCAACATATTCGAGAGATTACTAGATGGCACTGGAGCCATCTAGAAATCAAAGTCAGTGGATTGATGAAGTACCAACACTAATAATTTTACCACGTTACCACATGGTAAATTTCCACTGTTACAGATAAGCTAACGTTCATTTGTTACTGGTAATTTTTGAATGTTATCTGTGTTGCCAACAAAATGAAAAAAACTTTAAATTGACGTTTAGACGTTTGATTATTTTTGACTATATTAGCAGTTATTGTCGGAAACAAGAAAGAAAAAAAGAAATTGCTGAAAAGTTCAAACAATATCATTTCTAAATTAAAAAAAAAATAAGTTGAAGACTATACTGATATATCGACGTAATATAAAACATTTCTTGAAATAAAACAAAAGGCCAATTGAAAACACTAAGAAAAAACAAACACGTTTTAATCAAATAATTATATGTATTAGCAACAAGAATAATAATAATTTATTTAATAATAATTACAAAGAGAGAAATAGAAAACAAAAGACTATCAGTATATTGAACTTCCAATGAAGAATAGCAGAACATTTCAGTTAAAAAAACAAAAGACAATCGGCAATTTCAAAATTAAATTGAGAAAGAAAAAAAGGAAAATTTCCGATGAAAAAAGAAACATGACAAAGAATTTTTAATAAAAAAAGAAAAATAAACGGAAACAAATTTATGGTAAAATTAAAAAATTTCTGGAGAAAGACAAAAAATGTGAAGGAAAAAGGAAGAATTATAATTACAAACAAAGAGATAAAACAAAGACAAATTAAACTTCCAATGATAATGGCCTAGATACTTTAAAATTTAAAAATTATTTAGTGAAACTAATTTGAAACAATAAAAAATAATGAAAACATTATTTTATTAACAAAAGAAAAAAGATGTATATTTGATATCAGATTAATCAGAAAATTCTAGAATCTCATCTTTATCTAATTTTAATTAAAAAAAAATATAGTTGGTAAAGTCACGACAACATTACAGGTAAGGTAACATTAAAAATTTAACATCACTGTTAATAACATCACAACGATAAGGCGCCACAACGATCAAAGAGGCGCCGAGGGAATTGCTTTAATTATACAGTATAATATATGGTTTTCAAAGATTTTCTAATCAAAATATAAAACATAAACAATACCGTTATTCTCATTTTAACTTGACAAAATGTTTAAAATTAAAAAAAAACACGTGGGCCCTCTACCGGATAAAAATTCATTCATGGTGCCTTGGTCGTTTCACGTCGGCACTTTAGGTATCAAATCCAGTGACGTTGCTAGAAATTTCAATTTAGGTTTATATCGGATGTGAGATAAAAAATTCCTTAAGACATAACACTGTTATTTATAATCCGATTTGAATAAGGGAAAAATCTTATATAAGTACTACCAATTATTGATTGAGAAAAATTACGGAATGGCTGACATCTAGTGGAAGTTTTATAAAGGGTCCCATAATAAGGAAAACATTGGAATGACATTTGGTTAACCTATGAAAAATATTAAATTGAATAGTTTGTGTGTGACGCTTCCACACGAATAAAAATTCTTATGTACGTATTGTGTGACTAATGTGCTTATGCCTATGTAAAGACTTCATCCAATTCAATAATAATACTGAATGGAAGTAAGATATGATAACTCCTTGTTTTCCCTATTAAAAGCGCCATCTCTTGGTTGCTGATTTTCGTCAATAAGGGTTTCACTTCGTTTTTTTTTTTACTCGGTGTAAAATAATAAATGTTTTATTAAAGCGTTTTTGTTCTAATTCGAAAATCCTCTCGTGGCCCCCCAGGGGGTGACCACTGATTTAGGGATACACTGTTAATTATAATACGCTTGTATATTATCATAAAAAAAATATTTGAACATAAAATATTTTACTGGAGACTTTTCCACAAATATAAAACAGGCCAACAAGAAAAAGAGGATTCAATTTGGTGATTAATAATTATTATTAATACAATTACCTTTCTCTCCCTCACAATCACGCGTTTTTAATTTCTAAGAATTGGTTCCACTGATTGTCAAATGTCAACATATGATCATCGAATGTTTTTTGTGCTGTGCAAATGTCAGAATGTCACCGTAAATAAATGTTTCTTGCGTTGTAACAACTTACACATTGTACATACATTATTTATTTAAAAATGGAGGATTCACTGGAAGACTTCATCCGCATAAGCAAAAGCACCACCAATCCCCCCTTACATAAAATAAGGTCAGAATCTAAAAGCAACCTCACATTTATAATTTTCAGCTCGACTGATTTTAGCAATGAAGTGTTAATGACGATCCAACGAAAGAAGGAGTGCGAAGACCGTGCCTTGCGAATTGTTGAGTTTTTAATCGATGGTAAACTACGACCCGAAGCGTTCTTACATTGTGTAAGTTTAGGTAAAAAAAATTACGTATTGAAAGTAACAATTTATTGCTTAGCTTAAGTACATAAATCAAGAACAATATCAAGATATTGTTGAAGAAAGGGCGTTAGTTAAGTTATGTGGGTATTGTTTATGTGGAAAAAAGTTACCGGACATGCCAAAACAGAAGTATATCATTTCCACTAAAGCAAACAAAATATATGAAATCACTGACCGTAAGGTATGCATAATTTAAAATCGATTTAGACCCAAATTTAAACATAGTTACCAAGATGGAGAAGCACTGATTATAATCATACAGTCTGTACTAATTTTAACTTATTTTAGAATTACTGCAGTAATTTTTGTTATAAGGCCAGTTTGCACATTAAAGATCAAATAGATACAAGTCCACTTTGGCTGCGAAACTTTGAATCTTTAAGTTTCAATTTACTGCCAGCATCTGAAACGTAAGTTTCGATTATATTTGATTTCAGCAAATTCTTGACCAGTCTTATATTTGTGTTTGTGTAGTGGTATCCCAGGAGATGAGATACATCAGGGGGTAGCCAAACCCAAGTTGGAACCTATTTTTTCATCAGTAACACAGTTCACTGAGGCTTGCTTAGATGAGGCGGAAGAAATGGAAGTAACTCGTAAGAAGATAATAAAAAAGAAAAGCAAGTATCGATTGAGTAATCCTACAATGAATACCATAAGTGAAAATGAAGAGGAAGAATACGATGGTGAACCTTATGATACAACGGTGGTGCAACAATTTAACAGTGAAAACGGTCTGTATATGAGCGAAGAATCGGTTGAAAAGAAAACCACGCACGCCCAACAACATCGAAAGAATGCAAGAAAATTGAGGACACCTAGAATCATTAATAAAATTGATGTGATTTTTGAAGAGACGGAACAAGTTTCAGAGCAAGTCACAGCTGATTGTAAATATGAGATGAAATCTCAGGTTAAAGAGAAAAAGAAAGATCTCTGTGAAGAAGAGAAACTTACCAATTTAAGAAATAAATTGCAGATGAATAGGCCGAGGCAAATCAAATTAATAGACACTCTACCAGTTACTAGTAAGCAGAACGAAGAAAATAATTTAACAGCGAGTAGAAGTGAACGTAAATCAACTGAAATTGATTCAGACAAAGCTAAGTCAAGAAAACCTGAAGAAAAAATTAATGAAACGTTTACCGAAATCAAACAATATATGCAGGAATGGTTGACTATTGAAACATATCTGTACATGTACGGTGAAGATAAAGTTAAAGTTATTCTCAGTGAAAAGAAACTATTGGAATGCATTGATGAATTAAAAATTGGGGAATCTGATACGACGAAGCAATTGCGATACATGAACATATGTAAAAGATTGCATTTGCAGGAGCTGGCAGAAGAAAAATTGGACAGTGTTTTACTAGGAAAAAAATTGAAACCTTTGCCTGATTATAAACAACTAAAAGAACAAAGCAAAGAAGTAGATTTAAAAGTGAAATCATTCTATAGCGGTATGATGTATGAACAGCCAGACGCGAACTTCCCCACCAAACCAGTTAGAGAAAACGAAGAAGTTGGACCTCCTGCAGTTTTACCCTTAGTAGATGTATCATCACAAAATGCCTTGAGGCGAAAGGTCGTTTTGAATTCAATCAACAGAACGTAGGTATTCAAAATTTTCAATTCGCTTTAAACCTCCGTTATTTGCAGGATTCAAAACCTCATACCAGCACTTCAACTTGGAGAACAATCAGTCTTGAGCGACATTAACAATCTAGTACGTACTTTTAAACTTCAAGCGCATAACATAGGATTTAAGCCAGCTGAATGGAATTTAATTGCAGTAGTTTTAATCAATATGTAAGTAAATTATAATTGAAGCTCAAGGAACCCTTTTAATTCTATATTTTTACAGGTTAGGCTTAAAAGATGAAGCAATCAAAAGGCAGTTGCAGAGCGAACGATGCGTAAGGCATGTGCAGTTAATTTTAAGCAAGTTTTCGGGGACAGAGAGTTTCATACAGCATTTAATTTCCATCATCGAAGATGTAGTTTCATTCGTTGAACGTTACATAGCAAATAATGATACCGTGTAAAATAAAAATAAATGGTAAGCAGCTTTTAATTGATTTAATTGGCCTAAAACCCTGCGAAAATACACGCCAACAGGATTGAAAACAACATACAACTATGCGACTGAAAAGATTTAAAGTACTCTGTTATTAGTTACAACTAAAAAAGACATTTTAATTGTCAAATTCACTTAGGACTAAAAATTAAAGGTTTAATCTAAACAAATCAACCTGCACCAAATAAAAAGAAAGACAGAATCAGTATTAATATAGTTTAGTAAGTCATTTAATATTGTGAAATTGACAATTATAATATCAATTATTCATATGTGGCATTTTTTGTTGTGTTTATTTTTAATAATGATTACGTAAAATTATAGGCAAAGTTGAAATTAAGACGTCAAAGCAAATATCAATCCGATTGTCATCACACAAACTATAAAAACATCCAATTCTAATTCCTTTCCTTTATTTAATCACAGGCATATCACTGTGTTATACAAACTATAGACAGTACTACTGAATACATTTCAATAATAAAACAGAAGAAATAAATATATTTCAGTTTCGTAATATATCATACGAAACATGTGCTACTAAAAAAATATGTACATTAAGTATCTAAACAATGAAAGAGAAAAAAAAGTAAATATGAAGCAATAAAATAAGTTACTTAATATATTGTTACAATACATAATACAAGAAGTTATTTAAATCTTAATTTCATAACTATTTTTAAAATATTGCTGTTAAAATTATAAGTTGGAAGGAGAGAATGAGATCTAAGTTGTAGGTTTTATAAACACTTTGAGATTTTCCATTCCATATGCAAATAAAATGCAACGAATAATTAAAATTATAACTTAAATAAGTGCTGCCATTTTTATGTGCTGTACGCATATAATTTTTTTTTATTAGTTTATAAATGAGAGCCTTTCTTGTCTAGTAACGTTGCACTTAATTTAAAATATTGTTTCAACTTAAATATCATGCCTCCTTTATAGTATGTGTATAATTCGCTTAATACGTAGCAAAAACACTAAATAAGTCCTCGTTTCTTTTTGTAATCCTGAAGATTCAAACTTCGTTTAGGTGCAAGATCTCTGTTATTAACACTAGTTGGTGTCACACTTACGGATGCAGCTAAAATTTTTAAAAAATTACCATAAAAAAATCTTTGATTTAAGTTACTTACTAGTCAAAGGACCTTCCAGATCAATTTTAATATCAAAATTATGCGCTGAGAACAAATCATCCTGAGTAACTTGGACTGGTATGGGAGCGACCTTCTGTTCTTCCTTTTCGATAACTTCAGAAGATTGAGTTTCTATTACAGGAGCAGGTACTTCTTCGGCGGCTGATTTAAAATTCATCCTAGGTTTTGTAGAACGCCTCGTGAAAGGATCGTCGATCTAATAATTAACTAAATGAGCTCGATGTTATTCAAGTTATTTTGAAAGTACCCACCTTCTTCCCCTTATTTGCCCTCCACTCCTCCATGATGGCCTTTTCTGCTTCTTCAACATTTCTTTTACGATTCCTATCATTAATATACGATATACTAGAAATAGTGGACGTTCGCATTTTATCTAATTCTGAGGCTCTCTCTTCTAGTTCTCCAATTTTTTTAGTGAGCTCGCGGGCTGCATCATGGTCTCCACGAGCTAAGGCCGAATCACGTTCCTTTAACAACTGAGTTTTTTTCATAGCGTAATTGTAAGTCTTTTGCTTAAACCTATCTTTTTCTTTGATCTGAAATATAATCGAAAATCAAAGTTGTTGAATAAATTAACACGCGGTGTTTTATAATACTTACAATCCTATCGATATCTTGTTCGTTAAACTCGTAATTCATAGCTTCTTTAATGTCCGCCTGTTTTTGATGCACCTGCTCTTTCGTAGGCATTGGGTGACTAGCGATAGTAGTTGCTTCTATCCACTTCTGGAATTCACCGTCGGAAAATTCTTGGTTGGAAACGAATTCTAATCTGAACACACGTTCTTGAGTCCCGTGACGAACTCGTAGTCCCTTAAATTATTTTGAAAAGAAACAACTAATGAAATTGATGGCAGCATAATGTAGATCTGTACCTTGTTGGTTCTAGTATTTCCGAGATTATAAATTTTTGCAGTCTCATACACTCCTATAATTTCAACAGCCCTGTAAACAGGCATATTATTGTGTTGTCCAATGCCAATTTTTGTAAAACAACCCTTCGCTATGCGATCGAAAAATGGTAAGTGCACGAAACGCTCTAGCTTATGTCTTGACAGCCTTATAGAATTTAGTTCGGAACGCGAGGGTACGTAAGAAGGCTTCTTCTTGTCTTCTTCATCTAAATCGTTGTCACTAAAACTTGAACTTGATGATGAACGAGAGCGAGATCTTGCAGGGGCACCTGACTGTCTCGACGGAGGCTGAGGGGAACTTTTACCACCTAAAAAAATTTTTATTTAAACAAATCAAACCTAATTTCAAAATTGTCATATATACCTTCACTCTCACTATCATCAGAATAAATGTCAGAAGCCTTTAATTTTACAGAGTTTTTATTTGAATTGAGAATAGCTTCTTCTTCATCTTTCTTCCTCTGTTCCTCTTTTCTTGCCGTTTCAAGTTCTTCCCTCCGCTGTTTACCCTCTCTTCTAGCCTTTAATTCAGCCATGGCGTTCACTCGCTTGTCTACCTTCCCCCTATTTTCTTCGATGTTTTTCTTACGCTCTTTACTTCTCTCCTTGTGATCTATCGAACTGTAATCAGATTGCAACAATTTGTCTTTGTCTTTATTTCGCTCCTTGTCCTTATTCTTAATCGCAGGCTTTTCCTTAGCTCTCTCCGCTTTTCTTTGTTGTCGTAATTTCTTTTCTATTTCAAACCTAAATAATAAATATTTTTTAATATTAAGGTGGTTGAAAGAGGTTGATCCGAGCCTACCTAGTTTTCATAAGTTCGCGTTGTTCTATACGTTTAAAAATTTCCGTCTCCCTTTCCTTTTCCGTGAGGCTCGCCAATCTAGCTCGATCCTCCTCGTCGCCCATAAGCTGATCGTCATATCCATCGTTAAATTCTTCATCTGAGCTGGACGAGTCAGAGACTTCACCTTCCTCGGGCTCTGAATTATCATCTTTTTGTTCCTTATCGGACAGAGATGATCCTGAGTCGTCTTTGTTAAATTTTTTTGCCTTCAAATTATTCTTTTCATTGTCAGAGGCACCGCCTGAATCTGAATTCGATGCTGATGAATCACTCCTCGGGGACTTCTTTTTCTTAGATTTCTTTTTGGCCAAATTCAAAAATTCCTGCAATTTTAATGGCCCAAAAGAATTCAGTTTGTAAAATGACAAATTATTAATATTATTATTATTATTAGTGTGCATTTTGCAAATCATTGACCTATTAGGTCTGTTTGATTGCTACACTTTTTGTAAAATTGTCTTGTACATTCAAAGACAGAAAACTCATGGTATGTTTAAGCTGCTTTCATTCATACTAGTCATAAAATCAGAATTAATCATGACCACATCGTAACACTATTGAAATCAATTGCAATTTAAAACTGCCTGACTGTTGCTACATTAATAATTTCAGGTTAGATTTTTGTGTTCAATTCAATATGAAATTATGATCATGATCAGTTAGTCAGTGGAGGAGAGAAAGCAATGAGGTAGAACAGACAATCTTGATCATAATGTCATGATTGCTAAGTCCGAAGGAAAGCAGCTTTAATTTGTACTTGCGAAACTATTTCCCACAATGTGACCATACAATAAATAGTGATAATAGTTACAAATCAACAATGTTTTTAGATAACAAACAAGAGACTGAAATTACAAATTATTTCTTAATTTGCAAAGGACTTTCCAAGATTTAGTAAAAGGCAATTCAGTAACATTAATGAACAAGTCAAGATTGTATAAAATTAAATGAATTTGTTTATTTCATCTTAAATACTTAAAGTAAAGAACTAAATATGAAGTGTTTGAGGTAGAAAGGGGAATGTCATATTACTTCAACGGACTTGTCACCATAAGGCTACATATAAATACTTAACTAATGTATGGCACATAAAAATACTTATTAAGGCACAATTTAATACAATATATTCTGTGACACACCTTTACATTTTGAAAATGAAATTTGGAAGATGTTTTAAGTTCCCGCCATTATCTAACCTATAAAGCCTATGAAACTCACGCTATCCAGGTCGCTATTAGAATCATTGCTTGAATCCGTATCAATTAATGCCTGGTTTTTACGTTTACCCATGTTTTCTTTATGTTAACCATAAAATCTGGAATCTATGGATTACTTTTAACAACACAAACTTTGCAAACTAATGTCAACTCAATCGGCTATACTGACTGCGGTCACGCCACAAACGGCCATCAACGAAACTAGATGGTACCACTTTAAAAACTCAAAATCCCTGGATTGGTAATTAACTGCTTTGTGAGATTTTATAATTTGTATTACTTTTATTGCAAACTTACCAAATATGGGATCTAAGAACTGGAGGCGGAAAGAGAAGATTATACGCGCATAAAAATATCTCAACTTGTTGCATAGTTTTCATATTGGTGTTCCTGGACTTTAACATTTTCGCACAGTGCTGCCAGATTTAATGATTTATCGCCATTTGGGCGATTTTTAATCAAGACTGGATGATTAAAGTTTTTTTTTTTTATTTTAAATGCGATTTTTAACTTGACGACGAAATTTATATTCGCATATAAAATATATAGTTTTTTCTTAAAAAACCCTGTTTACAAACGATTAACTTCGAACTTCAAAAGATTTTCTTGTCAATTTTTGTAATTCATTGTTTGTAATATGAGATATGAATTATGGATGATTTTGCTTTATTTCTAACATTTCTTAGTTTAGGTCGGCGACATCTCGCGACCGATTTTTGACCTAAAATTGTGTGACAAATTACAAGTAGCACCAAGTTTGGTTCCCTTTTGCTGACGAGGCTTTAAACAGGGCCGACTCAGTTGTCTCGACGATCCGTTGCAAATTTTTAAATATTTAAACTTATTTTTATAGCTTAAACAAAATAAATCTGTAAAAGTAGACCCACAATTAGAATTTAAAATAATTCAGGAGAAATACCTTTAGGCTCGGTTGCAAAATATTTAAATTAGAATGTGATAAGCAATATGACACAGCATATTCTAACTTGGACATTAATTTAATCCCCACTTAAACCTTTTCTGCAACTCACCCTTGCTTTTTTTTTAATTTAGAGGCCAGTAAATTACATTAAACATCTTTTAATGCAGTCTTTTCTACACTTGTTAAATAATCAACATCTCCATCTTATTGCATTCTTTAATTCCCAACGTATAAAAGATGTACAAACCTTCCTTACAGTTGAAAAGCATTATAATACATTGTTACTGAAATAATAGCTACAATTAAAAACTTGCAGATATCAGGAAATTTAAGATTGTGGCATGTAGCAAATATTTGGGAATTTCAAGCTATTTTGAAACTGTACATATTAAAGTCTAGTTTTTAAGTTCTTTTTTCTCAACACAATTTTCATAAAAGACGATTAAAGTATTCATACCGATCACTTGACTGACCAACTACTTGTGAAATGCTGGAATGCAAATTTTCTCTTCAATAAATTAACTCGAACACCGTCTTACCGTTTCACATTTCATAAACCTATTCGATCTTGTTACACTGAGCATCACTCATACAAAATTAAACTCCAAGACGTACAGTTTTGAAATGAAGCTTTATTAAATATTCAAATACTTATAAATAATACACACACGAGGTATGTACCTTTGATACATGTAGATATAAGGTACATACCTCGAGTGTACATATATGAAATAAGAGACAGTTAGCACAAAAGAAGAGACTACTGGCGATCAGTGGCACGTAGTTTCTCTTCTACTGCTTCTTGGCTTGCTTCAGAGAGATCTGTTGCTTGAATATATTTTTGTACGCCCACAAGCGACTTCTTAAGAGCATCAAAGGAGCTAAAAAAAAAAATAACTGTTAATCTAAATAAAGTTATTTAAATTGAAATAGCATATCAAAACTCCTTTTTCTATATTTCCAAGATAAGATAATTCCAATTGCATGAAAATTTCTTTTGCAATCACAAGTACAAAATTTTAATCATTTAAAGGAATTTAATACAATGTAATTATTTATTACATTTATGAAAGCTAAAGACTACTAATAATATAATAAATAAATTATAAGAAAAAGTGATTCATGAAGATAGTTTATAAATAGGAAAGCTGAGAGAGCACGAATCTAATTATTGTGCATTCCATATCTATTTGTCATATAATCTTTATTTTTATTAGGTAGTAATTTATTATAAAATGAAACAGTCATGCTAACTTACAATTGACAATGAATCATTGATCTTAAGAAGAAAAATGAATTAAAATAAAAAATATGATCAACCTATTTATTTTTTTGCAAATATTTATGTTTGCATACTTTTCTGACATTGCAAGTCACTGCAAACACGATAAACTGATAAGTGTATGTATCTCAGAAATAAACAATTAATAAACATCATTCAAAATGCCAATTATATTAAATTTGTGTAGTTACAGAAAGTTTCCAGGAAACAAATGGAACGTACCTTGAATACAACATCTTCTTTTTAACTTTAGCGGTGTCTGGACACCAGGACATAAGAAACAGCTTCTGTTTTTTGGAAGATTCTGAGGTACCCTGGCATTGGTGCATATATTCGAAATCGAATAGTCCATAACGACATTCACCAGCCCCGCCTGCCTGTAGATTGGTCAGGAATTGCTCGTATTCTTCATCCCTCGCCCCTATCACTTCCACATCGATTTGTTTTTCATCTTTGATGAAGAAGATTACGTAGCGATGTTTTTTGTCTTTTTTAATTTCTTCGTAAGTCGTCTTACAAGAATCTGATACTGTCACTCCTGATGCCTTTGAAATTAAAAAAGAAAAAGAATATAGTTCAATCATTGATTTACAATTTGTATTTCTGAATAAATACCGAGTGATTTTTTTAAAATTTTTCAACAACACTCGACATGAAATCTGTACGAACTCTTTGATTTCCTGGCAGGAGTTAATAAAATAAATTAAAAATCACTCGGTATAAACTTTATTAACTAACAGTTTAAGTGGCGACATCTTGCGGCCAATTTTTGACCTAAAAAACCGACTTGCAACGAATCTTCATAAACTTCATGTTATATTAAGTGCCTTTTATTTGCCCTGCCCTAAGTTAATTCTTTATTAACCGTGACTACATAAAAATATTTTATAATTTTGCGTTTATAATGGTGTTTTCAATTGGCTGTACTAGTGTCTCGTCGTCTCTTATTATATGAGGTTAAAACGAGATGCAAATACTCATTGCGTTTTTGTTTCATCTGCACTGGTCGCATTCACTATATCTTCATCTCAATTAATTACATGAGGTTAAACAAGATGCAAATACTCTTAAGTGCAGCTAGAGGAGGTGAATCGAAAGCGCCATCAGAGTGCAACTAGCGTAAGTGAATCGAAAATGCTATAAAATATTGTAGTGTCTGTCATGATTCCTGGTATACCTAAACTCAAATATATTCGTTAATTCTTGTATTAGATAAGTATTTAAGAGAAAACCTCAACGCTACTGATTAAATTGTTTTCTTATCTATCATTAAGTTTACGCTAACTGGAACGTTTAGTTAAGGCTGTTTAATCCAAAAAAAAATAATTATAAGTGTGCAAAATACTGACTTTCTTTTAGTGCGTATTTTTAAGTCACCGTGACGTAGCTCATTTCCCCATTGTTGATATGATAAACAAAATTCTAATCTAATACCATGTATAGATCTAAAAATATTATCTATAAACAATGAGTGCAATCAGTTGGCCTCTTTATTTTTTTTATCAATTTCATTAACAAATAAAATCGTTTAAGAAAGGTGTTTCGTTGTAAAATTAAATTAATGTATATCTAATAAAGGGCTGCTTCGTTTTTGCAAGTAAATCTTCACACAAACAGGGCGTTGCCTGTAATTCTTCGAGTAATCACACACAGTCCGACTTTTGCAACAATTAGATATTTGTCCGCCAACACTCCCGTGTCTAGACGAGGCAACTTTCATTGTTTATTGTTTTCAGTTTGAATGGTGTAGCCCAATAACGTGGAGAATGACGTAAATATTTAGCCGAATATGGATACAAAATATACAATTTGAGACATGAATAGCTAAAATTCTGAATGTTTTTGATAGCGGAAAAACGAAGTATTTCGAAGGGCATGGCACAAATTTTTTTCAGCAACGCCCTCTCTAATCGCTTTTAATTTTTCGTGATCGCACGTTATTTTCGGCAACTTAATAAATGTTACGTAAATTATTCGGAATATCATCAGAACATTATTTAGTAAAAAAAAATGTATGTTAGATTGATCGGTATTAAACTTTAATTTTTACGGTTGTCTGTCAAAATGACACTCAATAACGCCAACGTCAAGATTATACCGTATTTGGAAGAAAAAAAAACAGTTGAAGAGCGTGTATGTTGGGGGGCCCTGATTATTATAATTAAGGAAAAAAATCAGCATTTTGCTCACACGAAGTTATTATCTACATAAGTACGAATATCTTTCAAAGCGGCCTATTTTTATTACAGGCCTATACATAGAAAAACGCCGATGTAAAAACTCATTTACCATCGTATGGCAGAATTATGCGAATTCGTCGATCCGTATCCGCGGAACGTTTCATTATTTAGCCTTGGCCGTTGCAGAATGAATCATAACGTGCAAAAGTTGCTTTTCAAACAAAAAAAACGTGTAAAAAATCCAGAGTGCAACCAACACCTTGGGCATTTTTAGCCTGCGATATGCATCTAACGGTAAATTATTTGATGAATACTTATAGCGTAAGCGTATGGGCAGTGTTAAGGCCTATTTAAATCACATATTTTCATTGGAAAGATTTAAAAATTAGAGAAAAGCTACGTGAAGCGTACTAAAAATGGGTGACATGGCTGCCAGCTTAGGGAAGCGATGTCAGGCCGCATAACTAAAATTAACCAATTCTGCATGAAATACATAAAATGCCTTAAAGCAAAACCTAATACATACCATATTCAGTCAATCAAGAGCACACAAATTAACACTTTAAGCAGCAAACACTCCACGAAGTCTGCAATGAATGCTCGTTATTATAAGCCTAAAGCGGACGTTGATCTGCCGGTAGATGACTAATGCGCAAGCGCGTTGTATTTCTCCGCGCAACGCAGACGATTTCAGCTCAACTACGATATCCAAGAATTAACAATAATAACTTTTTTATCAATAAAACACCATTATCACCGTCAAACTAACAACCTTGCGGCATTATCCAAGCAGGTCTTTACAGATTCAATTCGTACTTTCGACGCGTATTACTTTTCAAAGCGGATGTACAACGCGCTGTTCAAATTATGAACAACATATCTATTTCACGGAAAATTGTTTCAAAACTTGATTAAAACGTTTACCGACGCATTATCCAAACTTTATACGGGTACGTATAATATTTTAAAGATTGCCAGCATTTATACCTACAAAACTTAGGGTGAATAATGAGTCACAACTTTCAGCCAATGTAAAAGCCGGTTCCCTCAAATGCCCATAAATGGGCAAACAAACTATTTCAAACAAAATGGCCGCTATTAAATTGAATTTTGCCGCCCCGCCCGTAAACCATCGATTATTATGAATAAAATTCCCTAATATTTTTAGCGAACGCCCACAGTCTCTTCTTTTGATACTGTAAAAATGACTTGCAATTAATTCATTTGCATTGCCTTCTTTGTTTGTATACTTGACAGTGGATTATGAACGGATATTTCCGTAAACTCTTATAAGGGATCATTCTGTGCGTATTTTTTTTGTATAAATCGTAAGGCTAATGTTTACAGAAATCTATTTTATCTTCTTAAAGGCAAAGCGGTTTGCTACAACTAACAGGAATTTTGAAACGTAAAGCGAGTTTTTTTTTTTTTAATAAAATTAGTCATACATTAACAAATGCATATTTTTTTTGAGTTTTATATTCGAAAAAAAAATTTATAGCACTGACATCTGGTTGTCATACGAGCAACGACTTTAAACAATAATTACATGGTGTCCATAAAACTGTACTTACGTAGGATATTTAAGACCCACATTTTTCTTCACCAAATTGTAGTTTTGTAAAATTTATTTACTAATCTAAAACGACAGGAAACCTTTGTCATTTTTTGATGCTTAAGATGGGTGCTATTTCATTATGAGAGGAGATCAATCAATGGTTTAGTTTAGGTGGAGAGTTTTAAAGACTAAGGCTGAGTTGCATAAAAGTTTTAAGTGAAGATTAAATTTAAGTCTAAGTTAGAATCTGACAGACAAATGACGTACAGCATATTGTGCGTCACATTCTCGCTTAGCCTAACTATACTATTCTAATAACATCTTTGCTGCGAAATTTAATGATTTTGTTCATTAAGATGTACCTCTTAAAAAAAATCTAAGACACCTATGCAAATAGTGACTGATTTGAAAACAAAATTATCAACTTTGGCCATGAAATTTGAAAGGCATGTCTTAGCTTTACTGTAAAATATCCTCAAAAACTACTTATTTTTTGATTAAGTTAAGACATACTGTCCAAATTTCAAGACGAGAATTGATTAAAAAATCACCTGGTATTCAATGCCGTTCTTTTAATAAAAAGCTTTAACAGTGATTATAATTTTAACTGTACTTTTGCCCTTAACTTAAGACTTCTTGAAATTTAATTTCTCTTCATTAAATTTAGTATGTAATAAGTAAGCGAAGTTAAGAAATAAATTTATTTATTAATGTCATGCACTGTTACATAAGTCATTATAAGGAAAAATATATTTATTAAAAATATTGTCACTTTTCAATGTAAATATGTATTCAGACCTTAAAAAAGAAAATAAAAATGAAATTTAAAAAAAACAAACCCATGAGGTAGCTATAATAAAATGGACATAATTATGATATAGCCTTCGTACACTTGCTATAAAATTAGAACTTAGTATTATTTTCTTCTTACACTATATCTTCAAAATATTAAGTACTTATTACCCTAACAATACACACTCTAAAACTATGCACTACGAATATTATAACACAAAAGTGGAATAAAAAAGTATTACTAAAGTTTGAGTAATCGTTAAATTTTTACCTTTAATATAAATAAGTATCACCAATTTGAAAAGTAATAAAAAACTAATTATTCTTAACTTTTATGGCCATATATGTTTATCTATATTAATTTATAAATTGCTGCTACACTGTGTATTCCACGAAACAACCATTCAAAGACTAAAGATCTTAGCCAAGGTAAAAACAGTCATCGTAGTTAACTTAGTTATGAAATTCATCCATACAGAGTCTGCAAGACCATGACCCTTCAGGAGGTGTATTAAGTGGAGGAGAAAGACAATACATATGGTATCCCCTGTCGCAGTCATCACAAAATAACAGCTGATCCTAAAAACAAACGTGTATTACTTAATAGTAGTCAAAATAGTATAGGAAACTTACATCGTTGTCAGACATGCCGCACATTGAACAGCATTTGCACTCGATACACTGCCAACGATACTTTTTTACAGAAATACTCATATTTGCAGTGAACTGAAGACATGAAGGATGTCCTAAAACATACAATAAACATAGTTAAAGGCATTATAAATTTTTAAATAAATTGAAAATGTAATGTGGTAATAAAGGTACTTCCTAATTTGTTCTAAACTGACAAGGAGGAATATCCTCCTTCTTCAAAACTCCAAGAAAAAAATCTAAATGAGATGTTGCGAATTATTAAATTCGAGTATAATGGTTAAAAACATTTAAAAATTACTGAACACCAGTTAAAAATAATCGACCATGGTGTGAAAATGTTTTGGCATTTGCTTGTTAAAATAAGAAAATTTCTTTGCTGGGATTGCACGTGAAAAAAAATTGAACAATATTTGGTATAGGAGAATGGGATACTAAGTGCCGAAGAACAGTGACTTTCCAAGTTACGTAATTTTTCTTTCCAAGTAATTTCAATGCATTAAAGCACCTAAACATAAATGGTTTCAATGCATTAAAAGAATGAAAGACAATTCAGAAAAATATACATAAATTGAAGTGCACCAATCCTCAGCACTTAAAATGAATCACTACTATCGTGTTGGCATCATTTTATTGCACTATTTGACAATACACTTTTATGAATAATGCTTGGAAAATAACTGTTCTTACAACAACTTAGCAATATTATACAGAATATGCGCAATAATTTTGAATGATTTTTACGTAACACCGAAAGAAGAAATTAAATGAGTTTCTGTCCTCATATTGCACAGTGTTTTATAAAAATCACCCAGAATTAAACACACAAAATTAAATGTGCATACACTAACTTATTAATTTATATAATTCAAATATATTTAAACTCTCTATAATTAGTCGATATGTTAACTTAAAGCTAGTAATAATAAATAATAGAATTTGGTTGTGTAAATCAGATCGAGATAAATAAATAATAAAATGCCATTAATTTGGAAGACACTCCAATATATAACCTAACCTAACCATCCTAAAGATTACATTTTTGGTTATCCAGTCTATCTGGCAAGTTTAAAAAAGAATTTTGCCCTAATTATAACAACATTATTTTTTTAATTTCCTTAATCAAAAATCAACGAAAATTACCGATTCAAACTGTTTTGCTGCCAGAGGGCAATCTGTACAGTAGAATTAAAAGGTAAAAGTAATTAACGAAAGCTAAGCATTAAAACTAATTTGATTCTATTTATCTACTGTTACTTTATGGTGATTGATGTACCTCTAAGGAACTAACAAAATAATACTGGACATTCAAAAATCATATTAAAAAATAATTTACATTAGCCCCTAGCTAATTCATCAGTATTATAATCCTCTTTATAATCTACATTTAAAAATTTGATTTTTACAAATACATTTTGTACCTTTAACAGTTGGCAGTCCACTGAAAATATCACTTAATAAATTAGAGAAAAAATGTTTAAAAATGTCCAGTATTGGTCCTTGTTACATTTAACAATTCTATGTATACTTATTATTTAAATTCTTAAGAAAATTGCAACGATATTTTATACAGAATGTTGCATTTGCAAAACTGGCATCATAACAATATCAGGTGGGTGAATTTAATTTAGGTTTTATGACTTTGTCACTTCATTATTTGCTTCAATATAGTTCTTTAAACTAAAGTGGCACAAACGAGAAAGCATATTAAAGATACTTATTATTTCCCCACAACATACAACATTTATAATAATATAAAATAGATTACTTTTGATTTAATCTAATTTACGTACGCGCACATATTAAACGTTAATAACAATTAAATGAAATGCTGCAGATTCTCCTTTTTTTAAATTTATTTAGAATAAACTTATATCCCCACTTGCCACTTTAATTTTGATAAACTTGAACTCCAACTGCAATAAATCTATTGAATTACTATACCGGACGTTTACTGTATTATTTTAATATTGATACTTTAACGTCATTAACGAAGTAAATACCTAGTTAGTTATTATTAAAACAGCTAATTTTTTTTTAGATAAAATATATTACATAAAATGATGTGTCCCAAAGTTTGCCGACAAAACACCACCAATCAGGCAAAGGTTTCCAAACTTTAATAATAATTGGTTATCCATTTTTATTTTACACAGGACCTAGAAATACATACACAATGAAAGTAATTTATCGTCGTTATGTGAACAGTAATTGTTAAAATGTGGAAACTACAAGCCTTTGTTTAACTTTATAATTTTTTAAAAATATATTAAACATAATTATCACATATTGAAACTTGTAATTTTTTTGAAAGCTTAAAATGATTTATCCTTAAAGTCAAATAAGGAATAATTTAAACTATCCAAATATAAATAATTTACGACTGCTTTTATCATAGAGATAAAACAGAGTCACATACTTTAGTAATGCCAAATAAGGAAATTTATTTTAAGTTACTTCCTGATGATGCAAATATCAATAATTTTTATATCACTTATATTAAAGCGTCATATTCAAGTCTTGTTTGAAAAATTACTTTACTTATCAAAGTGTAAATTATATAAATTTGATTATTCGCTAATGAAATGTAAAAAAAATTAATTCTACAGAGATATACAATAAATTAAATGCCCTTATTAAAGTATAGAATATAACTTTCTTTTTTGAAGCAAGATATTAATTTTTAACAATTTATTAGTCCCATTTCTCTAATGTATGTTTTAATTATTTATAAGGCAATTAATATAAGTATTTCAGTATATACATTGAAACTGACGGTCCTTAATTTTCCAGCTTTAAAATGGCAAGTAGTAATATGTTAAATAATTAAAATATATTCGATATATCTAAAATTATAGCTAAATATAGACAATATGAATATTATAAAACATAAACATTATTGTGGTCCACCTGTATTTGAAGAAAAAAAAACAGGAGAAATTAGAAATTAGGAAACAAGTAAGGAAAAATTGAAGCTACAACAGCTAACATATTTATATAAGTTGCTCTAGTTCATAATACATTATGAGAACAGTTCTTACTTATAATCAATTCAAAAATCATTTAAGAACCATGTACACAGTAATTAAAAATTCTGATTATTAAACTTTCTTTTTTCGGCATTTTTTAACGAAACATTTTTCCTGAATTTTAATATCCTTACCTGATCTACCACAATCCGAACACGAAACAAGTTCTTCAGAGCCCCCAGTTTTTTTATTCTCTCGTGAATCACCCAAGCAAAAATCACAGTACGGACTGGGCATCGCTTTATCTTTTGGCATGTCACACGACGTAGAAGGTGAATCTATGGCTTTTTCGGGCACGAGGATGGGCATGGGAGGATCATCGACAGGTAACGGAGGTTGAGTTGGAAGATTTGGGGGTAACGTAGGGGGTGCTTGCGATGGTGGTATTGGAGGAAGAGGTTGCGGGTTTGCAGGTTGGCGACCACGTCTACCTGGTGTACCTGCAGAAATATGTCAAATCAGAAAGTAACTTCAATTAATGCTCAAATAGCAGCTAACAAAAAATACACACATGCTCTCTCACTCTGAAACTGTTGACATCTCTGAAATACTGATTTTTATTTCAAGAGTAGAAAAACCAGTAAAATGGAAAACAAATCGCTGTTAGATATATTTTAGGCATTACTAATTACATCACAAGAAAACAAACAGCAAATCTATAAATGCAAAATAATCTTAAATGAAATTATTAATTATTGCTGGAAATTAAGATGTTAAATGATAAATACTACAAAACTACGTGGGTATATCATTCTAACTACACATGCATATATATTTTATGTATCTGTGTATGTATATAACACTCAAAAGAAAGTAAAAAAGAAATAAGGCAGTACCGGCTGGATGGCTCAAGAAAGAAACGTAACTATCTTGATACACGTGTCCTGGGATGGGTGGCCCTTGACCAGGTGCAGGTACAGGGGGCATGGGTTCCCCCATCAAGTTATTCTGAATTAAACCCCCGCCACTAGGCGTTGGTCCGGCAGTCACACCCATATTTATTATGGGTGGACCCCCGGACATGCCTATCCCTATTTGAACAGATGAGGTGGGGGCATTGCTTTCACGCGAATTCTCATCGCTAGCGCCCTCTTTGTGTGAATGTCCATAGTGGTAAGTCAGCCCGGGACGCGTCTTGTATCGCGCGCCGCAAACTGAAATTTTCCAGAAAAATTCCGATTTTTTTTAGTGTACACGCTCAATCGCTTAGCAAATTAGGGACTAGAACCGATTTCAAAATTTCGAAGCACAGGAACGGTCTCCTGACAAAACGCTCTTTGTGACAAATTGGACAATAGCATGATTAAATGCGCCATCTGCGAGTTAGTCATAGAACTATGTATTAGTAGGAAGAGAACCAAAGCGCCAGTAACTGAACCCGAACCGAAACTTCAAACATTTAGTGCACAAATAAGCCCACAATTTTTTCTTAAAACACCTCAAAACCGATTAATATTTTGTTATTGTGTTTCAACACAAACTTCTGTAACCCGTAAAAATGTACAGCAACTCAGATCAAATTTCCTACCTGCCACACAAGGCGCGAGGGCTGCATTAAAATGTACATGAAAAAAAAAAAAAAAATGATGGTTACATGAAACCCCCAAATGAAGCAATTCGTCAGAACTTCATATTATAATGAATTAGTTCTAAATTCTGAACGAAAAAGAGTTAACAAAGCCACAATGTATATTTTTTTAACTGACTATTACACCTCTATTGTTTATTTCTTCTATGATAACTTTCAATGTATAAACCTTAAGAGATGTGGTTTATTCCTTAGACTGACAATAAAATAGAATAATAATAAATTATTTATATTCTATACCAACTCTTTTTTTAAAGAAACTTCTGCCATCTAATTTGGAAGGCATGTTCTAGCTTTATTGGAAAATAATCTCAAGAAATGTAATGACTTATTTTTCAATTAAGCTAAGTATTATATTGAACATTACATAATCATCGAACAGTTTTTTTTTATATATATAACTTCTGAAAAATAAAGATTGATTTTATAGGAAATAATTATTTTTTTAAATACACAACCATTTTACTTAATGTGAAATTTTATACAAACTCTTTCTTTGAGTTTTCCATTCACTACTCTAGAGCACTCTCAGAGGATTCTCCACTTGTTTTAACCTCAGGAAATGAAGGTACTCTGAGAGCCCTCTAAAGCAGTAAATCGAAAACGCCATTGAAATTATCACAAGAATATTTATTTAAATTATTCTTTGTTAATTATTAAACTTTCATTGATATATTTAACACTATTTTGTTTCCATTTTATGATTTTTCTATTTTACACTTAAAGAACAAAATGCATACAACTTCAGGGAAAACTGAAATTAAGATGTAAAGAAAGGTTGACATAAATAAAAGCAATAGTAATTATTTCGAACAAGTAAATGATTTTTACAATGTAAAACACGCATGTGTCTGCAGCCCCTCTGACATTTGTATGCCAACCCGGGGCATAGAATTGAATATTAAAAAAACATTAGAAGCAAACTAAATTGTGACGTTTTTGTGTAATGGTTCTACCAAAGTTACTTTCTCTATAATAAAATTGAAAATTTTAACGCATTTGTAATAATTAAATATGGAAAATATCTCTGGACCAACCACACCTGATGTAAAATGATTTCTTGATTTTCTAAAGAACTTGGTTAAATTTATATGAATCGTCATTTATAAACTTTTAGGTGCACTTGTAGATTAATAATTCACTGCATTAATTTTTATACTAAATTTCAAGTTGTAATAAAAAAAACTAAACTAATTAAACTATCCAAACAATTAATAAATTACACAGGGTACTTAAAAAATGGCGAAACAGCGCCATTTTGCACTCTGTAGACACCCTCTGAGCATGGAATTTTTTTTTAAATTATTTTTATAGTGGTTTTTGTACATATATTGAGATACTATTTATTGATTTTAAATAAAGATTATTGTTGAACTTCATTATAAAAATGCCTTTCACTGCAAAAGTTGCTGAAATAATAATCCTGAGACAGAATTTTTAATATTTTTCCCATGCTCAGAGTGTGTCCCTGAATAGTACAGAATGGCGCTGTTTCACCTTTTATTAAGCACCCTGTATACGTACATCAATAGAATGTTAATAGAGGTCATGTTCAACTAATTTTCATTAGTAAATTTATAAAATATTCCAAATATATTAAATAAATTTAGTGAATAAAAAATATCAGTTGCTTCATATTTTTATTTAAAAAAATGGAAGTTTCAAACAATAAAAAAAAAATTAGATATTTTATGACAGGTTTAGAACACAGATGCACCCACCTGCGCCAAGGGCATAATTTCTTATTATTTTGGGGGGAGAGGTATTGCCTTAATTTCTTGTCATAGCACATTATTTTTGACTTAAGTATTCTAATATATCATATTGTATTTAATGACACTTAAATGATGGCAAGTTCTCACTTACGATGTCCTCTCACTAATAACGATACACTCTTGTACTTAAAGTAAGAATTAACCATTTTACTATATTTTCAACTCAATTCATTTTTAAATTGTATAAAATTGTTTCTTTCATTAGAGCTCTTCCACCTACATTTCTTTAAATATATAAGTCCTTTCATAACAATACTTGCAAAGTTAAAAATATTCGAGTACACAAAGGGACCGTAAATAAAAAACAGCAAATTTACTTTCAGGAAAAAATGTGTTATAAAAGAACTTATTTGATTTTTTTGTTTACCCTAACTCATAAAACTCTGTAATTTACCAAGTTTCAATGTTACACACCACATTCACCCTGATCACACGTTACAGAATTCATTGGACTACCTAATATTCATAAAACACTCATTGAGCAAATTCTCTTTTACACTGAATAACACACAACATTCATTTTTATCAACTTGAGCATGATACTAGTTTTTCTCTTTAATTGTTTAAGTCATATTTAAGAGAAGAGTTGAACATTTCAGACAATTAAATGAACTGAAATCAAATCTTTGGAAAAAATTGGAAGACTTTTAATTTGTGAAGTAGCCAAATGTCGCCAGGAAGATGGGCAAACATGCCAAAATTATCACATGCTGCGGCAGAGAGAGAGAATAAGAATAAAACGTTGAAGTTACTTGAGTAACACTTAAAAGTAAATAGTACGTTATGTTTATCAAGAAGAAATAATTAAGATTTCTAAATGTGTTAGATTCATAACAGAAGAATACTTAAAATTTGAACTGTATATTGTGAGCAATATAATATATATATTTTAATCTGAAATTGAAATATGTACGTTAATACACATTCAACTTATTAGTATTGAGTACTACCAAACTTATTTTCATTAAACTTGAAAACCCAAGGATAAAATTTATTTATTAAATGGTTATCTGATTGAGTAATTCTCACACAAATATATTTGGGCTTGCTGACTAATAAAAAAAAAAAACCTCTACTTTATACTAATATTTAGTCGAAATATGGTTTACTTATGATAAGAAAGTTATCAATTCATGTGTCTTCGTGCACTTCCACACTCGACCATGTATTAAAATGAAGTATTAAGTGTTTATCATCTAAAATATTGAGGAATATAACACTATGTGAACCAATGTGATGAAAAAGTGAAAAAGCTGCATTAAGTTTTGCTTGAAAAGAGTAGAAAATTATTTTTGTTTTTACGAATTATACATTGATTAGCAGTTGTTAAATTAAAGACATTCTAGACAAGGTTACAGAAGTTTGTTATTAAACGCAATCTTCAAACTCTTTCGGTTCGAGTCCCTGCCTAAATAATAAGAAGAAAAAGCTATACTAAGCATCAAGCGTTAACACCATTATCACTATAGAATCTACTTATCTTGTACAATCTTAACAATATTCGCAATATCATGCTCAAGCACAGTATTATTATCACTTTTTAATAACAGAATAAAACAGCATACTCTGAAATATATGAAATCGACCTAAAAGATGTTTTATGGTGTTTCACATATTTCGAAAATGTGTATATTTATTGTACAATTTCATTTTTTTTTAGGTACGGAAATGAAAATGTTATTGTTTTAATTTGTGTAACCAGAGTTTAACTTACGTTCGCAGGCAAATGGTTTATCTGGATCCCCAGGAGTCGGGTCAAAATTATGAGTTGACAATTTTTTTCTACCACGGCCACCTCCTTTTCTTCTACCGGGAGTACTTGGTGAATCAGTACAACTACGACCCTAGTAAAAATAATTTTACCTCACATGATACATTTATTAAGCTGAATTCACTCACTCTACCACTTCCTTTTCTTCTTTTGCTTCTCTTACTATACGATTCTTCATAATCTAGATCGGAATCGGGATCTGGTTCATCATACACATCCATATCTATCATATCTTGCTCATCATAAAACCATTCCTAAATATTAGTGAATTGCACGTGAAAATTAAAATCGAAAAATGTACTCCTACCTTAGATACTTCATCCTTTAATAACTGACTGTCTTTGCTATCCGTATCTTGCAAAACTGGGTTTTCAGATTGAGAAAGACTGTGAATATCTCCTTCCGTTTCCAATAAGCTATCGGCTGCCCGGGCGAAAGCTCGAGAATTCATAATCAAGTATTGTCTGCGCCTCTTGCGCCACCTAGGCCTCGGATAAGTGTAAATCTGGCCTTGCATCAAGCCAGGCATTCGCTGACGTTTATTCATGAACAATGATGAATGATTCTGGGCAACGCCCGTCTGGCTGTCGAGGAAAGGTAAGCGAAGACGTCTTTCGATGCATAGCCTTGTGTTGTAATTCGCCGAGCTTTCCACAGCTTCCTTATACATAGCATCGCTCATGAAACTGTTATAAAGACAAATGTAATAATTACTATACTTGTTTGTATGAATAACTAAATATGTTAGGTGTTTTCCAATTGCCCATATGCACTACCAGCATTGCTCTCAGCTGTTCTAAGTGCAATTGGAACACATTGGAGCAGCTGTGGAGTAGTTCTAAGTTAATCATATATGCATTTAGGTGCCTTCCAATTACACATATGAACTTGGAGCTGCACCAATGTGATCCAGTTGCACTTAGAGCAGCTTCAAGTAGTATGTATATGTAATTGTGCAATTGGAAAGAGTTTATGTCAAATAACTCTAGCTGCTTTCCATTTGAAGTTGTGATGCCCTGAGGTATAAGGCCTAGAGCAGTTTAAGAGTTACTCGTTCAATGGAATGTTGGCTATTCTTTACAAAATACCTGGAGCTGCTCTGTTCTAAACACAATTGGAACACATTGGAGCAGCTGTGGAGTAGTTCTGAGTTAATCACATATGCAATTAGGTGTTTTCCAATTACACATCTGAGCTACACAGAACTGTTCCAATGTGTCCCAATTGCACTTAGAACAGTTCAGAGCAGCTTCAAGTAGTGCATTTGTGCAATTGTAAAGAGCTTATTGCAAATAAGCTGCTTTCCATTTAAAATTGCGATGCCCAGGGGTATAAGGTCGAGAGCAGCTTAGAGTTACTTGTTCAATGGAATGCTGGCTATTTCCTACGAAAGTGAGCACGGAGCTTAAAGTCTCTGAATAGTTCGGAACTGCTCCATTATGTCAAAGGAAAGTGTATTTCTGAGCTACAACTTCCAATGGAAAGTAATATGATAACAATGCGATCTTTTAAATCCTAATTTCCTTTGCACGTGCTTAAACTGCAGGATTATCCTGCAACCTTGAAAACCATTTAGAAGAATCGAAGAAATTACGAGAGGATAAAACGAAAACGATATTGATTTTTGTTGCTAAAAGAAAGCTAATCTCAAACTTCCATGAATAAAATCCGGTAGGGTATTTATTACCCTTACTCATTTTACGAACTAATTTAATCGTTAATTTAAATTTTTGCTTAAACAAGGCGACATACCTTTCGATTTTTTCCAAATTTGCTTGATTAACATAATGCAACACAGAACTCGCCATTTTCTCTTTGACGTATAAAAAAAAATCGAACCAATGCAGACGTTACCGACCAATGAGAGCTGCAAATCGATAAGTTCGTTATGCCCGGTTCCGTCAGAGGCGCTGTGGTATATTTTTATTTTCATATTTATTACAAATTTTAAATAAAAATTTTTAATTATGTGAATAGATATGTGATATAAAAGCATTAACTTACATTATTTAATTGCTATTATGATTATTTTCTTTCACAATAACCAAACGACTAACAACCTTCTAATGAAGAGAAATTCCCTATTACTTGCCAATAACAGAAGTTATCAAACTATCAATCAACTAAATTTCGAATTATGTTTTTAAAGATACGGTAAATTGTTTTACGATATTAATTTAATTGCCCCCTAACCTGTTCAGAGGAAGTAGCAAAATTATGTATTAGTTCATTTGTCTTTAGAACGTTTGTACCAATCGCTCTAATTAATGCCTTCTATTTATTTTAAAACCCAATTTGTATTCATTTGTTAATTTAATACGTCGATATTTTAATAAATGTGACACGTTTGTAATCGATTGTAGACAGACAAAATTTTTGGAAGTTTCGGAAATCACTTTATCCAGTATAGAAGTTCGGAGCGCGCGCTGACGGTATCAATACTTTCTTCTTGTTGGGGAAACGTGATGGAAGGCAGACTCTCGTAAGCGACAAATAATGACAATGATATCGCCAAAAACGGCCCTCGGAATAGCGGCGGGAGTGTGTGGAACGTTATTCCTCGGTTATTGTATATATTTTGATCAAAAGAGACACAAAGATCCACTGTTCAAACAGAAGCTCAAAGAAAGTAAGTATAGCAACCATGACACTATACCCATGTGAAATATTATGTAAACACGAAACCCTGTTACATAGGACGCCGTGCTAAAAAGGCAGCTGCTACGTCAAGTAGACGTGCACCAGCGAATTTCCCGAATATGAAAGATCACGAAGCCGTACAGAGATTTTTCTTACAAGAAGTACAATTAGGTGAAGAATTGTTAGCGGCAGGCGATCTTGAAAACGGAGTCGACCATTTAGGAAATGCGGTAGCAGTCTGCGGACAACCGAATGATCTGTTGCAGGTACTGCAGCAAACGTTACAACCGCAAGTGTTTCACTTACTTATTCAAAGATTACCTACCATTGCGCCACGTGTTGTGGCGCATGAAAAGCAAATGCAAGAAGATGATGTAGAATAGCACATTTTTTCGCATTGGAAGGCAATTTGTTAGATCGTTCCATCGCAGTACAATTAATTTTGTTACTATGTGAAATATAAACAGCAATATATTACTTATTACTTCTTTAATTAAAAAAAAAAAAACCATCCACTAAACATCCAACTTTAATAAGTGCTCATTTATATGAAATCATAAGAACTTTCTTGCATTAAATTAACAACATTCATATGAAGAATCTGCTAATTAATTTATAATTGTTTTTTTTTTAATTAATTGGCATTTCTTTATGAGAAACTCTATTATGTTACGACATGAACAATTTATGATGCAGAGAAATTTTTAATCAGAAACAATTTAACATTTATCATATAAATTCTTGAAATGTGAAATTATAAGAAATATATTAATAATGATAAGATAAAGTTGTGCTGCTCTAATTGCGCAATAAATAGTTATGCAGTGATTTGCTTATCTTTGATGGAGAGTAAAATTTTTCATCTAATTTTTGTTAGAACCCTTTTAATTCTATAGAAATTTCTGCTTTTAATGCTCAATCTATTAAAAATGTAATTGCAGAACTGTAACAAGTCAAAATATAAATTTACACATTCTGAATTAACTTTCTGTATTTTTTTTGTAGATTTCAACATGTACAATATTATTCAGAAATACTCCCAACTTTCATAATTTAAATTTTAACTCACCTCGGTCTTCATTAAATGAATTAACTTTATGAAATTAATACAATCTGTTAAAATGTTCTTTTGTAAAAGACTAAGCTACTCTCAAAGTAACTTTGTTTATTTACCTTCTTTTGCAGAACTTAAAAATTGAATAAAAACAAATACACTCACTGGCACAAAAAGCGACTCACTTTGAGGTTTGTGTAATTCATTGCGACAATAAATTTTTTCATATAATTTTCAACTGATAATTGTTATTTATAATTTTCTTGGTTGATGTACATCAAATAAGGCCAAAAATAAATAAAATAAACAAGATTTTAATAAAAGTAATAAAAACTTCAAAATTGATGACATTGTAACTTAAAGAAAAATGTAAAATCTTCCTAATTAATTAATATCGAGTATTGCCTCCGCGAGCCTGTTTTACAGTCTGCATACATTGTGGCATCAACTCCACCAAGTGCCTAATCGCTAAATTGTCAAGTTGATCCCATTCTTGCTGAAGCGGCATTGATAATTCTTTTAGGGTAGCTGGGGCGGGGACGCGAGCTCAAATATTCCTTCCTAATATGCCCCAGACATGTTCGATGGGATTCATGTCGGGACTTCTCAGGGGCCACTGCATTCGGTTAACACCAACAGCGTCAAGAAATTCATTAACAACTCTGGCGACATGTGGCCGTGCATTATTGTGCATCAACATAAAATTGTCGCCAATAAAAGGGGCAAAGGGTATCACATGATTTTGAAGAACACTTTCAAAGTACCTCTGAGCATTAATAACTCCCCTAATTATTACAATAAGGTCTGCACGTGCGTTCGCAGAAATACCGCCCCACACCATAATCGAACCTCCGTTTAAAGATAGACTGGAAACAATATTACATTGAGAATACCGTTCGCCGGTTCTTCTCCACACTCTTCCACGACCATCTGGCGCTCGTAGGCAGAAGCGAGGCTCATCAGTGAAGAGTACTTGACTCCACTGCCCCATTTTCCAGTGAACATGTTCACGAGCAAATGCAAGTCTGCTTACTCTATGGTGTGTGTTAAGCTCTGGGCCATGTGCAGGTCTTCTTGCCATTAAATTAGCTTCATTAAAGCGTCTTCTGATCGTTCTGTCACTTATATGCACATCTCGAACCTCTGCAAGGCGATTTCTGACTTGAACAGCAGTCAAATTCCTGTTGCGAAGAATCGTTAGGGTAAGAAAATGATCATCTCTAACGCTTGTACATCTTTGACGACCTGTTCCAGGGCGTCGATTGTAAAATTCAGTTTCCAAGAATCGCCTCCACGTTCTGGAGACACATGATTGAGAAGTTCCAAGAACTTGTACAACGTTACGTTGAGACCAACCATCCTGAATCAAAGCAATTACTCTTGCTGCATCCACTGCATTAAGAGCCATGAAAACTATTTATTAATGACAAAATGTAAACAAATTATTAAATTAAGTCTTTAGGAAACATTTGGAAAACAACTGCAACACAATGGCGTAGACACTTTCAATAATTTATTTAAACAAGAGAATTTAGTTACCATGATGATTATGGCTCTCCCGATTATTGAAAATGTCCTATTCACCGATGAACAGAAAAAAAAATGAACAAAAAGTATCCTCAGATAATTTATTTAAAAAAATAATAGTGAGTCGCTTTTTGTGCTGGTGAGTGTAGATAGTGTCATACCTTTAGAAGTACAAAACTAATGTTTTTTTTAATTTAATTAGCTTTATTTTTAATATTCTTTTACCAAGCTAATAGAAAGTATCCATTTATTTACTTAAATAAATATTAAATTACGTTTTTCTGTCATTTTACATGTTGAATTTTTTTAAGTAAAAAATATAATCAGCTACTAACAAATAAGAAATATATAAAAACAGTAAATTCATTAAACTGCAAATAGAAAGTCTTTGCAGTATATATTTTTTATAAAAAAAATTGGAATACTCTTATTGCATATACATTTGATAATTGCATTTGCAAATGCTGGAAGGTTTTTGAATCTCAGACGCAGTAATAAAGTTAACAATCATTTCAGGCATAGCAATTGATTAACTCAGCCAGGTTTTTAAACATTAAAACACCAACTTTTAGCTATCGTTATGTAGAATTTGAAAACACTGACAATGGAATTTTATTTTTGTAAACGTCAATCTAAAAATATAATTTCTAATTCTGCTTCTGAAATTCAAATTGACACATAACAATACAAAGGCAAGTTTAAATTTAAAAAATGCCATAAAATTATATAAACATCGTTCACACAGCTCTGGTTCCCAATTTTTTAAGAACATTTAAACCTTGCTCTTCATATTCCTGTTTTGACATCCAAAACGTATCCTTGTCTTTCATAACTTCTGCCAACACCGCACCTCCAATGAAGACCATGTCTTTGCGTCTGGGTGGATCTTCAATGCGAATTTTAAATTTATTTAATTTATCCACGTCGTTCTTTAGGACACGTTCAAGATAGAGTTGTTTTATTTCTCTTTCTAATCGTGATGGCAATCCAGGATACATAGTCGAGCCCCCAGATAATACTATGTGTTTGTAAAGTTCTGAGCGCATATCAATGTGTGCAGCCTGGAAGGATAATATGATGCAGAAGTACTAGGTGTGAATGAAAACTTTACAGACCTGAATAGTTGAGAAAACAAGTTCTGCAATGCCTTGCCCTTCAACGTTTATCAGATGTGGTTGGAACAGAGCTTCGGGTGCTTCAAATCTCTCACCACCTACTTTGATGACCCTTCCATCAGGGAGGATGTAAGGTTCTACAAGAACGGTCGTTTCTAATGCTAGTCTTTGTTCTGTTTCTATATCATAGCCTATGTAACACAGCTTTTCCTTCATCATTCTTACCTGAAAACCATAAACTGTATGAAAGTATTAACTGATTGAATGCACTTACTGTTTCGAAATCAGCAGAATGATTGAAAGCGTAACCCCTGAGCAGTAATAATTTAATTAGATAACGTGTAATGTCTCTTCCTGCAATATCTAAACGTCTTGTCAAATGAGGTAAAGAAAATTCTTCATAGACAGGGCAAATGTGTGTAACGCCGTCGCCTGAATCCACAACAACTCCAGATAGCAAACCCTACATTAGGTTTTTAATTAACATTTTCAAGTGAAATTTGAATAAAAAATCATACTTGTGCATATAACGTCAGTACGGCTTGAATAGCTATGTAAGTACCTGCAAAACCATATTTTTCAAACATGACTTCTATCATTTTCTCTCTGTTCTTTATTGGATTCATGGGTGGTTCTGTTAATAATATCTGAAACAATTAACAAATTTGAATTTCTCAGAGATTTGAAGCATTCCAAATTACCTTTGTTTCTTTGGGATCAAGGTTCATTTTCTTTGGTCCAAAAGTGTAGTCCCACACGTGACACATGTCTTCCCAATTACGAACAACTCCATTCTCCATGGGATAATTCAATTCCAAAAGTGATCTCAAGGCAGATGCCTCATCACCTACCATTAAATCCTTTAAAACAAGTTCATTAAACATCGAAACCTGCATGGCCGTGCCATTTTTGTGAATCAAATATATCGAGGTAATGCAAGCCTTAGTTTTACTTACAGGAAGAGTACTTGTTACTCCCTTAAGCATGAAAAATATAATGAATTGTCGTTAAATAACAAGTTTAAAGAATTTTGTTTTTGCTGAAATAACTTTTCGTTTTAAATATTTGTCAGGTGACTATACTTCATCATAAAAGTTAAATATTATTTCTTTTTTTCTTGTTTGATTACTAAAGAAGCAATTTGGTTTTAAAATATTTTAATAAATTCTGGATAAAATTTAAAGAACTTAAAGTAGGCCACCAGCCTTACGTTGTGACAGTAAATTTATTATAACATTGATTTGTAGATTGTATCATAAGACTATATTGGCTTATGATATAATATTTATCTGTAAGTAGTTTCACTTGCAGGTCTGTGTTATAATAACTTTTACTGATGTAACATAGATCTGGTTACACAGAATTAAAATCGTTGCTTTAAGGTAGCTTTAAATACATTACTTATCTTATAATTTTGAACAAATAGAAGAGGTATAACAGATATCTACCTGATTAATGATACATACTTAAACAAATTTGTGCCATGCTTAAATTTTTATTAAATACAAGTGATTATAAATACATTCAAATACTATAACGTAGAAAAAACGTTTTTCAAGCAAATGAAATACAAATACATGCAGGACATTTATAACTCTAAAAAAATTAATGTCATGCTATGAAATTTACATATGTATATACCATGTGTAAGTCAGCATCTGACATAGCAGTCTGCACAATAGTCAAGACAAAGAAAAAAGACATTGAAGCATGGTAAAGATAAAGATCATAACAATCAGCTGTGGGAATACATGACTACGTATACACGAGAGATAACTGCAGTAGTTATAACTAACGACTGATTAAGTATGTATATACTGGTTCCTACTACCGTAGTTATTAAAACGCCGCAGTTATCTACTACACTTCAGTCAGCCGTAGTAAGTTATAACTTCAACTTTGTAATGTATACGGTTAATTTTTGACGTTACCAACAAACGAAAGAAAAAATACACTAAAGTAAACATACACGAAGTCAATAGGGAATCTTGTAAAAATAACACGGAATGTTGCACATGTTTCTATCTTCACTCTGCAGTTATTACTACGGTTGGAGAGAGAAATTTATGTTTGAAATGTGTATATGCATTGGTTACTATCCTAGTTCTATAACTATGGTAGTCGTTTAACATGTATACGTACTCTATGATGCCCCTATGGTAGTCTTTGTCATTAATTCACTTAACACACTATACAAGGGGCCTCGTTCCAAAGTGTACAATCTCTAGTCTCATTTTTAATTTCTCAGGATGCAGAACATATAATTTAAATAACAAGTATTCTTTCTTAATTTTTTTAATTTTAACATATTTTATATGTTGTTAAGAGATAATGTGTCAGTTTTTTTATTTAATAAATTAATGATAAAGAAGGTATTACAAAAAAAGGAAGGGAGCTGCACATGAAAGTAACAAATGGAGATTGCTCACATTGGAACCAGGTCCATCATATGTTCTCTCTCTTACCAATTACATGGATTGCTGTGTATCAAAAATCAGTTTACAGATAGTATATATAAAGGTAAAAACCATAAGAAAAGAAAAATATTCAACTACTGACTCATTAGTTTTTTAATTTTACCTCTTCAGAAAAGAATGAATATCACGTACATATGCTCAAATGATTTCATGAGCCATGTTTTACACTATGAAAATTATACTAGTAAGAATTTTAAAACTAACAGAGTGACTTCCTGGGTTTGTAAAATTCCTTAAATGATTCACTTTTAATGTGGATGATCACATAAAAAGTGATGAATACTTTCTAACACTCATGCACATGAAGTGAATATCATTTAAATCAAACTGAAAGCTCATCAGAATTAAAAGGATTGCAGCACACAAATAAGCACACCAAACGGCATAACAATAAAAAAAATTAGTAATAAATCAAATAATAAATAAAAACATTAAAATTTGCACAAAATCTTACAAACGCCCCTTACATCAACATGGTATCCCTAAAACGAGCAGCAATTTAAATAAATGTACATACTTCCACTTGTTAAGTGAATATCCATAAAAGAATGGAATAATAAAGAGAAGCATTACATACCTTAACTTCTATGTCTCCTATTTTATTCACAGCTCTTATTATCGGTCTGCCGACCATCGATGGAAATATATGAGCAGGAAAATTGCTTCCGGCATATCCGCACTTGACAAACTTTAAAGAAAAGGTTAGGTCAATGAAAAGTAAACGAATTTGAAAGGACTTACTCCAGTGCCATTGTCACAGACAATTACTTTTCTACCTTGATTATCCATTTTTATTTAACTAATTAAACATTAATAAAAGGAACTGATTCAACGTTTACCACACCTAAAATGATAAACAGTTACCAACCAAGTAGACAAATTGTCAAACGTCAGTTAATTACTAAATCTTACAATAGATGGCGAAACTTGAGTTGAATTTGCGAGCATGGTAAATAGATTTTAGTCCACAACAGTAATCCATTAATTAATTAATTGATGTACTGTCTAAGTATTATGTAATTGCACGTCGTTTTCGTAGGTGTTTCATTTATCACCCGGAAAAAAAGATTGGTTTCTTCTTTTTCTATTATTGGCAGTGGTGGCGCTGCGCATGCGCGCGAAAATTTTGAATTTAAATTTAAGACTATTTATTTAGGTACCGTAGTTAAATTTCAATAATTTTAACTTACGTATTAAATAAAACAAATCAATTTTATCATTTATTAAAAAAAGTATATAAAATCTATTTAAAAAAGATACATTGTCATGGGTTATAGAAAATAATTAACACAAAATTAAGTAATTAAACACGTATCTACAAAAAACTAATCTACTTCAAGCTTTCTAAAGTTGCCTGTTATGCCATATAAAACATCATCTTCACTTCCGCAAGTGTTTGCCGTCGTTCTCTTTAAAGCCGAGACCGCACCTTCTCGTGCTTTGGCGCTAAACAATTCCTCTCTAACTTCCATTTTGTCGTGAGATATTAAAGTTTTGTGAGCCTTTTTGAGTTCCTCACTCCAAAGAGCTTAAATCAATTAAATGTCAATTATTCTCTCAAGTCTTTCACTTAATGCCTACCAGTCATTTCAGCCATCGGCATTTCTCCTCCGTATTCTTTAGGCAAGACGTCTTTTTCTATCAGGCCGGAATCCAAAGCGTGCTGTAAACTTGTATAAAAATTAAATCGCTTTCTTATCTTCTCAGAAATCAAAGAAAGACCAAAATCGACTGCAAATTTCATAGAAGGATGCACGTTAATAACATGGACTTCTTTATGTCTCATAGGTAGAGTTCTCTATAAATTAACGATTTAATAATTTGTTGGAAAAATCAATTTAATGTTTTATCACCTCTCCATTTTTAACTATGCGAACCGCTTCTTTTATGGTGAACAAAGTTAAGTAGGGAAATCCCACGCCCTTTCCATCAACGAAGTGAACATATCCACGTACTTGATTTTCTTCATCTTCCATTAGTGTCTCGTAGACGATGCCGTGAATGCGGCACATGTCGGCGTTTGTGAATTTATCAAGATCAAAAACACCTTAGAAAAACATGTGTAAATAAAAAATTCTTTAAATCGCAATTTCGATTAGGTACAGACCTGGCCTCGCAATAATTACTCGCCGTCCTTTGGAATCACGTTTCGGGCAAGTAAATAAGTACCCCAAATTCGTGAGGTCCTCCATCATAGGTATTGTGATGTCCAAGTTGTTAAAAGCAATACCAAAAGTCTGCCTGAGTAATACGTAGCGTTCGAGTGCTTCCTGTGCTTGCACGACGCTGAATTTTTTAAATCTCAGAAACCTCAGCAGAAAACGAGCATCTGAAACAATATCCATAGCGATTTTTTTTTGAAGATCGATTTTTGAAAAGTTACAGCTTTTGAAGTTAGATATAACATTTACAAATATAATACAAAACCTAAACGAGTGTTCAGAATTTTAGGGTTCTGAATAATCCATTCCCGAAGTGATGTTAAAGCTTGCTCTCTTGATTTATTGTCTTCTCGGAGTTCTCTTTTAGCCAGGTCCTGGACTTCTTTGGAAAGAGAACAGATGTAATCATCTGCTTGGGTTATCCATTTAGTAACGGACATTCTATCAAAAAATAAATTTATAAATTTGTAAATGAGAAATGTTATACTAAGCACCTTTGAAACCAAGTTTTATGTTTTGATTTAATAATTACAGAAAATAATAAGTAATAAAAGAAATGGTGAATAATTATTAGAAATTGTACTTGCTTCAAAAAAGTCTCTTATTTATCACAGTTGATTCTGAAGAAAATATTGTTTTGTGAAGTTCTTTATAGAAATGATCTTTTGAGGCGCTTGCAAGCAATCTTTACCTTAGTTCTAAAAAGGAAGTTACCGTGTTTTGTGGAGAAAGTCAATTGTGTAATATAATGTAACTTGTTACACAATCACTACAAACAAAAATATTGATCAACAGATGATGGGGCCTAATTCCAAAGTGAGCAATCTCCATGTGTTACTTTCACGTGCAGCTCCATTCCTTTGTTGTAGTAGTTTCTTAATCTCTAATTTCTTTAAGTAAAAAACTGACACGTTAAAAAAAAATAAGAAAAAATGTTTTCTGTTTCCTGAGGAATTAAAAATGATACTGGAGATTGCACACTTGGAACTAGGCCCCTCAGATTCTCTTTGCGTGATGAGAAATGCCGATTATTAAATAATAAACAGGATTTAAGTAGGCCAACTGCACTGTCTTACTTTTTCAAAAATTATCCTTTAAAATTTTTTGTTCATAATATCGCTTATACTAAACTAATAAATTATTTAAATGTCTTTTGAAGTAAAATTTAAATTATTAAATTCTCTAACAACTTGTATAAAATCAACTATGTCATTGCTTAATTGTTTCAAATTTTGTATTTTTTGAAGTTCTAAAATGAAACCAAACTCCGCTCACACAAATTTTGGTTGAAACACAATTTAAGTGGCGCACAATAAAAAAAAATCATAAAATCTCAATACTGCCATTTAAGACGAGATATAATTTAAAAACATACCTGAACTTCTTCCTAAAAATCACTGTATCACTTTACCACAGGAGATCGTCCTTAGCACTGATCTATTCAAAATTTACCCACTTACTTTAAAGGAGTAAACAAAACGTAACTTGAGCGTCTCCCCACTCAAGAGACTTCTTAAAGTAACTTGCTTCACGATGCTTTCTTTTCTCGATACTGATCGGAAGGAGATACTGATTCTACCTTTTAATACCTTCTTGCATGTGGGTGCCTTGTAGGATAAGTGCACAATAGCGTAAAGCTGGATTAATTTCCTAGTTTCGAGAAAATAATTTCTTCCATGACGTAATATTAAATCTAACGTATTTCCGCTTTATGTACATACGTAAGTAATTAAGGTTTGATCATGATCACTGATCTGGAGCTGATAATTTGCAAGTCATTAATAAAGATAATGCTACTTCCTTGCAGTGTCAATTTAAAAGAATTCACTTTATTTATATAAGTAAAAACTATGAAGTAAATACCGTACCTACAATAGTTTCATGTACTTCAATTTTTTAACACTAGAAGAATAAGAAAGATTTCGTTTATTGTAAAAGCGAAAGCAAGTGAAATTGGAGATAGTATTTCCGGTGCCGTAGGTACTTTAACTATAACTAGGACAGTTAATAAACATGTATTTTGTGTTAGAATATTTATATGCATTGTAAGTGTAAAGGTATTGAACGCAGTTCAATGTTAAAATCCTTAATTAATAAACGGACTAATCATATTTTGATTGTTTGTTAATGCCCCTCGTCTGACAACTTTCGTTTTGTTTTCCAAAAGTTTGTAGTAGCTAATGATTTCCAAAAAAAATGTCCTATGTTAATACTGATTGCTAGGTTTTGCAAGTTACTATTAACTTCGTTACAGATAGAAATTTAGTGTAAACAAAATAAATTTCCGAGCGTTTTAAATAATTTAAAATGTAAATTTAAATGCTGTCCTTAATATAATAATGGCAAGCGGCATCCATCGTCGGTGACTTACTCATCGTATTATGTAATAACTTTCTCTGAACCACATCAACTCGGAACGCAGGATCCGAGAGAGAGGAATTATGTAATATATTATGTAACGTTTAGTATATAGTTGCCCAGGAAGTTCGAACGAAAGTGTTACACGTCACCGATTTTGTGGGATTTTATTATAGTCGACATACTTTTGATTTGTTTACCAAGTCTTAAGACAAATGCGCTTCTTTTGCCAAGTTTGAACAATTGCATAAAATTTATTTATATTCTTTCAAAAGAAGGGAAAGAAAATATCAATCTGGAACTGAGACCCATACAACATTGCTTATTGATAAAAACTTAAATGATTAGATTGACAATATGACAATTACAATTTATTGTTAATTAATTATTTTCATTTTGTTTTCTTGCGAACTAAAAATATGCAATTTATCAACAAAATAAAATGCAAAAATTGCCAACAATATTTTATTCTTGTGTTAACCAAATACATATTTTACATAAAATAAAATCACACGACATAGACCAATAAAAAAGAGCATTATTTGCATTCTTCATGATACGGATCCAAACTTCTAAGATCTCTCCACGTTGGTGGTAAATTACTTTGAAGATGATTGGCGCATTTTTTACATGGACTGCTGAATAGAGTGATATAACTATGTAACCAGTGCTAAAATGATTACAACAATAAGTTTTTGCAACAGCAATTTGTGACTAGTTCAGAACCATCAAAAAGAGTTGCCCACTGAAGTAATGACCGATTTTAACAGGACCATCGAAGATACAACTTTGTTGAGAGAATATTTAACTGTTTATCTTTATTGCGCACTGGTAGTAGATCAGGGAACTATCTTATCAGCGCCATTTAAGCATAGGGGCCTCATTAGTTTTAGTCATAATGTTAGTTTGCTATGCTTAATAAACATTATTATTATTAATTTTCTTGATGGTTTCCAACTAGTCAGAAACTGCAGATTGAACACACCTAAAATATTCACGAAAATAGAATTAATATATGTACCATAAATGATCTGACGGCGAGTTCTGGCATCGTTGGAGCATAAAAATGACACATTGCAGCGTGACTATTCTCCGTCACCTTGCGAAACACTTTGTATCGTGATTCAGTCCATAAATCATTGGATTCGGAATGTGCCTTCACCACAACCCACTCGATCATTAACCCTTTAAATGCGATAATTGCCTTCAAAACTCTTCCAAGAGACACCTACAATTTATTTGCCCCAAATAATTCCATTTCAAAATTAAACATCTCAAAACCTACTTGAATTACAGGATTTGGCACAAATGGACGTGACGCAGTAATATTCATATCAGTAAATAATCTGTCGATGGCCAATATATGATTTTCAATTACACTAAATAAAGAGAAAGAGATTGGAGATTATTTAATTTTATTTGAGGGTGCTGGACTTACTCTGGCGGAACATTGTGATTACTGGTCTGAGTTTTACGGCGCTTTGTGGTGCTGAAGGTTTTGTAAGTCTTGCTAATGGCGTTAACTTGTAATATATTTCCAGCGATTGCACTGTAATCTCTGATCTGCAAATTAATTGTGTGATACCGGCAGAGGTTGTTTCATCATTTGAATCTCTACCTTGTCAGTCCATCTATAACTATTAACCAATTGTCCGTACAAGGCTTGTCTTTCTTGAGTGGTTTCTTGGCTTAGATATGTTGAATTTCCTAAACTAAATGGTCCTGGTGGTGGAGTTAAATTACTAACAGCGTTCTCGACATCCCTGTTGAAAAAATAAAATGTATGAATTTGGTATCAGTGTATCAATCAATTGACTACTATTTGAGCATGTATTAAAAGAAAACAGTGACTCAATTAAATTCAGTAAGAGTATTTATTTTATTAATTTTTTATTCAATGTGCAGCAACTTGCAAAGTTTAAGATTTAATTTGTGAAAGAATTTTTGATGACATTTGGCAAATGTTAAGTGTATTTAATTATTTGCTTTTGTAAGTGTACAAGTAGTGGCTTTTGCAATCTGATGTACAAATCATTTGTTAAATTATATAATGAGCTGTTCTTGCTTATGTATCAGGTGAGATATGGTATGGTGAAATACACAGCTTCAACATCGATTTTATTGTTCTGCTTTATTTGTTCTTAAAAATAAATATAGACCTTGAAACATACGAATTTGATGTCGATTTTGTATCAAACAGATAATATAATTTTATAATTTTATTAATGAAAGACATACATACACTAGTGTAAAATTTTTCTTGTTATTAATCATAATTAATATTAAGTAATAAAACAGAAAAAATGTTTGGAAATATGAACATTATTTTAGATGTAAGATCGGCAAAGGTGCAGCAAAAATTTGGTGTCACTATGGTTGCCATAAACAGACATGTGAATTTAAATGGGTGTTTGCTTTTTTTAATTTTGGATTTTTTAAATTATTTGCAAGTTTACCATGTTTTTTGGCATGCATGCCTCAACTTACTTCTTCATCAAAATTTTATTTAAGAAACTTAAGTATAACTAAATAAATTAAGATATTAAGAAGTGGCAATTATTATTTGATATCCAGACAATTCAATGCATATTAAGTTGTCGATAAAAATGAGGGTACCTATGATCTATGGTTCTAAATTAGGTGCATCATTGCCTATTAATGACAACTTTAAACGTTAATATCTAGAAAATCATGCATCATAAAAATATACTATAAGTATATTTGTGCTCCTCTTAACATTCTCACCACCTAAGTGATGGTGCAACCCTTTCGAATCATACTCTATACATATAATAGGAAAAGTCATATATCTTATATATATGGTTCACTGTAGCTGTTAAAAAGGTAAAAATAAAAGAATGGGTTTGTATGTGATTAGTAAGTTATATAGAAGAGCAATAGCATTTTGTTATAGAATTTTATGATAAATAACAATTGTTGGAAATACATTCCTAAATATGGCATGTACCATCTTAATTGTGCCCAATACACTTGACGTTCCCTGAATTATTTGGTGGGTTGTAAACGCAAACATTAAATTCAGGAAGTGGCTTTACTGCTCTGTTTATTGTGCTTATATTAGATGCCTTCCTTATACTGAAAGGAGCAGTTCTGAACTGTCCAGGGGCTTCTATTCTATTAAACAATTTAGCTCCAAGCTTTAAGCCCCGGGGCCTCAAGTGAAAAGCAGTTATTTACAAACTGGTTAAATAACAACAAAAACTAACCTCAAATTGTTGTTTACTATTGTTAATAACTCCTGTAATTCTAAGATAAATTTATTTTCCTTGCCTTCTTCGCCATGGTCCGCCCTCAAACCATTGCTAACTGATTCAAATACCTGCCCTACATTAGACCTTAATACTTTAATTGAATTTAAAGCTGTGTACAATTGCTCTAGATCTCGATCCATTTCGTTGACATTGACAGACGAATTCAATGCTGCCAATTGACCAACCATAGATTTCGGAAGACACTTGTGAGAAATTTCGGTAGATGTCTCTGAATTTCGGAAGATCGTAAAATCCCTAGGTATGATGTAAACGCAAATTCCTTGGCGCAAATTTACCTCCATTTGTCGCCAAATTGGGGCAAATTTAGAAATTGTTTATAAAATGTTACCATTTCATTAAAGGTAACTTAGGAAACCGAAATAATTATCAGCAAATTTCATCTTTGATAGTCAAATAACGTATTTCCTCAACCAAATTAATGTAAACGTAAATTCCTATGCGCAAATTTATCTCCATTTGTAGCCAAATTGGCGGCAAATTTAGAAATTGTTTATAAAATGTTACCGTTTCATTAAAGGTAACTTAGGAAACCGAAATAATTATCAGCAAATTCATCTTTGATAGTCAAATAACGTTTTCCCTTAACCAAATTAATTCATCATCATTAAACTAGGTATAACTAAGTTAGTTTTCGAGTCTCACTTCTAGGGACTTAAAAATTGTCTGCAATCTTTCTCAGAACGACCGGAGCAATTAGGGACCGCATAATTGACACTTTGTTATCAATTTGACTTTTCAAAATTTCAATTAGCCACTTTGGCATCATTACACAGGCTAAATGAAAAACGATACCTTTATTATCTAGGGATTTTAGTAGATCATGATTGCGTTCACCAGAATGAGGTGTTTACAAGCGGCGATCAGCGGCTGCCTGTTTTATCGATTGAACGAGGCGCTAATTTTCAACTGTTTACTAAGCAGACGCCATTTTTCCAAGCGTACATTTGGTTCCGCTGAGTTATAGTTATAAACGTGTTCAAGAATGGCAGGAATATTAAAAGTGCAATATTTACTTGACGGTGAATCGTAAAAAGTAAATGAAACTGCGAGTATTTATAAATTATATTAGACGGTAAGTTATGCGTCAGAAAATGAAAACAGGGAAGGCAAATTTGACACTTTTGAGACCAATTCTGTTATATCCTGTATTACATTAATATCTAAATTGGTATCAAACAGTAAATTGTCTGTACGAATCTCCATTTTTAAAATCAGAATTACAACGCATCTGTGGTTGTTGGTTATGTTTGACCACAAAAAAAAAACTGGGATAACAGTACGCATGAATTTTTGAGTTATTTTATTAGTTTGAACGCAGCTACAAACAATTTAGATCAGGAATTCGTCCGTTATATTTACAATAGAACATATTACATGTTCCAGATTTTTTTGTCGGATATGGTACTATCGTAATCAGAGAAACCGCCTACACTCCTAAATTTTAATTAGGTGAAGCGTGCTTCAAAATGTCATTTTGACATTAATGTCACATTGACAAAACAAATAAAAATATCTCAATTAAACATAATTCAGAAGGCAATAATTCAATTGCAATTGCAAGACGGAATCAGCATTTGAACAATTGTAATTGAATTAGTTGCTAATGTTACTAATTAAATTCTTTGGAATCGAATTAGAAGGATGAGATTTTATAGGCTGATAAATGACAAACGCTGTCAAAATTAATCTTACACAACTGAAATGGAAGTATCTATTTTACTTAGTAGTTGTCTTTTTTATGATTACGATGGTATTACATATTGTAATTGATAGATTTATAATATTTACACCAAATGTCATTTTTCTAAAAATAGAAATAAAAAAGTTATAAGGGTGCGAGTGGCAAACCGAATCACCCGGTATAAAGCGCTATTATAAACTTTTAACGAATGGCGTTTTCCATTTATACAAATGGCACCTCGGAGCAGCCCCAGGGCAGCTCTGAACAGCACCAGGGCAGCTCTGAGCAGCTCATACGTATAAATGAATATTAGCTATAGATAACAGATTCATATTCCAAGGGTATCTTAGATTTTTTAAAATTTTTATTGCTCTCACGGTAGAAAACAATTAATGAACGTATTTGTCGACATCCATATTTGTTGAAATTCTTTGCGCATTTTTTGGAGATAGCCCCATCAGGTATGAGAAGCACGCAGGTTTAAAATGTAATGAACAATATTTCTAAATTTGTATAGCTCTGGCTAACTAAAAATAGCCCAAACTGAGCTCTGCTTATAAATAGATTCAATTCTAGAAGAGAGTACCTACGAAATTCTAAAAGCTGTGTGTGTGAACTATGTGCTTACAATAAACTTAAAAAGAGGTAAAAATACAATTTTGGATTTCTTTTTAATTTTCAGAGGCAAAATCATGCTAATAATTGCCGTAAGTGAAATTGAAAAACAACGAGACTGAAAATAAATGCCGTATAATTGGCTAGTTATAAAAAGCCTGAACATATATCTTCTTAAACTACTGCAGGAGCAAAATTAAAATCAATAATTTAAAAACCTAGTGACATAATTAATATTAGGTTGTTTCTAAATGCAATGTTGACTACACTTGCTTAAGTTATTGTTTTTAAATTGTTATTGTACTTTAACGTTTTGATGTATGAAATAAGTTGTTTTATGTAGTGAAACTGTAGCGCCCCAATATGGCGGAGGCCGAAGGGGGCTCCGAACAAGATGATGTCTCGTTCTTGCGCACGGTAAGTCACTATTCGTACTAGGTTATGTTACTGTCAGAACTGTCTGTAAATAATTATTTCTTTTATTTTAAATAGGAAGACATGGTTTGTCTTTCGTGTACTGCAACAGGAGAAAGAGTATGTCTGGCTGCGGAAGGCTTCGGTAACAGGCACTGCTTTCTGGAAAATATTGCGGATAAAGTAAGCGAATCCCCAAAAATTTCATGTTACACGTAACTCAACATTTTGCAGAATATTCCTCCAGATTTATCGCAGTGTGTATTCGTAATCGAGCAAGCCCTTTCAGTGAGAGCCTTACAAGAGTTGGTAACTGCAGCCGGAAACGAAACTGTAAGTTTCAATTTGATCCTTAAAAGTAAAAAAAAAGTTGGCAACTTAAATGAGCAAAATGGTGCATTGTAAATTATAAAATTTGGCACTTTGCCAATATAAAAGGCCATCTCAAATATTTACACTAAATAAAATTCGCTTTTGTACAGTTTCGGGTTTCATCGAAATACGTTTCTGCTTGCTCCCAGTCTCATTATTATTTGCTTGTTATTATTATTATTTTTTGAAAAGAATCGCAAATTGTTTTTGTTATCAACTGAGCTTCATGTGGCTTTAATTTAATTGAGCATGATATTTTTTTAATTTCAGGAGCAGGATAATTTAGTAAGTAAAGTCAGGTGTAGATTATTAAATTGCACCCTGATACTGCCTGGCACTTTTGGCTCTATTAAGTGTGTAATCATAGTTCATGAGTTTTCGATAGTCTAACGCTTTAATTAATAACGTTCACGCTTTTTTAATGCCTTTTGCATCATACATGTAGATATAAATATGGCCTTTTATATTAACCAGTTTATTTGTGAATTGGCATATTATTTGCGGTAGATTGGGCTTTAGATTAATTTTACTTTGTAGCATTAGAAATTATAATCTTATATCATTATATATTTCATGCTAAATTTTTAGTTTTACAATTAGATGTTCTGTTTGTTATGCAAAACTGGAGTGGTTGTTTAGTCTATGTATTGCTAATTATATGAAATTTTAATTAATACAACTTTGAAGTATCTCTAGGCAGCAAACTCGCATTGCTGATGTTACTCTTTTTTTTTTGTGAGTTCTGCCACTATTATAAATTTTATTTATAAACTTTGATAATGCATATTCTCTTAGAGAAGTCAAATGAAAGTAATTAATTCCTTTTTTCTGAGCCTTAGGGCCGGTTTATTCACTTTCAATTAACTTTATCTTCTGATTTATTGTCATAGTAACAATTGTACAAATAATTGTTACTATGGGAATAAACTGAAGGTTAAAGTTATTGAAAGTGAGTAAACAAGGCCTTAGTGTTTCAAAAATATGTAATTATTTCCGCAAAGTTAACTCAAATCAGGATCGTTATTTAAACAAAAGTAACAATCAAATTATTTTTAGTAACTAACTTAGTTCATCAAACTTTAGGATAATTTACATAACTAATATTGTAGTAGTGGCCTTATAATAATAAGGTAAATGAAACTATCACTTCAAAGTGTTTCTTATCCTTCTTTTTAATAAGTTCTTTAACTGTGAAGTAGGTAGCTTTTTTGCAATCAAAGAATATTTGATGAAATGAAACTTGACTTTCATGTTAAAGTGTTTGGGCAGATGTTGGGAGACAAATGTCTACAATTACCCTCAGTTTTTATTTGTATTTATCTAATTTTTCACCAAATTGCGTCATAAAGCCATTGAATTTGTAATTAAAATCTAGTATTGTAGTAGTAATTCATCTCAATTCCATTATAAATATTAAAAGTTATTTGTTTTATCTCCAATTACCCCAACCTACACTTACTCCACTTATCCTTATTTATTATCAGTAATAAATTAGTACAAAAAATATTTATTTTAAAATGTTTCAAACTATTGTCGTGGATTTTTAAGTAAAACCGACTTTTGTTTCCAAATCAAACTGAATTCGAAATTTTTTTTGGATTCATTTTACTTCTTAGTAAAGTTCTATATCAGTTAAAAAAAATAATTTCCATGACATTTAAAGTTTAGACAAAAAAATATTTGATTGTAAAAGTAACTTTAAAAAATATTAACTCTACATTTTCTGTCTCCTTTTAAAATCTAATTCAATGTGATTAATTGCTGATTTTTATTACAATTATATCTTCAGGGTAAAGGAACTGGTTCTGGGCATCGGACATTACTCTATGGTAATGCTATACTTTTAAGGCATCAGAATAGTGACATGGTATGTACTCACCTTTACAAATTATTGTAATCACAGTAATTATAATTAACTACGTAAACATTGACATTTTTATTTGTGCTTGCAGTACCTGGCTTGTCTCTCGACAAGTTCCAGTAATGATAAATTGGCCTTCGACGTCGGTCTTCAAGAACACAGTCAAGGAGAAGCTTGCTGGTGGACTGTTCACCCGGCAAGCAAACAAAGGTACAACTACTCCAGCTGTAATCATATTTGACCTAAATCGATGGATTGTTTTAGATCTGAGGGTGAGAAGGTCAGAGTTGGTGACGATTTAATTTTAGTCTCGGTAGCAACTGAACGATATTTGGTGAGTTGTGTCACACATGAAAATAATGTAGCATATAGTAACCTGAATGCTTTTAATTTCTACAGCACACGACTAAGGAAAACGAAATATCTATAGTTAATGCGAGTTTTCACGTCACTCATTGGTCTGTGCAACCTTATGGTACAGGAGCGTCTCGAATGAAGTACGTCGGTTATGTTTTCGGTGGTGATGTGCTTCGTTTCTTTCATGGAGGCGACGAGTGTCTCACTATACCCTCAACATGGAGCCGAGATCCGGCCCATAAGTCAGTGACCGTCGTCAAGTATTCAATTTTCTAAATTATTGCAATATGTTTTTAGCATTGTTGTATATGAAGGTGGCAGTGTTATGTCACAAGCAAGATCTTTATGGCGTTTGGAATTAGCTAGAACGAAATGGGCAGGTGGATTTATAAATTGGTATCATCCCATGCGAATTCGGCATATAACTACTGGTCGTTACCTAGGTGTTAATGAACAAAATGAATTAATACTAGTTAGTAGGTGTGTTGTTTGTAACTAAATAGAATCAGTTTTTACGACAATACGTTTGTGTTATTTATTTGTTTTAGAGAGGAAGGTACAACTGCATCGTCTGCTTTTTGCCTACGCCAAGAAAAAGATGACCAGAAAATTGTGCTGGAAGATAAAGATCTTGAAGTTATAGGATCTCCCATCATTAAATATGGTGATTCAACCGTCATAGTGCAACATTCAGAAACAGGATTGTGGCTTTCTTATAAAGTAAATAGCTTTTTTTTGTCACATAAAATTTGAATCGATTTTTTTTAGTCATATGAGACCAAGAAGAAAGGTGTGGGTAAAGTTGAAGAAAAACAGGCAGTGCTTCATGAGGAAGGAAAGATGGATGATGGTCTTGATTTTAGTAGAAGTCAAGAGGAGGAATCTAGAACAGCACGAGTCATTCGTAAATGCAGCTCACTCTTTAATCAGTTTATAAAGTAAGTCAATGTTTAACTTTGATTGGTTTATAATTGCATGCATCATTTGTAGTGGATTAGAAACTCTACAAATGAACAGGCGACATTCCATGTTCTTCCATGCAGTCAATTTAACCGAAATGGTCATGTGCCTAGAAGATTTGATTAATTATTTTGCTCAACCTGCGGATGACATGGGTATAAGTACAAATTGAGCCGGATATGTGTGCATACTGAATTTTCTGTTCTGCAGAACACGAGGAAAAACAAAACCGTTTGAGGGCTTTGAGGAATCGCCAGGATCTGTTTCAGGAAGAAGGAATTTTGAATTTGATTCTCGAAGCTATTGATAAAATTAATGTGATTACATCTCAAGGCTTTTTAGCAACTTTGTCTGGTGATCAAAGTTGGGAGATGATTTCTGGCTATTTATATCAGTTATTAGGTAAAATATTTATGATAAATTAGTTTCTAGATAGCAATTCAATAATTACAAAGACTTACAAAACTTTGCCCAAATTGAGAAGGATTTATTTAATGTTAATTTCAAGAATAATTTTATCAATTTTCATCAGCTTTAGTAAGATCTAAAAGCTAGAGTACTGTTACCAATAACTTGAAAGAATCTCTGGTACATAAGTTAGATAAGGCAATTAAAAGTGAAGCAAGTTATTGTCAAAAAAAAAATTAATTAAACTTGTGATTTATTTTTTAGCTGCAATAATTAAAGGAAACCATACCAACTGTGCCCAATTTGCAAATTCGAACCGTCTCAATTGGTTATTCTCAAGATTAGGTTCGCAGGCTTCTAGTGAGGGCACTGGAATGCTAGATGTATTGCACTGTGTCTTAATAGATTCTCCAGAAGCATTAAATATGATGAGGGTACACATTTTTTTAAGTAGAAATAACGGATTTTTTTAATAATTTTATTATTTAAGGACGAACACATCAAAGTAATTATATCATTGCTGGAGAAACATGGCAGAGATCCTAAAGTCTTAGATGTATTGTGTTCACTTTGCGTTGGTAATGGAGTGGCCGTCCGCAGCTCACAAAATAACATATGCGATTTTCTTCTGCCCGGCAAGAATCTTCTGTTACAAACTCAGCTGGTCGATCACGTCGCAAGGTATGTCATTTTTAATCATCAGCGTGATGATTGTCAAGTTTAATTTTTAGCGTACGTCCGAATATTTTCGTTGGGCGTGTTCAAGGGAGTGCGATTTATCAAAAATGGTATTTTGAGGTAACCGTCGACCACATGGAACAAATCACACACATGATGCCCCACCTTCGAATAGGCTGGGCCAATTCTAAAGGGTGATTTATTTATGATTGTATTCAAACACTAAACTTATTTTGATTATATGTTATTGTAGATACATGCCTTATCCGGGGGGTGGAGAAAAATGGGGTGGAAATGGAGTAGGTGATGACCTTTATTCATTTGGGTTTGATGGCGCTTGCCTATGGACAGGTGGTCGTTATACACAGGTTGCACAAAACGTAACCGAACCATACATACGTAAAAGTATATTGCTTCAAGCTTCCTTTAATTCTGACAGGCTAACTGCTTTGTTTTTTGCAGATGACGTTATTGGCTGCAATTTAGATTTGACAGTACCGATAATCTCATTTACCTTTAACGGTAAACCAGTGAGAGGCAATTTTCGTAATTTCAATTTAGATGGGATGTTCTTCCCTGTCATAAGTTGTTCATCAAAATTGAGGTTTATTATACAACACTCAATTTTGCTTAGATCTAACTCTGATGTGTTTATAGTTGTCGCTTCCTATTAGGGGGTGATCACGGTCGTTTAAAATATGCCCCACCCGAAGAATTCTCCGCTCTGGTCGAGAGTTTACTGCCCCAACAGATTTTGAGTTTGGATCCATGCTTTTACTTTGGTAATTTAAACAAGTGTGTCCTAGCGGGGCCTTTACAAGTAGAGGACGATACTGCTTTCGTACCAAACCCTGTTGATACATCCATGCTAACGTTACCAAACTATATAGAAACAATTAAAGATAAACTGGCTGAAAATATTCACGAAATGTGGGCCATGAATAAAATAGAAGCAGGATGGCAGTGGGGGGAATACCGCGATGACATGAGACATATTCATCCGTGTTTGGTACCGTTTGATAAACTACCCCCTGCAGAGAAGAGATATGATTCGCAGTTAGCAGTGCAAACATTAAAGTATGGAATACATGCAGTTTTTTTATACAATATTTCTTAATGATTTTTTTAAAGGACAATATTGGCGTTGGGCTATTACATAACGATGGATAAGCCCCCGTCGAGAATAAAAACTGTACGCTTACCAAACGAGCCGTTCATGCAAGCGAACGGATACAAACCAGCCCCTCTAGATTTAAGTGCAATAACTTTGACGCCGAAAATGGAAGAGCTGGTGGATCACCTTGCTGAGAACACTCACAATTTATGGGCCAAAGAGAGAATTCAACAAGGTTGGACTTATGGGTTGAATGAGGTGGGTATAAACATGTTTTAATGTTATGCTTATTTAAGTAATTTAAATAATTCAGGACCCAGATATGTTTCGCAGTCCCCATTTGGTTCCTTATGGTAAAGTTGATGACGCAATTAAGAAAGCAAATAGAGATACTGCCTCTGAAACTGTCAGAACTCTAATGGTGTACGGTTATAACTTAGATCCACCAACTGGTGAACAACATGAAGGTTTGTTCACATTTTTTTAGTACTTTATTTGGATTAATATTGTTTTCATTTTATTGTAGCACTTCTTGCTGAGGCCAGTAAGTTACGACAGTCCACTTTCCGTACGTACAGAGTTGAAAAGAACTACGCTGTGAGTTCTGGCAAATGGTATTTCGAATTTGAAATTTTGACAGCTGGGCCAATGAGGGTTGGTTGGGCCAGGGCAGAATGTGCTTCTGGATGCATGTTGGGCTCTGATGAACACACTTGGGCTTTTGATGGCTATAATGTAAGTGTTTACTTATAATTATTACAAGTAGAAATAATTTTTAAGACCAATCATTACAAGATTAAATTAAACTTTCATATTTTAAAGCAAGTATTTAACTTCAAATAAATTGTGTCTGTAAAATATGTCGTGTTTCTCTAACTTCTTTTATTTGCTGTAAGTAGATGCGTAAAGTTCATGCGGGCTCTTCTGAAGTATTCGGTATTCGATATCAAATAGGGGATGTAGTTGGATGTTTCTTAGATGTTATTGATCATATTATAAGTGAGTTATGTTTTAGTAACTAGCATGGTGGTTCACCGTGAAATTTTTGATTACATGTAATATATTTTACACTGATCAAAAGTGCATGTTCTGAAAAACGTTAACTTAAACTAATAACCATAAAAATAGAAAGAATAAAGAAGTTATATAAAATATCCGTCGGGTATTTAACAATTAGAATAAAAAAAAACAAGATACTCTTACTTTTATTTTATAAATTAATTAAAGATTAAAAGAATATATTGTATTTTACTAGGAAGAAAAAGTATATTCTAATACAGCAGAATCATTCGGTAAACAGTGGCAAGTGGGAGATGTCGTTGGCGTATTTCTAGATCTCATAGATCACACTATTAGTAAGATTAATTATACGAACTCAAACAAGCTTTCTTTAGCAAATATTTTAATTAAGCCATAGTTGTTTTGGTCTCCTCTTTCTTTATGTTGCATAACTTAAAGTTACAGGCTCATTTTTTAGTTGCTTTTTAAGTATTCTCGTGTGCTACAGTTTTTGGTTATTAATAAATTAAACCGCATGCAGGTTTTGTTCTGGATTCAATTTCTTTGCACGTTTTCCTCAACACTTAATTTTTTTAGGTTTTTCTCTGAACGGCGAGCTTTTGATGGATGCTTTGGGGGGTGAAACGACCTTTGCCGACGTCCACGGGGATCACTTCGTGCCTGCGTTTACGTTAGGCGTAGGACAGAAAGCCAAGCTCACTTTCGGCCAAGATGTTACGGTACTGAAATATTTTACCACTTGCGGTTTACAAGAGGGTTATGAACCATTTTGTGTGTAAGTTTCACGCATGCATATCCTCCTTGTTGATTTACTCAGCTAGCAAATTTTAGAAACATGAACCGTCCTGTAACTTATTGGTACACAAAGGACCAACCGATTTTTGAAAACACTGACGATATGCTGGACACGAAAATAGATGTTACCAGGATATTAGCCGGATCCGATAGTCCGCCTTGCTTAAAGATCAGCCACAATACGTTCGAGACAATGGAGAAGGCTAACTGGGAGTTCTTGAGACTTAGCTTGCCAGTAATATGCCATCCAACGTTTATTACGTAAGTGTATCTTTAGTCCGTCGAGAGTTATTGGTAGTGAAGTATGTGATTTCATAGTGAGGAAGATAAAATGAGAAGGTGGCAGGAAATAAAAATTCGCCAACATCGTTTGAAAGTAGAGGCTGATCAACAGGCCACACCGGCACATATAGAACAGATTATGAAGAGTGGATTTTCCATGAGTGATATTAAAGGTAAACAATTTAGTTCTACTTTGGTAACAAAGCTGGTAATAATTATGTTGTAAGGTTTGCATCGTAATTACTCTGAGGATGCTGTTGAGGCAGATGAAATGATAAAGACTCACAGTAAAAGTAAACTCAATCCTCCGAGACCTCCTAGAAAGGGCTCTTTATCAAGGACTTTACCTCAGCATGATATGGAAAATGGTAATCCAGGAAATTTTCTTAATATTTTGTTTTGTAATACTTTTTAACGTGTGTAGGTATGGATTTATCGACTTCGAAATTCGTCCATCGGTCCAATAGTGAGTTAGATTTCCAAAGATACCAGGATATTCATTTGCACTCACCTCAAGACAAGCTTCTCGATGATAAAAAGAAAAGGGGTCGATCACCTTTCAGGTATTCACAGTTACCATAAAATTCAATGTAGTTTATAAATGAGAGTATTTTTTTGCAAAATTCTCAGTTATATTGTGCGCAGGTATGAGCTTCATTGTATCAGCACAATGCAGGCTTTGATAGCCAGAAGTATACACCCACTGGTGCACTTTCTTGCATTTTGTTAATGCATTTAACTATTGCACTTGCATGGCAGTTTGTATAATAAGAAAAAGTTTATATCTATTCTTGCACTCTATTAGTCTGTATTTATTTTATGTTACAACATTTTATTTAGATTTATTGAAAGCATCGCGGTTATAGTTTACTACAAAAAAAAGTAGTTGCTTTATTTCTGTGATAATGTAAACATATGCTTATTATCTTTTCTTACTTTTACACCTGTACAGATTAAATGTAATACCTGTTGAATAGGTTCTTTTCAAGAAAAAGAGATGGTACGAGTGGTGATCGTTCGAAAATTAAGGCAAAGACACCCGAACCAGATAGGATGAGGATGATGGCAACTACTATCTCCCCACAAGCACGAACACTTGGTTTGTCTTCTTCCGGTTTAACAAGAAATCCAACAGTTAAATTATCACAGGTTGATTGATACTTGAGTATTTTAAATTTTGCTTTTCTTAATGTAATTATTCTTTTTGTTCTTAAGACCGATTTACTTCAACCTGCACCGGCACCCGAGCGCCAACAGAAGCAGCTGTCAGTTCCACAAACCTCAGACGTAGAAGCGATTGGAAACGAGATATACGATGCTGAATGTCTTAAACTTATCAATGAATATTTCTATGGTGATTGCTGTATATTTTACAAGTTCCCTAACCAGTGATGGTGTTTATGTTTTAGGTGTTAGAATATTTCCAGGTCAGGACCCTACACATGTTTACGTTGGCTGGGTTACCACCCAATATCACTTACACAGTAAAGATTTTAATCAAAATCAAGTGTTAAAGGCCGCAGTGGTTTCAGTTGATGATTACGACAGAGTTATTGATAGGTACAAGCACATGATTTGTAAAGCAGTTTTAATTCAAATTGCAATTCTAGTATTTACCGCCAGTCTTGCTACATGATCCGTGCTGATGAATTATACAACGAAGTCACACAAGACGCCTCAGGCAAGGGGGCGTCTCAAGGAATGTTCATTGGTTGTTTCGTTGACGCAGCAACCGGTGTTATCTCTTTCACGTGTGAAGGGAAAGTAACAAAGCATCATTTTAAAGTACTTATTAAACATGAAAGGTGGCTAGAAAGGGTTCAAAAATCTATGCTTTTAGATGGAACCTGAAACGAAATTATTCCCGGCCATTTTCGTCGAAGCTACAAGTAAAGAGTGCCTGCAAATTGAACTCGGAAGAACGGAAACTAGCTTGCCGTTGTCTGCTGCTGTTTTGCAAAACAGTGCGAAGCATGTTATACCCCAGTTTCCACCTCGTCTTAAAGTTCAGTGTCTTAAACCGCACCAGTGGGCCAGGGTATGTTCTCAAATTGTTGTTAACAATCCAGAATTCCATTTTATTTTCATTTCTTTCAATTTTTTCCCTAGCTCTTCTGAATTCCCAACTTTTTTTGTAATTGGTGTCTTTCAGGAAGGATACATTGAGCTTTAATTTTTCCTTACAGGTTCCAAATCAAAGCCTACAAGTGCACGCTTTAAAACTATCAGATATAAGAGGCTGGTCCATGTTATGCGAAGATCCAGTTTCGATGTTGGCCTTGCATATACCAGAAGAGGATCGTTGCATCGACATATTAGAGCTTATAGAAATGGAAAGATTGTTGAGTTTTCATGCTCACACCCTTACTTTGTATGCCGCTCTGTGCTATCAAAGTAATTACAGAGCGGCACATGCTCTGTGCAAACACGTGGATCAGAAGCAATTACTTTATGCCATTAAATCCGAGTACATGAGTGGACCCTTGCGGCAAGGATTTTATGATCTGTTGATCGCAGTCCATTTAGAATCAACCGCAACTACTATGTAAGCACTTTTAAATTATGCGTAAGGCTTGTTTTAAGTTTGTGCTTATAATTAGGGAGGTTTGCAAAAATGAATACGTGATTCCCATCGGCCAGGAGCTCAAGGAGTTATACGAAGACCCTGAAATTGGGCACAGCTTGAGGAAGTTACAGATGGAATCTATTAGGCCCCAAATGAAAATGACCGACATTGCGTAAGTCACTTTTACGAAGTGAATAAAAGTTTACATTTTTTGCATACTTCCAGTGACTCGATTAACAACATAAAAAATTTGTATTCTCCGTATTTCCCCCTTGATGTCGTGCGTGACTACGTAATGACTGCTTTGGCTGAGGCGGTTCAAACAAATCAAGTTCACAATCGTGACCCCATCGGAGGATCTAATGAAAATTTATTTCTGTACGTGACCCAAATAATAGTAAACAAATTTAAAAACGTTTTATTTATTTAAACAGGCCGCTTTTAAAATTGGTCGATCGCCTTCTTCTCGTTGGTATGTTGAGAGACGAGGACGTCAATAAACTACTAATCATGGTTCACCCCGAGACTTGGGATAGCACATTCGAAAAAGGTAGATTTAAGGCAGCAAAAAACGCTTTTCTTAAATACGTTTTTTTTCAGTTGGTAAAGATGAGCACCGTAAAGGTCTTTTGCACATGAAAATGGCCGAAGGTGCGAAGCTACAAATGTGTTACTTACTGCATCATTTGAATGACATTCAAATGAGGCACAGGGTCGAATCGACGATAGCGTTTAGTCATGACTTCGTTGGTGACTTGCAAACCGATCAGTTGCGCAGATACATCGAAATCAAACAGTCGGATTTTCCATCTGCGGTCGCTGCTAAAAAGACTCGGGAGTTTAGGTGCCCCCCGAAAGAACAGATGAATGCCATTTTGGGTTTTAAAAACTTTGAGGAGGAAGAGAAAGAAAATTGCCCATTAAATGAAGAGCTAATGGAACGCCTGAATATTTTCCACGAGAGAATGATGAATCATGTGTCGTTGAAAGCTTTACTAGCTCCTGAAACTGAAGAGGTATTTGCGTTTAGATAAAACGAAACTGAATAATTTTTATTAATATAATTTAGAATGCTGAGGATACTCAGAAGCCTGGACCAATGAAGAAGTTATATAACTTCATTAACGCAGTTAAAGAATTAGAAGAGGAGCCTAAAGTAGAACCTGAGCCTGTCAGGAAGACACCCGAGGAAATATTTAGAAAAGTACTCATCAGCACTATTGTGAAATGGGCCGAGGAAGCCCAAATCGAAACGCCTAACTTAGTTCAAGAAATGTTTAGGTATAATTTTTATGTTTTCTTAACTCTGTACTATTTTGTTTTTGTTTGGGGTAGTTTGCTGGTGCGCCAGTATGATTCAGTCGGGGAACTCATAAGAGCCTTGCAGAAGACTTACGTAATTAACGCGAAAACTAAGAGTGACGTAGCCGAAATGTGGGTCGGTTTGAGTCAAATTAGAGCTTTACTTCCCGTGCAAATGTCACAAGAGGAAGAGGAATTAATGAGGGAAAGACTGTGGTACGTAATTCAAAACTAACTCAAAATACCAAGCTACACAAGTGATTTTTTTAGGAAATTGGTAAATAATCACACATTCTTCCAACATCCGGATTTAATTAGGGTCCTTCGCATTCATGAGAATGTAATGGCCGTAATGATTAACACTTTAGGCCGTCGTTCACAAGCTCAATCAGATGCTAGTGCCCAGACGCAACAGGGTGAAGGCGAAGTTATCACCAAAGAAAAAGTAATTAAATTTATTTCGTATTTATAATTTTATACAAGTGTTTGTAGGATACATCGCATGAAATGGTTGTGGCCTGCTGTCGTTTCCTGTGCTACTTCTGCCGCACGAGTAGACAAAATCAAAAGGCCATGTTCGAGCACTTTGATTTTCTATTAGAAAACAGCAATATTTTATTATCCAGGCCGAGCTTAAGAGGATCCACTCCTTTGGATGTCTCTTATTCTTCTCTGATGGAAAACACCGAGCTTGCTTTGGCCCTAAGGTAAATCAACAATATATATTATATACATCATATAAAAAGTGTTGATATTACAGGGAGCATTACTTGGAGAAAATAGCAATTTATCTTTCACGTTGCGGCTTGCAGTCAAATTCTGAATTAGTCGAGAAAGGTTACCCCGATTTAGGTTGGGATCCTGTGGATGGTGAACGTTACTTAGATTTCCTTCGTTTTTGTGTTTGGGTAATTTTACTGAGAGCTTAGCTTTAAAAAAATACATTTTTGTTTCTGTTTCAAAGGTTAACGGTGAGAGTGTTGAAGAGAATGCCAATTTAGTTATCAGATTGTTGATTCGAAGACCTGAATGTTTAGGGCCAGCTTTAAGAGGAGAAGGTGAAGGTTTGCTACGTGCTATTATCGATGCAAATAAAGTAAGCTCTGCGCAATTCCTATCTACGAATTTTTTCCCCACAATATCATGTTTTAGATGTCGGAACGAATTGCTGATAGACGTAAAATGATGGATGAAGCTGAAGGCACAGTAACTATGGCTCAATTCTCTCATCCTTTGCCTGAAAGCGATGAAGATGAAGATTATATAGATACAGGAGCAGCTATTCTTAACTTTTACTGTACGCTTGTAGATTTACTGGGAAGATGCGCACCAGATTCTTCTGTGATTGCTTTGGTTGGTAAATTTAATATTACAAAAAATAAATTACTAAATTCGGTGGCTTTTACTTAGGGTAAAAACGAATCCTTACGAGCAAGAGCTATCTTGCGATCTTTAGTTCCTCTAGAAGACTTACAAGGTGTCTTAAGCTTACGATTTACGTTACAAAATCCTGCGGCTGGCGAAGAGCGTCCTAAATCCGATATGCCATCTGGTTTAATCCCGGCGCACAAACAATCCGTCGTGCTATTTTTGGAAAGAGTTTACGGAATAGAAACACAGGAGCTATTTTTCAAGCTGCTTGAGGAGGCGTTCTTACCTGACCTTCGTGCAGCTACCATGTTGGATCGGGTACGTAATCTTTATATCGATTGTTTATGTTAATAACTTCATTTCGCTGTAGAATGACGGGAGTGAATCGGATATGGCACTCAGCATGAATCGTTATATAGGAAACTCAATTCTTCCACTCTTAATAAAGCATAGTAAATTCTACAGCGAAGCCGAAAACTATGCGTCTCTGTTAGATGCGACACTACACACGGTGTATAGATTATCTAAGAACCGCATGCTCACCAAAGGCCAGAGAGAAGCCGTATCTGATTTCTTAGTAGCCCTAACGAGTCAAATGCAGCCATCTATGTTGCTTAAGTTGCTTCGTAAACTCACCATCGATGTCTCAAACCTGTCAGAATATACTACGGTAGCCCTGCGATTATTAACATTGCACTACGAACGCTGTGCCAAATATTATGGGTCAACGACTGGGCAAGGACTTTACGGTGCGTCATCAGATGAAGAAAAGCGCCTGACTATGATGTTGTTTTCTAATATATTTGATTCTTTGAGTAAGATGGATTATGACCCGGAATTATTTGGAAAAGCTTTACCGTGTTTATCAGCCATCGGATGTGCTTTACCACCAGATTATTCATTATCTAAAAATTACGATGATGAGTGGTACACCAACAAGAGTGCCACAACAGGTACACCCGTGCACAATTTAAGTAAGCTCACGTTTTTAATCCGTACTCTTTGTTAGGTCCTGATGGCCCTTATAATCCACAACCAATCAATACAACGTCAGTCCAATTGAATAACGATTTAAATTCAATCGTGCAAAAGTTTTCTGAACATTATCATGATGCATGGGCCTCCCGTAAATTCGAAAACGGTTGGCAATACGGAGAAACTTGGTCAGATGTGAATAAAACTCACCCAAGAATTAAACCCTACAGTATGCTCAATGATTATGTAAGTAATTCAACTTGTGCGTTACATTTTTTATGTAATTTGTTTATTTTTTAAGGAAAAAGAGCGTTATAAAGAACCGGTGAGGGAATCTTTGAAAGCGTTACTCGCAATAGGTTGGTCTGTAGAGCACACGGATGTTGATGTTCCAACAACTAACTCGATAAGGAGGCAATCTAAAGCTGGTGAGGCCACGACGCCATACAATTACAATCCTCATACGGTTGACATGACGAATTTGACATTATCTCGTGAAATGCAAAACATGGCCGAGCGTTTAGCCGAAAACATCCACGATATTTGGGCCAAAAAGAAAAGGGAGGAATTGAATACTTGCGGTGGAGGCATCCATCCGCAACTCGTACCTTACGATTTACTAACGGATAAAGAAAAACGTAAAGATAGAGAACGATCTCAGGAATTCTTAAAATATCTACAGTATCAAGGTTATAAATTACATAGGTAATGAAGAATATGCAAAGTCTGCAACAGCTAATATTTGAACAATTGCAGGCCAACTCGTGTAGGACAATCAGAAACCGAACAGACAGCAACAGGAGCAGCAGTGGAACTAAGATTTGCCTACAGTTTATTGGAGAAACTTATACAATATTTGGATCGGGCCACCATCAACATGAAACTCCTAAAACCATCACAAACGTTCAGTCGAAGGAGTTCCTACAAGACATCAACGAGAGATATTAAATTCTTTTCGAAGGTAAAAGATTTTTTTGAATTTTTTTGATTTAATTCAAAAGTCTGTTGTAGGTTGTTTTGCCTTTGATGGAGAAGTATTTCTCTACGCACCGTAATTATTTCATTGCTGTCGCAACGGCCACTAATAACATCGGGGCAGCCAGTTTAAAAGAAAAGGAAATGGTCGCAGCTCTATTTTGTAAATTAGCTAATTTATTAAGATCGAGGCTAACCGCGTTTGGTGCAGATGTTAGAATCACCGTAAGGTGTCTGCAGGTGTTAGTGAAAGGCATTGATGCAAAATCACTGGTTAAAAATTGCCCCGAATTTATCAGAACTTCGATGTTAACGTTCTTTAATAATACAGCAGACGATTTGGGCCACACCATTATTAACCTTCAAGAGGTAATCTAATCATAATTGTCGGTCGAATTATAATTTGCTTGATTTTTAGGGAAAGTATAGTCACTTGAGAGGAACGCACCTCAAAACTTCAACATCTTTATTTTATATTAATTCTGTAGTTTTGCCTGTGCTGACCGCAATGTTCGATCATTTAGCAAATTGTGAATACGGAAGTGATTTACTATGTAAGACTCTCACATCATTAATTATTTAGTTTCTGTATTACTACTTACTTTTTGTTGCAGTGGATGAAATTCAAGTGGCATCTTACAAAATACTGTCTTCATTGTACACGTTAGGAACTGACACAACTCTAACACACGACAGGAAATATTTGAAGACGGAAATCGAAAGAAACAAACCTGCATTAGGTGACAACATTTATTTTACTATAAAGTTCCTCGTTTTTCTAATACTGATGAGTTTGCTTTTAGGTTCTTGTTTGGGTGCGTTTAGTTCGTGTTTCCCCGTGGCATATTTGGAGCCACATTTGAATAAACACAATCAGTTTTCGTTATTAAATCGCATAGCCGATCACTCTTTAGAAGCACAAGGTCATTTCTATACGTAATTTTGAAACAACTTTTATAAAATTGTAATCCTCCACAGATATTATTGCAAGAATGGAGGGATCTATGCCAACTCTTGAGGCTGTTTTATCCGAAGTTGACCAATTCGTTGAGAGTGATAGAACGTACTCGGATGCAATGCATGTTATAGACGTTATCATGCCAATGCTTTGCTCATATTTACCATTCTGGTGGAGCCAAGGACCCGACAACGTCAGTCCGACTGGAGGGTATGAATTTTGTTTCCCCTTAATAGACATGTATTTATTTTAATACTTTGCAGTGCTCACGTTACTATGGTCACTGCGGAACACATGAATCAATTATTAAAGAACGTCTTGAAACTAATTAAAAAGAACATAGGAAATGAAAATTCTCCATGGATGACTCGAATTGCTGCATACACACAACAGATCATAATTAACAGCAGTGAAGAGTTACTGAAAGATCCATTTTTGCCTCTCGCAGAGAGAGTTAAGAAGCGAACAGAAAACATGTTCCATAAAGAAGAGAGCCTGCGTGGGTTTATTAAAAGCTCCACCGATGATACATCTCAGGTAAAATAATTTTTTTTTAATTAACCCCGCCATATCTAAATTGTTTGCAGATTGAAACACAAATTCAAGAAGATTGGCACTTGCTCGTCAGAGATATTTATTCATTCTATCCTTTGTTGATCAAGTACGTTGACTTGCAAAGAAATCATTGGTTACGACATAATATTGCCGAGGCTGAAGACTTGTATAATCATGTGGCTGACATATTTAATATATGGTCAAAATCGCAGTATTTCTTACGTGAAGAACAGAACTTTATTTCCGCGAATGAAATTGATAATATGGTACTTATTATGCCGACAGCTACGAGACGAACGGTTGTGCCTGATGGAACACAACCGACTGGTGGAAAACCAAGGGTTAGAAACCCACCAAAGTTTTAATTTAAATACAACTTTAATATTTTATAGAAAAAGAAGAAGCATCGTGATAAGAAGCGTGATAAAGACAAGGAGATTCAAGCATCTCTAATGGTAGCTTGCCTTAAAAGGTTGTTACCAGTAGGTCTGAACCTTTTTGCAGGTAGGGAGCAAGAACTAGTGCAGCATTGTAAGGATCGTTTCTTAAAGGTAACTCATCTCAAGTGCTTACAAAATTTGTAATGTACGCAATATTGCTTTTAGAAAATGCCCGAGTATGAAATCATAGATTTTGCAAAGACCCAGCTCACTCTTCCTGATAAAATAGATCCGGCTGACGAAATGTCCTGGCAACATTATCTTTACAGCCAGTTGGGAAGTAAGAAAAGCGCAGCAGTCGGTGTGACGGATTCCAATGGTAAAAATCAACTGGAAGAGACTGTTGACCGTATAGTAGCTATGAGTAAAGTACTGTATGGACTTCATATGGTAAGAATACTTTAACTCGTTTTGATTGTTATGTAGTTAAAATTTGCTTCAATTAGGAAATGAACTTTTACTCTTTCGAGTTTAGTTTATAAAAAAGACAGTAGGAACAGAATTAGTAAAGTTTAAACTATTAGTGTTTTTCAATTTCAGAAATTAATTTCGTATTTAAATTTTTAATAACTGTGGGAACATGAAAGTTTCTCAACTTTTTCCATTATTAATAGTATTTAGATATACTGTTGCACGTCTGTTGTTTAAAGAGATTTAAAATAAGTTAAATTGAGTTACAAAATAACGTTATAAAATTTAATTCGATACACTAAATTCGAAATCATTTGACTTATTTTGAATCATTCTGTATTATTATTATTGATTTTTGATTATTTTGAAAGGTATTAACAGATTTTTGAATTTCTTTGCTAACCAAACAATTTCCACGTTTGTTTTCTCTTCTTATTTAAAATATTCTTTCATTATTAACCTCGTGTTGGGCGACAGATTGATCATCCGCAACAACAACAGAAAGGTGTATATCGCAGTGTAGTATCCACACAACGTAAGCGTGCTGTACTCTCTTGCTTCAGACAAGCTTCCTTGCACAGTTTGCCCAGGTTCGTTTATTTTGCTTCTTTGCGTGTTTGTTTTTATTAAGATAGTTTCGTGCTCATACTTACTAACCCAGTTTTTGTAACTGTGTGGTGGTAACTAACAGTCAGCTAAGCCAAGATTTAACCGAGATGGCTGGAAACGTATTCTAGGAGCTGCTAGAAAACGAGCTGCTCTTGCTTGCCTCAGGTGTCAACCTCTTTACAAACTGAGCAGGTTAGTTAGATTGCAGGTAAACAAAATGTATTTTAATAGTTGAGGTTAATTTGAATTTACCGCCGTACATATTATATTATTATGTTGGCAACGTACAGCTACTTTGTTTTTTTTATCAGTGGCGGAGTGGCGTCTAAGGTATTTTATACGAAATGTGTAGAGAAACGATTGAAGCATTGAAGGGCGTTTGAATTTATTGCGCTATCGTATTAGCAATTTTTCGTGACCATACAACCGGTGTTGCCAATTTAAGGGATTTTCCCTTTTTGAGGGAGTTTTTACAATCGAAAGGGAAAAGTTTTTTTTTTATTTTAATATAAAAATATGGAACTGTTATGTTAATCTAACTATAATCCACTTTGAAATGGCTTTCATACAAAATTAAAATTAACTTGGTTTTCTGCATTAATTAAGAATTTTTAATGGTGGCGCCATCTGTACAGATTTATTCAAAATCCAAATTTTCTTTAATATGTGCATATTTTTATCTATAATTGAAGACCTTGCTGCAAGAAGGAGATGAGTCTAACTCTTGTTTCGTTTGGTGCAAAAACGACATAAATCCGACCAATATCAAATACCAAATCATACTGTTGAATGTAATGTAAAAAAACAGAAACTGTAATTCAAAACTATAATTCAAAAATCCTTTTTGTGGAGTTACACCCTCTTGCAACAAGGCAACAAGGTCTTCAATTGACAGATAATAATAATTAATTTGATAAATAAACCTCGCCTATCCTCATGTTTAACTGCGCCATCTGTCTAGATTTTCTCAAACTAAAAATCTTAACCGCTAAATTTCAATTACCGTTGATTATTTCTCGTTAATTTTCACGTAAGATTAAAATTATCGTTCATAATAAATTTGTGATGATTTAAAAAGAAACTTGAATCAATAAAACATTTTGGTGACACCATCTCTGTAATCGTTTCTAGAAATCTAAATCGTTATTAAAAATTTACCTATTTTTTAATATTATATGTCTTAACCACCAAACTCATATCACTGATGATTATTTTTTGTTGATTGTAAAGTTGTCCAAAATAAATGAAAATATACTTGAACAAAATTTTGGTGGCGCCATCTATACGTATTTTTCGGAATATAAATCTCAGTTAAAATTTTATACTTTTTAATACAGGTGATTTTTAAATTTTTTTATCAACTCTTGTCATTAAATTTGCACGGAATGTCTTGCTTAAACAAGTCATTGGACTTTTTAACGTTATTTTACAGTAAAGCGAAAGATGCCGTTCAAATTTCGTGGCAAGAATTTAGAAAAAATAAAAATCACTATTAGTGCAATGGTGTACTCATTAAAAAATTAATTTTTTTTAAACTAAATATGTTTTCGATTGACTGCGCTAATGTGCCTTCAAATACTTCGAATGTACAGAGTGGGCCGAATCTGACACTTTTAATGGGAAACACCTTTTCTAGAGGATTCATAATAAAAACTGACCTTGGTTCCTGGAGCTCGATTTTTATTATAAAATTAATGGTGAAGACCCCATTCTAATATTTTGTACCGTTTCGGAGCTATAAGGTGTTCTTCGAAATCCTGCAATTTCTGAAAACCATCGTAGCTCTTTTGTTTATGAAAATTTCTGATTTCTGTAAAAACTCTCTTAAGGCACTTTTTGGCGTAAAATATTATTATATTATTATATATGTATATTTTTACATTTTAAAAAAGACTATAAAATTACCTTTACGAAAATAACGTGCGTTCAAAAAAATCCGTTATCAAGAAGCCTTTAAGCTTGCTTTTATTTTATGACGGCACGTCGTAGCTTAGTACGTATCTTGAAACCTTGAATTACTGCGTGCTATCAACAGTCTCAAATGTCAAATATTTTGTTTATATATTTGAAGTATTTGTAATAAAATAAATATTTTAAGTTTTATTATCCATTTAGTAAAAAATCGTAATTAAATGGATATAAAAAGTTAGGTTATGTTTATAATAATCGTATAATTACGACGTGATTGCAAAATTTGCATTTGATATAAGCCTCCTTGATAACGGTTCTTATTGAACGCTCTTTATGATATACATACTTGATATACACAGGATGTTCCATATAAAAATTCGGAAGTTTTGCTTACATATCGAAAACTATGCACTTTAAAAAATTGTAATTAAGACCAATGAATTTTACACCAAAAAATGCCTTAAGAAAGTTTTTATAGAAATCAGAAATTTTCATAAATAGTTCTCAATGGGTTGGCAACACTGCTTACAATATTGGTACTCCAGCTGAGTGTGATAAATAATTTCAAATTTCATCAGTAGCGTGCTGTTGTTGTTTATATTTTGATTTCTTTATTTTATTATTATTATCAAAAAAAGTTTTTCGTATTACCACTTTTGCCGCCGTACTTTTTTCATTTGTAAGTGAAATAGAGCCAAATAAATACACAGAAATGCATTCAAATATTTTTAGGTTAAGGGATGCTTTTCAATGAGCTGCACAATTAGAGGTGTCGGATACACACTGAACAAGGAGTGTGTGGTATTATTAATATCAAAATTGTCATCAACAATTTTAGGAACAGTGTTTTTTATTAATAATAATTAATCTCATGCGCCGCCCATGGTAAAACTTCAAAATTTAATACCAACATTCAAAGCGCGCGGGAAATTCAAACGCTTACCAATAATGTCTGTATACATTGTAATTGAATTAAATATCTATATTGAACTCTAGAATAAGTTCAAAGCCAACATATTTTTGAAGTAAACGCGAAGGAAAATTAGAAAACAAAACACAAATTCCTTACAGTGTTGCGAGTCATAACAAAAAAAAACTTCGTGCCACAATTCTTAAAATTTCCCATTCTTATGCCCAATTTTCACTCTACAGCCCAAGATACCTAAACGAACCTAATTTAGAAATAAATTCCCCCATACTTTGAAATTTCCCACTAACACAGGAATTTCTTACATGTCTGACAACACCGCTTTATAAACCAACAACCAACTTTAATGATTACGAACCTAATTTAGAAATAAATTCCCCCATACTTTGAAATTTCCCACTAACACAGGAATTTCTTTCATGTCTGACAACACCACTTTATAAACCAACAACCAACTTTAATAATCATTAAAGTTGGTTGTTGGTTTATAAAGCGGTGTTGTCAGACATGTAAGAAATTCCTGTGTTAGTGGGAAATTTCAAAGTATGGGGGAATTTATTTCTAAATTAGGTTCGTTTATTATTTCTTTCTTTATTACTTTCTTTATTTCGTTTCTTTATTACTTTCTTTAGTAACTTTAGCCACTCTCAAATTCTCGCCAAATTCAAATTATCCTCAATCCTTGAAAAATACTGCATACACTCCTTTTTAACTACAGCTTAAAGTTGTGTGTTTCTTTTTTTTTAATTTCACAAAAATAATTGAGTTGCTTTTTATTTACAAATAAATAAATTCGTATTTCAATCAATCTTATAATAAAAAAAAATTGTAGACATCGAACCATCAACATCTTCATCCGCTCGTATTACGAACTTTGGTTGCAAGATGAGAACGTTGGGCAGGAGGTCCTCATTGAAGACCTGACCCAAAGCTTTGAAGATTCTGAACTAAAGAAAGTAGATGCAGTCGAAGATGAAAGTAAACCGGATCCTCTAACTCAATTGGTGACAACATTTTGCCGTGGTGCCATGACTGAACGATCAGGTGCCCTACAAGTAAGTCTTTTAGTTATTTAAGAATTTGTTTTCAATTAACTGCATGGGTGACTGCAGGAAGATCCTCTATACATGAGCTACGCTGAAATTATTGCAAAATCATGCGGTGAGGAGGAGGAAGAAGGTGAAGAAGAAGAAGGCGGTGATGAAGAAGGTGGAGCCTCAATACACGTAAGTACTAAGTGAAATAAATTTAAGAACACTAAAGATTTGTTGTAAATTCATGCAATCACGTAGAGGACAATTAACAAGCTTATGGTAGGTCTCATCTTTAAGCAAATAATTTTTTTTTAATGGAAAGGTACTATTTAATTATTTGTGTATAGGAACAAGAAATGGAAAAGCAGAAGCTACTTTTCAGTCAAGCTCGCTTGGCCAATAGGGGCGTTGCTGAAATGGTTCTTCTACACATTTCTGCTTGCAAAGGTGTTCCCTCTGATATGGTCATGAAAACATTGGAACTTGGCATTTCGATATTGCGGGGTGGCAACATTGATATTCAAATGGGGATGCTTAACCATCTGAAGGAAAAGAAGGACGTTGGTTTCTTTACAAGCATCGCTGGTTTGATGAATAGTTGCAGTGTATTAGATTTAGATGCCTTTGAAAGGAATACAAAAGCAGAAGGATTAGGAGTTGGCTCTGAAGGTAATAATAATAGTAATAATAAGTACTGTGAAGTACTTTTATTGACAACAACAATTGATCCTTTTTAGGTGCTGCTGGTGAAAAGAATATGCATGATGCAGACTTCACTTGTGCTTTGTTCAGATTCATACAACTTACTTGTGAGGGTCACAATTTGGGTAAGTTATGTAATTAGTTTGCTTTCCTATTTTTTAAATGAAACTTCTTTAATCGGACCTAAATTCACAGAAATCTATGTATTTGTCATTTTTCTTTCAGAGTGGCAAAATTATTTAAGAACTCAAGCAGGAAACACAACAACAGTAAACGTAGTCATATGCACCGTCGATTATTTACTGCGCTTGCAAGAGTCTATCATGGACTTTTATTGGCATTATTCCAGTAAAGAACTAATAGATCCTGCAGGAAAAGCTAATTTCTTTAAAGCAATCGGAGTTGCAAGTCAAGTTTTCAACACACTTACTGAAGTAATTCAAGGCCCCTGCACACTAAATCAGCAGGCACTGGCACATTCCAGGTAAGACAACGATGAATTCGTTGGTGGTAGTTTATTCGATCCCCGCTTTCAAGGTTGTGGGATGCTGTCGGAGGTTTCCTCTTCCTCTTTTCACACATGCAAGACAAACTATCAAAGCACTCAAGTCAAGTGGACTTACTCAAAGAGTTACTAAATCTTCAAAAAGACATGATCACAATGATGCTCTCTATGCTTGAGGGTAACGTCGTGAATGGTACCATTGGTAAACAGATGGTTGACACTTTAGTGGAGAGTGCCTCTAATGTTGAACTTATTCTGAAGTACTTCGACATGTTTTTGAAACTTAAAGACCTGACTTCGTCTCCAAGCTTCCTGGAAATTGATTTGAATAATGATGGCTGGGTGTACCCTAAGGATTTCAAAGAAAAAATGGAACAACAAAAAAGCTATACGCCGTAAGTTCTGCGGAATGTAAACAATGTAAACTGGCATATCTAATTTTTCAGGGAAGAAATTGAATTCCTTTTGACGTGCTGTGAAACCAATCATGACGGCAAAATCGATTACATAGGTTTTATAGATAGGTTCCATGAACCGGCCAAAGAAATTGGTTTTAATTTAGCTGTGCTTTTAACAAACTTATCCGAGCATATGCCCAATGAACCAAGGTACATAATTAATAAATTTTTAAAAATTTTGTTGCACTGTTAGGTCTAAAGCGATGGCAGGATGTCGTGATCTAAACTTTTCAATAAATTTTTAATTTAACTAATTTTTTAATATGTGTGCATTTCAGATTGGCAAGATTTTTAGAAACTGCAGGTTCTGTGCTGAACTACTTCGAACCATTTTTGGGTCGCATTGAAATATTGGGAGGAAGTAAACGCATTGAGAGGGTTTACTTTGAAATTAAGGAATCAAACATCGAGCAATGGGAGAAACCACAAATTAAAGTTGTATTAAAGGAAGGGAGCCTATCAAATTTATTTGACTTTTTTTTTTTGTAGGAATCGAAACGTGCCTTCTTTTATTCGATTGTAACTGAAGGTGGTGATAAGGAGAAGTTGGAAGCGTTTATTAATTTTTGTGAGGATGCAATTTTTGAAATGCAACATGCTAGTGCATTGATGGCTGTCGAAGAGTCAGGAGGTGTTGGACAAACAAGAGCAGCAAGTTACAGTTATTTAAGAGATGAAGATGAGGATAGGTAATTTAATTTATGTTTCTCAGAGATTCCATAAGTTTAGTTTCATGTTCAAAAGACGTCCCAAAAAGCTAAAAGAAGTTTTGAGAATTTATGATTACATTTATGATTTGGTGATAAAATTTAAATTATTTACAGTGTTTTTATGTTTTTAAATAAGATCTCCATATATACTATTCTGAAACAAGACATTTATATACAGAATATCTTAATAGTTACGGATAATTTGCATTTACCGCCATACAAAATTTTTGTTATGTTGGCAGTGTAGAGTTGCGTTGATATCTGTAGCATCTGTTATCTGTTCACAAAACCCGTCTTCCATTTAAATTCACTTCATCCAAAAACAAATCGTTTAGACTTTGAATTGAACTGATTTTAAAAATTTTCGAAAAGCCACTTTACAATTCGCCATTGCGAAGGATTTTTATTTTGATCAGCTGTAGCAACTTTGATTGCAATTACAGAAAATAGTTTCGGTGATTCTGGGGAATTGGTAATTTGTGAAATACCAACTTTATAAAAGAATAACATATGTGACAACAACATAACCTCAGCTTGTGTTGGTCTTGTGTGTTGATGTCAAACAAAAATAGCACTTATTATATTGCTACCTTTAACTTATATTACTTTTGTGCTATAAACAAATTTAATACACTCAACATTAAGGTATTTTTTTTTAGTAAGTTGTAAACTTGATGTTTGATTTATCAGCAATCTTTATTGCCATCTGAAAGTGTTCTGCATTAAAAACCCCTTTTAGCATTGGTGCAATTATTTATTGTCGGCAATGAAAAATGTGAACTGTAAAGCGCCCTTTAAAGGGAGGTTGTTTTGCAACTGAAATTAACATAACCTCAAAATATGCGTGAAAAAGCATCAAACTGACTATTGTAAAAATCAACTTATTCAGAAGGGATTGCGGAAGGGGAAACTCAAATTACTTCCTCATCATCGATCGCCAATTGATTAACTGCAAACGAAATGGTTTTTTAAAGTGAATTTAAATCGATTTGGTTACATTGAAATGGGTTGTAAATGAAGGGAGTGTTACCAACGGTGTAAAAAGCAGAGGTACCAAAAATCTCCTTTCAATAAAGAAAATCCCTAAAATTTAGGAATAATATTAAAAAAATAAATCATTAAAAACGGAAACAAAAGACGATCAATTTTGCAGGACAATTCAAAAGATAAAAAAAACTTGTTTTGAGAGAAAGGTGATAAAATAAAGAAAACAAATGAATAAAATTTAAAAAATATATATCGGGTGTTTCGTAATTGCACGGCACTAGTTTAAGGATGAGATGTGTAGCACGAAATGAACAAAAAAATTCATATATAAATATTCAAAGTAACTGTTCAAATACTAATTATCAGATTTAATGACAGACGCTTAATAACTAACAAATAAACAAAAAAAAGTCACTTTTGTGATTTTACTAGAGAATGCAATCGCTTCCTTGTATAATTTGCAAAAGATTTTCATATTTTTATCATTAATTCCTGTTCTTGTTTTTTGGGATTTTAGAAATTCAAAAAGGGGTAAATTCTTCTAAATTTTTCCATAAACTAAATTTTTTTAAGGTACAGAGTTCTGATGAGGCCCACTAAGGCCGAAATACATGCATAAACTCTTTCCTAACACTTTCTATTTTGTCAGTTACACAATTTTAATTAATTTTCATAACAAATAAACGATATGCAATTTTCCATGGCTTCTTGATGTAACATGTATTTATCTTTAACTTTCAATATCTCGGTAATAAATTAATTTTAGATAAATGTTTATATTAACTTTTTTGTTTTATGCGTGCTACAGACTTACAGAACATATCCCTAAACTATTGGTCATGCAGTTACGAAACTCCTGATATATAACAATATTTGAGAGGCCTAGTTCCAAAGTGTACAATCTCTAGTAATATTAATTTCTTAGGTGACAGAAAAAACGTATAATTTAAATAACTGAAGATATTACAAAAAAAGTAATAAATAGAGAATGCCCATTTTGAAAATAACTTGACATTGGTATTAAAGATTTCGTAAAGTTTTTACTTAATTTCTTCTCCTTCCAAAACAAAGAAAACAAAAACAAAATTAAATCGAGATTGTTATTCCATTGTTCTCCATAGTGGGCAATACGAAGATCATTCAGATCCACTTTCCTATCTACTGTTTATAACATTTTGCTTGGCAATTTTGATAGGATTCACATCTTGAACATTTTTCGCTTTTTTTTGCAATCGATTTTCCTTCTCCTGTATCTAATTTGTATGTGTGTTCGCCCCGAACTAACACTATGCCCTTAGAGTTTTTAGTTATTGTCATCCTTTTCATTTTGGCAAAAACAAAATGCCACTGGCCAGAAGGTTTAATGTATTTGCCTATTTCATTCTTGCAGTTATATATTTGTACGTCTTTGCCAATCTCGAGCACAGATCCATAACTTGAAAATATATTCAAATATTGCTCTGGATTTAAAATTATTTATTTTCTGCAACATTCCTTTTCAATAGATCAAAGACCCGATCTGGAGGAATAAAAGAGTGCCCTCTAACTGGAAAAACTACCTCAATTTTAGAGATAGTGTTTTTATTCTGGCCTCCACACCCATCGCACATAAACTTAATAGTATGAAGGTGTGTAAAATTTATCGTCTCAAGGACATGATAAATACAAGAAGTAATCTCATAAGACCCTTTGCAATATTCATGTTCGGTACAACAAAAACAAGTGACCGTAGATGGATTTAATTTAGTTTTCGAAGATTGTCTTACAAGAGTAAAACGAATCATATAAATCTGCCTCGAATAATAAGCCTGTTGGTCGGAAACTTTTGGCATTACCTGACTTTTTTGAGAGTCTCTGGTTTCCTTAATATTTTGAAGTACGCTTGTGCCCTCATTTTAATTAAGTTGCGTAATATTTTCTCATCATTTCATATTGTTATTATTTTTTTCAATTGTCACCATCACGCCTAGGTGTATCGAAACCTGTTATATTGGGTGTTAAAAATATGCCTAAAGTAGCTCTCTTTTAATGGCTGTTTCTCATTTTGTTTCATATACATATTCCAAATTTTTTTTATGTTCAATAATGAGTTGAGATACATGCACTGGCTTTGGTCTCTACAATAGTGGGATTCAATCACTTGAATTTTGTTTATAAAATTCATCACCGAATCTTTTTTCGTCTTGTACATTTGTAATTTTTTACCACCTCCGCCATTTTGTAGAGAAGTTTCAAAATAGTTTTTTTTTTGCAACAGTGTCAACTCTTCTCCTTGTTATGCATAGAACCCCCATGAACGCTTTCTTTTTTCGTCTTGTACATTTGTAATTTTCTACCACCTCCGCCATTTTGTAGAGAAGTTTCAAAATAGTTTTTTTTTGCAACAGTGTCAACTCTTCTCCTTGTTATGCATAGAACCCCCATGAACGCTTTCTTACAAACTGGTAACAACGTTTTTTGCTGAGTGATAATGCAGAACTGAGATTAGAATAATTTTTCGCTATTACAAGAATTCTTTGGTCTTTTGAAATGCAAATGTTTTTTGTCCACAAGTTGGATAAACAAGAAGCAAATATGGACAGTACCTAATCAGAATAAATTAACTGTTTTAATTTCCGAAAGATATTTGAGTTGCTTTTTATTTACAAATAAATAACTTCTCATTTTTAATTAGTCCTAAGATTTACATGAAACACCTATGTATACTATTTTGAAATGAGGCACAAAATAAACTTTTTTTTTTAATTTAAAGAGGTTCTAAAGATCCAATCAGGAAAGGATACCAAACGATGAAAGAGGGAATCGCATACGGTCTATCAACGCTTAGTCCATCGAATATTAAACACAAAATAGTTGAAATGCAACAGATGACGCCATATGAATTATTCGTTGGATTTTTCAAGACGATATTCTACGCTTTCTACTACTCTGGCTTTGGAGTATCTATGGTCTTGGGGTTAGTAATTAATTAATTGTTGCACGTAAGACAAATTACTTTCAATTTAAATTTCGTTGCAGTTATTTCATACGGATTCTATTAAATTTGATGAGGGGTCCTCAAATCGAAGAGCCTGTTGTTATTGTTAAGGAAGAAGAAGAAAAAACAGCGCATCTACGTATGTTACCTGCCTTGCCTGCGACACCTGAAGAACCTAACACACAGATGCAAGCATTTGGTTTAGATATTACGAAAGAAGAAGGACAGTAAGTTTTGGATTTAATAACGTGTTTCCAGTGATTCCATTTTGTGTTTTTAGGTTTAAAGTAGCTCCTCATGAGTCCCCAACAAGCAGTCAACCCTCATCAGGCGAAGGAGAAGGAGAGAGTACACCCGATGAGAGTGGGGAAGCTCATGCAGAAACTACCCCAGTAGAACAACAGCCCCTGTCACTATCTGATTTGCTCGGGTATTATTATTATTGGTAATTTACTTGATTAGGTTTTAATATTTTTAAATGTAGGGGTGAAGCAGCAAAACGTGCGGCTCAAGAAAAGGTGGAAGCTCAAGCAGCTCAGCAGGCGGCTATGCAGGCGATAGAATCTGAAATTAAGCAGACGGTTTCAACGGAGCCTTCCGCAGTCTCTCAAATTAATTTCGGTGCTTACAGTCAACGTGTTGTCTCATTTTTGGCGAGGAATTTTTATAATCTGAAATATGTTGCGCTTGTATTGGCGTTTTGTATTAACTTTATGTTGCTGTTTTACAAGGTAAAAACACCTAATTAAATTTCATTAATTATAGAAATTTATGTTATAGGTATCTACATTGGGCGAAGCTGATGGTAATGGTGGCGGTGGTGGTAGTAGTAAAGAAATTCTTTCGGATGTCATTGGTGGTGAAGGTTCAGGCGAAGGCAGTGGTTCGGGTGGTGGATCAAGTGAAGAAGAAGACCCATTAGAATTGGTGATGGTCGACGAGGATTTCTATTATATGACGCACGTTATGAGATTTGCAGCACTTTTACATTCAATAGCATCGCTTGCAATGCTAATAGCGTATTATCATCTGAAAGTCCCATTGGCTATATTCAAACGAGAAAAAGAAATTGCAAGGCGGCTGGAATTCGAAGGACTTTACATTGCTGAACAACCTGAAGACGACGATTTTAAATCTCATTGGGATAAGCTCGTGATATCAGCGAAGTCCTTCCCTGTGAATTACTGGGATAAATTTGTGAAGAAGAAAGTGCGGCAGAAGTACAGCGAAACGTATGATTTCGACTCCATAAGCAATTTACTGGGAATGGAAAAGACGTCTTTCACTCAACAAGAAAACGGAGATAACAAAAGCCTTATTAGTTTTATTTTGTCTATTGATTGGAAGTATCAAATTTGGAAGGCCGGGGTTACTATAACCGATAATTCTTTCTTGTATTCCTTGTGGTACTTTGTTTTCTCTATTTTGGGGAATTTCAATAACTTCTTTTTCGCTGCTCACTTATTGGATGTCGCCGTTGGCTTTAAGACCTTACGCACGATTTTACAGTCTGTAACACACAATGGTAAACAACTGGTTCTTACGGTTATGCTACTAACGATCATCGTGTACTTATACACCGTGATTGCCTTTAATTTCTTCAGGAAATTTTACGTGCAAGAAGAAGATGAGGAAGTTGATAAGAAATGCCATGATATGTTTACTGTAATTAATTAAAATATCAAGGTCATTTGTGTATTGTTGACGTAAACTGTGTTTTAGTGTTTCGTGTTCCACTTGTATAAAGGAGTAAGAGCAGGTGGAGGTATTGGTGATGAAATTGAACCCCCGGATGGTGATGATTACGAAGTGTACCGAATTATGTTTGATATTACGTTTTTCTTCTTCGTTATTATTATCCTTCTTGCCATCATTCAAGGTAAAAGTTTGGGAGCGTTTTTTAATTATTATAATTTGATTCTCTCAGGTTTAATCATTGATGCTTTTGGTGAGCTTCGTGATCAACTTGAAAGTGTGAAAGAAGACATGGAATCGAACTGTTTCATTTGCGGCACGGGCAAAGATTACTTTGATAAAGTACCGCATGGGTTTGATACTCATGTGCAACAAGAACACAATTTAGCAAATTATATGTATGGGATTGGATACGTAAGTAAAAAGACTTAACTAACTTTAATATTTTAGGTTCTTTTTGATGCACTTAATTAATAAACCAGACACTGAGTATACTGGTCAAGAAACGTACGTGTGGAATATGTATCAGCAAAGATGTTGGGATTTCTTCCCTGTTGGTGATTGCTTCCGTAAACAGTATGAAGATGAACTGAGTGGTGGAGGTAGTTAATTGTAAGCCCTAAACGTAATTTGTAGTATTTTAACTAACTTTGAGCTCAAATTTTATATCATCTATGAAACGTGCTTATTTCAAGGCGAATTTTAACACACACACACAGCTAATCGAATGTTTTCTTCTTGAAATGAGTACCTAAAAGTATTGTTCTAACTAATGCTTCCAATTTATCAAAATTACTAGCAACTTTGTTAGTACATAAGATAGGGTTTTAAAAAAAGAGTAAGTCCGTCTGTTTGCCTTAAAAATTAAATTGTAAATAATCTTTGAGGTTGTTCATCATAATTACAAATTTAAAAAATAAATGGATATCGAATTTTTGAGTTTCATTCAGATTAACCGCCCCCGTCCCTTCTCCGGGCCCAAATTCGTTCCTATTTTATTAACTCAACCTATTTAATGCGATTTTTTTAAATTTCAAATTTGCTACTTTTGTAATATTGATTTTATTTGCGCGCGCTTAAAGCAAGCGTTCATTCACACGTGTGAATGTTACCCCCCCACCAATTAAGTACAATATTCACTTGATCAACAACAACCCCTTAAATTACAGTGGAACAAATGAATACAGTTGATTTCCGTCGATTAGACTGACCTTCAATAGTGCATTGTTCCAGTATACAGCATCCCTATGAAACTGTGCATCTTTAAAGATGATGTTTTAAATTAAGTTAATAATAAAATGAGTTTTTTGTTTAAGTTTTGTTGCAGTTTAGTGTTTCATATACGTAAGTAACTTCTTCTCACAGTATCAATAAATTATATGTGAGTTTCCAGCTTTTGCAGATATGATCAATTCAAACTCAACGAACAAGCACATGAGCGATGAAGACTATTACATGAATTATGATTACGACCTAGGAAGCAACAACACCGAATTATTTCATGGCAAATCCGAGTCTCTGATATTTCCAAACCCGGAAGCTCTGGAAACGAAATATGCTGTTGATGTCCTTCCCAAAATTGAATTGCCTGATGATTCATTGGCAGACACTGACTTACGTGATCATGACTTTATTGATAATTTGATGTACGTGTATTATGGTTCGCACAGCAAGATTGAAAATAATTACGGACCAGAGATCATCATCGTCGGATCAGTGTTGAGCTGCGCAGCTCAGTTGTTGACAATATTTGTTGTTCTTTTAAAAAGAAATCCGAACGGGGCAAGAGATGTTAATCTCTTGTTTTTACATCTGATGGGATGCTTTTGTTTATCAAATTTATTATTCATGTTAGGAGTTTACGTAAGTTAATTTTCATTATTTATTATTTTAGCGATGGCATTTAATTATTTTTATAGGCAACTAAGAGTTTAATCAAATGCCAAATAATAGCCGTAACACTGCATTACTTACATTTACTAATCGCATGCTGGTTGTTTTTCTATGCGTACTACATCTACAAGAGGTTTCATAATTTAGACGTACCTAAACTACATTACATGTTTTCCTATGCTTACAGTCTCCCTGCACTTCTTATACTGGTGAGTGGCTTACACATTACTCTCGTGTTTTATTAACATTGCAGTTTCAGGCATCGTTCATTGTAGCACCGCGAAGTTATGAAACGAAAAGATTTTGCTTCGTGTCAGTACAGAAAGGAATGATAGTAAACTATATGCTACCCGTGTCTTTGCTGATTATTCTGACGACGGTGTTTGCTTTGAACGGGCTACGCAAGATCAACTTAGAATTATCCAAGTTAGAGTTTACCAGTTCAGCGGAATCATTAAACGCTTTGAAAAATGAAGCCGAACAGGTTGAGGCCCAAAAGAAAAGCGATTGCAAAGGTGACACTGAGATTATCAGTTTGAAAGAGTGCAAATATTGCTTGAAGGCATTATGCGTTGTACAAACGAGCTATGACATGGTTTGGTTCGTAGCCGTCTTAGCCTTAGAAAATATTCATTACAGCAACAGCATGTCGATTGTGTATTCAATCACTTCATGTCTATTGGTAAGTCGGTAGATGACACCCTTCATCCCCCACAATACAATTAAATTAATTTTCAGAATTGGTACATTTTTGCGAAGAGAAAATCTTTTTTGCCAACTTTGTTAAACAAAGTGAATTATATAGATGATAATATTTATATGTCAGATCAAAATGTTAAGGGGTCATCACCAAAAAATGCTCCTTTAAACCAGAGTGAGTCTTCAGATAGTATACCTCTGCTCATAAATTCAGAAACGTGCACGGAAATGCGCGAAATGCGATCTGATTACATAAGTACCATCAGCAGTTAAGCTTTTTTTGAACTAAAGTAAGTAGTTGTTGTTTATTAAAATTTTTGAAAACGTTTGGATGAAATGACATCGGCCTATATCAGTATTATTAGAATTATATTCAAACTTAATATGGTAGATTGTTCATACTATTGCGCAATATTTTATACGGTTAAACTATTACTAGTTAAACAATGCATGAGAAATGTAAATATAGAACAATAACAGAAGTTATTAAAAAAATATTTTGATCTGAGGAATAGAATATGTGCTTAAAATAAAGCCAGTTAAATAAATTCCAATTGAAAGCACGATATTTATTCCAGTTAGTGCTTTAAAATATTCCATAAAATCTAATTCTACAAAATTTAAGTAAATGTTGTGCATAAAATTATATTATGTTCTATTCTATTTAACATAAATCTTTCAAGATGTACTTCTTCTCAAAATTGTATGCCGAGGAGCATACATATATTTGCATAAGTTTTACAAGTGTATTTCAACAGGAAAGTAAAAAAAAGTTGCATTTATTGTGAATGTTTGAAATGTAGTAGAGGCCATGAATCAATTTATCAAAATTGTGAGGAAAAAATAAATGCTTGTCTTTTAACACAGTAATTGTGAATTCTTTGAGGAATGAATAATTCAGATACAAATTACAAATAACTTTAATTATTTTATGAATATTATCTCTAACTTGATTGAAATAAACTAAAATATAGATGTCTTGCAACTTCGGCAAAATCTTTGTAAGAATTTGTGCTTTTCCGTTTCTTTATATTTATCTGAAAAGTGTATTTACCAATTACATCCGTTATAAACTAGGCCTTACTTGTGTCACAGTTTAAGCTGATTAATTATATTACACAATTTTTGAATATAATTTATCATTGACAGTCTCTTCAAAATAATTAATTATCATAATTTTTATGAATTAATAATGATAAAAATATGTATTATGTACACATATTAATAAAAAAATAATACTTCTTGTTTGTGTGTCTTGTTTGGCTCGCCTTTCATTATCGGTATTAAATTCAAATTTATCGTTCATCAGGAGTTACAGTTTCTTGTAATTTTGTGACGGTCGATAAAATTCTGTAATTGCATGACGTTTGATAGACACCTGTAATAGTTTTTTTAAACGACAAATTTGTATATTCACTCAGATGGCAACTATAGGTTTTTCGTATTCTGTATAGTATAGAAATTTTACGGCGATTTTTAATGTTCCTACCAGGATCGCATAAAGGAGGTGCCAAGCGAGTTGTACCTGAACTTGAAATATCCCTGACAATTTTTACTGCGATTTTAAATTTTCCTACCAGGATTATATAAAGACGAGGAGGTGCAAAGCGAGTTGTGTCAGAACCAGAAAGATTCCTGCCAATTTTTTCTGCAATTTTTGAATTTTCTTACCAGGGTCACATAAACGCGAGGAAGTGTCGTATGAAACCGTCGGGAGCAGAGAAATTCCGGTCAAATTTATAGCGATTTTTAAATCTTCTTATCAGGATCACATAAAGGCGAGGAGGTGCCAAGCAACCAGAAAAATTCTTGCGATTCGTGAATCCTCTTACCAGGGTCACATAAACGCGAGGAGGTGTCGTATGAAACCGAGATGTAATAACAAGCAGAAAAATTTCTGCCAATTTTTACAACGATTTTGGAATATTCCTACCAGGATCACATAAAACGCGAGGAGGTGTCGAATGAGATTTATCAGACGCCAAAAGATTTCGTCGAAATTTTACTGCAATTTTTAATGTTCCTATCAGGATCGCATAAACGCGAAGAGGTGTCATGTAAGTTGTATTAGGAACAGTAAAGTTCTCACTACTTTTTACTGCGATTTTGGAATTTTCCTACCAGGGTCACATAAACACGAGGAGGTGTCATGTGAGACCAGAGAAATTCCGGCAAATTTACTGAGATTTTTAAATCTTCCTACGAGGATGGTATAAACGCGAGGTGGTGCCAAGCGAGTGTATCAGGAGCAGAGAAATTGCCGCCAATTTTTACTACTCCTACTATTTTTGACTCTTCCTACCAGGATAACTGAAACGCGAGGAGGTATCGAATGAGGTATTCTGTATAGTTAGCTTGTTACTTTATAAATTAGAGATGTCGACTTTTGTTATTTTTGAGTATTCGTTACTCGAATGGTCAGTAACTTTAGCTGTATTCGTTACAATTGTTACTATGATTACTTTGATTACTATCTTTATTGCACTTCTTCGTACAATTTCAATGTACCTGTAAACTTGGTATGAGAGATTATTTTGCTGAGAGTATTCAAAGTAAAGTGCTAGTATATGTCGAGTAAACGACAGCTACTTTATTTGAAAATCAAGGAGTCAGGAAAATAAAAAGATTCGTAGATTGTAGAACATTTAATAAAAATCTTTCTCTGAATAACTGTCAATGAGCTGGTACTGAAATTATTTCTTTTTCTATAGGTTGGCAGAGGGCAATATAAACAATCTGTATTTGATAATTCATTACTGTATTTTCCGTAGTGTACATATACAAAAAGATGAAAGTAATATCAAACCGAAAATAATGGTTCCTTTTGCAGGTGATTCAGGTACCTTCGAGTAATGAATACTCGAATATCGAATAGTTACTTTTTCGACATCTCTAGTGCATGCAGGCAGCATGCCTTGCGATGCAGACTTGCAAATTTTCAGATCCGAATGCTGTCGGTGCTCAATGTGGATGTAAAATTTGATTCATGTTTGTTTCTTTATGACTATACAACTGGTTCAACGGCAAACACTTCTCATGAGGAATTTTTATAAATGCGCGACAAGGCAACTCCTATTCTTACTCAAGTCTCGACACAGCTTTGAATCAGCTGACGAAATAATGCCAATAAGGCTCGCTTTATCAATTAAGAGGTGTCGTTATACCTTATACTTTATTTTTCTAAAAAATAATCCGCACTTATTAAATTTAATATTATTTGTGTTTAAACAATACCTTCATGAATTGTTAACAATAAATTATAATTTTTAGTTTCTAAGATCTAGCAGGAATTCGTAATAACAGTGAAAAACAAATTGCGATTGTCAATAGATTGGAAAACTAATAAAAAATTCTTTTCTCATAAAATCCCTAAAAATTAAATAATTACATAAAGTACATCCACTTTTGTAATGAGTAACTAAAGTTACACGGTTTGGCAAATTTTACTGTTGAAACCTGACTTCTTTTAGTTTCCGTATCACATTCCGTATCTTGTAAATGGGACTTTTATTTCTAGGTTATGTTGGTTTCAATACCAATCACTTTTGCAAGATAACATAAGAACAAAAAAATCACAGTTACTCATTACAAAAGCGAATGGAGTTTAGCTTGTAAGGAAATATAATAGAACTCAAGAAATGTTGATGTAACAATTTACAAATGCTTTTTACAACTACACTTTTGAATTCAAATCACTCGCAGGAGATACCAACATGCAGAATAAGAAGTAACCAACATGTTGTATCTATTTAGAGTTGTAATTTACAAGTTCGTTTACAATTTCATATAAATATTGATTATAATATTGTAATGCACTACGAAGATGCATAGAAAATATAAATATATCAAAGAAGGGTTAACGCAGTTAACCTCACTTGAACGTAACCTCACTTAAATTTAAGGGCAAGTTGGAAGCATGTGAGTGTGTGTTATTCGAGGTAAATAATAAAATTTTGCCTGAATCAAAGAATACAAGGCTTACAATCATGAAAAACAAGTCAGTAAGGCACAAGGAAGCTAATACTTTTAAGGTAAGTTTAATTTTTCGTCAGTGTAAATATTTTTAACCGGAAAATTCTAAATTATTCTTTTACAGTTCCAGTCATTCTCTGAGAGAATCTCAAATATTAGCATCGATGTATTCCACCGTGTGGCACACGAATACGAAACCGAAGATGAAGACGCCTGCTTCTTTTACCAAGCGGTACAAAAATGGAACGTTCTCAACCTGACCGAATGCTATAGTGATTTCAGGAAAGACTTAAACGCACATTCATACGTAACACTTTCTCAGTTAATACACAACAAAGACCAAATCGTTGAGGTGTTGCTAAAACATTTAAAGTACAAAAATGCTCTGTGTTTGCAGCCTTTGCTAGAGTAAGTAAGTTTTGCTTGCCTAAATATAATGCGTTTGCAATTATGACTCCTTGTAGATTAGTCGTTGCTTTGGCCCAAGATTTACGTAAGGACTTCTACCAGTTTTATTCCGAATTTTTGGACGTTTTAATCGAATTACTCGAGACAAAAGACAGCGAACAGTTAGAATGGACTTTTACGTGCTTGGCTTACGTGTTCAAGTTTCTTTGGCGAACGCTTGTCAAAGATGTCGGCTGCGTATTCAAGAAGTTATTGCCCCTTCTATCTGACAATAAACCACCTTATATTAACGATTTTGCTGCGGCGAGTTTCTCATTTGTTGCACGAAAGGTTAAAGACCGGGATGGTTTCTTGAAGCTGATTTTGAAGAGCGTGAAACGCAGCCAAGATGTAAGTAATGCTTCGGCTTCTATATTCAATTTTCACTATAAAATGATTTTAGGGTATAAGGGGTTGTGGCAAATTGTTGTTTGAAATTGTAAGGGGTGTAAATGGACAGTTCCACAGTTGCGCCGATGGAATGATTTCGGCCTATTTTAATTTAGTAGGTGATGAGACTTCACCGCAGGATCTGCTGAGCGAAATTTTGAAAGAGTTCATCCAAATTGTAATTACAAATATACACCCTGATAAAAATCAATTATTTTGGCAGATTGTAATTGCTGAAATAGATGATGCTTTGCTGAAGTGGTCAGCGAATCACGCAGAGAATGTATCAAATAATTTAGAGTTTATTTTACAATGCGCCAGGCAAGCATTGAACTACAAAAGTGGGCGATTTTTGTCACAAGCTGCAGTTTTCATTGAGAAAGTTTTGGAGCTGCTGACGACTAATGATTTGCCTGAAACTGTAATGATGATGGTTGTAAAAATTGTTATTTTGTTGCTTTCATCAAAGAACGTCCAGTTGCAACAAGAACAAGTAAGTGCCTTAATTAAAAGAGTAATGAGTCTTTCATCTAAAGAAGTACTGTTGGATTTTGTTGAGAATTCTTCCACTGCATCGTCATTTGAAGCGCTTATATTACCGCTATTTCTTAAATTGTGTGTAAAATGTCGGTTAGATGACGAGTGCTTGTTAGTGCTTGCAAATGTTATTTCACGCAAAATGCCTTCGTGTAAGAGTGGCATAGAGCTTGACGAATGGAAGAAATATTCCATAAATTTCGGGTCAGAACAGGACAACTTAGAAATGGAGAGAGTTCTGTGTGGTTACATAGATGTAGAAAAGTCGGAGGGAATATTTGAAAACCCCGAGAGATATTTATTCTCACTCATTTGTATACCTCATGTGAAGCTTCAACATGTTTCCAATATTGAGAGGATACTGATAAGAAATATAAAGCAACTTTGTAGTGACATTAAAAACGATAAATCTGTTTTAATAAAATTATTTGTTATACTGAACACACTCGAGTGTGCCGTCCATATCTTAGGAACTTCAACTTTGGCCAGCTTAAAAAGCGATGTAATCGACGGTCTATTATATTTGTGTAATAACGTAACATACATCTGTTCTTTAAGGATATTAGATTTGTTTTTGTCGGCTGTGAGGGGTGCCCCTGATGTAATATCAAAGGAGGTTTTATTAAGAATACATACGGTCCTTGAGGAAAATTTCAACTCTCCGTATCATGAGGTATTTAAGCTTTTACTAATTTCACTATAGTTTACTGTTTTTATTTAAACTTTTAGATGCGCTTGTTAACATCCCACATCTACTCTATCTTTGAAGAATCACCTGATTTTAAATCACTGGATTCACTAGAAGAATGGAATGTGTTTAGTATCTGCTATAAAATCGAATCTATAGAACCCCAAGTCCACACATACAGAGAACAGATTTTGCTTTTGGAGAAGTTGAACTTCGACAAACCCCAAATTACTTTGTGCAAGAGCACTGAATTTAACACAGTTCCCTTAAGGTATCTCTGCGGAGTCCTGTACATGAATTTTAAGCTACTCTGGGAACCAGTTATAAATATAATATCGACTTACGCCGTGGGGTTAGACATAAACCTATTCTGGAGTATTTATTCGGAAGAATTGAAAGGAGTTGTCGACCATATTAAAACCAAAGGCTCTAACGACGTAACAATCGAAGCCAACAGTTTTGGAAGTTCCTGCTTGAATACTTCATATCAAACTATTTATGACGTGCGGTATAAACCGGACTTTGAAACTTATCGCTTACTCTTGTGGAAGGCAATGTGTTCGTTTCCAGAAGTTGCCGAAGCTAAAACTCGAGACACGGCAGAAATTTTCCTCGACTTCATCGAGTAAGTTTGCTAAATTAAGAATTTACAGTGTTGTATACATGAATTGGTGTTTTGTAGAAGTGAATATTCCAAATCGAAAGCAAATATATCAACCTGGAATATCAAAGAAAATAAATCTGAGGAAATGAAAAGCGATGCCATTAAAGAGGATGCCAATAATGGAAAATCCTCCAACTTAAAGTAAGTGTATTTTAAATTTCTGGCTCTTGATGGCGTCTTAAATTTGGTTTTAGGGCTTTAACACAGCATCTCGGTTTGTTTGCGAAAGTTCGAAGTCCCAAATCGATGTACCGTGAGCCGGAGCTTTTAAAACTCTACCTAGATTTGCTTTCGCATAAAAACCACGGTGTGCAAAAGCTTGCGCTCGATTGTATTATGACGTACAAGTTTAAATATTTAACGCCATACAGTCCGAGCTTGTATAATTTAATAGATGAAAAGGCTTTTAAGAATGAACTGACGACATTCCGCATTGATAAAGAAAGCGCAGTCGTTCAAGAGGAACACAGGAAAGACCTGATCCCGATTGTCTTGAAAATCGTATTCAGTAAAATGGTAGTGAAAACCGGATTGAGAACGGGTGGGAAGTCATCAAGTCAGTTGCGCAGGAATTTAGTTTTCCGTTTCCTGGCCGGGTGCCACGAAGATGAAATGATTGCCTTTATAAAGATGGCATTCAGATATTACAGCGGCTACCTTCAATCTAACCCTGAGCTTATGGCTGAGATGGTTTACTGCAACGTAAACTTAGAGAATTTTATTCCTCCGAAAAAGCTGCAGAGTAGTTTGAACATGCTTAATGTGATCCTGGATGAATTCGGGGGATTGATGGGGGATGAGTTGCTGAGGTACTTGATTAAAATTTTGCTGGTGATTGGTTCGTTTTTAAAGGGCGCAGCATATCAGCACACCGACGTACATAACGGGTACCATATGATCTTGCGCAACTTAAGAACGTCCAGCATTAAGTTGTTGGGCGACATTTTTAAACAATTTGAAAAGTACCCGTGGACATCTCAAGAAATAAACGCTGTGTTCGATGTTTTCATCTGGACTTATTTGGATAAATTGAACATCGAAGGCATCCATAGTCCCACTGCGCTATTAAAATTGTTGGTTACATGGGGTATGAATCCTCGGTATTTTCCATTGCTTGTGAAACATAAAGCCAACGATAAAAATCAACACGCTCTGCCATACATAATGCGGTTACTAGTAAATGACAAGGCCCAAGTGACCGTCGTAAATCTAATCATGGAAATGGCTGAGAAAATGTTAACTTTACAACCTAACGAAGACGACCTAGAGTTGAAGATTCCGGTGGAAAACGAGTTGCAAATAGACGATAACATCCTGCAAAGATTAACGCTGAGTGAAAACTTGAATTACGGCAGTTGCATTCTTTTGCCTCACGCAACCGTGATACTGGAAAGAATCAGGCGAAAACTACAATCGAAAGCCAAAAATTTAAATCAACGTTACTTGCTCGTGCTCTCAAGAATATCCGAGCTGGTTTGGGAATCGGATGTGAGCGACATAATTCTGCGGCTCCTATTTCCCATCGTGCTTAAAAAGTGTGCGCAAAACAGCAGTGAGGAAGTGATTTTGCAGTGGGTGACGAGCTTGCATAATTTAATGAAAAACCTGAACGAACCGCACAAACATTTGAAGCAACTGTCGCCTCTTTTTGGGGAAGTTAATTATCCATCTTCACGTAAATTACTCTGCCAAGTCTTGGATTTAATCTCGAGTATCCACGAGGAGTTTAAACCAAGTGCTTTAATGGTGCACGAATTAAATAGTTTCGATTCGAAATGGGTGGATCAGCCTGATTTTCAAAGGCGAACCGATGCGTTTCGTTCAATTCAGAATTTGATACTTAACGATGCTATTCCACTCGAACTTGGGGTATTGATAATACATAACTGCCATTACACGATAAGAAACGAAAAGGATTTGTCGCTGCGTGAAAACGCAGGGCATTGTCTGCGAACGCTCTGCCCGACATTAATAAAAAAGTACACGAAAGTCACCGAAAGGAATTATATTTTAGATGAGACTTTGTTGAATTTGATTCGGCTGGGATTACGAAGTAAAAGCAGTGATGTCCGAAGTGAATTAATATCGCTGTTAGGGTACTTATCACGTGAGTGCTCTGATCACCACGTTATCCTGAAAGACTTGAGCAAGCTGACGAATAAAGCAGACATCGAGGTGGACTTCTTCGAAAATATAACACACATGCAAGCCCATCGGCAAGTCAGGGCCTTGCTGAAATTCTGCGGCGTGTTCAAGGACGAACTTACCCTCCCTAACATTCGGACTTTAACGCATTTCATTCTTCCTTTAGCATCGTACTACTTGTGCAACGATAGATACACAAATAAGAACACCATTGTGGATGCTGCACTCGAAGCCGTCGGTGTGATATGCAAGTTGCTGCCTTGGCACCATTACGAGAGTCTATTAAAATTTTATTTGGGCAAATTACAGTATAAAATTGAGTATCAGAAACAGCTGGTGCGACTGATTGTAGTCATACTCGACGCGTTTCATTTTGACTTGAGCAAAGGAGATGTGACAAGAAGTACTTTAGAGAATCAAGAAGATGAAAGGCAAGTCGATGAAGCGATTGAAGAAAATGATGTGGCATTAGATGATTTACTCAGTAATAATGGCGAAGAGGAAAACGAAGAAGAAGTTGAAGTGAAATTACAACCTGTTAAACCATTTGAAAAAATTACAGTTTTATGTAAATCCACCGCAAACCGTGTCACCCGCACAATTCAGGTAAATCACTTGAAATTCTCTAATTATTGTAATTCCATTCAATTTATTTTAGAGAATTTTACTCCCACAATTACATAGGGCTTTGGCAGAGCTGACTCACCATGAATCCAAACATAAAGTAAACAGAAAGAAGACTAGTATTGAACGAGAAGAAGAGGATCTTCTACGAGTTCCCATATCACTGGCAATTGTGAAGTTGTTACAGAAACTACCAAAGGAAATTTTGGATGCTAATTTGAGAGGGTACGTTTTTTTTTTTTAAAAAAAGCACAACACTATGTCACTTTTAATATTTTCAGCGTCTTTATGAAGCTATGCAGTTTCTTGAAATCGCAGTTGGAGAGTGTAAGGCGAGTTGCAAGGGAAACACTGCAGAAAATCATGATTACTTTAGGCCCGAAATACTTGAGCGTTTTACTGGACGAAATGGTTCCTCTCTTATCAAAAGGCTTTCAAGTGCATGTCCTCGTGCACACGGTGCACGCAGTTCTCGTGCATTTGAAAGAGTTCTACACACCCGGCAACATCGACAACATTCTTCTAACTGTAATAAAAGTAAGTAACTACTTGAATACAATCAAACTGCTTTTCCTAAAACAATCCTTGCTTCAGCTTTGTAAAGCCGACTTATTCGGCAACCTCTCTGATGAAAGAGAAGTAGCAAAAATTGTTGCGAAGGTATCCGAAGCAAAATCGACGAAGAGTTTCGACACCTTCCAAATCCTAGCTCAATTCATTACCGATGGTTGCCTAACAGACCTAGTCATACCGATTAAAGACGTCCTGAGCACATCTCATTCTTACAAGAACGTACAAAAAGCACAAGATTGTTTAAGACACATTGCTTTAGGCCTTGTCGATAACACCTTCATAACCCCGGAGTCACTTTTAAAATTTAGTTATGGTAGTGCCTCGGAAAGTATCCAGGAATTATCGATAAGCGCAGAGCAACCGGTTTTAACAGAGAAGGCCAAGAAGGAAAAGTCGGATTGTTTCATCATCCCAAGCGAACCCGTTTATAGGTCGGGACATAGAGTCTCCAACGTTAAGTCTTCCACGAAAACAAACGCCCACATTCTAGTCGAGTTCGGCTTGAAATTGTGCTATTTCTTATTAAAGAGGGACAAGCTGAAGGAGGCTGAGCATAAACCGTTCGTTGACCCGTTCGTGGCGATTTTTAAAAACTGTTTGAAATCCAAGCACATCAAGGTAAAATCTTCATTTGTTTGTTTAATGTTTTGTTTAATTATGTTGTTTAGTTGAGTACAGTTACGTTACAATGTTTGGGATGGGCAATGAAGTATGATCTTCCATCGATGAGGGAGCACATCAAAGGTATAACAGAATCCATCTTCGATATACTTCACAAGTATGCAGCTTCCGGCTTAAGTAAAGGTGATAATTTCGACTTGGTGGTCGCAGCATTTAAGGTAGGTAATTTTTCTTGAGGAATTTTACAGGAATTTAACTTGACTTTCCTTTCCAGACGATGGCTGTGCTTGTAAGAGACGTGAAGTATTATGTGATAGAAAAAGAACAACTGAAAATACTTCTATTATACGTCGAGCAAGACCTGCATGATTATGACCGCCAGGCAACAGCATTTGCGTTATTAAAAGCGATCCTATCGCGCAAGTTAATCGTCCCCGAAATTCAAGACATCATGAGAAAAGTGGCAGAGTTGAGCATAACTTCTGAGTTGACACATATCAGGCTTCAATCGAGATTGGCTTTTCACCAATTCATTATGGATTATCCTCTCGGAAAAAAATTGGACAAGCACATTTCTTTTTATACGTCCCAGTTGAACTATGAGATGCAAACCGGAAGGGAATCTGCCCTGGAAATGATTCAGACTTTTATAAACACCTTCCCCATCGTGAGTATACAATTTTCTATGAATACTTTACACTAATGTCACACTATTTTCCAGCATATTTTAAAAGAGTTTAGTGCAACGTTTTTAATTGCACTCGGGGCTAGATTAGTTAACGACGAAATTCCACAGTGCAAAAAAATGGCAAGTGATTGCATTAATTCTATGTTCACGAGACTACCAAGGCAAGATCGTGATTCTCTATTCGATATAATCATCTTGTGGCTAAAAGAAGATAAGGTGAGCCCACTCAGAAAATGAACCAAAAGAGGAGTATTTTAATTTTTTTTTAATGCAGGTGAATCATCGGCAGTTAGCTGCCCAACTCTGCGGCATATTAGTGACAGTGGAAAAAGCAAATTTCGAATCTAGATTACGAACCCTAACTTCAATGCTTCTCCTACAATTCGGACTTAACACAGACGAACACAAACCTGGTCGATTCGTCCTCTTAAACCAAGAAACAGCAACCAACAACAACACTGATGAAACTGCCAGAATTAAAGACCACCACATATTCCAGGTTTTACAACTCTTATTAAAACTCAGTGCTCATTGTCCTGTATTTTTGAAGCAGAGCAGTGACATAGAGAACATTGCGCTGCATGTACAGGGTCTATTGGGTCATCCACATGAGTGGGTTCGCATTGGGGCCGCTCAGTTTATAGGCTTCGTTTTATCATCCTTAAGCACTGAGCATCTTGCTGAATTATTAACATCGAATAAACAGGATGAAAGTGGTTATTTATATTCAGATCCTGCAAATGGCATTAAATCATTGACTTTAGACCTTTGTGCACAATTGCAACCGAATTCGGTTAAACCTGAATTAGCCGAGCAAGTCGTTAAAAACTTGGTATTCATAGCAAGAGTGTTGCAAGAAGTACCTTTAACAGGGAACGAAGCGAAAAAGAAAATTGACTTAATATGGTTGATCAAGCGCATGCGAAAAGTTATCAACACCGAAGTAATCGAAGCACCGACAAGTAATGCTTTGCGTACTGAAGTATTTAAGTGGATAGGAGGCATTGGTACTGCGTTGAAACTAGAGAAAGTAGAAGCAGTTTTGCATCTTCTGCTGGCACCGTTAGTGCGTGAAATGATGACCACGGACGACGGCAACGTGTCTCTAAGACATTTATCCAAAGAAGTCGGTAATTTGTTAAAACGAAGGATCGGAGTTGATATTTACACGGGCGCTTTATCGAAATTACAGCAGCATTTGCTGGTTAAGAGGGCCGAAAGGAAAAGGACGAGGACACAGTTGGCCGTTACCGATCCTGAAGTGTATGCGAAGAAGAAAATTAAACATCATGAGAAAAAGAAGGAGGCTAAGAAAAGGAAACTTAATCAAAGGAAAGGTGTTTTTAAGAAAGCTAAGAAGAGGAAAGTTGATTTGGAAGATAATTCAGAAATTATGTAGTTGTCTTTATTTTTGTTTTGATTCGTATATTGTACAGTAAGTATTTCTTTATATACAATAAATATTTTATTGAAAATGAAAGAAACCGTCATTTACATTAATAAGTGAAGAATGAAAGTTTTTATGCATGATCAGGGTGCAACAGACACAAGTCTATAAACTTGAAGCCTATAGCATTTAAACAACAAAATTTTGTGCGCCAGATAAATCTCATTCGATCTCCTCGCGTTTATGTGATCCTGGTAGGAGGATTCAAAAATTACAGCAAAATTTCCACGGAAACTTTGTGCGCCGGATAAATCTCATTCGACCTCCTCGCGTTTATGTGATCCTGGTAGGAGGATTCAAAAATTACAGCAAAATTCCGACGGAAATTTTGTGCGCCGGATAAATCTCATTCGAACTCCTCGCGTTTATGTGATCCTGGTAGGAGGATTCAAAAATTACAGCAAAATTCCGACGGAAATTTTGTGCGCCGGATAAATCTCATTCGACCTCCTCGCGTTTATGTGATCCTGGTAGGAGGATTCAAAAATTACAGCAAAATTCCGACGGAAATTTTGTGCGCCGGATAAATCTCATTCGACCTCCTCGCGTTTATGTGATCCTGGTAGGAGGATTCAAAAATTACAGCAAAATTCCGACGGAAATTTTGTGCGCCGGATAAATCTCATTCGACCTCCTCGCGTTTATGTGATCCTGGTAGGAGGATTCAAAAATTACAGCAAAATTCCGACGGAAATTTTGTGCGCCGGATAAATCTCATTCGACCTCCTCGCGTTTATGTGATCCTGGTAGGAGGATTCAAAAATTACAGCAAAATTCCGACGGAAATTTTGTGCGCCGGATAAATCTCATTCGACCTCCTCGCGTTTATGTGATCCTGGTAGGAGGATTCAAAAATCGCAGCAAAATTCCGACGGATATTTTGTGCGCCGGATAAATCTCATTCGACCTCCTCGCGTTTATGCTGGTAGGAGAATTCAAAAATTACAGCAAAATTCCGACGGAAATTTTGTGCGCCGGATAAATCTCATTCGACCTCCTCGCGTTTATGTGATCCTGGTAGGAGGATTCAAAAATCGCAGCAAAATTCCGACGGAAATTTTGTGCGCCGGATAAATCTCATTCGACCTCCTCGCGTTTATGTGATCCTGGTAGGAGGATTCAAAAATTACAGCAAAATTCCGACGGAAATTTTGTGCGCCGGATAAATCTCATTCGACCTCCTCGCGTTTATGTGATCCTGGTAGGAGGATTCAAAAATTACAGCAAAATTCCGACGGAAATTTTGTGCGCCGGATAAATCTCATTCGACCTCCTCGCGTTTATGTGATCCTGGTAGGAGGATTCAAAAATTACAGCAAAATTCCCACGGAAATTTTGTGCGCCGGATAAATCTCATTCGACCTCCTCGCGTTTATGTGATCCTGGTAGGAGGATTCAAAAATTACAGCAAAATTCCGACGGAAATTTTGTGCGCCGGATAAATCTCATTCGACCTCCTCGCGTTTATGTGATCCTGGTAGGAGGATTCAAAAATTACAGCAAAATTCCGACGGAAATTTTGTGCGCCGGATAAATCTCATTCGACCTCCTCGCGTTTATGTGATCCTGGTAGGAGGATTCAAAAATTACAGCAAAATTCCGACGGAAATTTTGTGCGCCGGATAAATCTCATTCGAACTCCTCGCGTTTATGTGATCCTGGTAGGAGGATTCAAAAATTACAGCAAAATTCCGACGGAAATTTTGTGCGCCGGATAAATCTCATTCGACCTCCTCGCGTTTATGTGATCCTGGTAGGAGGATTCAAAAATTACAGCAAAATTCCGACGGAAATTTTGTGCGCCGGATAAATCTCATTCGACCTCCTCGCGTTTATGTGATCCTGGTAGGAGGATTCAAAAATTACAGCAAAATTCCGACGGAAATTTTGTGCGCCGGATAAATCTCATTCGACCTCCTCGCGTTTATGTGATCCTGGTAGGAGGATTCAAAAATTACAGCAAAATTCCGACGGAAATTTTGTGCGCCGGATAAATCTCATTCGACCTCCTCGCGTTTATGTGATCCTGGTAGGAGGATTCAAAAATTACAGCAAAATTCCGACGGAAATTTTGTGCGCCGGATAAATCTCATTCGACCTCCTCGCGTTTATGTGATCCTGGTAGGAGGATTCAAAAATCGCAGCAAAATTCCGACGGATATTTTGTGCGCCGGATAAATCTCATTCGACCTCCTCGCGTTTATGCTGGTAGGAGAATTCAAAAATTACAGCAAAATTCCGACGGAAATTTTGTGCGCCGGATAAATCTCATTCGACCTCCTCGCGTTTATGTGATCCTGGTAGGAGGATTCAAAAATCGCAGCAAAATTCCGACGGAAATTTTGTGCGCCGGATAAATCTCATTCGACCTCCTCGCGTTTATGTGATCCTGGTAGGAGGATTCAAAAATTACAGCAAAATTCCGACGGAAATTTTGTGCGCCGGATAAATCTCATTCGACCTCCTCGCGTTTATGTGATCCTGGTAGGAGGATTCAAAAATTACAGCAAAATTCCGACGGAAATTTTGTGCGCCGGATAAATCTCATTCGACCTCCTCGCGTTTATGTGATCCTGGTAGGAGGATTCAAAAATTACAGCAAAATTCCCACGGAAATTTTGTGCGCCGGATAAATCTCATTCGACCTCCTCGCGTTTATGTGATCCTGGTAGGAGGATTCAAAAATTACAGCAAAATTCCGACGGAAATTTTGTGCGCCGGATAAATCTCATTCGACCTCCTCGCGTTTATGTGATCCTGGTAGGAGGATTCAAAAATTACAGCAAAATTCCGACGGAAATTTTGTGCGCCGGATAAATCTCATTCGACCTCCTCGCGTTTATGTGATCCTGGTAGGAGGATTCAAAAATTACAGCAAAATTCCGACGGAAATTTTGTGCGCCGGATAAATCTCATTCGACCTCCTCGCGTTTATGTGATCCTGGTAGGAGGATTCAAAAATCGCAGCACATTTCCGACGGAAATTTTGTGCGCCGGATAAATCTTATTCGACCTCCTCGCGTTTATGTGATCCTGGTAGGAGGATTCAAAAATTACAGCAAAATTCCGACGGAAATTTTGTGCGCCGGATAAATCTCATTCGACCTCCTCGCATTTATGTGATCCTGGTAGGAGGATTCAAAAATTACAGCAAAATTTCCACGGAAATTTTGTGCGCCGGATAAATCTCATTCGACCTCCTCGCGTTTATGTGATCCTGGTAGGAGGATTCAAAAATTACAGCAAAATTCCGACGGAAATTTTGTACGCCGGATAAATCTCATTCGACCTCCTCGCATTTATGTGATCCTGGTAGGAGGATTCAAAAATCGCAGCAAAATTCCGACGGAAATTTTGTGCGCCGGATAAATCTTATTCGACCTCCTCGCGTTTATGTGATCCTGGTAGGAGGATTCAAAAATTACAGCAAAATTCCGACGGAAATTTTGTGCGCCGGATAAATCTCATTCGACCTCCTCGCATTTATGTGATCCTGGTAGGAGGATTCAAAAATTACAGCAAAATTCCCACGGAAATTTTGTGCGCCGGATAAATCTCATTCGACCTCCTCGCGTTTATGTGATCCTGGTAGGAGGATTCAAAAATTACAGCAAAATTCCGACGGAAATTTTGTGCGCCGGATAAATCTCATTCGACCTCCTCGCGTTTATGTGATCCTGGTAGGAGGATTCAAAAATTACAGCAAAATTCCGACGGAAATTTTGTGCGCCGGATAAATCTCATTCGACCTCCTCGCGTTTATGTGATCCTGGTAGGAGGATTCAAAAATTACAGCAAAATTCCGACGGAAATTTTGTGCGCCGGATAAATCTCATTCGACCTCCTCGCGTTTATGTGATCCTGGTAGGAGGATTCAAAAATTACAGCAAAATTCCGACGGAAATTTTGTGCGCCGGATAAATCTCATTCGACCTCCTCGCGTTTATGTGATCCTGGTAGGAGGATTCAAAAATCGCAGCAAAATTCCGACGGATATTTTGTGCGCCGGATAAATCTCATTCGACCTCCTCGCGTTTATGCTGGTAGGAGAATTCAAAAATTACAGCAAAATTCCGACGGAAATTTTGTGCGCCGGATAAATCTCATTCGACCTCCTCGCGTTTATGTGATCCTGGTAGGAGGATTCAAAAATCGCAGCAAAATTCCGACGGAAATTTTGTGCGCCGGATAAATCTCATTCGACCTCCTCGCGTTTATGTGATCCTGGTAGGAGGATTCAAAAATTACAGCAAAATTCCGACGGAAATTTTGTGCGCCGGATAAATCTCATTCGACCTCCTCGCGTTTATGTGATCCTGGTAGGAGGATTCAAAAATTACAGCAAAATTCCGACGGAAATTTTGTGCGCCGGATAAATCTCATTCGACCTCCTCGCGTTTATGTGATCCTGGTAGGAGGATTCAAAAATCGCAGCACATTTCCGACGGAAATTTTGTGCGCCGGATAAATCTTATTCGACCTCCTCGCGTTTATGTGATCCTGGTAGGAGGATTCAAAAATTACAGCAAAATTCCGACGGAAATTTTGTGCGCCGGATAAATCTCATTCGACCTCCTCGCATTTATGTGATCCTGGTAGGAGGATTCAAAAATTACAGCAAAATTTCCACGGAAATTTTGTGCGCCGGATAAATCTCATTCGACCTCCTCGCGTTTATGTGATCCTGGTAGGAGGATTCAAAAATTACAGCAAAATTCCGACGGAAATTTTGTACGCCGGATAAATCTCATTCGACCTCCTCGCATTTATGTGATCCTGGTAGGAGGATTCAAAAATCGCAGCAAAATTCCGACGGAAATTTTGTGCGCCGGATAAATCTTATTCGACCTCCTCGCGTTTATGTGATCCTGGTAGGAGGATTCAAAAATCGCAGCAAAATTCCGACGGAAATTTTGTGCGCCGGATAAATCTTATTCGACCTCCTCGCGTTTATGTGATCCTGGTAGGAGGATTCAAAAATTACAGCAAAATTCCGACGGAAATTTTGTGCGTCGGATAAATCTCATTCGACCTCCTCGCGTTTATGTGATCCTGGTAGGAGGATTCAAAAATCGCAGCACATTTCCGACGGAAATTTTGTGCGCCGGATAAATCTTATTCGACCTCCTCGCGTTTATGTGATCCTGGTAGGAGGATTCAAAAATTACAGCAAAATTCCGACGGAAATTTTGTGCGCCAGATAAATCTCATTCGACCTCCTCGCGTTTATGTGATCCTGGTAGGAGGATTCAAAAATTACAGCAAAATTCCGACGGAAATTTTGTGCGCCGGATAAATCTCATTCGACCTCCTCGCGTTTATGTGATCCTGGTAGGAGGATTCAAAAATTACAGCAAAATTCCGACGGAAATTTTGTGCGCCGGATAAATCTCATTCGACCTCCTCGCGTTTATGTGATCCTGGTAGGAGGATTCAAAAATTACAGCAAAATTCCGACGGAAATTTTGTGCGCCGGATAAATCTCATTCGACCTCCTCGCGTTTATGTGATCCTGGTAGGAGGATTCAAAAATTACAGCAAAATTCCGACGGAAATTTTGTGCGCCGGATAAATCTCATTCGACCTCCTCGCGTTTATGTGATCCTGGTAGGAGGATTCAAAAATCGCAGCAAAATTCCGACGGAAATTTTGTGCGCCGGATAAATCTCATTCGACCTCCTCGCATTTATGTGATCCTGGTAGGAGGATTCAAAAATCGCAGCAAAATTCCGACGGAAATTTTGTGCGCCGGATAAATCTTATTCGACCTCCTCGCGTTTATGTGATCCTGGTAGGAGGATTCAAAAATTACAGCAAAATTCCGACGGAAATTTTGTGCGCCGGATAAATCTCATTCGACCTCCTCGCATTTATGTGATCCTGGTAGGAGGATTCAAAAATCGCAGCAAAATTCCGACGGAAATTTTGGGCGCCGGATAAATCTTATTCGACCTCCTCGCGTTTATGTGATCCTGGTAGGAGGATTCAAAAATTACAGCAAAATTCCGACGGAAATTTTGTACGCCGGATAAATCTCATTCGACCTCCTCGCATTTATGTGATCCTGGTAGGAGGATTCAAAAATCGCAGCAAAATTCCGACGGAAATTTTGTGCGTCGGATAAATCTCATTCGACCTCCTCGCGTTTATGTGATCCTGGTAGGAGGATTCAAAAATTACAGCAAAATTCCGACGGAAATTTTGTGCGCCGGATAAATCTTATTCGACCTCCTCGCGTTTATGTGATCCTGGTAGGAGGATTCAAAAATTACAGCAAAATTCCGACGGAAATTTTGTGCGTCGGATAAATCTCATTCGACCTCCTCGCGTTTATGTGATCCTGGTAGGAGGATTCAAAAATTACAGCAAAATTCCGACGGAAATTTTGTGCGCCGGATAAATCTTATTCGACCTCCTCGCGTTTATGTGATCCTGGTAGGAGGATTCAAAAATTACAGCAAAATTCCGACGGAAATTTTGTGCGTCGGATAAATCTCATTCGACCTCCTCGCGTTTATGTGATCCTGGTAGGAGGATTCAAAAATTACAGCAAAATTCCGACGGAAATTTTGTACGCCGGATAAATCTCATTCGACCTCCTCGCATTTATGTGATCCTGGTAGGAGGATTCAAAAATCGCAGCAAAATTCCGACGGAAATTTTGTGCGTCGGATAAATCTCATTCGACCTCCTCGCGTTTATGTGATCCTGGTAGGAGGATTCAAAAATTACAGCAAAATTCCGACGGAAATTTTGTACGCCGGATAAATCTCATTCGACCTCCTCGCATTTATGTGATCCTGGTAGGAGGATTCAAAAATCGCAGCAAAATTCCGACGGAAATTTTGTGCGCCGGATAAATCTTATTCGACCTCCTCGCGTTTATGTGATCCTGGTAGGAGGATTCAAAAATTACAGCAAAATTCCGACGGAAATTTTGTGCGTCGGATAAATCTCATTCGACCTCCTCGCGTTTATGTGATCCTGGTAGGAGGATTCAAAAATTACAGCAAAATTCCGACGGAAATTTTGTGCGCCGGATAAATCTTATTCGACCTCCTCGCGTTTATGTGATCCTGGTAGGAGGATTCAAAAATTACAGCAAAATTCCGACGGAAATTTTGTGCGTCGGATAAATCTCATTCGACCTCCTCGCGTTTATGTGATCCTGGTAGGAGGATTCAAAAATTACAGCAAAATTCCGACGGAAATTTTGTACGCCGGATAAATCTCATTCGACCTCCTCGCATTTATGTGATCCTGGTAGGAGGATTCAAAAATCGCAGCAAAATTCCGACGGAAATTTTGTGCGTCGGATAAATCTCATTCGACCTCCTCGCGTTTATGTGATCCTGGTAGGAGGATTCAAAAATTACAGCAAAATTCCGACGGAAATTTTGTGCGTCGGATAAATCTCATTCGACCTCCTCGCGTTTATGTGATCCTGGTAGGAGGATTCAAAAATTACAGCAAAATTCCGACGGAAATTTTGTGCGCCGGATAAATCTTATTCGACCTCCTCGCGTTTATGTGATCCTGGTAGGAGGATTCAAAAATTACAGCAAAATTCCGACGGAAATTTTGTGCGTCGGATAAATCTCATTCGACCTCCTCGCGTTTATGTGATCCTGGTAGGAGGATTCAAAAATTACAGCAAAATTCCGACGGAAATTTTGTGCGCCGGATAAATCTCATTCGACCTCCTCGCGTTTATGTGATCCTGGTAGGAGGATTCAAAAATTACAGCAAAATTCCGACGGAAATTTTGTGCGTCGGATAAATCTCATTCGACCTCCTCGCGTTTATGTGATCCTGGTAGGAGGATTCAAAAATTACAGCAAAATTCCGACGGAAATTTTATGCGCCGGATAAATCTCATTCGACCTCCTCGCGTTTATGTGATCCTGGTAGGAGGATTCAAAAATTACAGCAAAATTCCGACGGAAATTTTGTGCGCCGGATAAATCTCATTCGACCTCCTCGCGTTTATGTGATCCTGGTAGGAGGATTCAAAAATCGCAGCACATTTCCGACGGAAATTTTGTGCGCCGGATAAATCTTATTCGACCTCCTCGCGTTTATGTGATCCTGGTAGGAGGATTCAAAAATTACAGCAAAATTCCGACGGAAATTTTGTGCGCCGGATAAATCTCATTCGACCTCCTCGCATTTATGTGATCCTGGTAGGAGGATTCAAAAATTACAGCAAAATTTCCACGGAAATTTTGTGCGCCGGATAAATCTCATTCGACCTCCTCGCGTTTATGTGATCCTGGTAGGAGGATTCAAAAATTACAGCAAAATTCCGACGGAAATTTTGTACGCCGGATAAATCTCATTCGACCTCCTCGCATTTATGTGATCCTGGTAGGAGGATTCAAAAATCGCAGCAAAATTCCGACGGAAATTTTGTGCGCCGGATAAATCTTATTCGACCTCCTCGCGTTTATGTGATCCTGGTAGGAGGATTCAAAAATCGCAGCAAAATTCCGACGGAAATTTTGTGCGCCGGATAAATCTTATTCGACCTCCTCGCGTTTATGTGATCCTGGTAGGAGGATTCAAAAATTACAGCAAAATTCCGACGGAAATTTTGTGCGTCGGATAAATCTCATTCGACCTCCTCGCGTTTATGTGATCCTGGTAGGAGGATTCAAAAATCGCAGCACATTTCCGACGGAAATTTTGTGCGCCGGATAAATCTTATTCGACCTCCTCGCGTTTATGTGATCCTGGTAGGAGGATTCAAAAATTACAGCAAAATTCCGACGGAAATTTTGTGCGCCAGATAAATCTCATTCGACCTCCTCGCGTTTATGTGATCCTGGTAGGAGGATTCAAAAATTACAGCAAAATTCCGACGGAAATTTTGTGCGCCGGATAAATCTCATTCGACCTCCTCGCGTTTATGTGATCCTGGTAGGAGGATTCAAAAATTACAGCAAAATTCCGACGGAAATTTTGTGCGCCGGATAAATCTCATTCGACCTCCTCGCGTTTATGTGATCCTGGTAGGAGGATTCAAAAATTACAGCAAAATTCCGACGGAAATTTTGTGCGCCGGATAAATCTCATTCGACCTCCTCGCGTTTATGTGATCCTGGTAGGAGGATTCAAAAATTACAGCAAAATTCCGACGGAAATTTTGTGCGCCGGATAAATCTCATTCGACCTCCTCGCGTTTATGTGATCCTGGTAGGAGGATTCAAAAATCGCAGCAAAATTCCGACGGAAATTTTGTGCGCCGGATAAATCTCATTCGACCTCCTCGCATTTATGTGATCCTGGTAGGAGGATTCAAAAATCGCAGCAAAATTCCGACGGAAATTTTGTGCGCCGGATAAATCTTATTCGACCTCCTCGCGTTTATGTGATCCTGGTAGGAGGATTCAAAAATTACAGCAAAATTCCGACGGAAATTTTGTGCGCCGGATAAATCTCATTCGACCTCCTCGCATTTATGTGATCCTGGTAGGAGGATTCAAAAATCGCAGCAAAATTCCGACGGAAATTTTGGGCGCCGGATAAATCTTATTCGACCTCCTCGCGTTTATGTGATCCTGGTAGGAGGATTCAAAAATTACAGCAAAATTCCGACGGAAATTTTGTACGCCGGATAAATCTCATTCGACCTCCTCGCGTTTATGTGATCCTGGTAGGAGGATTCAAAAATTACAGCAAAATTCCGACGGAAATTTTGTGCGCCGGATAAATCTTATTCGACCTCCTCGCGTTTATGTGATCCTGGTAGGAGGATTCAAAAATTACAGCAAAATTCCGACGGAAATTTTGTGCGTCGGATAAATCTCATTCGACCTCCTCGCGTTTATGTGATCCTGGTAGGAGGATTCAAAAATCGCAGCAAAATTCCGACGGAAATTTTGTGCGTCGGATAAATCTCATTCGACCTCCTCGCGTTTATGTGATCCTGGTAGGAGGATTCAAAAATTACAGCAAAATTCCGACGGAAATTTTGTGCGCCGGATAAATCTTATTCGACCTCCTCGCGTTTATGTGATCCTGGTAGGAGGATTCAAAAATCGCAGCAAAATTCCGACGGAAATTTTGTGCGTCGGATAAATCTCATTCGACCTCCTCGCATTTATGTGATCCTGGTAGGAGGATTCAAAAATCGCAGCAAAATTCCGACGGAAATTTTGTGCGCCGGATAAATCTTATTCGACCTCCTCGCGTTTATGTGATCCTGGTAGGAGGATTCAAAAATTACAGCAAAATTCCGACGGAAATTTTGGGCGCCGGATAAATCTCATTCGACCTCCTCGCATTTATGTGATCCTGGTAGGAGGATTCAAAAATCGCAGCAAAATTCCGACGGAAATTTTGTGCGTCGGATAAATCTCATTCGACCTCCTCGCGTTTATGTGATCCTGGTAGGAGGATTCAAAAATTACAGCAAAATTCCGACGGAAATTTTGTGCGCCGGATAAATCTTATTCGACCTCCTCGCGTTTATGTGATCCTGGTAGGAGGATTCAAAAATTACAGCAAAATTCCGACGGAAATTTTGTGCGTCGGATAAATCTCATTCGACCTCCTCGCGTTTATGTGATCCTGGTAGGAGGATTCAAAAATTACAGCAAAATTCCGACGGAAATTTTGTGCGCCGGATAAATCTTATTCGACCTCCTCGCGTTTATGTGATCCTGGTAGGAGGATTCAAAAATTACAGCAAAATTCCGACGGAAATTTTGTGCGTCGGATAAATCTCATTCGACCTCCTCGCGTTTATGTGATCCTGGTAGGAGGATTCAAAAATTACAGCAAAATTCCGACGGAAATTTTGTACGCCGGATAAATCTCATTCGACCTCCTCGCATTTATGTGATCCTGGTAGGAGGATTCAAAAATCGCAGCAAAATTCCGACGGAAATTTTGTGCGTCGGATAAATCTCATTCGACCTCCTCGCGTTTATGTGATCCTGGTAGGAGGATTCAAAAATTACAGCAAAATTCCGACGGAAATTTTGTACGCCGGATAAATCTCATTCGACCTCCTCGCATTTATGTGATCCTGGTAGGAGGATTCAAAAATCGCAGCAAAATTCCGACGGAAATTTTGTGCGCCGGATAAATCTTATTCGACCTCCTCGCGTTTATGTGATCCTGGTAGGAGGATTCAAAAATTACAGCAAAATTCCGACGGAAATTTTGTGCGTCGGATAAATCTCATTCGACCTCCTCGCGTTTATGTGATCCTGGTAGGAGGATTCAAAAATTACAGCAAAATTCCGACGGAAATTTTGTGCGCCGGATAAATCTTATTCGACCTCCTCGCGTTTATGTGATCCTGGTAGGAGGATTCAAAAATTACAGCAAAATTCCGACGGAAATTTTGTGCGTCGGATAAATCTCATTCGACCTCCTCGCGTTTATGTGATCCTGGTAGGAGGATTCAAAAATTACAGCAAAATTCCGACGGAAATTTTGTACGCCGGATAAATTTCATTCGACCTCCTCGCATTTATGTGATCCTGGTAGGAGGATTCAAAAATCGCAGCAAAATTCCGACGGAAATTTTGTGCGTCGGATAAATCTCATTCGACCTCCTCGCGTTTATGTGATCCTGGTAGGAGGATTCAAAAATTACAGCAAAATTCCGACGGAAATTTTGTGCGTCGGATAAATCTCATTCGACCTCCTCGCGTTTATGTGATCCTGGTAGGAGGATTCAAAAATTACAGCAAAATTCCGACGGAAATTTTGTGCGCCGGATAAATCTTATTCGACCTCCTCGCGTTTATGTGATCCTGGTAGGAGGATTCAAAAATTACAGCAAAATTCCGACGGAAATTTTGTGCGTCGGATAAATCTCATTCGACCTCCTCGCGTTTATGTGATCCTGGTAGGAGGATTCAAAAATTACAGCAAAATTCCGACGGAAATTTTGTGCGCCGGATAAATCTCATTCGACCTCCTCGCGTTTATGTGATCCTGGTAGGAGGATTCAAAAATTACAGCAAAATTCCGACGGAAATTTTGTGCGTCGGATAAATCTCATTCGACCTCCTCGCGTTTATGTGATCCTGGTAGGAGGATTCAAAAATTACAGCAAAATTCCGACGGAAATTTTGTACGCCGGATAAATCTTATTCGACCTCCTCGCGTTTATGTGATCCTGGTAGGAGGATTCAAAAATTACAGCAAAATTCCGACGGAAATTTTGTGCGTCGGATAAATCTCATTCGACCTCCTCGCGTTTATGTGATCCTGGTAGGAGGATTCAAAAATTACAGCAAAATTCCGACGGAAATTTTGTACGCCGGATAAATCTCATTCGACCTCCTCGCGTTTATGTGATCCTGGTAGGAGGATTCAAAAATTACAGCAAAATTCCGACGGAAATTTTGTGCGTCGGATAAATCTCATTCGACCTCCTCGCGTTTATGTGATCCTGGTAGGAGGATTCAAAAATTACAGCAAAATTCCGACGGAAATTTTGTACGCCGGATAAATCTTATTCGACCTCCTCGCGTTTATGTGATCCTGGTAGGAGGATTCAAAAATTACAGCAAAATTCCGACGGAAATTTTGTGCGTCGGATAAATCTCATTCGACCTCCTCGCGTTTATGTGATCCTGGTAGGAGGATTCAAAAATTACAGCAAAATTCCGACGGAAATTTTGTACGCCGGATAAATCTCATTCGACCTCCTCGCGTTTATGTGATCCTGGTAGGAGGATTCAAAAATTACAGCAAAATTCCGACGGAAATTTTGTGCGTCGGATAAATCTCATTCGACCTCCTCGCGTTTATGTGATCCTGGTAGGAGGATTCAAAAATTACAGCAAAATTCCGACGGAAATTTTGTGCGCCGGATAAATCTTATTCGACCTCCTCGCGTTTATGTGATCCTGGTAGGAGGATTCAAAAATTACAGCAAAATTCCGACGGAAATTTTGTGCGTCGGATAAATCTCATTCGACCTCCTCGCGTTTATGTGATCCTGGTAGGAGGATTCAAAAATTACAGCAAAATTCCGACGGAAATTTTGTGCGCCGGATAAATCTCATTCGACCTCCTCGCGTTTATGTGATCCTGGTAGGAGGATTCAAAAATTACAGCAAAATTCCGACGGAAATTTTGTGCGTCGGATAAATCTCATTCGACCTCCTCGCGTTTATGTGATCCTGGTAGGAGGATTCAAAAATTACAGCAAAATTCCGACGGAAATTTTGTACGCCGGATAAATCTCATTCGACCTCCTCGCATTTATGTGATCCTGGTAGGAGGATTCAAAAATCGCAGCAAAATTCCGACGGAAATTTTGTGCGCCGGATAAATCTTATTCGACCTCCTCGCGTTTATGTGATCCTGGTAGGAGGATTCAAAAATTACAGCAAAATTCCGACGGAAATTTTGTGCGTCGGATAAATCTCATTCGACCTCCTCGCGTTTATGTGATCCTGGTAGGAGGATTCAAAAATTACAGCAAAATTCCGACGGAAATTTTGTACGCCGGATAAATCTCATTCGACCTCCTCGCATTTATGTGATCCTGGTAGGAGGATTCAAAAATCGCAGCAAAATTCCGACGGAAATTTTGTGCGCCGGATAAATCTTATTCGACCTCCTCGCGTTTATGTGATCCTGGTAGGAGGATTCAAAAATTACAGCAAAATTCCGACGAAAATTTTGTGCGTCGGATAAATCTCATTCGACCTCCTCGCGTTTATGTGATCCTGGTAGGAGGATTCAAAAATTACAGCAAAATTCCGACGGAAATTTTGTGCGCCGGATAAATCTCATTCGATCTCCTTGCGTTTATGTGATCCTGGTAGGAGGATTCAAAAATCGCAGTAAAAATTGTCAGGAATATTTCAAGTTCGTATACTATGCGCTTTGCACCTCCTTGCCTTTATGTGAGTCTGGTAGGTAGGTTAAGAAATCATATATACCTGGCAAGTAATATTCAAAATTTATGAAGATCATTTATTATTAATTTTTAGTTTATGCATACATAATTCATTACGCCATCTGACGATGAACACTCGGAACTAACTGCTTTAGTGCGGTTACAGTTTCCTGCAGCTTTTACAATTGTAGATTCCTGTAACTTTTACAATTGTAGATTTCTGTAATTATTAATGGCAAAGTATAACCTTACGTTACATTATCGCAGCCCAGCCTCAATTTACGGGTATTTTTCTGTTATTTGAATAGACACGTCTGGAGGTAAATTAACTTCGGCATTAGCTAACGGCATGAGACAAACGTTCAGTTTTCAAATTTTGTCTAGTACTTAATAGATGTCACTACTATTCTTAGAGTGTCCTTTCGTTCCTGTCATTAGCTATTTAGGGGAGATTTTTAATCTGTGGTCTTATTTACCAATTTATTTTGCATTTACTTTCTGAAAACAAAGTTGTTTTTAAAGCAGGAAGTTGTAGCCTACTTTTAGAAAGAAGGGAACTGTAAGGTTGTGAAACCTCCTTTCGAAATTAATTTGGTTTGGCGAAGTTAATAAATTTTCGAAAGAACTTGCATTGGCAACAATTTACAATTTTAAAATGAATGGAACTGCCACCTGAATTATGTTAAATATAAATTCTTGAGTTTAAATTGAAGGGTTGTGTGAAGCTAGGGGTCAAACTTTGAGAACTTTTGGCACTCTTCCTGGTTAAAAGAAACAAACTATACATCGCTTTTCCACTATAATGAGTATTAATAAAAGAACGAGAACATGTTTTAATATATTTTCTGCGTCCTTAACAAATATTTTAACGATTATAAAAAATAATTGGTTGTCACAAATAACATGGTTTTCAACGCTTTCACAAGACAATTTTACTCCAAACTCGTGTTCTTGGAAATTACAGCTTTGACTTAACATCTCATTTATTTATAAAAACCTGATTTAAAACTTTTTTAGCAACAAAGTGTTTTTAGTTTCAGGTTCCACTTCCACAACAATCTTCTGTGAGTTCTTAGTTATTTTAAATTTTGTTCCATAAATTATTCATCAAGTAATAAATACATTCTTCTTAGTGTTCTGAAAAGAAAGAGACTGCTAATTTTAGTTTACATATATTTAACATACACATTTACTTCACAATTACATTCAGCAAAACGACGACAAAAATTTGTTAGTTTATATACAAGCATGAGCATAATTGTTATATGCCCATGAGTATTACAAGACTAACGCTAAGTACAAAAATAAGTAATAAAACTAGTTATAAATTAATTAAAATTAAAAACTACACAGACACATGCACGAAACTACTACGATAGCACTTTTTAATAACATCAAATTCCATTATTGTATAACATGTTTTGGAACGTTTTTATTTATTTAGGTAAACTTGTATAAAAAAAATTGGTACATATAAGTTTTCTTTTATATTTGGCATGATCAATTAGCAATAATTATTACGTATTATTAACATATACTTAAAAGTAAGGCTAACTACATATCCATGTAATTTGTATTATATACATAAAAGGTAGTGAGAGAGTAAATGATTAAAGACACAGTTTTTAAAGTCAGAGTTTTTAGGGTTCAATTTTTCAATGAATAGGAAATGCAAGTGAACATAGAAAACCTACCCCTCACATTTGATTGGATTATTTTGTTTAGTTTTTTGTTTTTGGTTCCAAAGCTCTGTTAAAACGTATAAAAGGTACATTCATAAGGGAGGTTATTCGCTTCCAAGATTAAATGGTATTTTGAAAACAAACTAATATACATCAATATAATATATTTTTTTTAATTTGATCTTCATTTAGCGTTAGGTTGAAGACAACGTAAATTTCAATTAATAGGTTTACTTTTAATCCAAATCTGATTTGCATGTTTGAAATTACATTTTAGTATTTTGAATTGTTAGTTATAGTTTCTTGTAATATTATTGAACTACTGAATGTAATCAGGTGTCGAATTGTTATGGCACATATGAATCACAAAGTTATTTAACTAAAACCAATTATGAACTGAAAATTAGTGTTAATATCACGTCCTGGTTTATGATGATGAAAAAGCATAAGTTACACACAAATTGCTTTTTATAAATGAAATTGTTTTTAACTTTTAAACACAAAAAATATAAATACATAGTTGAACCAGAGATGGGGCTTGTGTCTTTTCTTCAACACTTCCAGTTTTCGTAAGCAATTCTCCCCATCTCTAATTTTAAGACATCAACAGCACTACAACTAGGATAGATACTACCAAAAGCAAAACACATCTTGCTTTTATCATGTGCCTCAAAACAATTGTTCAGGGAAATTCGAATCCTTAAAGAATGATAAGTAAAAAGTTACCTGAGAATTCACAAAGTAATATTTTATTGTTAGCAAAGAAAAGTAAAAGCCTTTCCAATATTTAATACATTAGACTCTGTGCCAGGAAAATTCTTATATCCTTATAGAGATAAAATTAATACTACAAAATAAGAATCACATAATTCACACGTTGTACTTTAAAAAAAATGGACCTACATCATGAATATGTCGGCATCCATTAAAGATGGTGATGGAATATTTTGTTTTTGAGGTACATTTGTTAGCCATTTGTTAATACGCTGGTTATTAGGCTTCGCTTGTTACGTGACTTACAGTCGTACGAGTTGTGGATGTACCTAAACTGTGAGCCAAATGTGGTTTGCCCGTGAATGTAAGATATCTGCAATTAAAAAAAAAGTTTGTAATGAATTAGAGTGAGTCATAGAGTGCTGATTAACACGTACCTCTTCTTAAGCATGATCCAGATATTTCTCTTGAACACAAATATGAAAAATATGAAGACCCCGTAGAGGGCATTGCAGAAGTCTGTGAGGTACCATACTTCATCGGGTATGTTCGAAAATTTCCAATTTAGAGCCCAGGAAATTACTTCCATCGTCCAGTTGATGCCCATGGCCAGTAATAATTTAACATACAGGTTGAATCTGTAAATTCAAAAAATAATTGTACAGCAACACCATTATAGATGTGATTGTATTTAACTTACCTTTGTTTATCGCTTTCTAATCTACTTTTTTGACTGTCATCTCTTCTTAACATAGCTGTATCATTCCTTACCATTTGGATTTTATATGCGGTTACACAGAACAGAACGATATTTGTTGTTAATAAAATAGCGATTGGTAGATAAAAATACAGGAACGTTGGCATTCCACCTAAAAAAGAAGTATAAATTTGTAGGGCATTTCCGAACAAAAAATGTAAAGCCTGTAATACTACTCACTTCCGAACCAGCATTGTCCATTGCCAATTCCAGGATGATAGAGAGATTTCATGTCCACACTTGGGCCGTACGAAAGTCCGATTACTAGGCAAACTAGTAAAAGTGGGACTCCCCAAGCGTAAGCGCTATAGTAAAGAAAACGGCGGGTGTCGCGCTTTTTACTTCCCGTGAGTCCTCTGATACCACTGCAAAAATATAAATAATCAGAAAATCACAATTTTAAACGTTGCTATCCTCATACAAATTTATCCAAATTTTGATTTTTCTTAAAGAAAACTAAATATATATATATATATATACAGCTTGAGTGAAGCAAGTAGGTTGGCGATGCGTGCCTCGGATGATTCGAGGCGACCGGCCTTGTCTCGCATTGGGAAGCGAAACGATGAGCGCGTATTTAATAATTTTATTTTAACTAGGATTTCAGTAATTCTTGTTACAATATTGTTATAATTGCCGCAATACATTTGCATAACGCAATTATTATTGTTTGTAATTAAACAATAATAAAACATAAACATTACAGACATTAATAAATGAAAAATCTTCTCTGATAATGGTTAAATTAAAAAGAATTCACGGCGATAATATAAAAACATAATAAAAGATTCTCTTGTAACAGAAAAATGATTTCTCAAATTGAATGAAAGATTTTATAGAATGAAGATAAAAATAAAATAAACTTAAAGTAATTCTGGTCAAGAAAAAATAAATATATTAAATATCTTTCAAAATTTTTATTAATTTTGCGGATGGTTGTAGCACGGGAATTGAATGATTTACAAATTTTTCTCTGAATAAATTAATTCATTAATACCACTTTAGAATTTGTACTTTCTCAGGTACACTATAATTCATACTGAATTTTTGTACTGAAGAAAAATAAAGAACAATTAAAATAAATATAATATATGTAATAAAAAATATATATTTGTAGCTCAAAAACAACTCTAAAACCTGCACGCTTCGAACTGGTGGTGTGAACTGATACACGCTAGCGCAAGAACTCCCTCTACTCCTACACAACTTCCTCTGAATTTACTTCTATCCAACTAGTTGTAAAATTCAACCTGTATATTTACTACTGTCGAATGAAAAGTACAGATATCTTTGTACTTCCTGATAACACAGGCCGCCAAATTACAGTTCTTGTCTGGGGTTTGGATTATTTTGTGTAAATATGTTCAGTGCGTGTTTAGACATTTCTAGGATACAATCAAAAAATTTCTATCACATATAAGGATTTGAAACCACAGGACAAAATTGTAAAATACACAAATGGACAAAATTAAGAGACCACTTGAAATAACTTTTCCAATTTACAAGTTATTTTTAAAAGACTTTTCACATGTCATAAATTGACGTTTATTAAACACAATTCAAATAGTGTGCCATGAAGCAATTAACAGTAGCAAGGCATTCTCTGTTAGAAAACGAACAGTCAACAAAAAGGCCTAATTGTTGACACCTTTTTAAGTCATTTAATTAATAAAGCGTGATTTTTGTTTCGAAAATTAGTGAATTGTTTGCATTAAGTTAATTAAATATGTCTCGACGCCACTGTTGACCAGAAGAAGTATCCCAAATGATTATTCTTCTTCGTGAAGGATATTCACAGGGATAAGTTGGAATTCTAAATAGCAACAAATCTGTGGTACAGAGGGCCGCAGCACGGTTCAGAAACACTGGTAGTTTCAAAAGAAGACGCGGACAAGATGCTAAAAGAAAAACAACACGCAGAGAAAATCGCTTTATCGAACTTCAGAGTTTAAGAAAGCGATTTGCAACATCTCGTGAATTAAAAAGTGATCTTCGATTAGGCAGTGGAAAAGAAATTTCTACCAAAACAGTAAGAAGAAGACTAAAAGAAGTCAATTTGTCTGCTAGAAAACCAGCAACCGGTCCAACTCTCACAGCTACGCACAAAAGAAATAGCTTAAACTTTTGTCAAAATCATCAAGATTGGGACGAGGGGCAGTGGAACTCCGTTTTGTTTTCGGACGAGTCCAAATTCCTTCTAAGCAGGGATGATCGCCGTGCTCTTGTCATACGAAGACCAGGCGAGCGATTTGCACCATGTACCATTCGAGAATTTGACAAATTTGGTGGGGGGTCTGTAATGGTTTGGGGAGGCATACAATTTAATGGTCGTACAGAATTGGTTTTGATACGAAATGGGTCGCTAACAGCAAGAAGATATAGAGACGAGATTATTGTACCCCAAGTTCAACCATTTGCCGAAAATTTCGGCAATGGATTCATTTTTATGCAAGACGATGCCAAACCTTATACAGCTAACATTGTCACAGCTACGTTGAGAGATGCAAATATCGAAGATTTGGACTGGTCTGCCAAAACCCCTGATTTCGGTCTTGCCTATTTGTTTCCGCTTTCTCTTTCGTACTTGTCCATCAGACATTTTAGAGGTTTCAATAGGTGAAGAATGAGGAGATGAAGGAGATTGGACAGGAATATGTAACAATGAAGGAAAAGATGTTGCTGATGTGGAAGGACGAATGGGGAAAGCAGTCGATCCAGACATAGAAATATTATTACATAGAGGAATGGAGGTGTGGCTGGAAGGTGTCGGCTTCAAAATATGGGTATCTGACGCAATATCTTCCTATTGAGCATCTCTGGGATCAATTGGGCAACAAAATTAAAAGTGCAGCGAGATCACCAGTAACACTTGATGAGCTCTCTAACAAGCTTCTTCAAGAATGGGAACAGATACCTCAAGAAAGTATGCGAAGCTTAATCTCAAGCATGCCAAGAAGATTAGCAGCGTGTATTGCTGCAAGAGGAGGGAATACACGCTATTAATAATTTTAGTTTTGTTTAGTTTGTTTAGTTTAGTTAAAAATTACTACAGTCAATATTACCAACGTGTAAAAAGCAGAAATCCAAAAAACTTTTCAACATAGAAACTTCCTCAATGTGTTACTAGATTTGGGAAAAAAACGTTATAAAGACATGGATTTAAAGAAAACGGAAACAAACGACGGTCGATTTTACAGCGCATAATAAATAAAAAAAAACAATTTGAAAAAAAAACTAACGGTGACAAAACAAAGAAAACAAAATAATAAAAATTCAAAAAATAAATAATAAAATATAAAAAGTAATAAAAATAAAAATAAAAGACAATCGATCAAAAAATTTTACAACACAATTTAATAGATTAACAAATAAAAAATTAAAAGACCGGTGAAAAAGTTAAGAAAATAAAGAAACAAAATTTAAAAAAAATACAAAATTAAAAAAATTAAAAAAATATTAAAACAAAAGACAACCGATTTTACAATATAATTCAGTAGATTGTTAAAAGAAAACTGTTTGGAAGAAAAGTAAACAAAACAAAGAAAATAAGTCAACAAAGTTAAAAAAAAGTACCCAATAATAATGTTAAAAAAAAAATAATAGAAACAAAAGACAATCGATTTTAGAGCACAATTTCGTAGATTCATTAATAAAAAAAACAATTTGAAAACGGTGGTGACAAAACAAAGAAAAAAAAATAACAAAAACTCACAAAATAAATAATTAAATTTAGAAAATAATAATAAAAACAAAAGACAATCGCTCGAAAGATTTTACAATACAATTTAATAGATAAATCAATTTATAAAAAAAAAATAATAATAATAATAAAACAACGATGAGAAAGCAAAGAAATTGAAATTATAGATTTTTTTAAAAAGACGAAATAAGAAATTTTTAAAAAATAACAACAAAGACAATTGATTTTATAATACAATTCAGTGGATTAATGAAATAAAAAGAAAGTGTTTGGAAGGAAAGGTGACAAAAGAAAGAAAACAAATGAACAAAATTAAAAGAAAATAAAAGATAATCGATTTTAGAGCACAATTCTGTAGATTCAAAAATTAAAAAAAGAGAGAACTTGAAATAACGAAAACAGAACACATGGTCAACAGATTATGAAAAAAAAAATGCAATAGATGGTGCTGTTCATGTCTCACACAAATACAAATAGTTTCTTTCTTTACTGACGACAAGTGAATGATCTTGTTGATCCAATGAGCGAAGTTTCAAATGACATTCATTTCTGGACAGTAACAAAAAATAACTTGCATTGTTATAAGACATTCAACAACGCCAGTTTTTTTTTTAAAGAAGAATATTTTAAATTAATCATAAGTCATGGTCATGAAACTCAAGATACTTTTTTTTATTAAATGTATTGATTCCATTACTCCAGTAATTATTAATCACTTAATTACTTTTCTCTATCTTTTTATTTATGAACTGATCTTTTGATTAAATCTATAGGACTTTATTTACCTGTCTATCATGAGACTTTTGTTGACAGCCTATTTCAAAAGTGCGATTTTTCTTTGAAGAATTTTTATCGTCTATCAAACAAATAATAAAATTTTTATTTTGTTTCTTAATCGAATGTGTAGATTTCTTATCATTTTCTTAAGAAAACGAGTGAAAGATCAAATACTGTAGATTTATTAAAAGGAAATTATGAAATTCAATTTCTATGAACTTTATTAGATATTAGATAAATAAGAAATCTTGTGTATTATATTTTTTTTTTCTAGAATTTTAAGTCGATGTAACATCATTCTTATTACTAAGTTAATTTAGGTATGAAATAATTATAAAAAAATTAAAGGTTTTATTTTTAAACTTTTCTATTAATGCAGCTGTTGTAAAAGAAATTTCAAATTCTTATGGCTTCCGGTTATAGTGGGTTACAATTCTTTTTGCCGACGTTTTGTCCTTTCTTATAAAAGGACTTCATCCTTAGGGCTGCTGCTGTTACTGTTCTTCTTGTAACTGTTGCCGTTGCTACTTTACGGGGCGAACTCTGATCAGCAACAGCGATTGCGACAAAAATAGCAAACCTGAGAAAGTCCTTGTAAGAAAGGACGAAACGTCGGCAGAAAGAAGAATTGTATCGTGGTACAATCAAAAGTCAAAAGAAGTTATTTTATAACAATCATCTCATTTACGTTCGTAACGTACAATAAATCTGATCTAACGTATTCCTCCTCCATTATTAAAAGGCGGCATATTATAGGTACTATAAATTAAAGTACCGGCATTATTGATGGCCCTGTATTTTCATTTTTGATAATGAAACTTTTTATATTCTGTTTTTTTTTCTATAATACTTGTCAATGTCATAATTCTAGCGTTTTTGTTGGAGCCGTGCTTTTATCACTAAATGTAAGACAGAATTTTTTTTTAAATTTCCTAACATTCTGGTAAAGGTACCAATCTCAAAAACATTTGACAGGTATTATAGTAAAAAACGGAGTATACAATTACTCCTACTTTTTAAATGTTTAGCATTTGTTTAATTTTACTTATATCACAGACAATAAGTCTCTCCAGGTAGCTAACGAGATAGCAACATATCGATGCCCTAAAAATAGTTTGTTGAATACTCAATAGATGACACTTGTGTTTGCTATTTGCATTTGCTTCGATTCCATCGCCACTGATCTAAGGGGTAGAGGGGTGGAAGAAATTTACTGCAGGTGGATTGACTGCATGCTCAAAGAAAGGGTGGTCTACACATCACTACTGGACGACACTCTGATGGCTGGGGTGGCGAGGGGCTGTCTGCAGGGGGGTGTACTGTTCCCCCTGTTGTGGAACCTCGTCATGGACGGGCTTCTGAGACGACTTAGCGGTGAAGGCTTTGATCCCTTAGGGTAAGCCGATGATTTAGTCATACGCGTACAAGGGAAATTCAATAACACTGTCAGGGACCGAATGTAGGCTGCCCTGAATGTAGTAACAAGGTGGGCCAAGGAGGAAGGTCTGAGGATCGGTCCTCAAAAAACCACCATTGTGCCATTCACTCGAAGGCGAAACCTAGAGGGCTTAGGACCTCTGCGTCTTCGTCCTGTCGGGAGGGGGGGTAAAGTATCTTGGAGTGATTTTTGACTCCAAACTACCTGGAACCAACACTTAGACAAGGTAATGAGGCGATCGATGACCACTTTCGCGGTGGCCAGACGAGCCTATGATAGTACGTGGGGCTTAAAACCAAGTATGGTGTATTGGTTGTTTACCAGAATGGTCAGACCCACAATAACTTATGCGGCTTCGGTCTCGTGGCCCAAGGTCAAGCAGGAAACCACCAAACTTAAACTGAGCAGGGTCCAAAGACTTGCTTGTCTAGGCATAACGGGGGCGATGAGCACAATGCCCAATGGAAACCCTTCTAGACCTCCCTCCCTTACATATTGTGATAATGGGAGAGGCAAGCCGAGGACTCCACAGATTGCAGCATTCATGTCACCCACTTAATATAAGTACGGGTCATACAAGTATCATTGGTAGCATAAGGGGTCCTTTACTCGATATGAGGACGGACTATATGGCTCCCAAAGGCAACATAAACTTGCTCATTAAGATAGAAATTAATGAACCTGCTGAACATCGGGAACCTGAACAGAACTTTCTTCCTGGAAGTCTGATCTGGCATACGGACGGCTCCAGAATTGAGACTGGAGCCGGGTCTGGAATATACGGGCATAGACCAAAGGAGAAGTTATGCTTCCCGTTGGACCAATTTGCCTCCGTATTTCAAACAGAAATATACGCCATACTACAATGTGCGCGGGAAAACAAAAGGAGGGCTTACACAAATAAGCGAATCTTTATCCTAACCGATAGCCAGGCGGCTTTGAAGGCTTTGGTAAGCCCAAAGATCTCTTCCAAACTGGTGTGGGAACGCTTAAGTGAGCTCAATGACCTGGCGGAATACAACTGCGTCACGCTGGTGTGGGTGCCAGGTCATCGGGGTATTATCGGCAACGAATGGGCCGATGAACTAGCCAGGCAGGGTGGGGTATTGGATACCTTAGCCCTGAACCTGTTCAGAACGCTATCCGGGGCTTTTTTAGTGACTGAATAAGCGAGGAACATAACAGATACTGGCTAAGCAGACCAGGACTTCGCCACAGCAAGACCTTCCTTAGAGGTCCTTGCAAAAAGAAAGCTGCAGAACTTTTGCTCTTGAGCATGGTGCAACTCAAGATCACCACGGGGTTACTAACAGGACACTGTTAAGGAGCATCTGTGGAGGATCGGTAAATTCAATGGGGACCTAAATTGCTGACTCTGCAATGGAGAACCAGAGACAGCAATGCACATTTTGTGTAGATGTGATGCGCTGGCAAGTCGCAGACAGCGTATATTCGGACATCTCAGGATAGTTCCCGAAAATTCCAACACGCAATCAGTGATAAACCTGTACCAGCTGGTGCAGGAGACATGCCTCATTGAATGGTTGCGGTAAGAGAACCAGGGCGAGAACAATAAGCCTAAATGGCTGTGGTGCCTCCGGTGCATCCTTTGCAGACGGGTTGTGGTCATGAGGAAAAAAAAACATATCGATGCCCTAAAAATAGTTTGTTGAATACTCAGTAGATGACACTTGTATTTGCTATTTGTATTTACTTATGCCGAAGCTCAATTGGCTCATTTACCGCCAGATGTCTCTTTTAAGTAACAGAGAAATAAGTTTATAGAGGGGCCAAGACACGATAACGTGACGTACAATTATAATATGCTGTTAATTCTCCTTTTAAACGTTGCATCATATCACTTAGTTACAGAATTTCTTTAAATATTACTTGTAATTACAGGTTTTGGTTTTCCTCTCTGCTATTGTAACAATAGCGCCACCCTATATTTGGTGGGTAGTCTCTACGCTAACACCGAGTTTGTCTTCAAATTGGGGCATCGAATTTAAAGCAGTTGATGAGCCATCTGTCTGGTTTTATTATCTGTGCTTATACATAATAATCTTTTTGATATTTACTTATTTATTTAAGATACAATAAATATGAATTTTGGATTATTTACTTTAGTTTTGCTAAACTGGAAAACAAAAAATACTCGATCGATAATATTTTTGTTAATTTACACACCGAGTGTTCCATTGAAAGTCGGAAAAGATGGAGATACGAAATGACTACGAGTATATTATATAAACAAAGATATAAAGTGTAAGCTGAAAATATTAGTTTGCGTTTCTCACCTGAATGTAAGCCATATATCGATGCAACTCGAATTCATCCAGAAGAACGAGACCATAAAGAAGAAATAACAAAGCAAACCTGAAACGAAGAGAAAACTTGCAGTGAACAAAAAGAAATCTTTCTGCTTATGAAAGTACTTACCTACTGTAGCACATGCTAATGGTTCGAAAGAAGAATGCAATTGTATGGTGACCAAAAAAATGTAGGCGAACAGTAGGGACAAGACGTAACACATCAAAGCCTTTGCCGGAAGATTTCGTTCAGGAATTAGAGCGTACACTATAAACGTTACCAGCAGAAAGGGCATAGATATTATCATTCCTGAAAAAGAGAAGAACACATTAACAATAAGATACAAAAAAAAATATTTATGAAACGTCTTTTAAACCATGAGATCAAATAAATTTATAATTATTTTGGACACAAAGTTTCAATTTCTTCTTTTTAATTTTCTGGTTCGGAAATCTCCCCTTGCCAGTAACTCAACGAAAGAATGAAACTTTCTCGTTTGCATCAGCAAAATACTTTCTCTTGCATTTGTACAGCGTCCGTGTCTTTAATTTGCAAATAATAAAACATTAAAATAAAGCCTCTCCATTATGCAAATTACTTTTCAAAGTTTCGCGGCTCTTTTTATTACATCCAAAAGCAAACGATTTTGCGCTGCGGATGTATGTTATACATAAGTCAAGGTTTATTTAAATATTTTTTTGCTATACACTGTGTTTATTTCTTAGTTCCTGTGGGAACGCGCAGCCTTTACTCTTAAGAATTATATTTGTTTATGTTCTGCGGGAAATTTCTAAATGTTAAAGCATATGGAGTATGTATGTATCACTGCGGGACTGCGGATACAAGAAACGGATACGACGCAATCCATCTATACTAAACAAATTCTCATTGATTTTAAAGATTTATGTTCAATGTTTAATACAAAAAAAATCTATGTCGCTTATAACAATTTCTTTTATAGTAAATGCATTTAAAATAATTGTATTTTTGCAAAAAATTCTAGATTCGATATACAGAGCGCTCATAAAATCATTTGCTTGGTAATAATTACAAAAAAAAAAAAAAAAAAACAAAAACAAATTGTTACTTCTATTTTACGAGCTAATCCTCTTATTGTTTTCTGAGTGACATGCTATGTGAAATTAAAAACCGGAAAAGTGAAAGCACGTGCAGGAAAAAAAAAAGGGTAAATCGTGCATTGTTTGCTCCGTGGGGAATTCCCAATTATTGACCTGAAAACAAGACGCTTGCGAATGCAAGTCACTAACATAATGAACTGGAAATACACTGACCATAACATTTCAATTTAGTGGGGGGGGGGAGGTCTGGTTATTGACCGTTCGTAATCATATGCACATTAGCATTTTTTTTAAAACAAATCTTAATTATGCAAAGATACAAGTGTGGGCTTTAAATATGAGACACCTGTTGCTTAGACGCTTTGTTTAATTTTGAGGGAAATAGTAATTTACGTCAACTTATTCAAACTACTTGAACAATACCGTAAATATTAAAAATTAATAATAAAAATAAAATTAATTTACTTAGCTGGACCTTACAAGATTTCAATGACTACAAGTGTGATAAAAGAAAGAAAAACATATTTTAATTTAAAATTAAAAAAAGTACCAGGAAATTCCAAGCCTGATTTCACCGTAACCGGAACGCAAGCTATATACTCTTATAGTTAGAGCTTAAGATTACTCAGGGAATCCCGTTCTTAGGGTATTCACAGAATGCGCTTTTTTTCTGTGAACGTACGGTGAGGTGAGACGATAAATATCTCATTGTTAAATGACGCATCCTGGTCACGTATCTTCATAATCTATTATGGTATCTCCTTCATGATCTTCAAAAATCTATTATTAGTTCCTCGATTTCGAAAATAATAAGAAAAAATCTTGGACGATGAAATTCAAACTTTAAATGTTTCTTTTTGCGTTAACAGTGTAGTTTAAATATTTATTTACGTGCGTTGAACCACGTGCCAAATATAAAATCGTTTTGTATCCTAGTTTCATTCACATTTAAAATGTTTATTTTCGGATGCGAGTAAAAAAACACGTTTTAAAACTTCTGAAAAGAAATAAGTTAAAAATACCGCTGGATAAGAATAAAAGAGATCATCGAATTTCCAGCAATTATCCAATTTCTTTTTTCATATATGTTGCATTCTAGATCTGGAAAGTGTTAGTAACAGAAATAAAAATAAATTTATTTTCTGTCCATGAATATGCAATGCTATTATAATTTTAGGTTTCATAGTAACATAGTAAAATGCATTTCTTTACCAGACCTTTGGTTAATTATAGGCAATGCACTAGCCATCGGCTATACTTAACTTTATTGTTTTCTAAACAATTATAGTGCAGGAACGTATACAATATTCATTTTTACAGGAATTGTCTAATGTGAAGGACACTTTGTCATCTACGATGATGACATTGCTTGGTTCTAGTTAACTGTTTGACATGTACTCATATAATCACATAAAAAGAATAAACAATCTGTTTTTAATCTTTAACGAACTTTAAAAATCGTACAATTGTTCAACGTTTCACTATCGGTTGATATCATCCCATAGGAAACTGTTAATTCACTCTATTTTATTGAACTACTTTTGGGGACACAAAATGTTGTCCTTAGGATAAAACTTTGTAAAATTTTAATTTATAAACTCTTCTTGCAAGAAAAATAGAAATCTGTCTGTAAGCAGCTTACTAAAACGAGTTGTGATTCACATTTAATTCATGATTCATTCGTTGTAAATGAACTAGACTTCCGCGGAATTATAAATCCAATTCTCCAATTGTTGAAAACGCGTACTTCCTTATTTCATTTTCTTTGTAGACGGGAAACTTTGGCGAAAATTAATAGCTTTTGGTTCTGTGAAAACTTATAAAACAACTTTTATAGGATGTTTACATACGAGGATTCGTCGAGAAACATTGAATTAATAATAAACAACAAATTCGTTTTAGTTAACTCGAAAAGGAGAAAAATGAAAGGCAATTTGATTTTTTTAAGTTTTTTATGAATATATACAGATTGCGAACAGGTCCCAAGGTCGGTAAGCGATTATTCGAATGTACGCAAGTTCACGTATGTTCCTTACTTGATCAGTAAACACCAAATTGACATTTAACCTTGACATAACGTCAACAGAAAATCATAAACAATAATTACGATTTATTAAGTAATTGAAACCAAACAAAATAAAACATTGAAAATAACGTTGCAACAGATGTTGAAAACGGCCTCCGTCTTTTTCGAGGCATTTTCTACTCTTCTGCGACATCCATTAATAACATTTTGCAAAATGTGGAGAGAATTGTTTATTTCATCATACTTTTCGATAATTCTTTGAATAAGTTCCTGTAAATCATTAACGGGTGTTTTAAAAATGGAATTTTTCAAGTAGGGCCAAACAAAGAAATTCAAAGGAGTTAGATTGCAAAATCGTGAAGGCCATATGTGTCCCATATTTCTGCTAATTATCTGATCTCCAAAAAACTCTTGAAGGAAATTTAAAGTATTTGCAGTAGTATGGGCCGTTGCACCATCCTGCTGGAAATATCCAAAGTGCAACTCGTCATCATGCAGTTGATTAATAAATGGATGCAAATTCTCTTCCCCATATCTAAGTGCTGTTGGTGTGCCATTCAAAAATATTGGGCCTATCATTCTTCTCCGACTTAAACCTATCCAAATACCAATTTTTTGTGGATGGAGTGGAGCTTGAATGAAAATATGAGGGCTTTCTATACTCCAGATCCTCATATTTCGGGAATTAATGTATCCTCTTAAAAGGAACCAGGCCTCATCGGAAAAGAAAATTTTGTCCAACAAATCGTGATTGTCAATATTGTTTAAAAACCAATGACAGTATCTTCGCCTTGGTTCAAAATCTAGTGGAAGCAATTCATGCACGGCAATCAAACGATAAGGCAACATTTAGAATAGTTCTGCAGGTCCCGACAGAAATATCAACTTGTTGTGACAGGTGACGCATGGAAGTGCAAGGAGCATCAGTCATAATTTGTCTTATTTTTTCAACTACCTCATCAGTTCTTACTTTAGGTCTACCTGATACCTGTTTTCTAGCCACACTGCCAGTTTATCTGAATAATCCTATAGAGTACTGAAGTTGATTAACAAATTTGTGGTACAGAAATACAATTTTTGGAAATTTTTCCTGAAATTCTGCAATACAATCAGGAATAGAATTCTTTATTGATTTTTTGGGCGTTTCAAAAGTATGATTTGTCCATAAAAGATTTTTCTTCAAATGTGAAAACCATTGTAAAATCAAATCAATAAAACAAATTTTTTTAAAGTTATGTTTGTTTACTTGTCTGTTTAGGGTACGGGTCAAGTAAGGAACATACGTGAATATGCGAAAAAATGACTATTTCATACTGGTTTCTAAAGTGACATTTTTTGAACCATTCATAATACAAAAAGTACGATATTAAAATCGTCGTAATAAAGCAAAACGTGACGTGACTAATTCGTTTGACGTTTGCAAATAATTCGTTGCTATGGAAGTATTATTTGTATAAAAGAAATCTCAAAATTTATTTTCATATTAATTTAACACGCCATTGCCTGATTGCACCGCATTTTTAATCATAGATTAAACTTAAGACGTGCTTAGAATATGACAATCGTGAATACATAATAGCATAATGTCAATCACAAACTAATTGACACTTAAACTTCAATTTACGTGTCAGTTGGGATGTGCCCGACGTTATGATGGACCTACGTTAAATAATATCATATTCTAAACACGATTTAAATTTAATTTCTGCTTAAAAAAGCGGTGAGTCTAGTATGAAATAAAATTTCAACTTTTCGTTTAAGATAAATAAATACTCCTAACTATGTATTAATAAAGGAAAATATTGTCTTTGATTACTTGATTGTAATTAACTTGACAAGAGTCAAAACAAAATATTATTATACTTTTCACAACATGTGTACGAAAAGTTTTCCCATCTGGTGTGTTGCTTTAATTTTTTCGCATGTTCACGTTGTTCTTTACTTGATCCGTACCCTAAACAGACAAGTAAGCAAACATAACTTTAAAAAAAATATTTGATTGATTTGATTTTACAATGGTTTTCACATTGGAAGAAAAATCCTTTATGGAGGAATCCTATTTTTGAAACGCCCAAAAAATCAATGGCGAATGAATCCATTCTATTCCTGATTGTATTGCAGAATTTCAGGAAAAGTTTCCAGAAGCTGTACCACAAATTCGTTAATCAACTTCAGTCCTCTCTAGGACTATTAAGAGAAACTGGTAGTGTGGTTAGAAAACAGGTATCAGATAGGTTTAAAGTAAGAACTGAGGAGATAGTTGAAAATGTGAGACAAATTATAACTGATGCTCCTCGCACTTCCATCCGTCACCTGTCACAACAAATTGATCTTTCTGTAGGAACCTGCAGAACTATTCTAAGAACTTGCAAATGTCCCCTTATCATTTGACTGCCGTGCACGAATTGGTTCTAGTAGATTTCGAACTAAGGCGAAGATACTGTCATTGGATTTTAAACAATATTGACAATGACGATTTGTTGGACAAAACTTTCTTTTGTGATGAGGCCTGGTTCCATTTAACTTGATACATTAATTCCCAAAATATGAGGATCTGGAGTACAGAAAACCCTCATATTTTCATTGAAGCCCCACTCCATCCACAAAAATTCCTGTTTGGATAGGTTTAAGTTGGAGAAGATTGGTAGGTCCAATATTTTTGAATGGCACACTAACAGCACTTAGATATCGGGAAGAGATTTTGCTTCCACTTATTAATCAACTGCATGATGACGAGTTGCAATTTGGATATTTCCAGCAGGATGGTGCAATGGTCCATGCTGCTGGAGATACTTTAAATTTCCTTCAAGAGTTTTTTGGAGATCGGATAATTAGCAGAAATGTGGCAAACATATGGCCTCCGCGATCTTGCGATCTAACACCTTTGAATTTCTTTGTTTGGCCTTACTTGAAAAATTCCATTTTCAAAACACCCTTTAATGATTTACAGGAACTTACCAAAGAATTATCGAAAAGTGTGATGAAATAAACAATTCTTCCCATATTTTACAAAATGTTATTAATGGATGTCGGAGAAGAGTACCTCGAAGAAGACGGAGGCTGTTTTCAACATCTGTTGTGAATTCACGTTCAAGGTTATTTTCAATGTTTTATTTTGTTTGGTTTCAAATACGTAATAATAGTAATTATTATGATTTTCTGTTGACGATATGTCAAGGGCAAACGTTAATTTGGCGTTTACTAATTAAACAAGGAACATACGTGAACATGCGAAAAAATGAGAGCATCACTCTAAATGGAAAAACTTTTTGTACACGTTACAAGAATACAAATGCAGGCGACATACTTCTTGTTTTCCATGGTCACCCTTTATTACCAAATTCACGAAAGATGAGCCCTGCGTCATTAATCACCGAAGCTAAAACCGACAGATACTTCAGTTTTAAGGAGTTATGTTTAAAGAAGATTCTTGTTCGATGAAAATTGCATAATAAATTATTTTAACAGACACTTCAAATTCGCAATATCACTCTACATTTCACTATCGATTGATAGCTTCGTTAGGAGTGAAAATAAAAATAACATAAATAAAAATGTTATTTTTATTTTCACTCCTGACAAAGCTATTAATCGATAGTGAAACGTAGAGCGATAGTGCGAATTTTAAAATAATTTATTATACGATAGAGTTATGCTTTTACTTCGATACCATACGCGTATAGTTAGGGCTCATTTCTTATGAATGCAATAATACCAGAAAAAATTATATTATGTAAATAATTTGTTGTAATTTTTTTAATAAAAAAATCAATAAGTATGCTATAGTCAAGTTTAAAATATATATGCTCGAGTCCTACACTCCCAGTATCCAATTTACATTTTCTGGGCGATGTTTTAATAAATTCATTCTTTAAATCAATGAATATTTAAAATTATTATGTTTATTATGTCATACAATGCATTCGAAGTTTTCGAAGGTTTTCAAGACTGAGGTCGTCATCCTGAACTTCTAACGATTTTAGCCTTGCCCAGTTCTACACTTTTGATGTCTTCTTGACGTACTTTGTCACCTTTTAGAAGAAAACCGTGAAATGTTGTGTAATAATAACGATATTAACAACAACAAAAATCAAATGAATACTTAATTAGACGAATAATTTAAAAATTAAAAAATATATTTACAATATTGTTTAGGAAAATAAGCACATGTTTACGCATATGTGCGTAAATGACTGAAGTTGTAATAGCCTATCAATTTCTTTACGAAAATTGAATGTCAACAAAATGCCACGATAGACCTAAGCAAATAAATAATGTGAAGATATTTAATTGTAAAAAAATAACTGCAATTTGTTTATTTACAACTGCGCATACTCTAATACGGAATGAAATTTAAAAATTGGAAAAATGTAGTGAAAAGTATACTTAAATTATTTAATAACTCGATTCTCATAACGAAATTTATGGTCTTCTAATGAGAAATAATAATAAAAAATAATCACAAATAAAAAATATTGTACATCGTCGTTCGAAAATTATAACTTTTACATTTACGCAAACGTAAAAGCTGAACATGATAATATACAGGTTGATTCTTGAATAGACGATAAAAAATGTTGAAAGAATGAACGTCATAGAACATGGGAAAATGTATGTATTTTAGCTTTCCAGAAATAATTAATGAAATATTGTACCTCCCAACGACGATCCTTCGAAATAGTAGGCGATGACCGAAATTAATGCAGTTATAAAAGTGGAAGTAGTTGATCTATGGGGGTTCTATGGCAAAATCTCATTTGATTTAACACAGGGGCATAAGTGATGGCGCAGTAGGTGGTCGTAGATAAGACTTTGGAAATGAGGCAATGTTGGAATATTATTTTTGTGAGTGTGAAGATAAGCGGTATCTGGTGACCTTGGATGGTAGTATAGCTGGTGGGATCCTGGGGACACCTGTCGACCCCCTCTGGCCATTGTGGACACAGTAAGAGGACACAGTAAGGGGTTACGGTGGCATGGAATAATCGCGCAGTAGGTGGTCGTAGATGTGACTGAAGATAAGGTGACCTTGGGATGTTATTTTTTCGGCCAGCCTGCGTTGGAAGCGGTGTCTTGGTGTCCTTGGGATGTTATTTTTTCGGCTAGCCTGCGTTGGAAACGGCGTCTAGTGTCCTTGGGATTTTATTTTTTCGGCCAGCCTGCGTTGGAAGCGGTGTCTGGTGGCCTTGGAATGTTATTTTTTGGAAACATTTATGCTGAAATTGTTTACAAGTTAAAAATGTATAAACAATAATCCATGTGAGCGATGAGAACAGGTGAGTGTATGAGGTGACGTATTTGATGAAACATGTATAAGATGTAAATTACAAAGGCATATGTTTGATAATGCATGGTGTTATCAATTATTCGGTTCGAACATGAGTAGCGCTCGTAGCCAAAAAGTCATTTGTTCGCAAGTACTCTTTTAAATTAAAATGGAGAGATGTACTCATCTACGAAAGAGAATATTTTTAAAAACAGATTTAAAGTATCTGACTGGTGAAAATTCATCGATAAATATCTGAGAAATATAGTTACAACCAGGAACGTAATCGGTTATGACGAGTGCCACACAGATGATTCATTAAGGGTCAAAGTGATAATTTGTTGATATGAGAATGACGTTAACTGTTATTTAACTTTCAGTAATTTTGCGAGCACAACCCAAATTCTAATTTCCTTCTTACACATATTTTATCAAATACATCACCTCATACACTCACCTGTTCTCATCGCTAACACACAGTATTACTTATACATTTTTAACTCGTAAACAATTTCAGCATAAATGTTTCCGAAAAATAACATTCCAAGGTCACCAGACACGGCTTCTAACGCAGGCTGGCCGATAAAATAACATTTCAAGGCCACCAGACACTGCGTCCAACGCAGGTTGGCCGAAAAAATAACATCCCAAGGACACCAGACACCGCTTCCAACGCAGGCTGGCCGAAAAAATAATATCCCAAGGTCACCTTATCTTCAGTCTCATTTACGACCACCTACTGTGCGACTATTCCATGCCACCGTAACCCTTTGCTGTGTGCACAATGGCCAGAGGGGGAGGGCGACAGGTGTCCCCAGGATCCAAGGTCACCAGACACCGCTTATCTTCACACTCACAAAAATAATATTCCAACATCACCTCATTTTCAAAGTCTTATCTACGACCACCTACTGCGTGATGACTCATGCCACCATTTCTGGCGTTTTTAGATCCCCGTGTTAAATCAAATGGGATTTTGGTTTTGGCGTAGAACCCCCATAGATCAACTACTAGTGGATTATAAAATTTTGTCCACGACTACTCAATAATCTGTTAATTATTACTATCAGCAGTGAAGAATCATAATTCATGGTGTCATGGTAACCATCATCGGCGGCTGCGACCGACTTTGATATTATTTTTTTCTCCTTCGGCATTCGCCTTATAAAGTGGGCAAACGCAGAACCAGTTCGAAGAAACCGGCATGAATCCGAACACGGTCCGAGCCATGAGAATACTGTCTCCCACATAGAACCCACCAAGCACCAGGAGAGGATTCGAACCTACTCCTAAATAATTGCCCGCCAAGCCCATCAAGCCCATTGCCAGCGGACTGAACCACTCGGCTATCAACTATTAAATCTTAGCAAAATTCTAGCCTTAAAATAATTTACAAAATTTTCAAAGACTGACATTTTAAAATTTGTTTTGCCCACTCGCAAATGATAATAGTGCGTTTAATATATAGTCTTACCATATGATTTTAGGCCCAAATTCAGAAACCTCACTTGAGTCGAGAGAGCACTCAAACTATTAATTGAAATTGAAATTTGCTTTTAAACTTACTCGTATAATCAAGTTTATGATCAGTACAAGTACTTTGATCATCAGTTATTTACGGCAGAAGGATAAAAAATCATTAAAATGAAAATTAAAGCTTTTGTGAATTTCAAAATCGAACTGTCAATTTAAGTGTGAGTGGAGTGAGAGTGATGTTCCTGAATTTGGGCCTCGATAACGTTGATATTTAAATTGTAATAAATTTTTTTTTGTATTTGTAGTCGGCTACAAAGTATAGTATACCACTCGCTATAATGGCTATTATTACCTCGAGTAATTGTAAAACTCGCTCGTGTTGCAAATAACCTCAGTAATAACAGCATTCATATAGCATCATGTATAATATACTATTATAACCGCATTGTAAAAACGCGTGGGTTAATAAATAAATAAGAGCGTAATATGTATACAAATTTTATGATATACATGTTTTAAGGATTTAATTTAAACTGAAGCTTACGTTAGGAATCGATTAATTAAATGATATTTTCGCTTCTCCTTTCTCGGTTTATTTATAACTAAAGCAAGGATTTACGTGCATTTTTATAAGGTCACGAGTCATTTTTTACTCGAGCGTAGGTGTTGTGTAACCTAAAAATGCACCTAAATCCATGCTTATACAGTGAAAGCTCTCATAAGTGGACAATATAAAGTCCAGATTTGATTTGATTTTAAAAATAATCTGGTAATTTCCCAAGAATTTAAAGGCGGCCCACACTTTCGAACTCATTGATTTATTCCGCGTGGGTAATAATAATAAAAAAAAGATACAATAAGTCACCTAAACTAAAACAAAATTCGTTAACTGTAATTCAAGTTCAAATTAGATTTCCCCAGAATTCTGAGTTTCCATTAAATATGGCTTAACACACGGCCACTTTTAATTACTGGATTTTCGATGAACGTCGAAATCTACATCGGTCATTTAATTGTGGGAAGTTGCGTGTGTCGTATGGAAAGTACAGGTCATTACTGTGTAAACAGTTCGGTGAAATCTGTATTTGTTTTACTATGTAAATGATTTTAGAAGCAGAAAATAACCTAATCTTTGATACCAGTATTTTAAAATTTGATTACATTTACTTTGGATTAAATATTAAACTTGTCCATACCTACAATATTAACGGGAGCTGTTCCTTCACTGGGTCCCTCTTTTGGGAAACATACCAGTGCAGATATACCTTGACCCATAAAGTGATCAACACAGAACTCTTCTGTGCCAATAACCGAATCGATTGTAATCGTGTGCAAAGAACCATTTTCAATGATCACAAAAGTATCGTTTGGATTACTGAATGGATTCTGAACATAGTAATCACGACATTTAATACCCGGCACGTGGTAAAAACTATAGTCATTTTCGTATTTCCTAACGCGAAAGTCATTATCGTCGTCTTTAACGCACTGTTTTTCCTCGAGGGAATAAGAATATCCGTTCGCACAGCACTTCCTCAAGCACTGATCCTCACAGAAACAATTGTCCAGATCCGAAACGTTCCTCACATCTTTGAGTTTATATTTGACAATTTCACTTGCGGTTAAATGAGAGTTCAATTTGGCAACTTCCGTCACGCAGTTTTCACCGATCACCGAACAAAACAAACTCATCAACAATGAGTACGTTTCAGCTTTGTGGTGGAGCATGCTTTCTTGTTTTGTTCAAACTCGTGGAGCTGACATCCTGAAGGTCACGACTCACCTACAACACCGTTCCGTTACAACTGGATGGATTCATTCGGAATTAACTAGGTATGAAAACGTGATTTCATTGAAAACGGGACGAATGCAGACGAATTCAGGCGATGCGCCTCTTGAGAAAGGTATGAGAATGAAGGCTCTGCAGCATATCAGAGGTACTTCAAGATTAACTTCGGAGATAATTTATTTTCACCGGGGAAAGGTAGAGGTAGAAGAGATATCAATTGTAAATAATACGTAACATATTTAAATACCGCCGTGGATCAATTGACCCATTTGATTGTGAGTCAGAGGAAATGTTTACTAACATATTAGATAATTAGAAAAGAACAGAAATCAATCACAAATTTTTCTTTTCTTTTTTAATTTACGTGGTCTTCTCTTTTTAAATTAGTTAATGTTTACACAATAGCAGGTACAATTTGGGGATTTTCTTTTGTAATACTTAAATGAAATCAAATATTTCCATGTAATAAATATATTTTGTAATATACCGGTAATTGTTTCCAACTGCGATCATAGCATTTCAAATGAGAACAAATAGCTCAAATGGAAAACTGAAATTTATGAATTCCGAACGGGATAGCAATACGTTGTAACTAAGGAAAACGCCACCCTCCGCAAGAGGTTGGAACGTACAAACGCCTGCTTCATCTATTTTATGTGTCTGTTACATTGCCTATGTTTTCACTTTCACACAATGCCCTATATGTGACGAAACCAGAAAAAAAAAAGAATCCACATCCAGAATATTACAAAAAAAAATTTTACTCCAATTACTATTTCTGAAAATATTTTAAAACTAACTTGAAGCTGTATAATAAGTAGGTTCATGTTTACAGGTAGAAAGGTAGCAGAGATATTAATTGCAAACATTGTGTAACTTATGTAAATATGGCTTGTGTGAATAGCTTTCATAATATAATCGTGCGTCATTACCGGATAATTCGGTTGCTCAAATATCTTTTATCAATTTTTTAACCGATTTATTAAATCGTTGTAATTTACAAAAATAGGAAATCTGGTCTCGTAATTTATGAAAACTAAAACTATAATAGGGATTAGGGTGAAACATAAGCGTCCTCAAAATTAAAAAAAAATTATGTGGGGGAGGAGGAAAAGATTACGATCGCAAAGGTTGATGTTATGAAAAATTGTTATTTAATTGATAATGAGCATAATAAAGGAATGTATACAATGTTAAATAACTTTCCTAAATAAAAAAAATAATAATAATTCATGTACAGAGCGTTCATAAATGATTGAAGGCGTTTGAATTTAGCGCATAGTCGTATTAGTAACTTTCGTTTTACGACGCATGAGAAACATACGACCGAATTTCACCATTAGCTTGCTGTTATTTACACTGTAATTACCACATTTTCATTTGAGTTTTTGAACAAATGTTGTAATTTAATTAAAAAAATGTGTTTTAATAATTTTTTAATAAATTGTTTTATTAGTGACTTATTAAATTGTGTTGTTTTATGTGATGCAGCAAAATATTTTACTAGTTTCTAAAACTAAATTAAGCTACTGTCCGAGAAATTCAAACGCCTTTCAATCATTTATGAACGCTCCGTATAAATTACATTCACATAAAATTGAGTGATTGGTTCTACTTGTCATCTTTAAGAAAGAAATATTTTGTTCCATTAAGCTTTATATTCAGTAAATAAAAAATATATAATTATTAGCGTTCAAATATCGTAATATTATACAATAGTAAGCAAGGGGTCCCCAATCTTTTTTAAGCATCCAATCCTTACCGGGAGAAAAAATTCCATCTATCCCCTTTCAAACTTAATTTAATTATGACTGACAAACAAACAAAAAAAAAAGTATCTCGAGTTAGCTTTGGAAACAAAAGAACATATCGTAGACTGAACCGTACAAGTGCTGAGATTATGGCAAGAACTGTCAAAATAGAAAATGTAGGTGATGCGAAGGAACTAAATTCAGACAATTTATTTTAATACATTTTTTTTTAAACGAAGATATTTCCATCGCGAGGTCGATATCTATATCCTAGATAATCCCCAGTATAAATTCTATCAACGCTACTGATCTATATTCTGATATCTTTGGCTACTTTATGGGTTATAGACTTGTGAAAAGTGTTTGCAACATGCAAAAATGATGGTCAAATTCGAAAATGTGAAGTGCAAGAAAGATAACTCATATATTCTGCGTTATTCAATGTAACGGAATTAAATATTGTAAACCATTTTGATAATATATGTTCTTTTTTACATTATGTGGCAGATAAACAGACAAAAGTTCAAAGTGATCAAGAATAACTGTTACAGTGAGCAGTACAATTAAGAACTTTTTTTTTATTTGGCTACTTGCAACACTGCAATTGTCGATGTTCAGGTTATGTCAAGTAAACCAACATGCTTTATTGGTTTACTTGACATAACCTGAACATCGACAATATATTGTTGGTTATGTCAATAAAAATTAGTGTTTTCATTTGAATGTCAAATGACGCTTGTAAAATGCCGGCTGTCAGTGTCAAGACTGCAGTTGTACCATTTAAAAATCAAATTCAATACTGCCAACTCAAACAGTTTTTCTCGATCACTTTGTATTTTCCGGAGACAAATGCACCAATTCGGGTTCTACTCCCCGTCATGTGTTCGGTGATCCTTTTTCCATGTCGGGACTCTGTACTCACTCTAGTTATACCACATGTATGGTCGTGAACTAATTTATTTATTTAGTTATATTTGTACGCTTTTTTATCTTTACGCATAGATTTACATTCATTTTAGGATGACACTGATTCGTACCTTCAGCATTTCTAACAGGCACTAAAAATAAAAATAACGCACTTAAAATTAATTGTGAGGCTTTTATAATAAATTAACCTCTGCGTAATTCAATATTTAAACGAATAACTTAATTATTACATTTTATTATTACAGAGATCAAGTAACATAATTTTTTTCGTCATCTATTTTGATTCTTTCTTTTATTTTCTAACTACTAACTTTTAACAGCCTTATATCGAAAGACAAAAATTTTTATAACACTGACAAATAACAAATAAAGAATTACGTTACTTACATGTAGTGTATAACTAGTATAAGTAAGTGTCTAAAGTCAAATAGAAAGAAGAGTTAATATTTTTAAATCTAATCAAAATAACTTGATGAACGTACTAAGGAAAGAGTTAATTTGGTATTAAATTAGAGCCCAATACGACAGAAGTTGCTCAAAGTGTCCACTTAATTTTTTTTACATATCTTAGCTGTCCCGATAGTTGAAGAAGTAACTCTTCAAAGAGTACTGTGATTAACACGAATAGTGCTAATCACAATACGTTTTGAAAAGAGACTTTTCAGAGGTCCTCAAAGGAAGTAGTCAAGAGGATTTAGGGCAGGTGACCTCTCCCTTCTTCAAATCTAAATAAAGAAATATTATTCTTAAGCTGCTTTTCCTGCTTTGGAGATTTAGAAAATTGGGTATTTGGGGATAACTGTCAATGATTTTCGTCGATCACGTGATCGCTTTCCCTACTGGCGTCGGAGGGATTAGCAAAATTCCAAAAAGTATATTCAACAAATATATATATATATATATTCCAAAAAGTATATTCAACAAAGTTTTCAACTTTTCTTGGGCAATTTGAAGGCTCATGCACGTTTCTTATTGACTCATTGTTGATTTTATGGTTAATTTAAGCAACAATTTATGTCAAACTTCGTACTCCCTCTTTAATCGCCAATTCGCCAAATCTCCAAAGCAGGAAAAGCACCTTTAGTGTGTATCTGTTTATAATTTTTTAAATGCTTGTATATCCGTTACGAATGAGTTTTGGACATATGTTCATAAAACATTCTTGATTTAAAATGGCCTCAACAACAACGCGTTCTTAAGCTTTGGCTGTTATGTCATAGGATACCCTTGTGGCGGAACTAATCATCAAGTCGTTACTCAGACGAGGACAGTTATGAAAATAATAGAGTACTAATATTAATAATAACTTTTGACATTATAATAAAAAGTAAAAACATTGAAATATATTTCCTTTAATCCCATACCCTATATATGATCTTGTATTCGGGGTAGTTAAAAATTTGGAAAAGAAGAGACAGGCCCACCGGCTCTGCTGCTCGTTGTGCAGATTGTGCAACGTACAAGGATGCCGCGCCAAATTGTAATTATTTAAACAAATATAGTTAAAAATAAATTGCTTCGAGGCTAAAACATAGCAAAAAGAAGAATTTAAAAGCTCTTTATTTGGAAATGTTATTTCTGCAGAATTAGTTATTATCAAGAAAATACAGGACGACTGACAAATGTTTCGCAAGAAGAAAAAAAAAACACGAAAAGAAGCAGATGGGAACGAACAATGTTAAAAAAATTCATTCACTGTCAAGTGTTATAGCTTCTTATGGCCTCTGAAATATCATAAAACGCCCTTACAGCCAGAAACTCAGCGTTTTACTCTAGACACACACTTTTTCGATAAATTTTTAACTAATTATAAACTACTCTATAGAATTTTTTAAATATTTTTCTCGAAATCTATGACATCCAATCTATTATTTTTTTTCTGGCGAAATAATTGTCAGTCACCTTGTAGGTGTGTTTCGTTTTTGAGACAGAGAAATAGCATGTACAATTAAATGTTTGCAAATATTGGCACTGTTGTAAATTCTTGCGCAAAATGGCATACCAATAATTCATTTGTTCAGAGTTTTAGGTAAAAGGAATTATTTAAGAGCCCCAGAATCCGTTTTGCACAAAGGCGCTCGACACTCTAGCAGCGCATAGTGGTCTAATTCGCGATAGTAGCTGGACAAAATTCCAAAATCAGTACATCTCAGAAATAGGTCTTAACGATGTAAAATTACTTCTTAATGATCATTTCCTTAGAAAATGTTAATAAATTTCCTCTTAAATATATTTCTCTCTACCTGCAATGGGTACAAAATGGGATTGATGCGATCGCCGATTTTAGTACCTATATTAATTGGATTCATTGCGAGTGTTAGTTAAACAATATTGTGAATAGTGATAATTCACTTCTGTGTCTTCAAAATATTTTTAATAGTTACGTACTTTGTTTTTCTAATAATTATAATATAAACAACAATGAGGAAAATATTGCCAACAGAAAAAACGTTTTATATAGTTACAAAATAAATAATTTGCATTTAGAAGATGTGATAAACAAGTAACGATTTGTGTTAAAAAAGTTGTATACAATCTATGTGTACATATAAAGGATAGATGACAAAAAAGTCATCGTATATTAATAAACTTTTTATCTAAAAACTGTAAATGGTTTGATTGTGTATTAGAATTTCCGGATATAGTAATTAATGCGACTAATTTAAGAAGACCTGGAACATCATCCCAAGATATAATACCAAGTACTGTAGGGCGACCGCGAAAAGCATTCACCGATTCCAGTGATAAAAAAAAAGACGAGTGGAAACTTTAGTTTCACAATCAACTCTAGATGAATTAGTTTACGCGTCACAAATCAGTTTACGGTCAAAAAGAAAAAGAGATGCAGCTGAAATTATCAAGCAAATCAGCATTTCACCTAAGAGAGCGACTCGAATAAAAAGAGCAATCAAATCGCCAGAAATATCTGCACCAAATAAGCTAACAAAATATGCAAAATTAACGAAAGATCAATATGTATTGATTTGTGATAAAACAAAACAGCAAAATACGAATATATATCCTTCATATACCAAACTTCTCGTAGCAAAAAAGGAATGTTATCCAAATGAAATTGTCATTATTTCTGAAATATCAGCAGAAGTAAAGCTTTAAGTTTTACTTAATCACACAACTAAACGTTTTTTTTATGGCGAATAATGACGTTCTTGATAATTCAGCGTCCAGAACAGCAAGTAATCTGTTAATGATCTTTAAATGGGGTTGCGATGGAGCTTCCAGGTAAAGTACTTATAAGCAAATGTACGCTGAAGAAACAGAAGAAATACATAACGATGCATTCTTGTTTGTGATTTCGTTAGTACCTCTGCAGCTGCAAGCCAATGGTGAAACTTAATGGGGAAAATGCAAAGCCATCTTCAACTCGTTATTGTAGACCAATTAAATTAATCTTTCAGAAAGAACTTACTCGACAAGAAATTCGTAAAGTGAAAGACCAAATCGCAACTCTCTCTCGGACAAAAATTTCATGTCATTCAGAAGAATTGGAGGTTGCACAGAAAATGTTGTTTACTATGGTAGATGGAAAAATCTGCAAAATTCTTTTCAAAAATGTTATATATGTGGTGCGACACTCAAGAAACGAATGACTTGGAGAGTTGCACGACCGATAAATGAAACAACTTTGTCTTTTGGCTTATCAAGTCTTCATTCGTGGATTAAGTGTTTTGAGTTTTTACTGCATATCGAATAGAAATAAAGAAGTAGCAAGTTAAGAAACGAACAAGCAAAGCGTTGAAACACGGAAGAAGATTATTCAATCCTAGTTTCGAAAAGAACTGGGTTTACTAATAGATATCCCGAAACCAGGCCACGGAACGACAAATGATGGCAATACTGCACTCAAATTTATTGCAAATCCATCGTTATCAGCCTCAATTACTAGTATCAGTGAACAGTTAATTGGACCTCAATTACTAGTATCAGTGAACAGTTACTTGGACGATTTGGCATAATTCTAAGAACAATTGCAAGTGGTTATGACAGTTTGCAAAATATACCACAGGTACAGCGAAGTTATATGTCGAGAATTACAGTTGGTATTACATGCCAGCAAGTGTCCATAAGTTATTAATTCATGGCAAACAAATAGCGGCGTTAGTACCTATCGGTCAAATCTCTGAGGAAGCTCAAGAAGCTCGAAATAAAGATTGCAAAAGATTCCGCGAGCATCATACGAGAAAAATATTTCGCAAAAATACCACATGTTACTAATTACCTCTGATCCACTAATAACTAATAAAAGGACAATAAAGATAAAACGTCAAGAAAATCTATCAAAAGAAGTCATTTCATTGCGGAAAAATGCTTCCTCTCTATCAGAAACAGAACCACGCAAAGAGGCAAGTACAGAAGATGAAATTAGTTCATCATTTTCTAAATTATTAATTTTGTCTAGCTAGAATTACGATTTGGGCCACTGTGCAGGGGCCTGAGAGGAGAGGTTGAAGCTACATTTTACATTAAATTAGTCATTAATTAAAGTAGATTCTCCTGACGAAGCTATCAATCGATAGTGAAACGTAGAGCGATAGTACCAATTTTAAGTGTTTATAAGAATTTATTATTAAATTTGTCGATTGAGCTCCTCCATTTAGTAATAAATATCCATGTGTCTAAACATATGTTATTAAATCGATTTTTATTCTTATCTCGTGATCCATTTCATATTTGATGTTTGTAAAAAAAATCGTTGTACTATCAGTGCAATTAATGTTAATTGTTATGTAAATATAAATTACTCGCATAATGGTTTAGCAATAAATGCTATCAGATTTAGATGGATTTACGAAGAACAAGAGCTGTTTTTGATTTGAGACCTAAATGATGATGGATCAAATAATACAAAATAATCAAGTAATAAAAAAATATCATTAGTATTTTAAAATTGCCATGAGTGTTGTAAGTGTGGTATGTACACTCGTAGTATAATGCAGAATCCATTCTATTATGAAGAATGAAAAAAAATCCGTGCAGTTCATGCTATTTTCAATAGAGGTCGACAGCAATTTATAAATGCGTAGGTAGTTTTGACTAAATATATTAACAGATTTTACATATTATTAACATTAAAATAAATCGAAGAAGTTGAATAATATGTGTAAGTTGAAATCATCACTGTGGAAAATTATTTTCTAAATAAATATCAATTTCTTTGTAACGTGTTAAGATCATGAAAAAGTAGGTACATAATTGTATGTTATGTATTAATTAATTTTAGAATATACCGGTTTAAAAGGTGATTTTGTTATTATAAGTAATTTTCACGAGCAAAAAATTATCGTACACATTTTAAAGCTAATATAAAAATGTACGTAAGTTATAAAGTCGCACAGTACAATTAATTGAGAACGAAGAAAATATTTGATTTGTATCAGATGATTTTATCTGGCGAAAAATTATCGTACAAAGGAAAAAAGAATCAATGATAAAAAGCAAACAAAGATATTGAAGATCAAGGTTTAGCAATTCCCGGAAGGCAAGATGATAACGTTACAACTTCTAAACAGGATTAAAGGGAATTAACCGTAAACACAAAAAAAGGAAAAAAAAAACGTGGTGTGAATCACGTTTTCTTTTTTAATCATTCCTGACGTAAATGTAAAAATTTCAAGATTACTATTTTTTTGAGGTTTTCACAACCACAAAAGTGTAATAAAAACTGCGTTATCTATGTATTAGTAACGTGTGATGATTCGGTTTTAAACAGTTCTTGAAACGAATTAAACAAAACGAAAATTTAATTTTAATGAAGTCATTTAAATTATTTAACTAAATAATTGTAACAAACTACCAAGAGAAATTTGTATTTATTTTATAAAATATCAGAATAATCAAAGATATCGTTAATACGATTTATACAAGAAATAAAAAAGACAAGAAACGAAAAAAGAAATCATGAAAGCAAAAACCAGAGAAGAAAGATAAACATATTACAAAGTATTAACGAAAAAAAAAAAGAAGAAAGTCAAAAAAGGTACAAAAATATTTATTTTAATCCAATATGTCAATTAAAAATAATTTTGTGTGGGACTCAAAAGTTAAAACAATATTGTGTGAATGAAAATGAAAGATTAAAAAGAAAGATAAAAATAATGGATGAACGGACAGAGCACTTCTAGAGAGATAATGTAAAAACATCTTTTTTCTTCTATGTTAAAACATTGTCTACGACGCTGGGACACACGGTGTATATTTTCCTATTTAATCACGCAAAACTTTATATCTTTCCTCTGCCTATGGTTATAAAAAAAATGCTAATCATTGAATTAAAATTTAATATAAAATTTTAAATGATATTATATTTCTCAAATATACATACAGTTTTCTATCAGTTTATTCAGATGCTTATTAAAAGTTGATATACACTACAGACCAAAAATATGGGACATACAAAAAAAAATAATGCCCTGTGTTGATTTAAATAATTTTAATTTACTAAATCGCCTTTATGTGAATCCTGCATCAATTTACTTATTGCTAGTAGTAGTTATCTTTGATGTTTTGCTAGTTTGAATTTAAAGGATGAAATTTATGTCAATGGCCTCAAATCTTTAGCCTGCAGCTTGTTAATTACCTGTTGCTGTAATCGAAGCAGTTTCACTTTGAATTTCCGAAGGAAAACACAACAACGCACATATTCCAATTCCAACGAAATAATCGAAACAAAAATCGTCGACGTCAATAAAATTGTGAACGTTTATTATCCACAGAGTTCCGTTTCCGATGATTTGAAAAGCGTCATTCGGATACTCGTAAGGATTTTGAGGATAATGGTCCTGGCATTTAATTTCGGGTATGTAAGCAAAGTTTCGCGATAAATTATGTTTGTTTTCATACTCGTAAATGCGGAAGGCGTTATCGCCGTCTTTAACACACAACTTTCTGTCTAGCGAGTACGAATATCCGTAAGCACAACATTTCCTCACACATTTGTCGTCACAGACACAATCGTCAAAGTTCGAAACGGTTTTCAAATCTTCTAATCTATAACTTGAAACATTGTTTCTTGATAAGTGTGAATTGAACTTTGCAGTCTCTGTAATGCATTGTTCACTAACTATGAAGTCAAATGTAAGTGTTAGGGTAAGGCATATTCCGAGTCGCATTCTGCCCGATACCGCGATTTCACTGCGACTAAAGCAATATTTCTGCAGAAAAAAAAAACACAAATGAAAGTTTCACTGCACTAAGGCCTGAAACGGCTACACGGGAAATTAAACGTAATGCCTGAAGGGAAAGGTGAGACGTCACATATTCAGCAACACCAGAGCAACGATTTCGTTACGCAACAAATATTTACAAATTTAAATTTAGAAATTTACGAAGAAAATGTGATAAATTATAATAGAAAGTTCTTTTGTCTAAAAGGTTGGCACTTGACACTTAACAGCTATTAAATAAAATTTAATTTCTTTTCCTTTCAACAAGAATCGTCTCATATACAGTATGAGCAAAAACGGTTGTAGACTGTTTGAATTTCCCACGTTTCTATCTAGCGATTTTTATTCTTTATGTGTGGCGTTTTGATATGTATTACATTTTTCAGGAGATTTTTAAGATCTGGCTTAGGGATTTTATATTTTTTGTGTTGCGCAAGTAATATTGGCGGGTTGGTTTTCGAATTCAAATTGTTACATATTTAAAGCATCAATACATCTTATTGATATTGATACTTAACTGAATCATTATTACATTAATCTCGTTTGCGATCAGTGTGCACCTATACATTTTACAAACTTTATAAAAAAAATTGAAAGGCGAGAAATATAAATTGTCCTCAATCGTTTTCGTTCACACTGTTTATTATTTTTCGTTAAAGTTTTGAAATCTTGTGACACAGAGTGACAGAAGTGCTTTAAATGTTGACAAAATAAATTGCATGCTAGAAAATAATTAAAATTATTTAGCACTCAATTGTTTCTCATTAATATTAAACATATTATTAATTATTTTTAAATTCTTAATATTCTTAATGAAGCAAATATGTAAACGTAATAAATTTAATTCTTATGATACACAAAGTGATAAAAATTTTAAATTTAGACTAATTACTCTTTCTTTTAATTTAATAATTTCTAAAAAATAGTTTTTCATTATAATGTAAAATTTTATGCTATTTTATCTTTTTTAAACAAAATTTTGTTACGTAAACCTTCAATTTGATTCAAATATCTCCGAAAATAAACAAAATATACAGGCTAGTCACCAAACATGCCTCCTTCGATAGCTTGTTGAAAGAACGATATAGATTTTTCGTAGCTTAGGAACCACATCGAATCAATACTAAAGCAATGGCTCAATATAAAAAAAACAAAAAAAAAAGTTTATAATTAAAGAATTTTCAGGGTGGGTTGCAGAAAACATTTAAGCCAGGATTAAATTTAAACCTAACTTAGGCTGCGTTGTATAAAAAAGTTTAAACCAGGATTAAATTTAAGCCTAACTAGAATGTGACACACCAAAATGCTGTACGCCATAACGTTTGTCACATTCTAATTTAGGATTAAATTCAATCCTGGCTTAAATCTTTTATACAACGCAGCCTTAGATTGTGACGCACATTATGACTCACAGCAAATTGTGTCACTTTCTGACCTAGGCTTAAATTTAATCCTGGCTTAAATGTTTTTTAAGAAGAAAAAACTAATTAATTTGTTTAAATCTCAATATTTCGACTTTTATTAAAATCTTCATCAGGAGAAAAACTGGAGACTTGTGAATTGGTAGACAAACTTGAACATAATTGTAAAAATTTTTACATTTAAAATTGTAAAAGACGTTAAATTAAACGAACAAACATGTGCACGTGTAAAAAATTTTACAATTATGTTCAAGTTTGTCTACCAATTCACAAGTCTCCAGTTTTTCTTCTGATGAAGATTTTAATAAAAATCGAAATATTGAGATTTAAACAAAGGAGTTTATCCTTGTAGAAACTTCCAATTGACCGCATCCCGTTATTCAAAATTAATTAATTCAATTAATTAGTTTTTTTTCCATAACTAAGTTACGGTCGTGACTTATACAGCTTCGAAATGTTTTCTTGCAATCCAGCCTAAGGATTAGGCATAGAAAACCTATAACAACATGATGAGTAACATGACAACTATCTATTCGTAAAAGGAGAGTTAAAGTTGCCGTATGGGGTGTTACATCATGGTGTAGCATAATTCCTTTGTCTGGAACTCTACTTAACACTTCAGACAAACATTTTTCAGTGTACTATTCAGTTGTAACTGTCTTTCATCCATTCAGCTTAATTGCCTTTACTAGGCCCGCACTTCTGAAGAATACCGCATATATAACTTTTTTCATAGGACGCTGCTTCTTGGTTATTGTTGGAGTTTCCTCATCTTCGTGAATCCATACACGACTCTCTTGGCGGAGAGGTACGTCGAAAAAGGTAAAGGTTTCATCACCTCTCACTATTTTGGAAAAAAAATGGTGTCCGCCATTATTTAAGAAATTTAAAGTTTCATGGCAAATTCTTACACGCTCTGCTTTTTGGAAGATGCGGCACAAAGCGACTGACTACTTTTTTTAAATGCAGGTGATCGTGCATGATTGTTCTAACAGCTGAGGATCTGATCTTGAGTTGATGCTCTATTACTGCATAAATGGCTTTATTGTCTTCTTCAATTAATTTTTTATTAGCAGGAATGTTTTTGTCGGTAACAGCCGTAGGAGGAGGCCCTGCTCCTTTTTGATGCTGAACAGAATTACTTTCGCGTTCAAATTCCCTATACCATCGGTAAATTGTAGCCAAGACAGGTGCTTGTTCACTAAAAGCCGAATCTAAACTCTTTTTGCACTCATAAGCGCTTAAAACTTTTTTAAAATGGTAATGAATCATGATTCGAAAACGCTCTCTGGTTAATTCCATTTCTTTGACTTGAAATATCACTTAAAAATATTAGTAACTTAGGTTCTAACGAACGTAACTAAATAACACTGTATGTTTAGTTTTGCATGGCCCACTAGATTTTCTTATTTTCAATAAATTCAGCTTTACCCTCGTATATGACACCGATTTTCAGCTATGCATTTCAGAAGGCGATCTCGGATACCAAAGTGTTGTAATTTATGAAGTAATCTTCTGTGGGAAACTTTATCGAAAGCTTTTTCGTAGTCCAGGTAGATAATGTCCAAGAGGTTTCCTAGGTCAAGTTTCTTTGTCGACCTATTCAGGCAGACTAGAAGATTTGTTGCCGTAGATCTCTCAAGCAGGAAGCCATGCTGATTATTCGGTGTTAGTTTGTTAGTAAAAAGGAAGTTCCTAATATCTTCTGTTATTATTCTTTCCATGCATTTTGAAAGAATATATGTTAAGGATAAAGGTCGATAGTTTGTTGGTAGACTTTTATTACCTTTTTTTACATATGGGGGTGACATTTGCCTTTTTTCAAACTTTGAGTATTTTTAGTAGTATTCGTCAGGTCCTGGATTTGTCTCATTTTTTTCAATACTTTCCTTATTCGGTTAATTGAAAAATTCATAGTGTTTATTTCATGTGCTGATCGAGGAATGTTATGAATGTCAGGTAAGTTGTCATATTCTTCCGGATTGAAGAAATGTGACAAAATTAAGTCTAAGAGGGATTGAGTTTGGCTTGTTCGAAACCTTGTGGGTTCTTTTACGTATTGTGTGTAGTTTGAGGATAGGCAAAATTCCAAAAAAGTGTCTTCCGAGGAATATGTATTGTCAGTATTAAGACTGCTCCAGTTTAGTTCAAATCGCCGCATATTATCACATGGGAAATGGTTTGTACTCTCTCTAGTTGTTCTATCAGAAATATATTATAAGCCTCAGATGATGCGGGGACAGCCTAAAAGTTATGTTTAGATTTCCTATTGCAATATCAACCCAGGTTGCTTCAAGCAAGGGGTTTTCGAGATTCAAGTTCCATGTTGTGGTAATGGTGAGGTTTTGTAGGTTTTCGGCTGCTTAGATCATGACACCACCACCTCCTTGATTTGCTCGATCGTGTTTGAAGATGGTATATCCAGGTATATCAATTACGGGATCCTCAATATTTCCATTGAGCCAAGTTTCCGTGAGCATGAAGATTTTTTTTATATTAACATTTTTTCAGATCCTTTCGATACATCTCTCCTTCGTAAATTTCTAATTTATATCGAAACATCTTTCTTGAAAACTTTTAATGAACAGTTTGTATGAATAACCCGTTTTTGATATTATTTCAAATGCATTTGGATGTTTACTAGTTTCGTCTACACTGTATATTGCAGTTTGATTATTATTTTATTACTCAAAGTATTTTTTGTCTTTCAGTAGATTCTATAAGTTTCGATTTTGTTTGTAAATAAAAATTTAATGAATTCAGAGAATTTTTAGTAAAGAAAATGCGCGAAAATTCAATTTGATGTAATGTCGGTAACGATGCAGTAAAAATTTGGTGACACTATGGTTACCATAGACTGACATGTATTTAAATGGGCGTTTGCTTCTTTTAATTTCGGATTTTTTAAATTTTTTTGCAAGTTTATTCTCTTTTTTGGCAAGCACGCCTCGACCTACTCTTTCTTCAAATTTTTATTTAAAAAACTTTTAAGCACAGCTGAATAAAATAGGATATTAAGAAGCGGCAATTATTATTGTGTCAAATTTGATTTCCAGACAATTAAGTGTATATTCAGTTGTCAACAAAAATGAGGCTATATATGATCTATGGTTTCAAATCCTAAAAATAGGAAGTACATCTACAACGTGCAGCGTTGCCTATTTAATAGTAGTTTATTGGTAAATGCGTTGCATAGAAATAGGAACAAAAATAAAAATAAACATAAAAATGTAACAATATGGATAACTAAATTAATATGAGAATGATTAATTATTGACAAGCATTTACCAAGAGCTCAAAATCAGCGAACTTGATACGAAGCAGTTGCTCTACCTTCTGAGCTCTCTGACAAAAAAAGAAATAAACGAAATGGAAACAAAAAATAATAATAAATTAGTAACTATAAACTTAGGAAACAAACATCTAAACTAAATATGATTCGAATTAACCGAAAAATGAATTAAGAAGGAAAAAGTTAAAGAATAGTAAATGCAATGTAAAACAGAGCACAAGGAAGAAAAGAAAGTAATGATCATTCTATTAGAAGGAAATATTTCCGTAACTGACTAGTAAAGGATGGCGGAGTTAAAGATCGCAGAGGCGCCGGAATGGCATTAAATAAATAAACAGCGTTATAGGAGAAAGACCTTTGAAAATTTCAAGATGATGTATTGGAGGAGTTAACAAGCCCTTATTTCTAATATTGATGTACACATCTGTTCTCTATCACCACCGGAGCGGTGGTGCAACTCTTTGGAATCACACTGTATATTGCTTATTATACATATCTTATTATATTCTCGGTATCGGTATCGCAGTGTTTTAGTCAAAATTATATTAATCAAGAATCTAACACAAATGTTGAATGTTAGCAATTTTAAACAAATAGAAAAATTTGAGTAATTTTATTAAATTTAAGAAAAGAGAAAACTGATGGAATATATTTTCATCGGAGGAGTTCGTAACTAATGAAAAAAGATTTCTAAAGCTATTTTGACAAAAAAAAAATGGAAGAAAAATTAAATAATAGCATTTGTTTTACGTGTATGAATCACCAAGATAACTCACCATGCAGTTGATTTTACTTAAAGATCCCGAACGTTTAAAAATAATTCTCAGGATTAAACAGAAATTACGTAAACAAATAACTAGAACTGTTTTCTTCGACTTGTTTCGTTCATAAATTCAAAAACTGAAAGTCGCAGTGTTATTTTCTTTTTTCAGGATACTTTCTAGACGGACTATACTGAGTGTTTCATTGAAGATGCATCAAACTTGGTATGCGGGTAGATGTCGGGAAAAGAAAGAAAAGTTTCTTTGTAAAATTTTCTCTGTAATGAATAAATTTAGGAAAAATCGAAGGGAAAACAAAGTCGCATATTTTTAGGATGGAGTTTAAATGAGAATGAATGGATTTGTTACTCATTCACATACGAAATCGGTTTATTGGTTAATTGTCTCTAGAATGTCGCCCCAGTCGCTTCGGCAAAACACATTTAAAACATTATGGTTGTTGGCAATCAATAAAAATAATAATTAGTCGTTTATTTTCTGTTCTCCGTTTAATACGAATTTTCTAATTGTTAGTTGAAGAATTTTAGGATTGTTCAAACATTTAGTACTTTGCGCTTATTTAAGAATTTATTATTCACATTCACCGTTTCATGAAATCGTTTGCAGAAATTTAGCGCCCAAGTACCTGGTTGTACCCAAAACATTTCGTTCGCCGTACTACCCCAATTAAAGTATTAGATTTAATACTTTAATAATAATTAATAATTTATTATTAAATTAAATAAGTTTAAATATCCACGCGATTTCACATCGCTGCTGCATTCGATATGTGGCAAAGTTGAATACACCGAGCTTTCGGTCAAGGGCAAAATAAAATCTAGTCATAAATTTCTTCGCTGTTTATGGATTTATTACCCCCCCCCCCTGCAACTGTGTGCCATTCATAAATGCAATTTAGATCGCCGGTTTTATTTCACGATTCCGCGGCTACAGTATTTCAAAAAACATTGACTCCAAATTATGCAAATTTCAACTTGCTCCGATTAAGATATTTTGTTAGAAATAATGTCAGGAATGTGTCCCTCAAATTTGATGCATCTTCAATGAAACAGGCTGTATAATTCACATTTTATAGGGAAGTCATTTAATCAATTATACGTATAGCCGTATAGGTTTTAAAATAATGAAAATTTCAGTAATTTTTCTGTCCGTAATACATATACAGAGTATTTACTAAGTACAGTCCGTAACTTCAAGATATAATTACTTGCGATATTTTAATAAAAAGCTTTTATATAAACATGTGTCCGGAAACGCTTACATTTCAAGATGCAGAGTGTAAAAGTAAAACTTCAAAAAGATTTTTTTAATGTTTTGTTTATTTTCTCACGTTCCTAACAATGCGCTGTTTTTTTTATTTTCTCACGTTCCTAACAATGCGCAACAAAAAATGTCTCTTGCATATTTTATCCAATACTAATTAATTATTATAATTAATATAAGAAAAATGGCCCTGTAATTGTAATAAACGGAAATTTTTTGTTGTGCATTGTTGGAAACGTTAGAAAATAATAAAAACGATATAAAAACCCGCTGCTTCTTGGAATGTAAGCGTCTCCGGACACATGTTAATATAAAAGCTTTTTATTAGAACATTTCAAGTAATTACACCCTGAAATTCGGACTGTACTTAGGAAACAACCTGTATAATTGCCGTACAATATTTTTATCACACTATACCTACATTCTTGTTAAATTATTATTCTGTTGCTTGGAGATATTTTTGTCTTTCAGCATGAACTAAAAGTTTGGAAATTATTATTTTTAAACAAAAATGAATTTATTAATAAATTGAAGGAAAAAAAACACTAACTGAAGATTAGGATAATATGTGAACGAGTTTTATTTAAAATTTACTCATATCATGGTTTTAGTGTTTGCAGACCATATTTCAACGTCAAAAGGATGTGGTTGGCCGCTTCTCGTCGTCGTATCTGTTTATTACGTAGGGAAAAACTACTTGAAGTAGTTTTCTTAGTCATATATTTTGTTGAAAAAAAAGCTATGACTAAGGAAACTACTTCGATACGTGAATAATTTAGCAATTCAATGTTTAATGCAAAAAAAAATGAATCTTATTTACATACATAGTAAATAAATTACTCCATTAAGAAAGATAATGTTTGTGGTTTTTAATTGAAAAATTTAATTTACATACATGCTATTTGCATCAACTTAAATCAATTCTTTTAATATATTAATTTTTCCAATTTTGGTTTTCGGGTTGGGAACCAAGATTGGAATGGACAACGGCCGCGGAAGCCTTCAAACCAAGCATATTCATTTTTTTTTCTTCAATTAAAAAAAGAATTAAAAGGTTTATATTTTCCGTGAATTTTCATCCTTAATGCAAAGAAAAAAATCGTAGATGTTTTCTCTTTTCATTAAAAGAAAGTATTTTTACTTTTTTTTGTTCATTGAAAATATAAATGAAAAGGTTGATTACTTACGATAAGTGCATTTATTAAAAACTGTATGCTTAGTGATTTATATCTTTCATCGTAAAATGCACTCTAATAGTTCATTATAATTTTACTCATGGTATAGATAAATTGATAAAATTACGAACAAACAGATAACGATAATAAAAACTAATAAAATAATTAAAATTTAAGCACGTAAAATGCCTCTTGGTGTTTTTGATATTATCTTTTGATTTCTCTTGTCCATCTTTCTGCTAAATTTTTCTTAGGGTGGGTTTATTAATCACAAGTTAAGTTAACTATAACCCTCGGTTAATTGTCATGGCAATTATAGTCGTTACTGACGGTTAGAATTAACTTGTGATTGATAAACCCACACTTAGCTGCCTCTTTTCTTCTTTCCCAATTTCTATCTAAATTTCTTCATTGAAACCTTTTAAAGTTTCTTTTTTAAATGGTAAGTTATTTTTTTATCAAGAAGAAAATTTCGACAAATAAAGGTTACGCTAATCTTAATTTCTAATTCAAGTGTAAGTGATTCACTTCGTTAACCCAATGTACAAAGTCGTTGTTAATTAGTCTGACAATCTTTAATCGTTTTATTTACGGAAGTTGCTTTTTACGAATGTTTTATTCATTGTGCGATTCATTCGACTTACAATTTGTAATTTAATTGTATTTATACCTGGACTATAAATGGCGGTGAATTGATATCCTGTGGCGCACACTAAAACACCGAAGCTTTCTATTTCTTCGAAATACTCAACGCAGTAAGTGAGGTGATCAAAATATTTATCTAGGGCAATAACATATCCATCCGCGTTGATTACGAATGTGTCTTCTTCGTCAAGTTCCGGTCGAAGAAGGAAACGCATGTTATCCACGCAGTTGATTCCACCGTGTATTATGTGGAAAGATGACATATCCACATCTTCTGCTAAATACTTCGAAACCCCCGATTCAAAATCTAAAATTGACGTCCGGCAAGTCTTATTGGACATTACCGTGTTCGTATCGCAACACTTTCTTAAGCATTGTTTCACATTGCACACACAGCCATAAACTCGGTTGTTCAGTTTGAAATAGTTCGTGGGGTGATAAGCTATCCCATCTTTCACTATGGTACCACTGTCACTTTTAATATCAGCATCACTAATGTCCACTGTTAATTCGATGTTACACTTTGTACTAAAGCCCAGTATTAAATTAATACTGAGAAATATTAGTGCCGTCCCGAAAAAGTTGTACATTTTTGTACAACAACAATTCACTAAAACATAGCGTACACTTAGTTAATTCTGTTAACTAAGTTAAACGTAAGTGATTACGATACTGTCGATAAGAGGACTGATATGTCTTATCGTATGCTAATATTTTCATACAATAATTAGTACAGGTCAATTGAGTCGTAGAATTTTACTTAGTGTAAACTACTTCAGATTTTTCGTTGCTCCAACAAATTCAGCACCAAGAGACTTTGGAGGTCTTTAACTTGCGTTAAAACTCATACTTCTAGTGACTGAGTGTAAGTAATTTTTTAAAATAATTTAATAGAGAGCCTGGTGAAAAAATTAGTAAAAAAAAGTGTATAAATACCTGCAGTACCATGGTACCCTACACCGCTTGCCCCATCAATACACACTAAAGCACCAAATTTATTTTCAACCGCAAAGAAATCAATGCAGAAATCTTGCATCTCCGGGTCTTCACTTAGCCACGACAAATTTTCCGTCATCAAAACATAATTGTGTACTAAATTAACACCGGGATTGATGATAAATCTCGGTGCGTTGCTGTCGAAGCATGGAATATTCCCGTGGATGATATGGAATTCTTCGAGTATAATTTTGGACAGGACCAAGTTGTTTAGGCCATATTCCACGTTCGATGTTTGCACCTGACATGATTCGTTGCCCACTTCCCGTCCAAAAGGGCAACACTTGTATATACACCGTGTTCTGTTGCACACACAACCTCTAATTGTGCCGTCGTATTCAAAATAATAATCCGACTCATAGTAAACACCGTTCTTTACTATTATATCACCTACGTATTCACCATCACTGATATCAATAGTGAGATTAAGCTCACAAGGTAAACCGTTTGTTTGTACCACGAAAATAACGATGCAAAAGAGACTTAATCTAAGAGACATTTTTAAAATTCCTACTGTTCTCGTCCGAGGAACATTACGAAAACACTTATCTGTAATAAATTCACTATCTTGAGATACGGGCAAGATATGATGTGTTATTCATATTTTCGCGTAGAGGAGTTGGTACGTCATTTACGCATCCTTAAGTAACGCCTCGTAATTTGGTTTTATTTACCAGAGTCTGAATCATTTCCTTATACACAAAGAGGTTTCAGAAATGGAAGGAAGAATCAACAGTGTAAATTTGTCTTTCCTGTTGAATGAACTTTGAAGAAATATAATAAATTTTCTGATATACTCGAATGAAATTATCTGATATACAGGAACGTGCAAAGAAAAGAATCAGAAAGTATAAAAATTAATTATTAATTTACTTTTAACATTATTAAGTTTTGAAGCAGAATAAAAACTAAATCAAATACAAAATACGAACAATACAGCCTCTAGCGAGACAAATTTCAAGTTTAATTTGTAATGTTTCATGTTTTAGGGCCATTATTAAATGTATCCTCTAGGTCACACTATTAGTCTTTTATTATTCTGGCAAGGTATTTTACACTACGCCATCTCGTTATTGTAATAACAATTGCAGTCGTGACTTAAAATATTGACGAGATGGCTTCGAGTGGAGTACACAGAAACTAATCGATTAATCTGAAGAGGCGTAATTTTTTTTAAATTGATTGAGGATCATCAAAAACGCCCGCGAAAAAATAAGCAAAGTAACGCGTCGACTCTAAAATTTAACACTGAACAATCACTATTTGTTCATCGCAGCCACATTTAAAGCGTAAAATACACTAAAAACCATGGCGCCAAATTCAAAGTATCCTCAATCATTAAAAATCACACTGTACATTCGTTTTTGTGAATTTTTAAATTATTTAGGTGGTATTGGTTTTCACATGTTTTCAGTAGAAAAATCGTTTAATAAAAAAAACTGAATAAAAAATCAAATAATAAACCACGAAATTTTGTTTTTTTTTGGCTTTTTTCAATTTATCTCGGCACTGTTAGTTTGTAGACATTTAGAAGTTACTATCAACCTTAAAGAAGGCAAAATTTTGAATAACTTTTTCTTAAACGCGATAGCAAGCGCGCCACTGCGCTCAGAAAATGAGAAATGTTTTCTATAAATATACACGGTAGTGATAAAATCCCGCACCAAGCTTATGATTTTTTATTTTGAAAAGACGCATTTTAGTGCAAAAATATTTTCTTTGTCGGCATTTATTTCTCCGCTGTGACGTCATCATAATTTTTTTCTAAATGGCAACCTTATCTTTTTCAAAAATTTGGTTGTAAGTCGGTTTTGATTGCAGTGGATTCCTCGAGCATCCTCTGTACAGCTGTTTCGGTTCTATTTGGGGCCTCGTCAGCAGAAACGTAACACTATAATTCTACTCCAAACCAAACCTACCTGAGCTAGTTATTTGTAAATGCGATGTAATAGTAACGAAAACTTTAGATCGTGACGTCCTGCGATGGTTTTTTAACCTAATATTGCATTAGGATTGACAAATTGCAACTAGTTTGCTACTTAATAAGTCATTCCATACACGGCGGCCATGCGTACTGTCAAAGCATAACGAAAGATTTAAAAATTTTGTTGGAAGTCAGTTTTGATTGGTATATGGAATACTTATTAAGTAGCAAACTGGCTGCAATTTGTCAATACTAACGCAATATTAGGTCAAAAAGTGATTTTAACTTTTTCATACAGATTTTGATCATCCTTGTTAGCAATATGTGATTCTTTCGAAAATAATAGGCAACACAATTCATTACAATGAAAAAATACAATTTTATTTTATTCTATTTTAATAATAATTAAAGCTGTCCCAAAGAAAGCATTCGTTTTTGTGACACGCTTAGATGTATCTGAGGAAATGCTATCACAATTCTTAAATCCCGACATTACAGAAGTTTTGTGCACTAAACTGTAAGCTAAATTTAAAGAACCTTCTTAAATTCTTAAATCCCGACATTACAGAAGTTTTGTGCACTAAACTGTAAGCTAAATTTAAAGAACCTTCTTAAATTCTTAAATCCCGACATTACAGAAGTTTTGTGCACTAAACTGTAAGCTAAATTTAAAGAACCTTATTCGTCATTCAAAATTACCACAAAATTTCAGAATTTAGACTTAATCACAGTTTACCGACCTCCCCTTGGTAACACTCAACAATTTTTTACTGGTCTGTCATTTCTTTTTTACAAAACAGATGCATTATGCGATAAAATAATACTGTGTGGCGATTTTAACATCAATTACCATGCTAAATGTAATAACCAACAATTGTTGATTGACATCTTCAAAAGTTTTGACCTGCACTACAAACTAAATGGCCCCACGATTCAATTCAAAACTTGGAGCGGTTTCGAGGATGGATTAGTCTATATGTTACTCCAATGATGTAAATCTCAGTTTGGAATTGTTTATGGATAACTTTATCTGATTTCTGAACATCTGTTGTCTTCATAAGAATGGAAAAATGTTACCAAAACATTCTAGCAACTGGATTATGGACGAAATAGTTCAACTCAAAGATGACGTAAGCAACTGTTATTGGCTGATGAAAATCTTAAATAGTCGTGAATCCAAGAATACAGGAATAAAATTAAAGAAGCAAAACTTGAATTTTACAAAAATGAAATTGAATTGGAGTCTTGTAAGTAGCAATGTTAAATCTAACAATGTATGTGTGTATATTACACTTATAAAAAATAATAAAATGATATGTGATCCAAGCGAAATAGCTCAAGAATTTGGTAATCATTTCGCGACGGTTGCAGAAAAACCGTCAATCAACATTATGGTGACTTTGTATCTGAAAGGTGCACTACTGTAGTAAAGTAGCTCATAGCATGTCTTTTTATCCTGTCGATGAAGAGGAACTTCTAAATGTTATTAAACAACTACCCAACAAAAAAAAAAAAAAAACAATCCGTTGTGAAAAATCAGAAAAAAGGTGAAAGTTCTACTCTACATAGATTGTCCTTCTATCAAAATAAAATCTAAATGTAGCACTTCTCATAGTGTGTATACCCATGTAACGAGTGTCTAAATAAAAATCTGGTCAAGTAGGTTGTGGTCGAAAATTTGAGTTTGGCCAACTCGTTCTCTACTCGTTTATGACTGAAAAGTATTTAAATTTGGCGCCTATTATTTTTAATAAGCGCCAAGTATAACAGATGGCGCCACGCTTTTCTGGTAACATTTAATGTATAGGGATTTGCTTTCTCTTAATTGATATGTTCTGTGGAGGAATTCCTTGTCCAGTTCCCAGAAATTGTTTTTGATTATAAACAATTTCTAGAGTGTCTCAATCGAAGTGTGACATTATTTCGACAAACTGAATCTTTAACAAGAAAAAAAGGAAGCGGAAGGCAAAAGAAACGTAATCTGGAAGTTATCAATGAAGTCAATCAGATAATGGAAGATGCACCTCGAACCTCTCTTCGTCACCTATCTCAACAAGTGCAGCTCTCTGTGGAAACGTAGCGTACAGTATTAAAAAAGGATTTACATCTTTATCCTTACCATATTGAAGAGTACCGAACAAATTGTTCGGATATTTTGATTTGAGGGGCTCGCATGTTGCTTAGCGACCAACGAAGCACGTCAAAATGACAGATATCGGAAATGTCAAATTGGCAAACGGCAAAATCACAGATATTAGAAACGTCAAAATGATAGACATCAAGAAACGGAGTAGAACAGATCTGATCCACTGGATCAGTAAGCCTTCTTTTCGTTTCAAGTGAACTGATTCTCAACTACACTAGTTTACCTTCCCCTTGCCATTCTTGCGCCAAGAAATTGTAAGATCAGTTCGTGATCAGTTACGTTTTTGAGGTTAAGTGTTAATGACATTCAAGTTATCTACCTACGAACATTTTTCTTACACATGTACCCGAAAATCAGATATACTAATGATTAGTTTCTGCCGCCTAACAAGAATAACGATAATGACAAATGACCTCACAGAAAGTAAAGTTATTTTTACATTTGTTACTTAGGGAACAAACCGAACGGTTCTTCAGATCTCGACGAAGTTCAGAACACTTATGAAACGAAAAGGCCTATTTACGTAATAAAGCAACCATGACGCTCGTCAAAAGTAAACAAAATTTAGGCCGCTCTTTGACGAATTAAGCACTCCGCCCATTAGACCTGACCGTAATAGGACCGTGCTAGGACCGTAACCAGACTGACACATTCAAAAAAACATTATCTCGATAGTACAGGGAGATCGAAATTGATTGTCCTAACCCTGTACTGCCTTCCACGAGCCTAATATCGATATTTACATCCAATTATTAAATTGGAACAACATAGGGAAATCTGGGGAAGTTACTAGATATCCCAAGTTCATTGCCGTTCATTCGTGAAAAATGGTTTATTTAAATGTAATAGCAATCTGATTAAACAATAATTACGTTCTTTATTAATTAGGTTAGGTTTGAATGTAAGTTGTATGAATGTTTTATGTAGGCCGTTGCTTTTCCTTTTAACTTTCACGTGATAGATGTATTCATATCAAGCTCACAGCAAATAGTATAGGATCAGACAATCAATTTCGATCACCTTGTATGACATAACGCCCGGCACGGTACAGTTCGATGTCTGATTGACACGTTATCGCAAATAAAACTATGGAGGGAATGTTTTTGCATGTGTCGGCCCGACTACGGTTCTGGCACGGTCTGTTTACAGTCAGACCTAGTGGGCAGAGACCTTTAGAATGAAACCGTATTCGTTCACGATTGCCCCCAAGTAGTATCGCAAATGTGGTCGTTAAGTTAACCTCGGGGGTAAAATTGCCCCATGACGAATAAGATACACAGGGTCATCTGTAATTCGATTACACATTTAAATCAATGAAACAGAGTTACTTCATTTCCGCTACGATAAAGCTTTAGTGCGTTCCATGTAAGCATTGTCGAAAGTACTCAACAAGCCTCCCGTGCAGACATTTTTTGGAATGAAGTATTTGGATTTAAATTAATAAAAATTATAAGTAGGCTGACAACAATTTCTATATGTATGTAGAAATAATGTAATACGTCATAATTAATTTGGATGTTGTATTTTTGTTTTTTTTGAGAAATAGAAAATTGCAACTAATGAAGAGTGTTTGTAATCGGAATCACCAGAAGAAAAAAAATTCAATAATTGTCAGGAGCAACCCAAAGCCTTCCGTGCAGTCATTGTCGGAAGCACACACAAACCTTCTGTGCAGTCATTGTCAGAAGCATCCACCACTACACACACCTCTTTTGGAGATATGTCGAGAGATCACTCACACTCCATACATTCAGGGGCATCATCGAAGCTAGCTGTTGTAAAAGAGGAGAAGAAGAATACACCAGGTATTCGAATCGTCCTAAAGGGTTCCCACCCATTCCACATATTAGAAAAGAGGAACACCACAGAAAACGTATGGGCTTAAAAGAGTTCCCACGCACTCAACATCGTTGAAGAAAGCAGATCATTACTCCATTACCAGAGACATCGCCCTCCAAGAATAAGGATGATATCCGGCTAGGAAGATAGAGTGTCAAACACATTGTTTAATATATTGTTCGCCCGTTTATTCCAATTATTAATTTGTTGTATTTGTTAAAGTTCAAGTTGAGTTGAATAAAATTATATTCGAACACCCCCACAGATTATTTTTAAACAACATTTAGTTAATTTGCTGAAAGTTCAAAATCCCCAAGCAATATTTAACTATAAAATTAGTCATCTACATGTAATTCTGGGAAAGAATTACTTTAGTCACATAATATTTATTTACGTCTCGTCAATGCAATGTCACGTAAAGAAAATACACTTGACATACATTTGTAGCATTCGTTATAAATAACAATTACTTATCCGTTTTTTTATTGCAGATATTCTTTAATAGTCGAAATTCAATAAAACTATATACTGAAATTTTGACTTACATGAATTATAAATTGTCTAGAATTTTTCTCATGTTTTGGGAAGACTTCTTTCGTCAGTATTTTTTATCTTCGATAAACGCATGAGCTTTACTAAAAATACTTATATTTTATTGCAAAAAACATAGATTATGTTTACGTCTGTGCTAAAAATATATCACATTACCTGTGCTATAAAAACTCCTCGGAGTTTCGTTCTTTCTACAAACGAATGCACCGATTCTATCCAAATCTCGAAAAAAATCCACGCAATATCCCAACGTTTGCACCTCCTCGAATTTATCGTAAATAATCAACAAATACGGGTAAGACGTGGTATTAAAAATGGGGTTGAAAATAAAATGAATCGAATCATTGCAGTTTGCATCATCAAACGATACGTGAAACGAAGATATGTTGTATTCTTGCGCGTAGTTCGAGAATGTTTCGTTGTTTGCTTCGGTGATGTTTTGGCAGGTGTTGTTCGTGATGCCTTCTCCGATGGGGCAACATTTCTTCACGCATTGTTCTGTTAGGCAAACGTAACCATCTGGGTGACTATCGCGGATCAAATAATGAGTGTACTTCTCAGACCCATCTTTAATGGTGCCTTTAATTTCGCTGTCATCAGCTATATCATAATCCAAAACATCTTCACTAATAACTGCTCTAGATAATAATGCACAGGCGATAAAAATTATAAAGCAACTCATGATTGCACTTCACTTGAACAATGTAATGAAAGCACTTGTCTGTTTGTTCCAGTCAACGTTCGGTCCCACTTTGTAATGCATTTGACTGTAGGTAACTTTGCGACACCATTTTTTCGAACTCTTTAAGTTTGAAGGCAGGCATAATTTACAATCGCACGTGAAGCGAATGACAATAATTACACACAAAAATAAATTAACCGATTTTAAGGTAAAGTGAAGAAATGGTTGCCTTGTATGGAATATGTAACAAATAATGTTGACAAAAGGAGGTTTGGCATACAAAAAAAAATTGACCAGATATTTCTGTTATTGCATTTCGAATTCAAATTAAAACGTAAAATGAAATAAATATTTTGTTGTGTCTACCGAAGCAGAATTTAAAACTGGAATTCAACGGGCATTTTCCTGCAGTTCGAAAGTGCTGGAAAATTTAAATAAATTTGTGTGTATTAATAGCAGGAAATTGCAGAGGTGTGCAATCATGGAACTATGAAAATTATTTTAAACCTCGGTGGGTATACGTATGAGAACATTTCAGCACAGTGGCTTATATATTATCTAAATATTTTTTTGGTATCACATAAATATTTTATATTCCGTTCGAAAACCGGGGAAAAATTGAAATTAAGCTATCGACTTTTTGAAGCGATTAATTTTGCATCAACCTTGTTTTATACGAGGGTAGAGCTGAATTTATTGAGAATAAGAAAATCTAGTAGGTCGTGAAAAACGAAACAGACAGTGTTATTTAGAGCAACTCTCTATCTGTCATTTGAAGTTTAGTTGTTGAAGTTACGTTCATTAGTACTCAAGTTATTAATTTTTTAAAGTGATATTACAAATCAAAAAAATGGAATTAACCAGAGAGCAGGAATAATTGTTTGGACTTGATTTTTTGGCAATATGGTAATAACGTATAGTATAGAAAAAATTAATAATGTGTTAATAATGTGTTTGGCGACCCTGTAGCTGATTACACTCCTGTACACATCCAGGCGTCGACAAAATGAGATGGTAGATGTCTGCTTGAGGCATCTCATTCCAAGCAATTTGAACTTCGTGGATTAACTGTGCCAGAGTCTATGGAGGATGGTGCAAAGAGAACAGTCTTCTCCCGATCATATCCCACACATGTTCAATGGGATTTAAATCCGGTGAACGGGGTGACCACGGCAAAACATTAATGCCAGAGAAAGTTCCTAGTTCGTCGAGCAATATGAGGGCGTGCGTTGTCTTGTTGAAAAAGGACGTGTGGACGGCAGTAAAGTGGACTGTAGGACGTCATCCACATAACGCGCAGCTGTCATACTGCCGCGAATAAACAAAAGAGGTGATCAGCTACCATAGGCAATAACCCCCCAAACAGTCCTGTGTACATGCCTCTCAACAGCAAACCCAAAATCACGTCGCTCTCCACAGCGGCGTCTTACCCTTCTGTGGCCTAGATAGAATCACGATTCGTCGCTGAATATGACATTATGCCATTCTGGCTCTCAATGCTGTCGTCCTCTGCACTAGTCCAAACGTTGACAACGGTGTTCCACCGTCAAAGGAAGTACTAATCGTGAACGGTATGAAACAAGTCCAAAGGCTCGAATGCGGCGATATAGGGTTCGCATACTAACAAGTCTACTTTCTTCTCCAAGCCATTGGTCACCGATTTTGCGCGTAGTAGCAAAACGATCTCGCAGATCTTAATGCTCTGTAGTACGCCTCGGTTGACCAGCTGGCCTTCTTCTTGTTCCTCTACCTTCTTCTGTCCATTTGTTGATATGGCTGAACATCATCGTCGAGTTCCTCAACTATTTAGAAGTCATAGAAGTTACGAGAGATGTGACATTGTTACAAGAAAGATATTCTCAGCGTTATGTGGCTCCCGAACTTGGGTTTGTACAAGCAATCAGTTGGAAGTTATGGAAACGCTACTGGGAGACAAATGAGGTTATTAGACGCCCAGGAACAGGCCGCTGAAGAAAAACCACTGCTGTCTTTGATCGTTATGATTCGTTTATAAGCAGTTCGTAATCGTACATTCACTCCTTGGGATCTTCAACAGGATCTGCTGTGTAGTGGTCGTAGAGTGAGTGACCAAACTCTCCGTATCAGATTAAAAGAGATCAATTTGAAATCTAGAGGACCTGAAAAAGTGCCAAAGTTATCTAGACAGCATTGCCAAATGAGACCACAATTTGCTAGGCAGCACGGCAAATGGCAACTTCGACACTGGCATCGAGTAATGTTTACAGACGAATCGAAATTTGTTTTTTCGGGGAATGATGGATGAATGAATATGAGTTTGGCGAAGAACCAGAGAACGCTGCTAACACTATAAAAAAAAGGATTCCTTTAGAGGTGGCTCGTTAATTGTTTGGGGCGGTATTTTGATCAATGGTCGCACAAATCTGGTAGTCATTTGCAACGGGCCAAAGATAAATCGAAGATATCTTAAAACCTCATGTAATATGTAATACTCAGAGCACAAAATGATGGCCAACATTTCATATTAACGTAAGATAACGCGCGACCGTATACTCCCTGAATTGTTACTCGTTACATTCAGGAGTACAATATTCGTACTTTGGATTGGCCACGATGCAGTCCTGATCTAAAGCCGATCGAGCATGTGCGGGATTATTTGGAAGGAGCATTAGATGCAGTCCAAATCCTCCTATAACGCTCCAAGAATTAGAACTCGCTGTAATTGGGGAATAGGAGAATATTCCACATCAAAACCACCCAAGGCTTATCCGCAGTATGCAGCGAAGTTATACTGAAGTTTTACAAGCCCCGAGGAGGCAATACTAAATACTAATAGTTTTTTGTTTTAATAAAAAAAATGTTCCTATATTTTTTCGTATTTTGCTTCTCTTTGTGTGTGCGCGATCGACAATAAGTTGCACGGGAGGATTGTGTGTGTGCTTCCGACAATAAGCTGCACAGAAGCCTTTGGATGTGTTTCCGACAATAAGCTGTACGAAAGGCTTTAGTGAGGGCTCTTTCGTAGTGGGGGTGAATTAACTCTGCTTCATTGGTTAAAATGCATAATCGAATCGCCGATGATCAGAGCTGTATCTCATTCGTCAGAGGGCGGTTTTTTGTGTTTACTCTTGGGGTTATCTATGGCGACCAAATTTGACAATGCGATCTTATTTGCGGGCCAATCACAATCGAATGCAGTTCCGCTTTAATTCGACAAGGGTCGGCCTAAATTTTGTTTATATGTGACGATCTTCATCGTTGCCTTGTTACATAAAAGTCTACGTGACACTGACGTTTCTGTCTTTTTGACGTTTCTGATAACTCTCATTTTAACGTTTTATGGTCATGTGTCATTACAACGTGTTTCGCCGGTCGCTAGGCAGGATTCACAAAAAAAAAGCTTGAATAATAAACTTCTACATAAAGTTGATTGGATTTATTATTTGTTCTACAGAAAATTAATTATATCATGAAAAAAATTTCCCCCGTTCTATTATAACTATTTGACACCGTGGTGGGGAATTTACGCGCCACTTCTGAATCACCTTGTATTTTTAAAAAATGTTTTAATTAGGAGGCTATATATAGTTTTGATTAAACCGTTCATAGGAAATGAAAGGTAAAGTGTCGCAAAAAGAGAAATAAAAAATTTTGAAAGTTTGTTTCTACCGTCGTAATTCGTAAATAGAAACGATTACAATTCGATGAGAAACAAGTTTTTCTTTTCATATTTTTCAATTTCTATTTTGTCTTCATACTTTTCTTTTTCATTTCAATGGTAATTGTTATAGAAATTTCATGTTTATGATTAAAGAGCAATCCCTAAACTATCATATTAATTATTAATGCACAAAAAAAGATTTTTTTAAATGTTTTTATTACAATATCCAGGTGCTTTCAACAGCTTTCTGAATAAACAAATAAAGAATATGAAATATGTATTAATCGAGATAGGGATTTCCTGGAAACGGTAATTCACACTTTATATAATAATTGTTCTTTATTTATAACTAATGGAACCTGCTTTAAGTGACACGTTAAACATTTACACATTTCAAGAGTATCTCAGTAGAAGTATTATTTCAAGGTTGCTGTGCTATCTCTGTAAAAGTGTGAGTAACTGTGAGGTCAAATTATCCATTGTTCAGGTAAACGCCAGGTTATTACCAGTTTTGAATTTGAATAGTATACAATATGTAATCAGGATAATCTCACGATTTAGAACGTGACTATGCAGATAAGAGTCACAATGAAATATATTTTTTTAAATATGTTAGAGCTATATTTTTATGAATGTAAGTGAAAATAAAATATTTAGCCAGTCAATGTAGTTAATGATTAATAAATAAATAATCGAAGTTATCCTTTTCAAACAGGATCTGCTAATAAGGTATCGTCTTCAATACAAAAGTAGTTACTTGATATTAATAAAAAAAATTACTTGATATTAATAAAAATAAATTTCTTGCTGGCTTTTTGATTAAGCCGTGTTAGATGATTAATTTCCTACTTTTTGTCTTCAATTCTTTTTATTTACTTATCTTATAGAAAGCATTTACTTTTTTTTCGGGCAACTGAAAATATTTATTAATTAAATTAATGATGAATAACTTCATTTATTTTTATTAAACAAATTGCAAATTGGTGGTAAATGAGCTGTAAACAATTCTTATATTTCAAAACATTTTCCTAAATTGGTCAAAAAAAAGTTAAGCATCAATTGCCAAGAGTACTGTTATTGCATGCATTTAATGCATTCACTTAATTAAGTTAACTGCACTGTTATTATACCCTTGTTTACGTTGGTAGATGTTCTATTGATGTGAAATTGATAGATGTGTAAATGATACTTGCAAAGGTGCAGGCGTTTACGCTTCAATGGTTATTAATTGTTGAAACAATATTCACTTTAATTTGATTGTAGTTAAGTAAATATTTAAGACCTGTTATACTGTATATGTAAATAAATAAAACATTTTTTAAAAAAGAACACGCAGGTTTTAAAATGTAGAAATATGGGGTTTGGTAGCCTAAGATTTATAGACCTTTTCACAAAAGCAATTTGGTCACGAAAAGTAAAACAATTTATTTTGTAAAGTATTTTATGTATTATTTAAGCATTTCAAATCGAGAGGATTTTCAAAAAATATAATTCTTTTGATTATTTATACAGGGTGATTTTTAATGATTGGTGATTGTTTGAATTTAGCGCCGTAATTTCTAGTGTATTTCACGATTGAGTGATAGCTTTACATAATCTACATAGTCTATTTATACACGATTGAAAATGTTTAATTTTTCAATCCATACAACAAAAATTGGGGGTCAATATCATTCAAGTATTTTACAAAAACGTCACAATTTAAAAATATCTTTTTGTTGAGTGTGTTAGATTTTAATTAATTTGAGTATTAGAACATGTGGCTGCATAAACTCATGACAATTACGATAGAACACTTTTTTTTTGATCGCACTGTACAGTAGCGGACTTTAAAATCCGTTCATTTGCGCTATGTAAACGTTACTATTCTTGACGTTCAGTTCATATAAAAAATTTCACTGGTACTTCTGACGTGTAAAATAAATTTTACTGTTAATAATTCGTATTTATTTTTTGTTTACTCTGTATTTTGACAAAATACAACACTAACTGAAGAGCACATTTTTTGAGGGAAAAAACCATAAATAATAGAATTCTTTTTGACAGCTCTTTGAATCGCAGATAAAATAGTTCGAATAGTTGACACTAGATGACGGCAGGTTCATATTAAAAGTTTAAGGAACGTAAATCCTTTTCCCTTTTGACAAAATACGACATTACCTGAAGTACACATTTTTTGACGAAAAAAAAACATAAATGACAAACTTCTTTTTCTTTTTAACATCTCTCTGAATCGCAGATAAAATAGTTCGAATAGTTGATACTAGATGACGGCAGGTTCATATTAAAAGTTTAAGGAACGTAACTAAATGCTTTTCCCTTTTGACAAAGTACGTCATTACCTGAAGTACACATTTTTTGAGGAAAAAAACCATAAATGACAACTTCTTTTTCTGTTTAACATCTCTCTGGATTTCAGAGAAAATAGTTTGAATAGATGATACTAGATGACTCTAGGTTCATATTAAAAGTTTAAGGAACATAGATCCTTTCCCTTTTTGACAAAATACGACATTACCTGAAGTGCACATTTTTTTTTTTTGAGGAAAAAACCATAAATGACAAATTTCTTTTTCTTTTTAACATCTCACTGAATCGCAGAGAAAATAGTTCGAATAGTTTATACTAGATGTTGACAGGTTCATTTTAAAAATCTGTGGAACTTAGATCCCTTTCCCTTATCAGTTTCTCTTTATTAATGAATTGAGAAATTAAAAATACTTTTTAACATAACAGAAAACGCAACGATGAGTTTTTTTTATATTAAATTTGCAGCTCCTGATTTACCTAAACGTCAATAGAAGGCGTCGAATACTTATCATAAAACAAAGAAAAAAGGAATCGTAACTTAGATAAAGTATGCCCACTATACTTGCTTAAAGAAAAAAACTGGAACTATAGTGAATTTGGTTCTGACTTTGCTAGCTAATGGTTGGAGTTGCTGCGAAATTTCTGTTTATTAAGTATGACATTAAATTTTTTTTGACAGAAACATAACCTCAATAAAACAAATTTGTCTATGTACGAGATGTCGTATTTTTGCCCTAATTTTATTGTCCGCTTCTGTACATAAAAAATCTTGGAGCTGTCCATTATTAATTAAGCTAATGACAAACGTGTTTTCTAAAACATACACCCAGTGATGCAATTTCTTTCAATGTGGCTTGTTGCATCAGTAATTTAGAAAACCACAGAATATTCATTACAAAACAAAATGGCATAAATACTCTTGAATTTATCACGAACGCTAATCAAATTCTTCTGTTAATTAACTTCTATACAGTTGATTTGCAGCAATTTCCAATAAAATTTGCAAATCTGATGTGTAATTTCCACCGCACAGTTTGTAAAGTCTGTACAAAAAAAACAATAATTTATGTTGAATGTGGAAACCACCTACGGATTTTATTAAAAAAAGTTATTTACACATTCACCTTTGATGTGACACGATTCAAATGAACAGAAATAGTTTCGGTTTGCACTGCTACGTGTACTTTATGACAGACTTTCAATATTCATTGGGATGATATAATTAAGGTGTTTTTTTATTTGAAAGCTCAGTATATTTAAAATATTTGAGCTAACGAAATTATTTGTTCTTGAGCCAATAAATCTTTAGATACGAAGAATAAGCAATTAAAGATTTCACGTAAGCAAATCTATATAATTTAAAATTCACGTAGCGGAAGCATTTTCCTTCAAGTTTTGGAAATGAAAGTTCTATTGTTTTTATAGTGCGTAGAAATGTAGTTAGTTTATTTAAACTATTTTTGTTATTATTTGTTTATATGTGGCTTCATTCTTCACGTCAACACGTGATCTCATCCCGGTTGATAAAATTAGAAAACTGCGACACTCCTTAGAAATGTGTAACCAAATGTTTTTCCAACGAAATAGTTTTCGAGGTTGTTAACTAGCCAAATATATATGCACATTGTTTCATAAGATAGTTAACTAAATGATAAATGAGATGAAAATCAAGATAAACAAAGTTTAAAAAGGAAAAAAAAATAAATTGGAAAAATAATGAGAAACTAATGAAAATGGAAACTAAGGAGGAGTGCAAAACAATGAACTTATCTAATTTTTGGTAATAAAAATAATTTTAAATAACACTCCAGTCTCTGGTGCAACGGCTTTCAAAGGAACGATTACTAATAATGTTTGATATCGCTTTCATTATCGAACCAGTTCCTAGTGTTAACAGCAATATTTACCTGTTATGTCTTCATGTATACAAGCAAGATGAGTAATTCATACATGCGTACACATTATGAATAACTTGTTTCTTATTACGGTTTAATCTCTTTGTTGACGAATTAAAAAATAAAACTAGCCAACGAAAAAAAGTAAAGTATTGACTCTTTATATAAAATCTGGAACTTAACTCTTCTCAATTATGATACTGACGTGTTGATTGGGAAAGTGTTAAGTCACACCAAAATACCTGGTAAGTAATCTTGAAGTGGGATTTTTACGTTTAGATTGAGTAATAAAATAGATTAACATTCTTAGTAAACAATAAATTTTGTAATTGGTTTTTCTGTTTCTCTGCAAATACATAGCTACAGAAATTATAGTGTAAAAGATAAATGAGTTAAATAATTTTAACAAACTCAACCGGTGCGATGTTAAAATGTCTTTTCTCTTCAACAATAACTTTTGAATCGAGTGGATTAGAAAAGCTTCAGAGAGACCACCCTTTTATGGTCCTTACAGAAAACAACATCGTCGAATAGTTAACTCAGACTTTTTAAATTTTTAATTCCAGCGTTGCAACTTTTTGAATTTTCAAACAGTACAAGGTCATCAAAATCAATTTAAAAATAGAATACAGTAGAACGAATAAATCATTTAAAGATAAACTTTTCATGCTGGATAAATTCAAAAGCATTTATATCCGTTTTACGCCTGTTCTCTTTTAAGAAAAAAGACAGAGTACAACGTATTTTTCAGATTTTACTAGCAAGACGCAACTTTGAGGAAAAAAGTGTTTATAATTATATGTAGGTTAAATATATTCCAGATATTTCGCATAACGTAGCACAGTTTATTATTCTCTCATATCTTGTTTTGATTAACGCTTCCTTTAATCATGTACGGCTATGTGAAAGAATTAGTTTTGCTCGAAATGACCTCATCCGCTTCAGTAGACGTCAATAGAACAATGTTTGGGTAAATATACAATGCGAACGCTATATTTTAAGTTTTACTTGAAATATGACATCAGGAATGTTCATGATTGCAGCGCATGAACATCTAACGGATTGTTAAATCTAAATATTTACAGAGCACAATGGTTAGAAAAATCATAAATCATAAGCGAGAAGATGAATATGAATTTGTTATTAAGCCATGAATTTATGGGACGTTTATAAATTGTAATGTACGTTTATGCAGCTGCAGTTATGTTTATTTGAAGAAAAAAAAGTGATGTACTACATCATTGAATATAATTAACGTATAACTAAAATTATGATAATTTATTGATTTTTTTATTCCACTTAACAAGAAAATATATGTAAATTTCCAATCGTTAAAAGCCTTAAGAAATCCAATCAAATAAATTTCTGATTAGGGTTAGTTTTGCATAGAAGTAGGTATTAATGTCTGTGATTACTGCTAAAAGTGTGGATTCATGCTCACAAATTTCTAAATCACATTTTTTTGATCACTTGGTAGATGATACAATAAGGTGTCAAATACACTTTTGGACAAAATTAAGGGACCACCAAATAAACTTGAAATAACTTTTCCAATTTACAAGTTATTTTTAATAGACTTTTCACATTTCATAAATTGACGTTTATTAAACACAATTCAAATAGTGTGCCATGAAACAATTAACAATAGCAAGGCATCCTCTGCTAGGAAACGAAAAGGCCTAGTGGTTGACACCTTTTTAAGTCATTTAATTAATAAAGCGTGCTTTTTGTTTCGAAAATTAGTGAATTTGTTTGCATTAAGTTAATTAATGTATAGACGCCATTGTTGATCAGAAGAATGATTATTATTCTTCGTGAATAACATCCACAGAGAAAAGTTGCTGAAATTCTAAATACCCACAAATCTGCGGTACAGAGGGTTCAAAAATACTGGTAGTTTCAAAAGAAGACGCGGACAAGGTGTTAAAAGAAAAACAACACGCAGAAAAGATCGCTTCAGAGTTTAAGAAAACGGTTTGAAACATCTCGTGAATTAAAAAATGATCGTCGATTAGTCACTGGAAAAGAAATTTCTACCAAAACGTTAAGAAGAAGACTAAAAGAAGTCAATTGTCTGTTAGAAAACCAGCAACCGGTCCAACTCTTACAGCTACGCACAAAAGAAATCGCTTAAACTTTGTCAAAATCATCAAGATTGGGACGAGGTGCAGTGGAACTCCGTATTGTTTTCGGACGAGTCCAGATTCCTTCTAAGCAGGAATGATCACCGTGCTCTTGTCATACGAAGACCAGGCGAGCGATTTGCACCATGTACCATTCGAGAATTTGACAAATTTGGTGGGGGATCTGTAATGGTTTGGGGAGACATACAATTTAACGGTCGTACAAATTTGGTTTTGATACGAAATGTTTCGCTAACAGTACGAAGATACAGAGACGAGATTATTGTACCCCATGTTCAACCATTTGTTGAAAATTTCGGCAATTGATTCATTTCATTGTCACAGCTACGTTGAAAAACGCAAATATCCAAAGTTTGGAGTGGCCTGCCAAAAGCCCTGATTTCAATCCTATTGAGCATCTCTGGGATCATTGGGCAACAAAATTAAAAACGCAACGAGACCACCAGTAACACTTGATGAGCTCCCTAACGTGCTTATTTAAAGAATGGGAACAGATACCTCAGGAAAGTATACGAAACTTAATCTCAAGCATGCCAAGAAGATTAGCAGCGTGTATTTCTGCAAGAGGAGGGCATACACGCTATTAATAATTTTAGTTTTGTTAACTTGTTTCAAATTAGGATATAAGTTCATGAGAAGACCAATGATATTTTAAAGATTTAATGTATTTTAAAGTTTGTTAAATTTAATTGCCCTTAAATTAACTAAACTGTAATTTCATTAAAACGATTAAAAAGAAGTAATGAAGTCCTCGTTCGTTGTATCATAAATTTCTAGTTAAGTTAAGAGATCAAAAAATATTGGCCCGTTACTCTTATCTTACGATTAAAGTCGTGTTTAACTATTGTCCTAATTAAAATAAACAAGAAACGATAGAGCTTTATGTCGATTTAATGTGGAAGAGAGTGATGTGATCAGTGTCATGGGAATTAAACACGTTATTAAATTAAACATAGGATGAGAATGGTTGTAATACCGAGTGATTTTTTACATATTTATCAATTCTTGCCTTGAAATCTCGATGGCACGTATTAGCTTAAGTGAAAAGTACTCATTGGACTCCTTGATGTTGTTTTAGTAAAGCTAAGACATGCCGTCCAAATTCCATGGCGAGAGTTGATAAAAAAATTTTAAAATCACTCGGTATAAATACAAACGCTTTGCAGAAAACAAGACCAAAAAATAAAATACGAGGGCAATCCGATTTTAAAGGTACAGATGGCTGTGAAACACATACCACAAGCGAAATATTGCCGTCAAATGCATGTCTAGACAGGTTGAAACGTTGTTTGTAAGATTCAATTTACTAGCTTACGGGAAGCAAACAAACATGGCGTGTGTAGTCGCAGAGTATTCCAAGTATGAAGTGCGTGCAGTTATCTGATTTTTGCAAGCCGAAGGAATTAACCAGAGCGAAATTCATCGTAGGTTAGAGGGCGTTTATGGCCCAAAGGTCTTAGCCGAAAAGAAGTCAGCATTTGGTGCAAAAAATTTAAAGATGGACGAACGGATTTGGTTGATGATCCGAAGAACAGAGGCAGACCAAGAACCTCACACAGAGATGAACACTGCTCAATTGTTGAAGGTTTGATTAGGGAAGATCGTCGCATTGAAAGTTCGTGAAATTGCGGAAATGACTGGCATTTCTAAGAGTTGTGTCTCTGAAATCACATGCGACCTAAACTTTCGCAAAGTTTCGTTTCGCTGGGTGCCGAAAATGCTCTCCGAGAACCACAAAACCAATCGAATGAGTGCGTCACTTCAACATCTCATCCAATACTAATAGGAAGGGAATTCTTTCATTGAAAACATCATTACCGGAGATGAAACTTGGGTTTATGAGTTCACCCCAGAGTCGAAACAATAGTCCATGATGTGGAAAAAATTCAAAATTCAACCATCTGCCCGCAAAATCATAGCTACCGTGTTCTAGGATAGTGAAGGCCAATTGCTCTGTGAATTCCTTGAACCGCGCACAACCATTAACAGCGACAGATACTGTGAAACTCTTCAGAAATTGCATACAGCCTTTACAAGGAAAAGGCCAGGACGATTACGACAAAGAGTTAAACTTTTGCACGATGGCGCAAGACCGCACACGTCAAATCAAACTGAGGAGTGGTTGACACAGGGGAAGTGGGAGGTCCTCCAACATCTGCCATATACTCCCAATTTGGCTCCATCCGATTTTTATTTATTCGGACCCCTGAAGAAATTTTTGGCGGGGAATCAACAGGAATTGCAAGACACAGTTGTGGACTACTTTAATCGGCTTGACAGGCAACACTATCGCGAAAGAATGTTCAAACTACTGTCACGCTGGGATAAATATCTCAATCTTTATGGAGAATATGTCGAGAAATAAACAAAAGTAGGTAGTTTTTTGTAGAATGTATTAAATATTTTCTTTAAATATGTATGTTAGTGAAATTTTGGCTTGTACCTTTAATATCGAACAGCCCTCGTATATATTTGAAAGAATTCAAAATAATTTAAAAATATTAGAATAAAAAAAATTATGAAAAAGTATAACTACAGAAACCCATAAAAATATTTTGTTTTTCTTTGGAATTTACAGAAAAAAATCTTTTAAGACATCGGGTATCCTGGTACCTGAATACTAGTCATATAATCGTTACCCGGGTATCATTTTTTTATTCGGGTACTCGTTATTACTACCTGTGCGATTGTTACACGGGTATCATTTTTTATCCGAGTACCCATTATTACTACCCGTGCGATTGTTACCTGGGTATCGTTTTTTTATCCGGGTACGCGTTATTACCCGGGTACTCGAGTACTACGATTATTACCCGGATATTATTTCTTTATCCGGGTACCCGTTATTACCCGTGTAATTTGTCAGCGTAGAATCTAACGCTCTGTTATTTATAACATTCGAACACTCATGTAAAATTCGTGAACTCAAATGAATACAACACGTTGAAATAGCCAAACTTACTCGAACTTACATAAACTGATACGGGTACCCGTTAGTTTTATACGAGTACCCGAATTTATACGGATACCCGAGCTCATATGATTATCCGAGCACGATACGGGTGTCCGGGTAGCTTAAACATACGGATATGTCTGCCCTAGTATTTAATACTTTCGAAAGAGCCGAGTAAATGTAAAAGTTATTAGGAGTACAAAAAAGCAGAGAAAAAATGTTAGTGATTAACGTTATTCTTCTACACAGGGTATTACTGAGTTTGAGTCATTTATTGAAACTGCAAATAGCACTCAAGAAAATTGTAAAAATTTATAACATAACGATTTTTTTTCTCTCATTATCTCCCAGCCAACAATTTTTATTCAAATCACAACATAACGATTACTTTATAGCAATCGCTACAAAAGAAAATTTGTGCTTACTTGTTATTTTTTAATTAGTACTTGCCTCTACCAATTAAGTATTTGCCTTTAAACTTTGATTAAAAGTAAATAACTTAAGTGCACGTTATATACAAATAAATAAATTTATGTCAATTAACGCTTGCTGTTTTAATGACTCAGATTATGTCGCTAGCAAAATGCACATCTATATGTTCAAAAAACAGATGTGTTTTTATTAGAATCTCGTATACGCTCCAAAAAAGAGTTCTCTTGTCTTTTGTTTAGCTACGCCTTGGAGACTGGAACGTATTCATGAACGTAAACCTTATGTTATTAACAAATGACTGAAGTTTGGTGACACCCTGTATATTTAAAATAAAAAAAAATTAAATTTAATAACAGAAAAACAAACAATTACGACATCTTTATAAATAAAATATAGTAAATAAAATATAGCAGTAGTACTACAGCAATGTATAGTAATAGTAAACATCATCGCTTTGGTTTATTTGAAAAAAACTCAATCAAATATTTCTATTGCAAACATAAAAACGCTCAAGTTAGTTGATATGCTGCCAATATAAATAACTATAACACTAATCATTTAATGGACCCCATCTCAACTTGTTCTAATAAACAAATATTAATTTTATTGCAGTAATAATACAATCACGGTTATATTAAATCATTAATGGGTGAAAAAATTACAAGCGGTTTTAATTTTTTTGCTTAAATTAGCCTTAATGTAACCACATCCATTTTTACACCGAATGTACCGTTTTTATTATTATTATTATTACTATTAACTTGCTTCATTCAATAAATAAAATATTTTAAAAAATAATTACATACCAACTGTCTCACTGAAAATTGAAAAACAGTCATATTATAAAATAAAAGATATAAAACGAAAACGTTCGCTTGATAGCGTCTACTTCTCTGTAAGCATATTTTAGATGCAAGGTTCAAATAAAAATCAAAGTATTGAAGATAAGAATGTTTTCAAGTTGAAATGAAACTCAAGGGATGTAAATTTGCTAATAATAACAGAAAATTTGATTCTTTAACATACCTGTGCTATACCTGCCGGGTGCTGCTGGATTTTGGGTGCAAGCTAAAGCACTAATTGAATTATTTGAGTGAATATAATCAATGCAGTATTCTGTTTGTGTATAAGTGTTGGTGGATGTCATCATATGTCCCTCGTTATTAATATCAAAATGATCTCTCATTCCGTTAAACTCAGGACTGAGTAAAAACCTCCCCCGGGCCACACAGTTTAAATAGCCGTGTATTACATGAAACGAAGGGTTTTTTTCTTTGACGAAGTTTTCGAAATTCGTATCGAACGCCTGACAAGTTCTGTTTACCACCGCCTCGTTTCTATCACAGCATTTCCTCACGCATGTTTTTATGTTGCATATGCATCCTCTGATTTCCTCTCCCTGTATATCATAATTAGTATATTCGTAAATTACACCGTCCTTTATGATTTTGTCACCTTGGCGTTCACCATCAGTTATGTTCACACTCAGTTCTATTACACAAGGTGACATGCTGCTACTCGGAACGACGACGTCGAAAACATGCGTGAAATAAAGAATAAACGCAACGCGATTCATTCTAAGTATACTAATCATAATCATACATTGATAACGCTTGAGTGAGATTATATCGTATTATTCGCTTTTAAATATACTAAACGTTGATTCAGCAACCATCTGATGTTCCAAGTCTTATCCCCACTTCCAGACTTGTGGGAGTTTTAAGAAAATTGCGCACAGATCACTAGATTCCTTCCGCACTGTTTTAGGTGGGAATGGGAAAGAATTATTACGCGCGCCAGCTGAACCAACCGGAAAAACTCGCTAAAGTTGAGGTTTCCTAAGACATTCGGACGTTCGCTCTAAGCAAAAACGAAATATTAAATGAGAAAGATTGCTTGTTTTTCTTTGTTTTTGGTAGAGCGGAAGGTTGCGGTCGGTTTTCGTCGACCGACTTCCTAGGAGACCTTAGCCTTAACCAGTTGATTAATCTAGCCATCCTTACGCAAGGACAAACTCCAGGGTTATTTAAAAATTGACATTTTCATAAATCTACCTATACCCAACATTATACGAGGGTAAAGCTGAATTTATTGAGAATAAGAAAATCTAGTAGGCCGCGAAAAACAAAACAGCAACTCTTTATCTGTCATTTGAAGTTTAGTTGTTGAAGTTACGTTCGTTAGAACCCAAGTTACTAATTTTTTAACGTGAAATTACGAGTAAGAAAATGGAATTAACCAGAGAGAGATTCTTTATGATTTTAAAATAGGTTTAAGCGCTTATGAGTGCAAAAATAATTTAGATTCGGCTTTTAGTGAACAAGCACCTTCCTTGGGCACAATTTACCGATGGTGTAAGGAATTTGAACGCGAAAGGAATTCTGTTCAGCATCAAAAAGGAGCAGGGCTTCCTCCTCCGGCTGTTACCGACAAAAACATTGGTGCTCTTAAAAAATTAATTGAAGAGGACAATAAAGCCACTTATGCGGTAATAGAGCATCAACTCAAGATAGGATCCTCAGCTGTTAGAACAATCGTACACGTTCACCTGAATTTAAATAAAGTGGATTGTCGTTCTGTGCCGCGTCACCTTTCTGACTTCCAAAAAGCAGAGCGTGTAAGAATTTGCCATGAAACTTTAAAATTTCTTAAATAATGGTGGACACCAATTTTTTTCCGCAATAGTGACAGGTGACGAAACTTACATTCACTTTTTCGACGAACCTACCCGCCAAGAGAGTCGTGTATGGATTCACGAAGATGAGGAAACTCCAACAATGACTAAGAAGCAGCGAGCTATGAAAAAAGTTATGTATGCGGTATTCTTTAGAAGTATGGGCCTAGTATAGGCAATTAAGCTGGATGGACAAAAGACAGTTACAACTAAATGGTATACTTAAAAATGTTTGCCTGAAGTGCTCAGTAGATTTCCAGACAAAGGAATTATGCTGCACCGTAATAATGCATCGTCTCATACGGTAGCTTTAATTCTCTTTTGGCTGAAAAAAAATATAAAAGTAATAGAACATCCGCCGTATTCACCTGATTTAGCAATGTGCGACTTTTGGCTATTTTTTGGGCTTAAAAGGAATTTGCGGAGTAGACGGTTTTCGTCAGAAGAAGAGATTGATGCCGCAGTTCACGCTTATTTAGAAGATATTCTGAAAGTTGATTGGTTGGGAGCTTTTGAACAGTGGAAAGAAAGAATGGCAAATATATCATTGCTAAAAGGAATTACTTCGAGCATATTTAAAATAAAATCCTAGAAAATATTAACCGTGTTTTTTATTCTCAATAAATTCTGCTTGACCCTCGGATCTGTTAGATTTTTGAATTGGTTAATCAAAAAGCTTGAAGCTTTTTGTTGAAGGAATCTAGAATATGCTGCAGTTGTTCAGTTTTTTTTTGTTTTCGAAAGGAATCAGAACATTTTCTAAAATTATGTTGGCACAGTATTTGTCAAATTTATAACAAATTACAACTACTGAAAATGTTTCAATTTTGTGACAAACACAACTGAACATATCTTTTTAATAAAAAAAATTTTCGACTATCACATTTGAAAGTACAATTTTAACATATCCATTCAAGGTGAGAAAGCGGCACTTTACCTGCTTAGCTGGGTAAAATATTTACCTGACTGTGACGAAGCCTACTTAGGCCCGGGTTTCCATTACAGCTTAAACCCAAACTCAAATTTAAACTGCAGTTTATGTTTGTTTTGAGTTTTTCAATGTCTGGTTAACACATAAACTAAAGATTAAGTTTAAACGGTAGGACATCCACAGTTTAAGCGGTAGTTGCAAATAAACTGGCCTAAAGAAACGTACAGAATTACAGATTTTTAAATTAAATTGTATAAACAGAGTATGGCAGATATTATAGACTTACTTGGAGATGACAAAGGCTACTTAAACCTTCTATACCGAGAATGTAAAATTAGGAACTCGTTTGTGCTGTGCGGATGAATCTTAGGAAAAGCAGAATTACTTAATTTTATAATCATTATTCAAGTAATATAAACATAAAACTGCGTTTACCTGCATCAAGTAACGAAAACTTTATAAATAAAGTTTCATGGCATCAAGTCACCTCGCACTTTATGAAACATGTATACAAAAATCTTCCGCTTCCGTAGATGCCACATATACAACCCTTACAACATTTTACTACATAAATGTTTCTATTTCGACTCTATTAATTATTCGTATTCGTTATATTGATAATATTTACGGATTTTATATAATATGTACCTACACGAAAATTAAGATAATTTCTTGCAAAAGTAGAGTTTATTTTATTACAAGAATCCCACAACATTGGCAATCATTGGTGAATCCCACAATCGTGATTGTATTGCTGCCAACCCTAAAAAAAAGTTGACTTTGTACGGTTTAGTTAAACTGAAGTAAAACACAAATTTAAACTGCAGATTAAACTTCAGTTTTTCGTTTAACTAAACTGTAATTTAAACTAAAATTGAAAAACTGGGCCTTAGACCTATTCCGAAGTGACATAACCAATTCTCATTAATATTATTATTTATCTACAAATGATGAATTAATATTTCATTATATTTCAATAATGCAGCTGAAATCTCTAAATTTTTCATCAATCAGTTATTTTTTTAATTAATTTTACCAAATTTGTAAAAAGCGTTGCCGACATTATCGTCGAATCCAATTAAATGTCAAATAATTTGTTATAAATCTGCAAATTTTGAACTTTTCAAGATTGACTTTGCTAAGTGATAGCGAGAAAATGTATGCACCACGGTAGTAAGGTGCCTTTGTCGAACTCCCATTCTTGCTCGTCGCGGCTTCGCCTTGGCTCGCAATTAGCAAACTTGTTCGACAAAATGTCACTTTGCTACCTTGGAACACAAATAACTTATTGAAGTTGGCATTTTGCGATAAACTCACTTTCCACGATTTTGCTCAAAAACAAACCACATTGGAGCTTTAGCTTGAATTAGCACAATGTTGTCACATTGTAGCATTTTTTGTTTTTTTTAATTCATCGTGCAGCCATGTTTTATAATACTGTGATGGAATAGCGAGGTGAAGTAACGCCATCGCCTAGTCCACATCACGGGTACTTTCGGAAGCATCCGGGCTCTTTCCAGATGCGTTCCAGAAGACGGAACGACAGTAACGAATTACCGCGAACGACGCTAACGTATAAATAAAGTGCGTGCGCCATATAAATTAGTTATATGTAGTGTTAAATGTCAGTAGAGAAGTGTTGTATTTTATACTTTTATTAGAAACGTTACAACACGTTTTATGTTGTATTCTTATGAACTTGAACTCCTAAGAAAAAACATTTTCTGATGAAATACCGCTCTTACTATGAAGGTTTTATTAAACGATTTTCTAATAGAGTATGTTTCGTTTTTAGATGAAATAGTTTGCACGTACTTGTCTTAAATCCTTTAACTGTATACGAGCCTTTTATCTAGAATATACAGGCGAAGAAAGCAAAGTGACCTTTTGCATTTTGCCTCTTTATAATACGGCCATTTTTGTCCTGTCCGTCTTTTCCAAGTATTAATGAAACAATCTGTATGTGTACTTTTCTTAAAATTTTCTAACATTAATTATTCTTTGTTGAACGGAAGACCAACGCTTTCTGAATTTGATATAGATTTTATTTTTTTTATTATGAGTAATTTTTATTGTTTTCAGCGTAAGAAACAAAATTTAAAAATTATTCCCATTCTTTTTCTGCAAAATATGTAATATGCATTTCTAAGATAATTAATTAATAAATTTGTGTGAAGTCGATTTTAATTAGAATGAATTATTCGAGCATCCCCAGGACAGCTTTTTCGATCTTATTTAGGGCCTCTGCAGCAGTGGAGTTTTACAATGGCTCTTCTGGTGAAGAGACTGCATATAGAGTCGAAACAGTTGTCCAGAGGATTGGTCACCGCAATCAAAATCGACTTACAACAATTTCTAAATCGTCACATTTGCTGTAAAATTAGGCCGCGTTGTGTTTGATGACTTGTTAGGTAGCAAACTGGTTGTTATTTGTTATTTTCAGACAATTATAGGTCGAAAATCGGCCGCAAGATGTCTCGACCTAAACTATTAATATTAATGAATGAATGATTAATTAAAAACCTCACAGTGAAGCTGAGTGATTTTTGAAAAGAATCATTAATTACTCAAGAATGGTGGAAATGTTTTAAATTAAAATCCCCTTGGAACTAATAGAAATATTCATAAAATTCCATTTCATCCATACATAAAAAATCGTAATTTATTTAAACTATAAATGATAAGAACTAATGTTAAATACAAACACAAGAAAAATAGTAACTATATAACAAGTATATAAACATAATTATATTAAGCAGTGTACTTCTATTTTTTAAGGAAAAGAGAAGAGAAACGGAGAGTAGAATGATTATTTCTTTAGTTTACTTTTAACGCATCAATTTTTATTAATTTTAACACGTTCAGTGTTAAGGAATTCTATCGTGCAAGGGCTCCCTTTGATAGCTTTGTAAATAACTTCCTCCTTGCATTTTGAATTCTGATTAAACAGGAACTTCTTCATGATTGGACCAACAGAATAATTCTCATTAAAATGTAATCCTCGACTACTTTCTTACAAATTTGGAAATTCCGCCTTGAATTTTAAAGTCGTCCCTTTGTCTCCTCGTCGTGTGCAAAATGTTTTTTTTAATGCTAAACGAGAAAGGACAATTTGTAGAAGATAGCCAAAATGAGTTTGAGATGATTATTTCACGAACGTGAAAGAGTACGGTTTGGATAGATCCAAGAATGGGGGATGAAAGACAAGTAGAGATAGTTAAGTAAGATAAAAGTTGAAGAAAGTTGGGAGAAACTCAACAGATCGACTAAATAGCTTGGTATTTCACAAAAGAAATCTTGAGGAGAGAAAGAAGAAGTAGAAGGGTGCCTCGTAACAAAAAATATTCTGCTTTCTTTTGGGGGAGAGAAGGGCCAGAAGAACTAAAAACAGTTTGATGCAGAAACTAGGAAGGAATTAGATCAAATCCAAAAGGATAGAGAAAGCAAAGGGCCTCACCTTGATATCTTGGAAACGGAAGAAGAGTTTGATTCCTCAAAAGATAATATTGGAAATCTATCCTCATTGCAACATTTTAAAGTCCTTGCCTTAACAAGTCATGGGGATGTATGTATGTGTTGGTGTTGTCAGCAACAAGTTGGGTCAAACACGTCAAAACTCAGCTAGTGATGTAAAACGACGTCAGTTGGCCGCTGTGTATCCACGTCGTCATCAACAGCAAGCGTCACGAACTCAGCCAGTGACGTAGAGCGATACTAATTGGCCACAGCAATGTCGTCACGAACCTCGGCCAATGAGGAGAGACGACGCCGACCTAGGATGCGATATCGTTTATAGGTTCTCCAACGAGGAGAAGAGACGCTATCCACTATGGGCTGCATTACGTCACTTACCCGATAAGGAATATCCCATGACGATCGGCGTCCCGAGGGGAGATGGCGTGGTAAGCATATAAAAGAAGAAGACCTGAGCGTCAGAAATCATTTGGTTCCTGACTTCGAACTCCTCCACGCTGTCAGTCACACTCACACTTATGCGGGCAAGCTTACGAAAGCACCCATATGGATAAATTAAGTAAGCAAGCTCCCGAAAGCGCTTACGACTACAGACGGGCAAGCTCACGAAAACGCCCCACATACATAAAGTAAGCAAGTTCCTGGAAGCGCTTGCACCCACACATACACGAAAGCGCCCACACACATACAAGCATCACTGAAAGATTGAGTAAGTGAATGTTCCGCCAAGGACAAAGATCAGGGACTACTCCCAAGGACCGCTCCTCCACGCTGCCCTACCCCCGTGACGTACCGCACTGCATCTCGCCATTACTATCCACCCCATAGAGGCTGCGTCAAGATCGTGGTATTCTACATCTCGTCACTATCAAGACTCCAGAGAAGTTCACCGAACAATAAGCGTTCAGCACGCAGCAATTGATGCGGCAATAAATAATATTTTTGATGCAATATTTCATTGTCATATTAAACGTTTTATTTCAACTGAGATCGGCAACGAACCATTACACGTGTTCCACTTCAAGAACTTTCTTTCATCTTTGGCGCCGCTTGAAAATATTCTGGACTTTTTCCTATTTTGGAACATACTTATTGATCTTAAAGCACTCTAAGTGTGACCCTAACAGCCTAATCCTCATATGCTAACGAAAGAAAAGAAAAAATATAAAATGCTAAGAAAGAAGTTAACCAAATCAAAGCAAATTAAGATAAAAAATACATACAACACTAAGAGCAAAGTACAACTAAGAGAAACAGACACAAAAATAGAAATAATAATAAACGAAATAGAGTCAATATAAGAAAAATGAGACAAGATTAGGATGAACAGTTGAATTATTTATAACAGGGTAAAGCAAATATAAGAGGAATTGAAAGCAAGAATAAAAGGAATTAAAATGCAATGGGCAGGTAGAGGAGACGTTTGTTTATATTATTTCTTTTCAGTTTGCTAAAACATGTTCGGTTGGATGAGAAGAATACTAGAGAGTAATTGAGTCAAGAATCAATCAATACTTAAAAGAAAGTTAAACGGGCACAGATCAAAATAGATCAAGAAATAAATGTAAAAGTAAAAGAGAATTCAGATAAAGAAATGATAAATAAATGATATGATACGTTAAAGGGAAGGAGAGGACGATAAATAAAGAAATGAAGGAAATGATATCGAAGACTTGGATGAAAAGTGATAGTTAACTTCTTCCACCATTTTGAATTTTATGTAAAATACTGGTATTTCACAGATTATACTTTATTATCTAATTTATATATAATTTTTAAATTTTCAACGAAAATATTTATGTAGCTGTCGACGTCATTCGCTTTTTAAACAAAGACCGTCGTGGCATTTATAATGTGATGGATAACGATATGTAACAGATGTATGGACGTCTGCATTCTGCGAAGATTATATTCAAAGTAAAATTTATAGGATTTCGGACCTGAACGTCATACGTTAAAAAGCAGAAAAGTTTGTTTACTTATTAAACCCCGACTTTGATTTACAATAACGACCATTATTAAAAAAAAATAGACTTATGAAGAGTAGACTAAATCAACAAATGCAAACTAGAAACATTGATATCGATTAACTAATAGTTTTTATTAATTTTGCTACATAAAAATAAATTAGGAAAATATTGACTTACCCAATTTGTACAGATCTGGCATTTCATCTATGTCACCATCCATACACAATCTTATAATTAAATGTGTACCATTACCATCTGAAAGTTGTTCGAGGCAAAACGCGTCTTCTTTCGACATATTTTCTGAGTTAGGCATGAGTATATCACCAGTTGTTTGAACATAAAACAAATCATATTCATCTATATAGGGATCTAAATTTATCCCAGGACAATTCTGGCGGTGTAAAATATGAAAATGATCATCCCTAAATGGCACGCCATTTAGACCATCGAAGAAACTAAACTCGAAGCTCGTTTCAGAATTTTGGCAAGTCCCATTAACCATAACTTCCCCGAAGGAGCAGCATTTTCGAATGCATGGTTTTATTTCACAGATGCATCCCTTAATGCGACCATTGTGATAAAAGTATTGTTCCGGCTCGAACGTAATATTATTGTGTAAGATTTGTTTATCATGCCAAGAAGCGCCCCCCGTGATATCGATCGCTTCACGTAAAGGACAATAAGTAGAGCTTACTTTAAAACACATTATTAATACAAAAGCAAAGACCGCAAACATGGTGCTTGAGAGAATTGCGAATCAACACTAACAAGTTTTCTATTGCCTTTCCGGTTTTGTGGTTTAATCAGTAGCGGATCATGGTTTGGGGAAGATGGATATAAAAACCGTTATCTAATTTGGTTCTTTTTTTAACCTTTGACGTTTCAAAAATTCGCCAGTACAGGAAATGATGGTTGGAAACGTTTTCCATCAAATTATCTTTCGTTGTTTCTAAATACGTTTAAGTTTCTTGGCCAATGAAATTCGTGAACGCACAATTTATTGAATTACGAATACCGGATGTTATTATTATCATTGAAGAGTTTATCAAGTTTCACAACACGCTAGAATTAATTAAAACAAAGTCAGTATACATACATTAATGTAACAAGAGTGATAGTAATAAATTTGCTTAAATTATAAAGGTTTTTGATGTGGAAATGCGAAGACCTATCAAAAAGTGAAAAATACAAAGCAGGTAAATAAAAGAAATTATTCATTGAATTCACCGAGTTATATTATCTGTATGTATGCACATCCATTTGTGTTAAAAACCGGTTAAAAACAGAAAATTGTTTTCCTCTTTACCCCAATCTCTAAGAGCGAATGCACTCTAGAGATAAGTTAAAGTAACGCTCGTATTCATAAACTTCTCATTAAGTGTAATTATCCACGAAATATCATGTGAGTTTAAACGTAGGATGATACCGCAAAAGTATTGGAGTTTATTGAAAAAAACCTACCTCGTCTACGAAAATTATGTGATTTTGAAGTTTATAAATGTTTCTCGATTGTGTTTATTTTTGAATTTAAAATAAGCAACATTACACATTTCTACTTTATATGGAGGTGGCAAAACGTCAAACAGCTAGGAAGCTAGCAACGTTGAAGCCTACGGAATTTTTTACTGGAAAATTCGTGTTATTAAATCGGTTTCATAACCCGGTTGCGTGTCTAAGGGGCAGAGAAATGCTGTTCAGTATGGGACAAACAAAAAAGGCGGACCAAAAAAGAAGCTTTCTATTTGAACTGAAAGAACAACTATCACTGAAGCAAGCAATAGCTGGGAAAGTTGTAAAAGAATAGCTTCAGAACGTGAAGCAAATGTTTCCCGGTGGATAACTCGAAGAATTTAGGACAAAAGTAAACATATCGTGCGTCAAAAGTTAAAAACAGTTTCGCATCGTCTCCCTCGCCATAAAATTGCCAGGTTGCACTTTGTTCGGGAGAATATGAACCGCAATTGGGAGAGAGTAAGATATTTATTTTTATTCAATTCTACTTCATTTTCAAAAATTCTTTTTAAACAATTTTTCTTGACGAAAAAGTTTAAATTAGATGGCACAGACGGATTTAATCGTTACTGGCGGGATTTAAAAAAAGAGCCTCAGTATTTTTCAAAGAGAAGTTTTGGAAGAGGTACTTCAATGGTTTGGGGCGCCAAAACTGGGGTTTTAACATTACCTTACCCGTCGGCACGAATGAATAGCAGAGAATATCTCGACGTTGTTAAAGCAAATTTAATTCGATTCCTAAACAATAAGAATTCTCAACAATGGGTCTACAATGCATGAATACATGTTAGTAGGGAATCGATGTCTTGGTTCGAAAGAAGATGTATCGAATTATTGGACTGGCCTTCCTGTTCCCAAAACATTTTAGAAAACCTTTGGGGAATTTTAGTCTGCAGACTTTATCATGATAATAAACAGTACGCCACAGTTAATGATTGCATTAGAGGAACTTTGGGTTAATTTAGAGCTTATTGAATAAGTTGGTTGAAAGCAGGTCTTCCAGAATTTTTGGGTTAATCATAAAAAACGGAGGAACAACCCATTATTAATTAGTTAATTTTTGTTTGAAATGTACCTAGAGGCTATAGTTATGTATTGTTCAGTTTCAATGTTTTTCTTAAAACAATTATTTATATGAATTGTTTCTAAGTACTTCTGAATTGGTTCATTGTTTCTGGTTTAGTTATTTTTATCATTCTTCTGTAATATGAACTTGATTTTTCAATTAAAAAAAAATAAAATAAAAGTTGGTTGCGTTGTTATAGTTATGCTCTTATGTCTTACTTTCAGACCAGAAATCTCTGGTTAAACCCATATTCACGTATTTTAGCGACTGCAAAGAAGTCTTATTTTATAAAGTTCATAAAATAAGTTCAGATTCCACCGATAACGTCTAAACCACTTTCCACAAGAAAAATTTGTAATTTTCATCGCTAACCTATACTTACAAGTACTCATAGATAATCGTAGAAGAAGAAATTCTATGTTTCGTTGCTTTTCTAAAAGTTCAATGGAAATGATATGAAAAAAGACCGTGACGTCATAAAAATGATAGGAGTGGTGAAAACTGAGGAAGAAACTGGAGAAAGGTTTCAGAACGCAATGAGTCAACAGAAATGCTTCGCAAGGTAAACTTCACAAGAAATATCTGGAAATTTGGTTGTCAACTTTCAATACTAGTAAGCAAGTAGTTGAAGAAAAGGAAGAAACATAATTTCGAGTTTGTTACACCGGTTTTGAATAAAAAAGACTTCAAGATTTAGATTTTCTAAGTCGGGATCTTTTCAAAAGGGTGTAGAAAAAAATGAAAAAAGAAGAAACGGAGCAATTGTGACGTTATAAAATTCTCAGATATACTAGAAAGAAAACTAAGAAACCCTTCAGCTGTCACCGAAATTTCGCAGAAATATTCTTCTAAGAAAACCACACGGGAACTCTACAAGAAAGATCTGGAAGCGTTATGGTTGTCAACCTCGAGTAATAGTGGACCGGCAACCGACTTCTTTTGAATAGCAAAAAACTTCTATGATTAAGGAAGCTCAAATTTTTGAAGTTTGGATCTTTTTTTTTAACAGTTGAGATTAGAAACAAGAGATACTTTCTCAAGAAAATCTTTGAAAGCCCTGAAATTACTTACCACCGGTTTGGTTGCCTATCAGTACTGGAGATAGACAGTCGTAGAAGAAGAACAAAAATAGGAAATGTAAAATTGAGGGAGAAATACCGTGCATTCAATTAAATTTCTAATTAAAGGAGGCCATGATTTTAATAGCTTTGTTCGTGGAGACGGCCCAGGACTAGTCCTTGACAAATGCGCATATGCTCTGCGATTATTAGCGTTTGAGGAGCGAGAAATCTTTGTCGTTCTGGTGACATAGGACATCCTACTGTTATCGATGACGACAAATTTATTGTCAAAATCTTAGATTTCTTGCACCGCAAACGCCAATAATCGCAGAGCGCATGCGCATTTGGCATGGACTAGTCCCGGATCTTTTCCGCGAACAAAGTTAATGTTTCTTCTCCTGAAGATTTGTAGCACTGACGGCTGTCTAATTATTAACATAACCCCCCCAATTCCAACACTTGGCAAACATGTTTGAAAACATGAAGCGAAGGGTACGATTGTGCATTCAAGCTGAAGGACAGTGTTTCTCTCATTCACGTATTGCGTGTCGCCAACTTTATGGAAAAAAAATGACAGCTTATTTTAATGAGGAATTCATTTATTAAGAAGTATGATCACTTTTCTTTTAAATAGGAGCCTTTTCAGATTCTTCGTTTTATTAAGAAATATTGTTTGAATTGTTGAGAATGTTTGTGAATAAAAGAAATCTGTATGATTAAGAAATATGTGTTTTTAATCTGGAGCTTTTTAATTACTTCTTCTCTAAAAGTTAAGAATAACAATGACACGAAAAAAAATAGTCGGAGCAACTGGTAATGGTAGAAATACAGAAGAGAAATAATTATAAATAAAAGAAAGAAGTAAAGAAAAATATAGTATGATCGAAAAAGTTAGACAATTTTGATTAAGAAAAAATGACGGAGCAACTATTATATTGAGGCCACACCTGCTTCTAACGTGATTTTTAACATCTAATTTGATGATTTTTGACAGATTAAGAGACGAATTTTGGAACAACATTGGGACTTTGATTAAAAAAAAACAGCATCGATATCGCATATTCTTTTCGATCAGAAATTGACTTTTAACGATTTAAGGTTATGTTTTATACATTTTTCTAAGGCTCCCCCATTTCGATTACAAATATTTTATGTTCGGGGTCAAACATTTTCATAATGAACTTGCAACTGCAGAATAGATGCTGTCAAAAAAAAAACCATAACCTAATCCTAAGACTCAAAACGTCGATAAGACAGAAAACAATAGTCGGTAACTGTGTTAACAACTGTGTTTTTTTATTAAGTTAGTTTCACGGCAACCTCGTCTTTTAATTGTATCGTACAACAGTTTCAATAGTTATAATCACTTTTAAATAAAAAAGAAACTTATGTTTGACGGTTTTTTAAAACCGGTCTTTTTAAATATTTTTTTTACAGTAAATAAAATTCGTGTTTGTATTAAAATGAATATTTTACCAAATACAGCAGAGTAGTCTCGAAATAACTAACCACGAAATGATAAGAAAGGAGTTCATAAAACCTCAAATATTCGAGATTTCGTTGTATTAAAAAAATCAAAAGTATTTTCCTTTTCCTTCATTTTCTTTTTAATTATCCAACGCAATTTTTAAGAACGTGAGTTGCTAAGTCGCATAAATTAACGTTTTTAAAAGTGGCAAACTTCAAGTATTCCATTTAATTGAACATATAGACAACCAAACTAACGGAAGTACTAAAAATGAAACAGTTGGTAGCATTGATTTGAGTAGTAACGTCACTAACAATTTTTAAATAATTAATTGTAAATGCTTGTTGCATCTACATATCCTGCACTAAAAGACACTGCCAACTATTTCTTTCTTTTTGGTTCTTCCTATACTATAATTGTAGTTGCCTTTTAAAAATATTATTTGCTTATAAATATTATCAGTTGGGTTTTTGGATCGTTTATTTTGATTAAATATTTCAGTACTAAGTACTAAGAATTATTCTAGAATTCGAAGCAAGTCATTTTTAGTTCATTAAGCGATTATTCAAACTTACCAACGAATAACATTTGTTCTTTTTCCTCAACATAACACACCAATGCAATTACTGTTACATTCTCTTCGTTATCGGCAAGTTGTTCTAAACAAAACGGATCCGTGTGCGAAAAATTTTGAATATACGGCATGAAAATATCGCCATTCGTCTGAACAAAAAACTGATCATATTCTGAATCGAGCGGGTCAAATTTAATTTTTTGACCTGAACACATTCGGTTGTGCAGCACGTGAAAATGATTTTCAGAAACTGGAACCGGAGTATCTCCATCGTGAGCACTTATCAAAAATTCCAGGTCATTATCCACGCAGGTTTTGTTTACAAGAACTTGACCGCGAGGACAGCATTTTGGGATGCAGGGTTTCGCCGTGCACAAACAACCCCTGATGTTCCCATTACTTTCAAAGTACGCGTTCTCGGCGTAAGTTACGTTGTCGTGAATGATACTTTCATCACGTCTTACGCCATCGCTTATGTCCACAGTTACTCCAAAGCGACAACTATCGCACGCAACTTTGTTGAATGTCAATAGACAAAGTAACAACAACAACAAACTTCCGAAGTTACACATGCTATGTTCATCAAACGCGGAACCGGACTGAGTAATTTACTGTAAAATAAAGACAGATAACATGCCTTCCTGTGTTGCGGTTATTATTGCACGCGCCCCAATTTAATGATATAATTTGGAGGAGGCTGCTTCTTGAACTATTAATGAGAATATTGCTATCGATTTTCACCTGTGGAGGGTGAAATTAAAATTGAATTAATCGATGTAATTCCGAGATCTCTAAAATAAAATGCACTAACCAGAAGAGCAATTAATTAATTAGTTTTGATGGATACTCGAAATATCACAGAGTGTATTTTCCTGTTAAATTATTCATATTTTACGAAACAACCCACAAAGCCACAAAGCAATAGTACTTCCTTTTTTTAGGAAATGCAAACATTACAAAATTTAATTAACTGATACATTCTGGGTTCTCTGAATATGGTTCTACTAAATGAATATTTAATTAATTGGTTTGAATTTTGATGAACGTTCCAAGATTAAAGCCGCGTATTCACGAAAGCTCTGAACAAGTTCAGAGCAGCTCAGAGCTAGTTCGACAAAAGATCTGAACTTGGTGCGGATGCTTCTCGTATTCGCTGGATTTGAGCTTTTAGCAAATCGAACCCGATCCGTAAAGTATACAGCGTGTTACAGGACTACTGTCATTTATTGAAACCATAAATAGGATTCATGAAAACAAGAAAAAAAGTTATATAATCAAGGATGCACTATTAACAATAACGGCGTAAATGATGAATATTTGTTCATATAAAAATTGTTCGGGTGTCACTGATATCGCATGGAATGCACAGCTGTGCGAATCGGTTATTATAAACCCCGTCATAAACTCATAAATTTTGATACGATGTTAGGGTAGGTCTGATTGGAGCACTTAAACACGCAGCCTTCCGTTCGAAATTAGGGTACGTAAGCGCATTGTTCGCATTCTCGGTACCGTGCAGTGTGTAAGTTTTACCTGAAGAATTTTAAATTTGTTTTTGCGAAATAAATTTTTATTTTTTGTCATTTACGTAAATAAATTTGTATAAAAACTTGGGTAAATAATTTTTTTTTAATTTGGGCGTCAACTGTAGCGGTAATTTGCCCATCTTCACCTTAGGGCGTAAACTATTTTATAAACTATCATTCCACAAAATATGGCAGGACGGTACATCAAGTAAAATATCACAGAAGAAGTATCACAGAACAGTTTATCACAGACATTGCAAGTATCACAGACTATAGCTAGTAGAACTCATATGGGTCATATAATCAGTGAAGACGCATAATGATTATATGGGTCCGTCTTTCAGATAGAGATGGAAGCCGTTTTGATGAAGGCATGGATTGATCTCATTCGTTCAGCCGAATTCGTTAAGATCTCCGGGAGTGTCCCCCTAATGTGGTGCACCTTACCGAGTCGGCTGAAGGAGGGGCATTGTAAAAGAACGTGTTCAACGGTGTAGGGGAGCCCACAGGCGGCACAGAGCGTCTGGGGTTCACCGGTCAACAGATGGGTACTAGAGAATTTAGTGTGGCGAATTCTAAGATGTGTAATTATAACTCGTTCTCTCCTTGTTAGAGTTAAGGGAGAGAGCCAGGGTCTGGTAGATGGTTTAATTAGCCGAAAAGGGTTTGCTACATTGTCCCACTACCTCCACTGCGTCTGCCAGGGTTGTAGGACCTGAGTTTTTAAAAACGCCTTTATGTCTTCTCGCTTGAGAGGAAGGTTTGTCGGAGGTTGGACAATAGCTCGACGGGCAGCTACGTCAGCCAGCTCATTTCTCGGAATGCCCATGTGACCCGGAACCCAAACGAACAGGCATTTCCTGGTGTATTTATTCAGGGTGAGCAATATCCTTCGAACTAGTGGATCAAGCGAGAATGGATTAGAAATCCCTCGAATTGAGCTTAGCGAGTCAGTGCAGATAATAATCTCCTCTCGGGAATCAGGTGGGCTGCTTTCAAACGCGAAGAGGATAGCATATATCTCTGCAGTGAAGCTCGAAGCAGCTTTAGGGATAGCGAAAGTATGCTGTTCCTTCACCGTAACAAACGCCGCACCCACACCTACATTTGTTTTAGAGCCGTCTGTATAGATGACGTCGGCATTCGGGAAAGAGGCAAGTATAGAGGCAAGGCCCCTACGAAGAATGTCAGAATTCCTTAGTCCCTCGGGAATCTTTGAAAGATCCAGCCTGAGTTGGATTTGTGGCAGCTTCCAGGGTGGTAGGTTGTTGAAACGGAACTGTAGTACTTCAGGGAAACGATAATTTATTCTTTGTAGCAGTTCTTCCAACCGTATTCCAATGGGCTTTTTAAGAGGACGCCTGCTTTGATATACGTCAGGACGGGGAGGGCCGAAGAGAATTTTAAATTCCTATGCCAGGGCTGCGCTCGTATGTTGGAAGCGTATAGTAAGAGGGATCTGTCCCTTCGGTAGGAAAGCGGCGGGATTACAGAGACTAAGAGCCGGGCTCGTGGGAAAAGCCCCAATTGCCAGGCGGATCGAAACATTCTGGAGAACCTGAAGGGGACGAAGTGTGGATTTCGCTGCTGAAGTATAAGCAATGGACCCATAATCTAATTGAGGTAGTATTAGGGCTTTATATAAATAAAGGAGGGTTTCGCGATCTGCACCCCAACTTATCTTGGCGAGTGGACTTTCCGTATTTGGACGAGTAAGTCATTGATATGAGGTTTCCATTGATATGGTGAAACTTAACGCCAAGGAATTTGATTTCAGGTACGCATACTATAGGCGATCCATATAGGGTCAGGCGCGTGAGGCGATGTGGTCTTCGTAATCTACAAAAGTGTACAAGTAAGTTGGATAAGTCGCGGAAGTGCTACTATTGAGGATTTACGTCAGTGAATTCATGACTGTACTACAAAATTACGGAATAATTTTCCCTGAATAACTGAAAACTGGCTACATCGAGCAAAATTATGTTTTATAAACGGTGGGCAACATTTCGAACATCTTTTGTAATACCCGATGGACGTAAAACAGCTGCTAGCGTTTTTATCATTTAAGAAATAATAACAACAAAATCTATTCATTTCGTATTTTTTCAACGGTTATACATTGCCAACCTTGGCCTTTATTGCATCTATCCAGCCGACTACTTAGGTTAATGCACTCGAATTTTATTGTTTTATGAACGGTCCGAAGACAAACTGAATTACATGAACACCGTAAAATGAATCAGAGGTTTTAAAACAGTGGAACTTTCATTTAGCTAGATTTTTGAGATTTGCAGAATGAATCCATTTTATGCTAAGGAATTTACAGTATTAATAAATGACAGTAGTGTTATAAGCCATTTAATTTTTAAAATAGCAACAACTAAATAATAGCGAACCAGTTCAAGATTTTCGTTCTGAAGTAATTCCGAACTCCAACAGATTTTGGTTATACAGTTCAAAAAGTTCTTAACCTGCTTTGAACTCCTTAGTTCTGAACCAGCTGTAAGCTAGTTCAAAAGACTGTTTTTGGTGAATACCGACCTTAACAATAGTTATATGTATTTTACTGTTGAATTACTTATGTTTTACAAAACAACCCGCTAGGCAATAATATTTTACTTTTTTTAGGAAAGCCGAACGTTTAGAGTGATAACTTGTTTGTATTTTGTGGGACGCTCGAATTTCTAAGTATTTTTTATTAAATTATTATTTTAATGATTTATTTTTTAGGAACTTTGAGGATGTAAAATATTTTTTTTAATAATAATTCGCTTCAATTTTATTCTTTTTTCCTCAATTTTATTTTTTCTTTAGAATTTGCGTAGAACTAACATGTGCTCAGAAATACTCACGTTTGGAGTTGCTCATGCCTTGAGATTGCATCAAACAAAGTATGTCTTTACTTATTCATTGTATGTGTCATACGAACAAAAATTAACAGTAAAGTAAATAAAAAACTTTACACTTATTGTTCAATTCCACCGGATTCTATACATTTTAAAACTCGATTCCTGACTCCAAATAGTTTTTAGTAAATGGATTAATGGCAAACATAAGTAAGAAAGAATTAATTCGACAACAAAATTGTAACCTTAAAACTGGTTATGGTTATGTTCAGAGCACCGACATACGTTTACCGAATCAACGCCAACTGCAAATGCGGGAGTTTTTGAACACACGTTATTATTTTTTATACAGTTTGAATTTCACTTACTTAATTCTTTTGTTTAGTTCAGTTTCTAATTCCACAGGGTGTTTCTAAACCTCAGTCTTTAATGAAAACTGTAAGTTTCTCATTATATTAGGAATTGCTTTTCCAAATTTCAAATTTTAAAAAATGAAAAACTGACCTGCCTCAAGAGAGCGAACTCCGTCGGAGTCTTTTTGAACACTTTGCTCAGTTTATGCAATCGTATCTAATAAAACGCAATAAAATAAAAACGGATATGAATGACTTATAGACCTCATTGGCACAATTTTCAAATATCCGTCTGTGTTACATCGACAATTGGCACAGTTTTTATTAACATGAACAGAAATATGTAATGGCGTTACTAATTCAAACAGTTTGCTTTCAAATTTTACTTTGAATAAAATAAACATAAGCGTGAATTACACTACTAAATAGTACTAGAAATTATTACGTAATAAATATAATTGCAATTGTCGTAAGAACGTCTGCACCTAGTCGACCGAAAACGTCGCATTTTTTCTTACGAACGACGAACTTGACTTAGCCCAACATACACATCTCGGCGCATTAGTTTATGGTCACATAATAAAAATCAATTCCACTCAGCTTGTGGCTCAGCTAAGACATTTAAATCATTTAAATCGCCGACCAGTGATATTTAAACAATTTTTGTAAAAATGAAAACCAATTTATATTATTATTTACACTTTTCCTATTGTTATATAATAAAATTTGCCTCTTTTCTGGAGTACTATTTGTAGTTTCAATTAAAGACATAGATTTAGAAACAGGCTGTATACAGGTTGAATTTTACAACTAGGTGGATAGAAGTAAATTCGGACGAAGTCGCCTCCAGTTCGAGGTTTTAGAGTTATTTTTGAGCTACAAATATATATTTTTTATTATATATAATATTTATTTTAATTGTTCTTTATTTTTCATGAGTACAAAAATTCAGTATGAATTATAGTGTGCCTGAAAAAGTACAAATTATAAAGTGGTATTAACGAATTAATATATTCAGAGAATAATTTGTAGGTCGTCCAATTCCTTCTGCTACAACTATCCGCAGAATTAATAAAAATTTTGAAAGATATTTAATATATTTATTATTTCTTGACCAGAATTACTTTAAGTTTACTTTACTTTATTGTTTCGCTTCCCAATGCGAGACAAGGCCGGTCCCCTCGAATACATCCGAGGCACGCGTCGCCAACCTACTTGCTTCACTCAAGCTGTATATTTATTTTGGCAACGCGCTTCATCTCACGGATTTCTTCAATTTTATTTTTTAAGTTGTTCATTCAACAAATAAAAATAAAATAAATATATGTAAATACAAATAAAATATAAATAAAAATAAATGAATAGAAAAAGTTTTATAAATCAAATATGAATAAATAAACTTAATAAAATATAATTCTTTTACAAAGTATAAATAAAATTTTGATCTTGGGATAATTAATTACGTCATAACTCTGCTTTATTTGAAATTTTTATTTATAAATTATTATATTTGAAAATCGATTTGTTATTAAAATTAATTTAACATTCATCGATAAGATAATTCAGTATCAAACAAGAATACTACTTATGTAATGTTTAGCGTTAATTGTTTACATTTCACTTTTTTTAATATCTGAACATCTGAACTTTATTACACCACACTTATTCGTTGTTTATTTACTTAGAAGCTCATATGCAGTTTTTGCTGGGTATTACCATATTGTAAACCTATAAAAATCACATTTCCTATTCAGAATACATTCTTATTTTAAATTAGGTTACTGAGCTAATTATCAAAATAAAATCAATAAAATGTGCAAAAGTTTTTTTTTTAATTTCACCTGTGCTTTAGAAAACTTATATTTTTGGTTGACGTTTAATGCCAATTTAATATTCACATAATCGATCATTTTCTAGTTATTATGTCGTTCCTACCTGCCACTGCAGAAGCTAGAATTAAAAACAGTGTGTAATCGAATAAGTTTCATTTATAATAACCACTATTGATACACAAAAAAGGAAGCGAAGTTATGACGTATGAGGCAAACGTCAATCATAACTACGGAAAAATCTACATTTACTTTTTCCAAAAAACATTTAAATACTGCAGCTGAGCGAAGTTTACAATACAATACAAGTTACAATACAATAAACGTTGAGGCAGGTCATTTATGACGTTCGTACGAAAGAATACGGAAATTAGCAATTAGTGATACCGTAAGCAATAAACAATCAATTGCATTTTCATTTTTTAATTTTTAAGTAATAGAAATGTTTAAGTAAAAGAAATTTTGCAAAATAATTATTAATTAATTAATATAATATTAACTGGTTTCCTTAATTAATTAAGTTAAAGGAGTTAAATTAAAACAGCAAACATGAATCATATCGAACAATAAGTAAAAGATGAGATAATAAATAATTCAATAGAGGTCACATTTTAAAAGTATTGTTGGAAAAAAAGCATCCCTATACTCATTATCTCTTAATTTATGGTTTTATTATTTTATTACGTTCAGACTACACAAACAAAATTCCCAAAGATCATTCATTCAAAGAAAGAAATAAACGTATTGATTGTATTTAATGAAGTTCTTATCTCAGTAAGCAGATCACTCAGTTTTGTAATGCAAACTAACTTATAATAACATTCATTCATTTTTTAATCACAAATTAAATCACATAGTGTGTTATTTGTTTACAAAGTATGGAATATCATCATGTAATTATTGTTGCTTATCTAATGAAGCAGGTGATCAAAGAATACAACATTTTTTTTTTCATTAAAGTAATTTGTTGCACTTTTACGACCAGCAGCTATGAACCGTATCAACGATACGTAAAAATTGGCTTATAATTAATTAATTCAGTAATCAACGTGCTTGGATATTTGGAATTTTCTTTAAATTTTATTGATTAGTAAACAATAAAATATACTCTTACCTAAGCTGTACGTAGTAGTTACTTTCTCCACATCACATACCAAAGCACTAAGTGCACTACTTCCGAAGTAATCCACGCAGTAATTCGATAGGTTAAATCGCTTTCCGTTTTGCAAAAGATCGCCGTCATAACTGATAGAAAATTCTTCGACAGCCGTCCTGCTCGGATTTAAAAAAAATCTATCGCGCCCGGAACAATTCAAAAATCCGGACACCACATGAAAAGAAGAGTAGCTTTTGGTAAGTGCTTCCGCCAATTCTTTGCGTTCAGTTCTCACGCAAGCTTTATTTTCCACCGTCTCGTTCAGATCACAACACTTCCGTAAACAACGTGTTTTGTTATTATTGCAAACGCTGAAATCACTCGAAACTAGCTGAAGCAATTGCAAGGTGCAATAAAAACGCACGAACGTCTTCATGCTTGTTTTTGAAGCAAATTCGTGGAATTATCGTACGTCGTACGAAAGCAAAATCAGTGTGACTCTAATCAGTCTGCAAGTATGAAATAAACACTGCAAGTTATAGTAGGGGGTTCATGTGACATCATTAGATTTTGTAAAGTTTATTTATTTTAAGCTATAATTAAAATATACGCAAAATGTCTATGTGATTTTACTTGGTTATTAAAATTTATTGTTTCAGTCAAGTTTCACGTAACGAACATCATATAATCTGAAGACATCAAAGAAATTTATTATTTGAAGAGCCAGTTGGAGGTTTCATCAGAAACCTTTTTAAATTTTTACGTTAAGAAATTTTATTTTCTGCGTCACTTAGATTTTTGAATAGACCGACAAAAAAGTACTGACGAAAGAAGAATAGGAAAAATTTTTTTTTAACGTTTATCCCATGTTCTTTCAACATTTTTTCTTTGTCGGTCTATTCAAGAGTCACCCTGAATGTCTACCTGTACAGGTTGGGCCAAATTCGACACTTTTAATAGGAAACACCTATTTTTAGAAGAGTTAGACAAAAACTGACCTCGGTCCCTGGAGCTCGATTTTTACGTTAATAGTTAATAGTGAAAACCGCATTTCGATATCTTGTACCGCTTAGCAGCTACAGGGCGTTTCTCATAATTCCACGATTTCTAAAAACCTTCATAACTTTTTTGTTTATGAAAATTTTTGTTTTCTGTAAAAACTTCTTTAAGACACTTTTTCATGCAGAATTCATTGCTCCAAATTATTTTTTTCTAAACTGCTCAATATTTGAGATATTAGCAAGAACTTTGATTTTTTATATGGAACACCCTATATATTTTTCAGTTTTTGAAAGGAGTATAAAATTTCATTCATATAAATATCAAACACTTGATATTTTATTCAAACGGTTTGTGAAATATAGAGTTACAAAAATTTTATTGTTTTTACAGTATTGAAGTAGACTATGGATGACGATAACTAAGCGATTTAAGTTTTTGTAACTTCCTGGTAGGCCGCTCTCTTACAGTACTTGCATTTCTCTTGAATTTTACTACCTCTATAAAATAGACCTAGGGAGATAATTAAACATGTACGAAAATTACGAGAAATACGACATGTTATAATATTTATATCAATTCAAGACTTCATGAAATGCCTTTAACTTGTAAGTGTATGTGTGTATTGAAGATGACAGTGTACCTGCCGAAATACGTATCCATGGATACAAACTATTCTGATTTATATTTAAGGATATAAAATGTTTTGATTTATATTTACTTTTTTGATTTGTTATTTCTAACCCACTGCCTTCTTTACTAATATTAAATGTTAAAGTGTTTTATAGAAATTGGCGAAAATTCAGAAGCAGCGATTAATCTTTACCATGAGTGGTATCCTGAAAGATGACAATCCTTCAGAGATATATTCTTGAGATTTAAAAACAATTTAATTAATTTTTAGTCATTTAAACTGATAAAAACTAAAATTTATGAATCTCAAAACGGAAATAAAGAATTAGAGGAGATCATAGTTTTGGGAGAAATTGAAAATGACCACGCCAGTTGGAGCAAACATCTTAGCAACAACTTCTGCAATACGAATTTTAAAGAAACAAAGATTCTGACTTTATCGAATAAGAAAAATGCATCACTACCAGTCCTTGAATTGGTGATATCAGCTCAAACAATAACAAAACGGAATCGTTTATGTTTAGCACAAAATGATCGACAATTTGATACTTTATGTAATTTTTGCGCAATTTCGATTACATTAGTATTTATTCGTTATAATTTCGTTATATTTATTAAAAATAAAGTAATATTTTTTATGGCTCATTGAATCTTCAAAAAATATTTAACTATCATCATCCACAGCCTACTTGAATGCTGCAATAACCATCAAAATTTTAATTAAAACATGAAACCTCTACAACTCAAAAATCTTTTGAATAAAATATCAAGAGTTTTATATTTTTGTAAATAGAATTTTATGCTCTTTTCATAAATGTAAAAATATATAGCGTGTTCCATATAAAAAATCAAAGTTCTAGTTAATATCTCAAATATTGAGCACTTTGGAAAAAAATAACTTGGAGCAATGAATTCTGCATGAAAAAGTGCCTTAAAGAAGTCTTTACAGAAATCAAAAATTTTCATAAATAAAGAAGTTTTTTAAAAATTTTTAAAAATCGTAGAATTTTGAAAAACGCCCTGTAGCTCCTAAACGATACAAGATATCGAAACGCGGTCTTCACCATTAATCTTGTCTTAAAAATCGAGCTCCAGGGACCGAGGTCAGTTTTTGTCTAACTCGTCTAAAAATAGGAGTTTCCTATTAAAAGTGTCGAATTTGGCCCACCCTGTACAGGATATTTTAAAGCTTTACCAATTTTGTCACATAACTAAGAAAAATAATATTTTTAATACTTGTAAACAAAAGAAAAAAAAATAAGAATTTTAATAAAAACGAAATGACTTACCTATACTATATTTTTCAGCTTTAATTTCTTTGTCACATTTCAGTGCACTGAGCGAATCACCGAAAAAATAATCAACGCAATAATCTGACTGATCGAATGCAATTCCACCGTGGATGAGGTGACCATCGCGATTAATAAAAAAAAAATCCTGTTCTCCATATCTGCCCGGGCTCAAAAGAAACCTATTCCTGTGCGAACAGTTCAGAAACGAAAATACAAAAAAGAACGACGGATATGTCTCAATTAATCTCTGCTTTTGGTTTTCAGAATAACTTCTTGCGCAAGTTTTGTTTGCTACTATTTCATCCATTTCGCAGCACTTCCTTATGCATGTCTTGATGTTGCAAGGACATCCTCTGATTTCATCGTGCAATTCGAAATAGTTTGCGCGGTTGTAACTTATACCGGTCTTAATAATTCGGTCTTTGTGGCGTATACCGTCGGTAATGTTAACACTTAGATCAAAGTCGCACGGCCAGATGTTATTATTTGCAATTACACTGAGCATACAGGTAAAAATGATGATTACGTGTGTTTTATACATCTTGTTCTTTATTGCTTTAAAAGATCCACTAACTCGTCCATCCTCAATAAAACTGGAAAAATATTGGAGGTGGCACAATCTAATCGCATCCCCCACCTAATTAACTGCCAATGCTTTAAGACAATTGTGTGGTGTTCGCAAATATTGGCACAATGGAAACATGTAGACAAACGCGCGCGCGAGTACAATAACACCAACGGTATGACTTTTTCATTAAAACACAAATTACGTATTAGTGAACATACGCAGGCCATATGCGATTTAGATAAGTTAATAATTCACTGGTAAATATGTGTCGGCATGGTCGAAAAAGTATGGATGTTTGAAATAATCGCGTATTTATGACATGCTTTCAGTATTTCAAAAAGATACGTTACCGTTCATTATCAACAGTCGTAAATAATTAGTTTCAAAGTTTCAAAACATAAAACAATCCGCTTATATACATATTTAAAGGAAAAGTGTTGATGGTTTAAAGAATATTTCGTAGTTATTATGATGAGCAAATACGAAGGAGTATCAACAACTACAGAGGATATAGTATTTTATTTTGTTCCATCGTTGGTACTGGTAACAACAAGAAACTACATTCTAACAAGAAGCAAAAGAAATGCAGATGCGAGTTAAAAAAGTTCGTTCATTATTCTTATTGTTAGTTAAAGAATATGAAGGCACACGATCGACGTATTTAAATAAATCAAGGAATGAATGAACTAAAAGCTTTGAATCAAAAAAATTCGCCCATTCGCAATTTCATTGACATTGATGGCCTGCCTACATTTTCACACTATACTATCATTTTATATACGAACACGTTCGAAATTGTTTATGTAAGGTTACCTAAGCAATCAACCCAGCAATGTGAATAAAAATAACTTAGTTCAAGTAAGACGTAGTTCTCAAGTACATACAGGAAATTAAATAATGCGTTTAATTTTTAGAAGCGATGCAATTCGTATCACACAAAGAACATTATCCTGCTTTTCTTTTTTGTTTTGAAATTGACATTTATAGCGAATATGCAGTTGGGTGTAAAGATTAAATAGAAGTACAGTACAGCGTTTGTTGGCAATAGTTTTTTCTTTCTAAATGCGACACTTTGCATGGCTTATTTTATGTATATATGAGGTACCACAGGGCACGACGCCAAGATTTCTATGTATACACCATCAGCATAATTAAAGATGAAATCTTTAAAATAAAAAGAAAATAAGCAGCCCCAGTACACATGTCTGAGGCACTCGACAAGACCTACTAAATTTCTGAATCATTGACTTCATGTTTTAGCATGCATTGAACTATCCTCATCTCATCCTTGGAATATACAATGACATCTTTGTCATTTATTAATTTGTTATAAAAATACACATACCTAATAAAGTTATGTATAATTTGACCGTTTCTTCTTCGCCACAAAGCAGGATGGTAAATACACCATTATCATCTTCTCCATTTAAAACGTTTTCAAAACAAAAATCATCAGATGCGGTGAGGTTTTTACGAAATGGCATGTACACATTTCCACTTGGTTGTAAGAAAAATTGATCTTTTTCTTTGTTCGCGTCCAGTTTCACTTTATTGCCCGCGCACATTTTTCCCTCCAAGACGTTAAAGTGATCATGATCGCTCGTCTTGCCAACGAATTTATCAATTTCGTAAACATCCAGTGAGAAATGCTCGCTGGATTCTTTGCATTTGTCGTTTGCAAACACTTGCCCGATTAGGCAACATTTTCGGACGCAGGGCCTTGTTTTGCCGCGCTTAAAATTGTAAAAAAAATTGTCTTCCGGAATTTTGTTGTTCAGAACTTCACCGTTACTACAATCTGCGCGGACACAGTTGAGGAGTGCCAAGAAAAAATTAAGAGAGTATATTTTTTTAGGCAACATGGCGCGCTGAGGACCTAAACAAAACTGAGTCCATTATGTTTTCTTCGTGTTGATTAAATAATAGGTCTTATTCTGCAAATGGTTTGTTATTATTAAATTACTTGTGTAAAGTTTTTTTTGTCGCTGTCCATCCGTAGACTCAATTTGTTTTACTAGCAGAGAGGCTATTAGTTCTTGTAACATATTATCCGTCGGAAATAATGATAAAGCAATAAATAATTTCATCAGAAATTGTATCAGAAATCTTTTCTGTTTATTGAGGGTAATTTATTCATTTATTTTTAGCAGTAATCTATTTTCAGAAATGAGGCGTTTTAAGCACTAACGTATTGTTTAATACGTACGTAATAGATTAATAAGTAAATAAATAAAAATTACAAAAATCAGTTTAGCCAGTAGGAAAAAGAATACAGGAAAAAACAATGAAATTGTGGAGAAATTTTAAGTATTGAAAAGTGTAACCAACAATTTAAAATGTAAGTATAAAGTAAGTATAGATTTTAATTTTCAATTTACACTGCAAAAACCCGAATCAACTATTTTTTATTATTTTACAAGAAAGTTTTGATTGAATCTTAGATAAAATTTTTGAATAGTCTGAATCGCGACATCCTGCGAACACTTTTTGACACAACTTTGTACAGGAAATGACAAATTGCAGCTAGTTTGCTACTTAATAAGACCTCCCATACAATCGTGCTGTTAAATCATATTGAAAGATTTAAAAAAATTTGTTGCAAATCTGTTTTGATTGCAGTGAATCCCTCAAGCATCCTCTGTACAGCTGTTTCGGCCCTATTTGGGGCCTGGTCAGCAGAAGCTGTACAGAAGATGCTCGAGGGATTCACTGCAATCCAAACCGATTTGCAACAAAAGTTTTTGGTAGAAAATTAGTAAAATTTTATATCAACTGGTTCAAAATTAAACGTTAAAGAATTTTTCAATTACTGATGACAAAAGTATTTTTTTTTGTAAATGTGTAAAATAGAAAGATGAATGGAGTTTCAATAAAAATAAAATTGCCTGCGTTAATCAGAGAGGTGGAAAAGTCTTTTCCACCTCTCTGGCGGTAATACGTCTTTTTTAAGTTTAAAAGTTCTTAGTCGTATATTGTGCGTATGCTGCCATAGAATGCGGGTTGCCTAACGATTGCTTGAAAACTAGAAATATTTTTAGTATTAAACAATTCGTATAATACTCGAAATTATTCAACATTTATATGTAGATACAGCTTTTAGTAGATTGCTATATATAAAACCATAGATTTAGAAAAAAATGGAAGATTATTTTAAAAAATATATTTTTTTATTAATACTGTATGTGTAAAGTAATTCAAAACAATTTATACATTTACGTTCACAATTACATTCTGCGTTCAATGTTCACGTTTACGTATTACGTTACGTTCTATTGTCATGTTTACGTTTACTTTTTAGGATGTTATAGTAAATATAAAAATAATAATCATTAACTTTACTAACCAGATTATAAATAATTCTATTACATAAACTAAACTAGATGGGGTGTTTCATCTCTTCCTATACTATTTTATCTTTCATATTTTTAAATAGGATGGCCCTGGAGTCCACCTCTATCATAATTCAAAATTAGGTTTATGAGAGAGACGCAAAACGCGGCTCATGATCATTTAGATAAACAAACTAAATTTATTAAAGAATCTGGATTATCTTCTATGATATTATAATGATATTATAATCAGCAAAATTATTTAAAAAGTGGATTACATCTGAGGTATTACCATCAAAAACTAAATTATTAATGAATAATGCTCAAAATTAAAGATTTTTATTTAATTTGCAGTTGTGAACGAGTAAAAATGATGAAAAAAAAAATAGTTTTTTTTTTAATATAATGATAAAATGCAGGATTATTATCAGTCGCAGGTACAGGCCCTAGCCGCCCAATTGCATATTTGATGTGAAGAAATTGAAGCAATTTCTTCTTTACATTAGTCAATTACTATTACCAGAACTATGAATATATACAGGGTTACTGATAATTGTTTCGCCACAATAAGAAGTGATGTCCGAGGGCATAAGAAAAATTCTTTCTACTTTAGTTTTAGAGAAATAATCAATCAAAATCAGCCCCAAAACGACGACGAGCCTCAGGTTAAATAATAGAGGAGCAGATGAACGAATTAAAAGCTTTATGGTAGGCACGACGACGTGGCATCAATCGTGAACTTGACCTTTAAGTGAAATTTCACGCCAAGTCCGCTTGTAGGTCAACGATCCGAAGTACGAACTACAAAATATTTATTTGACAAATGCATGCAAATCATTTGAAGCAGATTATTTCATACATAAACATTTTTTGACGACCAGAATTGAAACAATTATAATCAGTAAATTTCTTCTTAATCTTTTAATTATTATAATTTCGTTTTGTGTGTGATGAATTATTATTAACACAAGTCTACTAAAAGTTTAACAAATTCAAGACTCGCTTGCAATTCTCTATCTTGTGTTTTTGTGCGCACTGGTTCTAAATTGTTCCTCGTTCCACCGTAAGCGTTCTTTTCACTTTGAATAATTTGTTCGACTTTGAATTAAAGTCTTATGCCAAGAATTTTTTTAAACGTGATCACGTAATACATTTACGTACGCGATTTGATTAAAAACTACATATATCACCACCAACGATTAAAAAAACAGCTGTACAGAGTGGGCCAGATTTAATAGACACTTTTAATAGGAAAGCAAGAATTCTGCATGAAAAAGTGCCTTAAAGAAATTTTTACAGAAATTAAAAATTTTCATAAACAACAAAGTTATAAAGGTTTTTAAAAATCGTAAAATTAAAAAAAAACCTGTAGCTCCTAAGCGGTACAAGGTATTGAAATTCGGTCTTCACCATTAATTTTGTCTTCAAAATTGAGCTCCAGGAGCCGAGGACAGTTTTGTCTTACTCTTCTAAAAACAGGTATTTGTTATTAAAAGTATCAAATTTGGCCAACCTAGTACATAATAAAGTTTTCGTAGCCTAACAAACGAAAAATCTTGTCGGCGAATAATCTTAGGTGTAATAAATCGTTTCACTTTTGCAAACAACCCCAGCAATTTATATTTCTTGAAATTTGCAAATTGTATTTATAATGTCTCCGATGGCGATAGCTGGTGCAAGTGAAATTAGGGAGAACTGGACATATTCGCTGAGCGTTAGCTTTATCTAACGCCCTTAAATAAAACAAACAATACATAGCGCACAGCGTGCGCCCTCGGATGTTACGGGGAGTGTATTTACTCGCGATAACCAGATTTAAATCCTTGCGATTTTTTTGTGGATGAAACAGCTGGTACATTCTGCTCTAGTAAATAATCCGCAAGAACTAACAAATAATTACTTGCGAATTGACATTTCAAATCGGAACATACGCCGAATTGGATATCATTGAATAGGATTTAAAATAAATTAAATTTTACTAAAAAATAAAAATACACTAGGAACACAATAAACTCTCTATGATACGAGGGTAAAGCTGAATTTATTGAGAATAAGAAAATCTAGTTGGCCGTGAAAAACAGAACATACACTGTATTAGAGCAATTCTTTATCTGTCATTTGAAGTTTAGTTGTTGAAGTTACGTTCGTTAGAATCTAAGTTAGTAATTTTTTTAAAGTGATATTACAAGTAAAAATATGGAATTAACCAGAGAGCATTTTCGAATCATGATTTATTATGATTTTAAAAAAAGGTTTAAGCGCTTATGAGTGCAAAAAGAGTTTAGATTCGGCTTTTAGCGAACAAGCACCTTCCGTGGTTACCGATGGTATAAGGAATCTGAAGACGAAAGGAATTCTTTTCAGCATCAAAAAGAAGTAGGGCGTCCTTCTACGGTTGTTACCGACAAAAACATTGCTGCTGTTAAAAAATTAATTGAAGCCACTTATGCAGTAATAGAGCATTAACTCAAGATTGGATCCTCAGCTGTTGGGGCAATCACACACGATCACCTGCATTTAAAAAAAGTGGTTAGTCGTTATGTACCGCATCACCTTTCTGACTTCCAAAAAGCAGAGCGTGTACGAATTTGCCATGAAACTTTAAATTTCTTAAATAATTGCGGACACCAATTTTTTTTCAAAACAGTGACAGGTGACGAAACTTAAGTTCCTTTTTTCGACGTACCTATCCGCCAAGAGAGTCGTGTATGGATTCACGAAGATGAGGAAACTCCAACAATCCCCAAGAAGCAGCGAGTTATGAGAAAAGTTATGTATACGGTATTCTTCAGAAGTACGGGCCTAGTAAAGGCAATCAAGCTGGATGGACAAAGACAGTTACAGCTAAATGGTACACTGAAAAATCTTTGCCTGAAGTGTTCAGTAGATTTCCAAACAAGGCAATTATGATGATATAATAATGCATCGTGGCAGCTTTAACAGCTTTTGGCTGAAAAAAAAATATGAAAGTAATAGAACATCCGCCGTATTCACCTGATTTAGTAACGTGCGACTTTTTAATTTAGTTCTACCTTTTTGCGATATTCTCTGGCAATTCGGAGACACGCTATCGGTGTTATTTCAATTTGTTCAGCACAAACCACTGGCCAGGCAAAGTTATATCTGCCGATGAACACAGTGCGGCCAGCACAGTCTAACTCAGGAATCAAGGCAAATTTAATACTCGTTATGAATTCCGTAGAATCACGAGGCTAAACAATTTGAACTACATATAAATAGACATCTTCTTAACAGAACTTCTCTCACACCCTGTATGTGTGGACGGAAGTGTTGTTTTTGTCGAAAGATTTACAGGTTAATTGAAAGCAATTTGTCGAGAGACTGAAAGTGCCATAACCGCAAAAGCGGAGTGCCGAAAAACAGTTAGTTGGGTCCTTGCGCAAACAAATTAGTTCGGTAATAGGTTTAGCCGATGAAAAACGACGCAGAGGAATCTGAAAAAAGGCGTACATTGTACCACCCTCTGGACACTGGAGAATGTAGTTGATATGATTCTACTCACAGGAATCTAATTAATTAGGTTAATGAGCTAGAGATAGGGTCATTTTATTACCTCCAAAAGGAGTCCTTGAAAAACTAGTGGCAGTTGCTGTTAATTATCTTGCAAATTGATCGCCTTTTGTATCACATACTTCTCCGAACATCTGATAATCAATTAATAATTCCCATTAATAAAGTACACTGTAAACACACGGTCACACTGTGCGCTGGTTGATTACTCATAGCGTCTTCGAGTACTATCTAAGGTGGCAAACACGAGTACCAATGCAAAGCTATTTTGAAGAAAAACTAATTGTTGATCTCATTTAAGTCACAAAGTTGCCACAGCCATTAATTGCATGGGCACCGATCCATCAACTGGGTGAATTAAAATAAATTAGATCGCTACGATATTCGACGTGAAATACGTTAAGCGAATTTTATTATACTTCTTCATAAACGTATCTTTATTATAATTGATTTTGATATTGTTTTCAAAATGAGGTTTTACGCTCAATCTCTCAGGTCCCTCAGTGGCTGGTAGAAGGAGTTTTTACCTTTTTTTTTACAATAAATTATTAATTAAAATTAAAGTCTCGCATTTTTATTTGTACGTATTTAGTTCCTTTAATCTCTTAATTTTATTCACCGTCTCACCAGAATTAGAATCCAGTTACGACAACGCAGGGTCAAGTTTAATTAGATGATCACGAACAATAGGCATAAAAAGGGTTCAATTGCGTGAATTTCTGAAAGGGGCACCGCAGGTAGCTTGTAGTAATTGTTCTTAGCGACAGTCATAAAAGTAGGTAGCGTAGTCAGAGTCTAGACGTTTAGGAATTGCATGGGGTGCTTAACAATACCATTGGCGACCTTTTCGAGATCTTACCAAGTGAACCCTCGGTAAAGAGGCGTTTGTTTTTCATTGAGTTCAGGCATTAACTTCTTGGGTCCATTTAATAAATTAATTTGTCAATAAGTTTAGTTTGTTTTTGTTTGGACCGTGTTTATTAGTTATTTAGTTGTCCGTAAAGTGAACAAACAAGGTGGCACGTCCGGGCGCGTCACAAGCATATTTAAAATAAAATTCTAGAAAATATTAACCGTGCTTTTAATTCTCAATAATTCAATAATAATTGATCCTCGTATTAATCATAATTGTATTAGTTGTTTTACATATTATGTACTTAATGTAACACTAACGTAATCCCCACAGCATATTTGTAAATCCTATTTCACACATTTACTCCATGATTTACGACTGTGTATGTTAAGTCTAAAGGAAAATTTAATAGTTAGAGTTTTACTCGACAGTATTTTCAGAAAATAAACAATTTTTACGACCTGTCAAATAAGATGAAGCGCTGCTTTTAATAAATGATTTCATTAGAAGAATTTTTTCTTTGTAAGAGCATTATTTAAAAGTACTTTTCATCTTGTTTTTGACTTTTCTGGGGCGAACGTCGAATTGTAACGCATTCTATGAAACTGCGAATATAATATACTTTGGAGAAAATCATTTGATTACGTTGGTTATATTTTTTTTAACTTTAAATTTGGAATTGTAATTTAGTTTGTTGAATGCACAGAATTTCTTCCCTATTCTTCTCATCATAGGCACATCCACATTTTTTTTCTTTTTGATTACAGGATATATTAGCAAAGATATTGGAAACATATTACAAGAAATTAATTAATTAATTAATTAATTTCTATTGACATTAGTCATCTCATTAGTAATAATTAGGTAATAGTGTGTACCCTTCCCCATTTAACATAACCGTTTTATATAAATTAATCAGTCAAATACAATTCTTGAAATACACGTAATAACATTGGTTTTATTATCACCATTAACTTGAGATCCTGACCACAACAGGATTCGCGTAACCTACTTATTCATACTTATCATCTAGAGGATGTAGTTAAGTAGTTTCGACATTTCGCTACAATTTCTATTCATTATAAAGGAAATTAGGACAGCTAACGAGAATAATTTAAGGATCAATTTTCTTTTGATTCCCTCATTTCGAAATGGAAGCTCAAATGTGCGCATCGCATACTCAATTAGAATGTAAACGGAAGAGAAAATGTAATTACAAATTTATTTAAAACTATTTTAGTACATACCAAATGAATACGCAGTTTCTGGTTCTAAAGGTGGCTGAAGAAAACAAACCAATGCCGACAGAGTCAAATTCAAATCCCCATCTTCATTTCTGTCCAAAAAATCCTCTAAACAGTAAAAGTTCGGTGGATACGACTCGTTTAAATTAGACAAATATAATTCTCCATCATTTTGGAAATAAAACACGTCGTCATCGAACAAATCGGGAAACAATCTGTAATAACCGTATTCGCACGATTCATTGTAAATAAAATGATAATCACTTTTTACAAACTCCGTACTATCAAAACCACTGTATACGCTCAATTCGAAATCACTTTCATAATCCACGCACTGTTTTTGGTATTTCACTTTTCCACTTGGACAGCACTTGCGAACGCATATTTTTGAATCACATACACACGTTTCTTCTTTCGAGATATTTTCATCTGCGGGTTTGTTTACACTGGGAGCATCTGCGGTGGAATTAAACAAACAAAACGGATGGCCGTTAATTAGCACGGCATTCGTTAGAAGGAAGAAACATGTAACACAAAAAGTGATCTTAGTTTGATGCGGTGACATGGTGCGGGTGCGAATACAAGCAATCGCAAAATAACTCGGAAATCAGTTCCCCTACCAGAGAACGGAAGAGTTTACGCTAAATTTTATTGTTAAGGAAGTTCTTTGCGGTTTTTTAATTAAGGACTTAGCATTTCAGATAAATACTTAATTGTTTCAAGTTCAGTACGCCAATACGTCTGCTTACAGTATAATTTGGTGATAACACAATCAAATCACTACTATGATTTAAACAAAAAAAGAACGATAGAGCCAGTAATTAGGTAGAGTTTGATAATAAGTTTAAAGAAAAGTGAACTGAATACGAGGCTCAAGCCGAATTTATTGAGACTAAAAAACACGGTTAATATTTTCTAGGATTTTATTTTAAATATGCTCGAAGTAATTCCTTTCAGCTTTGATACGCTTGACCGTTCTTTCTTTCCACTGTTCAAAAGCTCCCAACCAATCATCTTTCAGAATACCTTCAAAATAAGCGTGAACTGCGGCATCAATCTCTTCTTCTGACGAAAATCTTCTACCCCGCAAATTCCTTTTTAGTCCAAAAATAGCCAAAAGACGCACATTGTTAAATCAGGTGAATATGACGGATGTTCTATTACTTTTCTATTTTTTTCAGCCAAAAACTGGAGAGTTAAAGCTGCCGTATGGGACGATGCATTATCATGGTGCAGCATAATTCCCTTATCTGGAACTCTACTGAACACTTCAGGCAAACATTGTTCAGTGTACCATTTAGCTATAACTGTCTTTTGTACATCTAGCTTAATTGCCTTTAAGGCCCGTACTTCTGAAGAATACCGCATACATAACTTCTTTCATAGCTCGTTGCTTCTTGGTCATTGTTGGAGTTTCCTCATCTTCATGAATCCATACACGACTCTCTTGGCGGGTAGGTATGTCGAAAAAGGGAATGTAAGTTTCGTCACCTGTCACTATTTTGGAAAAAAATTAGTGTCCGCCATTATTTAAGAAATTTAAAGTTTCATGGCAAATTCGTTCACGCTCTGCTTTTTGGAAGTCAGAAAGGTGATGCGGTACATAACGACTAACCACTTTTTTTAAATGCAGGTGATCGTGTGTGATTGCCCCAACAGCTGAGGATCCAATCTTGAGTTAATGCTCTATTACTGCATAAGTGGCTTTATTGTCCTCTTCAATTATTTTTTTAGCAGCAGCAACATTTTTGTCGGTAACAGCCAAAGGAGGACTCCCTGCTCCTTTTTAATGCTGAACAGAATTTCTTTCGCGTTCAAATTCCGTGTACCATCGATAAATTGTAGCCAAGGAAGGTGCTTGTTCACTAAAAGCCGAATCTAAACTATTTTTGCACTCATAAGCGTTTAAACCTTTTTTAAAATCATGATAAATCGTGATTTGAAAATGCTTTCTGGTTAATTCCATTTATTTACTTGTAATATCACTTTAAAAAATTAGTAACTTGGGTTGTAATGAACGTTACTTCATCAACTAAACTTCAAATGACAGATAAAGAGTTGCTGTAAATAACAGTGTATGTTTTGTTTTTCACGACCAACTAGATTTTCTTATTCTCAGTAAATTCAGCTTTACCCTCGTATTAGACTGATTAAAATAGGTTATTGGGTTGTAAAAGAAATCATGAAGATGTGAAATAGCAAAGTTGAGCAAATTAACGGCTTCTAAAAAGAGAATGAGCAAAACAGTTTCGAGAATTACACTAAACGTTGAGTTTACTCAAGTGACGCTCGATGATTTAATAAGATTGATAATTGTTAATTTTATTAGTTTCCCACATTTTTGTTAGTTTATGTCAGTTTAACCTGATTGATTAGCCAAATTACTCTATTGTGGGGTTAAAGCCGACAAATCTGCGTATTCCACGTGTGTACTAGGAACGTAGATCCAAAATAAACATTTTTATTTGAAATTGTATTACAGGAAAACGAAAAGTAAATATTCGACTTATACAGTGCGTTAGAAAAGTCTGGAATAATTCGTTATTTTTGGAAACGTACAATTTTGACAAATATTCTAGCACGCATGACGTTGTATGTATGTATGCAATTAATGAATCTTACAATAAGAAAAATTTGTTTTTAAAACTCTAATTACATACTGGAGACTAAAAATAAAAAGAAATAACATTAGCTTTATGAAAAATATGCTGTCAAATTTCACACAAATATATTTGATCTGCTTGAGGTGGTGTTTATGCCAAATATCTCAGTATAAAAACACTTGTTAAACTTCAACGGTTTCATATCATGCGTGAACGTATGCTGCATTGTATTTTTAAACATGTTTGTTTATAATACACATTTTTCTGGCCGCTTATTGAAAGGTGGAACTGAATTTGGAATATTATTTTGTACATCAAATCGAATCAAAGATCCAATAACCGTACGTTTCATTTAGCAGATGTTGAATGTTCTCTAATATACAGAACGTGTTATAATCCTACAGTCAAACACCTCAATGGCGAAGTTTACTATCTTTTCTTTAAGAAAGAAAATAAATTAAAGCAGATTCTTGTCCGGTGAAATTTCGTAATAAATTATTTTGAAACGGACACTAAAATTGGCACTAACGCTCTACGTTTCACTATCGTTTAATAGCTTCGTCACGTAGAACCTTAGTGCCAATTTTAGTGTCCGTTTCATAATAGTTTATAAAGAAAATAAAGTTAAAGCAATATGTAAGACTGTCAAAGAATTATTAAAATACCTTTAAAATTCGCCGAATTATAAAAGTTCCAAGTTCCGCTTTGTAACAATAGTTTCCGAGCGACGTGGCATTTCTTTTATTCGACAAAATATCACTAAGACCCTTTACAAATGCCATTTCCACTTTAATGCAGGTAATAAACAAAAAAACAATTTAAAACACGTGCCAATTTAATGAATATTAACTTTACGTAGTTGTCACAGCGTAGCCGTTTTCAGCTATGCGGAGAAGTGACGTCATAAGCGAGTCGTTCCTGCTTAAAACATGACAACTTAAAAAATTTATTGCTCCGTTATTTATCGATGAATTTGAAAATTTTTTCACCAGTCAGATACTTTTGGTCTATATTCTACTATTCTATTTCTCCGTTACGTCTGCCGTCGCCCCACTTATATCACATTAATCTCGATCTAAGTCAAAATTGATGGGATCACATGCTTTAAATATGAACCGGAAATATAAAAGCAGCTCAGATTTTAAAGTAACAAAAAATAATTCTTTTCGCAATTTGATGTTAAATATGAAATACAAACGTATGGATTTAATTAGAAAACATCGTTACATGAACTACAAATATAAATTTCTGAAAAGAGAAACGGTTGACATTAAATCTGTAAGCAATATTTTTTTTAGTTTTGTAACAATTCGAAATTAATAAAAAGAAATAACATACTAACATTAACAAAGTAACCATAAGCGCCCAACATTTACTGTTTAGAAGTATTCTGTGTTAAGAGGTGTCTATACAAACGTTCGTGTTCGTGAAAAGTATGCAGTATACCGTCATACCATTTGCTATTTGCCGTGGTAATCCATATCTAATTATAATTTTTTATTGTACATACAAGTTTTAAATACTTTAATATGTAACCATAAACTCATCATCAATATCAAGAAACTTTATAACGAGAGTCAGTAATAAGTTAAAGTGATGCAATTTAGAATGTTTCAAATGTTAAGTTCTATTCCTTTTTTGATATTTTAATAATATAGTGTATTCTCTCTTAATGGGCACCCTTCGTTAAATGGACAGTTTGTTGGGTATGGAAAAAAATCATATGATTTCATTGAAAAAGTTTTCTCCTTTAAGCGGACTCCTTATTAACCGAACACGGACAAATAATTGCGAAAACCTATGCAGCTTTGCTTTCTATTAAGCGGACGGTACGTTCCAGAAATGCCGGGACTTCCCCAAAAGCGCACGTCTTCACATTAAAAACGAGATGGGGTTTATAACCGTTAGTTTTCTTGTAAGCGAAAGTGAAAATGTCTCTCAAAAATAAATCTCAAAAACGTGTTCATACTCTGCAAGAAAAAAATAATATTATAGACGCTATAATAAAGAAAAACTTAGTTCCCAAGAGTTAGCAACAAAATTTAAAATTGGAAAAACGCAAGTAGCGAACAATGAAAATAAACAAGAGCTTCTAAATTAGTTGTACAGGGTGGGCCAAATTCGACACTTTTAATAGGAAACTCCTATTTTTAGACGAGTTAGACAAAAACTGACCTCGGTCCCTGGAGCTCGATTTTTAAGATAAAGTTAATGGTGAAAACCGCATTTCGATATCTTGTACCGCTTAGGAGCTACAGGGGGTTTCTCAAAATTCTACGATTTCTAAAAACCTTCATAACTTTTTTGTTTATGAAAATTTTGATTTTCCAAATTATTTTTTTCTAAACTGCTTTTTCTAGAAGCTTCTTTAAGGCACTTTTTCATGCAGAATTCATTCCTCCAAATTATTTTTTTCTAAACTGCTCAATATTTGAGATATTAGCAAGAAGTTTGATTTTTTATATGGAACACCCTCTATATTTTTAAGTTTTTGAAAGGAGTATAAAATTTCATTCATATAAATATAAAACACTTGATATTTTATTCAAACAGTTTGTGAAATATAGAGTTTCAAAGTTTTAATCAAAAATTTAATTGTTTTTACAGCATTAAAGTAGGCAATGGATCACGATAACTAAGTGATTTAAGTTTTTGTAACTTCCTGGTAGGCCGCTATCAAAATTTGATACAATCTCTTACAGTATCTCTATAAAATAGACTTACAGTATCTCTATAAAATAGACTTACAGTATCTCTATAAAATAGACTTGGGGAGATAATTAAACTTGTACGAAAACTACGAGAAATACGACATGTTATAATATTTATACCAACTCAAGACTTCATGAAGTGCCTTTAACTTGTAAGTGTATGTGTGCACTGAAGATGACAGCGTAGCTGCTAAAATACGTATCTACGGATACAATCTATTTTGATTTATATTTAAGGATATAAACTTTTTTGATTTATATTTACTTTCTTGATTTCTTAACTTAAAGAAGTTTTTACAGAAATCAAAAATTTTTATAAACAAAAAAGTTATGAAGGTTTTTAGAAATCGTAGAATTTTGAGAAACGCCCTGTAGCTCCTGAGCGGTACAAGATATCGAAATGTGGTTTTCACCATTAACTTTGTCTTAAAAATCGAGCTCCAGGGACCGAAGTCAGTTTTTGTCTAATTCTTCTAAAAATAGGCGTTTCCTATGAAAAATGTCGAATTTGATCCAACCTGTACATATCATATTATCTACAAATACACCTCAACACATTCGTCTCTTTAGCGGGCACCTCTATTAGGCGGACATATTTTGGGGGGCCACAGGTGTCCGCTTAAGAGAAAGTACATCTTTATTAATTTCGCAGTACACTTGAAAATTATAAGTAAAAGTATTTTATTTGTCTAAATGCACGTTATTTTATTTTGTTTTTGTTAATATACCTTGCAACATAGATTAAAAAATAAAAAAGTAACAGCTAATACCATATCAACTAGCCATAATACTTCAAGGAAATTAATAATTTTCGAACAATTTTGCATCAAATGCTTTTTGTGTGTTATTTATTAGAACAATTGTAGCAAAACATTATAAAAATTTACTACCAATGGCGATGAGTCTTTTTTAATAGAATTAGATATGTAAGTCACTGAGTTAAAAGATTTAAGCAAATTTATGATACTATTAAAAATCAGTCGCTCAAGGCATATTTTCTGCAAGAATTGATAAGATTCCTTTCGTAACAACTTGCAAGGAAAAAATGCTGCAGTTTAAACACTGATGCAAGTTTATTGAGCAAAACATCACAAGTTGATTGCTGTGTACACAAGCCCTTTAATGTTTTTCTTTTTTTTTGTACAGCTACGTTTGATCAAGGTTAGAAGAAATTAAAAATATTAATGAAACGTCAGACGTTAGTATTTAATCACACTTTTTTATTCGATTAATACCCCATAGGTTTGAATCAAGTTTTCGATTTTTTTTAGTAATATTTGAAATATTAATCTGATCAGATAATGACATAATGACATTATTAATGCGTTCGCCATTTCTTTAAACACGTTACCTGAATGCAGTTAATTTGAACATGTTTCAACTCACACATGAATGGAAGAGGTTTAAATGTTCCAATCGCCTTCAAGCTACTTGAATTCAACTAACTTGAATAATGTAAACACTCCACAAACGACTCAAAATATAAATCTAATTTTATGAATGGGAAAATAATTACTTGCTCACTTTTTCAAATGTCTTTTTTCTTGTCAGTTGGATGAAAAAATTGAAACTTTAGCAGTTGCCCTTTAATTGACAGTTCCGAACACGCACATATTTGTATGTAAGTACATATCTTCCTTATTAGACTAACTCGAAATTAATTCAACATGTTCTTTTAAGTAGACTTGTTTCATTTAAATATATCCTGAAAGTTAATTTAGATTACACATCACAAAATTGAAAAAAAAAATTCTATGGTAATTTGTGGAAATATTTTTGCTTAGAAGTTAAACAAAGAGCCGCACTGTAAACTTACCAAAATTAAGGTGCTCACGTGACTTCTTTTCAACTTCTTTTTCTGTGTAACAAACTCGCGCAGAAAACACCACGACGTCGTGATATTTAAAGCGGTCTATACAAAACTCATCGAATCTGTAGATGATGTCCCCATCATTGGGTAAATACAATTCTCCGGTGTTTTGCAAGTACATTTGCTCTGCATTAGTGTTCGGATCCAACGCAAAAGAATCATTGCACACGAACGAGTACATAAAATAAAAATAATCGTTTTCTACTTTTACGAGCTCTGTTTTATCGTACACATTAAACGTAAACGCAGACGTATCGTTAATGCATTCTTCATCCATGTGTAATTGCCCTTCGGGACAACATTTCCAGATACAACGTTTTAATTCACATACGCACCCTCTAATAGCGCCCTCGTATTCATAGTATAATTCAGGTGTATACGTCAGGTTTTGTTTGATGATGTTCAATCCGGATTTAATTCCATCACTTATATCTACACTCAAGCTCAAAGGGCATGGAACATTTTCACAGGAAAAACAGGTGAAATTTATCAGAATCAAAACAAGTACACCCACCGACGCAAACATGTTAACTCTATTTTTGCTAGCACAAATCTCGCCGTTAACTATGTAAGTTCCCCTTCCAGAATAAGTTTTGCTTCAAATATATCTTATGTAAAGATTTCTTGTAAATTTCTTCAATTTGCTCCGATAGTGTAGGTAAATAAATAAAATCGGAAGTGCGTACATACGCTATCGCGAATGATAGGCTTGTGTATTTCAGTTTGTTTTGAGCGAAAGAAAAAACTCCCGGAAATTTATGTATATTTCAATCAATATATGCTGAAAATTAGAACTGGAATGTAAGCACGCTGAAGTTGTCTTTAACTCGGGTAAAGCACGACTGTCTTTTTTAGTTCGTGTTATTAGGCAGGAGGATTGTGTTGATTTAATCTAATTTACATAAACATCAAGAAGATATTATTTATGAATGTTGACCATGACAGCTGTACAGAGTGAGTAATTTCTATGGCTGTAAAACATTTACTTTATTTTGTACTTAAAACACCATTGAGTCTTAATAGTTAAGGTACTTATGCAAAAACAAAAAAAAACAGAACGTGTTGTTAAAAACACAAAAATGTAAAAAAAGTACTGGATCTCTACAAGGCCGTTTCGGTTATTCTCCATTCACTGCCTTCTCATCAGAATAACATTTGCGTTGGTTATCATCAAGTACTGATTATAGTAACTTAAAATATTAACGAGGTGGTGCTTGTAATGCATCAAGTCAACTACATGTGAGAAGTGCGTTTCCTTTTACACCGATTGTAAGATATTCTCACCTCACTTCCTCTTCCTCACTTAAATTACACGTTCCTTTGTTCGAAGTGAGGTGTGGAAGTAGCTTCCTCCATTACCGATTTGAAGGAACCGCAAACTCATCATCTGTCACGAGTAGCTACTCGTCCTCCAGATGGAGTTATCATAAATTAGACAAAATACTTTTGAGCCGAAAAGTTTCATCTTGTACTAATCGATAAAAATTAGAAGTATTTCATTTGGTTAAATGAAACTATTTTACACCATTTCATATTTCAGGTCGGTTTCACTGCAATGGAGTTGTCGAACTACTCTTCTGCTGAAGAGACCCTAAATAGTACCGAAACAGCTCGAATCCATTGCAATCAAAACCGACTTGCAACAATTTTTTGTATAATTTATTATTTACGAGGCTTTACTTAGACATTTTTGACATATCTGCACGTAAAAGCTTCCTCAGCTTTCTTCTTCTCAGATGTTCCATTAAGACAAATTTCCACTCTCTTTTAATCTAAAAATTAATTCAAGTAATTTAATACATGCATCTCCTTTGGCCGTATCTAAAGAAATTCCAACTTAATCTTAAACTAAACAAGTTCCTAGGCGAGTTAGCCTAAACATCCCCTTAAGAGCCATTAAATAACGCTGAAATAAATAAATCCATCGTCGGCAGAATTTTACGCGTGGGAAAAGAATAACGCTGACCCTGGTAAAGATAAGGAACAACTAAAATCGGCTAAATTGTACCCGGACGTTAGACAACTCAAAACACTACGGCGCCCAAAATTTGCTCATAAACCAAAGTTGAAAAGACAATCCTACAATCCGATTTTAAAATTAAGAACCAATGTTTGTTTAACTCCGGAAAAGGTTGGTTATTTCTTTTTTAATCCTCATAGTTGACGAATGTTCAACTTAGTATAAAATTAATTATAACAATAGTCAAAAGTAAGCTTTTGCGTGAGCCCTCGAAAATTCCGCGAAATTTGTGAAACCCCTGAGTGTTCCTGTAAAAGGGAAGTGTGAAGGTAATCCTTGTGAACGTCATCCCCGAGAACCCCACATAGGAAAATCTACGAGGTCCTCTGCTGCTGAGTCCTCCTTTCGAGGTCCTCTGCTGAAGGAAACCCTTGTGAACCTCATCCCCGAAAACCCCACATAGGGAAATCTACGACGTCCTCTGCTGCTGAGCCCTCCTTTCGACCACCGATATGTACCCTTATAATACTAATTTGTCTCCTTCGAGATCAATATATTAATATCAATATCGTCTTTTTATTTCAAGTAGATTTTTGCGTTTCTTTTTCTTTTTTCTTCACTTTGCTTTAAACAGCTCCTGAGTCTAAGAACACGCACGCCTTCAAGAAATAAAAATTACAAGTAGTTAAATGAGGATTAGTTTTAGTAAAGACATAAGGGTCCGGTGCACCTTTTAATCACCGGTGGTGGCAGCGTAAATAAATTGAATTATTACTTTTCTCAATTTTTATTAAATGTATAAAATTCTCATATATTTAATGTAAGACCCGTTCGACAAATGAAAATTTTGCGGAAACTTTTATTTCCCTTTTTTATTAAAAGTCCGCGCCCCCAGTAAGAAGGGTTGATTACCTTACCCTCGCTTACACTCTTTTTAATGTGAGGTGAATCACTCACTCACTCCTCAACTCCTTTCTAAAAGTAACGCGACAATTATCAGAGAGATAAAAAAAATTGTCAACGAAAAACCGAAAATACGATAATGTATTGTATTAGTTATACTGTGCGATCCAGAATTAATTAGAATTAGAAAAATAAAATCACAGTCTTAGCTTAATTGACACAATAAATCTATTAACCGTCAGTCAAAACTGAAACGTCAAGACCACAGTAAAAAAAAAACTTCTAATTGAGTACTAATTGTTAAAACTATTTAATATGATATCGCCCAATTTAAAATGTATCGGAATTTCTTTTGACAGTATTCGAGAGCGTTTAAACAACGCTTATTTGATAGGAGTCAGAAAGCAAATGTCAAAGTAAAAGCATTGATTCAAGCTAAGACTTTGATTTACTCTTTCATAGCCTCCCTTTAGCTCAATAATTTTGGATCGCATAGTATATGTATTCGAACCTTGCCAATCTAAAAAAGATTTCACAGATCCGAGGATTAAATTGGTCAAATAGTTAGTGGATGCTCCCTCTTGGAGAAGTATGTTGGAGCAATGCAATTATCACATTAATTTAAGGTTCCGTCAAGTCTATGTGCAAAATAGATCCTTTTTTTAATTTAGAAGAAAATGTTACTCTTAATAAGGTAAGGAAAACGCTGCCTTTTTTTCAATTTTTCTTAATAAAAACAGAAGCATTTTTCTAACTCTTCTTGTTGTCTGGGGTGAACATTTGAAGCGACTTTTTCTGACCTTCATCCAGAAACCCAAAATGAAACCCACAAATGGATAATACAATTTTCCTGAAATCCGCAAGCTTTTGACAAAGAAGCAATAGCGTTATGTGGTCTTAAAATAATAAACAAGGCGAGATCTTTCATTAAGTCTTTCGAAACTTGATTTTCTGAAGTTTAAGTCAAGACCACCTGCAAAAGCAATGCGAAGATAGTTTTTATAAAATTAAGAAATTTTAATTCACCGTATGAAATGTTCTACATTTAGTAAATTTATTTAATTTGAAAAATTGTTTGATTTATTGCATACCAAGTTAAACATATGACAACATAGCATTACCGAAAAACTCTTTAGTAATTAGTAGGTGTGTCATAAGGGTAACTGTGTGCATTCCGCTTATCAATTTAATTAGGGCATTCGTTATATACCTACATAATTAAAGGAAATAACACGAGCTTAGGGAAATGTACACATATAATTATATATATATTATTTCACATCGTGTGTACACATGTCTCTCCTTGTTTTTAAGTGTAGAAAAGTAGATACTCTTCTTTTAAATAAACTTACTGCCTGTAAAATAAACAATTAATGTAATTATAAACAATTTCTATTGACCTTTGTGATTTGTAAAGAGCATTTTTACTGACTTAAGTACCTAAGTTAAAAAAATCTTGTTTTAAGAGCTCAATATTTCTGGGTACGCAAAAGTAACATGCTGTTTAAAATTCCACGCACTGTAAAAGTTTATTACAACGCCGAAAATAATACCGTTTATTTACGTTTCTGCATAATTACTTTCAGCTTCGAGATTTTTAGTCGAGTGTAAAATGTAATCAAATCACAATAAAGTCTCATGTAGTTAGAGTATATGATTTGAGAACGTACGTGTACCATATATTGCCAACCTCTCAAAATGTAAGCCTGTTTAGTTTACAATCATTTTAGTTTAAATATAAAAATATTTGTCACTTTCATTATCATTACAAAAAAACATGTTGGTGGTTTTTTTGAAAAATTGGCGTAAATATTTGTTTTCTTTGATTAATTATCAAGCAAATTTGTAACTGTGATTCTCTACATCATTTTCATAGTAAGTAAAAGAAACTAAATTGTTTAATTTAGTTGATATTCAATACATCGTTAGAGCACTATTTGATTTAATGATGTATTTTACGAATACATGAAATTAAATATCAATAAACATTTTTTAAATAATTAAGTGAATTTAGTTAAAAAAAAATTCGGTAGACAACAATAATACAAGAAATCTTATCTACTCTCAATTTTCAAAAACAATAACTTCAAGTTTCAAATAAATAAATATCATCCCGTCAGGATAAATAAAATAGATCCTTTTAAAGAAATTTTATTTTTTCCGTCTATTAAGTATCAAAACGTGTTTTTCCACTTTGATGAATTATATTTATCAATGCACTGACTGGAGTGTTTTTTTTTTATCCGAATCCCTAACAGCAGAAGAGCTATTGCCGTATAAACCCACAGAATGAAGACGGGTCGGGTTACTTTACGAAGAATAAATTAACATATTTTCAAGAGTGGGTAGAAAACATGGGCGAAGCTTTATTTTGCGAGGCGATGGTCACAAAAATAGGACATTGAACTCGAGTTTACTCATAAATATTAACTGCACACCCTACAGTTTTTACGGTATTATTATAAAAAAATATTAATCTTAATAATAACAAAATTTCATAAAAGAAATCATATTCGGATAAGTTAAAATTATTAAAAATATACTCTTTTTCCATAAAATATGTAATTATTTATCCTGAAGAAGATGTCAAAAGTAGAGCGAAACGTCGACTTTTGATTTTTACAAATGTTTATAACTGAACTATTCTAAAATTATCAGGCAAGTGGTTAGCAATGAAACTTTTAATTTTTATTTACTAAGGTTTCGGTAAGTCTTGTTACTTTCATCAGAGCATAAAACTGAAATCTAAGGTTACAGATAGTTACTGAGTACAATTACAATAAAATAACTTACATAATTTTTAGTTTACATTTTAATTGAATTCCAAAATTCTTCAAATAATGTTCGAAATTTCAAATTTGTTGATCGAAAAACGCAATAAATTTTTAGTTGTTTATATTGTCTCTACTTAATACAATTAATTTGATTGATTCATAAAAATTGCTGGCAACTAATTGTTCGGACGTCTACCTCTTTACGTTTTAAAAACAAGAAAATCTTGAAAACAAAAACCATAAATCGTTGTCAATACAAATTAATTGTTGATTTTGATACTAACAACAAAATGTTCATGAAAAACATGGTCAGTGGACTACCATCTCATGAAACTATAACTCGACATTATGCAGCGGATAAAACCATAAAAGAAATTGCAAATGGAAAGACAAGGTCCTTTAAGAGAAAATCAGAATGGAGTGAAGAAACTGGCCTAATTGTATCCAGCGATGAATTACGATTTGATATTTGTATTGGTGATTGTCGGAAGGGAATGTTCAGGACAAAATTCGGAGGTTTCTGTAAAAAATTGCTTTAACGAACTGTTAAATCCCATAAACCATAAAGGATGCAGACTGCAAGGTTGCAGTTCGGAATAGAACATTTTATTTGTCAACAGGACAAGGCTTCGTGTTACCCGACCAAATCTACAAAAAGAATTGTTTGGGGATCATGATATCCGTGTTAACTTGGCCCTCAAATAGCTCCGACTTAAATGTCATCAATACCCTGCAACCAGACGAAAAGGATCTTGTGAAAAAGTTCCCAACGAACAATTCCCGAACTAATTACTTTATTAATTGTTAAATTCGTCAGAACATTAAATTGTCGGCATAATTTAGTTTTTCGTTAAAAATCTGATTTTATTGTTAGAATAAAATTTGTTTGAATAAATCATTAGATACTGTTAATCATGTTTTTTGGAAAATTTTTTTATGTTAAAAGTTTTGGACATTTTGATAAAATCAGTTCTCGCCCGAAAATTTACTTGTTAGGACTCGTATAATATATCTGTATACAGGCTGTCCATTTTTCGAGTGCTACTATGGGGATCTCGCTTATCTTAAGAGATACGAAGTTGGTTAAATAGGGCAAAGTTGCGCATTTTCGTGCTGAATAATAATCTGAGAAGAAATTTGAAATATCTTCAATAGTTTTGAAAATATCGCTAATAACTAATGTATAAAAATTATCTTTTATTATTAGATGCAGTTCTTACTCGTGATAGGTATATGAAAAAGATTATTATCGCGTAAATAGTAGTATATTCAATTACCACTGACGTTTCGCAAGCAGTTTGCTTTTTCAAAGTGAATGTTCACTTTGAAAAACCAAAGGAGCCGTTTGCGAAACGTCAGTGGTAATTAAATATACTATTTATTCGATAATAATTTTCAATATTTTTATTATTATTACTACTTAGTTTAGTATAAATATTATTATTACTACTCATTTCACTATAAATATTGTTATTATTATGACAAGAGATGGTGTAAATAGTAACAATTCTTCGTTTATTTAATTTGTAACAATAATAAAAAAAAGTTAGATTTTTATATCGAATTTTTTTTCTTTTCTTTCAAACGACACCTTGTCAATATTTCTTTATTGTTTGATAGTGTCTTTACGAGAAAAACGATGAGAAAGTCACTGCTTAAATAAAATTTGAAAATGACAAGCATACATCTCAGAAATCGGATACTGTGTTATACGAGAGTCAAGCTAAATTTATTGAAAATAAAAAACATGACCATTCTTTCTTTCCACTGTTCAAAAGCTCCCAACCAATCATCACCATAAGCGTGAATCTCTTCTTCTGAAGAAAACCTTCTACCCCGCTAATTCCTCTTAAGCCTAAAAATAGCCAAAAGTCGCACATTGCTAAATCAGATGAATGCGGCAGATGTTCCATGTGCTTTTATATTTTTTTCAGCCAAAAAATGGGGAGTTAAAGCTGCCGTATGGGACGATGCATCATCATGGTGCAGAATAATTCCTTTGTCTGGAACTCTACTGAACACTTCGGGCAAACATTTTTCAGTGTACCATTTAGCTGTAATTGTCTTTTGTCCATCTAGTTTAATTGCTTTTACTGGGCCCGTACTTCTGAAGAATACCACATATATAACTTTTCTAATAACTTGCTGCTTCTTGGTCATTGTTGGAGTTTCCTCATCTTTGTGAATCCACACGACTCTCTTGAGTAGGTACGTCGAAAAAGGGAATGTAACTTTCGTCATCTGTCACTATTTTGGAAAAAAATTGGTACGCCATTATTTAAGAAATTTAAAGTTTCATGGCAAATTCTTACACGCTCTGCTTTTTGGAAGTCAAAAAGGTGATAAGGCACAAAACGAATAACCACTTTTTTAAATCGTATAGGATCGTATAGGATTGTCCTAACAGCTGAGGATCCAATCTTGCGTTGATGCTCTATTACTGCATAAATGACTTTATTGTCCTCTTCAATTAAGTTTTTAACAGCAGTGATGTTTTTGTCGGTAACAGCCGTAGGAGGACACCCTGCTTCTTTTTGACGCTGAAAAGAATTCCTTTCGCGTTCAAATTCCATGGGTAAATTGTAGCCATGTTGTTCACTAAAGTTGAATCTAAACTCTTCTTGCACTCATAAACCTTCTTTAAAATCGTAATAAATCATGGTTCGAAAATGCTCTCTAGTTAATTCCATTTTTTATTTGTAATATCACTTAAAAAAATTAGTAACTTGGGTTCTAACGAACGTAATTTCAACAACTAAACTTCGAATGACAGATAAAGGGTTGCTCTAAATAACACTGTATGTTTTGTTTTTCACAAACTACTAAATTTTCTTGATAAATTCAGTTTTACCCTTGTATGCGTTATTTAAGATCGGTCCAAGAGTGCGCAGTTACCTCAGTTATAATGAAAAAATAAGATAAGATAATTAAAAAAGCGATAGTTATAAAAGCCAGAGAATAGAATTGAAAGAGTAAATGAGTGGCGTCCTGAAATTTGATAATTAACAGAAATTTAATTTGACCATATCAGAATAGAAAAGAAAACATGCAAGAAATGAATTTTGTCAATTACCTTCGAAGTTAATGTCATTTTTCTATTTTAGTAAATTGCACAGATTTGTTTGTCTCGTCATCTATTTTTAAATATAGATGACTGAAAGCGTTCTCAAGTTACGTACGCTCTACTGATCTGGGATCATTGTGTTTCCAGTCATGATATTTTTAGACTTCAATGCACGCTTTAAAAAGCATATTTAATTAACATATAAAGATGAATGCAAATATGTGGTTACTCTTTCAGAATTAACTTTCCCTTAAATACAAGATTGTAAGGTCTTTTGTAAGCCATTAAAAATATTCTTATTATTTCATAATAATAATAGGGACTTAGACGTGGTTTAGCCATGCAAGTGACTGTATGTCGATTATATTCTTTATTTTATAAGATTTTTGTCTTGTTTCCGCCTGTTTTCAAGCTTCAAAAAAACAATCGGTATGTACTTACATAGCTACTGAGAGATTAAAATTACATATGCTCTAAAAACTTATATCCCGATTAATTTTTATGCATTTGCCCTTATACCGAATTGTTTAGGGCACTTTTATTAATAAATATTAAAAAGAAAAACAACGCAATTCTGATTTCTTTTAGGTAGTTAAAACAATATATGGCGTTCTATATAGAGATAACTTGATGATCTTTTATAGAAACTTTATCTCCCGATACTCTACCCAAAAACGGTTACAATTTGTAGCGAATTTATTGGTCCATAACGCTCATTAGAAACCGAGCATCGGTTAACAGGTTGTGCACAGGGCCATTCATTTCTTATTATGAAAAAGTCAGTTTTTGTAATTTAGTCATGTTTACAAGAAACAAAATTAATTAATGAGTCAAAATGCAAATTCCACCATACGAAGTTGTTTACATTAACTTTAATTCGACTAGGTTTCAAATGTGTATATATTTTGGACATGTTCAGACAAGTTCTTGACCAAAATATTTCTTCTACAAATTCCAGTGTACAAAACATAACTTTTAAAATAATTTGCTTTTATACCTCAGTCTTTAATATTACTTGTTTTTTGACGCATTAGTGGTGAATTAGAATTCAAATAGAATTTTGTTTCCATAAATAAAATAGACTCTTTTCCGATGAAAGTTTCTTTATTAGTTTTACTTTTATTAGTAAGTTAGAATGCAAATAGAATTCAATGTTTTTCGTTTGAGGTCCTTCTACATTGTTTATACGTGTGTTTTAAATTCGATACAGTTCTAAATTAGAATGCTTGACATGCTCAGTCAAGTCTTTGTAATTTAACCAAAATATTTATTTTACGAATTTAGTCATGCACCGTATCCATCCGGCAAACGGAATTCGTAACGGTCCCGACTTCAATTACGGATTAATGTCACTATTTCAAGAGGATAATTAAGCGTTGCATAATAGATCGATTTTAAATTGACAAGTGCGAACTTGATTGGTTTATTTTAAAATAATCTGCCGTCCAAGGAATTCACTTTCTTTACTTCACCGCGTATTAACTGGGTTCTGCCACAAACAAGTGAATAAATACTTATTTGAATATCCCCGCTTGATCGGTACCTTTCACCTTACCCAACCCATGATACAAGAGCAGCACAATTTTGTTCTAGTGCCTGAAGAAACATCGACGAAGAGTCGCGCTGCTTTTGCTTCCTGTCGTATTTGAAAATTCGTTTCCCTTTTTTTAATTAATCGAAAGGCTTCATACGCATATCGTACACACTTCTTTAGACGGCGTTGTGTCTTGAATGTTAAACCGAGGAGGGTGGGGATCGGTGTAAGACCATAACTTTTATGTGAAGAAACCCAAGACGAAAAGAATAATAATTCATTGTTCTTTCATACGATGTGTGCATTTTAAAATAAGGTTCTGGTGACTTAATTAAAGGATATTGTACAATGGCGGTAAGTATTTTTTTTAAATTTTTAACAAAATGTACGTCAAAAAAGAACGTAACAACCCAGGTATCTAGGATTCGATTTTACGAAATCTGCTACGCTCTAGTAAAAAGGTTAATTGCTACTGGTAGCTGGTTTTTAATGTATTGCGTAAAAATAGATTTGCACCTTCTTTAATTATCACTGCACTTTTTTTAAACGTTGCTAATGTGAATGATTTCAGCAACTTTTAGGTTGCAAATTTCCGAGTACATTTCATGAGGATATCGCAATCATCTTGTTTTTGGAAGTAATCGTTTATCTAAATGAATCGATTAATTGAAAATTTTAATTGAGTCTAATAGAAAAAAAGGATCAAGGATCAAAGATAAATTACCTTCTGGAAAATATAAGTTGTATAACGTCGACGTATAATGTAAACCTCATTTAAATAATATATTTCGAAATGTTTATTAAGAGCGCATTTAATTTATTTTTATACTTTGAGTCCTCAGGTTTTATCTTTCCATGAAAAATTAGGGCAAAGCGCAAGTATTATTTTTGTTTATGAAGTGGAACATGTTGAATTGCAATATGCATATATTGCAAATATAAGGAAAAGTTAATTTAACAAAATTAAAGAATTATGTTTCGGTTTTTCTCTATACATGCGTGAACCCCCTGAAATATAAGAAATCGCATTTGATTTAAAAGGTTTGAATATATGTACATACGAGCTCTAAAAACTAACTATTAAGACAGAAAGTTATTTTTAAAATATCTATTAATTTTTCTGATTATATAGATTTATTTGAAGACATATATTTTCTAATTAATATTTCGTCTATTAATTTTTAAATTGTCTACATTGTCTCTACTTAATACAATTAATTTGATTGATTCATAACATTTGCTAGCAACTAATTGTTTGGACGTCTTTACGCTTTAAATCTTGAAACTAAAAACCATAAATCCATGTCAACACAAGTTAATAGTTGATTTTGATACTAACAACAAAATGTCCACGAAAAACGTAGTCCGTGGCATACCATCTCATAAAAAAATACGTGAAATTATAATTCGATATTATGCAGTGGATAAAACCATAAAAAATGCAAACGAAAGACAAGGTCCTTTAAGAGAAATTCAGTCCCAATGGAGTGAAGAAACTGGCCTAATTGTATCCAGTGATGAATTACGATTTGATATTTGTATTGGTGATTGTCGGAAGGGAGTGTTCAGAACAAAATTCGGAGGTTTCTGTAAAAAATTGTTTTAACGAACCGTTAAATCCCACAAGGGATGCAGACTGCAAGGTTGCAGTTCGGAATAGAAAATTTTATTTATCAACAGGACAAGGCTTCGTGTGACACGACCAAATCTATAAAAAAAATTATTGGGGACCATCAACTTGACCCTCAAATAGTTCTGACTTAAACGTCATCGATACCCTGCAACCAGACGAAAAGGATCTTGTGAAAAAGTCCCCAACGAACAATTCCAGAACTAAAGGCTAAAATGCAGGAAATATGGAACCCCACGATATTATGAATCCTTAGTGGGAATCATGCCAGAAAGAATCCAGGCTGCAATAAAAGCCAAAAGCCATCTTATAAAAAACTACGTGAAATTATAATTAAACATTACGCCGCGGGTAAAACCATTAAAAAAACTGCGAATAAACTTATCTTATCGAAATTGACATCTGGCGATATAATAAAAAGTATGGAGACGAGGCAATAGTTGATATTCATAACAAAAGTCCTGGAAAACTAAGCAATGTAATAAAAAGACGACGAAGAATTCTCAATAAAATTTGCAAGCGGTAAAGACAGGGTCCTTTAAGAGAAATTCAGTCCTAATGGAAACTGGTCTAATTGTATCTATGGAATGTTGCCAACAATGGTTATACAAATTCGGCTATGGTTTTTACAAAGTAAATAACTGGTTTACAAAAAGTTTTCCCATCCAGTGTGTTGCTCTCGTTTTTTCGCATGTTCACGTATGTTCCTTACTTGATCAGTAAATGCCAAATTGACATTTAACCGAAAAATCCTAACCAATAATTACGATTTATTACGTATTTGAAACCAAACAAAATAAAACATTGAAAATAACGTTGAACGTGAATTCATAACAGATGTTTAAAATGGCCTGCGTCTTCTTCGAGGCATTTTCTAACTCTTCTGTTCTGCGACATCCATTAATAACATTTTGCAAAATGTGGGGAGAATTGTTTATTTCATCACACTTTTCGATGATTCTTTGGGTAAGTTTCTGCAAATCATTTTCAAGTAGGGCCGCCAAACAAAGAAATCCAAAGGAGTTAGATTGCAAGATCGCGGAGGCCATATGTTTGTCATATTTATTATCCGATCTCCAAAAAACTCTTGAAGGAAATTTAAAGTACCTCCAGCAGCATGGGTCGTTACACCATCATGCTGGAAATTGCAACTCGTCATCATGCAGTTGATTAATAAATGGATGCAAAATCTCTTCTCGACATCTAAGCGCTGTTAGTGTGCCATTAAAAAATATTAGACCTATCAATATTCTCCGACTTAAACGTATCCAAACCTCAATTTTTGTGGATGAAGTGAAGCTTCAATGAAAATATGAGGGTTTTCTGTACTCCAGATCCTGATATTTTGGGAATTAATGTGTCCTGTTAAATGAAACCAGGCCTCCTTGGAACAGAAAGTTTTGTCTAACAAATCGTCATTATCAATTTTGTTTAAAAACCAATAACAGTATCTTCGCCTTGGTTCAAAATCTTCTAGAAGCAATTCATGCACGGCAGTCAAATGATAAGGGAACATTTGCAAGCCCTTTCTTACAATAGTTCTGGAGGTTCCGACAGAAAGATCAACTTGTTGTGTCAGGTGATGGATGGAAGTACGAGAAGCATAATTTGTCTCACATTTTCAACTACCTCATCAGTTCTTACTTTAGGCCTACCTGAAATCTGTTTTCTAGTCACACTGCCAGTTTCTCTGAATAGTCTTACAGAGTACTGAAGTTGATTAACAAATTTGTGGTACAGAAATACAGTTCCTGGAAATTTTTTCTGAAATTCTTGCATTACAATCAGGAATAGAATAGGTTCATTCGCCATTGATTTTTTGGGCGTTTCGTAAGTAGGATTCAACCATAAAAGATTTTTATTCTAATGTGAAAACATTGTAAAATAAAATCAATAAAACAATTTATTTTAAAGTTATGTTTGCTTATATTGTCTGTTTAGGGTACGTATCAAGTAAGGGACATACGTAGACATGCGAAAAAATGAGAGCAACACACTAGATGGGAAAACTTTTTGTACACGTTTCATTTATTGAACTCAATACTCATTTAAATTTGGAAACCTAAATTTTAATATATTTTTTTTAAAAAACACGAAATAAAAACCATCAATATTTTTGCAAAGAAACCTCCTGGAATAGAAAATTTTATTTTTCAACAGGACGAGGCTTCGTGTTATACTGCCAAAATCTTCAAAAAAAATATTCGGGAACGATAATATTAGTGCCAGCTTGTCCCTCAAATAGCTCCTGTCTTAAATCTTTTCGAAACCCTGCAAGAACGTATGAAGAAGATCATGCGAAAAAGTCCCCAAGAACAATTCCCGGTCTAAAGGCTAAGATACGGGAAATATGGAATTCTTTCACCCTACAATATTGTGACTCGTTAGTGGACATCATGCCAGAAAGAATCCAGACTGCAATAAAAGCAAAATATTAAATTCGCCCGAACGTTAAATTGTCGGCACAGTTTATAGTTTTTCCCTAAAAGTCTGACTTCTAATTTTATTGTTAGAATAAAATTTGTTTTGAATAAATTATTAGTTACTATTAATCAATTTTTTTGTTTAATATTTTAATATCAAAAGTTTTAAACATTTCCATATCAGTTAGAGAACAATATGTATAAAATTAGTTCTTGTCCGAATATTTACTTGTTAAGGCTCGAATGTATAGTCAGACTTAAACGTAATGCCTCGTCAATAAACAGTTAAATTACGGCCCTATTCACTTCTGACCGCTATAATGTGTAGGCGGATAAGCGGATAGGCACTCATCAGATCCTTGTCGGTATTTGTTTATCCGCCTGCTTGTTATGATGATCAGAGTTGCTAAGACCACGTATTTACATTTTATTGGGAGAGACGTTACTTACAATTCTGACTGCACATACGTTATAGTTGATAAATTCTTGATTTATTTTAACGTAGTAGTTTTTATAGGTAATCACGTTTAACGCTAATTTATTTATAAATATTTTCTAACTCTTCTTTAAGACTTTTTACATATAAACCTACCTTGAAATTATTTTTTTCTTGAAATATTTTGTAGGTCTTCATTCTTCGATAAATTCGATAAGATAAAGCGAACTTTGCTTGAGAAATAATAAGTTCCTTAATTTAATGAACGTATTAATCCGAAATATGCGACTGGACAAGTGACCATGAAAATGACCCTCTACACACACACACACACACATACACAGAAGATATCAGATAAAATATACCATTCGGTCACGTTTCATTGTCCTCCCAGTGCAAATATCATAAGGTGTGTCAATTATGTGCATACTTATATAAAACAACAACAAGAAAGGAACTAATTGCATAAAAATCAGAGTATGTTGGGAGTGGTTGTTCCAGAAGTACATACCAGTAACATTTCATTAATACACAACTAGTTCATAAGAATTTGTCGTACTCGATACGAATCCCAAAGCAGTTTTTTTTTTAATATGAAAAAATAGCTCTCATTAAATTCTTTTCAAAATTCATCAACGATTATAGTAACAGGTGCTTTCTGTCAGCTGCATTCGCAACTTTCACTGTCATTACAACAAGACGTGGAGCGTGTATTACATTCTAGACGTAAATGGGCAGTTTGATGCAATAAAACTAGAAAAAAAAAACTAGCTTAAAACAGATCTGCGAAAGCTTACGTGCTAGGTTATATTGAATTTAATACATTCGTTGGATAACCTAATCTCTGTTGTAAAATAAAATTCAAAACATGTATCGAGGGAATTACATTCTCTATGTTATGGTATTTTTCTGAGGCAACATAAAAACCGAAATTGTTTTAAATAAATAACTCTTAAATTTACATATTTTTAAAAGAAGTTATATTAGCTAATAACTTTTAGATATGTGAAATGTTGTTTATCTTGAATTTAATTAAATTAACACGTTACTTTTTTTGCTTGAATTGAATACGAGTATTTGAGACAGAAAAAAGCAAAAACGAATCTAATTTTCTTGGAATGCAGATCTTATTCTGACAAGAGATACAGTAAACAATTAAAGGTAGTTTAAGAAAGATAAATTAAACAATATTAAAATATCAATGTGAAATAAGGCCTTCAAAAGAATTAAACATAAATTTCAAAGTCTGACATCAGCTTTGCTTGATTTGCGATCAAATTCATATCCTAGAAGGCGACAAATATTTTACGTGAAAATAAACAGAACAAATATTTGCAGTTACTTGCCATAACACGTTGGTATTTCTTGTCGATACGTAAAGAAAGAATAATGATGCGCTTTCCAATATCCGGTTTCCACGCACATGCCCAGCTTTCATTACCCGAAGCAAATATTTATGTGCTATGTTTTGTAAGGTAATAGAAGGTGATGACTAAAATAAGTAATTCTAAGAAAGATTCCAATATAAACTAAAAGTTAAGTGTCGGTAGCGCTTACTTAAGACATACAAACCTCGCTCTTAGAAGATTCAGTGAAGATCTGAAAGAATTAGGTCGAGTTTGACCCACTGTACTTTAGCTATTCCATTTTCAAATGTTGTTATTTAAAGTTAAACCTGTGAATAGTGGAAATCAATGAACAAAACCTGTGTTCTTCAAAACGGAGAAAATAAGGCAAACATTTTTAATACATTTTTAATTCCCATTGGTGAATTTCTAACAACGAAAGTTTATAATAATGGGAAGTCACGTCAATGAAAAGTACTTCCCAGTCTACTTCCACGACTGAAATTCACATCATGTCAGCAAAACAATCATAATGAATTAATTTTTTAGGCTTTTCACATAATTAATTAGTTGAAAGGTTATCATACTGACCTAGTAACCCCATAATTCATTGTTTGCAATGTTTCAAATACGAGGGTAAAGCTGAAATTATTGAGTTATCTGTCATTTGAAGTTTAATTGTTGAAGTTACGCTTGTTAGAATCCATGTTACTAAATTTTTAAAGTAAAAAAAAAAAAAATTGAATTAATCAAAAAGCACTTTCGAATCATGATTTATTAGGATTTTAAAAAAAGGTTTAAGCGCTTGTAAGTGCAAAAAGAGTAGTTTAGATTAGGCTTTTAGTAAACGTGCACCTTACTTGGCTACAATTTACCGATGGTATAATGAATTTGAACGCGAAAGGAATTCTGTTCAGCATAAAAAAGTCGCGATAGGATGAAAGACTTGAAGAGGGCATTTAAGGCAGTACAGTAAAGTCACGAGCATTCCGAACAATAAAACCCAATAGCGACACGGACTTTACAACAATGTCATTGACATGGTGAGTAAATAACACCTAGATCTTTAACCATCATAAAATATTCTAAATAATGACCACTTAGTTGATAGTGAAACAAAAATTTGGATTTCTTACGAGAGAACGAGATAGTTTTACATTTATCAACATTTAAAGTAAGTCCGTTTGAGATGATCCGGTCAGAAAGAGAATTTATGTCTTTTTGAAGAACCGAAGCAACATCACGACCTCCCACGACACGAAATAGCTTTGTGTCATCGGCATACAATAAGACCTTGCTATGTTTAGTGAGAGAAACAGGAAGGTCATTTATGAATAGTATAAAGAGAAGTGGTCCTAAATTGGCACCTTGAGGAACACCGGAAGAAGCAGTAAAGATGTGAGAAGAGAAACCATTGTAACAGACTCGTTGGCGCCTGTTTGCAAGATACGATTCCAGTAGGAGTACTAATGAATTACTGAGACCATAGGTATTTAACTTTGAAATTTATAGTTTCTGATCTATACGATCAAAAGTTTTGGCGAAATCTGTATAAATCACATCAACTTGAAAGCCATTGTCAAGGGATTCGCACAGATATTGGGAGAAACACGCAAGGTTAGTCAGAGTTGAGCGCTTATCAACGAAGCCATGCTGGTCAGGACATAAATATTACTTACTATGAGGATAAATATAAGAGTATAGTACGATTTAAAAAACTTTAGAGAAGATACATAGCAACGAAATAGGATGGTAATTTGATATATCTGCAGCATCACCAATTTTAAATACAAGAGTAACTTCAGAAAGTTTCCAGAGGGAAGGAAAAGTACCACTCTTGAGAGCAGCATTAAAAATAAGGTATAATGGTTTCACAAAAGCAAATTGACAGTCTTTTAAAAGAAAACCAGGAACTTCATCATGTCCAGCAGTCATAGAATTTTTTATTTTGGACAAGGCACTGAGAATGTTGGATTCAGTGATTTCACTAATGTTAAGAAAGCAAGTGTGGGTACTACAGTCATCAAAAGTTAGAGTAAGGAGGGTGGAAGATGGAGTAAACACCGATTCATAAAAAGAAGCGAAACTGTCAACAATCGCATGAGGACTATTAAGAGAATTATTATTGTAGGACATGCGACCGGGAATCCTTTATTTTGAAAGATGATTCGTTGGGAGCTTTTGAACAGTGGAACGAAAAAATGGTCAAGTGTATTATTGCTGAAGGGAATTACTTCGAGCATATTTAAAATAAAATCCTAGAAAATATTAACCGTGTTTTTTATTTTCAATAAATTCACCTTGGTCCTCGTAAATTACTTTCGCATATTGAATGATCCAATGTAAAGTCAGTCTCGGAAGGCCACGGAAATAAAAATAATTTCTAATTCAGTAACCTCCTGAGGATGACTTTTGATGGGATCGATTCACTTTGCTTATTGCAAAGTATTTTTCATCGTAAAAAACTCAAACAATTCAAACAAAATAAACTTTTGTATATTTACAGTTACACATCACTCGAATATTCAAAAATTCAAATTGGATTTGATTTAAAATCTTTTAGCGTATTTATAAACACACGCGTTATAAATAAGTGTGACACTATTGGTAATGTCATTTGAATAATTCACTCTCAGAAGGTAACCTTCGTTATGTGGAACAGATTAAAATATATAATTAAGGGTATAAGAATATATCCTGACATTTAGTTTAATAATTAAATCTGAATTCTGTACAAACACATTCTGTGTATTTATATATATCTTATTAATTAATTAATTCTTAATGCAGAAGTAAGTACAAACACATAAAATGTATATATATAAATCGAAGCCATTCACTTGATCACAATGCCACGTCAAATATAGCGGAAAGATTCATTTAAACATAAAATGGTTTAAGATGGAAGCGTGCAGAGCATGCAAATACATTTTCAACTTAAAATAAAACGTATGTGCAAGTGCAATAATATTTATTTTACTTCAATTACTTGGCTGATACACATATACTTCCGTAACACCTTTTTTGCAACTAGGATTCCTAGGGTTTTGGAACATCCCTCGTATTTGCAAAAAAAAAATTAAATAACATCGACTATAATATCCAAAGAGAATTAAATCAAACAATATAGTGCAAAAAAATTCTCTAGTACTGAAGAATTAACATCAAAACTACAAAAAAAAAAACCTCTGACTCAAAAATAGTGCGATCAATAAATTAGGAATTATAAAGGACCTATCTCAAAATGTGTTTAATATATAAGGGGATTAAGCCTTAAAGAAAATTCAAAAGAGAAAAGTAAGGAACTATTGAAAAGAAAAAAGGACTTCACATTAATAGATAGTTGTGGAGAATGCAGAGGAGGGCAAGGAATAATTAAAACGATATCTGAAAGGAGTACCTACTTTAAAAGCTGAGCAAAAGAAAGATGTCAATGAAAACGAAAGAATTTTACTAGAATATGCAAAAGGAGGAGAAGAAGAAGCAACAACCAAGAGTAAACAAAATAAACAAAAAGGATCATAAAAGGAGAAGAGAACAAAAGAAATAAAATATAATTGTAAAAGCAATGACATAATAAACTTTATGAAGAAGTGAAGGAGGAAAGAATTAAAAAGAGTTCTGAAAACGTAAACAAGGTGATAAAGAACATAAAATATTCCACATCAATAAACGGAAGAAACCAAGTAAGCCAGAGAAACGATGAAGAAAATATAATTAAAGAAGAAAAGAGAATGAGAAAACCAGCTAGAAAATAAACAACCAAAATAAATGAAAATAATGAGAATGATTCAAAATATGAAGGGATATGAAATGAAAAGAAAAAGACTCTAGATGAGAAGCAAAATAACAAGTGCCAACGGAAATCACTTCAAACCACTGTAAGAATTGAGAAATCTAGAAATTAAAGGAGATCAAGAACGATAACACGCCCAAAAAGAAAATGGAAGGTGACAACCAATTAAAAAAATATATAGAAAGAAGTATGACTGTGACTCTATCCTTTACAAAAAAAATAATAATTTTGGACGATTATAGGAGAGCACATTTCTGCAAGAAGTAATTTACATAGTTTTACAAAAACTAGATTGAAATGCGACCCATTAGGTCGTTATTCCAAAGGACAAAGAGTAAAGAAAGGAAAAGTTAAATACATTGGAAGGGAGCACAAAAGTAACGAAAATGAAGAGCAAGAGTTGTGGAGTGATGATAGAATCGACAGACCAGAAACCGAAGGTAACAGAACAATTTGGAACGCATTTCTAGAAGAAGTAGTTAACAAAGTTCTACAAAAACTTCATTGAAATGTGATCTGTTAGGTCGTAATCCCATAAACGACAAGGGATAGGAAAATTAAAAAAAAAAGCCGAAAGACAAAGAAATCTGTGATTACTTGACGAATTGTTTTTTTTACACTTGATTGAACTTGATTTGATTCATTTACATGAAATCAAACCAAGTTGCAGTTATTTAATTCACGTCTCCGACTCTCAAGTACTTTCTAATTTGTAATCGTCCGCTTTGAAATGAAAAAAATGCGCTTTGAAAGTGCAACTCGACTTTCGATAAGACAATTTACTATATCTTCATACGTCACCTTTCGTTAGGTTACTTGCGGCTAAATCTAGAAGAAGTAAAAGTAACACTTGCTGATTTAATGGACGAATTGTTTTATTCGTATTCAGCTAATAACTAATGAGCAAACTTTTTCCCTACCTCAGTTCCTATAATTAAACCATCCAATTAATCATTTAAAATGGAGGTTAAGTAAACGTCTTTTTAAGTCTTCCATTTTTGAGTTGCAAATTTTTTTAAAAATTTTTTGAAATGCTACAATGCATGTATGCACCTCTGACCTGTTGTTAATCAGTGCGGCAAATATTGCTTCAGCAACAGAAATTTTTATCAGCATCAAATGGTGCAACATAATCATCTGTTGCACTGCAGCAATCTACCACTTACGCAATCCCATGCGAGATAATTAGGTTTCTAAATAATAACGGTAATAAATACGTTCGAAAATGGAGTAATTTACGTTTGCTGCTCAAAATATTGCAGTCGCAATATATTCCACTCACTATTATATCCTTGGTGTAACAGATAAAATAACTTCCAAGAAGATAATTACTGATTTTTCATAATTCCACCTGAATAAGCATGGAAGATATTATTACATTAGACCGTAACTTGAATGCACTTAAATCTTAAGAGTGAAAGTTATACATGAAAATACAAAATTCTTAAAAAAAAAAATTGTAACGTGAGTATCACATCAGGGAAGAAAAAAACAGCAAGTTACGTTCACTTAATTTCTCTTTGAAGTTAGTTCAGAACATGTATTAAATATTAATTAACAAAATGCATTTATTTAGAAGGGAAATTTATGTCAAGCAGACTTTCCAGACTGCGTAGTTAAAATAACCATGAGAACTCTTTCTATTATAGTATAATCAGTAAAAGCACATTTTCTCTGGCTATTACTTAAAATTGATTACTTTTTGAATTCTATTTTAGGCAATAAATTATTGAGGTTTGAGAATGTGTTTTACTTACCTAATTTACTCGCTGAAACTCTCTCATTTTCACCATCTTAGCCTGAAACAAATATTAATTTTTACTATCAGGACTATATTACAAAGTCTGACTTAAAAAAATTTAACTGCACTTTACCTATCAATTGTTACAGTTATTATAACAAAATATAAAAACTACTTAATAATAATTTAATACAACAAACTTAGAAAACCAACAAAAGTTATTATCAGAAAGCGGCCAGTCTTAGGTTTGTTTATATCAGAAATAGACAGTTTGCCTTGAATAATTCATTTACAATATGTTATAATAATAATTTTGATTTAATGGTACGGTTTGGATGACCTTAGTAATTTAATTTTAAGTATTACCGTGTGTTTGGTTGAATAATTGGGTGATCACGTGTTTCTCGGACATTGTCACATTATTAATAGCCACGTTAACATTTTGAATTACTATTGTTATAAACAAAAAGGAATCTCAAATTAGAGATTTTTATCGACTTAATTGATTAACGAATTCATATAGATATTTTTTCTATACAAAGAATGATTGAAATAGTAAATTTGTAACGCATTTGCACGTGCTCATTATTTATGACTGGCTCTGGGCGTAACGAAAAGTAGATCAGATGCTTTGCAATAATTCACCTTGAAACAGATTTGTGTAATTAATTATATAAGTATTTAAGGGGGAATTCCAATTCTTAATTAGATACTTTGATTCATAAAGCATTTTTTTAATCTTCAATCGTATTACCAATGGATTGGTTACGCCTTTGTGGCATGCAATTTCATCTTGCATAATTTTAATTTATATTTGCGTATTCATTTTATTTTCTGCTTGATTTCCATTTTATAAAAATAGAACTTTGATTAGCTTTGACCTTTAATCGATTTTTTTTTAGTTTTGTTTTCGATTCATTATTATGTTTTGATGTTAATTTTTTTTTATTTAAAATTAAATCATTTCAGTTTCTAAATGAAGTACGTACGTCCTTTTCAAGGAAACGATTTTACTTTCACTGACATTTGTTTCTTACATTTACGTCAAGACATAAAAAATAACAAACAGAAATGAATTGGTTAATCGTGAAACAAATGTTGCAATTGAAGCAAAATTTTTAATTACATTAATTATAATGGGTTGCAGATTAACCAATTTTTGACTCGATTATTGTTAAATTACAATTTGTAAATGTGATCGAATGTGTTCACATTTTTTCGTTTATTGATTTTCACAAAGCAGTCTCCCTCGATGTTGGGTCTATGTCTATGGTCAAAACTAGATTGGAAATGAAATCCATTTGAACTTACAATCTTCTATTTTTTTTGCAGTAATCTGTACCCATTCTCCCTTCCTTTTTGTCTATAATTTTAGTCAATAGAGCGACTTTTTCAAATTATGTTTCAAGTTTTTAATTAAAACATATTTATACATGTCTATTGTTTATGGAACGTGATTTTCTTTCAAGTATGACACCAGCAGTTCTCAACAAGTTTATTACCTTATACTATATTATTATTGCATTAAAAAAACTTTTTTTAGTTATTTTTAGTTATATAAAATAAAAAAAAAGAAACTAGGGATATTAAAGACAAAATAAATAAGAAAAAATCTATAGAGGAAATAACTATAGGAGCAGTAAATAATAAAAAAGTTTTTAAAGTTATTCTTGTTATGAATGTTAAAAATATTAACTGTAGTAGAAGAAGCCTAAAAGTGAAGCTGTAAATCACTTAATCCATTAACCTGAAGATCATAATTATTTCCTGTTTAAACATTGCAAAAGAACCGAACGACCTTCGCATTACATTCGTCTTAAAATAAGACGGATCATCTCTGCAACATTAGAAATTTACACACCTCATTAATAAGAGGATGGCATTTAAACTCGTCAGTACTAATAACACTACACGTTTACAATACACTCAGCCGCTGAAGTCGTTTTCATTTGAATCTGTTTATTTCGTTCGAGCAACTGTTGTAATGAACGCATGGATGTCCTTGTGCAACGGCCTCGCTTTTACTTTCGAAGATTCAGTTATCTGCTCAGGAATTCTCATTTTTATCGTGACCGCGATTGTTTCTATGTATTTTCTGCTTCGACTGCAAATCGATTCAATGCATTTTGCATTAGGATTATCACGCTCCTGGCTGGAACTTTTTCGCAAGATCATAATTGGCAACTTTTTGTGGATATGGTGGTCAGTGATTATAGCATTACACACTTGAGAAATTTGCTAAATTTATAATGCAAAAGTGACATTGCAAAACTCTCCTCCTTCTCTTCCTCCTCCTTCTTTAACACATGTTAACTGATTTTTATAACTACAATAGAATATAGGAATCCAACGTTCAAAATTTTACAGAACGGCTTCTTAGGTCGTGATTCATCCAAATTAGGTTTCGTAATTGTGATGCTAAAGGAATGTGGGAATCCACATTCTAACTCTATAGGTCATTGCTTCTATATCCCTTGTACCGATTATATTAGTGCTGTTTGGGGAGAAGATAATAGAATTTAATAAAAAGCAAGAACAAAAATTCCTACCCACCCATCATTTACTTGGGCCGTACTATATCACGTGCATACTCGACAAGGGGACGAGTGTGTGTTCTCTCTTCCACCTATTGAATTAACCAAAACTGTGTAATACAACCTGCATATGATTTCATCCTTACATTCTTAATTTTTTCCTTCACTAGAACTGCGTCACAAACTACCAAAAGTACTTACATAGCTTTGAGCTGCCTTTCAAATGTAAAGGTAAACGAAACCACGAAAAGAAATGTTTATATTAAAATAAAACTGAGAGACAGTGAAAAAAATAAGATAAGTAAGCAAAAGAGGTTCGGATGTTCGGAAAGATACTTAATTACTTCCTGAACATTTTAGTTAGAGAGATTTCATACAAACTTTCAGATGATATATTTATTCAACTTGAACTTTCAGCCTGTATATCAACTGAAGCTAATTATAATTAAACAAATGCTAAACATTCGATAAAATATAAAATAAGTATATTAAAGAATGATAAGTTCTCAAATTAGAATTAAAATAGAATCTCTATAACATGTAAAAAGGAGTGAATGAATAGAGGGTGACTAATTCGAAATAACCATTAGCTACGTATGTTTTTCTAGAATAATTATGTTTGTTGAATTTTACAGCTTTCAAAACAATTTAACTGTGATTCATCAAACCAGCCGTTCAAGTGTTCTATGAACTAGACGCATTTGTAACGCCAAAAAATATATAGTTAACTTTCTATTCATTCTATAAATTGTTAAAATACACTTCTGAACAAAATTAAGGAACCACCAAATAAACTTGAAATAACTTTTCCAATTTACAAGTTATTTTTAATAGACTTTTCACATGTCAAATTGACGTTTATTAAACACAATTCAAATAGTGTGCATTGAAATAATTAACAATAGCAAGACATTTTCTGCTAGAAAACGAAAAGTCAGCAAAAAGGCCTAATCGTTGACACCTTTTAAAGTCATTTAATTAATAAAGCGTGCTTTTTGTTTCGAAAATTAGTGAATTTGTTTGCATTAAGTTAATTAAATATGTCTTGACGCCAATGTAGACCAGAAGAAGTATCCCAAATGATTATTCCTCTTCGTGAAGGATATTCACAGAGAAAAGTTGCTGGAATTCTAAATACCAAGAAATCTATGGTACAAAGGGCCGCAGCACGGTTCAGAAACACAAGTAGTTTCAAAAGAAGATGCGGACAAGGTGCTAAAAGAAAAGCAACACGCAGAGAAGATCGCTTTATCGAACTTCAGAGTTTAAGAAAGCGGTTTGTAACATCTCGTGAATTAAAAAATTATCTTCGATTAGCCACCAACCATTAACTAACCATTAATACCCTAATCAGTCTATAATTCATCAGTTTTAAGTTTTTACGTTAAATTCGTTAAATTTCAAAAATTATGCAGTGGTGAATTAAGTTACGACATGATTTTATTTTCCATACCCACAACACCTTACAGTACTCTTACAGTATTCTTAAAAGAAAAACCCATGATAATTGCATTGCCAAGTCTGCTGCTTTCATCTCAATTAAATTAAACCACGCGAAACAGTAATTAATTGAAGAATTAGTTGATTAATTATAACTGGTTTAAAAAAATCAGACAAAAAACACACAGTATTTTTAACTGACTGCTTAATTAAATTATACGGCACATCTGTTAATCTGTTAATTATTTTTCTTCTTAATTACGATTTAAAGCGTCGTTAGTTCTCTTTGTATTTTTTATTTGAAATTATTTATAATCTGGTAGTTAGTTTCCCTGCATATTACAGCGAATAGTCGAACAGGGCGAAATATGAGACCGTTTAGTGTGTACAAATGCCGGAACTGCGAAAAAAATTTAATATTTTATGTATGGACAAAAAATCTAACAATATTATAATTTACAACAATACGTGTGCAGTATCTTGCCGTACAACAACAACACGTGACCTTAGAATTCTTTCAGAATATAAACAGGTATAATTTATCACGAAGTCATAGTTTTAATAGGTTGGGCAAATGTCAAGCTCATAGAGAAGAAAAACCTTTTTTTTTCATCACACTTTCTCATGGTAATTAAAAGCTATAGAGCTTTCTTTCTTGTAAATCATAGCGAGTTATTTTTGCATCGATTGTAAGATTGTCAAAAGAGAAAACAGTTTCATTCAATAATAATTTTCAATTTGGTTGAAATTCAGTATGAAATAAATCCACATTAGTTCGAACACAACTAAAATGTCTGAGGAACTAGCACAAAATGTGTTCATTTTGGGGAAGCAAATAGAAAATATTGAAATAAAGATTAAAATAAAGTAATAATATTAACTTTATAATAATGTATATAATTAATGTAATATAAAAAAATAATTTCACTTGTACAAATAAATTTCTTTCTACAAACTCTCCCTTGAGTTTTAACTAGGGATACCGATAACCGATAACTTTGTTATCCGCTTACCCGTTACCCCCATAAATACTCGGGTACCCGGTATGTACCCTATATCCGTTAACTACCTGGATAGCTACTCAATAAGTATGGAAGAACAATTTGAAAATCTATCATAGAAGTATCCGAAGTAACTGATATTGCAAAATAATACTAACGTTCCAAACATTTATTTTATGATAACTAATTTAAATTGAAAAAAAGAAACAACTCAGTTGTCGGACACTTACCGAGTATCGGGAAATCGGGTTATTATCGGGTACCCGGGTACTTATCGGGTAACCGGTATTCATAAAGAGTAATTAGTTTCATTTAAATAAACGAGTACCCGTCATCATCCCTAGTTTTAACTAAATATTCGAGTGAGAACTGCTTTTATGAAAATTGTTCTCTAACTCATGTGAAAATATTTAAAACTTTTAATATAAAAAAACAATTAAAGAAAAAAGTGATTAACAGTACCTAATAATTTATTCAAAATAAATTTTATTCTAAAAATAAAATTAGAAGTCAGATTTATTATTTAGTATTAAGTAGACACAATATAAACAATTTAAAAATTAAATATCAATTAGGAAATATATGCCTTCAAATAAATCTGTATAATATTTCTCTTATAACAGAAGTTTTTAAAACAACTCTGTCCAAATATTTAGTTGTTGGGGCGCATACTGAATATTCCTCACTGTATTTTTTTTACTCTACGAAAATAACCTAATATTAAAGTTGGGACAAACAATTGCAAATGAAGATTTTTCTTTAATTCAAATTATTTATAACTTTCAGACTGTATACCTAAATCCAATCAATTTCTTTAATTAAACATTAAACTGTTTCAAATAACAGATGGCAATTAAAATGTAGATGTACGTGATACTTACTTAATAGGAAAATAATAGCAATAATAATTGATTAAAAATTCAAAAGAACCTTCTGGAGTGCCGGCATTGACATTTGATAATAACAAGAAACTGGGATAGGAAAAGTAAATGAAGGTAACGTTCAACATTTAATTGTAAGCAGAAAAAGACAGTTAAAGTAGTTACTTGTTTAAAAAATATTTTTAACTGCATTTTATAATTCAATTTTATTCACCAAATTTCTTAATGTTAAATGTACAAACGAAACTATTGTATGGTATTTGTGTATAACTTTTTTATACACAAATGGCATAAAATAGTTTCGTTTGTACATTTAACATTAAGAAATTTGGTGAATAAAATTGAATTATAAAACGCAGTTAAAAATATTTTTTAAACAAGTAACTACTTTAACTGTTTAATTTAACTTTAATTAACTTATTTTTATTTAAGTAAGTAACAAAGTTTAAAATATTTTTGATTTACTTGTGTCTCTGATTTTAAATAAAAACGTAATCGACACGTTAAATTGTAAATAAGTGTATATTTATCATTTCGAAAGTGATAACTTTTCTAACCATTTTATTTACAATTATTTCAAACGTCCTCAGGCCCCACGTAAAAATTTGCAAAACTTAGAACCATTAACAAATATTTTTCTTTAAATATTTAGTCGAGAGAAAGTAGAGAAATTAAAACTTTCACTCGAAAGATAATGCATTTAAACGTGGCGCTCGCGGATCTTCTAAGAATATTTATTAAGCATAATAACATACCCTTTAAACGTTTGATGAATTGGTTTTTAATTTTGGGCCGGCTCTTGAGCTGTTAAGAAAGTATTCTGTATCACGAGCGTGACACGTAATATTAAATGAATTTAAAATGGAAATTAAAAAATCCACTTTCACTGCTCATATTAAATAATATCTTTGCTGAGGTAAGCAGCAGGTTAAGATTTAAAATTAGAACTTCTACTTTACATATAAAGACATCACTGTGACAGTCCATACATACATATTATGTGCATACATACATATCAATTTGGTTTTTATGAATTTTATTAAAAAAATACCAGGAATTTTATTTCCAAACAACATTAAATTGTAAACTTCAAGAAAGTTTTTCTTGAGGTTCATTTAAAATTCATCTTCAATTATTGCTTATAAAATTCTCTGCTTAATTATATTTTTAATTATACTTTATTATTTCAACTGGGCAATGAAAGTTGACTTTTCCAATGTATTCTTTTCGCATATTCCGTCGTAAAAACTTTCAGTTTCTCTTCCATAAGCAAATACATAAAAGACGTAATAATCGTCGTTGAATTTTACTTTTTACTTCACCACTTTCAATATTGGTTTTCCCAAATATTAACATAAAACCTTGTTTATTGATAAAGTTCAAATATGACCGCCTGAATGACGACATTAATTTTCAAATTTTCTTTGTAATTTCGCTTTCGAATAAAACTCATAAAACTTATTTAGTATTTCAATTTTAAATAATTAAAGTCGAGTTGATAACGACTTTTAAAAGCTGTAAATGGTAATTGCTGTCAATAAGTACAATTTATTTGCTAAATAGATATCACGATGTACGTAACTAAAACGTGTCATCCTCGCCTTAACTTGCTCTGATATATTGTGTCAGAGATCCTTTTATGCATTGAACTAAGGCACGTTTAATGGAAAAGATTCCATAAATGGTTTAGTCACAAATTTCACTTGTTGCCTTGTCTTTTAGCTGATGTACTTCCTCTCTCTATTACTAAGGCTGGGTTGCACAAAAGATTAAATATTTTCTGCAACCCAGCCTTAATGTCATAGCAAATAAAACTCACATTAAAAAAGAACATATAAAATTCAGGGCCATATTTATTCCAAAGAAAGCAAGAATTTTCACGTATGCTGAAACGAGAATAACAAACCTGTAATTCACTGGCGACCTTGTTCCCAACCTCGTTCGTCCTTTGGTATTTCAGAACGATCATTTTTATTGTCGTCTCTGATTCATAAAAAATTGGGAGCTAGGTGCCAAGGAATTTTACCTGCCTGCCCAGTTCTGGTTTGCGCTTTAGAGGCATTCAACAAACAAATTTTGCGAACAATGACTCCTCTGTAGACACCTATACTAAAAAGTTGCAACAAATAACAGTAGAGAAAGTGTTTTGAAATTATTTACACAATAGGCAATATAATGGAAAGTACTGATGTTTATGGAGGTGTCCTCAATCAAAAGTAGTTGTCAAAGTCATTTAGAGTAACTGTGTACTTTGAATTTGATATATGGTTTCATGTACTTCAGGAAGAAGTCAGTTTTTTATTGTTTTACACGTGTAAAATTAACAAAAAATATTTTTTGTCAAGTGATTATAATAGCCCTTACACATTCGTATACAGGGTGATTGAAATTCGAGGGTCAGCATGGGGATCTCGCTTATTATAAGAGATAGAGAATCGGTTAAATGGAAACAAAGTTGCTAAATTTCATGCTCATTAATAATACGTTAAGAAATTTGAAATATCTCGGTTTCTTCCCAATCGGAAAAAAAACTAAAAATTGCGATTTTCGAAAATCGAACATAACTTCTTTATTTATGATTTTTTCAAAATCTGTGAAAATTCCTGAAGTTATTTCTTCTGCTTGATTGAATGCCGAGCGTACTTTATTTCTGTTAATACAATCTAATTATAACGTTAGGGTCTTTATTTCCCCCTCGTTTGAGTTCTTCAGGGTATTAACAGTGATTGAAGAAATTTCTTTTTATACCACCTCTCTACGGTAGAAACATTATGTCTACGTACAATTCTAAAGAAACTATGCAAGACTATCAAAATGTGTGAATATAAATGAGGCAATTATGCTGTCAAAATTATTAATGTTTACGACTTACTAATTGTTAGGCTATTATGTAGTCAACTTTTTAATTTGGTTTCTGTAAATTATTATAGTCGAAAAATATCAATCAAATCAGCAATACGTTTTATAAAAAAAAATAAACTTTCTTTTTACCTGTTAAAAAAAGAAAACAAGAATTCTTTTTGAATTTCATTATTTGGAATAAAGTGTTGTTCAACTATTAGCTTTCATATTCATGTTTTGTACAGGTAAAGCCTGTACTTTACTATTACATAAAACAATAAAATACAAATAACATAATTTTTGCTTAGGTATTCGTCACTTGTCAAATCCTTCTAGTTAGCGTTTTACAACTAGCGTAATATACAATTGAATTTTTTATTCACTTCCTGTATTAAACTCGGTCAAATGCGATCATTTCTCTGTAATTTAAGCACTGAAATTTGCGTAAAACACGTTGATAATGAAACTGCAGGCGTGGATTAAATCGGTCACAGTAGACAAAAATGTATTTGTTGTAAAAACGAACCCTGCTTTGACCGCAAACATGATTCAACTATCTACTGGCCGCAATTAGACAACATTCACTTATTTATTTAACTCACTGCTTTCCGCATATTATGCGATACTCTCTGAATTAATTCCTAATAAATAAAAATGGTATTTCAAATAGTATATTATTATACCGTGCACTCGATTAAAAGCCTAATTAAAGCAGGCCACAGTTTCAATTTAGTTTCTTATAAAGGTTGATAGGTCGCATTATTTGTTTGCGCTGACAAGACCCCTCTAACGCTTGGCAAATGCGTTTCAAAACATGAAGCGCAGGGTACGTTTGTAAGTACATTCAGACTAAAGGACAGCATTTTCAGCATCTGCTTTAAGCTTTGGTGTTATGTTGAAGTGAATTAATTAAGTGTTTCTTTGAAATTTACGTTTACTTTACACACTTTCTTATGTGATGTTACGACCAAACAGTGATCGACAACTGTCTTCACACTCTTGTATCGCTTCCTACACTGACCGGCAAAAAAAAACCGTCCAGCCTAAAATATGTAACAAAACCATTGACCTACTGGTTTATTTAATTTGAGATGCACTTTATATCGAAGGACCATTCATTATTGACAAAAAAAACATAAAAATTACTCAAGAGAAAGATGAGATTAAACAAAATTAAGTTTAAGGGGAAAAAAAATTACAAAAACGGCAGTTCGAAAACTGAAAAGAAATGCCTTCAGTTAAGTTACTGGTGACGGTTAATAACGTGTGTGGCCTCTTCTTGCTCGAATGACATCATTTAAACGTCGAGGCATCGAATCAATCAAATGAGTCAATGAATTTTGAATTGCCTCAAATTCTTCCTAAAACACTGCTCTTAAATCTTACAAAGCCGGGCGAGGACGAATGCCTCTTGGACGTTGATCCCATAAGTGCTCAATGGGATTGAGATCAGGTCTGCATGCTGGTTACTTAAGTCTCTGAATTCCGAGCTCGACTAAGAAGTCAGTCACTACTCTTGCCAAGTGTGGTCTGGAATTGTCGTGCATTAGAGTGAATTCATCTCCAATAAAGTGAGAGTAGGGCACAACAGCTTCATGCAGAATGTTTTCCACGTATCTATGGGCATTTAAAGCCTCATTTTTCACAAAAAGAAGTTCGGTATGTGCCTCAGACGAAATACCTGCCCACACCATAACAGAGCCACCATTAAAAGATCGCCTTTCGGAAATGGTGCAGTCGGTGTACCATTCATTTGGTCTCCTCCACACCCTTTCGCGACCGTCAGGCCAGCGTAGACAAATGCGCGATTCACCAGTGAAGAGAATTTTACTCCATTGGTAAGGAGTCCAGTTTAAACGAAGTCATGCAAATTCCAACCGTGCTCGATGATGTCTTGGTAATAATTCTGGGCCTGTTGCATGTCTCAGTGACTTTAGGCTTCCTTCAACAAGCCTTCTACTTATTGTCCTCTCATTTACTTCAACTCCACGAGCTGTTTGGAGGAGATGTTCAAGTTGAACAGCCGTTGATCTCCGATCCTTAGTGTGTTGAGCACAACAAAACGGTCATCAACTGCAGTTGTTGCTCTTCTTCTTCCGGATCCTAATGACATTTTTTTTTAATTGCGCAGCTTTGTAATTGTCACACTCCATTTTAAAACTAATGCAAAGAGGCCTCCTTGATTAAGTATCTACAGCAACAGTCGGAGATTCAGTGAAATGCATTTGAATTAATTTAATGAGAAACTAATTACTGCTAACGCTTTCCTTGATTTGTTAAAGTTATTGCCGAAAATTTTAACAACATGATTTAATAATGAATTATCTCAAACGGACATTGAAAAATGGCACAAATGCTCAACGTTTCACTATCGCTTGATAGCTATCAATAGCGTTGAGCATTTTAGCTATCAAGCGATAGTGAAATGTTGAGCATTTGTACCATTTTTCAGTATCCACTGAAATTGGAAATTGGTTTGAGATAATTCATTATTAAACCATGTTGTTAAAATTTTACCTATCAATAGCTATCAAGCGATAGTGAATCGTTGAGCATTTGTGCCATTTTTCAGCGTCCGTTTGAAATAATTCTTTATTAAATCATGTTGTTAAAATTTTCGGCAATGACTTTAACAAACCAAGCAAAGCGTTAACAGTAATTAGTTTCTCATTAAATTAAATTCAAACGCATTTCATTGAATCTCCGACTGTTGCTGTGGATACTTAATTAAATTGATTAGTTAGTTTCATGTTTACTTTCACTTGCTCGTTAAATAATGACTTTAATATGATTCAGTAAACGAACAAAATTACAAACACAAATACTTTTACTTCGTATAATTATCGCAGCATTAAAATTAAAATGAGCGTGCAATAATAAATTACTTTTATTATTCTCGTATTTAATAATTACTGTTGCATATCACATGATTAATTGAAACATGTAAATCGAAACTGCGAAGAACATTTTCAATAATTTAATTTAATTTTTAAAACGAATTAAAATTTTTAATAAAAAGTGTCATAGCACATTTTAATTTTTGTCGGAAACTTAATAAAATTAGCTGGTTTCTAAAACTCCTATTCAACTCTTAAAGTTGTACCTATTTCCGGTTGACCTTGCCATCAAATGCACCACATAGCCTTTTGTTATTACTTTTTTTGTAGCTTCCTACTGCTTCACATTTGTGAGGAAGACGCTGGAACAGGTAGTCGGAAACACCCGGTAGACAATTAGTAATTGAATGCGCATTTTCCGTTTTTAGAAAGAGGTAATCGTTGTAAATTGCAAGCACATGTATGTGTTAATGTATGTGGAAGCTTTCTAAGGATTCTACGAATTCGATTTCTTCTACAAAAAAAGAGTAGATTTGTTAACGTTATTAGACACCGATATAAAGTATTATAAAATTGTTTAAATAATAAAATGGAAAATAATATTCAGGCTTGTTTAATTAGGTTTAACATTAATCTGTAATAGATTTCAGATTCCCCCAGTATTTATACATTCATATTTAATTCAATATTTAATTCAATTAGTTGTTCGATACCATCAAAAGCATCAAAGTTGTATATTTGATAGAGTTATCAAAATTGATAATTATTTTGGGGGTAGTTGTTTGGAACTAGTCAGAAATTTGAATTTAATTTTGGGCCACCCTATGCAATCAGCACGAGTTAATTTGTCATCGTGTGTCGAAACTCTTCGAAAAACAAAGAAATCCTAGCACAGTTTCATAACAACATTCATAACAGCAGAACTGAAGAAAGGTCACTGCGTGAAATAACAACTGGAACTTTGTCGTTCGAGAACGTGCACGTTTTCTCTCACCAACATAAGGAAATATTCTAAAAACAGCTCTGTGTGGATAGGAAATTAACACTTGACATTTTCACGCAAGTGAAACACCAAGATTATTATTATCGTAAACAAAATTGCGGGCCGTTTGCTTTGATTTTGTTAATTGGGATATTTACATATTGTTTTCTTTTAATTAGTGGGCAACTTATAGGAGTGCTCACAGATTGCGTACCATCTAAACCGGATAACTTGATGGAATGCGGAGTTACGCAACGCAAGGAGAAAGTATCGGTCAGTATTTATTCGGGTGACCTATTAAGGATCAAGTTATTTCCGCAAAATAATCTGCGATATCCATCGATCATTTAAACTAGAGGAGAAAACACGTTAAATTTAAGGCTTTAAAGGATTTCCGTATTTTGTGATGACGATGATGACTGACGCACCACTTTTTCTTAATAAAAGGCCTTGTATATTACGAAAATAGAATGAAAAACTAACATGTCCCGAAATTGTCACTGATTTACGTGAGCAGAGCTTTAATTTATGAACATACAATTAATTCCACATCCTGAATTAAGTGCGCAAGCAAAGAAGCTGAAGCTGTCCATAAAAAATTGAAATTTCGAAATCTGTATTGTTCACGTTCACCAAACGCTGACCTTGAACTTATGAATCAGCAAGTCGTGAGGAAACAATTACCAAACAATTCAAAAAGTGATGGGTGGTTGGTAATTTGTATGTATGTATGTATAATTAATTAACTCAAAATATGTTTAAGGCCCGGTTTTTTCACCTCCAGTTATCTTTATGTGACGGTTTATTCCCTTAGTAACAATTGTGATCACAATCGTTACTATAGAAATTAATCGCTAGATAAAGTTAATTGGAGATGAAAAAACCGGGCCTAAGGAAATGACTATATAGAGTGACTGTTAATTAACCCGACAAAATGCGACGTATAAATGCGGCAGTATAATAGGACTATAAAAGGTTTTTTTTACTATCCGCTTGAGACACATCTCAAATAATTGTGTAAATAATTATTTATTACTTAATTTGTTATGCATGCAATTTTTGATCCAATCATTTGCGTGAATGCCACAGATTACGAGAAAATGAAAATTGCTGGGGTTATTTAGAAATCTCATAAGCTCAGACAGGGTTACTAGTAATTGATATAGGTAAAATTATTAATAAATAATTATTGCTACAAGACAAAGAATACATTTCCAAGGAATCATTTAAATAAATAGGTTTCCTCCGAAAATGCGAAACGATTTATTAGACCAAAAATTCAATGCCGACAACTTTCTTTTGTTTATTTTTGTTTATTAGGCTAGGGCTAGACAAAAGTTCGTGATTCATGCAAACTTACATCCATGAAATTTCTCGTCTACATTTCGCACGGAAACAAAGCAATAAAACTTATTATGTACAGCTGTTTTAAATGTCGATAGTGCTAAGCTGCGTGTACATGTTCGCGACGAACATGTAATTAAACATGAAATGTAACAATTAGTTCAATGTGTATGGTATCCACAAACTGTTCTAGAATAGCGCGCGAGCCATTCGCCCGCAAATCAAAGAGAGTCGGTCTTTTGTCGAACACAAAGAAGTATTTCGCGTAAGCAAGGACGGCGTTCGTGGCAGGAGCGCAAATGTATACGGTGCGAGCGAACACCAGAATTTGAATTGTTTTTCGTTCTAGTAATACATATGTTTACCCATCACAGCAGGTATTCAAAGTGGAGCCGCTGATATCCTTTGTGTAAAATAATCTATTTAGCTGATTTGCATGCATTTGTAATTTAGTATTCCGTTCGTATTTCATGGCATCGGGCGTTAACTTAAAAACCAGATGCCAAGCGGCCATATCATAAAACTATAAAAAACTTTACTTCATTCATCTATTTTTTAGCCAGGAGCGCATAGTCGTTTTGGGCCTAATTTTTGGTTAATTATCTCTCGAAAACTAAAGTAAAAAGAGTTTTTTCCCATACTCTCGTATATCGCTTCTTTTAGTGGTTTCATTTTGTAGGATTAATTAATAGTCACCCTGTATAAATATGAAATAATTTTTGTCTATTTTTTCAATAACCAAACATTCAAAAACTCATTACTTCACTGGAACTAAAACGAAAAAAAAAACAATTTGTATCGTGCTTTCTTTTAGTCAATTTTTGATTAATTGAAAATGTTGAGCGACGCTTGAAACTAATTTGGAATTTGTAGGTCGTTTCAAGTCATTGATTTTCTTTTCTTCTTCGACTTCTTTTTCTTTATATTTGTAATTAATTTAATGAAAAATAATAAATAAAAAGTATCTCTCCTAAAATCACTGACTTTCTTGCACAAATCCTAACGACATCTCTCCACTAACAATCTGTAAAATGTCTTTATACTTTCTGCAATTATGAATGAAGACCAACGTTAAGAAGAAACAATGACTGTTGAACTTAGAATAAATAAGGAAGGTCTTTGTTTATACAGGGTGAATAAGGAGGAGAGGGAAATATTTTGAGAGATCATACCGTGACTCTTATTAATATGGTTATTTTTTTAATATAAGTTCTTGTTTACAGAGAATGAATTAGAAGGGGAGGGAAGTATTTCGAAAGATGATAAAAGAAAACCTTGTATGAACAAGGTTATTATTCCCGTGGCCTTCAAGATACAGTTATCTGATACAACTTCCGTTCTTTTAGCTGTAAAATGAATTGACACGACTTCTGAAGAATATTCTTTTGACGATACGCCAGAGAAAGTACCATCAGCAACACGAAACTTATGTATACTACTCTTATAGTGTATTGGAAACCGAAGCAACTTTCATTGCACAATGATTGGCATTTGTTACCTCCATCTCTGGACCTGATTTTGTTAAATCAAATTAACCCTTATTTCCGTCTATTTTCTATTTGCTTCATTTTTTATTGCGTTTCTCAAAGAGATTCCATCTAATTTCATAGTTGTTTGTAATGTTCTGGTTTTAATAAAAAAATAAGTATACAGGTTGTTCTTCAAGTTGATACAAATAAATTAATGGCGTATGTAGTAAGAGATACGAATGCATCAAAATTAAAAGGAAAAAAAATTAAAAAATTCATACCGACATCCGGCAATTCCCTGTGAAATGTTTAGAACCCCTGGACACAACGGACGGTGACCTTCACTCACCATAAGTGTTCGAAGTCCCCCCCCTGCGCGAAACGTAAACATAGGTCGGCTCGACGAAGCAGGGATTCTTATGCGTTATGCAATTGGTTCTGTTGTCGGATATTTTCCACTGCTGCGTTAATACGTGCGTTGAGTTCGTGTAATTGTATTTACTTGTTCGGCGTACATTAGATTTTTTAAATGTCCCCACAGTTAAAAATCTAATGAATTAAGGTCTAATATTTTCTAATATTTAAATTTACATCCTCTAGGAGTTCCGGCAAATTAGTTTGCAAGAAACGTAAATAGACCATTTCATCCAAACGATTAGGTAAAACAAATAGACCGATTAAAGTGCCGTTTAACATATCTGCATACAGATTGACCGAGAAGCGTTGTTGAAAACTACGGCGCCGCATTGCATGAGGACTTTTTCTGCCCACACATGCATCCCTTGTAAACATTGATTCGTCGTAACGCTGTGCATACAAACGTCGTGCAGCCAACGCATTTTGACCACATTCGCCGTAAATTAAAATCATGTCCACAAGAACAGTATTGGAAAATTCGACCATGTTTTCAACGCGACGAAGTGCAGTTGACAACTGACCCACTTAAACAACCAATGCTGACATCAGTAAATTTCTCCGAATACGTAATTACATAATAAAAATAAACCAGGGACTATCAAACTGTTTCATCGTTCGCCAAAAACATTTATTATCTCTAATAGTCATTAATCAAATGTTATACAAAAACTGCTTCATTCTATCACTTTTAATGTAAACTTTCACCGGCTTCATTTTTTGCATGAAGTTAAAAAACAGCCTGTATACATATAACTTTGACAACACATATTCCAAAAAGTCACGTTTGATTAGTTTTCTTTTGCTAACAATAAGGGAAATTGAAAAAAGAAAAGTTAGGACATCCTATAGCATATGGAATACGAATAAATCTTCGTGGAAAAGTCTAGGAAGAATTCTTTAATTATTGCAGTAAACAGAAACATGACAATCGTTGACATTTAGAGTGCACGGTCGTTACTAATTTGTTTTGCAACACCCACCTTACGTCATAATCTATATAAAAGAAGAACTACAAAGAATTTTAATGATCTCGAAGTAGTTCCTCATGCATTTTTATAAATAACTGTTTAGCGTAAAGGACGCTGCTTTTCTTACCTTATACAACATACCTACATACCAGTTGAAAAGAAACTTTTTACCATACCTAATGTAATCAAATTTGAAGAGTTAATGATGAAACATTTTGTGCACGTGCGGTTCTGCTCTGTCTGATTTTCTTGTGGAATATTTCTTGGACAACTTTTACACAAAGTACAGATTACGCAAATGCCTGAAGGTAACTGGCAAGGTGCGGCGAAGCAAGTAAATGAAAGGATAAAAATTTGCAAAAGGAACGTTCACAGAGAATTTATAGAAAACTGATCAGAACTATACGAATGTGCAGGGTGCACACAAGAATTTCCACATTTTCAACTTTTTTCTTTAAATGGAAGGAAATATTTATTACAAAATTTGTAGGAATTCATAGAAAAGTAACAATTTCATGTAAAGGGAGAAATAATTTACAGTATGACTTCTTTAATCCGAATTAACATTTGCATTGGTGCGTGCCATAGGATAGAATCCTCCTTTGATGTTACAAATAGTTGATTTCCTTCCATTATATTTTTGCGATAAACCGATCACTATAGAACCCACCTCTAAACACTTAATAAGATCAATCTTTTAATTTATCGATAAAATAACGTGTTTAATTTTAGAAGTCATCTCAGCTCTAAATTACAATGCAAACTGAACTTCAGTATTGATTAACATTCTAATGAAAAATGAACAGTAAAGAGAACGATTTTTGAAAGGATCAAAAAGGATTCCCCCATTATGTAGCGGGAATCACTTCGCTGTTCAGATTAAAGAGGCGTTCGGATTATAGTTTCTAATTTCCACTGTTCGCATTACTGGAGATTCGAATTAGAGTACAAAATCAATAACATTTTCTTGGAAAATTTTCAGCTGGTGTGAGAAATATATAAGTTCTAAGTACATTTAAAAAATAATATAAATCACAAATAAGATTTTTTTTAGGTTGAATTTTTATTAAAAAAATAAATAAATATGGTTTTAAATTGAAATGCTTCGATGTATAGTATTATGTTTGTTTTTCCATCGATTCATAATACTACAATCAACGACGAAAAAAAAAATTTTATCGAATTTATTTAACTATTGTCTAAATAAACTTCACCATAGTAAAATAAATTTTACGCACAGAACTTGTCATGTTTAACTAATTCGATTCAGTCGTAAAATTAAGTAATCGATTGACAAATAGTTCATTGGCTGTTTCGTTCAAACTTACGGCTTAAATTGTCCATTGCGAAAACAAGCATAAAGGAACACCTCTATGAAAATAAATTGATTTATTTTGTAAGAGTTGAAGTAAAGGCAAAATAATTTCATTACTTTTAACATTAATGATTTATAATAAAATCAAAGTTTAATTTAAAAAAATCTGTTCTAGACGCTGCTGGACCGAATACGATGGCTCACACTGTTAATTACCGTTTGGATATCTTATATAAGTAAGTAGTTTTATTTCTTTCTCGCTTATAATTACAGAATTTGGAAAACATGCTAATTTAATAAGCAATAAAGATTCATGCAACGGCAATCCTACACTTTACCTTCAATGAATAATGAGTAGATTGGTAACATTTAACTGAAATAAGTATTTCAGTTAAATGTTACGTTAAGCAAGTGCTTAACGTCTTTCATGTAAAAATCGGTTCCACATTAATAGCATTCGTACAATTATAGCAGACACGCTAACTTTGGTTTTCAGTAACAGAAAGGCAATGTGTGAAATTGTTAAAATGGATGGAACACACCTGAGGCTATAAACAATCCTTCATTCTGAAAGATTTCCACTTTCTCTTATTTATGGACGCGTGCTGGATTTTAATACGTGTGTGTCAATCTCGAAAACAATAGTTTCATTTAAATTCTTTTATAAAATGGTGGTGGTAAAAGAGACGGAAATATAATTACAGCAATAACCGTCGGTGAGCAGCATTGTGGTGGATATTGCAGAACTTCGAAACCTTGGAGCACACGCCAACGGAAAAGTCACTAAAGTGTGTTGCGTTTAAGGATATCACGTAAGGTCTATGTTTTGTTAGAAAATACGAGCCCTAACAACTAAATATTCTGACAGACAGTTATTTTGAAAGATCTGTTAATTTTTCTAAGTACAATTATAAAAAAATATTATATAGATTTATTTGGAGAGATATATTTCCTAATTACTAATTTGTTTATATTGTGTCTACTTAATACAATTAATGATTGATTCATAAAACTTGCTGGCAACTAATTGTTCGGACGTCTACCTATTTGCACTTTAAAAATTAGAAAATTTTGAAAATTAGGATTCGGTTTTTCTAAACTACTCAAAATTGAATAGGGGTATTGCTTGTACATACATACAGTTTAACTTCAGGAAAAGAAATATTGTTATACGTAGCATTATTAAAACACAAAAAAACAAAACAAATGAGCAAATAAAAAAAATCGGAACGCTCTAATTATTGAATAATTTAACATTTTATAATAATCAAAGTAAGCATTTTTTCTTTTATACATTTAAACAGATTTAATAGCGAGTTGAGCCCCCTCGTGCATCAATTACAGCTTGGCATCTGTTAGGCATACTCTCAATACAATTATCAATATGCTCTTGTGCCATTTCATGCCAAAGAATAGAAAGAATATGTCTTAATTCCCTAAGAGTCGTAGGTAGAGGATTATGATTATCTATCCTCTTTTGTAACATGTCCCAAACTTGTTTTATCGGGTTGAGGTCTGGTGAACATGGAGTAAGTGGTAAGCGATTGATTTCATTGCCATTAAGGGCCCTGATCATGATATGGTCTTGCATTGTCATCCAAAAGAATTAAATTTTCACGTCCAATTTCATTTCTTCTGGGTAGGACGTGACCCATGATAATTTCCTCTTCGTATCGTCTCGCATTTACATGCCCATCGAAGATATGAAGGTTAGTGCGATATCCCAAGCTGATTCCTGCCCACACCATAACACCACCTCCACCAAAGGCCACGACTGGTTGGATATACTGGGGCAAATAACGTGTCCCTGTTCTCGATAGTCCCGTTTACGACGACTATTATTGTGAATGCAAAAACGTGACTCATCGGTGAACAAAATGTCCTCCCAAGGAGTAGCTTCTTCAAGTAAATATACCATCAGAAATGACCTATAACAATGTGAATCTACGTAATCCTGATGAGATAGTTAATGCTTTCGCCGACTATTTTGCTCAATCCTTTATTAATAACAATCATGTACGGGTTAATCAAGATTTTCTGAATTTAAATTTAAATGCCTTGAATATAAATTCATTTAGTAAGGACGATGTAATCAAGGCAATTAACAAACTTAAACCTAAAATATCGGCTGGTCCAGTTGGTATCCCTGCTTTTGTTGTTCGAGTTTGTGTTTATGTACTTGCCAAGCCATTAACTAAGATATTCAATCTTATCCTTAGCTCTGGTCAATTTCCGTCTCAGTGGAAAACGTCCAGTGCATAAGAAGGGTAGCCTTACTATTATTGAAAATTGTACACCAATTGGGATTATCTGCAAAAGTCTTTGAGATATTACTATATAATCATCTTTCCCATATGATAACAACTAACCAATATGGATTCATGAAAGGGCGCTCAATTGAAACAAATCTTGCTTCAATTACCCAATATTTATGTGAAGCCGTAGATGAACAACGGCATGTGGATGTTGTCTATACCGACTTTTCGAAGGCTTTCGACAAAATTAACCATGAGCTCTTATTACTTAAACTCGATTGCTTTGGTTTATCGAACAAATTAATTCAATTAATGACTTCCTATCTGAAAGAGAGACATCTCTATGTAAAGCTTAATCTAATCTTTTTAAGCAGGAAACTGGAGTACCTCAGTCTGTTTTGGGTCTGTTGCTCTTTAATATTTTTATTAATGATGTAACTACTAGTCTGGATTCTTCGTGTCTGCTATTTGCTGATGATTTAAAAATATACCGTACTATCAATTCAGTGGAGGATTCTTTGCTTCTACAGAGGAACCTTGATGCAGTTTATGAATGGTGTTTGAGAAATAAACTTCCGTTAAATATATCCAAGTGTAGTGTCTTGACGTTTACGAAAAAAACAAAACCTCTTTATATGATATATAGTATTAATGGATCAGTACTTACCAAATCTGATACTTTTCGTGATCTTAGTGTCATATTCGATCCCAAACTTATCTTTAGTTACCACATTGACTATGTTGTTCAAACCGCTTTTAAATACCTAGGCTTTATTATCAGGAATGGAAGAGATTTCTCTGACTTCAACACTTTGAAACTTCTTTATATAACATATGTTCGATCTCACCTTGAATATGCATCATTAATTTGGTCACCCATATATAATATTCATATCTCTTCACTTGAACGAGTACAACGTAGATTTTTGAAAGTATCTGCATTTCTAATTGATGGCACATACCCTAGTAGAGGTTATCCTCAGGAAATTCTTCTTCAAAGGTTTAATATCACATTATTAGCATCAGGACGTGTTGAACACTCCATAATTTTCTTGTTCAAATTGCTGCGTAATATAAATATATGTTTACCCTGATCTTCTCTCTAGGATTAATTTTAGGGTCGGTAAGCCCAACTCTAGGTTGAGGAATGTCTTCTATGCGTTAAATGTCAGATATAGGGGTGAGTTCTCCACTTGCACAAATGATTCAAAATTATAACGTAGTAGAGCAATCATTGGAAATTTTCAACAAATTTTCAAATTAAATTATGTATATTGTATAGTATTCGGTGTCCTATAAATGGGCTTGTCCTGTTGGGCACTTATCTAATAATAATAATAATAAGTCTTTCTAACGTTTGCGATCCCTTGTTAAAGGAGGCCGTCTTTGAGGCCTGTATGAGTCTCCCACAGTCTGTTTCTTACTGTTTGGTTTGATATTCTAGTACCAGTGGCATTGACAAGGCTCCGCATATGCTGACGAGCAGTTGCGAAAAGTTGACTCCTGGCCTGAATGATCAAAAATCGATCTTCCCTTGAAGTAGTTACACGTTCTGATCCACTATCAGGTCTTCTTGCAGCTGTTCCTGTTTTCCTAAAGCGAGTAACTGTTCTTGAGATCATACTTTGAGAAGTGTTAAAAAGTTCCGCTATTTCAACTTGCCTGACGCCTCTTTGGTGCATTCTTACCACCAAATCAGCTTCCTCGTGCCTTAAATGAACTCTTTGCATTTTGTGAAGGTATACTTATTATTCACAAAAATCAACCAAGATGCAGCGAAAATATTTTTTGGAATTCTTACGCTGCTACCACTTTTTTAATAATTTGTGACAGCAGCCTATTGTGATATTTTTTAGTTGCAATGGTTTCAGTACTAATTCACAAATTAGCTTTAATATAAAAAATGCAAAAAAAAACTTTTTTTCTTAAATGGACGTACCTACATGTTAAGTCAATATCCCTATTCAATTTTGAGTAGTTTATTTACATGCGTGAACCCCTGTACAGAAAATGAAATATAACAAAATGGTTTTAATCGCATTTGATTTAAAGGGTTTGAATATATGTACATATATGCGAACTCTAAAAACTAACTATTGGGACAGAGTTATTTTTGATAAAAAGAAAAATGAAAAAGAAATAGGAGTTAAGGCCGTTTTACATTGACAATTTATTCATGAATGAATTCGTGAAGTCGCTTCATGAAGAAGTTGGACAAGTGTAATGCACCGACTTTGACGTCAAATATATTCATGAATTTCTTCATCAACATATTCAGGAAATAGAGCAAGTTCTATTTTTCGTCAATATTTACGTGAATTTTAGACGTACCAACAGTAGAAAACTAAGGTTATGGTATGTTTGTGTGCAGCAATATAAATACCCATAAACGGCCATTACGACAAAAAAAAATTCAGTTTCTTCACTAAAATAAAACGACATGTATTCGTGAATAAATTCATGAAGAACTTTTAGAATTAATTCATGAATAAATTGTCAATGCAAAACGGCCTTTAAACTTTTTGAAGTGGAAAATTAATCACTTAAAGTTAGAACATCGAAATGTAATAACTTTTTTGACTAAAGAAGGGAGAGAATGGCGACAGTGTATAACCATAATTGTCCATCGTGTTTCCAAGTTAAATTTTGTTCAAAACAGTTTCGTTGCTGTAGAGGAAAAAACTGAACTAAAAACCAGGACCAATTTAGATTTTAACAGAAAAGAACATTTTTCGAAAAAGCAATTTTGTTTCATCTATTACATCATGTTCTGTTGTAATTTCCTACGATATATTTTTTTATGGTTGTTCTAATTACATAATTTCAAGTCCTTAAATAAGGATGTAAAATTATTTATTTACCATCCGTCATTGAACAAGAATGTTGCTCTGTCACCTTGAACTATAACAGAAAATGAAATTTATGGGTATCTGTGCTGCTGCTGCTGCTGCTCGGAGCGTTGTTTGGTTAGCACTGTAACGGTTAATAAAAACTGTCATCATTACATAACGTCTTCTTACAAAAATGTCAAAGCATCTGTTTACGAGCGTGTTATACAAGAAGGAATGAAGGCTGAAGTGCAATTAAATTGAAAATAGCTTGCACCTACACGAAACTGCAATTACTTGAGCACTTAATTGAACATTGTCAGAATACCAAAACTTCTATTTGAGGAATCTAGCCACATGTTTTCTTATTTTTTTATATCCATTTCGCTATCTGCCAATGATAATTATAGTATTCTCTGAGATATAATATAAATACGTGTTAACCAACAGTTATAACATCAATTTATGATTTCATTTTACTTTATATGCAAATATTATTTAAAAATTTGTCTATTATGTAAGCATTTTTTTTTGTTTTAAACTTGAAAATTAATGAGCTCTTAAACCATACATTTCAAAGTGAAAATGGTTTTCTTATAATGTGCGTTAAAAGAATAATGAAAAATAGTAAATTCTTTAGCGGTTAGTCTTGCACCACAATGGCGCTCTTGAAGCTTATTAAAGAACAAACTTCACCTATTTTCTCTTTTGTACTTGACGAAACACAATGCAAATAGGTAGTCTGTTGTTTAAATTCTTTCACACACTCATAATTGGAGGAGGTACGTACAAATTGAGAGAAATGTGCGGTACAGAACACCCACCTCATCCACATTTAGCAACACCGAGCAAATACAAATATTTATCGAATGCTTACAACCTTATAATGTTCCACCCATAAATTTGTCAATATGATGGATTTATCATCATCATCACTAAAAAGGCAACGATGATTCTATTCGAAGTAAGTTCATACCTTCGTTTATAGCATAACGGTTTTATCTACCTTTGCACAATAAATTATTGGTGCTTTCAAAAGAATGAAATAAAAGCGAGACGCAGTTATGCGAAACCAATTAAATCTTTAATAAAAAATGTACGCACATATTTAAATAAAAGTAATAATAAGCGAAAGATTATAATAACAAATTAAATGTTTGTAATTGCAAAGAGCTGTTAATTGACATAGGTAAATGTGACTAATCGGGTAAAAAAGCATTAGTATTAAAAAATTGCCTTTAGTATTTCATAATTTAGATTTAGAATTAGTTTTACGTAAACGTTACGCCAGTATTCTTAATTGTAGGTAATTACTAAGATATAATCATGTAATTAATAATTTCTTTCTTCGCACTTTGTGAAAACGAAGCACGCTCGTTTTTTTAATAATTAAAATAATTTATGGGCTGACTCACAATTCGCCACTAAAATTTCTGAAAGTTATTCTTAGTTTAATGGAGAGTAAAACGTTCTGCAGCATTCTATTTCCGAGGGACTTCATTTAACCGTTTTCCCAAGGTTCAGAAGTTATTAACGGAGGAAGGATTTTTTTTTATAATCACGCTGTATATTAATTATCAATACGTATACATTAGAGGCAAATTAATTGTAAGCTTTACGTACTAAGGTTTTTAAGAAATTAATGTGGAACAAGAATATCGCTTTGTTAACATTAATAATAAATTTTGTTTTTGTTTCCTAATTTAAAAATTCTTTGTTTCAGGTGCCAAAGAAGTTCGTATAGTTTGTTATTACACAAACTGGTCCGTCTACCGACCAGGAAGTGCGAAATTTAGCCCACAAAATATCAATCCGTATTTGTGCACGCATTTAGTATATGCGTTCGGGGGGTTCACAAAAGAAAACACTTTAAAACCATTCGACAAATATCAAGACATCGAGAAAGGTACGAATTATCACATAGACAATTTAGGAACTTTTAAACGTAAGCTTTATGCTAACAAAATTCATGACCGAGACATTTATTCGCTGAAAAAAAAATTATTAAAAACCCTTTTCACATCAACTATAGAAATTTTGTTTTTCTACTGTGTTCTCTATAAATTTTATGAAAATTAATTAAAATTGTGTAACTGGCAATAAGAAAGTGTTAGGAAAGAGTTTATACATGTATATCGGCCTTATTGGGCCTCATCAGAACTCTGTACCTTAAAAATTTTTTTCTGATGAGGCCCAATAAGGCCGAAATACATGTATAAACTCTTTCCTAACACATATTGCCAGTTACACAATTTTAATTAATTTTCATAATTTTCATCTGGCAAGAAAACTTGATTTTATTAAATTTTATAAGTATATTATTTTTCTACTTTCTATGGGTTACTAATTAAATCCATTATCCAACCCTGAATTCCAAAAGATTACTAAGTTTAACACAAAAATAATAATAATTTTATGAAATTTCTAGGGGGTTACGCAAAATTCGTAGGACTAAAAACATACAACAAAAACCTAAAAACTTTATTAGCCATCGGCGGTTGGAACGAAGGTTCCACGAGGTTTTCCCCTATGGTTGCCAACGCCGACAGAAGAAAAGACTTAGCAAAGAACGTCATAAAATTTCTGAGACAGAATCACTTTGACGGCTTGGATTTAGACTGGGAATACCCGAGCTTTAGAGATGGCGGAAAGGCGCGAGACAAAGAAAATTATGCTCAATTAGTACAGGTAAGTCTTCACAAATATAACTACCCCATCTTTAACTGACCAAGAGCAACCGTAACAGGAACTTAGGGAGGAATTCGATAGAGAATCTGAAAAGACTGGAAGACCGCGACTTCTACTCACAATGGCAGTACCCGCAGGAATTGAATACGTCAATAAGGGATACGACATTCCTAAATTAACGAAGTACGTTGTCTTTTTTTTAATTATTTCATAAAAATCAATAAATCGATACAATTTTGTAGATATCTAGACTGGATGAACATTTTAAGTTACGATTATCATTCCGCATACGAGCCCGCAGTAAATCACCATTCACCTTTATACGCGCTCGAAGAAGAATCCGAATATAGTTACGACATTGACCTTAACGTCGTAAGTTACCAGAATGTAAATAACCTTCGGTAAACTCACTTATTCGCCATACTTTTCAGGATTATACAATTAAGCACTACCTAGAAGCCGGTGCCGAAAGAAACAAATTGGTGCTGGGAATCCCCACTTACGGAAGATCTTACACGTTATATAACGAAGACGCGAACGAAGTTGGGGCGCCTGCTGATGGACCTGGAGAAATGGGAGAAGCCACAAGAGAAAACGGATATTTGGCATACTATGAGGTATTTATTTAATTGAGACACAATCATCCAAATAGTTTCTGGTCTTTCCTATAATCTAGATATGCGAAAGCATAAAATCTGGTGGTTGGATTGTGGAATCTCCTTACCCCGACGCAATGGGACCATACGCGTACAAAGACAACCAGTGGGTTGGTTTCGATGACGCGGAAATCGCAAGCAAAAAAGCCGAATACGTCGCAGAAAATGGATTGGGAGGAATCATGTTTTGGTCTATTGATAACGATGATTTCAGAGGAAATTGTGGCAACAGGCCATACCCAATCATAGAAGCTGCGAAAGAAGCCTTACTGAAAGCTTATGGGTTTGAACATAATTTTCTTTAAATAACTCAATTCTGTTTTCCGTTTTTGATTTGCAGACTTACTGACGCGGCCTTGCTTGTTACCAAGAAGCCTATTAAGTCCAGAACGAAAACACGAGGCACAACAGCTAAAGCCACGACTACCACCACTGAGGTATTACCAACGAAATCACTGAACAGTGGAGGAAGGCAAAGCGCAAGAAGGAAGGTTAACAGGTAATCAATATTTTTAACATTTCCATCGAATTAATTAACAACGTATGTCTTTAAAAGGGTGCAAGATGAAGATAATAAAATATCTCACCGAAGACGACGACCGACTTCAAAAGCACACAAACGAAGAATTCTTGTTCCAAAAGTTGAAGACAGTGCTACGGAAAGTAGTTTAGTAATTACTCCATCTTACACCACGCCTGAACCGCCAAGTACTCCAAATACTGGTGGAGGTAGGTTAACAAAATAACAAACCAGCTGTTGGTCAATTAATTCCTTATCAATCCAAAATTCCAAGTAAAATTGAACCTTTTTTATGATATAGACTTCAAATGTGAGGAAGAAGGTTTCTACCCACACCCTCGAGATTGCAAGAAATATTTCTGGTGCTTGAGTGGTACTGCAGATCAAATCATAGCTCATCAGTTTACTTGTCCAGCAGGTATAATCTGTTGCTATTTATAATTTTGGGAAGAATAAAATTTTTTGCCATTTTTTTTTAGGTTTGTACTTTAATAAGGCAGCCGCGTCTTGTGATTACAGTCAAAATGTGTTATGTAACAAAAAACTGTCCAAGACCACTACTACCACAACAGCCTCATCCACTACCGATTCCACCACATCTTCAACAACCACTGAGAGTCTTTCATCTACAAGACGACCTCTATCGAAAATTACAGCTGCCACTAGTCGAACAACGTTTACAACAACTACCGCGGCTCCAGAATATGAGGTAATTAAGAATCAACAATTACCAAATGCAAAATTAAAATAATGAGATCTGTATAGGATGAATATGAAGAATACGAGGATGAAGAAGACGTACCCAATGGCGATAACAAACAATTCGATTCAGAAGAAGATCCGAGGGTCATCAAAGAACTGATTGAGTTAATTAAGAAAGCAGGTGTGCAGTAAAATCAAATGAATTTATTTGCGCCTTGGTTTTTATGTTCGTTGTGTGTTTAGGTGGGCTAGAAGAATTGGAAAAACAACTAAAATTCCAGGAAGATGGAAGCGCAACCATCGTAAACTCTGGCTCTACCACACCCTCTACTATCAGCAAAAGTTTATACCAAAGAGTTTTAGCGAAAACCACATCCAAAGACAACAAATTTAACAAAGCAGGAAGAAATACTTTGACGTAAGTCAAATTAAACTTTTTATTGCTTCGTTAAATTCGTAATTAAAATTAATATTGTTATGTAGGTACAATATTTTAAACAGAAACAGCAGAGGTCCTCAAAACGAAGGTTTAGATCAAAACAAAGACGAACCTGCAAGTGTAATAAAATCAAGACCACAATACTCTTCCATACAGAGGCAAAGGTAAGTCAGCTATTAAATAAAAAACAAAATTTTTGGTTTTTGAGACACCGGTAGTTTCTTTTTTCAATTAGTATTTATTTTTAATTTAATTGAGGGAAGCCACATTAACTTATTCCATTCATGTTCTTAGACCATCCACCGAAAGTACCCCAACAAATGAAGAAGATCCAGAAAAAGTCGAAAGCGAAACTGCAGAAGAAACCCCTCAAAACGAGCAACCGCTAGAAAATAGTGGAAGATCCTTTTATAAAAATTCTCAGCCAGAGTATGTCACCATTCGAAGACAACGAATTTCAACTACAACCGAATCGCCGAAAGAAGAACAAGAAAGGTAACTTACACGACGATTTCTTGAAACATCAACTAACTCTCCGACCTTTCAGTTTTAATTACAAACGCTTGGGTGAAACTATTCAGGAAGACAATAGCAAAGAACAAGAGGAAGAGGAAGAAGAGAAAAAAATTAGGAATAGCTTCCGTAGTACGACCGTCGCAACCACTTATGTAACGATCAGAAGAACTCGACCAACTACGACCTCGAAAGATGACGACGAAGAAGAATCTACAGAAGGGTAAGTAAAAACTATGGAAATATTGTAAAAAGTCGTCATAATTTTATTTCAGAAAAATTCTGACACGTCCTGTTGGCCAATCAAATAATGAAAGCGATACAACTTTACCACCAGAAAATGTATCAAACAAGAAGACTAGACCACTAGATTTATCTTCTCCTACAACTTCTAAGTAAATCCTTAAGTTATAAAACCTCAACAAATTTAAAATACCTATTTGATTTCAGGTATGTAGAAATACGCAGCAGACCTACTACAACAGAACCCTCAAGCACCACCACCACACAAGATAATTCCATTTTACCTGAAGCACAAGGTACCTCAATTAACGTTAATCGATCGATTGTTAACAAATTAGACGATGAAACGAATACACAATCTCCGGAAGAGAACACAGTAGGTAAATTAAGTTTGGGTAATGATGACACTGGGAAACCCGTGGATGGCATTGAAGACCCAAGTTCCCAGAGCATCATCGATAGAGTTAAGGAATTAATAAAACCATCAACCGAACGCGTAAACACAGAGATACCACGTGAAAAGAAAAAGCCCCAACTGTACGAACCAAGGCCTTTCTCTATTAACGCGCGCACGAGGCCCACCACAACTGAATTACCTACTTCACAGCCGGAAGTTAAGGTGAGTCCCCCATCTTCCAATAGGAAAGCTTTTAGGAAAAAAGCGGATTCCCTTAATAACGCAAAATTAAACAATCAAGAAAATAACATAAACAATGTCAATAATAACATTCAAAATAGATTTAGTGAGTCTGTAAGTGCAAAAGAGGAGGAGGAGGGAGAAGAGGATGGAAGAAGTAGATTAAGAGGAAGAGGATCATCAAGGTTTAAACTTGAAAATGTTGTAACAACAACCGGAAGATCTAGACCGAGAATTCGGTTGACCACAGAAGAAAATGATAGTGATTATGACACGACGGAAAACATAAGGAAATTTAGGCCGGATATATCTGCAGAGATAGCTGATTTGTCTTCGTTAACCGCGGTGGATTTGAACGAATTTGGTAATCGAAGACGAAGGCCGACTTCAAGAAGATTATCACCCGACCGTCCATCACCTGAAACAACGACGGTAACGACGACGACAACGACTACCACAACAAAGAAACCTGAGGAGTCCTTAAAGACCAGTTCGCGCACGCTTCCTTTGGCAAGAAAATTTTTAAGCAATGCTGCGTTTGGAAAAAGCAGGAGAGTACTAAAGCCCGTTCTAAATGAATCAGCGACTGAAAATCAAAGTAATAAAATAAACTTGAAATTAAGGCCGGTGAACAATCAGAGCGATGTAAATTCGGAAGCGTCAACGAACAGTAACATAATCACAGAAAACGACACGAAATTATTGAGGTTCAGAAAGTATGGTGCAGCTTCCACAACCGTTGAAACCGTTGTTAGCAAAGAAAATCGGCCTTCTACTTTAAGGCCAATTCGGCGAATAATCAGAAGATTCCGTACTACAACGACAACAACCACAGCGAGTACAACAAATACACCAAGTAGTACTACACCACCACCACCAACAACAACAACAAAAGCTGCAGAAGAAACACAAAACGTTACCTACATAGAAGATAATTTGACTTACAATATAATAAGCAAATCTGATGCGTTGGAAGAAAACAAAAACTTAACCACCGAGTCACCTTTGAAAGATAATAATGTTAAAAACGCGACAGATGTCACAAATAATACAAACATTGAAGAGAATTTGACAGAACCAAAAGCAAGAAATTCTGTACTAGAGGTGGTCGATATAAACGTAACAGACGAAGATGACGACGAATTAAAATCGAGTGAGGAAGACGATGAAGACGAAAACATAAAACTATCCGAAAGCAACATCCGCGAAAACAGTCAGATCAGCAACTTCCCCAACGGCAACATCGTCCAGGAACTAAAACCAGGGCGAAAGTTCTTTAGACCAATTTACGGAGGCCTAAGCAAAAACGATGATGACCTTGACAGGCCGATTGTAAGGCGTCCTGTGACTGAACCGAGCATCATTATTAGAACAAGGAAGATAATCCGGAAATTAAGGCCCAGCCCAACACCCGAAGTTTCTGAAACACCCAAGATCATAAAACGCTTAAGACCAACGACACTTGCAACAGAAGAATCGTCAACACCGAAGCAGTTTAATGGGAGGCGTAGGTTTGGATATTTTAGGTCAACGACGACCTCAACAACAACAGAGAAAGGATCAAAATCAGGTAATGTCGAGTCCGAGGTGGAATCAAAGGTTGTTAAACCAGCTTTCGGAAAGCGCAAGTATGGAATAAGTAATTTGAGGAACCTAGCGGAAAAATCGAGTAACAAGAGCGAACCAACCAGTCAGTTTTCTTTAAATAAATCGATTTACAACAGGAGGAAATTCTTTACTAGCAGTAGTACAACAACGTCCACTACTACTCAGGTTATTCCTGAAGCGAGCGAGACCAGTGAATCCCCCAAAGAAACTACGACACTTGAAATTGAAGCAAGTACAAATATAGTAAATGATCCAAACGGAAAGAAACAAACTACTTCGTCTGATGAAAATAAATTACTGAGCACTACAGAACTTCCAACATCAACTAGTGACTATGAAATTGGATTGACTTCTACAGAGACTACGACGTATGAAATTGAAACAAAAGCGATAGACCTAAGTACAACAGAGAATGTACAGAATGAAGAAACAGAAAATGTACGGAATGAAGAAACCACCCAAGGCGAAGAAACTACACAAAATGAAAGCACGTCTGAAAGTACACAGGACGCCGTTTCAGTGGAAACCACACAGGACGAAGACACTTATATATCAAATAACGAAGCAACTCCAGAATATATACTGGGCGAGATTACTTCGGAAAGCATTTTGAATAAAGACAATTTTAAACAATTTATTTATGGCGGATTCAACACAAATCAAACCAATTTAAATAATTACTTAAGTGAAAAAACGATTGCCGACCCTAAGGATCGTTTGAAATACGATGGAGATCGGTATGGTTTAACCCAAAACACGACTGAGGATTTGCCTATAACAGAAAATCAAAGCGAAACTGAAGAAAACACGTTTACAACGACACAAGCGATCGACGAAAACACAGAGAAAAACGCCAGCGAGACCACCTCCACCACGCAAAGAAAAGCAACCACCGAGTCGGCGCTGAGCAGTTTATATAAAAGAAGGCGTTTTGAGTTCAGCCGAAATAAAACCGAGAATACAAACAGCATCAAATTGAAACAAAACAACTTATCTAGTAAATTTAGATTTAACACAAAAGAGAGAAGGAAAGAATTGAAGACGGAAATTACTAACTTCGAACACGTGGAAGACATCTCCGAACCAAAAATAAGTCAAACGACGGACTATAAAGACAACACTATTTATGACGAGCCAAGTACTTACGCTACAGAAGAAGGAAATACAATAACGACTTACAACACAGATGCATCAGTTACCACAACAGAGAATGAAGACGTACAAACAACTGAAGCATTTTTAAACCAAAATGATAACGAAACAGAACTAAGTACTTTAATAATCGATGCCGAAACAACAAGTGATTACAGTGTAACCTTTGATGATTTACTGCTTACGACCTCAACGAGTAGTACATTCTTAGAAGATACAAACACGGAAGAAGAAAACTCTTCCACGGATGCATCTTCTACTACAGCAGCAACTCTTACTACGGAAGCAACTTCCAAGCTAGATTCGAATGAAACTACAATAACTACCAACGAATATACGACTACGACCACCAGGAAACCAAACAGAATCTTCAGGCCGATTGCATCGAGGCCTAAATTCACATTCAGGCAAAGAACAACAGAAAATACAAGCCCCGATTCAATATCGAGTACAGCCACTACAAGCGAGAGATCTTACAAATCATCACGTCGCTACAATCAACTCGGTAATCGATTCACTTCGACTTCGACAGAAAAGTACGATCAAAATGAAGAATTAGGTTACGGCTCGGTCAAACCATTCAAACCAAGACTTCGATTTAGCACGCCCAGTGCAGATGAACAAAGCGAGGATGAAGAAGACGACGCAGATAAGCTAGTAGAGGAAGATCAAGATAAGCAAGTAGAAGAAGATAATTTTGAAGAGGAACGTCCAGAAAGGACTTATTTTGGAAGAGATAATCAAAGACCTAACGTGCAGTTTGGACGATCGTATATTCGAAAAGGCTTTAAACCTCAGAATATCGAAGAAGAAGAAGAAGAAGAACCTATTAAAGATGACGATTCCGAAGAAGAAGTTATTAATCGACCGAAAGATTCTGAAGAAGAAACCATAGCTAAAGTAATCGATCGACCGAAATACACACCTGAAGACACTGAAGGAGAAGACGATGACGAAGACGACGACGATGACGACGACGACGACGAAGAGAACGTAGCTATATTAATCAATCGTTCAAAATACACGCCTAAACAAGCCAATTATTTTACGCAGAAACCTTCAACTAGGAGAACCTTTAGGAAATTCACGAGTACAACGCCCAGTGTGCTTGCACAAAACTTAACAGACATAGATGTAGCTGCGATCAGTTTGAGAAATAAAAATTTATTTAACAAGACCAGGAAAATGAATACGCCGTTTGCAGGTGTGGCCCACACAACAGAACCAACCGTCAAAGAACAGATAAATCTGGAATTTAACGAAACAGTTATTCCTGCAAATAATGACACCGCCACCTCCTCCTCCTCACCGCCTGAAATTTTATTTACATCAAGCGAGGCCCCCACTTCAACAACCGAGTTTGCATCCTACGCCATAACTGAGCAAGCAAAAATAACTGAAGTTACTGATAAGCCCACGACTCTCCTGCACGTTTTTGCTCAAACAGAATCAACGATACAAGAAACCACAACTGTTTCCAACGAAACAGCCGAAGATAACAGGAAATTAGAAAAGTTAATAGAAGTAAATCGCTTTATCAAAGTCTCGGCTAAAGAAGATAAAGTGAACAGCGGATCTGGTATCGTAGAAAGCAAAACTACTTTAGAAACGATGCCCAAACTAGATAGGATCGGTTTAATTAACCGACTCACTGTAATCAAAGTCGTAAACGGTCTTAACGCTTCAGCACTTGATTCTTTAGAACGTAAACCAGATGCTCCAGATCACAGAAATGATAGAAAACTAGATCAGTATGAGGGTTTAAATATTCCGGTGGATTCCAATACTAAAACCCAACCGATAAATTTGATTCATATCGATAGCAAATCAGCAGTTACTAAAATCACCCCGAAACCATTCTATAAAATCGAAACCTCAACTATACCATTAGAAGGTCTCTTCCAAACGGATTCGCCCCTGAGGTATCACAACACGTACAGATCAGATTCGTTAAATGAACTATTAGAAGGTGAAAACTCGAATTATGTTAACGTTCGTATATTAGAGCAAGACCCTTCGAGGAGCAATAGAATAAGATTGGATGATAGAGCGAAATTTATTCCGGTCAGGATTTTAAAGGATGAGGAAGAAGTTACAATGAAAGCAGATGTGGTGGAAGTCACGCCGGTTAATAGTAAAGATCAAATTAAAATAGCGCCTATAGCCGTATCTTTCCAGAAAAAAATTCCTTAAAAATTAACTTGATTCGTTAGTATTCAGTATTTTGTACATACTCATCATATTCATTGTAATTTGTTAAGTATTTTATAATTTATAAATATGTGATTTCATATTGTTAGGAATGTTTGATTTAATTTGTACATATTAACGTGAAATGCACTTATTGTATGATAACACTGTATGTTTTACTGTTCTCTTTTTCCTTTCTCTTTTTTTTGTCTTTCTCGCACACGTTACAACACCCTATTGGTTCTTTGCAAGCGTGCCATAACTGTGGTTCTTTTCACTGTCTTTAATTGTAAAAAAAAAATTCTATGTATGGCCAGTGAGTCCTGTTTCCTGTTTGTAAACTATTTAAATCAAAATATATATTTGGTAATAGCAAGATTTTTCATTTTCACCGAAACTTGGTAGAGGGAATTTCTCTAGCTCTGTGAAATGTTTTTCTTTTTTATAATTTTTTGTACAGACTAAAAAAAACTAAACTAAGAAAAAATCTCAGGTGATATTAACACGACAAATAATGTTTCATTATTAATATTAAAAAAATATAGTAATATGATATTAATATAATTAAAAAAAAATTTTAACTGCTTGCGATTTTCTTGATTTTATATTAAATTTGAAATTACACATACCAAGATATAAATGGCACCAAACAAATATTAACTCATTGGAAAATAAAATACTATTATTCAATTGCTTAAAAAAAATAAAATACAAGATATAAATAACTGTTATCTGCCAAGAAGTATAAATAAGTTAGGATCTTCAGGAACACTATGGGGTGTCAAGAAATTACACTTATAGTTCTGCTGCAAGGTTTGTCAATCTATTAAATGAATTTAAAATTTCTTTAACTGGTATGTGAAGTTTCCAGATGTTTAGAGTTGGACGACGGAGGCGGTGAATCAGAAACCATCATTATTTCAGGAATGAATAGATAAGTAGTGTTTTTATATTTGTAGTATATTTGTTTGAATAATTCATATTTCAAAATTATTCAAGGAAAACTTCATGCTTATTAATTGCATAGAATCATCAAAATATCATAACTATCATTTATCATTATCCTTGATAGGTAATGAAATAATAAATTCTTTATCATCGATAATCACGAAACAAAAAAATGTACTTTTTGAAACAGAACACATTCAGCATTGGTCACAAATAAATGAATTGAAATTTTTATTATCTATATAATATAAAACAATAATATAAATAAATAAATTTGTTATTCTACTGAAAATAGTTATTCTTAGAATTAGTTTCTGCATATTTATGATCTGAATTATTGTATAGTGCCATTCATAAAATTCATGCAATCAGACAAAATTAAGTACAATCAATAATCTAATTATAGACCGTCTAGAAAGTTCCGGAATTGAAAATATTGCTTATTTATATTATATATTCTCGATAATATCGCAGTATTTTCATCAAAATCATATTTTTCAAAGAATCTAACAAAGAAAGTGACCACAAATGTTGAATGTTAAGAGTTCTAAACAGAAAAATTTAAGTAATTTTGTCAAATTTAAGAAAAGAGAAAATTGATGATGATGAAAAGAAAAACGATGTGTAAAGTTACTTCGACCAAAAAAATGTAAGAAAAAAATTAAATAATAATAACCACTTTACATGCATGAAACACAAGTCTACTCAGGATGCAATTGATTTGATTTAAGGATTCCTGAACGTTTAAATATAATTCTCAGGATTAAACAAAAATGACATAAACAAATAACAGGAATTGTTTCCCTCTGCCCTACTTGTTTCGTTCATAAATTCAAAAACTGAAGTCGCAGTGTTATTTTTCTTTTTCCGGATATTTTCTAGACGGACTGTACATTTTATAAAAATTATGAACAAGAATCTCCTTTTCTGGATTTCTTGTTGTGGTTTCAAAAATTAAGATATTGTTAATGATTCTTAAAAAACAAATAGTTTCATTCTTCACGGCATATTAAACGCATACTTTTAGAAATATTGAAATTTGTATACTACAGATTTTATAAGTGGCATTGTGTATACAGGGTGTTACCAAACTTGTTATTTATTATTGTAAATTTGTTACGTAACCATTGGTCTGACGTAAATAGCTTTCCTTTTCACGCCACGTTCCTAATTTTAATATTTTATTCTTTCTATGCGACGCGTAATATGATCATGAGGTTTTCTGACAAGAATAGCTACACAGGGTGACTGTTAATTAACCCGACAAAATGATACCACTAAAAGAAGCGATGTCTGAGAGTACGGGAAAAATGTTAAAAAAATTATTTCTACTTTAGTTTTCGAAAAATAATTAATAAAAAATTAGCCCCAAAACGACGATGCGCCCGTGGTTACAAAATAGAGGATCACATGAACGAAATAAATGCCCTCATGAAGTTTTTTATAGTTTTCTGATGCGGCGGCGTGGCGTCATGAACTTGACCTTTAAATGGAATTTAAATATCCGTGTTAAGAATTCCTAGTATTTTTCTTTCACTTCAATTTAAATTTAATATGTAATGTAAATAAATTTCATCACGACGGCACACCTCCTCATGCAACGCGTGTTGTGACGGATTTGTTAAATACTAATTACGCCAATAAATGGATTGGACGTTGCGGGCCTGTGCATTGGTCCCTGCGATCCTTAAACTTTAATTCTTGCGATTCTTTTTTTGTGGGGGTGGATGAAGCAGCTGGTATATTCCGCTCCAGCAATTACTCAGCAAGTGTTAGCAAACAAAATTCTCGATGCCGCTGCATATTTTCGAACGAGTGCGAGAAAATATAATAATCTAAATTTATAATTAATTAATATTTATAATTAATTAATTATTTATAATTATTTTTTTAACATTTTGCCCATACTCTCGGACATCGCTTCTTTTAGTGGTTCCATTTTGTCGGGTTAATTAACAGTCACCCTGTAGAAACAAAAAGTACAGAATCGAATTTAAATTGACAACAGTCGATGTTACATTTTACGCTCATTTTAGGCTTAGATCCTCAATTTGACCTAAAAATATTGATTTTCTTCATTCAAATGGAAATTGATGGAGATGTGCCTAACCAAAGGATAGACTCAAATATTTTTTGCGTGCATGACATATAACGTACAGCATAAATAAATAAATGACTCAAGCTCAGTAACACCCTATATCATAAATTGAATTTATTTTCAATGAAACCAGCAATAAAAAATCAAATAAATTGAAATAAAGAGATAAATGCACTCAAAGTTAGGTATATTGAAGTAATTAATGCTTTCCTTTTTCTACTTTTTTCCCCTTTCAAATGACGAAACACTTGTGCCTTATTTGTATATAAAAAAATTAAATATTTTATTGTAAAATGTGGTTAAAATAATATTAAGACTACGTATGGCATGTATAACTTTTCTCAAAACTGTTCACTGGTCTCGGTGCATGTTTTTAAAAAATAAAATTTGAGTATTGGGGAGATTATAATAAACAATGTTACTTTTAGCAGCATACAATCAGACCATTTAGAATACGCCCTAGTTTACGCCGAAATTTAACAACCACTACTGCTCTGCCCGTAAAAATATCTACTGTTATAAATCCTACAAAAAATAACATATACCGAAGATATAGGCCGACGGCGACGTTTGCTGTGACACCAAAAATTCCAGGTATGTAATAGTTATAAATGCTATAGTTACAAAAATTAAGACAATATACGTAAAAGACGTAAACAAAAAAATCTAAACTAAAAATAACTTGACCTTTTAAGAAAATCAAGGATAAACTATGATGGCTACCCAAGGTGAATAAATAATTAACTTAACACAATATCAACAAAGTGGATTCATAATAAATTAAATAAATTGATGTGGAGAAACAAAACTTAAAGGTTTTTTATTGACTTATTTAGAATCAGAAATTTGCGAAGAGAAAAGAAACTTAATTCCAGTTTTAAAAACCTTGAAAAGATGCAACTTTTAAACTAAAAATATTGCTAAATGCGTTGTTTAAAATTGTTAAAATCAAGATTTGAATTTATTTATATTTTGTAAAAAAACTGTAGAATAATTTAATTTTTTATAACTTGTTAATTTAAGGGCCGGTTTATTCACTTTCAATTAACTTTATCTTCTGATTTATTGTCATAGTAACAATTGTACAAATAATTGTTACCATAGGAATAAACTGAAGGTTAAAGTTACTTGAAAGTGAATAAACAAGGCCTAAAACTAAAACTCTAAACCCGTTTCATAATGGCATTTAAAGGAGACTTTAAAAAAAAAGTCACATTCATGTGTCAAACAAATGTGTTTTCACATTTGCTTTTTACATCTGAAAGTGATTTTAAATTTAAAGTCTCTTTTAAATTCGATTATGAAACTGGCCCTAACATAGTAGATTTACTTAAAAGCATGGGAAGAATTGTTCCAATCAGGTTGTGTTAAGATGATTTATTTTTTAAATTATAAGTTGACCATCAAAACTGTCTTAATATTAAAAAAATTAAGAAATTTTTACTTTTCAGCTTCCACACCTGAAACTACGAGGAGGAACATTTCAGTGAAATTTTCGACAAGACAAACGTTTCAAACTAGAACAACACAGTTACCCAAGAGAGAAAAAATTAATGCCGATCAAATTTTTCTGCCAACAAATCCACAGTTAGAAGATGAAGAATTCACTAATACAACAAACTACAATACTAGAATCGTAAGCATACCAGGTAAGTAACAAATAAATAAATAGATACATAATTAGTAACAAATCTTTAGGAATGTTTAACTTCGCAACTCATCACAAACTTATAGATTATTCAAAACAACAAATATTTAATCAATAGCTTTGTTTTCTTCTTTTTATAGTTTCCACAACGGCCAGTATAAAAGTTACGCCAACAATTTTACCTCTATCAACAAGAAAAATAATCTTAAAAACCATCAACCCCTCACCATTTACCGCTTCTATTCCAACAAGGCAAAGCTTCAGTGCCTCTGAAATCATGGAACACATCCCAGAACATAGCAAAGTTCTAATTCACAGTTCTGGAGCGATCCAGTGTTTAGACCAAGGAAATTTCCCCCACCCAGTATCATGCAAGAAATTCATATCATGTGCCAAAATGGAAACCGGCAAAGTAGTCGGCTGGGAATACACTTGCCCGAAGCAACTGAGTTTCGACCCCGTGGGAGGAATGTGCAACTGGTCAGCGGACTTAGGGTGTGGTGAAATGTGACATTTATATTTATTTAAGAAGTTATTGTGACTGAATCATTATTTCATATTGTTAAAAACTAGTGTAAATTAAAGTTTGAATATACTTATTTATTTAAAAAATCCTTCTATTGATTTAACATTACATAACTCGCTTACTTAAGTTTGAAAAACCGATTCCTACACATGTTAGCAGCACTCTATTACTATTATTTAAAGATTCCTCATCTTCATCATCATCTTTGTAATGTTCTAATTTAAAAGTAATTCCAAAAAATTCTCTCAAGTGCTGCAAAAAAGATATCGAATAATCTGTGAGTGGCCCTATCACTAATTTAGAAACATCTTTCTGTCCTAAAGCCATAAAAAGTATGGCCAGTGATTGAGAAACAGCATCTACAACACCATCCATAGAAATTTCATGACACAGTCTTTGTGCTGCGGCAATTCCGACATCTTCCGGTATACATGGATCCTGTCCTTCTGATACTACATTTGATATCTAAAAATTAATTATTATTCAGGGGGTACTATAAATAAATAATAAATACATACACATTCTGCTGAATAAACAACTCCAGTCGTTGTTTCAGCATATAAATGTATTCCGAACCCAGAGCTCTTCCCAGATTGGCTTCCTTTGCACTGATCTGTGTTTATATAAACATCAGGTATAAACTGTATTAAAACACCTTTAGCTGTTTCTACCATTCGATTTGCCAGGGCAGGGGAAACACGCAATGCATAAGCTGTGCCACGTATCCGTTTTACCATGCCTGAATCCGAATGTTGGATAGGGCGCAAGTGAGTTCTAATTGGACATTTAAATACGACCTCGCCTCCTCCCAGCGGTAACATACCTAAACAAATATTGAAATTCACCCAAATTAAGACAATCAAACGTTAATCACCTCTTTTAAGTATTTTTAAATCAATGCCCTCATCGTCTAGGACAAACTTTTTCAAAACTGGTAACATCGAATACTTAACGACATCAACAGATGGGTCTATTTGATTTGTAGTAACACCCCTCAAAGTCACATTTAAAGGCACCTTGCAAAAGAATCCTAGCATTAAGAGTGCTTCCAGATAATACCCTGAAACAATGTACAGATAAATATGACTTCATCTAGTACAGGAGTCTTCATACGTACCAATGGAGCGCTGAATGCTACAATCATGTTGAATCGTACCACCGTTTATTGAGCCGGGTTGAAAATAAACTGAAGTGCCCGTCTCGTTCAGTTCAACAAGCGTACCGTTTGTCACTTTATCTAAGAGCCGAATTAAATTAACTTCGAACTCTTGAAGTCCCGGATCATCACTTAATTGTCTGATTTCGATAATACGGACTGGCTTGCCACTTAACACGGATAGTACTAGTCTTTGCCGGAAATTATTACACCCTTTATAAACCAAACAGTTATTTCGATTTGCTATTGCCGGCATTATCACAGATCGTTAAATTATTCTATGTATATATGTATTTACACGTGCTTTCATTTGTATTTTGAAGGTTATAAACACATTTGACAAACAGTGATACCAACTGTATTATTTGGAATGTAACAAGTCGAAAGAATAGAATATTTCTTATTTATTATTGAATATTATAATTATATACATAGAGATAAAGTAATAAAAGTAAATTTAATTTGCTTCTATTGTAATGACGATGTTAAACGAAACTAAAGATTAAAGTTGTACTAGCGACATCTACTACATACAAGGAGAATTAGACTATTTTAGTAAACATGTTTAAATATTTGAAGATGTCTTTAGTCTAAATAATTTTTTCTTAATTTATAACTTAAGAATTACCAAGTTTTTAAATTAATTTGAAAAGAAAAAGTTTAGAAATTAAAACTTTAGTATACAAGTACTGTTAGTAAATTTTCCTTAAGGTTGGCAACATACATTTGTGACGTTTATCAAAAATTGGTTGGTGTGGGTTATGTTTATCTCATTTGCTAATGTTGGAAATTTTTATAGATCGCCAGTATGAAAATTTATTTATAATTATGCATTGACAGCTTAATACAATTGCGTAGTCCAATTAGAACGGAATTTTCAACCTAATTTTCGTGTCCCTACATCGATATCAAAGTCTGTGCTGGTGTCTTTATTATTTCTCCTTTGTAAACTACCAACGTTTTTATTTATTTCAATTTTAGATGTACCTGCTTCCTCTAGTGATAACACTGACATGTTTCACAAATGCAAATGGAGACCAACCCGTTTGCTCTCATCTACCGTGCTTTCACCAACCAGAGGAAGAATGCCCTCCCGCAGAGGACCAAAATCGATGCAGGGTTGTACCCCACTGTGACAAAGCAGTCATTTGCTGTGATGTGACGGAAGCAAATTTGCAAACAGAGCTAAATGCAGCAAGTAAGTTACACGCATAATAATTTAATATATTTAAACAAACAATAACAATTTAACCTTGAAAGCATTTACACTTGAAATTGCATCCTTTTTATATGATAAGCCCTTGCATATTTATTTATAAACACACTCAATGTCTGACTACAGATTTAATTTATTAGATAAGTACTGTATAAAGTGTTAAAGTAAATAATTAAATTTATTATCGAAGTTTATTTAGAAATTTATTATTTTCATAAAATCTGCTTTCACAAATATCTGTTTCAAAATTTTTGATTTAATTCATAATATTTTGATTCCTTCTTTTATTATATCTTAAAGAACATCTTTTTTAAATTTTAAATGTTTTATTAAATACTATCACAATACCGTTCTCTAAGCTATCATAGTGTCATGAGAAGAGATTCTAGGGAAAGAGACGTAACAATCAATGCCATTCCTTGTATGTAATTGTCTCTTTTTCCTCTATGACTTGAGTTAGATTACAACTGCACATTAGCAGCTTGCCAGTCATGTCAGTTTTTATTAATAATTGATATTTGTATTTACAGATGTGGGTACAACGAGGAATATCACTTACTTACATATCAGAAATGCAACGCTAAATAAGTTTAATCTCAATGAAACAATATCTAACTGGCGATATTTACGTTCGCTATCAATTACAGACGGACATATTAAAACTATCAACGGACAATTTGGGAAAAATACGGGTATATCATGCCTTAATTTATCATCGAATGGAATTACGGGCTTCAGTAATAAATCACTGACACGATTGTTTAATCTAACCATGTTGGATTTATCACACAACAATTTATCCTATGTGCCACACTTTACAAAGCAGACGAAAATCACACTTGACATATCAGGTAAATATATGCAGTTATTTTTATAATATCTTTAAAAGTATTTTTAAAAATATCTACACTAAATTGTTACATTTTTTTTAAATCTCATAAATTTGATTTCAGTTTCAAAATTTAGTTCAATATAAGATTGTAATGTATTAGGCAAAAAAACGATTTATAAATAGAATAATATTTTCCACTGCTGAACTTAATATTAAAAAAATATATTGAGATAAATGGTTATCATTTGACACACTTTCATAAATAATTTGTAAATAACAAAAAGTGTAACAGCTCTTTGTTTAATAATTCAACAACAATTCTTTATTTTGTTCTTAATGATTCGTAGAAATAATATTTTAAAATATTTATTATATAGTTGAAAAAATTCTTTGATTAGAAATAATAAGTAATTTAGAGATTTGATTTCCTTGAGCTTGATTGAGACTTATAATTTGGATATTGATTTCAAGCTTGAATCCAAATTCAAAATTAATTATAAACAAATTAATTTTAAACGTTATTATTCGTTTTTATACGTGCTTTGGTGATATTAATGTTTAAGTGTAATCCTATTGAAATGTCAAAGTGAAATTTGGAATGTGAACGTCTTGGAACATCTCGTACTTGTGATTATCCATAAGTATTAACTGTATTAATAAAAATTATTGGTTTACATATTTTTTTTATTGTTTTCTGAAAGTATTTTAATGTTGTTCAATTTTAAACATCAATTTACATTAATGTTCAAATTTTAGGAGACTACACACTGAGATAAGCTAAACACCAAAGAAAATGGAAGGGCACTAGGAAAACTTACTGCGAAAAGTGAAGCAGCAAACTTCTTAAGACTCCCAGTTTGAAACAATTGGTAATAAACAATAGCCAATTTGAAAAGACTTAATATTTTTACGTAACTCTTTTGTTGTAGATATCAGCTTGGAATGTTGAAAAAACATCCATCAAATACATCTATTATATTTTTGTGCAAATGATTTTTGTACATGAGTAATAATAAAAAAATTTGACCCTTCGACACTTTTTCTTATTTCACGATTTTTCTGAACAGAACAAAAATAAATTTAAAAAAATGCAAATAAATAATATGAAATATTTTCAAAATAATTATAGATGTTCCAGGGATTAATTATAAATTTAATTGATTTTCTAAATGACGAGTAATTTTCAATTTTTAACTATTTCATACATTAACTGATTTACACTGACTTGTTAATACGTTTTAATTCCTTAATTTTACAGATAATAACATACTCTGCATAAGTCTAATGGAAACCTTAAATAAAACTAGTCTGTTATTCAACAACAGAGACCAGACATATTGTTTAGCACCTAAAACATTTAATTGGTTTAATTCTACTGAGAGGATATCTTTGTTGCAACTGGATACAGTCCGAGAGGTAAGTTAAAAAAAAAATGTGAATTGTGGATCCCATTTAAAGGGGTTGTTTTCAGACTGAAAAAAGTTGCACCGTTAAACATTGTACCTGTGCCCAATATGGAATTGATATTATACATGGCCAAGATGTGAAATTAACTTTTGTCGTTAATTGTGCAAACAAGCAGTTGACTTCTTTACCTGTGCCATTGCCCACAAATACTATTGCACTCAACGTGTCCAATAATAACGTAAGTCTTCATTAAATAGAAATAAAATTCATCTGTAATTATTAAGCATCTGTTTTGCAATAAAAAAATAAGTAGCAATGAATTTGATTAGTAATTAATGGTGTTAATGCAGTGATAATATTTGAGTCTAACTGTAATGTGTTTGTATGAAAGTTGAAGCTATATTATTATATGAATTTAGTTTTCTGTTTCCTGTTGGATTATATTCTTAAATATATTTAATTTTGTTTCAGATATCAACTTTAGATGAAATACATGATCCCTCATATGAGAATCTGCGCGAGCTGTTTGCTGATAATAATAAAATTACAACCATCTTACCGTTTGAAGGATCAAAATTCATAAATAATTTCATTATGTTAAGCCTCAGGAATAATAAATTGAAAGCAGTAAGTACATAAAATTAGTCCACTATAATTTTGTCATTGTATAAGAAGACATAGTTAAAAACTGTTCCTTCACTTCATGAGATCCTATTTAATTATATAATAATTATAAGATTATAAATTTTAATCTTTGTCTTAGAGCAAAGACATTGTCTGTCATTAAACTAATTATTGAGATTAAATGATTAATTTTAAGTTACAAGTAAAGATCAGATAAGATAATAAGTTTCTAAAGAAAATATACTGTAGTATTTTATGCTTTATTCAAATGATCTCCATGATATTTTTTGTGTTAGACTAAAGTATATGGCATCATAAAGACACATCTTGTAAACATGTTTGTTAAATTATATTTACAAACTACTCTTCTCAATGTAGATTTTTAATTACAATTTATTGTAAATTTGAAATAATTATATTTTTGATGTCCGAAAGTACCTAAAGTAGAGTACTGTCTCAATTATAACAATACCATCAAGAAACACATTCAAAAACTTATACGTTCGTTTTTAGGTGCCAACATATTTTTTGAAAAATGTTCTGGATCGAAATGGTGTTCATACCATCAGTTTAGGAGGAAATAAACTCGAATGTGATTGCACAACAGCCAAACTATTGAAGGTAAATATTATTTTGATTTCAAAAGATATGAAACATATATAACAGATATTCCCTGAATTAAGTAATATAAATGTATAGTAGTTTTCATAAAAATAATAAAAAAAATTAAACTAAATCTGAAAAAGCCCACTTTAGTAAATTATACTTTGTTCCTAACATTTCGAGGTAAATTTTTATAATATCTCAAGTACAAGTTTGAGTAAAATCGAGAGAACTTGAAATATAATAGTAATTAGAAAAAAAAAACAGTGTATTATATTCAACAGTTGTGTGTTAAAAGATATTAAAAGTTTTCTTAACGTGGTGTTACAAAGGTAAGTAAGATATTTTTTTTAACGAGCATGAACGTTGATGATAGTGCAAGAAACGTAGAATATAGAATGTAGTGCTGCCAAATTAAATCAACACAATAGTCTCATTACTTATATAGTGACTATAAAAAGAATGTCATACTAGTTTAATAAATAAATAAAACTTTTTTGCTTATTAATATTGTAATTAAAGTAGATTCTTGTCCGATGAAGTTTCGTAATTAATTATTTTAAAACGGACACTAAAATTGGCACTAACGCTCTACGTTTCGGTACCGTTTTATAGCTTTGTCAGGAGTCAAAGTAAATAAACAAAGTTGCCAAGTGACAACAATATTGTAATAAAATGTACGTTAAAATAATAATACTCTAAACTGTCGGAATATCTTTGAACTACAAGTAATTACAAGTATATAATCAAAGAACTATAAATGAAAGTTACAAACTAAGAAATGTAATTGATTTATAAGCGTTCTAAATGTTCCTAGAAGTTTATACTTGTCCAGAACATCAGGTAATTAAACTTATTACGAGCCCTAACAATTAAATATTTAGACAGTTATTTTAAAAATATTTATTTGAAGACTGATTAATATTGCGTCAATTAATTTTTTAATTATTTATATTATGTCGACTTAACACAAATAATTTGTTTGATTCATAAAGTTTGCTGGCAACTAATTGTTTGGATGTCTATCCTTTTATGCTTTAAAAACAAGAAAATAAATCGTTATCAACACAATTTCATTGTTGATTTTGATACTAACAATAAAATGTTAGTGAAAAATATGTCCCATTGGCGATACAATAAAAAAGTATGGAGACACGGCAAACGTTGATATTCGTACCAAAAGTCCTGGAAAACCAAGCATTATAACAGAAAGTCGACGAAGAATTCTCAATAAAATTTGCAAACGGCAAAGACAGGGTCCTTTAAGAGAAATTCAGTTCCAATGGAGTGAATAAACTGGCCTAATTTGTCTAGGAAATGTTGCCAACAATGGTTACACAAATCCAGCTATGGTTTTTATAAAGTAAATATCATTTATTGCACTCAATACTCATTTAAATTCGAGAACCTAAATTTTAATACATTTTATTTTAAAAAGGCGAAATAAAAACCACTGCTTACCGAAGCACAAAAGAAAAAATGTCTTGACTGGGCAAACTCAAAGTTACATGAACCAAAGAAATGTGAAGACAAACAATTTTTAGTGTTGAATTACGATTTGATGTCTGTATTGGTGATTGTCGGAAGAGAGTGATCAGAACATAATTTGGGGGTTTCTGTAAAAACTGTTTAACGAACCGTAAAATCCACAAAGGGTTAAGCATGTTCAGCAAAGATTTAGACAAACTGGAGTTTATTGATGGTATCATAAACGCAGAAAAATATCAAGATATTTTATAAAGAAATCTCCTACAGATGGTAATGTTCGGAATAGAAAATTCATTTGTCAACAGACTTCGTGTTATACGATCAAATCTACAAAAAGAATGTTCGGGGACCACGATATTAGTGTCAGCTTGGCCCTCAAATAGTTCCGAGTGTCATCGACACCCTGCAACAAGACATGAAAACGTTCTTGCGAAAAAGTTCCCAACGAACAATTCCTGGATTAAAGGCTAAAATACAAGAAACATGGAATTCTTTCATTCCACAATATTATGCATCCTTAGAGGACTTCATGCCAGAAAGAATCCAGGCTACAATAAAAGTCAAAAGTGATGTAACACTGTATTAATTTATTAAATGTTATATTCGTCCAAACATTAAATTGTCGGCATTATTTATAGTTTTTCTTTAAAAATCTGATTTCTAACTTTATTGTTAGAATAAAATTTGTTTTGAATAAATTATTAGTTACTGTTAATCAATTTTTTTGTTTAATTTATTGACATTAAAAGTTTGAAACGATTTCAAATTAGTTAGAGAACAATTTTGTCCGAATTATTAGTTACTGTTAATCAATTTTTTTGTTTAATTTATTGACATCAAAAGTTTGAAACGATTTCAAATGAGTTAGAGAACAATTTTGTCCGAATGTTTGGTTGTTAGGGCTCGTACTTATTCCAATTAAGGTTAAAAATTTAGATCGAAAAATTTAAGAAGTTTTAAGATCTGATAAAGTGATTAAAATAATATTTACAAGTTATTCCTCAGTTTTAGTTTTAAAATCATTTAAACACTATTTTACATTTCATTACTTTTTAGATGCTAGCATCTTTTATTTTGACTTCAGTAGAAATTTACTAATAAAAATTATATACACTATAAAAAAAAAAATAGTAGACATGGGAAGTTCGATTCTTTTTGGTGAATCGATTCCGCAAAAAGATTCGTTCCTAAGGAATCGTTCAGTAATGATTCATTTATTCGCTGGTACAACACGAGTTGCGAACTCGATTTCGTAAAAACATTCGTTCGCAAGGAATCGTCGGTAATGAAAATTAATAAAGCTTGGAAAATAAGCAAAATAAAATTCATTTTTAATTTTTTCCAGAAGTCTGTATGCTACTTTATTAAATTTAGTAATTACTAACTTAATTAACAATAATTAATTTGTAATTACAAAATTCAATAAAATTTGTAGTTGGAGTAAACTATGATTTTACAAAGGTTTTAATTTTTTCAATTAATTTTTTTTTCATTTTAAAAAAAATTTTAACTTTAAGTTTATTTTTGATATTCTTTTCTTGTAATTAAATGTCCCACATTCAATGCTGCCTACTAAATTAAAGCGTCATGGCTTATTCCAATTAAAAATTCAAAAAAATGACACGACGAAAAATACCATCACACAAAAATATTCTTCAATAAACTACTAGAATCAAATGAATTTTATCACTATGTTACCTTAAGATTCGCAAAAATTTATAATTAAACGATTTTATAAATCAATTTTATTTATTTCGGACAAAGAAAATATCTCATGTAAACTTGAAGCAAATGCGCAGAAACTAAAACTCGTAGGTATTCGAAATTAAATGATTCATTCGGTTCCGAATCACGACTCGAGGACTTAAAGGAATCAAAAGAGGTTCGAATCTTTGAGATAAATCATACGATTCATTCAATACATCTCTGAATTTCGAGTCGAAGGACTCGAAGAATTAAAAGAGAATCGAATCTTTTCGGAATCGAGAATTGATTCCTTCGAGTTTTACAAAGATTCGTTCTTTTTGAACGAATCATTCGTGACGACTCACGTCTATACACTAGAGCTCTTTCAAAGTAATCATGAATTTAAAAAATCTTTAGGCACTAACCTGCATGTTCTTTGATGCAAATTCCATGAAATCTCCGTTGTTATTCTACTGCAAGATGTTTGTTTCAACAAATTTTTCTGGAACAAAATTTTTATAAGCATATTAACTATAAAAATTAAATAAAACAATAATACCTCAGAGGTATAATAAGATTCCCAAAGCACCTTCAACAAATTAGGTACAAAGTAGAGCCAGGACGAATTTCACCAATGATCTTAAATTATAATACAATTAATACCTATATCATCACCATATGTTGTAAGACAGACCTTTTATCTTTCAGTGTGGGGGCCCCCACTGTGGTAAACGACAACCATAAATGCAAGAAACATTTTCTAATTCTATCTTGGTATTTCATTTCAGTATTCTTCCAATAGCTTCAGCTGAAAGTAACAATTTAAACATAAACTACTTTTTATTTACTATTAGATTAAAAACTATATTTCCTTTTATTTATTTTCAAGAAGTTGTTAGAGTTCTGTTCCTGAGAGATTCGATTTAAAAAGCACTTACCCCTCTTTTTTGTTGAGCTGAAATAATTAGGAAGTATCTGGTTGACTTTCCAAGCAACAGCATTTTCAAAACTTGCAGAGAGCACTGAAATTTAGAAAAAATGCACCATGTTATCGTATAGCAATATTCAGTTAGAAGGTAATATTTAACTTATTTTATTTATTAGGTTTAAAAATTTACAATCTGATCTGTTTGATAGAAAGTTTTGTCTTAAAATATTCATAATTTTCAGAATTAGAAGAACCTTAAGTAAGCATAGCTGTGAAAATATACCGTGAAATCTAAAAGTAAGGAATATGTAACATGTATATAACATGTAGTTATATAGTCCCTCAATTTTGCTTTACTTATTAAAAAATATTTTGAATACAGGAATTTCTAAAAAAAAGTTGTAATAAAACGCATTTATGTTTAAAACAAATACGTTTGTGACCCATGTGACCCAATAAATGAAAACGACTGGAACACAAATGTCAACCGTAGCCATTTTGAATTCAAAGAAAGCCTACATGTGATAAAAAATATTTGCAATAAGAAGAAGCACGTCGTGTTACACTTCAAATGGAAGGTCTTGAAGAGAGAATCCGAATGTCATCTTGGAATTAAATATGGCCAAGCAATTTTTCAAAAAATCAGTCGCTTTTAAAACAAATATTGAATTTGTTCCTTTCTTTTCGTTCTCACGATGTAAAAAAAGAACAAGTTGAACCTAAGAAGGAAGATTTGAATTTTGTTGATGAAATAACATAACAATCATTATTTAGTATTAACAGAGTCAATTCAAGTATGTTTACTAATAAATGGGTGGGAAATATTGTAGATCAAAGAGCACTTCATCATAATGTTTACATAGTTCTTCTACGTCTTGATTCATAATCATTTTGGCGCTAGTATTTCACGTTTTATCAAAGTACACAAGATTTAACAGACAACAAAACCGTGAAACCTGTAAGCCAACAGTCCCCGTGTGTTTCCGTTTGCTCAATTCATTAACGCCTATCACTCGTTTGCAGAGTGACTTGAAAAAATGTCTGACTTTTGCAAAATAATTATGATAAACAGTGATTCGAATGAATTATCGTCGTTTGGTCGCCGCTTGCGTGCTGTTTATATTTGATTCCGTGTCGTAAAAATGCAAATGAACGTGCAAAGTTCAAAATTCCGATGAAACACACGTGTAATGTACTGAGGCAGACGTTCAGATGGAATCGTATGGGTTTAATGAAATAGTCTGCATCTTCCTTGTATTAATTTAGAAATCAAGTTTTATAAATAAAAATAAAGAATTGCAATTTTATCACATCACGAGATAAAACTGCAGACGTCAACTGAATGTATGTAGTTTGTTTATGCTCCAGATGCAAGATTATTTAGTGAAGCTTAAGTTATTTTTAATATTTTATCTTTGAATTGTAAATTTATATTTTCAAAAGGGGCGAGTCCCAGCTACGTCAGTAATAATATAACTTTTCAAATGTTCAAAGGTTGGGGGAAACAAATTTATTCTGTACTGTCCTGAGAGATAATTTGATAAGATTTATGAAAACTCAGCATTGTAAAGTGCAATTCACGTGTTTTGTATGTTGTACATTATTTTTGAAGCACTTGTTTTCGCTATACACGTGAAACGCTGGCGTAAGTCTCGTGCTTGCTATCTGTACGTATAAATCAGTTGAAATTATACCGTTTATCTAATTGTCCTTATTTGTTAGACGAGATGATTTTTAATATTAATCGTAGCACAGATCGTTATCGTCAGCAAATAAATTAAAGTTAGTGACAAAATGTGACGCAATTTTAAATACCCGTCCAACCTCCATCCTCCATTGATGCATGAGTGCTCGACGTGATTTTCACATTGTAGTTCACACATGGGCCCCACACTTGTTTTCTGCATACACGTGAAACATTGGCGTGAGTCTCGTGCTCCCTATCTAAATATACCGAAATTATGCGAGTTATCTAATTGTCGTTAATTATTTGTGCAACGGCATTCTTATGATACTATCTGCGAAAGATTAAAGTAGATTAAACTAATTATAAACTCACGCCTGAAGTGTACATACATACACAGCATACATCGTTAACACGTCGCAAAACTCAAAGTTAATTGTCACATCCTTAAATGACGTATTTTGTTTTGCTGTTTGAACTGATTGCGCGCATTTGTAACACCTGATATTGCAAATTTTATATTCTAAGCCTTGGGGCCGGATGTATGTACCTACTGATAATGAGGATACGAAATTGTGATTCCTTGAAACGTGCAAATTATAGATTAAATTTGATTTTTTTATTGTCACTTCAGGCTTTGAGCAAGATCAAAATTCATTGGACGATAAAAGTTACAATCATTTCAAATTTATTCTTGGAAGCAACTTGTTACTTAGAGTTTTTGGAAGTAGCGGACAAGAAGACCGTCAATAAAAAGAATAAACAAACTGCTGAGGACTCAATGTAGATCCTGAAGGAACTTCGGTTTTTATGCTTTAGCGAACTGATAAACGATTTATGTTTTTCATTTAAAACTCATTAAGGCCGGGTATTATAAATGCAAGTTAACTTTAACTATTAGTTTATTCGCATGATAAGTAACAATTGTGAACACAATTGTTGTTATATCAATAAACTAGGGGTTAAAGTTAATTTGCATTTATAATACCAGGCTTACATGTTATAATATTAACAAAAAAATATTTATATGATTTAATTCTCTTTGAAAGATAATATCATTATATTAAATATCTACTCAAAATTCAAATAGTCTTTTCTGTATATGTATTTCATTACAAAGATGTTCTACGTAAAAAAAAAAACAATCTACTAACTGCAATGTGCTGAAGATTCGTTTTCCTTCACATTTGTTAACAAATGTAATTACATAAAATTAGACAATTTTACTTGAAAAAATAAAAAAATAGCTTTCATTTTCAATTTCCATTAATTTTGGTTGGCGTAATTCTATGTTTATAACATATATATTGCAAACAACAGTAATTAGTTATGAGGAATTTCCGATAAAGTGGATTAGATTTCAGATATAGATTACAAAAGTTAATACTTCCCCATACTTCCATTAATCCTCTCATCTGGCGTTTACAACACTGCACCACTACAGTATTAAAAATGACCTAATTTATGTGCCCTGTTTGTTGTTATCAGTATTAAGTAATGCTTAATATGTTCGTAAATGAACGTAATAAAATAAATAAGTGAAAGTGAAATCATAAAATGAATCCCGACGGTATGTATAAATAATTTCTTGTAAATTTACATTAAAATTAAGTATTTGTCTTCAGATTATACTGAGACGTCATAAAATTATTGAGAATGGTATTAGAATTGTTTTTGTTACAGTTTCTTTTTGCCTTTACATGTAAGTGTATATTTGAAATGATTGAATAGAAGGAATGCAAATTCATTATGGTTAAATAATAACAAAAATATCCCCCACGGATTAGAGAAATTGAAGAAAGCTGATGGAGCACACAGTCCGATAGAAGAACAATTTATTTATGTTGGATAACTTAGACTAAAGTGAATAGTAAAATTAATGTTTTTAAGAATTTTTGAGTTTATTTGAAATGTAATCCATTGTGAAATATTGGTTGATTGAAAAGTAAATATTTTTTATGTTACATGATAAGAGTGTATTTCTTAATGGAATATTTCAAGATTTATCAATACATTGTTAAAATGTACATGCAAAGTATAAACAATAAAAAAAGTTGTAAAAATCAATTCAAAAGTCCACGTTCCTTCCTGACGAAGCTATCAGAGAAAACATCGACTTTTTAATTGAGTTTTTTTACAACTGATCTGACCATTTATAATTATGTATTATGTTAATAGTCAGTCAGTTAATAAATATTAGAAGACTTGAAAAAAATCGCAAACAGAAGAAGCTGAACTATTACAAACTTTGTAAAGTCTCAAGGCAGACTTTAAGGCGTGAAATGAAATCCTTCCACACTTTCTTTTATGTTTCATTACTTCCCAATAGTCATTCATTTATACTGTAACAGTCTCTTGATTACTTGGATTAATTATTCTTACTACAAGAATCAGCTGTTTTTACATTGTTTGGACTTAATACAATTCATAAATGCTAGTTGGTTCATTTTCTTTTAAATTTCTATTATTTTCTATCGTATATCCTTCTTTGTATTTTCCATTCCCAAATTTCTTATTTCTTTTCCTTTTTTTAATCAGAGTTCAAAATCTCGTCCACAAAATGCTACTAGTTTCATTGCAAAATAATTTTATATTTCTGTAGGTGTTACTACTGCCAACAACTATTATAGAATAATGTGTAAAAAATCTTACTCCAAATATTAATATTATTTAAAAGTTCAGTCGAATTTGGTTTAAGTGTCACAGGCATGTTCTTTATGCCAAATCGATGATTGGTGATTTTTGCATCCCACCTTTGTTTAGGCAAACAATCTATTCCACTATTAGCATAATTTAAGTAGGACATCAATTATTAGTTATACTGCTGTATACACGCTCTAAATGACTCGGCGATAACTTCGTTTAATTCTTTTAATACCTTACATCATGATGGGCGTATTTCAGCATTGTAATAAAATACTCCAAATACGTGATGGCATGTAGCTAATTTTTTTTGGCGGCCACGCAGTTTCAAAATTAGGCGGGATAGAGAATCACTTATCACATCGCAAAACTACTAAATATAAGTCCAAAGAGCTCTCTGAATGTTCCTAAACAGTGTTGAACAGATTCCAAGTATACTTTGTTCAATTGATAGTTCATTTTTTTTACTTTATTGTTTATTTAATAGTAAAATCTGTTACAGGTATGGCTACTAGAAAACCATGAACACATATTCGATTATAAAGATTTGTGGTGTGACAACATGGATCTGAGGGTAATAGATCTGAATCCTTCGAAACTTTGTCAAAGTCAGGATTGGACTGACTATATTTACTACATCATAACGGCCGAAGTGCTTCTGCTCGTGTTTCTCATCGCCAAAGTGTCTTACGACTATTGGGTCTTCAAAACTGCCGGTTATTTACCGTGGCCTGCAAGTAAAATGCCAAAACTGCCTTGCGACTGGCTGTGCGAATAATTACTACCACTCAGTGCCTTGGCTTAATATTTGCGTATGTGGTTGTGACAGAATTATAGTCTACCTGGTAAGACTGTGCCTTACCTTTGCCTTACGTTGGTTGTGCATATACTGTAGAGGATGTAGGTTATTTTTATTTGTTCATTGTTTAATGTTGTATCGAGTAATCAATTTAATATCTGGTAATATTTTCTGTTTGCAGTTTAAAAAAAATGTATAAAAGAAATTAGTAGTAAATTGATGGCTGCCCGACATCGAGACAATAAAAAATGCAAACATATTGTTTGGAAACGCGTCGAACAGTGCCTTTCATTCTTCTTTTTGAAAATGCCTCACTTCAAAATTAAATATTTGCAGCGTTTTCCATTTTATGAGGGTGACTTCTGTCTACCATTATTTCAGTGAAGTCAGTGGAAGTTCTTTTAGAATTTGACGATGTTTTTCATCGGATATAAAAAGTAGATAAAGGACAAATTTCTTGATTTCTTAAAAATAAATAAGTATAGGTAATGAATAATAAATAAAATTGAAATCATATACACATCTTTAAATCAGCTAAGTGCCGGATTATCAAATAGGAAACTTTTAAGAGCCCCGGTACGCGGCCGGAGAAAAAAACAGTTTTTTGCATTATTTCTCAGTTTTTCAAAGAAATTTAATTTTGTCCTTTGATTTCATTTTTTAGACATAATACTGAAACACCTTCTTAAAGGTGGTCTGTAATTAAATTGATGCCCATTTTATTTTGTCACAATATTTGTTACTTACAAACTGCTTATAAATTAAATTAAAATCATAGAAAGAAACAAATCTGCTTTTGGAAGTTGGGGAGGGAGAAAGGGGCTTGGAGCAATGGCGTTTTCAGAGCCTGATCCGGCACTGATTATCAACTTTAAAGAATAGTTTCCTGTTTTTTTATAATCAGTATGAAGTACAATATCGATACATATTTGTATCGTAAGTGACATTTTTTGAGAAAATGAGATTTCGGATATGTTATAAGCACTATGTGTGTAGGAGCGTTCTGTGCGAATATTATAAGTCTTCCTTTTGTTAAAAGTGCGACGTGACAGAGTTTAAATTATCGTAACACATAAGCGGTAATGTAATTCATCTGTATAAAAAGTCATTTCCTATAAAATTTAAGAAATATGCCTTATGATAGTTTGACGGAAGCGTATCGATATACGAAGCGAGATCAAATTAAACTTACTAGAGTTGTTTCATTTTTAGAAATGAGACGTTAAAGAAAAATTAAAAAAAAATAAATGGGCTTAAAATACCATTAAAGAAAACTACAAAGCTTATCAATTGCGAGATTCTAGGAACAAATAGGAAATTGTGTATTTCGTATGAAATATAGATTTATTCGATCGATCACGTTTCACATATTGATAGTTTCATTGAAACTTTAAAAACAGGTGGAAACAGGGTAGAAATGGCTATATTATAAAATAAAACGTAAACGTTCGCTGAAATACATAAGAGATTTAATTGAGTGATCAAGTTTCAATTAATTGATAAAATGAAGCAGCTATGTTTCATATATCGAATGTTTCATTGAAATTTGAAAGAAAGATTAGAGAGACTAGGCAGAAATGGCTATACATATTATAAAATAAAGAATATTAAAACGCGAGCGTTCGCTAAGTCTCACATAAGTCACTAGAGTAGCCGTGCAATTATAGGATTTAACACAAACATTTCCAAATCAAAACAAAATGTACGGTATACTTAAAGTGTCATGAAATTATATCGCCAAAAATTTCATAATAAACAAGCCAAAAACAAAAAGAAGTCAAAGGAGAGGTAAAGGTAAGAAATAGTTTGATGCAAAAATGGATGTACACTGCCGTTGTTAAAATTGTGTGGAAGTGAAGAAGGATCATTAAAAATATATCATATACTTCAGAAACAAAAAAGTAAATAATGATGATGAAGAATGAAGTGCATGGGATAATCAAATTAATCAAATATCTTTACCTCACAATTTAGTTCACTCACTTAGCGACATTTCACTGTAATTTTTCAAGTTTCTGAATAAATGAAACTGTCATTGTGATATAACGAGAAGACTTCGATAAGTGATCTTAGAAATGTTACAAATTTGTTACATAAACATTTGACGGGCCAAAAACCTACTTTAATTAAATACGATTATTTTTGCACGTCCAGTGATTTGTGAACTGTCAGCAGTTCTTATTCGTGATATAATATAGAAATGATCCTGTCAAAGTTTATTAACGTACTTATTTGACGTTTCGCTTTAGTAAAAATGAATATCACTTAACGCCAAAACGGATTTGTGAATCTGCCAACAACAATACAATATAGCTTCTTGTTGAAATAGTTTTGTAACGTTAATTTAAAAAAATATATACAATGTTAGGTCAAAAAGCGTTGGCAAGATGTCGCGCCTTAGACTTGTCACTTTTAATTTTTTTTGTTGAGTCTCGCTATATTATTCAGAAATTAGAAGCTTTAAATTGCCAATATTTTGAGTCGTCAATTGAATGAAATGAGATGCGGTAGATACAGAACAATAAAAGAAGTAGAAAAAATTAAGTATCCTAAATACAAGCGGCACGAAATTAAATCAAGAAATAAGAGGCTACTGAATAGCCTTAACACACTTGATGAGAGAAGACAGAAATATCGTAAGAGGCAAAAATGAGAATATTTAAAAAGTGATTACCCGATATTCACATATGGCGCAGAAAAATTGATAAATGAAAAAATGAGTTGCTACTTAAGAACAAATCAATTTGGAAGAGACAAGAAATGAGCAACAGTACTGGAAATGAATATTTAAGGGAAGAAAAGTATTTTGTATTCAAGTATAGCTTTAAGAAAAAGTCTTCAAGTTAACACTTTTGGGTAAACATTTTTCTTTAAAAAAAATTGTGAGATGCTTCAGAACAATGAATTGGAAATTTCTTGCTTTTTCATGGACTGTTAACTTACAAAATTGCGTTGTAATCTAAAAATAACAATTATTTTTGACAAATATTTAAATAAATCTCCCAGAATTATGCAATTAATAAAATCTTATATCATCCAATCGTCTAATATAATCGTATTTTTGAATAGTGTACCTACCATGTATTCAAAGAAATCTATGTTTATTGAAAGAACTGTAACCAGAAAATGTTATCAGTTACTTTAATTATTAATGATATTCTTATAAAATTATTAATCGTTGTCTTTATGTTGTTTTGTTATAAGTTATCCATGTCAAAAATATATTTAAACTGTCGGTGTTAAAAAATACGTATTTATATCATGTATTTTTAGCAGATATTAAAATAAATTGAATTACCGAATCTCAAGAAAGTGGTTTTATTTTATACAAGGGTCACGTCAGAAACTTGAAGAGTAAAGCGAAACTGTCAATTAGTTTGTATACGTTTCCTACTGCTTGGACGACATTAATCATACAACATAAATTTTTAGCAATTTCAAAGTCAATTAAAACTTGCATCGATGCAATAAGCAAACTTAGTAAAGATGACTTCGTCTGGACAGTCAATTTGGAACGAATCTTGGCACAGTGTAGCTTATAGCTTCCTAAACTAATGAATTTATGAACATATAAAAAAACATATCAGCAATGGTGAAACTGTATGGGCTTTGAAGGAAGTTACATACACTAACTTAATAAATGGAATTCAGCTAATTCAGCAGACTATCAGAACAAAGTAGTACGATAATTGCGTAATATTTGAACTGTCAATATTCGTGGCGTCCCTCTCTCCCATTCGCTAGATTTAACAATGCATGACTTCTTTTTTTGTAAATTTTCTATGCCTGAAAATTTGCAAAACGACCCTCGTATATACAACCTCGATTCTTGTAAGTATTAGAATTTAATAGTAGCTTTATGAAATAATACAACTTGTAGCAAGTCAGGAAAATCCGGTGTGGTGAAGGCTGTTAACATTTTCAATTATCTAAAGTAAAATTTTCCAAGAAACAAAGATGCATTAGATGTGATTCCTCCTTTTTTGCAATAAAATTCTCCGTAATCCAGAAATTTTCCGCCAAATGACAATAATATGTTAATTAAATCTTAGCAGGTGCTAAGTATATTTTTTTAAACTGTGGTTTATAACACTTCAAAACAGCTTTCACCAGATCTGACACGCAATATCGCAACAAGTTTTATTTGTTACTTGTAAGTATCATGTTTACTTACTTTTATGTTAATTAATATATTTTATTCACAATTAATTTGTCCAACAGTTGTATTTTTTATGTGTTTTTTACGTTGGTTTTGAATGACTAAAATCAAATTTTAATCACTCACAGTGCAATACAACTATCCATGACGACCGATTATGCTACTTGACAATGTTTTAAATAATGTCTTTTTAAGATTCTTTGTTGCTAAAAAATGCAACTGTTGGACAAAACGTCGTGTAATATACATTTGTGAGAATTGTCTCATTCATGCATTTCTCTCACTTATAATATAATGTATTATTTACTAAAGTCATTAAAGTGACTAAAGTTTATTATAATTTCTTCCTTTGTTGTTAGTGTCTATTAAAGCTTTCGTTTAAGTGTCCTACAACGAAAGAGCTATTATTCTTCGATGTTCTCTTCTCTTATAATATCTCTCGTATAATCAATATTAATAATAATAATAATAATTTAATAGTCAACCTATTTTTCAGGTGTAGATCCCTTTTAGCAGAGATTGTCAGAGAAGGCTCCAAAGATTGCAGTAACGTTCTTTCGAGTATTTTGCTTTTTTATAAAATGTTCGCTTTGCGTCATCTTAATTTTTTTATCAAAACCACGTCGTTGCCTCCTGGCTCCACACTTTTATAGATCAAGTTAATGTCTTATTAAACGTTCTTTATCAATACCGTCAATGCAAAACAGTATATCAAGATTCATCAAGATTTAACATACGTAAGGTCTGATAAAATTTTTGGCTACTACCATTTTTTGCAGTTGCTAGAGGTGCTTTGATATTTTTAGCACGTAAAAATTATTATGCACAATTTTAAATCGTCGCAAAAATAAATAATCAAAAATGAGCAACTGAAGTATTCACTAAAATATTTTCGAATAATTTTGCAATTAATATCAAATTTCGACTGTTTTCTCCATTACGTTCATACTTTCATTCGGTAACTGTTTATTCTTCCTTTCTTCCTGTCTTCGTTTTATTTTTAAATAGCATTTCTTTTCTCCAATTTTCATCTTTCGTTCTTTAATTTAATATCTTTTCTGATTTTCCTGTTCCGTGCTTTCATCTAACTTTCTTCTGCTCTGAAGAGCTTTCGTCCGCCTTTCTTTTTATGTGTTCATGCTCCAATTTAATCATTTCAATAAGTTCATCGTTTTCATAATGCCTCCCTTCTCCTTGAATTTCGTATATTTTCTGATTCTTTTATACTTTGATAAAGTGAGTCTTTCCTTTCTCTCTTCTTACTTTACTCCTTCATTCTTAAAGTGGCCATACTAAAGTAATCGTTTCCTTTTTTTGCGTTTACTGTGATGACTCCCATTTACTTCATCCTCTCTCATTTTTCGCCTCGTATTTTATTTTGAAAGGTTTTATGTTGGAACACCAATTTAATAATTTTCTTTCCATTATCTAAATTACTAATTTTTGTTCCACTATTCATTCATTTCACACCTTATCCACGGACATCAGTTACGTTGTATTTTTTCTCAAATATTTCTCACTCTTTTAGGCCATAAACTGTAATACTTTCAATTTTACTAATAGGGCTTTCGATGGTTGATGTAATCTGTTATATTCATATTCCATATTATCGAGTGTAACCAAATGGCTTTCTGCCTTTCCTAATTTGCGTAGTATAAACATTATTTCTAACTTATTGTTGGTAACAGTTCGTTAAGAAAATGGTCGATTATCTATCAATAATATCTGGAGCAGTAAATGTGTCTTTATCAATCATCAAAGCTTAAAATCTGATATACACCGATAGATGTATAACAAATAATCGTGATGTGTTTGTTATACTTTTCTCTAAAGTAGCGGTAATGACTTTAACAAACGTTGAAGTAATAACTACTGTGTGTGTTTTGCGCACTCGTAGAGTACATTATTAGCATATGATTTTATAATATTTTATAAGTGGCAATGTAAAGAACGCTCACATTTCTAAATTTCGCAATGTTTGAACTGTAGTTGCACAACTGTACTATTCTATAATGTTCAAAATTATTCTTTGAAATAAGTCACTGGACATTTTTTAAAGCATTGAATTGCTAATAAGTATCAAGTAATTTAAACTTAGGACCTAAACTTGAACGATAATTAATAAAAGCAATTGCAATAAAAAGTAAATATTGACTTTCTTATTTCAAGAGTAATACTCCACTGAAACAAAGTAAAAACCTTTCAGTAATTATTTATAAATGATATATGCACATAAATAATACAATAAACAAGTTTCAAAATAGGGTGGATTATGACTTACGATTGATTCTGTAAGTGTTTTTGTATTTCTTTCAAATACCTACCAACGTCAGTCTTCTTTTAATCTTTCATTTTTAAGAGCAATGTTTGAATAAAAATGAATAAAAAAAGCTGCAACCCAATTAGCAAGTGTACAACTAGCGTGTTTTCCATCACTACAATGTAAACATTATTTGTTGACTGTCTATCCAATATTTGTATATTCAGGTGTTTTTATTTTCATTCGAAATAAAAACGGTGCTAGTCTGCTTTCAAAATAATCCTGTTTAGAAGTATATTATAAAATTCCATGTTCATATATCTGGAATTAATTCAATTTCGTTCTCTTTCGCAGGTATGCGTAACATTCCATATTAATTATCCGCAATCCGTCAAACAGTAAAATATAAAGAAGTGCTAATGAAAATGGTAACTTTATTTAGCAGACGAATTGCTATGGCAACTATAATCGAGCAATTTTATACTACCTACATTGAAACCCGTGTTTACACAAAACATAAACACTGAAAAACATCCCACTTATCGCCAAATTAGAAACCAAATATATCTGCCGACCCAATAGCTTCCTTTTTAATTTTCACCTGAAGATAGATTGATTGTGCAAATTAAAGGTGTAATAATTTTTTGACGGCCTTTTTAGAATAATTTAGTTCAAGTTAAAAAAAATATTTTTTATAAGTCTAATTGTTACAATGTTAAACATTTTAATGAATTTAATTTCTATATAAAACAATGCCTACATTTTTTCGGCTGCCATTTTATCTGACAAGTATCCAACTTGTATCTCTCAAAACAATTAAGATATTCACGTGGACGATCGAATAGAACATCGATCAATTAAATGTCACTGTAGACATAGAATTGATTATTAAGAAATCATAAGAACTTTTTTAATTGCCGACAAATACAATTCGTTATTTTAATAAATGTGAAAGATTATTATCAGTAATTAAATCTATTGGCTTTAAATTGTATTTTGGATTCTATTTTGCGTCGTAATGCCGACCACTTTCATAAAGAGCAATAAATATTTAAAGTAGTTTGTGATTATTCTGGGATAATTAAGTTCTTCGTAAAGAAAGTAAAAAAAAAGATTGCAGCAATTACGTTTTTATACGTGCCCATTGCTAAAAATTTATCGAAAATATTTCCAGAGCCAATGGCCTGTAATTACCACTTATGTAGTTTTTGCAAACCGGTTTGTTCGCTTCAGAAAATAAGGCGACTCCTTTCTATAGGACACAATTTAGGAGTACAATCTTATTTCATAATTTCTTTTTAAACATACAATCTCAACTAGATTTCGTTTACGTAATTTTTGTATACACATACAGTTCTTAAGAACGATTTCTTATTTATGTGAAAACATTGGATCAGGGATTCCCAACGGGGTTTCAAAAATTTGCCTTGATGATAAACTTAAATCTGCAACAGCTAAAAAAATTACTCATCACTCTACGTTTATTTACAGTATTTAGTTGTACCACTGTCGATATACTCAAGACGACATGAACATTGTTTAGAAGAAACATTAGAAGCGAATCTAATATTTTGAATGATGCTATCAGAAAATGTAGATAATTAATTGGAGACCTACTGGAACTAAGAATTCTAAGATCCTAAATAGAATAGAATGAAAATAAATTATGGGTGCAGGAGAAGAAAGTCATATGAAGAGATAAGAGATATTTAGGTTACCTTAACTATAATATGTATAGTTAGAGTACAAAAGATAAAATGGCTAAGAAACGAGTAGGATGGATGAACGATAATAAATAAGAAAAATAGTTTCTTTGTAAGGTGAAGGTATTTAAAAGAGAAGAAAAAGGAGACAGTTAATGAGCCAAATGAATAAAACGAAGCATATGCTTTTACTTCTGTTATAAAATTTTTAAAGCTTAGCTACTTGCAAAAATTTCATTTGCACATCGTTATACAATTCCTTTTATATTTTTTTTGCTATATTACAGATAGAATTATTTAGAATTTCATTTTTCTTTTTATTTGTAGAGTTTTCATTATAGAATTTGAAGCAAAAGCATTTGCTTCGTTTTATTCATCACACCCATTAAGTTCTAAAAGTAAAAAAGAAAGTTTCCTTCAACAATTTCAAATCCAAGGATAAATCCGTTTGAAGAGTTTGCATTGAAACATCAATTATACAGGGTATCTCAGAAAATCTGTTCCTAACTTTCAGAAGTAGTGGAGGTAATTAAGTAATTTTTATTAATAAAGTTGTGGCCGGAAATGTTTTCGCGTCAAGTTAAAACGAAATAAATAAAACGAGGATTAGAAATAATATCAAAGTAAGAAGTAACTTTTCAATTACGGAAACGGAATTAGTCTTGCTTTTTATACCATTCATAATCGTCCTGCGATATTTTGAAGAAATCGAAATTTTCGTTTTCTTAATAAATTAAAATTAATTAAAATTGTAAAGCTACTAGAAATAAATATAAAAGTTACTACTTACGAGATTATATCTAGTCATTTTCTTTAGTTCGTTTTAACTTGGTGTGGAAACATTTCCGGACACAACTTCATTAGTAAAAGTTGCTTAATTAACTCATAATCAAAAGAATTTCAAAATATCGCAATATCTTCATTTCACGATCTAATAACTTTCCAAGTTTTATGCAGTTGTATAAGAAACATAACGTTTAATATAATTTAAGGAAAAAGTTTCAAAAATTAATTATTATTAAGTATTTTTAGAAACCCTTTCTTATTGAACCTGCCATAAAAATTTCTATATTTTCTCATAAAGCGTGTACAACATTTCAACTCCCTAATCCGACAAAAAAACAGCAAATTCACGCTTTTAAAAAATTTACTACAAAAAGAGATTCCGTCACAGCACCGGAATATTATAATTCATTCACGTCGCCTGCCTGTTTTTGGAGTTAATGTAAATCAGCCAATCAGAGACCTCTTAAGGTCGTCGAAATTATGAATTAAATGAGGATAATTCGAATACTTTGCATTTTGTTTGAGCCTTTATGTAGAGAAATGCCTCAAAATTTACAATAAACTGCTAATAGGCATTAAATTATATGAGAATTTGAGATTATTTAAAATAATAAGTTTTAAATAATAATTAGTCTTAATACTTATAACAACTTTACGTTCTACTTTTTAGTAAACTAGTAAATAGACTGTTATTGTTAAACTATTATTATTACCATTGAATCTTCTTGATTTATTTTCACGAGGTCGCTTTGTTTATTTTCTATTTTTCTTTGAAATGTTTACAAATTTATTATTAACATTAACTAATAAATTATTTTAACGGACACTTAAAATTGGTACTGTCGCTCTACGCTTCACTATCGATTCATAACTTCGTCAGAAGTGAAACGTAGAGGGATAGTGCGAATTTTAAGTATCCGTTAAAATAATTTATTATACAATTTTCATAACATACTATTACTATACAAAATAACTTATTATACACAGTAACTTGCCAATTAATTGAGAGATACGACAAAGATTTCAAGAACTGTTTTAGGTGAAATAGAAAGAAAACAGTTACGTTCCAAAAAAAGTACGACGATTAAAACAAAAGGAAAGGAAAGGACTCCGATGTACAGAAATAATTTTTTTTATTTTCTAAAATAATTTTTTACACAATTTACTTGTTTCTTGAGGTTATTTAAGAAGCCTAGTCCTGTTGACAAATTTTTTATTCCCAACTGAAATCTTGCAATCTGCAGGAGGTTTCTTTATAAAATATCGATATTTTTCTACGTCTATGATACATCAATAAACTCCACTTTGTTTAAACTTTTGCTGAACATATATCTCCAAATCATAACTCCTTGTGGGATTTTACGATTCGTTAAAACATTTTTTACAGAAACCCCCGAATTTTGTTCTGATCACTCTCTTCCAACAATCATCGAAACAGACATCAAATCGTAATTCATTGCTAAAAATTATTTAGCTTCACATTTCTTTGGTACATGTAACTTTAGATTTTGCCTAGTCAAAACGTGTTTTCTTTTGTGCTTCGGTAAGCAGTGGTTTTTATTTCGCCTTTTTAAGAATAAAATGTATTAAAATTTAGGTTCTCATATTTAAGTAAGCATTGAGTGCAATAAATGATATTTACTTTGTAAAAACCATAGCTCGATTTGTGTAACCAATGTTGGCAATATTCTCTAGATACAATTAGACCAGTTTCTTTATTCCATTGGGCGTGCCCCACGAATATTAATGCTTGTCATCTCTCCATACTTTTTTATTATATAGCCAATTAAATATAGTAAAGGAGACAGTGGTTGAAGAAATAATTAAAAATTAATCTCCGCCCATAATTTTTATATCCGTAGATACGTATTTCGGCAGCTAAGCTAATGGACCAATACTTATTCTGTATTATTTGATTTGCTCTTATTTGATTATAATTAGTTGTTTTTAGGTTTTATGAAGTGCTTTTTGATAGTGTGTGTACTGAAGATGACAGCTTTGCTGCCGAAATACGTATCTACGGAAATAAAAATTATTGTGGGTGGAAATCAATTTTTAATTATATCGCAAATTGTCAATTTCGTTCGATTACACATCAATGGTTTGGAGAAGAAGGCAGAAGGGTAACCACTAGAACCAGCCACCGACGAATAAGATCTTTTGGGCTCGTGTTTTACCGGCCGCACTTTTTGTTACCACTTACCACTCACCGCTGATCACAAAAGGCAACGGTTAATGTGGTGCCGAGAAAAGTTACAGTGAGACGAAGAATGGCATCAGGTGGTCTTTAGTGACGAATCACGATTTTGCTTGGATATGTGCGATGGTCGAATAAGGGTTAGGAAACGACGTGGAGAACGAAGACATCAACAGTTTTTCGTGGAACGCCATGTAAACCAAACTGTTATGGTGTGGGAGGGGGGCAATTGGGTATGGTAGTATATCACCCTTGGTGTTCGTTAGGGGTACCATGAATGCTCAACGATACGTTTCGGTTATTATAAAGCCTCATCAACTTCCGTATCTCCACACCTTACCAAACCCTGTTTTTCAGCAAGATAATCCCGACCGCATATTGCCAGGGTTACTAGGCTTGTTTTGAAGAAACTGAAGTCACTCTTCTTCCTTGGCCTCCAAGATCTCCTGACCTATCTTCTATAGAACATGTTTGAGATATTACCGCAGATGACTGGGCCAGTTACTTCGTCCTCCAAAAACTCTGGAAGAGCTCCGACACAAATACAGATGGCATAGAATCAAATATCCCAGGAGGAAATTGATAACCTCATCAATTCAATGCCATGACGTGTTAGGGAATGCATGAAGCACCACGGCGGGGCGACGCATTAATAATGATAACTTCTGTATTGTTCCTTTGTTTTGTTTCAAATGTTGATCGTTTACTTATTTTGACCACTTAAATATAATATATTAAAATCAGTTCAATTAAATGACTACTTCTTGGTGTTCTTTTACTTTTATCAGTCAATGTATTTAAACTCCTTATAAAAATGTACCTTAATAGCGTTCAACTTATGCATAGCTTTATTGGTTTTAATTGAAAAAGAAGCAAAAACGAAAATCGATTTTTGCTACTCTTCGAATTTCTTAAAACATAAGTGAAATTTGTTTACAGGTTTTATTGATTGGAATAAAAATGAGCAACTTTAACAACAACAATTTAACAAACTTCGTAACTCTTAAGATAACCGAGATCTTTGAAAAATTGACTAACAATAAGTAAATATCAAAAAGATATAAAAGACTGATAGACCAAGACTAATACTGAACATTCCATGACATTTATTGAGACCAATTCAACATTATTTTTCCTTTCAATCCAATAAAGTTTTAAAGATATAAAATTCACAGCAAGGATTTACTGTACTGGGGCACTGACGTCATATAATTCCCCATGACGCATGACGTCAAGAGAAAGCGTCGAGGATTAATTAACAAGGGAGGAGGATATTGCAAAGAGATGGTCTACTAAAAGCAGGTAAGAGCGTCAGATTTTATTTTTCAAGACAGAGGATGTTGTGTTCACGAGTCACGACGCATTTCATTCTACAAGTTTATATTTATGAGACATACCTATATTTATCTCTAATTACTGTATAACAAAGAAAATTACAAAAGATTATTTCAAAACCAGTGGAAAACGAAATTAATTACGACGGGAAATTACAGTCCTAACACAGGAATTTCCGCAATTGATGGTAATTAATATTCATCTCACACATTCTTTAACCATTTCGTTTGCTTTGATAAAACACTGCTGAGCGCTGAAGTAGAATGTTTATAGAATAATATCAATAACCGATGACTTAAATATAAATTTTATCTTTTAGATGTAATTTTCAAAAATAAAATACGACATGAAGTAATGAGCTAGCAAAAAGAAAACAAATTATAATTACGATACTGACAAACTTAAACTTGAGAGACAGGAATCCTGTATTCTCTATTTTCAGGCAAATAAAAAAATCGTTTTATTCGAGTCAAGGATTGTACATATTCGTCTTAAATATGCCATAATGTATTCTTATCATGCCACATTAGATTTTACGATGTACTGTGCGCAGTGATATCAAGGATCTTAGAAAAACTTTAGATTATCCGGTAAATAATAAAAATCAGTAAAGTACATTGCCGAGATAAGAACGTCTGTGTTCAACAGAATAATTGCACGGTTTCGCATATTAGTAGGAGTGTAAATAAAATACTCTCTGAAGAAAGGACTTCAGTCAGTGACCGTCTACCTGCGCGGTTGTAACGCGCGGAACTTCGCGACTCTCGATTAAAACGCAGACTTTCGATTGGCTTTCAAACATATTGGCGAAGTTTACTTCAATAAGTACCCAGCAGACTCACAATGGGCCATGTACAAGAGAAAACGATTTTTAAGAAAATTCGCGACAGGGTAATGTCACCAAAAGGTAAGACTTAAAAGACATTTTGATCAATTGCCGCCAATTCCTGATTGCCTTACATGTCCTAAATTCTTATCGAATTATTTCAGAACGAAAGCGTTTACTTTATCAAATGTTATGTTCCAGATATTTTAGGCCTTTACGCAACCATTAAGTATTTTCGAGTGAAATTTTCAGTATTTGTTTAGCACGTAATTCTATGTATATGAAAAAATCCCCACGTGGCATCCTGAAATATATAATTTTTGAAATCATTGAAAATTTTGGAATTTAAAAAAGAACAAATTTGGACTTGTTGTGGAAAAAAAGGAATCTCAATGGTGACCGTGAATTTTCATTATGAAGAAGTACGCAATGTATAGGATCTGCGTTTCCAAAATTTAACTCTTAATTAAAGTGGGCGTCCTTGATGCTCCTTCTTAAAAAGAGTTTCAAGACCATCCTTATTGCAGATTCAGAAAACAAAAGACAAAATAGTCGCTTATCTTTGTTGTACTGATGCTGAAAAACATTCGTCCAAACAAAGGCCGTTCATATTTATTTGTTTCTTGTACATATACAAGATTTTGTTCAATTTCTACAATAAAAATTTAGAGTAAGAAGTTTTTGATCTGTAGGTATGGTTTGGAAATAGAACATGTTCTGCTTTTCCAGATAGCTTTTAATTCAATTTAAATTTTGATACAATTTACTGCACGAATTAAATTGTTTAAGAAATTGAACCAAATCTCGTACAACAAGTAGTGTGGTATAAAAGACCCTTTAGGTTATTATCTCAAGGAGTTAAACAAAAGGAAACGAATTCAAAATTCAATTTAATTTGAAGAAAATAAAATTTTATAATTCAACTAACAATACGGAAGTATTTAATTATTATCTGTTAGTTCTGCAAAGCTATGTTTTTAAATAATACTGAAATTAATAACATTTAATATTACCATTAACTATTTTAATATTACTGTTAACTATGTATTTCAAACATTGCTCTCTGTTTAATTTTGTCTGATTATTTAACAGCAAGAATTTTGTGACTGCCTTAACTTTTGTTTATACTTTTCAATCATTTGTGTAGATACGTTTTAAAAAGTAAAAAATTGAGCAACCTATTTCTATGACTTTTTCAGTGACTTTTTAGTAGCACTCTCCCAAATAAATTTAAGATAAATCTTTTCTCATTTCACAACGAATTAATTTGCTAACAATAAGGCAAGACTTAACTTGCTAAATACGCATTTATTAACAGATAAATGAAATTAACTAAATTCAACCTATTTCATATTCATTTTTTTTGCATTTTAACTTTTAGTTTATTTTTGAAAATGGTGACCGTTCAAAATTTAAATTTATTTACAAATGTGACAGAAAGAACTTTTCTAAGTACATAGACTTTTCTAATCTCGCTTAAAAAAATTAAGCAAACCTCATTGACGTCTTTCAAAATTTTAATTTAATAGAAATTGCTTACATAAGTGTGCATGGTAAAGCAAATTTTGAAATAGATTCATATTTAAGGGCCCCCTCATAAACATTACGGATCTGAGTGAAATTCAATGTGCAAGGATCAATTCGTACAAGCATATTTACTTGCTTACGCTAAAGGTCTTTAACCACTTTGTTTCCCTTTGCGTTACGTACACACTTCAGAGAAATCCAGAATTCAAATAATTACTTCCAAAATCATTTTAATTCTGTTTAATTTTGATTCATTATTTTTTAAATCACGTTAAGTATATTTTCCGACCTACCTTGCATGACGATCCTTGATCTTTCACATTAACTTCGCATTAAATTAAGGTGTGGACGAGGTTGTGGTAGAAAAATATCGCATTGTCTTTCAGTGTCGCATTATATGTTTCATTGAAAGAGGATGACACTGTAACCATTTATGATATAATCAAAGGTGGTTCTACTATTCATAATCATAAATAAGTAACGACCAACGATACCTTAAGGATACCTTTCATTATAATATATACCAGATACTATAACAAATGACATTCATTAATTTTTAAAAAATTAAAATTATTTTGTTTAGTATTCCGAAGGCAGTCAAGCAGTTCAAAATTAATTCAGTTGAAAACAATAGATTTAAAAAAATGTATTATTATTGAACGGTAATTAATTAGTCTTGCTAATAAACTAACGAAGGTTAGTAAATGTCAAAAATGATTCTCCGATAAGTAAATATTATTTACATTAAAAAATTAAGTGCTAATAACAATGTACTGTTACCCTGCTTACAATTGTTCCATCCTTTACTAAGTTTCTATTTGTTTGATGCCTTTTCACTTATCCATTGCAGAAACTATACCAAATAAAAAAAAAGAAAGTATACATATTCCTCTGCTAAACAACATAGCTATCGAAATACGCATTTATAACTAGAAGAAAAAACAATTCGTGACTAAGAACAAACTTCCAATTTTGCCAAGAAAAAAACTATAATTTATATTTATAAATACATATTTTAATTTTATTTTTTTTAATGAAGGTAGCTTCTTGCCCGGTGAAATTGTTTGATAAATTATCTCAAACGGACACACATGACAAGCAAGTAGGAAAGGATTCAATTAATTGATTTGAATACAATTGTATTGTTTTGCTTCAAGAAGAACCTCGCTAATTAAAGCTTTAAATAGTTAATTCCCCGGAACATCTTAATTAAATGATTTCATTGAAGATAACAGCAATCGTTCGTTCGCATTAGTTCCCAACAATCGATCTATGGTCTTACAAATTATAAATTACACGTTTAATATACCTGAGTGTGATGAATTGCTTATGTTTGTTTGAGATTTATCGCATTCTGAAGTGTGAGTCAATTTTGAACCGATTCGTTTAGTCAAAGTGGTAAAGTTTTAATTAGAAGTCTTACAAGAAAATTATTCACTATTTTTTTTAGAATACGCACAAGAGCGTCTCACGTCAAACTTCACTTCCTAAAATCCCTAAGCAAATTATTTACTTGAATCAGTGGGTATTTGTTTGTTTATTTAAAGCGTACTTTCTTAAATGCTTTCTTTACTTTGTCATTGTTTACTGCAACGTGATAAGATTAGCTACACTTTTTAAATATCGTAAAGCGGACGCGTGCTTATATTTGTTAAATAAAAAAATCCTGTTTTATTTGTATTGTATTGAAGTAATATACAGCCGCGAGACAGTAAGGGCCCCCTCTTCAATAACTAAAACTAAATTTAGTATGTATATATAGATTGAATTTATTTGTGAATAGCTAGCATTTACAACAGTGACTAATTAAAATAATTAAAAACAAATTTATAAAAATGAGAAAGAGATTCTTTGTCCTAGAGATTAAATTGATAACAAGTCTGTGAGAATCGTCTGGTGCAAAGTTTCTATTTTTGTAAAAAATTAAATTGATGGTCTTTTATCGTTGTTTTTAATTCCTCATTTATCAACAGTGACCATGAAAATGTCAAGAGTGTTAGCTTAGTATTATAGTTCATACTTAATTGGACCAAATCGGTTATTTAAAATGAACAAAAAACGTAAAGACTATATTCGTTTGACGGGAAAAACGTGCACCAAATTTGATAGTGATAGTTTTAGTAGTTTAGAAGGTATGTGATTTAAAATATGAAAAAAATGATAAGAAGCCCGAAACATTATGTAATCATTAACTGTTTCATATATGTATGAAGTAATAACGTTATAAGAAATTAAAAGAAATCATAAAAATGTGCAGATGTGGAAAAACCTGTACAAAATGATTCAGGAGATGAAAGTTGTTCTTCTAGATACTTATTAAGCAGTACGGCTAGTGTTGAATTATATCAAGTAGTTCAAAAAATTGCATTGCATATTAAAAGTGCATTCACTTACTACCAGTAATAAGTCGGGGATTTTCTTCAATATTAAACTACAACACCTTATACATAGAAGTAATAGACAATCAGTATGAATATTTAATATCTAATTAACGTCATTTTAATTTAATACTTGGTTATCAGCGTTTCTAGTACAGATTATATTCATATTTTATTGACCTCTAATTACAACGACACATACTTGATCACAATGACATTAAACCAGATAAGTGAAATGCTTTAAAATACATAGTACGACTTTTTTGAATATTGAATGCCATCGTTAGATATTTTGAAATCCAATGTTCAAATTACATAAATCATTATTATCTGAACATACTTTTTCTCTTGTTTTTACTTTTGGTGGAGCTGCAAATTTTAACTATGAAACGTAAGTAAGAGAACATTTTAAAATACGTTTAGCTTTTTTCCACGTTGATACTTTAATGCCAAAGTATCCAAAATATTGCTTACGTACTTGTACTTCTCGTAACGAGAAATAAAATTAAATAAAGGAAAACAATGCAGTAGAAAAATTTGCAAATGACCATGACAAATATTGCGAGTTGCAATGGAGACAACCTTCTGATGTCAACCTACCTATAATTTATTAATATATATTTTCTAGACGAACCATATATTACGTAAATGTGGGATTTTATATTCTAGTTAAACATTGTGTACAGGGACATCCAGCTATAACACGTTCATAATCGTAACCAAGTAACTAGAAACTACAATATTTAAATTTATTTAATTAAAAAAAAAAGGTTTCAGATTTTAATCTTTAAGGACATCCCACTAGATTTTTTAATTGAACGATCGTATATCATTTTTAAATTTGGAAACATAAAGAGCAGCTATTTTTAAGCCCATACATTTAAGATTATGTCTGCAATAAGATTCAGCTTTTTTCTCAAGTATGTATAGATATACTTTTGACAAGTCATCTTTAATGCCTACATTAATATTTTGATAATATTATAATTAAATATTAATAATTAAAAAAATATAAGTATATTTAAATTTCAGGTAAAATTTATCAGTCGTTGTTATTTATACACCGTGATCAACAAGGATTGAAGGTTTGCACTTGAAATATTTCCGAAATATTAATACTTCATTCTTCTAGAGCAATGGTCGCCAACCTTTTCAATGTGTTGAGCTACTTTGATAATTTTGGAATAAACAGTAAGCTATCTAGTCCTAAGCGACTTAAGCACACCTACATGAATGAATGCATAGTTTTATTCGACATTATTTATTTTACATACATACTAATAATAAACTAAAACTAAACAGAATAAATCTATACCTACCAATCGTAGGTGTTTGAAAAATATACAAGATTTTTATGCAGTCACAATGGCATGTTACATGCGATTTAATAAAAGTGAATAAAAATAAAAAGTGTAATGCACTATTTTAAACAAAAACATGTGCTGATATAAAATTCATGTTCAATGAGAAGGCTAACACTCAGACTCATCGATAAATCTTTTAATGTTTGCAGTATAATTTCATACACCCATTCGAATACAAGTATCCAAATGTTCATCTGTAAATCAATTGCGGTATTTATTCTTAATAAATTTCATATTGGAGAAAGCAGATTCACACAAGCAGATTGAACTAAATAACGCTTTTACTTTCAACGCAACACGACATAGAACTGAATATTTTTCTTTACTTATTATAGACTAGATAAATGTTGTACCTGAGACTAATGGTTTTAAGGCTAAATAATTTTGAAACACAATCACTTCCATTTCTGTTGAGCAGTATTTCTGTTGCAGAGATGTCTCGCCAAAGTTCTGCATAACACAAGTTACAAACTGTCGCATATCAATTTCCATGAAAGGTGAAACAACAAATTGCGCCACTAAAGCCATTTCATTGAAATCTTTAAAACGATTTTTGAAATTTTCTTTCAACTTAGAAACTATTTCTACATGATATATTTACTGTCATAGGGTTCCAATGGATTTTTTGAGATATTTTTTCTGAAAAAATAGGAAAATGCCTGGTATCGCGGTTGATTAGGTTGTTCCCAAAACTCAAGCTTTTTGATAAATGCTTTTATATCAGAAATCATTTCCGCTAGTTTTTTGTCCCTCCCCTGAAGCTGTAAGTTAAATTCATTTAATGTTTCGGTAATGTCCACAAGAAAACCAAAATCTCTAAGCCAGATTGAATTTTCCAGTTCAGGAATCGGTTCATCGCGTTGTTTGAAAAATTGAACTATGGCAGGTAGAACATCATTGAAACGTTTCACCCCTCGTCCTCTACTTAACCATCGGACTTTAGAGTGAAGAAGTAGCTCCTCGTACTGACAGTCAATTTCATCGGCCAAGGTTTTGAACAATCTTTGTAACGCTTGAGCTCTAATCTTGTTCAATCTTGTTGTTGTTTACAACTAGTTTCATAACGTTATTTAGTTTTAGAAAGTTTCCACCTAAGGCTTGCTGATGGATAATGCAGTGGTGACAGAGAAATTGTTGAAAACTTTCATCTTTACGACATAATGCCACCAGACCCTTATCACAACCCACTATAGCTGGAACGCCATCGGTAATCAAGCCTACTATTTTTGATGAGGGAATTTTCTCAGATGAAATAATATTTTTGAAATGAGGAAATAACTCCCGACCAATAGTATGTTCTTTCATTGGAATAAACTTCAAAAAATCTTCTTTTATCGTAAAATCACTAAAAATCATCCTTACAAACACGGCCATCTGGGAACTGTCAATCACATCTGTTGATTCATCCAGTTTCAGTGAAAAATAAACACAGTTATCTAAATCAGTTCTTAACTGTACAAAAATATCATTGCTCATAAGTTCTAGTCGCCTCATTACTGTATTAGCAGAAAGTTGCATAGATTTTAAAGCTGAAACTCGTCTGGTCTTTATTTCTAAAGTTGGCAAATAATGAATCTGCAGCTTCTAAAAATGCCTGTTTTATCATTTCCCCGTCTTCATAAGGTTTCTTCTTTTATCCAATTACCTGGGACACATGGTATATGCTTCAGTTGCAGCTTTATTTTTGTCGATTGTTTTTATGTTGTGCAATTAATTGGTTTTTTAATTGTTTCAATTTTTCCTTTCTGGTGGCAGAATGTAATGAAAATGATTTTTCAAAATTCGAATGTACAGTTTTATGATGCCTCTCAATATTCCCTTTTTTGGCAATAGAGACAGAAGTATTACACAACAAACATATATTTTTGCCTTTAACTTCTGTGAAGAAATATTGTTCTTCCCATTCTGAATAGAAATGATGATGTTCGGTTTTAAACTGAGTGCAATGTCGCCACTCAATGTGTATTTATCCCATTCAAAGCAAACCAGATCGTTCTCGAATACTAGAGCGCTGCGGTTGTAGCCGATTCCAGCATGGTGACGTTGTCGGGAGATCGCTCACCGCAGTGTTGCCACTGTTTTTATTATGATAATTTGCGAAATTTACGGAGGCTTCCATGATTTTTAACTGCTTGTATTTTAAAATATAAAATAAGTATGTTGTGAGCTACCAGAATTGCTTTGCGAGCTACTGTCTATAAGAATAATTTCCACAACGCCGCCCCGTACGGACTAAAAAATCATTATAGAGCGGCACATTCAATCATTGTTAATCGCAGTATTCTTTTGATAAACGAGGAAAACACTTTGCAATTTATTTTCTTAACAACACACTATTTATGAATTTACACGTTTGCTTGATTTTTAATTGTCAAAAGTTTTTATTTTTTAAGACAACTATTCTACATTTATTTTTCATAGTAGGCATGAAGCAAAATGAAAGGCATTTGATTCGGTAATTTTTCATTATCTCATGATATAAAAATATCAAAAAAAGACAATAATAATTAACGCAATTACGGCGATCTTCTGAAAGAATATTTTTAATAAAAGCACTATAAAAAATACAAAGTAAATAGTGTTAATAAGAAAATTCTATAATTTTATTCTCAAATGTACTGACACGTAGTAATTAAATACGAATAAAATATGATTCAACATGATAAACCATCTCGATCACTTGAACTTTACAAAGTAGATATTAATTGCACCTTAATTGAAACCAAGAATTTGTCGGGGATACACCATCGTGAGTTTATTTTTGACTTTTTAGATAAAATGTTTCACCTAGTTTATTAATGTATTTGTTGCAAGTTATTAAGATCGGACCTAAACTAATTTTCACAATTTTAAAATCTTTGTACAGACAATACAAAGGAGAAAATTAATTAAGTACAAAATATTTTCTTGAGAAATCAACATCAAAGTTTTTTATTTCTAAGTATCCTTAAATTCTTTCTCACTGTTATTAGTGAAAAAAAAAATTCTAGGACATTTTTATATTTAGTTATACTGACTTATTAGAAGCATTTAATTATATTTTTTGTGACGCCAATTGTTCTGTTAATTACTGGAATCGTTATTCGCATTGCATACTGGTCATACAAATGCACATTAATATCGTTTCGTTCCACTAACAATAAGTATTTTTAACTATTAACTCATTCATAACCGTCAGAGACATGACAGAAATGACAATATGTTCACAGAACTTTGTCGACTTTTTAACTGAAATTTAAAAATACTCATCAAGCTTCTCGAATACACATATTATGCACAGAGAGTAATAAATCAATGGATTGGAAAAATCTTAACTCGTGGAGTTTGCATTATTTATATATATTTTATAATTATTTACCAATTTTTTATTTACTTTTATTTTTCGTCTATTTTTCTTCTTTTATATTCTTAAAAACCTTGATAAATAAATCGTGAATCTGTACAAAATATTAGCCAAGGCGCAGATACTGCGTATAACAAATTATATTAATGATAAAATAATTACATCTTGACGCATACAGCGTTGGCGTTTTTTGTTTAAGTTGACAGGAAATTTAATGATTAGTAGTACTTACTTCTTTCTGACTTATCACGACTACACACTTCTTTAAAGAGGTATACTCGAAACATAAATTGAAGTTTAATCGGTGCTTCTTCATGTGGTAACTCAAGACTTCTAGATAATTATTAAATATTGAATAATATAATTCATAATAGAAACAAAAAAAATATGTTTTACGTTGGTTGTGAAAATGAAAAAGAAAAGAAATTTTCTGAGTCACTGAAACAATTCAGAGTCGTACCTTATCTATGCATATTTCTTGGGCTCGTTAAAAATGCGATGACTGTTTAAAAAGCGTACTTATTTATAGCACTCCGCGATTATTATAACAAAAAGCGTTAAAGAAAGTTGAATTTCCGGAAGTTTCAAACTTCAAGTGCGGGTAATTGACCTTTATGCATAAAGCATACTTCTAATCATCGATTTATTTCCGTCCAATAATTAATCTCAATTTTAAAAAATCGCATTGCTCGTTATTTGAAAAAAAAAAGTGTGCTGCAAAAAGGGATTCAAATGGTTTATTTTTATAATGCTCTACAGAGAATGTAGAATCTCATTATTTATAAAAATAAAAAGGTACTATCTTTGATAATTTTTTGAATGTTTTTACTCTTTCGAGAGCATTCTCGAAAGATGAAATCTTCATAAAAGCTTTGAATGTTTTCAAAATTAATATGAAAAATCAGATTACATAAAAAAATAAATGTTGCACAGTATGAACACAGACAGCGATTAGGCAAAAATGCTTTCTAATTGTTTTTAAATTTTAATTGTGAATTTTGTAATACTGCTCAGAAAACAATTATAAAAATTTCTTTGTATCGCCATCAATTGAACTTTCCTATATTTAGTTCGATTGTAATCAGAATGTGAAGTGCTTACAATTAGATAAAATGATTATCGCATTGCTAAAGCATTTTAATAACGTCTGGCAATAACGTTCAAAGAAATCTTTCTTTTTATTTCAAGTAGTTCGATTAAAAGCATATCAGAGAACACAAATATAAATTCGTGTAATTATAAGAGTCTAAATAAGTTATTTCCTTCACCTCATGCGATATCACAAAGTAATAGTTTTAATAATAACGTAAAACAATACATAATTTTCTTATTCAGATTTTGACTTAAAATAAAATTTCTTTACGCGTAATTAAAAGATAAACTGGAGGGGTTTAGGGCCAATTTCTCATTTAATTGTTGTTATATAGGAGTCTAACTTTTAAATGTGTAGGTATAATTGCCTAACTAACTAGCAGATACGATATCTTCAATTGCAGGTAGCAGTTTTTAAATGACAAATAGAAATCAGGCAACCATACTTCTTGTCAGTTAGGCAACCATACTCACACATTTGAACCCCTATTAAAATTAAATTGGAAATCAGCCCCAAATCCCCATAGTCTATCTACTATTTTTCTTATAATTCATCTCCATTTACACTTATTTCAAAATCGTACATCTACATTTCATTTAGTAAGCACGTTTTTCGTAAATTTCATTTTATTTCAAAGATAAAATTTCAAACCGCAAAATTCTAGTTTTACACGGAAATAAGTTTTTAAATCAAATAGCTAAACATATTAAGAAATAATTAATTTATTTAATTATTTCAAAATGCAAAACACAGTAAAAAAAAAACATTTTAATTTTTTAAAATCTGTTTATATAAGTACAAACACCTAGTGGTATGTAAGTATTTCATTCATTATAGTATTTTGAAGACAATGACTTTAAAATTAGGACTTTTTTAAATAAACTAATTAAGTTAGCAAAGTTAGTACGAGTTAATACATTAATATACTTTTTTTATAAAGAAAAAAAGACATCGTTAACTGAATTACATTGATAACATTTACATTAATCTAATTTTAAAGTAGATAGAGAATTTGAAGAAAGTATTCATAAACAAATAAAATTAATTTTAATCGTATAAATAAACAATCTTAAGAACGAATCCTTTGAAATATCCCACGCTTGATTAATTGACTGCTTCTATTAATCGATAATTGCTGTGGGCGTTTTTATATCACTGATTTTATTTTTATTCTGACAAGGAATATTGAACCTATCTTATACAGAGTGTTACAATAAATTTATTTATAATTAAGAGCGAAAAGCATTATGAATGTAGAGAACAGGTAATTTTTATTTGCAAAAAATTAATATTAGTATTTTCAATAATTCATAATTGAAACTTAAATTATTTATTATTTCGAGTTGGTGGATAAATTTGTACTGAGACATGCTTTCCCTTTCTTTAGCGCAATAGAAAAACAAGAAAATAAAAAGATTTTTGTGAAAGTTTTGACCTCAAACGCCCATATGATTATCTAACAATAAAAATTATCGAGTAAATTAGAAAACAGATCGTAGCCTTGTAAACAATTTACTAAATTTAACTTGATAAAAGAAACTGAAAAAATTATTATCCCATTCATTCATTTTTGCAAATTCTAAGTATTAATTTCTATGTTTTTATATTTAGAAATTGTATGTCTATTAAATGCTAAAATTCTTATATTGTTTGGTAATTATAAAGACACTCATTTGATTCTTTCATAATAATTTCAAATTCGTAATTTAACCACACGTCTTGAGCAGACTACTAATCAAGGAATCTGCCTTGAATTATACAACACGCTTTATGTTAGCCTGTAAACCACATTGGGAATTACCTTTAGTCACCTTTCGCAATGTAGGTACAGTTGTAAATAAACATGGATTTTATTTGCAACCTGTTTAGCAATAAAGCGAAACTCGCCGTCTCTTTTTAATACCTGTTTTTCTGTTGTTGATCAGAGCTTATATATTTGGCGTAGGTGTTTTGACAAATTTAGAATTACACAACAGAAAGTCGTGACCATTAACGAACAATTTCTGAGAATCCTGAAGAATTTTATAATAATAAATTAGTTTGGTCTTTAGATTCATAAATATTCTATGTTGTTGAAATTAATTCTTTGCGTTCTATTTTATTTCTTCTGCGTCCTTAGGATCCAAAGGATCTTCATTTCTAACTGTTTCAGATTAAGCAATTAGATATCTTTATACCTATATGCAATGGCATTGAAATTATTCTCAACATGTAGTAGAATATTGCATTTCACAATATCAATAACGTAATTAAGGTGAACGACTAGAATCAAATAGAAATCAAAAATATTTTTTTTAATGATATTGCCAACAGGCAATATTCTAAGCAACTTTTTGTATATTTTCTTCACAAATTTGATTATTTGCTCAGAAAACATATTATTTAATAAAAGCGTCATAAAGTTGAAACGATTCGCCTAGTTTACATAAAATCACATAAAGTTATTAAAACATAAACGTGTTTAACATACCAAAATAAACACTTTTACTATAAAGTAGTAAATAAAAATGGAGAAGTGCAAGATTTGAATATGAAACAAGTTTTATTTTAATACTACTTGGTTTAAGGTGTGCCCATTTTTGCTTCGGGGAATTAGAGTTATAATCTGCGCATTATATTCTGCAAGAAATTTTAAAACATCTGCTTTCAGTAGTTGCGTGATATTTTAAAAAATCGTATTCCCAGGATAACTGTTATTTAATCAAGTTAAAATAATCTGTACGCTTCTGTATGAAATTAATAAATTATGGTGTTTTCATCATAGAAATCAAAATTAGAGGGAACGTTCTCCACTAATTTTTCTAAACTAAAATAAAGACAAACAAATAAAACAAATAATAAATTTTGCTTCGACTTAAACAGTTCAACTACACTACACTGTGATCAATAATGATTTACAATAATTTTTTATTGTCCGCATGGCGTTGTGTAGAAATATTATTGATATCCTTATCCTTATTATTGATATCTGATAGTAAATAGCTGCTGCTGAATGAAATACTGATAATATTTTGAAAATATTTCAGATACAATCATTGTTGATCAGAGTGTAGAAAACCCACAGTGGCATTTTTTAAATTTATTCAAATTACAATCACCCTAAACTTTTTTTTATATAGATATGCTAAAGCTAGAAAGTAAACACATTTTATTTATGGCAAGGAACGTGTTATTATTTACATACGTTTATTTTTATTGACACAAGCAATTATCATATCAACTCCTCCAATTAGTTACAAATATATTTAAGAGTAAATTACTATTTCCTTTTATTTATTAACAACTTTTTTTAATACTACCTTCCTCTTTGTACCGAGTGATTTTTTAAATATTTTATCAACTCTTACATGGAATTTGGACGGCATGTCTTAGCTTTACTATAAAATAGCATCAAGGAGTGCAATGACAAACATACTTTTCATTTAAGCTAGATTTCATGGCAAGACTTGATGAAAATTGTTAAAAATCACCCGGTACAAGTCAAGTAAACTATTTTAAGCATTTAAGTAACAGATTATCGTCCAAAAAAGAAATTAATGAAATAAAAGAATCACTTTTTTAATGTAAATTATTTAAAAAAATGAATCGTTTTAAGATTTTTAAATAAGATGTATTCACTGTAAGTTGTAAGTTTTCAAAAATCTGTTCATTAACACTTGCATTGTTAATTCGTTTAATAGTGGAAAAGTTTTGTGTTTACGAATAACTTTATTCAGGTTACTTCTCGGTGCCATTCGCACATACCAACATATCGACCTATTTTTATATTCGTAAGGTCATTTCATTTACCGTAAATGACAAAGTGACTAATTATTTCATTTAACACGTACGCCGATTTACTGTAGCTTCCTGTACATCCTGTTCCCATTAAAAAAAAAGGAAACAACTGCGCACCTACTTATATGATGTGAATGTAACGATCAACTTTCTTTTCGATTTTCAAAAAAGAAAATCTCGATGCGATTCAATGGGTTATGTGGATAGAAATCACTAGAAATTGAAGGCCCCCTGGCATAATCAGTGCCATTGTTAACATGCAACTGGCGTAACGTATGATTCATTCTGTGAATATGTAAACAATTAAATAAATGAAAAGTATAAAAATAACTCTAAGTATCAAAAATTTTTATTTTAACACATTTTAAATGATTTAAAAAAATATTCTGAAACTTTCACAAAAATACAAACGCAAATCAAAGCTAATGAATTAACAGATGAAACTAATACTAATTCATCTAGTTTCTTGACCATGACATATTTTGTAACAATTTCGTCAACGAACAGCCTAGAAAATATCACAAATCTCTATGTTTTGCTGTCACGTGGCAGCTTCGTCAGAAATAAAAAATAAATAAAGATTGTTAAGACAAATTAAAAAGGCACGATTTTCAATGCAGAATCTGGTGATATGAATACCTGTGGGAGGTTGTACGAGGGTGGTTTTTATATTCCCGGACTAGGCATGAAAAAAAGAGATTAGAACACCAACAGAAATTTGATTTTTCAATAAGGCCCCTTGTTTTCGAATACAAATACTACATCGTTTCAATAACACCTTTAATCCATTATAAAAATATTCATTTGGTTTGACCGCAAAATGCCTTTCAACAGCCGCTATAAGTTCGTCATTGTCCCTAAATTTTGTTCTCCTTAGTGTTTTTTTTGAGATTTGGAAACAAAAAATAGTCACAAGGGGCTAGATCCGAACTATAAGGCGGATAGTCAATTTCTACGAATCCACACTCAGCAACCGCAGCTTTTGAATGTCTTTAATTGAGGGGTGTTTTCCGCGCCTTTTCACTTTAATAGAATCTCTGAGCCGATGCATTAAACTTGCATAATACTCTCCTGTTACCGCACTACCTTTATTCAGGTAATCAATTATTAAAATTCCTTGGCAAGTTTGTTCATTTTGTTATGTGACAACACAAACTGATATATAATAGAACTAATACTACTGCAATTGTTTTGTAAATTGTCAAACATGTTACCAAGGCATTTGTGATTAAAAAACAATATAATGAAAAATTACATTAAAATTGAAAACTGCCTAGTTCGGGAATATAAAAACGACACCTTGTAATACACCATGTATATATTTTATTAATTTTTTTAAGTTTTTATAAAACTAAATCAAAATTTATTTTTCACTTCTGACGAAACAGTCAAACGATAACGAAATGTTAAGATTTTGGTAATTTTTTAAGCTATTCGTTGACTTAACTGTTGTTTTCACTTAATTGTTATTTTGGAATTTAAAATTAAATGAAATTCTGTTTTTTTTTTTAATTTGTCCAAACTATTGTTAACACTAAACAGTTAATTTCGTAGCAATTTAAATTACGTTTTAAAAAAGTAATAATAAATGAGAAATTCCAAGAGAAACTCCAATGCATATTGTAAGGGAAATACAAAGATGTAGTAATTTAATTAAAATTGAAATGTTAGATATTTGATTATCGCATTTCTAATTAAATTACCACATTTTTAAATAATTATAAAATATCATAGATATTACGCATTTTTTAATTAGTTATGTCTCAGTAAGGGCTTAAGCTAAGAAAATAGTTTTCAACTAAAGGCAAACGACGATTCATGAACACATTTGCATGTGCTAATAGGAATCAAGGAAGAGACACCTTAAATGTATTGGCAAACAGTGTCTAAATTTTTCTTTCATGGTTCCATTTACAATTCCAATTGTATTCGAATTATAAATATAATAATATGTAAAACAAAGATTATTGACCTACAATGTTAAGGCTGATAAAGAACTTAAAACACAACATATTTTTCCCCATATAAATTTTTCTTCTCTATTCGATTTATAACAGCACAATCTGTGATGTTGTGATTAGATATCGGGACGAGCTAATTTAAGTGGCCGAAATATAAAAGTACCTGATTACAGCTCCAAAAGTTCTAAATTCTCCAAAATTTATACATTCTTATCTAATAGTGTAGTTGATAAGCACATACTGGACAATTGTAGAAATTGAAATAAAATTTGCTGAATTAAATGTTAACTTACAGTGAACAATTAAAAGAGAACGAAAAGCCCAATTTGACCTTATTTCTATTACCCATTATCCGACACTCGTGTCAGACGTGGTAATATATTTTTTTTATGTTCGTTTATAAAAGGTCCTGCTCTTCGGTTCTCGGGTTCTCTGTCGTGAAGTAGACTTTACTTCTGAAGAAGATCATAACAAGATGATAGAAACGTCAAGTTCTGCAAACTTTCTACACAGCAGAGGACCCAAGAACCAAAGAGCAGCGAAATGTGAATATAATTAAAAACGAGTGTAATTTTGAAACAAATCAATAATTGCTTCATTTGCAACTGACAATCGCAACAAAAGAGAAAATCAGTCATGAAATAAAAGAAGAGTGTGCATGAGTATTCTTTTTATTTTAAAACTTTATACACTCAAACGTGAAGTGTTTTCACCCATCACTCTCGCAACTCGTGTTTGCTGTTTTAATAAATATACCTGCACATGTTATCTTTTTATTACCGAAGGGAGTAACAATCTCTCGGTATGTATAAGTAATTTTAAGAACGAGGTTTAAATACCACTTGGCTTTTATGATTAAAGTAGGCTTAAATTCATTTTGAAAGATTCCACCCTCATCTTCACCAACTTTTTTTTGCATTAGATACCTTATTAAAAAAATATTATATTGCAAATTTATACAAAAAGAAAATATAAAAATATCAAATTAGAAGAAGGAATTAATCATAATCAAATACATGCATTCGTTTAAATCTTAAATACCCTTACGCCTTTTTGTGAATGAATTATTAAATAATCAGGGAAGAACTATTTTGGATTAATGCTGCAGTTTATAATACAACATTATCTGTGTGTTTGTGTCGGTATTTCTTATCTAAAGTGTTTGTTTTAAAAAAAAAGATGGCGCCACAAACTGGATTAGATACTTGGTATAATTTCCTTTTTTCTTGACTATCGAAACATTAATCTCTTTTGATTTAAAACTTTGTCAATCGTAATGATTTCATTACACTAATTTCAACTAGTGGATGTGTAGTCCACGTCTGCCATTATTTTCTGGTTGTTACCATTATAACATTACGTTACCATTAACACTATTGTGAAAGGCAATACATCGTATCAAGTTAGCAAAAAATATAGGGCGCCATATGCCTTAGGCCACAGACTACTCTAAAGTGTTGTGTTGTCTGCCTGTACTTAGGTGTATAATAACCTTGAAATAATCGTACTAGTCGTTGAAATGAGTACACCGACTGCCTGGAAGATATACAACTTTTTATACACATCAATATTTTGTTGGAGCCTTAAGGCGCTCTCAGCAACCGGTTTTTATGAATTTAATTTTGGGAAAGTGGTGGAACCATGGTAACACGAAAAGTTTGCCACATCTGTTCCCTGGCATGTTAGACAAAGTCAAGTGAATTTGAATGCCCAATAAAGTAACCCGATAAAAAATGTTTTCCCTTAAAGTTTCAAAGCGGCTGTTAGATTTTCCCGTCCATTTAATTTGATATGCAAACGTAAGTACCTTGCACATTATTGTTGCAACGCAAATAGCATGATGTTTTCGTATATTTAATTGCTCCCATTGGCGTTCCAATATTTTCAGAACAGCCAATATTTAAAGTGCGGCAGTATCAAGTGCGTACCTGCTGTAACTAGTTAATTATTTTATAAGTTAAGAACCTGAAACTTATGGTAGTTGGTACTTATTTTTAGCTAGTTTTTTTTTTTCAAACGCGTCTTATCATTTTTCGAAAAGTTGGTATGTATGAGTTCTAATTCCGGCGGGTGCTGCACATATCGCCGCTTTTCAAGCACGTGGTCGGCGCGAACGCGTTTGTAGAAATAACACGTCTGAGACACATGTGGCATAATTCCGACTAAATGTAATTCGTTGCCAGTTATCAGAACGCAGTTACGCGAGTGATAAATTAGTGATAGCATAGACGACAGTCGGTACAGATTGTAGATCAATACATGTGTATTTAAAGTGGTTGCATAAACTTATTAATTAAAACTTTAAAAGAATGTTAATTACGTTCAATAGGCAGCCGTATAAGATCTGCAAGTGCGATTATTATTGCCACTAAATAAAAAACCATGAGGTACAATCTGCCGTCCACTTAGAGCGCGTATTTATTTCACTTAGTTTCGAAACTAAACCAAAAAGCATGAGTCGGCCGGTTCAAAATGGTCAGGACAGAAATAGAAATGGTTATATTGTCGTTTATGACCAACCAGGAATTCAAGAAGAGGTAACAACGAAGAAAAGAGGTATGTGTTATCACAAATTTAAATCTAAAAGAAAAAGTGCGCTCCTTATTTGAGAAAACGCGCGTTCTATTTTTGTTCTGCATTTTAAAAAAATGTGTTCTTTAAATTGGCTTAAATTTACGAATTATCTGCATTTGAGAATTTAATTTTTCTGCCTCGTTTTCCAACATGATTGATAATCGCAGGTTATCACGTTAATATATTTTTTTTATCAAACGAGCGCCTAAGATTAACTTTGCTTATTGTAGGGACGCATAGAAATGGAAACACTCCAAAATTTTTTAATACAAACTGGTTACTCTGTTTACATAAAAACTGGTAATTGAAACGACAATTTGTTGATAATACACTCGGTGAGGTTAACTACCGAGATTATAAAATTTTGCCGCTAACTTTTACCATCTTTTTAAATAAGCTCAAAGGTTATTAATTAAACATTTATGTATTACATTATTAAGATTTATATTTAATTCAGTACATATTAACACAATATTTTTGATTCCCTTTTTCTTTCTTGCTTTGAAAACTAATTTTTTTAAATTGAACTTAAATATCACAGGTTTTGGAGATATTTTTATTACCTACTTTGAAGAATTCTAGTTTCATTACATGATACACCAAGAAAAATGCTTCAGTAAAACGCTATTTTTGTGAAATCTAAAAAAAATTGCGAAACAGTGTATGAATCGATTTGCAAAAAGAATTTTCTTCAAATTTTTCACTGACAAAAACAGAGTAAACATAATAAAAACTAAGTAAAGAAAATCATAGAGTAAAAGCACACTTCTTCTATGCTAGTTTCGTTTAAAAGAATTATAAAAAGTAATAATAAATAATATTAAAACATTCACAAAAAATCTTTCTTTTATTGAAGATATACACTTGTTTAAAAAAATCTTTGAAAAATAGGTATTATTCAATATTTTTGTTTGAAATAATTCTGCTCGTGTAGAAACAAATATATCTATTGAAAACTTTCCTCCAACTGTGGGATATTTAAGCAAAATTTTATTCTTCGTCAAAAAATTCGTAAACATATATAATTGGACAGTTGTAAATCGAGTTAGATGTTTCGCTGTACGTTTACAGCTTCTTCAGGTTAAATAATATTATTATTATTATTAAAATGAAAATTAATTAAAATTGTGTAACTGGCAATATAGAAAGTGTTAGGAAAGAGTTTATACATATATTTCGGGCTTATTGGGCCTCATCAGAACCTTTAAAAAAATTTGGTTTATTGAAAAACTTAGAAAAACTTACCCCCTTTTCTGAATTTCTAAAATCCCAAAAAACAAGAACAGGAATTAATGATAAAAATATAAAAAATCTTTTGCAAATTATACATATTTTCATATTTTTATCATTAATTCCTGTTCTTGTTTTTGGGATTTTAGAAATTCAAAAAATTCAAATTCAAAAAAAAAGGGGTAAGTTTTTCAATAAACCAAATTTTTTTAAGATACAGAGTTCTGATGAGGCCCAATAAGGCCGAAATACATGTATAAACTCTTTCCTAACACTTTCCATATTGCCAGTTACACAATTTTAATTAATTTTCATAATTTTCGTCTGGCAAGAAAACTTGATTTTATTATTATTATTATACACACTTTACAATTGCTTGATAAATTATATTTATAAATTTTCAACAGACATTTTGTATTAAGATATTTTTGCAAAGTAAAAGACGGATTTGTACTTATTACATAGCAATACTACAATAATGTCGGCCGAGGTCACCTAGTTTTAGCAACAAATTGAATCTTATACCTTATTAAAAAAAAACCTGTGATCAAATGAAACCCATTTATTTAGGTGCATTGAGTTACATTCGTTTCTAAATAGACTCAATAGACTCCATAGGTAGATTAATTTTTATAAAATTTGGATACATTATTCTCAGTTAAAGCTATGTTGGAAGATACTGACAATTAAATTCTAAAAGGTAAATTTATCAATAAAATTAATCAGTTTTATACCTACCTACTTACTATGGACAAAATCCTTAAAGAGCCCCCTACACGATTAATATTGTGCAATAATAATTGTATTGCACAATAAGTGACCATGAAAGGGCGGATTGAAAATATAAATATTTGACAGCTTATCATTATTGCACAAAATATTGATCGTGTAAAAATAGAGATCCTCACATCTTGCGAAGAACCTGTCTCCCGACCTGTAGAATAGAAAGGGGTCTTCTTTATATACCACATGTCACGTGATAGGTTCTTCGCAAGTTACGAGATCTGTACGAACAACTGTATTAATACCAACTCGTTACATAACGAAAAAAAAACGAGCGAATCAACTATAATTAAGTATTTATAAATGTTTAGATTAAAAAATATATGTAATTTGATATTATAAATAACAGAGACTTAAAAAAAAATATTAACGTGGAAACAACTGGAAATAAATAATTTTTGTTTCTGCATTGCATAGACCTTGACTATTTTATTTTACCTTCGTGCTAATAGCAAATTATCATTCATTGCAAAATTACATAGTATTAATAAAAACTGTACCTGGTGAAATGTTACCGGGAAATTTCCTTATAATGTATTATGTGTTTCGTCATTATCAATCTAAAAATCCAGACATGAAATTATTTGTCGAATTGGATATTCGTACTTTCTTCTTACTCTTCCAGCGAAAAATAGAAAAGTTCAATACAAATTTGACATGGTAAAATTAATTTAAAAAGGGAAGAAATAATGTCTTCCCAACGAATCAAGAAATTGATAGGAATACAGGTTAGAACCTTAATTAATTTTTCTGCTTTCTCCCATTTCAGAAGAACAATTTATATAATATTATAAATCATACAAAATAGTGTTATAAATAATATAAAGTAAGGTGACAAATAAATCATGCACAATCAAATCATAAATTAGAGAGAGAAGTGTTCTTGTCAGTGTTTCTGGAGTTATTCCATACGTTTTTGCTTTATTTAATTGCAACATATTTCAATAATGCAAATCAAGATAATAATTTGGATTACATATTTTCCTGCACAACATATTAATTAAAATAACACTGCGTGCATCGTTAAGGAGAGACTGCCACAATTAAGTCGCTAACAAGTAAAAAGGTTAAAAATAAATGAGCAAAGAATAAGAAATTAAACAGAATCTAAAATTAAAATTGAAAGAGTATATCGCAGTAACTTTTAGTCCGGTTTCATGTTATTAATAACATAAAAAATAAATTTCTTTTAATTAAACAAAAGTATCAATGAAAATTTTCCAACGAAATGTAATCTTAAAAACCTTTAACCTTAAAAATTATCCACAATTAAAGATTTTTTTATTTTGAAAATTTATATGATAAATTTGTTATAAAATCCTCTGGACAACTTTAATTCAAGCAAATGAAATCGGAGTTTCCCTTTACGTTGACAGCACTTTTAAGATTAAATATAATCTTGTAACATCTTTAATTCGCTTAGATAACAGATATTTCGATTAAAGATTAAATTTAATCATGAAAAAGCTGCCAACGAGTAGCGAAACGTTGATTATTTATGCGACTTAAAGTTGCCTGAAACATTATACAGTAAATATAAAAAGAAGTTTGTACAAACGTAGTTATTATTCTTGGTAATTTTGGGGATACAACTGTTTGAATACGTATTTGTTCTCTGTTCCTCTTTCTTTACAGTCGGTGCAAAATGCATTATCAATAAAAATATTTAAATTGTCGTATTAATACGTCAAGCGTATGCAAACGTACAAAATAGAAATGTGGATGATAAATTATACAATTGAACAGGAAAAACCCCACTGACTTCTTAATTACAGGTGACTTCCAATAACGCGAACTCACGTCAATGGAATGCGTATAATTAGTATCGAGACTTTATAAAATCTGAAATAGCTTTAGTGTTTTAGATGTCTACTTAGACATTTAAGAATTCAGTTGATTAACTTATCGCAGAGCAACTAAAATACAGGTGTCACGGTAATTTATTGTTGTGCCCGTTGTATTTATTGTTGCTCATTTTATGGATACATTTTTAGTACTAGTATTATTTCACAACTTCCAAGATAAATACTTTTATGCTTTCCTAGTATGTGCCTCCTACTAAATTTAAGTTCTGATTGGCTACATTTCGATTTTTTGAATACTAGTTATTGTTTATTGCTTATTATTGCGAACGTCAGTGTTCTGTGAAATTATCGGAGTTCAAAGACGAGTAATCAATGACCTCCAGTCCCTATAAACACTACAATGAATCAATCAGTTCTGATAAATTGTTCTTTTTTTGGCCTGGTGCTATCATGTTTTCTTCTTCACTAGGTTTTTCCTGTTCAACACGGAACAGTTTTATTTCATTGAGCAATATCAGTTCAACTATATTATTGTTGTTATTGTGCAAAAGTTATTTAGTTGGAAGTAGCTGGAAATATAACGATAAGAATCAGTTCTGCTTTTATAACTTGGAAAAGTTATTTACTAAAAAAATATTCAATTTAATTATTAACCTGTACATGATTGGGGAAAAAATTTTTTATACTGTAAAATAAAATAAACAATAGAATGCAATACAAAAATTTGTCCAAACATGTGTGTGCACACATTTTCAACTTAAAATGAAACGCGTGGTATGTATGTGCGGCATAAAATTGCCATTTTCATTAGTACACATGTAATTGAAAGAGTGAAATCTCTTTTTTTTAAAGGTAACTTTTCAATTTCTTTATAACTGACGTAGCAGAAACCGTGCAGACCTGCAAACGACTAGAAATAAATAATTTTTTGTTTCTGTATAAGCCTTGACTTTTTTATTTTACCTTGCAAGTAACAATTCATCAATCACTGCAAAATTATTATTCACTACTACTACTAATTAAAAACCTGCGTTTGATTTTGATATAATATTAAAGTAAAATGAACAAACAAACAAGAAAATTAAAACTGAAAATTCCAGTTGGATCTTCTAAATGACAAAATAGTATAAAATAATAAAGCAATTTGGCACACATAGTAGCGCTTTTAAGTTGCATGAAAACTGTATTGGAAGCACGGGGTACAATGTACGATGTACTAGAAAATATGTGTTATAGGGATCATTGCCAAATGTTAAAGCATGCGAGTTTTAAGTTGAAAGTCCAATTATGAATCCCGAAAATTTGGCAGTAAAATATGAGAAAAGAACATTTTTATTCCGGTACTCCATGTATTTGTGCCTTTGATTGTGAAATAAAATGTTTGATTGCCAATCCTAATGTTGATGCCAGCTCAATTTTTAGAGGTCGCGGTCACAAACGGTTTGAACTTATCTACCTGTCTATTTTTAAATTTTATTAAAATTAGAAAATACATATTACCTATTTTGTAATATTCATTTATCATAAGAATAATTTCTCTGTACAAATTTGCTTTTACAAGAAGTACTCTATGTTTCTGCTAGATTCAGCTATCATTGCATATAAAGCATGATTAAATTTCGAGGTATACATAAGAATCTGCGGTTTATTATAACCGGACGATTAGTTTATGTTTTATTTAAACCAATTTTTTTGATCATTTAAAAACCTTTCAAGATATATTATTACATTGCTTGACAGATTATTCATTATTTAATAATTTAGTAAATTTATTTCATAGTATAGAGTATGTTCTTACATTTAAGTCACTCTGTATATATATTTTTTTCTCATAACAGATTTGAGCCTTTATCAGTCATAATTAGAGATCAATATTTTCAATTTTGTTCGGTTAATTTCATTTTTGATTATTACATATATAATTGCTTTAATTTTTCGGATCCAATTAACGTGCTACAAAAGAATACGTGAAGCGTAACATGAATTGCGCCTTAATTTATGATAGCTGAGATAACGGACGTATCAAATGATGTAAGACAATAATTGCCGTTTAATCGGATTAAGTCTTAATAATAGTTTATTTTTCTTAATAATAAAATTGTCAGATAAATGCGTGGTATGTATCAACGCGCCTCTAATCTACAAAATCGTGACTTTAATTTCTGGAACATATTTAAACCAAAACTTGGGTTTTTCTTTTGAGTAATTGAGAGCATCATGACGTAAAAACTCCTAATTTTGATTAGCAATTTCTCTATTAATTCCAGTACTCTACTTATTAGAAATAAGAACTTCAATTTATTCCAAATTTTAATGAGAATTATTAAGTACTGTGGAATACTAAATTATATCTTGTTGTTAATAACTGTAAAAAAGTTATTTTTTCAAATATTTTTTTTCTAAATTTATAATTCCAAATTAAATAAAAAAAATATGCAATTAGCATGTCGTGATTTACTAAGAAGTAGCAAATATTTGCTTACAATTAACACAAGTCATTTTACGTATCGTTATTAAAAACTATATCCGTTTATGTGTTATCGATGTTATCAATTCACATAAGATACACCTTATATATTGAAATAGTTCCTGATAGATAAAATCGATAGTTCTACTCATTAAAGCGAAAAAAAGCAAAAGTGCAAACTGAGACGCCAGGTACACAGCAGCATCTCACTCTATCTTACGCAAAATTAACGCACAATTCTTATAGGAAATTAAAAAATCTATAGTTCTCTAATAACACAAAATGCATATTTACGGGAACACAGATGAGACTCTATAATACTATGAGTTCTATAATACTTTTCTTGTAGTTCGGAATGTATCCAACGGCTTTCCGCAGAGTTCAAGCCATAAGCCTTATTAGATATTTTTTTAAATAATTTTAAACCCCGCGAAAATCGAATTATACACATTTTGAGTGAGGCGCTGTCGAATTTTCGACAGTTCTGTGAGCTCTATAATACTTTCCTTGTAGTTCGGAATGTATCCAACGACTTTCTGCAGAGTTCCAGCCATAAGTCTTATTAGATTATTTTTTGAGCAATTTTAAACCCCACGAAATCGTGAGTTATACACGTTATAAGTGAGACGCTGTCGAATATTCGACAGTTCTGTGAGCTCTGTAATTCTCCTTGTAGTTCGGAATATATCCAACGACTTTCTGCAGAGTTCCAACCATAAGCCTCATTACATTATTTTTTGAGCAATTTTAAACCCCGCGAAATCGCGAGTTATACACGTTATAAGTGAGACGCTGTCGAATATACGACAGTTCTGTGTTCTATAATTTTTTCCTTGTAGCTCGGAATATATCCAACGACTTTCTGCAGAGTTCACGCCATAAGCCTCGTTAGATTATTTTTTGAGTAATTTTAAACCCCGCGAAATCGCGAGTTATAAACGTTATAAGGTATAATGTACAACAGTTCTGTGAGCTCTATAATTTTTTTCTTGCAGTTCGGAATGTATCCAACGACATTCTGCAGAGTTCCAGCCATAAGCCTCATTAGATTATTTTTTGAGTAATTTTAAAACCCGCGAAATCGCGAGTTATACACGTTATAAGTGAGACGCTGTCGAATATTCGACAGTTCTGTGAGCTCTATAATACTTTACTTGTAGTTCGTAACGTATCCAACGACTTTCCGCAGAGTTCCAGCCATAAGTCTTATTAGATGAAAGTCGAATTATGCACATTTTAAGTGAGATGCTATCAAATATTCGACAGCGTCTCACTTATAACGTGTATAACTCGCGATTTCGCGGGCTTAAAATTACTCAAAAAATAAATATATAGTAAATATATATATATAAATATGCATTTTGTATTAGAGTTTTTTTAAATTAAGAAATAGCAATATTTTTCTCTAGAACTCTTTCTATAACCCATGTAGAACTATAGATCTTTTAATTTCCAATAAGAATTGTGCGTTAATTAATTTTGCGTAGGATAAAGTGAGACGCTGAGTATCTGGTGTCTCAGTTTGCACTTTGGCTTTTTTTCGCTTTAAAGAGTAGAACTATCGATTTTATTTATCAGGAACTATAGAAATATTAAAAATAAAGCCAGAACTCACTATAATTAATGAGTTTCCATGAAATTATGCGCCAGCTTCACAGACGCAAAAATGTCCACGTTTTCCTTTCTAGGTACAATCGCAATCATAATTCATGACGCTTGAAGAAAGCTTACAGGACATCGTATTCATCTCCTTCAAAACTATGAACGTCGAATGAATCAAAATCTTACTACTTAAAAGTGTCGTAAATTATTTTTTGCTTGGAAACCACAAATAAAATGTCCACGATGAGTTTTTCTGTAAAGGTTATCCCATGAATTAAGATTGCAATTGTACACCTATTGACGAAGCTTTTTTATTTGCTAATTTAATATTTTTTGAGGCATAATAAGATCTGCCAAGTAGTGTGTAATTCGATAAATGCAATAGCAACAAATTCTTGTTATGTTCATATTTTTAAGGGAAATGCTGCGTTGTTAAAAAAATCGAAGCGACTGGCTCACTTCCTGTGCTGCACAATAATTAAAACACAATGCAATGATGATTATGTGATTTCTTTAATTTACATTGAAATAAATTTCAGTTTTGTAAGCCCCCAAACTAAAAACAATCAAATCAATACCAACTGTAACACAATTGTAGCATCCTTTGTATGTAATCCCCCAAAACTTATAAAATAATAATAATAAAACCCTGCAAGGAGAAGGGGGACAGGACTCTCAGGTTAATTGCTTAATTGTTTAAGTCATCTAACAAATTATTGCAGGAAGTCGATGTATTATATTTTACTAAGCAATAAAATTAATTTTAATTATTGAAATATGTTTATCATTTATACACATAAGTCATGAGTACTTTTTTTGCAAATTTAAACCAGTTTGTTCTGGTCATGCTAACGTAAAACCGCGAACTCGAACTTTGCTGTAACTTTATTGACTCTGTGCTAATATTATCCTTGTTTTATAATCGATTTTTTTTTCGGCTTTATATTTGAAAATATTTAAAAATACATGTCGCATATCGGCTGCAAGAGTGTCATATCATAAACACAAAACTTAAAAGTTTTCGTTGTATACTCCATTTTTTCCATCGAATTAAAGCAAAATTGTTCTAATAATAATCATATCTTCAACTTCTTTGGATGAATATGACACATTTATTAAGGTGTTTTTAATATGATTTTTCGGAGCTGACATTTTGAGTTGTATCACTCTTGCAACCGATGTGCGATCTGCTTAAAGAAACAGTTCTATTTTGAGATTAGAAGCAAGAAAATATGTTTTATATTACCTTATTAATTAATTTAAGAAATAATTAATATGTTTGTTAATTATTTTAAAGCTTTTGAATTTAATTTTTGATAATATCTAGTTTTTTCCTTGTTAAGTTGTCATTTCTAATGTGACTAGAGTAGGTCAAAAATAATAAAATTGTAAAATACTTAAAATAGTTCACAATTTTTTACACAAAATTGTAAACTGACGTTCGTTTTTATTACATGCATAGTTTTGAGTGATTCTGTCACAAGTTTATTCTTACTAATCCTTTTTATCTTGTTGGAATTTACGCATATCGCGCGAAGTGATTCTGAGATAGGTATGACGAAATGACTCAGAAAAACCTTCATTCATATTATTTCATCTTTAAAATTTGCTGCTGTTAAAGAGCGATACAGTTTACTTTGAATTTATGAAATGAACCTCTAATTGTATACGTACATATTTTTCTCTAAGAGCACTTACACTTGCTTGAGGCGCCAAAGATACTGATGTCATCTATAGAATTACATGCACATCGTACAGTGTTTGTATGTATCAGTATTAATTTTTCAAATAACATGAAAAAATAAATCTTGTATAACAATTTGAATCTCTAAATTCTAAAATCAAATAAATTTAATATTAAAATTGTTAGGTTTTTAAATAGGAATATGAAATATACTGAATAATTAAAAAAAAAATCTTTTACGTGTCCAACATGTATCATTTCCGATTTAATTTTAAAATTCATGATTTAATAAGTGATACCAAATGCGTCATAATCTGTCGGTAAATACTAAGCGCACATTTAAACTTGATGACCTCTTAAAACAAACCTAATAAAACATTCACCGCAGAACATATGCAAATTCAAAGTGACCTTTAATTTGTGCAAATCATCCCGATTAAATCAATATGCATGCACGTCTCATCTATAAGTCGTCTATAAGTAGGTACTGACAATGAGCCATCAGGCGGAAACGTAGTAGGTACCTCCTCTCGGGGACCTGATAAGACCTGATAACATCGGCGTCAGATTATTCAAGCTGTTACCTCACAATTACGCGATAATTTCGTGAACTGATAAAAGTAAACAATCTGGGGAATTAGATTATGTACTTTAATGAGTCATTCGGTCATTATTCGTTGCATTTACTTATGCAATCCCAGGATTATTGCCGATTCCATACAGAATATTAAATACAGTTATTGTAGGCTATTAATTTTATTTTCAATCAATTTTTTCAATACTAAATACATTTTTGTAATAATTTAATCAAAATAATGCAAAGCATTGAGTACTCTTAACCATTTTAAAAACTTATGAGAAAAATAATTACTACAAAATTCTTTGCTTAATTTCGACGAACAGGAAACAATTTTAATTAATTATTTGAAATATTTTCCTCAGGTTTCTTGTAATAACTTTATGATTTAATTTGTATTAAAATATTGAAAATAAAAGCAATTAAAATACGTTATTTTCAAAAGGTATGTTATATTAGATTAGTATTCATTCAAAATTTAAATACAACCAATCGTTACAACTGCACCTTGTATATGCATAAATTTAAAAAATTGAAAAAGTAGATAAATAATTTTAGTTTAATTTTTCAGGAAAAGTATATTCGCAAAAAATGTCCTAAGTGCTGGTTTAAACAAAATGATTTCTTAAATTTTGAGTACATTATTTTATATTATTATATTATATTTTTTATTTAGGAGAAATTAAATTTCAAAATAAAAAAAGTTGATTTTTTACGTTGTGATAATTGAATGGAAGGTTAAGTGGATGAAGGGGGTAAGTGATATCATCACATAATTGAGAACATTATTTTAAAGTATTTTTGTAGATAAAATGTCATAAGAAATTCTGCCATGTTATCTTTAGCTACTAACATCTTTACTGTTAATAATAATATCCATAGGTGGGTGGTTAATAAATGATATCACATGCAACTATCTTTCATGCAATAGTCTAATTTTTGGAAAAATGTTACTTACCTCTTTTATCCACTCAACCCTACTATCGAACCCTTATCTAATCTAAACAGTTTTTACGTGGGTTACGTGAAGTGCTTACAGTAAATATTTGTATAAGATACTGTTGTCCAGGGTAAAAGTAATAAATATTGAAAATTTGCTACAGATTACAAAGTTACAAGTAACGGTAATGGAAAAATATAATTGACTGCTGATCACACATTTCAATAAACTTAAGCTGGATTTTAAATAAATTAACATTAAATTAATCCAATCATTCCATTCATTCCATTGCCTTTAGTATATGATACTTCACTATACGTATACAAATTTTTTTATACATACTTAGATAGTCCGGATTCCTAATTTCAAAAACAATATTCTATCAATTCAGAACTCGTGATTTAAACATCCTCGGATATTTACGATTAGCCCTAACCCCTGGGATTAGAGGTTATCCACAAAATCAGAAGTCGACGTTACTATTTTGACATTACACAGCCTTGGCAAGGAATATTATAAACAAAATTAATTTCTCAGCAATAAACTAATAGGACAATGTCAGTTTCAATTTGATACGACATAGTAGTCGTTTCTTTTACAAATTCTATGATAAGCAACACATTTATCTCCAGACTTAAGGATTTTTCTAATGTACACATCAAAGTTGCAATTTTAAATACTTGAGATTTGATCTATTTTTTTTAAGCTCGAGTTATCATAATTTCTTTTATTTTCAGCATGGCTGGGAACCAGACATTGGGTTACCTTCATGCTTTTCTTGGGCATGGCGAACGCCTACGTTATGAGGACCAACATGTCCGTAGCCATAGTAGCCATGGTCAACCACACAGCCATAGGAGCACCCGAAGAATTAATCGATGATGAATGTGATGCAGTGGTTGGAAATAACACTTCTTCGAATTCTTCGGTAAGACACTAAGAACCAGTTTTACAAACACAGAATAACTATTCGCCGAATATTTTTAAACTTCTTTCATATCTACGTCACCGCCTTACTTAGTTTGCGATGATTGTAAAATCGGGCCTAAAATTTCAAATATGAAAATAGATTCATAAAATAGTTGTCGCCAATTCCAATAAAGTTAACGTTTATCGAATGATAAGACTGCGTCTCTTATCACTATGTTTTTAGAAGATGATAATTTTTTTCTTATTTATTTTGCGATATGAGTAATTTCGTCAAACAAGTGCCATGTATAGTTGCAGAAAAAAGATAGACGTCCTGTAAGGCAATCTCTAAAATGTGAGCAGTGTCAAGACTAAAACCTTCATGCTGTTAAATGAAAAAAATTAGTTTCATTTAAAAAAAATTGTCTGACTCATTACAACTTACATAAATTGTAATTTTTTATAAAAATTATAATTTTAGATTATACAATCAGTAGTTACTAAAAGAAATAGATTTATAACTAATTAACCTAATTATATGTATACTATAAGTAAAATGGAAACCATTCCTTTTGTTTCGTTAATTAATCAACCGTTTCTGTGAAATAATTAAACCTAAATGAGTTGCAAATTCGCACTACTGATTATTGATTTTTTATTCTGTTTTGACTAATAGCTTCAGCAAGGTGAACACAAAATCACCAACAGTCAATATAAATCATTAGTTTTCCACAGATTTTAATAAATTACATAATTTGTAAAAATTATTTTAAAAACTCACAATATTCTTGACTTAATTTCTCTTGTATTTCAGGATAACTCAGATGGTGACTTTGTCTGGGAAACAGATCTGCAAGGATACGTCCTTAGTTCTTTCTTTTACGGATACGTAATAACACAAATTCCGTTTGGTATACTCGCCAAACGTTATGGAAATATTTATTTCTTGGGAGTCGGAATGCTCGTCAACTCTGTATTCGGCCTGCTCGTACCTCCGGCAGCTAATTTAGGAGTGGGCTGGCTCATTGCCGTAAGATTCATACAAGGGCTTGGAGAGGTGAATAGAAAGAAACTTACAAGTAGTACAAAGTGAGAAGTTGCATTTTTGTTTCACTCGCGTTTTTCGTTTTTATTTTATTTTTTTACAAGAAACAATAATGTAGACGACTCACTTCTGTACCTTGTATTGGTACTGAAACATACATTTCTGGTTAGGGACCTATTGTACCATGTACGCACTCCATGCTGGCTAAATGGATTCCCCCTAATGAGAGAAGCCGTATGGGTGCATTCGTTTATGCAGGTATATTATACTTTCTGCAATTTAATTCAATGCGACCTGTATGATCCAGCTATCATACAGCAATCAGCTTAAAAGTGACTCGGTAACAATCGACGCGTTTATTTTGGAGCAGAACATAATTAGCCAGATCCAAAATTTTTGGCATAGTAGTACAATGACATCAGCACTTTTCTCTTTGTATAAAAGTTAAAAATTATGTAAACTATAAATGACGTTTTTGTTGCTGATTGTTCTGTTTTAAAATAAACTTACTATACACAGCTGTCACTGCGTGCCTTACATATAATAAAGTTCAGAATAATACCATGTGATCACAAAGTATTTGATACAGAATGACTAAGAAAAACAAAAAAAATGTATTGGTTTAGTTCAAACAATCGTAATTATTGGTAATTTCAAAACAAATAGAATAGAGTCTATCTACAATATATCAAAACAAGTTGTCACTTTGTAGAATACAAGAATACAATACCTAAAAAAGGTTTTAATTCGCTTCGGTAACTGCCGAATTAATTGTAACTGTATGAACAGATCAAATGCATTATTTTCGTTTTCCTTTTCCATTTAACAAAAAACCAACTAACCAAATGATAATACTCATACCTTTCGTTAATAACCTTCCTATATAAGAAAGCACTAAGAGTAAATACATTTAGGTACCTAGCGTACTAAATTTAAATGATCCAAACCGAAATTGTCAAATTTAAATTGCAGTAAATATAAACATTTTAAAGAGAAAACGAAACATTCATGCGATTGAATACATTAAATTTATTGTTTTAAATATTATGAAAGCTTCAATTTGCGTCAAACATACCGACAGAGATCTTCAACACTTATGATGATAACGATAAGCAATCATTTACTGGCGTGAGAGCTTGACCACATAGTCAGTAAAATATTCGTTTTTGTTTTTTTTTAATATAATGCAAAAAATATTTACTTGATAAACTGTTTAAAACATAAAATGTATATAATTCTGATGTACTGATAATTTAATGATTGATATATTGACCCCCTATAAAACTAATAATAGATTTAATCAGAGATATAATGGTTGTCTACAAAATTGAAACACCAAACGTTTTAACTATTATTTGGAAAACCCAATTCTAAATATTTAATGAAAATGCAATTTACCAGTGTTGTTTGCGTATTTACTTACTAATGCAATGCCTTGAATGTCTCATTCTTTTCTGATAAAACGCATACTTGAAAAGTTTCAAAACAATGAACAACAACTCAATGCAACTCGAATTGTTTTCAATCCAGTGGAATTTTTTCAAATTTCATCATGGTTGTTTACATACTTTACTTTGCTATCAACTTGAAAACATTACTACGAGTGTGCGTTTTATATACAGCTAGGTTATCTTCTGACGAACTCGGGATTGAACTTCCTAAGTAATGGTGTGTAAAAAAAAAATATTGACTCTGATTTTTTTTGGCGTTTTTTTCGCACAAGCGGCGACTTTATCCGTATTAAGTTCGTATAAAAAAATTAACTAGATAATTTTTTCTAGTATGTTTCATCTGAGTTTTTAGTAGAACGATAAACAATTTTATAAAAAGAAATATTTTTTTTTGTTCTTTAGAATCTTTTTTTACAATAGATATTGAATTCGTGTAGGATATTATGAAAGATAAAATGAATGTAGTTAGTATTTTAATTATCATTAAAAACAGGAAAAGGTATCGATTTTGAATGAGATCAACCTGTTATTGGATATTAAATTAAAGGCGATTCATTCTTAAAATTCCACAAATTTTATTGTATATTAAGGAAAATGATGCGTCTTCTGAACTCTTTAATAACTGTAATATTAAACTTGACGTTTATTATTTTCAATGCGACGCAATCCAGACAAGAAATAAAAGCTGCAACTCCTACTCTAATTAATTTTTATTTCTCTTAATAAGACTCGAAAATTGGCACTATGTGGAAAAAAAATAAAAACGAAATATAACTATATATCATATTAAAGTACCTACACATATCAGAAGAAAAATTCTGACAAAACTAAAATAAAAAAAATATTTAACATACAGAGAAACAAAAGTTAAGAAATAAGAATTATAAATCTTTAACTGTTCAATTAAAACTTATTTTAATTTAATAAAATAAGAATCAAATTATAAAACCGAAAAACGTCTTCGCTTTATTTCATTCAAATTCTCTTTTACTTTGTTGCAATTCGAATTCAATAGTATTTGATAAAATCAATGTATTTTGCAAATAAAAAAGTTTAATCATGAATACTTAATAATACATAAACTTTCATCGATTAATTTTACTTTAAAAAAATCTTTCATGTCAATTAATTAATTAATTTAAATGTACAATCGCAATCTCAATTCAAACATTAGAAGACAGAACAAAGCGGAGTCAATGTGAAATATAGACGATTTTTATGCAGTTATAATCTGTAATACTAATTTTATGGGACAAAAATCTAATTGAATTAAGTTTAGACTATATATTCGTGCATACATTACGAAAGAGATTTATTTATTTATCAATAAAAAGAAAATAATTTAACTTGTAAGTTATTTTATTTTTATAAAGTCATTAATGCCTGTTTTAACGAATTGTGGCACAAATCAATGTTCTTCAAAATAACAGACCACAATAACCAAATCGATACGACAAAGCAAGTTAAATTTTTTAAGAAAACTCAACAAATAATTGATTGTTATTGTTAGTATCCTTAAATTGTAACATAGAACGCCTTTTTCCTAGTTTCGTTAACTTCTAAAAAAATTTCTTATAAACAGGTGCTTCATTATTATGATAAAAAGACTGTTCAATATAATCGGAGATAAATAAATCTGTAAGTAGATTAAACAAATAAGTAATACGATTACATTTGAAAGTTTCCATCGCATGTCACGTATGTACTTACATATAAGAAGTAAACAATCTTTGCAAGAGTAAGGATGGCTTGTAAAAAAAATTAATTAGGTATTTCTAGATGTAAGTGCGATTAAAAATATGGGAAAATGTTTCGATTGAATCTAGTTTACGTCATTGGAAATGTGGAGCAATATTTGCCGGTTTGATATCAAAACAGGTGCTTCAGATTGATGGATTTATATCAGTTTGACAGATTGTTGATACTCGTCGTCTATCTACTACACCTTCAAGAATTCTGATGTGATACGTTTATCTTAGATTTGATGACCAATAGATTAGATTAACATAATTACTCTAATTATCAATCAGTAAGAAGTACAACTATAATCAAAAGCCATATTAGGCATAAAGATTTATGCCTGTATTTGCAGTATCTTTTTGCTTTAGGTGTAAAGTCATAAATTAAAATAATGTCTCCCATTAAAATAACAATATGGACGATTTCACGACATAAATTCTTTTTTCGAATAAAAATAATTTGACAATTTGTAAACTTGTAATAAAAACCAATTTTAAGCAGAGAAATACTACTTTGACTAGATGTTTACATACTTTTTGAAGTTATTGTAAAAATTTAAATGTTTATTACATATATTTTTTTTAATATTAAAAGAAGCCGAATTTAAACAATGATGTATTTGTTCCAGTAAAGATAAACACAAATGTTTTTTCGTAATAATGATTTGGATAAGTTTTGCATTTAATCACAACTTTGTTGATTTATAAAAATTCTTGGAAACGATGATAAAAAGTGGTTTATCGTGTACAAAATTTTATGTTTCATATTCTCAACGAAATAAAATAATAATAAATCCAGAAATTTATAAATCATTCTCAAAATGGCCTAATATATATTCCTATATACGTAGTATAAAATTTGGTGTGCATAAATGTATATTAAACTTACAATTTTTCAATAAAATAAACTATTCTTCGTTTCAATAAATTTCTCAGTCACTCGTTGTTTGTAGGTATGTAAATTGTTTCTTGTAATATCGTTACCATATAATATCTTAAGACTTGTGCATAGATAAATCATAAAGATTAGCAATATTTCTATTTTCTCCATGGTAATTGTCCAATTAATTCAATTTTATATTTATATACTAATGAATCCTTCAAACATTTTTTACAACATTGTTGATAGACGGTAGACGTTAATTAACCAAATCTATTATTTACACGTTAAGCAAACGAGATAAAAAGAACCAGTTTAGATTGTATTCGACATATTCAATGTCAAAAAATTAAATAGTACATACATATACATATTTGCAAAATGAGAACTTTATGTTATTTTTATCAAAACCGATTAATTTTTTTATTGTATTTAAAAAAAAACAATAAAATAACGAAAGTAGAATCTCTTAAGCACGTTTAAGATTTTAAATAATGGTTAGTATAGATAAATAAAATCTTTGATTTGAATAAAACAGTAATACAAATGTACGCTAACACAAGCCCTAACAACTTATTATTCAAACAGCTATTTTAAAAATATCTGTTAATTTTTCTGATTATAGTTATAAAAAGAAAATTATATAGATTTATTTGAAGACATATATTTCCTAATTAATATTTCGTCTTAATTTTTAAATAGTTTATATTGTGTCTACTTAATACAATTAATTTGATTGATTCATAAAATTTGCTGACAACTAATTGTTCGGACGTCTACCTCTTTACGCGTTAAAAACAAGAAAATCTTGAAAACAAAAACCATAAATCGTTGTCAACACAAGTTAATTGTTGATTTTGTTACTAACAACAAAATGAATATAAAAAATATGGCTTGTGGCATACCATCACATAAAAAGGGACATGAAATTGTTATTCGACATTATGCCGCGGGTAAAACTATAAAAAAAACATTGCGAATGAACTTAACTTATCGAAATTGATAATTGGCAATATAATAAAAAAGAATGGAGACACAGCAAATATTCATAGCAAAAGTCCTGGAAAACCAAGCACTGCGATAGAATGACAACGAAGAATTCTTAGAATGACAACGAAGAATTCTCAATAAAATTTGTAAACGGCAAAGATAGGGTACTTTAAGAAAATTCAGTCGTAATGAAATGAAGAAACTGGTCTAATAATATCTAGGGAATGTTGCCAACAATAGTTGCACAAATCCGGGTATGGTTTTTACAAAGTAAATATAATTTATTGCACTCAATACTCATGTATATTTGAGAACCTAAATATATTTTTTTAAAAGGCGAAATAAAAACCGTCTTGACTGGACAAAATCTAAAGTTACATAGACTAAAGAAATGTAAGTCCAAATAATTTTTATTGAAGAATTACGATTACCTTGGTGATTGTCGAAAGAGAGTGATCAGATTAAAATTCGGGGGTTTCTGTAAAAACTATTTTAATGAACGGTAAAATCCCAGAACTGATTATGATTTGGGAATGCATGTTCAGCAAAGATTTAGACAAACCAATTTATTAATGGTACCATAAACGCAGAAAAATGTCAAAATATTTTACAAAAAAACCTGCAGATTGCAAGGTTGCAGTTTAGAATAGAAAATTTCATTTGTGAATAGGACGAGGCTTTGTGTTACACAGCCAAATATACAAAAAAATTGTTCGGGGATCATAATATTAATGGTAGCTTCATCCTCAAGTAGCTCCGACTGAAATGTCATCAAAACCATTCAACAAGACATGAAAAAGATCTTGCGAGAAAGTCCCCAGTCCTCAGTGGACATCATGCCAGAAAGAATCCACGCTTCAATAAACGCCAATAGTGATGCAATACTATATTCATTTATTAAATGCTAAATTCGTTCGAACATTAAATTGTCGGCACAATTTATAATTTATTATCGTCGAAAATTTACCAAGTTTAAAAAACGTGTGGTTTGTAACCCCCATTAAAAGTGATTTGGCCGAAACAGTGGTCTTCAGAGTTTGTTAAGGCATTCACCGACGCCTAATTATCTTCAAACTTTTTTTTTTTCAATATTTAAAAAGCATTTCAATTACCTATTTACCATGCATAAAACAATTTAACGTGAGCATTTAATAATATGATCATCACAATCCGAAATAAAATGAAATAATTATTTTTTTATTTAACTTCAAAGACCTTTATTTAAAGAAAATTGTCTAAAATTTAAAATTGGAGATTTCTCCAAAAGCTCACTTCATAATAGTGTGTATCAACCAAAGTTTTCCACAAAACAAACCAAACAAAATTTTCTCGGTAAATACATATGGGATGCTGAACATCAAACTGGTGTTTGTAGTCATTAGTCATGTGAAGCAAGTTTCTTAGAAAATCATGTTTTCAGTTAATTTCTACAGAAAACTCAAACTTCGAGGTCACTACAATTTCTTGGGTTAATTGTTTTATTAGATCAAGATAAAAATATAAGCAAATAGGACTCAGAAAAAATCAAAGGGTATAATTTGAAATATGAAAATTAAGACTAATGGCCGTATTACACTTGACAAGTTTGAGGGAGATAGCTGCCACAGTGAATGTTGATTGGTTGATTTAGCCCTTCTTACTCACCTCACCGTCTAAAACGGGCTTTACGCCACTTTGATTTTTAGCTCCCCATATGTAAGTCAGGAAATACAGTTAGTATTCCCCTTAAGTGAGTTTATATTTTGTAGTTTGTCATACAAAGATATCCCAAAAATTAATAGTTGTAAATGTAATTTACAGTTACCTAAAAGTATTTTAAAAACTATGAAAGCAAAATATTTTCTGCAAAAAGTAAATTACAATACCTACACTTTTTTAGGTTTAATGGAACATTTCAAATTATTTGAAACTCATAAATTCTTAACGTACTATGATGGTCATAAACAGATTGCAATTCGTGTCAATTTGAAGCAATTGATATTTCTTTTAACATATAGGGAACTTTTATGAGCCCCCCACTACTATGGGGGCTCGTATCGAGCGAAAATATTGGTATTCGAAAATGACGTCAAAATGGCGCAATTACCGACAAATTCGTATAGTTTTATAGGAGAGTTTGCGTCACTTTGACGTCATATACGCAAACGAATCTTTTCGATCGATTCGAGAATAAGGCCCCTGACACTTAGGATTATTCACTTTTAATAAAAATTTCCAAAATTGGATTGGTTACAAAAAGCGCATTTTTTTTTCTTTTCTTTGCGTTACAGTAAAGTGGTTACTTTAAAAGTAATTTAGACAACGTAACATAAAATTGGAGATAGATAAAAATAATGAGTAAACAGTTCATTAACCCAAACCAAGGTTTAATTGTGTAAATTTCAATTAAATTTAAAGAAAAAGGTATCGGTTTACATAAAAATGTAAATTAATAAGTATTAGAAACGTCTTTTTGATTTTTCCCACTTACATTAATTTATCCGAATAAATTTTGCAATCGCATTTCCGGGTAGTCCCTATTTACTCCCGTGAACGTCAGAATTGCTACGGCCTTTGGACTGGAATTTTCAATTGTGAAATTCCTCCGAAATCGTGACTTGCTAATGCACATGTAGACCTTGACTTGATGTAATGTAAAACATAGAGACAGTATCTAACTCAAACTTCCTAATTGTAACTGTGAATTGCGCTAATTTATGAAATTCGCTTGTCATGCACACGCAGTCATTCTCTGTTCACAGTCCGCATTAATAAATACTCTCTATATAAATGACGAGGGAACTTATCAATTTATTCTTTATAAATTCATATCATTGAACTGTACGCGCTGGAAAATCCTCTTTAATCATCGGTTATTTACGAACATCATTTTAATATTAATGCTTTACACTGTAACACGATACTGTATTATTTTATAAAAATTGTAAATACATCATCTGCCTTTAAGAATTGTTTTCTGTAAAAATTTAATATCACAACGATTTTTGATCAAAAAACGAAATAAAAATACCGATTTCCCAACTCATGTTCACTGAACTACACATTCGCGTCATTCTTACATGAATCATAATATAATAACAAGTAATAATTAAAACGAATGAGTTGAAAATCAAATACTTACGCAAATAATTTTTCTATATCAAAAGGCAAAGAAACAAAAACGTACTTGCAGAAATAAGGATATTTCTTGTAAGCTTTTGATAATCTTCAATGAAATTAAAAATATATTAATTTTTTTCAATTTTCTTGACTGTGAGAAAAGATGCTTAACTTCACCTGCGATAACTTAAAATTAATTTTAATTACTTTCTCAATTAGATATTTATTAATTTTTTTAGGTGCCCAATTCGGAACTGTAATTTCTATGCCTTTAAGTGGATTATTAGCTGCATCAAGTGCGGAGTGGCCTTCTATATTTTACGTGTTTGGAGCCATAGGAACACTATGGTGCATTGCTTTCTTGTTGTTCATCTATGAAGATCCAGAATCCGACCCAAAAATTAATCCGGAGGAGAAAAAATTCATCACAAATGCCTTATGGGGAGCTGGTGGAACTAGTGTAAGTTTTAGTTTTTTTAGTTTATTTAAACACATAAATTTTGATTTATATAAAACATCATTAAAATATATTACAGAGCTCGCCTCCAATCCCATGGAAATCATTTGTTACTTCGCTTCCATTCTGGGCTATATTATTTGCACATATGGGTCAGAATTATGGCTATGAAACACTCATGACTGAGTTGCCAACGTACATGAAACAAGTTTTGCATTTTAACATTAAAGACGTAAGTACCTCAGACTTCTATTTAAACCTTTATATAATCTTGACACTATTTGCACAATTACATAAACAAATCTCTCAAGTTTATTAATTTATGAGTTATTATTATTCATTTTGTTTTTTTGTTCAATTATTACGTGTGAAAAAGAATGACTCAATTAATAATTGCAAATAATTATTATGATTGTTGTTTCTTCCAGAACGGGTTCTTGTCTGCTCTTCCGTACTTGGCCATGTGGTTGTTCTCTATGGCTGTGAGTCATGTTGCAGATTGGTTATTGGTTAAAAAGAATCTTAGTCATACTCTTGTTCGAAAATTACTCAATGGAATAGGTAAGAAGAAAACTCGAAGCTTTATAAATTTCAGGGAAAAATGCTGAATTTGTCACTTGTATGTATTTACTTTTATTAATAACAATTTTAATTTGTGAATTATTTTCCAGGTCAATATGGTCCTGCAGCCGCTTTGTTTGCAGCTGCATTCACAGGTTGTGATCGGTGGTTGACTGTGGCAATTCTCACTGTTGGTGTTGGTCTTAATGGTGGTATATACTCTGGATTCAAAGTTAATCACTTGGACATATCGCCGAGATTCGCTGGAGTCTTGATGTCATTTACCAATTGCCTGGCTAACTTGGCAGGTCTTTTGGCACCAATATATGCAGGCAACATAATAAAAGGCGAAGTATGTATTATTGATAAAGTTATATATATTATGGCAGTAACAAATTGAAAATGCTTTGCTTTTTACAACATTATACTAATAATAATGAGTTGTGAGAGAAACAACCTTTGTAGATGATTTTAATATTTGTTAAATTTTTTCTTTATTTTCAGCCAACTCAAGCTAAATGGAGAATTGTTTTTATCACAGCAGCAAGTGTATATGCAGGATGCTGTACTTTCTATGTGATATTCGCATCAGGTATGCGACAACCGTGGGACAATCCGGAAAATGACAAGAAAAAGGAAGACAAGACAGACAATGATATGATTCAAATTACGAGTGCCTAGATTTCAGACTGTCTATTTTGTTTTACATACATCTTGTGACTTTGTAATAAGTAGTGCAATCTTGTGTTGAATGTAGTTATATGCTCAGGAATACGTTTGTCTACTGGTGAATGAGTTATATATTTTAGTGGTAATTTATTCTCATTTCGGAGAATTTATTTATTTTGCGTTTTTAAAATATTCTCTTATTTTATTTTTTTAAGGCGTACCAAATACTCATTTCAAAATTGCAAGTCTTTGTAAGTTGGGAAGAAATATTTTCTGATTTTGTGTTTTAAACCAATAAACAATATAAATATTGGGTATACGACAACTGTGATTTGTTGTTAACATGAATTGCATAAATAAATTGAACTTTTTTTACGTTCTCTGACTTTTGGATTATCCCAATTTTTTTAAAATAGTTTTTAATGAAATTTTTAACTAAAAAAGTAACAAAAATTTAATTCGAGTAAGTAGGTGCGCGGCTCTACAGAAAACTCTATTTAAAAAAAAATTAGAGGAATATTAGGATTTTTTTTTAATTTGTATTAGCTAAGGAACAAATCAATATCAATAATATCTATGCTATAAAGTACAAAACGAACATAAGCTTTAGTAAAAACATGTAAGTATGCTTATACAGGATGTTAAAAAAATTATTTTGATTGAGCGAAACGTTGATTAGTACGCGATTTTAAAAGTATAAGTATCAAGAATTGAATACACATTAGACACGTATGCAAATAGAGTTACAAAAGAGACAAAAAAAAAGGGAAACGAATGTCACATAGAAATATGTATAAAAAATAAAGTCGACCATATTCCAACGGAATGTATGAAAAATTTAAAAAACCACCAGAAAGTATAAAAGATGAATTTTTATGAAACGCCCAAAGGCTTTTCGACGAGAAACTTTTGAAAATGAAAGACTAGCAGCAAGAAATCTTAAAAATGTGTTAACAATAAAAATAAGCCGATAATAATAAAATAATTGAAGACATGGAGGGAAGCACAATCAAAGTCACAAATTGTTACTTCAGTGACAAAGAAATTTCTTCTACTCATTAGCTCATAAAGCATCCAACTCGTCTAAGTAACCATTTAATACAGAACTAGTTCATTAAATCTAAAAGTGTCTTAACAAGTTCACAACTAAAAATTCAGAACAGTTTAACACTTTGAAAAGTAATTATTAATGTCAATCGGTTCAGTGTTTGCCGGCTTTTCACGGACAGCTTAGATAACTATTCATTCTAAAAGAAATAATTCAAATAGATTTGAAAATCTCAAAAAATATTGCAGATAGATATATGGTATACTTAACAAAAATAAAAGTACTTTATTAAACGAGGAATTTAGGATAGAAAAGTTATAGGCCACATTATTTAAGAAAATTGACTTTGTCGTTTTGAAATTTCTGATATTTTGTTTATTACCATGACCACCCTGCAGCGATAAAAGTACGTTTAATAATGGCTTACAATAAACATATGTATCAACTGATACATATGTTTATTTATTAAACGTACAGATGTAGTTACATCTGTACGAAAAATCTTCATCTTAGGGTGAAGATATCCATCTCTTAATAAACTGACTAATAGTTATTAAACGAATAACTACCATGGAAAAGATTCATGAAAATCAAGTTATTCGTTTAATAACTTTAATAGGAGATGGATATCTCGACCCTAAGGCCCGGTTTTTTCACCTCCAGTTATCTTTATGTGACGGTTTTTTCTCCATAGTAACAATTGTGATCACAATCGTTACTATGGGAATTAATCGCCAGATAAAGTTAATTGGAAATGAAAAAATCAGGCCTTAGAAAAAAATAAATAAAATAAATAAAAAATAAATGAAGAAAGAATAAATAAAATTGTGGCTGAAAATGACAGCTTTTAGACAAAATGTTAAATATCTCAAGAACAGTTGGGTTTAGGTATAGACAATGATAAACAGAAAATGTGTAGAATTTTATGAGTAATCCAAATTTGATTTCATATATAGGGTGTGCTATTTCAAGTAAAAAAAAATGTATTTGGTACCACTGTTTTGTTTCACTCTGTATAGATGAAAATAATTTTATGTTATAAACCTTTAAAGCTAAAAGAAGAAATGTATAGAACATTGATATCGGCCAAGAACGCACTATTGGGACACCTGTATAAAATCAAGAGAAAAATATATACGTTTTGGAAACGGTTAAGGATACTACGCCCGTTCCCATTTTTGATGAATACGTAAACGCTTTCAAAAACGCGCCTATAAAGAATAAGTCCCCCCGATAAAAAAATTTCAAAAAATAAGATGGATGTCTTCATTTTCAAAATCGATCATACCTCAAAGATTTTATTTATTTTCGCCACTTTTTGACAATAGACGGGATATTTACCTGAAATTTTTAATTTCTGGAATTAAAACTGACGTTTTGATTGCCAGTGACGACCAAAATTTTGAACGTGACTATACAGATTGTGTCAAATTCGACACTTCTTTTTAGAAGAAATAGACAAAAACTGTTCACGGCTCCTGGAGCTCGATTTTTAAGACAAAATTAATGATGAAGGCCGCATTTCGATATCTTGTACCGCTTAGGAACTACAGGTGTTTTTCAAAATTCTACGATTTCTAAAAGCCTTTATAACTTTTTTGTTTATGAAAACTTTTAATTTCTGTAAAAATTTCTGTAAGGCACTACTTTTTCATGCAAAATTCATTGGTTTAAATTATTTTTTTCTAGAGTGCTCAATATTTGAGATATAAGCAAGAACTTTGATATTTCATATGGAACACACTACATATTTTTAAGTTTTTGAAAAGAGCATAGAATTCTATTCATATAAATATGTAACACATGTAACAGAGTCTTCACAGCAGCAGCAGCGACTACATCAGCAGCTACAGCCTCCAACGAAGCCCTGAAGAAGTCCACGGCGAGATGGACGAAACGTCGGCAAGACGAAGAATTGACGCGGTTCCCAACCCGGAAACCAAGATTGTGATGTAACACTTGATATTTTATTTAAACAGTTTTCGAAATATAGAGCTTCAAAGTTTTAATTAAAAATTGAATTGTTTTTACAGCATTGACGTAGACTGTATGATGCATGAAAAAATATTACTTTATTTTTATTAAATATAATGAAATTAGAACGAATAAATGCTAATATAATCGAAAATGCACAAAAATTACAAAAACTATTCAAATTGTCGGCCATTTTGTACTAAACATAAACAATTCCGTTTGTTATGGCTTCAACTGACATCATCGATTAAAGGACTGGTAGTGGTGCACTTTCCTTACTCAATAAGTTTGGAATCTTTGCTTCTTTAAAATTCGTATTGCAGAAGTTCTTGCTAAGGCAGATGTTTGCTCCAACTAGTGTCGCACATTTTCAATTTCTCCCAAAACTATGATTTCTAATTCTTTATTTCTATTTTGAGATTCATAATTTTTAGGTTTTGGCAGTTTAAATGACTAAAAATTGATTACATTGTTTTTAAATTTCAAGAACTTATCTCTGAAGGATTGTCTTCTTGCTGGATACCACTCATGGTAAAGATTAATCGCTGCTTCTGAATTTTCGCCAATTTCTATAAACTACTTTAACATTTAATATTAGTAAAGGAGACGGTGATTTAGAAATAATAAATCAAAAAAGTTTATATCTGTAAATATAAATCAAAATAGATTATATCAGTAGATACGTATTTCGGCAGATACGTTGTCATCTTCAGTACACACTTACAAGTTAAAGGCACTTCATGAAATCTTGAGTTGGTATAAATATTATAACATGTCATATTTCTCGTAGTTTTCGTACAAATTTAATTATCTCCCTAAGTCTATTTTATAGAGATATTAAAATTCAAGAGAAATGCAAGTACTGTAAGAGATTGTGTCAAATTTTGACAGGAAGATACAAAAACTTAAATCGCTTAGTTATCGTCATCCATAGCCTACTTCAATGCTGTAAAAACAATTAAATTTTTGATTAAAACTTTGAAACTATATTTCACAAACTGTTTGAATAAAATATCAAGTGTTTTATATTTATATGAATGAAGTTTTATACTTCTTTCAAAAACTTAAAAATATATACGATGTTTTATATAAAAATCAAAGTTCTTGCTTATATCTCGAATATTGAGCAAAAAATAATTTAGAGCAATGAATTCTGCATAAAAAAAGTGTCTTAAAGATGTTTTCACAGAAATCAAAAATTTTCAAGGCTTTTAGAAATCCTAGAATTTTGAAAAACACCTGTAGCTCCTTCACCATTAATTTTGTCTTAAAAATCGAGCTCCAGGAGACGAGATCAGTTTTTGTCTGATGGCCGTATGCATAATCAGAGCTTAAACGTAAGCCCGTGCTTAAACAAGCGCTGGACTCCATTTTCTATGCAAACTGCTACTCAGCGCATGCGTAAGCGTGTGCTTATACTTGAGGTCTGACTATGCATACGGGCATAAGTCTTCTAAAAATAGGTGTTTCCTATTAAAAGTGTCGAATTTGGCCCATCCTGTACATTGATTTGATTTTTGCTTGAGCTTTCTATCTTATTTGGTTCCAAAATGACCAAGAGAAGAAGGGATTTAGACTAGCACTGCTACACTCTATACTCTTTAGGCGTTCAAATGGAACGCTGTTGATTTACGGTTTCATATGTGAACCACGAAAAAGATAGACGGCTGCGATATAAATTATTATCATTGTTTATTGTCTGTTTCTGGTAACAATAATTAACAGAAATACAAAATGGGCACCGTAAATCTGCCCCTATAACTTACAGTTTGTATGAGAAATAAGATCTAAAAATTATAAAATAAAAAGGACTCACCGATAGAATTCCAACGGGAAAAAAAGTGCTAGGAAACTGCTGATTCATTTACCAGTATTTTTTTAATTTCACGTTCACTAATTCAATCGTTCTTTAAGTGAACAATATTTAAAATGGTTGTTCGTGTTCGTAAACTTTTTCATAGCCGGGCGGCGTCTTCAAAAAAACAAAAGAGAATCTTGCGTTTCCTACTACCATAATCAATATAACTCCCGATTTTTCTGTAACCAATAATAATAGATTCTTTAGTAACTAAATCCGTAACGTAAATTCCCGATTCATTAGAATTAATTAATTTTAGACGGAGGAAGTTAATTGCATTTATGAAATTATAATTGAAATATTGACCGTCCGGCAATTTTTTTAATCCATGATTAGCAGTTCTACCAATACAAAAGTATTTCATCTCAGATTTTGTGATGACGCTAAAAACAATGAAATACAACTAGAACGCATCATTCATTTCTGTAATTAATCATTACATTGAAAAAATATGTACGTAAAGATTTTAGAATCTACGAAAACATAAATTATTAATTAAAAATTTGTATTATTTATTATAATTTGACACCGAATGCATTGGCGACCGTGTGGATCATCTGTTATTGACTAATGTCAGATTACACTTAATAGATGTCATACATGTCAGATTTGACATATCGTGTAAGTTAAAAATAATTAAACATGTTTAAATAGTTGGCTTCCAGTATTAATTGGACATCCAGAGTATACCTCTTTTGCTGAAGATGTCTTCTCGCGTTTTAAGAAAGCTGCAAGGTGACAAAGACTTGAACGACGAGGGATCTGAAAACGAAACTGACTTGGCCGCTAGTGGAGGAGCCAGGCGAAAACAACTAAATATAAACCGATACGATCTGGTTCGTATTACCATCACTTCTTTAGCCACTGGAAACTGAATATCTTGTTGCAGTTGAATCATCAGTCGCATTCGGAGAGTGAAGTTAAGGAAGATGATAACGAGACGGAGGCAAATAAATCTTGCGAAGGCGACAACAATCACGAATCTGTTAAACGTAAGAAAAAGAAGAAGAAGAAAAAGGGAAAGAATGTCAATCCACAAAGGAGCAGCGAAGACAATGCAGAAGTATATTTTCCTTACTTTGTCTTTGCTCTCTTTAAAGCACAAGTGTTTTTAGGTGGACGAAGTAGAACGCTCTGTGCGTGAAGTAAACAAGCTTCTCGGGGAGAACTTCGTCTTGAGGATATCTCCTTCGAATACAAAACCAGATAAAAACATGCACAGCCGTAAAAGCATACTCAACATCCAGCATAAACATCTCAATCCAAATAACGAATTAAAAAGGATATTTGGTTCGAAAATCGTTCAAACCGAACAGTCAGTATTTTCTTTAGTTTCACTTTAGAATTCCTGAATCGTTTGTGTTTAGCAAACGCAAAAACCGTGGCCGAGGACACGTCAAAACAACATGGCTCGTTTCCGGCAAGGACAACTGGCCTCAAGTTGGTAAAACCGGATTATCAATGGTCAAAATGGATCAGTTAGCCGATGCCAAGCAAGGACTTCAGTATTTCACGTACGAACACAGTACAAATTATAAGCAAGTACAGAATAAGTTTTTAGAAGCCGTAGAAAGCTTAAACCCTGACAACATAGTGACGATAATCAATGATCACCCTTATCACATAGATGCATTAATTCAACTCTCAGATTTATGTCGTTTGAGTGAGGATCTAGCTATGGCAGCCGAATTTATTGAGAGGGCACTTTTTTGTTTAGAATGCGCATTTCATCCATTATTCAATATTGCTCAAGGTAATTGTCGTTTAGATTATAGGAGGCAGGAAAATAGGTAAAGACTTCACTTATCGCACCCACTGCTTATTATTTATAGCAAGTAATTTCAGGGCTCTGTATATAACATTATTTAAACATCTGTTATTCGTTGGTGGCCGGGCTTGTTACCGAACGGCTTTAGAATTTTGTAAACTCCTGCTATCGTTAGATCCGGACGGGGACCCTCTTGCTATAAAACTAGCCATAGATTTCTATGCAATACGTGCAAAAGAATACACTTGGTTAATCGACTTCGTTGAGGAATACGAGAGCACGAAAAACTTGAGCCAACTGCCGAACTTCGCATTTTCTGTGGCCGTTGCTCATTTCCACGTGTGCAGCGGAGACACCGTGAAAGCCGACGCTCTCCTCCAAACTGCCCTCATGATGTTCCCCAGCGCGTTAAAGCCTTTGATGGAAAAGTGTTCCGTACAGACTGATCAGAGGGTCAGTAAACACCAATTTTTCGACATCAACCAAAAGTATAATGACCTTTACTTTTTTTTTTATAAATGAGGATGAGGATATTTCATTTACAGACAATCTCCGGCTCTAACGCAGCTGATATTGCTGTATGTGAACCGCAGCTATCACGTTTGGAAAGAATGCGACCTTCTGCCTTGGTTAGAGAAGAATGTACATGAGGTGCTCGACCGGGTTGATCGAGGGGATACGTTAGTAAAGGATTTTGAGCAGAAAAGGTCGAAAAGGTATCAGGGACCTATGCCGAGAAGTATTTGCCGACATATTATACTTTCTGATATTAAAGGAGTGTCTCCATTGCCTGAGGTATGACGTAAATTTTTTTTTTGCATTATACTAACAAAATTTAGAACTTTTCAGAAGTAATCTCTTATATTACTGAAGACAATTTATTTATAAGCTAAACTTAGTGACAAAAGAATTTATCTAAATTAAATACAGGTGTATACAGAGTGCTTCAATGTTATGTTCACAAAAAAATATTTTTAAGTTTGTTTTAATTCAAATAAAAATAGTTTTCTTTTCAGGATTTTTCTGGTGGCATTTTAAGTTTTGATCCGCTTCCACCATTAGATTCTATAAACGTGTATACCCGACCAAAAAGACCTAAATCGAATACCTCTAATTCAAGTGCCGTAAGCATTTTTTTCCAGTCACTTTTACCAATGTTTAACGCAAGTGACGTCCCTGTTAATTTATTAGAGTAAGTAATAGTAACAATTAATACTTAAATGTAAAAGTTTCTTGTAGCATGGTACAGTAATAATTTCAAGTGTAACTTTAAGAGATCTTTATTAAAAATTGTTTTATATTTAGTGATGAAGATGGAGCTAGAGCTTTACCTGACGGAGAAGGCAATGTCGCAGAGTTGGGTGATCTTAGGCGAAGCGTTGCTTCTTTAGTAGGTGCGATGCGTGATCTCCTGAGTAATATCCGCCTTCCAGATGTGCCGAACGATGCTGATGTAGACGAGAACGATGACAGTGATGAAGACGATGAGCAAAATAATTATTTAACCTAGACGTTGCCGCTTATTATTACTGAAAAGTAATTCAGTGTTAATTGTATTCCAATCGAAAGCTTCACTTTTGTTTACTCTCGATGTTTGTTATGATCGTGCATAAAGGGTTTATATTAAGTAATTCTTAATCGTTATATAAGGTTTGTACAACCTGATATATTGAGTCAAAAATAAACAGTTTTAATATTTTGTGCTTGTATGTTTCTTCATTTAGTTTAGACAATAAAGAATGCAGTTGTTTATTATTTCCTTCTTTTTTCATTTCTTTTGTAAAAACGTTGTCGTGATACTTATGTGTATTGCACGATCTGTTCTTTCATGTGTCTTGTGTATGCTGCACCGTATGTTGTTCTTTTGATGAGGATTGATTGACACATGTATAAAAGCACTTGAGCTTGGAATGTTTTTTATTGCTTTGTATAGTGCAAATTCAAGTGTGTTTTCAGCTAATTGCTTCAGTCGATAAGCCACAGGTAATATATCCTCCATCATCAACCCAAATCTTAAAAGAACTCACTTGGGGGAATTACGATACATACATCTTCATTAGTATAATGGCGAAAATCATGCAGCCTAGCACGTGTTTAATTAGTCACTATTTTTATTTAATAAGATCCAAGTGTGTTTTCAGCAAGAAGTTGCAACAGCCTTCGAGCTTCCACGAACTTGGATCAAGCAAACTTCAAACGACGAAACGAAGAAGTTACTGTCCTAATAAATTTTTTAATTTGGTTGTTTGATTTGGTCTTATTAAAAAGGGGGGGTGTTTTACAAGATAAATTAAATTTTAACTAAGGAGGGCTTCCAGGTGGTATTGGATCCGGACATTAAAGTTTTTATTACAACATAAGACATTGAAATTTGATAATAAAATTGATTCTTTTTTTAATTTTCTTCAATTGGGGAAACTGCAAACGAAGAGATTTTTTTAATTGTCAGCTACAATCTTGGATTTATTTTTCCATTAGAACTCAAACTCATTCAATTGCTTGTTTTATACTCTTTTAATTTAAGTTTTATATTGAGCTTCTGCAACGAATCGTTTTCTTAATCAATAACATTTGGCATAAATTTTATTTTCTCAAAATAATTTCTGCAGAAGTGGTTTAAAAACGAATTAACTGAAGATATGTTTTTTCATGATGTGTGAAATGTATTTTCATTTGATTTTTTCTTTTTTTAATATTACATGATGTAGCTGAAAGTAGTCATCAGCAATTACATTTGAATATGTAACTTATAAGAAAAAATAATTCTTTTGAGTTTTTATAAATTTAAAATGTGGATGGTGATGTTCTGTAGTTTAGTAAAACATTTTGTAGCACGATGTTTACATTTCAGCAGTTATTTGGGCTCTGTGTTTGATTATTAAAAGAATCTAAGAACATGTACAATCCAGGCGAGCAACTCAAATATAATTAATTTCTGTACAGAAATATACTTAAATAATTTCTTGCTTCTTCCTGCGTCCTGCACATAATATAACTCATTATAAATGACAACATTTATGCATCAAAAAATACACTGCTCATCTTATTTTTAAATTTGATATGAAATAAATTACGTAAAATTAAAATTGCAAGTTGTCAATTTGAATTTTTTTTTTTAATTACCACTGAAATGTGCTTTATAGGAGATAGTAAAAACCAATCCATAATAGTTGTGAATTCCTACAAACAATCCACCCACAATGCTATCTTTAATACAGAGCATTTTAATAGTTTTTTTTAAATAAATTCACCGAAAGCGACTGATTATTGATGGACTGCAAGTGTTACACTTTACAATGTAAAATCTATATCAATTACATTGTACCAAATAAAAACATGTCAACTAATTTGTTTACATTAGAAACAATTGTTGACATATAAAAATGATTATTTATTAAAAGTAATTAATATATACATGAATACAGATTACAAATACACGAATTCCATTTAAAAAATAAAATTACACACACGAATAAGTTAAATAGAAAATAAAAACGTTATGCACACGAAATTGTATTTGTACCCTAAAACAAATTGAACAAATTCGTGTAATTGTAACAGGCGTAGATCAACGTTCCAGATTAGAAACATCAATATTTAAAAACAATTTAAATACATTTTTTTTTACATGAATCACAGATAATATTTGTTTTAACATCCGCTATAGTAGTCCACAAATTGCACCTGTTTTTTTTTACGAAAGAGAGTACGAGTATGTGTCTTAACTATAACCTAATAAATAATTTGTAACACTACACAAACCTAGGGTGTTTAGTACTATACGATGGACTAGCGAAGGGTTTATCTTACTTTTCGTCTCTTCTTCGGTTGGTTAAACATCATCTGATCTTCTGAATTTGTTCTTGTATTTTTCCTTGGTCTCCCTGAAAAATGTACCAGTTGTATAAAAAAAATATATTGCGACAATTTTTTTTATTATTAAATACCTCTCCTACTGACTCGAGGTGTCGATGGTACTGATAAGTTACCATTTACGCCGTGCCTGAAACCTGCAAAATGGAATTTAGAAACATTAGTAATACAACAACGTATAATCACATTTATTTATTAAACAATGACGCATGGGAGATCGAATGAAATGTGATTAAATGTGCAGTGAACACGAAGAGTGCAAGGTAGGTACATCGTAAAGCTAAGAAAAGTTTCCTTTTTGTTTTGATATTGTGGAAAAACCTGTAAGTTACGTGAAAATAAATCTTGTATAAATAAACGAAGTTTATGAACTCAATATAATCTGCTGGAGTAGTTTCATTTTCTTCTTGTCGGATTTGATTATAATGAGGTGCTATTTTTTACCTAAAACCTTTGATTTTTGAAACATTAGAGGTATGAAAGTACTTCAAGAAGCAACTTAAAGATTCACAGCGAAAAGAAGTCGACAATAAAGTAGAATTGAATTTATCTAGCTTTGAACGTTCTACTAGAAATCGCCTGAAGAGTCCAATGAAAATAAAAATATTGAAGGTAAGTGCTTAAAAGTTTTCAAAGTAGAGTAAACTCTGACATGATGAAAACAACTTATACTGGAAAATCAGCCACTCCTTTGTACAAAGAATTTCATTGTAAGAAATAATTTGCTGATGTTTTTTAAGCCAAAAATTGTGAAGATCTGTTGTAGGTTCATGTTATTGTCAATATTTCTGCTCCCATCGGTCTTGCAGTATTCTACGTAGGAGCAGGTTTCATATTACACCATTATCATAATCCCTATAAGATTTAACTTTTTTTTTTGAAGTGTCTTTTTTTGCATAGACTTCGTTTACTTGAAATTTAATTTGGATATCCTTCGAACCGTTAAGCAAAATTTAGTTCATTCACAACACTGTGTGAAATATATTTTTTGTGAAGACTTGCATTTATGGAAATTTTACTGAAGATTACAAGGGATTGTTTCATCAAGAAGAAATAATATGCCATACGGAAAGAATGATGATAAATGATATTATTATTATAATTTTTGATTTGAAGCGTGGCTCTTATTTCAAACTTAATACTTTTCCTGCTTATCATCGATGTATGTAACACTTTCACTGCATTCTGCCAAGGCGTTTAATTTCGAGACAATATTTGAACTAATAGTGTCTCTCTCTTCTAATCAAAAGAATTAGTACAAATGATTTAATGAATAAAATAAGTGAATGGAATAGTATACTCTACAATGAGTACACTTTCTAAAATCGTTTTCAGAGTATAGAATTTAGCAGTTTCACTTACGCTCTTTTGAAAACATCCTAAATAAATACATTAATAAAATATGTGTACGGGTTACTTATAATTATAAACTGGAAAAAAAAAATTATAAAACATAACGCTTTCATTATTTTGTCGACAGGTCTTAGAACTATAAAATAAGCAAATTGTTTTCAAAAGAACGTTAAATTGTTGTTAATATTCACAAAGGGCTTTCCTCCGATTATTCAACAATTTAGCAAAAAAAAAAAACAAAATTTCTACGTTATTAAAAATAAAAATGACATCGTTTGTTAAATGTATTACAGGCATGTGCATAGATGTCATCGATTGTTATAGCTTTTGAATAAAACCAATGATGAAAAAATAATTTAATTCGGGACTCACCCTTCTTATTATCCCATGGTTTGCTAAATTCTTCGTACTCGAACGAACCTTAAAAAATAAAAATCACCCTTAATGAAATTTTTCACTCGAATGTTGGTTTAATAAAAAACAAGGTGCAACAGATGAATTTATTTGAAAGTAGTTACTGATCATACGGCGGTACCATGTTAGAAGAAAACTTCTCTCTTCCAGAAATCCCACAAAGTATTCGAAACAAATTTTTAAACACATTGTTAACAGTGAAAAATGAAAACAACTAGAGAATAACATCTATGACATTTAGTTTCTTCTTCTCCTGCTGAACGTCTTCTTAATTTTTAACATTTAAGAGCATGCATTAAAGTTTAAGAAAGAAACAAAAGTACAGATTTCTTGACTTGACAAAAAATGTAGTTCAAATAATATATTAACAACAGTGATGCTTAAAATCTGAAAAAACTTTGCATGTCATTTTGCAAGTGTTCTTTCTTTCTTCATCATGTCGTCCACTATGTATCCTTTTTTTGTTTGTAGTTCGGAGGATATACACAGGAAACACTATACCAACCTAAGCCTTAATAAGTTAATAAACATTATAAAATATGAACATATAATTAAAAAAAAATTGACTCTTAAAATCACAGCCTTCTGATTGGGAAAAAGCAATGTAACAGTGAATAATACTGAAAATGAAATAACAAATGCTTCGCTAAGTAAATTAATTAGTAGTAATAATTTTTGTTTGGCCTTAAATTAATCTTCACTCGTTTGCAACCGCTCCCATATTCAAATTCGGAACCTCCAGTGAGCTATTATTATTATTACTGTTCCCATTTTGCGAATTTACTTTTAGAAACACTTGATTGTTTACGGGATGATAAACCGGTAACTGTAAAAATGTTGTCGTCGCATGCATGTGACAGTTAATAATCGGATTTATGTACGTGTGATTATTAATATTGATTTGCTCTGATATTATCGGAACAACAGAGGAATCGTCTGCGGTACTAACAGGCAATGGGGGCATTTCCTTGCGTTCAGCTGGGGTTTTAAAAGGTCTGACCATATTTTTGCTTTGCAAAGCTTCAATCTCCGCAATGCTGATCATAGGCGTGGCCGGATAACTTATTTCTTCTTCTTGCACCATATAATTATTTAAGCCCTGTTTAACGGACCTCCTTCGTTTCTTGAATGGCAGACTCGTTTCGCTACCATTGTTTAATATTCTCAGGAAGGTGTTTATTTCTTCCTCGTTAAATTCATGATCATCTTCGATGCTACTTGAGTTCGGTGACAATTCACTCGTTGCCACCACATTATCTTTAGCAGCAGAGTTTGTGTAACTTAAAGCCTCAGCGTAATGTTTCTTTTCAACCGAATCTGTATTGTCTTTATTGTATGTATTTTCTATGTTGATATCACACTTTCTCTTACGTGGTACTTTTGGCACTAGTTTTTCCCCGGCTTTACGTGTGTGCATCGCATGTAATTCGTTTAAATACTTAACGCTACTGTGAGTGTTAACCGGGGGTGGTTTATGTGTTTCGTATAAATTCTGCGATTTATGTTTCGAATTTTTCCTTGCATCCGTCATGCTTTTGTTAGACTGTTGACTGATGCCGATGTCAGGTTTAGGATTAGGCGGTTGTGTATACATGCCCATATTTAAACTAGCCAAGTCATTTGTCGGGGGATTGTGTTTTTGAGCGGTTAGATTCATATGATCGAAAACAGGCCTGCCAGGGACTATACTCGAGGGTGAAGGACCGTAACCCTTTTGCAAGTCGAAAGGCTGACCAGGAAAAAAAGATTTGCTCGGTTCGGTTACATAAGTCTTATCATTTCGAGTGCCATCGAATTGCTTCATGCCTCTCCTGTCATACTTTGCGAGATTATAAAAAGGATTGTTATTTTCACTCGAAGCCTTATATGCTTCGTAATTTAGTGACTCGCGTGGCATAAAAGTGCTGAGTAATTTAATGTACTCCTTATTTGAGTTGGAGACTTCCGTAACACTTGATAGGAGATTATTGTCAATGTCTCCGGTGCTTTGTTCGTGACTGGGGGTTTTGGTATTCGAAACCGAATTTAGGGAAGCATAATTAGAACGTTGATTTAAAGTGCGAGATATATCTAATGTGTCTTTAAAACATTTCTCAGCGTTGCTACTCGAAATATTTGGGTAATTATCGACGCGCTCATAGCCACCCAAATAAGGTAACTTATCTGCGTGATTTGTAGCACAGGAATTTAGGTGATAATTACTAAGCTTATGCGATTGGGGGTAAAATTTATTTTCTGTGACACCTTTACTTGTGTTGTAATTACTCAATGGGCGTTCTTGAGAAAAGGTCTTCGCAGCATTAAAAGCGTACGTTTTATTATAACTCTCGCTGTGGTTAAATAATTTCTGCGACGGAGGTAATTTTTCTATATTCCCCATGAGTCTTTCATGACCGTATGGCTTTGTAATATCAGGCAGATAATCCTTCTTATAATTACTGTTTGGTGCTTCCGCTTGCGTTTTAAACAAATTTAAATTCATTGCATTACTTAAACTGTTATGTGCGCTGAAAGTGCTGTAACACTCCGCGTTTTTTAATGCTGCACGTTTATTGTACTTATCATTTATATACATGTTACAATCATCTACAAAATTCTTGCTCGTGGCACGTTTTCTTGTACCGAGCCTAGGCCTACCACGCTTAGCTTTACCTGTATTATTATCAGTAGCACGAGCTTTACTTTTAGGAGTCACCGTCTGTTTCGCATTCGCTTTACTTTCAGCCTTAAAAAAAGTGTCAGTCAATTCGACTTCAATCGCTTTTTCAATAGGAGTCGAACGTGTTTGATTTAATTGCTTCGACGTATTTACTTTATTGAGCAACGATGGATTTTCTTTTGTGATTATCGGCACGCTGTATGTGCTTTCAGTGGGGGCATGCGAATAAATTATACCGCCCTGATGATCGAGTAACTGTGAATTATAGAGGCCGCAGGTGTGCAAGTTATCGTTTAAATAATTAAAGTTCTCCACCATGCATTGCTGAAGTTGATTAACCGAGTGAGAGTTACTTGAACTATCGAGATTCATCATAGTGTTCGTTGTCTTAAAATCGTCTAAGGGTACGGATGAAATATGCACCTTATCATTCAGTACGTAATTATACAAATCTTCCGCAGAGTAATTAACTGTGTGTTTAGATAGATCATTACTCTGCATCGTTGCTTTGCTCTTACAAACTAAATCTGATGTAAGTTCGCTGTTTACATCGTTCTTAACTATTTGAGATGTGGCCTCCTGAGGCATTTGTTCAATGTTTGTCGGTGGTGTGGTATTTTTGAAAATCATTAAGTCGGATATATCATCAGTATCGTCAATGTTACATTCAACATGAACCCCACCGCAATTCGTCGAGTCAGACTGACTTACCCCAACCACGTCAATTTCTTCTTGTTCATTCGGATCGAAATTATTTAAATCCTGAGTGAAAATTAAATTATTAGGTAGTATGTTTAAAATTTGGTCGTTGCCTGTTTCCAGGTAGAAATTGGAGTGATCGGATAGAAGTAAGATATCAGACTGAGAGCTGATGATTTCGGGGACTTCGTCGAAAGTTTTGGCGACGCACTCCTGAACCAACTGTTCAGAATTGGGCAGGAATTTTGGAGAGTTTGAGAATTCAGAATGTAACTCGGGGTTTTTCTCTTTTAACGGAATACTTAAGTTAAGGGAATCAGAATAGATAATTTTGGCATCGTCAGGCTGAGCACTAAGTGAGATAGTTTCGCATTCGTTATTAATAGGGACTAAGTTCGTAATATCTACCATACCTTTATCACTAATTCTAGTCGTAGGAACATAATTGGAAGAATTAAATCCTCCAACCCCTATTGGAGTGTAATCTTCAGTAGGATAATTGGAGGATACAAAATTTCCTAATCGTGCGTAAGCTTCTGTACGGTGGCTACTGTCGTCCTTTTTAAAATCTAATTTCTGTTGGATACAACTCCTCGAAGTATTATGCTTAGGTTTTTTATAAGGTTCTGATTCTTGGTACACAAATTTCTCCATGTTGGGTCTATATATCCTATAAGCTAACTCTTTATCACTAATTCTACTTAAAGCAACGGACGTCTCCGAAAGAAGTTTCGCATCATTCGGATCCATGAAACACTTAATACCGTTCCACATAACATCTTCGCACCTATGTTCGTATTGAACACCCTTCAAACTGTCCATGGGCACGAGATGATCACTGTATTCTGAATCGGAATCAATAAATCGAGTCTTTACAGTCTCGCTAAATTTACATTTTTTAACTGATTTCGGTTTATCCGATTGTTTGTATTTTGTTGCGGTTTTATCCTTCTGGCTTTGCTCCATGTAATTTCCAAAGTCACTCCAATCGAACACTTCATACTCCGGCGAAACCGTGGGGCTTCCCGATCTACTGCTCGCAGGAGAATTCCCCTTGTTCTCAAGGACGAAATCTTTCTCGTCTAAATTTGAACAGAATATCGGCTGGCTCTTAGCAAAACTGAACAGGTCGAATTTGAACCCGTTGGAATTTTCGTAATACAAACTGTTGGACGAGTTCTTATTTAATCGGGTGACGGGACCAGAGAATACATCTTCAAATTCATCTCTTTCGCTTGAATTCAGCAGGTGACTGAATTTCTTCTCCATCCTGGAGAATTCCTCCAGCGGGATTTCTTTCACAGATTCACACGTGTAAACCGTCTTACTTGTTTTGCTCTTTTCATTTTTTAATGTATTCTCACCATGTTTGGATTTATCAACGTCTTCTTTTTCTATTGTGTCTTCACCTGTAATATCATGATCATCGGGTGTCTCACTAACTTCATTTTCCACTGTAGGAGTTTCTGCTTCTGCTGTCTCGCTTGTAAACTGCTCAGTATAAGCAATATTGTTAGCTGCATTATCAGTTTCGTCAATATTTTGCTCAATTACAGTATTTTCCTCAGTGTTACATGGATTTTCAACATTGACTTCATTAGTACCTATTACCTCTGTGACCTCAGTAATATTTTGACTAGTAATAGCTTCCGCCACAGGATTTTGGATTATGAAATTGTAGATTACAACATTGGGGGTATTGATATTAATATTCGAAACATTGGAGCCCGCTACCGGCCATGTCACTTCTGATGTGGCAGGCCTTACAATTGCATCTGATATGGTAGGTTCTTCAGCAGTAAAACTCTGTTCGAGGAATTCGACACTGTTCGCTGGGGTCACCACTTCTTCAACTGCGACAACGCTTGGTTCTACAATTTTATCTAATCGCTGGATTTTCACAGGAACAGAGGATGTATTAGCTCCAACGGTACCTTCAGTGTCATTGAACTTGATTGATCGTTTTGCTTTATTTCGTTTCTGCGAGGTATCGTGTGAAACGTTTGTTGAAGAACTTTTTATATCGTTAATGCCTTGCGAGTTAAGTCTTAGGCCGTTTAATTTATCGACGTTCTCAAACCCACCACTATCACCAGTGTTTACATCTTGGTTGGATTTTTCATTTATTTCTTCATGAACGTCGTGATTCATCTCAACCCTACCATTATCCTTTAGATCGTCAAGCTTTCTTTTTTCTATGAATCGATCTTCTCCCTCGGATGTAACATTTTTTGCAAGAAGCTCATTATCTTCATTTTCTGTCGATTTATTACTGATATTCTTGCTAGATTCTTTCTCAGTTGCATTTACAATGGAATTAGTTACACTAATTTCACTATCAACATCTTTTGCAGCATCACCTGAGATTTTATCAGGTGAAGAGTGTAATTGCATTTCTTTGAAAACCAAAGGATGTATAACAGTTTCTTCTTCTTCAAAACTAGTTTCATGAGACGTGAAGCTGCTTTCTGATGATTGTGGTTCCTCGAGGTATATTTTGTCTTTAACTGAAGCAGGTGGTTTTTCGTTTCTTCCAGTCAAGTCACTCACATGTTCAAGCTTGCTTTCTCCCACTGAATTCAAACTGCCTGCATTAGAAGTGAAGCTGCTTTCTGATGGCTGTGGTTCTTCAAGGTGTATTTTGTCTTTAACAAAAGCAGATGGTTTTTCGTTTCTTCCAGTCAAGTCACTCACATGTTCAAGCTTGTTTGCTTCCACTGAACTGAAACTACCTGCATTAGAAGTGAAGCTGCTTTCTAATGGCTGTGGTTCTTCAAGGTGTAGTTTGTCTTTAACAAAAGCGGATGGTTTTTCATTTCTTCTAATCAAGTCACTTACGTGTTCAAGCTTGCTTTCTCCTACTGAAATTAAACTGTCTGCAGTAGAATTGACTTTCAAATCGGTTTTCAATTCATTAGAATTTGCATCTGACGAGGTCTTGTTTGGACTAGATGGGTTATCAACTGATATATTTTGTGCAGATTCAGATGTGTTCATATTTTCATGTTCGTTAACTGTGTTTCCTTCATCTTCATTTACAGAGTTATTAGCTTCACTAGGTACAACCTGAACAATAGGACGAGGTTCACTAGTATCTCTTTCATGAATTAAACTATTGGAGCCACTGGAATTAGCTGTGTCATTATCATTACAGTTAACATCTAAATTTTCTTCTACAATAACGTGTGTGGAGTTTTGCTTAGAGCAAGACACATCAACCTCCATCGTTTGAGGTACGTCATCGTCTTCTTGTTGGTTATTTAAATTCTGAATATTATTTTCCGATTCAACTTCACAAGCAACACTCTTATTTTCAATAGGTTTATTAACAGTCTGTATATCAGGATCACTTTCAACAATTTCTACTTCGGGAGACGAAACGTTATCATCAATGACCATCTCGATACAAGTTGTCTTGCTAGCATCATCTACACTTTCTTTTTCAGTAGCACTTTGTACTTTAGTATGTGTGGCAGTTTCCATAATACTATTAATATCCTTTGGAGAAAAGTCAGTAATTTTTTCTTTCAGTAAATTATCTCCAGGTTCGGTTATCACCATGACAGGTTCTTCTTCCTCGGCGGTACCAACAACACATTGCACTTCAGAATCTACCAACTTACAATTATTGAATGTAACTGACCGTCTTCGTCTCGTTTCATTAATTTGGTCATCCATCAAACTTATTTTGCACCGATCTTCATTTCGTTGTTGCATTGAATCTGTACAATATTCTTTGGCATTGTTAACTGAATTTGAATGAATTGAAGAAGTTTCCAATTGATTTAATCCCCCATGGCTTTCTACAGTCTGCGTTTCAACCACTTTGAAACTAACCCTTCTTTCTTTTTTGCAGTCATGAACTTTTGGTGAAGAATCATTCGTAATATCGATGTAATTTTCCTCATAGAGGCTGTTGTTGTTATTATTTTCTATATCCTGTGAAGTTTGTTGTGATCTGCTAACTGTTTTTACCGGTTGTGAATTTAATGATAGTATTTGCGTTGATACTGAAGTTTTTGGCATATGTGAAAGTTGCGAATTTGGCAGAAGTGGAAAGATCGTTTCTTTGTTTTGTTTAAAGTACCCGATGTTAGTTGAGGCTTCAAAAGTAAGCTTCTTCTTGGTAATTTCACTTTTCACTAGAATATTAGAGATCTCGTTCCTTTCGTCCATAATAAGATCGATGCATTCCACTTCAGAATCCATTACATCAACATTTCGTTTGTTTGTGTTACTATTATTTAAGGTGATTCTTTTGTTATAGCTGAATTGACCTTCATTTCTGATCGATTTATTTAACATGTGATGATTTTCTTTGCTGCTTTCATCTTCTTCATGACGTTGATGCATTGGATCTACACCTACACTTTTCTTGCCTGTACAAGTTGTGCGCTCTGATATTTGACTGCTGAAAACTTTTTTCATTTCAGTATTCCAATAGTTTTCTTTTGTACGACATGACCGGGGTATAAGCGGATCCGTTTGTATTTCAACTGCCTTGAAAGTTATCCTTCTTGGTTCCTCAACCTGATTCGATGGATATTTACTTGAGCAAGCATTGGAATTTTCACAAAGCATACTCTCACACACACCGCTATCACTCTCTTTAAGGGGTGAAGTTTGCTGTGACCTACTAACAGTCATTACTGACTGTGGACTTAATGAAAGTGACTGTATGGATGTTGAGATTGATGCGGTTGTTGTGGTAGGCGTTGACATCTGAGTAAGTTCTTGGCATGGTGGTGATGTTGTTGGAATGTCGTTATCTAAGTCAATATATGATACAATTGGATACGCATCATGAAGCTTCCTTTTTTTTCGGCTTTTATGCTTATTATTAATCTGCAAGAAACACATCAATTAGTCACAAAATGTACGCAATTACAAAAACACTCAATTATTTTATCTAATAAAAACAGAAAGTGTATTTTCAGAACACTCATCGTATTCCAAAAGTAATTTAAAAAGTTGAAGCCATTTCAAATCAATTCAAGTCAATTTCATCAATTTATCTAAAGCTTCGGCATAGTTTTTTTCTTAAATTTATACAAGACGATCATTCAATAACTCTTTTTCTGTGCCATGTAATGCAATTGAATAAACTTACCGAATTTTCCATGAACGCAATCTCACAGATTTCATCATCACTATCTCCAAGAATTAACTGTATCAGGCCATCTGATGTTACAGCTACATCAGAATCTGAATCAAGTTCTATGCATTCTTCTTCTTTGATTTCTAAATGTGATGGCTTATTTGTGAAGCTTTTTATTACATCATTGTATACTCTACCAAAGTTGTTTTCATCCTATAAAACACAAAAAGGACATTGATTAAAAAAAAAATATCTAAAGAAATTATTCTCACTAATCAATTAATATTTAATGATTTCATTTAATAATTGATATGTTTCGTTCATTACAATTTTAAGTTCTGGACTGTTCAAAATTGTACTAAGCATGAGCAATCACAAAATTGGATATAAATTTCATACTGCGCATAATTTGAACGATTCAGAATTTGAAATTCTGCCAAACAGAACAGACCTAATGAATATTACTGCTGATACTGTATAAAATTTGATTATTTAGATAACATTTTGGTTTAAATGAGAAGCTGAATACAGCTGAAGCCTTCAACATTTAAAAACCTGCACAAAGTCAATAAAATTTGTGTTTACCTTAGAATGCTCTTCGTTATCATGGAAATTCAAAATATTAATGACATCAGGCAGCTCTTCGCAGTTCTTATTCTTCATGTAATCAAAGTAGGCCTGAACTGTGACACTTTTATAATCTATAAGATGATTTATAATACCCGTGATGGAGTAATTAGCCGGCCTTAGCACCTTCTTCATGATCTCAGAGGTCTTCAGAAAATCAGGTTTCTTTTGAAACCTCAGGAACAAAGCGTCGTCCATTTTGGCCCTGCAATCTTCCGTAGATACTTCTTTATATCTTTCAAAAGCCAAGTAATATCTGCAGAAAGCCTCATCTGATAAGTTTTCTAATGGTGACTTCATAAGGAAATGCCTGCAACATGAAATAATCCAATACAGTTATTATGTTAATTATAACTGTAAAAACTCACTAGTACGTTTACAGTTGGCTACTATTGTTTGTACTTTAATTCAGTGGATCACTTAAATACTAGCCAACTCTAAACAGTTCAATTTTTAAACACAATTAACTTACATGAACACCAGTCTCATGATGTATTGATTAGCGTGAATGTTAGATCTGAATGTCAGTTTAAGGAGCACATGTATTATGTATTTCTTACGTTCTAAGAAAATGCTCAACATTTTGCAGATTCGTCTACTAATTGCATTAATCTGATGATTATAATCCTTAGTGGGCATTTCATTTCTGCGTAGATGTCGAGCCAAACCAAGTTCCAAATTGCAATATATGGTCAAAATTTCTTCCATGTACTGATAATAGCATGCGTCCGCAATGTAATTTTGCTCCTTCCCTTTAAAACACAAATGTAATATTTTCACGTGGTTGAGTATCTTCTCCTTTAGCAGCGGTTTATCTTTAAAATGAATGGCACGATTTTTCAGTGACCTAAAACGATAAGTATGTGCTATGTTATGAAAACATGTAATATGAGTCATGTTACTTACGAAACATAAGTCTTCATGATGGTGTCGAGTTCCTTTTCGCTGGTGAAGAATGTATGTTTCACAAATTTTTCCGTCACTTCTAGATCCCATTGTTTTACGGTGTTCTTTGGGCTGATATCAATAGTTTCTGCAAAAAGGTGGAATGCATGGAATGTTTCACGTGGTTTAAAAGTACCTACCTGTTAAGTCTTCGGTTTTAATTATAGGTAGGGTAAACTTTTGAAAAAAGGAATCCATGTTTAACATATTTAATCCACAAAACACCAACACTAGTACACCTGAAACAGTGCAGGAAATTTGTAAAATCCTGTACAGATAGAAATAGAGGTCATGATTTGTTGAAAGTGAGGTTGGATGTGTATCATTTTGGCAATTCAAATGAGAATGTCCGCAGACTAAGCTTATGACTTTTAAAAATGCTGTTTTGGTTAACAAAACGTAATATGTAAATAATAGGTGCATACAAGAATTAATGTATAACAAATATGGCGATGAGGGTTGCGTTATTTAACAGGCACGCAAACACAACACATTCCATTCAATTACACTCACGTAATAAAATAAATAAAGTTCTAATTTGTAGTTCTATTACTTATTCTTTTAAACAATAACAATCATCACTATTTAACAACAGTCTGTCGTTTTTAATACACAGAAATGGCGAATGTACTAAATTGGTCGCCTGCACTAAACTTAACAAAAAAAAAATTACTAGATGCCACCTAGAAATGCGAGACGACATGTACAGTGGCGAGCATAGAAAATGGGACGTCTTCAATCTAAAGTATCCAAAGTTTAGTTATGTGTTCGTACTAAAAAAATAAAATAGTAGGAGAATAGGGCCAAGAAAGGCGCATTTTGTTGATAATCAGACTTTAATGTCAACATTGAAACCGATTTTAAAAGCTAAAATAATGCAAAAAATAATGTTTACTTTTCTATGTATTCGATGGTATGTACGGCAGAGGACAATAAAATCCAGCACTACGATCGCTGAGCACGACATTTGTTTAATGTAAATCTTATTTCAATACTTTTGATGTTAAATATGTACAGGTGTCCTAAATCTTTGGGCAGTAGTATACATTTCATCAAGAAAAAAAAAACATAATAAAAGTTATGTACATTTCCATTTCGCATAATTTAAAATGGATTACTTAAAAGATACTTAAGACCTAACTTATGATTTTTTAAATGGAACACTATTATATATTATATTATATTATTACATATTTGCAGCTTTCGTTAGTCCTTGAAGAGCCAATGAAAACGATATAACATTATATTTATTTATTTTGAATATTTATTTGAGTTATTTCTTTAGTTTTATGCACAAATTAGGTCTTATTCAAACTATTTCTGCATATCTGTTCTTTTAAAATATTTAATATTTATGAAAATAGTGCGATTATCAACCACAGTAGGGTTTAGTTGATATATTGTAAAATTGGTTCATTTTTTCAAATAGAACACCCCATTATATTATATCATGTGTGGATAGCCCTTTCTACGAGCTTTCCATTAACACCACATATTATGTGTTTGTGATTGAGAATTATTATCATCAATCATAAGTCCATAAAATGTGGTTCAATGGAAAACTCGTAGTTATAATATAGAGGTGTTCCTTAAAAAAAATGACTAATTTTGCAATACGCAAACTGAACCGTACTATAATTGATATTCGTTGAATATTTTAAAAGTACAGATATGTAGAAATAGTTTGTTCCAAAATTGAGCGTCGTATCATTTTTTATACCTCGGTAAATACTCAAAATAAGTAAATATAATGTTATATCATTCCCATCAACCATCAGCTCTTCAAGGGCTAACCAGTGTTGTTAAATTATCGGTAATTTATTTTTAAAGTTACCTTACCGGTAGTATTACCGTAACTTTACCAACAATCTTTTTTTTTAATAAACATTAGATGTACAGTCAGGTAATAAAAAGTGGTCTCCCCACAGTTCTGTGAGCCTTGTATCACATGGCTTTAAGGTTGAGATTTGCACATTTTAGGTGCGCATGGCACTACCTATACTTAATTATAATTTGCTAATAAAGTCGATATCAAATACCTACACATCTTTTTTCTTTTGTTTATAAAATAAGATTTTTATTATTTCATGTTATTCTTGCTAAATAATTAAAATTTTAAATTACCTAGACCAAAGTCTTTGGTTCTACATTATCATTGGAACTTTAATTTACTGATTGTCTTTTGTTTTTATCTCTTTCTTTGCAATTGTAAATCTTCATTTTTTCTTCCCTTTCTTTTCCAGAAGTTTGATAATTTTACCCTATATTTATTTTTCGTTTATTTGTGTTTTTTTAATTAAAAATTATTTTTCATGTTTCGCTTAATTTTTTATCTGAAATTTTCTCTTTTTTCTCTCTCACAATCTGCCGATCGTCTTTTGTTTTCTTAATTTATTTTAAGTTTTAATTCTAGGAGACAATTTTATGCTATATTTGAAAATGTATTTCAATTGCGGATTATATTGTAGTGATTACTAATTACATATAAAGTGCGTTCAATAAAAACCGTTATCAAAAGTAGGCTTATGTCAAATGCAAATTTTGCAAATTCACGTCGTAACTATACGATTATTATAAACATAATCTAACTTTTTATATCCATTTAATTACGATTTTCTACAAACTGGATAATAAAACTTAATTATTGAAAGAAAACATTTATTTTATTACAAATTCTTCGAAGATATAAACAAAATATTTGACAGTTGAGGCTGTTGATAGCACGCAGTTATTCAAGGTTTCAACATATGTATGTACTAAGCTACGACGTGCCCTCATAAAATAAGAGCAAGTTCAGAGCCTTCTTGATAACGGATTTTTTTGAACGCACTTGACAGTTGCATCTTGTTACAAAATAAACTACTACTACTACTACTAAATATAAACTACTACTTCTATTACTACTATTACAAATAAACTACTACTACTAGTACTACTACTAAATGACTTTTGTTCGTCTATTTTTCATTGGAAGTTTAATATACCGATCGCCTTTTGTTTTCAGTCTGTTTCATTGTAATTCTAATCCTCCTTTTTTCTTCATAAATAAAAAAAAATTGTTCTTGTTATTATGTACTATTATTTTTTGATTAAAACGTTTTTGTTCATTTTTTTGATTGAAACGTTTTTATTATTTTCTGATTAAAACGTTTTTGTTTTTTCTTACTACTTTTTTTTTTCTTTGCAAACTTTTTTAATTTCCCTCTCACTTATAATATAAATTAGCTGCTCACGTTTTATTTTTCCAATGAAATTTGGAATTCCTTTTTTGTAATTTTTTTGAATTCAAATTTTCTCCACACATTTCTCAATTTTTCACTCAACTGACTTACGCCTTTTGTTTTTATTTTAAGAAATCTTTTTTTTTTTTTTGTTTGTCTCTTACAACTGGTAAAATAGTCAAAAATAATCAAACGCCTAAACGAAAACTTAAAGCTTTTTCCATTATGTTGGCAACATGGGTAACATTCAAAAATTATCGGTAACAAATTAATGGTACCTTACTGGTAACAGTGAAAATTTACCTTAAGGTAACGTGATAAAATTATCGACTCACAACACTAGGGCTAACCAAAACTGTAATACGTATAAAATTATATAGCGTTCCATTAAAAAAAATCATAAGTTAGGTATGTAGCTTTTAAATGGACCAGCTGTATAATTGGAAATAAATTTAAATTATGCGAAATGGAAACCTACACAACTTTTATTAAGAATTTTTTTGATGAAATGTAAAATAGGGCATTTTTGAACTGGGGCACCTGTACTATCGTGGACATAAAATTTTGGATACCACTGTCATTCATCTGACATGTGAGGGTGTGAATGTAAACCAGATTTTAATTGCAAGTAACCGCACTCTTAACTTCAATCACGTTCACACCTGTCATTTTGACAGCGAGAGCAATAACATAAATCACAAATGCATGCATTCTGCAGCAAATTAAGGAATATCTTTCAGTGTTATGTCAATAAATGACAGTGATGTCCGAAATTTTCTGTGCGCAACTGTACATACACAAAGTGTCACTAGTACTAGTATTTTGCAATACTAATTTTATAGGGCATTTTAAAAAATTGGGGCGATATATACCGGTTAGTCTAGTATTTCACTCTTACGTCCATTAAACGCATTCGTTCTATCTCTCTTTTTTACTTCGATTCATTACCACTCCAATTTTCGAAAACGCCTATTGCTAACAATACATGTAAATTTTTCTTCGTTTTGCATTTTGACAAAATGCGTTCTTTAGGTTCCACTCAAAAAATATGAGTAATGATTTTTGGACATTTCAATTTTTTTTTTAGGCTTTGACAGAAACATTACCTCAATTTACCAAATTTGTACAAATGACCATGATTTCTTGCCCGAATTTTATTGTCCGCTACTGTACCATTCGCAATTGTTTTAAATGTCAAAAGCCACAAATTTGTTTTTTACATTTTTTCAAATTCATAAACTTTTTTTTTATATGGACAACTTTATTTGTACCTTATTATTTACAAATAGATAAAACTGAAAATATATAAAAAAGATTTGTTTTATGTATGCTCCAATAATTTTACGTTTAAAAGAAAAAGGAAAAGATAGTATGATTTATACGGAGAGTTATGTCATTGTTCCGAAGACAGGGTTATGTCTGCAAATGCTAGGCCCGTATTCTTCGTAAGCGGCTTTGGTGTGGCAAACTTGATAGAATTCGGGCTGAAAATAAATTAAAAATCAAACGGTGTTTAAAAAAGTTTCTTCATCAAAATATTTACCGTTGATGCCAGCATGCTACCCCCGAACCACACGGCGTATCTTTGCATATGATGAGAAATCACTTGAACATCAATGGGTTTTGGCTAAAAAAAAAATAACAAATTATTCATTTGTTATTTGTTATTTCTTTTAGCTAAGAGGAGTAATTTCAAATATAACCAAGCTTTTATAACGGTTTTGACTGACTGCCCATCTTATTTTAATCTCACATAGTAGCAGAGGATCGAGATACTCTCAGAGTGCAGTCAGTCGAAAACGCTGTTAATTATTTTAGCTGCTTCTATACCATTTACGACTTTATTTCACACTTCTGAAAGAGAATTTTGTACTAACGAAAACGTATATCACAAAAATGAAAATAGATTTCAACGTCATGAAAACAGATTTTACACAAATGAAAAAATTCAAATATTTCCATAGCTAATGCTACCAAGATATTAAATGAACACATGATACTACTAATACCAAGTGATTTTTGAAATATTTTATCAACTCTTGCCATGGAATTTGGACGGCATGTTTTAGCTTTACTGTAAAACAGCATCAAGGAATGCAATGACGTACTTTCCACTTAAGCTAAGACATGCCGTCCAGATTTCATGTCAAGAGTTGATAAAAAAAAAATTAAAAATCACTCGGTTTAACTCCATAAGGCCCAGTTGTACAATTCCAGCTTAACTTTAAGCTAAAGCTTAAACCCTTAGCAATCATTTATGAAATCATAGTTGTTAAGGATTTAAGCTTTAGCTTAATGTTAAGCTAGAATTGTACACCTGGGCCTAAGAATTCTATAGGATTTAGTAATATGAGTATGGCGCAAGATGCACAATTTCGATGTCTTCTTCAGGTTTAGGCATTTTTTTCTTAAACCCACAATCGAAACTAAATGGTGAAAACTAATTTGACATTTCTTCATAACTTTATAACGAGTGTCTAAATAAAAATCTGGTTGTTATTGAACATTGGTTCACTGCATGCATGTCGCTTCTAAGTTCAACCACCAAATCTAATGTCAAATTTTGTTTAAAAACAAGCAATAATTTTTTAGGATTTTATTACTAACCTTAATTCTACCTCCACCTAAACTCTCACTAAGCTTCAGTCGTGCATCTACGGTCCTCTTTATATCTCGTTGCAACCGTCTGCCGAAATCTCTGAACATAGTCGAACCGCCTGACAAAACAATGTTGTTATATAAGGGTCTGCGAACATCGATGGGGCAATTTTGAATGACATCATCGACGATTTCAGATAGCGGAATGGTAAAATCGGGGTTAGAAAACTCTGGATGGAAAAATATTTCCGGCCCAAGGAATCGCTCATATCCCACGTCGACCATAAAAGATTGCTTTGTTATCGCATTGATGCCTTCGTATTTCTTCATCCACTTTGAAGGATCTGAGTCATACTTTGCAAATTCCTTGGCTATATCCGGGCATATGTAACAATGCCGTTCTTTGATTGCTTTGGCGGTCTCGAGTGATTGTTCAGGAGGAATTCCAATTTCACGTTCACGGAGAAGCGATTGTATAAAGTAAGTAATATTGCGCCCGGCTATAGGAATGTGTTTAATACAACTACCTATTACGTATCCTTCGGCCTACAAAATACAACTGGACAATTTTTTTTTATGACACAAAAAAAATGTACTACTTACAACTGGAATAACGTGGGTGACACCATCACCACTGTCTACTACAATGCCGGTTAAAGTTCTTTCATTAATAGGACGCGACGCCCAACTTGCAGCTAAAGCTAATACTGCTTGCACGGCTATGTATAAGCCAGGAACATTAAAGGATTCAAACATAATTTCCGCTGTGTATTCGCGGTTTTCTGGTGTATTTAGCGGAGGTTCGGTTAAAAGGAAGTAATGGTCTTCAGGCTCTGCGCGTAAATACTTAAATATGCATTGTTCTAAGAACCTTTCCATCAGGTCCCAGTCTTCAACTAAACCATGTCGCACAGGATACTGTAAATACAGCCTATTAATAATATGAAGGGATCTCACTTATTAGAAGAGTTACAAAATAAAAAAAAATATACAGGTGTTCTCGGGTAACTATTGTAGATACAAACGCATTTATTTTTTTAACTGTAGAGGTTTTCAACATAAAATTATTTTCATTTGCGACCCTATGTTCTTTACTCATATTTTATTTATTTTAATTCTAAGAAAAAGACTTTTGGTACAGATGTAGTTGATACATAAGCTTATTAGTCATTATTAAATGTACTTTTATCAGTTACAGGGTGGTCATGGTAATAAACAAAATATCAGAATGTCTTATATCTATCTGCGATATTTTTTGAGATTTTCAGATCTATTTGAAATATTTCTTTTAAAACGAATAATTGTCTAAGCTACTCGGGAAAAACCAGCAAACAAATGAACTGGTTGACATTAATACATGTTTAAATATATAGATAATGTGTAGAATTTTACGAGCAATTCAAATTTGGCAACATATATAGGGGATGCCATTGCGTTGTTGGGATACCTGTATGTAAATATACTATGATTTTTTTTTATAATACCTGTCAAATGTTTCTGAGGTTGGTAACCTGAATGTTAGGGAATTTCAAACATTTTTGTCCTACACTCAGTGATGAAAACAGGATTTCAACAGAAACCCTAGAATTTTGACACTGACAGGTATTACAGAAAAAAAAAAAAATAAATAACAGAATAATAATAAATATTGAAAAATATACAGGGAGATTGCAATTGATTATCCTGATCCTACCCTACTTTCCATGAGCTTAATATCAATATTTACATCTATCATATCACATGGTTAGAATGAAAAGCAGTATCATGCATAGAATATTCATGACGCTTACATCCAAACCTAACCTAATGAATAGATAACATAATTATTATTTAATAAGATTGATATTACAATGAAATTTTTCAGGAATGAACGGCAAGGAACTGTGTAACAAAATCTTGGGATATGTAGTAACTTCCTCAGATCTCCCTATGTGGCTAACCTCATTTTAATAATTGGATGTAAATATAGATATCAAACTCCTAGAAAGCAGTGTAGGATCGGGACAATCAATTTCAATCTCCCTGTATGTGTTTATTAACAGTTTAGGTCACGACATCTTACGGTCGATTTTTGATCTAAATCCACTGCAATCAAAAACAAAATAAGTTTTCGATATACATCCTTTTAGAGTATTAAATGATTAATTACCACTTGATAATGCGTGCAGTGTAGGAAAGACTACAAATTATTATTCTTTAAAAATATTAAATGTAACATTTAAAGGTAACCATGATTATAGTGAAAGTTCATTGCAAAATTGAACAGAGGGAGCCACACTAACAAGAACTGTTATAGAATAGTTATTATTCAAATGCGATCGGCCGATTAAAAGTAGCTTTTAAAAATCAAATCAATTCGAATACTTTCATAAAAGAATCGTGTCAAGAGACTTCAGTATTTGACAAAACCCACATTGAACTCGGGAGCTTGAGTACTCGAGATTAAATTTGTTTTACCTGTGGTAGAGTCTATGTTTTGTCATAAAATTGTCACATTGATGAGAATTGTTTGCCGCCTTTTGTTGTTGCCATTACACAGAGTGACTAACTTTTAACTGGACACACTAACTTGAACATTTTTAATTCACATTATACAAGAATACTTCAAAGCTACTCTAAAAGCTGTCAAATGTAATTTTTGATACCTTAATTGCATAGCCTGTAGCATCGAATGCTTCATCACCAATATAAAAATCGAGGTCTTCTACGCCCTTACATAGCCTACGACTAGATTGGTCACCAACTTTAGCGGTCTCCTTTATGGCTATTGCCGAAGGAATAATGAACTGAGGTTCTTTATTTGCGGCGAAACCCAATTTCGTGTACCTGAAAACCCAACGTAAATAAACGGAGAGAAATTGGTTATGTTCAATACTCACCCGGTACCTACATCAATAACACAAGCCGGCAGTCGCGTATTCATTTTGTGCCTTTATTTTATTCGCAGATTTCCTTTTCCCTAAAGATTTTCTTAATGACTTGTTTTAAATACCACACCTACTGCACAAACCGATGAATTATCTCTGTGAGTAAAGCCGCACCTCTTCTTTCATGTTTTAGCGCGGTAAATTTAAATGTTAAAGTCGGACATTGATTTTTGTTACCCCAGAAATTTGTACTTTCCATCAAAATTATGCTTGACAGGCCGAAAACTCAAATTCAGTTACATTCGAAAGCTGGAAATTCGGCCAAAGAATTTCCAGTTCAAATTTCCCGCTCGTCTGGCAACACTGCGTGTGGGATGGAACAACGATTAATCATCTAACTTTTTTAATTTGGCAACACTGATTACATACTTATTTTTATGATCAAATTTGTTCAATTCTTGCCAGCTATTTGTAGTTTATAATTTTTCAAATTAATCATATTTGGGCCGGAGTTCTTTTTCAGATATCCTCTTTTTCCCTACAAATAAGAATTACCCAATTTGCAATAATGCCGATAGCCAACCGAACAAATAAAAATTACCATTTCCATAATTGAGGATGATTAAACCATAGCAACAAATTGTCAGAATTATCTATGAAATCCATAAACATGGCGTTGAAGAAATAATTCAATGGTTAACAAGAGGATGAAACAAAAACGAAGGAATAGTTGCTTCTTAAGGTAGCTACAGGGGGCAGAGTATTAATTACCAATGCAATTAAAAGCCCTAATTTTGTCACCATTACTGAAGCCTTTGCAGTAGTCAAGATCTAATTAGGTTAAAAGGTAATAAATATTTTAGGTATTGTGATATTATGGATTGAGGCTAAGAATTGAAAACATGGAGTCTCCTCCGTCCACCTCTACATGGTCCGAGGCCTTTATATTGAGTGACGATAGTGGGTTATTATTAACAAGTGGTTCGATATCTAGTGAAAGCATGAGTGGTGAAAGCCGGAGTGGTTTTGGACAATTACCCTTAGAGGTATGTTATTAGCATAAGTCTTTGCAAATACTGTTGACCCTTAAGACATTGGTAAGCACCAATTAATTTAACTGAACCGTGAATTATGTGTCACTAATGCCTATATTCATAGAGTTTTCTTGAAACTTTCTTCAATAAGGGATCCCCTAGAATATATATTATTATAATGCAACTCCTCACTATACCCATTCTAAGGGGTCCCTTAATGAGGGAAACACTATGAATACAGGAATAAATTTGTATTGAAATGATGACAAGGTGATCTAATTATTAGATAATTTTTCGAAGCTAGTAGATCATTTTTGATTATTTTGATTATTTACCACAAACACAAGAATTAATATAATTTCAAAAGCTTACATAGAATTTATTTGAAAAAAAAACAGAAGTAGCAGTATCATGATGATGACCTTTATTTCTTTTTGTGAAATTTTCTATTTTTTGTCAGTTTCAAGTACAGAATTTTCTTAAATAAGTAATAGGGGATTTTTGTGTTTCACTTCTCTTGCTTCATCTCTAACAAAGAAAAACAGTTTTTTAATGCTTTTTTGAATACATGCAGGTTTTTTTTTTATTTCTTTACCTTGTACCTAAATATATATTGAGGACTAACTTGGGCTTCACAAAAAAAAATACTTCTGTTAACTAAGAATTTGCAAACGTCTTTGAAGATACTTTTTAATAAATTCATTATCCTAAATTGCTTGGTTTTTCGAAGGAGAATTTCAAAATATAAAAATTAATTAATATTTTTGATTTTTAATAGTTTCAAGACAGTGAATGTGAAGATAAGTCATTATCACCTTCAGATTCATTAGATGGCATGTCTGATATAATATGCGGGGAAAACTTCAACACATTAAAGAAGGGTCCCCACTGGAGTGAATTAAATACTTACAAAACAACCCTGCCCATCGAACCCCCTCCAGAATTTCAAGATAAGCCAAACATCGAAGTATATGAAAGCTTTGCTTCCAGTTACGCCACGTTTTTAATAAGAAAAGCGTTGGCCACGTTGGAAAAACAGATACGGCAAATTAGATTTTCGTCTACAGTGCAGGTTTCACGAATGCTCCACCAAGTTTTCCCGAGAACGTTTTGGACACCCGATCTTATAGCATTCAGCCCTTGTCATGCGATGAGACCGGGCTCGAGGAGTTCCTTGGGCTCGTCTCGACTTTCAAGCTCTCACAATTCCCTGTCCGTCCCTACAGCACATAGAGCAGACGATTCGAGTTTTATAACGCAAGCCGTTTCACATGATACACTTACGTCGAATCAGATTAGTGATTTATATAATGTCCCGTTTGACAGCGATGTTTATGCAATACCTGTAGATACTTTAAAGCCGCCTTTAAGACCAAGAAGAAATATGTATCCCAGAAAGAGAAGGAGGAATACCTCATCCGGTTGTAGGGAATTAGAGAAACAGCACATGAGACAAAGTGGATCGAGAAAGACCATCAGGTCTGAGCGAATTTGCGTAAACGTTGAGGGATGTACAGGAAAAAGGCACAGTGTAGCCGGGTCGTCTCACACAGACACCGAACCCATACACATGACGTTGCAGGAAGTCAGACAATACTTGCAGACCTTGTATTCAAGTTCATCAGACTCATCTGAGCAAAGAGACCGTAGCATAAAAGCGCAGAGTTCTGTGATCATCGGCAATAACAACAGATATTCGGCTGACGCAAACATAATACTGGCAAAAACGAATAGCAATGGGAACTCAAATGGTATTTCGAGGTGTAAGAAAAGTATGTTGTTCAGCATTAAAAATAAAAAAGTTAAGGACTCTTGTGATAATATTAGTAAGCAGCAAATTACGTTGGTGTCGCCGAATAAGCAGAGCAAGAGGAAGAAAAGCCAGACGAAAATGTTTTCTTTGAAGCAGACGTTTTGCAATATATTTAGATTTAGGAGGATAATGTCGCCTGATCATGCGAAAGCCGATCAGAAAGAGGACGAGTTAGGATCCTCTACTAACTGTGATGCTCTAGATAGCGATGTCAATAAAAATATATCTAATAGAGCTCTGCCACCATTACCATCTAGTAAAGTTTCAAGTTCAAGTGATGATTTGGAACCTCTTGATTTTGCAAAAAGCATACGAAAGGTTAAAGATGTAAGTCGTATTTTATAATTTAATACAAAGCTTATTAAAATATAAAAGCTTAAAACAGTTTCTTATGGTAACTTTCAATGTTCTATGTGGTAGTTATTTGTAATCGACATCATTTTAATTTTCTGTTAGATTGACTCAAAGTATTTTGAGGCACCCTGTATATGTGGAAGAACTTAACTATATTTATAAATTAGATTCAAAGTATATTTTCATAATTATGAATGTATTTTTTCTTTTAAATATAAATTAACTTTGTTCTTAGGCATTAACTTATTTATTTGTTTTTTGGTTTTAGTACGGATGGTATTGGGGTCCATTATCAAGTGAAGCAGCTGAAAAAATTCTTTCAAATGAGCCCGATGGTTCTTTTATAGTTAGGGACAGTAGTGACGATCATTATATATTTTCCTTAACTCTGAAATTAAATAATAGCGTACGACATGTTAGGATAGAGCATGACCAGGGTAAGCAAAGCTTAAACTAATAAATTTAATTTGTGTAATGCAAAATGATTCTATTTTATTTTTAATCATAATTATGACTGCGTTTCCTTGCAGGTAATTTCAGTTTTGGGAGCTGTACAAAGTTTAAATCCCAAACAATTGTAGAATTTATAGAGAATGCGGTTGAGCATTCACGTAGTGGTAGATACTTGTTTTTCTTGCATCGGAGACCAACGATCGGTCCAGTGAGGGTACAGCTGTTACATCCTGTTTCCCGTTTCAAACAAATACAAAGTTTACAACATATGTGCAGGTGAGTCAATTGAAAAATTGAAAATTCTCTAAAAACAAAAATATGAATACTGCTGAAACACATCAGTAAGACCTTTAAATACATTGATTATAAATTTATAATGTAGTTTTCATCTGGCCAAACATGCTTTATACTTCTTTACTTCACCACATTAGTAAATACGTCAATTAAAAAAAAATTCCTTCTAGATTTGTGATAAATAAACATGTAAGAAAAGATCTGATTCAAATGTTACCATTACCGAGGAGGATGATTGACTATTTAAGTACCCCTCACTACTACTCAGAATTGATAGACATAGAGCAACAAGAGCATTACGATGCATCGACGGCTCCTGATTCTGTAGATGTTGGAATGCAAAATGGTGTAAGTCAGCAGAATGAAATACATAATGATTATGAAAATGCACACGAACAGGTCAACAATTACGTGTTGCTGAGAAGTAGTAATGGTTCGAGACAATCCTGAAATATACCTCACGAATGCTGCACGGCATTTTTATCAATATTCTGCGCGTTACTTTAATATTTCTCAATGCAATTTGTAAATTATTTTCTATTTATTTAGCTAAGTAAAGTCAGGATGCTTCAATGGTTTCAGATTTTCACTTGTTTAAATTTACAATATTTTATTTAATGCGAATTACATTACATACCATAATAACTGTGCCCTGATTTTTACCAATGCATGGTAATATGCATTAAATAGATGTTTGTCAACAAATCAATTTAATTAATTGAAGCATCTTGTTTCTCCTCGAGCTTTTAACATATTAATAAACAGTGTTTAGATATCCAAGTGAAAATAAGTAGATTGATAAAAAAATATAAACTTTTAGTCTATAATATACCGGTGCACGAAGGAACATTGATTTTTCACTTGCAATGTATAGAGTTCATAAAAAAATGATAACACATTAAATAACATTTATGTATTTGAAATTTTAAATTAAGCAGGGGATATTTAATGTGTAATCAAATTAAATGTTGTAATTTAATATAGTGATATTAGTATGTGGAAAGCTCGTAAGCCAAGCAACAACTTTCAGTTGTACGTGCAATCGTTCAGACCAAAGTTTTCATGTGATTATTACCTTAAGTATTCTTTTATGTATGCTTTTGCCAGTCAGTTAGCGATGGAGCTTACGCGTGATTAAAATTCGTCTTTGTCAAACAGATAAGCGCACAAGATTTAGGCTAGGAAGTAACAAGTGACATGTGAACGTAATTTAAACGAACGCTCCTTAAGATTAGGTTAGGTTCCTAATGAATTCTATTGCAACATGTGAATGTTTTCTATCCTCCTAACGTACTTGTTTTGTTATGTAATTGTACAACTCAGAATTAATATATTATAATAATTTCACCAGTGTGCTTCTTACTACCACCCTATACTCTCTGAAATCGAAAACTAAACTCCTTGATTTTTTTTAATTAAACAATTATATCGGTAACATACAAAATTAAACGATGAACAAATTTTAACTCACAATTTCTTCTATGTTTGTGATACATTCTTGTACTTGTTCTTTGTATTTAATGAGGCAGTTCTTAAAATAGACGCACATCGAGAAGCAAAGCTTTGTAAACTGTTCGACGTCTTCATCGCTGGAAATTTCTGAAATTTAACGAACACGTAGAGCGAGGATTTGTAGAAGAGACTTACGCACCTTTACGGCTTGTGTGAAAATAAATCATGTCGTCCAAGATCTTGACGAATTGTTTCTGTGGAATAATAAGTGAAAAGACAGGACCCCAAAAGCGTTTGATGTAAATAAGGCACTGCTTTAAGCTCCACGGTGGATCCGATATTAAATTTCTTGCCACCGTCCCATAAGCCAGCTTCATTTCATTTTCTATTATCAGCGAACACAATCTTGTAAACTGAACAATTATCTGCTCGCCTTTATTCCCTTCGCTGGCTCTACCGAGGAGTGCCCCGTTTATTTCCGCAATGATATCGGCAGTCCCATGCGACGAAATACCATGTATTAAGGCCTTGTTTCTTAAATTTATATCATTAGATAACAACACCTAGGCAAATTTTAATAAATAATTTATATTTTATAAAATAAGTGAGGACTTACAGTTGGTTTATCCTCCTGCGATATTTGCAAGCAACAGAAAAGAATGCCGTCGTCTGGGTTTGAACTTTGGGCTTCCTGTTTTAAAGCATCTTGCACAGTTTGGCCTACAAAATATTTCAAAAAATTGGATGAACTGAGTTCATTTCTGCAATGTCTACCTCGTAATCGTTGGTTTTTCGATGTTAAATTGTCATTAATGAATTTTATAGCCCTTCTGGCTGAGTTTCTCATGCTATCCGACTCTGACCGTCCGTCTTTAAAAAAATCCAGCTCTTGAACCACCATCCAAGGCACTATTATGACAGGAGACTTAGAAGCTGCAAAGCAAGTGCTTTATTCGATTTCTCTTGAATTAATTTTACTTTATTACCACATGGGTTTAAGTTTATAAGGTCTTTGAGCGTGGTTAAATGTGATATAAAAACATTTGTGTCAACTACTACGTATATGTTTTCTTTCTTGCTTTCGTTCTTATTCTTGATGTCTTGTTCTTTGTTTGTTTGCATTTCTTGACGTAACTTTTGTATCTAAAAAAAAAATATATCTATGTATTTGTAATATTAGACTATATTTAGGAGCTATTATTGCTAAAGATTGATTGCTAAAAACTGCAATTCCAATCAAGAAGTATTCTAGGAAAAACACATAATAATGAAAAGGCTTACATCTGAAACGACTTCATTTACTTCAATTGGACTCCACTCCATATCAACATCAGAGTCTTCATTCAATGGCTGACTTACAGAAGAAACATTTAAATTACTTCTGTCATTACCAGATGTCTTATTTGTAAATTGATTATTTTCTGATCCATTACACTCTTTGCTTGATGTTGCTTTAAATGACAACGGTTCACACAACCGTGGGTCGCTGAAACTTTTAACTTTCAATAAGCGTTTCTGCACTGAAGGCGAAGAACTTGAAGACTTATGATCATTACACGTTACAGATTCTACTGTTTTCGACCTTTTATTGGTTCCTGAAGAAGTTGAAGACATGTAATCATCGTTACACGTTACAGACTCTACTCTTTTCAAACTGTTATTGATTTTTGAAGAAGTTAAAGATGTGTAGTCATCACATGTTACAGATTCTACTGTCTTCAATCTGTTATTGATTCTTGAAGAAGTTAAAGATGTGTAGTCATCATATGTTACAGATTCTACTGTCTTCAATCGGTTATTGATTCTTGAAGAAGTTAAAGATGTGTAGTCATCACATGTTACAGATTCTACTGTCTTCAAACTCTTATTGATTCTTGAAGTTGAAGACGTGTAATGATCACATGTTACTTTTTTCAAACTGTCATTGATACTATCATAATTTTTTGGCACTGTTGAATCAATAGTTTCACATTTAGGGGAAGCACTTTTGAGAATGCTGTGCACTTTAATCACGTCTTCTTTGCATGCACCCAAACATTGACGGTATTTTCTAAGTCGATCGTTCGCTGAATACTTATTCACTGAAGTAGTTCTTTTAGGAATGCGGTATTTTGTTGTGGTAAGTTCCTGGTTTTTACTTGAGTTAGTAGAGTCGCTTTCATTTCGTGCACTTTTGCTCCTTATGAGTTTCGATTTGTTCTCTTGATTGCTCAATTGTACCTTTTTGTTGGGCGGTTGGTTATCTGAGTCGTCATCGTCAATCTTGCGTTTAATTTTAGTAGATTTAAAGTCAGTTCGTTGAGGAAGAGTTACATCTACTTGCCTTGGGTATTCCCCACAACGCTTTTTTGGCTTTAACAACTGCCTTTTCACAGAATTCATGTTACTTGTGAATTTTTGCTTGCGTTAAATGTTAGAAAATATACTTTTTCCATTTGAATTTATTGATTCAAGTTTACCTTATTTCTTCATTCTACAAATTTCGATTAAGTAAGGTTATACGCAGTGCTGCCAACATTCGGAAACACAGAGAGGAATTTTTACTAAAATTCCCTGTTCAAAGCCCTAATTACGAATCTGGTTGGTTATCACTAAAAATTTCAAATTAAAAATAACGATTTTTATAGGAATTTACACAGTTTTTGCTTTTTGTAACTTAATTAATTAAAATTAAAATTAAAAGTGAGATTGCCGGTATAATAGAATTCTGTAATTGTTACTGCCAACATAGTAGGATTTTGAAAACAAAAATAATGAAATGTTTAAATAATAAACAAAATAAAATTTCCCAAATCGGCTAAGAATACCCCAATCTATCAATCCTGCAATATCTTTGAATAAAGACCAAATTTATTACGTGTGGCTAAAACCTTCAGACGGCTGCGAGTACTGCGCAGACGCCAAATATCGCCGCAGCGGTGATTTTAAAATAAAACGGAAGACCGATAATTGTCTGTGGTGAAGTGGAGTTAATAATAATTTTTTTCTTTTGTTTTCTTGTCAGTCTTAATTTTCGAACGATTCACTTTTTGTTTCTTGTTCATCTTTTTCTTCGTACTTCGTCCTTCATTATTCGGAGTGTTCTTTGGTTTCTTATAATCCAATTAATTTTTCACGTTACATTCGATACTTCACACAGATTATCCTTTTGTTTCGTCTTTCTTTTTGTAGGCATTTGATTATGCCTACAAAAAGAAAGACGAAACAAAAGGATGAACAAGAAACAAAAAGTGAATCGTTCGAAAATTTGATTATGCCTACAAAAAGAAAGACGAAACAAAAGGATAATCTGTGTGAAGTATCGAATGTAATGTGAAAAATTAATTGGATTATAAGAAACCAAAGAAAACTCCGAATAATGAAGGACGAAGTACGAAGAAAAAGATGAACAAGAAACAAAAAGTGAATCGTTCGAAAATTAAGACTGTCAAGAAAACAAAAGAAAAAAATTTAGTTTCATAAGAAAAAGCTGACACCAAACAACATGGAAATATGAAGAAATGGAAAAAATAGATGATCGACGTTTAAATCACCAACAGAAAACAAAAAAAGAAACCGCATAAATCGCCACACTTCTTTGTGTGTCTTGTTGATCGATTGCGATGCAATTCTCGAGCTGATAAGGCCCCAATTAAGGATGAAATAGCTATACAAAGGATGCTCGGGGGCCTTATTGCAATCCTTGTAAGCAAATTTGCAACTGCATAAACTGATAATTTATTGTTATACGAAAATTTAATGCAATAAAAAGAAACAAAAAATTTTTTTTTATTTGTTATTTTTCACTTCCGAAAATAAACAGAAAGTAGTGAAATGCTACGAAACTAATGACAGCTTCATTTATTTTCAAGGGCTTCCCGTCTGAAAGCGGTCATTTATTTTGAAAAGATAGTGAAATGTTGAGAAACGAAAGCTTTGTCCCCATTCTTCATTTGTTTTTTTTTTATTATTTGCAAAAAGAAACAAAAAAAAATAAAGAAATGCAAAGAAACAACTGAAAGCTTGATTTATTTGATTTCTTCAGGGGTTCCTTTCGGAAATCGTCTATTTTTTCCTTTTACAGATAGGAACAAAAAAAATAGTAAAATGAAAAGAAACAAATGAAAGTTCGATTTTCAAAAGTTTCGCATCGACTTTAAATTTGTAATTTTTTGCTTACAAAAGGATACAGAAAAAGAGTGAGTGAAATGCTAGAAAACAAGTGAAAGCTTGGTTTATTTTCCGGCGGAAAGAGGCGATCTTTTTTCCTTTAAAAAGAAAGAAGACAACAATGAAATACCAAGAAACAAGTAAAAGTTTGTTTTATTTTCAAAAGCTTCGCGCTGCAAATTATCGATTTTTCATTTGATCTCAGCTTCACTTTGGCTTACAAGAAGAACGAAAGAAAAATGAAATACAAAATTCGAATGAAAACTTGATTTGATTTTTAAAAGCTTTACGCTAATTTTTCAAATATTATTTTTTTGAAATTTTGCTGCAAATCGGTTTTGATTGCAGTGAATCCATCGAGGATCCTCTGTACAGCTGTTTCGGCCCTTTTTGGGGCCTCGTCAGCAAAGTTTTGTCAAAAAGTGATCGCAGGATGTCGCGATTCAAACTATTTACTTTTACTTACTTTTTTTGTTTACAAAAAGAAACAGAAAGATACTAGGAAACAAAAGAAAATTTGATTTATTTTCAAGCGCTTCCCGTGGAAAAGCAGCGTTTTATTTTGCTTCAAAAAGAAACAAGAAAACAATGAAATATGTCAATTTTTCATTTGTTCTCGGCTTCGTTTTTGCTTACAAGAAGAATGAGAGAAAAATGAAAAACAAAAAACAAATGAAAACTTGATTTGATTTTTAAAATATTCGCACTGGAGAATCGTCAATTTTGCTTAGTTCTCTGCTTCTTTCTTCTTGTTTACTAGAAAAAAGAAAAAGTGAGATACAAAAAAACTAAATGAAAACTTAGGAAAATAAAATCGCCAACAGAAAACAAGAAAAGAAACTGCACAAACTGTTAATTGTTATACGAAAATTTAATGCGATAAAAAGGAACAAAAAAAAATTTTTTTCGAAAGCTTCGCGACAGTTTCATTTGTTATTTTTTGTTTACAAAAAGAAACAGAAAGTGGTGAAATAAATCATAGCTTCATTTGTTTTCAATGACTTCCCGTCTGAAAGCGGCGATTTATTTTGCTTCAAAAAGAAACAAGAAAACAATGAAATACGAAGAAACAAATGAAAGTTTGATTTGGTTTTTGAAAACTTCGATTTTGCATTACTCTTAGTTTATTTCTTTCTTACTTAGTTGCCAAGAAAAAAAAATGAAATACAAAGAAACACATGAAAGCTTAATTTGATTTTCAAAAGCTTGTTCTTTTCATTGTTTTTTTTGTCATTTGATTTTCAATCGCTCTTGGCCGAATAAGAATCGACGATCGTCTTTTCATTTCATTCAATTCTGCATTTTGTCGTTGTTTGCTTCACTTTTCTTTTGTTTCTTCTTACGTAATTTGATTTTTGTACTGTATTGGGGTGTCTCCATTTTTTGTTTTTGTTAATTTTGTTAATATCGTCAAAGTACAGTGGCGGACATTAAAATTTGGACATATCATGGATATGTAGATAAATTAACAATAAACTTGGTATTAAACGTCAGAATTACCAATGACATTTTGGTTGCGTTCCAGAACTATATCCTCAAATGCATCTTGGTCGTGTATTGCATCTTTCTCACTCACCATTTTTAACTTATTTTGCATCTCGCGTTTCTGTTTCAAGACGCCTTATCTTTACAGTATTACCAGAGAGCGGTCAGTTTTAGGCTTTCTCACTCACGATTTTTAATTTATTTTGCATCTCGCTTTTCTGTTTCAAGACGTCTTACCTTTATAGTATTATCAGAGAGTGGCCAGTTTTAGGTTTTTGATATCAGTTTGCCTTGAATAAGTGATTTACAAGATATAGAAATGAGTGTGGATAAGATTCCGCAAAAATGAGTTAAATCCAATGGTTTCAAATGGTTTTACTCTTTAAATTCATCATGAATCACTGTAAACAGAGCTTGTTTTCCCAGTTTACGTTTGATTGAACTGAAATAGGTAATGTAATGTACACATTACTAAAGTCCGAAGTACACTGTTGCAAATTACTATTTTTTTAATTTATTCCTGTTACTGCGCACTTTTAGTTCATAATAAAAAAGCATTTAATAACGTTTTGCATTAACCATGAGCCTCGCAAAAGTTTCTTAACTGTTCTATAACTTCCAATAGCAAGAAGTAATTACTTGTGTAAGGATATAGGACAATTATCAGAAAGTTCTTACAATTATGAGTTACGTCGAATATCTTCACTTTAACGTCACTCTCTTGAAGATGGTAGGATTTTATAGAATAAGTAACACAGAAAATACTTTATCGTCAAAAATTCGGAGTTACTTAATGAGGTTCTTCTGCAACCTTGTTTTAATATGTGTCTTGGTGAGTGTTTGCACTGAAATTAAAGTCAGAGGCATACTTGAGTTTTCAGCAAACGCTCTGGGTTATGCATATGTTGGTAAGTAAAATTATTAACTTAAAAGCTAAAGCCCTTAATAACAATTGGTTCTTTCTAAATTTACTATTTCAGGTGCAGCTTCTTGTGCTTTTCAAAGAGCAATTTATTACTGTGCGTTTGATAGAAAATGTGAGAAATTGGTGCAGGAGATGAATAATTTTTTCAAGTATAAAACGACCACCTTATTGAAAGAAAAATGTATGCAAGGTCGTATAAAACTGGCGGACAGATTGACATTTGTTTGGGTAATTTACGCCCAATTATTTGCTTTGCTTTATTGTAGTGTATCGATGTTTTCTACGAAACAAAATGGCAGGTGAGTTGATGTCGGTACTTTTTTGTCGACCCATTCAAGAATCACTCTGTATGTAAAATATTTTTTTACCTTTATTTTATGTGATTTCAGAACTCTGCCTTTACCTATGTGGACACCATTCGAGTGGAAGGAATCACCCATCTACGAAATAACTTACTTCATTCAAGTTCTTACATTTTTAATAGTTGCTTACGTACAAACTATAATGGACATGTTTTTCATCTCCGTAATTTTGTTAACTTCGAAACAGTTTCAATTATTGGGTACAGAAATATATTCAGTTTCTGCTTTACAAATAAACTCATATTATTATTTTTTATTTAATTTTGCGTTAAGCTGGAGATAAAGTACGAACTTTTTAGGCTGGGAGTTGAAGAATTTGTTATTTACTAATCTCATGGCGATTAATGTTCCGGATGAAATTGTTTGCAAATTTAGACAAGAATTTAATATACAAGAAGGAGGGTATGTGCTTTCCATTAGAGTAATCGATCTGATAATTTATAAATTAAATTGTTTATTTAAGAAAATTTATTTAATTTGATGAATTTATTTTAGAAATGTCAAGGAAATTTACTTTACGTTGCTACATTGTTTGTGTGCCTCAAGAAAATTCACTGATGAAATATCGAAGAGAATTAAAGAACTTATAAAGTTTCATCAAACACTGATGTCATTTTGTGTATGCTTGGAAGACTTCTTCTCGCCGATCATGCTCTTGTATTATTTAAACCTGATGTTAACTTCGTTGTTTATGAATTTTATGATAGTAATGGTATGAAAAATTACTATGATCTTTCAGGATAATTAATATTTATCAAATTACAGTCGAATGATCTATCAGCGATTGCGCTGTGCTTTCCGCTGTGTATAGCTGTGTATTTTGATATGTTCTTTGTCTGTTTCACAGCACACATCTTAACTAGTGAGGTCTGTACATAAACATTCTTAAATTAGTGATATACGAGGTGTTATCTAAAAATTATAGAAATTATTGTTAAAAAAATACCAATTTGTCGACTTTTTTCTAACATATCGCTTTTTCCGTGTTAATTAACAGTCACCCTGTGGCTGTCTCTTGGCACACAAAACGACAAAGTCTGAAGCCAAAGATTTTTAGGTAACCCTTCGTATATTTCGTACAAGTATTCACTTAGATGTTAATTGTTTTTTTTTACGAAATTATAGGCGGAAAAGCTTCAAGCTGATACATATGAGATGGAGTGGTACATGTGTCATGAACAATTTAAATCGAGCTTTAAATTTCTGCTTCAAAATGTAAATGTGCCAGTCACACTCACGCTGGGAAAATTTTTTCCCTTGGGACTCCCCCTGTTTTTATGGGTGAATATAGTTTTATTTTTTCAATGAATGTGTAAACGTATGTTTTTGTACAAACATACAGAATTAAACAACGATTCTGCTAACACACATTTCATTTAAATAGAGTTAGAAAATAAGGTATCATCATTTTAAATTTCTTTTCAGGGGGTAAAAACCATAAATTCTTACATGATCATACTATATCAGGTAACTCACGCAAAATAAAGTTCCGCACTTGCCATGATTTGCACCCTTAAAATACGACCACGTGCTTTGCTAGAAAAGTATAAACCTACCAGAAGACTAGCAATAGAATTGTTTATTTTACGATCCAAGAGATTTGCAAAGAAAACCCGCTATATTTATCGTACGAGTTTCCGGAGTATCGCGGCAATTCTTTCCTTAAGGGAAAATACTTTTTTTTAGGATTGCAGTTTGCAAGTAATTTTATTGTTAATTTCTCTAACTTGTTATTTATTTACTAAGAGTAGGGACACGCCATCAGTGAATCGTTAATAAATGAAATGTAAGGAAATGTAAAATGAATACAAATGCAGAACAACTTGTACCTGGAGTTGTATTCATTTATATTTATTATTTTTTTGTTGGTGACTCTGTACTATGTTATTAACAATAATGCAATTTAATTACACAAAATATACACTCTGAAAATAAACAATGTCTCTTATAATGTTGACGGTCCTTTAAATGTAACAATTCTTCCTTATTATAGAGGGTGCAATTATATCTGATTGTGAGTGATTAATTGATACTGTATGACAGGGCTGTGCCAAGTACTATTTATAAATACAACAATTTAAAGTACAACAAGAAAAAATATATTTAGTACAAATATCTTTTTATAAAATTTGAATAAATGTAAGTACAAATACGAGGGCCGAGGAGGAAGGTCTGAGGATTAGTCCTCAAAAAACTGCCATTGTGCCATTTAGGTCCTCTCCCTCTCCGTACAAACGAGATAGTAAAGTACCTTGGAGTGATTTTTGACTTCAAACTTACCTAGAACCAACACTTAGACAAGATAGTCAGGCCATCGGTGACCACTTTCGCGGTGGCCAGACGAGCCTATGACAAAACATGGGGCTTAAAACCAAGTATGGAGCATTGGTTGTTCACCAGAATGGTCAGACTTACAGTAACTTATGCGGCTTCGGTATGGTGTCTCAAGGTCAAGCAATAAACCACCAAATTTAAACTGAGCGGGGTACAAAGACTTGCTTGTCTAGGCATAACGGGGGCGATGAGCACAACGCCCACCGCTGCAATGGAAACCCTACTAGACGTTCCTCCCTTACATATTGTGATAATGGGACAGGCAAAACGAGGACTCCACAGATTGCAGGATTCATGTCACCCACTTAATACAAGTATGGGTCATACAAGTATCGTTGGCAGCATAAAGGGTCCTTTACTCGATATGAGGACGGACTACGTGGCTCCCAAAGGCAACATAAACCTGCTCATTAAGATAGAAATTAATGAATCTGCTGAGCATTGGGAACCTGAACAGAACTTTGCTCCTGGAAGTCTGATCTGGTATACGGATGGCTCCAGAACTGAGACTGGTGCCAAGTCTGGAACATACGGGCATAGACCAAAAGAGAAGTTATGTTTCCCGTTGGACCAATTTGTCTTCGTATTCCAAACAGAAATATACGCCATATTACAATGTGCGCGAGAAAACAAAAGGAGGGCTTACACAAATAGGCGGATCTTTATCCTAACCGATAGCCAGGCGACTTTGAAGGCTCTAGTAAGCTCAAAGATCTCTTCCAAACTGGTGTGGGAATGTTTAAGTGAGCTCAATGACTTGGCGGAATACAACTGCGTTACGCTGGTGTGGGTGCCAGGTCATTGGGGTATTATTGGCAACGAACGAGCCGATGAGCTAGTCAGGCAAGGAGCGGGTATGCCATACCTTGGCCCTGAATCTGTCCTAGGTATCATCAAGAACGCTATTCGGGGCTTTTTTGGTGACTGGTTAAGCACAATAGACCAGGACATCGCCATAGCAAGACCTTCCTTAGAGGTCCTTGGATAGTACTTAATTATAAGTACAAGTACATGCTTGTATTTAAATAAAAGTATAAGTCCTAAAACAGTACTTACTACTTGTATGTACTTATAAATAAGTAAGTACATGCACAGCCCTTGTTCTTAGTTTTGTAAATTCTTCAACGGTGACATTAAAATGTGATTACTCCTTTTATAGAGTATTATTTGTGATTTAAATAAATAATCTAACTTCACATGATCGAAAATCTAAGTCTTAACGATAAACACGTCGTGTTAAACACCAAATGAAACTGTCATGACAACTCCATATTGAAATCAAATCTGACGGCGCTATGATCGAAAATCTACGCATCGCAGATAAGGGCGTCGTGTCGTACACCAAATCAAGGGTCTGAACTAGTCGAAGTCGACTATCATATCGACGCCATTTTGAAATCAAAGATGCGACAATATGATCGAAAATCTACGTGCGAAAGATAAACGCATCATGAGGGACACCAAATGGAAGGAAATCAAAGATGGTGGCGTTATGATCGAAAATCTACGGATTAAAGATAAGGGCGTCGCGTCGCACACCAAATGAAAGGTCTCGACTTGGCGAACTCGACTATTATGTCGACGTATTTTGAAATCACAGATTACTGCGTTATAATCGAGAATTTACGTGTGAAAGATAAACGCGTCGTGTCGCGCACCAAATGAACGTTCTCGGTGAGACAAACTCGACTGTCATAACAAATCGATCGATCGAAAATCTATGCGTTGGAGATAAAGGCGTCATGTCGCACACCAAATCAAAAGTTTCGACGAGTCGAACTCGACTATCATATCGACGCCATCTTGAAACCAAATATGGCGGCGTGATGATCTAAGGGTCGAAGATAAGGGCGTCGTGTCACTCACCAAATAGAAGGTCTCGGCGAAACGAATTCGATTGCCATAACGACGCATGAGTGGTAAGCGTGAGGTGCCGCTCACCAAATGAAAGGTCTCGACGAGACGAAATCGACTATCATATTGATGCCATTTTGAAATCAAAGATTGCGGCGCTATAATCGAAAATCTAAGTGTGAATGATAAACGCGTCATGTCTCACACCAAATGAAACGTCTTGATGAGACGAGCTCGCCTTTCATGTAGGCGTCATCTTCAAATCAAAGAAGGCGACGTTATGATTAAATATAAGTGCGTCGTGTCGCCCACCAAATAGAAGGTCTCGACGAAACGAATTCGATTGCCATAATGACGCGTGAGTGATAAGCGCGAAGTGTCGCTTACCAAATAAAAGGTCTCAACGACTTGAACTCGACTATCATATCGACGCCATCTTAAAATCAAAGATTGCGGCGCTATAATCGAAAATTTACGTGTGAAAGTTAAACGCATCGTGTCGCACACCAAATCAAAGGTCTCGACGAGTCGAACTCGACTATCATATCGATGCCATCTTGAAATCAAAGATGCGGCGCTATGATCGAAAGTCTACGTGCGAAAGAGAAACACGACTTGAAGCACATCAATTGAAAGTTCTCGACGAGAAGAAATCAAAGATGGCAGCGTTATGATCGAAAATCTACGTATCGAAGATAAGGGCGCCGCGTCGCACACCAAATGAAAGATCTCGACGTGGCGAAGTCGACTATCATATCGAGGTAATCTTGAAATCAAAGATTTCTGCATTATGATCGAGAATTTACTTGTGAAAGATAAAGGCGTCGTGTCACACACCAAATGAAGGTTTTCGATGAGACGAACTCCACTGTCATAACAACGCAACACTGAAATCAAAGTTTTCGGCGCTTTAATTGAAAATCTATGCGTCGAAGATAAGGAGGTCGTATTGCACACCAAATGAAAGGTCTCGACGAGAGAGTGGACTATCATATCAACGCCACCTTTAAATCAAAGATTGCGGTGATATGATCGAGAATCTACGCATGAGAGGTAAGCGCGAAGTGTCGGTCACCAAATGAAAGGTTTTGGCGAAACGAGCTCGACTGTCAAATCAACACCCCTTATTGAAATCAAAGATGGCTGCGCTATAATCGAAAATCTACGCGTTGTATCAATATCAAAAATAGCGGCATCCTGTATGTCACATTAAATATTATTAGAAAGAAAAGAAAAAACATTTTCTCCCTTTTAATGAAAGTAACATCTATGCAATGAATGTACTACATAATTATAACAAATAACTGGCTTTAAATCTCTGTGCATAATAATTTATTAAAACTTTACTTTGAAACTTAGCTGCGTCAACGGAATTGTAAATTTCTTTGATCCAAGAACACCATTAAATTAGTTAATAATTAATTGATGAGTGTTTAAACCTTTGTTTCTAAGATGTAGAGACCTACGTAAAGAATCTTTTATGTAATAATTGGCACTTTTACAATTGTACTTATTTATAAGTCATACATATTTTAAAGCTATGTTCAAGGTTTTTACTTGCGACTGCACCCTGTGTAGTGTCAACGTGAGGGTTTCCTCTCACCCCCTTCGACTTTCTTACACAAAACTTAATGAAATCGAAATAATTAAGGAAACGTTAAATATCTCGAATTTATCAATATTACGTTAAATATTTGATAATTATGTGGGAAATTTCTTAAATTGCGACTGAAGCGACCAGGCCAAGAAGTATCACGTATTATAGTTTCATGAATTTCATATAATTACGGTAGTTAATATTATCTATGGTATGAGAACATCTGCAAATTATTTTTATTGAAAATACTCAACAATACAAATGGAATATTAAATAACGATTAGATTTAATTTTTCTTTATTTTCCTGAATGTATTATGGATAAATGAAGTACTCAGATATATAATGAAGTTCTGAATTATGTATTAAAGAAATTTCACCCCGTATAGTCAAGATCATTAATTCCGTAGCACGCGCATTAGAACTTAAACAGAAACTAGCGGACGAAGTTCTACTAATAATTTCCTTTAAGGGAGAGTTAATGGGTCACACGAAATATTTATATTTCAACGTGGAGGTCCTGAAGGCTTTGAGGATATACAAAAGAAGCGGAACAAAATGCGGGCAAATAACAGATTTCTTCGTCAGATTTCTCTGTAACGCTCTTTTAATATGTTCGTCGATTAGCTTGGGTGTGTATATTACAAGGAACGGCATGTTTCAGTTTGAATCAAATGCCATACCCTATGCATTTTTAGGTAAATAAATGAATATTTTCTGAAATAAAAAATAGCAAAAACTAATTAACTAACAACCATTTATTTCAGGAGGTGCAGTAAGTGTTTTGCAGAGAGGCGTTTATTTCTGGATGAAAAGGAAACATCTGGAAAACATGGTGTTTCAAGTAAACCGATTTTTTAAGTATACGACGAATACACTCTTGGAAGAAAAAAATATCCAACGATATTTAAGTCTAGTGAACAAGCTGACATTTTTGTGGCTACTCTACACCCAAATATTGTGCGTGCTTTTTTGTTTTTTTCCAAATTTTTTCAGGCGTTCTAAAGAAAGGTAAACAGAAAAACATTTGTACAAATCACATAGTGCATTTTGTTAATTAAATAATTATTCTTGAAAAATTAATCAAGCGTAGAGATTGAACAAAAAAAATATACTTTCTTATTAACAGTATCAACGAAGCAAGATACTGTAGAAGCAGTGATGTTAAACAAACATGAAAATTTGTAACTTATTTTAGAACTTTACCAATACCAATGTGGATTCCTTACGAGTGGAAAACATCGCCAATATACGAAATTACCTATTTCCTTCAAGTCACTTTTATGTCGACGGTAGCATGCATACAATCAGCTACTGATGCATTTTTCGCTTCTGTAACTTTATTGGCAGCAGAACAATTTAAATTACTAGGTAAAACACATCTTGACGAAATGGTTTACGTTTAACTAAATAAATAAACATATTTCAGCTTGGGAGTTCAAAAATTTATTATACACTAACTTAATAAGGAATGGAATACCGAAAGAAACGGTCATAGAATTTCGGAAGCTACACAGCTCCTGCGAACACAATGAAAACAGGTAACTACACAACCGCATAAGTGACCGACATCAACAATTTTTAAATCGCTTCTTTTCGTTAGGAACATTGATGAAACTAATTTCGAAAGCATTTCGGCAATACTCGAATCGGAAAAATTCAATGAGGACATGTTGAACAGCGCCTTTCAGTTAATCGCATTTCATCAATCTCTGCTGACAGTTTGTTCGAACCTGGAGGAGTTTCTCGCCCCCTTAATGTTGATGTATTACGCGGTTTTGATGCTCATTTCATTATTTTTGAATTACGCTGTCCTTTCGGTACGTATTTTACGCAGATACATTCCGCTGATAGTTTTGCTATTTCCTATGAGTTTACTTTTCGGTTGATAATTTTTCAAAATTTTAATTTAAATATTAAAAGCATTTTGAATTTGATAGAAAAAGATGACGTCCCGGAGTTAATAATCAATCGTCTTCAAGTTATCGAATAAGCTAATTAAGTTTTGCATCTTTGTTATAGACTCAAGACATGTCCTTGAGATTATTATTCTTTCCTCTCAGTCTCACAGGATATATTGAGATGTTTTTCCCCTGTTATATTGCAAACATCCTGACAATGCAGGTAGACGATTTCTATATACAGGCTGTCCCAACAGTGAATCCTCGGGCAATATCTCGATAACTAGGTTCTGATGATACAAAAATATTTTCAACGCATTTCTTTTTTTTAACTTTAGAGGTCTTACTGGTGAGGTCTTCGAAATGGCACTCACTATATATGAAACCAGATTTGGAATGCCCATAAAATTCTACACTTTTTTGTATACCGTAGTCTATACCTAAACCTAGCCGTACTCGGGACAATTAAAATTTTTTCTAAAAATTGTCATTTGCAACCACTATTTAATTTATTAATTTTTTATTTATTTTTAACTCTAAGAAAATTATTTTTGGGGCAGATGTAGTTGATGTATAAGCTTATTATAAGCCGTTATTAAATGTACTTGAATCACTACAGGCTGGACACGGTAATAAATAAAATATTCGAAATTTAAAAAATCCTACAAGCTTCGTTTAATAAAGTGCTTTCATTTTGGTTAAGTATGTTCTAAACTTTCTTTCATCCATGGGTCAAATTTAATGAAAAAAATTTGTAGTACTGGACCGTGGGTTAGGTATTTTAAGTCTTTAAAAAATACATAATTTTTTATTTCTGATTCTGACATATTTTACTTATGCACAGGACACGACGATTACAGTTACAAGATGTTGCTTAAACTATTGATTTTTTTCCAAAGTTTAAAACACTTCATTTTACCTTCAATCCATCGCTGAGAATTTTTAAAAATTTTGTTTGAAGGGGTATTATTTTATTTATTAGATGCAGCTATGGAACGCATGACGCAAACCGTCAATGCCGCAGCGTGGATAAGTTCCTTTGCGATTTTCACTAGAGTGCCTATATTTGTTGTTGATTTTGTGATGATAATCAGAAAAGTAATTTATTGATTTTCACAACGTCAAAGGTTTCGTAAAGTGCAAAGAAGAACGTGGATAAAAAAAAAGGAAAAATCGAAAAAGCAAAAGAAAGCTGCAAAAAAGTCAACGAAATACAAAGCATTTGATAAAAAGGAACAAATGAGGAACGAAATAAATTATAAATAAGAAAAATAAAATAACGAAAAAAACATTGAAAATCACGAGGCTAAAAGAAACGCTAACGTAACCTTAAAAATTTAATAAATTTGATAAAAATAGAAAAAAAAATGAATTAAATACCAAGAACATTGTATAATTTTTTTGTTTTTCTTGATTTTATTTGTGTTTGTTTCATTTCACATTCATTCACACATTTCACTGTATTTTTATTATTATGCTTCTCTCCTGCGGATTAAAACTTCGACGGAAAATTAAAAAAAAAAAAAACAATGAAAAATTGGATAGAAAACCTTTGAAGATGAAAAATTGGCAACGAACAAAAGAAAAGCGCAGAAAGCAATGAAACAAGAGAAACTCATTCGAAAAAGAAAACAAAACAAAAGCTAAGCAAAACAAATCACAACGAAATAACGAAGAATAAATTAATGAAAAACAAAAGAAGATTGACGATATTTCTTCTTTTCTTTTGATTTTCAGTGTTTCTCCCGCACACAATCAAAAGCACACTGAAGTAAAAACCAAGAAATTAAAACAAGAGAACAAGAAAAAATCGCCGGAAGGCTTCTTTGAAGATCGAAAACTGACAAAAAAAAAAAACAAAAGAATAGCGAAAAATTGGATAGAAGGCCTTTGAAGATGAACAATTGGCAACGAACAAAAGAAAAGCGCAGAAAGCAATGAAACAAGAGAAACTCATTCGAAAAAGAAAACAAAACAAAAGCTAAGCAAAACAAATCACAACGAAATAACGAAGAATAAATGAATGAAAAACAAAAGAAAATTGACGATATTTCTTCTTTTCTTTTGATTTTCAGTGTTTCTCCCGCACACAATCAAAAGCACACTGAAGTAAAAACCAAGAAATTAAAACAAGAGAACAAGAAAAAATCGCCGGAAGGCTTCTTTGAAGATCGAAAACTGACAAAAAAAACGAAAAAATAGCGAAAAATTCGAAGAATTCATAAAATGAAAAGAATAGAATAGAATAGAACAAAAACGAAATAAAACAAACAGCTAAGTAGTGATGAATTAGATGAAATGAGAAACAGAAGAAGACTAATGGTATTCCTCCTTTTGATTTTCAGCATCTCACTGCAAATAAATAAAAGTACACTTAATAAAGAAACACAAGAAGTTAAAACAAAAGAACCAAGAAAATTGCCGATTACCCTACGAAAGGCTTCACTGAAGATTGAAATCTGACAAAAAAAAAACAAAAGAAAAGCGAAAACTTCGAAGAATTCATGAAATAAAAAGAAACAAAAACGAAATCAAACAAACAGATAAGTAACGAAGAATTAGATGAAAAGAGAAACAGAAGAAAACTGATGGTATTCCTCCTTTTAATTTGTACATTTAATAATGGCTTATGTAGCAACTACATCTGTACCAAAAATCTTTTCTTAGAGTGAAAAATAAATAAAATATGAATAAATAAAATAGTGGCTGCAAATGATCGTTTTCAGACAAAATGTTAAATATCTCAACAATGGTTGGATTTAGGTGAAAACAATGGTATACAGTAAATGTGTAGTTTTATGGACAATCTAAATTTGGTACATATAGGATGTGCCATTTGAAATAGAAAAAGTTATATTCGGTATAGATGAAAATAATTTTGTGTTGCAGACTTCTAACGTTAAAAAAAGAAATGCGTTGAAATTTTTTTTGTATCTTGAGTAGTTATTGAGATATTGCCCGAGCACGCACTGTTGGGATATTTTGCAACTGTTAATCTTTTGAATTTTCAGGCGGAACGACTTGAAACAGAAATGTACGAAATGCCCTGGTACATATGCCACAAAAAGTTTAAAGTTATCTTCAAATACCTGTACCTTAAAGTGAAAATGCCTGTCACTTTAACGGTGGGATATTTTGCTGCTTTGAATCTAAACTTGTTCTTATGGGTTTGTGTAGTATGAATGATTTTTGGCGTAAGCTTTTACGACTTTGAATTTTCAGGCTGGGCGGACCATAAATTCTTACAGCATTATGATATATCAATTGAACCACTAAAATTATAAATCCACAAATTTCTGTACTTATTTAGAAAACACCCGTTGTGATGTTTAATATATAAATTCAGTTTTAAAATGTGTTGAAGTTACGTCTACTCTATTCTGTAATAGAAGAAATCTTACGCGGTCTGCTACGAATGTATGCAGTAAATAAAAATTTTTAATAAAATGTTTTTCTATACACAAAAAAAGCATTTCATGGCAGTGACACAAAATCTCTTCAGACAGAAATCTCGCGCGGCGTTATCGTGCCCCACAAAGTTACATCGTGTGAAATATCGCCGTGGAACGCGAACGGAGCTAATCTTGCGCCGTAATATTTATAAAATACAGGAATATAAAATAACGAAACTTCACAATGCAGGGGGCAAAGGCAAAAGGAAAATGAGACGCTGTTTGCAGAGCTTGGAATTTTTATATCGCCGTGAAATTTATGAGAAGTAATTCTGACGCTGATTTATTTACGGGAGACTCTTTTCAAACAAAATATATTGCAGGAAATATTCAGAACCACACCGACTCATATTCCAAAATATTAACATGAACTTCTGTGAGAACACGTATGCTTTCAAAATTGAAACGAGAAAGATGAGATAAAAATATTATAAAAGTAGTTTTTCCAACTTATTCATATTAACTATTGTATTCGTAATACGTAAACAACATATAGTGTGTAATCGAATAAATAAATTTCACTTAATATAATGACTATCACATAAGAAAAGAGGCGAAGTTATGATATACATATGGGGGCAGAGGTAAATAACAACTCCGGAAAAATTTACGTTTACTTTTTACAAAAAACGTTTGAGAAGCACTGGACATGATTTTAATGCTCAAGTTTATCAAAGCGTACTATTATGTGCAATAAATCATAGAGCAGTAAAGAAAGAAAGAATAACGAGATTAGTAGTTAGTGATACGTAAGCAATGCAAAAATAATGATGAAACATTTATTTCTAATAATATATTAATATTAATTAATTAATTAAATTAATCATGGATCCTACCTAATTATAAGTAAAAAAATTGATAATAATTAATTCAATAGAAGTTAGATTTTAAAAGTATTTCATTGAAAAAAACACTCATCATCCCTTAATTTATGATTTTATTACTTTATTACGTTCAGACTACACAAACAAAATTCCGAAAGAAAATTTTCTTTCGTTCTTGGTCGATCTTCTTTTGTTTCTTTTTTCGTCACAGTTTATTTCTTTTCTCCTGTGAAACACTTTATTCGTTTCATTAAATTTCGTTATCTTGTTTTAAATTTATTTTGAATTTTAGTGATGGTCCCTTAATTTTGTCCAGAAATGTTTTTCCTACTCCTGGGAAATATAAAATAGTTTTATATTTGGATACTTGATTGAAGGAATTAAATTTGCTTTCAATCAATCAATTCCAATGAAGATAGTATTCTATCTTGGGCTTCTTTTTTCGTTTAGTGCACCTTCTAACAGGATTTTTTCATTAAAACTGAGACTTCAATGTCTTTTCTACAAGTTTTGTTTTAACCTAGTACCTTTTTTGGTGCCTTTGTCATCACTCTAACGTACTGTTTTCTTTCTATTTCAAAATTTGAACTTGTATGGTGTCCTCAAAATTATGTTCAATAAAAAAGGTGTACTTGGTCGGTGAAAGGACAAAACGATGGTTAAATTAGTTTAATTGTTCATTGAGCTGACAGTTTCGGTTGAGTCTCCAACCTTCTTCAAAGCCTCTAAACATTAAATCAGGGTTGGGTTGAGTTAAATTAATTTATTTGTTCATTGAGCTGACAGTTTCGGTTGAGTCTCCAACCTTCTTCAAAGCCTCTAAACATTAAATCTGGGTTGAAACAGGACCTTCCCAAAGGGTACTAGTTAGGTAGTACTAGTTTAAATAAAATAAAACTGAAATAAATATATAAAATAAAGTAGATTCAAATTTAAATATTTGCATTCCTGAAATTTGAATTTTTATTTCATATTATCAAATTGCTTCTTTTTTTTCATATGCGTAGGGGCACATAAAAAGAGTGCAATATTACAACTAAACAATAGACTCTAAGGACCAGTTTTATAAAGGCAAATTAACTTTAACTGTCCCATGGTAACAATTGTGAATACAATTGTTGTTACTAAAATAAATGAATGAATGAATGAAGAACTAGGTTCGTCCGTTAATCAGTAAAGAAATTATCAGCGATGAATTGCAGATATAGTAAACCGTTTCATATTCATATTTTTAACTTAAATCTAATAGATACTTTTCATTTTTAAAGTTAATATTTTAAATAATCTGAAATTCTCACATGATTTAATGCTTTTTGGCAATTCGTTGTAAATTTTGAGGCACTTTTCAAGCATTAAGGTTATGTTAAGGAAAGCACCATGTCGTCTGTTTCAGATTAAAAAAAAATGGTTATTTACCGTGTTATGCTTTTCGCGATCATTTCAAACCCAGAAATCATTAAAATAAGAGGCCTTTGAATTTGTTGCAATTCAAGCTGCCAAAATAATTCAATTATTTACATAAGTGATACCAACCGCTGAGCGAAAAATTCCTGTAAGAAGTGCCGGAGGATCCGAACTGCGCTCGGTTCAATTCATAACTTGGACGACCTTTAAAGGTCGCGTCGCTGATTGGCTAACCTATAGTAGTTCCTAGAACTGGCGGACGTTGTGAATGACTTATAGTATTATGGCGTTCTGACGTCAGCACGGAATCCCCTTTTGTAGTAAAATCTTTAAACGGGTGAATTTGTTGGATTTTGTCGGATTAGGGGATTGAAACGTTGCACAAGCATTATGAGAAAATACAGAAAAATGTTGGTAAGGGAAAAAAATTCTGCCAGGGCCTCTAAAAATAGTTTTTAATTATTGATTTTATTTTAATAGTGTCCATCGACGCAATGCAAAATTAATTCGTTTAAAAATGAAAACAAAAGAGAATCGAAACAATAATAATAAATTGAACAAAAAAGTAAAAGAGAATCGCAACAAACGAAATGCGATTAATAAATTGAACAAAAAAGCAAAAGAGAATTGAAACAAACAAATCGCGAATAATAAATTGAACAAAAAAACGAAGAAAATGTTGACGATTTTTCGATGAAGCGTTAAAAATTCAGGTTGTCGTAGAATTATCGATCGTTTTTTGTTTTTCATTCTTTCTTTTTCTTCGCGTTTCTATGTTGTTTGTTCCAGATCGTTTTGCATCGAATTATTTTTTTCGTATTTCACCGATGCTTCCACCACTTCCTTTGTTTTCTCGTCACACATTTAATTTTCATGTGCCGCGTCGAAGAATTATAGATCTCTTGTTTTTCCTTCTTCCTCTTCCCATCTTGTTGCTTTTTATTTCAGTTTTCTTATTGGTGAAATATTGCAACGCATTTCGTTTGCGTTATTCGCATTCTTAATCCTTTGGAATTTTTTAATACACAATACTCTCCGGAGAATCGTCAACCTTCTTTTGTTTTTCGTCAATTTTATTTTTCGTGTTGTTTGTTTTGGTTCTTTTTTTTGATTTCTTGTTACAAATTTGATTTTTACAACAGTTTGCCGGAGAATAATTAATTCAATAGAGGTCACATTCTAAAAGCATTATTGGAAAAAAACACATCGACACTTATCATCCCTTAATTTATGATTTTATTACTTTATTATAATCAGACTATTCACGCAAAATTCCGAAATATAGTGCAGATTAAAATATGAAAACAAATGACTATCGAAATGAGTGAAATGCGAATAATAAAATAAAGAAAAAAGCAAAAAAAATATCTACGATTTTTCGGTGAAGCGTTAAATAAATAATGTTAGACGAAAATATTCTCTTATTTTGGTTAATTGATTAGTTTCTTTTAATGACATCGAGTTTACTTTTATTTTTCATCAATTTCAAGTTTTTTTCAAACATTTCGCGGGAAAATACTCCGTTTTTCGTTTTTTTCTTTTACCAAATTTGTCCTACCACATTGTCGTTTTGTTTTCTTTTGTTTCTACTTTAATCAAATTAATTTTTAGTGTTACATTAGCGCTGTTTACAATTTTCTTTTGTTCTTGAAATTAACAAGTTAACCCCGTAGAATATCGTCGATCTCCTTTTGTTTTCTTATCGTCACAGCTTATTTCTTTTCTTTTTGTCTTTTTTTATGGTGTTCATCGACGCAATGCAAAACTAATTCGATTAAAAATAAAATCTAAAGAGAATCGAAACAAACGAAATGCGAATGATAAATTGAACAAAGAAAATTGAAACAAACGAATTGCGAATAATAAATTGAACAAAAAAAAAAAACGAAACAAAGAATGTCGACGATATTTTGGTGAAGTGTTAAAAATTCAGGTTGCCGTAGAATTATCGATCGCCCTTTGTTTTTCCTTTTCCTTCTTCTTCCAATTTCCTTGTTTTTTATTTCAGTTTTTTTTTGTTTTTTTATTGGCGTAGCATTGTACATATTTAGTTTGCGCATTCTATAGTCTTTAGGATGTTCGCATTATAGACTCGATCTTCTTTTGTTTCTCATTCTTTTTTTCTTCGCGTTTCTATGTTGTTTGTTCCAGTGCGTTTTCCATCGAATTATTTTTTTTTGTGTTTCACCAACGCTTCCACCACTTCTTTTGTTTTCTCATCATGCATTTGATTTTCGTACATTGTTTTTTCTTCTTTCTTTTCGCATTTCTGTTTTCTCATTGGCGAAATATTGTAATGCATTTCGTTTGTTCGTTACTCGCAGTCTTTCTTAATCCTTAATAATAATAATAAATAATAAATTGAACAAAAAAAAACAAAACAAAATAATGTCAAGCGTTAAAAATTCACGTAGAATTATCGATCGTCTTTTGTTTTTACTTTTCCTTTTTCTTCGAATTTCGTTGCTTTTCATTTCAGTTCTTTTCGTTCTCTTATCGACGGAGCATTGTAATGCATTTCATTTGCGCTTTTTACAATCTTTGGGATGTTTTGTTACAGAAATACCACCGGAGCATCGTCGATCTTCTTTTGTTTTTCATTATTTTTTTTACCTTCGAGTTTCTATGGTGTTTGTTCCAGTACGTTTTTCATAAAATTATTTTTTTTTGTATTTCACCAACGCTTCCATCGCTTTCTTTGTTTTCTCGTCACGCATTTGATTTTCATATGTTATGTCGAAGAATTATAGATATTCCTTTGGTTTTCCTTCTTCCTTTTCGCATTTCCTTGCTTTTTATTTCAGTTTTCCTCACTCGCAGTCTTTCTTAATCCTTCGGGGATTTTTTTAATACACAATCCTTCTCAAAGAATTGTCGACCTTCTTTTTGTTTTTCATTGACCTTACTCTTCGCGTTGTTTGTTTCGGTTCTTTTTTTTTCTTATTCTTATATTTGATTTTCACACAGTTTGGTGGAGAATAATTAATTCAATAGAGGTCACATTCTTAAAGTATTTTACACACAGACACTCATCGTTCCTTAATTTATGATTTTATTACTTTATTACATTCAGACTACACAAACGAAATTCCTAATTCCTAATAACAACATTAATTTATTTGTTTTATCATTTAACAAATTAAACCACATAGGGCCAGTTTCATAATGTAATTTAAAGGAGGCTTTAAAATTAAATTAAAGTCACATATTTGTTTTTACATCAGAGAGAAACTTTAAATTTAAAGTCTCCTTTAAATTCCATTATGAAACTGGCCTATAGTGTGTTATTTGTTTACAAAGTATGGAATATCATGATGTAATTTATTGTCGAATGATCAGAGATTATAATGCTTTGTTTTATTGATGTAAATTGTTACACTTTTATGAGTATCAGTTACAAACTGAATTAACACTACGTAAAAATTGGCTTATAATTAATTAATCCAGTAATCAACGCAAGTGGATATTTAGAATTCTTTCGGTTATCGAAGTTGTAAATTTTGTGCTTTTTCTTGCAGAGAATTGATAAGGAATTAAGTTTTATACATCATTTTCAGGGACAAAGGTAAGGAAACATAATTCTTAATAACGTCAAGAAAGAAAGCAAGTACGTAAGGCCATTGTAAGTGTAAGGGTGGATGCACGCAACTGGAGTGGTAAAGCGTGTTAGGTAAACATTTAAACTATGTTTATGGATATTGCTTTGGGAAATTCTTACGAAAATGTCGGGTTTACGTGCTCTTGTAGATATTATCTAGGCGCTTTCAAAGCCGGTCTCTCCATTTTAATACTGGCCACAATAAAATATGCGCGTACAAGCCCTTTCAAAAAAAAAAACAAATTTCTTAAACAAAAATTTGTTTGTGTTTTTTACTAATTTTCTATTACTGTACCTGTATTTTGCTAGTTTATTTTCAGCCCTCATAGAATTGTTTTTTATTTACGCATATTTTGATACTGCTCTGTTCTGTTTTGATGCATATAGTAACTTCGTAATAGTTAGAAGAACTTCCATCTAGTTAAAACTTCGTTTGGTAGTTCTAGTTCAACAACTGCAGTTAACGATTATGAAAAATCTTGCTAGTATTCACCGTGATAACTCTCCGCTTACATTTTTAATTACGAAACTTGGAAAGTTTATATTATTGCATTAACTGAACTTTTACTCTGCGCTTCTCCGTTCCTTAATCTTTTATATTACACGACCAGCGCGATAAATTTATTTTCCAACGTTTTCACGAAATTAATTCGTCAAATGTTTTTTTGCGATGATGTTGTAAGCATGCATGTTGTACGTAGTACTCGTTACGAGGAGCTATCAAGTATCAATTTATTTCGCGCTTTGCGTGTGCACACGCCGACTAAATAAATTTTGCAGTGAGTGGGATTTCAAAAGCGGACAAGTTACAAGTTTGTTCTTGCTTTTGAGGTAAACAATTTGGAAAATGGACCAATTGTTGTTGACGGTATTTAATCAACGTGGCAATCTCATTTTCAGTTATATAACCCGGCTTTAATACTGTTCTGTTTAAGTACAGTCACGGAGGAATTGGGATTCAATTTCACGCTCGGAACGTTTTTAATAACCCTGAAACTTGGAACACAAAAATTTTCGATTGGGTTTCAAATGAAATAAATATTATTGCCCCGAATACCTCTATAGAAAAATAAGGTAACTTTGGCACTTTTTGTTTGTTAATAAACAGTGACTTCTTTTCGTGTTCTAAATATTCGAATAATGAACTCGTTTATCTGCAGATACCTTAATTACGCTTACAAATGAGAAGGAATTAGAGTACAATTCACTTGGCAAACTATTTCCTTTATTTATGGTTAATTAAAGCAGTAAATAGTTTACTTAATGACCGGCAACATTTATTTTACTTAAAGCACAGTATGAAACGTGTATGTATACATATAGGGTGAGTGACAATTGTTTTGACAAAAAAAAACACGTAAGAGAATGAGATGTCACAAATATCGGGGAAAATGCTTAAAAATTCCTCTAAATAATTTAAAATTAATTAAAAAATCACCCCAAAATCAAGTTGCGGCACTCATACGAACTATGATGACACATTTTATAAATGCAGCAGTATACTAGGGCTATAAAGTTTTTTATTGACTACAATGCGACCTTGAGAAACATTCCAATTCGTTTTATTACACGCTCAACAACTGGGGACGGAAGTCTGAGTTATTTCTTTTACGCCATGTAATTTTTAGTAATTTTTAAAATAATTGGAATTGCGTGTGAAATAAGGATAACAAATTCGTAAGTAATACTAGACCGGAATGTACCAGAAACTTTAGCCACAAAAAAGTCGCAAGGATCGCATCAGCTGTCGCATCGAAGTACAATCATATCGCGTACGTGAATGTAAGTCATAGATTATGAGAAAATGTAAATTGCTATGGTTTTTTTGGAAAATATGAAATGATTTATTAGACCTGAGCTTCATCACTGAAAAGTTTTTTTAGTTTATTAGGCTATACAAACTAATAATGTACAGTGTATTAAACGTCAGTGGTGACATGTGCAGTTTTTAATCTAATCGCGTATGTGAATGAATGAACAGATTACGGGATCATACTTAAAAAATTCTATGGAATAGTTTATAATTAATTAAGAATTTAATTAAAAGTATAACAGATTAATCAAACTGAAAAGAATTCTTATGGTGGAATTAGGAATCGGTGCGCCAAAAACAGAAGATAGAGAGTTGCAAACGCGTCTTGAATTTTTCATAGATTTGTGTTCATAATAATTCGTCACACACAAAACGAAATTATAATAATGAACAGATTACGAAGGTATTTACTGATTTTAAATTTTGATTGTCAAGAAACGTTTATGTATGGAATAATCTGCTTCGAGTGATTTGCATGCATTTGTTAAATAAATATTTTGTAGTTCGTTTATCACGGCGCCAGTCGTTGACCTAAAAACGGAGTTGATGTGAAATTCTACTTAAAGGTCAAGTTTAGGATCGATGCTACGCCGTCGTGCCCACCATAAAACTTTTATGAGGGCATTTATTTCGTTCATCTACTTCTCTATTTTTTAACCACACATGATCGTTAATCGGCTAATTTTTGATAAATTATTTCTTGGAAACTAAAGTAGAAACAATTTCTTTTTAACAGTTTTCATAGACTCTCGGACGTCGCTTCTTATCGTGGTTTTTCTTTTTCGGGGAACAATTGTCAGGCCCCCATATATTTTTAAAGAGATTTATTGTTTATACTAAAATTTATTTGCTGTCATTAATTTTTAATTCACATTTGGTAAAGCAAAACTCATTTTTTTTTTTGCAAAACGTCAAGTTAGTACTTTCATATACATACAAAACAAAATACTGACGAAAGAAGAGCCTTTCAGAACATGTTAAAAACTCAATTTATAATCAATTAAAACTTTTACCCGATATGCAAGTTACGCCTATGCATAAGACGAAAACCAAAAATTTATATTTTTAAAACCGTACAATAAAGTAGTTATGCAGAGAATCAAGTCGTTCAGTCGTGAAACATGACCTTGACCTAATAACACAGTTCTACAGCTAATGATGAATGCGTCGTACAAGTATATTAATTACTATGAGATTAATTAAAATCAATTACGTTTTCAAAGGTGTACTAAAGTGAAAATCGAAGCGAACAATAATTTACGACAGGTAATTTTGTTGCTTTAAAAAATAACACACACAGAACGCACATATCGAATTTTGTACAAATTTGTGTTATCAATTTGTACAATCGTCGACACTAAAAACAAAACGTTGTACCAAGACCACCGCCGTAAGTTCTTTTTCGAAAGAGTTTGTAGCTTTTCGCTTCGTTTTTAGTGCCGGCGACTGCACGTGTGTTTTCATTGTAATGTTTTAAATTCTGGTTGTCATCAGCCTTTCTTTGTTATTAGCAAAGTCTACTATTATTCAAACATCATCGATAAATCGAATAAACGACAAAGAAAATCGACAGATAAAAATGCAATGGAAGGGTAACACGTAGTACTAGATCATGAAAAGATGCCAAAATGTTGACTATTGTGCGGAAATAATATACCTTTCAAGGTTAATGAGTCGGTCAGCGGCGTCCAATGGTTATTATTAACATGCGAGTAAAAAGCAACTAATTTGTAAGTATGCGCTTCTCCCATCTCGCACGACTCTGACCGATAACCTTGAAAGATACAGCCTGTTTCATTGAAGATGCACCAAACTCGGAATGACGGTGAAAAGAAATAAAAGTTTTCTATATTTTTTTTAATCGAATAAATTTTGAGAAAAACAAAGGAAGAGGAAAATCGTATATTTTTAAAACGTACAATAGATGAGGATGAAGAGAATTCTTAACTTGCCTTAAACCTCGTTTAAAGAATTTGTTTATTGCTTTATTGCCCCATAAAATGTCGCGCCTCAGATGATATAATGAAATACATTTAATCCGTTCTTATTAACGTTGTAGTAAGGAGCCAAACATAATTTCCGTTAATTTTGTATAGTTTATACTTTTCATTTTTAAGTTTATTAGTGTATGTAAGTATGTTTGCGATGAGCGATTTCACGTTTCGAGAATACGCAGATATTGCGCGATTGGCAGCACGTCTGTACGCGGAACGGTTTCCAGATCGTAGCTCAGCGATTACGCGACGCAGGCTCTCTTTTACCTGAACAAGGAGTCAGGGGCGCGGTGCGGCCACCTCACATTGCAAACGTAAAAGAAGAGCTTCTGAATATGATTGAGAATGGCCACAACATAAGCACACAGGACTTGCAAATGCAACGGTGTGGCGCATATGGAGGGAGCAACAGCATTATCCGTACCACTACCAACGTGTTGATGCTTTGGAGTCGCGAGATTATGATGCTAGACTGCAATTTTGTAACTGGCTGCAAGAAGCCCACATTAATGATAACAATTTCATGCGTCGAATTCTTTTCACGAATGAGGCACCTTTTACACGCAATGGGGTAGTGAATTTTCATAATTACCACTACTGGGCCACTGAAAACCCGCATGTAACCAGGAGACACAATTTTCAACGCCGTTTTACAATTAATGTGTGAACAGGAGTAATTGGTAACCATTTAATAGGACCATTCATTTTACTCGATCGTATGAATGGCGATGCATACCTTGGATTTTTGCAAAACGATTTGCCAACATTGCTGGAAGATGTACCGCTAGCCACTAGAAGGGGTACGTGGTTCATGCACGATGGGGCGCCACCACATTTTAGTGTCGTCGTTCGAGGATACCTAGATGAGCTTTTCCCTCACCGCTGGATTGGCCGTGGTGGTCCTGTAGCAAGGCCACCGCGCTCTCCTGACATGAATAATCTTGATTTTCATGTATAGGGCTACATGAAGGAATTCGTTTATAATCAGTCCGTGGACACTGCACACTAAGTTCGAGGCTGAATTATTGAAGCTGTTGGGCATATCAGGGAACGCAATGTGTGGAATCGTGTGTGGCTTGCGTTGGAACGGCGGATAGCTTTGTGTATTCAACTAGAGGGAGACATATTTGAACACATGTTGTAAGGTAATTGCCATTGCAAGCTTTCGAATTTGTTTCCACCTCATGTGACGAAGTTCAGTCTGATAGTTAGGCAAATAATTTGACAAACCGGCGGAAGCACTAATTCTAGTTACTAATTGTCCCAATTTATTAACTGTACCGATTTTAGTCAACTGTTCATTTACTTAGTTGTGTACATCATGTGATCTACACGTTGGATACAGGAATAAATAAAAACCCGTTACAAGCGTTAATTATCGTACATTATTAAGTCTCGGCAAATTTGATGTAATTACGGTTTGCATAAATGTTAGTGCGAGGAAAACGCACTCTAATAAATGCACATTCTTTCAAAGTTTTCACCTTTAACACGTCTTGCGGTCAAGGGCAGAATTAAAAGCCTTTCATTTACGATAGATTTATTGCCTTCTTACAGCCTTCATTCATAAATAAATTTAAATTGCTCGTTTTGTTTCACGGACATAGAGATTTAAATCGCTACCGCATTTCTAAAAACATCGACTCCAATTAATGCAAATTTCAAGTTGCTCCGATTGCAAAATTGTATTAAAATATTTTATTCCGAATAATGTCAGAAACGTTTCCCCGAAGTTTAGTGCATCATCACTGAAACACTCTATATATTATTTCTGTACAATAGTTATGACGGACACGTTGCTTGTAAGAATAAATTTTATTTACAATTCAATGTAAATTAAAATGAAAGAAATATACTAGGAATTTTTAACACGGATGTTTGAATTGTTTTCGTGATTTATTTGTTTACCTGTCAAAGTGAGTGTTTAAAGTGGGATCGTTGTTATACTTTCTTATTTCACACAATTTGTACGGAATAATTTGCACGCGTTGGTTAAGTAAATATTTTGGAGTCAGTATTTTAGCTGATCACGTCGGTTCTGTTTAAAGGTCAAGTTCATGCCCGACGCCGCGCCGTAACAATTCTGAAACTATAAAACACTTTTATGACTGTATTATATCGTCCATTTGCTGCTTTTTCTTAACCAGGGATGTATCGTAGGTAATTTTATAATTGGATTATTTCTGTTATTTTATTTAATGTTAATTGATCGATACTTTATTATTTGAAAGCTTAAATAAAAAGCTCTGGAAACCAACATTTCTCGTGATTAATTTATGTGCTGGCTTCTCGTATTAATTAAAATAAATTAAAATTTAACATCTATAATACGTTTGATTTAGCAATGCAGAAATAATCAGAATCTAATACTGGCGTGCTAATTGCCTTAATTATAAATTATAATTGCGGACTCTGCAAAATAATAATTACGTTTTGGTTGGTCTAATTGCTTTTACTGTGTTCAAATTCTTTGGTTGTATTTCGAAAAGGTTAATGAAGTGTCCTACTGCGACGAAATAGGACTTGAATTTAGGATTCTCTTGGCATTAATTAATTATGTTCAATTTGATTTAATTTGGGTTTGGTTTCTTTTAAAAAAGAAATTGTTTTTTTTTTTAATGTAATATATAATTTTAATGTAATATATCGTTTTGGTGAGAAATTATTTAGTCATAAGGACGTTCAGGTCCACTCATGAGTATAAAAGTAATAATCTAATTACAATAAGTAGCTTTTACTATTCGTTTTATTTGCATTTGTATCATTATTTTTTTTTTTAATAATAATATATATTTTCATGAACTTTGTAACTCATCGAATAATTTCGTTTATGGAGGCCCGTAATGGACGTTTTCGATCAAAATCAGGATACTGATTACTTAGATTCCTAGCCAGAGTAATACAATGAATGACATCCATCACGGGCCGATCGGATATCAATCTGAATTCACCGCTGCTGGCGTAATATATTCCCATTATGTCCCGGCGATGTTAATGCCAGAAATACTTGGGTCGTAAATTTTGATTAACTGGATTGTATTTGTTGTAATTTATTTAAACGAGAACATTGAATGCGCCGCCCGCGTGGGAATTTACCGCTGCTTGAGGTCTACGCAATCATTTTTCATGCTGTGCATTGTGGCGTCTCGAAGGGCATTGTTTTGTTGTCGTTATTGATGAGAATCCGAAATCGATCTGTGACTATAATTTCGAGCACACGTTTCACTGTTTCTGCTGCCCCCCTTTTTTTTTAACTTCAAAACACAATATTTCATTCCAACCCAAAGTTATATTTGCTGTTACCTCATTAATATCTTACAAATTCCCAAATGAAATAAATAAAGATGCAAATTGATGAGTTCTATGACAAAATCTATTGTTATTAAATTTAAAATTAAAGATGACAGTTCACTTTGAAATTTGAGACGAGGATCAATGATTCCAATTTAATTCCGGATTATAATCAGATTCTCGGCCCAAACATTTCTATATAGCCACCCCATTGTGAGCGCGAATAAATTTCTTTATCTGCAGATAAATAATTTCATTTGAGTTGCGAACGCCCGCCGTGCTGCGAGAAACGGTGATGTTTATCAAACTCTTTTTTTAAAATTAATGTTAGTTTTTCTTCCTAATTAAAAAAAAAACGGTGGGCATTTTCTGTGTGGTGAAATTTAATTTTTTTTTTTTTTTTTGGATTTGTGTGAACGAACGTGAAGCTGTGAAACTGTCCTTTGGGTGCAATTGATGGTGACTAATGCTGTCCTGACTCAATCCTCAAAGGATCAGTAAAGTAAATCTTGAATGATTTCGGTTTCAATGGAGGTGATTCGTAATTATTAATTAGAGTTGTATTTTTAGATGCGATTCAATATTTTGCAATTTAATTAAATTTCTAAGCCAGAAAGAATACATTCTTTCCTCAAGTTGTTAAAGACGTAATTTATTTTACCCGTGTATTGTTATCGCAAATTAATAAAATTGATTGTACAATGAAACGCAAAAACATCTTCGGTAGGTCCAATTTGTTCATAATAGTGTCCAGTATCTTGACCTATAAATCTTAGCATTATCTTAACATTACAAAAGAAACGGTGAAATCGGAGGTAAGATATGGAAGCAGTTCGCGTGTTATTCGAACACTCATTAGGGCGAGTTAGGTTCATTTGTGCTCTGACTTGTAATTTATTCGTCTGCTTGTAGCTCGGTGAATGCAAAATTAAGTCATTTATTATAATTTTGACGCCTTTGTTCTGGGGAAGGTGAGGTGTTATCGAATTATCTTAGAGAGAATTTCGAGTCATTATTTCACACGCGAAACCCTATTACGGCTCTTGAAATATCGAAGTATTCGATGCGAACGCCCAAGTCTATTGAAACGATTCCTTTTGTTGTGAGCCTATAAGACTAATCAAAAGGCCGATACAAGATTCTGTTATTATAAAATAGAAATTCGGGTAGATATAATTCCAAGACGTGGTTTTATAAAGTTTGGTTTGTCATCAGTTTTTCTCGATATCCAGCGACAGACAGAGTGTATGCAATCGATTAAGTTTCATTTATTAATATTGTAAACTCAAAAATAAAAAAATTGACCTACTACATGCGTCTACGGTTTTTATGAACATATCGTAAAGTAACAAAGCTCTAGCAAAATTCACGGTGACTTGGAGGACAATGTCGTCCGTCTTATAATTTTGTCGTTTGCCATTTTGTTGGACGTGCGTTTGTTTTAGTTTTTATTCACTTAACGCATCCCCTATTACAGGGTTTTCTAGTTTCAACGAAAATAAAAAAATGTAATGTTCAAGTTAGCGTCAAATGTGGCTCGAGATTGCCTTATCCTTATTCATCAACACTTCTTTATACTATTGGAATCGTAAATGTTTGAACTTATAATCTAGGAGCTAGCAATGTTGAAACATAGAAACCTTCCTTAAAATAGGTTAAATAAACATTGTAAAACGACACTTGTCTTGGAGTCGTAGAAGGGAGTAGGTTCACGTCAAAGAATATGCAAAGAAACTATTTTTATTACAGCCTTAAAGTTACACGTCAATCTTGTGATTTTTTATTCGATTTTTTTTACTGTCACAATTCCCAGGGTTGCTTGCCACTTCGTTACATTCTCCCCCTTGTGTTCTGAACGCGTCCCGAGGAGGAACCACGTAAATGGGGTCTGTTCTTCTTCGGAGGTCTACCTCGCTTTCTGATAACTTTTACTGGTTGGGCACTATAAGGTCCTGTGAATGGTGTTAAAGAAGATACGTGGTAAATTCCCAGGGGTTCCTGCGGTGCTTCAGGCTTCGTAACTTCATAACTGGTTGCAGATATGATACGTTTGATCTGATATGGACCATCTCGTTCGGGGGCAAACTTAGAGGTGGTATTTTTAGCAGAGCTACTCTGTGTGTGTGTTGAAACCAGCACTCTATCTCCTACTTTATAAGTTGCTTCTTTTCGACATTGGTCCGCGTATGCCTTCTAACGGTCTTGATTCAACTCATGCCGATCTCGGGCTTCATACCAGGTAGAGGCCATATGGGGTGATCTGGGGAAGAAAGTTGTCACTTTGTATTACAGAATGAAGATCATTCGTGACGTCATCCGGTGTCCTTAACTCTCTACCAAAAGTCAGGTACGCAGCGGAATATCCGGTGCTCTCGGAGTACGCAGAATTCATGGCGAATCTAATCATCCCTAGCTTTTCCGGCCAGATAGAGTGTTCATTCCCTACCAGCATAGCTAGTCTAGGTTTTAGGTCTCTGTTCTTTCGCTCTACCATATTGGCGGCAGGGTGGTATATCGGCATGAGAGACTGCTTCATTTTCAAGCAATGACAGACTTGTTACATAATGTTGGAAACAAATTGGGGTCCATTGTCGCTAATTATCTTTCTTGGAAAACCGAATCTCAGGAAAACTTCTTCAATAAGTACTTTAGAGCATTCTTCAGCTGTGGCTTGTTTTAATGCGAAAAGCTCTACCCATCTACTTGAGGTATCCTCTACTATCAAGATCCATTTCTCTTCTTCCGGTCCTAGTGGAAGGGGTCCAAATAAATCTATAGCGACTATCTCGAATCGCTGGGAATAGATTGGGGTTTGTAAAAGACCAGCAGGTTTCTGATTGGTTGCTTTATATCTTTGACAATCTGGGCAGTTTTTCACGTAGTTGGTGACGTATCTTTGCATTCCCGTGAAGTAATACCTCTTGGCAATACGATGTAAGGTCCTCTCCGCTCCGTAGTGAGCAGCAGTTTCGGCGTCGCGTCATTATGACCAAGAATATTAACATGAAAAATGGGTCGAGCTCGTGGAGAAATTTCTGCACGAATCGTAGTATCAAAACTACAAAAATCACCTGAAGCTCTCTCCGTTTGCTTGCAATTTGGACAATTCGAGCGAACATATCCTGCTGCGCCACATCCGTAACAAATTACAATAGGCTTAACATGCGTTTTTTTCCAAGCTCGTGGCTTGTGACGAAGCACACACATATTTAACTGCATTACCTGTTTTATGATTTTCAGTCACGGATTTCGTATTTCTTGTGAGTTTTCGGCATCAGAATTTGATGACGAATCAGCTTCTTCTATGGAATCAATGGAAGGGGAACAGGGAACATTTAATTTGGCATCAAAATTTTATAGTGTAGAAAACGCTGTAAAACTTATAAATAGCCTGCGACGATCCATTTAGCAGTCAAAACTAATAGCCACGAATATGCACAAATACTAGCACATTTGCAGAATTATAGTGTTAGTAGAAGAATCTGATGGTGTGCTTATTGGAGGAGGTAGTGAAAGTAGACAGAATTTGAAATGAGATGTAGCTTATGGTCTTCTCGGGAAAAATGATAAGATATTTTACATAAAATGGCCATGGAAAAGGTTTTGAAACACCGGCAACAGTAAGAAGATCCTGTTATTTAAATACCCCTTCATATAATGCTTTGCGCCACCTGCAGCGCACCTTTACACCATTGCCAGGCACCAAACTCGAATCGCCTTCAGAAATACATTCCGGCCTCGAGTATTCACCCCTTCTGCGACAGCGAGGCGAAAATGTCCGCGAGCCCTATTATAAGACCATCCAAGATCTGAGAGCGACAGTTCTTCGGTCTGAACAAGATCAAAAAAAAAACTCCTGGCTGAACAAGCCATCCTCACGGGTTGTACAACCCGATACACCTCTCCACCCGCTGCACAAGTAGCAAGATCCATTTAGCCACACCACTGTGCACAAGATTCTATGAAAACACAAACAAACATTCTGTCATTATTGTTTATTATCATATCTGGAGTCACATTTATTAATAAAGAAACACTTCTTCGCTTTGTGGCATAATTGTTAACTAAGAACACTTATTAAACGTTTGTTCGAGACGATATTTCTCGTTTTCAAGGAATACTTTGTACAGCACATTGGCAGTGGCAGGTTTCAAAAACGTAACCACAAAATTAAAAACGAACCTCAATCAAATTTCTGACAAGTATATTTTTTTGTGGTACCAACAACCTAACACCCTAACACGGCCTACTCTGAATGCAAAAAGATCGTGAGTAGCTTATACATGTTGGCTTTCTGTCAAGAAAAATTGCACCATCCAAATTGGGTTAGGTGACAGAGTAGACTAAACATTAAACAAATGGAACAGTTTTTACCTTTTTCAACCTTCCTCTGGAGAATCGTCAATGCAAAAAGTCAAATTCTTATAGTACATTTTTTGTTAACAATACGTTTTCTAACTTGAGGAGGTGATCAAAGACTTCTTGTGTGCTGTGTCATATGCTCTACCTTACGGCAGGTAATAACACGGTTGTTTGCCTGTAGCGGGAAATATTTTAAGCGATCATATCCCATTCTATCAGATTTAGATTTGGGAAACGAGAATGATTTGATGAGGTCTAGTCATATTTTTTGGAAGATAGCACCAGTTTGATAGCGGATTGACGAAACAAGTCTTAAGAAGACCTACAATACCTATGGTACTCTATACACTTGATGTTATATTATCACGACCTCGACTAGTAAACTCTATATTACGTCTCTCGCTTCGAACCTTCTCATCATTGATCTTATGCCATTTTTGTTACAAACAAAAGATTAGTGTTTTTCTAAACATCGTGGAACTGTAAAATTGCGTTAACGGTTTTCTATCATATCCACATATGTTCGATTAGGTTTAGATTGGAGAAAGAGAAAGATTTGATAATGTAAAAAATTTAAGATCTCATCGTTATTAGGATGGAAACCAGAGTGAGCTATGGTATTTTACAACATCAGTAAACCTATCTCGCCCTGAACCTTCTCACTATTATTAATCATCTGACTATTTTGCTACAGACAAAATTGGAATGCGTCCCTAAAGTTAATATGATTCCATGATTAAAGATAGACATTGACATGGCTTATAGAAGTAAAGACCAAACGATGCTATACGTGGGCAAACCGTTCTTTCATTTCTTGCTTAATCATCCTTAAAGTAGATGAAATATGAAATATATTCCTTGGAGTCAGTCGTGCGTTAGCTCGACTTCCAGACAATGGTGTCGGACGCCTTTCTCAGACCAGGAAGTACCTGTATTGTCGGTTCAAGTGACTCCCAATTTTACGAAAGGCGCAACTAGCATTGTGCAATTGAGTACGGCGATAAATCCTCCTTCTTTCAAAGTCGAACAAGTGGATGAATCACCATCTTCTGGTAATTCTATGCATCATTAAAACGCAACATTCTACAAACAAATATAAACGATTTTAAGGTAGAGGTGGAAATGTATTTCAAATTTTTTTAAAATATTTAACAATTTTGTTAATAATTTCTCCACTTCCACTTTATACGGGGTGTTCTTTTAAATTTGGCCGTGACAAGGCGCTTACTATGAACCTACCACAATTGTTGTAAAGCATATTTTCTTATTATCTTTTTTCGTATGTTACAATAGATCTCATTCTTAGATCTTTTTTCGTTTATTACAATAAATCGCATTCTCGTGCCGTCTTATCGTAATGTTGAGTTCGAAACTTCAAGAGTCAAGTTAGGAATGGCAAGTTCAAACGTCAAATTATCATGTGTCTTAATGATGATGGTTCACAATTAAATATTCATGGTCAACTTCGACGTCAGATTTAGAAAAGAACACTCTTTACAACACTGCATAAAATCTCACTTTATCTTTCCTCTCTATGTAGTGCAATGGATATTCGAATGGAAATTACTGAAATTATTTAATCTTATTTTCAAATTCATGCGAAATGATGATGTAATAAACGTCCGTTTTATTTCAGTTTAAAAAAAAAACTTCCTAAAATTCATGGACCCTTGGATTTGAATATTTCATTAGGTTGCTTCGTGCACACTCACAGTTAGTTTTTATGAGTTTACATGTATTTGCGTGCAAAATAATTTTAAGCTTAATGAAAATCTGCGTGTGAGGGACGCATTGAAATTATTGCGAGCTTTCTGCGTTAAAGTGTGCGGCTTTAGAAATATTAAAATCAATTTGGTTTATCGTTAATGCAAACATGCGAACAACAAACTTCTAACTCATACTTAACCATTTTCAATTCAATAATGATATAATGTATGTCAATTTAAATGTTTACATATTGCTACGTTATTCGTCTTTGATAAATGTATTTGTTTATACTCAATAACGTCTATAACGTCTAATTTGTCTATAAACGTGAAATTTCTTTAAGTTTCTCTTTTATTTTAAATAAAATTAATATAAATCTATGAACGCTTTTGGGTCCTTTGCACGTTTGTAGATAATTACTTATGTTACAAATAACGTTATTCAAATTAATATTGTTTATTAACAATTTCTGTTTACGCAACAAAAGTGACTGTTTTTTTGTTTGTTTAAACGAGTTTAATATAAATTAAATTCCTGTAATGGCCATTTGTTTACACGCAAATCACAAAACAGTTAAAAGCAATTGGAGGCATAATTATTGTTGTTAATTAAAAGCAAGTTATACTACCTCATCAGTTCTTGCTTTAGGCCTACCTGATACCTGTTTTCTAGCCACACTGCCAGTTTCTCTGAATAGTCCTATAGAGTGCTGAAGCTGATTAACAAATTTGTGACACAGAAGTACAGTTTCTGGAAATTTTTCCTGAAATTCTGCAATACAATGAGGAATATAACAGATCTATTCGCCATTGATTTTTTGGGCGTTTCGAGAGTAGGATGAAACCGTACGTGTTATTAAATCGGCCAAAATGGAGAATGGAGAAATTTGGCTTCGGAGATGCCTTCAAAGAACTGCAAAACCTCCATGATGGTGCACATAAACTGCTTTGTGTGTCAGTCTGACGATGACGATTGCATCTTTCAATCAAGTTTGATTTTCTTAACAAAAAATTTGTTTCAGTAGTAGCAACAGTTGTGTTGAAATACCTTGTGCAAAATTTAATTGATGTATGACAAATCACGATTAAATTACTATTAATACATTAAAATAATAAATATAAAATAAAACTAAAATAACATATTGTACGAAAAGTTAAAAACAGATCTGTATTATTATGCATAAAGTAAATACAGAAAAGAAGACCAAAAGAAAATAACCCTAAACTTCGATTTTCACTCCTACGAGTACTGCTTACTTGCGAAACGAAAAAATAAAACTTCTCGTAAGTTTTCAAGGTTCTGAAAGAATTCGAAATTTGAAATTCCTTACCTCATTATTACCTCGGTGAAGGTGAAAGCATCGCGCGCAATGCCTTCCATTAAAACGAGGATGTAAAAGAGCGCTGTGTTTGCTTTGGGCGTTCTCGTTTCAAATAATTGTGTTTCGAAGTTTCCTCGACGTTTCTGGCGCGATAATTTCGTGTTCGTTTTCAATTTTTCACGCTTTATTATTTGAAAACAGTTTCGGCAAAGAAATGTTTTAAACTGGTCTCAATTACGGCACTAAACGAATTTGTAAATTTAGATTCGACTCGTTCCTTAATTTTTATTCCTTCCAACTTGGACTTTTTTATTTTGTTGAAGTTCTGCCTCTAAGTTTTGTTTTTTTTTATGTGCAATAGCCGGGAAACTAGCAACATTGAAACCTACAGAATTTTTTAATGGAAATTCGAGTTCCTCCATGTTATAATATCGATCTCAGTCATTGACGTGAGAGTCTAGCGGACGAACCCGGTTGCGTGTCTAAGGGGCAGGAGTTTTTTCAGACCAAAGAACTGTCGTTCTCAGGCCCTGTATGGTCTTATTATAGGGCTCGTGGCCATTTTCGTCTTGCTGTCGCAGAAGGGGTGAATTTTCGAGGCCGGAATGAATTTCTGAAGGGGATTCGAGTTTGGTGCTTGGCAATGGTGTAGAGATGCGCTGCAGGTGGCACAAAAGCATTATAAGAAAGGATATTTAAATAACAGGATCTTCTTGCTGTTGCCGGTGTCTCAGAACCTTTTCCATGGCCATATTTATGTAAAATATCTTATCATTTTTCCCGAGAAGACCATAAGCTAGATCTCATTTAAAATTCTGTCTACTTTCACTACCTCCTCCAATACGCACACCATCAAAATCTTCTGCTAACACTAGAATTCTGCGAATCTACTTATATTTGTGGATATTCGTTTTGACCTCTAAAAGTATCGTCGCAGTCTATTTATACGTTTTACAGGTATATATGCGTTTCTACACTATAAAATTTTGATGCCAAATTAAATGTTCCCTATTCCCCTTCCATTGATTCCATAGAAGAATCTGATTCATCATCAATTTCTGATTTTAAATCAGATTCTTCTAATGTAATAATGAGAGGAAGAATATTTTCAAATGAAAAATTTCCCATATGTTTCGTAAAGTCTTCCGAAATTAATTCCTATATTGATTAAAAATGTCGCTAGTCGAAACATATCACAAAATAAAATGGGTTTGTTCCAACGGTAATTTCTGAACAAATGTAAACATTTTCTATTTATTGAAAGTGTTTCCATTTTAGTAACAACTTGTAGATATAAATTCTACGATTGTGTTAATAAGTAGGTACCATTTTTTTTTGTCTGTATATTACAAGTTACTAAGCCCTGCAAATAGTTTCTTTCCACTCAAGTTGTTTCGTTTCGCTAAGCTATTTTTTTATCAGTATAATGGAAAAAGGATTTAAACAAGAACTTAAGGCATTGCATTCGAGTTCACATTTTACAGCGCGTGGAAGTGATTTAACCGTTTTCAATTAAAATGCAAATTTCACGTAATCACGGCAATAAAACGTCGGATTGCAGTTGCGAAGAATTTATTTAGGTGAAATAGTGCAACCGGTTTACCTTGCGGCTTTCGAAATATAATAAATTAAAAAGAGCTTTGAGTGAATTATACGCTAGCGGTAAACAAACAGATCTGAAAATAAACGTTTTCTTTGTGAGCTCAAAAAAAAAAAACAAACCGCGTATGTGTGTGCGTGATATAAATTAGAAAATAAAAGGAGTCATAAAATGAAACAATTTATATCTGTAGCCGGGAAATTTAAGCGAGCGTTTAAAAAGTGCTTTGGACGCAAAATACGGTCAGCTTTTATTCAGGGGGTATTATGGTCATTAAATAAATATCCGCGATAATCTCAGAGGAATTGAATATTATGTATTAATAATAGTGGTATTATATCTAGTACTGGAATTGTGTTTAAAACGCACTCGTTTTAACTTTAATGGAATAAATTAAAAAGTAATATTATACAACGCGTAATTGAATAAGTTTCACTTGCTGCAACCACAATAAATACCTACACAAGAAAACTTTAGTTTCTTGATTAGAAATGTATTCTTTCAGTAACACCTGTAAGTCCGAAGCAGAGCTTAATGTCGTACAAACTCTGACAAAGCTCCTTTTCTTAATTTCCATTAAAAAAAAAGCCGTGCAACAAACGTTCCTTTTCGCATCTTACTTTTAAAACATTCCGCTGCAGTTTCGATACGATAGTTCCAGCGTCCAAACCCAAGTTTAATTTGATCCGATTTGCGTTTCAGCTCCGGGGATACACCGTAATCCGGACAGAGATCGGAACAAGTAAACATGTATCAAGTAAATTTCATAGCAATGCAACCATAAAGTTCTCCGAAGAGGATCTCTTTTAAATAAAATAAAACAATAAAAACTTCGGTACCGCTCGGAATTTCAAAGCAATATTTTACGCGATGTGAACTTCCCCCGAGCTCGAGATTGCTCCGTGAGATTTCCGTATGAAGAAACTTTGCGTTCGCTTCTTGAAAATATTTTTGTTACGCGAGCGCATCTTTAATTTACTTATTTGGACAAAAGTATTCGTTAAGGTTTATTTAGCATAATTGATTTCTTGCTACTTTTTCTGAAACATTCCGCATAAGATAAATTAAAGGTTCCATTTTGCTATTTATTATTTATGTAAGAAACTTTCTGGCAAAATCGCTTTAGCAATAACAATAATAGTTCATAAAAACACCTTTTTACTGTGTGAAATGATGGAGGGTCGTTGGGTGCCCTCGCTACATAAAAACCAGACAATGAGTGATAATTTTCAAAAGCTGCCAAGTTTTATATCCCAGCCAATAAAATTTTAAGATGCCTTTGTATATGCGCGACGGCCCTACTACAGTTGTGAATGTTTGCTTGGCTTCACAATGTAAATAATATATCAACTAGGTACGGGCAAACGGAAGCTCCGCCGTTTGCAGAATTTTTACATAGCTAAGGCTGTCAAACACACGTGTGCAAATTAAAACTGAATAGAAATGACTAATGATGTAACGCGGGGTGTATGTAAAACGATTTCCGTTCAATAAAAAAAAACATTCTGGAAACTTGACGTTGATTAAAGGGGTCCCAGGCATTATCGATTATATTCTATTTTTCTTTTTTTGGTTCGTGTATTTTTGCTATTTTGGTAAAAATTTTAATGTCCAGTAAAGTTTAATACACGCAGGTCTGTATAAAATAATTTAAAATAGTGTATTTTTACATCCCTCCAGGCAGCCAATGAATCGGATCTTTATTATCACTAGATATTGGAATACATGCAAAATGTTAATCTTCAATTTTAATTTTTTCGTGAAATCTATACGCTATTTTATTAAATTCAGTAATACTAACTTTATTGACAATAGTTAATTTGTAATTAACAAAATTCAATAAAATGGTATATAGACTTTGTAAAAAAATTAAAATTGGAAATTAATATTTTGCATACATTTCGTTGTCTAATTATCACCGAATAAGAGAGATAGGTAATCTATGATCTATTTGAAAAAAGTTTGTGATAGAAGATATCTCGAAAACTTCGCATTCAATTGTTTTCCTATTTTCATATTTGTAATCAGCGGAAAAGGACAAACAAATTTGATAATTTGATCGACTCTGTAGCTCTAAAAATAAGAAAGTTACCAATGATGCCGACTTATTTTGAAACAGCCTGTATATTTGGGAAATAAAAAGTTGAAAAACAATCGCCTGTGTAATAAATGCAGGAAACAAAAAAAAAACAACGGTTGACGATTTGAATTTTGAATGTCAAAACATCTTCCGTTTTTTTGCGTCAAAAAATAAACAAAGATATTAAGATATTAAGAATATAACAACAAAAGACGAACAATATCATAACAAATATGTGCAGGAAACAAAAAAGACCTTGTACGATTTGATTCTCTTTTTGTTTCAAAAATGAAAGCGTTGAGAAAAGACTTTCATTGAATTTGATTTCTTTTGTTTTTCTTTGCGTCAAAAAAATAAACGAAATTAATAAGAATAAAAGATGATCAATAGTATAACAAATATGTGCAGGAAACAACAAAGGTCTACGACTTGATTTCTTTTTTTGCTTCAAGAAATGAAAGCTTTAAGAAAAGACTTGCAAAAGATAAATAAAGTAATAAAACACAATCAACACTGTCAAACATTTTCATAAAAAAAAACAAAAATAAACAAAAGATAATAACAAAAACATAATGAACAAAAAATGATCGCTTATGTAATATATGCAGGAAATAAAAAAAAACAATGGTTGGCGTTTTGAATTTTGAATATCAAAAGATCGTCCGTTTAATAAGAATATAACAAACAAAAGACGATCAATAGTGTAACAAATATAACAGGAAACAAAAGAGGCCTACCACTAGATTTTTTTGCTTCAAAAAATGAAAGTTTTAAGAAAAGATTTGCATCAAATTTGACTTCTTTCTAGAAAAAAAAAAAGTAATAAAACACAATCAACACTGCCAAACATTTTCATAAAAAAAAAACAGAAACATAAACAAAAGATAATAATAATAATAAAAGATAATAAAACACATAACGAACAAAAAACGATCGCTTATGTAATAAATGCAAGAAATAAAAAACAACGGTTGACGATTTGAATTTTGAATATCAAATTTCGTCCGTTTTTGTTTTTTCTTGCATCAAAAAATAAACGAAGTTAATAAGAATATAACAAACAAAAAACGATCAATAGTATAACAAATATGTACTGGAAACAAAAGAGGCCTACGACATGATTTTTTTTGCTTCAAAAAATGAAAGTGCTTAGAAAAGACTTGCATCGAATTTGACTTCTTTCTACAAGGAAAAAGATAAATAAAGTAATAAAACACAATTAACACTGTCAAACATTTTTATAAAAAAAATAAAAGCATAAACAAAAAATAATAACAAAAACATACCGAACAAAAAACGATCGCTTTTGTAATAAATGCAGGAAATAAAAAACAATGGTTGACGATTTGAATTTTGAATATGAAAAGATCGTCCGTTTTTGTTTTTTCTTGCGTCAAAAAACAACTAATGGTATAACAAATATGTGCAGGAAAAAAAAAGGTCTACGATTCGAATTAAAAAAAAAATCGTTTCCTTTTTTGCTGCAAAAAAATGAAAGCGTTAACAAAAGTCTTGCATCGAATTTGATTTCTTTCTACAGAAAAACACAATGAACAATGTCAAACATTTCTGTAAAAAAAAACAAAAACAAAAGACGATCGTTTCAGTAATAAATGCATGAAACAAAAAAAAGGTTGATGTTTTTTGAGTTGTCGTTTTGTGTCAATAAATAAACAAAAGCAAAAGCAATAATAATAATAAAATACTAACTTTGTTTAAATTAGGCAGTAATTAAATGGAAAGTCTATTGGGGAAGTTGTGAAGGTTGGTTTTTATGTACGTATATTGCTAGTTACGGCCCAAAAATTTTCTTAAAATAAAAAAATTAAATATGAAAAAGGGGGAAGTGGTTTTTATTAGGTGTTTAGCTTCGAACAATTTTAAAAAATTATTAAATTAAATAAAGGAGCTTTCACAATAGTTACAAACACAAACAAAATAATAAGATTAAAATTTGAATGTTTAGATGTGTCATTGGGGTTATTAAGAAAAAACGATGAGTTTCGCTAAATGCTTCGACCTCGGAGAAGGCCATCTTCGGGTCGAGTAAGTATTGTAGTTATCACAAAAATATTTTTTCGCAATAATAAAATTATTGCATAGTCACAAATAAAAATATTAATAGGAGTTTTAGAATGACGTGAAATCAAAAGGTAAATGCAAAATTATAAATATTTATTTAAACTAAACTTGAACAATCTTTTGATAAGCTTTTGACTCAAAAAATGTAAAAGATTATTGAATTAAATAAAACAATAACAAAAGATTTTAAAGCAAAATATGTAATAAATAAAGCACGGATTTAAGTGCACTTTCTAGTCTTGAGTCATATTTTTAGTCGGACGTACGCGTTGTAGAGAGATGATCCATAACATAAAAATGCACCTAAATCCGTGCTTTAGCAATAAGGCTTCTAGAATGTTGTAAAAATTATAAATACAAAATCTTTTAAATTAAACATGAAAAAACCCTTAATATGCTTTTAGCCTAAGATAAGCTTTTGATTTGAAGAAAACATTAAATTAAAAGAAATTATTAAATTAAATAAAAGAGCTTTCAAAAGGATAAAATATTTTAAAGTAAAAGATGGGTGTTCTAGAATGAATAAAAAGATATAAATACAGAAGAAAATGTGAGTGCAAAATTGAATTAAACGTGAACGATGAAATTAATGTAATTAATGTAATAAATTTAATTTGTAAAAATGGAAAAGTCATCAGATTAAAAAACCTAACATTTTCATGAAAGCAAGCACGAAGGGAAAATAAAAATGGGCGATGTTCAGGAAAGGATGAAAATCACCAAAAGACAACAAACATAAAAAGAGAAACTTAAGAATAAATGCAAATTAAAAATTTAATTAAATTAACAAAAGTTTTGGTACTAATAAATGATAATTCATAATTAATTTTATTCCACGGGGTAAATGTAAATAAATAAACATGATCGTTTTAATACACAAAATAGTAACGAAGAACACAGTTTTGATAAATAAAACGCAAAAAAGCAATATTATACGGAATCAAAAGTTACAGCAAAAAATACAGGGTCATCGAATTTAACAACATATCTGGAGAAGACGACAGAAGCCAAAATCAAAGCCAGCAGCATCAGTAAAGAACAACATCGCCAACTGATTTCTAGGGAAAAGTCTTCCAAGTGGCCAAAACTATATGGCTGCCCAAAAAACACAAAGAAGGTGTTACACTCAGACCAATCATCAGTTCCATCGGATCACCGTTGCAACTGCTAGCTAAGTTCTTGATAAAATAGCTACAACCCTACGCCAAAGGAACGAACTCTTTCGTGAAGAAGGCAAGCCACTTCATCGAACGTGTACGGAACATCACCGTTGAACCAGGGCATCTTTTAGTAAGTTTCGACGTTGTATCACTTTTTACTAAAGTACCTACAGGAGAGGCGGTCGATATCATATCAAGTCACAGAAGATACAATAAATCTGACGAAGCATTGTATGAAGAATACGTACTTCATCTTCAAAGAACAACGTTACAAAAAAGTGACAGGAGTACCTATGGATTCACCATTATCGCCGATAATAGTCAACCTATTCTTGGAAGTCTTGGAAGTAAGAGCTTTAGAAGCAGCGAGCTATAAACCACACTTATGGCTCAGATATGTGGACGATACATTCGTGATTTGACCCAAGGAGAAAAAAAAAATACGAAAATTCCACGAACACCTAAACAGGATATACCCGAAGATCAAATTCACGATGGAAATCAAAGAAGACAACAGTTTTCTATTCCTGGACGTGTTGATATCGAAGGAACAAAACGGAAGCCTCGGATATTCAGTGTATCGCAAGCCCACATTTATCGGTACTTAATTTCCCAGTTGCACCATCATCCAGCACAATTACAATCAATTGTGAAAACACTCGTGACGAGATCACAAAGCCTAATGGCTGCTAAAAACAAACAGCAAGAAATGAAGAAATTAGAAACAGCACTACTTCAGAACGGATTCTCCGAAAAACAGATCAAAGACCACGATGAGAAAAACAAGAAGAGGAAGAAGAAAATCCACTAGGAAGAACGTGTTTACCGTACATAAAAGGCACAATGGATAAAATAAGCTCAGGAAGCACGAAATCGAAACAATATTCAACACGGATAAGAAGATCTCCAACATTTTTGCTAATCCAAAAACGAAAATGCAACTGGAAAGCAAAGGAGTTATAAAATCCCTTGCCAAGATTGTGACAGAGTCTACATGGGACAGACGAACAGAAAAATAAGTGTGAGAAGAGAAGAACATCGGAATGTCGTCGAGAAAAACGAAAGAACGTCATTTTAACGAATTACGTACGTCATAGGTCACGTGGGATATAAGATTAAATGAAGACTCGATATACAATAAAATTAATTATTTTTATTTTTATTATTTTTTATTATTATTTAAATAATTAATTTATGTATTTGAGTAATATAAAAAATTGAATATTCTGACATGCCTTAGAATTATTTTTTTTTATAAAATCGAAGAATTAAGGGCATTTATTTTAATCTTTTATTTCTCATTATACAATGTGTCGCAAACCTAGTATGTACAAAAATCTTTTTTATATACATTTATCAAAAATTTTTTTAATAAAGTTGTGTAGGTTTCCATTTCGCATAATTTAAAATTATTTACAACTATACGATATGTATGGTAATTGATAGTCGCTGGGTTTTCAAAAATGTTGATATATTTTGGTCCAAAATTGTGCGTCGAATTATTAACTCTTTCGACGATGAATTTATGTTTGTTTTGAAGAAAAATTTTAGATAATTAAAAAGAGAAAATGCGCGAATATGCAGATATTCTCTTATTTATGCGGTAGTCGATAACCTTAGCGTGTAATCAGTTGTATTTCATATTTATCGAAAACTCCATGTTATTTCATATTCGCATATTTTGGTCTGCAAGTTGATAAAGGCCATTATTAATTACCACTGGAATTCGCTTTCGATTATGCATCGCGCCACAATTCGGCCCTGACTGTGACTCTCGAAACGAGATAAATAATATTTTTTTTACAAAGATATCTACGCTAAAGATGATAATAATAATGAACGAATATAATACTGATAACACTAAACATTTATTTTTTATATATATTTTTTTAAAACGAAATTTAATGGATTTAAAGAAAAAAATAAAACAAAATTCAAATTTTGTACTAATTGTGTTTTTCTTTTGTTGTTTACGCATGCATATCATGATCTAAAATATTTCACAGTACAATCACGGACGTTACAATAGCGTCGGCAAATAAAGTTGCATTATTTACCGTGATTTCGGCCAGCGTTTATTAACACAAAGGATTGATAGGGGTGCCTCTGGTTCGTGACAGCGGAAGCATAGAGAATGAATGGAATGAAAGAATTGAGTGCAAAGTCAAATAAAACTCAACGGGGCCCACTTGAATTAACAAACGCGTGAGTTATGAACCCCGGTAAATTAAACATCAGATGGTCTTGTTTCGACCTCACAATTTTATAACACCCCGACAACTTTTGCGATTATTCGTTAAAGGGATAAATTTAAAATGCATTAGAGTATACACGATTATTACAATAAATGAGGAGGGATTGATTATAATCATTTCTGCATTAATCAATTAGATAGTTGTTATTGTTGTGGTCATTCAAATTTAACATTTGGATAGACAATCGGATATTAAGACTTATGTAAGTAAATACTCCATGCGTTATTTTTCTCTATTAATGTTCGACTGGAAAGAGTGAAACGTGTCCCTATTAACGCCCACGTATTTAATAGAATTTTTTGCCACGCGAGAATTGTGCGGCGGAATGATCGAAGCGAGAGAACGGGAAAATTTTATTTCCGCCGCGAAAATAAAGCCTAGGGAACCGCTCATTTCAATGACGATTTTTCGCGGTGAAACAATGCGAGTAATTTCCGAGTTCTGACTACGTCAGCCGCATGCGCGATTTTCAAACTCTCCGGAGTTGGAAGTTTTCACTCCGGGCATTGCAGTTTAAGTACGGCGATGTCGGTCTTCGCATCGGGAGTTATACGGAAAAGGGCGCGATCGGAAACCTCATCAATGATTTCGATCGTAATTCTTCTACTAACTCCCGTTGTTAATGAGTTTTTGAAAAATTAGTAAAAAATATACGTATATAAATAAATTGGCGCGGATTTAGTTAGTTATAAATGATAGACAGGAATGTTGTTCGGGATATACTCATACTAGTGGAGATTCTTTAAAAACTTGTAAGTATTATCAAGTTTTATTTTGTTTGCTAATGTACAGGGTTTTCCAAAAGCCTGATCAATTTTTTTTCCAACTGCGTAAGCTTATGTCTTAAATTACTTTTTCTCATAATACAGGGTGTTTCTAAACCTTTGTCTTTAATTAAAATTGTATATTCCTCATTATATTAGAAATTGATTTTCCAAATTTCAATGAGAAACTGACCTGCCTCAAAACAGCGGACTCCGATGGAGTCGCTTTGTTTTAAAACCTTTGCTCAGTTTATGACTTGCTTTCTCAATCGTATCTAATAAAACGCAGTAAAACTTTTTATTTACGTGCAGAAGAACTGGGTCAAGGTCTCATTGTAAACGAATATGAATGACTTATAGACGCCATTTGTTACATAGACAATTGACACAATGAAATGCGTTTTTCGCCTGTTTTTATTAACACGATAAAGATATTTATTTCGCGCGTATTAAACTATTTGTTTAATAACTTATTAAAGAGATGGGTGCACAGTTTTTGGAACGCGTAAGGTGCGGTCCAAGCGACTTTTTTGTAGTCAGACAACAATACGTGCAAAGTAATATTTTTAGTATACAATTGTAAGTGTAATTATTTGATACATACAAATAAAAACTGAAATGCTAATAGTGCTACGAATGCAAACAGTGTGCTTTCAAATTTTACTTTGAATAAAATACACGTAAGCGTAAATTATTACACTAATGAATAGTACTAGAAATTATTATGTAATAAGTCATTGAATTGTCGTAAGAATGTCTGAACCTAGTTAACAGAAAACATCGCTTTTTTCTTACGACAGACGAACTTGACTAGGAAATTTATTACAGATTTAAGAAGTCAATACACGCAAACTTTAAGAAATGCTAAAAAGAACTATTTCACTAATAAAGTAAATCGTGCAAGTAATAAACCAAAAAATTACTGGGATATAATTAATAACAACAGACCTACTCGTAAGCAGAAGGTTACACTTAACTCCAACACAAGTAAACTAAACGATTATTTCACAAACTTAACCGATAAGGTGGACAGCACAGTTACAAACACTTCAGCCTATGAGAACTATCTGTGAGTGAAGATTACTTGTCTATTAATATTAATTGCATCAAAATAATAAAAAACTTTTAACTAAGCTTATTAATTTATGTATAAAGGCAGGCACATTTCCGGATGAACTAAAAATTTCAAAATTTATTCCCATCCACAAGGGAGGAACGGAGGTGGAGAGCAACTTCCGCCCTATCTCAATAGCACCAACATTCTCAAAAATTATAGAAACAACACAGCACTGAAAAATCAAATAGTGAAACATTTTGAAGAAAATGAATTGTTTTTCAAAAAACAATATGGATTTCGCAAAAACAAAGACACAGTCGATGCAATCATCTATCTAATGAATGAAATAACCAAATCACAAGAGCAGAGAAATCTGGCAGGAGTTACTGTGTGATCTTACTAAAGCTTTCGACTGCGTCAATCACACTATTTTAATTCATAAGCTACAGTACTACAACTTTAGTACAGAAAGCTATAATCTCATCCAATCCTATCTTCTTAGTAGAAAGCAATTTGTTACAGCCAATGGGATATCTTCCAGTGGAGATAGCGTCAAAACCGGGGTACTCTAGGGCTCTGTACTAGGCCCAGCCCTATTCCTGATTTTTATAAATGATCTAATTAACGGTGTGGGCCAAGCAGACTTGATCAGTTTCGTAGATGACATAACTTTAATTACTACTCACAGTCATGAACAAGAATGCATTAAACGAATGGAAGATACACTAACAAATGGTTCCAGGCAAATGGTTTCAAACTTAATGTCGAAAAAACTACTAATTTGATATTTCCACATAAACTTCTTGTTGATACAGATAATCTTAATAAAACTGGTAAATTCTTAGGTGTCATATACTATCTTGGTCACAGCACACACTCTGTCTATCTAAGAAAATTTAAAAAAATCTGTTCCTAATGCGCAATCGTGCTAACTTACTACCACAGGAAGCATTATTAACAGCCTCTCATGTTCTCATTACTACCCATATATCATATGCTATCATTTGTTGAGGCCATTCTCCAAGTCTAGTAAGAATCTTTGCTTTGCAAAGAAAAGCCATACGCCTCATATGCCACTTAAGGTTTCAAGACGATGTCAAAAGAAAATTGATCGAATTAAAACTCCTGACTGCATCTACATAATGCAATGCCTAATGTACGTACATGAAAACCCTGATGATTACATACCACAACAACAAATACACTCAGCTAACACCAGGTCTAAAACGAACATTAGATCAAAATATCTCAGATGTGAGCGATGATAGATTCGGATACTTTCACGTAAGGTTTAAAAAAAACACAATAAAGCTTTTCCTTTTAAATAAAGCCTTTTATAGTCTTAATGAATGCTTAGAATGTAACTGGAATATAGGAGTCTATTAATAGAGTCAGAACTTTAACGTGTATTATGACAAGTGTACCACTTACATTTTTTAATTTTTAATATGTTTTTTTATAACAAGTGTACTACGTTATTATGTAGAAACGCACGAATAAATACTTACTTACATCTCGGCGCATTCATTTATGGTTACATAATAAAAATCAATTCCACTCAGCGTATGACTCAAGCTGAGACATTTAAATCAGCGACAAGTGTCGCTTAAAGAATTTCTGTAAAAATGCAAACTAATTTTACCCAATTAACTTTTTTAGAAACACGTCATTTCTGTCTTATCGTTAAAATTTCTTTTTTGAAACAATCATATGCTTTCGAAATTATTAGGTTTGTTCCAACAGCTAGTACCTGACCAGTTCGAAACTGTCAAAAGCATGCACTCATCTAAGTTGTATGTACATTTGGCAGAGCTGTCAAATTGATGTTGAACTGCCAAATTGATTTTGATGGTCTCGAATTATTCAGAAATTACCGTTGGAACAAACCCATTTTATTTTGTGATACCTTTCAACTACCGATCATTTTTAATCAATCTACGAAGTCTAAAATTTATTTTAACATTACACATATATGTTGGTTTCATGCCAAGAAAAATTGCACTCTATACACTTGATGTCATATTATCATGACCTCGACTTGCCTATCTTACGACTTTCACCTCCAACCTTCTCATTTTTAATCTTACGCCATTTTTGCTACAAACAAAAGATTAGTGTTTTTCTAAATATCATGGGAATTCGGTGCTCCCGTAAAATCGCGTTAACGTTGGACATCGACATCTCCCATCATATCCCACATGTATTCGATTAAGTTTAGAGTGGAGAAAGAGAAAGATTTGATGATGTAGTGTTGGCTTTCTATCATGAAGAATTGCACCATCCAAATTGGGTAAAGTGACAGAGTAGACTAAACATTAAACAAATGGAACAGTCGTTATCTTTTGTTTTTTAAACCTTCCCCTGGGGAATCGTCAATGTCAAATGTCAAATACTTACAGTATATTTTTGTTAACAATACGTTCTTTAACTTGAGGAGGTGATCAAAGACTTCTTGTGTATTGTATCATATGCTACACCTTGCAGCAGGTAATAACGCAGTTCTTTAAGTTGTTTGCCTGTTGAGGGAAATATTTTAAGCGATCATAACTCATCTATCAGATTTAGATTTGGGAACGAGAATGATTTGATGAGGTCTAGTCATATTTTTTGGAGGATAGACCAGTTTGATCGCGGGTTGACAAAACGGGTCTTAGGAAGACCTGCAATACCTATGGTACCCTATACACTTAATGCCATATTATCACGACCTCGATTAGTAAACGAGTAATTAGTAATTAGTAAACATTTGATAATGTACAAAATTTAAGATCTCATCGTTACAGGGATGGAAACCAGAGTGAGCTATGGTATTTTACAACACCAGTAAACATATCTCGCCTTAAACATTCTCGCCATTATTAATCATCTGACTATTTTGCTACAGACAAAATTGGAATTCGTCAATGAAGTTAATATGATTTCAGGATTAAAGATATACATTCACATGGCTTATAGGAGTAAAGACCAAACGATTTGCCCACGTATGTGGGCAAACTGTTCTTTCATTTCTTGCTTAATCATCCTTATAGTAGATGAAGTACGAAATCTATTCCTAGGAGTCAGTCATGCGTTAGCTCGACTTCCAGACAATGATGTCGGACGCCTTTCTCAGACCAGGATGTACGTACCCATACAATAGTTTCGGTTCAAGTGACTCCCAATTGAACGAAAGGCGCAACTAGCATTGTGCAATTGTATACGGCGATAAATCCTCCCTCTTTCAAAGTCGAACAAGTGGATGAAATGACATCTTCTGATATTTCTACGCATGATTAAAATGCAACATTCTACACAGAGAAAAACAATAGTATTTGTTAACACAATTGTAGAATTTATATCTATAAATTGTTACTAAAATAAAGACGGCTACAATTAATAGAAAATGTTAACATTTGATTGTAGAATAATATTTGTCGCAAAATATTACACATTTTGAAGAAAATTGTGTAACACAAGTACTAGTAAATGTGTTGAATTTATTGTAGTTCAAAGGTCAAATTAGTATGGATGTTTTTACTACAAAATGTACTTACAAACAAATATAATTTTTTAAAGATTAAGGTGGAAATATAACTGATTTTTTTTTTATTTGCAACAACTCTGTTAATAATTTGTCTTCCTTTATTTTACACAATATTTTGTAAAATCTCACTGTCATTTCTTTCTGTGGACGCTTTCCCTTCGTTCTAATTATAGGAAAAATTGCATTTTTTTTTGAGTTTTAGTTTTCAATATACTTTCAGTATATACCTATTTAAATTAAACGCCTTGTCTTGTTCTCGCTTCCACCCATTTCTGTTATTTATTCCAATGCTATTTTTGACTGGCTCTTATTTTTTCAGTACCTTCAAATAAATTACACGATATGTTCTTCTTCGTTTATTCTTGTTTGTTTGTCTGCTTCACTGCGTCGTACTTTTCCATTATAGCTCGTAAGTCTCATAAACCTTGTTTATTATCTGTTTTAAAAGATATACAGATCTAGTAGAGTGTATGCAGTTTAAACAGACAATCTCAGAGCGAAGTTCAGAATCGCCCGTCAACCATGCATTCTGCTTTTCCACTTAACTCTGGGAATATTAATGCTGGTGATTACTCTCTACTTAAATAAAATTCACTTCACTTTTCTCTTTTGGACATTTATTTGTAATTATTTTGTGAAATAAAGTTAAGCTATAAAAATGTCACCTATTTACTATATTTAACCAAGCGTAAACAACTGTTTTGTGCTCGCTGAACTCCATTTGCCGTTTCCTTAGCCAAACGAGGACCATACACTACATTGCAAAATTAAAGCATTTGAAAGTATCACTTTAGTTTTGCTTGTTAAAATACGCCTATTAGCATAAAGTAATTTAAGTTTAAAGTAACATTTTTTAATACATTGGTCCATATAAGTGTTGAATCGTAAATTACTATCCATGCATAAACCTAAATTGTTCCTTATCTCACAAGTAGATATTCTTTCGCCGTCAATGTGAATTAACATCTCACCAATAACTTAATTCTACTGTTTTTGGGACCGAATATAACAACAGATGATTTTGAAGGATTGATTATTAATGAGTGATTAGTTGAAAATATTTTCAATGACTGTAAATATAGAAGCTGGAAATGATAAATAGAGCTGCATGTCGTCCGCATAATTATGGATGGAACATTTATTTAAATTTTGTGTGATATTCGATATATAAATACTAAATAGAAACGGACCCAAAATAGAACCTTGTGGTACACCACGTTCTATAATAGAAAAGCTAGAGATTTCACTATCAATGCTCACACGTTGCCGAAGGTATTCTACAATTAAACCTATGGCAGTCCTACTGAAACTAATATAATGTAGAATCGATGGAAGAATCTCATGATTAATAGTGTCGAATGCCTTCGAATAATGTAATAACACAAAAGCGGTATAGTTAGTTTCCGCTATCAGTTGCTCTAAGAATGTCATCCATCGGTAATATGCAACAGAGCTGCAGCACTTCCATGATTTTTTCGAGATCCGGATTAACATTCTGGCAAAGTGTTCTATGTACCCAAGAAAGTTTGCATTTGTGCATCAACTTTCGACAAAACTGGGAGTATGCTCACTGGTCTAAGATCCTTCATTTGAGATGGTTTACTTATTTTAGGTACAGGTGTCACCCTGGCAACTTTCCAGGCATACGGAGTAACACTGTTTTCCAGACAATAGTTTATTTTGCGTGTTACATAGAGTATTATAAGAGCATAATCATTTATAGGCTAGTACCATCAACAGCGAAAGCAGTAAATAAGTGAAGTCAAGATTCTGCTAATATCATTTTCTGTGATTAATTTAAATTTGTCTAATGTTCGTTTATAAAATTGTGACATATTGGCACTACTATTGGGTTTAGGTATTGAATAGATAAAATAGTTGCTAAACTCGTTTGGATTGTTGACAAGGAAAGTATCCCAACACGAAAATTCAGAAAAATTTGAAACTGTGGGTTAGTAGTTCACCTTAGGGTGGAGTGCAGCTATATTTTTTTAACACTCGGAATGATGAAAACACGTCTCATACTGTCTATGATTTTGAGTACTTGGTGATCTTAATACTAGAGTGCTTAAATATTAATATTACATATCAAAGTATTAATTTAGAAGTGGTTTATGAAAGTCATATTTAAATATTAACTTCGATTACATCTATCTAGGCATATCTTTATCATATTACTAATCTAACGCACGTATAAGTACATAATTGAAAAGGCAAACAGAGCAAATTATTTATTTGATTAACAATAAATACAAAAAGTAGTAGTAAATCCAGTTACATGTGATGAAAATGATTTTCTTCGAAAAAGTGTTCGAAGCATAGAAACCTATTACACCATGCACAACGTATTAAAGCTTCAGCTCCACAAACTTAACATCGAGGTCGAACTGAATTATCTGAATTTGAAAATGCAAAACTGACGGGTTGATCGAATTTATTCGGTTTGTTGATTATATATCCACTTTTGTACCAACTTTTGTATAAGTGATTGATTACAATCACTTATACAAAAGTAAAATTATTTAGGACGTTATTTCTTGTATATAAATGTATGTTAAATTATGCAAGAACTACTTGATCGGAAAATGCTTTTACGAAACCTTTCTAAACCTTTCTAAACTTCTGGAGATGACCCAGTATTAATAATTTTAGACAACCATTCCAGCCACATTTCACTACAAATATATAATTCTTGTAAGCAGAATGGGATTGTATTGCTAATAATCTTTTTATGTTCCACTAAAAAAATTATTCAATCATCAATATGATATTCATCTGCTGCATACTGAAAGAATCACTCCATATGATTTGGCAGAGCTGTTCCAAAAAGCCTATAGTCGAGTTGCATCCATCGAAAAAGCACAATCAGGTTTCCGGACCTCCGGAATGTGGTCTTACCAACCTGATAAGTTTACTAAAGAGGACTTTCTACCGGCCATTCATCACACTCCTGTAAGCGAATTGGAAGATGAAGAAAATCTAGGAGAACTATTCTTCTTCATCATCAACACTTACCCTGATCGAAGTTTCCTGCCCAAGTTCCAGAACAATTAGACCAAAAGTGAGGCCTCTTTCAATTTCAGTTGAAGACTTGAGCCCTATTCCGATACCAAAGAAAAAATACCTAAAACTCAACACAGAAAAAAACAAAAGTCGGAAGTTCTGACAGAAACTCCAAACAGGGATATTTTGGAAATATCAGAGGCTAAAAAAAGTGCAAGGCAAAAGAGCTTAAAGGAAAAATTGACTGGTGAGCAGAAGAAGAAACCGAATAATAAGAAAAAAACGAAGATCATCTTGAAACCTTCCACTAAAAATAAAAATAAGGGTATTAAAAGGAGAATTTTCGAGGAGAGCGACTCAGATGAACAAATATTGGTCAGTGAATTATGCGATGACGATGAGCTTGACGACATTCAGACAAATGACGAGAAGTGCTTGGTTTGTGACGATGGCAGCAAGAAGAATGAAGTCTGGTAGCAGTGCTCCATTTGCGTAGAATGGGCTCATGCTTTGTGTAGTGGAGCCGACTCTCTAGAAGGGTACATTTGTGATTTTTGTGACTGCTGACTTTCGAGCTTAATAATATTTTGTTTTGAAATTATTTTGTTTCAATGTTTAATGTTTAGACGTTTGATGTTCTGATATTTTCGATAAAAATACATTTATATTTACTTGCATTTGTTATTATCACTTCATTTTCATCTCATTTCTGCAATAATTTTGCTATCATATTCAGTACACAATAACCCGATACGTGCGCACCATTACCCGCATAGGTCTGGTAATCGTACGCTTAGATACTTTTCTAATTTTCGATCCCTATGAGTAGTGTACACTTTTTACATAAAAAATGATAAATAATGAATCGTTATAGAAAACATGTTGGAGAACCCCCATGACAAATTTCAGGTCTCTATTGCTAGTCGTTTGAGAAATATAGAAATTCTGCCTTAGGTGCGAACAATTGACGGACTCTCCGCTAAGTTTTGATTTTCAAACTATAAAGGGTGGCAACTTTTACATATGTGATAGAGCATTGAAAGACAAATATTTTGCCATATAGTTTTTATTTTTGTCTTTGCTGGTTACCGAGTTATTCGCAGAAAACCGAAAATCGCAGAAATTTCGAAGGGTGCTTTTCCCCGCTTAAAGCGTTTTTGGGCCGATAAAAAAATGGCTCCGTGCTTACCCTAAGGTGAACTACCAACCTACAAAGTTTCAAATTTTTTTGAATTTTCCGGATAGGATACTTTCCTTGTGAGATGTGAAGAAATGCGAGATGATTTTGACTTATGATTTATTAGGGGGACCGGAAAGTAATGTCGTTTCGGCGCATGTCGATATTCGTTTGTCATTTATCAGCTCATTGTGTACTTCAAAGTCGTGCCAAAGACATTTTAAGATTAGAGTGACTTGTTTACTTGTAAATAATTAAATCTTAAATTTTTTTTTGCAATTTATGGTGAAATGGCCACCCAATTATCAAAAGAGGTACATATCCGGCATTGTATGTTTTTTGAGTTTCACAAGGGTAGTAACGCAACAGTTGCTACCAAAAACATTTGCGATGTTTATCCAAGTGTATTAGACGTTCGTAAATGCCAAAGGTGGTTTTCTAAGTTCAAATCCGGTAATTTTGATCTTTCCGACTCGTACCGATCAGGAAGACCAACAACTTTAGACAATGACATGTTAAGGGCGGAAGTGGAAGCAAATCCGTGTCAGACAATCGAGGAACTGTCAAACACTCTTAACCAACCTTGGTCGACCATCCAAGAACATTTGCAGCAGATTGGTAAAGTAAGCAGACAAGGTGTTTGGGTCCCGCATAATCTGACCGAAGAAAACCAAGCTAACCGGTCCACCACATGCAACTTATTGCTTCAGCGGCACAATACAGAAGCGTTTTTTGATCGCTTGATCACTGGAGATGAAAAATGGGTGCTCTATGATAATCCAAAACGCAAAAGGCAGTGGCTCTCTCCGAATGAATCGCCACGGTTTACACCCCAAAAAGGCACTTTTGTGTGTTTGGTGGAGTATTCGCGGGGTCGTTCATTTTGAAGTGCTGAAACCTGGACAAACTGTAAATGCAGACCTTTACTGTGAACAATTGGATCGAGTAAATCAATCTTTAATTGAAAAGTACCCAGCGATTGTCAACAGAAAAGGCGTTATTCTGCAACACGATAATGCAAGACCACACTGCGCAAGACGAACCCTGGAAAAAATTAATGAATTGGGGTGGAAGGTATTGCCTCACCCACCATACTCGCCCGATATTGCGCCATCGGATTTCCATTTATTTCGATCGCTACAACATTTTCTAAGTGGCAAAAAATTTGAAAATTTGGATGATGTCCAAAATACCATCTCCAGATATTTTGCTCAAAAACCAATTGATTTTTATCGATCCGGCATTGAAAATTTGCATACTAGATGGCAAAAGGTTGTTGATAACGAGGGTAATTACATCATTGATTACAAATAAAAACTTGTTAAAAATTTATCTGTTTGAATTTAATGTATTTAATGTACATTACTTTCCGGTCCCCCTAATATATCCATGTCTTTTAGATCTTTCCATACACTATTGTAATTACTAGAACGTAATCTATATTCAAATAAGCTTTTTGCTAATTTCGAAACGGCAGTTGTAGTAACATTTCTAAGGGTTTTGTAATATTCCCAATTCTGTACTTTATTTCTAGATAGAAAATTTTTATTACCCTTGCCCCTTAAAGACATCATTAATTTTAAATTGTCCGTCGACCAAAGACATTTCTTTTTTGTAAAGCGAGAAGTGGTCACGGGAGCATGTGAATTAAATAATTGTAGAATATTATTATTTAAAACCTTCTCGTCCACGTTACTTGTATTGTAAATATATTCAAAGGGCACTTGTCTCAAATCGTTGAGAAAATTTTCAAAATTAAAAGTGGAAAATGTATAAGTTTTGACATAGGGTTTTGGCCCTTCCACTAAAAGATTCAACGTGCAGTGTATTAAAAAATGATCAGACAAAACATGTGTGTTGTTAACCCCTAAGTCATTCATCAGATATTATAATTAGGTCTATCAAAGTACTATTATCAACTTGTCCCTTCACTTCTGTATATACTTTTTTTTTGTTGGCCTTTGTTTTTGAAATTTTAGTTTTGCCTTTTGGATCCACATACTTTATCAGATTCTATTAATATATTCTTTCTTGTGTTAACACCGTTTAATGCTAAGTAAATCGTTGCGTTTCGAATGAATGAAAGTTGGTGAGAGATTATTTTCTCCCTTTTTTTATTTTGTTTATAACTTGTGCAGCACCAAATGAATTATCTCAAAGAGGAAAGGTCAAGTTAACTTAATTTTGATTCGATGTAATCAAAGAACTGTAAATAGCAAAACGAAATGAATTAGTCCTCCGTCATCGCGAACTTATGCAGAAAGTTTTGTAACTTTTTAAACGAATTAAAATGTGACTTCGAAGATACCTTCCTGCAAATTTTACGACTTAAATATTTACCTTTAAAGAATTAATTGTCTTCGTGATTATCTATTATTAATGTTAAATACTCTTTTCTTTTCAGACATATCCCATCGAGTGAAATAAATTCCGATGAAGACAGAAATGGAACGTCTGCGAAAAAGAAATTTACTTCATGGTCGTTGCACTGAACTTCTTCTGAAAAACCCCTAATCGTTTGTCATGAATTGAATGAAAACAAGGGTGATTACGATGAAGATATTTTTGTCACAATTTCTTTTTCTTCTTCTCATGATAATAAATGTTGGTAGGTAACTTTTTCTAATTACAAAAACAAAATATTATTGTATTGAAATATCTAGTATCTTGGTTTACATATTACATTTTTGGATATTTCCCTCTGACAATATTTTGCATAAATATTTCATTTCAGTATTCGACGTAAATGGGGGTTTAAAATGGGTGAGGGTGAACGTTCCACAGTATCGTATACCAGGCGAAATGGCGCAATTGCAATGCGACTACAACTTAGGAAACGACAGCTTGTATGCGGTGAAATGGTACCGAGATCACGAGGAGTTCTACAGATTTGTCCCAAGAGCGCGACCAGAGGCCAGCAGTTACAAAGTTGAGGGAATACATGTTGATGTAAGTAAGTAGAAGTTAAGATTGAAATCTTGTGGGGTATGTTTATTACGCCTCGAGATCTCGCTCGCTCTTGTTCAACCATAACATCATCTCAAATAAAAATTATCTTATCGTGTTTCAAAAGCGAAAGTTCACTCGTACGAGGGCGGCGCAGTAATTTCATCACGTCTCTATTTCGGAATTTCTTACGATCATGAAATTGAAGCAACCAATTTTATGGAATTATTTCTCTTCTTGTTTCAGATGAATCTTTCGGATAGTAAAAAGGTGGTGCTTCACTCGGTCAGTTTGAAAACGAGCGGACTATTCAGCTGTGAAGTATCCGCAGAAGCCCCTTCTTTTTCGTCCGCCCAAAGCGAAGCTCGAATGGAAGTGGTCTGTAAGTCAGAGATTATATTAGAAGCCATTCGATCATTGTTAATTCGTTGTTAGCTTTGTTTTACAGAATTTTATCATTTTATTAATGAACCATTATGGTTTCGATAATATTTACTTAATGCACATCTCAATTGCAAATTGGATTTTATGATGTTCGAGGTAATGTGATAGCTAGTATTAAACGTAATTAATATTAATTGGTTTTGTGGCAATTATAGAGCTGGGGTATTCCCCATTTCTATGTGTAGGAATTCACATTCACACATGTAAGCATCAGAAATTATTGGCCTAATACCGACCAACTGTATTGTGGATTTCTTTTTAAATTGTGTTGGCTCAGACTACGAAATATCAAATAAACAAAATAGTAATGGCACAATCATTGGTTAATGAAATATTTATTTACGTGGTTTAGCTTTTAGCTTTCATAAATAATAATCGAAGAAAGTAAAAAGTCAACAAAATCTTAAATAGCACGGACAACAATTTTTTTGTCGAGTTAACGTTTCTTTATCGTCTGGTTTTAATTAATCGTGATTTTCTGCCTCAACCGAGAAAATTTCAATGGAGGTAACGTTTGAAAATTCAGGAAGAAAGAGGCAACATCACAAGCGCTCGTAATTTAGCGCTTTCAGCGGCGGTAGCCTTTTCACGATTATATTCAATATTGAAGAGAGAAAATAATAAGCGGCGAGATTCACGTAACAATTTTATTTATTCATTTATTCCGCCCGAAAACGAAAGCAGCTTGCGCACTTACCGAAAGAAAAGACGAACAAATTTGATTACTCCGGAATATTGGACAATTCTTTGTTGTACACGGAGCGGTGTTTTATTAAATTTTCGTTGGATTATGTAATATAAATCTTGTTTATATAAATATTTATTTATTCGGTGGAATTAAGGAAATGCTCTGGAAAAATCTTTGAAATTTTTTTCTTCAAAAATAGCATAAATAAATAACACAAATTTTGAAATTTAAAAAAAGGCTAATCTCGTTCAAGCAACCAAGCAAAAATGAAGAAAGGAAGAAGAACATTTAGGAGACAATTAAAAAAAATTCGAATGTATTCGATTTGCCAATAAAATGAGTGAAATTAAGGTGAAACATCGCAGTGTCATAAAGTTTCAGTCAAAAAAAGGCAATGGCCTAAAAATTATTTATAAAAGAACGGCTGCTGTGCATGGGAAAGAAGCAGCATCTTATTTGAAGGTACAATTTTGGAGTAAACTCTCAATTGGGTAGAGAATCAATTAACAATAACTTAAAGTTCAAAAGTCGAACTAAAGAGGCGGTACGAAAAGTCGAAAATTTGATACTACACAAAGGTCTCTGTTATCGCCAATGAAGTCTACATGTACATCGAAGAAGATTTTGATGACGATTTGGGTAAATGAATTCCCAGACTACTTACACCTGGCTGCGTTGCATTTTCTTTCTTGAGGCTTAACTGGATCACAGGAACCCTCCCTCCCTCCCATGTAATTGGTTCATAAAAGCTCTCCGGCACCGAGAAGAGCCAAGACATAATTTTTTGCAAAATAAATACTGTTGGCAACAGTTTTTTTGGGATGCTAAAGGAGTCTTGCTTATTAAGTATATGCCAAGAGGCTTTTAAGTTTGAACTTGGCTGGATCACTGGAACTCTCCCATGCAATTGGTTCATAAAAGCTCTCCGGCACCAGGAAGAACCAAGACACAATTTTCTGCAAAAGAAAAACTTTTGGCAACAGTTTTTCGGGATGCTAAATGAGTTTTGCTTATTAAGTACATGCCAAAAGGGTTCTAACGTTAGAAATTCAATTCAAAGTTTAAAAACAGCTCTGGAGCTTCATGACAATTATCGGATTCAGAAGGCAAACAAACACTTATTGTTATTGGTCTGATTGTAGATTTATTTCGTTTCAACCTCCGTCTGTGTAATGAGAATCGTTCTTGGCTCTTAAAATTATGTGACCCTAAACTGATCAATTTTGACTCAGTTCGAATAGTGCTTAAACGCTTTCCAGTCCAACTAATTACAAAACTGTATTATTATTGGTCTAGTTACGGATTGATTTTGTTTCGACCTAGGTCTGTGTATTGAGAAACTTCGCTGATTGGTTCTCAAAAAGATGTGGCTTTAAACTGATCTGTTTAGACCTCGGTTCAAGTAGTTCTTAAACAATTTCCGGTCCAACTCATAATAAAACTGGACTTTTACTATTGGCCTGGTTATGGATCAATTGCATTCGACCTCAGTCCGTGTATTAAGGAACAACGGCATTATTTTAAGAAAGTCAAAAAGAAAATTTTTAATAAAAATAAATAAAAAAATATCAGTGCAATGAACCGAAATCATCTGCTTACAAGATTTTCACTATTTTTTTTTAATGTAACGAAATGTCGATTAAAAAGTCTAAAAGCTATCCGAGCTATACAAGTTACATAATATTTATAATTGGCGAAATATTTTGTTCGTTACAAATTTGCAAAATAAACTTATAATTATAATTAATGTTATTAATGATAATAACAAGCTTGTTTCATAATATTTGCATCAATTTGATTTAAAATCCGAGTTGCACCAATATGCAGAACGTTCTCTTCGCTTATTCGATGTTCCATTATTTTCCTGTAAACAATTAATGTTTATAAGTTTTGTTATCAAACGTTTCTTTCCAAATAAAAAATAAAAAGTTATATGCGGTGAAAAACCCCCGTTTCAAGTGGAAAGGTAGTGTACGTATATCTCGCTAGCAATGGAAATTTTAAAAAAATTGCTCATACATTATTGGAGCTACTTCTTAAGTTACTTTTAATGGTTCAACCATAAATAAGCTAGTTATTGTCGTTTCCGTGATCGAAAAATAATTTTTTTTCATTTTTAAATCAAGCTTAAAAAAACTTATTTCTTTGTAGAGATATCGAGAAATGTTAGAGATTTTTTTATATAAATTTGTTGTTTTCTGGGATGCTAAAGGAGTCTTGCTTACTGAGTATATAAGACAATTCAAAATTCAAAAACAGTTTTGAAGGAAAAACGCCCACATTCTTATTCACAAAAATCTTGTTGTGGGGTTCATAAGGCAAACAAAGTCCAGCAGATAATCAACGACTGTGGGTTCATAGAGTTAAAGTAACCACCTTAGAGCCTTGACCTAGTCCCGTCAGATTTTTTCTCGAAAACTTAAAATGCATCTCAGGGGAAAGCGTCTTGCACTTAAAGGGATAATTGGAAATAAGGTGCATTAAGCGTACAAGTTCGTTCCATTTGGATATGCGCCTAAACCATAAAACCCTTGTGTTGAGAAGACACACGATTTCTATGCCGGGCAGCCTTGCGTACTTCCTTAAGCTGTGTCTCTCGTTTATCTCTGTTTAATACACGTAGGTAGACAAGGTTGAACTCAGGAACGAATGTCCTTACGAACGACTTCAGCCGGGGAAATCGTACATTACACCAAAGTAATTAAATCTCCGCCCACAATAATTTTATATCCGTAGATACGTATTTCGGCAGCTTAGCTGCCATCTTCAGTACACACACTACCAATTTAAAAGCATTTCATAAAACCTAAAAGCAACTAATCATAATCAAATGAGAGCAAATCAAATAATACAGAATAAGTATTGGTCCATTCTCCTGAAAAAAGTTCTCATTCTACCGAATAAAGAACTTTCATATACATCTTATTCCTTATTATTTGATACTGCCTTAAATATTTAAAAATATCTCTGAAAAATAATAAAATATAAATGTATATACATAAATAAATCGTGTCAAAAAACAGCCTACAGATTAGAGGAGATCACATCCATTCATCACAAGTTAAGAGCACTTCTGGAAATCTATCTCGCAAAATCCTCTCATTATCAAATATCCAGTGCAAATGCGCTTAACTGTCTCTAGCATCCCCTTATATAATTTAGGTCGCGACATCTAGCAGCTGATTTTTGACCTAACAAAAACAACATATTGCGGTTCATTTTAATTTACATAAAAAAATCGTATATTTCTAAATATGGTACGTCAAAAAGCAACCTACAAATTATAGTAAATCAAATCATACGTAACTAGGTATTGGTCTATTATCTGAATTCATTAATAATTTTTATTTTTTCGAATAAAAATACTTTCGTAAGCATTTAATTCCCTGTTATTTGATATTTCCTTAATGAGTTTTAAATTATCCTTAATAATACCGTGTCCAGTATTGTAAATATGTTGGGCAACACTTGATTTTTCAAACCTATTATACCCGTAGTGACTTAAATGTTCCTTAAAGCTTGTTAATATATTTCTTTTTGTTTGTCCAATATATTTATTACTACAGTCATTACATTTAATTTCATAAATTCCAGATTGCTGCTCAACTTCAACATAGCCACCATCCAGCTCTTGGTATACATTATGTTGTTTCAAAAACAAGACAGGAAACGCTCTGACTTGGATTATAATTTTCGGAAATGCAATTTTAATCAACTTTATGAATCATTATTGAACATTGATTGATCCTTCCTGGATTCTTGTTCCTTTGTTGACACCGTTATTAGTGAGTTTTACTCTGATGATAATTTTAAAATACATGTACCAAAGAAAAGACCCTCTCTGTCACGTACATATCCCACTTGGTTTACGATAGATATAATTAAGGGATTAAAAAAGAAAAACACACTGTAGAAAAAATACAGAACGAGAGGCTTAGAAGACTATAATATATTTAAATCTCTAAGATCCTCAATTAAAACTCAAATGAAAATTGCCTACTCCTCTTACTTACAGCATATCAACATCACCTTGGAACGTGATCCTAAAGCCTTCTGGTCTTTTATACGGTCCAAGAGTGACTTAAACAATATACCATCAGAAATGACCCACAACAATGTGAATCTACGTAATCCTGATAAGATAGTTAATGCTTTTGCCGACTATTTTGCTCAATCCTTTATTAATAACAATCATGTACGCGTTAATCAAGACTTTCTGAATTTAAATTTAAATGTCTTGAATATAAATTCATTTAGTGAGGATGATGTAATCAAGGCAATTGAAAAACTTAAACCTAAAATGACGGCTGGTCCAAATGGTATCCCTGCTTTTGTTGTTCGAGATTGTGTTTATGTATTTGCCAAGCCATTAACTAAGATATTCAATCTTATCCTTAGCTCTGGTCAATTTCCGTCTCAATGGAAAACGTCCTGTGCATAAGAAGGGTAGCCTTACTATTATGGAAAATTATAGACCAGTTGCGATTATCTGCAATTTTGCCAAAGTCTTTGAGTTATTACTTCACATTTTCTTCTATAATCATCTTTCCCATACGATAACAACTAACCAACATGGATTCATGAAACGGCGCTCAATTGAAACAAATATTGCTTCAATTACCCAATATTTATGTGAAGCCGCAGATGAACAACGGCAGGTGCATGTTGTCTACACCGACTTTCGACAAGGCTTTCGACAAAATTAACCATGAGCTCTTATTACATAAACTCGATTGCTTTGGTTTTTCGAACAAATTAATTTAATTAATGACTTCCTATCTGAAAGACAGACATCTCTATGTAAAGCTTAAGGAATATAAATCTAATCTTTTTAAGCAGGAAACTAGGGTATATCAAGGGTCTGTTTTGGGTCCGTTGCTCTTTAATATTTTTATTAATGATGTAACTACTAGTCTGGATTCTTCGTGTCTGCTATTTGCTGATGATTTAAAAATATACCGTACTATCAATTCAGTGGAGGATTCTTTGCTTCTACAGAGGAACTTTGATGCAGTTTATGAATGGTGTTTGAGAAATAAACTTCCGTTAAATTCACTATTACTTCCTGTACTAATTTTTAACCGAGGTGGAGTAACATAGTTCTTGTCCGCTCATATTCTGTGCGTTGGCCGGTCATGTCGCAGTAGGGATTTGCGAATTTACATTTTATGACTTAGGGCCGATACTTTGAACACCGATTAACTTTAACCTTAGGTTTATTCCTATAGAAACAATTGTCTCCACAATTGTAGGCATGGGAATAAACCGAATGTTAAAGTTAATCGGTGTTCAAAATACCGGCCCTTAGACGCATATCGAAATGGAACGAAGTTTATGCATAAATATTCAAGAGAGCTACATAGAAAAATAAAGGATATTTAACGTGATACATAGTTTTAAACTGAGCACTCTCATTCTATTTAGTAGAAACATTTGAAAAAAAAACGTATCTCAAAGGGAAGACATCTTTTTTTCATGAGTGTAAATTCGATTAATAATAGAAGAAAAAGTAATGGAGGCAACGAAACAAAACATTTATCTCGTTAACGTCAGTCAGAATTAAAAGTGATAAGATCTGTAAACACTAACTTGATTATATAGCTTCATCTATTATAGATCTCTTTCGCTTCCACCCCTCCCCACCCCCTACCTCCCTTGATATTATGGTTAGTTCCCATTCGCATTTTTGCAGATTAAATACTTCTTTGATCAATTTCGTCAAACTATAAAACATAATTACCTAAAAACTTAATAACTTAAAGCGTATGGGGGGAACATGATTTATAAACGGCACAATACAATTCGTCATTCTGTCGGTTATTCAAGAAACGCAACCAACATGCGACATTCCCAACCCTTACGTACGTAATTTAGTTTTTTTTTTATATATCAAAGGCCCCAATAGCAGCGACAAAGACATGAAAGTCAATAACTTCGCGTGCCTTTTAAACTTATCGGGACCATCGAACGGTCGATAAAACGCACAGAAAGCGGGCAGCCACCTGCGGCACTGCAATTGTTGGTCGTTAATATTTACGTATTATTAACGGGGGTTCCCGGGGATTAGCCGGGCGGGTTGCCTTGCACTTTACATGAATTCGTACCGTGTAAATTTGTCGTTTATTTGCTATCGTTTTTATTGCGGGGTGTATTTCATTTTGAGCTAATGGGATTTTAGAATTTGCGCCCGAACATCGGTGGTGAACGAGAGAATTGCATAAATTTTATTAATTTATTCAAAACATACACGTTGTTGCATCTGATGCCTTTAATAGTAATTTTTTTATATAATTGGATAATATTTTCGAGCACACAAAGAACGTTTGGCTAATAAATGATTTGATAATATTAGAATGGCCAATATTTACGACGACTATTTTCTCTATCTCACTGAAACATAATGTACCCACACAACGAAAATGGAAACGTGCAATTTCAGCGAGTTTCAGCGATAGTATTTTTAGACACATACACACACGGATTCATGTATTAAAGCGTTTCTCATTTTCTTTTTGTGAATGCACCACCGGTTTCCTATTCAAGCACGAACTAATTTCATTTAAATTGTATCAGTTTCCGGGATGATTAATTATAGCACTCAACATCGTGTGCTCGTCTTAATTAAGATTTTCTCATCTGCCTGAATTATTTCACTTGATAATAATTGGATCTTAATGGTTAGACGAAGAGAATTATCTCTGCGCAACGTTATACGTATCTCGAAGTGGGTAAAGAAATTAGATGGTTTCATGGCTTTTTTTCTTTTCATATTGCAGCTTTGCCGAAAGAAGACCCGATAATAACGGGAGTGGAAGAAATCCCGTATCAGATTGGGAGCGAGATTAATCTGAACTGCACTTCCGGTAAGAGTTATCCTGCATCGATACTTCATTGGTACATTAACGAACAACAGGTAAGGTTTATAAAACGACAATATAAAAAAAATTGTACTGTACTATACGTATTTCCTCCTGATAACACTTGCATAAAACTTTTTTTTAAAACAACGAAGTAATTTTAAAGAAAAACATTGTCTGATTAGATTTTGCAAAGTGTTTCTTTCATAAATAGATAAAGTTTTTGGTGGGTTGTACAAACAACAGATTCAATCTGAAAATTATTTCTTGCGTAACGATAACATCAGATAGAAGTTTCGCGGTTTGAAAGGCACGTTCTTATCTTAAGCGAGGCATCAAACAAAAACCGTTAAGCTCGCTTCAGCCGGCAATTAGCTCGTCGATCTGGTTGCACATTCTAGTTAGCGTAATCCTTCTAACAGAGATTAAGTCGCACTTATCCAGGCTGAACTTGCGAGACGTGTCCTAGTTTACAGTCTTCTGCAGGTCCTTTCTGCGTTTATTTAGCGGTTGAGGCTTCTTAGTTCGTTCTGTGTAAGTACATCCGAGAGTAACATTGCGACTCCGGTTTCAGGCTTTGTTAACTCTTAGGTTCCTCGTATTTCACAATTGGATGTTTTAAAGGATAACTAACTAACAATCTAAATGTAGAATACCAGCAGGAGATAAGGGGAAGAGCGAGCCACAGTATTTTACGGCTTTTAATTTCAGTTACGCTAGACGTGTCAAAGCAATAATTCGTATTCTCTATTACTTTCTTATTTTTTAATTTAGAAAAATTTGCACTACTAGAACATGTTCTATTTAAAAAAAAAAAAATCTCGTTCTGAATTTTTAATGTAGAAATTGAAACAAATCTTGTACAAGAACTAAGATTAAAATTATTTAGTTTTGACTGCCGTTTGAAAATACTGAATTCTCATTGGTCTAATTATGAATTGATTCCTTTTCGACCTCGGTCTGTTTATTGAGAAAAATTCGTTAATTGGTCCTTAGAACTATAAGGCTTTAAAGTGATTTGTTTAGACCTCGGTTCGAGCAGTGTTTAAACGCTTTCCGGTTCAACTAATTACAAAACTAGACTCTTATTGTTATTGGTCTATTTATGCATTGATTTCTTTTCGATCTCGGTCCATGTAATTGAGAAAAATTCGTTCATTGGTCCTTAGAACTATGCAGCTTCAAGCTGATCTGTTTAGACTTCGGTTTGAATATTGCTTAAGCTCTTTCCGGTCCAACTAATTGCAAAACTGAACTCTTATTGTTATTGTTCTATTTATGGATTGATTTCTTTTCGACCTCGGTCTGTATATTGAGAAAAATTCGTTCATTGGCTCTTAAAACTACGCGGCTTTAAACTGATCTGTTTAGACCCCGGTTCGAGCAGTGCTTGAAGGCTTTTCGGTCCAACTAATTGCAAGACTAGACTCTTATTGTTGTTGGTCTATTTATGAATTGATTGCTTTTCAACCTCGGTCTGTGTATTGAGAAAAATTTGTTCTTTGGCTCTTAAAAATATGTGACTTTAAACTGATCTATTTAGACTTCGGTTCAAGCAGTGCTTAAACGCTCTCCGGTCCAACTATCTACAAAACTGGACTCTTATTCTTATTGGTCTATTTAAGGATTGATTTCTTTTCGACCTCTGTCTGTGTATTGACAAAAATTTATTCATTGGTTCTTAAAAATGTGTTACTTTAAACTGATCTGTTTAGACTTCAGTTCGAATGGAGCTTAAACGCTTTCAGGTAGTGTCGACGATAGTGTCAAAAAATTAAAATAGACAAATTATTGACATTCGTCAAAAACGCACTTTCAGTTTCAGATTAAAACGAATTGTAACAAAAAACGTATTCTCGAACATAAACAAAAATAAATAAATAAATAATAATAAAAAGTAAAATCACTAAATATTTTTAAAAATGTGTACAATCGCCGGCATTAAAAACGAAACGAAAAGCCACAAAACTCGTTGAAAAATGAATCTAATGGCGGTTTAGATTTTCTACTCTAGAGCACTTTCAGAGTATCTCCATCTTCTAGTATTATATGATGTTAAAACAAGATGAAAATACTCAGAGTTCTAGAGCAACGAATTGAAAACGTTATTAGAAAGTACTACTTGTGAATATGGCCTTGGTATAGTTTTTCATTATAAGTAGCGACGAGCATACGTTAACGTTTTTAATGAAAGAAAGGGAGATATTTGTTGACGTGATCGGTGCTTGTTTGTATTGCACGCTGTACTACTGACTTTAAATTTACCAATCCTGCCGTCGCCTATCTCCACAACTATCACTAAATATCGAAAGGTAATACCGATACCGGTTGCTTTTGACGAGAACAAGCTCTTATTGTTATTGGTCTAGTTATAGATTTATTTCGTTTAGACCTCGGTCTGTGTATTGAGGAAAATTCGTTCATTGGCTCTTAAGATTATATGGCTTTAAACTGAGCTGTTTAGACCTCGGTTCGAGTAGTATAAAACACATTCCACTCCAGCTAATTATAAAACTTGACTGTTATTGTTATTGGTCCAGTTACGGATTGATTTTGTTTCGACCTCGGTCTGTGTATTGAGAAAAAACGTTCATTGGCTTTTAAAATTATGCGGCTTTAAATTGATCTATTTAGACCTCGGTCCGAGCAGTGCTTAAACGCTTACCAGTCCAACTAATTGCAAAACTGTACTCCTACTGCTATTGGTCTAGTTATGAATTGAATTCATTTCTACCTCGCGTAAAAAGAAAAAAATTCCTTCATTGGCTCCTAAAGGTCAAAAGTCGTCCGTAGGATGTCATCTAAGCTATTAATATTTTTTTATAGTTTGAAGAAATATGATGGTTGATTAAGGTATTAATAAACTGCTGCAACCAGTTGAGAATAAAATTCAATGTAGCCCGTCACCCTCCGACCTCTTCTAGTTAAAAACATATCAAAATGTTATTTTGTATATATATTTTGTATATGCGTACGTTGAGTGTTCCTTTGTTTCAGGTAGCTAGTAAGGAGGCGTTAATCGAGTACCCTTTGACTCAACACCATTACGGATTGCTCTCCAGCACCCTTGGACTTCGCTTCGTGCTAACTCCACGTCATTTTCTTGGAGGTTCGATGAGGGTGAAATGTGTGGCGTTTGTTTCTCCGGTTCTCTGGAGGGGCAACCGAGAAAGTGTTGTGCAAAGCCTACCAATAAAGGAAATGAGGGAAGCTTTGCTACTTGGTTCGTACGCTTTTTATTTTTGTTTTAATGATCGCTTTTAATAATTTTCATTTATATTTTAAAATTATTTTTGAAGAACAGTATAACTAAGAAATTATTTAAGGCGGTTTAAGTTATACTCGAGAGTGAGTTTAATAAAAGAAGTCTTTCATGATTTTATTTAATTTACAGTGAAAAGTTCAGCAAGAGGACAACAACCCCTTTACTCCGCGTCAATGATTTTCTTAACAGTAGGAGGACTAATGATGTACTTGACGTGATTCCGTGATGTAGTGGGTGAGTCTGTGCAATTAAATAAATTAATATGTAAAGTAAATAATGGAAGCACATAATAATTATTTAAAAACAAGTGCTCTCTGAACTGGATCTACAAACAACGAACTATTTCTAAAAAGAAAAAGTGAAACATTCTTATGATTTACAATGTACATAAAATACTGTAAAAAATATATTTGCAAAAAAAAACTACCATGCCTTAAAAGCTACTTTCCATGTTATTTTTAAGATAATTTATTTGGCAGCTTTCGTGCTAAGTATAATAGGATACAAATAAAACAAAACGTAGATGAACTTATTTCACCGCCTGTCATTATACAATTGTTTTTTAATTGTTGTAAGCTTACACGTCTAGTATATTATGTAAATACCTGAAACTGAAACAATCATTCCGCAATTATCTCTCGTTGAATTTTATGATTACCACTAAGTGTGAAGTGTTAAGACTGAAAGTGAAAATCCAACAAAAAATATGTATGTAAAAGCTTCAAATTTTATTTATAAATAAAGTGTAATAAAAATTGAGCGTTTGTTTTTTTTTGTAACTTGGGTGAGTTGCCTTTACTTCTTTCCGCCTCATACTTACAGGAAAACGTACTTAGGACTTCGACGGTGATTTTAAATTCCAAAAGAAAGCTATTAACCGTTCAACCCTTAAAAAAGAATTTAGTTAATATGTCGGGAACTTTTCATAAAATTCTTTTATGTTTGTATTTTATATACGACCTTCTGTGATACCCACGAAAATGTTTCTTACTTATTTTAGTTATTGAATTTCATTTAGAAATTTTAAATTATTTAAGAATTTACTTTATAGTTTACTCTTATTTTTGAGGTAAGCCAGACTTAAAATAGTGACACCTCAATAAAATCTAAATGCATGATCTTATCCATTCTGATCGTCATAGCAGGCAGGCGGACAAGAATTCGTTGCATGCTTATCTACTCCTTACAGGATCAGACTAGATTTATTCGGGAGATATTACTTTTAACTCTGATTGTACATGTATTAATTGACATACTAAAAATATTTAAAGATGAATACAAAGTTGTTACTCACAGGTAAGGAATGATTTACGATAATACTATAGGGGCATTTTTTTATAAAAGAAAAATTAATAACACAAATGCCACAACATATTTTACATATATGGGGGATTAGGGAAATAATTTTAATATAAATTATAAAATTTCCAATGCTACCACCTCGTAAAATTAGGAGAAGTTTGAAAAATTTTAAAATAATCTGCACCTAATTCTTTTATAAGGTGGTAGATGTTATTTTAATACGGTTATCTGTTATTTGAAAATTGCAAACTGTTTAATATAAATTTCTATCTATTTTGAACTCCGCGAGCGCCATCCCTCACCATCGACGATCAACAACTCTCTTGCATGCCAATTGGATAGGAAAGCATACCTACACATTTCGTCCAAAGTAGGTATGTATGGAGAAATTGGCCATAAATCCCCATTGTTATTCTACTGAAAATGTTTGTGTAAACTAAGAAATGCATTTTATTAATCTAAATTTAGTAGTAATAACTTGCAAAGTTGAGGATTTGTTCAATAAATTTATTACAAATCAGAAGGTCGTTCAACAAATAATTCCAAGATAATTTTCCGGAGTTTATTTACTTGCTCCTTGACTATGGTAACAATAACAGTGACTTGAAAACTTGAATAAATTGTTGTAATGTTGTCAAGGATGGGTGGTAAAAAGTGATACATGAAAGGGGATAAATTATCCTTTACTTTCGAATTTACTAATTTACAATGTCTTGTCGCGACACTATGCTCTTCTAGATACCTGAGGAGATTGAGAGAAAAATTCCATTTTTACGCCCAAAATGTATTTCTAAGTGCTTCTGCTCCTGACTCTTTTACCGAAATTTTAATCAAACCATAAAAGACCCAAGAAGAAATTTATTTGTTTGTACGTTTCTGTGGAATGAGACCACCACATATATTTTTCGGGTTTGGCGAGATTATGTTTCTTCTTTTTTTGTAATTTAACTATAAAGTAAAGAGAAAAAATACATAAATGTATCTAATCAAAATAAGTAAAAACCTACCAGGATCATATACAGGCGAGAGGGTGCCGAGCGAGTTGTATCAGGGCCAGAAAAATTCTCGTTAATTTTTACTACGATTATTGAATCTTCGTACCAAGATCATATAAACGCGAGGAGATGTCGAATGAGATTTAACAGACACTAAAAGATTCCGTCGAAATTTTACTGCGACTTTTAATGTTCGTACCAGAATCGCATAAACACGAGGAGGTGTCAAGCGAGTTGTATTAAGAGCAGGAAAAAAATCCCACCCTTTTTTACTGTGATTTTTGAATCTTTCTACCAGGATCACATCGCGCGGAGGTGTCGAATGAGATTTGTAAGGCGTGAAAAAATTCCATCGACATTTTACTGCAGTTCTTAATCTTCCTACCAGAATCACATAAACGCGAGGAGGTGCCGAAGAGAATTTATCAACGCAAAGAAATTCCGTCGAAATTTTAATGTAATTTTTAACCTTCCTACCAGGGTTGTATAAACGCGAGGAGATGCCAAGCGAATATATCAAGAGCAGAAAAATTCCAGCCAATTCTTGCTACTCCTACGATTTACAATTCTTGAATCGCATAAACAAGAAAAGGTGAAAAGCGAGTGTATCAGGAGCAGAGAAATTCCCGCCAATCTTAACTACTCCTACAATTTTTGAATCTTTCTATCAGAATCATATAAACGCGAGGAGATACCAAGCAAGTGTATGAGGAGCAAAGAAATTCCTGCCAATCTTTGCCACTCCTACGATTTTTGAATCTTTCTACCAGGATCACATAAACGCGAGGAGATGTCAAATGCGATTTATCAGGTGCGAAAAATTCCATCGAAATTTTACTACAATTTTAGTCTTCCTACTAGGATCGTACAAACGCGAGGAGTGTCATGCGAGTGTATCAGGAGCAGAGAAATTTCCCCCAATTTTTATTGTTCTTGCGAATTTTTAATCTTCCTACTAGGATCACATAAACGTGAGGAGGTGTGGGATGAGACCATCAGGGGCAGAGAACTTCCAGTGAAATTTACTGCGATTTTTAATCTTTCTACCAGGATCACATAAAGGCAAAGAGATGCCAAGCAAGTTGTATCAGGACCAGAAAAATTGTCGCTAATTTTTACTACGATTATTGAATCTTCGTACCAGGATCACATAAACGCGAGGAGGTGTCGAATGAGATTTAACAGACACTAAAAGATTTTACTATGACTTTAATGTTCGTAGCAGGATCGCATATAGACGAGAAAGTGTCAAGCGAGCTGTATTAGGAATGAAATTTGTTGTTAATCTTCCTTTCAGGATCACGAGGAGGTGTCAAGCGAGTTGTATTAGGAGTAGAAAACTTGCATCACTTTTTAATGCGATTTCTGAATCTTTCTACCAGGATCACATAAACGCGAGGAGGTGTCAAGTGAGTTGTATTAGGAGCAGGTAAAAATTCCCACTCCTTTTTACTGCGATTTTTGAATCTTTCTACCAGGATCACATAAACGCGAGGAGGTGTCGAATAAGATTTATCGACAGAATATTTTGGTTCTGTCGAAATTTTTCTTTGATTTTTAATCTTCCTGCCAGGATCGCATAAAGGCGACGAGACGCCAAGCGAATTGTAATAGGACCAGAAAAATTTCCGCCAATTTTTACTGCGATTTTTGAATTTTCCCACCAGGATCGTATAAAGGCGAGGAGCGAAAAGCGAGTTGCATCAGGACAAGAAAAATTCTAGCCAATTTTTACTACGATATTTGAATCTTCCTGCCAGGATCACATAGACACGAGGAGGTATCGAAAGAGATTTATCAGACGCCAAAAGTTTCCGTCGGAATTTTATTGTGATTTTTAATGTTTGTGCCAGGATCGCATAAATCTTATGCTTCTTCTCTTTTTGTACGTTCTTTCTTTTAAATGAAATTTAAAAAATAAAGAGAAAAAAGATAAGAATGTATCTATTCAAAATAGGTAAAAACAATTATAAATCACATTAAAGAATTTTGTATAAAGCAAAATTCTAAACATTATTAATAGAATACTCTAAGTCATGTATTATCAAGTAACAATTAAGATAATTTTAAGAAAGAAACAAAAATAAACACATAATAATTTAGTCAAATTTAATTTAGACAAATAATGTTATTTAAGTTTACTTCAAAACGCTATTATGCGACACAAATTCAAAATAATTTCACAAAAAGAAGAAACGGCATTCTGCCCATCAAGCAAAGCAGACGTCTAGTCTCTAATAACATAACGAATTGGAAAATAAATTAATGGTCACTTACCAAACCATGGGCATGGTAAAGGGTGCAGAGAAACTGACGGAACTTCGACTACAGTTCGTCTTCCCAATATCGATTGATAAGTTAAAGAACTTTTACAACTATCTCCTTTTAACTTTCATGAAACAGCCTTGCGACTCTTGTCATATAATGTCATAACACCATATTTTTTTCTAACTCAGATCTATACGATCGGCATGTATTGGAAAAATGAACTGTACACTTCTACTTCTACGAATTATCACTTCTACCGATGACTTAACGACCAAACGTCTTCTAACTGTCTGATATCTAATCTCGGTCCCGATCCCTCATGCATCTTCTGTACAGCTGTTTCGGCCCTATTGGTTTGCAGTGGAAGTCTTGAGCTATGCTGACGAGGCTTCAAATAGGGCCGAAACATCTGTACAGAGGATGCTTGAGGGATCCACTGCAATCAAAACCGATTTGCAACAAAATTTTTAAAACTTTCAATATGCTTTGACATCACGCTTGACCGCCTTGAATGGAATGACTTATTAAGTAGCAAACCAGCTGCAATTTGTCATTTCCTGTACAATGTTGTGTCAAAAAGTGATCGGAGGATATCGCGATTCAAACTATTCGCTAAAATTATCGACTATGTTAACGTTTTACTTTCTATCAGAAATTAACAAAGGTTATGTTAAAATCTGTTAATTATGTGATAACTGGTAGCACTGGTGGGATCAAAGTGCACACTTGCCCTATGAATCATGACGGTTTTCCTAGATTCGTTCATTCTTAGTCATGTTTGTTTATGCTTACATAATGCCGGCTTCTTTGATGAGTCACTTCGGTGACTGTTTGATGTATATTGTAACAAACAAGGAATGGGAACGCTACCAAATGCAAGACCTCCGAGATTAAAGCTGCATGAAGCATTTCGTCAATACTTCTAGGAAAAACATAAATAAATATAGAAAGGCGGTTTTATCATGACTGAAGCAAGCTCGATGCATCTACGATTTCCCGATGCATGTAATGTCGCGATAGAATTACACAAAGCTTTCCTGCTAAAACAGTCTAAAAAAGGAACCCTAAATGGCTCATTTTAGAGGACATTAGAGTATCAATCTAGTGAGAGGGAAGTTTCCTCTTGTTTTATCATAATGTAGTGTGAAACATGTACTTTTACTTTTAATAAATGTATTACGTTTTATTGCAAGGGTCAATTCGAGATTAATTAAAATTAACCAGAAATGTGTTATACTACTGCCAGTGAAAAATGACTCATATAAATTATAATCATGCATCGCCAAAGCCTAAAATTAATCAAGAGTTAAAAGTGATCGCAATAATAATAATTACAGTAAAATATGAAGTTATATTACGTTTTGGCTGTTATTTACAATCGAATTTTCATCAATATCAACAACAAAAGGGTAACCTTTGAAGACGAACATGAAAAATGATTGCGCAGGGTGTAGCAGCCACTAAATTCTCACGCGCCGCCCGCTTTAATAAATTACAACAAATATAATCCAATTAATCACAATTTACGCCCCTGATATTTTAGAATTAAACATTGGACAGAGCACAATGGCGTTAGGCTGCAGTAGAAACGTATCCCCTTCATGATTAATAATCCATCGAACTGTGATGGATGTCATTCAGTGGCTGCTGCATTAAAGCCGGTTTCAAACTTGCGAAATCGATATCCGGATTCGGAATGAATGGATTAGTTAACGTCCACTTCAAGACAAACATGTATATTTGTTGGTGGTGTTCATTTCTCCTTGTATTTTAGAATAATTATAACAGAAAATAACACTTTTAATTTTTAGAATTGCATGCGAAGTAAGAAAAAAATAACTAATAAGTACTGAGCTTAAAATTGCAAGAATTTTCATTTGATTGTATAATAACAATTCCGTGAATGTTTTCTGTACATGTAACTGAGATAACAGAGACACATTAATAATTCAACAGGTAAAACGTGCAACTTGGAAAAATTGAAACGTATGTATGCATTTAAAACAATTTTAATCGGTGGTATGTAGTCGTAATACAAGGTTTATAAAAAAAAAAACAAACTCTGAATTTCCCCTTAGATAAGTCCCGAACCAACCGCTTTTCTTCCCTTAATACACCCCAAACAGTACTCGCAGTAGTAAGTTATTAATCCATGTAATGGTTTTTTAATTTCAGGTTTTTATTTATTCAATTTTTTACCGGGCGTACACCAGGAACATAAAATTCAACGTTCATGGGCAAAATGCCGTGTTTTACCTGCACCTTAACTACCTATTTATTTAAAATTACCTTCTTACGTGCATTTTAATGAACACTGTGGGATGCCGTAAAATTCTTGCCTTGTACTTTACGTTTATAACTTGAAACCATTCTGAAGAATAACTGCCAATAAAACTATTTACTTTTGCGTGTTTAACAATTCGTAAATATTTTACATTCGCCATTCAGAATGTGCTAGCCTAAATTGTAGAACATCAAGAAACTAATGGGTTATTGATTGGGATTACATGTAAAGGATTAGTTTAGTTAGGGGGGAATTATTCCTGTCACGCTGTTTTTAATATTTATGTTTATGGAACAAACGCAGTGGTTAAATAAGTTAATTAGCAAACTGACCACGGCTAACTGAACGTCAGCGTTATGAATATATCGCTGTTAAATAGCAGCTTGTAGTTATATTGAGGTTTGTGTTGAACTGCAAACAGCTGCGAATTTGCTAACTCCATTAATTCCACAACGTATCAGATGAATAGTGCAGCAGGAATTCTGTTATTTTAAGCACGAAACGAATTAAATTTGTTAGGGAACTAAAAAAGGATTCTTTTCTACAAAATATACGCCGAGGATACTTATAAAGAGCGCAAAAAATATTTAATACTTACGTCTGTAATTACATTTTACTTGAAAAATTCTGGTTTCATTTTAAAATCTCTTTAACTTTAAAAATCTCACGTTTCACTAGCGGCTGATAACTTCGTCAGAAGTGAAAAATAAAATAATACGTATACTTATATTTGATTAAATAACTTATTGAGTTTGTGTCCATTTTAATGAAAGCTTTCACCACTGACACCCACCTTTTAAGTAAATCATCAGCCACACAAATAAAGGTGTGTCAGTCAATTTCTATAAACGTACCGTAGATGAGATGTTCATCCTGACCTCCAAACGTCAACCGAAAAATAACCTCCAGTTAATACTTTTCTCGATCTATCAAACGCAGATTGACAAGTCCTCGGGGAATATGAGCCAATAATCATGATATATAAGAGGAAAGCAGTTACGAGCCGAGTTTCCCCGGAGGTTTTATATTATTCGCACTCGTGATATCGGAAAATGTATAACGAGCGACATTACAAAAAGCAACAGGAATTTCGCATTTTCCCTTTTTTATTACTCACAAATATACTCGTGTATACATAATTATTAAGTTCCGTTATGCGAACGTATTCGAATTTATTTCGAGTTACGAGATACGCGGATAATACTGTTTTAGTTTTTTCGAAGACGAAAATGGAAAGAAAACAATTTAATTTAGAGATTTCGGAAAAATGAGCTCCGAAACGAGAGCTTCGCCGAAGAAAAAAATTACTTAAAGGGAAATGACGACTGTATGAGAACGAACACATGTACAATATGATTATATGTTAAATTTAATGGACGCAGCTCGTAATTTAATTCTACATCACGAATTTTATTTTTTCGCTGGAAATATCAATAAAATGAGTGAAATTAAGACGGAACATCGCAGTGTCATAAGTAATCAAGTTCCTGACAAAAAAAAGGTGTAAGAAATTGGAATTCTGTATAAGAAAATTCATTTTCTTTTTATTTTCAAATTAGAAAATAAATTAAAGTTCCGTCGCGAATTGAAACGCAGATCTAAACAAAGGAGACTGCATCTTAGCGCAAACAGTGAAGCCAATTCTTTTTTTTTAATTTAGAACGAAATGGAAATATTAGGATGGCAATTAGATGGCAACCGAAAACCGCAGAAATTTCGAAGGGTGCTTTTCTCCGCTCAAAGGATTTTTGGGCAGATAAAAAAATGGCTCCGTGCTTACCTTAAGATGAACTACTAACCCACAAAGTTTAAATTTTTTTTGAATTTTCGGGTTGGGATGCTTCTCTTGTTAGATAAATTCAAATCCTGACTTGAGACCATGTGAAGCCCTGTTTTAAATATAATATTTCGGGGAAAATTTCAACAAATTAGAAAATTTTCGTATTCAACGAATGGAGGCGGATTTAGTTTCAACTTGCATAAGCATACTGTGCCATCTATCAGTAGTTACTTCCAGCTTAAAAGCCTCGCGCGGGGCAGGAATATTCAAATTTAATTGGCGCAAGTGACAATAAATTACTACTTACAAGACTTGATAAGAAATATTTTGAATACTGCCGCTGAGGGAAGAAAAGCCAATTCCATTTCCGTGAGTTTTCACATCTTTAACATCTAAGTGAGAAGAATTGATGGAGAATCCCGAAGATATAAAGTAATGGTACGGTAAAAAAAAAGTCAACATTAATAAAGGGCGCTGAAGGTAATTCCAATCTATGAAGAATTAACCCCAGAAAAGCTATGAACAATTTGGTTTGCCAAAGTTTTGGTATAAATGAGTGAGTAACGGGAAAGGAAAAGTTATTGCTGTTTCATGTGTGAAATTTTGTAGTAAGTTCTATCTCTTGAACCCCCTTGATCACATTTTGAAAACCCTTTCCGGCTCTTACAAAGAAAAAATTATTTATGAAAGAATTGTTGCTGTGTATGAGGGAGATTAAATTTTGGTCTAAACTCTTTGGATGGGGTGGAGAATTAATAAACGATGACACAAAGTCCAGACAACCCGTAGAAGCTCGAATTAAAGAGGTGGGGCAAAAAGCCGAAAGCCCTATAAAATCTCTGTTAATGAAGACTGTATATCGATACAAGTGTCTTGAAAATCTTCGATGACGGTTTCAGTATGAAGATAGTAGATTCCCAGATTGCTTACACCTGAGCAAAAACCGGCCGCTTTGGGAAAGGACTGAAATTTTCTTTTGTCGAATATAACATTGAAACTCTTTCATTAAATAGGAATCCATCCAATCTCACGTTTAGAACGTACCGTAACGGCTTTAATAAGATCTCCTATCCCTCCAGAAACACAAAAAAAACTTGATTCCCCTTGACCTCAGAACACCCATAACAAACAAACCCCATTAGCCTGCCTAATCAACTTACTAAGTCTCCAAATATCCAGCACATCTTCAAATCTTTTAAAGGGAAAATGAAACCTTCATTTTCAATTCCCGGTACTTCACGAGATATCCTTAGATTTTCAGGATATTCTGATCAGCTTCGATGTAGAATGTCTTTTCTCTAGAGTCCCTATTCACCGTCACAATCATTCAGGAACCGTTCAAAGTCCATAACCAGCACGAAGACTTAATTCTTTTAATAGAATGTTGTTTAACCTCGACTTATAGGTGTCAGGCACACCAATGGGTTCTCTTCTTTCTCTAATAGTAGCGAACATTTTTATGGAACCATTGGAACAACTTCTTTTTCCCTTAAATCCAGATATATTATTTTTGCAATCTGGTAAGAAATCCCAAACCAATTTCTTTGAACACCTAAATTCCCAACATTCTGGCATTCGTTTCACTTTTGAATACGAAACCGGCGCCGACTCGATATCTTAGTGAGGCGCTTAAATTAGGATACTCTGCGTATCGCAAACCAACCCATACTGATCGCTATCTGAACCATGTAACAAAAGAGAAACAGCTGCAACACTACCAGCAGCCCTGAGGAAGTTCTCCTACAATGGAGAACGAAACGTCGGCAGTAGAAGCAGTCGTGACGTGGTTCCAACCGGAAGCCAATTCAATTATCCATTCAGTGGTTCATAAAGGCCCTCTACCACAAAAAGAAAGCCAAAACACCATTTTCTGGACAAAAACTGATGGTAACAGTTTTCTGGGATGCTGAAGGAGATTTGTTTATTGAGTACATTTTGAGGGGGTATCTAACATGATAAGGGAGTTCTATAGAAACACAATTCAATTTTTTAAACCTCCACAATCAGCAACCGCAGCTTTTGAAAGTCTTGACTTGTGGGGTGGTGTATTGTCGTGGAGCAACAGGACACCTTCCACGCCTTTTCACTTCAATGGAATCTTTGAGCCTATGCATTAAGTTTGCATAATACAAAACAAAAAATAGTCACAAGGGGCTAGATCCGGACTATAAGGCGGATGGTTAATTTCTACGAATCCACATTCAACAACCGCAGCTTTTGAAAGTCTTGACTTGTGGGGTGGTCCACTATCGTGGAGCAACAGGACACCTTGCACCAGTTTTCCGCGCCTTCTCACTTTAATAGAATTTCTGAGCCGATGCATTAAGCTTGCATAATTCTCTCCTGTTACCGTACTACCTTTATTCAGATAATCAATCATTAAAATTCCTTGGCAATCCCAAAAAACAGTTGCCATTATTTTTCCTGCAGAAGGGGTGACTTTAAACTTCTTGGGAGGGCTGTAGCCCTTAATATGCCACTGCATCGATTCTTGTTTCGACTCAGAATCAAAATGATGAATCCAAGTTTCATCTCTGGTGAATAGTCGATTAATAATTGTAATGTCCTCCAAAGGGCAATTAGGGTATTAACACAAACACGTTAAAACAGGTATTCCATTTAACATTTATTCATTAATGGTCTCATTACACATGTCTGTCCCCACACCACATATCCGGATTCCTCCCCTCTCAAGGCGCACGCATGTCCAGATCATTACACTTTTCCCCTCTACAAAATTTACAAAGTAAAACAAAAAAATTAATATCCCAGCCTATCGGGCGGTTTAATATTAAATCTAGAACGTAACTTAGGCATAACATCTTTGTCGTGTACCTCAGCTTCTTCATCCGACAACTCGATTATGCTAGCTGAATCATTATTATCAATCTCTTCAATATTAATATTTTTTTCCTTTACAGGAATAGAGAACTCAGTAAAATCTTTAATTTGATTGACATGTCGGCGCCATTGTTTCTCTAACTCCGGTACAAATACTAAATAACTCCTAGGACCTATTTTCTTTTTAATTACACCCTTAATCCAAGTAGGTTTACTGAACCTGTAATCACGAACTGCTACCAAATCACCAATAGTATAAGTACGTAAACATCTTCCAGGATAATATTGTTTTTGTTTAGCTTGTTTCGTGCTTACATCTTCAGTCAGCTTTTCCCTATTTACTTCACATTTTGTTACAGTTTTAGTTTCTGGCCTTAACAAATCTAAACGTGTACGCAATGGTCTTCCTAACATAAGCATAGCAGGTGACACTCCTGTTGTACAATGCACCGTATTCCGGTAATCAAGTAAAAACTTACTTAAGATTGAATTTAAATCTTTTTGTGGCATATTTCCTAATGCATTTAAAATCGCGTTTTTAATAGATTTTACCGCGTTTTCTGCCGCGCCGTTGGTTGCCGGATAATATGGTGATGAATGTCTGCATTCGATTCCATTGTTCGATAAAAAATTTAAAAATTCTCCAGACGACAAATTTGGGGCGTTATCACACACTATGGTCTTAGGTAAGCCAAATCTCGCAAAAATTTGTCTAAGAATATTTATAGTTATATTTGATGTGGTTTTATTTACAATAAAAGCTTCAATCCACTTGGTATGCGCGTCAATGACCACAAGAATATATATATTGAAAAACGGTCCTAAATAATCCAGGTGTAATCTGTCCCAAGGGTTTTCGGGAAAATTCCAAGTCATTAATGGAGCTTTAGGAGGAGGACCTTTATTTCGCAAACAAGTATTGCAAGAATTTGCTATTTTAATAATATCTTGAGCCATTTTAGGCCAATAAACATAAGAGCGAGCGATACTCTTCATTTTAACTATCCCCATGTGAGACGCATGAATTTCTTTCAGAACAGCATCGCGCAAAACCAGAGGAATCACCACCCGGTAACCAAACATAATAACACCTTGATCAACTGATAAGTGATTTTTAAGTGCAAAAAACGGTTTAATTCGCGAGTCTCTGACTTTTGCAGGCCAACCATTTTTAATAAAATGTTTAACTTTTTCTAGGACTGGGTCTTGATTGGTTTCAGTTTGAATTAAATTACAATTAAGTTTCAAATTTGTATTATCCTGCACATAATTTAGATAAGTTTTATCCACGTCAGGCTCAACTACCTCCAACGCAACCGGAGAACGAGAAAAATAATCAGCATTATTTAATTTTGACTTAACATATTCAATACGATATTTAAAATTAGATAAAATAACACACCATCTCTGAAGGCGACTAGCAGCCATACTCGGAATACCTTTTTTTGGATTAAATATGGATAAAAGTGGTTTACAATCTGTTGCCAAAATAAATTCCCTACCATATAGGTATTGATAAAATTTTTCTATCCCAAATATAATTGCTAAACCCTCCTTTTCAAGTTGACTGTAATTAATTTGACTTTTTGATAAAGATCTGGACGCGTAAGCTATCGGCCGCTCAACCCCTGACTCAAAAACATGTGATATTACTGCTCCCACACCTCTAGAAGATGCATCAACAGCCAATTTAATCTGTAACTTCGGGTTGTAATGCACCAAAACGTCCGCGGAAGCTAATACCTTTTTGACTTTTTCGAATGTTTGCGAGCACTCTAATGTCCAAATCCAAGGTTCTCCATTTCGTAGTAGTCTATGCAAGGGCTCTAACAAAATAGAACAATTAGGTATAAAACGATGATAGTAGTTCACTAAACCTAAAAATGATTTTAGCTCGGTAGTATTAGTAGGTTCGGGTACTTTTGAAATAGCTTCTACTTTATCAGCTGACGTATGCAAACCGTGTTCATCAATACGAAATCCTAAATAAACTAATGACTTTTTAAAAAACTTACATTTATCTCGCTCAATGGTTAAGCCACAATCTCTAAGCCGAGTTAATACTATTTTCACATTTTGCAAATGTTCCTCGTGAGTGCGCCCTGTTATGATGATATCATCCAAAAAATTTGCTGTAAAATTCAACCCATGTAAGACTTTTTCCATTATTCTCTGAAACTTAGCACAACCGCACGAAACACCAAACGGTAATCGCGTAAACTGAAACAGTCCTTTATGAGTACTAATTGTCGTAATTTTCCGAGATTCCTGATCCAACTCTATCTGCTGATAAGCCTGAGATAGATCAATCAGAGTAAAAGTCTTACCCCCTTGAATCTTAGTGAAAATATAATCGATCAAGGGCAAAGGAAAATTATCGACCTCAAGCACTGGGTTTATTGATACTCGATAATCTGCGCAAAGTCGTAGATCCCCATTACGCTTCTGTACCGCAACAATCGGAGAAGCCCAATCGCTGTAATCCACCGGAACCAAAATTTTTTGATTAATCAATCGATCAATTTCCGCCTCTACTTTCTCACGTATAGCAAACGGTATCGGACGCGGTTTAAAAAATTTAGGTATCGTATTAGGTTTCAAATTCAAGTGAACCGTTTCTTTGTTAAATAAACCGAGTTCCGATGTAAATACAGTAGGAAATTCTTTCACTAATTGCACAATCTCTTCCCTATGACTAATGATTGCATGAATATTATGAATATTTAAATTATATTTATAATAAAAATCTCGACCCAGGAGTGGGGGCCCGCCATGCTTTACCACAAACAGATCTAAAATATGTTTAATAAAATTATATTCAACATTAACCGTAATTACCCCAACAGCGACAATCTTTTTCCCATCGTAACTCAAAAAATATTTATCCGTCCTCGACATCGGTACATGCGCAAAATATTTTTCCTTAAAATCCAGCGAAATAACAGAAACGCTGCTACCCGTATCTAGTTCAAACACAAATTCCTTCTTATCAATCGAAATACTAATTGCTACCGGATCATCATTCTTCGAGCGCAACTGAAACATGGTTTCATATTTATTTTCAACCACATCGTTCCCCGTAAACTCTAAATTATCCGGTGCATCTAAAAAATGCTGCCTATTCTTAGTTGACCAAGTCGCATTACATTTTTTCCGCATAGAACATACCGCTTGCAAATGCCCTTTAATGCCGCAAAAATTACAAGTATAACTCCGAAATTTACATATACTGAAAACGTGATTTTTGTTACCGCAAACACTGCACGCTGATCCGGTTTCTCCCGACGAAACGCTTCCCTCCGCTCTCCGACGATTTTGACGGTGGGATGCGCTGGCTGCTCCACACCCCGCTGCACCCTGACCGCTCACCTTCTGGATACGGTACATCTCTGGCTCGGATTTCACTACCCCCGGAATATCGTAATAGTGGCCACTCGCCTCCTTGCCCACGGCAATTTCCACTGCTTTTTCGAACTGCAAAGTTTCCACATTTTCCTCGAAGAGACGGTCCATGATTTGTCCTCGCTGAAGACCCATGATAAATTTATCTCGCATAACCATTTTCAGCTCGACACCAAATGCACACTGCGAAGCTAAATTCCGCACTCGGGCAGCCCAATCACACATCGATTCGTTTTTATCCTTAAATGCGTTATAAAACTTGTATCTATTTGGGAAATGCGATTTAATCGGTGCGAAATGTTTCTTGAACAACTCGACTAACTGGTTATAAGTTTTTGTTTCCGGGCCATCGGGTACACACAAATTAAAAATTAATTGAAAACTTTCCTCATTCAAACAATTTAGTAGAATTGCCACCTTTTTTTGATCTCCCTCAATATCGTTTGCGATGAAATATTGTTCCAAACGTGACTTAAAAATATTCCAATCACAAACAGTTGGATTAAACTCACGCAAATGTCCGACCAAAGATGCCTGTCCGGATGCTGCCATTCTTAACGAACTTTTCTTAAAAATTTTCACACGAGGCTAACCATCATTGCACGTGATCCCATCCTCGTCGCCAGTTGTAATGTCCTCCAAAGGGCAATTAGGGTATTAACACAAACACGTTAAAACAGGTATTCCATTTAACATTTATTCATTAATGGTCTCATTACACATGTCTGTCCCCACACCACATATCCGGATTCCTCCCCTCTCAAGGCGCACGCATGTCCAGATCATTACAATAATTAAATCTGGTTCATCTCCACAAAGCGCCAAAAATTGTTTATACGTCTCCATCCTGATACGCACTGGGAATGGCGAAAGTATTCGTGGAACCCATCTCGCACTCACCCTTGTCATTCTAAGGTATTCGTGTAGAATTCTGAAAACCGTGGTTTCCGAAACTCATAATAAAGCTGCTAATTATCTCTTCTTTAATCTTGCATCTTCCAGTACCAAACACTGAGTTCTTTTAATAACATCGGAAGTGATCACATCAACAGGCCGACCTGGACGGGCATCATCATCAGTGATTCTCGACCATGTTTAAACAATTTTGACCATTCACAAATAGTCGACTTGGAAGGACAATCATCCTCGTATACGGCCAACATTTCTTCACGAATAATTTTTGGAGCTTTTCCTTGTTTTGTTAGGAATTTTATAACTGTTCGATGTTCCAGTTTGTTCATTTTGACACGTGACAACACAAACTGACCATAGACAAACAATACTGACATGTTAGTTATCAAGGCATATGTGATTAAAAAACAATAAATGAAAAATTACATTAAAACTGAAAACTGTCTAGTCCGGGAATATAAAAACGACCCCTCGTTGCCCCGAGGGACTTCTTTTTATTTCAAAACTTCAAAAAAACATCTCAGCGGAAAATGTTTTGCATTTAATGAAACAGTTACAGAAGCTCAGAGTTGCCAAAGGAATTTTTTCTGAGGATTAGAAGTGTTGAAGGGAATTCTATTTATTGCTTTAACTATAAAATTGACTAAAGTAATTTGAAATTTAGTTGAATCAAATTTGATCCCTTGTGTAACATCTTTAAACCTTTTATGTAAAGTCTCTAGGGGGGTAAGGAAAACGCATTCACTTCGTCACGCAAGAAATGATATCGCCGCTGTAATGATGCCTATTTTTAAGCGCAGAATTCGCAACGCTAACTTAATTGACAAAGAAAAATCACTTTCAGAATTCTAATCTTGCTTGGTTTCGCTGTCAGAAATAAAATTAATTAATTCCTTTCATTACATAAATTATTACTTGTGTAATGCTATCCGTCTTTTTGATTCCCGGGCCCCGACGAGAAATTTCGCGCTGACAGGGACATCCGCGATTAAATTCTGCCCCCCTAAAAATACACCCTTAGATTTTGCTGACAGGTCGTTTGTTACATAATCTAAAAATTATGGCAGCCTCACAACAGAAAACGAAATCGATATATCAACGCACTTGCAGAGGAGGTTTTTTTTTAAACTTTTACAGAATTTATTGAATGTTCTTTTTTTTAACAAAAGAAATAAAGTGAAAAGTTGTTGAAAATAGTAATATCTCCCACATTTTTAACTGTCAACTTACTTTTTCAAAACATTGAATTAAAAAAAAACTAAATATAACTCTAAACTTGTTAGCGGGAAATGTTTTCCTTTGAAATTGGATCTCCGCAAAATTTATTTAGCTGGCGTTTACAGGACAAACATGAAATAAATTGATATCTGTTATCGCTTCGTAAATGCAGGCGCTCGCCGTACTCATCAGTTATGTGCGTGCAGTGTATGAAATCTATTAATCACTATTTTAATAGCCTTTGATCGCCAAGTAAAATGTATGAAATCATTTCCGGTTCGTATTCGTCTGAAAACCTACGTTCTTTTCAATTACAGCTGATATTTTGAAGGATTTTCTAAATGCTTGCTCTTTTTCCCCATATTTTCCTGTTTACTTAAGTTAGGCAAGTCATTATTTAATGGTCGAATTTGTACAGTGTGATTTTTTAATGATTGGGGATACTTTGAATTTGGCGCCATAGTTTTTAGTATATCTCATTTTTTTTAAATTTGGTTACGATAAACAAATATTGATTATTCAGTTATTTTGTTCGTTTGGTTTCCGTAGGTGCATTTTAATGTTTTACTTGTTTTTACTTTAGGTACTGAAGAAAAATAATAAATGCGAGTGACAGAAGCGGGTAGTTGCCAACATAAGAACAATTTAATGTGGCGCTAAATTCAAATTATCCACAAACCTTCAAAAGTACCGGTGAGGTGCGGTGGTAGAACTCCTTTGTAACTGAAACCTAGTGATTTTGTGTTCATTTCATGTTTTGTTTCTTAATTTCACATAATCTTCCTATCTTCCAATCTTCCAAATAAAAAAAAATAATAATAATTAGGTAAAATTCAGTAAAAACAAAAATTTGAATGGTATTCATCATTTCTGAACGGATACATTGGTTGTATTGAAAAGTGACGCTAATGAAAAACAAGATGAACGAAAAACAAAAAAAAAAAACAATGATCTTGCGGTGTATGCTAAAAATTGATGAAATAAATAAAATTATTTCTGCATGAATGGGCCGAAGTATACTCAAAGAAAAAGTAATAGCGAAAATGATGAACAAATACCCCAAGTGAATCAGATGACGCAAGGCTAAAGGAAAAACAAAAGAAGAAGCCATAAAAGGAGTCGATAAAATACGAAAAATAATTCGACGAAAGAAAAGCGAAACAAAGTATCAAGAGTAAGGTGATTCAGAAACACAAGAAAATCGACGAATCTCCGGCGGAGAAAATTAAAAAACAAGCATAACGTAAAAAGATAAAATGCACAAACGCCTTCCTTAATCCAAAAATAATTCGACAAAATAAAAACAAAAGAAAATATAAATAAAAAACAGTGAAGTGAGAAAAATAATTTTTAAAATGAAAAGAAAACTTGATAAAAACTACCAAAAGTGACTAAAAGAAACAAAATGGTCGTTAGTCTTGTCTTTTTTTAACATTCCTCCGGAGAATAGCCGACATTCTTAGTGTTTCAATTTTCTTTTATTTTTCTTTCTCTAATTATTTTTTCGATAAGTTTTTAAATGTTCAGTCAATTGGATAAAATCGTCAATTCTTTGTTTTCAATTGCGCAGTGGGTCCGAATTAACAATTTTTGAAAATAAATTAAAATTGTGTAACTGGCAAATTAGAATGTGTTAGGAAAGAGTTTATGCATGTATTTCGGCCTCATCGGAACTCTGTACCTTAAAACAGAATTTGGTTTATTGAAAAATTTAGAAAAACTTACCCCTTTTTTGAATTTCTAAAATCCCAAAAAACAAGAACCAGAATTAATGATTAAAATATGAAATCCTTTTGCAAAATAACAATTTTTGGTCAAAAATTTTTAAAACTTATTCAGAATTGGCTCGTGATTACCGGAGAAATAATTTAAAAAATGTCACTGGAGGGTAGAACAATAAATAATGTTGTGAGAGTCAACGCTGTCAACATTAAATCAAGTAAAAATAAACCGAAGGTACAGCCAGGTGGAAAAGTCTGAATCACATTCAACATCGTCAGTCGCGGATGTGGATACTACATGTAATTATTGCGAAATTGTTGACCACCGGTTGGTCAAAGTTTGTCGCAAAAAGAAGAAGGTCGAGAAAGAAGAAATACGTAAGGACGGAATGACGAAGAGAGCACGAAAACGAAACAGTTCAGTTAAGACTGTCTTCCTTCAGGATATTAACTTTACTGATGAGCTTTATCGAAAGTTTTTCGACATCAACATCAATGGAATCAATGTCAGAATCCAAGCAGACACTGGTCCTGACATTTCTACCATTGGTGCGACAACTTGGAAATAAATTGGCACACCAATCCTTGACGAGTGTCCTGCAAAAGTTCTCAATGCTGACGGAAGTAAAATCGGAACCCTAGGTACCTGTGACATTACTTTCACTTTCAACGGAAATTCCATCACAGTCCCTATTCTGGTAATAAACAATAATGCATGTCTGCTTAGTGAAAAAGTACTTTCCGGTCTTGACATCATCAAATGGACTAATGTCAACACTGTCACATTGACTGGTGTCACTGTTAATTCGCTACAATCGCAGTATCCGAAATGATTTGGACAAGATGCTGGTTCCTGGAGAAGGACTCAAGCACATCTTCGTCTTAAACCAGGAGCACGACCTGTATATTGTGCTTATGGTCCTGCCGCATCAGCTATCCAAGAAACACTGAATGCTGAATTGAATCGGCTCGTCAAGAATGGTACCTTGACTCCAGTGGAATCGTCTGAGAGAACCGTTCCAACTGTGGTTGCCCGTCGAGCTAATGGCAGGATACATCTTTGTGCTGACTTCTCAACTTACAGACCAATTTCTAAATTGTTAATATTTGCAAAGATTTTTGAATCGATGATTTTTTAATCTGTTAAACGTTTACTGATTCCGCAGCAGCACGGTTTCTGCAAAAAGAAATCTACATCCACCAACTTAATACTGTATAATGAGTACTTACGTTCAGTTCTAGACATGTCCGGACAAGTAGATGTTATTTATACGAATTTCCAGAAGGAATTTGTTAAAATAGATCACCTCATTCTACTACAAAAACTTGGACAAACTTGGAAACTTGCTTTGCTGGATTAAGTTTTATCTTTATTCACGGACGCAAGCTGTGATCATCAACGTATGCAAATCTAACCCAGAAGGCGGAATGCCTCAGGGTTCCCATCCGGGACCAACTCTATTTTTACGACGTGTATTTACCAACTTTTAAAAAACATTTAAAATATTTAAAACTATATAAGTTTATCTTTATCATTATCTTTGACATTATCTTTATCATTAGATTAGTCCTCCTAGTTAGAAATACTTTTACTTTATAGTCATAAAGTTTTATAGTTTGTCTTTTCTTCTTCGTTCCTACTTTTGATGCACCACCTGCGCATTTCAGCATATTTTTTTTTCTTCGTTAAGTTAGTTAATGGAAATGATTGTTGGGACTTGTCCTGTTAGTTTCCTGAATATAATAAATAAATAAATAAAATAAATAAATAGTTAAAAAAAAATAAAAATCACAGGCAAGGAATCACTGAAAATTTACAGCACAAATGTACGCTTAAAGACGTCTTTGCTTCTCGCCCTAGAGAGGGTAAATGAGCCAGTACAAAAATTATGATCCCTTGTCCTTCCAAGAATAAGCTTTACTCTTACTAAAATTTTTGATATTGACCTGTTTCGTGGAAGTTTAAAAATTCGACTTATATTTTACTTTTGGCCAGAAATTTCTTAATCGGACCCATTATGTATTGACGTAATTTTGTCTTTCGTTCTTCTATCGAATTAATTTTCCATTCGTTTTTTTTATTCACTTATAGTATTTTGATTTTACGAGAAAAGAATGGTCGATTTTCCAATTCAATTCATTTCATTGTTAGTTGTTTCAATTCTCTTGTGTTTCTTCGCATTACATGCTTTTGTTGATAGAATTAAAAATGTACCAATTTGATTGGTAGTATTGTAAGAAGATATAAATTATGTTTACCGAATTAACAATTCACGCCAAGGTTCACGTGGCGTCACAATTTAAAAGTGGACACCCTGTACAAAAAAAGGCGGAACTTAAATCCTTTCATTTTATTAGAAATTCCATTTAATTATAATTAAGAAAACAACACTAACAAGCACTTCTTGATTTTACCACCCGGTAACTAATAAATGAAATTTTACTTATTAAAAGAAGTATTTTATAATCGTCGGCAATTTAAAATATTAAATAAAATTTTTGAATATTTATGTGATGATTTGTTTTCGCATCAGATGTATTTGAAAGGATTGTGATACTTTCTCTTGGCCATGATCATCCTTGCCCCATATAACTAAAATGTTATTCCTAGATAACTCTAATTAGTTGAGGATCTTGCTCATATTTTCTCAGCAAACACAGTTTTACAGAGGCGGCAGTATTTGTTTTAGGTTATGGAAATATTTGATCGGTGCCAGATTTTGTTTGGGTAAGCGGAATTTAATGTTGTCGTTCTTTTTTATTCCGCTTACGTAAACGACAGGAACAAATGGAAAGTGCGCTTTCCAGAGTTAAATCGCTATTTACCAACGTTAATAATTCCCATCGAATCGTTAAAGAACACGTTACATATCGCTTTTAATTTAAGCGTATACAGGATGTTCTACGTTTTATTAACCAAAATTTCGGAGTGCCTACTGGCAAGCTAATTTCGGTTATTAAGATTAATGTGTACATTAGCCAGTATCACCTCCTAAATTCATGTGTAATTGGAGAAGTTTACCTTCATTGCATAGCTATCTTATATAAAGTAACTAATTTGGAAGGCTAAATGTGTTCCACAGGTAATTGCAACTCGAGGAGAATTTACGTCAAGGGAAACAGTTCACGTGAAATAATTAACAAATTAGTTCTTGCGTTAAATTATCTAAAACTAAATGAACATTGCATTAGCTTTAACTGATATACGTATATAACTACATACAAATGTGTAGGTACACAAACAGACATGAGAGCACTTTAATTTAATTCTTGCGTGTTTGTCCTCGAATCCCTTTAAAAAAATATCTGCTCGCGTTCAACTGTATTTCTCGTTTCTTAATTATTTAAAATTTTCTGTTAGCTCCTCGAGTCAAAAATAATTTCAAAAAGGACATCGCCGTGACTTGTTTATCACAAGATGAAAGGACACATTCATGAGCTAGTATATGAGCTCAATAAAAAATTTAATTTATTCTGGATGTTTTCGTCGTTCGGAAAATAGCGGGCGAATCTAAAACGCTCGCGAAATATATTTTTAATTTATATATCACGTCACCGGAATCGAGAAAGGTTTTATTAGTATATGGGTCAGAGTTATTTATTTAACCTGTTGCTCCTGTTCCAGTCACAGGACTAAAGTGGAATTGTCATGTCCTGAAATTTACTGCGGAAATGAGATAAATTGATGGTATTATTCAGAGCTAGTGCAGTGAAATAAAGTGGGTCTGCATTAAAACTGAACCTTTGGCTTAGTTTAATTTACTTTGACGTAACGGGCGAGTGCGTATCATTTTTTAAAATTTAATTTAAAACCTAGCCATTCACTGAAAGTTACAAACATTTCTTTTTTAATTTACGTTTCCACGAATTAATTAAACGTTCAACTATTGAATCCTGGAATAGCTGCAATAACAAATTAAAAATAATTGGCCCTTTCGAAAACGAAAGTTTATATAAAATTCAAAGAGTTGATCTGTAAGGATTTGTGAAAACTATCAAGTTAATAGAAATTTAATTCTTTTTTTTTAAAGTGCGATATTTCTTCTTACTGTGCGCACTGTGATTTCCAACTTTTTAAAAATATTTTATTCTAATTCGTCGGATTTAATTCCCCGACAAAATTTATTCGTTCGGGGTGACACAACAGCGATACCTTCGAATTTATGTCCTTTCCCTCTCGTTCTTAAACTTTCTGTCGTGCAGCATGATCGTGACTGATAAGCGTCGACAAATTTACGACCGCCTTTAAGCGACATGTAGCTTTGTTGTTTACTTAACAGCGGCCATTTCCGGTTAGTCTTGAATGTTTTATGTCGGTAGAGTATTGCAAAAATGTTAGTAACATACGAGATTATTTATCAAATTTTGTTTTTGTTTTTAATTGATGGTTTTATGTAATCACTTGAACACATAACATTTCAGTACAAGTTTCTATTTTTAAAAAATTTAAACCAAATGAGCATTAACTTATTCATATTTAATATAACAAAGGAATTCTTGGCATTTAAATTACGTTTCTCTGCATTCATTATTATAGGTGCACCTACCCAATATGAATAAATAAATAATTTAGATCAATAGAAAGTATAAATATCTTAAATCCAGAAATTATTATACGACAAGTGAATGCAGTAGTAACTCGCAGTTGAGGCTTCATTTGGTTCCCGAATTTCCTTATTAGAGTGAAAAGGTTCCGCTTTTATCTTAACAATAACTCATACATTAATAATAAAACAACATTAATTAAACATACTCATGAGAATTATTCATAAACCTCCCCAAATATTCTCATTAGGGCTGACCAAACATTTTATTTTACCAGCTCGTGGTTGCACAAAGAAAAACAACGGTACTTCTTTAGAATTTATATTTACAAATTGTTACGAAAATGAAGACAGCTACAATAAACAGAAAATGTTTATATTTGATTATGTAATAATGTTGTAGTAAAATATTACATATTCTTAAGCAAATCGTGTAACACAAATTGTGTTACACGACAAAATGTGAACATGTTATATAAATTGTTCAATTAAATTGTATTACATATAGCAGATTTTTCCAGTTATTTAGTAACAATTGACATACATATATATTGTAGTGTTAATTTCCTTTTTGAAAAAAATAATTATACAAGTACAGTAATTATACAAGTACACACGTTCAACAACAACTTTCGAAACAACTTGACGAAGTAGACGTTTCGACAGAACGACATGCATCTAAAATAAACAGACTATAACACAAATACAAAACAAAAAGGAACACTTACAAATGTAAACGCAGTAGTTATAGAAAACATAATAGCAGCTCAACGAATCAAATTAGCATCGCAGAGGGGAGTTTCAAGGTGGTCGACCAATTTGAGTGGGCGTTCAAGCACTGGAATTTTGTAACAGCAATGCAGCGGAGGTTTGGCTCATTCCTGAGGCCACTAACACCATTACACTATCCAATAGACGGTAGAAAGCCGCCCAAAAACAGGAAAAGGCTCATATATTTAGAAGACGGCCAAAGAATACGTCGTCGATGGGACGTCGTGCCGGACTTTTTGATTGTTTATCAAAAATTATGTGACGAACACTTATATGGAAGTGATAAAAAAGACAAAGTCTAGATAGTAAGAGAATAGGATATTATTATTATAGGTTAAATTTGTTTTGTTGGTGATACGTTGAGAATTATTTTACATAAGTAAAGTTAATAGGTTAGATAATTAGGAAATAATGTATTTTAGATACTTACCTGTTGTTTAGAGTTAAGTTTGTTCCATCTTTAGTTCAATTTTTAGTTTAATTTCAATGAAATATAGTCATATTTAAGGTAAAACGCTAATTGTCAAGCGTGACGTTTTCAGTACCAACTCAAATCTAGTTTGTAACTAGATCAGAACGCGAATGTTCCGGTAACCATGACAACGGGAAAATAAACAACGAAAAGCGCTATAAAAGGCGGCGCTCCGCGATTTGGAGCATTCCTGCTTCGATCTCCGTGAGTAGAATTCCTGCTTCGACCTCCGTGAGTAGAATTCCTGCTTCGACCTCCGTGAGTAGAATTCCTGCTTCGACCTCCGCAAGCAGAGCAGAAATTTTAATTAAAAGGTTCTTTAGTACGAGGTATTTTCATTAAGAAAGAAACATTTTTGGATCCTGAATACCTACATCCTTTCTCCTTAATCAACGACATGGGCGATGATTCCAGGTAACACATTTATGACAACACAAACAAAATCTTTTATTTGAATACCGGACAGCGGGAGAAGTGGCCAATTCCGAGCGACCCAAAGAGAAATCCTGAGAGAAAGATAAAAAGAAAGTAGACACGTACCCACAAACAACATACAAAAAAGAACTTGGCACCGCAACTTGGAGAAAACAACAAGACATTACAATTTTGACACCCCAACGTGGGGCACTTACATACCAAAATCATTACATTATTGGCACCCCAACGTGGGGAACCATTTTTGCCTTGACGACATTTTAGTGGAATCACATTTGCCATCTTCAGTCTTCTCTGCTGCTTGCTTGGTTCTACTTCTCGTTGTTATGCGAGTCGAACGTTACAACATACAACACCCGCGGAAACCTACGATCTCTATGGGAAGAAGAAGCTACAAGAAGCCAAGAAGATGGAGAAGCTACGCATAAAAAGGAGTAAACTACTTTGTAGTCTAACATTCCATTCTTCCACAAGAAGAGTAACCAAACAAGAAACATCCTCAGAAGAGCGAGTATGGGAAGCTATTCACGATACCAGAAGAGAATTGGACAAAATGAACACCGAAATGCTGAAACTACATCTTGAGTTGAGCAACACGTTGCACCCAATATTATGGATAATACTGGATCAACTTATGAAGTTCTGAGTAGAAACAGATTTGAAACTAACAAGAGAGTAGCAGAAGAAGAAGTTCCAGCGTCTACAAGCTGAACAGAGACCTAAGAAGATAGTGACACCGATAAAGCCGGAGAAAGTAGTCCACAATCTATGAAGATTGCCGCTGGATGAAGGAACTAAAAGTGTCTTAGCCAAAGGCTTCAACTACGCAGTGGCACCTTCTCGCATACCACTGGTACACATAATATGCAACGTAGAAGTATCAATCATCGAGCTACCAGAAAATACTACCGAAACCACACGACAAGATGTGTCGAGAATACTTCGGTCAGCAAGACTACCGAAGAAGAATTTGTCACAACAAAAAGGAAAACGAAGATATTATTGTCCTACCAGCAGACAAGGGAAACGCAACCATAGTAATGAACATCACAGTCTACAAAGAAAAAATAAGAGTGCTTTTAAAATATCCAGCACACAAACCTATCGCTAGGGATCCAACGACATATTTGGAGAAGACGACAAAAGCCAAAATCAAAGCTAACAGCATCAGCGAAGGACAACAACGCCAACTGATTCCAAGGGAGAAGTCGTCCAAGTGTCCAATGCTATATGGCTGCCGAGAAGGTGTTCCACTCAGACCAATCATCAGTTCCATCGGATCACCGTTGCAACAGTTCCTGGCTAAACTGAAAACGATTTATCAACAATTTACTTACATGGATTTTAAATTTTAGCTCGCTGTCAATCCACAAGCCAAGATTTTTAACAGACTGAGAAAACTGCAAAACTGTGTCATCCATTTGAATATGTAGCAAGTCAATTAAATTGGATTTCTTATCGTTACCAAAGATCATAACCAAAGATTTAGCAGCATTTATTTTAAGGCCATGGCGTCTAGAGAGATTAACTAAAAACTGTATATCTGAGTTTACATTAATATTTGCCTGAACAATATCTTTAGCTTGAAAATTATAATAAAGCTGACTGTCGTCGGCATAAGTATAACAAAGGCAGTTACTAAAAGATGACGTATATATTATATAGAGTAAAGAACCGCAAATGCTGCCCTGAGGTACACTTGAGGTTAAAATTCGAGCATCCGATTTAAAACCGTTAGAAAGAACGCATTGTGATCTTCCTAACAAGTCCTGCCTAAAGAAAGTAACTGCTCCATCACTCAAGCCAATGTAATGCAAAATGGATAGCAGAAGGTTGTGGTTGATCATGTCGAAGGCTTTAGAGTAATCAAGCAGGGATAAAATTATCCGAACTACGCAACAAATCATCGACAATGTCCAACGATGTAGTGTTACAACCTGATCTGAAACCTGACTGCGTGTTTGGTAATATATTGTGAAACTCGCAGCTGTTTATCAACAATTCTTTCAAGAACCTTAGATAAGACAGGGATTAGGCTTACTAGAGACGATACTTAAGTTTTACCTACAACATGGGAACCAGCCTAACAAAACCGAAATCATCAAGAGGAGGAGCCTGTCCATTAGCACGACCAATAATGAGAAGCCAGGCCAGAAAGCCATCTAGCGTCACGACACGTGACCTCAGCTCGGTATGTAAATCACCACCGGCACCGACAGAAGTCAATTCCATTCGCATAACAACGAGAAGCAGAATCAAGCAAGCAACAGAGACGATCTGAAGATATCAAATGTGATTCTGCCGAAACGTCGTCAAGACCATAACGGTTCTTTTGAAGACCCTACACTGAAGAAGACCCGGAAAAGCATTACAACATATATACACTATATACTAAATTTTTACGCAATTGTAGCACATTTTTATTAATGTTGTTCCTGCGAATTATACACTTTGTTAACAATCACTCAAATTGTATTACTGGTTCCATATGTTGTGTGAATATTTTGTAATTAATGGTGTAATTCTGTACACATCACAACTGTAGAAAATCACAACCTCGGAGCCGCTGATATCCAATTTTGTCGCTTGATCGGCAACTAAAGATGTGTGTTCGACCTTGTCTTGATATGTGCAGATCTTGTGAAGAAATTCACAGACTGAAATACGGCAGAATTCATTCTGATACTCGTCGACACGTTCCGACTTGGGTCGTTCAAAAACGACGTTCAAAAATAAGATAAATAAATACTTAATTTAGAAACATTCAAATAATTTCTGCACTGAATTCACGTTCAGACGGTTTATTTTTCACAAATTCATTCATTATAATTAAACAAACAACAGTCATGCACAGACAAATCTGTTTTTATTTATTCGCAGAGTCATGTACGCTACGTAATCGTCATCCGTATTAAACGGCCAATAATCACGTGATTACACCCCACTTCAATACTATTCAACAATTTGTGTAAGATGTTAACAATTCCAATGGTAATTTTTTCTAACGAGTTAATAATTTAATCATTCTCAAATTGTAGAAAACTTCTCATTGCGATTCTATTATAGTGTTACACAAAGTGTAGAATTTATACAACAAAATGTGAAAATAAAATCTTCACAGTCTGTTGTAATAAATTTTTACTTAGGTTGTAGAAGTTTATACAACAAAGGTTAAAACTTTATCTTCACACTTACGAACATTTATTATAATACAAAGGCCAAATTAGCATGAAACTTTTTTCTCCAAAATGGACCAATAATTTGGCTACAAAACATAATGTATATAATTTTTTTGTTAAACAATCAACAATTGTGTTAATAATATTGTGTGAAATCTCACTTTTTCATTTCTCTCTGTGTGCAGTACCTGCAGTCAAAGGTCATCCTAAGATTGATGTTCTATATTCACATGCGACTGGAGATATTAGAAAATAAAGCTGATCGACGAACGGAAAGTCCTCTATTCGAAAATGTATGGAAGGGATGCCGCGAAACAGTTAAACACTTTTCAAATGTCCGAAAAAGTGTGTGGGCCCTCTCTGGGGAAATTCAAATCCGCAAGCGTGGGTGTTGGCAAATGTTCTCTCTCTCAAGTTCTACCAGCAGTATAAATATCTTCTGTCGACTCGAGTTACCTTACAGATACCACATTGTAGGATAGATTAATTGAAAAGTACTAGTTCGAAGTTAGAAGCAAAAGTGGGGCATCGTTTTTAAGCAAGACGAAAAATCCCTTAAAGGAAAAGAATCCATTTATATTATTTCTTTAATTTAATAAATTTTAAAGGACAGACAACATTTTTTTCTCTTTTCTTTTATAGACGTGTGAATGCTAGAGGTATGTAATTCATTTTGCGCGGATAGACATAAAACTTACAACTGAAATAAAAGTGACGTAAATGCTGCTTGGTATTAGACGTTATTTGCTCGAGTGAGAATGAATTCCCGGGGGCGAGTGGAAAGAAAGTACATACAATATTTACCTTGGAAGGCAACGGGGAAGCCCAATGGTGACCTGTACATTTTAGTCATGACCTCAGGTGATGGAGAGTAACCACAAATTCGCTTGGACGTGATTTAGCGTTTTTCATTTTCTAAGCGCGCTTAAAAGCTGTGGTTTTATACATTTATCATAATACCAGTAAGCACAACATTTGCAATAGAAATAACTTGTACGAAAATCTATACATTTTATTTTAATTTTGAATTGCTGAGAATTTAAATTAATATTGGCTATTTGAAATTTATTCTTGAACTCTACATAAATTGACTTATCAATTATGTAAAGTAAAGAGAATCGAAAGAGATATTTTCATTTCACAATCTAATAATTACGTAATCCTACAAGAAACAACATAATTTAAAGAAAAAAATTCAAGGATTAAATAATAAATCGTATTTTTAGGGGGCCTTCTCTCATTAAACCTGACAGAAAATTTGTTTCTTTCGTCATGAAAATATTTCTGTACATAATAAATGGAATATTTACAATTTAAAATTATTTACACTAAATTTATAATTCATATTTTAATATACATAGTTGTGTTCTGAATTTTCAACTGAAATAACATAAATGTAACATGAATTAATTAAACAATAAAGAAAAACACGATGTAACCTATTTTATTAATTTAGCACCTTTGTACTTACAGATGAATAAATTAGTAGTTAATTCATTGGTTTCGTCTGTCATTTACATAATAAGCCTATTTTAGATGCCGCTATATTTTGACAGGTTCACATCAGCACTATTAATTAGTATATTGAGTGTGTATTTAGAGTGAATTTATTGTGCTTAATAATGATAGTAATCGCTTGTGAATACGAAACGATCACATTATTAAATGAGAGGAGTTTGTTAATAACGTAGGGGAATTATATTAAATGCAATAGAAATTCTAGTACATCATAAATTAAAATAAAATTAATAATTTACATTACAAATATCCAATGCATGGAAGTGCGACAAATGAGTAAATTCTAACTTGAATATTCCCGGATTTATGAGTATTAAAAGAAATCTTATATATATCTGCAATGGAATACTACAAAAAAAAGTATTGTTGATATATAAATAATGCACAGAATAAACAAAAAGCTATGAGGAATATGATAAATAAAGAAACTGGTAAAATAACAACAAAAATACCTATACAACAGTCCAACTCATGACGATTTCAATCAATTCATCACAACTGTAGCTACTTCAATTGCCTCAAAATTGCCCAAGACTACACTTCGTTTAGCACCCACTGTGGATAAAATAACAGAAACCGCTTATTTTTTGCCGACAACACCAATGAAAGGGTGAATCAGGATCTTCTGCATTGGGAAACAGTACCGCTAAAGCCGGAATTAATTCAAATTGGAGGAAGTTCAAATACTGTTCACCACCCAGAGTTCCAACAAAAAAAAACGGTTTGATTACTCTTTATCCCAGTCCACACGTTAACCTTTTGGGGATATTGTACGTTCGTCTCCACCATCCAATGCGTATTTTCAATCGCCTAATAACAACAATTTTGCTTATTGACGGTACCATTTAAGCAAAATGTTATCTCATCAGAAAAGAGAATATTTCTAATGAAAGCAGATTTGCTTTAGAGAGTTTCTTCATTGTCTCGCAAAATTGCTCTCGGATCAAAATCATCAACTATCAGCTCTTGCATCAAGTGCACTTTGTAGGGATGAAATTTTTGCTTATGAAAAAATTTGTAAACTGCATTTCTGACATATTAAGATATGAAGCGACTTCCACGAGAGTTGAAAGTGATTTTTCCTGCACCATTAATATGGCAACCAATTGTTTGTCTTCAACTAATGCTGATAGACGTCCGGCTTTAAGTTTATCCCGTACATATCCAAGATCGCGATATTTGTATTCAATTCAACTTACTGTGGATTGCAATAGTTTTACGATGTGTTTATAAAAACCGCAGGCTCACGTGTATTTCACGAACAAAAGAACGATGTGCTCTTGTGCTAGGTCGGTAGACCATTGAAATTTAATAGATTACATCCTTAGTGTCAAGAGTAAAAAAAATAGATTCTTAATGATAGTAGTCTTTGAATCCAAATATTTAGAACTTGTTCAAGTTTTGTCTTTCCTAGTTTTATTTGGTATGGCTTACTGTCATCGTCTTCATCTTCTATTTGTTTATTTTCATATTTATTTATTCTCTACTGAACCATCGAGTTCTTTAATAATTCTTGAATGACTCGTATTCGATATTGTCATGTTTATAAAACGGAATTTACTGCATGTAAATACACAATCGATGAGTTACAAAATTTAACTAGAATTCATATCAGTCCTCTTAAATCTCGTTATTTTCAAGTGAAAGGTAAAGAGTCGAGAAGGCATTTTTAATATTCACTCACAATTTCTGACGTTTCCTAAATTGAAAAATCTCCATGAAATTTCAACAGGACCGCATTCGCGAATAATAGAATGTCATCGAGCTCGCGCTAATGCTAAAATGTTAACGCTCGATTAGCATAATGTAGATTGCAAGCTGCATAATCTCCTTTTATGTTCTTGGTTTTTCTCGATTCATAGTAATATTTCTGACGCTAATGTCGCTCCACAGGAAAGGGGAATAAATCGACTTTCGTTTCCTGAATTTTATGGTCTGGCGAAATGAAACTGCCACAACCCACCACTCTTCATTACTGAGAGTTAATTGTTTAGAAATTACTAAATTGTTTTTTCTTAACATTCACGCTTTGTATTATAACTACTGTTGTAAGTTTCATGTATGCAAACACTAATATGTAGTTCGAGGATTTTCTTTTTGTAAACACCGTCGACGGGTGAAGTCAATTAGGTACGCATTTAGCGTATTGGACGTAACTAATTGATGCCAATGAACGTCAATACGATGAATACATCATCGTCAAGTGTCATATTCAGTACAGTTAATAAATTAACACACGCCGAGAGGGCTGTGCTGATTTGCAAATGGAAGCGAATTTGCCGATTCAGTTAATTCCGGGGCCCGAGGTCAACACGCCAATGGATGCTTCATTAATTTCAATCAATCCTGATACCGGAAAAGAATCCCGCTAAAAAAATGGACGGCCCCAATAATGTGTTGTATACAATTCCGACGTGATTTTATTGAATAAAGGTCGGACAAACCAACTTGGAAACGAAGCAGAATGAAAAACGTTAACAAAAATGGGGCTGTATTGAATAATTACATTGCCCAATATAAATTTTGTGTTTAGTTAATTTCTTTCTATTCTTTGAGGATAGTAAATACTCAATTGTAACATACCTTTATTGATTAGCGTATGCGAATTATACACTCTGTGTTAACAATCACTGAAGTTGTGTTACTGGTTTCATATATTTTGCGAAAATTTTACAATTAATGCTGTAATTCTGTACATATATCTAAGGTAGAAGATCACAGCCGAGTGCACAGAGTCGCTGATAACGAATTTTGACTCTTAATTGGACAAGTAAAGATGTGGGCTCGACTTGATATGTGCAGAAATTGTGAAATTATGTGAAGAAATTCACAGGCTGAAATACGGCAGAATTCATTCTGACACTTGCTGAACAAGTTCCGGCTTAGGTCATCTATAAACGTTCAAAAATAAGATAAAGGAATATTTAATTTAGAAACATTCGTATTTACCTTCGTATATTTTACGATTTTGATAATTTGGGGAATGCTCATAAAAAGTTGTGTAATGTGAAGGTACCCTTAGTATTTTAGATTATTTCGTGTGGAATAAGAATGATGTTTTTCTCAAAGTGGTTGAGACGAAATTTTACATGAATGCTACAGTTTAAAACATAAATGGAGGTTAAAGTGAGAATGTTTTGCGTTCTGAATGTGCCTCTACAGGAATGTCGTTTTTTAAGTTGAAAATTAAACGTATAATTCTTTTTTGTAGAGTAAAGATTCTAACTATGTTGAGTGCGCTGCCACAGATGATAATATTATACGATAGGGCGAATAATATGTCTGGAGAAGTATTTCTTTATCTACTTCATAGGGTAATTGTAGTAGGGCATAGTAAGATTTACTTAAATTTTTGCAGACGGTATCTAAATGAATATTCCATTTTAGTTCTGGATCTAGAGTTAAACCCAGAAATTTAACTGAAAGTTCTCTGTTTGATACAGAGATACTTCTACCAAATTGCTTACATTTAGTTTTCAAGATGTTTTCCCTACACCAGGTTACGACGGATGAAACACAGCCCTGTGTTCCTCAGGGCTCAAAGCGGAGACGGCTACGGAGGTATCGTCGGCGTCAATCACTGTGTGGCCATGTATAATATACTTAGGAAGATCATTAATAAATAAGATGAAGATGAGCGGCCCCAGCACCGAACCCTGAGGAACACCAACGTTCGTATGATATTTTTCTGATTTATCGTTCTTGTAAGTAACGGTTATAGATCGATCTGATAAGAAAGACATTATCCATGATAGGATATTAGACCGAAGTCCCTAATTATATAACTTCAGCTTGAAATTTCAGATTCACACTGTCAAAATCGTGACAGGTCGAAGAAAACACCGGCACATAAGTTTCCCTTGTCACGTTCAGAGATGATGAAGTTCACAAAATTCACTGTGGCTGTTTGCGTCGATCGACCTGATCTAAATCCATGTTGCGCATCACTAAGAAGATCAAAGCGGTTGAGATAGTTGAAAATCTTTTTATATATAAGACTTGTTCGAAAATCTTTGAGAAGACACTGATGGGTCTGTAGTTCTTGATCTTTTCCTGAACTCCCGCTTTGTGAATGGGAAAGACCACAGCAGACTTCAGAGTACTCAGTAATAGATTGATTCAGCAAATCAGCAAGGTGATGTGAAATGGAACTGACAATTGTTTTTATAAACTTCATCGTTAGGCCGCCACTGTCTGGAGTGTTTGTATTGTTCAACTCGGAGACTGCTAATTTTATATCTTCGTGACACACAGGTGTGAAAAACATAGAGTCTTCATCTGAAGGTTCATTTGAGGGTGTAGAAGCAACAATGGAAAAGTGTTTCCCGAACTCTTCGCAGATATCCTTTGAGTTAGTTACATTAACACCATTGGATACAGGAGTAATTTTCTACTTTACTTTTTTACGTCCTAATTTATAGTTCACTATTTTCCAAATTTCAGATGATTTGTACTTGGCAGTGACCATTTTTTGACTGTTGTGGTTTCTCTTAGCAATGCTGATCATTTTTCTGTAATTTCTTTTTTCAATGTTATATCTATGATGTACACTTGGAGCACAAAGTAACGAAAGTCTGGAAAGGGTAAACGGCTACCCGACTTCGCCCGACCGAGATATAAACGCCGTAGCTCCGCCTATTCAAAATTCTTGGAAATACCTATCTACCCTCAACTGCAGGCATAGCTAATATTGCGATACATAATTATTAAATGTAATTGGCCGACATCAATGAATTTCTTATTAGCAAGAAGTATTATGCATCCTAAATATTATTAATGAAAATATTTATATTATTCATAATTAATCTTTAGGAAATTATTTTGTGTTCTTTCAAAAAACGAAATAAAGGTATAATAAAAGAGTTCATAGTTCGTTTTGTTATTTGCAGTTAAGATTACAAATTCGTCAGATTACTCAGATTACATTAAATCTATGACATTTAAATAAACATATTACATTAAATACCTATTTGGTAAATAACATTTTTGGTAAAAATATATACATATTTAACAAACAAGGCAGTACGAAATATAATAGTTATTGTGGAACAAAATTATTAATCTAACTGATGCAGAAAGAAAAGACTTTTAATAAACAAATATTGTAATTACAAATTAAAACAGAAAACAAGAATCCAATTATATTGAAGGCGTTCCGGTGTCCATCGTCTATTGTTGGTTTTCGGTTGACCGCGTGATGGATCAACGATTACACAACGACGTGGTCAACCAAAAACCTAAAATATACGAAACTAAAAGCTGAAATAAATGATTAGTTGCTGAAAAAGAAAAAAATTATTAAAAACTCTTAGAATAAAATTCAAACAGAAAATAAAAATGCTAAAAGAAAAAGTAATTAATTTCTGAAAAATAAATGATTAGTTGCTGGAAAAGAAAAAATTTGACAGCCTATAGTTCAGCCTATAGTTCAGAACTTTCCTGTCGTATGTCTTGAGTTATACAACAAAGTCTCTTCACTCTTACGAGAATTTATTGCAACACAAAGGTCAAATTAGCATGGAAATTTTTACTCCAAAATGGAGCAATAATTTTGCTACAAACAAATGTAAAAGTTTTTAAGGTAGAGGTGGAAATATATTGGAATTTTTTTTTTATGTTCAACAAATGTGCTAATAATTTCTTTTTTCCTGTAGTTGACAGAAAAGTGACAAATTGTTTAATCAAAAATCGTAAAGAAAAGTGCGACTTTTCTCGTTAGCAACACTTTTCTTCACGATTTCAGTTAGCAACGCTTTTTCTCATTCATTTTATTTATTAGCGTAGTTTGTAAATGAACAATTTGTTAAATTATTAAATATTACACCAGAAGATGAGGAAAGTGACCACAACGCAAATTAGAATTAGTTGATGTTGACATTTCAGAGGTCGAAGATTGCTTTACAGTCAAATTACAAAAAAATGTCATTGAAATTTTTACTTTATTTTCGGTACTATCTTCGACGTAGGCTTCTGCAACAGCACTACTACGCCAGCCGCCGTGTCTCTTCAAACCTTGGATGTCACCTCCACTGTCGGCCAAAAAGGTCGCTGATGTCCTTCGGAAACAATGACCTGTGAAGCTGTTCGGCTCCGGTAGCCCTAGGCATGCAGCAATTTTCTTTGGTAAATTGTAGAAGGTGTTTTTACCAATTGATTGTTTTGTGCACTTGCCCTGTCTATAAAATATAAATAGTCTGCGATGGTCCACGTTTTCGGGTCTCAAAATCAAATACTTTTTGTAAAGCTCAATTCGGTTTACTCCATTTTCCGATGTAACTGTAAAGACTCGTTTTTTCTTCGTTTTCGTGTCGTGTAATGTTATGACCAAAATATGGCCGCAATCTTCTACATCATCCACTTTTAGTAAACGTAATTCTTGCGCCCGACGTGCTCCATGCAAAGCAATTACCAACCCAACCAATAAGCAGAAAATTGTCATCAAAAGCTTTTTCTAAAAAGTCCTTATGAAGTCCTTCACATTATCCACCGTCACATAACCGTCATTTTGACGTTTCAGATAAGTCAGCAATTTTTTATATGCAGAAATATCCACATTTTCATTTATTTGTAAAGTACTTCTCAGCATCGAGTACACTGACCATAGTGTTAAACCTTTAAGAGTTTTCACCTAAGATTATTTAAAAATCAGTGCATATAAATCTTATAAATAAAACAAACCTTTTCAAAAAAGTACGCACTTAGAATATCTTCATTTGCCCCTTGCACTATTTTTTTCATTTCTCCAGCACAGAAATGTTGGTAAGTTTTCTCGTACTTTGCTTTGGATTTTATAGGCAATAAACTTGACTCTGCTTCTGATACCAATTGTAAAATTATTGTGCTTTAGTTTTACTTTTAAGTTCAATTCATTCTCTTCTACTTCTAAGTTCTTTCCAATTTCTGACTGTAATAGCAACTTCGTAAAATATGTGGAAGTTTTGTACAACAAATGCTCATTGATGGAATAAACATTGAAGGTCAAGGCAACTACAAATGCGTATTTTAAATTTCACGTTTGATTTAATAAAAAAAATAATGTAAAATCTCTTTCCTTCTAAGTTACATGTTGCGTGATTGTATCTTTCGTGCTTATTCACACTTACACTTTCGTTAGCTTTCATTAGCATTATTACACATACGATATTAATCTCTTCAGCTTTGGATAACTCGGTTAGAGCATAAAGGGTTAAATCTGCTTACTCGTTAATGGTGACATTATATAAAAGTGCCTTGGGTTGCTTCAATACATAAAGAAAACGAACTTAAAGTTTCAAAACGTATTAATACCCTGTATATTATGCTACCTTTAAAGCATGTAATTCAAGTATATTTCATAACTTGAAAAATAATGTTTTAAATAAAAGTTAATGAATTAGTATTGCGTTGTTTACATCATATTTGTTGCCTGTCAAGATCATTTGAAGGACAATCTAAGTTCTTTCTCTTTAAGTTAGGTTTAAGGTTGTTAAAGTAGCTAATGTGTCACTGCTAGCGTTGTATAAAGAAAAGAAGGAGAGACCAAGGTCGTAATCTTTGTCTTTGTCTTAAGGAAAATCTACATTTGTTGTATTTTATTTTTGTTACTAGATATGTAATTGTATATTTTGAGAATATACTGAATTGGTATTATTTAGAATTAATAATAATAATAATAAAGTTAAAAATAAAGAAATAGTAAAAAGCGTTTCCGGATGCTGTTAATTTTAATTCCGAGAGGCCGAGAATGCAATTTGATGAAGAACTAACGAGAATGTAATAAAATCGTTTTAATACACGCTCTTCATCACGGAGGCGCATTAAATTGAAAAACCCAGGAGATTTTATTCCGTATAATTCAAGAAGGACCGCATTAATTAGAAGTGGAGTGTCATCGAGCTCGGCGCTGAAGCCTGAAATGTTAACGCTCGATTAGCGAAATGTAGTTTCCAAGATGCATAATCTCTTTTAATATTCCTGGTTTTCCCCGATTCGCGTAATCATATTTCTGTCGTCAAAGCGCGAAAAAGTATTACGGGAAACGTAAAGAGCCGAGATTTTTAAGGAAACAGTTTTTTTTCTTTAAATTAGAAAGAACGTTTTATTTCTTCTCAAGTTACCTCGTAATGTAATTTGCTTAGTTGAATGAAATTCAGATATTAAATAATAAAACCGAGTTTGAATTAGTTTCAGGGGTGTAATAAAATATCGGGCGTTTATCCAGTTCATGTTAATTAATATTTTAGCTGGAGCAGTTAGGATGTTATTTATGGATGTCGAAGGGGTTAATTAAATCCCATCTCTGCCAATACGTTTTAACTCTGCATTCCTGATTTTCATCAATCATCCTGTATATTAATTATAAATAATATTTTATTATTTTACTTTAAATATTTAAAACTCATTTATTGCGAACATACTGGGTGTTATAACACTACTGTCATTTATTAATACTATTCATTCCTTAGCATAAAATGGATTCATTCTGCAAATCTCAAAAATCTAGCTAAAAATTGAAAAACTGACCTCAAACATCAAAAAATTCCACTGTTTTAAAACCTCTGATTCATTTATTTTTGGGTGTTTTCAACTCAATTTATCTTCGGATCGTTCATAGAATAATAAAATTCGAGGGCATTAACTCAACTAATCGGCTGGATAGATGCAATAAAGGCCAAGGTTGGCAATGTGTAACCGTTGAAAAAATACGAAATGAATGGATTTTATTGTTATTATTTCTTAAATGATTAAAACGCATACAACCTTCTAGTATTACAAAAAATGTTCGAAATGTTGCCCACCATTTATGAAATATAATTCTGCTCGATGTAGCCAGTTTTCAATTATTCGGGGAAAATTATTCCGTAATTCCGTAGCACAGTCATGAATTCGCGGACGTAATCCTCAAGAGTATTTATTTCTGTTGCATAAACACGCTGCTTTAGGCACCCCCATAAAAAAATCTAAAGGATATAATCAGGACTACGAGGAGGCCATGGTGTAGCACTTCCGCGACCTATCCAACGATCCGGAAACACAGTGTGTAAATGTTCACGTACGGCTGTAATGAAGTGGAGCATCATCCAAAAGTAACCACATGTTTTGCCGGATGTCTAACGCTTCATCTTCTAAAATTTCTGGAAGAACATTCTACAAAAATTGAAGATGATCTGTCCAATATAAACGAGCTGGTAATTCGTACGGTCCAATGAGCATGTTATTAACAATTCCTGCCCATAAATTTATGGAAAACCGTTGTTGGAAATTAGTACGTCGAGTAACGTGTGGATTTTCCATTGCCCACACATGTGTATTTCGGAAATTTAATATGCCGTTCTGCGTAAAGGTAGCCTCATCAGTGCATACATTCGTTGGAAAAGCTGGATTTTCTTGATGGCGTTGCAACAACCAATTACAAAATGTCTGTCGAAGGGGATAATCCGTTACAATCATTGCCTCCACTCTCTGCACATGGTAAGGGTCCAACTTTTTTTTATAGAGGTTTAGAGAATCTTCAAAAGACGCCTCCGAGTATATCAACCCCAGGGGCGTGTTGGATTCACCCCTGCAGAAAGGCAGGGGCACGCCTACTAACTAAACTCCTTTCCTCTCTCTCCCCTCTACGCAGAGGGTATGACCTTCCGGCATCTCCTTCCTCTGCGCCTGTAGCCTCCTCTGGGTCCTTCTTTCTTCTTCTTTTCCTCTTCTTATCTTCTTCCTGTCCTCTTCCTTTCCTCTTCTTATCCTCTTCCTGTCCTCTTCCTTTCCTCTTCCTTTCCTCTTCTTCCTATCCTCTTCTCATCCGCTTCCTTCCTCTTCTCCCTCTCTTCGTTCCTCTTCTTCTACCTCTCTCCTTTTCTGTCTCCCTTATCCTCTCCGTCTTCCCCTTCTCATCTCTCTTTCCTCTGTTTTAGTGCCTCACCTCATCTTCGCCTTACGCATCATTATCGTTCGGAGCATTTGGGTCTCCCCGTCCCAACTCTGCTCATTCCGAATCAATATTTCCGCGACGTTTTCCATTGTTACTTCCTCACCTATTATGGCCTCTGTTCCCTTCGCACCTCCTCCCATTCTGGGCATATAAATATGGTACGCTCTGGGCCGTCCACCTCCTCCTCACAGTATTGACATTTGGCTGTCTCCGCTTTCTTAATTTCCCTGAGGTACTTCCAAAACTACCGTGGCCGGTAAGCGCCTGCGTCACATGATAGTCCACCTCCACGCTCCCTCTGGAGCACTAGGCTTCCACGTTTTTAATGAAGACCTTAGCCCATTCTTCATAATGGTTCCAGATGTTCTGCCATTTTTCGTAAAGTTCCTTCCTGGCTAAGATCTTCGTCCATGTATATTTTTTTCCTTTCCTGTATTTGGAGCCTTATGGAAGTGATGACTAATATCGCCTGCGTGGCCACTGTTCTGTATGCAGATGTCACCCTTATTGTCGCGAGCCTGTTTAGCCTTTCCAGCATAATTTCGTACTGTTTATATTTGACCGCATTATTCCATATCGGGGCGACGTATAATATTATCGACGCAATCACTGCCGCCGGTAGCTTTCCTTTTTTGGGATTCGGTCCCCCACGTTCGGCATAAGTCTAGTCAAGGCCGTGTACGCTTTCTGTGCTTTCACGCAGGTCTCTCTGACGTAGGCTTTCTTCTGAAAGTCACGGTCAAGATGTACCCCTAAGTATTAAATATTTGGGGCGGTTGTTACATCGGTTCCGCTGACGTTTAGAGTCATTCTGCTCAAATTTCGCTTCCCCGCCAGAATGACCGCTTCCGTCTTCTCCCCCGCAAGTTCCAGGCCGATCCCTTCCAGCACATTTTTTATCTTGATTATTGCGTACAGGACCATAGTCGCCGTCCTTGCGCTGACCACAACTGCGAGGTCGTCCGCATATGCTATTAGGGTGGAACCCACCCCCACTTCCGTCTCCAAGACCTGGTTGTAAAGTATATTCCACAGGGTCGGTCCCAGAACAGATCCTTGAGGAACCCCACACGTCATTTCCCGACGTACTCCGTTCGCCGTTACGATTGCTCTATCCGTCAGGTACGAGTTTATTATCCTCCTCAGGGATTCATTATATTTCAGCAGGGCTTTCATCACCTCGTACCATGCAGCGGTGTTAAATGCATTTCTGATGTCTAGAGCAATCAGGACGCAATAGTGTCGGTTTTTATGGGCCATGTCCCGAACCCTGTCCACGATGTTCTGGTAAGGGTCCAACTGTGCTTCTTGTAATGTACGCCACTCAACGCGATTTGATACAGACAAATGACGTGCGATTCCCGGGTTCTTGCGGAAGAATTTTCAATCACCATGTCGAGGATTGCTCATTCTGTATCTAATACGCGGATAGGTCATTGTCCACCTCCGTTTTGCCCACGACGAGGTTTCAAATTTCCAGTAGACCGTCCCCGTTGCACTACTGCCACAAATGCTCTGGAGGTCGGCACTATCCTACCAGGAAATTTTTCAGCATACAAACGAGTTGCGGCAGCAGCGTTTTGTTTGGCTTCACCGTAGCAAAGCACCAATTTTTATATAAATTTCTTTATATAAATGACAAAAAATAATAAATATTATTTCGCAAAAACAAATTAAAAGTTCTTCAGGTAAAACTTGCACACTGCACGGTACCGAGAATGAGAAACAATGCGCGACACTTACGTACCCGAATTGCGAACTGAAAGCTGCCGGTTTAAGTGCTCCAATCAGACCTACCCTAACAACATATCAAAATTTATGAGTTTATGACGGGATTTGTAATAACCGATTCGCATAGCTGTGCATTCCCTTCCATATCAGTGACACCCGAACAATTTTTGTATGAACAAATATTCATCATTATGCCGTTATTTTTAATAGTGCACCCTTGATTATTTAATTTTTTTTCTTGTTTTCATGAATACTATTTGTGGTTTCAATAAATGACAGTAGTCCTGTGACACGCTGTATAATCTTAAAAAAATTAAATTGTAAGTCATTGTGAACGCCATACAAAGAACCACTCATTTACAAAATTATATTTTACATGAAATTTTTATTATGTATGTATTCAACTCTATGCTACATTGTATTCGTATAATACCAGCGGCATTCTCTCCCTGGATTTCAAATTAATTCAGGGGTTTAAATCTAGTTAGGGGTAAGTACGGAACGTAATTGACGAAAGTAATTCACTTTTGATGCATCAACAAGTAACCTGCTCTACACAATTCGATTACACCCGGAATGCAGAATCATACTTTATGTGATCCTCGTTTAAGTGAATCTTTTTCAAGTGTGTGAGAGAAGTATTTCTTGTTCATACTGAAAAGCAGCTCTTGTGTTACAGCTTCTTTTTGTAAATTGTTCGCCTTTCTTAATTCCCACGAGACATCATCCAATGTTATCTGATTTCCGAATGACTGATCCATCTTTCATCTCTTAAAATATACAAAAAAAAAAGACTTTCCTTGTCTCTTTCCTTTCTCTACTGCTAAAAGGAGTATTTCTTATTTCCTTTTCTTTTGAGGATTCTTCCACTGAAGACTTGCATTTAACTTAATAAGGCTTCAGCTCTTAACGACATAATGTACTTCTATTATTAATATCAGTGTTTATTTTGGGTAAACAAACTTTTTTCCTGAGCAAGTGAGTTCTTGTTATGTATTATGCACCTGTATAGAGCATTCGAGTGCGAGTGTTTCCTCATGGATTTGTAACAATGTAATATATATATTATTTAGTAGAAATGGGCTCGAATAGCTTTATCGTTGCTTTCGCATGCTGGTCACGACCTGCTGTGAGAAAGGTTACCTTTGAATTTGATTTGACATAATTTACTACTTTCGGTGTAATCAATTCTATTGTGTTCCGTCCATAAAGAAACATGCAAGCTAACTATAGTTCTGACCGGAGCAAATTACTGCAGAATCAATAATCCAGAATTTCAATATCGCATTAGCAACGCACACTACATTCAATTAGCTTGACTATTTAGCCTATTTATTTATATCAAAAGAAAATGTTAATCGAAAGCGATGTCAATTTGGTAATTTCAATTCGCTAGATTCTATAATAAAGTAAATAATTGACGTGAAATTATTTTATAAAATCATCCGTCGCAACCTTCTGTCCTTTAGAGGCACTTTATTTTATTTAACTGAATATATTATCCGATCTTGTACGCTTGAAATCCGACGGTAATTCGTTCGTACATTTGACGTTTTATTTAATATTTAGCTTCCAGCTGAAAGATGATTTTGATTTACGTACGAAGCTACGAGTTTTATATTTATTTGAAGCAATAAATCTGAAACGTAATAACGTATTACGGGGGGAAAAAACTGCTGAAGCGAAACAAATTTACTTTATTACGAGAAATGCACGTGTGTCCAAAAATCATTTTAAAAATGTCAAATTATTATTATTATTATTATTAAAAACGTTGTATTATTATCTTGTCACTGCACCGACAAGACACCACAAACAAAGGGATATTTGCCGTATGCAAATTTCTTGCCTGCAACTTAATATATTTTAGGGCATTTTGATTAAATGAATTTGGTCATTACTCGAGGGACCGAATCAGGTGCCACGCAACATGGAAGGGAAATCAACTCAAATTGATTCGATCCAACGGGACTGCGGTACATAACGTATGCATCAATTTAAATTAGAAAAAAATCCCCACAGAAAACATAATTCCCTCACGTAATTAATGTTTTAAACAAAGTAGACTTACTGGACAGAAGCGAGGCTCGAAGTATTCGAATAATATCCTCGATTTACATTTTTCCAGTTCCGCATGTGGATCATTTTAAAATCTACCATTGCCTTGAAGTATTGCGAAATTTTTATCAGAGAATCAATTAACGAGGGCTTGCAATGTCATAAACTTCCTGACGGAAGAAATTTTGTTCCATTTAAAAGGAGCGCTAAGGGTGATTCGTGGCTTAAACCTCAAACCAGAAACGTATAAACAAAAGAATTGTGACTTCAGTATTTTATGGTTTGATTAAAATTTTGAAAAGAGAGTGAGTAGAAGAACTGGAAAAAAGTGAATTAAGACATAGAATATGGGTATAATAATAGAACTTCTCTCTCACTATCTTCTTGACTGCTAGAGGAACGTAGCACCTTGACGAGGCGTTGTAAAATTGCTAAGTCTCGAAAGAAAAGGATAAATTATCCCCTTTCTCTTTATAATTTTTTTAACTACCCGTCCCTCACAGCTTATTGAGTAGATACCGAGGGGGTCTAATATAAATGGAGATACCTTTAAAAACTGCTCTGGAGGAAAAGCGACCACATTGTGATTCGCAAAAAAACTTACACCTTCAGACAATTGACAAGTTCATAAAGCAAATAAACTCTTATTGGTCTAATTGTGAACTGATTTCATTTCGACCTCCGTCTGTGTATTGAGAAAAACTCATTGATTGGCTCCTAAAATGATGTCGTTTTAAGCTAATCTGTTTAGACCTCGGTTCGAGTAGTGCTTAACAGCTTCCGATACAACTAATTACAAAACTGCATCGTTATTGACCTGGTAACGGATTGATTTCGTTTCGACCTCGGTCTGTGTATTGAGAAAAATTCGTTCATTGGCTCTGAAAATTATCTGGCTTTAAACTGACCTGTTTAGACCTCGGTTCGAGTAGTTCTTAAACGCTTTCCGGTCCAATTAAAAACAAAAGTGGACTTTTATTGTTATTATGGCGATTTCGTTTCGACCTCAGTCCGTGTATTAAGGAAACACGCCTTATTTTAACAAGGTCAAAAAGAAAATGTTAATAAGAGAGAAAAACGTAATATGTATTTATTAGTTAAATAAACAAATATAAGTGCAATGACACAAAATCTCTGCTTAAAAGATTTTGACAATTTTTTTAAAAATATAACGAAACGTCTATTAAAATGTCTGAGCTAAAAAAAGGAACATAATATTTGCAATTGGCGTAGTATTTTCCTCGTTAAAAATTTGCAAAATAAATTTATAATCGCTATTATCACCGACAATAACAAATGTGTTTCATAATATTTGCATAAATTTGATTTAGAACCGAAATTGCACCAATATACAGAATTCCTCTTTTTATACCTCGCTTATTCCATTGTTTTCCTGTAAACAATTAGTGACTATAAATTTTGTATCAAGCATTTCTTTTCAAATTCACAAATAAACAACCATCGTTGAGTTCATAAGGCGAACAAAGCCAATGACTGTGGGTTCACAAAGTTAAAATCCTGATCTAGCCTCAACAGGCTTCTTTTATTCAGTATCTTAGAAAAACATCTCATGGAAAACAGTTTTGATTCTGATGAAGCACTTAAAGAAGTTATTGAAGAAAATTGGACAATTATAATTGAAAATAAGAAGGAATAAGTGTATAAGTGTTGAATGAAGTTAGAAAAATAAAGGGTTGTTAATTGTTACCTGTCTTTTTTTCGTGGCTAGATAGATAACATAAAAATACAACCTACTTTCTGAGCCACTCATAAATAAATATTTCAAATGGATTCAAGATCTCAACCTTAGCAAGCAAACCCTTCACCCAAAAATTTCTCTCACACATCCTCTCATCTCTCATCCCTTAGAGCGCCTGCGTTCAGAATAAAACTTTAATATGCTCCCGGCTATACATAAAGTTATAATCCACATAATGCATATTATTTCCGCGATGTTTTACCGTTAATCCCCCCAATAATTTAACTTTGCACGTAAACACATTTTGGTAGGGTCGTAATTTATTTCCTGACAGCTTGGTTTAACGTTTGCGGTTAACATATTTTCCCACAATGCATTGTGATTTATTCGCAAACTGTTAGGGCCCGTGCATATGTTGCAAATCATAATTAATAACGCAGTAAAGTTACCGGAAACAGAGCACCACTTTATAAGCGCAAGGTTTACGATCGGGCTTCATTAACGTATTACACCGGATATGCCTACCCTTCTAATAAAACTTACGTCATCCCTAAGCGTAACTAATAGACACCTAAATACCAATTTCGTTGATGTTCCTAATCCTAACCTTTCCCTTGAATTTTATTCTTCTAAACCTGAATAATAATGTGGTTTTGTCTTTTAATGTACAACTTTTTTGGGAGACATTACTTTTAATTTTGAGTGTACCCATTTCATTAATTTCATTTTGCACAAACAAAATCCTGCGGTATTGTACAGGGAGAAAGAAATAAAATAGTGATCAAAATAAAAACGTGGAGTAAACAACGTGAAATAAACAGATTATGCCAGAGTATAATTTAATAACATCGTAATTTAAGCCGCAAACTGAAAATATTGCTGTGATGTTTACGTTAGGGTGAATAAAAATGAAAACGTTTCAAAACAACATATCAACATTTTAATTGTAAGTAAAAAAAAGACGTTATTCATGAGGAGAAAGGTCCAAAGATATTTTAATTGGTAAAAGTAAAATCAAAATAGCGGTAATGAGAACGATGGTGTGGAAACAGACGATGACATCCAATGGATGGACGAGATTTTGCTGCAGGCGGCTTGGATAGAATGTAGAAGTACCACAAGAGGCCAAATTTACCATTGACTGCAAGATATTGCGTGTTAAAAGAAGTTCTATTATTATGCATGAGTAGAAAGGTCCAAAGTCATTTTAATTAGTAAAATCAAAATGAACAGTACCAAGGACGATCGATAGAAATAAGTTATCCAGTAGGTAGACGAGATCTTGCTGCAGGCGGCTTGGACAGAATTCTGCGAGATAATGCAGAAATACTACAAGAGAACAAATGTACCATTGACTGCAAGACACTGGCCGATCCAGGAAAAGAAGTCCGGTAGGAAGAGAAGGGTGATATACACTGCTCAACATTTGAAGTGGTACACTTATATAACATCCGTTAAAAGTAAACAATCCATCTTAGGCGTTTAGCATGACTTCCTACATGATCAGGGCTGTGTTTTCGGAATGCAAACAAATGCCTATCGAATGATATTTGCGATTCAATTGTTATTTGTTGTTATTATTTGTCATAAGTGCAGTTACTGAGCTCGCGGACGCTTATACTTTTATCAAGTTTTAAGAGAATTTTTGCGAATTTCTCGAGTAAGTTTTAATTCAGAGTGGTTGACTGCGTTTTTGAGATGCCATTAAGTCGTTTAATTATTGAAGAGATGAGCCAGGCTATGACTGATGCATCACTAAGAACTGTTGCCGCCCATTTCAATGTGAGGCACAATGTGATCAGAAGAGTTCGAATGGTTTTAATTGTAAGCAGCCGAAAATTTTCGTTCTAAATGCAATCAAATTAAATTACTTGTTGTTCGAATTGAACAAAGCAATTTTCAACTTATTCTTAACGTAAACAAGTTTCCGGGCGAGTTAATCTAAACATCCTCTTAAGAACCATTTAGATATCGCTAAAATAAATAAATCTTTGGTCAGCAAAATCTCGCGCTTGAAAACGGAGTTGACGCCCACGCAGAGAAAAATAAGAACGGTCGAAATTGGACCAAATTGCACCTTGATGTAGGCAATTTAAGATACCTCTCGGGAGGGGCTTATTTACATAAATGATCCCGCGGAAAAAAGGGATTTCGAAAATTAATTAATGTTCGTTTAACTTTCGAAAAGATAGGTCGTTTTTTCCCCCTCGTAGTTGACGAACATTCAACTCAGTTTAAAATTAATTATCATATTAGTCAAAAATAAGTTTTTGCGTGAGCCCTGAAAATCTAATGGAATTTGTGAAACCCCCGAGTGTTCCCGTAAAGGGGTAATGTGAAGTAAACCCTTTTTGGGACGTCATTCCCGAGAACCCCTCGTAGGGAAGTCAACGAGGTCCTCTGCTGCTAAGTCCTCCTTTCGACCATCGAAACCGGTATGTACCCTTAAGATATTAATTTGTCTCCTTCGAGATCAATATATTAATTGTAGTCCCTAATATCGTTTTTATTTAAAGTAGATTTTCGCATTTCTTATTCTTTTTTCTTCTCTTTGCTTTAAACAGCTCCTCACTCTAAGAACCCGCACGCCTTCAAGAAATGAAAATTACAAAATAATTAAATAAGGCATAAGGTCCGGTGCAGTTTTAACCATCGGTGGTGGCAGCGTAATTAATTTGCATTACCATTTTCCCCATTTTGTATTAAAAGTCCGCTACCCCAGTAAGAAGGGTTGATTACGGGAAAGAATTCATCTTTCACCCCCTCGACCTTCGCTTACATAATGATACTGGATCTGTCCATCATAGGCACGACGGAGGGCGAAATCGCAATACAACAGTCAGGAAGGACGGTTCAGTGTCAAAGGAATAGATTTTCTACTGCAAGAACACTCCAAATTCAGTTATTGAATGCAACAGTTACTCAAGTATCCACTCAGACAGTAAGAAGAAGGCTCCATGCGGTAAATTGAAGGTCCAGATCTTCTAAAAAATGTCCATTGTTGACCAGAGCCCACAAAAGAAGAAGGCTAGAGTGGGCACATCAACACGCAAATTGGAATGTTGAAGATTGGGGTCGTTGTTTATTCAGTGACGAGACCAGAGTGCATCTCGCGTCTCCATAGCTCAGATGGAAGAGCGAGAGTTCGGAGAAACAGAGGAGAACGCTATATTGAGAACCACGTGACTTACCATCAAGCTTATGGAGGTAGTTCAATTACCGTTTGGGGAGGTATTTCTGCGACTCGTCGTACTGAATTGGTTATACTATAACGAATAGTGTCAGGTATCTTAATGAGGTATTACAACCTGTGTGTTGCCATTTGCCAATGAAATAGGCGATGGTTTCGTGTTTGTTGATGATAACGCGCGTCCTCATGGAACAAGGCAAATCAATGCATTTTTTGAAGAGAACAAATTACGCACATGGATAGGCCAGTGAAATCTCCAGATCTTAATCCCACAGAGAACGTATGGGATTACCTGAAAAGGTTGATAAGAGTGGATCCAAACAATCACCATCAGTTCCGAACTGTCGTTTTGGAAGAATGGCCAAATATTCCTCGGCATTACATTCGGGATTTGATTTCCAGCATGCCTAGACGTTGCCAAGAGGTCATAAGAGCTGGAGGAGGTCCCACGCATTATTAATCTTTAAGTGTTTGGTTATCATTTCTTTCTAGAGTAAACTTTTCTGTAATACTAAAATGAAGATTTTGTTATTTTTCTATTAAAACATTTGAAATTCGTTATGTAAGTTTTATTCTTTTAATTCTTCGCCCTAAAAGTGTTTCCCAGAACCATATACTTTCTATTAAGCAAGAAGGTGTTGCTCAAAAAGTAGTAAATTGTTATTTATATATGTTCTTGTAAGTGTAGCAGTTCAAATGTTGAACAGTGTATTTAGATAACAGGCTTACGGCTCAGCTTGAAATATTAAGAAATTGAGGAAGCATATGTGCAAACGAGACTAACTTCCTAATAAACGAAGAGATTGGCTTATGTCAAACAATGGAGGAAGTAATTTCTAGAACGTGTAGACGCACGTAATTTCGACATACATGAACCAGAAAAAAAAACGTGAAAACACAATTATACAAAAGAAAAAATAAGTAAACTAAAGTACCCAAGCTCTAGAGAAAAGAGAATAAACAAAATTAAAAATAAAACAGAAGCAAGGAAAATAAATAAAAAAGAAAGTCCGAGAGACCAACAATACACAGCAGCCTGTGACATCTTCACTTCTTTTCTTGTGTATTAATAGTGATTACAGTAAGTGAAATTTATTTGATTACACACTGTATACGAAGTCTAAAGTATTTAGAAAGTTGTATTAAATATAAAAAGTTTCTAATACTACCACAAATAAATATTCGATTGTTACTATTAAAAGTAATGTGCTTACCCTATTCATTTCTCTGAATAGAGCTTTTTAAATAACTTTTAAAATATTGTGAGTTACGTGCGTGTTAAAAAAAAGCTATTAACATTAAAGTTTATCGTATGCGCTTTATATTTAAACTGGTCGTAATTAAACGCGATTTTCTTTTACCGAATAACACGTAGTAACATTTTAACCCTGGAAAGTTCAATTTCCTCCCGAATGCCTATCGCAATTATGATTTCACAGAAATCGCATGCGTTTCCATTCTAATTCTTCTCGGAAAACTATTTAGAAATTATTTCTTTTTACAACAGATGTTCGATATCGTAAGTTTGCGGTTTATTTTCCAGATATCGTGTGCACGGCTACATGCCGCCATTGGGGAATAACCCCTGTAACTGTTTACTTCTTACACATATATCATGATTATTGAAGTAGATTCCCAGGGGACTGCCATGCTTGTCTAAGTCTGATCGAAAATTTAAACTCCACGTTACACAAAGTATCAAGGTGATGCAGTTTTATTAAAAATAAATACTTCATTACCTGTAGTGTTACAATGTTGTATACGTACTGTTGTAATAAATTCGTTGTGTACAGTTTCTTCATTTGTTTAAAAAGAAATAAAGTAGGAACGTTTTATTTTTTGATCTCACTGTATTAATCTCTCTTTCCGACATAATATTTTGGTAATGAGCAATAAGCCTAAGCACTTCCGCTTTCGACATTAAGCTCCGGCGGTACATCCCTAAACGTTTTTAATTTTTCTTGCCCGTGAATCATCATTAGCAATTCCGAGTGTAATAAAGAATTAACTCGGGCATGCTCCCCTCTAGATTTACTTTAATATCGTGTAAAGAAAACTTCCCTGTACCTGCTAACGTCTGATTTATTTATTCATTAACTGGAACGCCGAACTACAGCCCCTAGCTTCCAGCAGCGGTGGTGGTTCTTGCAATAAGAGAAGAGGCAGGCGGAGTGAAGTGCTAAAATGCAGAGCAATTGCTATGTGTTAATTAAATAGACTAACTTCTACGTAACTTCTCTGCAAATATGTAACTTGAAGAAAACTTCCAACTGCGAAGTTATTGTTGAAATACTCTTTAGTAAATTAGAGTAATTTTTAAGTTTCGTTCATGGTTCTTTTACTTGTCAACTATAACAATTAAAATACAACGGACTAAAAGAATCACGTTCAGTTTCGTAATTTGTTTAATTAAATCTTTCCAGTTTAAAATCAAGAGCATAGGATGTGCGCAAGCTGTTCCCTAATTGGAGCGTTTGTTTTGCTGTGCTAAAAAGTTTTGGGGCTTAATACACCATTTGAATGCAACGAGTACTTAGATTATTCAACAAAGACATTAACGTTTACTAACAAATGGCTGTATGAGATGCATTTATTTGTGTAACTTTAATGGCTTGTGCAATTAAGCTCCTTTCATGCATAATCTTGGGATATGAAACATGTAAGCCGAAAACACCATCTGCTGTCTTTCTCAGAGCTGAACAAATATTATTCTCTGAAAACTACGTTTATATACCAGCGACGTGGCGTCTTCAAACTTCCGCGTGAAGTTTTTCTGCATTCTTAGGGGGGGCTTAGAGCACCTTCGCGTCATTAGCTTTCTTTTGCTTTGAAAACATATTGAGATTATATTTATTATAATTTAATTTTTTTATCCCGTACCTACAGTTTAGGAGCTCCACATAGTGGCCATTCACTGGTTGTTACCCTGTATGTGTGCAAAACAAGTTTCTTACATGATGTTGATAAGACGTTCCTCTGCATGTCATTAAATTGAAACATTAATCAGCTACGGTGTTTCTCAAATCGTTATATAATTTTCAAAGTTGCCAAACAGTTTTCTCCGAGGGTAACAATAATTTAATCATCATTTAGTCGGTTGTTCTCTAATCACAGGGATGCCACATTAACTTTACTAACTGCTTGAACCCCGCCCGTAGTCATTTAAGTTTCGTTTGTAGCTACCAATTAGATTAACTGAAAAAGCTAAGACATATGCCAACTTTCTAATCAGAACCAGGTTGTATATAGAGGTAATTGATTGAAAATGAGAACATACGAAAGGAGAAGGAAGAAGCTTTTATACATTCCAACCCCTTATGGAGACGTGACGTTTGCATGAATAAATTTATTACAATCATAAGAAATTAAAATCTTTTCGTGTTGGATTTGATTATTGAAAGTATTGTATGACGTAATGAAGAAGTAACAATTATTCAAAGGCGCGGAGCAAAGTGTGCGTGAAAATTCCTCCAGCGAGGTAAATCCGGCCTCATTCTTCCGAGTTTAATCCGAGGGACAGGAGATTTGTGTCCTCATAATTACCTTAACAAACCTCTGATTAAATTAAGGAGAAATGAGCATTAATATCAAGGGAAGGTGCTTCATCAATTAGAACGGTGGCAGCAGGAACGACCGCCTGTCACGCCGACCAATTTAATAACAGCTAAGTATAATTCAGCGCTGCTGTGGTATATATAGAGCCAAAAGCTTCGTGATTAATTAGACCATTGGTAATTGGGAATTTTTTCGTATTATCTGGTTTCCAAGGCGAAATGAGAATGGTGAAAAGCCCCGCGAGAATAGATATTCCACTTTTAAATTGGTTTTTATAGCCTAGGACTATTTCTCGAAGACAACTACAGGGCACGTATTGGAAAAGAACGCGAAATTTTTCCGATTTTTTATTTATTAATGTTTGGAAATCTCAATTTGGAAAATGGATCGTTATAACAAAAAAGAAACGAGTTATCAAGTTAATGAAATTAAAAAAATGAGACAATTAGACAATACCTACCTGCTGCATTCAAAGCGCAAAAGAACTGGTCCAAGAAACCGAATTTACATTGCACCCTTGTCTGTAGGCATTAATAGCCAGGAGGTTCTCAAATAAATGAGCAGAGGCAGGGACAGATAAAAAATGATAAAACTCTTTTCCTTGATGTTTAAAAAGATTATTACATAAGCAAAAATTATTTCTTACTCATTTTTTCTTCAAACGACAATAGTTTACACTCTAAGCGACAAGAGCGGCGAAATTTATGGACATTGATGCCTTAGAGTGTAACGTTTAGCTGTTGATTAATTTAAAATTTATATTATTTGTGATTCGAAATCTAGAAAATTAATTTTTATTTGGAAAAGAGCGTGTGTAAGTGAATTTAGGTTATAACAACATTTGAAATTTTTTGTGTGACTCAGGATTTTGTACGGGGTTCCCAAGATTTTCACATTATGTACTTATCTAGGTACCTACCCAAATAAAAATTATAACTGATTATAAAAATTAAATTAGTTAGAAAGCAAGTATCTATCTACTCTTTTAATTTAAGAGAAACTTTGTTTCTGCAGTTGGATTTAATATAAGAATGGCAACTAACTAACGTTCATATTCATAGTACTTCCTTGAAGTTTCCTTCACTAAAGAACCCCTTAGAATAGGTATGATGCTAGTCAGCTGCCTCATTACAATACCCATTCTAAGGGGTCCCTTATTCAAGGAAATACTATGAATACAAACATAAGCGACGTTGACTGTTTTGTTTACAGATCTTGAAGCCTGTAAACCGTAACTTGTTGGGACTTTTTTATAATTTTTATAGTTCTTAAATTTGAGTAGATACTATAGGTATACGGCGAATTAAATATTGTTCAAAAAATTTGTCCATTTTTTTTATTTATGTCTTTTTTATGTTACCATAGAACAAGCAAAATTAATTGTTTAAAGCTGCATTCAAACTAATAAAGTAACTCAAAAATACATGTGTAGAGTTGTTCTAGATATTTTCGGCGGGTTTTCTTGGGAAAAAAAGGGATTCCCAAATGAGCGAACGAATTCCAGATTTTAAATTAAAATTGTGATTTTTAAGGCTTTAATTCAACAATTAAATAAATTATTATAAACTTTTTCATTTTAACAAAAAGAAATTTCTTTCAGTGGGGTTTCAGCACAATCTAAGCGACTAAGTCGCGATATATCAGTCACAGATTAACTTTAAACTTCTGTTTATTCCCATAGTAACGATTATGAAAACAATTGTTTCTATGGTAATAAACTGAAAATTAAAATTAATTTGTGATTGAAATGCCGGGTCTAAGGCTGTTACGTTTATAGATGATAATTCGCGTTTTCAGTCTCCTTTAGATGTTGCCAAATTGTACCAAAATGGCAGAGAAGTGGTGATCAAAAACGCGCGTGTACATAGGTATACAGTAATACGGCGCTGCGTGTATTTGTTTAGAGTAGCGAGTTTTAACGAGAAAATTAGAAATTTCAACAATATTTGAATTTTATTGAAGTTCATGATATTATGGAGCTGGTAGATGAATTTAAACAGCCGCATGGCGAGGGAAGTGAGGATTGAGGCTTTAAAGACAAAGGTACATTGGTTTTTACGATTTTTGCACTGAGGCACGGAACACATTCTAATACTTCTGTGCTAAGACCCCTCCTGAGTTTAATGTGGCGCCCAACGTGATTTTTTTGACATTTAGCGTAAGTGTACACGGTGAAAAATACGGAGTCAAATCTAACTCCTTTTTAACTCATTTTGGTAATTCCCTAGAGACCATCCGTGTTAGGTGTTAGATTTAAAGTAGTTACTTTTCTTAACTCCAAGAAGTAGATAAAATAGGTAATTCTCACTTTTATAGTTGTGATATTTAATTCGAAAATACAGTATTTGTTCCGTAATTAAATACAATTTAATAGGAAACACGCATGCGCTAAGAAAGAGGTTTTTTTTAACGTAACAAGGTTTTAAGATCATTTTAACTCTTTGGTAAAAGGTGTTACTTCATCACGAAAAATTGTAATAACTTGTATAAAGGTGCTTAACAAATTTGGGAATATACTTCCACTTTATATGTGTAAAAATGGAGTATGTGAAGCTTAACTACTTATGATGTTAGTGTGGTGGAATTTTTTATTTCGTCGGAGTTAAATAATTCCACCTTAATTTTAACTACTTCCAATAGATGAATGTCTATCCAAAAAAGTGAAAAATACAATAATTTTTAGTTAGAACTAACAAAAAATAGAGGTTAATTGCAAATTATGGAGGAAATGAATTTAACTCTCTAAAATTTTTCTCTGTATAACCCTGAGTGTAATCGTAGTCATAGACTTAAGCGCGATTCTCACTATACGAATTCTCACTTTGTGGATTCTCACGCCAACTGCCATCAAAAGATCATTGAAGAATCGTTTGACGTTCCGAATAGTGAGAATCGTACTTGAGGCACGAAATTTGTAACTCTTTGCGAAAGGTATCTTCACGTTATATGTAATGCGTAAATGTAGCCACACAACAACGTAAAACTTAGCGCGTTAATTTTTTCTCGCATTAGTTGACGCGTTTCTGTCCGCTAATAATGCAGATCTGGCCTTAACATTATATGAAACCATAAACGCAAATAAAACACTTTTTCACTGATTAGCAGCTCGTGCCAACAACTGTTAAACACACTTGTGATTTCCATCACCAGTTCTCAGGTTCCATACAAAATTCCATCGCGCGGCGACTCTTTCGTTCAAAGACGCGAATGGCTACGTAAGACCGTGACCTTTTGTGACTTCAATAATTTACTACATAGGGACCTGTTTGTATTTATATATATTTTAACTCCACAGAATTATTTTTTGTCTACTTACTTAGAGGGAACGTCATCAAATTAAAAAAACAAATCTCTTCAATACCTTAAAATTTGCAAATGATTGCCAAACGATTTTAAATTAAAATGTTGACATTTAAGGCCTTATTTCATTCGATAATTAGCTAAATCATTACAAACTTTTTTTATTTCAACAAAAGAATTTTTTTCAGTTGATTTAATTTATAAGAGAAATGATTCACAGTCTAAGCGACTGTTGTCCTCACATTTACACACCTTGATACCTGAGACTGTGACTTTTTTGCGACTTTTCGAAAATTTTAATTTTACATAGGCATTGAGCGCAATTTCTTCTCTCTGATGTTGAAAAATTGTCGATCTTCTTTTGCTTGTGGATTCGATTCTTAATATTTTCCTGTAGTTTATTTGGTTTTCCTTCTGTTTTATTTTGTCAAATCAATTTTTAGACTAACGTAGACGTTTCTTCTTTTATTTGGTTGTTTTTCTTTTAAATTTTTTTACGTTTCGTTGAAGAATTGGCGATTTTCTTTTGTTTTTTATTAAGTTTCTAATATTTTCATGTCAAATTACATTTTACAATTACATATACGTTGAGCGCAGTTTCTTCTTTTACTTTCTGATGGTTTTTAATTTTCTTACGTCTTGTTGGACAATCGTCGATCTTTTATTTTTAGATTAGATTTTTAATATTTTCGCGTTGTTTGTTCTGGTTTTGTTTCATCAAATAACTCTTTAGAATAACATAACTAGTTTCTTTTTTACTTTCTGTTTTTTAAATATTTTCTTACACACGTTGGCTCTTTCTTGAAGAATCGTTGATCTTTTATTTTTGAATCAACTTTGAAGTAGATTGCAAATGCTTCATATTACTGCATTATTAAATAACACGTTCCAAGTTTAAGTTTTGTTGAGGACAGGTATTGCCCATGGCGGCTGTGACTGACTTACTAGTTGTTGTTTCTCCTTCGACATTCGTCTTATAAATCGCGAGCATGTAGAAAACCTATTTCGCAGGAGCCCACAAGGAAGTAACATGATCCGAAATATAAACATTCTTTTTCTCAGATCGAACCCACACAAGGCTCACAAGTCATTATTATTTTTTTTATGAAAAAGCAATTCAAAAATGGTAAAACTATTAAAAGAAGTACTTTTAGAAGTAATATAAGTAGTCTTTTGGTAGGGAAATACATTATTTATAAATTTAAATTTACTTCACGTCAATTTTGCATCCTGGGATTAGCGGAAATAACTTTATAATGATTCTACGTTTCCTGTACATTTTCTACAATGCATTGCAAGACGATTGAATTTATTCCTTTAATTCTATTTAAATTTATTTTATTTTTTATTTAATTTATTACTTTTCATAACAAAAATATCTTAAAGACTTTGGCTAACACTCGCTTAAGAGAAACAAATTTTAATTTAGTACGAAACTTGCGGAACAATAATATTTATGATAATAAACTTTTGATCATAACGTAATCAAACATTTCCAATTTTGTATAATTTACGTTACGAGTACTGCAAAAGAAGATTGTAATCTTTTATTTTATTTATGTAAATTGCTACGCTTTTATGAGCTCCAATTATAAGTAGTATTAACAATACGTGAAAAATAGTTTAGAATTAATTAATCCATTAACCAAGGCGAGTGGATATTTAGAAGCTTCTTCCGTTATCGAATGGCACATGGGCAACAACAACCGAATGACCGTGAGTTTTGCTCGACCTTTATTGTTTTACGATGTATTTGTAAAAACCGCAGACGCACAAATATCTCAAATCCTGTTGTGGTAGGTCAGTTTTTTTTTTTTAATTTTTGAGCTAAACCATTAATATTTGATTAATAATGAATTACATCCTGTATAAGACTTCTTTCGAGCTTTCTGATAAACTCGATTCCTACACGTATATACATTGTAACGTCCAAGTGTATAACTATCGGATTACGTGACCGCACACAATAACCAAGCGGCGTGTACTAAAATATGCATGCACGGGAGGACACAGGTAAAATAAAATTCGCGAATAAATAATTTCCTAATTTGTAGGTTGATGGAACAATTTTTTTTTCTGCCGGCTTTGTGTAACGGAACAATAAACTAAAAGGCATTAATTTTTCAAGCAAATTGAAAAAGTTTTCTCTTCATAACGGAACAGAACAAAGAAGTTAATCATTAAATTGTATGCGACTATAAATAATGAAATAAAAACTGTATTTTTATTAGTACACTCGCAGCTTGAGAAAATCTATACCTACATTCAGCTAAACGCCTATAAAAATGTACACCAACGTTGAAAAAAAAATTCGCTTCATTTAATTCATAAACTATGTTTAATAAAAGTGATAATAAAATTTTAGAACTCTGACGTGCCCCATAAGTCAAGCCGCACGGGTAGTTTGTGAAGAAATGTGGCCGTAAACACGATACTAAAACAACTATAACTGGCAAACTCAAATAAACGTTAATGACAGAAGACGGCGTTCGCGAATCGATTATTTACGGCAACGTAAAGAATTTTCATAAATTTTTCGGTACTTTTCTTCCAGTTCACTATTTTTGTTTTTTGGACGTCATTACGACAGCCCTGGGAAGTTGCAGTGGAAATTGCTTTTCGAGCCCATAAAAGAGTACGTACGTTTGCCCAACAATGTTGTACCTTTTTATATTTATTTGAACAAATAAATTAATAAACACCTGTTTGACCACAATTTTAAAAGTCACTAATACACTCACGTGTAAACAAATTGGCCCAATTCACACTTTTAACTTAATACTTTCTTATCCGCTGGAGAAGATGAAAGGAATCTTAACTTTCAAACTAATCTTTCAAACAACATAGATTTTTTTTTAAATCTGATATCTCGTTTCAATAAAAAAACAATCAAAGTCAAGATGTGAAGTGGATCGATTTTTTTGCATGCAAGTGTATAATGTTTATTTGCAAGAAATTGTTGATGACACAGGCATGTACAGTTTTAAAATGACAGAACTAAGCACGCTTTGAGTTAACTAATCAATATGCTTGCGCCCTCGTCCCGGCCACATTACACTGAAGAGCTGCTGTAAATTATGGCGAGACATTGTAAATTGGATAGTCTTCTAACTATCATGTTCCAGATATGACCAAAGCAGTAAATCAATCTCAGTTCGAAATAGTTCGCAGTTAGGTCATGCAATGTAAAGCCGTGTACTATTCTGCTGGGAAAGAATTTCAAAGGGAATAACACAATTCAAATACCTCTCGTATGTAATGAGATATACAAGACGACAATAATTAATAAAATGAAGTCAAAGTTTCGAACAGGCTATTTGAAATTGATTCAAATTTCGAGAAAGCTTTCCTCTCACTTCGGCCCACCCTCAATATGCTGCTGAAGGTATGGGCAAGTAAAGATCGACCAATTTTATTAATAATATTAATATTATTAAATTAAACAAACTTTACGTAAGCCAATTTTGAATGTAGTTTTAAGATTAGTTGTTCAACATTCTTGAAAATGAAAAACGTACATTGTAAATATTTAGATGTTTTGTTCGAGCATGTTGAAACGCAGTATGAAAATAAGCTCTCCAAAACGTTACTGGAGATTACACGCGAGATTACTATAAAATTTAAAATTAAGATAAAAGCTTGTTTTAGAGATATTATTAAAATAACGAGGGGAAATGTGTTTACTGAAACGAGAATAATTCTCTGTATGTTACACAGAAGGTAGGGTTGCTGAAATTATGACTATAACATCTCCTCGTTTAAGACAAGGAATAACATTCTATTTTAAAAATCTTTATTAATTGAATTAATTATTTGGGAGACTAAAAATCTCCAAAAGAGATTATACGATCGAAGTTACGCTCGCCCGAGAAAACGTTTTTATTTTCGTTCACCCGGAACTTTAATCAGAGTTTCACTATCAAGCTTCTCCACTTACTAACGAAGCTCGAAACTTTCCGATTTGTTTTAAGTTAACGCCAACGCGATTTTAACGTGGAAAGTAAATATCTCTGTAAAGTTCGTGCAGGCGCTATAGTTATAATATATATTTATCTAGTTGGTTGCAGTTCTAGTTGGGCTAGAACTGTTTACTTAAATAATATATGTGTACTTCACTTATGTGGACATTATTGCGCTTTGAGAATTAACTGCCCACTTGTCAGTATTACCATAGCATTCCGGAGAGTTTGCTGCAGCCAGAAATCAATAACAATACTGGGTGTAGTGTGCGTACATGTGCAATAATTAATCCCTTATCTTAGATAATCCAAATTGATAATTACCGTATTCCAGATTATATTGCCTGGAATTGGTACACAATATTAATTAGTCCTCTCATATTACCTGTAAATTATCATCAAATTTCCTAAACGTTAAATCTCGAATTCTAATCTAAGTGTTCGATGTAAAGAGTTGCACAAAAATTCACAGAATGCAATAAATGCCAGGAATTTATCTGGTGGAATGTCGTTGGTTTTAATAAAAATCAATTTAATACATGTTTGCCAACGTTTTGTTTTGCAAAATTTTGTTTGTGTTTTCAACGAAAAAAAAAACTGAAACAACGAAATAATTGTTTTAGTTTGAATTAAAGTTCATCGTAGCGGATAACGTTCGATAATTGAATGGTTGAAAAACAATGCACAATTTTGATTAGCCAAATTCTCCTCGACACCATTGCATCCAATAAATATTACGTTCGAATTTTAATTTATTTTGCAAAAAGACATTGTCTGTTAATTTAATTTATGAAGGGTCACTCTAGAGACTTTGACCTTTGTAGAATCGTTCGAAGAAGTTGTCCGCTAAGTACATAAATATTCAGAAATTATTATCTAACCAATATGCTACCCCGAATTTGTAATTATAATGGCCTCTGCAAACCGCATGGTAATAAGGATCAAAACGTATATAAAGGGATTAGTCCCTTTTCCACGTCCAAGAGCAACACGTTACTAATCACCTGTCGCTTATCTTCTTGCGTGCCGACTCATTGCCTCCGAGCACGTACTTCGGCCCTATATCTATCCATACCTAACGAGTATTACGTTCGTTAACCTATGAATTCCTCCTAGGTGAGTTACTGGATTTTAATTAGAGCCAAGGGTATTATATTAAGTTCCAGCACAAATTCGAAAGTAACTGTACAAGTGGATAGTTTCCCCCTTAGGTACTACGCAGGCGGTCGTTCAAAGTTCTAAAAGCCTTGTAACAATTAGTTCGACTATTTTATTTATAGTATTTACTGAATTAATTTGTTTTCTTGTAGATGAGGCAGAGTCACGTAACAACGTAATAATATCAAGCATTCAGAGTTGGCGTTGCCTTCGTAAACATTTATGTCGATGATGTAGTCCGAGCCAACTCCAAACGTAGTTCTTAAACGCATCATAGAATAAATATAATATACGTGGTCTTCGCGAAACATAGGAAAAATACATTAATTAAACATTTACGAGAAATGCATGTTAGACTGCATTCACAGTAATGAAGCAAAAACGTTTTCACACAAAACACTTTTGACTAATTTTGTTAGAGAGTGTTTTCTCAATGCTTTAAATAAGACCAGGGATACTCAGATGTATCAAAACAAAAAGCACGCTGAAACAGTTGCAACCAAAACGTTTTCACTCAAAATGTTTCACAGTACAGCGAATGTTTTGTCCGAAAATGTTCTTGCTGTATTAGTGTGAACGCAGTCTTACGCCCATACATAAAACAAGAATCAAAAGTTGACATTTTTAAAAGCATGCAATAAACGTTTGTGGTGTGACGCAAGGAATCTGAGTCGTTAAGTCGTAAAACTTGTCCACGAACTAATAACACAACACAGGGGAACATTGATTCTGCGGCATGGGATTTATTAGTCAAACTTGGGTAATTCTGGTGTACTAAGTACGAAAATAATAACATCTTTGTTAAATTGACTCCACTTGTTGAGATAAAGGCAAAACCATTCATACTTAAAATAAAATTAAAGAAAAGAGTCCAATATATTTAAAAGCTTTTATTCAAATGATTTCAAATGAAAATAACGTTACAAATTATATGTTAAACAATAAAATTAATAAATAATATGGAAAAATACAAATATGAATTAAGGAAAACGTTTTGTTTTGTATTTTTGGTCAGGACAGTCCCTTTATAAGGTCCAGCAGTAGTCTGCCATCATGTGGCGATCCCAACGGCCTTGATATCCTTCCTCCATTATCTTGATGTCCTGGTGGAACAGTTTCCCTTGTTTTTCACTGTAATCACCCAGATTGTTAGGAAATTTATCTAAATGGCTATGCAAATAATGTAATTTGATACTTATATGAATTCCCAGTTTTTCAAAATTTTGAAGCAGTTTGTCAACGATTTCGAAATAATTTTCAGCTTTTTGATTCCCCAAAAAATTCTTGACAACTGATACAAAACTTGTCCATGTTTCCAGTTCAACCCAAGTTATGTGATTTTTGAAATCATCGTTGTTCATAAGAGTACGGATTTATGCTTTTACTTTTTCTGTACTGAGGCAGGAAATTATGACAAATATATTTGAAGCAATCACCATTCTTATATAAAGCTTTCACAAACTATTTCATAAGCCCAAGTTTTATACGTAGTGGCGGAAGAATGATTTTTACTCGACTTATTAGCTTCTCCTACGATCGACCAGTCTTTCCTACGCCAGTGTCCCGACTGTCCCACAGACAAAGAAAACAGGGATATTTAGTGTATCCACTTTGCATACCCAATTAAAAAGTTATCATTTTTAAATCTACACACTCTGACCACTGATGTTGGACAAACGAAATTTTCTCTAAAACAAGTTTGATATTTTGATATTCTTCCTGAAGTTCAGTTGAATGACCTATCGGGATCGAAGTAAATTTATTTCCATTATGCAGTAATACACATTTCAAACTTTTACGGACTTTGTGTGGGACCCAACGCTTCTCTTGTTGGCCAAGTTGTTTTCCAAAATATGCATCTATGAGTTCATTAACGAAGCCTCAGTAGTTGGTGTGCATGTAGTGGATATTTTAACGAGTGATTTAACGTATACTATACATATAATTGCACTGTTTATCACGAGAACTGAAGTCAATTCAAACAAACGATGGGTATCGAAATTGACTACACAAACTCAAGCCGCGGAAAAAAATTATAATTACACAGCTGATGATGAATGCGTCGTAGAACCATATTAATTGCTATATGAGGGACGGGTGGTTAAAATGATAAAAGAAGTGGATGAATTATCCTTTATTTTCAATTTTACAAGGCTTCATCGAGACACTACGCTCTTCTCGATGTCACGACGAGAGTGAGAGAGAAATTCTATTCTTACGCCCAAATTTTATATCTTCATTCATTTTATCGAAAAAATCAACAATTTCCACTTCCCCTCACTCTTTTACCTAAAAAATTTGATCCCAAATAGCAATCACTTTGTCTGGTTTGAATTTTATTATAACCAGAAATTGCTCTCGAATGCCCCTTTTATATGGAATGTAATTTTAGCCCTTGTCCGCCACTACATACACATACTTTTCGGGACTGACGAAATTAAACAACTTCTTTCATATTTTCTTTCTTTTGTATGAATTTCTAATAAATAGTTTGAATCGCGACATCCTGCGATCACTTTTTGATACAACTTTGTGTAGAAAATGACAAATTGAAGCTTGTTTGATACTTAATAAGTCATCCCATACAAGGCGGCCAAGCGTGCTGTCAAAGCATATTGAAAGTTTTTAAAGGTTCAGTGCAATCAAAATCGATTTGCAACAAAATTCTTTAAAAATTTTCAATGTGCTTTGCCAGCACGCTTGGCCGCCTTGTATGGGATGACTTATTAAGTAGCAATTTGTCATTTCCTTGTGTCAAAACATGTGTCAAAAAGTGATCGCGGGATGTTGCGATTCAAACTATTCATTTTTATTACATCGCATTTGCGAATACCCTTGAACAGGTCGGTTTGGTTTGCAGCGGAAGTCTCGAGGTATGCTTCTGCTGACGAGGCCCCAAATAGGGCCGAAACAGCTGTACAGAGGATGCTCGAGACGTCCACTGCAATCATAACCGATTTGCAACAAAATTCTCTATGACTTTTTAGTTGTAAATAATAAAAGAAAAACTATATACCAATAAAAGTATATATTTAAACAAGTTAAATCAATTACGAATCAAATTGCTGAATTTGGCATTAAGCGAAATTCTAAACAGAATTAAAATAAGGACTCGAAGTTATTTAATATCGTAATTACAATTACGACCATTTTAAGCAAGAAAACGAAACAAATACATATACGAGTAAAAAGTAAATTATTGAACAGTATAAATTATACACGTAAAATTCGAATGTAATAATTACAGATTATTCAATATGATATCACAAGTTAAGACAATACGAGGGTCAAGCTGAATTTATTGAGAATGTTCTTGATGGTTGATCCTGGCTGGATGATTTAATAAATAAAAACTTCTTGATTCACAGCCAAAATTTTTTTATTTTTTGTTATTAACGACATGGGTTTGATGTCATCTTCAGATTCGCGTACGCCAGCCAAACAGTGCATCACGTCGGAGACTCAATATTCTAATGAATTTGAAGATGACAAAACCCATGTCGAAAACGTTAATTCGCTAATAACAAAAAATAAAAGAAATTTGGCTGTGAATCAAGATTTTTTTATTTATTTATTGAGAATAAAAAACACGGTAAATATTTTCTAGGATTTTATTTTAAATATGCTCGAAGTAATTCCCTTCAGCAATGATACACTTGACTATTCTTTCTTTCCACCGTTCAAAAACTTCCAACAAATCACCTTTCAGAATATCTTCAAAATAAGCATGACCTGCGTCATCAATTTCTTCTTCTTCTTTTGTCCATCTAACTTAATTGCCTGTACTAGGCCCATACTTCTGAAGAATACCGCACACGTAACTTTTTTCATAGCTCGCTGCTTTTTAGTCATTGTTGGAGTTTCCTCATCTTCGTGAATCCAAAGACGATTCTCTTGGCGGGTAGGTACGTCGAAAAAGGGAACGTAAGTTTCGTCACCTGTCACTATTTTGGAAAAAATTTGGTGTCCGCCATTATTTAAGAAACTTAAAGATTCATGGTTACTGTTTTTAAATGCATGTGATCGTGTATGATTCTTCTAACAGCTGAGGATCCAATTTTGAGTTGATGCTCTATTAGTGCATGAGTGGCTTTATTGTCCTCTTCAATTATTTTTTTAACAGCAGCAATGTTTTTGTCGGTAACAGCCGTAGAAGGACGTCCTGCTCCTTTTTGATGTCGAACAGAATTCTTTTCGCATTCAAATTCCTTGTACCATCGGTAAATTGTAACCAAGGCAGGTGCTTGTTCACTAAAAGCCGAATCTAAACTCTTTTTGCACTCAAAAGCGCTTAAACCTTTTTTAAAATCATAATAAACCATGATTGGAAAATGCTCTCTGGTCAATTCTATTTTTTTTCTCGTAATATCATTTTAAAAAATTAGTAACTTGAGTTCCAACGAACTAAACTTCAAATGACGATAAAGAGTTGCTCTAAATAACGAATAAAAACTAGCATATAGAGTAAAGTTTGACAATTGTCCTACGTCACTTTCCTGGATCGACTGCTCGGTTTGATTTAAAATAAACAAAAATCTTTTTACATGATGGCGGCTTTCCTTATGAGTCAGTTCGGCAACTCTTTGATAAAGCAATATGCAGCTGATGTTCTCCTAATGCACTTTAATTGTAAAAGTCTGTTATGACTCACGACGGCAAAGCCTTTGACAAAGGTAATCGTTTGTTTACATAATTGAGATTAATTAGAATCAATTACGTTTTCAAAGGTGTACAAAAGTGAAATGCTGACATCGAGGCGAACAATCATTTACGAAAGGTAATTCCGTTGCTTTAAAAAATAACACACCGAACGCGCATATTGAATTTTGTTAGACTTTGTGCAAGTCTTTGTTAATAATTCGACTTTTATAGTAACAGAATCTGTTTTTCATTGAATGGCGCACACAAAACGTAATTATAATAATTAACAAACCATTTTAACTTGAAGGCTTCCGCGGCCGTCGTCTATTGTTGAATTCTTGGCTTCCGATTGGAATCGCGTGTCTGGGATTTCTTCACTGCCGACGTTTCGTTCTCCGTTGCAGAAGAACTTCTTCAGGGCTGCTGAATAAATTATTACGTTGTTGGGCTGCTCATAATTTATAGAGGCTGTAACTTAGAGAAAGAAACAGCTGAGCATATCTTCTGTGATTGCCCCGCATTCTCTTCGATCAGAGGTCCGATGTTAGGGGAATTCTGGCCTGACAGTGCCCTTCTGTCGCACGTTCTTGGGTTCATCGAAAGAGTAGGATGGCTCGAAGAACGCTGACAGTCAAACACTGCTGAACATGGAGGTAGTGCAATGGGCTCAATTGTGGCCTAAGTGCATGTGAATTCTTATTCACTCCCCTCACCAATCCAGAATCCAGAATCCACACTGTATTTATTTCGTTTATCTGCTACTTTTTCGTAACTATTGTTATTAATGTTAGAAAGAGGAGTTTTTGCACATTGTAATTACTCTTAATAGTAACTCATTTTTTGTGAAGGGAATAGGGGAAGTGGTATGATTGAGCAGTTTGTCGCTTTAAATTTAATGTATAAATTATAGTGCTGTTGTTTTGCATCCCAGTTGTAATTTAAAATTTAAAAACATCCGATCGGTGCGATATTTCATGTTTGAAATTAAATTTGGAAAGCTGAATGTAGGTGCGCGGGCAAGCACGAAACGATAATATTTCATTTTTAGTTTGCAAATTGAATTCGTATTGCAGCTATTTTCAACAACAAATTTTTCACGCCCGGGTTTCGATCAAAACACCGTATTTTTTTTCGTAGTGGGGGGGAGGGTTGCAATAAAATAAGAGCGCAAAAAACCCTTTGCGGGTTCATATAATAAAATATTTATCAATCTAAAAAACAAAGTGCAAAGTGTAGAGAACAACTCTGGAACATATATTATGTAGATTTTTTTTTAGAAGCTCGGAGGTGAGAGTGTCATAAATATTTTTAAAAATATGCTCCTTCCAGACAAAAAGAAATGTAAGTGGTGTATCGCCGTTCCCTTTTTGTGCATTTACTTCGGTTTCGCACGCAAGAGTTTTGAGCCGGAAAGATGCCTGTGTGTTGATAAAGGTTCAATTTGTTTTGCTCCCGCTTATTTACTACTCTTTCATACAATATTTTATTTTCGAGAATTTCAGAGCGGAATGTTGCCAAGCGTGATTCATTTCATTTAATCTCAAATACAATAGAACGTTTCATCTTTTTGTGACGTACAAAAGTGATGGAGTATTTTAATGTCTTTAGGTTTTTCCAGTCACACATTTTCATTCCTAACTTTATTACTTTCAAAAGTGAATTGAAACATATAAAATGAAATTTACAAAATTATTTTTAAGTTGTAAACTTATAATGTACTTAACAAAATAGTTTTTGAAAATTAGTCCCAAAACTTACCAAAATCGAGATAATGAAATTACCGCTGATTCTAACAAATGATTAAAATGGCATGCGCCGAGGTACAAGAATGGACGCCATTTTGAAACATATGCAAATAAAAATAAAATAATACTTGTTGCGAACTGCCAACATATTAAGTTAACTCTCGACGAAAAATATTTTTTTAAGAATGGTCGACCAAACACATTGGACCACTTCGTATGGATTGACCCACAGGATAGAGAGTTGCAAGCGCGCCTTGAATTTGTTAAACTTTTAATAGATTTGTGTTAATAGCAATTCGTTTACGAAGGGATTTACTGATTATAATGTTTTAAATTCTGGTTGTTAAAAAATGTTTAGGTATGGCATAATCTGCTTCAGGTGATTTGCATGCATCTGTCAAATAAATATTTCGTAGTTCGTATTTCACGACATCGGTCGTTGAGTTAAAAACGGAATCGACGTGAAATTCCACTCAAAGAATAAGTTCACGATCGATGCCACGCCGCCGTGCCTACCATAAAACCTTTATGGGGGCATTCATTTCGTTCATCTGCTCCTCTATTTTTTTTTTAATCGAAGGCGCATCGTCATTTTGGGGCTAATTTTTGATTAATTATTTCTCGAAAACTAAAGTAAAAATAACAAAATTATTTTTACTTTTTCTCACATTCTTGGACATCGCTTCGTTTCATCGTTTTTTTTTTACGGAACAATTGTCAGTGTCCCTGTAAGTAAAGACAATACGAAATCTTAGAATCGAAATATTCTTTAAAACAATTTTTCCAACTAAATACGAAACATAGAGGTACGTAATTTTTTTTTCGTGTAGTTGACAGAAAAGTGACACATTGTTTAATCAAAAATAGTGAAGAAAAGTGAGACTTTTCTCGTTAGCAACACTTTTCTTCACGATTTCAGTTAGCAACACTTTTTTCATTCGTTTTATTTATTAGCGTAAATTGTAAATGAACAAATTGTTAAATTATTAAATATTACACCAGAATATGAGGAAACTGACCGCAACGAAGACATTGACAAATCAGAATTTATTACTTCACTTGCTACTACTGATGATGTTGATGTTTTAGACGTCGAAGATTGCTTTTCAGTCGAATTACAAAAAAATTTCTTTGAAATTTTTACTTTATTTTCGATACCATCTTCGACGTAGGCTTCTGCAACAGCACTACTACGTCAGCCGCCGTGTATTCAAAACTTGGATGTCAGCTCCACTGTCGGTCAAAAAGGTTGTTGATGTCCTTCGGAAATAATGGCCTGTGAAGCTGTTCGGCTCCGGTAGCCCTACGCAGCAATTTTCTTTGGTAAATTGTAGAAGATGTTTATACCAATAGGTTGCTTTGTGCACTTGCCCTGTCTATAAAATATAAATAGTTTGCGATGATCCACATTTTTGGGTCTCAAATTCAAATACTTTTTGTAAAGCTCAATTCTGTTTACTCCATCTTCCGATGTAACTGTAAAGACTCATTCCTTCTTTGTTTTTGTGTCATGTAATGTTATGACCAAAATATGGCCGCAATCTTCTACATCATCCACTTTTAGTAAACGTTATTCTTCCGCCCGACATGTTCCATGCAAAACAATTACCAAAACTACCTTCACAAGCAGAGAACTGTCATCAGGAGCTTTTTCTAAAAACTCCTTCACATTATCCTTCGATGGAATTTTCGATTCTTTTTGCCACAGAACCATTATCTTGACTAAAAGAATCATAATAAAAGACAATAAGTCTACACCAAAAGAATAACTAATATTACAATAAAGTCTCCCTTTCAGGTAAGCCAGCAATTTTTTATATGCAGAGATACCCACATTTTCCTTTATTTGCAAAGTACTTCTCAGCACCGAGTACCCTGACCATAGTGTTGAAGCTTTAAGAGGTTTCACCTAAGAATATTTAAAAATCAATGCTAAATCTTATAAATAAAACAAATCTTTTCAAAAAAGTACGCAATTAGAATGTCTTCATTTGTCCCTTACACATTTTTTTCATTTCTCTAGCCACAGAACTGTTGGTAAATTTTCTCGTACTTTGCTTTGGACTTTTTAGGTAATAAACTTGACTCTGCTTCTGATACCAATTGTAAAATTTCTTCATTATTCTCGTTTGATTGACTCATGTTAGATGAACATATTTTCACAAATTATTTACTTGCTCATATGTGTTGTTACTGTGTCAACAAATGCTTGACATACTTTGATAACATATTATTATTTTTCGACACTCTCATAATGTTATCGTTATTTTCGTCAACTACACGAAGAACTAGCATGATCTACACGTTAGAAAAGTGAATTTCCATGTTCGTGTAAATTTGATCCACTCATGAGCTACGGTCACTCATGAATTCAAACATATACACTCACTGGAAAACTATCACTTTTCTAAAATTATAAATCAATAGGCTATTATTTCACTTAATGTTTCCCTCTTTCTTTAAAAAGGTAAATGAATTAAAGAAACATTTTGTTTTAGCTCGTTTCGAAACTACACTAGGTACTCAAAATAATTAACGCATATTTCGCAAAAGATATTTTAGAAGATTTAAAGGGTGGATATGAAATAATACAGTTTGATATTAACCTTTTATTGACAAAATTTTAATTTAACGTGAAATAAACAGTAAATTAATGAAAAAATGAAAACTAAACATTGAAAAACAAATTAATACTAAAAACAAATTGAATTAATGAAGATTTTTTAGAAGAAAGAAAGGCTTTAATAATTTGTATTGCCTCCCCTTGTTCGTATGACAGCTCTATACCGATTTGGCAAACTCAAAATTAAATTCCGAACAAATTCCTGGGGTATATTCTGCCATTCCTCAACAAATACTTCAGAAAGCTCCTGAAGTGTCTGTAGTTGATTTTCCCTCATTCTGACTCTTCGCCCTAACATGTCCCAAATGTGTTCTATATAATTCATATTCGGAGACCTCGCTAGCCAGCCGATTTGGTTGATACCAACATCGTTTAGGTACTCGTGTGCTATTCTCGTAGTGTGGGAACGAGCATTATTCTGCACTAACTGGAATGCATCACCAATAAATGGAGCAAAAGGCACAACATACTCTTGTAAGATGTCCCTTATATACCGATCTGCAGTTAGAGTCCCGTTAGCTAGCACATACAAATCGGTACAACCATGAAAGTTAATACTACCCCGTACCATTATACCACATCCGCCGAATACATCCAATTGCCAGATATTCCACTCTGAAAAACGCGTACGTGGGGTTCTCCCTTCTCTTGCCCTGCGATCATTAGTGCTTAGGGTAAAACGAGACTCATCCGTAAAGAGAACAACGCTCTTGAGGGGTTCAGGTAGCGTGTTCCCTTGCGAATGCCAGACGTCTTATACGATGTTCCCTGGTCAAACGACGGCCTATAGCAGGACGCCTTGCCCTTAAGTGATGTTCGTGGAGGCGATTTCTAATGGTCTGATCAGATATCCTAATGTTATGGACTCGCTGAAAGTCATTTTGCAATCCTCTCGCAGTAACAGTACGACACCATAGCGCTGAAATTCTAATAAAACGGTCCTGTACTGCTGTTGTAATTCTTGATCGATCTTGTCCTCGACGTCTAGTAAATCGGTCTTCCTCAAGATATCGGTGGTAACATCTGGTAACTGTTGATTGCTTCACGCCCAGGATTTCAGCAACCCAACTTTGAATATGGCCCTCTTCTGTGAGTCGAACGACTAACCGCACTTCAGCTTCTTCCAAATTTTGTGAAGCACGCCTGTCATTATTTGCCATTATTAAATTCAACAAAAACAAAATTTTAACTGCTTTGAGATAAAATGAAGTTACTTCATAAGAAGGAAAAAAACTACAAGAAATGGTTTTATCACTGGAATGACACAAAATAAGAAGAAATAATAAAACTTGTCAAATTTAAACGTCTAATTTAGATTGATTATCCGTATCTGTGGCCGTATTCACAATATGCGTTAATTATTTTGAGTAGTGTATTTTAATTAATTAAAATTTTCTGCGTGCAAGTTCGGCCATTAGCTTTAAAATTATACCAGAATTTATTTTCCTTATTTATTTATGGACTTAATTAATAAAATTAAATTGCAATTAACTTCTTTGATCTAAAATTCTTTATTTTATGAATGTATGCATGTAAATAGATACTTTTATAAGTAACGCCGAAGAAAACTTTACTCTCCACTTTAATTAAAAGTTTATTGCACCTCATTGTAAAATGCAGAACTTCAAAGTTTCACTCCGCGTTTAAATTTTGATAAAGCTCGAAAGCGCTTTTAATTTTCGCGATCGTACCCAACTATTATTGCACATATCTTTTACTGTTATGGGCCCGTAGATGTCCCATTTTGATTTTGATAATATGTGTGTAAGTCGTTACCTCTCTCGATGTCATTTAGCTTACGCCGTGGGATACTTTTCGCTGTGTTAACTCTTTTCCGTTTCCTGGAATTTAATAAAAACATGTCGCAAGATATTTCAATAAACCGCGACGTTTACTTTATACGATATTGCGTTGTTTGCTTGCTAAATTGGATTTTGGCTGACGCTCAGCTTGTACACAATCCCTTTGTCTAAAAGTTTAAAAGGAATTGTCATGCATGTTTTAACAGAATATATGTTTAATATAGTAACTATTGTTATTTTGTTAGGTATTTCGGCCATAATATTTATCCCCAATTGTAGGCTACAGAGTGCTGCCCAAAATTTGCATTTTATTAAACATCGTTATCCATGTATCAGTTATGATACGTGTACGTTACATTATCACAGACACTTCCAAAGCACTTACGTAAGTAATCATATTTGAATCGCTAAGCAGATTCATATAACCAGATGGAGACTATACCCTTTATATAAATTAACATTGCATGAACAATTTCGGGGACGGTATAATCTAAACAAATGATAGTTCCCAGCTTAGTGTCACTAGAGTGCAACTAATAATTGTGGAAACTAGCAGTCGCGTTCTTGTTATAACACTGTTACTATAATGTATTCACAGAGACTCATTAATTTCAGCTAAAATAATGCATGACGCTGCTCTCCTTGTGCTCTGATCGTAATTAGTGTAGATAATAGACTCCGAAGTTTGGAAACAACTCGGCAAGAAACATGTACTCAAGAAATTACAAGCGAAACTTCTTTGCGGAAATGTATACAATATTTTTTTAATTTTCTTATTTTAGGATATAACTTCCCATGAACAGTTAAGTAAATTATGTATTTTTTGTACGTACAGGGTGTAATGGATTAAATTGCACTTATTAATTCTCCAAACCCCAAGAGCGCAACGTCTTTTGTTTGGAAACCTCTGCACGTTCGTGAGGTTTTTATAAACATGTAAAACAATAAAGCTCCAGCACAATTCACGGTCTCTCGATCAATGTCGCCCATATGTAATCCAATAAGGGAAGAAACTTGGGTTGATTACTAAATTAATTAATTACGTTAAATGTCATTCGAAAATGGATGAGGTGATGATACAGTAAGCTGCCGGTTAAAGACTTGACGTACACGTCCACATTTTAAGCGGAAGCAATTTAAAAGAAATCCATTTAATAGATTAAAGCTTGCGTCGGAAGATAATACTAAACTTCAATGTTTTCGCCTGCAGTTCATCTCGCACACAAAATTTGTTAGGAGGTCTCCGGGGACCGCTTTAAATTTCGTAAAGATCTTTCCCGAACAGTGCTTCCAGAAGTACCGATAACAAGATTAGGGAGACCTCAGTAGGCACCATAAATTAGATAGATTGTTGAAATTTGTGCAGAATCGGCAATACGACGCACTTATTGACTACAAGGGCGTAGCTGATTTGATTGGGAGACAAGTAATAACATTTTTTCCCTCCTCATTCTTTATTCACTCCGCTTTCTTTTTTTTATATTAAAACCGGAATTTTATGCGTTCGAATATCCAAACAACATGATTTTAATTTCGAATGATTTTTTTTACTAGCGAACGTATTTTCGAAAACCAGGACAATTTTGATGAAAACGATGAATTGCTTCGAGGCGAAACGTTTTATTTTTCTTGAATTCCACCGTACATACCTGAGAACATTCACATACGCATAATACCCCCGGAGTAATAAAATTCACCCGCTTCCTGCGCGGAACAGAAAATTGATTGAAAATTATGTAGGCGACAGTTGCTATGGCATTATATTTATTTATTTCCATTTTAAATTTAACCGTGAAGAGCACAGGCATTTTCACGGCGGTGGCGAATTGAAAATGGCTCACTGAATATGCGCACCCTCATGATCGTTTCGTATGAACATATACATATACAATTAAATATTTTAAGAAAAGAACTAACTTCACTCGACTGACAAGGGAAGTATCACAAATCGAAAATTCAAAAAAATTGAAACGTTGTGGGTTAGTAGTTCACAGAGAGAGTTTATAGAGGAAGAACAAACACCCTGTACAGATGAAAAAATAAATATAGGAACCATTACGTCTGATTACAAACAAAATGCTGACAGCTATTGGAAAAGTGGAAAGAGTATATTCTGTACGGTGCTTTGAGAAGTCAACATCGGCTTTTAAAACGATTGAAAAGGCTGTGCAGATCTAGGCAACGTAACATTAAAGAGCTCTGTCAACAAGATACACACAAACTTGTTGTCTTTAAGGGTTTCAATACGTCTACTGCTCCAGCCTTTTTGTTGGGTCAAATTAAAGGACACAATCGTAAACCTAAGGGGCGGAGGTAGTCTTTGGAGGAAAAACTTTTTAAACGCAGTCAAGAAGCTTATTCCCTGTTACATACTCTCACACCTCTTCCAGCTCGTTCGACCTCGCAGACTATGTTAATCAGATGTTGGAGAAAGACCTTGTGTGTACACTGATGTTTGATGAAATGTCTATCAAACAACACCTACAGTATGATCCAGCATCTGATTCAATTTCAGGCTACGTGGATAATGGAAACGAGAGATGTAGTACTTATGCTAATACAGCTTTGGTTTTCATGATTCAAGGTTTGAGACGAAGTTGGAAGCAACCTGTTGCTTTCTACTTTGTCAACAGCAAAACAGACTCATTGAGATTGGCTTACTGTATCCGTGAAGTTCTTCACTTTGTATTCTCCACAGGATTGGAAGTCCTCGCAACTGTTTACGATATGGGGACAAACAATGTGAAAGCTTTAAAGATACTGGGAGGGACATTTGAGCAACCCTACTTCTTCCTACAAAACCATAAAATTTTTACAATTTACGATCCACCACGTCTTCTTAAATGCACGCGAAATTTATTCCTTAAAGATCCTCTCCGTTTGCCAGTACAATGTGGTACACAGAAAACAATGGGCACTGCTGGCATTAACATTATCCATGAAGCCTTCGAAATAGATAAAAGAGAAATTTCTCGCATGGCTCCGTCACTGACTATCCAACATGTCAAGCCAGACACGTTTTCAAAAACGCGAGTTTCTCTGGCTGCGCAGCTATTGAGTCATTCAGTAGCAGTCTTGCTCCTTTCTGGCATGCGACAGGGTAAGTTATTAAGTGTTTGTATGTATGTAGGTAAACTATTTTTTGCAGGTCTGTTACCAAATTCAGCAATCGGCACTGTAACATTTGTGAGAGAAATGGATATGCTCTTTGATAGTTGTAATGGATCGCAGTTATTTTCGAAGACAGGGAAAGAGTTAAGGACAGCTTTAACTAACAATTCATCTCATCTGCGATTCTGGGAAGAAATGACAACTAAAATTAGTAAGCTATGAAAGTTCATATGTTTTTGTTGATCATGGTTTATGCCTAGAAGTAAATTGACTTTAGTACAATAGCTTATCTATTATTTTTGTCATTCTTTTGAATTATTGTATCATAAAATTAAAGATTGGAAGAAACAGGTGGAAAAAATCGTTAGAACAAGGCGGTTCACGAAGGGAAAAGCTTTTAAAAATAGCAGATTATGTATTTAATAAGTTCGCAACTGCATTGGGACTGGGAGCTTTAGTTCATGGTATGCATTTACGAAAATGGGCAATAGAAGCTAATGACAATGTTCAATTAAAAGACTTTAAAGTATCATAGAAATAGATATCGCATTTTAAAAGGACCTACAGTAAAATTTTATATATTAAAAAAAAAACATTTCTTAAAAACCTGACGTGATAGCCAATTTTTGAAAATATATTCAGAATTAGAATGAAAAAGTACAGCAGGTGCAGGTATCAAAGTGTAAAAAAAAAGAACCTGTTGACCAGTGTATTTAAGCGCTCTGGTATTAAGATCACCAAGTACTCAAAGTCATAGAAAGCATGAGACGTGTTTTCATCCCCTAAAATTTTTTCCGAATGTTAAAAAAATTTAGCTGCACTCCACCCGAAGTGGACTACTCACCCAGAGCAGTTGATTATTTTTTTGACTTCTCAGATTGGAGTGGTAGGGGATCAGTTTTGATTTTCAAATTATAAGGGGTGGCAATTTTTACATGTGTGATAAAGCATTGAAAGACAAATATTTTGCTATATAATTTTCATTTTTATCTTTGCTGGTTACCGAGTTATTTGCAGAAAACCGAAAATCGCAGAAATTTCGAAGGGTGCTTTTCCTCGCTTAAAGCGTTTTTGGGCCGATAAAAAAATGGCTCCTTGTTTACTAACCCACAAAGTTTCAAATTTTTTTGAATTTTCGGCTTGGGATCTTTCCATTGTTGATTATTATGACCTTTGTCCCATACGTCGTCATAACTCTTGTGTATCAATAGAGGGTTGCAGTACGTGAAACTTATTCAATTACACACTATATAAGCATTAATAAAAATTATTAATTAAACGCTTAAACCTTTGTTTTGTATGCAATACAAAATCTGTCCGGTTATTTTCATCGTTCGAAGATAAGATAGGGGCATGCACGTTTTTAAATCGATGTTAAATTTTCAAATTAAAATGCTAATGCAGTTGCCACGGAATTAGCATGAAAGAGGACATTTATTCGCAATCTCGGTGGCGCGCTGAACGCACGCAAGAGTCATTTAGATTATTCGTCATGTTTAAGCACCACTGTTCATCTTATTAAAATAAAAAAAAATCGACTCCGTTCATTCGGAATTTTGTGTATAACTACGAAGATAAAATGTTTTAATTAAATTCTGCGCGCCTAGATTAACGTGCATAATAACGCGATGATTTTGCGGGCGGACGTCACCGCCGTATTTTACGGGCGACTCTTTATTGCCACCGTAAATTTTGTATGACGAAAACATTTTAAAAATGTAATACTTTACACTAGACGTTCATTATACAAATATTCCAATCATTTTTTATGCCTGGATTCGCTCGTGAAATTACATAATGCCATAGATTTCAGCCTGATTAAAATTAATAACAAAATCTTCCTAAAAAAATTTAGGTCAGTACTTTTTAAATTTGTAAAAGAAACAGCTATGTACACTAATGTCCAGAATCAATACTTGCATGTCAAAGGATAATTAACCGTGCGCAAATCGAACGCAATTTATTATTAATATCTGGAACCGATAAAAAGAAGAGCTCGTTCGTTACGATTTATTTGTTCAATTGATTTTTGCTGCTTGTCAACAATATCACAGGAAGCGGAAAATTAATCACACGATTAAGTAGTCTCACAGTTAATAAGATGTCTTTGTCTATAATTATTTCTTCATAATTTTATTGAGAATCAACAGGTGAAAAAGGACTTTATTGTTTTTATAAGGGTAGAATTTATTAACTGTTTGTTATCTTTACTTATGTTGAATAAAGTTTCTCACGATTGGAAGGCAAATACCTAAAGAAAGAAGCAAAGCAAGAGAAGCTTGCCATTAAAAAATATATACAGAGTGACTGACAATTGTTCCCCAAAAAAAAAAGACGGGCAAGAGAATGGATTTTGTTACGTTTCGGTTTTGACCTATAGATTGTTCACTCATTTGTTTACCTATGATTACGAATGTTTGATTAATTTGTCGCTGGTAACTTTTTTATGACGGTTCGTAACACCGCTCTTCACTGACAATTTTCTTTCTCATTAGGCGAACTTCGGCGTCCATTTTTGATTCACTCGTACGCTTTCACAGATAACGGTTAAGGATTTGGTTACGTGTGGATGCTGACTTTAAAACCGCCCTAACTAAAGGGATGTTATAGTTGTCTATAAAATAAATTCAGGAGGAATTAAGTTCTAACGCTATTGCGTTTTTTGTGAACCGACACAAAGTAGTTTTCTTCGTTTGGGCCGATTGACTTTGGGGTAAGCTTTCTTTGAATCGATTTCCTTCTTGTTATCGAATTTCGCTTGTATGTGTTTCTTCGTAACACATAGTGAGGGATAAGTTTTAAGAGCTAGAGTCGTCCCCTTATTTCAGTTTCGTGACCACTTGGTTCCTCTGAACGAGCTATATTGACGATACAATCGTGTCTTATGATCCAACTACCTTGACGCCGTGTTAGCAGGAAGAAGCTAATACCTGCCGAACCTCATGGGCATTCCCTGAAGTGGACGAACAACCTCTTCAGTGGACGAACAACCCTGTGGCTAAGTGGATAACGAACTGGTATCAGTGACTTATTCTTTTGTTTTTGCGTTGTTTCGATATACATATCAGTTTCGGGTACGTACCTGACCTCCCGAAATCATATTTGTCAGACGTAGACTTTTGGGGCCTGACGAACACCGTTTATAACGTTAATTTGAAAGAATAGTTTGAATGGCGTAAAGTAAAACCTTACCATTGCTGTGCTTGGGAAGTTTTACTGTAAGCCGAACAAGAATTCCTAGCAGGTATTCATGTGTTCTATATCGCATTGTTGCGTTTGATATTTAACGTTTCACGTCATCGTATAAGCGGATTGTCACGGCCGTCACTGTTACTGTTTTGCTCGGCAAATTTATTACTGTGACACTTAATTCTGTTTTAATTAACGGTTCATATGTTTGAGCGTAAATAAGTGACCGTACCGTAATTTTTCGTGTTTTTATGTAATTGTTATGTCACTATGCAGGGAGACGGTTCATTGTGTCACTATACAGGGTGACTGTTAATCGCATGTGCGAGTACATATAACCTGTGGGAATTTCGAACGCTTTCAACCACGTGTGTGCCACAAATTTTACCAATCTACTTGGACAATTTTACGCTAAGTGGCGTCCCTTTTACATCCAGGTTTCGTTCTACCGACAATCAATTTGTAGTAAGTCGTCCCGTCTCCAGTGAGCAGAGCATAATGCACGGCAAATAATGTTCGAGGGCGCACGATGTGTGCCATATATTATTTGTTTTCCGTTTAAGTGTGTTAGACAAAGCTAACGCTCAGCGTGTATGTCCAGCTCCCCCAATTTCACTTGTAGTATCTATTGCCGTTGGAGATTTTTAATCAAATCATGTACTTGAATGTGTGTCATAGATACGAGAAAATGTAAATTGTTGAGGTCGTTTGGAAAATGTAAAACGATTTACTACACCTGAGATTCATCGTCGACAAGTTCTTCTTTATTTATTAGGCTATAGAAACAAAATTATACACAGCTTTTTAAACATCGGTGGTGATAGTTTTTAATCTAATCGCATATGTCAATGAATGAGAGATTAGGGAATTATATTTAAAAAAATTCGATGCAACAGTTTATAATTAATTAAGCATTTAATTCAAAGTCGAACAAATTATTCAAAGTGAAAAGAATGCTTACGGTGGAACGAGGAACAATTTACAACCAGTTCAGCAAAAACACAGGATAGAGAGTTGCAAACGCGTCTTGAATTTGTTAAACTTTGATAGATTTGTGTTAATAATCACACACAAAATGAAATTATAATAAGTAACAGATTACAAATGTATAAACAATTCTTCTAAACAGTTTATAATTAATTACAAATTATCTAAAATCAAGTTGCATCACTGCGTACGTATATGACGACACATTCTATAAATGCGATGGACTATAAAGTTAAAGACTATAAAGACAACAAAGTTAAAGACTACAGACAATCCGCTTGTACATAATGCGACCTTGACACACATCTCAATTCGTTTTATTACACGTTTAACAACTGGAAACGTAAGTCTAAGTTGTTTCTTTTACGCGACGTAATTATTAATCATTTCTAAAATAACTGGAATTGCATATGAAACAGGGGTAACAAATTCGCAAATAATTGTATAAATAATATATTGTAGTACAGCAGGCCTTGAGGTTCATGACTTATAGAATCCGCTGGCTATTCTTCTTCAATCTTTTTGATAATCTTTCTCCATTGAGGACTGTACTGTGTCACTGTCTTCCACTCTAATGCACCAATACATCTTATGTTTGACGTCATCGCGTCCAACCAGTTTTTCTTAGCTCTACCTCTCCTCCTTTTTCCTCCTTCTCCTTCTACTAATGCTCTCTTGCTGTGCCTATATTCTGGCATTCTGCGCACCTGCTCCAGCCATCTTAACCTTTGCGCTTTGACATGTTGGACTGTATTGATATATGCGTATGATTCTTTTATCTCTTGATTTGTTCTTCGTCTCTATATACCATCTTCCGTTGTCCTTCCTAATATTCTCCTTAACACCTTCCCTTTTCATTAATTTTTGTTAGCACCCATGTCTCACATCGTATACTACCGCTGGTGTTATAATAATAATAGTAATTATTTATGTGAATACAAGCAAAATTAAAATTAAAATTAGAAGCAAAAGAACATGAAGTCAAATATCACACAAAGTTCAGATAATAATCTGCCTTTAAACTTAACCTAGACAAAAGAAAAAGAAAAATATAACTAATCATAGCTGCCTATTACTAAACTAAATCTAAGCTAACTAAGCTATAGAAGCAAAAGAATGAAAAAGAAAAATGGTGAACCCAACCTGAATACGATGATATGCATAACCAGAATTATGTGATAGAAAAGGTTAACAACTGCAATAGCGAACAGCTCAAAGTGAATGTGTTAACTACAAGTAATTCAAATAAGCGGAATAGTTCTATGATACCTATGTAATGTCTACTATTAGAGAAAATATAACTACATAACTATAACTTTACAAGGCTCAATAGTTCTGACTTAAATATAACGCATTTTTAAGTCTGACTTTAAATGCTCTCAAATCTAGATTTTTTAATTCTGTTTAGTTCTGTGCGCGGTGGTGAAATCAGGCCACGAAATCTGGTGGTAAGATTATGTACATCTGGTCTAAATCGAATTTTCTTGTACAAATACAGTGGTGTTTTATATATGATTATTTTGTGAAATAATGTTATAGTTTGTAATTCCCGACGGTTAGCCATGCTGAGCCAACCGATGTCACGTAATTTATATGAAATGTGGTCGTATTTCCTAATGCCATATATGAATCGTAAACACGAATTTTGTATTTTCTGTATTCGGTTCTTTGAATAATAATCTAAGGCCAAATGATATATATATATATATATATAATATAATAGTTATATACCCTAATTTTCGGTGCCCTAACGATTTCTTTTCAACTTAACATCCTGCTTAGTAAGCCCATTGCTTTACTTCTCATATACATTCTTTTTTCTATTTCTTTATTCTTCATTGCTCTAGTAACTGTTGCCCCCAAATATTCTAAGTGGTTTACTCTCTCAATGTTCATAGATTGTCGAGTCCGTCTTATATCTGGTATATAGCTAGGGACTGTTTTCTGTTTCATTATTTCCAGCTTGCACATAATGCGACTTTGACACACATTTCAATTTGTTTTTTAACGGAAATCTGAGTTGTTTGTTTTACGCGACGTAATTATTAGTAATTTCTAAAATAATTCGAACTGCGTACGAAATAAGTAAATAATACTAGAGCGGAATGTACCATTTGCTTCAGCCACAAAAAAAATCGCAAGAGTTTAAATCTGCTGATAGCGAGGGTCATTGCACTGTCCGTAACGTCCAACAGCACACGACGTACGCTATGCATTACTTGTTCTCTGTTTATATGTGTTAGACAAAGCTGACTGAGTATGTCTAATTTCACTTGCATCAGGTATCGGCGTCGGAGACATAATACAATTTCGTATCAAATCGCGTACGAGAACAAGTGTCAGAGATACGAAAAAATGTAAATTGCTGTGTGATTGTTTGGAAAATGTGAAACGATTTATTAGACCTGAGATTCATTGCCGACAAGTTTTTTTTTGTTTATTAGGCTATAAAAACTAATTATGTACAGCTGTTTTAAACATCAATGTGATATGCGCAGTTTTTAATTTAATCGCGTACGTGAATGAATGAACAGATTACGGGATCACGCTTAAAACAATTCTTTGGAACAGTTTATAATTAATTAAGAATTTAATTCAAAGTCGAACAGATTAATCAAACCGAAAAGAATCTTTATCGTGGAATTAGGAACAATTTACAACTAGTGCGCTAAAAACACAAGATAGAGAGTTGCAAACGCGTCTTGAATTTGTTAAACTTTTCGTGGATTTGTGTTAATAACAATTCGTCACACACAAAACGAAATTATAACAATTAACAGATTGCGAATGTATTTACTGATTATTTTTATTTATTAGTTTTAAATTCTGGTTGTCAAAGAATGTTTATGTATAGATTAATCTGCTTCAGGTGATTTGCATGCATTTGTCAAGTAAATATTTTGTAATTCGTATTTCATGGCATCGGTTTTGACCTAAAAACGGAGTTGATGTGAAATTCCCTTAAAGGTCAAATTTATGACGTTATTTGCTTCGTTCTTCTACTCCTCTATTTTTTAACCAAAGGCACATTCTAGTTTTGGGACTAATTTTTGATTAATTATTTCTCTAAAATTAAAATAGAAAGAATTTTTTTAATATTTTTTCAATATCCTCGAACATCACTTTTTAACGTGTTTTTTTCTAGCTGAGTAGTTGTCAGTCATCCTGTATATTCCAATAGTAAAGGCGAGAATTTCCTCAAACTAGTAAATATGCAAGCCATAAAAAATTTCCCTTATTTTAGACTAACCATTTTTTTAAAACTAAATTGTTTTTAAAGTATGAAAAATTTAGTCACCTAAAGTAGAGTTATTGAGTTTGAGGCGAAATATTATATTGCGATTTGTTTAGGGAAACTTCCTCCAGGCGATATCTTCCACCAATTGCAAATATTTACATTGCGGATTATGCCGCTTCCTAGTTTGCTTTCCATTTTCACCGTGTACACACTTTGAAAGTGATAACTTGCTCCGCCTAAAACCGTTATTGCGAAACATTAATTAATCACCGAGTGCAGGTAATAAATTTTCCTTTGTGACTGAATTTTTCTATTAGGAGTTGAAACTTTCAGAGTGCGGAAGTTTTAGGGGCGCGGGAAAAAGCTCCCCCGCTTAAAACTTAAAAGTTTGTATTTGCTTATCATTCCCGAACGATTTCCTATAAATTAAATTAGTTATACCACCTGACTATAAAGGATCGAACCAAATTTAGTAGATTGGGAACACTGAGGAATTGGCATTTTCACTTGCTTACTTAGTTATTTTTTTAGGTTAAAGTTGGCAGAACTAATCGACTCTATAAAAATAACGATGAAAAGTAAATAATAAACCACAAACAACTTTGATTTATTTCATTTTTGATTTGACAATAGATGAATTTATTTGACTTTGACAAACCTCTAATAAATTAGATCTCAATCATTTATAGTCGCTCGGTATTTAGTAAAAGCAAATACTTGAAAATAACATAAATGCCTCCTCGAAAAAATATATAACAGTAGGGATATAAAAAATGTCTTTTGTAAGCTCACGTCCTATTAAAACTGAAAGCTCTACGCGTACGTTCCTCATTGTGGATACGGCGAGGAACCTTTTCAGAAGGGGTCGTCTTCTTACGCATTTATCCAAGTGTGAAAAATTGAAAGAGTCACATAATGGGTAATCATAACGCCGCTTCACTTGAATGGAGAGATTTAAAGATACGTTCTCTTCTTTCATCTGTAAAACTGCAGAGTATCACGTCAATTTTCAGCGGCCTTACATCCGAGGGGTGCTGTTTTTTTTTTTCTTTTGGGCGAAGGGATTATGCACCATTCTTCTCTACGATTACGGTGGAAAATGATCCGTTTGTGTTATGAATGTATTTTTCAAACAAATAAGCGTTTATAATAACGAAATTTTATTTTTAAACTTTACTCTTCTTCAATGATTATGTTTTATCGGACCAATCTTTGCAGTATGCAAGCATTTTTCAGTTCAGGAAGTATTTGAAATTATTACTATTTTATTGTGTCATCTCTTCCAATTCAAAGACGGGAATAATTTAAACAGGTCAAATACATACATATTCATAGGTGTCAATCAAAAAATGGATTTATATTTCATTCCCGAATGAAACTTTTAGTTTTGGTAGTGCATTCAGCTGTACACATGAAGGATTTTATTGATCAATATCCTGTGAAAATCCTTCATTATAAAATTGTTTAAAAATCAGTCCCAGTGGCGTTCTATAATTTTGGGAATTTAAAACTATAAAAATCTTCAAATTCACGCAATTAATATCGCCGTGAGTTTAAAATGAAAAACGATTTCCCTCGGGTCCCATTATTCGCATATCACCTTCCCATTTGCAGAGAATAAATTCTCATCGCGCTTAAGCAAGAGACATCGAAGGGGGGCCTTAAACCAAATCCATGCTTGACTGGCTGGTTATTGCACATGTGCGATATCTTTATGAAGCCACGGCGGTGTAGTAGATTAACCCACGCAAACACAGAGTGGAAATAGTGAAATAAATGAATACGCTGGAATTGAAATTTATGGGAGTTCCCTGTATCTAAGTTGTTTGGGTTAGGCCTCACACACGTTTCCACTAAAGTAGATTATGTAATGTGAAAATAATTTTACGCAATGAATTAGTTTTAACTCTAACAAAACAATACGCTGCTGGCAGTAACAAAATTACCACCGGTGAACGGACGAATTATTGCTCGCCATAAATGTCTGTGCTATCAGTTGTGATATCTTTATCTACTTTTAGGAAGTAACACTTATCTCGGACAAGTTCGTGCCAGGATTACTAATAGTCTTAGATCTTCTATCGGGGAAAAGCTGTCGAAACTGCAACGTCGCTTTCGTATTGTTTTTTTCTTATGTAATACTGACTATGTCATTACCCGAAAGACACTTGAGAAATTGAGAAGTTTTATAAATACATCACCACATCTATATCTTTATTCTATTTAATTATTTAAGGATATAATTTAATTATTTAATGGTATGAACCAATTACTACACAACGTCGATATATCGATTCTTTAAGTATTATTGTACTCGAAAGAAAAGATAAGATAGCTAATTTATATACTACACTTCTGGACAAAATTAAGGGACCACCAGTGAAATTCAAAATAAATTTAAAACAAGATAACGAAATTTAATGGTACGAATAAATAAATAAATCTAAGTGTTTCCTTACAGTTTAGTTGATTTAAGGACTATTAAATTTGACAAATTTTAAAATACTTTAAATCTTTAAAATATCATTGGTCTTCTCATGAACTTATACCCTAATTTGTAACAAGTTAACGAAACTAAAATTATTAATAGCGTGTATGCCCTCCTCTTGCAGCAATACACGTTGCTAATCTTCTTGGCATGCTTGAGATTAAGTTTCGTATATTTTCTTGAGGTATCTGTTCCCATTCTTGGACAAGCATGTTAGAGAGCTCATACTGGTGGTCTCGGTGCGTTTTTAATTTTGTTGCCCAATTGATCCCAGAGATGCTCAATAAGATTGAGATCAGAGCTTTTGGTAGGCCGCTCCAAACTTTGGATATTTGCATCTCTCAATGTAGCTGCGACAGTGTTAGCTGTATGAGGTTTGGCATTTTCTTGCATAAAAATGAATCCATTGCCAAAATTTTCGGCAAATGGTTGAACGTGGGGTACAATAATCTCGTCTCTATATCTTCTTGCTATTAGTGACCCATTTCGTATCAAAACCAATTCTGTACGACCATTAAATTGTATGCCACCCCAAACCATTACAGATCCCTCACCAAATTTGTCAAATTCTCAAATAGTACATGGTGCAAATTGCTCGTCTGGTTTTCATATGACAAGAGCATGGCAATCAATCTTCCTTAAAAGGAATCTGGACTCGTCCGAAAACAAAACGGAGTTCCACTGCCCCTCGTCCCAATCTTGATGATTTTACAAAAGTTTAAGCGATTTCTTTTGTGCGTAGCTGCAAGAGTTGGACCAGTTGTTGGTTTTCTGGCCAACAAATTGACTTCTTTTAGTCTTCTTCTTACTGTTTTGGTAGAAATTTCTTTTCCAGTGGCTAATCGAAGATCATTTTTTAATTCACGAGATGTTACAAACCGCTTTCTTAAACTCTGAAGTTCTATAAAGCGATCTTCTCTGCGTGTTGTTTTTCTTTTAGTATCTTGTTCGCGTCTTCTTTTGAAATCATCAGTGTTTCTGAACCGTACTGCGGCCCCCTGTATCACAGATTTGTTGGTATTTAGAATTTCAGCAACTTTTCTCTGTGAATATCCTTTACGAAGAAGAATAATCATTTGGGATACTTCTTCTGGTCTACAATGGCGTCTAGACATATTTAATTAACTTAATTCAAACAAATTCACTAATTTTCGAAACAAAAAGCACGTTTTATTAATTAAGTGACTTAAAAAGGTGTCAACAATTAGGCCTTTTTGTTGACTTTTCGTTTCCTAGCAGAGAATGCCTTGCTATTGTTAATTGTTTCATGGCACACTGTTTGAATTGTGTTTAATAAACGTCAATTTATAACATGTGAAAAGTCTATTAAAAATAACTTGTAAATTGAAAGTTATTTCAAGTTTATTTGGTGGTCCCTTAATTTTGTCCAGAAGTATAGTTTAAATTTAATGATAAACTAAATTAAAAATCCTAGCAAGAATTAGAATTAAAAAAAAGTAATCATTGTATTGCTCTTTCCATACATAAAGTAGAGTTTTAATCATATTTGTTTTATTTGATAATTGTAATTAATTTTATAGTTTCAAATAAAAAAAATATTATTACATCGCGTTTGCGAATAACCTTGGACAGGTCGGTTTGATTTGCAGTGGAAGTCTCGAGCTACGCTTCTACTGACGAGGTCCCAAAAGCGCCGAAACAGCTGTACAGAGGATGCTCGAGGCATCCACTGCAATTAGAACCGATTTGCAAAATTTTTTTTTGAAAAAATAAAGACACCTATCGATTTTGAGTAAAACAACAAAAGCGCCGTCGATTTTTTAGATTTCACTAAAAATTACTTATTTTACTTTCTCCCCATAGAAAAGAAATTACTTTGATTAAATAATTATTTCTTGAAATTAATACGTATAAAATCTACAATTTTCGCATTTAGATTTTTCATCTGATTCTTAAATAAAGGCTCTATTTAGAAATGGTGCAAATAAAAAAAAAGAACCCTGTACATACAAATGCATATATGTATGTGTAGTCGTAGACAGTTAAAAGAGAACGAAAAACAATGTATTATGCGTTAGTATTCTGTGGAGGCTCTCACATTGACCAGCGACAACAAAACGTCAAGATGACAGACGAGGGAAACGTCAAGTTGAGAAGTGTGAAAGTAACAACTATCAGAAACGTCAAATGACGTTGTCAGTTGACAGTTGTCAGAAACTATTAGAAACGTCAAATTCAGAAACGTCACAATGACAGTTGTCAGAGACGTCAAAATGACAAACATCGGAAAACCTTAGATTGGCAAGATCAAAAAGACGTCTCATAAACATTTGTTTAACAAAGCAATGATTGGCCCGCAAATAAGATCACATTCTCAAAATTTGGTCGCTAAGACAACCTCCGGAACAACACGACAAACTGCCCCCCCGACGAATGAGCTACAGCTCCGATCATCGGTGATTCGTTTGTACCCTTAGAACAATGAAACATATATAGCCTATAAAAGTGAAAGCACGGACCGTTTTAAAGTCAGTTGATCTCGAAAATTGTGTGGAACACTCACCAAGCACTCCCGTGCATTAAATTGTCAGGAGCTCCACACACCTAATCTTTCCGAGCATTTACATGTCAGAAAAAACACCCAAAGTCCTTCGCGCAACAAATTGTCAGAAACATAAACACTATGCGAGTTGTCCTTCGTGCAGCTCATTCAAAGTCTTCCATGCATTAAACTGTCACAACCATAACCACTGCACGAGTTGCCCCGCGCAGCTTATCCAAAATCTTCCGTGCATTAAATTGTCAGGAGTATTCACCACCTATCGAGTTCAGCGATATCAAACTACGCACAACCTTCGACGTCAGTGAACAAAAGAGAAGCAAACAAAACTCAAGCAGAAGCAAGATTTCCTCGTCAACGTCAACCCGGGATTCAACATTCGTTACTACGAGATTTCAACCTCCAGTAGTCCAGAAGATAAACGGCTAGAGAAAACAGAGTTGGTTTTCTTGTGGACATTACCGGAAAAATTAAATTAACTTAATTTACAGCTTCAGAGAAGGGACAATGAACTAGCGGAAATGATTTCTGATTTAAAGCATTTATCAAAAAGCTTGAGCTTTGGGAACAAAACCTAATCATCCGCGATGCCAGGCATTTTCCTATTCTTTCGGAAAAGATATCTCAAAACCCATTGGAACCCTATGACAGTAAATGTCACGTAGAAATAGTTTCTAAGTTGAAGGAAAACTTCAAAAATCGTTTTAAAGATTTCACTGAAAAGGCGCAATTTGTTGTTTCACCTTTCATGAAAATAATCATCCAACAGTTTGCAACTTGTGTTATGCAGAATTTTGGCGAAGACATCTTTGCAACAGAAATGAAAGTGAAATATTCAGTTCTATGTCGTGTTGCATTGAAAATAAAAGCGTTATTTGGTTCAACCTATTTGTGTGAATCTGCTTTCTCCAATATGAAGTTTATTAAGAATAAATACCGCAATCGACTTACAGATGAACATTTGGATAATTATATTCGAATGGCTGTATCAAACTATATTGCAAACATTAAAAGATTTATCGATGAGTCTGAGTGTCAGCCTTCTCATTGAACATGAATTTTATATCAGCACATGTTTTTGTTTAAAATAGTGCGTTATACTTTTTGTTATTTTTGTTCTCTTTTATTAAATCGCATGTAACATGCCATTGTGACTGCATAAAAATCTTGTTTATTTTTCAAACACCTACGATTGGTAGATATAGGTTTATTCTGTTTAGCTTTAGTTTGTTATTAGTATGTATGCTTTTACCTTGCATCAAAGCGAGGAGCTGGTGCACACGTACCTTATTTGATTTCTGAATTAATGTAGTGTATCATATCATACAACCGTTTTTTTTTATGCTATAAACAATTGGGTCGCAAAGAAATAGTTTGTTTAATTTTACCAAAGCGTTGTTTACCTAGAGCTTAGGTAAACGATTATTAAGGAATTTGAAATTCTAGATTTGTTGTTTCAACTTTTCTTAATTATTTCCTATTCTCGATTGTTTGGCGTTAAATCATTCCTGGTTGCTTGCTTTGCCCCTTTCACATCATATTGTTCTGCTGCAATTTTAGTGTTTTTTTTCCAAGTTCTTCCATGTCTGCTTACTTTTTTTTTCAAATGCTTTTTTCCAGGAATATTTTTGGTAATAATTTTTCATTAATTATTTGTGGTAAACTAAAATACATAAATTTGTTCTCGTGTTCTCTAATGTCTGTTTTTTTCACCGTCCTTTGATGGTCTATTCAAGAATCAGCCTGTATATGGGCAAAGTTCTTTTAACTTCTTAAGTTTGTTCGTAAAACGTAATTTCAGCTAAGCTTGAAAACTTCGCACCTCACTAATACGTCGCGTGAAAGTGCATGTAAAATTTATTACACACTAAACTACAAGTGCAGACCTGCAGAATAATTGCTTTGTTTATGACTAAATAGCTTCTGGGATTTGATTTCAAATTTAGTGCGGCAGTAAATTTGCAAGGATTCTGACTAAATTATGCTTGCACTAAGGATCACCTTCCTCCTTTGTTTAATTTACTCCTGTTGGAATTTCATTGTGTACGGAACATTACTCTTCAACGCTGCGGAACATAATGATTTTTATTCACTTTATTTTTTATATATTCACCTAATGATTATGTCATTGAATCATTGAAACGATAACAAAGAAATAAATAAAACGGAACATTTTATTTACAAGTTTCGTGTAAAATTAGGAGATCAAACATACGGTATGTAACAATATTAAAGAGCTTTAATCCTCATTATTGCATCAACAAATAATAATTCACTTTAGTTTAAATATTTCGCGCAGTTAATTTTACACAATGGGATTAATAGTATATATCGAATAGCACATGTAACAAAATCATCGTAAATAATTTGCCCCTATACCTTTTGAAACGGGATGGGCGGGGGTTGAAACCAACAATGGTGCATGGCATATTATCGAATTATGTGTTTTTATTATGATGCTAATTTAAAGCAAACATCTGAAACAAATGCAAATCTATTCAAAATAACGCGCGTGCACATTTCCATGATAATGAAGCGAAAATAGTGCAACTGAGTCGTCAGCATTCTTGAAATTTCGTTTTGGTCTGCGGCTTTTTATTATGCCACCACGCACTGACGTCCTCTTTCACGATTTTACCTTTCGCTTATCATCCCTTTTGTTCACCGCTTTCACATGAATTTGACTGACGAAATCCCACACGCGGAAGATAAATTGCTCCTGCAAATGTATGCTAATAAAAAAAAGAAAAAAAAAAGAACTATGCTCGGTTAGATGTGCATAAGATCTGGGGGAAATTGAAGCTGAAAGCTTTATTTTTTAGGGCTCTCATTATAAATAAAATTTTGCTTAGCTATCCAAGTATACCTGAACCAAGTTGCAAGCTGACGAGGTGAATTCTACTGCCTTTAACGCCATGAACAATATAAGGAAAAGAAATTTAACAAAATAATAGATACCATATGCGAAATACTTTGGGGTGACACTAAACACCAAACTTCATTGAAAAGCTCATGTTAAAAAGAAAAAAACACGGTTTCAGACACAATAAAAGCTCCTCATTGTAAATTTATATGAAATTCTTCACAAGCTAATAATTATATTATACATCGGCTTATTCAAGTAAGGCGAAATAATTTTAAACGCTTTACAAAGTTAGCTAATAACATATTCTGCGTGTAAAGTTGTGTGAGACTTAATCGGTTTAAAACAAGTTCCCTCCCCCTCCTATAAAAATATAAATTTCAAAGTGAATAATTTTGCTTTTACGGTCGCCATTTGCGCAAGAAGCGCGTCTCGGAAACTTTAATAGAGTTAAGTAATCCAGACCAAATATTTAGTTTGCGTAGCTTAGCACACATTTCGGGTCGATAAGTGTCGTCAAATTCAAACCCGGCGACGAGCTTTCCTCATCAGGGCTTATAATTCTTTGAATTAGAAAACGGAATAACTTTTCACATTCATTAAGAAAGACAAAATAATTAGGCTAACTTTCGAAGTCATTTGAAATTAAAATTTACTGTGCCGACGCAGATTACGAAAAGTGTTTATTCAACAATTAGTTTAATATTTAAGAAAGTGCTTCGAGTTTCGGCGACGGCTTCGATCCAAGAGGGACAATTATTTCAGGAGACGACCTAGAAGCTAAGTTGGAAGAGCTTTTTCTGACAACTGAAGCCAGGAAGTGTGTTTAATAATTTTTCTCTGCTTTGGTGTTTTAACGACTACTTTATGAGTTCATAAAGTAATATCCATTCACGATCTTCTTGCATTCTAGTAGGCCACGTTTTTTTTTTATTATGTTACGTGCATGTATTTTGAAGGCAGTCAAAATCTGACGTGAAAAAAATTATGACATTGTCACGTCAGCTGTTCTGACTATGTTGCCTATACTTAAATAAACTTGAACTACAATGCCATGATCAAAGTAACTTAAAACAAATAACTAATTATTTCATTACATTTTTTAATTCTGTCCCGAAAATTGTAAGCGGGAAAACCAAACAAGGCTTAAAAAAAGCCTACAACAGAAAATGCAAATTAAAGAGAGGAAAACAATAGAATAAAATATAATCTACAAAATAAAACAAAACACGATTAATAAATACAAATAAAACAAAGAGGATCAATAAAATTAAAAACAAAACAAATGATTTATGAAAGGTCAGGTTTGTTTCTTTTATTTTTTTTATGCAAGCCCTTGAATTACTCTATTTATTAAAAGAATAAGAAAACAAAAGACGAATGATTTGTTGTGTTTGTTGATAAAAAAATCTTTTCGACTATTTCCACGTTCTACATTTATTTTTTTTTTTAATTTTCTATTGATTTCAAAAATTAGAAAATAAAAACTGACGAACGATCTGGTTTGTTTCTTTTGCTTTTTTTTTTAATGCAAGCCTTTGAGTTACTCTATTTATTAAAAGAATAAGGAAACAAAAGACGAATGACTTGTTGTGTTTGTTGATGTAGAATTTCTTTTCGATTCTTTCCCCTTCCATTCATTTTGAACAAAAGGAAACGAAACCACTCTTCGTCAAATTTTTATACCTTCTTGATTCTCAAAATTAAAAGAAATATTTTGATTTCTTTCCACTTCCATTCACGTTAAACAAAAGACTACCCTCTAAAATTATAAAAAGAAAAACAAACGACGAACTATCCGTTTTGTTGATGAACATTTTCTATTGATTTCTTACCGTTATAAACGTATTAAACGAACAAAAGACATTCGACGTTCTTTTAATTTTCTTATGATTTTCTTATGATTTTAAAAATAAAAAAAAAGTCAGATTTGTTTTCTTTTACTTTTTCCTACGCAAGCTTTCGAACTATTCGATCAAAAACAAAAGAAATTTAACAGTCCAATAAGCAAAGAAACAAAAAAGGACAAAAACTGAAGGTTGCTTATATTTTCCCCTCTTTTTTTTTCTTGAGAATGAAGATATCTTGTTTTGTTTTTTCTATTTATTGACGATTTTTGAAATTTGAAGTAATAAGTTGAAAATATAAAGTTAAAATGAATAGAAACACAAACGAAAAACAAAAGAAAAGAGTCCGGCAAACATATAATCGATAAAGTCTGAAATTGAGAATTATTCATTTGTTTTTAATTTCCTTTTCTTAGATTTTGTTTTCTTAAAGTCTACTGTATTTTGTTTTGTTTTAATTTAAAGTCTTCTTTGCGTTTGTTAAGGAAATCAAAACAAAACACACGCGGAAAACAAATATTTTCGTAATGTTTGCAGAAAAAAAAACAAAAGGCAATCGAATTAATTAGATAGTTCTTCCGGAATGAAAAAACGAACGATTGAAATTTTCTTAACGAAATGAGAAACGAAAATAAAAGGGAGGAGCAAAATTAAAGGAAAAATAAAAGAAAAACAAAAGACAATGAGAACTTCAACAGAAGCAAAAACAACGAAAAGATTAAAACAAAAATTAAATACAAACGGAAAAAAGTATTCTCGTCGAGAACAAAACAAAAGACAAGCGAATCACTAAAGTGGTTGCTCTGGAAAGAAAAATACGAAATATTTATAACCAGAAGTAAAAAAAAAAACAAAATCAAGTGCAAACGGAAAACAAATGTCCTCGTATTGTCTGTAGGAAGAAAAAACAAAAGACAATCGAATTAACAAATAGTTACAAACAAATATTCTCGAGACCTTTATTGTAAAAATAAAAGACAAAATAATTGCTCTGAAATAATGAGAAAGACTAATAATACTTTTAAAAATCAAAAGTAAGAGAGACAGAAAGAAATTGAAACGGAAACGAAAACAAATTCTCGCACTTTTATTAATAGATAAAAACAAAACACAAAAGTACTTTCAACAAGAGACAAAAACGCAAACAAAAAAAGACAATCTGATGAAACAACGAACAAATGAGATATTTTTAATGAATCAATGTCACCAACCCCCTCAATAACAAAACAAAATTTTCCTACATTTTAATTATCAGATCTTAGACCTTTTATTTTGTTACAAATTCACCAAATTTATTAAATACTCGTCTTACTGTTTCATTAAATATATGTACTCTCTTTAATTGAAGTACTACGTGTTTTGTAGCGATGTACATAAATAAAGCCTGAATCACTTTTAATTCCTTTTTAATTGAGCACATTCTACAACCCCAACATAGATGGTGTTTTCAATGAAACCATAGTAAATGCGTTTTTTACAGACAATTTTTTAAACGACACTCTGTAAGTGCAAAGGTGCATAAGTGCGTGGTGATACATATTTAAATAATTGTTGCTTTTTTTAAATTGTTTGATAGCAGTGAATAATTTATCATCACACGTGCTACAGTGCAGCTTGAATCGATATTTGTGTCCTCGTATTTAAAAACCGATACGGCGCGCGTTAATAAGATATGAGAAAGAATTGAAGTTTCGAAACAGAGGAAACTTTGTCCATCATACCTAATTGCGTTAAATTGTATGTTGTATAGGGAAAGTTGTCGAGGAAAAGTGACTGTGTGTTTTTAACGTTTTTATACACAAATATGTCAAAGGTAAAGCAGATAAAAATAGTAAGTTAAAAAGCACGATTAACTTTATGAATTACATGTCTCTTTTGATTTTTTAACAAAGAAACTTGTCAATTTACATTTTTGTTTTTAGACATAAATAAATATACCTAAAATGTACATATTCCGAAATGAAATGTTACATGTAAATAAAACCGTATGTATAGAAATTGCTATTGAATTTCTAGGACTCTCAATTCTTTCTTATTTCACGTCAATCGTTTCTCAGACGAAAATTTACATCTTCAAAAAGTATCGGCCTCGATATATGCCACGTCTGTAGCACATTAGTATTCTGAGTCTTCCGTATTGACGAGGAATAAAATTAGAATAAGCTGACATTGGAATATTGATTTTCAAGCGAAATAACTTTTTTTGTACCCTCCAATACATAAATTTTACACTTAAGTCTCTAACAACCCCCATAACGTTTCTTTTTATAAACTTATAAATTGCAATTTACGCAGGATTACCTAAGGACTTGCATTGAGATAGTAACTAAAAAGTGTTCTATACAATAATTTACCCAGAATGCACGTTACACCCATGTATAAGACAAGAACCAAAAATTGATAGCTTTAAAGGCGTACAATAAGGTTTATGGTGTGACGTAAAGAATCACATCGAATGCGTCGTACAAGAGTATTAACTGGTATGAAATTAATTAAAATCAATTACGTTTTCAAAAGTGAAATAATAGAGAGTTTGCACAAACACACACCAAATTCTAGAATTAACGGAAACAAAGAAGAAAGGAAAAAGATGGACAATAATGAGCAAAGGGCACTATATGACGTACGGAGGGGTAGAGTAATGACATCATGTCCAAGCAAGGTTAGCAGTTATCATTCTTAAAATGTACTGGCAAGAAATTGATTGGTGGAGACTGGCTACGAAGAGTCTGTAACCGAAGAACCGATCATACCCTACAATAATAGCTCATGGACCATTTGAAAACGAATTAAAAGAAAAGGGATGACGAATTTTGGGACAGGCTGCCAGATGAGATGGAGGCAATTAAAAATAATGTGATGATAGTAGGAGTTCTAAATGGAAAAGTTGTTACACAAGATATCCAATTGGAAAATATGGAGAAAACACGAAAAATAATAATGCGCAGCAAATTATAGAGTTTTGTTTAGCTCAAGCTATGAGAGTATGTAATACCTTTTTCGAACACAAAGGTACCCACAAATATACAAGGCTGATGGAGAATAGGAACGAAGAGACTGTTCGAGTTAAAAGAGGTTTTAAATTTGGATTCGATCATTTTCTGGTGGAAGCCAAAGTGGAATAAACTAGAAATTGAAAAGTATAAACAACCAAGCATTAGAGTACATACACTGCAACAAGGGAGGAATACTGGAAGAGATTAGAGGAAGAACTGCAATTTATAAACTGGAAAAATGAAGATTTAGAAACGTTATGAAAACATTTAAGGATACTACGTAGCAAGGAATGACAAAAGGAAGAGCGAGGTGAAATGAAGGCATTAAAAAGGAGGTTACTATAAAGATAAATCTATGGAAAAATATCTAAGTAATAAAACGAGTAACAATTATACAAAGAACAAGGATAGTAGTTCAAGAAAAAGTTAGAGCAGCGAAAGAAAGACAGTGGGAGGAATTTACGTATAAAATGGAAAGAGATAGCATGGGCAAAGGCAAACTACTCTAAGAAACCTGAAGAACCTGAGGAAAGACAAAACAATTAAATTCAAGTGTATAGAGGATAAAGAAGGAAAATATTAATTAATGAGACTCAGACAACTGAATGCTGAAAGCAATTAATGTTAGTCATTGTTGAATTCTTGGCTTCCGGTTGGAACCGCGTGTCTCGGATTTCTTCACTGCCGACGTTTCGTTCTCCGTTGCAGAAGAACTTCTTCAGGGCTGCTGTTGGTGGTGATGCTGCTACTGCTGCTGATGTTGGTCTTGCTGCTGCTTCGCGTTTGTCGTTGAGACAATCTCCGGCAAACTGGGAATTTTAAATATCTGGGATCGATCTTAAACGCGAGAGGAAAACTAGGACCGGAAATCGACAATGCTACTAGATAATTTACTTCCCCCAAATTGAGCTTCATTAGGAAAAAGGAAATCAACAGGATTACGAAGTTAAGAATGTTTAAAAGTGTATATATGGCAGTACTAACCTACTCGTGCGAAACGTGGGCCCTAAACAACAAAGGAAAAAGTAAAATTCATGCGTTTCCTCAGAACTGTTGTGGGAAAAAAAAGAAGAGACCGGATTGAAAATAATACGGTGCAGTAGTCATACAGCGCAGAACTCGTATTAAACAAAATTAAAAAGAGGCAACTAACTTGGTTCGATCACATGGTGAGGATGAAAGAGTTCAGCAGTTATGGAAAGCGATTAGCGACCGTAAACGAAGAAGAGGTAGACCGAGTAGTTCATGGAAAAGTAAAATTAGTAAAACACTCAAGAAAAAGCATAAGCTGAAAACAAGCAGAACAGATTGCGAAAAATTGAAAGATGTGGCGAAACTTCAACTCCAACACCTCTACACTTTACACCGTAAGGTAGATGAGGAAGGATTAAGTACAATTAAAATTAAAGAAAAATGCTAGGAATCTTAACATGAAGATTTGAATTGTTTTCGTGATTTATTTGTTTACATGTCAAAGCAGGTGTTCAAAGTGGGGCAATTGTTTTTCTTATTTTATACAATTTGTACAAAATAATTTACTTGAGGTGATTTGCATCCACTTGCCAAATATGTTTGACTTCGTATTTCAGCTGATCACGTCAATTCCGTTCAAAAGTCAATTCCACACCCGACGCCGCGCCGTTACAATCATAAAACTTAAAAAAATTGTGTGTATTTATTTCGTTCATCTGCTGCTCTCTTAACCAGAGACTATCGTCATTCGCGGAGATGAGCCGAGACCAGTCCTTGACAAATGCGCACGTGCCCTCCGATTATTGTCGCTTGCGGAACGAGAAGCAACAAATTTGTCGTTCGCAATTAAATAGGATGTCATAGTGTCACTAGAATGACAAATTTATTGTCAAAATCTAAGATTTCTCGCTCAGCAAACGCCAATAATCGCCAAGCGCATGAGCATTTGTCAAGAACTAGTCCCTGCTCGTCTTCGCGAACAAATTGTTGTCCAATTATTTTTGGAAACTAAACTACATATCACCCAGTACTCTGTATATACAGTCGCGATCATGTAAATCGAGATCCTCGAAAGGTAATCGTGCCCTTATTGACACTGCCAGAAAGGTTACAAAATTCTCGTTCACTTTCGATTAACATAATCGCGACTGTAGATACAGGGGTGACTGCTAATTAATTAACCCGACAAAATGATACCACTAAAAGAAGCCATGTCCGAGAGTATGGAAAAAATGTTAAACAAATTATTTCTACTTCAGTTTTCGATAAATAATCAACCCCAAAACGACGTTGCGCCCCTGGTTATAAAATAGAGGAGCACATGAACGAAATAAATACCCTCGTAAAGTTTTTTATAGTTTTAGGATACGGTGACGTGGCATCGTGAACTTGACCTTTAAGTGGAACTCCGTTTTTAGGTCAACACTCGGTACTGTGAAATATGAAGGCCATATGAAATACGAATATTTACTTGACAAATGTATGGTAATCACCTGAAGCCGATTATTCCATGCAAAGGAGCACAACGGCTCAACAACAACTAAATTACTTAAACGAAAAACAATTTAAATCTCCTTTTAAGAGTTCTTTCATTTTAATTAAAATTGTATTGTAAATAAAGTTTATCACGACGGTGCACCTCCTTATGCAACACTGTTGTAACAGATTGGTTAAATACCAATTACGCCAATAAATGGATAGGACGTTACGGATCTCTGCGTTGGCCCCAGCGATCCCTGGATTTAAATCCTTGCGATTTTTTTGTGGGGTGAGCGAAGCAACTGGTATATTCCACTTTAGTAAAAACTCAGCAAGAGTTAACAAATAAAATTTTCGATGCCGCTGCTGCCTTTCCAAATAGTCCGCATGTTTTCGAACGAATGTGAGAGAATATGATAACCAGACTACAGCGTGTGTCGATAATAATGGCCTTCACTTTCAATACCTGCTTTGAGGAGACAGTATTAAGCATAATTGATTCCGTTTTTTCTGTTCTTCCTTTCCCATCTGTTAAACGTGTAATAAAACGAATCGAGATATATGTCAAAGTCAGTCATATTGTATCAAGCGAGTAGTCAATAAAAACGCTTTTATAGTCCTATTGTACTGCCGCATTTATGAACTTAGGGTCGTATTTCGTACGCACTGCCGGAGCTTGATTTTGGGGTAATAAATTATAAGCTATCTAAAAGAATTTTTTAACATTCTTTCCATACTCTCAGACAATGCTTCTTTTAGTGTTTCACATTGTTGGGTTAATTAACAGTCACCCTGTATTACCTCTGTGTTTAAGTTTTTTATTTATAATTTATTACTCTGTTACATGTCATAAAATATGCAAAATACGTTAAGAATTATTCGTGAAATATAAGTGCTGATTAAGAAAGCTCGTTTTCTCTCCCTCTATTTTCTTCTTCTATTTTCTTCAATAAGATGAGATAAGCTAGAATTACGAGCGTGTTTCTTACTTTTATGTCCAATTATTTAAAGAGTACCCACGTAACTGAAGCAGTAAGAACCCCCGATCATTAGCTGTAAATTTAATCAGATGCTATTGCAGGTACGCTTTCAGTTATTTCAGGACTCGTCACGTACACAATTGATACCCCCATAAACTTTCTGAAAAATGCTCATGCGTAAAAGTAAATCTTGTCACCTCGCCTTAAAAGCCCACAAGGCACGCAATCTCTGGGCCGCAATAAAACAATCCGGTGGCATGTTGGTCACTTGATGGGCCCGATAAGCACGCAAATTTTAAAAAGGTGTTTATCTCACTTGGATTTATATCTGCTCACGAACTTTATTTACGAAGTTTATTTTTGGGTTGGGGCGCAAGGAGAACGGTTTGCGTGAACCATTTATGTATGTTCATACTAATACAAATACATACCGTTGATAAAGCATTTGAATTTAAAATTTATTGTACTAACTACGAAATGATGTTAATTTTTCTGAATACGAAGTGTATACTTTAAAAAGTATAAATGCAAATTAATTAAATTGATTAACAAGCGTGGCACGGAACTCCGGAGGACGAAGTAAGATGTCAAAGTTTCCTCCGCCACGACGACAAAGCAAATCGATGAGGCTGCATTTCTTGAACCAAGTCACATTTCAGTGATCAGAACAAATTATCATGAAGGGAACGGCGAAAATATAGACTGAAATGTGTCTCCGTGTGCCGCATTTTAACGGCTACTTCATTCGTTTTACTAATGGAAAAACCAATATCGCACCCACGCCGACAGAAAAAAATTTAATCTGGGGATTATACGAGTTTTTTTTTTCTTACTTGAGTGTTTCCAGTCATTTAAAATAATCAAATAAAAATTGCATGTAAAGAATTTCTTTTTCTTCATACGTTTACAAATCTTAGTTTTACATTTTAGTTTGATTTGCAGATTCATTTATTTTCCCTAAAATTTCAGTAACTTCCCAGGAACATACACAATGGAAATATGTTTCCTGTGGGTTTGTATATATGTGACAGTATGTACATACAGTTAATTACTGAATTCAAATATTACACAGGACTAAATGTTTATGTTCAGATTTAGTCGCCTACGTAATTACCTACCCATCTGATTGATATATGCAAATTAATAAACAAATACTAGTCCTGCGAGCGGTCCTTTTTCTATAACATGCATTTGCGTTTTAAATGCGTTCCTGAACTGCGGCGCGCCGCCATCTACCATTGTAAATGTTTGAATTTAATTCACTTGTAAAATTTATGCATATACCTAACACCCGCTTTTGGAAACTGCGTTCAATTTACCTTTGTTTATTATTCATTACGTACGGAAATTACAAATTCATTACATCGTCTGGTCATAACTCGTTTACAAATTACATTTAATATACAGACCGTCCACTTAATGTCCACATCATGTACATTTATTATTCATTTAACAGAAGAAATTATTAAACTTCGTTGAAATCATAGTTCGGGATTATTTCATATCATCATCATAATTGGTCCAAGTGTAGATTTCAATAAAATTTTGTTACTTACTATAACGTTAAGAAGCAAAAATGTCCTGCAACTATTATTATAATAATAGATCTAAGTACTGAACAAGTTGTAATAGAATCGAAGTAGAAAGAAAATGGCTTTGCTAAAATCTGAAAAACAAAACATCGACGCATCTACTTCCATTCTATTCCAATCGAGTGAATAGTGCGAATCTTTTGCAATGCAATTCCTTTACCGGTTCACAAGACAAATTTAATGGACCGTACTTAGCGGGGCGACAATGGATCTATCGTAAATTTACGGCCAATTTTAGTTAGCCTTTCAGTGCGCTTCGCTCCTTTCGGCTTTCGCTTCGCACGGAAAAGTTTATCGACCGAACGTTATTTCTTAATAGCGTATGTTCGTGAAGGAAGTATTGTATCGCGCGCTTTATTTTCCGATATTTTTCAAACCTGACGTTTTTATTGCCTTAATTAATTTTGAATCCCTTATGCCGCCGAAAAAATCGACAGCGCACAATATGGAAAATCCGTTCTAAAAAGACGTAATTAATTGAGGATGGTTTCGGCGAGTAAAAATAAACGTCACACAACATGATACCATTTGTGTTAATCGCGGCTAAATAATTTATAAAGGCGAACCTAGTTTGGGTTCATTAAAATCCAATCATCGGAAAAAATTTCTAAATCCTCTTTAATTCAAACAATGAAAAACAACTCATAAATAAAACAAAATAATGATAAAACATCCGTTCTAAAAATATACATATATAATTAATTGAAGATCGTTTTGGATGTACAAAAATAAAACCAATCGATGTCACATAATATGAGACCATTATCATTTGTGGCTGAGTTCGTTTTTTCAACTCTGTTCAGTCTACTTACTCTTTTTGCACTTTTATCTTACTTTTACACACGTCAAAACAGTTTCGCTCTCATTCGAATTTTAATTCATCTTTGTAACGAATGGAAAAACAAATAATTGAATGTACAATGTGTAATCGAATAAGTCTCACTTACTCGAACCACTACTACTACACAAAAAAAGAAGTGTTATTTTAGTAATATAAGATACACCTGTATATATATATTTGTTAGGTTAGAAATATTTTGTCTTTATTTTATTATTATAATTTGTTAAAAACAATGTATAATCCTCCAGAACTCAAATGGAAATTTAATTACTTGCAAATATTTAATTCAAATTTCTGTTTTACTTAGAAAATGTCGAATGAAGTACTAGAAGTGTCATTATCACCAACGATAGAGACTTGATTTCACGAGAAGTTCAACGAAGTCTTCAATGATGTGAAGAACTTCTGGGGCTAGAATCTCAAGACTCCAGAACTGATTTTTGAGCCCCCTTGTCTTGAGAAACAGTCCCAGCATTTCAAAGAACCATTCCAGGCCGATGACACAACACAGAGAAGTTGTTCACATTCTTCAACGTCAATAGAAGATGCCATCTGGGACAAGCCTCGAAAGTACTTCTTCGAAAAGAACGGTGGATGGCGCCGTGTAGTAGTAAAACTGAAAAATCAAACTAAATTAAGACTTTTTAAGATAGAAGCCGTACAACTAGGTTTAAAATTTTTGATATTAATAAACGAAACTTAATTGATTGCACCCTGTATATTAATTACAATTAAATATTTCCTAAAATAGATAATACATTTTGCAGGAGCTTGACAATTTTCCGTTCTATTGCCAGTCATATCTATTCATTTCTAATTAGGGTTTTTAAAAATCTACTTAGAAAGAAAGCCACGTTTTGAGTGCTGCAAATATATCATTTTTCATCCCTTACTTTATTACACCAAGATTTCCCAATATATTACCCAAATGCGCTCGTAACATTTTTTAATTTAGCACTGCCCCCTCGAACATTTGGCCCTCCAACTTTCCAAAAAAAAAAAAAAAACGCGCTCAATAAGAAATTATAAAGTTATTAACGTTTTGCGTGAAGCCGCCCTCGGCTATAAAATGTATTAATATTATTAAACGCTGTGGTGTGCAAACGTTCGTATTGATTTTGTAATTAGGGGATTATTTAACAACGCGCTTTAGAGTTTACAAAAGAAGGTCTTTTTTATGATTGTAACAATCGCATATTTCGCGACGAATATCTTCGAAGGACAATAGTTAAAAAATAATTTCCACGGAAATGTTTATAACATTTAAGGACAGTGATAGTGTCCCTCTTTTAATAATCTTCATGCAGCTCTATCATTCCTCTCTAATACAGAGTCTTATTAAAAATGCAGGGTGTAATCGATTAAATCTATTAATATTGAAAGTTCTTCATACGGAATAAAATTAATTCAGCAAGTTTTTCTTGCGAATTAAAATAGTACTCATAATAAATAAAACTTATTTTATTACGTACTGGCAGTGGTCGCCAAGCCGTCTATCACGAGCTACCGGTAGCTCGCACAGGCAATTCTGGTAGCTCACAAGATATTTTATGTTTTAAAAATACAAACGGTTAAAAATTTAGAAGCCTCCGTAATTTTCGCAAATTCTCATAATAAACACAAGCAGTGGCAACACTGCGGTGAGCGATCTGCCACCAGCGTCACCATGCTAGAATCGACTAGAACTGCAACGCTCTAGTATTCGAGAACGATCTGGTTTGCTTTGAATGGTATAAATACGCATTGAGGAGTTTAAAACCGGACATTACGTAATCTACGTCCAGCAGTTGGGTCCGTAGTGAAGTAGAGTGCAGTAAAAAATATTACGGCAAGCAGTAATAACAAGGTGAAAACATACCATTTCCATTCGGAATGGGAAGAACAATATTTCTTCACAGAAGTTAAAAGCAAAAATGTATGTTTGTAGTGTAATAATTCTGCCTCCGTTGCCAAAAAAGCGAATATTGAGAGGCATCATGAAACTGTACAATCGAATTTTGAAACATCATATCCATTACATTCTGCCACCAGAAAGGAAAAATTGAAACAATTAAAAACCAATTAATTGGACAACAGTCAATATTTTTAAAAGCAATCGACAAAAATAAAGCTGCAACTGAAGCATCATACCGTGCGGCCCAGATAATTGCACAAAAGAAGAAACCTTAAGAAAACGATAATATGATAAAACTTGCATTTTTAGAAGCTGCAGATTCGTTATTTGCCAACTTTAGAAATAAAGACGAGATAGTTTCAGCTATAAAATCAATGCAACTTTCTGCTAATACAGTAATGAGGCGACTAGAAGTTATGACCAATGATATTTTTGTACAGTTAAGAATTGACTTGGATAACTGTGTTTATTTTTCACTGAAACTGGATGAATTCACAGATGTGATTGAGACTTCCCAGATGGCCGTGTTTGTAGAGATGGGTTTTTAGTGATTTTACGATAAAAGAAGATCTTTTGAAGTTTATTCCACAGAAAGGACACACTACTGGTCAGGAGTTGTTTTCTCATTTCAAAATTAGGTCTTTATTGCCAAAAATACATGATCTGAGGGCGCACATTTATTCCGCAGACTATGATGTTCTCTGCATATCTGAAACTTTGTTGTCACATCATACTGACGATAATTCATTGAAAATAGATGGTTGCAAATTTATTAGAAAAAACAGACAAAGGCGAAGAGGAGGAGGAGTAAGTATGTACTTTAAAAACTGTATTAAATTGAGTATTGAAAGTGTGACTGATATAATTGAGCAAATATGGATAAAAATCATCATAAGAAGCATTACCTATGCGCTGGGCGTGTTCTGTAATCCACCGGACTTTTCTAACAGGGCCTTTTTAGAAGCTTTTCAAGAGTCACTTTCAATAATAATACCAACTTGTGACGAGTTATATGTGCGGGCGACTTTAAAATTAATATGCTTAATCTTAATGACAACTCAATAAAAAGTCTCTGTTCTCTATTAGACTCCTTTAGCTAAACGCAAATAGTGAATGAACCATTACTTTGATAGACTTAATAATTGTCTCTGATAAAACCTTAGTTAAAAACTGTGGGATAACTGAAGTTCATCATATGTCAGATCACAAACATTTAGAGATTTCAGACTCTTTGATGCGAATCTGTTTACCGCTGACCTGCTACGTATTCCTCTGTTCTAGATATATTACTTTGCCGATATAGATACTAAAGTTAATTACCTAACGGAAGGAATTTTATCTATTTTTGCTACACATGCGCCATTAAAACAATAAAAAGTAACAAAAAACATACACCATGGATTACAGATAACATTAAATATCTGATGTCTCTGCTGGATGCTGCACGTAATCGCTGGCAACGATCAAAAAATGGTACACATTTTCAATACTATAAGCAACTTAGAAATTACACAACTCTTGCATATCGTAATAAAAAAAAAACTTATTATAACTACAAACTGATGCAAAAAACATGTGGAAAGAATTAAACAAACTGTGTGGACGTAACAAAAATCGAGCTATGTTACCTGCGGAACTAAATAATCCTGAGACAATTAACGAACATTATATAAAGAGCATTCCGCAACAGATACCAAATAACGACATGTTTGGATATCACTTAGCTAAACAACCTAGAGTCAAACTCAGAACATTTAGTAATGTCACGGAATATGGCGTCCTAATATTGTTAAATTCTATTAAATCTGCAGCAGTTAGATCAGATGGCCTATACATAAACCTAACTCTGCTGTCCCCAAATATTAGAATATATCACCCATATTCTAATTTTTTTACTTTTCCAAACAAATGGAAGTCTGCTCTTGTTTTTCCCAAACCGAAAATAAATAACCCGAAAGAATTTGAAGAGCTTCGGCTTATCAGCATACTTCCTGTCATGTCTAAGCTGATGGAAAGAGTGATAGAGAAGCAACTTCGTGCGCATCTGTCTCAGAGCAATATACTGCCACTAACACAATCAGGTTTTCGTCCAAACTGCAGTTGCGAGATGACCTTAATGAGTATTGTGGATGATATCTTGAGAGGGGTGGACAATAAAAAGATTACTGTGCTAGTTATGTTAGATATCTCAAAGGCCTTTGACACTGTGAATCACAGTATATTGTTGGCAATATTACAAAGTACTGGTTTAGAAGAAACAGCATTACAATTCTTCGATTCCTAGTTAAAGGGTAGATCTCAAGCAATAATTGATAACAAAACTTCCACTCCTCTGGAGCTATCATCTGGAGTAGCTCAAGGATTTATACTTGACCCACTTCTTTATGCAATATACACCGCTGACTTATCTTCTGGAATAAAGACGTGTACGACTCATTTTTATACTGACGATACACAACTCTATCACTCCTTCCAAGTTGATAATGTGATAAATGAAGTAGGAAAAATAAATTCAGACATTAACAATTTAGTTAATTTTGCTAAAAATCATTGCTTTTTTTCTGATATAAAAGCATTTATCAAAAAGCTTGAGTTTTGGGAACAAAACCAGAAAAGATATCTCAAAATCCATTGGAACCCTATGACAGTAAATATCATGTAGAAATAGTTTCTAAGTTGAAGGTAAACTTCAAAAATCGTTTTAAAGTTTTCAATGAAATGGCTTAGAGACGCAATTTCTTGCTTCACTTGTCATGGAAATTGATATCCAACAGTTTGCAATTTGTGTTAAACAGAACTTGGGCGAAGACATCTCTGCAACAGAAATGGGAGTGATTGCGTTTCAAAATGATTTAGTCTTAAAACCATTAATCTCATATACAACATTTATCTGGCCTATAGTAAGTAAAGAAAAATATTCAGTTCTAGGTCGGGTTGGGTTGGGTTGAAAGTAAAAACATTATTCAGTTTAACCTATTTGTGTGAATCTGCCTTCTCCAATGTGAAGTTTAATAAGAATAAATATCGCAATCGACTTACAGATGAACTTTTGGATAATTGTATTCGAATGGCTGTATCAAACGATAGTGCAATCATTAAAAGATTTATGGATGAGTCTGAGTGTCAACCTTCTCATTGAACATGAATTTTATATCAGCACATGTTTTTGTTTAAAATAGTGCGTTATACTTTTTGTTATTTTTATTCACTTTTAGTAAATCGCATGTAACATGCCATTGTGACTGCATAAAAATCTTATTTGTTTTTCAAAGACCTACGATTTATTCTGTTTAATTTTAGTTTATTATTAGTATGTATTAGTTCGTAAAATAAATAATGTCGAATAAAACTGTGCATTATTTCATTTAGGTGTGCTTACGTCGCTTAGGACTAGGTAGCTCACTGTCTATTCCAAAATCATCAAAGTAGCTCAACACATTGAAAAAGTTGGCGACCACTGGTATAGGGTATTATTAAAAACATTTCTAAAGACCGGAAGTTGTCATTAAATTCCTTATTTTAAATCGAATGTATTTTTACTGCTTAAACAAGGACTTAATCTATTATTGCGCAGTGAATTAAAAATTTTCTTTAGGGTTTTACTCTTTCGCATTTACAAATTTCTTAACAAAAAATGGCAAGAAAATGAAAGCAAACGCAAGAAATATTTATAACGAGCCTGGTTTTGATTTTGATGAAATGGAAAAGTTTCAAAAGGACCGCGAAATAATGTGCTTACAATAAGTACAACCGCAATTTTTTAACAAAAATTTGATCATTAAAAAGAGATAATCGTTTCTTTGTGAAAAAATAAGAAGGTTAATGAGGAATTCTATACATTGCAAAACGTACCGACAAGGAAAATCGGGAATAGTTACAAAGGACATCAAACGCTCCTCGCGCGTATCAACAAATTCAAAGCATTGAAAATATGTTGTATGAGTACAAAGACCGGTACATGGGGAAGTTAAACACGTGATATTCGAGGATTAAAGTGACATTCTCGACTTACAGAAAAGAAAATGCTACACAAAGGTATTAAATCTTACTGTGACATTTTATTCGCTCCCTAAATCGTTCATTAAATAACATTTCCACGCAAAAGAAAAGCCCAGTATAATTTTAATCTACAAATGCGACTTCCGGTGCGCCAGACTTCTGTCAAATCGTCATGACATTTCTTTTCTCAATCCTTAACATAACAGATGGTTAAGGACTAGAAAAAAATAAAATTGGTAATAAAACAAAAAATGTAGTTAGCTTAAAGAAAATAAAAATATAACGCTGCAGTGACAAGGTAATTGATTGATTCACTGAAACCATTACTTTCTGGCAACATGAAATTCTTTAATTAATAATAAAGTAAAAAGCCACGTAGTTTCGTTAACTTCATCAATTAAAACGAAGTCTAAATCGCGTTTATTAACGACCGAATATCGCGTCCGCGTTTGATTAATTTCGATCACGATTTCATCGTGAACAAAACAAATTAACCAGTAAAACGGCGTTCGCTCGGTACTTTTAAACTTTCGTTGTTTTTATTCGGCAATTTTAAGAAAGAACGGAGCAGCAAACAATTGGCCAACATATACAAGATGTATTATGTCAATTCTTAGCATTTCGCAGGCGAAAGTATCATAAATATTCGAGGGGAATATTCTTTCGCTCCAACAAAAAGAAACATAAATGAAATATCGATGTTCCTGCTATATACATTATATTCAGTTTCGCACGCAAGGGCTTCACTTTGAAAAGGAAGGAACTATTGATTATATTCGTATAGGATTTCGTGTCACTTCACAAGTTTCGTTAATGTTTTATTTATCAACGAATCAATTATGTATGGTTTTGATGTTTCTGTTTTGGTTGTTTAAAACTATAAACAAATATTTTTTTCTTTGGTTTTTTTATTACATTTTGTTACATTAATAAGCACAATACACACACAATTGCAAGATATTTTAAAAAATTGTCTAAAAATTTCGAGGCAGAAGAGCAAATTTTAAACACACATATCACATGAAAAATAAAATTCGAACAGCACCAAGCAGCCGCGTTTATCCTTTAATAAAATATTTACTGCGTCCTGTTTTATTTAATGATTCGGTGTGTTTTCAGAATCACACGCTAGGTAGGGGCGGTAAATACTTCAAAAGTAACGGATCCATTACATTATCACAGCTCAGGGAAAGAAGCGAAATAGAGATAGAAAAATGTTATGTTTGCAATGAAGATATGATACCACCCCCCCGGTCATAAAATTTGTATCCAGATTTATTGCCAAGTCCTGGAAATATTATGGCAATCATTTTCCCCCCACAAATACTATAGTAAGAATTATACCAGGTATCCCACCCGATCTGACCTATAGGGAATTAACATGGAAAATATAAAAAAATTAAGAAAACTAATAGAAAAAAGGCAAAGACAAAAATTGATTAGAAACAAAACGAGTTGAAATGAACTAAACAGAAAAAGAAACGAGCGTAAAAGCTACTTATAAATAAGGAGAAAACAAAACATGATACAACCACAAAGTTCATGTTTCATAATTTTTTTTAAATCACACAAATTCCACCGCTCACCTTTAGACTCGATGGGGTGAATTTCGTATGTTCAATAACTGAAATTCGCCCAAGGCAACGGGCGCAGTCGTTTGTTAAAGTATTATTTATAAATAAAACCAATTACGCGTCCTCTCCGAGCTCTCGGCTGTCAGCGCCACATGCCTTTGATGTATTCATTTTAACCGCGAAATGAATTATGAATTCGATTACCGACTGAAGTGAAAACCATCAGGCGATTTATTAACCGCGTTTGTTCGGTGACGTTACATTTCTGAATGTAAGTGTATAGGTATACATATACCCACTGCGTAAATTACAAACAACTTTTTCGCCGCAAAAATTGAAAAGTACAGGTTTGAAATGTCAGACATTTTTTTTTAATTAGGAAAAGCAGAAGTCACCAGTCACTGGGCTAAATTAAAAAGGAAGTTTTATTTGTTAATCAAACGAGTGAAATTAGTATGTCACAAAGTTCCTTACAAAAGAAGGCAACTGCCCAAAAATGATTTATGCTGAGTATGGGGAAAATCCACCCCTACCGCCGCCTTAGAGGCCATCCTTGGCCTCCCTCCACTGAACATATATGTGGAGGAGATGGCACTGGGATCGGCCCTTAGGCTACGGGCAAAAAAGGTGTGGGATAATAAAGGTCTCGGAGATAGACACCATCTCATCCTGGAGGAGGCTCTACAAGAAACTCCTCTTTTTGGGACGCCGGTCGACTCCTTCGCACTTCAACGTTCTCTTGAACGCTGAAGAAGCATCCAAACCCGACATATCCATCTTCACTGATGGATCTAAGACTTTGGAAGGAACAGGCGCAGGAATTTACTCCGACGACCTGGACATTCACATGAGCATAGCACTTGGTCAACTGACAACTGCTTTCCAAGCAAAGCTAGTTGCCATTATAGAAGGTGCAAGAGCAATTCTGGATAAAGGTATCCAGAATAAAATCGTTAGGATAGCTAACGATAGTAGGGCGGCTCTAAATAGCAACAAAATATCCTCAAGATTAACATTCCAATGTCACGGCACACTAGAACAAGTGGCCAAATATAACACCATGCAACTCATTTGGGTTATAGGACACGCTGGAACATTTGACAACGAGCAGGCGGTCGAACTGGCTAGACAGGGTTTGAGGCAGCCCTTTTGGGGCCCCGAACCTGTCATAGCACCGTCATCAAGTCTACTTAATGCCTTACTGAAACAAAGATCCCAGAACCGACACATCGACAGATGGATAAATCTAGACAAGTGTCACCAAGCAAAAAAGGCTATAACGGCCAGCTCGCTCAAACTGACACGATTTTGCATGCAACTACCTAAAAGAAGACTACGTCTACTAGTAGGAATACTTTCAGAACATTGTAAACTAAACATGCATCGCATTGGTTTAGCCAATCTGTAGAGGCTGTAACTTAGAAGAAGAACAGCTGAGCATATCCTCTGTGATTGGCCCGCACTCGCCTCGATCAGAGGTCCCATGTTAGGGGAGTTCTGGTCTGACATGGCTGGAATTCGCAGTGCTCCTCTGTAAGACGTTCTTGGCTTCATCGAAAGGGTGGGATGGCTCGAGGAACGCTGACAGTCAAATACTGGTGAACCTGGGTGTAGTACAATGGGCCCAATTGTGGCCTAAGTGCACGTGAATTCTTATTCACTCCCTCACCAAATCCAGAATGGGGAAAATGTACCATCTTATTTTCAAGTTAAATTTTGGTCTCTACTCTTTCGATGGGGTAGAGAATCAATTAACGATGAATCAATCACCTCTTCAGTTTGATGGAAGATCAAAAGTCCAAAATTTGGTATCGTATAAAGGTCTCTGTTATTGAAGATGAAGTCTGTAGATCCAAAGTAAGTGTTATAAAAATTCTGCATGAAGATTTGGGTATGAAGAAAGTAGATTCCCACTGGAGCAAAACTGTTACCTTCTTTTTCGTCTTACTTACTTGACCCTGAGTAAAGTTACGAACACTGCGGAAAATTCGTCAATGTTAGAAACTTTACTCGGAAATATTCCCAGCTCAGTAGAATACAAATAGATTGTCATCGGTAACTTAAACCTGGATGTAAAGAGGGCGCTACCAAGTAGGCAGGTAAAACTCGTGGTATCGCTAGGACTACACAGTTGTCGAAATTAATCCCACAGGTAACATAAACGATTGTCGGTCACCCTGAGTAACAAAATTGACATTCACCCTGCATTGTAATAAAACAAAAATTGACAAAACAGAAAATATGTTTGTTAACAGACCAAGAAAACGCAAAACAAAACCATTAACTGACGAAAATTTTACCGATCTAGCAAACTTAGCGGCACCCGTGGCAGTCCGGCACAAATAGTGTAAAATAATATTAAATTCCTCAAAAATTACAACGCGAAGTTAAACGCGTAATCACCAGCTAGGATACCCTGTTTGGTTTACGTGAAAAACGTACAAAACTTTGTCTTCGGGGCAGTTCCGTTAGTTCCCAACAAATTCAAATTAAAACCAAGTATAAAATACGGATAAGTAATCAAAATTGACGTATACGTAAATCAACGCAAAACATGTGATAAAAGTTCTACGATACCAGTCGATCTCCACCAATTCTACAAAGTGTACGGCCTCAGGATGGAGTACGGCCTTCGGAGCGTGCCTCAAACGTTAAAGCAGCTTCCAATAGAGGTCCGCTTCTACGAAAGCGCTATCGTGGCAGAAAGGTTATCGAGCCTCGACGGTATCAACAGCAAAACTCGTTCGTTAGGAACCCCAAATGGTCCCATAAGGTCGAACAAGGGAGTGATTCTACTGATACCAGGCGATCTCCGCCATTTCTACAAAGTGTACGTCCTCAAGATAGAGTGCAGTCCTCGGAGCTAGCCTCAAGCGTTAAAGCACCTTTCCAACAGAGGTCCGCCTCTACGAAAGCGCTATGTGGCAGAAAGGTTATCGAGCCCCGATGGTATCAACTCCAAAACTCGTTTGGTAGGAATCCCAAATGACACCATAAGGTCGAACCAGGGAGTGATTCTAACTCTTAAAACTTGCCCCTCACAACATGCTAGAAAGAAACATATACATAAAGAAAAGGAAACTGATTCGAAAAAGACTTACCCCATTCACAATCAGTTAACGAAAGAGTCCTAACGTAACAAGCGTGGAGACTAAACCTTCCAGAATCTTCTCACAGACGACATCAAAAACCCTAATTTCTCAAGGTAGTCTTGACCACAGGCAATAGTACAAAGAAAACGAAATGCGACCCGGTGGTCAGCCACCAAGTTTTAGAATTTGACGCACAGAACTACAATAAAAAGTTGCCAAAGTTAACTTACAAAATAAGTGGAGAGATCATAGAGTAAAAAAAAATAGAAGCTATAAACCGTAACCACAGACAAACAAAATGGTTGAAAATCTGTAGATTAAATTTGCAACGCAGCAAAAAACTTGATTAAATGTGGACGAATCTAGGAAATCACGACGACTCATAGGGCAATCATGCACTTGACGCACATGGACGCAGCTTTTTGTTCGTATTTGAAATTTAAGGTGTTAACCATATATACGACGAGTGGTACCTAAATTAGATATTAAACAGTCACGTTTGGACGTGAAATCATCGGCAGAAGTGACCATACCTTAGTGTAATTGTAATAGTCATGAGTTTCGTCTCTCTCTACATCCAGTACCATACTTTGGTGAGCGAACATTAATTGATTTGCCAATTAGTCATGTTATTAGCGACTAACATCTGTTTTGTTTGATGTGCAGAATGCCATTTCTTCTTTTCGTAAAATTATTTGGAATTTGTTTTGCATTATCTCGTATAAAATCGTTCTGAAATTACTTTTAAATTTTACATTTGTCCTGATTATGTTCTTTAAACATTTGACTAAGCTATTATAAGTATTTATTTTTGTTTTTTCTTTAACATTGTCCTAATTGTTATTTGATAATACATGATTTTAAGTTATTGCTTTAATACTGTTTAGAATTTCGCTTTATGCCAAAATCATTAATTTGATTTGTAATTGTTTTTACCCATTTTACTTTCGCAAAACTGTAAAGCTATTTAGCCCACGCCCACCCCAATTTCCCAACGAGTTCGACCGATTGTCTTCCTTTCAGACGTCAAAAGGATCTACTTTCCAGAACTTTCAAATCCGATGAGACTTTTCGTGAACAACCGAAATCGACAACCTTTTGGCATTCAAGAAATACACTAATACCAAATAGAATCAGTGAAAGACATAGCTAAGAAGTTCATCGAACTTCCTCGTGCGCTAGCTTGGAGTGGATGTGAAAAGGACTCCATCTAGCGTAAAATTATCCAAGCAGGCTAGTGATAGTCGTGGTATCGCTAGGACTACACGCGGTGTCGAAGGGGATTGAAATTCCCACACGTTTATACCCGCATAAGCTATGCAATGCACATCGCCCTGTATAGTAACATCATGTACAGATACACCGTATCGTAATAAAACAAAAATTGACAAAACACAAAATAATGGTGAGACACACATGCGAACAACAAAAACAGTAACTGGTTTCATAGGAAAAAGGTTCTACCGAATAAACAAACTCGGCAGAGGTCGTGACAGTCTGCTCAAAAAATAATCGTAAAAATCTCATAAATAACAACACGAAGTCAAACGAGTAATCACTGACAAGGATATTCTGTTTGGTTTAAAAGAAAAACGTACAAAACTTTGTCGCAAGAAAGGTAATGGTAGTTTGCAATATATTTACATTAAAACTTAATCAAATCCAATATTCAGGGTAAAACTTAAAATCAGTGGTCGACATTATTGCTTTTCCTCTTGCCAATATAATTAATAAATCCTTTTCCAGTGGACACTATCCTGAAGGGCTCAAGAAATTCAAGGTGATCCCAGTTCATAAAAAGAAAGGTAATCGTTTTGATGTAGCTAATTACAGACCAATAGCACTACAGAGTCAGTTAGGAAAAATATTTGAAGCAATCTTCATGGACTGATTAATCACGTCTATCGACAAGAATAGTATTCTCTCTGAATCTCAACATGGTGTCCGCAAAGGAAAATCCACACTAACCGCTATAACGGACACCTACAACGATATTCTTGATCTGTTGAACTGTTCGTACACCGGACTCCTATGCCTGAATAAGCTTCAATCATTATGGTCAGACAGCTTTCCCGAAAGTGACCGACAATTCAAACAAAGGTTGAAAAACATATTAGCTGACGGCGTTCTACGCTACGTTCTACGTTATCAGGTCGATCTCCGTCAGTCCGACAAGATGTACGGTCTCAGAAGGGAGGGCAGCCCTTGGAACGCCCCTTAAACGTAACTGCAGCGTCTACTTCAACGAAGGCAAAAGTCGTGGAAGAAAGGTTGATACCGTCAACAGTAAAACTTGTTCGGTAGGAATCCAGATGGCCCCAAAAACTCGAACAAATAAAGAAGTGATGGTAACCCTTAATAACTTGCCCCTCATAACATACCCAAAGTCAATTGGGCTAAACGGCGTGTCGATTCATGAAAAACGCAAAATTTAACCGCTCCAAGAGCGTTAGGATTTGACTCTTCCAGTATTTCTTTTACAGACAACCAAAATCTCCTTATCTAGGGTGGATTTAACACCAGAAACATCAACACAGGAAGCCTAACGAAATACTCAACCGTTATCTGTAAAAGTGTCTGTGTGAATAGACATGGACGTCCAAAACCACTAAGTTGCCAAAAGTGGCTAGCTTCTTCATAACGAACTCTGAGAACATAGAGTATTGAACAAACAAAACCGAAATAGAAATATTCTTTCGCGAATTATCATCGGGGATGAAACCTTGAGTATATCACTGGGATGCTTCTACTTAACCGGAATTCACGCAGTCAAAACAATTTTCTGGAAGAAAACTGATAGCAACAGTGTTCTGGGATACTGAAGGAGTTTTGCTCATGGAGTATATGCCGAGGGGGTCTATGAAAATAATTCAAAGTTTAAAAACTGTTTTGGAGCAAAAAGCCCACGTTCTTATTCGCAACAAAACTTGTTGCTGCATGACCATTGTTGGGTTCATAAGGCAAACAAAATCCAGCTGATTCATTCATTCATTGAGTTCATTGAGTTAAGGCATTCACCTTATAGCCCTGACCTAGCTCCGTCAGATTCCTTTTTGTTCAAAAACTTAAAAAAACATATTATGCAGAGTTGCAGAAAGGTATGGGGCAATTATTAGAAAAAAAGAAGAGAAGTAACGTCGAAAATTAAAGGGTTGTTAATGTGATACGTTCAGTTTTAAAGAAAGTAATATCGAACTTATTATGCCGACAAAATACGTTAACTAAAAATGATTAATCATTCTGCCCAATTTAAAGTGCTTTTATCTGAGATTCAAGGGTGAACCTGCAGCCGACGGGACTGATTACAAAATAAGTCGTAACCACCACCACCATCCAAACTTGTTCTCGTATGATCCCCGTTTGTTCCACTTACCGGTTGCTTTTGAGCTGGCTTCTATTAAACTTTCTTTATCTACCCACTAACTTTATTCGGTTTGCTTGTTTACGATCCCTTAATCCGAGATCGAGTTGAGTGCGCTTTCCCTTTCAGCCGGCACACTTCGATATCGTCGAGTAGACAGAAAATTATCTCTTGTGGCACGTGAATTGTTGAACGCCCTATCTTTACGTCGCTCGTGTGGAGAATGCGGGGGTCGTTAAAATTAATTTTTAAATTGTGCTCGCCTCACACTATTAAAGAAAAAAATATGATGAACTGCTTTGAAGCGGAATACAAATTAAGTTTCAGGTGAAAATTGTTCTAAATCTATTCTGAAACGAGAAAGTACAAATTTTTCATAAAGAAAATTATGAAAGACGTTGCGAAATAAAATAATCTAAAACGAATAGGATTATAAACCTAATAAGTAAATTTGTTTTTAGTCAGCTTAACGAAATGAAATTTAATTAAAAAAAATGCTTCGCTTCGCATTTTAAATAATGTTTAAGGACAAGCTCGTTTTAAATTTGAGCGCTGCGATGGGGGAATCGTCTGAGAATCAACAGAACTTCTTTTTCTACTTCCTTGGTTTTAAGGATTACGTATAATAGGAACTACCGCCAGAATAGGAGATTACGTTTCAAGTTGGTGAACGCAAAATTTACTTTGAAGAACCTCCTCCATTGTCGTTTATTTGTTTTATATTCGCATCGTAAGACGGTTTACATATCTGCAAAACAGCCGAGGGAATGAATAGTTTATATGAGCGTCCTCGTTCCTGGATTTCCCGGGACATCCGGCGAGGAAGACTTCAATTAAACACTGTACCGCGCGAATAAGCTTTACCAACCACTTTCTTGTGAACTTCAGCTTTACGTAATTGTCACCCATAATTTCTTAATTGAACGTCTTAATTATGCAGTCGCAGATTTTCCTTGACACGTAGACGTATGTAATTCTTTGGATTAATGTAATTTAATAGTAATGTACAGCACGAATATCTTATGTTAAATTTCCACTAAAAGTCCTAAAAGTATTCAACCTCGTATATTTTTAAAACAATCCATAATGAAGTATTTTATAATCGTACGCTCAATAAATAATATTGTTTATACAATAATAAAAGAAAAATGATAATTTACGTAAATATAAACGAGACATCGATGTGATTCTTTTGTATTGATTTCCATACGTCCTTGAGCAATAAAGAAATGCGTGAAGCAAAAAAAAAAGTTGAATAAAATCGATAATGTATTCAGACCCCTTTAATCAACGTCAGGTTTCCAGCGTGAGTTACTTTTTATTAGATAGAAATCTATTTACATACGCTGGCACGTTGTATCATTAGTCATTTCTGTTCAGTTTCAATTTACAAAGTGTAACACGTGCACTTGACGGCGGCGCATTTTGTGTCCGGGCTGTTTGTGTAAAATTTTTCAGGTGGCGGCGACCACTTTTTCTCACAGTTGATATATTATTAACATTACCCCCGAGCCGCCAGACAAACATCCACCGCCGTAAGCTTGACGTGCACATTTGAAGTCACTTTAAAATTGTATCCGTCTGTATATACGAAAGTTTTACTAAAACAAATTATATAAGTAATTTTACAAACAAATTTACTGTGCACAATTTGTATTTCCAAATTTACCAGAAATACACATTACGCACTTTCATAACACCGACCAACCAAGAGTTTACAAGTTTAAAAGCGCGCTTGTGGTGTTACGAAGAGAATCGTTCAGTCGTATAATATTACCGTGAACCAATAACACACAGTTGCACAGCTGATGATGAATGCGTTTCTTAAAAAAATTGAATTTTGAAGGACGTTGCTCGAACAGGTCAAAGGTCGACCCAAAAAAAATTGGAAGAAAAGAGAAAAATTTTAAACTTCAAAAGCAAGGTCAACACAAAAAAGAAGGAAGAAATTGCAAGAAACGGGATAAAAAACTACAATTTCAAAAGCAAAGGTTAACAAACAGCGATCAGTTAGCGATCGCCCGTAGCTTCCGGGACCTGAGAAAAATTAGGACAAAAAATCAGGAAAATTAAAAGGGTTGAAGGTGAAGGTCAACTCAAAATTGGAAAAAATTGGGAAAAGGGAAAAGGTCAAGTTCAACCCAAAAAAAAAGAAAGGCAAACAAAATTGGAAAAAATGGGAAGAAATTCTTAAACAATTATAATTTCGAGGGACGTTGCTTGAAAAGGTCAGAAGTCAAAGTTCAGGTCCATCCAAAAATAATAAAAAGAAAACAGAAAAATGTTTTTAAAAGTTAGCATTTCAACTCCAGGTAAGAAATTTGGAACAGTGAGGGGGAGCGGATTGTCCATTGCCGCTGGAAGCCAAAAAAAAATTGAGACAAATTACTAAAGTCAAAGGTCAAAGCCAACCAAGAATAACAACGAAATAGGGAGCAATCTTCGCAAAGATCAAAATCAATCAAATAGCAAAAAAAAAACACGATGAACAGAAATATATATATTTTTTACTATCAACAAACTTCCAAACAACTAAAATAAATTAATTCTTTGAGGGACGAATCAAGTTGTCGGGTTTTGGATATCATACCTGTATTACAGAAAAAATTAAAAAAAAAAGTATTTCAAGGGGTGATGTTCGAAAGGGTCGAGATTAGTACCATATACATATATATTAAAAAGGATAATATTCATGTCACGTGAACATAGTATTTCATCTACAGTTGGGAAAATAGAAGAAATTGATAATTCCAGCTCCTGCAGAGATGAAACAACATTACTATCTGACGGTATATATATTTACCACCCCAAATCAATTCATTCTTTACAAATTTTAAGATTTATCCAAAGCTGCTCTAAATAATCACTGCTTTCTGAACTAATAATTTTAGATAGTTAATAACTTTTTATATAAACCACTTCTAATTTCTCTATCACAACGTATTAGGTTGTAATTAGGTGCATGTACAACAGAAGAATTTATACTCACGTGAAGTCAAGTTTTCGTTACAGTTATATCATCGAAAGAGTTACTTTCAACTATATCAGAAAATTCCTGAAATCCTGTACACAACAGTGAATATTTGTGGTTTTAATTAAAAGCATAGGTTCAGAAACAGGCTGTATTATTAATAATTTCATAGTTAGTTGTTTATTTAATGTATTAGTCCGATTATTAGATCATAAATAATGTGCTGAGAAGATTTTTTCAATTTTTTAATTTAGTAATAATAAATAATTATTATCAGACTCATTATTATATATTATATTATACAATTAGTTTTTGATTATAGAAAACATTATATTGTAAAACACTTACAACAGAAGTGTTTGTTTTTAATTGGGTGTTTTAAACACAAGCAATTTGGAAACTTTTGCTGCAAGTCGACTGAATCGCTGAGCATCCTCTGTATAGCGCTATTTCGACCCTATTTGGGCAAAAGAATAGCTCAAGAACATCGGCCAACATGAGTTTAGCGCCTAATAGCAAATACATCGCTGGGTCGTGTCACAACTCAACGACATGAACAGTTTGTTTTAAACTTTCCAACCATGGTAATGCGTAATATTGGGTCATATAAAGATGCCAAAATGATTATGACGAACACGTTGCTTGTGGGAATAAACTTTATATACAAATTTGAGATATGACGTCATCGACTATTTTTTTTTAAATGGCAATCCTATTTTTCTATGACTATTCTTAAAGTGTAATATCAAGTTATACATGCTTACCAAATTTCAAATTTTTATTCCTTGTCATTTGAAAGATATTTAACAAACATTAACTAATTCAAAAAATGAAGAAATTTGAAACTCAATAGTCATAAATTCACTTTACTAAATGCTCAAAATGTTGTCCATGTACTAATTGACAATACCCTAAACGGAACTTAAACTCCTCTTGAACACTTCTAATTACTTCGGCGGAAATTAGCGTACACTCCTGTCTTATTCGTTCTTTCAACACCTCAATATTTTCTGGTTTGGTCTTAAAAACTTTGCTTTTCAAGTACCCCCATAAGAAATAGTCAAGCGGTGTTAAATCCGGAGACCTGGGTGGCCATTCAAAGGGTCCTCTTCTACCAATCCATCTGCCTGGAAATACATCATCCAGATACTCACAGACAGGTCTTGCAAAATGAGGAGGAGCACCATCTTGTTGATACGAGATGTTTCTATTTGGGACATCAGCTTCAACCGAATCAGGAAACAGAGTAGCCAAATTCGGAACCAGTTCTTCCTGTAAAAATTCTAAATATCTCGCTCCATTGAGTTTTTCCTGGAAGAAAATTGGTCCTATTACTCGATCACCAACAAACCCTGCCCAAACATTGACTTTTTCTGGAAATTGAGTGTGGCCTTTCCTCATCCAGTGTGGGTTGTTGTCTGCCCAATAACGACAATTTTGACGATTTACCTGACCATTTAACATAAACGTTGATTCATCAGAAAACAGGACGTTTTCTATGTTTAGAAAATTTCTGTTTAGTAGATCCATCATTTGTTCGCAAAACTGGAGTCTTCTATCCGGATCATCTTCGGTGAGTTCCTGGAGGATTGCCATTTTATAAGGATGCAATTTTTGCGCTTTAAAAATTCTTGCCACTGACGACTGGCTAATTTCGATTTCCTTAGCTATCTGCCTAGTGGAGACATGACAATTTTCTTGAACAGAGAGAAGTACATTAAGTTTGACCTCCTCATTGGGCGCATTCTGACGATTTTTCTTAAATACCCGTTTTCCCGAAACTGTTTTTCAATCTTGTTTACGGCACTTTGCGATATGGCTGGTAAACCAGGATATTTCTCTCTGAATGAGTGAATAACTTCATTTTGTGTTCTTGTCCTGTCACCGTAGCCAATCATCATTAAAATTTCAATCTTGTGGGTTTCAGTTAAGTAAGGCATTTTGGCCGATTTTTCAATAAACTGTTTTTATCACAAGACGACAAATTAATAGTCTCCTCACTCAACACGAGTCGAATGCGATGCTGCTTTTTTTACTTGCTCTTAATAATTCAAATGTTTTTATAACATTGTGATAAGACGTCAACCCAGTTTGACAAAAAATTAGTTAATATATGTCAAATATCTTTCAAATGACAAGGAATAAAAATTTGAAATTTGGTAAGCATGTATAACTTGATATTATACTTTAAGAATAGTCATAGAAAAATAGAATTGCCATTTAAAAAAATAGTCGATGACGTCATATCTCAAATTTGGGACACGCTGTATAAAATGTTCTTACATGAAAAAAGTGCAATTTAAAATACTAATCGACGTGTCCGAGCATATTTCCGAAAAAAAAACCTGTCTTTGCTGTCTTGAATTTATTCCAAGTTAGAGACTCTCTGTATAATACAATTGCAATTAAAATTAAAGAAAAATTGTTAACACGGAGATTTGAATTGTTTTCGTGTTATAGTGATTTATTTGTTAACCTTTCAAAAGAGGTATTGAAAGTGAGACCTTTGTTTTCCTTATTTTATATAATTTGTTTGGAATAATTTATTTGAGGTGATTTGCATGCCTTTGTCAACTAAAGATTTTTGAGGTCGTATTTTAGCTGATTACGTCAATTCCGTTTAAAGGACAAGATGATGCCCGACGTTCGCTGTGACAATCATAAAACTATAAAACGCTTTTATGACTGTGTTTATTTCGTTCATCCGCTCTTTCTTAACCAAGGACGTGTCATCATTTTGGAGGTAATTTTTCATTGCCATATCCTGTGATGATCTATTCCAGAATCACCCTATGTATTGTTTTATGCTCGCGTTACACTTATTATTTACTCAGCACATGTATAATCCATTATTTCAGGGCAGTGAACAGTACGTAATCCGAAGATTTATTGTAAATTTGTTAATGCCCGCCGGGCTTACTACCTGCTGGTGATTACTACTTTCATTTCAGCTCAAACCTGTTACCACAACTGCAAATGTCCACGTATGATCGCACATAATAAAATTTTAGATAGTTATCAACGCTCCAGTTGGTACAATTACGTATTTTACATCCTCCAATAAATGAAGTAATACGATTTGTGAAAAAAATTAACTTGTAAAGCTTAAAACTTTGAACGTTCATAGTGAGCGTACAGTCACAGACAATTAAAAGAGAACGCTCGGAAATTTGCTTAGCACTACAGTATAATAGAGATAAGTTCGAATTTGGTACAGCTTGTTCCTTTAACGGTCAACAATTCTACAAGAAAAGAAAAAGAAATAATCACGCACATTAGTTACAAAAGAAGGAAATTTATTGTACAACGTGTAATCGAATAAGTTTCAATTATTAATATTGTAAGTACTTCATTACATTAACGCATCTAACTTGAAAATAAAAAAAGAAAAACAGACCTACCATAAGGACACATCGTTTTTGGTTTCTGCTCGTTCGTGGTGAGTATACAGTATGTATATTCGATTATGCACTGTATGTTTGAGGTTCAAATTTAATTTTGCAATATAAAATGTTTGATAATTTTTGAATAAAATAATCTGTTCGTCTCTACTAATGTTGAAGTAATGTAATTAGCTTTGTTGAAAGCTGACGGGGCTTGGACACAAAGCAGAACCATTTAAGTTGCATTTAGCACACAAAATCGAATAAAACGAAATCAGTTTGCAGCAAAGACGTCCGCTTCGTATACATGTCAGTGATGTATTTATTCGTGTATGAATAACGCGGGGGGGCTTACGTTGCTCAGGGAAGTCATCAGTCACTTTCAGACGTGCAGGTTGTCGTTAGCGTTGCTTTCCCATGTCTGCTAAGTTCACATTCATAAGTATATAAGTATATTCATAAGATATATAAGTATATTCATAAGATATATAACGGCATGACATTCCACAAAATATTTGTTTTACTATTTAAATTTCACTCCACACTATTGTTCATTTACATATACGTATGACGCCTATCATAAATACAAAATAATAAGAGGCAAAAAGAATACAAAAAGAATCACTATCGTAGATTAAATTTACATAATTATTTTGTGTATTAGATAAAGTAAATTTATTTTGTAGGTATTAGAGTTGCTCTGAAAATAATAAAAGTCTCAGGAATATAATGTATATAGACGTAAAGAAGTCGCAAAGTCGGAGAAAATACGTTGTTTTTTCCATCTGCTAAGGAGATATAGAATTCGTGAAAGAGGTTTAAAACGTATAATCTCTTAGAAATAAGTGAGTAATCCTCAAGTATAAAGCTAGTACATTACATCTCGTCGTTTTTACCGAGATCAAAACTGAAAATCCGCACTTTAGTCCCGCGTAAAACGAGAACTACACGTCTTTCTTAAGACGCGAGTTTTTAAAAATGGCTCCCAACCTCATAATACGCGAGCAATCACATTACAAGATGGCTCGAATAATGTGATACCTACAGCAATCTCAATTTCGACCGAATCAAATTTTCAATTATTTCGTTTTTTTTCTTCTTCTTCTCTTTTTGTTGTGTAAGCAAAGCGGCTTTAATTCTTTATTGCGCTTAATTCGTAACGTCATTCTTCGCTCTGCCGCTTCACATTAAACGAGAGAGCCTGGTGTAAGTTGTTTAACTAAACAACTTCGAAATTGCGTTTCCTTCATCACAGCTGCCTGCCTTGATGAATATTGCGGGACACTTTTCTCTGACTCTTTTGTAAATAAGAAAAGCATTCGGATGAAAATTACAGATTTCAAGATTTCCAGAAACCATCCGATAAATGTAACCCCAATATTTGGGGCATCTCTGAATTAAAGTAAAGAATAATATTCATTTCTCCCAAAAGATCTTGTTTTGGGAACTTAGTTACAATTTAATAAAACAATTCAAAGTATCCAAAAGCATATTCGATTTTGAAATTATCTAAATTATTATATGAGGCATTTGAAAGTAAGTCCTAATGACGAACCTTTGGTTTTCATGACACCCATACAGCATATCATATTTCAGTGCCAAAGAAAACTGTACTTTTCCGGAATTATCAGATGAAACACGCACCGTAATTAATACAGAAGGTAAACGTTTATGTTATCGAGTTTTAGAATCGGACATCCTAATTCTTGTAGCGAACGCATTGTTTATGTGAAACTCATTTTTGTTTGCGCATAGAACGTTCGATAAATATTTAACAGTGGTCCTTAACGTTGTGAGCTGAATTTAAATCAACCTATACAGTGTGTAATCGAATAAGGTTCATTTACTACAATATAAAATTATATTGTTACATATTGGGTGTCTCAAAACCTATGTCTTTAATTGAAACCACAGATAGTAGTCAAAAAAAGAAGCAAAATTTGTCATACAACAATAAGGAAAAAGTAAGTAATAACTCCGGTAAAAATCAGTTTTCGTTTTCTAAGAAATTATTTTAGTAACGCTGGTTGGCGATTTAAATGAATTTAAATGTCTCAGGTGTGCAGAATTCGTGTTTTTTTCTGGCCATAAACGAATAAAGCCGAGATGTGTCTGTTGGGCTCGGTCATGTTTGTCTTTTACAAAAAAAATTTCGCCAGGATTTGAAATAAAAACATCTTCACGCGCGCTGCCGGGAGGTACCTACAACAATTGCAAATTACTTATTACTACTTTATTTATACTTATTTATTCAAAGTAAAATTTAAAAGCAACCTGAATTCGTACCACAATTACGCACTTCAGTTTTATTTGTTTCATTTTCATGACAGTACATCGACCTTAACACTCTAAACTGCAAAAAGTTATGTTAATGTTCATTTATACGACGAAAATAAATGTTTACTAAAAATGTTGATAAATATTAATTAAATCCGAGATACGAGTGGCTCAATTAGTTTTCGTGATGAAAATTTGATTCTGGTTTAAAATAATTCGGAATTTTCAGAAACGTTTACCTTGGCGATTTATTGATAGCAATTGCACTGTCATAAAATAAAATTCAGCTGGCTCAGTTTCGTTTCTCGTACTTTATTGTTTGTTTTTATTATTATTATCATGCTGTCATAAATTCACAGATGTTTACGTTAGGGAGGGGGTTAGAATGAAAGACGAAATGCTGAATAATAGTTTTTGAGAAAATTCAGCCCGAGCGAGTGCGTTTCTATTTTATAAAAGGCTGAGGTTAAAATTTTTTTTTTAAACATTAATAGGCTTAGCATTATTTATCAAATTTACGTAGTGTGTGGTTTGTTTTGTGTTAGTTTAATTAGATACGACGTGCCGAATTATATGTTAATACCGCAGGACAAAATTTTGAACATTTATTGTAATTACAAATATCAGTGCCAAGAACAAGAAGTGAACTTTACTAAAATTCTAAGGTCATAATGAATGCACAGGTATGACAACACGTTTGATATGCATTTTGTGCTACACTGTACTTTTTTTTATTTCGCATATTGCCAACCGTAGACGTACAGTTTCATTCTTAAATTACGATCAGTTAAATTTAATTTAACAAAGTGACAAGTGCTTGTCACATTGTACCTACTTCCTTAAGAAAGCTGCAGTTCATTTTTTCATAAGCTGCACAAACACCGTGATATGAACAATGTAAACTTCAAACTTTTTAATTAAACAAGTTAAAAGTTTGTGTTTAAAATACAAATTATGACTAAGTGTGTTGATTATGTCGTCTCTTTAATAAGCTATTAAAAGAATTGCTGAACAAGCGAGAAATAAATATCAGGTAACGCAACGAAAAACGCATTTCGCTATGCCACTCATTGTCAGTGAAACACAGATGGATATAAGAAACATTGCCGATGACGCGCGCGCGGCATCCGAGACGTTGGCCTAATTCTTTCAAACGTAAATAAAAAAATTATTGCAGTTTTTGCTTTTTATTGAAAGCGGACTTGCCTCAATAAGTCATAAAGTAAGCAGAGGTTTCAAAACAAAGGAACTGCACGCGCTTGTGTTAGGTCAGTTTTTCATTTTTGAACAATACCGTTCAGATTTAGAGAATCAATCTCTTTTATAATAAGACACCTACAGTTTTAATTAAAGACGTAGACCTTGAGACACCCTGTATATTGTCATAAATGATACGCCTAGATTTTAATTGTATTACACACTGCATGTTGTGGTATAAAAACTTATATTTTTGATGACTTTATTAATTTATATTTCGCATTTATGGTCGTCTGAAACCAAAAAAGGAGGTTTTTTTTTAATTTGTTTTACATCAGTATAGACTAGGGGGCGAACACAAGTCACGACTTCTGTAAACTCAGCCACCGCCTTAATTTATTACGCCCTATTTGTCTCCAGTTTAATTCACCCCGCTGCAGGACAAAAGCCGACTTAGTGTCCACCTTATTTTCTTGGCCCGGCGGTAAAAACAACGAATGCTCGTAAATACGGTTTTGCTTTTGAAACGTTGTTTGCGAATGTTAACTCTGAAGAATCTGATGGACGTGGTCGTGTGATACGTGGAGCTTTTTTATTTTGTCTGACGTGCTAAGTTAAACTGAAAGGGTTGTTTTGCACTTATTTATATACGGTTCCGCTTATGAATATTCAGAACTCTTTTATCGTTGATATAATTTTAAACGTACTTTCATTTTTTTTTGTTTCTGTTTTTACCGCCGACATTAACGAAGTATATTTAATAATATTTTTTCAGAAAAGAATAAACATAAATTAATAATACATAAATGACAAAGTTAGGTTTTATACAATATTGTATAAAATGGAGGTGGAGAAATTATTAACACAATCGTTGAATATGTTTAATTCAGGTATATTTCCACTTCTACCTTAAAAAAGTTTACATTTGTTTGAAGCAAATTATTGCTCTATTTTGGAGTAATAAGTTCTATACTAATTTGACTTTTGTACTACAATAAACCCTCGTAAGTGTGAAGATAAAGTTTCAAGACTTGGATGTATAAAATTTTACATCTTATGTAAAAGTTTACTACAACAGACTGTGAAGGTTTTAATATCACATTTTGTTGTATAAGGTTCTAAACATTGTGTAAAACTATAATAGAAAAGCAATGAAGTTTCCTATAATTTGAAAATGATTAAATTATTAACTCGTTAGAAATAGTTGTCGTTGGATATGTTAACATCTTACAAAAATTATTGAAAAGTATTGAAGTGGGGCGTAACCACGTGATTATTTACGGTTTATTATTGGTTTTCAATAAGGATGATGGTTAGGTGACGTACGTGACTCTGCGAATAAACAAGAACAGACTTGTCTGTATTCGACTGTCGCCTGTTTTATCTATAATTAATGAATTCGTGAATAATAAATCGTCTGAACGTGAATTCAGTACAGTGCTGCAAGAATTATTTGAAGGCAAATACGAATGTTTCTAAACTAAATAGTCCTTTATCTTATTTTTTAACGACTGTAGAAGACCCAAGCCGAACTTGTCGAGCAGGATGAATTCTGGCGTATTCCATCCTGTGAATTTCTTCACAAGATCTGCACGTATCAAGATAAGGTCCGAACGACATCTTTATAATCCTTTCACGATCTTTTTGCATTCTAGTAGGCCATGTTTTTTTTTTTTTTCGTTATGTTACGTGCATGTACTTTGAAGGTAGTCAAAATCTGACGTGAAAAAAATTATGACATTGTCACGTCAGCTGTATTGACTATGTTGCCAATACTTAAATAAACTTGAACTGCAATGCCATAATCAAAGTAACTTAAAACAAATAACTAATTATTTAATTACATTTTTTAATCATGTCAAAATGCCGAAAATTATAAGCGGGCAAACCAAACAAGCCATAAAAAAGCCTACAGTTATTATAAAAAGGATCGTCCAGATTTCACACAAGATGAAATTATAAGCAGGTTGCTAGACATACATGGAGTAAGGCTTACATAAATTAAACGAGCCCCATTTTCCAATGTAAGTATATGTATGTTTTAGATCTCGCAAAAAACAATAACTAAAAGTTTGAAAGCAGGACCACACAATTTCAAAACATCTTCACCTGGAAGACGTAAAAAGACGGATATATTTACAAAATACATGTTTCGGAAAGATTTGCAACGACTAATTTGGCAATAAAACTTGAAAAATTAATATTTCTCTTTGGTTTATTGAAAAATTTAGAAGAACTTACCCCTTTTTTGAATTTCTAAAATCCCAAAACACAAGAACAGGAATTAATGATAAAAATATAAAAAAATTTTTAAGGTACAGAGTTCTGATGAGGACCAATAAGGCCGAAATAAATGTATAAACTCTTTCCTACCACTTTCTATATTGCCAGTTACACAATTTTAATTAATTTTCATAATAATAATAATATATTTATAATAATAATAATAATATATTTCCAACAGACAAAATGTCTATAGTGGACAAAACATTTGCATTTAACATAAGATATATTTAGGTACTACTAACTACTAACTAACAAACTTAACTAACTAGCCTAGCTAGAGAAGGAAATGTAAAAGCAAAAAACAGTATTAGAATTAAATTTCATTATAATAACTAATTAGTTTTTTCTTGATGGCGACACCATTAAAGTTATCAGAAAAAATGTCTATAAAATTTTCATCAAGACAGTTATATAATCTAAACGATGTAATAAGAGGACAATTAAAACGATGATAAGTATTTGGTATTGGATAATAGAAAGTTATTGCATTTCTACTAGCTAAACGTGGAACAATCAGGTTAATGCTACTTACTAGATACGTACTGTCAATTATGCCGTATATAATTTTTTGCAGGAAGACAAGACAGCAAACATTCCTTCTAGACACTAAAGACATCTCCGAGATTACACTTAACAGGCTTTTCTGATCACAGTGTCTATTTGGATATTCATTAAACATTCTAAAATATACATATTTGGCAAATTTTCTCTGAACATTCTCTAAGAGGTTAATATATATTTGTTGGTGAGGTGCCCAGATAACGCAACAATATTCAAGCTTAGAGCGCACGAGCGCATAAAATAAGTGCTTTATACAAGTTATATCTTTAAAGTCTTTAGTATTTCGTTGTATGAAACCTGATATTCTGATGGTGACATTTGTTATGTGAGTTATATGGGGAACAAAAGTCAAAGAACTGTCAATAATAACACCCAGGTCCGTAACTTCACAGCAATTATCTAAAATATTACCATTTATGTTATAATAAAAAGATATTGGATTGTCTTTCCTACAAAACGTTATTTTTTTACATTTTTTTAAGTTCAAGTCTAATTTATTTATCTTACACCACGATTTAAGGCCGTCAATACCGTCTTGGAGATCCAAACAATCCTGATAAGATTTAATGACATTTACAATTTTGAGATCGTCAGCATACATAAAGGATCTGCACTTAGTACTTTTAACAACATCATTATAGAATATGATGAACAATAGGGGACCTAAGTTAGATCCTTGTGTGACACCACTTTGAGTACAGAAAGCATTAGACTTATAACCACCATATTCTATAAATTGTTGCCTATTTGACAGTAGCGATTTGGTCATATCTAACAAGCTGTTACAAAAACCTACATTTTTCAGCTTCTTCAATAAAATACAATGGTGAACTCGATCAAAAGCTTTAGTTAGATCCGTATATATTACATCTACTTGGAGGCGATTATCCAAAGCGGTGGAAACTAACTCCACAAACTCACAGAGATTAGTTACCGTTGATCGACCCTTAATAAAACCGTGCTGTTCAGGAGCTATCATATTAACGACATGCGAGTATATAACATCTGAGAAAATACATTCAAAAAGCTTAGCAAAGTTAGGAAGTAGAGCGATAGGTCTGTAGTTAGAGACTTGCGTTTTTTCTCCAGATTTAAATATTGGAATAATTCTGGATGTTTTCCATACGTTCGGGTAAACAGATTGGCTCAACATAAGATTAAATATGTGGCACAACGGGGTTATAAAACAGTGAATACAATCTTTAACAATAAATGCAGGTATGTTATCAGCACCGCAGACGTTGTTTGGTTTAAGTTTCTTCACAGCCTTGAGGATGTCAGCGTCCTGAATACTGAACATATTTAAGATTAGGCTAGGATTGCAGTTACTGTTATTATTAATAAAGTTATCACAGAGAGTTGGACAACATTTTTTATCGCAGAATTCACAAATATCAGACTCATTATCACAAAAGCATTCATTAGCACAGGTATGATTACTATCACTATTAAATACTGAAGAGAAGTGATGCGCAAAGGCATTCACTATATCCTGCTGATTATTCAGAACGTCATCTTCATATGTCATACAACCAGGAATAGAAGTAGTTTTCCTTTTTTGATTTAAAAACGACCAGAATTTTTTTGGATCAGATTTCAAAGAACGTTCGGCCTTATTGCTGAAAGCGGCGTATTCTTTACGAACTTCTCGTTGAATATCGCGTCTTAGATCTTTTACCATGTCTAAACAGTACTGAGATTTAGACTTCCTATAGCGATTCCAGTGCTTATTTTTCTCTTTAATCTTTGATATAATAGAACTTGTAAACCATATAGGGTAGTTCGAAGATTTAGCACTTTGTCTTGGAACATGTTTATCCAACGTGTTGTATAACATATCGTAGAAGAGATCACAAGCAAGTTCAACATCGTTGGCGTTTAAAATCGGTAACCAATCAGTTTCAACAAGAGATGCATACAGCTCTCGAAAGTTCGCTTTCCGAAAATTATACTTGCGTACATCGTTCACGCGGAAAAACGGAGAAGTTAAATTGCCAGTACAGGTTAAATAAATAGCCAAGCACGGGTGATGTAAGTCTTCTAAGACCAGCGGATAAATATTCCTGCATATGTCGACATTAAGATTTTCTGTTGATAATATTAAGTCTAGTATTCTCTGATGGCAGTTAAGTACGTTATTGTGCTGGATTAGGTTATTAAGAGAAGCAAAATGAGAGTAAATGTTGTACAGGTTCGATGTATCTACTCCATGTACACAGTTGAAAAATTCCGGGATGTTGAAATCTCCAGCTATCAATACTGGACCAGAAAAATCTATTGCAGATTCGATGTATTCTAATAAAGTAGAGTAATCATTAATCCGTAGAGCTGGAGGTATATATACAACAATAACGGTAATATGCTGATCCTCAGTTACTATCTTCAGGCCCACCAGATCAACACTTGGAATGGGAGATTTTAAGTTTAAAGATATTGATTTAATATTATTTCTTACAGCTCCTAACACGCCTCCCCCTCTTCCAGAGATCCGATCACATCGATAAATGTCAAAATTTTCAGGAAATATTTCAAGAGAAGATACGTGTGAAGTTAACCATGTTTCCGTTAGCAATATAACGTCTGATTCAGTGACGCAGCCATTTTCATAAAATTGTGATATTTTTGTATTTAAACCTCTGACATTTTGGTAAAGTATATTATAAGTATATAAACATTCTGTCTGCTGGATTCCATTTAGTTTTTTGACGTAACAATTTTAGGAACACCATTAAAATACTTTAATTTTATTTGCTGCTCACCCTTGGCCAGACGATCTCGGAACTCCTTACGGGTGTTATATGCTTTGTATTGTTGCATTTGTGTCAAATCCTCGTTGATAAAAATGTTATTATTTCTGGGTTTATTGATCAAAATATACTTGACGATCGAAGAGTTACTGAATATTACCCGCACCGGACGAGTTTTAGAAGGATTAAATTTTCCCAAGCGTGTTATTGACATAATTTGGAATTCTTGGACATTGGTCGCGATAGACGAAATCACATTATTAATCGCATCGCAGTCCCGCTCTTTTTGCTGTGAAGCATTCCCAGCAGCTTCCTGAACGCCTCGTATGATAACATTGTTAATACGACGTATGCGCTCCGTAGCCTCTTCGATGACAGATTCTTCAAATTTCGGATCGAATTGTTGCGGACCCGAACCTGTTTGTGAGCCATTGGACTTTAAATCCTCAATATCTTTCCGTAGCTTTTTATTCTCGCTTATCAACTCGTTCACGACATCTTTCATCTCCTTGACCGTGCTCGACAGCGAATTAATTGTAGATATTAAGTTTTTGATAGTGTCCTCATCCATATATTCTGGAATAGGAGTGGATACAGTGGGCTCACAACACTTTTTCTTGTCAGAACATGCTGCATGCGCCCAAAGGCGGCAGTTAGCGCAATAAAGACGCTTCCGAACCGCGGGTTTATTACAAACAAAGCAGATCACACCATCAGCTTGACAGGCCGCGTCCGCCATCACACACTACACACTACACACTACACACTACACACATAAAAATATACTACAATTGCACAATTGTACATTACCATTATACTGTATACTCTTCCAGAACTCTTATGAGAACTAAATTACATGCAAATATTTAATTCAAATTTCTATTTTATTTAGAAAATCTCAGACGAAATATTAGAAGTCTCGTTTTCACCAATGTCAGAGACTTGGTTTCACGAGATGTTCAACAAAGTCTTCAATGATGTGGAGAACTTCTGGGGCTGTAATCGGAACTGACTTCTGAGCCCCCTTGTTTTGAGAAACAGTTCAATACTTCAACGAACCATTCAGGCCGATGAAACAACACTGGGAAGTTGTTCACATTCTTCAACTTCACTAGAAGATGGCATCAAGTTTATTTCGTCAAAGAGAACGGTAGAAAGCGCCGTGTGTTGTAATAAAACAGCAAAACAAAAAAAAATTAAACTTTTCAAGATAGAAGCCTACGGCTGGATTTATTTAAAATGTAACCACATAATTAGAATCAGAAGTAGAATGTTTAATGTATTTGAAACTTAAAATTTTGAATTTCATTCATTTAAAAGATTTATATTTTTTTTATTTAAGGTTACACAGTTTTTGCCTATTTATTTTGCTACAAAAGGGAGAAATCCTGAGTGATTTGGGAAGTCATGCTCGACCTCTTTAAGCTGAACAGATCAGTCTTTAATAAGTAGTGAATTGTGAAAGAAGTAAAATTTATTGTTTAATAACTTTGATTAAAAATGTATATTGATTTGAATTTAATTGTCTACGTAATTCAATTCGAATTTTAAAGTTGATTACTTTCAAATTTATGATTAAATTTATTTCATTGTTGACGACTTGGCAAAACTAATAAGAATTATTTTAATTTTGGCCGCATACAAAATTTTTGTCTAAGTTATTTAAAGGCGTTATTATCAATGGATTTCTAAACAAATACCCTGTGAATAGACCGGAGGGTTATAATCTTGTCTGCATCGTGGCTATTTGTTTAGTTTAAAGCTTGAATTAATCAATTCTTTTAAACAACAATACAGATTGTATCATTCATTTAAATAAATATTCTGACAAATAAATTTAATTAATATTTGTTAATTAATAATGAAATCAAAAACTTACCCATTGTAACAATTTTCATAACCATAGTTACTTCTATTCGTAAGAAGGGCTATTATTGCATTTTTGGTTATTAGTCCATGTATGATTTGACTAAAGCAATTATTATTAACCTGTTTTCAAATTCATAGCTAATGATAATTATTTAAAAACAATAAACTTTTCCCGTATATTTGAGTGTCTGACAAATTGCCATTTGACAACTTACTTTGCCAACAAAAGCAAAACAATGTGCAATTACAATTTGATCGTAAATGAAATATTTAATTAATAAATATTAAAATTAAAAATTGTCTTTTACTTACCTATTGCATTTCACGTAACGAAACGAAAGTATCAAAATAAAAATAGTCAATTATTGTAAACAAATTAAATTAAAGACAAAACAGAACCACGTAATCCTAATTTTTTAGCTAGATAATTGACAACCGTGAGATACCAGTTTAGTTAAGTAATTAGAAAAGAGAAAAGAGTTTTAATGCTAAATAATTATGCGTGAACTTGTTATTTATTGATAAATTTTACATTTAAAAATAATTTAAACAAAACCCACTATCAACGACAATACATCGCAATATTGAAGAGTTATTAAAAAAAACTATTTAATAAAAATATTTAGAGTTAATTTTTTTAGTCGATTGCCCCAAACTTTCTCCTTTCTCCAGAAGCAGGGAATAAAATTATTCACAGTTTACGCAGAAATGTTTACGCCAAATTTTTCTTGCGGAATAATACACACAATCCCAAAACAAACAAGGCGAATATCTTCAGTTGAAAAATATTGTGCTCGATACGTGTGAAAAGTAAAGTTTACACCTGGCCGAGCATAAATTTTAAATCAAACAGAATCGGGAAAACCTCCTGGGTCCGTTGGTATTTTATTAGCAATGTAAATGCTCTAGATTTAAACGGCAAAGTTCGGCAACATTCTTTAGACAAATATAATTATCTCCTTAATCGATACGATCCTTGAAATGAATGACATTAGGTGTACGGGGTGGGTACTTTTTAAATAACATGCAAGAACATTTTGACGATTTTTTAACTGGAGAGCACATACATTCCAAGAGCGGCAAAAAAAGGGGTTTAAGCGAATGAGCGAAGCAGATTAGCGTGGCAATCGAATTACGTGTTTCTGTAATCGACGGCGAACGTTTTTGCAGCGTTCAGGTAACCATCCCTAGCTTCTTGGGGTTCGAATTTCAATTACATTAAATTAGATCAGTGTTCTGATAAACGCCCCTAATTCTGTTTAATGTGTTGTGCCCTGATGCCTTTATTCATCTTCTGTTTTGGCTGGGTTTACTGTGAAATTTATGACGAGAACATGCTACGTTCACCTTCCCTTAGATCTTGACTTTATTCAACCTGCTCGTCCGATTATATTAAATTGGAGATTAATAGTTTAGTCAAGACCTTTTCAGATAATCAAGTGAGAGGGAGCTCCATTTAATTTTTAATAAATTATGGCGATGTAAAATTTATTGTCTGCGCGAAATACAATATGTAGAGTACAAGCGGGTTATAAATTTTAAATCACCGACTTTTCGCGCATAACAAAAGTTCAATTGAGTTTGCAACTTTCCTGACATGCGAATTGTGACGGGCAGAACTCCGCAAGAATATACGGTCCTTGTGCGGAATCCTTAAAACTTTCCACTGCGAAGTGCATGGAGTTAAGGAACTTTTGTCTAAGCCCCTTGCATTTGACTTCTCGCTTCGGGCTTTTGGATTCAAGCAAATTTATTTGCTTATCCGCGCTCATTCTTTGTAAATGTTTGATGCACGTGCTTGACTCAATAAGGGCCATGATACTCGAAGTAATTTTAGAAATGTGGTTTTTAAAACTTCTAATGATCGAAATGGATACAACGAACGGAAACTTTTAAAAAGTTTCGTTTGGAAAAATAACTGAAAGTTTCAGAGTCCACCCGGAAATCAAACGTCAAACTTTATAACGAATTTTACAATTAATTACTTAATAAATATATAGTTTTTACGAACGTGTATTAAGTGGAATATTAAAAGGTGTTGTATTGAAAGTTTGAAAAGATGTATTCTGAATATTTCACTTTTACGTCAGAAACATTGTTGTTAATTTACTTCAAATGACTTATTCATGTCATTAACGCTGCGTCTGATGAAAGCTTCGGACGACGACGGGCGGCGCGGCGCAAGTTTCCCTCCCGTTCCTGAAAAAGTTGCAACGCAACCCCAATTTAACTTGCACGGTCTGTGTAATGAATTACTGAATTAACAATTCGAGAAGCAAAATATAACACTGCTTTAAAAACAGTGGCTAAAAACGAATGAGTTATTTTTTATTATTCGGTTTCTCCTAATGCATACATACCGTCGGCTAATGAGAAGAAAAACCGCAGCAACGTGTTTGCTAATAAGACAATTTATATTTATTGAGGTTTAACACACGATGTGCAGGGTCAAAAAAAATTGACGTGTTCATCACGTATTCCCAACGTAATTATCACGTTTGTTGAAATAGCTACGTAGACAGAAATGGTTTTCCCACATTTCGCATGTACGCACTTCATATTGTTCACAGATGCTGACAAACGTTAATAATGATCGGGTTAAAGATGTTAGCGCGATCTAAACAAAGGTTGTCACAAATTGTTACAGATGTAGCTGACGTTGAATGCTTAATAGACCCTCTCTAAAACAGGGGTTGACAATCTATTTGAAATTACACGCTGTTATAAATTTCTACGATGAGGCTTCGATTTTAAGCTCCCCACCTGTTACCATAGGATAACATACTATTTAATAATTACCTAATATACTTTACGTATATTTATACGTTCGAGTTACCCCGTGACGTGATCAAATCCGATCAGATGCAAGTAAGTGTATCAAAACTGTATCGCACAGGAGAAAATCTTTTAAATAAAATAAAATAAAATAATGCGCGTTTCGCCTGGCTGCAATTTCAAAGCGATATTTTACTTGAAGTAAACTTCCAGAGTTTGAGATTGCTCCGTAAAGATTTCCCTTTGAAGGGATTTCCGGTCATATTTTAAAAATAATTTTAGATAGATATCGTCTTACAATATACCGATGCATATTTATTCTATCTGTTTGATGTAACATACGGAATAGGAATTGGTTCGAACATTTTAAAAATATTTCCTTACATTATAAACATTATCCAAATATATTTTTCGTGCAGTTAACAGAAAAGTGACATTGTTTAATCAAAAATCGTGAAGAAAAGTGACGCTTTTCTCGTTAGCAACACTTTTCTTCACGATTTCAGTTAGCAACACTTTTTTTTATTCATTTTATTTATTATCGTAAATCGTAAACGAACAATTTGTTAAATTATTAAATATTACTCCAGAAGTCACTGATAAATTAGAATTTATTACTTCACTAGCAGAGTGGGAAAGAAAGATAATTTATATACAGCAACAATTGGGAAATACGGAGAAAATGTAAGAAACAATAAAGGCAAAAGACTGCTAGAATTCTGCCAAATAAATAATTTCCTTGTGACTAATACCAGCACAGAGACAGTCACACATTCACAAGGATAGAACCAAGCAGAAAGGAGAAGTCAGTGATAGACTACATATTAGTAGAAAAAGAACAAAGGAAATTCATCACAGACATCAGAGTAAGAAGAGGCCCAGAAATAGAGAGCGTTCACTAAATGGTAGCCACAAATATCAAGAAGAAATAAGGTCAGCAGAGAAAAAACAGAAGGAGAAGGAAAAGAAAATAGAGATAGAAACTATTAGGAGTTACAAGCTAACTGATGAAAATATAAAGGCAAAATTGGGAAGAATAGTAAACGAAGAAATAGAAAAAGTAATAGACAATCTACAAGGAGCAGATATTGAAGGACTGTAGACCAACTTTAAAGGAATTGTGAAGGAAGCAGCCAAGCAAGTGTGTGGTGCTTACAGAAGATATTGCAACAAAAAACAAACTGCATGGTGGAACCAAGAAATCAAAAACGAAGTTAGAATAAAGAAAAATAAACACAACAAAAGAAAAGTATGAAGAATACAAGCAATAGAGGAGAAATGTTAAAAAGGCAAAAGAAACAATTTGGAAAGAATTTTGCGAAAAATTAGAAGATAGTAAAAGTAACCAAAAGCTTTTTTATAAAACACTGAAATAGCTCAGAACGAATCCAACGAAACACGCAATAACGATTAAAAATAAAAACGGAGAGACACTTACAAAGGAAGAGAAAGTAATGGCAAGATGGAGAGAGCATTTCCAGGTCTTATTAGGTGCAAAAGAAGATGGTGAAACACAAAAGAAAGGAAATGCCAAGGAGGACGGCCACGAGGAAGAAGAAAATACAATATCAGAAGAAGAACTGACACAAGCCATCAAGAAACTAAAAAACGGAAAGTCTCCAGGAAGTGACAAAATTACACCGGACATGATTAAAAATATGGGCCAGAAAGGAGCACAACTTCTGCTAAGGATTTTGAATAAGGCATGGAAGAACGAAATAGTACCAAGAGAATGGGAATTAGGATTAATAGTTCCAATTTTTAAGAGTGAAGATCCGAAAGACTGTAACAACTAAAGAGGAATAACACTTTTAAGCATAGTAATGAAGGTATACGAATTAATAATAGATGAGAAATTAAGGGCTACCACGAAACCAACATTGTCAGAATCACAAAGCGGCTTTAGCAAAGGAAGAAGTATCCAGGATCATATTTATAGAATTAAACAAATAATTGATAAAACGATACTAAAACGAGAAGAAACTTACTTCGCCTTTATTGATCTGGAGAAGGCTTTCGATAAAGTACCACGGGAAATCGTCTGGGAAATATTAGCACAGCGAGGAGTAAGCAGTAAACTAATAAGAGTAATAAGAAGCCTATAGAAGAGAACCTCAAATTATGTTATTACCAAAAATAGAGTATCTGAAACTTTTGAAACGATAGACGGACTAAGACAAGGCGGCGGAATGAGCCCTACACTTTTCGCAATTTACATGGACGATGTAATTAAGAGCTGTCAGGAAAAAGTAAAGCAACGTCAGACACAGAAAACTACAAAGAATAGAAATAACAGAATGCGCCTTTGCTGATGATGTAGTACTAATGGCTAGAAGTGAAAGAGATTTACAAACCAATATAAATGTGTGAAGAGAAGTACTGGAAGAATACTCCATGAAGATAAATGTACGGAAAACAAAAATAATGACAGTAACTCAAGAAAGGCGGAAGCTGGATATAGATCTAAATGGCGAACAATTGGATCATCTACAGCATTTTGAGTACCTAGATGTAATAATAGAGAAGTTAGGAAAACAAGACATGGAAATTAATAAAAGAGTAGAGAAAGCAATTAATTTCATTAATAAAAAAGAAATATCAAGGAAAACAAAACTGCAGGTATATATATACTTACTTACTTACTTTTGGTTGCGAATCGTAGACTTTAACAAGACAACAACATAGTAAAATCCAAGCAGTGGAAATGAAATACCTTAGAAGAGTACGGGGTGCAATAGATGAAGGATTAGATCCTCACCCTGCAAGAATTGCAAATGATCGAATAGAACGTCATGGAATTACGAGAATGGAATGGCCACCCTGCTCACCAGACAAGAATTGCTTTGGGCTTGTTTGGGCCAAGATGTCTAGGCAGTTTAATCAGCCTCAAAAGCCTCCCAAATCTTACATCAATTGTCTAGGGCATTGCAAGCAATTTGGTATGTCCTCAGGACTTGATCAATAATTTGATAATGAGTCTTCCCAATGGAATAACACCATTAAGATGAACCAGGGGTGGGTCTGCACGGTATTAATTTCCTTTAATTCATCAATAAAACAACTTTTTAAATTATTGTTTTTCTCCCATTCGTACCATTTTTTTTAATTACTCATTTTTCCTCATCGATAATCTGCTTCCTTTGATTTCTTTATTTGTATCATAGCATCCATCAATGAATTAATTTGTATCACATGAATCTGCAATATCCACTTCAAATGTTGTAATCACAACAGTCACATCGTTTTATTTCAATCCCATGATTCTAATATATCTCACGAACGAGCAATATTTGCAGAACTAATTCCTCCTAGGTGATGAAGACCTTACAGTATTTGTAATCGATTGCACTCTATATTTTGATTCCTATTAATTAACGTTTCCAGAAATTACATACTCCATAACATAAGAGCCCAAGAATAATTACAAACCGGAGCGATCTCGTCAATTACGGCTTAGACTTCGAATCACCGGGATTGCACAGCATAAGAATAACAGCTCTGAATCTGGTAATTGCCAGTTGTAACTCTCGAAAGCGCAGTTTAATTAATGAAGTTTAATTGGAGGTGCTCTTCACTTCTAAATCATTTCCTGAATAAATTCCGGGAGCTTGCATAATTTTTGCGCAGCGAATTCCGCATTGCAAATAAACACACGCGTTTTAACAATCTGATACTTTCCAGACCTGAAATTGCCGAGATTATTTTTAAAAATGAAATTACATCTCCGGGAAAGATTAATAATTTGCTTGCTTCTATAAATTTTGTTTGCGTCAACAAAAATGATGTGCTCCTACACACTATTATACATCAAGTTAATGAAACACTCGGATACTTTCTGATGGTGTTAACGTAAGTTGGATCGTCGCCGGATTTTCGAAGTTGTAAACAGTTTTCTCAGAGGAAATCGCCGTTTTAATCATCATTTAGCCTGTTGTTCGCCGCGCTAATAACAGCCATGGAGCACTAACTTTGTTTGCTAACTAGCTAAACTCCACCTTCAGCCGACTCTGTTTGAGTTCCGTTTACGTTGGAAATTATGTGAGATTACAGGGAAGCACACCCGCATGCTAAGAATAGAACAACTTTTTCGAGATTTTTTCTTATTTCTTTCTAGGACGAAATTGAAACGTCGTAAATATTTTTTGACTTTCTTAAATTCAAAAGCGGATATTTATAGTTGTATCAAAAAAATTATACAATTTGCAGAGTGTCTGCTGCACAAAGGAAGTGAAATTGAGTTTCTCTCTGATTTCACTGCACATATATTAGGGTATACAATTTGTAGTGATTAAATCGCTCATGATATGTTTACAAATCATAGCAGACTCAGGAGCAAATAGACGTATACAACCGAGTGTAAATAGATTGGAATTTCCTTCCAATGTAGACAACGGGGCCGCCCTTACAATAACGATATATGAGCGGCATTTCAGAATCTGTTCCATTTTAGAGGAGAATACGTCTCCGGGCTTCAATGTTCAACTTGAAAATGACAACACGCGGTTTTATATTTTATGTGGAAAATTGTATCTCAAAAAACGATTAAGCTGAAATATTTTTCGAAGACAAATTGATCAAATCCGATAATCACGAATTACGTCAACAACCCCTTCGACATTTGTACTCTTATTTCATCGTTTTTCCAATTGTCCCATACCCTTCTTCTGCAACTGTGATAAATATTGTTCAGCAGCTTCTTTAAGTGCTTCGTCATATGCAAAATGTTTTCTTTGAGAAGTTTTTTTTAAGTGTTTGAATAAAAAGATGTCTGACGGAGCTAGGTCAGGTCTATAAGGTGAATGCCTAAACTCTATGAACCCATATTTTCTGCTAGACTTTGTTTTCCTTATGAATCCAACAATTGTCGTACAGCAATAACTTTCGTTGTGAATAAGAAAGTGGGTGTTTTTTCACCAGAGTTTGTTTCCATAGGTCTCTCCATTTATGTTAGACCCCCTTGGCATATTTTAATAAGCAAGACTTCTTCTGCATCTCAAAACACTGCTGCTGTCAGTTTTTTTTACAGAAAATCATATTTTGGCTTTTTTGGTGGTGGAAAGCCTTTATACACCCACAGCATGGATTCCTGGTTAGTGAAAGTATCCCAACGATATACCCAAGTCTCATCCCCAGTGATAATTCCACAAAGAAAATATCTGTCCCTTTTCAACTTTCTTTTCTGACCTGGTTTTACTCACTTCTTCTTACCTAAATCGTCATGCAGAATTTTCAAGACACTTGCTTCGGATTCACAGCGAGATTTGTTTTTCAATAACAGGGACGTGCGGACTTTAGGTCATCGTTAATTGATTCTCTACCGCATCGAAACAGTTTAGACCAAAATTTAAGTTGAAAATAAGAAGATACCTCTTCATCATACACATAATTTTTGGACAATTGCCTTCTTTAATTTCACTCATATTATTAACAAATAAACCTTCCCAAATCTCTACAAAATTAAGCACAACTCAGTACATGTTTCAAATTTTCAATAAAAAATTTCATCACGAAGCAAGTCTTTCAATTAAAAAAAAAAATATGTTCCGCAAAGAAAGCCATCGTTAAACAAATAAAAATGTTCTGCTTAGTCCGGAAGATAGCTAATTTGTAAAAACATCGACGAAAGGGAACTTAATTCAAGAAATGAAGCCACACAACTGCCCTAAAACGTTAGACAACTGTCTTCTATCTATCTTCTTTCCTCAAAAAATCAAAACCAACTTGATGAACTTTTCAATTGAACACGCTAGATTTTAATAATCGGTTGGACATCGTCGCTCTTTTGTTTCACGGCTAAGTTGATAACATAAAAATACGCCCTCGTATATTAAAATCAAACTTTATAAATTCATGTACAGAGTTATTGTGCAAGAACATCACTGATTTATTTTCCACGTTTTCCTTCTTATTTCTTAAGCGCTTGTGCGTATTCCCATTTCAGCAATGAATCTTTTGCAACTACTTCTGCTATCTATTGGATTTCCTGCTCACGAAACTTTCATCTTCCATAGCTTCTTCCAAGCGATGCTTTCCTGACCTTCTTTGAGGATATGAGAACCCTCTTCTATGGGGTTTAAGCCTCAGCGCAAGACTTCCAACACGTACTTGATGAAGTTGTTTCTGTTCTTCTTTACTATGGAATCAATCAAGGTCAAGTAGCAAAGTCATTTTCGTCTTATTATTATTTTAAGGCTTGTGCATATTCCCGTCCCAGCGATGGATTTTTTTCAACTATCTCTGCTATTTGTTTGATTTCCTGCTCATGAAACTTTCATCTTCCGTTGCCTTCTTTCAAGTGATGCTTTGCTGTTCTTATTTGAGGATATGCATATTGGGGTTCATGCCCCAGCGCAAGACCTTCAGCATGTACTTGACGAAGTTGTTTCTGTTCTTCTTTACTATGAAATCATTCAAGGTCAACTCGCAAAGTCATTTTCGTCTATATTTATTCTTTTAAGGCCTGTGCATATTGCCATCCCAGATGGATCTCTTGCAACTATCTCTATTATTTGTTTGATTTCCTGATTATTAAACTTTCATCTTCCATTGCCTTCTTTCAAGTGATGCTTTGCTGTTCTTATTTGAGGATATGCATGTTGGGGTTCATGCCCCAGCGCAAGACCTTCAACATGTACTTAACGAATTTATTTCTGTTCCTTTTTACTATGGAATCATTCAAGGCCAATTCTCATAGTCCATTTCGTCTATATTTATTCTTTAAACGCTTGTGCATGGATCTTTTGCAACTACCTGTGCTATTTGTTTGACTTCTTGCTCGTGGAACTTTCATCTTCTTTCATCTTTGCTGTCCTTATTTGAGGATATGCATATTGGGGTTCATGCCCCAGCGCAAGACCTTCAGCATGTACTTGACGAAGTTGTTTCTGTTTCTTCTTTACTATGAAATCATTCAAGGTCAACTCGCAAAGTCATTTTCGTCTATATTTATTCTTTTAAGGCCTGTGCATATTGCCATCCCAGATGGATCTCTTGCAACTATCTCTATTATTTGTTTGATTTCCTGCTTATTAAACTTTCATCTTCCATTGCCTTCTTTCAAGTGATGCTTTGCTGTTCTTATTTGAGGATATGCATGTTGGGGTTCATGCCCCAGCGCAAGACCTTCAACATGTACTTAACGAATTTATTTCTGTTCCTTTTTACTATGGAATCATTCAAGGCCAATTCTCACAGTCCATTTCGTCTATATATATTCTTTAAACGCTTGTGCATGGATCTTTTGCAACTACCTGTGTTATTGTTTGACTTCTTGCTCGTGGAACTTTCATCTTCTTTCATCTTTGCTGTCCTTATTTGAGGATATGCATATTGGGGTTCATGCCCCAGCGCAAGACCTTCAGCATGTACTTGACGAAGTTGTCTCTGTTCTTCTTTACTATGGAATCATTCAAGATCATCTCGTATACTCCATTTCGTCTATATTTATTTCTTAAATGCTTGCGTATATTCCATCTTTTACAATTACTTCTGTTATTTGTTGGATTTCCCGCTCATGAAACTTTCAACTTCCTGTGCCTTCTTTCAAGTGATGTTTCGCTGACCTTATTGTGGATGTACTTGAAGAAGTTATTTCTGTTCTTCTTTACCATGGAATCATTCAAGGTCAACGTGCACAGTCCATTTCGTCTATATTTCTTTCTTCCAGTAAAATTCGGTCGAAAGTTGATCGTCCCTCCTACCATACACACATCTTGGTTTCGATCTTTGTAATTTAGATTCCAATTTACCCCCGGAGAATTTATTTACCCATTTTACGACCACTTAGAACTCTATACGATTTCATATAACGCAGTTATAAAACCATTCACATAAAATTTATAGTTTTCCAATGTCGTAGATTAAAGCGGCAGATGATATTTAATAATGAAAAATTGTAAAATATTTTACAGTCAATGCCATCCACCTTCTTTGAATTGAAACCGAGTCGATTAATATTCAACAGGAAAGCAACTGAAAAGACTTACTTTATTTATCGTTTCATAAACACTTGATGTCGCAGTTCTTTTATCTGTGAAAGCTTATGACTTATGTAACGCTTTGAAATGGAAAGCTCAGATGCATGTGAATATGCGAGGAGTGTGTGTGCTTTATACGTAGGTACGTCTCGAGCTCCTTTGTAAAAAAATCTGTCGCAAGCATTTTGAATTATTACAAGGCGACTCTCACCTCGCTTCAGTTTCTCTGTAAAATTAATTATAGAAGACTGCTTTGCAATATGTTTCCTGGAATGGAATGCTTGCAAGTAGCTACTACTAAGCATTAGCTCTTTATTTTTAATTTGAACTTAAAAAGTACCTAATCTTGAGCTTTATTCAAACGCGTTTATTTCGGTGGCCCTTTCATAATCTCAGCGAACTCCTGAGAAATGTTCCGAAAACGAAGAGGACCGGGCGTCTCTGTATCTTTTATTAACGAAGATGATGCGGCGTATAATCAGCAAGCGACGAGGGGGAGACGAAAATCTCATTCATGCGGTAAAATATAAGCCAGGAAGCCATACATTTAAATGAATTGTATTCCGTAATGAAATTACTCATATTCCGTGAATGCGAATGATCCGCATGCGCGATTTTCAAACTTTCAGCGTTTCAGGCTTTCAGGCCGAGCATTACATTGTAAGCACAGTAGCGATGTGATGGTGGCGGCGTCCGATTTGGGACACGGAAAAACACGATCGGAAAACACTTTTTTATAAATATTTCAGTGTGCAGGCGGAAATAAATTTCGGACAACTACCCTATTATAAATGAATATTTGAGGGGGCCACGCGCGTTCAAATTTAGTGCAAGCTTTAAACATAAACACTAATGAAAGTTTAAAGTGTCTATGACGTTGTCATTCCAAGGAGGATTTTAGTGAACGTTGGTAGAAAACAAAAAAGAATACAATTCGAATACATCGATGTATATGAATAGGTAAGTTTTTAAATTACAAAAAAAATTTTTAATTTATTATCTTATTTCAATTCACCTTTCCGTATATACATTAAGAAAAATTAATTATTTATAAACACGAAGAACTTACATCGGGTGTTTCAAACTTTTCGGAACAAAGACATATATCACGTTGTTATGTATATATTTATACGTCACTCAGCCTTTATAATTAACTCCCACCTTTGTAATTAACTAACACCGCCAATTTTTTTTTTACTGAAATGAAGCAGGGATGTGTAACATTATTATTCTATTTTAATTATTGATACGAGGAATGAAACAAAGTCGTAACTTTTATCATGAGAATAGATAATTTTTTTCTTAAAAATTTCATCATACAGGGTGTAAGAGTGTAAATGAAATACGAGCAAAAAGTGTAAGACGAAAAGATATCAAGGAAAAAGTAATACAATTACTCATCTCATTACTAGCTAATAATCCAATTAGCGTTAAATGAACCATCCTACATCTTTTTACGATGGATGTCTTCGTATTCCACGAAAATGAGTTTCAGACAATTTAAATTTATCCAATAAATTTGAGGGGCCGCGTTTAATGACCAATTATATTTATATCCAGAATATCCTCGAACAATAAATTGAGCGCACGGTAAACTAACGAATTTTATTCAACCGAAACTCCTGGGCAGTACGAAAAACGATTTGGCGAAACGCGATTTTAAATTCAGAGATAAAGCGTTCGCGAGTGCACATGTCGCATTCACATAATGGTCAGATGGCGTGTCCACTTATTAAGCCGCTGTAATAAAGCAATTTTGGCTTCCGATATACTTTCTGCAGGCCAATGACATTTGAATAATTTTCCATATCGCGTTGCTGCCGGCTCGCCATTAATAAAATCCGTTATGGTAATTCCCTACGATATTATCGAAAACTGCGAATGGAATAAATCAAACGTTTGACTTTTTGATGTCCTTGTATTTGATTGAAAATCTATATTCATTAACGAGTTTTCCAGTTTTTTCAAAGTCCTTTTAATATGTACACGTACGTTCTATTGATATTCCTGCATTCCTCTGTGTTCCAATTTCGTTCTATTTATACAAGGTATATTAAAACATCTGCAATTTTACGTTGAAGCTGTGCAGAATATTAAAATACCATTCATCTCTTGACAATGAAAATTTTCTTCGTTTCAGGTGAAACGAAGTAGCTTCTCCAGTAACGGGATGTGAACAGTTTAAAGTGTTTGACAAAAAATTTTTAAATTTTCGCGCACGTAGGAATAGTGTCGTGTTGTAAAATGAACTGAAATCGAAAAGGACTGTTGTTAAAATGAAGACACTTTCGCTGCGATTTTCATTTCTTCTTCTAATGACATTCACAGTTGGTAAGTAAAATTTATTTTTATTTATGAATATGCACATTAAATTGTAGAAGATACATAGAGAAAAAACAATGGTAGAATTTATATCTACAAATTATAATTAAAATGAAGACACCTACATTTAATTGTAGAATAAAGTTTGTAGTAAAATATTACACATTTTTAAGAAAATCGTGTAACACAAATAATAGTGAATGTATTATTATAAATTGTGTAAATTAATTTTATAGGCAAAATGTACACATGTTATATAAATTGTTGAATTAAATAATAATAATATATTTCCTCTACCAGCGCCATTGAATGTGACATGTAAAGTATAAAGCAAAGTAAATATTAAATACAAAATAATGAAAAGTAAGAGAAGGATCAAGATGTTCAGAGCATAGCTACTTTAAATTTCTTCAAGTGAATAAAAAGTAAATTTCTGCAAATGGGTTTTCATATGGTGTTTAAATTTTTTGTTGGTATAGGTTTTAATATCATTTGGTAGTAGTGAGTTATAAATTTTAATACTAGAGCATATATGAGAGTTATTATCTCCATTATCTAAACTTAAAGGAACAGTTTCGACAGGCCCGGATGGAGTACCAGCTTTTTACCCTCAAAGATGTATGACCTCTCTCAGTACGCCCCTGTCGTTTTTAATTAATAAATCCTTAACCTCTGGCGAATTTCTGTCTCATTCGAAGGTAGCATATATCTACCTTTTCATAAATCTGAAGTACGAAATTATAGACCAATTAGTACTTTATCTGCCATGGGTAAACTTATGGAATCTATTATCTCTGATAAATTATTACACAGCTACCAAAATTTTGTAATTGATGAACAGCATGGATTCTGTTCAGGCCGTAGTACTGAAACAAATCTCCTGCTTTATAACAATTACCTAACTAAAACTATTGAATCAGGTTACCAAGATGACTCTATATATATGGACTTCCATAAAGTTTTCAAGCAAGTTGATCACTATTTTCTCCTAAAAAAATTAGAATCCTGTGGTAAAATAGGAAATTTATTAAAGTGGATCTCTTTCTATCTCTCAGAACGTAGTCAAATATTCACATGCAACATCGTATAATACCCCGTAACCTCGGGTGTCCCTCAAGGAAGTTACCTAGGACCCATACTATTTCTCCTATTTATCAACGACATCAAAGAAATTATATCAAATTATAAGTATCTTCTGTTTGTTTGCAGATGATCTAAAGTTGTTTCAAAACATCAAAAATAAATCCGATACTTCCACTCTCCAAACTTGTATTAATACAGTACTCAAATGGGCTGCAGATAATAAAATGACGTTACCAAATGTAAAGTTATATCTTTTCCAAACAAAAAGAAGGACCATTAATAGTGAATTACATGCTTCATAACAAAATTCTCCAAAGAGTAGATGAAATTGTTGATCTCGGCATCACCCACGATTGTTCATACAATTTTAATTCACATCTCGAAATTATAATAGTCAAAGCCAATAAATTGTGTGGTTTTATGTGAATGTGATTATTTAACGTATAATTAAAGTTTAAGTTTGATTTGGCAAACGATATAACATTACACTTAGAAATATTTAAAAACATTTTATTTGAATCGCACCAGTCCTGCAATGATTGTAAATCTTTTTTGTATTAAGGAACAATCCTGTACACTGTTTATTTCCGAGAACATTTTTAAGTCTCAACGAACATTAAAATTTTACAATGTTTAAATACGTTTACAAAGTCATTCATAAATACAAGAAATTACATAGGTCCAACATGTGATCCTTGCGGTACTCCGGAAGAAGCAGGGAAAGAATTTGAAATGAAGTGATTCTATTATAGTTTTACACAATGTGTAGAACTTTATACAACAAAATGTGAAAATAAAATCTTCACAGTCTGCTGTAGTAAATTTTTACATAAGATGTACAGTTTTATACAATAAAGTGTTGAAACTTTATCTTCACACTTACGAGAATTTATTGTAACACAAGAGTCAAATTGGTATAGAACTTTTTACTCCAAAATGGAGCAATAATTTTGCTACAAACAAATATACACTTTTTTAAGATATAAAGGAAAATATACCTAAATTTAAAAAAAAATCAATAATTGTGTTAACAATTTGTCCACCTCCATTTTACACAATAATTTATCTCTGTGCAAGAGCCGATTTAATATTACGTATTTGAGAATAAATAATTTTTTTTTAATAATACTGGATCACAATACCAGTTGATGTATACATACAGGGTGTTTCAGTCTAGGAATCTGTGGTTACGCCATGTTCAAGCATTTTAGCAACAGCCTAGGTATATTAAAATTTTACTATTTCTGTTTTGTAATCCAACATTTTGGGAATCACACGTTTTCCTGTGAAAATTAGCAACTAGTGACGATAAAAAGAGTATTTAAATAACTAAAAAAATAATTAACAAAAAAATTGTGGTGAAAAATTATTTTATTATCTAAATTAAGTATCCACGTCGATTTGTTGTAAAACATTAAATATACTTTTAATTTACTTGTTGAGATTTTGTTTCCATTCAATCGTGTCGTACTTTCTAGAAAAGTAATCAGCAAAAGCAATCGCTTTTTATTACCGCACTCTAACAACGATGTATATTATTTAAGCTGCAGTTAACTGTGTCATGTAGATTTTAATGCAACCTTAATTACTGACGCGATTACAAGGTAGTACTTTGTAAAGTACTTGTAATCCAGCGATTTACCCCGACGCCTAAACTTTATGGCCTGCATGTAGGTCACGATATAGCGTGTTTCTCAGGCGTAAGACATAATGGAAAAAAAATTAATACCCTCGATTTTATTAGCCAATTAACCGATGTGTCGTCTCCTACAACCAAAGAAAATGTACACGAACTGTAATACACTGTTTAAAAAAAGTAGATAGCAATACACTTCTATTTTTAGAAAAAATGTCGCAATTAATAAACAAGAAATTAAATAAGAATTCCAGTTGTATCTTGTTTATTATAAATAGGGTGATGTCATAGTGATAAATAAAATTAGGTCAGTTGAGCTTAAGAGTTGGCCTTAATAAGTATGCCCAGCCTCGTACTTCATTACAAAACTTAACCATTCATTCTATTACTTCAAAATATTTATTAAAGTAAACTATTTAAAACAAAAAAATCTGAAATTAATTTAAACATATTTTAATTATACAGAGTACAATCGAATAAGTTTCACTTACATTTAATGCTGTAAGTTATACGGCACATAAGAGAATTGGTTCTGCAAATCTCAATGGTCTAGCTCAAAAATTTAAAAAAAGTGACCTATCACAAGAGCATATCGTCTTTTTTAAAGCCTCTGCTCGATCGTGAGAAATACGTGCTTCTGCGGTTTTTATAAAGACATCGTAAAACAATAAAGCTCCAGTAAAATTGACAGTCACTGAGTGTATGTCGCCCATATGCAATTCGATCTTTCGAAATTTTCTTTTGTGTAGTCTGAATATAATAAAATAATAAAATCATAAATTATGGGATGATGAATACCAGCGTGCCTTTTTTTCCAATATTACTTTTAGAATGTGACCTCTATTGAATTAATTATTATCTATTTTTTTACTTATTGATAGGTATGATTCATGATTACTTTTAATTTACTTTTGTAAGAATTATTTTATGAATTTCTCTTTACTTAAATACTAATAAGAAATAAAATGTTAATATTTCCTCATTAGTTTTTCATTGCTTACGTATCACTAACTGCTAATCTCCGTATGCTTTCGTACGAAAGTCCTGCCTAAGCGTTTATTGTATTACATTTGCGGCTTGACTTATTCATTACACGTAATAGTAAACTTCGCTCACCTCGGATAATTTAAATCACATCCAGTGCTTCTCAAACGTTTTTTTTTATAAAAAATCAATTAACTCAAGATTGAAGTAAACGTAGATTTTTCCGGAGTTAATATTGAGCTTTGCCTCATGCATATATCATAACTTCGCGTCTTTTCTTGTTTGTTAATAGTGATTACACTAAAAGAAACTTACTCGATTGCACACTGTATATAATTCCTCACTCTCGTATTTATTTTTTTTTATTATTTCTTAATAAATAAATATTGCAATGCTCTTATTACTAATGCTATGTATAACGTTATTAAATGTGCATCAATTTTGTGTACGTCTCTTTGCGTGGCGCAAGCGACGCAAATACTAGTAACTTGAGGTTTGGCATTTCAATTTCAGCAATTTCAAGCATCTCCGCGATCTATCTGATAACCCCTTGCGCATTTTAATGAAAGTTTTAAACTAGTTTGCAAGTCGGGGCACTTTATCATCCTTCCGAGTTCTTGGTTGGTATGATCCGGGACAGGGAAAAAAGAATCTAAATGCGTCAAATTGTGGTCTCTTTGGAGAATAGAATTATACTATTTGAGTTTCCCTCACATTTATGGACTGCAATTTACATTGCTCAACAGTTAAAATACACAATTAAAATTACACCGAAAAGTGCATTCGAAAGTGTTGTTAAATGGTTTTTAGTGTACACTGTCTCTCAATACTGTTTTATAGCGAATATTCTTTGCAAGTTTTTTTTATTGCTGTTACCGCTTTGACAAAAGAAAGTACGAATATGGCTCAAGAATGTTAGCAAGTTAATAAAATAGAATTGCTTCTACCGAAGTCACTATTCTTATTTTTAACATTTCTCTTTATTGCCTCTACGACGTTTGAAAACAATGCAACTTGAGCATATTGCTTTGGATCAGTGAAAAACTCGCTAACCAGCTGAATGTGTCGCATAGTGTCGTCAGTCGAGCATGGAATCGCTATTTAGTAAGTGGCTCTCCAGTGTACCTCCATGGTGGAAGTTCAGAACGAGCCATAACCAATACCCAAGACCGTTTGATAGTCCTGACTGCAACAAGAAATCGAACATTCACGGGTTCAATTCGCCAAAACGACATACATCTAAAACAAGCAAACAAACAAACACAGCAGATATAGAAAGCATAATTGCAGCTCAACGAATCAAATTAGCATCCCAGAGGGAAGCTCGAAGGTGATAGACAGTTTGAGTGGGCGACCAAACACTGGAATTTCGTTGCAAGGATGCAGCGGAGGTTTAGCTTATTCCGGGGGCCACTAACAGCCATACATTACCCAGTGAACGAGAGAAAGTAAGCCAAGAACAAGAAAAGGCTGGTATATTTAGAAGACAGCCAACGAATGCGCCTTTGTTAGGACCAGGTTCCGTACTTCTTGATAGACTATCAAGCATCGTGTGACGAACACTAATATGGAAGTGTAAAACTAAAAAACACAAAGTGTAGGTAATAAGAGAGTAGGACATTATTATAGGTTAAGTTTATTTTATTAGTAATACGTAGTGAATTATTTCTAGACAAGTAAGGCTTTAGAGGTTAGATAATTAGAAAATAATGTATTTAAGATATTTACCTGTTGTTTAGAGTTAAGTTTGTTCCATTTTTAGTTCGATTTTTAGTTTGGTTTCCATGAAATGTAGTCATACCTAAAGTATTGTCAAGGCGTGACGTTTGGTTAACAACTCAAATCTAGTATGTAACTAGATCAGAACGCGGATGTTCCGATAACCGTGACAACGGGAAAATAAACAACGAAAAACGCTATAAAAAGCGAGCGCTTCGCGATTTGGAGAATTCCTTCTTCGACCTCCGCAGGTAAAACTTCTATAAAGCAATTTTTTATTATAAAAGGTTATTAAGTACAACGAAGTATTTTTATTAAGAAAGAGAACGTTTTACTGGATCCTGAATACTTGTATACTTTTTCCTTGACCAACAACATGGAAGCCGCTTCCAGGTAGGGCATACGTGACAACAAACAAAATTTTTATATAAACACCGGACAATGGGAGACGTTTAGGTATTGTCGAATGGCGTCTCTCTCTTGTGAAAGAGTTGAGGCACATGCGTGATCGGCAGTATAGAGCGTCCCATTTTGACAAAGTATACATCTGATAGGACAAGAGGCCCACCGAACCTTGTGAAAGGCGAGATGATTTGGCCAACTTGTGCTAACAGGTGTACAGTTTGGACAGACAAAACCTTTTTGATAAACCCTTTTCTTCATTTCTTTTTCTAACACGTGCTGACGTATATACATTTGACACTGACACCCCCCCCCTCTTTCATTTTTTCTGTGTTCGTCATTGTATGTGTCCGCCGTGAGGCCATAAAACGAAAAATGGGTAATTTCGAGCGACCCAAAAAAAAAAAAAATTATTATTATTAATTTTTTTTTAATTTATACAATTTTTTTCAATTGCTATTTTTTCCCATTGAAGTTTTCATTTCTTTAATTGTATCCTAGCATTCATCAATGAATAAGTTCGTATCACATGGATCTGTATTTCTTTTTTAAAATTTCTACGTACAGAATAAATCATTGTAAATATCCACTTCAATTGTTGAGCAGTGTAAATTGTCAAGTAAATAAATAAATTGCTGCCAATTATGGTTTGTGTTGGAAATTTTAATTTGACACTTCACGGTATGCATATGCTGTCAGCTTCTCCAGATATTAAAGGCTCTCTCTCTCTATAATGTTGCTATTTATACATATAGTCGTCGTGTTTAATGATGCGATACCTCTCGCTTCAACAAACCGTGTAGCTTCAAGGAAGTCAAAGCGAAACGTAATACACCACCGATTAAAATTACTAAAAAAATATATGAAGCAAATAAATACGTTCTATTTTTAAAAAGATTGTTTTAAACTATGTGTAAGTCAAGTCTAAGGCGCAACATTTTTTTTTAAACTATGTGTAAGTCGGTTAAATAAATTGAAATGAAAATTTCTAAATTCTTTTCAGTGTTTCCTCTGAACGGTGGCCTGAAATGGGTGAGGGTGAATGTGCCACAATATCGCGTACCAGGGGAAATGGCCCAGTTGCAATGCGACTACGATTTAGGAAACGACAGCCTGTACGCAGTGAAATGGTACAAAGACCACGAGGAGTTCTACAGATTTGTCCCCAGGGCACGACCAGAGGCCAGCAGCTACAAAGTCGACGGCGTGCATGTTGATGTAAGTGAGCAGAAGTTAAGACTGAATTCTCAAGGGGCACATTCATGTCTAACACATATCGCACTGCAGTGTTTGTCGTCCCTTAATGCAATGAACATTAGTTAAGACACGCATAAGATAAGATAATTGGATTCTAAAAGAATTCTGAACTTATTTCTGTACGTCTCATTTCAGATGAGTGTCTCTAACAGCAGGAAGGTTGTTCTGCACTCAGTCAATTTAAAGACAAGTGGACTCTTCCGCTGCGAAGTTTCCGCAGAAGCACCGTCTTTCGCGTCCGCTCAAAGCGAAGGGCGAATGGAAGTTGTCTGTAAGTGAGTTTGTCAGTCAGTTTATTAGCCTGCACGTCCTAGATAAGCAATAAATTTGTAATATCTGCGTACGACAGCATGAAGTACCCAGTTAAGATACCCCACTTTCGGCAGCAAATAAAATATAAGCTCACTAACAGAACCATCAATATGTCGTCTTTACCTTTACTACTCGATTCTGGTATATAATTACGAAAAAAGAAATCGTTGAGTATAACCGTACGCTAACAACTGAAACATTAACACTTAATGTACGATCTGATATGTTGGAATATGCTTCACCATATAAATAAATTTATCTTGAAAAATTAATAACCCATCGTAAACGACACAATAAAATCCATCAAATCCGAAGGCCTTTCAGAAAACACAAACAAAGCACGACATGCACGCCATTATAATTTTTTTTCTATAGATAAATATGTAATCTAAAGAGCGACAGAGACGGAAGACTTAATAATAACTTCGCGTGCATTTTGAACTTATCGAGGAAATCATGCGGCTGATAAAACGGGAATTTCAGAAATTACGTCGCGAAAATGATTGTGTGTTCCTTACATTAAATGTTCTTAATGTTTGTGTTCATATTGGGCATTTAATTCTAGATTTTTTTATGAAGAAAGAAAGACAGTTTTATTTCTACTTAATGTTGAAATTGTGAGGTAGTTTTTCTTTGACTCTGACAATTTTAGCATGTATATATAAATCTACAGGATCTTCATAATTGATTGTACGTCACGTGATGATGAAATTGTGCCTGATAGTTAGGTGAATCGATACAAACGGTTGGCAACACTAAATTTTTCACGGTAACGTTGTCGAGAGTTTTATGGGTTATACTTTGATTGACATTTGATTTTGTGTTAATCACATTTAAAGCAATGCACTTTGGAAAATTCATGGTGATTTTTAAGGAAATCTACAAAAAGATGTTGACGAAAGAAGAGGTTTGTAGCGAATGCAGGCACTACAACCGACCACGTACGGACACACAGCGAACCTTGCGATAGTACTTCATCGACTCAGCTGGCCAACTATGCGTGCTTCATCTTCACATAAAAATTCCGCTATCTGCTTATTATATGTTATCAATTTAGCCAACTACTAGATAGTTGGTTACGTATGTCACCAGTCACGTGGGATATCTCAGAATAATTGATACAGCGTGTTTCCAAAATAAGTGCAGAAATTGAAGCCTGTAATACATCACCACAAATGGGAACGATAGAACTTACATGTCCTTAAGAGAAGTTTTACACATTGCGAGAAAGTCGCAGTTGAAAATCGAGCAAGATGAATCGTACGTTTATGTCTTTGAGGAAGATCAGGAAAAGGAATTTTCATTGCGACAAAAAACATAAGTGCAATCGATCAGTGACCTTTGCCGAAGTCGGAAGGCCAATAAAAGCATTTTTCCTTCACGTCGCAATAAGTCGTACCGCAGCTGAGCGAAAGAATTTGCTTTATTTTTTTATGATTATGACACACAATTTACTGCTCCGCGTCCTTTGGGATCAAGTTTAGTTTGTGAAGAAAAGTGGTTGAACGAGTTAAAGCTAAATGCCGCAATTCATGAACGGCGAGAGAACAGATATGCTGCTCATCTACGACGAAGCTCAAGGAAAGGTTGAAGAAGCATGGCGGTTTTGTGCAAACAAATTTCCGAACCGAGAACCCATTGCAAGAACATTTACAGCCAATGTACAGCATTTACGCGATTACGGAACGTTTCGACCGCAAGGCGTAAACCGAGAACGTAACCGTGATGCAGTTATTCTGGAACTGGAACCAGAAATTTTGGACGTTGTTTCGGGAAATCAGGGAATAACTGTACGTCGCTTGGCAACCAGAATTGGTGTTTCAGGCTAAGGTTGTCTGGAGGACGTTACGTGAACAGGGTTTGCATCCCTACAATGTTCAACGTACCTTTTGCGAGTGGTTACTGGAACAACATGCAGAACATCCAAATGTTTTTCAAAGTTTGATCACCACAAATGAGGCCACTTTTACTCGTGACGGCATTTTTATTGCGCACAATACACATGTATGGTCAGATGAAAATCCTCTGGCTGTACGCGAAGCTCATTCACAGCAGCGTTTCAGCATCAATGTGTGGGCAGGAATTTTGGGTGATCAACTAGTAGGGTCACCTCGTTTAATAGGTGCGGCCTATTTACATTTTTTGCGGAACACCGTTGTAGATTTTTTGGATCCATTACCGTTGAATGTGATACGAAACACCTTTGTTATGCACGATGGCGCTCCACCACGCATTGTTCCTGTTAAAACCTGGCTTAATGCACATTTTCCAGGAAAATGGATTGGTTGAAACGATCCATGTGGTGGCCTGCCCGATCTTCTAATCTAAATCCATGTGATTTCTTTTTATGGGGTCACCTGAAGCAAATAGTGTATGCCGCCCCTATAGACACATTAAATGAGTTGACAGTGAGTATTCATAACGCCACCGATAGTATTCGCGCTAATCCTGACATGCTGATACGAATACAACAATCGTTTCTTCGCCGAGCTCGCTTGTGTGTCGCTAATGATGGACGCCACTTCAAACAATTGTTATAAATATTTCTAAAATTTATGCACTTATTTTGAAAACAACCTGTATATTAAGCACATAGAATCTATTGTCGTATTATATTTTTAACAACAAATAAATCATTTCGAAACGTTACATGTTCTGACTTCTTATTTATGATCAATAAAAATAAAATTTCATTCATCCTTGTAATATAAACTTACTGATTAAGTGGTTGATACGTTCTCGCCTTAATGAGGTTTTCAACTCTCGCATTCGTTTACTTTTGACGACGCCACAAATGGTTCCTTTGTTTACGCCGGGTTATTCGAAAATTGTAAAGGATGTCGTTACTTTATATTACATCCCGTAATAACGTACTAAAAAGTACACCGCGAATTTTCTTTTATTACAGCCCTACCAAAAGAAGATCCGATAATAACGGGAGTGGAAGTTCAGTATCAGATAGGGGACGAGATCGATCTGAACTGCACTTCGGGGAAAAGTTATCCGGCTTCGAAACTTCATTGGTACATTAACGAACAACAGGTATGTTTTACTGCACGTAACTTTTGACGTGTGTATACTTACGTGTGCGCCTGGGAGGTTTATTACATGTGTGTTTAATTTTTCGTTTTGCTCAATTTGCTCGAGCCCCGGAAAAATTAGGGCGGCGGAAATTTGCCGCGCTGAATAATTGGCTTGAGTTAAATATTAATTAACTAATTAAAAAATCTAATTTCAAATGTTTTAAATAAAATTTGAATAAAACGTATCCTGATTGTTTCAGGTTTCAAGTCAGGAAGCTCTAATTGAATATCCTCCGGTAGAGCACCAACACGGTTTAGTATCCAGCACTCTAGGACTACGATTTATCCTAACGGCACGTCATTTCCTTGGAGGTTCGATGCGAGTAAAATGCGTGGCATTCATATCACCAGTCCTCTGGAGAGGTGATAGGGAAAGCGTCGTTCAAAGTCAATCAATAAGGGAGATGAGGGAAGCCCTACTACTCGGTAAGCTTTTTTTTTTATTGAAATTAAAGAGCACTCACAATATCTGACAAGGCACTTCCCTCTGTGACTTGTAGGTAGTTGCATATCCCCACGAATAGATCTTTGCGTCATTGCTAAAATGTAATATGACGTATAGCGTGCAGGCAATTTCTGAGAAAACCGCGCGTTAGCGTGCGTTTAATCACGACCTAAACGTAAAATTGATTAATTTTTTCTGAAAGCCGTTTCCCTAATCTAGGCGTAACACGTTTTTCTTCTTGTACACGGGAATAATTCGAAAATGCAAGGCAATAAGGAAAAAAAATCAACCTCGAGAAACATGTGTTTCATTTCATGATTGATATTCCCGAAATGACTTGCGTTTTTTCTAATAGTTACGTATTTTCTTAAATCACGTGAGTTTATTGTGTTGCTAAACACAATTTTTACACCACAAGTTTTAATGCATGTATTAAAAAGCAATTAATATGTAAATGGGTGTGATGTCTTTAAATACAATAACAAACAAAAAGTCGATTCTAAAAGAGAAAAGAAAAAACTCAATCTTAGAATGACCTCATTCCTCAGGTAATTAGGAACGGAGAATTATAAAACTTCTTCATCACGCACTTACCTTGAAAATAAACGAGCTCTACATCTTGCCCCCTACTCGAACCCAATCAATAATCTCATTCAAGTCATAAGTGATATAACGAAGAGAATTTATTTCTGGACAAATTCTCACAAACAGAAAATATCGTTGATACTTAACGAAAGTCTTAAGCCTTACGAAGCTTTAGACCCGTCGATCGCGAGCTACCGGTAGCTCGCAAAGGCTATTCTGGTAGCTCGCAACATATTTTATATTTTTAAAATACAAACGGTTAAAAATAATAGAAGCCTCCGTAAATTTCGCAAATTCTCATAATAAACACAAGCAGAGGCAACACTGCGGTGAGCGATTTGCCGCCAACGTCACCATACTAGAATCGGCTAGAACCGCAGCGCTCTAGTATTCGAGAACGATCTGGTTTGCTTTGATTGAAATAAATACGCATTGAGTGGCGACTTTGCACACAGTTTAAAACCGGACATCACGTAATCTACCTCTAGCAGTTGGGTCCGTAGCGAAGTAGAGAGCAGTAAAAAATATTATGGCAAAAAGCAGTAAGAAGGTGAAAACATACCATTTCCATTCGGAATGGGAAGAACAATATTTCTTCACAGAAGTTAAAGACAAAAATGTATGTTTGTTGTGCAATACTTCCGTCTCCATTGCCAAAAAAGGGAATATTGAGAGACATCATAAAACTTGTACATTCGAATTTTGAAAAATCATTTCCATTACATTCCGCCACCAGAAAGGAAAAATTGAAACAATTAAAAAACCAATTAATTAAACAACAGTCAATATTTTTAAAAACAGTCGACAAAAATAAGGCTGCAACTGAAGCATCATACAGCGTGTCCCAGATAATTGCACAAAAGAAGAAACCTTATGAAGACGATCATATAATAAAACAGGGATTTTTAGAAGCTGCAGATTCGTTATTTGGCAACTTTAGAAATAAAGACGAGAAAATTTGAGCTATAAAATCTGCAACTTTCTGCTAATACAATAATGAGGCGAATAGAAATTATGAGCAATGATATTTTTGTACAGTTAAGAACTGACTTTGATAACTGTATTTATTTTTCACTGCAACTGTATGAATCAACAGATGTGACTGACACATATGTTCAAACTTGTTTTTGTTTCTGTTATTAATAAACAAATTTAAATTTTTTTCGTCTTACTTATTTTGTTAACACGATAAACAAGAGCTAACCAGAGATTAATTTAGTGTCATTTGTGAGAACAATAGTCGGGCTTCGAAACAATACCAATGCGTTATTTCACAAATGTAAGGAAGCACGGTATTTATTCTTTTACCATTAAGGTTGTTAGGTGGCCGAATACTTTTGCTCTCAAGTGTATTTTTAAAATGTTCAACAATTGTATTAATGATTTCTCTTTCTACCTCCATTTTACACAATATTTGTGTAAAATCTCACTTGTCATTTTTCTCAGTGCGTATAGTAGTAGTTGTTGTTCCTTTTTATATACACATTTATCAATAATATATCATATTTTAACAGATTGTTTTATTTTTTTGTTACAGTGAAAAGCTCAGCAAGCAGAAGACAAGGCGTTTACTCAATGGCACTGCTTCTTTTAATAGGAACGGCGGCGTTCTTGACGTGATTGCACATGTGATTTCCTGATGAAAACTTCTCTCCGGATACAAGTGGTAGTAAAAGTTAATCGATACGTGCCGTGTTAACATAGACAAACAGAAGACCGTGTAAAGAGTGTCATAATAAAGTGCTTTGAAGTGCGGATAATACAAGCGACGATCTAATAAACTCGGAGTGTATTCAAACATTAGCTTAGTGAGATTAAACGTGAGAGTGTTGTAACGTTTATGAAGGTTTCAGCATAGCTGACTTATTTTGGTGCAAAACTGATTTGATTTACCTCCAGTGTTGCTGTTGTGACTACGTTTAGCGTTATGTTTTCTTGGTCGTTTACTAAATTACGAGATTATATAATGTGAATTACGACTAAAAATTTGAGAAAAAAATCGTTTAACTTCGAAAATTGTTATACGTATATTTTTATAGTGTGTTGATCACGAATTGAAAGTGAATAAAATACAATTTATTGTACGCGGTGTTTTCTAAAAGAAATGTCAATAATTATTGGTTTAAAAATAGCTTTTCTTAGATAGAACTTTATATTAAAACTACTTTGCAATTATACAGGGTGATTCACGATAAAAACAGTGCGTTCCATAACAATCGATAAGGAATAAAGAGAAATAATAAACGCGAAGAATTACAAAAGCAGAATAGAGATTATAATAACACGAACGTGTTATTGTCACTGCTTTTAGAAAATTCCTGTATAATTATTCCAATATATTTTATTGTAATTATTTTGTGATGCCGCTAAAAAATTAAAATGATCTGTTAAATTGTTAAAAGCAATGTATCTGCTGTTATTCTAAAAAAAAGTACCTAAGTACACTCTGTTATTTTTATTTTTCAAAATTGTTAAAAGCCAGGCCTAAATAAATAATATTGTTATCTATAAATTAGTTGCCACTATAATTTTATAGAAACCCAGCAATAATGATACCCTAAGCTAAGTATTTAACCTTCCAATAGATAAAGTAATTATATAATTATGATTGGCAGTTTTATTTCTCACAGTGTAAAAAATATAAAATTTACTAACAAAGTGTTCAATGTTCACAAGACTACATAAAAAATTATAGTTTGCCATTACTGTAAACGCCTTGCTACGCACAACATTCAATTCAATACATATCCAAAATGACACGTTGTATTTTCCAGAGTCATTTTAAATTACTTGAAAGCATTTGTTTATGTATGCATATGTACATATTATATTTATAGTAATGGATCACATAGAGAATTCATATCATTTTCACACTAAGGTTAGTATACTTAATCTATAACTGACGGTCTATAAATAGATGCCTTGTGAAATTTTTGTAAGCTTATACGCGTATGTGAATGTGTAGGGTATGAAACGGGAAAGCTACAATCATTTTGTAAATTATCTTCTTCTTAAACCATGAAACTGTTACTGTGCTATGACTGAAAGGAATGTGTATGAAATAGTAGAAGCTTAAAATTTAAGATTAAATAAAGTGTGATTCGATATAAATAACGCATTTTTAATTTCCCTTCGTGTTTTCCTCTTTTTTTTTTGCTTAGTTTTAGTACCTCATAAATACAGGGGTGATTCCTGAATAGAGTATCAAAAACGTGCTGACGAAAGAAGAGACTTCCCAGAACATGGAAAAAATTCGGTTCCACAATTTATAATTAATTTAAAATTTAGCCCAAATTCAGGTTACACCCATGCATAAGACGAGAACTAAAATTTACATTTTTGAAAGCGTGCAATAAACGCTTATCGTGTTACGTAGAGAATCAGAGTCGGGTGGTCATAAAACCATGAACTAATAACACACGTTCCACAGCTGATGATGAATGCATCGTACAAGAGTATTGACTGTAATGAGTTTAATTAAAGTCAATTACGTTTTCAAAGGTGTATAAAAGTGAAATAGTTAAATCGAAGCAAACCATAATTTACGATAGGTAATTCCGTCGCTTTAAAAAATAACACACCGAACGCTATTGAATTTTGTTAGATTTTATACATACGAGGCTCAAGTTGAATTTATTGAGAATAAAAAACACGGTTAATATTTTCTAGGATTTTATTTTAAATATGCTCGAAGTAATTCCCTTCAGCAATGACCACTTGACCATTCTTTCTTTTCACTCTTCAAAAGCTTCCAACCAATCATCTTTCAGAATACCTTCAAAATAAGCGTGAAATACGGCATCAATTTCTTCTTCTGTGTTGTTTAACATGTAGCAAACAATGCAGCAAATATAAACATGGCAAAGTTAAGACACCGAGCCGAATAAATGCAGATTTGCAGTCATCTCTGTATCGAAGACCAGCAATTATTATAACTGCCTTCCTCTGCAGTCCGAAAATACGTTGAGCAAAACTAGCATGGCCCCAGCATATTAATGCATAAGAGAATCCTGGACTGAATCAGGGCATGGTAAACTGTCAACAGCACCGATTCAGAAGTGACTTCGCAAGATTGCTAAGAAGGTATATATTTAATGCTATTTTATTTACCAAGTAGTTAGTGTGCTCTTCCCAAGAGAGTTTCGGATCCAGATACACCCCCAAAAATTTTACTTTGTTCGGATTCTGTAAATCCTTGATACTTCTTAAGGAGATAAACATCAAATCTGTTTTAGTTTCGTTTAGCTTAAGTTTTTTTTTGCTGTAAACCATGTATCTAAATTCAGTCGGACAGTATGAATCTTATCAATAAGTTCTTGCAAATCATAAGTCGCACTTATAGCTGTTGTGTCGTCTGCATAGAGAATCAGATCTGTACCAGGAACTCTATTCGGTAGATCATTTACATAGAGTAAAAACAACACTGGACCCAGTATGGATCCTTGTGGTACTCCGTACCGCATATGTATCAAGCACCATTCAGCGTCGCCACCTATTTCTAGTTGTACAAGTAGGAGCTTACAAGTTTAAAGGTATTTTCTCTAAAACCATAAGAGTCTAATTTTTTAACAGAACGTCGAAAGACACAGTCAAAAGCGCGAGTTAAGTCACAGTATAGAGTCGCTACATGTTGCCCCTTCTTGAAGGCAGCATTAACCAGTGTCACTAGCTTATTGATTGCATCTGTTGTCGATAATGATTTTCTGAAGCTAAATTGAGATGCAGTAAAAACTTCTTGATCTTCCAGATGAGCGCTTATCCTTTTCTTCAACGCCTTTTCAAAATTTTTTGACCATATGGAAGTAATGGAAATCGGACGAGAATTGGCAAGCTCTTCAATATCATCACTTTTATGTACAGATACAAGACAAGAGATTTTCAGGGCATCCGGATAAACTCCTTCTTGTATGCATTGATTGTAGAACTTCATTAAAGGACATACTACATAATGAGCAATTGTTTTCACTATTTTTAAGTTCAAGCCATATATATCTTTTGAGTTCTTATTTTTTAATTTAAAAATTATACCTCTCGTTTCATTAATGGTTATTTCTTCGAATTTAAAATTTGTTTGTACATAATTTGAAGCAGATAAGTAACTAATGCTTTTCTCTTTGATGTTTGGAAGACCATTTATTACATTTCCGGTAGCACCGGCAAAATATTCATTGAATTCATCATAAATTGGAAAGAAATACAAAACATAATCCTAGTCTAATTTATGATCCGCGACTATCCTCCATAATCATCGTGTGGCTTTTTCTTTGCTTCCATTAACTTCTTGCGATAAGTATTCCGGTAATATTTCGGTATATCTACAACATTTTGTCCTTGTTTTGACACTTCGTATAGGAATGTTATAATATCCCTTAATTGTCGTAGCTCGTCATTATACCAATGTAAACATAGTCGTTCCCTGTTTTTGACATTTTTTGTTTTTTCTGGAAATGCGTTCTGGATGGCTATGTCAATGAGTTCGAGAAACATATCCATTTTTGTGTTTATTTCGAATGTAATGTCGCTGACAAAAGTCCAATCGATTTTCTGAATCAAATGATGTAGAATAAACAAGCCATATGTAGTAATTGGTCGAAATTTTATTTTTTATTTATTTCCCCCAACATGTAACCTCTGATCGAGGCGAGTACGGGGCAATCACAGAGAATATGCTCAGCTGTTTCTTCCTCTAAGTTACAACCTCTACAAATTGGGCTGTTTGCTAAACCAATACGGAGCATATATTTGTTTAGTTTGCAGTGGCCTGAAAGTATTCCTACGAGTAGACGTAGTCTTCTTCTAGGTAGTTATAGCCTTCTTAGCTATAGCCTTTTTCGCTTGGTGACACTTGTCTAGATTTACCCATCTGCCGATATGTCGCTCCTGGGATCTTTGTTTCAGTAAGGCTTTAAATACACTTGATGACGGTGCTATGGCAGGTTCAGGGCCCCAAAAGGGCTGCCTCGAGCCCTGTCTAGCCAGTTCGTCTGCCTGTTCATTGCCAAATGTTCCAGCGTGTCCTTTAATCCAAATGAGTTGCAGAGTGTTGTATTTGGCCACTTGTTCTAGGGTGCCGTGACATTGGAGTGTTATTCCTGAGGAAATTTGGTTGCTGTTTAGGGCCAAGAATGCCGCCCTACTATCGTTAGCTATCCTAACGATTTTATTCTGAACACCTCTATCCAAAATTGCTCTTGCACCTTCTATAATAGCAACTAGCTCTGCTTGGAAAACAGTTGTCAGTTGGCCAAGTGCAGGTCCAGATCGTCGGAGAAATTCCTGCGCCTATTCCTTCCAAAGTCTTAGATCCATCCGTGAAGATTGATATATCGGGTTTGGGTGCTTCTTCGGCGTTCAAGAGAACGTTGAAGTGCTTCTTAAATATATATGTAGGTGCGAGGGAATCGACCACCGCCCCAAAAAGAGGAGAAACCTATTTCATTGTTATCTGGTGTCATTGTTTTACCATTTTCTTCTTTTTTTCTTGTCATACAAATTCTCGAAAGTAATGAATGAATTCTATAAAATGGTCGAGAAAAATGTTTCAGAATAATGCTCGGTCACGTCGATTTTTATTTTTAAATTATCATTTATAGATGTAATTTTCAAACCCCCGAACCCTTAGGCGCTAGCAAATAAAAGTTTTTCAAAATCGATTCATAAATAACTGAAATCATATTCAACAAAAAATGTATTCAAATGAAAGAAAAAATCTACTATCTAAGGGGTAAATTTCTTGTCGAATTCTCTGCTTTAACTCCTCAAAGTTTAGAGGTCTGTTAAAATAAATTTTAGCTTTTAAATAACCCCAGAGGAAATAATCCAAAGGGGTTAAATCCGGAGATCTTGCCGGTCATTCACTAGGTTCTTGTCTACCAATCCATGGATTAGAAAATATTTAGTTGAGGTATTGCGTACTGAACGGGCATAGTAAAGAGGCGCACCATCTTGTCGTAACCAAATTCCGGGATTGGATAAATTGGGAACTTCTGCATTAGAAAACAGTGCCACTAAAGCTGGAATTAATTCAAATCTGAAGTTCACTATTCAGCGTTCCTACAATAATACGATTACCTACTACCCCAGCCCACGCGTCAACCTCTTGAGGATATTGTACAATTCGCCTCCATCATCCAATGCGGATATTCAACCGCCCATTAACAACAATTTTGCCTATTGACGATACCGTTTAAGCAAAACGTTACCTCATAGCCTTCAAAAAAGAGAATATTTCTAATCTATTGCAGGATTTCCATTATAGAGATTTGCTCTCGTCGTATCAAAGTTATCATCGGACAGCCCTTGCGCCAAGTCACTTTATAGGGATAAAATTTTTCCTTATGAAGAAGTCTGCATTTTTTGACATATTAAGATGTAAAACGATTCCCACCAGGGTTGAATGTGGATTTTCCTACACCTTTAATAGAGCATCTAATTGTCTGTCTTCATCTAAAGCCGATGGACGTCCGGTTCTAGGTTTATCTCGTACATGTTCAAAGATCACGAAATTTATTCTCAATTCAACTTACCGTTGATTACGAAATTAGACGACGATTTGAGTGCATTTCATTGAACAAAATACGAACTTCTTCCTATGTCCGAATCCAAACCATCATTAAAATTTCTATTCTTTCGGCTTCAGTAAGTCTCATTTTTGGTCTCTAATCGTTAAATAAGTAACAGCTTCAGTAAGTCTCATTTTTGGTCTCTAATCGCTAAATAGTAACACATACTCCACTAAGTAATGTCAATAAATTCTATTTCACATTTAATTACAAACTTGCAATTGTTTTTGCCACTTCTTGCTAGAGCCGTACTCACGCCTGCTCGAGTATTGGAACTTTCATTTCAATATATTTTTACAGAATATTTCAGTTATTTATCAATCGATTTTGAAAAAATTTTATTTATTGTATCCAGCATAAAGAATGCTATTAAATGAGGTATCACAAACAGCACTTTGCTATTTGAATTCTTAGGATGCGTTGTATGAAAGGTTTAAACCAGGATTAAATTTAAGCCTAAGTTAGAACTGTAGACGTAGAATGCTGTACGTCATAATGTTTGTCACATTCTAACTTAATTCAATCATGGCTTACATTTTTTATACAACGCAACCTTAAAGTCGGGGTTGCTAGCGCTTAGGGTTGAGGGTTGGGGGATTGAAAATTACATCTTTAAATAACGACTTAAAAATAAAAATCGTCGTGTCCGAGTATTTTTCTGAAACACTTTTCTCAACCATTCTATAGAATTTATCCGTTCCTTTCGAGAAACAGCGTATAATTCTACATCCACGTGACAATTAATTTTAATTGGGTTGAGTTAAGTGTGGTTGCAAATATAAATTTCGATGTTAAAAATATTTCTGATGCCTTGAGATCCTCTATTATGTGTATACAATTTGTTTCGATTACTGATGTTGGTGCTTGTGTCCACCCTAATTGATTTTAATCGACGGATGCCTTGTCTTTTCATTCTCGTTATGGTAATGATCATTTCGTTGTCGTCCTTGCCAACGAGTTAAATTACACAATACGTAAACACATGACAGCATCACAATGTACAGAGCAATTGAGCAAGAGTAAATTCTCCAAAATTAAGCAAGAAAATGACATAAATCAATGTAATCCTAGATTAGTAAAAATCGAGAATCCTTGTGATCGTCAGATAAATTTACTGATTTATTATTAAAAATATTATCAAATTTATTATCTCTTCATATACATTACACCTTCAATTAAAAGATTGTAACAGTTACCAATTTGTTTACTTTAATTTGTTAGCAAGATTTTATTAATATCCTATTAATTAAAATAATGCAGTATTCTTCATTATTTTAAAATTCCTTTTCAAATTAAGGTACAACTTTAATTACCGCGCTCGTAATTAATGATGTTTCATATTTTTCATTGTGCCTTAGAAAAAGCAAACGCGAATTTCACCGGAGAACGCCCACCCACCAGTTTGTTATTACTATAAACATTCATAACGTTACACTCTGAAAACAGCACAGAGATACAAATTAAATATTCAGGGCCCGGAGTATTTTATTAATAAATAACTGAAAATTGGGTATAATAACTCACAGCAGGTGAAATTAAGGTATTAAATAACGGACCAAGTTTTAATTAGTTTCCTGGGTGTAATAAAGCAAGGGCCACTTTCCGATCGCACCGCTAATGAATATTTCAATTATTGCATTTAGAGATAATTTATGTGGAAACCGACATTGCTAATTAGGGCTCTTGTTTCTCACCACTTCATAGGCCATTGGAGATACACGTCGAAATTTATTTGATAGAGAAGTTCGATTTTTTTTAAACTGTTGGAAATTCTGCTCTAACATATAAATTTCGTGTAATCTGTGAATAGTGTCGCTGTTAAAATACTTAAGGACGAATAAGGTAATTCACCCTGCAGTGTCCGCAAGATAAGTCGAATCGAGAGAAGATATTTATTTCCCTGGGAAAACTGCAAGGAGAAAACGTTCGCCAAAACTTAAGCTTGCGGATTTAAATTTCCCTAAGGGTCACTTACATGCGTTTTCGAACATTTGAAACGTGTTTAGCCATTTCTCCACGTCCCATGTATCTTTTAAAAAGCGTTTCACTTCGACAGAAATTTTGCTTAATTTTTCTTTTTCCTTTTCGTCGAAACTTAAACATAATTTATAAGTTTAAAACTTTTTTTTTTGTAATTTAGCAAAATTGGAAACGCAGTAGAAAATTACCCGAGCAATTTCCTTTCCGCTTTTTAATATTGCAGACCTCATAAACCTTTGTTTAAAAATATCGGAATTCGATGAAGTACACTGTTTGGGGCGTTTAAATTCAGCATTCGTAGAGAGGCGAAAGATGAGAAAACTTATTTTCAGTAAATGAAAAGAGGCGAAACCTGGCACCGCGACATAAATATTAGATATCCGTTTTTAAGTCTTATCAATTTCGTACCTCTTTACTTTCAGGAGGAGCGATATTGCAGCTTAAATTTTTGCTTTTCCCTTTTTGTCGGGCGTATTGATTTCATTCTGCCTTAATTTTTGCGGCATTCAGACCTTTATCGCTTAGGTCTCTAAAAGCGTCTCGTTTACTCGTTTGACTTGCAGATTCGCATTGGAATCCTCATTATATTTCCACTTGAATTCGAAAAAAGAATTCAAACGCTAAAAATGAATACCTATATTAAACAAATTATTAGTTTCTTTTGCAAAATCTTGGTAATTAAAATTTTAATATTGCAAAACTCTCAAACAAAAAAATTTCATTAACTCAAGATTAATTTCGATAACAATTAAATTGAGGTGAAAATGAAAGAAAATATACAATAGTGGAAACTACTTCGACAATATGATGATATCGAGTCTACGTTGGCACAGTTTCAGGCATCACGGATTATGCTAATACCCAATAACTCTGCAATAACACCGATATAAGAGTCAATGATGTACATTTTCCGCAGACTGGGCGTTGTTAATTGATGACACCGAAAGTCAATATGATGAATGTATCACCACTAAATGGAAACTCTCTGTTACGGTGCGAGAGCTGGGCTGAATCGGTAGCAAATACGAATTTTCGCCGATTCAGTTATTTCAGCGCACTAGGTCAATACTACATAGGCAGTCCACGATTTTCATGCTGAGAAGAATAAAATAAATTTTGCCCGGAGGTAGCTGAATGGAAACTTGAGATAATATATAGTAGATATACAAAAGTATTCTAAGATAAATTTTAAAAAAGGAAACGATATTATTTGGATACCGAAAAAGAATTTTGCTATTCTCTTTAGAAGATTGTATTGTTAGGGAGCTAATTCGATTTGTTTATTTATCGTCGTAAAACTTGATTGTGAACTAATGACACGTAATTGCACAGCTGATTATGAATGCATCATGCGTCGTACGTTAACTACAATAAAATTAATTAAAATCGATTTTGTTTTCGAAAATGAATTACTTAGGTCAAAGCGAACAATAATTTACCACAGGTAACACCGTCGCTTTAAAAAATAACACACAGAATGCACGTATTGAATTTTGTTAGACTTCACACAAATTTTTGTTAATAATTCGTTTTTTATAATAATAGAACTTGCTTCCCATTGAACGGCGCACATAAAACGAAATTATAATAATTAATAAACCAAATAGATTACGAATATGATTACCGATTATAATGTTTTAAATTCAGGTGATCATAGCTACCAAAGTCTGTTATTATTCAAACGAAACTATAAAACACTTTTATGGCTATATTTATTTCGTTCATCTACTATTCTTTCTTAAGCAGAGACGTATCGTCTTTTTGGGGAAAATTTTTCATTAATTATTTCTCGAGAACTAAAGTACATACATCGCTCCTTTTCATAGATTTTTTTTGTGGAACAATTGTCATTCATCCTGTATAATAGGGTTCTCATTTTAAGGAAACGGGAATAAATCATTTTGAGATATTCAACTGTAACCTCTGTTTAATTATGCAAGCTGAATAAATATTGAATGAATACCGTAGATCAATAAATCATCGGAGGTAATTTTCTATCGCTTTAAAGTTGCCTTCATGGTTTTCTTTCCGGTCAGGTAATTGCTCAATCATTTAATTTATTTAATTTAATCGATTTTTCATTTCAGTATTTTTCCTTTATACTATTAAACGAACAGATTTTTCTCATTCTTAATATACAGGTATTGTGAAAGGTTTTTAAGTTGAAATTATTTAAATAATATTTGCGTTTGCTGCTTGATCTACGCATGCGAATTATAAAGAGTGATGCTTGAATAAACCGACAAGAAAATACCGACAAAAGAAGAGACTTCGAGGAAAATGTTAAAAGAATTAAAATTTGACAGGAATGCACATTACTCCCATGCATAGGATGAGAATCAAAAGTTGCTGCTAGGTAAAGCTTTACCTCACCCCAAATTATTTGTCTACCAACCAGGAAAATCCACGCGATGACTCTTCGCAATCCTGTGGATGCTGTGGAAAAATCTATCACATCAAAAGAAGTTGCTGTTGGCATTTTTATAAGCATAGAGTGTTCAAATCTATAGAAAATGCTGCCATAAAACAAGGCATTAATCCACCGACAATACGGTGGTTCAAATCAGTGCTGGAAAGTTGGACGGTAATGGTTTAATTAGGAGGGATTATAACAACAATAACCACAGCAATGGGCTGCCCACAAGTGGGGTTCTATCATCTCTGCTATGGACTATTATCGTCGACGACCTACTGAGAGAAATGACTGACAAAGGTCACCATGTTCTTGGTTTTGCGGATGACATAGTCATACTTATCAGAGGAAAACATGAAGGCATAATCTCCAACCTAATCCAGAATACTCTGAACATTATGGACAGATGGTGCCATGAGGAGGAACTCAGTGTCAATCCTAAAAAAAAACATCATAGTACCATTTACGAAACGTAGGAAGCTGAATTTAATCATTCCCCGTCTAAATGGACTTACTATATAGGCGAAATATCTAGGAGTAACCCTGGATACGAGGCTCAATTGGAAAGCACATGTCGATATGACAGTTTCAAAGGCAGCGGCATCTTTTTAGGCAAGTCGTAAGATCTTTAGTAAAACATGGGGTCTGAAAATGCGAATGATTCAATGGTCATATACGGCAGTAGTAAGACCCATAGTTGCCTGTGTCTCTTTAGTGTGGTAGACAAAGACAAAATAAACTGCAAAAATTACAGCGATTGGCGTATCTGGGAATAATAGAGGCCAACATCAGCTCTGGAAATCCTACTGGACATCCCACTACTTCACTTACAACTGCAAAGAGTATGCCAGCTTCCTTGAGACTAACCCAGACCAGGAGATACAAACCAGGTGATCGCACAGATCATACTGGATATTAGACAGCCAGACATATTAAAAAGACCTTTAGACATACTGCCGAAAGTGCCTGACGTTGACATAGCTTATGAAGTGGATATTAGTAATCGCCATGTGGTTAAAAGCCAATTAGCACAGTTAGGCAACTATGACTCCATCTGGTACATGGATGGATTAAAGACTGCAAAGGGAATTGACATAGGTATTTATGACCCAAAGTACTAGGCATCAATACCCTTATTATACTTCCCCAACAATTATATATGCTGAAACACTCACAATAGATCTATGTGCCCAGGAGTGCCTGAGAAGAATGCAGAAAGATAGTCAGGCAACAATAAAGGCACTCAAAGCATACTGCACTGAGTCCTTTTCCATATGGGAATGCAACCCAATCCCTTAAGGAACTGGCTAAGGGCAACAAAATTTCCCTAAAATGGATACCCGACCATCAGGATGTAAAGGGGAACGAAAAAGCCAACAAACTTGTTCGTACTGGTTCTGAAACTTCTCCCACAGATACTGAACCTTACTGTGAGCTGAGTAAGACAGTATAGAAAAGAAATGCTATTGGAAAAGTATTTCAGGTCAAAGACAGGCGAGGATATTTTTTAATTATTCTCCTAAAACTGCTTAAATGCTTCTGCTTTTAACAAAGGCTACTCCTTTTACTGACCACTTCCCTATGAGGTACCTCCTTAAAAAATGGTTGAAAGTGAAATATGCAAATTGAGTGAATCAGAAATCGAAACAGCTGAGCATATACTTTCCAAATGCGTGGCAATAGCTAGACTTCGGCTTAATCACTTAAACAGTGTGAGTTAGACACCTGATGAAGTCACAACAAAGCCTCTGAAGACTATTTTGCACTTCGCTGAAAAGGTAGGGTTTCTAGTTTCACATAGGGTTTAAACAATAGATCAATTTGGTTGCAGTTCTGTAAGGCTACTTAAGAGTCCTTCGACCCCTCAGTACAATACAAAAAATTAACATTTTTAAAAGCGTGCAATAAATAATCGTTCTGTCGTAAAACTTGACCGTGTATTAATAACACAGTTGCACAGCTGATGATAAATGCGACGTACAAGTGTATTAAATGCAACGAGATTAATTAAAATCAATTACATTTTCAAAGGTGTAGTACTTACATTGAAGCGAACCATACTTTACGACAGGTAATTCCGTCGTTTTAAAAAATAACACACTGAACGAACTCATTGAATTTTAAACCAAATTTTTTTAAGGTTCAGAGTTCTGGTGAGGCCCAATAAGGCCGAAATACATGTATAAACTCTTTCCTAACATTTTCTATACTGCCAGTTACACAATTTAAGTTAATCTTCATCATTGGATTTTGTTAGATTTTATAGAAATGTATGTTAAAAAATCGTCTTTTGTAATAAGAAAATTTATTACTCATTGAACGTCGCACACAAAACGAAATTACAATAATTAACGCACACATCCTTATTACGATGGTATTTACTGATTGGTTTGATTTCTGGTTGTCATCACTTTTTCTTTGTTATTAATAAAGTCTATTGTTATTGTTAACGCGGAAATTTGAATTGTTTTCGTGTTGTAGTGATTTATTTGTTTATACTTGTCAAAGCAGATGTTCAAAGTGGGGCCGTTATTATCCTTATTTTATATAATTTATAGGAAATGATTTATCTCAAGTCAATTCTATTGAAACATCCGACGTATTTTTTGAAGATTTCGATAAAAACATATTTAAAATAATATTTCAACAAAAAGGCAAATTTAAACATAAAAATTGTAACTTAACAAAGCAAACAGGTTTTCTTTTTTGGATTTTCGCTCTTGAGAAGAATACGCATTTAATATTTCAGGGCCTTTTTACAATTCATTAAAAAAACTTTTATATTGAATATGTCGTCAAGTTTACTACGACACATACCCTGATGTAAGTATCTACGGAAAATAACTTTTGTTATTTTACGACCTAGGCAAGGTTAGTAATGTTATAAATATTTTATACACCGCCGCGGCGTAAATTTCAGCAATTTGTAAACTTTATGGCACGTAGCACGCGAACAGACGTAATAAATTCATCATCCGCGAAATTTTAATATGTGACTTAAAATGTGCGAACGGATTCTCTCGTTTTGTTTCAAATTATTTACAACATGTAGCTAACCACAGCGCACAGGGCAAAGTGAGTTATTTGATCAAAAGGGGGCGTTTTGTTTATTTTCATTTTAGATTCCACGTGAAATTTCTACAACTTTGTTAATAATATTGTAAATGTAATTAAAAATTTCACGATCATTATTTTTTATCGTAATTTGTTAGAATTAAAATATGATAACAGTACAAAGCTAAGTTAGATAAAAAGTCTTTAAGACCATACACAGTGCTTGTCTAAAGTCAATTCCCCCCCCCCTGTTAATTTTGGAACCAAAGAAGATAGAAAGTTCAGACAAAAAGCAAATCAATACTAATACTAATTTTTGATATATAACTACTTTAGAATATCCGCTAGGTGGCTTCAAAATTTGAAATAGCACTTTGGGTTAAGTGTCATATCATTTCCAAGGAATTTCAATTCTACATCCAATGACGGTGTCAGTTTTTAAGTCTTTTTTTATTCTTGAGTTAATGATGAAAAAACATGTGCTAGTTTAAAGTTGCTTCACCTCCGCGTTAACTTTGAAACAAATTAAAATAGGAAGTTTGAACACATTGGAAGAAAAATCTTTTATGGTTGAACCCTACTTTCGAAACGCCCAAAAAACCTATGGCGAATGGACCTATTCTATTCCTGATTGTATTGCAGAATTTCAGCAAAAATTTTCAGAAACTGTATTTCTGTACCACAAATTTGTTAATCAACTTCAGTACTCTACAGAACTAACCAGAGAAGCTGCCAGTGTGGCTAGAAAACAGGTATCAGGTAGGTTTAAAATAAGAACTGATGCGGTAGCTGGAAATGTGAGACAAATTATGATGACTGATGCTCCTCGCACTTCCATCCGTCACCTGTCACAACAAGTTGATCTTTCTGTCGGGACCTGCAGAACTATTCAAAGAAAGGACTTGCAAACGTTCCCTTATCGTTTGACTGCCGTGCATGAGTTACTTCCAGTAGATTTTGAACCAAGGCGAAGATACTGTCATTGGGTTTTAAACAATATTGACAATGACGATTTGTTAGACAAAACCTTCTTCTCCGATGAGGCCTGGTTCCATTTAACAGGATACATTAATTCTCAAAATATGGGGACCTGGAGTACAGAAAACCCTCATATTTTCATTTCATCCACAAAAAATTGGTGTTTGGATAGATTTAAGTCGGAGAAGATTGGTAAGTCCAATATTTTTAATGGCGCACTAACGGCACTTAGATATCGGGAAGAGATTTTGATTACATTTATTAATCCACTGCATGATGACGAATTGCAAGTTGGATATTTCCAGCAGGATGGTTCAACGGCCCATGCTGCTGGAGATACTTCAAATTTCCTTCAAGAGTTTTTTGGAGTTCGGATAATTAGCAGAAATAAGGCAATAATATGACCTCCGCGATCTATCTCCTTTGGATTTCTTTGTTTGGCCCTACTTGAAAAATTCCATTTTTAAAACGCCCGGTAATGATTTACAGGAACATACCCAAAGAAACATCGGAAAGTGTGATGAAATAAACAATCTCCCCACATTTTGCAAAATGTTATTTTATTAATGGATGTCACAACGTCTGTTGTAAATTCACGTTCAACGTTATTTTCAATAATTTTGTTGCAAATCGGTTTGATTGCAATGGATCCCTCGAGCATCCTCTGTAAAGCTGTTTCGGCGGCCCTATTTGGGGCCTCGTCAGCAGAAACGTAGCTCGAGACTTCCACATTGGACAGGTCTACGATCGTAGACAACTCTAGATTTAAAGTAATCGTTATTTTCAATGTTCTGTTGACGTTGTGTCAAGGTTAGATGTTAATTTGGCGTTTACTAATCAAGTAAGGAATGTATATGAACATGCGAGAAAATTAGAGCAACGCACTAGCTGGAAAATCTTTTTGTATACATGTTATAACTGGATACCTATTAACTAAGAAGTACTACTGTTAATAATCATAACAATAATGAAAATGGTAACACCTGGATTCCCTCCAAGTGATCCAGGTGCTCTTTCCCAGGGCAACCTACCTTCATGGTAGAGAAAGAGGAGACAAGCTTCTTCTCCTTTTAAGGAATCTGAAGTAACCCGAAATCAAGTTAGAGAATGCCAGCGCAAGTAAAAGCCAAGTTGACAAAAAGGCAGTCTTAAAAGGACTACAGCTCCTACAGATATCGAAAGAATACTCTTTGTGTGATCCAGAATTAATAAAGGCAAATCTCTCTCCTTTTTAATATAACTTGAAGGCTTCCGCGACCGTTGTCCATAATTGCATTGGATTCCGTTGAAACCGCTTCATGACTGCTTCTACTGCCGACGTTTCGTTCTCCATTGCAGAAGAACTTCCTCGGGGTTCCTGCTGCTGCTGGCGGTGCTGGTGATGGTGTTGCTGCTGCTATTTTTCGTACGAGAAGTAGCAGTAACATCGTCGACAGTAGAAACTCTTTCTTTTTATTTGTTTGCAAGACATTCACCTTATTCCGTCTACCCAAGTCTCTCTTAAAGGATATAAATCTTATAAGCATGACATACCCATCGTCCATGCTAAAGGGATGTTGCAACTTCCATTAGGAACGACATTCCTGTCCAGCCTATTCCTCTGACCACTGACCTGAGCACTAGCAGTCTGTATCTTTAAACTTATTAAAATGACAATTTGTAATATTTATTTACCAGATTCAAATTGGAGTGTCAACTAGTTGGAAAATGTCAAGTCACAGCTTCTAAGTCCCTTTCTCTTGATGCACACACAGTTCCTTCTGGGGCGCTACCATTAGAAATCATGCTGGGCAACGTGTAGAGACTTTTCTGAATAGGGAATCTTAAACATTAGGTAAAGGGACCTATCTCAACTCTGTATCAAGTAGCTTCGGTCCGATCGACCTATCGCTGTACTCTCCTGACTTGGTAACCTACTTAGAATGGAATGTTCTGAATAACCCTGCTAGGACTTAGTCCTTTTTATGTACTTTGATTTGGCTTTTACTCAAACTTGCTATCTTATTTTGTTTCAAGTTAACACAGAGGTGAAACAACTTTAGATTAGCACATGTTTTTCGTCTTCAACTACATAATAAATTAATAAATAAAATAAATGAAGACTGTTAAAAACTGACAACGTCATTGGATGTACGAGGAGTCGTTTCTATATTCCCGGACTAGGCATGAAAAAAAGAAATTAGAACAGCAACAGAAATTTTACTTTTCAATGTAGGCCCCTTGTTTTTTAATACAAGTACTACATCGTTTCAATAACACCTTTAATCCATTATAAAAATATTCATTTGGTTTGTCCGCAAAATGCCTTTCAACAGCCGCTATAGTTCGTCATCGTCCCTAAATTTTGTTCCCCTTAGTGTTTTTTTGAGATTTGAAAACAAAAAATAGTCACAAGGGGCTAGATCCGGACTATAAGGCGGATGGTCAATTTCTACGAATCCACATTCAGCAATCGCAGCTTTTGAAAGTTTTGACTTGCGGGGTGGTGCATTGTCCTGGAGCAGAAGGACACTTTACGCCAGTTTTCCGCGCCTTTTCACTTTAATAGAATCTCTGAGCCGATACATTAAGCTTGCATAATTCTCTCCTGTTACTGTACTGCCTGTAATCAATCATTAAAATTCCTTGGCAATCCCAAAGTTGCCATTATTTTTCCCCCAGAAGGGATAACTTTAAACTCCTTGCCACTCCATCGATTCTCATTTCGACTCAAGATCAAAATGATGAACCCAGGTTTCATCTCCGGTGACAAGTCGATTGATAATTAAATCTCGTTCACCTTCACAAAGCGCCAAAAATTGTTCCATCCTGATACGCATTTGAAATGACGAAAGCATTCGTGGAACCCATCTCGCACTCAACTTTGTCATTCCAAGGTTTTCGTGTAAAATTCTGAAAACCGTGGTTTCCGAAGCTCCTAATAAAACTACTGATTGTCGCTTCTTTAATCTTGCATCTTCCAGTACCAAACACTTGGTTCTTTCAGTAACATCGGAAGTGATCACATCAACAGGCCGACCTAGTTGGGAATCATCATCCAGTGATTCTCGACCATATTTAAACAGTTTTGACCATTCACTAATAGTCGACTTGGAAGGACAATCATCCCCGTATACAGCCAACATTTCTTCACGAATAATTTTTGGAGCTTTTCCTTGTTTTATTAGGAATTTTATAACTGCTCGATGTTCGAGTTTGTTCATCTTGATACGTGACAACACAAACTGACATATATTAGAACTAATACTACTGCAATTGTTTTGTAAATTGTCAAACATGTTACTAAGGCATATGTAATTAAGAACAATATGATGAAAAATTACATTAAAATTTAAAACTGCCTAATCCGGGAATATCAAAACGACTCCTCGTAGAATTAAAATTCCTTTATGTCACTCAATCCACCCTGCTATTTAAAATTTTGAAATTCTTAGTGCCCACTACGCCACCTAACGGATATTCTAAAGTTATATCTAATTTTTTTTTATTTTTTGTGCATATTGATTTGGTTTTTGTCTAAACTTATTTGGTTCCAAAATTAACAGGGGGTAAACTGACTTTAGACGAGCATCGTTTAATCTAAAACGTAAGTCAGATTTTTGCCGAACCTGGCATGTTTATCCAAAGAGTAATTTTGAAGAACACTTTTGTTTTTTGTTCGGCGCGGTCTTTAAGCTGACAACGTTTGAAAATCACCAAAGATAAGTATCAGAATATTACTTTCCCTGAAAGCGTAGCAGCACTTTGGCAAACAAACCACAACATAGCGATGTGTTTTAATACTGACTTTGGACATGTAATCTGATCGATAAAATGAAGTAGGAAACAGAATACAATCTAATCCAGTAACTGCGGACATGAAAGTAAGCAACGGAAGTGGTAAAACATGAAGTGTAAATACATTTAGACGGTTTGCGGATATTGCTTTCAGAAGTTCTGGGGAACATCGCAGGCGGAGTGTTTTATATTGGAAACTTCTCTGTTTACACGGCTTATATATGTAAACATTGCGGCCCGTATTTTATACCAATTTCCAAATACATCCCCTGCAACTATTAAATGTACCTGTACGTCCAAAAAAAAAAACGAAAGCAAATACGCGCAAGTGCATTCAAACGTGAATTAAAAAGCTATCAAGTTTTAATGACGTAGGTATTTTGAAATACGTGACTAGGTAAAACATTCAGTTGCATCCTGTTTTGGTAACAAAACCGCGCTCTCTCTGGGGATGTTCAAAAGAGAATAAAATCATATTTCATTTCGTTCGCTAACTTATCGTTTTAATAATTAAAACCTCGTTTGATATGCGGGGAATTATTTTACGCCACAAATGTATAAAGGAAAAACAACTCACACTTTGCGCGAAGGATATGAAAACTAAAAATTAACGCCAGGAATTTATAATTAAAAAGAATCTCGCTACTAAAGGCATCCCTAATTTTTTAAAAAAGTAAAAGAAGCAGTTTTCTTTACTTTGAACAAAACTGTCACTACAGAATTAAATGAGTTTATATTTTATTACCCCGTAATGGAAGTGTAAAACTTCAAGTCCAAAGACGAAAGAGAAGAAACGTGAAGCGACGTTCACAAATGACTTTCTTTACTTCGTACAAGCGTAAGTTTCAAATTGTACCTATTTAAATTTCAATTATTATTATTTATTCGCGCTCTCAGATGGGATAGACGCCAAGTTTCTAATTGCCTTCACTCGCGCTGTTTTTCTTTTTTCCTTTTTAAACGGACGTTTTTACAGTAATCTCGAGCTTGTGCTCACGGAAACTTCTTGATAAATCCTCGGAGAAATAGCAAGTCTCGCAATTTTCTCTTTTTTTTAGTTTCAAACGTCGTTAACCGCTTGTACCCCCTTCTTCTAATCGACGATTAACTAAAAACATTTTATAAATACAAGAAAAAAATCAGCCATTTATAACTATTAATATGTTTAAGAAACTTATCCTATCAGGTTAATGGATATTCGAATTTAATATCAATTTACGTCATGAGTTATTTAACATTAAATATTAAATTGGTAATTAAGGTGATAGTTGGCAAAGTAAATTGTAACTAGTCTGATACCTAGAGGTGTAATTAAGATAATGAGTTTATTATACAAACCATCAACCATTTTCAAGTTTTTTAAAATCCTTTCTAGTCTTTTTACGGCAAACTTATAAAGTGGTGCCAGTGAACTTGCAAACTACTTACTCTCTTGACTTTAGTTATAAAACCTCAACACGTTTGAGTTTTCAAAACATGTCATCAATGTTTCCATTTGAAGAAATTAGTCGGCACCATACGAAACACCATGAAAATCCTCGTTAAAAGTGCACGACCGAGCAGAAATAAACGCGGTAATTTAAGGGTTTTCAAGGAGATCAAAGATATTCGCTGGAAACATAAATCTAAAAATAAATTCTCACGATTTCCCTTTAGATATTGAAATTCCAATTTTAATTTCCTGCGAAGGCGCATTCGTTTAAAACCTGTCTCTAAAATCACCTACCTACATAAATTGCAAATGATCGAATCCGCCTTCTTTCGCTTAATATAGTGCGGATACGGGGGCTTCGTGAATGTTATTATTAAGAACGACTTTAATATTTATGTCGTTCATTTAATAAAAACACGCACGCGATATTTTAATATATTTCCCAATCTTAACTAATACCTTTTCAATACGTGTAAGGAGGAGTGAAGATCGTTTATGAATTATTTATTCCAGGGCTTATTGAGGATTGCATTTTTTTAGAACGATGGAGTTCTTTTCGTTTAGGGTTTTATTGCTTCCTATGAAAATACTTTAAACTGCAGATACCTCCATTGCAGTTAATTTTGTGCACTTCAGATAAGATTGTGAAATAGTAAGCGAAAAAAAAAACGGAAGGAAATAATTATCTGTCACTTCTTACCCTCACGTTGAGTTTTCTTTCGGCTTTTTTTGCTGCAGCTTTTTTCATTCACAATGAATCGTTAAAGAGACGTGTGTGTGTGTTTTTTATTTGTTTCGAACCTTCCGTTCTAAACATCATTAATTTTCTTAATGCTTTTACGAACTGACAGCTAATTAAGACTGTATATAGGATGTCGGAAGATGAAAATTTTCTATCGACGGAGTGATTTTTATAGCTGAAGCTTTCAAGGAAAACTTATTTTAAATTTCACGTAATGAAATGGATTTTAGCTAGATTTTGTTATTACCAGGAAATTGTTTATAGTTTTACTTGTTTATCCTATAACAAAAGCTTTTAAAAAATTGCTTTTTTACATTTCCCAAGTTATATAGGGTGACTGTTAATTAACTTAACAAAATGGGACCACTAAATGAAGCGATGACTGAGAGTATGGGAAAAGTGCTAAAAAATTCTTTCTACTTTATAAATAATTTATCAAAAATTACCCCCAAGGCAACGATGCGCCCCTGATTAAAATATAGAGGAGCAGATGAACGAAATAAATACCCTTGTAATGGACCTTAGAATTAATCACTTATTAATTTAAAAATGTTTGCTTGGTAACAAGATTGTTTATAAAAATATAAAAAATTACTTTTTAACTTGTCAATAAAAATACACAATTTCGGAGTTATTAGAGATTTTGTAAACCTTCAGATGATAATAAATACGATGTGATTAAAGAACGTCTGATTTCAGTATTTGCAGACAGTGAGACACAAAGAACGCAGAAACTACTTACCGAACTTGAACTAGATGATCGTAAATCGTCACAACTTTTATGCAAAATGAAAAATCTCGCTGATAACAAGGTATGAGAAAATTTTTTGAAAACTCTGTGGTGGCCCCAAAGATTACCACGTGATATGCGTACAATCTTATCAGTAAGCAAAGATGATTTCACTAAGTTGGTCACTATGGCTGATCAAATTTGGGAAATTCAACCAACTTCATCACACCATTTAACTCCAGTAACCGCTAGTCAATCAACACTTGAAGAATTAGATGATATAAAGAAACAGGTATCTGTACTCTCATCAAAAGTCCCTAAAATTAGTAACGGAAGGAAATATTTTCCTCTATTGTGCTCGAGATCAAAATCAAGAATTCGATTCGATAATAAAAAGTATAGCGTTGATCAAAAAATGTGTTATTACCACGCCAAATTTAGATATAAAGCTCGCAAATGCTTTCAACCGTGTAGTATGAACTCAACAATGAAAACAGCTTCAACTGATCAGGAAAATTAAATTCCCTACTTCCCACGGCGATAGGGAGTCAGGGGTTAAAGCTGAGTCACCTTTTTGTTAACGACAAAGAATCAGCAAATCTTTTTCTAATTGACACTGGCTTTTTGTTATAGCAGACGTACAAGAAAGCATAATCGGAATGGATTTCCTGTCACATTTCAACCTGTTAGTTGATAGTCAACATCAGAAACTCATCGATGGTACTACTTTTCTAACGGCCAGAGGAGTGCTGGCTACATAAGATACAATGAAAATTCAAGATTTGAAGCATCGAAATCCTTACGAAGAAATTCTTAATTTAACTAGACCGAATATCATAAACAAGAAAGTCAAGAGCCATAATGTAGAACATCACACTGAAACGAAAGGAGCACCAGTTTTCGCCAAGGCAAGAAGACTCTGCAGAAAAATTAAATGCTGCTCGAAAAGAATTTGAATACATGATCCAACACGGTTTATTTAGACCGTCAAAAAGTAGCTGGTCAAGTCCTCTTCATTTAGCAAAGAAAAAATCTGGAGATTGGAGACCTTGCCCCAAACAATATTACTTTACCCGATAGATATCCAATTCCTTTTCTTACTGACTGCAGGCAAATTATGTCGGAAGCAAAAATATTTTCATCTATCGACTTAGTAGTAGTTCATGAACCTGATATTCCCAAAACAGCAATCACAACTCCTTTTGGACTATATGAGTTCCCTTACATGACCTTTGGACTTCGAAATGCTGCTCAAACATTCCTGCAATTCATGAATATGATACTCATGGAATTTAATTTCGTCTTTTGTTACCTCGACGATATCCTTATAGCTTCGCCTGATATAGAAACACATAAACAACTTTTTCACATGATTTGGGAAAAATGAAAGGACTATGGCTTATGTATCAATGTACCTAAATGTATTCTCGGCGTAGAGAAGATCAATTTCCTGGGTTATGAAATAAATTCTGAAGGAATGAAACCATTACCATCAAAAATAGACGCAGTAACAAACTTTCCATAACCACAATCTGCCACCAGCATGCAACAATTTGAAGGAATGCTTCATTTTTATCACAGATTTATACCCGACTGTACCAAATTACAACAACCACTAACAACAATGGTAAATGGACACAAGAAAAATAGTAAAAAATGCTTAGAATGGAGAGACGAAGCCAACAAATCTTTCACCGCAGTTAAGAAAGCTTTAAGTACCGCGACATTATTGGTTCATCGAATACAGAACGCTCTACTTTCCTTGGTAACTGATGCCTCATATACTCATTGGAGCTGTTCTACATCAAAATGTAAACGGACTTGCTCAACCTCTCGGTTTCTTTTCAAGAAGTTAACAAAAACTCAAGTAAAGTATAGTGCTTATGACCGTGAACTTCTGGCCATATAGGTACAGTGCAATTAAACACTTCAAATATATTGCAGTGTTAATTACCTTTTTGAAAAAATTAATTAAACAATTACATTACGTGGGAAGAATTAAAAACATATATAACAGTGCCAAGGTCCAGCAGACGATCAACAACAGCTTTCGAAACAACTTGATGAGGAAGACGCAAGAGTGACGAAACGTTTCGGCAAAACAACACACATCTAAAACAAACAAACAAACAGACTAGACGACAAATACAAAACGAAAAGAGACACTTACAAATGTAAACGCAGCAGTTATAGAATAGAAAGCATAATTGCAGCTGAACGAATCAAATTAGCATTCCAGAGGGGAGCTCGAAGGTGATAGTGGGCTACCAAACACTGGGATTTCGTGGCAAGGATACAGCGGAGGTTTGGCTTATTCCGGGGGCCACTAACAGCCATACATTACCCAGTGGACGGGAAAAAGCAGGCCAAGAACAAAAGAAGGCTGGTATCTTTAGAAGACGGCCGACGAATGCGCCTTCGTTGGGACCAAGTGCCGGACTTCTTAATAGACTATCAAGCATTGTGTGACGAACACTTGTATGGAAGTGCTAAAACTAAAAAAAGACAAAGTGTAGGTAATAAGAGAGTAGAACATTATTATAGGTTAAGTTTATTTTATTAGTAATACCTAGTGAATTATTTTTAGATAAGTAAGGCTTTAGAGGTTAGATAATTAGAAAATAATGTATTTAAGATACTTACCTGTTGTTTAGAGTTAAGTTAGTTCCATTTTTAGATATATTGTAGTTGCACATTTTCCCGTATAAATACCTTATAATCACCTTCATTTATTAACTACGACATTCTAGCAGATTTACAAGAAGACGAGGAATTGAAAATACTTCATCAAATTGAAAAATTAAAGACAGTGAAACTTCGTCTACCAAATACTTCCAAACAAATATACTGTGACATTTCATCCGGACATATTCGACCATACATTCCTAAAGACTTTCGCGAAGTCGCATTTTCATCGATACATAAATTAGCATATCCAGGAATACGAATTACAACGAAGATGGACACAGAAAAATTTATCTGGCCCAATATTAAAAGAGAATGTCAAATTTGGGCTAGATTTTGTGAAGCATGTCAACGTTCTAAAATATCCAGACATACACGATCCATTCTAGCAGACTTTGCAGTTCCAAACGAGCGTTTTCAACACATCAATGTAGACCACTACCTGTTTGCAATGGATTGAGATATCTTCTGACAATAATTGACAGATTTTCTAGATGGATAGAGACTACACCAATCGAAAATCAAACAAGTGATACAATAGCTCAAACTTTAATTTCTGTTTGGTTTTCTGGATTTGGTATTCCAGCGAAAATAACTACAGACCAAAGAAAATAATTTGAAAGTCAACTTTTTAAATCACTCGCAAAATAACTAGGATTCCAACATATTTGCACTACTGCATACCATCCTCAAGCAAACGGACTCATTGAAGGACAACATCGAACTTTGAAGGAAGCTCTTAGATGCCACTTACAACAAACTTCCTCTGGGGTCGAAGCTTTACCACTTATTCTTTTAGGAATATGCACTACCATAAAAGAAGATTTAGGTTGTTCTTCTGCTGAATTAATTTATGGTTCAACTTCCAGGAGGGTTTGTAACATCTACTCCGACAATTACTCAACTGGATTTTGCAAGACATTTACAAGAGATTATTCGTTCCATAAAATCTATACATTACATTCCCTCATAAAGTATTTTATGGTTTTATGATACAGCGGCGTACCATCGTGAACTTGACCTTTAAATGGCATTTTATGTCAACTTCGTCTTTAGGTCAACAACCGCATCAATATTTACTTGACAATGCATGCAAATTACCTGAAGTAGATTATTCCATACAAAGAATAACAACGACTCCACTTTGAAACCTGCTGTGACAGGTAAATAAATAAATCTCTAAAACGAAAAACAATTCAAATTGCCGAGTTAAGAACTCGTAAACACAATTCGGCATCTTCTTATGGTCCAGTATTACGCATTACCTTTCCCTTGCATTTTGATCAGTTTTTTAAGCCGTTTCGTTTTTAATTGTTGTATCGAACTTGTTTAACATTTTTCCATGCTCTAGGAAACCTCTCCTTTCGTCAGTCTACAGAGACTACTTTTATTCGTTGTGCACAACCATTTGCGAAACTTTTAAAATCGTTTTTTTTTTGTGAAAAAAGGGTTTCTCTTAAAAATTAACGCGCGGGCATTACAGTTACAATTCCGTGTTACGTTTCAAATTAAATTTAGACCTCACTTACGTTCCAACTTCTTTATTAAATTTGCATGCAAAGCGTTCTGAAATTGTAACATCGGTTTAAAGAATTACGAAAACAGGTCACGCCCTTTACACGAGTGGTTTCGTGTAGTCGTCTCCATCGTCGGTGTTTCCATCGCACGTACAACGTCTGCCATAAAGTATGTATTGTTCGTGTTCAATAAAGACGACAGTGACACAAGATAAGCGGTCAATATTCCTGCAAAATCCTTAAACGGAGTCGTCGCATTTTTCCCAGAGACGCTATGAATTTCGGTATAAGTTCGGAATAGACGATTGTTACGAAACAAGGATTGAGCTGAACTCGACTACAATAAAACTAATAAGAATTTTTAAATAAATTTGGACGAAAGGGCAGGGATTTTTAGAGAAGAAACAGAGAAATATCTAAAACATTCCCTAGTTATCTAAAAACGCATGCAGGTAATCCTCGGGGAAATTTAAAACCACCAGCATAAGATTGGCAAAGCTCGTCGTACAAAAGCTTTTCCTGCTAAATAAACGCCTATTGTTTACTGGATTAGATTGTTTATTTCACGTAACGAATCCAAATTTGAAATTTATTAAAATGCTAAAATTAAGTCAGTAATTAATGCAGATTTTAATTTCACAAAGACGTATTCCCTCGGTAGTTAAGTTGAAACTCAGTCAGAATTTGGCTGGTTCTCTGTCGGTCAAGAGTGTGGTGAGAAAACATACAGTCTAATTAACTATCTTAATTAACTATGTTTTAAGGTGAGAGACTAAAGAACTTCCTGGACACTCATTGCTTAGGTAGGTAGATACTTTCCTAGTTCCCCTTGTAATATTAATTCCAAACCGGAAAATGCATAAATATTTGAAATGGTTAGTTACATTTTCACACTTCATTGCAATAAAACAATGAATATTCCACTGATAAGCCGGACTGCAACACTAACGACAATTAACAACAGTGTTAATTACACGACTAGTAAGTTCAAAGAAAGTTATTTTTCCTTCTGTTTCCCGCGGTGACTTTGATTTATGTATCCGGCAGGTAAATTATTTTCCACTTCGGAATCCCCCTTTTTTCTTTCGTCGAATTTCATTAGATTTCGCTCGCGGGCTAAACACCCCGACCACTTTTAAAGACCAACAACCGTTGTTGGTGACTTGCTTCCCCCGAGGTCCAACCCTTTTCCGGGAGCTCTCGTCGGGGCCGAGATATTTTATATATTTCGTGGAGGATGCGTTGGCTCTGACGGACAGATTTCGAAATAATTAAATTCCGAGGTATTATTTTTTTAACATCCAATTGGGAACACGGAAGGCATACGAACAAACTCGTGTCCGGGAATAAATTTAACTTCTAAATAAGTCTGTTTCTTTCGATGTTACGAAAGGCGCCAAAAATTTGAATTAATTAAATAAATGCTAATTAGCACAAAAAAGTTTTTGGCCGAAGAAGTATAATTAATTTTGTACCTGGTACACTTTCGCTTGATTCAGGTTTATTTTTGTAAGAAGCAGAAACTCCCACGAATATTTTTAAATTAATTAAAACGATTCATATATTCTGTTGCCCACATAAAACGACAAATTGAAAAAGAAGGAAAACTTTTTTTTAGCTTTAGTTAAATAATAACTTGTTTTACCCTCGATTAAGCAATTTTAAAGAGAGCGTTTTATAAAATTTATTAGCTCGGGGATATGAATATGGAAATGAAATGTAAAATTATGAGTTTCGTGGATACTCTCCATGAGTAATATTTTTCCATACAGCTTTATGTTCCTCTGAGGACAGTGATTCTGCTATAACGCAAGTAAAGTAACGCGTCTGAAAATTGGCGCTTCAGGTGGTTTCATGTCTGTAACCTACATTCCCCACGTATATGCTTATAATAAAATTTACGGCACTGAAATATTATGTCTTTTGTCAAGTTTATTGATTCCAAAAAAAGAAATTGAAATTAAATTTGCCTACAATAAGAAGAGAGTGGAAGAAGTGAACCACTTTGTAAGGCAAATTAATTACAAATTATTTTAAATTTGAACTAAAAAAAAGAGGCGAATTTACCCCTGAGTACGTAAGTAGCCAACGGAGAATCATAAATTTACTTTAAGCAAAAAGCAAACGTTCTGTTTAAGCCTTTTTTTTATTATTACCAAGCAAGCTCGGAACTTGCGAAATGAATTAAAATAGCCTGGCTTCGTAGTTTCAAACCGTATTTATGTTACTTAGCACAGGAAGATGTACAAATATTTAAATTGTTTTAATTAAAATTTATGCATTGTGTTTGAGTTAGTTATGCGCTAATCTGAGCTAATTCAAGATGCACTAGAATGTATTCCTTGTATCTGTTCCTAAGTAAAATAAATTTATTACCACTCTGTTCACGATCTTTTTGCGTTCAGAGTAGGTCGTGGTAGGGTGACATTTTTGTTGGTACCACAAAAAAATATACTTGTCAGAAATTTGATTAACATTCGTTTTTAATTTTGTGCTTACGTTTTTGAAAACTGCCACTGTCAATGTTGCCAGTTCAATTGTGCTGTACAAAGTATTCCATGAAAACGAGAAATATCGTCTCGAACAAACGTTTAATGATTAATTATTTTTTTCATTGAGAAAGTTTGGGGTGAGGTGTGTTGCTTGCGTGTTCTTAGTCAACAATTGTGCCACAAAGCGAAGAAGTGTTTCTTTATTAACAAATGTGACTCCACATATGATAATAAACAATAATGACAGAATGTTTGCTTGTGTTTTCATAGAATCTTATGCACAGTGGTGTGGCTAAATGGATCTTGCTACTTGTGCAGCGGGTGGAGAGGTGTAACGGCTTATGCAACCTGTAAGGATGGCTTGTTCAGCCAGGAGTTTTTTTTCGGACTTGTTCAGACCGAAGAACTGTCGTTCTCAGGCCCTGGATGGTCTTATTATAGGGCTCGCGCCCATTTTCGCCTCGCTGTCGTAGAAGGGGTGAATACTCGAGGCCTGGATGAATTTCTGAAGGGAATTCGAGTTTGGTGCCTGGCAATGGTGCAGAGGTGCGTGCAGATGGTGCAAAAGCATTATACGAAGAGGTATTTAAATAACAGGATCTTCTTGCTGTTGCCGGTGTCTCAGAACCTTTTCCATGCCCATTTTTATGTAAAATATCTTATCATTTTTCCCGAGAAGATCATAAGCTAGATCTCATTTCAAATTATGTCTACTATCACTACCTCCTTCAATACGCACACCATCAGATTCTTCTGCTAACACTAGAATTCTGCAAATCTGCTTATATTTGTGCATATTCGTGGCTATTAATTTTGACTGCTAAAAGGATCGTCGCAGTCTATTTATAAGTTTTACAGATATACATGCGTTTTCTACACTATAAAATTTTGATGCCAAATTAAATGTTCCCTATTCCCCTTACATTGATTCCACAGAAGAATCTGATTCATCATCAATTTCTGATTCTGAATCAGATTCTCCTAATGTAATAATGAAAGGAGGAATATTTTCAAACGAAAAACTTCCCACATGTTTCGTCCAGTCTTGCGAAATTTCACAATGATTACAGAAATTTTGCCACATGTCGGGGGTACATTTTGAAAGCGCCTCACGCCATAAATTTACAACCCTATCTTTCGATCCTGGTTGCGAATTTATATGCTTATTGTAAAAGCCTTTGCACTGCCCCCATGCAATCTCAATAGGATTGTATCGACAATGTTATGGAGGCAATCTAAGAACTTCATAACCGTGCTCCTTCAAAATTACGTCAGTCGCGTATCGTTTTGTTGTTCCGTCTATTCTAAAAGGCTTAATTAATTAATTCCCATAATTGTTTTTAGTAATTTTTCCCTCAATTTCGACATTGTGTTTAACGACTTTTTTTATAGGAAAATGTGGGTGGTTTGTTCAACTGCATCGAGTATAAGGTGCATTGTCCATCACCACCACACATTTTCGTTGCAACTTGCCTAGTGCAGGAATAAGCAGATTAACCACCCAATTTTGAAAAATTTCTGCATTCATGTTTTTATGGTAGTCTCTGTCATTGTTCATCGAGCCAAGTAACAAGTCACACTCTTCCAAAAAGCCAAGATTTGTTTCTGCATGCAAAATTGCAAAACGTTTCCCTTCACTTTTAATTTTGGCTGCGTTACTTTTCAAATCTGTTTCGTATATCCATCGACGAACTGCAGACCCATTTTGGTAGATCCACGTTTCATCGAGGCACACGAATATTATATTTTCACTAGAATTTTGAAACTGTAAGAATTTGCTCAAAAAAGAAGCGACGTGTTTTTGTTCACATAAAATTTTGCGTCCGTTGACCATTTTGTGTTTGTAACCCATAGATTTCATATTTTTGAATAAAGTTGTTCTTCCGCCTTTAAATTCCAGCGACCGAATAAAGAAGTATTATAACTTCAACGCGCAGAATGGGGATACCAACTCAGAGCACTGGTCTGGCTTTATAATCCTCAAAGATGTCGAGGTCTGTCCCCAAAATTGCAGACATCTTGGGAAGGTCCTTACAAAGTTATAAAACGGATCAACGATGTCATATACCGCATCAAAAAGATTCCGAATGGCAAGCCCAAAGTGATCCACTTTAACCGGATGGCTCCTTACAACGGAGAAGAAAATGAAGAGACAGTACAAAGGACGCAAGGTTCCAAAGTAAACTTCGAAATCTTTGTTCTCATCACGGAAGTAAGGTACGATTTGGAGTAACCACGGAGAGACAGCAAGATCTTTTTCAAGTGCTACCAGAGTACAGTCTGACCCACTGTGTGGCAGAAGACCTAAGAGTGTCCAAGGGGATAGCCCAGGTCTTCCGGAAGAAATTTGGTCAAGTCGAGGTACTCCGAAGACAGCATCCCATGGTGGGCAAGAGCCTGCAGATCCAGTCAACACGAGAACAGATCAGAAATGATGCTTGCACTACTTAGTCACTAAGAAGACATCAAGCGGTAAACCTGACTATGACAGTATGTGGAGAGCTCTTTGTAGCCTGAAGAGGCAGCTGATAGAAAGCAAAGAGATTAAATTAGCCATCCCCAAATTGGGCTGCGGACTTGACGGGCTGGACTGGAGGGTAATCCGAAGCATAATAGAAGTTATCTTTAACGGAACGAGGATTGAAGTCCTAGTCTGCAGTCACCACCCACAGGCAGCTGTTGGAAATAAGAAAACTGTGGACTGCTACTTTTTCCAAACCAGAAGTTGCAGAAAGGGGCCTGCATATCGTTTTCGACATCCTCTTTCAAGGCTATCACGAGAAACGTTCCGAAACGAAACGTTTTTAAAAAGGGCGCAATGTGACGAACTAAGTGAAACATGCACCCGCCTGGCGACGGCGGCCCGCGTGGTGAGTAGGTTCTGCCGTCGTAATATTCTAGAAAAGAAGCTGCTGGAAAAGCCGCTCCGATATAAATATACGCGTACGGGGACTAGGGATCAGACTTAGTTAGTGTGACGTAGAATTTAGTTACTGTTTAATCGCTCGGCTAGTAAAAATAAATTATTCATAGTCTGTTCTAAATAAATTAGTGTTAAGTTTTGTTAATAAATTAGTTATTAGTTATTATTAGTTATGAAGATGTTTTCAAATTGTCAGGTCCTGCTTTCAAAATTTTAGTTATTGTTCTTTGCAAAATCTAAAACATACATATACCTACAATAGAAAATGGGGCTCATTTAATTTATGTAAGCCTTACTCCATATATATCTATCAACCTGCTTATAATTTCATCTTGTGTGAAATCTGGACGATCCTTTTTATAATAATTGTAGGCTTTTTTTATGGCTTGTTTGGTTTGCCCGCTTATAATTTTCGGCATTTTGACAGGATTAAAAAATATAATTAAATAATTAGTTATTTGTTTTAAGTTACTTTGATTATGGCATTGTAGTTCAAGTTTATTTAAGTATTGGCAACATAGTCAATACAGCTGACGTGACAATATCATAATTTTTTTCACGTCAGATTTTGACTACCTTCAAAATACATGCACGTAACATAACGAAAAAAAAAAAACATGGCCTACTAGAATACAAAAAGATCGTGAATGGATCATCGTCAAAAATTTATGAGAAACTGAGTATAAATTAATGAAATTGTGAACACCTTTATTTTGGCATGTATGTAAATCCACGGGAAGATCTATCTGCATGTTTATCTTTAAAAACAAAATTCTAGCCACCGAAAAGGAACGTTAACGACCGAAATCAGACGTCAGAAAATAACTGATGGCTTTTCTGAGCCAGGGCTAGCTTCCGGATTTTATGCATGAATGACGGATGACGTGCGGCTCTGAGGGCATTCTGAAAATAACGCATTCTTTATTTCTACCTTGACTGTCTTTGCTTACATTGCAACAACCGTAGAGGACAGATAATCGATTGCATACATAAATTACAGCGAAAATATTTCTTTATTGTTGACGACAAACACGATGATTTATGCTAAAGCGGTGATAATGTCCTATTTTTTCTTAATTCATTTACTCTGCAGTCATTTAATATCAATTGACTTAAAAATATCCTGGGGATGTAACCAAGAAAAAACTGCTGTAAATATCCAGTCTTGATAGATAGATGGTTGGTTGTCATATATAGAATGGCTATCATTTTTTTTATAAATTATTATTTAAATCACAGTCATAAATAAAGAATAGGGGACGATTCACCAATGTCTCATGTGCACATATCAATCAATCTAATTTTTATTCTCAGAAGAATCCAAAATATTTTTTCCAGTATGGGTACAGGTCACCACGAACCTGTATTATAAAATTAATCCTGAACTTGTAATTATATTCTAATTCTATTAATCTATATTTGAATACGAACGTTTACATTAAATCATACTTTCTCGTTCATGAATATTTACCAAAGAAAGGGTTTCATAATTATAAAATTGCATTCCGTTTCTACGTTAGACGTTCGGCGTTATCCATTAGAATACGAATAACAAGTTTTTAATTGCACTCTCAAAATTCAATTACCGTTATAAAGCCAAAGCAAAACCCGACGTCCAGATTGATAGGACACGAACCGTCTCCGTAATATTCGGGGGGAGGGGGGGTTAAGATTTTGTGGAAATATCGTGCCGTACGTGGTCGTTAAACATGCTAAATTGAATACATACCGACGTCATTACGAGCTAGGCCCTTTCGGCGTTCAATCACTAGAAAATGATATTTAAATGCAGACAGTTTACATTCATGTATTCAATTTTATATTAGCATACATTTCAGGGAGCAATTTGTCTCAAGCGGGGATACTGTCAAAGTGAAATTCGAGTGAAAATGCCTTTAATGATGTATGAAGATGGCAAGTAATCAAAGACACCTCAAAGGAACTTAGTTATTAAGTAACAAAAATTAAATATCTATAATCAAAACCTGTAGGTGTAATTAATGCTTACAAGAACATAGATTGTTATTCTCGATCCAAATCAGATTAAATAAGACATACTTGACCGGATTTTTATACAAGGTATAAAGAAAAACAGAGAAAAAACAACGGTATGTATTTGTGAACACAATTGTTACTAAAATGAAGACACCTAGGTTCGACCTTGTCTTGATATGTGCAGTTCTTGTGAAGAAATTCACAGGCTGGAAAACGGCACAATTCATTCCGAGACTTTATTGTAGTACGAAAGTCAAATATGAAACTTTTTACTCCGAAATTAAACAATAATTTCTCCTCCTCCATTTTACATAATATTGTGTAAAATCTCAGTTTGTCATTTCTCTCTGTGTACCCACAAGAAACAACAAATAATTACTTTAATACAAGTAATTAACATATTTGAGTTAGTAAATCCAGTAAGTGACTATTAAACATTTCGTCTCCATCATCTTTACGTTCAAAGTTACGGAGCAGACACGTATGTGTTTTCCGTGTCTTAATTGGAGCAAATGGTTTCCTCAGCACGCAGTCACAACTCAATTTGGCAGAAAATTGTCGCGTTTGTTCCGTGTCATCTAATTTTAAAGCTCTTGCGCGAGCAAACTTTCAGGAAGAGTGCTATAATCCCTTCTCTACAGTAGTTTCCTGTTATAACCCATTGCGTAGACGTGATGTGAAATGGCGCTTGACTTTCTGATTTACCACAAGCCGAAATTTCCGGATTATTAAAACAGAAACCTCAATAAACACAGGGGGATACTTGAATAAACCGACATGGAAAACCACGGGAAAAATTGTATACAACATCTTGTAATTAATTAAAAATGTATCGCTCGGTCGTAAAACTTCACAATGAAATAATAACATATTGTAGTGAAATTATTTTATTTTATGGCCCCATTTTGGCAGCCAATTTATTAATGCAGTGTTGTAGTGAAGATTTCACGTTGTGGTCCAATTTATTATGTCTTGAAGTTTTGTTATGGTAATCGGAGGTTGAGGTTGTTGTGTAGATGTATTCATTTGTGGATGTTCAAATTTCTTTTGTTCCTTTATTAATTTATTTATCTTTTTGTTTCGTATATTTATGAGGCTTTTTAGGGTTCGATTAGTTAAGAAAGTGTTATTTAAGATTTAGTGTTTTGAAATTTCTAAGAGGTTTAATAAATTGTTTGCGATCGTCGCGAATCGTCCACAATCTATCTTTAATTAGTAATTCCAATTTCTTGTTTCACTATTTGAATTTGTTCGGTTTGGATGTTTCAATTACGATCGTCGCGAATCGTCCTTGAATAACATCCGTTAAATAAATTCAAATATTCACAATAAATGTAATCCAATAAGTTTAAATACTTTGTCAACGATCGCCGCGAATCGTATACAACAGTATTCGTTAATTGAATGAAATTTAAATTTGTGTTCATAGTTTTGAAAAAAAATATTTGCCTATATTTAAAATGTTTACGTGTCTTGTAATTTCTAATAGGTTTGATAAATTGTTTATGATCGTCGCGAATTGTCCACAATCTATCCTTAATTAGTAATTACAGTTTCTTGTTTTTCTATTTAAATTTATTCGCACTATTTTTTTTGTATTTTTTAGTTCCCCATAGTCTTCCCCGACGTTCTTCCACCTTTGTCATCCTAACCCGAACCCGCCGTCCATCTTCCAGGTAGACCAGAGCTGTACATGATTGCTGCAATAGCTTCTGGAATAACTTCCAGATCTAGAAACTACGAAGTTTTATTTAGAACAAGACTTCTCCTTCCATAATAAATAAATAGTTTCAGCACTGAATAATGGCATTCTTTATGGGTCATTAAACAGTCAAAACGGTATTAATCTATTTGTTTTCGTTCCTGAGAAATCGCAATTTTTCTTGAAAAATATGGTGGATGCGCCGCGTATTGCAATAAATTGTTAATATCTCCAGAACCATTGCAGCTAAGTCGATATGGTTTTCGATGCTGTCTAACTCTCAAGCCGCTGTACATGATGAGTCGCATAATGAGTCTCATCCACCATATTTTTCAAGAAAAATTGCTATTTCTCAGGAACGGAAACAGACAGATTAATACCGTTTTCACTCTTTAATGATCCATAAAGAATGCCATTATTCAGTGCTTAAACTATTTGTTTATTATGGAAGGCGAATTTTTGTTCTAAATAAAACTTAATATTTTCTAGATATAGCAATTATTCCAGAATCTATTGCAGCCATCATGTATAACGACTTGAGAAGTAGACAGCAGTGAAAACCGCATCGGCCTAGCTGCAATGGTTCCGGAGATATTAACAATTTGTTGGAATACGCGGCGCATCCACCATATTTTTCATGAGAAATTGAGATTTCTCAGGAACGAAAACAGATAGATTAATACCGTTTTGACTGTTTAATGAGCCATAATAAAGAATGCCATTATTCAGAGATGAAACTATTTATTTATTATGGAAGGAGAATAGAAGTTATTTGAAAAGCTATTGCAGCCATCAAGTACAGATCTGGTCTATCTGGAAGATGGATGGAGGTTCGGGTTAGGATGACGAAGGTTCCTGAAAAATCGCAATTTTTCTTGAAAAATATGGTGGCATTAATTTTTTGTAATTTTTAGTTCCTTTTCCAAAAGTTCCCCATAGTCTACCCCGACGTCTTCCACCTTCGTCATCCTAACCCGAACCCGCCGTCCATGTTCCAGGTAGACCAGTCTTCGTTTTCTTTTATTCGCTACGGCTTGGACTGGCCAGTTTCTTGCAGTGAGTGGATGCTTTAATTTTCTTTTAAATCCAGTTCACCTCCTCCTCTTCAATATGAATAAAAATCTCCCCTCTCTTGATTATTTATTTAAAAGATTTGACTTTGATTTATTTCTAGAACTCTCTTTTTTTATATTTAATATTTTACCCTCTGATCTTTACTAGTAATGTTTTTCTTATATTAGTTTTGAAGTGTAAAATGTTAATGTATATGAATTTGGAAAATAAATGGATACATTTTATTTATTTATTCTTCCTTTTTCGTCTTCATCACATCCGGAACCTATGGTATTGTACGGAACATCACAGCAATATGGTTGTATAGCTGATGATGAATGCGTCGCACAAGTATATTAACTATTACGAAAATAATTAAAATTAAAGTAGTACAATAGTGAAATACTTACATCGAAGCGAACAATAATTTACAGCGGGTAATTCCGTCGCTTTAAAAAATAACAACGCATTGAATTTTGTTAGACTTTGTGCAAATTGCTGTTTTTTATAATAATAGGATTTGCTTCCCATTCAACGGCGCACACAAAACGATATTATAATAATTAAGAAAACAAATAGATTACGAATGTGTTTATTAATTATTATGCTTTAAATTCAGGTTGTCATTAGATACGACAAAGAAATGGTGATGACTCGTCACCATCACTATTAACAAAGTCTGATATTATTCAAGTAAACTATAAGACACTTTTATGACTGTACTTATTGCGTTCATCTGCTGTTCTTCATTAATTTTCTCGAGAACTAAAGTGCATAGAATTACCTTTTGAACATCGCTCCTTTTCATAATTTCTTTGTTTTTTTGGTGGAGCAATTGTCATTCAGCCTGTATAATATTTATAAATAAAGTGAAATGAAATCAAATATTTAATTAATATCTGTCATTCACTTTTGATAAAGCAGCTAAACAAATTGCGAATCTCAATCTGTTAGATATCATACTTTTCAGTCGCTTATTTTTAATTTTTTTTATTTATAAATACATAATACGACTTATTTCGAAGATTGGGTTCTCATTTTAAGGCAAGAGGAATAATTTTGAGATATTCAACTGTAAGCTCTGTTTAATTATGCAAGCTGAATAAATATTGAATGAATACTGTAAATCAATAAATCATCGGAGTTAATTTTCTATGGATTTGAAGTAGTTTTCATGGTTTCCTATCCGGTCAGGAAATTATTCAATTATTTATTCAATTATTTAATTCATTTGGTTTAATCGATTTTCATCTCAGTGTTTTTTATTCCTTTGTAATTTTAAACGTAGAGATTTTTACAATCCTTAAAGCACAGATATTGTCAAACTTATTCTTGAAATTATTGAAATGATATTTGCGTTTGCTGTTTGATCTGCGCAAGCAAATTATAAAGGGCGATTATTGAATAGACCAACAAAAAAAAACTGATGAAAGAAGAGATCTTAAAATAAACGTTTATTGTGTTACGTAGGGAATCATCGGAAGACTTTTCAAGGCATTCCAAATTTGCTCTAGTAGTATGAGCTATTGCTCCATCTTGCTGAAAGTAACCATTTTCAAATTCATCTGGATGCACTTGCTCTAAAAATAGGGTCAACAATTGTATCCTATAACGTTGAATTTTGATTGTATCGTGGAAGAATATTGGCCATGTGATTGAAAGGCGACATACAGCTAACAATATTCCTTTCCTAAGACCAAAGCAGTTCTATGCCCTATACATAAAAAAGCAGACACCTCCAAATTCGAAAATTACCGAGGAAAAGCGCTACTGGACGTGGTATACAAGATAATGGCAACATGGCTAAACCAGAAACTGAAGTTTGAGATGGAAGGCACCGTGGGCGAAAACCAGGCAGGATTTAGGCAGAACCGATCAACGACAGTTCAGATATTTACTCTGAAAGAACTACAAGCCGCCCATTACGAGAAAGGACATGCACACACTCTTCGTAGACTTTAAGCAAGCTTATGATTCGATCAACAGGAAGGAACTATTGATAGCAATGAAGAAAGTGAAAGTAACTAAGAAGTTGGTAAGGATAGCAGAAGCCACCTTAGAGAACACAAAAGGCAGGGTCAGAGTAAATCGGCAAAAAACTGAGTGGTTCGTGGTGAAGATTGGATTAAGACAAGGCGACCCCTTATCTACAATATTGTTTAATACTGCAGTGGAGACAGTAATGAGAAGAGGAAACTTAAATAGATCGAGCCTAATCTATGATAGACGGCACCAGTACCTCGCATATGCTGACGATATTGCCATTATCGCAACGACAAAGAGCGACCTGAAAGCAGCAACGAAAACTCTACTGGCAGAAGCAGGAGAGATAGGGCTGGAAGTAAATGACAAAAAAAACAAAATACATGTGGATGAGCGCAAGGAACAAGCCAAGAGGACAACTAGAAATAACAACGGAGCAAAGCCGCGATTACAAATTCGAAGGAGTAAGCAGCTTTAGCTACATGGGTATGCAAAAAACCGCAAATAACGATATGAAGGAAGAAATAAAGGAAATAAAACGGTAGGAATGCTCAACAATCTACTAGCGAAAAAGGAACTATCAAGGGAACTGAAAACACGAATGTATAAAACAGTACTACAACCAGTCATTCTGTACCTATCGGAAACGTGGATGAAGCAAGACGAATAAAACCCTACAAAAATAGGAACGTAAGCTGCTGAGAAGAATATATGGAGGAAGAAAGGAGAATAGTCACTGGAGAAGGAGAACGAATAAAGAATTGGAAGGAATTCTCACTCAGCCAAACATAACAACCCAGATAAAAATAAATCGAATAAGATGGTTAAGAAATATAGAAAGACTGACAGAGAAAAGATTATAATTAACAGGAGACACAGAGGAAAGAAAAAACAGGAAGACCGAAAAACATTTGGCTAGATGAAATTGAAAAGGACTTGAAAGCAATCGGATTAAATAGATGGAAAGCAACGGCACGGGACAGGAAAGAATGGCGCAAAGTCGTCACACAAGCCAAGGGCCTACAAGGTCTGTAGTGCAAAATTCATTCACTCAAGAGGATGTAAAGGAGCCTCAAGGAAATTGTAGGGATTAACAACAGACCATGTTCGGTAATTTTGTTCGTTTACATAACACTTGAATGGAACCAAGCTTGATCCATGAAAAAACTTAAAGTCAGGCATTCCTGGGCATATAGATTTATTACATGTGTTTCAGCTTCCATAATCGTTGGGGTAGTACCTAAGGCTATTGATGCCCAGTACTTTGGGCCGTAAATACCTATGCCTTTCTAGTATTTAATCCATCCGTGTACTAAATGGAGACATTATTCCCTAACTATCCTATACGGCTTTCAACCATTTACCGGCTACTTCATAACGTATGTCAAAGTTAATGGCATCATGTCTGAGGGTTTTTATATGTCTGACTGCCAAAAGTCCAGTATTCTAAGATGACCAGTGTAATCTAGATCGAGAACGTCGTCGTTTGTTTTCTTGGAAAAAGTTGCAATACTGCATTCGATTGTTGTGATCTCTTGGCAAGATTCCTTGGACTGTAGACACTTTGTACGGATGCATGTATAAACGACGCTTCAGAATTCTTCTAACGGTGGTATGGGACACATTCGCTCTACAGAAATACGACGTGTTGAGGAATGTGGATTTTCTGCAACGAGCTCTTCCACTTACTCGACGACATTTTGGTCAGTTCGCGCCCTTCTAATGGACCTCCCCTTCATCACACTTCCCATGCTGTGGAATCTCTCCACAATTTGGCGAAAGTTTTGATGCAAGGTAGTTTCTTCAACAATTTTGTTCGGAAACCTAAGTCGAAACTGTGCTTTGCATTCAAGAATGGAATATTGCCATTCCCCATTTACTACACGTCCAGATCGGAAATAAGCTTCAATAATGAAAAAGTTTTCTTGAAAGGTATGCATTTTAATCGTTTGTTAATTCAATTCAATAAGTTCAATAATTATCAATTTGACTGATTTATGATGTTAATTAATGGAATTAGTTAATTCAAAAAATTTAGAGCGGCACTAGAGGATAATCATTTGATTCCACGAGGTAAAGACAAGGACTTCAATAAACTGCTATGGAAATACGTAACCCGCAAGTCGAGCCCTCTCTTATGTATTTTTTATCAACTATATTTAATTATACAGATTGCTATGTGTCATAAATCAGTTTACAGTTGGTATAATTTTCAAGCAAGTAATTTAGCTTCGTCCACTCCAAAAGCTCCGAGTCCGTCCATCCCTGATTGAAAGAAAAGTCGCACACAGAAAACTCGTAGTCAAAGCTAAAATCGAGTCCGTTTGTAGTTACTCATTACATTGACAGCAATGGAAATTCATTCTGTAGAGTGTTCTCGTAGAGTTGGTATTTACAAAACGCTCGGCACTCTGTTTGCCTGGTCAATTAGTCCGTCTCGGATTTCAGCTCGCTAGGATTTGCGCACGCATAAGTGCTTCGTTAATCTGTCTAACAATTTGCTGCTCAAATATTCAGCTGTAACTGTTTAAAGTTTAATTATCAGACGGTCTTCTCTTGAATTACTAATAAATATCAATGAACTTATACTGTACTTCCTCTTTATTATCAAACCCCCAGAAAAAAAAAATAACTGATTGCAGTTATGATTCCACATTCAACTTTCTATAAGCCTAATATCCATTCACGATCTTTTTGCATTCTAGTAGGCCATGTTTTTTTTCGTTATGTTACGTGCCTGTATTTTAAAGGTAGTCAAAATCTGACGTGAAAAAAATTATGACATTGTCACGTCAGCTGTATTGACTATGTTGCCAATACTTAAATAAACTTGAACTACAATGCCATGATCAAAGTAATTTAAAACAAATAACTAATTATTTAATTATATTTTTAATCTTGTCAAAATGCCGAAAATTATAAGCGGGCAAACCAAACAAGCCATAAAAAAGCCTACAGTTATTATAAAAAGAATCGTTCAGATTTCACACAATATGAAATTATGAGCAGGTTGATAGATATACATGGAGTAAGGCTTACATAAATTAAATGAGTCCCATTTTCTAATGTAGGTATATGTATGTTTTAGATTTCGCAAAGAACAATAACTAAAATTTTGAAAACAGGACGTTGCATCCAAAATTTCTTTTTTGAGCAAATTCTTACAGTTTCAAAATTCTAGTGAAAATATGTGAAAATATAATATTCGTGTGCCTCGATGAAACGTGGATCTACCAAAATGGGTCTGCGGCTCGTCGATGGATATACGAAACAGATTTGAAAAGTAATCCAGCCAAAATTAAAAGTGAAGGGAAACGTTTTACAATTTTGTATGCGGGACAAAACTTGGCTTTTTGGAAGGGTGTGACTTGTTACTTGACTTGACGAACAATGACAGAGACTACCATAAAAACATGAATGCAGAAATTTTTCAAAATTGGGTGGTTAATCGGCTCATTCCTGCACTAGGCAAGTTGCAACGAAAATATGTGGTGGTGATGGACAATGCATCGTATAATCGTATAACTCGGTGCAGTTGGACAAACCACACATTTTCCTGTAAAAAAAAGTCAAATGCAGGAGCGGTTGGTTAAACACAATGTCGAAATTGAGGGCAAAACTACAAAAAAACAATTATGGGAATTAATTAAGCGTTTTAGAATAGACGGAACAACACAACGATACGCGATTGACGTAATTTTGAAGGAGCACGATTATGAAGTTCTTAGATTGCCTCCATAACATTGTCGATACAATCCTATTGAGATTGCATGGGGGCAGTGCAAAGGCTTTTACAATAAGTATATAAATTCATAACCAGTATCGAAAGATAGGGTTGCAAATTTATGGCGTGAGGCTCTTTCAAAATGTACCCCCGACATGTGGTAAAATTTTTGTAATCATTGTGAAAAATTAATTTCGGAAGACTAGAGGAAACATGGGAAATTTTTCGTTTGAAAATATTCCTCCTTTCATTATTACCGTAGGAGAATCTGATTAAGAATCAGAAATTGATGATGAATCAGATTCTTCTATGGAATCAATGGGAAGGGAATAGGGAACATTTAATTCGGTATCAAAATTTTATAGTGTAGAAAACACATGTATATCTATAAAACTTATAAATAGACTGCGACGATCCTTTTACCAGTCAAACTAATAGCCACGAATATGCACAAATATAAGCAGATTTGCAGAATTCTAGTGTTAGCAGAAGAATCTGATGGTGTTCGTATTGGAGGAGGTAATGAAAGTAGACAGAATTTTAAATAAGATCTAGCTTATGGTTTTCTCTGGAAAAGTGATAAGATATTTTACATAAATATGGCCATGGAAAAGGTTCTGAGACACCGGCAACAGCAAGAAGATCCTGTTATTTAAATACCCCTTCATATAATGCTTTTGCGCCACCTGCAGCGCACCTCTACACCATTGCCAGGCACCAAACTCGAATCCCGTTCAGAAATTCATTCCGGCCTCGAGTATTCACCTCTTCTGCGACAGTGAGGCGAAAATGGGCGCGAGCCCTATAATAAGACCATCCAGGGCCTGAGAACGACAGTTCTTCGGTCTGAACAAGTCCGAAAAAAACTCCTGGCTGAACAAGCTATCCTCACGGTCTTCATAAGCCGATACACCTCTCCACCCGCTGCATAAGTAGCAAGATCCATTTAGCCACACCACTCTGCACAAGATTCTATGAAAACACAAACAAACATTCTGTCATTATTGTTTATTATTGTGACGAACGAATTGCGACGAGTGAGTCATGCACTCCGCCGACGGCCGACGTGACAAACGCCTTGAAGTCTGGCCGACTCCCGAAGGTTCTGCTACGGGAGACTACGGGAGAAGTTCGAGAATACGCTGGGGGTTGCTGGAGAAGCCGCCCCTCTAGTATAAATACACGAAGACGATTAGTCTTAGTCCGTTATAAATAAATTAGTGTTAAGTCGTGTGTAAATAAATTAGTTATTAGTTTCATCAAGTGTTTCATTTAAAAACAAATCAAAATAAATCTAAAAACATTACAGTGGTGTCCGGTGTGCGGTTCGTGAAAATAAATAAACAATTAAATCAAATTAAAATTAAATAAATCATTAAATAAAGTGTAGTGCTCGGAAAAACAATGGCTACAAAGAAAGTGCTGTTGAAAGACTTAAAAGTGGCCGAACTAAAAATAGAATTAGAAGAACGAGAGCTGGAAACTTCCGGTTTGAAAGCTGCACTTCAACAGCGTCTTCGAGAAGCTCTGCAGACAGCCGGGGATGATCCAGAAGCATTCTTATTCGAAATTACGTGTGGTTCCGCCGATATATCGAGAATCTTAGACGAGAAGTTTCGAGAACAATCTGGAAATCTCAAGGACGAACTTCGGGAACAATCCAGAAATTTGGACGAGAAATTTCGAGAACAATCTGGAAATTTGGACCAGAATCTTCGAGAACAATCTGGAAATTTCAAGGAATTACAAAATGAATTAATGGAACAATCTAGAAATTTGGACGAGAAACTTCTAGAACAATCTGGAAATTTCAAGGAATTACAAAATGAATTAATGGAACAATCTAGAAATTTAGACCAAAAGCTTCGAGAACAATCTGGAAACTTCAGAGATGAACTTCGGGAACAATCCAGAAATTTGGACGAGAAACTTCTAGAACAATCTGGAAATTTAGACCAGAAGCTTCGAGAACAATCTGGAAACTTCAGAGACGAACTTCGGGAACAATCCAAAAATTTAAACGATAAGCTTCTAGAACAATCCAGAAATTTAGACGAGAAACTTCTAGAACAGTCTGAAAATTTGAAGGATGAATTTCTGGAGCAGTCGAAAGGACTCGAAGAAAAACTAGTGGTAAAAATATCGGAAGAGACAAGGAACCTGCAAGAAAATATGGAAGAAATAATATTCCAGCAGGATAACAAAATTAAGAATCTAGAACAAATCATGGCAGGGATGCGAATATTCGGGGATCAGTTACCAGCAGAAGTGCTAGAGAGTAATGAGGCGCGAACTGTGGAAGGACCAGCGGGAACTTCAAAATTAAAAATAAAACCACCGACGTTCGATGGGAAGACTTCTTGGCCTAATTACTTTAAACAATTTGAAGCAGCAGCAAAGGCGAACGGATGGACAGCCAGTGAAAAAGCCACTTCGTTAATTGTGGCCTTGAGGGGAGAGGCTATCGATGTGCTACAAACGATGCCGCCAGAGGAACAAGAACATTTCAACAAGCTGGTGAACAGGCTGGAGATGCGTTATGGTCAGGCGCATCTGACAGAGGTGTACCATGCGCAGCTGAGGAATCGTTGTCAGAAGTCCGGAGAGAGTCTTCAGGAATTCGAAGCCGACGTAGCGCGCCTAGCCCAGTTGGCGTATCCTGCAGCTCCTGTAGAATTCCTGCAATGTTTGACGGTGCAGACATTTATAGATGGAATTCGTGACCCGGACAACCAGCAGGCATTGAGAATGGCTCACCCAAAGACATCCAAGAACGCATTGGCTTACGCTTTGGAATACGAGGCGGCGAAGCGAGTCTCAAGAGGGCATGTCAAGGTACGAGCTGCTATGGATTTCCAAGAAGAGGAACCCATCAACGTCCAAGTGCGATCTACTGCAGAGGAGCGGCCCAAGGAGTTTACCACCGTCGAGGACGTTCGCCGCATTTTGGAGCAGGCCTTGAAGCAGAAGAATCGGCTGGCGAGTCGGAATTGCCAGGAGGAGGAACATATTCGGCGATGTCCCAAACCCAGCCAGGATCCTTCAAGAAGGAAACTAAGTCGTGTCGGTGCAGTAGGGCAAACGTCAACCCGCATTCAAAGGCCCCTAAAGACGGAAGCCAGGCAAGTGATATCCCTGCGACAATTAACCAGCAGTGTTTTCGTGGATGCCACCATTGATGACATTCCTCACACCATGTTGCTGGATACGGGTGCGACGAAGACTATCTTGAGGCCCGACGTCATCAAGTCATCAAAACGCACCGAGCCGACTAAGTGGAAATTGAGGACAGCAACTGGAACATCGGCAACTGTCCATGGTGAAGTAGAGGTGATTATTACCATCGGATCGACTCCCATCAAACACCGTGCGCTGATAGCAGAAATAGAGGACGAGGCGATTCTGGGAATGGACGTCATGTGTGCCCACGGGTTTCAATTGGATCTGAAGCGTGGTGTTATGGCTGTCAATAACGAGGAGTTGATTCTACACCAACGAGGAGACATGGCCGCTCGAGTTATCCTCGCCGAAGACGTTGTGCTACCCAGCAGGACCGAAGTCATCGTCGACGCCAATCTGAACGGCGTTTTTCAAAATGGACAAGTTATTATGGTTGAACCCAATACTGACGATCTGAAGATTGGAAGAGGAGTTCTCGTTGGGAAAGCACTGCTAACGGCGAGAAAGGAAGTACCAGTCCGCCTGATGAACGTCAACTGTTTCCCCGTCAACATCAAGAAGGGGACAATCTTGGGAAGCTGCGCCATGGTGTCCTCCATTTCCCGCCAACTTGAAGTAAAGGTGCAAGAGACGAAGGTCTCAAAGAAGTTGTTGGAAATGGTCATGCCGTCAACCCAGGACTTGACTCCAGAGCAGAAGACAAAAGCAAGGGACCTGATCGGTCGCTTTCAGGACGTGTTTGAAATAGAAAACGGACCTAAGGGAAGAACCGACGTCGTCAAACACAAGATAGAGACCGGAGAAGAAAGACCCATCCGTCAAGCTCCAAGAAGGTTGCCCTTGTCGAAACGTGAAGAAGCGGAACGCATTATTCGCGATATGGAAAAGGACAATGTAATAGAACCCTCAAGCAGCCCGTGGGCGTCACCAGTAGTGCTTGTGAAGAAGAAGGACGGATCAACGAGGTTCTGCGTAGACTACCGGTTACTCAACCATGTCACCAAGAAGGACAGCTATCCTCTGCCACGGATTGATGACACTTTGGACACTCTGGCCGGTTCGAAGATCTTCTCGACTTTAGACTTAAAGAGTGGATATTGGCAAGTGGAGCTAGCGCCCGAAGACCGAGAAAAGACAGCGTTTTCCATTGGTATGGGACTATGGCAATTCACGGTGATGCCGTTCGGGTTATGTAATGCCCCAGCGACATTCGAGAGGCTAATGGAGACGGTTCTGAAGGGTCTGTCCTGGACAACGTGCATGGTGTACCTGGATGACATAATTGTGGTGGGAAAAACGTTCGACGACCACCTGAAGAATCTGGAAGGAGTGTTCCAGCGGCTTCGCGGAGCTGGGCTAAAGCTTAGCCCTAAGAAGTGCCATCTGTTCCAGAAGGAAGTGAATTATCTGGGCCACATTGTTAACGGAAATGGAATCGCCGTGGACCCAGTGAAGATTCAGGTGGTGAGAGACTGGCCAACACCCAAAAATAAACACCACATAAGGAGTTTCCTAGGCCTGTGTACTTACTATCGGCGCTATGTTCCCGGATTTGCAGACATCGCTAAGCCGTTGACGAAACTCACCGAAGAAGGTCGCCCGTTTGAATGGGACCAGCATTGCCAAACTAGCTTTGAACGCCTAAAGCAGTACTTGATAAGTGCTCCTATTCTGAGTTACCCTCTCCCGGAAGGCAAGTTCGTCGTGGACACAGACGCTAGTAACGTTGGTATTGGTGGCGTACTTTCCCAGATACAAGATGGGCAAGAAAAGGTGATCGGTTATTTCAGCAAAGTCCTGTCAAAACCGGAACGTAATTATTGCGTCACGAGAAGAGAATTGTTAGCCGTGGTAAAGACGATAGAACATTTCTACAAGTACTTATATGGTAGACACTTCCTCCTGAGGACGGATCATGCCGCCTTAAAATGGCTCCTCCGATTCAAGAATCCTGAAGGACAAGTTGCACGATGGATCGAACGACTTCAGGAATACGATTTCGAAATTCAGCATCGGGCAGGAACAAGCCATAGAAATGCTGATGCTTTGTCTAGAAGACCCTGTCCCGAAAATTGCAAACACTGTAGTCGTCTGGAGGAGAAAGTAGCCATGACTGCAAGGACGGCCATTGTTGACGACAAATGGCAAGGCGAAGAATTGCGGCGAGACCAGGAAAACGACCCGGACTTGAAATTGGTGCTGGAATGGAAAAGTAGGGAGGCAAGGCCTACTTGGGAAGAGATAGCACCTTGTGCACCATCCGTAAAATCATACTGGGCGTAGTGGGACTCCATAGTGCTGGATCATGGTCTTCTGAAACGAAGCATAGAGAACCAGGAAGGCACGGAACAGAAGACACAGTTACTGATTCCCAAGAATAGGGTGCCAGAAGTTTTGAGGGAACTTCACGATGGTACTTCGGGAGGACATTTGGGAATTAAGAAGACTATGGAAAAGGTGCGCGAGCGATTCTACTGGGTGAATTGCAAAGAAGACGTAAAGAATTGGTGCAGGAAATGTGTAGTATGCGCAGCTAGTAACGGTCCCCACAGGCGAGGCAAGGCTCCCATGAAACAGTATAACGTGGGAAGTCCTTTTGAGAGAGTTGCCATCGATGTAGCAGGTCCATTTCCAGAAACAAATGGTGGAAATAAATACATCGTCGTGGTAATGGACTATTTCAGTAAGTGGGTTGAAGCATACGCCCTACCTAACCAAGAGGCGGTGACTGTTGCCGAAATCCTTGTCAAGGAATGGATCAGTCGGTATGGTGCACCCATGGAACTGCATTCGGATCAAGGAAGGAACTTTGAATCCACCTTATTCAAGAATGTGTGTACTCTGCTCGGCGTACGGAAAACTAGGACCACTGCGCTTCATCCACAGTCGGACGGAATGGTGGAAAGGTTTAACAGAACCATCAACCGACATTTGTCCAAGGTCGTCTCCGATCACCAGAGAGACTGGGACACGTATATTCCCCTGTTTCTACTGGCATACCGCTCGTCCGTTCATGAGACCACAGGAGAGACTCCAGCGAAAGTGGTATTTGGGCGAGAGCCAAGACTGCCCTGCGACTTGAAATTCGGCGTGAAGCCTGGCGAAGTCCCTACCGACGAAGACTACGTGAGCGGTTTACGCAGGAAAATGGACAACATTCACAATCAAGTGCGTCACAATATACAGACCGCCAGCGACCGAATGAAGGAGCATTATGACATCAACGCTCAGAATGGGGGATACCAACCCGGAGCACTGGTCTGGCTTTATAATCCTCAAAGACGTCGAGGTCTGTCCCCAAAGTTGCAGACATCTTGGGAAGGTCCTTACAAGGTAATAAAACGGATCAACGACGTTATATACCGCATCAAAAAGATTCCGAATGGCAAGCCCAAAGTGATCCACTTCAACCGAATGGCTCCTTACAACGGAGAAGAAAATGAAGGGACAGTACAAAGGACGCAAGGTTCCGAAGTAAACTTGGAAACCTTTATGTCTCATCACGCCACAGGGAGTAAAGCACGATTTGGAGTAACCACGGAGAGACAGCAAGATCTTTTTCAAGTGCCACCAGAGTACAGTCTGGCCCACTGTGTGGCAGAAGACCTAAGAATGTCCAAGGGGATAGCCCAGGTCTTCCGGAAGAAATTTGGTCAAGTCGAGGTACTCCGAAGACAGCATCCCATGGTGGGCAAGAGCTTGCAGATCACCGACACGAGAGCTGATCAGAAACGACGCGTATACTACTTAGTCACGAAGAAGACATCAAGCGGTAAACCTGACTACCACAGTATGTGGAGAGCTCTTTGTAGCCTGAAGAGGCAGCTGATAGAAGGCAAAGAGACTAAATTGGCCATCCCCAAGTTGGGCTGCGGACTTGACGGGCTGGACTGGAGGGTCATCCGAAGCATGATAGAAGTTATCTTCAACGGAACGGGGATTGAAGTCCTGGTCTGCAGTCACCACCCACAGGCAGCTGTTGGAAATGAGAAAACTGTGAATTGCTACTTCTTCCAAACCGGAAGCTGCAGAAAGGGGCCAGCCTGTCGTTTTCGACACCCTTCCTCAAGGCTATTACGAGGAACGTTCCGGGACGAAACGTTTTTAAGAAGGGGGCAATGTGACGAACGAATTGCGACGAGTGAGTCATGCACTCCGCCGACGGCCGACGTGACAAACGCCTTGAAGTCTGGCCGACTCCCGAAGGTTCTGCTACGGGAGACTACGGGAGAAGTTCGAGAATACGCTGGGGGTTGCTGGAGAAGCCGCCCCTCTAGTATAAATACACGAAGACGATTAGTCTTAGTCCGTTATAAATAAATTAGTGTTAAGTCGTGTGTAAATAAATTAGTTATTAGTTTCATCAAGTGTTTCATTTAAAAACAAATCAAAATAAATCTAAACATTACATTATCATATCTGGAGTCACATTTGTTAATAAAGAAACACTTCTTCGCTTTGTGGTACAATTGTTGACTAAGAACACACAAACAACACACGTTTGTTCGAGACGATATTTCTCGTTTTCATAGAAGACTTTGTACAGCACAATTGAACTGGCAACATTGGCAGTGGCAGTTTTCAAAAACGTAACTACAAAATTAAAAACAAACGTCAATCAAATTTCTGACAAGTATATTTTTTGTGGTACCAACAAACACGCCTACCCAGAATGCAAAAAGATCGTGAACAGAGTATATCTATGCTGTGCTCTTCCTCGAAACATTATTAAAGTGTTGATTTTGTTATTGTATAAAAAAATACTTTTTCATTAAAATTCAGCTGTTTTTGTTTACCAGAAACTTTCCGACGGTAAAATTGAATTTCATTTCCTCTGTGACTACATTTAAACAGGAAACAGCATTGAAGTTGGGTGGCGGACCAAAATGTGATCGCCGCACTGCGATAACTGGTTTATTTTTCAAATTGTTTGCTTAAAAAAAACGGGGGAAAGCCAGTCGAATGTTGTAAATGTCAGCGAAAATGTTTTCCTTTGAAATTGGTTCCCTGTAAAATTTGTTTACTCAGCGTTTACGCTTCAAACAAGAAATAAACCGATACCCGATACTTGTTTTTTTTTTTTTTTTCTTTTGTAAATCAATACAGCACGCGTTTAATTATCACATCAGGAAGAAATCCGTTAATTATAAAGAACAAAGATGTTACAACTTTATTTTGCCGGATTGTTCGTCGTAAAACAGCAGTTATTAAGGCAATTTTTGTGCGACTTTATGTAGCGAATATTATGAGAAAGAGAAACGGAAAATATCAGTGAAGGTTGAGGTGGCGCAATAACACAAGTATAAAACTTTTTAGAACTTCGGAAAACACAGGCGAGCAGAGATTTTTCGAGCGAATGCTACAAGAGGAGTTTTAACTGCGAATAACTGAATGTAATGCTTGTGAATTTTGAAATTAAGTACTTTTTTATTTCTTCATTTTGCAGAATTGCTCTATATTGTGAGTTAATAACACTTTTAGTTATTTTACATCGCTGTAAGAATTATATTTTGTTTTTAAATTCCTTCAAATCAAAACACTTCTTCGAAAGTCATAATATTAAATATTTAGTTTAATCGACAACATTTTTCATTCGGATGAAATTAAATTAACATAAGTAAACATTTTTTTTAATAAAACTTAATTATGAAATACCCCTGTTCGAATAATTCGAAATTCTGTTGCGTAAGTTATTTGTGCATGGAACGAATTAATATTAATTCCGACAGTAAATTGAGATAATTATGAGGGCGCTTTTCTTTCTCCAGTAAATTACCGCTGTAATGCTCCTCTTTCAGGAATAACGACGTTTCAGCCGCATAATTTGTCGCGTGATAAATGAATGAATTCATAAATACTTCTAATTATTCATCGCGTTTTGTTCACGAACTACTACAAACGCAATGAACCCCCCCCCCCAACCCAATCAATCACTTTTCCATTTTCTAATTGACGTAAATCTAAATTTCTAAATTATAATAAATATATGTAAAGTGCACTTTGATATAAAATATAATGCACTTATAATTCACGAATGTATTCAAAGCAGGCTTTCATATTATATAAATTACCCTTGCATACACAACCCCTTATCGAAAATCATTATTTACTCAAGAGTGCTTTCAAGAAAAGAAAACAGGAATTTCTCATAATATGTATTCGATATATTTTCACTTTACTTTCCAGATTCGCGAGAGCGCGAGTAATATAAAACCTTCGGGGAACTCTCTTCATAGATGTTTTCCCCTTACACACGATGATTACTGGTTCATATCCCTTGAGGGCTTGTTAATCTGCGTTTGATAGATCGAGAAACATATTAACGGGAACTTATTTTTACGTTGAATTTCGCTTGGGACGCGTTTGTTTAACTTAGCGGACGCACACGTGGCGTTTTCACATAATTTTTACTTTTCTTGTTTCCAACGTTTTTGTTTCGCAATTTCTACCGCATTTCCCCTCTCTATCAATGTCGAAAGCTTCTCTTGTCTGAGTTACAAAAATTCAAACCCACTCACTCGTTGAAATGTACATATATTACAATTACCATGTGATTCTATCTTTCGGTTCAAATAAAAAATAATTCTTGTTGTTTTAATAGTTTCAGAAGAACATGTTATATAAATTCCATCCACATTTGTAGTAGGGAGATATATAATTCACTAAACGTTTAAACAGTGAAATTATGTTGTGTGCACACATCGTTTTCATGTAGTATCATAAATAAAATGAATACCACACGCAAATATTTATATTACAACGATTATGTGGCATTTATTTTTCATTTAGCATTTAAAATTCATACATGAATATGAATTGTAAATATAAGTTTTATATGATTTACGTATTGCAAGCAACAAATGTACGTAACATACTCGGGATAGTTATTTAACTTTCTGGAAAATTTTGTGTCAATATTCCAGTGACTGAAAATCTAATTTACGACAATTTTATTCTTTAAAGAGAATGGTTCTTAATTAGACAGACAAAAAAATGCTTACGATAAAAGAGACATCCCAAAGCATGAGAAACATGTTTATTTTTATAATTTATTAAAAATTTACCCGAAATACACATTACGCCATGCACAAGACGAGTACACTTTTGGTGTACAAGTTTAAAAACGAGCAATAAACGTTTATAGTGTTACGCAAAAGATCGGAGCCGTTCAGTCGTAAAATTTGACTGATAAAACACAGTTGCACAGCTGATGATAAATGAGATTAATTAAAATCAATTACGTTTCCAAAGGTGTACAAAAGTGAAATACTTACATCGAACAATAATTTACGACAGGTAATTCCGTCGCTTTAGAAAATAAGACACCAAACGCACTATTGAATTTTGTTTGACTTTGTATAAATTTGTGTTAATAATTCGTCGTTTATAATAATAGAACTTGAGAACTTGTTTCTCGTTGAACGACGCACACGAAACGAAATTATAATAATTAACAAACCAAACAGATTACGAATGTTCTGATTGTACTGTTTTTTTTGGGAGGTTTGGAGAAATCTTCAAAAGACATTTCTGTACGGGGTATCCATGCTCAGGAAGTGTTGGATTCGCAGGGTTGATGCCTTTCTGAAGGTCTACAAACGAGAGCCTACCAACTAAAACTCCTTATCCTCATATTAGCTGCTAACTTCTGGAATCCGCCTTTCGGCATGGCGTCAGAAGCTTCGCACTATCTGTCGTCTTTCCCTGCCGCTAGTTTCTGGAATTCGCAGAAACTTCGCAGCTGTTAAGGTATTTATCACATCCGGTGGGTCGCTCGACTCCTGGGATCCTCCTTAAGAGCCTTGCGCTTGATTCGTGTCTGGTGTCTTGATCATGTCCAATGTGTTGTAATTATTATCTTTTCGTACTTTGCCTTACTTTCCATATTGCCGCGCATCATGAAAGCGGCAGCATCCCAGCCCTCCGAACCGCTGAGCAGGACCTCCGAGATGTTCTCCATCGTGAGGTCTGTCCTGCACCGGAGAGCCGCCTCCGCTCTCACGTCCTGCCAATTCGGACAAAGGAAGATCGTCTTCTTCACCACAGTACCATCACTGGTTGTTCGGTGCCTTCCCGATCTTGTGTAAGTATTTCACGAACACTCCATGTCCAGTCATGGCTTGGGTCATGTAATGTGGACTATTACATGACCCTCCCGATGTCTCTTATGAAGGTCTTCGCTCATCCATCGTAAGCATTCCATGCGGTCTGCCACTTCTCTATGAGGGGAACGGTGTCGAGTGCCCGTTCTCTTGGCCACGTATTCCTGCTCTCTTTCCTCCACCTTCAGCTTTATGAGTAGGACGGCTGCTATCGCTAATACAGCCGTGGTAGGAACCGTTTTGTAGGCTGATGTGATGCGGATTGCCATCCTTCTGTTTATGGCCTCCGGCATCCCCTCATAATGTTTGAATTTCATGGCAGGCGCCCAAATGGGCGCGGCGTATAACACGATCGAAGCGATCACTCCCGCCAGAACCCTTCGCCTTTTCGATCTGGGTATTCTTCGCCTTTTCGATCTGGGTATTCTGGAGTCACGGGGGATCAAGTTCTTTTGTGTTTCTGGAAGGATAGAAGAAGACTTTATTAAAGCCGTTACGGTATGTTCTATACGAGAGGTCGAATTGCATCGCAAGGGTTGGTAGACAAGGTCCTCTAATAGGGTATTAATTTTATGGTCGTATTATACGCGGTCCAAAACTACATTGGTATTGGTCTGCGGAGAGTATGGACTATGTCTGGGTTAGTTTTCAAGGTTTTGAGAGCTTGAAATTCAGTTTTTGTACAGTTTGGTTTAGGGGGTTTGGGTGTTTTTAGAATTTTGGATGTTTCATGACGAATGGGGTCAGCAATGTGCGAAGAAAGTTTCAACTCCAGTTGTGGTGTCATTTTTGGGGTGATGGCGAAATTTGGGCCTTTGGAGAAGACGGAAATTTCGTTTTCGGTTAAAGGATAGCAAGGTTTTTTATAACAGGGTGTATTAAGGAATGAGATTCATGATGACGAATGGGCAGTTGTTTGGAAACTAAATGATTGAATTTACGAATGTGGGTACTAGCGGTCCATTCACGGGTCCGGGTGGCTTGTTTGTAGGTGAGTCTGTCAATTAGTTATCAGTCCGTTGTAATGAAGGTATTAGCAAGGTCTGCTTGAAGACGAAATATTGTAGTAGAGAGACTGGAGAGTTGATGTTGAGTAAACTGGATGCGTTCTCGAACTAAGGCCAAACTGGTGCGTAGAAGAATTTTGTTAGAAGTATGGGTTTTGATATGGTGTTGGACGGTTAAGAAAGTAGGTATCACGACAACGAATAAGAAAAGTTAAAGAACAAATTAAATATACCAATTTTTGTCTAAGTTGTCCTAGCTGTCTTGTCTTCTTCTGGGTGTCCTCCCCGTAGAGGTTTCTTAATTTGACTTAGAAGCTTCCGCGGCCGTAGTCCATAATTGAAATGGCTTCCGGTTGGAACCGCGTCACAACTGCTTCTCCTGCCGACGTTTCGTTGTCCATTGTAGAATAACTTCCTCGGGACTGCTGCTGTTGCTGGCGGTGTTGCTGCTACTTCTCGTTAGTCGATGAGACTGAATAGATATGTTCGATATCGTGGTATTTATAGTGATCGATGGAGGCATTGGGACGGAACGGTGGTCTGTTGGGACTTAAGATAAAAGCCAGTATCACGTTTACGTTATTGGGGTATTTGAAGATATCTATAGAATCACGGATTTTACGATTGAAAAAATGTGATGAGCGGTCTAAAAAAATTTTATCGGAAATTAGGATTTGGTGACCAGTTTCTAGTTTTGCTCAACTAAGGCGGAGCCAATTATTTGAAGTACAGCGTTCATATTCAGAAACACGAGTGCTATCAGAACGTTTTATTTCACGGATGTATACGGATCCACAGGAACATGGAATTCAGTACACACCTTCGAATTGTTAGGGAACTGGTGGTACTGGTGGTGGTGGAATTGCGGTGCGATGACGGCAAATGAGTCAGGCACTCCTGGGCACATGGATTTATTGCAAGTGTTTTAACTTCCATAATTGTTGGGGTAGTACCTAAGACTATTGATGCCCAGTACTTTGGGCCGTAAATACCTATGCCCATCCCCTTTCTAGTCTTTGATCCATCCGTGTACCAGATGAAGACATTATTCTCTAACTGTCCTATTTGGCTTTTAACTTTATGACAGCTACTAATATCCACTTCATAAGGTACGTGAAAGTTAAACACTTTCGGCATCATGCCTGAGGGTTTTTCTATGTCCAGTATTCTAAGATGACCTATGTGATCTAGGGTAATAAGAGCCACGTTGTTATTAACCACAATTGACTCTTATTATCCCTGATGTTGAGGACTCGTAAAAGAACGACACAGTAAGCTGGTTTGGATTTTTGATTTTTGCACCAAATACAAAAATATGTTAAAGTACTTTCGTTACCTAATGTTTTCGCATTTTTTATGGTGTACTACGAAAGAAAAGTGTATTACTTATTTTATTAACAAATTTATTTAGGCAACGACCTTCTTTCATGGTTCTCACTATCCCAACATGTGGGCAATAAGAGCCAATTCCATTTTGATTTTAAATGAATACATTATAATTTCTGTTGATGACAGGAACGATACAACAGTTAAGTCACTTTAATGGTTTTTCCTTATGCCAGACAGTAGAAAATTATTGAGAAAATACACTTTATATTTTTCAAAATATATTGAGTTTTCCTCAAGTGGCTCTCATTCCCTCCGTTTCCCCTAAATTCAATCGCAGCAATTTTGTAATCCTCTTTTTTTTCGTACCGGCAAGCATTGAAGTAGCATTGATCGTGCCGAAAGTAGTAAACTATGTCAAAACAAATTCAAAGGTAACCTTCGTCACAAGAGGCCAGGGGATTAAGGGCGCACAGGTCACTACCAAGCTATCCGGGCGCGTTTGAACTAAATAATGCACGTTACTTTAACCCGCAGGAACCTATTCGCGCTCGAGCATCTCGCACCCTTTCTGACAAATACGTGATGGGGAACACATTACTTTTATTACAGAAAAACCATTTTATGTGCTATTAAGGAAATTAAATATACATCCTTTAAGCTTAATGAAATTCTAAGCTCGCTTGCATAAAGACGTAAAAACTAGGTGCTCAAGAAAGACAAAGAAACTTCTTTTGTATTTCATTTGTTTCGTCACGTCTTAGATTTTATTTGTAATCCGCGTTGGAAAACAATTAAGTTGCAGCAAGTAATTTTAAATAAATGGGAAGAAAATCTAACAGACCATTATAAACTCGTGGAATTTAGGAAATTGCTTATTATTTCTTACAATAAAATAAAACCACAAGTATTTTTGTAAACAGAACGCATTCTGCTGGGTGATGGTGGAAATTAGAGGAAACCATCTGTAATTTCCAGTAAAATTACACAATAGAATAGGATTATGAGCTCATAAGATTATTTCATGTCACCATAAAATGAGCTTGCTCCCCCGATCTGTGTTTTGTGATTAATCACGTGCTAGGAGTAATTAGCGCATCCTTGTAAAAGCCGTTTTTGCCCGTAAAGCCTGGGCAAAAGTGGAAAATCAATAACACCTCCGTAAGCTAGGCACACAGTCATTTAATTAAAGTACGTGTTTACGCTTGTCGACTAATTACGTAGAACGGTTCATTTTGTTATGTAATTCTGTACGTGTAGCCGAGCTTCTGCTGTACAATCTCTTAAAAGTAAATTAGCACAGGTATAATTATGATGGAATAAGTAGTGTTCAAACATTGAAAACTGCACCAAATTAGCTTGACAACTTCAACATGTCTTACACGTACTGCGAGTACTACTCTTGGCTAAGCAGAAGTAACAGATCCCCCCATTTTGCTTCTTTTGATCCTCGATTTCACAAGACCAATTCATTATCAGAATTGAGCCACTTACACTTACCACACATAACTTGATACCTTGTGTGCCAAAAAATAATTCTTTATTATGTGAAATAATCATTCCGTTACTAACAAATTACATAACTTATTACGTATATCTTTTGAAAGTTCAGGGATTGTTTTCAATACATTTGATAAGAGTATAAGAGACAGTGACACATGTGACGATTCGGGTATAAAAGCGTGTCAATAATAAATCTCACACAATAACGATGGTTTCCGTTATATTTTCTGCTTTTTCCTTCCCAACATAAGGTTACACTTACTGAAACAGGGGAGGCCGGAAACAACAGGCAGGTAAAGCATTTGTCTACTGTCCAAACTTAAAACTTTCGCCTGTAAATCTTGCTTTGAATGAAAAATATATCACCCACAGGAGAGAAACCTTTTTTCGCCCCAACTTTCAGAGCATGTTTATATTTCGAAATTTTACTCGCAACAAGACTATGATTTATGTGTCTAGTCACACTTCATCATTTATATTTTTAATAAATTATTATAATAAAAAAATAATAGTGAAAACTCATGGAAACTGTACGATACTAAAAATTAGTTCTAATATGTGTACTATTTGCCAAAAGTAATGGATCGAAAAGCAATATAATTGTGCGAAACTGAACCTTATTGAAATGATTCTTAAGGCCACGGTGCATTCGACAGGCAGTATACATATTGCAACATTAGTCATTATTGACTAATTTATATGTTTATGCTCAGCAACGTACATATTTATCTTTAGATTCAGGGCGTAACCTTTTTCTTTTGTTTCATTTTAATGAAAATTTACGAACACTTTTGGCTCCTTTGCACGTTCGTAGATAATTACTTACATTTATAAATAAATAAAGATAAGCGCTGCTCAAATTAAAATTCTTTATTAACAATTTCTGTAGCAATATTGACTGTTTGTTGTTTGTTTAGTTGAATTTCACATAATGATCATTTGTTTACACGTAAATCACAAAACAACTAAAGGTAATTGAAGGCATAATTATTATTGCTATTAAAAAAAGTTCTAAATTGTTTATTTACAAGGAAATTAATAATTTGTTCAATTTCTTACGATTTTGCATACACCAAACTAATATTTACGAACACTCACTAGCGTAATTTAGTTTATTCGCGAGCTCTTTACATTGATTAATTAAAATCACTTAGATCATTCGAACACGTATACTTTCTTAGGCTCCCCAATTTTCAATGTTCCTTATTTATAAACTGTCTTAAAAAAGAACTTGTCACGCATCATAAAACACTAAACATTTATTTCCGACAATTCGAATTTAAATCTAGTGTAAAAAGTAACTTTTTAATCCTTCGTCTCTCACATTCGTGCTTGGTCTTAATGAATCCCCATGTAATTCTGATTCTAGTTTTCAGACAAGTGAAACCGTACACGTTATTAAATCGGCCAAAATAGGACTTGGTCCTGGTCTGAAAAGTTTGGCTTCGGAGGTACGTTCAAAGAACTGCAAAACCTCCACAATGGTATATTGCTTTAAGACTGGTGTGTGTGTCAATCTGTTGATGACGATCGGATCACTTAATCAGTCCCCTAATGTTTATTTTTTTAACAAAAAATTGTTTCTCAGTAATAGCAGCATATACAGAGTGTCCCAAAATCCTCGTTTGAGGCTGAAACTTTATATAGAGAGGCGCAAAAAAGAACACCTTTCTTAATACTTTTTTTCTTTGATGTGAGGTAAAGCCATAATAGCTCAATAAAGTTCCGTTACCACTATTTTTGTACACGTTTATAGAAAGTGTAGCTTTTATACGTAGTTAAATAACATGTGTACAAAAAGTTTTCCTATCTGGTGTGTTACGAATGTTTCCTATTTGATTCGTACCCTAAACAGACGAGTAAACAAACATAACTTTAAAAAAATGTTTTATTGATTTCATTTTACAATGGTTTTCACATTGGAAGAAATATCTTTTATGGTTGAAACCTACTTTCGGAACGCCCAAAAGACCTATTCTATTCCTGATTGTATTGCAGAATTTCAGGAAAAATTTCCAAAACTGTATTTCTATAATGAAAATTTGATAATCAACTTCAATACTCTGTGGAACTGGCAGTGTGGCTAGAAAACAGGTAACAGGTAGGCCTAAAGTAAGAACTGATGAGGTAGTTGAAAATGTGAGACAAATTATGACTGATTCTCCTCGCACTTCCATCCATCATCTGTCACAACAAGTTGACCTTTCTGTCGAGATCTGCAGACTTGCAAATGTTCCTTCCTCGTTTGACTGGCGTGCATGAATTGCTTCCAGTAGATTTTGAACCAAGGCGAAGATACCGTCATTGGTTTCTAAACAATATCGACAACGACGATTTGAAGGACAATAATTTATTTTCCAATGAGGCCTGGTTCCATTTAACAGGATACATTAATTCCCAAAATATGAGGATCTGGAATACAGAAAACCCTCATATTTTCATTGAAGCCCCATTCACAAGAAATTGATGTTTGGATAGGTTTAAGTCCAATATGTTTTTAATGGCACAATAACAGCACTTAGATATCGGGAAGAGATTTTGTATCTATTTGCTAATCAACTGTATAACTACGAGTTGCAATTTGGATATTTCCAGCAGGATGGTGCAAAGACCCATGCTGCTGGAGATACTTTAATTTTTTTCGAGATTGAATAATTAGCAGAAATATGGCAAACATATGGCCTCCGCGATCTTGCTAATTAACTCCTTTGGATTCCATTTTTAAAACGCCTGTAAATGATTTACAGAAATTTACACAAAGAATCATCGAAAAGTGTGATTCAGCAATTCATCCCACATTTTGGAAAATGTTATTAATGATATTATTTTCGTAATAATAATCGTAATTATTGGTTATAATTTTCTGTTGACGTTATGTCAAGGTTAAATGTCAATTTCATCATGAGAGTACCATACTAGATAGGAAAACTTTTTGTACACATATTACAATTTCTAACATTTAACTATGACGAGTAACTGGCCGAGTGGCAAAAGTGAGATCATAATGTAGAAGCCCAAAGATCAAATCTTTAAAAGGACTTCTTTTTTATACAAAATTTGAACTTTATTCAAAATTTTTAACTTAAACATTTTCAAGAACTTTGAAATATTACAACAAATGTTCGCAGCGCACACACGCGACGACATAGATTATCCCAGGCGAGATGTAAAATGTTAGTACTCCTCCCTATAACATCTGCTGCATTTTTCAATCGTTCTCTTAGTTCAACTATGGTGTTACTTCCGTTCGATAAACAATGTATTTCAAATGATCCCACAGATAGAAATCGATGGGATTCAAATCTAGAGCCACAGTGACCACGCAACAGGACCCCATCTGCCTATCCATCTGGCTCCATGATGTTGGTTTAATGATTCTCCCACTATCCCTAATCTATGAGGAGGAGCTCCATCATGTAGTAGCCAGAGCCTTTGCCTTGTAGCTAGAGGTGTGTTTTCTAATAATTCTGGAAGAACATTTTCAAGAAATTGTAAATATTCTCCTCCGTTTAGGCGGTCTGGCAAGATGTGTGTAATTGAAAATTAATTTTGAAATGAAGCAATTCTTGTTACATGAGGATTTTCATCGATCCAATAGTGAAGATTATGAAAATTGACTACTCCACGCTTTAGCTTTAGCTTCATCTACACGAAATACTTCTTTAAAAAAAATTGGCTCCCTTTCCTGTTGCAGAAGCAGCCAATTAGAAAACTGAAGTCACCGTTCTGAATCTTGTGGAGCAAATAACTGCACGCGCTGGTAATGAAATGGTTAAAAAAGATTTTCATGCAGAATTCTCCATGCTGTGTTACGTGATATACCTGTTGTTGCAGCTATGGTTCTGGTACTAATATTGGGATCTTCATCACCTAATTTGGAGCAACAGTACGCGCAGATACGTGTTTTATCTAATAACACTGTGGATTGTAATTTTCCGGTTGGTCTTAAATATTGGTGCAGGCGTACAAATGTTGGAGCGGATAGATGGTGGGAAGTTGGACACAGTTCTGCGTACCTGTCATGGAGCAAATGTTTTTTATGTCATAAGTAGGGAGTAGTACCGACGAACTGCAGCATTAGCATTACAACCTACTTCCCCATATACCAGATGTCTACGTATTGCTAAAATACATTGCAACGTGTAGTTTTGTCTTCACAAAGACAATGACATTGAATAGTTGAAATAAACCAAACATTGAAAATGTGATGATAAACAACTAATATGCAGCTCCGTTCGTAACAGCAGTTGCCATACGGTGATGACTATTTTGCCAAATTAGTTAATAAGCAGTTTTGAAGAAATAGTTACTGAATTATCGTTTTCTTTCGCTTTCAGGAATATGCCATTTAAGTCTCAAGCGTTGGTTTAGGGACACCCTGTATGTTGAAATATCTTGGTATCATAATTCCCTTTTGTATGTGAAAAATTTAATGATCTATGACAAATCACAAACTAAATTATTATTAATACAACAAAATTATAAATTAAAAAAAAGAAATTTTTACAACAAGATTCAATCTTCAAGATTAAAATAACATATTGCTGTGTTAGTTCATTAATTTAGATACACCTGTATATAATAGTTAGGTTAAAATAATATTTTGTATTATTTTATTATTATTATTTATAAAAAAAAAACTATGAACATTACCTTTATACTCTTCCAGAACTCTTATTAAAACTTAATTACATGCAAAGATTTATTTCCGTTTTATTTAGAAAATGTCAAACGAAGTACTAGAAGTCTAGCTTTCACCAATGACAGAGACTTGGTTTCACGAGAAGTTCAACGAAGTCTTCGATGATGTGGAGAGCTTCTGGGGCTGTAATCCTAAGACTCAGGAACTGATTTCTGAGCCCCTGTGTCTTGAAAAACAGTCTCATCACTTCAATGAACCATTCCAGGCCGGTGACACAACACTGAGAAGTTGCTCACATTCTCCAACTTCACTAGAAGACGCCATCAGGGACGAGTCTCGAGATTACTTCTTCCAAAAGAACGGTGGAAGGCGCCATGTTGTAGTAAAACTGCAAAACCAAACCAAATTAAGACTTTTCAAAATAAAAGCCGTGCGGCTAGGTTTATTTAAAATATCACATAATTAAAATCAGAAAAAGAATGTTTAATTTATTTGAAACTTTAAATTTTGAGATTCATTCATTTAAAGGTTTTATAATTTTTTTATTTAAGGTTACACAGTTTTTGCCTATTCATTTTGCTATAAAAGGGAGAAATCCTGTCTGATTTGGGGAGTCATGCACAACTCTTCAAGCTGAACAGATTAGTCTTTAATAAGTAGTGAGTTGTTAAAGAAGTAAGATTTATTGTTTAATAACTTTGAATGAAAATGCATATTGATTTGAATTTAATTGGCCATGTAATTTAATTTGAATTTTAAAGTAGATTTACTTTAAAATTTATGATTAAATTTATTTCATTGTTCACAACTTGGCAAAATTTTGTATTGTGTGAAAATTAATAAGAATTATTTTAATTTTGGCCGCATACAAAATTTCTGTCTTAAGTTATTTAAAGGCGTTATTATTAATGGATTTATAAACAAATACCGTGGCTATTTGTTTAGTTTAAAGCTTGAATTAATTAACCTTTTTAAACAACAATACAGATTGTATCATTCGGATAAATGTTAATGATGCAATTCTGATAAATAAATTGAATTAATGCTTGTTAATTAATAATAAAACAAAAACTTACCTATTGCAATAATTTCCATAATCATAGTTACTTCTGTTTGCAAGAAGGGCTATTATTGCAATTCGTAGTTAATATTATTCTTTTGAAATAAAATAAACATTTCCTGTATATTTGTGTGTCTGACGAATTGCAATTTGACAACTTATTCTGACAACAAAAGGAAAATAATGTGCAATTGCAATTTGTTCTTGAATTTATTTAATAAACATTTAAAAAACATTAAAAATTGTCTTTTACTTACCTTACTTAACGAGACGAAATTATCAAGTAAAACTAGTCAATTATTATAAACAAATTAAATACAAAACTGAACCCCGTAATCCTAATTTGTTAGCTAGATAATTGGCAACCCTGAGATACCTGTTTATGTAAACAATTAAAAAGAGAAAAGGGTCTTAATGTTAAATAATTATGCGTGAACTTGTTATTTGTTGATAAATTTTACGTTTAAAAATCAATTTAAACAAATCCCACTATCAACGACAATACATTGCAATATGTACAGGACGATTCTTAAATAGATCGACAAAAAATAGTGGCTTAAAGAAGAGATTTCCCAAAACATGGGAAAATTATAAAAGAAAATTGAATTTAATTATTTAATTAATTATTTAAATTAAAATAAAAGAAAAATACAAGGAATTCTTAACACGTGGATTTGAATAGTCCTCGTGTTGTAGTGATTTGTTTACTGGTCGAAGCCCTTGCTATCTTTATTTTCTAGAATTTGTACGGAATAATTTACTTAACTGATTTACATGCATTTGTCAAATAAATATTTTGGAATTCGTCAGCTCATAACATCACTTCCGCCAATCATAAAACTATAAAACGCTTTTATGACTGTATTCTATCGCCCTTTTTTTATCGATCCATTCAAGATAGAAAAAAAATATATTTTTGTCATTGGAAGATCCTGATAAATGAATTTGCATTACAAATTACTTAACTATTAACTCATGAAAGCATAATAGCTTTTCGGTGTACAACGAAAAAGCTCGACCTGCTTTCACGACAAATGATGGGCATTTTTCGTAATTCACATAAGAATAACTAATGGAAATTATTCGACATAAATAGAGAAGTGATAACTTTTGTCGTTTCATTCTGAATTCGAGCATTGAACAGGGATGGCGCCGAATTTATTAATTAGAGTCGGCGTATCTAAATCCAATATGTCAAATTCATATGTTAAACCGAGTGAGTAAAACAAGCCACGGAAAAATGCACTAATTAAAATCTGACAGGAGTTCGGAATTTTAATGAAACACGTAAACAAATGTGATTTATCCGGTGAATTCGTTTAATTAATTTATAATAGGCACTTTTTATAAACTGAGTTTAATATTTATGTCCGCCGCATGTGATTGCACTAGAATTATTATTCATCGGAAATATAAATTGCGTTCGGCATAAAATCGCATTTTGTCATCATTCATCATTAACATAAATACATACTTCGGCTTGTGAGAAGAGGAAGTGCAAAAAAAATTGATTTCGGAATTTCCATGTTTAAATTTCAATTTATATTTATTGTTGCCGCCAATTATTTTGGTAGAAAATATTTTTAGTTTTAATTAATTAATACTTTCTCGTCTGCTTAGTTAATAATTTAATTTCGGAACGAATTTCTCGTTTAATATAACAAGGAAGCGACAAGTTTCAATAACCCCGCTCTGCCAATACCATTTTCAATTTATCAATTCCGTCAAATGTATTTTTTATAGGTGGATCGAAGGGATAATCTGAGAAAGATAAATTTTATTTTTACTACGTTCGCCAATCTGAACAAAGAGCATTAGGAGTGCGATACTGATTTATGTTCAAGAAAAAGGCATAAATTGACCAACGGATGGCGTATTTTTCTTGTAATACAAGGTAAAGATTTTCTGTCGTTTTTTTTTTTTATCTTATTGAATTTCTGGATGGTGCAACAAAAATATTATACACAGAACAGATTCACTCAAACAACAATAACAAGAACTTCTCTTTGTGTATTAAAATTTTAATTGCAGGAAATAGATATTTTAGTTGATTGAAAACTTTATCTGCAGCTTCAATTATATCAACAGAAGTAAGTTACAGTTAGTAAAATAACATTAAATAATTTTCGTTTTAGCTAAAAGGACACTCCTTCGCTACTTCATCCGGGGAAAAAATGAAAACCTCTTAAAAGAGACTTCTCTCATGAAAACAAAATGCATAAATTATTAGCTTAGGCATAACTTGAATCCAAGCGTTCATTTCAAATATTCTCCAAGATAAATAAAATCAAATTCGATTACAATTATCATCAATGCCTCAATTTCTTTGCTTCTCTATTATTTTTTGTGATAATACAAATATCGTTAACCGTCGTGCAACTCGAAGGTGACCTGTAAGATCCATTAATTATTACAATATTGAATTGTTGGTTTACTTACCCTGCCTTTTACGGAAGCGTGCCACTCTATTTGCCAATTACCTGCTGTCAAGCTTCAAACCGGACATCTTGCACTAATTCGACATTTAACTGAAATAAATTTCTCGACTGTAGTGGTAAAATGAAATAAAATACCTGAAAAATCGTTCTCGTTCCAGTTGAGTAATAGAAATACTTACTCTTCAAGAAATGACAGTCAACGTTTCAACGAAAAAAATATCTCCTACATATAGAGTGACTTCGCAGAACGTGGGAAAAATTCGAAACAACAATTTATAATTAATTAAAATTTACCCAAAATGTACGTAACGCCCATGCATAAAGCGAGAATGATAAGTTTACAGCTTTAAAAGCGTACAATAAACGTTTATGGTGTTACGCAGACAATGAGAGTTAACTTACTTTTGAGTAAACAAAGTGGATACACTTTTATCTGGTTATGGGATACTAGGGCTAAGAATGACCATTGGACTAGGAAAGACTGGCCCGTAAGAGAAGCTTTGATTCCTCTTAAGCATAATGTTGTTAACGTTCCATTAGTAGCAATAGATCGCCTTATATTGCTTCCTCTCCATATCAAGCTAGGATTAATGAAACGATATGCCAAGACTTTGAATAAAAATGGGGAATGCTTCAAATATATTTCAAGGAAATTTCCAAGTTTAAGATCTGAGAAGCTGAAAGCTGGTATCTTTGATGGTCCACAGATCAGGGAACTGTTAAAATGTTAAAATGTCAACAATGTTGAGAAAAACGCTTGAAATTCCATTGCTTCAGCGATCAATAACTTTTTCGGAAATAATAAGGCAGAAAACTATTCCCAGATGGTTGAAGACATGTTCACTAACTACCAACAGCTTGGTTGCAATGTAAGCATCAAGGTTCACTTCCTCCATAGTCATCTAGGCCGTTTTCCTGAAAATTTAAGTGATTTAAGCGAGGAACGGGGAGAAATGTTCCATCAGGACATTCGGACTATGGAAGAACGCTATCAAGGCCGTTGGGATGCACATATGATGGCTTACTATTGTTGGAATCTTCAGAGGAGTTCTCAAAAGACTGTTTATGCTTGCCAATCTTATAAAAGAAAGTTTTTATCTCTTTAAATTTACTTAGTAAAATATTATATAAATATATTACATAAACAAAAACTCCAGGTTGTAATAATTTGTATATATAGACCTCCTTTGAGTAATGTACAAAAATTCTTTTACGCTCTCACTGATATTCTTGATACAGTATTCAGAAATAACACACACAAAATATTATTATGTAGTGTTTTTAATATAGATCTCCTACAACGAGAAAATACTGTTACTAAACAATTTTTAGATATATTAACATCAAACAATCTAAACCCAAGTATTGATAAACCAACAAGAATATCCAAGCACAGTGCGACGTTGATTGACAATATATGCACCAATACCTCTGATTATAGGAGCAAGGTTATCTGTACTGCTTTGGCAGATCATACAGCACAAATGGTTACTTTGGAGATTGCACCATCTTCCCATCCTGGAAATAATCCTGGGAAAATAGAGAAGCGTAATTTTCAAAAAAGAACCTGCGAAAAATTAATGACAAATTAGAGAAAATAAACTGGATACATATACTGGTAGAAAAAGAAGTGAACAAGACATATGATAACTTCTTAGGAATAGTTTTAAATATAATCAATGAAGTAAGCCCGAAAAAGTTACAAACAGATAGATCAAACAAAAAACTAAAATGGAAAACAAATGAATTTAGACAGAAATTTAAACAAAAACGAGAAATGTATGAAGCAGTAAGAATAGGTGTTGTAACTCAAGATGATTATAAGAACTTTAATAAGCAACTGCAACATGAAATGAATGATGCAAAGAAGAACTCCAACTCGTGCTACATTTTATCAGCACAAAATAAAACCAAAGCTACATGGAAATTAGTAAACGAAATCACTTGTAAAGGAAAGAAAAACCAATTTGAAATAAATGATTTCATGGATGGAAAGAGTGATCCAAGAGAAATCTTAACATTACTTAGTAAACAACTTTTGAACAACATGCCTCATAAAAATATACAAAAAGATATAAATTTTTCATTGATAAAATCCTCCCAAAACTCTTTTGTTCTTTACGATACAGATCCGCACGAAATATTTAACATCATACAATCTTTAAAAAATACTGGTGCAACTGGTCCTGATGAAATTCCAACTATACTCCTAAAATTCTGTGCTAAAGTCATCTCTGAAGCAACATTAGTTAATATGACATTTAAACAGAGAATATTCCCAGATAAATTAAAACTTTCGTATATTACTACATAAAAAAGGAGATAAATCATCAATAAGTAATTATAGGCCTATAGCTCTATTATCCATAATAGCAAAAATATACGAAAAAATTATAGTGAAAAGGATACTTCATTTTTTATATAAGAACGATGGTAGTCAAAATGGTTATATCAAGGGAAGATCAACTAGCAGAGCAATTTTTCAAGTAATTGAAGAAATAGCTGAAGGAATTAACGAAGGAGAAGAAACGGTGGGCATATTTATGGATCTATCTAAAGCGTTTGATAGCATCAATCATGAAATTCTGCTCCATAAATTAGATCTTTATGGTTTTCGAGGACCAGCATTGGAACTACTGACATCATATCTGAATAAGAGGAAACAATGTATAACAACTACAGACTCCCGCACCGGAGAAATACATACATCAAAGTGGTTACTCGTTGAGAAAGGCGTTCCACAAGGTTCCATACTCGAACCTTGTTGTTCCTGCTGTACGTGAACGAACTGCCGCACTTAACAACTCACTCAACAACACTGTTTGCAGATGACACGTCACTAGTAATACGAAAAAAATCTGGAATTGAAGGTGAAATAAAAACCACTTTAAAAAATTTTAACAACTGGTTCAGTAATAATTGTTTACAGTTAAATGTTGCCAAAACACATTTATTACAATTCAACTACGGGGTAGAGACTCATATAGGAATCTATTTAGTAATAATAAAAAACTTACCTTACCATCACTATATATTTATGAGTGCGTGTGTTTCGCGAAGTTGAATAACGAACTGTTGTCCGAAAATGAACTGCACCGTAACTATTACACAAGAGAAACTGTCAAAACTTACCTATGCCCTCCAAAAACTAGGAAAACTAAAGTACAAAGTTATGTAAAAGGATCTGTTTATTTTAAATCAAAGAGAGCAGTCGATCCTAAGAAAATCACGATAACTCATAGGGCACTTGTGAAGCAGGAAGCCCACGTATAAGGTCTAAGCATAATCGGTGTGAACCATATAAAAAAGGTCCACTTTCACAATTAGACATCATTCAGACAGTAGTCGTGTGATCGCACTCATCACCGAGACTCCGAGGGCGTGAATCGCAGTCAAAGAATGTCATAGTCAAATTCCGAAAATCCGTTTGTTTCTCTGTACCTAGTATTATGGTTTTGGTGAGAAAATATTAATTTATTTACAAATTAGTAATGTTATAGAAGCTAACTACTGTTTTATTTGAGGTGCAAAATGCTATTTCTTTTGTTATAAAATTATTTTGAACATGATTGCGTGAATTTGCATTGTTTCATGTGATATCGTTTTGTTTTTGTGTGATGTAATATTGAGTTAACCTTTAATTACATTTGAATCTTATATGTAATAATTTGACTAAATTATTATATAACGTAGTCTTCAGGCTTTGACAGCCGTCGTCAGTGGCTGCTCTTTGATTTTCGGGTTCCCTGCCGTGTAGAAAGTTTGTAGAACTTGACGTTTCGATCATCTTGTCGTGATCTTTTTCAGAAGTAAACTGAAGAAGATCACGACAAGATGATCGGAACGTCAAGTTCTACAAACTTTCTACACGACATTTCTAAATTATTATATTTCTTTCTTAAAATTGTTGTAATTGTTAATCGATGATACACGACTTTGAATCATTGTTTTAAAACTGTTTAGAATATCGCTTCATGCCAAATTCAAATTTGAATTGTAATTGTTTTACCAATTTTGAATATATACATTTATATATATTGTGACAAATTAAGGGCGACGGGTGAGTCATACACTCGCCTAGCGTTGGACCCGATTCGCGATAATTCCGTCGTCGAAATACTCTAGAAGCTGCTGGAAAACCCACTCCGGTATAAATACGCGAACACGAGGAGACTCCAGTTAGTTCGACGTAGAATTTAGTTACTGTTTAATCGCTCGGCTTGTGAAAATAAATTATTCATAGTCTGTTCTAAATAAATCAATGTTGAGTTTTGATAATAAATTAGTTATTAGCCTCATCGACTATTTTATTTAAAAATAAATCAAAATGAACCCTAAAAACACTACAATATCTTCTCTTTATTTTTAACTAGATCTCATTTAGAAGAAGATCGTCAAGGGCTGAAATCAACGTCAAGGTCTAAAATCTCATTCCCTATAAAGAGGACATTTGAGTGCAATTTCTAGCTAAATAAAGCTCAAACCAGACACGTACAAACAAAGAAATTCCTACTTGGATCCTTAATGCATCAATTAAAATTTTGGTGAAAGAGTGAGGAGAAAAATTGGAAAAAGTAAATAAAGACATAGAATTTGGGCGTAATAATAGAACTTCTCTTTCGCTCTCGTTGTCACTACTAGAGCATAGAGGCGGCGAAGTCTTGTGAAATTAATAAATCCGAAAGAAAGGGATAATTCATCCCCTTTCTTTTATCATTTTTTTAACCACAAGTCCCTCACATTATTAGCAAAGTCTACTATTATTCATACAACAGCGATAAATAAAATAGACAACATAAAGAAAATTGTAATCATCAAAATTCAAGGGAAAGATAGCGGATGATATTGTGCCATAAAGAAATGCCGAAGTGTTTATGACGGACACGTTCCTTGTGAGAATAAATTCATTCAGTCCGTTAACGGTGAAGCAGTGTCCTAATGTAGAGACAAAAGCTTGCTTTTTTTCCCACAAATTTCCCCAAGCTTATAGAGCTTGTCGGGAAGGGAGGCGGGGTTGGCGGCTGCGACTGGCTTGATGTTATAATTTCTCCTTCGGCATTCGCCTTACAAACTGGGGAAACGCAGGAAACCCAGTTCGAAGGAGCCGGCATGAATCCGAGCACAGTCCGAGCCATGAGAATTCTATCTCCCACATAGAACCCACACGCACTAGGAGAGGATTCGAACCCACGCCTAAATAATTACCCGCCAAGCGTCAAGTCCGATGCCAGCGGACTGAACCACTCGACGACCAACTACCAACTACACTGTTAAATATTATATTATATATTATTTCAGAGGTAATTGAACAAATTTCTTGTCGAATTCTCTGCTTTAAGTCCTCAATGTTTGGAGGTTTATTAAAATAAATTTTAACTTTTAAGTAACCCCAGAGGAAATAATCCAAATAATGAGGAGGCGCTCCATCTTACTGTAACAAGATTCTAGAAAGGGATGAATCAGGATTTTCTACATCAGTAGACTGTATCGCTAAAGCCGGAATTAATTCAAATTGGAGGTCCAGATACTGTTCACCACCCAGCATTCCAACAAGAAACTAGGTCCAATAATTCACCCACTATCCCAAACCAGACCTTTTGGGAATATTGTGCATTCACCTCCATCATCCATTATGGATTTTGCTATAAACAGCCCAACAATATTATTCTAATGAAGTCAGATTTGCATTAGGGAGTCGATCAAAACCATCATCGGACACCTCTTGTACCAAGTGCACTTTGTAGGGATGAAATTTTTCCTTATGAAGAAGTCTGTAAACTGTATTTTTTGACGTATTAAAACGTAAAGCGATTCCCACAAGGGTTGAATGTAGATTTTCCTGCACCATTAACATAGAATCCAATTGTCTGTCTTCAATTAAAGCCGTTGGACGTTTATCTCGTACATGCCCAAGGTGGCGAAATTTGTTCTCAATTCGATTTAGCGTTGATTGCGATATTGGAAGACAGTTTGGGTGAGTTTCATCGAACAAAACACGAACTTGCATTCGAATTCTATCTCCAAAGCTAATCATCATTCAAATTTCGATTCTTTCGGCTTCAGTAAGTCTCAATTTTGCTATGTAATCGTTAAACAAGTAACACACATACTCCACCACGTAATGTCAATAAATTCTATTTCACATTTAACTACAAACAACTTACCTCTTATTGCTAGAGCCTGCTCGAATATTGGTACTTCCACTTCAATACATTTTTAGGGAGTACTTTGCTATTTGAATTTTTAAAGTTGGGTTTGCTAGCGTTTAGGGGTTGAGGAGTGGGGAGTTGAAAATTACATCTTTGAATGACGGTTTAAAAATAAAAATCATTGTATTCGAACGTTTTTCTGAAACATTTTTCTGAATCACTTTATAGAAGTAATCAGTTACTTTCGGGAAACACTGTATATTCTATTTTATATTTAAAGCTTTGCAGTTTAGTCTCTCTATTATTAAAACAAATATATTTTTTTTATTATTTTAAGAATTAGTGTGTCTGGAATTATTTGTCAAGTTAATGCGATTAAGGAAAAATAAAGTATCATTGGCGTCCTTTGTATTTTCGGCGGAGCCATTCTGGGAAACAAAGCAACTTGATTCAACCTAAACATGTTCTGTGAATGGGGTCGACTGCCCAACCATTAAGGCGGCCATCCTGATTTTAATTACTCAGCCCTTTTATCTAATAACCAGAGTAGAAACCGACATTTATCTCAAGTTTTACAAAAAAAGGGCGGCGTAAGTGAACGCAAATAAAAACAACGTATGTAGACGTTAAATGTTGCAAATGTAGCTATAAACAGCACACAATATTTTTATCGCAATCAAAATTAAAAATACGTGCGATCATAAACAGAATAAGGTTCCTTTTTTTTTTTAGTCGGTAATAAATCGACGATTGGCAGAATCAAGCGTAAAAATAAAATGTTAAACCATTGCCAGGTGAATATTGATCCCGATAAGCCCTCCCGGTAGAAGGGAAAATTCAGATTTGCATTACAGAAGTTTCCTCCGAGTAATTTATTTCTAAGCGCAGATAACGCATTTCTAGTATTCCGCAGACACCGCAAAATTTTCAGATAGATATTGAATTTGAAACGAGATATCAGGACTGTATTAAATTGCATTATAATGCTGGGGCACTTATCGGTGAAGGAGATAAACTTAGGGCTTGGGGTATCGAACTTCCGCCTACGAATTTAATCGCTAAAAGCAATTAACCAATTTTTAATGCCAAGAGATAATATGATGCATGAAGCGCGTTGGTGGAGTTGATAAAGTTACAAGTTTATAAATAAGTAAAAAAACATAAGCCTTAATGAAAATACGCTTAATTTGCCTGTAATTATCATGTTGAGATTTGTAACTATTTAAAGTATCCCATTTAGAGAGAGGGAAGAGAATTCCTATAGTTAATTATCCGCAGTGTATTATTATTCGAAAATTCGTAGCAAACGAAGTATACGGACCAATTTATTATTTTGAGGCATTTATAGTAGCAATTCGTTATGTTGGATAATCACTGGGCATTATACTAATCTAACAACTGCAATTCCGTAATTTTCTACCAGCAGAGTTTTCCAAAAAAAAAGAAACGATAACTCTAATGCAGTTCCGCGAACAATAAATTTATTTACAGTAATTGCTTCCGCAACAATAGCTTTTTATTCCGGATTCCAAAATTGAATTTCAGAGGCAATCGTCGACTATTTCAGACGTAAATTATCGAAGAGTTTAGCGAAGCACTTACGCGACTACAAATTCTAGCGGGTTGAAATCTAGGAGGGACTAAATTAACGAGGGAAACAGAGCGTTGTCTCGACAGCTGAGCGTTTGGCAAATATTCCGGACAACTAACGTATCACTTTGACTACTGAATCTTTCATTGCTTCCCTGCGTTGAGATTGGATGGGATTATTTCGACCGCTTCGTTTAACACATTAATCAATTTCCTAAGTTTATTTAACAAACAAAACAATTTTATCTATTTCCTCCTTGCAAGTATAATTTAATTTTTAATGAGCTTCGAAACTACCCCCATAAAATTTTTAATGGCTTTGTAAATCACGACAAACCTCAGCAGATTAGAACGAAAGATATTTTTAATTAAATTCAACCTTCCTCGTTTTAAACTGCTCAAGTTATTTTTACTTGGCTTTTTCAAAATTGAATTGATTTATGGGTATTATCTAATCGGGACGTAAATTATCGAACAGTTTAGCAAAGCACTTAGGCGAGTAGGAATTTTAGCCGGCTGAAATCTGGGATGAACTTAATTGACGAGGGAAACAGAGCTTTGTCTCGACAGTCGAGTGTTCCGCAAATATTCCGGACAACAAACAAATCAGTTTGAGCACTAAACCTTTCATTCCTGCGATGAAATTGGATTATGCGAACCGCTTCGTTTGACTGCCGATCTCGCCGAACGTTACTGTACTGATCTCCAAAATTTGTGGAATTTATTTAGATGTCTTCATTTGCTTTCATTTAAGCGGTTTACATTTTTAGCTTCGGAATATTTTGCTTCGTAAACAAAGCAGATGTGTGTAATGATCTGGAAATCAATACGCTGTATTAAACTTTCAATACATATTTGAATGGAATTTCTATTGTAAAAGTATTTTTCATAACAAACGTCGAAAGTACCACATATCGTGGTTTATATCTTTAAAAACGTCTATGGTGGTGTTACATAGAGAATTAGAATCGACTTTTTAAAAAATAACACCGTACGCATGTATGGAATTTTATTAGATTTTGTACAAATTTGTATTAATAATTCGTTTTTTTTTTAATAATAGAATTTGTTTCTCATTTCAAATCTTATACAAAATGAAGTAACAATAATTAACAAACCAAAGAGACTACGAATGTGTTTCTGATTACAATATTTCAAACGCCTTCAATCATCTGGCAATGATGGAATATTTCTAGCCTTACTGCAGAAACCTTATCACCCCTGCTTGACAACCATCTTCAAATCCAACTATACATTGGGTTATGTTCTCCAATCTTGGAGGAAAGTAATTGTAGTATTCATACGAAAAAGGGGCAAGCGATAGTCTCAACGACAAACGCAAAGCAGCAGCAGTAGCAGCATCACCACGAACAGCACCCAGCCCTGAAGAAGTTCTTCTGCAACGGAGAACGAAACGTCGGCAGTGAAGAAACCCAAGACACGCGGTTCCAACCGGAAGCCAAGAATTCAACAAGGAGCAAACGGCTTCTAGAAGATGCCAAATCCTATCGCCCGATAAGCCTGTCTTTTTTTATCCTCAAAACCACGGAGAAAATCCTGGATAACAAAATTATTAGAGGTGATCTGCCTGGTAATGCTCCACTTCACCTCAAGCAATCTGCCTACCAACCAGGGAAATCCACGGTGGAAGCACTTCATAACCTTGTAAATGCCATGGAAAAATCCATACGCAGCAAATTCAGTTGCTGTTGGCACCTTTATAGACATAGAGGTTGTCTTTGTTAACACCTCGTTTAAATCTATAGAAAAACTTCTTAGAATACTGGATTTTTTTTGAGAAATCCTCAGACATGTTGCCGAAAATGTTTGACTTTGACATATCTTATGAAGTTGATATGGTTAAAAGCCAAATGGCATGGATAGACAAAAATGTCTCCATCTGGTACACGGAAGGATCAAAGACTGCAAAAGGGGCGGCCCAAAAGTACTAGGCAATAGCCTTATGTACTACCCCAACCATTATGCGAGCTGAAACACTTAAATCTATGTGCCCAAGAGGGTCTGAGAAAGAACACAAAGGGCAAAAAAATATATATTCTGTCTGCAGTGTCGTAACAAATGTAGTTACAAGTATCTGATTATGTAACTAGTTACATTTAGCGTTTAGATACACAGATACATTTTTTCAAATAATTTTTTTTTAATTTCTGCTCATATGTATTTTCTAATACCAGAACGCTCGAACATTGTTCGTTCTTTCTATGGTTGGCGTTTTGTTAAGTCAGGCGACCGCAGTGACTGATCGAAATATATTTACCAAAATTCAAGGTCAAATGTTTAAAAATTTGGTCACTTTTAACGGCAAATTGTCACTATCTCGAGAACCATAAATTTCAGATCAAAAACCCTATACTATTTCCATCCACTCAGCAAGAACTATTTAATCGTGTAATAATATATGGAGTGTTTCATTAAAAAAAAATACAAATTAGGGTTGGTACACTCTGTACATGTCTAAATGATTTTAGGTAATGCATCTAACCGATATGTATGTTAACGTATATGCAGATTTTAAAAGTATTCAACTATGATGCTACAATCTTCCACTCACGCACTGTTGGCCCATCCTGTATATACAGGCTAACTCTAAAAACGCCTACATTTAAGACAGCTGTATCTAAAAGGTATCTAGATACATTTATACTATATCTGCATCTGAATCCAGTTACTTTTCAAAAAGATGTATCCAACTACAAATTAGGTTAGGTTATCTGTATCTAAATCTAGATATTTTGAAAAATGTATCTGTTACAACACTGTGTCTGATAGTCAAGTAACTACAAAGACCCTCATGGCATATTACATTGAGTCCTTTTCCATATGGGAAATCCCTCAAGGAAAGAACTAAGGACAACAAAATTACCCTAAAATGGATACCCGACCATAAGGATATAGAGCGGAACGAAGAAGCCAACAAACTTGCTCGTACCAATTCTGAGGCTTCTCCCATAGGTCCTGAACCTGGCTGTGGTCTAAGTAAGACACGCTACAGAAAAGAGACTGAAATGTGGATAGAAAGGAAGAAAATATTCTACTGGAACAAATGCTTCTACTTTTAACAAAGAATGAGTTAAAGACTATTACAGATCCTTTTGCCTAGCCACTGTCCTGTGAGGTACCACCTTAAGAAAATGGGCTTGGCAGAAAGTGAAATAGCTGATCTTGCATTCCCCATTTACTACACATCCGGATCGGAAATAAGCTTCAATAATGAAAGTTTTCTTGCAAGGTATACATTTTAATCGCTTGTTAATTCAATTCAATAAATTGTAATAATTGTCAATTTAATTTATGATATTTATGGACAGAGCTAGCGAGTTCAAAAAGGCTAGAGCGGTACAGGGAAATTTACAATGTGAACAAATTCCAAGTGTATCTGGATGAGAATCATTTTGTTTCACTTTGTATTTTGACCTGATGTTACTTCTCAAACACTCTGAAGTTATTCCTTGTATCGTTTCGAAGTTAAATGTGCCAAAACAAGCTTCCCGAGAATTAAATTTGGTATTCATGTATCGCTCTGGATGGCCCAAAGAGAGGCCAAAAGTTAACATTGAAATTTTACGGCCCCATTTGCAATAATATTTTTATCGCAAATAAAACTGTTTTCATTTTCTGTTCCGTTTCCTTTTAGATTTCTGGGAACGGCAACTTGAGTGCAAATTTCTTCGGTCATTCTGCGCAGTAAACGTTTCGCCTTATTTTTAAGCTTATATACCCGTGCAACGCGGAGAACGACCCAGGAAACTCATAAAGGCGTAGAATTAAATATTTGACGTTGAAATGTTTTGTCGGAGAGACGTTTCTTAATAAAATAAAAAGTAACTGTTCGTGTTTTGCGAGCCCTTTTTTTTTAATGTACTTGTCGAAAACAAAATGGTTTTTTCCCTTCAGTAAAATTTTCATACTCTCTGGAAACGGCGTTTTGTATAAAACATAATTATGAAGTAGTAAATTGGATTAAATTTTTAATTCGGCAATTTCTTTTAAACTTCGCACGAAACTAATCGGAGTCGATTCTAAACGTCCTAGACAATAAACATTTACTATCCTACGTGTTTCGATTTTCGAATCAATTGCGCTAACAACTTTACTTCCGTCTGTCGAAGAAACTAATCGTATCGAATTTATACTGGCAATAATGACGTTTGAAAATAGCGCATATTCAGCAATTACCGTGTGTATCTGCAACGGGAAGTGGCTTTTCAGGTACAGAGAACAATAACAGAAAGCTTACCCATTTAATTCAATGGATATTGCAGCTTTTTTAGTAAGCAAAAATAATTCCCTGAACTCGAGGAATCCTGATTTTCAATTCGATACTTGAGCATTCGCTTATTTAGAACACCTGCAAGAGAATGTGGTTATTAAATTAAACGTTTTTGTACATGTATTCATTCACATACAAGGAAATGGGGCATTCAACGATAGCAACAAAAGTAAATTTTCAAAAAAAAATTCTAATTAATTTTAATTGCACTTAAGAACGGAGAGCATCATCAACAGCATTATAAATAATATAGAACTTATAAACAAATGTTTAGGTATCGCGCTTTTAACAAAGTATTCTAGTTTTCAGAAATAGCAAAAAAAAAATGTGGGAATATAAATTCCTTCGGCAAGCAAATGAAGTATCTCCACGAAGTAACTTTGTAAATTATTGGAAAAATGAGCAAGTAGTTTTCAGTGGAATAATTAATTCAGTTCGGCATAAAAGTCCCTTGATTAAAGGAATTTGCAAATTGATCTGCGGGGGAATTTATATTGAACAATAAAAAGAGTATCGCATTAGATCCCCCGGCTTTATTGCGAGGAACGAATAATCAGCTGATATCAAAGACTCGCCATCGCGTTTTATACTTCCTTTGATGCATTTTCTGCTACCCTGAACAGCTACGGAGGTAAAGATTGCACTTAAAATTTATGCGAAATTTTTAAATTATATTTCATTCTCTGCGGAATTGATCTGCTATAAAATATTCATATATGTATATAAATCAAAACCAACATTAAGAAATTTTTATTCTAAATTATTATTTTTTATTATCTGTTCGCTACCCCCCCCCCCCCTCATACTATTTAGGCAAACAATATCTAGGATACGTTTCAGCTTAAGACTGATATATTTAAATAATACACAGAGTGACTGACAATTGTTCCCTCAAAGAACTACACACGTTGCAACCTTGACATATCAACATTTTATTTTATTATGCAATGCTCGCCTAAAGTAAGTTCACCCCCTGTTCATTTTGGAACCAAGTGATATCGAAAGTTCAGACAAAAACAAAATCAATATATTTACATAATTTTTGAGATAGAACATCAGCTAGATGGCGCTGTGCGCACTATGAACTTCAAAATTTTAAGTAATAGGGTGAGCTAAGTGACATATCATTTTAATTCTACACCCAATGGTGTTATCACTTTTTAACAGTCTTCATTTGTTTTTGAGTTAATGACAAGAAAGGTGCCAGTTTAAAGTTGTTTCACTTCGTGTTAACTTTGAAACAAAAGGAGATAGGAAGTTTGAACAAAAGCCAACTCAAAGTATATACAAAGTGTCAAGTCCAGAGATATAATTACTTTAGATGATGTACTAGATGGCGCTGTACGCTCTATGAATTGCAAAATTTTCAATAGCAGGGTGGTGTAGGTGACTTATTATTTGAAAATAAATTCAAATTTACAATCAATGACGTTATCAGTTTTCAGTTTCTAACATTTGTTTATAAATTTGCAGCAATATAAGACAGCTGACTTTAGACGAGCACTGCATGTTTAACAACTGGGAACGAATCACATTTGTAAATCTTTACCGTCAACACAATTGTACAGCTGATGATGAACGTGTCGTACAAGTGTGTCAACTGCTATGAGATTAATTAAAATCAATTACGTGTCCAAAGTGAAGCGAACAATAATTTACGACTGGTAATTTCGTCACATAACACACCGAACGCACGTATTGAATTTTATTAAACTTTGTACAATTTTGTGTTAATAATTCGCCTTTTATAATAATAGAATTTGTTTCTCATTGAACAGCGCCAACAATACGAAATTATAATCATCAACAAACCAAACGGTGCTTACTGATTGTAATGCTTTAAATTCCACGTTGCTTGTGGGAATAAATTTTATTTACAATACAATTTAATTTAAAATTAAAGAAAAATACTAAGAATTCTTAACACGGAAATTTGAATTGTTTGCATGTAAGAGTGATTTCTTAGTTTACCTGTCAAAGCAGGTGTTCAAGGTAGGACCGTTGTTATCCATATTTTATTCAATTGTATGTATGAAATGATTTGCTTTAAATAATTTGCATGCGTTTGTCAAATGAATATTCTGGATCACATCAATTCCGTTTAAAGGTCACATTTACACCCAACTCACGTCCTAAGAGTCATAAAACTATAAAACATTTTTATGCTGCTCATTCTTAACCAAGAACGTATCATCGTATTCTGAAACAATTGTCAGTCACTCTGTATTTTGAATTTTCCAATACAGCCAATTTCAATGAAGATGCACTAAACTCGGTATGACAGTAGATATCGTGAAAAGAAATGAAGTTTTTTATAATTTTTTTAATCGAATAAATTTTGAGAAAAACGAAAGGAGAGGAGAATCGTATATTTTTAAAACGTACAACAGATGAAGACGAACAGAATTCTTAACCTGCCTTAACCATCGTTCAAAGAATCGGTTTATTGTTTTATTGCCTCATATAATGTCGCGCCTCAGATGATATTATGAAATACATTTAGTCCGTTCTTATTAACGTTGTAGTAAGGAGCGAAGCATAATTTCTGTTAATTTGGTATGGTTTATACTTTTCATTTTTAAGTTTATTAGTATATATAAGTGTGTTAGTGTATGTGTTGGTGTGTTTGCGATGAGCGATTTGACGTTTCGAGAATACGCAGATATGCATTTGTTATACGGGGAATGTCGGGGAAATACGCGATTGGCAGCACGTCTGTACGCGGAACGGTGAACGACATCCGCATTATCATACGTTTATCAGGGTAGCTCAGCGATTACGCAACGCAGGCTCCCTTTTACCTGAACAAGAAGTCAAGGACGCGGTGCGGCCACCTCACATTGCAAACGTAAAAGAAGAGCTTCTCAATATGATTGAGAATGACCCCAACATAAGCACACAAGAGGCTGCTCGACGTACAGGACTTGCAAATGCAACAGTGTGGCGCATATGGAGAGAGCAGCAGCTTTATCCGTACCACTTCCAACGTGTTCATGCTTTGGAGCCGCTAGATTATGGTGCTAGACTGCAATTTTGTAACTGGCTGCAGGAAGCCCACATTAATGATAACAATTTCATGCGTCGAATTCTTTTCACGGATGAGGCACTTTTGGGGTAGTGAATTTTCATAATTACTACTACTGGGCCACTGAAAACCCGCATGTAACCAGGAGACAATTTTCAACGCCGTTTTACAATTAAAGTGTGGACAGGAGTAATTGGTAACCATTTAATAGGACCATTCATTTTACCTGATCGTATGAATGGCGATGCATTCCTCGCATTTTTGCAAAACGATTTGCCAACATTGCTGGGAGATGTACCGCTCGCCACTAGAAGGGACATGTGGTTCGTGCACGATGGGACACCACCACATTTTAATGCTATCATTCGAGGATACCTAGATGAGCTTTTCCCTCAGCGGTGGATTGGCCATGGTGGTCCTGTAGCATGGCCACTGCGCTCTCCTGACATGAATCCTCTTGTATGGGGCTATATGAAGGAACTCGTTTATAATCAGCCCATGGACTGCACAAGAACTTCGAGGCCGAATTATTGAAGCTGCTGAGCATATCAAGGAACGCAATGTGTGGAATCATGTGTGGCATGCGTTGGAACGGCGGGTGGCTTTGTGTATTCAACTAGAAGGAGACATATTTGAACACATGTTGTAAGGTAATTGCCGTTTTCGTAATTCGCTCGCTTTCGAATTATTTTCTACCTCATGTGACCAAGTTCAGTCTGATAGTTAGGCAAATAATTTGACAGACCGGCGGAAGCACTAATTCTAGTTACTAATTGTCTTACAGTGAAAGTCTCTAACTTGGAATAAATTGTACTAATTGACAATACCCTAAACGGAACTTAAACTCTTCTTGAACACTTCTAATTACTTCGGCGGAAATTAGCGTACACACCTGTCTTATTCGTTCTTTCAACACCTCAATATTTTCTGATTTGGTCTTAAAAACTTTGCTTTTCAAGGACCCCCATTAGAAATAGTCAAGCGGTGTTAAATCCGGAGACCTGGGTGGCCATTCAAAGGGTCCTCTTCTACCAATCCATCTGCCTGGAAATACATCATCCAGATACTCACGGACAGATCTTGCAAAATGAGGAGAAGCACCGTCTTGTTGAAACCAGATGTTTCTATTTGGGACATCAGCTTCAACCGGATCAGGAAACAGAGTAGCCAAATTCTGAACCAGTTCTTCCTGTAAAAAGTCTAAATATCTCGCTCCATTGAGATTTTCCTGGAAGAAAATTTTTCCTATTACTCGATCACCAACAATCCCTGCCCAAACATTGACTTTTCTGGAAATCGAGTGTGGCCTTCCCTTATCCAGTGTGGGTTGTTGTCTGCCCAATAACGACAATTTTGACGATTTACCTGACCATTTAACATAAACGTTGATTCATCAGAAAACAGGACGTTTTCTATGTTTAGAAAATTTCTGTTTAGTAGATCCATCATTTGTTCGCAAAACTGGAGTCTTCTATCCGGATCATCTTCGGTGAGTTCCTGGAGAAGAGCCATTTTATAAGGATGCAATTTTTGCGCTTTAAAAATTCTTACCACTGGCTAATTTCGACTTCCCTAGCTATCTGTCTAGTGGAGACATGACAATTTTCTTGAACAGAGAGAAGTACATTAAGTTTGACCTCCTCATTGAGCGCACTCTGATGGCGATTATTGGTTTTTCTTAAATGTCCGTTTTTCCGAAACTGTTTTTCAATCTTGCTTACGGTATTTTGCGATATGGTTGGTAAATCAGGATATTTCTCTCTGAATAAGTGAATAACTTCATTTTGTGTTCTTGTCCTGTTGCCATAGCCAATCATCATTAAAATTTAAATCTTATGGGTTTCAGTTAAGTAAGGCATTTTGGCCGATTTTTCAACAAACGGTTTTTATCACAAGACGACAAACTAATAGTCTCCTCACTCAACACGAGTCGAATATTTTTATAACATTGTGATAAGACGTCAACCCAGTTTGACAAAAAATTAGTTAATGTATGTCAAATATCTTTCAAATGACAAGGAATAAAAATTTGAAATTTGGTAAGCACGTATAACTTGATATTACACTTTAAGAATAGTCATAGAAAAATAGGATTGCAATTTAAAAAAATAGTCGATGACGTCATATCTCAAATTTGGGACATGAAAAAGAGCGCAATTTAAAATACTAATCGACGTGTCCGAGGATATTTTCGAAAAAAACTGTCTTTGCTTTACCGAATTTATTCCAAGTTAGAGACTCACACTGTATGATGTACACGTTGAATACAGGAATAAATAAAAACCCGTTACAAGCGTTAATTACCGTACATTATTAAGACTCGGCAAATTTGATGTAATTACGGTTTGCATAAATGTCAGTGTGACGAAAACGCACGCTAATAAATGCACATTCTTTCAAAGTTTTCACCTTTAATACGTCTTGCGGTCAAGGGCAGAATTAAAAGCCTCTCATAAATTCTTTCGTTTACGATAGATTTATTGCCTTCTTGCAGCCGTGTGCCATTCATAAATACATTTAAATCGCTCGTTTTGTTTCACGGACACAGTATTTCTAAAAACATCGACTCCAATTAATGCAAATTTCAAATTGCTCCGATTGTAAAATTGTATTAAAATATTTTGTTCCAAATGTCAGAAACGTTACCTCGAAGTTCGATGCATCATCACTGAAACTGTATATTGTTTGTTTATCTTACAGAATAAAATTAGCATGAGACAATTGTACAAAAGCTATTTCTATCATATTGAAATCTTCGTGTCTAGTTTCGTATAAAGTTCACGGATAACTCACGCACCGTGCAATAAGTACAGCTTTTTATTACTTTTGCACTTACCGCGACTGCTGTTTTATATTCCGGTATTTTATACAAATATTACCGGCAGCTATCTTAGGAGATTAGCTCCACTCGCGTTTCCAAACAATATTTTACGCGAAGCAAACCTTCCAGGCATGAGATTGCTCTGCGAGATTTTCCTCCAAAAGGATTCCGAGTCCGTGAAATATTTCTGCAACGTAAGACGCCAGTTTATTTCTTTCGCTTGACAAAGGTAAGACACTAATTTTTTACACTGGGTTTTGTTAATTAATTTTATCTTGAAACATACACTGCTCGAAACAAATCCTTAGATTACGTGGACACAGCAGAGACAAATACTACATTAAACGCAGCAGCATAAGATTTTAAATCTAAGCACCTAATACATAAATCAATAAAGTTAAAAATTATACAGGGTTTTCATTTATTTCTGTATCGCATAATATTATGATAAATTGAAAAGTTACTTGATGGGTTTTTCAATTGAACACCTGAAACTAGTGGATAAATAATATTTTGCGAGTGCATTTATTATTAAATGCTTTCATGTGAAAATGTAATTTCCAAGCGAGCTTGTCTTTCCATTATCAACGAAAAGTTTACGCCTTAATTGGATTTAATTAATAACGAAATTAATTTCCTGATGGCAGTTAAAACGTCATGGATTGTACTAAAATCGTTTTAAATAACTTCGGCGACTTCCTGATGAATGTGGAAAGTTTTAATAGGAAAAATGAGCTCGTCTTTTTAACTACTACGCAAACCAATCTAAGCTGAACTATACCTATACTACTATTAACTAAATATTTATGAAGTAGTTAATTTAAAAGTGATTAATTCGTTTATAATGTAACGCAAGGTAAAAATAATTTACTTTCACCGTTATTAATAAATTAGGATAGGCTTAACGTTGATGCCTTTTCGACTTTTAAAATGAACTTAGGAAGTTTCGAGCACCTAAAGAAATTGATTCTGAAGCGCCTGAAAAGCACCGCAGGATTGTATTGGTGAGAAAAGTTTCTTAAGAACACGCCGCCGTTAATTGAATTTTGTTTTATAAATTAACGTCGCCTGAATTAATAATGAGCAAGTCCGAAACTTGAAATGAGTCATCTGAAAATTCCTTAACAAACACATCCCCGACTCGGGCCAAAAATATCGATCTCCTTATGCAAAACGAAATTCCTTGTTTTATATACGCGGTTTCCAAGAGATATTTCTCTCGAGAGAAATAATAATAAAACACATAAAAATTTCATCGGAGCACATAACACTCCAAAAGAGAAACTTCCGCATATAAAAGTCTATAAATTTTAAATAAGTTCGAATACAAATTCGTGGTAACTTTTTGGCGCAGAGTTTCTTAACTAATTATAAAATATATTTATTTTTCCGCAGGTTACACACAGTTAAATACAATTATATTAAGAGATTTTTAATTATAAATACTACTTTATGTGAGTTTTAAATTGTATTTTTTATCCTCTGCTGCAGAAAACTTTTTCAAGCTAAACACAATAAAAGAATTCATTTCGAATCCGCTCCATCTTAGTTAATAATAGTTTCTTAAGTACACCTAAATATAAAGTGCCTTTATTTTTATTAATTTCCAAGTTAATTGTTATGCTTTAAATAAATTAAGTAGTGGAACTTGAGAGTGCTTTGCAGATGCAATTCCTATAGAGCACTAAAACATTTGTGCTTGCACAATTGCAACGTAAAATCTAAAGTGTTCTTAATTGCATTTAGCGACGTCACAGTTTCGTTCCTGCAGCAACAAGGCGTAAATCCAAGCTCGCCATAAAAGGGTTTTACTGTAATGTCCGGGGAGTCGAACTGAAGGGAAAACATTCACTGTTAATTCAACAAATGGAACGGCGCTAATGTCGGGATGTATCCCCATCTAATTAGTATTTATACACTCTCCCAATAGTTTAGAGAAATCGAGCCGATTCTTAATGAATGAATTACTACACTCTAGGCAAATGTTAGCTGCTACCAGATTTATTTTACTGCAACTGCCCACACTTAATCATCTCGAAAGGGTTAGAATAGGGGTTGGAATATATTACAAACTTCTCTGGTGGTCGAATTTCAATAGTAATAAATTCGTGTTCAGTTTTTTTCTAGTAGGTACGTTGTTTGGGTTCGAATTTACTTCGCGAAGATAATCGTAACAAGTTTATCAGAAACAAAGGCGTCATAATGGTAATGAATGGCCGAATTCCGCGCTACGATCGGACGAATAAATTACAAGTCAAAGCACAAATGGACCCGGCCAAGTAAATGAGTGTTCGAGTAACACGCGAGCTGCCCCTTTATTATTTCGAATTTCTTTCCACATTAAGACGCACGTAATAACATGTGATTTACGGTTAAACACGTGCATTAAAACTTCATAACATTTTAATCTGTTTAATTCATATCGACATGGAAAATTCTGGTTTTTTGGCAAATACAGTGCAACCTCGACTATACAAAGTTATTTAATTTTAGAAAAGACGTCCAGCTACTCGAAGCACTTATCCAGTTGAACGAAATAAATACATCATCAAAGTATTTTATAGTTTGATGATTGTGACGGCCCGGCGTCGTGCGTGAACTTGACCTTTAAACCTGTTCAGCTGAAATACGAATTCAAAAATTTTTACTTAACAAATGCTTGCAAGTCACCTAAATAAATTATTGCGTACAAATTGTAATAATTGTGAACACTTACTTTGATTATTATTGTTCGTTTCGATATAAGTATTTCACTTTTGTACACCATCAACCATCAATTATTTTTCCTTCGATTATTAATCGTTTTCCTTTACGAATCAATTGTTTTTCTTTACCAACAAGCGTCAATTATTTTTCTTATTAATCGTTTTACCTTACGAATAACCATCAATTGTCAATGGGTTTTCTTCACCAACGACTGTCAATTTTTTTTTTCATGAATAGATACACAAATAAATCACTACAACACGATAACTATACAAATCTATTGTTAAAAATTCATAATCTTTTTCTTTAATTTAAATTTTAATTGCGCTGTTCAATGAGAAACAAATTATATTATTTTAAAAGGCGAATTATTAACACAAATTTGCACGAATTCTAACAAAATTCAACTTACGGGCGTTAGATGTGTTATTTTTTAAAGCGACGGAGCTACCTGTCGTAAATTATTGTTCTTTTCGATGTTTTTCACTTTTATACACAGGGCCGTAGCTAGGGTGGCGCCAAGGAAGGCTAAACCTGCTCTGACCTGAGATGAAATTATAATTTTTCTTTATCGTTGTTTTTCTTCCTTCAAAACTTAACTTTATTCACGAGCGATTGTTAATTGTTTTTCTTCACCGGCAACTCTCAATTGTTTCCTTCACCAACAAACATAAATTATTTTTCTTCGATTATTAAGCGTTTTCCTTTACGAATCAATTGTTTTTCTTCACCAACAAGCGTCAATTATTTTTCTTCGATTATTAATTGTTTTCCTTTACGAACGACTATGAATTATCAATGGTTTTTCTTCAGCAATGACTGTCAATTATTTTTTTTCATGAGCAGGTACACAAATAAATCACTACAACACGATAACCATTCAAATCCCTGTTAAGAATTCCTAGTATTTTTCTTTAATTTAAATATTAATTGCGCCGTTCAATAAGAAACAAAATCTATTATTTCATAAGGCGAACTATTAACGCAAATTTGCACCAAGTCTAACAAAATTCAACTTACGGGCGTTCGGGTGTTATTTTTTAAAGCGACGGTGTTACCTGTCGTAAATTATTGTTCGTTTCGATGTATTTCACTATTGTACACAGGGCCATAGCTAGGGTGGCGCCAAGAAAGTCTAAGCCTGCTCTGACCTGAGATGACATTATAATTTTTCTTTATTGTTGTTTTTCTTCCCTCAAAACTTTATTCGCGAGAGATTGTTAATTGTTTTTCTTCAGCGACAAATCTTAATTGTTTTCCTTCACCAACAACCATCAATTATTTTTCTTCGATTACTAATCGTTTTCCTTTACGAATCAATTGTTTTTCTTTACCAACAAGCGTCAATTATTTTTCTTCACTTATTAATTGTTTTCCTTTGCGAATGACTATCAATTATCAATGGTTTTTCTTCACTAACGACTGTCAATTATTTCTTTTTTCATGAACAGGTACGCAAATAAATCACTACAACACGATAACCATTCAAATCTCCCTGATAAAAATTCTTAGCCTTTTTCGTTAAACAAATTGTTTTATTTTAAAAGGCGAATTATCAACACAAGTTTGCACAAAATCTAACAAAATTCAACCTACGTGCGTTCGATGTGTTATTTTTTTTAAGCATCATAATTATCTGTAGTAAATTATTGTTCGTTTCGATGTAAGTATTTCACTTGTGTACGCGGGGCCGTAGCTAGGGGGACGCCAAGGAAGGCTAAACCTGCTCTGACCTGAGAAGAAATTATAATTTTTCTTTATTGCGATTGTTAATTGTTTTCCTTCACTGACAACTCTCAATTATTTTCCTTCACCAACAACCATAAATTATTTTTCTTCGATTATTAATCGGTTTCCTTTACGAATCAATTGGTTTTTTTTTCACTAACGAATGTCAATTTTTTTTTTTTTTTCATGAACGATTATTAATAATTGTTTCTTTACGAACAACTATCAATTATTTTTCTTCACGAACAATTGTCAGTTGATTTTCTTTTCTAACGCCTGTCAATTATTCCTCTTCGTGAATTATTAATTGTTTTTGTTTACGAACGACCAGAAATTGTTTTTCTTCACGAACAATTTCTTTTATCAATTTTTTACTTTTTTCCTTCAGTTTTATTTCACGACCCTCTGTCGATCTGTAGACTCTTTTCACGGGCGATTCTCAATTCTTTCAGTTCTTTTCATAAACAATTGCCAATTGTAAGTTGTTCTTTCATTATTGCGTGTTCTTCTTCAATATTATGTCACGACTGTGTTTTGTTTTACTTGTTTATTTAATGAGCGATTATTAATTGTTTTCTTCATAAATGATTTTCAATTAATTTTCTTGGTGAGAGTGATTGTCAATTGTTTCTCTTCCTTGTAAGTTGTTCCTTGTTAATTTTTTTCTTCAGTTTTATTTCGCAATTTTCTTTTATTCTATTTTTATGAACGATTTTTAATTTTTTTTTTTCGCGAATGATTGTCAATTGTTCTCCTTCATCAATAATTTTCAATTAATTTTCTACATGAGTGATTGAATGTCGATTGTTTTCTTCATTGTAAGTTGTCTCTTCGTCAGCTTTTTACTGTTTTACTTCAATATTATTTTACAACTCTCTTTTTTTCTGTATGTTATTTTTTTTGTGAACGGTTTTCAAATGCTTCCTTTCACGAATAACTGACAATCAAGTTTATTCTTATGCTAATCACCCTCATTGCAAAAATATGTTCAGGTCTTTTTCACGCAGAATTGTTCAAAGTCGTTCTGACTTGGATTACTCCATGAATAGCGTAGCAAAAATATTTTCAGGTCACTCCTACATTGAATCGTTCCATCCTTACGCTGAATCCTAGCATAACAGAGAAAGAATATTTTCAAGTTGTGTTGAGTCATTCCATGGATCATCCTCTCTGTGACAAAGTAGAATTTTTTCAAGTCATTCCTATGCTGAATCGTTCTATCGAGGTCACTTTTATACTGAATCGTTCCATCAAGGTCATTTCTTATGCTGAATCAATACATACATACTGGATCTTTCCGCCAAGGTCATTTTTATACTTAATCGTTCCACGAACATCATTTTTATGCTGAATCGTTCTATGAAAGCCGTTTCTATGTTGAATAATTCTATGAACTCCCTTTATAACATAGGAAATATATTTTCAGGGTCATTCTTATAGTGAATCGTTCCACTAAGGTCATTGAATCTGAGTCGTTCTGAAAAGGTCATTCTTTTTCTGAATCATTCCATATATAACAGAGGAAACATATTTTCACAAAAAATAGGGTAGATTACTGTTTATGAATGAAAATGTATAGAGCCTCCCCTAAATTACGTTAAGCCTCCCCTGGGTATTTAATCTGGCTCTGTTTGTAAATCTTTGAAAATGTGAATGATTTTAAGTAATCTCATAGCAGTTAATACACTTGTAACGACGCATTCATTATCAAGTCTGTTATTAGTTCGCGGTCAAGTTTTACGACAGAACGTCTCTGATTCTCTGCGTAACACCATAAACGTTTATTGTACGCTTTTAAAGCTGTGAAGATCTAGTTCCTGTCTTAAACATGGGTATTTTGGATAAATTTTTAATTAATTAAATACTATTGCATATAATTTTTTAAATCATTCCCATTTTCTGGGATATCTCTTTTCTCGTCAGTATTTTATTCACCCTGTATTATTCTCTGCGCTCATGTTAAAAACAAAAATAGGAAATGATAGTCAAAATTGCCGCAGTACTTAATTTATTATCACCAACGAATGAGAAAATTAAAGAATGAATTATTTTGGAGATAAATTTAAATTTAAAAATGAAATTGCGTCTGGCGCCATCTAGAGTCTATCAGCAATTTTAATCAGGGTTACCAACTTATTTATTGTTATGTTTTAATTTATTTATATATTTATTTATAACAATTTTCTAATTATTAGACGACATAATTGTACCTAAAAACAATTCATTACTCTTAATAATTATTGCAAAAGAAATTTTCATATAGAAATTGACCTTATAAAAGAATGACGTATATTACCAAATCAAGGTTATGTCCTATGTTATAAGAGTTTATTATGAATTATAAATTTCAAATACAGAATTCAGTGCAAATGGCAATTTATAATAAAACTAAGCACGTTAAGATTAAAGAATCAAAATTTCTGTAAGTAAACACGCAATTATAACCTTTTACTAATAACTTAAAATAATTGCAAAATGCAATAACAGAATTTTACTTTTTATGATGTGTTTCAGAGTCAGAAATCAACTCAAATATGACGGCAGGTGATTGAAATAAGGGGAATTTTAATTTACAGAAAAATGTACAAAGAAAGCAAGACGATTTTCGAACTGAAACTTAATTAGAAATTCAAGCTCTTTAATAATTTATGTTATCAATTCAAGGAAGCAGAACGCTTTTTGCAAATATTTGATAAACTCAGAAGTTATCTGCAAGGAAAATGTAAGTCAAAATTATTTTAATTATAAAAATAATATAGGGCGTTAGATTACAAATCTAGTTTAAATCAACGTGAATATTATTACATTATTTTTTTTAATATAATTCATACTAGCTACATTACATTACAAAACTATAAATATTTTATTTCAATTAATAAGAAAATACAGAAAACTTTTTCGCCTTCTTCTTTATCTTTGTAATAGTCGAAATTTTTACTGCGTGGCTTTTTGTAAAGCACACAATGACTTTTTACATTACGAACAATCTATAAAGACATGAAAACAGCTCAGATGCGTTGAGTAAATTTTTTATAGTTGCATGTACTGCATTATTCCCGCCAAATTGTTTTATAACCTCACTTCTTCAGAGTTTACTGGTCAAGCATTGAGTGGGCACGCTATTAAAGCTACAATAATGTACATAAAAGTGCGAAAATTGGGTGAGAAAACCGAGAACGATCTGCTCATCAACATCTCTAAGAAGGCCAAGATTGAAGAACTACGCCAAGTCATCCTTACAGAACTAGGTGTGGATGCAGAAAAGCAATGTTTGCTCTACAAAGGTAAACAGTTAATAGACGACCACTGCCTTATGGAATACGATGTACAGTTGAATGATGTTATTCAATTAATGATCAAAACCCAAGTCCAAGTAAGTAACAACGAAAAACAATCAAGCTTACGCCTTACAAATAAGAAGGAAGAAATAAATGCCGAAAGCCAGCATTACCTGGTAGGTGATTTGTTAGATATGAGAGATATACATGGAGCTTGGTTTGAGGGCAAAGTTCTTAATATCATTAAGATACAAACATCCGAAGTAGAAGAATCTGAATTAATATTTAAAGTGATTCATCAGAATGAAACAGAAAGGGCGCCGTTTGATTTGAAGTTTATTGACATAAGGCCACGTTCCTACTACAAATATGACTTATCAGACTTGTCAAATGACATGTTAGTTTTAGTTAATTATAACATAGACGAGCCCAAATCTAGGGGATACTGGTATGATTTTAAAATAACCGAAGTTAAAGATAAGTCTGTGACAGGTACTATACTCTTCGGAACCGAAAAGACTCCAATTGATAATTGTTCCGTTGCGTTCGTGAATGAAATATACCGCATAGAACCCCCAGCTCTTTTAACTGACAGAAACTATGATGAAGCTAAATTGAAGCAGTTACCAATGCGAAAGGTACCATACAATTGCCTCAAATGCAAAGATGTGGCAACTCGCAAGTGCAGAGAGTGTGGTTGTCGAATTTGTAGTGGCAAAGAGAACTGGGACAAGATTTTGTTATGTGACGAGTGTGATTTTGGTTATCACACATACTGCCTAGACCCCCCACTAGAGCAAGTCCCCACCGAAGACGACTGGTATTGTTCCGATTGTAAAACAGATGAGAACGAAATCGTTAAAGCTGGCGATAAATTGAAATTCAGCAAAAAGAAAGCGAAAATGCCGAGTGCTAATGATCAATCAAATTCTCGAGATTGGGGACGTGGAATGGCATGTATAGGCAGAACTAAAGAATGCACCATAGTGTCGAAAGACCACATCGGACCCGTACCGGGTGTAGAAGTTGGAACCTGTTGGAAATTTAGATTTCAAGTCTCCGAAGCCGGTATACACAGACCAATGGTTGCTGGAATACACGGTCGGGAATCCAACTACGCTTACAGCATTGTCCTCTCGGGGGGCTATGAAGACGATATCGATAACGGAGATGAGTTTTATTACACAGGATCGGGAGGTCGTGATCTTTCCGGAAATAAACGAGTGAGTGAACAAAGTTGTGATCAAGTGCTAACCAGAATGAATAAAGCTTTAGCCATGAACTGTAATGCAAAATTCGACAGTAAAAACGGGGCCGAAGCAGAAGCTTGGAAAGGAGGGAAACCAGTTCGTGTCGTGCGTAATTACAAACTAGCGAAGCATTCCAAATACGCACCTAAAGATGGCAATCGTTACGATGGTATTTACAAAGTTGTTAAATATTACCCCGAAAAAGGTAAATCTGGATTTATTGTATGGAGGTACTTATTAAGAAGAGATGACCCACACCCAGCTCCATGGGATAAAGGTGGGAAAGAATTGGATATAATCTACCCCCCTGGATATTTAGAAGCACAAGCGAGTAAGGAAAAAGTGAAAAACGCAAAGTCTCCAGATAACAAACGAGGATCCAAAAGAATTTTGAGTGATAAATCAAATGAACTTCATCCATTTTTCAAGAAACTAAAATCTGAAGAATTTAAACTAGAGGACGCGATTCAAAACAAAATTAACGATGACGAAGAAAACCAGAAATTATGGGATGAATGCAAGCCTTATTTAACGGAAGGCAAATCGAAATTTTTAAACAAAGTCGAGGAGCTTTTCATGTGCATTTGTTGTCAGGAAGTTGTACACTTACCGATTACAACAGAATGCAAGCATAATATTTGCAAAAGTTGTTTAAAACGATCCTTCTCGTCTGAAATTTACTCTTGTCCGTGTTGCAGATTTGCTCTGGGTAAAGATTTTAAGTTTACTGTCAATGAGAATCTTGCTTGGATTTTAAAGAAGTTGTTTCCTGGGTACGAAGCTGCCCGATAATGTATCTATTACATAAAACTGTATTTATTTACTTTTTTAAATTAATTAGCATTTACAAACAAGGTATTAAACTAGTATATTTCGTTTTCTATATAATTTGTAATAAATAGAATTGTTTAATTAATTATAGGTATAATAATTTCGGTTTAATTCTTCTTTTTTTCCTTGATTATAAATTACTAATTCCAAATACATAAATTATATTCTACACAAAACTGCTCTGAAAAATAATTTTTATATTTCGTGAATGTTGATGTATTTGTGAGGCATATGCATTGCCTAGAAATATTTAGATTTGTAGTTGTTAAATTTGTTATTGTTAGTTTAATGTTTTATTATTTTGTAATTTTAATTAGTATTTTAATTGTTTAGTAAGACTTTCAGTGATTGACTTTGATCTGTTCAATGTTTTGTATGATGAAACATATATCTAATAAATGTCATAATTTTTTTTTATTTCAATTTTATTTGCAAAATTAGAAAGTAAAAGGTTTTTGTTTTTCAAATGTAAATTTGATTTTATATACTGATGGTTAGTGTTTTGGGGAATCAACAACTAAATGTATTAAAATATGAAATTTCTATTTATTAAATATATACACTTATGTATTAAATTAAATCATAAAAATATGCATATACATAGAGTTAACTTGGATCACATATTTTACAAAATATTTTTATTTCATACAGAACATGCTTTAAACATTCTCTTCTTGCGGATTTGAAAAATACTTTTCCGTTGAAAATATTTCCATTTCTTCATTACTAACACTGGTGTTCATTTCTGAATTTCGTTTCTATAACAAAAAATGTAATCAATTTAATCTTTTTGCAAAACATATTGAGCTGCACTTAAACTTATGCAATGCAAAGTAATTTCACTAATATGACAAGAAGAGAATTAATTAGTACAGTCTCTGCTGCATATACAAAATGTGAAGCAAACTTACGAAAAAAGGTGATAAGAGATTTTTCAATCGAGCTGTATTGTCAACCACTCCGAGGTGTTTCTCGGCAGCTTCTACTTTAATTTCCAACACGTTTACGTTATTTTTTACATGTTCGACCACTGTTTCTAACGCATCTATTCTCCTACAGAGTTCTTTGAATTCCTTACGATGGTCAATCGTTTGCGATAAGGCACCGGTGATGCCGATAGAATTGCACCTCTCTTGTTGAACCATGGCCACCATTGCTTCGAATTCTTCCAACCGGGTCAGCATCTCATCTATTGATTGACTTACTGGTTTCAACTGAAACAACTTCAAATTACTGGCAAGCTAAGTAGCACGGATCTTTGGCATTGTAACAGTGCTGTTATTGACAATTTTATCAAATTAGGAAGAGTATGTACCACAAAACGATTCGGTGGTCAGCACCCTTACATTAATGTACCAAAGTTACCGACAATTTTAAAAGTAAACGTTCAAATACCTTCTCTTCTAAATTTATGTTAAAATAATGGCCATAATCTTGAGCTGTTTGGTTTAGCATTTTTCATAAATTACAATTTCTAATCTACTTTTTTCTTAGAACGTATTCACAGAAATGACAGACGTCAAAACTTCGAGTTATTTTGACAACCGTAATGCCAATCACAAAGCAGTTAGGCTTTCACAGCGGTGTTGCCAAATGTGATGATTAATCACCAAGGTAGCGTTCATAAACTACAGGGAGATCGAAATTGATTGTCCTGATTCTACACTGCTTTCGACGAACTTGATATCGATATTTACATCTAATTATTAAAATGAAGTTGGCAACATAGGGAAATCTGGGAAAGTGACTAGATATCCCAAAATTTTGTTGACAGTTCATTGCCGTACATTCATGAAAAACGGTTTATTTCATTGTTATTGCAATCCAATTAAACAATAGTTATGTTGTTTATTAATTAGGTTAGGTTTGGATGTAAGTTTCATGAATGTTCTATGCATGTCACTGCTTTTCATTCTAACCTTCATGTGATAGATGTAATTATTGATATCAAGCTCGCGGAAAGTAGTGTAGGATCAAGACAATCAATTTCGATCTCGATCTCTGAGAGCATGTAATTGCATCTTTCTCACTCACGATTTTTAATATATTTTGTGCCTCGCTCAGCTGTGTTAAGACGCCTTGTGTTAGTTTACGAACGCAACCCAGATCTATTTACTTGATAGCTGCAAGTCAAATTGACAGTTTGTTGGTATCACTGCACACTTGTAACATTTCCTGTTTCATTTAACAGTATTTTTAAATTTATTTTTAATAATTAATACATTTTTGACAGGCGCTGTTTGTTTCTTTTTCAAATTTTGATACTGACAGTGTAAACGGAGTATAGTGATTTTTGTTGTTGAAATATTAACTGGTGATTATTAAAAAAAAATCGAAATTTTCTCTACTTTTTCGCAAAATTTCGTGTAATCATTCATTTTTTAAATTTATTAATGTATTAAATTGTACTTTAAAATCAATTGTCTTTTGTTTTTATTTTTCTTTGTTTGCTTTTTATTATTTTGATCTTTTTGTTTCGTCACCATTCTTTTCAAATTGTTTAAATTTATGAATCTATTAAATATTTTATAAAATCGTTGTCTTTTGTTTGTATTTATTTTTTATTTTATTATTTTTCAATTTTTATTATTTTATTTCTTTTGTTTTGTCACTATTCTTTATTTTTTTTTAATTTATTAATTTATTAAATTGTATAATCCTTCATTCAGTTTGGTACCATTATTTAATATAAATGAAAAGCGACACCTTTTCATGTTATAAAAAAAAAAAATATTGTGCCAAGATCCCGATTTTATTTATACTATTAAATTGTGTTGTAAAGCCGATTGTCTTTTGTTTTATATTTTTTTTTACTTTGATTATTTTTGAATTTTCATTGTTTTGTCACCGTTCTTTTCAAATTGCTTTTTTTTATTAATCTCTTAAATTGTGTTCTAAAATCGATTGTCTTTTATTTTCATTATTTTTTTTATTCGATTATTTTTCAGTTATTATTATTCTGTTTTCTTTGTTTTGTCACCATTATTTTCAAATTGTTTCATTTATTATTTTATTCTCCAATTTTTATTATTTATTTTCTTTGTTTCACCACCATTATTTTCAAATTGTTTTTTTTTTCTCTTAATTTATTAATCTATTAAATTGTGTTGTAAAATCGATTGTCTTTTGTTTTTATTATTTTCTTTTATTTGATTATTTTTCAATTTTTATTTATTATTAATCTAATGCATTGTGCCGTGAAATCAACCGCCTATTTTAGCTTCGTTTTTTTTACATTTTTCATTTATTCCTGAATTTGGTTACAAATTTTAGGGATTTTCTATGTTGGAAAGGGATATTTTAGTAACTCTTGAGAAATTTCTGGTTTTCGCACGTTGGTAACACTTTGTGGTCAGAATAACGTTTTTTAATTCAAAAAGTCCCTTCTTTCACCAATAAACTAGCAATAAACCCGTTTATTTTATATCCAATGAAGTCCCTTTATTTTTTTGATAAAAGTTGCAGAGGTTTTAGAAGAATCTAGGAATATTTCACGCTTTTTTTTGTACAGTAGGTATCGCTAGGTAAATAAATTTAGCGCATTTTTTTTTTGATCATTGCCATTCAAAAATAAATCTAGCTACCGATAAACATTTAAAATAAGAAATGAGATTAAAAACTACAAAAGTCACTTTTCATATGTTCTTTATAAAATAACACTTATTTAATTTATATTCCACAGATGTCGTTAATCAAAATTAAACAGAAAAAAATCGAAAAGAATTGAACCTTATTTGCTCATTGCGTAATTGTTATTTGTTATCATGAAAAGCTTATCGTGATTCCACTACTCCCACCGACCGTAATTTACAGTTAACAACAAAGACTGCCTATTTATGTGCAGTATTCTTTGGTAATTCATGTAAATGAGTGGATGAATTGAAAAAAAAATAGTGCTAAATAAAACATGTTTTTTACAATCATCGGAATCGGCGTATTTATATATGGACTAATTTATACAATTGCAACATGTTTCGTAGATTGTGATTTGGAGTTGGCATTCTACGAAAAATTTGGAAAATCTATTGGTAAGAGAATTTATTTTTACTAATTTTAAAATTTAACATTCGAATGCGTTCAGGTCGCTTAAAGGGCAAGGTCGTTTTCATAACTGGGGCTTCCAGTGGTATTGGAGAACATACCGCAATTGCCTTGGCCAAACATGGGGTGAAATTGGTTCTAGCAGCTCGTAGAATCGATGAGCTGGAAAGAGTTAAAAGGACATGCATAAGTATAAAAAAATTCACTTAATCTCTTAGAGGTTATGACCTCATTGATTATATGCACGCAGGTGTTTCGAATGGCATGTTGAATGATAATGACGTGCTTGTTATATCAATGGATATATTGCACTTTGATACACACAAAACACATTTTGACCACGCTGTCAGACATTTCGGGAGTGTGGACATTTTGTTTAACAATGCAGGACGTTCGCAGAGAGCTGCTTGGGAAGACATAGATCTTGATGTCGATAGGGAAATGTTTGAATTAAATGTCTTCAGTGTGATACACTTGACACGCATTGCTGTTAATTATTTTAAATCCCGAGGATTCGGACATGTAGCTGTGACTTCCAGTTTGGCTGGTTTTATAGGAGTGCCATTTTCAGGGAGTTACGATGGTTCAAAGCATGCCATCCACGTAAGCAATTTTGTATACAGATTAATTAACCTAATTTGTAACTTTCTTGAATTATCTTTGCACAATACAACAGTTTTCATATTAGGAATAAATTACAGCATATTCAATGATTTTACTTAGAAGCTGGTCACTCATTTTCTAGAAAAAAATATTTTATGTTAATATTTATTACATTTTATTTTACTGAAAGGTTAATTTATGGGCACAGATAATGAAGCAATCAGTTAAATATAGTACTAGCATAATTGTTATGTCTACATTAACGTGACTCATTAAATAAATAAATTACAAGACAGTGTCACAATGATTTGCCAAATTTTTGATGATTGATTTAGGGGTACTTCAATTGCCTGCGAACAGAAAAAACAGGGAAAAATATATCTGTCACTCTACTATGTCCAGGACCTATTTTTACTAATTTCCTGTCGGAATCGTTCACTGGAAAAACTGGAGAGGTTATTACTTATTACTGTTAGATGTGTAATACCAATTGATTTAATTTTTTGTTTTTAGAAATATGGAATTTCAGCTCAACCAACTGATAAACGTATGACTGCAGAGAGATGCGGGCAACTTTGTGCTGTTGCGCTTGCAAATAAGACCAGGGAGTCCTGGATGGCTTTGTTTCCCCTTATTCCATTCTCATATTCAGCTGCATACTTTCCACAGACTTTCAATTTGTAAGTACATAATTCCAGCTTAATCCTAAAACTGCAAATAGCATATTTGTTTTTTTATTTAATTAAGAGGAGTAGCCAGATAAAATTCATTCTTACAGAGAATTATTATCTTTAAGTGCCCGGTGTGTAGTATTCAACTATTATTGGGTACTTTGATTCATGTAAAGTAAACAAGCTTTTCTCTGTATCAATCAATTTAAAATTTGTAGATAAAGAAATTTAATTCTGTACTTAATAAAGGCAGTTTGAAGAGTTAAACTGCTGACCGATATTTTTATTATTGAGAGAAAGTTTATTTGAAAATGTCTCCATTTATATGTAGCTCCTGTAAATAGTTAAAATGTTAAAAAAGATAAAAGTTATTATTTTATTATCCTGAGAGGTAAGTAATTATAATTTTAATGTTGTTCATCTCGCTTGAAAAATAATTACTTCTTATTTTACAGCGTCTTAAAAGTAATGGGACCAGAAAGACTGTATAAATTACGTGATGGTGACAAGAAGCCTTCATTTACAGAGGTACACACCATATAAATATATATCAAACTTGTAAAATTGTATTTATTTTAAACTAATTATTGTAAGGGTGAAACTTTGTACAGTATTCTGGTGGTGGCATCTCTATAAGTAACAAAAAGTCTAGTCTTAACTTAGTTATCTTTTGCAGGGGAAAACATCTTAGTGGTTGCGGTGCTCACCTTACTTCATTTCTTCTTTGTGTGTCGCAAAATCCATCTTCACCTGTACAGATACACTAATTTTTCTTTTTATGCTTTCATGTGTTTGTCATATGTTGTGGCTTTTAAGAATCTTCTCATATAATGCACTAGGCAGTTTTAGAACTAAGGATTAGAAGACTGTTAGTTTTTTTTTGTGTTCTAACGTACGCCAAAGATAGCATCGTTACAACAGTTACTATTACTTGTGTTCTAATTTAAAATCAGTCTCCAAAGTTGCTTTTTAATTTTTGTTTTGTTTTTACCGAAAAAGTGTCCTAGTGTAAGTACTATTTCTTTAAGTGTGGGACTGTATCTTAAGACTTTTTAATACCAAAATAATTACATTAATATTTGTGAAATTTATACATTTTTAATCGGCAGTTATGAAAATAAATGTTATTGAAACCGTTTTCCTTTTATTATTTTATGGAAACTACATTAACGGAAAAAGGTTTTTTTTTTGCTAATTTTACGCTTATTTATATTTAGATATAAATAAATGAAGTTACCTCACCTAACTATTTATTCTTATAATATTGTAAACAACATTAAAATTACTTATTATGTTCTTTTTGTTTTTCTTTTCCTCTAAGTATCGCTGCTTTAAATACCTTACAATAAAATTCGATTGCTGCAGGAGAATCATCATTTCCTGGCACGGGGTAAGTTATTAAATTTGGATTACAATTCGAATCCACAATACCAACCGTCGCAATGCACATTTTAGCCGAGTCCCTAACTGCTGTGTGTTGTACCAAAACATCGTTCAAAGTATTAAAAAATATGCACAGATCGGGTAGTCTGGTGACTTCTCCGAATTGTTTCGTCGCATTGGTGAAGATTCCACCTCTCCAAAACCTCGTGTGAGCAAATTCCTTGCATTCAAGTGCCGTCTTCTCAACTAAATGTGCATTTTGAGCACCTCGCAAGAAGAACAGGATTACGCCATCCCTATATGCAATGTGTGCCGCTATGTTTAACGCACGCCTTAAGTACTCGGCAGTTTTGTCTAAATCAAATATGATGTGCCCCAAACGACTTCCGTAAATGTAAGGTAGCATGCGTTCGTCAAGTGAACCATCTTTATGTCCATAGTGTACTCTGGCCTCAAATAAGTCTCTCACTGTAAATAAGTTATGCACGTTGAAGTAATCTGGGTGTTTCAGGATTTCATTTTCGGTAGATTGTTGAGTTTTTACTGAAAATTCGATATTTTAATGATGAATCTAATATGACTATAACATAACCTACCTTCCGTTGTTAATTCTTTTGTTGCGGCTAGCACTGAATGCAGACGAGTGTACGTTTGCGTCAGTGGATATTTTATTAAATTCGTACATTTTGTGACTAACATTTGTATTAATTCTATGCAATGCGAGATAAACCTAACCTAATTTCTAAGTAGTGCCAACATAAAATTCAAGGCGATAGATGTCGCTAGTTCTGATTATGAATTTTCTTATAATATAAAAATATTAAATCACATTTCTTTGGCTTAATATCCTATTCTATAATTATTTCTTTCAATTTAGGTAAATATTAGTTTTTATTTTATGCCGCAGTTTGTATTTTACTACGGTGGCTAATTTCACTTTTGTAATTATTTTGATTTGTATGCAGCCAACATGACACAACAAAGAAATTCCTGTTTAAAATCAAATAGCGTTTGACGTTTGATAACGTCATGAATTATAAGATTATTTATCGTATTCCAATCGAATGCGGTGAACTTTGATACAGTTTTTTTTATACACTCAAGCTTCTGGCGTAAATTACATAAATTACCTTGTAACGACCACTTCAAATTGTGGTAAGTTGTTGCATTATGTATTGTTTTTTTTACGTGTACCTTTTAAAATTTAAACACTGACTCACGCAAGATTGATTTTGCTCCACACAGAAAACATGACTGAGGTTACACAGGAAGAAGTAGAAAAATTAAGAAATACGTTCCTTGAAGAGCTTCAAGGTAAAAGTGAAAATGGTTGGTTATTTAAACTCGTAAAAGGTCAGGAATGTTGAATAACTTGCTGGATTTTTTTAGTGATACATCCGGCGGATTTGCACAGAATAAAGTCTGATGACATGTGGGTTAAGAGATTTTTACTGCATCATGACTCGGATCAAAAACTTGCTCTGGATATGTTGTGGGAGACGGTGAAATGGAGGAAAGAATATGGAACTAACGGTGGGTATTTTTTTATACTTAAAGAACCTGCATTTAGTTGGTGGACAAACCATCAAAGTTTTCTAATTGGGACTCTGACCATCACAGTTACCTAATCAGCTGATTACGAAATCGATACTTGTACTAAGCGCAGGGTAAATGGTAATGGAATCAAAACAAAGCGCTTATAACATTAAAAAAAATGGTTAATTAGATTCGGTTGTATGTTGTAGACATTAATGAAGCTAACGTTCGTATGGATTATGTTATTGAAGGCGGAGTCTTTCCCAGGGGTAGAGATAAAGATGGAAATGCCTTATTTATATTTAATTGTAAAAAACATGTGAAAGGTTCGAAAAACATGGATGATTTGAAGAGGTGTGTTGTTTATTGGTTTGAGAGGATGGAGAGGTGAGTTCTATTTTTATCTAATATAAATTAATGCTAAGAATAATAAGTTATAAATTAGTGTTAACAGCGATATAAAGAAGCTTTTTTATTTCAGACAGGAGAAAGGAAAAGCGATATCGATATTTTTTGACCTCGAAGGCTGCGGACTATCAAACTTGGATTTAGAATTTACCAAATACATAATAGGTCTCTTCAAAGAATACTACCCATACTTTTTAAACTACATTATAATCTACGAGATGGCATGGATTTTGAATGGTAAGTGCAGTTCTTTACCTTTTTTGAATGTAGTTTGTTGACAGTTGAATGCGTTTTTTTTTTTTTTTCAGCTGCCTTCAAAGTGATTAAATCATGGCTTCCCCCAAAAGCCGTCCAGAGAATTAAGGTGATAAAAAAAGCAGAAGTGAAGGATTGGGTTCCTCTGAATTATGCACTTCGCAGTTGGGGTGGTCAAGATGATTATGTGTTCAGTTTTGTGCCTGAAGCCGAGGAGGCGCCGGCGAACCAAAATACACCTGTAGTCAACAAAAAGGTATGTTTTTTAAATTTTTATTTAGTAAATATCTAATACGTTCTATAATTCATATGTATACGTATTTAATTAAAAATGTTTTCAAGTTTTTTAGCTTAACTGAGATTTAGATTCTGAAAAAATATGTATAGATGGCGCCACCAATTTTAATTTTACATAAAAATCAACAAAAAATAATCCTCAGTGATTTGAAGTTGGCGGTTAAAACATTTGGTATGAGAAAATTTACATAGATGGCGCAAATTGTTAATTGAGATTTAAATTTCAAAGGAAAACATTTGTATGCCACCAAAATATTCGTGTATATATTTTTTTTAATTTTGCATTTTGACAATTTAAATTTCACAGGATCACTTTTCACTTTTTATAAGGTTATTGTATTCCATTCTGCGTTTCTCGTCCCCCAAATTAAAAAAGAAAAGTTATTTTTGATTTTGCATGAAAGTCTTTGCAAGTTTGCTATCATTTGAAAATAGTGTGCGAATAGATTATAATTACACTAACATAAAAGTCCCCTATTTGTATATTAAAATGAAAACAAAATCACTTTTTTCCCTTTCGATTGTAAAAACTCCCTCAAAAATGGAAAGATGCCTTGAACTGGCAACAGTGTATTTCGCTTTAATCAAGTGCAAGCGCGCCGTTTTACGGCGAGCCTACAGAAATAACCTCGTTCAGAGTTGCCAACTTAAAAGATTTGTCCCTTTTTGGAGATTTTTATTCAAAGGAGGGACAAAGGGATTTTTTTTTATTGATAACCTTTATTTTGAGGAACTCTTGGGGGCTTTTGAACCTTGTATTTCTTTTTTTTTGCTACTTTGTTATTTTACTTTATTGGAGAAGAGATTCTATCGAATTGTCGATAAAACAGTTTCCCTTTATCTTCAGCGCACGCGTTCTATGAAAAAAAAAGACAATTTTCACACATCTTTTCTACATAATGATCAACAATGATTGAATGTGCCGCTCTGCAATAATTTTTATTGTCCGCACAACGTTGTGTTGAAATTATTATTGATATACTTTTTTGCTTTATTTTATAATTTAGTGTTTCTTTCAATAAGTGATTATTTTCAGCAACCTTAAATATCTGAATGATATTAAGCAGACATTACTTACATCATCTACAACACATTAACTACATGGAGATCAAAATTGATTGTCCTGATCCTACACTGCTTTCCACGAGCTTGATATTAATATTTACATCCAATTCTTAAAATGAAGTTAGCAACATTACGAGATCTAGTGAAGTTACTAGATATCCTAAGATTTTGTTGACAGTTCATTGCTGTTCATTAACGTAAAGTGGTTTATTTCTTTATCATACCAATCTGATTAAACAATAATTATGTTCTGCATTAATTAGGGTAGGTTTGGAAGTAACTTTCATGATTGTTCTATGCACGCCACAAGGTGGCATTGTTGTGACCTTCATATGATAGATATAATTATTGATATCAAGCTCACGGAAAGTAGTGTAGGATCAGGACAATCAATTTCGATCTCCCTGTAGAATCAGTCAGTTTCTGACCAATTTCTTTCGCTAACGATATCTGACGACCAACCTGTAGATCATATTTGATTAAATTTTAATTCTGCCATTTGATGGCCACTCATTATCAGAAGGTAACCGTAACCTCTATGGAGTGGCCATCAGATGGCGCCATTTTTTATTCTCCATCTAGTCCTGGCCCTGCCATGAGACAAACAACTTTTGTTCTTTGATTGTTAAAGTGATTATCAAGTGTCATAGTTACTTAATTTTCCCCAAAAAAACTTTAAAACGCTAACTTCTGAACAAGAGAAAGCTGTGACATTGAAATTACAACTACTTAATTTCCTGAAGTTTATAAAGATACTAACGAATCACCCCATAAAATAAAATTAAAAAAGATTTATATTTTTAATTAAAAAAAAATGTTTTGTACCTTAGATTGTTGTTCAGAGTCAAATTAAACGTCTTAATAAATTCAACTTACCTTTTTTTTTCAGAAAAGCTAGATTTCCACGTCAAAAGACATAATTTGAGGCACCCTGTATAGCTTTAATTTCACAACACTTTTTATGATATAAATCTTGAGTTATAAAAAGCGATATTTAAAGCAGCTTTTCGTCGTTCAGCCTTTCTTAATGACAAATTTAGTAATTTTAAGCACCCTACTTGCAATAATTCTACACTTTTCAGTAACATAAGTGTTCAGTTATCAAAAGCGACATTTAAAAGACAGCTTTCTGGCTGATAATAAACCAGGCGTTTGAAACACGTAATAGCTAAAAGTCACTTTCATAATACACTTTTTTCCTTTATTTTATTTACATATCAAATGCAATTGACGTTCATTAAGACATGCACTTAAAGTGTTTATTTTATTTTTTTCTGCTGAATTGGCACTGAAGAAAGTGTCTGGTTTGTGTTTAAAAAAACGCACGCAGTATTGCGTAAAACGTTCATAATGCTTTCTAATCTGGAAAAGGACACTTCAAGTTTTCAATAATTCTCCCGTAAGCTAGGTGTTAAATGATTGTGTCTCGCTTGCTTAAATTTCGTGATATAAAAATGATATTAGTAAGTAATTTGAATTTTCTTTTCTTATTATTTGTATATGTACAGCAGTGGCCATTAAAATCGCTACTTTTGCAAGCTTACCTCGCCCTTATAGACCTGTAATCAGTGTTACCAACCTTGCAAATTGAAAAGTCCCTTTAGTTGTGACAAAGAAATTCCCTTTCATAGATGAAAATCTCTTTATACATCTAAAACTAATTGTTTATTGAAGTAGGCACTAAATTATAAAATAGAACAAAGGAAACTCTCCATAAAACAAGCGAAATTAATTTCTATTATGGTTAATCACAGGTACACAGTAGCGGACAATAAAATCTGGGTAAGAATTTGACATTCATTCAGTGTTACCAGATGAATAAAACTTGTCTTTCCCAATGAGCACAAAAATACCGTTTTTGCGACCTAAGAGCGCACTACAAGCCACCAAAAAAAAATATATAGGTACTTTTTAATTTAATACTGTTTTGTACTGAATAATGAATTTATAAAAATCCCTCTAAAAGGGGATCATCCTGGTCATCTGGCATCTTTGTATTTATTTTATTTGACACGTGAAGCACACTTTTCGTACAAAAGCATGACGTTACCTAATATCGGTAGTATTTTATTATTTAATTATAGATTACCCTTAAAAGCGTGTCTATATGTAAAAATTACTGTTAAAAAAAAAGTCATTTGCCCTTTTTGTCATAAAAACAAACCGTTACTCATCTGACAACACTGGTAATGTGAAACAAACTGTCACAGAATACAGTATTCTGTGAAACTGTCACAATCAATGTTGCTAACCCACTGAAACGAAAATTCCCTTTGCGTCAGTAAAAAAATTGAAAAATAAAAATCTATAGATGGCGCCACCATTAAGAATTTCTGAATTACAAAAAAAAAGTTATTTTAATTTTGTCGCAAGTTTGCAGCCATTTCAAAATTATGAGGGAATGGATTATAGTTTCACTAACATAAAAATCCCCTATTTTTATATTAAAATCCCTTTTTCCCTTTCGATTGTAAAAACTCCCTTGGGTTGGCAACACTGTTCACAATAGCTCCTTTCCATTTACACGTATGAGCTGTTTGGAGCTGCTCCAAGTTGTTCCGAGCTGCCCATTTATATAAATGGAAAGCGCCTGTTATAGGAAATCGCATGAAAATTACCATTTTTTTTTAAACACGTACGACATGATGAAAACTGTTTTACCGATAATCTAAATTTATTTCTCCTAAAATAAAATACCAAAGACTGATTCTGAAGATTATCTCAATGTCAGCACCAAAAAGGAATTCAAGGCTTCATAAGTCCCCAAAAGTTTTGGGTATAAAAAATTTCCAAAAAGGAATTAATTCCTCAGGTTGCAATTATTGCAACTGGTTTAGGTCTCCCACTCAAATGCCTCTGAGTGTTACGTGTACTTCGAATCGTAACGATTTACTTGGCCACCAGTATACATATACTATCTGTTTTTATTAAATTTCTGACTAAAATTTTAATATTTCGTTGTAGGTTTGAGTAGTAAATAGTATAATTATGATAGATAATTTCTCTTGCCTTGGCATTGTTGACTATGATTTGTAAAGTTTGTACTTATGTGTTAACCTTTGGATAATATAGATTCGACCTTTGAACAATTAAATGTCAACACTACTCCCTACCTAATCAAAGAAGGAGATACATATAAAATACATCAATAAATGGTGTATCGATTTTGCTGACGTTTTCGAGTTTTTCGTTTTAAAACATCTCTTTTGTTGATGTTTTGTTGTTTGAACATTATTTCTTAATATGAGTTGCGTGCTCTTGATAAATTTAGGGAGAATTTTTAAACCCTTCTACGTGTGTTTATAAATAAACTGAATTACACTTTCATTATCTTAAACTCGAAATAGAACACACCGTCACGATTGTTTATACTGCTGGTATTTTACATTTGAAATTAAATAAAACTGAGAAAATAAATAACGTGCGATCAATATAATTGTTTTTTCATTCTTAAATAATAATAAAAATTATGTTACAATCAATTTACTTTACTGTTTTTAATAAAAGAAGTCGGTATTTACTTTATGATTAAAAAAAATATTTGTAGCACGCAACTTTGCGTTTTGGTATTATCTTTGATATTTATGACCAATTGTCATGGCACACATTTAAACGTTGTCCTCTTTCCGATAAATGAACAAAGTATTGATAAAGTTCTAGAAGATAATAACAACAGTCTTTGTTTACTTGGTGTTCAATAAATACTGATTACACTCCATTGTATGTACGATCGCGCTGTTTTATTTGTTTGTTTACGAGACTTTGTCGTTACGTCTAAATTTATCGCACTGTATACGACCGTGGGTGTAGAGAGCTGCGGATCTCGCCTAAATCAATAATTTTGTGGTAGGTTCACTTCGCAGATGGTTCTCCAATGTCCGAGACACCGGGAGCAGGCGGTGATAAAGAAAATGGTAAGAATTTGTAAGAATTTCCTGTTTTATTTCCTACGAGCGCACATTTATATTTACCCGGTCACTAACAATTTATTATTATTTTTTGTAATATAGAAATTAATTTGGATTCGGTCTTATATATTTATTTACTTTAGGCGAATTATATTTATTTAAAAAAAAAAACATTCAATTTGAAGACAAGTTGCAAATACGTAATGAAATCTAGTGTAGTTATTTTTTGCCTATAATGTAATTTATTTTTTAAATATTAAAAAATTCAGTGTGACAATTTTTTTCTGTTTTTTAGACACTCCAAGTGGCCACCTCGTTGTATCACCTCCATCTATCATCACTTTCGTCAAAGAAGGTAATGAACTCGTCAGCACCCTCGAGCTGCAAAATATCGATGCCAACATCAACATATCCTACAAGGTAATTGATGATTGCCCTTCAAGAATTTATTATAACAAAATGAATGACTTTAATAGATGAAAACCACTTCGCCAGAGAAGTTTAGAGTGCGACCGAGTGCAGGATGTTTAACACCAGGTGCAAAGGCAACCATCAATGTGACATTGTTGCAAGGATTTCAACTAGGAGGTTTATCCAGGGATAAATTTCTGGTGATGAGTATGCCTGTCGATAGTATCGATCTTACCGCACAGGAATTAACCGAATTGTGGAAGGTGAATGCATTGATTTATTAACCAATTTAAAAAATAATGTTTTTTTTTTTAGAATGTATCGAACAAACAAGTATCACAACATCGTTTACGCTGCGCACAAAGTGAAGACATTACAAGAAACGGAAATGCCGTTGCAATCGGATCACCCCAAGACAATGACGAGAACCACCTCAAACAGCTTTCTTCGAACGTGCTAAAACTGATGGACTGTCAAGCAAAGTTACACGGTGCTGTTGAACGCACCCAAATTTTGCAGTGGATTACCATGGGCATCATGGTACTTATCGCTGTGGTCCTAGTCTACGTTATTAAGACGGAAATTCGTGATCTCAGTATGTCCCAAAGTTGCTTTAAGGAACCCTAACAATAGCTACCAGAGGCGGGACCGAAGAGTGCACAGGTTTCCCAACAAATCCTGAAGGATTTAGTCTGGGAGATCTTGTACATTTGTAGTGTAATTAGGCGGATTTTTTTCTCATAATTGTGCATTTTTGGGTCCTGCTTGAATGCAAAGTATTTCTCTTTTACAACTTTATTATTATTATTATCATCATCTACAGCAGTTTTTCTTGTAGTTTTGTAAAAATAAAGATTTTTTATTGTTTCTTTTTTTTAAATAACTTATCGCCCTTAAGTTATTGTAACGGATGTACGTTATATAATGTGTCATGAATATTTTAAGAAATGTTTTTGGATGAATCATTTTAATTGAATTCGCCTTGATTTGATGATTTGTTTGAAATAATACGTGATATCTAAATAAATGGAAAAAGAACTTTCTAAGGCACACTGCGGTCTACAACTTATGAGAATCATACGGGCCATACAATTCTTTTTAATGTTGTTACTGGTTAAGTTTAAAACTTAGGTCTGTAGTTGTGATACAATCGTACTTGCTTTAAAAAATTGTTACTTTAAATTATGCTGTTTTATTAACTTTTAAGTATAACTTACTAACTTTACTTGTTTTTCAATGAAGATAGTGTAGATATTTAAGAATTAAGACAAATTTATGTCACGTGAAATTAAATTGTATGACCTGTATTATAAATGAGACCCAAATTATATTGCTTAAATGTTGTTAAGTTATAGTTTACACTCGGCATATTAACATTTTACATAGTTACCTGCGGTCTATTTGTAATAACAAATTAAAATGTAGAGTATTTAATCATAAAGTATTAACTGTTTCACAATAAAAAGAAAATAAAGTCGTGTATTTATAAAATCTGCTGTGATTATTATTTTTTAATAAGGTAATAAGATATAGAAAATCAAAGAAACCACAAATCAGTGACACTGTAAAACAGTTGATTCACATATTTTCCCCAAACACTTAATTATACAGTATCTAAAACCAAAAATTCTTCGAGTATCTTATTTTAAGCAAAACTCGGAAATGTAAAAATGTATAGCGTGTTCAATAAAATGAAACCAACTTCCTTGTGGGACAGTTATAACATTGATTAGGTTTATAACGTGAACGTTTTAGCGCTCAATATATAACGTTCTTCTGTATATTTCACGAAGTAGCGGAGTCTTGAATTGTGATTGATATGTCACCTGTATAAGTGTCAAAAAAATTTCAGTCAGTGGCTGTGAAGATTTAAAAATCGCAGTGAAAATTGTCAGGAATATTTCAAGTCCAAATACATTCGCTTTTCATCTCCTCGCGTTTATGTGATCCTGGTAGGAAGACTCAAAAATCGCAGCAAAAATTGGCAGGAACCTTTCTGGTCTTGAGACATCTCCTCGCTTTTATGTGATCCTGGTAGGAAGATTTAAAAATCGCTGTAAATTTGACCGGAATTTCTCCGCCTTTGACGGTTTCATACGTCACCTCCTCGCGTTTATGTGACCCTAGTAGGAAGATTCAAAAATCGCACAAAAATTGGCAGGAACTTTTCTAGTCTTGAAACACCTCCTCGCCTTTATGTGATCCTGGTAGGAAGATTCAAAAATTGGCAAAAACCTTTCTGGTCTTGAGACACTTCCTCGTCTTTATGTGATCCTGGTAGGAAGATTTAAAAATCGCTGTAAATTTAACCGGAATTTATCCTCCTTTGACGGTTTCATACGTCACCTCCTCGCGTTTATGTGACCCTGGCAGGAAGATTCAAAAATCGCACAAAAATTGGCAGGAACCTTTCTAGTCTTGAAACACCTCCTCGCCTTTATGTGATCGTAATAGGAAGATTTAAAAATCGCTGTAAACTTGACCGGAATTTCTCCGCCTTTGACGGTTTCATACGACACCTCGCGTTTATGTGACCCTGGTAGAAAAATTCAAAAATTGGCAGAAACCTTTCTGGTCTTGAGACACCTCCTCGCCTTTATGTGATCCTGGTAGGAAGTTTTAAAAATCGCTGTAAATTTGCTCGGAATTTCTCCGTCTTTGACGGTTTTATACGAAACCTTCTCGCCTTTATGTGATCGTAGTAGGAAGATTTAAAAATCCCTGTAAATTTGTCTGGAATTTCTCCGCCCCTGACGGCTTCATATGACACCTTCTCGCGTTTATGTGATCCTGGTAGGAAGATTCCAAAATCGCAGCAAAAATTGGCAGGAACTTTTCTAGTCTTGATACAAATTGCTTGGCACCTCCTCGCTTTTATGTGATCCTGGTAGGCAACGCTGGTACCACGTATACATGTGTCCCGTACATCTATCGGACAATTAGAGATTTCGATTTTCGTTACTTTTGTGTATTCTTTACTCGAATGGTATTAATTACAATCGTTACTATGATTACTTTGATTACTATATTCGTTACATTTCTGCTGGCGGTGTTAATGCTGCTAGTAGCGGTTATAAAGTGCGTTCAAAAACACCCACGTTTGAAGTTGGCCATGACTTGAAGTAGCAACAAAGTAAGTTTTTACTTATTAATTACGAACAAAAATAAACAGTAAAGTAAATTTGGGTTACAAAAAATCCACCACCGGATTCAGTGGATTTTAAAACTCGATTCCTTACTCCATTGATTGCGTTTTACAAAAGCTGAGGCATATTATTTATTTCTTCGAACTTCTCGCTAATTCGTTGCTTTAATTAATTAATAAAACAGAAGCAAGAGAAAATTGATAATAATTAAATTGTAACCTTAAAACTGGTTATGGTTATGTCAGAGCACCGACATACGTTTACCAAACCAACGTCAGCTGCAAACGCGGAAGTTTTTGAACGCACCTTATCTTTCAAGGTTATCGGTGAGCAAAACGCTTGCTATCGAGCTTGTTCTACCGCGCTTCTGACCGATGACCTTGAAAGATATAATAATTCCGCTGAGTAGTTATAAGTTATAACCAGACCTAGGGAAATTCCGGACATTCTTAAGAAGTATACGATTTTTAAGTAAGATGCGGCAATTAAGTGCACACGTTAACTCTAATAAAATACACGTTTGCGGTTGTATTTTTGCCGACTTCTCTGAATGCTGGAACCAATTACTATATAACGCTTGCCAGAAAAAAATGACTAATGCAGTGGAAGCGAGGCTCCCAATTAAATGAAATATAGGTACGTGACATACTTTTGTGCGATTGCTTTAATCTGGTCGTAAAAATTAAAAAGAAAATTAAATCCAGTTCACAGAAGATTTCATGAGCGTCACGTGGGGTAATATTAAATCGGTTTATGTATATATTACATTTTAAGATAAATCGGTTATTATTGCACCCTTTGTATTCAAATTTGTAATAAAACAGAGCTATTATGAGAAAGCAAAATCCTTAGGACTGTGTGTGCGTTAAATAGAAAATATCGCTATATACCAGTTACAAAATTCATAAATTATAGGACGCCCATGCCCGTCTGAAATGTCCCGACCCGTGGTTATAATTTACTACGGCTGCCTGAAGTGTAGTAGCGTATCTATGGTAGTAGGAACTCGTGTAACTCGTACTTAGAACGTCCCTAGTTATAACTACTGTAGTTAGCTCTCGCGTATAATAATCCATGTATTATTATGTATATATTAATATATAAACAATGGTACAAATAACAAACACTTATAAATTGTAACGAGAAAAAGATCAAAATGAGTAGGAAAAGAAAACTGGCCGCAATTATCATACTATTAAGTGCCATCGAGGAAGAAGAAGACAAAGAAAGAAGTGTTAAAAAGAGATTGTGGAGTAAAGACTGGTACCTTCAAAGGAATCAAAATTCAAACGTTGAACTTTTGAAAGAGCTTCGCGAAAGCAACTCGGAAGACTACAGACATTATCTTCGCATGAGCGATGGAACCTTTGACTTGTTGCTTTCGTTAGTGAAATCCCACATTGAAAAGAAAAACACGAAATTGAGGAAAGCGATAAGTGCAGAAGAACGACTGACTGCTACACTTAGATTTTTGGCAACGGGAAGAGCCCTGGGGGATCTGAAATACTCTACGAGAATTTCACCTCAGTCTCTTGGTATTATCATTCCAGAAACTTGCGAAGCCATCATTCGAGTACTGAAAAAGGAGTATATGAAGGTGAGTAAATAAAAACTATAAAGTATTTATATTTTTCAAATGCGCTGATGATTGGTAAGTCCTTTGAGGACTAATAGCTTCCAAGATATTTTAATTTATGTAAAAATAAGAAAATGTTTTCAATATTGCTATTGTGAATTTTGAAAATAATAATTATTATCTCACATTATGCATTACTTATTGTGCCCTTTGTGCTCTATAGTTTCCCAAGACTAAGGAGGAGTGGCAGATGGTCGCACAGGATTTCCTTGATACTTGGAACTTTCCTAATTGCGGGGGTTGTATCGATGGCAAACATATCCGTATAGTTGCTCCCCGTGACACGAAATCCTTCTTTCAAAACTATAAGGGATACCACAGTATCGTTTTAATGGCCATCGTGAATGCCAACTGTGAATTTATTATGGTTGACGTTGGCACAAACGGACGTAAGTCAGATGGTGGAGTGATTGAAAACACAAAGTTTGTGAAAAAATTAGAAAGCAATTCCCTAAACCTACCAAGCAATCAGGAAACAACAGAAGGCCTCAATTTTGTTTTTGTCGCTGACGATGCGTTTGCTCTGCGCGAGCACATCCTCAAACCATTCCCGAAGAGGCTCTTAAGAACTAAGGAGGAAAAGATTTACAACTACAGAGTGTCCCGCGCAAAAAGATGTGCAGAAAATGCATTTGGGATTATGGCTTCACGGTTCCGCATATTTCATACAGCGATCAACCTAAGCCTGTGGAAAATCGATTTGGTTGTGATGGCCTGCTGCGTATTACATAATTTCTTAGGAAGAGTTAACAAAGAACAGTACATTCCTGAAGGAACACTTGACGTGGAAGAAGTCCAAACTGGAAACATTGTTCCAGGTGAATGGAGAAATGAGGGCTGTGCTTATTATGGTTTACGATATGTACCACAAAATCACACATCCCCGGCTAAGGAAAATAGACTTAAATATGTTAAATATTTTAATGGTATTGGTGCAGTGGATTGGCAAGAAAACGTGATATAAAATATAATTCTAAGAATATTGAGTATTTATTAATTTTATTGTACTTTTAGCGAATTTGTTTAATAAAACTGTTTGTGCTTAACATGCACGTCTCTATCACGCATACATATTATGGAGATTCTGGATTTGTGAAAGTGTTCTTGTCATTCAAGCTTTGCTTTTAGTTTTATAGTAAAATGTTGATTGTTCAAAATAAATCTAGGAAACTATTCGTTCAAATTATAGAGTTTTGGTGAACTTGTCACTAGAACACATTAAGAAAATATATCGTGTCCAACAATTGTTGTAGTCCTAGGTGGCTGTGGAATCAAATATTTAATGTTTTATTGCAATTTGAAATAATAATTAGTTTAAAATGTTTGATTCCACAGCCACCCAAGACTACAATAATTGTTGGACACTCAGTATTATGGGTTTATTTTGTTGCGTATTAGAAAAATCAACATGTACTGTCAAAAGTATTGTACAATATTTAATTTTGTTGCCTAGGGCTGAGTTCAGTTATTTCGGAGGACTCTTTTTACTTCTCTTTTCCACTTTCCTCACTCTAACATGTATTGAACTCATTCGTTTTCTCTTTCAAAAGAGCGTTTTGTGCAAAAAGAGTAAGAGAGGTGCTATATTCGAACGCAGCATAAATTAACGTGAAATCAAGGAATACTTTTGACAAGGTAATACAGGGACATCAGAAATGAGTTCAATCCACGTGACACCGCCGCTGTGGATAACAAAGCTATGCTGTATGTTAAATCGTTGGAGAAGTAGCCAAATAGCAAATAGACGCCAATTTAAAATAGCAACTTCTTATCTCTCAGTGTTGCCACTCCTAAAAAAACAAAACCGATTTCTAATTGGTCACGTGGGTTGGAATGATTTCTGGCTACCTTCACTAAACTCAGTCATAAATAAAAATGGAATTACATGAACTTTAAATTAGTGCATTTTAACTGCTGGGTGAACTGAAGAACTTTCCAAATTTTGTAAAAATGCAATGTTCTGAAAATTTCATTATTTAGTTTCATGTAGAATTGAACCCTTTCGTAGATAAAATTAATTACTGTGAAACTTTTGTTTTGCATAACTAATTTCTCGATTTATTACGGGCAAAATATAAATATATAAAAAATCGCTAAGTATTGATTAAAAATCGCTACATTTGGCAACCCTGGTACACTACTGTTGGGTAAAAACAGCAGTGATGGTAATTGTAGGTAAATTACCCTACCTGTGGGAGAAAATTTTTCAACTACAGTTTTCCAACTACAACTTTATAAAAATTTTGTCGCAAGTCAATTTTGATTGCAATGGATTTCTGGAGCATCCTCTGTACAACTTGAGGCCTGGTCAGTAGACTGGTGTAGCTCCAGAATTTCACTGCTGACGAGGCAGAGGAAATATATTTAGAACAAATAGTTAAAAAAAATAGCATTCAGCAAATTATTAAAATTAACATAACTTTTTGATAATTGTCGCTATCGCCATCTATCTATCGCCATCTATTCATAATTAATCTAACCTACGCCTGTTTCTATGAAAATAAGGTAGAAAACACGTATTTTGAAAAAGATGAAAATACATTAATAAACACGAACGAAAAAGATGCAATTACATTCTCAAGGTGCACTCGAAGCTCGGAGCCACAATTTATGAACGCACCCCTGAAATTCTCTTTTAATTTTAAATAGGTAAGTCGGCCAAAATTTAAACAAAGAGATTTTATATTTTTCAGGACCTAGCATTGACCCCTTAGAAATTTTAATAAAAAATTTTTTAAATGCATTTTGAGCAGCATAACGACTTTTCTTTCTTATAAATTTGGTGTTTTCATTGCAATGGATTCTCAAGAATCCTTTATACAGCTGTTTCGGCCTTATGTGGGGCCTCTTCAGTAGAAGTGGAGCTTAGGAGCACCACTGCAATCAATGTTAGGTCAGAAATTAGTCACAAGATATCGCGACCTAATTGTTATTTTTTTTCCAACATTACATTGTAGAGAAAAAAATAGGGAACATTTAAATCGCGTATCTAAGAGGAATTGTAGGGAAATTCTAACAAAAAACATAGTATTATAAGGTACGTTCAAAAAAAACTGTTATTAAGAAGGCTCTGAACTTGCTTTTATTTTATGACGGCACGTCGTAGCTTAGTACGCATGTTGAAACCTTGAATAACTGCTACCAACAGCCTCAACTGTCAAAAATTTTGTTTACATCTTCGAGGTATTTGTAATAAAATAAATATTTTATTTGATTAATTGTGTTTTATTATCGATTTTGTAGAAAATCGTAATTAAATGGATATAAAAAGTTAGGTTATTTGCATTTGACATAAGCCTACTTGATAACGGTTTTTATTGAACGCACTTTACCAAGGGTTGTACAAAAAATTAAAAGAATGCTGATGAAAATTTAAATTACCAGATTTGCTTAAATATCCTTGCTCAATGCGACTTGCTTTAATTTTTGACATTATTATTGAAACTTTATAAATTATATTAAATATTAAAGTACGTGTTAGAAAGAATTGCAACGAAAAGTAATAAAATCGTTTGAATTTGAACCTCATGGTAAAATTCCACAGTGTCAGGCGGTCATGCCGGGCGTTGCAAAATTAATTCTCATGAGTGTACAAAAAATCAAATTTCAAGTTCAATTCAGTAGATTAATAATAAATATTAAAAAATACTATTTGAAAAAAATGGTGACAAAACAAAGAACAAATAAAACAAAATAATAAAAGTTCCAAAATAATCAAATTAAAAAATAAAATAAAAACAAAAGACTATCGATTTTACAACAAACATCCGCACATTGGCAATCCTGATCGATGCATTTTTTTTAAACAAAAGAAAATTGGACTCTCGTTATTTTGCATAGTTCAATTTGTTACAAATATATTACATTTATTTCAATTAATTGTAATTTGTTTACTAAGTCAGTCATCGTCAGATGTAGCATTTTTGAATTCCAACTTGAAAATTTTGAGACAATTAAAATGTATTGCTATTAAATTCGACAATTTTTTTTTCGGTGTTCACGGCCTACCCTGAATTATTTTAATTTCGATCGCTTGGTATTATTATTAAAGAGAGTCAAAAGTATAATTGCCTTTCGGTTCTTAAATATGCGTATAAAATGAAATGCATATCTTTATTCAATAGAATTAGAAAATATTTTTTTTTATGAAGGGAAGTCACTTCATACGCACGCGTTTTCAAGTACAATTTCGCGCCAATTGACATTTAAAATTTCGATTGCACCGACACCCTGATAGGTCATAAACCTTCCGCGTAGACGACCTGCGCAGAGCGCGTGTGCAGTTAACAGTTGGCCTACTTGTCCCGCTGGCCTCGCCATCTCTGATTTCTTCGAACAGACGACGCCATATACGCTACGCCCTCTTCTTTGTATTAAAGGTGAGTTTCCATTATCAATTCCAATCTAAGGCGAATCGTCGCGATGATTTCGACATAATAGGGTTAATTAGCGTCAAATATTTAACGTTTTTGGCCGAATTCTATGCAACGCAGAGCCATAATCGCACAGAAATAAGTTCGCCAGGTCCACGCACCACTTCGCCCGATTCTCCATATTGATGACAGCGCCGACCGTGCTAATTTCTCGAAATTTTTGTTGAAATGCCCCCTACATCTAGCTTTGTTAAGCATGAATTGTCTGAGAAACGTCTTTTTTTCATAGTTTTCAATAATTAAGTGCCCGCGATGCTGGATATGTTGCAGTACATTCGCAATAGTGATACGCTATTTATAAAGCGTCGACATATACTCGTAAAATGGCGGATGGCTCTAATTTTTACGTCAATTTGCGTGCGGTTTATGTTATGGCACACTACCCGCCAAAGGCTTTTTTTTGGTCTCGGTGACTTTGAATCCTCGCACGCGGTCTTAAAACATTTACAAATGCCTCGTTCAATCTCGTAAAGGTAAATTCATTCAATGCCTAACGTATAATTACTAACTTGTTTCTGTGGTGGAAGGTGGAAGATTAAAGAAAAATTGTGCAGCATGACTGCACAATTCTCTGCGACACCGATCAAGTTGGAGGGTGTCGACCCTTCGGAGAACGTTACAGAAATACAGTCTTACCTGGAGGGCTTCCAAAAGGAAATCGAAGGTGCTGATGGGACGATCCAACAAGTGGCTGGTAAGCTCGACTATTATGGTCACATTTTATAATACACTGATACTGATTTTATAAGTAGAGATTGAGGGGGACGATAATGACGGTGATGGTGAAGAGGGCACCTACTTTGTTGACCAAGCAGGGCATTACTACTACCAAGCGAAAGGTGAATCCACACCGGTCATGACCATGGTGTCTGGAATTAATGATGCAGAAACTGGTGAAACGGAAGAATTCATAATTAATCAAGAAAATGATGAGGAAGGTGTGGAAGAAGATGCCGAAGAGGTATATTTTTGCAGTACCATAAAATGATCAGATTTTTTTTAGACCAAATGGGGGTCACCTAGGGTTGCTTGCCTATTAATAAAATTCGAGAGGGAAGGGGGATTGGATTAATAATATGGCAATATTTAAGCAATTTCAGTTAACATTTATTATAAATAAGCAATGCTATAATTTTCAGAACTATGAATCTACTTCAATTTTTAATATTTCATAATATTCTTGATAAGAATAATACAAGTTAAATTTCACCCTTTTTAACGTGTTCGTTGTCAGTTTAGTTTTTTCTGAACTAGTCACAATAAATTAAAATATAAATATTTTCAATAATTTCAGACTTGAATGGGATATTGCAGACTCAATGTGGCACATCTTGGAGAACATTGAGAATGGGGAACTGTAAACTCTAATGTAGGACAATCTCCCCTAAATGGGAGACATCTGGTCACTTTATAGTACTTTAAAAAGAAGGAGTTTATATCATTAATATTTTTCTTTGAGTGAAAACATCCCTACTTTTGATTTATTTGTAATCTCAAATATTTTATTTGGAACTCAATTATAAAATTAAAATTAAATGCGTAATACATAAACAGGTTAATTTAAAAAATAATAATAACCAAGTTTGTTTTTAAAGATGCACACATTCGTCAATAGTTTTAAGACTATCAGAAGCCATTGCTTAGTTATGTAGAAAGTAAAAATTAAGTTTCCAAGAGAGAAGAGTTGAAGTTATAGATTTAAATTAATATCACCAGGTGTACTAAGTTGAAATTTTCCATCATGTAATATGTATTAATAATAGGGAAAAAAAATAAATTTAAGTAATACAGTGCACCCACATCTGGCAGTGTAGGATGACCAATTGAATTCGAATTCCTGACAAATTTGGTAAGCTTGAGAAATGTGTTAAAGTGTAAAATTATTCCTCAAAAAATTTTTGGCTTAAAGAAGTTCACAAATAAACTACGTTGAGTATGCTTACACTTATGACAGTTTGGCTAAGTTCTGATTAAATTTCAGATTTTTTAGTAAATTTTTATTGTGTGAATTTTTAATCAGAATATAGAAGGGGGTAATATTTACGTTTATTAAAATAATACATATTATATGCCGAGATTACTTATAAGGATGTTATAGGGATTGCCCAGTGAAGGAGGGAACAATCAAATTCTCATCAATAACGGTAATGCATACCAAAGAATCACCGTTGTTCCAGCAGATACAAGTTCCAATGAACTTAGCTATGTACTTATTGTACAACAGCCAGATGATAAGGAAGGAGAACAAACCGATGGTGATCAAGATATGACTGGTAAGTGTTTAACACTAGCCATTTCAAAATAAATTTCTATAAATAAATACTTTTAGTTTATGACTTTGATGAAACCGAGGAAGGTGGAGTGATAGATTCAGAAGCGGAAGATGATAAATCCAAGATAGTGAAGATTATTCCTCGGAAAACCCAAGTGATAGCTCAAGCTCACATGTGCAATTATTGCAATTACACGAGTCCCAAACGTTACCTTCTATCTCGGCATATGAAATCTCACTCGGAAGAGCGCCCTCATAAATGCAGCGTTTGTGAGCGTGGCTTTAAAACACTTGCATCACTACAGAACCACGTCAATACACACACGGGAACCAAACCTCACTTGTGCAAGTATTGTGATGCTGCCTTCACTACTTCAGGTATAAATATACCAAAAAAAAAATACATATTTTGTTTGAATAAACTTATTAATTGAATGCAGGTGAACTTGTACGACATGTAAGATATCGTCACACACACGAGAAGCCTCACAAATGCAACGAGTGTGATTATGCCAGTGTGGAATTGTCAAAATTGAAGAGGCACATAAGATGTCACACTGGCGAAAGACCGTATCAGTGTCCACATTGTACATATGCCAGTCCGGACACGTTTAAATTAAAGCGACATTTGCGTATTCATACTGGAGAGAAACCTTACGAATGTGATATCTGCCAAGCATGTTTCACCCAGTCTAACAGTTTGAAGGCACACAAACTTACTCACAATGGTAAGAATTTACTATAATCATATTCCTTTTTTTTAATATGATTTTTTTCTCATTTTAGTTGGTGATAAACCCGTCTTTCAGTGTGAATTATGCCCTACGACTTGTGGGCGTAAAACAGATTTACGAATACATGTGCAAAAGTTACACACTTCAGATAAACCATTAAAATGCAAACGCTGTGGTAAATCATTTCCTGATCGATACAGTTACAAGGTAAACTTTATTTACATCAAAATATTTTTTTCATTTCATTATTTGCTTATTTTTTTAGTTACACAATAAAACCCATGAGGGTGAGAAGTGTTTCAAGTGTGACTTGTGCCCGTACGCCTCAATTTCAGCAAGACATTTGGAATCACACATGCTCATCCACACTGATCAGAAGCCGTTCCAATGCGACCAATGTGATCAGTCATTCCGTCAGAAACAGTTGCTCAAGAGACACGTTAATCTGTACCACAATCCATCGTATATACCTCCGCCTCCACGGGAAAAGACACACGAGTGCCCCGAATGCCACAGAGCTTTCCGACACAAAGGCAATCTCATTCGGCACATGGCTGTACATGATCCTGACTCCAGCATACAAGAAAAACAGTTAGCCCTCAAATTGGGAAGACAGAAGAAGATTCAGATGATTGATGGCCAACAGGTGCGCTGTCATTTTTGTAGTTTTATTTTGTTTAAGTGAAGTCAATTAATTGTTATAGGTAGAGGTAATGCCTAGCATGGGATCGGATGATGATGATGAAGGGGATATGATGGCTGTCGGCTCTGACGGACAACAATACGTAGTTTTAGAAGTTATACAATTGGCTGATGGTGAAGAACAAGCCATGGTTGTGGATAGCCAATCAGAAATGCTAAGTGAAACAATTCTTCAAGATCATGGTTAGTTATATCAATTGGATTTTGCAAGTAAGTTGTTTCAATGATTTCAATTTTTAGATTTGAATGATGAAGATGTTATAAAAGCATTGCAATCGGCAAGAAGAGTGCCTAAAGTTGAAGATGAAGATGTTAAGAAAATCACCACCGACCATGATATGCAAACATGTTTTGGTTTTGATGTAAGTAGTCATTTGCATAAAAGTTAAAATATGCAAGCATTTGTTTATGATTTTCAGGAGGAGGAAGAAGAAGAAGATGAAGATATGCGGCATGGAAAAGAAACCATCACTCTCTTAGGCATGGACTGAATTACTTACCGTTTACTGATTTTAATTTGTAGTTCTGTTGTATTTTTTTAATTTAACTGTATTTATAAATTTTCCACGCCACTTCACTGACATGTACAAATCATGGGCTAAAGATTTTTTTATATCCATATGTAAATAAGTAGGCAGCACAATTCCATATTTTAGAAAAGGAATTTTAATTCCATTTGTATATAGTAGGTGAAAACATGTAATTGTAAAAGCAGTTCAGAATAAAAATGTTACTATTGAGTTTATGTATTTGTTTCTACAAGACAAAAAAGAAATTAAAAATTTTGTTTTCATAAATTTGTACAATTTAAGTCAAAAATCAACACCTGAACTGTCGATTCTTTTTTTAATCAGATACAATCCCTTAATTTGTCTTGTAAATATTTATTACAATAATAAAAACAAACAATTGTTGTAACACTGAATAATATTTATTATATTTCTAAAGTTAGTACATATAATTAGAAAATAATTTAACATAACATACGATTAAAATTGTAGGAGGGAATATAAACATGTATAAAAACGCAAACAGGGGAACTAAATCTATTAAGTTGTTCTTACATCTAATAATTAATATCTTGGGTGAAACTAAGTTAACGAAAAACGCAGGGAACGAAACTTTTCTCTTGAATGCCTTCTTATACCTTATATAAATCCTTGATGGCTCAGAACGATCTAACCAATTCAGTTAAATCTGAAAACCGCATAATAACATCTTACTTATAATGCAAAGTATAATAGTTTTTGACCAGTAAGTAATATTGTTAATAAATGCTCGTACATTACGAAGTCTGCCAAACTATTATGACTATAATCACAGCCAAAATAACAGCAGCAATAAGTGCTAAAATAACTTTCTTCCTTCTAATTCTGTTCTTGTAGTTGCTGGCTTCGCGGAGCTGTTGAACGCCTTGCGACACATAATTTTCCGTCCTCTCGACGCTTGCCTCTATACTATCCACAACTTCACCTTGTTCATGCACCAGCGCACCTAGCTCCTTGAAGATCTGATTTACATCATTTATATCACTCTGAAAATACAATACTTTAATAATCTCAATAAAATACATTTGGAGATTTCAACCTCCAGTTGTCTGATTGACTGCTCTTGTTCTTGTAGGGCTCTTAAATCTATTTCATCCTGTAACATTGTCTGATGCCTCCCTGTGCTACTATCTTGCAGTTCAATGAGTTGGTGATCTTTTTTGATCCCTAAAAATTCCTTTATTATTCACAATCACTGCCAGTGGAATTAGAACATTACCGGCATATGGATCTCCAGCATAAGCTTGATCTTTGGCCTTTCGAACTTGATCTTTCTCTTTAGCGGCTGCGCTCCTCTGGGCAATCTGAAACATATTCAGCGTGGAAGTAAATTCATCTTGTAGTCTTTCCCGTTGCATTTTTCGCTGTCTCTGTTCCGACTGGGTGGGTGCTGCTTGCAACAAGCTAAGGTCTTTGATGTAGCCATTTGTGTCTTTCACTAACTGCTGAGTGTAGTGTTGGATGGAATGTAGTTGTTTTTTCAATTCGGGCGAATCTTGCGGCGTGCCAATTTGATTCACCATTCGCTGCATCGAAGAAACTGAAACGGATTCGTTTTAATGCAAATCATCAAAACTCAACCGAATCAAGCCTTGCCATTCTGCGAAATCTTTTGTATGCTTGAGCCGATCGTTTGGGCGATCTTCTGGAAATCTTGCTCCCTGTTGTGAGCCCCATTCTGGGTGGATGAATAGGAGTCCATGTTTATTTTGAAGTAATCTAAATACGCGGAGATAAAATAAAATTGTTAAGTCATAACAAAAACAATTAGGAGCCCTCAATAATGGATTTGGTTGGTTTAAAAGGAATGTTATACAATTTTGCAGGAACGTAGGGGCACAATGTATTGATCACTCACCTGTTTATTGCGTAAGTAAAGAATTATGGAAAATGTATTTAAATCTAAGATTTAATCCGTTTTAATCGATTTTGACGTAGAACCATGAGTCACTTTCGTTTATTTTTTGACATTTGACAAGATAACAATGGCGACTGTCATTTCTTTTGTGATTAAAAAATAAAATCCCTAGGTTCGTAAGTGTACACTATGAGCATAAATGATTGAGGACAAGTTGAATTTCCCGCCCTTCAATATTTTTCTTAAGTTGGTCAGATGTATAGGCGTGCACTGAGATGCAATGTGGATAACGAGTTTATTACTCAATAAAATAGTCTGGTAATTAATTATGAATTAATTTGGTCATTTCAAATACCTAATTGCAATATGTATGCAAACGTTGGCTCTGAAAAGATCCGACACTGAACAAAAATTAATTTATTTTCAGGGCGGCCAAACACAAGGAGTAAAAATCACTAGATAGAGACGCGGGAAATTCAACTTGTCCTCAATCATTTATGTTCATACTGTATACTAGTTTATTTCAAGAACGAATTATTTTGATATTTATTTTAATCGTTTCATTTCCTCGCATTTACATGAACCTGTTAGGATGATTAAAAACTAGCAAAAATTGACGGGAATGTCTCTGCTCCTGATACAGTGGCTTAGCACTTCCACCTATTTATGTGATCCTGGTAGGAAGATTCAGAAATCGTAGTAGTAAAAATTGGGGGGAATTTCTCTGTTCCTGAGACACTCGCTTGGCACCTCCTCGCGTTTTTGTGATCCTAGTAGAAAGATTCAAAAATCGTAAGAGTAGGAAAGATTGGCAGGAATTTCTCTGTTCCTGATACATTTGCTTGGCACCTCCTCGCTTTTATGTGATCCTGGTAGCAAGATTAAAAAATCGTAGGAACAATAAAAATTGAGGGGAATTTCTCTGCTCCTGAGACACTTGCTTGGCACCTCCTCGCGTTTATGTGATCCTAGTAGAAAGATTCAAAAATCGTAAGAGTAGCAAAGATTGGCAGGAATTTCTCTGTTCCTGATACATTTGCTTGGCACCTCCTCGCTTTTATGTGATCCTGATAGCAAGATTAAAAATTCGTAGAAGCAATAAAAATTGGGGAGAATTTCTCTGCTCCTGAGACACTTGCTTGGCACCTCCTCGCGTTTATGTGACCCTAGTAGAAAGATTCAAAAATCGTAAGAGTAGCAAAGATTGCCAGGAATTTCTCTGTTCCTGATACATTTGCTTGGCACCTCCTCGCTTTTATGTGATCCTGGTAGCAAGATTAAAAAATCGTAGGAACAATAAAAATTAGGGGAATTTCTCTGCTCCTGATGCACTCGCTTGGCATGTCTTCGCGTTTGTGTGATCCTGGTAGAAAGATTCAAAAATCGTAGGAGTAGCAAAGATTGGGAGGAGTTTCTCTGCTCCATACACTCGCTTGGCACCTCCTCGCGTTTGTGTGATCCTGGTAGGATAGTTAAAAATTGTAGTAAAATTTCGATGGAATTTCTTTGCGCTTGATAAATCGCATTTGACATCTCTCTGCGTTTATGTGATCCTGGTAGGAAGATTAAAAATTGCATTAAAATTTCGACGAAATTTCTTATCGCCTGGTAATTTGTTTCTATTTTTTAATTTTTATTTTGTTTTCTTTGTTTTGTCATCATTTTTAAATTGTCATTTCTTTTAAATTTATTATTAATCGGCTAAATTGCGCTGTAAAATCGACCGTCTTTTGTTTGTTTTCTTTAGCTTTAAGTATTTTTAATGAATTTTAACGCTTTTTTAAAATTATTTTCTATGTTGAAAAGGAATTTTTTTTGAGAAGTCTTGAAGGATTTCGCACTTTTGCGCATTGATAACACTAGTGGTAAGACATCATTTTTGATTTACTTCTAAATCATTCTCCTTTATTATTCTTAAGGCCGGTCTTTCCATCTTCCCGTTAAAATTATCCAGCAATTTTGATAAATGTTCGAGTGATTTTTATTAATTGTTTCTATGGTAGTTATCCATAAGTTAGTTTATCCATCCCTCGTTCTTTAATTTAAGTATTTTTCAGTTGTATCTTCATATAAGGAACCTATACCAGGCTATATAGATAATATTTATGGCCCAATCGGAGTAGTACTTGCAAGTGCTATAGGCTTAATGCGTACTTTACATTGTAAGAAAAGTAAAAAGGCCGACCTGGTGCCGGCAGATTATGTCGTGAATACGATTTTGGCCGCAGCTTGGAACGTCAGTCAAAGGTAACGTAATGGGAAATATTTGTTCTTAACTGATTAGCACCTTAGGACAGTACTTGAATCAAGAGAAGTCGGCCGAGAAGGTCCCATAGTATTCAACTATGTCAGTGGAAGTCAAAACCCATTGACTTGGGGTAAGTGTTACATAAAGCTTTTAAATCACAAAGCATTATAGATAATTTTTGGCAGCTTCCTTTATGAACTTGACTGAACAGTCAGCACACAAGATACCGTCGCCTATGATAATTTGGCATTATATGTTATTTCTTAACAGTAACTTCTATATACATTTCCTATGCGATTTCTTTCTTCACACGATACCAGCTTACATCATAGACTTCATTTGTTTATGGATCGGAAAGAAACCTATGTAAGTACCCACCATAAGCGAACGCCGGTGAAAAGATTAAACCAAAACAAGAAAACGTTGAACATTCTTTAGGTTAGTGGACGACTACAGAAAGATTAGAAAATTCTCCAACGTCATCTCGTATTTCGGCTTACAGGAGTAGAACTTCAAGGACACGAACGTGCAGAATCTTTGGAGGAAGCTAAACGCTCGCGATAAGGAACTGTTTGAATTTGATATTAAACAACTCGACTGGGAGAGTTATTTCGACGAGTATTCGCTCGGAGCCAGAATATACATTTTGAAAGATCCACTTGATACTGTACCCCAGGATAAACGAAAGTATCTGATTCTCAAAATCGCTCATTATATTCTAGGTATTATTTTGACTTTTCTGTTCTATTTGTTTTTAAAGTTTGTGTCTAAGATTGTGTTTTCAATATATAATTGATAAGAAATTTAAGACCATGCTTTTATTTTGGGTTCAACATACACACATTCGTAAAAGAGAATACAAATACTGAGCTAATAGATTTTGTTAAGGATTCAATTTCCAGTCTATGTGATTCAATAGTAGATAAATACAAACGATTTATATTATCAATTAAAGTAAGTTGAAAACAACCTGCTTAAAATACTTCACTATGCCCAATAATATGAATATTCTTATGAATTCATTTTGAGCAAACACGCAGTTGGTGGGTCTATTATGAAACGAGCGTTTATTATGAATATATCAATATTTAATTTATCTACTTAAACTGATGTGACTTATTTTCCCGTCCAGTAATTGTTTGCTTCGGTAAGATTACATCCATATTCCAAGGTAATTGTTATCATTACTATTTATTAAGTCTTTTCAAAATTCTGTTCTGCAATAGAAAATAATACCAGTTCTCGTTTTGAATTGGAATGTACGAACACTTATTAAAACCTTTACGATTCGGTCAAGGTTACGTTATTAATTCTTTTCCATTTTTCCTACTAAAGCTATGCCAAGATTTTTTCTTTTGTTAACTCTTTCACACTTAATGATTTTTATATTGATAGCTGAACAACTCTATTTGTTTGTCTTTTGCTTTAATTTCGTTCCGCAGAATTCTTATTACTTTTGGTTGTTTCTGTAAGACCTCTGTTTCTTAAACATCTCTAAGAAACCGGGACTTTAGCAGATCATTAAGAGCGTCGCGTGAATTAAACTCAATTAAACACAATTCAAGGTCTCCTACGCGATCTGAGAAAATCCACCCTCTGAAAATTATATAAACAAGCGACGTGCTTTGCCATCATGAGTGATGAACTGACCTTTGGAATAAAATTGCTTACGGGGAACAGCAGCTGCATATTGCATCATCAAAGAGTCACCGAAGGGACTTCGCTGTTATGTAAAAGAAATTATTTGTTTGAAATCAAAGTTAGCAGTCGATCCTAGAAAAACACGATGACTCATAAGGCAATTGCGAGACTTTAACCCACATGCAGTCTTTTGCGTAATCTGTTTTCTGAATTTTCTAGTCCGGACCATAAAAATGCACAAGATTAAATATAATTCAGACATTCAGATCATTTCTGTAAGAAACTGTGTAAGGCGTAGTTAGAATCTAGTAACACTTTGCTGATATTATTTCAAATTGTCCTTTACCTTATCCAACCTAGTCCTAGCACGTCAAGATTTAGGCAAGGAACTATCAGTGGGTTGCCAGGTCATCAATCCTGAACTTAAGTGATTCATTGATTGCCGGAAATATCTTAGTCTCGCCATGTTCCGTCCTCAACTCGGTGATTGACTTTGAATTAGGTTCTTCTATTGGTGCTGTCAAACGTTGCAGAATATCAATTTTTAATTATAAAATTGGATTATCCCGAAGTGTCGTTTGACGAATTTGAAAAATGTCAAAAAAGTATCGAGATGTAACATATAAGTGTCGTCGAGAACAGCAAGAATAGGAAATAATTAAGTTAAAAAAAATAATTTAATGAAAAATTGAATAAATGAAAAAGGAATTTGAAAATATCGGAAAATAAACAAAATATTGCTGAAAGCAACCATAAAAATTATACTTAAAGTCTTAATTTGTTTGTTGTGCATAGACGTAAGAGACCTTCCTTGGAAAATATGTCCGACGGCATTTCTTCGGATCACCATCATGACGTCAGTGAAATTCAAAACTACTTCACCGGGAAGAATGTGCTCGTGACGGGCGCCACTGGTTTCTTAGGTAAAATAGTTACCGAAAAGTTCCTGCGGATAGGCAACGTAAAGAAGATTTACGTAGTGGTCAGAGAGAAAAAGGGGAAGCCACCGAATGAGCGTTTAAAGGAACTGTTTGATGTGAAACCATCCATAAGTAAGTATTTATTTAAACTATTTAAAATTTTCTTGGCGAAATTCTTCTATTGTTGTAAGATGTACAATAACAGTTACTTTAAAAAGCTTGTAGATTTTCCGACTTCTATATTTCACAGGTTGATTTCAGAGATTTAGATTTGAGGAGGTCACATTTTCAAATCTCATAAAGAATCATGTGGCCCTCGTTCTTTAATTTAAGTATTTTTCAGTTGCATCTTCATATAAGGAACCTATACCAGGCTGGATAGATAATATTTATGGCCCAACCGGAGTAGTACTTGCTAGTGCTATAGGTTTAATGCGTACTTTACACTGTGACAAAAGTAAAAAGGCCGACCTGGTACCGGCAGATTATGTCGTGAATGCGATTTTGGCCGCAGCTTGGAACGTCAGTCAAAGGTAACGTAATCAATGAGAAATATTTGTTCTTAACTGATTAGCACCTTAGGACAGCACTTGAATCAAGAGAAGTCGGCCGAAAAGGTTCCACAGTGTACAACTATGTCAGTGGAAGTCAAAACCCATTGACTTGGGGTAAGTGTTACATGAAGCTTTCAAATCACAAAGCGTTATTGATAATTTTTGGCAGGTTCTTTTATGTATTTGACTGAACAGTCTGCCTACAAGATACCGTCGCCTATGATAATTTGGCATTGTATGTTATTTCTTAACAGTAATCTCTATATACATTTCCTATGCGATTTCTTTCTTCACACCATTCCAGCCTACATCATAGACTTCATTTGTTTATGCATCGGAAAGAAACCTATGTAAGTACCCAACATGAGTAGAAGAGTATACCAAAACAAAAAAACGCTGAACATTCTTTAGGTTAGTGGACGGCTATAGGAAGATTAGAAAGTTCTCCAATGTCATTTCGTATTTCGCCTCACAGCAATGGAACTTCAAGGACACGAACGTACAGAACCTTTGGAAGAAGCTAAACGCTCGCGATAAGGAACTGTTTCAATTCGATATTAAACAACTCGCCTGGGAGAGTTTTTTCGACGAGTATTTGCTCGGAATCAGAATATACATTTTGAAAGATCCACTTGATACTATACCCCAGGGTAAACGAAAGTATCTGATTCTAAAAATCGCTCATTATACTCTAGGGATTATTTTAACGTTTCTGTTGTATTTGTTTTTAAAGTTTCTCTTTAAGATTGTATTTTCAATAAATAATTGATAAGAAATTTAATATCGTGCTTCTATTTTATGCTAAACACGCACATTCATGTAAGTGTGAGACACGCTAGGGGGGGCGGCGAAAGTAATAATAATAGAGGAAGAAACACTGAATCTATGGAAAATGCATTAAGATTCGATGTCCTACAATCACTTCCAAAATCGCTCGATATGATTGGAAGGTTATCGCAAGGCCATTATTAATCCTTGCGTTATGGTTGAAATTGTTAACCTGAATAAGCTATTGTTTCCTTTTTCTTTAAATTTTGTCACCCGACTGGGAATATTAAAAAGTCAGACGTAATCGACGCATATCGAATGCAAATTAAATTATGAAAATGAAATCGATGCGTATACAAAGTGTCCTGGCATGATAAGCAGAATTTTTTACAAAAGCATTAAGCGCCAGCACACGCGACAGGTCAGCATTTTCTAACAGGGTCAATTCCCCTTGCTTCTGAACGCTTTGCAGACATACACCCCAAATTTTTAGCTCCTCCGCAAATTATTCGGGTCTCTACCACAAGAAAATCGCACATTTTTATCTAATTATTTCAATTATGATCACGCATCGTGCCGCACGAAAGAAAATTAAACCAATTTTGACCTATTTTTTGCTTCTGGAGTTCTCCTAATGTGGGCCGTTGCTAAATTTAATGCGGACATAGAACGCCAGTGGCTCCGGAAAGTAATCTTCGATAACGAATAAAAAGCGATAAGTGCACCTATCAAAAAGTCTACGTCGGATAACATTTGTGATAAGATTAGAAACTCTCAAAGAGATTCAGTTTTCGTTTGCACAAGTATCCAGGTGGTTTTTTTTTTTTGTAAATGAGCAGGTGCCTAAAATGTCGTTTGGGGCATGGGCATGCAAAAAAACCAGCGGGTTCTAAATCTTGTGCGCCATCCTCCTCTGGTCTGTCCTGGTCCTCGTCTTAGTGCACTACAACGTGATCGCCTTCAACGAAAGGGCACCTCGCACTTATTTTGCAGACGAGGAGCAACTTCTCATCGAGGAAAACCGAAAACTCTCGGAAAACGAAATCATCGAAGAGGCACAGAGGGTCCACCCGAACCTGCCCATCTCTTTCTGGTACAGACACAAGAAAAATCCGATGCAAGTGAATAAGACGTGCGCTAGATTCCCCGACATTTTCGATTTGGAGTACAACAACGGCCACTGGCAGACGTTGCAGACCACGAACGGTATCTTCCAGTTGTTTGGGGCTTACCTCGACGTGAGATCCAAAAGCAAAATAGGCCCGGCCGTTCGAGTTTTGGGCATGATAGATCGGGTCGATCCCAAAGTAGAAACGCACTGCCAGTTTTGGTTTGATTCCGAAAAGAAGCCGGTTTTTGCCAGGTCCGCCGAGTACAAACTGGTTTGGAACAAAAAATGGGGCAACAACAAGTCGGGGATTTACCAGCCTTATTTGATCGCATGCGTTCTACCCAAGACCCACGCGGAGAAGGTCCCCGACGCGGTCTCCCTGGTCGAAAGACCTTGCGATCGTTCGACGAACATCCTCAAAGCAATCTACAATAAGCCTCTTGAAGAGAGGAAAGATTTCGCCGTGTGCGTTAAGGGCTTGGATTATCCTCACGTGGATCTCTCGGTGAAACTCGTCGAGTGGCTCGAACTCTTGCGTATCTTGGGGGCGGATAAGGTGTTCCTTTACGAACTGGAGGTTCATCCGAATATCACTAAGGTTTTGAGGCACTACGAAAACGAGGGGTTGGTTCAGGTCACGCCGTTGAGTTTGGCCGGCGCTCAACCAAACGCGCCCAGTGTCCAATACCTGTACCTCAAGAAGAAGGTGACCCATAAATGATTGTTTTTACAAGCACATGTACGAGTATAAGTATATAATACTGCTTGACATCGATGAAATCATCGTGCCGAAGAAGGTGGATTCTTGGAAAGAGTTGATGGAGGTCGCCTTGAGCAAGGCTCTAAAAGCTAAGAAGCAAGAGAGGGCCTCGTTTAATGTGCACAATGCGTATTTCCTCGATGACCTCCTCCACCAGCATGGTTGGTTTGATGGTATTCCGAAATACATGCACATGCTGCAGCATGTGTACCGAACGAACTACACCAAGCCCGGACATTACGTTAAGTGCTTCCATAACACTGATTTGGTGGTGACGCTACACAATCACTTCCCTTTCGCTTGCTTCGGGGGAAAATGCTTGGGCTATTCGATCGAAACGTCGGACGCCCAGCTTCAGCATTACAGGACGGACTGCGTGAGCGACTTGAGGAAGACCTGCGAGGAGATGAAGAAGAGGAGCGTTTTCGACACGACTATCTGGAAGTATAAGGAGCCGTTGATGACGCAGGTTACCACCACTTTGAGAACTTTGGGTTTTCTAGTTACCAAAAGGACTAGTGACGTAATTAAGTGAAAAATTACAGTGTGGTTGCGATGAATGTGATACTTGAATAAATATTTGTTTTTCTTTCTTCTTTAACGTCCAGTTCCATCCCCAAGCTCCAGAAGCTTATCGTAGAGGCGTGCTTCGGCAAGAGTTGGAGATTTAATATTGCGACCGACTTACTAGATGTTTTGTTGTCGATAGTTAATCAATTAATCCAACTTATGAGTTATCGTTAAGTTAATCTTATGAGTACCCGTCGCCTTCAATTGACGGAATTAAACATGTTGCGTGTCACTTTCTTTTCGATATTAATAAAATTTATTTCGTTAATCTGCGTCACCTAAAATCAATATCCCATTGCCATGGCAATGTAGTTAAAAACAATGCCCTGTCAAGCTTGCAACGTCTTAAAACGCCGCTAAAGAACTGCAAGTAACGATGCCGGAGTTAACGGAGCAGATGTACTGCCACCAGCAGATTTGCATCCCCCCTGCGTTTCCTTATCTTCTGCGGCAGTACGCCAAGGCGGCCATAAGGACGCAACCCGTGGATTTATTGAAGTAAGTGCAACTATTCTTTACCATAAGAAGCTCCTTGCTTGGGCGATTTATGTTTGGCCACGGCGTACAGTGGCGAGCACAGAAAACGGGCCATGTTTTAAATCTAAAATGCCCAAAACCTAGCTATGTGGTCGTAACCACTGTTGAAGAGTCATTGGCCCGTATTCTCATGTTGTATTTAATTTAATGACGTGTTTATTTCCATGGCAACGCTTCTCCGTCACTCTCTTACACATTAAATTGACATAGAATCGTTCCTCGTTTAATTTTATTCATGACTTCAGTTAAATACGACTTTTAATCTTAGGATGAGAATACGGGACATCACGTGATTGATGGCAATTGAAACTTGAAACAGAGGTTTTTGTTTTTCCACTATCGTAGGTAGTTATCAATCGTTTTTCGGTGATAAGATTAAATTCACCAGATTTTTAAGACATAATAATCGACGATCTTTGCTCCTAATTAAAGAAACCTTCTGAACTTTTGAAATTCGAAATTGAAAGATCGACAAATCCGAAAATTTTCTTGTGCCTTCAAAAACCAAAAAGAAAAAAGTAATACGTTTTGCAGAAACATAAAAAAAGTGATTTTGATTTATTTCCACTCTTCCATTTATATTGGAGAAAAAATATTCATCGGTCATCGTTAGTTTCTTTTTCTTTTCAGAAATATTTATCGATCGTCGTTTGTTTCTTTCTCTTTTCAGAAATTCAAGGAAATTTAAAAAAAAAACTAAAATATAAAAAACAAACGACGATCTGCTTTGATTCCTTTCTACTTCCGTTTATATTAAAGAAGAGAAACATCGATCGTCATTTGTTCTTTTCCTTTTCGGAAACCTAAAAAAATCGAAAAAAGAAAGTAAAAAATATAAAACAAATGACGACGATTTTGATTAATTTCCACTTCCATTTATGTTATACTGAAGCAAATATATACATCGATCGTCGTTTGTTTCCTGAAAAAGAAACAAATGACAATCTTTTTTTTTTAGTTTTGTTGATTGAATAGTTTCTTTTGGTTTCGTTCGTCATTTCTTTTTTTTTCTGTTTTTGTTTATTTTCTTGATTCTGAAATTTAAAAGAAATCTTTTGATTACTTTCTAATTTTATTCACATTGAAAAAAAAACAATTCGTCGTTCGTCATTTTATCTTCACAATTTGGTATTTTCAAAAATTAAAAGAAACATCTGCTTTGTTGACGAAAAAAATATTTTTCCAAATTAAATAAAAGACATTCGGCGTTCTTTGTTAATTTTTCTTTAAATTTTCTTATGGTTCTAAAAATTTTCAAAAAATGACGAGCGTTCTGATTTGTTTTTTTTTTTTTACTTTTTCCCTATGCAAGCTTGTTACTCTATTTATGAAAAACAAAAAAAAAAACAAATGAATTACCAGTATTGTTGATGAACAATTTCTTTTGGTATCTTTCTCCTATTCTTCTATTCATCTTTAACAAAAGGCGACCATTGTTCATCATTTGTTTTCTTTTTTTATTTATTTTCTTAATTTTCAAAATTTAAAAAAAACTATTTATTTCTTTCCACTTCTAATTGCGTTAGAAAAGACATCCGACGTTCATTTCATTTTTTTAAATTTTCTTACATTTGTTACAATAAAAAGAAAACAAATGAACTATCTGTTTGATGGTGAAAGTTTTCTTTATATTTCTTGAAAGACATTCCACGTTCTTCATTTATTTAATTTCTTGACACTATTTATTAAAATAGTAAGAAAACAAATGACGAATGATCTGTTGTGTTTGTTGATGAAATTGTTTTTCGATTCTTTCCTCTTACATTCATTTTGAACAAAAGGAAACGAAACCATTGTTTGTCATTTGTTTTCTTTAAATTTTTTCTATATCTTCTTGATTACCAAAATTAAAAAAAAATCGAAGAAAGACGAACAGCAACGTTAAAAAAATCAATTAAATCAAATAAAAGACAATAACGAAATAAAACAATTGAGAATTAATAAAATTACACAAAACAAAAGGAAACAAAAAACGCGAAAGACACAAGTAGACAAACTATCAAACAAAACACGATTAATAAATAAAACAAAAGAGGATCGATGAAATGAAACAAGAAAAACGAACTACAACATTAAAAACAATCAATGAAATAAAAGAAAATATTTATAAAAGAAAATAGAAAACGCAAATTAAAGAGAGAAAAAACAAAATGCGATTAATAAACACGAATAAAACAAAAGAGGATAAAGAAAATTATTTGTTTCTTTTATTTTTTATGCAAGCCTTTAACAAATGACGAACGATTTGTTGTGTTTGTTGATGAACAATTTCTTTTCGACTCTTTCCACGTTCTTCATTATACCTTCTTCATTTCCAAAATTAAAAAAAAAACCTTTTCTCTTCTTTCCACTTCCATTCACATTAAATAAAAGATTATTCTCTAAAATTATAAAAAAAAACAAACGACGAACTATCCGCTTTGTTGATGAACATTTTCTATCGATTTCTTACCAATTATAAACATGTTAAACGAACAAAAGACATCCGACGTTCTTCATTTGTTTCTTCTTTAATTTTCTTGTGATTTTAAAAATTAAAAAAAAAACTGTCAGGTTTGTTTTCTTTTACTTTTTCCTGTACAAGTTTCTGAACCGTTGGTTTAATATCAAGAAACAAAAGAAAATTAACTGTACATTAAGCAAAGAAACAAAAGACGACAAAAACTGAAGGTTGCTTACATTTTCTTCTTTTTTTTCTTGAAAACGACGAAAATGCGATTGAAAGAAATCATGGTCACGGCATGTTTTTTTTTCTGTTGTCTATTGACGACCGTTACTATTTTGGAAATTTGAAGTAACAAACTGAAAATATAAAGTTAAAATGAATAGAAACATAAAGGAGAAACAAAAGAAAATCGTCCGGCAAACGTATAATTAATAAAGTCTGAAAATGAGAATTATTCGTTTGTTTTTAATTATCTTTTCCTAGATTTTGTCTTCTTAAAGTCTATTGTTTTGTTTTGTTTTGTTTTAATTTGAAATCTTCTTTGCATTTGCTAAGGAAAATGAAAACAAAACACAAACGGAAAACAAATATATTCGTACTGTCTGCAGACAAAAAAAAACAAAACGAGACAATCGAATTAATTACAATGAAAAAGACGAACGATTGAAATGAGAAACGAAAACAAAAGAGAGAAATCAAATAAAAGAAAAACAAAAGACAATGAGAATGAGATATTTTCAACTTCCACGCAAGTAAAGAAAAACAAACAAAAAAAGTGAAACAAAATTGAAATACAAACTGAAAAAAAGTGTTCTCGTCGAGAATAAAACAAAAGATGAACGAATTAGTAAAGTGGTTGCTCTGGAAAAAAAAGACGAAATACTTATAACAACCAGAAGTAAAAAAACAAAACAAAACAAAAACAAAATGCAAGCGGAAAACAAATGTCCTCGTATTGTCTGCAGGCAGAAAAAACAAAAGACAATCGAATTAATAAATGGTTACTCCGGATTGAAAAAGACAAATGATTGAAACGCTCTCAACAATTAGAAATAAATGAGAAACGAGAAACAAGTAGAGAAACAGAAACAAAATACAAACGGGAAACAAATATTCTCGAGACATTTATAGTAAAAATAAAAGAAAGACAAAAGACAATCGAATTAGTAAGATCATTGCTCTGAAATGATGAGAGAAAAAATTCTCGCACTTTTATTAAAAGATAAAAAAACAAAAAAACAAAAGTACTTTTAACAACCATGAGTAAAAGAGACGAAAACGCAAACAAAAAAAAAGACAATCTAATAAGAAAACGAACAAATGATATAATTTTAACAAATAGAAATAAAAGAAAAGAGAAAGAAAAACAAAAATATAATACAAAAAGAAAAAAAAAATTGTCAAAAATAAAAAAACTAAACAAAAGACAAACGAACTAGTGAAGTGGTTGCTCTGGAAAAGAAAGACGGATTACTTATAACAACAGGAAGATAGAAAAAAAAACGAAAACAAAATACAATCGGAAAACAAATATTCTATCTAGAAAGAAAAAAACAAAAGACAATGAAATCAATAAAGCGGTTGTTTCGGAATGAGAAAGAGAAACGATTGTAATGCTTTTAACAACCAGAAGTAAAAGAAACGAAAAAGAAAAATTCTCGAGAACTAAAATAAAAAAAAAACAAAAGGCAATCGAATTGGTAAAATGATTGTTCTGAAATGATCAGAAAGGCGAACGGCTGACATATTTTTAAGACCTAGAAATGGAAGAAGGAACATAAAGACAAGAAACGGAAGGAAAATGTAAACGAAAAAACAAAATATGTGTATTACCGTGCTTTTAAAATAAGAAATAAATAAATAAAATAAAAGACTAGAAAAATTAAAATTTGAAATACGACTTTTAACAACCATGAATAAAAGAAACAAAAAGGAACGAATTCTATTTTAGATTTAGAAAATTAAAATGTGTTCTTCACTTCTGCTCTTGTTTTTTTCTAAAGAGAAGAAACGACATTCTGTACACCAATTAAATTGGCAATTAAATTAATTCTCACTAATTACGATCGAAATCTGCATTTGTTATAACTTTGTGCACCAAAACGGATGCAGGATGCAGAACCATGAATTAAAGAAAAAATGTAACAATATTAAGAGCAAAACCAATCAAAATAATTGCTGCAATACTTGCCTTTAATTTCAGATGGTCAACGGCCTATTGGAGATGTTTATCATTGAACATACCCCCTCCAGTAAAACCACGCTTAGAGTACCCCATACCTCGAGACTTTTACGGGGTAACCCCCGGTTGGTTGAAGGCCTTAAACTACCAACTACTCAACTGCAACACCGTGCCGTTCAGAATATTATGGGACCGTTGGATGGGCGCCTGTTTACAACACAAAACCCTCATTCAGTTGCTGTGCCTGGGTGGATTCACGGATGCCTCGGCAGTACCGTGGAACAGGTTCATCGCTCTCTGCGCCGGGACCTTAACTGACGTACGCGACCACCAGAAGCACGCCGAAGGCAAAACCTAAAAGCGCGCGTCCTTTAATTCCAGAATTTGACCAACACCATGATCCTCATCTGCGAAATCCTCACCGAGGAGCCGGAGGGTGGATCCGCGCAGATTTCCGTCGACGTCTTCCTCGACTTGTACAAGTTCTTGGCGAGCATCGACGCGTCCCAAGCCCAGACTTTGCTTAACATATACTTCACCGATGCCGCCTTGGGCATACTCCCGAAAAGAAAGAAGAGGCGAAAGAAGAAAGCGCCGGTCCCAATCACGGAGTCGCTGATATCCATGTAACGAGGTGAGTTTCCTAAACGATTATCACCGAACTTATTTAAATTTCAGCACGACCACTGAGGAACCAACGGTCGAGGAAGAGGTGGAAGAGAAAGCGTCCTTGGGCGAAGCCAGCATCGTCTCATGCCCCGACATAGCCAGCGATGAAGTGTACCCAGAATCCTTGGAGACGTTTCAAGTAAGCGGCAAAGACTCCAGGTAAAGCACTACGTTTTTTTTTATAACAGTCATCGTCATCATGGCGTGTGCAATAGCAACGTCAGTATTGCGACTCTGGAATTCCACCCAATCACCATAACGCAAGAGGAGGATCATCAAAGTGAGGAAGGTGAAGGGGAGGAGATCGAAGTGCCGCATGTATCGCAGTTCGAAGAAGAAAGCGAAGACGCGCAGAAACATTTGGACGAAAACCAGCAAGACGACGAAAGGGTTGGTGAGGAGTACACGAAGGTAGAAGAGGAATACAAGAAAGAAGATGAGGAAGACATAAAAGAAGAAGAAGAGGTTGTGCTGGACGGCGTTTTGGAATTACCCGAGCTCGACGAGGAAGAGAAGATCGTCGAAGCAACTGAAATAATCGAGGAGCTAGGGTCCAAAAGCCCGAGGATTTCGTCTACTCAGGTATGGCATGTCGTTGAAGATCCTAGGCCTAAGGAAGGGGAAATCCTCGCCAGTGGCGATGAGCTTTTCGTACCCGATCTGGTTGAACAATGTCAGGCTTGCCATAGCCACATCTAGAAGGGTAAAGCTCGACTATACCACCGATGGTGTAGGTCGGTACCAGTAGGAGGGAGCGGGGTCCTTTCGGGTCATTTAGATTGAATTCGTGGGAGTAGTGGTTGAAAGCCCGCTTGCTAGATTTCGGTTACGCGTTGCGACGCGTGAACTGCACTCGAGCACTCTCCTGTGGCGAGAGACGTGATCATGACCATACCATTATAGTTTCATGCCTGGTGGTACCTTCCGGGTGCGTTCTTCTTGACTTGACTGGCCGCAAGTTAGGACTCCCCATGGTGCAGGGCGTTATTTGGAACTTCTCAACGGTACCCTCAATGTCCGGGGGCTTCGTTGATAGATTCGGTGGGTACCTGCCCCTCGAACCGATTGGGTTTGTTCTCGTTTGCCTAAAGTAGGGTGAGTTACGTTTTTAAATCAGGTGCCGACCAACATAATCAGTGGAGAGTTGCCTTTACCAGGGGATGGGATGGTTATACGCATGCCATTGATGGCATTTAACCCTGTTTACGTTAGTTTGATTTTTGACAGAGACCTTTGAAGACCATGATCCTCGACGATGCGGTGGAGACATACCTGCAGGCCACCGAAACGGTTGAAGGCGAAGCTGAAGCATACGAAGAGAAAAGTGAATCGGAATACGGTGTTTTGAAGCCTGGAGTCAGGGAAGAAGAAGAATATGAGTCTGTCGAAGGAGAAGAGGTACCTTGGCGTTTTTTTTTAAGGTGAAACTCCCAATTAATGTGTAGTTGCTTCGATCAGGTGCAAGCTCCGTATGAGGAGGTGTACGTGGACGCGATTCCGGGGATTGGACCTGTGGTCCCGGAAGAAATGGTGGAGGCTGTGGTTAAATATTTCACGAGGGTCTCCGCTGAAGACCACGGAATGGCCATGCCACGCCAAATAAGGCATTATTCTTGCCCGGCGTTGGAAGTAATTGAGAATCTGTAATTCTTTTCGGAATAAGTTGTCTATTTATTATTTTTACATTAAATGAAGATTTTAGAAAACAATAGAAAAAGCCCCTTGACTTATTTTAGATATGCAAAAATGTTTCACCTTTATTTGTTCGCTGTTAATTATTCGTTCGTTCAATGTAAACGTGGCTTTGTAGATTGCAATCATTGCGGATGTAAGTAGGTGCGACATCTCTGAATAGGTCAACAAGTTCCTCATGTAAGCAAAACAACGGGTCTGCATCTCGAATGTAAATACCTTTCTTATCGGCCTGTTTTCACAATAATCTGTGTGTTTAATGCTAATTAATTAAAAATATTTCTGCTTTGTGTTTGTTCACTTTTCACTTTTCGGCGCTCGGTCGTCCAATGTAAGCGCGATTCTGAGTCGTAAATGAGTGCGACATTTCTGATTAGGCCATGCAACTCAAATGTAAATACCTTTTTTATCGGCTTGTTTTCTCACAGTAATTTACACTACTCCGAACGTAGCATAAAGTAAACTGGAACGTTCAAACGTAATCTGTTGCGAATGTAGCTTGCGCCCTCACAATTGAATTAAGTTACGTTCTGAAGATGCTAGAGGGAGTTACGAAGCTCATAAAAGTGTCAAAAGCCAAGTCAGGATTTTTATTAATCTCAGGAGTTTATTCTTTTTATTTCTTGATCAACAAATTGTGGCAAACGTGGCCTACCTACTTTTTCCTTTTGCTATTTCTATGACCATCGAAGCTTAAGAATCTACCCAAAACATTTTCCATCCGGGGCAGTCCCCAAGTTTCTCACCCACCCCTTTCAATAAATGCCAAAAATAAAGTAATTGCGAGTGAAGGAGCCTTATTGCAAAGTCGATCGCAGCCGCATATGATAGTAAGTCATCATCTAAATACGTTTCCCTGACAATAGAATTGAGCGTTCGAAAATCGAGAAAATGTTATCTATTTAGAATGAAAGTTGTTTTCCAAAAACAAAAGGCGTGAAATCGGGGTAAGTTGGTCGCAGCCGCAATCCGAAATATGGAAGAATATTAACAGCACACCCTCTCGAGTAATCAATTTAGCTTGGGACTTACTTACTTGTTGCTTAGGTGAGATACTAAAACGGAATCCTTACTCCTTCCCCGCCCTTACGATTTGCCACAGCTTAGTAAAGATGACGATAGGCAACCATACTTTGATACATCCACGTAAAAACTCTATTATAATTAAAACATGGCGCCTTCCACGTAGCACTTAATCGACGTCTATTGTTTTTCATATCCTGTGCTTCATTTTGAGTTGTACTTATCTTTAATTCCCTGAGGGGAGCTGTCGAAGTAGGCGTGGCTTAGCGAGTAAGCGAATACCCTTCTTTAACAGGGTAGCCAATTCCCTTTTGTCTCCGCCTTTTTTCAAGTTATAATGGAACCGCCGCTAACACTGTGGCTGGTTAAAAAGTAAGAAAAGGCGTGTCTTCCACTTGCCCCGCCCTAGTTACGAGTGGCATTTTTTCAGTAATTTTAAAGCGATTTTCGCTATTTCAAGTCACGTGCGTTAGATTTCCTAAAATGTAACCATCGACACTATGGATCATTAACTATTAAAGAATTTGTTAGAATTGACAAGAGTGGACTTTATTGGGCGATTCCCACATTCATACTTTGTTTAGTTTACTATTTCCCTGCTTGTAAGGAAGGGGCGTGTCCGCCAGTTGCCCCGCCCTAGTTACGAATGACGCTTCCTTCAAGCATTTTATAGCGGTTTTCACCATTTGAAATCAAATGCATTACATTTCCTGCAACAGGCACGTCGCTTTCAAACATACAGACTATGATTTCATTTATTTAAATTGGCAAACCTGGACTATTATTACTATAATTAAAATACGACGACTTCTTTAGTTCGTTTCTTATATGTCTGCTTGGAAAGTAGGGCGGGGGGCGTGTCCTTCGATTGTTCCGCCCTAGTTACGATGCTCACTCACATCCAATGACATTTTTTAAATAAATACTTAACATATCGAATTTGCTCGTTTCACAAAAGGAGGCCTGTTATCCGGTTGTTCCGCTCTAGTTTGAACGAATGATTTCGAAATATTCTTTATTAGTTCTTCATACGCGGTTTCCTTACTTGCTTGCTTGTAAGAAAGAGGTGTGGCCTCCGCTTGCCCCGCCCTAGTTTCGATACTAGCTTCGAATTACATTATTTCCGAGCGTTTTAAAGCCTTCTCGCCGATTTAAGTCAAGTGTGAGATAGGCACGTTGTACTAAACACTCGACAATTTTCAGGCACAAACTATTAATGATTTAATTTTAAAATTAGCAGGCGTGGTTAACTGTTTTGTAAGCAAGGATACCAGCTGCTTACAGCAAAGTTAAAATGCAACAATTTGCACCTATTTAGTTCTTCATATGTCGTTTCCTATAAGTCTGCTTGAAAAAAAGGGGCGTGTCTTCCGCCCTAGTTATGATCCTGACTTCCAAATATGTGCTTTCCAAGCATTTTAAAGCCATTTTCGCCGATTTAAGCCACAAGTACATTGTATTTAACCCTCAATCACAAACTATTAATTAATTAATTAAAATTTGGCAAGCGTGGATAAGCATTTTATAAACAAGGAGACCCCCACCTCCTGCCGTACATTTCCATCCCACCTCTTTAGTTCTTACGTCGTTTCCTTCATGCCTGCTTGAAGGAAAGGGGCGTGTCCTCCGCTTGCCCCGCCCTAGTTGCGACACTAACTTCGAATTACATTCTATCCAAGCGTTTTAAAGCCATTTTCGCCAATTTAAGTGCAAGACATGTAGCCACCGACAACTGTCAATCACAAATTGATAAGCGTGGTTAATCATTTTATAAATTACCTCCCGATTTTCACGTAGCATTTAACTGATCTTCTTAGTTCGTTTCCTATAGGCCTGCTTAAGAAAAGGGGCGTGTCCTCCGGTTGGCCCGCCCCAATTGCAACGCTGTCTTCGAATAAATAGTTTCAAATACACAACTTTCACATCTAATTTAGCAACCAATCGGATCTTCCGTCTTCTAATTGTTTCCACGTAGCATTTAATCGATCTTTTTAGCTCGTTTCCTATGCACCTGCTTAAGGAAAGGGGCGTGTCCTCCGTTTGGCCCGCTCCAATACCAACGCTGTCTTCGAATGACACAGTTTCAAGTGTTTTAAAGCAATTTTTGCACAAGTGCACAACTTTTACATCTAATTTAGCAACAAATCGGATCTTCCGTCTTCTAATTTGTTTTGATAACTGATTGATTGCGAGCGTTTTAATACGCTAAAAGAAGCAGGCGCTTTTTAAATCGCGAAACAAAACAGGGATTAACAATGGCGAGCGAAACTAAAGCTCCCGGAATCCATCGGAAGCCAGTTTGCCCATGCCATACCAAACGTAATTAATAATCAAGTCTGGTGATCGCTTTTTAATCGCCGCCGCCGCGCTTTCATCGATCGCAAAAACCCCCCAGCCGCTTGAATGAAATCATTTCTGGACGGCCTCAATTACACGAAGCAACTCGCCATGGAACTCATTGTAATCGTGCTTGGCTATTACATGGGGATTAAACAACCGTGACGGCCTTTTATATACATAGGACAAACGCCGGGTCGTTCCATCCACACCATGCTACGGCTCGTCATTGTCCTGTTGTGCTACGTCACCTGCGCGTTGCAACAAGTAAGTCCTCACAAAGTGCTTCCTTCGCCCTCAATTTTGTCATGTTCTTTTTAGCAACATGGGCATTTCGGCGATTTCCAGCGCCATAGGCGAGAGTGCATGGAGGAGTTGAATTTGAACCCATCCGATTTCCACGTCAGCCAAAGAGACATCATCGACAACACCCGCGTTAACGGCAGCTCAGATGTTAAGTGCATGGTGCGCTGTATCTTCCGCAAGATGGGGTTGCTTGATGAAAACGACAACCTCCAGGTGGACGAGGTCAAAAAGAAAATGCACTTCTACGACGGTGAAGTAGTCGATTTGGATCGGTGCAAATCGTTCAAAGCGGAGGTAAACAAGTGCGACGCCGCTCTGATGGTGCGGAGGTGTATCTGGGCCGAGTTGGGCAAACAAGCGAATCACGGATTGTACGCTAGGATCGGGGAGATCTGCATGAGGGAGCTGGATTTGAACTATACCTTAACGTAGGTGGTGAGGTACATCGCGCTTTTGGACCAGGAAGGAGATGAGGTTGATGGGGTCGATGATAGGGATGAGAGGTGTTTGTTGGCGTGCGCCATGAGGAAGCTGGGGTATTTCGATGATGAGGGTGAATTGAGGGTGGAAGTTGTCAAGGCTTCCGTGAGGGAAATGCAGGAGGTTGCTGTGGAAAAGTGCGCCGAGTTGAAGAAGGATGACGTATGCGGGAAGATCTTGGCAGTACGTAGGTGCTTGCTTGATGAAATGAAGACGAAACAAAAACCAAATTAATCATACTTGTCTTTTTTTATTTTGTTAATAAAACATATTGTTATTATGCTTTATATCAAAAACCACTCCCTATAACATGCAACGATGTTCATAAGTTGAAGGCCTACTTTAGCGACCTTGTTGTTATCAAATTAGCAACACTAAGAAAGGTTGTGCATTAATTGATAAAAAAAAGTAAATAGGGGGAGGGTGGAGCTTTCATGTTGGAATCCAAATTATCATCTTTCTCCCTTTTTTTTCTCTTTTGGTTTCGGGTATGTGTAGGGTTGCCAGCACTAGAAATTTTATATACGAGGTACAGGCGAAAAAAGCGGTTACAAGGTCAACTCGAATTGACGTTTAGTAACAATAATAATTATAATAAATAGAAATTCATTTGTTTATGGACTATTTTAAGTTTGAAATTCGCGCTCGAATATTTCCGTCCTTTTGTGACTTTCTTTTTTGCGTTCATCAATTGTTTCTGAGTAAGGAATTCGTCTTCAAATGTTCCTCACAGTTTTTGAAATTTTCTTTCTTGTTGTCGCCGTTCTTGTTTTTTCTCTTTTTGTTCATTTTGTTTCTGAAATTATTTCATTTTTTTGCGCTACGATCGTCATTTGTTTTTCTTTTCTTTTCTTCTCTCGTAAAATTTACGGTCGTTGTTTGTTTTTCCTTTTTTTTTTTTAAAGTTATCGTTTTCTTTCTTTTCTGTTTTCTTTCTACGTATTTGTTATCTTTGTTATCTGAAATCGCACGGTCAAAATTTTTCTGCGTTCCTCGTTTTCACGATCGTCATTTGTTTTCCTCACTCTCTTTTTCATTTTACCTTTCAATTTAATTTGAAATTATTGCGTTTCGTTTTCGCAAACATTACGATCGTCATTTGCCTTTCTTTTGTCTTTTCCTTCTTCGCGAAATTTACAATCGTCTTTTGTTTTCTTGTCTTTTCTTCTTTCGTAAAATTTACGATCGTCTTTCGTTTTTCTAACCCTCTCCAGAAGTTCTGATTTTTCTTTACCTTTCATTCGAAATTGTTTCACTTTGTTTTCGCAAACATAACGTTTTCTTCTTTCGTAAAATTTATGATCGTCTTTTGTTTTTTTTTTTTACTCTGTTCAGAATTTTTCATTTTTCTTCTCATTTCATTCGAAATTAGCTCGTTTTGTTTTCGCAAACTTTGCGATCGTCTTTTGTTTTTCCGTTTCTTCTGCTTTCGTAAAATTTACGATCGTCATTTGTTTTCTTTTTTTTACTCATTTCAGAAGTTTGCATTTTTCTTCTCATTTCATTCGAAATAAGCTCATTTTATTTTTGCAAACTTTACGATCGTCTTTTGTTTTCTTGTCTTTTCTTCTTTCGTAAAATTTACAATCGTCTTTCGTTTTTTTGTTAGTCTTTCGAGAAGTTCTCTTTTCTTTTCACTTCATTCGAAATTATCTCGATTTGTTTTCGCAGACATTACGATCGTCATTTGTGTTCTGCCTTTTTTTTTTCGAAAAACTTACGATCGTCATTTTTTTTTTCACTCTCTTCGGAAGTTTTCATTTTTCTTTTCATTTGATTAGAAATCATCTCATTTTCTTTTCGCAGACATTTCGATCGTCATTTGTTTTTCTGTCTTTTCTTCTTTCGTAAAATTTGCGGTCATCTTTTGTTTTTCTTAATCTCTTCAGAAGTTTTCATTTTTCTTCTCATTTCATCATTCGAAATTATTTCATTTTGTTTTCGCGGACATTATGATCGTCATTTGTTTTTCTGTCTTCTCTTCTTTCGTTAAATTTACAATCGTCTTTTGTTTTCTTGCCTTTTCTTCTTTCGTAAAATTGATGATCGTTTTTTGTTTTTCTTAATCTCTTCTATTCACTATTCACTATTCGTTATTCACTATTCACTATTCACTATTCGAAATGATCTCATTTTTTCGCAGACCTTACAATCGTCATTTGTTTTTTTTCATTTTTCTTTTCATTTCATTAGAAATCATCTCATTTTCTTTCGCAAACATTTCGATCGTCATTTGTTTTTCTGTCTTTTCTTCTTTCGTAAAATTTGCGGTCGTCTTTTGTTTTTCTTAATCTCTTCAGAAGTTTTCGTTTTTCTTTTCATTTCATTCGAAATTATCTCATTTTCTTTTCGCAGACATTACGATCGTCATTTGCTTTCCGTCTTTTCTTCTTTTGTAGAATTTACGATCGTCATTTCTTTTTCTTTTTTCTTGAACTTATCGCTTTCTTTCTTTACTGTTCCGATAACATTTTTCCAAGAGTCAAAAAATGCTTTTCAGTTCTGCTTTTGACGATCAGAATTTTTTTGCGTTCCTCGTTAATACGATCGTCATTTGTTTTCTTTACTCTCTCTAGAACTTTTTATTTAATTTGGAATTATATCATTTTGTTTTCGCAAACATTGCGATCGTCATTTGCTTTTCGGTCTTTTCTTCTTTCGTAAAACTTACAATCGCCTTTTGTTTTCTCGTACTTTCTTCTTTCGTAGTCTTTTGTTTTCTTACCCTTTCGAGAAGTTTTCTTTTCTTATCACTTCACTCGAAATCATCTCATTTTCTTTTCGCAGACATTTCGATCGTCATTTGTTTCTTTGTTTTTTCTTGTTTCGTAAAATTTACGATCATCATTTCTTTTTCTTTTTTTCTTTTGAACTTTGATCAGAATTTTTTTGCGTTCCTCGTTAATGCGATCGTCATTTGTTTTCCTTGCTCTCTTTAGGAGTTTTCGTTTTACTTTGCATTCAATTCGAAATTATTTTATTTTTGTTTTCGCAAACACTGCGATCGTCTTTTGTTTTTTTTTACTCTCTCCAGAAGTTTTCACATTTCTTTTCATTTCATTCGAAATTATCTTATTTTGTTTTCGCAGACATTACGATCGTCATTTGTTTCTTTCTCTTTTCTTCTTTCGTAAAATTTACGATCGTCTTTCGTTTTTCTTAATCTCTTCAGAAATTTTCATTTTTTTTTTCATTTCTTTCGAAATCATCTCATTTTCTCTTCGCAGACATTTCGATCGTCATTTGTTTTTTGTCTTTTCTTCTTTCGCAAAATTTACGAACGTCTATTGTTTTCTTATCTGTTCTTCTTTCGTAAAATTTACGATCGTCTTTTGTTTTTCTTAATCTCTTCAGAAGTTTTCGTTTTTCTTTTCATTTCAATCGAAATTATCTCATTTTTTTTCGCAGACATTTCAATCGTCATTTGTTTTTCCGTCGTTTCTTCTTTCGTAAAATTTACGATCGCCATTTATTTTTCTTTTTTCTTGAATTTATCGCTTTCTTTCTTTTCCGTTCCAATTACATTTTTCCAAGAGTCAAAAATGCTTTTCTGTTCTGTTTCTATTTGTTATCTTTGTTATCGGAAATCACACGGTCAGAAGTTTTTTGCGTTCCTCGTTGATACGATCGTCACTTGTTTTCCTTACTCTCTCTTGAAGTTTTCATTTTTCTTTTCACTTAATTTGAAATTATTTCATTTTGTTCTCGTAAACATTACGATCGTCATTTGTTTTTCTGTCTTTTCGTCTTTCGTAAAATTTACATTCGTCGTTTATTTCCCTTTTTTTTCTTTTGAAGTTATCGCCTTCGTTTCTTTTCCGTTCCGATTGCATTTTTCCAAGAGTCAAAATTGTTTTTCCGTTTTGTTTTTTATTTCTTATTTATGTTATCTGAAATCAAATGTAAAAACCGAAATTTTCAGTGTTCCTCGGTTTTTCGTGAATATTACGATCGTCTTTTGTTTTTCTGTTTTTTTCTTCTTCCATAAAATTTGCGAGTCATTTGTTTTTTTTTTACTCTCTTCAGAAGTTTTCATTTTTTTTTCATTTCATTCGAAATTATCTCATTTTATTTTCTATCATTTGCTTCTTTGTCTTTTCTTCTTTCGTAAAATTTACGCTAGACATTTCGTTTTATTATTATTGTTTTTTTTTGGAAATTAACGTTGTCGTTCTTTTCTGTTCCAATTACATTTTTCCAAGAGTCAAAAATGCATTTTTGTTTTGTTTTTATTTGTTATCTTTGCTACCTGATATCAAACGGTCAGAAATGTTCTGCGCTCCTCGTTCTTTCGAGAATATTACCATCGTCATTTATTTTCCTCTCTTCTTTCGTAAAATTTACGATCGTCATTTGTTTTCTTCTTTCATGAAATTTACGATCGTCGTTGTTTTTACTTTTTTCCTTTCGATTGTGTTTCTCGATGAACGAAAATTCTTTCTCGTTTTTGGTTGTTTCAACGTCACAATGACAGGCGAAACGTCTCGTTGACATCAATGTAATAGTGTCACGATGACGACCGTCAAAATAAATAAAATTAAGGCCGCCTTTTAACAAATCATGATGATTTGACTAACAAATAGGATTGCAAACCTAATTTTTGTCACCAAGACAATCACCAAGCTAAACACACCGTCCTCTGAGAGGTAAGGGACAATTCTAATCATCAATGATTCGAGCAAGCAAACAGATCAATGATTTACAGTTACCTAATCCCCGCTACAAGATAAGAGTACATACAAAAGGCAGTACGCGTATCAATGCAAGTATGCTAGTATTGGATAGTCTGGTAACACTCATCCGTTGGCGCTGCAATAGTCCAGCAAAACACGCACTCCACTGCCGCACTAGTGCTGTATAGTCCGGCAAACCATACGCTCCATAGTGCTATGTAGACTAGCAGACTATACACTTATACTGGTACTATATAGTCAAGAAACACCATACATCGACTGTACCTACTACGTCGGCGCCAGGTCGTGCCATTGATGGGTAGAAGAGGCAAAGAATGATGTCACCAGACAGACATTCTAAAGGGCTTCTTTCGTCGAACCCAGCTGCCTGCTCTCGATGTAAGGACCCGGAAAAATGCTTAGAGAATTTATAAAATTAATTTATCTCTTATTTTATTTTAATCATTTCATTATCAGCTCTGCTTGTTCTTAGAAAGAAGCCGGATGTTCGTATCGCTTCTACGAGCTTCGGATGCGATTTCAAATCAATCCTATCAGGTTTGATTCAGCAATAGGTAAATCACGCCACAAAGCGTCTCTGCCCTTGAATGAGCGACGTGGGTAAAAATCAATAAAAACGAGACGTTTACGCCCTCTCGTATCGAGAAAAGTTTCGCTTGGAAGCTACTGTGGGGACCGTCTGAATTCAAATTCCTGCTGATCTCGCAGAATTTCCCTCCTCAATTTTTCAGGAGGTGACGAGCCTTTAAGTAGCTTAAGCAAGGGAGATAAGGAAGTTCCCGGTTTTCTTTTGTTTGGTCCGCGTTTAATCTCTTGTCGAAATTTTAATTTTTATTTCTTTTTTCTAAGTTGGAGTTTTGATTTTTTGTTATAAATTTTTCAAAAGTTTGTCATCGGTTTCGGTCAGGAAAAGCAGAAGCTTTGCCCGCGCAGACATTTTGTATTCTGTAATTTTCTTAATATTTGTTCCTGTTGTGTTTTAACGGAAAATTTCGTTATTCTTGTAAAATTTTATTTTAATATATATTTAATTTGTTAACACTATCGAATTTTATTTAAAATCTTAAAGTAGTTTTTTTAGAGAATCTTTAATAATTAATTCGAACAAGAAGTCGGAGGAGAAAGATCCAACAAACCCAAAATAAGTCTGAGGGTAAAAAGGGCCAAAATTCAAATTAATTCCGAAGAGACCGGGAAGAACGATTGCTGGCTAATCTTTGGCTAAAACTAGAAACGCTACTAACAAAGCAGTCGCTTCTTGCGTCTCGATTTGGTTCGGAAAAGTTTTGCTTTAAAAGGGTGGTAAAGTTTAGTAAGGGAGTTCAGAGAAGTCAGAATTTGAGACTTCCAATCTCTTTTAATTTTCACTGTAAAAGATTTCTAGTTTAGAAATCTCGTGTTCTGATTGAGAACTGTTTTGACTTCAAAATATAAACCACCTCTTTCTCCCATACTGATCAGGTGCTTACATCGTCTCACCTCCACCTTCTACATCTCCTCCAAAGAAAAGTTGTCGAATAGCTTCGCCAACGTTCCCAATAAATAAGCGATATTTATGCTAACCTTTCTGCCTGTTGTCAATCGTTCGCCAAATAAAGTTTTGTTAATTAATTACTGTAAACGCGTCCACATTATGAATCGTTTATAACAACCCACAGATGAGGACTGTAAAGCGATGTTTTTGGAAGCACTTACTTTGGGCGCCATATTTATGTCGCAATAGGCGCCATTTTTATGTTATGCACATAGAGGCAGGCCATAGATCAAGATTCCTTTTCTATGTCTTGTTTAGCCTCTTGTGTACATTACATTGGGCAAAATTTTATTTTAAGGTTACGCCTTGAGCTTCCATTTATGTAGTGATTTTGTTCTCTTGGAGTGCTTGGCATGGAACTTTTGTGTCTAGTAGTTTACATGCGCCTTCGTTTTACGATTGGCTCTTATTTCTTGCTCAACGTTGTGCCCAATCCTAGTTGCGCTCGCACGCTAACCGAATTTGATACACTTTGAATTGAAATAAATGAACCTTATGGTTTCTATGTGGGACTATCTCCCGGAAACATGAACACAACTCGAATCACGCTCGCACGCCAATCAGATCTATAATCGTTTAGAATTTGCGATTTGTCTTTAATTCCATATTGGCGTAGTGGAATCATTTAAGTCGTATCTTAAAGGTAAGCCTCAGCTGTAGGTAGCGGATCCCCTTCGAGGGATACCGCAGGTTTCCATACTCGCACCGCTGCACTCTTTCCAAGGTGATTTATGTATAAAGTTTAAAATCAAATTCAAAATTAAATCATCGTTTAAAAATAAATCGCGACTCGAATCCAAATGGCCGTTACATCCGTGTTTTTCTTTTCCATTTATAAATCCAAAATTTAATTTCGTACAGATCCGATTCGCGCGTTACGCCCGGAAAAAAAAGGCCGTCGATAATAAAATAATAACACAAAAGGAAATCACTGGGCGAAAATAAAGCGCGGTCGCATTTTCCGCTCGAGTTAACCACCGAAGCGCGATGGAAAATGGCAAGTCGTCCTCCAACGCGATTTTAACGGAATTAACGCACAAAAAGCGCGCTTTGTGTAAAACGGTAATAATAGAAACGAATATTAGTACATATGTATATTAACAATGCGAAATATAATAATATCATGGCCTCGTCCTTTCAGGAAGACTGATATAAATATTGGAGGCTCGCTTACAACCGGAGCAGTAATTTCTGGGTATCGCAGAACTAAATTACAACAACAACAAAAAAAATCATGAGCTCTCCATTGAACTTGGTCGTTATTTTCATTGCGGCGAATTTCCTACAGGTGAGTAACCAGATTCAAGGGTAAAATCGAACCTCTTTGGCAAAATGAGCCTTAATGGACGACGGAGGAAAATTGGCTCGTATAATTGCAGGTCGCCTTCGGTGGAGAAGACGTAATGGTCTTCAAGGACGCATGCGTCGCCGAATTGAACTTGGACCCCTCCCAGTTCGTAAACTTCCACCCCAATACCATCCCAGTGCCCAGTCACAACGACAAGTGCCTGGTCAAGTGCATGTTAGAGAAGCGTGGGGTGGTGACCGCTGCTGGTGAGCCCCTCCGTGATGCACTCATAGCGAGTATGCCCGCTGCTGCCAACATCGATTTAAACAGGTGTTCCTCCATCAAGACCGACGACGTCTGCGAAACGGTCTTCCAAATGGAAAAGTGCGTGATGGACCAACTACCCAACATGTGATTTTTGTTTGCTGGATAATTTGGGACTGGCCCTGAATGCTAATAAAAAAGTTAATATTCATGACGTGATTATTTGTTATCTTCCCCTGTTAGCATTTTATTAAGGTTACACAGGGACGCTTACCCTTCGTTGCTACTAAATTTCATCAAAAAGCAATTCTGTTTCTGATCTTATTTTTGAAATCAAAGGACTTTTCTCTTGAATAAAATAAATTATATTAATTATAAAAATCCTAAATTTCTTAGAGTGTAGTTGCAACGCTCGATGAGAGTATCTTTGAACCTCCACAGGGACGTGTCCTTGACAGTGTGCTTCTTGAGGTCGTCGCACGACTTGAGTTCCTTCACGCAGTCCTCCCTGTAGTGTTGAAGTTGAGCGTCGTCCGTCTCTATGGCGAACTTGGTGCATTCACCCAAACACACGAAGGGGTAGTGATTGTGCAAGGCCAAGACTTTCTGCGTGTTATGAAAAGATTTGATGTACGCCCCAGGCTTCGTGAAATCCCTCGTCCTGTAGACGTGCTGCAACATGTGCATGTAATGGGGTATGTCTTCGAACCAACCGTGCTCGTGAAGGAACTCATCGATGAAATAAACGTTCCTGACGTTGTACGATGATTTTTCTTCCCCGGGGGCGGTCGTCATCAACAATCGGGCCATGAGGTCGTGCCAATCCCCAACGCCGGGGACAATCACCTCATCTACATCCAAGAGAACCACGAACCTATACTTGTACATGTTCCGGTAGAAGCAGTCGTTGTAAGGCATGATTTCGTTGTGACGTTTTTGGACGAGGTTCTGCTTCAAAAAGCGATGGCGCAAAAAGGGGACGTTGGGTAAACCTCCGGGCAAGGTCAACGGCATCACTTCGACCATCCCGAAATCCTCGTAGTACCTCAGGACTTGACTGACGTTCTGTGTGACGCTCATTTCGTAAAAAACGATTTTGTCCGCCCCCAGGATGTGCAAGAGCTCAATCCACTCGGTTAATCTAAACGAGAGGTCCTCGTTGAAATCCAGGCCTTTCACGCAGACCACGAAGTCTTTTTGCGTTTCCGCGGGGTTGTAGATCATCTTCAGGTTGTTGGTTGCGTTTTCGCAGCGCGTCGAAAGCAACGAAACGGAATTGGGGATTTTATTTTTGTATTGCTCGGGTACTTGGCACGAGAAGAGGTAGGGTTGGTAGATACCTTGTTTGTAACCACCCCAGGCCTTCCGCCACATGTAGTAGTACCATGTCGGTTTTTGAATGACGTGGCTATCTTTGTCGAACCACATTTGGCAGAACGTTTGCGTTTGGAGCTCGATGCGGTCTACCATGGCGAGCAGGCGTATGATGGGGGTGGTCTTGTTGTTGGTGCGTTCGTCCCAGTAGGCCCCCAGAAGCTGGAACGTCCCGTTTGTGGTCTGCAAGGTCTGCCAGTAGTAGTTGTTGAAGACTATATCCGGAAGCTGGGGGAATTTTGCGCAGGTGGAGTTGTGGCCTTTCGGCGTTTTCTTTTGCTCGATGTACACTGACGCCGGGAAGTTGGGTAAAAGTTTCTCGTAGCCATTCGGAGGTGGTTCGAGCTTCTTTCTCGCTGCCTGTTTTGCGCGTGGAGCAAACTGCTCTCCGCGACTTCCCGAATTCGCCAGCAGCAAAACCAGCGAAAACGTGGACAGGATGCAAATGGCTGCGAAAAGGTGTTTTTTGTTCATTGCATTTGTCGTCACTGTGCAGCATGATTTGTTGATATCAGTAGATTTTGTTGTTATCTTTCTTATCTAATCACAAGTTAAAAATTTCGGGAATTGTTCGATTAGGCCCGCGTAAAAAAGTGTGGAGACGATGATGTTTGTTTTATTGAATTATAATCGAGGTGATAGATAAGATTGGCTATGTAAATATTATTTTGACGATATAGCTTTTTTTGTCTACAATATTAATAAGAAAAAAATTAAAATTATTTTAGGCCTTGTCTACACTAGATAGTACCAAAAAAAACTGATAAACGATTCAAATACACAATGCATACATAGGTGGGGCGATGACGTAAGCTTCTCCTTCCAGAAATCGATGAGATCACTTAGTTTCGTTTCCAAGATTATAAAAAAAAATTGAAATTATTTTAGGCCTTGCCTACACTAAAGTAAAGAGAGAAACTGATAAAATTCAGTAACGAAGTCGATAAATACTGCTCAATACATAAATAGGCGGAGCGATCGCGTAGGCTCCACCTCCCAAAAAAATATAAGAGACAACCTAGTTACATTTTTGGCCTTATCTACACTTAGTGCACTTAGAAAAGTTGATTTAAACATTCCATTAATAAAAAACGCTGACTACGTATGAAAATAGATGGAGTAATCGTGTAGGTCCCGCCTCTCAAAAAGATAAAACCTCAGCCTTTTGGTTGGCCAGTGCGACAATTGCGTAAGTTATGAATTGTATGCACGTAATTGGCTACTTTTTTAAAAGTTACTTTACATGAATAGGCAAATTAAAGAATACTTACGTCATCGTTTGCCATTGTAATTCGCTACTTAGGTGTCGTCTGCCCCGCCTATTTGCGTAACGGACGAATGACATTCACGTATTCGGTTGATCGGACTTGAGTCTTTAATCAAATTACGTAAAATTCATGCGTTATAATCTAACAGATTAACCAATTAACTCAGCCCGATTTGGATTTTATTTTAAAAACCGATGGAAACTGTACTTTTAATTCTCACCTTGAAAAGCAGGCGGAGCATTCGTTATTTGTTTAAGTAGTGTGTGTGCTCCAGCTACTTAAATTTTAAACGAATTATATTCACGCAATATTAATTAGAGTGAATCAAGAGACCATCCCCCCTCCCCGCCAATTCTATTGAGTGATCTTTTTAGGATGGCGTTAAATTGTCCAATCATGCCTCCGAAATTAATTGTCGTTCTAGTAACGTAACGCCCCGCCTACTTTATGTAATTGGTGTATTACATCTACCGGTCAAATTGCTTCAATTACATCGTCGTAATTAATTGTCATTTAAGTAAAGTATGCCCCGCCTACTTATCTCTAATAGGTGTATTACATTTACGGCTTAAAATAACGTACACCACACCTACTTAACATAATGGGCGTATACGTTCCACGGTTAAATTGTTTCGATCACATCGTCGCGGTTAATTGAGATTTAAGTTGTAACGTATGCCCCGCCTACTTTATTTAATGGGCGTACTACATTCCCGGGTTAAATTGTTTCAATCACATCGCCACAATTAGCGCAACTCCGCCTATCTTAAGTATTTGGAGGCGTATTACGTTCATGTACTAGTTTCTCGAATTTTTAAGCCTCTTCGTCATTACGTTACTGACCAATCATAAAAAAACGTCTCAGTTTTAATACTCTGCTTACTTAAAAAAATGGTTGTGTGTAAATGATTTCGCTAAGTAGGTAATTGTCTACGTTACGGCTTATAATACGCTACTTGCTACGCCCACTGAAGTGACTTCCTTAATAGGATATTTTTATTAAAGTTTATTAAATGAAAATTAATCTTGCTCCGTACGGGCCAATGGTGCTCTCATTGGTTAGTTTCAATTTCAAATTACCGCACAAAATTGGCGTTGCATTCGTCATTTAGAAGGCGTGTGCTCCGCCCACTTGAGAACTAACGAATCTGATTTGATATTTCAACTTCGAATTTTAAAACTGAATTAAGTAAAAACCAGTGCCAACGTCTTCTCAATAAGTTAAGCAATAATTATCGAAATTTATGATTTTAGTTCCAATACTTAACTTAAAAGTAGGAAGGGGGGCGTGGCGTTCTAATTAAGTAACTTTTCATTCATAATTAGTTAATAGTATTATTGTACTTTAGATGTCTTTAATTTTACACAAGAGTGTCAGCTTCCATTCAACGAACAAAGCGAAATGGGCGGAGCTTATTTTGAATAAGCGTACTCCATCTAATTAATTGGACGTTTCGTTTATTAATCAATAGAAGGTTTCGTTTATTAATCAATAGCAACATGGCAACCTAAAATTTGTTTAATTTTGAACAGGTCAGTTTTCTTAACAATCAACTTACGAATGGCAAAAGGGGCGGGGCTTATTTTAAACGCAAGCGCTGCCCGCGTCATTAATTGGATATTTTTATTTGAGTTTGCGTTCAGGTCTCACTTTTTTAATCAATTACGTCATTGTAACTTAGAATTTGATTAATTATTCACAAGGGAGTCTACACGACGATGAAAAGTGGGCGAGGCATTTTTTATATTGAATGCGAGCATTCCGCCTACTTAACTGGCAACTTTTATTTGAGTTTACACGTAGGTTTCATTTATTATAGTCTATAGCAATGGTGCAACTTAGAAACTGTTTAATTTTATACGAGAAAGTCAGTTTTTAATAATCAACTTACGATACAAAATAGGCGAAGCTATTTTTTTTTGAATGCACTTGCTCCGCCTAATCAATTGGACATTATTATAATCAATGGTATCTTAGAATTTGTTGAATCCTCAACAAGAAAGTTAGCTTGAATAATCAATTTACGACGCATATGAGCGGGGCAAATTTTATATTGAATGCGTGTGCTCCGCCTACTTGAAATTTGACGAATGGCTGAAGTTGTGCTACTGAGTGGAGAATTTTACTCAACTTTTTAAGCCAATTACATGAATGAACCAATAGTGATGTTCTTAAATCATACGAATGAGGGTCGATTAACGTATAATTGAATTGAAGTCAGTATGCCAAACACGCAATGTGCCCGTTATTTTGAAAATGTATGCTCCACCCTCTTACATGTTCGGTTAATCAATAATAGTATCCTTACGACTTAAAATTTGTTTAACCACACACTGTGAGAAATCGGGGCGGCATTGAGGACTTTGTTTGCTCCGCCCACTTGAACCTGTTGGCTAGATGCTTTCAGTTAAGTACATACTAACAGTATTACAATTGGTGGAGTGAGTCTGCTTCAGATTAGCCAAGCACTATGGAACTAACTTGTGGTGTTTCGCAGGGCTCAGTATTGGGGCCTATCCTCTGGAATGTCTACTATAACCGCGTACGCGAATGACCTAGCTGTAATTGTCACCGCATAAACTGCGACTGTGCCAGAAGAGAGGACGGCGTACGCCGTCGAGAGAATCCAAAAGATTTTCGAGGAAGTCATCTTACATAGGCTGGACACAAGACCGAAACCGACATTCTAGCGGGAAAGAGAAACTTGCCACGGGCAGTATTAAAGATCGAAGAAGTGGAGGTCGAAACCTCCAGGTACGTCAGATATCTGGGCGTATGGCTTGACCGCGACTGGAGAATGACCTCTCATGTCAGGGAAATGGCCACTATGACCCAAAAGACGTATACAGCATTGGTTAGGCGTATGCCCAACTTAGGAGGACCTAACCCTAAGAAGAGGTAATCTCCTCGATCATGTTGTATGTCGCCTCGGTATGGGAAAATACCACAAAATACAGATACCACGTCTGGACGTTGGAAAGGCTAAACAGGCTGGTTGCCATTAGGGTCACATTTGCGTATAGCACAGTCGCAACTGAGGCTATCCTGATGATGGCAGAAATCCCACCCATTACCTTACAGATTGCTGAATAGATACAAGATTCACAATGAAGGACACCAGACACGGACTTTGGCAGAAAGCAGTTGTACACGGCTTCGCAAAAAAGGTGGGATAGCAAAGATATAGAGAAATGACGTTTAAGATCTAAGAGAGACGTCGGCTACCATGTGACCCAGGCTATGACGGGACATGGTACATTTGGTAAGTTGGAAATAAAAAAGAGGGAAGATACCAGTTGCTGTTGCTGTAATGCGGAGGTGAACTCGTCGGAGCGTACGATCTTTATGTGGCCCAAGTGGAAAGAGGACCAACAAAAAACCAAAAGTGACCCAGGCATTGAAATAAGTAAGCATAATATCGCGAATGAAATGATAAACGACGGGAAAATTTTGGCAACTATAGCTGATATGCTATGAACAATTATAATTACAAAATGCTGGAATGAAATGGTGATGACGAGAGGCTGACTGCATGCCCTGATGGGTTGGGTTCCCAGATGAATCTAACACTACGTTGCGATGAAGTTGACCGACGTAGTCTTTTGAAGATTCCCCGATCTCTATAGAAAAAGTACTAAGAAGAGAAAAGTGGTTAGGTGGGGAGTGAAGGGGAAGAAGAGGTTAGAAGGGAAAGAAGAGGAAGACGAGGAGATAGGAGGATCGAATTGGTAAGAGGACCTTGGAAGAAGAAGAGGAAAAGAAAGCCGTGCAAGAAAAGAAAAGGACAACAAGCGCAGAGGAAGAAATGCCGAGAGGCGATACGCTCTGCGCTGAGTGGCTAAAGAGAAAAGGGGTTTAGTTTGTAGACGTCTGGATTGACCCCTATGCCCTGATGGGTTGGGTTCCCAGATGAATCCAACAATACGTTGGGATGAAAATGGCTCACGTAGTCTTTTGAAGATTCCCCAACCTTTTTAAAAATTTACTATGCCTGTTACTTGGGTAGCTATGCCCCGCCCATCTTGCGTAATCAACGAATTACGTTCGTACAATCTATTTATCAGATATTTTTAATTGATTGTAACTAATTCGCCTAATAGCGTAGAGTAATGGTGTTCTTTTTGATCGAAAAACTCTCAGTTAACTGCATCAATCGTCCCACATTCGTAGATTAGTAGGCCCCGCCTACATTCCGTAAATAACCAATCACATTCGCGTGATCTATTAATCGAACATCTCGTTGCAAATTGTAAGCTTTCAGAAGCTTTAAGTATTCTGCAGGTTATTTGACTTATTTGAATTTTTAGATAATGCAGAGAATTTCAGGAATCCAAAGGTGTTTCGCTCTGAGCAGGGGCCCAGTGACCTCATACAATTTTGAATTTATTCAAATATGTACAGATTTACACTCAGTTCAAATCAATTTAATAAATTGTTGCGTTTTATTAAATCGTAAGTGCTTTAGCTTTTAATAACTGTAGATAACAAAATTTGTAAATACTACCGGCTACGCCACAAATGTTATCAGTGATGGCAAGCATCAAGGAAAGATTGTTATAGGTAACGCTAACAGAAGAAAATTCGACATTTACAATTATACGTGGAGATTTCCTTCTCTGTTAAAGTTGCGTTTTTAAGCGTCGGCTTAATTTAAATTTAGAATGCGAAGTGCTACTCGTTATGACTTGCAATCTTTAGCGCCCGTCAGAAGTGTTAATAAATACATCAAATTGATATGTAACTGACGGCCTAAAATTTGTTACCTCTCGCTGTAGTCCAAACATTTCACGCTCATCCGTCCTCTCTCCGCTTTCGGCCTCTATTCGGCTAATTTTGGAATAAGGTGGACGCGAACATGAATCTCTCCTCGCGAGTTTTAAAAATAGCCCACTCAGTTATAGCGCGGTCGACCGTCCGAACGCTCCTGTACGATTTCGCGCCGGGATCCACAAGTTTACAAAAAGTTTCGAGTACCTCGGCCATTATCAGTAACACCGGTGGCGAAACTTCGCGCGACAATGTTTCGTTTTGTTGCGCGAAGTTTATTGTGGCAGTGTTGAGAGCGTGACCTCGCATTCTTTCCGAGTGATTTACGACGGCTTTAAACGCACACAAAAATGCATTCGTGTCAGCTTAATCACTTCGAGATTAATTAGCTTCAACAAGCAACTCACTCTACAGCCAATTTAATTCGGAAGTGACATAGCTTTCGTACGTATTAAGATTTGAGTTACTCATAAGATGTCGCGTTATTATTCATCCGACCCTGAAAACCTCGAGCCCAAATCCCCTAGTATCTGCGCCAGTTTCCTGAGGTACACCTGGAAGACCATCACCTGCCTTTTCTCTCACATCACCCTCGTTACCATGGTCGTTTCTTACTGCATTCTGGGCGCTTTCACTTTCGAAAGCCTAGAACGAGACCACGAAAAGGAGGTGAGCCCCCAATCCACCTCTTAAAGCTTGATCTCTCTCAAAGATTTTTTTCTTCCAGGTGAAAAGAAACATCAGCAGGATACGACAGAATATAACGGACGAGTTGTGGAAGCTCACCTCGAATAAGACGTTGGTTCTGCGCGAGGACAAACTCATCGTGAACATTACCGATTACCTGAAGGACTTCGAGAGGTCGCTACTGGATGCGATCACCAAGAACGGGTGGGATGGCGATGAGAGCACCGAGAAGGTGCAGTGGAGTCTCGCCGGTGCCCTCTTTTACTCGATTATAGTCATCACGACCATAGGTAAGCCCGGGGCTGGACTTTGTGGTGGAACGAAACGGCCTCGGATGTTTAGATAGCGCGGATTTAGAACGCTCGTAAATTTGCGGGTAATCAAAGCCAGCGTTGAGATTGTAACGCTTCTTTGTGTACGATTAATTAACGGCTTCCGCGATAGTAGTGTACGTCGAAGTCGATTTCCGGAAAGATTTGCAACATCACACGCTACACAGTATTTATTTTATATGGTTTGCGATTTAAGTCTCCAATTTGCGATTACTTTCCCCCTTGGATATAAGCTTGCACTGGTGAGGTCCAATAAGACCGAAACCGCGGCTGTATGTCAAATAATTTAAAGAAAAAATATATATGCCAGGGCTGTATCCAAAATTTTTTATTTTACATCTCAGTCGCTTGCATATGTTTGTTTTGTTAAGGCGTTTAACATCGGAAGATCAGCGGACACCGATGCAAGCAACGTCTTCCCCCAACCTAGGAAACGTAGTTCATATCAAATCAAGACTGTTAGAAACTAGATTCTATCGTAACTTTAAAGTTTGTAGAATTTTGGTACAGTAATGTTAGCGTCGAGCTTGAGGCGGATAATCGGCTATAGTTTCGATAGGCGGACACCGATAGAATCTCTTCCCCCAAACTATATGTAGCTCATATCAAATCAAGACTCTTAGAAATCAATTTGTGGGACTCTAGGGTTTTGTCACTGTAATTTTAGTTGAGGTACACTATCAGCTATAGTTTCAATCGGCGGACACCGATAGCATCTCTTCCCCCAATCTAGAATACGTAGCTTATATCAAATCAAGGCTCTTAGAAATCAATTTGTAGGACTCTAGGGTTTTGTCACTCTAATTTTAGTTGAGGTGGACTATCAGCTATAGTCTCGATCGACGGACACCGATAGAATCTCTTCCTTCAAACGAAAATACGTAACTCATATCAAATCAAGAAACTTAGAATCTATTTGTAGGGTTGTAGGGTTTTGGTTCCGTAATTTCAGCATGAAGTTGATGTGTACGATCAGCTACAGTCTCGATCGGTGGACACCGATGGAATCTCTTCCCCTTACTAGTATGAATAGCTGATATGAAATCAAAACGGTTAGAATCTAGACTCTATCTGTATACTTTGTCATTTGAACGGTTTTGACGCGATAATTTTAGCTTAAAGTTGAGGTGGACGACAGAATTTTTTCCCCCAAACTAGAATATATTGCTGGTATCGAATCAAAATGTTTAAAATATAGACTTTAGTGTTATAAAGTTTGGTTACGATAATTTTAGCGTGAAGTTGCGGCAGACAACCGGCTTCACTCTCGATCAGAGGACACCGATAGAATCTGTTCTCCCAAACAAGAATACGTAACTCGTATCAAATCAAGAAACTTAGAATCTATTTGTAGGGTTTAGATTTTGTATTTTCAGCATGAAGTTGAGGTGTACGATCAGCTACAGTCTTGATCGGTGGACACCGATAGAATCTCTTGATATTAAATCAAAACGGTTAGAATCTAGACTCTATCTGTATACTTTATCGTTTAAAGAGTTTTGACGCGATAATTTTAGCTCAAAGTTGATGTGGACGATATAGTTACAGTTTCGATCGGTGGACACCGACAGAATATCTTTCTTCAAATTAAAATACGTAGCTCATACTTAATGAAAATGTAGAATCTAGATCTGTAGTCAATTAACTTCTGCATACTTTTGACACTTTAATGTTAGCGTGCAACCGAGTGGCAAATCAGCTACAATCTCGATCGACGGACACTGCCAGAATCTTTTCCTCCAAGCTAATTTACTTAGTTGATATCAAATCAAATCTGTTAAAATCTAGTTCTAGCGTTTGCAAGGCTTGGACATGGTAATTTTTTAGCGTGAAATTGCGGCAGACAACCAGCTAGGTCTCGAATAGTGGACACCGATAGAATATCTTCGTTCAAACTAGAATACGTAGCTCATATTTAATAGAAATTTAAAACCTATTTGTAATCAATTAACATCTGGCATTTTAATGTTAGCGTGCAACTGGCTGGCAAATCAGCTGCAGTCTCGATTGGTGGACACCGATAGAATCTCTTCCCCCAAACTAGTTAACATAATCGATATCAAATCAAAAACCTAGACTCTAGCGTTTGTCAGGTTTGGACACGGCAATTTTAGCTTGAAGTTGAGCTGGACGATTAGCTATACTCTCGATCGGCGGACACCGATAGAATCTCTACCCTCAAACTAAAATATATTGCTGGCATCGAATCAAGATGGTTAAAATCTAGACTCTAAACCTGGATATAATAATTTTAGCGTGAAATTTGGGCAGAATTCAACTATAGTCTCGATTGGTGGATACTGATAGAATCTCTTCCTCCAAACTAGAATACGTAGTTCATATTAGATATAGATAAAGAATATGTAATTAATCAGCATCTTTAATCAGCTTTTGGTTCTTTAATGTTGGCGCGCAACGGGGTGGCAAATCAGCTATTGTCTCGATCGGCAGCCACCTAGAAACTAGTTTACGTAGCTGATATGGAATCAAAACGGTTAGAATCTAGATTCTAGCGCTTGTAAGGTTTGGATACGATAATTTTAGTGTGAAGTTAAGGCAGGCACTCAGCTACAATCTCGATCGGCGGACACCGATAGAACCTCTTCCCCCAATCAAAATTTTATAAGTTTTGGACGCTATAATTTTTGCACGAAGTAATAGCAGATGATCAACTATAGTCTCGATCGGTGGACACCAATACAATCTCTAGAATACATGGTTCACATTAAATGAAGACATAGAATCTAGATCTTATTTTTAAGAAAATAGCACCTATAGGCTTTTGGTACTATAAAGTTAACATGGAAGTGGAGTGAAGAAGCAGCTGTAGTCCCAATTGGCGGACACCGATAGAATCTTTCCCCCCAAACTAGAAAACACAGCAAATTTCAATACAATACAGCTACAACTAAACTAGGCACTATCTACATCCTTTAGCGTCTGCAGCAAGGTAATTTTAGCGCGAATTCGGGTGGATGGTAGCTATAGCTATGTAGGTGGACACCGACAAAGTCTCTTTCGCCAAAGTAGACCACGAAGCTCATGTTAAATTAACATGTTGAATCTAAATCCTATTTGTAATAATTAATTAGCTTCTGAGGTGATCAGAACTGGGGTGAAATATTAGCTATAGCCACGATCGGCGGCCACCGATACAACTTCTTCCCCCAAACTGGAGTATGTCGCGCATATCAAATCAAGACTCTATCTGCATACTTCAGCGTTTGTAGTGTTTTGACATGATGATCTTAGCGTGAAGCTGTGACAGGTGATCAGCTATAGTTTCGATCGGCGGACGTCGGTAGACCTCCTCCCCCAAACTATAATTGGTATCAAAGCAAGACGGTTTATCTGTATAGTTTAGCGCGAACTGAGGCAGGCGATCAGCTGTAGACTCGATCAGCCGATAGAATCTCTTCCCCCAATCGTCCAATGTAGAATATGCAGCTCATGTCGATTCAAGACTGTTTGTTTATTTCTGTCATTCTACTTTAGCAAATATGAGTGGCTATAGTTTTAATAGGCGGACACCGAAGAATCTCTTCCTCCAAACTAGAATATATAGCTGATATCAAATGTGATCGGTTAGAGTCTAGACTCTATCATTATACTTTAGCGATTGTAGGGTTTTGATGCGGTAATTTCAACGTGAACTTGGGACAGACGATAAGCTATAGACTCGATCGGCGGACACCAATAGAATATCTTCTTTCAAGTAGAAAAGCACGACGGGTGCATTCCAGACTCCTATTTTCTAGACGTAACGTCAGTTTTGAAGCTCAATGGTTAAATGCTATTAAAAAATAACACGAGAGGATCGGCATATTTTAGGGTCGATCTATATATACTCTATGAACTCTTTAAGAGTCTAGTACTAGTACTCTGCTTTGCCCATCTGCTAACCACCGGGCTCACCCTGGGGGGGTTATCGAAAAGTCCCTCTAGTTCGATGACGTCATCAATAGCTGCTAAATGAATTGGGTCAACTTAAATCAAATCGTAAGAAATAGATATATTTTTAGGGTTGATCTACAAAGTACTTCAACTATTTTTTTGATCAATTAACGCTAACTTAATCTAGTAAATACAAAATGGCCGCTGATTGTAGCTTCACCCTTTTTGCGCCGATCAGTCCTAGTTGAAAGCTTGAGGGGTCTATCGAAGTGGGGTTCTTGTCAAAGCAGCCGAATTAATTGGGCCAATTAGGGTTGATCTATTTACAGTGCTTTAAAAGTATTTATGGCCAATAAGCTTTGGTTCTATGTTAACTTAATCCGCTAAATGTGAAATGGTAGTTTCACTCCTTTTTTGCCGACCTGCCGTAGCCGAAAGCTCCGGACCCACCTAGGGGTCCGTCGAAGGGTCCTCCTGGTCCGATGAGGATACCGTTGGCTGCCGAATGAATTGGTTGGCTGCTTGGACCTATCGAGATAAAAAAGTTTGCAGTTGATGACAATCAAGTTCATGGCATGCAGACCTTTTACTGGCCGTCCGATGATACCAGTGGGACCACTAGGGCCCACTAGAATCCCGTTATCACCTCCATAAGCGCTTCCATCATACGTTTCCCTGAACGGGTACTGGGGTCTACCCGGATTAGGTCCGGGTCTGTCCACTGGACCTCCAGGGCCGACTAAGATTCCGTTTTCTATGGAATGAATGGGTCTGCTGGGGGGAGGCCCGACGTTTCTACTGTAGCAACAATACTGTTTGCCTACATCACAATGACCCTGGAAATTAAAATACGTAAATTGACTATTCTTCGTAATACAGAGTGACTGTTAATTAGCCCGACGGTTAATTAACAATCACCCTATATTAATTCATTGCTGTATTGTCTTTTTATTGCAGCGCTACACTTTACAACTTCCGGAGAGACATGCGTGGGTCTACCGAATCACAACGTGGCGTCGGCTTTTATTTTTGAATTATTTAAATTTGGTAACCGCTGCGCGGAAAATACTTCTCGCAACTTTTTCAAACAACACAAGTAAACTTGTGCTCGTACATTCTCAAAAACTGTAAAAATCAACTTTTTTTTACGATTCTATTCGCAGCTGGCGTTACAAAATAAAACGTTCTATTTACGTTATATTTTATTGACCGGTTGAGTGATGAAATGTTTAATATTACGTTCGTATTTTCATCGTCGCTAAATCAGCTGTGCTAAAACATAAAAAAGAATAATTTAGGATGTGTTATTAAGTATCCGTCGACTGCGGCCGTACATAAAATACGTTACGACTTCATCTCGCGGAACTTATTTAATAAATATTTGAATAAAATATAAATCAAGTCGCTTCGAAAGCCGTATAAACAGCGATGAAGCGTTTTACGAGCGCATCGGACAATAATAACAATAATAACAACGTCGGCATTAAAGTGGCCGGCAATCAAGTTAAACAAAATATACATGTAGTACGTGCGGAAAGTAAATTTGAATTCAATTAATTTTATTATTTGAACCGTTCCGGACGAGAACGTTTTATAAATAATCCGAATTCCTTTGCATTATTCATCTGTTTGAAGGCGTGCGTTTCGTTCTCGCGAAAGAAAATCAAGTCTGCAACTTTCACTTCGTGATTGCCGCATTGGCGCAATCGTTGGCTGCGTTATCATCGGATCGGGAATTGTTCATCTCATCGTTTATTCAGAGGGAAATGGAATTTATTTGAAAAAAACAAAATTTTGGCAATCAAATTCTCTAAACGCATCACGAGGGCCAATCAAAAAGTTAAGCGCAACTATGGGGGATGATCAAAAAGTAATTTCTAAGTTTTAATTCCATCTCATAGGTACTGTATTCGTTATATTTGTAGCTTGATTTATTTCTTTCATGTTTTGATTTATACATGTCATCACGTCTACTTATAGTTTTCCTTTGATTCATCAACTTGAAGTATATTGGAATGAGTTTTCCACTGATGAGGCCCCAACTATTCACGAAATAGCTATCCATAGGATGCTCGAGGATTTCACTGAGGCTTGCAGAGAGAGCAAACCTTAAATAATTTGAATTTAGATTAGGTGAAGTAGACAACTGTTTCGGAAAGTAAAGGTGCGCCAAACTAGGCCACAACATACTGTGATCTTAGATTTATTTCAACACATTAGTATAGTGAGTAAAAACCTGCGCATCAAATATTCAGCGCAGTCCAGTTTACGTCTTTCTGTTAAACAAGTTTGTGTTTGGCGTTTCGCTGTACATTCTGTGGAAACTAAATAACTCGCTCTCTATAATGTTACTGTTTATATAGTCATTAACTCCATTGAATCATGTCTGTTCTCCTTGCTGACATTGAGGCGAACGCCCCGAAAATCAGTGGAGTAGAATCGACCGCAGAACGCGGCGCATCACCCAATACGATGACTATACACAAGCAGGAACATTACAGCATCAGACTCGTTGGACCATTGAATGAGGTGGCTGTGATAGAAGCATAACAAAAACATTGACGATTAATGGGAGTCACTGTGGGAGTTAATACTCCCTGCTGACTCTTCATAAGAAATCCCACTCATTCAAATTTTATTGTTGGAAAATTCGTAGGGTTAAAGGAAGAAAATCTTCCAAAATTCCATAAAATTGGAAAGTGGGATTACTTACGTAAGCAACTCCGGGGGTGTTACAGTTGAAGCGTTCCGCACACTTGCAAGTGTCAAAGTACTTGAAGGGTTTCTGGCTTGAAGGGAAAGGACCCGTCAACACGCCGGGATGTCCTTGAGAAAAAGGGCGACTCGGTCCTTGGCCGTATCCTCCCAGTCCGTAAATTCCCCCGGGTCTACGCGTTTAATTAAAAAATAATAGTACAATAAATCATAGCACTCGCACCCCCTAATATTCAGTGGTGGTGTTAATTAAAGCCATCTCCAAACAGTGGGTAGTTACCTGGAGGGATTAAGTAAACCTGGTCCGGGTCTGTCTATAAATCCGGCTCCTTGACCGAACACCGGCGGCCTGCCGCCCGGACGCTGGGGTATGATGAAGCCGGGGGGTTCCCCGCCCTCGAACACCTCGTATCTGGGCGACGCCGACGCCTTGCCGCTGCGTGTGCATTAATTCGGTGCGCGTTACAACTAATGCGGGGCGCTTAAGTAACGGGGCTTACCTGTCTTGAGAAAAACCGTCCGAACGACTTATCGGCTCCTCCGCTTTGGCGCTCCTTTCGCCGGCCTTCCACGCCCATTTTTTGTCGTCCTCGGAGGTGGCGGCCGCCACCAACGCGCACGAGATAACTGCAAATCAATCGAGATGGTCAACGGCAAAGAAAAAAAAACGTCGAGACTGAACAAACCGCAGATATATTTCTTATGCGTTCTGTAAATACCATAAGGAAAAAAAAACAGTTGAAGACATGAAATAAATCGTTGGTGTATGAAAATTAGGTATGTGCTGCAATATGAAAGTGCGAACCTGGGCCCAGTACATGTCAAGTTTAGTGTCATATTGGGCTTGTGCAGTCTGTGGAATAAAGAAAAGCGGACGCCACGCGTAAATACGAAAGCATTTGGTTCAAAACTGACTGAAATGATAAAAAAATTAATTTTATTTTGAAACTTGATTTATCGTACGGGAAGCATTTGCGTTTAAGCGCGTGCCTGAGTCCAGAACTTGTTAAATTTAGTATCCGTAGTCTTTAGAAAAAGCGCCACGTTCCAGCGGCAAAGACAAAGTAACTAGATTTTTTAAAACACGCAGTACAGCCAATTTTGGAGTTGGATTTATCACAATTCTTGTGCATTATTATGAGTCATCGCTGAGAAAATTCGTATAATAATAAAGGCGAGGAAGGCGGTGACAGAAATCCAATTATCAGTGAAATGCAATATTGAACATTTATTTAAAAAAAAAACGCTTAGCAAAATATACCATGTACAGTTCGCTTCAAATTTTTTGGTCACTTTCCACCAATATCGTTTCGTAAAAATAAATTCGTTTCGCGAATTAAGCCACACGCAAGTCTACTCGCATTTTAATAAAAAAACGATTCCACTCTCTATCTCTCTTATAAGAAAATAAATCATATACAGGGTGATTCAAATTTTCTCTTTTTATTTTATGAATCAACAAAATAATAAAATCAATTAAACAAGGCGACAAGCAATCAAAAAAAAAAACTATAAAAAGTATCAATGAAATGTCGAAAACCGAAACAAATATGAAAAATAATGTGATCCAAAAACAAAAGATCGACGCTTCTTCAACGTAGTGTAAGGAAATTGAAGAAGCCGACCGAAAGTAAAACGAAACGCCTACGTTGTTAAAAAAAAACCAAAAAGAAACAAAAAAAAATCGAAACGAACGAGAGAGAAATACGAAAAAAGCTGTGTACCAAAAACAAAAGAAGTTTGCAGTGTAAGATAATTAAATAAATCAACAGAAACTAAAAGAAGAAACTATGCGAAACTAGTATGTTACCTATTCCAAAAAAATAATTCGACAAAAAGAAGCAAAAGAAAATCGAAAGGAACAAGACAAGGGTAACAAAAATAATGTGATCCAGAAACAAAAGAAGATCGACAATTCTTCGACATTGTGAAGGGAAATTGAATAAAACAGCAGAAAATAAAAGAAGCTGGGCGAAAAGCTTAAGTTATTTAAACAAACAAGAGAAAACGAATAAGAGAGAAATATGAAGAATAATGTGATCCAGAAACAAGAGAAGATCCACAATTTTCCAACGAAACAGAGTGTAAGGAAATTACAGAAAGCAACAGAAAGTAAAAGAAGAAGCTGCGCGAATCGCTTTCAAAAATATTTGACGAAAACGCACAAACGAAGAAGAGAAAAATGTGAAGAATAATGTGATCCAAAAACAAAAGTAGTTTGAAGTCAAAGGAAATTAAATAAACCAGCGGAAAGTAAAAGAAGCTACGCGAAACGTTTATAGTATTCTTCCATAAGATAATTCAACAAAAAGAAACAAAAGAAAATCGAAAAGGACAAGACAGAAATATCAAGTATAATGTGATCCAAAAGCAAAGGTAGTTTAGAGTTCAAGGAAATTGAAGAAACCAATAGAAAGTAAAAGAAGAAACTGCGCGAAACGTCCGTGATACTCCAAAAAATTATTTTCCGAAAAGAAACAAAAGAAAATCGAAACGGATAAGACAGAAATGTGAAAAATTATGTGATCAGAAAATAAGAGACGTTTGGAATGCAACGCAATTGAAAAAACCAACAGAGAGTAAAAGAACAAACTGCGCGAAATGTTATTCTTCCAAGAGAAAATTCGATAAAAAGAAACAAAAGAAAATCGAAACGAAAACTACAATGTGATTCAAAAATAAAAGAAGACGGACGGTTCTCCAACGAGGTGTAATGAAATCAAATAAAACAGCAGAAAATAAGGGAAGCTGCTTAAGATGCTGACGTTAGTCCAAAAAATAATTCGACAAAAAGAAACAACAGAAAATCGAATCGAAAAAGAAAGAACATATTTCTTGATTAAAATTAAATAAACCACCAGAAAATAAAAGCCAAAAAAAAAGAAAAATTCGACAAAGAGAAACAAAAGAAAATCGAAACTAACAAAGCACAAATAAGAAGAATAGAAGCGTGAGCCAAAAACAAAAGAAAATCGACGATTCTTTAACGAAACGTAAGAAAATTAGAGAAACCCAAAGACACTGAAAGAAGAAGCTGCGCCTGACGCTTACATCATTCCAAAAAATAATTCGACCAAAAGAAAATCGAAACAAACAACACAAATATAAAGAGAATACTGTGATCCAAAAACAAAAGAAGATCGACGATTCTCCAATGGAATGTAAGAAAATCAGAAAGACCGAAAGAAAGTGAAAGAAGAAGCTGCACCTGACGTTTACGTCATTCCAAAAAGTAATTGGACAAAAGAAAACAAAAGAAAATCGAAACTAACAGAGCACAAATAAGAAGAATAGGTAGTGTGAGCCAAAAACAAAAGAAGATGGACGGTTCTCCAACGGAACGTAAAAAAATTAGAGAAACCCAAAGAAAGTGAAAGACGCTTACGTCGTTCCAAAAAATAATTGCACAAAAGGAAATAAAAGAAAATCGAAACTAACAACACAAATAAATATAAAGAGAATACTGTGATCCAAAAACAAAAGAAGATCTACAATTCTCCAACGAAACGTAAGAAATTTAGAAAGACCCAAAGAAAGTGAAAGAAGAAGCTGCGCCTGACACTTACGTCATTCCAAAAAGTAGCTCGACCAAAAAAAAAAGAGCAAAAGAAAATCGAAACTGACAACACGAATAAATATAAAGAGAATACTGTGATCCAAAAACGATCCTCCAATGAAACTTAAGACAATTAGAAAGACCGAAAGAAAGTGAAAGAAGAGGCTGCACCTGACGCTTACGTTATTCCAAAAAACAATTGCATAAAAGGAAACAAAAGAAAGTCGAAACTAACAACACAAATATAAAGGGAATACAGTGATCCAAAAACAAAAGAGGATCGACGATTCTCCAACGGAACGGAAGAAAATTAAAGAAACCCAAGGAAAGTGAAAGAAGGAGCTGCGCCTGAAGCTTGAACTCCAAAAGGTAATTCGACCAAAAGAAACAAGAGACAATCGAACGAATAATATATGTAGAAACATGAAGAATAATGTGAACCAGATACAATTGACGGTTCCGTATTGGAGTATATGGAAATTAAATAAACCACCAGAAAATAAAAGCTGCCGTTACTAAAAAAAAAAAAAAAATCGACAAAGAGAAACAAAAGACAATCGAAACTAACAAAACACAAAAAAAGAAAAATAGGTACTGTAAGCCACAAACAAAAGAAGATCGATTATCCAATGGCGTGTGAAAAAAATTAAAAAATAAAAGAAAGTGTCGCGCCCAATACCTGAGAAAATGAAAGAAGCTGCGCCCAACGCTTACGTCATTCCAAAAAATAATTGAACAAAAAGAAACAAAAGAAAATCGAAAGGAATAATAAACGTAGAAGCACGAAGAATAATGTGAACCAAAAATAAAAGAAGATTGACGGTTCTGTATTGGGGAATAAGGAAATTAAATAAAAGCTGCTGTAACAAAAAAAAAAAAATTCGACAAAGCGAAACAAAGGAAATTCGAAACTAACACAGCATAAATAAGAAAAATAGGTACTGCGAGCCAAAAACAGAAGAAGATCGACGATTATCCAATGGCGTGTGAGAAAATTAGAAATATTAAAAGAAAGTGTCGCGCCCAATACCTGAGAAAATGAAAGAAGCTGCGCCCAACGCTTACGTCATTCCAAAAAATAATTGAACGAAAAGAAACAAAAGAAAATCGAAAGGAATAATAAACGTAGAAGCACGAAGAATAATGTGAACCAGAAACAAAAGAAGATTGACGGTTCTGTATTGGAGAATAAGGAAATTAAATAAACCACGAGAAAATAAAAGCTGCTCTAACTAAAAAAAAAAAAAAAAATCGACAAAGCGAAACAAAGGAAATTCGAAACTAACAAAGCACAAATAAGAAAATTAGGTACTGCGAGCCAAAAACAGAAGAAGATCGACGATTATCCAATGGCATGTGAAAAAAATTGGAAAAACTAAAAGAAGAATAATGAAAGCCAATCGAATGAGATGGCTCCGGACATTCTTTTATTTTTCGTTCATTGCGTTCTTCGTATTCCGATGTTGAACGTTATGATTTTCTTTTGTTTTCTTTTTTCTTCTATCAAATTATTCTCTGTGTTGATTATCCTGATTTACGCCGGACGAAATCGTCGATCTTTTGTTTTCCGTTTAGGCAGTCTGCATTGCGTTGATTTTGTTTTAGTTCTCTTTTATTTATTTTTTTGTTGTTGATTTTTCAGTTTTATTGTTCTTTTGTTAGTTCTTTGATTTTCGCTTTACACGCCGATCACTTTTATTTACCTTGTTCTTCGTGTCTCTTGTTTTCTGACGTTCGTCAGACAAAGATCGCCGATATTCCTTTGTTTTTCATTCAAGTCAATCTTAAAAATATTATTGTTTTTCTATTTTGGCTCACTTTTGTCTATTTTTGACGAATTAATGCTTCGTATTGCATTAATTTATTTTTTCTGTACAAGATATCACACATCTTCGCCTTACCGTTCGTCTTTTGTTTTTGTTATCTAATTCTTCATATTTTAATGTAATTTCTTTCGCTTTTGTTTTTTGTTTGTTGCTACAGTAAAATTTATTTTGCTTTTCCATTTTTACACGTTTCTGCACTTGTGAGTGCCAACAACTATAAAAAGCAAATTTGACTTGCACAATTTGGGGCGAGTCCCTTGGCTTGAGGACCCGTGCCTGTCGCATCTGCTGCACCCCCGATTTTTACACCACCAGACTTTCAAATTGTGCATCTGTGGTCATCCATCTATAGGGTTTTCTTTACTATTCTCATTTCCGGCGGCATTGTGTATGGCAACTTTAATTCGGTGTCATCCCTTAAATTGTGTTCTAATGGCTGGAGGGGAGGGGGGGGGGGTTTCTAAATACATATTTTCGTGTCTTTTGTTTCTTTTTCTCGCGTCACAGAACAATAAAGTCGTCGACCGAAATAATAATTGTTTATGCAAACGAGCGCGCGCGCTACGTTTCTTACATAAAAGCCCACGTGATCTCCTTGGCACACTTTGCCTCCTTTCGTCAAAAACAGAAAAAAGAAAAAACAACTTCCCCGTGGATGTCGTCGTCACGTCTTTTCTAATTAATCGAAACGAATAAATAATTCGAATTCGTCCGGCCTCTCGTCGTCTTCGTTGCGTAACTTCCTGTTGCGATTGTTTCCAATTAATTGGCACCTTAATTACGATAAATCGCCGTGGTTGTGTAACGCGATTTTCTTTGTGTTCTGAGCTGAAGACGTTGCGCAATCCTTCGGAAAGCGTTTTCGCCGGAGTTTCTTAAGCGAACTTGACGTAAACTCCACCGTAGGATCAGATAACCACGTCAAGCCAGTTTGCGTTTATCTTACGTTCTGCAACATGTAGGTCAAGCTGGATTGATTCGGAGAAAATGTATATACACATACGTACGTGTATACAAGTTTGAGATGGTCGTTTGTTTTACCTGCACCAGATTATCACCATCACGATGCCGCAAAATATCAAAATTGAAGAAACAATTTTTCTTTTGCAAACTAAAAAGGGAGTGGAACTACATAACATTTATTTCATTCCACGTGCGATTCTGTTGAAAGAAATAAATGTTATACAAATAAACTATATTGTAGTCATTCCACAAATCACTACATAAAAATAACAACCAATGAAGAGTCTTCCATTACATAAATATGGTGGGCAACGTTGCCTTTGAGAACATAATCTTTACATAAAAATGATGCGCCATTTTTTAAAATTTTATATTTTAATTCTAAAATTGAAAAAAACAAAAGGCTTCACTAAAATTACGATTATCTTTTATGTCCTGATTATTAAAAAAATGACAGGTTTCATTTCTTTCCTTGAAAAAAAAAAAAAACTTCGCTAAAATGTCAATGTTGTCTTCCGATCGATTTTCCGCCATTTGGCAAAGAAAATTTCTTTCTGCTTTTTCGCTTTCTTTTCTTAGAAAAAAGAAAGTCACGAAACTCCAATAGCAACAATCGATCGGTTGGGTGAGATTCTCCTAACTTTCGATTTTCTTGAAAAAAAAATTCGTCTTTAGTTTTCCATTTGGTTTCTTTAAAAGCAAACAAACGGCCGCTAAAACATCTCGATCGTCTTTTGTTTTCCGATCGGTTAAGCAAAATTGTTTTAGCTTTCAACTGTTCCAAAAAAAAAGAAGACTTCGCTTGATATTCATCGTCTTTTGTTTCTCAATTGACAAATTATTTCTCAGTTTCGACTTTTCGCAACAAAACAAATGACCATTAAACATCTTGATCGTCGTTTGTTTTCCGGTCCATTAAGAAAAATTTCTTTGGTTTCTCAAAAAAAAAAAAAAAATAGGAGACTGCTTAAATATCGATCGTTTTTTTGTTTCTCAGTTAACGAAAAAATTTTCAACTTCCGCTTTTCACCCGCACAAGCTTTAAAATATTGATCGTTTTTTGTTTTTTATTTAATAAAAAAAACTGTCAGTTTATTAAAAAAAAAACCTAAACACCGAGCGTCTTTTGTTTTCCATTTGGTAAAGAAAAATTTTCTGCCTTCACTTTTTTTCTTTTGAAAAACCAAAAGACAAATGACCAATAGAACATCTTGATCGTCTTTTGTTTTGCGGCTTTTTGTTTCGAAAGAAAAGAGAAGAAGACCGCTTAAATAACGATCGTTTTTTGTTCGTAAGTTAACAAACACTTTTTCAGTTTCCGCTTTTCTTTTGTTTTCCGTTTAGTAAAAGAAGCGTCAGTTTAAGTTTTCCAATTGGTTAAGGAAAATTTTTTCAGCTTCCACTTATTATTAAAAGAAATTTTTTTGTCAACATTTCTGTCAATATCTATCAGTCTCTGCCAATTTCTGTCCGTTACTGTTAATTTCTGTCAGTTACTATCAAGTTTCTGTCAATGTTTCTGTCAATTTTTATCAGTTCCTTTCAAATACTGTCAATTTCTATCAGTTCCTGTTAATTTCTGTCCAACTCTATAAATTTTTGACAATTTCTATCAGTTTCTTTCTATTTCTATCAATTTATATCAAAATCTATCAATTTTTTTCAGTTACTCTCTGTCAGGTTCTGTCAATTTCTATTAGTTTCAGTCCATTTTTATTAGTTTCTCTCAATTCTTATTAGTTTCTGTCAATTTTGGTAATTTTTTTCAGTTTCTATTAACGTTTGTGTCAATTTCTGTCAGTTTCTGTCAATTTCTATCAATATCTATCAGCTCTTGTCAATTTCTATCAATTTATATCAGTTTTAGTCAACGTTTCTATTAATTTATATAAACTTCTGTCAATTTCTATCAATTTTTATAAGTTCTATCAAATTCTGTCAATATCTATCAATTTCGGTCAATTTCAATCAGTTACTTTCAATTTTTATCAGGTTCTGCCAATTTCTATTAGTTTCTGAGAATTACTATTAGTTTCTCTCAATTTCTATTAATTAATAATTAATTTCTGTCAATTTCTGTATTTTTTTCAGTTTCGATCAACGTTTGTGACAATTTCTGTCAATTTCTATCAATAAATGACAGTCGTTGTCAATTTCTGTCAATTTACATCAGTTTTAATCAGAGTTTCTATCAGTTTCTGTCAATTTCTGTAAATTTCTATCAGTCTATCATGGTTTCTATTACTTTCTATCAAATTTTTGGTCATTTTCCATCCATGTCAGTTCCTGTTAGTTTCTGTCAACGTTTGTGTCAATGTTTTTGTCAATATCGACTAGTTTCTGTCATTTTCTCTTCTTTTCTATCAGTTTCTGTCAATTTTTATTAGTTTCTGTCAAGTTGTATAAATTTGTCAATTTCTGACAGATTCTGTCAACTCTTCTGTCAATGTTTTTATCAATTTCTACCAGTTCTTGTCATTTTTTCTCCATTTCTGTCTCTTTCTCTCCATTTCTGTTAGTTTCTGTCAATTTTTATTAGTTTGTGTCAAATTATATTAGTTTCTGTCAATTTCTATCAGTTATTGTCAATTCCTATCGAGTTTCAATCAACGTTTCTGTCAATTTCAATATCAACAACAGTTTTTGGTCAATTCTTCTCTCAATTTCTATCAGTTTTTGTCAGTTACTATCAATGTCTTCTCATGGTCAGTTTCTATTCATTTCTACCAGTTTATGTCAATTTCTGCCAACTTTCTGTCAATTCGTGTCAAGTTTTATCAATTTCTGTCAGTTTCTGCTAATTTATATCAATTTCTGTCAGTTTCTGCCAGTTACTATGAGTTTCTGTCAACGTTTTCTCATTTTCTATCATTTTCTGTCAATTTTTATCAGTCTGTTAGTCTACGTCGGTTAAGGAAAATTTTTTTCAGCTTCCATTTTTAATTGAAAGAAAAATTTATTTAGAAACGCGTTCATTAGATCAAAACGCTTGAAGCAAAAACGTTTCGACTGCGACTGCTTTAAACTGCCTTTTGTTTTGATGTATCAGCGTGTGAAAAATTAATTAAAAATGTTTTGTAACAAAAAATCAGTGTGAATGCCGCCTTATAAACAAAAGAACACAAGGATGCTTGTGCAACAAATTAAATAGGCTCATACACTTTGAGACTTGCATCGAAACATGTACCCGAACTAATCGTGACTCATGTGTCAGTATTAGGTGATAAATAGGAGTTGGAAAGATATATTTATAAATAGAATAAAAATAAATACAGAATCCTTCATATTGGAGATACTTTCTGAAAACTTTGCAAAATGACCTTTTTATTTCCGAAGGATTTCTCAATATTTCTAAAAGCATTTCGCAACAAACTTGATGGTGTTTACAAACCAATTACTTTGGGCATTTGTTGTTTTAACAGTTTAACTAGTTAGTTTGATTTTCTTAATCGAAAGAGACATCCTAACTCACCCTGAAATCAAACGGAACTCTAAAGAAACTGTTTGTCTTTGTGTACCTATATACTGTACCGAGTGTGTATAATATAAACAAAAGCTGATTGATTTTAGACTGAAATTACAGGCTTGAGTTTCACAACTCGTGTGAGTGAGTGTTTTTTAGCATTAGCAGGTGTCGAAGCCTCTTCACTCTTACTTTTGTAAATTAGCCTTTAAGATGTAGGTCGAGTGGCTGGTTCGACGCTAGACCCTCTCAACTCCCAAGTGAAATTGTTTAAGTCAAACTTGGAGAACTGAACAGTCGACTAAGCGTCAAACCGAACGCCCAATTTTACATAAGCATCAAAAAAGATTTTCTTTTTAAAAATTTTTTAAATAATAAAACAATTGAGTTTTAGTTAAAGTTTTAGTTAGTTTTGAGTTGAAAAAAAAATAACACAAAGCAAGAAAAAATACCTGAACTTAAACAGCAGTCTTACGATTAAAGAAGAGGAGCTTATTGAATCACCTTGTATAAATTTTAATCAAAATCAAACAAGAAGAGAAACTTGGTCGTAATACATTTTTAAACTTACCAAATTTAAGAAACATAGCACAGCACAATCACTTCCAACAAAAAAAAAAAAGAAAGGAGCAATATTTTATTCAACCCGAGTCGTACACACAAACACACGTGCGTTCCTGCCGCCTTACATAATAAATTACAAAACGGCTGACCACGATATATATCGTTGGTGGTGGCCACGAGATACAATGGGCCCCCTGTTTCACCGAAACGCTCTGTCCCACGACGAGAGTTGAAGAAAGAAAGAAGCATATAGCCTGTAGTGATCGACTGCATTTAATTAGGGCTACGGTCTCAGGCCGCGTGAAAGTGCAAGTGACTTATCCGGCGGTACCAAAACGTTGGGGCGCAATGGTACTTTTACTTTAGCCCAGAAAAAATAAAGCCCGAAACTCGATTTGAAATAAGACGATTTAGTCGGTGGTACCAAAACGTTTGTCCTATATAACCAGGGGGGAGAAAAATTAAGTCTAGCTTCGGCTTTATTGCACAACGTCGCGCGCCGTTGCCTATTTATTTACTTTCGCGGAAATTAATCTTGTTTTCCCTAATTCTGCGCGTCATAAATCTGACAAGTCATCCGGAAACGTGCGCGCAAACGGCAAAGAAAGATTAGCTTGCGCCGTTGCGTGTGTGCGTACGGGATTTAGCTGTTACACGATCAATTAATTCGGAGCGATTACCGGGAGGTGATGTACGTCCCGCCGACGACGTGAAATTAATTAATCTTGGCTAATCCGAACGATAAATACACGGGAAGGTTTATGGCAAATTCAAAAAAAAAGGAAAAAGACTCCACACTTTTTAGGACAAAAAAAATAGTTTTGGAACCGCTGGCAGTCATTGTTTTGGATATAGGTGATGATCGTGGATGATTAATTAATGTAATTTATTACGTTTTTGTTTGAGGGTCACAGGTCTATCGAAACCGAATGAGTGTCTTATGGAAATTAATAAGTAGACGTGCGACATTGACCCAGAATTCGGCAGCGAAACGTGCGATTAATAAAAAAAGAATTCTTCAAATCTTATGCCACGGGAATTCCCGCCGTTAATTGCCCGCCATTATTTCGGATTGCCCTTGCTTGCGCACAACCACCAATTAGCCGCCGGTCGTTTCAACCACGGTATAGTTATTAGCCTGACTGACAAATAAACAAATTAAAACAATTTGAACGACAGAGTCTCCGTTGTTGACCGGAAAAAAATATTTTTGATCATCGCCGGCGCGGCGTTGGCCTATGATTAGGAGCGAGGCTGGATCGTGACGTTGGAGGTCAGCGCGTAAACAAAGACGTCGAGGAAATTCGCTAATTAACATTGGGATCCGTTTGCGAAAAATGCGCGTACACAAAAGGCGAGGACAGTTTTCACAATCGGCCGTCCGTCCGTCCGTGCGTGGTGTGGAGGAAATGTCGGTCAGAAAACAAATCGTGGGAAGCATTATTATCTGTGTCAAGCAGATAATAAAAATCTGCATAAATCAACAAAGACGTATACGTTTCTGTTTGTTTATTTTCAGGCTACGGCCATATAGCGCCGAAAACGCAGTGGGGTAAAGTGGTGACCATCTTTTACGCCATCTTGGGCATACCACTGATGCTGCTGTGTCTGTCTAACATTGGCGATATAATGGCCACCTCATTTCGGTTCTTGTACTGGAAGATTTGCTGTTATGTTTGCACGAAGAGGCCGAAGAGACCTAAGAGGGTGCGGTCCAATCGTGGTACCTTACGAATACCTCCGTAAGTTCTTCATCCACCTAATTAATGGGGTGGTCAAAATTTTGCTCAATGCTCCTCCTAACGAATTCGACACGGTTGTCGAATCCAAATCAACGAAAACTATCAGAATTTGTTATCCTTATTTATCCCTTCCTTTCACTTCATACCATTTGGATATTTCCAACTTAGATCTTCAATCTAGCAATTGCTGAGATAGCCTTGGTCGAAGCCATCTGGCTCATGGTAAGTAGCTAGGGCTTTGTCTTTGTTAATTGATCTGAAGAAGATCAGTATTGTTTTAGGAGTTTCCTCATTCCCACACCTCTTCTAAATGGAGTCAAGAACCTATGAATTTGTTGAATATAACACTTCCTCTAATTATCATTAGTATCAGTATGGTGAAGACTTACGTTATTTTTTTAGTTGTTCTTAATTTGTTTCTCTAAAGAAAAAACAGAACCAGGCTTGGTTCTGTTTCTTGTTCTTGTAAATTCTCCAGTTATTCTACCAATGATTCCAAACTACTTTCTTGTCTTATTCCTTGTAATAGCTTCTTTGTTTCTTTCGCTGGGGTATAAAATATCTATGTATACGACTTTCTTTCTCACCTTCTTGTTACCTTGGCTTAGGATGGTCCTTAGCGTCTTGTTCTAAATTCTTCATCATTTTTCCAATATTTCCTAACACTCTGTTTCTTTCTCTCATCTTTAAAGTGACTATTTCGTGTCCTATTAATCAGTTCCAGATGTTTCCTTGCGTTACTGCTCATGTCAATCAAGTTCAAGGGCCTCTTTGCCCACTCTTTTGGTCGTTCTTGTCTTCTTGTTCTATTTTTTCAATAATTATTAGTTTTTTGTTTCTTGCTCTAATCTTTAAAGTGACTATTTCGTGTCCTGCTAATCAGTTCCAGCTGCTTCCTTGCGTTACTGCTCCTGTCAATTAACTTCAAGAGCTCCTTTGCCCACTCTTTTGGGCGTTCTTGTCTTCTTATTTTAGTTTTTCAATAATTCTTAGTTCTCCGTTTCTTCCTCTAATCTTTACAGTGACTATTTCGTATCCTGCCAATCAATTCCAGATGCTTCCTTGCGATAGCTGCTCCTGTCAATCAATTTCAAGAGCCCCTTTGCCCATTCTTTTAGTCGTTCTTGCCTTCTTGTTCTATTTTTCCAATAATTCTTAATTCTCTGTTTCTTTCTTTAATCTTAAAGTGTCACTTTCGTGTCCTGCGCATCAGTTCCAGATGTTTACTTACGTTACTGCTCCTGTCAACCAATTTCAAGAGCTCCTTTGTCCACTCTTTTAGTCGTTCCAAGACTTTACGTCGTTCTTCCAGTATTCTTATCAATTTTTCTTGTTTCTGAGAATCTTTATTTCTGTCATGTATATGACGTCCTTACCCAGCTTCTTGTTCCTTATTTAATTGGCTTAGGATGGTTCGTCTTTTCTTGTAGAAAGCACGAGATATTGTTTCGCTGTTGTAGTTTGTTTCTGTTTCCTTTTTGTTTTTTTGTTTCTTGCTTCTGATTGTTAAAAGTATTTCAGTCTTTAATTTTTCTGTCTTTTAGTAATTCGATAGCCTTTTGTTTTCTTATATTTAAAAATATCTCATTCGCTTGTTTTTCTGATTTTAATAATTGTGTTGTGTTTCTTTTTTTTGATGGAGGGGTTAGCATCATTTTTGTTTTCGGTTTGTTCGTTTCCGTTTATTTTTTGGTTTTTCGTTTCTTTTACTTCCGGCTGTTAAAAGTATCTCATTCTATCGGTTTTCTGATTTTAGTAAGTCATTTTTTTTTTTTTTGTTGATGGCATAATGATATTTGTATTTCGTTAGGATTTTGTTCCCGTTGTTCCTTTTTGCTTTTTCGTTTCTTTCACTTTTGGTTGTCGAAAGTATTTCGGTCTTTAATTTCTCCAATCATACTAATTCGATAGTCTTTTGTTTTTGTCATTTTTTAATGAAGGCTCGACAAAATATTTTGCTTTTTTCGTTTGTTTCGTTTTCGTTCCCCCTTTTTTTCTCGTTTGTTTTGCTTCTGGTTTTAAAAGTACATCCGCCGTTCGTCTGTTTCATTTCAGAGTAACCATTTACTAATTCAATCGTCTTTTGTTTTTCTTTTGTTTTTTTTTTGATTTTACAAAATAGATCTCGAGAATATTTGTTTTCCGTTGTATGTTTTCCCGTTTCCTTTTTTATCTTTTCGTTTCTTTCATTTCTGGTTGTCGAAACTATTTCGGTCTTTAATTTCTCTAATCATACCAATTCGATAGACATTTGTTTTTATCATTTTTTAATGAAAGCTCGACTACATGTTTTGTTTTTTTCGTTTGTTTCGTTTCCGTTCCCCCTTTTTTTCTCCTTTGTTTTGCTTCTGGTTTTAAAAGTACATCCGTCGTTCGTCTGTTTCATTTCAGAGTAACCATTTCACTAATTCGATCGTCTTTTGTTTTTCTTTTAATATTATAAAAGAGATCTCGAGAATATTTGTTTTCCGTTGTATTTTTCCCCGTTTCTTTCTTGTCTTTTCGTTTCTTTCATTTCTGGTTGTCAAATGAAAGCTCGACAGTATATTTTGTTTTTTCGTTTAGTTTGTTTCCGTTTTCCCTTTTTTTCTTGTTTGCTTTGCTTCTGGTTTTAAAAGTACATCTACCCTCGTCTTTCTTATTTCAGAGTAACAATTTTACTAATTCGATTGTCTTTTGTTTTTGTTTTAATCTTACAAAAGAGCTCTCAAGAATATTTGTTTTACTTTCGGCTGTCAAATTTCTGTCTTTAATTTTTCTGATTTTGCTCATTCCGATGGTCTTTTGTTTTTTATTCTATTTATTTTTTTTTATAAAAGCGCGAAAATTTATTTCCTTTTTTCGTTTGCGTTTTGTTTCCGTTTCCCTTTCTTTCTCTCTCTTTGGTTCTGGTTTTTAAAAAGGAGGTAGTTCGTCTTTCGCGTTATTTCGGAACAATCATTTTTGTTTGTTGTCTTTTATTTTTCTTTTACATTTACAAAAGAGTTCTTGAGAATATTTGTTTTCCGTTTCTCTTTTTTTTTCGTTTGTTTTACTTCTAGTTGTTGAGAGCACTCCAATCGTTCGTCCTTTTCGTTCTAGAACAACCATTGTATCTATAATTCTTTATTATTAAGTATTTTTTTTTCTACAAAGAATATTTGTTTTCATTTTGTATTTCTCTTGTTTCGTTTCTTTTACTACTGATTGTTGAAAGCATTTTCGTGTTTTGTTTTTTACTTTTCACGAAAAGAGCGAGAATCTTTTCGTTTCCGTTTCAATTTATTTCTGTCTCTTTAACTTCTAGTTCTTAAAACCGTGTCAGTCGTTCATCTTTCTTGTCATTTCGAAAAAGTAATTTTACTAATTCGATTGTCTTTTGTTTTTTCTTTTGTTTTTGCGGTAGAAATTTTATTTTATTTATTTATTTTATTGTTTGTACATATGTTGTATCTGTTTCTCTCTTTGGTTTTCGCCTTTCACTCACTTCCAGTTGTTAAGAGCGTTTTGAATCACTCGTTTTTGTTTCATTTCGGAGCAACCATTTTATTAATTCGATTGTCTTTTGTTTTGTTTTTTTCTGCAAATAGTACGAGTACGAGAGTATTTGTTTTTCGTTTGAATTCTGTTTTTGTTTTTGTTTTGCTTTTGGTTGTTATAATATGTAATCTGTCTTTTTCTTTTCAGGGCAAACATTTTAGTAATTCGTTTGTTTTTTGTTTTGTTCTTTTTTTTCGACGAGAATATTTTTTTCAGTTTGCATTTTATGTTTGTTTCATTCATTTTTTTAACTTGCGACTCATTCCTTCGTTTAACTGCTTTTAGTAATTCGATTGCTTTTTTTTGTTTTTTGTTTTAGGTAACACGATGATGTATGATTTTCGTTTGTATTTTGTTTCAGCTTGTTTTTTGTTTTTACTTCTGGTAATTAAAAGTATTTTCGTGTTTTATTCTGGTTTTTATTTTTTAATGGAAGCGCGGGAACGTTCTTTTTTTGTTTACATTTCGTTTCCGTTTCAATTTTTTTGTTTGTTTTTCGTTACGTCCGAAAAATAAGTGAAACAGAAACATAGTACAAACGGAAAACAAAAGAAGCAACAAAAAAGAAAAAAAAATTGAAACGCAAACGAAATGTAAACAAAAAAAGAACGGGAAAATTATTTTTTCGTTTACATTTCGTTTCCCTTTCATTTTTCCTTTAGTTTTTTGTTACTTCTGCAAATCTCGAGAATATTTGTTTTCAGTTTGTACTTTGCTTACTTCCTTCTGGTTGGTTAAAAGTATTTCAATCGTTCGTCTTTTTTATTCAGGAGCAACCATTTTTATTGATTCGATTGTCTTTTGTTTTTTTTTGTATATTGTTTTATTTCCTTTAGTTTTTATATTTTTTTACTTCTAATGTCAAAGCTATTCCGCCTTTTTCTCTAATTCGTTTCATCATTTCACTAATTCGTTTTTCTTTTGTTTCTCTTTTTGTTATTTTGCAACAGAGAGCACGTTTTTCCTTTTCGTTTGTATTTTGTTTTTGCTTTCTTTTATTTTTGTGCAGTCATTTTTTTTTGGAGAAATTCTTGCCACATTCCTTAGGCTTTGAACCTCTGTGTCGCGTCACGTCCTCAATTTTCCTGTGTTCCATGTTTCATCTCTCCGCAGGCCTTATACAGGGTGTTCAAAAAATATATTCGGATATTTTACCCAGGTACAGATCGCATCAGTAAAACACAAAAGTCTTAATTAACGGGGGCCCGCAAACAAACGGTTTCCGAGATTTTTCGAGTTTTTGAAATGAAACTTATTTACGTGTAGGGGACGCTGAATTTTGGTAGTAATAATTATGCTCTGTATGGAGGGCTCAAAGCACAATTTTCAAGATTTCTTTAATAAAACCGCTGTTATTTTAAATTGAAAAGTTGTCAAAGTTTTTTTTTTTACAAAATCGACTGTATCTCGGAAACGGTTGATTTTCGGACCCATGTTTATTAAGACTTTTGTATTTACATTGATGAGAACTATAACTCGATAAAATATCCGAAACCTATTTTTAAACACCCTGTACATGTTGTTCTTCTCTTTCTTGTATGTACGTATGTATGTATGGAAGCGCAGTAAGTTTCGCGTGGTTCTGTTTTTTTTTTAATCACTCACTGAAGCTTGTGTATTAACACAATTATAAAAAAATCTTCTTTAAAAATTAAAATATTTTTTATGCTACAGTAACCGGCAGTGGAGATCTCGAACAGCGTCATTCCGAAGATCCGGACGTACTTCAACGCGTTCCGCTGACAGTGGTTTCCAACTGTCAGAAATAGGTCCCACGTCGTATTCCGACACTGAGCTCAGGTACTCTTAATATGAACTCTAAAGGCCACTGCACACTATGCCGGGCCAGAGCGCAGCGCATCGCATTGCAAAAATTTGCATGCAATCGTTTTCAAACATTTCATCGCATAGTGGGATACTCTGCGACTTGCCCCGGTATAGTACGCGCTGGCCTTAAATTACATTTCTAAAAGCAAACTTGTTTTTCTGCTTCAGGTACCATGATGACATGTCACCTACCAAAGCTCAAGCACGCATCTCGCAACGCTCGAGGTATTCAGACTCGACCCCGCCGAGCAAACCCGGCCCGAATTTACGGGGGGGTTCCCTGGATCGTCGCAGGACCCCTCGCAACTTCGAAACGACCGTGCTGGATGCGGCGCTGCTGTCCAAAACTCCGGTCCTGTGCAATAAGTACGCCGTGGAACAGATCGACGCGATCGGAAACCACCTTCCCACCACGAGTAAGCTTTAACGCCGCCGTTCTTTCACCGCAAACTTCACGCTAAGTCTTAAAAAGCGAACGGGATCAATACTTAACGGTTTCGCGTTGAAAGTGCAACGCCACTGCGGGATTTATTGGGGTGGAGGAAACCTGAATGCTTGTTACACGAATTCGCGCTTACGTGCGATCTCGATTGACGTCGAGTGGTTCTTTTCTGGTAATGAAAAGTTTACGGATTTAAATAAGGTCGGCTTTTGATGTTCGATTTGCACGTCTAACGTAATTTTAGATCGAATACAGTTGACAGTGACGCATCCATTATCCAATTCAAAGACTCCGTTTATTTAAGTTTGATTGGCATTTCTACACTTGCCAGATGCAGTCCCACATTTTACTTTTCATCGTCAGTTCAATATCAACCCGTGATACTTACTCTGATCTACTGCGGATAAGAAGACAAGCAAGATGTTTTTAGAAATACACATCTGAACAAGACCAACATTCACAGAAAGTTTGATTGGCATTCCTACACTTGCGAGACCGAGTCCCACACTTTATTTTTCAGGATCCGTTCAATATCAACCAATATCAACCATGATGCTTACACTGATCTATTGCGGATAAAAAGATAAGCAATCAAAATCATCATTCTCATTCATAGCAAGCTCGGTTGGCAGTCCTACACTTGCCAGGTGCAGTCCCACACTTTACTTTTCAGTATCACTTTAATATCAACCCATGATACCTTCTCTAATCTATTGCGGATAAGAAGATACGCAATCAAAACCATCATTCACATTCATAGCAAGCTCGGTTGGCGGTCCTACACTTGCCAGGCGCAGTCCCACACTTGCCAGGCGCAGTCCCAAACTTGCCAGGAGCAGTCCCAAACTTGTCAGCCGCAGTCCCAAACTTGCCAGGTGCAGTCCCACACTTGCCAGGCGCAGTCCCACACTTTACTTTTCAGTGTCACTTCAATATCAACCTATGATACTTACACTGACCTATTGCGGATAAGAAGAAACGTAATCAAAACCATCATCCACATTCATAGCAAGCTCGATTGGCGGTCCTACACTTGCCAGGCACAGTCCCACACTTTACTTTTCAGCATCAGTTCAATATCAACCCATGATACTTACACTGATCTATTGCGGATAAGAAGATACGCAATCAAAACCATCATTCACATTCATAGCAAGCTCGGTTGGCGGTCCTACACTTGCCAGGCACATCCCACACTTTCCAGGCGCAGTCCCATACTTGCCAGGCGCAGTCCCACACTTTACTTTTCAGTGTCACTTCAATATCAACCGGTGATAATTACAGTGATCTATCACGAACCTTCTATGCACATTCAATTAAGACTGTCATTCAAATTCAACCCACACGACTTCATTTAAAACCATTATTCTCACTTTGCATGCGTATGCGCCTACCAAGTAGGAACTTGTTGGTGATGGTTTGATTTCGTGTTGCAGGTCATAGGTTTGAAAGGCAATCTGAACGTCCGAATCGCCAAATACCGTCGCCAGGACCCACGCGTAGAGCAAAATCCATGCCCAGATCGAACTACTTGGAGCCACCCCGCGAGCCATCTCCTCCCTTATCCTACCGCGACGACGTGGAAAGCTCGAGGAGTTCGGTGCGCAAGAAACGACAACGTAAGCAGCTTACTTAAGCTTCAAGCTCCTTTACAATGAAGTTTTCTCGTAGGAGATCATTACAACCCAAGTCCTCGAATTATGTCTCCCTTAGGGTATGGGCACAGGAACAAGTACCTGGACGAGCCGGACTACGACGACGACTACTACGATGACTACTACGATGCGGCGAGGGTGAGGATCAAGCCGGTTCCGATTTGGCTGTGCGTCTTCCTCGTCGTCAGCTACATCATAGCCGGAATGTTCCTGTTCCACGCCTGGGAGGAGTGGGATTACCTCGATGCCGCCTACTTTTGCTTCATCACCCTCACGACCATAGGTTTCGGCGATCTATTCCCCGCCAAGCGAGTCAAGGATGGGGAAGAATTCAAGCAGAACATCGCGTTCTGTTCGCTGTACCTCCTCTTTGGCATCGCGCTACTCGCCATGAGCTTCAATTTGGTGCAGGAAGAGGTCATCGCGAATGTTAAGCGCGTGGCTAGGACTTTAGGGATCATCAAGCACGACGAAGATGAAGATGAAGACGAATAACTTTAGACATTTTTTTTCAAATTTGCTTGCGTGCGCAAATATGACAGAGTGAAACACTAACATTACAAGTAAATAAGAGTTTGTGCTTGATTTTAATAAAACGAAACTTTGTGATTTCAATTTTTTTTTTGTATTGTGGAAACAAACGGCGTGACGTCTCGCTTTTGTAACCGAGTATATAACGCAAGTGATAACAATTAAACGCGTCAATTAGTTCCGCGAAAGCGAATTTCCCGACAACATGCCGGCGCGACCGCAAGCCATTACCGAAAACTCGCGCGCTCGAAGTTTCACCACCTGGCGGATATGTGTGTGTGTGTGTGTGGCACCGCCATCGCCATCTGATGCCACGCCACGCCGCCGTGATCGTCACCAAATTAGACGTCATTCTCACCTCGCGTTAAACGCGGCAATTTATCACCGGATCTCGTTAATCATCTCTCCGAGTCACTCCGAGCAGCAGCACCTATTGTCGGTGTTTGGGGCGCCAATTTAATGCGTTGTTATGTTTTGAAGCCGACAGATGGCGCAGTTTCCGTTCGAATTTTGACGGATGACGTGTTTTGAGTTGCGCCCCAAAGAAGTGTGCTATTTCCTGTGCGCGCAAGCCGCGGTGGTTCCTGTGGTTGGCTTATTCGTCAACATCGACTGGTTCAAATACTTAACCCTCTCGATCATAGGCGTGCACGTAATATCCTCAGTTTTATTCGCGTTTGGACTAGCAAATAGGATCCTAATCCTAAAAGTACAATACCTCTTTAGCTTAATGATGGTCTTTGGAGTATGCACGTTTAGTTTCCTGAGCTTACTTGAAACCCCTGAATCGAAAAGTGTATTTCGGAAAGTGATTTTGCTTTGCTACATCGGCGCGTGGTTGTTACTACTACCAACCTTCTTTATGTTCCTGCTGCGCACTTTCGTTTGGATGAGGCAACAAGAGAAAGAAGCAAGTCTGACTTTGGTGGCCAACCAGCGAAAAGAGGAGGCTCCTACTAGTGAAAGAGAAGGAGACTGCAAGTACATCTTCTTCAGCGAAGAATCACGTAGGAGATGGGAGGAAGCAAACATAACCTGGGCGAAGGACATATGACGTACTCGATCAACTGGAGTTCATCATAATGTGCCGCTTGTTTGAAATTGAAGCGCAAATTATAAAAATCCGTCCCTAATTATTATTGATTAAATCGAAGCTAACTGCGGTGTTTATTTAATTATATAATTTAAATTAAAAGCCAATATTAGCTCTACGGTGAACGCCGAACTAATAATAGGTGGTGAGGTCGCAGGTCGTCGCACGCGCAGAATAATCTGCAGCTGACGTTCGACAGCACTTACGTGCTTTGAAGTGCACGTCATAAAAGTTGACTTGCGTCTAAAGCTTAAAACTTTGCCGCCACGGTCTACTTGAAGTTTATTTTATTGGTTCTGCGAACACATCGCGACTTCTTGCCTTACGTCTTAAAAGAACATCATCGTTTTCTGTTTCTGCGACTGAAAAGATTTAAACGGCGTCATCTGACGTCCGGAATAAATTTCGAATCTATCTCTGCACGACCAGCTACATTAAACGTCTGCGTACTCGTTTTAATTAAACCCTCTACTCAGCACCATCTCATCAACGTATTTAGGAAGTAAATTATTAGTTACTTTACATAAAACCGAATTGATACAGCCACTGATGTTGCCCTAGTGTAACAAATGACCAAGTGATACGTCACCTTTGAACAAGCAAGAAAAAAATCATGAGTTTACTTACATACATCAAGTCGACTTAGTATGACCTCATCGAATTATTTGTTGTTTGGCATTAACAACTCAGCAGTTTTCAATGTCAAATTAACTATGACCTCGTCGTTTTCTTAAGGCGAAAAGTACAGAATCCGCAACGAGACATGGCGAAAGACACAATAATAGCAACAAGATGCGGCGAAGTGTACAGACGCCGCAACGTGATTTGGCGCAGAGTACAGAAGTCGCGACTAGACGCGGCAAAAGGTATAATAACCGCAACTAGACGCAGCGATTACTACAGACACTGCAACGTGATTTAGCGAAGACTACAGAAACCTTAACAAGAGATACAGTAATCGCAACAAGACGTGGCGAAATGTACAGGCGCTGCAACGTGATTTGATGCAGAGTACAGAAGTCGCGACTAGACGTGGCAAAAGGTACAATAATCGCAACGATTACCATAGACACTGCAACGTGATTTAGCGAAGACTACAGAAACCTTAACAAGAGATACAGTAATCGCAACAAGACGTGGCGAAGTGTACGGGCGCCGCAACGTGATTTGACGCTGAGTACAGAAGTCGCAACTAGACGCGGCAAAGGGTACAGAGACCGCAACAACATTGCAGTGATAATCACATGCACTACAGCGTGATTTGAGTACAGAAACCACAATGAGTCAAGCGAAAGAAATAGTAATTGCAACAAATCGTGACGAAGTGTACAGGTGCCGCAACGTGATTTGACGCAGAGTACAGAAGTCGCGACTAGACGCGGCAAAGGGTACAGTAACCGCAACAAGACGCACAAGCACTACAGCGTAATTTGGCGAAGTGTACAGAAACCACAATGAGTAATCGCAAGAAGACATGGCGAAGTGTACAGGTGCCGCAACGTGAGTTGACGTACAGAAGTCGCAACTAGATGCGGCAAGGGGTTACTGTAATCTCAATAAGACGCAGCGATGACCACAAACACTACAATGTGATTTAACGAAGAGTACAGCAACCGCAACGAGACATGGCGAGAGATACAATAACCGCAACAAGACGTGGCGAAGTGTACAGACGCCGCAACGTGATTTGGCGCAGGCTACAGAAGTCGCTACTAGACGCAGAAAAAGATACAGCAACCGCAGCAAGACGCAGCGATGACCACAGATACTACAGCGTGATTTGGCGAGGAATATAGAAACCGCAGTGAAACGCGGCAAAGGGTACAGTAAAAAGGGTACAGTAAACGTTGCAAAGGATGCATTTACCGCAACGAGATGTGACAAAGAGTACAAAAACAGCAACAAGACGTGGCGAACAGTACAGAAACCGCAAAGAGACGTGACAAAGAGTTTAAAAGCCGCAATGAGATGTGTCGAAGGATCTGTAACAGGAACGAGACGCTGTGAAGAGTCACAGGTATAAGGTTATAAGAGATGGCGGAAAGTGCAGAAACTACAATAAGATGCGATGAAGGGTACAGTAATCACAACGAGATGTAATGGAGGATGCAAGAAACGTGGGGAAGAGTACAGACACCGCAGCGACACATGGGAAACACTGCAGAAACCTCAACGAGATGCGGCGAAAGGTATAGTAACCACAACGAGACCTAGCAAAGGATACAGTAAGCTCAACAAAATGTCGGAAAGAATACAGACACTGCAACAAGACACGGCGTAGATTGTAGAAACCGTAGCGAGACGACAAAGGGTAGAGTAACCGCAATAAGATGTACGAAGAGTACAGAAACAGCAACGAGACGTGACGAAGAGTACAAAAGCCGCAATGAGATACGTAACAGCAACGAGACGCTGTGAAGAGTTACAGTTAAACTTAAATCAAGTCTTCCCCATTACTTAGAGCAATCAAGTATCGAATTTGTCAAGTAATTTCCTGAAAGTAACGCGATTAAATCAGAGCTCAGTGAAGTTTCTCAGCTAGCCAATTGACTACGGAGCTTTTAAACTGAACTTAATCGAGTTTTGATGTTAGCAATCACGTTGAAGCTCCCAAATTTGTCTGAGGTACTTGGAACTCGCAAGTAATTGAGCTCAATTAAGTTTCTGAGTTTTACTTGAGTAAAGTCTTATCATTGCTTGCGGCAATTAAGTACGGAATTTGTTAATTAATTAAATTGCGCTAAGGTTTGGCGATCAATTGAGCTCAGTAAAGTTGAAGTTCAAACTTAGCTTGAAGCTACCAAGCTTGCCTAAAACTGCGTGAATGCTATTATTTTATAACTAATCGAGCTCTGTGAAGCTTTAAAGTTTGACTACTTGGTTCCCAAATGTATCTGAAATATCGGAAACTCAAGATCAAGTAAACTCAATTTAGCTTCAAGGAATTTTTAAAATGGAATAAAGTTTCTCCGTGTTTCATTTAATTGAGTTTCGATGCCAGTTAATTTTTTGAAACTAATATCTCTGCGATTGCTTGAACTCAGCAAAGCTCGTTACTTATCTGAGAGGCCTCCAAACTTGAATACTTGGAACTTCGATGATCTTGAATCTACTTGTAAACATATTTTATGGGCTTGGAAATTGTAAGCTGGTATTATTGAGTTCGGCGAAGCTTCTGAGCTTACCAATTGTCCGCGAAGCTTTCAAACTTGTCTGAAGTACTTGGAACTTGTACGCAGGTGAGTCAAGTGAACTTTACTTGGTTTTGAAACTTTATTCAAGTTTTGTCTTAGAACTAATCGGGCTCAGTGAAACCTTAAAGCTTCACTATTTGGTTCTAGGAGAAGTATTACGATGAAGCTTTTGGGCCTTTAGCGAGGCAAAGTTTCTGAGCTTGGCACTTGTCTATGAGACTTTCAAACTTGAGCTCTTAGATCTTCGATGACCTTGAAACCGCTTCCAAACATATTTGTAGCGCTTGGAACTTGTAGGCCGATTGTTTTCAAATCGAATTGTTTTTCTTTGCTCTCGACTGTACGTCAAATTATTTTACCAGATTATGAAATGATTATTTTTGGACAGGTATGTTCCGTTAATAGACGGTAACTGTGAGCTCATTTCGTTCCATTACGTCATGACGATACTTCTCTCGCCAGCCACGCGCTAGGTAAACACACGCGTATGTGATGTTTCAAGTGACCGTGCAGGCGCATCCGAAATAGAACGGAACAAAGTACCGTAAACATCAAAGCCATTTTTTTTGTAAATAGAACAAGGTTTATTCGACCCGCCGGCCGCCGCCGCGACGTGAAAATAGATTCCCGTTTGATTTACGGCGACAGGCCTTGGTGCAGATAAAAAAAAAAGGCCTGCCAGTTTATGGGGCCAGAAATGTCAGAAGTCATCGACGACGGTATTAATAACCCCCGACACTTGGAGACCAGCGGCAGCGTCCGGTGTCTACCTACGGAAGTCGCGGGTCAAAGCCGCTCCGGTCCCCGGAATATAAATCCGGTCTGATTTGCCTAAAACATTTCCGCGGTTGTGTCGCCGCTCTGTCTCACTCTCTCTCTCTCTCTCGGTCTCCTCGAAGCTTCAGGTCCGCTCAAGAACGAGTTTAAGCTCGACGTGGAAGATAATGAGTTTTTAATAAGCCTTCTTTAATTTATCCGCGGGTGCTTGTGAATTTTTCCGGGTCGTTTTACGAAAAGTTTGTTCGCCGGTCTCAAATTAGTCTGCGCTAAGTTGAATTTTTAATAGGGGCGGGGGGAGAGGGGGGGGAGGCACGACGATAATTCGGTATTCAACCCGACGTGATTCCATCCACCTTAAGTTTGGATATTACGAATCTAAGCTTCGTGATTACCTTCGGATATCGAATTAGACGTGTTTGCATGAGTTGAGTATCTCTCGTTATGTGTTTACTTAATTCGAGCACGTAGGCGAGGTTTGCACTCTATTGTTGAACAGTTAAACGAAACTCGTTGAATGTTTTGAGTGAGTGTTAGGCACGAGAACAAATTGGTGGCGAATGCATAATTCTAGTTAAACAAAGCCTATTATTAGTACTGCGCAACGACTTGAATAGTAAGAATCAAACCTTGCATGTCTTCGTGAGTATTCTAGGAAAATGTTACTCCTATCGCTGGTTCGCTCGAAGAGTATACTTGCAGCTGCGAACCTTAAGGAAAACATCGCATATTATACAATGACTTGAAACTGTCACAATCAAGTCTTGTATAAATTACCATTGACTCGCTTGAGACATAGATTATTCTCCAATTTTCCATGCCAAATGAACATGACGTTGTAGAATTAACATATAGTCATTTTTGACATTGAGAACTCTGCAATTCTTGAAGCCAAAGTAAGTATGACAACTATTAACTGGACAAGGTCATACTGAGATCACCGACTCGTCTTAGATATTGACAACTCTCCAAATTTGTCTGTCAAATTAGCATGTCCTCTCCGAATTATTATTGACTCGTTTTTGACATTGACAAATCTGCAACTCTTCAAGTCAAACAAGCGGGGCGAGAAGAAACGAGCAAACATGATCGCGTGATGATTAACCGTTAATCAGATGGCCATACGACCTCACATGTCCATAAAAGGAAACTGAACAGTACTTTGATCCACGCGACCCCAACCTCAGGGTTGCCACTCGAAAGCCTAAATTGGCCGAAGTTCGCAACGTTGCCCCTTTAATTTCGTTCGATTACTTTAAAATGTAATTTATCACCGACTCCTCGAATTATTATTGACTCGTTTTTGACGCTGACAAATCTACAATTCTTCAATTCAAACTAAGTATGATAACATAACCACGAGATACACACACCCCAGCACGGGCAAACGAAAAATGACGCTATCGAACCAAGCGGGGTGAGAACCACGATAACACAAACACGAGATACACACACTAGAACGGGCAAACGAGAAATGACGCTGTCGAACCAAGCGGGGTGAGAAGGAAACTGAACAGCACTTCGACGCACGTAGACTACCACGTGACACAGGCGCTAACCGGACATGGCTCCTTCGGGACGTATCTAAGGGAAATTAGGAGGAGGGAAACTGTCGGTACTTCGGAGAAGTTGAAGACACCCCCGAACATACAATTTTCGAATGCCCTCGGTGGGACGCGGTTCGCTTCGCGGCAGAAACGAACGCAGGCTGCGAAATTAACAAAGGAAATGCGTCAGACCTATTAACAAGGGACGCTAGAACGTGGAGGACCGTTATCGGTATGTTACGATCGATCATGGTGCAAAAAAGCAAGGAGGAGAGAGGCGGGAATAACAGAAGAAAGGTAGAAGGAAGAGGGGCGAAGAGGAGGAAGAAGAGGAAGGAGAAGAGGAAGAAGAGGATGGAGAGGATGAAGAGGCGAAGATGATGAAGAGGAAGGAGAAGAGGAGGACGCGAGGAGAGGAAAAAGGGAGACAACATGTGCAGGGGATGAAATGCCGAGAGGCGGTACCTCCTGCACAGAGTGACGAAAGAGGAAAGGAGTTTAGTTGGTAGGCCCCCGTGTAGAAATGCACGGGTGAATCCAACACACCTCCGGAATTGATGTAAACATACCCAGCTGAAGATTCGTTCTCGAAGTTATAGGCACAAATACACAAAACGTAATATTAACTAGCTGCTGTAGTTCAAATAGCACATGCCGACAGAATAATCAAACAGATGAAACAGAAGGTCGTCAAATACAATACCATTGAAAAAACACATAAAGCACTGAACTCACATCTAAAATTGTATTCGGTAGATTGGAAGCTGCTTGCAATGTCCGATGTAACTATCAAATGTTGGCCAGCAGATACAATGAAGGCTCTACTGGCGCCACCTCTTGCTTGGCCTTTGCAACAGCTTTCAAGGGCTGTAGAATTAACGGAAGTCGAAAGGGTCTTCTACATATGGAAATATCAGATATCATACAAGAAGCTGTACTCAAAAGTAAAAGCGTAGTCCAAGGTAAAAACCTGAAATAAAGAAGAAACAACATAATTCGAAATCAAAATGGCGGTCGTGATTACCTTACATACCTGAATTCTAATGAAAAGCCAAGCCCTTGGACGGTTATACAATTTCCGACGGCGTCTGATTGTTAACAGGAAAAGCTGCGATAACACAAACACGAAATACACACCCCAGCACGTGCAAACGAGAAACGACACCGTTGAACCAAGCAGGTGAGAAGGAACGCGAAATCATGATCGCGTGATGATTAATTACCAATCAATTGGCCGTAAGACCTTACATTCCATAAAAGGAAACTGTACAGAACTTCGACGGATGTAGTTCCAGTGCTAGGGTTGTCACTCGAAAGCCTAAATTGTCAACTCCTCAAATTTTACTGCCAAATCACTAGGGCCTCGTAGAATTATTAATGACTCGTTTCTGACATTGATAACTCTCCATCTACCCAACGATCTTGCCAACGATTTTCCAAGCCAACTTGACGCTGATTTTCGACACTTGCATTTCACCTCGATGGCGTACTTCAATGACGTCACACGTCAGTTGAAAGCCTCAGTTAACTGCAATTTGACATATTTTATTGAAGTCCCAAAGTCCATGGATGGTTCCTCAGAACGAAGAACGAGTAGAAAAGAAATTATCTTGTCCAATTCAAAGCTATGATCTTGACATGTTGGGAATACGAAATTTTCCTTTCTTGGAAACATAAGGCGATTCCCAGGTTAGCGTCGGAGTAGTTCTGAGCTATTCTACAGTAACTTAGATCTACTCTGGTGTACCTTAGAGTTACTCCGGTATACCTTAGAGCTACTCCAACGCTTACCCGGAAAGTGCCCATACACGTCAAATTTCAAAAAGAAGAAAGACACATGTTTCTAGTAGCTTCATTTTGAACTAATTTTGGAAGAAGGGAAAGTCCGAGACTCAATTGTTAAGAGTGTAAATGGTTTTTGGACATAATTAATGCAGAACTAACTTTTTTAAGGTTAGCGAAGGAATTATAATCAATTGTTATTTGGCTTTTGGGTTAAGAATATGTTAGAAAAGACTTTCTTGTTTTCTGATGAAGCCGTTATTTTTAATTGTACCTTTTGGTCTTGGTCAGCTGAAACCATCTTCTGCCAACGTTTCGCTTTGATTCAAATGGGTTACCTTCGGAGTTGTTGCTTTTGGTAATTCTACTGGTACGGGAAAGAAAGGAAGCTATAATTATTTGCCACATTCTTTAGAAGCAAAAGAGGTTTTGATCGAGGTCGGCCAAAAGCTCACTTTCTTTTTTTTAGATGTCGTGGAGTCCTGCCTCTGGTGTCCTTGATTGTCAATTGGTAATTGGTTCTTGGATTGGAGAGAGCACTGACATTTTTTTCCTAACATTTCCCGACTCCTTTGTTTCTGATATTTTTGGCGAAGACGTTATTCTTAATTGGCAGTCTCGGTATTCTTCGTCGACGTTTCGTTCTCGATCGTATGGTCTGCCTTAAGGGTTGTCGCAATTGGTATTGCTGTTACTGTGAGTGAGAAAGAAAGGAAATTGTTGTTTATTGAGTAGGGATGAAAGCTTCACGATTTAAGGTCATTCTACCCCCTTATCTTTGAAAAACCAACAATCGAGATCGCTTATACTTATCATGGCGGAATCTATAACATGACATCCTCTGTATAGGATATTCGAAGGTGCTGCGCCATTATTATCATTTTGCAGGCAACATAGATAAAATCAGGTAGGTATAAGTTTTTTTTTTTGTTTGAACTAAAACGAAAATCACATTCTTGAATTTTCCTCTCTCGAAGCGACTCCGACGACAGCTGCACGTCATTATTTCACAAATCAAATCTCAGCCGCAAAGCACTTCCTCTAACGGGCGCAAATTTCCAATTTGCGTTGTCTCCGGAAATGCAAAGCCGCTCCTCAGCTTGTCCCTATCCGAAGTGACGTGCGTCGTCCGACACGTTCGCAGAAAACGAGGACTTCGCATCCAGGTGATATTTTCGTAATCGGCTTCGCGTCCGAGGAGAGCTCTCGCAGTCCATTCCCGGCCGATCGATAACGTATCCGAGAGGGCCCCCACATTCATCAAAACGACGCGGGATATATACGTAATAAGTTTTACTTGAGACGTTTCTTTCGGGATATATGTGTGGGACCGGGAAAATGAATTATGCCGGTTGCGTTATTTTTTTTCTCTTCCTCTTTTCTCATTTAAATGGAAAATGGACCGGGACTCTATGTCTCGGCGGTATTCTTTCTTTCGCTCGTGAATATTCGACTGTGAGAGAATTATTGACTATGCGAATTGGGACAAAGAATAAATGACCTTGAACAGTACCACTTTTTTAAAGTATAGCCAAAGTACCTTGGGCAATTGTACGTAAAGTGCACTTTTTCTATATCATCTTCTCCAAGGTGGGCCATGCATGGTTTGACTAAATTAGAGGCCTTATCTATATTTTCTATATGAGTGGTTTAACCCTGGAGATCAAAGCGAAGCCCGATGGTCACATATTTGGGCTGTAAGGTGCATGGTGTAGCACTTTCTGCCTGCACAAACTTCCACGAGGGGGCACGCATCATTTTCCCCAAGGAAATGCCCTTTCTGTCCTTTCTATACCAGTTCTTTGACCTTGGAGATCAAAACGAAGCCCAATAGTCACTTATTTGTGTTGTAAGGCGCATGAGGTAGCCCTTTCTGCCTGCACTCCTTAACACTAACTTCAACGAGGGGGCAAGCAACATTTTTCCCTAGAAAAGGCCCTTTCCGTGCTTTCCATACGAGTTGTCTGACCTTGGAGATCAAAACGAAGTCTCTTGGACACATACTTGAATTGCAGGAGCATAAGGTAGGCATTTCCACTAGCATTTTATTAACAGCAGCTTCCTCAAAGTGGGCATGCACCATTTTCCAAAACGAAAAGCAGTCTCTGCGCTTTTCACATGAGTTGTTTTGCCTTGGAGGTCAAAACGAAGTCTGATGGCCACATATTTGGACTATAGCGCCCTTATTCTATCATCACCACCTCTCTCAAGATGGTTCCAGAAAATGAAAGCTTCTTTCTGTGTTTCCAACATGAGTTGCTTGACCTTGGAGATCAAAACGAAGCCTGATGGTCACATATTTAGGCTGTAAAGTGCATGGGGTAACACTTTCTGCATGCATTTCTTAAAACTAACTTCCACGAGGGGGCACACATGATTTTCTCCAAGGAAATGCCCTTTCTGTGCTTTCCACACGAATTGTTTGACCTTGGAGATCAAGACTAAGTCTAATGGGCCCATTCTTGGACTATAGGGTCCTTATTTTGTCATTACCACCTTCCTCAGGACGCCCAGGCATCATTTCAGAAAATCAAAGGCCTTTTCTGCGCCTCCCACATAAGTTGTTTGGCCTTGGAGATCAAAACGAAGTCCAATGGTCACATATTTGTGCTGTGAGGAACATGAGGTAGCCCTTTCTGGCTGCACTTCTTAACACTAACTTCCATGAAGGGACAAGCAACATTTTTCCCTAGGAAAGGCCCTTTCCGTGCTTTCCACACGAGTTTTCTGACGTTGCAGATCAAAATGAAGTCTATTGGAGACATATTTGGGCTGTAGCGGCACGAGGTACCAACACATTTTTAACAGCAACTTCCAAAGATGAGCAGGCATCATTCCAGAAGATGAAAAGTCTTTTCAGTGCTTCTCACTTGAGTTGTTTGACCTTGGAGACCAAGACGAAGCACGATGGCCACGTACTTGGACTGCTTGCACTTCTTAATGCCAACTTCCATGTGGAGGCACGCACCATTTTCCCAAAGGGAAAGCCCTTTCTGTGCTTTCTAGATGAGTTGTTTGAGTTTGGAGATCAAAACGAAGTCTGTTGCAGACATATTTGGGCTGTAGGAACATGAGGTACCAACACAATTTTAACAGCAACTTCCAAAGATGAACAGGCATCAATTCCAGAAGATGAAAAGTCCTTTCGGTGCTTCCCACTTGAGTTGCTTGACCTTGGAGACCAAGGCGAAGCACGATGGTCACGTACTTGGGTCGTAAGGTGAGTGAGGCAGTACTTTCTGCTTGCACTTCTTATATCAACTTCCACGAGGGGGCACACGTAGTTTTCCCCAAGGAAAAACCCTTTCTGTGCTTTCTACACGAGTTGTTTGAGTTTGGAGATCAAAACGAAGCCTGTTAGGCACATACTTGGACTGCAGGGGCATAAGGTAGACATTTCCACTAGCACTTTGTTAACAGCAGCTTCCTCAAAGTGGGCACGCATCTTCTTCCAAAATGAAAGGCTGTCTCTGTGCCTTTCACATGAGTCGTTTGACCTTGCAGATCAAACCGAAGTGTAAGGGGCACATACTTGGACTGTAACGCCCTCATTTTGTCATCACCACCTTTCCCAAGAAGGGCAGGCATCATTCTAGGAAATGAAAGGTCCTCTATGTGCTTCCCACTTGAGTTTTTGACCTTGAAGATCAAAATGAAGCCTAATGTCCGTATATTTGGGCTATGAGGAGAATGCGGTATAACTTTTCGCCTCAACTTTTTTAACGCCAGCTTCCATAAGGTCACCATGCACCATTTCACAAAATAACGCGCCCTTCCTCTGCTTTTCACATCCGTTGCTTGACCTTGGAGCTTCAAAGGAAGCCCAAGGGCCACATATTTGGGCCGTAAGGTAAATGACGTAGCTCTTTTTGCCTGCACCTTTTTAACACCAACTTCCTCAAGTTGGGCAAGGTTCTTTTATGTGATTTACGTGAATCGTTTGACCTTGAAGATCAAAAAGACATCATTTCTGGGCTTTAAGCTTCATGAGGTAGCGTTTTCCACCTGCACTTTTTGAATATCACTTTCTCAAAAGGGGCACGCATCATTTTATAAAACTTTCTGTAGTTGTTTGACCTTGGAGATCAAAGAGAAGCCTAATGGTGTTATGAAAGCAAAAATTTTAAATGCGGCATTCCTAGTTTCCGAAACAAAGCTAACTTTGAAAGTGAACATCCTTTTTAACATTTCAAACTCCGAGCCAGTAAAAAAAAAAACTTCGCTCTCCAGAATCTACCCACCACCTGCTTGGCTATTCCAACATCGCTCGCCTCCGCATTGTCCTGCTGGACATGTCCGGGGGGGTGGTTGCGCGCGTGCCACCTAAGCTATGCTAAGCAGCGGCGACACAGATGGCACGGAGGAACGCGGAGTAGACGGCCAGCGTCGTAATCTATATTTGATTTTGTCAGCTACTCCGGCCCTGTTGCGGTTTCGTACCTCATCTCGGCCTCATTTATTATGCCTCAGGTGTCGTTTTATTGTTTCAGCAGCGGAACGGGCCGCTTTAGAGCTTCATTTGTTTTAGGTTTGCTCTTGCACGTCCGATTCAGGACATAAACTTTCAATTTATTGTCTACTACTACCTCGTGCCCATTAATAACGCACAGAAACTAAGTTTCCATATCCAGTTGCAATTAACAGATTTTTTTTTGTTTTAATACTAGATGGCTCTTCAAATTGGTTTATAAATAGCGCAAAGATGCAGCGAAAAGTATGGCCTTGAGTTCCCCCGTTCCCATGAACAGGTGCATCGCGAAACTGTTCTAATTCGCTTTCCCTTGTTAATGATCGGTATTTTTCGATTCCCAAACTCAACGTTTCTATATTATATGATAATAAATCTCTCTTTTGTTAAAGTGTAGTGTGAGGTTGCCCACCCATACAGAGTGCTAGCTTGTCCAATATTCTTTTTTCTGCGAGGAGTTGGGAAAGAAGTAACAGAAAGGATGTATCGTGACAAATGTCTCTAAGTAACGCGTAATGTAAACAAGAAATGCAGGGCAGAGATGACCTCAAGTTCCCACGTTCCGCTAAGCAGATGCAATGCGAAACCTAACTTTGTCGAAATTGTCTTGGCATAGATACCCTCGCCAATAATCGGAATTATTCGACTCTCAATTTTTTTTAATTATAGCATACCAAAGTTAATTGTTGTTAGAGTATGCAAATCTTTCAACCATTGTTATTATTCACTATACCTTAACAATATGGTTTCGGCTAGAATTTGATAAAAGTGTGAGAAAGAAATTAAGTTATAGTCTTTGAACATTGAAACATCTAACTTCGTGTTGGTAACTGAACACGCTCGTAAATTTCAAGCTCGTCCTCGCAGCTAAAAAGAAAAAAATAACATTTATTCAACATTCGAAGAAACAAATCGTGTATACAGTCCGTTCCGAAATAGACCGGGTAAACACCTAGTAGGTAAGAATGCTAACCAGTTTGCGTGTGGTACACGGCAATAGGAATAACCGCGTCTATTAATAACTCTACTATTTCTGCTCGAACTCGCTAGGCACTCTGATTTAGCGAGCGTCGGGACGCCGAAACTAAATCAGTATTCGCCCAATTTACGTCCGTCGCGACGGCAGCTGTTCGCGTGAAAACCATCGCCGTGGATGTATAATGTAAAGTTTTTTTGCGTCAAGTAGTGAACCATGACGTGCGGACAATATTAGGAAGTGACTGTATATAAGAAAGCATCCTTGGTTTAAACAACGAAAATCTCGAGTACGTAAGTGTGTCTTTGAAAAACCTCAAAAATCCACAAACATTTATACTTAAGTAACGTATTTGCATACGTAATCAAACGAAAGAAAAATGGAATGCCCTTTCGTCAAAAGCTGAACATCCAAGCACGACGAGCGCCGCGTGGACAAATTGAAATCGTGTCTAGAATCGAGACTGCCACCTTAATAACGAAAACAGAAAAAAAGCATCACAATGAAACAAGGCCTAAACTCAGGGGTTCATATTTATATGCGTTCGATCGCAAATAGACTCCAAACTGAACCCCGGCGCCTCCGCCCTTAATTTAATCAGGTGCAACGTCGGCGTTGTCCTCGTGCATCTGTAATTTATGTCTTGCGAGGCGGATGGGCGAGATTGATTTTATTCAGTGGCTTGTTTTCTCCTTTGCAGTTTCATAATTGGCCGGGGCCGGTGCGACGCGTAGGGACCAATTTGCGCGGGCCGGTCGAGGTCGGGAAAAAAGGGCCGCCAGGAGATTTTGCTTATTAGGTACAGCGGACTGTTTAAGCCCCAGGCTGGCTTGTTATTGTACGGAGGCAATTATTTGAAACTTAGGACGTTTTACTTTTTTTCTTTAGTTGCGAGAAAAAACCTCAGTTGCGAGGGATGAAAGGAAAATTGGAAATTGCGAAAGGAATTTTCATTGCCTTAGAGAAACTTTATTGGTATTAGATTCAATATCCTAAGATCGCTTTTTGTTTCCCTTACAATAAGCGCAGATTCTTCTTTCCCTCTGGACTGTCAACTAACTAAATAATGGAGACACGCCTACTTGACAAGCTCCGCGTATTTACGTCAGAAATAGCCTTCAAGTTTTTCTAAACTCCACCCATTTATACCAAAGATTATTTTGACGACATACTAAATTAGAGTAGGCGTTGCATTAACGTAGCTACTTGAATAAGTGATCAGCGGCATCACTACGCTCGATTATTCGTCAAATTTTACTCATTCACTTCCAGCGAAAAAAAACTGTGATGTTTTGGTTAAAGCTCTACTTATTTACGTCAAATCCGGTTGCTGTTTAATTATTAAGTAGGTAGAGACACGCCCACTTGCAATGAAATGCACTTAGTTTTTATTAGCTCCGCCTCTTTACGTCTCCATCTACTGAAATCAGATCTGACCACTGACAATTTACTAAATGGCAGACACGCCTACTTTACAGGCACAAGTGTTTTAGCTCCGCCTACTTTACAGGCACAAGTGATTTGGCTCCGCCTATTTGCAACAGATATTGCCTTAAAGTTTTTCTAAATCCACCCATCTATACCAGAGATTGTTTTGGCGATATAATAAATTAGATTAGACGTTGCATTAACGAAGCTACTTAAATGAGTGATCAGCGGCATCACTGCGCTCGATTAATCATCAAAAGTTACTCATGCAACTCCTGCGAAAAATACTGTCGCCGTCTAATTGATAGGTGAGTAGAGACACGTCCACTTGCCAATGAAATGCGCCTAATTTTTATTAACCCAGCCTCTCCACGCCTCCAACTACTTAATTCACATCTGACCACTGACAATTTACTAAATGATAGACACGCCTACCTACTTGACAGGCGCAAGTGCTTCAGCTCCGCCTATTTGCGTTTTCAAGTTTTTCTAAACTCTTCCCGCTTGTACTAGAGGTTGTTTTGGCAATATAATAAACTAGATTAGACGTTGCCTTAACGAAGTTAGTTAAATAAGTGATCAGCGGTATCACTGCGCTCAATTGATCAGTAGTAGATTTTATTCATTCAACTCCAACGAGAAAAACTGCCGCTGCCTAATTATCAAGTGAGTAGAGACACGCCCAGTTACCAATGAAATGCGCCTAATTTTTATTAACACCACCTCTCTGCGCCTCCAACTACTTAAATCAGATCTGGCCACTGACAATATACTAAATGGCAGACACGCCTACTTTACAGGCACAAGTGTTTTAGCTCCGCCTACTTTACAGACGCAAGTGATTTAGCTCCGCCTACTTGCAACGGTTATTGCTTTCAAGTATTTTTTTAATCCGCCCATTTATTCCAGAGCTTGTTTTAGCGACTTAATAAATCAATTTAGACAATTGCATGAACTAATCGTAACCGACGGTATCATTATGCTGAATTAATATTCAACTTCCAAAGAAATGGTGATGTTTTGGTTACACAGATTCGGGCACGAAGTAATTATTGAATAAGTAGAAACATGCCTACTTACCAATGAAATGCGCCTAGCATTTATTAGCTCCTCCTCTTTACGCCAGGTCTTTTTAGCTCCGCCCATTTTCCGGCGATTAACTAATTATTAAATGAGAAAAGACACGCCTACTTAATGATGAAATGTGCCAAGTTTATAATAGCTTCACCTATTTTACGTTAGAGATTGAAGTGATGTCGCTTTATTACTTTTAAAAGTGCAATGGAAACACCTACTTGATAAACTACGCCTACCTATGTGGTCATTGTTATGTTACTGTTATTGAATAAACAATTATTTTTCTTTTACGTTAAGTTCAAGTAAATGAGAGTCGGAAACTGTTTATAACTATTTTCAATTTTGTCTACGGCCCCGCATGCTGGCTTGAATTACTTCGACATCATCAACTCATTGGCGGATTACGTAACTAATTATCAATTGAAAAAAGACACGCCTGGTTAATAATAAATTGTGCCGAGTTTTTAAAACTCCGCCTACTTCACGTTAGAGGTTGTTATGACGTCATTTTGTGAAAAGATATCGACTCACCCATTTGACAGTAAGTTTCTGTTAGCTCCGCCTATTTATATCTGAGGTTATTATGACGTCATTTTGATTACTTAGTTACATAAATAAAATTGACACGCCCACTTAATAATAATACTGTTATGACGTCATTTCATTACTATTGGCTACGCCTACTTTCATATACTCCACCTACTCATACTTTATTAGAACTATTTCTTGTTAAGCTAAGCCTTATTACGACGCGCATTGACTCCGCCCACTTAAACGATGATTTCTTCTTACATTGGTTGATATCGTTATGTAAATTCCGCTCACAGTCGTTTCTCATTTCTTAAAATAATGTGACGCGATTGGCTAATTATTAAAAGTGAGAAACGCCAAGCTTTTGTTAGTTCTGTGAATTTCGAGCGACATTTTTGAAAAACATACTTTTAGTTCCGTCTATATGACGTCATGCTAACATTAACTCCGCCTACTTAATCTTCGTTTGTTCAATATCTTTTATATTTTAAGTTAACTATTAAGAATAAACAAACGAAAGCCTTGTTAGGAAGTGCCTTCGGGTGTTTTAAATTGGCTCCGCCCACGTAAACAATTTTTTTCTTTTTCGCCCAGTCATATGCAAAAAAAATATACCCTATGATTACTATTGGTTCATTACTAAGAGGACTTTGAAACAAAAGCTTTGTTACTTTTACGGGCTCATAATAAATTAGACATTGACACTGATTTGTTATATAAAAAGCGTTAAGCATGTGCGTATTTAACGAGCGACATATTCTAATAAAATCTTGGATGCTTGATGACGTTGCTTCGTAGCTCCGCCTATACGACATTACACTCGTATAGGCTCCGCCCAGTCGTTTGACATAACTTTTGTAAGACTTCTGCCTGTTATTGAGATCAAAGCGCAACGACATCGATACCCCCAGCGTTGCATTGAGTGACTAAAAATATCCATAACAAAGGAAAACATTGTTAAATTGCATTTTCCAATTGCAGATAAGTTACGACTATACGTTACGTATCACTCTGCACATTCGATTGCATTGTACGTGTGATGTAATAAAATCCGTGCTTCTGTTATAATCCGAGTTGAATTAATTACGTAATGACGTCGAAAGCCACGCCCCCTTCTCAGTGAGTTGTTGATTAATACGTATTGCTCCGCCCACTCGTACATCAATGGTTGATTAATGTAAGTATTTTCTTCGATTTTATAATTATATACTCCCATGGTTCCCTGCATCTATAATTATAAAAATAATGTGTCTCGGGAACGGATCCAATTTTCAAAGTTCATTAATTACGTAAATGCTTCGCAACGATCGACGGTGCAACTACTTAAGTAACTCAAGAGGAGAATTATGATAATGTCGGGGTTGCTATTTCCGAAGCCGTATAGACTATTAATTGCCTAATTTTCGGTAACGGCCTCAACAGCAGTTCTCTATAAATAACGCCTGCGAGCGCACGTACCCGCAAGACAATAAGAAGCGAACTCCCGGCCACTTATAAATACGAAACGCATAAAAAAAAAACTTTATGGTTCACGCATTGTTAGTATTTTTAAAAACGTCTCGAAATAACGGCGAGCGCGAGCGTCTCTTTCTAAAATTCAGGAGGCGATGGATCGGCTGGGATGAGAAGTGGCAGAAAAGTGCGCTTTTCTGCATCCGCATTGACAATGACGGGTTGAAAATTCGAAATGAAGCCATTTCTGGTGCGTTGTTGATGGCCCGCAATTCGTTACTCGTCTGCTTAACCTCGAATTCTCGCTCTTCTCGTGACTTAATTTCCGGCAGGGACATAAATCGCGATCAACTTAAAATTTAATAAATACGTTCCTGTTCATCGATCAGTTAGACACTTGAGTAATCATCATCGTTTATAAATTCCGAGTATTAAATGAAATTGCTTTACAATCACGAGAGTCTCGTGCATCAAATTCATGATTCGACGTGGTGGTGGGTTTTTCCGACTCGTACTTGACGTGTTGCTGATCCTAATGCGTAAGGCTAGTGACAGAAGTTTTTTTTTTGTTTTAAGCCGGAAGTAGGTTTTGATTAGAATGACACGCGCGCGGCGTTCTGTCCATTCGTATTCGATCGGCGCGACATCTGGTCGTTTATTAGTTTCCGACGAGCGTTTTTCCGCCGCAACCGTTCATAGAATTTTTGTTGTACTTCCGTCGCGAGCAGGAGCGCGATAATTGTCTCGCGCGAAAACTCGTTCCGTCAGAGACGCGAGAAATTGCCAATTTCCTCCGAGGTGGCGTACGTTTTTACCGGCGTTGCGCTTTTACTTTATTATAGCTTCCTTTTTTAGTGCCACTACCTTCGAACTGTAAGGCTTACATATTTAGTTTCGAGTTTTAAAGTCGTCAAATGAATCCTCAAATATGGGCGGCAATGCACCCACACCTTGTTCTTACCTTAACGTATGTGAGTGCGAACGGGAGCAAGCAACATTAATGATAAAAAGTGAACAAACACAAACGAAACAAGACAGAATATCATTTACCAATTAAAACGATTACGTTTCTGGGCGCATGTGAGTACGAGCACGATCTTGTTCCACATCAATAACAAATTGGAATTAATTGATGGAGGCAAAGGAATTTACGAGAGTCAAAACAAGCAATGGTTCTGCCTTGGTTAATCATCGATTCTTCTCCCCTTTTTGGAGTTTACGGTTTAGTGTCCAAATGTTTCCTCTGCCTACTCGTTTCCGCCAATCGCAGGGTGAGAACACCTATCGAGCACACAGCTGTCGCTTCTCCGGCAATAACGTAGATCGGTTTCTAGGAAGAGAGGCACGCCACGCTTGTTTTTCTCGGAACTGTGGACAAAGGAATTAGGTTTTTATCTAAAAATGGCCGGAAACACGATTTTTGTAGCGGGAATGTGTTTGGCATCAAACTGACGCCGGTCTTCAAACACTGCCACAGTTAAGTTTGAAAAGACCATCAGAGCCTGGAATATTCCATCATCGTTGCTAAAGACGGCCGGCGAGCGCGTGACATTCCTACATCCGTAATGGATCTGTCCCGCTCGAACTTATCGATTCTTCCGGAAAATCCTGTGATTGGTCTTTTCGAATAAGATGACCCCCGTCCATTCGAACTCTACACCTCAGCGTAGTAGACATGTTGGTCGCACCTTAATTCCAACTTAAGAATTCTCTAGGCTGAAATTGCTTGAGCGAAGTTACTGTCACCCTATTTCTCGAAGCCTGATCTCGACAAATAGGTCAGGTATTTATGGCAAGCAAACTTTGCGCAATTCAGACCGTAACCTGTGTTTTGATTTTTGCGATTTAGGCTTTATTATTATCCCCCTCACTGTCTGTTCTACCATTTGTGGTATTATTTGGGGCCAATCTTGGCTGTCGCAATAGGAGAGCCAAGAAAGATCCCGTTCGGATTTGAATTCGCCCACCTACCATTACCCCCTTTCGTTTCAGGGTTACGTAAGACCTCGACCTATTACACTGATTAGTCGGTAGTAGGAAGAACTTCGTTTGCCTTCCTCACATATGCAAACCAGGTTATGCTGCTAGAGTAAAGAAAAACAAGTCTTGGCGTTACCTCAAGCTTTCTAACGCTTTATGAAAGCGTTACGTGCTGCGTCGCTCTTGTTATTCAGTTAAATATTGATTTTTGGCCACTTCGTTAACAACAGAATGTTTCTTTATTAATTAAAACCGTTGCGTTTTAAGGCGCATGTGAGTACGAGCGAGAGCAAGATCTGTTACGGTCCAATTTCAAACTTCACCCTCTGTCTATTTTCGCGGTTTCATTCTTACTGTAGCAACCCTTCCGTTTTAGGAGAGACTTTCATTTTTGTCTAATTATGACACTTGAGAACATTAGGATCGTAGTTTAGTGCCCAAATTTACGGGCAGTAGAGGGTAGGGTTTGCAGCCGTTGACGTCCATCTTTGGCACAGTTCAAGTACGATTCGCGGGTGACAGTTTTTTATGTAATCCTGGAACTAGGGAAGTGTCGTCGCCTGTGAGAAACCTCTGGAAGGTTTTCCCTCGCCTTATTTGCGGTTACCTGAAGATTGAAGAAGCCACGTTTTTCTGGCCTCATTGAAGCTTTTCATTGGAGTAAGTTTAGTGATTTTAGTTTTCTCTACGTAGCAAACTTCCGCTAGTAGTTTATTTTCTTCTATTAGCAAGTTCCGTGGGTTGAAATAATCCCCCGATCAAGTTGTATGGGCTAGGGTAAAGTCTCCCCGAGCAAGAGTTAGTTTGACGATTGCGAGCCGAGGAGTCACAGCGACACACACGTGGAAACGATAGGGTATCGTTAGTTTGACGATTGTGAGCGGAGGATAGTCACAGCAGCACACAGGTGACAACCATAGGGTATCGTTAGTTTGACTATTGTGAACGGAGGATAGTCACAGCAGCACTCAAGTGGAATCCACAGGGTTTCGTTACGTTTTATTTAATTACTGCAGGCCTAGACCCATGGTGACCTTCTGTTACCATTTGAATACCGTTCTTCGTCGAAAGCTGGTGATTCCATTTGTCGTGGTATCGTGATTGTAGCTGGTGAACATCGTAGAACAACTCCCAGCCAAGAACTACAACCTCTCAGCGGACAACCACAGCGTCAGATAGGGGGAGATCGTAGGGTATCGTTACGTTTTGTTCAATTATTTCAGGTCTCGAGTCGTGGTGACCCTGTGTCACCATGTGAATATCATTTTTCAGCGGCACACAGGTCAAAACCATATGGTATCGTTAGTTTGATGATTGTGAGTGGAGGATAGTCATAGCGGCACACAGGTGACAACTATAGAGTATCGTTAGTTTGACGATTGTGAGCAGAAGATAGTCACAGCGGCACACATGTGGAAACCATAGGTTATCGTTACGTTTTATTTAATTACTGCAGGCCTAGACCCGTGGTAACCATTTAAATACCGTTCTTCGACAAAAGTTTGTGTTCTGTTTGCCGTGGTCCGTGATTATAGCTGGTGGACATCATAGTACAACTCCACAATCACCCCTCATCGGACAATCACAGCGGCAGATAGGGGAAGACCGTAGGGTATCGTTACGTTTTCTTCAATTACTTCAGGTTTCGAGCCGTAGTGACCTCTGTCACCATCGTTCTTCAACGACACACAGGTGAAAACCATAGGGTATTGTTAGTTTGACGATTGTGAGCGGAGGATAGTCACAGCGGCACATAGGGTATCGTTACGTTTTTCTTAATTACTGCAGGCCTAGGCCCATGGTGACCTTCTGTTACTATTTGAATACCGTTCTTCGGGGAAGGTCGGTGGTTCTGTTTACCATGGTACCGTGATTGTAGCTGATGAACCTCATAGAACAACTCCCAGCCAGGACCAGGGAGACCGTAGGTATCGTTACGTTTTGTTCAATTACTTCAGGTTTTTCTGTCATCATATCGTTCTTCAACAGCACATAGGTGAAAACCATAGGGTATCGTTAATTTGATGATTGTGAGCGGAGGACAGTCACAGCGGCACACAGGTGGAAACCATTGGGTACCGTTACGTTTTCTTTAATTACTGCAGGTCTAGACCCGTGGTAACCCCCAACCAAGAACTAGAACCCCTCAGCGGACAACCACAGCGGCAGAAAGGGGGAGACAGTAAGGTATCGTTACAATTACTTCAGGTCTCGAGTCGTAGTGAGCTGTAATCATTTGAATATCGTTTTTCAGTGCGACATAGGTGAAAAGTGAGCGAAGGATGGTCATAGTGGCACACAGGTGGAAACCATATGGTATCGTTACGTTCTATTTAATTACTGCAGGCCTAGACCCATAGAGACCTTCTGTTACTATTTAAATACCGTTCTTCGGCGAAGGTCGGTGGTTCCGTTTGCCATGATATCGTGATTGTAGCTGGTAAACATCATAGAACAACCCCCAGCTAAGAACTACAACTCCTCAGCCGACAACCTCAGCGGCAGATAGGAGAAGACCGTAGGGTATCGTTACGTTTTGTTCAATTATTTCTGGTCTCGAACCGTGGTGACCTTCTGTTACAATTATAAATACCGTTCTTCAGCGAAGTCAACCGTCAACCATTGTATCGTGATTGGTGCTGAAGGTGCTCACTGGACAACTAAAGCGGTAGACAGGTGGATACCATAAGCTATTGTTACTCAAGACTTCAAGTCGTATTGACCTTCTGTTACCATTCGAATACCGTTTTTTCGGCGAAAGCCGGTGATATTTGACACGTTCACTGCTGCTACGTGTTGCGAATTTTTGTGTCGTAAATTTTGAATCACACGATTTTCTCTTATTCACAATAAAGGGTGTCTCCTAACTAGTGCAAGGTGGCGGATGTTGTCATTGGCGACGGCGGTCCGTCGCTAGAGGTGTCGGGTGAAAGGCAGGTCGTACTAGTATCCGAGATGAGCCGTAGGGGGCCATCGTTTGTGGTGTCGGGCTCCATGGATGGAAGCCTAGGACCCGAGACGAGATTTGATGCAGACCACACGCCGTTTACCCTTAAAACTAACCTGTCTAGATACCCTATCCCACGTATGTGGGTAACAGAAGCTGGGGTTAGAATGACATGTATGGTAGAAACTCGCGCAAGTGGTGACTCATCAAACGCCTTGCTAACATGAGTACTAGTGGGTAGGGGTAGTCCACCGGCTGAGCCAGGACTCCTCAACTGGTATTGATCTCTTAGGGGTGATGGTAACTCACTAGAGCCAATTAAGGTTATGGGCGGAAGCCTGGGTACCGAGATGTGCGAAGCGCATCGACCGATTTGATTATCCACCTAGTGTTTCACGCGGGTTTAAGCTTTGGGGGATTTTGGTTACTTTGAACTTCGTGTGTAGGCCTAGCGATACCACTTATTTTTCGATCTACTTGGAATACTTCACGCTAGTTGGCGCCCCTTTATAACTAGGTTTTATACTAGCGACAATCATATTGTAGCCTAATCCGTCTTCATTGATCTGGGGATATTCCTCAAGTAACGTTTCACATCAACGATTCCCTATAGGGTTCACAACATTATACATGGTGAAGGTGGGGTTTCCTAGGAACTCAGCCCATCGAAAACCGCGCCGATGTCCGCTCTAAACAAAAGTCAAAAATTAAATGAGGATGGTTTCCTAGACTTCGCTCGTTTTTCTTTGTTTTTGTTTATAACGAACATCGGTTGCGATCGGTTTCGGCCGACTTATCGGTAAGTTAGAAGAAGAAGCGTTTCTGTGTGTATGTGAGTACGAGCGGGAACGAAATTACATTAGTAAAAAATAACAGTCCAATTTTAAGTGGTTATTTCCGAATGTTATTGCGACACTAAGGCATGCGTCCCATACAAACAGGACCAATAGAAATTCAAGTTCGATTCATATTGATTTTGATGCTTATTTAGTAATTCCCATATACCTACATATCGCATATTAAGAGAAATTGGTTGGCACAGTTACTGGGACGCGTTTAATAAATAATTATCAATATGCGGTATGTTAGCGAATGGATGGGGGGGTGAGGGAGTTTGTGAAGGTGGAGTGGGTATTATAATTCCCCGCGGAGGGACGTTAAGCAGCCCCCATTCTGAGGTTAATGAGATATCAATAGCCTCCGTGTATCAAACATAATAGTTCATTTGTGAAATCATGCCAAGCCAAATATGATAAGGTAATTGGTCGAACGTAATTCAAGTCGAGCGTAATTCAAGTCGAACGCAATAATTCGAGTCGAACTCGGCTAATTAAGAATGCAACGAGAAGAATTTCGAAGGAAAGAAAGAAAGAACAACGGCTGCCTCTGACAAGGAGCTTTAAATTTTAAAGTACTCTTTCCCAGTTCCGAACTGAACTGCATGTCTAAGCTGCGGCCAAGTTGCTGCATGCAACACGAAGTTGGAACTCTTACGTTTTTATTTTGCAAGAGAAACTCGGCGAAAGTTTCCTTAGGTAAGGCGATCTGTAAGCGAAACACTCCAGACAAATCGGAGCGGTGCAAAGTAACTCGAAATGACAATTCAGTATTAGAACTAATACTCATACATATAATGGGGGACTGGCCGCAAGTCGCAATGCGGTCGGGTAAACTCGGAGAGAAATGTGGGCGGAGTTACATGACAATTGCGGTGACGTAAAAAAAAATATAAGGTCAAACGTCTCTTGTTGTGTGTTTCGGACTACCACACAGTGGTGGCAATAAAGCAATGAATCCCTCCGTCGTAGGTGGATTTAAGTGAGTCCTGTATTGTTCTTTAAATACTTGGCGGTTGTAACAACTCAGATCCGGCCGCAAAGGTAAACAGTTGAATATTGGCGCGCGGCGTCGGCGTCTCGGTCGAAAATAACCCGCGAACGGGAGCACGTACGGCAAAGTAAACGAGTTAGGTGCATCTCGAGTTTCACAAAGAGCGGAACTCTTTTAATCATTTTATGCGCCCGCGATAAATCTCGAAAGTTTCCGCCGATGCCGCTGCAGTCGCCCCACGCCGATGTTTGTAAACTCGATTAGCTCAACTGTCTAAACTTAAATAAATATACGAGTACAATGCGATTTAAGATGCAGCTGCCGCCGACGCGTCGTTCTATCGGTTCCCGCCGCCTTGATCTAATAAAAACTCGGGAAACTTCTAAACCAGACAAATTAGCGGGGAAGTTATTCAATCGATATCGGTTGTAAAGCCGCCGTGCTAATTCTATTTAATAAAGGAAAAGAAATTCGCAATTACTAAAGAAAACATATCGCTGGCACGATGACGTTAAAATACTCAATTCCGATCTCTGCTAATCAGGTATAACTAGAGATCAGAATGACGTCACCTCAAAGGCTCAAACTTTGACGCTTACCAAAAAAATTGTATTAAATTTGTTGAAATTTTTTTTTTGTTTCCTGATGTAACATTTAATTTAGGCAGAAATGTTGAGTGACTCGATTTTTTCTTCGTTATAATCACGCGGTGAGGAAGAAGATTCAAATTCTGGATTTTTATTGGTCCCCTACAGGAAGTCTCATCGATATTGCCTTTGTTTTGAAGCGTTCGTAACTCAAACTCAAAATTTTTCTTTGGTTATCAAACGTTGCCTTGAAATTTCACCAACAATAAAAAAGTTTTTGTTTCGATTTGTTTTAAACGCTCATTCCCATTTTTTGAAATTTTTTTCGTTTGTGAAGTGACATTTAAGTTAGACTGAAGTGCCTTTTCTCTGAATTTTATTAATTACCAGTCACCGCACTCCACTGTTGCCAGATTCGGAGGATTGTTTTCCCAAAATGAGGAAATTTTGCGAGTTGGGGAATTTTTCTTTTCGATTCTTTTTTTAATTTCGATCTCTGCGATATTTTTTCTTTATTTTTTGGTTTATTAAATTTCAATTTGAGGAGAAATGGTCCTACACTTGGCAAAATGCATTTAATTTTTTTACTTGCAAACTATTGGTTTCAGGACAAAAGACAAACGAAGCCAAAAAGTATCAGGTTTCCTAAGGAACGGTTTTAAATTATGAACCCCCCCAACCTTCTAAGGACATTGATAAAATATAGATGCTCAGTTATAAGATAAAATTACGTAATACTATTAACTTCTACATTTTAATAATTTTAATTTAATTTTAATTATACTTTTAATTATTTTTTGTTTGTCTTTTCATTTTCTATTGCTTCCGATTTGTTTGTTTTTCAATTATTGTTTTTCGTTAACTTTTTTCACTCATTGTTTACTTTCATTTTTCGTTTGTTTTATTTTCTATTTTAAATTTTTTTGTCTATTGTTTTTAATTTTTCAATTTCATTTCTGTTTTTTTTTTAATGTTTCCTTTCCATTTGCCTTTAATTTGTTTTTCATTTTACTTTTTGCTTCTTGTTTTTCATATTTTTTTCTTTATTTGCTTTCTACTTTGGTTCTTGATTCTTTTTCTTCAATTTCTTTCTTTCAATTCTCCTTTCATTTTGCTTTAGTTACTTCATTTTAATTTTTTATTTTGTTTGTCTATTGTTTTTAATTTTTCCGTTTCAAATCTGGCTTTTTTTTTTGTTTTTTTTTTTAATGTTTCGTTTCCATTGGGTGTTTCATTTTCCTTTCATTTATTTTTCATTTTACTTCCCATTTTTCAAGTGTCATTTCTGTTTTTTTTAATGTTTCTCTTCCTTTTGTCTTTAATTTGTCTTTCATTTTACTTTTTGCTTCTTGTTTTTCATCTTTTTTTTCTTTATTTACTTTCTACTTTGGTTCTTGATTTCTTTTCTTCAATTTCTTTCTTTCAATTCTCCTTTCATTTTGCTTTAGTTACTTCATTTTAATTTTTTATTTTGTTTGTCTATTGTTTTTAATTTTTCCGTTTCAAATCTGGCTTTTTTTTGTTTTTTTTTAATGTTTCCTTTTCATTGGGTGTTTCATTTGCCTTTCGTTTATCTTTCATTTTACTTTTCTTCTCATTTTCCACGTGTCTCGCTTTTCATTTAACATTTGCTTCTTGTTTTTCATTTGTTTTTTCTTTCTTTACTTTTAGTTTTTCATTTTCCTTTTGTCTTTCATTTGATTATTTTAATTTATTCCTTGTTTTCCACCTATCTCGTTTCATTCTTTATTTACTTTCTGTTTCCGTTTTTAATTTCTTTTCTTCAATTTTGTTCCACCTTTCGATTTGCTTTAATTTTCAGTTACTTCATTTTAATTTTTTGTTTGCCTTTCTCCTTTCATTTTCGGTTTGTTCGAATGTGTATCAAATGTTTGTAAGTTTGAATTGACAAATGATGTTCCGCGTTCAAAAAAAAAAAAACTAACGATCAATTTACAAGGAAATTTTACATTTTTATTCAACCTAAGTGGGGAGGGAGGGGGGGAAGCACAAAAGTTCATCGGAACAAGTCTACGTTCAATTTTTTTTAACTTAAGGCTAAAGACGCGGAAAACAAAACAAAAACAAAAGACGATCGACTGCTTTAAGGAATTGTCTTCGTTGAATAAAAAAAAAACGCAACAGTCGATCGGTTGCAGCGCATTAGAGACAATCGAATTTATAACATAATTTAATAGACATAACACATTTTTCGAAATATAGAAATAACAAGAAAACAAAAAAAATGATATAACAAAACAAAAAAAATGATATAACAAAACAAAAAAAAAAAGAAATCATAAATTTCAAAAACAATAAAAACAAATGACAATCGATTTTACAGCACAGTTCAGTAGATTAATAAATTTAAGAAACGTTGACTTCTAGAAGCAACATTAGAAAGTCCGCGTCAATTTTTTTTAAACTAAACATTTTTAGTTTTTTTCATTTTCATGTTTATATTTACTTTTTACCTTTCATTTTTTCGTTTCGTTTTTGATTTGTTCGAATGTGTACCAAACGTTTGTAAGTTTGACGTGGAACACAAAACAAAAACTGAAACAAAAGACGATCGATCGCTGGGAGAAATCGTCTTCGTCGAACGAAAATAAAAAAGAAAAGAACAAATGACGATCGGCCACAGTGCATAAGAAAAAATTAAAACAAACGACAATCGATTTTTGCAACAAAATTTGGGTAGATTAATTAATAAAAAAAAAACTAAATAAATTTTAAAATAAATAATGAGAAATCAAAGACAATAATACATTTAATGGAATTTTTAAAAAACGAAACCATAAAATTTAAAAAAAGCAATGAAAACAAACGGCAATCGATTTTTACAACGCAGTTCAGTAGAATAAGAAATAAATAATAAATAAACAATTTAAACGTAATGGTAACAAAACAAAATAAAGTTCCACAGTAATCAAATGAAAAATAATAATAAAAACAAAAGACTTGAAAAACTAAAGACGCGGAACACGAAACAAAAACAAGAACAAAAAAAGAGCGATCGGCCACAATGCATAAGAGAACTTTTGATTTCTAAAAGCAAAACAAAAGAAATCTGCGTCATTTTTTTTTTAAACTTAATACTGAAAACAATTTGGTTTCAAGTGTTCGTCAACGTTTTTTTTTAACTTTTAGCTTTAGCTAGAGACGCGGAACACAAAACAAAAGACGATCGATCGTTGGAAAAGATTGTCTCCGTCGAAAAAGAAAAGAAAAAACAAACGACGATCGGCCACAACGCATAACAGAACTTTTGACGTCTAAAAGCAGAACAAAAAAAATCTGCGTCAATTTTTTTTAAATAATTTGACAATTTGCTTTCATTTTTAGTTATTTTTTTATTTGCCTTTTGTTTCATTTTTCTGTTTTTGTTTTTCATTTGTTTTTTTTTTAATTTTAGGTTCGTTTTTGATTCTTTTTTTTTTCGTTTCTCCTTTACCTATAGTTTTGTTCTTTTGTTATTTGCTTTCCGCTTTGGTTTTGTTCAATTTTGTCTTTCCTCTCAGTTTGCTTTCGTTTTCATTTTCGATTCTTTTGTTTCTGTTCATTAATCTACTAAATTGTGCTGTAAAATCGATTGTTTTTTGTTTCTATTATTATTTACGTTTTACTATTTCGTATTTTTTTTTAATTCTATTATTTCTTTTGCATTCTCATCGTTCTTTTATTATTATTATTTTTTTTTTAAATATTGATCTAAAAAATAAATTGTGTCGTAAAATCGATTGTTTTTTGTTTTTCTTTTTTGTTATTATTGTTGCATATTATCTAAAAGTTTGTTCACTTGTTTCCTTTGTTCTTTCGAAATACATACAGGCTGTCCCAAATCAATGAAATAGACCAAAAAGGCCCTTTTATATACATTTTATCAGAAAAATGTCTTAATGAAAGTTTTCATTCCGCAAGCTTTAAAAGTACTTCCAACTATACAGGGTGGTTCATTTGAAAGCTACAGACCCAATTTATAATTTTTTGAACGGAACACGTATTTCAGAGGTTTGGGACAGCCTGTACAATACGGTAAGGACATAAACTATACGGGACATAAAATGATAAATGACTCGGCCATACATACCCGACCCCTCCGGGTGGGTCATTTCGATGAATCGCCCTCGTCGACTGCGCCGTAAACACTCAACAGCGTCGCAATCGTCCTAACACGATTTCGATCCGGGGCCGCAGTAAATAAAAGATCTGATTAGCGCTGTCGTTTGCCGACCCATAACGCATCAAAGCGAAAAGGGGCCGTCGATTTTTCCTCCTTTATACGTCGGCGGCGACTTCAAAGCCGGCCGCGTTTTTATACGAATCGAGTATACGCGGCCGAGATGAGACCGCGTCATTTGGGGAGGCCCCCGGGGGGATTAACGGGCCGAAATAAAATCGGACGCCGGATAGCGAGGTCCGGAAACGAGATAATTGCGTGTTCGAGACGCTTTATGGGACGTTTTCTTTTTTAGGAAGTGGTCGGCGTCGCTGAAATCGAGTTATGTCATATTTGATGGCGTGGTTTTAACAGTAAACGTCTTCGTGCATCACTTCATCGACTTCACACTGAAACGGATGGATGTCGATTAAAATCCGCAAGTCGTAACAATCATCGCATACGTGTTCCAAAACGGATGCAGGTGTTCTGTGATCAAAACGACAAGGTTTTGTTTACAATTTCTTTTCTATTTAAAATAATCATTTCATGACAACAAAGATGAAATAACAAAAAATGAATAACCCGCGTGTTTGATCCGGAGGCATTTGCTTAGTGAAATTCCTGCACTTACGAATCAACTGTTAATGGCTTACCGCGATCAATACTCACGCCCTAATTATTAAGAGAAATTCTAAACTAAGCTTACATTTACGTATCTTGATGTTGCACGTTTTTAGAAAATGTTGCCTTTACTTACGATATAGGATCGAGTTAAATTGGAGGCTGAGAATTAGCGCGCTGCGATATATCATTGTTTAGGGTCGCTTTTTGCATGCGCCTAGGCACACACGTTAAATATATCCGCAATAAATACGGCAGGTTATAACGTCGTTTCGGAATTGTATACAAATGAGGGCAACTTATCATCTCCTCCGACGTAGCTACATTCATCCCTAAGAGGGATTATCCCTTGCAAAGAGGACGTCTATCAGGTTTTATTCGGGGGTTTCGATCTTCGTCGGGGAACTTTCTAGCTGTCGCCCTTTGGTTTTCTTCTGAAACTAATCGCACTCTAAAGTAAATTCAATTCAAGTATGGTTTAGAGAAATCATAGTCATTAATAAGAGGCTACGAAAACTGTGGCGCGTCCAAATTGACGGGGTTAACGAATATTTGATGACCAATTGAGGGATACAATTGTAAATATGAGTTTGATTACGATTTAGCACTGCTACCTGCTTCTTCGGGTTTGACTCTATTTGACTCTGTATAAAGTTGCGAAATCAGCTCAGTGGAGACGGGGTGAGCTACAAATAGATTGAACCTGGATCCAAAGAGGTCGCTATCTAGCGTAAAAATGTCCAAGAGGGCCAGTGAAACTCATGGTACCGCTGGGACTACTCGTGGTGTTAAAAATAAAATAAATTTCCATTTCGTGTACCCTTTCCTGAGTGGAAGTTTCACTCATACTTACCTGACACGGGTGTTTCATTCGGTCCTTGAGTGGGTGTCTCACTCATACCTACCTGATACGGGTGTTTCGTGTACCTCGTCCCTGAGTGGGTGTCTCACTTACTACCACCCAGTATATCCGATTCCTGGAGCCCGAACCGTAACGTTAGCACAGTGTTGCCGTCAATCAAACCATCTGTTAGATAAACTTTCAAATTTGCCGTTAACCAAACCGTCGGAGGTATATAAGTCGTAAATATGTAAATATGAACTATTATTGCGAATAAAGTTGTGTTTCTAAGTGATCGGCGTGTTTGTTTCCTTTGAACCTGGGCACGGACGAGCAAACCCGGAATCCAGAACGACGTCGAGCAGAACAACGAAAACGACAACACTCAGCGAGAGAAAGATGACCTCAAGAAATGTAAAACAACGTTAAATATCTCTAATTGAATTAGCTTCCGGTTGGAACCGCGTCACGACTATTTCTACTACCAGTAGAAGTAGGCCACTCTCGGGTCTATTTAAAGGCATATGAACGCAGAGACTGAGAGAGTCATCGTTCCGCCGTTGCTTGACTTAAACGCGCTTCGTTTGTATTACCCGCTACGGCTCCTCCTTTCTGTTACCCGTCCTAGAGTGGGTGTCCCACTTATACCGACCTGACACGAGCGTTTCGTGTACCCGTTCCTGAGGGGATGTTTCACTCGTACTTACCTGACACGGATGTTTCGTGTATTCAGTCCTTGAGTGGGTGTCTCACTCATACTTACCTGTGTTTCGTCTACTTCGTCCCTGAGTGGGTGTCTCGTTTACTACCATCCAGTATATCTGTAAGAGCGTTTTCGTGATCAGAAATGGCCGGAACGATGACCAGCGACCACCTCCTAGAATTTGGCGTGAATGCCACAGAGAAGAGCGATGTTACCAACTGTCATAAATTAGTTACCAAACAAACGGAGAAATCATAGAACGAAGAAATGAAGAGTGATCAACCTAACTATAGATGTACGAATGGTTGAAAAAATGTAGATTGAAATTGAAACGTAACAAAGTTTCTCACATTGCCGTTGAAAGGAGAGCATAAAATATTTTTTCTATTATTAACAAAGCCTCCAAATAAAAGGGCCCTTTACCGGCACACTTGTATATTACTTACTTCTCGCGCTGAGACGATGCAATGCTCAATCGGTCGACTGGCTAAGTATCCAATGCCATTTATCGCCATATGACACATAGGTACAACGTGTTTTATCTAAACAAATGTTTTGTTTTTATTGTTTTACTATATCCTACAGTCAAAAATATAGCAAATAACCAAATAAAATGTGACAAAGTTGATCAAATTATTCTTGCTATATCGAAGAAATAATGTTTAGAGCTCCGTAGTTAGATCGGTGCCGGGCGTGCCTGTGCATTTGGACCTATTTGTTTGAGACTTTAATTATTAATTAGGACGATTGCGTTTCTGAGCGCAACAAATATACAGGAAAACACGACAATATACTTTTAATAATGATAAAAGTCGTGTTCCCGAGCGCATGTGAGTACGAACGGGAGCAATGCGACATTCATGAAAAATTTTGAACAAATAGAAACGAAACAATACAAAATGCCTTTGTGAGAGACAAATGTTTAAGAATGAGAAAGAAATGAGATGAATTATCCATTAGTTTCAATTTTCACAAGACCTCGTCGAGACACTGTGCTCCTCTGGATGATACGACGAGAACCAAAGAGAAATTCTATTATTACTTCTAAATTCTATGTTTTAATTCACTTTACAAAAACAATTAACAATTTCCACTCCTTTTCCTCACTCTTTTACAAAAATTTCAATCAAATCATAAAGGACCCAAGTAACTACCACTTTGTTTATACGTGTCTGGTTTGAGCTTTATTTTAGCTAGAAATTGTTCTCGAATGCGTCTTTTATATGGAATGAGATTTTAGCCCTTGCCCACCACTACGTATATTTTTCGGGATTACACCTCTTCTTCACTTTCTATGTGTATCTTAGTTGAAAATAAAAGAAAAAAGTACTTCGTAAGCTGTGTTCACTTAGGGTTTTTTTTTTTTAATTTGTCCCCACGTTGGTGACCCTTGGGTTTTCTTATTTTCGTAATTTTTTAGAATATTTTTTGTTCTTTCTTACTTTTTTTAATAGTAAAATTATTTGATGATCGGGGTTCTTCTTTTGACGAATTCTGACGTGGATCGTGTGAGCAACTTCTTTGTTGTGGAAAGTAAAGTGTCAGGGCACTTGCGAGTCTTTTCGTTCAAAATATCATGTATCGTAGTTCCACGTGTGTGTGCGTGTGAAGAAATAAAAATGTCATCGAAAGGGTTAGCAGTTTATTGGGTCATTAATAAACAAACAATTTTACAAACTAATTTTTCGCAAAACCTGTATGAGATAATTTAAATTAGATTGTAATTAGATCGCAAAACCACCTATATGAATGTTAATCACTTTGTTGTCCGTAATGTTGGATGATCTGAAGGATAACTCGAATTCTGCTCGCGGGCTATTCATTGTGTGGTGACCTGTTAGTTCGCCCACTAGCCAAACAGCAACAAAGTCACGCAGTATCAAATTAACAATTACGACAATCCTCAGTTAGAAGTATAATAATTTAGCCAAATTGTTAACGAGCACCATGTGGACACATTGAAATTTAAATATAATTACAGATTAACTCAATATGACACAAAGTCAAGGTGAATATTATATTAAGATTCAACAAAAAAAGAAGGGAATTTAGGGAAAGAAAAATAAGTATTAAAAATTGAGGATAAGATTCTTGTTTCGATTCTAGGAAAGGTCTCCAAAGCAAAACGAAAAGAAGATTCATTTTGCGCTACCTTTACAAAATTACAAAATCGGACTCTTATTGGTTTAGTTATTATTACTATTGATTTCTTTTCGACCTCGGTCCGTGTATTAAGAAAAACTCGTTCATTGGCTCTTAAAAACGTGTAACTTCAAACTGATCCATTTAGACCTCGGTTCGAGTAATGCTAAACGATTTGATTGGATTATGATTACATCATTCAATGTTCTTACTTTAAAACAATCACCTGTATACAGAGTATAATCGAATAAGTTTCATTTAGTGGAACTATTATTGATATAATACACAGGAAAAGAAGCGAAGTTATGGCATACGTGTGAGGGTTAATCTTCTATACATAGGGTAAAATCTTCCATTCTGGCAACCCTGTTCAAAACACTGAACCATTAGGGCTTGCTGTTAGTGTTTATGTCAGACGTCGTGCGAATCCAATTCATATTTAACGGAAACTTTGCCATTCTGACCTGGAACGTGAAATTTCTAGATTTTGAAGTTTATCCAGGTTTTCACCATTTTCACACTTTTAATTTAAAAGTTTTTCATTTTTCCTCCAACGAAGAAAAACTGCTCTATACTTTGGGGAAGATCTCCTAATGTGACAACCCAGTTCAAAACACCGAACTGCTTGCTGTTACTGTTTACGTCAGACGTCGTGCTTTGCTTTCGCTTTTTCAACCCGAGGTCTTCTTCCTTGCACTTTTTTTTTAATGGTCGAGAAAGATTTGATCTCTCTGGATAAATTCTCGAAGTCTACCTTCGTTTTTAGACGTAACCACAAAGATAGACTTCAGTAATCATTCAATTTACCAAAGGCCCTTTCGCAAAAGTCTGGTGCGCTTTTGGCCTTCCGAAAACTTGCTTTAATATCGTTTGAAGGAGAAAGGGCGAGGAAAACTCTGGAGGTATTTCGAAATCTCTCGAAAATGATCGCTAACTCAAATCATATTTAACGGAAACTTTTCCATTCTGACCTGGAACGTGAAATTCCTAGGTTTTGACCATCCAAGTCTATCCAAGTTTACCATTTTAATAGAAAACTTTTAATAGAAAACGTTCCTCATTTTTCCTCCAAAGAAGAAAAAAAATCCTCTATACTTCGGGGAAGATCTCCCAATCTGACAACCCTATTCAAAACACCGAACAATTAGGCTTGCTGTTGCTGTTTAAATCAGACGCCGTGCTTTGCTTTCGCTTTTCCAACCAGAAAGTCTCCTTCCTTGCATTTTTTTAATAGTCGAAAGAAGATTTGGTCTCTCTGGATAAATTCTTGAAGTCTACCTTCGTGGTTAGACGTAACCACAAAGGTAGACCTCAGTAACCATTCAATTTACCAAAGGTCCTTCGCTTTGACATCGTTTCAAGGAAAAAGAGCGAGGAAAACTCGGGAGATATTTCGAAATCTTTTCAAAATGATCGCCAAACCAAATCGTATTTAACGGAACTTTTTCGTTTTAACTTGGATGGCAAAATTTCTAGATTTTGCCTATCCAAGTTTACAAGTATTGAAAAATTGAAGAGATTTTACATTTTCTGGAAGATTTGCTGATTAGGCTTAATTTGGCCACTATCGTTTTCACTCTCCCCTTCGAACAATCTCTCTTGAGCGCTCTGTTGCCATCTCTTCTCTACTTAATTTATTATCGTCAAGAAGGTGGACCTACCCAGAACCAAAGCTGCCAGGTTTGCCACAAATAAAATCTTCAAATCCGTTAAATCAAATTCGATTTACATTACTTGGTGGCGTTTCATTTAAAACGTTCCCGCTCTTCCCCCAATGAAGGAGAGATCCTCTATACATGAGGTAGAATCCCCCAACCTGGCAACTCTGTTCAAAACAAGGAACCATTAGGGCTTGCCGTTAGTGCTTACATCAGACGTGGTGCTTTGCTTTTGCTTTTCCAACCAATCAGAGGTTCTCTTCCTTGCATTTTTTTAATGGTCGAAAGAGATTCGATCTTTCTGGATAAGTTCTTGTAGTCTACCTTTGTGGTTACGTTAGTAACCGTTTAATTTATCAAAGGCCCGCTCCATTGCAGAGTCTGCAGTTTAGATCCCCATTGAATTTACCGATCCTCCACAGGTGCTCCTTAACAGTCAGGTGTTCTGTTAGTAACCCCGTGGTGATCTTGAGTTGCGCCCTGCTTAAAAGCAAAAGTTCTGCAGCTCTCTTTTTGCAAGGACCTCTAAGAATGGCGATGTCCTGGTCTGCTTAGCCAGTATCTGTTATGTTCCTCGCTTATCCAGTCATTAAGAAAGCCCGAATAGCGTTCTTGTTTATACCTAGGATAGGTTCAGGGCTAAGGTATGCCATACCCGCACCCTGCCTGGCTAGTTCATCGGCCCGTTCGTTACCGATAATACCCCGATGACCCGGCACCCACACCAGCGTGACGCAGTTGTATTCCGCCAGGTCATTGAGCTCACTTAAGCATTCCCACACCAGTTTGGAAGAGATCTTTGGGCTTATCAAAGCCGCCTGGCTATCGGTTAGGATAAAGATCCGCTTATTTATGTAAGCCCTCCTTTTGTTTTCCCGTGCACATTGTGTGGTTACGTTAGGCAAAGAGCCTTTGGTGAATTAAACGATTCTGCAAAAGTCTGGTGTGCTTTTGGCCTTCCGAAAACTCGCTTTGATAGGAAAACTATATCGTTTGGAGGAGAAAGGGCAAGGAATACTCTGGAAGAGTTTCGAGGTCTTCAAAATCCAAACCATATTTAACGGAAATTCTCCAATCTGGCAACTCTGTTTAAAACAAGGAACCATTAGGGCTTGCCGTTAGTGCTTACGTAAAACGTTGTGCTTTGCTTTTGCTTTTCCGACCAGAGGGTGTCTTCCTTGCATTTTTTAATTGTCGATTTTTCTAGATAAGTTCTTGAAGTCTATCTCTATGGTTACGTCAGTAATCGTTTAATTCACCAAAGGCTCTTTCAAGCTTTTGGCCTTCGGATAGGAGAACTATCTCGTTTGAACGAGAAAGGGCGAGGAGAACTCTGGAGGTACTTGGAGCTCCTCCAAAAATGATTCGCCAATCCAAATCATATTAAACGGAAACTTTTCTGATCTGACCTGGAACATGAAATTCCTAGATTCCTTGCCCATAACCACAGTGGCAAATGCATTAATGTTTTCTCACCAAACCATGGTCTAGATGCAGAGACGCAGACGGATTTTCGAAATTTGATCACAAACTATGACATATTTTGGCTACAATCCACAAACATCTTGCGTTCTGGCATTGAGCAATGAAGCGAGTTTCCTTGGTGTAACTTTGGATGAACATTTAGATTACAAATCGCATTTACATTAAGAGTCTTAAAACGCCACACTCATTCTTTTGTTCTGAAGACAGTGTATTATGCTTACTTTGGATCTTTAGTGAGCTATGGTATATTATTATGGGGCAGCGGCACGCATACGGAAAGGGTTTTCGTTACCCAAAAAAGAATATTGCGCGTTATGCTCAACATGCCATATCGTCAATCTTGTAGAGGTCAATTTCGGCAAAACAAAGTCCTCACTGTACCGGGCGTTTATATACAAGCTTGCTTGCTGGTTTTACATAAACATAAGGACAAATTTCAAATTTATAACGAAGTGTCGCAGTATCCTACCAGACATCACAACTATAGTCTACCTATTCATAGGTTACAGTTAACTGAAAAAGGTCCAGTATACAGTGCAATGTGCTTCTACAATTGTTTACCGTCAGGTATTAAGTCCCATTTCAATACATCCAAATTTAGGAAAGAACTTTACATACATCTTCTAAACATGAAGCCGTATAGTGTGAACGAATTTCTTTACTTACGGTGTGGTTATAAGGGTCTATGAACTTTAACTTTTTATTATTTTTTTTTAGTATCATGGTTTCTGCTGTTTTGGATATTTCTTATTTTCTCATGATTTTTTTTCTTTGATTATGTCATTGTTGACTTTTATTTTTCAATTTCTTGTAGTTTTTTTTTTATAATTCATTGAAACAAATGTATTTAAAAGAATGTATTGAAAGTAGCTCTCTTTTGTATGGTTCACGCCGGAAATTCCGATTACAAAACAAGAGCTTGCACGTAGGATACAGTTTCACAATTGGCCCGTGAGTCATTGAGGATTTCCCTGGATCAATTGCTCTGTTTGATTTCAAATAAACAAATCTTTTTACATAACGGAGGCATTCGCTATGAGTTCCTTCGGCGACTCTGTGATATTGCAATATGCAGCTGGTGTTCTTCGAATCCAAAGGTCAATTTTGATTCATGACGACAAAGCCTTTGATAAAGCTAGTAGTTTGTTTACATCATGCTTAGCTGGGCGTATTTTCCATGATCGCGTAGACGACGTTGTATCGAATTTAACTTACGCAAAGATTTGCAAAATGCCGATTCCTTACGTCAATAAGGGGTCGTGAAAAAGCAGTAGCATATCCAGAGTGAGGATTTGAAAAATGCCGATTCCTTACATCAGTAAGGGGACGTGAAAACAGTAGCGTATCCAGAGTGATGGGGTTAACGAATGAATACTTGATGAGCAATTGGGGGGCAAAATTATTGTGAATACGAGTACGATAAAATATTTCTTAATAATTATAAAAGGTCAAGTTCTCGAGCGAATGTGAGTACGAACGAGAACCAGGCCACTATCATGAGAAATATCAAACAAAGACAGACGAAACAATAAAGAATAAACATGATTATGTTTCTGAGCGCATGTGAGTACGAGCAGGAATAAGATCACATGAAAAATAAAAGAAAAGTTTAATTTTGTACCATTTTGTAATAGGAAGAGCCACTAAAATACTGGAGCTCAATTCGTTGTAATTTATTAAACGTGTAAGTCGGACTATAAAGTGTGTCTTTTAAATATATGTACATATACAAAATGCAGTTCATACCAAGACAAACGAGCGTGTTTCACCCAAATAGCGTTTGTAAAATTGGATGCGCGAGTTTCCTCGTGCACGTTTGTTCCGAACACGTGAGTCCAAGGTCGCATAAACAACCCGAGGACAAAAACGTCCTTTATTTTTAGTTTTCATTGTGAAATCCTCGCCAATACACCTTTGTTGGCCGAGAGGGGCGTCGCGACGGTTTCACGTAAACCCCCAACGAAGATAATACCTCATTCTTGTAATTACGGTCGTTACTATTGAATAGACTCTTGGTCCTTTTAGCTAAAAGGAATTCAACTGCGTCACCAAGGAAATCTTTTTAAATCGCCGCCTCTCTCGATTCGTTTTGCGCGCAAAATAAAAGCACGATTCCAAATCAAGTAAGGCATTAGAGAATTTGCGGGGGCGGCGGGGGGGTTACCTTACAGACGTCGCACGTAACCTCATTCAGGAAGCGGATCTCGTCGTTTGCGATGCACGGAGCGCAAACATATTACGGAATATCTGATTTCAGCGAGCAAAATCAATACGACCGCCGTAAAGCCGATGCACGAACGCTTACGAGTTTAAGGCCGGAGTAAGGATTAGGGGTTCACGTGAGGCTTACGATTTTAAAACGCACCGCCGCACCGTGAAAAGGCATGCACATCTTTCGCACACTGTAATCCACTATACGCAAATGAAATTAATTCATTCGGAGGGAAGGAAAATAAACGATTGTGTTTCTGAGCGCATGTGAGTACGAGCAGGAACTAAATAATAAAATAATAAAAAAAATGAATGAATAAATACATCTTTCGCATGCTCTGAATCCATTATACGCAAATTAAATTAATTCAATCGGAATTAAACATTTACATATTGCAATAAACACAAACACGTTTAATGAACTGGCTTTTAATTATGGACGGTTATTGTTTCATTGTGAGCAAACTTCGGTTTGCATTTTAATCGAATCACCCGAGGAGTTTTGTTTATTTTATTTCGCTTTGTATTAAAAATTAAATGGTTCTTTTCTTGGACGTACCAGTCAACCAGGGTATGATCAGCCCACGATACCATGCGTTCCCACTGACTCACTCGGTAGGTGGGTAAGAGTAGGTTGGTGGATAAGAGTGGGTTGGTGGGTAAGAGTGGGTTGGTAGGTAAGAGTGAGTTGGTGGCTAAGAGTGGGTTGGTAGGTAAGAATGAGTTATACCCCAACGAGTAGATGAGTAGGTGAATGGACCGTCAAAACCTGTATTAGTTCCACGTGATACTTTTAATTAAGTTTACTCCGCGGGATACTTTAAATTAACTTTGTTAAAATTTAAAAGCCCGACGTCCATTACTATACATTAACATAGTAAACACACTAATGGACGAATAAATAAATAAACGAATAGGCCGCGCAGGACCGTTGCAAACCTATTTAGTTGATCGATGGCTTTCACTGCATCATCATCATAACAAAACAATTCGGCGTGCATCAGAAAGCCGCCGATCAATAGCGGAGTAATTACGCGAGCAAATAAATTAACAACATTATGTATAGTAATAAATCCGGCGGAATTTATTGCGCGTCCCTACCGTCGCATGCAAACGAGCCGCGAGCCAATCGACGAGCCGACGTCTGACGTCCGCGGCCGGCCTAATGGCGGGCCTAATCAAATCACACTTATTTCGATGTTTTCTCTTGTCTGGTCGTTCCGCCGCGCCCGGCCGGTAATTGTGGGATTTAATTTCGATCTTTTTGAATTTGATTGGCCCGTGAAAGGTCGCGGGGTTAATGGAAAAGGTTCGGAGGTATTATTAAAACGGGATATTATTATATTACGGTGGGACGTTTATTAGTTTTTTGTCCGCTAGCGAACGCTTAAAATATTTCATACTCAGTCATCAAGTCCAATCAGTTGGTTGCTTACGTGATTTTCACAGCCACAAATTGAAAAGTCACTTAAACTTACCGAAGTTAATTTTACATTAAAATACAATTGTTTTATTAAGGAGAATAGATTTTCAAAATATATCATTCCGATCTCTAGTTACCAGAGATGCACATATCATTCCGATCTCTAGTTATCCTTGATTAGCGGAGATCAGAACCATACATTTTGACGTCATCGTGTCAGTTAGTTTCACATTCAGTCAACAAAACTCTATTAACTGACAATAAAGTCCGCTGTTTACGTGTTTTGCGCTGCAAAATGTATATTGGCATTCGCCTTTTTAATCTAGAACGTTATTTAAACTTATTAAAATAAATTTTATCTCATACTAAATTTTGTTTTCGTAAGAATAGTTATGTCAAAATATGTGATTCCGATCGTTGGTTACACCTATTTAGCAGACATCAGAACCGCATATTTTAATGTCACCGTTTCAGCGATTAACACGTCGCTTCTAGATAAGCTAGATTTGTTTGATAAAAGCCGTTTAAAATTATTTCGTTATTTATTTGAATTTCCGGACCGTAATTATTTTTTTTTTTTAATTCTGGACTTTTGAAAAATTTGTGGAAACTCAGAAATTGGTTTTAAACGCTTTCACGAATGACTTTCACGATGAAGATGAAAGGTGTGTCCGTCCCATTATTTGTGCCCATTATTGTACATATTAAAGATTTTTTTATTTATTTTTCGAACTGACGCATTTAAAAAGCTTTTGTTTCAATTTTTTTCCCTCATAGATTAACCAGCATTTGTTTTCTTAGCAACCATTTAATTTTGCAGTGTATTTTAATTTCCTTCTTCCCAATAGAATTACTTTTATTTATTCCTTTTTGTTTCTGCTTATTATTTATTCGCTTTTGTTTTAATTTTTTTGTCATTAATTTTTTTTTCGACGATTAGTTTAGGTATTATTTTTTCTCCAAATATTCGGCATTTTATTTTGTTCTATTATTTTTAATTCTCTGCTTTCTTTTGTTTCCGTCATAGATTGATTGTCGTTGGTTTTTTTTTCGACGACGAGTTTTTTTTTGGCTTTTTCTTTTAATCAGTTTGCTTTGTATCTCCGCATTAATAATTTGCTTTTGTTTTGTTTGTTCTCTTTTGCTTGATTCAAGAGTTTTTTCATTGAGCGACTGTGTTTTATTTTTCACTTTTTCAATTAATTTGGTCTTTTTAGTTCGATGTAGATCTATTTTCAAAGACTTTTTTATTTCTTTCAATCCTCTACTTTCTTTTGTTTCGTTCATAGATTAATTGTTGTTTGTTTTTTTTTTCGGACGACGAGTTTTTTTTTGTTTTTTTCTTTACGATTTATCGATTTCTGGAGTCTTTTTTTTATTTTTTTTTAATCTTCTACTTGCTTTTGTTTCCGTCATAGATTGATTGTCAATTGTTTTCTTTTTCAACGATGAGTTCATCGTTTTCTTTTACTTTTCTCTTCAGTCAACTTTGATCAATCTATTAATTACTTTTGTTTTATTTGTTCTTTTTTATTTCATTTTTTTCGTTGTTCCAAGTCTTCTTTCATTGACCGATAGTGTTTTGTTTAATTTTATCGATTCATTTTCGGAATTTTAAAAATGTTTAATCCTCTACTTTCTTCTGTTTCCGATTGATTGTCATTTGTTTTCTTTTTTGACGACGAATTTTTCTTTGCTTTTTTACTTTTTTTTTTTTAATTCATCGATCCTTTTTCGAAATCTCTTTTTATTTTTTTAATCCGCTACTTTCTTTTGTTCCATCATAGGTTGGTTGTCATTTGTATTCTCAATAATAATTTCTTAATAATTTTGCTTCTAAGACTTTTCTCATTGATCGACAGTGTTTCGTTTTTTTTTTTTTTTTGTTTTTCACCTTTCCAATTCATCTGATCTTTTCGGTTCGATATTTTTAAATATCTTATACTTGACGATTACTATTCGATTTTTTTAAAGATTTTTTAAATTTGTTTTTGCTTGCTTCATATTCATTTCTATCATCATTGTTCAACGACGTATTATAAATGGGTGCCGGGGAATGTCAAAATTGTAGAACTGCCGCGTTTATGAACAATGAACAAACAAAAAAAGTGTGCGTAAATCTAATCGAAACCGCAGGTATGAACCACCGTAGAAACAAATCCCCAAACCGAACCTCCACGTGCGAATACAGGCTGATTCAAAATAAGTGCCCGACCGTTAACCGCAGGTAATAAATGAAAAAACAAAACAAGAAAAACTATAGTCATGGGGGATCTGTTACGTATAGTTTTTGTGATAAAATTAGTTGAAGATTCAGATGTAAATTGTTTGGTGTCCACTGGAATAACTGAATTGCGTCACGAAAGCAATAATCTCTCGCAAAAATAAAACGAAACACATGCGTTCACCCTGCACTGAAAGTAAAAACGTTTTTATTTATGACCTTATTTATGCGGAAAGAGTTTATAACGGGCAATTCATTTATTGCGGACATCGAACTCGTGGTGCAGACGGAAGAAATGAATCACATTTTTTACGACACACGTAGGGGTACAATTATGATTTTGTCAGTGCAAATTAGTTCGTGTTAGTGCGCGAAACGTTCGCTTAATTTGTATTGGCAATTGATGGAAATTTATTGAGATCAGTGCGTATTAAGGTTACCATGGCGGAATATAGCAATGAAGAATTAACAGATATGCTGCTGCCCTTTATGCAGAACGATTTCCTCCTGCAAGACGACACCCACCGGCTCGAATATTTTTACACACAACATGCAGACTCCGAGGAAGAGGCTCGCTGGTGCCACGAAATCAACAACGCGGACGTGTTCTAGGTGATCGCAGGTTAGAAGTTACCGAAGAAAATTTTCAAACCCCTACCACTATCAACGCGTGCATGGACTTGAATCACCTGATTACCCCCAACGATTAATTTTTTGTAGATGGTTATTAGACAAAATCATCGAGGAACCGTTATTTCCCGATTTCATTCTATTTACAAACGAAGCATGTTTTACTCGTGCTGGAATCTTTAATTCACGAAACAGTCATGTCTGGCTAACAGAAAATCCACATGTGCGTCGTAGTAGTCATTTTCAAAGACAATTTTCTATTAATCTGTGGGCGGGAATAATTGGGGATTTTTTAATTGGGCCGTATGTATTGACTGGAGATGGGTATTTGAAATTTATTCGTAATACGGTGCCCGAACTGCTCGATGAAGTGCCTCTGAACATACGACGTGATATGTGGTGGTTACACAATGGTGTACCGCCACATTTTCAACGTAAAGTGCGGGATTTTTTAACAGTTTGGTTTGGAAATCGGTGGATGGAGCGCGGTGGGCCAGTAGCCTGGCCTCTCCACTCGCCCGATTTCAATCTTTTAGACTTTTATTTGTGGAGCCACATGAAAAGTTTGGTTTATAAAGACCACATTAACACGGTTGAAGAACTTCACAATCGCATTTTTTCCGCAGCAGAAATAATTCGAAACAATGCGAATCGAATTAATTCCTGGGGTACGTGCATCATTCATCAATCGTGCGACTAATATCACACAACAACAGTCTGTTCGTGAAATATTTTTCCGAGTCTGTTAGGTTTTTGCCAAAATACCCACCTCCTACACAGCCACTGTCAAGAGCAATCGTCACAAGCCTCTTGTGCAGTCATTGTCAAGGGCAGTCATCACAACCCTCTTGTGCAGCCATTGTCAAGAGCATTATTGTTTTGATGAAAGAAGAGCTCTGCGTCATTAATAAAACGTGTTTGGCGTTGCATCTTCAGACATAAAAAGCATAACTCCATCCGTTTTTCTTATTCACCGTTGACAAGGACATAATACTGAAATATTTGTCGGTTATGACCTCGGCGATTGATAACGCATGGCTCAACTCTGGTGATTTTGATAATACCTTGGGGATCAACCGACCTTCAAGTAGGAGTACATAGCACCGCTTGCGCAACATTTTGCCAAATAACCACTCACACTCCAAACACACTCACTCCAACTGTTTAAAATAAGAAGAATAAGAAGCATTACAAGACCTACCATCAGACATCAGCTACTTCTCTACTTATGGCACGCCTTCCTAGAAGACGAACAGCTAGGAGAGAAGTCCACCAAGTTCCTTGCTAAACATATTGTTCAATTATATATATTTATTATTCAATTTGTGGTGGTTTTATAACAAATCGAAGCCGGAGACGAAATAAAGAAACACTTATTAGCTGCTGCATTTGATATGCTTCCCGTACAACAAAACGTCGCGGGTCGACTAATCTTACAGTGAAGGAGTCGATCTCATTATAGATCATCTATGGAGGGACATCTATTTCATGCAGTTGATATCGAACTCCTGCGGCAACGACCTGGGTTCCCTTGAAGATGGACTCGACTGCCTGGCTGGTTGAACGTCACGACGCTACTTCTCCGGTGTAGCTAGTAGGGGCGAGATACAGCGCAGAACTTCCCGGGGGTATACCGGTGGCGAGGAGGAGACCTTGGAGAGACCCCGTGGCGACGTGGTTGGAGAAACGAGTCGTAAAGGCACTGGTTGTTAATGAATGTAGGGCATGTTTGGACTGGCTCGAGGTGTTTAGTGTGTATAGGGCGTTTACATGGACTTGCCCAAGGCCAGAGACTGCATGTGTTTCGAAGCTCAAGCTGTTTTCTCATATTCGGGGCCCATATCGAGCATCTATTATAAAAACTATAAGTTTAAGTTTACGCACCGTCTCACTTTAATATTAATATAATACTCACAAAAAACTTGACCTTAACTCTTATAACGGCGCCAAATTCAATGTCGATTAAAATAAATTTGCAGTCAAAATAGTTCATTCATTTTTACTATTGCTACAGTTGCTGACTATGCCAATAAAATTTATTATCGTTATAAAAAGATGTCTCGGGGGTTTTCTAACGCAATTTTATAAGCGCCGCACGTATCACATTCTAATAGTCGTCTGTAGTATTCAAGCAGTTTCGATTTAGGATTCACAAGAGGTTTATTTTTCAAATGCCTCCGATAAATTTATTTCTTTCAATTTCGTACTTACCTGACCTTAGTAAGTACGCCCCTAACGGGTCGGACACTTATTTTGAATCACCGTGTATAATCTGTCCTGAAAGTGATATGTTCGGTCACCGACTAGCTCTGATAAAAAAAATCTTGCAAGTTATATGTACAACAATTAATAATCCCTTTGTGTAAATAGTGCAAACTTGACCTTGTTTACTATAATCAGATTTCAGGTGCTCAAAACTTGCAGCTGCGCAATCTTGATCTTGTTTACTAAAGACGTACTTCATTTGTATATAACAGTAATTGCCATCTTCCTAAAGCAAACTTTATTATATATTTATGTTATTTCAATATTGTTGTGTTTCGTGAATAATAAATATAAGTACTCGGGCAAGCTGCATCACACCAACTCTCGAGTTGTACCTCCGGTTGTTGGGCTTTAATTAGATTTTGTTTGTTTAAAAAATTATTTAAATTTCCAGACTGCGCAAATTTTCAAATTTTTTTTTTAAGTCTACGGGCTTTGAATCAATGAGAAACTTGCAGATGTCGGCGAAAAAAGAAACGAGTTAAAATAAATTAATATTTCAGAGCGAAATTCTCATCTCGTAAACGTTTTACGAAAAAAAAAAAATTTTTTCGCTGGCGCTTCGGAACGTTTTTTTTATAGCGAACGCAAACAAATCGCTGAAATATCTGCGGCTGTTGTGAGCGAGACGGACGATCCGAATGCCAACGAACGACCATGCCATGGATTACAAAGTGCAGATGCGTCTGCTTTGTGTATCTACACCACTCCCCCCCCCTTCGTATTTTTCGTTGGATTTATGCAACTGACACGCAACAGTTACGACTTTAACCTTGCCTCAACAAGCAGGTTGATTGGTTTTTCCGTCTCTTTCTCGTTCAATAAATACTCTTTACATTTCGCAAATGGGCACACGTGCACTCCTTTTTCACTTCACGTGTCAAGTCGATCGTGAAGCATCTGATACGATCAACAAAATTTTGATTCAAAACAAGTGCGCGCGATTATTTTCGACCCGCTTTGAAAATAGTCCTCAGGGTTACAACTTTTTGTGCGCCGGCCAACTTACTTTACATAATTCAAAGCGCTCGATCAAATCCTCCAAATTCTTCACGGCCCGTCCGATGACGTGAGGTGGAGATGTTTACACGAACGGTATCGTATATCGCGTCAGTCACTTCCGAAGAAGAAGAGGAGGAGATGGAGGAGGAAATCTCGGCGAGGGGAAACACCTGTCTGAAAATGATAAGGGTCTCTAATTATAGAACAGGTCGATGACGGAGGTAATTACCGATGCTACTACACAACCATTAAAGGGCACTCGAATTGAATTACTTGCTACCTTACGTGCATTACGGAGCACTCTAGCAAGAGGAGGGGGAAGGGGGCGATTTCGGCAAGGGCCCGCGCGCGTGCTCTTGTTTAATTAAGCGCAAACAGGTTTGATCGTTTACCTTCAGGAACAAAACTACTAGAAACAAAAGACAACGTGCACATAATAAGTTGTGGTATTTTCGGAATATCTCCTGAAAGCTGATAGATAGCTGCGACGCGAGGTCGCTTAAAAGAGAACAAAAGGAGACTGCGACACAAAACAAGACTTGATGTTATTTATAGATAAAGTGATATACTTAGAATATACGTGGGATACACAACAAGTTCACTCAGATAAGTTCATTGTTTAATGCAATTAAGAACGATTTGCTGTTGACTTGGAACGATCTGCTGTTGATTAGGAACGATGTTGATTTGAACAACTTGCTGCTAATTTGGAACGATATGTTGCTGATGTTTAACGATTTACAGATTGATTCATGTTGACTTTGCTGCTATAGTTTGTTTTTAAACTAGGAGGAATAGCAGTTATCGGCCTATTATAGATAGTTTGTCACACTAGTACTAGATCAGGGTTGCATAGGAGGTTTACAATTTCTTCAAATAATCAGTTTTAAATGTTTGGAACTATTTGTTGATGATTTGGAACGATTTGATACTGATGTAGAACGATTGGTTGCTAATCTAGAACAATTCGCTCTTGACTGGAACTGTTCGCGTCTCTTTGGAATTATTTTCTGCTAATTTGTAACGATTTGACCTTGACTGACGTTGACTTGAACGATTTACTAACGATTTGATTGTGATTTGAAACAATTTGCTTCAGAAAGTTTTGTTGCTCATCTGGAACGATTTGCTATTGACTGATGTTGACTGGAGCGATTTGCTGCTATTTGACAATATTTGTAACTAACTTGGACCGATTTTATGCTGATTTAAAACGATATGCTACTGATTTATAACGATTGGTTGCTGATTTAGAACAATTTGCTGTTGACTGGAACTAGTCGCTGCTTTTTGGAATTATTTTCTGCTAATTTGTAACGATTTGGCGTTAACTCGCATTGACTTGAACGATTTACTAACAATTTGATTGTGATTTGGAACAATTTGCTTCAGAGTAATTTGTAGCTGAATCGGAACGATTTGCTGTTGACTGATGCGATTTGCTGCTGTTGTAGCTAACTTGGAATGATTTGATACTGATTTAAAACGATTTGGTACTGATTTAGAACGATTTCTTGCTCAATTGCAACAATTTCCTATTGACTGGAACTATTTGTTAGTTTTAGTAACTATTTTTTGCTAATTTGTAACGACTTAGTTTTGACTGATGTTGACTTTAACGATTTACTACTATTCGAAACAATTTATAACGATTTTGCTTTGAACTGATGTTGATATGAACAATTTGCTGCTATTTCATACTACTTGCTACTTATTTCTAACGATTTGATGTTGATTTTAACGAATTACCGCTATTTGAAACTATTTGTTGCTGATTTGGAACGATTTGATACTAATTTAGAACGATTATTGATGATTTTGCTATTGACTGAACAATATGATGCTGTTTGGATATGGATGTATCTTATGCTGCTGATTTTGAATGATTTGATGTTAATTTAGAACCATTTAGTGTTGATTTAGGACTATTTAGTGTTGATTTTGAACGATTTCCCGTTATTTGGGACCAATCTGTGTTAATTTGTAACGATTCGATGTTGACCGGAACGATTTGCTGCTATTTGAAACTATTTGTTGCTGGTTTGGAACGATTGAAGCTACTTGCTACTAATTTGAAACGATTTTTGCTGATGTTTAACGATTTGCTGTTGGCTGGAACGATTTTCTCCTATTGGGAACTATTTGTTGCTGATTTGGAACGATTATACTGATTTAGAACGATTTGTTGCTGATTTGAAATAATTTGCTATTTATTGTTGTTGACTGGAACGGTTTGCTACTATTTGTAACTATTTCTTGTTAATTTATAACGATTTGGTGTTGACTGACGGCGATTGAAACGACTTGCTGCTTTGGATTTATCGTATGTTGCTGAACTGAAGTGATTTTATACTGATTTAGAACGATTTATCGATGACTTGGAACGATTTGAAACTGATTTAGAACGATTTTGAACGGTTGCTGATGACTTCCACAATTCGCTGCTGTTTGCAACTAGATGTTGCTGTACTGGAGCGATTTCATACTAATTCAGAAGAATTTATTGCTGATATTGAACGATTTGCTGATTCGGAACGACTTTCTGTTGACTGGAGTGATTTTCTGCTATATGAGAATATTTATTGCTAGCTCGGAACGATTTTATACTGATTTTGAAAGATTTGTTATTGATTTCAAATGATATGCTGTTGGCGAATGTTGATTGGAACAATTCGCTGCTGAGTGGAACAATTTATCGTTGATTTCAAACGATTGGCTATTGACTGATGTTGACTGAAACAATTTCAAAATGATTTAGAACGATTGTGAACGTTTTCATATTATATTACATTTGACTGATGTTGATTGCTGCTGTTTGGAATCATATATTACTGATTTGGAATGATTTATTGTTGATTTGGAACTATTTGCTGTTGGCTGGTGTTGACTGATGGTGACGAACGATTTACTGTTGATTGGAAATATTATTTCTGATTTAGAACGATTTCAAACGATTCGCTGTTGACTGGAATGATTTAATACCGATTTAGAACGTTTTTAAACATTTGCTACTGACTGATGTTGATTTGAATAATTTGCAACTAGATGTTGCTGATTTGGAACGATTTGATACTGATTCAGAACGATTTCATACTGATTCAGAACGATTTATGGCTAATTTCGAGTGAATTGCTGTTGATTGACGTTGACTTAAATGATTTGCTGCTGTTCAGGACTATATACTGATGATTTGGAACAATTTGCTTCAGAGGGATTGATGTTGACTGGGGAGATTTGCCGCTATTTGGGAATAGGTAACTTAGAGCAATTTTATACTGATTTAAAACGATTTAATTCTGGGTTAGAACGATTTATTGCCGACTTGGATCGATTTGCTATTAACTTACGTAGACTGGACCAATTCTCTACTGCGTGGAACAAGTTATTGTTGATTCCAAACGATTTGCTATTGACCGATGTTGATTGGAACGACTTATTACTGATTTTGGACGATTTGCTGATGATCGATTTTTTGCTTTATGGAAATATTTATTCTAGCTTGGAACGATTTGAAACTGATTTAGAACGATTCCTGCTGACTGGCACAGTTCGCTTCCGTTTGGAAATATATGTTGCTGATTTGAATCGATTTAATATTGATTCAGAAGGATATCTTGCTTATTTTGAAAGATTTGCTGATTCGGAACGATTTTCTATTGACTGATGTTGACTGGAGGGATTTTCTGCTATTTGAGAATATTTGTTGCTAACTTGGAACGATTTCATACCGATTTAGAACGATTTGTTGTTGATTTCAAACCTTTTGCTGTTGACTGATGTAGACAGGAACGATGCGCTACTGCGTGGAACAATTTATTGCTGATTTCCAACGATTGGCTATTAACTGATGTTGACTGGAACGATTTGAAACTGATTTTGAACGGTTGCTGTTAACTATCCCAATTTATAACGATTTGATGTTGACTGGAACGATTTGCTGCTATTTGGAACTATTTATTGCTGATTCGGAATGATTTACTGTTGACCGTCGTTGATTGAAGCTACTTGCTGCTAATTTGAAGCGATGTTTGCTGATGTTTAATGATTTGCTATTGACTGGAACGATTTTCTCCTATTGGGAACTATTTGTTGCTGATTTGAAATGACTTTCTGTTTAATGTTGTTGATTCGAATGGTTTTGAACGGTTGCTGTTGACTTGCACAATTCGCTGCTGTTTGAAACTATATGTTGCTGATTTGAAACGATTTAATACTGATTCAGAAGGAATTATTGTTGATTCGGAACGATTTTCTGATGACTGGAACGATTTTCTATTATTTGGGAATTTGTTCCTAGCTTGGAACGATTTTAGAACGACTTATTGTTGATTTCAAACGATTCGCTGATGGCCGATGTTGACTTGAACGGTTCGTTGTCGTGGAAACTATTTACCGCTGATTTCTGACAATCTCAAACTGATTTAAATCGATTTGTCCAATGTAGAATGATTTACTATTTACTGGGTTGACTGAGGTGACTTGATACTAATTTGAAACGATTTGTTGAACTTATGTTGATTGAGATGATTTGAAACAAATTTAAAGCAGTTGATTCATATAGCTGGCGTTAATTGAAATAATATGCTGTTGATTTGGAACGATTTGCGACAGAAGTTTGATGTCAAACTCTTGTAGAGGAGTTTCACCTTCTCTGACTTGCATTTTAAGGAATTACAGCTGATGAAAGTAGTAGTCTCAGACCATTGAATTATGGGCTACTGGTGTCTGTCTCGAATTATAGGGTGACCTCAAAGCTGGGGGGTCATCCGTGCTAACCATCCCAAGACCACTCTGATAGCTATTGGCCATTGCTTTTGTCATTGAGGTAATGATCAACCTTTTTTTTCAGAGGGTTTGAAGGAGTTGGCTTTGTCTCCAGCTTATGGAAAGAAAGACCGAGTGAACGAGAGCTTAATGAAGAATTTCTTGCCACGTTTATTACTTTCTTTCTCCAACATGTCAAGTTGCGTCTCTGAGTATATGTACTGGTGTTGAAGAGATAGTCTTACGACATGACACTCGTTGTAACTTTAATTCTCCCAAATAATTTAGCGCCCCTTATATGTATTAATGCGGCTTTAACGTTTGCATATTAGATGGTGCTGTTGTTGGATGGCGTGTAACTGAATTCGCGAAGCGTTAAAGGAAATCTGTCACTTGTGAAAATTATAAAGTTTGGCGCCCAACGTGGGGCCGTCATCCAAATTATGTGGGAATGGAAATTAACGTAGGTTCAAAACTCGAAGACACGTACATCCACTGCGCTTTTTAATTATCGGGCGCAATCGTTTTGCCTTTTTTCCCTGCAGTAAGCAATAAATATTCGCCGCCGGCGGTGATATTTCCATTACGCGATATTGGTTCGGGCGTCGCACTAAATAATAAACACCGCCGACAATAAAATTGATTCGGGCGATAAATTTTCGCGCAAACTACGCGCCGCATTTCCAACAGCAGCGGCGGAAATATGCAGCGCTCCACAAAGGACACGTCGCGGACAATGGTGCTGGTAGTCCATGACAGGACACGACGGCGTAACACGAGTGGGCCGCGAGAAGAATTGAAAAGCAAGGCACATATTGCATTACGTCGTGCGGGGGGGATGGGGGTTGGGAGGCCCTGATTCTCTTCTTCTGCACGAACTCGCCCACGTCTCTGTCATCTCGCGACTCAAACGGTTCAGGACAGACAGAGATGCTACGGGCGGAATCCGGTCGAATGCCTCGGCGGCAAAGGAACGCAGCAGGTAATAACAGTAACGTGGCTTCATATTTTGTTTTCATGTGTGAGATAATGTGCTATTTATGTTGTTTGTCTCGATCTTAATTAGTTACATTATCGCGCACGCTTTTATTTCAACGTTTAATGCGGAGGAACGTAAGTGTCAACACAAATAACGCGGGGGCTCATAGCGAATTCATTAACGTAAAATTAATGCTGCTTCTCGCTAGACGAGGCGGCGGTTATATTAAATAACCTAATGGTTTATAATTTAAACACGCTGCCACCGCTACTAAAACCCCCATGGTTGGAGCAGACGTTGTCACTTAAGCTACTAATTCAACAGCTGTTGTTGGCGCAGTGGCGCAGCTAGTAGTGATTCTACCAGAAAATCGCAAACATACGAATTGTAAAATATTGTGTAAGGTAATACCCTTTGTGTGTATGTTGTAGAGATGTTCGGGAAGACATTGCATGCAAATTACGTTGCGAATATTGCATTTCATAAGCTTGCGGTTACATTGATGGTCTCGGTCTGTATGTGTGTGTGTGTGTGCATGTGCAACTGAAACCATACACAACAAAGCACACCAGAGAATAATTATAACTCGCATTTCCAAAGCCGTAAATACGTAATAACTCTTGTCGCCTTCATTATGGCCCATTCGTTAGGGTCGCGTTTATCGATCGTAACCGTCCGAGGCCGTAAAAAATTTAGCGCAGATTAATAATGCAATACGGATGATGTCCCCCGAGACGGTCGTCGATGATGGCGCACGACTAATTATCGGAGATAGTTTTTCGAAACGGCGGGGCGCAGATTAATTAAAAATTTTCGCTTCCGATAAAGTTTTAATTGCCGGGCTGTGAAACTTTCCGACTTACACAGGCACGTTTTCATTTTTCAGGACGGGCCGAGATGAAAAGGGATCGATGGATGGCGCGCGAAAGCTGAGGCAAAGAAAAATGCAGTTCCTCGCGGAGTAAAATGGAACGACAGCGGTCACTGCGAAGGAGGAGGAAGTACGACGTGCCGTTTTCGAAGAAGCTCAAGGAGTGCGTGCGATCGTTCGTCGCGTTCATGTTCAGCAACGTTGGCATTATTGGTCTGGTTGTAAGTGAATCGGGGCGGTACTTTAAGGTTTCGAACCCTAGAGCGACGACGACGTCGACGTCGACGTCGAGATAAAAATAATTCAGTCGCGCGGCCGGACTATAAAGGTAACCTAATTTCCTTCAGTGCGCTCCGGGAAATGCACAAAATTGAAAGGAAATGCGGATTGCACAACATTTTTCTTCTACGTAGGCGAGATTTCATCATTTCAATTAAAACTCGCTTTACACTGTCGTCTGGTAAAGCTTTGAAATAAATAGAAATTACGGAAGCACAAATAACGCCACTCATTCAAATTCAGATTCAAATTTTTATAAATTTACATGTGGTTCGGCCTTTAGAATTTTTAAATTCATTTAAATATTTTGGCTCAACTTGTAGGGTTAATTTAGAAAGACTTATTTTGGTTGGGTTACTTTAAGGTTTCGATCGTCGACGTCGACGTCAAAACAAAAATGATTCAGACACAAGATCAAGCTATGAAGGTAATCTAATTCTTTCAATGTGTTCCGGGAAATGTAAAAAAATTGAAACGAAATGTGGATTGCACTTTTACATGTGGCTCAACCTGTAGGATTATTTTTTTAAATACCTTTAACATTGTGTTGTTCGGTTGTAGGATTACTTTTTAATAGATACATTTCATGTAGATTAGATTAATCGTTATAAAAAGTAAATGGCGAGAAAACTAAAACAGAAACAAAAAATAAATCCATCGGGAAGAAGAAAACTGAAATACTCTGCAGAATGAAAGAAAAGCAAATGATGGCCGATCTCTGTAGGAAAAAACTAATTAAAACAAAAGCGGTTCGCTGAAACAAAATAAATGAAACAAAACCTGTGCTGAAAGTTGAAAAAAAAATAAAAGATAGCCGTGTTTTTGATGGAGAAGAAAGTGTAAAAGAAAGACGATGTAGAAAGAAGAAGAAAACCAAGAGACTTTGCAATAACGAAAATAAATGACTGAAAGTAAAAACAAAAATACTTTATAGAGTCGAAAACGAAAACTGATTGGAAATCGACGAAAGTAGAGAAGAAAACAAGTGACGAATATTTTAGGGCATAAAACTAAATAACAAAAGAGAAATCAAAGATCCAAACGAAGATAAAAAAAAGACAATTGCGGGTGGGAAAACAAAAGATTACGAGTTCATCGATCGAATGAAGAACAACATGACAAAACAAAACACTAACGATCAATAAAGAAAACTAGAAAAAAAATATGAAGCGAACATATCGCAACCAACAAAAGAAAACAAAAAATGAAAGCATAACAATTGTTGAAAAAAAGAAAAAATTGAAAAAAAAAGCAATCACAGTTCATCGATTGAAAATAAAAATACATATATTGGAAATTGGTGGAAACTGAAAGAAAAACAAATGACAAATATTTTATGCCAAAAAAGTAAATAACAAAAGAAAAAAAAATTTACGCATAAAATCAAAAACTGTCAAAAAAATGCTGAAAAACATTGAAGCAATGATGAAGAAGAAAAAGGTGAGTGCGTGGAACAAAGTGACAAAACAAAACACTATTGATCAGTAGAAAAATGAAACAAAAGCTATCGTAACACGAAATAACAAATGAAAACAAAAGACGTATGACATAAAATCAAAGATAAAAACAAGAGAAAAGAAAAGAAGAAATAGCAAAAGACAACTACAAGTGAAGAATAAATAATTGCCAGTTCATCAATAGAATAAAGATAAAGTAACAAAACAATATCGATTAATGAAAAAAAAAAAATAGAAACAAAGTGAAGCAAAAAGAAAGTGACAAAATACACGAATCGTTGAAGAAAATTTAGAGAAAAATGAAGCTAAAGAGAACATAACACGAATGTCAAAAGAAAACAGAAAAATAACGCAAAAATTTAAAAAAAAAAACCTAGAAAAAAGAAGATAAAAAATATTTAATGGAATTGGCGACCAGTTGGAACCGCGTCACGACTACTTCTACTACCGACGTTTCGGTCTCCATTGCAGAAGAACTTCCTCAGGGCTGCTGCTGCTGTTGCAAGTGGTATTGCTGCTACTTCTCGTTAGTCGATGAGACTGAAGCAGTAGTAACGTGGTTCCAACCGGAAGCCAATCCAAAGATAAAAAAATATATCTAAAAACAAATGCAGGTGAAAAACAAAAGATTGCCGGTTAATTGGACAAAGGAAAAAACAAACCGAAACAAATTGGAAATCGATGAAAACAAAAGAAAATAATTGACAAATATTTTACAACAAGAAAGTGAATAGTAAAAGAAAACAAAAAAATTATCGCATAAAATCAAAGATTGTCAAAAAAAACGTTGAAAAACATTGAAACAAAAGTGAAGAAAAAAAAGACAACTCCGTGGATGAAGAAATAAAAGACTGCGCGTTCATACACCGAAATAAGGACCAAGAGACAAAACACAACATTGATCATTTAAAAAAATCTAAAAAAGTGAAATAATACGTGTAGCAAGAAAAAACAAAAAAGTTTGTCATAAAATAAAAAAAGAAAAGAAAAAATAAGGAAAAGAAAGACAAGAACAAGATATTGTCAGTTCATTACACAAGTAGAAACAAAACACTATCGATTAAAGAAAAAAAAAATAGAAAAAGAAATGAAGCAATAGAGAAAGTGACAAGCCACACTGAAACAAAACACTATCGATCAATGAAGAAAATTTAGAAACAAAAAATAAAGCAAAGAGGAACACGAACACAAATGACAAAAAAAAACAAAGAAAAAGTGATCGCATAAAATCAAAGATTGTCAAAAAACGTTGAAAAACATGGAAGCGAAAATGAAGAAGAAAAAGACAACTGCTTGGGTGAAGAAATAAAAGATTGCGGGTTCATAGATCGAAATAAGGATCAAGTAACAAGACAAAACATTGATTAATAAAAAAATCTAAAAAAAGTGGAACAAAAGCTATCATAACAAACAAGAGAAAACAAAAAAGTTTGGCATAAAATCAAAAAAAAAGGAAAACAAAATAAGAAAAAGAAAGACAACTACAGGTAAAAAACAAGATATTGTCAGTTCATTGCACAAGCAGAAACAAAACACTATCGATCAAAGAAAAAAAATTAAAAAAAAATTGAAGCAAAAGAGAAAGTGACAAGCCACACCGAAACAAAACACTATCGATCGGTGAAGAAAATTTAGAAACAAAAAATAAAGCAAAAGAGGAACACGAACACGAATGACAAAAAAAAACAAAAGAAAAACTGATCGCATAAAATCAAACATTTGCAAAACAAAACATAAAAAAGGAGAAGAAAAAATAAATCTAAAGACGACTGCAGACTGCAAGTGAGAAACAAAGGATTACCGGTTAATCGGTTCGATCGAAAATAGGTCAAAGTGAGAAAACAAACTGAAACAAAACGTTATCGATCAATGAGGAGAAGTGAAAAAAGTTAAAACGAAAATACTTAATACGAATAATAAAAGAAAATAAAAAAATGAACGACAAAAAGATGGTCATAAAAAAAAGAAATAAATCGAAAGACAACTATAAGTGGAAAACAAAAGATTGCCGGTTCGTTCGTCGATCGGACTAAGAAGATTGAGAGATTTAAAAAAATGACATAAAATCAAAAATTTGTCAAAGAAGCAAAATATAAAAGAATTAGAAAAAATCTAAAGACAACTGCAAGTGAAAAAAAAGGGACAGTGTCAAAACCAACACAATCGATCGATGAAAAAAATCGAGAACAAAAGAAAACAAATCATTACCTAACATGAATAACAAAAGAAAGCATATATTGAGAGATTAAAAAATGGCACAAAATCAAAAGTTGTCAAAGAAACGAAATAGAAAAGAAATAAAAAAAATAAATCTAAAGACAACCGCAAGCGAAAAACAAAATGGCAAAGTGACAAAACTAAGTGAAAGAAAACACTATCGATCACTAAAAAAATCGAAAATAAAAGAGAGCAAATCACTACCTAACTATCTAACACGAATAATAAAAGAAAACAGTACTGAGTGATTAAGAAATGGCATTAAATCAACAAGTGCAAGTGAAACGCTAAAGGACAAAGTGGCAAAACAAACTGAAACAAACGATCAATGAAGAAAATGCCAAAAGAAAACAAAAGAAGATGGATAATAAAATAAAATACAGACGATTATAGATTGCACATTACTTAATTACACTTACACGTAACACAACCTGCACGATTATTTTTTAATACTTTCAATGTTATGTAATTCTTTAAGAGTTATAAGAGTTTTTAAAAATTACTTCTCATAGTTGGCCTTGAATTGTTAATTGTGAACCAGCCTGGCTTGAAACTTAATAAATTGACGTACATCATAAAAATGTTCAAAAAAGGCCGATTGAAGCTGGTTCATAACAGTTCACGTCCAACTACGGAGAGTAATTTGGAAAAAGGCACGTTATTTTGGCGCAGCTTGTAGGATTACTTTAATTCGATACGTTTCAGGTGGGTTACGCAATAGCTGGCGCTTTCATCTTTATCGAAATCGAGGGCCACGCGCTCAAGGAGATCCAGGAGAAGTACAACGCGACCGAGAAACGCATGGAAATCGCCAGAAGGGTGCTCAGTTACTCGATTCACATCAACATATTAGATGAGAAGGCGTGGCGTGGGAACGTCACGCTGGAGCTGTTGCGCTATCAAAATTCCACCGTCCAGGCCATCAAAGATGGCTTCTACAATCCGGATTACTCCAAGCAGTGGAGCATATCCGGAGCCTTCTTGTTTTCTCTAACGGTTATAACTACCATAGGTAAGCTCTAATGTCATTCGCCTTATTACGTCGTACTAAATTACGCCTACGCGTGAATGAATCACGTGTAAAGGGATTCACTCTCATCCGGACGTGTCAAAAACAAACTAAGAAGAATCGCAATACAATAAATACAGATAACACGCCGGCTTTTGTTCGCTCCAATAAATCTACGTGCATGCACATATTTAGCAGAGCCGCAAGGTTCCGACGTGGCCAAAACACGTCATCCCCTCGGCTATTCGGTAACTCACTCTCGAATCAGAGAGAGATGACGTGCGCGTAACGTGTTCGAATTTCGCGCGGAATTCACCGTAGCTCGGCCGTCCTTGGTGTATGTACGTTATTTGATTTATTACCTACACAACGTATGGGGACGCGAACCCTCGTCATGTTTTCATTTTTAACCTGCATTGTCTAATTAAAATTTATTAATAACTTGTAATTTATCACGCCCGGACTCGAACAGGGCAAAAAATACGCGAGTCATCATCGTCCGGAGTTTTCGGGCCCGATTGCCGGATTGGATGGGCCGGACGGAAAGTTTTATAGAAAAGGCCATGATAGAATAAATACTTAGATAACTAATTTAGCAATGAATATCTTGTGGACGGACATTGCTGATCCATACAGATTGATTTGACTGAATCTTAAAAATAAACATTGCAGATCCGTACAAATTTTTGAGCTTAAACTTAAGCCTGGTCGTCTTGTCAAAAGTTGTACATTCTAGTCAGTCATTATTTAGAGAGCGGCGAGTGCGATTAATAGCGCACAGTAATCTAATAAAGTGAATAGAATAAATACTTAGATAAGTAATTTAGCGACGAATATCTTGTGGACGGACATTGCTGATCCATACAGATTGATTTCACTGAATCATAAAAATAAACATTGCAGATCCGTACGAATTTTTGAGTTTAAACTTAAGCCTGGTCGTCTTATCAAAAGTTGTACATTCTAGTCAGTCATTATTTAGAGAGCGGCGAGTGCGATTAATAGCGCACAGTAATCTAATAAAGTGAATAGAATAAATACTTAGATAAGTAATTTAGCGACGAATATCTTGTGGACGGACATTGCTGATCCATACAGATTGATTTCACTGAATCATAAAAATAAACATTGCAGATCCGTACGAATTTTTGAGCTTAAACTTAAGCCTGGTCGTCTTATCAAAAGTTGTACATTCTAGTCAGTCGTTATTTAGAGAGCGGCGAGTGCGATTAATAGCGCACAGTAATCTAATAAAGTGAACAGAATAAATACTTAGATAAATAATTTAGCAACGAATATCTTGTGGACGGACATTGCTGATCCATACAGATTGATTTCACTGAATCATAAAAATAAACATTGCAGATCCGTACGAATTTTTGAGTTTAAACTTAAGCCTGGTCGTCTTATCACAAGTTGTACATTCTAGTCAGTCATTATTTAGAGAGCGGCGAGTGCGATTAATAGCGCACAGTAATCTAATAAAGTGAATAGAATAAATACTTAGATAAGTAATTTAGCGACGAATATCTTGTGGACGGACATTGCTGATCCATACAGATTGATTTCACTGAATCATAAAAATAAACATTGCAGATCCGTACGAATTTTTGAGTTTAAACTTAAGCCTGGTCGTCTTATCAAAAGTTGTACATTCTAGTCAGTCATTATTTAGAGAGCGGCGAGTGCGATTAATAGCGCACAGTAATCTAATAAAGTGAATAGAATAAATACTTAGATAAGTAATTTAGCGACGAATATCTTGTGGACGGACATTGCTGATCCATACAGATTGATTTCACTGAATCATAAAAATAAACATTGCAGATCCGTACGAATTTTTGAGCTTAAACTTAAGCCTGGTCGTCTTATCAAAAGTTGTACATTCTAGTCAGTCGTTATTTAGAGAGCGGCGAGTGCGATTAATAGCGCACAGTAATCTAATAAAGTGAACAGAATAAATACTTAGATAAATAATTTAGCAACGAATATCTTGTGGACGGACATTGCTGATCCATACAGATTGATTTCACTGAATCATAAAAATAAACATTGCAGATCCGTACGAATTTTTGAGTTTAAACTTAAGCCTGGTCGTCTTATCACAAGTTGTACATACCAGTCAGTCATTATTTAGAGAGCGGCGTGTGCGATTAATAGCGTACAGTAATCTAATAAAGTGTTGACCAAAAGAGAACCATTAATTACACGCGTATTCAAAGGACGTGGTTACAAGGGAAGACCTAATAGAAGTGTTGCTGTAAATCAAGTCGGGACAAACAGGGCAATAAAAATAAGAACGCGTAGCTGCCGTCCTCGACACGCAAGTCGAAATAAATCTCGACGTTCGTTCGGGGGGGATAAGGTTAAGTTAGCGCGTTGCGGCGATAATAAGCCGGCGACAGAGTTTCGGACCAAAGGAAATTGTCAATGCGGACTAGGTCGATAATTTATGGCCCGTTGCCGGCGGCGGCGGGCGCACGCGAAACAAAGCCCTGATAAACGAGCCCTGCTGAGGCCGTTCGTTAAACTCCGGAAATTCTAGATTTAACACATCTACGTATTAACTGCCATCACGCACACGCTCGCCCGTCCGCCCGCCCGCCCTCGGCCGCCGACTCTGCCGGCGTTAAACGCACTTCAAACGAACTAGCCGGATGAAGAATAAATCTACACGCCCACTTGATTGCCGCCCGTAATATATTATATTTCGAGATAAGTGAATTACGAGCTCGGTTATCATTAAGTCTACTGTGTTTATAATATCACCAATTCAATTTATCACGAGAATACCAACGTTTCCTAACTATATCATCAGTTGAAAGTTTCAATGGAACATCTGCCAAATATTACAACTTGCAAAAAGGACATACATCGCCCGACCATACAAATTCTGCATTGCTTGACCGTACAGATTACTTAACTTTCCGCGTATCTTCTGAGTCATGCTTCAAATATGCCAGAAACGGCACCAACTACCAAAGTTCCAAGACTCAAAACTAGTGGATCGATTATTCGCTTTCTACGTGACGTTTAAATTCGATGATTCACGAGCTCCCTTACGTCGTGGATCCTTTTTTTATGTTTTAGTAAAATCAACAAGCTTCTTTAAGCTAATTTAAAAGCGAAGTGAAATCAGCGTCGACTATGAAGAATCGATAGCTCTTCGGTGTAAGAGTGCCTTGCAAACGACGGACGCTGCGGAACCAGTTCGAGAATAATTACACACGTTAAAACATTTCAAAAGTTAATTAAACATTCAACGGAGATAATTAAACACTACTTTTTAGAACGGCGTTTCCATGCAAATTGCTCTCCGCTCACAATGGCGATTTTTGCAGTCGCACTTGACGTTCGAGTGCTAACAAGCAGACGCGCGTGCAAAAAAACCCTGATTTAACCCAATTTCAACAAACCTCCTGTTGCTCTATTTACACCCTAAACAGTATCTATGGCCTTGGTTTACAGTTTCCTTTAATTTAAACTCATATCTAATGACTCACTTAAACCAGGTCGAGATTTTTTTTAAACAAAAATGAATGGGTAGGTCTCTCACGTATCTACCGACTGTATAAACGCAGTGGCTCTCTGCAGTATAACTAACGGAGTCCACTACTGCTTCGCTTCCACCAAACCAAATATTTTAAAAGCAAATGTTTAAAGCAAGCAATTATCGCCCTGTTAGTTCGCGTCAGAAACCGAGCGTATTTACACTCAGACCAAACCAGAGGCGTCTCGCTCGTTCCCCCCTTAAGCGGGTGGGCGCGCAGACGAAATTAAATTAGCGCACGCCAAAGATCCATTTGCTTCGACATGCTTTTTAAAAGTGTGCCCGCTCCCTTTTTCCCGCGCCCGGATTGTCCCGCCGGAAATTGAAACTCCTGGAGGGCCAGAAATAGATAACTTGATCCCGGCGGGTCCGAAAAACTTTTTTGATGATCGGAACGCGACCAATTAAAGCGATTTTTTTCCTGCCGGGGCACGTATTAAGTGTCCATCGACGATTCGCTTTGAGTTCGCCGAGTTTGCTCAATCAATTATCGACGAGCGTGCTTCGAAATAATTCCTTTGACTGGCAGTTGTATTTAAAAGGGATTTTGTATCGTCGGGGATTTTTGTCGAAGCCTTTTTGGTGCGTCCGCGGATTAACTGTGGATTACGGTGTGTGTACGTTTATATCGGTGAGTGTGTTTTCACAAGAAAATTATTTCGAAAAGCAATATTACACGTAAATACGCCGTATTGGGTTTAGTACGTTCGGTTTATGCCCTAAAAGCTATTGATTAACATTTGCATTAACACTAAGTAAATATTACAATTTGCATAAGAGACATACATTGCCCAACCGTACAAATTTGACATTGCTTAACAGTACAGATTGTGTTGTTTATAGATTTTTGTGCTTTTCGATTTTATAACAATAATCTTACACAAGTAATTAAGGTGGCGCTTCAAATGTGCCAGAAACGGCATCAACCACCTTTGACCCAAGGAACAATAAGGCGAGAGATAATGGAAAAGCAAGAATCAGACTACTGGCCATTGATCTGCATAATGCAAGTGACAAGATTCTATTTTATCACCAAAAATTGACGTAATTTATTAAATTACCACGTTTAAATCATGCAACGTACCCTAATCATAGCTAAACCATACAAATAGACATTACGTACAAATTGTACATCGCCAAGCCATACAGATTCTCTGTATTTTACATCGCCAAGCCATACAGATTCTTTGTATTTTGAGAATTTGTATGGTAGATTAATGACTCGACCATACAAATAGCCATTGCATACCAATTGTACATAGCCAAACCATACAAATTCTAATGAGAATCTGTATTTTGAGAATCGTACATTGCAAAACCGTACAGATTTTAGTTACTCATTACACAAAAATTGTTATACTTTAAGTATATGTGAATAAGAAGGAAATAACAAATCCTGCTTTATCTACTCCAGAATAAACCTTTTGTTTTCCTTTATCGTGTAGACAACATCGCTATTCAACCTCCGATTGTTTATGCAAAAGTCCGTTTGCGTTTCGATTTGCAAGCTTTGAAAAGGTAGTGTTCGACCGAGAAAGCTAAATAAACAGCTCTGTTGATGTTTGTGCCCGTAATGGAACCCAATAATGAATAACAAACGAAACCGTTGCGTTTAATCTTTGATGTGCTGCGCTGTCTGGTTGCAACTATATTTACACAGTCGCTGTCGCTTTTATTCCTCGAAAGCTCTAAGGGCAGAGAAGATGCACTCGAACTGTATGAACCGCATTTCAAACACATTTCAAATGAGACGTATCTTTACTGTTATAAGAAAAAATACAAACAAAAAAATGTCCAGACTCCAGTTCGTCTACAAGTAAATCAAAAGATGTTCTAAATCATTTCTTATTTAGTTTAATCTGTAAATGTTTTTTTGAAGGGCTTTTGTATTTACAGGTTACGGTAATATAGTTCCTAGGACCCCCAACGGTAAAGTAGCCACAATAATCTACGCGATCATAGGTATGCCATTGTTTCTGCTCTACCTGTCGAATATAGGTGATATTATGGCGAGGTCCTTCAAGTGGATCTACGCCACGTGTTGTCTGTGCAAGGGATGCCCAGGCGTGTCCAAGAGGAGAGCCGAGAGAAGGCGACAGAAGCAAGAAGAAATGGAAGCCGACTTTGAAGATGGCGTCGGATCTGACACCAGCGGAAGCTGGCAGGTGAGTTTTGATGAACTTAAGAAACTGAAAGCGATGCTCCTCACCCACGTAAAAGATTGCTGACGCTCTGATGCTCAAACCATACAAATAAACATCGCCAAACCATATAAATTTTACATTGCTTAACCATACAAATTATACATTGCTTAGCCACACAAATTCGCATTACTTGACCATGCAATGGATTTCTTAAGCTTTTTGAGCTTAAGTTTATAATGTAACGGCACTAATGACCATAGATCCAAGTGGTCTACTAGAGGAGATGATGAATATTCATGATACTAGGACGGTCTGCACGATAAACATGGGTTCGATTTTTGTAATCTCAACGGTTTTGGAAAATTGAAAGTGCGTATTCATCAAGTGGACCCCTTAAATTTGACGGGCGACGTACATAGGTGTTATCAAGCAGTAATAAGCCGGGGAAACAATCAGTCATATCTGATAAAAGACGCGTCAAACCGCGACAAAAAAGGGAAAAGCGACGGCGCGCACGGCTATTACATTTTTACACGGAAAAAAGAACACCCCAAAAATATAAATCTATTTACACATCAGGCCGACGATTTATCATTCCGGCAACATATATGATGTTAACTGACAGTTTTTTTATTGAACATTAGAAGGGTTAGTGAACGAAAATAGGTGATGTTATCCGATGACAAATAGCCCGGATGCGTCGCCCCAAAATTGAAAATGCGGCGGTACACCATCGACGACACACCCCCTACCTGTCTGGATTTTTCATAACACGGTGGTGGGAGATAACAACGCCACCTCGCTTGTTTATGTACGCTAAACGGCGCGACGCGTTTTCGTATGCAGAGCTTCGATTCAAACCGGTGTTAATTTCCTCTCAGTGTGAGGTCGGTTTCCATCCCAGCGGGGGAACCCGATGACCGCACAAGTAATTTGCCTACGGATTAGAATTGTCAGCTCAAATCCCGGGATTACAAGTGGCCACCGAAAGAATTAGCGCCGGCTCTCCGCCACACCACTGACCCCAACGGTATTATTTATTTGCACGTTTTTTGTTAATAAACACATCCCCGTCACTCCCACCGGGCGAGACGAATTAATTCCGGGATAGCGACGGACCAGATTCAATCTTCTTTTGTTTCGTTGCTCCTTTTTTTTTCCTGTCGGGATGGTGTTTTTTGTTGCGGGGATTTGAGATTTTAGCGACCCAATCATCTCACGTACAAAGGAACGCAAGTAACCAATTGGTTCGGTATGTGTTTGGGCAAAATTAAATTAAATACATAAAGCTTCCGCAGACACAGTAAGAAGCTCGTGATAACTAGGCACAGTGAATTCGAAAAGCCAGGGTCCAGTATACATCAAACTTGGCATCAAACTCGAACGTCGTCAATCTACAGCATAGTTCACTTACTTCAACTAGCTTATCACGTGTACTACGTCTTTTTTCGCGTCGGCAGTAGATTTTTAGGGGGGGGGGAGGTTATAAAAATACGAAATAATCGAAAATGAGAGAAAACGTGACGGCTGAATGGATACTGGATGAGAGGAAGACGACAGTGAAACTCGGATCTTCCTACCTATCACGTTCTCGTGATGTTAACACATGTAGTGTCCCCAAACACCCCAATTTTAAAAGAAAACATATTTACCCCGTGTATAATTTGTATGCCACAACAAAATTCGTCGTTATAATCGAAACGAGCCCAAACTACCAGAGCATGTGCTGCTGTATAAACGAAATTGCTCACGCGCCGATTTTTTTTTTGCCCGCGCCCTATCACCGTCGGCACACAACAAATTACACACCCGTCCGGTTTCGGCCGTAAAGATAATGGCAACGCCTGATTCGCAATGTCACAGGGCCAGCCGCTAGGCCGCCTGATGAACAAATATCATCGATATCGTTAGCGACCGTCACGAAACGTTAAATATGAGAGACACGCGCAAAAAGTTGTAACGTGCGCTCATACGGGGTGCAATTAATTTAATGTATGGCAGCAAATATGTTAGTGGTTTCAAATAATTTGTTCTTTGTAGAATTATGGGAGGTAGTGCATCCAAGCGCTTGGGCCCATCACCCAATACCAAACTCGTGATCTCTTGCAACTAGCAGGGGCACTTGATAGCCCCTAATAGATGGTCTCTTCCATCCTCTCTTGTAAATCTTTTCATGCACGGTCGTAGTGTGAAATTAAAAAAAAATGAAAATCAATTTCTGTTTTAGGGTACTCAGGAGAGCCTAAACGTGTACGACCCAAACGTCGGAGGAGACTTAGGAGAAAGCGAGGCGACCACTGATGCCTTCTCGGATGAATCTTTCGACACTCAAACGGTGACGGTTCCTGTCACGATTTGCTTGACGATTATGGTCGGGTAAGCTCTCGCCCTTTTTCTTTTCAAAACGATCGCAACTTCCCTATTGATTGACCTGCAGCTATATATTCGGAGGAGCCTTACTCTTCGCTTCCTATGAAGGCTGGAACTACTTGGATGGTTCTTACTTCTGCTTCATATCACTAAGCACAATCGGTTTGGGCGATATAGTCCCCGGTGAAAGGACTTACTCGTCCGAAGACGTCGGGCTGAGTTTCATCTTCTGCGCCATGTACCTGATGCTCGGTATGGCGCTCATAGCCATGTGCTTCAATCTAATGCAGGTCGGTGTTTACGTCTCGAAGTATTTCCGTCGGGGCGGAGGGGGACGTACTTGAAGTAAACGACGCGTTTCGTTACAGGAGGAAGTCATCCACAAGTTCAGAACGACTATGGCCACTATCAAATACGTGCTGCGCTGCGATAGATGACAGTTAAAGGAGCTTAGTTTTAAGGTTGTAATTTTTTAAGCAATAAGGAGGTCTCTACCGATCAAGCACAATCACGTCCAGACCGAACCTAATCAAGGTGTGGCCAAATTAAGTGAGTACTGCAACGTTTCGCACTTAACTCGCAAAGCACACTTGTAATTGGTTGTTGCAGGTGATGTCGCGCCGCTTTGTATAAACCAAAAAAGGACTTTTTTTGTACGTTTTGTTTAATAAAAGGCATCGCATAACTTACCCGCCCTTTCTTTTCTTTATTGACCAAAGAAATCAATTAGGCAGGTGGAATTTATTGGACGGTTTGGTTCGGGCCGATAATTTTAATTAATGAAATGCGGGGTTTTCAAGTCGCAGAGTCGTAAGTTCAACTTAAACTTTGGATTAGCATTGGAATTACGAGCGGCGGAAAAATCGGCTGTAAGCAGTAGGAATTTCCTGTGACGATAAATACTGCCGACTGTGGAAAATGCAACGCCAAATTTATACGTCTGCGCTTCCTATAGATAAGGACACGGATTTATTGTTTCACGGTGCAGTGTATTGACTTTCAATATAATAATACGATTTTATCCAAAAAAAAAACATCAATTCAAATACAACCGATTTGAAATAAAATATAAAACTTCATCATTCGATGATTATGTACTTGCTTCGTGTTCTGCTTGAATTTCATTGGCTTTTGATTGTAATACCTTCGTTTATATTGAAAAAGGAAAAATGCATCACGATAAAGAAGTCTGTAAATAGTGCGAAATACAAACAAAAGATGCAAAGCGCAAAGATGACCACGAGTTCCCCCGTTCCGCTGAACAGATGCATCGCGAAACCTAACTTGTCGGAACTTGTTTTGTCATTGAATCTTTTTTCTGTGAAGGGAGGAAGATGTAACATGAAAAGGGTATCACGAGAAACGTCTGTAAATAGCGCTTAATATAAACAAAAAATTCGCGCAAAGATGACCTAGAGTTCCCACGTTTCGATGAACAGGCGCATCGGGAAACCTAACTCATAGTGATACATTTTTTCCTCGTCAATAAGCGGAATTGTTTGATTCCCAAACTTTATAGAAACTCGCCGCAATTCAATCAATAGGTGGTTGATGGCGAACGTTTTTGAGGATAAGTTTCTACTTTTCCTCTTTTTCAAGCTTTTTTTCTTGATTCATTTTAATGTCTAGCCTATTTCTTCCGATTTCTTTTCTCAATTGAAATTGTTTATTGTTTAACAAACTGAAAAGGAATTTCTCATCTCGTCGAGTTGGTTTCTATTTCTTATTTTGCTTTCTTCGTAATTAAAGCACTCGTCGAAATTTGTAAAGTGTTTTGAGGTTGAAGGATCTTCAACTCGATCGCCTTTTGTTTTTCATATGTTGCCGTTATTTCGATCACAAAAGAAAAAGTTGAAAATTTATCTACTTTTTGTTATCCTTCTCGTTTGTGTTTTGTTTTTTTCTTTTTTCACATAACTTTCTATTTTCCGGAATATTAACTAAATCGATCGTCTTTTGTTTTTGTTTTCCATTAATTTCTATTTTTCTGGTGTGGTTGGCGATAGATTGTTGCGAGAGTAGATCGCCTTTTGTTTTCCATCGTCTAGTATTTTTCAGATTATTGTTTTTGTTTTTCTTAGGTTTTCTTCTGCTTCCATTTTCTCGATTATGGGCAGAATTATTTCTTAATAAATTAGACCGTCTTTTGTCTTCCATCCAGTTTTGTCCTTAAAAAATATACATTTTTCCATTTTGACGACAGCAATTTGTTACTGATTTGTCCTTGAAAGTCCATCATCGTCTTTTGTTTTTCATATGTTGCCGTTGTTTCGGTCATAAAAGAAAAAGTTGAAAATCTAGCTACTTTTGTTATCCTTCTCTTTTGTATTTTTCTGTCTTATTTCTCATCACTTTCTATTTTCCGGAATATTAACGAAATCGATCGTCTTTTGTTTTTGTTTTCCATTAATCTCTATTTTTCTGGTGCCGTTGGCGACAGATTGTTGCGAAAGTAGATCGCCTTTTGTTTTCCATCGCCTACTACTTCTACAGATTATAGGAACAACTGTTTTTCCTTGGTTTTCTTCGGCTTCTATTTTCTCGATTATGGGCCGAAAAATTTCTTAATAAATTAGACCGTCTTTTGTCTTCCGTCCAGTTCTGTCTTTCTAATTAAAAAATATACATTTTTCCTTTTCGACGACGGCAATTTATTACTGATTTGTCCTTGAGGATCCATTATCTTTTATTTTTCTTCGGATGCTACGTCCCCAATTATAAAACAAAAGAAATGTGGTGAAAATCGACCAACTTTTGTTTTGTTTTCCTTTTGTTTTCGTCGATTTCTATTCTCCCAATTAATAACTGAATCATTTGCAATGAAACTCGACCGTTTTTTGTTTTTCATTCATTTCTACTCTTGGTTTGAAGGCTTCCGCGGCCGTTGTCCATCACAATCTTGATTTCCGGGTTGGGAACCGCGTCAATTCTTCGTCTTGCCGACGTTTCGTCCATCTCGCCGTGGACTTCTTCAGGGCTTCGTTGGAGGCTGTAGCTGCTGATGTAGTCGGTGCTGCTGCTGCTGTGAAGACTCTTAGTTTTCACAGCAGCAGCAGCGACTACATCAGCAGCAACAGCCTCCAACGAAGCCCTGAAGAAGTCCACGGCGAGATGGACGAAACGTCGGAAAGACGAAGAATTGACGCGGTTCCCAACCCGGAAACCAAGATTGTCATTTCTATTCTTCTGATTAAAAAAAAATAAAAATAAAATTAACGATGGCGATTCATTACCACCTTATCCTTGGAAGTTGATCATCACTACCCTTTGGAGAAGAGATCCATTAATTCTGGAGACGAACAGCAGGTGGCAATAAGTGATATTTAATACTGGACGGCATCTATTATTAGAAAACAAAAAAATATTGGAAAAAAAATTAGAAAGACCGTAATAGTATAGCAAGCGGGATACTGTGACGCTTTGACGTTGGAAAAAGGTTGCGTCCAACCGAAGTAACCAAAGTTCAAGGTCAAGGGGTTGCTAAAGAAGTAACATTTTAGTTCTTGTATCTGAAGAAGCGTCGACAGTCGAGCAATTTTACCAGAAGTGGCCGTTGGTGTTAAGCAGGGATGTATGTGTTGTTCAAGGTCGTCTCCTTTAGTTTTGCATCTGAAGAAGTATCAATGATGACATATATCTTACTAGAGGGTGGTTGTTGTCGGAATTCTGTAGCTCCTGCGCGTATGTATGAAGAAGTAGGTCGTCGTCAAAAACGTCATGTTACCAGGAGGTTGTTGTTTGCTCTTCTGTTACGTCTTCAGATACAAGAACAAAAGAGTTATTTTAAACTCTGCTGACCTTGAACAATGGTCACTTCGAATGGACACATGCCATCTACAATTTTCTTCCAGGTCATAGTGTCACAGTATCCCGCCTCGTTGGTACATACCTGGGCCAACACCGAATGACTCGTTTCAATCACTAGATCCCGAAAAATAATGAGGAAGCATGAAAACGTAAACATTTAAACTGTAACAACCCTTATAGTCCGAATTTACAACATAGGTGGAGGTTGTTGGATATTTACATTACGCAATGTCCAACTGAGTGGTGAGTGGCATGGGAGGAGAAAGTATAGAACTTGTAGGTATCAGAGTGCCAACGTTTATAGCTTAATTTATTACGCTTTATAAGTTGATTGCTGGTTTTAATGTTTTTGGCGAGTGGCCAACCAAAATGTACAAACTATTAGATTTCGAAAAAAAAAAAGAATTATGAAACGGGAAATAACTCAAACGTTTAGTTCATTAAGTGCGTAAGAATTTGAACTAACCATGTCGCTATGGAGATGCGCTCCACGTGGTTCAACCTCCTGGAAGAACCATGCTCGATGAGTTCAATTGATCCAGAAAATTCGATGGCCTCGCCTGATGTCTTACTCATAAATCAGCGGCAGGTCAGATTCCCGAACCCTGTCGTTCTGGAGATGCGCTCCACTTGGTTCCGTCCCCTAGAAAACCACGTACGATGAGTTCAGTAGATCCGGAGAATTCGATGGCTTCGCCTAACGTCTTATCCGTAAACCAACGGCAGCTCAGATTCGTGTCTCAAAACGGTCCCTGTAAACGAGAGTTGCCAGCCTAATTTTTAACCGATCCGACCTTGAAATCGCCGAAAATATAGGAACGACAAGAAAAAGCCCTTCAAACAACACAATTACTTGCAAATTCTAATTTACGACGAATGCTAAACTCGATTTGTCTCAAAAGCACGTCTGCGCCGTGTTGAATCTAGGGGTTAATGACACATCTTTTACGTTGTTGCTTAAGCTTCGCATGAAGCGTAAGCCCACCCTCGCTTGGTATTTCTTGACCAGGCTGTTAGGTGCTTTATTTACAATTTTTTCTTGATTAACGAAATTTTCCAAAACTTTCCGCTAAGTCCCTCGAATTCAAATTTGTCGCCCAGAAAACAAGAACGCACCGAAACAAGTGAATTCGCGCAGAAAGTAAAATGATAAACGTTTCTCTTTTGTTTTGAAAAGCTTCGTTCACTTCTTGTGTTTGTGTCTCAATCACTTTTGGCCTTCGATGCGCAATTTGATTTCGTGATTTACGCCTAAAATAGTAACAAGTGAACGATGAATGTCTACAGAACATGAAGAAGCTCAAGTTTTAAAAACGAAACAGCGGAATGCAAAAACATAGCTTGCTTTTGTTTTCGAGAAGTCTTTTGATGCATCGTATTTCAAGTGGAGGTCAAGTGTCTCATTTGCTTTTAGCATCAGTCTGCTTTTTTTTTTAAAAAAATTACCCACAACAACAAAAAAACAAAATGAATGAAAAATAGAAACATAAAAATTTGCGGACTCTGTGCTTTTATTTGGAAATGTTTTTGGCAAATGTCTCAAAGTGTCTCATATTTTGTAAGTGTCTCAATCACTTTTGGAATACGATCTCTATAATTTCTTTTTTTTTTCCTGTTGTCGCCTTTGATTTTTTCCCGAACTTTTCTGTTCGTCGCAATGCAAGGCAAGTTCAAAATTCTGTGCGAAACACAAAACAAATGAACGTCGATGAACAGCAAAAGATCTTGTTTCGTTCTAAAAATTGTGATTTGCAAAAATACAAGTTTTCCAAATTTCCTCTATCTCGCAACAAAAAACAAGTGAGAAACCCTGTGTGAAACACGAAACAAATGAACATCGGTGAACAGTAATGAAAACTTTTCGTTTAAAAATTCTATATTTCATAACAGAAAACAAGTGAAAAACTCTCTGGGAAACGAAACGAAACATATGAACATCGGTGAACAGTAGAGGAACCTTCCTTGTTCTAAAATTCTCCTCTGTGAAACACAAAACAAATGAACGACGATGAACAGTAAAGCAACCATCCTTGTTTTAAAACTTTTATAGATTTTTTAAATTTCTTCTTTTTTCTTCTTGTTCTTTTCGATTCTACCCGAAATTTTTCGTCTCTCGCAAAAAGAAACAAGTGGAAAACACTCTGTGAAACACGAAACAATTGAACATCGAGGAACAGTAGAGGAAACTTCTTGTTCAAAAATTCTTCATTTCAGATAAACAATTTTTTCAAATTTCTTCTTCTTGTTGACTGACTTTTCCCCGAAATTTTTCATTCCTCAGAATTGAAAACGAAAGAGATGAAGTGCGAAACAAATGAACATCTGTGAACAGAAATTATTATTAAAAATTATAATTTTTTTTTCAAGTCTACAGTTTTTTAAATTTCTTTCTCTTTTACGTGCTGCTTTCTCATGAAGAGAAATAAGTGAAATGCTCTCTGTGAAACAAGAAACAAATGAACGTCGTTGAACAAAAATAATCTTTTTTGTTCTAAGAAATATTTTTATTTTGTTTCTTTTCCAAATTTTCTTTGTTTCACAATAGAAAATAAGTAAAAAAAAACCGTCTGTGAAACAAAACGAAACAAATGAACATCAGTGAACAGTAGAGGAACCTTCCTTGTCCTAAAATTTTCCTCTGTGAAACACAAAACAAATGAACGTCGATGAACAGCAAAAGACATTGTTTTGTTCTAAAAATTGTAATTTGCAAAAATACAAATTTTCCAAATTTCCTCTTCCTCGCAACAAAAAACAAGTGAGAAACCCTGTGTGAAACACGAAACAATTGAACATCGGTGAACCTTTTCATTCAAAAATTCTTTATTTCACAACAAAAAACAAGTGAAAAACCCTTTGTGAAACGAAATGAAACATGTGAACATCAGTGAACAGTAGAGGAACCTTCCTTGTTCTAAAATCCTCCTCCTCTTCTTCAAAACAAACGAACGACGATGAAATAAAGCAACCATTCTTGTTTTAAAATTTCTATAGATTTTTGAATTTCTTCTTTTTTCTTCTTGCTCTTTTCGATTATATCTGCAATTGTTCGTCTCTCACGAAAAGAAACAAGTGGAAAATACTCTGTGAAACACGAAACAAGTGAACATCGGTGAACAGTAGAGGAAACTTCTTGTTCAAAACTTCCTCATTTCTGAGAAACAATTTTTTCAAATTTCTTCTTGTTGACTTTGACTTTTCCCCGAAATTTTTCATTCCTCTGAATTGAAAACGAAGAAAAAACTCAAAATAAAACGCGAAGCAAATGAACATCTGTGAACAGATATTATTAAATTTTTTTTTTTCTTTTCAAAACTGCAGTTTTTCAAATTTGTTTCTCTTTTACGTGCTGCCTCCGATTTCTTCCGTGAATTCGCGATTCTTTCTCGTGAAGAGAAGTAAATGAAACGCTCTCTGTGAAACAAGAAACAAATGAACGTCGATGAATAAAAATAACCTTTCTTGTTCCAAGAAATATTTTTATTTTGTTTCTTTTCCAAATTTTCTTTGTTTCACAACATAAAACAAGTGAAAACCATCTGTGAAACGAAACGAAACAAATGAACATCGGTGAACAGCAGAGGAACCTTCCTTGTTCTAAAATTCTCCTCTCTGAAACACAAAACAAATGAACGACGATGAACAGTAAAGCAACTCTTTATTCCAGAACTGCAATCTCTTGAAATTTCTTTTTCTTCTCCTTGCTGACTTTGACTTTTGGTCAGTATTCTCATTCGTCGTGATTGAAAACAAACGAAAAACCCAAGATGAAACACAAAACGAATGAACGTTGGTGAAAAGCAAAAAGTCTTTTTTGTTTTCAAATTTCTATCGATTTTTTTAAATTTCTTCTTGCTCTTTTCGATTCTGTCCGAAATTTTTCGTCTACCGCGAAGAGAAACAAGTGGAAAACACTCTGTGAAACGCGAAACAAGTGAACGTCAGTGAACGGAAGGAACTTTTTCGTTCTAAAAAAATGACACATCTTTCACGTTGTTGCTTAAGCTTCGCATGAAGCGTAAGCTCACCCTCGCTTGGTATTCCTTGACTAGGCTGTTTACAGGGACATGGGAAATGCAAGCGATTTTTCGTTTCGTGGTTATATACAGGGTGAACCAATTTGAATTTGCATAATATTCATTAAGAAAAAATTAAACATTTGTAGAAGATAAATGATTGAAGGCTGGATTGCCTTATTCGAAATGCGTAAGCAAAGCGAAGCACTCGCAACACTCACACACACATACTTTGTAACCTGCAAGCGTCGTCCTCAATATAATCGTACAGAAAACCGTGCCAGGTTCGACTCGATTTAATTACGCCAACTTGCCGCAGATTTCTATCAAATCCGGCGCCTCTCCCATTCACCGAAGATGTTTGCGATATGGAAGAGTGAAACGATTAAATCGGCGCCCCTTTGATGCCGATTAATTTAATGGCTTCTCAGCGTTGGCGCGTCTCAAATTCAAATTGATTTCGCTCCCATCGCCCATCGAGGAAAAGTGCGTTTTCACGTGGATCCCGCGGGGGGGTGGCTGGAAGGCGGTTTTCGTGCCTACCGAACGGGATTAATTGGCTTCGAAGGGTGGAAGGACATTTAAGTAATAATGATCGGGGAGAGAGGAACCGTCGGGAAATAGTGTGTGCAATTTCTTCGCGAACGGCGCATGTGTCGCCCACCGGCAGCCGAATTCGACGGCCGCATCTCAGTATCCATCGAGTTCCGGCCCGGAATTAACCGTACCCGTTCCGGATCGGAGGAGACTTCGCGATGCCCGAATGTGAATGCGGATTCGAGGCGTAAGCGCGCGTGAACTTCTCGATTGTAAATTTCGTGAAGGAAAGAGTTCAGTGCAAACAGTGGCGTGTATTTGGTCACTTGCCTCATTTGTGAATGAATCATCGGAGGGACGTATGCGTACCAGGTAAGGAACCGAAAAATAAAAATGAAATCAAATTTTTCCCTGCGACCACCACGGGTGTTAAATACCGCCGCCCGCTTCACCCTTCTTGCCCCATTTAACAATTCACAGGCATCGTTAGGTTTAAGTTTCCTCAAACGACCAATCAAACTAAACGATCGTTGACTCGTTTGATTTTTATTCAATTTTTCTGCACGGTTGAAGTAGACGTTGAAAATCAATCGCCCTGCAAAAGAATCAATCACTAAAACAGGGGTTCTCAACCGGTGCGGTGGTCATACCCATATCATAACATATACGAAGTACCGCCCTGTATATTCCTAATATATCTACTCGCATTTTATTATATCGCGGATATACTTTACGGATATACTCACGGGTGTTAAATACCGCCGCCCGCTTCACCCTTCTTGCCCCATTTAACAATTCACAGGCATCGTAAAGTTTGCGTTTCCTCAAACGACCAATCAAACTAAACAATCGTTGACTCGTTGAGATTTTTATTAAATTTTTCTGCACGGTTGAAGTAGACGTTGCTAATCAATCGCCCTGCAAAAGAATCAATCACTAAAACAGGGGTTCTCAACCGGTGCAGTGGTCATACCCATAATCATAACATACACAAAGTACCGCCCTGTATATACCTAAAATATCTACTCGCATTTTATTATATACTCTCCGAATACACGTTCGTTAAATAACTACTTGATGGTTATATCTGTTAAATTCCTGGGTTTCATTATCACTCGACGCGCTACCTACTTAATAGAATGAGAGGGTGTGTATTCAATCCCTTTCGAGTTGTGTTCGCTATTGCTCCCGACGGGAGGGTCTACATCCAATCATCATCTTCTATTCGTCACTGTTTGGGGGTGTACGTCTAGCCCTCATATGTAATAATTCACTTCCCATTCATGTACACCCTTGTACTTTCCGTTTTCTAATATGTGTTACACAAAACAATGTAATACATATCATATATACAGCCTGTCTTATGTTATATATACATACAATCTGTTATACGTTACATATACAGGATAATAAAGTTGAATTGCTTGCGGTTGTGGTCAATTTAAAAGGAGTTTCTTTACCACTCCGAATTGATCGCATCCCCAAGATATCAACAATTGTATACAATCTAATACAAGTTGTGTATACAGTCTAATATGTGCTGTATGTAACTACAGTGTAATATATGATGTATATATACAGTCTGATGTATATTATAGCGAATGTTTAATTGAAAATGTCATCAAGTTGTCGTCAATAAAACAATTGAATCTTTCATTGAAGATATATTTGTTTCTTCTTTTTTATTTCATATTTTTCTTGCTGTTGTTTTTTAAAATTTCGCACGACGTTGCCATATCGATGATTGTGATGTCTATTGTTTTTCCCCTAGTATTAATAAATTACAAATTTTATTTTATTTGAAATTGTCGATCGCCTTTTATTTCAGCTGTCCTTTGAGATGAATGTCTTGTGTTTAAATAAATTGTTTCTTTTTTTTGTTTTTTTTTTCTTTAGAGCACCGTTGCCAGATTGGGTTTTTATTTCTTCTGAAACGGGAGATTTTATGAGTTGGGAAAAATTTTGGGATTTTTTTCTTTTCACTTTTTGTTTCTTCATCATTCATTAATATTACAAATTTTGTTTTACTTGAAATTGAAGTTTAATATCCTTTGTTGTTGTTGTTTTTTCTTTAAAGCACCGTTGCCAGATTGTTTTTTTTTTTCTTCTCGAGATTTAATGAGTTGGGGAAAGATTGGGGGAATTTTTCTTTTCATTTTCTCAATTTCAATCACAACGCTATTTTTTTTTGTTAAACCTCAATTTAAGCAGAAATGGACCCATGCATTTAAATTTTTTATTAATAGTTTGAACCGCGACATCCTGCGATCACTTTTTGACACAACTTTGTACAGGAAGTGACAAATTGCAGCTGGTTTACTACATATATAAGGCGGCCAATGGTGCTCTCAAAGCATATTGGAAGAATTTTGTTGCAAATCGGTTTTGTTTGCAGTGAATCCCTCGAGCATCCTCTGTACAGCTGCTTCGGCCCTACTTGAGACCTCGTCAGCAGAAGCGTAGCTCGAGACTTCCATTGCAAACCAAACCGCCTGTCCAAGGTTATTCGCTTCTGTTGACGAGGCCCCCAAAAGGGCAGAAACAGCTGTACAGAGGATGCTTGAGGGATTCACTGCAATCAAAACCAATTTGCAACAAAATTTTTTACTTGAAAATAGTTGGTTTTAGGGCTAGAGTTAAAGAGATCAAAAAATCAGGCTTTCTAAGGAATATTTTTAAATGACGAATCCCCTTTCTAAGAAATTGATAAAACATAGTTACAAAATAAAATTACTATTAGTGACGAATATATTTTTGTTTAACAATCAGACTTCGGACATTCCGGAGCGTTGCCATGGTTACGCAATGAACGGCCATTTTCTTATTGGTCCTCGCATTGCGTAACCATCGCTCCGAAATGTCCGAGTCTGTTAACAATATTGGAAATTTGTTTTCAATTAGGGTAACGCAAACGTCTGACAACACAATTGTCCTTGCTTTCCACGATTTTCGTTATTTTTAGTTAATTTACTTTAACAAAATAAATTCAAATAATTCCTTTTTTTGATATGGTACGCACCTGGCGCTCAGGCACTCAGTCACTTTACACAAGTCAAAACATGGTTGGTCCTCTATTTTTTATGGCAACACTGTGACACCCTTTTCGGAAAGAAACCCGTGAAGATGCTGAACGAGAAAGCCTAGGGCTATTACAAGAGCACGTTCGGAAAGAAAGACTTGAACTTCCTGGACTATGACCTATCGGAATACCCTGGAGCAAACAAGAACTTTGATAAGGGGAACGAGTACTGTACTTGCATGATAGCCCAAAGGGATAATTTGGCACCCTCTCGGAGCTGAGTGGGAAATGATGACTTCCCAAATCGATTGAGGTGTAATGGATGACACTTGTTTATAAAATAAGGCAAAATAATCTTGAAAATGACGTTTCGCGTTAAACTAACAGTCATACCCTACATATAAGTAGGATAGAAACAGTTCGACAGTTGTCATGAGAATGAAGCAAGCACAAAATTTCTTAAAATAGATGAGTGAGACGCAGAATATAATAAAAATTGATTACACACCCAAGATCCACACCCAAGAGGTTTACACGCAACCCTGCTTATAGAGAATTCAAATTCAATTGAACACTTGTTGTATTCGGTTTAAATGACGCTAGGGACACATGATACACTTACTTTAGAGTCTTGATAACTGGTAACTTCGACGTACCCTTGTATGCATGCAGCTTCGCAGCCTAAACCACACACCAAAGTCAAATTCTGCGTCAAAAATTGCAAGCAACTCTTCAAGCGCAGACGATCTGAGATCGTTCAAGGATACTCAATGCGGCTTCACATTCGACCCTCTCAATTTCTTACTATCTCGTACGATTGCGATTTGTTACACAAATTTTCATCGGGTAAGAGTTCGCTTTAATTGCATGATTCAAGTTTGGTAGCACCCCGTATGTCAACTTTCATCGATAAACTTCAGAGGGGTTTAAGAACTGTTTCGATCAGATTACGGAGATACTGGATGAATTGCGTTTAATTAGGTGCAGTGATTACTTTGACAAGTACGAGTAATTTCATCTTTGCAAGACTCCGCGTAAAAAAAATTACAACCAAGTCTCAACACTTAATTGTTTCACCTTGTATACAGGATTCATTCGGGGATACGATCCTGCAGGTACAGTTTATGGTTCTTGTTCTTTTGTTTTCATTTTCGGCTTAAAATGAACTTTGGAAACGACTACGTTGTACAGTTCTTTTTTTTTAATATTATTATCGTTGCCTGCAATTAAATTGTTACGATATATTTTAAATATGGTACGTGGTCAGGTCAATTATTTATTAAGATAAAAGTAAAAGACTTTCTTCTGGCAAAAAGAACACTTGAATGTCTTACAAATGAAATCGACAAGTATTTATAGGTTTGAGTTCGGATGAGTGAGTAATGATGATGTGCATCATCATCAGCGCCCTTCGATGCAACTTTATTGCAAGGTTGATCTCAACACCATGATGGCGATGCCGTCTTTGAAGGTATAAGCCGCTTCATAACATTTGGTTACGACTATGTCAAGTGATCTAATTCAAAATCATACTCACAAACCATGGATTTAAGAAACCTTAGGTAGATTCAGAAATTACAAGTTCGTAATATTTAATTTTTTGCTTTACCTAAGACATGATTTCTAGTCACCAAGTCTTCTAAAGATTACTTTAAATTGGATTATTTGATGATAAGATATGAAACTCAATTGTTTGCCTCACGTAAGATCTGCTCATTCAGTAGTAGGCGACGAATGAGGGTGACATTTTTGTTGTTTGTTGGTATCACAATGAAATATGGACGTTCGATGAAACGATTATGTTTATTTTTAATTTCATGGTAATGATTTTAGTACACTGACGAGCTCGACTGTAATGCAACAATTTGGCAACATAGATCAGTGGTTTGGAATTGTCATAATTTTGTTCATGTCAGTTTCTGGCGTCTATCATCTAAACTAACGTCACGGACAATTGCACGACAACGTTCAGAAGCTATACGAGGGATGAAAATGTTTTGAATTTCGTTGTTACGGGTGAAGTCACTTTACCTCTCTTAGAAACGCCGGACAGAATTGGCATAATATTGTTCATGTCAGATTCTGGCATCTATCAAAATTCATTCGACCAACTTAACGAAACGAGAACACGGCTTGCTGTGACGTGGAAACCGAGTGAACGGAATATATATAAAATTGCAGGTCTTCCTGACGTAACTTCGTTTAAGTGACAAGTGATATGCGTCCGTGTTAATGCTACTTCATTTCATCAAGTCTTCACATCACTGCATACCATAATTGACAGTTGTCGGCGAATTGCATCTAGGCATTTAATCCAGACCTTCAGGTAACAAATGTTTTCAGTTGTAACGTCACAGCAAGATCGCATTCATAAACTAAACCACCTTAGAGTGCACCTCGGGAGTTTAAGTTCATCTTTCTCACTCATGATGTTTAACTTAGTTTGCAATTCGCACATCTCGTCCAAAACGTCTCGTGTTTACCTCATCTCCATAGCAACGGGCGCATATTTCATTCAGTTGCTGTGTGGACACTATGCTTGATTTACATTTTTATGACTTTCATGATATACATGCATGCCTGCATCGCTTGAGTGGACTTGAGAGAAAACAAACGTCATAGATAATTGCACGACATCCATCGTTCGAAAGCCATGCGAAGGATGGAAATGTTCGTTGTTACGGGCGATGCCATTTCACCCCTCTTAGAGACGCCGGACAGAATTGTCATAATATTGTTCACGTCAGATTCTGGCATTTATCAAAATTCACTCGAGCAACTTAACGAAACGAGAACACGGCCTGCTATGACGTGGAAACTGAGTGAACGGAATATATATAGAATTGCAGGTCTTCCTTACGTAACTTCATTTAAGTGACGTCCGTGTTAACGCTACTTCATTTCATCAAATCTTCACATCAGTGCATACCCTAATTGATAGTTGTCGGCGAATTGCATGTAGGCATTTAATCCAGACCTTCAGATAGCAAATGTTTTCAGCTGTAACGTCATAGCAGGGTTGCGTTCATAAACTAAACCACCTTCGGGTGCACCTCGGGAGTGTAAGTGCATCTTTCTCACTCATGATGTTTAACACATCTCGTCCATTTATGTATTTACCTCATCTCCATAGCAACGGGCGCATATTTTATTCAGTTCCTGTGGACACTATGCTTGATTTACATTTTTATGACTTTTATGATATACATGCACACCTGCGTCGCTTGAGTGGACTTGAGAGGAAACAAACGTCGTGGACAATTGCACGACATCCATCCTTCGGAAGCTATGCGAAGTCTGGAAATATTTTGAATTTCGCTGTTACGGGTGATATCATTTTACCCCTCTTAGAGACGTCGGACAGATTATTTAAATAACAACGCCAAACGTAGATGATTTTTTAACGTGATGACGTAGGTATGTCATTTCGATTCCCTAGTACTAATCAATCGACGTTTTCTAAAATAATTTAATCCGGCTTCCTCATCGCTCACACGAAAACAAACCTTTTAATCACCGTTACCCTCTAGGAGCGCGCAAATAAAACGATCGCTAATACTTACGTATTACCTCCGCGAAAGAAAAAGCAAAATCCCGACCGAGGAAAGCTGCTGCGACCGTGATAAATAGCATCGATTCTCTTTAGACTCGAACGAGCTCCGCCGTTTCCGAGCAAAACCCTAACGCGACGCAACCGAAAGAAAAACAAATACTTTAAGGTAAACTCCTCGACTCAACCGCGCGCCGGCTAATCGTTTCCCCCCGTCACTTATTCATTTAGGCCACCGACAATTATGTATTCGTCGCGCGTTTCGGACACCGGCGGATAATTTGTATCGGGCATGTATAGAGAGAACGAGAAAAAAAAAAGAGCAGGCACGATTTAACAAATAGGGACCGGCTCCATCGTTCAGAGAAATATAGAACGGACGTGAGGCAGAATTTAAATTGTTGCTCTAACCAGGTAATGAGAAACGGGGGGGATGTTGCGGTTACTACGAGGTACATGCGCCACATATTTCTGTGTTATCTTTTGTGCGATGTCCCATTTTGTCTTACGGAATTAAAAGTTACAACATCACGAGACGAGGTTATCACGTAGTTATGCGCGTAAACAAGCTTGAATTTAATTGCGCTTAGCTCTGCTTGTTCTCATTTATGTACGAAAATGTTTGCGGGTTACTTTTGTTTTCGTTAAAGTTACATGTCTTTATTTCTGCTTTTTAAAATGGACGAGGCGGCGTACGGATGCTTGGACTCACAACACGGTATTAAGTTTGACACCAAATTTGGTCGCTTGGACGCTACAGTCATCGCAGATTACAGCAGGAATGGCTGTGGACATCATTATATTGATTGAAAATTCATCAATGGTGGCAGCGGTGCTACCTATTAATGGCGGCAGCGGTTGGATGGTCATAAAATCTGCCACCATTTATAGATAACAATGGCAACAACCAGTGATGACTATCTTTACCTGAAATTTAAACCTCCCCTATCAAATAAAATGAGTTATTGTCCCTGATTTACTTACACCCTCTTAATTACGAAAAAATTTACGCTTTCTTTTTTTTTTTAATCAAAACGCAAATCACCTGCATTGCGCTGCATTATCAAACGCCGGATGCGTTTCATAATCGGTTGTGGTGAGCTGCATTCTGCCCTGAAATTAACGGCGATAAATCGCGCTGCCCACACACACGCGCCATCATCGAAACACAATCGATTTAGAAAGAGAAAGAAGTAGAGTTAAACACCGTCAGACGATTTGAAGCGTGCAAAAAATAAAAATGAAGGGCGCGCGTGTTTTGCTTCGCCGAAGTATTCGGCGGGCCTTCCTTTGACCGCATATTTTAACGAACCCCCCCCCCCCCCGTTTTAGTTTCGCCCGCGTCACTTTCGCGCTCGCAGAATTCCTGCCGAGTCAATAAATGCCATCGGGAGACGTGTGCGCCCGCGATGAAATGCGAAGAACTTCGCTCTGACATCTACTTTGAAGATTGGGGTGGAGTAGGTAGAGTAAACGCGTGAGATGAATAGGAAATGCTCAACTCTTTCATAAAAGCGTGTCGCCAAAACAAAACATGTTGTTGTACCCTGAGGGGTAGGCCACCTGCATGCCAGATTGGAATGACTCGCTCGGGGTGAAGGAGTTTTGACTGGCAAAGCCTTCGATGAGCGGGAAACTTAAACAGTTTGCTCAGAAAGCGCTTGATACAGAGAAAAAAAGAACTGTGGCAGGTATCTATTGAGGTACAGGGGCTGTGCTAACTATATCTAATGCACGACGATCCAATTTAACATCATGTTGGGGTCGTTGTTCACATCATCTCCACTAGGGTGATAATAGAAAATAAATAAACTCCTACGTGTGGTGGAATTGCCACTAGACGACTATCAATCCCACCGGATTGCCACCATATATTACACCGGACGACAGAAGGTTTGTTTCCAATTCAACTTCCCTTTCAGCTGGAACTACCAGAACTTGCTGTTTCATCTAATCATCAACGTCCGTCGTTCGTTGACGTAATTTCAGGAAAAATCCCCGAATATTTTGGCGGAGAATTCAGGGGTTTTCATAATCGTTCTAAAATTCGCCATCACTGGTTATTCTGTACCATTTGTGTCATCCGCAGGATGAATATTAGTTTCTCTTATATTGGCAGTGATCATAACGAGCCCATCGTGCACCGTAACTGACTCTGATTTACTTAACTTCTAATTATCAAACTTAAACAAAATTAAATTCAATTTAATTGGAATGTGTTGTTAGAAATTTCAGGTTTAAGAGTCAGTGGACCGAAGAAACCATAAAAAAATCCACAAGGGACATTAATTTTTCTTTTCAAGAGAACATCCCACCGCTGCCTCCATTTATAAGCGAGTAGAGGATCGGCGGTCGTGGTGGGCAAGCCTCGCATCACGGCCACGCCATGTCTGTTTATAAATGGTGGCAGCGATGGGAGGTTCGGTTATGGTAGGCATGCTTGGTATCACGGCCACGCCATATCCGTCTGTAATTGGTGGCAGCGATGGGAGGTTCGTTATGAGAAATCTCTATGTCTAACAACAGATTTAAATTTCCTTTTTAATAATAAAATCCTAATATATCAACGTCTACATAAGAAGAACTATTCCTAAGACTATTGTATAAAGTAATCGTGGATGGTTGAGAGTAAAACGTTTGGATTTAATTCGTAATTAATTGTGTGTTCTTTGGTGGTTGCAAAGAACAAACAAACAAACACTTGATGAAACGCTTGGTTTAAGAACAAAAGCTCGAAATTAATTGCAGAATTGTACTAACGAAACTAATTTTAGTTTTGTGCACGTAATTGTTTACACTAACAGTTCGCAATCACTTAACACGAAATTTACACTCTTGCATCGTAAAAGAAAACAATTTGAAAAACAAACAAGGACTATAGTTTAATAAAAACGTTTTAGGGCCATTGTCGCCGCCGGCGGCGAAATAACGCCGCCATCAATTTCAGCAAATTTGACGCGCGTTCCGTTTAATATGAAAATATTCTTTGCCTCGCTCGCAATTACCGGGCCGTAAAACGGCCCCGGAACGGACGCGTTTCATTAATAATAATTAATTTTTATGCGCCGTTAATGAAGATGAACGCATCGGAGGTCCTGCACCGCCACCGCGCCGCGCGCGCGAAAAAAAGAATCATTAACCTCTGACCGTGACCCGATCGTTCCGTTTCATTGTGCGCGCAAAAATGAAAAGAGTCGGGCTATTTTTATTTATCAAAACCGGAGCCCGGTTTTACTCCCGCAATAAAAGCCGGCCTTTGTTGCGCGTTCGCAACACATTAAGTCCCGGAAAAATATATTTCGGTGATGTAAGTTGCGTTCGGGGATGAGCTTTTTTGTCCGGAAACAATTCGTTAACTCGCGGTGTCTGCGTTTATTTTAGATTGCCTTATAACAGATTTCGGCTATTTCACGTTTAGCTTCCTCATACTTATATCTATAGAGACAAAATATGATGTTGTAATATTAGATTCTTATTTTATAAAAAGATTCTAAATCTAAACAAGCATCCCACCGCTGCCTCCATTTATAAAAAGATAGGGGCAGCCGTGAGGCGACCCTACATACCGTTACCGGTGACTATCCGCTTATAAATGGTGGCAGCGGTTGGATGTCCTTTTTAAAAAAATTAATATCCTTCGAAGATTTTTCCTCATAGATTTTGTTTCTGTGTAAATTTCAAAACTTAACAAAAAAAATAATACAAAGAAAGCTGTTATAGTACGAGAGCGGTTGGAGAGAATGAGAGAGGTAGAGAGAAAGACAGAAAACTAATAAGCTTCCATTTTCACCATTAGCTTCATCTTGCACAAACCGCCAGTTTTCCCAAACTCGACAAAAACTTTCTTTATTTAAAAAAAAAATTTTTTTTGAGATGTTAGCTTCGCAGAGCCAAAAACTATAGAGACTTGTTTTTATTTACTTCAATGAAAAATCTCTTACAGATTTCCTGTAACTTTATATCACGATGACTGCCAGAGAGATAAACTGTGATCTTCGAAGTTAACTTCGTTCTGCTCAGGTCTATAGAGTATCAGCTTTGCCGTGCCCAAGTCTATATAGCCAGCTAATTTGTTCCCTAAATAATTTCATGTAATCTAGAGTAAGTTGTGTCTTCATCGTTAGCTTCGCGTTGCTTAGATCTATAGAGATAGTGTATCGTGGGCTTTTCAGTAAAATAGGTCTGAGGTAGTGAGTTGTACTCTTCTCTGTCAGCTTCGCCGTGTCCAAGTTTATGGAGCAAAGTAAATTTGTTCCCTAAATGATGCTGCCTCATAAGCTATCGCGCACAAGATGGCCAATGCGGACAATTAGCATACCGAGATCTACAGAGATAGTAGCTTTTCAATAATTTCAATTAAAAATCCACGTATTCGCTCGAGCTAAAGTAAGTTGTGGACTATAGAGTACCGCGATCTATAGAGTGACCCACCTGAACATAGGCCAAGTATATAGAGCGACGTAAATTAGTTCCCTAAATGATTTCAGGTCATCAAAAGAATTTCTCCTCGAGCACGGCTGGAGTGAATTGACCTTTTATTGTTAGCTTCGCCCCGTGCTCTAGAACTATAGAAATGGTATATCGTGCGTGAGCTTTTCAATGAAATACAATCTGAGGCAAGGACTTGTGACCTGTGCCCTCTGTATAGAGCTCTAAATAATTTCGCGTCTTCAAAAGATTTTTTTTCTCAAGATTTCAGTAAAATAGGTCTGAAATAGAGAGATCTCTGTCAACTTCGCCGTGCCCAAGTCTAAAGAGCGCGGTAAATTTGTTTCCCCAATGGTTTCACGTCATCGAGATTGGATGGAGTTACAGTAAATTGTGCCTTCATCGTTAGCTTCGCAGTGCTCGGAGCTATAGAGATAGCTTTTCAGTAAGTTCAATTAAAAAAATGCATTTCCGCGAGTTAAAGTAAGTTGTGGTCTCGATCTATAGAGTGAAGCTATTCATTGAGTTTCTCCATCGGAGTAAGTTTGCGTCTTCACTGATACCTTCGCCAAGCCCAGATCTCTAAAGCTTAGATTTTCAAACTTCTTCAAACAAAAAGTCATTTTTCGTTAGCTTCGCTATGCTCAGATCTATAGAGGCACTACATCGCGACTTGAACTGATCTGCTTCGAAGAAAAATGCCCATATTACCGCGAAAACAATTAAAGTAAGTTCTGATCTCCGAGCCTTACCATCGGAGTGAACTGTAACTTCACTGGTCCAAGTTCTGTAGAGTGAAGCTAAATCTTGAAATTTTTAATTTCATGTACGTGAATGTTATGTCTAAAACATGTCTCGAAAGGAGTTGAGATAGTAACCTGCCTGTTCATTGTTAGCTTGGCCTACCTAGATCTATAGAGACACCAAGTGGTGAGCTCATTTACATCAATGAGAAACCCATGTATTCCACGTACATTTTTTGAATATTTTTACATATCTTTAGAGTGCCTTGCTGTGTCTGGATGTATAGAGCGAAGTTCTGCCCTAAGGCAGTTTTCATCGATAACTGTAGAACGACCTGAGCTTGGGCTGTGGTAGTAGGTTATCTTCGCCATGTACACGCCTATAGAGCGAGGTTTTCCCTAAGCTTTCCCAACTTTTTTTTATTTACTTCGCCAGAAATTCCTCTATAACCCCATAAAATAATTTCATATTGAAAAAAATACGTGTCTTGAGATGATTGAAGTAGGTACAGACTTCCTTTTGTTATGAAATTCTTGTACATAATTTTTTTATTGAAGTGAATAAGTTTAAAAACTCAGACAATATTATTGGCTCTATAGAAAGGCGAAGCTAATAGTGAAGACAGTAACTCATTTCTTCACCTAATTAAGCTATTCACCGCAACTTATAGAAGGAAGTGAGGAAGTAAAGACGTTCAAGAGACTCAGACTCTATAGAACGGCGAAGCTAATGGTGAACACCGCAACTTACTTTCTTTAGTGAGTTGCAGTCAATAGCTTAAGTCAGTGAAGAAGGTGAGTTGCTGTCTTCACCATTAGCTTCACCGTTCTGTAGAGTCAAGCAATTCTCTGAGTTTCTTGAACTTCTTGAGAAAAGCTCGGCTCTATAGAAGGGCGAAGCTAATGGTGAAGACAACAACACACTTTCTTCTTCGCCTACAACTCACTTCCTTAAGTCATTTAACTCACTTAAGTGAGTTGTAGTCTTCATCTTTAGCTTCGCCGTTCTATAGAGCCTGAGTTTCTTGAACGTCTTTACTTTCAATAAGGAATTTATGTAAAAGAATTACATTTCAAAAGAAAATCTACGCCGCGAGTTCAGAGGGAGATTATAAGCTGTGATTTCATAGTTAGCTCTGAGGTCTGTCTAGAGAAAGATTTGTAGATCTGAGCAATACGCAAAATGTGATCATTTAAATTAGTAAAATAAATTTTTTTGCATTTTAAGTGAGTTGCTGCCTTCACCATTAGCTTCGCTGTTGTATACAGTCAAGCTATTTTCTGATTTTTCTAAACTTCTTGAGAAAACTCGGCTCTATAGAACGGCAAAGCTAATGGTGAAGACAGTAACACACTTCCTTCACTGAGTTAAGCTAATACCCGCAACTTACTTCCTTAAATCACTTAACAGATATAAGAAAGTGAGTCGCAATCTTCACCTTTAGCTTCGCCGTTCTGCAGAGTCTGAGTTTCTTGAACGTCTTTACTTCCAATAAGGAATTTATGTCCAAAGGAAAATCTAAAATGTCCAAAAATGTCCAAAAGGAAATCTACGTCGCTAGTTCGGAGGGAGATTATAAACTGTAATTCACAGTTAGCTCTGAGGTCTTTCTATAGAGAAAGATTTGTAGATCTGCATTATACCAAGCAATACGCAAAATGTGATCATTTTAAATTAATAAAACCAATTTTCTTGCATTGTAAAGAGAGATGGAACGCTTAAAAAAGAAGGAAACGTTACACGTTTATATTACTCTGCGTATTGTTTAACTGAAAACAAATACGCGTTCTCTTTCGCTGCCAATAAAATGCCTCCGGAATCTCCGCCATATTTTTTGTCTATCAAAACATGATAACGTGAACCGAATGCAATCGATTGCATTTCGCCGGCGGGCTCAAGTTCAGATATGCTTTTTAATTTTAATGAAAAATAATACAATAGAGAAAGCAACGCGAAAACATTTCATTGGCAGCGAGAGAAAACGCGTATCCACTTTCAATGAAACAAAACGCAGCGTAAGTAAAACGCTCGTGTCACTTCTCCCTAATATGGGCTTGTAGAACAGAAAAATTCTAACTTTTATTGCTACATAAGTAATCGTAGGGCCCCTCCTTTTTAAATTTACTGCATTTCTCGCAATGAATTTCTTACAAAAAGCGAGGAAGTTAATTTTCAGGTGACGCCGGGGAATTTCGAAGACGATAAGCGAGTTTTGCGAAAAAAAAAATTAAACGTAACGATTACAAACGCAGTAGGGGAACAACTTCGCATAACTTCCCGCTTAATTCGTTTTTACAGCTCAAATAAATTACCTTCGGGAATTGAGGCCTGACGACGACAGCGACGGCGACAACGGAGAGAAGGCGAATTACAAGTGAGCGCGTCGACTTTATTGCCATTGTAAAGATTAATTAATAAGCGACGCAGCGCAAAAAAAAAGAGAAACAAAAATAAAAACTGCGCGACGTCTTTAATAAAGCCACTTAAAACTTCGCTGTCGGGAAGAAAAAATATATAATTCAGTGCGAATTCAACGACGGGCGTCGAGACGGGTGTCATCCACAGATTATATCGGATAACTGGCGGCGAAGTTTTTATTAGACGAGGGTGGTTTGGGACGGGGGATGAAATAATTGCGTGTGTGTGTGTGTTACTTTTTTATCTTGTTCCTCGTGCCCTCGCTTCTTTTGCGTCGGAAATATGATTTACTAAGAGAGGAGCAATAATTTCTAGCAGTTTAAGAAATCCAACTGCGCTCGACTTCCACATCATCAAGCGTAATGTCACGCATTTTCCGAGAGCTTCATTCAAAGCCAAAACAAACAGTTCTTTTTTTATTATTATTATTTAAAACAAACGGATAACTTTAACCCCCGAGCTTTACGGCTTCGTGAATATTTTACGCGGTTCTTTCGTTTGTCTTCCCCGACGTCCGACACGGAGAATGTTCTTATTTAAATAACAGATTTCCGCGCGGTGAGAAACGGCGAGCTTTTCCGGACGGAGCGGCGGGCGGTTTTAAAAAAATTTGCATTCGTCGCGTTCAAAAGCGAGAAACCGGACCGGGAAGTTCTCAAAGAGCGAGCTGGCTTTTTCTCGTTGAACAAATTTTAAAATGTAAATGCTGAATTAGCTCGGTGATGGAAGGAAAATTTAAAAACGCAGCCAATTATTTTGTTTGGAAAAAAAGGGGGAGAGACAAACGGAAGCAGCAAACTCGTTACGGTTTAAAAATAAATTAACTGAAGTACGGGCTCGTTCACGAGGTGATGCCGTGTCGTTTCGGGAATCAAAAAAACCTCTGGAAACATTTTTTTTTAACAAAAGTCTTCCCTCGCAGTAAATGACCTTCGCTAATCGCTAACGAGCAATCTCTTCTAATTTTTGGTGGTCGTGACAATATTACTCTTTTCGCATATTGGTCATTTGTGAATCTTTCATTACTAGCAAGTAAATAGCCCCCCCCTCCTAATTGTCAGGAAGCAACACCCACTAACTTTAAAGGTTGTACCAATATTAGCAATTTCTTTTCGTGGCACGAAATTCATACATATATGTGAAAAATATCTGATAAGCTGAGGACATAGCTTCGGTCTATAGATCCAGGAATGGAAAGCTCTGACTTACGTTAACCGAGAGAAAAATCCAGGTTAGAGCTTCACTCTGTAGATCTGAGCACGACGTGCTTACTTGCATTGAAGGAAATGAGCTTAAGCAGATCATCTTTGTAGATTTGAGCATGGCAAAGCTAACCTAAGAGCATAGCTTCACTTTACAGAGCTAGAAATGGCTAAGCCAACGGTAAAAACTGCAACTTGCCCCCTCCGACTGAAACACTCAGAATAAAGCTCCATTTTATAAATCTGAGCAAGGCATAGATTATACTTTCTCTATAACTCCGAGTACGGTGAAGCTAATGATGAAGACAAAATTTCTCTATACGACATGAAATTCAAGTACAACTTTGAAGAGCGTACGGTATGGCTTCACTCTGGAAATAGTGAAGCTCAGGTCTATAGAGCGAAGCTATCACCTGTATTTACGATCGGAATCTCTACCTACGGCTTCGCTCTGGAAATAGTGAAGCTATAGGTAGAAACTCCGATCGTAAAGTTCAATGGCTTCACTCTATAGATCTGAGCACGGCGAACTTTACTCTGAACACCACGACCTACTTTAATTGTTCTCCAGGAAATTCATCAAAGTAAATAAGTTCAAGGAAATAACGATAGTGTCTCTATAGACTTGAGCACGGCGAAGCTAATTATCCCAACAGCTTTCGAGAATAATTTTGTTTTATGGCACGAAATCAATACAAAATCACATGAAACAAGCTTTACGGCTTCGTGTCTCTATAGTTCTGATGCTAACTACAAACTCAGAGCTTAACCATCTCAACTCCTCTCGAGAATAATTTCGTTTTATGGCGCAAAATCAATGCAAGATCACTTGGAACGACCTTACGGCTTCAGACCTCTATAGTCCTGAGCATAGCGTAGCTAGCAACAAAGACTCGACTGACTATCTCAATCGTCCTTGCGAATAATTGCTTTTTATGAAGCAAAATTTATTTATATCACATGATTTAAGCTTACAGCTTCGTGTCTCTATAGACTTATGCAAGACGAGGCTAAAAATAACCGTTCTAAAGAAAATATTCTTTTATTATACAAAATCCATGCAAGATCGCTTAAGTTTCACTCTAGAGACTTGGACGTGACAAAGATAGCAGTAATAATGACAACTTACTTTCACTGAGTGAAATGCTCTATAGATCTAGACACGTGAGTTCATTATTATAGATCAAAACTTACTGTAATTGTTCTCATGAGATTTTTCGTTGATTAAATATAGACCTGAGTAAGGCCGTGAACTTACCATCTCCAATCACTTTCATGTAGCGGAACATGGAAAGCTCAACTTGGCTCTACAGATTTGGGCAACTGACGGTAAAGGCCACAACTGGGTCTCTTTAACCATCCTCGAAATTTAATTTTTTCGAGACGTGGAATCCATGTAGGAGCTGTGGGGTACACAGATTTATAAAACTCATGGCAGAGCTTCACTCTATGGGCCCGGACAGGGTAAAGTTAACTTTCCTTTCTATAGGCGTAGCTAATCCTAAATCCTATATCCAATAATTTTTGAATCATTGCCTAGGCAACACGAACAGGAGGCACTTAAGCTTATAAAAGCAGATTCCCAAACAATAAAAGCAAAAGCCCAGGCAATATGAGCAGATTCCCAAACAATAGAAGCAAAAGCCTATTCAATAAAAGCAGACACTTGCATGGTAGGATAAACGAAATATCCAACATACATCTGGCGGTATTTTGGAAGATTCTGAAAAAGTCTAAGTGAATTCTAATTTTTTATCAAAAATTCCACGTAGCACCGCCACAGATGAACCAGTTATGATGCGCTTCCCACAACAATAAAAGCAAAAGCCCAGACAACAAAAGTAGACACTTGCGTGATAGGATAAAAGAAACGTCCAACATTTGTCTGGCGGTATTTAGACAAAGTCTAAGATGAGCTCTTCTAATTTTCTAGCAAAAACTCCACAAATTATCACACGACACAGCACCGCCACAGACGAACCAGTTATGATGCGCTTCCCACCAAAGGAATATGAAAATGAAGTCAGCGCTATCCAGTAAACGTAAAGGCTATCGATCATCGATTTCTTGTCGATCTGTAATTTCAAATCTACGCTGGGGTATCCGAGGGCAATCAATGTTACCACAATGAACTCTAAAATGGCTAAAATTCTCCGGTGTTGCCATATTTCCGTGCGGAAGTTTCAAAACGTAATAACTCAGGTAATAAAATCATACACTTTGGCAGCCGCTCACGTAATAGAAGCTTCATTAGAAAGATTAATAAAATCGGCATTTGTCGGGATAAGCGACGCTCGGAAATTTAATTTATTTGCTCGTTTCATGCTTACCACAGTAAGAGTTAATAAAAGGTATTTATTCAGACCTGTATCTCTTTTATGTAGCAATTACTTCTTGCTTGCCATTTATCTTTTCCGAACAAAACGAATTTTAACCATCATAAAATCCTGAACGTCTTAATGCGTACGTGAAAGCAAACCGTAATGAAGACGAATTACGCCGCCGCCGTATACACGATAATGACTTTCCAGACCGTGCGTTTCGACAAGAGGGCGCATTGTGCGGGCGCCCTTTTTTTTTTCGCCGCCGGTCCCCCGCCCCAAAAACTTCCGCACAATACCCGCCGCCGATCACAATGGAAAAATGTAAAATTCCCGATTATTCCTGCGGCAGGGAATAACTTAATCGCATTAGCCCGCCTCCGCCCGATCGGAGGCTGATCTTTTCGCGCCGCGGGTTTCAATTCATCCACTTCTTTGTTTTTGGGAAACGCGCTGACCCTCGCACAGACTTCGCCCGAACCATATATCATAAGCTCTATCGATTGGGGGGGAAATTTTCGCTTTATATGACCGGAGGTCGTCGCAACCGCCGCCGCTGTCGTCGTCGTGAATGCCGGCTTGCGTAAGAGGGCTTTTCAGGGCGACTCCCACAGAACGGGTAATTAATTTATTGCAAGCCTCTCCCGTTCAATCTCTTCTTCTTTATTGGGGATCGTACTTGATGGTTTTCATCGGGTCTCATCCACTAATTTCATTTCGCGTCCGAATTCTAATCAGAATTATTAATATTGTGGCATGAATTGAAACTGTAACTAGAAGCTTTGTGTTAGACGTAAACAATTTAATTCGGTCTTATCAGGACTGACTCGCAGTTGCAAACCTTATTCGTATAAACAGACGTAAAGGACAATTACAGACCTTCTAGTGGTGACTACTGTTCAATCAGAAACGGAATAAAAAAAGTAATTAAATTTCAATATTACGGGTGATGCCATTTTTCCCCTCTTAGAGACGCCGCACGGATTATTTCAGTTTAGCTACTCGAAACTATGACAGAGTTGCAAAATTGTGACTTAAGGGTTAGTTGAGCCTCTCTTCTTACGATGAAATTGAAAGTGAAAGAACCCGTCAACCGTAATTAGTAAAGGGAGAAGTAGTTACGTAATAACCCGAGTGTCAGTATCCAAGGTGTAAGCGAGACGTTCGACCCAACTATTAATAATTAAAGCGACAAGTTAATAAAGTAGTAGCGACGTCGATGCGGAATTTGTCTCGCGTAAATACCACTTAAACTCTCCTTACCCGCGAAACTTATGAATTTTATTATTCCGATGAATATTCAAGCTTATTAAGCGCCTCGGATAACTCGGCAGCCTCCGTCTCTAACACGGTCCCGGCTCTTCTAGATTATTCCCCTCCCTAATTCCGCCGTTAACTCCGAGAGAAATGCCCCGCTAATTAAGTTAAAACATTCTTCTTATTCGCCGGTTTCAATATCTAACTTGTTGAATTCGTTACGGCGGCGAGGCGAAGAGTTCCCCGGAGCCGAATCGCCGGGCTCGCCTCAGAAGGAGCCCGCACTCAACGCAAATGAATCACTACGGATATGCATAAAGGAACCCGCGAATCTAAATACCTAAATCGGGTCAGACCCGATGAAAGGCAGAGAGACCCTAACCAAATCCCGATGTATATTGCAATAGCATTTTACGAGCCTCCACCACATTGTCAGGCCCTAATACTATAATTATTTACAACGAGAAGTCCCTTAATTCATCTCCAGTAAAACAAATACGCGGCGGCGCGGCGCGGTGCGGGACGGCGGAGGTAGTAACTCGAATTCGTCGTTTTTGTCGCCGTAATTTCGGAACGCGCGCGAGAAAGTTCGAACTTGCATCAAACTTCCCTATGAAATTAAATACGATTACGGTCCGGAATAGTTACTGCGCTCGGCTCCAAATTAGTTTGCGAATAATTCGATTCAGTTTTCCGCAAAACACGTACCCCGACGACATCACGTAGGTGCATAATTAACGTCATTAACGATCGAACTCTTCCGTTGCAAATATGAAACCGGGATCAAATAAGAAACAACTCAAAACTAAACTACCTAACCTATGCAAGTGAAGCAGGGAGGTAACAAATTAAAGGGGAGGAGGGAGGAGGGAGGAAGGGATTGCGCCTTACCCGTGCTAGCTAGTCGTAGCGGGGTGGGTTTCAGAGCAGCACGGAAATCGTTAGCTCTTCTTTCCACGTGATGCCAGAGCTTTACGATGTTAAATGCAGAGCGAAGATATAAACAGCATTAAAGTGCTCTTGCTTATGATTCCTATTGCTCGAACGAACCTTACTTGCCTATAATGTCTCATCATATCAAAGAAATGTCTACTAAAGATTAACACGTCGACTTCCTTATACATGTCATCTGTACAAATTATAGAATCTCAAGTACCTGCATACCATCCTTATGAAATCAACTGAAAATAAACAGCGCACAAAGCGACAGCTGTAAAACAACAAACAAGACTAATAAAGAAAACAACAAACCAAAGTTACAACCTGAAATGTGCACAGCGTTCGCTTGCTATAGATACCGGATTTGCTTGTCGAGATCAGGCTTCGAAAAGCATAAAAAAATGCTTAAAGCTGCATGGATTGATAATCTCAGGACACGGTAAATTATTTCTAGCTCAACATTCGACCAAACAATCTCAGTCTAGAGCGTTTACAATATGGCGGAACAACAAAGTCTACCCCACGCGATCGGCAAGTCCACTGCCTAATGTATAGAATTCGGACGGAGGGGGGTTACCTAATTCGAAAAGACCAATCACAAGATTTTTTGGAAAAATAGATAAGTTTGACCAGTGTCACGAGATCGCTTAACGTTTTGGGTAACCATGTTGGAACGATCTAAACTCTAAATGTCAATAACAGGACCACCATTGACGTAGGATTGCGGTACGTCCAATCGAGGCACCCAAATTAGGTTGCCCTTCTAGTAAAGGCGAGAGACTGTAACCACTCTTACTGGGTATGCAGGCGAGTGCCCCACAAGGCCGGAGAGGCATCCACTAGATAATCCAACGGATCCTCGGTCGATTCACCGTCGAAGCCCTTCCGCATCTTAGCTCTGTTCAGTCAACTCAGGTCGACACACACGGTCGTCAAACCCAAAGATCTGCTCCTGATTTACAGCCGGATTACGCAGTGGGTTGAAGCCTTCAGGGCCCCAATCTTCTTCCAGCAGGAAGCCCCTCTTCCCAAATGTCATCTCCTTCAGCGACAGGTCCTCCCAATGCACGTGTCGATTAAACAATAAATCGTGAGTGTGCCCTTTGATGACGACGTTTAAAATAATAGCCAAAACCCCCTAGCCAAAACCCCCACAAGGTCAAACCTAATCGGTACGCACTAGATAAGTTAACGGGACCACCAGGCAACTGGGCGCTCCTGATAGCCTTCCGAAGTTACTACCTAGGGCGAAGGGTTCTTGTTAGCCCACTCAGGTCTGCAGGAGCGTCAAGCCCAAAGATCCTTTTTCTGTTTCCTGATGGGTCATAGCCTCCGGCAGGAAACTCCTCTTCTCAAACTTCTCAAAAGCCATCTTGGTAAAAGCGGAGGAGGGTATTAAAATGGTAGTCCTTCGACAATGACATTTAAGATGAAAGTCAAGGCCCCCACGAGACCAAACCTAATTGGTACACACTAGATAAGTCATCTGATCCACGGTCGATGTCACCGCCGAAGCCCTTATGGATCTTAACTCCTTTCAGACGAGTCAGGTCTGCACGGTCTTCAAACCCAAAAATCTTTTCCTGATTTACAATCGCATCATGCAATAGCTTCACGATTCCAACCTTCCTCCAGCAGGAAGCCCCTCTTCCCAAATGTCATGTTCCTACAGCGAGGGATCCTCCTAGTACATGTGTCGATATTGAACAATAAATCGTGAGTATGCCCTTCGATGACGACATTTAAAGTGATAACCAAAACCCCCACGAGGTCAAACCCAATCGGTATGCACTAAATAAGTCAACGGGACCCCCAGGCAACTCCTAATAGTCTTCCGATGTCACTACTTGGGGCGAAGGATTCTTATTAGCTGACTCAGGTCTGGCGGAGTGTCAAGCCCAAAGATCCTTCTTTTATTTCCAGATGGGTCACAGCCTCCGGCAGGCAACTCCTCTTCCCACACTTCTCAAAAGTCATCTTAGTAAGAGCGGAAGAGGTTGTCCTATAACTATGTGTCTGTATTAAAAAGGTAATTCTTCGATAATGACATTTAACATGATAGCCAAGGCCCCCTCGAGGTCAAACCTAATCGATACACACGTCAACAGATTCCCAGTCGATGTCACCGCCGAGGCCCTTTCGCATCTTAGCTCCGTTCAGCCAACTCAGATCTGCATGGTCGTCAAACCCAAAGATCTTTTCTTGATCTACAACCAAATCACGCAATAGGTTGAAGCCTTCACGGTTCCAACCTTCCTCCAACAGAAAGCCCCTCTTCCCAAATGTCATGTTCCTACAGCGAGAGGTCCTCCTAGTACATGTGTCGATATTAAACAATAAACCGTGAGTGTGCTCTTCGATGACGACGTTTGAAATGATAGCCAAAACCCCCACGAGGCCAAACTTAATCGGTCAACAAGATCCCCAGATAACCGGTCTCTCCTGATGTGGCCCCCATATCACTACTCAGACTCAGGTCAGTCGGGTCGCCAAGCCCAAAGATCTTTTTTTTTACTACCAGCCGGGTCTCAGCCTCCAATATGAAACTCCTCTTCTCAAAAGTAATCCTAGTAACAGTGAGTGAGGTCTTCTGTGTCTGTATTAAAGAGGTACGACACATAAGATGATAACCAAGGCCCCCACGAGGCCAAACCTACTCGGTACGCACTAGGGAAGTCAGCGAAACCCCCAAACAACCGCTCGTTCCTGATATCTCACTGCTTAGTCTGAAGGTATCTTCTTAGCCGACTCAGGTCCGTCGGATCGTTTTCGTTTTATTTCCAACCGGGTCACAGCCTCCGATAGGTAACTCCTCTTCTTAGAAGTCATCTTAGGAGCAGCGAGAGTGTTCCTCATAAAACTGTGTGTCTGTATTAAAGAGGTTGTCCGTTGATAACGCAACTAAGAGACCCCCAGGAGGCCAAACCTAATCGGTACGCACGCATAAGACTCCCTAATATCCCTCCGATGTCACTGCTTACGCCGAAGGGGTCTTGTTACCCAACTCAGGTCTGCCGGATCGTCAGACCCAAACATCCAGCCGGCTCATAGCCTCTACGGTCCCGATAGAAAATTGCTCTTCTTAAAAGTTAACTTAGTACAACGAAAGACGTCCTCCTAGTACAAGTGTCTTCAATAACGACAGTTAAGGTGATAGCTAAGGCCCCTACGAGACCAAACCTAATCAGTGCGCACTAGATTAATCGCCCGCTCATGATAACCCCCGATATCGTCGTTCAGGCCAAAGCCCTTCCGTACAGGGCTGACTCAGCTCTGTGGCTTGTCAAGCCTAAAGCCGATCACGCAGTAGATTCCAACCTTCCTCCTACAGGAACCCCTTTTTCCAAAGATCATCTTAGAACAGCGAGAGAGGTGCTCCTAGTACGATAGCAACACTTATTATAATAGCCAATTCACCCCACAAAACCAAACCTAATCGACACCCACTTGCTAAACCAACGAGACCCCGCTCTTCCGTATGGAAGGCTTTTGCATACCTTGGCTCTGATCAATCGACTCAGATCTGTAGGGTCGTCAAGCCCAAAGACCATTTTCAGATTCTGAGCCGAAGCTTTCACGGTCCCAAACTTCCTTCAGCAAAAGCCCATCTTCCATAAGGTAATCTTAGTACTGCAAAAGAGGTCTTCCTAGTACATGTGTTGCCAACACAGAGGACGACTCTTAAGATAGTAGCCAACATAGGAAGTGGATAGGTATTTGGAGAATCGTTCAGTGCTAATGATGGATTGCTGGAGGAAACGCCAAAGCAGCTATTTCCTCTATCGCAGGCGATTTGACGAGGCCTCGGAGTTATTTTAGCAACACCAGACGCTCTATTTTTCTTGTATTTGATAAACATATCTATTACCTTCTTCACTGAGCTTAGCAGGCGTAGCTGATCAACGTTTTGTTACAACTTAGAAGTCTCCCTAATTAAAAGCAGATTTTCACAGTCTAGGATAATTTGGCAAAGTTTTGGGCAAGTTGAGATGTAGGTGTTCGCTCCACCTTCTTCATAATTCAGGAACGTCTGGATGAAACTTGAATCAACGAATTAAAGACGTGCAGATTTAATTTTGGGGTTATGACGCGATCAATTCCAAGAGGTTTATAAATAACGAGTTGAGACGAAACGGGGTCCTCCTAATTAAGAAATTGAGGGATTAGACAAGTGAAATGGAGCGCGCCGAAAAGTTAATTCTATTCGCGGAGCACCGTCGCGTAATTAAGACTAATATAGGAGCCGTTTTTATCAGCAATTAATGCGACATAATTCTTGGGAACGGTAAATTGGGTGATTAAGCTTAATTTAAAAAGGGCGTGGCCCCACCCCGCCCCCCTTTTTTGAATCTTCGAACGCTCCGCAATTTTATTGTCCGGAACGGCTCAGTGAATCACGTAATTGGTCGTTGATTTGATTCGGAGGGGCGAAGGGGAAGATTTTCCGAAGAAAACACAAAACTCGTGCGGTTTTAAAATCATGTGACATTCTGGTGGAGGCGCCCGAGCGCTATCCAATTTTCTTTTTTTTTTCGTTTCGTTTCGTTTTGTTTCGATGGATTTAATCGAATTTCACTCCGACAAACAAAGCGAACGAAACGCACAGCCGAAAACCGCATTTACATAATTTGCAAAATAAATAAATACGATTTCGGCCGACCGGGGCCTGTCCGCCGTTGACGGCTGTCGGACGGGTCGAATTTTAAACGCTTTTAATCGCCACAAATCATCATTGATGTTTGCCTGACGCCTGCCGTTAATGCAGCCCGTTGTCCGTCAGTTTCAGGGGATTCGAAATAATCAAGTCAGAAATGAAACCGTTTTGAACCTGGAACATCCACAATAGTTGCGATTTTTATAAAACTATCAAAGCTTTAGAGAAAAAAAAACAATTTCGTATTGAATAATGTATGGAAGCTCTCATCCTGGAATATAGGGTAGAGCATCACCTAGCCATCTCTTGTGATTTCTAGAACATTCTAGTAACGTGCTTTCATTATGAAAGAGAGGTGATGTAATGAAGATGGACTAAAAGTCATCAACTCATCTAACTAATAATAGCTTGCAAATATCATAATATAAAGCTAAGTTTAAGTCTGTTCTGCTTTCTCTATGAAAGAGACGCTATAGTAGTGACCACAGCGCTACCTGCGACCCATCTCTTTACCACTATCACGTCCCGAGCTCTAATACTCTTCCACACCACAGTCAGCCTCTCTACAAGATGGCTACCGGGGCTATATAAACTCGTGCGAAGCAGCAAGAAAGGCATTCTGTCCTCGCCAGCCGAAAGGTCGGAAGCTCCTCGCCAGCCGAAAGGTCGGAAACTCCCTGCCAGCCGAAAAGTCGGAAACTCCTTGCCAGCCGAAAGATCGGAAACTTCTCGCCAGCCGAAAGGTCGGAGACTCCTAACCAAAGTCAGCTTAAAAATCGGTATAACATCTACGCATGGTTAAACCGCTCACTCCACCCAGCAGACCCCCGGTTGCAACTAGTGCGACGCGCATACGGGACTTTGAGAGAATACGACAAATTCCCTGAACCAGAGGAGTTGGGCGACCTCTACAGGGAAGAGTAAGTACACACCGGACGAGACAGCCCACCGTTTACAGGTTCCAGGAAGTAAGTTATGTCTTCATCGTTAGCTTCGCCGTACTCAGGATCTTTATCATGAGTTTGTGAACTCTCGGAGATTATTGTCTGCACTGCAAGTAAATTCGTCGCGCACAAATCTACAGAGTGAAATTCTCAATTGGAGAATGTAGGTTGGGGTCTTCTCTATTCCCAGATCTACCATAGAGCGAAGCTTTGTTCTGAGTTTTGTGGAGTGAAGCTGTGTTCTGAGCAGTTCTACATAGGTTTTAAGATACAAAGAGAAAATTTCCTAGAAAAAGAGAGTAAGTTGTGCTCAGATCTACTGAGATATGAGCTTTCGGAGATGTGAATAAGTTTCTCGTACACAGATCAATAGAGTTTTTCAACTGGAGAATCTAGATTGGGGTCTTCTCTATTCTCAGATTTGTAGAGTGAGGCTATGTTTTGAGCTGTATGTAGTGAAGCTAAGTTCCGAGCTGTTCCAACTTGTATTACGCAGATTTTATGTTACAAAGGGAACCTTTTTTAAAGAAGGGTTGGAGAGAGTAAGTTCGCCGTGCTCAGATCTACTGAGACACCCCTTTGTGAGCTATCGGAGATTGCTTTCTTCAATGTAAGTAAGTTCGTTGCGCAGAGATCTACAGAGTGAAGCTCTATTACGTGACTTTCAATTGGAGAATGCAGATTGGGATTTTCTTCATTCCCAGAGAGTGAAGCTATGTCCTGAGCTTTGTGGAGCGAAGCTATGTTCTGAGCTTTGTACACTAAGTTCATCGTGCTCAGATCTATAGAGTGAAGCTCCACTTCGAGCCTTCCTCTTGGAGACGTTCCGACATATTAACACCTTTCTATTGTTGTTATTAATAATTAAGACATTCTCATTGTGTTTGTGACAATCAATTGTTTGGCTCAAGAAGACGATCAACCCCCAAAGATGCACTAAAAGTGAACCACTATTTGGTATCATCAAGTCTGTGCTAATGCCTGTCCCAAATTCGTTTTTGCTTTCATCATCCAACAAACGTGTCACAAGGAAGATGGATTTAACATAATTAGGTGATCCAAACCTAATCTAAATATTGCTAAATAGAACAAAGTTCACTTTCGTTTCTTTCTTCAAAAAGTGAGACTCAATTTCATATCTTCCATTCACACCACTCTCAGTTCCAGGTTCATTTCTGCTTTCCTTATGAAAGAGACATGAGAGTAATGAAGATAGACTAAAAATGAATCATCAACTCGATGCTAATCTCGGTCCTTGATTCGTTTTTGCTTTCATCAACTCCAACGTGCGCATGACACTCGTGGCCAAAAATATCTAAGATTATTTAAGTTAATTCTCGCTTTAACAGCCGAACTCCCGAACTTCATGTACGCAGCGTCGGCTATACCCCGAAAGACTTACTCACGTCGTTATTTTATCCCTGCTAAGAGAATCGGACTTAAAGAAACCCGGACGTTAGGGAATATTATTATTATTAAATCTTAAACTATGGAAACGGCTCATTCCTTCTTCACTGAGCTTGCTTTTTGACAACATAAGCTTAGCCCAGCATCAACTAGGACTTACTCACCTCGTTATTTTGTTCCTACTAAGAGAATCGGGTTTAAAGAAGTCTGAACGATAGGCAGTTTTAATATTAAATCTTAAAATTTGGAATCAACTCACTTCTTCTTCACTGAGCTTAGCCTTTGACTACATAGACATAGTCTAGAATGAACTAGTAATCACTCATGAAACGATTTTGCCCCAACTAAGAGAATCGATAGGTAGAGTGTTTTATTATTAAATTTAAAATCTGGAACCGACTCACCTCTTCTTCACTGAGCTTAGCCTTTGACTAGATAGGCATAGGTATCAACTAGGACTTACTCACGTTGTTATTTTGTTCCTGCTAAGAGAATCGGGTTTAAAGTAGACCGAACGATAGGCAGTTTTAATATTAAATAGCCTTTGACTACATAGACATAGCCTAGCACGAACTAGTACTCACTCATGACATTATTTTGCCCCTGCTAAGAGAATCGGACTTAAAGTCTGAACGATAGGGTGTATTGTTATTAAATTTAAAAATCTGGAACCAGCTCACTGAGCTTAGCCTTTGACAACATAGACAAAGCACAGCACCGGTTAGGAGAGGTAGGTCTTGGGGTTTCCCCTAATTACCCACTTCGATGTTTGTAAGTTATTTTCGGCGCGCTAACAACATAAAAAATGTAATGAAGTGGCAATTTCAAATAAAATTAAATGTAACTCGCTCGTTCACATAAAATAATTGTAACCCGCAAATAATAATAATAATAATTTACGCCAGTTGTGACACTGGATTTTGTAATCTGTGAAACCGTGAACATCCGATCTATTGTTATATAATTTATCAACATTATCGTAATAAATTTGTCCGAAATACGCCATTTCGTCCAGAACCTAATCCATTACGCACACGGAACGCAACAGATCGACCTGATTTGTTTTCGGGTCAATAAAAGCCTATCCCCCTAGGTCCATCGAGTACGAACACACCTCGTAGAATATTTTACGTGGCGCCGAATTCGAAAGCCATTCGAGGACGAGGCGGAAAATAAAACTACGTGTAAACATGCACAGCATTCGAGGGGATTCTGTTTTCACATGTTCGGGGCGTGCCGCCTGCATTTCGTTGTTGTGTGCAAGCAGCTCTGCGTTCGAGGGTTTAATGCAGACGTTCGTTCGCTTTGTTCGTTAATAAACGTGCGCGAAACGTTTTTCGATGTTCGCCGGCGGTGAAATAGAACGTCGAAAAGGATTTTATAAATACTGTTGAGTTTTATGGTAAAAAAAAAAAACAAAAATGTATTGCGTTTTCAAAAAAAAAGTGCATTGAATTTATTTATTAAATGAAATGCGTCTGTGAATTCGTTTGGAAACGGGGAAAAATGAAAATGTGTGGTCTCGACGGAGCCCTAATCGAATCATTCGGGATCACGTCCTGTGCGTACGCAGAAATTAAATGTTTATTTATTTGCAGATCCCATAGGTACCGATACTTTCGGGGGTTAGTTTGAATGGAAATGTTTGTCAATGTTTTCAAATTAATTATTTTTTTAATGAAAAGCCCTTGTTGCCTATGATTTCTTTCACTTCGCTTTGTTTGGTTGTGTTTTAATTTTTTATCTTTTTTATTCTCTTTTGTATCATTGAAACGTTGCACTTTTTGTTGTTGTTTTATTAAGTTTTGATTTCAACTTGATTGTATTTTTCCTCGTCTTTTGTTTTCTTGATTGAAATGTCTTTGTTTCTTCCCGGCTCGATTTTTTATTCGCAAGCTTTTTTGTTTGATTTCTAAAAAGCATTACTTCATGTATTTTCCAGTGATACACTTAAGGTTTAAAGAAACAATTGAATGTCGAATGATTAATGAAAAATGACTGTTTATAAAGAATTTTAAAAAATAACCGAATAACGAACGAATAAAATTACAAAATGACGACTGCGATTTATTTTCTGGTGTCACAATTAGGATTTAAAAGAACAATTGAATGTCGAATCGTTAAGATTAAAACAGAAAAATGTGTACAGCTGATATTCATTGACTGTTTAAAAAGTAATTAAAAAAAAACTGAGAAACGAAGAAATAAAATTATAAAATAACGTTCATTATTGGTTGCGATTTATTCTTTAATATTACAATTGGGGTACAAAAAACAGTTGAAAGCCGATCATCTTTTGTTTTTCTTTACAATTAAGGAAATGTTTTTCTTTAACTTTTGTTTTCTTCATCGAAACGTCTTTGCTTCTTCCCGACTGAATTTTTTCTTGCAAGCTTCTCTATAAAAAAATTGTTGTCTTGTAAATTTTTTGTTTATTTTCTAGCGTTACAATTAGGATATAAGAAAACAATTGAACGTCGATCGCCTTTCGATTTTTTTTTATAATTAATGAAATGTTTCTTAATCGAAACATATTCAGTTGTTCTCGATTGAAATTTTTTTGCGATTTTTTGTTTAGTCTCTAAAAAAAATGTTTTCCTTATATGTATATATATTTTATTTCATTTGCCGATCGTCTTTTGTTTTCTTTTAATTAATAAGATGTCTTCTTCGCCTTTGGTTTTCTTAATTGAAACGTCTTTTTTTCTTTCTGGTTGATTCTATTTGTTTGTGATCTAAAAATTTTCATTTTTTTATTAATTTTTCATTGCATTTGCCGATCGCCTTTTGTTTTTTTTTTTTATATAATTAATAAAATGCCCTTTTTATCTTTTGTTTTTTTAATCGTTACGTCTTTGTTTCTTCCTGTTGAAATTTTTCACCGGTGTTCTTCTGTTTTTATAACTAATAAGGTGTTTGTTTTTTTTATCTTTATTTTCTACTGTTACTGTTAGGGTTTGAAAAACAGTTGAATGCCGATCGCCTTTTGCTTTCTTTTAATTAATATAGTGCCTCCCTTTATCTTTAGTTTTCTTAATTGAAACGTCTTTATTTCTTTCCGATTGATTCTTTTTGTATGATTTCTAAAAATTTTCGTGTTTTTTATCAATTTTTCATAGCATTTGCCGATCGCCTTTTGTTTCTTTTAATTAATAAAATGTCTTCCTTTATGTTTTATTTTCTTAATTGAAATTAATTCTTCCCAATTGAATTTTTTGTTTGAAGTCTTCTTTTATCTTTTGTTTTCTTAGGTGAGAAGTCGTTGTCGATTGGCTAAAAAAAAATTAGAAAGAAAAACAACTGAACGACAAACAAATAAAATGACAAAATAAAGTTTATTATTGGTTGCGACTTTTTTTTTTTTATTTCAATTGTCGATTGCCTTTTGTTTTCTTATAATGAATAAATGTCTTTTTTATCTTTTGTTTTCTTAATTGAATCGTCTTTGTTTCTCCCAGATTGAATTTTTTCTTTGATCTCTAAAAGAACATTTTTCTTTTATCTTTTTTTTTTCTCATTTGCCGATCGCCTTTTGTTTACGTATAATTAATAAAATATCTTTCTTTATCTTTTGTTTCTTTATTCAAAACGTCTTTGTTTCTTTCCGGCTGAAGTTTCTTGTTTCATCTCCAAAAATGTTCTTTTTCTTATCAATTTTTCATTTCACTTGCCTTTTGTTTTCTTATAATTAATTAAATGTCTTTCGTTATTCCTTTTATTATTATATTTCTTTATCATTCTCTCGTTGCATTTGCCGATCGTCTTTCGTTTTTTTTTTATAATTAATAAAATATCTTTTTTTTTATTTTTGTTACTTCCCGATTGAATATTTTCTTGTTTAATCTTAAAAAAATTATTATAAATTTTTCTTTTAATTTGCCGATAATTTTTTAATTTAATTAATTAATTAATTTAATTTTAATTAATTTTTAACATCTTTCTTAAATTAGGAGCTCTCTTGTTTTGTTTTATTAATGAAATTTGTTAATGATTTAATTTTGTGTTGCCTCCTGTTTGAATCTTTTTTGAAATTTTTGTTTGTTTAATTTCAATTCAGTGATTATGTCCTTAATCGATTTATCGGTCGTCTTTTGTTTACTTAACTGTAACTTCTTTGCTTCTTCACCGTCTGACTCTCTTTTTATTTGAACTTTTTTCTTTCTTCTAATTTTTTATTTGAATCGCCCATCACCTTTTATTTATTTATTTTTCTAATTCTATTGTCTTTCGTTATGTTTTGATTGTAATTTTTATCGTTGAATATTTTGCTTTTAATATTTTTCTTCACTTCTTCTCTAATTGTTTGTAAAATCGAACGACTTTTGTTTTCTTAATCGAAGTATCTTTGTTTCTTCGCAATTGCAGATTTTTCCGCACTATTTTTTATTTTTCTAAAAAGAGAATTTCGTTTAATTTAAAACTTGAGAGAAAGAAACAGAGTATGATGGCTTTCATTGCACACATACTCCCAAACCCAGGTTCATTTTTGCTTTCATTATAGAAAAGAGGCTAAAAATGAATTACAATTTGACGCCATCGACTCCCATGCTAATCCCAGTTCTAGATTCGTTCTTGCTTTCATCATCTCCAATATAATCATGACAACGCCTGGAGATATGGAAGTCTAAGACATAAAAATTTTATCATTTGTATACTAGACAGGATCGAATTCCCGTCTCCCATCTCAATTCTGGAATACATTAGTAGAGACAAACGTAAGAAAAACTGAAAGCTCGATAAAAAGTGAAACCAATGTGGAAAACTACTACAGCGGAAACAGACGCACTCGAGTGAACGTCAGAGGCGGAGGCAACCACTTTGCAAAACACACCCGACGTCATGCATATTTTATTTCCATTATGCGCTCTGACGTATGTGGCAATTCCGTGCATTAAAGCGTGACGGACGTTTTATTAAAAATACCTGCTGCTGATACTGATGCAGCGCCCGGAGCGACGAAGGAATTCCGCGCGAGAATGCACCGGAAATTGTTTACGAGATGAATCGCGCTCGATGTCTACAGGTGAATTATATATCACCCCGCCCTTAAAACTACATTTATTATCATCACTTTGTATGTGAAAGTAACTGAGACAAACAAAGACGTGAAGTTATGAGTTAGTCGCAACGAGTTCTTGACTGCTTTGGCGCCGCCAAGCAACAGCTACTTCTTTTTAGTTCAATTCGTTTCCTTTTTATTAGCGTGCAACTTAATAATATGTTACTATTACTATACAAAGCAAAGTTCACTTCTGTTTTGATCTTCAGAAAGTGTAACTCTTTCCTTGTACGCCTAATCCCATACCTAGATTCATTTTTGCTTTCATCATGTTGCAGTCAAGTAAAACTGTTTGATTTCATCAGCTCTTTACTAATCCCAGTCCCAGATTCGTTTTTGCTTAATTTAATACATGTATTAAGGCGACGGACACATTGTCGTTGGTTTAATAAAGAAAAATGCGGGCAGGGGCGCGCGGTTAATTTTATTTCGGCGATGTGTCGGGGTCCTTTTTCGCGCCATTAAACCGCGCGTCCCTAACAAAGATAAATGCATACGTGAGCGAAAAATGCGAAAAGGAAGTCGAGCGTGCCGGCGAACGATCAATCTGCTATGAAGTTATACATCAACGTCGATCCCGCGGCAACAGTCGGCCGCATTTTTAAGCAAATGTAAAGCCACTCGGGTCCATTGTGGATCCCGACAACACTTACCCCTCGGTTGGTTCGGGACGAGGGGGGGAGCGCAGAGAACGAGTCGGATTTTCCCCCCTTTTTTTTTGCTCGATGATGGGGAAGATTATTTTTTCGCTTCGCTCTCTGAAACGACGAGTCCGAGTGAATTTAAAAGCCGGCTCGCTTACAGTCACAAAAAATAAGTTTGCGAGGCAGGGATTATCCGATTAAGTGCGAGCGTTTTCATCTTCTCCGCTTTGTATTGTTTACTAAGTAATTTGCTAATTAAGAAAGCAACTTGGACGGCATCTTTACAATTTCATTTCAGTAAATAGCTTTCAGTAAACCGCTTTCTTTGTGACCCCCTACTGCCCTTCCGGCTCTTAATATTTACAGTAAAATTGCAGGTGTTCTAAAATCAGGACATCTGCTGGCGATTGGTTAAACACAGCAAAACTCATCCGCGCTCGATTTGATGAATAAATCACCCCCCGCCCGGCAGGAGCAATGAGTTATCTCGACGTGCGTTGCTTCGCGTCGTTTTTTGTTATTTTTGGTAAAATATTGACTCTGGCAGTGTTCCACGACACCCTGGGTCACATCGATTTTCATGTAAATCAAACAGAGGGCCGGAGAGGGACGACGAGATGAGATACGAGCCGGCTACGAAACGGAAACTCACGGGTTAAACCTCACTTCGAGGCCAAATTAGCGACGACGGACTAGTGAAGTGTCGTCTGCTACTTAGGTACTCCCAAAATCGAACGAGATTCGCTTTTTTGTTTGCCGCGCGCTCCTTGATAAATTTACTTTGTATTAACTTCGGTTTTCGCTGAGGATACGACAAAGTTTGCGTGGAGCAAATTCAAATTCGAAATTCAGAGAGCGAAATACAATTTAATGTCTTCCCTTGCACTAATCCCAGACCCAGATTCATTTTAGCTTTCATCGTACAAGAGACGTAAAAATATACAGTTTCATATCATCAAGTCTATACTAATCGTAATCCCAGATTCGTTTCTGCTTTCATTACCTGTAAATCAGACAGAGGGACGACGAAATGAGAGTTGGACTCGAAACGGAAACTCACGGCTTAACCCTTAATTCGAGACGAAATTAGCGATGATGAACTACTGAAGTGTAGTCTGTAACTTACTCCCCAAATCGAACGAGATTCGTTTTTTTGTTTGCCGCGCGCTACTTGATAAATTTACTTTGTATTGACTACGGTTTTCGTTGAGAATGCGACAAAGTTTGCGTTGGACAAATTGAAATTCGAAATTCAGAAAGCGAAACACAATTTAAGGTCTTCTCTCACACTAATCCCAGACCCAGATTCATTTTTGCTTTCAACATGAAAGAGGCGTGAAAGTAAAACAGTTTCATGTCATCAAGTCTGTACTAATCCCAGTCCCAGATTCATTTCTGCTTTCACCATCCAGCAAACGTGTCGCAATGAGAGTGAATTAAGATAATCACGTGATCCTGGCTCACATCGGTTTTCATGTAAATCAAACAGAGGGACGACGAAATGAGATTCGGGTTCGAACCGGATACTCACGGGTTAAACCCTCAATTCGAGGCGAAATTAGCGATGACGGACGACTGAAGTGTGGTCGGCTACTCACTCACGATGTGCTTCGGTCGCCCCAAATCGAACGAGGTCCGCTTTTTTGTTTGCCGCGCGCTCTTTGATAAATTTACTTTGTATTAACTTCGGTATCCGTTGAGACTGCGACAAAGTTTGCGTAGGACAAACTCAAATAATTTTTTTGCGTGGACTGAGACGTTGCGAAAATACAGGAGTACAAATACAAATATTATGATGTGTAATGTAATACCGGCCCACCTGATCGTTTTCGCTTTCAACGTGAAAAAAAGCGCGTAGCAAGAAGATAACTAATGAGAGCTCACTTCTGTTTACGTCTTCAGAAAGTGAAACACTTCCTTTATGCGCTAATCCCAGACCAAGGTTCACTTTCGTTTTCATTTTGCAAGAGATGTGTTACAATAAAGTCATTAATTCTATACTAATTGCAGTCTGTTGTAGGTATTAAGGACGGTTATCGCGAGATTTAAAAAATTTCATCATTTTCGTCTCCGGAAAGTAAAACACAATTGTCTTTACTACTCCCGGTCCCAGTTTCATTTTTGCTTTCATTATGAAAGAGAGGTGGACTAAAAGTCATCAACTCTCTACCAACCCCACGCCCAAGTTCGTTTTGCTTTCATCATTCAACGAACGTGTCGCAAGAAATTTGGATGTGAACCAAATCTAACTAATAATTTCTTGTGAATATTTTAATACAGAGCTAAGTTTACGTCTGTTCCCGTCAAACTAGTTACAACTTTTTTCTTATAGAACGAAGTTTCTGTTTCAGTTTCCGGAGAGTGAAACACAATTTGACTTGTTGATGTCATCCATTGTATTATATTAGAGTGAATTGTTTGTCGAGCTGTACGCGCGCTCGCCCCGTTCGTTTCAAAATAAAACGAGCAATAAATAATTCAGGCGTCTAACGACAGCTTCATGTTTGAGAAATTTACGAAAATTGTCTGCGCGATTTGGAGAGAACAGCCTCCGCCGCCAACTTGAATAAAATATTAGCGCTGACGATCGCGGAAGCTTTTTACGACCGCAATAAGGAAAAAAAATCGATGGGGACGGCTCACGTACCGAGAAGTTTCATTAGCAACGCTAAACCGACGACGAATTTATTTAGAAGGTCGCCGGCACCTCATGCTCCGGTGGGTCCGGAGTAATTGCAAAATGTGCTTCTTCTTTACATCTCTTATCCCTCGTCTGCAGTCCGCTAGGACTTGATTAATTGAAAATTCCGGCTGATAAACTACCCCCTGAGCAACCGACGCTCTCGCAGTTCGTCCGTCTCGCTTCTTCCGCGGAGCTCCGCGTGAGTCGGAGCGGTCTCGAAGTCGGGGCCCCCCCAATGGTAATTTAAAAAGCACGTTAAAGACGAGCGCATTAGCTAAGTAATTTATTTTCAACGCTGTGTCAGTTAGACCTACTAATCTCAAGCTTGCCAGCATTAGTTGGGTCTAAATTGAACACGTCTTTGTCTCGGAGACATTTATAGAGAGAGAGTGGTGCTACGTGCAACAACGCTAAGCACTGTACTTAACAACTCTTTAACCTCTTAGATTTGAAAAGGGTAGCATTACGTTAGTCTTAAATCACAATTTAATGCCTTCCCTTGTACACCAATCCCAGACCAAGATTCATTTTTGCTTTCATTCTGAAAGAAGACCTGTTGTAATGAAGATGGATTAAAGGCCATCCACTCTGTACCAATCCCAGTCCCAGATTCGTTTTTGCTTTCGTCATCCCACTTCATTAGTCTTTTTTATAATTTTTCATAACGCAGCTCACAACCAACTTATCCCTCCAGGTGCAACTAATGAGTAGATGAATTCAATTCGATGTTTTCTCCTTCATCCCAAGCGGGGGCTCAATTTTAATTAATTAATAAATAATCGTGTTCCGCACAAGTCATAAATTAAGATCGGGCCGCTAATAAACGCTTGTCTGCCGTAAATAAAACGAAATCCTTGCTGCGGTTAATTCAGGCATTCAATAAAGCAAAATTAATTAAACCGAACAGAGCGATGATGAATTCGTTCGCCGTACTTACGTCTAGTTAAGACGGGGCGATTAAACTTGATTGCGTCGCCTTTCCGAAACAAAAAAAAACCTAAACTCACGAACGAATCAAGAATTCCATTGGATATTGGCGCAGTCAATACCATTAATTTGACATCGGTAGGCAGAAACAAAACACAAAAGCACCAATGTCGACCTCATCAATATTAATTACAACTAACACAGTCATGGTGACGTTAATTACGAGCAGTTCTCGCAAACGAACGGAATATTAACGGGGTGGCGGCGGCGGATAATTAAAATTTACGTAATATGGCGCCCATTTTCCGTTTTGTAACGGCGCAGTAGCTCCCCGAACCAATAACGCCGTAAATCAACTCGCAGAAATTAAAAGAAGAAATTCCCAGCCCGCGCCATTTGCATTTTATCGACGAGACCACCCTGAGGAAGCGTCGAGGGGGGACGAAACATTGTATCTTGTTTCGTTGATTTGCAGCTGGCGCTGGTAACTATGCGGTGTAGCTGATTTTGGCGGCGGAGGACCGCGAAAGTTTAGCCTCCCCCGCCCACCCCGATCTTGAATTATGCGCATTGTTTTACATGACATCTGGCGAATATCTGGAAACAGCCTGACAAATATGACCCCTAACAATAAACGAGACCCGATGAGCCTTCTCTCCGTGGGTCACAATTTGCTCATCCAACTTGTATAGGTATCTCTGCCTGGAATAATTGCTCGGCGTTGAGAATTACGATTGCTATTGTTATAGTTTGGGTTTCCGGATGGTTTCTGATTCACTCGATTTCAAAAGATAAACTTGAACTGTTTACTATCCACGTTAATATCTGGGGAGTCAAATACAATGTAACAATCATCTAATTAAATTTTTTCGCACAGTCAAAAACTCTGCGCTTTTATGATGTCTACGACATTTAAGGTCGACGATGATTGCGAGAATATGCGTGGTGGCACTTGTTACGTGATAATAACTATATTTATGAAATGAGAAAGATCCAGTAAGTGTTTAACTTGCTGATGTAATTGACTAATCCCACGCCCAATTTCTTTTCTGCTTTCATCATAAAAGAGACATGTTGTAAAGTAATCATGAACTAAAAGTACTCACACTAACCAACGATAGCTCACAAATGTTATAAATATAAAACAAAATTCACTTCACCTTTGTCTCTGGGAGGGTGAAACACAATTTAATGTCCCACAGTACACTAATCCCAGGCCCAGACACTTTTCTGCTTTCATTTCGAAAGATGAGATTGAAATGCAATTAGATATTGATGCTCGGAATGCTAATCCCAGTCCCTGTTTTATTTTTGCTTTCATTGTTCAAGGAATATGACCCAATGAAGGTGGATTAACATAACCGTGTGATTCAAAACTAACTGATAGTAGCTCACACCCTTTCACCGCCTTCGGGGATTGAAAAACAATTTCACTTGCACCTTGACATAATTTGCCGATCGCCTTTTGTTTTCCTATAATTAATATGATGACTTTCTTAACTGACGAAAATTTCTTTCCTTTGGATTTTTTCTTTTTTTTTTCTCAATTTTTCATGCAATTTGCTGACCGTCCCTTGTTTTGTCCAAAAATCAACAATTAATTACTCTCCTTTTTGTTATCATACTAATTTTCTACATACTACGTTCAAGGTCAACCCGATTCTAGAAGGGTGAGAAGTAGTCTTTTAGTTCTTGTCTCTGAAGAAACGTCGACAGTCCCAAAGGTGTTCGCTGGTCTTAGGAAAGGTCGAAGTACGTGTCGTTCAAGGTCATCTCTCTTAGTTCTTGCACCTGAAGAAGTGTCGACGATAAGCTCATTTTACTAGAGGGTGGTTTTTGTCGCGTGTATACGAAGAAGCAGAGGATGTCGGTTGCTCTTGTGTTACAACATCATAAAAGTATTTTATAATTTATTTAATTGTTACGGTCTCAGCCGTAGATTTGACCTTTAAACAGTTAAAATACGAGCTGCAAAATTATTAACAAATGCATGAAAATCATCTGAAGCAAATTATTCAATACAAATTGTACAAAATAAGGATAACAACGGCCCCATTTTAGTCACCAGCTTCGACATGAGCAACATATAAATCACTACAACACGAAAAAACTTCAAATTTCCGTGTTGCGAATTCTTTAGATTTTTATTCATTTTTAATTTTTATTGCATTGTAAATAAAGTTTATTCCCAGCAACGTATCCGTCATATAGATTTCGACATATTTTTACAATCCAATATTACGCGTTACTCTACCTTTACTTTTTAATAAGAACAAAGAAAGTGTTTACTTTTTAATTATTTAATGGTGATGACAGCCAGAATTTAAAACTTCATAATCATATAAACATATCCGTAATTTGTTTGATTTGTTAATTATTATAATTTCGTATTGTATGCGGGGTTCAATGTGAAACATATTCGTTATTATCAACGGCAAAACATTAATGCGAATTTATTAAAAGTTTAACAAAATTCAAGACGCGTTTGTTTGTGCTGTTAGCGCGTTGGTTGTAAATCGTTCCTCGTTCCACCGTAAACACTCTTTTGACATTCAATAATTTGTTCAACTTTGAATTACATTTTGAATTAATTATAAACTCTTTCGTGGAATTTTTTAAACATTTCCCTATAATCTATAACATTCATTCTCTTCCTCGTTTCTTTGTGAAAGTAATCAAAAATTGTACGGACAATCAAGGGTTGATTAAAACTTGTGCATTCCACAGTTCGAATAAAGTTTTATTGTTTTATGTCTTCGTGCAACTTTCACATCTGCGAAAGCTTTTACAATCGGCTATACATTTGCATGAATAACGAACTACCTTCACTCGTTAATAAGTAAAAAAATTTCAACGATGAATTGCAGGTAAAGGTTTTACATTTTCGGAGAAAACAGATATGTTTAAGCGATTTCTTGGAAAAATAATCGTCGCATCTCTCATCGCGATAATTCCTTGTTAGTTAAACTTGTGAGACTTTCAAATATCCCTAGCAATTTAAGCATCCTTTAATTATATCGTGTAAAAGCAACATAACTCAGAGTTTGGTTCCCAGTTGTTAAACATGTAATTAAACGATGTGTCACATTTTGTGGAATCAATAAAATAATAATCATAAAACTTTACGCTCCAATTTACTGCTGCATTTATAAAACGTGCTGTTGTATTTCGTATGCAGTGCCGCAGCATGCTTTTAGGTATTTTTTTAATTAATTCAAACTGTTTCGTACATTCCTTCAAATTTAAGAACTATAGAGTTACTTTAATCCCCGTTAGAAGACTGCGGATCTTGAACGATGATCATCTCTGGTCATGCCACCCGCAATTTTCTTCAAGCTCATAGTATCACAGTATCCCGCCTCTTTATTGGACAAAACTCAATGACTCATTTGGATCAGTTGATCTCGAAGAAGAGGGGAGGGGAAGAGACGCAAATACGAAAACAGAATCGTAGAAATTTTAAACGTAACAACCCTTATGCTAATACGAATTATTTCTGCCAAGCTTAGAAAAAGTGCCTCGCACTTGCATATTTCTAGACGAATGCCATGATCATGTTGAATCGAAGACATGGATTAGCATAGAGTTGATGACATTACTTTCAGTCCATCTTCATTACATGTTTCTTTCATAATGAAACAATAGTCTGGGGACATGTGTACAGTGGAAGATATTCCGTAGTACACGTGCTCCCAGTCCAAGATTAATTTGTGTTTTCATTATGAAAGAAACGTGTTGTAATAAAGTGATATCATCAACTCGTGTTTGTCTTCATCAATTTCAACATGATCATGGGCACTGATGGCCAAAAAAAAAACCTCACTACGGATTTCGCCTGGAGATACGTAATTCTGAGTCATAATAATTTTATCATCTTCGTAGAAGCCACATGTACTAGGACGGGATCGAACTGCCAATCCCCATTAATTTTTTTGCACTTACTAATGTCATCACCCCATTTCCTTTATGCTTTCATCATGAATAAGACATCTTGCTGTGAACATGCATTAAAAGTTATCATGTTTCAGACACCTGTGACTCAAAACTTAGAATAATAGCTCATAAATATTATAATATAAAGCAAAATTCATTATATAATTGTGTTGGTTTCCGGTTGGAACTGCGTCACGACTGCTTCTATTGCCAACGTTTCGTTCTCCATCCTAGTCTCATCAACTAACGAGAAGCAGCAGCATCGCCAGTAGCAATAACACCACCAGCAGCCTCAGGGAAGTTCTTCTGCCATAAAGAATGAAATATCGGCAGTAGAAGCTTTCATGACGCGGTCCAGATCGGAAGCAAATACAGTTATGGACGAAAGCCTCCAAGTTAAATTAAAATTCATTGCAGTTTCATCTTCGAGGTACACTAGTTCCCACTAATTTTTTTCTGGTTTCATTACGAATGAGATGTACTACAATGAAGATGGATTAAAAGTGAAATACAATTTAATCCACCTTAGAAGACTAATCCCATTCCTAGTTTTGTTTGCACTTTCGTCATTCAAGAACATACCTAATATAAACCAAAATACACTTCAGTTTCATCTCCGGCCAATGAAATATAATTAGATGCCACGCACAGTACGTACACTAGCCCCATGCCAGATGTTTTTCTGTTTTCATTATGAATCAAGCATCTGAATGCTAATCCCAGCCGCGGTTTTATTTTTACTTTCATCATTCGAGAAACATAATATAAAACAAAGCAAAATTCACATTGGTTTCATCTCCAAAGAGTTAAAAAACACAATTTGATGTCACCCCCAATACACCAATCCCAGTCCCAGGTTCTTTTCTGCTTTCATTAATTTTCTGGACTTCATCATCACTCTATATATCCTCTGAATGCTAATCCCAGTTTCAGTTTTATTTTTACTTTCTCCTCCATTAAGGAAGGACGAAAAGCAACTGACTGTAGCTGCTCCGGGGTATTTCCATCTTCTTTCGAGTTTCAGGTTTTAGAGGTTTTGGAGACGTAAACAGCATATCCTGGCGGATCCACCCCAGCAAACGCACACTCAAAAAGAAAACTAAACAGATCGCGGTGACTATAGACCATAAAATAGATTTAAAAATGAAGAGGGGAAACATAAGCCTTCTCGAAAATTGTTCAATGAACATTTCAAGAGAATTTAAAGAACCCAACCGTTAGCGAAATGTTTTATACCATCATGTCTCGAGCCCATTGAGAATGTTTACGTTACGTTTTTAACAACAAATTGAAGGCGGAATAAATAAAATATGCAGAAAAATCACAAAAATGATTGAAGTGTTAACATCTGACATAACAAGGCAACAAAACAACACAGGAAGTCAAAAGTACTTAACGGGTAATAACTAACTAGGTACAAAGATTAAAATGAGGTAACGACTTTTGAAACAATCTACTTCTTCTTCTTCTTCTTCCCATTTAATCCAGTATTTTTTTTTTTTGAGTCTGCGAGATTCAAAACCTGAAACATCCTGAGGTTCTCGGTTGTGATTACTTCACGTTTACTTACTAAGATTGAAATTCGTTGTGATAGAATCCAACAGATGGCGTTGGATAGCTGACAAGTCGTCGAAAAAAAAATAAGTAAAACTTGTTAGCGAAATCAGTTTCTCGTCCTTGAGAACACCGACGAAAGAAAGTTTATTTTGCATCAAATTCCATTTATCACATGATTAATCCCAATAATGATCGACAGATGGCGCTAATCGGCAGTTATGAGGCGAGACTTTCATACTTAAGTAATCGAGCAAGGACACGACCTAATTTTTTTGTTGTTCGTTTTTGGTTCAACAAGAAATTATTAACGTTAAGACTTAAGAGATGGAGCTAGTTGAAAATATGAGTCACTAGCATCATCAAGATTTGTTTTGTTCAAACGTAAAACAATGGGGAAACGTCTTTCTTATTTTCACTAGCCTTTTGCTGTACGCCTCTTGCATCTCAACAAATTAATGTCGGAGTTCCCCAACAGATGGAGTTAGTTGAGATTGGGAATTTTTGTTATGCAAATAAACTGTTCACCTACTGCAGGAAATTTCTTTATTTCTCTTAGTTTCAATTGTCTCTGCGTCCTTTAACAATTGATTATTAAATTAATCCCAATAATGATCAACAGATGGCGAAAATTGACAGTTATAAAACGAGTCCTTTCATCCTTAAGTAATCGAGCAAAGACACGACTTTATTTTATTTTTTTTTTTTTTGGTAAGTGCATTTTCTGTTCACTTTTTTTCCAATTAATAACACTCAAGAGGTTTAGCTACTTGAGATTCTACGTTCCTGTGCTCTTTTTCCTTCCATCAACTTATGAATGTCGGAGTTACTCAACAGATGAAGTTTTTTTTATGAAAGACTAGGAATGTGCAACGAAGATGGATTAAATGTGAAATAAAACGTGATCCATCCTCTGATTACCAATCCCAGTCCGAATTTTATTTTTACTTTCATCATACGAGGAACAAGTTACTTAACTCAATCCTGTGATCCAATACTAGCTAATAGTGGCTCACAAATATAATAGAAAGTAAAGTTCACTACATTTCTCGGCTTCAGAAATTAGAACACGATCAAACTCCATCTTGACCTCATGCCCAAATTTTTTTGCCTTCATTATAAAAGCGATAAATACAAAATTGAGTTGCGTTGCGTTTGTAATCGAAGAGTGAAACATGATTGAGCTTCTTGGCGTCATCCACTGTGTTATAATCCTACAAGCCCATGCCCAAAAGGTTTTTTGCTTTCATTATGAGAGAACGATGAACGTGTAATTGTGTTTTCTATAAAACGTTAGGCAAAAAAATAAGATACGTGTCCAAAGTTAATAAATGATCGAATGAGCGAATCCTCCCACACCAAAAAAGTTATGCACTTACTTCTTTGTTCTTCGGTTTTCAATTTCTCCTTTTCAGATTCTAACATATTACATCGCCACAAAACACAGTACTAGTCCCTTGGCAATTTCTGGTCTTGCTTCTGCCTATATGGATGATACGGTTGCTTTGGTGTTCTATTCCCAGTAGTACTCGAACATGTTGGTCAATATTTTTCCCACATCTACAAGATTGTTGTGAGCCAATTTTCACAACCCACCTCACACAGTCTGCTTCGTCTCTGTATAAAATTATTATGACAGAGAGAAATAAATGTACATGCAAGTTTTTAGTAGTTTTAAATGTAGTAAATAAAAACGTCGAGCTAATTAGCATACGGATGCAGTGGGAGTGTGGATTAAAAATTCGCTCGCAATTATGCGCTGCGCCCGACGTCGACATTGAGGCCACTGTACAGCGACCGCATGTGCACATACATTCGCTTAAAATACGAATTTACGTTGTGGTCTCGGACCATATTATCGGTAACTGTTCCCAGCTAGATTAAGTGAGCCAGCGGAGCGTTCCGCGCGCTACCCTTCCACCCTTACCAATCCTCGTAATTGTGTTTACACGAAGCACATCGGAAATACAGTCGTGTCGGGACCACAGCGGACCGCCTGACGCAAATCGTTTCCAGTTTGATCTTTTGTGCGTTTATTGGGGTCACAGCTGCCGAAGCAATACGCACAGACCTTCACATAATATAAAAAAATATATAATCCCGCTCCTTATGCACAATTCTTTCATACAAATCTATTTTTCACTTTTCGATGACAAAAACCAACTCTTCCCAATCTAATTGTGTGATTGTCGCGCTTCGATGATGAAAGCAAAAGTGTTTTTGGGCATGGGGTTCGAGTTCACTCTTTTTTTACGAATGCCTCTTTCTTGGGAACGTCTTCACAGACCTTGACATCATCTGAATTGGCTCAACAAACAAAGTTAGGTATATTCTGGGCCCAAAAAGTCGTTTGTTGCAAGTCATACAACCTCATAGAGCTAACGGTTAAAGTTCAACTTAACTGATTAGGGGTAGTTGGTTATTCCGATGGATTGTATCTTTTTCTCTTAAAATCGCATTGGTGTAGGGAAACACCACGATAACGCAGAAGGCAATTGTGAATCGGTGGAGAATCTAACTCAATGAGAACGCACTCAATGTGTTGAAGTTAAAGCATCGTGCGGGACACTTCAGGAACTACTGTTACTACTACAATGACGTTCCAACAGGACCTGCAACCACTACGACTACCTTCTGCTACAATTGCTGCCATTACCGCGACCTTCTGTGAGATTTGTTGTCATTATCAGAATCCTCTGAGATCCTCAGAGAGAACAGCTGTCACTGCGGGAACTACTATCACCACTACAATGACCTCTTACGGGACCTGCTGCCAGTACGACGACCTTCTGCTGCAAGTGCCGTCATTACTGCAACCTTCTATGAAATTTGTTGTCACTACCACAATCCCCTGAGGGAACTGCTGTCACTGGTGCGGGAGACTGCGGGAACTACTGTTACTAACCTTAATGACTCCCTACGGGACCTGCTGACTTTCTGCAGGTGTTCTGTTGTTACCGCGGCCTTCTGTGAGATTTGTTGTTACTACCACAATCTTCTGAGATCGTCTCGGGGAACTGCTGTCACTGGTGGGGGACACTGGGAACTACTGTTACTACTACAATGACCTCCTATGGGACCTGCTACCGCTACGATGACATTCTGCTGGAACTGCTGTCATTATCGCGACCATCTGTGAGATTTGCTGTCAATACCATAATCATCTAAGATCCTTTGAGGGAGGTTCTGTCCCTACTAACTGTTACTACCACAATGATCTGCCATTACGACGACCTTCTGCTGAAACTGCTGTTGTTACGGTGACCTTCTGTGAGATTTGTTGGCACTCTCACAATCCTCCGAGTTCTCTGAGGGAACTGCCTTCACCGGTGCGGACAGTGTGGGAATTACTGTTACTACCACAACGACCAGTTACGGTACCTGCTTCCACTATGACGACCTTCTACTGGAACTGCCGTCATTATCGCAATCTTCTGTGAGATTTATTGTCACTACCACAATCCTATGAGGGAAGTGCTATCACTGCTGCGGTGCTATCATCACTGCGGGAACTACTGTTACTACCACAATGACATCCTACCACTACGACGGCCTTCTGCTGGAACTGTTTGTGTTGCCGAGACCTTCTGTGAGATTTGTTGTCACAGACACAATTAGTTCATCTAAGGGAACTGTTGTCGCTGGTGCGGGTCACTGCAGGAATTACTGTTACTACCTCAATGATTTCCTGCGAGACCTACTGTCACTACGACGACTTTCTGTTGGAACTCTGTTGTTACTGTCATCTGTGAGATTTATTATCTCCTGAAATTTTTTCGGGGAACTACTGTCACTGCTGCGGGACACAATGACCTTTTGCGGGACATATCGCCACTACCATGACATTCTGCTGGAACTGCTACCTTTATCGCGACCATCTGTAAGATTTGCTGTCACTACCCCAATCATTTAAAATCCTTTGAGGGAGCTTCTGTTACTGGTGTAGGGCATTGCGGGAACTACTGTTACTACCTCAATAATTTCCTGCGAGACCTGCTGTCGCTACGACGATTTTCTGTTGAAATTCTATTGTTATCGCTTTCTGTGAGATTTGTTTTCTTCTAAGATCTTCTCGGGGAACTGCTGTCACTGGTGTGGGACATTATGGGAACTACTGTTACTACCACAATGATCTTTTGCGAGACCTGCAATCACTGCGGTGATTTCTGCTGGAACTGCTGTCATTATCGCGACCATCTGTGATATTTGCTGTTACTACCACAATCATCTAAGATCCTTTGCGGGAGCTTCTGTCACTACTAACTGTTACACCACAATAGTCTCCTGCCACTACGGCGACCTTCTACTGGAACTGTTGTTGTTACCGAGATCTTCTATGAGATTTGTTGTCACTGACGTTCCAGCAGAATGTCATCGTAGTGACCTGAGCTATTGTCCAACCAATGAGATTTTTCGCTGGAATCAGGTCGTGGCTTGAACAAATTTGTAACGGGAGCTAACGTACGCATTAAAAATGACTTAGCTTCCGTTTCCGTTTTCGGCCCTTCCGTGGAGGTCCCTCAGGAGGTCATTGTGGTAGTAATAGTAGTTCCCACAGTGTCCCGTACCAATGACAGCAGTTCCCTCAGATGATTCTGAGGGAATTGCTGTTACAAATTTGTTCAAGCCACGACCTGATTCCAGCGAAAAATCTCATTGGTTGGACAATAGCTCAGGTCACTACGATGACATTCTGCTGGAACGGCTGTCATTATCGCGACCATCTGTGAGGTTTGCTGTCCTACCACAATCATCTAAGATGCTTTGAGGGAACTTCTGTTACTGGGGACACTGCGGGAACTACTATTACTACCACAATGATCTCCTGCCACTACGACGACCTTCTGCTGGAACTGCTGTTGCTACCGCGATCTTCTGTGAGAATTGTAACTACCACAATCCTCTGATGGAACTGCTGTCACTGCTACAACCTCCTGCAGGAACTGCTTTCATCACAACGACCTCCTGCCTTAAAGCACACTTGACCCGAACCCTTAATTTTAGCCACTTGAGACCTATTCGCTTCTTCACTGGGCTTAAACGTTTGGCAACTTGGTCTCCTCTATATACTTACGTCAAATATAGCTCTAATCATTACGTAGAGATTAAAAAAAAACAAGAGTCCGACTTATTCTTTAATAAAGTTCCCAATATGAGAAACTCATCAAGTTCATATGACCTGTAAGAACCAAAACCAACAAAGCAATTTCGTGAAACTAACTTTAATTTTCTAAGCTAAACACTAACGCCCGCCCCAAGTTTTATTAACAGCCCCGAGGATAAATCTGCGCGGGAAAGTGGGGTGGGGGGGACCCCAAGGTGCATCCGTCTTGCTTACGAACGCGCTGCAAGAATTTCAATTACGCCTAGAGTTTGTTCGGGATCAGTGTCAAAGAACGGCACGCTTGATGGATGGGGCGCATAAAACATTCACGGTCAACAGTAGCTCGCCCCGGAAATATGATGGATGCGGGCGTGAGCGCACGTGGCGTTACGAGAGCGCGAGATCTTCCTGTCTTAAAACTAAGTCAGCGAGTTTATGCGTTCAAGGTTTTATGGGGTGTACTATGTCTAACCGGGGAAATTTCTAACAGTCTCATTCTTTACACATGGGAAGCGTGTAAGCTCGTAGTCATTCAAAATCCACATCATAAAATGGTTACGGTTTGTTTTTATGGCCTGAGATCTTATCAAAGGGATTACGATGGATTAAAATCGAAATACATCCTCTGCTTGCCTAATCCTATCCCAGGTTTTGTTTTTGCTTTCATCATTCAAGAAATATAATGTAAAGTAAAATCGCTTTAGTTTCATCCCAGCACCCACAGTACAATGATCCCAGATTCAATCTTTTTTCTGCTTTCATTACGAAAAAAACATGCTTAAATTGTAATACCATTTTATATCCAGCCTGTCAATCCCAGTCCCGGTTTTGTTTCTACTTTCATCATTCGCTTTTACTACTACTATAAAGCTAAGTTGTAATACGTTTCGCTTTTGTAATATTTATAGCTATGTAATAGAACCCAAATGCAATGTTTGGGGTTTAGACCCTTGTCCCAGAATTTAATAATCGCGACGATTTTCGTCCAGAGTTAATGCAAATAAGCATCTTACTGTTATTATTCGGGCCTTAAGTACATTTAAATATTGATCTTCGGACAGAAAGGGCCAATGATGCGAAGTGCCCGGTTATTAAGAGCTCGCAGTCTCACGCAGCGCGAGTCTTTAGAGTGCGAGCGAGACGATAGAGTCTTTATGAAAGCGTCTCCTTCTCGAATAACCATAGAGGATCATACAGGTCAGCTGTGGAACATAAGGATTACTCTATCTGGCCCGGTCGGTCCTTCGGCCCTGTGACAGCGCGGACTCAGAGATTACGTATTTGTCATGAAGGGACAATATCAGATCCTATCCTTTGCAGCGCCCCCGGCCGGAAAATTGCCTGACGGATGTGACGCGCGTCGAGATCGAATTGATTCGGAGATTTGCCGGAAACGCCCGCCCTCACCGCGACTTTTCGCAGGGGGCCGAGTTTTCAATGGCATAGGTAAAGGAGTTTACTTTAATTATCCGTGATCACCGGGGCGAAGTTTCGAACTTTAAATCAAGGTAGTCTTAGCCAAAGTTTATCTAATCAAATGAAGGGGCGATGCAGAATTTATTGTATTGTTAACTTAGGCGACGCCGTGACTCTGATTTTTTTTTCTCTCCGTGTATTTCGCATAAATATTCGTTGAGGGCGCTTGTAGCTGTAATTGCACTAAAATGATCGTGTAGGTTACACGCAAGTGCACTACACCGCGGTCGGATAAATTTTACGTCGGCGGTGGTGCATGCATAATTACAGCCCTCTGTTGCGCTCGCCCAACTTTTGTGTTCGACTAATACCGGTTGCTCTGGCTCTGAATAGATCAATTTCCAGCGTGCTCGGGATTCATTTGTTTTATTGTTTGCATTGTCGGTCGGAGTTTTGCTGCTCATCTCGAGTCGAGCCGAGCCGAGCGAAAAAATTGTTGATCATTTGCTTTCATCCCCCCCCCCGATCGACTGTGACGTCACGTATTAATCTGTTTCAATTACCATACCCACCCCTCGTTTCCTTTTTTTATCTGCCCGACGCAGTTAGAGCGCCCCGAATTGACTGATTTGTCAGTTTTTTTTTATTGCGTTCCTCCTCGGCTTCCCAACGAAATTTCATTAATCATCGCCGGGCGAGTTATTAAACAGCCATCGACGCGCCCCCCCCCCCTCCTCCGCCCACGCGCCCAGAAAGTTTAACAAATTGAAGCCGTTTCGAGAGAGAGTCCGGATTGATTGTCGAATCAATGGGGACGATGCCTGCGAATCGGAAGCTCTTTCATGCGTGGATGTTTCAAATAATTTCCCAATCAAACCCCGGAGCTTCCGGTTTGTTTTATTGCCTCATTACGAAGTCATTTTTCGACGGAACGAAGAGAAATTCACTTGAACCGGAAATATATGAGCTTTGAAATGGTCGCTTTTAACATTGCTACGTATTTTTTCGTCTTACTGTTTGACACTCCACAATATTGGGAACTCAGTGGAAAATTCGTCGATGTTAAGAATTCTACTTGGAAATAAGCCCAGCTCAGTGGATGTAAGTAGGGCGCTACGTAGCGTGAAATTGTCCAAGCAGGCAAGTAAAACTCGTGGTACCGCTAGGCCTACACATATCGTTAAAAGCAAATAACACACAGGTTTATACCCGCAGAACATATGCAATTGTCAATCACTTTATATAGTGACAAAATGAGCAGTCACCCTCTGTAATGCACAAAAATTAAACAAAAACACGAAAACTAACTGCATGTTAAACGACGACGACATCCTGTATGGTTTGCATTAAAATTAACAAAGTTTGTCCCAAGGACAGTAACGGTGGTTCGCAATAAGCTTTTGCTTTAAAATTAACGTTATAAACGGGGTTTGGAAGACACCAAAAGTCTACGTACGACAATTACAAATTCGGGGGCGCAGATACGTACCCAGAACAGATATGGGCATTTTGACAACGCAAAAACAAAAGAAAAACGATACCAAAACGTTTTCCACCAAACTACAGGGGTCTTCATCCACTGAAGGGAGTCCAATCTTCGGAGGGTGCTCTATAAGGTTCGGCAGCTAGCAACCAAAGGACCTTCTTCTGTGAACACGGAGTCTCGAGACACAATGGCAGCAGCAACGAAGCTCGTCCGGAGGAACGATTGTGGCCCCAAAAGCTTCAACAAGATGGGAGGGATGCAGATGTCGGTGACGTCATCAACAGCGTGCGGAAAAAATACGTCGTAAACTTCAGCCGGTAAAATAAGACGACACAAGCTGATGATTGGTCACCCAATAAGGTGAGATGACGCCAAGCTATGACGCTAAGGCAGTGAGAGGAGAGGTGACACGACCACGAAGTAATTACCCAACAACCAATGAGGAATACCCCACGAAAATCTTTGATAACAAAAGAGATGGTGAGGGAAAGTGAATATAAAAAGGAAAAAAGTCAGTCGCTCGCTGACTTCGAGCAGATCTTCGGGCAAGCTCTTGAGACGCCTACCACACAAAGTAAGCTGGCTCTTGAAGCGCCCACCACACATATACAAACGTAAGCTAGCCCCTAAGGCACTTGCAGCCTCAAGACACGACTGTCAGCCGACCTTGCTATCGCTCCACCGCGGACAGCGTGCAAGGACCACGTCAAACTCCCAAGGACTGTCCCTTCACGCTGCCATACCACCGCTACCACCGACTCCGGAGAAGCTACATCGAGACTCCTTGCCATTCTCCATCTCGCCGCTACATTTTTCTTAAAATCAATAAACATTGTCCCAAGGACAGTCAGGGTAGTTCGCAATAAGCTTTTACTTTAAAGTTAACTTTATAAACGGGGTTTGGAAGACACCGAAAGTCTACGTCTGACAATTACGAATTCGGTGGCACAGGTGCGTACGCAGAATTGATATGTACATTGTAACAACGCAAAAACAAAAGAAAAGTCAACGATACCAATACGTTTTCCACCAAACTACAAGGGTTTTCGTCCACTAAGGGAGTGGCAATGTTTGCAGGGTGACCTTTGGGGTTCGGCAGCTACAATTTTAGGTCCTTTTTCTGTTAACACGGTGTGAAGGTATTCGAATCTCGAGGCACGATGGTATCAGCAACGAAGCTCGTTTAAAGGAACGATTGTGGTCCCAAAGGCTTCAACAAGGTGGGTTAGGATTACCCAAAGTCTTCAACAAGGTGGATAATCCTAATGATTGTGATCCTAAAGGCTTCAACAAGGTGGGTTTGGATTATCCAAGGACTTCAATCCATCCCACCTTGTTGAAACTTTTGGGACCACAATCGTTCCTTCGGACGAGCTTGACCCACCTTGTTGAAGCCTTTGGGACCACAATCGCTCCCTCGGACGAGCTTCGTTGCTGATGCCATCCGATCCTAATAGCTTGACACCCAACACAACGTGCTAAGAAGGAATACATAAATAAAAGAAATTCGATAACGACAGGACTGAGACTTGACTTCTGGACGATGAACCAACAAAAGAAACGTAACGATCCTCGAACGATGTGTAATTATCCGTCAGCAAACGTGGAAACCTAAATATTCTACAAACTTCTTACTGACGACATCAACAACCCCAATTTCTCGAGACGGTTTTAACCAACAAGACAATAACATAACATGACTGTCAGCTGACCTTGCTCTCGCTCCACCACGAACAGCGTTCATGGATCTCGTCAAACTCCCAAGGACTGCTCCTCCATCCTGCCGTACCACCGTGAAGTACGGCACTGCATCAAGCCGCTACCACCGACTCCGGAGAAGCTACAATGAGAATCCATGCCAATCTGCATCTTCCCGCTACCACCGACTCCGGAGAAGCTACATAGAGACTCCGTGCCATTCTGCATCGAGCCGCTACCATCGATTCCGGAGAAGCCTCAACGAGAATCCGTGCCAATCTGCACCTTCCCGTTACCATCGACTGCGGAGAAGTTACAACGAGAATCCGTGCCAATCTGCATCTTCTCGCTACCATCGACTCCGGAGAAGCTGCAAAGAGACTCCGTGCCATTCTGCATCTCGTCGCTACCACCGTCTATGGAGAAGCTACAACGAGAATCCGTGTCAATCTGCGTCTTCTCGCTACCATCGCCTCCGAAGAAGTTACATCGAAACTACGTCTTATTCTGTATCTCGTCGCTACCACCTACTCCAAAGAAACCACGTCGTTTCGCCGTCCAAGAAACATTCCGTTTGATGCAGCAATAAATCGTAATTGATGCAACATTAGATCACTCTATTGAACGTTAATAAAAGTTTAAGGATTTCTACGTTTCATTACAATTTTCGACGACGAACCGCCACACAGGTGTTCAGATTCGAGCGCGTTTCGTCCTGTTTTGTTTATAAAAGCATTCTATTTAAAATAAACAAATCGCTGTACAGGATACGATTTCTTACATCAACGAATTTAAACAAAAAATCCGATTTTTAACTCCCTCCCTCTTCAAGTCCGTTACATTTCGAAGCAGACGAAGTAATTAACAGTTTCTTCCTCGCTTTGATGGTATTGATGGAGGGTCGATCCTGCGGATGGTTTCTTTTTCACCTCAACCGGAAATGAACTCTCGACAACTCTGAAGAGTCAGACCTATGGAAATGATATTGCAGTTGCAGGTTTTAAATTAAAAAAATTCTGTAAGTGCAGAGATTGCTCTTCTACCGACTACGCATCTCGAAACTACCCTTATCTATCGGAAAGTGTGTTCCTTTATTCTTTGTTCGAGGATAAGCCCCTATGAGCGTTATGAATAGTTTCTTTCTCCCTGTGGTGTTGGAAGGTCGACCCTACGGAGGTGACCTACAACTGTGTCTTCCTCATCTCAATCGGTAATGAGACCTCGACGATATTGGACCTACCCGAACGACGTTGCAGAGTTTGTTAATTTATATACATAGAGCAAACGTGTGAAGCTTGGCCCAACCAATTTAAAAAAGTCTTCTCTTCTACCGATCGCCCATCTCCAAACTCGAACACGATGTTATGAATGGTTTCTTTCTCCCTTTATTCGAGAATAAGCTCCTCATGGTGTTGGAGGGTTGACCTAGCGAAGGTGATTTACACCACCTTAATAAAGAAGGAGCTTTCGATGGTGTTGAAGGATCGGGCCTGGGGAGGTGCTGTTGCAGTTGGAGTTAAATTATATTCATACACAGCATGCTTTAGCCCCGTGCCGTCTCACCCCAACTCAGTCTGTTACCTTTCAAGATGATGAATTTTCTCCACTTTGATCGAAAATGAGCTCCTTGAGGATATCGGGGAGGGCCGACCTTGAGGAGGTGATGTGCAACTTGATCGGAAATGACGAAGATGATGTAGTTGCAAGTTTTCTTTTCAATTATATTTACGGAGTGCATTTTTCATTTTCAACGAAAACTTGGAAGCTCGTGCTTTCAGGTAGTTTCACTCAAACGAAGTACGTAAAGGCGGAAAAACTTCATGTATATAAATAGAGAAATCCGCCTACTACTACAAACTGCCAGCGTAAAAACGGTATTCCAACGTCTGCGCTCGTAATTGAGAAAGGGCAACAAAAACGAACGCCGATCGATACCTCCTCTAAACAAATAATACACGTACATGACGGGCACAGCGGGTGTTCGCTCAGCGAAAATTATAGTTGGTGCTCCTACAATGGGCCCGACAAACCGACTGTTTCAGCCCTTTTTCCGGAAACAGTCTCGCCTGGTATTGTCTCTAAAAAGGATTGATTCGTGCGGCGCACACACGAGAGTTCATTTCGCGAAATTCGTTTACGGAAACGTGACCAAATCAACATTATTTTTGCTCTCCGGGATTCATCAAATCAGAGCGCGAAAGTGAATCAGTCGACGTCGTTAGTCAGTCGATATACTTCGAATTCGGAGACCCCCCTGGTCTGTTTTTCAAGGTTTTTTTTCCATCATCAAATTACGACCCGCGGCGATTTGAACTAATCGGACAAATGGAATGGAAAATTTCGAACGTACGGTGCAGAATTAGTAGATCAATGGAGTGTGATTACAAAAAGCTTTCCCGCATCGTTTTTTTTTTTAATTGCAAAAGTTTTTAACAAGATTAACGAATGAATAACGATATTTGAGTGAGGTCAAAATCACATCACCTATTGGTCGTAGTTCCGGTCTAGTAAATTTTTGCAACCGTTAATTGTGCGTTACTAGTTTTATTTCTTTTGTCTGTTTAGGACCCCATTTGTACTTTTTATTCTTAAACATCGCCTTAACTCACTCGTCTTCGCTGAACTGACGGGGGGGGGGGGGGGGGGGGGGCACGGAGTCAAGGCGAAAGCAGCAAGTAAGACTAATACCATCTTAAGAAGTCTAGGACGCTGAATTCGGCTCTGAAGTCGGTATCTGCGTAATGGCTTTTTATATAGTAGAAGGACGCATGTTTTCGGAGTGCTGCCCGTCACTTCTCCTTCTTTTTCAACTATTTTTTATTAAAGAAACTATACTTTGAGTTTTTTTTACGATATACTGCTTTTATTTTAAATGTCTACCGGGTTACCGCCGAAGTATCAGCTTCGTTACGGACATTAAACTAACTAGAACTAACTAAAAGTATTCATACTTTTATTTCTCCATGTAAAGATACGGTATTCTGCACAACGCAATAATAAACAAACATGACTAAAGCGCGCCAGGATGTCTCCAGGTATACCTGCATCCATTCTTGTAACATGTGTGCTCTGAGTTGTAACTTGATGTAGTTTGCAGATCTTAATCGTAATTAGTAACTGAATAAAAAAACGGCTGTTGTCACGAACTGAGATCACACAGTCTGAAGACTATGGCCATAAACTCATCGGCATATTTGTCTTAGTGTGATCGTGACACGTTGCACGTTCTATTTTTGTCTCTGCATCCAGTCCCATGCACGTTCAAAAGTTAATTGAACTACCAATTAGTTATCAGTAATTACCAACTGCTTTAATTAATGTACAGAATGCCGTTTCTTTCCTTTCTATGTTTCGTTAGTTTGAATTTCGTTTGAATATCACATTTATTTATTCTCATGTGGGCGTGTTCGTAGTGGTTATTTAACAAAACATAAACATTATTAAGTAAACGTAAATATAAAAAAACAAACACGACTAACCGAGAACCGTCTGGGATCCTCTAACCGTACTTAAAAGGGGTCCTCTCCCAGTTACAACCACTACGGGACAACCTCGGCGAACATTAACGTGTATCTCAGGTTTTCTTTACACTCCGGCGACGCTCTTCTACATTTTCTTTAAGGCGGTGTGGAGGGGAGAGGTGAGTTGGGAGCAGAAAACTGGGTTCTTTGAGAAAAGCTTTTAAGAACGCGGCTCCTTGCTTCTTCTTTCCATCAATTAAATGACTTGGCTTCGACGAAGTATGTGTATATGTAAAAAGTGTGATTTGCCGGACTATACAGCACCAGCAACGGAGTATAGTTAGCCGGACTATACAGCAACAGCGACGGAGTATAGTTAACCGGACTATACAGCACTCGCAGTTGAATATTGACCGACTCAGTTTGGTTCAAGCAGTACTAACTTGAACTGATGCAAGCTCTTTTTTTGTGGCGGATTAGGCGACTCTGCGTCATTGGTCTGTTCGCTTGCGCGAACCAATGATGAGCAGAGTTGCGCCCTGTTTGTCGGAGCACAGTCTTTTTGTGTTTGGTTCGGTGATTGTCTTAGCAATCAAAATGAGGGTGTGATCCTATTTGTTGGCCTATCAGAGACGAATGCATTTGCGCTTTAATTCGCTAAAGGACGGGTCTTAATTTTGTTTATTTTGACGGTTGTCATCGTGACCCTGATACGTAGATTCGACGTAACGTTTCCCCCGTATTTATCAACGTGGAACTACTTGAGAAATTATTAACAGGCCATCACTCTTAAGTAAATTATAATTTTCATAATAATTATTAAGAAAGAAATTCAAAAACGTGCACGTTTTCAGGCACATTCGTAAACAGAGCCAGGCTTCTCATCGATCTTATATTTGATTCGAATCGGTCAGCAAGTAAGGTTAGGAAAATTTTTTGAGGACTAAAGAAGTGATTTTTTTTCAAGCCCGGATCTGCGCACATGGTCTGAGATTGGGAGGCATCTCATTCAAAATTTCACCGTTAGATTTCTAGGAATTTTGGCTCATAAAGTGTGGTTTAATTGTCGATCTAGCGTCCACTAGGGATCCAAGAAAAATTCGCAAAAAAACTTCCATCTTGACGACCAGCGTACCTCGACTTCATAAGTTCCGTCCATTCACGCGAAAGAATATTTTAATGTGCGCCTTTTTAGCTCTACCTGGCGATTGGCAAATACAGAATGGGTGGAGCTATCTTAAATGCTAGTGTTCCAATTTTATTAGCTCTGCCTACTTGTATGTAATATTTTAGTTTTCACTGAAATAAAATTTTAATTTGGGTGGGAGCTCCGCTAGAGTTGGCCCTCTACCACTCCCAAGCATATATAAATTGTCCTCCTGCCTGTGCATGACTCAAACGCGTTTAGCGACCTGTGCTACGTTTGCATTAACTGCTACCACTCCTCCTTTCTGTTACGCAGTCCCTCTCATACTTATCTGACACGGACGTTTTGTGTACCCATTCCCTGAGTAGTGGGTGTCTCACTCATACTTACCTGACACGGTTGTCTCGTGTTCCTGAGTGGGTGTCTCACTCTTACCGACCTGGCACGGGTTTTCCCATGTACTCCGCCCTTAAGCGAGTGTCTCACTCACTACCGTCCGACACATCCGATTCCTGGAAACGTTAGCTCTGTGTCGCCGTTAGTCAAACCGTCCGGAAGATAACCATTAAGTCTACCGTAAGTGAAAACTGACCGGGTTAAATACATTCCAAGTTGTAAATATGTAAATATAAACTTTTACTGTAAATAAAGTTCGGTTTCTAAGTGGTCGATGTGTTTGATTCCGCTGAACGTGGACGCCGTCGAACAAATCCAAACCCCTAGAGCAATGCCGAGAGAGAGAAACATACCCAGAGAAACACGACCCGTTACAACACTATGAACGCTGCTGTTGACTTGTTGGCCAATCAGAGACGACTGCGGTTGCGCTTTGATTCGTTAAATGGGGGAGCCTTAATTTTGTTTATTTTGACGGTTGCCATCGTGACCCTATGACGTAGTTTCGACGTGGCATATCCCCCGTATTTGTCAACGTGGAACTACTTGACGTTTGTCAATTATAACGTCTCCTGACGTCTGTCATTGTTTCTGTCGTCGGCTATCATAACATGATGTTGAGCACCCACAAATACATAACTTTTTGAGATATCGTTTTAACGCTCTCTTGAATTTTGCTTTATGCCAAATATGCTTTGTATTTCGGTTTATTTATCTTCAATATCTATATTTAATGTATGGTTTCTCTTAATTTTCAACGAAAATTCTTATAAAAGAAAGAAAGTACAGACAGACATATTTTCGACAATCAGGAAAAAAGGACTAAAATTTCCTTCCGTATAAAAAGGGCTGGTTGCTTAAAGCTCAAATCAGAAACGTATTAGCAAAGGAAGCGAAACATATTTTGATATTATCCACCGTATGCTAATCCCGGTTCGTAATTCGTTTTTGCTTTCATTATTCAATAAAATGAACGAATGAATGAAGCTACTAAAATGAATGGAAGTATTAAAGTGCCTTGCTAGTAGCCTGATCACCAGAATACAATATTTGAGAACTAGATTGATTTCTACGTGAAAACAAAGTTCACTTCAGTTTCATCCTCGGAAAGTGAAACACGTTCACAACACACTAATCCCAGATTCAGACTCCTTTTTACTTTCACTATGAAAAAGACATGTTGCAATACCATCCCCTGCCTCCCAATCCTAGTCCGTGATTCGTTTTTGCTTTCATCATCCAAACGCACTAGAGAAGTCGAATTTCCAGAGTGCTCCTCACAGACGAAATAATATATTTAATATAAAGTTGTATGCCTGCGCCACCCCCCTCCCCTCACCTCCTACACATAAAATGGCAAGTAGGAAGTACAGCAAACGCACAATGCGTCTCGAAATAGGCCTTTTAAGGACGCCACTCATATAAATTAAACACGCAAATGTAATAATCATTAACATCGTTCGAGGACTGTGCGACGGCGATGCGAAGGCGCAGGGGGGCGGGAAGGTGGAGAAGAGGGAAGGCAGAGTCCTCAGAAAATGTTGAAGTTGAAGTGAAACAATGTCGGTCCTAATGAGAGTGATTCTAGGGAGAGTCATCAACTCGGGCTTCAACAAGAAAGAGGGGGGTTTTGTTTATGAAATTTTATCTTATGATAATTAGTCCTGAAGTATAAATGGAATTGTGTCAACTGACAGCGGACGACCTACCCCTTTTACGTTCTAATTAAAAGCGTCATCCCCGACTTGATTTAATTGAAAATTTGAAACTCTCGGCGCGTCATTTTTACTGTCATTAGGCGATGTTTGCGGTCCTTTTCTTTTTTTTTAATCGCGTCGTCGGTAGAAACTTCGCCGAAAGTAAGCGATAGACCTAATCCCGTGGATTTCGCCGAATATAAGGGAGGGCGTGATAAATACGCGGCCGTTTGCAACGACCGGCGCTGATTACTTCCAAAGTTTCGGTGCTAAGGACTATCGTTCTGCAGAGGCGGCGGCGGCGGCGCAAACTTCGTTGATTACTTGCGAACTCACTGTTTTAGGCCGCGCCAAATCCGCCGACCTTTTCTTGGCCACTCCTAAATCCACATGTGCGTGAGTGCGTATTCGCCGCTGGGTTTTAAAAAATGCACGCCGTCTCATGAATTATTCCCGAACGGTCATGTTGCTAATTAGAATTTCGATCAGCGCGCCGGAATTGCAATGAAAAGGGCTTCCGCCGGGACCATCAGCAAAATGCAAATTTTTTACCAGATGATTCAAATTTCATATTCCAAAAACTCAACCAATCGTTATTAAATCGCGCGCCTGATTATGTTTCTCATCTTGAACATTATTCTCGTACAACTTCAGCACCATCTAGAGCGCGCATCGAAACTTCTCAAGTCACCGGCTAGCTCATAGATGGCGTGACGTCTATAAAAATAAATTTGTCGCCTGCACGTGATGTAGCAATAAATTCATTTTATATCATCGCGTACAATTTTCTGTTATCCAAAACGAGGTCTGAATTTATTAAGCGCGAGTAAGACTTGGCAGATTGCAGTGCGGAAGGACATGACAAGGAGAATCTTGCAGAGTAAAATAAAGACAAACGGCTCGGTGTAATTAATGAAGCGTAATAAAAAACTAATAAAGATAAGTCTGTCACATAATTCTTAATTGGTGCCGGCGCTAAAGCCGAGACAGGACTAAGCGAAGTGCTCGTATTTCATTGCTCCTGAGGTAACTTACACTTTACTGCAAAGCGTAATTTAAGAGGCTGAAATTGCGGTTGACGACCCCCTCTCCACTTCCGTCCTTCATCATCGCGTTGGAGAGGCCAAAATTTACTCAACGGAAACTAGCTTGCACTGGAACGTGCTGGTTTTAAATAAAAATGAGGTTGCGAATCTCCCAAAAGAGAAGAAGGACAATGACACCAAGTCGATCGATTATTTAGCAGTATGTAAAGAACTTCTCCAAAATTAATCTATAATTTTGTTGCGATGATCAATCGGAATTACGGCGCAGCGTGTAGGTCAAAGCATGAGCGAAGGTTCGGTATTTTATTCTATTTTTAAATTACATTAATAAGTCTCCCATGATGAATCTTAGGCGAGGGCGAAATCTCAAGGCAACTCAGAAAACATCAAACACAAAACTGAAGGTGCATAGCAACTAGCATGGTGGTTCAATTATATTCAATACAAGCTGAGGTAATCACGCCAGTAAACTTAAGGTCATCATATTTAATATGCGACAAATCGGCTTTAATTACAGTGGAATCCTCGAGCATCCTCTGGATGGCTACTTCGACCTTAGTTGAAGCCTCATCAGTAGAAACATCACTGCAATCAAAGTCGTAACAGTTTAAGTTAAGAATCCGCCGCGTATCAATAGTTTGTATGTTACGCGCAGGAGGAAGCTGAGACTTTTCTGGTTGATGAGGTCCCAACTAGGGTCGAAGTACCTATCCAGAGGATTTCATTGCATTCAAAACCAACTTGCAGAAAGCTTTAGAGTTTCTCGAAGTTCTTTATTTTATTTTTTAATCTATTAGGTAGTTTGGCACAGAAAAATGAAAAGGACTAATAACATGGTATTCTGTACGGGGATTTTTCTGTTATAAACAAAACATCGACGCGAAGCCTAACCGCCTCGACCTTTAGTTGTTCTGGAAACACCTGCATCCATTTTGGATTTGGACTTCGATTGGCAAAGCTGAATAAAAATCACAGAAATTAATATTGTTAACGTTGCAAATTCTACTGCAAGTCGGGTATATTGAATGAGGGCTCCTGAAAATCCCTGTGTAGTACTATTGGGGCCTCATCAGTAGAAGAGTAGCGGTTCTTGGCCTAGAACTGCTTAGGAATAACAAATAACAACGATTGCTGTTGTCTTCATAAGCTAGTGAAATTTTGTGATGACACGCTTAATGTCCGCATTGGCCACCTTGTGTGTAATAGCTTATGAGGCAACAGCATTCGTTGTTGTTTACTTTTCTCACACAGTTCACAGGTCAAGAATAGATCGTGCAAAGTCACGACCTAGCGATGTAGTTGTTGTTACGTGCTAAGTCTCGTTGGCCGGTGAAATTGTGACGAAATTTCTCGAGCTACTTTTCTGCTGATTAGGTCCCAATTAGGGCCGTTTAGCTTAATGTTCGCTTTGGACACCTTGTGTCAATGAGACAATAGCACTCGTTGTTATTTGCTTTTCTCACACAGTTCTAGATCAAGAATCCGTCGTGCAAAGGCACGGTCTAGCGATATAGTTGTTGTTACGCGTTTTATTGGCCAGCGGAATTGCAATGAAATTTCTCGAGCTTCTCTTTTGCTGATTAAGTCCCAATTAGGGCCGAAATAGTGCTACATAAGGATGCTCGGAGGCCCTATTGAAATCCAGCCGACTTGCAGCAAAATATACAATTTACGACGGCACACTTAACGTCCGCTTTAACAACCTTGTGCGCAATAGCTTATGAGTTGTTGTTTACTTTTCTCACACAGTTCACAGGTCAAGAATCGATCGTGCAAAGTCACGACCTAGCGATGTAGTTGTTGTTATGCGCTATGTCTTGTTGGCCGGTGAAATTGTGACGAAATTTCTCAAGCTACTTTTCTGCTGATTAGGTCCCAATTAGGGCCATAAGTTTAATGTCCGCTTTGGACACCTTGTGTGTAATAGCTTATGAGACAATAGCGCTCGTTATTTGCTTTTCTCACACAGTTCTAGGTCAAGAATCGGTCGTGAAAAGTCAAGGTCTAGCGATATAGTTGTTGTTACGCGTTTTATTGACCAGCGGAATTGCAATGAAATTTCTCGAGCTACTTTTCTGCTGATTAGGTCCCAATTAGGGCCGAAATAGCGCTATACATAGGATACTCGGGGGCCCCATTGTAATCCAGCCGACCTGCAGCAAAATATGCAATTTTACGACGGCACGCTTAACGTCCGCTTTAACAACCTTATGTGTAATAGCTTATGAGTTGTTGTTTGCTTTTCTCACACAGTTCACAGTCAAGAATCGATCGTACAAAGTCACGACTCTTAGCGATGTAGTTGTTATTATGCGCTAAGTCTTGTTGGCCGGTGAAATTGTGACCATATTTCTCGAGCTACTTCTCTGCTGATTATAATATACGTAATATGTATGTATAATGTGTAATAGCTTATGAGACAATAGCATTCGTTATTATTTGCTTTTCTCACACAGTTCTAGGTCAAGAATCGGTCGTGCAAAGTCACTGCCTAGCGATGAAGTTGTTACGCGCTAAGTCTTGTTGGCCGGCGAAATTGTAATGAAATTTCTCGAGCTACTTTTCTGCTGATTAGGTCCCAATTAGGGCCGAAATAGTGCTATACATAGGATGCTCGGGGGTCCCATTGCAATCCAGCCGACTTGCAGCAAAATATGCAATTTTACGATGGCACGTTTAATGTCCGCTTTGGCCACCTTGTGTGTAATAGCTTATGAGACAACAGCATTCGTTGTTATTTGCTATTGTCATACAGTTCTAGGTCAAAAACCAATTGTGTTCACATATACAATTGATATTCGAATGCCATGGTATGATCGTGTCAGATCGTATCAACGACCCAGATTCTTTCTCTCTGTATCCAGAATCGTAATTTCGATAAACTCCAGCAAGACTCAAAATTTCATTCCATAAAAAAGGCCGCTGAGAGCAATTCCTGGTCTCCTAAAACTCAAACCAGAAACGTACAAAAAAAATAGTTTATTTCTACGTAAAATTTTTGTGAAGTTTTAAATTGAAGTCGAAACTTTGAGCGCAAAAATTGAATCTCGCTCACTCTTGCCGAAATTCCCGAATGTAAAGATTGTAAGTACTCGATGTGGACTTATAAATTGATGAATTCGAAGGCGTTGGACAATCAATCCAGTTTGTTTTAACTTGACAATACTCGCATGACCTAATTGCTGAGCCAAAATTTACGTTTGAGCCTACATCGCTTTGCATTGTATGACCTAATCGCTGAGCCACGGCTGTCGCAACAATTTCGGGCATACGAACAATTTAAAAATGTGTGGAAGTATCATACGAAGAGAAAATTCCAAGCATGCGTTAAACAAAGCAGGATCTACAGCCGCTCGATTCTCCTATATTGTAGCTTTCTTGACGGAAGATCCAAACTCACTTAAGGCGCTTAAACGATTTGAAAAGAAACCCTCATGATTACAAAGTCAAACGCTATTACGCGACGTAAATCGTAACATTCAAATTCAAAACGTTTTCACTCCGCGCAGAGCTCCTGAGGAAAAGTTTTCACAGGATAGTTGTGCAATTATCCAAAACGTTCGTCTTTCTTCTTATTATGCCTCCGCAGTGTGGCAGATGTTCATCGCACTTGTGCCCAGTTGCAATCTCAGCAATTCTTTTAAGGTTTGCAGCTGCAGTTCTTCGAACCAAGTAACAATATGAATACCATACCTGTTATCTTAAGTCGCGATTTCAAATCATGAATGATAAATCAATCTCTCTGTTTACAATTTCACGTTGTCGAGTCAATTTTATGTTCTCTCAGGGTATTTTGGTAATTTTTTTTTAATTTGGATCCACGTTGGGCGCCAATTTTATTGCAGCATAGTTCGCAATTTTCGGAAATTTATCTTTGATGTTGTTTGGCCCCAATTTTACGCAGTGTAGTTCGATATTCCCTCGTTGTCGATCCAATTTTACAGTTAATCTCAGGGTCTCTCTTTAATCCTGTATTCTTTTATTATTATTTTTATTCTTTCTTATTTCTCTATTAAAATGTAAAATTATTTGATGTTCGGGGTCCTTCTTTTGACGAATTCGGGCGTGGATCTTAAAAACAACTTCTTTGTTGTGGAGTGTGAAGTGCGATCGGTTTGAATGTCGGGACGCTCGCCGAACCTTTTCATTCAAAATATTTTGTGTCGTAGTATGGTGTGCGTGTGCGTGTGAAGAAATTCTGATTGGAATTTTATTTATTCTCTGCGTCAGCTTCTATTGACGTACATGGCCCAAACAATCTTTGAAGTAAGTACCTTAAATCCCACTGCGACATGAATAATCGTTATGAATCCATCTGCGATGACGTCAGGTTGTTTTAAAAAGTTTTCACCCGTCGATTATATCCGCGATATTCGAAAGCTGCTCTGCGTAGATTTTATGTAAAAAAAGAGGATCGTTTTGGATTAGTTTTTAAACGACATTGACAGCAGATATGACGAAATGAATTTTACCCACAAGGGAATGAACCGACTGTAAATGGGAATCCACGTCAGGCCCGAAAAGCGATCGGATATTAATTTTGACGTGCCTAATACAAATGAAAAATGTACGAAATTTCGATCGTAAATCCCGACCGCGTCCATTCGAGCGGTTCCCACGGACGCCAAACTCTCATTTTTCGAACGGCGATAAATTACCTGGCGCCCGCGACGCAGCTACAATCGACGCTCGGAAGTCGGGAAGTTTCTTCTGACAAATTCGAAATTAAGGCGGTGGCGGCGGCGGCGGACTCGGACTCGGTGTTCGGTGGATTTTCTTTTTGCGCGCCCCAACGCTTCGTCGGCGATTCTATCCTCCGCCCGTGATAGGTCTATACGGAGGCGGCGGCGGCGGCGAACGCTGACGCAGCACATCATCACTTGATACATTGTGTCCGCGAGTTGCACAGGACAATGGGCCCCCGGGAATCGAGCTTGCGTCGGCTTGCATCAGCAATAATCGAAGTTTGAAGGTGAATCCTAACACATCACATTGTACAGATGAATGACTTTTTTAATACTAAAACCAGACGTCACATTGGAACTTTCTGAACCTTAAATAATACGCCATAGAGGTCATCTTGATGTTATCGAAACCAATTGGCATTAATTTACCCTTAAGTTATTCGGCGGGAGACTGTGACAATTTGACCTTGAATATAGCATGTACCATCCGGAGTGTTCCATTAAAAGGGGTAGTGTCCTGAGTCCAGGTATGAGCGACGTCAGCGTGTCCGAAGAAATTCCCTAAAAACCAACGATGTCGCCATCTTAACGGCACCATAACAGATTCGATTCGAATCGCCTAGATCTAGAGCATATTTTAAGGACCAGGAAAAGTGAATTTTTAATGCCAGGACCTGCACACGTGGCCCGTTGGCATCCCAGACAGTACTCGACTTCACCCTGCGAATGTTTACCCTCTGAGTGTGGTTTATTTCTCAATCTGACGTCGATCGGGGGTTGCAAAATTGACAAAAAAAAAACGTCTACTGCACAATGGCTTCCCCCACCATACAACTCAGCCCTATGGAGAGAACGCAGGGTTTGCCAGATTTCACTCATAGCTAAAAAAATCAAAAATTTGAAAGAAAACATGATTTTTGAGGCTCATTCATATCCAATAGCGTAAGCATAAAGCGAAGGCCTCAATATACATATTAGATTCGAATCGGTCGATAAAAAAAAGCCTAAACATTTTTTTAAGAGCGAAAAAAAGAATTTTTCAAAATCCGAACCTGCGCACGTACATCAGGGGCATCTCAGTCAAAATTTGACTTCACCATTGGATTCCTCAGAATTTTTCCTCTTACATTTTCTCAATTTGAGGTCGATAGGGGGATCGACGTTACATGTACCGAGTCCTTGAGTACTCTGTATCTCAATCATACTTACCCGACACATTTCGTGTACCCAGTCCTTGAGTGGGTGTCTCACTCATACCGACTTGACACGGGCGTTTCGTGTACACCCAGTCCTTGAGTGGGTGCCTAACTCATATTTACCCGACACGGGCGTTTCGTGTGGCCAGTCCTTGAGTGGGTGTCTCACTCTTACCAAGCTAACTAACTTTCGGGATCTGACGTCGATGGAAGGTTGAAAAAAATTCGCAGAAAAGTCTATAATCGCTTCCCTAGTGGAAACAGGGCAGAGTTTGCCTGACGTAACTGGAGGAGAAAATATTTTTATGTCTCCAATTTAAAATTGCTTACGAGAACAGTTGAATGTTGAATTTTTTTAGTGCTCATTGTGACGTTTAAACACCACCCGGTCATATTAGAACTTTCCTAACCTCATAATAGGAAATGAAAACATGACCGCAGAGGATTACGTTAGTTCTTTACCAGAGTGACTTAAATTGATTACTCTCAGGTGAGTAACTGAGTATTTCGCCCTACACTTGATTCAACGGGTCCGGTGTTTTGACTGAACAACTTCCTCGAGCCCAGTTATCGCTTGAATTTCTTTCGACTATTCGGCTCCTTTTAATTTAACAATTTTTGGCTGTTTCCGTATAGCGAAAGGTCAAGACAGAAAACAACTCTCCCGGGAAGTGACGTCCACTATTAAATAAAGGGCGCCACTTCTCGGAAGAGTCGTTTTGTCCTAGGCCGCGTTAAATTATGGCCAACAAAGTGATTGAAGTTGCCTACTCTCCAGATCCGTAGCTCTAGGTCGCGCTCTCGCTGTGGGTATACTTCTCACGTGTCGAGAGCGAGACTTCTTTATCCTGTGGATGTTTATTTTGGCATATCTATGACTCTAGAGGGTCGATATTTTGTTTAAACAATTTCCTCCCGCCCACTTATCACTTATCGCTTGAGAAAGTTTATCTTCAACCAATCAAAGTTGAATTCCTCTCGCCTGTTCGCCTCTTATTTTAATTTAGTAATTTAGATTTTAAATTTTTGGCTGTTGACAGTATGGTGCAAGCTTTCAACAATGAAGGCCACAGGTATATGGGTCATACCTTGAGCTGGTGCAAGGTGTGGATTACAACGCAGTGGCAGTATAAAAGACGATAAAAGGAAGATGTTTCGTGTAAACGATTTCCTCGCGCCCGATTATCGCTTGAGAAAGTTTATCTGTAACTCTCACCTATTCGATTAAAGTTTTAATAATGAATACTCCTGTTACTTACTTTGACCTGACAACAATCTGCACTGTTTCTTTCACCAGCTTTCCCCTCAGCTAGTAACAGTAAGAAGGGAGGTGGACAGTTTAGATGTTAAAAAAAAGGACGCCAGGGTGAAGTATAAATCCAGCCGTTGTTTCGTAATAACCTCCCAAACCATCTCGATTAGTAAACCACCAGGAGATTTATTGTACTCATCGTACACATCAAAATACTTTGACTAAATTAGTTAATGAACCAAAACAGAGCGAGATTACATAAACGTCACATTAAGTAAAAATCTGAGACAACGAACGTCGAGTGCACATTGACTAAAATAAACGAACACACAACAAATGCATTAATACACGAGTTACGTTACTTAACTTTCAAACGAGAGAAAAATCGAAACTCGCTCTTTGGTAAAGTGCTCACATCGGCGACGTGGTGATAAAATAAAATTTAGAACGGTATGAACTCACGGCCTTCAAAGCTGTCGAAACGGACTGTCAATTTCGATGCACCCGTCAAGCGTCGACTTGGCGAAACCGTAGCAGCGCTTACTGTTGTCCCCTCATTTGACTTTCCTCTCAAGTAATAAAAAAATAGCGGAAAAAAAGGGCTCCGATCCTCGTAACTGATAATCAAGGGTTGAATAATTAACTAAACACGGAAGTAGATATTCACGGATGGAATAGGAAAAATGTGCTCGATATATGCACTAATAACATACACGTCAGACTTAAAGGTGAAATGTGAAACTTATTATCAAGATGGCGTCAACCGTTAACACTTGCCACCTGGATTTTATCACATTCCAAGCTTGGTAGGGTAAAAGAAATAACCAAAATTCGTCTGGCGGTATTCAAAAGATTCCGACAAAGTCGTTTTTCTAATTTTTCTAGCAAAAACTCCAACAAATTGTAACACACGACACAGCACCACCGCCGGTGAACGATTTATGACGCGATTCCCACAAAACGAAACGGAAAGATGTCACTTGACGCGGAGAAACGCACACATGAAGTCAGCTCCATCCAATAAACGCAAAGTTTTCGCCGAAACCTTCGCTGGAGGTGTTTTGTGGCGAACGAGGTTGCCTTGATGATCTCTAAAATGACCAAAAATTCTCAGGTGTTGCTATATTTCCGTGCGGAAGTTACGAAACGTAATAGACTCTTATTTTAATTCAATGATTTAGGTCTTAAAATTTCGATTGTCATAATAATGAAGGACACAGGCAGGAGAGAACGAAGGAGAACGAAAAGGCAGTGTAAAAGACAAGTGACAAACGAAGACCTTTGAGAAAGAGAATGTCCGTTTTTAAGTAGACGTAGCAACAATATTGAAAATCTAATTTTGAATTATGCGATGTCGTCTGTTATAATTTATAATGAACGAATGAATCGTTTCCAACTTGCCGCAATTAGAACCGTCAATCCTGATTGCCAAATTCAGATGTCTTCTTCCATGCAAATGACGACGTGATTAGCACGGAAAATTAATCAATCACCAAATTAGCGAATTAGAGGGGATGAAGAGAAGGAGAGAGAGAATAATTTTACTTTTACTCGACGGAACGAAATCGACGGCTGTTGTGAATTTGATTTATTTCGCTTTCAGGCAGCCATCTATAATTCAGAGCCGCGGCGGCTTAATTGCATATTTTATGACCTCTCGGTGAATTAGAGAGTGCGCCGAGCTTAATTGGCAAAAAATGCTCGGCGCGATCTTTTAATTACTTCAGAGCCTGCCCGGATTATAAAATGCGATCAAATATTCACGTCGCAATTTTAAAATTATCAATTATGTAGAGGCGAGGGACGCCCACGATTAAAACCTTCGAATACGTCCTACTAGATATTCTATTTTAGAGACAGACGTACTTAAATACGTAAGTAAATTAAATACTCTGGCGCAGTCGTTAGGATACCAAGCTAGTCTTTAGTAGGATACTAAGCTATCACTAGAGGCTATAGTATTGACCCGAACAAGAAATTAAGTTTCTTTAAATAATGGTCGAGTCTAAGGTTTGTTTAGGACATGTTTTCTTTTCATGAATATTCCCCGGTTTGGAAATTAAAAATAAATTAGGGCAGTGACAGGCGTTTGTTTCCTGTGTGTGCTTGAAGCTGCAAGAAGATTAATAAGCAGACGAAATTAAAGTTTATTTTAAGAATTCCTTTATGCGCCGTTGATTATCGCGGCGCAGCGCGAAAACAAATTACGGCGTCGAATTCAATTAGAAAAAAACCAGCGCTCAAGAAAAATACAAAGCAAAAAGGGGCGACCCGGTAAATATAAACATCGCGGAAGAAGCAGGCGGCCTTTGTTGGACGGGTTTTAATTAAAAACAAAAGAACTCGGCCGCTCGATAATGATCTTTGCGGGAACTATCACAAAGCATCGACGAATGCGGCGAAACCGGCACCGTTTAGCGTATTGTTGCCGAACGTGAGACGGCCGGCGAAAACCGCACCGCACCGCACGTCCGCAGATGACCTTTTGTTCGATCACGTGCGGTTGAAGTTCGCACACAGAGGATATGCCATTTCGAGTTTATGTTGATTAAACAGGATGCGATGCAAATAACTTATAAGCCTTGCAGGATGCGGGGGCTGCTCGCTTTAATGGAAGGTCACTTTGCTGCTCCCAAACTTGCATCCTGAAATCACATTTCGATGCTTCCCTCTGACAATATTAGCTCGAAAACACAAAGCAGTTTGAACAAATCAAATAATAAAGTTTTCCTTTGCGATGCTAATGTCCTCGTTGCTCCTATGAATACTAATAAAAGCACACGGCAAAAAAACTACAATTCGTTCAATGTGGAAAACCAATTTCAAAGCGAAGTCAAAACTACACCCAATCACCGATTCGTTTCAGATGCGCAGTAAGTCCTTCGTGCAGTGCCAATTTGAAAGCAACCAGTACAGGTCTGAGTGACATCAACATGTCCAAAGAAATTCCCTAATCGCTGATGGTGACGCCATCTTAAGTGCTTCATAACAGCTGCCTTTATGACCTAGTAAAACAGTTGGTAATATTCCACGAAGTTCATCTTACAAACACTATCCGGAGCGATCGAAGCCTCATGATGAGTATCTTCAGGTAATTACTTCCAGTAGATGAAAACGATGATTAGAAAAAGTTGAAGTGAGTTATTCGGTGGGGTATGGCGGGATACTGTGACACTTTGACCTTGAAGAAAGCTTGCATCATCCTGGGGTGGGAATCCTGAGTCCAAGTATGAGAGACGCCAACTTTCCGAAGAAATTCCTGACGTTGTCGCCATCGTAACGGCACCTTAGCACCTGTTTTTAATATCTGCCTGTAAAACAGTTCATCTTACAAACACTATCCAGAGCGATCGAAGCCTAAACAAGAAATTTCGACCTCATGATGAGTATCTTCAGATAATTCCTTCCAGCAGATGAAATGATGACCAGAAAAACTTCAAGTGAGTTATTAGATGGGATATGGCGGGATACCGTGACACTTTGACCTTGAAGAAAACATATATCATCCTGACGCGGGAGTCCTGAGTCCAGGTATGAAAGACGTCAAGTTTCCGAAGAAATTCCTTAAAAGCTGACGTTGCTGCCATCTTAACAGCACCTTAACACCTGTTTTTTACTGTCCCAATAAAATAGTTTATGATATTCCACGAAAATCATTGCGCATATCTACAAATCCTCGCTAAAAATTCCGACCTCATAAGCACCTTCAGATAATTACTTTGGGTAGGTGCCAACGATGTCCAGAAAAACTTCACCTGAGTATTCGGGGAGGTATGTTGGGGTACTGTGACACTTTGACCTTGAAACTAGCAAGTCCCGTCCGTAGCAACCGATTAAAGGGAACGGGAGTCCCGTGTTCAGGCAATTGCATAAAGGCCGACGATATCGCCGTGTTAACAATATCAAAATCATTTAGATTCGAATCGCCTAGACCTAGAAATTTCTGTGAGAACCAAAAAAGTTATTCGGTGGGGTACGTTGGAGTACTGTGATACTTTGACCTTGAAACTAGCAATTCCTGTCCGTAGCAACCGATTAAAGGGAACGGGAGTCCCGTGTCCAGGCAATTCCATTAAGGCTGACGATGTCGTCACGTTAACGATATCATAATAGATTAGATTCGAATCGCCTAGACCTAGAAATTTCTGTGCGAACAAAAAAAAGTTATTCGGTGAGGTATGTTGGGGTACTGTGACACTTTGACCTTGAAACTAACAAGTCCCGTCCGGAGCGACCGATTGAAAGGAACGGGAGTCTCGTGTCCAGACAATCCCATTAAGGTCTATCATAACAGATTGGATTTGAATCGCCTAGACCTAGAAATTTCTGTAAGGACCAAAAAAGTGAATTTATAAAAGTTCGGACCTATGCACAAGACCTGGTGGCATCCCAGTCAGGATTCGACTTCACCATGGGATTCCTCAGATTATTTCTCGACCTACCGCATAATAGCTTCCCCCACCATGCAGCTCAGCTCTATTGAGGGAAGACAGGGTTTGCTAGAAACTCGGAGATTTCGCTCATAACCCCAAAAATCGAAAACAGTTTGAAAATATGCAGAAAAATCTCGATTTCTGGGGCTCATTCAGAGAGAACCAAAAAAGTGAATTTATAAAAGATCGGACCCGTGTACATGACCTGATGGCATCCCAGTCAGGGTTTCGACTTCACCATGGGGTTCCTCGGGTTATTTCTCGACCTACAGCATAATAGCTTCCCCCACCATACAGCTCAGCTCTATGGAGGGAAGACAGGTTTTGCTAGAAACTCGGAGACTTCGCTCATAGCCCCAAAAATCGAAAACAATTCGAAAATAGACAGAAAAATCTCGATTTCTGGGGCTCATTCATATTCAGTAGCGTAAGTATAAAGCGAGGGCCTCAATTTGTATACTTGATTCGAATCGGTCGGTAAACAAAGCCTAGACATTTTTTTAAGAGCCAAAAAGGTGATTTTTTCAAGATCCGGACCTGTGCACGCGCACCCCAGTCAAGATTTGACTTCACCATCGGATTCCTCGGAACTTTTGATCACAAAGTGTGGTTTATTTCGTGATCTGACGTCGATGGGGGGGTCGCAAACCGCATAGTCGCTTCCCTCACCATATACCTCAGCCCAATAAAGACGGAGCAGAGTTTGCCTTTCAGGAGAAATCCTGAGTTCATAGGACCTTCAGAAGTTACCTCCAGCAAGTTTTGACGATGACCAGAAACATGTCAACTTCAAGTTGTGATACTGTGACCTTAAAGATGGCATCCGAAGTGCCATTGCATTCGCACCAACGTATTAAAATGACCAGAAACTTTTAAACCTAAGAGTGACACGACAACTGTCAAACTCTAAGTGCCACAGTATCCCGCTAGCTACGCTGCAGACGTTATACTATTGAAACTCCACATCTGAATGCGGTGACTACTTTCTTCCTCATGTACTTGTTGAAATTGTTTGCGCGCATCTCCTCTGGTTTAAAGTTTGAAGAAAATCAGATAATGAGGAACAGCACTGTTTTCTGTAACTGACTTTCCTTACCTTTCTAATTTAACTAATAAAATCTTCACATAACAATGCTATTAGACTTAATGGGGTAAGCGAATTCGAATCCAAGGGGGGCATCGCCATTAACGACCGACTCATCCAAAGAAAGTGGCGCACGTTCGTTTCCTCCTACACTCCGCGACCACCCTCCGTGACGTTCTCCTAAGGGACGGGGTCGTAACGTACGTGATTCATTCGCGAAGCTGTAATCGAAACGAGCGCCCCCCCCCGCCCCCCCGGGTGGCCGAAACGGATCAATCGCAGGACATGCTCCGCAGTAACGGTAATTTCCTGCCTTGTTTTTAGCCCGGCCGGACCGGAAGTTAACAGCTGACTCGGCGTTCTTGTGAGAGTCGGCTTGTTTTCGGCTTTGTTATTTCGCTTTTTACGGCGTGTTTTTCGCCGTGCTAACTGCAGTTCTCTTAGGGGAACGTTGGCGTTTATCGCGCATAAAACCCACGGCACGTGTTTGCCTCAACCTATTTACTTTTCACATTATACTGTTTGCGGAGATTTTAACGTCCACTCGGAGGTGCCACCGATGTAATTATTGTTTAATTTGATAGCACAGCGCGCAGTGTTCTAATTATGTACTGGAGCTAAAATTGATAAGGCCGGAAGTTCTCGAATACAAGCTAACCCATCCATCGTACCACCGACAAAGGGTAATTAATCACCTGATTAGATAATAGGAGCGCGTGTGTCTTGGTGGTTTCCAAACCGCGGCCTGACGTTTGTGACAGGCTCGGCTCACATCTTAATTGCAATAGAATCGAAGGCTGCTGCAAACTGGCACACGTTCAACATTAATTATGTACCATCCGTGACGAGGATAATACACAGATGGACCACCAGGCATCTTTTCGTCATGAATACGCCGGAGGCAGGAAACTTTCGCTTCCATCGACGCGTTCTTCCATTATTCAAGCGGTGATAACGAACATACGTAATCAATCTTTTGCACAAAGTGGCGCGAACACCTATCATAAGGCGAAGATGATTGCGAACGATTGCGGATGGATGCTCACCAAATGTATGCGCATATATTATCACCAGCAGTCGTAAAATGAGGGTCGAGATGAAACAACGCGTCAAAATTTAACGATTATGTTACAGCGCTTGGGATTTGTTTGGCAACATCGTCAACTCGAAATTGTTCATCCGCTCGCCGAGGTAACCAACCCTCACCGATTCATCCCTAGAGGCATAAACATTCGGGTTTCAATGAACTTTGACACATTTAAAGTTTGAAATTATCTACAGACCATCACTCTTAAGTAAATTATAATTTTAATAATAATTATTGAGAAGGAAGTTCAAGAACGTGCAAGAAATCTGGATTTTTGAGGCTCATTAGCAAACAGAGCTACGCTTCTCATCGATCTTGCGTAGATATAGATCGAGAGCCTCAATACTTATATTTGATTCGAATCGGTCAACAAATAAGGTCAGGATATTTTTTTGCACAAAAACGTCCACCTGCTTGACAGCCAATGAAAAAAATGCCTAAGTAGTGGGTATCTCACTCATACTTACCTGGCACGGGCATTTAGTGTGCCCAGTCCTTGAGTGGGTGTCTCACTCTTACCAAACTAACACGGTTGTCTCGTGTACTACGTTCTTGAGTGGGTGTCTCACTCTTACCAACCTAACACGGTCCCGTGTACTCCGACTCCGAATGGTGTCTCACTCACTACCGTCCGACACATCCGATTCCTGGACTCTGAACTGAAACGTTAGCACTGTGTCGCCGTTAGTCAAACCACCCAAAATTTAAATATTGATGTGCCGTTAGTCAAACCGTCCGGAAGACAAGCATTCAAGTCTACCGTAAGCGAAAACTGACCGAGTTATTACACATTCCAAGTTGTAAACATGTAAATATAAACCTTTACTGTAAATAAAGTTGAGTTCTTAAGTAGTCGATGTGTTTGATTCCGCTGAACGTGGACGCCGTCGAGTAAATCCAAACCGCTAGACCGATGCCGAGGGAGAAAAACACGACCAATGAGTTAGTGACTTGAGACCGCCGCTGTAGACTTAAAAGCTATCAAGACGATCACTTACACAAGTGTAAACGAGCAAGAAATCTGGAATTTTGAGGCACGTTCGCTAACAGAGCGTAAATATAGAGCGAGAGCTTCAATGCGTATATTTGATTCTAAACGCTCAGCAAATAAGACCTGGAAATTCTTTGAGGGCCAAAGAAGTGATTTTTTTCCAGTCCGGACTTGGGCACATGGTCCAAGCGGCATCTCAGTCAAAATTCGACTTCACGGTCGGGTTCCTAGAAACTTTTGTCCATTGAGTGCGGTTTATTTGTCGATCTGACATCGATTAGAGCTTGAAAAAAAATTGCAAAAGAGTGTCGACCGCATAATTGCTTGTAAGCGATGTACAATGGGTCGGCGACACTTCACTTCAGAAAATTTGGGCCAGGGATGATCAAAAGCTATATCGTCTTATAGAAAAGGTTCCAAGGAGGTTCCGCGCTTCAATTTTACAGCAGCCAAATGGTACCTATGCTTCTCCTCTCCTCCTTAAAGTCGACCCACCCGTATCTCAACTTGCTTGACACTGACGTCGGCATCGGAAATAGTGTTTCCAAAAATCTAATAAACGATGCGCCTCATCGTTATAGAGACGAATTTAGCCCCGTAAAAAAAATGCGAATTGAAATAATCGAGATCCAAGTCCAATCAAGAAGTCATATCTCGGCTCAATTCATCTAGAGTCAAACTTGACTCAGTAGATTTAAACACAAAGCATAGTTGCTTATAATGAGAGAGATTAATAAAGTTTTGAGGTTGAGTTTTGAAGAAAATTTGAAAATGTGCGAAAAAAACTAGATTTCTTGGGGCTCGTTCTCATACAGACTCGTCTATCTTCCATAAATATAAAGCAACGGCCACAAAACGTATATTTGATTCAAATCGTCAATAAATAAGAACTGGAATTTTTTTGAGGGTCAAAGAAGTGAATTTGTTGAAGTCCGGACATGCGCATATGCTCTGGAGATATACCAATCAAAATTCGATTTCACCATCAGATTTCTTGACATTGTTACTCATTGAATGTGGTTTATTTGTCGCCTGATGTCAAACGTCCTGGCCTGCGCACATGTAACAGTAACAATTCGACTGCATCATCGGATTCCTCGGAATCTTTACCCATATAGTACGGTTTATTTCTCAATCTGACGTCGATAGGGGGGGTCTACCGGTACCCAGTCCTTGAGTAGTCGGTATCTCACTCGTACTTACCCGACATGGGCGTTTCGTAAGCCCAGTCTTTGAGTGGGTGTCTTATTCTTACCAAACTAACACGGGTGTCCCGTGTACTCCGTCCCCGAGTGGGTGTCTCACTCAACACTATCCAACACGTCCGATTCCTGGAGTCTGAACAGAAACGTTAGCGCAATGTCGCTGTTAGTCAGACCGACCAGAATATAAACGACTCGATTTTTGGGGCTCACTAGTACACAGGGCCAGGCTTTTCATTAATCTCGTATATTTGTATAAAACCAGGGCCTCTGATTCTAATGGGTCGGTAAATAGGGCCTAGAAATTTGTTTAAGATCCAAAAAAATGATTTTTTTTTAATCCTGACCTGCGTACATGGTTCCAGGGCATCCCATCTAAGTCTCGGAATCGTTATCTAAACAGTACGGCTTATTTTAAAATCTGACGTCGATAGGAGGGTCGAAAAAAATTCCCAAATTAAGTGTCCACCGCATAATCGCTTCCCCCCTCATACAACTCAACCCAGTGGAGACGGGGTAGGATTTGCATTTCGTAACTCGTTGAGATAACACTTTTACGTCCGCAATTTAAAATTCCTTCCGAAAAACGAGGGCAAAATAGAAAAAAAAAAGCCGACAAGTTCGTTGAAAATTCCGACATGTTACCAGAATAAATTATGCATTCCGTGGAGAACGCCACGTGTCGACAACACCACGTGTCGAAGTCGTCGACGAAACTTTCCGCATAAAGATGCGGCATTAGGGCTACGCGATCGGGGAAACGCAGGACGATTAATCAAATCAACGGGGGCTAATGCGTCGTGCGTACTTCGAGACGGCGGAATTTTAATGGGGGACGGCGACTTTCGGCTTCGCCGTTGAAAGAAAACAATCGGGATTTCCTTTTCGCCGTTTCATCGGAAATTGATTGTGCGGAATTTCCGCTCATATTTAACTGTCAGTTAGTGGCGGTCCGGCGTTTTTGCCGTGCGTAATAAAGCGTCCCCCGTGGAATGGGAAATTCGACAGGCCGATCTTCCCTTACGCCGTGCTCCAAATTTAATAACGTCCCATTCAATTTTGTTTATGTACTTCTTGCAAACGTAAATTAATTATTATTCTAAACGGTTCGGAGCGGAAAGGGCTTTTACTTAAACGAAATGAAGCTTCTCCTCGGAACCACCCCAAGAGGATCCTCACTTTGAGATAACTTTTTTTTTATTGCGTCTCGCTATAGTTTTTGTTACGGTATTGTTTTTCCATTAATATGCAAATTACCTCGACGTTGAATTCCACGTATAAAAAGTAGAATGTAGATCGCTTCTATATAAACACAATGTATCTTTATCTCGTGATAACCCGCATGAAAATCATTACTCTGTGTAATATCGATTAAATCTTCCACACACGGATGAGTGGACGGTCAACAAGAGATGGTATAATTCAAGTGAATGATAATGACTGCGGCTTGGTTTGCATCACTTCGAGCTTATTCATGTGAATGGCAATATAACACATAGTTATGTATGCCCTCGGACGTACATTATCGTCGAAAAGTTTAATACCAAGAAACAAAATTGAAACTTGCAAGAATATGTTCAAATAACTGTTTGTTAATTTTGACGCTATAACTCAGTCTTCATAAATTAGATCCAGATATTGACAAACACTTAATAGACTTAATAGAGTACTTGATTCGATCATCGACTAGTTTCGTTAACTCCGCCCACTCACATCTAAGGTTGCTTCCACGTTGTTCACAACAGATTAGGTCCTTAATAATTAATAGTCAGAAGATTACTTTGACGATCAAATTTTTATTAGCCCCGCCCACTTACATCCACTTCTGAGATCAACTAGAATCAACATCTATTAGCTCCGCCTACTTAGGCCCCACTTACTTCAGAGATCCACCTCTGAGAACAGGTAGAATTATTGCTTATTAGTTCTGTATACTTAAGTCTACATTGTTTACACGATTGCCTTCTTAGGCTGGTTTTGTCTGCTAATAAACCAAGTTTATATTAAGCCCCGCCCTACTTACGTAGATGTAGAAGCACTGCTTATTAGCTCCGCCTACTTGGGTCAACGTCCTTTACACCTTCGCCTTCTTAGATCAAATATTGACTCTATTAACATTTAACAGTCGAATTGCTAAACAAGGATATATGCCAAATGTTTAAATGTTCCGCCTACTTGACAGCCAATGAAAAAGTGCCTTGACTTCATAACTCCCGTACATTAACGCGAAAGAATGTTTTAATACTCGCCTTCTTAGGTCTATCACGCGATTGGTAAATAGAGAATGGGTGGGTCTATCTGAAATGCTAATGTGCCAATTTTATTAGCTCCGCCTACTTACGTCAGAAGTTGTTTCTCGTCATCTTAGATTAGATATTATGCTTAGTCAAATGTAAACGACAATATTCAATCTGTTACATCTGTTTTGTGTTTCCTTGCATCCCCAAGGTTGTGACATTGTAACAAAGCAACCGTTTCGTTACTGAGGGTACTTTTATTTTTGTTTGTTTCGCAGAAATAAAGTTTTAATTCAGATGGGAACTCCAGCAGAGTGTGGCTCCTTACTACTCCCAAGCCTATGTAGTTGCATAGAAAGCACGCATTGAACCAATTATCCTTTCACCGGTCCACGACTCAAACGCGCTTAGCGACCTGTGCTGTTTGCATTACCTGCTACCGCTCCTGCTTTCTGTCACGCAGTCGCTGAATAGTTGTCTCACTCACACTTATCTGACACAGACGTTTTTTGTACCCATTCCCTAAGTAGTGGGTAACTCACTCATACTTACTTGACACGGGCGTTTCATGTGCCCAGTCCTTGAGTGGGTGTCTCACTCTTACTAAACTAACACGGTTGTCTCGTATACTACGTTCTTGAGTGGGTGTCTCACTCTTACCGACTTGACACGGGTGTCCCGTGTACTCTGCCCTTGAGTGAGTGTCCCACTCACTACTGTCCGATACATCCGATTCCTTGACCTTGAACTGAAACGTTAGCACAGTGTCGTCGTTAATCAAATCGTCCACAATATAAACATTCATGTGCTGTTAGTCAAACCATCCGCTTGTTGACTCCACCCACTTAGTTTAGAAATTAATATTTGCATTGGTTATTTACGCATATCAGAGCTTGTCTTGCGGCAGACTCGAAAGCTATCGTCAACACTATGTCAGATAAGAAGGCAAAGTAAGCGGTGTTTCCGGATGTAGGTGTGAATTAAGTTAACCTTACTTTGGCACTTTTTAAACAGAATCGCAAGGCACCACCTATAAGTAAACTCTGTGGCCAGCTTGAAAGCTATGTTTCACATGACGGCAAACTAGATGGCGGAATATGAGTCAAATTAACCTTGGCGTTTCTAGAGCGAAATCGCAAGGAACCATCATGAGTGCGCTGCCGTTGGCTTGAAAGCTGTCATCAAAACTATCTCTTACGCAAGAGTGAATTAGATGCGCTTCAGGATTTAAATGAGAGTCAAATTAACCTCACTTCTGTGAAATTCCTTAAGCGGAATCGTAAGGAACTCCCTCGACCTTGAGGTAGCGAATCGAGAACGCTACAACCGGCTTGAAAGCTATCGTCAACACTATCTCTCACACTATCTCTATCACACTATCTCTCACATCAAGGCAAACTGGATAGTGTTCCAAGATGTAGATGTGAGTCGGATTAACCTCACTTCTTGGACATTTCTTAATCGAAATCGCAAGAAATCACCTGGACATGAGAGAGCGAATGGAGAACGCTACGGTTGGCTTGAAAGCTATCATCAACATATCTCTTACACAAAAGTAAACTTGAAGGCGCTTCAGGATTTATATGTGAGTCGAATTAACTTCACTTCTTCAACATTTCTTAATCGGATCGCAAGGAACCACCCAAGCCTCGAGATATCGAATCAAGAACGCTACTGCCGACTTGTGAGCTATCACCAATACTATCTCTCCCATCCAAGCAAACTCGGTGGCGTTTTGGAATTTAGATGTGAGTCGAGTTAACCTCACTTCCTTGACATTTCATAAACGGAAACGCAAGGAAACACCTGGACTATGACACAGCGAATTGAGAACGCTGAGACTGATTTGAAAACTATCATCAAGAGCTTCAGGAGTCAAATTCACTTCCTTGGAGTTTCAGGAGTCACTTCCTTGACGTGAAGCGAAATCGGAAGTAACCAACCAGAACATGACTTGAGAACACTGCAGTTAGCTTGAAAGCTATCGTCAAGGCTATCTCTCACACAAAAATAAAGTAGATGGAGCTTCTGGAATCAAATTCACTTCCTTGGAGCTTCAGGAGTCACTTCCTTGACGTTTCTAAAGCGAAATCGGAAGTAACCATCCAGACCATGACTTGAGAATGCTGCGGTTGCTTGAAAGCTATCGTCAAGAGTGTCTCTTACATAAAAGTAAATTAGATGGCGCTTCAGGATTTAAATGAGAGTCAAATTAACTTCACTTCTTTAACGTTTCTTAATCGGAATCGCAAGGAACAACCTAGGGGACGAGATAACATATCAGAAGTCACCATCGACACTATCTCTCACACCCAAGCAAACTAGGTGGCGTTTCAAGGTTTAGATGTGAGTCGAGTTAACCTCACTTCTATGACGGTTCTGAAGCATAAATGCAAGAAATCGCCTAGACCACGAGGCATCGAGCTGAGAATTCTGTAACTGGTTTGAAATCTATCATCAGCACTATCACGTACATAAAGGTAATGTTGATGGCGCTTCAGGATTTAAACGAGAGCCAAACTAACCTCATTTCTTTGACAGTTCTTAAGCGAAATTGTAAAGAACCTCTTGGCTTGTGAGATGGTGCATCGAGAATACTGCAACACTACCTCAAACACAAAGCTCAACTAGATGGCGATGATAGTTAACCCCAATTTCTCGATTATTTATTAAGAGTTCGCCTAGCATTAACTAGATTTGTTTGTATTCTCTCTTCATGATTTGATGTTTTTGGCTTTAGTCTCTTTGACTCGTTTTCCAAACATGTAATAGCTCGGCTTAAAATTGTAGTGGAATCCGTCTATCATCGATTTGTTTATGTACATATCTCGATTCCCCAGGTAGCTGCTGGGCCCCGAACGCAATAAAGCATCCCTCCGATAATTTATTCGAAGCTACAAAGTTATTAAACAAGTTTCCCGGTAACGAACGACGCAATAAATTAATTTCACTTGCTGTTTACCTTACGCCCGACAAAGTTTAAGTTCGCTGCGGTCGCCGCCGCGCTTCTGTGAGATTAATTTTTTCGTGTGCACGAAGGTGGCAAGGGGGGGTGAGGGGGATCAATACTACTTTCGCCCCCGAAACAACACAAACATTGCACATGTTTAAGGGGGTAATCCCGCGCCACTTGCTAGGACGGAATTATCTCCGGGGCGATATTTGTGTTTGCTGAGCCCACTCGCATTCCGTTTGTGTGCGGAAACGGAATGGGAAATTATTATTGGATTGTTTTGCTAGGAAATGAAGGTCTCGCATAGTGCATTATTGTACAGAGGCGACACCTAACGCCGGGCTTTAGTTTTGGACTTAAGAGGAAGTGACTTTGTGCTTGAAGCAACTGGATCAACAACAACTTGACTTTTATAACCCCAAGGAAACGTGCTTATATAAATATAAATGATAATTATCTTGTCGTCGAGTGGGCTTAGAGCTATTTTATTGATCATCATATTTTTTCTAGCCCGTGGTAATCAGGAGTGGTGGTCAGGAGTGGCTTTCCAAGTGGTTAGTTGTTACGCATATGGATATAGATGGTGCTTATTTATAAATCCAGATGTGATACAGATGTAACACTGTGACCTTGCTTTTATAAATTTTATAACTTCAATGGATCGGTGCTTTCTTTCACGCTAAATTGCGCGTGGGCGGAATTTTTCTGCGCGTTGCCTAAAACGGTCCGCTCTTTAATTTTAACTTACTTTCAAATTGGAAAATTTAATTAAGAAGAATTTTTTTTAATTAAAGGACAAATCCACCACCTGTCAGGCGGGGGAAGTGGGGGGAGGGGGTGTTTCGCGATGCGATTGGCTCGTCACTTCATTAAAAATTAAACGGCACGCAACGAAACCAGCGAATTGTTGGCACGCACGGCATTTTATTTACGCGACGTGTCGATTAAATTAAACCTGTTTATCGGTGCGTAATAGCGCCAATTGAAAATGTAAATGGAATAATAGGTGACGTTTAATACCTAGTACATCCATCGGCGCTGCTTCATTTTTAACCGAATTAATCGTTCGTTTCGTTTATTGTTCGCGCGGTCGAAATCCGGCGGCGTTTGAACTTTTGGCGAAATTAAACAGTACAAATTCCGCTACGCACAATAATAGTAACACACAAAACAAGTCTATAAATAACAAGTAAAGAAAGCTCTAGGCTGAGAGATATAAGAAGTCCACGATCGGATTACGTTTCCGTTTCATTAGCATTTGCCCAATGATAACGCTGCTAGGATGAAACGGCACTACCCTTAAGAACACAGAGAAAACGTTTACCTGGTATCTTTACCTTACAAACAAGTAAAACAGAGTAAGAGAGTGTAAAACAGAGGCTCTGCCTCCCGGGACACGACTATATCTAAACCAGAGCCTCTCAACACTTTGTAATGCAGTTTTCGTAAGCTAAACTCATATAGCAGTCACTCGAAATGTTGAGAGTTCCTGGTACAGCTTAATGCAAGAGGCTCGGCCCATTCCTAGTAGGAAACGGGTATATTTATACCTCTTATACCTCTCAGCCTATACCAGCGAAATTCGGGGTCGAGGACTCATCTCTTCTTCACGTACGACTCTTCAAACTCCGCGTTGTAGTACGAGTCTCGAAGTCCCTGTGCTCCTACACTTAGACAACATCATCTTACAGTATTTGTACTCATAACTTTATCATGTGTAGGCAACATCTTGCCACCTTTGTGAAATTTCAGACCCCTGCGTTAAAACAAATTGGGAAATGGCCCAGAACCCCCGTAGCTTATCTACTCACGTGATGTTAAAGTAACAAAATGTTGTGGTAAATTCAACGTACCTTGAAAATAAGTCGATCCGGACGCATCAGCAAGACGCACTTAGTACTTTCGAACCCCAAAACACTTACCTCATATCCGAGGTAGGTGAAGTAAACTTAAAATAAATATGCAGTTAACAGGTAAGAAAATGCTACCTGTTTTTTTATAAACTGTATTCGAAAACTGCTGCCTGTTATTTGGGAACTGCTGCCTACCTGTTTTCTATAGTAAGTATATTCAAAATACTCGTCATCGAGGCGCAGTTAGTTCTTTCGGGTCTTAAAATACTTTACGTTGAATTAATAAATTAATTAAATCAATATATAATCTATCGGCGCTAATAATCTACAATTAAATTTTCTTTTGTTTTGTAAACGCAAAATTTTTAGTCAATTTAAACCTAAGATGACAATTTCAGTGTTTTTTGTCAACATATTTTCGCAAAAGTTTAAAAACTTGGTCCTTACAGAGGGGTAGGTCTGTTTAAAAACAAAAAAAAAGAAAAATATTGGCGCTCGTTTTAAAGTATTCATTACCTTGTAACAAAGTAACTTTGTTATTTGTTTAGTTTTTGAATTTTGTTGAGTTTAGTTGATTTATTTTTGTAAATACGTAAATATGTATATATTAAGAATTAAATATTTAAGTTCGTTTATAGATCGCAAGTGCATGTAGATTTGGCTTTATAGGTGAATCCTCCTTTGGCTTTATAAGTGAGTCACAAGCCGAGTTCAGGCAGTTCGTGGTTCAAGCGCGTTCATGACCAGTGCAGTGCCCGTCTCCTGTCCTTGCCTTTAACTATTAGCAAACATCCTACCTGCCCAACACGAGTGTCTCGTGTACTCCGTCCTTTGAATGAGCGTCTCGTGTATTGCCTCCCTTGAATGAGCGTCTCATTCTTACCAGACTGACACGAGCGTCTCGTGTACTCCGTCCTTTGAGTGAGCGTCTCACTCACACCAGCCTGACACGAGCGTCTCGTGTATTCCGTCCCTCGAATGAGCGTCTCATTCTTACCAGCTTGATACGAGCGTCTCGTGTACTCCGTCCTTTGATTGAGTGAACCGTCCTTTCCAGTCCGATACGAATGACTCGTGTACCCTGTCCGACCTTCACCTGACACGAGCGTTTCGTTCATTCAATCTTTTCCGTCGTGAGTTTTTACCACAAATACCTGTGTATTGAAGTGTAAATATTTTAGACAGATTTATAAATAAAGTTAAGCTGAGTTTCACCATGTTTTTAATTTCTGTGAACATGGACGCCGGCGAGCTTATACCTGGACACCGTTCCGAACGTAGCTAAGCCAGACGGAAGACGTCACCAGAGAAAAGCAGCAACGTGACAACCTTCGTGGGCTATTGGTGAACCAGGATTGTAGTAATGCTGGTGAGTTCCTTGTACACTTGAATGGCATGGTTATCCGAAGTGATCACCTTTCAAGGTCAATCTAATCTTTAGAGATGCTGAAAAATTAACCCTCTTAGCTCTTGTATCTGAAGAAGTATCGTCAATGGCATCATTTTACCAGAAGTGGTTGTTGAAAGAAAAAAAAGTGTATAAATAATATAGCAAGCGGGATACTGTGACACGTCGTTATTAAAGAAAATTGCAGAGAATAATTTCTTTTACTATATAAATAGAAATATCAATAAATCTTCAGAGGGATTGTTCCTCGTGCTGAAAAAGGTAACCCCTTTAGCTCTTATACCTGAAGAAGCATCGACAATGACATCTTTTTTCCAGAGATGGTCGTTGAAAGAAAAAAATGTGTATAAGTAGTATAACAAGCGGGATACTGTGACACGTGTTCTTGAAAAGAATTGCGAAGAATAGTTTATTTTACTATATAAATAGAGATATTAATAAATCTTAAAAGGGGTTGTTGCGCGTGCTGAAAAAGTAACCACTTTAGCTCTTATACATGAAGCAGTATCAACAATGACGTCATTTTACCAGAGGTGGTTGTTGAAAGAAAAAAATGTGCATAAATAGCATAACAAGCGGGATACTGTGACGCCTTTTCTTCACGCTTCGTTAATTTAACAATTTTTTTTTTAATTATAGTAAATACGCATATATATTTTGATAATTTCTTTCTAGTCGAATAAATATTTTTTATAAGACTTTCCAAAGCCTGCTTACCTGCATGAATTATTATAATTCTTGCAAAAACAGAGTTATCTTCGTAAATGCAATGCAATTTCTTTGCCGTGGTCAGCCATGTCCAATTATAACGATTAAGTTCCCACGTTAAGATTAAGCAATTTCTTACATTTAAACCGAAACGGAATTCTTATATTGCAAAGATTCATGACTAAAATATGAGAAATCTGCTCCAGGCACAGAATTACGCAGGGAAATTTTTTTGTTCTTATTACAGACAGCCTGATTCAACAAATTCGTACTGTCTCTATTGAATCATCGACAAGTGCAGTCAAAGACAGAGTATTTCGCATACGTTTCACGTCAGAATTGGTAAAAAACGAGACTTGTCCGCCATCTAGCAGTATCTATTTTTTGCTTAGAAACTCCGCGCAGGCAGAAAAATTCGAATTTGTTTCACTAAAGTGTCGTCGCCCCACTTAGAAATTCTTTGACAAGCAAGACGGCAGTTTCTTTTATTCTCATTTCGGAAAAGTTTTTCATTCTCGATAGACTCCTTAATTTAACTCTAGGCATAGCGTTGTTCTCATTGTTGATTTTCTTAAGTTGCGTTTGTTTTTCATAAAATAACAAATTAATTCGTCCCCTAAAAGTTATCGGTTTTCGGTAAAGAAAGGGTACAACTCGTTTCAGCGAGTTCTTTTTCAATTTTTTTGTAATAAAATCGATCGCAAACGAAGTCGTTTTCGTAATTTTAAATTCGAGTGTCCCCTAATGTTTGGATTACGGGAAGAATATTTGGACTCAGCGTTGGAAAGCCTGAAATTGACGTATTGGTTTCAATTTTTTAATTAACAAAAAGCATTTCCGACCCTTGAAATCTCGTCCTTTTCTCTCCCTCCTCAAATTATTATTTGTTTATATTTATTTGTCATTTTATATTATATTTTACTTTGTCTGTGATTTCATTTTAATTGATGTCCATTTATGTGCATTGTTTAGTGTCGCAATTAAATTGGTTAATGTAATTTTTCTCCTTAATTAGAATATTGTTAAATGTACAGGATTTTTAATGAAATTCAAAGTAAAATTTAGGAACCATTTTAATTTTAAAAGTAAGAGAAGGGAAGAGAGAGAGAACATCCCATTTGGTCGATGCGCTTTCGCACAACTCGGCACCCAGGATTCCGCCCATAACCTGAATTGACTCTAGCGAGGTATCATCACCCCTAAGAGGCCAACACCAATTGAAGGGTACCGGCTAAGCCGGTGGGCTTCTCCTCCCCCTAGTAGTAACGTTTGATAAGTCATCGTTCGAGACCACTTGCGCGATTCTCTACCATACATGTCATTCTAATCCAAGCTTCTGTTACCCACATGCCTGGGATAGGATAGCTAGACAGTTTAGTTTTATGGGTAAACGTCGTGTGGTCTGCATCGGATCTCGTCTCAGATCCTAGGCTTCCGTACATGGGGCCCCGACATCTCAAACGATGGCCCCCTACAGGCTCATCTTGGATACCCCATACCTTCCGCCCAATACCACAAGCGACTGCTCCGCATCGACCCTAAATACGAGACGATATCCATTTACCCGGCAGGATGACGGTGGGTAGGGTCGCTTTACTGATTACCCGGCCTTTGGGCATCAACCAGCCTTCCTGGACATACGCCCAGCATGAGAAGGGACCGGTCCGAGTCACCCCCATGCTAGCACTCATGTTAGCAAGGCTTCCCTCGCAACATTTGATGAGTATCTGTCGAGATACGCTTACGCAAACCTCTACCACATATCTTATACTAGCCCCAGCATCCGTTCCCCACGAACGTAGAATTGGGTAGCTAGACAGGCTAGTTTTTAGTTCGTCAAACTTTTGGGTAAAAGGAGTGGGTGTTTCAGAGCAGACTTTACTCGTGAGAGTTGTGTTTGAAGTCAGAGATTTCTACAATTTCTATCTCTTGAACTCCCTCTTTGGATTTCTTCCTTTTTACGACCCCCTTTTTTGTGGAAAAGACCCACATCTTATACAAACGTGTTTGAAAAGTCAATGCCCGCATGCGCTAGCAAATAAATTCCATCGATGACCATCCTCGGGTCATTGTCGACAATTCTTCAGATGTATGAAAGGGAGATGGCCTTGAATGACGCCCCTCTGCTTGGAACCAACGACATTTTCGATACTTCTTAAGTTACTTCTTCAACCCAAGAAACACCCCTCCAGAAGGAAATTGACCATAAGGTCAAATGTCATCCGCATTTTTTTTTCAATGCCTAAGTGTCACAGTATCCCGCTTGCAATGTTACTTTGCATACAGCGATCAGAGGTACTCATTGAAGAATTATTTCTTCTTGTGTCACAGTATCCCGCTTGTGTCACAGTATCCCGCTTGCAATGTTACTTTTACAATTCTTGCATACAATGACAAGAAGTACTCGTAGAAGAATTTTTTCTTCTTCTTGCGATAATGACGTCATTTTATCGAAGGTAATGTTAGTTCCTGTATCCGAAGAAGTGTCAATAATGACCAGAGGTGGTCGTTGAAATTTTCTTTCTGGCGCGCAACAATGAAAAAGTGTGTCGACTCCTTTGGCCTAAAACAAAAGAACTTACTTACCTATTTAGATGGATAGATTGAATTGTATTCTTGCCGTATGCGACTGTTTCGTAATCCGAAGGGGCCAAAAGAGAAGTGAAGAGGATTGATACACCCCTCGTTGAAATTACGTATTTATTATTAGATACATTTATTAATTAACAATTTCTTAATATCAGTCCTGACATTGGTGCTATACAACCGTAACGATCTCTCGCCGGAACTAAATAATGGACGTGCATATATTTTTTAATGTATAATTTGTTTATTGTACTTTGTGAAGTTTTATGTAATTTTAAAAATTTTGACCAATAGTCAATTATTCAGAGAAACTATATATTCACATATGTACGTATGTAAACGTCCATGGTGGAAGCGGGATTCGAACCCGCACCGGAAAGCAGTAGCGACTCTCAGCGCCAGCTAAGCTACCGCTCGACCACCACCCGGCCCGTTAACAGTTCCTTCCACGATCCGTTATATAATACCGCCTCGATGTTACTGTAGATCCTGTCATATTCTACTGCGTCGTCTCAACTTTGGTCGGACTCTGATAATAATAACATTCTCGTCCCGATTTCTGTATAATCATTTTAGTACCTACTATGAAGTTAATACCTTGCGGATAAAGAGACTTTCATTCAATCACATAAAGGAAAGCGAAACACATGCACCATCCTCATCAGATAAAACGAAAAACAAAACCCGGCTCACATAGAGAGGAGTGTAAATTAGTCAAAATAATTCAGACATGCGAATGAACTAATCCCACTTCAAAGAACACCTCCCCCCCCCCTCACATCCGCTTTGATCGAGAGCGGAGGGTTTAAAACATAGGCGGAAAAATTCGCGGCCTGAAAAACACGGCGCAACAACAGAAGAGGTAACGCAAGCAAACATTTACATCCCTCACCGTTCCTTCCCCGCCCACCACCAGCTTCGGAAAATATTACGGGTGTAATATTTCATTTCGTTTTTTTTTTTTTTATCGGGCGAACGGGACGTTTGTTTCCACCGTTCGCGGATTCGGAGCTTCCATAAATATCGTTTGTTGCTTGCCTCTTCTTCTGAGTACTTACGAATTTAGAGTGCGATTTAAAAGATTCGCGCGGAATTTTACACGTAATTCGAGGTCAAACTTTAACCCGACTGTGTCATTATAAGCACAACAGGAGACGATCGAGCGATGTTGTGCACCCGCCTGGTTTTGTTTTAAATAATCTTGCTGCTACTTCGAGGTCGCGAAGATCGATTGATAAATTCCAATCGCGACTTAAAACAATATAGGTCTTGTTTCTTGCGCAAGTTTCTGCTCTTATCGTGGCTGGTACAATTCTGAATCGACTTGCATCGGCAAGTCAAGGGGATTCTGCTTCTTCGGCAAGTGTAGGCGAATTGGTTCGACTTGCATGAGCGGCGGCTATTTCTCGCAACTTAAAATAAAATAACGTTTGTTTTTAGCACAAACAATTCGCGGAAAATATCTCTGCTTATCGCGACCAGTACCATTCTGAGTCAAGGGGATTCTGCTTCTTCGGCAAGTGGGGCCGAATTATGATTCGACTTGGATGGAAGCTTCGCGCGGGACAAAAATATTTAAATTTGATTGGTTCTTTATGATGTCACCCACCCACTTACCCCAACTCCTCAAATACATCGGTTAACGGAGGAACGTTAATCCCTTTAAGGTAATTCCAAGCCTACTCTGATTATCGTCGCGAATTTCTGTTTCTTGATAAATCACCTTGCATTTATCTACTTTTAATATCGTTTTGAAAAGTGTCAGGAATAGACCGTAACGTTTTCTTTATTTATCACCTCCCCGTCCGTGGTGTAAGTATAAAAATTACTTTTAAGTTCGCCCCGCTAAAAATATGTCGAGAACTTACGACAGAGAAATAGTGGCAAAGTTTTATTCGCCCATTCCAGCGCAACGGAACGGAGCAATATTCGCCGTTGTTTCTCATAAAACAGATCGACTGGAAACACAATTTCCGGCCCGTTTAAAGCTAGCAGCGTTTTAAATTCCATCGCCGGAGCGCGCGCTAATGCCTTTACTTTCGAAGTGATGCCCCGATTATTCGCGCGTTCATACGGCCGAGATCTCCTCCGTATCGATCCGGAGCTCCTTCACACGCTGACCAGGATGGGGCGGAGGGCGAGTCGTGTCCGATTGGTTCACTCCGCTGACGTGACGGGCCGAGTACGTCTGTCAATGTTGAAAGGACGCTCTCGCGGATTGATACTCCGTGTCACGTGATTAGTCTGGCGTAATAACTAGCTGCACACGCGTTGACACGTCATCGCGGATGTTGGCAGCATCTCCACCTGGACGAGGTGATATTGCAGCTGACGTGCTTGCCGGGTGGAAATTTCGAAATAGAAAATGTATGAGATGTTTCGTAATGTAACTGACGCTATTTTTAGGTCGAGGACTGATGCAAAATTAATTTGCTCCGCTCGGAACATGGCGACTTTCATCATTTTCGTTTTACGCTGACCCTCACTTCTGTCAACAAATTTATATTAAACGTCACATTTCATACATCCCCTATATTTTTAATAAGCTCACATCATTTGTCATCATGTAAAAATTATATTTAATAAATAGCACAACGAAGATCGTGTTGGCTTGGACGCTCGTCCTAATTTCTTTTGCTTTTGAGCCTGCGGTCTCAAGTGTCTTGCCTGAACCTATCCAATTCTGTGGATTAACATCGTCGTTTCGACTTAGAGTCAATTAAAATTAGAAAAATTTCTTTAAATAATATAGAAAGCGGGATACTGTAACACCTAAGGCAAGCGGGATACTGTGACACCTACGGAGAGCGGGATACTGTGACACGCCTTGAAAAAAATTGCGTACGTCCATCCTAAGTGACGATCGTTTTAGGGCAACACGCTTTATATGAGTTGTTTCTTGATTCTTAAAAAGTAACCCTATGGCTTAAGATGTATCGATAATGTTTAATACGTTTTCTTCGCCTTCGATGAATTTCCCAACCTCCAAACACCTTCCCGCTACACAAATCTCTGCTCGCTTTGGATCTCACTTCATATACTAGCGTCTTAAACTAAAATTGGTGCATTTCAGCAAATGGAGGCGAATTCTGATTCGGCTTGCGTGGGCGGTAGCTAGTTCTCACTTAGAATCGCAACTTAAAACAATATAAGCCTTGTTTTTGGCGTGGAAAATATCACGACTGATGCCTTTTTGTATCGTCCTTTTGGATTGCTTCGACGTTTCATCAACAACCTTGGATCGAGATGGTCCTTTCAACTTAGACAACCAAAACTAGAAAAAATCCTTTAAGAGTATAGAAAGCGGGATACTGTGACACCTAAGGTAAGCGGGATACTGTGACACCTACGGAGAGCGGGATATTGTGACACTTTGAAAAGAATTGCGGATGTCGTACGTCCATCCTAAGTGACGATCGTTTTAGGGCAACACGCCCTAGAAGAGTTGTTTCTTGATGCTTAAGAAATAACCCTAAGTCTTAAGATGAATTTTCCAACCTCCCAAACACCTTTCCGCTACACAAATCTCAGCTCGCTCTGGATATCAGTTCGTATACTAGCGTCTTAAACTAAAATTGGCGCATTTCAGCAAATAGAGGCGAATTCTGCGTGGGCGGTGGCTAGTTCTCACTTAGAACCGCGACTTAAAACATTTGGGTTGCTTCGACGTTTCGCCGACGATCTCAGATTGCCATGGTCCTTTCACTTAGAGTCAACCAAAACTAGAAAAAATCCTTCAAATAGTATAAAGAGCGGGATACTGTGACACCCAAGGAAAGCGGGATACTGTGACACTTAATTAAAGAGGGATACTGTGACACTTAGACCTTGAAACACATTGTGGATGGCGTGCGTCCACCCGAACTGATCGTCATTTCAGCTCAACCCCCTTTGTAATTCTATGTCTTAAGAAGTTTAATATCTTCTCTCCCTTTGATGAATTTCCCAACCTCCCGCTCTGTGTTTAGTAAGCACACTAGCGACTTAGATTAAAATTAGTCCATTTCGGGCTTTTATCGTCCGAAACGTTCTACAGTAACTTGCTGTATCATCTTTATGTCGCCTTTTTGGGTTGACAACCTTGAATTGACGTCATCCTTTCAACCAAGCATTGTAGATTGTCATCATGGCACGTAACCTTGCTACTGTGACTCGTATTAGGTACGATACTTCACTAAACTATTTTACACTATTCATTCGATGAACCTACACACCTTGCGCTCATTTCCGCTTATATAGACGGATCCTCTCGACTGGGACATTGAAGACCAGATCAGAAATCGATGAGAATCGACGAGAAGATTGCTGGACCGGGGCGACAACTGTTGAGAGGTCATTCCTCTCTGAGTTTCGGGTGGCCTATCCACCAATGAGGAATAAATATCTTCAGAAACCTGATGTTTGACTTTGACACTTCCGATTACGACCCATTTCGTTCTGCGTTCCGTTGAATTGACGTCATCCTTTCAACCAAGCATCTGTTGATTGTCATCGTGGCACGTAACCTTGCTACTGTGACTCGTATTAGGTTCGATACTTCACTAAACTATTTTGCACTATTCATTCGATGAACCCACACACCTCGCGCTCGGTTCCGCTTATATAAACGGATCCTATCGACTGGGACATTGAAAATCAGGTCAAAAATCGATGAGAACCGACGAGAAGACTGCTGGACCATGGCGACAACTGTTAACGGGTCGTTCCTCTCTAAGTTGCGGGTGACCTATCCACCAGTGAGAAGTAAATATCTTCGAAATACTGATGTTTGACTTTGGCACTTCTGATTACGACCCATAACGATCCAAAAACTATATTTCGTTCTGCGTTCCCTCAAGTTGGGGGTGAGGAATAGCATTACGATTCATTCCCCGCGTAGCCAGTCGTATTGCCTCTTTTGTTTCGCGCCCGTTTCTTCGAAAACCCACCATAAATTACCTCCTCGCCTCTCACCGTGAAAGGAAGACATCAATTATCCGCATAATTAATCACGAATCGGAATGAATTAATTATCGCGTGCCGTTATTAGGAGAAGAAGAAGAGGAGCATCGCCTTGGCCGGCGGCGGCGGCAATTGTTGCCACTAATTATTCTCCGGGAATTAATTCGTTAAAACAACAATGGCAACACTTGAAGCTTAGCGCGAGATTAATTATTTAACTATTTCATTAGAGCGTAAGCACTTGCGGTGCCGTTTCTAGGTGCGACGCCTTTGTCGCCGTCGAGTGACGATTGTTTCTGTTGCGAGAAATTCTGTGTTGGCGGAAATCTGAATTGCTGAAGACGTATTCGTTCTACTTAAGCCGTTCAAGTTACACGACGTTTTTTTTTACTTCGCATTTGCGCGATGACATCATCCGTACAGCCTGACGTTCTCCTCCGGGACTGTCTATTTCTTCCTCCATATTCTAATTTGGGAACAAATTGTTTACAACACATGCACCCATTGATATCTTAAACCCCCCGAGATATTTTGGTGGGGTCGTCATTCTAACGCCTACCCTCACCCTCAGTTAGGCAACCGCGACCTAAAAATGCACCTAAATAAGCACTAAGCGGTGCAAGCACAATTTACCACGCAAGCTTTGATTAATTTAAACATTCTATTACCAGACTCCGGACTTTATTTCTATTCAGATAAACTTAGTCGTAAATTACGACTCGCAAGTTCTAGCGCCATCGATCCACGTTTGCGCCCCCGCGGCAATAAAGTAATCCGTTGTGGGAGTTTTTTCGGTCGTTATCTCCGGCTCAAAAATTTCGCCGCACAATGAGAAGTGGAACGCGCGACATTAAAGTAACGGCGGGCTTATCTCGTCGGAGTATTATTATAATAATAAGTCGTATTTGTACAGACAATGCGGGCGGGAAACCTTGGCGGTGCTCTGGTTAAATAAATGTAAATAAAGTGGCTGCAATCTTCCGTTCGTTCGGCGGGCAACAAAGGTGGGCGGGTTGGTTGAACTCGTAAAAGCACGCCGAGAATGGAGGTATTGAAGTTTTTAAGATAGCATCGTCCACACGACGAAACGAATTAGTTGTTTTTTCCTTGACTATCACGTCTCGACTTTATTCATAGGAAGAATTTCATCCCCATAAATTTCCGTTCGTCTCGCAGGCAATTCCGTCGCAGGATCCATTTCGGTACGGTCCTTTATTAAAAGCACATCGCGCTCTAATGCACAGAGGCCATAATCCGCCTCCGTATTTCTTCCTTAATTAAGTGCCCAGAAGGGCCCCCGCCTCTGCTGAAATTTGCGGTAAAATCTGCGTAAAATTGCGCGTCGTAAAAAGAAAAACATTCAAAGCAGATATCAAAGGTGCTCGACTTGATAGGATTACGTTTAACAATTTCGGAGCGGAGAGGTTTTCATTGCTTGCAAAGGAACAAGACCGAAATGGGCGTAAATCGTAAACGCGTGTGTTAAATTCGGCTAGAATGGAATTAAATCATCATTTGTTTATTATAAAGAAAATAAAGAGTCGTGTCGGAGCTAGAAGAGTCTATTGAAAAGAAAAAAGTTGCACAATTACATTTTTTTTATATGTTGAAGTCGCTCCCATTCCAAATTTAATTTGTGCTTTCATCACTATGCGGCAACACATGGAAAACTTCTTTATTATTAATTTATCAGAAAAAAGGATTGTTTAAGAAAGTTCCTGTGTTTACCCGAAGTCATGATGCACACTTCAAAATTTGAATACCTCTTATCATACACCGAGGAATTCAAATTATTTGAAGTCGACGTAAGAGTAAAATACCTTTATTATTCACGGTACGCGGAAATTTTATTTCAAGAAGTTATTCAGATTTGTTAAGGGATGTCAAATACGAAATCATGGCTATCTATGTTGAAAAATAAAAAGAATTCGACATTTTAAAATTTTTCTGTTCGTTCTAGGCGGCCATGATTTTATATTTGAGGTCCCTTTTCAATTCTAAATAACTTCTCTAAGTAACATTTTCGCGTATCTGAAAGAGTAAAGGTATTTTACTCTTATGTAGATTTCAAACATTTTGATCTCCTCGGTATATGACAAGAGATATTGAAATTTGGATAAATGGATCTTGAGTATGAGAAAATGCAGGAACTTTCTTAAACAATATTTTTTTCTGAGAAATCAATAATAAGAAAGTTTCCTTCGTGTATAGTAATGAAAGCATAAATTAAATTTGGACTGAGGGCGCCCACCACGAAAAATGTTATTTTCTTTCTTTTCAATTGAATGAAATTACACATTTGTTGACAACCTTGAAGTGAGATTATACCTTTAAGTCTGCGATGAATCGCAAGGAACTACCTCGTCCTAGGTACTCATTAAAGTGCAAGCGGATCGAAAACACAGCTTAAAGCCGCGCCATCTTCTATTTAGATTGTGTTGTACTCGCTCATGATACAGAGGATCGAGAACATCGACCCACCCAAATTTACTTTGTGGTTTCATTGTTATAAATAATCGTGGTTCTAAGTGAGAAATTACAAGTCGAATCGTCATTCGCTTCCACTTGCTGAAAAAGCAGAATTTTCTTGCCTTTCTTCATAGTGATACCGGCCACGATAATAGCATGAATTGTATTGTTTTAAGTCGCGGTTATAAGTAAGAAATTGCTACCGCCCACGCAAGTCGAATCATAATTCGCCTCCACTTGCTGCAGGAGCAGATTCTCCTTGACTTACCGATGCAAGACGATTCAGAATGGTGCCGACCGCGATAAGTGCTTTCACTATTCTAATTCTTCTTCAAAACTCAGTAAACTTTCATTTTGACTATCCATGATAGCTTGAAGTTCGAATAGCTCAAATGAAGACTGTTAATGAAACAGGGGTGGAACTCAAAACTAAGAAAGTTTTCTTCTCACCGAGTTAACTAAGCCTTTTACTCAACTTGGAACTTTGTTGACTTTGAGTATACCTTTGCAGTAATATTGTCGTCGAGAAGGCCGTTATAAACTACGTAACTCCATCCCATTGGAAAGGAAAAGGTTACATTTTTCATGTTGTGTCGCCCCTAACCAAAATTTAATGTATTATGAAAGTCGTTAGGAAAGTATCTGATCTTCAGGTTAGAATTTAAGTCGTCTTGAAATTGTAGTTTCATGTTGAGATCACCCCCATTCCAAATTCAATTTGTGCTTTCATAATCATGGATGACACCTTCAAGCCGAGTACCTCATGCGATGAATCGCAAGGAACTGCCGCACCCTGCTCATTAAGACGTAACGAAATGCAAACACAGCTTAAAACCATGCATTCTCCTATTCGGGTTGTACTCGTTGATAATACAAAAGATTGAGAACACCGGAGCTCCATCCAAAATTTACTTTGTGCTTTCATTATTACAGATAGAGAAATTACATTAAGAACTGGACTCAGCTTCAAGTGCAGTTTGATGTCCCCAACGAAATTTACTTTTGTTTTCATTTTGTTGAGTGGCGCTACTAATTCCTTAAAATGCAGGTGCATAAATATCCGTGACACGACTAGCTTTGATGAGAAAAGACAGATGATGTGTATATAGAAGTGTCTTTAAAATCAAGTAAAACTACCAAAAAGGAGCTGCTATTTTCGATAACGACCAAGAGAAGGCGTTCCTAGTCACCCAATGCAACCGCAAAATATGATTGTGCTGGAAAGAGAATCGCATACTTGAATTTAAACAACGCAAAAGCGCTTTTACGATTTGATAACAAAAATGCAAAGAAAAAGAACCGAAACAACCGAGTGATTTCGATTTAAGCCAAGAGTGGCGCAGCTAATACCTCAGTAGAGTTGCGTAAATATCCATTACATGATCAATTTTGATGAGAACAAGCAGATGGTGTATACATAGAAACGTGTCCAAAATCAATTAAATTATAAGAACCAGCCGCTGTCGATTTTCCATACAGACCAGAGATGGCGCCCTTGGTCACCCAAGTCAATCGCAGAATATGATTATGTTAGAAAGAGAACTGCAACTTTGGATTTAAACAACACGAAAGCGCTTTTAAAATTCGATGCCTGAAATAAAAAAAAAACCGTAAACATCCAGGTGTTGTCGATTTAAGCCAAGAGATGGCGCTGCTACTTTCTCAGTACAGTTCCGTAAACATCCGTGATGCGATCAGTTTTAATGAGAAAGAACAGATGATGTATATACAGAAACGTCTTCAAAACAGTTTGAAAAAAAATCAGCTAGTTTTCGACAGTGACCAAGAGATGGCGCTCCTAATCAACTATTTCCGCTAAAAAATTTGATTCTGAATTGCAACTTTGAATTTAAACAAAGGCAAAAGCGCTTTTAAAATCTGATTGCTGAAATGCAGGAAAAAAAAGCTGTAATATTCTGGTGTTTTCGAATTACGTGAAGAGATGGCGCTGCTTACTTCTCATACACTTGCGTAAATATCCGCAATACGGACAGTCTTGATTAGACATAGTAATGCATATAGAAACATCTTCAAGATCAAGTGGAATCGCAATAAAACGAGCTATCACTTTCGATGAGGATCCAAAGATGGCGCTCCTAATAACAAAATGTAACTGTAAAATATGATTCTGTTTGAAAAACAATCTCGACTTAGAATTAGAATAATGCAAAACCCTGATTGCTGAATTGCTGGAAGAAATCCCTAAACAACAAGGTGTTTTCGATTAAAGCCAAAAGATGGCGCAGTTAACTTTTTTACACAATTGAGCAAATGTTTGCGGCACGACCGATTTCTTTTGAGAAAAGGCTATCGAAAGGAGAGAAGACAGGATCATCTTCAAAATTAAGACAAATCACAAATAAAGAGCTGTTACTTTCGATATTGACCAAGAGATGGCGCTCCTGATCACAAAATACAATTGCAAAACATGATTCTGTTTAAAAAATAATCTCGACTTGAACTAGAACAATGCAAAAGTCAGATTGCTGAAATGCTGGAAGAACCCCCTAAATATTAAGGTGTTTACGAGCGAAGCCAAAAGGTGGCGCTATACACTTTTCAACACAACTGTGCAAATGTCTCCGGCACGACCAGTTTCTTTGAGAAAAGGCGATTCGACTAGAGAGAGGACAGGACCATCTTCAAAATCAAGAGAAATCACAAATAATGAGCTGCTATTTTCGATATTGACCAAGAGATGGCGCAGTTAATACTACAGTAGAGTTACGTAAATATCCGTGACACGATCAGTTTTGATGAGAACAAGCAGATGGTGTATACATACAAACGTGTTCAAAATCAATTAAATTGCAAGAACCAGCCACTATCTATTTTAGACACAGACCAAGAGATGGCGCCCCTAGTCACTCAAGTCAACCGCAGAATATGATTTTATTAGAAAGAGAATTGCAACTTTGGTTTTAAACAATACGAAAGCGCTTTTAAAATTCGATGTCTGAAATCCAAAAAAAAAAACGTAAACAATGCAAAGGCCTGAGACTGCTGAAATTCTGAAATCAACGTGTTTTGGATCGAAGCCAAAAGATGGCGTTGCAAATTTTTCAACACAATTGCGCAAATTACGGCACGACTGGTTTCTTTTGAGAAAAGGCGAGAGAGAGGACAGGACCATCTTCAATATAGGAGAAATCACAAATATGAGCTGCTATTTTCGATATTGACCAAGAGATGGCGCTCCTAATCACTCGATGCAATTGTAAAACTTGATTCTGTTAGAAAAAGAACCGCGACTTGGAACTACATACATAGAACAAGAGTAAAAGCCTGATTGCTGAATAGCTGAAAACCTTTTCAGCTAAACCTTCTAAACATTGAAGTGTTTTTGATTGAAGCCAAAAGATGACGCTGTTAACTTTTCAATATATTTACGCAAATGATTGCGACACGACTAGTTTTTTCGAGGAAAAGCGATTCGAGGCGAGAGAGGACAGGACCATCTTCAAAATTGAGGCGAACCACAAATGACGAGCCACTATTGTCGATATGGACCGAGAGATGGCGCAGTTAATCACAAAATATAGCTATAAACAAAGCTCGAACTTTCTGAATTGTATTTTCTTTTCCTTAAAAGAAAATTGGAAAATTATTTTAAATCAGCTTCAATTGCAGTTTCAAGTCCCCAAGCAAAATTTATTTGCGCTTTCAGGTAATGTTTATTTGAATCAAGTTATCTTAGATACCCCTTTGTGACCGAGTAATGAACTCGATTGGTTAAAGCGTGCGTCGCAAAGTGCAGGGAATGAATGTGCACGATTCAATTAGCATTATAATGAAAACAAAATCTCAAATTGAAATCTCAAGTAGCAGCTCTCGTGGTTGCGGTTAAGCGTCGACAACTATCAAAATAAGGTCGCCTCGGCGGCTAATACGAATTCAGTTCCGGTCGTCGGAAACAACCTCACGACCAGATAACATCCTACCATCTTAAAATTCAATTAATTCGCAATTATATTCCGCTCTTATCGCTCCCTTTCCGGCGCCCGTCCTTATCTGGCACGCCGGCGACCCGGCACCGTGGAAGGCGACGAAAAATGCTAATTGTTTAATCCCGGAAACTTTGCTACCTCATTTAAGCTGGAATTAGGACTTTTTCGCCCCCCAACTAGCCACCCCGGTGAATTCCGCACGCCTCGCTCACTTTCGGCGTTAGTCAGGGCTTGATTGAACCGCCGATACAAAGAGGGTACGAGAGCGGACGTTTAACATTTGGCCGCCGAGTTACAGAACTATAACTTCAATGGATTGAAACGAGGCGGGCAAATGCAATTATGGACTTGTGTGCAGCAAATTTTAATAGAATTTGGGAATACTAGCCGGGAGTACAAAGTACGTTAGTTCGATTAGTTTAGGTATTAGTTAATAACGTCCGGCCGCGTAGACGTGGGAGGAGGAGAGGGCGTTTCTTGACCTCCTTCCGGAAACGATATGCATGCACTTGGGATAACAAAACGCTCCCGTTATTATTAAACTCGGTGGTTTTGCAACAATCGATTGACGCGATAGTAAGTGCGCCCCGCTTGAAGCTACAACCGTTATTACGACTGCATGGCGATAAGGAGGAACTTTCTTGAAGAGTTGCTGCAACAAGTTTAACTCAAACTAAAGTATATACGTCTCTTATTAACGGAAAGTTTTAATCTAGAAGGCTCTTGCTGCAATTTCAAGTTACAGCCGCCCCCAAACCAAATTTAATTTGTGCTTTCATTATCACGGGTAATGTTAAGAGCCTACGTGATCTTCAGGACTTGTCTTCAATTTAGAATTTGGAATCTTGTTGAGATCGCCCCCATACCAAATTTAATTTGTGTTTTCATTATCAAGGGCAAGGAAAATACCTCCTAACTGGCCTTCAGAACTCGTTTTCAATTTACAACTTTAATTGTAGTTTCAAGTAGAGTCGCCCCCATTCCAAATTTAATTTGTGCTTTCGTCATGCCGATTCTACCCCCAAAATCCACTAGACTTCTCATTTTTTACTTAATTAGATTAAGTAGTTCCCAAAACAATTGAAACTCTTGAAATCTATTACTACCACCCTGATCCCAACTTACTCTTTCTCTGACGGTTTTCAATCTGAAGGGAAGTTTTGAAATTTTAGTGCGAATTCTAAACTCCGCATTGTTATTCTTCCTTTGTGATCTAATAAATTTCGGAAGAGAATGCCGAATTGTTTCCAGAACAATGAATCAAGAGCGTCAGAATTTCAATTTCTGTAACGAACGCACTCGGTCTCCCCGTGTTGCACGGTCGTCGGTCTCGAAGTATTTAACTCCCCGTCAGGCTCCGACGACGTCGGACGTATTTCATTATCAGATAAGTGCATTGTCTTTTGAAAGTCGGAGCAGCACTCTACGTAATTTCATTCTTTCACCTCTCCCGATCTCTAAGAGGGCGCGACGGCTCCCCATTACGCCTAAACATCGAACCCCTATTAACATAAAATTTCGTTTTTCTAATTATCGGATTTTCACCGGGAGGTGAAGGACGGGGGAGGGGTTACACCCGGGATACATTAGAAGATTACTGGGGGGGCTTTTATTTTAATAAGGTGGGCGCCCAGATTTTAAAACGCCCCGGTCGAAGCTCAAGAAAATTCGCCTCGAAACGTAGGTGCAGTCAAGCTGTGGCAAACTAATTCCGTCATAGCTAAACGCAATTACGTCGGCGGCGGCGGCGGCGACGACGGCGACGGCAGCGAAAAAGAACTATGCTGATGCTCTCGTCAGATGCGACACGTTTGCCTCGGCGACGCGGTTACTCTATTATAATTTCGTTAGTGTTTTACGTCACAACTGTCTCGTCTCTGCAATGGTGGTAGTAATTAATGAACGAAGTTCGCGGCACGTAGGACGCAACAGCTGCGGGAAGTACATGATAACTCCAAGTTTGTTTCACTCACTTTTCAGAAAAAAATTCACACGAAACGTGAAGGACGTGACAAAAAACGCTTTGGTATTCTCTGCCCTCTTATCTACGCCACCAAGGCCACTTGGTAGAAACACGAAATGACGTTGCTTGAAGCTACAAGCCCCCAGCTTTGCAAATCAAAATTAATATTAATTAATAATTTGAAATTATAATTGAAGACGAGCCTTGAAAACCAGTTGGGCTCTTAACGTACTTACATTATCCGTGATAATGAGAGGACACGTCGAATTTGGGATGGGGATGGGATGTATCACTCACTTTTCAGAAACAAATTCACACGAAACGTGAAGGACGTGACAAAAAACGCTTCGCTATTCTCTATCCTCTTACCTACGCCACCAAGGCGACTTGGCAGAAACACGAAATGACGTTGCTTGAGGCTACAACCCCCCGTGTCAAGAACTCCAGCTTTGCAAATCAAAATTAATATTCACTGGATTTGGTGTAATGAAAGCACAAATCGAATTTGGGAGGGGGGGTGAGGAGTCTTGAAGACTAGTTGGCTTCTTAATGTACTTTCGTCATCCATGATAATGAAAGCACAAGTCGAATCTAGGTGGGAGGGCGAGACCTACAATTCAAGCTAATTTGAAATTATAATTAAAGACGAGCCTGAAGATGAGTTGGGTTCTTAACGTACTTTCATTATTCCTGATAATGAAAGCACACGTCGACTTTGTGATGGGGATGAGTGATCTCAACAGGAACCTACAATTGAAACTGATTTAAAGTTATAAGTGAAGATGAGCCTTGAAGACCAGTTAGGTTCCCAACGTATTTTCATCATCCCTGATAATGAAAGCAAACGTCGAATTAGGGATGGGGGCGATCTCAATATAAAACTACAATTCAACGCTGATTTAAATTCTCAGTCAGAGCCAACTCCTCAAGATTAATTAGGATCTTAATAAGCTTTTCACCGAACATCACACATCAACACAACCTTAAAGACCTTGTCCTTATAAAATAGTCCAAATCACCTCTACTTACAAGCAGAGTAGATTTCCCCGAAGTCTTAATGCACGTGGAAAGTGGCTAAATGTAACAAATTGAATTATCAACCATTCAATAATCGCGGACCGCAGAAAATCAAGTGCTCCTCTCTTTTCCGCCGTCGCCATAGAACGAAGCCGAAAGTTGCACTCAGGCGTTATTTAATTTCGCAAACTCCCGCCGAGATGGAATAACCTGACTCTCACAGCGACGAAATTTCATTACCACGGGCGGAGTGGTTACGTTTCGTAATCAAATTCGCCCGCATAAAAGCCGGGGCAACGTTGTGCAAAAAAAATTAGATAAAATTTGCGCCGACGACGATTTTCGACGACGCATCGGTCGAGATTTCCGGCGGCGGCCTTAAAGAGGGAGTCCTAGGTGAAAATTAGCTCTCTCGCTCGTTTTGCCTCCCCCTCCCGCTTTTAGTCGAGCCGACCGTCGGCCGGAAGAATTTGAGGAATTGTTTTTCCAACTTTCCAAAGTTGAATGAGAAGCTTGAGGCTGTGTCAATACTACGCGAGGAACTTGGCGGGAAATCGATAGACCACAGGGATGCACCTCCCCCCCTCCGACGATTTAGAGTTAAATCTGTAAGAAATGCAAAGTAGACGTCATCAACTTAGCACTATTGAGGCTTCTCATAACGAAACTCCAAGATTTATTACCCCGGTACCTCCCAATTATGCAAATTAAATTCATATCAAAGTTCACCAGGTAAAAGCGCTGCTTCAACTTTCGCGGAAAAAGTTTATTCATTCCGTTCTCCCGAATTAAAGCCACTCCCCCGCCCCCCCTTCGTCAGTCATCATCGCTGCAGATTTTATCTAAATTAAACAACCGTCGATTTTCAAATGTAATTACGGCGCCGAAAAAAATAAGCTTTCATTAACTCATCCGGAGAAATAAATTGCTTTACAGGCGATGTAAACGGCGAGATAACGAGAAATGAGAAAAAGTTATAAGTACAGTTTCAGATTCAATCGTCCCGGCCAATCCTTATCGGGTTTCTTTTAATTTGTTTCTGTTGGAAACGAAGGAACTCATTTATTTCGCCGCGAGGAGTATAAACTCCGGTTTTTTTTTATTTTCGGTAAGCGGGCCTAATTAATTCCCCCGGCTTTGATATCTTTTCAGGGGGGCGATTAGTTAAGTCGTCGGGCTCTCAAATCCCGGAAAGATACTTCATTCCGAGGAATGAAGGTCATAAAACGTGCGGATCCGACGTCAGTTGTCATTAAAGTTGCTTTATGTATTTCAACGTGCCGCAGACTCTAAACTAAGGAAATCGTTTTGGAATCAAAACGTCTGATCGCAAGTTCACACGACGAAGTGACTTCCATTTATACCGACCACAATTTTTTATTATTTTACAAGAAGAGATCGCCCCCATCCCAAAATTAATTTGTGTTTTCATTAGCATGGGTATTGAAAGTGAGTGGATATAGTTTGTTTATTTCTATGTAGAATTCTTATCAAGACATAGATTTTGGGCGTAAAAGTCGAATCTCTCTCTCACACTCTCGTTGTGGTATCTACAGGAACATAGTGCCTCAGCAAGACCTTGTAAATTAATTGATAAATTCGAAAGTATTGGATAGTTCACCCCCTTTCTTTTATCTTCTAACCCCCGTCCCTTAAGCAGCCATCAGCAGGACCGTGAAGAATTCATATTTGGGTGTACCTTCCTGAATCGAGCCCTCGCCGCCGATTTCTGAGGCTGAATGACAAGAGGGTACCGGGATACCTTCCACTAAGTTATCCTTCACTTTTCGTACCAAACGTTACAGTTTTTCAAGATTTCTCTCTCGTCTAATTTCAAGTGGGTCCTCTTTTTAGTTCTCCGAAAACTGGAGGTGAAAAAGCTCTCATCTGAACGAGGAGAGTTTCTTCTGATCTCTAAGTTTTCAAGTGTCCAGGATCCCTTCTGGATGAGATGAATCTCTTCTGACCTATAAGTATCCAGGTTTCAAAGTCGAAGAGAATGAGATCGAAAAGGCCCGTTTTACATTTTTTTCTTCCCATAAATTCCCCAAGCTCATAGAGCTTGTCGGGCAGGAGGGCAGTTGGCGGCCGAATTTCTCCTTCGGCATTCGCCTTACAAACTGGGGAAACGCAGAAAACCCAGCTCGAAGGAACCGGCATGAATCCGAACACGGTCTGAGCCATGAAAATTCTATCTCCCACATAGAACCCACATGCACCAGGAGAGGATTCGAACCTACGCCTAAATAATTGCCCACCAAGCATCAAGTCCGTTGCCAGTGGACTGAACCACTCGACTACCAACATTTTATTCTTTTGTTTATTTTTTTTTTATCGAATTAATTCGTCGTATATACTTACGCCGTATGAGAATCGTCGAACTTCTCTTGTTTTCTGTTCAGTTCATGTTATTCTCAATTTCGTTGACGTTTGTTTCTTCTAGTCGAATTAAGCAGATCTATTGTTTGACAGTTATTTTATTTTTTTTTTTGTATTATTGTTGTTTATTTCAGTATTTTATATTTTTCACTTTTGCCCTTAAATGTCGGTGGTAAACTTGTTCGATGAAAGAAATCGCAATCGTTTGTTTTTTGTTTTTTTGCTGTCGCTACGTTATTTTTTTTAATATGTTTTTTTTATTATTCGTCGGGGGGGGGGGCGTTCGTCAATTTTTGTTATTCCCTGAGTCGATCGTCGCTTGTTTTTCTTCGTTTCGCTTCCTGTCGGTTGGTTTTTTGTCTTGCCGTTCTTGAAGACCTTGCCGAGTCTTGTTGCCATTTCAAGAACTCGCTTGTTTCTATCTTCGTCGCTTTTAGTCGATCGTCGTTCGTTTGTTCGTTTTTTTCATCCGATGCTTTCTTGTCGAAGTCGATCGAGTTTTGTCGCCTTTCAATTATGTTCATCGGAGTTCGTTTTTACTTTTGATTGTCCCCAGTTTTTATGTTATTTAGTTTATTTTTTCAATTTTTTTTCTTGTTGAAGGCATTCGTCATTTGTTTTATGAAATTTCTTTTTCATTTCAACGATATTCTTTTGTTTCTTTTTCCCCGACGCTGCTTTATTTTCATTTGTGATTGATTTCGTTTGTGTTTCTTTATCGTTTTTCTTTTATTTATCGTCAATTTCCGTGCTAAATCGGTAGCCATTTGTTTTTATTTTATTGAACGTCACTTGTTTTCTTAAGTTTCTTGTTCATTTCAAAAGATGCTCTTTTGTTTCTCTTTGCCGACGCTACTCTATTTTCATTTGTGTTTCTTCATCGTTTTTCTTTTATTTATCGTCATTTTCCGTGCTAAATCGGTAGTCATTTGTTTTTATTTTATTGAACGTCATTTGTTTTCTCAAGTTTCTTGTTCGTTTCAAACGATATTCTTTTGTTTTTCTTTGCCGACGCTGCCTTATTTTCGTTTGTGATTTCGTTTGTGTTTCTTTATCGTTTTTCTTATATTTATCATCAATTTCCGTGCTAAATCGGTAGCCATTTGTTTTTGTTTTATTGAACGTCACTTGTTTTCTTAAGTTTCTTGTTCATTTCAAAAGATGTTCTTTTGTTTTTCTTTGCCGACGTTGCTCTTTTTTTAATTTGTGATTTTGTTTGTGTTTCTTCATAGTTTTTCTTTTATTTATCGTCATTTTCCGTGCTAAATCGGTAGTCATTTGTTTTTATTTTATCGAACGTCATTTGTTTTCTCAAGTTTCTTGTTCGTTTCAAACGATATTCTTTTGTTTTTCTTTGCCGACGCTGCCTTATTTTCATTTGTGATTTCGTTTGTGTTTCTTTATCGTTTTTCTTTTATTTATCGTCAATTTCCGTGCTAAATCGGTAGCCATTTGTTTTTATTTTATTGAACGTCACTTGTTTTCTTAAGTTTCTTATTCGTTTCAAACGAGGATTACAGAAAAGAATACAACTTTTGTCCATAACCTCCAAATTCTTTAAGGAAATAACCTACAGAACTGTGAATATTTTTTTATATCATCTCTAAGAGCGCCTTTTCGGTCACTTCGTCGCTTTGTCAACAGGGTCATACCCTCAAGCCTCGTAGCTCGTACGTTAAATATCAAAGAACTACCTTTCCCTACTCATTAAGTTGCAGCGGGTCGAGAACACATTTTAGAACCACGCCATCTTCTATTTGGATTGGGTTGTACTCGTTCAAAATACAGAGGATCGGGATCACCGCGACCCCATTCCCAATTTGCTTCATGCTTTCATTATTATAGACAATGAAAGTGCGTTAAAAACCCATGCAGTCTTCAGAGAGTTTCACGAGTCCTTTAACTTGAATTGGGTTATACTCGTTCATGCTACAGAGGCTCGAGAAGACCACAGCACCATCTCAAATTTACTTTATGGTCCCGTGTGGGCTCGCACGTTGCCCAGCGATCGACGGCAGATGACCACAAAACGTCAAATTGAGGGATATCGAGATACGTCAGATTGACAACGCCAAACAATGTCGGAAAGACAAGTACGGGCGTCACGTAGACATTTGTGTAACAAAGCAACGATGACGATGGTCAAAAATAAACAAAATGTAGACCATCCCTTAACGAATTAAAATGAAGCTGCATTCGATCGTGATTGGCGTGGAAATAAGATCGCATTCTCAATTTTGGTCGCTAAGACAACTCCTGGAGTAAACACGAAATCGGTGATTCGATTACGCATTTCAACCAATGAAGTAGAGTTCATTCATCCCCTCTACGAAAACAAACCCTATAAGAAAAGCGAGAGCGCTGACTACTTTAGCTTCAGTGTGTCCTATTGACAAGAACACTCAGCAAAGCCTCCCGTGCATCCAATTGTCAGGAGCAACTCACACAACCTTTCCGTGCAGCTTATTGTCGGAAGCACACATACAACCCTTCCATGCAGCGTATTGTCGGAAACATCCACCACCATCACACTTCTCTTGTACATAGCAGCACTTATACTCCACTCATCAATCAATTAATCAAAGCTAGCCGTTGAACAAGAGAATAAGTGGAACTCAAGTAGAAGCAAAACACCGTGAGATAGTTCCTAAGTCAACCCGTTACTACGTTACCAGAGACTTCGCCCTCCAGTTTGTAACGGTTAATTCTTCAGATGATTTAAAAATAAACAAATTTTCATTGTCCTAATGAAGGCGCACAAAACTATGTTCCTTTAAAACAAGAACAAGATGATGGTGATGGCATGCACGCGGTAGATCGTGTTTCTTCTGGAAAGATCTTTATTGTGAAATTAGTGGCTAACATTTTGATGTAGGCGTCGTATGTGTTAACAAAATCTAATCAATTGCGATAATTTACGCAATATTTTTCGACTGTCAGGTGTTAACTGTGACTGTCCCATCGTATTTAGTGGTTATGCAGGGGTTTCCCGCTAAGAAATGAGCAAGGGCATGGCGATCCGCTGAACGGGTCTATTGATGCCATTCACTTGGAATGATGATTCTATTCGTTCTGAATTTGGATGCTGAATTGTTGCTGCATTTGATGTAAACTCCGTTGAAGAAGGAATCTGTTTTGCGTCTGTTGTTATGAATAAATTTGTATTGTTACGAAGGAATCAGAATTATTGCTGCATTTGTTGCAAACTTTGTTCAAGGAATGTGTTGTTATAAAGAAATCTGAGAAGTTAATTCAATCACATTGGAGACAGGCACCTGAGACTTCTGGATTGATTCCTGAACGAAATGTAAGTTAAACATTTCTTAACGTTATTTTGTTATTGTCGAACATAGTACCTACAAGAACAATTTGTAGGTGACAAGTTCGTGCTGTCTTTACAGAGATTTGGTGAACTATCATTTGATCTGAATTTCTTTAAGTAATGTAAATTACCTCAGAATCTCGTTTATTTCTTTTTTATTAAGATTTGGTCTAGACCACAAATAGCTCATATTTGGTTAATAACATTTGACATTGATATTCGTTCAACCTTTTTCAACTTTTCACATTAAAGTTTATTTATATAGTTTGTGAATTGTTCTGTGCTTTATTTGTTATCCTTGTATGTCATTAAATAAATGAGATGATATTCTAAATTCTACGCCTCATTTAGAATAATCAGAATTTAGTGGCGCTCTCTAAAAATTGCATGTCTGTTTCCCTTACAATTTTGATAAAATTCTATAATTTCCTGCGAGCTGAAATTACAATTTGTTTAAAAGAAAAGAGTCTCATTGCTTGGCTGGAGTTATTTTATTTCAGTCAAAATCTTTTTGGAATTTTTTTTGCTGTTTTAAGTTTAAAGTAAAAGTAAGTTACAAGTTTATGCGTTTATATCTATTTGTTTTTAAAATTTCGAGTTGTGTTGAATAAAAACATACACCATACTTACTGAAAAACCAGAATTTCCTTGGCTTACCGATGTAATGCGATTCAGAACGGTGCCGACCGCGATAAGTACGGAAACTTTCCACAAATTTTAAATCAGCTTGAATTACAGTTTCATGTGTTGTAAATACCCCCCCAACCCCCTAACAACTGTCAATACCCCCCCCATCAAACCAAAATACGTTTCTGTCTTACTAAATATTTTAATCGGACCGTGGAGGAGATTACTTTTCCCTTTCATGGTCCCTTATTTTTCCACCACGGTTTGTTTTTGGTAGGCATAAAAAACAGTCACGATTTTGAAATGTACTCTGCACTTCCGGTTAAGTTTTCTGCCCATATACTTCAATGAGAAAGAAAGAGAGGGAAGAGGACAACGACCGTGTTTTATTCCAATTAAAGATAATTTTTGCGGAGATTCCACCTTAAAGGGGTTGGACAAAAATACGTGGGCGAAAATAGAACATAAGCATAAAATTTAAAGATTTTTTTATTACGTAACTACAGTGACTGACAGAAAATTGGAGACATATTGGAAACTTTTTTAATATTAATTTCCCAGAAAAAATTATTCTTTATGAAAGTTCCCAAATCTCCCCAAACTCAAGAGTCACGTATCAAAACTTGAATACCTCTTGTCATATACCGAGGAGATCAAAATATTTGAAATCGACAAAGAGTAAAGTACTTTTATTTCTGAAAATACGTGCAAATGGAATTTGGAGAAGTTATTCAGAATTATTGTGGGATTACAAATATGAAGTTACGGCTGTCTACGCCGAAAAAAAAAATTTGGCGCCCAACACGGGGCATCTTATTAGGATTAATAATGCAAGATTATTTCTGCGGAAATTCAAACTTAAGGGCATAGGGCAAAAATACATATAAGAAAATCGAACATAAACATAAAATTATTTTTTTTACTACATACATTGACAGGCAGAAAAGTGGACACTTATGGGAAACTTTTTTATTATTGATTTCTCAGAAAAAAATATTCTTTATGAAAGTTCCTGCATCTTCCCAAACTCAAAAGGAACACATCAAAACTTAAATAGTTCTTATCATATACCGAGGGGATCAAAATCAAAATTCAAGCTTTCACTATTCTGATTCTTCCTCAAAGCCCAGAGAACTCTAATTTTGACTGTCTCTGGCAGCTTGAAGTTGGAATGCCTCAAATGAAGATTGCTATTAAAACCGTTATTATATCAGGGGTGATACTGAAAACTAAGGAGGTTTCAAAATCTGTGAGTTAACTCAAATTCAGTAGAGAATTTTAAATCGCTTTATCACCTTGTTGAATTAAAGCCTCATATTGTGATCGCCCCCATCCCAAATTTAACGTGTGCTTTCATTTTTATGAATGATGTAAGTACGTTAAGATCTTCTGGAGTCATCTTCATCAACTTGATTTGCAGTTTAATTTTGAGATGACTCATCTCCATCCCAAAATTCAAGTGTGCTTTCATTATGCTAATCCTCCCTTAGAACTCTGTGAGCTTTCATTTTGATTTTACAAAGCTAGAGTTCTTGCACTGGGGAAGGCCCCGGTGATACAAATTTGAAATCGGTTCCCTTTTCGCGAGTATTCAGCGACTTGTTTGCGTGCAGGAAACGAACAAATGTGAACGATAGCGAGTAAGTTTAATAAACGAAAGCGTAGCTCATTAAAATTCGTTGCATGTACGAGCGGATATGTTTCGTTTTAACGTCGTGCCACCGCCCTCGACGTTAATCAAAACTTCGCGAGGAAGAACAACAACAACAGGAGCGACGACGGCGACGCCCGAGTATTTCACAATTATCTTTCTACGTGACATCGCAGCAAGAGTAACAAGTAATAAGAACTTCGACATTAATTTAATGTCTTCACCGTCTCGGATATTAAGCTGCACGACGACTTTTGGGTAACCTACATGGAATTTAGGAGCGCACGGAACTTGGGGGCAAATGCAGCAACGCGGCCGTATATTTCATTAAGTCCGTTTAGCTCTTACACACCTGGACGGTTTTGCTAAATTACTATTGTTTACCCTCCCCCCCCCTCTCCCGCCCCCATCGGCATTAGTTAGTCACAGTTGTATACACCACCAAGTGGATCGTCGACGTGTTTACAAATTTATTACGCCGCGTTATTTGAGTGCAATTTTCACAAACGAAACAGGCTATTAATTACCGCACTAAATATTTACGCTTTACATTCGGATATTTAATTGAATTTAAACTCGCCATGCATCAATTCCTGCGGTCCGGCGGGAACGTGATGATTCGGTGATCCTTCGCATTCGCCATGTTTGAAATGTTGCGGCGTCAGGACGCTGTAACCGAAAAAAATCAAATATAAATTCAGATAATTTGTTTCGTGACGATAAATCGCCGTCGCGCAGCTCGGCTAACGACAAAGAATCGGTAACGAAAGAGAAAAAAAAAATTGACAAAAGATCAAAAGTTCGAAGCAATCGACTGTCACAACAATTCGAGACACAATGCAAAGAAAAATCGCCTTCCTCCTCGGTGCTTTCGCAATGAATGGACGGCCGATGATAATTTATATGCGTTTCCTTTATAGAACGGCCAATATTTCCGACGTGGAGCATTTGAATGAGGTAACAGGAAGCGAACCGATTTAATGCGATAAGTCGTCGCGAAAAATTGTGTTCGACGGAAATATGACGTGTAACTGACCATGAGATCTGCCGACGTGGCGAAAAATTCTCTTTTTATTAGACCTATCACCTAACAACATCCCTCGACTTCCACTTTGGTTTTTATGGCATTATTTCAACGACCAGTAAAGTTTCTAGAAAACTAGTTACCCACAGTTATGATTTAAATTAAACCATTCTACTCGGTGTGGCTAAAGATGAATATTTTAACTACAATCATATATTGCACGGTCTTTGGTGCTATAAAATGCCAGAAATTCGCAAGAAAATCTGAGAGTTTACGGCTTTTTAAAGACGGGAAATAAACGTCAGAAGCTCTGACGTCTTCTGCTTTTAAAAATAAATAACTTTACCTGCACTAAAAATTTCTTATAGTTCATGACGAGTTTCTAGGAGAGACCTACAAACTTCGTCTAACTTTCACATAACATTAGTAGCATCACTTCTAACTTTTCCACAATAATGACAATGATATCTCATCTTACTTCCACGTAACAAAGCACCATATCCATCGATTCTTTCATCGATAAATACGTAGGCGATATTTAAAACGTTATTTTTATTAAGAAAGAAAACATTTTTATTAGATCCTGAATACCTGTACCCTTTTTCCTTAACCAACCGACATGGGCGATGCTTCCAGGTAACATACATGACAACACAAACAAATTTTTTTATTTGAACATCGGACAACGGGAGACGTTTAGGTATTGTCGAAGGGCGCCTCTCTTTTGTGTAATAGTTGAGGCACATACGTGTTCGGCAGTACAGAGCGTCTCCCTTTTGACAAATATACATCGGGTAGGACAAGAGGTCCATCGACTCTTGTGAAAGGCGAGGTGACATGACCGACTTGTGCTAACCGGTGTACATTTTGGAAGAGACAACAACATTTTCGATACATTTTTCTTAATTTCTTTTTCTGACACATACGGACGCATATACATTTAACACTGGCGCTCCCTTCCCCTCCCATCATGGGGCCATAAAACGAGAAGTGGGTAATTTCTTTTTCTGACACTTACACATTTAACACTGACACTTCCTTCCCCCCCCTCACGTTTCTGTGTTTGTCATTGTGTGTGCCCACCATAAAACGAGAAGTGGGTAATTCCGAGCGACCCAAAGAGAAACCCTAAGAGAAAGATAAAAATAAAGTAGACACGTACCCACAAACAACATAGACAAACTCTGCAAATTGGAACCGCAACTTGGAGAACAGAATATTAGTACAATTGACACCCCAACGTGGGGCTCTTAGATAATCATTACAATATGTTATTTCTCTACAAGAAAGTGGCATAGCATACCTACTGTCTCTTCTCTCTTTCTTTAAATATTTTTACGGCAAGAATTTAATTAGTCAAGAAAATACAAACCGTGCAAGACTGTAGTCACAATTTTCCGACTTGTAGGTGTAAAGGCCGAACGGTGTTGAGGAGAAATTATCAAAAAGGGTCCAAGAGATGGAAATGGAGGCGTGTTCAGCTATATATTTTTGAAACTTTAATGACAAAATAGAAAATAACGGATAAACAATATAAAATCAATTAGTAACAATGCAAGTGCAACGCTCTGCTCTCCTGGCGGGCTATCGCTCCCGTGTTCAGCATCCATCATTACATTACCAGAGAATTCTGGGGGCGAATTCTCTGGTAATGTAATGACGGATGTTGAACACGGGTTTGATGTAGCAACTCTCTCAGGGTAAGATTACTTCTGCTTGAGTTCCACTTCTTCTGTTCGGCACCGATGGATGTGTAGAATAATATAAGTGTTGCTCTCTACAAGAGAAGTGTGCGGTGGATGTTTCCGGCAATAAGCTGCAAGGAAAGATTGTGTGTGCTTCCGACACTATGTTGCATGGAAGGTATATGTGGTGGATGCTTCTAGAAATAGGTTGCACGGAAGAGTGTGTGTTGCTCCTATCAATTAGTTGCACGGGAGGCTGTGGATATGCTTCCGACAATAAGTTGCACGGAAGGGTGTTACATGCTACTCCTGACAATTGATTGCACAGGAAGCTTTCGATTTGCTTCCGATCAGAAGTTACACGCAGTGCTTGGAATGAGTTGCTCCTGACAACTGGTTGTACGGGAGGCTTTGGTGGGTGTTCCTGACAGGACGTACTGAAGCTAAAGCTGTCAGTGCTTCTGGAGATGAATTCTCTGGTAATGTAATGACAGATCTTGAATACGAGTTTGATGTAGGAACTCTCTCAGGATATCTTACTTCTGCTTGAGTTCCATTTCTTCTGTTTGGCTTTGACGTCGCCGATACAATAACATAAGTGTTACTCTCTATAAGAGAAGTGTGCGGTGGATGTTTCCAGCAGTAGGCTGCAAGGAAAGATTGTGCGTGCTTCCGACACTATGTTTCATGGAAGGTATATGTGGTGGATGCTTCCAGTAATAGGTTGCACGGAAAAGTGTGTGTTGCTCCTGTCAATTAGTTGCACGGGAGGCTGTGGATATGCTTCCGACAATAAGTTGCACGGAAGGGTGTTCTATGCTGCTCCTGATAATTCGTTGCACGGGAAGCTTTCGACTTGCTTCTGATTAGAAGTTACACGCAAGACTTGGAATGAATTGCGCCTGACAATTGGTTGCACGGGAGGCTTTGGTGGGTATTCCTGACAGGACGTACTGAACTCAAGCTGTCAGTACTCTCGTTTTTATAAGACTTTCTCATAGGGAGGATGACTTAACTTTACTCCATTAGTTTGGAATCACCGATGATCAGTGCTGTATCTCATAGCGTAGAATTTCACAGGGAAAATCGCATTCTTATCGGACCTACGGCGGTAGGCAACCGCAAATGAAGCTTTTTAGTAAAATTTTTGGTAATTCTGCAACTTGAAACGAAATTGACTGATTTGCGTGAAAAAATAATAAAAAGTTCACCCATGTGCCATCTTGCGGTAGTTATCCCTCCACCCTGTGCGTTTGCTTTGGTCGTCCAAAGTCCGATTTCTTTTTCATAAAAAAAATCCATTAATTCATCCCTAGAAGTTTGCTTTCGGCAGTAAAGAACAGAAGCGTTTTTTTTTTCAGTTCTTTTAATAAATTTATAATCAATCGCAGGCGAAGCTGTTATTGTATTTTTTTTTTAATTCAAGTGCCCCTTGATTTTTGGATTAAGGGAAGAATAATTAGACTCGACGTTGGTAAGCCTTTAATCGACTTGTAGGCTTTAATTCATTATTGAACAAAAAGCGTACTCGTTATCATTATTGAATTTATGTCATTTTATATTATATTTTACTTTCAACATTGTCTGTGTATTTTCCGTGTTGTGTTATTTCTTTTTCTATTTGATTTACTGTTTGTGAATTTTAATTGTTAGGACCATTCCTCCCGAAGTTTTAATGTAAGGGTGCAATGGGAAAAGGGGGCAAAATTCATAGCACCTATGAAAGCCGCTGAGGGTCATCCCTGGCAGACTAATTCCAGACAAGTTAAAACAAAGGAATTGCGACTTGCCAAAATTCTGGATAAGAAGAGTGAGAAAAGTTCTGAGTATTGTCCGAAGTCAGAGGTTTTAGAATTTCTATCTCTTGAACTCCCTTTTTGATCACTTCTTTTTGCGACCCCTCCCGAAGGACCCCCCACAGAGATGCAAAAATTCCAGCGGAACTGGAACTGATTTTTCTCCCCTAAGCGGCAGGCAGCATTTAAAGCCTCGTTCTCAGATCTTGTAAGGCTATCAGCTAATTACATTTGAATATTTCTGATCCGCGCGAAACCTCTAGGCGGCAAATCTGATCCGTGCGAAACCTCTAGGCTGCAAATAGCTACTGCCACATGGCAGAAGGATGCCATCTTCACTGCTTTTCCAGTGCGCTCACGCCAGTCGAATTTAAATTCGCTTCCATTCGCTGAGTAAGCGAAAATTATTTGAAAGAGGTTTCAGAGAAGCGGCCGTGAACCAAACAAAAACTGTCTGCGAAACGTTATGCTTAAAACAAAGCTTTATATTGTCTTAAGTCGCGGCTTAAATTTATCTAAATAGCTTAACATGTCCATGTCGTTCAGGCCTCTTCGTTTTGTTAAGATGCACACTGCTTTTACGTTGGAATTTTAATTTATTAACAAAGCAAATTTTTCTATATGGAGTTTGAGTTTCTTACAACGGTTTCCGGTTTGAGTTGAGAATTTTTTGAGATTCTAAGCCACTTTGTTGTGGTTCTCTATTAAGAACTTAACTAGCCTTGACGATTCCCAGGCCAAATTCAATTTGCGCTTTCATTATCATGAATGATGAGAATAGAACCTAATTAGTGTTCATCTTCAGTTAAGAATTTTAAATCAGCCTTAAATTGTAGTATCGTATTGAGATCGCCTCCAAAGCATTCAGCACCTCAGCGAAGAAGAGAGGAAGAAATAGCCAAGGCAGAGGCACATCCCAACCCACTCCTTCGGGAGGAAGTAGCCAAAATATAACTCCAAACAAACCAAAAACAAGAAACCTACCAAGCCAGCGTAAGCAATAGACTGACAGACGAGTAAGTGATCCACGTCCAAACTCCGAATACCAAACAGGATACACAGATCACCTCCAAGTCCAAATTCAATTTGTGCTTCCATTACCATGAATGATGAAAGTAGAACCTAATTGGTCTTCGAGACTTATTGACGATTGCACAAATAAATCTTGTGTTGTTGTGTGCGTTTTGTTTATGTCGAGAACCTGCGCTGAATGCAACAAATGTATTAAGGGCCGATTTATTCACTTGTTCTGATTAATCGCAGTTGTGTTTGAAGTTATAGCTTTGAACTACGTTTAACGTATTACGGTACCGAGCTGTCATGTTTTGGACTTATTGACGATTGCACAAATAAATCTTGTGTTATTGTGTGTGTTTTGTTTATGTCGAGAACCTGCGCTGAATGCAACAAGTGTAGTAAGGGCCGATTTATTCACTTTCAATTAACTTTATCTTCTGATTTATTACCATAGTAACAATTGTACAAATAATTGTTACTATGGGAATAAACTGAAGATTAAAGTTACTTGGAAGTAAATAAACAAGGCCTAAATCTCCTGAGATTTCGAAATCACCTAGAGCGAACCTTGGGAACGGTTCCGAAGTGTTTACAGCAATTGGGGTTTATTGCCTGGCGGCCTGGTTTATTTTAATTAATGGCCCACCCTTCTTCACCGAGCTAATTTGAGAAACAGTTGCTAGAATAGCAACGCTTACTTGTCACCTGGTGCTGTCAAAGTTTTCGGGAATATTAGCCTTAACACCTCGAGGTTTACAGAGTTATTACTGAAATACGATGAAGAAACAACAAGAATGAACAGGAATTTACGTCACAAACAGTGGATGTCGATCAAAATTTGGACCTTTCACCAATAGATGAGGGCAAAGCAGATTTTTTTTTTGCCAACAAGAGCCTAATTCAAGCAATACTAGTTAATTTAACTTGGAGGCTTCCATGGCCGTTGTCCGTAATTGGATTGGCTTCCGGTTGAAACCGCATCACGACTGCTTCTACTGCCGACGTTTTGTTCTCCATTGCAGAACAACTTCCTCAGGGCTGCTGCTGCTGCTGCTGGCGGTGTTGCTTTCCACGGAAAGGAATATGTCCTCTTCCCTGCCGTCACTCATATTTTTTTGAGATTCTAAGTCACTTTGTTATGGTTTTCTATTAACAGCTTAACTAGCCTTGACGATTTGCGCTTTCATTATCATGAGTGATGACAATAGAACCTAATTAGTGTTCATCTTCAGTTAAGAATTTTAAATCAGCCCCAAATTGTAGTATCATATTGAGATCGCCTCCAGAGCATTCAGCATCCCAGCGAAGAAGAGAGGAAGAAAGAGCCAAGGCAGAGACACACCCCAACCCACTCCTTCGGAAGGAAGTAACTCCAAACAAACCAATAACAAGAAACTTACCAAGCCAGCATAAGCAACAGACTGCCAGACTGAGGAGTAAGTGATCCACGTCCAAACTCCGAATACTAAACAAGATACACAGATCACCTCCAATCCCAACTTCAATTTGTGCTTCCATTACCATGGATGATGAAAGTAGAACCTAATTGGTCTTCGAGACTCGTCTGCTGTGTTGAGACCGCCCCCATCTCAAAACCGATTTGTGCTTTCATTATAAAATCAAACAAATTTTAATTTGTCTTTGCAATTAATTTATTCCTCTTTGAAATGAATAATTTTCTGTACAGATTGCCGGAATTTCACTTGCTGAAATGATTCCAAAGACACTTCGAATAAGGCAAACCTAATATTTAGGATATTCCCCCAAATAGAGTTAAAATGAGCTGATATTCCTAAGTCGTCGCCCCAAATCATCGCTACTCGCTCCTCTTTTAAGCCACCCGAATAAATACGGTCTAGACATCCCGTAAAAAAATAGAACAAATGTGTGCGGCTACATTGTAACATAAAGTCAAAGCAACATAAGTCAAAACGGATGCGATTGATGACATCTCTTGAATTACGATACATCCGTGATCCACTTTGTTGTCCGCACGATACCAAAAAAAAAAAAGAAAACAGCAAATAAAATACTCCGCTCGCATTCGCACAAATCTGCACGTAACATGTGCCGTAATATGTCATGGAGCCCGCGTTGTGTGATTAATGATGGCGACACATTTTTCCTATTTATTTTTTTTTTCGATGGCGCCCGCGTATTTCCAGGTATAAGCAAGGAGCGATGCGCAATTTTTAATTCAGGAGCATAATTTTCGTTCTATTTTACTTAATCGCCGCCCTCTTAAAGACGTTCATCAATACTTTTGACATCATAAAACCGCAGCGGTCCTTAAATGGAACTCGTCGAGGCGACCTTTTTCTCTCAAAGCGGTCTCCTTGAAAAGGTAAAAAAGAAAACTGCTTACGCGTCATCGACTTTCAGCTTATCGCGGTGTGAAAGAAGGCGCGCTTTCTTCCGCTCGACTCGAGATAAGAAGACACGCCCGCACCGTTGATAGAAACTCGCTTCTGTTGGGCGGCACTCTCTGTTGGGCGCCAAAATCCTTCACGCGGCACGTGAAGAGTTAATAATGATGCATTGTGCAGATACAAACGTAATGGGCCACCATATTTCACCTTGCGGACCTATCGATTAGCCATTTACTTCGCGCAAGAATGTCCTTAACGACTTACTGATGGCACTCGCACAAAAGTTACGAGATTTCCTCTCTAATACCGCCGGAAATATTAATTTTATTGCGCGGACACGAGCGGATAATGTCGGCGGCGTTCGTGATGAAGTCGTTTGTTTTACAGCGGCGACGGCGGGGTTTTTACGTCTTTGAAAAATTTTACATCGCGATAAGCCATAAGCGAGATAGTACTCCCGGCGTTCATTTTTCACGATGATCCGGGCGATAAATTCCGCGCGCCGCCATAAAACATGAGCTTGACGACCTCCATAAACACATATTCGTCGACCCCTTCGACCTAATTGCGACGTAATTGCAGGCGTTGCATTTTAGTGCCGGGGTTCTGTCGCTTTTTAATGAGGCTCTCGAGCTTTTCAACAGCGTTTTTGTCGCCGCCCTCCCCCCCCGTTAAATTCCGACTGCGACTTCTAATTGCTGTGTTTATGTCGTTGGCGTCGCAGGTGCTAAATACTAACACTAGAAAATCTAATTGTACAAAGTTAAAAAAAATTCGAACGCTTTGCACAGGAATAGGAGAGATACTTGCTTAGGTGTTAGGTGAGTTAGCAATTTTAATATCAATGGTGGAAATTCTTGGCCTCATATCTATAACATTTATGTAATATACGATTTTGACACCATTAGTTGGTTCAAATTTACATTTCCGGATTTGGTATTGCAAAGTCTCCAAAACCCAGTTAGATTCAAACAACCGAATGCAATACCACGTAAGTGCAACAGAGCTAGATCTCGAGTACAATGGAAAAATTGGTTGCACTTGCTCTTGAGAAGAACTGAAATACGATGAAATAACAACAAGAGAGATGAATTACAACGAACAGGAATTAGAGTCACAAACAGTGGATGGGCCTTTCACCAATAGATGAGGGCGACTCTCGCTTTGGAGTGACATCATAATCAAATTTCGTCACAGCACGAATTTTGGACGCTAGACGCGGACAACTACCGCCCTCTGTTCAAAACAAAACGTACCGACGCCAGCGGACAGGATTTGTGACGTATCGTTACATTTTATTTCTTTCTACTTTGGTGATCTTTTGATTAATGAATTTGAGACATTTAAAATCCTGTAGCTAATTAGTTAAATTTAGAATCAACGTTTATCGGTATTGCCTTTGGGCATTTCATGTGCAATCAGATCTGATTAATAGCAGTTGTGTTTGAAGTTATAGCTTTGAATTACTTTTAACGTATTACAGTACCGAGCTGTCATGTTTTGGACTTATTGACGATTGCACAAATAAATCTTGTGTTATTGCGTGGGTTTTGTTTATGTCGAGAACCTGCGCTGAATGCAACAAATGTATTAAGGGCCGATTTATTCACTTGTTCTGATTAATCGCAGTTGTGTTTGAAGTTATAGTTTTGAATTACTTTTAACGTATTACAGTACCGAGCTGTCATGTTTTGGACTTATTGACGATTGCACAAATAAATCTTGTGTTATTGTGTGCGTTTTGTTTATGTCGAGAACCTGCGCTGAATGCAACAAGTGTATTAAGGGCCGATTTATTCACTTTCAATTAACTTTACCTTCCTATTTATTACCATAGTAACAATTGTACAAGTAATTGTTACTATGGGATTAAACTGAAGACTAAAGTTAGTTGGAAATAAATAAACAAGGCCTAAATCTCCTGAGATTTCGAAATCACCTAGAGCGAACACTACGGGAACCTTGGGAACGGTTCCGAAGTGATTACAGCAATTGGGGTTTATTCCCTGGCGCCCTGGTTTATTTTAATTAATGGCCCACCCTTCTTCACCGAGCTAATTTGAGGAACAGTTGCTGGAATAGCAACGCTTACTTGTCACCTGGTGCTGTCAAAGTTTTCGGGAATATTAGCCTTAACATCTCGAGGGTTACAGAGTTATTACTGAAATACGATGAAGAAACAACAAGGATGAACAGGAATTTATGTCACAAACAGTGGATGTCGATCAAAATTTGAGCCTTTTACCAATAGATGAGGGCAAAGCAGTTTTTTTCTGGCCAACAAGAGCCTAATTCAAGCAATACTAGTTAATTTAACTTGGAGGCTTCCACGGCCATTGTCCATAATTGGATTGGCTTCCGGTTGGAACCGCGTCACCGACGTTTTGTTCTCCATTGCAGAACATGTTCCTCAGTGCTACTGCTGCTGCTACTTCTCGTTAGTCGATGAGACTGAGTAGATATGTCCGGTGTCGGGGTATTTATAGTGGTCGGTAGGGGCAGTGGATCGGAACGGTGAGCGCGGTGTTACGCACTCAGTCTCATCGACTAATGAGAAGTAGCAGCAACACCACTAGCAGCAGCAACACCACTAGCAGCAGCAATACCGCCAGTAGCAGCAATACCCCCAGCAGCAGCAATACCACCAGCAGCAGCAATACCACCAGCAGCAACAGCAGCCCTGAGGCAGTAAAAGCAATCGTGACGTGGTTCCAACCGGAAGTCAATTCAATTAATACACTAGTTAATTCTTACAGTGATGTTGTTGAATCAGATTCTAGTATACAGACTACAAGTGATTTTCGTAGTTCATCTCCAGAAAAAAGGAAATAACCGAAATTTGAATAAATTACTACGTATGGAGGAAAAAGACTACATAGGCTTAGGAAGACCGAAAAATCAAAAAGAAACTTTCCAAGACATTGAAAGGTATTCGGGAAAGATAGGACCACCATGCACCTCAAAATTTTGTAAAAAGTCGAAAAATATGACAGAGAAAAAATATTCAACGTTTTTTGGAAAGACCTAACCTTGTTGCCCAAAGCAATACTTACAAACTGTAAAAGACGAATCGCATTTAGCTTATTTTCTTCACGAAAGAACCAATGTGCAATTGAAATGTGGAGGGAGATATTGAACAAACAGTTTGGGAGAAGCACAAGAAAGACAAAGCCTGAGTCCAAGAAAAAAAAATAAGGGATTAAAGAGAATGCTAAGAATATGTTGTGCAGGATGGATTTGCAGGCTGTTAAACATGCCCAGTGGTACCAGCAAGCGGTATCTATTTTAAAACTAAGTTGATGTGCCACAACTTCACATTCCATAATCCTACCAGAGCGAAAGGTCTTGCTATTCTATTGGTTTGACGAAACACACGCTGATCTATAAGCGTCAACGTTTGCTTCAATGATTGTCGATCTTTCAGAACGAGAATATCTCCAAAATGTACTTCCCATTATCATCTCTTCTGATGGGTGTACCTACCAGAATAGAAATGCCGTTTTGAAGAATGCCTTGCTAAGTTTGTCTCATAAAACGTCCTCACTCAGGAGCACGTATTGCTAATTACCTTTTTGAAAAAATTAATTAAACAATTACGTTACGTGGGAAGAATAAAAACATATACAACAGTGCCACGATCCAGCAGACATTCAACAGCAGCTTTCAAAACAACTTGACGCATGAGTGACAAGACGTTTCGACAGAACGACATGCATCTAAAACAAGCAAACAGGCTATGACAAATACAAAACGAAAAGGGACACTTACGAATGTAAACGCATCAGTATAGAAAGCATAATTGCAGCTCAACGCATCAAATTAGCATCCCAGAGGGGAGTTCCAAGGTGGTAGATCAGTTTGAGTGGGCGACCAAACACTGGGATTTCGTAGCAAGAATGCAGCAGAGGTTTGGCTCATTCCGGGGGCCACTAATAGCCTTACATTACCCCGTGAACGGGAGAAAGCAGGCCAAGAACAAGAGAAGGCTGGTATATTTAGAAGACGGCCGACGAATGCGCCTTCGTTAAGACTAAGTGTCGGACTTCTTGATAGACTATCAAGCATTGTGTGACGAACACTTATATGGAAGGACAAAATGTAAATGATAAGAGGACATTATTATAGGTTAAGTTGGTGATACCTTGTAAATTATTTTAGATAAGTAAGGTTTTAGAGGATAGACAATTATAAAATAATGCGTTTTAGATACTTACCTGCTGTTTAGAGTTAAGTTTGTTCCATTTTTAGTTCAATTTTTAGTTTGACTTCCATGAAATATAGTCATATCTAAGGTAAACGCTAATTGTCAAAACGCGACGTGTAACTAGATCAGAACGCGGATATTCCGGTAACCATAAAGTAAAACAACGAAAAACGCTATAAAAAGCGAGCGGTCCGCGATTCGGAGGATTCCTTCTTCGACCTCCGTAGGCAACATTTCAATAAAGCGAGCGGATAAGAAATTTTTATTAAAAAAGGTTATTAAGTACAAATAGGTATTTTCATTAAGATAGAGAACATTATATTGGATCCTGAAGACCTGTATCCTTTTTCCTTAACCAACGACATGGATGACGCTTCAAGGTAGGTGACAACGAAAACAATTTTTTTTATTTGAACACCGGACAGCGGAAGATGTTTAGGTATTGTCGAAGGGCGAGGTGACTTGGCCGACTTGTGCTAACAGGTGTACATTTTGTGACAGACAACAACCTTTTCGATAATTTTTTTTTAATTTCTTTTTCTGATACATACGGACGCATATACATTTAACACTGACCTCCCTTCCCCTCCCCCTAACATTTCTGTGTTTGTCATTGTATATGCCCACCATAAAACGAGAAGTGGGTAATTCCGAGCGACACAAAGAGAAACCCTGAGAGAAAGACAAAAAGAAAGTGGACACGTACCCACAAACAACATAACATTTTCATTTTCGTGGCGGGGATTAGATAACACTGCATCATTGGTCTGTTCGCAAGCTCGAATCAACATTGAGGAGGCTGCTTCTTACTTGTCAGGGAGCGGTCCTTTTGTGTGTGCGACCAAAATGAAGTTTGCCAATCAGAAACTAATTCGCAAAGGGACGGCCATAATTTTGTTTATTTTAGTAGTCGTCATCGTAACTCTGTTACGTAGATGTTACGTGACGTTTGTCAATCTGATGTTTCTTCTATCTGTCATCGTGACATGATTTATTGTTCGTTAAGCAACGTGCGAGCCCCCACAGAACCATGACAAGTTATCGTTAACCATCAAATATTTCTTGTTATTCAAGAAATACGTGCCTTGAAGACAAAAATTCTATTCGTGTCTAACAGCCACTGTTGTAAAAGTCTCGGAACGGGTCTGTCGTGCATTTACATAATTAATGTTAGGGTTTGTCGTGACGACTACCGAGCCTCCGTGAATATTAGTGTAACAGCCGGAGCATTTTCATTAAACTTGCACACCTAATCCTATTATCGCCTACGTTTTTCCCCGGCGAAGCTTTCACGTGATCAAACAAAACGTTTGCATTCACAATTCATGTGGGAAATCGCGCTGCTTACATCCGAGCCGCCGGAAACAAATGGCGGAACGATTTTTCGCGAGGCGAGGCGAAAGCGAGAAGAAGAAAAAAACGGAAATTTTAAGCCCGGGCGTAATCTCGTTAAATATTCCACTTTCTAATGTTATCGTTCCCTTTTTTTCGCGCGGAAAGCGTAGCACTTCGCCGGATCACGGTCTTAATGAAATTAAGACGCGCATTATGATGTAAATGGAACAGATGTTTGGGGGGACGGGGCCCCGGGGCGTCGGCTTTTGTTGTTCCGTAGGGTTTTCGATTCATTTGTCCTTTGAAGACGCGCGCGTCTCCTACGGAACGTTTTTATTTCGCTGGCCTCCGGCGAAATCGATAGACCGACGTGGCTTGAACGAAGTGCGTGGACTACGCCGACACCAACTTGATTAGGCAAATGTTTTCCGAGGAAAACACGCTCGGAATTTAAAATCGGACGCTCCACGTTATTTCATTAACTCGTTTATGCACAAGCGAAATATAAATTAGACCCTCGCAACCAAATAATAGAAGACTTACATCAACTAGTTGAATTTCATGTAATAAATCATATTGAGGTCACCCCCCCATTCCAAATTCAATTCGTGCTTTCACTAACGTGAATGATGAAAGTAGGACGCTAATGAACTAATTGATCCTGAGAACTTAAAACTTTAAATCAGCGCCAAATTGTATCACGTAGAGCTCGCCCCCATTCCAAATTCGATTTATGCTTTCATTAACATGAACGATGAAATTAGAACCTAGCTGGTCTTCAGGGCACATTTTCAGTTAAGAATGTTAAAATAACCATCACATTGAGGTCGCCCCCATCCAAAGTTCAATTTGAGCTTTCATTCTCCTGAATGATGAGAACCCAACTGCTCTTCAGAACTCATATTTAGTTTAGCATTTTAAGTCAACGTAAAACGGAGCTTTCGTTCAGCGACCAATATCAAAAAAAAAGCTCATGAATAGATTTGAAAGTTCAACTGCGTTATACGTAACTTTTATTATTTATTTTTCGATTTATTATTTGTAACGCGCACTGATGCAACAACGGCAAAAGCGAATGATGTGAACCAATCAAAACGGCACAAACAAAAAAGCAGATGTCGTCATCAATTAAAAAGTAAACAATTTCGTTTGATTAAACTGCAACGGCAAACAGGCACCTACCCTGCCCCGCATCGAATAAATTCGTTTATTTTTCGCCAAATTATTTTTACACTGCACGGCGGCGCGCGTCAATAATAAAACGCGTTCCAGTTTTGATCGAATTCGTGTCGCGCACGCCGAATATACAAGTTGGTGCTATTTGTGCCGCCTTCATTGTGCATTTCGAAACGTCGAGGTTACAAAGGCCGACGTTATTCTACCGCTTACTATGACTGCGACTGTATTTGCACGCCATTGTGGATAACGTCGTACGTCTTCCACGTTCGATATGCGAGCAGAATTACGCTCGTAAATATTTGCCTTGCACTCTCTGCGCGAATACAAATACCTTTACGATAACTTACGTATTTCACTCGCATTTACATATTTTTATGATTCCATCATTTTCGTGCTTGTCGCGCTCGGGTAACTAAATTTCGTTGGCAAATTGGAGCTTCCGGGACAAATATCAACAACCATATGAACACATCGATTTAAGCTAAAATTATAGCCAATCGTGACGACTCCTACTCTATGACAGGCCCTGCTCAGTGGAGGCTCACACGTTGCCTAGCAACCAACGAAACATATCTCGGTGACAGATGATAACAAATGTCAAAATAATAGGTGTTAGAAACGTCAATTTGACAGATATTAGAAGCGTCAAAATGACAGACATGGAGAAACGTCAGATTGACAGCGTCAGGCAACATCAAAAACGTCACGTGGATATCTATGCATAGAATCGTGATGACGATCTTCAAAATAAACAAAATTAAGGCCCGCCCCTTGATGAATTAAAGCGAAACCGCACTGTAGCAAAGTTACTTCATCCGCGCTACGAAAACGTCCTATAAAAGCGACGACGTTAGCCGTTCCAGCTCAGCGTCTCTTGTGCAGCTATTGACAAGATCATTCACCAAATCCTCTTATGCAGCCATCGACAAGAACAATCGCCAGAGCCTCTTGTGCGGCCATTATCAAGAGCAATATTCACAAGACTCTCGTGCAGCCATTGTCAAGAGCATCACAAATTCCTTGTGCAGACGTAACACAACCCAGGAATGGCGCAGGAAAATTTAATTTTAATATTTGGCTGGTCAAAATCGATGACAATCAAAAAGTAATTATGTTGGCAGGACTCTCAGTTGATGCCATTTATCTCTTTCTCTTAGGGGGCGGTGTTGCAGGTAGTAGAGAGACCGATGTCGGCAGATGAACTCGACGCAGGAATTTTTTCATTCTTACTTCTTTTTCCATCGAATTAACTGGTCTGGTCTTCACGGACTATGTACTGTGTGGGTGTGTGCTCGACAATTCAGCACAAGCGGTGGTGTGAGTGTTTGCTCGATGATTCTGCACCGGCTGGAACGGTTCGCGTTCTTCTTTTCACTTTCGAGACGGGGATTAGGTAATCATTGGTCTGTTCGCAAGCTCGAATCAACATTGAGGAGGTCGCTTCTTACTTGTCAGAGGGCGGTCCTTTTGTGTGTGCGACCAGCCATTGTCAAGAGCAATATTGACAGGAGTCTGTGCAGCCATTGTCAAGAGCAATCATCACAAGTCCCTTGTGCAGATGTAACGACCCGGAAATGCTGTAGGAAAATGTTTTTTTAAAGCTTTACAAGTTCTCATGTAAAAAATTGAAACGCAAGAAACTGTACCTTAGCAGATTGTTATGTTTAAACCGAAACGGAAATCTCATATTGCGGAGATCAGTTCAGCAGGGACGAGATTAGGATTACACGGATAAAGTGTTCGTTCTTATCACATCGGCACCATGAGAAAAACCGCGAATTTAACGATTTGCTGACCTCTTGTTGAGTCAGCAGAAGGAGGTACAATCTCAGTACTTGAAAAAAAATTGGTAAAATCAAGACTCGAAGACCCTCACGCGGCAAGCGACTTGTCGCTTAGAAGCTCGTGCGGGTAGAAAACTTCAAATTTAGCTGATCAAGTGATATCGTCCCCACTCGAAAGTTTTGGCAATAAGGAAGAGGAAAACGATAGTTCCCTTTGTGTACTCATTTCGGTGGAATTCCGCTTCCAAAAGTCCTGACAATTAGACTCTACACGCTGATCTCGTCGTTGATTTACTTATTTTTTTCTAAGTCCAGTCTGTTCGTGGAATATTTTTCCGAGTCTGTTAGGTTTTTGCCAAAATACCCACCTCCTACACAGCCACTGTCAAGAGCAATCGTCACAAGCCTCTTGTGCAGCCATTGTCAAGGACAGTCATCACAACCCTCTTGTGCAGCCATTGTCAAGTGCATTATTGTTTTGATGAAAGAAGAGCTCTGCGTCATTAATAAAACGTGTTTGGCGTTGCATTTTCAGACAGACATACACATCCGTTTTTCTTATTCACCGTTGACAAGGACATAATACTGAAATATTTGTCGGTTATGACTTCGGCGATTGATAACGCATGGCTCAACTCTGGTGATTTTGATAATACCTTGGGGATCAATCGACCTTCAAGTAGGAGTACATAGCACCGCTTGCGCAACCACTCACACTCCAAACACACTCACTCCAACTGTTTAAAATAAGAAGAATAAGAAGCATTATAAGACCTACCATCAGACATCAGCTACTTTTCTACCTAGTGCCTTCCTAGAAAACGAACAACTAGGAGAGAAGTCAAGTTCATTGCTAAACATATTGTTCAATTATTTATATTTATTATTCAATTTGTGGCGATTTTATTACAAATCGAAACCGTAAACGAAACAAGGAAACACTTATTAGCTGCTGCATATGGTATGCTTGCCGTACAACAAAACGTCGCAGGTGGACTAATCTCACAGTGAAGGAATCGACCCCATTATAGACCATCTGTGGAGGGTCATCTATTTCATGCAGTTGATATCGAACTCCTGCAGCGATGACCTTGAAGATGGACTCGAGTGCCTGGCTGATTGAACGTCACGACGCAACTTCTCCGGTGTAGCTGATATCGGTGAGGTACACCGTGAAGTTTCCTGGTGGTGTATCAGTGGCGAGGAGGAGACCTTGGAGGTTCGATGCGGTTCTTGAAGAGACCCCATGGCGACGTGGTTGGAGAAACGAGTAGCAAAGGCACGGGATGTTAATGTATGTAGGGCGTCTTTGGACTGGCTGGAGGTGTTTAGTATGTATAGGGCGTTTTCATGGACTTGCCCAAAGCCAGAGAGCGTGTGTGTTTCGAAGCTCAAACCGTTTTCTTATATACGCTTTACCTCGCCTGGGACAGCTGATTATCGTGGGTGTTTCCCATTGGCTGCGGAGTAATTATTTCGAAAGACATGATTTACACGACCAATTAGTGAGCTGTTGTTTCTCGGTCAATCGGTGGTTAGCATCGCCTCCTTTTATTGGCTGTAGTTTTTCGGCCTACAAATGGTTAGCGTCGTCTCATCTTCTCGGTTAATCAGCGATTAGCGTCATTCTGTTTCAGTAGCTAGGGTTGTTCGGCCAATCAGCGATTACCGTCGTCTTATGTCAGTGACTGCAGGACAATCGTTGGTGACGTGTTTCTGAGTTTCCCGACGAAATCCGACACATTTTTACTAGTTTATTATCGTCTTTCTTCTAACCATCATTGAGATGACCTGGTGCCGCCGGAATAGGTGTATGCCGGACTATAACAGCACCAGCGGGTGAGAAGTGTGCCTTGCCAGACTGTAACAGCACTGACGGGTGAAATTTGACAGACTACGCAACACTAGTAGCTGAGTATTGCCAGACTATCCAGCACTAGCAAATAGTGGCTTGCATTGGTAGGTCTTCTGTCTTTTATATCCTTACCTTATGGCGGGGATTAGGTAATTCTGCGTCATTGAATGTATTGCTTGCTCGAATTGGTGATGAGCAAAGTCTTTTTCGTTTGGTTCTATGGTTACCTTAGCGACAGAAATGAGGTTTGCGATCCTCTTTGTTGGCCAATCAGACACGAATACGGTTGCGCTTTAATTCGTTAAGCGACGGCCTTAAGTTTGTTTATTTTGATGGTTGCTTTCGTGACCCTATTACGTAGATGTTAACGTGACGTTTTACCTGTATCTGTCATTGTTTGACATTTGTCTATTATTTTGACGTTTGTCACTGTGACGATTCCTGTCATCTATCATCGTGACATAGTTTGCTGGTCGTTAAGTAACGTGTGAGCCCTCACAATGGGAAAATAGTTTTTAATGTTCAAGAGGTCGTTACGTGCCTAACCCAGTCCCTCCCCACACCCAATGGCTGCACCTAGTGGAAATCTTGCTTTCTACAATATGGTGAGTCATGCGGCGAGGTCACCAGATTACTTCAATGTTAATATTTCTTTATGAAAAAATAGTAATTAGTCATAACAAGGTTGTTGGAAGGGCATCCTGGAGGCACCAGTGCACGTTTTGTCCGATAACTTATCTCATACAGCATAAAGCTATTTAACACTGTTGTCACAAGACCATTCTGATGGCACTAGAAACCCACCTTAACATCTACCGTATGACATAAATGAATGGAACTTTGTAGTAAAGATAAAAAGTGAAGAACTACAGAAAAAAGTTATGAAACTGATATGCCGGCGAATTTTGTGAGAGACTAAAGAAACGCAATTCCCGTCCGCAGAAATAATGACCGGCTTCGTAATAATTGCAGCGTACAAGAAGTTAAGTGGAAGTTGTTTTTGCCGGCGGACGGTCGAGCGCAGCGCACTTTTATCGCGACTAAATAAAAGTCGAACATAAAAGTGAGTTACGGCGCGCGAAAAAACAGCACCGTCAAACGATATTAAATAAAGAATGACCGAGGAGCTGCTCGACTGTAAAATCGCGAATCGATAGCGTGTAAGCTGCACCCTCTTAAAAACCGCTTTGCGACGTCCGCAATTAGCACGCGTGAATCCTTACGACGACTTCCGAGTTTATCTCTTAATTGCTACTTCGAATCCTTCGTCGTTGGCTACCTACACCGCTGTCTTTATCTTTTATCGTTATCTTTTATGTACATGGCTATTCCCCAGCTAAGCTCCAGCCAAGCTCCCAATGAATCATTCAAAACCTGGTCCAGCAAATCAATTTAGTGTCTAGTTGAAATCGCCCCATCCCAAATTCGATTTCTGCTTTCATCATCGTCTAACGGCAATTTATTTTTTGCGATCTGAAATTAATTTATAGCCCACAAGAGGGCGCGTTTTTTTTTGCTTTGGTGAAGGTTTTCAATCGACGGTGACGCGCGGAAATTGCGTGCCTCCGGTTTTCGCAGCTGGCAGAGACACGTGTTCCGTTGCCTCTTGAACACAAATACTTCTTTTTCTTCTTCCTTGCCGCTCAAGTTGACTCGATCGGTCAATATTACGGTTCGAAACGAGGCAAGATAAGCACGCTTCTTAATTAAAACGAGAAAACAAACCCAATTAAGATGGGATCTAAATGTGGTTCCGCGCCAATTTTCGGCAGCGGCGGCGGCGGCGGCGAAAAGGGCGAGGCCGCCCCTTCGCGTCCTCGAAGCAACGTCGCAACCCACCGGGATAATTACGTTAATAATTCATAATCAAGACGTATTATGATATCCCCCGATAAAATCAAAGCCAAACAAGTCGTGACGTCAACGAAGTTCGCTCGTTAACGAAACGCACAATGGTGGAGAAGATGAACGCTGGGCTCTGAACGACCCCGGACGTATTGTTTCTGTTAGTTTGATTGAGGTCGAATCTGGATTTTATCGAACGAGCCTAATGTAGTCCTTGAAGATACACTGGAACATCTGTTTACTGTTGCCGAAATACTTTACTACAGGAAGGTTTCATAAATTTTATCGAATAGCATTAGAAATATTAAATCCTTTTCGATCCCTCTCTGATGCTTCCTGAAGGTAAAATACTTACAAGTACTTTAATATTTTCTCACCGAACCATGATACTAGATGGAGAAGAACAGATAAAACATCAATCATATTAAGGATTTGTCACTTCTGTCAACGACACTACGACCAAACGTCTTCTGACTATCTGGTCACGTCCCTCGACCACACGACTACTCGTGGTGTGATACTTGATCCCAGTGCCGGTCGCCTTTTCATGTGATTTAAAACGGAAATGTACAAGAGTTTGCGTCTCGGAGAAAGTTTCACAATTGCCCTGTTAGTCGTCGAGGCATTCCTTGAATCGACTGCTCTCTTTGATTTAAAATAAACAATTTTTTTATATAACGGCGACATTCTCTACGAGTTATTTCGGCGACTCTTCGATAACGCAATAAGCAGTTGCTATTCTGCGAATTGTAATTTCTTAGTCAGTCATGCAAGTCGCTTGTTTTAACTCACGCAATGCTTTTAATGATTTGCAAAAATGTCGGTTTCTTACATCAACAAAAAAAAACTTAAAAAAAAATAGTAGTGGTACATGATCGAGAATGTGAAACACTGTACGCACAATTCAAACCAAAAGACTATCGACTCTGGTACTTCAGGAACAAAATTTCAAATGAACAATAGAGGGGAAAAGAAGAAGAAAAATAGCGCACTTACTGGAGTCTTAATTACTTTTTGGAAAATTTTATTTAAACAATTACTTTACGTGAGAAGAATTAAAATGTATACAATAGTGCCACGGTCCAGAAGATGTTCAACAACGGCTTTCGAAACAACTTGACGAAGTAGGCGCAAGAGTGACGAGACGTTTCGACAGAACGACATCCATCTAAAAAAAAACAAACAAACAAACTAGAGGACAAATACAAAACAAAAAGGGACACTGACGTGTAAACGCAACAGTTATAGAAAGCATAATTGCAGCACGACGAATCAAATAACCATTCCGGAGGAGAGCTCGAAGGTGCTAGAACATTTTGAATAGGCGAGCAAATGTTTTGGTTTCGTTGAATGAATGCAGGGAGGTTTGGCTTGTTCCGAGGGCCACTCACAGCCACACATATTCCGGTGGAGGGGAAAAAGTCCAGTAAGAATAAGAGAAGGATAGTCTATTTGAAAGACGGGCGACGAGTACGCCTTCGTTGGGATCAGTTTCCGAACTTCTTAATAGACTATGAAGCGTTGTGTAACGAACACTTGTATGGAAGTGTCAAAAAAAAAGACAAAGTGTAAATAATGAGAGTGTAAGACACTATTGTAGGTTAAGTTTGATAATTAGTAGCACGTTGTGAATTATTTTAAGATAAGTCAGGCGTTAGATTAATTAGAAAATAATATATTTAAGATACTTACCTGTTATTTAGAGTTAGGTTGTTCAATTTTAGTTCGATTTTTAGTCTGATTTCCATAAAATGTAATCATATCTAAGGTGGACGTTAATTGTCAAAACGTGAAGTTTAGTTACCAACTCAAATCTAGTATGTAACTAGATCAGAATGCAGTTGTTTCGATAACCATGACAACAAAAATAAACATAACGAAGTCCTATACAAAGCGAGCGTTCCGCGATTTACGAATTGATTGCTCGACCTCTGCAGGTAACACTTCGGTTAAACAAGTAAATAAGAATTTTTTTTATTAAAAAAATTATTAAAATAAAACGAAGTCTTTTCATTAATAAGAACCAAAGAACTTTCACTGGATCCTGAATACCCTGTATCCTTTTTCCTTCACCACCAACATGGAAGACGCTTCCAGGTAGGGCATACGTGACAACACAAACAAAAATTTTTTCATACATAAATAAACTTGTGAAAGAGTTGAAGCACATGCGTGATGGGCAGTACAGAACGTCTCCCTTTGACAAAGTATACATCTGATAGGGCAAGAGGTCCACCGAACCTTGTGAAAGGCGAGGTAACTTGGCCGACTTGTGCTAACAGGTGTACAGTTTAAACGGACAGTAACCTGTATCGTCGAAGGGCGCCTCTCTCTTGTGAAAGAATTGAGGCACATGCGTGATCGGCGGTACAGAGCGCACCCCTTTGACAAAGTATACATCTGATAGGGCAAGAGGCCCACCGAACCTTGTGAAAGGCGAAGTGATTTAGCCAACTTGTTCTAACAGGTGCACAGTTTGGACAGATAACAACCTTTTTGATAAACCTTTTTCTTGCACGCACTGATGCATACACATTTGACACTAGCCCTCCTCCACCTCATTTTTTTGTGTTCGTCATTGTATGTGTTCGCCGTGAGGCCATAATACGAAACGTGGGTAATTCCGAGCGACCCAAGAAACCCCTGAGAGAAAGACAAAAAAGGAAGTAGTACACGTACCCACATACCTAAAGACAATATTGACACCCCAACGTGGGGCGATCATTACAATAATTGGCACCGCAACTTGGAGTCGTACTCAACATAACAATAGTTGATACCCCAACGATCATAGCAATACGTAACGATTTAACGTTGAGTATAAATAAGGTCAGTCATGATTCATGATGGCCAAGCAAATCGCTTGTTTCAACTTACGCACTGCCCTTGATGATTTGCAAAAATATCGGTTTCTTACATCAACAGAAAAAAGACAAAAAATAATAAATAATAATAATAAAAAATAATAGAACATGATCGACAATGTAAAACTCTGTAGGTACAGTTCAAAACAAAAGACTATCGACTCTGGTACTTCGAGAACAAAATTTAAAACGAACAGTAGGGGGAAAAGATGCAGAAAAAATAGCGCACATACGTAACTATTAGGCGTTGAGTATAAATAAATAAAGTTAAGTGCTACACAAAAGCAAAAATATTTAAAAAAAAGAAAAATACTGAAGAAAATTAAACGAAAAAGCAAAAATCGGAAGCAAGAAAACCGAAAATAAACAAAAACGTATCAAAAAACCAAATTTAGAAAGTTAGAAATCGGAAACTGTAATAAAGTAAAAAAATATAATAATAAAACATGACCAACGATGTGAATCTTTTCGGATACAGTCATAAACAAAAGACGATCGACCCTGACACAAAATTAACAATAATAGTAATAATCGAAGTTTACTTTTGGGTATCATTTTTTGTTGCTAGTGAAATTTGTTTATTTTAAATAGAAAGCGAATTATGAATATAACGTTGACGAGAAGCAATAGGACTCGGCGCCAGCACGTCTGACCTTCACGCACCGGAAGACACCTGCAACCGTTTCATGAAACACGTGCGCGATAAAATTACATCTTAAAGTTGTTTCAATTCAAATTGCACACTTTCTCGTAACTAATCGCAGCGCCTCGGTTACAAAGACCGTGTGAAAGATCGCCGAAGCCGAACTGCAGCACAGACATACGAGTGATGCTGACAAATTGGCAGCAACGCCGCGAGTAAAGCCCTTCTTTGCCTATATTAGACGTCATCCGTTTTTGACAGGATCATTATTGATAATAGCGAATTATGGTTTTGCGTTAGATCGTTCCCATGCCAGATTAAATTTGTGCCTTCATCATCATGAGTGATGAGCCTTCATGAAGGTCTCCGCCCATTAGATCTGACGTAATATCCCGTGCTAGGACCGTAACTGACACATTCAAAAGAAGAAACATTCTCTGCATCGTTTTATATGAGATAACGCTCAGCATGGTATGGGCCGTTGTCCGATGGACGCGATACGGGCTAGTGAGCGTTACTTTAAATAAAAATGTGAAAATAATGTCTTTTGTACGTGTCGGCCCGGTTACAATCCCAGCACGGTCCTATTACGATCAGGTCTAGTCCTTGAGACGTCGTCCATGTTGTGCAGGATCAGGTTGGATCGTTCCCACACCGAATTCAACTTTGCCTTCATCATCATGAATGATGAAAGTTCTTAAGGGTTTTGCTTTTTAGGATTGGTGTTCAGTTTTTTTCTATTAGTTTTAGTTTAAAGGCTCGCGGGTATAAGCCGCCAGCAAGTAGGTTAGAGGTTAAGTTGCGGTGAATAGAAGCCCTCTTTACTTGGATGTTTTTAACAGGAGTATTCATGGTTCGATTTTTAATGTACTTTGAAGGCTGGCACAAATTAACTCTGGGATGGGGACGATCATCCCATCAAGACTATTGGGTTTGGTTTAGAGGCTCGCAGGGCATGTGCCAGCACGAACAAGTAGATACCTCGTTGCCTCCGCCCCCTTCCCCATGATTTCTTATGAAATATTATTTTTGGACGTGCAAAACGAAGGTGAGTGTCTTCATTACTTGTTGATTGACTGATAATGATGACGATGAATCTCAAGTCGGCGTCCGGGCAAACACAATACACACCATCGATCGGATTATTGTTCTCGGCGAACTTCCTCTAATTGACCGGCTTCATTAATTTCTACTGCTTCGGACCTCAAAGGACGTCACATAATAAAACAAATTGAATCCGAGGAGCGCGCACTTTGACGCTGTTCGCGACCCGTTGGACCGTGCGCCGTCCAATTTGCCATAATCCGTCTAATTCTGCGCAGCTATTGATGTATTTACCCATCAATTTGCATGTCTTTGACGTGTCCCCGGCCAAGTCGACGCAATTTCAGATTATAGGGTCCGGCGCGTTATCATCGTCTTTCGACCAACCAGGAATTGTAAACTAGTTCGCAAAGTTATAATGATGAGGCATCAATTAGTTATGATACTACGTATATCCTCCGGGCCTCAATGAGGTCAGGATGTATAGGTTATTAACGTCTCAATTCCGTGGTCTGCCGCTTACATATTACATCCGAAGGACCTGAAACACCCTTCGCTCTTTAAAACTCCTGTTTTTTTTTTCATTTAACACCATCTTTAATATAAGTTTCTCGGTTTAATAATTTACTTTAATTGCCGTCCCCGGGGGCGTTCCCGAGCCAGAAATTTAAGGGTGGAGGGCTCAGCATCAAAAATTCAATATTCATAAGGAAAGTTACCAAACAAAAAAAGAGAGACGAGGCCCTTTTAATTCTTTCCCCCCTCTTTACGCGTTTAACATATTTCGTGCGCCGGAACTTCCTTGTACTAAGTGATTTTGGGGGTGAGGGGAGGGGATTCGCATGTATTTGAAGTCGAGCCGAGTTTTCTGGCAATTATTTCGGAGCAAAAGTCGAAGTTGTTTCCTTGTTTGCGAAGTAAGTTCCCGACCCCGACCTTCCTTCCTTTGAGGCGGCGAACGGGAAACATCCGGCGGTGGTAGAAAACCGAAGCGAAATAATTTTGTTTTTCAACCGGACCGGAGACTTGAAGACTAAAATATATTTTAAATCAGTCGAATCACGGAGTTGGCGAATTAAAATTGCTCGACTCGAATCGAGCTGGCACTTCCTTCCGGCGCGCTTCAGCTTAACTCGATAAGTAGAACAATTTAGGTGAGGAGCAGGTATTGATTGGACGACTCTCGAAGCCGTGCATCGCGCTTCTCAGACCTAACGATTCTTTGAATGTTCATCCCCTATCTTTTATTATGGGTAGTTCGAAGTTTGGCAATACTGAGTGCGCTCGTGTGATGCTATAACAGCGCCATCACACCAATGAAATACATTCGCATAAAGAAATTCCCAAGGGATCCTGATGTTCGTTTCGACTTTTACTGTGAGAGAAATCTGCTAATGAAGATCGCTGCCCCCCCTACCCTTACTCGCTTTACTTTCTCCATCCCGAAAAAAATAACGCAAAGTTTTTGTTTTAGATTAATACATGCCCTATGAGTAAGAAGTAAGCTCAAGGTCAGCTCCAACCAAGAATATCTGAAGACATCATCATCGCTCACCTCCACCAGCATGATTCGCGACGCGTTAGGGGCGAACTCGCCGACGACCCCTGCGTACCCGAGCTTCCCCCCTCACTCCCCGTACATCCGCAGGATTTCCCCACCGGGTAGCCCCGCCCCTAAAAAATGCTGCTACGAACACAAGGACCAATACCAAAAGGAGATCTTCCTGTGCTGCTGCTGCTACACGTGCCCGACGAAATCCTCGACGTCGATCCTGGCCACGCTCGGCGTGTGCTGTCTCGTGCTCGGGTACACGATCATCGGCGCGTTCACTTTCATGGCCTTGGAGGGCGGCTTCCACCACGACACGGCCGTGGCCGCGTCCAAGGCCAAGCCGAAGAGCGATAATAACGTAGTGAGTGAGTTGCGGACTCGAACCGTCGACCGACTGTGGAGCATCACGGAGAACCTGAACATTCTGTACAGGGAAAACTGGACCAAGTTGGCCGCGGAAGAGGTCCTCGACTTTCAGGAAGCCCTCTTCAGAGCTTTGAGGAATACAGGAAGCGGATACATCGAAAGCGCGAGCGACGGCACAATTTTTTATCATCACCATTCGCACCGTTGGAGCTTCAGCTCATCATTCTTGTATTCTCTTACTCTGATAACCACAATCGGTGAGTAATCTCAGATTTCTTGAATTATATGGAGAGTGGAGTTGTACGGTTATTATGTTCGTCCAATGACTATGCAACACGCCACGCGACGCACGACGACTGACCCCATCGCAATCACGAATCGCTCCGCGACGCACGACGACTGACTGAAAAGTAATCAATTGTAACTACACCGGTTGGTTAAGAGGATTTTTTTGAATCGTTTGAGCGCATTTTAGGGGAGAACGAAGGAGAGTGTAATGCCTTTAGACAAGACTATCATTTTTTTTCTAAATGAAAGAAGTCTTCAGACGGTGTGTTTGGTTTTGTTGCAGTTTGCCTGCTCGTAGAAAACTTCGGGACGTTATAACTCATAATCCCTCCTAATTGGAGCACAAAACTTCCGTTCTAAAATAAAACTTCCCTCTAGAGAGCGCATTAAGCTATCTGGGTTTTTAATTGAAACGGCTCACATTAGCGACAGAATAGTTCGCAGCAAAAAGACGCCGCGAACTTCGGCCCCGAAACTTCGCCGAAGTTCGCAGCTCGGCGATTCACATTCACCCACCCGGTGGTAAGTTATAGTTTTATTTTCGTCGTCGTAACGCGAGCTCGGCGGTGGAGGGGCGGAGGGGGTGTTTTTTTTTCCCGTCGCCGCGCCGGTCCACAAAGCGGCGCATGAATAATTGACACAATGTTATTTTTATGCTTGTGAGAGCGCGGAGCCCGGATCTGTTTTGCTTCGTGTGTTCCGCGAAAGGAAATTTGTAAAATCAACATGTTATCCGAAATAAAGTGGAAAGTTAGGTACTGTCGGAATTTAAAAATTTACATCACAAAAGTTGCGCGCGGTTAGCGCTCACTTTTAATGCTCTTTCATTTATTCATAAATCCTTTGATCTGGCACGGTTTCATCTCGCGAAAAAACAGACACACACATGCAAACATTCACGAATCTTTTTAATATCTTTTTGTTTTTCGCGACGACTGACTCTTTTTTATATCAGTTTTTAAATAATCTGTGCGGCATCGCCAAGAGGGGTAAAACGGCATCGCCCGTAACATTAAAACTCAAAAGAGCTTCCGACTGGGCTACCTCCAAGCCTGACACGAAGTAACTCTTTTTTATATCAGTATTTAAATAATCTTTGCGGCATCGCCAAGAGGGGTAAAATGGCATCGCCCGTAACATTACGATTCAAAACAATTTTCCATCCTGCGCATAGATTCCAAATAGACAGAAGTTGTCAACAGATGACGCCTGATTGTCTATTTCCATTATTTTTCTTAGGGTGCCACACGACTCACTACGCGAGTTTTTATATAGTCTGCGCGGAATCACTAAGAGGGGTAAAATGGCATCGTCCGTAACATTAAAACTCAAAAGAGCTTCCGACTGGGCTGCCTCTAAGCCTGTCGTGAAGTAACTGTTTTTTATATCAGTATTTAAATAATCTTTGCGGCATCGCCAAGAGGGGTAAAATGGCATCGCCCGTAACATTACAATTCAAAACAATTTTCCATCCCGCGCATAGCTTCCAAATAGACAGAAGTTGTCAACAGATGACGCCTGATTGTCTATTTGCATTATTTTTCTTAGTGTGCCACACGACTCGCTACGAGTTTTTATATAGTCTCTGCGGCATCACTAAGATGGGAAAAATGGCATCACCCGTAACATTAAAACTCAAAAGAGCTTCCGACTGGGCTGCCTCTAAGCCTGACACGAAGTACTGATTTTTATATCAGTATTTAAATAATCTGTGCGGCATCGCCAAGAGGGGTAAAATGGCATCGCCCGTAACATTACAATTCAAAACAATTTTCCATCCCGCGCATAGCTTCCAAATAGACAGAAGTTGTCAACAGATGACGCCTGATTGTCTATTTACATTATTTTTCTTAGTATGCCACACGACCGCTACGCGAGTTTTTATATAGCCTCTGCGGCATTACTAAGAGGGGTAAAATGGCATCGCCCGTAACATTAAAACTCAAAAGAGCTTCCGACTGGGCTGCCTCCGAGCCTGACACGAAGTAACTCTTTTTTATATCAGTATTTAAATAATCTGTGCGGCATCGCCAAGAGGGGTAAAATGGCATCGCCCGTAACATTACAATTCAAAACAATTTTCCATCCCGCGCATAGCTTCCAAATAGACAGAAATTATCAACAGATGACGCCTGATTGTCTATTTCCATAATTTTTCTTAATGTGCCACACGACTCGCTATGCGAGTTTTTATATAATCCGTGCGGCATCGCTAAGAGGGGTAAAACGGCATTGCCCGTAACATTAGAACTCAAAAGAGCTTCCGACTGGACTGCCTCCAAGCCTGTCATGAAGTAACTCTTTTTTATATCAGTATTTAAATAATCTGTGCGGCATCGCCAAGAGGGGTAAAATGGCATCGCCCGTATCATTACAATTCAAAACAATTTTCCATCCCGCGCATAGCTTCCAAATAGACAGAAATTATCAACAGATGACGCCTGATTGTCTATTTCCATTATTTTTCTTAATATGCCACACGACTCGCTCCGCGACTGACCCAATCACGACCCGATAACTAACGATACAAATACCTGAACGAATTCATCACAAACCAGCAACGATAGCACTGGAAATTAGTTTATCACTATTTGAATGCTTAATAAAATGTAATGCAACAGAAAATTTCCTTCCTCAAATGAAATCCTACGTTATCCAGGGGCATTAATTAATAAACATTTGAATTAACGGTTCGACGTATGAAACCGTCGCCTAATCAAAAACTACGACTTCATTAGCGATCAAACACAATCGCACTCGCCTGCAAATCCGTAATTAATTACCAGAATATCAAACATGATTTAATGCGTGATACATTTAATGAGCTCGCGTGTAATTAACGCGGGCACGTTTTAGCGGATCGAACGTCGCCTTGCGCTCTTCCGATCGCGTTTTAATCCGCCGCTCGGCGGAGATAAGCCATTTTCGAGAGTTGATTTACATAAACAGCTTTGCATCGCGCTCGTTTATCTCGCTGCGGGTACTGCATACGTCGAACGCGAGCTGCTGCAACGGCGGTGGTTTAATATCGCGGATAACGTAAACGAGGGACACCTTCATGCGCGACCTATATTAAAATCCTGCCCGTCGGTAACGTTTCGTGATAAACGAGGCTGACGTGCAATGCATATTCCAACGGGAATCCAAAAAGCACTCAGCTGAAGTTACACACATTCATATCACTTACTCGGTCGGTCACTAGCCGCAATCTCCAACTTTCAATGTGAAAGTTGGTTAGGGCGGTCGAATTCAAGGCAGTCTCGCCATCGGCTTATATTTGTTCTAGCCGAATTTCAAACTTAGAAGCTGAGAAAGTTAGTTGGGTTTCGGTTCAGAAGAGTTTGATAAGCTCAGGACATTCGCTGAGCTCAATCGAAATGAAATTCCTAAGTCTTTCACAAAGTTTGAAGCTTAGAATCACTGGAGAAGCTAAGAAGCTTAATTGAGTTGAAAGAAATTCAAATTTCAAAAACTTTCGTAACCGCAAAGTGGTTAACGAGCTCAGAAGTTTCACTGAGCTCAATTAAATTAAAATATTTAGCTAAGCGGAAGAAAGGCCATGAAGCTTAAAAGAGTTTAATGAAACTCAAGGTTTAAAGTCTCTAGACTATAATGTAGTTCTCAGCTCAGAAGCTTAACTGAGCTCAATTAAAAGTAATTTACGGCTCAGAACCTTCGCTGAGCTTTATTAAATTAAAATATTTAGCCAAGTTTAGAAGCGGAAGAGAGGCCATGAAGCTTAATATAGTTTAATGAAACTAAAGTTTAAAATCTCTAGACTATAATGTAGTTCTCGGCTCAGAAGCTTAACTGAGCTCAATTAAAAGTAACTTGCAGCTCAGAAGTTTCACTGAGCGAAATTCAAATTCTAAAATATTTAGCCAAGTCTAAAAACAGCATTGATTTTAACGAAACTCAATTCTAAAGACTGCAGCCCAATTTAGTGTCTGCAAAGTAGTTAACAGGCTCAGAAACGTCACTGAGCTCAATTCAGTTCAAATCCTAAAATATTCAACTAAATTCAGAAGCGATGGAGAAGCCATGAAACTTAATCGAGTTTAATGAAACTCAAGGTACAAAGCCTACACCACAAACTCGAGACTATAATGCACTTAAAAACTCAGAAGCTTCACTAAGCTCAACTGAAAGTAAATGAGAGCTCAGAAGTTTCACTGAAAGCAATTCATTAAATTCAAATTGTAAAATATTTAGATAAGTTTAGAAACAGCGAAGAATCTGCGAAGCTTAGTTGAAACTTAAATTCCAAAGACTATAGTCCAATTTCGAGACTACGAAACAGTTAACAAGCTCAGAAACTCACTGAGTTCAGTTAAATTCAAATTCCAAAAAAATTAGCCCAGATTCGAGATTGTAAAATAATTAACAAACTCAGAAGCTTCACTAAGCTCGATTAAAATCAAATTCCAAAGTGTTTAGCCCAATTTCGAGACTGTAAAAGTGATTAAGAGCTCAGAAGTTTTACCGAGCTCAATTAGATTCAAATTTCAAAAAAATTAACCCAGTTTCGAGATTGTAAAATAATTAACAAACTCAGAAGCTTCACTAAGCTCAATTAAAATCAAATTCCAAAGTGTTTACCCCAATTTCAAGACTGTAAAAGTGATTAAGAGCTCAGAAGTTTTACTGAGCTCAATTGGATTGAAATTCCAAAAACAATAGAGAAGCTGCGAAGCTTAACTGAGTTTAATGGAACTCAAATTCCAAAGGCCACAGCCCTGTTTCGAGATTGCAAAAAGGTTAACAAGCTCAGGGGCTTCACTGAGTTCAATGGCAATAAGCTCAATTAAATTCAAATTCCAAAATGTTTTGCCAAGTTTAGAAGCAGTACAGAGGCTATGAAGCTTAATTAAGTTTAATGAAACTCAAGACAGAAAGTCTAGAGACTTCAATGCAATTAACAGCTCAGAAGCTTCACTGAGCCCACTAAAAGTAATTTACATCTCAGAAGTTTCACTGAGCTCAATACAATAGAAATTCCAAAATGTAGAACCAGCGCAAAAGCTACGAAACTTAACTGAGTTTATGGAACTCAAATTCCAAAGATTACAGCCCAGTTTTGAGACTGTAACAAGCTGAGAAGCTTCGTTGAGCTCATTTAACCTCAAATTTCAAAGTATTTAGCCCAATTTCGAGAGTACAAAAGCAATTAAAAGCTCAGAAGTTTCACTGAACTCAATTTGATTCAAATTCCAAAATCTTTAGCCAAATTTAGAAGCAGTGATGAGTTACGAAGCTTAATTAAATTTAATGAAACTCAAATTCCAAAGACTATAGCCCAATTTCGAGACTGCAATGAAGTTAATAAGCTCACTGAGCTTCACCAAAATATTTTACAGAAGTACTAAGTTTACAAGCAGAGAGCTTAATTGAGTTTAACACAGCTCAGCTTCGAGACTGTAAAGTAGTTAACACACTCAGAAGCTTTACTCAATTAAGCAGGGACTCTAGTGAGCTCTAGGAGATTAAGTTGGATTAAACCCAAATTCCAAAGAATTTAGCTAAGTTTCAAACAATGTTAAGTTAAGAGAGGTTAAGAAGCGTACTTTAGTTAACTCATCAACTCAATGAGCAGCGACGAAGACTTTAGCTCACACTAGGTAACAACTCAAAAACAGCACGCCCAATTCCAATTTCAAGATAGTTTATTCTAAGTTTAGAAGCAGTCGATGCAACTGAAATTAAAAAAAAAACTGCAGTTCAGTGTCGAGACTATAAAGTAGTTATCAAACTCAGAAAATTAACTGAGCCGGATTAACACAACATCGAAATCATCCATCTAGCTTCATCAGAAACTTTTTCTCTAATTTCTCATATGTTGAATACTATTTAAATCTTTCATTCGTGATAAATGAGATGAAGTTGGAAGCTTCGATTTTCGGGCGGAGTTTCCTGTTCTTCTTGAAACAACGCACGAGAGTTGCTCGCGAAGTAAAACAACGCGGCTTCTCGAGACTCGTTTGTCTATGTATCTCCTCGAAGAAACGACTTCGAAACATGTACTCCCCCCCCCCTAAATTAGGAACAGCCATTGTTAACTCGCAGATGCCGTCGTTCCCGCTCGCCCCGAATCACTGTATTTATTCTTACGACTCCTCGAATAACAATAATTCACGGAATCTAATTGGATCTCCGAATCCGAATTGATTCTTGTTCGCCTTTTCCGTCACGTCTCCAGTTACTTCATTACGCGTCTGCAGTTCCAACGGGCAAATCTTAAAGACATCATCAGTCGGCGTTGGATTTCTCCTTTGGAGAGGCGTTCGTAGTAAACAGCGACGGCAGGAAATTGATTCGCGACTATAGCGCAGATTCGTTTCCATTTCGAACAAGCTCCGAACACATTAAGTATTTAGGGATTTCGTTCGCATTCGGACCTGTGATCGGTCTTGCGTGTCAGGGACGCATTAAAACATTGAATGTTCGGCACGCTGAAAACAAAACTACTTTGCATGCTTGATTACCAGGGATCGCAATGATACATTTCGACCGTTGTCATATCAACGCACGCAAGAAAGACCAAAGAGTACAATACATCAAACTCAAAACTTTCAGATTTGGAAACATGCGATTACAATTTTCTGTTGATTTTATTTATGAATGACTATTAATGCTAATGGCGGCAGCGGTGGAATAAGTAGCATCGGTAAGCGGTAGCGCCTGTTGATAGTGTCGGTGTCGAACTCAGCCAATGACGTAAAACAACGTTAATTGGCCGCTCTGTATCAATGTCGTGATCAACAACGGGCGACGCACGCAAGAACTCATCACGAACTCGGCTAGTGACGTAAGACAACGGTAATTAGTCACGCCAGTGACGTCGGGCAACTCTAATTAGCTACAGCAGTGACGTAGACAGTCCGGCCAATAATAATCAGGTGCCGGCTAATGAGAGTAAGTGATCACGCCACCCGAATTAATTACCCCACGGCCCATAAGACATACCCTAGAAAACAGGAGGCGCGTGCAGAGTAAAGCATATAAAAGAGAACGACCGGAGCATCGAAATTAGTCATTGTCTAACTTAGAGCAGATTTACGCTGTCAAACCTACGGGGACAAGCTCTCGGAGCGCCCCATACACACAAAACAAGCTAGCTCTTGAAGCGCTTACGTTCACAAGTACAAGGGGATGCTCCCGGAGCGCCCCATACACACAAAGTAAGCAAGCTCTCGAAGCGCTTATGCTCACACGTACGTGGGCAAGCTCTGGAACCGCCCACCACATACACGCACACGTAAGCTAGCTCCCGAGGTGCTTACTGACTCCATCACACCACTGGCTGCCAACCTTGCAATCGTTCTACTACGGACAACGATCGAAGTACTCCCAAGTGCCGGTCCTCCACGCTGCCGTACCCCCGTGAAGTACCGCACTGCATCTCGCCGCTTCCACCAATCACGTAGAAGTTGCGTCGAGCCATTCTGTATCTCGCCAGAGAAGCCACGGCGTTCCATCGATCGACAAGAGTTCCGCACGCAGCAACTGATGCAGCAATAAATCATATTTTTGATGCAGCATTAGATTAAACAATAATAAAAGTTTGCGTTTCATTTCAACTTAGATTGGCAACGATCTGCCACAATAGTAATAAGTGGCACGTTTAATTGGTCGGCGTTGATAAATAATCGGCATTATGTAGATGGATAGCGTCAATAGGTGGCAACGTCTAAATGGAAAACGTCATTAAGTAGCAGCATCGTTTGACGACATCACTGTCCGGAGAGTTAATGGAATGGCTGCTGCTGATATTGGCGGCTGCGGTGGGATAAGGAGCATCGGTAGATGACCTGCGTTGATAGGCGTTAAGTGGCACGTCATCGTCAATAAGCGGCAGCATCTAGATGGAAAGCGTTATTAGGTGGCAGCGTCGTTTGACAAAAACACTGTACGGACAGTTAGTTGGATATCTACTGATAATATCGGCAGTAGCGGTAAGATAAGTAGCATTGATAGACGATAGCTTGGGCTTGCGTCGATAGTCTGGATAATCGGCATTGTTTGGACGAACAACAACAATAGGCGGCAAAGTCTGAATGGAAAATGTTCTTAGGTAGCAGCGTTATCGCTATCCAGACAGTTAGTGAAATGGCTGCTGGTGATATTGGCGGCAGCGGTGGTAGCAGCGTCGCTTGACGACATCGCTGTCCGGAGAGTGAGTTGAATGGCTGATAGTGATATTGGTGGCAGTGGTGGTAGTATCGATGAGCGGTAATATCAAGACCGTCTGTGCTGATAGGCATTAAGTGGCACGTCGTCAACAATCGGCATTGTTTGAATTGATAGCGTCAATAAGCGGCTGCGTCTGGATGGAAAGCGTCGTTCGACGCAAACACTATACGGACGATTAGTTGAATGCCTGCTGGTGATATTGGCGGTAGCGGTGGGTTAGGTAGCATTGATAAACGATAGCAAATAGATGGCCTACGTCGATAGGTAGTAAGTGACACGTCTAGATAAATGGCTTTGTTTGGAAGAACAATAGGCGGCAAAGTCTAAATGACAACATCGCTGTCCGGAGAGTCAGTGGAATGGCTGCTGGTGCTATTGGCGGCAGTGGTGGGATACGTAGCATCATTAAGTGGCAGCGTTGTTTAACGACATTGCTTTTCGGGCAATTAATGAAGTGGTTACTGATAATGTTGGCGGCAGTGGTGGGACATATAGCATTAATAGACAATATCAACTTCAGTTTTTGAGGATTGTATAAAAGCTCGCCGTTTATTACCCTATTTTATGATATATACGTATTAATAGTCATTATTATTCATCAGCGTTGGATAATCTCTCTATGTAATAGTACCAGTGTGATGCATGTTAGAAAATGCTCCATTTCTCAGGTTATATCATCTACAGGAAATCATTATAACTGATGAGTTCAGTTCGTTTCTAATTCGAACACATTAAAGTCGTCGTCTATGCCAATTGCGAAAAGCAATAGGAACTCATTAGTTCTTCCTAGGCAGTTGAAAACTGTTTCTGTTTACTTTCGAGCATGTCTTCCGAGGCCCCAATTATATAGCGTGCTGCGCTCGGCTGCACTTTAATTAAGCAAGTGCATAGTATGAGGAACGCGATTTTCCGCGTCGAAAGCCCAGTGGCGGCAGCCTCCTGGAAGTACATGTGTTCCGTGCCCCGTGAGTTCACACTTCACAGCCGCCGGAAACCGCTCGACTTAATTAACCCCCAAAAACTCGCGGCGCTTTTATTTGATTTTAGTGCAACAGTACGTTATTAAAATCACGCTACGTGAGACGCGGGGCGACGCGAATTAAAATAATAAACTCCTCTAATGACAAAGTTTCCGAGCGCATTATCGTAAAAGTTGATGGCCGCCCCGCCCCGGAAACTTTTTACTCACGGAGTATAGTGCGGCTTAAGCGGATTCGGCACTTTACTGGAAATTACCTCGCGCGCTACAAATTTGACGACGCCGGCCCCTGATCGCGTATTATCCTCAAACGTGTGTTAACCTCTGAAACGCGAGCGGGGCGACTTCTCTGAAACTTACACCTCCCCCTCTCCAAAAAAAAAAAAAAGAAAACGAGAGGTGCAAACTAGATTTTGAAATTGCAATTTTCGGCGAATGCGAAGGGTGCGCGTTACGACCTCGCTGATTGCTCCTCGCATAAATGGTTGGAATTGCGCAATAAGGAGTCCATTTCTACTGGCGCAAACATAATCGTAAATGCAATGAAACAATTTGCAATTACGTTCTTAATGATTAACATACGGCATTCTGTACAATACTGTTAAGTACTAATAACTAATTGGGCAATTAGTTTTTTGCTTACCAGGTGTTGATACTGGAAGAGCTTCGTTTAATTACAATCAAAAAGCTGAAACAAATTCCTCACATACGTGTTCTAAGACGGACGCAGGTGCTTTGTCGGTCACGGGAAGGTCAGACGGTCTGACTCCGCGTCGATCGCTTTTCGACAACGTTTTGATTGGAAGCTTATTGAGTATATTGATTGTTTTGTTGCTACTTGAGCCAAAGCTCACCCTACATTGTGCGTAATTGTATTTTGTATTATTATCCACGCCAATATCTTCGATAGTTTAAAATGTGCTTTATATGCATAGAAAATGTACAAAGTGCTTCAATAAACTTATCCTTTATCGTTTAAGGGTTTTCGAAAGTGGCAAAGGAAATACATGTTGATTGATTTACGTCACGTGGCCTGACGTAAACAGAGTAACGCGAGCCCGCCAACTGCTTCGAAACTCATAAATATCGTTATTGGAAAAGTTCGTCGAAATAAAAATTGGCCATTACATCCGCACACAGATACTCGGGGATAGATGCAAGCCGTTAATGCCGCCGCCCGCCTGTCCGCCCGAATTTATATCCCCCCAGACTTCCGCGTCCTCAAACGTATCGTACGTATCGGTGATATATGCGGCGCACTTCACGTCGGAGATAATAAAGAGCGGAGCAACATGCGCCCACCCCTTATAATATTAATTTGTTCCGACGCCGAATGAGAATTTTCCGTATTTCGATATTTATATTCCGCCGGGTTTTATGGACCGCAGTGCCGGATCGTAAATTATTTTTACCGCGTCAGACTCGCTGGGTGCATACATAAATTGCTTCGTACGTGAAATCTTGGATGCTGCATCTCGCTGATGCATCATTTCTCATCTAATTTCATTTACACCTGCATCAATCTTGCAGTTCACTATAATAAAGATCATCAATCGAGAGGAGGTCTATCTGTCTTAAAACAACTTTTCAACCGGGTACGGGACAGTATATTTAACTCCAGTTGGAACTTTCAAAAGCGTGCTGCTCCATTTTTGTTTCCACATAAAAATAACGAGCGCTCAAGAAAATTACAGCCAATATTTAACCGGTATCAGTTCGAAGCGGCCCATCTAGAGCAGAAATAAGAACGCTCCCGAGACGCATAATTTTTAACAGCCGCCCCTATTTTAATATTGCTTTTTCTCCGTCATGCACGCACTTCGCGCGCGTTATTTATCGCACCGTCGGGGGCAGAACCTTCTTGCTTTACGTTATGACCCTTGTAAATTGTCGGCCGTATATTTCGGCGATCGTTAGGGAAAATTGAATTTTATTTGGAAGCACTCGCCCGGCCACGATTACGGGAGAACGAGGAGAGCGACAATAAACGCGGATGAATGTGTCCTGGAATGGGCATTTTAGCTCGAAAAGTATAGAATTCCGGCTACGTTGAAGAAGGACGCCACTCAATTCGGATCTAATTTTATCAACGCGGAGAAAAGATGTACAGTAGACTGTATCTTGCTTCATAAGTACGAGCTATGATCATGAATTTTGCAAACTCACCGCTATCATTCTCTCCTGATTAACCAAACTACAAATAAAAAGATAATTGTGATTATAACCCAATAACACGTACCATACACACCCATACCAAGGCGACCTATACCATCAGGTAGCAGCATCATCAACTCAGTTGATGCATCGCTGTTGTGTCAACACTGAGCCAACCATCAGCTCATCATTTCAATGCACCAACCTCCAAAGCCTTTCAGACTTTTACTATACCTGCAAGCACTGCCTACTTTGTCTATAAGATGCCTCAGTACCCCTGCATCCTAAGTTTCACATCGCATTTCAACGATAAGGTCCTATCTTAGACCTTCGCTTCGCATTTCGAACTCTCCCAGAGAGCCTCTATCTTTCTAGCGCATCAGAGCGATTCAGAGCAGCACAGCGAACCAGTACATCAGAGCGAATCTAGTACGTCAAAGCGAATCCGTTGCAACAAAGTGAATCCAATGCATCAGAGCCAATCCAGTACATCAGAGCGAATCCAATGTAGTAGAGCAAATCCAGTACATCAGAGGGAATCCACTATATCAGAGCGAATCCAATACATGAGAGCAAATCTAATGTATCAGAGCGCATCCAGTACATCGGAGGAGCGAATCCAGTATATCAGAGCGAATCCAGTACATCAGAGCGAATCTCATATAGTAGAACAAAATCCAGTACATTAGAGGGAATCCAGTATATCAGAGCGAATCCAACACATCAGAGCAAATCTAGCGTATCAGAGCGCATCCAGTACATCAGAGGAACGAATCCAGTATATCAGAGCGAATCCAGTGTATCAGAGCGAATCCAGTACATCAGAGCAAATTCAGTGTATCAGGGATAATCATATCTTATTCAAACGCATTCTATCGCGTAATAAACACGTTTTCGGCGCATTCCAATATACCTCGGTCCCTAACTCTCCATATTCCACCGTATCCCTCCCCATGTCAGCGCATCCCAATCAATGTCAGCAACCTCCGAACCTTTGAGACCTTTAACATCCTCTGTAAGCACTGTCTGATTGTATCTTATCTCGGCGCATTACAGCCCAGCTCAGTCCCTTCGCATCGCAATTCGAGCTTATTCCAGGGCGTTGCGGTCTTTCTAGCGCATCCGAGGAAATCCAGTCATCAGAGCGAATCAGTTCATCAGAGCGAATTCAGTGCATTAGAGCAAATTCAATATCAATACCTCAGAGTGTATCCAGTGTATCAGAACGAATCCAGTACATCAGAGCAAATCCAGTGTATCAGAGAGAATCCAGAATTTTCGGAGCATTTCGATATACCTCGATCCTTACCAAAGCATCCCTTCGCTTGTTTGTCAGCATATCCTACCGCATCCCTCCCCATGTCAGCACATGTCACCAACCAATGTCGGCAACCTCTGACACCTCCAGTGAATCAGAGCGAATTCAGTGTATTACAGCAGATCCACTACATCAGAGTGAATCCAGTACGTTAGAGCGAATTCAATACATCTGTAGCGATCGCAGCGCCACCTGCGACCCATCTCTAGACCACTGTCACGCACCAAGCTCTAATACCCTTCCACGCCACACTCAGCCCCTCTACAAGATGGCTGCCGGGGCTATATAAACTCGAGCTAAACGACAAGAAATTCACTCTGCTCCTCGCCAGCTGTAAAGTTGGAACTCCTAGCCAGCCGAAAGATCGGACATTCCTCTCCAGCTGCAAAGTCGGACATTCCTCTGCAGCTGCAAAGTTGGAACTCCTCGCCAGCCGAAAAGTCGGAAATTCCTAACCAAAGTCAAACTGCTCAGTCCACCCAGCAGACTCCGATTGCACCTAGTGCGACGCGCACACGAGGCTTTGACGGAACACAACGTATTCCCTGGACCAGAGAAGTTGGACAACCTCTTCAGGGAAGAATAAGCACCCACCGAACGAGACAGCTCACCGTCTCCATAATCATCAGATGTTCTGACACATTAACACTTTGTATCATTATTAATAATAAAGACATTCTTGTTGTGTTTGTGATAATAAATTGTTTGGCCCAAGAATACGAAGCAACCCCCAAACATCCAGTGTATCAAAACGAATCCAGTACATCAGAGCGAATTCAGTGTATCAGAGAGAATCCAGAGTTTTCGGAGCATTCCAATATACCTCGGTCTTTATCAAAGCATCCCATCGCTTGTTTGTCAGCATATCCTACCGCATTCCTCCCCATGCCAGAACATCCCAGCCAAAGTCGGCAACCTCTAACACCTCCAGTGAATCAGAGCTAATCCAATACATCCGAGTGAATTTAATACATCAGAGTGAATATAGTGCATCAGAGCGAATACAGTTTATCAATGCAAATCGAGTGCATCAGAGCGAATCAAGTGCATCAGGGCGAATCGAGTGCATCAGAGCGAATTCAGTGCACCAGAACGAATCATAACTCATTCAAGCGCATCCTAGCAGATAATAAGCACATTTTCAGCACATCTCAATACATCGCGACCCTTACCAAAGCGTCTCATCGCTTGTCAGCATCTTCCACCGGATCCTTCCCCATGAACAAGCCTCCCAACCAACATCGGCAACCTCCGACACATTTGAGACCTTTAACATCCTCTGCAAGCACTGTCTAGGGCGTCTTAAGCACCGTGTCTTAAGCATCAAATCGCACTCCAACGATTGTGTCTTATCTCAGCGCATTTCAGCCCAGCCCAGTCCCTTCGAGCTCATTCCAGGGCGTTCCGGCATTTCTAGTGCATCCGAGCAAATCCAACGCATCACTGCATCAGAGTGAATCTAGTGCATTACAGTAGACCCACTGCATCAGAGCAAATCCAGTGCATTAGAGCGAATTCAATATATCAGAGCGTATCCAGTGTATCAGAGCAAATCCTATACATCAGAACGAATCCAATGTATCAGATCGAATCCGGTGTATCAGAGAGAATCATAACTCATTCATACGCATTCTACATTTTCGACGCATTCCAATATACCTCGCTTCTTACCAAAGCACCCCATCGCTTCTTTGTCTGCGTATCCTACCGCATCCCTCTCCCAATGTCGGCAACCTCTGACACCTCCAGTGAATCAGAGCGAATTCAGTGCATCAGAACGAATCATAACTCATTCAAGCACATCCTAGCAGATAATAAGCACATTTTCGTCACATCTCAATACATCGCGACCCTTACCAGAGCATCTCAGCTCTTATCAGCATATCCCGCCGCCGTATCCCTCTCATGTCAACGCATCCCAACCCACATCGGCGTTCCTGAACGTCTTACTTACTCCAGGGCATCCCAACCTGTCTCGGCGGAATTCAGCTGTTTCCAGCACATTCTGGCATATTTCACATCTCGAAGCATCCCAGCGCCTCTCTATAAAGACCATATCATCTCAGTACTTCTCAGCCCAATCGGGTTATAGCTAGAGAATACCCAGGATTGCGTAAGTTTAAAATAAACTGAAAAGAAAATATTTAAGTGCGCTAATTAGGTTTCAGCCCAAGCAAACCGAAACTCTTGAAAAAAGAAAACGCGCCGAGTTTCTTTTTTTTTTTTTAATTCGCACCTAATTGCGCCCCGAAACAATTTACACGGCGAGGCGAAAATGGATTATCGACGTGTTCTCGCAAGGACGATATAAACGGAATGACCTGAAACTGTAAATTAGTTCCGCTGCAGCTGTGAAATTTCCGCTCGAAGACTTACGTCAACAGGTGAAGTTAGACGGAACGTAATGAAACGTGCCAGACCGGAGCTAATTCCTTAATTGTAATTAAATATTCGGATGAACGTCGGATGCCTTGCGCTCTGCAAACGAGGTTACTTTAAAATAAGTTGTTGTTAGCGCGAGCTCTTTACGGGGTCTTATTGCAGGGGAGAAGGGGATCAAATGCAGCGGAGGTATTCGATGTTGTGCTGAACTTGAGAGTAGAAAATTCAAAGGCGGTTTGAAAGGAATTTTTAAAGCGTAGTTGAACTCACTTATTACGTAACGTAACCTATTTTATTTCTAAGTGAACGAGCAGATTATATTTAAATAATATAGTTACTTTAGTACCAGTTTGGAGTTTTCTTTTTCCACGATGTCCCATGCCAAGTTTAGTTTTAACTTTCACTACGCACTTAATTACTTTGCAATCTATAACAAAATCGCTGTTAGTATGATGTCTGATATTACGTTAAAGTAGTTCACGTAGTACAAACGTGTGTAGAGACGTGAGGCGTGCCTGAGGCAAGGGATTCAAAGTCGCCCTTGAAACATCAAAAACATCGAGTCACAGAGAAATCAAATCAGATTTTCCCTTTTTTTTACCGTCAGCTTCCTTATTATTCCCCACTTGGAATTCGCGAAGTTGCGCCCCTTTGTATTTTTACTTCGCAAAGTGAATATTTTCCCCGAGTAATTCCCGGTGCAGCGTTCGCGCAAACATTTTCGCTTACATCTTGCCTGGAACTAATTAAAACAACCTCATTCTTCATTCCGCTTTGATCTCGGCGCGCAGGAGACGTTTTTATCGCGTCTCGATTAAGGCGGCGCCCGGTGAGCGAATTTTATTTGCATGTTTATGAGGTGATCTTCTTCGGCGGTAAAATTCTTTGATTACTTTCGCCGGGGTGAAGTTTCCAAAAAAGGAAGAAAAAAATATCGGCTCGATATAATAAATTTTCGCTTACACCTTACGCTACAATCAACGGGCGAGGAGGTTCCTGATTAATTATTCATTAATTCAATTAACCGAGCGGGCTGTTTGTCGACGCAAAGTCTGTAAAACTAACAGAAAATTACGTAATTGAAAAAGTTTTCCTATTAAGAAAGCACGCCGGCTCGGCACGCACAAAAGGCAAACTGCTGTTAAATCGTGAGGGATTTTTTCAACAGCGACAAATTCGAAACTTCTTGAAATTAAACCGGCAAGACTTTCCGGTTTTTTTAGAAGTTATTAAGTCGAATCTCTTTCAACTTCCATTAACCGAGTATTTACAGAGAAAAGTTTCAGGAAGATGCGAATGATAACAAAAGCTTAACAGACTAAATCAATAATAATAACTTAATTTCCATTGCACTGATGCGCTTGTGCTACCTACCTGGAGGCTACAACCTTAGGGAGAGCAAATTAAGTTCTTCCCACTGCTGGTAACATAATGAGACAGGTGAGGTCATACGAAACTCCGAAACAAAGAGGCGACAATTAAAAGAAAAATAAAAATTACACACTTGGGAGCTTCTCCACTATCATAAGAAAATCTCTCCAGTACAGCTTCGATGTATCCCGACAAAACAAGCCACGAATAGAACCCACAGATAAAAACTTAAATTATAAAAGAGCATATACGTTACTACCTGATCTTCGCACAGAATTCGTTCTAAATACTAACTAACTAACTAAATACCTGACTTATATGCAGAAATCAGGCTTCTAAAATCATAGAAGAATGTCTTAGATTGCTTCTGTCAGATCACGGACTAATATCTTCCGGTCAATTCAATCAATCAAACGTTCCAAACTAGCGCAAGGGCGAACAGCAAACGGTGTGCACTCTATGCGATTGTACTCAATTCTGCGCTGACAATGGAGGGATGATCTGATGCATGATAACCAATCAGAAACTTTTCTGATAAATCAATAATTTTGAACAAGAAGATCGTCGGCAAGGATAAATGACGCCTGGCCTTTTCGGCGACCATCTTCAAGACGTTTTGCGTTCTAACAGAAATTCTACGTGTAACGGAATTTTACATTGTAACTCCTGATCTAGGAAGAAGCGTAACTAAAATTACATAACCGGGTAAAGGTATCTTAATGAAAGCTCAAATCAAACTCGGTATGGAACATAGGAGAATATGAAAACGTACTATGTATTCTAACATCCGAGGATTCACGTCCTTATCCTCTTGACTTAACCGTAGCTTGCCGCGCGTTCTATTACCAGCGCCAAACCTTGGAACTAGATCATGTTCCTCACCATTACCCATTTACACTTTTAGGAAAAAGGCGTCGCGTCGTCGAGAACTTGCCGCTTATTTATTTAGAGAGCGCGTTATGGGCGGCCGCAGTAATGAAAACCAAACTCGATATGGGACCTAGTAGGGAAAAATGCTGTATGTTTGTAACAAAGTAACTTTGTTATTTGTTTAGTTTTTGAATTTTGTTGAGTTTATTTGATTTGTTTTTGTAAATATGTAACTATGTATATATTAAGAATAAAATATTTAAGTTCGTTTATAGATCGCAAGCGCGTGTAGATTTGGAAAGGGTTATAGACTGGGACTCCCTGCCACTCCTTTAGCTTTATAAGTGAGTCACAAGCCGAGTTCAGGCAGTTCGTGGTTCAAGCGCGTTCGTGACCAGTGCAGTGCCCGTCTCCTGTCCTTGCCTTTAACCATTAGCAAACATCCTACCTGCCCAACACGAGCGTTTCGTGTACTCTGTCCCTGGAGTGAGCGTCTCACTCTCACCTGCCCGACACGAGTGTCTCATGTACTTCGTCCTTTGAGTGAGCGTCTCACTCACACTAGCCTGACACGAGCATCTCGTGTATTCCGTCCCTCGAATGAGCGTCTCATTCTTACCAGACTGACAAGAGCGTCTCGTGTACTCCGTCCTTTGAGTGAGCGTCTCACTCACACCAGCCTAACACGAGTGTCTCGTGTATTCCGTCCCTCGAATGAGCGTCTCGTTCTTCCCAGACTGACACGAGCGTCTCGTGTACTCCGTCCTTTGATTGAGTGTACCGTCCTTTCCAGTCCGATACGAATGACTCGTGTACCCTGTCCGATCCTCACCTGACACGAGCGTTTCGTTCATTCTTGGTCTAACGTGTAGTTGTATAAACCGTTTTCCGAACAATTTTTTCCATCGCGAGTTTTTACCACAAATACCTGTGTACTGAAGTATAAATAGACAGACTTGTCAATAAAATTTAGTTAAGTTTCACCATATTTTTAATTTCTGTGAACCTGGACGCCAGCGAGCTTATACCTGGACACCGTTCCGAACTTAGCTGAGCGAGACGGAAGACGTCATCGGAGAAAAGCAGCAACGTGACATGTTTTAGCACCTGCAAATCCATCACATTTGGGCTTGTGGGCGTGTTTTGGTAAATATTTTTGTTCAACACACCTTGAAACTTTAATAACAAATAGAAACAAAGGATGAACAATATAAAATCAATAAATAACTCAATGTGCCACGCCTTGCTCGCCTGGTCGGTTATCGTCTGGGCTACTGTAGGGCGAAGTCTCTGGTAAGGTAGTAATGGATGTTGAACACGAGGTTGATGTGAGAGCTCTCTTACTACTGCTTGAGTTCCACTTCTCCTCTTACTCAACAGCTAGATTTGATGACGCCGATGTATGTGCGGAATATAAATATTGCTCTCGATAAGGGATGTGTGCCTGAGGCAAAGAGGTTATGTGTGCTTCCGACAATGGACTACATGGAAGGATTGTACGTCCTTTCGACAGTGGGCTGCGTAGGGTTGTGCGTGAGCTTCCAACAATAAGCTGCACGGAATGCGCTTTGTTACGGTTTGAAAACTCATTACTTTTATTTCCTGTATTTCGAGTCACCCTGTTTTGTGTGAGAACCAAAAATCCGTTGTATTTGAATTGACCGTTATTTCGCTAAAGATCTAAAGATGGTCACACGACATGGTGACGCCGTGGATTTTTGCGATAGCCGCTGGAATCAATATTAAATTTTAAATTTCGTTGGAATTTTGCTACTGGCCAACTCGGAGCCATGTGTAAACATCTTGCCGCGCACGGCCTTGAACCATTTCACTCAGTATTTCTTGAACCACGCTTCGGCACACTACACTTATTTTCAAAGCCTGACTCCCAACACTTAAGTCAGGTATCTATAAGAGCGAATGTCGTCGGAACGCAGCTTTTAACGAGTTTTCATTCTTCCATTTAGGTTTTTCTTGTATGTTACCGCAGTCTTATTCACGGTTATGTTTGGATCTACCCTGATGGGCTATTGTTATTGGTACTAACAATAACCCATCAGGGTAGACTTAGTTAACGACGGGCAGACTTGACGACATTAGCTCCAGCCCCTGTGACGTCAGTAAGTTGAAGGCGAGTCTGCAAGGAACCGTTTCAACAACCCCCTCTCGTGTACACGACAACTGCAATGACGTGACCAGTGTGAACACACTTTTAGTGACAATTAAGATTGGATCTCCTTAATTTTATTCTACTCTATTTAATTAACCACATGCATAACGATTTTTTCGTGGAGATGTAATAATTAAAGTTTTTATTTGAGTTTGTGAGCGAAAAACGGATCCATACTTCGTGTTTTATTTTGACTTAACCCCTAAGTTAGTACGTTGTTCGTGGTCTTGCTATTGTCAACTGTCTTTTGTTATTTAAGTTGCACAAATAAAGACTAGTGTGCAGAACTGGTGCTATTTATTCATTTGTTTTTTTTTAATTCTGTTCTCTTACTTTGGCGTTATGTATGACCTCTACCCGTCTCACTGAGTGAATTGCAAGCTAAGGATGAATCTTAAATTATCCTCCTTTGCATTTGTTTTGTTGAGAGTTCCCGACAATAGACTGCACAAGACACACCGAGGCTAAAGAGCTCTTGCTTTTGTAGGACTTTTTCGTAGAGGAGGTGAAGTAACTCTGCTTCGTTGGTTAAAATGCGAAATCGTCAGGGAGCAGTCTTTACTATACAGTGCTCCAGGGGTTGTCTTAGCGAACGAATAGGAGAATGCCACCTTATTTGCGAGCCAATTATGATCAAGTACAGTTTCACTTTAAATCGTCACGTTTATTTGTGGCGGTCGTCATCGTTGCTTTCTTACACAACTGTCGTATTTGACTCTCTGACATTGTCTGACGTTGTGAATCGACGTCCATTAACTTGAAGTGTCTGCTAGCTGTCATTTTGACGTTTTGTAGTCTTTCATCGGTCTCTCGCTCGCACAGACTTAACGATAGCTTAACGCACGTTCTATTTTATTATCATTAAGTAGGTCTTGGGAGCAAACCTTGTCGCTTACCATTACCCATTTACGATTTAATTAAAAAGACGTAGTTGAAAACTCTCCGCGCAGTCATTTAGATAGTGCCTTACCTATGGGAGTTATAATGAAAACTGAAACCAAACTCGGAATGGGACTTAGTAGAAAAACAAAAGTGTGCTGCACATCTTAACAACCAAGAATCCACTCCCAATTTCTCTGGGCTTAACGTACCTTGTCGCACGTTCTATTACCAACTCCAGGTTTTGTGACGTAATACGTAAACTGTAAAATCATCACAGTAAGTGCACGTGCGTCCAATATGTTGAATGCATGTGCTATGGAAAAGCGTAACTGAAATGATATTACCGGGTAAAGGCGACTATAAAATCGATGATTAGGAAGGAACGGAACTGAAAGCGGCGTGGCGTCGTCGTCGTCGTCATCGAAAACTCGCCGCTTATTTATTTAGATACCCTCATTTTTGAAGAGCGTACGTTCTCGCGCATTCATTCGTCCCTATTTGCGCGCAGAAACGTAATCATCTTTCGCCTTTTCTATTTAGGATTCAATTTTGCCGCATAATAGATCCCCGAGAATACCTGTAAAATTTCCGGCGCGCCCCTCGAAATTGGAATCTTAAATCGATCCCGAAACGGACGGACGGACGGGCGGGCGGGCGGCGAAAACACGAACGCCGATTTTGCACGGAGAGAGAAAGAGAAAGCGAGAGAGAATGCGTCGTCCGATAAATTTACAACGACGTGTGTTAGATGCGCTCCGCGGGCTTGATTAATAACCCCTTGTTTGCCGAGCTGAGGGCATCTGTCAATCCCGCCACCGGACAAATTACGTTGCAATGATTAATTGCAATTTTTTGGCATTTCATAACAAATTACCGACGCCTAAATACCGACAGAAATTATTTTAACCAACATTCCTTCTTCTGTTTTCTCAAAGCAAGCGACTTGCGACACTTATAAATGAGTTGTTTAGGTGACCTCTGAATCGTAATTCCTATTAGACTTCCCCCGAAAGCATCCTAACGTACTTACTAATATTTCGAAGCTCTTCAGTCAAGGTCAACTTACCGGCGCCGGTCGCAAGTTTTTCAAGGTCATTTTCCTCCTCTAACAAGATCGTCTAACGTCGAACCGAAGTAAAACTCGAAAAACTGAATCGATGTCGTGCTGATTTATGATGCAAGTTGAATGTGACTCCATGACCAAAAAAAAAAACCTGACGTAGAGAATGCCCTTAATATTTGGTCCGTTCGCGTTCGATCATAATTCATCGAAATAACGGCGGTGAAGAGGTGAAGCAGCGAAACGCAGGCCTCATTAAGACGACCAAGGCCGATAAAATGCGCCGCCCCGGGGGCTGGAAATGAACTCGGCACAAAAGGCTCATTACGCGAGTCGAAACGGCCATACATCATTCGGAATTAGTTTGTTATGACATCGTTATCTATATAAATGATTATTTGAAAACCGGTGCGAACGGAAGTGGAAGGTTCGTTTGCACGCGCCGCGCCGTTCCGGTTTGGAATCATTTAAGAGAGTTTTTTTTTTGAGGGGGGCAGGGGCGGGGCGCAATAATAATGCGATAAGAAGGAACGGCCATATATCAGGAGCCTGACGAGGGGATTTATGCGAGTTCATTCACGGGTTGGCCGGATACGCGTCTAATGTATTGCAAGGGGGCAGAATCCCAGACTTGCAGAAAAAAAGGCGGGTTTTGTTGCAGGTTGTGAAAATTAAGAGCGCAAATGACGATAAAAACTACACAAATACTTGCTCGGTTAACTCAAAAAGTTAAAAACAAAATTTGGCGCAACCAATATAATGAAAGCTAAAATCAAGTTCGGCGTGGGAAATAGCGGAATGAATTAAGTGCCGCAAGCGTGATGACTAATGTCATTTCGTGAAGCTGCAAGAAAGCACGACTTGGAGTTTCGGGTGGTAATAATAAAAGTCTTTTCTGTAAGAAATCGAAAGAGAGCTCCACTTCCTCGATTAATTAAAAATGAATTAAAATACAGAATTAGGATTCGACGAAAAACCACTGCGGTCGCTCTAGTGAACGCTAAGACGAAGTTCGGTCTGGGAAATGTCCATATCCTTCTTGTGATAAGCTACAATAAATCGTTATTATTATTATTATTATTAAATAGTGGAAAGAAAAACAGAGATTAAGAGACACAAGCGTCATGGCGAATTATCATTTCGAGAAGCCGTCAAGGACATGGAATTTCGCGTGGTGATAATAAGAGTTAACAGCGCTTCTCTTCTGCAAGAATCGGTTAACTCAAAGAGTTAAGAATTCGAAGGGGAAATCAGTCACGGAGACTGACTATGATGAAAGTTAAAACTAACTTGGGTCTGGGAAAGTGTTACGGTGGAAAAATGCATTAAAATTATCTTTAGGTTTTCGGGTCACCTTGTATTGTGTGAGTACTCCGACGGTCGTTTTCAATTTCATAAAATTACACCAAATTTCACAACAAGACACATGCAATAATTTCCACCACACGGTAAATGTTCCATTTCACTAATTTCCTCGCGTAATTCTGCTGACTTTCTTAATAACCCCCCACATTTGTTTCCCCGTTGATACCAAAGCGCGACAGAAATGTGTAGCAAGCGTTTGTTTTATGTCTAATAGCACCGAGGTGCAGATCGAGTTGTGTTTGTGACTTCCTTTTGTGAATTCTTCAGGCCGAAATTACCTGAGCGAATATTGTGCGGTCAGATTTGAAATTCTCACCCCATGCTTCTCTAAAAACCAATCGCTTTTGTAAAAACCGTCAGATCGCAATAGCAAACGAAGGTCACATCGTCGCCATCTTCCCCCGACCGTCCAGGTTTGAATTCGTCCACCTGTAACGGACAACTCTAACGGAAGAGGCCTCTTTAGACACTGTCGGACACCCCTCGAGGTCGACTTCGCTTTCTTTATTTTTTTTTTAATTGTTTTGTTAATTCTTGCCGCGTTTGCGTTAACTTAATTTAACTAATTAATCTTTGACATTTATTTTTGCCTTTGTAAACGAAAGACGGGTCCGTGCTTCGGCACTAATTATGACTTAATCTTGTAATACGTTTCACATATTCAAATTCTAAACGAAGGTCACATCGCCGTCATCTTCCCCCGGCCATTCGGGTTTGAATTCGTCCACCTGTAGTGGACAACTCTAACGGAAGAGGCCTCTTTAGACACTGTCAGACATATTGACGTCACACTCCTCCGTCGAATTTCGACTTCGTTGGTTACTAACCTCGTCCTGACAACTGACGTGAGATCAAAGTGGACATTTCTTTCTTTCTTTATTTTTTTTATTGTTTTGTCAATTCTTGCGGCGTTTGCGTTAACTTAATTTAATTAATTAATCTTTGAGATTTATTTTTGTCTTTGTAAACGAAAGACGGATCCGTGCTTCGGCACTAATTATAACGTAATACGATTCACATATTCAAATTCGAAATTTATTTGGATTTTGTGTTTGCCTTTCCTCTCACGCTCTACGCGGGGGGAACCGCCTCTCGGCATTACTTCCTCCTGTGTGCGTTGGCTTTAATCGTTTCCTCATTACACTTTTCCCTCATGATGGTCTTTAGTATCCCCGCCACGCTGTTCCAGGTCTGTTCAATGCGAGCCATTACGTCGGCTACGCTTTCTACTGTGATCACCTTCCCACATTCTTCGCCTGTTTTCTTTCGCATTTCCTGCAGACGAACAGCGTGTACTCCGGCGTATCTTCCTCGAAGCAGAACCAGCACTGGGCGGAGTCGAGTTTTTCGATTCCCGATAAGTATGTGCCGAAGGCCCCGTGTCCGGTGAGGGCTTGAGTCATATAGTAGTCGGTCTCGCTTCTTTTCATGGTGCACCACGCTTCGACGTCTTTGGCCCACCCTGTATAGGAGTTCCATCTGAACTGCCATTTTTTGTACAGCTTCTTGCGGGCTTCGTTCTTCATCTGGTGCTCCTGCTCGTAGACTTTAATCCTTCCTTCCACTCTTAGTACGATGGGGGGAGGGACAGTCGCGATAATCAGGATTGGCTCTGTTGGCACCGTTCTGTACGCCAAACTTACTCTTATGGCGACCTTTCTGTTTATTTTTTCTAACAGGTTTTCGTAATGTTTGAATTTGAGGGCTCTCGCCCATATCGGCGCCACGTACAGAACGATTGAATGAACGACTGAGAAGAGTATCTTCCTCTTCTTCGGCCGCAAGTCCCCCACGTTTGCCATTAGCCTTACTAAAGCCGTATAGGCCTTGTACGCCTTTTCGTAAGCCTTGTTGAGGTGGGTGGTCATCCTCTCCCCTTTTTCGATGTGGACGCCCAGGTACTTGACTTCCTCTCTGCTGGTGATCTGGATGCCCTCGATGTCTAGATTTAGTTACCTGAGGCTTCTTTTCCCTGCCAGGATTATCATTTCCTGGCCAGGTTCAGCCCTTCCCGTTCTAATGCGGTGCTGACCATATCTATGGCGCATAGCGCTTTCTGCTCCAGTAGGTCGGGTGTCTTTGCCGAAATTACGACCGCCAAGTCGTCCACGTATGCTATCAACGTGGATTCCTTGCCCATGTCGAGTTCGAGGACCTCGTTATAAAGAATGTCCCGAGTACGGATCCTTGTGGTACTCCGCATGTCACTTCTCTCCGTGTGCGAATTCGACCATCTGTAGTGGACAAGAGGTCTCTTTGGACACTGTCGGACATATTAACATCATGCTCCTCCGTTGAATTTCGATTTCGTTGGTTACTGACCTCGTCCTGACAGCTGAAGTGATATCTGAGGGACGTTTTTAAGGTCGGCTTCGCTTTCTTTATTTATTTTGTTTAATTGTTTTGTTAATTATTGTCTTAAATGCGGCGTTTGCGTTAACTTAATTTAACTGATTAATCTTTGAGATTTATTTTTGTCTTTATAAACGAAAGACGGATCCGTGTTTCGGCACTAATTATGACGTAATACGTTTCACATATTCAAATTCTAAACTTATTTGGAGTTTTTGTTTGCCTTATCATTTAAATATAAACAAATAAAGACAAATGTGCCATTATTAGTGCCTTTTATTTTACTGTTGTTAAATTCACCATTTTGCTTGCGACGTTCCGTAACGATCCCAACTCTTCCCCTCGAGTTAGCCGGACAAGGAGATGATCTCAATTTTGCAAACCAGGTAAGGTAGCAAATGAATGGAAAGAAAATCATAGATTAGAGGCAAAAATGAATTATCACTTCGGGAAACTATCAAGACGTGCAATTTGAAACGGTCATGAAATCGCCGGAACCGCCGTCGAATAAAATTTGTTAAGTTGGTCTTAACTAGAGCGAAGTTCAATTTTATTATGTCATGTCAAGTCTCAGAGCGGAGAGCTTGTTTTTTTTTTATTTTTTGAGGACGAGAGGCGTGAATTGAATTTCGTCGCGATATCTGCACGGCCCGGGGACATCTCTTTACAACTCTCGGTCGCGTGCATTCAATAAAGAGCAGCGCAATTGCGGGTCAGAAAAGAACGAAGAGGATTGAGGGGCTTTCAAGCAGCCCCCGTTGAATACGGGCTACGGTCCGAGCCGCTTTATTAAAAATTCTATTAAGAAACGAGTTTTAATGCGACGCGCACCCTGTCCGTCCCTCAACCAGCCGAGCCGCCCTGAATTCCTAATGCCAAATCTACGGCAGCGCTTTAAATATTCACTAGGGCGTTGCGTCATTTTTTAATAACGTAATTGATTAATCATAGTGCAATTTTCATCTTTACTTCTATGCGATGACGTTAACTTAATCGAAATGCTGTGAAGATGGTGCCTCGGCAGTCGTTAAGACGTAATAAACAGCTGAAGCCCAAAGACTCTTATGTGTTGGACTATACAGCACGTTTTGTTTGTCCACTGCGTCCCATCCCGAATTTGGTTTTAGCTTTCATTGCAGCGGCATCACCATCAAAGTAAATACGCGACGAGTTTTCAATGATGCCTCCTTCATAAAATTGTAAATAGGTAAAAGGTCTCGCTCGGAATTGGTAATATAACGTGTGGCAAGCCGCAGTTAAGACCAGAGGAGTTGAAACATGTTCCATACCGAGCCTGGTGAATTGCCTAAAGCGTAGGAAACTCAACAAAAGCATATATAAAACCAAAACAAGAGCAGTTTTCATCTTGATTTCTGCGGGTTTAGTTTTACGAACGCGGGATGGAACTTTCATCGTCCTGGGTGACGTTTACTTAGTCGAAACGCCGTGAAGATGGCTGCTCGACGGTCGTTAAGACGCAATAAACGCTGAAAACGGGATTGCACCGAACGCAAATGGAAACGTATTCGAACTGCACGGAACGAGTCGTAAATTCCACTCCGACGGAACACGGCTTATCTGAGTCGGGCTGCGAAGGGCTCGTGAATTCCGAGCTGACGGACGTTTACAGCCCGCCGTAAACTACTTTGTTTTCGAAACAAATCTGTTCATTTAAATGAACGCCGCTCCCCAGAAACAATTGCTGCGATTTCAGATAAACTGGACAAATTTACTTTTAGCCTTTAACCTAGTTGTTAACTGCCGAGAGGCACAAAAAACGGGAAGCTTGTGGTAAACACATACTCGTCGGTTCTTTCCTCTAAAAGTTATGAGACCACCTTACCTTAACCTACCTTTAATTTTATCAGACAAGAACTGGACAGGATTTTATCTTCATTTGAACTCTCAACAAAAGTGCTGTTAACTCTGATTATCACCAAGTGAAATAGTTTTTCTTTCCTTTATTTCCCAAGCCGAATTTCCTTTTAGCTTTAATTACAACCCCTGCAGATAATGCAATGGTATTTTTGACTCTTTCTTTTAACTATAAGCGAACAAGTGTTGTTCTATCTCCGATTCTTGCAAAAGGGAGGTGCTGTTAACTCTTATTATTATCACTATGCGAAATTCCATGTCGTATTTTCTTGGCAGCTTCCCGAAATCGTAATTCGCCATCAAGCTTGTGCTTTTTAATCCATGTCTTGTCTGTGCGCTCTTCCCCATACCGAATTTGATTTTAGCTTTCATTGTAGCGGCCGCGCCACGACGACGGTCTCTACAATAGCACCAATCTGGTCAATTGAAGGAACTTGTGTCGCAAGTATAAAAGAATTACTTCCGCTCGAAGGAAGCGCATTCAAACTTAATTTGTGCAGTAACGAACAATAAGGTGTTTACCCGGTGCTTCCGTGGCCCCCGATAAATCGCTCGCGTCTGGCGAAGTTTCTTATCGCGCACAACGTGTAAGGAATATCTACCCCTTTATCTGGCGTTAATTGGGTTTAAACAGCGAAGTTGCCGACGTTCGCAGTGCAAAGACAATGAGCGTAGCGCACCGCGTGCGCGCCCCACACGCGCCCTTTAAAGGCAATAAAGAAACCGGAGCTTCGACACGGCCTCGTTAAGAACACACGCGCTCACTTTAATTGCTCTCCATGCAGAACAGACACGTCCGCAGTTTAATTCATCCCGGCGATTGTGAGGAGCACAAAACAAGAGAATCCGCTCGTCCGTTTAGTAATTGAAGCTTTGTCCGCAAGGTGTTTCGCGAATCATAACGTGTACGCCTGCAACGCTTGCATAAATTTACCTGGACGCTTTCTGGTACGGTCGAGTGAACGTGCGCTGTTTTGAAACGATTAACCGTCTGGATGTTAAAACTAAACTTTATAGCACGCCATCGTCGTGAAATATTTAAATTAGCACGTCAAGCCAACTCGCTGTAAGTTGTTCACATCGTATACCTGGACTTTGCTAGGTTTATATAAAGATGAGGGTGTACTTGACAATTTATTATTATAACTGGATGTTGTCTTGAATGGTCTTGGATTGCACGCTCATCTCGTAGCTCGATACCTTAGCCTTTAGACCTGAGGAATCAAGTGACTTTCTCTAGGGCCAAAGGGCTAGACTCGCAATTTACTTCCTAAATTAACTTGATACCTAGTCATTTCATCGACCACCGAGAGATGAACGGCTAATGCCCCCAGAGTCACAATTACTATGAATGGCAAGTTGTAATTCGCCACCATGCTTGTGACTCTTAGTCTATGTCACCATTTCCCATGCCGAATTTCGTTTCAGTTTTCATTCATTCATAACGCCGTTGCTTGACCTTATCCACACCGAATTTGGTTTTAGTTTTCATTACAGCGTTGCTTGAAGCTCTCTGCACATACAACTACGTAAATTATTTTCGTTTACTTCTAGTTATGATGTCTTTAGTCTTTCTTCTGGGGGTTTTTCACGCCCCTTCTTTTAATACTAAGAAGTTACCAGGCCAAAAAGTCTCCGGGCAATAAAATTAAGTGGTTCCTCGTATTGAAAACTGTTCGCTGGCCCGGGGCAGTTGAACTCGTAGGAAATTCGATCTTTCCGAATCGCTTTCAACGGCCGCCAGATTTGGTTTTAGTTCTCATTATAGGATTGCTTGGAGCTCTCTCGCCGAGAGATGAACAACCAACGCTCCCAGAGTCACAATTACCATAAATGGCCACCAAGCTTATGCTTCTTGGTCTACGTTTTTCTGTCCATTATTTCCCAAGCCGAATTTCGTTTCAGTTTTCATTCATTCATAACGCCGTTGCTTGGACTTTCCCATGCCAAATTTGGTTCCGGTTTTCATTATAGCGTTGCTTGAAGCTCTCTGTACATACAACTACGTAAAGTATTTTCGCTTACTTCTAGTTATGATGTCGTTAGTCTTTCTTCTGGGGGTTTCTCACGTGTCTTCTTTTATTACTAAGAAGTCACCAGGCCAAAAAGTCTCCGGGCAATAAAATTAAGTGGTTCCTCGTATTGAAAACTGTTCGCTGTTCCGGGCCGGTTGAACTCGTAGGAAATTCGATCTTTCCGAATCGCTTTCAACGGTCGTTTGTTGTTAGCTGCCGCCAGATTTGGTTTTAGTTCTCATTATAGGATTGCTTGGAGCTCTCTCGCCGAGAGATGTACAACCAACGCTCCCAAAATCAGAATTACTATGAAAGGCCACCATGCTTATGCTTCTTAGTCTACGTTTTTCTAGCCATTATTTCCCAAGCCGAATTTCGTTTCAGTTTTCATTCATTCATAACACCGTTGCTTGGCCTTTCCCATACCGAATTTGGTCTTAGTTTTCATTATAGCGTTGCTTGAAGCTCTCTGTACACACGACTACGTAAAGTATTTTCGCTTACTTCTAGTTATGATGTCGTTAGTCTTTCTTCTGGGGATTTCTCACGTCCCTTCCTTTAATACTAAGAAGTCACCAGGCCAAAAAGTCTCCGTGCAATAAAATTAAATGGTTCCTCGTATTGAAAACTGTTCGCTGGCCCGGAGCAGTTGAACTCGTAGGAAATTCGATCTTTCCGAATCGCCTTTCACGGTCGTTTGTTGACGTCGCAGGTTTTTCCCCGGCCCCAGATACAAAGGATTACCGGACGGCCGGCGGGCTTCGAGCGTCGAACCCGCCGACAAAGACCGCAAATGAAATTCTGAATACACAAAATACTGTAATAAAAGTCACCTCCGAGCAAGTAAATCGGAGGGTCGACATTATCGCTTGAAACGATGCCAGCGAATCGGGCGAATGCGGCTGTGGGCTTAGGGCACGTCGAGAGAGATTACTGGGAGGACAGCCCGGGACAGTTATATTACGTGCCCTATTTACGTTCTTCCTTAGTTCATTTGCATCCCTTACTTTCGAACCGAGGGACGTCGCAGCAGCCCGCTTTCATTTCATTCTTTTCCATTTAGACGTAATTCGATTTGGCATTCAAAGGAAAAGCTCTCGAGATACGAGCGCATTATTATTATTATTGTTTTTAAGGATACGCCCACGAAAGTACTTTGGGATTTATTTGATTTGTGTGCGGTCTCGATGTCGTCTAAAAAAAAATCGGAGAGGAAATTCCAATCGCTCGCCTGTGCGAAAGAACTAGCGCCGGTGTCGCTCCGTTAATTAGTGGGAAACGCAGAAAAGTTTGCGAATCAAAGGCAAACTTTCCTCGTTAGCGACTGAAAATTAGAAAGCCGCGAAATTATTACCATCCATATTTCATCTCTGAGGCCCGAGCGCAACGTTCTGCGCAGAATTTATTGCGTATGCACCCGCGAAATCAAATAAAATTGCACGAATCTATCACTTTTTTGTTAGATTTTACGCACTTACTAGTTGTAATGAAAGCTAAAATAAAATTCGGTTTGGGAAACGGTAGAAATGAAAATCGCAAAGTGAAAATTATCTGCGGGCGCTATAATAAAAGCTAAAATAAAATTCGGTATGGGATATTGAAAGCTTTTCAGGAATAAAATTTAAAAAAGTTCGATGCATTAGTGTAAACTGGATTAAACTCGGTTAAATGTTAATGTTTAGATCCATCGATGCAATCCTCTTTGCGTAAGTAACGGAACGCTCTAGTTGAAGCGCATTAGCAACACGTTCTAATTAAAGTTGTAGGACTGTCCGCAGTTTGCCAAAATTGCTTGTGTTTACCTAGGACTGTACCAACACGGCGCCCTGGAAGTTCCACCCGATAAGATCAAGGAAGTCGAAGGCACTCGTCGAATTATAAATATTTATTTAAGAGTAAATCCAGTCCGTAAGTTCGGATCATGCATATGCAGATTCACTATCGCCGTCGCCGCCGGCGGCTGCGGAGATGAATCGGATATTATATTTGCCGGTGTTCACTTAGAGAAGCGCGGTTTCAGTTTGTTTAAGCAACACACGCACGTGCTCTCGTTGATTATTCCTCGTGCCTCGTCCCCGTCGTTTTATATTAAAAAGTTCCTCCCTCCTTTGAAAAGACAGCCGTTTTCTAAATTATTACGCTTCCGCCGTTTTCGGACAAAAGGCACTCTGAATAAACTCCTGACAGATTAAAACTTTCCCGCGCGGGGCGGTTACATTTGGAGTTTTCCTTCGGGGGCGCGTGATTTGGGAAAGTTTCGAGGAAGTCAAACTACGTTACCGACCGACTCAGTCTTAGCCGCATACAGTAAAATGTTATTTGCTCGTTAATCCGTCGTGTCGACGAAACTTTTCCAACTAGCGCTCGTTAATATTAACGGGCGGCGTACGTTGAAAGCGTGCGTCTGTTTATAAACTTGTCGGACGTGTAATTATTTGGCGGGGAAATGGTGAGGGTGGGTAATTGTATAAGTTTTCTGCACCTCACACATAACGTACAGCGACGCTACGCCCAATTCACTAGAGAAAGGCGTGGGCGGAAAATAATGCACAGGCAACCGAAACCTGTTCAAAGGGCGCGCCATCTAACGAATTCGCTTTAAGGTGAATCAATTAGTTAACAAGGAGATCGTCTTAACAGCAGCAAAACAGTGTTCGTACACCCACATTAACTTCTGTTTTTAAATAACTCTACGTGAAGAGACTAGAGGTTTTAATTTAGGCTTGACAGATGGCGTAAGGCTTTCCCATACATCGCAATTACAGTGGTTATGAAAATGGAACTAACTTTCCAGGCGCCAGAAGTTGCCACCTGCGGCACTCCTTAATTAAAACTGCAGCAACGGCACCGGGCAATCGTACACCCACTTAAAGGCAGCTCGTTCCCTTTCGCGCGCGCGCCACGGAAATATATGTCGGCTCTTAGCCGCGACAAAAAACTAGAGAAATGCATTCCGTTTTACCTTTCAACCTCGCGCGAATTTGTTGCCGAGAAAGGGAGGCGATTTCTTTCCCCCGAGTGATTTTCCTCGTAACGAAAATTACACATCAATTTAATACGGTTCCTTTGTTTCCTTCTCTAGCGCGCCGCAGATAAATAAGGCGAGCCGGCGCTCGGCTTTTCATTTTAATCTAGTTCATTTGTTTACGGACGTGACGGCTCGTTTAACTCTTGCTATGGTGCCGTTCATATGACATTAAAGAAAGATTTAGAAATTTTTACTCTAGTGAACTTAGTCCCCCCCCCCTTCTTTGCTTAAGTCCATCAGTTACTTCTTATTTAGGGCAAGCTCATGTGAGACACTCGTTAAGTGGCGCCCTCTAAACATATTAGATTTCGGTTATCACTACCCGGGTTACCCGCCCACACTCTTCTCCCTTGAGCTGAGGATAACGTCGCTGTATATCAACAAGCCTAACAAGCAAAGTCATGCATAGTATCTCCATACAAATTGATCACCTCCAGCAACATTCACTAGGTGGCGCCCTCAAAATATCTTAGATTCCGTTTATCTGTACATTTTTACCCGCCCGCGTCCTTCCTCTCTGAGCTGAGCTTAGCGTCACTGTATATCGACAGACGTGCGTCAAGATCATACACAGTATTTCCATACAAATTGATCACCTTCGGCAACATTCACTAGTGGCGCCCTCAAAATATCTTAGATTCCAATTATCTGTACACTTTTGCCCGCCCAGGTCTCCCTCCATGAGCTGAGCTTGGCGTCACTGTATATCGAAAGACGTGCGTCAAGATCATACATTGCATCTCCATATAAATTGAGAACCTCCGGCAACATTCACTAAGTGGCGCCCTCAACATATCTTTTACCCGCCCACATCCTTCTTCCCTGAGGTGAGCTTAGCGTCACTGTACATCGACAGATCTAACGCACAGTAACTCGATTTAAGTGTATCATCCCTAATACATCTTAATTGTACAGTAAGTGGCGCCCTCAGCACATCTTAAGTTCTGGTTACCTGGTTACCAACTAGGTTCGATCGACACCATCAAATCTTTCCTCTCCCTCCCTCCCATTTTCTCCGCCTTCTTTAATTTTGAAAGTACACTTAAGAGATTTTTACATTCAAAATTAGAAAATATATTAATACGGAGCAGTGCTCAGTAGATGGCGTAAAATTAAGTGTTAAATAGCTCAACACCTGTTGCTAAGTACAGATCGTAAACTAGGATCAGAGTTACATGTAATGTTTGGTATCAATTAATAAATTGGAAGAGTACTCAGTAGATGGCTCAGAGAAACAGGAAAATTAGGGGAAAATAACTTAACGTTGCTAAGTAATTTTTGACATCATTTATAAAAAGGATCCAGAAGAAATTAAAGTAGTGCTCAGTAGATGGCTCAGAAAAATTAGGTGAAGAAGAACTCAGTAGAACGCAGGCGCAGATCTACGTTAGAATTAGAGTTAAATATAATATTTACCAGTTCTCAACGTATGTCCCAGAACAATTAAGTATGAAATGGCTCAGTAGAAGTACACTTGTGGATCGTACGTTAGGATCAGAGTTAAATTTAATTTTTGGCAGCCATTGTGAGGAGAATATAAAAAAATTGTAGCAGAGCTCAGTAAATGGCTCAGAAAAACAGAAAAAGTAAGTGAAAAATAGATCAATAGATGTTGCTAAGTACAGTTGCGGATCGTAAATTAGGATCAATTAATTTTTGGCATCAATTATAAAAAGGAGCTACAAAAAATTATAGTAGTGCTCAGTAGACGGCTCAGAAAACAAGAAAATTAAGTGAAAAATCTCTCAATAGATTGTACGTTAGTTAAATATAAAGTATCGCATCAATTATAAAAACAACAGAGAAAAATTGGAAGAGTGCTCAGCGGATGGCTCAGAAAAATTAAGTGAGAAATAGTTCAGTAGACGTTGCTAAGTACAGTTATAGATCGTACCTTAGATTTAGAGTTAAATTTAATTTTTCGGGTCAATTATAAAAAGAACATAGAATAAATTGGAGCGCTGCTCAGTAGATGGCGCAGAAAAATAGCAAAAACAAGTAAAAAGACACCTCAACAGACGTTGATAAGCACATTTGCAGATCAGAGTTTAAGTTTTGACATAATTATAAAAAGAACGTAGAAAAATTGACTCAGTGCTCAGTAGATGGCTCAGAAAAAAAGAAAAAGTAAGTGAAAAATAGATCAATTGATGTTGCTAAGTACAGTTGCAAACTTAGGATCAGAGTTAAATTTAATTTTTAGCACCGATTATAAGAAGGAGTAGAAAAAATTATATTAGTGCTCAGTAGACGGCTCAGAAAACAAGAAAATTAAGTGAAAAATGTCTCAGTAGATCGCACGTTACTTAAATACAGAGTAACGCATCAATTATAAAAACAACAGAAAAAAATTGGAACAGTGCTCAGTGGAAGGCTCAGAGAAATTAAGTAAGAAATAGCTCAGTAGATGTTGCTAAGTTCACTTGTAGATTGTACGTTAAGTACAGAGTTATATTTCATTTTTGACATCAATTATAAAAAGAACAAAGGAAAAATTCGAGCGGTGCTCAGTAGATGGTTCAGAAAACAGAAAAATAAGTGAAAATGACTCAGTAAATGTTACCAAGTACAGTTGCAGATCGTACGTTCGGATCAGGGTTAAATTTAATTTTTTGCATCATTACACTAAGAACATAGAAAAATAGTAGCAGTGCTCAGTAGATAGCGAAAAAAAACACGAAATAAAGTGAAAATTAGCTCAGTAGTTGCAGTTACAGCAGTAGATCGTACGGTAGAATCAAAGCTAAACAGAAAAATTTGGAGCTGTGGTCAGCAGATAGCTCAGGAGAAAAGCTCAGTAGATGTTGTCAAGTGCAGTTGCAGATCAGAGTTAAATTAAACTTTTGCCATCAATTATAAAAGAACATAGAAAATTTTGAGCAGTACTCAGTAGATGGCGCAGAAAATTAACGTGTAAAATAGCTCAATAGATGTTGCTGACTGAACTCTGTTGCAAATCGTGTTTTCGGATCAGATTTAGATCAATTACTAAAAGCAAAGTAAAAAAAATGATCTTCCTCAGTAAAGTGTAGCTCAGCAGATGGCGCTTGCTACAGTTTCACGTTGGATGATAGGATCAGATTGCGCAGAGAAAGTGGAAAAGAACTCAGCAGATGCCACTGATTACAGTTTCAAGTCGAATATTTGGATTGGATTTAAATTTAAATTTTTTGAACATAAAAGATATACAGAAAATTAAGTAAGTTTTCTTAAATAGCAATGCCACGGTACTCGGAAATGGCGCAGGAAGATTCTCATTAAAATACGCATTTCGAATGTTAATAAAATCTTCAAATACCCAATGAAAAATCTGAATAATAACAGCGGTTATATTGTTAGGATGTACGTGACATTATGAGCGCGTTACAAGCGACCGGTTTAGCGAGAGCGCTTCTATTATTCCACGGAGCGGGTGGGGGGGCGGACCGTCCCTTCTCACGAACCCCATCCGCGTGTCTGAATCCAAAACAGGATCGTAATAAAGTCGCATTAAGCATTACAAGGGATTCCGCGAAGTTACAGCCAGTCCTTTTTTAGGAGACGTCGCTACCAGCTGACAGTTCCTTTTTATTCGCATCCGAAGGCATGCGGGCTGTAAAGGGGATTTCGGCCGCGCTGAAATGAGGGTGGATTCCGACCTTTATTAAAGGTGCCCGCCCGCTCGTCTGTCTTTGCCCGCTTTACATTCGAAAATACGGTTTGTCTGTTTTTGAGGTGACGGACAGCTTCGTGTTCTTGCGCACTGTTAAAAAAGTATCGCGCGAGAACGAGAACTGCACCGCTGTAACAAACGGGGAGATCAAATATTGAAACGACCGGTCACGAAGTGAACATCTTTCGGCTGAAATTTCGCGACCACGTCTGACGCGACCTCCACGTCGGCCACGTACTATGTGAAACGTCTGCGCTTCGTTTTCGATGTGGACGGGTCACGTCCACATCGAAACTCACCACTCGGTTTTAGATTTGCTGACGACGATCGATGGACGGTTGAAATATCTTGTAACTCACAGTTGTTTGTTGAAACTGTTCGTTATTGTACTTACTTAAAACTGAAGACTTGTTGAATCGTCTAAATGAAACAGAACGTAATATATGACGACTCTTTACTTCTGTACTTGTGCATTATCATCCGCAATAACACATCTGCTCAGCACTCATGATTATGTCTTCCACTCAGCATCATCTCATCAGCATTTTAAATAACAACTGTATTTGTTATCATCAAGTAACATAATTGGTTGTCGCTGAGATACAGTTCTTCATGTCGGAACTTTAATCTATTTTCTAATTAATTATACAAAATTCTGGCTGCTTATATCTGTCTCCATGAAGAAACAGTGTACGCAGCAACTACAGTTTTTAACATTTTGGAATCCACTCCGTCTGCTCTGAGCGTAATGAAAGCTAAAACCAAACTCGGCATGGGACATCGTGGAAACAGAAAGAGTTACAATTAAAATGGAACCTACCCCCTCTTCTCCGTATTTAAATGTGTGGCAAATGCAGGCTTCATTTTGTCACCAACTTTAGAAGAGTAGGTTTTGGAACTATGCATCAGTCTGTTGCAATTTAACGTTTTGCTACCTTACCTGGTTTGCAAAATTGAAATGTGCAAATTAAGTTCATCTCCTTGTCCGCAAATTCAAGGAGAAAGATCGAGGTCGTTACGAAACCCCAAAACAAGGGTTGGAATTTAAATATAAATGAAATAAAAATCACCAGCCGTGTACACTTGCCTTTATTTGTGTAACACACATAGAACCCACCCAGAATTAATAATTAAATAAAAGAGACGTACCCAACAATTAAACGTTAAAGTAACCCTAAGCACAGATCTGTCTTTCGTTTACGAAAATCAAAAATAATTCTTAAAAGTTAAACTAGTTAAATACGTACAACAAAAGGTTGCTTATGTAACGAGTCGTCTTTCTCTCGCTGAGTGTTGTTGTTTTCGTTGCTCTGCTCGACGTCGGTCTGTGTTCCGGGTTTGCTCGTCGGTGTCTAGGTTCAAAGGAAACAAACACGCCGATCACTTAGAAACACAACTTTATTCGCAAAAATAGTTCATATTTACATATTTACAAGTTATATACCTCGGACGGTTTGGTTAACGGCAAACTTGAAAGTTTATTTTAGGGACGGTTTGACTAACGGCAACACTGTGCTAACATTATGGTTCAGGCTTCAGGAATCGAATATACTGGGTGGTAATAAGTGAGACACCCACTCAGGGACGAGGTACACGAAACACCCGTGTCAGGTAAGTATGAGTGAGACACCCACTCAAGGACCGACTACACGAGACGCCCGTGTCAGGTAAGTATGAGTGAGACACCCACTCAATGACGAGATACACGAAACGCCCGTGTCAGGTCGGTTTGAGTGAAACACCCACTCTAGGACAGGTAACAGAAAGAAGGAGCGGTAGCGGTCCGACCTTATTAGATCCATTCAGACATTCGACTCAGCTGTCAGGATGAGGTCGGTAACCAACGAAAACGAAATTCGGTGTAATTTCAGTATGTCGCGCCACTCACCACAACGGCCTCTAGTGTTAGCGTTGTCCACTACCGGTGGACGAATTCAAATCCGAACGGATAGGGAAAGAAGACAGTGATGTGACTTTCGTCTGATAATGCATACTTACGATTTTTTCCAACCAAGGGTTGGCCCCAAATTACATCACAGAGTGGAATAGTCAAGGGGGTATGACTAAAGCCTACATAAATGGCCAAAAGAAAACCACGTGTTACAACTTGATCGATGCACAAAGTTACTAATAAAATCATACCTGAGATTCTGCAGAACACAAGCTCCGATAAGCTTAGAAGAAAACTTGTAGTTCTTCAGCATGCACGTAAACAAATCTCGGAGCAAATATCTTCCGTTTAAGCTCGATCAAAAGATCAAACATAATTGCAAGCCAAAATGGCGGAACGCCCACTAAATAATGACCTGCACGCTGAACTTAACGCCAATGCGCTGAAAAACGATCACGCGTTGACAAACAAACAAGCCATGGAAGGGGGTTGTTAAGAGAGGCAATAGAATTACGCGATGAAATGAATGAAATGGAACATTATCATGAAGCGTAGATTTTACTTGTGAAATGTGTTGAAACCGTTTGAGCTCTCACGCAATGCAGGGTGACCCGAAATACTAGAAATAAATGTTATGAATCTTACCAACGTACCAGTTCTGCGGTTTGAAGCCTTCTCTTGTACTACAATTAATACAATTTTAAATTAAAAATGCTAACGAAGCTTTTAATTCATGTAAGTTTACCAAATTGACCAGTTTTGAAAAAGTTTATTGACATATTTAATTAATCGGTAATTGGAAACGACAGCGCTTCTCTTCAAGAAGAATCGGAGTTAGAGTCCCGCTTGCTCAATTCGCAGGTGAAAAAATTAAACAAATCGGCACACCAAGAGTTAAAAAGAGAGATTCGGTGAAAAATTAACTGCCTTATATGTATGGCCGCTGTAATGAAAGCTAAAACGAAACTGGGTTTGGAAAACAGCGGAAACAAAAAGACGTACAAATAAAAGGCGTAAGCGTAATAGAGAATTATCATTTGTGGATGTTGTCAAAAGCACGGTGATCTGTTGGAAGATATTAAATTGGTGCAAACAATAAATTCAATAAACTGAGTGTTGCCTAAAATTTGCCTCGGTGACTATTAAGGACAAAGATTGAATGACTGATGAAGAGTGAATAATACAGGGTGACTGACTGCTCCGCCAAAGAAAAGCCACTACAAGAATTGATGTTCGAGAGTATGGAAAAAATGTTTAAAATATTCTTTCTACTTTAGTCTTCGAGAAATAATTAGCCCCAAAACGGCGATGCGTCTCTGGTTAAAAAATAAAGGAACAGAGAAACTAAATAAATACCCTCATAAAAATGTATGGTGGACACGGTGTGATATTTATCGTGAACTTGACCTTTAAGTAGTCAACTCCGTTTTCTGGTCATGGAACGACGCCGTGAAATACGAACTACAAAGCATTTACTTATCTGACACAGATTATTCCGTACATAAACATTATTTGACAACCAGAATTTAAAACGTTATAATCAGTAAATACCTTCGTAACCTGCTAGTTATTAAATTTATTAAAAGTTTAATTTAAATTCAAGGCGCGTTTGCAACTCTCTGTCCTAGTTTTTGGCGCACTGGTTGTAAATTGTTGCTCGATCCACCGTAAGCATTCTCTTCACTTTGAATAAGTTGTTCGGCTTTAAATTAAACTCTTAATTATTTATAAACTGCTCTATCGATTTTTTTAAACAATATTCCTGTTGATTCTTTCACGTACGCGATTAGATTAAAACCTACGTATAGCACCACCGACTGTGACAGTGAAGTGCAAGTGAGATTTGGGAGAACTGGACACACTCGCTGAGCATTAGGTTTGCCTAATACACGTAAACAGAGAACAGGCAATACATAGCGCACATGTGTGCCCTCCTCGGACGTCCAGGGCCCCCCTCCGCAATCACCAGATTTAAATCCTTGCGATTTTTTTTTGTGGACGAGGCAGTTGTTACATTCCGCTCTAGTAAATAATCCGCAAGAATTCACGTACGCGATTAGATTAAAAACTACGCATAGCACCAACGACGTTTAAAACAGCTGTACATAAAAAGAAATTATAACCTAATAAACAAAAAAAAACTCAGGTCTGATAAATCGTTTCACACTTGCCAAACAACCTCAACAATTTACATTTTCTCGTAATCTGTGACACGCATTCACGTACGCAATTTGACCAAAAAATTGTACTATGTCTCCGACGGCGACAGTTGATACAAGTAAGATTTGGGGGAAGTGGACACACTCGCTGAGCGTTAGGTTTGCCTAATACACGTAAACAGAGAAAAGATAATACATAGCGCACATCGTACACCCTCGGACGTTACGAGCCCCGCAATCACCAGATTGAAACTGTAGACGAGACAGCTGGTACATTCCGCTCTAGTAAATAATCCGCAAGAATTAACAAACAATTGATTCACGGAAATCAAAAACCAGCTAAGTCAGATAATATGCATTTTTCGGGAATTAGAAATAACTTTCTAAAAAACTTATATCGAGTCATAACAAATTGGATTTTGGAAACTATATAACAGAACATATCCCATTTCGTATTAGCATTTTTTTTTCCTTTTGTGACAAGAAAGATTTAAATTGCATGAACTTAGAGGATTTTTTTTATTTCTATAAGTAGGGTTATATCTTAAGTTTATTGGAAAAATACGTGTAAGTTAGTACGTATTATTAAAACAAGTGATAAACAGAAACATAAAAAGCAGGCTAAGTCAACCGACTTAGTGTGCAAACTGTAAAGCGCTGTATCTTCACGTTTAAAACGAATTTGACGTCCGTTTGCTTCCCATAGATAGGAATCTTATTTTTGATCACCATTGAATCATGGAATCAAAATGTTTTCTCAGATGATTTTTGATTTACGTTTTTGGTACCCTTACTTCTTACTTATCAGTTATTTTAGAAATTACTAATAATTACGTCGCGTAAAAGAAACTACTCACAGTTCCGTTCCTAGTTGTTAAACGTGTAATAAAACAAATTGAGATGTGTGTCAAGGTCGCATTGTGCCAAAGCGAGTAATCAATAACAAACTTTGAAGTCCTATTATACTGCCACGTTTATAGAACGTTGCGTCGATTTCGTACGCAATATTATAGATAATTATTTACTGTTTAGAAGAATTTCTTAAGCATAATTTGTGACATGTCTTACGCGTCCTTTTTTGGCCGAACAATTGTCAGCCAGCATAGAGCAAGTAAAAAGTAACTGCATTATCTTTGGTCACTGCAATGAAAGCTAAAACGAAACTCGGCATGGGAAATGGTGAACACAGAAAGACGATTTTTGTGGAATTTTTTTAATATACACAGGTCTTAGTTAAGGCTTATTTGAGTCTGGAGTGAAAACAAACAAACAATACGATGGCAAAAACTACAACAATTGAGCCCAAATACTTTAGAATTGGAGAATCAATCAACTAAAGTTATACCTTTAGAAAGTACGTCAGAAAGCACGCCAAGCATCACTTTTCGATCCCCTTCCGTGCGTACAGCTTTATAAACGTCAGAGTTAGTTTTCATTTATCGTACCCATCTCAAATCATTAACCCTTGTTGACTGAAATTAAACGAGATATGTTATTTGGAAGGCCCATCGCCCTTCCGAAACGGTCGATGTAGTCGAAAAGAGAGAGTGTAGCAATTTGTCGGCGCGCCCCGTTCGATTTTACTGCGCCCAAACATAAAAGGCTCTCCTTAAAGTAGCAAAGTTTTCTGCGATGCGATGCAATTTGAGTAACTTTCTCCGGCGTGTGTGATAAAAGCTAACTTTTTCGGCGCGAGGAGGGGGGGGGGGTGAGGGCTTTGCGAAGTAGAGGCGGAGTAGCCGGACCGAGCGGAATTTGATTTAGTATCGACCGAGAATGCCGGTAATAGCTCGCCGGCCGTAACGCTCCCAATAATTCGAACTATTGCTGCCGATATCAATCCGCACATTTGGGGCTAATTATGCCGACCGGTTTATTATTGCGCGCAAGGGGGAACGACATTGTTTTCCATCGAAATCAGTAGCTTAATTTGCAATACACCGGAGAATTCACGGTGATGTATGCCAGTTATTATTGACAGAATCTGAGGTGCACGTTCCGCCCCGTCTAGAACACATCGCCCACTCCCCCATGAAACTAAATTATTAGACGTTTATGCGCGCGCGTCGGTTCTAAATTTTTTTAAATTATTTTCTGTTTTCCGATCTGAGAATAACTTTTTTTATTTGATGCGCCCATAAATTACGCGGGGGCCCCGACGTTTTCCGCTCGCTCTCGCAGATGATTGCTCCCTCCTCCCTACTCCATCGCTCCTAAAATGCGCCACGGCAGAAATGAAAACTTCAAAATTATTGCGCGTAAGTTTCTACGAGATAACGGGAAACGGGAGCTGTCCGGATAACGACGCCTGCCGATTGTGTTTTGGGGCGGGCGCATCGATGTATCATTTTTTATGTCGATGGGGCGGCAGCGCCGAGTCGACGAAAGTGTTTCAGCACTCGAATTACTGGAACGTCGAACTCGTTTTTCCTATTTTTCATTTGTTTAACCCACGCCCGCCCTGATGAAATATGTACGTGTCGGCGCTTTCGTTTGGCTGTTCATGTAGGCGCCCCTTAAATGTAATACGTTTGTTTCTTTAGTAAACATTAGTTAATTAAAGTAAAAATGTCATTCCCCTGCGATTTACATGGAAATGGTAGAAATTATCGTCGCGTAGTATCTTTTCGGGGACGAAATCTCGAACGGGGCCTCGCAAAAGCGAGTCTCGCTTTGATGTCTGGATGCTTTTTTTTTCTTTGTGTAGCTGCGAGCGGTGGTCTTTTTTGACTTCCAACGCAACAAAGGAAGGAGAACGGGAAATATTAAACTGCGCCGAGTAGATTGCGAGCAATCGCTTTCGGATATCCCGCTCGCGCGCGCTGACTTCTCGACGTCGAATTCAAGTCGACAGGTAAGTTTCGGGATGCAAGCGAATCCAAGATTGGATCGATGCGTTAACAAATTGGAGAATATGAGAACTCGCCGGGTATCTCCAGGGATACAGGAGGTGGTTTGCTTGTTTTCTTTTCACTGACGAGCACAGGTATTTCAGGTAAAATATCGTTATATATTTAGTCACGTAGTTGTTTGTTACGAAATTGTATGGAACGGTTTCAGCTGCACGTGCACTTTATTTATCAACATGTTATTTTATTCACGTGGCGAAATAAAGAATGACTTACTCAAAAATGCATTGAAAATCAGATAGGGTTTCATAATTCTACGTTAAACGCAAAACAACATTATCTTAATCGGATCACAAAAGCATGACGTTTTCACGTTTGAGCAAAAATAATAGCTCTAAGTCCATTCGACGACAAGAGATCTATCACCTCTATACATACAGCGCGACAAAATGAAACCAATAAAAGAACTGATATTTAAGATTATGGGAGAAATCTTTCTACTTTACTTTTCGAGAAATAATTAATCGAAAATTGTCCCGAAAATCACGATACGGCCCTGGTTAAGAAAGAAGAAAAAGAGCAACGACGACCGAAAAGTAAACATCACCTTTAAGCGGAATTTGTGCAAGTCAGAGGGAGGAGGGGATGATCTAATCTGGCTTGTTGGGGTTGACACGTATAAGGTGCCTGAATAGTGCGATATTCGCTTCGAGAAAAGTGAGCTATGTAAAATAGTGAATTTTTCGAATGCGGTTATGGTCCTAGTTTATGAAAAATCCGGACGTAATGCACGCCCTGGCCGTCAACTGTGAATGGAAAGATTTCCCTTGCGTCAAGTTCCACATTTTACAACATTCACTTCCGTTGTACAGTGGTGCTAAAAATAATCGCAACAAAAAGAAATAAAATCGTTCGAATTTGAACCTTGTGCCAGTCGTTTGAAAATTAATTGTCATGACTGCGGGATTACGGGAAATTTCAGCCTGCATGACACCTATGACAAGACGAACTCGTGCTATGATTATTTAAAAGGTAAAACCTGCGCTTTTTTTGGATTTTTAAGCGACACCTACACCTGCTGATAATCTCAATGTAATTAAGCTATTTGACAAATTAAAATAATTTGAGTAAAATCACATCAAATGAATACCCAAGAGCCACAGACTTTGTGCAATCTGCAAACGTTGCTGGTCGTTTAGCTGAAGTTAGAGGAGTGATGGTTTCTACAAGTACAGTCAGTAGAGGACTTCATGAAAGTAATTTACACTCCAGAGGACCCGCTACTGGACCTCCATTAACTGCAGCCCATCGAAGAACAAGGTTACAATTTGCTCAAGAATATGTCAACTGGACGGTGGACGGCTGGAGCACTTTTTTGTTTTGTTTACAGACGCTTCAACTTAAATTTACCAGATGGGCGTGAACGTGTGCGACATAGACAAGGAGAGAGATATGCTGAGTGTCATATCCGTTTGGCGGATGATCATGGATGGTTTGGGTGGGAAAATGAATTTAGCTAAATTTTCCACCGTAACACGGTACAAATGCCAACACGGTCAGAGCTTTGAGAATTCTATGTCTCACATAGGAGAGAATTCGAACCCACGCCTAAATAGTTGCCCTGCCAAGCGTCAAGTCCGTTGCCAGCGGACTCAGCCAACTCGGCTGCCAAGTACCTTAATTTAAAAACAATGCTTTTTCTTGAATCTTTTAAGAAGTTTGAGAACAAAGCGCGAATCATAAGTCCTTTTTGTTCCTTTCAATAAGACCAATTAGATAGAGAAAATTGCAACCTTCTATCTCTTTCCATTGCTGAATAATTGCGTTGTTCTTAGTGTCACTTGGTTGGGTCATCGCAAGACACATACTAGTGTTAATATCTTTCCATTACTGAGCAATCGCGATTTTCCTTATGTGTTTGGTTGGGGTCACCATAAGACACATACGGGTGTTAATATTTTTTCATTTGGTTGGGGTCATCATAAGACAAATGCGAATGTTAATAACTGTCCACTGTAGAGTAATTGCGATCTTCCTTGTGTATTTGGTTGGGGTCCTCATAAGACACGTATGAGTGTTAATATCTTTCCATTGTAGAGTAATCACGATTTTCCTTATGTATTTGATTGGGGTCATCATAAGACACATGCGAGTGTTAATATCTTTCCATTGTTGAGTATTCGCGATTTTCCTTATATATTTTGTTGGGGTTACCGTAAGACACATACGAGTGTTAAAATCTGGAGAACGGTAAGAAATAAGAAGATGCGGTTTTCACCGTCGTCTCCCTCTCGTCGAATTTCTAGAAAGTAGTAAGAGATGGGAAGATGCGGTTATCATTATCGTCTTCCTCTCGACGGATTTCCATTAGGTCAACGTAAATTTTCTTTTAAAAGCGGGGGGTACTTACAATTTCTTTTTCATTTAAAAACAAAACTTTTTCTTGAATCTTGTAAGAACTGAAAAAAATCCGCGAATCATTAGTAATTTTTGTTCCTTTCAGTAGAATCAATTGGACAAAGAAAACTGCAACCTTCTATCTCTTTCCGTTCCTGAATATTTGTATTCTTCTTAGTGCCATTTGATGGGATCACCATAAGACACATACAAGGTCAATATCTCGAGAGCGGTAAGAGGTAGGACGATGCGGTTTTCTTTATCGTCTTTGTCTCGATGGATTTCCATTAGATCAACGCGATTGTCATTTTTTTCCAAGCGGGGGTACTTACAATATTTTTTTCCTACACAAATTCCCCAAACACATGAAGCTTGTCAGGGGAGGGGGGATGTTTGGAGACAACAATTGATATTATTTCTCCTTCGGCATTCGCATTACAAACTGCGGACACGCAGACAACCCAGTTCGAAGGAGCCGGTTACTGCCTTTTTTTTTGATAAATTAATAAAAAGTTTAGATCACGAATCTTTAGTCATTTTGACATGGAATTATGCCTTTAGATGAGACCAATTAGACAGAGAAAATCGTAACCTTCAATGAAGGCAGCTAAACTTAGCGAAGCAAAAAAAGTTTGAACGCCGCCCGTGACGCTTTTTTACGCTAAACATAACCCTATTTTCACTGTCTGTTTTATCACGCGTCACTTGTTACAAAAACTATTTAAATTTTTGATAAATCAATGAAAAGTTTAGATCGCGACATCCTGCAATCGCGAATCTTTAGTAATTTTGAAATAGGATTATGCCTTTAGATGAGACCAATAGACAGAGAAAATCGTAACCTTTTATCTCTCTTTGCGATAGTGAAAACCACATCTTATGATGACCCCAGCAATTGGCATGAAAAAAATCATGCCAAGTACTGGGGTCACCATAAGATGCGGTTTTCACTGTCGCCTTCCTCTCGACAAATTTCCATTATATCATCTAGAGTGACATTTTCATTAAAAAAATCAGTTTTTTACGTAAAAACGACACTTCTTACTGAAACCTTTCACTCAAAAAACAAAAAGTGCAAAAATTAATTTGCTACTTAATAAGTCATCCCATACAAGGCGACCATGCGTGCTGTCGAAGCATAATGAAAGTTTTAAAAATCAAAACCGACTTGCTTGAGTGATACAATCAAATACTATTTAATAAAATTGACAACAAGAAAGGTTAGAAAACTGTCAGGCAATTTGAAAATGAAAAAAATTATGCCAATTGCTGGGGTCATCATAAGATGCGGTTTTCACTATCGCCTTCCTTTCGTCAGATTTCCATTATATCATCTAGATTATCATTTTCTTGTAAAAAAATTCAGTTTTTTTACGTAAAAACGGTATTTCTTGGTGAAATCTTTCACAGAAATAAAAAGTGTAAACATTTAGTAATCCCGAGTAATTGGATTTTTTCATGCCTATTGCTGGGGGTCATCATAAAATGCAGTTTTCACTATCGTCTTCCTCTCGACGGATTTTATCATTTTCTTCTAATTTTTTTTATCTAAAAACAATACTTACTTGAAACTTTTAAGACAACAGAGAGAGACGAAAGGTGGACATTGACCGCAGAAACACCTACATCTGTCTTGGAACATGTAATGTGATAAGTTAGTGCAACTTGGTGGGGGCAATACAAGACACATACAAGGTCACTATCTAGAGAATGGTAAAAGGTAGGAACACGCGGTTTTCACTATCCCCTTCCGCTCGACGGATTTCTATTAAATCATCGCCATTTTCTTTTAAAATCATTTTTTTCCATAAAATCAGTACTATTTGAAACTTTTAGGATAACAGGGAGACAAAAACTGCGCTAAAACACCTGTATCAATTCGTGTTGGTACGTGAGTTGGACGGGAACTAAACCAAATGTTCAATTGACCGAGTAAGCAAGTAATTATTTTAAATTTTTTTTACACAATGAAATTTTCATTGCTTTCGACGCAACATCATTTCCCCGACGGCCATCCGACCAAAAAAAAAATGTTTATTTTCCATCGGAATCGTTCGGCTGTATCGCGACCATCGCAAGCCAAAAAAGAAAAAAAAGAAGCGCGCTGTTGTTGGAATAACAACGGGGCGAACAGGGAAAAGGGCGGGCGCGATCCGAGAGCACGTTTTTGCGGTCCCTGATCGATGTTTAATTTGATCGCCGCTGCGCTTTGGCGGGCGCGCATAAATGCAAATTTAACTGTACAACATTAGATTTAGCAAAAACGGCCGCGCAGCGTTTCCGGAAGCGATTCCGTTTTTGCAACCGGAGGGCGCAATTTATCAGACGTTTGCGCACAGGTTTTCGCGAACGTTGGAACATCTGGGCTTAGATTCCCCGGCAAGAAATGTGACACGTGTGGACGTAAATTTTTCCCCAAAAAAAGACGCATCAGATACATCAAGTATTAGGAAAAAAAATTAAAGTATTTGCAGAAATTCCGCCGAATAGGGGGACTCGCGGCAACTAGAGCCTCCACCACCGAGGAGTTTTTTATGACTGTCGCAATAAATGCGGACGTAAATTTCAACTAAAAAGAGAGCAATTAATAAAAAAAAAAAGAATTTGCCGAAACTGCCGTCGTCGTAGTCGCTACATAAAAACTCTCGTTCCTCGCGATAACATTCGCTCGCCTAATTTACTTTCTGGACAGCCTAATAAAAATAAGCAATTCCTCGTAAGATATAGCGGAAGACACTTCACTCGGCCCATTTCTCGTCGAGATAGCGAAGGTCCGCAATTTCGCAAGCATTCATTTTTTTCTCCTACGACCGACAAGAGCCGGCGCATTATCAGTAACGGCAAAGAACGACGGATGAGATAAACGAGGTCGAGCGTGGATACCTTTCCCTAACTTTCCTAATATTTGGCGCGGAAGAATCCAACGCTAAACAGAGACGAGGCAAAAGAAGTTCGACCGCAAACGGACGAAAGTATGCGGAAATTAGGATGTCATTGGAACGAGCCACGTCGCCCTTTGATGGCGATCAATCCGGTTCTCAAACGTCCCACTTTGTTCCCTGCGATTATCAATGTTATAGACGGACGCCCCGCGTTGGGCGCCAAAGAAATTATAAAAAAAATTCCAAAGTTGACATTGCTTTTGTTTTAATAGAAGCACTACCTAATCATTACCACACGTTCGATTTGTTCCATGTACAGTGCAGTCTGTACTGTTCCAATTACCTGTCCATTAGCTCCCGCCCACTCCCGCTTCCCCTGCGACGTTGTATACAGTTACCTATACTTATTAACATGTGACCCATATATGGGTGCCAAAAAGAATTGATCTGCGTTTAAATGTGCGTTTGTTTTCGTAGAAATACTTCGCATTTGTTAACAAACGGGCGCACATGTCCTCCTCCTCCTCCTCCTAGGGAACGATCCTTGCAAGTCACGGTCCGAATCGCCTCCACGATAAAATACGAGGGCGCAGCAAAACACTGCATTCAACGCTCTATTAAACGTATCCAGCGCCGGCGATTTATTAAATTCTCGGCGATAACAACGCCGGATGGGAATACAAAGACTTAGAGAGCGCAGTCACGTCCGGACACGATAAATTTGTCACTCCCACTTTAGTACCGCGAGTTGCTTTTTGTTTCTGCGAGGGCGATTTTTGCGCACTCAATTGTGCGCACGTGAACCGGGTTGAATCATTGCCTTTCCGGCAGATAAAATGCAAGCGAAGTGCAATCGTGGAAGTCGTCCGATTAAACCGTTTGCATATCAAGTACACCTTGCCCTCGCCCCTCACCTTCGAGGTTCTTAATGGAAGCGATAAGCAAATTTATCTCCGCCACTTCGACTTCGAACTTGAAACTGCTATTAAACGAGGTCATTGTCATAATATTGATGATCTACGGGTTTAAGGTCAAAACGCCAAGTGACGTTAAAGTGTTAATACCTAGACGACAGCCACTTCTGGATGCTCTATTTGTTAGACTTTGTAACTATTATCGAGTAGGAGTGAATTAAGTTACAAACGGGCGCCAACTTTTTTATGTTTTAAGAGCTTCAATAATGGCAGTCGCGTTGTGAAGTTTTTCTAACACACACACACACACACACATACACAAGACATTTTTCGAATATCAAAACTGCCGATGTATTAACGGCACTGCTCTTACTAATTCCCATTCATGAAACAGTTGTCTTTTGTTTAGTTATTAGACCGTAAAGCTCGGATTAATTACGGTCAAAATCCGCCGGTCGAATCAAGTAGTGATTCAGCGCACAAGTATTCCAAACTGCAAGACGGATGCAGGTGGTTACACGGTCATCGCGGCGCGCTTCAAATTCGAGCGCATTTCGTCGTTTGTTTATAATTGCATTCTCTTTAAAATAAACGAATCCCTGTACAGACGCAACGACGTCAGAATAAGGTTGTTCCCAAAATCGATCTTTAACTAAACAAGAAGGTTTGAAATTAACCAATTCATCTATAACAGCTTCTAACTCGAGCACCTAACCTATTTGTGTAGGAAAGTATTAGCGTAATTTATTTAGTTCCTTTCGCCCCCCTCTCCCCCCGTAGACTGCCAAGTTCCAAGTCAGATCCTCCTCTTCCCCCCTCCCGTCCCTGCCCCGTTTAATTCGAGGCATCCGCGTTTCCAATTTACTCCCTAAATTCGCCTAAACCGCATGCTAAGTGCAGCGCAACCGGGGCGCGCGGGTTGTTACGGCGAGCTTAGCGTTCGGTCGGGTCCGATCGTCCGTGGGCGTTTTTATTAATCTCAATCGGAACGACGGACGGGGTTTAATTCAGCCGGTCAACAAAAAACTGATTAAATTCCGCTCTAATTGAATAGCGCCGAGCGGCCAACATAAATCAGCTTTAATGATTAATTTGGATTTACGAGCCGGCGAATGCTATTGCAGAACTGAAAAATAATCCGCGCGGACGTCGCTGTGTTAAGTGTCTGCGGTCATTCGGACAAATGATAGATGTATATTAACTAAATTTTATCAAAACGCCTCCGTTACGTATCGATTGTCGGAAAGCGTAAACATTCACCGGCGATAATGGGCTCGAGCGGAAAGTTCCTAGTAAAAATACTGACCCTTAATACTTAATACTGCCACATAACTATCAAGACTATCGATTTCCAATGAGACCTGTTCTCGAACCGCTTGAATTTCTTTTGTTTGGCGATAAGTCTTAAGGCGAAGACAAGGGAGAGAGAGAGAAAAAAGAGAAATTAATGAAGCAATTAATTCCGGCGCGCAAATTATCGAAGTTAAAACTTAGCGCTCGGAATTAAAAAGCGTGGATCTGACATCTCAATAAGCCGGCTTGGAATTAATAACCCATTGTGTCGTCTGTTCGGGGCCGGCTCTCTCAGACAAAGATCGCAAGCTTACGCGCGCTAGGTTAATCGATCAACTTGCAAGCCGCAACTCGATTCACAAATCAAGCAAATAGTGCCGCGCGGGATTAATTCGCGAGATGTTGTTCGAATCGCGGTACAAAAACGTGTAATATTCTCTCGTAAGTCGATGTCGAGGTTTCAGATATTGCGGGAGTTTGCAACTCGCGGCGTTTGAGGTATCAGTTGCAGAGGGTTCGGTATGAATAACTGAGGTGATGATATTTTATTGCAGCAGGATTAGAAAAAACATATTAGTTACGACCTGGCTTCGACGAATTCTACGGAGATGTATAGGGTGTATGATTTGCCAGACTATTCAGCACTAGCGTGTAAGGTGTATGGTGTTTGACGGACTATGACAGCGCCAGCGCGTTAAGGATATAAAATTCATTAAATTTATTTCAACTATTTCGAGTCACCCTGCACTGCATTTTACTTGCATTTCATCAGATTTCAAAATGTTGCACGAGTCGACAAAAGCCATTACCTACGAGTTACGGTAATGTTCTATTTCACTCATTCTCCTGCGTAATTCGACTGTCTTTCAGAGATTTTCGCGGATGGTTTGATTGGAAAAATCATATTGACTACGACCTGGCTTCAACGAATTCTATGTAGATGTATAAGGTGTATAATTTGCCGGACTATTCAGCACCTGTGTGTAAGGTATCTCTGTCTTCGCGGTCTCCAGTTCCAAGTCGTTTCTGGTTTTGGCCATGGCGTGTTGTGCGCATTCTTCCACCAGTGTGATAGTTTTTGCGGTGATGATTATCGCCAGGTCCGCGTAAGCAACCGTTGTTATTCCTTGGCCCATTTCCAGTCGAAATATTCTGTCTGTTAGTACGTTCCACAGGGTCGGCCCGAGGACAGACCCCTGGGGGACGCCGCACAACATTTTGATTTCTTTCCCGTGTGGGGTGATAATGAGCCTGTCCTGCAGGTAGGACCGTACTATCCTGCCTTTATGAGGGCGTTTACAATGTGGAGCCAAGAGGCAGGAAACTGATTCGAATGCGACTTATCCCAATGACTTCTTAACAGTGGGCAGACGAAAGGAAGTAACGTTTTGATCATCGAGCGAGGTGTAATTATCCGCCAACAACTATAATGAAAAGTTACCTAGGTTAACTTAACAAACCAATGAAGAGATCATAAAAGAAAGAAAGACAGGAGCGATCAACCGTAACCACAGACAAACAAAATGGTTGAAAAACCGTGGATTAAAATGGAAACGTAACAGTATACCATGTTCACTATGTTATAATCGGCTTTCCTTAAAGAATTTCGACGTTATGAACCGATATCAAACGGCCTTTTCGATCTCGTTCCCTTCGACCTTAATACCTAGATACTTATAGGTCAGAAGAGACTCACCTTATGCAGATGGGAGCCTGGACACCAATTGGTTGAAAAACTGTAGATTAAAATTGAAAATTACAATCCACTCGGATCCCCTTCTTGGTCCAGCTCGTCGGAGTGACTTAAGTTGCCTACTCTTCAGGGTCAGTATCATTCAATTCGACCGATCGTGTGGGTGCAAGCCAACCGTTCTCATGCGTCAAGAATTCTTTATCAGTTCACTTTAACGTATCTTAATGGTCACTTATCTAAAGAAAAGTCAGTAATTTAACTATGGACTTTCCGCTCGAGCCTACGTTAAGATTAAAGCTGAAAATTCTTTGGTGTTACACCTAAGCAGCTCTTATTTTAATTAAAAAAGTCAAGCAACATAGATTAGGGTAGATTTTTCCCCCTTCCAACTGAATGAGTATGATGGCTTAACTCGTCATCGCTTGCACCACTTTGATGTCGTTTGCGAAACCAATACCAGAAGGTTCAGTTTCTTCCCGTACAGTGTATGAGTAAGAGTTCATTCGTTTCCTCTCCAATAGAATCAACAATCCCTCCGGCCGCTTTCAATTTCCCCGAATTTAATACCGAGTCAGAAACTTTCCGCTTGCATTCTAGCGCATGTCGTTTGCTCTGGTTAATTCGAGTCGCCCTCATTAAATTCCGCTGTTTCCTTGTTCAATTTAATGAAATAATTTAATTATTAATTACGTTCGCTTAATAAGTAATGCGTACATCTGCCACGACTCCGGGGCAGGATTTCGGTAGGCGAACGCCAAAGAGCCAGACTTCCCGTCGAGCACGTAGCATCCGGTTAGCTGTGAAGAGGCAGACGTTAACGAAGTTTTCGGCTCGCCCCCAGCGGTCGCCTAAAACAACCCTTCGTATCGATGCGCTCTCTGTTTGCCGGAATCGCCCGCGAGGGAACAGGATCGTAATTCGCTTTGTCGTACGCAAGCACACGTAGAGAGGGGAGGGCGTCGGCTCGGCCCCGTGCGAATTAAAAAGTGAATTATTCAGGTCTCAATCCGGACGGCTTTCAAATCTCTTGAGCGGCGGCTTTTGTCTACGTTTCTTAAGATGGCATGCGAAGAGGAGCATTGCATTCATGTCTGCGATGTTACAAAGTAACTTCCTCAAGAAAGTAAGAAAGTATGCATTTGGCGCTACGCAAATGAAGAAACGCACGTAACTAAACATTAAACAAATTAAATTGATTGTGACGAAACGTATACGAACAAACTTAGAAAATAAATACACTTATTTATAAAGCAGTTCTTGACGTTCAGTTTCGGTCTTATAAATATCCTGCACTTTAAACTCGATCCCTTCCGAACCAATCGTCGCAGGCTTTTGTCTTCACGTACGGACGATTTCATAGGAGGAAACCCAATAAGTTTAATGGGGCGGAAAATTAGCGTCGTGTGTTCGGCGGCCGTTCGACAAGCGTGACAGCGTCCCTGCCGGTTTTTTGCAGCAACCACTCAGATTTCCGGGCGGGGGGGGAGGGGCGCAAAATTTTATTATCACGATCGCAGTCAATTTACAACGGATTCGTATTTCATTACGAAGCGGAACGTCAAAAATCACCACGCGGTGTGTGTAAGTGCGGCGGTGGAATTCAATTTTACAGCGTTACACCCGATCCCGTTTTAATGAACATCGAACGTAACTATGGTTACTGTTAAACCCCGAAACAATGCACGCGGATAATCAATTGTTTTGCCGAAAAATATTTCGGCGTGATAATGGGGCGCCGTGCCATCGCGAGTCGATAATTGTTTCGACACGGTTGCGTTCCGTGAAAGTCGGCGGGCGTTAAAGCCGATTAACGCCGAATTATGGCACGCAGTGCGTCGCAGGATTCAGCACGAACGGTGCACCGCTAAGCTGAACCGGGTTATACAAATTGAAACGTGAATGCAGTGCACGAACTGATTAATTGGATAATGTGCGGTTCACGGTAATTTAAATTGAAGGTGAAGTTCGGTTAGAACTCGCTTCGGGAATTCCCTTTGCACTCTAAACATATTGCCGCTTAGGAACACAGATATACATTAGAGTTTGTAGCTTATAGGTACGTGGTCAGTTAGTTGGAAGAATAATTAAAAAGACCTTTTTTACAGTACGTCTTTGCATTGACCGCAAAAATGTCTGCGTCCGTCTTGGAACACATGTGAGTTTGTGCAACTTGCTGGGGGCACTGCAAGATACATACAAGTGTTAATATCTCGAGAACGATAAAAGATTTCTAGATATGGTTTTCACTATTATCTCTCTCTCTCATTGAAATTCTTAAGATCACTGCGATTTTAAAATCCGAGTAATTTTACGTAAAAACAAGTATTTTCACTTGAATCTTTTACGCATATTCAGATCAAAGCGCGAATTTTAAGGTTGACCAAAGCACGCGATCCACGACGACAACTGCATTCAATAAACCTTGCTGTGCTGTATACACGGTGTATCAGGTATAAGGCGCCATACGTCATCAGTGGGTCGATGACGCTCTATAAGCAATACTTTGCCTCTGACAAAATAGAAAAAGTGCCACAGTTTTCGAGATATCGAATTGTGAAACAGTGTGTACGACCCTGGCGCGTCTCCGCATGTACTAAACTACGCTTAGCGCCCGAGCCCAGTAAAATACTTAACACTGAACCGTTTCAGATGTGCTGCGATATCGAATTATGAAGCAGTGAGTACGGCCCTGGTGTGTTTCCGCATGTACGAAACTACGCTTGCGCCAAAGCACAGTAAAATACTTAACCATGACCTTGCAGATGTGCTGCGGTTAAGAATGGGCGAAAATGTTGCTTTAAGGGCATGTCAATAAAAGTAATTTTACGATGAAAACGCTTCGAATGGGTAGGGTGCAGTTACCGTGGGGGTAATTACTCATTAAACCACCACTACTGGCCGAAATTATTTAGAATTTTTACAAAGAATATTGCCCGATGTTTTGAACGAAAGATCCTTAGAGCTACGGCAAAATATGTGGTTCATGCACGACCGCACGTTACTCTCCCGGTCCGAACCTATCTCAATAACCAATTTCAACGCCAATGGATAGGTAGGTACGGACCAGTGTCGTGGCCTGCTCGTAGCCCCGATATGAATTCGCTGGATTTCTTTCCGTGGGGGGCTTTAAAGCAGGAAGTCTATTCGGTGCAAATCAACACAGAAGAACAATTATATACAGCGGATTCATTCTGCAGCTCGCCGAGTATCGGAGAATCCAGAATGTCTGGAACGAATCGTCGTCGTGTGCCGGTGGAAGACATTTCGAACACCTGTTATAAATAAATGCCTTGATGATGAAGCGTTCATATTATTTATTCCTTTATTCATCCAATAAATGCAAATTGGTTGGCACAAATACGACATCGTTTATGGTACATATCGTAAATGCTTTTCTAGCAACTTTGATGGTTATAGTGGGCCGCTTAAGTATTTGATAGTGTAACAGCCTTGTTTACACAATTGGTTCGCTTTTTTATGAATTTTCATAAAAATGATATCGGCAAAAATCGCTCTCGGACTGTACATGTAACCCTCAGTTACGCCTATCACTATGGCTCCTTTAATACGATACACCCTGTATATTAATTGCTGTAGGCAGACAAGCAAAGATAGGGCCAACAGTGACATTGACCACGTTACAACTGCATTTGAGTTCGAAATTTAGACAAAGGCACATGTGGCCCCTGTCCCACAAATGCAGTTGTCATCTGGTGCTGCCATCGACCGCATCCGCATGCGACGGAAGTCTAGCTTTAGTCTTCCTGACATGGGATCGTAAAGACAACACTTTTTACTTGAATCTTTTAATCATATAAGCGCGAATCTTATGGTAGACTAAAACACGCGACACGCAGCAGCAGCAGACGACAACTGCATTTAATAGAACACTCTGTACGTATTAATTATTGAAGGCAGGCAACCAAGGATAGACCCAACAGTGACACTGACCACGCCACAACTGCTTCTGGCTTCGAAATCTGGACGAAGCACGAGTGGCCCGTGTCCCACGAATGCAGTTATCGTCTGCTGCTGCCGTCGACCGCATGCTTCCGAAGTTCTTCTTTAGTCATCCTGAGATGAGATCGTAAAAACAACACCTTTCACTTAAATCTTTTAGGCATATTGAGATCAAAGCGCGAATCTTAAAGTAGACCGAAGTACGCGACACACGACAGCAGCAGATGACAACTGCATTCAATAAAACTTGCTGTCCATATTAATTGCTGAAGCCAGACAGCGAGGATAAGTCCAACAGTGACCTTGACCACGCTATAACTGCCTTTGACTTCGAAATCTAGACGAAAGCATGTGTGGTCCGTGTCTCCCAAATGCAGTTGTCGTCTGGTGCTGCCGTCGGCCGCTTGCCGCATGCTTCGGAAGTCTACCCTTTAGTCATCCTGACGTGGGACCATACGCCAGCTCCCCCCATGGTAAAACCATACGACGAAAATTTCTCGGCGACACCTAGGTTTCTCACCCATATCCGCCCAGACGTCGACCAGCACCAGCGGATTGAGATACGCCCAATCAGCGCGCTAGGGCAGCCGCACTCACCCTTGTTTCCAGAACGGTTCGGGGTAGCACGCCCCTAGCCAACTTCTGGTCAAGCGAGAAGCTACCCAATTCTCTGCTATACTCTCCAGGTTAGCACCGGGACTGTTTTCCGCAGTTCACACGTCGGGAGGAGTTGGTCTTCCTCCCTTATCTGCCCAGCGTGCGAGCGTCAACCACTGCCCCCGCGAGTCCAACCCAGTCGACCGGAAGGGACTCCACCGTGTGGGGGGCACCACAAAGCATACAGGAGTTTTAATAACGAGTGATTTTTTTAAATTTTTTAGCAACTCTCACCATGAAATTTGGACGGCATGTCTTAGCTTCGGTGAAATGTAAGTCATGCTGTTTTACAGTGAAGCTAAGACGTGCCGTCCAAATTCTATGGCAAGAGCTAATAAGAAATTTAAGTAATCACTCAGAATCTCAAGAGCGGTAAAAGCCAGGAAGATCACTATCTTGGTTCCCAACCCGGAAACCAAGATTGTGATGGACAACGGCCGCGGAAGCCTTCAAACCAAGCTAGGAAGATGTCTTCTCTGTTGTCTTCCTCTCGATGGATTTCCATTAATAACAAAAGACAGCTGTTGCCGAGAATTGGTATCACTCAGTCGAATAAGGTCATAATGTGATCGTACAAAACACAACCGTAAAACAGGTATTCAAAGTAGACAGATATAACCCCTAAGAAAATTACATATAGCGCGGAAAAGGTAACCATGAAGATGATGACAAGAATATTGAATTCCTGTTCTAATAACATGGGTTATGCGCCGTTGTAGACATAACATTAGGACAGTTTCCAATTTACTTATAAAGTTATTCACAAAATTTTATGGCCATGTTTTCAATGAACGAGAATCTCAAGATTGCACAACAACCCACCCTTCCCTCCACGTCCAAATCCGCAATAACCGAGGTAACAGCGTCGTTGCAAAATTATTATATTAACTCGATGGAGCTGCTCATAAGAGACAGACAAATGGGAGAGGGGGGGGGGGGGGGGGGCGATGCAGTCGCGTCTGCTTTCATTAGGCCGAACGAGTCACTCCCGTTCCACGTATTTTTCCTTCCGGCTTCGATTGTGCGCCCGAAAGCTTTTATTACCTCGGCAAGCGATATTACCTCGTTCTTGTCATCCAATTTGCATCCCCGTGGAATGAAAAACAAACGAGATCCGCGGAATTCGGTTTGTCGGAGCTTAGAAGAGAGCCGGTTTTGATTTCATCTTGATGAACGCAAATTTAACTTGCGTCTCCGGGTTTCGCGTTATTTGCAATGTTGCAGCGACAGTAAATTAAATTGGTTACATTCGTCTTGACAAGCTGCAGACTGCCGTAACGTAGACGAAGAGTCGACCAAATGAATCTACTACATGAAACCTCGTAATACTTTGCCACGTGATTAAACGTACTTGATTCAGATGGTCGACTCTATGATTCTACGTCTATTATTCGTTAGACCTTCTCTAATCAAAGCTGTGGTGATATAAATACAATTTGATAGCTTTTCCTTTCTCTGCAGGTTATGGTAGTGTATCCCCGAGGACCTCTTGGGGCAAAATGGTGACGATCATCTACGCCCTTGTGGGCATCCCCTTGATGCTACTGTACCTCTCAACGACTGGCGATGTCTTGGCCCGCAGTTTCCGACGCCTCTACGGGAAACTCTGCGGCACCAACCCCCAAAAACCCCAATGTCCTTGCTCAACGCGTGTGCGTGTTCCCGTCACGCTTTGCCTAATCATAGTCCTGGCTTACATCTGCTCGGGGGCGTTTCTCTTCCACCGACTGGAAAACTGGAGCATCTTAGAAGGCTCGTACTTCTGCTTCACGTCGTTGGGAACCATCGGCTTCGGCGACCTGCTTCCAGGTCAAAACGCCGAAGAGATCTCTCTATGCGCTTGTTCGGCCTACATACTCACTGGGATGGCGCTGGTGGCCATGTGCTTCAGCTTGGTCCAGGACGAAGTGATCAGCCTTCTGAGGTTGATAGGGGCGACTTGCGCCCGAAACGAGATCAAGGCGCGAGAGGAAGAGCAGATGTCGGTGGTCAGCTCTTGACAGAGACCCAAGACTGAAGGTGCGGCGCCCATCGTGAAAACGCCACCTGTCGTTAAAAAGCTGCCTCCACTTTTACAACATAATAGCTTGCCGAGGAAGAGCAATTTCCAGAGGAACACGCCTGCCAGAAGATCAGCAGGTAAATCAAATTAGGTTTAGGTACGGAAAGAGCCACACTCGCGCCACCTATTGAACCACTTCGTCTTAATCTCTTACACTTTACGCTCACTTCACTTCACAAAATGCTGCAAGTAGTTGCCGATCAAACGTGGCTCTAGCCGAAGCGAAGGGTTGCGCTCTCTCACCTTCTATCCTTCGAGAGATTTCCCGGAAAAAGTTTCGACTGCCCGTGGGATTAAAGCACGTCAAATCTGAACGGCACGGATAAATGTTGAAATTCATGACTCGATGCTCGTAAAGAAAACAGCGGGGGAAAACAGAAAGAAAAACGGCTGCGTAGTAAATTTTGATTTCGCCGTCCGTAAAAATCGAGTACGTCCGACGCTATCGCGAGCGAACGCCGCCGTAAAACACGATATCTGTCCGCCCTTAATTCGTGTGTCGATGGCGCGGCATATTTTTTTTTACAAGCGCCCCTAAAATTTACGACCGGCAACGGGAAGAAGGTCATTCGCCAGGTTTTATTATCACTTCTCAGCGAAGCCGGCCTTTCCGAATTGAACCGTTGCGAATCGATTTAATTTTCCAATCGGACCTATGAAGGTCTCAAGGTCAACAATTTACTTGTGCTATCGTCGCCGTGACGTCGACCAAATGAACACCAGACTAAGCTCGTCTGCACGACAACTATTAATACGGAAGAGGTCCATTGTAATAAACATTTGTTTTTTGTTTATTTATTTTTTGAAAACAGAAGACGCTGAGACGACGAAGTGGATCAATATTTTAAGCGCACGTTTTCGAAGTAACCGAGATGCTAAAATAAATTGAAATTGCTAGTCGTTCACATGAGAACAGCTCTGAGAACAGTGAAAATCGCATTGATCTATTACTTTCCATTGTTGAGTAATCGCGATTTTCCTTGTGTATTTGGTTGGGGTCATCATAAGACACATACAAGTGTTAATATTTTTTCTTTTGATTGGGGTCATCATAAGACACATACGAGTGTCAATATTTTATCTTTTGATTGGGGTCATCATAAGACACATACGAGTGTCAATATTTTATCTTTTGATTGGGGTCATCATAAGACACATACGAATGTTAATATTTCTTCTTTTGATTGGGGTCATCATAAGACACATACGAGTAATCGCGATTTTCCTTGTGTATTTGGTTGGGGTTACAATAAGACACATACGAGGGTTGATATCTTTCCAATGTTGAGTAATCGCGATTTTCCTTGTGCAATTGGTTTATTCCGAGCCATTGCGAATTGATTTAATTTTCCAATCGAGGTCAACATTTTACTTGCGCCATCAAGGAGCTTAGAAAATTAATTCATGACATAAACAATTGAATCGACCACGTTGGGCTACGCGAAAACTAGAGTGGTCGATTCAATTGGTCCACCCCACGACCAATCATATAATCTAAATCATTTGCAGGTGCTGAGCCATTAATAGAATATTTCGTTCCGAGGAGCGTAAGCGAATTTGACTTATCGGGGGCGTCTGGTGACCTACCAATTTCCGCAAACATGCTTCCCCTGACGGTGCGCGTGCCCAGGAAAATGACGGGCAAGCCGCGCGAGAAGATGGTGACCTTCGAGGACGAACTGGCTCTGAGGAACAAGAACCAGGACCTCCAGGACGTATTCATGTGACGAAACGGATAGCAGTCAGATCAGCAGGCAAGCTCAGGCGGCTTAAGCGACGCTCAAAGGAAAGAGGAGATCAACAACATCAAGAAGGAGCTGCGCCGCGAGCTGAAGAACTTCAAGCTGTGCGAGGACCTGAAGAAGTGCGACGACAATTGCTCGTGCAACGCCGAAGCTGCCTGCGACATCTGCAAGGTCATAGATTTTACGCTGAAGAAGGAGAAGTTATAGTCTTTGCTGGACACCGGGCAGTGGTGCTACTGAATGAGTGCCAAAATCATAAAAGTGGACTTCACGAGGCTGTGGTAAATTTTCTAAGAAAATAAAATAAACCAAAGACGTTATTGGTAATGTTTAGGGTTAGAGTTGATTTTAACATGGCGGCCAAATTATAAAATTCCAAAATTGCATTTTTATCATCGACCTATGGAAACCAAGACGCACTTGCATGCAACTCCCCTACTCAACGCCACCTCATTCAGCGACCAGTTGTCACGTAAAATGAGGTGGCGATGAATGGATGACCTAATTGAAACAGTTGACGAACATAAAAGTATAATAGACCCTTCCACTTTCACTTTTCTGATTTGAAGATATCAATGTCACTGAGACTAGAACAGTGAGAGTTAAATCTGTGCATCTTTAAGCAAAAAGGGCTAAAGCCTAGCTCTCAATGTCTTTCCTTTCTCTCTCACACACACACACACACTTAAGGTGAAACTTTAGCTATACTGTATGTCGATGATTTTTGATTAAAACTGATGAAGTTCGACCCCCTGTATCTAGTCGGGGTTGGGAAAAAAAATTACACTTTCAACAATTGACTTCCTAATGACTGTTTTCGATGCCAAAACTTTGATCACCATCACGAAGACTATGATATATTCACTGACCGTGTACAAAGGTGTATATAGAGACGGAGTTGAATCTTTAATGTCAGAGATTGTACATAAAACTGGTTAGTATATAACGCGACTATATGATCGTTGTATTGATTCTGTAAAATTTCGCATTATTTACTAGCGTTATTACATATGATTATTTGAGGAATAAATAAATTCGTATTGTCTGTAGTTTCAATGAGATAATTGTCTTCGAAGCACCCCCGTATACTGAATGCATTGCAATCGAGGAAAAAGGTGGTCTCCAAATCTAGACCCAAATAAACGCCAGACGTCATTGTGATCGCTTTGCGAAAGGATTGGGTGGGTTCAATGAAGGCAGCTAAACTTAGCGAAGCAAAAAAAGTTTGAACGCCACCCGTGACTCTTTTTACGTTAAACATAACCCTATTTTCACTGTCTGTTTTATCACGCGTCACTTGTTACAAAAACTATTTAAATTTTTGATAAATCAATGAAAAGTTTAGATCGCGACATCCTGCGATAGCGAATCTTTAATCATTTTGAAATGGGATTGTGCCTTTAGATGAGACCAATTAGACAGAGAAAATCGTACCCTTTCATCTATCTCTTTGCGATAGTGAAAACCACATCTTATGATGACCCCAGCAATTGGCATGATTTTTTTCATGCCAATTGCTGGGGTCAGCAGCAATTGGCATGAAAAAAATTATGCCAATTGCTGGGGTCATCATAAGGTGCGGTTTTCACTATCGCCTTCCTCTCGACCTTTCACTCAAAAAACAAAAAGTGCAAACATTTAGTTTGCTACTTAATAAGTCATCCCATACAAGGCGACCTTGCGTGCTGTCGAAGCATAATGAAAGTTTTAGAAATCAAAACCGACTTGCTTGAGTAATACAATCAAACACTATTTAATAAAATTGATGACAAGAGAGGTAAGAAAACTGTCTGGCAATTTGAAAATGTGCGTTCAACATAATCTACGCTGGCGAGCGAAACTAGTCTTGCTGATTTTCTTGAACGCGCTTATATATTTCATTGGGTCCGATGTAACAGCGAAAACAGCATATTTCTTGTGCCTTTCCGTCCAATTTTTTTTAGAATCGCAATTTTTTTACACCTTTAACCCAGAATTTTGTCACACCCACATTTCATTTTGTCTGCAAATTGAGTTTGACTGCTTTATAGTCCGCTCGACAAATTAAAGTCACTTAACACTTGTAAGCTTCGTAAGCTAAAAGCAAAAAAAAAATTGTTAGTGATTAATTCGTAGCGTCACCTGCTGAACTACCTCCCAGTCCTATTGATGAAATTTGGGCCAGCCAGGGCCGTACATAATTTAAATTACACGCCGTAGGCAATGTCGAATTAATATTCACACGGCCACTCTTGACGACATTATTGAAGTGGATCTGTTGCTCGATATCAGACAAACAAGGCAAACAACTGCTTAATAATAAATTAGCGCGGAGTGATTTATTTAATTTTACAAGAAATATGCGAGGAAGTTATTGCTTACTTAGTTTCGTTCAGCCTTGCGAAAGTGAATAATTTAGAGCCTGGCAATTTAAAAGTGCACTTCTTTCGAACTTTTCTTCCGCACGACAAGCGAGTTGTTAAATGTCTAAAATTATACGCGTTCTATTATGAATGTGCGAAGCTGCATTTGTTATTTATTTATTTCTAAATACTGTGGAACGCCGAGGTGCGTAGTATTACCACGCGCATGTTTCCGAAGTGAACATCATAATGATGAGACACCTTGGTTTCGGTAAGGATATTTGGTCTATCTAAGAGTTTAATTCCACGCATTGTGCCTTTCAATGAGGCCAATTAGACAGAGAAAACCGCGAGCTTCTATCTCTGTCCGTTCTTGAGTAATTGCGATTTTTCTTGCGCAATTTGGTGGAGGCGCCGGGCCACCAAGACTCGTAGAAGAGATAGGAAGACGCAGTTTTAACCATCGGCTTTCTCTTGATGAATCTCCATAGGATTCACGAATTCCTTCGAAAATTGAGGGAATTCCAAGATTTTATTAAGTAAAAAGCAATATTCCTTACTTCTTGTTCGAATCTTTTATTGATTTTCATATAAAATGCGACTTATTTATTCATTTTGACAGGGGATTGTGTCTTTTGATGACATTAGTTACACAGAGAAAACCGCAACCTTTCATCTATCTCATTGCATTCCTGAGTAATTGGATTTTTTCATGCCACTTGCTGGGGTCATCATAAGATGCGGTTTTCACTATCACATCACAATTCTCAACATACCCCCACCTTGAGAGGACCCCTTTTGGTGGATAGCAGCATCGATTGGTAAAGAACAAATTTTGTTGATTACTCTCTTCATTAGACCACCTGGCGTTTTCATAGTGGCGACTCGACCAACATTATCCTTTCCGTAGTGAATGCGTCCTAGTTTCCATCCGTCGCATTGGTGACAAGTTGTCTTTGTTTATCACTACCAAATCTCCTTCTTTTAGTTCATGGCAAAAAGTTTTCCATTTTCGTTTCTTCTGAAGTTGCGCCCATCGCTTCCATATATGTTGCAATAACATGTGAAAATGTTGCCAGAAGGGAAGGCGATTTTTAGGAATATTTGAGTAATCTGGAACTTATAACGCCGTCAATTGTCTTCCGACCAGAAAATGAGCAGGTGTTAAAGGATCTAGGTCGTTAATATCAGATGAAATGGGAGTTTCAAGGTCGCGAATTTAAAATACCCTTCACCTGTACAAGCAGAGTATAAAATTCTTCGTAAGTAAACGGCTGGTTTCCTGAAACTATCTTTAGATGGTGTTTCATTGATTTTACGCCGGCTTCCCATAATCCCCCAAAATGTAGACAATATGGTAGAATGAATTTCCAATCTTCCACACACGTCTTATCTAATTTTGTGAAAATTCTCTTAATTCTTTTAGCTCATATTTTGTTGCCACAAAATTTCTTCCATTGTCAGAAAATATCTCTAGTGGCTTTCCTCTTCGAAAAGTAAAGCGACGTACTTCCATCCATTATAAATGCATCCTTTGTTAAATTATCCAATGAGGACCATGCCAATTCTGAAGCTTACTGGGACTTATTCCACGAAATAGAAAATCCGTAGGATATTTCAGGAATCAATGGAAAAAAGGTAAGTTCTTTAGGAGGCTTCTGGATTTGGTTTCACTTCTGTGGACGTTTCAGGGAGTGAGGAGCTTGGCCCTAGGCATAGGTTGTTTGGGAATAAGCAACCTGATTTCTAATTCTAGGCATAAAATGATATAGAGGGCATGTTATGATCCACTAGCCAAGCATTTGAGGCCGAATTGGAAGTCAACGGGCATAAGACAAAGTCGTCTAGCTTTTGGTCTAGGGCATAAGTTGCCAAAGGAGATAGTATCACGGTACCAAAGAGCGAGGAGGGCGGTAGCGGGTTTAGAGGCAATTGGGGGCGTTAAGACCATCTAGGGGTCGGAGGCGAAATTAATAATTTGATATTCTAAATAATAACAAAAAAATTGTCTTGCAAAGTGGATGATGGTCCTAAAGGCCATAGAGGATGATTCAGTCTTCTGAGGACAATTCCGGAGTCGATGGGAACAAGATAACTTGTCTGGGCTTTTAGTTAAGGCATGAAATGCCATGACCAATTGACAAAACGGCAAAGGAAATATTTCTTAAGTGTATGGGGATAAAGCAATAGTTTGGACTTGAGGTAAAAGACATGAAATTATATACATGATCTATTCGCAAAGTTACGAAGCTTCTGGGAATGTTTCTGGAGTGGATGAGGATGAGATGATAGTTTGGACTTTTAGTTCCAGACATGAAATGATATACAGGACTTCTCATGATCCATTGGCAAAACGCAAAAGCTTCTGGGAATGTTTCTGGAGTGGATGGGATAAGGCAATTTGTTAAGTATTTTAGTTCCAGGCATGACATGATATACAGGACCTCCCCATGATTCATTGGGAATGTTTCTGGAGTGGATGAGGATGAGATGATTGTTTGGATTTTTAGTTCCAGACATGAAATGATATACAGGACATCTCACGATCCATTGGCAAGACGAAAAAGCTTCTGGGAATGTTTCGGGAGTAGATGGGATGAGGCAATTTGTTAAGTATTTTACTTCCAGGCATGACATCATATACAGGACCTTCCCATGATTCATTGGAATACACAGATAAAGCTTCTGGCGATGTTTCTGGAGTGGATTGTGACAAGACTTTTTTGAGAGGCTTGCAATTCAATTCCAAGCATTAAATACTGTACAGGGATATCATGATCCACCAGCAAACCTTCTGGAGGCGATTTTAGGGTCGTTGGGAATATGGTAACATGTCTGGGAGGCTTTATTTTTAGTTCTGGGCATGATAGGTGTCAGGATTCACAAATAGCTTCTAATAACTCTTCCGATGTCGAAAGGAACAAGCCCAAAGATTCTGAGGAGGATTCTGAAGACGTCGTGGATAAGACAACTTGGATTTTAATTATAGGCTTGAAACGATGTGTGGGATCCACAAACAAAAGCTTCTGAGGGCGCTTTCGGGGTCGATAGGAGTAACGCCAAAGATTCTGGAATCGTTGTGAATAAGACAATGTTTTTTCTTGAATTTCCGCTACTCGATTGCTGATGAATGTCTTTCAACACTTTGGTGCCATTTACAAACACCCTAATACGATAGTAGAATCAATCCACAACACAAATTTATCAAATTTAAAACTTAGTGAGGTATTTAGCATTTCAACAAGACATGCAAGAGTGAATGCTTACTGAAACGTAGTTAAACGACAACTTCCAAAATTCCGAACTTGGCCTTGATGGTTACATAGTGTATAGAAGAGATCGCAGTGCTAATACCAGACAATTTTCAAGAGGCGGAGGTGTACTTATAGCCGTTAAGAAAAACATCTTGAGTAAAATGATTCCCCAATCTATAAACCTTGAACTTATCTCAATTTTAATGGGGAATTGAGTTACGGAAACTACATTGAGTGCGATCTACCTACTCCCAAGATCTGTTGAGAAATATGACTCTCTAAGTGACAACTTAGTGAATTATACCCTAATACGAACTTATGTGTATTAGGAAACTTTAATCTTCCTCAGGCTCAGTGGGCATAGGATGACCTAAGTTCAACCGCATCACCCATCGCTCCAGTCCATCAAGACCTTCACTAACCTTCATCAGAAAACTCGATCTTCTATTTTCTTGTAGCAAGCTCTCTAATGTAACTCATGCCCATGAATTACTAGTCGAACCAGATAGTTATCATCTTCTTCTCTTTGTGGAGTTAATTAACTCAAGGGCTAGCCATTGTAGTCCCATAGACCTATGGGTTTCATTATGACTTTAAATCAGCAGACAATTTTACTTAAGTCCATCGACCATTTTGACATAAGAATTACGTATCGGTGAGATCTTGAGTAACTGCGATTTTTCTTTTTGGAATTTAGTGGGCATTAATACTTCATGGACGATTTGTTTTATAGGTTTTTCCAGAGATGTATATAAGGACGTGTCGAAAAAGATTCTGCTACCAGCAAAGTGGAACCTCCAGGGTATGTTGATATGGCCCGATTCCAACAACTCCTACATAATTGCGTTCAACTGGTTTTGCTTTGTCAATTTGTTGGTGGCAGGGATCCTCCACGCAAACTACATGTTCGTAAACTTCAGCGACATCAAAAAAATGGTGGCGGCATGCACTACATTCACAACAGCTGTAGAAGTAGATTATTTTTTTTAAGTTGTGAAATAATGCTATTGCTATTGGTTTTAGGCGTTGGCAAGGACGTTCATTCTGATTTTGAAGAGGCGAGAACTCAACGAGATACTCCACAAAATCTGGCGCAATTTCTGGCCGAGCCGTATCACTCACCCGTCGAAACTCAAGGCCATTAAAACGTTGAGCCGTTTCTCGCTGTCACTGACGACCTTGTTCTTGGTGATCGCGTACCTAGCGACAAGCCAGGTTCTCACCCGTCCGTTCTACAAGCACGAGTTAATTCTCGAATCTGTGTTCCCTTTCGAATGGAATCGGACTTGGGTTTACGAAACTCTCTACCTTTGGCAGTACTTCGTCAACTGGTACGTGCTGTTCATAGTGACAGGTTTCGACTTCTTGCTGATCTCCGTCGTGACGATTTGCACCGTACAGTACATCATCTTGCAAGATGTGTTCGAGCGTATGCTCGACGGCAACTCTAAACTGCGCAAGGGATTGTTTGGACTGTACGCAAACGAGCTTACGCGAACTCAAGTTTTAATCAGGTGTTTAGAGCAGCACAAAATGTTAAACAGGTAACGAAGTTAAAACCTACTTATGTATAGTTTCGAATCTGTAAATCAAAGTTAACTTGAAGGAGAACCGCGCTGGGTAACCTTCAGTTGCGTTAGTTCTACGCGAATGCTCCCGAAGTGACCCTAATACTAACATACCTTGGTCGTTGATAAAGCGGAGAAAATCTTATCTCTTACGTTTCTCTTTTCATTCCTAAGTAATTGCGTCTTTTTAGTGCAATTGAGGGTCATCACAAGACACGTATGAGTGTTAATATAGCAATAAAACACTATTTCTTCTTTGAATCTTTTATTAATTTTGATACGAAACTGCGGATCCTTCAATTACTTCGCCCAAGTTGAGCTTTCATTTCCGAATTCGAGAATCGTTGGAACAGACTGTATGTGAGGTTCTAAAAAAATTCTTACGCCTTTCAGGGTGTGTGAGAAACTGGAAAACTCTTTCGCCATCATAATACTGATCCAGTTCTTCACCAGCACCCTTGCCATATGCATGTCGGCGTTTATAATGGTAAGGAATGTACGGAGTGTTTCTGAACTGCACGAAACGAATATACTAAGCAAAACTCATTTGTTTTAAAGTCCTTCAATTAAAAAGAAAATAATGACACAGCATAAAACCTAAAAATAAATTTCTAAATTTTATTTCAGAAAATAGATCCACACACAGTAGTTCACATGAGCGGCTTTCTGACGGGGCATCTCTTTCAACTGTTTTATTACTGCTACGTCGGAAACGACTTGGAATTTCAGGTCTTTAATTAACTTCTTTAATTAGTGTGGGTGGCTTTGATGCTTTTCAGTAAAAGTGGAACAAAGCGCCCACCTTGTTGAACGTTTAGAAAAGTTAAGAGCTTTCAGACATTGCTACGTTGTTGCTTTTGCTGTGAAAAAAATTTGATAGCCAACCCCAAAAATAAATTAACGAAATCTCCTCTTGTTGGTACTGTAGAGCACTCGCCTTGCCGATTCAATTTATGAAAGCAACTGGCATTTAGAATACGACAAGGAATTCAACAGGATCCTCATCCTGATCATGCAAAGAGCACAGAGAAGGCAATGCCTGACCGCCGCAGGTATCACAGAAATGAATTTCGCCAGCTTCTTAAGGGTAAGACTTCACTAAAATTAAAAAAAATATATATTGATCTATAATTTCAGGTGCTGAGAATTTCTTTCTCGACGTACACCTTGCTGGACACAATGCTGCAAAAGTGAAGTTCTCAATCGTTTTATTATCAACACATAAAATGCACTAGAAATGACACAGTAAAGAAAATTAATGCACCATAGAATCTGTGATCTTATGAGCTGAAACAATAGTTGGATTATGCAACAAATTTTTATTTCAGTAGACCCACCCGTCCCCATTCAATTACTAATAATTATGGTACAAACGTGCGATGTATTTAATTCGAGGGGTTCGCTCCAGTGAGATTCTTGACCCGCATCCCATCATGGCAAACGATTTTTAACGACTTCTTTCTTCTGGTTCTTTGTAGGGATAGCCGATACAATCGAAAATGTCCCGCTCAGAATTGATCTCGACGGGCTCACCTGCCACTCCTGCATCAAATACAAACTCACCAGTGTCAAGAACTGAGTGACTGAAAAATGATTAATGGCCAAAAAAGCTTTGGAATTGGAAACTCAGTGTTGGCAAAATAGAAAGGAAGGACGGACGAACTTTTCACATCCCACTTTTTAAAAAGGGTGTGATAAGTTCGCCCGTTGTCATGGGAACAATGCAAACACAAGACTTCTTAAAACAGATGAGCGAGATGCAAAATTTGTTACAAATCGTGAGTGAGGAAGATGCGATTACTCGCCCAAAATGCACTCGAAAGTACAATTTATGAACGCAACCCAGAACCTCAGCGCCCACTACTTTTCTTATTTCTTAACATACTGTACAGTAATTACCGTACATGTACGGTATTTTCAACCAAAATACAGTATACGGTCCCGAGAAGCGCAATTGTAATTTATGGCGCCATCTAGCTTATACGTTTTACACGATTAACATATTTTCTTTGGTATTGTGCGTCATTTTAAGAATGGTATACGATACTTTCGTTTTACTAGATTGGCAACACTGTTTTAACGTGAATGTAAAGTTAGTTCATTCAACTGAGCGAGGTTGGTATCAAGAAGATCCCTAGATGGAACAGAATTTGTTTTCAACATCTACAGTTTGCGTTCCTAATTAATTTTTTTACATTTCTCATCCTTTGTGTCTTCGTGTCAATTTGATTCGTTATTTTTTACATACCACACATAATTTAATCTTTAAAAATAAAATAGAAATGATTTAAAGCACGAGGTGAAAGGTAAAAGTGTCCTATCTGCATATTTTTAGTCTGTATCCAATACAGTGTGAAATTAGCATCAGTGTCCTATCTGCGTATTTTTGGTCTGCGTGTCCGGAATAGAGATGTGTATACGGATCTAAATAACGCGAATTCTAATATGTGCCCCTCATTTTTGTTCATTTTCAACACATTTACTTAAAAAAACAACAATAATTTAACCCTGATTAAATTAAAAGCTTGGGCATTGTGTTTTAGGGAAAAATAAAACTGCTGGTTGGCAACATTGTGGCCAATACAAAAAGACACAATAATAAGACCAGGATTGCGGAAGGGGTTCTTTTTTTATTTTAAGTACATTGAAAAGATCTCTGTAGGTATAGTGCCCCCAAAAAAAACGTCTTTCGTCATTGACAAATCGACTCGAAAGTTTGTAAAAACCAAAGGTTTTTTTTTTTACATCCAAATCGTCGACCAGAACTCTTTTGTTTTGTTTGAATTTGTTAAACTATTGAGATCGTCTTCTGTTTCGTTATTTTTTCATCGCGCTAAATTTATTTTCCGACTCAAAAAGTAAAAAATGAGAGTAGTTTAATTATATCTAAGTCGTCGACCATTTTTTTTTGTTCCTTGCATTTGTTCGACCGTCTTTTGTTTATGTTTTTAACAAAAACCATCAACCCGCGTTTTCTTTTGCAATTTTATGCTTAGGCCAGTGTTGCCAATTCGAAGATGCTTAAGCAGAATATTTAATGTGTTGAAAACAATGACGTTCTCGACATTTCTAGTGAAATTTCTGCTTCTGGTGACTTTTTAGTGATCATTTAAGCTCAATGTTCAGACTTTTGTGAATGCTTGTTCCTCAATCCACCAAAACAATGGCGCGAAGGACACAAAATCGGGACCCAAAAGCCACAAAGGTTCTTCTGACATTCTGTGCTGCAGATGTTTTGCTTTTAGTTTTCGCGACTAGGTCAGTGTTGCCAACTCCCGATTCGTGGGAATTTTTATACCTTAAAATTGCTAAAAAGGAAATTTAAAAAAAGGAATTGAACAAAATACCTAAAGAAAATGCTTAAAATTGCAATTTGATGGAAAAAAATAAGCAAAAATCAGAATGTTTGTCCCAACGTGAGGGAAAAACGATTGTCAATATTTGGCAATACTGGGCCAGGTCATAGTCACCATAGTCATATACAGGGTTGCCAGATGCCGCCATTTATCGCAACTTGGGCAATCTGCGATTATTTTTTCGACTTTGCGATGGGCAACAACTTTGGGGGCTACCTCAGATCTTGAATTGTGATTATTGAGCCACAGACCTTTTCGCAAAACGATGAATAATTAATAAAATGAAACGACTTTCCATTAAGTTGCGTTTCTTTTGGTGCTTTTTTCAGCAGTAGGTTGACGTATTGGTTAAGTTGGCACTAAATCAAATGTCACTTGTCACCATCATTCTTATCTATGTCTTTGATTAATTAAGTAATTTTTCGTATATTACTTGAAATATTTATAGGTATTGCATTCCTACACAAAAGACCGTTGATTAAATTCGAGAGCGGGTTTGAGCGATTACCTAAAAATTTAACAAAAAATCACACTGAAGTAACACAGGTATCGAAAGCTTCTGCTTCTATAGTTTCAAAAGAAAAAAAAAACAAAAGAGGATTGATTTTGTTGAGCAGTTCAGAAAAGTTCAGAAAAAAATTCAATAAATTTTTAAAAAATCGAAGAACTAGGAGCAAAAGGAAAAACAGGAAAAACTGAATCGCATCAAAACTTGCCGACATGTAGACTTAAGCCACATTATTTTTATCTATTAGTGTACCTGTGCTTCCAAGAGGCCTCAGCGTGTACTCGTTCAATGTAAATCCAACCTCCAAGGCGTGAGCTCGCATTTCCTTGTTAAAAATATCCGACCCAGTAAAATAAAGCACACTGCAGTAATACTGATTGTGCGGCGTTAACAGTATGTCCAACCTACGAGTGGGAAGGCCATCCCGAAGCTTGCAAGCCCCCTAAATACACGGCGCAAGTCAAAAACGACCCCGGCCCACTTGTAACTGTACCTTACCATGAATTTACTTTCGCCCAGCGATATTGTGTCTGTAATCAAGCCACACTTCTCAAGGCAGGAGACGACCTTCTGCAAAAGCAGCGCTTTCGTTTTCTTCTCGCTTTTGCTCGTGTAACTCGGGTGCGTTATTAAGACGTCTATGTCACCACTTTCTGTCTTTCCCCTCCTACAAAAACTAGCGATAACACTGCCGCCTATTATCGTAATTATAAGCTACCGATAACTTCCGCATATCATGACCTTAAAGTCCTTATCCAAGAGCACGATTTCTTTCTTCAAGACGCCCTCGATCTCCTGTATTTCCGCCTTGGGGATTTTCTTTTCGAAATCCTCGAAATACCTGAAGCAAACTTATTTAAAAGCGTTGGCTTTTAATTGTTCGTAAACGACATACTTTAACCCGACGAGCTGGTGGTGGTTTAGCTTGTCTGTGTTTTGTTGTAAATCCTCAATCGTTTTTATCCCGAGCTCGACCAGGCTTTGGGCTTTGGCCGGGCCGATCCCCGTCACGCGAGTCAGCAAGTTTAGAGCGGACGCTTTCTCGTCGTGGTGAATCTGGAAAATGTAGAGGGCGTTTTGAAATCTGTTAGGCCCCCCCCAGTTAAAATCAATGTACGTTTTCTAATTTCCGCAGCTTTCCGGTGTTGAGGAACTCGTCGATTTTCTTCGCTATCTTCTCTCCGACGCCGTTCAGTTTCTTCGCTTCCTTGCCGGATGTGATGCGTTCAGGGTGCGCTGCCAATACGCTGGCGGCCTTGCGGTACGCGTTGTGCTTGTAGATGTTCCTGTTGACGTTCTTCTCGTAATCGGCCAGCTCTATGAAGAGATAAGAAGGATTTAATGCTTAGCTTGGCCTTGTTCTTGCTTCAGGCCCGCGGACTTACCTGTCAGAAACTCGCAGAAATCGTGATTTGGATTAGTGTCTTTCGAGGGCGCTTTTCTCTTGCTCATTTTGCCAAAATTTAAATTAATCGACGAGAAATTACAGCTACGAGAGGGTAAATCCAATAACCTCAAAAATTTTTTGTACATTGAGGTTAGGTATCCTTGAAGCGTCAGTGTCGCCATCTCGGAACCTTTCGCGCTAGATCTAATGCCAACCTCACAGTATGAAAACACTAAAGACAACGCTTTAAAACACGATTAGAATTTTTTAAATAAATAAATTGAAACTAAAAAAGAAAGATTACAAATAGCAATTCATAATACGTATTTTTTTTTAATGTCGAACATACAGGTTAGGAATACGCAGACAGGACACCGAGACTAATTTCTCACAGACTAAAAAGATGCAGATAGGACACTGATGTTAGGTACTTTCCAAAAAGCGAATGAAAGTAACGTATAATTCAATAGGGTAGCTGGGTGGGGGAGGGGGAGGTACCTCCTGTATCCGCATAATTCATACAAATGAATATGGTATTATTTTTTGTTTGCTACTTTACGTTTCATAAATAAAATGTTATATAGTCCAATGCCCCTTAGATTTTTTGTCCCCCGCCCCCAACCGAAACAAATGGGGAGTACAGGACGACCGATGTATTGACGCTCCATGCAAATTCAGCCTAATACACCTTTGCAATATTCATAATAACCTCCGCTCCTTCTCAGAAAAACTATAGATAACATACTCCCTAAATTTCCCCCTAACGAAGAAAAATCTCAACGTTTAGGGAGAAAATCCCAAGTTGGCAACACTGACTACTTTGGATCAGTCACTTCTCTGAGATTGTGACAGATTACTGTAACATGGCCCTCAATGGCTAGCTTCACGACTTTGCGGAACAAATACAGTGTGATCCCTAATGATTGAAGACACTTTGAAGTTGGTGCCACAGCGTTTAGTGTATTTCACGTTTTAAATGTGGCTACGATGTGCGAACATTGGTTTTTCGCAGGCGCATTTTCGATGTTTACTCATTTTTATTTTACTATTACAGCGCCAGGTGTTGCCAACTTAATAACAATTTAGTATGGCTGTAAATTCAAATCAGAAAGAACGCGACTACCCGAACAAAGAATTTTTTCTTCTTTAATTCAGTGTGATAAGTACCATGCCTTCAAATGAATTCCTTATCAGTGTTGCCAACTGAATTTTTCTCCCTAAATTTAGAGATTTTATTTGTTCCATTGGGGCATATTACCTTTATGGTTTTTCTAGAAAGAAAGTATCAAAATAAGCAGAAAAAGGAGCTTGACGATTCTTGACGATTTAGATTTAGTTATTTTGGGTTATTTTTCTGTAATTATTGTCTTCTTGTCACATATTCTATAATTTTCAAATAAAATTCGTCCAAAATGTATCTCTTTTAAATAACGTGCGTTCAAAAAAAAATCCGTTATCAAGGAGGTTTTGAACTTGCTTTTGTTTTATGACGTACGTCGTAGCTTAGTACGTGTGTTGCAACCATGAATAACTGCGAGCTGTCAACGGCGTCAACTGTCAAAAGTTTTGTTTGCATATATTCGTAATAAAATCAATGTTTTGTTTCATTAATTGCGTTTTATTATCCATTTTGTAAAAAATCGTAACTAAATGGATATAAAAGGTTAGGTTATGTTTATAAGAATCCTATAATTATGACGTGACTTTGCAAAATTTGTATTTGACATAAGCCTATTTGATTTTTTTAACGCACTTTACAATTAATTGTGCGTCGGAAGTTTTCAGGTTTATATTGGGGTTTTGAGAGAGGGTAGTGGGGGGGGGGGAGTTGGTGACTTTTAGGGATAACAGGTCCTTTGCTGTTGGGAACAATGTTTCCAATTAAAGCTGTGATTTGTTATACGGTTGGCGACACGCAATACAAGAGTGCGAAACCAACTGTCAGCATCCATTTTCTAACCTATCAGTTCGAAAATAACCTACAATAATAAAAATTTTGAAAATATAAAGTGTCACAATTTGAAATACGTTTAACTTAAATAATTAGGCAGCTGTCGGTTCTACAAACTTTTAGGAGAAAAAACAATGAAACCATAACCTATTTTAATTACGAATTTAACTGAATGCACGGTGTGATCATCAGCTTTACAAATGTGTTTGTTACTATCTGAACAGACTGTACATGTGATTTATAATCACTGAAGATGATTTGAATTTACCGCCATACTAAATTGTTATTAAGTTGGCATCACCTGGTGCTGTCATTTTTTTTTTTGATATAAAAATAGGAATTATGAAATAAAAGAGAAGTAAAAATCAAATATGCGCCTGCGAAAAACCAATGCACAATCAATATTCGTACTTCGTAGCCACATTTAAAACGTGAAATACACTAAACGGTATGGCACCAAATTCAAAGTGTCCTCAATCATTAAGGATCACACTGTATTTGTTCCGCATAGTTGTGAAGATAGCCATTAAGAGTCATATTACAGTAATCTGTTACCATCTTCAGAGAAATGACTGAACCAAACTAATCAATGTTGCCAACTTGGGATTTTCTCCCTAAACATAGAGATTTTTTCTTTGTTAGGGGAAAATTTAGGGAGTACGTTTATAGTTTTTCTGAGAAGGAGCGGAGGTTATTATGAATATTGCAAAAGTGCAGTGAAGTTAACTATTAAGAGAGATGGCATTGAAATTAAATCAAACTTTTAATTTCTTTATCTTAAATTATTATTGTCAAAATTGATTTCCTAAAATCACTTTCATAAACTAAAAATCCCCAATGGGTTACAGTTTTCTCTTTAATAACGAATGAAAACCAACACATATAAACATTTATTTATTTATTTATTGAATCGTTACAACTTCCTGGGTGGTAAAATTTGTCTATTTGTGCAACCTATAGAAAAACCACAAGCACACGCCCTCGCACGCAATCACTTGCACATTTTCACACACAGAATCCTACGAATTGATTATTATTAAAAAAATCTAGGCAATACTATTTAAGCCAGCAAACCTCAAACAGTAAAAACCATTTGTTTGAGGTCTGCAGCGTTTACGCTCAGTATAAACCTACACCTTATTTAATTACAATTTTATCTAGAGGCGAGGTTTATATTCCTTTGTTTGTTTTTTTTTGTGTATTGTATTAACCCTAAGTCTCATCGTCGTATACGAACAGATGAAACAAGACACTACAGCTAACAGTCCTCTATTATTTACAATTTATTTATTTATATATAAAAAAAAAACTTTCCTTTACACTCTAAGCCGCTAGGTTATAAAAGAAAAAAATGTAAGTTTTGAAAGCTTTTTGTAAAAAAAAAGTCATTATGTACATGCAAACAGTCTTAAGTCGAGAAAGGTCCAAAATTAAGTATAAATTGCATACTATTTATGAGTAATTAATTAAGAGACATCTGCGGATGCAAACACAAAATAAGCACGAAGATGAATGGACAGGTGAAACGACCTCATTTCCTCATGACACATAAATAGATGATTCCATCGAGAAACAGATCCAGTCGAAATAAATAAATCCACAGCACAGATTCAATGCGTAAGTCAAAATAAATAAACTACGTACTTAAAATCGCTAAAGCGCCAGCCAGGGATGGTGTTTGAGCGACTCTTTGGATCTATCTCCGTAGTCGTAGGTAATCTCCTCACCTGCCTCGATGCTGTCTTTCGCTATGAGGACAAGCCGTGGCTTCCCATCGACCAGCACCGTCCTGGTGAGTAAGTTTCCATTTCGAGAGTGATTGACGAGGCGACCCAAGCGTCCGGTTTCTGCAGTAGCATCGATGCTACAACACAAACAAAAAAAAAAACTTTCCCGTATAATTCCTATCACCCACTTACCAATACTGTTGATTTTTGTGCTTAAAATAATACATGTAGCAGCCGGTGCTTTGATCTTCCGAGTACTTCTGCTCCCTCGACTTTGCCTCGTTTAAATCGACGAGCTCACCACTATACTCGACGACATAATCTCCCTTGCTGAAGGACTTCACTGCGATCACACCCCTACCTTTGCCCTCGAAGCTCCGCACTTGTAAACCGTCCTCGATGGCATTGCGGACCGCCTCCTCAAGAGATCGCTGTTTTTCTTCCAACACGGTCTTCTTCGTCTTCCTCACGGATCTCCTGACCGGAAAGTACTCGGTCAACTTGTGGTTATTACCGGGGGCAGTCTTGATCAGGTTTGCTTGCTGATTATTCATCCTAAAGAACAGGATTTTGTAGTAAAGGGTCAATAAGAGCACGTTGTTTTGATCTCACCTACATCGTGTTGATTTCGGTGGGGCCATTTCGGCGTGTAACTCAATCCGGTGCGGCGTGGGAGGAGAAAACCCATCCTTTTTTAATTCTTGCAACTCCGCTGTCCTGTTGAGATCTGACAGAAAAACAAACGCACTCAATTAATTAATTAATTGATTGAAATGCGTCAGTGTCAAAATTAAATGCCAGTCAATTTTGTGTGCTCGTAAATTTCTTCGCGTGATTTAAATTTGAGTTCCGCAATGGTGCATGACGACACAGGACGCCACGTCGTCCTCTTGCAGAGGAATGAGTGAACAGGGCACTACTCTCACGCACAACAACGAACAAATTGTGAAATGTCTGGAAGAGCTCAAGAAGCAACGCGATGAAATCAACCTGTTGGTGCTCAAACAGAGAGACGAGAGGGAAATGCTGATGCTGGAAATGGAACGCATTAAATACAAAATAAATTTGGTAACTATAGGAAGCACGAAAGGCAAAATCGAAACGTTTCGGGTTACAGATTACGAAAAGCCTTGCGCAACGCTTAGCAGCGAGGGACAAGTACGATCAGACGATACGAGAAGCCGAAGCGTATTATCAGCATCTCGTGGATAAATCCTCGATACTTTTGGGGGCGGTCAAAAAAAAAGCCGGCGTTTTAGAGGAGTGCATCGACAAGAAATGCGGCAACGCTCAACCAATTATCAATCAATTGCCTTTCATTCCACCAAACAGGTAGTAAAATCACAATTCACAAAAGTAATTCATAAAATATAATTCCAGGGACGCAACTGTACCGTCTAAACCAAAGACTTCAACGACCAACCCCACTGAACAAGTGAAGTTACAAAAAGGATCGGTCAGTCACTATATACAGTTACGTCAACCAATAATGGTTTATGAATCGGGCGAAGGCGTGAAGGAAATCCAAGGTGCCACGAAAATCGAAGAATACAAAGAAGTGGAACGTTCCAAACAAATGGAACTTGCCAAACAACTTGAACATGTTAAGCAATTCGAAGTTGTCAAGCAAATCGAAAACCTTCTGCAAACGGAAAACATCAAGCCCTCCATCAGCCACGAGGAGAGCATCGGTACAGTGAGCACCATCAAAAGTGTCAACTACAAACTGCACTCGTCTAACACGGCGATTTACCCCGGCCTGATCTACCCCGAAATGTCTCCAAGCACGCTCAGTTATGACACTCAGTGACATCTTGTGCATACTTTCCAGTTATACTCGTCTTTTGACAATGAAATTTCTTTTCGTGACTCACCGAATTTATCCACGTCTTTACAGGTCAGGTCTTCGATATTCGCAAGCTCGTCTACTATACTCGGTACATTCGCCGAAGGCAAGCTCTCGACTACAATCGGATTCGAATAGTCAATAGCCTAAAATTATCAATTATGATTTTATTCGTTTACAAACGTCCCGAAAACCACCTGGAAGAACTGCGTAATGCTCTGCTTCTGCCCCTGGTTCACATTAATCCTCTGATCCTTCCGCTTGGGGTTGGGGGAGCAACATTCGTCGCTTCGAGCGTAAGCCACCACAGCTCTCACTCTTCGCCCTAAAACCAAACCCAACCAACTTAACCTCATTCTTTTACCGGAAAATCACATCGTTTAAGTTTTAACGCTAAACAGTTTTACCTTTAACCATTTTGTGGGGGTGAGTGTTGCATAAACTGCTTGCCCGGCTTGCGCTAGCCTCCGGGTGATTTATGGGTGGTGATTGGTGTGTGTGCGAGCGGGGCGGTTTTTTCTACATTTTTTCGCCCGTTTTTAGCCCGCTGGACAGTTTTTTGGGGCCGAAATTACGTTAACCAACGCGACTCGATTGCAAACGTCAAAGCTCGGCGACGGCGCACTCTGATTGGTCGATTCGGAACTTCGTCTTCCTCGAGAATCGAATGGTTTGGGCGGGAAATTCAAAATTGGCCGGACTCAGAATTGCCAACTCATTTCCCATTTCGTGGGAGAGGAAATTCGAAAAACATATACAGGGTCCCAGAAGTGCGTTCTCGGGCGATATCTCGATAAATAATGAAGAATCTTTTTTTTTATTTTAGAGGTTTACAACGTAAAATTATTTTCATCTATACAAAGTGAATCAAAACAGTGGTGCACAAGACTAATCTTTAAGTGAAATGAAGTGGCACAGCCTGTATGTGAAGTTAAATTTGAATTGCATAAAGAGTAATGTGTTTTTGAAAACAAAATTTCTCTTTTGTGTGAAGAAGCATCAGTTTTTCTTATCTCTGATTCTGACATTTATACTCACACACAGAGCGTTACGATTACATTTGCAAGCAATTGCTTAAATATATCGACATTTTCCAAAAGTGTAAAACACTTCATTTTACCTGCAATCCAAAGTTGACAATTTTTTAAATTTTAATTAATGGACTGTTATTTTATTTATTTATTTTGTTTATAATTAGATACAGCTTTGGAATGCGTGAGTGAATGCATCAATGAATTTACATTTCTCACTAAAATGAGAAATTCGTTGTTGTTTTTGTGATGATAGTTTTTATACGTCGGGAAAGTCCCTAATTTATTGGTCTTCACATCATCAAAGGTTGTGAAGTGCAAAGAATAAGATGATTGAAGAAAAACAAATGAAAATCGACGATTTCCAGCGAAAAGAAATTGAAACTGGTAGAAAGCAAAAGAAACCATAAACAAGTCTACGAAATACAATGTGTTCGATAAAAAAGAATAAAAGAGAAAGATATAAACTACAAATAAAAAAAAAATGAAATAATGAAAACACAAGAGATGAAGTAATTGAAAAACACGAGACGAACAAAAGAAAGCGCTAAAGTAATTTGATTAAAAAATAGAAGAAAAATTGAAATAAATAATATAAGGGCATAAATAAAGTATTTTATTTGTTTTTCTTGATTTTATTTCTGTTTGTTTCGGATCAAAAGACGAAGTAAAATTTAAGAAAAACGAATAAAAAATTCAATTAAAGGCGCAAATAATCAATAAAAGACGAGAGAACAAAACAAAAGAGAAATAAAACAAATTACAGCGAAATAACGAAGAATAAGAAGAATTGAAAACAAAAGAAGGTCGACGATATTCCTCCTCCTTTTGATTTTCACAAAACAAACTAACGAACGCAATCTTCAATAACGATCGATAGTTTAGATTTTGCATTAGAGATGGCGCAACTAAATAATCGACTATTTGTTCGTCTTTCACTGCTGATTAATTAATCGAAGTTAATCGACTTTGCATTGATAGACTCGACCTGCATAAAATCGTTTAGTTTATGCATCAATCTATGACAAATCAAATTTTGATTAAAATGTTTCCTTGCATCAATTTAGAAATCTTATTAAATAATTTCACAGCCGTCTAGATTAATAAAGGACTGGTCGGATTCTTAGTTCAGAACTACTTTTCTGTCTCGAAGAGGGAGCCACGCTACCTGTTACTATCTTCAGAGAAGTGATTTCTATTTGAGGTTCCTTGTCACCTTAGGCGGTCGTGAATTTATTCTAATTTGAAATCTAATCGGTGGCGCTTTAAATTTTATCTTCTTTTAATAATTGTGCATTTTACGGACGCTTCGTCGATGTGAAATAGTAAATCAATGCGCCGCCGTTTGGCTTTTAAATTTCGCAACTGACTTCCGGTAGATGTCGTCGCGGCACCGGATCGATTTCCTTCGACCAAATAATTATTAATAAACCGATCCTTCGTCTTGCCGTTCCATTGCGGGTCCAAATGAAATTCACGTGATAAAACCTCGTTGCGCAACATAACTTCACTGGCACTTACACTAGCGAAGCGAAAGGGCTCGAGGGGGAGAAAGGAAGAAGGCGGCGGCAGTGATTTCCGAATAGAATTTCTTTAGGTAAAGCGACCCGCAATTCCATTGCATGCGTCCCCCTACATCCACGCAATAAAATAATATCACATCGATTTTAAGTAGTCGTCGCACTTGGTCTATTGATTTTTTTTCCTTTCTTTCTTTCTTTTTTTTTATTTGCGCGCCCCCCATTCAATTACTATTATAGTGTGCATGTCACCAACGAAACGCGCTCACCACCCTGCGAAATGTGACGGATTTGTATGCTTTTAGCGGCCGCCGATTCATACGAATGAGCAGTACTGTAAAAGCATCATTTACAGAGAACGTAAAATTAAACATAAATTGGTATAGTAATTATTTTATTTTATTATATTATTGATATAAATGCATGTGGCTGCGGCTTGCATGCATGATTCTACTGCATTGCGCTTTTAGATGTGCCTTTTGAATATCTGCGAAGGCCCAATTTTTTTTAGTTGGTTCAGTTACCATGGCAACCCAATTTTCTTATCCAACTAAGAAATTGCGTCGGCGTTTTTATGTGTTTGCGATTTGCTCGATAAATGTGCGTTCTGTTGGGGGGTTGGGGGTGAAGTTCGCATACGTCAATGGTCGCAGTCGTCCGCGGCTAACTTCAGAGTTGACTGAAACGCGTGGGAGCGTTCGCCAGAAACCTCTGCCAGAAGCCTCTAGTGAACGCCCAATAGCGATCGCCGTATGTTTTGGCATTTAGTGTTATTCCGCCAAGCTAGAGAGGCAGGCGAAAAATTGAAAATCGTCGAATTCAACAACGCGAAAATTTGTGAAAACCGTGAAAAGCACCCGGTCTGCGCGTTTCTCAGAGCGGCTCCGGCGCACACCGTTTAAATTTCACGTAAGTCCCCGCTGATTTGATGCTATCACATGTATTAATCTGGGCGAGCGATCAATTCTTGATTGATAACCATCGCATGCCTGTTAGTGTGACAAATTTTCCGTCGTGTATTGATAAAACTAGAGCATGGTTGTGCCAGTTCTTGGCCCGGTGTTATGGCAGAGCTCATCGCTCGCGCCACCGTCCGTGTCAGAAACTGGAATGCGTACAGAAGGTCGGGGGGCCCCCCGGCCGGCGTGACAACATTTCACTCTTCCTTTTTTTTGTTTTCTATTCCAGGTCCTCAGCCAATAAGCAACCCAAAATGAGTGACCGCAAAGCAGTTATTAAAAATGCTGACATGAGCGAAGACATGCAACAGGATGCCGTCGACTGTGCAACACAAGCCATCGAAAAGTACAACATTGAAAAGGTAACCATTTTTCTTACCGCCAGCATCCTTGACATTCTTATACATAAGTGCCAACACTGACAAGCCTTGAGTCCTTGTAACGGACACACGTGTTTATCGTTTCGTGTCAATATGTCAAAACAACTTGAATGTGGAAGAGCAAGAGCAGGTGATCATCATGTTGCATACGAAGCCAATTTCAAAGTTGTCAGAAAGGTGGCATTGTAATTAAATTTTCAGTTTTTAGCACAAACAGTCCTTTACTTGACTGGTTGCGCTTTAAAGAGTAAGAAGAAATCTGTTTCACACGAATTCTTGTTACTGTGGCTCCCTCTGTGCATAAATCTGTTAAACTGAATTTTGAATTGTACTTTCACCGTTGCCATGGCTACTACATTAAATGTTGCATTTGATGTTTGACTTGAATTCAAATTTTGCTTATCATTTCTTGTCGATATGTCAAATCAAAATGAATGTGGAAGAGCAGGCGATCATCATGGCGCATACAAAGTCAAGTTGAAAGATAGCGTTGTATTCGCTTGTTTTTTTTTTTTGGAGAAATTAAGTTTTCAGTTTTTAGCACAAACAGTCTTTTACTTCTTGGCCGGTTACGCTTTAAAAAGACGGAAGAAATCTGTTCCGCAAAAATTCTTGTTAGTGTGGTGCTCTCTCTAGAATTTTGAATTGTACTTTCACCGTTGCCATAGTTACCACGTCAAATGTTGCGTTTGTTATTTGACTTGAATTCAAATTTTGTGCATTTTATGTCGAGTGTATTGCATTCTTGTCACCCTGAAATACGGCAGTTTAACAGATTTATGCGCAAGTGGTCACTTGCTTGAACAGTATTGCCAACTCACTGAAATATTGCAGTTTAACAGATTTATGCACTAGTTTGTAGTGGTCACTTGCTTGAACAGTGTTGCCAACCCACTGAAATATTACAGTTTAACAGATTTATGTGCTAGTTTGTACGTTTGTCACTTGCCTGAACAGTGTTGCCAATCCACTGAAATAAAAATTTCCTTCGCGTCAGCAAAATCTTTTTTTTTTTTTTTTTTAATAAAAACTTCCTCCCGTTTTCGAGTGCACATTAGCGCAGTTAATCGAAAACGCAGTTAGTTTTTTTTTTTTTAGAATGAATACATCATTGTACAGGGTGGCCCAAATTTGACACTTTTAATAGGAAACACCTCTTTTCAATTTTCTTTCTTTTTTTTTAAATTTTGAAGTGAACGACAGATGACATTGCAAACATTCAAATTTGCTTAAAAATTTTCAAATTTCTACAGTCTCTACTTGAGACACCCTTGACAGAGTTGCAGAAAATTAAACACGGTCTACTTATACCGAGTGATTTAAAATTTTTTTTATCAACTCTTGCCACGGAATTTACACGGCATGTCTTAGCTTTACTGTAAAACAGTGCGAAGGAGTGCAATGACGTACTTTTCATTTAAGCTAAGACATGCCGTCTAGATTTCATGGCAAGAGTTGATAAAAAAAATCACTCGGTATTTAGTTTGCTCAACATAGAGTTGGATTGATTTGATATTTTTTAAGTTGGCCTAAAGATGGCGCTGTAATTTCAAATGTTTATTTAAAAACAAAAAATCTAAAAAAGAAATAGAATTAAACTTAAAAACAATTAAACAATTTTGGTGGTGTCTGTAAATATATTTCTTCTAGTTTCAAATCTATCAAAAGATGGCATTTTAAGTACTTCAATTTAATTAGAGAATTAAAATATTCGGTTTTTTTTTTATAATACGAAACGTATATATATTTCTTTTCGTTTGGAGTTGAGCAACAGATGGCGCTGCAATCACTCATATTTGCTTAAAAAATTCAAATTCTCTAGTCTTTTCTAGACCTTTTTGACAGAGAATCTTTTCTTTTGGGGTTGAGCAATAGATGGCGCTGCAATCACTCATATTTGCTTAAAAGATTCAAATTTTCTAGTCTTTTCTAGACCTTTTTGACAGAGAATCTCAAAAGATGGCATTTTAAATGCTTCAATGTAATAAGAGATTTTTTAAAAATATTTTTAAATATACACGTATTTCTTTTCTTTTGGAGTTGAGCAACAGATGGCGCTGCAATCACTCATATTTACTTAAAAAATTCAAATTTTCTAGTCTTTTCTAGACCTTTTTGACAGAGAATCTTTTCTTTTGGAGTTGAGCAACAGATGGCGCTGCAATCACTCATATTTGCCTAAAAAATTCAAATTTTCTAGTCTTTTCTAGACCTTTTTGACAGAGAACCTCAAAAGATGGCATTTTAAATGCTTCAACGTAATTAGAGAATTTTTTTAAAAATATTTTTAAAAGTACACATGTTTCTTTTCGTTTGGAGTTGAGCAACAGATGGCGCTAGTCGTTTTCAGACCCAGCAAATGTTTCCAAAAAAATCTTTTGTATTTTTGACACAGACAATGTTTGCTTAAAACGTTTTCTTGAGATCTTGTTGACAGCGGGCCTCAAAATCTAGCAGAATATATAATATGTAATGAATTTGCTTAAAACGTTAAAACTGAGATCGGAGGAAGTTTTTATGTGGTGATGTGGCGCCATCTATTGAAATTTATTTCGTTCGACCTTCTAGCAAGTGAGGAGTTGCATTTGTTAAGCAAACGTACTTGACGTTGCATTGTCGTCGTTGACTATGGGGAAAAAATACGTTTTTTTCAGAGGGCACAGCTTCTGTCAATTTTTTTTTAATGGAATTTTGACAGTCCTGCACACACGTCAACCAATAGAAATGAAGTTGGCGACGATACCAAACAGTATACATTCTAGTTTCGTGTCAACCAAAAGATGACGCTGCTTTAATTCGTTTTTTTTTTATTGACATTTATGCTTTTCAGAATAAAATTGCCACACTTATGATTATGTTATTTAAATTCGTTGTATATTGAATGTTTTTGATCTTTTTTTTTTTATTATTAAAGAAGTGACTTGAGAATGAATCTCGTACTCAATGAAAATATTATTCTCGGCCAAAAGGTGGCACTGTATCTTCTCTAATTAAAAATCTTTTTCTAAACAAATATATGAAGGGAAATTGATAGTGAAAAGTATCTTGCCATAAATCCTGATGTGACAAAGAGAATTTCAATGTCAAACACATTGAAAACAGCTTCTTTTGTTTAAACATCAGCTCGCAGTCATAAAATTAATTGTTATCCAGAATTGCCAACTTGTAGATTTCTTTGTTCAAGAAGAAAACTGTTGATTAAATGATCATTTACAACTGAAAATAGATAGTCGTTCGTTATTGTAAAGATGTTCTTTTGTTTCAGGACATTGCAGCATACATAAAAAAAGAATTTGACAAGAAATACAACCCGACCTGGCACTGCATAGTAGGTCGCAACTTCGGGTCGTACGTGACCCACGAGACTCGCCACTTCATCTACTTCTACCTAGGCCAGGTGGCGATCCTGCTCTTCAAGAGCGGCTAAACCAATCCATTCCAGCAGCAGCAGCAGTATTCCAACTTTCAGCTAAAAAAAAATTTATATATATATAAATGATATATATACTTCCCGCTTTTTCTTTCGAGAATTCAAGGTCGAAGTGCTCGTCTTCGCTCGCCCTTTTCCCCCCCACCTGAGTAATTGGGGGCGCGTGAAAATGAGCCCAGGTCTCGACTACATTGCCTCAATAAATTATCCGTTAATTTAGTATTCGTGTCCCTTTTTTAAGAAGTAAATTTTAAGTTCTTAAATCTATCTATGATTGTGCTAGTCGGTTTTGGGGCAGTTTTTTTTTTTTCTTTAATTGTAATGTTTAGAGGTACTTAAGTCCGCTTAAAACTTTTCCACCACCGACTTACACACACTCACACTCTCACGTAAACGGCGTGTATTCCACATATTGTTAGTGTACAGTGCGGCCCATAAAAACTATTTGAAATGTGATAGCTTGTTTATTTATATACGATATTTTAATGACTTTAATGTTATGTTCACGAGATGTTTCTATGTGGCAAGCTGTATGCAAGTGAGCCGGAACAAAGCGGTGCACTTGTCTTTCTTATGGTACGCTTCGGATTCCTTCCTGCATGAAGTTGTGCTTTGTATCATTTCTGTGTGCTATAAAAAAGAAAAAAAATTCACCCTCCTCTCGATGAAACTGGGTTGTTTGAGACGACAGGAGCGTCCTCGGTGTATTTACGCATTTCCACTTGCTCAAAGCCTACTTTGAGTAGATGTTTTCTAGTTCTCACTTGTTATTGCCGCTCGCTCTTGGTTTGCACACAAAACAAACGAAGGCAGCAGACAATAAGGCCTCCCGCTTCAAAGTGTCGCCCTGCTTTTGTTATCGCAGATTTATCGCACAATGATTCTAAAAGCAGCGCGACACTTGGCAAAAGCAAAACTGTGTTTATTTTTTTGTTAGTTTTAATGGAAATAATGTTATATAATGTGCGTGATGTACAGGGTGATGCAAAATTCGACGAACGTCCAGTACTTCAAAAATTAGATTAGTCTATCAGTAGCTTTTGCTTCACCCTGCGTATCACCCGCGACAAAAAAGAAATCACACACACACGTACATAGTGATAAGTAACTTAATTCTTCTAAAATAGTTTCAGGATAGTTGATAAATAACATACAAGAATACTGCCACGTTCAGATACTCTTTTTGTTCTTCTCGCGAGCTTTTGTTTTTGGAAGAATTAAATGGGACTATCGCTTCTTCTTTCACACGATGTTTTTTTTTGTTTTGTTTCTTTGTTTCATATCATCGTCATCGTCAGATACGAGATGCAATCGGTTTCGTGTAGTGATTACGACGATAATTAGTTCCAGACTATTTCTTCTTACTTTCTCACTCAGGAGATCAGTGAAACCTTGAGTTTACTACATTCAGTTGGAATAGTACGTAATTGGTTGATTCTAATTTCCTATATTAATGTAATAAATATATGGTTAATCATTTTCAGTGTTTAATTTTGTTTTTATTCAATCTTTCCTCGCCCAATTTATTTTAAGAAAAAATGTTTTCAATAAAGGCAAAAAAACTACTTTCCAAGAAAGATTGTATCAATATTTAGGTCCAAGTTACGTCAAAAAGACTGAAATAGTTGACAGGACTTTATTAGTATCTTTTACATTTTGAGGTTGGAATTAATTAAGTTGTCAGCGGCGCTCCAATAATTCTTTCCAGACTGGCGTTGGAGTAGTTCTGAGCTACTCTGGAATAACTTAGAACTGCTCTGAGGCTAACCTGCTTCAGTGTTACCAATCCATTGACAACGATTTTCCCCATCTAAGGTTTAAAAATCCCCTAAAATTTGTTTTTATTTACAAATCTGAAGGTGTATATTTCTATTTCTTTTTTAAAACATTTTTGCTTTCGATTACTTTAATGTAACTAAAAAATTAGTTCCAAATATCCAGGCGTTTTCGTTTCACTTGCACTGATTGCACTCAAAGTATTTGCGTCTTATTTTAATTTTAATTTAACGTAATAATGCGAGATGTTAATGTTAGTGTTAAAGAAACCCTGAAAAATTCCCTAAAGAACGTTATCCCCTAAATTCACCCTTTGACACTTAAAGTCCTCTAAGTTGGCAACACTGACCTGGTTGTCTTGGTTGATGTTATTCAAGGTTTTACTACTAAAACCAGGGCTACCAACTGTTTCATTCATTTTGGCTGTCATAGTATAACCTGAAGTTAGAACTTGGGTAATACTGAAAATTTAGTGAATTTTGTTTTGTTTACTGAATTCACTTATTTGCTTAGTGATGTTTTTTATATTTGTTTATTTAAAATTATTTTAAACCAATCACGTGTTTTAAAGACAGCTTTACATTAAAGAAAGTAATGTCGGTTTATGGGAAGTCCCGAAGTGATTTGTATATTTCATAAGCTCATTTCTTATTCTTTTGTTATTGCGTATTTGTAAATAAAACTGACTTGGTCTTGTTTTCCATTGTAACTTTGCTTTCGATCTGTCAAAATAGTAAATTCTTGAAGCTGTCACATTCGTAACACGACATTTAGTACATATAACCTCCAAAACTGCAAGGGTGATACGCAGTATGTAAATACATATAAAATACATACAAAACGTCATTAAATGTCATTTTTTTGACCGCAAGTTAACGTAAATAAAGGTTATTACCATACATCGGCATTTGTTTAGGACATTTCAGCGCCAGATCTCACGCGCAGTGTTGCCAACGGTCGAAAAAAGTTTTAACTACAATAGATGTCGAAAACCATAAAAAAAATCACGAAATTCAAAACGAGTATGCTGCTACAAGCTTGTCAAATAACATAACAACATAAAATCAATAATATTACTACAGTTTGTTTGTTTTTTTCTACAAAGTGATCAAGAATCAGTGAGTTGGCAATGCTGAATTTATTTTTAAATGGTACCACTGGAATCACTTATAGTTGTTGACGGCTTGACAGTGACAGCCGTCACTTTACAAGCGTAATTTGACTAATATATATTTAAATATCCAGTTTAGGTTACATCAAATAAATCAACAAAATATTTATCCGGTTGAAGTGTTGCAAATAGCCGAATAAAAAATGTTCTCAACTGTATTGCCAACTCAAAAAGGTATTCTTGACCACCTTGTCACCTGTCAAAATTTCACAACATTATGTTCTAACAGAAACCCTGCTTCTATCACCAAATGTACAACACTAATCACTATCACTATTTGTAGAACAGAAAGCTTTGAATTTTCTAAAGAATAAAAACATTTGACAGGTATTACAAGAAAGACGGACAATATACGGAAGAACGCGCTCTGAAAAATTGAAAATCGACACGAACTCCAGAAGTAAAACCAACACAAAATTTCACAGCAAGAAAAAACTAAGAACTTAAGCTTTGCTTCAGTGTTCAGCAGAACTACGTTTAAAAAAAGCTTTTACAATAAATAAATTAAGATAAAAATAAATTTATAACGACTAAATTTAGTGTAAAAACCCCTAAGTTGGCAACACTGCTCATGGACATACATAGACATCGAAATTGATTGTCCTGATCCTACACTGTTTTCCACGAGCTTAATTTCGATATTTACATCCAATTATTAAAATGAAGTTAGCAACATAACGAGATCTAGGAAAGTTACTAGATAACCTAAGATTTTGTTGACAATTCATTGCCGTTCATTCACGAAAAATGGTTTATTGCATTGTCGTAGCAATCCGATTAAACGATAATTATGTTGTTTATTAATTAGGTTGGATTTGGATGTAACTTTCATGAATGTTCCATGCACGCCACAAGTCCGCACTGCTTTTCGTTCTAACCTCCATGTGATAGGAAAGTAGTGTAGAATCAGGACAGTCAATTTCGATCTCCCTGTATGTTGTAAAACATGTTTTTTTACAAACAAACGAATCTCTACTATTTTCTTTTCTTATTAAATAAGAAATAAACGGAAACAGATTTTGTTTACTTACGAAAAGCGTAATTTAACAAAATTTCTCTTCTGTAAAGATCGTTGTATAGACCCTTTTCGTTATTCAGAAATCGTGGAACGACATGCGCAGCGCGAATTAAGTCACGCCCACAATTGTTCAAATCTGGTGACTATCCGAATGTCAAATTGAAGTATAACATAACCAAAAATTATTATCACTTTATTTTGTTGTACGAAATGTCAAAATGTATTGTTACTTAAATCAGCTCGATAAAATGTAGCTTAAATCTTCTTGGGACTTGTGGATAACAAGAAACGGTAACTTTATTTTTGAAACTCTAAACAGCCAAGAGTGCCAACTTCTCATCAGCAAAATAACTACGACATAGGGTAAAAGAGAGCGTGTTTACGCATGAGCACCTCGACGTGTGCAATAACGAAAAGTGTTTATTGAAGACAATAAATTGATTTCTGTTCTGTTTTTATCAATATTGATTTTTTGAGGATTTTTAATAACGTCTTCATTTTTAAACTGCTTAAGAAAAATACCAGAAGAAGGCTTTCCGTCATAGTTTTTATAAAATATTGTTCAATGCACAAACTAATACTAACAGTTTTTTTTTTTTCGTAAAAGTCAATTATAATTTTCCCCATTTGTTACGACCTGTATGAATCGCACTGTATTTATTTTACTTTCATATATTTTATGTCGACTGCATACGTATCATGTTTAATATTATTTTTATTGAGATAGTTATGGAATATTTTGTTTTTTTTTTTGAGTAAGACATTTATTTATAAACGAGTTATTTTAAAAAGCGAAGGAAAAACTAGGATTTTTTATTTAAGGTTGGTATAGAAGGGAAATTCTCGCGAACCTGGTGGGAAATTCACTTTAAACGGGTTGGCTACACCGGAGTAAACTCCATTTTGGGTCTTGCCTTAATGACGCCATCTGTTCACATTCGCTCAAATTAAGCGTCGGAATTTTAAAATTGAATAATAAATAAATGTGAGCGTTTTGTATAATTTGCCGACGTTTAAATGATTACGATAACGCTGAGACTTGTACCGTCCATATTAGTTAATGCAACTAAGCATCCATATTCACTTTAATCTCAACCTTTTTGTGGGGAACAAACAAAGAAACCGAATAATCGCTGAAAAGCAGTAAAACGAAGTTTTAAAATTGAACAAAAATGTATCGTACCTGGCGGCGCCATCTATCGGCAATGCTCGAAGTTAATTTGATGTAATTGGTGCGCAACTTCATTGTAATTCAATTTTTTTTATTCACGTGTGCAGATCAAAGAAATAGAATGAATCAATAAAAATAATTAGTGCATTGAATGCATGACGATTAACATTTTCAATTTCAAACAGCGAACAAAATTGCACATCCTTTGCGTCGTCATCTGTCGACGATCGCCCGAAGTAAAATTTTTAAAACTAAATTTTAGTTTTTTTTTTTAATTCAAAATTCAGATATAAATGACGAGACGAGGACGAAATATCAGATATCACTGATGATAGCCGCATTCGACTCGCAGCCGAAATCAATTCGTTTCTATCAGTAGATCACTTGTAAGTGTTCTGGATTAGTTTCATTACGTTTCGCTTATGGTGAATCCTACACGAATCGAACGCGCAAGTTCTTTCTGAATCGATTTAGATCGATCCAAATTGGTGAATCGAATACAACTGCCAACGCACAGTGTTGCCAACACAGCAGACATGATCGCTTCAGTAGACTCCACAAGTGGTGTCGTCACAAGCGCCATTTTGTTGTGGAGCTACGTTCCAAACAATCATTCCGTCCAGGATTGTCAATGTGGGCGATTTATCGCCGTTTGGGCGTTTTTTAAGTAAAACTTGGCAACCGAAAATTTTCTTTTATCCATTTAAAATGCGTTAGTGGGCGATTCTTACTTTTGAATTTGGCGACTAAAAATTTTTATCTTCCATATAAAATATACGCATTGGGCGATTTTATTCTGAAATGTTGGCGACAATACGTTTGACAAAGTTGGCGACAATACGTTTGACAAAGTTGGCGACTCTGGTTTCGTCAAACTGCTACAACCTCCCACACATACTACGTTACACTTGAGGTGTCTGTGATTATATTTGGTACAACTTATGGTGTAGGTCTACGATGCTTTTTCTACATACCTACGTTTTATGGCGATGATACCAAGATTATGGTACTATTGGCAACCCTGGGAGGTGAATTACACAGATTCTATCGAATTTCGCTTCTCTTGTGTTATAGCATCGGCGGTAAGTAAAGGAACTAATTGATTAATTGCACTTTGTAAAAGAACACGCTTAAAGGAAGTGAAATAAATTCATATAAATATTAACAAATAGGTTTACGTAGAGTAGAGCTAATTTAAATATAAATATAATGAATTTTTGAGTATGTTTTAAAAGAGAACAAATATGAGGCCTCTCCACCATCTGTCGACGATTGCTCGAAGTTACTTACGAAATTTGAAATGAAAGCGGGAAACGTCCTGTTTTCAAACAGCCTTTTAATAAATTGGTTTGTATAGAGTTTATTAATGCAAATTCAAATGTAGGTCTATCATTCTTAATGCAATCATTTCATAAGTCATGTCGTCTTGGCCTCTTCCATCATTACTCGGTCATTTTAGTTGCTGCCCAAAATTGCAAGTTTCCTTTTTAAAACGGGTGAACGTAATAAAATGTAATATTCACGTTTATAGCATAGTTAACGTAACCACGTTCGAAGGTCCTTGCTAATTAAATGGCAACAGCACTCGTGTGTGCACAAAATAAAAGTTGCATTAACTCGTCAATTCGAAATGGTATTACTAAAAAGGAATACAAAACAAAAGAGTGTACTAGTAGATTTATTTATTTGAATTGACTTTACATTTAAGACAGTTACAAATGAAAACGAAAACAAATGATTTACAAGAATGAGAAAGTAATGAGACGAGAAAGTTCACAGCACGTGGTCACATGCAGGTACTAGTAGCAGCAGACTTCGGTAACAGTAGACGTTTTATGTATTTCTATCTTTTTATATATCACAGTTTTCCCTGTCGATGCGACCACGCGCACGCTATGTGAGAAACAAAAGCAAATCGGGCGACTTCAACCCGGCCATTAATAAATTGAATTAATCTTGCTTGCCCAACGTGACGTTCGACTCGTGCAGTGCAAGTCATGAGGCAACGCTATTTCGTTATTTCAAACGAAAATTACGAAGTCATGCAAGCCACATGAAAAGCACTTTTTTAATGCTTTTCAAGCACATCATTACATGCCACATTTTTGATAAGATAGTGGCGTAATTTCCGCCTGATTTTTAATTTTTTTTGGTCACACCACAAGCGCAAGGTCAATTTTGATCAGATCTAGAGGATAGAGATGAAACTCGCCCGAAATGCCGTGCCTTTTTTTAACTCGGCCTATGAACCGTAATTATTATATAGGATTAACAAACATCTAGTATATTTACAAGGATAAAGTTTATTGTTTTTATTATCCGGGGAAGTCCGATAACAATAAAGACTGATCTTGCGTACGGGCGAATCGTTCTTCGAATATCTTCTGGCGATGGGCCGGCTCCAAAATGGGACCCAGCACGCTTTCGAGCTCCTGCACTCGGTCTTTGAAACGTGCCCGATCCAAGGCGTATATTTCCCAGTAGCGTGACCTGGCTTCTCTGTACGCAAACGACCAACAGTGCATCGGATGTACCACGAAAAGGTCGTCGGCAAATCGAACCTGAACAAAACAAAATAGTTAAAACTTGCGCTATCTCAATTAATGTATTGATTACAGCAGATGGTGAAAATGAAATTTTGCGCGCGCGGTCGTAATCTAAAGATGATGAAATTTTGCTTTCTCCTTGCAATGGCTAGGCGCGAAACAAAGGAATCAGGCCGCGTGAAATTCCCAGTCATGTCGCAGTAAGCAGTGGACAAACAAAATTCCCCCCATTAATTAGATTTACTTAGAAGTTATGATTGGTTCTTATTTGAGTCACACCCCCAAGAACTCCTACAAGTGACTAATCGAAAAGCGTTGAGCAAAACAACCGGAAATTTATTTGCCTGGAAGGTTTCCTTCCACACGACGGAAATGAAGCAAAAACCAATCGCCGCCGCAAGCGTCAGATAAAAACAAAAGAAAAACAACTGTTAACTCGACGTTGCCAAATAAAAAAACAAAACAAAAGCAACCCTACTTTTCAAGTCAACATAAGTGACTGCAACGCTCATCTCAAAAATTAAAAAAAAAATTTATTCTCTAAATAAATTGGAACTTTTAGAATGCTATCTTTTGGTCGCTTTGAAAGTAGGAGGATACATTTACAGTCGCGAGCAAAGTTGTTTAAAATTCAATTATTTTAATAAAAAAAAAACAATATTGCAAGTGCAACGCCATCTTTTGGTCTATTTTAAACTATCTGGAAAACAGTTTTTCAAGACGTGTCACTAGAAAAGCGAGAAAGCGACTGCAACGTCATCTAGTGTTCATCTCAAAAATGAAAAACATGTCAAAACAAGTTAATTTAAATTTTTTTAATAAATTGGAGCTTTCAGAATGCCCTCTATTGGTCGATTTTAAACAAGACAGGATACATTTGCAGTTCAATGGCAAAGTAGTTTATAATTAAATTCTTTTAATTATAAAAAATTTCTCAGCAATTGCAAAGCCGTCTTTTGGCCAACTTTAAACTATTTAGAAAACAAAGTTTTCCAAGAGATGTCACCAAAAAAAGAGCGAGAAAGCGACTGCAACGTCATCTACAATTCATCGCAAAAACTGAAAAGAAAATACATTCTCAAAAAATTTTAAATTTTAATTTTCTGAATAAAATGAAGTTGTTAGAATGCCATCTTTTGGTCGATTTAAAACTAGAGAGAATGCATTTACGGTCAATGTCAAATGCAAGGTCATCTTTTGGCCAACTTTAAACCATTTAGAAAACAGTTCTTCACGAGAAAGCGACTGCAGCGCCATCTACTGTTCATTTCAAAAGCTAAACAAATGTACATTGTCAAAAAAAAAAAATCTTAATTTTTTTACTAAATTGGAGCTTTTAGAATGCCATCTATTTAAAACTAAAGAAAATACATTTGTATACAATGGCAAAGTTGTTTAAAATTTAATTCTTTTAATTACAAAAAAATTCTCAGCAAGGCCATCTTTTGGCCAACTTTAAACTATTTAAAAAATTAGTTTTTCAAGGGATGGCAATAAAAGTAAAAGGGAGAAATTCTTAATTCTTTCATTTTTTAAATATCTCAGCAATTGCAAGGCCATCTTTTGGCCAACTTTAAACTACTTAGAAAACAAAGTTTTACAAGAGATGTCACTAAAAGAAACGCGAGAAAGCGACTGCAACGTCATCTACAATTCATCGCAAAAACTAAAAAAAAGCTAATTTCAATTTTCTAAATAAATTGGAGCTTTTAGAATGCCATCTTTTGGTCAACTTAAAACTCGTTACCAGCAAAATTCTTTAAACTGTAATTATTTAATTTTTTTTTTAATTAGCAACTGCAGCGCCATCTTTTGGTCAACTTTAAGCTATTTAGAAAATATAATATTTGAAAAGAAACTGCAACGTCATCTATTGTTCTTCTCGAAAACAAAAAAAAATATATATACATTGTCAAAAAAATTTAATCCTCTAAATAAATCGGAGCTTTTAGAGAACGCCATCTGTTGGTCGATTTAAAACTACTCCTCGGCAAAATTTAAATTGCTTAAAATTAAATTATTTTAATAAAAAAAAAATAGTTATCAGCAACTGCAGCGCCATCTTTTGGCCAGCTTTTAAACTAGCAACAGTTTACACGAGATATCGCAAAAAAATTTCGAAAATTTAAATATTAACAAATACCTACAACGCCATATTTTAGGCGACTCTAAACTAGAAATCTTGTTTTTGACTTCTTGTCAACGTTGCGTGTCTGTGTGGGTATTATTTGCGTCATCTCCAGGAACGCTTGCAAGTGACTAATGGAAAGGTGCTTAAGGAAAGTTCCTTGTTGGAAGGTTTTCACGACGGAAACGAAACAACAAAAACCAATCGTCGCAAACGTCAGCTAAAAAAACAAAAAAAAAACAATAACTCGTATATTAAATATTGACTTGGCAACGTGACTGTTGCCTTGTCCACCGAACAACGAAAACAAAGGTCACTAGAACCTGCTCAGGGGGGAAAAACGTAACATCATTCGTAACGTGATTGATAGATAATACCACCCCCGCCCCACTATTTTTAATTCCGTCAATTGTTTTTCTTTTTTCGTTATTCGAAGTTATAATTTTAGAGTCAAAAAGAACAAAAACCACCGGAAATTTCCTTGCCACGACGTAAACCAAACAAAAACTAATCGCCGCAAACGTCCGATAACACCAAAAGAAAAAACAATTCCAACTCGTTCCTGTACTATTTCACTTGGCAACGTGACTTTTACCTTGTCCAACGGATCAACGAAAGCAAAGGTCGCTAGATCCTGCTCGGAAACAAAATTGTGACATCGCTCGTAATGTGACACGACAATGTAACGCTCGCTCAATTGTTTTTTTTTTCATTCAAGCGTGATTAGAAATTATAATTTTCCGCACGGCCGGCCTCCGTTTATTTAAACGAGCGACCTTCCTAGAGATAGTGCACGGCAAGGTCCCCCCTCGTTATCCAACGTCGTGAACACGCGGTCTCCGCGTGCTCGTTGAACCAGATTGGTTAATAAACATGCATAAATCGCTTACTGTTTACGTAAAAAGAGAGACATGCGATAATTCCAGGACATTTTTATGAGAGGCGAACGAACGAACGAATTTCGAACCTTCCTCCGTGATACCTAAAGTGACAAAGTTTGAAGATTGATAAAAACGCACTTGATAAGTAGTTGGACGCAAGAAATAATTGAATATTTAGAAATTTCAAACGGGTATTCCCCTATCATTTTTCGTGTTGCAGATGAAGATGAGACTTTAGGTACGTCCATCCTCCTATTTGATTTAATTATTTAATTAATTAAAATTTGAAGAAGAAATTGACTGAACCATAAAATTGAAAGATGAAGCAAAGAATTGGATCAAAACTGTTTAATCAGACAAATATATTTTGTTTTGAACTTGAAGGCGTATCATCGAGTTCTGAAAACTGATGATAACAGATATGTAAGGAAAAAAACAAGTGAATGCGTGGACACTGCAGAAAAAGGTGCGGCCTAAATTCTCGATGCTGTTTTGTTTATTCCTTTCTTCACTTTTACTCATGTTTACTCTGCATTTTCTAGGGGAATCCCTATACCTAGGTCCAGGGTTGCCATATCTTTCACAGGCAATTTAGCCAACCTGTTCACAAAATGTCGCCATATAAAAATAAATCTGAAACACTGTACATACTGGTTTGCAAAAAAAAAAAAGGTAAATTTCCTACGTATTTTAAGACGCACAAAAATTAGGGAAAAACACAAATAAAAAAAACAAAAACCAATCATGAAATGAAAGAATGAAAAGCAAAAGCCAAACAAAAAATGAAAATGAAGTAACTGAAAAGCAAAGCAAATTGAAAGGAAAAACAAAATTGAACCAAAAAAATCAAATAAAAACTCGAAACAAAAAGCAGATAAGAATGAAACGAGACAAGTAAAAAAAAAACATAGGGAAAAAATCTAAATGAAAAAAAATCAAATAAAAACTAAAGAGAAATGAAAAACTATAAGTAAAGGGAAATAGAAGAAACCAAAACAAAACATGAAATGAAAACAAAAAGCAAATATTCAATGAAAAGAGATACAAATGAAAAGGAAAGAGAAAATTAAAATGAAAGACTGAATAGAAAGGAAACATTTTGGAAAAAAAAAACAAAAGAAAAACAAAAACCTGACAAAAATGACATGAAGAAATGAAAAACAAAAGGCAAGCAAAATTTAAATTATTATTATTAAATGAAAAGAGATACAAGTAAAAAAAAAAAAAAAAAAACAAGGAGAAAATTAAAATGAAAGACCAAAGGCAAATGAAAAAATGAATGGAAAAAAACAAAATAAAAACAAAAAAGAAATTAAAAATACTACAATACGATCGTCATTTGTTTTTCTGTCTTTTTTCTATCGTAAATTTTGTGATCGTCTTTTGTTTTTGAAGTTATCGATAACAAAAACGCTTTTCTTTTATTTATTTATTTATTAATTAAGAATTTATTTATTTATTTATTAAAAATGATGGTATAAACATTATGATCGTCATTTGTTTTTCTGTCGTAAATTTTACGATCGTCATTTGTTTTTCTGTCTTTTTTCTGTCGTAAATTTTACGATCGTCTTTTGTTTTTGAAGTTATCGATAATAAAAACGCTTTTCTTTTATTTATTTATTTATTAAGATTTAATTTATTTATTAATTAAAAATGATGTTATAAACATTACGATCGTCATTTGTTTTTCTGTCTTTTTCCTTTCGTAAATTTGTTTTCGAAGTTATCGATAATAAAAACGCTTTTCTTTTTTTTTAAATTTGTTATCCACGTCATCTGCGTTCCTCGTTCGTTCACAAATGTTACGATCGTCATTTGTTTTTCTTATTTTCTTCAGATTTTTTTTCCATTTCGACAGGATTTCTCAATCGTCAAAAGAATTCTTAGTTTTCTTCGTTTTTAATTGTTTCAGAAATTAAATAATCAAAAAATATATTTTAATTTTTTTACATTTCTTTTGTAATGTTTATAACAAATAAACATTACGATCGTCATTTGTTTTTCTGTCTTTTTCCTTTGGTAAAATTTACGATCATCTTTTGTTTTTTCTTATTTTGTCTTTGAAGTTATCGATAATGAAAATGTTTTTCTCTTTTTTTTTTTTATTTGTTATCTACGTTCCTCGTTCGTTCACAAATATTACGATCGTCATTTGTTTTTCTTACTTTTTTCAGATTTTTTTTTCATTTCGACTGGATTTCTGAATCGTCAAGAGTTCTTAGTTTTCTTCGTTTTTTGCATTTCTTTCGTAATGTTTGTAACAAATAAACTTCACGATCGTCATTTATTTTTCTGTGTTTTTTCTTTCGTAAAATTTACGGTGTTTTTCTTTTGAACTTTTCGATAAACAAAAATATTTTTCTTTTGTTTTTATTTGTTATCTATGTTATCTGAGATTATATGATCAAAAGTTTTCTGCGTTCTTCGTTCTTTCGTGAATATTACGATCGTCATTTGTTTTTCTTGCATTTCTTCCATTTCCACGGGATTTCTCAACCGTCAAGAAAGTTCGTATTTTCTACATTTTTTTTAATTTTTCAGAAATTAGATAATCAACGTTTATTAATGATTTCTTTTAGTTTTAATTTTTCATTACGATCGTCATTTGTTTTTCTTATTTTCTTTGGGAATTTAATTTTTATTTATTGCACAGAAACAAAAATAAAACAAAGGAAAAATGAATGAGTGGAAAAGCAAAATGAAAAGCAATAAATCGAAAAAGAAACAAGGATTAGAATGGGAAAAAAAAAGGAAATAAACAATCAAAGGCAACTAACTGAAAAACTAAAAGAAAATGATGGAAAAAAGAAATAAAGAGCAAAAATTGAAACATGCAAAAAAATGAAAAGTTTCCAACCAATTTTTACATTTCGAAAACAAATATGTAGGTACACAATCTGGCAACCCTGCTTAGGTCTCTCGTAACAATTAATTTACGCCTACATTCATTCTCGTTCACGTTGTTAGCATTGACGTAATTGCCATGTCGGCACATGTAGAAAATTAATTAAATTTTGGATGAGAGGCGGCTTTGAATGGCAAAGCAAACAATTCCTTTTTATCTCGTACTACACCGCAAACAATTGAAACTTATCTTGTGTAATATTTCATTTGTTATCAGGCGCGCCACTCTTAATGCCCCATATCAGACAATAGTGCATTGTTTTTTAATACGAAACGTACCCTTTTACGAGTTGCTCGCGAGCCGAAGTCGACCACATCCTCAGTCTTAAACGCAAAGTTACTCTCACTATAGCTGGAATTGTCCAAGTCATCATCAGAGTCGCTCTCTGTATCCGTATCCATCTCCTCGTCCTCATCCTCGTCATTCTCGTCCTCATCTTCGTCCTCCTCGGATATATCGAATACATCTTCGGGGCTGCACTGAAACACCACGAAACTGTCTTCGCTGCCACAATCCGAGGGGACCCTCGAGCGACATCCACTTATCTTTGGCTTGTTGATGGAAATGACGACGGTTGATTTCGGTTTGCTTTCGGGAATGGCCGCAATCGATATGCTATACTCAATGCAAGGCACGTTTCCTCCATCCAAGCAGGGTAGCGGCGATGAACTCAGATCGATTGCGGGGGACGAGCATAAATCAGAATCGTATGAATCACTGAGCGGATCCAAACCGATCTCGTCCACTTCGTACTTGAGATGAAACGCGCTCTTCGCCTTGCCTTTGTTTCCCTTCCTGGGCGAAGACGTGCTTCGTTTCGGCTTTCGTTTCGTCATTTTCTTGCGCTTACTGTTTTCTTTCGCTTCGCTATTTCCTTCCACTTGGCACGTCTGTTTCTGTGCGGGTGTTTCTGATTGCTTTTGCACCTCGGGGCAGCAAGAATTTTGGGTGCCCGTCGCGAAGAAGGAGCACTTCTCCACGAGGGTACTAGCAGCTGTTGGTTGGTAGCTGTGCAGATTCGGATTTCGCTCGTTCACAAAGTTTGGATTGCCGAACCTCTTCTGCGTTGAAATCTTGTGCATGCAATCGAAGCTATTGCAGAGTCCCGATAGGAAATTGACGGGCCCTGGAAGCGTTTTGTTCAGTAGATGACCTGGCATGGTAGAGTACTGTCTGGTATGGACCCCGGCGTGGCCCCCGTTCGTCCTTGAAATGTTCCACATTTTGTGAGTCTATTTTTTTTTGAGTCCTTACGCACAAACACTAACCCAATTCAGGTTCGCGCACCAGTCTCTGTTATTACAACTGTGCAAACGATGGTGTCTCTTACGAAACGTCGAAGTCTTCGTGACGACGCCAACGAACTTTCCGTCTTGGATAAATTGCTGTTTGTTTTGGTAAACACATACAGGAATCGGTTTGTTGATTGCAAGAGGTACTCTCTGGTTAAGCTTCTCCATTATTACACTATGATTTCGTCGGTTCACTTCACGACTTTATTCACTCTCTGCCATTTTGCTAAAAATGACAGGCGGACGTGATCCGAGTCGGTTATACAGGGCGTGACGTCAAATGCGCACGCGCCATCCTTGAATACGTTGAATTGTGTCGTCATTTTGAATAATCTTGTATATTCGGGAAATTACGCATCGAATATGACGCATAAGGTCATCATTTTCATAAATAAAAGGAAACGTTTCACAGTAATTAGGAGTCAGCATATTCACAACCTGTTATTTTTATTTTGATGACGTCAGATGGCAACACGTTTGTTAAATAATTGCGATGTTAATAGACTTCGCACATTTCAGGGGTTGCCATGGATATATTGCAATCATTGCGTAGCCTTGGCAACGCACGAAATGTTCGATTGTTCGAAATCTGGTTATTAATTTAATTGCACTAATTTCATCTTTCGTGAATGAATTTCGAAAACTTGCGGTTTCAAAATGTAGGCAACCGTATTTCGAAATGCAAGTGGAGTTGCCTATATACTCGCGAGCAACAGTGTTGCCAACTAAAAACTTTTCCAAATCAATAGAGAAGTGATTTCTTTTTCTAAAAGAGGAACGTTTTGGAAACTTATTTATTGTTTGAAGACACTCGACGATGCCACCTGTTGAAACTTGCCCAGAGTCTAGTTTTCATTTGTTTCTATAAGGGTGATTCACAAGTTATTTACGGATTATATTGAAAAACCACCATCCATTGAGCATTTTTGAACGGTCACTAGCAAGATTGATTGTAGAGACGATATTCAACAGTGCCATCTGTTAAAACATACCGAAAACTTTTCTTCAGTTTGCTTTTGCGGTGGGGGGGGTTCACTGGGGGATTCACCCGCGATGCGACCAATAAGAGAGTGTTAGGGAAAAGCAGCCAAGTTTGCAGTGACGTCATGAACATAAATGCGTAGTACGTTTATTTTAGTTCTGAAGCGACTTAGGATGTGTACCGTAATTAGCAAATTGTAATCATGTTGTTTGTGGTTGTTGAAAGTAACACATTTCTGAAAAAGTTGATATTTACAAAACACGATTATTGAAATTTGATAGTTTCAGCAGCTACCACATCCATCACTATAAAAGCATGATTTTCTCTGGTTGATGTAATTATTGCTGTTTAGAGGTTAGGATATAAGATTGAATATATATTTCTTAAATGGAAATATACTTTTTATTATATACTGGCATTGTCCATAATTATCAAAGAAGGTTACATATCATATATTGCATTTCTTAATGCTTCCTGTTCTGCTTCACTAATGTCACATACAGGTTTTGTCCGTAAACGTTTTTGTAACGGTGTATTCTCTTTCACGGCTTTCGATATGGAATGCACTGTTCTTAGACTGAGATTCAGTCCATCAGCAACTCTCTATTAATAAGATTAGCACTAATTATATGTAATAAAATAACAACTATACACGAACCTCACAAACATTGCTTAGGTTCAATAAGGGTCCACCGTTAACTTTTTCTCTTTCAAAATATTTAATCAAAGAGGCAACTAACTCCTTGGATTGGCTATGCAGTGGTTGTGGCATTTTAGTCCTAATAAGCACTAACACGAAACAATAAGAAAGCGAATATAATTTAAGAAACTTGAACACTCAAATACCATAACCACAAATGTCAAAATCATGAAGTCGTACGAAAGGCAGATATGTAAACGTATAATCAGGGTTCCAACTCTCTAACATAATATACATCCATTTTTATTTATTTATTTAATTATTACTTAAATAAGAGTAAGTTACTGCAGTAAATGTGAATCCTACTCACAAACGCTATATAAATGCATTAAATTCTGTATGTTACATGCTGAAATAATTTACTGTATTTTGCTTCCATTGAATTGGTACGTAATACGTCATTAACTACGTAACTGCAAACTTAGCTGCGTTTCCGATATTTGCATTTTTTTTAATAATTAGTTTATCACGTGGAAGGCAAATACTTCTTTGTTTTGTTACTATTTGTTGTTAATTGTTTCTTTTTAAAATTTAGGAATTGTGTTCTAATAGCGATCGTCTTTTGTTTTTATTTTAGCATTATTGTTACGTATTTTTTTAAATTTTTTCTTTGCTTTGTCATCTTTCCTCCTGTTTTTTTTTTTATTTATTGATTAATTGAAGTGTGCTCTAAAATCAGTCGTCTTTTGTTTTTACTTTCAAATATTATTATTAAACTTTTTTAAACATTTTATTCATTTGTTTCTTTGCATTGTCGTCAATCCTCCCACAGTTTTTTTTTTTTAGTTGAATTGTTCTACAAAGTCGATTGTCTTAAATAATTTTATTTCGTATTTTTTTTTTTTACTTTCAAATATTATTATTAAACTTTTTTAAACATTTTATTCATTTGTTTCTTTGCTTTGTCGTCGTTCCTCCCACAGTTTTTTTTTTAGTTGAATTGTTCTACAAAGTCGATTGTCTTTTAAAATAATTTTATTTCATATTTTTAAAAAATTCTGTTATTTCATTTTCTTTCTTTTATTATCGTTCTTTTCTTTTATTTATTTTTAAATTTATTAATCTATTGTGTTGTAAAGTCGATTAACTTTTGTTTTTATTATTATTTTTTTAAATTTTATTATTTATAAATATTTACTTTTGTTTTTACTTATAAATATTACTGTTATATATAATTTGTTTTTAATTCTATTAATTTCTTTCTTTGCTTTGTCATCTTTCCTCCCAAACGGTTCTTCTTTTGGTAACTGGTGACTTAAATTTTAATCGTCTGGCAACGCCAGTTGGCAACACTGATCTAAATACAGTTGGCAATAATAAATCTCAATGATTAGGGTTATAGATTTGATAATTCTCTTAAATTTTAATGAATCCATCAACGTCCAAACGAAATAGCACGGAAATCTGCAGAATCTTCCAAATCGATTTATTTCTTGATTAAAACTGATAAGAGAATGTTGATTGAGGTTATGTCAAGCAGCAACATTCTAAAATGAACGATTACAAAATAACGGGGCGCATTGGCCAAGGTGCGCACGGATATGTAATGAAAGGCCGACACAAAACCACCGACAGGGAAGTCGCCTTGAAAAAAATCTTAATCAAAACGCTAGCCGAAGGCATCCCGATTAGTATCATGCGCGAAATCACAGCCCTGCGCGTCTTAAAGTCCGAATACGTCGTGCAATTACTCGACGTCATACCACACGGAATGGGCCTGGTGTTGGTGATGGAATTCCTACCGACGAGCCTCCTAAACGTGATGAAAGATCTGGCCGATCGCCTGATCCCATCGCAGATTAAATGCTACATGAAAATGCTGCTGACGGGAGTGAGTTTCATGCACGCGAACAGCATCATGCACCGCGATTTAAAACCAGCGAACCTCCTAATCGCAAGCAGCGGTGTCCTAAAAATAGCAGACTTGGGATTGGCCCGAATTTTCGTTTCCGGCGATAAAGACCGGCAGTACTCACATCAAGTGGCCACGCGATGGTATCGAGCACCGGAGTTACTGTACGGCTCCAAAAGCTACACCACAGCGGTCGATTTGTGGGCGGTAGGCTGCATCCTGGCGGAAATGATTTTACAGAAGCCCCTGTTCCCGGGTGAAAGCGACATCGAGCAGTTGGCGATCGTGCTGCACATGTTGGGGACACCAACCGAAGAGCTCTGGCCGGGATTAAGCGAACTCCCCGATTATAATAAAATCACTTTCGCTTACAGTTCGGGTGTGAACTGGTCGGAGATTTTACCGCAGGCCGACGTCGACACTCTCGATTTTGTACGGGGCTTCATCCAGTATGATCATGGCAAGAGGTTGACTGCGAGGCAGGCCTTGAACCATGCATATTTCCGTGTGAAACCGACCTTCTGCTCGTTGGATGATATGCCGAAGCCTGTGAATATTAAATCTGCTGGAAATGACAAAGAGAATTTCAGTGAAATATTAACCGAACTAGAAAAGTTGGTGAAAGACTTTTGATATTAATGTGAAGATTGAATTTATTTCAGCTAATATTTATTTTTTTTTGTATAAACTGCAATGTGCGATTAAAACCGCCTTTGAATTTCAAATTTGGCGGGGAAATGTCGTTTGCTTTGATCCGCTGCAGAGGTCGCTGGCTCTCGCTAAATATTTAACCCGAGTATTATCGAATTTAGTCAAAATTCAAAAGCAAAATTTACGAAATTTGATTAGGAGTAGTAAGTGGCTATTAATTAATTAAAATTACTGACAAATTAAATGCGCATTTAATTCAAAATTCAAGAATTACTCAGTCGGTATTACAGATGAAAATAGTTATTGAAGCAACGGGAGGGTTTTTACCCCTTTTCTTCCAGGAGTTTCCTATGATGAAAAGGATAAAAGGGAGTAATCTGCAATAAAATACTGAAATTAGGTAATAAGTGTGTAGGCGTCGAAGTTGGCCATGAAAATTTAATTGTGAACCATCATGACAGTTGTCAATTTGACATTTGAACTTCTCATTTCTAACCTTGCTTTCGAGGTTTCGAACTCAACAGACACAAGAATGTGTTCTATTGTAATAAACGAAAAAGACACTAAGAATGAGATCTATTATAACAAACGAAAAAAGAAAATAAGATTTACAACAAATAATCAAAATTGTGGTATGTTCACAGTAAGCACCTTGTCATGGCCAACTTCGACGCCAAATTTAAAAGAATACTTATGTGGTTCTGTGTCAATTGTATTCAATGTAGCACCACCTAGCGATAAAAATTCTAGTACTTTTTTTCTAGTCACTGAATTTTTGTGCACTTTATTCAGCGCCATCTGGTGATGGAAAGTCGTTCCTTATTATAATTTTTTATATTAATTTAATTTTTTTATTTTTCTTTTTAAATTTTATTTTCAAATGCATAAACAACAGACGGCCGATGCTCAAAACTATTCAAAATATCAATAACAACAAAAAACAATAAGTAAGCAAATAAAAATAAATGAAAAGAAATTTCAAGTCATTTTTGGCTGCAATAAAAATGGCGAATTTTCTAACCTAACTAAAAATATTACGACTTCAAAAATAAACCATAGAATTTTTTTTTGATCATCCGGTATTATTAAACGCACAATTTTTTGTTTAACTTCGCTAAGCAATTTTTTTTAAATTAAATTTATTGAAATAAATAAAAGCTTATTCAAAAATAACAAAAAAAGATATTTCGTAAGAAAGAAAATAAATAGTGAAATGGCAAACTTTCTTACTTAAATTTTTAAAAAAATTTTAACATATTTTGATCACCCGGTATTAAATGGACAATTTTTGTACACCCTTCAGCAAGTTCTTCTACTTCAAATTATTCCAAATAAATAAGCAAAAGAAAATCGATTCTAAACACGTAAGCAAGAAGATCAATTGTAAAAAACAAACAAAAAATCGATTCTAAAAACACAAATAAAAAAAACTAAAACAAAAGAAGAGCGAACCTAAAAACTAAAATAAAAGGAGATCAATTCTAAAAACAAACGAACAAAAGAAGATCGCAGTCTTAAGGCTTTCACGGCCGTCGTTGTAGAAAGTTTGTGAAATGAAGAGAACCTCTTTTCTGAAGAAGATCACAAGATGATCGAAACGTCAAGTTCTACAAACTTTCTATACGAGAATCGAAAAAAAAGATCGGTTCTAAAAACTAAAACAAAAGAAGATCGATTCTGAAAACTAAAACAAAAGAAAATCTATTCGAAAAACTAAAACAAAAGTTCGTTGAAAGCTAGTGGTATTGTCTTACTGTGGCAATTTTCTTCTTTTTTAATCACCCGGTATTATTTTTCCAACACTTCCGTAAGCATTCAATTCGAGTAAACGTCCCACATTTAAGTAGGATGTGAATAGATCGTCTATTGTCATGGAAATAACATAAACACAAGATTTTTTTAAACGGATGAGCGAGATACAAAATAGGTTAAAAGTCGTGAGTGAGAAAGATGTTGAATAAACGAACGTAGCCTTAGATGCAATGGTGGTCACATAACGTGTGATTCAATGAATTTCAGGTGACAGGCGATTGTGATAAAAAATTACATGTCTTTTGCTGTCAACTCTACATTTGAATTTCATTCATCAATTTTGCATTTACTCTCTCACTCTTATGTTGAGATTAATTCCTCTTTATCTACAGGGAATCTACTACGTAAAACGTCATTGAGTTCATGTAAAGAACACTTCCGTCAATTGTGCAAAATTAAGTGTGGGTCGCTTTTTAAAGCCGTTCTTTTTTAATTTTAAATAATTTAAATACTGGTGACATTTAATTATTATTAAATTCGAATTTTAAGCCGAGATGTTTAATGAGCTGTTTAAGAGCTGTTTAATGAGATCAGACTTAGAGGTCGCTTCAGTCAGCTGTCAAAATCAAAAATGAGTTAATCGTTCGTTTATTAATTAAAACGCATAAAACTAAGCCCCGCCGTTATATTCCGTTAAATCTCCTGCATTTAGTTGAAAAATTGAGTAAGTTGCATCGGCCTTTCGATGATCACCACACGACATAAACCCCATGTGATATATCCACTGTGTTAATCAATAATTTCAGCCGGGCGCTCCTGTTTTTGCATGGAAATTACCCCAATTACTCAAGTACACACCTTCGACGAGTAAATAATCGATAATTTTCGCATACTCCGTGCAACAAGTACTTTGACAATGGTCAGGGTGATTTCGGTGCATCACTTTGCGAGCCAACACATACAGACCATCGAGCAACCTACGGCAAGCGCAATTGCGCCCCCACATCGGCTCTTGCTCGCCCTATCAAGTCACTGCATTGAAGTGCGTGATTTAAACGACCATGCCGAAATCTTATTCTCATTCCCGACGGTTGATGAGGTCACTCAAATCGTGCATTGCATGAACGGTGAGTAGAGCGATTTTAACATCACGATTAATCACACAAGCCATTTCAGGTGATTACATTGCAACCGTCGAGACAAAATACAATCGACAAAACCGCGAGACAAATTTCGTACGAGTGTACGTCAACTGGGACAACGTGGCAACGATGCAGCAATCAAAAATGACGAGCAGCGGCATCAGCTTGGGCTCCTCGGAATGCGGGATGGTTCAACCGATGAGGGCGAGGATCGCCGGTCGAGTCACGCCCACGACCAACCAGTCGGAACTCAGCAGTCTAGAAATGATTGAAATCCCTGTTAAAAGAAATCCGCATAAAATACAGTGTTGCCAGGTTGGATTTTCAGTGCGCTCTCCTGGGAGGACCCCCACATTTATTTTTTTTTCCTAGGTTTCAGGCAACATAATAATTCAGTCGAATAAGACGATTTCCATCTATACTTTCGAAGTGAAAGTCCACGACATTTCCAAGCTGCGCTTCATGGACTTCGAAGAGATGGCACTGACCATTGAGCTGAGTTTTACGCCCACGGAAATTGCGCTATGCGAGAATTACGTCGCGTGCTCGAACCACGACACACTCCACCTATTTAAGGTTATTACAACTAGCGGCAAAGAGCCAACTTCAGGTGATAACGACTGCGAATACAATTTTACTTGTAAGTGTCGCATCACGTCGAGGTTTCGTTATTACTGTCTTGCGTCTTTTAGATCACGAGGACGCTCCCATTAATTACAAGAAGCTGTTGAGGAACGAAGCCTTGAATGTCGGAAAGGAAAAGGTCACAGTGCACCTCCCGACCATCGTCAGAGAGAATAGTATAATCCACAAATACTGTCCGTTTATGTTCTGTGAGAAAGAAATAAAAGCCCACGTCAAATACCCAGGGGGAGTAGAGGTAAACGAGGGCGGTGATTTTGTCGGGGGTAAGTCTATGTTGAGTTACATTTTTAGAGCAGGTCGTTGAGGTGCGAGCTTCAGGATTTGATACAATTGAAGCTGAAGCCGATCATAATTGAGAGTGCGCAGAAGCAAGTGACCGAGGAATTCAAGTGTTTGTTGCTGAAACCATGGTACATAGATCACAGTTTGAAGAAGAAGGCAGCTAACACCAATACTGACGGCAATAAGATTTTGAAAAGCAATTTTCGCCAGATGTTGCACAGTGTCTCTTGCATGGTTACAACGCAACAGGAAGGATATTTATATCAATTCTACGACGCTGGTAAATCTCTTATGTACAGGGTGACTGACAATTGTTTCGCAAAAAAAACGCGTAACAGATGAATTACAGGAAAAATGTTTAAAAAGTAGGTTAGGGATGAGTGCGTTAGAAGTCTTCGCTTTCTCTTTCGCAAGAACAATTGTCAGTTACCCTATATATACATTTCTTTAGAAAAGTTCTCGTGACTTCTCTTTGGCAGAACAATTGCCAGTTACCCTGTATATACAGTGTGTTAGAAAAGTCAAGACCAAATTCATTTTGATATGAGAATTTCATTGATGTTTTCATTTAATTCTTTGTTAAATTAATTTTCACCCTGCCCACAGATATGTCAAGGACAGTGGACAACTGCATATCCGTGTATCCCTTCACGGCCCCCGTTTACAAGATCATAATGGAGGACTACTTTCTGCATGCCCTCACAGAGACGGGCCTTGAATCTTATACGTTACGTGCAGGACACGAACTGTGCAGGAATTTGGAAGTCATTGATAGTTACAATGTCGTAAGTTACCACCACCCAAGGCAGATGCTTTAATCGATTTAGTTGATTGGCCACAGGCGTGTCCTCCTGTCAATGAATCCGTCTGCCTGGTGGGCTTACGCCCTTTCCTAGGCATAGAAGAGGTCCTCCTCGGTGACAGTTACTTGGTGCTTCTAGCAAATGCTGACAGTTCACCGACGCACTCAGTCAGTTCAAGTGGAAGGTAAAACAAACTTGTTTTTGGTACCCACGGGGTTATTTTTTTCTACCTACTGTTTTTACTGCTTCCAGTTCGACGGCTTCGTACTGGACTTTGTATAACTTGGAACTCCCGACCCCCAAAACAGTTTTCAACGACATCTCCATAGTGGCAAACGTGCACCGCTTCACGTCAACCCAAACCTACTGCCACTTAATGCACGAGGCCCACATGATCCTGCGCGTTTCACTCATCTTGAATAAGTGGTGCGTCGCTGAAGGGAATGTAACCTTAATAGCCCCCAAGAAAGTCAACAACGAAGACCTGATCGAGACCTATCGGGTTTCATGCGCTTTGCTTGGTGACCACTACATCATGTAGGTACAAAAAAGAAAAAAAATCCAAGTCGCTGTTGATGTATTCGTTATTGTAGGTGTGGAAATGAAGACGATTACTCACTGTGCGTTCCGTATTACAAAATGGCATTCATGTATCTGGCTGAGGTTTTGAAGCGTGTTAGGAAAGTGCAGGAGCAATCAAACAACCCCGTAGGTCACAAAGTAATTAACTAGTCCCTCCCTCATTGTATCACGTAAACGATTGCAGAGCACGAAGGGCGTTCTGTTCTACCTGAGAACTATATTATTGGACCATAAGTATGGGTCAAGCGCAGACAAGCATTTCAGCTCCGGTTCGCAGCAGAGCTTCACAGAAACCATAGTCGAGCTATTCCACTCGCATAGCTTCGAGGACCTGCCGAATCTCGTCTTGAAAAGCAACATACTGCGAGAGTACTCGACTGACAAACTGATCAACATTTTAAACAATGGGACTTGCAGGTTGTTGTGCAATTTGTTTTATATTATTTTGGTTCCTAGATATAAAAAAATTCATTTGAAATTCAAATATAAGAAAATTCTGTTTTGGTATGTGGCAAAGTTGGCACTTAAAACATTTCAAACAAATACCAATTTGGAGGTTATGTTTATAATTTAAGATGACAACAAATGTCAGTTTAAAGGTTATCTGTTGTCGCCAACTTAATAAAATAAAATTTCGGATGCTTTGATGAGTTGCTTTATGAAACCCAAATGAGTTTCATAATGTCATCGACATCATCTCTTACTCGATATAGTGTTCTAAACTAAATTTGTATTTAATTGGGGAGACGTCTCTTTATTACGTGTCTGTACCAAACTAAAAAAAATATTTTGCAGCTCGCCAGGCAAACAGAACGAGAAATTGCTGGCGTTGGTAATCCTGCATTTACAGCGATGCAACCAGAAGAGAGCGCAGGATTTGCTTGTCGATATTAACAAGGATGATTTGCTGGGGATCTTATTGCAGAATTGGGAGTTACTGTTTGAGACGACTGCGTGCTCGGGGAAGAACAAAAACTCGATTACGTTCTCCGAGTTGGCAATCCTGCTGACGTCGACGCATGCAAGCGTGCTATCAGAGGCACTCGTTACTCTAGTCATAGAACGAAAGCTAATAACCTTGAACAAACTATTAAAAGTAAGCAACTTTTTTTTTTCATTTATAACTAGTGATCGGAATCACATATTTTGACGTCATCAATAAGAGAATGAGAGTGATTTTTTTATGAGAAAAATTATAATTTAGGTTTTCTTGGAATATCTGCCCGCAAGTATAGGTTCAGACGCCACCACCGGAAGCCACGTCCTCCAAACAACCCTCGAGTTATACTTCAAGTCGTTTTTCGCAAAACACGAAAACAGGGAGCTCTCGAAGCTGTCTTTCGACCGGGCCACCCACGAGGCCCTCAAGCTCCTCGTTCGCTCCTACCTCTCCCAGTTGCAGATTCTCCAAATGAAGGAGAAATGTGGCACCATCGAAGACTGCAAGGCATCGTAAGTTACCGCCATTTGTTTTTGAAATTATACGGTGCGTTCAGAAATGACCGAAAGGAATTTGAATTTGGCACCATCAAAGTCGGCAAGGCTTTGTTTTTGAATTTATATCGCGCGTTCAGAAATAACTGAAAGGAATTTCAATTTTCCGTTGGATAGCTTCATTTTTGCAGTTGGTATTAAATGCTGTATTTTTTTCTATTAATTGCGTTGATGATTTTGAATAAGAATATTTCAGTGAAACTTGGCGAAAATATAGAAATCAACGTGGACGCAGTGTTGCCAATCTTGCGTATCCAGAAATCCTAATGCAAATTACCCAAAGGCCAAGGACAAGTGATAAAATACTAATATTACATATATTTTACTATTTATTCAAAACATTAACATGCAAAGAAATACGCAGTGTTGCCAACTTCCCCCCTGCCCTATATATTAGTTGAAGACCTCCTAAATTCGTACTAGATACATATGTTGAGTGTCGAGAAACAAAAGGAAAATACAACTCCAAATTATTAATAAAATCTCTCATTTACCCAAATTTAATTTGATTGATAAATACTCAAAATTTGGTTGGCAGCACTGCGTAGACAGGCCCAGCAAAAATACCAACGTCATAAAACGAAAATTACCAACAGGACTGCGCGCTAAATTCAAACGCCTTTCGATCGTTTACGAACGCTCTGTATTTTATTTTTGGTGGTGGTTTTTTCAAGGAACGGCCTGGATGAGTGCGTCGAGCAAAACGAGGACGACAAAAACCCGTACTTCGAAAACAACAACAAACGCAATCAAAAAGACTCGTACCTGTTTGCTGGGCACCGCTTCGAGTACCTCGACAGGATGCCGCCTTTCCAAATGGAGATCACCTCGAAGTTGTACGCGGCCTGCATGGAGGATTACGTGCCGAAAGAGACGTCCGGGGCGAACGCCGAAGCTGACTGTGTTCTGAGGAAGTTGCAGGCCTTGCTCTGTTGCCCGTTCGTTCCCAAGCAGGTCGTCGTCGAAGTCAACACCTTCTTGGCCTTGAACGAGAACTTGCGTGGTAGCCTCAGCCTGCAGTCGATTAACATGGGGGTTAACGAGGGTGTTGCGACGCTGATTGATAATTGTCCTCAGTGTCTGCTGCAATTCGGCAAGGTTGGTAGTGATGAACTCACTTTATGTCCCATAATCAAAAAATGGGTTTTTTTTTTCCCTCAGAATCGTTTCACAAAGAATGACGAGTGGAAATTTTTGATCGCCACAATACAGGGCAGGATTATAAGACTTTCGCAGGATGTGGCCTTGAAACATGTTTGTTTCTTCTACAAAAAAATCCTTAAAGGTATATAAAAATTATTGTCAGACTTCGGATGTTTCGGAGCGTTGTCATGTTACGTAACACGAGGACCAATGAAAAGTGCCCAAGCAGACATTGTGTAGTTGTCATGGCAACGCTCCGAAATGTCCCAAGTCTGATTATTGTACGGGATGGCACATGATGTATAAAAGAAAAATTATAATACAAGCGGTGAGCCTCATGCCTAAGGTTGCCAACTGTCCCGGATGAGCCTGGACCTCCCGCTTTTAGGCATCTGTCCCACTTAAGGTGTATGTGTGGGACGCTAATTGTCGCGTTTATTCGACAGTCAATTCAGAACAAACTAAGAGTGCTTTAAAAAAATTAAATAATTCATTGCCTCTTCTTCTTATTATTCGGAACGTATCGAATATTACACCGTGTGTAAGGAAAAACAAGTAACGATCGCAACGTTTACGGAAAAACATGAACAAGGAGAAAGAAATGGAAACAATCAAAACCAAAAAAGAATGAAAAACGATCATTTAATTTCAGATAACATAGATAACAAATAAAAACCAAAAAAAGGAAAAACTTTTTGACTCTTTAAACAATATAATCGGAAATGAAGAAAAAGCAAAAAACAAATGACGATCGTAAATTTTACGTAAGAAAAAAGACGAAAAAACAAATGACGATCGTAAATTTTACGTGAGGAAAAAAAAACAGAAAAAGAAATGACGGCAATAACGGAAAAGAAAATTTCAAAAAATATCAAGAATATTTAAAGACGAATTTCAAACTCGATGAAACAAACGAAAATCGACGGAAATATTTGAGCGCGAATTTCAAACCTAAAAAAAATTCATTTTAATTTATTACTGTTATCATTAAACGTCAAATCAGGATGACACGATTTTTAACGTCAAATACGATTATTTTTCTCTGCAAACGACAAACAAATGACGATCGTGCATTTTACGAAAGAGTAAAGATGCCGGGTGATTTTTTAAATTCTTTTATCAACTCTTGCCATGAAATCTGGACGGCATGTCTTAGCTTAAGTGAAAAGCACGTCATTGCACTCCTTGACTCTGTTTTACAGTAAAGCTAAGACAAGCCGTCCAAGTTCCACGGCAAGAGTTGAAATAAAAAGTCACTCGGTAGAAAAACAAACGACGATCGTAATGTTTACGTAAGAAAATGAAATCATTTCAAAAAATGTAAGACAAAAAAGGAAAAAAAAATGATTAATTTCAAAAAAGAACGACGACAACGAAAAAGAAAATTCCAAAAAAATTGAAATTTAGAAAAACTTACCCCTTTTTTGAATTTCTAAAATCCTAGAACACAAACAAGAAAACTTGGTTTTACTATTTTTAACGTCAAATACAAACAACAAACAAATGTCGATCGTACATTTTACGCTAGAATAAAGCTAGAAAAACAAATGAAGATCGTAATGTTTGCGAAAGAACATGAAATAATTTCAGGAAAAATAGGACAAAAAAGAAAAAAAGATTGATTGATTTCAAATAAAAACGGCAACAACAACAAAAGAAAAAATTCCAAAAACTGTCAAGAATATTTGAAGACGAGTTTCAAACTCGGAAACAGTCGATGGTGGCGAAAAAAAAAAACAAAAAACGACGGATATATTTCAAACAGTCTATACTCAAAATCATTTTAATTTATTATTATTAAACGTCCAATCGGGATGACACGATTTTTAACGTCAACTACGATTCTGTGTTGTTTTTTTCCGTAAAAATCAATAATAAAAAGGTGTCCCATATGTCACGAAGTTTATGAATCGCACTGTATATGGAAAACGAAGCATTTTAGGCCATATGTTTATAGAGACTTTTTTACTTACAATCAGCTCAGAAATCACCCCCTTCAATTTTTTTTACAACCATTCAGTTACACCCTGTATATTCTTTTTTATTTTCAAAACACAAAAATTTATTCTGGTTTTTTTTCGAGTTGAACTTTTCAACTAGATGTGGTTGAATCGTTTTGATTCACGCACAAATTGATATTAGTGTTATTTATTTATTTTTTTTTTTTTTTTCATAAAAGTTATAGCACGTCGCGAACTTTATGAATGACGCTGTATATCGAAAATACGTAGTTTGAAAATTGGTAAGTTGGCAACGCTGTCTAAAACGATGTTAAGTAGGTAGAATACATGTTCTTTTTATTTTAAAGTAAGTAAAAGTGAAGTAAAGCCGTTACCTAACGATATTGGTCGGTTTCCCGTAAATTAGCTTTTTACAGTTGGCAACCCTACACATGTCAAAACAATTACAGCGATCCAATATGAATGTAAACTTAAAATCACAGACTACTGCGATAATAAATAAGGGGAAGGAATGGATAATAATATTTGCAATTTTTTTTCTTAGATGTTTTGTCACATGTGGCAACTAACATGAACCTAGAGCAGTTGCTGGAGGTCTTCCCCCAAAAAATGAACGTGTCGGGCACGTTTGAAACCGAGCCCGTTGACGTGAAGAAATCCGAATTGAACGTCGGCTGTGATGAGAGCTTGTTTAAGCAATCAAGCGGCGAGTTCCTGGAAAACAACGACATCCTGAACGAGATCCAGAACTACGAGCCGTACGTCACGATGTGCAAAGAAACGATGCACGCGAATCAAATAAAAAAATTGATTACAGCCACGGGGCAACAACTGCTGTGCACCTTGAACCTGTAACTTCCGAAGCACATTTTTCTTTAGGATGTAATCTAAAGCACGTTTATATTTTTGATCTCTATACACCTTTTTTAAATGTGCAAAGTACGGTTGTGTCATTGGAAATTTACGCACAACATATCTCTGGAAAGTACAATTTTTTTTTGACACCCCGTAAAAATTTTTTTTTTTAAAAGACCAAATTTGTCTCGTCGGATTTGATTTTGAAAACTGAACGAATACACCAACTAAAAAGAGAAACCAGAAGAAAATCGATTAATCGTATAATAAAAAAGAGTTGTTTGTAATCTTCATAGTTTATGTAAAATCAATGTGATAGTTTAATTAGAATTTATACGTGATATAGACATTGTTACCCCTAACGTTTTTTCCCCCGCCCCTTAACTTTATATTTTATTTAATTTCGAGACTGATTAAGAATGAATTTTGAATCTCAATAAACTAATTAAGTTTTGCCGTTTGTTTTATTGCCGCTTAGAAAAAATAAATAAAGTCGAAAGATGTGCTTTCTTTTTAATCTGGCATTCGTTTGATATAAAAAACATATATTTGGCCTTTATATTCAAATCGTTTGAAATTAAACAAAGAAAAAAACTACACTTCCTATCCTAAGTACAGACGAAAAATACACAAAAAAATATATATAAATGTATATATAAAAAGCATAAAAATAGGAAATCTCTTTAAAAAATATTTCATCTCGTTAACAACGTAAAATCATATCCTTCAACGTAAAAAAGTACACGTCTTAAGTACACTTCAATTAACTGAACGGAAACGCTATGTACATAGAAATTTTGTGAACGCGGGGGGCGTCCAGCGTTGGATCGGGAAGCCGAAGGTCTTTTTCGCCAAGCTCCTGGTTTTCGCACTTGAGCAATAAAATCCGAGGGGGGGAGTAGGGCAAGGTCGATCACTGCTGTTGCTGGATCTTGGCCTGCATCGCGGCCAACATCTCCTGCATTCGCTTCAGTTCTGCTTCCTTTTCTTGGAGGATGCGGTCCTTTTCGTTCACATTTTTTTCCTCAATTAACCTGTTAATTAATTCACTTCATGATCACCATCATTAATATTCAAGAAAATCAATATTTTTTACATAAAACAACGAATGTAATTAATCTTTCTTTCTTTCTTTGTTTTAAGTCTTCCTACTTTATGGTGTTAGAATGTTTTCAAACTAAAATAACCATATTTTTGGCAAAAACAAAGTCTAAGTGAAACAACTAACTAAAAACAATTGAAACAAATGAGTAATATCGTTCACTTGTGAAACAATTGACATCATCAATAACAATTGAAACGAATGAGTGATATTGTTCACTTGTGAAACAATTGATTTTAAAAAACAATTGAAACAAATGAGTAATAACGTCAACTAAATTAAACCATTGACATCACCAATAACAATTGAAACGAATGAGTAATATCGTTCACTTGTGAAACAATTGACATCATCAATGACAATCGAAATAAATGAGTAATATCGTCAACTAAGGTTCAGTTTTTCAATCATAAATTAACTTTAACTTTTGGTTTATTCCCATAGATAAGTAATTATCAAAAAAAATGGCAATAAACTGAAAATTAAAGTTATCTTGTGATTGAAAATCTGGGCCTAATGGTCAGTTGTACCAACTTCTTAAGCATGACTTAAACTGAGCTTAAATTTAAGCAGTGTTTATAATGTGACATTTGATGCTAAACAACATTGTGTAAATCATATTCTAAGGCAGCTTTGTACAAAAGATTTAAACCAGGATTAAATTTAAGCCTAAGTTAGTTGTGACACACAAAATGCTGTACGTCATAACTATTGTCACATTCTAACTTAGGATTAAATTTAAATTTGGTTTAAATCTGCTAAACAACGCAGCCTAAGGCTGCTTTGTATAAGGTTTAAACCAGGATTAAATTTAAACCTAAATTAGAATGTGGTACACAAAATGTTGTCCGTCATAACGATTGTCACATTCTAATTTAGGATTACATTTAATCCTGGTTTAAATCCTTTATACAACGCAGCCTTAGTGACGCTTAAAGTTAAGAGGAGCTTAAGTAGTAGGTGCAACTGACTATAAGTGAAACAATTGACATTAGATAACAATTAAATCAAATTGACATTAAATAACAATTAAAACAAATGAGTAATAATGTCAACAATGCATGGACGTGGATAATAACTGATCGAAACGATCGACCAGTGTTGCCAATAGGCGCTCACAAAAAGTCTAAACGCTTAGCTTAAATAATCACTAAAAAGTTACTAGAAACAAATGCCAAAATCAAATTACTTTCACCTTATTAGACGTATTAAATATTTAAATATTCTACTTAAGCAAATTAGGATTGGTTGGCAACATTGGCCTCAGCATTAAAAAATGAATAAAATAAAAATTATTAGAGAAAACGGGGGTTGTCGGTTTTTGTTAAAAAAACATAAACAAAAGACGATCGGTTGTTTAACAAACGCAAGAAAAAAAAAATTGTTGACGATTTGACCCTTCCTTTCCATTTTTGCATAGAAAAAAATTGAAAACGGAACAAAAGACGTTCGAATTTCGACTTCATGATAAAACAACAAAGCAGAATCACTTGTGGAACTAATTGCAAATATTTATAAAAATAACTGCGTTTTCTACTTTGAAAGATAAAAATAAATAAATAAAACACGATGGTAAAAATAAAAAAAATAAAACACAACAGATGGCAAAAAAAAGAGATAACTTTCGAATGTTTCTTTTACTTTGTTCAAATGAAAGGCAATAATCGATCGTCATTCACTTTTTTCCATTTTCTTCCGAAAATAACCAAAAACGACGTGTTTTTTAAGTTTTCACGTATTGTCGGTAAAGAAGAACTCGACTTTTATGTTTGGGCAACATCGATATTTGTTTTATGACAGATGTCACCACTGAAGTAATTAAGTATTTTATAAGAACTGGTTTGGTTAAAATTATTGTAATGAAAGCCTAAACCGGTCGTGAATTGAAAGTTGTCTAAAATTTCACCAAAACTAGTCACATTGGCAACATGGTAATCGATTGCGTATGTTAATCGAGTTTGAAAATAATAGATGGGAACGTACGTGTTCCGTTTAGGTGGTGGCGCCCCCTTGGCCAGCCTTTCCGATCGATAATTCTCATAGTGGACTTGCTGCGTTATTTCCTGCAGATCTTGCATGTGAGTTATCAGCATGGTGCGCAGCTTTATAAAATCACAATGCTCCGGGTTTTCCACCTCGACGACGCCCCAAGGATACAAACGCCCCCTGACTTTCCTACCTCGAACTTCCATCAGCGTGTTTGCTCCGCACACAGCGAAAGGAACGGCCTGCTTTAATTGTCTAACCTAAAAGCAGAGCAAGAACCCTCAAATAAAAGGAGAAAAAAAATCCTAACCTAAAAAAAAGTATATTCAGAGCAAATAATAATTTTTAATTGTCGTAAAGCCCAGATATAAAGATCCATTCATACTAAAGCAAAGTAATCCTCATGTAACAAAGGGAAGAGAAAGTGAGGTTATGTCATACTTGCTCTTTGTATTCCTCGTCCTCGTCGGAATCGCACTCGGGAAGAGAATAAATTCGTATACCGTTCGCGGCGATTTCATCTAAAACCTGATTGTTATTAGGTAAGAAGGGACAAGCAAAAATAAGAGGGGCTTACAGTCTTCTTGAGTTTCTGCATTTCTTTGCGGGTCAGCACGTCGGCTTTCGCGATCACAGGAACGATGTTCACCTTGTTGTGCAATTGTTTCATGAATTCTATGTCCAAGGGCTTCAAGCTGTAAGGAAAAAATACTGAATCATTCGAAAGATTCGATTTATTTATATGTAGTTGTCAACTATTCTATTGAGTGACTCTTAAAAGTTATTTTACAATTTGTAAAGTCAAATTTTACAGAAATTTTAATTGGAGATAGAAAACGTCTGCAATAAGAAAATATTTACGAAATTTTGTAAAAAGAAATTGGAGTATTTGGAGTTCTTGGTTAAATTTAATATAAGATCGAAATCTTGTCATTGATTAGCCAAGAACTTCAAATCCTCCAATTTCTTTTCACAAAATTTCTTAAATATTTTCTTATTGCACATTTTTTTGTTCAAAATAAAAAAAATCCTAATGACCAATTACCATGTGGGTACAAATGATTGAAGCAAATCTAGTAGGTTGGGAACACTGAGGAATTTCCAGTTTTCCTGTTTTCTCTCAATTTGGTTAATTTTTTAAAAAATTTGTTGCTTCATGCATGTTTTAAGTCAAAAATTGGCTATAAGACGTCACTACCTAAGCTACTTGTTAATTTCTTAGGTTAGAGTTGACAATTGTTCAGAACTAATCAACAATGTAAATATTTGCAAAAATAATAAGTTTGTGATAATTACGTCCTTGATTTATTTCAATTTCGATTTGAATTTGACAATTCAACATAGACTTTGAATTTGAAAATCCAGTATACCAACATAAACTTCGAAAAGTGCTGCCAATCTAATAAAATAAATCTCAATCGTGTACACCCCCTCAGTATAAACGATAGTCTCCACATTTTTTCTTTGCATTTGTGGGAAGAAAGAACGTAAACACAACTCACCCGTGTCCAAAAGGTGAAATAAAATAAAAACAACAATGGATTCGATTATCCATAATATTTTTCCTATTCAATCCGGATTCATCCCGCAAGAACCGCTCGAACTGATCATCGATGTAACGTATAATCTCAGTAAAACAATCGGTGCTGTCGATAGCATCCCCGAACCCGGGGGTGTCCACCACAGTCAGTCTTAACTTGACACCTCGTTCTTCGATTTCGACAGTGGAAGGCTCCAATTTGACAGTCTGTTTGCTCTTCTCTGTGGAAAGCATTAATTATTTATGAATAGGGGCGTGCGGGGGGAGGGGGGGTTTATGTGATTTACTTACCCACAGCATCAGGGACTACACGTTCCGGATATAAATCAGTGAGAAACAATGCGTTTACCAGGGTCGACTTGCCAAGCCCGCTCTCTCCGACTACCATGAGAGTGAACTCGAAGCCCTTCTTCACCGACTTCCTGTGCACTTGGTTGGGCAGGTTTGCAAAACCCACGTATCCCGGTGTTTCCATGCTCGAAAACTAGGGTACATTTTAACCTTTTAACATGAAAGCGACTCATGCGTCATCCACAGGGAACACTTACGCTTTTTAAGGAATCGCTGGACATCCTGGTCGGCTTTCGGTCCAACCTAATCACAAGAAAGCGCCGTTTTGTTTTAATCACAACAGGAAATGTCAACAACCGGTTTGGTTCCTGATTATTTATCACTTCACGCCGCCATGTTGGATCTTGACCGCGGCGCGCGCTCTCATTGGCCGGTTCAAGGCGTGGCAATTAACTTCTTTTGTTTGCGTTGTTTATCGATGTCTGAATGTGACGCTGTCAGATGCCAGAGTAAATTGACCCCAATTATATACAAATAATAAATAAACAGATAATATTTATAATGATTGCCTTCAAATCGCAGGAGGAATTGCAAAATTCGTTACGAGTACATTCGAATTTCAAATGGAAACCGTTACAGTGTTGCCAAGCGCACGCCTCTCAACATAACAGAATGTGTTACCTCAATTAACTTCGGTGTTTTTTATTTGTCTGCGGTAATCATTATTTATAATAATAATGAACGCAAAATTAAATTAAATCACTTTCCTTTATTATTAAAACAACGTGCCGCAAATTTCAGAAACATTGCTGCCAAATTTCTCGATTAATCTCCCATTCATGGGATTTCTTTGTTTTTTCAATTTTCAAGGGTTAAAAATTATTAATTAATTAAAATCGTTTTATATAACGCTTTCTAAATAAAAGAATTAATGTTAGGTGGGGCTTCGCATTTCACATAATGTTTTCTAGATAAAAAAGTCTCAGGCATCCACCTGCGGTGGGATCACGACATGTACAGGGAGACCGAAATTGATTGTCCTGATCCTACACTACTTTCCGTGAGCTTGATATCAATAATTATATCTATTACATGAAGGTGCATGAAAGCTATATCCAAACCTAACCTAATTAATAAAGAACATAATTATTGTTGAATCTGTGACACTGAAATAAATCATTTTTCGTGAATCAACAGCAATGAACTGCCAACATAATCTTAGGATATCTAGTAACTGGCCTGGATCTCGTTATGGTGCTAACTTCATTTTAATCATTGCATGAAAATATCGATATCAAACTCGTGGAAAGCAGTGTAGGATCAAGACAATCAATTTCGATCTCCCTGTAGAATTCTATTTTAGTGACGTCACGTTGCCTAGCATTCGCCTTCATGTGATAGTTTGGGTTTGGGACCATGATTGATTAAGTTTACTGTTCCCTTTACTTCCGAAAACTCCGTAAAACTGATAGTAAAGTACTATTGATGTGATTTCTTCTTTTTTTTCGTGACGTCACAAAAATAGAATTCTATTCGACGTGATCCCCGTGCAGCATCATAGTCAGTGTTGCCAACCTAAGGAATAAATAATTTGCTTTTTCTCAACCAATTAATTCCGTCTTTAAAATGAAAATAATACCTGCAACCGACATTACGTGGCGCCATCTATGTAAATCTTGTCCGACTGTAACATTTTTGGCGCGAAATTTGAAATTAATGAATTAAGAAGAATAATAATGGTCGATATTCTTCTATTTTTTTGTTAATTTCATTCTTTTCTATTCATTAGAATCTTTTGTTTCTTCTCATCTAATCAGTTCCGTCATTAAAATGAAAATAAAACCAACAAGATACTATGTGGCGCCATCTTGTCAACCTTATAGGACTACAATATTTTTGGCGCGAAATTTGATACTAATTAAGAAGACGAATGATCGTTATTCTTTTATTTTTCGTTAATTTCATTAGTTTCTTATTCGTCAGGCTCTTTTCATCCAATTAATTCCGTCATTAAAACAAAAATAAAACAACCGAAATTATGTGGCGCCATTTATGTAAATCTTATCCGACTACAATATTTTTGGCGGGAAATTTGAAATTAGTTAGTTAAGAAGAAGGAGAATGTTCTATATTTTTTATTTTTCGTTAATTTCGTTCGTTTTCTATTCATCTAACTCTTTTGTTTGTTCTCGTCCAATTAATTCCGTCACTAAAACAAACCTAAGTTATTTTGCGCCGTCTATTTAAATCTTGTCCGACTAAAATCTTTTTGGCGCGAAATTTGAAATTAATTAATTAAGAAAAGGAAGAATGGTCGATATTCTTTTATTTTCGTTAATTTCGTTCGTTTTCTATTCATCTGAATCTTTTGTTGCTCATGATCAAATTAATTTCGTCATTAAAATGAAAATAATACCTGCAACCCACATTATGTGGCACCATCTATGTAAATCTTGTCAGACTACAATATTTTTGGCGCGAAATTTGAAATTAATTAATTAAGAAGGAGACGAATGTCGATATTCTTTCATTTTTCGTTAATTTCGTTCGTGATTAAAACGAAAACAAAACCGAACTCATGTGGCGCCATCTGTCTTGTCAATCTTGTCCGACTGTAACATTTTTTAGCGCGAAATTTGAAATTAGTTAATTAAGAAGAAGAAGAAGAATTGTCGATGCTCTTACGTCTCGTTAATTTCATTCGTTTTCTATTCATCTAACTCTTAATTCTTCTCATCCAATTAATTTCGTCATCAAAGCAAAAATAATACAAATGAAATTATGTGGCGCCATCTATGTATTGTTCAACTGCACTTTTTTTGGCGCGAAATTTAAAATTAATTTCATGTTTTCTTTTTGCACTTATATTTCAAGAAGAAGAAGAGCTGTCGATACGCTTTTATTTTTAGTTAATTTCATTCGTGGCGCCATCCATGTCAATTTGTGTCTTGTTCGATTACAATAAGAAGAAGAATGGTCGATATTCTTTAAATTTTATCATTCATTTCTTGAATTTTCTTGAATTATTATTATTTTTATTGTTTCGTTTGCTTTATTTTATTATCATCCTTTCAAATTGTATGATTCAGCGTGGCCCAGTAGGTGGCGCTTCAGAGCCGGAATGTGTTTGTGTATGCGCCATTCTTTCAAATTGTTTTCTTTTTAAATTAATTATTACGCTGTAAAACCGACAGTCTTTTGTTTTTTTTTTAAATTTAAGCTTGTATCTAGGAGCAAATTGAGGAATTTTTGACAACTGTTGCTTTCCGCGTATTGGTAACACTGGTCATAGTGACTTTTGTGTTTTTACGTGGATGCAAGTTCGTATATTTTTATTTAAGAATTTCATAGTTTATGGTGCATTTAATGAATTTTGTGTGATTTTACAACGGTAAGTTAATTTCTCATTAATAATTATTGTTGTCAGACGTAGATTGGTTGGTTACCTGTGGCTCTTAAAATATTTGGCGCGAAACTTTGCATTTTTGAACGAAGCTTCATTTGCTTTGGATTTATCCTCAAATTTGGGTGTTTTCATCAATTTTTGGCTCAAGTTTCATTAATTTATGCTTCATTTTCAATAATAAAGTTTTGTAAAAAACAATTTGTAGGTTAGGTGCAGTTTTACGTTTTTATGTTTAATATTTTGACTCGTATCGTAATTTGAGGTCTAGTAGATCGCCTTTTTCATTATAATTCACACATTTGGAACTTCATGAAGAGAAATCAACAATTATAATCCAATTTCAGTTACGTTGGTAGCACCATGCATCAAATATTGGCGGGAAAATTTGAATTTTTAAACTTATTGCATTAGTTTGCTGCAACGTTAATGTTTTTAGGAAGCTATTTGAGGAAATAAATATAAAAATTAAATTATCATTTCGTGGAATTCATAAAGCAATGCATATTATTTAGGATTGTTTTTAGAAAATATTAAAAAAGATTTTTATTTAAAAGCAGATTATAAACAATCTGTGGCTAACTTCACAAATGCGTGTTGCCAAATTTATAAATTAATCTCTCATTCTTGGGATTATTTTGTTTCATCAATTTTTTCTAGGGTGTTAAAATGAGTAATTAATTAAAATCTGTTGTTACGGGACTTTTGATTTCAAAAACAAAAACTCAAGTTCTCATAAATTTAATTAATTAATTAGAATATAACTTAACAGTCCCGTCGGCACCGGACGTGAAGACCCAAGGCTGAAAGGGGTGAAACCGCACGTCGAAAATACCAAAGTCATTAAACTGAGCATGGTCCTGAAACCGTTTGAGGGGCACAATGAGCGGGTTCTGCAATAAATCGCTGCAAAAATAAAAGCAAGACGTCATTAACACCCCAAATCAAGTCATCAAACAACAAGGATTGCTCAATCATCCCATGGACCGTACAAAATGAAATTAATAACATTATCAAAGTATTCTCATCTTGATTTAACCTCATGTAATAATAAGAGATGGAGATAATCTGAGAGTGTTCCATATCAGTCAGTCAAAAACGCTATAAGAAAGCCATCTCATAACATTATGGAATGGGGGAATGAGCAATCCTAGTGCCAAGCATCCTTGATTAAATAATGTTGCTTACTTATAAACCATTCCATGTGAAACTATAAGGCTCCTGTCATCCGAACCGGATGCAAACAGGGGATAGCGCTTATGAAAAGCAACCCCACGTACCGCAGTCCCATGTAATCTGAGTGTCTGATAGGGTTTCGTGCTTAAATCCAGGTCAAACCATAGTATCTTTCTATCATAAGTGGCCACCAGCAAATTATCACCACCCGAGTGGATATCCATGGCAGAAATCCACCTCGACCCCGAAAGCAACTTCTTCACCAACTCCTGCTTCACCAAATCATAAACCCGTACGTTCCTTTGGGTGGCCACGAACAACAAAGGCCGGACGGGGTGAAACAAAACGCGCTGCACCAGTCCCTTCGATTTTGAGAACGGCAGTTGAGATCTCCTCTTCGATAACTGGCTAATCAGAACTGACCGGTTCTGCCCATCCGGCATGACCGTTGCAAAATAATCACCCCTTCCGTGCCAGGTGACTTGCGCGACTTCCTTGAAGTGTTTCAGCACGATGCGAATACCCTCGGCGTACTCACTTTCAGATGGTTCTTCCCACTGGACGCAAGCCCGGACTCTTTCATTTAAGATCCCCTCGGCTTGGGGCACTTGTTTAAGCACGGCATCCGTTTTCGAGTTAACCACAAAGTCACCGACGTGCGGGTTTATTAGCAGAACGCGATTGCCTGAGGCGACGAGGATCAAAGAGATCGCGGTGTTGGGGCACCACTCGACGGATCTCACAACACCCTCTGTCTTAATCGTCTTGACGCACCGGCCTGTGTTGATTTCCCAAATCTTCACAGTGGTATCATCCGAGCCGGACGCTAAATACTGACCATGCTTGTCCGTGCTGATGGTGCGTACCATATCGCTGTGGCCTACGTACTGAATGCATAGGACAGTTGGGAATGGTTGTAAATCCTTGGGGCTCGGTAACTTTGGGACTAGATCTTCAGGCTCGATGGTCAGCTTCATTTTAATAGCCCTCGGACACAAATATAAGTCCAAGCACCGCAGGAATCTTTCTTTTATGTACCGGGAATACGCCGGGACTTTCCTCAGGGAATCATATTTTTGTGGGACGAAGTGTAGCTTGCGCTTCAAGGGGGCGTCCTTGAGTTTATCCCATTCCTTCATCTCCTTAGCATCGAAGAGGTACTCTGGGGGTGGATTATATGATTCGGCGTGGCCCGGCAGGTGGCGCTTCGGAGCTGGAATGTGTTTGTGTATGCGTCGCATCTCCTCTGGTTGATCGTCGGTCTGCCACAGCATGTAGAATTGCGGGTCTTTTTTCGCTCTGAGTTTCTCCTGCTCTGCCCTCGTCTTGATCCAACCCATCTTGAGGGCATGCACTAGTTTCGACACTTTTCTTGCCTCGCTTTTACTTGGCAGGAACGAGCGTTTGTGCTCGGGGAATTTCCTAAGAGGAGTTTTCATCACCTCGCTTGTAAACCATTCAATCCAAGGCTAGAGACAAAGCATTTAATCAATGAACGGGCTCTTAAGTATTAATACTCACAGCATATTCATCGAAACTATGGTCTGGAATCTTCTGGCCTTGAATTCTTCTTATTAGGGCAATGTCATCCTCGGATAAAACGACGTTCTGTCCCGTCTGCGGGTCTTTCACTGTCCTCCAGAAGTCGGGGTCCTCCATGCGTTTCAAGAAATCGTCGATTTGATCACCCATCTCAGGTTTTAAGATCTGCTTTCCATCCCAGTCATAACCTAAATGCTTGTATTCGTCGTACCAGTTCATCGGCACGTTTCCTATTGTATTACGTATGTCTTCCTCGTCGGAAGTGTCATGGTCTGCATACTCGTCTTCTTTGGGCACAATAACTCTATCCAAGTGTTTTTTCTTGCTTTGAAATTCTTCGTTTTTGTGTTCTGCCGACTCTTTAACTGGTGCATCCTCATCGTCTTCCACGGCAGAGTCTCCACTTTCATCTTCCTCACTACCTTCAACATCTGAGTCATTTTCTTCTTCTTCACTATCTTCATTACTTATTTCAAGATCAGAGTCATCTTCGTCTTCTTCGGTGCCTTCCGAATCGTCTTCATTTTCTTCGTTCTCTTCTTCACTGTCAGTTATTTCACGATCGGAATCACTGCTGTCTTCGTTTTCTTTTTCGTTGTTGATGACGTTGAAGAATCCTTCATCATCGTCATCCTACAAGCAATCATTAAAGTAGTATTGAGCAAATGTTGTCGGAGCTCACTCACGTTGATTTCATTTTCAGAATTATCTTCGGCTTGGCTTTTTTCATTTTCTGCAGGCACTGCTTTGCTTAATTTTCGCTTCGTACTTGGCCCTTTATGCTTCATTTCCGCAGTTTTTAATAATTATTTACATTATGTACGTTGGCACGTGCAACAAATTTTTGAGGTTATGCGCTCAGTGTTGCCAGACGTTAAAAAATGTAAGTCACCAGATTAACTGACAGGAATCACCAGTTACCAGTTTCATAATTTTTTTTTAAATTTGATTACTTTTCAATTTTTATTATTTTATTTTCTTTGTTCTGCCATCATTCTTATCAAATTATTTTTTTAATGAATCTATTAAATTACGTTGTAAAATCGATTGTCTTTTGTTTTTATTATTTTTTTTAATTTGATTAATTTTCGATTTTGATTATTTTATATTCTTTGTTTTGTGACCGTTCTCTTGAAATTGTTCTTTTTCCAATTTATTAATTTATTAAATTGAGTTGTCAAATCGATCGTCTTTTGTTTTTATTACTTTTTAAAATTTGATTATTTTTCAATTTTTGTAATTTTATTTTCTTTGTTTTGTCACCATTATCTTGAAATTGTTTTTTTTTTGTTAATTTATTAATCTATTAAATTCTGCTGTAAAATCGATCGTTTATTGTTTTTATTTATTTATTTTTAATTTGATTATTTTTTAATTTTTGTTATTTTATTTTCTTTTTTGTCACCATTCTTATCAAATTATTATTTTTTAATTAATCTCTTAAATTGTGTTGTAAAATAGGTCGTCTTTTGTTTTTATTATTTTGTAAAATTCGATTATGTTTCAATTTTTATTATTTTTTTCTTTGCTTTGTCATTATTCTTCTGAGTGTTTTTTTTTTATTTATTAAATTGTGTTGTAAAATCGATTGTCTTTTGTTTTTATTTTTTAATTCAATAATTTTCCAATTTTTATTATTTTGTTTTCTACTTTGTCCTGTCATCATTTTTTTAAAATTTTCTGTAACTTATTAACAGACTGTTAAAATTCAAAATAGGGGCTTATGATTGGCTGTTGCTACGGTGACAAAATTGGACAACCCTTGAAATTTAACGTCTTCGATGAAGAATCTCTTGTGTGGTTAAATCGATTGTCTTTTGTTTTTATTATTTTCTTTTAACATTATTCTTTTTGAATTTTTATTATTTTGCTTTCCTTGCTTTGTCAAATTGTTTTTTCAATTTATTTCTTTTTGTTAAATTGTGTTATAAAATCGATTGTGTTTTTTATTATTTTTATTTGATTATTCAATTTTCATGACTTTGTTTTCGTTCTTTTGAAGTTTAATTTTTAAAGTTTCAATAATAATGTCGAAAATTAAAATTAAAATCACTAGAGGAGCACAAGAATTTAAATTGGTGACTTTTTTATCAGGCAATCAGTTGACTATAGAACGACTTTTTTCATTTTATTGAAAGCGTCAGATATTTTACAAAGAGAAATTTATTGATTACAATCCAGTTTCAATAACGTTGGCGATACTGTGTATCAGATATTGGCGGGAAAATTTGAATTTGTTAATTTGCTGCAATATTTATTACTTTTAGGAAGTTGTCGGGGCGACTTAAGGAAAGAAATTTCTCATTCCATTTCTTATTCATTTTGTAGGTTTCGATTTCATTTATGCTTGCGTTTTTAGGGTTGTCAGAAGGGAAAAAAGTATGAAAAACACATGTAGTTTTATATATAATATTTGTATATTTACGACTGAATACTGTATACAATGTCTAAGTCACGAGACGTAAGCGTTCTATTTACTAGAAAAATATATTATAGAATGGCACTTTACACATAATTAATATACTTTACAATCGAGAAGGAAAAACGGTAATGAAATCCAATCCAAACAGATTCAGTCCAAGGACGTACATACTCGAGGTGAAACGTACGGAACATAAAAGGAACTCATCTAGTGCAGCTGCTTCCAGAAACGAATACAAGTCTATCGATTATGTTAAACACATACTGCTTATACGTGTGAATTAAGTCGAAAGAAAAAAAAATCTACCCGACGAATACATAGGTCGTATGTCTTACACAAAATTCTATAAACTAATACAAGAAAACACATCGTGAAGAAGTAATGGGCATAAATAATCGAATACAAATGAGATTATACTGGCTACAAACTAACAGTTTCACTTATAACTAGCTTCTTACCAAGTACTTTGCGCGGAAGCCTCCCGCCAGATTAATATATCTATTTAATACGATTGTTCATGTACAATAAGTCTGGCACCTACTGTGGTGTCTCTGTTTCTATTACGACCACTCTAAACTCGTTTCTACTTCAAAACACATGTAAGGATCACAATCAAAAAACCACCCCAAATTTCATTAATGTGATATTCAATTCGAGTGCCCCCATTGGGATGGTTTCTTGAGCGTTTAGAGTGGGATTTACTTACACTACTCGCTAATTATATGTACTATATGAGGTTCTGTGCGGTTTCTATATGATTTATGAAATTCAGATCGGTTGCAGTCGAACCGAGGCCCCGTACAGGGGGCTTTTGGTTAAAATACTTAAAATACTGGCAAACGCATAACTGACTCAAAGGATGGGATGCACATCGAAGTCTCTCTAAGCTGGATGTGTTGATTTGATTGAACTGACTGAACGCGAATGAATATGCCGGCGACTAGTTTTCTATTTTGTTTTCTCTTTTTTAATCCGTTCTCTCCCCCCACATATTACACAGACAGATGAATGACGACTCTCCCTCTTTCAATCTCTCTCTCTAATTTATACAGTACTAGTTTCAAAGAAGATTCGTGAAACAAACGAACCAACGAGTTCAAATGAAAAGGGAATTGATATGTCTGAACACTTGCGAAACGAAACGACGCTTAAATAAATCACAATAATTAATTTAGAGCTGCAAATCACTATAGTAACTGAGATACTTGTGTATAAAGAAAAAAATACAAAACTTATCTACAAAAAAAATAAAATAAATTAAGTATAAGAAGAAGAAAAAAAATAATGAGATACTCGGATTGGTAATACTTAAAAAAAATACTTGCTTTTCATGATCGTTAAAATCAAAATGCTTAAAAATAAAACAATTGAATTAAGGGTAGACTCTTTGAAATTATTTCAGCTTTGATACGCCCAGGGTGGGCAGTTTGTAGTGCACGATGTGGTAAGGAGGGCCGATGGGGCTGGTGTTTCCCGGGGCGTTGTACGAAGGGGTGACCGGCATCCCCACGGTTGGGCCAGAGCAGGCCCTACCACGTTTACGCCTCGGCAGGATGCCTTTCCTTGCCATGTAAAAGCGGATTGTCGATATGGGTATGTTGAACTGGTCACTGACGGTCTGAAACGTCTGGCCCCGGGTTATACATTCCGCAGCCCGTCTTAATTCTTCATCCGACCTTCTTATACGCCTATTTGTAGAACCTGAAAATCAAAAATAAGAGCTCATTAACAATCTCCTCTGCTTTTCAACTTTTACAAAAAAAAAAAAAAAATGGGGGTTACAATCAAAAGAAAAACAAAAGAAGCTTTCAATCTTTAAACTCCTGCTAAAATCTTAGAGTGATTTATTTCATTTTGTTGAAACAAATGTGTGTATCTACAAGTTTTATACTCTAAAGTCTTTGCACCTTTGAGCATTAATACTATAGAGCACATCCTTTTAATAAATTCATTGTCAATTATAGATTTGTTACTTTTCAACTACATCAAGACATCAAAGACATACCTAAAGCTAAGCTAACGCCATCTGTTATGAAGTTCACAATATTTACAGAGAAACAAATGATTTATGAACTTCATAACGGATGAGGTTAGCTTAATTTTAGGGATATTACATAGCGCCATCTGTTATGAAGTTCATAAGATTTACAGAGAAACAAATGACTTGTGAACTTCATAACAGATGGCGCTATATAATATTCCTAAAGATTTAGAGAGAAACAAAATACTTGTGAACATCATAGCGGATGGTGTTAGTTTAGCTTTAGGGATATTACATAGCGCCATCTGCTATGAAGTTCATAAGATTTAGAGAGAGACAAATGACTTGTAAACTTCATAACAGATGGCGCTTAGTTTTAGGCTAAAACCTCCAGACGGCTGAGAGCACGCACAGACGCTAAATATCTCCGCGGTAGTTATTTTAATGTCTAAAACAAAAGAAGATCGACAATTCTCCGGCGAAGCGGAGATAATAAATGCCTGCAGAAAGAAAAAACAAAAGAATATTGTACATGAAGTGTAGAACGTAATGTGAAAAACGAATTCGGAGTATAAGAAACCAAAGAGAACTCCGGCTATGATCGACGATGCGTGAAGAAAAAGATGAACAAAAAATTGATTGTTCGAAAATCAAGACCGCCAAGAAAACAAAAGAAGAAAAACAACTGAAACAAACAACGTGGAAATAGAGAAAGCGAAAGAAAAACAAAAGAAGATCGACGTTTCTGGAGCGGATTAAGTCACCAACAGAAAACAAAAAGAAAAACTGCACTGAAGTGTCAATTGTTACATGAAAAGTTAATGCGATGAAAAGAGACAAAAAATAATTAAATTAAAAGACATAAAAGTTTCGCAAATTTTTCATTTGTTATCCTTTGCTTACAAGGAGAAACAGAAACCAGTGAAATGCTAGGAAACAAGTGAAAGCTTGATTTATTTGATTTTCAAGGGCTTCGGACAAAAACAAAAAAAAATAACGAAATACAAAGAAACAAATGAAAGCTTCATTTTATTTTTAAAGGCTTCGCGCTGGACATCGCCGATTTTTCATTTGTTCTGAGCTTCATTTTTGCTGGATGGGAAACAAATGAAAGCTTGACTTATTTGGTTTTCAAAAGCTTCGCACCAATTCTTCATTTGTTTTTTTTTCCTGCTTACGAAAAGAAATGCTAAGAAACAAGTGAAAGCTTGACTTATTTCATTTTCAAGGGCTTCAAATAGAAACGAGAAAAAAAAACGAAATACAAAGAAACAAATGAAGACTTCCTTTTGTTTTCAGAGGCTTCGCGCAGGAAATCGTCGATTTCGCATTTGTTCTCAGCTTCACTTTTGCTGGATGGAAAACAAATGAAAGCTTGATTTACTTGATTTTCAAAAGCTTCGCACCAATTCTTCATTTATTTATTTATTTTTTTTGCTTACGAAAAGAAACAGAAAACAGTGAAATGCTAGGAAACAAGTGAAAGCTTAATTTATTTCAAAAGCTTCGCTCCAATTTTTATTTGTTTTATTTTTTGTTTACGAAAGGAAACAGAAAACAGTGAAATGCTAGGAAACAATTGAAAGCTTGATTTATTTGATTTTCGAGGACTTGAGACAGAAACAAGAAAAAAAAATTAAACACAAAGAAACAAATGAAAGCTTTTTCATTTGTTCTCTGCTTTATTTTTGCTTACAAGAAGAAGGAAGAAAAATGAAAAAAAAAAAAACAAATGAAAAGCTTCGCGGGCGAAACCTTCAATTTTGCATTTCTTCTTTTTTGTTTACAAGAAAAATTAAAAAAAAATGAAATGCAAAGAAACAAATGAAAGCTTGATTTGATTTTTGAAAGCTTCGCGCCGGAAATCGTCGATAATGCATTTGTTCTCACCTTCGTTTTTGCTTACAAGAAATGGAAACAAACGAAATACAAAGAAACAAATGAAAACTTGATTTGCTTTTTAAAAGCTTCACGTCGGAAATCTTCATTTGTTTTCTTTTTTTACTTTCTATTGCTCCTAGCCGATTAAGAATCGACGATCGTCTTTTCTTTTCATCCAATTCTGTATTTTGTCGTCGTTTGTTTCCGTTTTCTTTTGTTTCTTCGATGTGTAATTAATTAATTGGCGTCTCCATTTGTACGATAATTTTTTTTTATTTTTCAATTTTTTTGAAGCTCCGGTTTCTTTCATTTCGTCTCTGTCTTCTTCTTTTTTTAATTAATTTTTTAAATTTTTTGTTATCATATTTGGAAAATGTTCAAATTTTCACACTTCAATATTTTTCACACGTATCTACAAGTTAGATTTCATTTATTTATTTATTTTTTTGTTTTTAGAGTGAACACTGAAATTTGAAAAAACCGCCGACATTAGTCACTGCTGTCTGGAGGTTTTATCCCCTCGTGCCTTTTTCATCATATTGGCAATGGCAGTCAGGATTTTTATCACCACCTTTAATCAAGGGGGTTTAACTCAATCAAAATAAAAGAAGCCTTTCATCTTCAAACTCCTGCTAAAATATTATAATGATTGAACTGATTTTATTTAGAAAAATATAAAATGTGTGGATCTATAAGTTTCATACTCTAAGGTTGCTGCACCTCAGAGAATAAATACAATAGAACACACCTTTTAATGAACTCAGTTATGAATTTGTGACTTTTCAGCTAAATCAAGCTCCGATTGTTAATATAATATATTATATATTATAATATATATACATTATAATATATATATAATCATTTGTTTCTCTCTAAATTTTGTGAGTTTCATAACAGATGGCGCTAATTTAGCTTTAAATGACGTTTTTTACCTGGGCTTCCATCGTATTGGCAAGAAACATTGGCAATGGCAAAGTCAGGATTTTTATCACCACCCTCAATCAAGGAGTGATCCTCTTCTAAAAACTCCGAATCCATTAACTCGGATTCCCCTTCGAAAAACGGATCATCTTCAATCTCCTCTTTGACCTCTTGCTCTTCTACAACCCCCCCAAAATGAATCATGAATACTACGATAAGGTCAAAACAGAACTCTACCTTTTTCCTGTATTGGAATATCATTGGAATCGCACTCTGACGATGACGGGTTCAGACCGCTTTCCGATAGCGCTTGTTCAGTCTTTTCTTCTTTCTTAATGTTAGTCTTAACGTTGGGTTGTTGCTGTTGCGCGTCCGCGATTTTCTGCGTCGTACCCTGCGATTGTTTCTCATGATTGCCGTTTGATGATTGTGATTTTGGCTAACGCAACGAGAAACACCTTAGGATATTGGCAACTTCAAGCAATCACATGTGTATACTCACGGGAGCTCGTAAATTGGCGAAGTTCTGGTGGTTAAGTAACTGGTCGGAACCGCAGAGTCCTCGTATCTGCAACGCCTCGGCTGACTTCAGAAGTGATGGAAGGTCGTCCTGCGTCACGTTCACCTCACCTTTGTACATAAAGTCGACGAGTGATTGCATCTCTTGAAACCTAAAACAAATAACAACGAATAACAACGAATAACAAACAATAACAAACTCACCTCATGTCTTTCATAAATATGATTGGATGTTGGCAGGGGTTTTCTAGGAGGAGCTTTTCGAAATAGGTGGAGCATGCCGAGAGGACGACCTTGTGGCATTTGAGCATTTCGTTCTCACATGCCAAGGTGACATCAACGAAATGCTCCGAGGTGAGTAACTTGGGGAAGGCGTTCTGCAGGTTCGACTGGTAGCTGTTCCACCGGACGCAGAACTGCTGTGGAGGAGGAGTCACCATTCTCTTGCTTTCTGGGTGATTTTCGAACGCGAATTGTGCACGCTACTGCTTACGCATGTGTATTGTCGTGGGAGATAAAATCGAGTCGAAAATAGTTCTGTCTTCAATAGTGTATAAAAGTCTGCAAAAAAAAACAAACAAATCCTTATTCGGTTTTATTAAACAGTAATTTCAAATAGGCCGCCCAAAATGACGCTCAACAGATGGCACCACTCGTGAAATTACAATAGAAAAAGTATTTGAAATTGATTTATATCTGGGGCACAACATCGCCGTAAAATTTCAAAGATAGATCTTAAAGAAAGAAAAAAAGTAAATTTGTGTTGTTCAAACATCAAAACAATTTCAAAAAGACCGCCAGAATGATAAGTTTGAAGTACGCTCGGTAGATGGCGTCAGTCGTGAAATTCTGGCCTGGAGTTTTGTTGTAAATCGATTTTAAATCGAATTTAAGAAATCCGAAAACATGAGAAACACAAGAAAACTTGATGAGTCACTCGGAGTTCTTTCTTCTCCCTTTTCATCTTCAAAATGAAGAAAACAAAATGGGTAACCTAAATATTGTTCTAAAGTTTCTTAAAGGTGTTTATTTTAAGACAAAAATAGACCGATGACGTCAAAATTTTGTTGTTATTTTTTTTAGTAGAAAGTACTTTTTAAAGATAATTCAAAAAAAGAAACACTTTCAAACATCAAAACAACAAAAAGACCGCCAGGATGACAGATTTGAAGTCTGCTCGATAGATGGCGTCAGTCGTGAAATTTTACTTTTCAAAAAATATTTGGTCTGGTCTGAAGCTCATCGCCATCTAAATATATAAATATTGAAAAAAGAAAGTAAATTTGGATTGTTGCAAGAAATGTAAATTTTCTTCTTTTTTTTATCTTCAAAATGAAGGAAACAAAATGACTAACCTAAAAATTAAAAAAATGCAAAACACTGCTGATCTCATTCATAATGAATCCTGTTACTGTATATTCGCTACTAGCAATTGTTTTTGTTTTGCTGTTAAAAGAAGGATATAAGAACAAATTTTAAAAAATTATGACGTCAGAATTTTGTTATTCATTTTTTGTTTTAGCGGAAACAGCTTGATAAAGATGATTATCAAAAAGAGAAAGCGACTGATGAGGTCACAATTTTGTTTTTAATTTTTTTAAAGCAACAAACAAACAACAAGTAAACAATTTCAAAAAAACCGCCATAATGGTTTGAAGTGCGCTCGATAGATGGCGTCAGTCTTGAAATTCTACTTTAAAAAAAATATTTGAAAGTCATTCTGTGTAGTCTGGAGCTGATCGTCATGAAATTTCGAAATATATGAATAATGAAAAAAGAAAGTAAATTTAGATTGTTGCAAAAAATGTAAATTTCAAATATCAAATCAGAACCAGAATGACAGGTTTGAAGTACACTCCTTAGATGGCGCCAGTCGTGAAGTTAATTTTTTTCTTAACATTGTTTTTGTAAATATTAAAAAAGTAAGAAACTTAAAAAAACAAAATTATGATGTCATCAAATTGTAAATCAATGTTAACAGTGTATAGGTTATGTATTTAAGTGATGAACAAAAGTCTGACGTCATATATTTTTTTTAATTTGTTGAATCCTTCTATTGACAGCAAAACAAAAAACAATTGCTAGTAGAAAATATTCAGTAGCAGGATTCATTAGAGGTGTGAATGAGGTCAACAGGTACACATATAGTGATAACAAATGATGAAACTTGATGACATCATAATTTAGTTTTTAATTTTCTTACGTCTTTCAAATTTACAAAAACAACGTCGAAAAATTAACTTCACAACTGGCGCCATCTATTGAGTGTACTTCAAACCTGTCATTCTGGCTTTGTTTTAAAATTGTTTTGATATTTAAAATCCAACAATCCAAATTTACTTTCTTCTTTCATTATTTATATATTTTGAAATTTCATGGCGATGAGCTCCAGACCACACAGAAAGAATTTCAAATATTTTTAACCATAGAATTTCACGACTGGCACCATCTATCGAGCGTACTTGAAACCTGTCATTATGGTGGTCTTTTTAAAATTGTTTTGATATTTGAAAGTTTTTTTTTTTTAGTAATTTTCTTTAAGACGCTACTTTCTACTAAAAAAATTTACAACAAAATTCTGACATCATCGGTCTGTTTTTTTTTTTTCTTCAAGAACCTTTAAAACAATTAAAAACAATATCCTGATGTCATCAGTGGTTTTCTGTTTTTGATAATCATCTTTAAGAAGCTGTTCGTACCAAAACAAAAAAATTAAGAACAAAATTCTGACGTCATAATTTTTTTAAATTTGTTCTTGTATTCCTCCAAATATTTTTTGAAAAGTAGAATTTCACGACTGACGCCATCTATCGAGCGTACTTCAAACCTGTCATTATTATCTTTTTGAAATTGTTTTGATGTTTGGAAGTTTTTTTTTTAATAATCTTTGAGAAGCAAGCTACTTTCTACTAGAAAAAATTAACAACAAAATTCTGACGTCATCGATCTGTTTTTATTTTTTTAAATAATCACCTTTAAGAAGCTTTAAAGTATTTTTTTTTATTTTTAGGTTATCCATGTAGTTTCCTTTATTTTAAAGATGAAAAAAAAAGAAGGAATTCCAAGTGACGTCATCAAGTTTTCTTGTGTTACTCATGTTTTCGCCTTTCTTAAATTCTAAGCAAATCGATTTACAACAAAACTTCAGACAAAATAAATTTAAAATATATTTTGTAAGTAGAATTTGACGACTGACGCCATCTATCGAACGCAGTTTAAACCTGTCATTACGGCGGTCTTTTTGAAATTAACAACAAAATTCTGACGTCATTGGTCTGTTTTTTGTTTTTTAAGATAATCATCTTCAAGAACCTTTAAAACAATTAAAAACAAAATTCTGACGTCATCAGTGGCTTTCTGTTTTTGATAATCATCTTTAAGAAGCTATTTTCTACTAAAACAAAAAAAAATGAAGCACAAAATTCTTGTATCCTCCTGTTAACAGCGAAACAAAAACAATTGCCAGTAGTAACAGGAATCATCATGAATGAAATCAACAGTGTTTCGGTTTTTTTTTAAATTTTTAGGTTAGCCATTTCGTTTCCCTCATTTTAAATATGAAAAAAAAGAAGGAACTCCGAGTGACGTCATCAAGTTTTCTTGTGTTTTCTTAAATTCTAAGCAAATCAATTTAACAACAAAACATTTGAAGGCAGACAACAAATAGTTGTATTCTTTTTTTATTAATAAATATTTGACCTTATGACGTCTTTTCTCCCAATTCCTAGCAATTCGATTTACAAAACTAAAAACATGGAAGTAACAAGTAAATACCATTAATAAGTAGTGCTTTGTTTTTGTTCAATTTTGACAGTGATGGAAAAAATGTCATTCGGTTTTTTGTTCATTGTTTAAGTGATTTGAAGCTGATAGTAAAATTCGTTGTGCATTTCTTTCTTGAATTTTTAGCGGTTTCACTTAAAAAAAAAACAATTGCTACTAGCAGTTCTCAACCATTAAAAAACGTAGTGATAGCAAACGACGATTCATAAACAAGTGCGTATCAGATTACGTTGTGGTATGACGAAAAAGAAAACAAAACAAATTGTAACATAAGCGTAACAACAATCGATGTTTTTTTTTTGTTATTGTTGGTTGCAATATTCGATGGGAAAACCGTGTACGTATTCCCGTCCTTGTCTGTCGGACGGTGAGGGAAAGGACGTGGGCCCGGCTTTCCGCTGAATCACACTATAGATACCGGTAAAAATCAAAAAGGTAACTCAAAACATAACCTAACCAAACTTAACCTAGGCGAGGGCACGTTTTCGCGAGGATTTCGGGGCGCGGGACGAGCGCAAAAAAACGACGCCGACGGCAGCGTAATCAGGAGGTGATTTGGTGCGACGAAAATTATCAAAAATAACACGCCGTCGGCGAAAGCACGTTAAAAGCGTGTTTTTTTGCGCTGGCGAGGCGACAGCATTTCCGAAAATGCGAATAAAAAGGACGCCTCGCCATATTGCTTAACCCCTAAAATATTGTGGTGTGAAAAAATGTTCAATAAATGCAACATTTATTTATGTTTATGAGTGTTATTAATAATAAACAATGATGGGAAAGTGTTACGGTACCTTGTCGTGTAGCTTGGCGCACGCTAAAACGGCGAACACCACTTAAAATTAAGGAAAAAATCAATACTAAACTTTTTAATGCAAAATGTTGGTTAAATAATTATATTGCCTCGCAGCACTTATCTAAGACGTAAGTCTTCGCCAAAGTCGGCGCTAAGAACGTACGCCAGACGCATGTAAGAATCGCGACGTGCGTCTGCGCTAGCACCGGCGCGTCACAATAATACCCGATTCGAGGCAGGGGGTGTATTTTGTACGTCCGAGGATAAACAAAACGCGGTCTTATCGCATTTCCGCGGCGATCATGACAGAAACTCACCTTGCCTCCGCGTCCGGTACGCACCACGCACGCACACACTCAACAAACGTTCGCTTTAATTCAACAAAAAAACGTGCAACACCGTCTAAATATAATATTTATATATAGCGAGCGCCATTTGCAAAATGCCGGTGTGTACAATCGTAAGACGCAATAGTAATAAATAATGTCGCCGGCGTTCGGTCCTTTTTTGTTATCTTCGCGGCGATGCGATGGCATTTGTTTCGAACGACGAGACGACGACGGCGACGCCGACGGCTCCGTCCACGGACAACTTGACTGATTCGACTTAAGGGTGCAGCCGCCGTCCAGAGGGGAACGGTAACGGAAAAAATAATAAAAATTCAATTTTATTAGGCGGGACTGTACTGTAAACAAACGAAGGGCGGAGACGGGGAATTTACATAAACTTTAGGGGGAGAGCAACGCGCGGCGTCACCGTTCCAATTTAAATTTATTTATAATTTTTGACGTCACTCCCTCTAAAAATACCCACCAACTATAATTATACGCTTCATAATTGAATGAATTATTTAAATTAGTTGATGTACATTTTTTTCGCGCTGCCAAATTTATAAATATTTCGCACGGGTGATTCGAAACGAAAGCGCGCGATTCAAACTGCACGTGACGTCTCGAATTGATGAGTTAAATCAAAATTAAGCTCACGCGAATCAAATTAGAAACTCTCCGAAATAAAAAAAAATAGGTACTTATGTTACAAAAAACAACGTCAAGGTCAACAATTACGTCATCACATTTTTTTTTTACAAAATAGTTGAAGGATTAATTACATCGATCAAATTTTTCTTGACGTCACGTCAAAACAATTCAACTCAAACGGCGACAATCAATTTATTACATGTGACGTCACCTACTATTTTAAATAAAAAAATGCGAAGAAGCAGACAAGTGAAAACGTTGCGAACGCCATCTATAATTGTTTTATTTTCTACGTAATTCACTGGCAACAAATTTATTACATACGTGACGTCACATATTTTTTTTAATATGCTAAGAAATACTCGAGCGAAAACGTTGCGAGCGCCATCTATATTTTTTTTCGCTTATCACGTAATTGAATTGTATGATTTAACTTTCGATGACATCTCGAATTAATTAATTACAAAAAGCAATTGGAATTTCTCCGAACGCCAAAGAAAATTAAGTTTTACGAAACAATTGAATGATTAACTGAAACGATCAAATTTTCCTTGACATCATGTCAGTGAAATTCAACCCAAACGATGACAACAATTTATTACGTGTGACGTCACATTATTAAAAAAAAATGCTGTATAACAAGCAAACAATCGAAAAAGATGTGAGTGCCATCTACAATTTTTTACAATCATTATGAAATTCCACGATTTAAATTTCGGTTCAAACTGAAAATGACAACTCCAATTAATTAATTAATTGAAAATAGAATTTGAATTTTACGCGAATTGATTTGGAATTTCTCCAAACGCCAAAAAATATGAGAAACAGCGTCAAGGTCACTTTCTTTTACAAAATTAAATTTTTTCCCTTACGTCACGTCAAAGAACTTCAACTCAAACGATGGCTTTGGTCCGTATTCTCACTTTATTATTAAGGTCGTGATTAAAATATACAAGAAACGATATAGATTTATGTCAGTTTAATGTGTAAAAGAGTGACAGGCGAATGCTGCCATGCGATGAGATGTTAAGATGAGAATACGGGCCAAAAAGTTTATTACGTGTGACGTCATATATTATTTTAAAAATCCTATGATTTAATTTTCTGTTCAAACTGCAGATGACATCTCGAATTAATTATTAATTTGAGTTTCACGTGAATTGATTTGGAATTTTCCCAAACGTCAAAGTATAAAAAACATCGTCAAGGTCACCTTTTTACAAAGTTATTGAATAATTAATTAAATCGATCAGATTTTCCCTGACGTCACACCAAAGAAATTCAACTTGAACGATGACATTGGCCCGTATTCTCACCTTACGATTAAGGCCGTGTTTAACTAAAGTCATGATTAAAATATACAAGAAACGGTATAGCTTTATGTCAGTTTCATGTGTAAGAGGGTGACGGACGAGTGCAGTCACGGGATGAGATGACAAGATGAGAATACGGGCCAATAAGTTTATCACGTGTGACGTCACATATTATTAGAAAAGAAAGTGCTAAGAAACAGTCAACGAAAACGATGTGAGCGCCACCTACAAATTTTTTTCTCATTTTCTGTGTATGATTGAAGCGTATGATTTAATTTTTTTATTGAAACCGCAGCTGGCATCTCGAATTGATAAATTGAAATTTCTCTAAACATCAAAGGAAATATAAAAAGACGACGTCAAGGTCAAGAATTACGTCATCGCGTTCTTTTTTTACAAAACAATTGAATGATTAGTGACGTCACGTCAAAGAAATTCAATTCAAATGGTGACAATAAATTAATTACGTATGACGTCACATTATTTTACATGAAAAACGCGAAGAACCAGAGAAGCGAAAACGTTGTTTACTATTAAAAAAAAAGACGCTAAAAAGCGGAACTCAAAAAAAACGTTGTGAGCGCCATCTAGATTTTTTTGCTTTTCTATATAATTGAATTTTCGATTCAAACTGCAGATGACATCAAACTGATTCATTTCAAAAAAATTAAGTTAGGAATTCTACAAATGCCAAAGAAATTGTGAAAAGAGGTTAACAATTATCAATTGTTTTTTTCTTTTACAAAATACATAATTGATTGATTAATTAAAACGATCAATTTTTCCTGATGTCACGTCAACAGCAATTCAACTCAAACGGTGACAAACGTTTATTACATGTGACGCCACATATTATTTAAAAAAAAATTAATCAAACAAATATTATTCTGAGCGCCATCTAGAAGATTTTTAATTTTCTATAACTATCATTTGTACAGTTTAGAAAATATTCATCACTGATTGGTTTGATATTTGACGTTTAAACGCCACTCGTTTGTCACAAATTAAAATTTAATTAAAAACTCCAAATAACAGCGCCATCTATCGCCTTTTATATTCAAGTTTCTTCGATTTCTCCAAGTCTTTACTGCCTACTGTTTAATTGCAATAATCAACAAGAAGTAATTAAAAATAAAACAAAACATTGACTATTAATTTTTTTTAATTATCAAAATGTAATTAAAAATGACAAAACGTAATCAACAATACATGAAACCTTGCTACTCACCTATTTTTTTAGAAATAATCAAATATTTACACAAAAAAAGCACATACTCTATGTGACATTAACATATCTACAATTAAAAATAACTTATATTTCAATGTAAAAAAAAAAATTAATGTAGATATAAAAGCCCTAATTACTCCAGCCCGGAAACAAGTGATCCAGGACTTGTTGACAGTACTGGTGATCCTCCTAAAAACAAAAGAAAAGTGTGCATTACAAGATTAAACCATTAAAGGAAAAAAAAAAACCTACACAGAATTCTTCCTTATCTTTTGTTAATTCCCAATTGTTTATTAATGTCGCTCGTAAATTGTACTGAGATTCCTGACACAAGTGGACAGCTGTCTCACTACTCTCAACTAAGTCCTTCAACAAACACAAAATATGTTCGTGGCTAGGTGTTCGTTCTTCACTTAAAATCGACATTAGGATTTGAAGGTAGCCACTCGTGATTAATTTCTCTGAAACAAATGCTACATGATTTCTTATTCAAATCAAATGTCAAAGTAACTAGGGTACTGGTAGAAGCTTACAGAGGGAGCCATATTTGCCTACCTTTTAAGTCCCCCTGCATCCGACAGATGGCCCCCAAAAAGAAAGCCGATTTTGTACGTAATTTATCATCGTCCTTCTTAATCGTATTCAACACAAGTTCTATTCCATTGCACCTCACAAAAATCTGAAGGCCGTCCTCATTATCTCTGATTATTGCTGCAAATAAATAAAATAAGTGACTTTGTTTCACTTTTGCGTTTTGAGTCAGCGCTTACAGCTCAATGCATACATAGCTTTGACACAAACTTCATCTTCGTCTCGTTGTAAAATCTCGAGGATTAACGGAATGAACCCGTTTTCGGTCACCACCCTCTGGCAATACGGATTATTTTGGCATAATTCGGCGATCAAATCACACGCTCCGGCTCGTATTGTCGGGTGGGTGCACTTTAAGCAAGGATCGAAAATCGTGAAGCCACCAATTTTATGGAAGTCTACGATAATTTAAATCAATGCAAAACGCAAACATCCCTGACTTCCTGACTTACCATTCGCAATATCGACGTTATCAACATAATCCAGGATTGTGCCGAAAGCAGAGGTGTATTCTGTGATGTCGCTGTCGGCAGTTACATCGGTTACGTTCTCGAAAACTTTAATCTGCTTCAAAAGCAACTCGATGACGTCAATTGTCATCGACTTTAAAGCATTTTCCAAGAATCTCCGTCTCTGAAGTGCGTTGAATGATCAAGTGAGTTTTAAACAATGTTTTTGCTTACGTACTTCTTCATCTAAGGAACCCATAACAGATGGCCCCGGGGCATCCTCGTTTCCAGTAGATTCCATCGCAAACCGCAAGAGGCCGTGCAGGCTGGTCGGCTGCCTCGGTTGGGGTACATTTTCGCTCGTTCCGCTGCTTTCTTGGGCCTGGTAGGCGATAGCACCTGCCACCTTTGCAGGTTCATCCTTCTTCAATAGACCAGGCATTTTACGTATATAGCTGCGGCGTATGCGTATAACACTAAGTAATTTATTTAAAACTCATCGAGCGTCCTTCAATATGTTAACAACACACAAATTATACCGAGTTTGGTCCTTGTCGTGACATTTTATGGAGGTTATGTTTTCTAGAAACGTCCAGAAATTTTTCGTACTTCATACGACCTTAGCAGATGTCGCTGTTACCAAAAAAAATCAATAAATAAATTGGTTTCAAATCAGCTAATCGAGTGTTCTTTTCTTAAACTTACATTCAATTAGTTTCATTTAATTTTTAATATAATATATAACTAGCGTCGGCTCTATATTGTATGCGGGTAACTTTCGACATTGCCAACAAACGAAAGACAAAGTACACTAACATAAACATACGTGAAATTAATAGGGAATCTTGATTTTTGTCAATATAGATGGTACTACCATTAAAGGAAGTCTGTACTGTGAAAAACAAGGTAATTTAAATTTTGCATGGAAGTCGTGCCAAGTATGCGAACAGTGAAGGAATGGATTACCCTCAAAAGAAGAGAAGTCCTTAAGTTGGCAACACTGAAGGCATAAATTTCCGCACACTTGCACCAGTTTTAAATTAAACTTACAATCAAGTTTAGTTGCTTTATACGTTTTAAACAATTATTCAGTCATTTTATCATTAACTAAATTTAAATTTCATAATTATTTCCAAAATGCCGTGGCTCCATCTAGCGGTGACAGAAACAAGCTTCATAATTTTTAACCTCAACTTTTGAAGTTCCAAGAAATTTCCAAGTTTTTAAAAAATTAATGCATGTATTTAATTAAAAATCAAAATTTTAATTCACACGGAGACAGAAACGAGAATGAGCGAGGTTAGGGCAAGTAAAATTATTTCATAAAAATTGATTCGAGCCTTTATCTTCAGATGCAAGAACTGGAAAACCCAAGCGACCCCAAGAAACTAATTTTCTGCAACGTAAAACACGCGAGAACCTTGATCGAGCCCCACATCATAAAAACCCCCTGTCTGGTATGTCCATCAGCATAATCGAAAAAGAAAGGTGAACATCTTATTTGCAGCGATCGAGATTGTCAGAGAAGGTCGAAATGAATTTATTTTTGAAGGCCGAATTCATGCAGTACACAGGAAGGTAAGCACTCAATTTTTTTTTTCATTCATGTTAAGTAAACGTCCTAAACAGTTTCAAAGAAAGAGGTGCAAGGTACGCCTTGATGAACATTCCCAAGAACAGAAAGGATCGCGGGGCTGTCGCTGCGTCATCTGGAAATCACGCCCAAGCAATGTGTTACCATGGAAACAAGTTGGGGGTGCCCATCACCGTCGTGATGCCTGAAACCGCAGCTATAATGAAGATTCAGAAATGTAAGGATTTTGGGGCGAACGTGGTTGTGAAAGGCAAAACTTTGGTGGAGTCGAAAACTATTGCGATGAAAATTGCACGTGATACAGGCGCCACCTACATCAATGGGTATGTCACAGTTTCAATTTTGTGCGGCTCAGAACTGGCTGACGTTATTATTTGAGGTATGACAATCCTGATGTGTTGGCGGGACAAGGGAGTGCAGGTATTGAAATTTTGGAGCAGGTACCCGATGTTAATGTGATCGTAGTTCCGGTGGGTGGTGGAAGTTTGCTGTCTGGGGTGATTGTGGCGATTAAGAAGTTAAAACCCAGCACAAAAGTTATTGTGAGATGCCGGGCTTATAATTGCTTGCGGTAAAACACATTTGTTTTATTCAGGGGGTTGAGTCAGAGAGCTGCAGCAGTTTTGCCAACGGTTTATCAAAGGGGACACCAGTTTTCACACCTACCAAGCCGACTTTGGCTGATGGACTGGCCGTGCCTACAGTTGGTTACAATTCGTTGGCTACCGTGATGGCTTACGGTGTTGACAAAATGGTGAGAACCCAAGACTCACATCACATTTAAACTATAATCATGAATTGCTGCAGATAACTGTGACTGAGGAAGACATAGCCGTGGCAATTCTACGCCTAATGGAAAGCGAAAAATTCGTCATAGAGGGCGCTGGTGCCGCATCCTTGGCAGCAGTGTTATCAGGACAATTGAACGAGTTCAAGGGCCAGAAGTAATTAATTTAAATTTATGAACGTTTACATTGTTATAATTGTTTTATTGTCGTAGTGTCGTTTTAATATTAACCGGCGGCAATATTGACACGACGATACTCGGTCGGTGCTTAGAACGAGGCCTCGCTGCAGATGGCAGGCTAGTCAAACTCTACGTGACTATAAGCGACAGGCCAGGAGGGGCTGCTGAGCTCTACCAGTTAATCGCATCCACAGGTGCAACAATTAAACAGGTCCAGCTGGAACGTGCTTGGATTACTTTCGATGTATTTAGCGTTTACGTGAAAACTGTGTGTGAGACAAGGAACTTTGCTCACGCACTCGAACTCGAGCGATTAATCAAGCAGCATTACAAGCAAGTCGATCTTGTTCATGCCCCATTTCCCCTTTCCTCAGACGCCGAAGGCCCACACAAAACAACACAAACTTGCAACTGTTAGATTTTTTGCTTGTCAAAGTTTGAAGTTTCCAAATTTTTGGTTAAATAGCATGCATCAATGACTCTCTGCGATACCCAAGGATCTCAAAAGGTAACTTTTGAGAGCATCGCATCTGCATCTCTCCTCATAAGGCCCGATGTTGTAAAAACCACGTGCAACGTAAGCGCCTGCATTTCTCCGAATTATTGATGTGGAACAAATTTATTTGCAGCTTTCTAGGTTATCCGAAACAGTGGACATGAACCTCTACCTGAAAAACGAGTTCACTCAGTTCACCGGCAGGTACTACGACAATACGATTTAAATTCGAGCAATTTTCGTTTTGATTTTAAAGCGTCAAGGAAAGAGGAGCGAGGCACAGCTTGCTCAAGCTCTCAGACGAACAGAGGCAGAAAGGTGTGATCGTTTCTGGGGGCAATCATGCTTTAGCAATGGCTTGGCATGGCTTTAAACTGGGTATTCCTGTCACCATTGTGTTGCCAGTAATTGCCCCGATAATGAACGTGCAGAAGTGCATGAAATTCAAAGCGGACGTGATCATCGAGGGCACGAACTTGCTTGAATCTCAGGGCATTGCTGTAAATCTAGCTAAAGAAAAGGGGGCTCTATTTATTGACGGGTGAGTTAATGATTCAGTAATAAATAAAAAAGAGTTTGCTTCATTCAATTATCCTGAGAAATAAATAGAGTAAAATGACAGTTTGAAGTGTTGTGTAATATTTACCAAACCGCTCAGTTTATTTAAGAAATTATTTCAGACATGACAATTCTGATGTCATAGCCGGGCAAGGCACGGTTGGCTTAGAGATTCTCGAGCAAGTTCCAAGTGTGCATGCCATCGTTGTTCCAACCGGTGGAGGAGGTTTACTAGCGGGGGTTGCAACTGCAGTAAAAACGTTGCGACCTTGCGTGAAAGTGATCGTAAGTTTAATCCTTCCGTACATTCCGATTAATCAAAACAAGGTGATTTAGGGTGTCGAGTCTGTGGCATGCAGAAGTTTCGCAAATGCTTTAGCAGCGGGCAGGCCTGAGGTAACAGAATGCCGACCAACTTTAGCCGACGGACTTGCCATCTCCCTTGCCGGCAAGAACGCACTGGAAACGGCGAGGAATTACACGGATAGAATGGTGCTGTACAAAACCTTTCCCCCCCCAATATTAAACAGCAACTCTATTAGATAGCGGTTCAGGAAGAAGATGTATCTCTGGCTGTGTTGCGACTAATCGAAAACGAAAAGTGCATAGTAGAAGGGGCGGGTGCGACACCGTTAGCCGCCGTACTTTCAAAACAGCTTCAAGAATTTAAAGGAAAAAAGTATGTTTATTTTACTTGCGAGTTTTTTCTGGTGATGCTTCAGTCGCATTTATTTATAGTGTAGTTCTAATTCTTTCCGGTGGTAACATCGACACTACAGTTTTGGGTCGTGTCATGGAGCGAGGCCTAGCATCGGACGGTCGTTTGGTTAAAGTCTACGTCACAGTCAGCGATAGACCCGGTGGTTTGGCAGAGTTGTGTAAATTAGTTGGCTCTGCTGGGGTTTCCATCAAACACATCCATCAAGAACGGGCGTACATCAACTTTGACATTTACAGTATGCAAGTGAAACTCGTTTGTGAGACCAGGGATTACGAGCACGCCATTAAGCTTGAAAAACTACTGAAAGCTCACTACAAGGATGTAGATATGGTTCACGCACCGTTTCCGAATTCTTCCAACGCCGAGCCCGAGCAAAGAAGAATGTAGAGGGGAATAACATACATGTAATTTTTTAAATTAACACTCGCTTTTTGATACTTAGCTGTTTTTCATTATTGTAATTACGCAAAAGCGTGGGACGCCGGCCTTAATTGCAAGCGCTAAACAATAAAGCGCCATCTACAATTTACAAGTAAAGTTCCTACGAGGAAAGATTTAAATTAAAGAAATACTTATTTGTGTTTCACTTTCTCGTCTAAACGACCTTCAAATTAAAAAAAAAAAAAAGAATTCCCTCCGATTTTCTCGTTTTAAAAATACAATAATGCGCAGAAGCTGTTTAATAAATGTTTACCATAACCTCACTTTTCGTATTGCGTTTGGTTGTGAAACGTCTCCAAATATTTTCGAATCTTGTCGCGCGTTCCTGTGGTGTTAATAAAATGTCGATGATACCGTCTCCTGTGAATTTCCATTCGATAACACCCAACGAATACAAGAAAATGAAAGACTTCCAGATTACCTACGGGGTATCGCAGACCAAGTTTGGTAACTGCATGATTGGCCTTAACGGAGGTAATCTTTGTTTCCTGGGGTTTTACGACGACAACGAGGACTCGGCCTTGAACGAGTTAAACACTCATTGGCCCCGTGCTGTGCTGTCTCGTAAGAATGATGCTATAACAAAGATCAAGGCGGACATTTTCGATAATCCGGCCCCATTGAAGGAATTCGACGTGCTCGTCAAGGGCACTGATCTCCAGGTAAACGTGTGGAAGCAACTTGTTAACATAAAGAAGGGGACGACCACCCATTACGAGCAGGTCGCCCAGGCCGTGGGAAACCCGAAAGCAGTTCGGGCTGTCGCCAATGCGATCGCTAAAAATAAAATCGCTTATGTCATCCCCTGCCACAGAGTCATCCGAAAACAGGGGAATATAAATAAGTATCGTTGGGGACCCACACGAAGAGAGATGATCTTAAAACACGAAATTGGTTTGTAAACCGCACACCTCCTACAGTATTATAAGTTCAGGTAATACTTCAAAGAAATCTCATTAAGAATGTGAATGTAACGTTTCAAAAAAAATAAAGTTTCTGAATTTTGTTAATTTTAAGTGTTTTTGTATTTTTTTTTTTTTTCAATAAATAAAAATTGATTTAATTTGTGCATTATTAGAAGTAGAAAATAAAATTTTCCCGCCTTGGCGTATAACGTAATTTGATTGGTCAACTCCATCATTAGTTCTATGTTCTGTCACCGCGAAAGGTTGACGCTTGTTTTTCAAATCGCTTTGAAATTTGCAAGAAAATTTATGAAATCCGTCCGTAATGGCTTAATATTGCTTCGTTCTTTAATAATTAGAATCGCACGAACTTTGAAAATCAAGTGTCCAACCTCCAGAGTGAAGGTGAGAGTGATTTTATGTTCTATTTACAGAAGCGTCTGCTAAAACTAGATTTTTACTTCGTTTTCTTTAATAGCGTTTTCGACCGATTTCTCTAGAGCAACCTCAAATTATTTCCATCTGTTTTAACCTCATGTAATAACATAGGATAGAGGTACTCTCAGAGTGCTCTGGAGCAGTCAGTCTGTTTGTTATCCTGCACTGGTGTACTCTTGCCTAAATTCTTTGATAATGTGTCAATAGTACAATAACAAACAGACTTAAAATATAATTAAAATCAATAGATTAATGGCAATCCGAGTTTTCCGCCATTTCGTCCCAAGTTAATTTGATTGGCCGGCTCTTCCGTTAGTTCCGCGATTAGCCACCGCGCAGTGCGTCAGTGTAACGGTTTTTCAAATCGCTTATAAATTCGCAAAAATATTGTGTTAAATCCGCACGTATCAGTTTAATATTATGTGAATATGTCCCTTGATAGTTATTTAACAACGTGCCGAGTGTCGGGGTTAAAATGAAGTGTTCATCGTACTTTTTTTTGGAAAAGTCTGCCAAGGCCCATGGCAAAGAGGGTGAGAATTTTTGTTTGCTAATAGGGAGATATAAGGTAATACTCAAGCCGTAAGAGCAATTTTGTCAATTATTACATTCTATTTGATCATATGGAGCTTGATTATTACTAAAATCAAAATTAGGAAAAATATGATGATGGCATTTTCCCGCCGTGACGTCAAGGCATCATCTTATGTCGGCTGTAATTTGATTGGTGGAATCTTAGGGTATTAGTTCAGTCAGTTTGAAACGTTTTTGTTGATATTCATAATCAAATTCTTTGATAATATATCAATAGTAGAATAACAAACAGACCTAAAGTATAATTAAAATCAATAGATTAATGGCAATCCGAGTTTTCCGCCATTTCGACCCAAGTTAATTTGATTGGTCGGCTCTTCCGTTAGTTCCGCGATTAGCCACCGCGCAGTGCGTCAGTGTAACGGTATTTCAAATCGCTTATAAATTTGCAAAAATATTGTGTTAAAAACGAACGTATCGGTTCAATATTATGTGAATGTGTCCTTTAATAGTTATTTAACAACGTGCCGAGCGTCGGGGTTAAAATGAAGTGTTCGTCTTACTTTCTTCGAGAAAGTTCGCCAAGGCCCATGGCAAAGAGGGTGAGAATTTTTGTTTGCTAATTAGGGAGATGTAAAGTAATACTTAAGCCGTAAGAGCAATTTTGTCAATTATTATAGGCCATTTGATCATATGGAGTTTGATTATTACTAAAATTAAAAAAATAAGATGATGGCATTTTCCCGCCGTGACGTCATCACATCATCTTATGTCAGCTATAATTTGATTGGTGGAATCTTAGGGTATTAGTTCCGCTTGCTGCCGCCGCGCTGAACTTTGAGGTGCGGGGTCAGTATAAAACGTTTTTGACATTCATAATCGCATTAATTTTAAAAAAGTTTGCAATTTTTTGATAAATATGTGCATCACAGTTCAATACTATGCGTTCTTTAATAATCGTTAATATCTACCGGGATCGAAATGAAGTGTTCACTTCTTGCGTTGCCGACAAAGGTGAGGATCTTTACGTTTGTTGATTAGGAAAGATATAAGATAATTTTGAAGAACTATAATTAAAAAAAAACACTTGATTATATTTAATTAATTGAAATTTAAGTTTTCCCGCCATTACGCCCAAGTTAATTTGATTGGTCGGCTCTTCCGTTAGTTCCGCGATTAGCCACCGCGCAATTAGTGTAACGGTTTTTCAAATCGCTTATAAACTTGCAACAATATTGTGTTAAATACGCACGTATCAGTTCAGTATTATGTGAATGTGCCCCTTAATAGTTATTTAACAACGTGCCGAGCGTCGGGGTTAAAATGATGTGTTCACCTTAATTTCTTCGTCTGCCACGGCCCATGGCAAAGAGGGAGAGAATTTTTGTTTGCTAATTTGAGAGATGTAAGGTAATACTCAAGCCGTAAAAGCAATTTTGTCAATTATTATAGTCCATTTGATCATATGGAGTTTATTACTAAAATTAAAAAAATAAGATGATGGCATTTTCCCGCGTGACGTCACCACATCATCTTATGTCAGCTATAATTTGATTGGTGGAATCTTAGAGTATTAGTTCCGCTTACTGCCGCCGCGCTGAACTTTGAGGTGCGGGGTCAGTTCAAGACATGTTTGACATTCATAATCGCATTAATTTTAAAAAAATTTGCAATTTTTTGATAAATATGTGCATCAGAATTCAATACTATGCGTTCCTTAATAATTGTTAATATCTACGGGGATCGAAATGAAGTGTTCATTTTATCTGTGCTGACTAAAGATAATTAAAAAATTTTGAATGTATGCCGGAATAAACATTTTTTAATGGTAGGATTAACTTCCTAAATAGTTTTGTTATTTACATTTCTCTGTCTCGTGTGATTTTTAAATTACATAATTAAAAAATATATCATGTAATTAACTCCATGTTTCATTTTTATAGTTCAAAGAAAACTAAAACTTCAGTGATATAAGTGAGGAATGAGTGCTGCGGAGAAGTTTCCAGTCCTGCCAATAAAACGAAGGTAAGCTTTTCTTTTAAATTTTACTCGAACTTAAACCAATACCGTGATTTTACTTTACTAAATTGTCAAATATTTTCCATAATTTTTAAAATTAAAAGGAAACAAGCGTGACTTTGTCTACAACAGATATATTCTTTACACAGAGAATTTTATAAATTGTCTATAATTGTTTTTGTTTGTGCGTATCCGTTCCTCTAAACTTAAGAAAATTAAATTACCTAAATGAGAATCATAAATAAAAGGAAATCGAAATACATTGATACATTTATTGTACTTAGTTTGAATGTTATATATTTTTATATAGATTTATATATAGATTTTTTTTACAAATATGGTCCATCTACTATCACAGTTTCAAAATCATATTAAATTAAAGTCTGTGACGTTTCACCCAAGGGGGAGGGAGGGGGGAGGTGAGTGAAACATCCCAGCACCGAACATAAAATTAAACAACTATACCGTAACAATTCCTTTAGACGTCGGTGTTGTGGATGGTAAGCTTTCAAGCTGGTACCCGCACACCTACATTATTTAACCTTAAAATACCCAACATATAAAATTCATTATTTTTCCTCGCTTAAATTTGGCAATATTTCATTTTATACATTTACAGTAATATACATATATACAACATCATATATTACACTCAGACTCTCATCTGTGGTTCCTCTATCTCTCTCTCTTTTTCACCTGATTTAGAATCGATCACAATCAAATTTGCTTTAGAACTTTGGCTATGCACATAGAGTAACAAATAAGAAGTTATAATAATAACGGAAGAGACATTTAGTTTTTACGACAACAGAAAGAATATCACTAGAACGTCTGCCTAAGTTTTATAATATTTATGTAGTAGCACAGTTTAAGTCGTCGTCGTGTTCGGGTACTGGAACATTGTGCCAGTCGTAAGCCCGGCTGAACGCACAGCTGGCTTAGGAGGAAGTTTCGGGGTAGTCTGCCCCGAAGATGAGTCATTTACAGATCTGGGTGAAATGCTTGGTGGTTGTGACAAAACCCTGCAGCAAACAAGTTATCAATTAAAGATATTTGCTTAAAATCACAAATAATTACGTACCCTGTTCCTCCATTGATGTGACCTATAGACCTTGCTGGTAACTGGGGGTGCAGTGAAGAGTGACGTCGAATGTGCAACTGGGATGTGTGCGTAGGATTTAGCCTTGGTAAGGTTCCTGGCATGTAACCAACATTACTTGTGCCGAATGGTGAGAAGTGTGCATTTGGAGAAATTCCTGCTTCTCGTCTTGGGGGTAAGGGGGGTGGTGAACAATCTCTCGGTGGTAAAATAGGTGCATCAGGAGCTTGTTTCATCTATTAAAAAAAAAAAAAAAATCTACAACTGGTACAAATCAAAAAAAGAAGCAGTGTTTACCTGTTGAGGTGAATTAATCTCAGGACTATCACGTCGAAGTTTTATTCGAGGAGGTAACGGTGGTGGGGTTGACGGTAGATGGGGACTGGTGGGTTCTAAAGGGGGTACGTGGGGTCCAGGAGAAGCAGGACTGTGAGGACCAGGACTGCTCGGAGCTCCACCTGACAGCTGTTGATTGTATCTCTGAGATCTGCAAGTGCTTTCGTTTAATTTAAATCGGCTCAGATTCTGTGGAAACTTACAAGTGTGGTTGTGCAGAAGTAACAGCAGGTGGCATTGGCTCAGGTCTTGTTGCAGTCGCAGTCGTGACGGCTATGTTTTGGCTACTTCGGAACGTCGTGGAAATAATGGAAGTAACGCTGGTGTTGCGTGTGTGATGTGACTGATTGTGATTGGTTGATTGCAGCCAGCCGAGAAACGGTGTCGATGCAGGTGATGCTGGACTTGAAGTGGGGCTGTTCTGACCAGTCGCAGGTATTAAAACCTAAAATTTCAATGTTATTAAAGTAAAATGAACGATCGATGATATTCTACCTGAGCGAATACGCTAATGTCATTGTCAGATTTACCCGATTCTTCGATTCTAGTTTCATCACCTCTGATTTGCTGCGGATTGTAAACTGCAGTATTACTGCCTACAGTGTTTGTGCTTTGCCTTGAAGATTTTGGTTTCGTGCTGGGACTCTTCAGAGACAACTGTGGATACTTCCTAGGGAATTTCGGAACCTGTCTGCAATTTCTCGGCTCGATTTCAATAGATTTATTAAATAAGTAATTACTAATGTCAGTGTCGCACATGTCGTTAAAAGGATTCAAGTTTTCTAAGAAATGCTAAAAGAAAACAAATTGAATCTCTCTCTTGCAGTTCAAGAGCAGGCTTACTCTAATTTTTGATTCGACTGTGTAACAATACGGCTGGTTCTGGTATTGTTGTATTTCGCCGGTGATTTCGGCAACTTTTCTCCTCTTAAAGAAGTTAATAAGCTGCGTGTTGGGCAAGAAATCCGGGTTACCCTCTTCAATGTGCAAGATGTTCGTTAGGTACATCCCTAAAAATGGCACGCAGGGTGGATTTATGGATCGCAGTTTCTCTTGATACTTCTTGAAATGGTTGTCTGCTCCACGACATTCCTCGAGGGTCCTACGACTTGACTGCGATATCGCCTACAAACACAAAAAGTTACACTTCAGTTAAATTTGTGTCAAAAAAAGGAAACCATAAAAGTTTGTTTCAACCGATGCACAGACGCTGAACCCATCGCAGATACTATCGCAAGGACACCATTGAAATTATTCAGTTCGTCCAATTGTGTCATTATTTCGATTACTCGATTGACTATAGCACATCGTTCTTCGAAATTCTCAGCCTCAACGATGTTCTTTTCATACCAACGTGTTATCTGAATAAACAGAGCCCATTATTAGTATCACTTTGTTAATATGTGGGGAAAACTGATTTACATTTGTGGTATGTTTGATCATACGCAATAAATTCGGACTGGTCTTTTCCTTGTCTTTCTTGGTCCAAACTGATCCGACCAATTCTGACGGTTTAATCATCCTATACAAATCGAATTCTAGTATCGTCAGTTGCCGGGCTAATTCAACGGGATGCAGGGTTAAAATATTGAACTCCTCTTCGTTTTGAGTGACGTGCCATTCGATCGGTGGGGCTGGCTCATCGAATGCGAACTTAATCAGACGCTGAGCATCGGGTTCAGCCTGAAACCCATTAATTCGTGCTTTTGTCCTTTTTTTTTTAAATTAACACTTGCCTTTCTTTGAACAATTTTTAACACGCTGTCCACCCACTTTCTCATGCTTTTGCCATTAACCGAGTCCAGGAATGAATGCAATTTTACTAACAGAGCCGGGTCTCGTTCGAAATCGTAGAAATGATGGTCGACCCAGTGACGTAAGACGTTTAAAACCCTGCGAAGTAAGTGTGTGAATATGTGAATTGATTTGGGGGCGGATTAGGTTTTACCTGAACTGCACGGGTTGGCAATATTCTTTGCGGTATCGCTTCCAGTCTTCCCTTTGCGAATTCTTCTGCATTTTATCAGTGTCTGCGTAATCTTGTTCGTAAACCAATGAAGGATCGGGGATTTGAAAGCGGTCGATTAACAGTTCCAAGAGCTCCAATGGGGCACAGAAACTTCGGTACGTCGTCAAGAATGTTCGAACGAATTTTGGATCGGCATATATGTGATACGTCAGTCTTTCTACTAATTTATAAATCGTAGCGCCCTAGAAAATTAATTGCGTTTAAAAAACTCAAAACTATTTTTAAATTTACTTTGATTAATGGAACACCACCGTTTTCTCTCTGTTCTAAAATGATGTTGTCTTTCGAGTCAGGGTCAGAAAACTTGTACAAGCTTGGAGGTGGAAGCTTCAGTGGATGCTTTCGTTCCATGTCAGATAAAATACTGTCCAAAATCCGCTCTAACATAGCCCTAAATTAAACAAAAAATGAATGATGTTTTAAGTGCTGTCACCATCATGAATGCGACTTACCTATTATTGAGCATGATTAAATCTGCCATCCATGAGTTTTTATCTTCAGCGCTTTTGGTGCACAAAATAATCGAGGGTTGAGTCCTTGGGAAGATTTCAAATGCGTGTTTCACCTCGTCTGTATCATTGTGATCCTTAATTTCCGCTTTTCTAACGAAGATACGTTCTTTGAGTCTGAACTCAGGGTGCACGGAGCTTGGACGACGTGCGTTCGATTTGCACGTGATTAAAAGACCATCGAATAAGAATACCCTACGTTCTGTGAGTCGCTTACCTGAACTAACCTTCATCAACAACTCCTCTGTTAAAGATTACAAAAAGAAAATTACTCCGGAATGATTTGTGCGGTGAGTTTATTACCCCTAATGAATTCATTACAGCACTGCCCTAAGTCTCGGGCATCCCAGTTCTCTATGGTTCGTTCTAATTCGTGAATTTTATCCAAGGCGACCTGTCGTCTGGCTCTCACTTGGGGTGGAAGCAAAGTATTACGAGGTAATTGCTGCGTTGACAAACACTGACCCAGTTCTTTCTGCAACGGATTTAAAAGACCTTCCACTTGACTCAGTGACTCACGGTCTTCGGGTGTTCCCGACAAGTTCTTTAACAATACGATGAAGTCGAGATAAGAAAAGCAGTGCCTGATTGGGCTCAATAATAAAGCGGGTAGGTAATACTTAAGCGCCAATCGCATGCCTTGGCCTGCCGTTGCTAACGTATTGTTTAAAACGGGCCTCGATAATAAATTGTTGAGGGTTTCTCTGCAAGTCGGAGCTGTGACATCGTGTGCGTATTTGCTGTACACATCGAATTCAGCAGCCTCAGCCAGTTCTGCAAGCGCAAATTTAAATTAACCTAAGTACTTGGTGAATTAATTTGGGGTACCTTCGAAGCAACTGCCGATGTATGGCATTTGTTCTTGGGCCATTTCCATAACGTCCTCGAGGCTGCCTAATAAAGTCACAGTCAACTCATAAATATCCAAGAGATTTGAGAAAATCATGTCAAGCTCTCGCTGGTCGGCATTCAATTTGATTATTTCCTCTCTAAAAAATTTCAACTTGTGTAATGCAAGTTGGGTTTAATTATTAATAAAATAAGGTCGCACCTAAAAACACGAATAATCATGTGCAAGTCTCTGAGGTACTGTCTTTCTGAACCCATGAGCTCGCGCACAACTTCCTCGTAAGTCAGACTAGTCCTGGGCGCTGCAGATGGCACCACTGATGGTTCAGCTATTACGTTCGAACCTCCACCTTCATCTTGATAGAACATGTCCATGAGGGCCTACAAAAAAATTTGTAATCGTCAATGATCGGCTTACATTCTTAAAAATTGGGCAAAATTTTACTACATTTGTAATTTGATTTACACGCCCTCCAAAAAAAAATTATCTGCGTTCAAGTGAGTGAACGTAAGTTTATCAGTGAACGCTTGGGTAAGTTTTGATAATTTAGTATTGACGCTATTGTTTTTCAGTAATGCAAATCTAGTAAATTATGCCCATTTTGTTTAAGTTTGTTACTAAAGAAAGAGATAGAAGAGTTCTAATTAAGTTACAGAATGAGTTTGTAGAAAGCAGTCGAATTAAAAAAGAGTTACAATTTTGAATTGAATGTCGGCAAATCTTTTGCTGGCCCCTTTTTTTATTCGCTGCTTAATATTTTGAGACTGTGATAATCACAAATGTAGAAGACTCTCCTAACTAAATAAATATTTTATTGATTTGTGCTTGTCCTGCGATGTGTGAAGCATGCTAAAGAGCATTCTAAAACGTTACACAAAACAAAATCAAAACTGCAAGCTCGCAAATTAAAAGACAAACAGCTCGCTTCAATGTGCTGGGTATGAGCGTGTTTCATGATGAAAACGTTTTGCCTGTACAAGAAAAGCTTTGAGGAAATTTTCTTGTACAATCATAAAACGTCTTGCCCTACTTAATACGTAAAAACGACTACCTACCATGGCGGTGGACTGAAATGCAGGCGTGAAAGCAAAAGCAAGTTAATAAATGCAAAAGCTAAACGTCCTAAACTATTTGATTTCATTTTGTAATCCTCTACACATCAATGTTCTTCTCTGTAAATTCATAGTGATTTACAAAGCAGAATTTAAAACAATCAATTCTCTTGGATACAGCGTGATTGAAATAATACCCAACAAAATAAAGCGAGTAAGAGAATCCATTTCAGAAATTACGGTGAAAATGTTTAAAAATTCTAATTCAATTGATAGGTTCATCAAGTCGCCTTGAATTAGATCAAACGTGACATGTCACTTTAGGTTATAACTAGTTGACAGCTGTCATTCATTTAAATGTCAATCAGTTTAGTCATCCCCATTTCACTTAGGGCCAAATTCTGAAATGTCACTCATATTGAACCAGTGTTGATAGAAATAAGGATTTTTTGGAAAAAGATCTTGATTTTCTTCATATTTTTAAATAGAAACAAAGTTTAGTATTTCGTTAATAACTTTGAGCAAATTAAAAAAAAAATCAGTATTAGAGTTTTTTTTGTTTAATGAGCATTTCTTTGTTTTCATGTTATTTTTTTAAATTTTATAAATTTTCTTTATTTATTTGTTGATCGTATTTTACATCAGAAATTGCCTAATCATTGTCAAATATGTTAACACATGTTTTAAAAAGTCGATTCTGTTTTGTTTATTTGAAGAGAATTGTTTTTTTTTTAATTTTATTAATTTTATTTATTCGTCGATTGTCTTTTGTTTTATTTAACGTCAAAAATTGCATAATTGTCAAATGCGTTAAAATATACTTTTAGTTTTAGAAAGTCGACTCGGTTTTGTTTATTTAGGGAGAATTTTTTATTTTCATTTTTTAAATTTTATAAATTTATTTATTTGACGATCGTCTATTGTTTTATTTTACGTCAAAAGTGCACAGTTGTCAAATGTTTCAACATATACATTAAGTTTAGAAAGTCGACTCAGTTTTGTTTGCTTAATGAGATTTCTCTTTTATTTTTATTATATTTTTCATTCTATAATATATTTTTTTAAATTAATTTGTCGATCGTCTTTTGTTCATTTTACGTAAAAAATGCACATCTGCCACAATTCTCAAATTTCTTAATTTTAGAAAGTCGAATCAGATTTGTTTATTTCAAAAGAATTGTTTTTTTTTTAATTCTATACATTTTCTTTATTTGTCGATCGTCTTTTGTTTTATTTAACGTCAAAAATTGCAATATTGTCAAATGTGTTAAAATATATTTTAGTTTTAGAAAGTCGACTCAGTGTTGTTTATTTGAAGAGAATTGTTTTATTTTTTATTTTACATTTTTTTTTAAAATTTAATTACGTCAAAATTCCATACATTTTCTTTATTTATCCGTCGTCTTTTGTTTTTCTTTTTACGTCAAAAATCGCACAATTGTCAAATGTCTTCAAATATATCCTAATTTTAGAAAGTCGGCTCAGTTTTGTTTATTTTATGAGATTTTTCTTTAATTTTTGTGTTACATTTTTTTCATTCTATACATTTTCTTTATTTTTTGTCCATCTTTTGTTTATTTTTCGTAAAAAAAAACTGCACAACTGCCACACTTGTCAAATTCCTTAATTTTAGTTTGTTTAGTATATTGAATGGGATTTTTTTTTATTTTTAGGTTACATTTTTTTAAATTTTGTTTGTCGATCGTTTTTTGTTTACTTTACGTCAAAAATCGCATAATTATCAAATGTCTTCAAATATATCCTAATTTTAGAAAGTCGGCTCAGTTTTGTTTATTAATTTTTTTTTGTTTTTATGTTACATTTTTTTTTCATTCCATACATTTTCTTTATTTATTTGTCCTTCGCCTTTTGTTTTTTTATGTAAAAAAAGGTCAAAACTGCCAAACTTGTCAAACAAACAGTTTTGCTTATTTAATGAGATTTTTTTAATTTTTGTTATATTTTTAAATTTTTTTTTAAATTTTGTTTATTTGTCGATCGTCTTTTGTTTATTGCCAATTGCCAAATTAATGTATTTAATGTATATCTCAATTTTTGAAAGTCGAACCAGTTTTGTTTATTTGAAGGGAATTATATTTTTGTCATTTTTTTTAAAATTTTATAAATTTTCTTTATTTGTTGATCGTCTTTTGTTTTATTTGACGTAGGCTGACCATAATTGTTTAGGGCAAGAACGGGACGGGAGTGATATTGTTCAAACAGAATTTTCCCTTTAGAATACAAAATTGTGTATACAGGTGTTCCATTGTAACTTTTTTATTAGATTTTTTACGAAATAATTTAGAATAGAAATTTAATTTCATGGCAATATCAGAAAAACAAATGCCTACTATTTTATGAACTAGTTAGTAAAGTAAATAAGTCTTGACATTCGCGGGAAGTGCATAGTTGCGTTTTGTTGACGAACATAATCTATGGTGTGCATTGAAACAAGAGAACATTTACGATAGAAAATAAAAAAAGATCATTATAATGAAAAGTGAACCGATTCTGAATTTAAAATTAACACCAAACTGTCAATTTGATTGTGAGTTGAGTATGAGTGAAGTTTCAGAATTTTGCCCTCAATCTTTTTTCATTAAAAAATCAAAACCAACTTGACGAGTTTTTCAACAATTGTCATTTTTATTAGAATGAATTAAAAATTTACCCTAAAATCATATTACGACGCAGCCTGCAAAATACAACGCGGCGTTTTGTGAGTAAAGCAGTAAAAGTACAATAAAGTTTTACAATCATTACTTGTCCAACGCAGCGTGACCTTGACCCACTGTCAGTTCTTATTACGTGACGTAGGTATCAGCGGTCCGGAAGAATGAAATCGATATTTTCTTCGCAAATTAGTGTTTGCTAGGAGTTCAATGAGATTGGTGATATCAGAATTTACAAGTGATAGATGTGCATTAAGAGCATACAAATTAAGTGAATCGCCTTAAGTGCAATTAATTATTTTGCGTTTGTTATTTTCTTAGGACCAGTTTTATGATGGAATTTAAAGGAGACTTAAATTTAAAGTCACTTTCAGTCTATTATGAAAACATATTTGTTTACACATATGAATGTGACTTTAATTTTAAAGTCTCTCTAGCTCTTAGGCAACTCAAATTTAATGAGTGTTCTGCAGTAGTATTATTTACATTAATTCTTCTTTACAACTAATTCAAGTTTGTATAAATATTCGTTTAACTTTTTAAGGGCGGCTTTACACTAGCCTATTTCTTAAGGCCATTCTACTTTTCACAATTTATTGTGCAAGAAATTGTATAATTTTTGCAACAATCTCAGTTTGTAGTTTCAAACAGCTAATTGCCTTAAAAATTATGTCAATCTCTTCTATTTTTCATACAATTTCGTCTGAATTTGTAACTACGTTGCTTGCTATTTTTTTTTCTCTGCATTTTGCTACTGTTTACTCTTTGCAACAACTTTTTTTACTAAACATTAGCAATCATGGTAATTGTGACTTCTACATCTATTTTAAAATAAAAGACAACATGTAGATACAACCAAACTTCTGTCAGATTGTTTCAAAAATTGTACAACTTCTTGTACAATAAATTGTGTAATGTAAAAACGGCTTTTATATAAGATTTTGTTCAATTTCTTGAAGCAATGTTGAAAATTGTAACAAAAATTAAATTGAATCAAAAACTGATCCATATTTGTAGCCCAAAAATATCTTGTTCCAATAATTTATTGTAGAAATTGTACAAGAAATAGGGTAATCCAAAACGGCCCTTAGGAGTGATGGTGTTTAAATTGCTTTGGTTATTTGGAAATTATCAGAAGACGGGACGATCACATCTGCAAGGGATCACTTAACATATCGCTTTGCTTTCAAAAACGTAAAACGCTTCATTTTACCTGCAGAAATTTTTTCCTTTAATTAATGGGGCAACCCGATGTGAAGGTTGCATTCCAAGACAAAAAACAATAAAACTATTAAATACAGCTGTTTTTACTCATCAACGTAATCATCAGTACTGTACCGTGATTTATCATATCTCGCAAAATAAGTGACTTAGAATTGTTGTAATCTACAACATGGATTCTCTTGGTGGTTTTATTTTGTGGGGTGTTATTACAGCCATCCTGTATGTATTATTATTAAAAAATTTAACATCGAAAATAACTAAACGTGTACTTAACCTAATAACCTGTTTGCACGTGTCGTATCGTACGCTCTGATGAAATGTGTTAGTTCTGAAAATTGGCGCTCACCTTATCGGCGTTCATTGAAATCTGCACGTCTTGGAAAGTGATTTCGACATGCTTGATGTGCTTGACGTAATTGCCAGCCAGTTTTAGAATGTCGGCGGAAATATACTCGAGAACTGCGACCAGAAAGAGAGAAACAGCCGAGTCGATTTTATACAGCAAGATCTCCTGTAAACGACGCAGTTTAATTGAGAAACCCGTGAGTTTTTCACTTGCTTACTTTCTGCAAGAGGTTATGTATCTTGTCTACCGGCAAAACAGACTTCTTTTTACCTCTCTCGAGGGCCTCCTGCGCTTCCTTGAGGGCCCACTTATCAATGGGGGTGGGAAATGTGCTTTGTACGCGATACTCGACATCCTATTTAGAATAAGCGCTTGTTAAAGTGAGTGTTGAGTCGGTTTATTTTGTGTTAAGTTACCTGCACTGTGTGGGGGCTAGGCTTCGCACATAGCATCGCCAGCAAACGCAGGCAGAGACTTTCGACATAGTTCAAAGCGTCTTCTCTCGCTCCTAATGACGGATGTACTTGTTCCAGGACCTTTTTTGAAAACCGAGTAGATGGAAAAAAAAAATTAGTTAAATTGATGTGTGCTGATCGAATTGTCGTCGCTCGACTTTCATTTGTTTTTCTTTTTTAATGTCGTTTGTCATGATTTCGTTGTTAAAAAAAAAAATTAATTAATTGAGTTGAACTAATTCGTGTCGCTCAGAGATTGATCAGAAAAGAGAAAATCCATACTGACCCTTTTCAAAGCGTTTATCAGCACGCCCTTCCATTTCGGCGAGTTCTCCTCAGATTCGAAATCGTAGACGTTATCACCAATGTTGACAGTATTCATAGTTAGACGGGGAGGAACCCTTCACTTCAATGGGCAACAGCAAAAGATAAAAACACTCTCCGCCATCATTGCCTTCTTCCACATTTCGAAATCAATCACACGACGAACGCAAAATAAACGAGTCGCGTGTCGTTACGCGGCCGTCACATCTACGTTACGTTGCATCCGCCGCACGCACACATATCGATTTTAAACCCACGAAATTGAAAAACTTTTATTAGTTCCGTACGTTCACAAATACCATCGGTTGACGACCGCCATGTTGCGTTTCGAATCGCCTTCTCCGTCCTTGTCGAACGCGCGGCACTTCGTCCTTCCTCGCCTTGTCTGTATGCGGATGGTCTTATCTACGCAGAAACCGAACGATTCTTCATCTCTGTCTGCCCCACGCGCCGCCTCGCTCGCCCTATCCTTTACTACATATGCGTAAATAGTGTGATTGTGCGCACTCGATCGAATCGATATCGTCCGCACGCGGTTCGACGGATGCTATCACTCGGGAAATAAAAGAAACACATGTTCAGAGGATGCTGCCTTTATTATTAACACTTTCTCTGATCAACAGATGGCTCAAAGTGTCTCATAAAAAAATCATCGAATAAATAAATATAGTAATACTAATTCACGCAACGCATACAATACACTGAGATTCGTAAAATAAATAAATAAATAAAATTAAAGCACACAATCTCGCACAATTTACACGTAAGCCAGTGGCGGTTTGTTTAAATGTGTTGGGGGCGGCTAATGAGAATTTAATTTATTCTGTTATTTTCACCAGCCCCCTTTATTACTTTTGCGTCCCACCACTGAATAATACTGTCACAAAAACAAGGACGAAGTGGTACAGGTTTGTCCGACTCGTCCGGAAATCAGTTTTAAGTACATTAAACTAATTATTATTTGGTTTCTTAATCTATCGGGTTTTTTTTTGCCGTGTGCCTATCGCCTTTGGCTGTAGAGGTCGTCGTAGTTCGACTCGAACGGGTCTCCGGCGTCTTCTTCCGACGAGCGATTAAAGAGGGCGTCGAGGATATGCGACTGTGAGCGTCGTTTCCTTCCACTGTAACAAATAAATTATCATCAAGCGATTGCATTGATATCATCAAACGATTGTATTGAATAAAAGACCGAATTCGCCAGAAACGTTTATTATGCGAAAGTAAAACAGTTTTGTGATTTTGAGTTTCAAGTTCGGGTGTGGCGCCATCTCTACACGCGCAGCTAAACTAACGTGTCATCTATCGCTACTGAGAGTTGCTCTTTATCAACGGATAGTGTTTGTTTTTCTGACAATCTTTTCGTTTCTGCCGACTCAGTGTCCGATTTCTTTTAATCTGCAAACACAGGGCGCGTGACGTTACATCGTCGTTATTCAGTTTTTTTGGACTTACATGACGTTCGGGTCGACGCGACCGAAACCTAGCGGCACCGTGACGAGTTGTCCGCGCATTTTGCTCAGCGCTATCTGCGTTTCCAGTTCTGCCAACCTTTGATCCGACACTCTCTTCACTCTGTAACAAAAAGATAGATGGCGTTAAATACGTTTTGAATATATACAATTGAAATGATTGGCGCTTATTTTATACTACAGTAATGTTCGCTTATTACGAAACCGGTTAAAACGAATTTTCAGTTATAACAAACCAATTTGAAAGGTGAGCATGGTGATCATAGTGACCTATCACTTATAACGAACCTGTTTTGGCAGTACCTTGAGGTTCGTTATGACTATAGATGTTTTATTTAATCCTAGCTACGTCTCTTGTTTCGATTTATATCATAACAATATATACAGTATTTCTGTCCTGTCTCCGCCTTTTTCAAGTTTCATGAAACAATCGGTATATTATTGAATTATTATCAACGTTAGTGTAAATTCAAACTTACATAATGGGATACCAATCTCTTAAGTTCTAGCTTTGAAGAAAATAATGTTCACAAAAGAAAGAAATATTTCTTGCTTTAACACAAGCGTGTTAGGCAAAATCGAAAACTGCCAACCAACGATTAATAATAATATTAAAAAAAAATGTATTTACGCAGAAAATTACGATTTGGAAATCGTTCTCACATGTGTAAGGAACTGCTGAGCGGGGCAGTTAGCACAATTTAGAATTTTATAGGACGCTTGCACAAACGATAACGAAACGGAACGAAATGAAGTGATAAGCTACTGACACTTGACATCAAAGTCAAAACGTAAATACGGTTTAATTTCAGCTCCGGAATTCGTGAAATCCGTAAAACCGCCGCAGAAACTTAACTCCTTCGATTGGATAAATGTCGTAGAGGGCGTTGCTTCGAAACCATGACCCACTTGGACCGGCCGAATGTAGTCCGCCGCTGCATCATGGTTCATCATCATAATAAAATCGAATTAAACGCATACAAACATTCATCATTCAATTAGAGCATCGGCCGTTTAATGTGCGTCAAGTACGCCGCTTGGTCTGCCGAGGAGGAAACGTTTGCGTAACGAACGGAAAAATTTCCGGACCCAGAAAAGAAAAACAAAATCTTATCATATTTCAAGCTTATTTTTAAGTCACGTGAATTCGAAATCGTGCGGCCTTGGTTAATGTATTTAAAAAAAATAATAATTGGGCAACGGCTAAGGTTCAACGTCCAAAACATTTGTTTGATTATCCAAAAAAAAAAAAATTAAATTAAACAAGTCGATTGCGTACGACGTAATAAAAGGGGGGCGTCTCTGTTTTATTTGTTGAATCAATTAGCGGTGTTTCAGGTAAAAAAAAATTCCCGTTTTACAGTGTGACGTAATATTATTATTTAAATGCGATTTCCAAGCGTGCAATGTGTGTACATATGACGTAAGTATTGATAATAATTTACTTAGACTTTCACTTTTAAAGAATTATGGAAGGTATAACCACCTACATCCTTCACAGATGAGAAAATGAGGCTTAATTGGACATCATCAAAAACAAACCCCCTATTTGCTGCAGAAGTCGTTGGTGTTGCTTCTGCCCCTCAAAATAAGAACACCACTTGCAATAAGGTGGCTGTGAGCGATAAGTAACAAAACAAATGCAGTAAAGTACCGTCGTCATCACACTGACAAAATTGCATTATCCACCCATTGACCTACAACAAGCCGAAGCGCACTCACAAATGGCTCAGAAAAAGACGAATTAAAAATCCCATAATTCATCACCGGGAAATTGCGTTAGAACTGCGATAAATCAAATTTTCGAGAACGGGAAGAGCGATGAATTCAGGATTAGAGAAACAAAAAGTCTTTTCCTTTGATTAACAAGCATATGATGTATATTTATGGAGGCGAATTTAATTAGGACGACCGCAATTGCTTTTAGTGAAGCCTTTCGCCCACCCTAACTGCACCAATTAACACTGTGATTTGAGGCATCACGCTAAAATCAAGCAAACGCTGGTTAAAACTGTGTCTTCAAAGTTTGAACAAATTTTAGTAAGTTTTGGCCGCCTATAGCAGGATATGTCCAGTGAAATGCTCTTCACAAAAATGTTGGATCACTGGTTTTTGGCGGATAAGGAAATAAAAGTGCGAGTCCAAAAGTTACGAGAATAAAATTGTTTCATTGATGATAAGGTGTGAACGCAAGTCATCGAAAATTCAAGCCTACGATGTATCATTGGCGTTAAGAATAACAGCGCTGTTATCTTTGTCAAAAATTGACATGCTGTATCATCGAAACACAATTTGCACACTTATTTATGGTATTTACTTATATGCTCGGTTAATCTTCTATGTGATCTGATTTGAATGACGTTAAACCTCTGATGCAGCATATTGAAAATTTTCGATGCATTTAAATGAGGTGTCATCCAAGTGCAGTTTAGATAACATAACGTAATAATGCTATCTTAACACTCGTGATACGTCATAGGCTTGATATTGAGTACAACTTTTGCGATGTAGGAAAAGAAAATACGACGATAATTATATGTAGAAGGAAGAGAAGATGACGATAATTATATGTAGAAGAAAAGACGACAATAATTGTACTAGAAGAATTTAAAATATGTAGATGCCATCTGTACTATTCTTCTTTGATTATTTTGGAAAGAAGCGAAACTTGGTGTTTCTCTGATTAGTTAGAAGTTTTACAAAAGTGTTCTTCTGTGAATAATAATTTATAAAAATAACAATAAGCTACAGGAAATGCCGTTTGTGATTAAATAGCACAACTCTTAGTAACTTAGGAGAAGACATGTAAAGCTGCTTTTCCTGTTTTGGAGAATTGGTGATTTAAGAGTGGGTACGAAGTATATATGTTTGATATAAATTGTTGATGTAAACTAAACAACATGAATAGAAACAGTTGATTGAGAGAAACGCGCTTGCGTCTCCAAATTGAACAAGAAAAGTTGAAAACACTTATATTTTTTGGAGATTTTGCTAATGCCCTCCCACGACAGTAGGTGAAATGATCACGTGATCGACAATGACACTAATTCCCAAATACCCAATTCTTCATAACTTCAAAGTAGAAGTAGCAGTTTCATGCACGTCTAATAGAAATAAATTGAAATTGACTTCTCAGAATTATTTTCCTCTCGACAAAATAAAAAAAAGAAGAAAATATGACAATGATCGTAGAAGAATTAAAAACGAGAAGAGCGCCATCTGTCCTTCAAGAGCGAACATTCTTCTTTGATTATTTTACGAAGAGGCGAAATGTATTAATAATAATAATTAGAGACAAGAGGTTTTGCAAAACTATTCTCCTTGAATAACTAATTTGTAATAATAACGACAAAGAACTGCAGGAAGCGCCATCTATGGTTAAATGGCATAACTGTCAGTAATGCAGGAAAAAACTTTTCAGAATATTTTTCGATACATTTTATAGAAGATTTAAGAACAAGAGCGAATATCCTTCTTTGATTATTTTGTGAGAAAGCGAAACTTGATGTGTTTCTCTAATTAGTTACAAAAAGTTTTGAAAAATATTCTTCTGAATAACTAAATTATAAATATGAACTGCAAGTAGCGCCATCTCTGATTAAATAGCGTAACTTTTAGTAATGCAGGAGAAGACTTCTCAGAATATGTTTCCTCTTGACAAAGGAAAAAGACGACAATGATTATAGAAGAATTATAAAAAAAGAAAACAATCATCTGCTTCTCTAATTAGAAACGAGATGTTTTTCAAAACTTTTCTTCTTTGAATAGCTGCAGGAAGCGCCATCTACGGTTAAAAAGCATAACTTTCAATAATGTATGAGATAACTTCTCAGAATATTTTTTCTCCTCGCAAAAGAAAAGGACGATAAATTTTATAGAAGAATTAAGAACCCATTCGGGCGCCATCTGTCCTTCAAGAGCGAATATCCTTCTTTGATTATTTTGCGAGAAAGCGAAACTTGATGTGTTTCTCTAATTAGTTACAAGAAGTTTTGAAAAATATTCTTTTTCTGAATAACTAATGTATGAAAATGAATTGCAAGAAGTGCCATCTATGATTGAATAGCATAACTTTTAGTACTGCAGAAGAAGACCACGAATATTTTTCTCTTAACAAAAGAAAAAGACAGCAATGATTATAGAAGAATTACAAAAAAAAAGAAAATACTCTCTGTTACTAAAAAGCGAATATTCTTTGATTATTTTGCGTTAAAACAAGGCACACGAATGTGTTTACAAGAAGTAAAAATTATCACCAGCTTCTTTTTAACTAATTCGTACTAAATACTGGCCCGTATTCTCATCTTATGTTAAATGTAATTACGTGCTTATTTCCCATGGCAACGCTCTCTTACACATTAAATTGACATAAAGCTATACCGTTTCTTGTTTATTTTAATCACGACTTTAGTTAAATAAGACTTTAATCATAAGATCAGAATACGGGCCATTGAAATTCCTAGATTACTGAAGAAGTACTGCGAACTTCCGTCATTGTGGCTTCACTTTCTGGCGGCAACATTTAGAACACGCTATTCTACTGACTTTCAAAGTGTTCTTTTTCTAATTAAAGAAATTTTGAGTCGTATTATAGTAACGAGTGTCTAAATAAAAATCTGGTCAAATTGGCTGTTATCACGAATTTGTTCATTGCACGTCGCTTCTAAGTTCAACCGTTTCTAAGTTCAACTGCCAAACTATCAAATCTAACGTCAAAATTTGTTGTTGGATTATCATTTCAATATTAATAGTGATTTTTCGTTAAAAGGCAGCTTTTCTTAAACTACTCTTTACAAAATACTAAAAAATGTAGTCCAGTGTAAAACGGGTTTCAAACAGCTCATAGAAATAAATGAAAATCACGTGTAAATCACGCAGCTTTATTGCTCCGTGCGTTCGGCGGCCAGACTGTTGTCAAGACATTGTTTGGAAAATTTTCCACAGCCTACTTTACCAGTTTTTTAATTTAGACACTCGTCATATTTTATATTTTACGAAAGAATTTAACATTTTTCGTAAATATCGCATTCAATTTTTTTTTATTTATTATTAAGTGAAGACTTTTTATCTTTTGCAAAAGGGTTGATTTTTTTGTGAGTAAAAATAAAAATAAACTGCAAACATCCAAGTTCCAAGCGATTTGCCAAGAAGGCAATTGCTATATTTTATATAAGAATATGGAATTTTTAGTCACCAAAAGAAAAGCCAAAAATCACCTAACGTACTTTAAATGAAAAAACAATTTTTTTTAGATGTAAAGTTTTGATCAAAAATGGCGATAAGTCGAAAAATTTAGCATCCTTGGTAGATATGCATGAAGCGCCATCTATGTTTCAGTAGCATAATTTTCAATATTGACAGATTCGGTATGCCATCTATCAAACAAATTATGATACGGAAGTCAGAAATTGGAGAATGTGCATTGATTTCACCCGAATGAAGAAGAAAGATTTTAGAACAACTGTGAACCTCATTTGTGAATAAACTGACATTATTGTTGGGTCTTTTTTTACCGCGTTCCCCAAAAAAAAATTTACAATTTGGCAAAACAAAAGACGACTGCCAGAAGTTAATTGGCTTTCGGGTTAAAAGTGGTTTTCGCAATGAAAACACACGTTGACTTATTTATTTATTTGTAACCGTGTTTCGCGTTCTTGCTCTCTTTCCTAGCCCGGGCTGTTTATTCAAGCGCCGAAAATTGGCTCATAATTAAAACGCGCCCGCGTGTAATATCATTAACTCGACGAACGTAAACCGAGCTTAATCACATTCCAAGAAGTGTTTGAACAGCCGAACGACGTCGATTAACGCACTTTTTATCGCCCATTAATTCCGCCGTTATTCGATTCGGGTGTTCAAAGAGAGGCCGGCCTTGTCGTCTATGGGCCGCTTTGTCAACGAAACGGAGGGCCGCTAAACGCTCGGAAATTAGCGCGGAACTTAATTAGCCGTTTCTGATGAATCGCACCGCGTATGATAATTATTTATTTTGAGGGGGACATTCCCGGTTTTATATCACACCTCTGTTTACCTTTCGTATTTATGTACAGTGGTCGACAGAAGTAATGTGACCGGAGTCGACTTTTTTTTTATTTCGCGTTTTCTTTTTTTGACACGAATTAAATTTTAAGTAATGTGAAGATGAATTCGAAAAGAATCGCCTAGAAAGAAAAAGAAAATAAGACCAACCTTTTATCGCCTCTTGCACGTCAGAACGGAGATATTTCGAAAAAAAGCGGTATCAAGGCGGCCGTGATTAAAAAAGGCATCGCGAACGAAAATAAAACAAATGATTATCGCATCTCTTCAGGATAAAGGCATTCACATTTAATTACGCCGGGTTAGTTATATTTATGTTATGTTTTCGGTTCATTTTTAGTTTTTTTTTATCGCAGTTTACAAACTGTCAGGACAATGTTTTTTTTTTCTTTTTTTAAGAATAAGACATTTGGGAGCACCGCGGTGCATTTGTTTTTTTTTTTTTACTTTGGGCTTGCGCGGTGGTACAACTTTTCTATGGGGGTGTTTGAAAAAGTTTTGCTGCGTCTTTTAGAATTGGAAGTTATGTGCTTGTGTCGATTTTAATTTTATTTAATTTAAAGACTCGTATTCACGATTGTTTTCGAAAATCGAGAAAAACTAACGTTTTTTATATTTTTTAAAGTATGCCTTTTGCTTTTGATTTTTTCGAATAATCAAGGCTTCATTTTTTTTTTTTTTTAATTTATTTAAATGGTGCGTTTATTTCTTTTCTGTCTATTTGTTTTTTTACCAGAGTACTTGAAGGTGTGATGCAATTTCTTCGGTCGTTGCAGTAGAAAAAAAAATCGCTTTGTGGTGAAAGGGAAAAAATTAGAAATGAAACGCCATCGCGAGCCAGAGCGAACCGGATTCAGTGAAATCGCGGAATTTTTTTCGGCTTTCGATAAAAGCCGAAATGCGCTGCTAATTTGTCAAACATTCACAACTGTCGTATACTAATCAGGGTAAACGACGATGACTTTTTGACCTCGGCAAAAAGTCTACCGCTGAAACGATTCGTGTACTGATTGGCGCTCATTGATGGATTTTTTAAGCCGTTTTTCGATTTGAGGATAAGTTTTGACATAAAAAAAATAGTCGAGGTACTCGTTTTGGGTTTGCATCCAAAGCATGTTAAAAAAGTGAACTTTTTAAGTTAATAGAAATCTAGTCAAGACAAGTTTAAACTTGCAGCAAATTTTATACGAGGCAGTTTTTCACGCTTTTCAAGGTTAAAAAGAACAGGTCAAAAACTGTTGAACATGAGTCAGCTTCTTTTTAATCTAGAAATATTCAATTCATGATTCTGCCTCGCAAAATTTGATTTTGATTGAAAATTTAGTCGACAAAGATTAAATTCTGATGAAATACTTTTTCTAAATAAGTCAGCCTCTTGTACTATTTCTTATTTTGTGTTTCCAATTATCCAAATTGTTTTTCTTTTGTTTACAAAAGAAATCCACGTCAATTTGTAATAAATCAGTGTGTAAGTAAATCGAAATCGTTCACAAAAGGGATTTCACCAATCAATTAAACGGAACTTTCAAACCAAGTAGTTTCCTAGTCATCCATTGTCATCGTCATTGAATGAGTATTACTATCAATGCTTTGGAAATATAAAATGTACTTTCCGGTGTGTCCAAATGTGTTTATGAACGAAAACAAACAAATTACAAGTGCGCGGGTTCTTTTTGATCAAGTTTCGACTTCACCAAAATCTGTTTTTTTTTTCCACGTCCATTTAAAAACAAACAAAAAATAATAATAAAATGTACCTTGAAGTAGGTCTGGCCTGGACGTTTTGCACAAAAATCACCATGAGGAAAATAGCGAAAACTTTAAACGACATGTTTCCTCTTGAACTTATCAAAAAAAAAAAAGCAAAAGATTTCACAACACTCTTTCTAAATCGGGTGCACTCGCCAATCAACAAACCGCACGACTTCTACTGCTGATTTGTTTCAAACTAAAGACGACGAAACACCTGATAAGTCCTCGCTGTGTATGGTGCGCTTCTTACCGAGCTCTATATCGCAATGATGCTGGCTGTGCATCGGCGTGCTATTTATCACCGGAGCGCGTCGATTCCAAGACGATGATGATAGGCGCCCTTATCTTTTTCGTGATCGACGTTTTGGACGGACTTGATTTGGGAGATATTTCGCGTCACGATTGTGGTTGGAGGTGGGACATTCAACTTCGGAATTATTTTTGGCCATGGGGATTTCACAATGTTGCATTATTTAAGTTTTTTAGCGCTAGCGCCCGAGTTGCTTTAATTAAAGATTACGCATCGACGGCATTAACTGACACCATGCAATTTCCATGATTTATTCAAAGCGATTTATAATAGAAATAAGTTGTTCGTAAACATGAGCATAACTTACAACTTCCGAAATTTGATTTTGTCTTCTAACATCTTTTCAAAAAAAAAAAAATTCTGCTCTTTTGCCGAATTGTTTAAAAAGTCTGGGAATTTGTTTTAACGTTGGTGTTCTCAAAAGAAAAGTTGTCAGTTGTCAAGTAACTCGTCAAAATTAAATCAATAAAATTTTAATAAAGCGGGAAAGCACGATCAAAAATTAAAAAAAAAATCAAGAGAATCCAAAAATTTCGAACTGTATTTTTAATTCTCTATTAAAAAAAAATCACTTTAAAAACAAATGTAGAAAGCACAACCAAAAATATATAAATTTAATAAAAAAAAGAAACAATTAAAAAGGCATAGAATTCAAAATATATTTGTTTTGAATTTATTACACAGAAGATAAATAAAATTTTATAAAAGATAATAAATTATGTCAAGAAATAGAAAACAAATGAAAAACGGAAAATAATATTTAAAATTCTGAATTTCGAATTTCCTAAATAGAAATTAGACAAAATTAAAAAATAAAATGCGGTCGTTTACTAAAAAAGAAAATTAGTGCAGAAATTAACAAAGAAAACAAAAAGTGCAATCAATTTTGGCATCAATAAAAATACAAACTACATAAATAAAAAGGAGAACTAAAAGCAAACGGTAATATGTAGAAAATTAAAAAAACAAAATGAAATACGGTCGTTTTACTAAAAAAAATATAATGTAGAAAGTAACAAAAAAATTAATAAATTTTGGCATTAATAAAAACAAATAAATTTAAGAACGTGGTCGAATTGAGGGTTTGGATAAAATTGTAGAATAGACCCGAACACATTAAAAAAAATTAGAAACAATTGATTTTAAAAAATAGATAAAAAATTTACATAGAAGAAAGAGTGTAAATAAATAAAATTTTATAAAAGATAATAAATTATAAAATAAACAGAGGAAGAAATAAGAAACAAATGAATAAATTCCTAATTTCGAGTTTTCTATAAAAAAAATAGAGAAAATTAATAAAATAAAATATGGTCGTTTTACTAGATTAAAAAATTAATGCAGAAAGTAATAAAAAAATGTAATATATTTTGGCATTAATAAATAACAAACAAATTTAAGAAGGAGAACCACAGGTGGTCGAATTGAGGGTTTAGGTACAATTGTAGGAAAGGCCCAGACCACATTTAAAAAAGAAAACAAACAAAAAACGATCGATTTAAAAAATTTAGATAAATTTTTCAAAAAATATGTAAAATAAAATAAAAAAAAGCAAGAAAAAAAACAGAAAAAAGCGTGTAAATAAATAAAATTTTATAAAAGATAATAAATTATGCCAAGAAATAAGAAACAAATGAATAAACGGAAAACAATTGCGAAGGTGACATTTTAAAATTCTTAATTTCAAATTTCCTAAATAAAAATTAGAGAAAATTAAAAAATTAAATAACATACGATCGTTTGACTAAAAAAGAAAATGAATATAGTAAAAGTAACAGAAAAAATTAATAATTTTTGACATTATTAAAAACAAACAAATTTAAGGAGGAGAAACAAAGATGGTCGAATTGAGGATTTGGATACACTCAGACCACATTAAACAAAAAAAAACAAGCAAACAAAATGCAGACAATTTATTTATTGAAACCAAAAATAATTGTAAATTAATGAAATGTTACATTAAAAATAAATGTGAAATAAAAACAAATGAAAAACCCGAAAATAATTACAAAAGCGAGGTTTTTCAATTTCGAATTTTCTAAAAATAAAAATAAAAAGCAGACGATTCACTAATAAAAAAAAAAGAACTGATAACCATTAAAAAAATAATTAAAAAGTAAATAGAATTCTGCTTTCTAATAAAAAATTAGCAAAAATTGGCAGAAAATAAAATGAACGTCTAAACTAGAAAACTAACACAAAACAATAATAAGAAATGTTAAAATATTATATTATGTTAAAGTAACAGAAACTAATTTTGACATTAATAAAAGAACAAAAATTTAAAAAGGAAAATCAAAGGCGATAGTTTAAAAAATTAAACTAAAATTAAATTAAATAAAATAAATTTTGATACAAAAAATAATTGTAAATTAACGATGTGTTACATCAAAAAATAATGTGTGAAGTAAAAACCTGAAAATCACTCCAAAACCGATGTTTTTTTTTCAGTTTCGAATTTTCACAATAAAAGCAGCAAGTATTTAAATACAAATAAAAGACAGACGGATTCACTAAACAAAAAAAACTGATAACTGATGAAAAATTAATTAAAAAGTAATTAGAACTCCACTTTGTACTAAAAAGTAAAATAGCAAAAATGGAAATAAAATACAATATACAATCGATTTACTAAACCAAAAAAGTAATACTTACTGAACAATAATAAAAAGAAATGCAAAAAATTATATTGTGAGAAAATAACAACTTTAAATTTTCACATTAACAAAGAAAACCAAAGTGATGAACAAAAAAAAATCCAGATTATGATACATATAAAAAAAATAAAATTATTAAAAATATTTAAAAAATTGTAAATAAACTAAATATTACATAAAAAAATAAATATGAAGTAAGAGCCGAAAATAATTCTGAAAGTGACGTTTTTTCTTCGAATTTTTCAAATAAAAAGATCAAGTATTTAAATTGAAATAAAAGACAGGCGATTAACTAAAAGAAAAAAGAAAACTGATAACGTTTTCTTACTAATTAGAATTCCACTTTGTACTAAAAAGGAAAATAGCAAAAATGAAACGATCAAATCAAAATCAATTTCAACATTAATAAAACAATAGATATTTAAGAACGAAAGCCAAAGTGGTGAATTAAAACAAAATTCAGATTATACATATTAAAAAAAAAAAAAAATAAAAGACGGTCGATTTAAATAATTTAAAAATGTAAACATTTTAAATTTAAATCAATAATTTCACTTTGTGATAAAAATAAAGTAGCAAAAATTTTAAAGAATCAAATAAATTGAATTGTTTAAAAATGCAAATACTCGAAAAGTTAAGAAATACTTAAAATCAGTTTTTTATTTAAAAAGATCCAAAATTATTAATTTTTTAATCATGATTTTTATCAACACTGCTTTTTTGTTTAATAAATCTAAAGCATTTGTTTGATTTCTAAAATTTTTGCTACTTTATTTTTATCACAAAGTGAAATTATCGATTTTAAATTTAAATTTACAATTTTTACATTTTTTAAAATGTTTAAAGCGACCGTTTTTTATTTTTATTTATTTATATGTATCATAATATTTTTTTAATTCATTACTTTGTTTCTCCTTTTTAAATATCTTGTTTTATTAATGTCAAAATTGGTTTACTAGTAAATCGATCGTTTAATTTTTGCTACTTTACTTTTTTAGTGGAATTCTATTTACTTTTTAATTAATTTTTTGACAGTTGTGTTTTCTTTTTTAGTTTAGTGAACCGTCTGTATTTTATTTCTGTGTAAATATTTAGATACTGTTTTTATTTGGATCGTTTTTTAAAATTTTTTTATATGTATCGTAATCTGGATTTGTTTTTAATTCACCACTTTGGTTTTCCTTCTTAAATATCTGTAGTTTTGTTAATGTCAAAATTTATAGCTGTTGTTGTTATTTTCTCAACAATATAATTTTTTGCATTTTTTCTTATTATTATTATAAGCTTTTTGGTTTATAAATCGATTTTATTGTATTTTATTGTCATTTTTGCTATTTTGTTTGAAAACTGTGAAACAAGTGAACATTTGTGTGTCCGTTCAACTTTGTCGGAAACTTTTAAATTAAAATTTTTAAATAGTTCATTTAAAAATGTTAAGTAACAACAGCGAGAACTGAATGAAAAAATTATAAAAAATACTGGAATTTAATTTTGTGTGAAAAAGTGAAGAAGCAAACATTTTTCAAAATAAAATAAAATACATCCGATTTACTAAACCAGACAACTAATACAGAAATTAATAAGAAATGCTAAAATTTTATTAAAATTAAATTAAAAAATGCAAAAAAATTGTAAATTTGAGTAATACGTACATACAAAAAAAAAAACAAAAAATTAACTGATTAATAAAAGTAGGAAAAAATTAATTAAAAAAGTCAACAATTTCAATACAAAAGAAATAGAAATATAATACTGATCTAACATAAATTTTCGCAAAAAAATAATGGCCACTTTATTCAATCTTCTATTTTTTAATTTTACAAATAAAATCAGCAGTAATTTAGATAAAAATAAAAACGAAAAAATTGGCGACAGAAGTTACACGTTGCGGCTGCGACCGACTTACGAATTTTAAATTAGCACGTGAGTTATATGTGGCTCGACTCAATGATTGTAGGCGTATTAAAATCGTCATTTTGCATTTTTTAACGCCTGAGAAATTTACAAAAATATCAAGTGAGTCACCTACGGTTCACGCTTTACAAAACTAACAGATAATCTGAATTTTTTTAAAGAATTTGCCAACAATAATGTGATGCGCGCATTCAAATCTAATTGTAAATGAAAGGCGATTTGTAAGGTGTTAAAAATTAACACACGTACGTACCGAGAAACGCTCCACTATTTTAAACCCGTTTACCTGAACAATCGTGACGTCTTCTTTTTGTCTGTGCCTTAAAAAAATCGATTTATAGTTTTTCCAGTGATCGATTGATCGTGGAATTCTTTTCGGAAGGACCATTAAAATTTAACAGCGTTAGCTTTGTTGTTCTGTTTTCATGCGCCGAATTTTTTACTTTCGCGATTTAGCGCACGTAACGACAATAAAAAAAGATGCACTTTGCGCCAGGAGTCACGTATCGGAGGGATAAATTTCCTAAACGACTGAGGATCTCTTTGATCCATTAGATGCGGTTTATTGAGGGCAGTTATTGCGATTTCAATTTGGTCTTTTCTTTATTACCGGGTAATTGACGCCTGTTGATTTAGAAGACAAACGGAAGAACAAACACAGACGGTGCCTGCGGAAAATGATCGAGAAGGAAGTATAATTTGCGGTGGTCGCAAACAATCAATCAGACCTGATTTTTTATAGAAACTGAAACTTTCGAGCTGCGTAGATACCTTCTCAGTGGGCTGATTGATAATCCTAATTAAATTAAATTATGAAGCTGCAAGTCAGGTAAATACGTTCGATGAAATAACAAAATCAAACATCATCATTCTTGATAAAACTGTCAATCAAGCAATGAAACTTCTTATCATTGTGCGTTTGTTCTTCTAAAATCAAGTTTTAGTAATTTTTTTTTCGCGTCCTTTCTGATTAACACCGTCCATTAAAATTCAATAATTTGAAAAATATTTTTCTGCAGTAAAGAGTTCTTCATTCATTTGTCTTTCACTTTCAATTTTTCTTACCAAATTGATTTTCTCTTCGAATTTGCGATTGTTAAAAACCTAATTTCTTTGAATAGCTTGACTCGCGACATCCTGCGATCACTTTTTGACACACATTGCGTTAGGAATGACAGGTTGCAGCCAGTTTGCTATAATGCAATGTTGTGTCAGAAAGTGATTGCAGGATGTCGCGATTCAAACTATTCATTACTATTACATCGCAAATGCGAATAACCTGGGACAGATCGGTTTGGTTTGCGGCGGAAGTCTCGAGCTATGCTTCTGCTGACGAGCCTCAATTAGGGACCGAAACAGCTGTACAGAAGATGCTGCAATCAAAATCGATTTGCGATAAAATTTCTAATTTCTTTACTCGGGAAATGTGAAAGCGTCTTTCAAAAATGATGAATATTTAAAATAAATAACAAAAATAAGCAGAGAAAGGATTTTTAATGAAAAGATGAGAGAAATATCAATTCGACAAGAACAAATAAAGAAACAAACTGAACCGCGACGAGATAGAAATAGTGAAACTAGTGAAAACCATAAACAGAAAACAAAAGAAGATCGACGATTCTACAAAGCGACGGAAATAGTGAAACCGGTGAGAATAAATATAAAACAAAAGACGATCGATGATTTTCACGTAGTAGAGCGTCACTGTGGCCAAGAAAGACAAACGCGTTGGAAATAAAAAAATAATTGAAACAAACCGCAACGAAATAAAAATAGTGAAACAAGTGAAAATAATACATAAATACAAAACAAAAGAAGATCGACGATGATTCTAAAACAAATCGCGACGTGATAGAAATAGTGAAACTAGTGAAAATCATAAACAGAAAACAAAAGAAGATTGACGATTCTCATCTAGCAGAATGTTTCACTGAAATCAAGACACCATCGGTAAACAAAAGAAAAGAACAAGTTATAAAAAAACAATTCGAAAAAAAAACAAAACCCAATGAACGACAACAAAATACGATTAACGAAAAAATTAGCGAAAAGCAAAGTAATATAAAAGTATTGTTAGAAAGCGATGGAAACCAATTCGATAAGAAGAAATTAAAAACAAACTGAAACAAACCACGACGAAACAGAAACAAAGAAATAGTGAAACTAGTGAATAAAAGAATAAATGGAAAACAAAAGAAGATTCTTTTAGTAGAGTGCACATTCAAATCAAAAGACCATCGTTTACAAAACAAGAGACTATAGAAACAACAAACTCGAACGAAGAAAAAACAAAAGAATATCAAAATACTGTTAGAAAGCGACGGAAATAAAAAAAGAAACTGAAAAAAATTGCGACGAAATAAGAATAGTGAAACAAGTAAAAACAATACATAAATACAAAACGAAAGAAGATCGACGATGATTCTAAAACAAACTGCGACGAGGTAGAAATAGCGAAACTAGTGAAAATGATAAACAGAAAACAAAAGAAGATCGACGATTCTCGTCTTATAGCAGAGTGTTTCACTCAAATCAAGAGACCATCGGTAAACAAAAGAAAAGAACAAGTTATAAAAAAAAACAATTCCCAACAAAAAAAAACAAAACCCAATAAACGGCAACAAAATACGAATAATGACAAAACGAAGGAAAAACAAAATAATATCGAAGCGTTGTTAGAAAGCGATGCAAATAGTGAAACCGGAAAAAATAAATAGAAAACAAAAGACGATCGACGATTCTCACGTAATAGGGTGTCACTGTGACCAAGAAAAACAAACATACGAACAAAAAGTCAAAAATTCAATAAACAACAACAAAATACGAATATTGAAATAAGTGAAAAACAAAATGCTACCAAAGCGCTGCGAGAAAGTGTTAGAAAGATTGAAAATACGTCAATTCGACAAAAACAAATAAGAAAAAACTAAGACAAACCACGACGAAATAGAGATAGTGAAAATAATAAATAGAAAAAAAAGAACGACGAATGTGTCACTCCAATCAAATTTAAATTAAATTTATTTAACGCCTGAATTTTAATTTTGTTACCAATTAGGTTGTGCCAAGCGATCGAAAATAAAATAATTCAGAGTCAACCGCAAATAAAAAAAAATTACCTCCAATTTCTCTAATTCTTCGCGTTATAAAAGAAAAGGTTAGATGATCTATCAACAGTTAAAATAAGAGACGAAGCAGAAAATTAAAGAAATTAGAAGTCATTGCATTTTTATTTTAACTCAAGGCCTACTCTGAATCATTTTATTTTAATTTTTCAGAAACGTACGTCTCTTACTAATACCGTTCGTTATGTTTTTGGAGAATTTCTTTTTCTTAAAGAAATACTATCTTTAGTGTTTTGTTTAATTTTTCACTTTTAAAACACTATTAAGAACGGTGCTCTTCATTAAAATAATTTCCTTCTTTGAAAATTCCTTTCTTAATAACACCGTCCGCATATTTTTTTAGGCTAATCTTTGTTGTTTCTTGGGGCCTTTCATTAGTCTTTTTATTTAATATTCTTATTATACATTATTATAACTTTTTTATATAAATTTTTGGCTGATTTAATTATTTATCGAAAAAAAAAATCTCTTTGTAACGCCTGTATTTATTTTTTATTTATTCTTTAGTTTTTTACTTTCTTTGCGGATTTAGATTATTTTTCTAAAAAAAAAAATAGATTCGATTACCAATAAAATTAGAGTGTGACTTTTTACATTTATTTTATTTTTTTAAAACTATCTTATTGTTAGTAACACTGTTCGTTAAGTTTTAGAGAATTTGTGCTCAAATTTTTGCTTAAAGGGTTGCGATCTTTCGTATTTAAATCCTCACTTTTAAATATTAAGAACGACACCTTTGTATTAACCTCTGTCTTTAAAATTTCCTTTCTTACTAACACTGTCCGCCTAGATTTCCTCTTCATTGTAGTTTTGAGAAAATATTAAGAACTAAAATTTTTATTAAATTAACACAATTAATTACGTTATTGTTACATGTTATTGTCTGAAAATATTTCTTAAGGGGGGTACAATTCGTCGTGCAATTTTTGTTTTATGCAACTAGAATCCCTACGATTTTGCTGCACTGCTATCGAATTACATGATACGTTTCCAATCATGCAATTTGTGAACCATAGAGGGTTATTCATGCAAACCTTTCATTAAAAGTTTTCAAGGAAGAAGCTTAGAATTTGCGATTGAGAGATACTTCAAAAATATATCAAATTGCAATACATTTCCCTATCTCTAAAAGACATCATTCTTGAGATATTTTGAGTTTTTTTTTAAATCTGGATTCTGCAATCTGTTTTGTCTTAAAATTATGTTGCTAGTCGGTTTTGATTCTAGTGGATTCCTCTGTACAGCTGTTTCGGTCCCATTCGGAGTCTCGTCAGCAGAAGCGTCGTTCGAGAGTTCTACTCCAAACCAAACCAACCTGTCCTAGTTATTCGCAAATGCGATATAATAGTGATGAAAAGTTTAGATCTCGACATCCTGCTATTGCTTTTGTTCTACTAGAGCTTGTCGAAAAGGGGGGAAGGAGGGATGGTGGCTACGACCGACTTTGATGTTATTTTGTCCTTTGGCATTCGCCTTACAAACTGGAGAAATGCAGAAAACCCAATAAAATCTAAATGAAAATATAAATGTTTTAACTCCCCTTTGTGAATGTTATGATGTTAACAAGTAGCCTCAGATAATTTAAGAATGGCCTCAGATTATTAAAAGACTAGTCTTCAATAAAAAATCTAAGAGAGAAAATGATTGTCTGTACGTCTCGTTTCTGAATGTTATGAATCAGCTAGTGGCCTCAGAATTGCTGACTAGATGGCCTCAGATCCTTAGCAGTCTTGTCCTGTCATTAAGTCCGCAAGTCGCCTCAGATAATTTCAGTATTACGAGTTAAATGGCCTCAGATCTTTGGTAATCTTACTCGCAAACAAGACGATTTAAGAGAAAACTTATTGTCTGGATGTTTCGTTTTTGAATGTCATTAAAATCAGCGAGTAGCCTCAGATAATTTCAGAATTAGTGATGGCCTCGGATCCTAAGTAGGCTTGCTTTAAATCAAGATATCTAAGAAAAAAATTATCTGAGCGTATTGTTTCTGAATATCATAATGTTATCGAGTAGCCTCAGATAATTTTAGAATTGGGGGCTAGATGTCCTCAGAGTCTTAATAGTCCCGTCTTCAATAAAAAATCTAAGGAAAAAGTTTCGTTTCTGAAAGTTATTAAATCAGCAAGTAGCCTCAGATAGTTTCAGAATTGCTGACTGGATGGCCTTAGATTCTAGTGGTTTTATCTTAAATTTAATAAATTCTAAGAAAACAATAATTATTTGAACGTTTCGTTTCTGAATGTCATTAAGTCAGCAGTAACCTCAGATAATTTCAAAATTGTGAGTTAGATGGCCTCAGATCCTTAGTAGCCGTGCCTTCAAACAAGTAAGTAGCCTCAGATAATTTCATACCCTCAGATCCTTAGTAGGCTTGTCTTCAATCAATAAAAGCTAGGAGGAAATTATTGCCTAAACGTTTCGTTTCTGAATGCCATTAAGTCAGGAAGTAGCCTCAGATAATTTCAGAATTGTGAGTTAGATGGCCTCAGATCATTAGTAGCCGTGCCTTCAAACAAGTAAGTAACCTCAGATAATTTCACAGTTGCTGGCTAGATGGCCTCAGATCCTTAGTAGGCATGTCTTCAATCAATAAAAACTAGAAAGAAATTATTGTCTGAACCTTTCGTTTCTGAATGTCATTAAGTCAGCAAATAACCCCAGATAACTTCAGAATTTCGTGCTCTATGAAACTAGATCGTGATAAATTACGTAAATCAGATTTTGCCTTAGGAAATCATAAATGTCAGGGCGTTTCGCGGCTGAGGTTTATTAAGTTAACAAGTAGCCTCAGATAATTTCAGAATTGTTAGCTAAATTGCCTCAGATTCTTATTAGTCTTGCTTTAAATCGAAAAATCTAAGAAAAAGATTATTGATTGATCGTTTCGTTTTATGAATTTCATTAAGTCAGTGAATAACCTCAGATAACTTCAGAAATTCGTGCTTTATGAGGCACAAGATCGTAAGAAATTAGGCATCTTAGATTTTCAAAGCGTAAGTATCCGAGCGTTTCATTTTTGAATGTTATTAAGGCAGCAAGTGGCCCCAGATAATCTCGGAATTGCTTGTCGAGGTAAACTCTCCAGATTTTTGGGACAACACTAAATTTCTAAACAATTGTAGCCTCACAAAAGCAGGCATTTTGGATTATTAATGTTGGCAGGAAGGACGTTTGATGGGTGACATTAAATTTGTCTTAAAAATTATGTTGCAAGTCGGTTTTGATTGTAGTGGATTCCTCGAGTACTCTCTGTATAGCAATTTCAGCCCCATTTGGAGTCTCGTCAGCAGAGTCGTAGCTCGAGAGTTCCACTGCAAACGAAACCGACCCGTCCTAGTTATTCGCAAAGTTTAGATCGCGAATGTTATGAAAAATTCGAAGGCTACTTGATTGAACGATTGATAATATTAAGAAGTGGTGCGTATCCAGCTTTATTTATAAATTCCTGGCCGTAAATTGAACAATTTCACCAAAGATCATCCGCGCAACACTTTCAAACAAATTTATTTACTTTTAATATCGCACGTCATTAAAAAAAAATAATTTGGATCTTCGGCCGTCATTTACATATCAAGTCGCCGGCGGTGAAGCTACGCTAAATATTCTAATTCGGCCGGAAAAAAAGTGCGCCCGACGTCAAAGGAGGAAGCGTTTAATTGCGTTTCCGAACGATTTCGCAAATTACGTCTCTGTCCGGGCGAAATAAACGAAACTTGCTCGCTTTCGGCGATCATATCTGCCGGTCTGCGCTCAAAGGATGTGTTATCGTTCAAGGAAAGCTAATTTAAACATTAATTTTCCGCGGCGAAACGCAGAAATAATTCGATTTTTTTTTGCCTGGGCGTACTTCTTCCTAACAAAGAAACATTTTTTTTTAATACCTAAGAGGTCGTTCAGTTTTACCCACGTACTTTTTTTTTTGATATTTTCTGTCATGTTACCAAACCAGCCTCCCCAAATGTAAAGTTGTGGATGAAATTCGTGCTAAAAATTTCCGAACGTTTACTTTTAATTGTCCACGACTACACATCGGAAGACAACGGTAATGACTTTTGGCTATCGCTGTACCTTTAAAGTGTGATACTGATGAAAGCATTCTAACATGATTATCATTTATTAAACAATAATGCAAAAGACCTTCCTGGTCTTAACCTTAAATTAGAAGCGCGATTTCTGACTTATCATCGCATCCGTGACAGTCTCTGCAAGAAAAAATCCCTGTACCTTCACCTGGTGAGTAAGTGACGTGACGTAAGTGTACACGTTTACAGCTTTTTTTTCGGCCATAGTGTGTTCAATGAGTAATTTCGCTAATGTCGACTTACAATCGATCAGTCAACGGTAGAAATCTGCTGTAGGAAAAAAATTGTTCTTGGAATTATTAATGGAAAGTACGGGTACACTGGCACGGCGATTTGGGACGCGCAAATTAAATAACGAAAAGTGATGAAATTCCTTAAAAAATATATAATTACATTTGCGGCTTGGTGTCATGAGTTTTTAGGGCCGGAGCCATACTTCTTCATTGTTTCATTTGTTTATTGAAAGAATAAGGGAATTAGAAAGTGGCCTGCATAATTAGCTTCATTTAATCAACAAATTATATCGCTATAATCACACATTTTTTTACATTTACAAAATTACAGAGACAACTGACACATTGTTGTACTTTGTTGTGACAATCAGCACGACTTTTAAATTAAGTTACTTTGACCATTGTAAAAATAGCGAACCGATTAGTTTATGGAATGAAAGTGTACACTTGATTAAAAAGAAAAAAAAAGTGATAACATAAATTGTGTTTAAATTATAAGAGAACAAGCCAAACAGTGGCGCGTGTTTGTAGGTCGTAATGCGCGTGAATTAAAATGCGATATGCCTTATTTGTTTGTTTATGATTAATTTGTTGCTACAAATTTGATAATTACGTGGGGCCCGATAACGAACCGACTAGATGTTTCGAATTCCTTTTTTACTAATTCGTCATTTATGCAACTTTCTTACCGTAATTCGATAAGATTAGACTGTCTGCCAAAACAAACGACCGGATGAGAGACGTTTAAAATAACTTTGAACCAATAAATGCGGAATTTTAAGACCGTGGGGTAAAAAAAAAACTTGGATGATTTCGAAACGGGGCGAAACGGGCGTTCCCTATTCTCTTATTGGCTGGTCTTGAATTTGCGGATGTAGAGGTGGGCGTTAACCTGACGCCGTATGAAAAAAAAAGCCTGCTGCTTTTTCTCTAATTTGATGAAATAAAAGTGGGCGTAACTCGCAGGATCCGGATGTTTCGGGCGTTGCCACGGTTACGCAGTACGAGGACCAATGAGTAGTGCGTATAGCCATGGCAACGCCTGAAATCTGCTCATTATACTCTACTTGGGCGTTTCCAATTCTCTTATTAGCTAGTCTCGAATTCACAGATGTGAAAATGGGCGTTTACCCCAAACTCCATGTGAAGAAAGAGCTTAGTGTTTTCCTCTGATTTGGTAGAAATAAAATGGGCGTTGTTCACCATTAAAAACAATGGCAAGATTCTTCACTAATTCTCTATTAAGAAAACTACTGACTTCTTTTGGGCCTCTCAATTTTTAAATTTTGGGCCGTGTATACATCGAAAGTGTTTCCGGCATTTTCTCATCACACCTAATGATTTATGGCTCTATTTTAAGACCTTTAACCGCTCGTCTAATCTTTGCTCTCTGGGGAATTTCATTGGCGCACAAACGTCGGCAATTGCCTATGCTGTTTATCGTAGGATTGTGAATTCAGGTCGTAATCCGCGCACCTAGTCGAACGTGCAGGTGGATGTCACGTCGTTTTAACGCGTTCGATTCAATTAGTGTTTATTACGTCATAAAATTTCCCGATGGCGGACTTCTTGCCGCGCTCTCGAGTTCTGCAGGCACAGCCTCACATCAAAATAAATCTCACGCTTTAATGTTATTTGTACCGTGCATGACGTCAATCAGTATCTATTCATTAAAGCGAGTAGAGCACAAAGCCTTTTGAAGAAAATCTATAATAAAACTATGCCAAATGAAAGAAAGTGTGCACCAGGCCTTAAATCTACGCTAAGGATTTTGGATTTATTACTCTCGGCTAGTTTTGCAGTCGCTCTCTCTCTCATAAATGAGTTTATGTATTTTGTTCCTCAACTAAGAATCATAAAAAGTTCGTTTGTTGTCATGGAAACGATGAAAATATAAAAGTTCCCGAAATAGATGTGCGAGACGCAAAATAAGTGAAAAAACGTGAGTGAGAAAGATAGGATGACCCGCCCAAGATGCGCTCGGAAGATATATTTTAATCTGCACTAAAAATATTCCCGATGAAATAAGTAAGGAAATCCTAAAGTGTGCATCTAGCCTTAAATCTACTTTAGTGCTTTCAGGTACTTTGGGGTTTGGAACCGAAATAAAGTGGAAATGCTGCGCAAATGAAAGTCAAGACCGCCAAGAAATTTAAGGCCGGTTTCACACTCGCATCTTCTATAAGGACATAAAATCCACACACAGAATCATTTGCTGATGTGTACCTGGCCTTAATACAAACCAAACATCAACAGAGATTGCACAAATTATATTTGGTATTTCCTTTATCTCTCGTGCTAATTAAAAACGGTTTACCATTACTTTTTTTAGCCCAAGAAAACTAAACATCATCGCCATATGGACATTTCGTAATCGACGTTTCATTAAATAAACAAAAGGCCGGAATTACATAACCATAGTTTTTTTTTGGGTCGCACGGGTCAAAACAGCAACAAATATTGTTTGAAATGGGGGGGGCGTGGTGGGTTCCGTTTACATAAACGGCGTTGCTAATCCCATCGAAATGACAAAACAATTGCCGACTAATACCGACACGCATATGACATTAGTTTTATCTGCGAAATTTACGCGGATTTACTCCAACATGTTTGCTAGATTTGTTTGGGTCTTTGCGCTAATTGCCACGTAAACGCAGCGTTTTTCATTTGTTTTTCTGTCTGGTTTTAATCGAAATGTGTGGGCTCTGTCACGTCACGTTTTTGGGAAAACTTTTATCGAAGAATCAAATGTGAATAGTTTATTGAATTTGCAGACGATTAGGGGACATATGTACGACGTGTAAATTGCGTCACGTTTCCATTCAGTTTAATTTTTCTAATCAAGTGGGCACATGATTTTTCGCCAGATAGATTGCATCACATGTTATCAATTACTTAAATTCTTTCGGTAATTGAATATGAATCAGCTTGAAGCACGCGCAAGTCATTAATTAGATTTGACCCTAAGCAGAAGGCCCGTTCACACCTTCATGTTAGTGGAATACTTTTGTTAAATAAATGATGTCTTAACAAACATGTTACCGAACATCTTAACAAACTTCTCATCAAACATTTCCACAAAAATTTGAAACACTGCGAAAAAAAGACTGAAAGATTGCATCACATGTTAACAATTACTTAAATTCCTTTTGGTAATTGAATATGAATCAGCTTGGAGCACGCGCAAGTCATTAATTAGGTTTGACCCTAAGCAGAAGGCCTGTTCACACCTTCATGTTAGTGAAATACTTTTGTTAAATAAATGATGTCTTAACAAACATGTTACCGAACATCTTAACAAACATGTTACCGAACATCTTAACAAACTTCTCATCAAACATTTCAACAAAAATTTTAAACACTTCGAAAAAAAGACTTGAAAAAGACTATCTTTGTTGTTACACATAATCTTATCAAGCAAGTCGTCAAACATCTAAAGTCGTCTGTAAACCACTTTATAGCATAACACATACAAACTAACAATAAGAACAAAAGCCCGTACGAAAATTGTATTTGCGTATTTCTTAGAAAGGCAGAGGAAAATGGAAGTATTAAAAATGTATGTCGTCTTGACGAGCATGTACATTTGTGAACGTATACGGCGAATAATGAAATAAGTATGTCGTAAAGGGTCTGTCTAAAACGAGCGCTGTAAAGTGCGACGTAAAAAAAAAATTCCTTAGGTCATATTACTTACCTACTTCTCTATGTATTCTACAGACTAGTCACGTCTTGATTAAACCTGATATCTCTTTGCACGTCATGTCTGTCAATAATGACACGGCAGGTCTGTACACGCTCACGTGTGAGATAAATAAAAAAATTAGTTGAAGGAATCATCTGTGATTTAATATTTACTTATTAATAGAGAATGCACCCAGTATACATATACTAATTAAGAAAAAGAAACACGTACTTTATAGACACCTGTACAGTGTACATATTAAAATCAAAAATCAATTAGTTTCCGATGTCATTCGTCATTATTCATTAGCTTTTCATAATTTTTTTAAGTAAATTTCGATTTTAAAAATATTTTATGAATTCCGCATTGAAAAAACAAGTGACGATCGACGAATGATGAAGAGATGAATAAAATAGAAGAGAGTAACGCGTTAGTCCGCCATGTTTGAGACAATTTAATATGTGAAACATAAACTGTAAAAAAGTAAATACTGCTTTATTAAAAAAATGTTTAAATATTAATTTTTTTTTAAAAGCAAATAAGTATTATGGATTTACTAAACATTACTTTAAAATAACGGAGATTATGTTAATAAGAAAAAGTAGTGACCGCCATTTTTGAGACGGATGTTTTTAATTATTGCCAAATTAAGTCAACATATTTTTGCAAAACAACCAAATTTTGAAAAAGCGACTTTTGAACAAATCAAATTATTTCGTTTTATTGCCTTCATACAGGTGTTTCCTAAGTACGTTCCAAAATTTGAGAATACGATTCCCATTAACATATTTAAAAAAATGTTCCTACAAACATTTGGCCACAAATATGTTTTACGGAGGCCATGACCAAAAACAGAACCTAACATAAATTCTCACACTTGTTTGTTAGTTTGATGATTGTTCTTACTCGTGATGTTATAAAACGGAAAAGAAAACTATTTTCGATCATTTTCGCGAAACGTCAGTAAGTACTTTAAATTTAATATACTTTTGGTCGATAAAAAATTGTTTACTTTTTCATACTGTATTATTATAATGGATATTACATTCTCAAATTTTGGAACGTACTTAGGAAACAGCCTGTATAAGAACTCAGTGACATTCTCAGGTTTCATTTTAATTCTAGCCCTTTAATCCTTTAAAAGAAAACATGAGCAAAACAAATGATAGTCGATGCAGCTGTCAAATAACCCCGCCATGTTTGAGACAATTCTATGAGACAAACGAATATCGACGGTGTTGTTCTTTTTTTAAGATGCGATCAGGTTTCATTTTAATTCAGGCCCTTTGATCTTCTTTAAAAAAGGAACATGAACAAAACAAGAGACAGTCGAAGTAGCTGTTAAATTACCGCGCCATGTTTGAAACAATAGAATTTTTATGAGATTAACGAAAAACAAGTGACCATCAAAAGAGTAAATAATATTGTTTTATTGTGAAATGTTTAAATGTCGATTTCTTTTCTTAAAAAAAAAAAACAAAACAAACCAGTGTGCACTGATATGAGAGTCCGCCATTTTTAAGACATTTTCGTGGCTCACATGTTTTTTTTTATGGTCAGGTTTCATTTTAATTCAGGCCTTTTAATGTTCTTTAAAAAGAAGCACACGAGCAAAAGAAATGACAGTAGATGTAGCTGTCCAATTACCCCGCCATGTTTGGGACAATTGTAAATATTATGGTTTTATTTATTTTCTTTCAAAAAAAAACAAATAGCGATCGACCTATTAAAATTTAAACCAGTGTGCAGTGAAATGAGAATCCGCCATTTTTAAGACAATTGTTTTGAATTAATGGCAGGGACCTTCTCTTGACTGTTGATGTAATTGTTAAATTACTCCTCCATGTTTGAGACAATTTAATTTCTATGAGACAAACGAAAAACAAATGATTATGAAAAAGTAAATATTACTTTATGAAAAAAAAATGTTTAAATGTCGGTTTCTTTTGTTTCAATAAAAAAGAAACAAAAAACAAACAGCGATCAACCTATTAAAATTTAAACCAGCGCGCAGTGATATAAGAGTCCGCCATTTTTAAGACAATCGTTTTGAATTAGTGACAGTGACATCCTTGTGGCTGTCATGTTAATAGTCAGGTTTCATTCTAATTCAGGCTCTTTGATGTTCTTTAAAAAGAAACAGACGAACAAAACAAATGACAGTAGATGTAGCTGTTAAATTACCCCGCCATGTTAGAGACAACTTAATTTCTATGAGACAAACGAAAAACAAGTGAAAAACAAGTTGTGAATTAGTCACAGTAACATTCTCGTGGCTGTTATGTTTTTTTTTTATAAGATGCGGTCAGGTTTCATTTTAATTCTGGCCCTTTAATGAAATTAAAAATATGAGAGTCCACCATTTTTAAGACAATCTTTTGAATTAGCGTCGTAGCTGTCATGCTTTTTTTAGATTTCATTTTAATTCTGGTCCTTTAATCTTCTGTTAAGAAAAAGCACTAGCAAAACAAATGACAGTCGATGTACCGTTAAATTACCCCGCCATGTTTGAGACAATTTAATTTCTACGAGACGAACGAAAGACAAATGACTATCAAATAGTGAATATTATTGTTTTATTCATAAAATGTTTAAATGTCGGCTCTTTTGCTTTCGAAAAAAAAAAAAAAACAACTACCAGTACTCGTAAAAGTATGAGAGTCCGCCATTTTTAAGACAATCGTTTTGAATTAGTGGCAGTGACATTCTCATCTTTTTTTAAGAAGCGGTAAGATTTCATTTTAATTCTCTCGTCCCTTTAATCTTCTTTTTAAAAAACATGAGCAAAACAAATGGCAATCGATGTAGCTGTTAAATTACCCCGCCATGTCTCAGACAATTTCATTTCTACAAGACGAACGAAAAACAAGTGACTATATCAAAAAGTAAATATGTGTTATTGTTTTATTTTATAAATTGTTTAAATGTTAGTTTCTTTTCTTTCAAAAAAAAAAAAAAACAACAACAACAAACACCGATTAAAATTTAAACCAGTGCAGTGCTTCTAAAAACATGAAAGTCCGCCATGTTTAAGACAATCGCTTTGAATTAATGACATTCTAGGGGCCGTTGCGTTTCTTTTTGAAATGGTCAGGTTTAATTTCAAATCAGGCCCTTTATTAAAAAAAAAACGAACTAAACAAATGACAATCGATGTAGCTATTAAATTAGCCCGCCATGTTTGAGGCAATTTAATTTCTGTGATGCAAACAGAAAACAAGTGACAGTAAAAAGTAGATAATATTGTTTTATTCCTGAAATGTTTAAATGTCGGTTTCTTTCCCATCAAAAAAAAAAAACAAATAGCGGTCGACCTATTAACATTTAATCCAGTGCTTGTAAACACAGTATTTTAAGATAATCGTTTCGAATTATTAAATTTAATTAGCGCACATTCCTAAAAGGATATTTTTGCTAAACTGAAAATTGAAAAAAAAATTATTTTAGGAAACAAATTCTTTTTTTCTACTAACGTCACTTCTCCGTATTCGTGGCCGCTACGTTTTTAATTTTCCTTTGATCATCTTTTTAAATGACAAGGACAAAACAAATGACAATCGATGCAGTTATTAATCACTGTTATAAGTCAGATCTATTTAAATCATTCATTTATGCATGTAACAAAGGCAAAATAAGTGACAATCGATGCAGCTGTTAATCGCCGCAATATCTGACAATACCATGTTTAAAGTCAGAGCTATTGTTTTTTTTTTTAATTTAACTTAATTTCGATGACGCCAAATTAAAAATTGGGAAAATGAGTTTTGTGAAAACAAATTATTTTGATTGATGACATTTTTTGTCTTTATAACGTGCTTTTTAAAAATTCCTACTCGTAGTTGGCCGTGAATTATTAAGTGAGAACCAGTTTTGCTTGAAACTTATAGAGTTTGCCAGTGCAATAGTGCACACTCGGTGTATATTCATCTCTTAAGTAATACATTGACATTAAAAGGAAATTAAAATATAACGAGTGTGCACTAGTGCACTCAGTGGAAAATACTATTAATAAATTGACGTATATCATAACCTCACTTTTCTTATTGAAGGAAAAGTCATAAAGAGTAAAAACAGTTTTATTATCAAATTTTATTCAAAATTCAAACTAAAATCGCGATAGGCGATGAAATTGTCCGCCATTTTCATCAAGACAGGCTTCGATTTTATGTAAAACTCGTACTTTATACGTCAGGTAGATTGAGGTTAGTTCACAACTAACAACTCACGGCCATCTGCGAGAAGAAATTTTAAACTTTTTTCTTATAACAAGGGGAAAACAAATGACAGTCGATGTAGCTGTTAATCACAGCTACACCTGACAACGCCATGTTTATTTTTTTTATTTAAGATAATTTCAACGAAACTAAACTAAGAATTAAAAGAATTACTTCTCTGTCCCATTTCATTTTAATTCATGTTCGCTCAAATAACAAAGGAAAACCAAATAACAGTCAGAGCTAACGCTATGTTTAAGGCAAACTTGTTTTTGTTTAATTTAAATTAATTTCCAATCCCTTCAATGTTCTTATTTTTTTTCAGGATTGGACTGTTTTATCTGCTTCAACTCGAATTTGGTAAGTGATTTTCTCAGTACTTTCAAATAAACGCCTTTTCGCGTAACACGACGTAATATTTGATTCTGATTGTACATTACAAGAAACTTTACGGATTTCCGACTACACTGTTATCATAGAGTAATCCAACTGTTATTTTTTTCGCATCGAAAATTTTTCTACGAGAATCGTTTCGGCGCCGGCGTCTGAACGATGATAAGTCATCGTCGCGTCGAATCAAATTTTCGAGGGATGTATTGCCCATATATATTCCCAGAAGCTTTTTGTCTTGTTTGGATAGCATGTCATCAAACGGATAAATATTACTTCGGCATCTGTACTCCGTACAGGTGGTCCACAAGTGTCATCCTTTTATTAAATTTCTTGGTAAGACACTTGTAGACGTCACAAGTGACCTCGTTTAATTGATTCATTCATATTAATTAAAATACGTTAGTTAAAGAAACTGCAAGACTAATGAAATTTTCATGGCTTTATGGACTACCTACAAAGAATTTACATTTTGTGGTGAAATAGATTTAAAGATTGGAGATTTCCTTATTGGATTGTAAGCTCAGCTGCGACGAGATTTTCTTTCCAATAAAGTCGTTGCTGGTCTTATTTCGTCGACATTCAGTGTAGACATGCATTAGTAGAATTTGGCGCGGCCCCCCAATAATGTATGAATGAAGTTGTTATTATACGAGGGGTAGATACGGTTATCTAGTCCCATTGTCATCGGCAATTATTGCACAACACGCGACCGTAAAAGCATTCACCGCAGTGCAAATATTTACGAGCATGTAGGAGTCCTACAATGTTATTAAATTAATAAGCTGTGAATAAATATTTAGAGACTTTGATGTATCTGTGCGCTAATTACTTTTTTCGAGGTAAAAAGCCGACTTTTTCTCTTTCCCGAAAACCTTTCGCGTTTTCAATCGTTTAAATCCTAAAATCCAAAATCATTTCCGAAAATCCTAGCACGTCATCGTTTAATTTATAAGTTGAATTCCATCCACAGAGCTCTTTTTTTATCAGCGAAATAAAATTACTTTAGATAGAATTGTAACGAATTTGGAAGAAGCTATATCCCTTTTATATCCCTTTCATTTATAATACAGGGTTGCTACGTGTCTTATATCGTTTTCGTAACAATATTAAAATTCCCTGAGCCATTAAGAATTTTGAAAAAAATTAAACTTAATTTTATTGGCATTAAACAAAAAATATTCGAAATTTTAATAATAATTACTGAAATTGAAGGGGGGTCATTTCTGAAAAAACTGTATAGTTGTCGTACCAATCCCATTAATTTTTTTTTTTTCATTATTTGATGTGTATTTTAGATTTTGAGTCATAAATTGCTCCGCGTTATAAGCAGACTTCGGATATTTTGGGTACGTTGCCATGGCTACGCAGTGAGTGGGCACTTACAATTCGTCCTCGTATTGCGTAACCATGGCAACGCTCCCAAATATCCGAGTCTGGTTATAAGTATATAAAAATAGATACATTTTTTCTTGAAATTCGAACTTCTACTTCATTTGATTAAGAAGTTTAATATTGTTTACCATTTTGTTCACAATGAAAAGAAAGTCCTCCAAATGTAGGAGAAAATTGATTGTGATTTTAAAAATCAACAGCGCTATCTGTTTTGAGTATTTTATACCAACAACTAGTCTCAATCTTTGATCACTAGATGGCACTATCTTTCCTTTTTTCACTCACTTGTTTAAATAAAATAAATAAAAATAAATGGAATTTTTAAGTTACTTCTTGATTGGAAAAATCTCTTCAGTATGTTACATCACATGGAGCTGATTTTTGTCCGCAGCAACTGATCTCAATTTGCGATCAATAGATGGCGCTGTCTTTTCTTACACAAACTTCATTTCTACTTGGTTTGATTGAAAAGGTTAACTAATAGCTTGAATTGCGACATCCTGCGATCACTTTTAGACACAACATTACATTAGATTTGTAATAAAATTTTTAAGAAACGATTTACCTATAAAAAATTTTAAATGATAGTTCCTGCCCACCCTCCCCTAAAAGACCATTCAGGAAAATTGTTCCTCACTTTGTTTTCACAATTAAAAGAAACTCTTCCAAAAGTAGGAGAAAATTTGAATTATCATTAAAAAAAATCAGCAGCGCTATCTGTTTTGTGTGTTTTATACCAATAACTGGTCTTAATCTGTGATCACCAGATAGCGCTATCTTTTCTTGCGCAAATTTCACTCAATTGTTTAAGTTGAATTAAAGTTTCTTTTTGATTAGAAAGAAGTCATAAGTGTATTGCATCAAATGCAGCGGATTTTGCCCGCAAATTTTACTAATTTCTTCAAAAATAAATTGAATTTTTAATTTATTGGAAAAAATCATCAGTGTATTGCATCAATTGCAGCTGATTTTTGTCTCCGGCAACTGATCTCAGTCAGTGATCACTAGATGGCGCTGTCTTTTCTTGTGCAAACTTCACTCATTTCTTAAGAAATGCAACGAATTTGATTAGAAAAAAGTGACCGATCAGCTAATTTTTGTCAACGCTAGATGGCGCTCGTACTTTATTCTCAATGTATACCTCACAGTTGATCGATGAACAATAAATCAGAATATAATGTTATTTTCATAATTGACTCAAAAAGATTTATAACAAATAATCAAAATTGTGGTGCGTTCACAATAAGCATCTTGTCACCGCCAACTTCGACGCCAAATTAAAAAAAAAAAAAACATCCGCCATAAGCAAAAGGAATATATTTTTTATTGAAAACAAGAACTACGCCATCTATGGTCGGTAACATAGGTGGCGCTGCTTTGTATTCGAAAATCCCTTTTATTTATTTTTCTGTTTGCAATATAAGTTAGAGATCAATTTGTTCCTTCGTAAAATAAAACAAAAGAAATTATGTTTCACATTTGAAAGCAGAGACAGCGCCATCTGTGGTTAACAATTGATTTCAATTTGACATTTGAAAACAGGCTGTTTATTACATTTTATCCACAAGTTTTTTTTGTTAAATAAAATAAGATTTAAAAAAATGAATTGAAAAGACACACTCCCATCAATGGGGAATTAAATTAAATTAGCTATAAACGGGCGCATCCCCCATAGATGGGAGTGTGTCTTTTCAATTCATTTTTTTTAAATCTTGTTTTATTTAACAAAAAAAAACTTGTGAATAAAAACGTAATAAACATGCCTGGGAAAGACAATCCGTTTTAAAATGTCAAACTGAAAACAATTGTTAATCACAGATGGCAGTGTCCCTGCTTTCAAATGTAAAACGTAATGTCTTTTGTTTCATTTTTACGAAAAAGCAAATAAACTTCGATTTTCGAAAGTTACTGTCAATAAAACAATTGTAGTCAAAATATTATATTGAATATTGAAAAAAATGTTTATTCTTTGTCGATCAAAAAAAAGAAAAACACTAATGTCAACTTGGGGATTCCCCATCGCATAATTTTATGTTTAATTTTAGAGTTACTATCATTAAAAATTCATTTCGATGAAAATTATAATAAAATATTCGATTTTCGAAAGTTACTGTCAATAAGACAATTAAAATCCAATTATTGAAATGTATATTTAAAAAAATGTTTATTCTTTGTCGATCAAAAAAAAACACTGAAGTCGACTTGGGGATTCCCCATCACATGATTTTATTTTTAATTCTAGAGTTACTATCATTAAAAATTAATTTTGGTGAAAATTATAATAAAATATTCGATTTTCGAAAGTTACTGTCGATAAAACAATTACAATGAAATATTATAATGAATATTAAAAAAAGTTTATAACGATTAGATTGCAATTGTTTTATTGACAGTAACTTTCGAAAAGCGAATATTTTATTATAATGTTGACTCAAATTAATTTTTAATGATATCAACGATAGAATTAAAAATAAAATCATGTAATGGGGAATCCCCAGTGTTTTACTTTTTTTATCGATAGAGAATAACTTTTTTTTAAATATACGTTATAATGATTAGAGTGCAATTGTTTTTGACACTGACTTTCGAATATCGAATATTTTATTATAATTAAATGTTTAATAATACCAATTATAGAATTAAAAATTAAATCATGTGTTGGGGAATCCCCAAGTAGCATAAACAAAAGAAAGATGTCAGCATTTTGTTGATGACGTCACGACACATTCGGAGCTTTCGAAAGCCGAACAAGCGGTATTTTAGTTTTAATTTTCGCCCAAAATAAATAATAATAAACTAAGTAAACGAATGAAACCATCTGCGGTTAACAAATCACCGTCAAGAAAGTAAAAGTTTCGTCATCCATTAGCGATGATTTAGGTTTCGAACAAGTAGGCTGCGAAATCCACTTACGCTTATTGTCGGGCGGATTTCATTGTGTTTTTCGGTATTTATTTTGGAAAGCGGTGAACCTCGTCGATCGCGCTGCCACCACAGCGATATCAAAACATCAACAAACGGGCGTACGTACGTACGAACGCTATAAATAATCGCTGCGACAATAACAATCTCTAATCGCGAGTGTTTTGTTTTTTTGTTCTTTTTTGGGTGATTTTCTTGAACCCCGCAGCGCGATTATCAATGCACGCGATTTGTTGTGTGGCAAATGTTGTCATCGGTTGGCCGCGTAACGTAATTAGCGTAATTTATTGCAAAATTTATGTCCCCTTGAAGTTTGCTTTGGTGAGCGCGGCAATTTGCTAAATTGATTAAAACGCCGCATTTGTCATTAATAAAATATGTACCGTAATCGATTAGTACGTAATCAAATTGTGAGTTACTGAGAGCAGTGAAGCTTAAATTCCGGAAACTTTAAATTGTTGTGGTCTAGAAATCTATTAAAATTTTGTTTTTTTTTTCTGCATTGGGTATATTGCATTGAGCGTTCATAGATATATGTAAAGAAAACCGATTTTTTTTTTCTTAACAGTATGAAGCAATGTGAGTCCGGCCTTAAAGTTTGAACCTCGAAAATTAGCAGCAGATTTTGTTTGCTATATTCGATAGAAAAGTTCATAAACTTTCTTTTGATTTTTTAATGAAAGAAAATAGATCCAAAATGGGATGACTTTCTAAACCGATTGACATTTGATGAAGATAGGTGTCAAATAGTTGTTTGACGTATTTGGTTCGTTGTGTGACGTCATTTCTCGAATTAAGCTTCCCTTTCAGCGAGGTTATTACAAATAAACTCAGAATTTTTGACAATTGTTATTGGGTAAGTGCAAAGAGCACATATTAAGGCCGTCTTCCCATTGTACACTTCCTAACTTAATTTATGATTTATAAACAATATTTGAAATGTCAATAGCTGCTTATGCACTTGTGGGGGCTCGTACGTTGCTTAGCAATCAACGAAGCACGTTATGATGACAGATGTTAACAAACGTCAAAATGACGGATCTCAGAAATATCAAATTGACAAATGTCAAAACAACAGACATCAAGAAATGTCAGATTGACAACGTCAGGCAATGCCATATAGACAAACACGGGCGAAACGTCATGTAGACATTTACATAACAAAGCAACGATGACGATCGTTGGAAATAAACAAATTTAGGCCACTCCTTGACGAATTAAAATAAAGTCGCATTCGTTCATGATTGGTCTGCAAATAGGATCGCATCATCAAATTTAATCACTAATGGCCAATTGCACCAACCCCTTAAACATGACTTAAGTTGAGTTTAAATTTAAGCGGTGTTTATAATGTAGCATTTGACGCTATACAACATTGTGTAAGTCATACTCTAAATGACGCTTAAAATTAAACAGAGCTTAAGTGATGAGTATAACTGGTCATAAGACAACCCTCCAGAGTAAACACAAAAGACCTCCTGCCAAATAAGATACAGCTTTGGTCATCTCTGATTGGATTATACATTTAGACTAATGGAGCAGTATTTACTCTATCTCCGCTACGAAAAAGCCCTATAAAACCGAAAGTTAACCGCTTCAGCTTCAGTGCCATCCTGAGCGGTCATTGTCGAGAACACTCACCGTGCAGCCATTGTCAGAAGCACCAACACAAGGCCTTCTGTGCTGCCATCATCAGAAACATCAACACAAGCCTTATGTGGAGCTATCGTGAGAAACATCCACAATAACTTCTGTGCAGCCATTGTCAGATGCAACACCGCACCTCTTGTGCAGCCATTTTCAAGAGATCACTCACACTCCACGCTTAAGCACGAATGCAAATAAGGGATACTGATGCCCACAACCACTTTCATTGATATTTTGTTTGACGACAACTGAGGCACTGCTTTAATTTCTTTGAAGTCATCAAATTACGTCCATACTGAACGCAAATTTTTGACATATTGACGCTGTTTAGATCAAATCAAGGCTATCGCAACTTCCACACTTGAATTTTTATGCTCCCTCGGTTTTCCTCGTTCACTTGGCTTTAGAATACATAAAATCGTGGACATTTACTTTTAAGGCAGTGTACACACTTCACGTTTCAATTTTTTTATTCATGTTATTTCTCTATTCTTTTTCATTTTAAGTTTAAGTTTAGTCACATCAACACATTGTTCGCTGATAATCTTGTTTTACTTGAACTAAAATGCTAATGGTCTTCCTTTTCTCTCGAGAGGATTCAATGTTTCAGTGTGAACCTAACCATAAAATGTTGTGACCAATTGAAATCTTTTATGTTCTGCAAATAAAAATAATTTAAAACTATAAGATTTAGGCCGTGCATACACTTTTTAATTTGAGCCCCGAATAGACTGCTCTTTCTTAATTTTTTCCGCCATATTTTGAAGCAACTTTCGCACTTTTTCAATCAAAAAATTCTCTTGGTTGTATCTGAACACCCTGAGTTAAATTACGTCGTCGTTTTTTAAAAGAAGTAAATGGATTTTAAGATGAATTCTGAACGTCTTAGTTTTCTCTTCCACTCTTGGCTACTGTCGAGTGTGTTACAGGCCTTAAAATAATCCGTTTCCTTTAATAAATTAACTCGGCGACATTTTAAGTATTTGACGTGCGATCTAATTGATGAGGCGAACAGTAATTACAAGAAAAAAAGAGAAGTCATGTGACAACTAACAATTTGATTGTTTTTAATAGACATGAATAATTGACTTTGTAGATCTATCGACATTCTAACTTAATTATACCTCTTATTATTCTTACCTACACGTAATGAGTTTGAGTGTGAAACCGGCTTTAATTTTATACTTGTTTCTTTCAATAAATTTTAAAAAATTATAAATTACGTTTTAAAGCCGTCCGCCCACAAGGGTTGCGTGTATTAATTAGTTCTGTTTTGTTTCACCTCCGAACGAAATGGTCATGTGTGCATTTGGCCTTAAGTTTCTAATTGGTGAGGTATCTTATTAATGATTCTCGACTGTTTCAAGTTCGTCATCTTGGATGCGCCTAATCCACACGCATAATAAAATCTGGTATTACGCGCCGCGCACACTTGTCCAAACACATGAACGCCTTCCTGATTTTTTGAACCCCAGTAAAATTTTTGCTTCCCAGAAGCGATCGACATTATTACGCCGGTGATTACGTAAATTGCGTATCGTGTTCGGCTTTAGGCGGAATTTGAGCGGAGAAAAAAACGCGGTGGACTTTGATACGATCGAAAAACGCGCAGTTTCCGTTCCCGTAGCATACAGGGCGATTCGAAATTGCGTAAGAAATACATGAGGCGGCAGTTTTGCTCAAACAAACACAACATTGAAGTTTAAAAATAAATAAAATCTTTGATGTACAGAGTGACTGACAATTGTTTTGCAAAAAAAAACGCAGTGGACTTTGATACGATCGAAAAACGCGCAGTTTCCGTTCCCGTAACATACAGGACGATTCAAAATTGCGTAATAAATACATGAGGCAACGGTTTTGCTAAAACAAACACATCATTGAAGTTTAAAAATAATTAAAATCTTTGATGCACAGGGTGACTGACAATTGTTTCGCAAAAAAAAACGCGGTGGACTTTGATACGATCGAAAAACGCGCAGTTTCCGTTCCCGTAACATACAGGGCGATTCGGAATTGCGTAATAAGTACATGAGGCAGCAGTTTTGCTAAAACAAACACAACAATGAAGTTTAAAAATAATTAAAATCTTTAATGTAGAGGTGACTGACAATTGTTCTGCCAAAAAAAAACGCGTATGAGACTGGATGACCTAGATTACGTAAAAATTGTTCTTCTAAACAATTTATCATTAATATAATTTTTTTATTGGCTGCTCACTTGCACACAATGCGACCTTGACTCATATCTCAATTCGATTTATTACACGTTTAACAGCTGGAAACGGAAATTTGAGTTTTTTGCGCGACGTAATTATTAGTAATTTCTAAAATAACTGGAATTACGTATGAAATAAGGGTAGCAAATTCGCAATAATTGTGTAAATAATTGTTTGTTGCGGAAAAGAGAAACGCAAGGATTTAAATCTGGTAATCGCGGCTGTCCCGTGACTTCTGAGGGCGCACTATATGCGTTATGTGTTGTTTGTTCTCTGTTTATGTCTGTTAGGCAAAGCTAACTCGGCTCCCTCTAGTTCCACTTGTATCAGCTGTCGCCGTCGTAGACGTAATTAAATTTTACAGCTATTTTTAACGTCGTATCGAATTTATGCGTAAATTTTTTTATCAAATCGCGTACGCGAATGAACGTATAAAAAGTCTGTCGAACAGCTTGTAATTAGTTAATTATAAATTTACCCAAAAAGTAGGTATTTTTAGATTACACAGCGTACGTGCGTCATGTCATAAACATTTTATGAAGCTTGTAATACTTAATCTTGCATAATAGACGTGTTAAGCTGTGTGCATCCCTCGAGATGTGCGGCTCAGTTTTAATTGATTAAATTCGTCACACTCAAAACGAAATTATAATAGGTTTATTCATACGGTAATTTCTGACTAGTTCGGAACCCTCAAAAGCATGCATTCATCAAAGTTGTACACCTGATGATGTTTTTAAAATCAATGTTGGACAACTGATTTTGATGATTTCAAACTAGTCTGTACGAACAGACCTAATAACAGATTACGAATGTGTTTACTGAATATAATGTTTTAAACTCTGGTTGTCAAATGTTTATGAAGGACACGTTTCTCGTGGAAATCAACTGCATTTCCAATTCAAGTTAATAAAAAATACTAAGAATTCTTAACATGGAGATTTAAATCGTTTTTCGTTTTAGTGGTTTATTATCTGACAAAGCAGATGTTCAAAGTGGAACAGTTGTTATCTTTTGTATGGATGATGATTTGTTAAGTAAATATTTTCGAGTTCGTATTTCAGCGTTCACCTAAAAACGGAATGACATGAAATTCCACTGAAAGGTCAAGTACACGATGTCGTGCCGCCGTACCATAAAACTATAAAACACTTTTGTGAGGGCATTTACTTCATTCATCTGTTCCAGAGGCATATCGTCGTTGTAAGGCTAATTTTTGATTATTATTTCTTGAAAACTAAAAAACAAAGATTTTTCTTCATTTTCGCTTACTCTTGGACATCGCTTCTTATCGTGGTTTCTTTTTGGCAGATCAATTGTCAGTCACCCTGTATGTAATTATATTAGAAGATTGAGATGTACTTTTTATCTAATCAACTCTCGTATACATAACAATCCTGAATGTGCGTGCAACATAATTAACAACAAAGGCACTTGTGCCTTTTCGTTTGTTCTCAATTTTTTCTTTAAATTAAAATATGGTTTATTCAGTTAAAATGATTAATAAATAAGGAATGTCGACTTTTTGGAACATTAGGTCAAGAGGGTACGGTATTTTCCAGATTATTTTAAACTACAGAGAAATCACGAAATTTTTCATCGCCTTCTCGATGGCATTCAAACAATTATTAATGATTTCATCCGCATGCGATTTTCATGATAGCCACGTGCAAAATTTTTCGGGCTTTTTCTGAAAAACTCGTCGGCACGCGTGATTCACCACGAATTTGCAGCGATAATCCCACCCCTCTCCCCCACGTTCGGCTGAGATTATTACTAAGTAATTTACAAATCCCGGCTAATTAAAAACGATAAAGCGCCGCTCTTCATAATTAGTCATAAATCATTGGCGTTCGTGCGTCGCGCGGAGTGTAAACAGGGCGTAATTAAAATCGAAAGTTCCGCTTACGCAGGAAAAATTATCTACGGATTTAACGCACCATAAATAAACGAGAAAGAATTTTCTCAAATTCGGGAAAATCAGCTGGTGTTAGGTCGGACTACAACACGTGATCTCATAATCCAGAGCATCGTTTAACAATGTGATTATCACGATGTTGAAAAGAAATAGTCGAGTGCGATTTAGCAACTTTTATTTCGGAATGATTTCCAATTCAGATAATGGCTAAAGTGTGAATGTATTCTCATCTTACGATTAAGATCGTGATTAAAATAAACCTTTATGTCAATTTATAGCTTCATGTCAATTATCAATGTGTATGAGAGTGACAGACGAGTCTTGCCATGGGAAATAAAGACGTTATTAAATTAATCATACGATGAGAATACGTTCCAAATCTATAAGAAGTGTATCAAATTTCCAAAATGAATGCAATTCTTATTCATATTCTAATTCTTATTCATTTGCTAGTCAGAGTGTGAGTACGGCCTTAACTACTTTTTAATTGAGGTCGTATTCACACTTAAGCGTTCAACCTACGATCAAATTTAAGTAATATGACTTGAGCTTTCAGTGTGGATATCCCCCAATCACGTGAACAATTGAATACGATTCAAAGGTTAAAAATGACCTATAATTATCTTCCGCGATTAACTCTCTCTCTCTCTCAACTCTCAATTTCCCGCCAGGCAAGCAACTTTTAAACGCGAGTTGCAAAAACTAATGTTGTTGTTTCGTCTGTTTTGTTAGTGCACACCTCGTTGTTTATCGCAATTACAAAACTTCTCAGAGGGCGACGTAATTAAAGCGAGCTTCGCTTGTTTAAATTTGCGCCACGAATAAACAAACAAAAATCGCCTGTTTGTTTTTTCAAAGTTTGCAATTTCCAAGTTTCTAGAGTCGCTCCGGCTGTTTTATTTTTGCGCGCCAATGTTTTATTTTAATTGTGTTATCAATTATTATGTTATGTTGTCTCATTTGTCGTTTCAGAAAAAATAATAATCTAGATAAAAAAAGATGAATCGAGTGTCTGGTCAAAACGCGTCCGGTTCTGTTCTCTGCTTTTATCGACCGAGGAGTTCCTGGTCAGGCCTTTTTACATCATCACGTGATAAACTTAGATGGCGCCACCAGAGCTTATCACATCACCAGATTCGACTTGTTTTTTCTGACGTCAGGCCTTTTAATTATAGATATTTCGAGCTCGAATAAACAAGATTTATGCGGAAATGCACACAATCACTTCGAGTCCAAAAAAAAAAAGAAACATTTGAAATGTGGAGAAAAATGGCCGCCAAAAACTGAGCTAAGTTTCTATGGCAGACACGAACAGTGAAATGACCACCAAAATTGCTGCTTTCTCTCTCAACTAAAGTATCTCACGCGCACTTTCTTTTTAAAAGTCCATAAATCAAGGAAACCACTCGGTTATTTTCAAGAAAAGAAAATCCATGGCGAGAAATATTTATATATTTCTCATTTCTGAATCTTTTTTCTTCGATTTGCTTTTTTCGACGCTCTCACGACGACGACGATGATGATGATGATAACTTTCTGACACGCAGAACACTCTTTCGCTATAACTCGTTGTTTATTTTTATTTTATTCCCGGAAGCTCGAAGCTTTTAAGCAATTTCAAATCGAATTACCACAGCTGGTTAAAAACTCTTAAAAGTCCATTACGGAGCCCGTTTTTCGTACGACACGAACTTATTTATTATTTCTTAGGTCGGATTTTGCAAGAAGCGTAACGCGATCGAAATTAATTACTTTCGTGAGATTCTTGTGATGTATACGGGGGTCATTTCATATGCATGAAACTCTGGCACCTGAGTAGCCCCATAAAATACATCCGTCAGGTACACAGGTGGATGTGTATAGGACGGAGAAAATTCGATTTAAGACGAAAATTAGTTTAAGGATTGTCGCATTTGTAATTCTATTCATATCTGGATAAGATCAAAGCCCCCGGCCTATACCGTAAAGAGCAAGCAGAGTAAAGAGACGTAAGTATAACAGACTCGATCTTTTGAAGTTTGGTTTTCTGCTTTCATGTGCACATGCTGTGCGCCATGAATGTTTCATAGGAATCATTTGCGCGTTGTTTGAGAGTAGGAGGAAGTCATTTTCGCCAGTCATTGTATAACGCAACAATTTGCATGCAGAACATTCCTGTCACAACCGATAATACTTATTTAAAAAAAAAACTTTAATTTGTATCTAACGGCAACAACGCAAATAGCATCCCAGAATTGTGTTTTATATTCGTTCATTAAATGATGACTCTCATTTTTAGCATATTTGTAAATAACGGATGACACAACAGTGAAACATTGGAAGTGATAATAGCAAAATTCAAGTTCACTTCATAAAAAAATATCTAAAAATAGATCTCCCAGAAGGTTCCTCCATCTATAGTTGGGAATTTAAAACAACACGAAAGGTCATCTTTCCTACTAATTACATTCATCAGATGCTAGATGGCACCAATCATGTTTCTATTTTTTTATTTATGAATTACCTAAGACTCTGCGTACTAGGAAATGACGATTTTTTTTTTTATTATTTGCATGTTTAAACAAAACGTCGTCATCTCTATTCTAATTTAAATGATGGGAAGGCGATGGTTTTCGAATGGAATCTGTTTCTTCCTTGTAGTAATTCAGCCTTAAATTAAAAGATGTCGCTCAAATCTGTGGATGGTTTTTAAATGTATAAAGTACCGCAATACATTAGGGGCTAATAGCCGTCCTCCATTTAAATTCACTTCGTCCAAAACCAAATGGATTTGATTTTGACCTGAAATAATTTTAAAGTGAACAGAAACATTCTTGAACGAATAATGTTTTGTAACAAAAATTAACATAACCTCACAATATATGTGAAATCACATAAAACTGATTGCTGATCGAGGGACGGGAAACTCGATCACTTCCTCATCACTGATGGCTAATTGAGTAACTGCAAATCAAATGCAATTAGTGATTTTTAAGTGAATTTCACATTCAAATGGGTTGTAAATGAGGGACCTCTCTGAATTAGGCTACTTTTTGGATGTAAAATGACGACGCTTTAAGAAAGATGGGAGACTTCTGATCAGTCTGCATGAAACAAGAAGAAGAAATACTTTATTAGATCTTTTATTTTTGGAGCACAAAAAAAACTATAAATAGTAAAGGAGACTGTGGTTTAAGAATTAAATAAAAATTCGGCAGCTAAACTGCAAAAAGAATCCTCAAAAAGTGGGGAAAAATGTTTAAAAAAATTCTATGAATAGTTTGCTGTAGTTTACCCAAAAACTATTTGCAATACAACCAAAGCCAACGAATCAACCGCGTACATACAAGGTGACTGACAATTGTGTCCACCAAAAATAAAAAAAGGATGCATACGAAGAATATCACAGATTACAGGAAAAATATTTAAAAAATTCTATGGAATAGTTTGTAGTTAATTAAAAGTTTACACAAAAAGTGTGTGTTTGCAATACAATTTAATTAATTTAATAAATAATAATAATAATTAATTAATTTAATAAATAATAATAATAATTAATTAATTTAATAAATAATAATAATTAATTAATTAATTTAATAAATAATAATAATAATTAATTAATTTAATAAATAATAATAATTAATTAATTTAATTTTTGTTTTCGTGTTGTAGTGCTTTATTTGTTTACCTGTTGAAGTTCTGTTGTTCTTATTTTACGTAACTTGTACGGAATAACTTATTGACAAGTGCACGCGAATCACCTGAAGTAATTTCGTAAATATTTTAGTATTTCAGCTGATTACATGAAATGCGTTTAAAGGTCAAGTTAACGTCCAACGCAGGAACAATCAAAACTATAAAACACTTTTATGACTGTATTTATTTTGTTTATTTGCTGGTCTTTCTTAATCAGGGACGTATCATCGTTTCGAATATAATTTTCGAAAACTAAAATATGTACAGTAGTGCACAATAAAATCCGGGTAAGAATTTGACAGGTCGTTCGTATTTAGATAAATTTGTTAAATCATTGAGGTAATATTTCTGTCAACATTTGTATTAAATGTCAGAATTATCAGTGACATTTTGTATACATTAAACTTATATTGTACAAATGATATGCCCGGATTTTATTGTCCGTTACCGTACACAGATTTTTTTAACGTTTTTCTCATATTCTGGGATGTCGCTTCTCTTCACGGTGTCTTTTTTGGCGAACCAATTGTCAGTCACCCTGTATAAACTGATTTATCTATAATAGTCAGTTTGATGAAAATCACGATTTAAAAAAAATTCAAATATCATTGATTTAAATAAAAAAATCTTGATTTTTTTTGACCTCTTTAAATAAAAATGCAAAATCTATTCATATCTTTGAACAAATTTTAAAACATCATGATTTTTAAAGATAAAAGTGTCCTTATTAAATCAGTTATTTTAAACATGACTTTTCTAATGATTTAAATCAGCTCAACCTTGGTTGAAATATATCTTAATTTTAGAAAATCGAACCAGTTTTGTTTATTCAATGCGAATTTCTTTTATTTTTGTTAATTTTTTTTTATTTTATAAATTTTCTTTACTTCTCGATCGTCTTTTGTTTTATTTTACGTTAAAAATTGCACAATTTTCAAATATCTTAAAATATATCTTAATTTTAGAAAGAAAGTGGACCCAGTTTTGTTTAACTATTTAATGAGTTTTTTTTTAATTTTATTTTAAAATCATGATTAAAGAAAATTAAAATAGCTTGATTAAAATCAGTGATTTTCTAACATGAATTTAATCGAGCGATTTAAATCAGCCCATCCCTGATAATAGTAATTTGATGACAATGAATTCTGCTGAAATTAAGTTTACAAACAAGGTGCTTTTAAATAATTATTTTTGCTGTTTCATCTTCTTGTCATCTTCAGTGACTCTTAAGTTATATTCTGTTTCTATTGAAACCCTGCTTTTATCACTAAATATAGGACAAAAAATGTTTGAAATTTTCTAACATTCTGGTAAAGGTGACAAAGACACATTAGAAACTTTTGACAGGAATCATTTTAAAAAAAAATGGAGTATAGTAATGTGTGTACTGTAGACAGCAGCTTCGCTGCCGAAATACGTATTTATCTTTGGATATAAAATTATTGTGAGCGGAGATTAATTTTTATTTATTTAAAAAAAGAAAGAAAGAAAAAACAAAAGACGATCAATAAACAAAAAGAAAGAAAGAAGAAAACAAAAGACCATCAAAAACAAATTCAAAAGTTGTATTTTGATCTTTTTTTGTCAAAAGCAAAAGAAGAAACCAAAAAGTTATCAGTTCCACGATAAATGTTTTCTTCGTCAAATGCAAGGAAAAAATATTTTCATCAAAATTTCATAGTTTTTCTTTGCATTAATATTTTTTTATATTTGTGTTTCATTCTTTTTTTTTCGGTGCGCCAAGAATAAAATAAAACAAAAGGCGACCAATAAAGAAAATTAAAAAGTACATATTTTGTTCTTTCCTCGTCAAAAGCAAATATTGATCAATTTTACGATAAATGTCATTACTTTTCTTCATCAAATGTAAAGAAAAAATAATTGATCATAGTTTTTGTTTGCATTAATCTATTTTTTTTAATAAAACAAAAAAAAACTCATGAAAATATTTAAAAATCTATTGACTTCCGATAAAATTAAAATATTGCTTGTTTTGATGAAAAAGTCGAATTTGATCGTTTTTTGTTTTTGTCCTTTTTGCATTGTATATTTGATGAAGAAAAACTTAAAAGTAAAATACGATCGATTTTCTTTTGTTTTCCCGAAAATCATAAAAATAATTATGTAGAGCAATTTCGGTTTTTTGTTTTTTTTTTTTATTTTGTCTTTGAAGCTAATTCTAGCTCCGCCATTTTTAACCTTTCCACCTAAATTTGAAACCAAAACGGTTACAGTTTTTTGTACTTTATAAATTCGAGACTTTATAGATCTCGAAGCCGGTCAATCTCAAACGTAATGAACACGTGTTCGCAATTAATCATAAAATTAGGTCAAATTTTGGAGACAAAATGGCGGTACTTGAGGAAAGTTAAATGCGTTTTAGATTTGTATTCAGAATTACACAATAAAAAAGAAGAAATAATTTATTAGATCTGTGTGATCTTTGTGACGTCAGGAAAACGAAAGCGGAAAAGAAAACAAAAGACACAAATTCTTTTTGAAAAGTTGTATTTTGTTCCAACAAAATTGCACGATTATTATTTGCGTTAATCTTTTGTTTTTAATTAAATCTAGCAAAAGTAGAATTCTTTTAGTTAAAAGAAAAACGTAAAAATTGATTGGCTTTCGTTAAAGAAGAAAAGACGTAAATTGCATATTTAGATGAAAAAAGTCTGAATAGAAATTAAAAGTAAAATATGATCAATCTTCTTTTGTTTTCCTACCAATCATTAAAAATTCAAAAGAACATTATATTATATAAGCAATTTCGATATTCTATTTTTTTGTCTAGCTTCGCTTTTAAGTTTTCCGTTTAAACTTGGAAACAAGATGGCTAATTTTTTTGTTTGTACTTTATCAACTGGAGACTTTATGGATCTTGAAGTCAGTCAATCTTTTGAATTTTGCTTTTCATTATTTATCAAAATTAATAACATTCTGCTTTATTTATTTTAAAAAACTTCGGTGCTTTTTAACTTGTACAGACTAATCATTATACATCGTCCAGAAAAAACTACTTTTCTTGCGTACATCAAACCTTAGTTCCTCTCTGATGATTATTTGACACTTGTGTTTGATGGTCCTACTTTTGTTAGTTTACGAATTTTCTGTAGTAATTTTCCGAAAATAGTCTTTTTCAAGACCGCGTAGCATATTGTTATTATTTCAGAATCTGTCGGGTGTTTTCGTAAGTAAATTTTATGCAAAGATGGATTAAAACATGTAGGTAAAGTAGATAACTTCACTGCATACATGACAATGGATGAAAATGTTGATATCACGTCCATGGAAAGCAGTTTTTTCTGGACAAAGTATAATGATCTCTATATATTAATTGTAAGTTTACATGTTGGTACAGTATTGGCAACTTAGGGATTTCCCCCCTAAATTTAGAAGTAATTTTTTATGAAAGGATTGTTTAGAAGGAATTTTTTAGAATTACTTTTAGGAGTAGGAAGGAAAATCGAGGTAAAAAGTTAATATAAATCTTGTATGATTTTCTTTTTTGTAATAAAAGTATGCATATAAAGCTGTATCATGACAGTTATGTGTTGCCAACTTAGTGGTTTTTACACTAAATTTAGTGATGATTTTTTCTAATTTTAGTGTTTAGTGCTCTTTTGGCGATTTTTTTTATTAAACCATAAAATCTTGTGATTTATTAAAGATGTCAATTTTGTGAAAACTCAAAGTTCAATTGAATCGAACTGAACACTGCCGAGCCAAGCAGCTTAAGCTTTTAGATTTCTCTTGATATGAAATGTTGTGTTGTGTTCTGTAGTTTGTTTTGATTGTCAATTTGTTTTCTATAGTTTGTGTTTTGATTGTCAATATTATTGTTTTTCTATGTATCTTTTATAACGTGTTTCATATTATAAATTTTAATTAAATTTATTTGACGAGCAAAGTGGTCGCATACTTATTTCGAATTTAATGATTTTTAGTGGTTTGCGACATCCGTTTTAGTGAAAACGATTCTCGACTGTTGGCAACACTGGACACTTGACTGTTATGTCAAAGTGTTTACTTCCATCACACCATGACATAAATGAGTAGAAGAAAAGGTGTTTACAAAGTTATATCCTCTTATGTACAGTAAAAGTAGAGTATTTATAATTTTGCCTAAGTATATTTTTTATAGTTTTTTCTTTCTCTTTTTATATTTGCAATTATTCGTGAGTTTTGAGTTTGAATTTGGTGATTTTTTTACTTTAACTGCTTCTCGATTTTGCACATAATTTTTGTCTAGATTTCCTTTAAAAATATTCTAGATCACGATTATGTCCTTGAAATAATGTGCTAATGCATAATTTTTGAGCTACGTGACCTTAAAATTTCGCGCGAATAAGTATAAATTATGGCCTTTATCATTTTAAAAATCTCTATGAAGAAGCTCTATAAAACCAAGGAAGCTTTAAGCAAATACAAAATATGAATAATTGTACAAACAAAACAACTGACTACTGCAATAAAACATTTATAATTCAGACCAGATATTTAGATCAAATTTAACTGATGTTTCAGTGAAAATAAAAATAATCGAATATTATAATGAGATTTTGAAGGCTTTTGCTTTAAACAAATAAGACCTTTTTTTTAATTTGGACAAATTAGAAAGAAAGGTTAAATGTTAATAGAAAATGAAACAATTGCACATTGTAATGAAACAACTGTCTATTACGCGATTGTTTGTCGTTAGCGAAACCAAGCGAGTTTTGCTGGTGTCATTGAACGCATCTTTTCTAATAATTGACGCTAAACAAACGAGAGCGATAATTTTTAATTAGGAAATGTTAATTGAATATTAATTTGTAGCAAAACAACTGGAAAAACTACTGTAATAGAACAACTGTAATTCAAATTTAATATTTTCTGTGATTTTTTAATAATAAAAATTTTTTTTTTGTACATAAAATGTTTAAGTCGTCAGTAAATTGAAAAATAAATCGATTTTGTTGGTTACATATCCTGAAGAAGTCGTCAAACGAACAGTCGATAAATTTCGTAATGAATGCTCCCTTTTAGAAATAGTAATTTTTTTAACCTCAAAAAAAGTACTTACAAAATGTGTATTGTGGTAATCCTGTTTTTCACACTAGCTGTTCACTTCAAATGACTAAAACCATTTGGAAAGGTGACTTCCTGTGTGTATCCTCATACCAAATTGGTTCATGCGTTATTTTGTTATTGGAAAAATTAACATTTTTGTCAAAAACTTTGAAGTAGAACATTGGCTTAAAGAAGCACTTTTGGATATAGATATGTTGGGTTAAATCGTCTTATTTTGAGCTCAGGAATCAGTGATTAAGCCTTGGCCACGTAATTTAGCGACACCCTATATTTGCATAAAGCTTTCTTGATATGTAGAGCTTCTTTATAAAGATTTTTAAAATTATAAATGCCTTAATTTATACTTGTTTTGCGCTTGTACACTACCTCAAGATCACAGTCGTCATCTAAAGGATATTTAAAGGAAATATATATGAAAAAACGAGATGCAGTTAAAGTAAAAGTTGACCTTGAATTTCTATAGCGTTTGAAAAAGAAATTAGGGGGTATTTAGTACCAATTTATGGAGTTTTCAACTAATGTCTAGGGGAAAAATTCAACAATTGAAGACGTGGCAAGACTGCTTGGATAACACGTTAGAATATTTTTTGATCACTCTCTATATTTTATCCACTTCGAGAGCTAGAGACCGGTAGAAATAACCACGCAAATTTTAAAAACAATTAATTATTTTAAATAATAAATAAATTAACTACATTTTTGTGGTGGAGTAGCAGTATAGATGGCGTTGGCGTAAACGCCATTTTATTTCCGGTCATTTGAAAATTGTTTTCCGATGACAATCGAGGTTAGATCTCGTTCGAGGTGATGGCTCAGCATATGTTTAGGTTTTGATGTTGATAAGCGCGTTTCGTGCGCGAAAATGGACCTTCGGCTGTGAATTCGGATTCGAGCTGTGATCTGATATGTTGTGTTTACGTTTCTTGGTGGCCCTCGTCTTGGCCTTTCGGGCCCTGGCATCTAACGTCACCGATGGGGGAGAACTTGTAACAGCTGTGGTGGTGAGATAAAACTGACTTACATTTTTTCAGTGAACAACTTCTCTCTTTTTTTTTTTAGGTGTTTAGACATGGAGATAGGATAATCATAAAACCATACCCGAATGACCCATATAAAAACAATTCTTTCTGGCCAGTTGGATGGGGCCAACTGACAAACGTAAGTCAGCTTTGATTGTTTGATTCAGGGCACTTATCACACGCTTATGTAAATATGCATGCGCCTGATAAAAATTGTTGTGAGAAATGTTGATATGGTATTGCACTTGGTGTAAACAATCCGGTGATAAATGCTTTTTTGCCTCATTGTAATTTTTTGCATCAAATATTATACCTTACATGTGGATAATGTTGTCCTTATCAAGTCATTAATTACATGAATAATTAATGTTAATAAATGGATATTATTTATTGCGTAAACATTTTGCTATTAAATCCTTATCAGCATCATTATTGCTTGCAATAAACTTGTTGTAATAGAAACAGTTTTGAGGGGGGGAAGGATAACAAAATTAGCAAACTTGTGCTACTTTGACCCAGTGGTTTTTATTGTCTATAAATATATATTCCGTTCATAAGCAGAGGGAGAAACGTGCAGTTTCTTTGCTTTGCATAATTTGAAACTTCAACTTTTCTTAACTACATAAGATTTTAATTAAAAAAAAAAATACAAATTAGATTGTTTTAGGAAGGAAAACTGGAACAACTAAAGTTGGGTCAATGGTTGAGAAACCGGTACAAAACCTTCCTCCCGGACGAGTACTCCGAGAAAGACATTTACGTCCGTTCGACCGACGTGGATCGCACGTTAATGTCAGCCGAAGTCAACCTTGCTGGACTCTATCCTCCGCAAGGCCCCCAAATCTGGGACCAAAACATTCCATGGCAACCGATTCCCATCCACACGATCCCCGAAAAACGAGATGCGGTCCTAGCGATGAGAAAAGCCTGCCCCAAATACGACGTGCTCCTAGAGAAGCTCATGGAATCCCCGGAAATCGCAGCCATCAACAAGAAAAACCGAGATTTATACGAGTACGTGGCAGAAAACGCCGGGGTGAACATCACAGATTTCGACAGCCTGGAATACGTGTACGACAACTTAGCGATTGAAGCAAGATACAACTTTACGTTGCCAACTTGGACGCAGACGATTTTCCCCGAGAGAATGAAACCGTTGGCTGAGTTTAGCTTCGCCATTCCCTGCTACACACCCGAAATGGCCAGGCTGAAAACTGGCCCGTTTTTTAACGAAGTCCTAAGCAATTTATTAAATGTAACGGACAGTTTAGAGAACAAAAAAAAGCATCGCAAACTCTGGATGTATTCTGGCCATGACACCACCATCGCCAACATCTTGCAAGCGCTGGGTTTATTTGAGTATCACTGTCCACCTTACACGAGCACGATTCTATTTGAAATGCGTTACTCAAAACTTGAAGAGTATTACGTGAATGTATTTTATAAGAATACCAGTGAGCCACAGGCGATGACTTTGAAGGGTTGTGATTTTAATTGCCCTCTAGACACATTTGTGGGACTGCTGAAACACATCAACTTGAGCATAGAAGAGTGGGAGAAAGAATGTAAAGTTCCGGCGAATTCATTCACTGAGTTTGTGGACTCGAATGAAATTGCCTTGGCTGTCGGGGTACTTCTGTTTTCAGTTGTTTTAATTGCAGTCGTTACTAAACTAATTTATAACAGGTGGAGGAAATCTAACATGATTTATTTGAGGCTGCCTGATGATGACGAACACGTCTGATGATGTTTTATTTTTATACTTGTGATGATGGAAGCAAGCCCAGGCACAATTTATAGTATTCTAGCCGTAATTGTATGTGATATAAATTCCTTTTTGTTGACTAAGATCAGATAACTAATCTGCGGATTAATATGCACTTATATGGAATTATTTTGTGATGATGTCGCAGGCTGTAGCTTACAGTTTTTCACTGCCTCTAAAGTCTTCCGGTTTTTTTTTTCGACAGAAATAATTAGTAAATTTTTCGTGCTTGTGATAATCTTTTTTTTTATTCCGTTTGTAAGCACAGGAAGAACTTTGTGTATTGAATGCAGTACTTAAACCTGTAGCATCAGATCAGAGGTTGATTTTATTTTTTAATTTATTTGTGACGTATTGTGTGTTACTTTTATGAAATAAAGTATATAATTTACCATTGCCTGCTGTTTTTATTTCAGCAGTTCTCATTTCATTATGATGCACATTTTAAATTTATTGAATTTTCAGCCGGTGCTTCCAAGTGTGTTTGAAGTAGAAGGGATTATTACATGTTACAATGAAAAAAAAAAGCTACATGTTCACATTTCATTAATATACCTTTTTAAGGAACGTATATTTTCCTAATTTAATTTGTGGACAATTAATTGATAAGTAACTTTGTTTCTGCTTGGTACTTAGAAGTTCAGTCTTCGAGTTGGTTTTTTCTAAATTTCCGCCATAAGAGTTAAACTTAAACATGCATTTTACAATACTTACTTCGTTTTAGGTCTGCAAATAACTACTGGATACTTTGCAAACATTTTATTGAAGTAAATTGATTCAAATTTTTAAATTTTGCAAGACCTAACCTATACACTTGTCAAAGTGACGCTTTAAACTATCGCCCTCTGTTAACATGCCATTGTACTAAACAGTGTAGCCAATCTAGAGTTGTTAAAATTCCTTTGCACACGTTTTAATGTAAAAATAATAATTTATTATTTTATAACCTACTTATATAACAATTCGCATATGTAATAGAATGAAAAATGAGGTTAGGTTATGTACAGTAGCGGACAATAAAATCCATGCAAGAATTTTGACATGTCATGCATATTTAGACAAATTTGGCAAATCAGACTTTTATTGAGGTTAAGTTTCTGATGTGGTTTAGTCTGACTGATCGTTCACTTACTGTAGCCAGTATTCGTATCGCTTCAAAATAAATACATGGTAGGTATCCTTTTTATATCGTGACGCCTTAAAAATTGAGAATTGACACATTCAGTGTATTATGAAAACATGAAGTTATTGCGTTTTCCAAAACTCAGGGGCCACGACTTAAATTGGACAGCCTGTATAATACAGAGTCCAGAATGTCTATTATAAAAGGACCCTTGTGTCTGTTTTTATAAATATTTGTTGCGTTATTGTAAGACATTCAACAACGCAATCTGTTGAGACTTGCCGGTATTCGTCTCTTCATTTGTTTCTACAGGGAGATCGAAATTGATTGTCCTGATCCTACATTACTTTTCGTACGCTTGATATCAATATTTACATCTCTCACTTGAAGCTTAGAACGAAAAGCAATGACGTGCATAGAATATTCATACATCTAAACCTAACCTAATTAATAAAGAATGTAATTATTGTTTAATCAGATTGCTATTACATGAAATAAACCATTTTTGATGAATAAACGACAATGAATTGTCAACATAATCTTGTTAAGTAACTTTCCTAGATCTCCCTATGTGAATAACTTCATTTGAATAATTGGATGTAAATATCGATATCATCAAGCTCATGGAAAGCAGTGCAGGATCAGGACAATCCATTTCGATCTCCCTGTATGAGGGTGGTTCACTGGTTACATTAAAAAACCACCGTCCATTGAGTGTTGAGTTTCAACTGACCAGAGTTGTCAATTACTGACAATCGCATTGTGACAAAAATCCCCTTTTGTGCATGCTTTTCCCTCAAATTGAAACTTGAAGTTATTTTTATGCATTTTTGTCAAGATTTGCCTTAAAATTTCAATAATTTTGTCTTCAAGAGTATCCTTTTCTCAAAAAATTCTCTTTTTGCAATTTCGAGGCATAAGAATACCCACGAATCGGGAAAACTCCCACGAATTGGCAGCACTGCACCTCAGAGTCATTTCTTGACGGTCACAAAAATGGACTTGCGTTACAGTAAGACATTTAACAGCGCCATCTGTTGAAACATACCAGAAGTTTCTTTTTGTCTGTTTTAATTTATGAATCTACACTGACGTGCCTTGTCGCGTCTTTTGTTTTTATTAATTCTTTAAAATAATATTGGTACATATTTTTTACAATTTTCTTCATTTGTTTTCTTTGTTTTGTCGTTTTTTTTCGTTTTTTTTTTTTTAATTATTATTATTAATCTACTGAATTGTGCTGTAAAATTTGTTTTTTGTCTTTTAAATTTATTAATCTATTAAATTGTTGTATAATCGATTGTCTTTTGTTTTTATGGTTTTTTGAATTTGATTATTTTTTTGAATTTTTATTATTTGTTTTCTTCGTTTTGTCGGTATTCTTTTGAAATTGTTCTTTTAAAATTTATTAATCTAATAAAATCGATGGCCTAGTCTTTTTATTTTTATTCAAGCAGGCCCACCACCGCCCGTTTTGAAGATTGTGCAAAGCGCCAAATTGCCCGCAATTATTTAAATAGATGTCAAATGAATTGCTTTGAGGTTAAAATGTAACGAAATAATTTTTCAAAAGCACCTTGTTTGTAGACTTTATTTCAGCAGAATTAATTCTTATCAAAGTAGTATAGATATATAGATATATATACAGGCTGACTGACAATAGTTTCACCAAGTAAGAAACCACAAAAAGAAGCGACATCCCAGAGCATGGAAAAATGTTTTAAAAAGTCTGTATACTTTAGTTTTCGAAAAATAATTAATCAAAAATCATGTCCAAAAAGACGTCCGTCCCTGCTTAAAAAAGAGCAGAAGATAAACGAGTTAAATATAGTCATAAAAGTTGATTGTTGCGCCGTTGGATGTTAACTTGACTTTTTAAATGGAATTGTGATCAGCCGAAATATAAGCTCCAAAATTAAACAAATTATTCCGTACAAATTGTATAAAATAAAATTAACAACGCCCTCCCCTCCCCCACCCTCTGAACACCTGCTTTAATAGATAAAGAAATAAAGCACTACAACACGAAAATAATTCAAATCTCCTTGTTAAAAAATCTCTAAATTTTCTTTAATTTTAATTTAAATTGTACAAACACTAGCGTAACATACTTTTTGGGTAAATTTTTGATTGATTATAAACTATTCCATAGCATTTTTTAAACATTTTTCGCGTAATCTGTGACATATATTCTGTTATGCGTTTTTTGTTTTGGCGGAACAATGGTCAATCACCCTGTATGTACACCGAGTTGATTATATTTGTTTACGTTTCTTTTAACTGTATGTATTTTTAATAATTTTTTAGTTGTTTTTTTTTAAAATTTATTCCTGAATCTAGTACGTATATGTAGGTACCTAACCAACTTTAGATATTTTCTATGTTAAAATGGCATTTTTTGGTAACTCTTTTTTCTTTCTTCTTTTTACATGTAGCACTGAGTACGATAGCTGTTGTTTCTAATAAGGGAAAAACTAGCATACAGAGGTGACGATTTTAATGGCAACCACTGTACATACAATTCAATTGATTTTGATTATTTAACTAAGAATGTAAATTAATTTTTTTTGTGAATTAAAACTTGGGTACTTATTTATTTAAATGGAACCGGTTCCTCTTTATTATACCCCTTACCCGATGACTACCCGATACCCAATAATTATCCGATTGCTGATAACTATCCAATACTTGGAAGTGCCCATACCCTTTCTTTTAAATTGTTAGATAATGTAATTCTTGTTTTCTTTTATTGACTGAGTGTTCTGATAGTTAACGAGTATCAGGTACCTATCCAAGTACTTATTGGATAGTGAGTAATCGGGTATCGGTACCCTAAAATTAAAACGCCATAAATGAACACACAGACGTAAAGTCATGTCGCACGTTGTGATTGCAATTGTATCAATATTTTACCATCGCGTGAAATAATAAACAAGTACCAGATTGATCGAATATATTATTTATTTTTAAAAATCTAATTCACAAACGTTCAACGTTCAGGCAAAAATATAAAACTAAACCTTCCTTCTCACTAGCCGCCTCTATTGCACAGGACGAGTAAATAAATAGCAAAATTCAAGTTCTATTCTATACATATCACATACTGATTTGATTATTGAAATTCACCTCAATTACCACTGTTTCATATTTGCCCCATTTTAAAATGAAGGACTTCTACACGTCAATTTAATAAAAAATAAAAACAAACAATATAAAACAGTCAAGGTAATCAGAGATTTTTTTTTTTAATATTTGGGGTGTAACTCAGACGTCGAATTGTAATTCTGGGCCTCGGCAAGCTCGGATGATTCCCTAGAAACAGTTGCTGGATAAAAAGAGAGCGTCATAGAGAGAGAATGCAGGTTAGAAGGTGGAAGTTAAGAAGCTGCAGTTACCACCCAAAGTCTGTAGTGAGCGTGCAAGTTTATTAAATTATGGTGGGAGTGTCAACCGTTCTCAAGCTGCAAAAGAGTTAGAGGTTAGTATAGGACACGTGCTCAAGAAAGCGCATCTTTAAAATAAAGAACAAAGAAAAGAAAACGCAGTGAAAGAAGCGAGCACAGATCTAATATCTAGGACATACCGGATCCTGTCACGATCAGCTGAAAAACACATTGCAGTTTATAACACAACGCAAAGCGAAGAGTCCCCATTTTTTTTTTTTTTTTAAATTGAGGTCCACTAAAGTCACTACGTACAAACAACACAAGCTGACGCAAGCTTACAGCGTTGAGTTTTCATACCTGGAGTAGTTGGCTGGTGAGACGGTGAACTGCGATTGGTTTGACCCGATGATGTACTTGTTGACGAAGTTGTAACGAAGCAGGCTGGTGTTGCCCATCGAAACGGCCATGTGTATGACGAGGTAGGCACAGAAGGCAAGGTAGAGAATAGCAACGATGACCACCAAGGTCAACATAGGCCAGTTGAAGTTCAGATCATTTACGGTTTGTATCACGAAGTACGTGTTTATTTGAATCACGACGAGGCTGAGTAGTGTTGCAACAATTTTGTTGCCGCTGGAAAAATTCAGTTTAAAGCTCAACATCATCAGTGATGACCGTATTCGTAATGCATTCCTTCAATAAGGGATCCCTTAGAATGGGTATTGTCATAATGCACCTGCCTTACTACAATCCCATTCTAAGGGTTCCCATATTGAAGGGAGGGAACCTCAAGGAAGCAAAATGAATATGGATATGAGAGAGAGAGTGGTGCTTACAGTCCGTTGGCAAATTCGCCCATGATTTGGGGGTTGCTGGTGAAGGCTATGGTGGGGATGGTTGCGAATGGAAGCTGCAGGCTCATGATGGCGTTGAGGTTGTCATTCATCCCTGTGAGATCTTCGATGCGGCTGAAAAACGCTAGGCAGAAAGTTGGTACGATTGCTATGGTACGAGTGAGGAGGACCCGCCTCCATCTGGCCCATTGTAAATTCAAGAAACCCTCCATTGTGAACTGACCAGCATATGTACCTTAAAAAAAAGATTTATTTGTTGCAGTTAGTTGTTGGATAACTGTTTTGGCCCTATTTGGGGTCTCTTCTGCAGCTCGAGAACTCCACTACAATCAAACCAACCTGTCCTAGTTATCTCACAAATCAAGCACATTACTAATCTGCCCCAATTAAAGCCAAAACATCTAACCAGAGGATGCTCCATTGTAATCAACAATGTTTTAACAACGTATTGTTTAAATTAATGATTTTTTAAACTAATATCATTGCTCTAGAGCTAGAGCGCCCTCAGAGTATTTCCATCTTTTATTATGACATGACTCACCGGTCATTGTAGAACTTTGACCAGCTGCTAAAATTCCAACTGCCCAAATGTACATCGCTGCCAACCCGAAGGTACAACCTAAAAATATTCCGCCCTTGAACAAATCAGCTTCAACGTATTCGTCGTTGGCCTGAAAACAAACAAGACTCGATATACAAGTGGCACCAAAGAAGTAAAGCGACTTACGGGAAAAACTGAACCATTAATTGTCGGATAATGAGCACATCTTCCGATCTGCAATGAAAAATGTTGCTGCTAGAGCAGAGAATTTTCACAAGAGTGACTTACTATCTCATTATTGGTAGTGTGGTAGAGTCCGTGTGCAAACACCGCAACCACAAACACGTTGATCACAAAACTGACAAAAAGAGCTATAGCTGCCTCGACAAAAAAATACTTATTGGCGTCCTTGACCTTCTCTTTACTGGTTCTGTCAATGTCACGTGACTTCACCAGAGCTGAATGCAAGTAGAGATTATGGGGCATGATCACAGCACCTGAAATAAAACAACTCGCTTAAGCCCGCTTAAAACTCCAAATGAGTTCAAACTCACCGACAATCCCGACTGCTTGAAGCAACGCCTTCGAGCTGCACCCCTCACACCAAGGCACAAACATGCCCTTCAACACTTCCAAGTGATCTGGCTTTGATATAATGTATTCATACCCGAAGGTCACACCCATGACCGTTATTAAAGTTCCGAAAAATAACTCCAGCTTCCGCAAGCCGTATTTATCCAGAAATAAAAAGGTGAAAGTGTCGACGATCGTTATCAAAACGCCACCCCATAGTGGAATTCTAAAACGATTTTTGCACAGTTTAAAGAGGACACCCTCCTGAATATGCCTACGTTTTATTCGATAATAAATAAATGGCAATAGCAGTGCCGATGACTTCTTGCATGTCAGAACCGATGATGGCGATCTCAATCATAATCCAGAGCACCAGCCTGGGGGCCGTCCTGTATTGCCTGTAGCACATTTCTGCCAGGTGTAAGCCGGTGACAACACCTGAGATACAAAACAGTGCCATCTATGGTGGGACAATCAATAATGACTTACCTAATCTAGCAGCGAGTCTTTGCATGAGGAGACCTAAGATTGTAGCGCTGAGTAAGATCCAGAGGAGTTTGTATTGGGCGATTGTTCCGCTCTGGAGGTCGCTTTCTATGTTGCCCGGGTCCAAGTAGGCTATGGACATGAGAAAGCCCGGTCCCGTGAAGGCCCATAATTTTCTGAAGCTGAAGCTACCCTGTGAAACACAAATATTTGCAGAGTTTTTGATTGCATGGAAGTCTTGTGAGCTTACGCTTTCGGTTTCTGGTATGGAGATCTTCTCGTCGGCGAAGTAGGTTTGACTAGGGGTCAGCAGCGTCGCTTCACTGGCCGTATGTCGACCGTTTGACAGGCCTATTGCAGCCGGCTCTGGCTCGGTGCTATACACTGATTGGACACCGGCCCTAACGTCGTCACTGCTATTATATTCATTCATCTGAAATCAATTTGTTTTTTTTCTCTACTCACGATTATACAGGTGTATACTTGAATTTCAGCAAAATTTCCAGCGATTTTTATCGTGTACATCTATTCTTCCCCCCTCCTCCCCCAATTTCAAGTACACAATGAGTAAACTTTTGTTTTTAATTGAAAATTTGAATTTTCTAAGTATTGGATCATATATGACTCAATATTTTTAATTGTTTCATGAAACATAAAAGAAATTGATCGCCTGAAATGTGTGAATTAAATAAAAAATGTTGTGGCATTTGATTTCTGTGATTGTATTGGATTGTATCACATGTGCTTCACTTTTTCTGAAACATATTTTTGTAAATAATCCGTTTGTCACAACAACGAAATTAATTAAATCAAAATTTTTTTCCAGAATTATTAAAGTTGATAATGATCACCGCTTGCAATAACAGTTCGTCGAACTGTTGTCTTTTTTTTTAATTAATTGGATGAAAATTTAAAATCGCTGAAATTCGCAATTTTCTGAACATTGTATCATATGTGATTCATTTTTTTTAAAAGAAACTCTACCTAAATATTTCGTTCTATACAAACGTAGTATTTATCGAATTAACAACAATTTTCTTCAGAATTGTTAGGACTTTCGTTTGCGACATTTTCGACATTGTATTACTTGTGATTTAAAGTTTTTTGACAGGATCAACATGCCACACGCTATCGTCGATATGTAATAGCATTTACTGAATTGCCCACGAAAATTTGATAGTCTCTTGTTTTAAAGAATCGTTAGAAATTCGATTTTTTCGACACTGCATCACCTGTGATTCAAAGTTTATCGACACGTTCAAAGTGTCACATAGAATAAGAGTTTGTCGAACTGTCTTCGGAAATTTCTTTGCCCCTTTATTTAGATATTTGAGTATCACTGAAATTCAAAATTTCTGAACGTTGAACATTGTGGCAGATGTGATTCAAGTTTTTGTTTCAGGAACTATATCACATGCAGCGCAATAGAATCTTTTTTCTAAAGTATATATCAAAAAGGGATTGTGACTTTTTTCTTTGGGCATTTGAAAAGTACTGAAATTCAAAATTTTCTAATATTGAACATTGTAGCACATTTGACTCAAATTTTCGTTCTAAGAACTGTATCACGTGTGGTGCAATAGAATCTATTGAATTGGTAGCTGAAATTTGATCGTCTTTTGTTTTAAAGAATCGTTTGGGGTATTTGTTTAATAGAAATTCGATTTTTTTCGATACTGTATCACCTGTGATTCAAAGTTTCTTGATATGTTAAAAATATGACATGACTTTGTCATTAGGTACATCAATATTGAAATTCAAAATTTTCTGAACATCGTAGCAGATGATACGTGATCCAAGTTGTTCTTTTAGAAACTGTATCACATGCAATGCAATAGAATTTATTGGGTCGTCAGCGGAAATTCTTTTTTTGTCGGCGTTGTATCACCTGTGATTCAAAGTTTCTCGACATGTTCAAAATATTACAATATTACAATAGGATTTGCCTTTTTTCGTTAGGCACGTGGATGTCATTGAAATTCGAAATTTTCTGAACATTGTAGCGAATGACCAGAAGTGATTCAAGTTTTTTCTTTTAGAAACTGTATCGCATGCGATGCAATTGGATTGTCAACGGGAATTTGATCGTCTTTTGTTTTAAATAATCTTTGGGGTGTTTGTTTCGTAGAAGTTCAATTTTTTTTTTTCGAGATTGTATCACAGAAATTCATTTTTTTTTCGTGTGTCACCTGTGATTCAAAGTTTCTCAACATGTTCAAAATATTACAGACGATAAAGGATTGCCTTTTTTTCGTTGAATTTCATTGAAATTCGAAATTTTCTGAACATTGTCGAGTTTGCCTCTTTATTTGGATATTAGAATATCACTGATGTTCAAAATTTTCTGGACATTTAACATTGTAGCAGATGTGACTCAAGTTTTCTAGCAACTGTATCACTGAATTTATTGAGTGGTTAACAGGAAATTTTTTATCGTCGTTTGTTTTTTAAAGGATCGTTTGGGACGTTTGTTTTATAGAAACTCAATTTTATTCGACATTGTATCACCTATGATTCAAAGTTTTTCGACATGTTCAAATTATTACGTGCCTTTTTTCGTTAGACATTTGAATATCGTCGAAATTCGAAATTGTTTTCCGAACATTGCAGCAGATGGGCAGGTGTGACTCAAGTTTTTCTTTTAGAAAGTGCATCACATGCGATGCAGCTGGATTGTCAACGGAAATTTGGTCGTCTTTTGTTTTAGAGATTCGTTCGACGTGTTTGTTTCACAGAAATTCAATTTTTTGCGACATTGTATCACCTGTGATTCAAAGTTTTTCGACAAGTTCAAAATATCAATAGGCGATTGTGTCTTTTTTCTTTGAACGTTTGAAGAACATCGAAACTCAAAATTTTTGGAACATTCTAGCAGACGTTTTCTTTAATCAGCTGCATCGCGTAGTTACGTAATAGAATTTATTGAATCATCAACGGAAATTTGATCGTCTTTTGTTTTAAAGAATTAAACTGTCAAAAAATTTGAAGTTCAAAAACCTCACGCGTAATTAACGAAAAATCGAGGAGTTTCAGATCGTGCATTTCAATTAAAATGTGAATACTGCACCAAAAGTGTGATTGTATCGTATGTGATTCAAGATTTTCGCCAAGTTCAAACCTTATGTGTAATTGTAATTAATTAGGTATAACCGCGAAGTCGCTCGTCTTTTTTCTTAGCAGTCGCTGTGTCGTGTAAATCAATTAAAACTTGAAAACGTATCATATATATTTATGTGGTTGTATCACATGTGACTCAAAATTTTCACCAATGTGTAATTAAAATCAACGAAATATCGCTCGTCTTTCTTTAGGAGTTGTTCCGTCGTGTAAATCATTGAAAATTTCAAAATGTATCACGTATATGATTGTATCATATGCGATTAAAAATTTTGGCCAATGTCCAAACCTTAACGTGTAATTATAATCAACCAAAAAATCGCTCGTCTTTCTTTAAAAAAGTTGTTGTGTCGCGTAAATCAATTAAAATTTAAAAACGTATCACGATTGTGATTGTATCATATGTGATGCAAAATTTTCACCAAGGTTCAAACCTTATGTGTAACCATAGTCAACGAAAAATCACTTGTCTTTTTTTATTTAGATAATTCAATATAAATGTTAATAGTGTATCAGATGCGATACAAAATTTATGCGATCACGTGGATCTATCGAATCATATAGAAAAGAATTGCACCGGGAACTTTTTAAGTTGTTAAAAAGTGAAAAGTTATTAACACGTTTGCATTGTATCATATATGATACAAGCTTTCACTTAAAAACAAAATTAAACAAAAAAGGCAGAATTTATCAGTACGTTTGATTAACTGAATTTAATTCAATTCTAAACGCCCCTCTCGCTTTATAATTAAATCGGTAAACATGTATCACATATGATACATTAAAAATTTAAACATTACGTCAATTTCAAAGTTTTCGGGATTTTATCGCCTATCTAAGGACATTAAGTGCGCTGTATCATATACTATATATATTTAGGAGTTGTTGGGTCTGTAATTCAATGGAATTGTTTATACTGTATCAGATATGATACAAAATTTCTGCGTGAATTTATCGAATTATCTATAAGAAAAATAAAGAGTAGCGCCTGTTTTAGTTGTTGAAAAGTGAAGTTATTAACGCGTGCCCAATGTATTGTATGTGATACAAGCTTTAATTAAAGAAATTTAAACAAAAAAAAGGGCAAAATTTTGTATGTACGTTTGATTAATTGAATTGAATCGAATTCTAAACGCTCCTTTTAATTTATAATGAAATTAGTAACTTGCATCACATGTGATACATCGTAAATTTAATTTTAAAGTTTTCGAAATTTTATCGCCTATCCACAGTCATTAAATGCACTGTATCGTATGTGATACACGAATTTATTTGATTCGCACGAGTAAATTTGATTGCAAAAAGTGATTTTGGCTCGAGAGAAAGTCGTATTTCAAGCGGGAAATTGATCGAAAATTTTCTGTCACGTATCAGTTATCGAATTCGTGCTAATCACATCGTACAAACGGACACCAAATTGCCGCAGATGCAGCAATTAACAGCACTCTTATCGCGTTTGGTTCCAATTAAAAAAAATTTGCGCGCATCACGCAGTCACACCATATAGGTTATGTTGCGGAAAAATTCAATTACTCTGGACGAACGCACTTGCAATTAGTGCGAATCACCGTGTTTAAAAGAACGGCTCGTGTTGCAAGGGAGGATCGAACCGCGGGTGGTGAAATTTTTGGTCGAAAAACGCGTCGATTACCTTTCAGATGAGCTGTCATCACTCATCACAGACGGTGATTTTGGATTACTTGCGTTGCGTAGAACAAAAAAGTTTAAAGTCGACGACGACAACGACAACAAAACACCATCGCGGACGAGTTGGAACTGATTCAATTCAGCGTTGTGGAAGCGGTCGCACTGTAGTTAGAATGCCACCACATCCTTCGATAAATTCATTGTCTTATAGTACGCGCCAATGTTATTAGTAGTTAAGTTACGACGGATTTTTACAAAACACAAAGACGGTGAACAAGGATGTTATATGTACAGTCGTGCGCACCTAAAATGCACCTCCCGCACGCAAACCTCGTCCTTGTGGTACAATGTCAAACAATAGATGTGTTTCTTGTCCTGCACTAGTTTACATTAACGTACACCTTTTTTTTACAAAAATGCAGCTATGTCAATACGAATCAGGTTACATGAAAACATATTTCCGCCAAACATTCCATCAAAACGTAGGCGATTCTATGTACGTCAGTAGTATATAAAGCGCCGGTGCTGGCTCGCGAAACAGTTCATGGTCATATTTAGATAAAAATGACTTGATTTTATATAATTTATCCAATTTTTAACAAAAAATCATAAAAAAGACCATTTCAACACGTGAACGCCTAAAATAACCCACTAAAATCATCATTTCATTGCGGAAAACTCTATATTTTAAAGTTCAACCATAATTCAGGTGAGTACAGCTGTACTACCCATGATAAAAAATAATTTAGAAAAAATAGTACCAAAATAAAATTTAGAGTAAGAAATGTAATGAATTAAATACAGAAGAATATAAATATTTAGAAGATAAAATTGAAATTTGTTAGATAAGTTCGCACAATTTCATTCGTAAAATAACAAAAAATCCCATTTTAACACGTGAACACCAATTTCACTAATTTTATAACTTTAGTATTGTTTGATTTCTCTATAATACAATTCTTTGAACAACATATTTTTTAAGTCCTAATTTTATATTAGCTATATCATTAATTCTTCTACGTTTCTTATCTCTTAAAAATATGTGATTATGTGATGACTTTACTAAAAAAAAATTACTATATAAATGAATTCTACAAATAATAGTTACAATACAGATGATTGGATAACTTATAGAAAAAGAATGAAGAGTCTTAAAAAATATAATCCAAAAAATGATTTTGAAAAAATGGTATTTGATCAAATGAACATACATTTTGATAATATTGAAAATAATGTGTTACCTATGGCAAAATTAGGATTGATTAAAATTCATAAAGATAATATAGAATAAATTATTCCCATTAATTTTAAATTTATATACTGCAACCTTGATAACATCCACAGCGCTCAGATTTTAAGTACGACAAAGTTAAAAAAATAGTTTTGGGAATAATTTCTATAACATTGGAATAGACAGGGTGCTGTCGAACCATTTATCAAAACCAGAAGTATTATTAAGAAAAATTTCTTGTACATCCGAAAGTCAAAAATGTAACACATTTTGGGAACGGTCTGTATAATGTCGCAATATATAGAGTGCCATCGAACTCAAGCTTTTTATTAGATTTGCTAACAATTTGGGTGGCGTCGCGAAAAAATATTGTAATATACAGGATGCCATCGAACTTGAGCTAAGCATTCCCATAGCACCCTGTATAAGCCAATTATGATGTAATTTATTTTTATTAATTTAATATAATAATCGTACCTTCTTATTTTTTATCGTTATCTACATTCTGTTGTGTCGAATGACTCGAGGTTAGTAGCACCCTGTATAAGTCTTTATTTCAGTGAACGGCGGCAAATTAAAAAAAAACGTTGAAACAAAAGACAAAAACAAAACATTAAAAAAATTATAGTGACAACAAACAAATGCTATCCATAAAACTTTTGTGTCAAACACCAACAAAAAAATCTAAAACAAAATTAAACCCACAAAAAAATCAATAATGGTGTAATTTATTTGATTTTAATTTTAATATAATAGTCTCCGTCTTTTAATGTTTTTATCATTACCAATGTTCGGTATGTCGACTGATTCAAGTTTAGTAGCACCCTGTATAATTCAATTAGGACGTAATTTATTTCTCTTCAACTTTTATGATTACTAACGTTTCGTTTGCCGAATGATTCAGGTTTAGTAGCACCCTGTATAAGCCAGTTATGATGTAATTTATTTTTTTTTTGTTTGTTATTTAATTATTTATTTAATTATTAATAAATACTAATTAATACTAATCATGACTAATAGTGGTCGACCAAAGAAAAAGTTATTTGATAATAATGATAATATAAATTTTGGATTGAGATCATTAATTGAAAGAAAAATGGGTGGTGAATTATTATCACAAACAAAAAGAATAATAATTATAGGTTCATCAGGATCTGGTAAATCAACAATCGCTCAAGAAATAATATTTGGTATGGAAAGGAAATCAATTTCAGAGATAAATTATTTTTTACCTAATGGAAATGAATTGGAAAAGGATATTCAAGTAATTAAAGAATTATGTAAAGAAGCTTTTATTTATTTTAATATACCGGCTGTTTCAAATTGGGTGTGCACTGAAGGGATTTCCTAAACCGTAAGAGATACAAATTTGGTTAAATGGAAGAAAAGTTGCACGAATTAATGCCTAATTCGTATTCATTCACAGAATGAATTTTTTCTTATTTCTTCTTGAGATATTAATCAAAATGTAAAAATTTCGATTTTCTTTTTTCCTCTGTATTTCTCGTATTATAAATAATTTTGAAATTCTGATTTAACTTTCTACAGGCACTTTTTTAATCTGCTTCGAATAGAGGTGACAGAATTGAAGTCAAACGTTTCGTCTCTCCACGACCATCATCAGTTTCGATTTTTTAAATACAACGTATATCTTTTAATTATTCTATTCGATAGCATTTTTTCTGCTGATTGCAGTGATGTATAAAACTTCATATTTTTTTTCAAGTAAAGTTAAAATATGATAAAAAAACTTGATACAGTTTCGTCATGATTTACTTAATAAGTAATTTTATTCCTTAGTATTTTTTTTTACTTACTAAATATTAATAACTAACATCCAAATGTCGGAAGAGGAAAAATGAATAAATATTAATTAAATTATATTAGATGGCCCTCCATTATCAAACTTCAACTTCTGACGCCTTACACGAAACCAAGATGGATAAAGCAGGTGGGTGGAGAAAGTTTTCCTCATCGTCGTATAATAAAAATGAAGCGTTTCATTATTATGCTTCTTTGGTGGATAATTGTATGCGTGGAAGTGGCGACGATGTCGATAAATGTAGGTCAGCCTGTTGTCGAGCACCACCAAATGTCGGAAGAGGAAAAATGAATAAATATTAATTAAATTATATTAGATGGTTAACACAAACAAAATAAACAAGATAAAGGAGGCTTTGGATTTTGGAAAATGAAACAGTGACTAGCGTGAAACGTTAAGTTTTGACATTGTGTTATTAGGTTGCCGAATTTGAGAAAGAATGGATAATTCTGAAAAGGTCAATATGCTCGAAATTTATTTTAAGTGCAATAGAAATATTAGGAGAGCATGTGCATTATATTCGCAACAGTATCCAGAAAGACACCAACCTTCTAAAATGGCTTTTATACGTTTAGAGAGAAATTTACGGAATTACGGCGCTTTCAACAAACAAAAAAAGGATGCATATGCTATTGAACATGTGCAAAATAATCGACGTAATGTAATACGTCAAATAGAAGAAAACGACGAATCATCTACTAGAGAAATAGCTCAAAATTTACTAGTTTCAAATAGTACAGTGTGGAGGATTCTACAAAAAAATAAGTTAGGCCGTATAAAATTCAATTAAATCATACTTTACATGAGGGTGATAATTTAAGAAGAAGGAATTTCTGCCAATGGTATAATAATAAACGTATAGAAAATCCAAATTTTAGTAATCAAATTTTGTGGTCTGACGAGGCTAATTTTACTAACAAGAGAATATTTAATAGAAATGTGCATAGATATTGGTCCAGGGAGAATCAAAGAAGATTTCGACAAGTGCGACCACAGATACAATTCAACTTAAATGTTTGGTGTGGTATTTGGCATAATAGAATTATTGGTCCGATCATTTATGAAAATCATTTAACAGCTGAACGTTACATCCATTTTTAAGGACTTCATTAGGAAACATTTTAGATGACATTCCTTTAAATCATATCAGGGAATTGATGGAGCACCAGTACATAATGCTGGAATAACAACAAAATATTTAAACCAAACTTTTCCTGATAGATGGATAGGTACAAATTTTTGTTTATGTTATTGAATTGTTTATTTTGTTCTTGTTATAATTTTATATGTTTATATTATTGTTTATTTTGTTCTTGTTATAATTTTATATGTTTATACTGCTGTTTATTTTGTTTGTGTTAACCATCTAATATAATTTAGTTAATATTTAATCATTTTTCCTCTTTCGACATTTGAATGCTAGTTATCAATATTTAGTAAGTAAAAAAAAAATACTAAGGAATGAAATTACTTATTAAGTAAATCATGAAGAAACTGTATCAAGTTTTTTTTATCATATTTTAACTTTACTTGAAAAAAAAATATTAAGTGTTATACATCACTGCAATCAGCAGAAAAAATGCTATCGAATGGAATAATTAAAAGATATACGTTGTATTTAAAAAATCGAAACTGATGATGGTCGTGGAGAGACAAAACGTGTGACTTCAATTCTGCCACCTCTATTCGAAGCAGATTAAAAAAGTGCCTGTAGAAAGTTAAATCAGAATTTCAAAATTATTTATAATACGAGAAATACAGAGGAAAAAAGAAGATCGACATTTTTATATTTTGATTAATATCTCAAGAAGAAATAAGAAAAAAATCATTCTGTCAATGAATACGAATTAGGTATTGATTCGTGCAACTTTTCTTCCATTTAACCAAATTTGTATCTCTTACGGTTTAGGAGATCCCTTCAGTGCACACCCAATTTGAAACAGCCGGTATATAGATATGAAAAAGATAGTATTCCAAATGAATTGAGAGCACACAGTCTTAATATATTTGACGATGCACATAAGAAAAATGGTATAACAGATTTGGCAGAAAAATTATTTACAGAAGGAAGACATAGACAACAACATGGAATATATATTCAACAAACTGGTACATTTATACCAGCTGGAATGAAATCAAGTTATAGTGAAATAATTATTCATAAAAGTATAATAAATGATTTAGAAAATTATATTACTCTTGATGATAAAACAATTAATGAATGTCTAAAGAATTATAGTAAAACTGGATTTTATACAATTAATAAAAATGGTATTTGTTTTCCAACAAAATTATGTGATTACAAATCATTCAGAGAATATAAAAATAGATTGAAAGGAGTTGGTAGAAATACTGAAGATGAATATAGAGATAATATTAGTAACACAAATGTAATTTATAAAGCATATAAAAATTCTGGAGCAGATGGTGCTAAGAAGACTGATGTTATAATTGATCAATCACATATTCAACATATTTTCAGTATATTATAAATGATTTTAAACTATATAATTAATAAATGTAAGAATAATGATGAAAATCAATTATCAAATATTGATTATGAGTAAAGATATAGTTAGAGAAGTTGTGGTAGAAATGAAAAATAATATAATTAGAGAATTTGAAACATTTAATACTAAAAATACTATGAAAACTTACATAAAAATGTAACCCTTCAGGCAAACCAACTTAATTTTCGGCTAAGCTACGTTGGTAACACTGTCAGTCAGTTACTCTTGTTGGTCACATGATTGCAACTTCTGTCACTTCTTTGGTTATGTCTGTGGTTAGGTCAGATTAGGTCTGGGTTAGGTATTACATATGGGTGCATAGATACTCATCGACCTTATTGAATACACAATTTGATTATTATTAATTAAACGTAATATTATTTCATAAAGAAGACATTATGCATCTGTATTACATTACTTGTTCCTACCATTAAAATCGTAATCGAGTAATTCAAGTGTGGGAACTGTTCTTGTACAGTTTGACTAATCGAAGAAAAGGTGCTAAAGAATTTTAGTTTTAGTTTATAATGTGAGTATATTTCTTTGGTTAAATGTTAATTTAATAACTAATATAATTTTTTATTTTTAAGATTATGAATCGGTGTTTGTGTCCAAGATACTGGCAAGCGCCACTCTGCCTCCAACACATGCTTCAAAATATGTATAATACATATTTTCAAACACTAATGCCGAACTTTCAAGTAATCAACATAAATGGTATACATAAAAAATATAGACCATGTTGTATATGGAGAATAAATTTTACTCATTCACTGGAACCCCTAGAGATAGCTGAATTGGGGTTATATGATACCATTTACAAAATTTTAAATAACAATAAACCAGTAAATTGTGACATAGATAATTTGACAGCCATAGATGATAGAAACTTTTCTGTAGACTATATTATGAAATGTGAATGTGAGTGTTTGGATTTTTTATGTAATAGCTGAAAATTTTATGTGAAAAAATGTTTGCAAAATAAAGTATATTAAAAGAAAAATTAAATGTAGTAAACAATTGATCTGAATAATTAACGTTTATTGAAATTTAGTTATTAACACATATTTATAATTTTGACACTGGACATTATGTTACTAGAACTATTACGTTTATATTACATTCAATGTTTACTTTGTACGTTACGTTCTACCTCTACAATTAATGAAAAAACTGTATTTATAAGCGAATCTGATATTTATTCATTAATGATGAAATGTTACTATTTATATTCGTTCACAATTTGGTGGCGATTAAATAAATTCAGTTTTTTATGGAATTTTAACTTGTGAACAATCCAAATTGTAACAGTAAATTTATGGATAAAATTTGGTATAAATGTTTACAAATATAATCATTTTTATACATTTTCAAGGGAAATTAATGAGGTTTTACCCAAATTTTTGTACCGTTTATGGACTGTTAAATTGTTAAGCACTATAAGTAGTTTTGACCTCCAAAAAAGAGGAGAATAAAGCTAAATATGGTGGTTCACAGTTTGGTGGTCCAGAACCGACGTATATTAGACTACTATTTTTTCTAAATTATTTTTTATCATGGGTAGTACAGCTGTACTCACCTGAAATATGGTTGAACTTTAAAATATAGAGTTTTCCGCAATGAACTGATGATTTTAGTGGGTTATTTTAGGCGTTCACGTGTTAAAATGGTCTTTTTATGATTTTTTGTTAAAAATTGGATAAATTATAGATAAATTATATAAAATCAAGTCATTTTTACCTAAATATGACCATGAACTGTTTCGCGAGCCAGCACCGGCGCTTTACATACTACTTACGTCATAGTTTGAAAGAGAGAAAGAAAGGATGATGTTTTTATTTATTATTCCGTTAAGAACAACTGACACATGCGCACGAAGCACTGTGTTATCATGCGTTGTTGCCACATTACTTTCAAAAAACATGTTTGTGGCAACAATGTAAAAAGTTGTAATTACGTCATCAAATAACTCGTCATACATCTACATCAAGCTACACGACTGTTTTTCTTTGTAGACGGTAGACAATCATCCAAGTGCGTCTGTGAACTCCTTCATACGACACATATTTTTTTTTTAATCTGAAATTTACTCTCAGGTATTATCGATCGAAGGCCGACGATGATGTAAATCCTTTATCCAGGCGATTAAGCTGAAAACAAAAGCTCGGCGGCCAATCGAAACTGTCATTATTAAACTGATAAAGTTGCTTTCTTTTTCTTCAAGATGCGACCTTCTCGATCTCCGCGGAAAATCACTGCAGCTCCGATGATTTGCTTAATGATAACGGGCGCTCGATAAATATTTGTTGAATTTGTGACGATAATGCCTAACAACGTTAGATGCGATTGCTATACTCTGACTCGCGGTGCTTAGTACTACACTTATGCGACGTTGCAATTTAAGGTTCAGAAAACTTATCAAGTGACCCTCGTATATACGAAGTGACTTTTTAATAAATTATTCAGTTTAGTGGTAGATTTAGCTGCTACATTTTGCTGAAAAACATTCCAATGACGAGCGCAAATTTGTGTGTCGACCATTTTGCTAAAATTTGTTGAATAAACCTCGTATATTGTAAACACAGTCTTGTTTTTCTTTTTTATGTTTTTGATGTGACGTTATTCAACACTATTGCTAGAGGTAGTGATTTATCACCAGTTTTTTGTTGTTGAATTATTACTTGGTGATTATTTTTCAAAAAAGAGGATTTTCTGGTGCTTTTCCTAAATTAAAAAAAATTATAACATTAGTAACTTTTATTTATTCTTCTAAATTCTAAACTGTTATATACAAATTCATTTATATTTTTAATTGTGTTGCACATGTCAGAGTCAGAAAGTTTCAACTCAAACGAGTAAAAAATCAAGTAAAAATATTGAGGTCTTTGTTTTCTTAATCGTTTTTTCTTTAATTGTACCTTAAAAACGATTGTCTTTTGATTTTCTTTTGTTTTAATTTGGTTGTGCATTTTTCAATCTTTATTATTTTGTGATTGTTTTGTCGCCGCCATTCATTTCGATAAAAAAAATCTGTTAAATTGTACGTAAAATAGTTTGTCTTTTGTTTTGTCTTTTATTTTTATATATATTTTTTAATTTGGTTATTTTTCATTTTGTTTTTTTGTTTTGTCACCATTCTTTTCAAATTTAGTTTTTTTTTAAATCTATTAATTAATATTTTATTATTTCTCTATTTGATTATTTTGATTTGTCACATTCTTTCATTTTTTTAAATTTATTAATCTATTAAATTGTGTTGTGAATTCGATAGTCTTTTGTTTACAGTTTTTTTTTTTTTTTTTAAATTTGATTACATATTTTTGAATTTTTATTATTTGCTTTCTTTGTTTGCTTATTATTTTTGAATTTTTATTATTTTATTCATTTAATTTTAAAAACAAAAGACAATCGACATTACAATACAATTTAATAGATTAACTTTTTTATCGAAAAGAATGGTGACAAAACAATCACCATTTTTTTTTCTATTAAAAAAAACTAATCTATTAGATTGTAATATAATGTCGATTGGCTTTTGTTCTTATTATTTTTTTAAATTTAAGTTAATCGACTTTACAATACAATTTAGTAATGAATTTGGTTGTGTATTTTTCAATTTTTGTTATTTTGTTTTTCTTTGTTTTGTCGCCATTCTTTTCAAATTTGGTTTTTTTTAAATCTATTAATATTTTCTTATTTTTTTATTTGATTATTTTGATTTGTCACGTTCTTTGTGTTGTAATATCGATAGTCTTTTGTTTTCGGTTTTTTTTTATTTGATCACGTATTTTTGAATTTTTATTATTTTGCTCTCTTTGTTTGTTTACTATGTTTGAGTTTTTATTATTTTGGTTTGTCACCATTCTTTTATTTTTTAAAAAATTATTAATATATTATGTTGTGTTGAAAAATCGATTGTCTTTTGTTTTTATTATAATTTTTTTTTAGTTCGTTACTTTTCAATTATTGAATTTTTATTTGCTCGATTTTATTATTATTTTTAAGTTAATTATCTTGAATTTTTATTATTTTACTTTGAATTTGAAATGAATGGTGACAAAACAAAGAAAACAAAATAAAAAACGAAAAATATCAAATTTAAAAAATAATGAAAACAAAAGACAATCGACTTTACAATACAATTTAGTATATGTATTCACTTTTTTTAAATCTATGTATCTATTAAATTGTATTGTAAAATCGACTGTTTTTTGTTTTTATTATTTTTTAAATTTGATTATTTTTGAATTTTTATTATTTAACTTGTCACCATTCTTTTATTTCTTTAAAATTTATTCTATTAAACTGTGTTGTAAATTCGATTATATTTTATTTCTATTTTTTTTCACTTGATAATTTTTGAATTTTTATTATTTTGCCTTCTTTGTTTTGTCACCATTCTTTTCCAGTTCTTAAAAAAAAACGTCAATCTGTTAAATCGCATTGTAAAATCGATCGTCTTTTGTTTTTATTATTAATATTTTTTTTTAATTTGAATATTGTTGAATTTTTATTGTTCGATTTGTCACCATTCTTTTAATTCTTTAAAAATTTATTCTATTGTAAAATCGATTGTCTTTTGTTTTTATTTATTTATTTATTTGGATTTCATTATTTTAGAATTTTTATTATTTTGCTTTCTTTGTTTTGTTCTTTTGAAATTGTAAAAAAAAAACTAAACTATTTTTTGATTTTTTTTAAATTTAATTATCTATTAAGTTGATTAAATTTATTGCATTGCAAACTCGATTATCTTTTGTTTTTATTATTTTTTCAAATTTTATTACATATTTTTGAATTTTTTTTTTTTGCACTTTGTATTGTCACCATTCTTATCAAATTGCTTTTTTTTAATTTTATCTATTAAATTGTGTTATAAAATTGATTGCCTTTTGTTTTTATACAAATTTTTTAATTTCATTATTTTTGGATTTTTATTATTTTGTTTTCTTTATTAATTAATTAATCTACTGAGTTACGCTGTAAATTATAATTGTAATATGTATGTATTTAACAAAATTTTTAAAGCTTCAATAACGATTGCGAAAATTTAAATAAATCACAATGAGTACAAAAATTTAAACTGGTGCTTTTCGATTGCTGGTCCGGCAACACTGCGTTTCAAACTTACGGTTTTTTCTTAATGATGTATCACGTGATCGATTGTCAATTGTTTCTTCATTTTAAGTGGGGAATACTCGGCGTATGTACTGAGATTTTTTTCATTACACACAATTACATTAATTTAATTAGTAAATGCAGAGTAAATATGAGATGTCGTGCCGATTGTCAATTGTCTTGTTTATTATCGTTTATGGGACAAAACTTACAAACCATTCTCCGTATGTTCGGAAACAATTTTCGGTGTGACCCCTGTATTTTTGAGAAGAAAATTAATAAAAATATAACTTTTTAAGAGTTTCGAACAGTATTCTATCGGTGATAGTTATCGATTATCAATTGTTTTTTCTTTTCTATACAGGGTGTTGAGAAATTGGCTGACCTACTGTTATGCAGGAAATTAAACTGTATAATTTTAAAACATTATTGACACATTGGTCTTCATTTTATTGGTGATCAAAACTGAAGTTTTAATTTTGATTGTTGACTGCCAAATAATAATTTTGGTGTTTTTTTTGGTAAATTGCCATTTAGCACTTTCAGTTATTGTCATTTACTAATTTTGTTACCAAAAAAAAATCACAGGATAGGATTTTGTTAACATTTTCCTCACGATCAATGGTGTCCCTGAATAGTATAGTGTCGTACAGATATTTTCTTAAACACCCTGTATAATCCATAAAACATAATTATGCAATCAAAACCATCTTTACTTTATTATTAACTTTTTATGTGGGTGCTCGATGACTCCTTAATTTTAACCAATGGTGCGTAGGTACTTAAATTTTTTGTTTTTCCTTTACTTCACGTCCTAAAACAACATGATTACTTATGTATTTTATTACCCAGCATTAATGGGGATTTTTTTTACCCCCTCCCCCCTCACATAAAATGATATAAATTGAGTTTTAATAATCATTTCGCGCACAAACAATGGCCTCGATCACGCGCTGTTAGAAATTTATACCATTCCGTGTGTAATTGTCGATTCCTGATTGTTCGCCTTATCAAGCTCACTGGGAATCATACGAATCATATCAAGCAAGTTCAAGTGGTTTTTCACTTCCATTTTTATCAGACATTGGCCGGGAAAAACCTAATCCCTGAATCACCTCAGCAATGAAGTCTTATTTCTTATAATTTTGTTATCTTTTTGATAACTAACAATCTCTCTGCAAATACCATTAAAAAATTCTTTATTTATACGGGGATTAATGCAGAAGTTTTGATTCGATATGAAATATAAATATTTAATTTACAACATGTTGTATCCAATAATTTTGTTGGCCTTAATGCAAAGGCTCTAATTGACGCGAGTAATTTATGGCAATAAGGTCACTTATTCCCGAGGTGATAATGGCATTGTTTATTTGTAAAGTCCCATCCATTAATGTATTCTTCTTCCTAGAAGCGTGATGTTGGATAACATACAAGCACGTTCTGAGCAAATAAATTCATTAAACAACGCATAAAAATTACATAAATTGTTATTTTTAGAATTGCGGAACCTATTCGAGGATTGAATATTTACGGCGCTTTTTTTCTTTTTAGTCCAAAGATCTCGTATTACTAAAGGCAATAATTTAAAATTCGCCGAACTAAGACGAACACACAATTACATGCGGTTATGTAAGTGGAGTCTTATTTATTAAACAAACAAAATTACAGCGTAAAAAAGTGGGCTATTGTTGTTTGTTGTTTTTTGATCTAATCATTTAATTGAGCTCTTATCAGCATTCCTCGAAAATGTAAGTGGTATTTCCTTTTCACAATCGCCTTAATTACAGACTTTGATTTATGGAAATTGTTAAAATGCACTCACTATTGTAACAGCTGAGTAAGATTGCCAGAGTTTTGAGATACAATTGTTCCAAAGTTTAGGAAAATTTTGAAAAATTCCATCTGTACTTCAGATTTCGTTGAAGTGGCATTTGAATAAGCAACGTTGCCAATTTTATTTTGTATTCTATCGAGGTCAAAGCCAGCGGCCCGAATGACGACACAACGAATAAGGCACCACAACGATCAACCACTCGCAAGAGGCGCTGTCGGCATTGTTTAATTATGCAATAAAAATATATATTTATAGATATATGTCATTATCAATTTGGTTATCAATGATTTTCTAATCAAAATATAAAAAATAAACAACACCTTTATCACCATCTTATCTTTTCTGTCATTCACAAAATGTTTAAAACAAAAAAGAAGCATGGGCGCCCTCTATCGGATAAAAATTCGTTCGTGGTGCCTTCGTCGCTTCATGTCGGTACTTTTACCAGGTTTTATTGGTGCGCCCTCTAGCGAACAACTGTCTAATTTATTTATGAATGGCATTTAAATACACAAAATGGCAACATTGCTAGTTCTAAATTGCTTTCTTTCAAGATTGAGACGACAGTAAACATGTTAGGATTTTCTTTGAATTATATAATCTAGGTTAGGCGCCCTCTAACATTTAACCATGAAGTTAACTTAGATTAATATAAAAAAATCTATTATTTTTTAGTTTTTAAACATTTTTTTAATAACACCCTGCAAAAGAAAAAGAATAAAAACAAATATCCCAAGGGTTGACAAGTAATAAAGGCTGCAATTAGCAAAAAGGGTTGACAAGTAATAAAGGCTGCAATTAGCAAAAAGACAAAAGATTTTTGGGAATTCCTGTTTTTAAATAAATACAGTCTCATTGAAAAAATTATTAATTGTATTGTAAAATCGATTGTCTTTTGTTTTTATTATTTTTTTAAATTTGATTGTTTTTGAATTTTTAATATCTTGATTTGAATTTAAAAATAATGGTGACAAAACAAGGAAAACAAAATAAAAAATGAAAAATAATCAAATATAAAAAAAGTATAAAAACAAAAGACAATCGACATTATAATATAATTTAATGGGTTAACTTTTTTATCGAAAAGAATGGTTACAAAACAATTACCATTTTTTTCTATTAAAAAAAAAATAACCTATTAGATTGTATTGTAATATCGATTGGCTTTTGTTTTTATTATTTTTTAAATTTGATTATTTTTGAATTTTTATTATTTTGTTTTGAATTCGAAAAGAATGGTGGCAAAACAAAGAAAACAAAATAAAAAAAATGAAACATAATCAAACTTAAAAATATAATAAAAACAAAAGACAATCAACATTACAATACCATTTAACGTTTTTCTTAATCAAAAAGAATGGTGCTGTAAAAACGATTGTCTTTTGATTTTCTTTTTTTTTTATTTGCTTGTGTAATTTTCAATTTTTATCATTTTGTTTTCTTTGTTTTGTCACCATTCTTTTCAAATTTTGTTTTTTTTTAAATCTATTAATATATTCGATTATTTTGATTTGTCACGTTCTTTCATTTTTTTAAATGTATTAATTGTGTTGTAAATTCGATGGTCTTTTGTTTTCGTTTTTTTTTATTTGGTCACATATTTTTGAATTTTTGTTATTTTGGTTTGTCACCATTCTTTTATTTTTAAAAAATTTATTAATATATTACCATCACCTTATCTTTATTGTCATTCACAAAATGTTTAATGTTAAAAAAAAAACATGGGCACCCTCTATCGGATAAAAATTCGTTCGTGGTGCCTTCGTGGCTTCATGTCGGTAGTTTTACCAGGTTTTATTGGTGCACCCTCTAGCGGACAACTGCCCAATTTATCTGTAAATGGCATTTAAATACACAAAATGGCAGCATTGCTAGTTCTAAATTGCTTTCTTTCAAGATTGAGAAAAAATAGTAAACATTTTAGGATTTTCTTTGAATTATAAAATCTAGGTGAGACGCCCTCTAACATTTAACCATGAAGTTAACTTAGATCAATATAAAAAAATCTTATTTTTTAATTTTTAAACATTTTTTTTAATAACGCCCTGCAAGAGAAAAAGAATAAAAACAAATATAATAGGCAAGTAATAAAGGCAGCAATCAGCGAAAAGACAAAGATTTTTGGGAATTCCTTTTTTTAAATAAACACAGTCTCATTGAAAAAATTATTTACTTATTTATTTATGTACATCAGGAAACTGCGTTTGTTTTTATACATAGTGTATACGCTATAAATTATTCATAAATATAAACAACAAACTTCAATACGATCACGTTATTGAAATTGTCTTTATCCATTTGATTCAGTCGTGTCAAGTGAAATAAGTCACTGTACGAGGAGCCCCAATTATCGTTTGGAAAGGCCAAAACAGAAAAAAAAAACATTTCACACAATTTGTTTTTCGTAAATTAAAAATTAAGCGTTCGTTTGAGACGACTGGATTCTGTTTCTTTGTGAAAAAGAGAAGAACGAACAAATGTACAAACAAAAAAAATCAGTACAATAATCCTTACTGTATTAAAATCACAAAATCATAACTCTTACAAAAAGTACTTATACCTTAACTGACTAAAAGTAAACAAACCATACATACAAAAGGAAAAAAAATTATTATGATATGGAACCGCGCACTTCTTTGCCTTCCTTAGCAAGCGCTTGATGATACTGCACATGAAAAAAACAAAATCGAAAAAAGTAACGAATTAAAAAATGAAACGATGTGATCACTGACAGTAGCCTTCAAAATAATGGATGTTTTTTAAGCCCTTTGTGATTTGGTTTGAGTCGAACTTTCCTTCTGATATACGTATATACATGAGTCACAATTACATTCCGATGCTATTCACACCTGCAACCCAGAAACGCAGTCAAAAATTGTGAATTCGACTAAATCAGGCGACTCACTTCTAATCAGCGTACACAATATATGGTTGTTCAATATCGTTGACTTCGACTTTCACATACTGCTGTTGAACCATCTGCACGCCGGGCTGTGACCGTGCCAATGCATTTCGCGATCTAAAACATACCATAAGAAACAGTGAATACTCAATGCTTGTATCCTTACTTTGCTTTCGCATGTGTTAGTATGTGACTCTTGAGATTCGTGGACTGAGCGAATTTTTTGTTGCATCCATCGAATGGACAAACGTACGGTCTATCACCTGTGTGTATGCGAACGTGCGTCCTGCAATGTAAACCACATTTTATTAATTAATAACATACACTCAGAGTATTTCCATCTCGTACTATTATATGAGGTTCAAAGAAGGTGCAAATACACTGAATGCAACCGGTGTGGGTGAATCAACAACGCTATAAGGGTGTGGGTGTAAGCAAAACTAACCTTAAATTAAAATCGAGACTAAATCTTTTACCACAGCCTTCAAAAGTGCACTGAAATGGTTTCTCCCCGGTATGCACGAGTTGATGTCGCTTGAGTTTGCTGGATTCGACGAAAGCCTTCCCACACTCAGCGCAAACGTGCACTCGGGGACCATGAGTGTGCAGATGTTTTCGCATTGCTGAATTATCTCGGAACATTTTATTGCAACCTTTATGGGGGCAAGCTAAAACGCACGTATCTTTTTTTTTTAATTAATTTATATTATAGTGGTTGATAACTTACCTATTGTTCTGTCAGCTGAGTCTTGGTTAGGCCTTCTCATCCTGGGGCTTTTTAGACCGGGGCGTGCGAACTCCGCCAGTTGTTTAGGGTCCGAGAGGTCCAGGCCGGGCATTCCATCCGCTGAAATTTTCTTGCCCGTCATGTATTCGGTGTAGTCCGGGTCCGGTTCCGGATTCGAACCTTCATCTGAGGCGAAAGAGTTCATGTCGTCAGTGAATAAATCGTTCGCAAAGGCCGCGAGAAACATTTACGATTATAACCTATAAAATTTGAATTTAAGCGTCGATTCGGGGACCTACTTTATCGGCTGCTTCGTGACGTAAAGAAAGCTTAGCAACATTTATAGGTATTTTTAAATGCAGCTTATTTTAGCGATTACGTTTATTAATATCTATGAACAAACAAACGTCTCATTCGAGGATTTGTTTAAATAAACACAACAACTAATTTTTCGTGCTTGCATCTACACTTGCCAGACTTTTTATGCGCAATGTTGCCAACTTGTTCAGAAAATGCCGCCAATTTTTCCTATCGATAAAATGAATTCGTCCGATTCGTATTAAAATAAATTGCAGTTTTCAAAAATAAATTGCTCTGTTTTCTTTCTCTACTTTTCTACTGTTTAAATTTGGTTCGCCTTTTATTTTTTATTTTTAGTTTTCGTTTTTTTAAAATTTTCCTTTCCATTTAGTTTTTCATTTACCTTTGGTCTTTCATTCGATTTAATTTCGTCAATATTTAAAAAAGGAGATGATCGTCATCTGTTTATTTTTTTTTTACTGTTTTGTTTTGTGTTTTCGCTTTTCAGTTTTTCTTTGCTTCTTATCATTCCATTGCCTTCGTATTTTTTACATGTTCAATCTCTTAAACAAATTAATTTTGTTAATATTTTAACATCATTCGTTTCTGCTCACTTTTTTCGTTTGTTTTATTTGTTTAGCTTAACATTCATTTTTTTTTCTATTTAGCGATGAATTTTTTGTTTTTCATTTGTTTTTGTCAACGGAATAGAAAAGTTAATTTCGAAAGATTCGTTGATAATTTTGTTGATTTTTCTCTTTTATTTTTGTTTTTTTTTTTTTTTTTTTAATTTCAGTTTAAATTCTTTTCCCATTTATCAATCCATCCCTTTCACATTATTCAATTTTTATTTGCCCTTTTAATCCGAATGGGAACATTTCGTTGATAATTTAAAAATAAGGTGATCGTCATTTGTCAATTTTTTTGTTTTCATTTTAACTTTTAGTTCTGCGTTTGCTTTTTAACGTTCCATTGAAAGAAAAGTAATTTTCCCATGTATTTTAAGACAGACACACAAAAATTAGGGAAAAAAACACAAATGAAAAACAAAAACAAAAAATGAAATAGAAAAATGAAAAGCAAAAGGCAAATAGAAAATGCAAATGACGTAATTAAAATCGAAAAGAAAAACAATAAATGAAAAAGTGAAAAACAAGGAGGCAATTAAAAGACCAAAGGCAAATGAAAAACTGAATGGAAAGGAAAAAGTTTTAAGAAAAAAAGCAAAAATCTAAAATGAAATGGAAACGTGAAAAACAAAAAGCAAACAAAATTTAAAATAGAATATAAAACAAATGAAAAATGAAAGTGTAGAAAAGAAAAACGAAAAACAATTGAAAACGAATCAAAGAGGACGCAAATGAAAAGTAAGGAAAACAAGTGACTTTCAATTTATAACACCGACATATTGCTTTGTTTTTATTGAAAATTCCTAAATATAATTGGAACAAAGGCGATGGAACGATAAAAAGCAAACGAAAAACTAAAAGTTAAAATGAAAACAAAAAAATTGATAAACATATGACGATCACCTCCTTTTCAAAATATCAACGAAATAAAAAAAAATCCATTCTGTTTAAAAGAACAAATAACAATTGAATAATGTAAGAAAGATGTATGGATAAATGGGAAAAAAATTTAAATTGAAATAAAAAAAGAATAAAACAAAAAATTAACAAAATTATTTCATTTCAAATATCAACGAATCTTTCGAAATTAACTTTTCTATTCCGTTTAAAAAAACAAATGAAAAACAAAAAAATTGACCGCTAAATAGAGAAAAAACAAAAAAATCTTGAACTAAACAAATAAAAATAAATGAAAAAAGTGACTAGAAACGAACGATGTTAAAATTTTTAACGAAATTAATTTGTTCAAGAGGACAAATGAACATTAAAAAATATGAAGGCGATGGAAGCAAAAAAAAAGACAAACTGAAAAGGGAAAACAAAAAAACAAAACAGTAAAAAAATAAACAAATGACGATCATCTCTTATTGACGAAATGAAATCAAATGAAAGACCAAAATGAAAAACGAAATGGAGAGGAAAAATTTGAAAAAAAACAAGAAGAACGAAAACTAAAAGTAAAAAACAAAAGGCAAAACAAATTTAAACAGAAAATAATATAACGTCGTTGTTTTTATCGAAATTAAATATTATTATAACAAAGAGAAAATGATAATCCAATCAACTTTTAAATTTCGAAAAAAAATGTAAACAATTTACAAAAAAAAAAAAACATCAATTTAAAATTTTTGGTTGGTAGTGTACTTTTGTTTAAATGGATAACCAGATTGTGTGCTGGGATTAGCGTAAATTAATTGCCAGTCGCCACATAAAATTTTTAAGCGCCAAGTGCGTCTAAAATGTAGCCCAAATGGCGAAATTTCGTCCAATCTGGCAACCCTGCCTGCATCAGTGAGCTACTTTACCGACTTTGTAATAACAATGAAATAATGAAATAATATTTTATTATTATTATTATTAAATTCGACGGCCTTTCTTTCTCGAATAACGTATTTTGCCTGCGATTTGTTAAATAATTTTTTTTAAGTATCAGCATTGTGAGCGTTCTACTTTACCGACAGACATATTGCGCAAATTGACGCCAGGACCACGCTAATTAACAGGACTGCTTAATTTGAGTTTAAAACTTACTTTTGCATGAAAACTGATGAATTTGGCTGGCCGTAACTGAATGCGCTTGCTATTTTCGGCTTATCGAGTTTTTTTTTTTTTAAAGGAGACATGATCGGCGGCCATTGATCGTCCATTAAAATTTGTTCAGCCATTTATAAAATGGCAGAAACAAATGCAATGGCGATTTTGCTCCAAAATAAACAATGATTTTCGCCAAAACTACGAAGAGAAATACAGTTTGGAAGTCACGGGAGTACTCGGCGTTGATTAATTCGTGACCTTAATGACCTTGGCGTGGGTAAAAATCAATTCGAACTCGATGCATTCGTGTGACAAGGTAAAGTGGTTATGATTACACCTACCGTCGCTTGTACCGGAGGCCCACATCGTAACCGAGAATTCGCCTTCCATAGTTTTAATTTGCACCTGCTTTTGTTCCCATTTCCGCGGCCTTGTCTCGTGCATATCGCTTAACATCATTTCGTTGTCCCGGCGGAGGATGTTGCTACGTTTGACCGCTTTCTTGCGTTTCGAGGGCCCCGGCGAGGACTCGATGTAAATGTCGGAACCATCGGGGACCGGCACGTCGTACAGATTCAACGGATCCCCGCTATCGTCGATGATCTCTTCCTGCGCTTCTAAAATAATATCGCGGCCCTCTAACGAATGCATAGGTATGATAGGATCCCCGCATTCTACTATAGTTTCAACCGTGTCGTGCATATCGACTGGTATTGCCTCAATTTCAACGCACTCTTGTATGTCCGGCTGAATCTCAACCTCGCACATTATGTTTTGATCCGCCATTGCTTTTAATGTCGGATTCCGATTTATTGTTTATAAAAGATGGTCGCTCAATATGGCGGAGAAATATGTCTGCTCACTACACAACAATGGCGGACGACTGCAATCTACCACTGCAACCTTCAAATGCTTCACCATATTTTATGTACGCACGAAACTACGACGTACCGTTTAACGGTATATTCCGCGCACGAGTCACGTACGTCGAATGTCGTACGTGTGCGCTTAACCTGGCGCTCGCTCGTTCAGCGCCATCTGCAGAAGCGAAGCGGGAAATACGAATCGTCAAAAAGGAAACGGCGTAATCCAAACAATATATTTATTTAAAAAAATCCATTATATACATATAAACGTTAAATAAAGTCATCTAGTACGATACATGTAATCAATTCAAACTTAAGTACGTTCACCTGACAGATGGAATTTGGGTCAGTGATGGTGGCCGAAGGTCAAAATCAAGGGCATAAGACATCCAATGATTAGTATAAATAATTCCGAGTACCTCAAGCCTTTCTGAGGTGGTTTCGAACCTGCTTCGAGGGTTTGTAGTTTGGAGTAGGAATTGTGAGCGTTTTGTGTTAACTCAGCCAGTACATGCACTGTTGCCACATACAAAAATGTACCGGCAGAAAACAGCATCGCAAATCCTACAAAAATGCAAGTAGAAAATTTAAATCTTTCACAGATTTAACTGAATTGATTTTCAGATGTTTTATTTAAAAAGAAAATAAAGAAAAAAGGCAAACTACCAAGGAAGGTTTATTCACCTTCTTTTATTCATCCACAGGTGTAAAAAACTGATTAGCAAGTTTATTTTTAGATTGGTTTTTCCCAGTGAGCAAATAAGCTTTGTGGTCAATAATTGCCAACTTAATGGCACACGTGTATGAGATGGATTCTGAGAAAAACTCACTGTTACTAACCTGTTCCATTTATAGAACTGAGCGTTTCTTTTTGTTCCTGGCCAATGCCGAAGTAGGTCAGCAAAGTCAAACATGGTGCAGCAAGAGAAAAGACAGTCAAATGTTTTCGTATTCTCTGCCTGAAAGAAACAAAACAAGATAGTTATCTTTTGTTTGTGCAAAAACTTTCACTTATTGAAATTGAGTTGAATTTGTCAAGGATACTTTCAAATTACCTTTCGATTCCTTCATGCATTAAAAACGTAACCAGACCAAACGCAGCCGGTGCTTTGTGCAGCATTATTGCTAAAAATACGATGATTTCGACGTCCGCGTGACTCGTAGTGGCAGCAGCTCCGAGAGCGATTCCATCGGCGGCTGCGTGAACCACCAATCCGATGGTAGCCGTGATGTTTCTTTCCGAAGGGTTCAGATTTTCGTTTCTACTTTGTGATATCTATGGTGGGATCACAAAAGTAAAAATGATCATCGTGAAAGTGATTCCAAACCTGATCTACAAGCAGCATAAAAACGAAGCCCAACACTAGGCTTATTCCTATCACAGAGAAAGGATCACCCTGCTTGTGATCGTGTTGGACTTTTGTGGTCCCGGCGTTTGCGATTGGTTCTCGATCGTGGTCATCGATGGCTAAAGATCTTACACCTTCGGGTATTATAACGGCTAGCGCAGTGCCCACTAGTAGCCCGGCCCCCAGTACAGTGATTTTCTTCAGTTTCTCCTACGATCAAATCAAAACGCAGCGACTTTTTTAAGCATTCTTCAAAGCAAACCTGAGTTACCTCGGAAAAACTAAAGAATAGGGGAATGGAACCCGCAATATACGACCCCATTAACATTATGATCACAAGGAAAATCAGGATGAGAGTCTCGTCCATTTTGGCTCGGTCTTCTTCAGAGCTACCTGTTCTCTTCGAATTTCAACGTTGACGTAGAAGTGGCTCGCGGCTTTGAATAATGCATGCGTGTCGGCGAAATTTGCAAGAACAGCGGTTTTAAATGTGAAAAACTACACTCTTCTTCTTGACATACGTAAACGTCACAACACACGATTGACAGTTTGAAAGGAAAGTCAACGTCAACAGTCAACAAAGCGACCACAGCGCCATCTTTATTTTAACTTTGCACTTTCACAGAATTTAAAATAAATCAAGACGTGAATTTAATTTTTTTCATTTCGTATTCTTAAAATTTGCCGTTTATTTTTATTTATTTATTTTAATAAATAACGTTTGCAAATGTAAATTGCGTGCCAGTTTCACCAACCGAATTTAAACTATCGACAACTACCGTCAACCAATGTTGCCAACCTGTTTTTATTTATTTCTGAAAATAGGATTTTCAAGCAGGGTTACCGGATTGGGCGAAATTTCGCCAGTTAGGCTACATTTTAGACACACTTGGTGCTTAAAAATCTTATTTGGCGACTGGTGACTAATTTGAACATTCAACAAAATTCTATCTCTAGTCATCCATTGTAACAAAATTCTATCTGTAGTCATCCATTGAAACAAAAGTACACTACCGACTAAAATTTTGAAATCACATTATTATTATTATTCTCTTTCACTTGTTTTTGAATTTCACTAAATTATTTTTTAGGAAGAAGAAAATGTCCCTTAAGGATTGCCTTCTATCTCCTTTTTTTTCCACTTACTTCTATAAAGCATTTTGACATATGGTACTTCTCATAATTTTCGTACATTTTGCATTGATTTTTAGGAAAATAATTTAAGAAATCTCACAATCGCTTTAAAAAATACGAGGAACGTTAACTGTAGTCTACTGTGACAATGCAATAAAACGTCAATTGTTTCAACAATAGGTCACAGCTTACTATAATATTGCAAAAATCTTGAAAAGCTTATATCTCGCAAATGCTTCGATTAATATATCAAGAATATTATACTTATGTAAAGATAATTGTATGCTCTTTTTAAAACGCAAAAATATACAGGGTGTTTCATATAAAAATTGGGAAGTTTTGGTTTTATCTTGGAAACTATGCGCTTCGGAAAATTATAATTAAGATCAATGAATTCTACATCAAAAACTGCCTCAAGGAAGTTTTTACAGAAATCAGATATTTTCACAAACAAAAGAACTACGATAGTTTTTAGAAATTGCAGAATTTCGAAAAACACCTCGTAGCTCCAAAAGAGTACAAGATATCGAAATGCGGTCTTCACCATTAATTTTATAATAAAAATCGAGCCCCGGGCACCAATGTCAGCTTTTATCTAAATCTTCCAGAAAAAAGGCGTTTCCCATTAAAAGGTCAAATTTGGCCCATTTTGTACATATTTATTTTCGAAATTTAAAAATAGATTGGAAACTTTTTATTTTTTTACTTCAATTTTTGACTTTTGTTTGTTTTTTCCCTTAATTTTTCTATTAGTTTTTCATTTAACTTTGATCTTTAATTTTTTACTTCAATTTTTGTTTTTAATTTGTTTTTTCCCTAATTTTTCTTTTCTCTTTTATTTGACATTGGGTTTTTATTTGATTTTTTCTTCATTCTAATTTTCTTCTTGATATACTTTTGATGTTTATTTTCAATAAAACCACTTACACACGTCACTTGTTTTTCACTTTCATTTTTTATTTGCCTCCCCTTTGTTTTTTTTTTATTGCTTCCCGTTTTCCTTTTCCTCATTATTTGTTTTCATTTTCTTGTTCCATTTTTGAATTTCGTTTTTCTTTTGTTTTTTTCTTCAAAGATTTGCCTTTGATTTTTTATTTGATTTTTTTTCATTTTAATTTTCTCCTTGTTTTTCACTTGTTTTTATTGTTTTATTCTTTTTCGTTTTGTCACCATTTTCAAATTGTTTCTGCTTTTTTAAATTTATTATTCATCTACTGAATTGTACTGTACAATCGACCGTCTTCTTTTTCTGTTTTCTTCATTTTTATTATGCATTGCTTTTTTTTAAATTTATTCCTAAATCTGGTAAACAAATTTTAGGAATTTTCTATGTTGAAAAGCAATTTGTTGGTGACATTTGAGGGATTTATCTCACTTTGCTTTCTACTCGTTGGCAACACTGCCATCAACATTGCGCCGCCAATATCCCTGTTGTTTACAAACGTAAAATGGGTTGTACTTTTAATTTTGTAAATAAATAAGATGAATTTGCAATCTTTGTTTCAAGATTTTAATCCGAGGTACGTATGCAGACCCCCCTTTAACCTTACTAATTCATCTAGTAGGTGATCGACCGTTGTTTATTCAACATAACCTCTTAAGTATTATTTGTCTTTTCCTACTTACTACTACCGTGCGTTTTGTTTGTTACAGCAAATTTGTAGTACACACTTGTCTCTTAGTATTCATAGCACTTTTTGCACTGCGTCTAGATCAGTCGATAACATGGTCGTTTTGGTGTATCTTCACCCCGATTTGGGTGTGGAAGGTACTAGTGATTGCTGGGGCGACCGTTGGTAGTTATGTTTGGTGGAGATATCCACATTTTAGGTACTCACCCCTCTTGAATTTGTCTTGACGTGTTTACAAAAGGCGATGCATTTTAGGTTAGAGGGCGAAGCCTACATACATTACAAGTCCATGTTGATATCGTTGGCGCTACACTTGATATTGTTGATGTTCGAACTGCTAGTATGTGATAAACTAGAATCAGGCAGACACCTGTGGATCTTAGTATTTATACCGTTAATATTTATCTCCATCGTTAGCATCGCTGTGTGTATATGGGCTGTAAAACATGATCGATCGTTTGAGGTAAGAGATACATTATAACCCCCCCTCCCCCAATGAAGATTAAATCATTGTATAAACTTTCAGCTTGAACTGTTCTGTGCGGTGAACGTCTTACAGTTCATTTTCCTAGCCTTAAGACTAGACCAGTTTATCCATTGGTCTTGGGAAGTTGTTTTCGTTCCGTTGTGGATCGTTATGTGTTTATCGTTGGTAAGTTGGCGTGCCCCCTGAATTTGGTGTTTGATTTTCGTGGGGGTTTTTGTTTTAGGTTGGTGTTTTGTATACTATAATTTTCGCGGGGATTTTATTACGTACTCCCGAGGTTAGTGCTCAACAACGTCGTGCTAGTTTCCAGAGTGCCATTAGTTACACGTTTTTAGTAATTCCGATTTTGATATTTCAGGTAACATTGTCGCTTTGTATATTTACGTTGCCTTACGTCTGCGGTTTCAGGTACTTTTAGCTAATAAATTGGACGGGGATATTTCGATGACTTATATTGCAGTCATAAGTCCACTTTTCGTGTCCTTCGTCACACTCATTTTGATGTCTTTTAGTGCCAAAGGTGGAAATAAATGTGAGTAAAGTCAGGCTTGCCAGATTTCTTATGGGCAATGTCGCCAACTTGTTCAAAAAACGATAAATATGAAGTGAATGGACAACTCTTTTCCAAAAAAAAAAGTATATTTCCTACGTATTTTTTGACAGACACACTAAAATTAGGAAAGAAAACAAATAAAAAACGAAAACAAAAAATGAAGTAACTTAAAAATGAATGCACATTGAAAGGAAAAACAAAATTGAAGAAAAGAAATCAAAAACTAAATAAAGAATGAAATGAGACCTGGAAAAAATCAAGTGAAAAACTAAAATTAAAGAAAAAATTAGAAAAAAACTAACATTGTCACTTGAAGGCTTAAAAAGAAAAAAGAAAAACATTTTCAATTATTGGAAAAATACAATCGGCATAGGTAAGAAGGAAAAACAATTGACAGTCGTAAATTTTACGAAAGAAAAAATGACAAGAAACGAAACAAATGACGTCGTTAGTAATCGAATTGGCTTCCGGTTGGAACCGCGTCACGACGTGGAGAAGAAACGTCCACAGTAGAAACTGTCGTGACGAGATTCCAACCGCTAGTCAATTCAATTATTAACGCCGTCATTTGTTTTGTTTGTTGTCTTTTTTCTTTCGTAAAATTCACGATTGTCAATTGTTTTTCTTTTGAAGTTACCGCTTCCTTTCTTATCTATACCGATTGTATTTTTCCAATAATCGAAAATGTTTTTCTTTTTCGTTTTTATTTGTTAACTATTCAGAGAGTGTTAAAAAAGTGTCGGAAACCTTGAGAGGGGGGGGGGGGGGGGCGTAGTTTGGGCCAAAATATACAGAGAAGTTTGAACGAACTTGGGTCAGCAAATTGCCGGGTTTCGGAGATACGAAACATTTTGCGTTTAAACAATTGTTTTTTTTTAATGTATACACAAGCAAACAATTGAAAAACAAATCAAATATGAAATAAAAAATAAAAAGCAAATGTTAAATGAAATGCCAGAGGCAATGAAAAAACTGAGTGGAAGGGAAAAATTTAAAAAAAAGCCAAAAGTGAAATAAAAAAATGAAAAACAAAAGACAAACGAAATTTAAAATAGAAAATAAGCAAATGAAAAACGAAAGTTGTTGTTAGTTGTTGTCATTTGTTTTGTTTATTGTCTTTTTTTTGTAAAATTTAAGATCGGCATTTGTTTTTATGTTGAGGTTGCAGAAAATTCTTAATGAAATACCAAAGGCAAATGAAAAACTGGATGGAAAGGAAAAATTAGAAAAAGAAACAAAAGTGAAATGAAATTTCATTTTTCATTTCACTTTTGTTTCTTTTTCTAATTTTTCCAAAAGGCAAACAAAATTTAAAATAGAAAATAAAAGAAATGAAAACGAAAGTTGTTAGAAACATTACTATTGTCATTTGTTTTGTTTGTTGTCTTTTTTCCTTTGTAAAATTTGCGATTAACATTTGTTTTTTTTTTTTAAGTTATCGCTTCTTTTCTATGCCGATTACATTTTTCCAATAATCGAACATGTTTTTTCTTTTTATTTTTATTTGTTAACTGTTCAATGTTAAGAAAAGTGTCGGAAACTTTGAGGTGGGGGGGGGGGACAAAATGGCTAAAAAATATGCGGAAAAGACTCAATGAACGCGTTCACAAATGGTCGGTTTCGGAGACAGAAGACATTTTGCGTTTACACATTTTCTTAAAATTTATTTCTTTTTTGTTTTTATTTGTTAAACAAAAGGAAAACAAATGGCAAACAAAATTTAAAATAGGAAACAAAACAAATGAAAAAAGAAAGTTGTTTGTTGTCTTTTTTCTTTACTAAAGTTTTCGATCGTCAATTGTTGTTCTTTTGAAGTTATCGCCTTCTTTCTTTTCTATGCCGATTATGTTTTTCCGATAATCGAAAATGTTTTTCTTTTTTATTTCTATTTATGAACTATATAGAGTGTTAAAAAAGTGTCACAAACTTGGAGACGGGGGAGGGGAGGTAATATGGCCCAAAAAATGCAGAAAACTCTTAAGGAACACGTGTCCACAAATGGCCGGTTTCGGAAATACGAAACATTTTGCGTTTACACATTTTTTTTTAAATTCAGATAGAAACAAATAAACCAACGACAATTGCAAAAATCAACTCTTGAACTCTCAAAAAAAAAAAAATACGACTTATTTTAACAGCCTGTATTTACTGATATGATCTAAAATTTTCTGTGTTCCTTCCTTTCCTGTGTTTCTTTCGCGAATATTACGATCGTCATTTGTTTCTCTTACTTTTTTCGGAAATTAGCATAATTAGCAACAAAAAACAAAAGACTACTACATCCGTTATTTTTTAATTAGAAAAAATGGATGGCAATATTAAACGAAAAATTAATATGGTATATTAGCAAGGTCAAAAAACAAAAGACTACTTGCGACAGTGGGTGTTTAAAAAAACAGCCGGCAGATGGCAGACCACGTGACATGTCATTTCTATTGAATTTTTCGAGTCCTCGAAAATATTTTTCATCTTTTCTTGGCTTTGATTGTTTCTTCGTTGCGATTGTGATTCCTTTGTTTTTTCTTTCTTTACGAATTTGAATTGCTATTGCGCTTCTTTATTATTTTCTGGAGTTTTAATTTTCTATTATTATTGATCACTATTATTAATGATCGTCATTTCTTTTTTCTTACTTTCTTTGAGAATTTTATGTTTTCCATAGGAACAAAGATAAAACAAATGAGGAATGAAAGTGGAAAAGAAAGACGAAGGGCAATTAAAAAAGAAAACAATTCGGAAAAAAGAGGAAGCAAATAAAAAGAGAGACAAGTGAAAAATTTTTTAGTCGAAAATGTTTTTTGTTTTTATTTGTTATCTATGTTTGCTAAAATGATCAAAATATTTCTGCATGCCTCGCTCTTTTTTTAAAATTTCTGTTGGATTTTATTTAGCAGCTTCCTCCTAACTTCATTTTAATAATTGAATGTAAATATCAATATCAAGCTCGACGAAAACAGTGTAAGATCAGGACAATCACTTTCGATCTCTCTGTATTATTATAACAGAAAGAAAATTAGAATGAAAGAAAGTCAAATGGAAGATCAAAAGCAAATGAAAAACTAAAAAAAACAATTAATAAAAAAATGAAAACATCAAAAATAAATAATAAATTAAAAGGTCTGACTTCAAGTTTTTGGTCGGCAGTGTACTTTTGTTACCATGAATGACTAGATAGAAATTTGTTGAATGATATAAAATAAAATTTTTGTGCACCAAGCGTGTCTAAAATGTAGCCCAAATGGCGGAATTTCGCCCAATCTGGCAACTCTGGCCGTAGTGTGTTGCATATTTTGTTGATGGTTGTTGGGTTTTTTTTTTTTAGGGTGGTTTGGTATTAGGAAAGATTTCTGTTCGTTTGTTTTGGGGGCGTGTCCTCTGCTTCAGGAGTATGCAAACATTGCATACCATAGCGAGAGACGCACCAATGGGGTTGAAATGCAACAGACAGAAAAACGAGAAACAACAATGTTGAAAAAAGCCGACTTACTAAAACCAGTGTTGCCTATCGTTTCAATCGAGATGCCAGACTGAACCTTTTTTTAATGTTTATTATTCCGTAACCGAGTAAATATTAGGTAGGGTTAAGATATTCGTAGACAACTATCTGTGTGCTTCCTGAAACGTTAGCGTAAGGTTTAATTTATAGAGCATGTAGGATCCAAGTAATTTTTGTATTTTGTTATGAAATAAAATATCGACAAAATACCATTGTTACCAACTTCGCCGGTTTTTCCTACCCCCCAAGTTACTTTGGAAATAAAAGTGCACTTATTTTACAAACATTTATTTTCCAATTTTAAACGTATCAGTTACACGCTTTCCTGTACAGGAGGCTCGTAACCTTCGGGTCGGTCTACTTTTGAACCTCCCTCGCCCACTTCAGTTGATCCACCTTTTCCACCGTCGCCATGCAATTCGAGCAACTTCGACAGCTCGAATCGGGGCTTCTTCAATACCTTCACCTATAACAGAAATAGATGCGAGTAAATTTGTTGAATGCACAATTAATTAATTCGTAGGGATTAAGAGCTTTTGTCTTCAGAGTTTATTAGCGTCATTATAGGGAACAAAAAGTTGTCTTCATGTTTCTATCAAAGCGAGCTGAGTATCTCATCATGTTAATCAAATTAATTTTTAATTAATTTTGGGGGGGCAAGTTACACACTTACCTTACGAATGTAAACATCGTGAAGGGGATATATACCCTGACAGGCTTTTTCAATATCCTTGGCGATCGAGTCGGGCAAAAGTTTATTGACGACTTCTTTTAGGTCGCTTCCGGTTATGTCACGAGTTATGATCTCCACCATTTTCTTACGGATTAACCTAACCTAAAAATGATGGTCAGACAAGGTTTTTTTTTTTGGTTTAATATCGCCATCGAACCTGTGTATGTTGTGCATAACACGTTTTCCTCTGCGATTGCTGGTCTTTATTAGTAAACCCAATGCAGAAAACTCTCAGGAGGTAACCATCGGTGGTCTTCACGTCGGCAGATGCCTCGATCAACGTCTGCCATTTCTTAACCATGGAACGTAACTTGTCAGTCGTCAGGTCCATGCCGTGGAAATTCGTGAGCACGTTTCTTCCGTGCACTTCCTCCGCGATTAACCGGAACTTACGGAATGAACGCTCGGCGTCATTGTCGTTCTGCAAGTCGGCTAACGACACCTCAAATACTCGAAATTTGAGGCCTTCGGACGCAATCTTTGTGCCCTGCGTGCGATTTACTAGGGTTTTGCCTATCTGGCGAGTGGTGAACATACATGGCGCTTTCACATCGTACCAGTCTTTCCTGGTGAACGGATCCACACTGCAAACAGACGATCACAGTTAACATAACCTCCAAAAAAAAAAAATCTTTCGCGTTTAAAAACGCAAATCAATGCTTGAAAATTGCCTGGGATTCATTTAATGCTGCGAAAGTCGATGAAAATTGCACGTTTCATTCAAAATGTACGCAAAACGGGTTTATCGGCCACGCGAACATTGGTCTTAAATCACAAAAAATTTCGCCCATCCGAACTTTTTTGCTTGGAACTTGATTGTTGTTGAATTAACGGTTGTGTAAAATGTAATTTTAGGTAAAAATTTTATACTTACATCTTCTTTTTAACACCTTTTTTGCCTCCCTTGGACAGCCCCTTGTTTTTGCCGACCGCCATCTTTGTCGTGGACGAAAGAAAGAGCTGCCAACCTATTTTTTTCCTGCGCTCTGCCAACTTACCGAAAGCCGAGCGCCGAGCGGCAAATTAATATTCCTAATGAAACCGGCTTATTTTGATTTTTGTTAAAATAATTGAATTTATTTAAACAAAATTAAAACAAAATTGAACGGATTTAAATAACTTTTTATAAAATTTCATAGTGAAAGCCCAAACGGAAATATTTCGCCTAACCTGGCTGCGAGCGTTATTTATTTCTGAACGCACTCACCAGGAACTTAACATTCCAACAAGGCGTGCTGATATCGTTTGCATAAGTTCTAATTTTAAAATTTCCGACGTTTTTGCCTAAATTTAAATAATTTCATTGCAAGAAAGAAACGTATTCGTTGAGTTTCCGGCGAACTTTATTTCTGAACGCACTCTCTAGTCTCGTGACATTTCAACATGGCGTCAGTTCGACGACGTAACGTGACGTAACATTTACTTTTAAAATTTTAAGATTATCTGCCTAAATTAATCACGGGTAAGCATTAATTATTAAGCCGCTTTAGAACTCGGTTTGACAAGAAGCTTTCGTTGCAGTGCAAAAAGATGAATTTTTGAGTTACAACCTCAAACATGTTTGAACCCCCCAATGGAACCGCCAGTTCCACCGGACGAGGCCGACTGTTGCAAGTCGTGCTGCACCCCTTGCATCTTCGACGTTTACGAAGAGCAGCTGCGCAAGTATAACAACTACATCAACAATAATCTAAGCAACGGGAGCTCGAACGGTGCATTGAATTGCATGAGCGAAACTTCCTACGCAGTATTCAAGTTAGTACAAGTAACACAGCATACTAGAGATACATATTTGTTAACCTTCGAGTATTTAAAACCGCTCAGGGAAGAGGAGGGAAGCAGATATGCCATCGAGGATTTGTCTTTGGTTTTTCAGCCGGGGCAGCATTTTCTTTTGCGTGGAAACTCCCTCGATTCATCAGAGTATTTTACTAGGGCATACACACCGATTCCAGTAAATAATTCCAAATTATTGTCATTTACTGTGTTGGTGAGGGTTTATGAAGACGGGGTTATGTCACGCTACATCAGGCAGTTGAAACTCGAGGATGAAACTCTGTGGCGTGGGCCTTACGGAAGTTTTACCTTCAGTAATTTTTACCGGCACATGCTTTTTATAGCGCAGGGTACGGGTATTGCGCCGATTTTCGCGGTAGTTAAGAGTTTGCTGGGGGATGATGAGTGTGAGGTTTTTTTGAAGTTGTTTTTCTGTTGTCGTGACTGTGATGATGTATTATTGAGGGATGAGTTGTATGAGTTTGCTTCGCATTGGAACTTCAGTTATGAAGTATTTTTAACACAAGGCACTAAGGTGGTACCTAAGTACGATGAGGTGATAAATACTAGGCGGTTGACTGATGTCGACTTGGGGGTTTACTTGCGGGATAAAGTCGGTGAGAAAAGGGTGCAAGTGTTGATTTGTGGAAGTGAAAAATTTAGTAGGGATATTCGGGGGTATGCTTTGGCTTTAGGTGTAGATTCTAGTCATGTTTTTGTGTTCTAATTATTTTGTGGTTACCTCAAAGCAAATAAAAATAAAATGAAAAAGTAACTCATTATAAATATAAGGTTGTCGGGTGGATCTTTTTTATTATGAGAGAGTGGGAAAAAATTGAGTAATTTTTTAAGATTGAGTGTCGATAGGATTAATGCCCTAAGACCTTAGAGCATGAATCTAATAGATACTCGCATAGTGAACTTGTATGGTTTTACTAATTTACAAAATAAATCTGTGGGTAATTGAAAAACTGTGGTCAAATAAAAAATAAATTTATTTTTCTTATAAAAATAATGTAAATTTATTCATGTAAAAAAAAACCAAATGCATCCTACTATGTAACATCCTATCTACACAGATAGTTACAACAATCGACTTTGTTCCATCAGCATCGAACAGTGTATTGTCTGAAATAAAAATTTTCATTTTCAATTTTACAGTTAAATTGCACGTCACTCTTTGAGACATGCGGTTTGTAAATTTACCTTTTCGCAGTTTGGACATTGCCCGATGATTTCAGAGCCTAACTTCCTCGGGTTTAACAAACATAAACTCTGTAACAAAAACGATTTAATTTTTTCAGTTCTTAATGCATGAAACGGATTACAAGAAAAATATTCTGATTAATTAAAAGTCATGCTACGACACTCTGATTAAGAAATACAACGCGAATGAAGCAATTTATTATTCTGCAGACTTTTACTGCTAGAGCTGATCTAGGTAGAGCTCTCTAGTAGTTCTCTGGAAATGCACACGACATCCAGAGACCACCACTCTAGGCCACTAGAGACTTTTACTGCCAGAACTGGTTTAGGTAGAGGTCTCTAGTGGTTCTCTGGAAATGTGCACAGCATCTAGAGGCCTAGAATTGTGACGACCTTTAGATGCTGTGTACATTATCAGAGAACTATTAGAGACCTAAGCATCTAAAGGCCACTATTATAAGCCTCTAGAGACTTTCTTCGCAAGAGCTGGTCTAGGTAGAGGTTTCTAATGGTTCCCTGAGAAAGTACACAGCATCTAGAGGTCACCACCCTGGGCCTTTTATTGAAACTGATTTTTAGAAAAACGCAGTTAAACTTTTAATAATGACAACCCCAAGTTCACTTTTGGTTTGGTCCTTTTTTTTTTTGTTTATCCCAAGAATAATGTGTCCTAAGCTATGGTCCAGTTCTGCATAAACCTTTCTCTTCTATATTTCGGCACAGGGTGACCTTGACCCATTGCCTGTTATTACGTGACGTGTAATCGCGAGCAATAAATTTTGGTCGTCATTGATCGTCAAATATTTGTAACTGATTTCTATTTTGTTAAAATAAGAATATTGAAGTCTTCATTTTGAATATTGGAAGTAATATCTTAAAAATGTAATCTATTTTTGCCACTTTTTTGTTTAAGATATTTATCTGAAATTTTTTAATTCCTGGAATTAAAAGACCAAGATTTAATGCTCGTGAGTGCAGACATCAGCTGGTTCAGAAGAATAAAATTGATTTTTTTTTTTGGGGCAAATTAGTATAAAAAAGCTATAGATGTGCGTTAAGATACGTATAAATCAAACTAAAGTAGTGGGATCGCCTTAAGTGCGCTTAATTATTTTGTTTGCCATTTTATTAGTGAACTTAAATCGTATGAACTTTCTTCAGTAAGTAATTAAACGATTTTTTTAAACACACTGATTGAATTATTTGGCCACAAGAATTAAAACAAATTAATTATACTAGAGGTAAGTGGTATTTAAATTGTTATGGATATATGGAAATCGACACAGTTTCTTTATTTTGGTTGTGATTTCGGCCCCTCCTTTCTTCATACTCCTTTTCGGAGCTGTTTTGGCTGTCGTTTCTCATTCTTTTCATTGTTCCCTTGCTTTCACCTTTCCTTTTCTATTTTACGTATTTTTCCTATCGTGATTTAGCTTTTCTCTCACTTTCTTTTTCCTCTCTTTAACAAATGACGATAAACCACCTACATTCTGCCTATCATTCGTTCTTTTGTTTTTATTTTAAGGGCTCCATAGAAAAGTCTTCTTTTTAAATCAATTTTGGAATGGTCTGCTCTCTCATTTCTTCACACCCCTTTTGGGAGCTGTTCTGCTTGTCATCTCTCCTTGCTGTCTCTATTTCTTCGCCTTCACTTTCGCTTTTTTACTTATCGCATTTTATACTTTCGCCACTCGGCTTCTCTTTCACTTTCTTTTTATTTTTTCTTCTTCAATATTCGTCTCTTTGTAAAGAGAGATCAACTATCCGCATTTCCTCACTTGCGTTTGGGATGCAGTGGGAGATTTTCTTTTTCTCTTTTTTTTTTAATTAGGCCAAGGAGAGATTATTGCATGCCTGAATGAACTTGCTTTTTTTCTTTTGTTCTTTGAATGGATTTCTATTCCATCTTTACTTTCCACTGGCACAGGTTTCTTGTTTTTCTTTTGTTTTCAAAAAAATATAGCTTGCAGAGCTTTCTTCTTCTTAGCTAGGTTTCATCATTCTTCATTTGTTTCTTTCTACCTCCCTATCTCTTTTTAATGAAGGTGACTTCTTTCACTTTTCGTTTGAAGAAACTAAATTGATTTCTTTCTGTCATTAGGTTTTCTTTTTTCTTCTACTTCTGCTAATCCGTGTGTCTTTCTTTCACATTATCTTTGTAAATAGAGATCAACCATCTGCATTTCTTTACTTTTTTAGCAGTTTTTTTCTTTTGTTGCTCTTTGAATGAACTTTTACTGCATCTTCACGTCACCAGTGCAAGTTTCTTGTTTTTCTTTTGTTTTCTAAGAAATGCAGATCTCCCATTTCTTCTTCTTAGCTAGGTTTCATCCTTCTTCATTTGTTTTCTACCTCCCCATGTCTTTTTAATGGAGGTGACTTATTTCACTTTTCATTTAAAGAAACTGGATTGATTTCTTTCTGTCGTTAAGTTTTCTTTTTTCTTCTACTTCTCCTAATCCATACGTCTTTCTTTAACATTATTTTTGTAAATAGAGATCAATCATATGTATTTCCTTACTTGCGTTTGGAATGTAGTGAGGGATTAGCAGTTCTTTTCTTTTGTTGTTCTTTGAATGAACTTCTTTTTTCTTCACTCCGCCGGTACAGGTTTCTTGTTTTTCTTTTGTTTTCTAAAACATGTTACAACTTCCAAATCTCTCATTCTTTTTCTTCTTAGCTAGGTTTCGCTATAAAACTTGATTAGATGCAGTTTTGAAATGCATGAGTTTTCATTCATATAACCAATGCCGTACTGTTATTTTGATTGACAAATAATTAGTACATTTATTCATTTTTGGTGTTGATTTATAAAAGAGTAGTTAGGGTTGGAATTGGAGTCGAAATTGAAGGTTTTATATACGGACTCCACAGCTCTGAATTTTGGGTACGATTTTTGATTAATTATATATCTTGAAAACTAGGAGACCTAGAAGTGTTTTTATATTATTTCTGTAATCTGTGATTCTCTTGGGCTCGGTATTTCAGTCACAGATTAACTTTAATCTTCAGCACTTTATTATTATTATCTATAATAACAATTATAAAAGCAATTGTCCCTTTGGAAACAAACTGGGGGTTTAAACCGTGACTGAAATACCAGGCCTGAGTGACTTTAAAAGGAATCTCTTGAACTTGTCGGTTTTTACGGAAAATGTAAAATGCTTCGTTTATCTGCAATAGGGTTGCCCCACACGTCCGGGATAATTTCCGGAATCAGATCAAAAAGAAAATGCGATCCTGGACGCGGGATTATCCCGAAAATCCCGATTTTACGCCGTCTTACAAAGAGGAATCAGTCTTGAACTGTAAGAGATGAGTTTGTTACCTGGAATATTGACTATCCTCCGATTGAGAGTTTTCTGATTAACACCGAAATTGAATCAGAGTCCTCAAGTCCCCTATTTTTACATATGAAGCAACTTATTATTCGGCAGACTTTTACTGTCAGAGCTCTGGTCTAGGTAGAGCTCTCCAGTGGTTCTCTGGGAATGTACACGACATCTAGAGGTCACCACTGTATGCCTCTACATGCTGTGCACATTACTAAAGAACATCTCTAGACCTCTACATGCTGTGTACATTCTCAGAGATCCACTCTATCTAGACCAGTTCTGGCAATAAGTCTCTGGAAGTCTACAGTGGTGACCTCTAGATGTTGTGTACATTTCCAGAGAACCACTAGAGAGCTCTACCTAGACCAACAGTAAAAGTACAGAATAATAAATTACTCGATGTGTAAAAATAGAGGTCAAGCACATTGACCTGAGGACCCTGATTCAATTTCGGCGTTTATCAAGTGGAAGGTGCTATAGGGCTGGTCTAGGTAGAGCTCTCTTGAGAATGTACACGGCATCTAGAGGCCACTACTCTAGACTTACTGGCAGATCTGGTCTAGGTAGATGTCTCTGGTGGCTCCCTGGAAATGTGCACAACATCTAGAGGCCTAGAGTGGTGATCTTTAGATGAAATGTACACTTTCAAAGAACCACTAGAGACCTCAGCATCTAGAGGCCACTACTCTAGGCCTCTAGAGACTTTCATTGCCAGAGCTGGTCTAGGTAGAGTGGTTCTCTGAGGACGTACACAGCATATAGAGGTCACCACTCTACGCCTCTAGGTGCTGTGCAAATTCCCAGAGAACCACTAGAGACTACCTCTGGCAGCAAAAGTCTCTAGATGCTGTGCACATTCCTATATAACCACTAGAGACCTCTACCTAGACTAGCTCCACTGGTAAAAGTACAGAAAGATGGGCCCTGCGTCATCAATCACCGAATTTGAAACCCACAAATATTTCAGTATTATTTCCATTTTAATGGTGAGTAAGAAAAGAATAGAGCTATGCTTTATATGTCTTTTATACTTCAAAGCCGGACGTGTATAATTTATGATGCAGGGCTCATCTCTTATGAATACGATAATAGGACGCTCTCTAGACTGGTCTACATAAGGCGAATTCCGGTTTAGTGTAAACACGTCTTTAGGGACAAACCTAGACTAGACTTTCGCTGCATTTTTATGAGAATCGATGGCCCTTTGACGCGTCACGTATTTTAGTCACAGTTTAATCTTGAGTTAATTCTCATAGTAACAATTATAAAAACAATTGTTTCTATGGAAATAGACTGAAAATTAAAGTTCTTTCATCATTTATGGTATTTCTTGTTTGGGTAACTGGCGCCAAAGCGGGGAAAATGTGCACTAAATTAAATATTGCCCAGACCATTAGGAGTTCTGTCTCGTTAAATCTAGTAGGCGGTGATAAAAACAATAAACAAGGTTAAAGTTGAATGTAGCTGAAACACCGGGCCTGAATGATTTTATTTTGTAAAGTGTTATTATAGTCAACCTCTATAGGAGAATGGGGGCGGGGGGTTACCTGATACAAGCACTCCACATGAAAGTATTTACTGCAAGCCTGATTCGAACATACAATTTCGGGCATCCTCCCATTCAGCCTCATGCTGAAGCAAACACAGCATTCCCCCTCGTTTACCAGCAGCTCTTCGATTTCAGAACGCTTCGGCTTTAAAGGAAACTCCGACATTCCTACAAAGTGAAAGCAACGTACTTCGTGATTGCATGTGCATCGCTGAGTAGGTTCGCACCCAAAAGCTTGAGTAGCCCCTGCAGGATGTTTTCGTTCGTGTCCCACTTGTCGACGTTCTCACTTAACATGGCTGCGTACTTGCGAACGGCATGTCGGGGGCCCAGGAATTTTATTTGCGGTAGATCACGTATGTCGCTCGCATTGAATGTAACCACAGCCGATACGTTCTCACCTTTAAAAAGAATTAAATTAATTCGTTTAGCTGACACACTTTAAGGCTTATTTACTTAGCATTATCCGACGATGTAAGTCTTTCCTTGAGGGTTTCTCTGGGTCTAGAACCCAGCAATTCTGGTCAATTTCCTCGAGCATATCGAATATCATCTGCAACTTTGGGCACTCGATTTTCGCTATGAATTTCTCGTATAAAACCGCGAGTGTTTCCTCGGATTGAGACTGTGACAGGTCGAAATCGGGGACGTCACAGTTAAGAATCTTAAATAACTTTTCAGTTTCATCTTCGTAGTTTACCCCCACTGTGATACTGTGCGTTCTGTTTTTACTGTCTTGGTGTTCGATGGTGATTTCACGCAGATTATTTGACAGAGTCGCCTTGTGTATGTTTATGTAGAACTGTCTGAATTCGTAGTACTCGTTTAGAACCGTCTGCCAGGTTTGCGTGTCAAATTTCTGGTGGTCCCTCTTTGTCTCGGTTGGGGCTGCTGATATTATTGAAGTTAACTCGTCTAGGTATGCTACTACGTTCAAGTCGGTTCTTTTGGATAAGTCTTTTATTTGCGTTGCGAAATCCTGCAGTGTTTCATTGATTTCTAAGAGGAATTTTGTTTTGGTGGCATGCAACACCTCTTTTAAATTAATGTGATGAGTTTTATCCTGCAAGAAAAGCAGTTGGGTTACGCATTGAAAAGAAATAGTGACAGAAAGACCTTGATTTCTATGAAACCTTCATACTTGCCGTCATCGAACGATATAATCAACGGGTATTTAAGCAGTAAATCCGCCTCTAGTGTATTAATCGTCATTACAATTAACTTGTGTTAAAAGTGAGGTTATGGTTAATGTTTCATAAATCTCAACTCAAATGGCAGAGAAACCTGAAAAACTTGTATTTAAAAAAATGCAAGGAAAAAACTATTTGCATTTTAAGTTTCACATCTACAAAAGCAAAGGTTTTAAAGGTTAGAGTTAATTTCATCGGCTGTCATTAGATGACGTTGCGGTATTGTTAGTTTCAATCAGTGTTGCCACTTTAGCGAACTTGTCACTAGATCTAGATTTTGTAGAAATTTTGGCGATAGTAATGATTTAATTTCTTGCTTACTGAAAATGATCATCAAATTTCTAAATATAATTTATCGGGCATTTGTAAAATCCAATTTAAAGTCTGCTTCATCAAAAAAATTAGAAATGTTTTTCTTGAAGAAGCTGTCAAGCTACAGCGAAATGTCGACTGTTTAAATTAAATTTTAAGAAATTGTTTTTATTCTCTATGATTTTAATAATTCTTTTTTAGTTCCAGGTTAATTATTCTGGTCTCAAGGAATTGTTTATTGCAGTGATGTAAACGCAGCGCACCTCAACGCCGGTGAACAAGGGTAAAAGTGCTGCCATCTGCAGGGATCGGAGTTGTATTAATGCTGGCGGGAAACTTGAAGTTACCTTAATGTAAGAGCCAATATGTTCAGAATATATTGAATTTGCGTTGAGAATTATTTATTGTAAACTTTTCTCAGGGAAGTTGTGCTCTAGAAAGAAGCTAAGTAATTTTGTCTTGTTATTGTCGACAAGATCTTTACAACTATCTGAGACATTTGTAAATGTAAAAAATGTTGTTTGTCTTTGTTTTTAAAAAACAATATCTTGACTTGTCATGTATTTTGTATAGTCACGGGCAATCTGTGAAAGAAAACAGTGCCTTCTGTCTTACACATCAAGTGCTAAGTAAATTTTGGAGCTTTTTTTTTTTTTAACTGTCCGCGACTGTACATTTCACATACACAATTGTTACTTTCGACAAGATCTTTACAACTATCTGAGAAGTGGCATTTGTAAATGTAAAACATGTTGTACATCTTTGTTTTTAAAAACAATCTCTTGACTTTCATTCAGTCGTGGAAAGTTCTGTAAAAGAAAACCCTGTCAAGTTCTCGACTTCTTCTGTCTTATACATCAGGTGCTAAGTAAATTTCGGAGCGTTTTCTTTTAACTGTTCACGACATGTACATTTCACATACATAATTGTTATTGGCCAGCTTTGGTTCTTTGTTTAGAGTGCTCTGTAAACTGTAATGTAGTTTTATTTGTGTGTTAGATGTAGGTGACACCCAAATATGTGATGTAATATTGTGATGTATTTTTTATTTAATAAATTCTGCCATGATTAGAACAATCCTATTTTTTAGGATTTAAATTTAAAAATATTTTGTGTACACACTGTATTTTACGTGCACAAAATGCTTTTAAATTTTGATGAATTAACGCTGGCAGAATTATAGCATTCGGTTCGTCAGTTGAGTGCATACTCAAGTGCACTTAAAACGCATGTGCAGGTTGAGGGTGCACTTTCAATTGACAAGTCGATAATTTATACCTTGTATACTGAGGTAATGAAGCGACGTCTCCCCCATTAAGCGTGAGTGTGATAGCGTTACAAATCACCATGCCGACGAGGCAGACAATCGAATGGAAAGAAGGCAGGTGCTTTGCAGCCGGTCCGCTTTCTTCGTTCCAATGTCCGCTTACTCGATATAGTGTTCTGAACTAAATCTACGTTTTATGGGGGGAGACGTCACTTACTTACCTGAGTGTACAGGCTGCCTATTTGAAATCATGACCCCTGAAGATTTTAAAATAGGCAACCCATCAATCAATCGTGGTAGTGAAACCGCGGAAGTAGAATGTGTTGCCTACTTTCTAATTTTAAGGGGCCTCAATTTAAAATGGGCACGCCAGTTCATGTTCAAGTGTCATAAATAAGCCAGCCTTAATTCGTCAAACGTAAAACTGAATCCTAAATAATATATGGACTTTCCTAATCTGGACGAAAACAAAAGCATGTATTTAATATGGTCTAAATAAAATTATCCTTCAGATGTTGATGAGCTGTAATAGAAGCTCGTGATGTTTTGGATTGAATTATAGTATTAAGGTTCGTTTCTCTACTAAGAATGGTATCTTTTTAGCCGAGACACAAACCCCATAACGAAGTACAGTCAGCGCCTCTGGTGGGCAGTAGTCAAAGCTTGCTGTATGAGCAGCGCCTCTGGTGGACGGTAGCCGAAGCTTGCTGTATATTTGGCGGTTCGTGTCTTTGCTAAATTGATCACTCATTTAGCCGAGACGCAAACCGTCGATTATACAGCAAGCTTCAGCTACTGTCCACCAGAGGCGCTGACTGTTCTTCGTTATGGGGTTTGTGTCTCGACTAAATCGATAACGTATTGGAAATTTTTAGCCGAGACACAAACCTCATAACGAAGTACAGTCAGCGCCTCTGGTGGACAGTAGTCGAAGCTTGCTGTATGAAAAGCGCCTCTGGTGGACGGTAGCCGAAGCTTGCTGTATATTTGACGGTTCTTGTCTTGGCTAAATGGGTCACTCATTTAGCCGAGACGCAAACCGCCGATTATACAGCAAGCTTCAGCTACTGTCCACCAGAGGCGCTGCTCATACAGCAAGCTTCGACTACTGCCCACCAGAGGCGCTGACTGTACTTCGTTATTGGGTTTGTGTCTCGACTAAACCGATCACGTATTGGAAATTTTTAGCCGAGACACAAACCTCATAACGAAGTACAGTCAGCGCCTCTGGTGGGCAGTAGTCGAAGCTTGCTGTATGAGCAGCGCCTCTGGTGGATGGTAGCCGAAGCTTGCTGTATGAGCAGCGCCTCTGGTGGATGGTAGCCGAAGCTTGCTGTATATTTGACGGTTCGTGTCTTGGCTAAATGGGTCACTCATTTAGCCGAGACACAAACCGTCGATTATACAGCAAGCTTCAGCTACTGTCCACCAGAGGCTCTGCTCATACAGCAAGCTTCGACTACTGCCCACCAGAGGCGCTGATTGTACTTCGTTATGAGGTTCGCGTCTCGGCTAAGCAAGCATCATTTTTAGCAGAGAAGCGCACCTTGTTGTGTACTTGTTTGCGGTTCGTTGGTAGGTAATGAAACGTCTAATTAAAAATACGAGAATATAAATAAAATTTATTCCTTTAAATAGAGACATTTATAATTTAAAAACTTATTCGACAGACTATTACAAAAAGCTTCTCTCCTCTTCGAGATATCTACAAGTGCCCTGTTCGTTTGCTTGCGAAAGTGGAACGCAAAAAAGAACGAATCTTTGGTAGAAATGTTTACTTACTTTTTTTTTATCTTCGCAAAAAGAACAGGGCAGAGACATAAACCAACAAAAAAAAAAAAAAAAACAAAGTCAATCAAACGAAACAATAATAACAAATACATTTTATGACGGACAACACATAAAAGAAGTGATATGATAGGGGGATGAGGGTAAATAATTTACAGTGGCGTAATAAAATGGGGGGACGTGGATTTTACATTTAATTCAGAAAAATTTACAATAGAAATGCTGGCGTTCGCCGCCAATGCCTTCGCGGATTACACCACTGTTAATTATGGAAATAAAATCACAAGATCTCACACACAAAAAGAGCATAAATCAATTTTGTTTTTTGTTATGAGAGAGACCGCAATCTTAAAGCCATTAAAATTTAATTTCATTATATTAACAATCATAAAAGTGCGGTCTTAGCATATAAAATTTTTAAAACAAAAGATTGGTGGTTGAACCACAAAATTAACTGTGACAGCAAATTACTGAGTGAAAGACGATTTATTTTAGTGATTCATAATTTTACATTTGATTAAAAACCTCCCAGGTACTCAGACAGGAGAGATAGAAAGAGGACGTCACTAGTTATCAAATGTCACAACTCAACAGCAGATTTATTGAAAAATAAATCTGTATTTCTTCCTCTCTACAGTATCTTCAACGTTCAATTTGCTGTCACAGATAATTTCGTGTTTACATCAACAATTACAATTGACGATACAAACAGTATTTGAGGGAAGACTGGAAAGACAGTTTAAAAGTAGTGACATCGTCACCGAATAAAATCAGTTTCACAGAGATAAAGCTCAGAATGAAATCAATAAATTATTTTACAGCAAACAATAGACACCTCATTAAAAATTATCTAGCGTTCGTATGTACAAGGCGAGGGCGAAGGGCGGAACGGCGCGCGTAAAAATGTTACAAAAAATATGTACAGTGCCTTGTACTAATCTTATACAGGATGTTTGTTCGTTTCGTGTCGATTGCTCCGATCGATAACCTTCGCTAATAATCAAATCAATCAAAAGGAGTTTGTTAAACAAGTTTATTTGTATATTTCGATTATAAAATATAAAACTTGATTACTAAACGTAGTTATCGTCCGGGAATCTTTGGAGAAACACCTTGTATAATATTTTTCGTTTTATGTGTGTATGTATGTATGTATAGCGCTGATGTGCGCCGCCTTTCGCCCCAAAAAGATCACTCACTAAGTCTCTAAACATCAATATGTTTTTTTTTTTTTTGTATACAAAATTACTTCCTAGAATTGCAAAAAAATAAAGAATTAACAAAAGATTTGCTTTTTTGTCTTAGAAATTAGCTTCCTCAGTATACACGTTACGATAGAAAAAAGACTTCCGTAGGTACGTTTCGTTTTTCGTTCTTATATTATGCAGGATGTCCCCGATCTAAAACTATTTACTACGACACGTGCCGGACACATCCTGTATATTAATTAAGCAGTTCGCGCCGATTTTACTTAAAATCTTCTAAAAGCTGCAAACAGTAAATTCGGTTTTAATCGAACGCCACAAAGAGAGACAAGGACAACAACAGCTAAGAGCGACACTTACTTCTAAGGCCTTGATCCTCGCGCCGCTTCTTCGAGCGCCCTAACCTTTAACTCTCTTTCTCTTTGTTGCCTGTTCAAAAACTTGCATTATTAAATAAATTAGGTTAGCGACGGGTCAGGGACAAGTACTTTACAACAAGAAAAACTAAGGTACACCGAACTAGGATCTCTTAATTTTTTTTTTTTTTTAGTCACGCCACACACTCAGCAACGCACAAGATATAGAAAGCGTCTACTAGCTTTAGAACGAATGAATATTCCTCTTCGTCTCTCTCTCTCTTTCTTTCTACATTTAACCAAATCTCTATCGCTTATACTGGCCGGACGGTAGGCACATAATCTGGGGCAAGATATCTGGGCCACCCAAAAAACTGTAAATACATTTTATACATGTACTTTGCACCATCGTAACATTTTTAGCTGTGACGTTAACTGCAGCAAACAAAATCAATATGGTTAAAACGACTCAAAAAAAAAAAACAGCCACTTTCTTTTTTTTTTAATTCAAAGCAAAACACAAAGACGTTAGTTTTTGGGATTGTGGTTAATGAGACGACAACTTCTGAGTTGAAATCAAGCAGAAATATAATTTTATTGCTTTTTGCAACAGTTCTCAAACCTCTTTGGATTGATTGCATTAACACAAACGTTCGAAGTCAGCAGTGCCATCTAGTCGAAAATTGTTTTTGTTTCCGATAATAGATGGCGCCATTGAAACTGCCTAGGATTACTTAGGGAATCTACTTGGTTTCAACTCAAAACCCAAAGAGTCTACATCTTAACCCCTAAAAATTCCAACAAAAAAAAATTTAGATAAATTCCTTCTCTGAGCTGCTTTTCCCCCTTGCTGATTCACCACCCACTCTTGCAAAACAAGAACTAGCCAGTAAACAAAAGAAAATCGAGCCAAATTTTCTTTTGTTTTTCCGTTTGTTAATATCAGACAAAGCACAAAGAAGTATAAAGTAAACAAATAAAACTGGTTCAGTATACGCTTTCTTTTCGTACACACACGCGCACCCACCCATACAGAAATGAAGAGTTAAAAATTGCACTCACCGAAGGTACTCCTCGTGCTGGGCCACGATTGATGGGTGCGCTTGAAATCTCTCCCGTTCCAGAAGCATTTGTCTCTGTAATTGTTCATGGGCCACAGCCTGATTAAAAAACAACACCGCGTTTGGTACAGAAACATACCAAAAAGCAATTATTAATCAATTCGTCCGCTTGCTTACCTGATGAGCCAATTGATCCGTGTACGGGCGCCCTAATAAGTCAGGATGGTGGAGGCCTAAGGGGCCATCTCTACCCGGAATTAGGCCCGGCCGGGGGTACCCGGGCGTACCTGATGCTAAAAACGCTTTATGAGAAACACAGATCGATTTTAATAGGAAATTCCGCGAGCCAAACGGGGCATACCTGGCAGGGGGAAGGCCGCAGCGGCCGCCGCCGCCTCTTGCTGAGCCTGCTGCTGTTGAGGGTGGAGGTGCAGGTGGGTATGCGCGTGAGTGTGTGCGTGGGTATGCGCGTGGTATTCCGGGGAAATACCCGCCATTTGCAGACGAACCTAAAACAAAACAAACACATCACAAGAATACAGAAGAAACTCAACCAAACACGTACCATTGGGTCTGTGGCTAAGGCCAATCTTTCAGCCGCTTCAAGCGCTTGAGCCGCATGGGCGGGGTGATGGGGGTGTCCAGGCGGTGCTCCGGGAGGACCCGGAGGTCCTGGAGGTGGAATTCCTAATCTTTCTAGACGCTCACGCTCTAACTGCGAAAGGGGTGCACTACCCCCAGCTCCGGGGTACAAGGCAAAGTGATGCAGAGGCAAGCCACCGGGTCCTAAGAGTACTCAATTACAAAAAAATAATAAAGAATTTGGTTGTAACGAACCTGTGGGTCCCGCAAGCCCAGCTGCAGCGTACCGTCTTTGAATTTCCAGCCAATGAGGATCCATGGGATTTGGAGGCCCTCTCATACCGCTCTTCATGATTTCCTCTTTTAATCTGTCGTTGAGCTCGCGCTCTCTCAGCTCGCGTATTTCCCTCTCTCGTTTCTCACGCTCTAAATGTTCGAGTTCCAAGCGCTCTCGAGCCCCCGGCCCATACAAACTCGTCAGCTGGTACTGCATCATGGGGTCCATGCAGTGAGTCGGGGGCAGCAAAGACCTAGGCATGTGCCCTAAAACCAAAACAATTAAATTAATTATGACGTATTTGCCAGTATAAGCAGCAGTTGGTTGGATAATTTCGAGCTCATTTTCTTAACTTAACTGAAAAGGACCTATAAACAAAAATAATTTAATTTATGGTGTGTGACATTTGAATAAATGTCAATGTTTATAAACTAACGTGACTTTTCAAGTTGATCTAATTGAAGACCACTTAATGCACCTTTCAATTGAACACTTAAGAAAAAGTTTAACTGTGGAAAACTTAAGCGAAATACCTGGGCTAAAGCCCGCATGGGGCCTGGCGTACTCCGAAAGCTGTCTTAAAGCTGGTGTGTCGGGGAAACCCGTGCGTTGGAAACGTTCGTACGGAGACGTGACGGTTTCCAGGGGGCCCCGAGACGGTGGCTTGACATCCGGCTTATCCGGTGTGGTGATTTTGCGTGCCTGCGCCTGCTGCGCCCTCTCACGTTCTTCCCTTTCCTTCTCCGCTTGCTTCCTCAGCCTTTCCTCTCGCTTACGTGCTAGTTTCGAGTCTGGCACCGGCTTGAAAGTCAGGTCCGTTCTTGTACACGAATTGTAATCACCTCGGTTCCAGTGTTTTAAAAATCTAAAAATTCATTTTGTCGCTTAATAAAGCACTCGAAATTTTATTTTATTAGTTTCGCGACAACAAATTACAACAATAACCCCCAAATTGACGTCCGTTTGAAATTGTTGACATCCCAAAATTATAAACATAACCTCCAAATTGACATTTGAAGTTATTTTAAGCGCCCAACAATATGACCAACCGTCACATGACGACAAAACAAAATTTCCCTATATTTAAATTACAAAACAACGAAGCTTTCCTTTTTCATATCAAAGAACCAAAATAAAAAAAAGACATTTTAGGGCACATGTCTTATGAAAATCATTTTGTGAAAAGCGAATGGTAAAATAATTACATTGCGGATTGACTTCGATGGCATTCGCTGTCTTCGATTCGAGGCTCAGGCGATGGGCCTCGCGTTGGCCCAACCGGACTGGGCTGGCTGTCTTCCTCGGGGCTGGGCTCCGGTTCGGGTTCGATCTTGACTTCGTCCGGTATGATTTTCGGTTGCTGCAACGAGAGCGGAGATGTCGTCGGTGGATGAAGATTGTTTTGCATGTTCGCTGCAGCATGTACAGCGTGTGCCCTCAAGGCATCAAGAGAGCTACTTGCCATCGCAGGTACTATAACAAAAAAAAAAAAAAGCCTCAAGTTTACAACGAAATAACATCAAGAGAACGCGGTAAATACCTAAAGGAGGTCCATGGTGCCCCATGCTTGGCGGCTGTATCATTAAATGATGGGGGTTCGTTTGTGGTGGGGGTTTCCCATGCATATTATGTCTGAGGCTCAACATCTGATTACCCGGTGACATCCTCTCATGGTGATGTGTGTGATGGTGTTGGTGTGTGTGTTGGTGGTTCGAAGTAGAAGACGTATGGTTGATGCTGGACGATGAAGTCGTCTGTGAAGCCGGAGTGTGTGAATGTGGTGAGCTCGTCCTCACAGTCTTTTGATTAATTTTGTGCTGCAGTGATTGGCTCGAGCTCGAACTGGTGGAATGCGAAATCGTTATAGAATGATTCGTCCCACCGTAGCTCTGCTTTTCCGTGCTGGAATGCACGGCACTGTGATGCGATGTGCTTTGATGGTGTGTCAAAGTGGTCTCGTGCGTCTGCTGCCTTTCACTACCGTTCTCATCTTGCTCTCGCACTTCCCTCCTCGCAGTCAACTGACTCGTCGTGCTGTTACTGTGCGAGCTGATCATCGTCGTGCTCGTTTCAATTGTAGGCTTCATCCCTACCACCCCTGCTTCCGGTCTTATCGTGGTCGGTTGGTGAGGGGAAGGAATCGCATGAGGCTGTGCGACAGGTCCATACGGATAGCTGAAAGCGTAAGGGTAACCCGGATATGAATGAGGGAATTGATGCATGGCATACAAGGAATGCATTAGGGGGTGAGGAGGATGCATCGGGTTTCCGAAGGGGTGTCCCTGTTGATGGTGGTGCATTTGTTGGGCCAAAGAAGTTGGTGCGTTTGATCCGGGGCTTATCAAATTCAAAGCCGAGTGTGCCATCCCTGGTTGAGGGGAGTTTGTACCTGCGAAGAAGATATTAAATGAATAACCCTCAAGCAATTCTTTTTTCACAAAATTATTAATTATAAAGTTTTTTGCAAAAAGTCTGAACATTTAGCTTAAATAATCACTAAAAAGTCACTAGAAGCAGAAAATAATTTACCAGAAACAAATGCCGCAAAAATCAAATTGTTTTCACTTTTGTAAATACATTAAATATTTTACACTTAAGCGCATTAGAATTGGCAACACTGGCCTAAGCATAAAATTGCAAAAGAAAACGTGAGTTGATGGTTTTTGTTAAAAACATAAACAAAAGACGAACGTTTATTAACAAACGCGAGGAACAAAAAAAAAAATGGTCGCCCATTTGGATATAAATTTGAAAATAAATTTGGCGCGATGACAAAAGACGTTCGAATTCCAATCGAATTTCGACTTTCTTCGCCATAAAAAAAATTACAAAACAAAAGACGATCGATAGTTTAACAAACGTAAGAAACAAAAGTTGGTCGGCGATTTGAAAACAAAACGAAGGTTTTTTTTTGTCAGAAAATAAATTAAGAACGATGACAAAAGACGTCCGAATTCTAACCCAATTTCGACTTTTTTCTTCATAAAAAAGAAAAAAAAAAAAAAACCAAAGACGCTCTATCATTTAACAAATGCAAGAAACAAAAGACGTTCGAATTCCAATTGAATTTCAACTTTAGTTTTTTTTGTCAGAAAATAAATTAAGAACGATGACAAACGACGTTCGAATTCTAATCCAATTTCGACTTTTTTTCCTCATAAAAAAGAAAAAACAAAAGACGCTCTATCATTTAACAAATGCAAGAAACAAAAGACGTTCGAATTTCAATTGAATTTCGACTTTCTTCTTCTTCGAAAAAAAAAATAATAATAACATAACAAAAGACGATCGAATTCCAATTGAATTTCAAGTTTCCTCTTCATAAAAAAAAAAAACAAAAGCCAATCGAGTTTAACAAATGTAGTAAAACAAAAGACGATCGAATTCCAACAAAACAAAAGACGATCGAATTCCAAACAAAACAAAAGACGATCGAATTCCATTTGAATTTCGATTTTTTTAATAAAAAAAAAAATAACTACAAAACTCGTTTAGAATTTCGACTTTTTTTTTCATAAAAAAAAAATAACAAAACAAAAGACGATCGATTGTTTAACAAATGCAAGAAACAAAAGTTTTGGTCGACGATTTGAATGAAAAAAAAAAAAACTTACTTTTGAGTCCGAAACTAAATGAAAAGCGTTGACAAAAGACGTTTGAATTCCAATCAAATTTCAACTTTCTTCTTCTTAAAGAAATAATAAAACAAAAAACCATCGATAGTTTATAAAATGTAAGAAACAAAAGTTGGTCGACAATTAGAATGTAAAATAAAAACTTTCATTTTTCTTTTAAGACAGAACACAAAGAGAATTTGTGTTCAAATTCCAATCGAATTTCGACTTTCTTCTTCATAAAAAAGTAATAAAACAAAAGGCAATCGAATTTAAACTTTCCTCTTCATAAAAAAAAAAGAAAACAAAAGACGATCGAGTTTAACAAATGTAAGAAACGTAAGTTGATGGACGAATGAAAAAAAAAGTTTTTACTTTTGAGTTAAAACAAAAGTCGATCGAATTCCAATTTCGACTTTCTTCTGCACAATAAAAATAATAAAACAAAACTCGTTTTGAATTTCGACTTCCTTTTTCATAAAAAAAATAAAACAAAAGACGATCCATGGTTTAACAAATGCAAGAAACAAAACCGTCAGTTCAGACTCAAACCATTCATTAATAGCGTTTTCGATTGACTGCATTAGTGCGCACTCAGAGTATCTTCATCTCATATTATTACACGAGGTTAAAAGAAAATGCAAATACTTTTGAGTGCAACCAGTACAGATGAATCGAAAACGCTATAAATTTAACGATCCAATTATTTAACGGCCTGTTTAAAATTACTATCAGAAACTAGACCTAAAAGTCACAAGAATCCTGAGATATTTAGAAGAGTGTTTGAAATTGAAGACAAAGAAGACAATTCTACTTACTACTTTGTCGAAGTGGGGGCGTTTGGGAAACGATTATCGGTGTCGGAGTCACACTAGTCGGTTTGGGGGCGGGACTTTTCACACTCTGCACGGGACTAGCGCTCGTCACAGGAATGCTAACAGTGAAATCCGGCTGCTCCTTCTTAATATTCTCGATAGCCGGGCCCGAACTGGGTCTCTCACTGTTCGGAACACTCTGCGCAACGACCGAAGGCAACGAAAACCCAGGCACTTTAACATCCTTCAAACTCTGCAGGGGATCACTGGGGGCGTGCATCTGCATCCCCTGCGAATTACTCTGAGCCCCATAACCACCACCCGAGCTCGGGACGCTGATGGAAGAAGGTGCTGATGAAGGCATGCTCATTTGAGGCGAGGGATTCGTATTGTGACCACTGGAACTAGGGGGTTGTGAATAACCACCATGTGTGTATCCGTTCGTTTCAGGAACTTCTTGTTTAATCTTGAGGTTTTGCGGCTCCATCTGCTGGGACATTTGGCTCGCGAGTAAGGGCTGCGAAGTTGGGACGCTCTTATCCAAATTCCTGGGTGAATGCGGATTGTACGGCATGTACCCATAATGGTTTAATGCCTGTTGGCCCCCGATGGTGACCAGGTTAGCACTCTGCATTATATTAGGGAGCGGAGGTTGCCCGATGGTTAAATCACTGCGCTCAGGTCGTTCCACCCTCTCAGGGCGCTCTAGCTTCTCCCGTTTCTCCTCCTCGTAATGCCCATCGTTTCCTCGAGAACCCCCAGATTGCATCTGCGCCATGGGGATTATCGTGGGGATATTCAAGGTCTGCGCAGTCATCGATGAATTGAACAAATCAGCCCGTGAGCTGGTCAATTCAATCGGTTCATCGCGAGGCTCCATTTTAACAACGGCATTCAACGGATGCTGCTGCTCCTTCGTCGGATTATAAACAAACTGCTCGACTTTTAAAGATTCCTTGAGGTAGGACTGCGGGGCCAAGTTTTGCTGTTCCTTGGGGTCTTGCAAGCCGAGGGGCTGCAAGTGATTCAAGTGAGAGTCCTTCAGGCTGAAATTTAGCTGCTCCTTGATGTTCATGTTTTGGGGCATGAAAAGGTTGTCCTTGTAATCGTCCTTCGCGTTTAAATTCAGGGCTTCGTTGCTTGATTCGAGCTCCTCCTTGATGACGACCTTGTCCATCGTTACCTTCGGTATGATCAGCTCCGTCTTGAACTTATCCGGAATGTCCTTGACTTCATCCTTCATTTCTTTCTCGACTTTGATGAGTTGGGCTTCGACTTTGATGATTTCTTTCTTGATCGGTTCTGGATTGTATTTTACTGCGGCCTCAACGAATTTCATGTCTTTGAGGTCCGAGGTGTGGACTAGGTTTCGTTTGATGAGGTTCTTGCGCTCGTTGATGTCATCTGGAAGGCGGATCGAAACGTTCAAGGGGGTGGGTTCACTCGTCACGATTGTGGGGACCTTATTGGCTGTTATCACTGGGACAGGCACTGTTGGAACTATAGGGGGAGACACCGATGTCACAGGTAGTTTCTCAACTGAAAACAAGAAGTAAATCCAATCAGGTCTTTTGGATTGAGATCGAGAGAAAATGCACACTTGACAAGTATAAATTAACAATATTAACGACAAAGGGAGGAGGGGGGCACGTACTTAAGATAAAACAAGATGCTTTTTAATTGTAAAAACATTACATCGTATGTAAACCGTTAGAATTGATTTACCTGGTTCACTATTTTCGATTTTGACCTTTGGAGTATCCTGCAACTGTATGGAAGTGCTGATCGCAGCCGAAATACTTGCTGAAATTATAGTAGGAGTGACAGATGGCGGAGGAAGACTGCTTCCATCCATGGACTCACTCTCGGGTTCATTGTTGTCAACCTCATCGTTCACCGAGCCCGAATCACTTGAAGGACTCTGAAATTAAATTTTACCCTAAAAAGTGAACCCTCCGGATTAATTTGGACATACCTCAGCTCTATCTCGCTTCTTTTTGAACAACCCGAGCTCCTTGTCATCACACTCGAGGTCATCGATTTTATCCTGAGTGCGTTTCCGATTTTTCGAAGGAGTCTCCGGCTTGTCGTTCTTACCCCCCTTTTTCTTCCCGGGTGTTCCAGGTGTGTTAACCTTCTCGAGTGGATTGGCGTTTTGTTTTGAGGGAGTTTTCGGCTCGGGCGTTTCCGTGCCTCTCTTAGGTCTCGCTCTATTCGTAGTCTGCTCCTTCGCCGCCTTATTTCTGGTCCTCATTCTCTGGGGGCTCGCATCGGGGCTCTCTGCGACAGGCCTGAACAGATAAGACGGTTCCTTCACATCCTTTTCACTCGCTTTATTGGTCCCGTTCGCATTCGCATTGGCGCCTTCTTTGGTGATGTCCTTGTTGAAGTCTTTCACGATGGTTTCTTTAACTGAGATGATGTTGTCCTTGGATAGGTTAGTTGAAGGTGGGACTGCGCCTCCTGCCGCGCCGGGGGTTAACGGAGGGAGCTCGTTGGTTTTCTTCAGGTAAGTTCGACAGTCCCAACAAAGTAACTGCCGGTCTTTACCACCGGTTTGCCAATCGCGTGAATCTGTATTTAATTAAAAAGAAAAAAAGCGTGAAACTGTTTCTTTTAAGAATTTTCTTTAGAGCAGTGTTGCCAGGTCATTAGCAGTCTAAAAATCGTCGACTTATAAATTATTACCCCCACACATCTCTTGAGATTTCCAGCTAAAACGGTCTGGCAACACTTTTATTTTATTTTAAAAGGTGGCGCTCTCTCTTGACCAAACTTGTACTTACTAGTAGTGAAGCAGTGCTGACATCTGTATTGAGCGTCGCGACTGTCACTGTCATCTTCTGAATTGTCGTCTTCTGTAACTGAGCTAGTTTCACCGGGTTCTTTCCCTGGTTGAGGCGATGGCCTGTTGTTTTCTGTTTCAACGGGGGCGCCACTGCGACCTTTACAAGAAACGACATCAAAACATTGCACCTCATAATTTTGATGTTGATTTACCTGTGGTAGGTGGTGTATTACCACCTCGACTGTTTCTTGTATTTCTGATTCGCCGCAAGGAACCGGGAGGTCGCCTCCGTCTGTGCGGCCTGTTATTGTTGGCGCCGGGCGTCTTCTTCCACAGGTAATAAAATTCTACTAATTCTGGCTGAAATTCAAAATTCAAAATTTCTCTTTTGTTTCAACTCTTGAATACTGACTGTATCTCTGTGCGGTAATAAATCCTTGCGAATTCGAAAAAAATTCTTGCCAAACTGACGTAGCCCCTTAACGAACCTCTTAGTCTCCTCCTCGCTCCACTTCTTATCGATGCCTTTGGGCACGGGGCACTTGACTAAAGCCTGGAGGGCCCTTCCAGGATCATATCCGGAATCGTGAAGCTGCATACACATTGCGTAGCAATCGTTTCGAGTGTAAGAAATGTATATCTTACCACGTCCAAGGCGTTTATCGTCGTGTCGTCCCTGGAGGCCGCGTTAGCGCCATCTTCCGGACAACCACCATCGCACATGCCGGCAAAAGCAGCCATCGACCTGGCCGCCCTCAGATACATAAGCAGGTCCGAGTCCAGCGTCATCGCCGGGATCCATCTCAGTTCTTCCCTTGTCCGGCTGAATTCGGGATCGGGGGATAACTGTTCGGGGGGAACTGAAGGCCTAAAGTCCGGCAGGCGCGCCTAATATTCCCCAATTTTATTCATCAGAACGTAAAACAACATCCACTTCGACTAACAACTACATCCTTACTACTGCAGACCAATTTTGCATGGGCGCCTAACGTTTCTTTAAAAACGCCATCTATCGTTATTTCCTTAACTAAACCACCAGCTTTTAAAAAAAAATCCTTGCCATCCCTCTCACCTTTTATCGAACGCGAAGATTTAGTAGAACGCCATCTACCGTTAAGTAATTTGCAAATATCTATCTAAAAGAGCGCTCGCTGTTGATATTTTTACTGAACCTTAGCAGAGGTTAAAGATTTAAAAAAGTACAAATACGCGTTCCCACTTGTGATTATTAGTAGGACGCCATCTACCGTTAAGTAATTTACAAATATCTATCTAAAAGAGCGCTCGCCATCTGTTGATAATTTTACTGAACCTTAGCAGAGATTAAAGATTTAAAAAAGTACAAATAGGTGTTCCCAATTGTGATTATGAGTAGGACGCCATCTACCGTTAAGTAATTTGAAAATATCTATCTAAAAGAGCGCCATCTGTTTATATTTTTACTGAACTGAGCAAAGATTAGAAATTTAAAAAAGTACAAATACGTGTTCCTACTTGTGATAACTTGAAAAGCGCCATCTGGGATTATTTTCACTGAACTGTGATGAATTATGTGACACTTATAGGGCCCCATCTATTACTGTTTTCACTAAACTAAACCGGAAAAGCAATAAAGCAGAGCAACGATGGGATTACAAATATTTGTACAGTGTCATTGTTCATCAAATACGAAGAGTTTGTCTGTGTTAAACTAAAGGCGCTATCTACCGTTGCAAATCTATCTTATCTAAGACAACGCCATCTGTTAGTATTTTCACTGAATTTATTTAATAATAAAAACTAAACGAAAAAATAAAGGATGGCATCGTTTACAATAAAATCACTACAAAATGCTTTCCAAATATTTCACTTTTCACTTTCTCATCGATCAAGCGCCATCTTTCCCGAAGTGTAATCCAGAAAACAAGTCGCTAAAATGCCTTTCATATATTTAATATCGCGCCATCTGTCAATATTGTCACCAAAGTTTAAAAACGATCGCTGGTTAAATCCAGATATTTATGGAGCGCCATCTATCATTATTTTCACTAAACTAAGCCAGAATAGCAGACAGATAGAGCAAAGGATGGCGTTACTTACTAAATAGAAACTTTTACAAAATACTTCACTTTTCACCGAGTAGAAAGGTGATCGCTTTGAATACATTCAAGAGAGCGCCACCTAACGGTTAAATGTTTTGCAAATATTTAATACAGCGCCAACGATCAATATTTTCACGGAGCTTAATAGGAAAGATAATTTAAAAAAATATCAATTATATGTCCATCAGATACTTAACATTTAATACATTTAATAAAGCGCCACCTACTGTAAATTCTTGCAAATATTTAATATAGCGCCATCTATCAATATTTTCATTGAACTTAATAGGAACGTAAAACTTTTTCTTTTTTAAAAAATTAACTTTGTACGTGTCTTCCAAATACTCATATTTAATAGAGCGCCACCTACTGTTAAATGTATGTATAAATGTAATAAATATTTAATACAGCGCCATCTATCAATATTTTCACGGAGCTTAACCAGAAAGCAAAGGTTAGAAATTTTTAAAGATTTAAAATTAATTATGTACCTTCTGGATACTAACAGCGCCACCTATTGTTAAAAGTTTTTCAAATATTTATTAGAAGCGCCATCTATTACTATTTTCATCGAACTTCATTGGCAAGTGAGATTAATTTTTCTTTAAGATTAACTATATGTTTGTGTCTTCCAGATACTCATATTTAACAGAGCGCCATCTACTGTTAAGTTTTCCAAATACTTAATACAGCGCCATCTACTAATATTTTCACGAAACTTAATTGTAAATTTTTGAAAACATTAATTATATGTCCTCCAGATATCTTACATTTAATAGAGCGCTATCTATTGCTAAAAGTTTTTCAAATAATGAATACAGCGCCATCTATCAATAGTTTCATCAAATTTCATTGGAAATTAAGATTAAAATTAAAAAAAAAATTAACTGTGTGTCTCTTTTATAATGCGCCACTTGCTGATAAATGTATGTATAAATCTATGAATATTTTTAATTAGTTTAATTGGTTAGAAAATTTTCAAAAAGATTAATTACGTACCCTTTCGACACTTATACAGCGCCGGCTACTGTTAACAGTTTTCCAGTATTTAATACAGCGCCACCTATCGATATTTTCAGCGACCTTCATTCGAAAGTAAAAGATTAATTTATTAAAAAGAAAAGGTTATCTATGTATGTGTCTTAAAGATACATACTCCTGTTGTTAAAAGTTTTTCAAATATTTAATACAGCGCCACCTATAAATATTTGAGTTTAATTGAAAAGTAAAAGTTAGAAAGTTAAAAAAAAATATTTGTGTCCATTTGGATTCAATACATGTAATAGAGCGCCAAATCTTTTCCTAATATTTAACATAGCGCCATCTGTCTACGCTTTCGTCGAGCTTAATTGGAAAGTAAAGGTTAGAAATTTTTTAAATGAACAACGGTGTCCTCCAGACACTTATAGAACGCCACCTGTCGTCATTTACGCTGAATTAAATATAAAACGCAAAATGGTGAGAAGAAATGGACAGACAGGCGTCATCTTTTTTTTAACCAGACATTATGATGATTCTTTCCGATCCCCCTGTATATAATCACCACCAATTTTTCTTTATCACCCTGTATAACTACCACCGATCTTTTTTTTTTAATTCGAATTTAATTCATCCCGCTCTCTATGTCGTATACCCAAATCAATAAACAAAAGAACGCGACTTCATGGATTTTCTTTCTTTATCTTTTGAGAGTCGACTCGTGATTATTAGCCTTGCCAAGTCTCTCCCTAGTACCTGCAGAGGGCGTCATTGTTCGGAACGCGTTTCTTCCGCTTCCGATTACATCGTTAAATTAGACCCCTCACGCGCCGCTTTGATCTATTATGGCAGGCGGTGGCGGTTCGTTGTAAAATACACTTGGCGTTTTTGTTTTGTTTTTTTGTTTGAAGCGCCCATGCAAAATTCGTCCGTTTTGCGTTTGTTAGTGTAAAAGTACGATATAGAAACAAACTGGTTGCAGTACGTCAGTGGTAATTTGCTAACAACCAGTGCTAGGTACTACCATGCTGGATGGAGTATTTTGATAAAATTTCTAAAGTCGTGCAGTCGGCCAATTATATGTCATGCCAATTAAGTCACCGGAAGTAGCACCAAATGTGTCATCAATAAAAAAAAATGAAGTCAAAGAGCACTAAAGTGTTGGAAAAAATCTTTTAACGTTTGGTGCTACTACGAGGTGCCAATTCGGACTTTGCAACCTCTCTAATTACCGAAAATTAACGTGTAATTAGAAAGGACGTGGGTGTCCCACATTTTTTTTTCCACAGTAAAAGAATTTTGAGGTTTTACCGTCTCGTAGGTCACGTACATAAATATCCTTTACCTGGTTACCGGAACCAACTCTAATCTCACCCTGCGTGGTTGCCATAACCACGTGCGGCGGTGACTTCGTGCGCGACCCTCGTATCTAGTTGCACATGCGGCTTCCCTGCGCAAAAAACAGGCGTGTTAATCGACGTTTCGCGGGCAAGCGTCAGCGATTTTATTAGAATTCTGCTCGCGCTCAGGTCGGTTTGTTTTTCTTTTTCAGTTTTATGGAGGTATGCGTCGGTTTTATGTTGGCAATTAATCTGCGAGACAATAATATCTTTTTCGCTGAAAATGTTTAAATCGACAAGGACGCAACATTCCATCCGCTTAAAATCGAAATTAAACATTTTTCAACACACCCGCCAAATGTATTAGAACCGTTCACATACAGGTGTCTTTAAAAAAAAACAATTTTAATAACAAGTGACTTCTGGCACAGTTTTATACGTTTTCCGATTTTTTTATTTTTTATTACTGCACTTGAAATTTTACTTTAAATTTGACAACTGTCATTCTTATATAATTTCTTTATATTTTTATTTTAAAATGGAACATTATTATCGTTTGACGCGAACTTTATTGAGTTTCTATTATTTTAATGTGTTTTACTCGCAACAAACTTTACCAACACTTGAACGTCCTGATAAAAGTTTGACACCCGTCAGTTTTACTAATTCCACTTTTTTTTGGTCGCACGGTGTTTCCTAGCCAAATATTTTTTGTTTTAAAAATGGCCATACCACACTCCGATTTTTTTTTCATCTCTCAAACTCACTCTTGTTACACTTTATTTGACAACTGTCATTCCACTCTAATTTCTTTACTTTTTCTGTTAAAATTGACCGTTATTACCATTTGGTGTGAACTTCGTTTTAAAACTTTAGTTTCAAACATTATGGACGACCTAATATGTAGAATGTCAATCTTATTTATTGTATTCTTTTTTTTTTCTTCAGGTCGCATAGTATTTTTGTATTGTATTTGTATGTTTCGACCTTGCAACCTTGCAACAATGTTTTACTTTTTTGAGTTTTACATAGCACGTGAGATATTACAAATTGGGAACTATCATTTCACTCATCGAATGCGTCTTTATTTGACGTTCTTTTAAAAAACGCGACACTTGTGAAAAACAACAAACACACACACACCTATTGACAAAACTTTGACAGCTATCAATCGGTCTTATCTATTGTTAGTTTTTCTTTTTTCAGATAGAATGATATTTGCTGATTTCTTCTGTTTTAGAATATGATAACGCCGTGCTCTTCCTATTTTGACATTTTTATCTGTCACTTTATATAATTAAATATTAAGATTATTATTCATTTAAAATTGTCTGTCTCAATGACCCAACCAAAATTTTAACATCTGGCAGTCGAACCAATTGCGTTGTTTCCGGATAGCACGATATTTACTGATTTTCTATTGACTTTTCTATCTTCCAATTATTTTCTTTTTAATAAAAAATAAGGTATTAACAATTGGCATGCGTCATTTCATTCTAATTAATTCTTTCAAGGCCATAAATAATGACCTTGACCGTGAATGTTTCGATTGTTGTGCTTTTAAGCGTGATGCGCGTGAAAAGCAACATACATCTAAGCGACGCGACAGAAATTTGACATCTGTCAATTCAGATCGCGACATCTTTTGACCTAAAATCGACTTGCTCCAAATCTTTACTGTTATAGTTTTTAAGATCGCACGACACTTACTGAATTTTTTTGTTTGAAAATATGGCAACGCTGTGATCTTAGTTTGACATTTTTCAAGTGTCTCTTGACTTCCGCATCACGTTTTAAAACAATACGATCTGACAACTGTCACCTTTTACTTAATTTTATATTAAAACTATCATCATTTCAACGAATTTCTTATTTTCTTGCTTAAAACGTGCCATTCGCAACAAATTTCTCGCCGCCGTCTAAACGAGGCAATCAAAAATTTTCGACATCTGTCAGTCGCTTCTTTTTTCAAATCGCACGATGTTTCTTTTGTTTTAAAATACGTGACATTTTTCATCTGCCTTTTGTTTTAGTTTCAACAAAGGGTGCTTCATTCGTAACAAACTTCTCACAGCTGATTAAACGATCAGTCAAAATTGTTGACATCTGTCAGTCATTTATCTTTCCTGATCAAGCAGCATTTGCTACTTTTTTTGTTTTAAAATATGTCAACGCTGTGCTTCCACTTTGACAATTTCCAACTGTCTTTTGTTTTAATTTCTTCAGAGTTCCGTATCGCATTTTAAGGCGTTACAAGCTAATGACTGTCAAATTGTTTTGTTTTTTTTTTAATCAAATTATTATTAGTTCATAAAACTTCTTTTTTTTGTTTCATTACGCTTCAATTCGGAACACATTTCAATGACCCAATAAAAAATTTGACATCTGCAGTCGTTTTTTTTTTCAGATCGCACGACATTTGCTGATTCTTTAGTTTTAAAATTTGCCAGCGATGTGTTTATATTTTGACATCTTCCAACTGTTTGTCGTTTTAATTTCTGTATCACATTTTAAAGCGTTTGAAACTGACAACTGTCAAACTGTTTAATTTTTTTCTAATTGTCAAATTATTATTAGCTGATCGAACTTGTTTTGTTTTATTACGTTTTAATTCAGAACATATCTTAATGACCCAATCAAATATTTTACAGCTCTCAGTCGCTTTTTTTTCAGATCGCACGGCATTTACTAATTCTTTTGTTTTAAAGTATGTCAACACTGTGTCTACATTTTGACATTTTTCAGTTGTTTGTCGTTTTGATTTCATCGAATATTTCTGTATCGCATTTTAATGCGTTACAAGCGGACAACTGTCAAATTATTTTTTTTAAATCAATTACAATTAGTTTTTCAAATTTCTTTTTTTGTTTTGTTCCGTTTCATTTGGAACAAATACATCGTCTTAACGACCCAATCAAAATTTGTACATCTGTGAATTTTTTTTTTCAGATCGTACGATATTTGCTATTTCTTTAGTTTTAATTTCATCGATGATTTCTGTGTCACGTTTGAAAGCGTTTCAAGCTGTCAAACTAATCGCATTACGTTTTAAGACTTTACAAATTGACAGCTGTCATTTTGTTTCAATTAAAATTATCGTCACTTGTTTAAATTCGTTTTTTTTTTGTTTCACTGACGACAAAAACTTTTGACAGGCATATGCGAGGTTGGAGCAAAAATCTGACATCTGTCAATCAAGTCTATTGCGTTCTTTTTTCCTGATTCCAGATATTTGTTGACTGTCTGTTCAAAGCAAAGCAAATAATTTGACACATTGAACTTATCATGCCGAATTACGTATCAAATATGGAAGTTTAACATCTACCTTTTTTTTTTGCTGTACGGTATAAATCTGTTGTCAGTAATAATAAATTCACACTTTGATTTGTGTTATTTAAGCTTATAAGACAATTTAATGTTTTTAACAAAAAAAAATTGTTCATAATATGTTGTTAATCAAAGTGGTTTGAAGTTTGAACAAAAAACAAAGGCGTATTGGTTTGCGTGGTATCGCCTACAAGACTGTCGGCCCTACATACGCTAAAAATGTTCCTCGCGCAACAATCGTAAAGGCGGTGTGCAGTAATAAATTTAAAAATTAAAAACTGATACGTGTCAATTGCGCGCGGTTATCGGGCGTTAATACGTACTTCACGCAAACCACACACGGACGTTTAGCACGTATTAGCATTAATTCACTCGGCGTGACTTGGAAGGTCCTTTCATACCCTTGCGGGTTTATTTACGACCAAGTGGTAATTACGACGAGCGGGGCCGTCAAACAAGGCAACAACGCCGAAGCACACTTCGCGAAAGGAAAATCAATTAAAAAAAAAAACTATGAATTATTATTAATAATTTTTTTCTCACTAAGCAGCCAACGTACACACGAAGAAATACAGCGAGCACCACACATCTAACTAAATATAAAATCCCGTCTATTGAAATAACAAACAAAGCAAAAAAAAACCATTTGGTTTCAAAATTGTATAAATATTTACCTTCGGTCGGATGATAATAAACACTAATAAATTATATCCATACCCCCCACCAGTACAGGGAGTTGTATACATTGCAATTAACTTGTCAATCGGGGCAATTAAAATTAATTAGCTTTCGCAATTAAGCGACAAATTGGGCCCTTATCTGATAAAGGCGGGCCGGGGCCGACCCGATCCCAAACGGGAAACAAAATAAGGCAGCGCACGTAAATGCCACTTACCATTTCTAAAACAATTGCTAGGGCTACATTACTCTGGACGGGAAACTGTTCACGAGCACCAGCCGTCACGACAGGGACACTGCACGATTCGTTTTCGAGGGCGCACGCATTTAATAATTTCGATGTGACCTTTTTGTTGTTTATACGGTCCGAAAAAAGTTCGAAACGGACGCAAAATACGGTGTTCGATTTATTGATCTAGTCGGCCATCTTACCGTGGGCTTCTCTCCATTCACAATCACAAACCAACACCTGCCGACGCGACATCTAACGCGCTCTATTCCAAATAAACTTTAATGCATACAACACGTAATGTGCAACAAAAAAAAAAACGATTAATGGAAATGTCATAAGTGGAATTTTTTCATAAACAAAATTCTTGATTATTCCGCCAAATAAAAAAAAAAAAAAACAAAATGCCACGACTAACTTAAATTATTCAGAATTTACTTTTAAGCTGCTTAATAAAAAGATCTTTTTTTTCCTATTTTTTAGAGCATAACAAAAGAGACAAAAGTAACGTCTTAAACATGGCGGTAATATGCCAGACTCGAAAAATATCAAAAGCACCAGAAACCCACCATTAGTATCTTCTGAGACAAAGAGTTTGTCTTAAACATGGCGGCGATGTGCGCCACTCCGAAAATATCCGCGCGTCAGCGCGCCATCTGTGTGTCAAACAACGAACTATTTGACGTTTGCTCATAATTGTTACAATTGCAACAAAATGTCAAATGCGCTAAATAGTTTATTTGCACTGCAATTTGCAACTACGTAATTCGCATTAATCACCGGCAGACGACCTCCTGAGGACATGGACGAACTCAAGCACAAAATTCTCGGACTGATAAACAAGCAGGTACGTCCCTGCAGCGCAAAATGAGGTTATGTTTTTATTGTTCCTCGAATTTTAGGGGCCTAAAATTCCCTCGATGGGTTTCTCCGATGCTAGCTACCACTTCTCGCAGGTTGAGAACCTGTCCATAAACAGCAAGACCGTGACAGAATCCGATAGGCCTGCCGATCAGGACATTTTGGAAAGCATCGAGGCCGCATACTTTTCCATGAATGAAGAATTCGATATATGCAGATTTGAACTTAACGTACGTGACCGAGCTATTCAAACATAACCCCATTTTATTTTATTTTTTTTTAAATAGAAACTACCTGATGTACTGGAGTGCGATCAGATTCAGAGAGATTTCAAGAACCTGAAGCAACAACACCAAGTTGTTTCAAAGAAGGTCCTCCAATTAATACTCGAGCATCAAAGCAGTTGCAACCGAGAATTCGAGAAGATCTTGGAGGTTTGTGAGCAGTTAAAAGAAGCGCTCGTGATGTGCAGGACGAGCCGAAAGGACCTCAGCGTTGCAGAAAAACAATTCAGCGATAGCCTAGGCATTTTGGCTAACTATCGCAAGAGGAAGCTGGTGCAGAACTTACTAAAGAGTCTCTTGACGATCAGGAATTTGGTAAACCTTTATAATTGGATCGCACATAATGATTGTAACAACAAGTTTCTAGCACCACACGGATCATAAACTGCAGAAGCTTCTGCAAAAGGAGGATTATCCTGGTGCAATAGATTTGTTATTAGAGTGTCAGGTGATGGCTAACACATACAGACACTTCACCTGCGTTGCGGCATTAACTAATAAATTACAAGAAACGCTTGAGTATACCGAAGAACAACTCGATCGAGTGCTAGCGCAGGTGATTTTTTTTCTTTTTTAATAACGTATTCAAAGCTTCCTTCCAAACTAATAATTACAGATGTGCTATTACTTTGATAGCATCAAATACTCGAAGCTTCAACTCGCTTATAAATTACTGGGAAAGACGCAGATAGCCGTCGATCACCTTCACATGCATTACATAAGTGCTATCTACAACACAGCATTAAACATAGTTCACATGTATGTTAGCTCGACTGAAGTTGTGGATACTACTGATAATACTGGCAAGAAAACTTACAAGAAACTATGCCTGGTGAGTATATGCGCGTGGTAAGAACCGACATAACATAAATATTTGCAGTCTGTGAATCAAGAGTCGTTCATTCCGTGCTTAGTCGACTTATGCAAGGCCTTATTCAAAATAGTTTTAAGTTATCAGCAGTTAATCAAATGGCACAATCGTCAAGAGCTCGAAAGTGAACAAAAAAACAACGACATCGAAGACAACTTCAACCGACAGTATATCAAACAAAAACTGGAGCATAATCTCGTGAAAATTTGGCAGGACGTACAAAGTAAGGTATCGAATCTCTTTCTAAACAGCGACCTGGCTTGCTACAAGTTCGATCAGTTCGTACAAGTCCTAGGGATCGTCCATCGGTGAGTTCTATTCGCCATTCCCCCAAAACCGAAATCCCATGTTCGATTGATTCCACAGATTGATTAACGTTGGTGAAGAATTTTGCGGCAGTAAATCCGAGGAGCTGCAAGAATCGATACGCAAGCAAAGCGTCAACTACTTCAAAAACTATCACGCTCAGCGATTGGAAGAGTTAAAGATTTTTTTGGAAAACGAAAGCTGGGAAGTCTGCCCCGTGAAAGCCACGTTTGAAATCACGCAGTTGCAGGTTAATGAATCCATTATGAAATCAAAAAAATTACATACAATTGATTTTTACAAAAAAAGCTTCATGCTATTGCAGAGTTAGATTTAGTTAGTAAAAAAACAAACTTGGTCAATCTCTGCAAGTTTTTTAATGTGGGGTTTTTCATAGTAAAATATTGTGGAAAAACCTCTGCAGCTTTTTTTATTGTGGGGTTTTCCACAATAAACGGTTGTGGGAAAAACCCATGATAAAAAGTCTGCAGAGGTTGACCAAGTAAGTTTGTCTTTTCTTACAATTTATTAATTTATGTGCAGGAATTCAAGTCGCTTCGATCGATTTTAAAAAATTACAAAACACGACCGCAATTATCACAGGCTATTCCGTACTCAAATTCGCCGGATTGCAGCTCGTCTAATCACTCGCAAGATGGAAGCAGCATAACCGGTATGACCGCCAGGTTTTGTTAGTTTTTGTCTAAGATTGCGAATCGAACTTGAACGTGAACTAAAACCGAAATTTCTTCAAGTGCTTAAGTCAGAAAATTGTTCATTTTTAATTTCATATCAACAACCAGGTTAATTTTGAGCCATCTATTATTCAAAATTACATAAATTCTAAGTACCATAATAACATTGTTGCAATTAAATGTTAAAATTTTATTTGGTAGTAGTTTAAAATAATTTGTGCGATAATAAAGGGAGAACATTGTGTAAAGTGCGATACTGTGCTGATGTAGGTCCGAACATGATTATGTTGGCGCCATCTATTACACATATTATAGAGCATTTTTATTTTTATCTCATAGATGGCGTTGGGAACGAAATGGATATAACGTCACCGACAATCTTTTTAAATAGTAACAATTTTATTTTTGATGAAATCTTGTAGATCTACTCTTTCTAACTGTGGCAATACTTATACTTTTACTTAAAAGTTAAAGTTTTTTAAAAAATTGGAAAATTAATTAAAAAATTTTTTAGCGTTTATTTACAAGGTACATATAAGTATGCTGTATTGCTGCATTTAATAAGAACATCCATAGTACTGCAATCAGGAAGATCAGTATCTACCAGGTTTCGCCAAAAAATATGAAGTTGCAATTTAAAAGGTCAACGATGACGTCATATTTACTACTTCAGCGCCATCTATGAAACTTTAATATAAAAATCAAGAAGGATGTTTGCCGAAAATGTACATTTCCAAAAATAATGAATTTATTCCTGACTTTTCTAACGCACTGTATAACTCACATCAGTGTAATTGAAGCCACTTTCTTATCCCTTGAAAATTATCCCAAAATTTTTAGTTATAATTGATCATATAAATTGCAAAATCAATTCAATTAAAAAGAAAAAGCTCCTCAGATTATGTACAGTGTGTGCCCAGATGTACTTAACATGTGGAAGTCTTTTTTATTTCGTTTTATCGAAAACATTGATTTGAAAGAAAAGTTTTGCTTGCGTCTAAATTTCTATACTAGCAAAATTAAGACAAAGAATTGACAAAATTGTAAGCAATCCAAATAATAATTATTAATTTTAATTACGTAGGTATTTTTAATAAATTCTTTTTAACAAAAAATCAAAACTACTCTAACTAATAACTAATGCAGTAGCTTAGAAGCAAGTAAAACTTTTCTACAAAATCAATTTTTCGAAAAAACTTACATACGTTAAATAATTCTGTCTACACACTCTTATTTTTTTAATTTTTTTTTACGAATGTCTAGGAATTGGAATAACTTAAAAGTTTTATGTTAAGTGCGCTTTGATATCTACAAGCCGTCCCTAATATCAGTGCCATAACTAATATAGCGAATTCACCATAGAAAAATTTAATATTTGTAAAAATAAATGCGGGAAACTGTAATCTGATAACGTCATTGGTTGTAAAACTGACGTTCTTTTCAAATAATGTCACTTAAACCACCCTGCTATTTAAAATTTAGAAATTCATAACGAGCATAGCGCCGTCTAGTACATCTTTTAACGTAACTAGTTTGGTGTAAAGTACAGTTGATGGAACACAACGTCATTCGAATGTCCTCCACAGAAACCCTGACAGGAATGAATCCGTTTTACCCAGTTTCTATGACTTTTTCACATAAATTGGGTGGAATGTCAACAATAACACATTCAATGTTGGTCTGCAAGTCGTAATGTTGCTGGTTTGTTGGCGTAAATTAACGACTTAACTGAACCATACAGAAAAAAGTCGCACTAGCGACTGCTCGATTTCTGGAAATAATCGATTCATCAAACTTGAGTTAAACGGATTTATTCCTTTGAATGATGTTGTGTTCCATCAGTTACAGTATTAACTGTACTTTACACAGAACTAAAAAATATCTTGAATTTCTCACAATATCTGTGATATCAATATCAAACAAAATGCGTCGTCGCTAATGGAAAACCCTTTAGAATAAAAATTTATTTAAAATGGTATGACACTTAACACACTCTACTATTTAAAATTTTGAAGTTTATAGTGCGCACAGCACCACCTATTGGATATTCTAAGGTGATTATACCTTCAAAATTAATATTTTTTTACGTATATTGAAAATATAACAGACGTAGGAAACGCAAGAATGACAGTCGTCAAAATAACACGCGTACGAAACGTCAGAATGACGACAACGAGAAACGCGGGGGCTCACACGTCGCTTTAGTGACCAACAAATTATGTCGTGGTTTTTGTTTGAACTTTGTATCTTATTTGGTTCCAAAATTAACAGGAGGGAAACTGACTTTAGACTTCTTTTGTCAGAGATATTCATTGTTGCTCTGTGGCCCATTACTTTTGAACCAGCTTGTACATTTATTGAATTTTTGGTTTAAATATTCTTTGTACTTGTTATTTTAAAATTGTCCTATCAATAAAAAAAAAATGTTCCGAGAAATGTTTCCTAAGATATTTGGAGTAAAAACAAATATGCTTTATCAGTAACAAATTTGAAAAAAATCACTGTATAGCACATCTCTGGAAAAATATATTTTTTTTAAGTACAGTACGAATTTAAAAAATAGAATAAAAAGTGACGTTCCATCTTTTTCCTAAAAAAACAACAGTAAACTCTACAATTACGTCTTCTGATGGGGATACCAATAAAATGAGTAAATATTTATAAAAATAAAACTTAAAAAAAAAAATAAATATTGCTCAGCATTCTTCTTTTTGATATCAGCTGAGTTTCGACGCTGTATATCAAAGAAAAGTTTAATTTCTGATAGCGTTTTGCACTGGTATAGTCCGAGTACACGAGTCTACACTCTACTGGAATTATACTGGGAAGATACCAGTATACACTTTTCTACATGAATTATATGAGGTGGTGCAAAACAAACACCGCGGAAAAATTGATAAACAGCGCTTATGTACACTGGGGCAGATTCTGACGTCATTTGTTCACGCACAGAGTGTGATAGTGTTAACTCAGTGAAAAACGCTATGAGAAACTTTAACACCCTGCACTTTAATGTATAATTTATGGTACAAGTTTAGAGACACCTAGGTTTAAAGATTTCACAAATTGCTACAAGATATGTTAATGTGACCGAACTGAATACTTGTTACACTTAAATAATAATAATAATAACTGCCTCGTCATATAATTAAAATAATTTCCTATTGAAACTTAAAGCACGATCAAACCCCAGTTCATTCAAACTGGCTTAAAAACCATTCCGAAGCTATTTATTTTTAGATAAAATCATCTGAACCACATTTTGTTACCAGTTTTAATCGATCAATGCCCTTTTTTAACTCAGGTAATTATTTCATCCGGTTTGCTGAACATGGAACACCGTTTGATTCTCGTTTGGATGAAACTTTAATCGAGGAGGACTTTCTGGCGAGTGTTGGCGATGAAGCTTCAGGTTATTGCTCCGAGGAAAGCGAAGAAGAAAACGAGGATCTGAAGAAGGATTTCGTCGACGAATTCCTCGACGAAAACGTAAATCTGTAAGCAGCGCAATTTTAATCCGATTTTTTGCACTGCATTATACTTAAACATGTATTTCAGATCGACTCACAAAGAAAAACGGGAGAAGCACAACGCCAAGGCCCCAATTCTAACAAACACCACCCTAACAGTGCTCAGGCAAATCGGAAAATACTTGCAAATGTCGAGGTTGTTGAGGCCAATTGCTTTTGATATCGTCATGTGCATGAACGAGCTGTTCGAGTATTATATTTTTGCTGTACACGAGTTCTTCGCAGGAGATCTTGTAAGTAACCAACCGGTTTTCTAATTTACAATTCAATCTGAGCAATTTTCTTTGCAGACTGTTTCCAGCAGCAATTTATACACTCAGAAATTGAATACTACTCTAAGGAGAATTTCCGATAAATTAATAGCAGATGTCACCTCTCAAGAGGTTCAAACCAACAGAGAAAAAATATCGAAACCCATGCTATCACCCATCGTTGATTTAATGAAGCCCGAGCAACTTCACGGCCTCGCAGAGAGAATAGTCGCAGTCGAAAGTCTAATATTCCTAGCGAGACAGTACGAGTTTCTACAAGGCTCTGTGGAGTACTTAATCCCACCGCAAAACAATATAATTTTGCAACAATTTTTCAACCAGGTGATGATTAAAACAGTCTCCGTCTGATTACACCATAACTTTATTAATTAACAAGTTTAAAACCGGTTAGGATGTAACCGCCATTATTCATGTTGACTTCCGGATGGGTCCTGTCAGGTAAAATCTGGTAATTCCGCATGAAATTATTGGATAACCTCAAGGAGATAATGTCGGTTCTTCCCTTCAAATACAAATATAAATCTTGGAGCGGTTCTTTCAGTAGATTAAAAACGACGAGGCTTCTCGAACCATCCAAAAACTCCAGGAGTTCTTTGATTATACTCACAGGGTGTTCCTTGCACACGATGATTAATCCATCGACTTTATCTTGCAGGACGCGACAAGCTCGTTCGTTATCCTCTTGCCAGCATGGTTTTTTCGGTGGGGGTTCATCACCACTGTCGCCACTTAATTTTCGTTTTCGCCCTGAAGTATTCCCGTCACTCTGATAACTAGTTTTGTTTTGGTAAAAGCACCGCAACACTGAGTACAAGTTCACGTTAATGCATCTATCTAATTGTTCCTGGGGAAAACCTAACGCAAGCACTGCGGCCTTTTGGCACTCGTTGCCCGGATGTGCATGGATTAATTTGCCGGTCGTTCCTGCACCGATTGCGTTTAAAATTGCCGCTGTAATTAACCCAGATGATCCGCTGTCGTATAATAAGTAGTTACCGTCGGCTTGCACGTTTACACACGTTAAGATTTGGGATAGATCGTCGATGCGTACGCCCAAGGTCTTCGCGGGGTCTTGCCTGTAAAACATCTGCACTAGCAATCTCACGGTCGGTTTACGTATTTGCACGTATTCGAAGTATTTTTTCTCTTTCTTTTTCATGTACTTCTCCTGGCTGTACTCGGTTTTTGAACTGAACGTCCTTGAATTATTAATTAACTGACCGACTATGTTGCAAGACCCAAGCGATTCGTCTTTGAGTCTGCTGATTTCGTCCTTGGTTAAAGCCTGCGAGCTTCCGTCGTCGGTTATATTCCGATTGTCTATGCCGGAGGATTCGATGCTCAACTGTGAAATTGTGGTCGTTTGATTAACTTTCTCCAAAGTGTAGACTCTTTTTGTGCCTGGCTTTAGCTTCATCTGGAATGTCGTCTGGTATTTTTCACCTAGGGCATTGCCCAGCTCCACCAGGAAATTACCGAGCGACAGCGTCCCTTTCTCTTTGATTTTGTGTAATTTCGTGTAGCCCTGTCGTTGCACTATGATGTAATCGTTTTGTTTAATCACGTTGTCTTCCATCACAGAGCGTTTTCAAGCGACGTGACAGGAGGTTAACTTTGAGGTTAGGCAATGTTTGACATGTGCCGTGCGATCGCCATCTATTGGAGATGCGCTCATTCAAATTAAATGTGGCGGGAAATTTGAATTGAATTCCTCTTTATAACAATTTGTCGCTTTTATAATAGGACTTTAAATTTAAAGTTACTTTAAAATTAAAAAAGTACGTTTATTTTCCTATTCTTAAAGTAATTTGAAACTTTGCTAGTCTTGTGGCAATAAACTGAAGATAAAGTTAACATATGATTGAAAAACAGGCCTTAAATAAACAAAAAAGAAGTTAGTTTTAATAAACATTGTTTTTAATTTCAGACAATAACGAGTGCCATAGATTTAAGAAGACCAATTTACATGGCGGTGGCCGCACACGCCTTCGACCTTCGCCAAATCCTAATAACAATGTCGAAAATCAATTGGGAAATCAAGGAAGTAATGTCACAGCATAACACATACATTGATATTATCTTACGGGTGGGTGTAACTTAAGCCTGTAGGAACTCGAGTGTTAATGCAACTCGATTTTAGGAAATACAGATCTTTACCATCCGCCTCGAACAGGTCAACGTTAAAGTCCACGTTTCCACCGAAGTATCGAGGACTCTATGGGAAAACATCGCCCACATCGTCACTCATACGTTGGTTCAAGGGTAAATCAATTCGATTGGCCCCCGTTCCATTCACCTATCAAATTAAATTACAGGTTTTCGGAGGCTAAAAAGTGTTCGAACGGGGGACGGGCCTTAATGCAACTAGATTTCACGCAGTTTTTATCCAAATTTGAAAAAATATCTTCACTACGTCCTGTCCCCCACAGAGAATACGTTGAGAACTACGTCAAAGCCTACTACCTTCCGGAAAATGAACTCGAAAAGTGGATACGTGAGCATAACGTACGTTGGCGCCAATCTCAAGCGCAAATATTAATTTAATAACTTCTAGGAGTACTCAACAAAGCACTTGTTCAGCCTTGTCAGCTGTGCTTTCCAAAACAACAAGAAAACCAAGCAGAAACTGATCCAAGTGATCGAAGAGGTTGAAAGAAACGGTTTCAGATAGCACAGCGAGCCTCAATGCAACAATCAAGAATAACTTCTCATTTTGACATATCCTTAAAAGAAGGTCGCGAGGGAATTGTCATGATGTCGTAGCTCTCTTGTGCTCCTTCATTCGCTTGAGGAGATTAATTGTAAAATGTGTGTTCACCAGCGCATACTTGTGTGTCCGATATTCCCACAGTTAATTCCATTTTTATGTCGGTACTTATTTGTTTAGATTTATATAAATGTATATTAAGTTAAGTCTAACTTGTTTATGTCGTTGTTAAATAATTAACTTAAACCAAAAGTAAATACTGAAACTCGTATTAATGATGAATAAAATATTTATTTTAATGAGGAAGTTTTTAGTTTAATCAAGTAAAGAAGTATCATTAAAAAAATTAATGAGATTTGAAATTATCTGTGGAAAAAAGGGAAAAATCAAGAATTATTGTATAAACTGCTATTCAAAATTTCCAAAAGCAAGACAAGTAAACGAAATAATCTTTTGTATAGTCACAGATAATGTTTTAAATTTGGAGCCAAACTGAGCGTTAGTTTGGAGCTAGCGCACCAAATATGTGGTGGCGTTACTGTTATAATAGCAGAGCGGAAAAACGAAATCTGCAAATAAATTCTGTGGTAAGTACTGTGGTACAAAGTTAGGAGGATAATTAATAGCACATTATAACTGTGCGTCACATTATTGTTAGCACCAAGTGATTTTTTTAAATGTTTTATCAACTTTTCCCATGGAATTTGGACGGCATGTCTTAGCTTCAATGCAAAACTGTATCAAGGGGTGCCATGCATTATGTACTTTTTAATATATTACAAACGGCTCGTTCAAATACGAAACATATTTTTGAAATTAGGAAAAAATGATCTTTCATTTTTGCGAAGAATATACAGGGTGACTGACAATTGTCCTGCAAAAAAAAACGTAAGAGAATGAACGTCGTAGATTACGGGAAAAACGTTTAAAAATGGCATACAACGCCACGTTTTATAAATGCAGCAATATAAGTGGAATATAAAGTTTTACGATTATTTTCTTGACTACTTACTAGACATAATGCGACCTTGACACAAATCTCAATTTCGTTTTATTCCACGTTTGCCAGAGGAGAACGAAGACCTGAGTTATTTCTTTTACGAGATATTCCGTGTGAAATAAGTTCGCAAATAATTGTTTGTTAACTCTTGTGTGGTATTTACTGGAGCGGAACATACCAGCTGCTTCATCCACCCCCACAAAAAGAAATGGAAAGATTTCAATCTGATCCATTTATTGGTACTATTATTGATATTACTCCATACGTGAATGAATTAAAATCGCTTATGTTATTTATTCAAAAAAATCCGTTAACAAGAAGGCTCCAAACTTGCTTTTATTTTCTGACGGCACGTCGTAGCTTAGTACGTATGCTGAAACCTTGAATTACTGCGTGCTATCAACAGCCTCAACTGTCAAAGATTTTATTTACATCTTCGAGGTATTTGTAATAAATGTTTTATTTGATTAATTGTGTTTTATTATCCATTTTGTAGAAAATCGTAATTAAATGGATATAAAAAGTTAGGGTTATGTTTATAATAATTGTGTAGTTACGACGTGACTTTGCAAAATTTGCATTTGACATAAACCTACTTGATAACGGTTTTTATTGAACGCACAAATTATTCAAAGTAATAGAGTTTGCTACGCCCTCTATTGTACAGTAGCAGTAATCTCAAAAATGATTCTATGATGAGAGAATGTGGAGTTTTAAACAAAAAAGAATTTAAAATCAATTAAATGAAACTAACAGAGTAACGGTAAAGTAAACAGATATCGAAACGACATCTATTAGCGTTTAATGCAACCAAATGAACTTTGAGGCACCATCTAGTAACGGTAAATATAACTAATTTTCGTGAAGATGGTGCCTTATGAGAAAAGTTAAGTTTAAGTCGTGACATCCTGCGATCGCTTTTTGATCTAAGAATGCAATAAAATTTTTAAGAAAAAAGTTAAGATGAGTGCCATCTATTGTATGACGGTAATAGTCTTCTCAAAAACGATTCTAATGAAAGCACGTGATGCACAGGTTTTAAATAAAAAAGAAGTTTTTAAGACTACGTTAAATAATTTAATGATCAAACTGTATGCAGCGTCATCTATTGGACGGTACAAAACATTTTTGTAACTTTCGTCGGTAATTAGGAATATTTGGAGCGCCATCTATTGTTCGATAGCAACAATCTCGAAAATGATTTCAATGAAATCAAAAAATACCCACGTTTTTAAATGAGAAGAAATTTTTTTTTAATTTACAGAGAGAGCAAGTAGATATCGAGATGCCATCTATTATCGGGTAACAAAAGTTTCCCCGTGCAATTCTACTTGGTATAATGAAACCATAAACAACACCATCTATTGAATGATCTCAGAACGTTTTCGCAACATTTTTGCGCTATTTAAAAAAAAAACAGTCAATTGCGTTATACATTCATTACGAAATGCATGAGGCGTCGTCGTCGCAGACAGCGTGCGTGTTTTGATGTACGCCTATTTATTTATTTATTTTTTTTAAGCCTAGAAAAACATGGGAAGTCCGCTGCAACCGCAGCTGAGTAATAAACAAACAAACGCGAAACGCTGCTTAAAACGTCAACGCTATCGTATTATCTTAATAAATGTGGCCCGCTCTAATTAGTTTAGCAGACACCGCACACTTGATGCGGTACAGAGCATTCGAGATTCGATCTTGATTTCCACAGCGAAACAGCCAGTGGCGGACCCAATTAATTTTCCATAAAAAAAGCAATCGATGTAGATTTGGGACATGCTATACATTACAATGTTCAAAAAGGGCAAAGTTCAATTATTGTTTGTTGATTGGTTTAATCGTTTCTCTTGGATCACACTGTATATGAGAAAGCGTCAAAAAATGTCTTTGATCGTCCAGAAAGGGACCTACTTATTGGTTCAATTGTCTGAAATCACGTCGTCCATTAATTGGCTTAATCGATTCTCTTCGTCCCGCTAATTAGGCGGGCCGTTAAAAATCAATAAATAATCTGCTCGGAACGACTTCAAGATGCGGGTTCTTGACTTTGGGACCCGCACAGAGCCACCGCCTTCGTATTTGTCAAATTTGATTTACGATGTAACCCCGAGCTGACACATGTCGTCGGGGGCTAACGAGCTATTTTATGAATTTGTTGTTGTCTCACGAGCACTAAAACGAAAACGTAAACGCTACATATAACAGTCGTTTCTTTGTGCGCACGTCTCCGTATAAATAAACAATTCGAATTGCGCAATAAATTAATTTTGGCAACTTTTTTCTTTTGCCTTTTTAACTTAAGCAAGATAATTTGGTCTACGGTTTTTGGGGGATAATTTCACGTGCGGGCTTCGCCTCCTCCTCAGTCCCTGTGTTCGGTGCAGGAAACCAAAGCAAGGATCCACCATACGCACACTCACATCTGGAGAAAACATTAAAATTAACAAATTGCTTGGTAGCCCGAACTGACGAGCAGCCACTTGTTAGTAAGCACTCGGAGGCGATTGGAGGCGGTTGTTTGTAAATACCAAGGCGATGGTAATGTGCACGTGAAGTGGAATGCAAAACGCAAGATCGAATAACGAATGATATTTGGGAGAACGTGCGATGAGGTGAGCAATTTAAATAATATCAAAAATGTATTGCCTTTACGTTTCTCACTGAAACCGAAATTCACTAAATTTGTACAGGGTGTTTACGATACAAAGTGATTATAACTACTCGCATCAAATCACCGTTCATTTGTTAGAACTACAAAAAAAAAACAGTGAGATCACGTTCGATTAAAAGAAAAAACAAGAAAAGAAAGCGTTTATTAATTTTTTTCATTGTATGAGTCATATGTGAATTAATGTTTTTTTATTGACTGGTTATTAATTTTTTTTTCGATACATCTTTGTATACAGGCTGTTTATTTAAGTAACACTCTTTGATTATCACACATCATTATTCTTGAGTGTACTAAAAATTCAATAAAAGAAAAAACAGATGTGTCACTGCTTATTAAATCCAACAAATACGTTTTTTTTGGAAAAATAAACAGTTAAAAAACAAAGGAAAAAACAGTCGATGACGTTTCGTTCTTTTGTGCGTTTTCAAGGATTCTCGAGAATTTCTTAAATCGATTCTCCACAATAATCTTTCAGGAGAATTTAATTTCATTTATTTTTCAGGCGCCTTTAAAAAACAAAAGTCTTTTGTTTTTGTTCGCTAATGATGAGCTATTTTGTTTTCATTTCCATTTTTAATCACACAGGGAGCAGTCAAAAATCAGAGTTTTTTGTTTACCATACCGGATATTTTTAATTTGAATTTTCATCGCTAAATTGTTCTTTCTTGTTCCTTTATTGCTTTCCATTTTTGCTTACAAAAATTGGAGTTTGATTTCATTAATTTTTTCTCATTTTTTTCTTGTTTTTGTTCCTTTATTTCAATTTTTGTTTCAAGAAATTGGCGTTCGACGCCGCAATCATTAAAAAATTATCTTCGTAGTTAATTCTTCGACGAGCAAAAAAGCTCGTTTTTATCCTTTCTCGAAAGGCATTTTTTTTTAATTTCCATTTTTGTTTTGACTTCTTTTTTTTACTCGCAGGGGGGCCAACAATCAAAGTAATTGATTGTCTTTTTTTAACTTTTCTTGTTTTTGAAATTTTTTCTTGCCTTTTTCTTCTTAAAAAAGTTTCTATTTCTGTTTTGTTGGAGAGCTATCGTCTTTTGTTTTTGTTTCCCAACGAAGGATCATTTTCTTTTAATTTCCATTGCGAGCCGTCAAAAACCGGATAGATCGTTCATGTTTTTTGCTTACTAAGAACGAATATTTTAAATTTTCGCTTCCGTCATTAATTTTTTTCTTATTTTTGTTAATTTACGTCCTTCAATTTTTGTTTAAAAAAATTGGCGTTTGATTTGTCAGGGGGTTCAATCATCAGAGTAATTTATTGTTTTTTTCTCGTCAGTTTTTTAAATTTTTTCTTCCTTCTTTTTAATTGCCTTTTTCTTTATAAAAACGTTTCTATTTCTGTTTTGTTCGAAAGCGATCATCTTTTGTTTTTGGTTCGCCAACGTAGTGCCATTTTGTTTTAATTTCCATTTTTAATGACGGAGGGAGCTGTCAAAAACCAGATATTTTGTGTGTTTTTATTTTTGTTTAATTTTTGTGCAATTTTCCCCTTTATGTCCTTCAATATTTGTTTCAAAAATTTGGCCATTGATTTCACAAAGGATCATTAAATTCTTTGCGAAATCGAAAATATGTCAATTTTTCGACCTTTTCTTTTGTTGATTGTTTTTATCCGTCCTCGAAACGCATTTTTTTAAATTCTCATTTTCGTTGCGTCTTCTTTATTTTTAAATCGCAGAAGGCTCAAAAATCAGAGTATGAACACAATTGATTGTCTTTGTTTTAGTTTTTTTTAAATATTTCTTGGATTTTTTAAATTTCTCTTGTTTCTTTTTAATTACCTTTTTCTTTATAAAAGAGTTTCTATCTCTGTTTTATTCGAAAGCGATCGTCTTTTGTTTCTGGTTCGCCAACGAAGAGGTGTTTTATTTTAGTTTCCATTTTTAATGACGGAGGGAGCCGTCATTTGTGTGCCTTTTTTGTTTACCAAAAACGAATACTTTTAATTTTCACTTTCATTAATAAATTTCTTGCAATTTTTTTCTTGTTTTTGTTCCCTTACTTCCTTCAATTTTTGTTTCCAAAATTTATCATTTGATTTCGCCAAAAAATCATTCAAAAAGACACCCTTTTCGTAATCGATTTTTCGACACTTTCTACTCTTGTTTATTTTTGTTCGTCCTTGAAAGGTATTTTTTAAAAAATTTCTTTTCCATCGCGACTTCTTTATTTTTAAGTCGCGGGAAACCCAAAAACCACAGTAATCGATCGCCTTTTATTTTTTTTTTTTAACATTTTTAAACCCTTATAAGTTGTTTCACTTTTTTCTTTTTTGTTAAAAGAAAACCTTTTTAATTACTCTTTTCGTTGTCAAAAAACGTTTCTGTTTTGTTTGGAAGCGATCGTCTTTTGTTTCCGTAGTTGTTTAAAAAAAAGTCTTCATCTTCGCCGATTTTTCGCCATTTTATTTTGTTTTCATTCGTCTGTGAAATTTCCATTTTTGTTGCGATTTGTTCTTTGTTTTTTAAAGTCGCAGGGGGGATCAAAAAAAAATGTTTTTTAAAAAATGCTTTAGTCTTCATTTTCATCAATAAAAAAAATTCTTAAGAAAATATTTTTTAATATTTAGGTTAAAAACGTCTGTTTTGTTTGGAGGTTTTCCAGAATCATTTTAAAATATTTTCCACGTTCATCTATTTTTCATTACTTTCGTTTGTTTTCATTTGTCCACGAAAGGGAATTTTTAATGATTTTTCTTTGATTCGCAGGGAGCTCAGAAACTAGAGTAATTGATCGTCCTTTGTTTTTTCTTAATTTTTTTTTCGTCAATTGTTTATATTTCTTTGTTTTTTTTTTTTCGTTTCTTTTCTATTGCCTTTTTATTTTTCCGTTAAAAGCGTTTCTTAACTTTTTCTTTTTCGTTTAAAAAAAGTCTTGTTAATTACTCTTTTCCTTGTCAAAAACGTTTCTGCTATGTTCGAAAGCGATCTTCTTTTGTTTTTGTTCGATAAGGGCCTACTTCTTTTTCACTTTTAATTTTTGAAAACTGCCACCAGAGAGCGCTCAAGATGTAAGGTGATGATTTTCATTTCATTTATTTTGTTCAAAAAAGAAAGCATATATTTTTATTTCCTCCCTCAATTCCTTGCCGCCGTTTTTTTTTCTTTAATTATTTTATAACAAATTCTTTTATCGGACACTTAAAATTCGTACAAACGCTGAACGTTTCACTATCGTCTGAAGCTTCATCAGTAGTGATGACGTTGTCAAAAAAAAATAAATAAAAGGAAGATAGGTCCTTTGTTTTTGTGTGCAGAAAAAAAGGCATTTTTTCCCCTTTTTACTTCCGCTATAACCAAACATGTTCAAACGTTTTCTTTCAATTCTAAAAAAAGTAAAAGGCATTTGATCGTCTCCTGATTACTATTTTTTTTCTATCACTCTGAATTTCATGTCATTTGTTCGTGTGTTACTAATTTAAGTTCCGACCTACTGATTTTTAAACATTTTTAACTCTCGTCATGAAATTTGGATGGTATGTCTTAGCTTAACTGAAAAATAAGCACTTGAGTAAGACGTCAAAATTTCAAGGCATGAGTTGATAAATTTTTTTAAAAATCGGTCGATATTTCTCTTGTTTTTTCGGATGAACTTTCAATTGTTTAAAAAAAAATTACTTTTCTTCACCCATCGACCATCAAAATTTAAAACATCCACGTACGTAACAAACGAGCGAAGCGGAGCACAAATTATTTTTAATTATAATCGATTTAAGCCAGTTAATTTTCTCAAGGCCAATTAGCGGCTAGTTCCATTGTTTGCGTTGGTGAAACGTGAAGCGTTTTGTTATAAATAAGAAGAAGCATCCATAATATTTATAATTAGAGCAGATAGCGTTATCGTCCGCGGCGAATAAATATTACAAATCCAACGCGGATTGTTGCTGTTAAACAATTGTTTATGACGTGCGGTGCATCGCTCGCGATGAGAACCGTTTAATAAACAATTAATTACTTCTAATCTACAATAAATTGCAGATTAGAGTGTTTGTAATTAATCGAATTGATCGAGAGATGGAGTATTTGCAATACAACGGAAACGGAAACGAGCAGGCGTTCAGTACCGGCAACAAAAGAAAACGGAACTACAGCTACATTGAGGCAGTCGATGGATGCAATCCCGTTAGACAGAGAAGTCAGGCCAACGCCAGAGAACGAGACAGAACACACAGGTACGTTCCGAGCAAAACCGACAGAGAAGAAAAACGCTTCCTTGAAAAGGGCCGTCTTCCCTCTCCTTTTAATTGCGCGTAGGAGTGCATTACGACTTTTTTGTTTCAGATGTAAGACGTCCCTTTCAAGGTAAGAAGGACGCAAAGTTCTGCGTCGCGTCAAAAACCGTAGGTGGCGCAAATTCTGGACGATTGTTTTCTGTTTCAGCGTAAACTCTGCTTTTAGCACCTTGCGCACGTTGATACCAACGGAACCAAAGGACAGGAAACTGAGTAAAATAGAAACGTTGCGATTGGCATCCAGTTACATTTCGCATTTAGGAACACAATTAATGGCCGGTAAGTTAGTAATCTTTTTATTTGCGCAATGGATACGTTCAGAAAAGAGAAACGCCAACGAGCGCTTTTTGTTATGAAAACCTTAGGGGTGGGTGTGTGAGAGACATTAACTTATTGTTTTATTTACCATACAATGATTTAACAAAATTATTAATAATGCATGTAGCCATAGAGTTAATGGTCGGTAAGTAAGTAACCTTTTCGTTTGGATAGTGAATACGTTCAGAAAATAGAGAAGAAGGAATGGAAGATTTCAAGCGTTTTCAGCAGGATTGAGTCATCAAAAGCGCATTTTAATAATTTCCCAAACATTCTTTAAATGTCAAACACGTCTGATCCTACTAACTTATAAAGTACAATCTTTGTTTGTAACACAATTCTAGACCCTCATTTGACAAGTTTCATTTTAATTTTAGGGCCAATTGACCAACCTTGCCTACGACTCACCAAACAATTCGAAAATGAAGCTGGCGGTGACGCACCCTCGTCAAATTCGGGCGCCTCCAACAGGTACCAAGTGTGCACCTTCTGCATTGCACATAAGAAGACCCCGGTAAGCACCGATCGAATTCGCGTCCGCTTTCTGCTAAGACGGTTCTGTTCTAGAAAAATCAGAATATCGAGGAGTACATTTGTCCCAATTCCCTGGAGGGCGCCGGGTATTTCGATCAAACCTTGCTGGAGAACGCCGCCATAAGTTTGAATTCGGGCCCTGACATTTACTTTTGAGAATACGTGCCAGTTTTGATTTTTTTTTTAAATTTTTGATTTTTTTGTTCTGTACTTAAGCTGATACCAAATAAATATTTATATTTTTATTAAAAAAAAAAAACAAAAGCAGTCGGTTGGTTTTCGTTAGATCGACATAAGTAAAGTCAAAAGAAAACCTTTTGATTATTTGTCATCTGCAAAAGAAAAAAAAACAAAAGACGATCCTCAAAAAGAATAATTTCGACTATTATTTTTCATGCATGTCACAACATCGGAAAATACTTATTAAGGAAAATACTTATTAGCCGCTTTTATTGTTTGTAATTTTCAAAAACAAAAGACGATCAATTTTTAAGAAGAAATAATTATTAGAGTCTCTGTATATTTATCATTATCAAGGAAAAACAAAACAAAAACACTTGTTAAGAAAAATACCTATTACGGCCCTTTCTTGTCATCAAGGAAAAAAAAACACTCGTTAAGGAACATACTTATTATGGCCCTTTAAGGAAAAAAAAACAAAATGCGATCATTCGTTAAGAAAAGTAATCATTAGAGTCTCTTCGAATATTTGTCTTCCTCAAGGGTGAAAAAACAAAAGCAGTCGTAAAGAAAAATACTTATTACGGTCCTTTACTTGTCATCTTAAAGGAAATCAAAACAAAAATAGAAAATACTTATTCGGGCCCTTTGAATATTTGTAATCTTCAAGAGGAAATAAACAAGTGACGATCATTAAGAAGATAATTATAAAAAAAAGGAAATAAAAGAAAGGTATCTACTTATCAAGGTCTTTTGATTATGTATCATTTTTAAAGGGAAAAAAAAACAAAAGACGATTGTTAAGAAGTAGAATTATTACTGTTTCTTCCATTTATTATTTGTAAAAAAAAAACAAAAAACAAAAGCCGACTCTCAAGAAAGTAATTATTATAATTCCTTCGATTATTCGTCATCTTCAAGGAAAAAAAAAACAAGAGGCACTCGTTAAGAAAAATATCTATTATGGGTTTCTCTGTCTCTTTCAAGAAGAAAAAAGACGATCATGTCATTTTCAACGCAAAATAAAAAAACAAAAGTCGAATGTTAAGAGAAATAATAATTATAGATAGTCTCTTCGATTATTTATTTCCCATCTTCATGGAAAAGAAACGAAAGACACTCGTTACGAAAATTCTTCATTCGACAGTTTCTTCGACTATTTGTCATTCTCAAGCGAAGAAAACAAAAACCAAAGGCACTCGTTAAGAAAACTATTCATTATGTTTGTCCCTTTCAAGAAAAGAAAAAGATAATAAACAAAAGACGACCGTTATGAAAAATACATAATTATTATTGTCTTCGATTATTCATCCTCAAGAGAAAAAAAAAAACCAAGACACTCGTAAGAAAACTATTCATCATGTTTGTCCCTTTCAAGAAAAAAAAAAGACGATCATTTCATCTTCTAGGGAAAATAAAAAAAAAAAAACAAAAGATGAACGTTAAGAAAAATAATTATTATAGTTTCTTCGATTATTTATTTGCCATCTTCAAAGAAAAGAAACAAAAGACACTCAGTACGAAAATCCTTCATTATCTTTGTCCCTTTTAAGAAAAAAAGACGATCGTGTGGTGTTCAAGGCAAAATAAAAACAAAAAACAAAAGGTGATCCTTAAGAGAAATAATTATTACAGTCTCTTCGATTATTTCGATTATTTGTCATCCTCATGGAAAGAAAACAAAAACAAAAGGCACTCGTTAAGAAAACTATTCATTATGTTTGTCTTTTTCAAGAAAAATAGACAAAAAACAACAGGCGATCGTTATGAAAAATACATAATTATACAACAATTATTACAAAAAAAAACAAAAGGCACTCTTAAGAAAACAATTCATCATGTTTGTCCCTTTCAAGAAAAAAAAACAAAAGACGAACGTTAAGAAAAATAATTATTGGGCTCTTCGGCTATCTGCCATTTTCAAGGAAAAAAAAAAGAAAAGGCACATGTTAAGAAAAATATTTATCATGGTTTTTCTTCGTCACTTTCAAGGAGAAAAATAAAAAAAAAACAAAAGACGATCGTCAAGAAAAATAATTATTGTGGCACTTTAATTATGAAAGAAAAATACGGTTAAGAAAAATATAAGACCCGTTCTTCTTAAAAAAGGCGATCGTCAAATAATAACGGACGAATACCAGATTCTTAATTTTTTTAAAAACAAAACATGCCCAGCTAATTTCACTTTACTATATTTTCGTTACAATGCTGATCAATAAATTGAAACATAATCTTCGCACATTTACATTTTGTTAAAAAAATATAACTATAAAGGCGGACTATGAGCAGATAGCGGAATTTTTAGGGTATGACGAAAGCACGCGTAGTCGGCCTGCTGATTCGACGAAGTGTTACCGAGGGTTCATTATGTGCCCGTGCATGGTCCGTTGTAGGGAGTGTTTGCGCTACAGCGGACCATGCATGTACACATAATGAACGCTTCATCGATTCAGCTGCCCGACTATCGTGCATAAAAATCCCGCTACCTGATTAATAAGTGATAGGCTTATATATTCGAGTCGATTCTGTACTTCACAACTATCAACATCTAACATATGGAACACACTGTACTCTACGGCGCCAAATTTAAACTGCTCTGAAACATTAACGCTCACGCTGTATGAATAATCCAATAATAAAAATGTATATCACTTAAATCACTGCCAGCTGCGCGCTGATGACAGCAAAGTGCAATTGCTTTCATTTGTTTACATTAACCCCTACCCTCAGCGTTAAATTGCTCAACAGAAAACGTATTTTTGCTTGCGCTTTTTGCCTTATTTGGAAATATACACGAGATATATTTCGCCAAAAAACAAACCCGCAACTTCCGGAACCCCGGACCCTCCCCCCCGCACTAAATGTTACATCAGCAATATCAAAAAGAGTTTCCGATTCGTCCTCGCCGGCTAAAGAAAAAAAACAATTGTTTATGTGACCTAGATGCGTACGTAATTAACACCAGAAGAAGGTGACTCATAAGCCACAAGAAGGAATTTATGACATCACTTGAAAATAATACCAAAATGAATCACGCCTGGGCTGATAAGAATGAAGAACCGGCTCCGTATCACGAATTCCAGAAATATTTCGACAAAATTCGGTCGTCAGTCGTTCGAGGAACGTACCGAGAAGAACTGATGCACTTTTTTTTCGATTTTGGGCGAGGCTGTTGATCAAGTGAATAACAAGGGAAAAACGCCGTCGGGTTTCTACGCATGACTCAATTGGACGACTGGGCGAACGTCGAAGCGGTCACAGTCTAGTGGGTTCGCTTTGGTTGTCCCGTGGTGTGTGTGTTCTACAACAAAAACAAAAGATTTCGACCATCGACGAATCCAACGGAGAAGATAATCGAACCGGCACGCGTTGGGTAAGCACCTTTCGGTTTTTGCACAACATATGTTTCGGTTTCTAACCTAAATCGTCGACTCCCGGGAGGCGGTGGTGGCGACGACGGAGTTTAATTGTTTTTTTTTGAGAGTGTTTCGTTTGTTTTCGAGGCCACCTTGAATTTGGCCGCGTCGCAGTATTTTGCAAAGATGCACGTAAATTGAATCGTTATCGGCATAAAAACGCAACGCGATATTTCCATGATGTCAGCCTTAATCAATTTATTGCTCCCGTTTTATTGAATTTTAATTGATTTCAAATGACATTGACGGATCGAAAAACGTGATAAGACGAACGAGATAAGAAGGCCCTGCACGTTCACGTCAGTCGTTGTTCGATCGTGGAAGTTTGCCGATTGGCTAGGTTGGTCGACGATCATCATGCAGACCGACGAATTGAATAGGTGGATTATTGGTGTTCGCTTGTTTTTAAAAAAGCGCACAATTAATTTTTGCCTTCGTTTTTAGTATAATGGACGATTTGGACAAGCAGCTCGCCGAATTGCAGCTAATCAACAATGCTGAATTGCCGCCGAATCCGAGCGTTTCCAAGCAGGGAACTTTGGGGAAGAAGGTAGCCCCAATTGTGCCTCCTAAACCCAAAAAAAGTCAACCGCAAGTAAGTCTCTAAAACCTTAAGAAATAAAAAAAAACAAACTAAAACAAACAACAGAATCAGAATGAGTCAATAACAAATAAAGAAAAATTGATCACAGTGCCTCCATTTTATTGTTTAACTTTAGTTTAAACATTTATTTTTTGTTTTTTGATAATGATTAAAAAAACAAATGATAACGATTGCTTTAATTCTTATAATCTGTATTCAATTCGTATAAAACATTGATTAAGTAAATCCTGAGACTGTTATTGCAATCATGTTGATTATGACAAAGAATGTGCATTTCATATGGTCAAGTTCAAGTAAAATGAAAAGAATGATTACATCAGAACACTCTTTTCACAATCATGCTTTTGTTTTATTTTCTTTTTGTTAGCGTGGGTAATGAAGACATCGTAATCGAAATGTGCCTCTACTTAATTAAAGAAAATATGTAGAAAGGTGTCCTGATATAACCAGAGCGTTCATATTTAGCATTGCAATTATTATTAAAAAAAGATGTCGGTAAATAATTTGGTCAATAAATAGGATCACTAAAAACTGCAAATCAAAAAACAAAAAAGGGAATGATACACCAAAAGAAACAACAACATTTTCAGAAAGCGATGACGATAAGAGTCGAGCCATTTAAGTATGATTTAAAAATGAGTCGTCTTGAAGCAAATAACTGCAAAACTTAATCAACAGGTGGCGTTTGCGAATTGCGTTTAACCGAATTCTCTTTAATGTTCTTTAAGGTACCTCATTCATACTCGGTGAAACAAACCATCGAGCCATCTTACTCATCAAGTCTTCACAGTGGCAGCACCGGCGGCGCTGGTAGTAACTACTACTCGAACATCTTGCCATCTACGCATTCTAAATCGCTTTCAAACACATCGACACTGCCTCTAGGTACAAGTTCTTCGAGCACAAATTTGTATGGGAACACCCCCCACTACGCCAACATCCTCTCGGATGCCTCCACCGGGCAATACTCTAACCTGCTCAATACGAGGCAGCCCTCTACGTCCAGTCTACCCAGGACCAATCTTCAAGGCTCAAATTTATCGCTAAGCTCGAACCTATCCATGAGCTCAAATTTGGTTCCTAAGGGCTACAACAAGCCCGACCAGCACGTGACCTACAGCAATATACAAGTGGGCGGAAGTCGCGGACACGACGGCCTAATTTACAGCAACTTGAGACATCCACCACCGGAAAACACAGTCTACAGCAATCTACCCCACACAAACAACCTGTATTCAAATGGAGGTAGGGAGCAAGCAACAAGTCTTGAAGTGACAAAAACAAGAATTAATTTCGATGGTTATTTTTAGCTGATGATTTACCACCACCTCCCCCACCGATTGAGTTATCAGCACCATTGGGTGACTACGCGCCCTGCACAATCAACACGAATTTCCCTCCACCCCCCGATGAACTTCCACCACCCCCTTCGCCCGTAAGTTCTAGCTACAGCGAGCTTAGGAGAGCCACACAACCGAGTCAAGACTTCAACACCTACGGGATGGGCTCACAGGTATGACAACGCTCTATTCGAACCAATTTGCTTGCTGTATATACCGCTTGATTTTCATGCAATCAGGAAACAAACGTAGATTGCTTAATACTTATCTTCACGATTTAGCTGTACAGGATGTTTGCACCTAGCAAACATCCTGTATATGAAATAGGATCATTGCTTCTATATCTGACATGAATGTATTTCTTGTACTAATGCTTTTGTATGCTTTTTGTAATCAGTTTAGTGATTATGGTGAATCTTACTATGGAGTCTCCTCGCAGGTAAAGACCCCTTAAAACTAACCCTCGTAGTGCATACACACATAGCATAGTAACAGGTGGTGGGACTCAATATTTTGAAACATACTACACACCACTGAAAACAAACTCGCCGTGTATTCTGATCGATCAACTTTTCAGTCGTCGACTTACGAATCTATATACGAACCGATTAACCCGAGGCCCCCAAGTCAGATGTCATCAAGATCAAATTACTCACTCTACGCCCCCTATGTAAGTGGAGGCAGCCACATGTCGGGTCCGAGTCAATCCGCAAGTCGAATTGGGGGAGTCAAAGAGCAAGAAGTCGACGCCCTCACTGACCTATTGGTTCAAGGCATGGAAAACGAACCTGAGGGGGATTGCTACGGCATATGTGTGAAATGCAGAGAAAAGGTGAGCCACCTCCTCGAAGAACTCTTGCAGTATGTAATACAATGACTTGTATATTATAAGGTTGTTGGTGAAAACAGCGGATGCACTGCGATGGATCAAATCTACCACACGAAATGCTTCACTTGCCATCACTGCGCTATAAACCTCCAGGGCAAACCGTTCTATTCACTCGAGGGCAAACCTTACTGTGAAGAAGACTACTTGGTAATAAATCGCAGCCAAATCAGTGATGAAACGAATAATAATTTGGCTACCTTTTAGAATACTCTGGAAAAATGCTGTGTATGCATGAAGCCGATCCTTGATCGAATTTTGAGGGCCACCGGGAAGCCGTACCACCCCGGATGTTTCTGCTGCGTCATCTGCGGGAAGAGCCTGGATGGGATTCCGTTCACCGTCGATGCAACAAATCAGATACATTGCATCGAAGACTTCCACAAGTACGTGTTTCAACCAAACATTACGAAAGGAATGAATTAATTTTTTTTGTCCCTTAAGGAAATTTGCCCCGAGGTGCTGTGTTTGTAAACAACCGATAATGCCGGAGCCAGGCCAGGAAGAAACTGTAAGAGTCGTCGCCCTGGACCGTAGTTTCCACATACAATGCTACAAATGCGAGGTGAGATAAAAAGTGAGAATCTTTGGGCTAAAAAAATAATACTTTTGCTTTAGGATTGCGGATTAGTATTGTCTTCGGAGGCCGAAGGTAGAGGGTGCTACCCGTTGGATGACCACGTGCTATGCAAGAGTTGCAATGCCAAGCGTGTCCAAGCATTGACAAGTCACATGACAACCGAGCTCTGAACGCTCTTCCCTCAAATGAACTTTTATCGTTGGTTAATTGCAAAGTTTATTGCCGCGGTTCGCATTTATTCTAGGTATGCACTGATATGATAATTTAAAAGAAATCGAATGTTGACTAGGTTCCTAAGGCATTTGAATAATTTTTCTTGTTAATCCCCGATTTTATATGATTAGTATGTATCAAACATTCCTTAGGTTATTACATTTTGTGGTTTGCACGCAGTAGGAGGTTCGCTTGACTAGGTTTTTTGTTGATTTCGTATAGTGTATTCTAGTGTGCCAATTTTATGTGATTTACGTGTTTAATTAATTATGTATTTTTTATTATTACGAAGTCATTTATACTATTACACAGACGATTAATAAATGTTACGAAGAGTTGCTTTCATAGCGAGCGATTAATTATATTAGTGAGGTTAAAAAACACCTACCTTGTTGCCTTGTGCCACGACTAGATTCATCTGCAACTCTTCCAGAACTCCAAGATCACTACACACTGCACTCACATCAGTTTCAAAACAGTTCTGTCTCGTTATAGTTAATTATTTATTTTAAAAATCCAATTTTCAATTCAAACATAGCTGTCAAAGGTGGCGGCGACAATCACTAGCGACATCTGAAGAGAAAACGAAGTTCTGAAGCACTTGGATTTCGTAATTTTTAAGCTTAAGAAACGATAAAAACCATTCCAAAGAGTGTTTTTAAAGCGTTAAGAACGTAAGTGAAGTACTTGACCGGCTTGAACGTGTGCAGCGTTGGAATTTCGTCCGCACTTGGATTTGCGAGCTAACACCGTCAAAACCGCACAGGCACGTACGGAAGCGCCGAACACAACGGGTACACACAAATATAAAACTTCTGGCTTAATTTTAGCGTGCAACAAACATGTTTAAAATTTAATTTATTCGAAGCCAAATAAAAATGAATCACGACCGCCGCCATTTGAAAATAACTGCACGACAATACGGATGATGGCGCTACTTGCAACGCCCCCGCGGCGTCGTAATTTAATTTTTATTTTATTATAAAAGCGAACAATTTGGAAAAGACTTTTACGTACTAAAATAGCGCATAAAATTAAAAATGCTACAAACTACGATCAAACATCATCGGTAGAAATAAAACTGCAAGAGGGAACTTACGTGACTTCGAAACAAGTTTCGCGTTTGAAATTGACTCTTCGGTGCCCGTAATCACTTGTACGCGTAAGAAAGAGTTCAAAAACGTGTCACAAATAGGCGATTTTATATTTTTACCGAGGCAAAGCGTCCGAACGCCGACTATGAACAGCGTCATCTATATCGCGTATAAATTCAATCTCATAACCTACATGGCTTCGAAATTTAAGTACGAAAACTAGCAATTTGCCGCGTAGCACGCAACTTAAAGAAATCATAAGTGAATATAACGCAAACACTGCATTAAAATCATTTGGTGAAAATTGATTACAAATTTAAACTTACTTGACCTTGGCTTGGCTCTTGTAAGTTTGCAATTCGACTTCGCTGTCGTAATCGGACGAACGCGCACTAAACATCGACTTTTGATTTGATTTTACAATTCGTTCGATTAATTTTTATTAACACTTTGTGTTTATTAAGTTCGTACGAAATGCCGCCATTTGATCATAATTGCGCGAGATACAGTGGTGGGCCACTGGTGGCGCTTACGACATCAGGATTGCCAATAGGTTTTCACAAAACGCAGTGTTGCCAACTTAATTCTTTTATAGTTACATTTAGTACTTTTCTGTAAAATTTAGAGCCGGTTTATTCACTTTCCATTAATTTTATTTTCCGATTTCAGTTCAGAGTTATTTGTTTATAGATTGTGTTGATTATTTATCAATAAAAAATCACGACATTTTTGTCGTGTTAACTCACAATTTTAAACAGTCACCAGATTCAGTGTCAAAATCACTAAATTGGCAACACCGCGCGTCACCGTGTACAAACGAGTGCCATTTTGCGAATTTTACATAAAAATACTTTCGTGCCAAGTTTTATGTTCCTTGAGTCCACAAGTACTGGGTGATTTTTTAAATTTTGTACCAACTCTAGCCGTGAAATTTGGACGGCATGTCTTAACTGCACTCCTTGAGATGTTTTACAGTAAAGCTAAGACGTGCTGTGCCGTTCAAATTTCGTGGCAAGAGTTGATAAAAAAATTAAAAAAATCAGTTTGTATAAGTTTCATATAAATTTACTAATCGAAGCGACTTACAAATATACATTTTTGCAATATTTAGGCATCAAAAACACTCGAGAAAAGTCGATTTTAAGCGCCAAAAATATAATTAAAAGTTCTCGAACTTACTTGATCTTGAAAAGTCGTCCGCAATCCCAATTGAAGTCCACTGCCGCTAACGCACAACCACTCTCGGAAAACGCAAACAACGCCGCACATCGTGCATAAAATTTTAATAAAATATTCCGTTTTCTGTAAGAAAAGACATTTTAAGCTTTCGTTGTTTAGCAACACGCAATGTCAAACGGCCGCCATTTGAAAATAGTTGCACTGCGATACGATGATGGCGACTACAAACAGCGCCATCTATACCGCGCATAAACTCAATCGCATAACCTTATTTTGAAATTTTAAATGCGAATTTCTTAAACCAAACACTTTAATCGAACTTTCAACGCCGATTTTCCACATAAAAATGCATTTCAAACAAGTTTTAGGTTCGGTACCAAAGTTTTAGGTTACTTCGGTATCAAGTGAAGTTAATGACTAAGATGATTAATACACAAATACTTAAGGGACTAAATTTTTGCAATATTTTGGGCATCAAACACTCGATTAACGTCGCTTTTAAGCGCTAGGAACTTAAGTAAAAATATCCGAACTTACATGTTCTTGAAAAGTCGTCCGCAACCGCAACTGAAGTTCACCGCCGTTACCGCACAAACACCGTCAGAAAGCTGAAGCATCGCCGCACTTTTTTCATGCATTTTAAACACTTCGTTTGATTTTATCCTGCAAGAAAGCGTTCGTTATTTATCAACATGCAGGGTCCAGGCAGACGCTATTTGAAAATAATTGCACTGCGAAGCGATGGTGGCGCGCGCATCGCATCGCTCCCGCCATTTACAGCGCGCGAAAATTCAAATTTCAAACGGGCGCGCTTTCGATCAAAACCTAGCCGCAGGGATCGTGTGCAGGTGTCGTGCGAATATTCTCAAAAGGTCCGTGCGTGTAAAATTTACTAAAAAATCTTTATTAAGACAAATCATATGATAACTATCAGTACAGGACACTTATTAAATAATATTAAGTTACAACAAGACGTTTACAATTTACAATCATCTGCTTTACAAGTAGTATAAATTAAAACAACTGGACAAAATAAACTATGTTAAACTTAATTGCGACCGTTCAGGCGTAGTAAATGCGCGAGAATCTGATCTGGACAACTTCACAACGCCACAAGTACCACCTTAGAAATACATTAAAAAAATTTGTGCTAAAATCGCCTAAACACGTCCAGACAAATTCATCTTATAGCTAAGACGGATGAGGGGCCGGGGAGGGGGAGGGGGGGTTAATGTATTTTGGGTGAGTTACACACGCGAAAGTTAGAAACGAAGTGCAGAAGTTTCGTTTATAAAAATAATCGATTTACTTACTATTCCTTGACACAATTCCACACAGCTTTTAATAAATCAATTCCACGTACGTTAATAAAGAACGAGGATATCGACCCCCCCACACCATAAATTGCCAAATTGGATTTTCACAATTTTCAGCTACTCGAACACAAAAAACCGCACAACTGACTAGAACACCCAAACTGCTCACAATTCTGTAGTACTTAATACCAGACTTCGGACATTTCGGAGCGTTGTCATGTTACGCAATACCCATTCATTCCGTAGCCATGGCAACGCTCTGAAATATCCGAAGGCTGCTTATTACATTTGGCAGAAGTTATGGTGGGAGGCAGTTCAATTCAAACAATTCCTTTAGTTACGAGGTAAAACACCATCATCAACATCGAGTTGAGTGGGAGGAGAGGGGGAGGGACAAGGGGGAATTGCAATTCGACTATACCCTAGTTTGGCTACATCAAAAAAAGTCTTTCGATTTCATCATCACTAACAACTGACGAGGTACTTCTTACACGACGATACACAGACACACATGCACACAGCTTTTAATATGTTCCTAACAACGTACAGCCTTTACGATTGGAATGCATCAACGAAAACAATTGGGGCTCTCTCTCTCTTTGAGACGAAGAGCGACGTAGTGATTGAAAACAGTTGAATTCAAAACACATTCAGTGACGCGCAGTTAATTATAGGTAGGTATTCGAATTCGTGTCTGCACAGTATTTCTTTTCCAAAGTGTAAAATGAATAAATTAAAATATGTGATCGACTTAAGAATTTTTCGAAAGGAACAATTGAATGAACCTTCATTTGTTTCACAACGAGCTTTCGACTGTTTTTGTTTTGTTAGGCCTAAAATAAATAAATGAGAAAAATGGAAGTTTCGGTTCAGCAATAAAATTGAAGGCATTAAATAAATTTGGATTAAAATAATAATAAGAAGGAAGCAGATATTTTGAGCGTTTTCTCTTACTTCGACTGTCTTTTGTTTAGGCCTACAAAAACAAATGCCACCCGCAGTGAATAACTAAACTAAATAAGACGTCTCAAAATTTCCCCGGCAATAAATTTTGACCAAATCGAATGTTCCAAAAAAAAAAGAAAAATCGTAAATTTTGGGTGGAAATAATTTTGAGCCTTCACTTTCTCATTCGGACAATTGACTGTCTCTTCTTTAGTCCTACAACAACAAACCAAATGTCACTTATAAAAATAACGAACATAATTTCGAATACGTTTAATACAGTCAAGTTCCACTCGATTTATTAATTCTTTCATTTCGAACTTAACTTACAGGGCGTTCAAAAAGCTTAGCGCTAATTTCAAACGATTAGAGAAAAGGGAAAGTTAGACGAAAACAATTGCAATAAGCTACAGGCCGTCCGAAAATAAGTGCACTACTTTTTCAAAGAAGGAGTGAGAGAGAAGAGTCAGATAAGTTAAAAGAAAGAGAAACCCAACCCAAACCAAACGTTACCAAATAAATAACAATGTAATTTCGTGTACTTTTCAATAAAACCAAGTTCTGCTTGATTTATTAATTCTTGATTTCAAACTGGGTTTACAGGGTGTTCAAAAATTAAAGCAAATCTCAATTTGATATGAACAATTTTATAATTGTGGCACTCTGTCGAGTCTAGGATTTTTGAACACTCTATACTTTGCTCCAACGAGAAGCAAAAAAAAAAGAACTGAACTAAAATAGAACCGAAAAAAGAGAGGATCGTCGATTATCATTCGGCTAAAAATCAAAAGACGAATAAACAAAATAAATATCGAAGATTTTAAAAATGATATCGCTTTCATTTGTTTGCTTGCCTTTCATTGTTTCACTTTTTCAAAAGAAAGAGTGAGAAGGAGAAGAGGAAAAATGAGATAGATAGCAAAAGAGAAAAACGGCGCCAAGCTTCTAAAAGTCACATCAAACTTTCATTTGTTTCTTCATATTTCACATACATTTGGTTTTGCTTTTTCAAAAGAGTGAAAGAGAGGTCAGGTAACAAAAGAGGAAAGATCAATTGTTTCAGGGCGTCAAATCAAACTTTCATTAATTTCTTTGTATTTCATTGTTTTTTTCGTTTCACTTTTTCCAAAGGAAGAATAAGGGGGAGAGGACAATTGAGTTACGTAACGAAAGAGAAAAAAAATCAATTCAATCGCCCAACTTTTGAAAATCGAATCAAACTTTCATTTGTTTTCTTGCATTTCGCTGTTTTTTTATTGTTTCGTTTTTTCAAAAGAAAGAGCGAGAGGGAGAGGAAAAACATTAGATAACAAAAGAGAAAGAATCAATTGTTTTACGGCGCCAAGCTTTCGAAAATCAAATCAAACTTTCTTTTGTTTTGTTTCGGGTTTTCAAAAGAAAGAAAGGAAAATTAAGTCAGGTAACAAAAGAGAAAAGGTCAATTGTTTCACGGCGCCAAATCAAAATTTCATTAGTTTCTTTGCATGTCATTGTTTCTTTCAGTTTCGATTTTTTCAAAAGAAAGAATAAGGCGAGAGATAACAAAAGAGAAAAAGATCAATTGTTTTACGGCGCCAAACTTTTGAAAATCAAATCAAATTTTCATATGTTTCTTTGCATTTCGTTGTTTTTTTTGTTTTTGTTTCACTTTTTCAAAGGAACGATTAATGTAGAGGAAAATTATCTAAGATATCAAAAGGAAAAAAATCTATTATTTCAGGTGAAGAGCATTGGAAACAAATGAGTGTGAGCCAACGCCAAGTCAAAGCCCAGTGTTTTCGACGAAAAATTGTGAGCAATAAAAATGGGGCATTTTGTTGACTCTTCAAGACTTAAGTAAAAGAGATCAGGATATGCTCTGTCAATCAATAGAAACCTTACAATATTCTTTGAACACCCTGTACTTTGCTACGACGAGAAGAAACAAAAGAAAACTGAAACAACACGAATCACAGAATGGGATGAACATAAAGTAAAAGACCGTCAATTTTCATTCGGATGAAAATCAAAAGGTTCTCAAGAAGCTAAAAGAAAGAAGCTGAGAACGAATTCCGGTGCCAAGCTTTCGAAAACAAACCAAGCTTTCGTTTGTTTCTTTGTATTTTCATTGTCTTTCTTTTTGGTTCACATTTTCAAAAGAAAGATCGAAGTGAGTCAGATAACAAAAGAAAAAAAAAGTCAATTGTTTTAGGTGTAGGGCGAATGAAAACCAAAAGACCCTCAGTAAGCAAAAAAAGAAGAAATAAAACCTTACAATATTTCTTGGACACCTTGTACTTTGCTTCGACGAGAAGAAACAAAAGAGAACTGAAACAAATGACAACGATAAGTATAAAAAAGAAGAAGCCGAAAACAACTGAAAAATCGACGATTTCCAGCGCCAAGTTTTTGAAAATTAAACAAAACTCTCAATAAGTGAATAATAGATGATTTACGGCTTTTGGAAATCATTTGTTTTTCTTTTTGTTTCACTTCAAAAAAAAAAAAAAGGTATGAGAGAGTTGATAATTGAGTGTCGGATCAAATCAAAGGTGAAGGGCCGGTGGAAACAAATGATGCTCAGTGGTTTTGATGAAAAATTGTGAGTGAAGAAAATTGAGCATTTTTGATTCTGCAAGACATAAAAGAGTTTGAGGTACGTTCTGTCAGTCAACAGAAGCCTTACAATATATTTTGAACACCGTGTACTTCGACGAGAACAAACAAAAGAAAACTGAAACAAAAGAAAACGAAACACAGTGTTGGACGAACAGAAAATAAAAAAAGATCGTCGATTCTCATTCGGCTGAAAATAAAAAGAAGAAATAAAGGCCTTACTATATTTTTTTAACACCCTGTACTTTGCTATGACGAAAACAAACAAAAGAAAGCTGAAATAAAAGACTATGAAACACAGAATTTGGTGAACAGAAAATAAAAAAATGATCAGCGGTTCTCATTCGCTTGAAAATAAAGACTCTCAGCAAACTAAAAAGAAAAAATATAAGTCTTACTATGTTTTTTGAACACCCTGTACTTTTCTACGACGATAAAAAAAAAAGAGAACTGAAACAAAAGGCAACGGAACAAGGAATTGGGTGAACAGAAAATAAAAAAAAGATCGTCGGTTCTCATTCGGCTGAAAATGTAAAAAAAAGAAGAAATAGAAGAAATAGAAGCTTTACAATTTTTTTTGAACACCCTGTACTTTGCTATGAAGGTAAGAAATAAAAGAGAGCTGAAACAAATGACAACGAAACACAGAATTTGGTGAACAGAAAATAAAAAAAAAGATCGTCGGTTTTCATTTGGCTGAAAATTAAAAAAAAACTCTCAGTAAACAAAAAAAAAACCTTCTATTGAAGCCTTGCAATATTTTTTGAACACTCTGTACTTTGCTTCGACATGAAGAAACAAAAGACAACGAGACGCAGAATTAGATGAACAGAGAAAAAGAGAAAGTTCGGTCGAAAATCTCAGTAAACAGAAACGAAAAATCGACAATTTCCTTCGTCAAGCTTTTTAAAATCAAATCAAGCTTTCATTTGTTTCTTTGCATTTCATCTTTGTTTTTGTTTCTTTTTGAATGGAAACAAACAAATGAAGCAATAAACGAAAACAGAAGATTTCCGGCGCGTAGCTTTTCCAAATCATTTGTTTCTTTGCATTTAATTTTTGTCTCACTTTTTCAAAAGAGTGAGAGAGGAAAATTGAGTCAGATAACAAAGACGAGAGAGATGAAGAAGTCAATCTTGCAGAGTTTACAATATTTTTTGAACACCCTGTACTAACTCTGTTTTATTAACAAAATATGTATTAATAGCTAATGGTAATCATATGGTAAAAGACGTTTTCGTTTCGTTTTTAATACTCTTACGGAGCTCTTGCGTGTATTAAGTTGGTTTTGAGAGTGTAACTGTGCAACACAAACTCAATTAAAAACAAAATAGAATCATTTCAGAAATGATCCTGGCAAAAGACCAGCCGCAAGGACAACGATCAAGTGTTCGTGTTCTGAATTTTCTGCTGCATGAGCCCCAACAGAATATCAGAGTACTGTTCCATGACGTTAACGACGGTGTTCTGGTCGTTTGCGAAACCCTTCGACACCAGATCGTTCAGTTTCTTAACAGTATCGGTTTGATTAACGTCTATGTTACCGTTATTCTGCTTGGAAGTGGCCGGAGTGCATTCCTGCAGTATCTTCTGCGTTCTGGCTATCGAGAGCTCGAGGTTCTTGACCATGTCAGTCTTCTGCACGTTCCCAGCCTGCTCGCTTGATTTTAAATTGACATCTGTGAGTCTTTTGTACAGTTCCACTACGTTAGTGGCGGCTCTCGTTAGTTGGAGGGCGACTTCATCGCATAACTGAGTAGATACTGTCCAAAAAAAAAAAATTCTTTTTGAACCAAAAAATCTCAGAGTGCCAAATTTTGACTTACGCTGTACGGTTGACACATCCAAGTTTTCGACGTTGCAGTTGTGTGTGAGGGTACAATCCAAGTCTTCCACTGATTTTTTTCGTTCGTAAGTCATTGACGATCTGGTCGCTGTAAACATGTCACTCATTAATATACAGGGTGAAAGGAGAAAGGAGAAAACAAAAGCTTGTGTTCCCATCAATCTACTCATTCATTTTTTTTTTCAGTTGATTCAACTTAAAAGTACAGATTTATTCTTTAGTTTATTTAAAAAAAAAAATGCGATTGAGAAGACAGCAAATTTTTGTCCCAAAAAAAAATGTAACTCTCGGACCTTTCGGCTTTTCTTTGTTGGTGACCTTCCGAGCCGAAAGCTGTGAATCTGGGTTGAGGGATCTCGTCCTTGGGGGCACTGCCGGCTTGGGTGGTATGACTTTGTCACCGTCTTCAGATGAAGAATCATCTTGACCGACGGAACTCAAATTCACTGCAAAACAATCGTTTTTTCTTAATTCAACGACACAAGATCAAAAAAATTCAAGTCAATGGCGATTATTATTATTTTAAAAGAAAAGAGAAAGAAAATAAGTGCTACAATAAGCAAGTGGAAAAAAATGAGAGAGAGAGAGAACTACTTCACTCCCCTGCCCATTCAGTATTTAAAAGTTTATTAAAGGGGAGGGGAATTGACCTTCACATTCAAAATAGTATGAATGGCAGAGCTGAAGTGCTTGACCTTGTTTATTTCTTTTTTAATTCTCTAAAGTCAAGTGTGGTGACTTTTTTGATTTTCGAAATTGCGAATTGGGCGTCATATCTGCTTCTACTGCTGACGTTTCGTTCTCAATTGCGGGAGAACTTCCTCAGGGCTGCTGCTGCTGTTGCTGATGTTGCAGCCACTTCTCGTTAGTCGCCGAGACTGCGTAGCTACGTACGGTGTCGTGGACTTTATAGTCGTTGGTGGGGGCAGTGGATCGGAACGGTGAGCGGGGATTGGTTTGTTGGGGCGTGACGGATCGCTACTGAGATGTATCACGCTCCGACAGACCAATCCCCGCGTGGTCTGTTGGGGCGTGACGGATCGCTAATGAGATGTGTTACGCCCCAACAGACTAATCCCCGCTTACCGTTCGGATCTACTGCCCCCACGGATCGCTAATGAGATGCGTCACGCCCCTATAGACCAATCCCCGCTCATCGTTCCGATCCACTGCCCCCACCGACCACTACACGACACATCTACTCAGTCTCATCGACTAACGAGAAGTAGCAGCGATACCACCACCCACTGGAAACAACCCTGAGGAAGTTCTTCTGTAATGGAGAAAGAAACGTCGGCAGTAGAAGACATCATCGTGACGTGGTTACAACCGGAAGCCAATTCAATTACGGACAACGGCCGCGGAAGCCTCCACGTTAAATTATTGTGAATAATAATTTTGATATCCTTGTGTCTGGATTATTTGGCTTTGAACCTCAGAAAAGTAAATTCAAGGTCAAATTTGAAGAGGGCGGAGCAATGTTAATTATAAACAGATTTCGGAGCATTGCCATGGTTAGGCAATACGGAGGACCCATTCACTACGTACCCATGGCAACTGCGAAATATCCGAAGCCTAGTTATAAACTAAGAGCTAAAATCTCTAGACGGCTGTGAACATGGCGCAGGTGCGAGTTGTGACGCACGGCGGTTCTTTCAAATTTCAGTGTTGAAGAAGAAACGATTTAGAAAAATTTAGAAATAAAAATTTTAATATTGTGTGTGGATTAAATTGTGCTTTCACTTTTCTTTTGAAAAGAATTAAAAATTCTATTATTTACACAATAGTGGATTCCCGATTAGAAAAAATAAAAATTTAAAACAGCACAGCGTAGGATTTCAAAATTTAGTAAAAGTTAGCCTGCAAAAAAATAATAGAAACAATAAATTAATAAAATAATATATAACTTTTCTTTTTTTATGAGAAAAATCTTATTTTTGAATAGTGACTTGCCATAAATCAACGAAAAGTCAGTACATACTATACATACAATCAAACAAAAAAAAAGAGAGAACTGAAACAAACAACAATGAAATGCGGAATTGAATTAACAGGAAACAAAAGATTCGATTCTCATTCAGCTGAAAATCAAAAGACTTTCAATAAGTGAAAAAGAAGATGAGAACATATGACGACTTCCGGCGCGAAGCTTTTCAGAATCAAATCAAACTTTCATTTGTTCATTTGCTTCTCATAATTTTTTAGCATTTTATTGTTTTTTTCTTTGGGTTTCTTCTTGAATCGACACAAACAACTGAAACAACAAATGAATTAGTCGACGACTTCCGGTGTGAAGCTTTTGAAAATCAGATCAAGCTTTCATTTGTTTCTTTGCATCTTATCATTATTTTGCATTTTATTGTTTTTTTTTTCTCGTTTATTCTTGAATCGATATAAACAAATGAATAATCGATGATTTCTGATGCAAAGCTTTTGAAAATCAAATCAAGTTTTCATTTGTTTCTTTGCTTTTCATTTTCTTTTTTATTTTGCCACACCTCGCAATTTTTTAAACGACTCAAACAAATGATGACTTCTGGCGCGCGAAGTTTTTGAAAATCGAATCAAGCTTTCATTTGTTTCTTTGCCTTTATTTTTCTTTGATTTCTTTTTGGAATGTACACAAACAAATGAAATATTCCATTATTTTCAGTTTCATTGTTTTTTTTTGTCGCATTAATTTGTCGTGTTACATATAATTTCTTGCTTTGTTTTTCTTGCTTTCTGTTGGCGATATGATTTTCTTACAATTCCACTGTATAAACGTCGATCTTCTTTTGTTCACTTTATTATTGGTTTCTTCGTTTTATTTTTGCCAATTTTAAGATTTTCGGAAAATTCTCCCAATGGTCGCCGATTTAAAAAATTTTTTTTTTCATCTTTTTCTTGTATTTCGTTATTCTTTACTCGAGTTTTATTTTTTTCTGTATCAGTCGTCAGATTTTTCTAAAATCCACCCTATAACGATCGATTCTCTTTTATTTTCCGCTCATCTTTTTCTTCGCATTTGACAATTTGACGACAATTAACGTTTGAAACAATATTTATTTTCTTTCGTTTGTTTTTTCTCCCCGTGGGCGATTTTCTTACACATCGCCGCCGTAGAAACGTTGATCGTCTTTTGTTTACCTTATTCTTGGTATTTCAACGTTCCTCATTTGTAGAATTATTATGGTTTCTTCTTCAAATAATAATTATTGTTTTTCTTTTGTTTTTTTTTTCGGTATTTCAAAGAAGATTATTCTTTAATTATTTTTAGAAACGTCTATCGTTTTTTTGTTTTTGTTTTTAACGTTATTCCGCGTTTTCCTAAGTTTCCTGTTTCACGATTTATCATAATTGTTACTTCTTTCGCTTTTTCTTTATCATCAGTCATGAGACTTTAAAGTTCATTCAATAATGATCGATTTTCTTTTATTTTCCGTTCATCTTTTTCTTCGTACTTGACAATAATTTGACAATTGACGTTTCAAACAATATTTACCTTCTTTCGTTTGTTTTTTTTTCCTGTAGGCGATTTGATTTCTTTACACTCCGCCGCCGTAGAAACGTTGATCGTCTTTTGTTTGTCTCATTTTGGTATTTCAACGTTCCTCTTTTGTGGAATTATTTTGGTTTCTTTTTCTAATAATAATAATTGTTTTTCTTTGGTTTTTTTTTGGCATTTCTTTCATTATTTTTAGAAACGTCTAACGTGTTTTGTTTTTTTTTAACTTTATTCCGCGTTTTCCTACGTTTCCTGTTTCAGTATTTATTATCATAGTTTCCTCTTTTGTTTTTCTTTATCAGGCATGAGATTTTCTAAAATCCACCGAATAATGATCGATTCACTTTTATTTTATTTATTTTCCGTGCATTTTTTCTTCGTGTTTGACAATTGACGTTTTAAGCAATATTTATCTTCTTTCATTTGTTTTTTTTCCCTGGAGGCGATTTGATTTCCCTACACTCCGCCGCCGTAGAAACGTTGATCATCTTTTGTTTTTCATTTTTGTTTATCTTATTTTTGGTATTTCAACGTTCCTCTTTTGTCTTTTTTCTCATCATTTTGGCACTTCAAACAAGATTACCCTTTTGTCTTGGTTTCTTTTTTTCGATTGGCAATTTCATTAGCTCACACTCCGTCAGGCAATTATTGTCGATCTTCTTTTGTTTCTATCGTTCACCTTATTTTTCGTATTCGTTTGTTTTTGTTCTGCTTCTTATTACAAATAGTTCGTTTTTAAATTGTGAAAATACTCGCAGCAATTGCGCAAATTATAGATTTTTTTTTAATCGAAGGAAAATCACTCACGAATATTGGACATTTTTAAAAAAATTTATAAATTGATTAATCAAGAACACAAACACAAACATTTAGAAAATATAAAAAAGATTTTTAACAACTCGCTTGAGTGCACAAAAATTCAAAATAACCGCCAAATCGATTTCTAGCACCTCTGCAACTGTTTGGAGATTTTAGCCGATGATTAGTTAATTTAGTGTCATTTACTATTCAAATGGCCATGATCTATTAGATTTCACGAGACGACTGTAATACATATAACGATTGTTCGACAAAAACCTACACCTCGAGTTAGCCTTGCAAACAAAAGTGCCTATCGTGCTGTGATTGTGATTGTTCCAAGAACTGTCAAAATATAAAATCTAGGTTATGTGAAGGGACTGAATTCAGACAATTTATTTTTAATAAAGTGCTTTAAAAAAAGGGCGTTATTAAGTGTGACGTAGATATTTGTACTAGGGGGCTGCGTTGCTATGGTAACATGTTCCAAACAAATGATTTACCAATGATAGACACCTCAAGTGTGACGTAGTATCTAGTATGTGTGTGGTAGGTTATGGCACTGCGTTCCAATTGGACGAAGCGATCGTTTGGAACGCAGCACCACAACAAAATAGCGATTGTGACGACACCACTTGTGAAGTCTATTACATCCGAAAGAACGTCAAGGACAGTTGTATTTTCTTGCTCAAATATAGTTCTATTTTTCTTTCGTTATTTATAGTGTTTTTTATTTGCATTAAATGAAATATTGCCCAGAGCTCCGTCTCGTGAAATCTAGTAGGTCATGCAAAACACAAACAAATTCTAAATGTCAATTTGGCACGGTAGGAGTGCGTTCAGAAACTATATTCTAGGTTCATCCTTAAATGGCAGGTTTAGCACAAACGCACCAAACTCTTAAGCTCTGCTTAACTTAGAATTTGACTTATACAATGTCGTACAACCTCAAATGTCACATTATAAACACCGCTTAAATTTAAGCTCAACTTAAGCGTTTGGTGCAACTGGCCATCATTGAGTTAAACATAACCTCTAACCTGGAAATTAAAAATAACAAGTTTCATGTTATACAACACAATTAAAATAATTAATTTAAAGTTCAGTTCTCACTGACTCACGAGACTTGTAGTGTTATGCAAAAAAATGCCAAGGTTAATCACAAAAAAAAAGAAGAAAAAAAAAAACAAAACACTTACTGACAGAATGAGAATGCCTCTTCCTCATGTTAGTATTTTTAACGTTAGCGAGTTTGTTAAGTGAACTGATGGTGGGGCGCATGAGCCTGCTCTGAGTCTTTTTCTCGTTGCTCTCGGTGTCCGAATCGGACTGATTCAGGACACCGGTGGAGCTGCTGCGAGTCATCGGTAGATTTTTCGCGTACCTCAAGTTCGACCTCGTAGAGGGCGCGCCGCCGCCCTTCCCCACTTTACCTGAAACTGCGAAACACAAAAAGTCTTTTTGAGGGCTGCACCACCGAGAGGAGGACGCTCCAAGCAGAAAAAAAGAAGTACTGAAGCAAGATAGAAGAAAAAACAGAGAAGAGTGACCGAGTCAGCCGAGCGGATGTGAAGTAGAGGGGGGAGGGACCTACCTTGTTCCGGTTGTTGTTTTCGTTTCGGCTGTGCTACAGGCGCTTGCATACTAAGGTCACTCAAGCTGCATGCTCTACGTAAACTGCTTTCGGGCGTTTCTGAACCTAAGTGCACTGCAAAAACATGCGCGATGATTGAAAACAAAAGCCATGCAAAAAGGTACTTTTGTTTGTCATATAAATATACTGTACACACTTCATACAGGATGACTGGCCCATCGATTTTAATTCGATTTAAATTTGGAATGAATGTCCAAACACCCTGTAGATAGCACCTTAAACTTTTAACAAAAAAAAAATACAAATTGAAAGCCTCTGTTGTAAGGCCATCAACTTGTATGTTCATAAAAAATTATAATAACTCGTGGCATGCGTGTTGGACGTTTTTTTTTTTTTTAAGTCGGATAAGGATGTGAGGTTATGTAAAAGGATGATTATTAACAGGAAGATCGAAATCGTTTGAACATCGACATGCGACTTCTCTTCTAACTTTGTATTTATACATCTTATACATCTGTACACACAGACAAACGAGACAGACAGCCAAAAATAAGCAAGTTCCTCATGCCGTCAGCCAATTTACTAATGATGTTAGTCACCTTGCAACGCCCCAACGCCATCTACCCGTTCGTTTCTAGAAACTCTCAAGCGACTTTCATTATTTGCTTGTTTCGCCTTGCCCTTTGCACTTTTGCTGCTCCTGTGTTCATCCGCCTCAAAATTCAACCGCCTCTCAACAAAATTGGGCAAGCTCAGATTGCGCTTCCTGAATTTACTAGTAGCTTGCGCCTGCTGCCCCGAGAGGTCGTTGTAGTAGCTCTTCGAGTTTGTCAGGCTCTCGTACATGCTCGACAGCGCACGGACTTTCCCCACGCACATGTTTTGCTTGAAGATATCAACAAGGTTGTTGATTTTATGAATCTTCCTCTGGATCTCATTCAAGATCTTAATATTCTCAAGGGCGAACTGTATGCGGTCCATGGCCGAGGGCTTCAACTTGTCGACATCTTTCACCCCCTTCCAGATATTAAACTCATCGTGTTGGGGGTCCTTAGTCCACACGTTCTTTAAGTCAACCTCCAAACTATCGTACATCTTCAGGTCTTTATCTTTATCTTCGTTGTTGATGTTGACCTCGAGTGAATCGCACTCGATCTTAGTGTTTAAGGTCGGCTTGTCCAGGCTGTCGTAGAGCTCGGTGAATATATTCCCGTTCTCACACTCCTTCTCCGTGTTCTTCTCCTTGTAGTGGAACTCGATGGTCTTTTCTAGAGTCGGTGCGAGGTTCTCGTTGCCGCAGTTGTTTAATAAGACGCAGGACTTCTTGTTGTTGTACTTAAAGAAGTCGTCTTTCTTGATGTACTCGTAGCTGGTGCGATTCTTGCGGGTCTTCGAGCTGTGGCGCCTCACGGCCTTCGGAGGTTTATGGCAAATTTTCTCCGAGTCCAGAAGCCCCTTCGATAAAAGATGGCGGTCTAAACTCGACGTCTCCTGGATTTGGTTCTTATTGGGGCGCTCGAAATTCAAGTTGGTCAACGTGAAGCTATTCTTGACCTTATTCGCCCCGCTCTCGTAGATTTCGATGTTTAACTCCGGCTTATTGTTGAGGACGTTGCAGAACTTGCTCTTGTACTGCCGGTTTTTCGTTTCTAAGGTCGGTATGTACATGGCGCAGTTATTCCGGTTGCTCCTGGAGACGTCGTCGTTCTTCTCTTTCATCGCCTGCTTCTGGGCGGTGGGGGGTTTGAGGTCGGCCTCGACGAAGAACGCGATGCCCCGCCTACCGGGCGTCGCCTTGGGGCGGGGTTTAACCTCGTTCTGCGCGATGCACGTCTCGAATTTGAGGAGTTTGCGCTGGAATTCGGCGCTGATGTTCGTCTTTTTCGCCACGATTTCCTCGGGGGTGTTAAAATTAAGCTCGGTTTGGGTTTGTGAGGTCCTCATGTTTGATTTAGGTGATGACTCGGGGGCCGTGAAGGTGTGGGACCTTCGTATCTCATTGTAGGGGGGCCTCAGGTAGCACTCGCTTGGTTTGCTGGGGGTGTAATCCTCATAGTGTTTCGGCAAGCTCCCCCCGTAGTTATCAGTTACCAACCGTTGTCGGTGGGAGGTGAAGAGGATCTCCAAGGGGGCGGACTTACATTCCGATTCATTGGATAAGATACTCTCCAAGCTATTGCAATAGCTTTTAGTGTGTTGGCTATCGCAGTCATCCGAAAGGATACTCTCCTGCGAGTTCTTATTACTTTGGTTGAGGTAGAAGCTTTCGGTCTTCCCCGCGCAGTCGTAAGCGTGGTAGAAACTCGAGTAATCCCGCTCCTCACTCTGGTACTTATAAATTTCGTTATTGGACACGCATCTCCTAGGTATTGGGTTTCGCTTGTCTTTACTCGAGCCGAAGCTGCAGTCCTCCAAGGAATCCGAGCTAAAATTCGTGTCATCATCAACGCCATCTATCTCCTCGTAATTCCTGGTGAACTTGGCGATGTCGTCGCAGATCTGTTTGAACCCCCTCTCTGTCTCGATCTCCTTGTTTAAGTCGATGAAATAACTGAAAGAGCGGCGGGTGTCTTTCGTAGGGGGCGAAGCCAACTCGTTCTTCGCCTCCGCGAAATCTGAAAACCTACACTCCTCGCTCACGGGCGACACCGGCAGGCTCTTGTGCATCTTGTACTTGGCCAGGGTCTTGTCTAGCTTGAGCTTGCGCGGACGGATCAGGGCGGCCAGCTCTTTCTGCGACTTTTCGGGGCTCTTATTCAACATGTCGCTGAGTTTCAGACCTGAAACGTTGGCAGCAGCATCTTTTGTTTCGTTTTCGTCCGGTGAAGGCGAAGCGAGGTAGCATCCGCATAGCTGGAGGTTCACAGGCAAAGACACGCTCGCCGTTAGGTGAGAGGCGGCGGTCTGCATGTCACTGTTAGAGTTAGTGTTGTTAATAGAATAGGGGAAGTCGCTCCTGTTAATTTGGTGGTACTGGTTGTTAGGGATGGGAGTCAAGCACGAGCAGTTTTGCATGTCATTCGTGTTACCTTGCTTTCGGTTATTCGGGGAACTCCCCCACTTGTCTTTCTCCGGTATGTAGGACAAGTCGTGTATGGACTTGCTGTATTTCAAGGGGCTGCTGTAACCTACCTGGAAAACAAATGAGAGTATCGCATTAGGGGTTTTAGAACAAAAGTCGATGTGCATAGCGACTCACGTTTGCGAGTTTCTTGCGCGTGTCCGCGATCATCTGGCTTAGTTGTTCACGTTTGCGCACAGCGTCCGGGTCGTTTTTCGTTTGTTTTGCTGCGTTGATGACCGCCATGTTCCTCAAGGTGGGCGTGCCGCCATTGGTTCGGGTATGAAACTGGGCGGAGATCGAGGATTTATTACCTAAGTAAATCGGCGTTTATTAAAACAATTGAACGAGCGAGGAACCACTACGTTTATTACCAGGACTGTCTAGCTCCGCCCCGCTGAGACTTTCAAATGTCGACTGCAGATACTTCTCGCGATTGGCCAGCTGATCAAGTGACTCGGAACTGATGGAAAGTATCGACATGGGATTTCTGTCGGTGTTTTCACCGCTTGGCGTAGAAGCCTATTCGATTTTAAATTGAATTGAATTCATTCTACCGATTTTATACATAACCTAATTATCTACACACTGTCTAACCCCAAATACCAAATTCGAATTAATTCTATCTAAATTTATTGTTTCAATTATACAGTGTGTTGGAGATTCAAGCCCTATTTGAGGCCTCTTCAGCAGCAATGTTAGGTCAGATGTCTCAACTATTGATTCTTTAATTTTGTTTTTGTTTTACATTATTTTGAGGCTGGGTTGCATAAAAGTTTCAAGTGAGGATTAAATTGAAGCCTAAGTTAGAATGTGACACATAATATGCTGTACGTCATTTGTCTGTCATATTCTAACTTAGACTTAAATTTAATCCTTACTTAAAAGTTTTATGCAACCCAGCCTGATTGTTTTATTTAAACCATTTTAATGATCCACCGAAATTCAGAGACATTTACCGAATTTTTTCACAACCATCTTCCAAAACGTATGACGTTTGTTCGGTTGGCAGCAGTGGTTGAACAGAACGTACTAACACTAACCTCATCGTCGTCGTCGTCCGAATCTTGACTTCCTGAAATCGAAGTTGGCTGAATCGTTATGGGAGGCAAATTGGCGCGTTTCGACTTCCTAACCGACCTTCGCAGCTCATCAGCATCGAAGTTGGTAACAGTGAATTCGCTTCCGCTGTAAAACCCCATTGATTCATCGAAACCACCTCAACTATTAACGAACACCTCACCTTGCAGAATCCACTTGGTTGGGGTAATACAGGGGTTGATGTCGGTACTCATGGTCTGAGTCGATGTCACCGTCATGCGCAGTCGACTCATCGGGGTCCCGCAAAGACCCCAGCGCACTGTCATCTGTCAAATGCGAACGCTTGACGTCACCTCGATTGACCGTTATTTTACTCGACGACATCTGGTGGTAAAAAAAAGGATTAAATCAACAATGAACTCGAAGACCCCAACTTTCTTAAGCCCCCCAACCTTTTCAAGCGCTTTAGTAACTCACTTGATGGTGGTGTGAAGGTGATTTGGTTATTTCGTCGTAACTTTCTGGTGAGGCTGCGAACTCATCGTCCTAAAAGAGGTTAGTCAACTTAGTTGGTTAGCCCCAAGCTGTTTAGTTCCCCAAGTTTTTCATTGTATAGTCCCATTCGCTTACCTGTTTGCCCCTTCCTGCATTGGAGTACACTCTCGATTCAGTACCACTATCCAGGGAGCTTTCTTTAGACCCATCCGAGTCTATCCGCCTTTCTGGAATGGCATGGGATTAGCATGGGTTTAAAAGGGACGAGTCTAGGTGCTTACCTTGTAGCGAAGGGAATGAAATGACCGAGTCTGCGTAGAATGGTTTTACGCCGACGCTGCGTTCAGCTCGTTGAGCCCAGCGGCCCTTGGGGGCGGCGACACCTTTCGATAAGGAGATGGGGGGGCTGGTGTCTTCGGAGATGTGTTTCTTCGCCCAAAGTGGCAGTTGCCCAATGTTAAACCTTAAAGGGGAGATTTTCAACATTAAGTTTTACTTTCAAGTGCGGAAGGAAATCATGATAATCTACCAACTTTGCGCATGATAACTGTGGTGGGGACATCTATTATTACAGTGCGAAATCTATTATGAAACTAGAGACATCTATTATGAAGCTCCTATCCATTCAGGAGACCACACGTTCAAAAAATTTAATTAGAGACAGTTCGGTTTGTATCTTTGCTAAATAATTCAAGTTGGTAGCAGAGAAACAAACTAAATATACAGAAAACTTCAGTTATTCACGTTCAAAAAATTTAATTAGAGACAGTTCGGTTTGCATCTTTGCTAAATAATTCAAGTTGGTAGCAGAGAAACAAACTAAATATACAGAAAACTTCAGTTATTCTCTCTACCACAGGGAACGGAATTTATATAATTTGCACATCACGCAAGTCATAGTCACACCAGAAAATTGATCTCAAATTGAATAAATATTATATTACAGTCGTAATTGCAATGCACTCACCTGTAATCATGTTCGACAGTGGTCGTTTTTCCTTCGTACGCATCGACGTTGCTGTCCTCTGCGAAAATCTCACTGTCGAGCGTCTTGCCCTGACGCATGGCCTGCTGGCTCAATCTAGCGTGCATTGTCACAACCATGTCGTGCGGAACCCGCCACACGAAGATGCACCTAAACAAGACAGGCCATGCACGTTAAGAAACAACAGAAATACGCCTTGGGTACCCGTCTCCGCTTGCTGAGATGAGGCGGCGACAGTCGTTGGTGAACCTCAGCCCGGTTGCCAGCTCCGAGTGGCCGCACATTGTTGCCATGCACTCTCCAGTGTAATAGTCATAGACTGAAAGCGACTTGTCGGTGCAGGAAGAGGCGAGGTAAATCCCGGATCGATCTAAAACCACCTAGAGAAAAAAAAAACAAAAGAAAAAGAACTACATTACATCATTGCCAACATTACGATTGAGAAAGGCAAAAACTTTAGCCAAAAAAACAACAGCAGTCTAAGGGCGGAGCCTATCGCTATCACTTTAGAACAGAGCAAGAAAAGTAGTAGTTGATTAGTTGTAGAAAAAACATAATTGATTGTGAACTCGCAAGCGTCGCAGTGTTGATGAGTGTCTCCACCAATAAACAAAGGCGTAATTTAAACTCCGCCTAGTAGGGGAGGAGCCTATGATATTAGTCGTAGCGATGAAGGATTTCTTCACCTATAAACAGAGGCGCCCTTGGACGGAGCCTTTAGCAAACTTATTAACGCGCTTGTCCCGAAAAAAATCTTACCTTAATTAATGTACCATCATCTCCAGTGCTGCCTTTAAAACTCTTGGTGTGCTTCCCGGTGTTGACGCTGTAAATCCGAACGTTACGATCTTGGCAGGCCGTGAGTATATGTTTCTGTCCAGCGTCGACTTCCATGTCGTATAGCGTCGTCTTGCCCGTCGCATTGTGCCCCCTCACAAATTGCGGCGTTCCATTGGGCGACTATAACATAAAGTGTCTTCGTCAAGAAATTGAAGGAGAGAGAGAGAGAGAGATGGAAGAGTTGAGAGCCCCGTTTTAATTAATAACATCATCAGCTGCAAAGCGTATAACCTTTGCTTTGGGGCGGAGTCTACAAGACTCCTTAGAAGGGGCGGAGTTTACGATGACATTATTCCAGATGGGGGCGGAATCTGCAACGATGTTATCGCATTTAAAGAGTAGGCGAAGTTATTGGACCTAGAAGGGATAGTTTACGACGAAACTATTGGACTCGGAAGGGGCGAGTCTACGACGAAGTATTGGAGCTTAAAGGGGCGAAATATACAAGTAAAAAGAGCGGATTCTACATGAAGTTGCGGGATTTGTAAGAGACGACAATCTACAATGAAATTATTGGACTTAGAAGGGGCGGAGTCTACAACGGAGGGACTTCGAAGGGGCGGGGTTAATTAAACTGAATTACACGAATTTATGGGCTTAGAAGGAAATATCTACAACGAAATTATTTGACTTGGAAGAGGCGGAGTCTTCATTTAACATGGGACTTGGAAGGGGCGGAGTTTACAACAAAGTTATTGGAATTGGGCTGAATCCTGAAACTAATGAAACGTTTACTTACGCCACCTAGCGATCTGAATATCAGACTTTTATCCGCGCCACAGGACACCATCTGCAGATTACCGTTGCTTGTGTTAAGCATCCGAACCGCCGTGATCGAAGACGAATGGTCATCCAAGGTCTGCAGGAAATTATAGCCCTGAAATAATTGCTTTTAATTAACGGAGTCTTCCACAATTGAAGTGGAAAGTACGTTATTAACGTCGAAAACGTGAATCAACCTGTCTCTGCTCGCGCTGGCCATCAACTTCACTCCGGTGACTAAATTCGAATATTCCAGGCAGAGGACCTCCGCGTCGTGTGCTTCGATCTTAACCAGGCGTTTCATGGTGGTCGTGTCGTGTATCCTGATGTTTCCTGCCAAGTGATTTCGAATGAAATTTACTCTGGGTTTCCCCCGATGATTTACTATATTTACCCGCCCTATCTCCGGATGCTAGTTGATTACCGTTGGGGCTTAACCGTATACATCGAACGCCGTTTCTTCCATCGTAAGATGAAGACTCTTGTTTTTCGTTGTTGACGTTCGTGCCCGACAAATCTAGGTCTTTCAGGTACGTAAGGTCCTCATCCACGTATACCACCTTGAGTAATTCCTGGAAACGCCGACCGATATTCGTTAGGCCCCCTCAGAGTCGAGGTGCAGTCGGTTGAATTACCTTACTATAAATATTTCGCTTGTACATCCCCCTGGAACTCTTCTCCGTTAACTTCTCCAGGTGCCAGACTCTGATGGTGTCGTCAGAACTGCACGTTAAGAAACTACCGGGGGGTAAGGGACTGTGAGGAGGGGCCATTTCCACCCCCCAAATGCACGCCGAGTGATAGAGTGACGAGTGAGATTTCCCCACCTGTAAACTTATTAATTAAACTCCGTCCATTTCTCAGCGGACCAATCATACTCGTTTTATATCGTGAACGTCCCAGACGTACACCGAATGATCGTTGTAAATGCACGTCAATTTGTTACTGGATTCATCATAGGTGGCGGCGATCGTATCCGGGTACCTCGCATCACTCGGAGTAGAAGACATATGGCTGGAACACGCCAAAGTTAAAAGTGCACGTGGCGACTGCTAGATGGCGCTCACCTAATATGGAGTCCTTTGCTTACGTCTACGCCTAAGTAGTGCGTTCTTGGCAACGTTGTGATAAACCTTAAAGTTAGAGGATCGAAACATCTGACAATTCCTTCGGCACAACCGACGAAAATTAATTGCTCTCCTACTGCTAAACAATTGGCACTTGTCGTCTGCAAAGGCGAATTATGATGAGGTAGACTGTTTTTTAAACCAAATATAATCAAGATGTGAAATTGGTCCAATAATATCAAGAGGCATGATAATGTGGGCGGAGCTTAAGAAACTCCACCTACTCGGGTATGTTTCTTAAGCTCCACCTACTCCGGTAAGGAACATACCCGAGTAGGCGGAGTCTTAGAGATGTAATAATGAACATCCTCTACTTAATTACGTTCAAAGAAAATTTGATGAAGTAGGCGGAGTTTGATACATATAAAAGCTTAAGAAATTTGTTAGTCAATTTTTACTTATTGGCTGCAAATTAAAAGCGAAATTAAGATGAAGTCGACATAATAAAGATGTGAAATTTGTTCCAAAAACAAAAGGTACGATAATGTGGGCGGAGCTTAAGAAATGTTCGCGAGTAGGTGGATTCTAGGAGATGTTATCAAGTAGAGAACGTAAGTAACACTACGTAACAGGATAAGATCGACCAATTTAATTCAAATTTCATGAAGATTAGCCCAACTGCAACAGGAAATGTGATAAAGTAGGCGGAAATTAACATATTTATGTAATTAGGCAAAGATTAGTCCAATGACAACAGCGAATGAGATACAAATAGGCGGACAATTATGCAATTAAAATGTCTGAGCAAGAGGCGTGAATAATGAATACGTAGGCGGAGTTTAAGAGAAATAATCAACTCGGTAGGCGGAGCTTAACAAATATAAGCAAGTTAAGAGGTGCGAACAAGTAAGAAGCACAAATAAGTGGGTGGAGTTTAAGAAAATATAAATCAAGTAGGCGGTGCTTACAGAATGTTAGCGACTAGGTGGAGTTTGTGGGCGTTAGCTGAGTATTGAATGCGTCCATTCCTTACCAAGTCCACGAAACTTACCCTTAACTCAACCCATTTATCTAAAAGTCTCCTGTTATTAAATTCGCATAATAAACCGGACCTGGTGATAGCATAAGTGCTATCTCCACATTGTGCCTTTCCACAGGCAACATCACAGAAGTAGTTATTCCTTTGCTCGCCCAAAATCGCCGAGCGACCCATCAGCGGGACGGCTTCTTTATACTATAAGAAAGAAGAGCCAATGAAAACGTTTCCTCCTCCCCTTTCCGGAAATTAGCGCCGCCTACCTTCGTCCTTCCGTACTCTAGGAACCAAAATTTCACGTGCCTGTTACCGACTGTCACGAAGTAGCTGCCGTTCTCCGCGAACGCCAGGGCCTTCACTTTGGTGCTGACTTTATTACTGGCCGCTTTGATGTTGCTCTTCCAGTCCCACACGTTGACGATCATGTCGTGTTGCGTTCCTATGCTGACCACATACTTGTTTGAGGGTGAAAAGGCCTGCAGGCACAAGGCCGAGGTATAACCCGATCTTCTTTTGTTTCTGGTTTAATTAATTACTCACCACACAGCTGACTCCGTACTTGTGGGACAAAAACTCGGCCACCTGCTGGACTTGGGGGTATAAACCCGGGTGGCCGGATTGGGGATCGCTTTGCAGATCCCAAACTCTGACGGCAGGTTGATGGCCACATTCCCCTATGAGGAGTAACAAAAAGCTTATTCTGCCGCCACGAGATGGCGCGCACGTAATTTCTTACCAGTCACTAAGTACCTTCCACACGACGAAAACGCTAAGGACGTAATACTTTTCCTGCTGGTGTTGATGATGTGACTTTGCTGTCCCGACTGAGTATTAAAGAGGACCACGGTGCATCTAAAAACAAATGAAAAACATAAGACGTCAATAAATTCATCGATGAGTAACTCGAAAACCATTCGCGCAAGACACACTATGTAAGCCATCAATTTAAGCTAGAGTACGTCACAGAATCCAAAAATGAAAACATATACAGGGTGTTATGTTTAAAAATGTGCAACTTTAGCATGTATTTCTAAAATGCGTTGTTCAATTGTTTTTTCGTGAACGGCAATTGAAAGTTCGGGCAAATGCTCAGAAGCTTCCTCGATGAATAACTTCACAACTTTTGGCTATACATTTATGGTGTGACTCATCAATTCGGGCTAGAATTTGTCGTAGAATTCAAAAATGCAAAAATATACAGGGTGTTGCTTTACGAAATGCGCAAAATTTGCAAGTAACTCGAAAATGCGTTGCTCAATTGATTTTTCGTGAACGGCATTCGAAAGTGCATTAAAATATCTGTGACTTTTGTCTCAAACATTTTCTTCGGTTTTCAAAAACAAAAGCAATAACGGGGAGAAAACCTGTCATTTATTTAAAACCTTCTTCGACGAATATAACTTGAAAACCGTTGGCCTCAGACCTATGGTGCGACCCCTCAATTCAGGCTAGAATTCGTCGCAGAATCCAAAAATGCAAAAATATACAGGGCGTTAGGTTAAAAAAAGAGCAACTTTAGCACGTAATTCGAAAGTGCGGTGCTCAATTGCATTTTCGTGAACGAGGTTCGAAAGTATAGTAAAATATCTGTGATTTTTGTCTCAAATATTTTCTTCTGTTTTCAAAAACAAAAGCAATGAAAGGGAGAAAACCTAACACTTATTTAAAAGCTTCTTCGAAGAATAACTTGAGAGCCACTGACCTTAGACCTATGGTGCGACCCATCAATTCAGGCTAGAATGTCTCGTAGAATTCAATAATGCAAAAATATACAGAGTGTTCGATAAAAAATACCCAAGTTTAACTGATAACTCGAAAATGCGATGTTCATTTGTTTTTCTGTGAACAGCATTGAAAAGTCATTAACAATGCCTATAAATCTCGTATTAAACATTTTCTTCTATTTTCAAAAACAAGTGAGTTAAAGAAGGAAAGGTCTGATGTGTGGATGGAAACTTCCTCGTCGAATAACTCGAAAACCATAGGCGCTAGACCCACGGTGCGACCCATCAATTCAGGCTAGAATTCAACGTAGAATTCAAAAACACAAAAATATACAGGGTGTTCCATTAAGAAATTTAGCGACTTTAGCGGTAACTCGAAAATGCGAAGTTCAATTGTTTTTCCATGAACGTCATTCGAAACCCTGCAATAATATCCACAACTTTTATACGAAGCACTTTCTTCAGTTTCCAAAAACAAATGAGATAAAGAGGGGTACGTGTGAAGTTGACATGGAAACTTCCTCAACGAATAACTCGAAAACCATTGACGCTAGACCCACGATGCGACCCATCAATTCAGGCTAGAATTCAACGTAGAATTCAAAAACACGAAAATATACAGGGTGTTCCATTAAAAAATTTAGCGACTTTGGCGGTAACTCGAAAATGCGAAGTTCAATTATTTTCCCATGAATGTCATTCGAAACCTTGCGCTAATATCTACAACTTTTATACGAAGCACTTTCTTCAGTTTCCAAAAACAAATGAGATAAAGAGGGGTATATGTGAAGTTGACATGGAAACTTCCTCAACGAATAACTCGAAAACTATTGGCGCTAGACCCAGGGTGCGACCCATCAATTCAGGTTAGAATTCAACGTAGAATTCAAAAATTCAACCATATATGGGGTGTTCCATTAAAAAAAGTGCAACTTTAGCGTGGTAATCAAGGATGCGATGTTCAAGGAACTTTTGTACTACATTTTTGCATATTTGTGAAGTAAGGGAGATAAAGAGGGAGGGGGTAGAGAGAATTGCCACAATTCTTCAACGAATTACTCGAAAACTAGTCGCTTTAGACCCACGATGCGACACATTAATTCAGGTTGGAATCCAACGCAGAATTCACAAATGTGTTTCGAACAAGTGAAGTTTTTATTGAAATTACAAATAGCTAGGGTCATACATTTCAATTTTTTTTCTCTCTAACGCCAGAAATATAAGAGTTAATTCAAATTTTCGTGGCGTGTAGGTTGCAAGACAACACCGTTATTACGTATTCAATGAACATAAAACGAACGTTTGGAACGGAAGTGGAAGACGATAAACTTACGCCTCCTGGGCTCGGGGCAAAATGAAAAGACCTGATGCCGCCGCCTTTATGTAAATGGCGTTCCGCAGATTGCTCAATTAAACAAAGATTATTGTAACGAGCGCATTAATACGTGTAAACTTAACATCTGGCCGAGCGCATAATTGCATTAATAATGAGCACGTATGTACAGCACAAACGTGCGCATAATTAAGAGTTTTTACGTTCGGAGATCGTCGTCGGAAAGACTGTGAAATCATCGCTATAATTGCGTCGGTACTGCGACGACGACGCCACTATTTTAATTAAATTCAATTTTCGTTTTTTTTTTTTTATAACGATCGAGCAAATTATACCATGACTTAACACGATGGAGGCCGCCGAAAGGTGAAATGGTGAAGGTAAAAGACATTAGAACGACGCGACAGTAATTTCATCAATTATGTCACTAATTTGGGTGTCAACGCAAGCATGAAGTCTCCTCCTGGGATAAGTCCAAAAAAGTTACGCAAGAACGTTTTCCGAAGCGGATCAAGATAAAATCGGGTGAGGAAGGAAAACGCCCTGTATAATGGGTGGTTTATGCATGCATTAAAATAATTGGACTTTCTCGATGATTATAAAATAGAAGGCGTCTGGCCTACTTCGGTGCGGAGCAAATTGGCGACGAATTTTCCCACGACGAACGCTAAAAACGGCAACGCTGCCTGCGCAACAAAGCGCAGCAAAAAAAAAACTCTTCTTCAATTGTGGAGTGAACGTGAAAGATTCGGAAGTGTGTCACGGCGGCGGTATAGAATTAAGAAATCCGAAGAAGTTTTTTTTTCCTCTTGATTTATTGCGGTCGCTGGTGAACGTGAGGGGACCCTTCAAAAAGATTGTCTTCTGTTTTTTTTTTTTTTTTTGAGAACATTCATCATTGTTTTTGCTCTTTTGCTTTTCCTAATGCCCATCATCGATTTACCAATAATCCCTCTGTTTTTCAATAAAATTCGTTATGGCTTTATCGACTGAATTTTTTATTTTTTTTTTAGTTGATCGTGATTCTTTAATTTTTGTCATTTGTTTTTTCCTGATATTGATCACCTTTTATTGTTAACAATCAGTCGCTTTGATTATGTAATCGATTTTATTTTGCTGAAGCATTCGTCTTCAATTGTTTTTTTTTTCTTGGTATCTCTTTTCTTAATCTCTCTTTTTCGTTGACCTAATTTCTTAAATTTATTTTCATTTATTTTTCTCAACATTAGTCACCGTATTTATCTCTTAATCTTTGTTGTCATTGATTGATCGTCTTTTGTTTTTCTATTGTCGTTTACCTTGTTTTTTTTTATCAATTTTTAAATTTTTTTATTACCAGGCGTTCTTCCAGTTTTTTCAACGTTTGTTACTGAACGATTGTTTTTTGTTTTCCTCTTCGATTGTTATTTGATTGTCTTTTTTTCTTAAAGACACGTCTTACATTTTTTTTTATTTTTCTTAGTTTTCGTGATTAGTTTTTTTTATGTCGTTTACCTTATACATAATTTATTAATTTTTAATCGATTGCCTTTTGTCATTTGTTTTTATTTGTCACTTGCCTTTTGTTTCATGTTTCATTTTAATCGATTGTCTCTTGTTTTATCAATCATCGATTGGCTGATGTGTCTTTTGTGATTGTCTTTTGTTTTTCTTTAACATTTATCATCGCTTGATTAACGGGCAATCCACTATTTTTTTTATTGCGTCATTTTCATCTTCGTTTGCTTCATTGTTTTTTTTTGTTAGTTGATTGTCTTTTTTCTGAAACAAACATTTTTTTAATTTTTTTAGTATACTGGATCGTTTGGTTGTTCGTCTTTTGTTTTTTTTAATATTTACCATCGCTTGGTTAAGAGGCGATCTTCTATTATTTTTTTTTATAACGTCATTTTATTTTTATCTTCGTTTGTTTCATTGTTTTTTTTTTTTTGGTTGGTTGACTGAGTTTTTTTCTTAAACACACGTTTTCGATTTTTTTTTATTTCTATCAGTTTACGTGATCGCTTTTTGTTTTCATATGTCGTTTACCTTGTACTTTATTACTTTTATTCGATTGTCTTTTGTTTTTTTTTAACAATTACCGTCGCTTGACTAAGAGGCGATCTTCTATTATTTTTTCATTATCATTGATTGTTCGATGATTTCTTATTTTTATCTTCGTTTGTTTCATTGTTTTCTTTTTCTGATTGGTTGATTGTCTTTTTTTCTTTGGCGCACGTCTTCGATTTTTTATTTTTCTTAGTTTTCGTGATCGTTTTTTGTTTGCCTTGTCGTTTTGTCGTTTACCTTGTACTTTATTACTTTTAATCGTTTGTCTTTTGTTTTTTTTTACCTTTACCATCGCTTGATTAACAGGCGATCTTCTATTACTTTTTTTATTACGTCATTGATTGATCGATAATTTCTTATTTTTATCTTCGTTTGTTTCATTGTTTTCTTTTCTGATTAGTTGATTGTCTTTTATACTTAGGCACACGTCTTCAATTTTTTTTATTTTTCTTAGTTTTCGTGATCGCTTTTTGTTTTTATATGTCGTTTACCTTGTTTATTACTTTTAAACGATTGTCTTTTGTTTCCTTTCTAACATTTACCATCGCTTGATTAAGATGCGATCTTCTATTATTATTTTTTATTACGTCATTGATCGATAATTTTTTATTATCATCTTCGTTTGTTCCATTGTTTTTTTTTTGGTTGTCTTTTTTCTTAGGCGCACGTCTTCGTTTTTTTTTTAAATTTTTCTTAGCTTTCTGATCGTTTTTTGTTTTTCTGCGTCGTTTACCTTGTACTCTATCATTTTTTAATCGATTGTCTTTTGTTTTTTTTACATTTACTTTTTATATGCTCGTGATTGCTCGATTGTTGTCTTCGTTTTTCTTCGTCGCTTACCTTTTGTTTCATATTCTTTTAATCGATTTTCTTTAGTTTTATTAATTATTTATCGTGGGATTGACGTGTGTTCTTCTGTTTTTCTCAAGGCTATTCATAGGATCGACTGACTTTCATTTTTCTTCACGTTCGTCATTCACGTTGTTTTGCTTAGTCGTTGCTTGTTATTTCATGTTTTTCGTCATGTTACTTTTTTTTAACCACCGATTATATTTTGTTTCTCGTTAACATCTCTCACCGTTTGATTAACAAACGACATGTTTTTGTTTTTTGAAAGCTCGTTATTGAGCGATCCATAGTCTTTTATTTTTCTTCATCAATGTCTAATTATACATTTTTGACGATCGATTATCTTTTGTTTCACGTCAAAATTTCTCATTGTTTGATTGATCGGTGAGATGTTTTTTCTTTTTAACAGTCGAGTGTCTTGACGTTCATTTGTTTTTCATTATCGTCATACACTTTTTAACCATCGACTATCTTTTGTTTCTCCTCAACATTTCTCATCGTTGATTCATGGACGAGATGATTTTTTTCATTTGTCATTGATTTATTAATCGATTGATTGTCTTTTTATTTTTCCTAATCGACGTCTTGATGTTTAATTTTTTGACAGTCGATTATCTTTTGGTTCTCGGGGACGTTTCTCAGTTTGACCCTCAAAAAAGACTTTTTCCTAATCAGTCGAGCGTCTTTAATTTTTTTTTCCATCGAATATCTTGAGTTTAATTATTTTTCATCATCCTCATTCTTTTCTGACCATCGATTATCTTTTATTTTTCCACAACACTTATCATCATCGCTTGTTTGTTTGTCTGAACTTTCGTCGCAGTTGATAGATCATTGATCGTAGATTTTTTTCTTAGACTTTTGTCCCATATATTTTTATCAATTTTTACTTTCTGATTTTTTCTTTACATCTTTTTTTTTGTATTTTTCATAACATTGTTTGACGCTGGTGTTTCATTGATAGATCGTCTTTCCTTTCATTTCTAATTTTTTTTTGAATTGCGCGTTAGTCGTTTAATTTTTTTATAATTTTTGATTCACGGCTAACATTTCGATTTTATTTTGTTTTAATTGCGTTTCAGTGATTTTTCATGTTTTTTTTTTTGTTTTACTGTCACTTACCCCGCAGGATACGCCACTGTTTCCGAGATGGGATCCGAATCTAAGGCCGCGTTTGACGAAACAGTCACTCCCAGCACCCGCTCCAATTTGATCTGCAACAAAGAAAACATATTTTAAAACTTTTCATCCCGTACATAGGTACACCCTAGATGTACAGTGATAGACAAAAGTAATGTGACATCATTACGAAAAAAAATTAACCGTGCGGTGATGGAGAGTTCTTCCGCAGATTCATATCTGCGCAAAGAAAGTCAGTTGCTGCCAACGTTTATCCATCCGCATTGGAACGCGTCGAATTGTGAACCGCTCCAAGGAACGATGAATATTCATCGTGACGATTTTCACATACCGAGAGCCGTTTTTACATAACTGCACACAACGGTCGCTTTATTGAAAAATCACGCAACACAAAACCGTGATTTTCAACAAGTATCACCTGCACACTGCAAGGTTTTAACAGTTGAAAAGACAAATGAAAGCTACGTCACGGACACACAATTAAAACAAATTACAAATTAGTAAATTATTCCAACTTTAAAATGTAAACTATGCCTAAAGCAAAATAAAAATATTTAAATAAGCAAAAGTATTAGAACGACTTCGTAACGCGTAGTTTTTTAAAGGTTATTGACAAATGACAAAATATAGAATTGACATCCGTTTCCGACCGGTTTCATTTGTTTACGTCGCTCGGTACGCCTGTCTAAATTCGTTAGTGACGTTCGATCTTACGAATTAGTTGGCTTTTGCACTTGCCGTACTAAGTGCAAGAAACATCAATGAAAATTATTAAAAAAAAAGACAAAATGATTTTAATTAGATCGATTTCTGTATACCCAATGGAAAATTGAAAAAAAAGGCGATCGATCGACCAAATGTCAAAGAAAAAAAAAAGAAAAGCAACGTTAAAGGATGATTAAATTCCAAGGTTTCAGAATAAAAGACACAAAAGACAACCAACCGAGCGATGACGAATGTTAAAAAAAATGAAAGTTAAGGTGACATTCGGTATTACAAATTGTTTGTGCCACCACCGTATCTGGTGCCAACGTCAATGAAAATTATTAAAACAAATGATTTTGAAGAAACTTCATGTCGATTCGATGTTCAGACCGGTTAAGAACGATTTAATTCCAAGGTTTTAGAATTAAAAAAAAAAACAAAACAGAGACAATCTATTAAACTTCGACAATTGTTAAGAAAAATAAAATTTTTGCCCCCACCGTACACTTCGAAGGAAACGTCACTGAAAATTCCTAAAAAAAAAAGAAAACAAAAGACTTTCAATAAAACGATGATAAATTATTGGAATAATTGAAGCAAATAGATAGACATTTATTTATTTATATTTATTCATCAAAATTACATGAAAAGTCAAAAGAAATCACACAGGAAACAAAAGACGATCGATAATCGAGAAAAACACACAGGAAACAAAAGACTGATAAAGGTCAGGAAAAATTAATACTAGATACAAGAAAAATAAAAGACATTCGATCAGTTAACAGCAAAGATATTTTATAAAAGACAATTGATTAATAAGATTATTAAAAAAAAACACACGCAAACAGAAAATAAAAGACGACCAAAAAAAAAAATAAAAGATGTTCGATCAGTCAACAGCGAATATATTTTATAAAAATAAAAGACGATTGATTAGTGAATTAAAAAAATACAGAAAACAAAAAACGCCTAATAAAGAAAAAAACGAAAAACAAAAGGTGGCCAATAACAAAAACACTGAAAACAAAAGGCAATCAAAAAGAAAACATAGGAAACAAAAGGCGATCTAAAAAATACACAGAAAACAATACACGATCGATAAAAGGCTGATAAATGTTTGGAAAAGTAAATACTAGATACAAGAAAAATAAAAGTGGGTCAAAAAATAAAAGATATTGGATCCGTCAACATTTAACGAAATTATTTAAAAAAAAAAACACACGCACACACACACACACACAGAAAACAAAAGACGATAAAAAAATAAAAGATATTCGGTCGGTCAACAGCGAATATATTTTATAAAAGACGATTGATTAGTGAAATAAAAAAATACAGAAAACAAAAGACGCCTAATAAAAAAAAACACAGAAAAACAAAAGATGATCAAAAGAACAGAAAACAAAACGTGATCAAAAAAAAAAAAAAACAGAAAGCTAAAGGCGATCAAAAAAACACAGAAAACAAAAGACGATCGATAAAAAACGCGGTAATAAATTAGTAAGAGTGTTAGGAAAAATCAAAGTAAGCAGTCACGTGCCATGGGCGAGAAAAATAAAAGACGATCAAGAAAATAAAAGGTATTGCATCAGTCAACGGCGAAGTAAAGTGCTAGAAAAAATGAAAGAAAAATAAAAGACGTTCGATAAGTGAACAGTGAAGATATATTATAAAAATAAAAGGCGAGTGATTAGTGAAATTTAAAAAAAAAACACAAACAGAAAACAAAAGACGATCAAGAAAAAAAATACAGATAACAAAAAATGATCGAGAAAAAGCAAGCAGAAAACAAAAGACGATCGAGAAAAAACAAACGGAAAACAAAAGATGATCGAGAAAAAACACACAGAAAACAAAAGACGATCGATAAAAGGCTGATAAATGTTAGGAAAAATTAAAACAAGCGGTCAATGAAGGATACAAGAAAAATAAAAGTCGATCAACAAATAAAATATGTTCGATCAGTCAACAGCAAAGATATTTTATAGAAATAAAAGACGATTGAATGATTAATGAAATTAAAAAAAAAAAAAAACACACACACACACACACACACACACATAGAAAACAAATGACGATCAAGAAAAGGCTGATAAATGTTAGCAAAAATTAAAACAACCAATCATGTGCTAGAAAAATAAAACGCGATAAAAAAAGATATTGACATCAGTCAACAGCAGCAGTTTTATAAAAAAAAAAATTTTATTTGTATAACGAATATAATCACGTTGCGAAAAAATAAATAAATAAAACGCAATTTAATGACAAAAGTGATTCGAAAAACTAAAAAAAAAAGTGAAGTGTTTCAGAATTTACTTCAACTCTTTGTAATGTTTACTATCGCCGTCAATAAAGGAACAAACATTTGAACAACGCGAAAACCAATCTATCGAAAGAAAGTCATTACATCTGGATCATCACCGCACAAGTCTGAGACGACTTAAATTAAATAACAGAATGATTTGTTATTGAGAATCCTTGCCCACGGCGATCTGCCCACCGCCATTCCTAACATTAACAAATCATTCCTTCGTCCTACTTAAACACATACATAACGCGAGCAATTGTTTCAGTTTTAAGTTCTGAATCAGTTTTAAAAATAATGATGCCGTCTTCCTTTCAGGGGGGCCACCTATATGTTTGGTTATTATTTTCAATGATTGATCCCTTCATACAATCCCACTTCTGACAATATTTTAATTCAGGTCCTCTAACTTAAAAATAAATAAATAACGATTAAGCAATTTTCTTTTCCTTTCCTAAAGCAAAACCTCGCCACTTTCAGAATTAATAATTTTGGGAACTCTGTCTCTTTTTTGACTTCTTTTATTTGTTTCTGTCGATAAAAATAATCCATCGTTTCTTATTTTTTTCTTCGGTTTCAACGAAACGAAAGCACAAAAAATTGAAGACGATCGACATTTTCGATCAATATTTAATTAACGGCAAAAAAAACACGATCGATTGTTTCGATTAAGGGCCACGAGCGTGAAAAAAAAACAAAAGACAATCGATAGTTTCGATCAAGGTCGATTATCTTTTAAAACGAATTTTTTTTGGAAAATATTAGAAAAATTCATTTTAAAACATTAACTTTTACATTTCGTTCGATTTGCACTGATTTGAAATAAGGTAAAACAAATGACAATCGATAGTTTCGATCTGACAACTGACCATCGCTTGTCTTTTTATGTTTCAATTAATTTATACTTTTTAAATAAATGTCAGGAAACAAAATACGATCGATAGTTTTGGTTAGGGGTCACCAGCGTGAAAGAAAAAAAAAACAAAACAAAATAAAAGACAATCGACAGTTTCGATCAAAGTCACTTTTAAAGCGAATTTTCCTCAAAAATCTAAATTAATCTTAAAACATAATTAAATTTCTCCTGTTTTGTTTTTTTAAGTTTCATTTTATTTGCACGTTGTTTGAAATGAGAGCGCGAAAACAAAGTGCGATCGAAAGCTTCGATCATGAGCAACTCCAGAATGTCTGTCATAAAACAGCTGAACTGACCATCACTTGTTTTTGTCATTTTATGCTTCAGTTAATTTGTATTATTGAAGTGAACGCGAGGAAACTGTCGATTGTTTCAAGTAGGCGTCATGAGTGCAAAAAAACAAAGGACAATCGATAGTTTCGATCACTTTTAAAGCGAATTTCTCTAGAAAATATTAAAAAATTAATTTTGAAACATTAACTTCCACTTATTTTTCTACGTTTCGGTTGATTTGCACTGATTTGAAAAAAGACAAAACAAATGACGATCGATAGTTTCGATCAAGTCCAAGTCAACATAAAACAACTGACCGTCGCTTGCTCGTTTATGTTTCAATTAATTTATACTTTTTAAATAAAGGTCAGGGAACAAAATACGATCGATTGTTTCGGTTAGGGAGTCACCAACGTTAAAAAAACAAAACAAAACAAAACAAAACAAAACAAAATAAAAGACAATCGACAGTTTCGATCAAGGTCACTTTTTAAAGCGAATTTTTTTTCAAAAAACTAAATTAATCTTAAAACATAATTAACTTTCACTTGTTTTTCTAAGTTTCGTTTGATTTGTATGTTGTTTGAAATGAGAGCGCGAAAACAGAAGACGATCGAAAGCTTCGATCATGAGCAACTCCAGAATGTCTATCATAAAACAATTGAATTGACCATCACTTGTTTTTGTCTTTTTATGTTTGAAGTTAATTTGTACTAATGAAATGAACGCGAGGAAACAAAATAGTATCGATTGTTTCGAGTAGACGTCATGAACGTGAAAAAACAAAGGACAATCGATTGTCACTTTCAAAGCGAACTTTTTTTTAGAAAAATTTGAAAAATTTAAATTTAAAATAGTATCAACTTTCACGTTTATTTTTATTTGCACGTCTGAAATGAGCGCCACAAAAAACAAAGGATAATCCATACTTTCAAACAACAACTACAAGATTGTTTACCATGAGACAATTGACTATCGTTTGTCTTTTTCCGTTTCATTTTAATTTGGCGTTTGAAAGAGCCGAAAAAAAAACAAAGGACTATCGTTAATCCCCAACAAAGAAAACGAAAGAAACCACGAGGTGCACCAGACTCTCTCGTTTGTCTCTCTGCGTTTCGTTTTATTTGCACGTTTGAAATTGGCGTGAAAAAGCAAAATAAAAAAAATCCACAAACAATAGAAAAACTTTTTCCCGTTTTCAAATACTATAACAGCTTCTGTTTTGTTTTGTTTTTCTGTTAAATCTGTCAAATCTGTCTCGAAAATAAACGAAGATATTTTTGTTTTATTTTTTGTGCCATCGGGTGTTTTCGAAAGAAAAACACATAAAAACAAAAGACAAGCCAGATTTTCGATCAAAACAAAACAAAAGCATGATAATTGTCTCTAAAACAAAAACAAAAGACGATCGACAATTTGACACACGCCTGAATTGTTGTTTCTTTTTTTTTCTCTCAACAAACTTTAAAGCAGATAAATGACAAACGTCTTACCTTACGATTTGAAAGTGAAAACAACTGCAAAGGTTTGACGTCACACTTACTAAACATTTCAGTGAAAGAAAAAAAAATGCATTAAAAAAAGATAAACAAAAGGCGAATAAGATTTCCGATGGTAAAACAAAAGTATGTCAAACAAAAGACAACAGCTCCAGCGTTTTTGTTACATTTTCTTTCAATAGACTTTCGAACAAGAAAAGAAAACAAATGACAATCGTCTGTTTAACGTCTTGCAATTTGAAAGTGAAAACAACTGCAGAGGTTTTACTTTTTACGTCATATATAGACATTTCAGTGACGTAGTTGGATCCATTCTACAGGATGTCCATATATTCCATTTTTCCAAAAGGCCACTATTTTAATTAGCTTCGATAATGATTAACGCGTTTCACAATGACCGTCAGGTAACAGCATTCCTTTCGCGAACGAACCAGCTGCTGTCTTGCAAGTGCAAGCGCGCCAATTCTTTTAAGGAAATCCAACCTGGTGAGATCCAATGGTAAGTGCGCGTTTGAAAGAGAAAAAAAATCTCTCATTATTCAAATGCCCGACGAACCAGTTTCGCCCACCGAAATTGTTACGACCGTTTCGGTTATTAAGTCAGTGGAGTTAAAGAGAGAGAGAGATGATTTAGTAAGATTAGCTCGTTAGATTCAATTAGCTGCTTTGATTACCTTGTAGGTGCAGAGAATTTCCCTCTCGATAATGGGCGAGGAATTTCTTGGCATCATTTTTGAATCGTGCGACTCGAGCAAGACGGGATCGGGGTTCAAATTAAAAAAGCGTCCGCGCGAGTGAATCGAGCGAATCGACCTAAAAGAAAGAATAAAAGAAGGTGTGATTCGTAATTTCTTGTTTTAATTCGCGAAACGAACGCGAGGCTAATACAATTACGGAGTTCAATTTGAGAGAGCGATTATGCCACCAACTCGCCGACGACAGATTTATGTTCGTAATTACGGCGTTTGCGTCACCTCTGGCCGCTGTAACGAGTTCCGTTTCAGTACTACATGTAGTTGTCAAGGTTGGGTTTGCAATTAAAACGCCGGAAAAAGTAAATATCTGGGCTTTTAGCGCTCGTAAATACCGTTTATCCAAGTAAGCTATTGCCATTAATTACTGTTTGCCTTTCGAGGGATTCCAGAAGGTCTGTTTGGTAACATGTTCGATGACCTGCTTGATGAAATACGATTGTCTTGTGTTTCTAAAGAAAAGGCTTGTTTATGGTGATGTTTGACGTGATGTTCAATGGCATATTTGATGATATAATATGAAACCATTGAATTATTAAAAAACATGCGATACAATCGCCACCTATCGGCGTTTTTAAATGAAACCTTTAACACTGACAGAAAGAAATTGAGACCAAAAACTTGTAGCTCTTCCTAACAAATTAAAAACGAAACTAAAATTCAAAATTAGCGCAAAAATTCAGCACTTTTCCAATAGATGGCGCTGTTACTTGTCATCGCGACCAAGAACAAATCTAAAAAAATTACTAGAAAATCGCAACTCTTTTTTTCTGAAACTTATTCGAATTGCTTAGCAGAAATTAAGCAATTAGCTGAAGCTAACTGAAAAATTACGACATTGGCGCTGTTACACTGTCATCCTTAAGATTGAAGGTAGAGCAAACTTTCTATCTCTTTTAATTTTAATTTGGAGTTAAATTCATCTAGAAACTCCGTAGCAACAGTCATTTGTTACGTATCTATCCTTTTTATTTGATTTGGGAGAAGCAAGCCGCGGAAATGAATGGCGGTATCTTCTAAATACAGTAACTTTAGTCAATGCCATCCAGAGAGTTCCCTTTCTAACAAAGAAATTAGGAGACTTTCCAATAGATGGCGCTGCTACAATGTCATCGCAATCCAGAGCATATCTATCTATGAAAAAGTACCTGAAAAACTGTTTCATTTTTGTAAATGCTTATATCCAGTTTGCATTAAGAAAGACGTTTGAGTTTTAATGATTTTTTGTTCCCTTTTTAACAAAAAATTAAAAAGGTCTAAATCGGGTGAAAAATTACGACATTTTCCAATAGATGGCGCTGTTTCACTGTCACCGCTAAGGTTACTGTATACTGAAGGTAACGCCAACTTTCTATCTCTTTTAATTTGGGGTTAAATCATTCATAAACTCCGTAGCAGCAGTAACTTGTTATGTATCTATCCTTGTTCTTCTTAGTGTTTCATCTATGGTTTCGTCGCGTCCTTTTTCATTAGGGCGACGCAAGCCGAGAAAATGAATGGCGATACCTTCTAAATACAGTAACCTTAGTTCATTGCCAACCAGAAAGTACCCTTTCTAATAAAAAATTAAAAAGATGTAAATTAGGTGAAAATTTATGATATTTTCCAATAGATGGCGCTGTTACTATGTCATCGCAACCCAAAACGTATCTATCTCAAAAAAAAAAAGACTACCGGAAACTCGCAACTGTTTTGTAAATGCTTATCCGGTTTGCGTTAAGAAAGATGTTTGACATTTAATGTTTTTCTTGTCCCCTTTCTAACAAAAAATTAAAAATGATTCAAATTATGTGAAAAATTATTACATTTTCCAATAGATGGCGCTGTTACAATATCATCGCAACTCGGAATGTATCTCTCTAAAAAAAAAAACTACCGGAAAATCGTAACCTTTTCGTTTTTGTAAATGTTTATCCGGTTTGCATTAAGAAAGATGTTCGACATGATTACTTAACAAAAAAAAAAAAGATGCGATATGAACGCCACCTATTGAAAAACGTTTTAAATGAATTAATATCTTTAACGCCGACTAACGAAAATGGGCCAAAAACCTATTTTCTATCAAAAAGCGAAAAAAAAACTAAATTAGCTGAAAAATTAAGACATCGTCCAACAGATGGCGCTATTACAATGTCACCGCAACTCTGAACATATGCCTAAAAAAGAAACAATACTAAAAACACGCACTTGTATTTCTACTTTTCGTGCGCCTGAAATGAGTGCAACAAAAAAACAAAAGGCAATCGACATTTTCAACCCTAGATTGTTTGCCACAAGACAATCGACTATCACTTGTCTTTTTCAGTTTCATTTTAATTGCGCGTTTGAAGTAAAGGCGAAAAATAAAAGACGATCGTTAATTCCCAACAAAGACAACATAATTGTCACAGAGAGCTCGAGACTGTCATTTGCCTTTTTGCGGTTTCGTTTTAATTGCACGACACGCGACAAAAACAAAGGACGATCAACAGTTTTCGCTCACAAATCAACAAATAGGTTAGTTTTTGAAAAAACAATTCCCAAAAAATTGAAAATCTTTTTTTTTTTCGGCTTCAAATGCTCTAACAGCTTTCTTTCTCCATAGATGGCGCCGTAACAAGACATCCCAATTGGTTTCTGCAGATGCCTATCCGATTTGTACATATAAATTGATTTGCATTGAGATAATGGTATACTTAAAGGTGTTATTCTTCGACTATTAGATAACTTTAAAAAAAGATGCGATATGAACGCCATCTACCTAGAACTTTAAATGAATTACGCCTTCGATAATGTTGGACAAAACAAATAAGTAAAGTACGCTAAAAGCTTACGCTTTTTAATAAATTGAAAGCAAAGCTTACGCCTTTCAACAACAGATGGTGTTGTTGAAGATTCGTTCTTGCTTGCGTATGTTTATTAAAAAAAAAAACAAATAATAGAATATCACAAATTTCGCAACTGTTTTCTATAGATGTTTATTCTATTTGCATTAAAAATGACGAAGAATATTCCTGATCGAAAATGAGCAGTTTCCTCTAACAGGTGGCGCTCGTCGCAATAAAAAACGAATCTGCTTAAAACAATAGTGAAAAATTGCAACCGATTTTGGTAAACACTTACATAAATTTCACAGAAAAATGACTAAATAATTTTAAATGTGTCTACGCTTTTTGGCAGTAGGTGGCGCTGTTGAAAATTTATTCTTGATTGCGTGTTTATTAAAAAAAAAAAAAAATAGTAGAAAATTGCATTAAAAAAATTGTGAAAACGATCTCTCGACAGATGGCTCTCATCGCAATCGAGAATGAATGGTGGACGTAAATAAAAATAAATAATGGAAATTAGTAATTCAAAATATGTGGAAAAGTTTACGCTTTTTGTTAACAGATGGAGTTGTTATCGGTTCATTCTTGATTACAGATCTATAAAAAAAAAAAACTAGAAAAACTCAACTGTTTCCTAACGACATTCGTAGAATTTGATTTGCATTAAAGAAATGACAAAAAAATTTCGTTCGCGACAGAAAACTTGCGCTGTTTGTTAACAGATGGCACCGTTGAAAACGTTAGCAATCAAGCATGAGGACGAAAACCGTCATCCCTTAAATACCACGAAAACTTACATCATTTCTCAATAGATGACACTCTCGTGTTTCTCATTACAAACGAGAACGCATGAGTTTGTAAAATCACTTGAAAACCAAGCGATGGCGCATCCGATTGCATTCAGAAGAGGATCTATAAACTACTAAAAACTAATGCAAACTTCAACAGATGCTCACGCTTGAAAAAAAGGCATTGCGGCGATGTTTGGTGAACATTTATACTTTTTTGAAGTTTTCGAGTTTCTTAACAGATGGCGCCACAGATGATTTACGTTACTCAATCGGCAATGAATTCGCTCTAATCATTTTCTTTCAGGAAACCTCAATTTCAGTTCCAAGTGGAAAGCAAATTTAATCCAGAGGAAATGGGATGTCATTAAAGATTCACATGCTAGAGGTCGCTTTCAGATAAATTCAGGGTAGAATTCAGGGCAATTGAAGAACCGACGTAGCAATTACATTCCACTTCAATTGTGTACAACCACAGATTAGAAGACAAGTAATTCTCAGGCGGCGGAAACCGGAAATGCAATCGCAGTTATATTAATTGCGTATCGATAGATACAATGGGCTGGGTGATTAGAATGCAGACGTCGTCATCTAGCAGGCGGTTCAAACACCACCAGAAGCAACGAAGTTCACCACCGTGTTTCAACTGTTTCATTCTTTCTATTAAAAAATGCATAACCTGTACGGCAAAAATAAATAAGTAAATAAATGAATAACGAATGAAGAAATGTCTGTGTCTGCACGTTTACCGTGAAGGTCATATTACATGTTCGTTGATCTAAATTGTAAATTCCGAATTAAATTGTAAAGGTGATGTAATGGTAATAGAGTTAAAAATATTTGAAACAATCGAGGTCGAAGGACACTTGAATTTTAAAGAAAATGCGCTTAATACATGGGTTGGCGTGAAATCGTTTAAAAACTTTGGACAATTGGCGCGAGAAGTTTTCTTTCGCCAAATAAGATAACGACTGTGATTTTTGTCAATTTTTCGTCTATTTTTGTACATTGCGCCATCTACTGTCGGACGGCCTATAAAGTAACGAAAAATAATAGGAATAATAATAAAAAACGGCGTTCTATTCACTTCAGCAAGTGTCTATTGTTTTGTTTCGTACAATTTCACTTTTGTATTTGGATGTCCCCTGTATATTGGCCAACCGCGGTCCGAAGATCAGCGAAGAAAAGTTTAATTTAATTAAAAAAATCGTTTTCATTATCTATTTTAATTAATAACTCTAAATGCCTCAAAGTAATGAAAAACAAAACAAATCTACATCTATAAGTGCCGAACGGCTAAAAATATTTGTCATTTGTTTTGTTTAATTTTTGAATGCGTGCGTAATAAGAGACCGAAAAAATAAAACGAAAAGAACCCAAAAATAAAACAAAAACAAAAAGAACCCAAAATAAAATAAAACAAAAAGAACTCAAAATAAAATAAAACAAAAGCGGAAAAGCCCAAATTAAAATAAAAAGAATCAAAACAAAAAAGGCGTTCCTTTCACTTCGCCGAGCGTCACTTGTTAAAATTTGAATTCCCCGCGCATTTCAACCCCTCTCTGAATCGGCCATAAAAAAATCGTCAAGTTTTTCTGTTGTCATCTTTGAGAACCGACAAAAAAAAGAAACAAAAGACGATCGCATCATCCACCACTCTCAACGTCCAAACACGTAGCATTCAAGGGGCGCTCTCAACCTGCAAACACGTAGCATTCAAGAGGCACTCTCAACTTCCAAACAGGTAGCATTCAAGGGGTACTCTCAACTTTCAAACACGTAGCATTCAAGGGGCACTCTCAACTTCCAAACACGTAGCATTCAAGGGGCGCTCTCAACCTCGGAACAAGTAGCATTCAAGGGGCATAAGGCAAAAAAAATTAATATTGTGGATAACTAAGCAAAACAAAATCAAAATTTTTAGTACCTCTTAAAAGAGAAGGAAAAACTATAAAAAAAGAAAACTAAATTGAAAAAAATTGCCCACGAACAAAAGAAACAAAGAAATAAATGAACCTCCTTTGCGTCGGAAAGAGACATCACAATTGAGGTAAAAGAAACAAAAGGCGATCAGACCTTTACAAGAGCTACGAAGCTTCACGTTGATTCGGTCTTTCATTTTGCTAGACCGTAAGTTTTCTTACTTCATTTGTTTTATATTTTTTTTGTAATTTTTTAAAAGTTCTTTTTTTTGCTATATTCATAAATGACTCCGCAATAAAGAGAAGGAGTGAAAAAAACACAAATAAAAAGAAAATTGGAATAAAAAACAATGTCCGTGAATAAAAGCGAATCAAGCAAGAAAATATTGATTGTTTTAGAAAAAGACGTTAAAATCAAGATAAAAAAAAAAACAAAAGAGCATAGCGCCTATGTTGTGGTTTTTTTAACTTCGTTTTTCTGTTGTCATCTTTGAGAAACGACAAAAAAAAGAAAAACGAAACAAAAGACGATCGCATCATCACTCTCAACCTCCAAACATGTAGCATTCAAAAGAGTGTACCTTTTGAATGCTACATGCTCAATCTCCAAACACATAGCATTCGAGGGGCACTCTCAACCTCCAAACACAACACACAACTAAATAAAACAAAATCAATTATTTTAGTAGCTCTTAAAAGAGAGGGAAAACTATGAAAAAAAAAAGAAAACTGAAATCAAAAAAATTGTCCACGAACAAAAGAAACAAACAAAGAAATAATTGAACCTCCTTTGTGTCGGAGACATTACAATCGGAGTAAAAAAAACAAAAGGCAATCAGATTTTTATAAGCAACCCCTAAGAGCTACCAACCAATAACGTTTCATGTTGATTCACTCTTTCATTTTTTGCATCCTGCGTTTTAAAGCTTTCTAGCTTCGTTTGTTTTGTTAAATTTTATTTTATTTTTTGTAATTTTCTAAAGGTTCCTTTACTTTTTGCTACGTTCACAAATGACTCCGCAATAAAGAGAAGGAGAGAAAAAAGCAATTGTCAAACAAAAAGAAAATTGGAATAAAAAACAATGTCCGTGAACAAAAGCGAATCAAGCAAGAAAATATCGAGCTCCGATTATCTTAGAAAAAGTCGTTAAAATCGAGATAAAAAAAAAACAAAAGACAATAGCGCTTATGTTGAGAACTTCGTTTTTCTCTTGTTATCTTTGAGAAATGACAAAAAAAGAAAAACGAAACAAAAGACGATCGCATCATTACACTCAACCTTCACACACGTAGCATTCAAGGGACACTCTCAATCTCCAAACACGTAGCATTCAAGGGGCACTCTCGACTTCCAAACACGTAGCATTTAAGGAGCATCAGGCAAAAAAAAAATATTAATAAAGAAAATTGGAATAAAAAACAATGTCCGCGAACAAAAGCGAATCAAGCAAGAAAATATCGAGCTCTGATTGTTTTAGAAAAGGAAGTTAAATCGAGATAAAAAAGACAAAAGGCAATAATAGCGCCTGTGTTGTGATTTTTTTTGTATTTTTTTAAATTAAATTATCTTTTTTTATTGGTCAAGAGATGCCATCTTTTAAGAAAACCTCTCTACTTGCAGTTAACTTATTCTTTTTAATAAAATAATCTTTGAGGTAATTACAGAATTTAAAAAGGAAAAAGAAAAAGTGCAAGGTCCGCGAATTTCTTTTTCTTTTTGCTACGAAGAGAAGGAGAGAAAAAAGCAAAGATTAAACCAAAAGAAAATTATAAAATTTGGTCGCCAGAATTGCTATGGGGCCTCCGAATATCATCTGTATAGCTATTTCTACCCTAATTGGGGCCTCATCAGTAGAAGAATAACACAATTATGGGTCAGAAAATTGTCGTACAGTGTCGCGACAGTGTGGCAAAAAGAAAATTGAAATAAAAAGCAATGCACACGAACAAAAGCAGATCAAGCAAAAAAAATCTAGAACTTTGATTGTTTTAGAAAAAGACGTGTTAAAATTAAGATTAAAAAAAAAAACAAAAGACAACATTCAAAGCCTATGGCCAATCATGATCATTTCATGTTGAATCATATTTACTTTTGTTGTAAATTTTTTAACCCCGTTTGTTTCCGTTTGTTTTTATTTATTTATTTTTTTTTTTTGGTATTTTTTTATTGAAAGATCTTTTTCCATTCGCTAAGAGATGGCGCTTCATTCTCTTGTTGCTACCTTTAAAAAAAATTGCAACGAAGAAAGGGAGTAAATAAATAAAAGTAAATAGTTTAAACAAAAAGAAAATTGAAATGCAAAACAATGTTCACGAACAAAAGCAGATCAAGCAAAAAAATATATATATCGAACTTTGATTGTTTTAGAAAAAGACGTTAAAATTGCGATAGAAAAAAAAAACAAAAGACATCTAGTCAAACCCTAAGACCAATCAACCAATGAAATTTCAAGTTGATTCATTTTTATTGTGAATTTTCTAACTTCGTTTGTTTTTGTTTGCATTTTTTTTTAATTTAAAGATATTTTTCTATTTTTTGCTACATTTATAAAAAAAAAAACTTTGCAGGGAAAAGAAGGAGAGAAAAGAGCAAGTATTAAACAAAAAGAAAATTGAAATGAAAAACAAATGTGTCCGTGAACAAAAGCGAACCAAGCAAAGAAAATATAAAAATTAGATTGTTTTAGAAAGAGACGTTAAAATCGAGATAAAAGAAACAAGAAGACAATAGCCAAAGCCTAAGACCAATCAACCAATGAGGTTTCAGGTTGATTCGCTCTTTCTATTTTAACTCTGTTGTAAATTTTCTAACTTCGTTTGTTTTTATTTTATTTTTTTGCATTTTCTTATTGAAAGATCTTTTTCTGTTCGCCAAGAGATGGCTCTTCTTTCTCTTGATGCTACCTTTAAAAAAAATTCCAACGAAGAAAAGAAGAGAACAAAGTAAATAGTTTAAACAAAAAAAAAATCGAAATGCAAAAACGTTCATGAACAAAAACGGATCAAGCAAAAAAAAATATATCGAACTTTGATCATTTCAGAAAAAGACGTTAAAATTGCGATAAAAAAAACAAAAGACATCTAGTCAAACCCTAAGACCAATCAACCAATGAAATTTCAAGTTGATTCATTTTTACTGTGAATTTTCTAACTTCGTTTGTTTTTGTTTTAAAGATCTTTTTCTATTTTTTGCTACATTTATAAAAAAAAACTTTGCAGGAAAAAGAAGAAGAGAAAAGAGCAAGTATTAAACAAAAAGAAAATTGAAATAAAAAACAAATGTGTCCGTGAACAAAAGCGAACCAAGCAAATAAAATATAAAAATTAGATTGTTTTAGAAAGAGACGTTAAAATCGAAATAAAAAAAAACAAAAAAACAATAGCCAAAGCCTATGACCAGTAAACTAATGAGGTTTCAGATTGATTCGCTCTTTCAATTTTAACTCTGATGTAAATTTTCTAATTTCGTTTGTTTTGTATTTTTTTATTGAAAGATCTTTTTCGATTCGCCAAGAGATGGCGCTTCTTTCTCTTGTTGCTACCTTTAAAAAAAATTTGCAAGGAGAGAACAAAGTGAATAGTTTAAACAAAAAGAAAATTGAAATGCAAAACAAGGTCTACGAACAAAAGAGAATCAAGCAAAAAATACATCTAACTTTGATTGTTTTAGAAAAAGACCTTAAAATTGCTACCAAAAAAAAAAAACAAAAGACGTCTAGTCAAAGCAAATTTCAAGTTGATTCATTTTTAATGTGAATTTTCTAACTTCGTTTGTTTTTATTTATTTTTTTTATTGAAAGATCTTTTTCTATTCGCCAAGAGATGGCGCTTTTTCAGAAAACCTTCTTACTCGCAACTAATTGACACTTTTTAAGTTAAAATCTTTGAAGTATAGAATTAAAGAGGTGCAATATAAAATGAAAATCCCACCGAAGAAGATAACTATTAATTAATTTAGCAATTAATTTAGCAAGAAACAAGCTCATTTTGAACACGCCTCATTAAATTTTGGGTTTGACACTCACAAAAATGAACTTAACGATCCGACCACCTGTTAAATTAGTACCAATTTAAAGGACGATTAATTAAAAAAAATATATATATCACGGCTTAATTGGCTGGAAATGCGCTCACGCTGTAATTAAAAAATTAACGTCGATTAAACGCTCCTCGTATTTACAGACTCTCCGACACCCACGAAACGAAAGTGTTCCACGCACGACCTTGTAACATTTATTTATTTTTTTCGGATCGTCATTAAGCGTACGCTAATTTTGTTGCAAATATTTGTTTTGGCCGGGACCGAGAAACGCAGTCGCACACCTGAGAACGTTAAACATTTGCGCGGGACCTCGGGCACGTTATTTATTTATTCATTCAGACGGCAAGACGTAACGTTTCATGAATAAATATTACTGCAGATACGATTATTACAAATGAAAAGAACAAATTGAAATGCACGCCGAGTGGAGATTTCCATCGCGTCGCCGGTTTAGACCTCAGAGTTAAGCGAGAAGGCGATATACGGGGGCCGTTCGAGTATGCAAAACGAAGAAAACAGTCGATGACGTGAAGCACCGCACTTGTTTTTACTGTTTAGGGCGACGAACACAGAACGAATCACGATATTTGTTTTAAAACTAGTAGCGAAATTTAATTTCTCTACACAATTAACAAAAAAAGAAATGAAGATTTCTTAAACCTCTATTGCGCAAGAAAGCAAAAACGAGAGGCGTTCAAATGTAACGGAAAAAATGACAGACGATTGTATAAGCGCCGCATTTGTTTCTTAATTTTTTTTCTTGTTTAGGTTGGCGTCGGTGTCAAATACACAAACGTCCATATAGATCTCTTTCTTACACGACAGTTAAAAAAATATAGAGCAATTCATTAATCAGGAAACGTTAAGGTGTAAGTACATTTCAGACCTAGGAATCTTTTGAATTGAGCAACAAAATTTAATCCTTCTGCAAAATTTACAAAAGAAGTGAAGAAAAATACGAGAGGCGTTCAAATACGACGAAGAAATAAAACAAAATGACAGTCGATCACATAAAGCACCGTCGTCAAGTACACGAATGTGAACGTTCTTAGGGATTAATTACAAAGATACGATCGTCTTTTGTTTCGTTTATCTCCCTCTATATGGAACAAAAATCCATTTTGAAGAAGTTTTGACAAGAATGGATTTTTTTGGCTCCTTGAAGGTTAAAGACTTATAAAAACCGTAAGTTTTTAAGGTTGCGTATCTTATTCATAGTTTAAAACATTTTTGACAGGAGCAGGACCTGACGCCATCTGTAGGTACATTCTTAATTGTTTTTCCTCTGCAGAAGATTAACACCAACAGTACAAAGTTTTGTCTCAAATAACTGTAGCCATTGGACCCCCACCCCAAGAAATAAGAAACCAAACTACTCTCAATAGATGGCGCCATATTCTATCTAGAAAAATCTGACGTTTTTTTGAACTCAACTTTGAATTAATTGGGACGTAAGCCTTCGTCATCGGAAGTAGATAAAGTAGGTCTTGCTTTAACAAGTAGACTCGTAGAAGCATTTGTTAACAATGAAGCGCCATCTATCGATTGACGGACAAAGTCTTTTGCTGTGATTTGATTGGGTTCCAAATTTTCAACAAGATTAAAAATATTTTCTTTTTCTTTTAATAGCACGCCATCTTTTGACTGACGCAGAAAAAATCTAATTTTTTGAAATGAAAGCACAACATTGTAAACATCGTAGAAGTACATGTGACATTTGCGTGCGACATCTATGAAACTAACTGGAACCATCAGTGTCCCCTTCCAGAAACAAACAAAAGAGGCCGTGTTTTTGCAAATGGATTCGTAGAAGCATTTGTTTATAATTAAGCGCCATCTATCCATTGATGTGTAGTTTTCCTCGAAAATCCTTCGTACAGGGTAATTAGAAATAATACGAAATACGGTATTCATACAAGTCAATAGATGGCGCGTGAAAATATATTTCGATAAAGTACCTAGGTCAAGATTGACAAGTTATCGCGACAAGTAAAGCTAATATATTAATTTATTTATGTTTTCCAAAAACATTTGCTTTTCTAATGATCGTCATTTGTTTTCCGTTTTTTTTTTCCTTTCATAAAATCACGATCGTCATTTGTTTTTTTTCTACTCTTTTCTTTTTAAAGTTATCGTTTTTGTTTTTCGTTTCGATTCCGGAAAAAATCAGAAATGTTCTTCTTTTTTGTTTTTATTTATGTCGTCCGTTTTCTGAAATTTGTAATGATCAAAAATCTTTTGCTCTCCTCATTTGTTTCGCAGTCGTCATTTGTTTCCTTTACTATCTTCGCATTTTTTTTTTCATTTCGATTGGGTATTTCGGTTCGTCGAAAACATTTTTCTTTCATTTTTTATTTTGTTTTTGATTGTTTATCCTTTTTCAGAAATTAAAAAATTGCTTTTTAGCTCCTTTTTCTTTTTTCTTTTGTTTCCTTGTGAATTTCGAATTACGTCATTTTGATCGTCAAAAATGTTTTTAATTTTTTTGCCTTGTTTTTGATCGTTTTCATTTTGTTTGTTTCTTTTCGCCGTAGGTGATGCGATTTTCATTTCTTTTCCTTTTTTTTACTTATGAATTTCATTTTATTGTCAATTATTTTTAAGTGTTTGTAATATTTTATATCGATCGTCATCTGTTTTCCTTACTCTCATTAGGAATTTTTTTTTTTTTTCCATTTCGATCGTCGAAAATATTTTCATTTTGTTTAATTTTGTTTCTAATTTTCTTTCAGTGTTCTGTTTTTAATCCATGGATTTCATTTTATTGTTAAGATTAATTACTTTTTAAGTTTATATTAATATTGTTATTTTTTTTTTTTACTTTCTTTAGCAGGTTCACTTTCTTTCCATTTCGATCGAGTTTCTCGATCATCAAAAATGTTTTTATTTTGTTTGTTTCTGATTGTTTCCATTTTTCTTTGTTGCTGTTTTTTTCCGTGAATGTCACTTTTGTTTTTCATTTTCATTACGATCGTCATTTGTTTTTCTTATTTTCATTATGAATTGTTTCCATCTCGATTCTGTATCTTTTGTTTTTATTTTGTTTGTTTCCATTTTTCTTTGTTGCTGTTTTTTTCCGTGAATGTCACTTTTTTATTAACTATCTTTTATTTTTTTAATTTTCATCACGATCGTCATTCATTTTTCTTATTTTCAGTATGAATTGTTTTCCATCTCGATTGTGATCGTGTATCTTTTGTTTTTATTTTGTTTGTTTCTGGTTGTTTCCATTTTTCTTTGTTGCTGTTTTTTTCCGTGAATGTCACTTTTTTATTAACCATTGTTTGTTTTTAATTTTCATTACGATCGTCATTTGTTATTCTTATTTTCATTATGAACTGTTTTCCATCTCGATTGTGGCTGTGTATCTCGATGGTCAAAAAATGATTTTGATTGTTTCCATATTTCTTTTTATTCCGTAGATGATGTGATAGTCATTTGTTTTCATTTTTGTTTTCTCTTCATTTGTGAATTTCATTTTGTTGTTAATTATTTTTTGAGTTTTTAATTTTTGTTACGATCGTCACTTGGTTTTCTCACCTTCATTAGGCATTTCATTTTTTCCATTTCGATTTCACGATCGTCAAAAATGTTTTCACTTCGTTTTCGTTAGCACTTTTTTTCTTTGTTTCTGTTTTGGATTTCATTTTGTTATTAATTAGTGTGTGAGTTTTTAATTTTTTAATACGATCGTCGTTTGTTTCTCTTATTTTGATTAGGATTTCTTTTCTATTTCGATTGGTGATTGTGTTTCTCGACGCGATTTATTTATTTATTATTTATATTATTAATTATAATTTTTTATTAGGATTATTATTGTTTTATTAAGAGCATTAGAAAATCCTGCTAGAAGGAACACACTGGGGCATTTGTTTTTGCCACTTTCTCTAGGAATTTCTTCTTTATTCTTCAAAAATGTTTTCGTTTTGTTTATTTTTGATTGTTTTCATTTTTTTTTTTGTATTTCGAATGTAATTGTGTTTCTCGATCGGTCAAAAATGTTTTCACTTTGTTTGTTTCTGCTTGCATTTTTCTTTCTTTGTTTCTGTTTTGGATTTCAATTTATTATTAATTAGTTTTTTAAATTTTTTTATTACGATCGTCGTTTGTTTTTCTTATTTTCATTGGGATTTCTTTTCCATTTCGATTGTGATTGTGTTACTATAAACATCGCAGAAGAACATATGACGTTTGCTTGCGTCATCAACGAAAATAACTGTAACTATCAGTATCCCCTTCCAGAAACACGAAACAATACAACTTTCAATAGATGGCGCCTCTATTCTATCTAGAAACATCAAAACTTTTTCGGAAATAAACTTGGAATTAATTGCTTCTTCTTGCTTTAATCTCAGGAGTAGAGATACTCTCAGAGTGGTCTAGAGCAATCAGTCGAAAAAGTTCCAAGTGCAAAAGTCTGTTGAATTTAGTCACTTTGTTTACCAAATTAAATCAATCGACTAATGAGAAGTAGCAGCAACACCACCAGCAGCAGCTCCCGACGTTTCGTTCTCCATTGCGGAAGAAATTCCTCAGGGCTACTACTGCTGCTGGTGGTGGTGTTGCTGCTACTTCTCGATAGTCGATAAGACTGTCTTATCGACAAGTGAGAGACAGCAGCGACACCACCAGCAGCAGCAACCCTGAAGAAGTTCTTCTGCAAAGGAGAACGAAACGTCGACAGTAAAAGCAGTCGTAACCCGGTTTTAACCGGAAGTCAATTCAATGATAGACAACGGCGGCGGAAGCCTCTAAGTTAAACCTCAAAAATAAAATTTAAAAAAGCGCCATCTTTTGGTTAGAGATTCTTTGTTGGAATTTTATTTCACATTTCTGTAGCGAAGCTCTCTCTCGTAACCATCGTGTCAAACGTCCTTTACAAAGTCGCGACGAACATGCAAGGATCAAAGTCGAACAAAAACAAGTGAATTAATAGGCGTACCTACACACGCATCTGTTGCAAACGATTCTCGATAACAATTACGTAACTTCGAAATATAATAAAAACGCTGATGTCACAGATGCAATGGCGAGGGCCACTCATTGAATATTCGTCGGTGATTTCGCCCACGCGAGTATGACTTCGCGGCTTTCGTAACGAGACAAGAAAGAATTCTTTGAGGTCAGACTCTTCAGTTTTATTGAATCAGCACTGGCTAATACACAACCCACATATAAAAAAAAGTGAAAACGCCATCTGTTGTCCGGTCCTCGCAACTGCTATTCAAGGGTTGAATAATTAATCAAAGGCGGAAGCGGTCGGATACCAAAACGTACAAGAAAAATGTGCTCGTTTAACGTACACGTCAATAGAAGCCTGAATTAAAGGAGAAATGCGAAACTAATGATCAAAATGGCATCAACCGTTAATACTTGTCACAATTCAAGCTTAGTAGAATAAAAGAAATATCCAAAATTCGTCTGGCGGTATTTTAAAAGATTCCGACAAAGTCGTAGATAAGTTCTTCTAATTTTCGTGGCAAAAACTCGAGCAAATTGACACTTGACTGCTCCATCCAATAAACGCAAAGGCCATTCATCAAGCGATCGATAATTTGAGGTTGCCACGATGATTTCATACTGAGCGTTAAAATAATCGAAAACAAGTGGTTAAAAAACTATTTAATCAAGAGATGGCAGAAGCAATTGCGAACAAAAGTACGTTAGCAAAACAAATACGAAACGACCAATACGTCGTCCACGTCCAAGCAAATTACCATGCAATTTCCGCCGAATTTAATAACCAATTTTCCATGCCGTTTTTCGGGCCGGTTTCTAAACAGGATGTGAACTTCTATGTGACTGTAAACGGATTTCAGAGTTCAAGCACGGTGACTGTGACAAGAAACACTCCTGTTTTAAAATTCAAACGATTTAACATGAAGACACGTTCCTTTGCTTGCGTCCACTGGTATACGTGCTCGTGCAAATATCAGGTATTACGGGGTCCACCATGTTACGGTGCATCGTCGCAAACAGTATCATTAACGTTCCAAATTCGTTTTGGTCACACGATCCAGGAGAATGTGTTTCACGCCCCCCTAGGTATGACGGAGAATATGAATTTCACGCGACTCGCAAGTCCGCCAGATCGGATTTCCTCTTGACAACGCATGACGTCTCTATGAAACATGATAGGCATCGATTTACTTAGAAAACAATTTTCTTTTGTTCAGATTAAAACCTTTTTATTAATTTTATTGTCAAATAATTGTAGAGCAAAATTACATTACATGTTGGAACGTACGCTAGTTGCGGTTATAGTTGGCGCCAACTATCAATGCCTTCTTTTTACTTTTTTAAAAATATATACATATATTTTGCAATTCGATCATTCAAAGTTTGCTAATTAATTAAAAAAAATGAAATGGCAGTCACGGAAGCCCGCCCAATCCGGCCCTGCATGTGAAGTCAATGAATTGAGAGCAGCTTTCGAGGTCCGCCAATTCTTTTGTTCGTTGGCAAACTGAGCGGTGGCGGCTATTCGTCGTTCGTAAGAGAGATTGTATTCAAATGTTTTATGAGAATACGTCACGGAATTCTTTTTTTATGAGGCCCCACGAAAACGTGCGCGTGAATTACGATTTCGTCTCCATTGTTGCATACGTATTTATGAATCGACTAATACCTGCGGCAAGATTGTTTCACCCCACTTACAAGAAGAGGACTTAAAGTGGGCCGCTGTATTTAAAACGAATGAATGACGTAATGACGTCACTTGTCAATGTCAAATTTTTGAGGTTAACTGTACTATTTTTTCTTAATTGAGAAATGTGACGTTGGAGATCGTGTTTTCACTTGAAAATGACATTACGACAAAAGTGACAGTTTGAGAGATTCATGGCGGAATAAATAATCTTCCAAACTGCAACTTCATGTCTTTACACTCACTGAAGCAATTGGGTGGCGTTAAGGCTTTTTACGTTCTGAATCTTCCGCATGGAAGTGTGGCAAACACCGGATAATTTTTAGCCATTTTAGAAATTATCTTGGCAATCTCAAACACCCTGGCATAGGCGAAATTATCAATCGCTTGATGAACGACCTTTGCGTTTATTGGATGGGGCAGACTTCACCTGCGATTCCTCCGCGTCAAGTGTCTTTCCGTTTCGTTTTGTGGTAAGCGCGTCATAAGTCGTTCATTGGCGGTGGTGCCGTGTCGTGTGTTACAATTTGCTCGAGTTTTTGCCAGGAAAATTAGAAGAATTCATCTACGACTCTGCCGGAATCTTTTAAAATACCGCCAGACGAATTTCGGATATTTCTTTTATCCTACCAAGCTTGGAATGTGACAAGCATTAACGGTTGATGCCATCTTGATCATTAGTTTCGCATTTCTCCTTTGGTTCAGGCTTCTATTGACGTGTACGTTATTCGTGCTTACTTCGAGCACATTTTTCTTGTACGTTTTGGTATCCAACCGCTTCCGCCTTTGATTAATTATTCAACCCTTGAATAGCAGTTGCGAGGACAGGACAACAAGAGGCGCTGCTAGTTTCGTCAATTTCGCTTCAGTAGACGCTTGACACTTCGAAGGCCATGAGTTTATACAATTCTAAATTTTATTTTGATGCAATGTCTCAAGCATTTTACCATTTTCTCTATTTTGAAAGTTAAGTATTGTCACTTGAGTAGTAATGCGTTTGTTGTGTATTTCATAGTTTATTTTAGTGAAAGTACACTTGACATTCGTTGTCGCATATCGTTTATGTAATCTCATTCACTCAGCATACGAACGAGTAAGATTAAAACCTCCTGGTGGTTTGCAGTATCGAGACGATTTGGGAACGCCCGTCGAGGTTATTATTTTTTTTTTATTGAGGTCGGGGAATCTTCAAAAGAGGGCTTCCCGGCTATAGTGCAATGCCGGAGCCTCTGCTGGATTCGCTGGGAAATAGTGCCCTAACGCCTACCAGCTAAACCCCTTTCCTCACTTCTCGCCCTTCTTCCACTGCGACATCACCAATCGGTATTCCTTCGTGTAAGGGCGTGTCTTATTTTCATTTTCGCCCGTGTCTTTGTTACTTTATCGTCTTTACCGCCTTTCCTCTGTTCTCTCATTTCTCTCCTTGGTTTCCAGGATTTCCTTCGCGGCTCTTACCACGGCCTTCCAGTTTTTCTTCCGCTATCATTTTACCCACGATGTTGCTCTCGTTTACCAGTGTTCCTAATTCTCTGGTCATCATCTTCCTTTCATCGCCCCATCTGGGACATTCGAAGAACGTGTGCTGCGCGGTGTCCACTGCTCTTGCGCAGTATTTACAGATGTCGCTTTCTGTTTTCCTGATCTCCTTCTTATATGCCTCGAAGCATCCATGTCCGCTCATGTTTTCTGCTGTATCACGGTTCCAGTTACGGTATGAGCTTCCGGGTCAACTTTCCGGCGTTACAATTGGTCCATCTCTCTTGCTATCTGTCGATCGTCCTTCCTCCGGGTACTTCTTCCCCCGTTGTTCCGTCCTTTCTCCTCATGTCTTCTGTCCTTTCCTTGACAATTAGATCCCATGGGATCATCTTGGCAAGCACCAAGGATGCTTCCCTAATGCAATGGTTCTCTGGTTGCTCATTAACCTATTAATCTATTACGATACCGGCGCCGCGTATAGAATTATCGAGGCTGCGGTCGCCGCCGACGTTATTACGAAACAACAGCTGGGTTTATAGTTCACCCTGGCGTCCTTTTTATTAACATCAAAATTACCCAACCCCTTCTCACTGTAGCTAACCGAGGGGAAAGCTGGTGAAAGGAACAGTGCAGACTTTTTATCAGGTCAAAGTAAGTAACCGGAGTATTCATTATTAAAGTTTCGTGGCAGCAGGGCTTTTGGCGTTTTAAAGCCCTCAGTCTATCATTCTCGACTACCGAAATTGCATGATTTATGTCTTCCACAAGTTCTTCTCTTTAGCATTTACCTTAGAAACAAACCTTAAATGCGCAGCAAGTTTCGATTGCTAAGAATAGATGGCGCCAAACAAGTCAAACCTTCAGTTAAGAACCAAACCACGCAATGAAGATTTACATTGAATAGTTCCGAACCATAAAAGGAATTCAAAAAGAAAATTCCAAATTTTGTCTTAAAAATATGTACATCAGTAAATTGTTTTCTTTTTGCTTTTTTACTACCAGGTGGCGCCATGTATTGGACCTCTTTCTTTCAAAAAATGCGCGGTTTGTCTCTCGACTAAATGTATCAATTCTAGCAAAGTAATCAATCACTTTTACTTGTACTTACTTAAAACCTAATCATCGTTACTTTAACAGCCCTGAACCACAGTACAGGGATTCAGAAGGGATGAAGGAGGTATTTAACTTTTTGTTTAAAACATAACAGTTTCGGTTTAGTTCGTGAGGCAACTTATTTTCTTTTGATTTTAATGCATTCTCTTTTCTTATATGTATAGTCAAAAAAAACACCACTGCGAAGGTGCCGCCATCTATTAGACCTTTCCAATAATGCGCGGTTTGTCTCTCGGCTAAATGTGACATTTCAGCAAAGGAATGGATCACTTTTCTTTGCAGTTATTAAGAACTAATCACTGTTATTTTAACAAATCGAGTAAATTAGAGCACCAACCACTTTCACTGTTCAAATAGCAAAACATCTGCAGCTCGAAAAATGCGTGGTCGTTTCCTTTTAGCAAAGAAACCATCCATTTTGTTAGTGACTAATTGCTAAAGACTGATCATCATTAGAGGTCGAGAAAACTGGGGCACAAAACTTCACTTTTGTTTTGTTTATTTCTATATCTGTAGTGTATGCACTAAAAATTAATCATTATTACAACAGCTCCAGGAAACCGCTCTCTCTATCTTGATGAAGTAGGATACCGCTTGTACGGTGCATGGTTTTATTCTCGGCTAAATCCGTTATTTTTTTAGCAGAGAAACCAATCACTAATCATTGCTATTTGAACAGCTTGAAAAAACTGGACCAGAAAACCGCCCTCTCTTGATGAAATAGTATACTACTTGTGCAGTGCATGGTTTTACTCTCAGCTAAATCCATTATTTCTTTTTAGCAGAGATACCAATTGCTTTTCATTCTATTATTACTAAGAGCTAATCGTTGTTATTTAAACTATCCTCTGTGGGATGAAATAGAATACTACCTGTATGGTTCTATTCTCGACTAAACCTATTCTTTTTTTAACAGAGAAACTACTTTTGTTTGTTTCCGGTTATTAACGGATCACCGTCGGTTTTAATAGGTTGACCCAACTGAACCACGCCATCTCTTGATCTTGTGGCCAAAAACTTTTTGCCACGTCTTAAAAAAAGGGCGCCAAAGAGACGCGATACGTCATTTAATTACTTCGAAACCCCCCCCCCCCAAAGGTGTAAAATTAATTTAATTTTAATCTTTTGCTCGACATACAAGGGGCGTGTTGACGCGGCGTAGTAAATACAAGCCCTCGTCGTGAACGAGCCATTTGTGAAATTAAATAGTGGGAGTGTTCTTCGTTCCAACATGAAACTCACCACATCTGCAGAGATTAGCGCTGTTATTAGAGCGATGTTATCGGGCGAGTTTCATGAACTCACTGCTTCCCCCCCGAGGTGCACGTTTTCGCTTGCAAGAGCGCGCTAATTAGCACGTCACATTCATTCTCATTTTTGTGTGCGAGTTAAAAGCGAAATACTTTCGGTGTTTTTACTTCTCTAATATCCACTACGTTGATGTTGGTTACGTCTAATCCTCGAGTAACTTCAATTTTTCAAATAATGGAAAATGGTACTAAGCCAGTTGGCGCTGACTATCATTAAAACTACAGTGCGTTCCATGGTGACGCTAACAATATTCCTTTAGATGTCTCCTAGTTTTAGGAATAAACGATATCTAATATTGCAAGTTCTTTCTTGATGGTTCATAGCACGTTAAGCTCGATAACTTATCGCTCACCGGCGGATAAAATAACTTCATGTTCTATTTGTCGGGCATTTCTCACAGAGATTACGTTTAACCTATGCGTCCAGTAAAAGAGACCACACTTTCACTATTTTTTCGAATCAAGGTTGCGTGCATAATAGCCCGCCCCTGCCTTTTTCGCCCGGCGACGTGCGCGCGAGCGAGACAGAACCACAATAGCTCGATCGTTTCGGTCCAAATTACCGCATAGCGCGCTTCGAAAGTGCTTTCGACGCTTCGATTTCGACGTGTTTTTCTGCATTCATCTGGGAGCGGCCGGAAAATTGCCTCTAATGAGCGAGCAAGCAAGCGAGCACGTGCGAGGTTGCCGAACTTAAGAAGTCGTTCCAGAAAAATGTTGGAGAAGAAACCAGGAAAATGACGAACAAAATTGAATTAGAAAACGAAAAGAAGAAGAAATAAAACGATTGACAACCAAAGAAAAAAAATTGAAAACAAAACGAGAGCGACAAGTACACAAAGATTAAAGTCTAGTAGAGATATGAACCTCCGTTGATGATGCTTAAACATAAAAAATAATGTCCCTAGTGGAAATAACTGAAATTTCTCAAATTATATAATAATTTGACTCTTTTTGTGTTCTTGCATCATTTTTCTTTCCTCTATCGAAGCATGACTTGTTCAGCAAAGTCACAAACCGCACAGTCACCACCCTCTGGTGGAGAGTAGTTAAAATTTGTTAATGCTTAACAAATAAAGCTTATTTATACATGCGCGGGTTGATTACATACATACTCGTATACACCAAACTGCAACAGTAGCATCTTGCTATCTCATAGAGCAAGTTTCAGATCTTATTCTTCAGCAAAGACGCAAACCGTACAATATACGCTGTCCACCAGAAGAATATTTTATGCAGCAAGCTTCAGCAAGTGGCTACAAGAGAAGGAGGTTTATTTCTCTGCTGTTATTATTAGAGTATAGTTGTATCTAATTCGAGGGGGGGGGGAAGACGAGTTCAAGTTTCAGGTATTACCCAACCCTCCGCACCGGGAGAACTAAAATATCTACACTAGAATGTCTTTAGCAGAGATCAGAATCAGCGTGTGACGCATAAGCGAAGTTCCAAACCAACTTCCGATGCAAAGCAAGCTTCCTCTATTGCCACTGGACGGCGTATGGTTCATTTCTCTACTAAATGTCGATGATTTAGTTAAAAAAGAAATGTAAAGGTTCAGATGTGTGCAAGAAGAGCTCGTTTGTATTAAAATAGAATCAGTTGTAAATAAAACCAACACACTACGATACTAGTAAAGTTGTCAATCCTCGTAACTGTCAATTTTGTTATACTGCAAAGCTTCGACTGTAATCGTTCAGAGGTTGTGTGGCATAGTTTTTCAATAAGTACGTCACGCATTTAGCCGAGAAGCCAACCTTCGGTGTAAATCAAGTTTCCTTTACTGCCACTAGATGGCGTACGGTTCATTTCTCTGCTAAACGTTGAGAATTTAGTTTAAAAAAACTCTCAACGTAAGGGTTCAGATGTGATTACGGCGACCTCATTTGATTTTAAACGAAATCAGTTGAAAACCAAACCAACACACTACGATATTAGTAAAGTTCAAAACCTTCGTAACTGTCAATTTTGTTATGTCATTCGTACTTTTTTATGCTGCAAAGCTTCGATCGTTATCATTCAGGGGTTGCATGGCACATTTTTTGTCAATAAACAAGTCATGCACTGACAAGAAGCCAACCTCGGATGTAAATCAAGTTTCCATTACTGCCACTAGATGGGAAGGGTTTAATTCTCTGCTAAACGTTGAGAATTTAGTAAAAAAAAAAACCTCAACGTAAGGGTTCAGATGTGACTACGGCGACCTCATTTTATTTTCAACGGAATCAGTTGAAAACCAAACCAACACACTACGATATTAGTAAAGTTGAAAACCTTCATAACTCATCATAACCTTTTTTATGCTGTAAAGCTTCGATCGTTATCATTCAGAGGTTGCATGGCACATTTTTTCAATAAACACGTCGTGTACTTAGCTGAGAAGCCAACCTCGAATGTAAATCTAGTTCCCGCTACGCCACTAGATGGCGTATGGTTCATTTCTCTACTAAATGTCGAGAAATTAGTTAAAAAAACAAACCTCGCAACGTAGAGGTTCATATGTGACTAAGGAGAGCTCATTTGTTTTCAGACAGAATCAGTTGAAAATCAAACTAGCACACTACGATATTAGTAAAGTTGTAAACCATCATAACTGTCAATTTTGAAACGTAATTCGTATTTCTTATATTGGCAAAATTTTGATCAAAATCACATGGTATATTTCTTCAACAAGTTCGTCATGGATTTAGTTGAGAAGGCAACCTCCGATGTAAATCAAATTTCCGTCACTGCCACTAGATGGCGTATGGTGCATTTCTCTATTAAAGATCGAGAATTTAGTTGAAAAACAATCTGCGCAACATAAAGGTCCAGATGTGTGTAAGAAGAGCTGTTAATTAGTCAGTCGAGATTCAAACCATAGCGCTAACACATTAGTAAAGTTATAAACCTCCATAAGTCAGTACTTTATATACCACCAGAGCGTAATTTAAAAACAAAAAAATGCCAAAAGACATGAAAATATTTTCGCCAATCACGTGTAACATTTAGTTTACCACGTGTCACTAACCTACTTTGAGAGGCTACAATATCAGCGATTGCAGCGCCACATGTGAGGTTGGCGCTAGTGGATAGGTTAGCTTTAATACTGCAAAGCTTTGATCAAAGTCGTCGTCCAGAGGTCGTACGGTTGGTTTATTTCTTTGTTAAGCACGTCACTGATTTAGCTGAGAAACCAATCCAGTAAGCTGATGCTACAGCGTTTGGTTTATTTCTGTGCTAAACAAGTGGAGCATTTAACTGAGAAACAAACTTCGCAATACGTATATATTAATTCAGTTGCTAAGGAAGACACGGGGCCAGTCGAGATTCAAACCAACGCGCTACCACATTAAATAAAAAAAAATTATAAGTCTTCATAACCATCAATTTTGTTATGAAGATTAGTATTTTGAACACGGCACGAGTTCGGCCAGTCGTCCAGAAGTTAAATAAATGGTGTATTTCTTCGATAAATACGTCACGCATTTAGCTGAGAAACCAACCCTACCTACACAACAAGCTTCCGTAATGGTTACTAGAGCGCGCGGTTTAATTCTTTGCTAAACAAGTTGAGCATTTAGCTGAGAAACCAACGCCACAAAGTAAATTCATTCAGTTGGGTCGAATGACACATTGACTAAAGTTTCATTGTGAAATGGTCGCGATTGTCATGAACTTTGTACAGCACTACGTGTGGTCTGTTTGTCAAATTGATTAAAACATAACGCGCCTGACCAGAAGATATTTTTAATTTGGCATTGGCCGCCAATTTTTTCTTTTTGCTCGCGACTGTGCTTCAACGGGCTCAGTCAAGGTTTAAACCAACAGGCTACCGTCTTAGTGAAGTTATGAACCTTCTCATGTCTGTTTGGTACTTTTAATCATAATCGTGTTGTTTTAAGTTAGTTGCCAGAAAATAGCAACTTCAAAAAAAGAAAAGACATTCAGAAGTTTTAAAAAATACATTGAAAACCCTTAGAGTTAAGTAGAAACGGGAGGGAAGTAGTTGGGAATCACTCACTTAACAACCCTCAAGTGACGTACGACAATGACAGACGTCACACCCTCCAACTACTTCCTTCTCTTTCGTCTAAGGTCATAATAACAGTGAGGAGTTTGGTTTATTCATCGACGGATGGATGAAACAAATAACGGCAACCGAATAAATTAAACGAATAAGTTCCAGAATTTAATGAAAACATAAGATTCAACTTTGAACGGAGAAAACCAAACAAATTCTGGATACCGTAAGAAAGCGAGAGGGACGAAATTTTTGCCGCGCCTCACCTGATCCACGATCATAATTACAATTGCAACTTCTTCAAAACTATCCAACTGTCCTGGTCACTTAGATTGTATCTACCTTCCTTATTAACTTAAAGTAACGCATAAACTCATGTTGTTTTCGAATGTTTAACGCACTCTAAACACACCGTAAACCACCAGACTAAAACAGTTGAAGCGCAACGTAAATAATCGCGTTGGATACACGTGTGACCGTTAACGCAAGGTGGCATGAACTAACGTTAATGAATCGGCCGCATTGACTATCCCCTTCCTCTTTTAGAACTCTTTTAGAACGCCATTGTATAGTTAGATGGTCTCTGCGTTTCCTTTTGCGACGATTCTGAAAAAAAACAGCTTTTCCACCGCGGTAAATTCAGAATCTGTCAACAGAATTTGAGGCATCGGCACGTGGCCAATAAGAGGGGCACAGTTTCAAGGCCGTTCTCAAGGTGCAAAACTGAATTAATGATGGTTACGTTACGTCAACTTTTTTCGTTGGCAGCTAGACGTTGATCTTTTATTTTATTTATTTATAAAACTAATGAGGATCGTGCTACGACCAACAGGATGACGTCATATCATGTTTCGAGATAGCGAAAGTTAATTAAAAATTATCTCTCTTTAAAAAAAAGTTATAAAATAAAATAAAATTTCAGAGAGACAAATGCAGGTATTTCTTGAAAGAGAAAAAATTCAAGCAACATTTTAACAAAACAAATATGTATGTAATCATTAATTTTCTAATGAAAATAAAAATGTAGAACAGTAGAAAAAAAAATTAATTCTTCACGAAGATAAAGAAAAAAAAAACGATAAGAAACAAAAGATAGAAAATAAAATCCGGCTATATGTGAACGTGACTTAAGAATAAACAACGACAGAAAAACAAAGGCGATCGCCTGCCGTCTTAAAAAAAAACAAAACAAAAGACGATCTGAAAAAGTCAAAACAAAAATAGTGGATTTAAAATTTAAATCTAAGCGTGTAAAGAGAAAATAAAAATGGGAATTTTAGTACATTATCAATAAACAAAAAAGTTAATCAATAAAACAAAAAAAGTTTCCCGAAATTAAAAAAAAAAACAAAAGAAAAAATATGAAAGACAAACATGCACAGCATAAAATAAAACAAAATCTCTTGAGGAAAATTAAAAAAAAAATTAAATGCATGTAAAAATATCACACGGGATTTGAAGAATTAAGAAAAAAAAATAACGAATGACTATCTCGGTGAAAACATTTTCTTATATTCTATAGCAGGCGATAAAAATACAAAAATTAATTTCTAGTGGTTTTTAGAAACACAAATGATAAAAATAAAACTAAAATATTTTCAAGAAAACACAGAAGCACGCAGATTTGCATTAAAAAAAAACAAAAGATACATGTATACCTAAAAAACAAACAGACAATTGAAGAAAAATCCACAATTTTCGATTTCAAAAATAAGTAAGGACACAGAAACAGCCATTGATCGTCGCAATAAACCAAAAAAACGACGAACCAGCACAAATAAAACAAAATATCTTGAACACAATTCGAAAAAAAAAAATGAAAACGTCGCTTGGGATTGGCAGAATAAAAAAAAACAAATGACGATCGCGAATGCAAACATTTTTTTAAAATTTAATAAAATAAACAGACTATAAAATACAAAATAGCAGTAGATACTAAAAACACAAAAATAAAGTAAAAACATTAAAAAAACAACAGATAGAAGATATTTAACGTGATTATTAGTTAAACATAATTTAAAAAGTAAGTAAAGACAGAAAAGCATCGCTAATCGACACATAAAAACAAAATGAGCCGAAATTTGCAGAATAAAAAAAAAACAAAAGACGAACTGACAAATTTTAAACAAAGGGGGTTTCTTGACTTGTCGCATTTTTTTTTAATGCAAATAAAAATTAACTATCCAACTTAAATAAGAATCTAAAAAATCTAATACAAAAAAAAAACAACAAAATCGAGATTATGTGACGCGTAACAGTGAAACAAAAGGCGATGAAAAGTATCTTTTTTTTTTAATAAGACAACAAATTGAATTAATTAAAAAACAAAAACAAAAGACGATCGAAATTGCATGAATACCACGAATGAGAGCAAACCAACAGGCAGGCAATCGCATAAATGATAAGCGATAAGGTTGTAGGTTATGTGAATAAAAGTTAACGTTTTAATTTGAACTTGAAATGTCAAATTATGTTCGCAAAATGACGGCTGTCAGTGTCAAGCTGTCAACAACCGGAAGTTACTCCAATTATATCATTTAAAACTAAAATTCAGCGCTGCCAACTGATTCCTGACCACTTTGTGTAAAACTGAAAAACAAAATTAATCTAAAAGTCGAAAAAAAATCAGAAGAAAGAAAAAACAAAAGAAATCAATTAAAAGAAAAGGTAACTAAAAATGCTATTACAAAAAAAGAGATTTCCTTTTAATAAAAAATAATAATTTAAAAATGTAGCTAAAATTTATAACAAAAAATTAAGAAAGCAAAAACAAATAATCAACAACAAAATTGAAATTATGCGCAAAGGCGAACAACATTGCCATGAAAATATGAGTTTTTTTTAATAGATAAAAAAAACAAAAGACAATCGAAATTCGTCAATTAACTTATTTGTGTTGCTATACTGTTCATCGTGCAATACAAAACAATAACGTGAAACAATAAAATACAAACTTAAAATAAAAGAGAGGAAAACAAAAATCAAAAGAAAGTGAACGTAAAAAGGAAACCAAAGACACTCGAAAAATATCAAAAGATGAACGAAATTAATTTAAAAATCGAAGAAAAAAAATAAGTTTAAGACGCAAAAAGAGACAATTGATTTTTTTCAAAGAAATAATAAATTAGTTAACATTTAGAAAAATTCGAAATTCTATCGGGTTTACAGACCACATAAGAGACGCAGAAGTCAAAAAAAAACACAATAGTTAAGTTTATCTAATGTCGATCGGAAAAAAATGCAACAAATGTCAAACTTTGCCAAGAAGTAAAAAAATTTGCGAAAAATTTGAATACATCAATTGTATCCGTTTACAGACTATGTACGAGATGCACACGTCAAGTAGTATCCGTAGATATATATTTTAACGTCACTGGAAATAAATGCAACAACTGTCAAACTTTGCAAGAAGCAAAATGTGCGGAAAATTCGAACATATCGATTACATCAGTTAACTAACTATATAAGAGATCTAAAATACGTTGATATTTTTTTAACGTCAATGGAAAAAAAATTAAATAACTGTCAAACTCTGCAAGAAGTAAAAATGTCCGGAAAATTCGAACACATCGATTATATTCGTTTATGTATGAGACGCAGATGTCAGATAAAATGCGTGGATATATTTTTTAACGTCGATAGAAACAATTACAACAACTGTCAAACTTTGGAAGAAGCAAAAATGTGCGGAAAATTCGAACATATCAATTATATCCACTTACTATGTAAGAGACGCAGATGTCAAATAAAATGTATATATACTTTTTTAACGTCAATAGAAACAAATGCAACTACTGTCAAACTTTGCAACAAATAAAAATGTGCGAAAAATTCGGAACAGATCGATTACATCCATTTACGAACTATGTAAGAGACGCAAACGTCAAATAAAATGCATGGATGTATTTTTTTAACGTCAATGGAAACAAATGCAACAACTGTCAAACTTTGCAAGAAGTAAAACCGTGCAGAAAATTCGAATTATATCTGTTTACGAACTGTGTAAGAAACGCAGATGTCAAATAAAGTTCGTAAATATATTTTTTTAGCGTAAATGGAAACAAATGCAATAACTGTCACACTTTAGAGGAAGCAAAAATGTGCGGGAAATTCGAACACATCGATTACATCCATTAATGACTATGTAAGAGACGTAAAATGTATGGATATATTTTTCTAACGCCAATGGAAACAAATGCAACAACTGTCAAACTTTTCAAAAAGCAAAAATGTGCAGGAAATTCGAACACATCGATTACATCCGTTAACAAACCATGTAAGAGACGCAAAACGTGTGGATATATTTTTCTAACGTCAATGGAAACAAATGCAACGACTGTCAAACTTTGCAAGAAGCATAAAAATTTGCGAAAAATTCGAACACATCGATTATATTCGTTTGCGGACTATGTTAGAGGCGCAAATGTCAAATAAAATGCGTAGTTTCTTTTAAGGTTAATGAAAACAAATGCAAGAACTGTCAAAATTTGCAAGTAAAAATTTGAACGAATCAATTTTACCGGTTTACAGACTGTATAAGAGTAAGAAACGCAGATGTCAAACCAAATGCGTGTTTTGTTTTCGATCATTAGAAACAAATGCAACAACTGTCAAACTTTGCAAGAAGTAAAAGTGTGGGGCAAAATTGAACACATCAATTCTATAGGTTTACAGACTATGTAAGAGTCTATGTCGATGTTTTTTTCTTTTTAAGTCAATGACAACAAGTGCAACAACTGTCAAAGTTTACAAGAAGTAAAACTCTGCCAACACATCTTTTTTTATGTCAATGAAAACAAAGGCAACTGTTAAATTTTGCAAAAAAAAATTACTTTAAATCCAAAGGCGGTTATTTATTATTAAAAGGACCGCGCAAGAATTTTTTTTATGTCGGATGCCCACTGAGAAACGTCGGATGCCCACTGAGGAACGTCTTCTGACATTTCTCGTATTTAGCAGTACAGACGCTAGAGGCCATTCTGCGTACACTCTGTATAACAAAGTTTTTCCATACATTTTATATGTATGTATAAACTTTGTTATATCGAGTATCCACTGATTGACGACTTCTGACACTTTCTGTATGTAAACGGTAGAAAACATCCCGCGTACACCCTGTACATATAATGTATTTCCACGCATATTTTTAACCTTACATAAAGAAACTGTAAAAATAGAGTTAAATTCAACACAGCTGGCAAAGCCGAGAGAAAGAGCCATTTTCATGTCATTAACACTCACTCACTTGCCAGTCACCTTTGCACACTGGAATAAACGGTTAAAGAAAAACCGGAAAAAAAACCTCCAAGATTCGCACTCACATATACAGAGTGTTCAAAAATTAATTTCGCTGCTAATTTATAACCACCTATAACACACAGAAGGGCTGTAATTTCTTTCAATTATCGCAGACTTGAGTTTTCCTCCAATGGAACTAACTATATGCAACTAACTATACATCAAAGCGTTGCATAAATCTGCTTGCACAAGAAAATCTTTCCACTTACCCTATCGCTGATCCTCTCATCCGGTTTCCCCCTTTTCAAGGACGGCGCGCGAAGGATCTTGGCGGCCGAGCTCTGAAATCCCTCCATCGCACTCTTCCAAGGACGACGCGAGCGGGCAAGGACACGAATTTCTGGCTAATTCAACTAACGAACACAGTGGGTAAGCTCATAATTATCGGCGGCTTAGAAACGTCCTGCCCGCCGTTACGCGTTTGTTTATCGATCGATGACGCCGAAGATTTGATTATCAGTATTACACATGTCGCCTTATCCCGGGGGCCTGAGATACTCTGGCTCTGTTTAGCACGTGCGACGACGGATTCTTACAAGGCGACGATCTGAAACAAAGACAAAAGAATTATGGAGCTATGAAATCAAGCGCTCCGCGATTCATCTAAAAATGAATGAAATCCTCCAAAACGTGAAGAATTTATCATTGACATTTGACACTTTGAGGACAGGACTTGGACTTGCCCTAGAATTTAAACGCCGAATGGATAGCTCGACACTAGACCCCTAACATTCACTTCCCAGAGTCACGACTCTAATGGTGTTTTCGATTGACTGCTCTAGAGCACTCTCAAGGGTATTCTTATCTTACTTCAACCTCATATAACAATAAGGGATGGAAAGTGCTCTAGAGCAGTCAATCGAAAACGCTATAACAATCTCAATGTATCTAAAAAAAAAGATGAGATTCAAGAACTGTCACTCTATTAATAATTTTCTAATTTTTGTACAGACTTTAAACGTCCTTGGTGACAATAAACAAGAAAAATTGTATATTGACAACAAAGAAAAAAAACAGTAGAATTTCGCCAGTACAAAAAATAGAATAAGTTTTTGACAGTTTTCTCCTTTAGAAAGTAAGTCTTATGATTGGAACCTCATCAATTTATTAAACGAGTGAAAATACGCGTAAGTTTGGCGACAATAACTATTACACTTGTTTATTTTGTTCACAACGATATTTATACCGTGCCATAAAAAAAAAAAAATGGGCACATCAGTGCTGATATTGTTGACAACACTGACATTAAATGTCAATAATGTCAAAACATAAACTAGGTTATGTTTGCAAATAAAAGACAAGACAGTTTGGAAAAAAAACACACAACAATAAAACCGCGTATTTTCTAACCTTAAAGTCAATAGTCTCTTGTTTTTTTTTATTTTCTTCAGCGAGTGATTTTCGGTTTTCTCTATGGCCAGATAAGGCAAAGGATCTACCAAAAAAAAGAGTAAAAGCACAAACACAAAAAAACAAAAAAACCTCAAAATTAATTTTTGAAAGTTAGCAGCCTTAAGGTCGATCGTCTTTTGTTTTTATTTATCAAGTGATTAGGATTTCTCTGTCAGCAGATAAAAAAAATAAGAAAAAGCAAAACAAAAACAATATAAAACAACAAAATTAATTTCACTAAGATCAGCCTTAAGGTCGATCGTGTTTTGTTTTCATTTTTTAGTAAGTGATTAGGATTTCTCCTTTATCACCGGATAAAAATAAGAAAAAAGCGAAAACAAAACAAACAAAAAAAAGAGGGAACAATAAAATATTCTTTTTTAAGGTTAACCTTAAGGTCGATTGTCTTTTGCTTTAATTTAGCAATTGATTAGCATTTAATTGGCTGCGTTTCGTTGATTGATTTCTTCCTTGATCAAAGTGCGCATTAATAAAAAGGTTACGTGCAAATTGTTGACCTAAGTAACATTGAGAAGCCAAACGCTGATTGATTAATTAATTAATTAATTAATTGACATTATCTGGACGTTTCGTATTTGTGGTATCATCGATAAAACAAAGTGGGTGACCAATTTAGAAAACGACTGCGAAGACATTTTTTACCGATTGATTAAAGCTTTGGCGTTTTCGTCCGACCGACGAAGTTTTGGTTTTTGGAAACCACCTTCAGTTAACAAAACGTTTCACGTACCCTCTCTATTTTGGTCTACGTTTCTTCTTCTTCTTTCTCTTTGATAATTCTTTTACTTAATGGACGACACTTTTAAAAGCCGCACAACTACTAAAAGCCGGACTCACGTGCACACGTAATAGAACAGAAGCGTCGACTGGTCTGTATCGAAACCGTGCCCAGCAATCATCGCCACCGCATCCATTGTTCAAACAATAACAATTGTATTGTTTTTATGCTCAATTAACTGCGGCACACAAACAAACGGGGCGCATTCCCTCCTCGACCGGAGCCCTTTCTAAACAAACGCATACAAAATTGGGCGCGCGCTTTCCTGTCGAAATCAAAAATCAAAATCATTCCTGCGCCACCACAAAATCCTATCTTTTGTCCTGTCATTCTGAAGCCAATGTTGCCAATTCTGAAACTGCATGTCTAAATCGTTCTTTATTCCGAACGCGCTGCATGTATATGTCATAGCAATTTGAATCATTCTTTATTCGATCGCACAGTGTGTGTCGCTTAAATCCGGCAACACTGTACCTAGAATGAAGAACTAGTTTTTGGAGTTTTTCGTACGTACATGCAAACAAACGAGCAATTATAAATGCATTCACGTTTGAGAACTTCTTTCCATCGAGGACAATGCACGAAAGAAATTGTCACCATTAAACTAAGACCCGCAATTACGGAAATTACGTCCGCCGAATTCGAAGACGACTTCTTCTTCCTCTTCGGGTCAATTAAACTTTCACCGTTTTCACACGCTAATGGCCGTATCAACGCGATTTTTAAGTAGCTAGGCCGTTTCTCCGCCATCGCCGATGTCGAAGGTCGACGTTGAAAGTGATTTAAAAGACGATCGGTCCATCGAGACACGGGCAAGTTGATTTTCTTAACGACTTTAAGAAGCGTCGACAGTGTTTTGTTTTTCGTGACACAAAAAAAGGCGTGCGTTTTCAAGCGCTGCTGCTTCAATTTTCTGAAGGCTGCGTCAATTTGGGATCGAAAATAAAAACAACAGAATCGAAAAGAAAAACAAAAGACGATCACGATCGTAGAACCAAAAAGAAACACAAAAGATGACTGATTTCAATCGCAGTTTAAGGAAGAAAAAGGCGATTTCGGTCGTAGAATCAAAAGGAATAAAAAAAGCAATCGTTTAATGAAAAAGAAAAACAGAAAGTGATGTCAGTTACAGAATATAAAAGAAAAATAAAAGACGATTCAGTCGTAGAATCGAAAAGAAAAAAAGACGATTCAGTCGTAGAATCAAAAAGAAAAAAAAGACTATCGTTGAAAAACAAAAGACGATTTCAGTCATAGAATAACAAAGGAAAAAAAACAACTTCAGACGTAGAATCAAAAAGAAACAAGAAGAATGATATCAGTAGTAGAATAAAGGAGGAAAACAAAATTTCAGTCGTAGAGTCAGATGCAAAAACAAAAGACTATTTCAGTCATAGAATTAAGAAGAAAAAAAGACGACTTCAGTAGTAAAATCAAAAAGAAAAACAAAAAGAAGACTGATTTCAATAGTAAAATAAAAAAGCAAAACGAAGAACGAATCGGATCGTAGAAAAACGGAAAACGTTTCAATCATGAAAAATGAAAATAGATTTCGATCGTAGTATCAAAAAAAAGACGATTTCAATCGCAGAATTGAGAAAAGAAAAACAAAAGACGACATATTTCATTCGTAGAATAAAAGAAAAAGAGAAAGCGATTCAAGTCCTAAAATCAAAATGAAAAAACACCGTTTTCTAGTCGCAGAATTAAAAAGAAAAGAGAAGATTTCAGTCGTAGAATGAAAAAGAAAAACAAAACACGAGATTTTAGTCGTAGAATGAAAAAGAAAAACGAAAAACTACTGATTTCAATCGTAGAATCAAAAAGAAAAAGCAAGACGCGAGCGAGTTCAATCGCAGAATAAAAACGAAAAACAGATGATTTCGGTTCTAGAATGAAAAAAAAACAAAAGACGATTCAGTCGTAGAACCAAAAAGAAAAAAAGATAATTTGGATCATTGAAACACAAAAGATGATTTCAGTTATAAAATTAAAAAGAAAAAAATACGATTTCAGTAACGTAATAAAAAGAAGACTTTGGTCGAAGAAAAAAAAAGAAAATTAATTTCAGTGCCACCATAAAAAGGGAAGACAATAGACGATTGTTTTCGGTTGTAAAACCAAAAGCAAAAACAAAAGACGATTTCAGTACAGAATTAAGAAGAAAAAAAGACGATTTCAGTGGTAGAATCAAAAATAAAAGCAAAAGACGACTGATTTCAATCGTACAATAAAAAAAAAGCAAAACAAAAGACGAATTAGAGCACAGAAAAATTAAAAAAAAAACTGTTTCAGTTATAAAACCAAAGAAAGAGAAAATATATTTCGATCAAAAGAAAGACGATTTCAATCGCAGAATCGAAAGAAAAACAAATGACTACTGATTTATATCGTAGAGTGAAAAAGAAAAACAGAAGACGGTTTTGGTCGTGGAATCAAAAAGAAAAAAAAAAGACTACTGATATTAATCGCATAATAAAAAAAGAAAAACAAAAAACAATTTCAGTCGTAGAATCAAAAGGAAAAAAGACGATTCTAAACATAGAATAAAAAAAAACAAACAAAAGACGATTGAGTTTAATCGTAAAATTAAAAAGAAAAATAGAAGACGACTTCAGTCGTAGAATTAAAAGAAAAACAAAAGGCAATTTCTGTCGTAGAATTAAAAAGAAAAACAAAAGATACTGATATCAATCGCATGATCAAAAAGAAAAACAAAAGACAATTTCAGCCATAGAATCGAACGAAAAAAAACGCTTCCAATCGCAGAATCAAAAAGACAAACAAAAGACGACTAAGTTCAATCGTAAAATTAAAAAGGAAAAATAGAAGGCGATTTCAGTCGTAGAATTAAAAAGAAAAACAAAAGAATACTGATTTCAATCGCCACCATATGAAACAAAATAGTGATTCGTAACAACAATTCCAGTTGCGGCGGAGGGCGTAGCGCAAATGTCAATCGCATAATCAAAATCAAAAACAAAAGGACGATTTCAGTCGTAGAATCAAAAGGAAAAAAGACGATTCCAATCGGAGAATCAAAAAGACAAACAAAAGACGATCGAGTTCAAGTTGGTTTTCTTAACAACTTCAAAAAACGTCGATAGTGTTTTGTTTTTCATAAAACAAAAAAAAATAGTGCGTTTTTAAGCATCGACTGTTTGAGTGGTTATTCAATTTTCTAAAAACGGCATCAATTTAAGATCAAAAAGAAAAACAAAAGACGATCTTAGTCGCTGAATCAAAACCAAAAACAAAAAACGATTTAAATCGTAGAATAAAAAGGAAAAACAGAAAGTGATTTCGGTTGTGGAATGTAAAAAAAACAAAAGACGATTTAGTCGTAGAATAAAAAAGAAAAAACGGCGATAATTGAAAAACAAAAAAAAAAGATATCATATAATTAGAAAGGAACAAGAAGATTGATTTCAGTAATAGAATAAAAGAGGAGAACAAAAGGCGATCAATTTCAGTCGTGAAATCAAAAACAAAAGACGATCAATTTCAGTCATATAATCAAAAACAAACAAAAAAAAACAAAAGACGATTTCGGTCATACAATTAAACACAGAAAAAATACACCTTCAGTATTCGAATAAAAAGAAAAAAAGACGACTTCGGCCGTAGAATCGAAAAGAAACTGATAGATTAATATCAGCAGTAGAATAAAAGAGGAAAACAAAAGACGACGATTGATTTCAATCGTCGAATAAAAGAAAAGGAGAAAGCGATTCCAGTCGTAAAATCAAAAAGGTAAAAGACCATTTCAGTCGCAGAATTAGAAAGAAATAATTTCAGTAACAGAACAAAAAAGCAAAAAAAAGACGACCATTTCAGTCGCAGAAACGAAAATGAAAACAAAAGGTGATTGATTTTCTTCGCAGAATCAAAAAGAAAAACAAAAAACAGTTTTGATTGTAGGATCAAAAAGAAAACAAAGGACGACTTCAGTCGTAGATTCAGAAAGGAAAACAAAAAACGATTGATTTTAGTCGTAGAATAAAAAAAAGAAATCCAAGACGATTTGATTTGTGGAAGCGAACGATAAACAAAAGACGATTTCAACAGTAGAATTAAAAAAAAAACAAACAAAAGACGATCGATCATTCAAAAACGTAATTACTTTTGTCTCTCGAAAGTTTATGTAACAAAATTCTAAATATTATGTTACGGACACTTTCTAAACGACGAGACGTGACGTCGTTTCACTGCACGGTTGATAACTTTTTCAAGGTTGAGAAAACTATCAACCGTACAGTGAAACTTCGACTATTTTAAAAGATGGAAGTTAGTTTCCAAAGTATTAGATGCAGAACAAATAACTCGCGCATCTCTCAACTTCAAAACAACTGGTAATTAAACCATCGCTATTTTCCAGAATACATACAGCCAACATTTGCAATAAACACTTCGATTACCGTTAGAGTTCATCAGCGCGCAATTAATTACAAATTCTTCGAAACGGTCGGTGTAATACCGCGTGACCGAAAAAAAACGAACTTTCCAATTGACAGCCATTACTCGATGCACCTGTCGCCGCGAAAATAAAAGAGGGCTAACCCCAAATTAACTTAACCTATCAAAATTGCTAAATTGTCTCAATTAGACAGTTGAAACAAACGTCATTTAAGATTTAGAGTGTTGCCCATTCTAATCGCAATTTGGAACGAACGTTGCATATAAGTAGCCCAATCCCAATACGATTTTCCGAATAATCGAATCTACCGTGCGAACGTGCATTTAATTTTTGCGCGAGAAAGCGATGCTAACCTAAAATGGATGAAAGAGGAAGCTGAGATGAATGTGCTCGATGGATACAAGAGTGAAACTCTATACTCGTATGGATCGACCGCCTCTGGCGAAATTTCTAATTCGAATGCTGATGCCTAAACCGTAAACCGTATGCGAACCTATTAAGATTTAACTACAAATAAGAGTGCATTTAATTGTTCGGATTTGATGCATCATTTTCTTAAAGTTTTCCGTTTTTCCTGTATTATTATAGAGCAATATTTAGAAAAGTTCAAAGCAATTCTAAATTAGAAATAACCCGCGGCAAACTTCAGATAAATACTCTTCACAAGAGCATGTTTGGTTTATATCTCTACTAAACGAGTTAAGGTAGATGTTTAGCTAAGAAACAAACCGTGTAATATACGAGAAGACTTAAGGTTACTGTCCTTAGAAGGCAACGCGTGTTTCGTCCCCCGCGAAGAAAAAAAAATACACAAGTTACTGTTGCTAGGGAGTTTGCGTTAAATCTAACCCCAAATTAAAAGAAGAGAGGAGAATGAGAGAGAAAGATGGCGCTACCTTCTCAATAGAGTAGCCTTAAGAGGTCTCAGCACCCACCGTCCACTAGTGACATGCATTTGAAGCTTTAGCGAAGACCACAACCAACATTTAAGCGCGTTAGCGCAGCTCCGAACCAGTATTACAGATCAATGTTTAAAACTCGTGGGAGATGATTGCTTTTGCTGCAGAACCATTGAAATTTCGCTGCGCGCTCACTTCAACCACCATCACATTATTATTTCAAGTGACGACTGTAATCATAATAACTACCGTCCACTAGCGGAATTCATTTGAAGATTTAAACGGCTTCAGCGAAGACTGCAACCAACATTCAAGCAAAGCAGCTCAGATAGATTCTCCACTCATTGCAAAGATGGCGCTAACTCATTGACATTGTTTTAGAAATTGCCATGCAGCTTAATGTACGATTCTCCTGGTGGACAACAGCTGAAATTTGTTGATTAATTTGCGGCTCGCTTCTATACCGAATGAGTTAAACGCAGTTCTGAGAAACAAACCACAATATGCACGGTAAGCTTCGGTTGATGTCCACGAAAGACGCTGTAAACACAAAAAAGCTTCAGCGAGTAATTTGTCGCTCTTAAGCCAATCAGACTTCAGCACGGAAACAAACCACGAAATATAAACAATTTTAGCATAGAAACAAACCACGGAATATACCACAAACTTTAGCAATTATTCGCCAGATGTCAGCATGTCATTTCTTACTGAAAATGTCATTATCCAAAGAGAGGGGACGGAATAAAATTTGGTTCCACTATTGGCCCTTTGCGCCGAACACTTAAACTGACTTTAAATTTAAGTGACATTCATAATATGACTATTGACGTTTCACAACATTGTGTGAGTCATATTCTAAGCGACGTTTAGAGTTAATTTATTCGGTGCATACGGCTATAAGCCAATCCATTTCAGCCGAGAAACAAACCACGAAATATATGCCCAGCAATTATCCATCTGGAGTCGCTACGACTTGTTTATTGTAGTTCCTATATAACTAGTTATGTCCTAAAAGAGGGAAGTGAATTAATTTATGTTTTCGCCAAGCCAATCAATTTTAGCAGAGTAACAAACCACGTGATATACGCACGCTTTAGCAATTAACCACTACGACTTGTTTATTACAGTTCCTAAGAGAGGGGAGGGAAGTTATTTGTAAGCCAATCAATTTTAGTAGAGAAGCAAACAATGTTTTGGAAATTATCCACCAGAAGTCGCTATGATTTGTTTCTTGTCATTATCCAGAGAGAGAGGAGGGTATTCATTGATTATATCTAAGTTAATCAATTTTAACAGAGAAACAAACCACGAAATATGTATCAAATTTGGATTGTTTCGGTCCATTGTCCATGCGCAGTCGCACAATCGAGAACTATTCATCGACGGATCACATATGGCGGATGACACTCTTGTTTATCTCACTTTTAGCTTAATAATTACGCAGGAATTGAACATGTCATCGTTCAAACAAGAGGAAGAGGCCAGATATTCAGCACAGAAATAAACCACCGCAAGCTTTAGCAATTCTCCGCCAGAGACAAAATGAAACCACTAAAAGTCCGAGAGTAAGGGAAAAATGTAAAAAAAATTTCTACTTTAGTTTCTGAGAAATAATTAATCAAAAATTATCCTCAAAACGACGATGCGCCCCTGGTAAAAAAATAGAGGAGAAGCACGAAATAAATACCATAATTGTTTTTTATAGTTTTACGATACGGCGACGTGGCGTCGTGAACTTGACTTTTAAATGGAATTTTACGTCAACTCCGTTTTTAGGATGTGGCGGATGCGCGGTTGACAACAATTGTGTCGCCTAATAACAAATTAATTAACAAACAATTATTTACGCAATTGCGAATTTGTTACCCTTATTTCCTACGCAATTCCAGTTATTTTATAAATTACTAATTATTATGTCTCGTAAAAATTTTAGAAATGACTAATAATTAGGTCTCGTAAAAGTTTTAGAAATTATTAATAATTAGGTCTCGTAAAAGAAACAACAACAATTACGCAGGAATTCTAGATCGTCAAACATGTCATCGTCCAAACAAGAGACAGGGGCCAGATATTCAGCACAGAAACAAACCACCGCAAGCTTTGGCAATTCTCCGCCAGAGGTCGCTGCGGTTTTGTTTACTCTTAGCCGACTAAGATTAAAAGTTAAAACATTAGAGCCTACTCAATGGGCAAAGCCCTTGGCGCCATCTACTGCAATGATAAATGCTTAAGCGGAGAAACGAACCCAAATATTAAAAATTACCTCATAGGAGAGTGTCCACCGATTAAGCTATCATTTGTAATAAAGCCTTAGGAACAGGTCATTGTCTAAAAAGAGGCGAGCGAGTTATTTATGTTTCGCAGACTTTTAGCAAAGAAACAAACCATGAACTATATGTCAAGCTCTCGCAGAAGTTAGTACGGTTTGCTTCTATGCTAAACACGTCATGTTTTTAGCTGAGAAACCTACCTATTCGGTGAGTTAGATGAGTACTACAATGAAAAACAATTTATTTTATTAAGTTTTAAAATGGAAAACTGCTAGAAATAGCGAATGGTGCGGTGCCTTCGTAAAGGTAAATGCCAACAAAAAAAATAATAATAATGATTTATGCACTAAAGGGATTACGTCGGAAGTCGGAATTTTGTAGCCCCTAAAACGAGGGCCGTAAAAACGTTTACGGAAACCCCAAACTCCCCAAAGTGTGCCACAAGACCGTTCGATTTTACGATAGTTGTTTCATTCAGGCGCTATCAGAAAGAGCTAAAGAATCAATCAACGATAGAGCCGCAAATCAATTTTAAATTACTATAGACACGTACAATGCAGGGCAAAAATTCCTAGGATGGGGACTTGTAAAACGCTCCTGAAATATTTCGCGCCAAGCGTCGCTAGTTTTTACGACTCGCTGAATATTTATCAACGCAACGCTGCTACAACTCTTCCCTGATGAAAAACAGTCGTATTTAAAGAGCACTTTCGAAATACGGAAACTCAAATGGCAGCAGCGAAACGCTGAATATTTCATGCGGTTGCATGAAGTCGAGAGAAATAAAGTTCGGAGGAGAAAAGGCCCGAGAGACGAGGCCGCCACTGGTTCTCGATATTCACCTGCGATCTCTATATTATAGTGCACCTGAGGGAAGCGAGATCGTAAAATGCTAGCGAACTGTGCACAGGTGGAGAATTCGTAAGCTGTTCCCATAAAACGCGCTTAATTATTTCGATTGGCCCCGAATTTCTATTTGGAGAGCTGCAGCGAAATATGTAATCGTGAACCGTGGTGGAAATGAACAGTGCCCTTTAGAATATCTGCTTTTCTCTGAAATGTTAAAAAAAAGAAAACAACATGAAAACATTATTTTCCGAAGAAGAAGCAGAAAAGAAAAAAACTAAACTCTCGAGATCGCGATGTCGAGATGAACTTTGAATTCTACAGCGTGTCCCGCGAGTACATACAACGAGAGCGTGTACATTCCTAGAAATCAAGTTCAGTAAAAATTATTCGCTTCATTTTGTTTGGTTGTGTCGAAGAAAAAACAAAAAACGATCGATCGTTTAAAGTAAATTGAAGTAGATATGAAAAAGAAATAGAGCCGATGAGCTGCAAAATCGAAATTCGTTGATACTATCGTCAGGAAGGCAGATCCTGTTTCGATTGGCCAAAATCTTTTGTTTGCCAAATACTATAATTCGATGAGCATTTGTTAATGCAATTGTTTCTTTTCAACCTATAAAGCGGAGGTTTGATTGTATAGGATGTCTAGTAAGTAAGGAGCATAGAATTAATTAATAGTTCTAGAAATCTTCAATAATTTTTCGAGAAAAAAGACGGTCAATCGCTGAAGCTAACTGACAGAGATATTAAAGAAATAGAGACAAAAAAACCATATACGTAATTCCAATTTTAGATTTTTGATTGGCTGAAATCACTTTGCGTTGAAAAACGTCTTTCTACTGTTTTTGTTTTGCCTGCAAGAAGGAAACCGCATTGAATTTGCTAATGATTTAATCCTGTATTGGACGAAACGGGTCAATCAGTAAGTAAAACGCAAAAGAAGAAAGGATAAACGAAGAAAGGATAAACGAAGAAAGGATAAATGAAGAAAGGTGAATCGGAAAACAAACGACGATCGATTGTTGTCAGCAAAGCAAACTTCTTTTCGATTGACTGTTAGTTAGTTGTTTTTTTTTAAATCTTGTTGAAAATCATTTGTTAATTTTTATTCAAAAACAATTAATATAACTAAAAAAAAAACAGGCCACAGAGACACTTTTGTTTTACTGTTTTTGCCTTTTTTTTTTCTTGCTTTTAAAGGCCTAACAATCCGCCCCCTACTTATAACACAGAGTAATATTAATCAATCAAGAGAAAAAAAAAGGCGTTAACATGAGCATATATCACATTTTTAAAATCTGAGATCAGAAGTGGGATAAGCCGCGATCGTTATTTATTATTTAGTTTTGTATCAGATAAAGCGAGATGCATTTGAACGATTAAATATTCGAAGGAATGAAGCTAAGGAAAACGACTGACGCCTCAGAGTCTTCAAAAGAAGTCTTTAATACGTGCCTTTTTTGTACAGGGTGACTGTTAATTAACCCGACAAAATTAAACTACTAAAAGAAGCGATGTCCGAGAGTATGGGAAAAATGTTAAAAAAAAAATTCTACTTTAGTTTCCGAGAAATAATTAATCAAAAATTATCCTCAAAACGACGAATCGCACATGGTTAAAAAAGTAGGGGAGATGAACGAAATTAATACCCTAATTGTTTTTATAGTGTTATGATACGGCGGCGTGGCATCGTAAACTTGACCTTTAAGTGGAATTTTACGTTAACTCCATTTTTAGGATGCGGTGTATGCGCGGTGGGCAACAATTGTGTAGCCTAATAACAAGTTAATTAACATACAATTATTTACAGAATTATTTGCGAATTTGTTACTCTTATTTCATATACAATTCCAGTTATTTTATAAATTACTAATAATTACGTCTCGTAAAAATTTTATAAATTACTAATTACGTCTTGTAAAAATTTTAGAAATTACTAATAATTATGTCTCGTAATTTTTTTTAGAAATTATTAAAAGAAACAACTGAGATTTCCAGATTTCAAGCGAGCAGTCAAAAAAATTATTGTCCTATTATACTGACGCAAGCGTGGCGTCGTATTTCGTACGAAATGCCGGAGCTTGATTTTGGGATATTTTTTGAATTAATTATAAACTATTTAAAAGAATTTTTTAACATTTTTTTCCATACTCTCGGACATCGGTTCTTTTAGTGGTTCCTTTTTGTCGAGTTAATTAACAGTCACCCTGTATAAAAAAAACTGTGACTAAAACAATTGCTCGCCTTTAGCTCTCGTTTTCCTTTTTCCAATTTGTAAGACCTCTGAAAACGTTGTTTCGAACCAAAGCCATGATGATTACAAGATGTTTTCTTATTTGGTGTCAAAAGTGGGATAAGGCACAGTTACCTACTGTTGACCGAATGACATATCAGGCAGACTTGTTTCCTCAGTGACTAATTGTGAATTTCCTAAATTTAATGCAAAACCTGAGAGAAAAAAGAATCAACAAAGAAATGCGAAGAAAGCAAGATGATAGTTGATTGAAAGAAAGCTGGGAATTTCTGAGCAAAATATATTATAATTGCGAATAGTGGTGGAAATAATCAATGCCGTTTAAAATTATCTATGCTTTCCACGGACATTACAAGAAATTTAAAGGAAAAAATTATGCTTCAAAGAAAAAGAAACAGAAATAAAAAACTATGTAGTTTCAACCTTGTCCTAAAGTTCGATGGTCTTTTGTTGACAAAAAAATTAACAAAGAAGTTGATTAAATGAAATTATTTAATTTATGGGCGAAATATACGTGTAATTTAAAAATCGCGGTGGAATAATAACTGCCCTTCAGGATAACGTTTCTCAAGAAAATATTTTGTTAAAACAAAGAAAAAAAAAAACAATTTTCAGATATAAATTTAAAAAAAAGGAACATGTTTAACTCACGTCACGTGTACAATCAAAAGGGGTGATTAGAGTGTTTATCTAAGGGGAGGGGGGGGGGGGTGTAGGGTCAACGGCGAAACAGAAACACTAGGGTTCAATATTGGATTCGTGCGTTCATAGAATTTTTATTTGACCCTCCATCTCCTTTTTTAAATTCTCGATACGCCACTCGATGCAGCAAACAAAGGACGATCAAAAAATTTATAACAGGAAGGCGTTGACAACGAAACAACGTCCGGCTTAGAAATGCGGAAACAAAAGCTGAACGAAAATCTAATACACACGAAACATTAAAAACAAAGTGAATTTAAAATGATTTCTTTGAAAAATATTTCGTTGTCGCCTTGTACTGAGTTTTCTAATTTTGTGGGGCCAGTAAGCCGGTCGCAGCCGCAGCAGACACGACAAAGTCACTGGGCGAATAACCTGCCCTATAGATTTCTTGTCTAAAATATATTTGAAATATATTGAAATATATTGAAATATACTGAAATATATTGAAATATATTGAAAAATTGAAAAGAAATTAACTTTGAAAAAATTATTAAAAAAAAAAAAAAAAATTAAAACACGTCTAACTTACGTATGCAACCAGAGGCGAAAATTTATGACAGAAACCTATCGCGTCGATTAGGAAATAAGAGGTTCAAAAATGAACTCTAAAAACACGTATAGTTTAGAAAACTCGGAAAACAAAAGCCAAACGAAAAATGTCAATTTTGAAAGTGAAAACAAAAGAAGGTGAAGCACTGCAAGAAATGTATTAAAAGGAAAAAGGTGAGAAATTTTAAAAGAAAAAGAAAAACGACATTTTTCGAAAAACTATAAATTTCCATCAACTGAGATCAAGAAGCTGTAAAACAAAAGACGTCAACTTTGAAAGTGAAAACAAAAGAAGGTGAAATGTATTAGAAGGAGAAAAGTGAAAAATTGAAAAAAAGAAAGAAAAACAGCGTTTTTCGAGCAACAATGAATCTTCACCAACTAGGATCAAGAAACTGCAAAACAAAACAGGTCAACTTTAAAAGACAAAACAAAAGAAGTGAAACGTCTCTAGATAGATACGAATAGAGGAAAAATGAGACATTTGAAAAAAGAAAACAAAATAACAAAAAAAAACTATAAATCTCCATCAATCAGTATAAAGAAACTGCAAAACAAGGCACGTCAATTTTAAAACAAAAAGAAAGAGGGCAAAAATTTCGAAAAAAGTATTGAGAGGAGAAAAGTGAGAAATTGAAGAAACAAAAAAATAAAAAATGATGTTTTTTCAAAAACAACGGAAGGAGGTGAAAATGAGCGAGAAAGTGTTAAGAGGGACAAAGTGAGACGTTTGAGAAAACAAAAAAAGAAAAAAAAATGACGTTTTCGAGAGCAGCAAAACAAAACACATCAATTTTAAAATGAAACCAAAGGAAAAAGTGAAACATCTCGAGAAAAGTATGAAGGGAAAAAGCGAGACATTTGGAAAAAAAACAAAAAAAGGAGAAATGACATTTTTCGAGAAACTAATTGGGATAAAGAAGCTTCAAAACAAAACACGTCAATTTTAAAAACGAACAAAAAAAAAACAGAAATCATTCGAAAAGAAAATTGCAAAAAATACAATTTTATTCTTCTCGGGTTTAAATGCTTACACTTTTGCTACAAAACCGGTCCTGTGACTATTGGACCACACAAAAAAACTCTTGCCTGCCAAAACAAATGACTAACGAACCCCCGCGAGCAAAACAAAAATATCAATTTTAAAAACAAGGCGGAGTTTCATAAATTTAAAACCAAAAAAAAAATTGTAAAAAATGTACAATTTTATTCTGCTTGGGCTTCCGATGTAAATCCGGCCCTGTAACAACCACACACGAGTAAAAATCTCGCGCCTATCAAAACAAGTGACTAACGAACCGCCGCGAGCAAAACAAAAACCGTAAAAACGTAAACAAGGTGGCGCTTCGTAAATTTATAACAAAAAAATTCCAAAAAAAATACAATTTTATCCTGATTGGGCTTCGGATGTAAATCCGGCCCTGTAACAACCACACACGAGAAAAAAATCTCGCGCCTGTCGAAAACAAGTGACTAACGAACCCCTGCGAGCAAAACCCCCGCATTCGATTAACTTGAACAACAGAAGGCGACCCCCACGCGTCGGGCAGGCACCGGCAGCCGCGATTGTGTAGGAAGGGCCCCTCCGAAACAAAAACGTAAATAACATTATCGATTCGGATTCGACCGTTCCACATGACCGACGGAACTTTGAAAAAGCGCAATCGGTCGCGCAGAACTATAACGGTCCCGACGAGATGAGATTTTCTTCCAGCGCAGTCCGATATTAGGAAAGAAAAAAAGGCGAAACAAAAAAACAAATGAAAAGCGTTTCCGGGTAAGGCAGCGTCCTGCAAGGAGACAAAGAGCCCCGGGGCGCGTGAACCTAGCCTAAACGCCCCACATCACGTAGGGTCGGGCTTTTAAAAAAATCCGTTGAGAAGGCAAAACATAACCAATAATTATTGCAAGACGAATCGCAGGCAGCAAACATATGATTTCGATTGTAGGCAACGACGAACTGTCAAGCTCATGAAAGACGAGGAACAATTGAACGTGCAGACGATTACTCACCACGATCACGGCGAGTATTCCTCAAGTTGTTCCACTACACAAGCACCTAAAATGTCACCAATCACGAACGCACAGGACGAATCCATCCGCCATGCAATACTGCAGTCGCAGCAGGCATATCAATTTCGTCGCACTTGTTCGTATTCATACCACATTCGGATTGAGTGCTGCCACCTATCTAGACGCCATTCAACTGCGACGAGCTTGGTTTGAATCAATAATGTAGTTTCCTGTATAACTAATTTTTTAAATAAATTCTTAGGATGCCATTGCATTCTACAAAACTGATCGATGATTTAATATTCAGTAATACTCTGCGAAAAATGGCGTTCCAATAACTGCGTTCAATAGCACTCAGCAATACCTGCGTTCCATAAAATAGAATCAATGCGTTCAACAGAATAAATGACGTCCCAATAACTAGGTTATCCTTTGCGTTCAATAGCACTCAGCAATGGATAGTTGCATTCAATAGAATCAGCTAGCGCTAGCGCAGCGCTCATTTTAAAGAAATATTATAAATTACAAGAAATGAAATTGTGTCAATGATACGCGTTCAATGAAATCTTAGACAGAAATATTTGAAAATACAACTCAGCTTCGGAAATATCTCAACTTATTTGTGCTTCCGTCGTGTTAAGCGATTGTAAATTTTGATGTTTTTAAAATAAACAACGATTCAAATTTGTGAACCCCAAACAACAGGTCAGCGTAGAGCGATTATAACTAGTTTGGGACCGTTGGAAATATGCACCAATGAGCGTTTTACATCTAACGCGACTGTCGACACCGATCATTACTTCGATGGGCGACTGGTTCTGACGGTTCCAAACTAGTTACAAACTGCGAACAAACGAACAAACCTAGTACAGGGAGATCGAAATTTATTGTAATGATCTACACTACTTTCCATGAGCGTGATGTCAATATTTATAACTATCACATGAGGCTTAGAAACTTACATCCAAACCTAACCTAACTAATAAAGAACATAATTATTGTGCGCCTGTCACATCATTAGTCAGTTTGATCAAACTGGACTGACAAACTAAATTAATGACGTCACATGACGTCATGGAAGCCATTTGAGCAAATTTTAATTTTAGGGTCGCCTCTATGTCAGTCAGTTTGATGTAACTTGCTTTGTGATTGGTAGATTTGAACGCACAGGAAGGGGCGTGAAACGGAAATCTAACCTAACCTAAAACCACACCTAAACAGTTGTAGTGTGCTGGTTGTTTCGTTGTAGATAATAGTTAATAATCTGATTAATAATTGTTAAAATGAGTTGGGAAATTGAATTATACAAGGCAGTTCACCCCTAACCATGGATAATACACCTCTATCATTGCCCAGCGTTGCCAACCAAAGTTGGAAAGATTCCCTCACACAGAGTCAGAAAATTTCCTCAAATTTCCTCAGATCAAGGATTAAAATTGAGTATTAGACTTGAGAAATAGGGTGATGAACCAACCTCAATAATGAAGTTCCGATTCTTAAACCGTCACTCACTGCCACACACACAAAATCAGACATTTGCTTCTTAGAGCCGTTATACATCTATCAAAATTTGTATAAAATCAATTCAATCAATGAACATTAACTATGTTACCCTGTTTCTTTTACTTTGTACAAAAATTTGCACACGACCTTGATACATGTAAAACGGCTACCACAGTTAACGTTCATTGGTTGAATTGATACTTCTTTGTCACTTTGCGCAAGAAATTGTAACAAATTTGGATAGATGTAAGAGCCGTCCCATCGATCACTCACCCCACCGTCCTGTCTATTAAGGGGAGCGTTCATAATTTTCTACAAAATTCCTCAAACTAAGTTGAATTATCGTCAAATCCTCAAATATTCCTCTTCTTATTTAATTTTTATCAAATTTGAGGAGATTTCCTCAACATTGGCAACACTGCCATTGCCTTCATTTCTGCGTAATAGCCACGATTTCGACCATAAACGCCTTTTATTCCTTTTTTATGTTATTAGCGCTAACACTGCCACTGTTTTTTTTTATCCATTTTTGCGTAACTTTTTTAAAATGATGATTTCCAAAAAAAAATTTTACCTCAAAGTTTGATCAAATTTCTAGTGCTAGTGTGACCATGCAGTTTGACGAAATAACGAACTTGATAAGTCCTGACGTCATTCTTGTAGTTTGTCAGTCCAGTTTGATCAAACTGATTAATGATATGACAGGGGCTTAAAGTAAACCATTTTTCAGCAATGAACTGTCAACAAAATCTTGAGACATCTAGTAATTTCTCCAGATCTCCCTACGTAGCTAACTTCATTTTAATAATTGGATGTAAATATCGATATCAAGTTCGTGGAAAGCAGTGTAGAATCAGCATAATCAATTTCGATCTCCCTGTATGAAGAGTGCTTGCTTTTAATGGTTTTGAACCTAATATCATACTTTTGGCAAAAATGCATGTCCAAATGACAAATGAAATGTATGTAAGTTGAGAAGCTGCATTCGATTCACCGATTTGGATTTATCTAAATCAATTCAAAAAGAATTCGTGCAGGATTCACCATAAGCGAAACGTAAAGTAACTGATCTGGATCACTTCTAAGTGATCCACTGATAAAAATGAATTGGTTTCGGCTGCGAATCGAATGAGGCCAGTATGAGCAGATCGAGGTTGGTATTAAAAGGTCCCTAGATGGAAGAAAATTTATCTTGCAGTTTGCGTGCCAAGTGAAACTTCTTTTACGTGTGTATTTTGAATAATTTCTAATTGTCGCTTCAAAGACTAAATCACGTCATTATTATGTTTGAATATTAAACATTTATTATTAATTTCAGAGGTTATGCCTATAATGCCAACATTGCAATGTTCCCAACTTATAAATTTGCGTCACTTGGAGATCAATTCAAATTGTTCACTCTGGGTGCGTTTCATTTGAGCGCTCACATACTTTGAGCACTCACATGTTTTGAGCGCTCATAGGCATTGCTTAACCCTTTCAAGCTTTCAAAATTTATTACGATTCGACTTAGTGGTATTGCACCGAAATCACCTCATCATAGGTTCCATTATACCGCCCTCTATTGGAAAAATAATTAATAATGGACTACTTTATTCACAGATCTCTTGCACTTTTGAAATAGTTTCGGTACATTTTGTGTGTTGCTGCTTTTGTGTTTTTTTTTTTTTAAATTTTGAAGTTATTTAAGAAAATGCCAGGTAGGTAATGAATTATTATAGCATTAGGATAACTCAAACTGCAAACATTGTTAGACTTATTAATATTTTCTAATATTTGATTTTCTTTGGTGGTTTCAATTGAAACCACTAAGCAGTAATTATTAATTTTCTAAAAATTTACAATATTTAGGACCAAAATGGAGTTATCAGGATTTAGAAAAGATGACATACAAAGACTTTTTAAATGTAATAGCGGAGATCTGTGGATGAAGGATCAGAAGATGATGAAGAAGAGGAAGAGGAGCTTTCAAATGGCAACGTTCTAGATCTTCAAGAACACGAGATAATTGGAGCAAATTCAGGAGAAGCGAATATAAATGAAAATAATTATGATTTCGGCAACGAGGATGATATTCCTCTAGCCACAATAAGTATGCAACTACTGAAAGAAACTTTTCTTTGGAGGTAGGCAGTGACAAATTTTACGCCACCAAACGATTTCCGTGAAGAATGCGGACCAATGAATATTTCCGATGATGCGGAAACACCTGTAGACATTTTCCTATGTCTTTTTCCAAACTCATTCTTGGAGTATACAGTTTATCACACAAACTTATATGCGACCCAAAACAACATCTGCATAGGAAAGGCATTCACACCCACAAATCACACATGCTTCACACATGCCGGTGTATTCATCATCAAGGAGGTGTGCTCTATGCAGTTCTAAAGTGGAACAACACGAACATGCTGGGCATGCAGTGGCTGCAATGTTGGACTACGTCTTAATGAAAACAAAAATTGTTTCCAAAAATATCATAAGAAATAGTACTATAGTCTATTTTTAAACTAGGAGGAGTAACAGTTGTCGGCCTGTCGTAGGTAGATTCACACTGTAATACTACATCAGAAATTAATTTGGCTTGGTTAGGAGGTTTACAAATTCTTCAAATAACCAATTTTATCAATAGATTTGTTGACAAGTTTAAAACTAACTGAAATTGTCCCAAGAATTATGAAAAATGTTAATTTTTCCGTTTAAATTGAAGGCTTGTGTAAAACCGGCTGTCAAACACCCAATAACTTTGTCAGTTTTTGGCGGGCAAAATTCAAATTACTCCTCCTAGTTTAAAAATAGACTGTAGAGATGTTTATTGCCTAGTGGTACCACAGTGAAACCACCCCAAAAGTTTTTAATTACTAATAAATTAAATATATTTTATATTTTTTTAAGTTTATCTATTCTTACATATTCTACTTTACATAAAAAAAACTATTTTTAATTGAATTATTTAATTCTGCCTTGAAATGGTTAAAACATTCCATTTGGTTTTGCAAACGCTCACAAAGACTCAGCTAACGAAATGGTAGCATCATTATAATATTATAGTCTTCGTTCACAATTGCTTAACTCATCGAGATAAGGCAGCAAAAACGTCAGCGCTTATGTTCGAAACGGAACGTATGAGAAGATCAGGTGATGATAGTCAGGTTATAAACAAACATTATACATTAGAAACAGCTGTGGAAGCTCTGATTGTATTAATTTCACTATTGAAGCTCTTTCTTCTCCTTCTCTCTTTCGCTTTTCGCAGCAATGCTGCGTTATTGTCTTTTGGCATTAAGCATCTCAGTCACTTTTTTTGTAGCTAGGTCTAAATTTGTACAGCACAAACAACCATGGCTAATGGTAGGATTCGAACCTACGCCACCGAGCGACACGACTTCCAAAGTCGGCTATGCTAACCGCTAAACCACTCGGCGACCAAACTATTCTTTAGTACAAGAGGTAAATGCTGAGTCTTTTTACTACAAGATAAAAAGACTCAGCGTTTATCTCTTTTATTATATTTTTAATGAATGTATGTATATGAATATATATATATAAATTCGTTGCGCAACCAATAGTCAAAAGAAACAATAGAAAACAGCGCTTGCAAGCATTTGTGCTTAAAGAGTGCAAGCGCTCAAACGGAACGCACCCTGTATAATGGAATTCTAAAAAAAATTGTTTTATGTACAGTATTTTTTTTATATCATTTTATAAGTTAGTATTAATTATTTTTGATGCACTTTTCAATGTATAAGAATAATTGTCAGAGCAAAAAAAGTTTTTTCGATTTGACGGTTTCATAAGTTGGCAACACTGAACCAACATGGCGGTTGAGCTGTCATGGCTGGCAAAGGTACGTGCGTTATTAAACATCCTCCAACTCGCTAATTTTATGCCAAAATAGGGTGGAATTATGTTGCAGGAGTGCCCGAAACCGACGACCAACAACGCCTGCGCTTCCAGATCGAGTTAGAATTCGTGCAGTGCCTGGGCAACCCCAACTATCTCAACTGTGAGTAGCAACATAACCTCAAACCTTCACTGACGCCCCCCTTAGTTTTAGCTCAGCGCGGCTACTTCAAGGACAGCACCTTCGTGAATTACCTCAAGTACTTGCTTTACTGGAAGGAGCCCGAGTATGCGAAGTACTTGAAGTACCCGATGTGTTTGTACTTCCTCGACCTCTTGCAGTACGAGCACTTTCGCAGGGAGCTCGTGAATTCTCAGTGCACGAAATTCATTGACGACCAGCAGATCTTGCTCTGGCAGCATTACACGAGGCGGAGGAGCCGGTTGTTGCAGACGGCGGTGGCGAATGGTAATTGCGAGGTGAACGTGAACAACCAGAATGCGCAGACCAACGGTCACTTGAACCAGAAGATCTCCTAACGAATTTCAGACTGACTTGCTCTGATTATATACATAATAGTGATTTATTTAAGAGCGTTGTGATAATTTACAAAATAAATGCAAGGAATTATTATTATCTGTAGTCGTAGTCGTCTTCGCGGTCCAACAAATCGAAACCACCGTAATCGTACTCGTCGACTCCTGGTGGAACGAAAGCCCCGTTCAGGGCCTCTGAAATTTGCTCCCCCAAGCCAATGCGAGTGGCGATTCCATAAACCAGTCTCATTACTGCCAGTCTTAAATTCGTTCGCGTTAAAAAATAGAACGTGCGCGCGCAAATTTTTGAATATGTTACCAACCTTATGAAGTCGATGGCGTTGGTCTCCTTCTGCCTCAAAATTAAAGCCTGCTTCTTTCTGTTTCGCCTGCTCCTTGCGTCGCAGGATGCCGCCAGGATGAGGACGACGCATACTACCAAAACCGCCCTCGCCTTCATAATCGTCGCAAATTCGTCTGCAAAAAAACAAACAAGAAAAAACGCGCTTAATTTAAATCGCCGACTTGATTTATTGCGTTTACGTGCGTGCTGGCGGGTTTGCGAGCGCAGACTGTTTGAACTTGGAGGATATTAACAGTACTTATGGTCGCGTGCAAATAAAACACAGTTAGGTCGTCGTGAAGATGTAGGCCAGCGAAGAGTTCGCTGGAGTTATGGAAGGCGCACGCATGGAAAAATGCGGGCGCGTGCAGAAACGCGCTCGCAAACTCCAAAACGGGAATTGGGGACGAAGAAAATCTGAACGCACCAGCTGAATTGTTAGGCGCGTTCGTCCAATATATATCACAGCTGCGTGTTGAATCAAAATGAAAATAGATATTTGTCACGTGAGTTCAGAAGTAAGCGAATTCTCGAACGAAACAGAGCATGTCGATTTCTACAGTGTGTCCACGAATTTTCTGCAATAGTCGAGTGACATATTGTTCTTTTTGTTTTAAGTGTTGCCTTTATTAAAAAATTGAAACCGCAATTAATTTGGCCTTACACATTATATTTCTTACTACGAAAATTTTCATTAATTTTAAATATGGAAAAAATTATTCACTGTAATACCCAACCACCTCTACGCAATTATCTACTTTATATCTCAATCCCCTGCAGTGTTTCTTTCAGGTACCTCTCCGGGGGTGCGATGCCCCCCCCGGAGCATGTTTACAGCCCCCCCCGAAGAAAATTGATCAAAAGTTAAAAAGCCAAAACCGTAAAACAATTAAAAAAATTACCGAAAAAAATTCCGTTACTCCATTGTTACAATAGGCCCAGTTTCTCTGTTTATAGTTAAACAAAATATTTACCGGTGAGATGTTAGCAACAAACCTTCAGCAACACAATTTCAAAATTTAAATTGGCTGCCAAAGCTATCCTAATTATCACAGAACTATAATTTTAACAGCATTGCAAATGTCATTAAATGTAGTATGTCCCTGGTGTATCCCAATTGAGAAAAAAATGAAATTCAAATTATTAGCAGCAATAAATACCCGGTGCCTAATTATAGAAATAACTCCTTAAAGAAAGTATTTACAATCAAAACTTTCAGTTAATCGGATAGCAAATGATCAAATATATCAAAATATACCACCAGTAAGTTTTGGCCGATCGATTTTATTGATCGATTGAAAATAGTGAATGTCGCGCATTTAAAAGAGGCCAAATAGAAAAACATATAACTTTTTATACAAATGTTGCACAAACGAATTTCTTGCAACATATGAAAGACAACATTCAAATCTATCGATTTATGCTATTTCTGAGTTTTGGCCGATCGATATATACAATATTGTATATATTGTAAGTGTTGAAATGGAAAACATAAGATCTTGCAAGGTGATTAACTGCATCAAAGGTCCAGAAAGGGTAGATGTCGATGAAGGTTTAACGAAGTCATCACACTGCAATATATTATTTAATTTCTTGCATATGTAACCTGCTAGAAATGCCACAGATGCATAGTAAATGTCATTACTAGGAGTGGTATTTTTGTTTAGGTTTTGAATTGTAGTTCTTAACTGGTCAGGCAGTAGGACGTCCATATTGTTAATTTTAACAGAAGATGACTACACAACTGTTGAGGTAATACAGTTGATATTTTCTATAGTATTTGATGAAGGTGATGCCTTAATTAATCCTCACCGTAGAATTTGACGCAAAGCATTAATTAGGAAATTTATGTGAAATCACATTTTGTTATGAATTTAAGGCCTTGTTTATTCACTTTCAAGTAACTTTAACCTTCAGTTTATTCCCATGGTAACAATTACTTGTACAATTGTTACTATGAGAATAAATCAGAAGATAAAGTTAATTGAAAGTGAATGTACCAGCCCTTAGTTGTCAGTAATGTGGATTACTACTCGGCTTGTGTTCACATATTTCAATGACAAATGTTAATTGTTAAAATAAAGTATACTTTTCAACTTCAATTTCAGAAAAAGCAACATTAATTTCAGAAAACATGCATGTATAACTAAAACGTTTGATTTCTGTAATGATTCATCATGAGATAAAATTTATGTATCGATTAGAATTTGTCACAAGAGATGCGTTCGCATTATATATAGTTTCTATCACATTCTAACTGTATATATGAATACGTAACATTACACAAGGATTAATGAACATGTTTCCACAGTTCCATAAATTTTAATCAGAATCAGAACTACAAAAATCATGACCACCACCATCAAGGTGTAAATTTAAATCAGCATAACAACCCTTATACTTTCGAACGAGATCACCCCACAAGAACGACCCCCCACACCCTGGACAGGCTCCCTCCACGGGCACATACTCCCCGACTTGCAGGAAATACCTTGATAAACAAACAACATGAGCCACCAACTCACATTTCACATTTAAACAGCTCACTGCCTTGCCTCCGATTACCCCCAAGCATACACCACATAGGTTATTTGCATCTTCCTTATTGACCATCTCCTCTGAGGACTTGGGCAGTTTCTTACTGATGACGGGCCCGTAGCAAATAGGCATGTGAATAGGCGGTGTCTTATCTGCCTAAAATTATTTTTTCGTCGTAAGATTCGGAATAATTGCTTTGGTGAACCACACTCACGGGAAAGTCTCTGGCAAACTCTTGCTCCAACCAACTAATGGTGAGAGGCAGTCGGTTCCAAGGGCCCGTCCTCAACATCTCGGAGAGGACCCGAAGGGCATAATCGTAAGTCTTTTCTTTGGCTTTTTTTCTCGCGACGTGGTTCAAACGCCTGGATGACTGCGGGTGCTGCCAGGCCCACTCGAACTGTAAAATCAAGGTTGAGATATTTCGGCTTGTGCATGCCACAAGGGGCTTACTCTAAGTGCTGCGATGTCATTAGGAAAACCGTGAATGATTAAGACCATCGCCCTGTAATGAGTACGGTGGTTTTATGTAATTGAGAGTGAGCATGACACTTACCAGGGGCCCCGCTTGCTCGTTCGCCAAGCCCCACCGGCTTGCTTGCCTTTATTGTGCTGTTTGAGTCTTCGATTTGGATCGACCGTGTAACCTATGTAGGTGCGTCCCTTGTACTGTGGGTTTTTACAGTACAGTAAGTAAACGCCGTGAAAGTATTCGATAGTGTGGACGGCATCGCTCATATTATCTATTTTTCAAGGCAGTCTTTGATCCTAACCTATACGTGCCTCCATGTTTCCGCACGGCACACGCGATAGCGAAATAAAATGACTGACGTTCTCGACGTTCGGGAAATCTCTTAGAATTTATAAAATACACGCAAATAAACTGTGAGTTTTGATTAAGTTTGTATCAAAAGACGCGCACAAGTTTAAATATAAACAGCCGCAATCAGTGCCATCTATCCGTTCGTCAGAACCGCCGCAGGTGCAGAGTTGCCAACGTGCAAAAATAGAAATCACTCAATGGTTGCCAAAAAATCCCCTTTCAACTAAGAAAATCCCTCAAATTGTTACTGGCTGACTCTAAGTCATTAGTGATGGTGAATGGAAAGATTCGAACTCACGCCAACCGAGCGACACAACTTCCAAAGTCGGCTAGGCTAACCGCTGAGCCGTTGCCAACTTAAATTTTCGCGGGTTTCAAATCGAAAGTAAATTAAATTGCACGCTATTAAAAATGGAATTCAGTTAGAAGCGCAACGCTAATTAAAAAATTGTGCTAATTAAGAGGTCGCGTTTAATCTCTAGCGCATTTCGGCGTGAATCACCGCCGGTTGCCCGCCCTGCTTGTTGTCACTGTTTGTAGGTGGGAGGCGACTTCATTTCTGTTCCATGTACGGATTTTTTTTCAATAAATTTCCAGTAATCACGTGGAATCAACGATCGCATTAAAATCGCCCCGCGTTGCGTCACCCAAACACATATCCGACGGTGTTCAACGAAACGGATCTGTATGAAGCAGAGTGACTTGTGAGAACCATCCACAAAATGGCAGCTACGAGAAGGCTACAAAAGGTGAGTAATCAGGCGGTTTTCGCGTTCGATTTTATCACCGGTCAAGTCACGGACAGACCAGGCGAGTACCTATCAGCGGGTACCCCTCGAATCGCCGGTAACCCGCCGTTCAAACGACTCGTTTTAATTGTCGTCAGATGATGACTATTTTTAAACGTCTTTATGCTGAGGCATGGTTTTAAGGCGGCGTGTACAAATTTCTGCTTTACAGGAGCTGGGTGATATAAGGAATTCAGGTTTGAAATCCTTTCGTGACATCCAAGTCGATGAAAGCAATATCCTAACGTGGCAGGGACTCATTGTGCCTGTAAGTTGGCTCCACTGTTCGCTCGCAACATTTTAATTTGTCTTCTCCCCCTCGCTTTAGGATAATGCCCCGTATAATAAAGGGGCGTTCAAAATCGAAATCAATTTCCCCGCAGAGTACCCCTTCAAGCCTCCGAAAATTAGTTTTAAAACCAAAATATACCATCCGAATATCGATGAGAAGGGACAGGTGTGTCTGCCAATCATCAGCGCTGAGAACTGGAAACCTGCTACGAAAACGGATCAAGGTTAGGCGACAAGCAATACGTACTTAATTGACGGGGCAATAATTTTAACGAATTTTCTAGTGATCCAGGCACTGGTGGCTTTGGTAAACGAACCCGAGCCAGAACATCCACTACGTGCCGATTTAGCCGAAGAATACTTGAAAGACAAGAAGAAATTCTCGAAAAACGCTGAAGAATACACAAAGAAACACAGCGAGAAACGGCCACCAGAGTAATTCGATTTCCTTTTCTTTCAAACACTTTCGTTAATTCTACCACGATGAAGCTCCACTTATCAGCCGGAGGCGATCATGCCCCTCTCGACTTCCTTTCGTTCAAAAGTGCATTTAACGTGTGCCTGTTTTTTTTTTTCTTTTCTAGAAAGTGACGTGCAGAGATCGACGGAAGTTTAAAACTGTGAAAGGAATTTGTTCCGAAAGTATGTAGCTTTTTTGACTTGGGTTTTTTTTCTGTTTTTGGATGGCAGGATCCGTAAGTGGAGTTTGATTCTTGTAAATCTTATAAATAATAGGTAAATTAAATAATTAAATTAAGGATCATGTTATGTATACATTTACAAATTAAAAATCTTTAAAAAAAAAAAACTCATTTTGTTTTTTGTTATTCAAAACAAAAACAATTTTTTTTTCTTTATAGAGTGCAATGTGTGTAGTAGATCAAGCTCCAAGTTTAATGTGCCGCCTTGTTCATATTGGTTCAATAATTCGTTTTCTGTCATCTGTCAATTGCAAATGTCATTGATCTGTTTTTAAAGTTTTCGGCTTTTGTTAAAATCTGTTGTGTTTTTGACCAATTGTTTATGTTGTAATGCAAAAAAGTATTTTTCAAAACTGAAGTTGTTTTTGTTTTGTATAATCCTTCTTTCAAAAAGGCGGCAAACAGACTTGCTGTGCACGATTCAAAGTCAATAAAATCCGGGCAAGAATTTGATCTTTCCAGTGTTGTTAAATTACCGGTAATTTATTTCTAAATAAACAAAAAAAGTAAAATTTATTTCTAATGTTACCTTAGTGGCAACATTTTTTTAAATAAAACTTGGATATACCTAAGTATGCTGAATTAGAAATTTTCTGATTAATTTGTTTATGACTTTTTCTTTTGCTAATAAAATGGGGCTTATACTTTTCTTGATTGTTTCGTACTATTTTCACTATATAATTTTTAAATTTTAAAGTGTCTAGACCAAAGTCTTTGTTCCTTCATTATTAGGAGAAGTTTAATTTACCGATTTTCTTTTGTTTTTATCTCCTTTTAATGATTGTAAATCTTCCTTTTCCTTCACATTTTTTTTTGTTTTTCTCCAGAAATTTTATAATAATGTGTCTTCCTCTTATTTTTCTTTTTTCTAATTAAAAGCTTTTCGGCTTATTTTGCAACGAAAATTTTCCCTTTTTTTTTCTCTCTGAATTATATTTTGAACTTGCCGATCGTCTTTTGTTTTGTCAGCTGAAATGTCTTTTATTTCTCAATTCTTCTTTGGAAGTTCAGTGCACTGATTGTCTTTTGTTTTCTATCTCTTGTTTTGCAATTTTCTCTTTACAAATAATAAATTATTATCGTTCTTGTTATGAATATTATTTTTTGATTAAAACGTTTTTGCTTTTTTTACTGTTTTTCCTTTGTAAACTTTGGCTTGTTCTTGCTCCATTTTTCTCTCAATTGTATCTTAAATTTGCCAATCGTTTTCTATTACTTTTTAATAAAATTTGAAAATTCCTTTTTTAAATTTTTTACATTTATGTTTTCTCCACATTTTTCCTTTTCTCACTTTTCACTCAATCGGCCCACCGTCTTTTGTTTTTATTTCCAGAAATGTTTTATATTAAATCAACATGTCAGTGTGGTCTTTCATTTGTTTGCACTTTTCTGCGATTTTCTTTTCGTTTTTGTTTGTTTTCGACAACAACTGCTAATAAAATAGTCAAAAATAATCAAAGTCTACGAAAACTTAGACTTCTTCCATCATGTTGGCAACATTCAAAAATTACCGATTACACTGGAAATTCACTGTAAATCATGCTTTTGTCGATGAGGTTATGCTTCTGTCAAAACGTAAAGAAAAAAGATTGGAAATGTCAAACTGAAATTCGCAGCAACTTTTCTTTCTATTCGAACTTCACCGGGCACTATTTTTTGAGTGGATCTTAAATGTCATTACTATTAACAGTCGAATTTGTATTAAACGACAGAATTACTAAATGACATTTTGTGTACTAAACGTCAAAATATTAAAGTAGAAATGAGTATAATTGAGGAAAATCACGAAGTGGCAGACACCTAGCGGAAGTTTTGTGAAGGGTCCTATAATAAGGAAAACATTGGAATGACATTTGGTTAACCTCAAACTTAACCTATGAAAAACATTAAATTCAATAGTTTATGTGTGACGCTTCCAAGTATACGTATTTTGTGGCTGGTGTATTTATTCCTACAAAAAGACTTCGTCCAACTTAGTAATAATATTGAATGAAAGCAAGACATTAACGACAGCTCTTTGTTTTCCTTATTAACAGCGCCATCTCTTGGTTGCTGATTTTCGTCAATAGTAATTGTAGAAATGACGTGTCCGGATTTTATTGTCCGCTACTGTACATACACTGGTACACTTGACCCAGAAACATTTGTAAACACCCTGTATGTTATGAAATAAAGCTTGATCAAGACACCTGGAATAACGTAAACGAGAACTTATGACAAATCATAAGCACATTCAACTGCTACGTTTATGATAAACTGTAATTATAATTAAATCTAATCAGAAAAAAAATGCTAGAACTATTTTAAAAAAATTATCTTAGCGAGTGTTCATTTTAAAAATGCATCAAGTCTTGATTTTTTTGATGAAAGAAGATTAAGTGAAAAATGAACTGACTGACATTTGACGGATGACAGTTGTTGTGACATAACCTAAGAGGACGTATCGCGCTGCCAACTTATGAATTTCTCCCCTAAATTTAGGAGTACATTTTTATGATCGGGTTTTTTTAGGAGGTGAAAAGGAAAGTCGAAATCAAAATGCAATCCTGTGCACGATACAATTTTTTTCGTAATCGAAATATTTATAACATTCAAATTCTTTTTAGCCGTTTTTAAATCCGCAATTGGTTGCCTATCTTATCGGTTTTATCTGAGTATTGGACAGCTGACTGATATAAAAGCTTCTTTACATTTCTGTAGAATTTCTTATCTGTGCTCTATAACAATAAACTTTTTTATATATTTGTTTCTGTTTTATTTTGTTAGCTGTTTGATTTCTAGAGTAGGTTTTGGAAACAAGATTAGGGATCCCCATTTAGGGGATTTTCAACTAATGTCCAGGGGAAAAGTTCGCTAAAGAGTTGGCATTACTGGCGTTTTATCAAAAAACCCACATCACAAGTTCACAATGTCAAAAAAATTGACACTTTTCAATATTTTCAAAGTGTGAAAATAATTTATTAGAAATAAATTGGTTAATTTTTTTTGGAAGGTACGTAGTGGACAATTAAGTGACAAGTAGAACCGAATTTACAACTGGAAAAATTCCATTTCCCGTTTTTTTTTTCTTTTTTTTAAATTCAGCTGTCGCTTAAAATTGAAATTTGAGGAGAAAAACAAGCATAAAAGGCTATTTTTGTCGCAATGTGAGGAAAAACCGACCATCAATAGTTGGCAACACTGCAACCCCCGGAACCTCGACAGGAGCTGCGCTTTTATGTGAAAGCATGAAAGGAAAGCGTCCAATAATATGGCTGTTTGGTGTACTTTTCAATTGAACACCAGAAAACAATACTTTAAATAAGTAAGAGAGAGAAAGGAAAAATATTTTAGATCATAGAGATCGCGTATTCTAAACTTAATTCACTCTCGTGATTTTTTTGTTTTTATGTTGTCTTACAAAAGCGATTGGTATTGTAATTAAAGTTTTGTTAATCAAGTTATCGTTTGTCACAATTTAGTTGTCAATTGTAAAATGCAATTTTGAAAGATGACCCGGAAATTCAATACGAAACAAACAAAAAGTCACATTTAGGTATAATGCATTCAATAAAATGTTAGAAAAGTATGGCGAAGGTTTCCAAAGATCCAAAATAACAACGCAAAATTGAAACCAACATAACCTAAAAATTAAAATTCCATTTACAAGATACGGAAACTAAAAGAAGTCGTGTTTCAGAGGTAAAAATTATTAAATCGTGTAACTTCAACAAGGGATATTAGGAGGGAAGTCATGATGATATAGCCAAAAATATCCAGTTACACATTATAAAAATGAATGAACTTTAGATTCAAGTTCACATCTAAAACTATAAAGTCCATGATCAATGAGTAGGCCGGGTGGTCTAAGATTGTAAAGTCGATAGGTCTGCGTCAATTTTTAATTATGCCCCCGCACAAAATTGCAACTGATTTTTATTTTTTAAAATGAAATAATTGTGATTAGTAATTAATTATGAATCGGTTAACGGTTAATTATTTGCAAAATTAAAAGCAAATCGCAGTTTCCAAAATGGCCGCAGGTGGCGCTAAAACGACTCCGAACGTAACCTAAAAAAAGACTTTGACTGTCAAGTTTCCGTAAATATTTCTTCATGTAACGCGTCTTGAATTTTGTGAATTTTGGCGCCATGGAGGAGGAGAAGATTACGGAGGCCCTGCGTAAGCACTTCAGGTTCGACGAGTTCAAGTCGGAGCTGCAGCGCGATGCCGTCTTTGAAGTGGTTAACGGTTGGTGTGCCCCCCGCGTTCTACCGGATTTTTTTTATTTTCGCTTGAATTTCCAGGAGAAGACGATGTTCTGGTATCCATGCCGACCGGTTCCGGCAAGTCACTGTGCTACCAGCTCCCTGCGATCCTGCACCCCGATAAGATAACCCTAGTGTTTTCACCCCTGCTCGCCCTGATTAAAGTTAGTGTATTTTCATGAGGTACGATTACACCAATAAGTATACGTTTGATTGCAGGATCAAATTGATCATTTATTAATGCTCAAGATCAGAGCTGCGTCTTTGAATTCGAAGACGGCCAAAGCAGAACGCAATAATTTATTGACGGATTTAAAGAGTATCAAACCGAACACAAGGCTCTTGTATATTACACCGGAGCAAGCAGCCGTGCCCTCGTTTAAAGTACGTCAAACCATCACCTCTGAACGATTTACTTATCGCGTATTTCCAGGACTTATTTACTAATTTGGTGAGATTTAACAAAATCGCTTACATCGTGGTGGACGAGGCCCATTGCGTCAGCCAATGGGGCCACGATTTCCGCCCCGACTATTTAAAACTGGGCGAGCTACGCAACAACAACAACATAAGATGCGTGGCCCTCACTGCGACAGCCGGGGCTGACGTAAGTACCCGAATAATCGGGGCCTGGCCCTCAGTACTCACTCGTTTTATAGGTCACAAAAGACATTATTACAAGCTTGAGACTCTCGAAGACACACAAGTGCTTCAAGACGTCTTGTTTTCGGACCAACCTTTTTTATGACGTCTTCTTCCAAAATATACTCGACGACCCGTACAAACACTTAAAGAATTTCATCAACGACTGCCTTAAAGAAGAGGAAGTTCCAAAAGTAAAGATCAAGGGAGTGTTGTTTTTTGTGTAAAAAACTTTTGTTGTTGTTTTTAACAGGAGAAGAAGTCGTGCGGAATCGTTTACTGTCGAACGCGTGAGCAAACCGAGGTCATTTCAATGCGATTAAACAGCATGGGAATAAAAGCTAAGAGTTATCACGCCGGCTTGAAAGACCGGGAGCGACTGGAGGTTCAAGAGAGTTGGCAAAACGGGGATTACCCCGTCATATGCGCGACGGTCAGTTTCGGAATGGGCGTCGATAAATCGACTGTCCGGTAAAGACTGTCCCGCTCCCATTTGATTCGATCTAAAAATAGGACTGTTTTAGTTTCGTTATACATTGGGGCGTGCCCAAAGACCCGGCTTCGTACTACCAGGAATCTGGTAGGGCAGGGCGAGACGGTAAACTCTCACACTGTCGCTTGTATTATAACAGGTCTGATCGTAAGGCAGTCGAATTTTTACTCGCGCAAGAACTCGGCAAGGCCAAAGATAAAGAGTCGCGCAAAATTAAAGCGCAGAATACGATGAGGGCCTTCACGAAAATCGTCGAGTATTGTGAGACTGCAAAGTGAGTATCAAAATTTTTTTTGTCTATACAGAACGGCGAGTAAAGTTTAATGCAGTTTGTCTTTTTTTTCTAAAAATTATATACAGGGTGATTCAGGAAGAATTGTAAACCATTTAGGAGGTGATAGTAACATATGTTTTAAGCAAAAAAGTTCATGTAAAATTGTAAAAATATAACCAATTCTCTATGCTTGCGGAGATATAGTTGTTTCATTGTTACCTACAAAAAGCCTTGCAAAAGGTGTTCAAAGACCCTCAGCACCAACTTTGATACACTTTCGATTTGTCCTGACAATGTTATCTGTAAATAGCCGTTACTATCACCTCCTAAAATATCTACAATTCCACTTGAATCAAACAATAACTTTTATTTTTGAGTTATGACTAGATAACGGAATTCCTAGGGGATGATGAAGCACGTATAGTTCGCTGTAGTGTCAGGCACTAAAGTGGACCATGTATGGACACATAATAAACTTTGTGGTAGTGCTTCCTCGATTCAGCTGACCGACTAAGCGTGCTTCGCTATTCCTTAAAAATTCCGCTTTCTAGTTGTGACCGGACACAAACATTAGTTTTTTTTTTTTTTTTAAATGGAAATCTTAGTTCAATGTGAGCAAAAATGACCGATATGTGTGAAGTTGCAGGTCAGTTAACTTTTATCCCAAAATATAATCCACTTGCCAGTATTTATTTGCAAGAATTGTCAAAGCCCCTATACAGTAGCGAACAATAAAATCCTGTCACGTTAGTTGTACAATGTTAACTTCACCTGAATATTTTTGGCGTTTAAGGAATAAATATGTAGTTATTGACTTTCAATACAAATTCCATTTATTTATTTTGACAGAAATATAACCTCAGTAAAAGCCTGATTTACCAAATTTGTCGTAACACGCATGACATGTCAAATTCTTGTCCGGATTTTATTCTCCGCCACTATACGTATGGCGCATGCTCCTTAAAACTGACTTAAGTAAGCAAGTAGATACTGTATGACCAAATAAAGGTAGGCCATGGATTGTCTCAGATTATCTCACGATTGTCTCAGATTATTACAGCATTTCATTTATTTTATTCTCTTATTAAATTATAATTTATTATTTACATTAAAATATTGTGCAGTTCTTGTGTGGTTAAGTAAAATCGAAGCTTAATTTGCCACGTTTTAGACCTTGACGTATCTCTAACGTCAAAAACCGCTTAGTTACGACATACGTTTACACTTCCATGAAAAATTTGTTTGAACATTTGGCAGTGTTTTTAGGTATAAGTTAGCTGAGCTGCAACTTCACACATATCAGTCATTTTTGCTCGCATTGTAACAGGTGTTCAAAAAAAAAAACTGTTATCAAGAAGGCTCTGAACTTGCTTTTATTTTATGACGGCACGTCCGAGTTTAGTTCGTACGTTGCAACCTTGAATAACTGCGAGCTGTCAACAGCTTCAACTGTCAAAGGTTTTGTTTACGTGCTTCGAGGTATTTGTAATAAAATAATTGAATTAAATTGCGTTTTATTATCTACTTTGTAGAAAATCGTAATTAAATGGATATAAAGAGTTAGGTTATGTTTATAATAATCGTACGGTTACGACGTGACTTTGCAAAATATGCTTTTGATCTAAGCCTACTCGATAATGTTTTTTTTAATAATAAAAAAAAGTGTTGCGTATGGAAAAAAAAACTTAATGTCATCAGAGATATAAGCATTTTTTTAAAGCAGCTGATAAGTAATCAGTCGCTTAGTAATTTGTAGAGGTAATTGCTTTTTGTGAGGTTGAAACTTTCTGTGTCTAGAATAAGCAAAGTCCAATGACCTTGTATTATGGTAATCTTAAGTATTTTCAAAATTATTTAAAAAAGCTTCGGTTTTTGAAAAGAAAACCCAGTCATTCTTGAGTATACATATAGAGTTTATAACGTGAGGATATAATTCTAAAATTTAGCCCTAGTTCTTAAATACAGGGTGACTGACAATTGTTCCGCAAGAAACGTCACGGATTAACCCAAAACCAAGCTGCAGTATTCCGTACGAAAGACACGGTATAATTATTAGTAATTTCTAAAATGAAGAGGTGCTGAAGAGTAACAAATTTTCAAATAATTCCGATCCATTTACTGGTGTGATTAGTGTTTAACCAATCTGACAATCGGGCAGCTGATTGTAAAAGCATTCGCACTGACACGATACCGTACCGAAACAAAAAGCTTTAAACGTCGGTGCTACGCGTATAAATTTTGATCAAATCGCGTACGCGAATGAATGTCAGGTAAAGTAATAAAAAGTATAAAAAATTCTATGAAATAGCTTGTAATTAATTAATTCTTTTATAAATTTCCCTAAAAATTCACATCGTACGTGTGTAATAGTTTTATGAGAAGCTTGTCAGACTTGTTCTTGCATAATAGACGTATTAAGCTGCGTACAGACGGCATGTAGGGCCTCGACTCGAGCCGAATGCTGTCGGTGCTTAGTGTGGACGTAATATTTTATTACACAAAATACACAGAATTGCAAACACGTCTTGAATTTGTTAAACTTTTAATAGATTCGTGTTAATAATTAACACACAAAACGAAATTATAATAATTAACAACCGAAGCGGATTACGAATGTGTTTGCAGGTTATAATGTTTTAAATTCTGGTTGACAAACACGTTGCCTGTGGAAATAAACTTTATTTACAATTCAATTTAAATTAAAATTAAAGAAAAATATACTAGGGATTCTTAATAGGGAGGTTGGAATTGTTTTTCGACTGATTTGTTTGCCTGTCAAAGTGAGGCCTGTCGCTTTGGGTCTCATTTTTGATTAATTATTTCTCGACAACTAACGTACATAGAATTTTTAAAACATTTTTCCTACACTTTTTTTTTAATTTGGCCGAACAATTGTCATTCACCCTGTACATGCAGTGCATTGTAAATATACTTCAAATTTCATTCAAATAAAAAAAGAAATTCGCTTTGCAATCTCTGCAACCCCCCTGATTTTTTTTTGTCACGTTTACAACTCCTCATTTTAGTGACTGTCGCCACAAGTTGTTTTCAAACCATTTCGGGGAACCACCCCCGAAATGCAAGGACCGCTGCGACGTCTGCAAAGATAAGAAAGCCGTGGAGAAGATGATCGAAACTTTCCATATCAAAAGCATTCAGTACAGCACTTCGGCACAGAGTGTGAGCATGAATTTCGATGATTTATACGGAAGAGGTCGACAGGGACAGAGAGAGTAAATAAAACAATGCCTCTCTCTCCATCCCTATTCTATAACTCATAATGACAATCATGTTTTGACCAATCACTACTGAGATACAAACCATATATGCTCACTGATTGGTCTAAAATATGTCACTTAACCAATCACTACGTAGATAGAATCCATATCTAAGCACTGATTGGTCAAAATATCTCACTTGACCAATCACTACTTAGATAGAATCCATATCTAAGTACTGATTGGTCAAAATATGTCACTTGACCAATCACTACTTAGATAGAATCCATATCTAAGCACTGATTGGGCAAAATATGTTATTGTGACATTTTGACCAATCACTACTTAAATACAAACCATATTTACACACTGACTGGTCTAAAATATGTCACTTGACCAATCACTACTTAGATAGAACCCATATCTAAGCACTACTTAAATACAAACCATATCTACACACTGATTGGTTTAAAATATGACACTTGACTAATCACTACGTAGATAGAACCCGTATCTAACACTGATTGGTCAAAATATGTCACTTAGCGATGTCATGGTGAGTTACAGAAGAGGGGAGGAGCTTAGTAGAGCGAAATTTGCTTAATTAGACTTAAATTGCAGGGACTCGTATTATGATAACAATGACAGCGATGGCAGCGATAGTTTCGAGCGTGAGCAAGCAGCGAAAAAACAGCGAAATGATTACATACAGAAACAGTTTGACATGCGACGAAATCCCCAGGTAAACTCACCTGGCCGTTTTAGACCACTCTAGTTATTTCTTGTACAAAATTTGGTTCAATTTCTACAGTAAATATTTACAAGAATGTTTTGGGCTGCAGATAAGGATGTTTTATTTTTTCGGCTAGTTTTCGAGTCAATTTAAATTGAACCAACGTGTAACCTAACGCCCCAACTAATCTCTGATATGTTGCTCTAGGAGGTATCCAAAGACATGGTCGATAAATTATTCTCGAAGAACTCGAGGGTGCTGGCAGCCTCATCGACCAAAACGAAAGTCACCGGTCTCACTTTGGCAACGCGCGAGCAATACTTAACCCGAATAATCGACGTCTTGCACACGAATTACTCCGAGTGTTCCCCCGAGCAGGACTTCGATAAGAAAGACCTGGAAGACTGCGCCGTCGACATGGAATACACGGTCTTCAGGTCCAACACGACGATGATGATGTACCGAAATGCGCTGGCGAAATTAATCTCGGGCGTGAAGGACTGCACAGCGCAGAAGACCCTGTACGAAACGCTGAGGACTTTCACTCCGAAACCCCCGAAGCACGAGACTCTAAACGACTTGTTTAGGAACATAGAAAAAGAGCAGAAGGAATCGAACAAGCGGGGCAGGGAAGTTTTCGAAGGTTTTAAGAGCGCGAGGGACCTATACGACAGCAAGAAACCAAAATTTGATGAGGAAGAGGAAACGATCGAGGAAAAACTGAGCCACCTCCATGAAAGCGACAGCGAAACCGATGACACTGCAAACAATGACCCTAAAACACCCGTCGACGACGACGACGACGAAGAAGAAAAAGAAGACGAAAAGAAAACTGTGAAGAAGCAAAAGGACGAATCCTTGAGTGGCATCAATATATCCGATAACGTCCGCAAGGTCATCGAAGAGAGGTACCAGGTCTTTGAAGACATGATCAAACAGACGGAGCAGATCTGTAAGGAGATGAAGAAAACCAAGACGGGACATAAGGAGCAGCGCAAGCGTGCGAAAATCAAGTCGCTGTTCGGGGAAGAAGACAGCGATCAGGAATCGCGGCATTCTCATTCCAAGAAGAAGAAAGCGGCGGTGAGGAAAAGCAAAAGTCTCGACGAGCACACCAGCAAAATTAAGAGCGAGTACCAGTCGTTTCTACACGAAGTCGGAGAGAATAACAAAGTGCAGGAGGAAGAGAAGAAAGTAGAAGTCGAGGGTGAAACGAAATCGAAAGAGAACGAAGCCAAACCAGCTGAAGACGTCAAACACGCAAAGCGATTGAGGCTAACGAAGACGGAGATTGGCTTACTCGTTGTGAAGTTGTTAACACCGGCTTACGCGGAGAAACGGTTTGATTCGAGGGACACCTTCAAGGTCATGGCCAGGAATATATCACATTCTTTGCTCGACAAAGGTAGATCGATTCAACCCGTAGTCAACCACTTTTATGTTTTGCTTTTTCAGATGAAGAAGACATCAAGAGGTACGTGAAGAATTTCCTCAGGAAAAACGAGGAGATTACGGCGGAAACTAAGCTGTAGTTTTTTTTTTTGCTTCGTTTCAGGATCGTGTAATTATGTGTAATGTAATTAAGTAGACTTTAATTTGTTTTAATTATTAGAATGTAAGCGAATAAATAATTGAGGAGGAGACAGCCGCGTTTTGATTCTTCTGGTCTTTCATAAAGTATGACTCATCAAATCAAAATTTGAGGTTAAGTCTGACAAATTCTGTGCATTTTTAGTACGTGAGAGTTTTCTTTCGCATTTTTTTTTATTTACGTGTTTCGATCATTAATACAATTAACATTAAAAATATGAAAAAAGTAAAACTTAATCTGACAGTTGTCTAATGTCACAGATTAATAATAAATGTGAATAATGCAGTGTTGCCAATTCATCAATTTTCAAACTTCAGTCTTGTTCGTTCATAACGAACTTCAAGGGACTGCCAAAACAGGTTCGTTATAAGTGATGGGATATCTAGTAACTTCCCCAGATCTCCCTATGTTGCTAACTTCACTTTAATAATTGAATGTAAATATCGATATGAAACTCGTGGAAAGCAGTGTAGGATCAGGACAATCAATTTCGATCTCCCTGCATTCCTGTTACTTCTTGGAATTTTCTTTTCTTTTTGTTGCCCTTCTTAAGTCTCACAGCAGTTTCAGATTCAGATTAATCAAACTTTTCCCTTTTGTTAGCGTATGCTGAAATTAGTTCCTTTTCTTACGATCGTCAATTGCTTTTCTGCATCCTCTGTTATTTTCCATGAGAAATTTTAAATCTACTGTCCGTTTTGAATTTTTATTTTATTGCGATCGCCTTTTGTTTTTCTTACTTTATTCCAAAATTGTTACACTTTTCAATTTTTTGTTCTTTTTCTTTGGTAAATGTTGCGACTGTGATTTGTTTTCCTGCTTCTTTTTTTTTAACTTTAGTAAATTTCAAATTACGATTACGTTTCGAATGTTGTTTACTGAGTTATAATTTTTTATTACGATCGTCATTTGTTTTCCTTACTTTCTTTAGTAATTTTAATTTTTTTGCATCTCGATTTCGTTTGTCGATCGTGTCAAAAACGTTTTTCTTTTGTTTTGTTTGATTTTGATTGTTTTCATTTTTCTTTCTTTGTTTCTTTTTTAATAAATGTAATCTCTAGTTGCGATCGTCACTTGTTTTCCTTACTTTCCTTAGGAATTTTAATTGTTTTCCATCTCGCTTTAATTTGCCGATCCTGTCTAAAACGTTTCACATTTGTTTTCTTTGATTTTGATTGTTTCCATTTTTCTTTTCTTTGTTTCTTTTTTTTATAATTGTAATCTCTTGTTGCGATCGTCATTTGTTTTCCTTACTTTCTGTAGGAATTTTATTTTTTTTCCATCTCGCTTTCATTTGTCGATCGCGTCAAAAAGGTTTTTTTTTGTTTTGTTTGATTTTGATTCCCTTTTTCTTTCTTTTCTTTCTTGCTTTCTTTGTTTCACATTTGTTTTCTTTGATTTTGATTGTTTCCATTTTTCTTTTCTTGGTTTCTTTTTTTTTATAATTGTAATCTATTGTTGCGATTGTCGTTTGTTTTCCTTGCTTTCTTTAGGGATTTTATTTTTTTCCATCTCGTTCTCGTTGTCGATCGTGTCAAAAACGTTTTTCTTTGATTTTTATTGGTTCTTTCTTTGTTTCTTTTTATAATTGTGATCTGTTGTTGTGATCGTCACTTTTTTCTTTATTTTCTTTAGGAATTTTAATTTTTTTCCGTCGCGCTCTCGTTTATCGATCACGTCAAAAACGTTTTTCTTTTGTTTTCTTTGATTTCGATTGTTTTCATTTGTCTGTCTTTGTTTCCTTTTTTATAATTGTAATCTCTCGTTGCGATCGTCATTTGTTTTCTTGACTTTCTTTAGGAATTTTTTTTTCCATCTCGCTTTCGTTTGTCGATCGCATCAAAAAGGTTTTTTTTGTTTTGTTTGATTTTGATTTCATTGTTCTTTTTTTGCTTCTTTTTTTTTATAATTGTAATCACTTCTTGCGATCGTCACTTGTTTTCCTTACGATCGTCACTTGTTTTCCTTACTTTCCTTAGGAATTTTAATTGTTTTCCATCTCGCTTTCATTTGCCGATCTTGTCAAAAACGTTTCACATTTGTTTTCTTTCGTTTTAATTGTTTCCATTTTTCTTTTCTTTGTTTCTTTTTTTATAATTGTAATCTCTCGTTGCGATTGTCATTTGTTTTCCTTAGTTTCTTTAGGGATTTTATTTTTTTTCCATCTCGCTCTCGTTTGTCGATCGTGTCAAAAACGTTTTTCTTTTGTTTTGTTTGATTTTTATTGTTTCTTTCTTTGTTTCTTTTTTATAATTGTGATCGTCACTTTATCTTCTTTGGGAATTTTAATTTTTTTTCCATTTCGCTTGCGCGTCTCGATCGTCAAAAACGTTTTTCATTTGTTTTCTTTGACTTTGATTGTTTCCATTTTTATTTCTTTTGTTTCTTTTTTATAATTGCAATCTCTTGTTGCGATCGTCACTTGTTTCCCTAACTTTCTTTAGGAATTTGAATTTTTTTCATCTCGCTTTTGCTCGTCAATCGTGACAAAAACGCCGTTGACGGTGACAAAAACGTTTCTCATTTAATTTTTTTTTATTTTGATTTTCCATTTTTCTTTCTTCGTTTCTTTTTTTTAAAACTCTCGTTGCAATCGTCATTTTTTCTTTACTTTCTTTAGGAAGTTCAATATTTTTTCATTTCGCTTGCGTTTCTCGATCGTCAAAAACGTTTTTCGTTTGTTTTCTTTGACGTTAATTGTTTCCATTTTTCTGTCTTTGTTTCTTTTTTCCCCCCAAACGTTGCGATTGTCACTCGTTTATGAGAAGCTGTCATTTTTTCGCAACCATAAAAAATGAAAGATTCGACCTTCATTTGAAATGAATCGCGAAAGCGACGCTCTTTTGTTTATTATTTTGTTTATTTATGACAATCTTTGGGTCACCTGTATGATATAAGACTGACAGATTGCAAATAGTAATACTTTAACAAAGAATTAATTGTAACGTTGCCGGATTTATAACGAGACGGCATTTTTCTCTGCATAAACGTACTCATAAAAAATGAATCATGAGAGCGACGCTCTTTTGTTTTTTAAGATTATAGGCGTAATTTAACTAGAAGTTTGCCATACAATTTTAATAGTAATATTCGAGACACGCTAAATAATAAAATATTGTAAAAAAATGATATTAAAAAAAATAAAACATCGTTGCCGGATTTATTAGAAAATCACTTTTTTTCGCAGAAACGTACACACAAAAATGAAGGACGTATTTGGATTGAATCACAAATGCGATGCTCCTTTGTTTGTTTGTAACGGTTGCAGGTTGATTTTAAGAAGAAGCCTGCCATGTAATTTTTAATATTAATATTTGAGACACCCTATATAACACGAGGTTGGTTGATTGTAAAAAAATGACGTTCAAGAAAAACAATAGAACTAAAATACAGCGTTGACAGATTTGTGAATGTCATTTTTTTACATAAACGTTCTTTTTTTTTATTAAGATTAAAGCTGTATTTTTTGGCGAGAAAAAAATAAATGAAACAACGTTGCCATAAAATAACAAAAGAGCCAGAAAAGCAATTATCGATCGTAATATTTAAATTCAAACACAACGGCGACGCTCTTTTGTTTTTCTTTTGCTGCACGTTCATTTTTCCCGAAAAATAATCTGCACGCAGACTATAGAGGCATCCTGTATATCGACTCATTAAATTATTATTTATGTAAGTACGTCTCTGGCCTTCTTTCAAATATATTTTTTATTTTTTAAATAAAATTTTCGGCGAGGGCCGTAAAACACGGACTTAGTATTACGGTTGGTCGAATGTCATTTGTTTCGCTGCATAAACGTAACCATAAAAAGTGAAGGACGTTTTTTTGAGTTGAATCACAACAACGACGCTTTTTTGTTTTATTGACGTCACGAATTCATTCGTGAAAAAGTATTCAGCACGCTTTTAATTGAAACATCCTGTATATTGACCCTTTTTTTTATTTTTTACGTACGTTTTCGCGCTGCTCTTCAAATATTCGCGTTTCTTTTTTGTTTTGGTTTTTATACTACATTCATGCGAAATGCGCACGCGCCTTTTACGTTTGGCCGAAGAAGATTCATGACGTTTTATACAAAATGTCATTTTTTTTGGTTAAACGTAACGATAGAAAGTGAAGGCTGTCTTTAAATTGGATCACAACAGCGGTGTTCTCTTGTTTTATTTACGTCATAGGTTTATTTTTTGCAAAAAAAAATACTCAGCAGAGACGCATCCTGTATATCGACTCGGTGAATTATTATTTACGTACGTTTTCGCGCCTCCCTTTAAAAATTTTCTTCGGCGTTCCTTTTTTGTTTTTATTTCATCACAACAGCGGCGTTCTTTTGTTTTATTTACGTCACAGGTTCATTTCTTGCAAAAAAAAAGTACTCTGCGGAGACGCATCCTGTATATCGACTCACTGAATTATTATTTACGTACGTTTTCGCGCCTCCCTTCAAACATTTTCTTCGGCGTTTCTCTTTTGTTTTTAGTTCTCAAATAAAATTTTCACATTTACGCGGAGAAGGCCGTGAAATGGCGACGCGCTTTTACGATTGGCCGAAGAAGATTTATGTCGTTTTATGCACGGGCACGTACCGGCGGGCGAAGCGTCACTAATTGTCCCCGGGGGCGCAAAGATGAACCGGATGCATCTGTCCGTAACGTAAACACCTCGGCACGACGGTGAGGTGAAAGAAAATAATCCGCAGCTTGACAGGTGTCAGCCCCGATTGTGACGTTCCTGACAATAAAACTCTACGTGCGTGACGTCATAATAAAAACAAACAAAAATAAAAACAAAAGGGCGTGATTACCCCCGCCCCTTGCAGTTTTTTCTTTTTACTATTATGATTTCGTTTTTGTTTTTTTTTCTTTTGGTTGGACAGACCTACTGAGATGATTTGTATATTTTTGTTACTTCTCCTTCTTGGAAAAATTCGCGCGTGTAAATAAACACGCAGACAAACAGACCGTCCACGTGGGGGCCTGGCCGGTCGGCATCGAACTATTTGTAAACTCCTCCGTCTCTCTCCTTACGATTTAAAATTCCGCTTCTTTTATGCACGCCTTCCGGCCGGCGTTTCCGGCGTCCGGGTGGCACACACGCAAACACAATTCCATCTTTACGATCGGACCTCGGCGAGACGTCGAAACAGCCACCGGAAAATGCTTTATTGCCCTTCGTTCGGTCGTAAATAACGTTGAAAGGTCCGGATGCGCCCAATTTTTACGCAGAAATCCGCGTTAAACCCGCATCAATACGGTACACGTATATGCGGGACAGCTGTACATATATACAAACATAGATTCACTGTACGGACATTGAATTTCATTCATTCGCATTCGTAAGAGGTGAACGGCGATTTATTTATTTAATTTTTTGAAGCAATTGAAACGCACCACACCCTTGATGATAAAGGGGTAAGTCAACCCCTTATTTGTTTACCTGCATCTATTTGACGTATCGTGGCCTTCTTCGATTATTCGATGAGTATCGAACCGGGCGCGCAGGAAGTCACTTCGTTGAATCGCCGACCGGCTATAGCGCAAGGGGGTGGGCGTCCCTTCAGCCCCTATATTGCCGCTGCGAAGGGCCTTGCTGAGGTCATTCCGAAATCGTTCGCGTTCGCGCTCGCTTGGTCTCTGTTACGCATCGGTCAGTTGTTAGAATCGGAACGCCCAGCCGCCTTGGATCGATTCCGGTGGATAATCAAATCAGTCACGCACTCACCCTCTTCGTGCTCACCTTCGTAATTTTCCAAATAAAAATTCTTCGACTTCGTTTAAGGTAAGAAGAACGCTCCTTTTTTTTTGTTGTTGTTATTTTTATGTTTGATGTTGAGTTTATATATTTTTTGTTGTTGTTGCTTTAATGTTTTGTTTATTGATTTTCGTTTGTTATTTTTAATTTCTGTCAAAAGTATGTTATATTAAAAAAAACTTTATCGTTTTCTGTGCAGTTTTGTATTTTTATGTTTGTTCAAAAACAAAACACTATCGTGCCCCCCACTTTTCGAATTCTCGTCTAATTTTCGTTTACGTTTTAAATATTTAATTTCATTTCCCAGTATTTATTTTGTTACGTCCTTGACGTTGACGTCTCGCTTTTCAATTGTTTTTTTAAAATTATTATTAACATGAAATTAATTATTTTTGTTAATAATGTTTATGTATTATCTGATATATCCTACCCATCGTCATGGCAAAAGTATGAATGCATTTATTATTAAATTGAAAAGTGAATTAAATTTTAATACATTTTTAAAGGATAAAAAAAACTTAATATACTTTTATTTATTTAATTGAGTTCTTTGGTATTATTTCATTGAGGGGGGTTTTACGTTTTGTAATTATAGAAAGATGAAAAAATATACAGTGTGTCCCAGATTAAGTAGGCTCCCACGGGTAACTTTCTTATTAGTGAAGATAGAGATTTGGTTAAATGGGCGATATTTTGCAGTTTTTTGTGCTGATTCAGATTCCGTTGAGAAAATTTGAAAATTCCGAATAGTTCAGATATTATCGCATAAAAATCCAATATGGCGTCCACTTAAATTAAGAAAGTTGCTATCAATATATTTACAGCCGCCATCTTGAATTTTATTTTGACTTAATTTTCAGCTGTATTTTATCAAACATAGTAACTTTTATATGAAACATTTTTTCATATTTTTTTATATTTGCGAAGTTATTGGACATTAAAGAAAATGGCGATTTTCAGTTTTTCTGCGATAATATCTGAACTTTTCGGAATTTCCAAATTTTCTCAACGGAATCTGAATCAGCACATAAAACTGTAAAATATTGCCCAGTTAACCAAATCTTTATCTTCACTAATAACAAAGTTACCCATGGTAGCCTACTCAGTCTGGGACATACTGTATATTTAATTCGTCGATTATTTGATTAGAGGGGGGGGGAGGGAGGAATATATCTTGCTATTCTCGGTAAACAAAATGTTGAAACATTTTTAAATAATTGCCTTTGTATGTATTTTTCAAAAATTTGTTTAATTCCTCATAATCATTTCATTTATTTATGTAATTATTAGAAAACAAAATAATTTTTTTTAAATTCATTTCGCCCTTGGTTATTTGGGGCTCTTATGTTTTTCAGTTGCTTGTTAAGCAACAAAAAAAACAAAAATAAAAAAAATTTAATCTTCGCATTTTTTTAAAATTTACTTAATTTTCCATTCCCATGTTATTAGAGAAGGGGGCGCTACATTTTTTGCAACGTGTCCCCTTCGTTTCAAATTATTATTGCTTCACTTTTGGATTCTTTTACGTTACATTTTTTCTCATAAGTGCAAAAAATCTAAAAAGATGCCTAAGGGGGCAGATAAATATATTTTTTCTTGGCTATCTGAGGAGTGCAAGACATAAAAACAATGGCAGATTAAGTTCCTTAACGAATACAGCAAGTTGCAGTTAGAAACTTTGAAGTAAATCAAACAAAGAAATTACTAGGGGGGCTAGTTTATAAAAAAAATAATAATTAAAGTGTACAAAGAGTGCCATAGAATGCAATATAAAAATTTAGAAAAGTAACTAGGAGGGGTATTTTATTTTCTAATTTTTTTTTCAAGGCTATCTGAGGAACGCAAATGATAAAAACAAGAGTACATAAGGAGGCATAACAAGAAAACGCAATAAAAGTAAAAATTGCTAAAAACTGTATTGGGGGCCAACAAAAAGAATTTTTAATAATATGATTGGGGTGGGGGCCGCGATTAAATTAGTCTCTCACGATTAAATTGGATTAAAAGGGTGCGATCATTTACTTTTGTGGTGCTTTAAAGTTCACTGACTTATTCCAGAAAAATGATTAAAAACTATATTGAGGGCCAACAAAAAGAATTTTGAATAAAACGATTTTGGAGAGGGGCATTGACAATTAAATTGGATTAAAAGGGCGCGATTATTTGTTTGTGGTACTTCGAATTCACCAATTTAATCGAGAAAAATTGTTAAAAATTATAATGGGGGGCCAACAAAAAGAATTTTGAATAACACAACTTTGGAGAGGGAACTCTGATTAAATCACCCCCTGAGGATTAAATTGGATTAAAAGGGTGCGATTATTTATTTGTGGTACTTCAAAGTTCACCAATTTAATCGAAAACAAAAATAATTTTAAATAATACGACTTTGAAGAGGGGAGCTGTCATTAAATCACCCCCTGACGATTAAATTGGATTAAAAGGGCGCGATTAAATATTTGTGGTACTTCGAAGTTCATCAATTTAATCGAGAAAAAAATTGTTAAAAACTATAATGGGGGGCCAAGCAAAATAATTTTGAATAATACGACTTTGGAGAGGGGCCTCTGATTAAATCACCCCCTGACGATTAAATTGATTCACGGTCTCTCATTTAAAGGGGCGCAAGCGTTTGTTTTTGTGGCAACAATAAAAAAAAACAGATTATTGGGGGGGGGGGAAGGGGGCTGCGATTAAATTGCTCTCTCACGATTAAATTGGATTACGGCCTCTCACCTAAAGGGGTGCAAACATTTATTTTTGGGACAGCAATTTAACCAAGAAAAAAAAACTTTTGAGAAAGATTTGGGGGGCAACAAAATCCCATTGAATAATACGATTAGGAGGGGGGGCTGCGATTAAATGACTCCCACACAATTAAATTGGATCATGGACTTTCACCTAAAGGAGCGCAAACATTTATTTTTGTGACGTTTTAATGTGCAGCAATCTGATTAAATTTTTTTAAAAATTATATTGGGGAGGGGGCAAGGGTGGAGAACACTAATTTATTTATTATCGTTGATAGATAGTGTCTGGCTATTTTCAAAATTGCGTTGTCGTTGATTGTTGAATCTACGTCAGATGTATTTGATTGGCCGGATTCCTTTTTGTTTTATTTTTTTAATTTTTTTGATTTTCGACTGTTTCACCTTGTGCATTATGTATGAAAAACAGTGGCCCGGTTGTGTTTCGTAACGCCGGCTCACGTTTATTATATCACGGGCGAAACAATGCCGAATAAACGGAAAAAATGATAATGCCAATTGAAAATCGGTGATAATACGTTTCCTCTTCCTGTCGGCGTGTGCATGCATGTATGTATGTTTGTATGTACGTACGTTTGTGCGGACGACGCTGCTTTTATTGAGCAAGGATACGGATATCCTGTGCGTGTCCTTTACATTGCCGTTTAATACCGACGAAGCGCTCTCGCTCCGTTCGCGTTCATTCCTATTCCCGTCTCACCTGTATCGGTTGGTCAGTTGAAAAATAAAAAAAATTTTGTGCGAGTCGCCCCCGAAAACTCAAAGGAAAAGAAGCAGAGACGGATCTGGCTAGCTGATGTTTTAAGGACAAACAGAATTACATATAATAGTGTACGTATTAAATATTTTTATTTTTTATAAATTTTTTGCTATTATTAATTTTAGTGGAACGCGAAAAAGGGTACATCCTGTTCCTTTTAATCTCCTTCATACATACATAGATAAAATAGTGAAGTTGAGTTGGCGAGGGCAAAAAAAAACTCAGGGGGTAGATTAGGACTATGGGAACGGGGGATGCGACCGCGAACGGGACAGGAAGGGGTGTTCCCCGGTCGATGCCGTTTCCGCCAGACCTCGCATCCGCAAATAGAGCTATTTTCGGCGAACAAAGCGCCACTGTCGGCCCGTCAAATATATCACTCGGCTGATGAAAGACCCACCCCCGGAACGGGGTGTCGCCGGCTTGTTAAGGGCGCGTGTTGACGCACGGAAACACGTGTGTCCGGGAGGTTAGCGGCGATAATCGATAGTCCAAAATTCATGACTATTTTCAATTTTTTTCTTAAATATATTTATTTTAATAAAGGCGAGTATACACTACGCTTGATTTTTTTCTGAAAAAACAAGTGTAGAATATTTTCAATTTTTTAAAATTTATTTAACAGTTTTTAAAAATTTATTAAATAATTTTTTTAAATTTATTTAATAAAGGTGCGTGTACACAGCACTTAATTTTTCTTTGAAAACAAAACGTAGATTTTCATTAAAAAAAAAATAAAGGCGCGAATTAATGGCGTTTTATTTTTCTTTAAAAAAAAATTTTTTTCTCCGAAAATAAGAAAGATAACATTTGTTTTAATTTTTTTCTACTTTTTCTCATAAATGACGTAAATATGGATTAGCACTGCACACGTTAATTTGTATTCATTCCTCTTTTGTTTTTTTTTTTTATTAAAAAAATTAAATAAAGCTGCATACACAACGCGGAAATTGATATACGTTGATGTGTGAACCCGCCTTTATTTGTTAATTTTTTTTAGAAACAAAATGAGGAAGAGCATTTATTTGTTTTCGCTTTTTTCTTTTTTCTTTGTCAGTAAAAAAAAGTTCGGTATGCGCTGCTCGAATTGGTTTTAAACATTTTGAGGTTAACTGCGATAATCAATAACGCAAATTTAATATCGATTCTCAACTTTTTTGAATGACCACTGAGTGATTTGTTTTTTTTTTGTCTAACAATTGCCAACAATTATAAATTTTTTTTCATCATGTTATTCTCAAATACTTAAAAAAATAAAGGTGAGTTCGCACTCGAACAATTGATTTTCGGTACTTTCTTCATTTAAATGTTTCAAAAGAAACTAAAATGGCTACGATTTGTCATTTGTTTTCATTGCCTTTAACCGAAGGGGGCGAGTGATGATAGTGAAGGGGGCCCACCCTGGTGAATTGCTAATTTATTTTTATTTGATTTTTTTTTAATAAAAAGACAAAAGTATTTCATGTGTTCTCGTCCCCTTTTCTCGACGATGAAACGAAAAGGTGAGCAAACAAAAGACCAATTAATTTTTATTTGTGTTTCAGTGTCTGTTTTGAAAAATTAAAAATAAAGAAAGGGGGCTTCATACTGAAGAAATCAGTCTCTTATTTGATTTTTTAGTTGAAATGACCACAATTTTTATTTATTTATTTATTTTTTTAAATGAAACGCAAATGAATTTTCATTTATTTTCTCGATGGGGAAGGGGAAGAGGGGTACTAAACGCACTAATTTTTGGCAAAGTGATTTTTTTAAACAAAACGCTGATGAGTTTTCATTTTTTGTCGGCTCCTTTTTAGTCTATAGTTAAAATAATTGAAGGGGGAAAGGGGTGTGTATATTACACAAACTTATTTTTGGGAAAGTGAAAATAAATTTTTGAGATTTTTTTAAACGAAACATTAATGGATTTTTGCTTATTTTCGTCGACTTTTTTATAAACGGTTAAAATGAATGAAGGGGGCGGGAGTACTAAAACTAATTTTTGGTGACATGAAAACCCATCTTTTTAATTTTTTTTCGAAATAAAATGACAATAAATTTGATTTGTTTTCCTCGCTTTTCTTTGTTCGGCTAAATAAATTAAGGGGCGGGGGGCAACCTAATTTCTTGTGACGTTAAAACTCACCAATTTATTTGATGTCAGTTAATTTTATTTCTTTTAATCGCCTTTTCTTCGAAGATTATTAGAATAAATGGGCGGGTAAGGAAGTCGCTGAGCAATCTAATTTTTGGCGAAATGCACATTTATTTGATTTTTTTAAATAAAATGCCAATGCATTTTTATTTATTTTCAACAAAATTAAAAAAAACAAACAAAGGGAGAGCGCACTGGACAAACCAAATTTCAGTGAAGTACAAACTCGCCTTTATTTGTTTATTTTCCGAACAAAACAATGAATTTTCATTTGTTTTCATCGCCGCCGCTTTTCTTAACAATTAAAAAAAAGAAAAGAGGGGGTACGTACTGAGCAAACAAATTTTTGACGAAAGAATTTCTAGTTAATTTTCAATCATTTTTTTCGACATTTGAAAATAAATATAAAAATGAATTGAATAGGTGGGGGTAGGGGATCGGAGGGTTCACACTGAACAAATCAACTTTGATACCGCAAATAAGCTCTTATTTATTTTCTATCACACCTTTTCTCTTGATATTGAAAAAACAGGTAAAGGTGGATTCGCACCGCTCAAATTAGTTTTCCCCCAAGTGAGTACTCGCCTTTATTCCCCGCCAATCATTTTAATTTCACGGGCTCGCGCTTACTTCCCATTGGCCCAAATCGCCAGGCCACGTGTTTCCCGACAATAAACGCAATTATGTAATCGAGGCGACGTTGCCGGTTCAAGCAGGAAATCGCACCGGCCGCAGACGATAGCCTATCAACGCCATATGTCGCGCGCGGTAAAAGCGAAACAAATCGAGAGGAAACACATGTTCGTTCCGCACAAAAAAAAAGAACGCCGATAAAACGAGTCGTTAGGGTCCAAAACCTTTCTGCGATAACGACGCTTTTTTGCTTTCAATTTATGACGGTGTTCGTCTGAGCAGGCGTTGATAAGATAAAACAAATGACAGAGACTTCGATGCTAAATCAGTAAACAGGTTTTTTTTTAAATTTAATTGCAGACTAAGACCTCCGGCAAAATAGGCTTCTACTGCAATTTAACGGAACTGAAAAGGAGAATGCAGACAGCGCAGCCCGTCCCTGTACATTACGGCCCGTCTTTGGACTGGAGCCGGCAAAGCAGGACGTATAGGCCAGCGATAGACGATACTCTGCCCAATGGTAAGATTCCAGTGGTACTCAAACGTACGCCTTGCACCAATTTAATTGTTGTTTCAGATCCTCGACACTGGACTAGAGATCACGTGGCCCAATGGTTGGATTACGTCACGGAACAGCATGGTCTACCCAAAATACCTTCGTCTAGGTTCCTGATGAACGGCAAGGCTCTTTGCCTCATGTCCCCCAACATGTTCCTCTCGAGGGTCCCTTTGGGCGGAAAGCTCCTTTACAAGGACTTCCAACTCAGGCTGTGCTCTGCCATGTACTCCGCTCTGTCATAAGCGAGCTCGATTTTGTTTGGGCCATTCCGGCGGCAGCTGTGTACCATTGGGCGTGATGTAATTTTGTTTGTATATTTTAAGTACTAGTCATGTACATAAACTTGTTCGTTTAAATAAATAAATTAATTAATAAGGCGCAGAGTTTTCTTTTGTGTATGGAACTTATTGGGCGTCTCACGTTTAGAACATAAAATTTCTGAAACCAGCCCCGCTTAAATTACGTCGATTCTTTTTGAGAGAGTTTTTGATTCGTGAAACGGGTTTGCTCACGTAAAATTTTTTTAAAAAAAGAAAAATTTATGATTGAAAACAAAAGCTATCGACAAGTGGCGTAGAACGAAATAGAAAAGGAAATTTCAAAATTTTTCGATTCTTTATTGATGATTTATAAACTAAAAAAATTAAAGTTATTATTGCGTTGTAATAAAAAAAAAGAAAAATAAAAGCTATCGGTCGAAACAGAAAAAAATAAATAAATAAAACTTTTTTCGATTGTTTATTGTTCGAAATAGAAAAAAGAAACTAAATTTCAAAATTTATTCGATTGTTTATTGACTAAAAACTAAAAAAACGAAAGTTACTAATGCGTTGAAATAAAAAAAAAGAAAAACAAAACTTATCGGTCGAAACAAAAAAAAAACTGAAATATTTTCGTTTGTTTATCGTTCGAAATAGAAATAGAAAAAACCTCAAAAATTCCAAAATGTTTTCAATTGTTAATTGAACTAAAAAAATGAGAATTACTAACGCGTAGAAATAAAAAAAAAACAAAAACAAAAGCTATCGTTTGAAACACAAAGAAGAAAAAACTTTTTTTTCGATTGTTTATTGACGATTTACAATTAGAAATGAAAATTACTAAAATGAGTTGAAATAAATGAAGAAAAACAAAAGCTATCGTTCGAAATAGAAACAGAAGAATATTTTTTTCGATTATTGACGATTTACAACAAAAAAAAATGAAAATTACTAATGCATTGAAATAAAAAAGGAAAAACAAAAGCTATCGGTCGAATCAGAAAAAAAAACTAAAACTTTTTTCAATTGTTTATTGTTCGAAATAGAAAAAATCTAAATCTGAAAAATTTTTCGATTGAAATAAAAATGATATAAAAAAAGAAAAACAAAAGCTATCGGTCGATATAGAAAAAAAACTAAAATGTTTTTCGATTATTTATCTTCGAAATAGAAAACCTCTAAAATTCCAATTTTTTTTCAATTGTTCATTGAACTAAAAAAATGAGAATTACTAACGCGTAGAAATAAAAAAAAGGAAAACAAAAGCTATCGTTCGTACAATTAAAAATGAAAATTACTAAAATGAGTTGAAATAAATGAAAAAAGACAAAAGCTATCGTTCGAAATAGAAATAGAAAAAAATATGAATTTTTTTCGATTATTGACGATTTACAATAAAAAAAAATGAAAATTACTAATGCAGCATTAAAATAAAAAAAAGAAAAACAAAAGCTATCGGTCGAAACAGAAAAAAAACTAAAAATTTTCAATTGTTTATTATTCGAAATAAAAAAAATCTAAATTTCAAATTTTTTTCTATTGAAATAAAATAAAATAAAAAAAGAAAAACAAAAGCTATCGATCGAAACAGAAAAAGAAACTAAAACTTTTTTCAATTGTTTATTATTCGAAATAAAAAAAATCTAAATTTCAAAATTTTTTCGATTGAAATAAAATAAAATAAAAAAGAAAAACAAAAGCTATCGATCGAAACAGAAAAAAACACAAAAACTTTTTTCGATTGTTTATCGATCGAAATAGAAATAGAAAAAAATCTAAATTTCAAAATTTTGTCGATTGTTTGTTGATCATTATATATAAACTAAAAAAATTAAAATTACTAATATGTTGAAATAAAAAAAGAATAACAAAAGCTATCGTTCGAAACAGAAATAGAAAAAAATATATATTTTTTTAATGACGATTTACTTATAAAAAAAACGAAAGTTACTAAAATGCGTTGAAATAAAAGAAGAAAACCAAAAGCTACCGTACGAAATAGAAACAGAAAAGGATATTAATTTGTTTTTATTTGTAAGAAAAAAATTAAAATTTCAATTTTTTTTTCTGTTGTTTATCGATGATTTATTAACTAAAAAGAATGAACATTACTAATCCGTTGAAATACAAGCAAAATAGAATAAAAGCTATCGCTTGAATTAAAATTTAAAAATAAAAAAAAAAATTAAATGACATGCGTTAAAATAAAAAAGGAGAAACAAAAGCTACCGTTCTAAATAGAAATAGAAAAAATATCTAAACATTAAAAAAAAAAAATTTTGATTAACTATGTTTGTTTTCAGTTAAATACAATAAAAAATCTGTTAATGACTTATAATTAAAAAAAAATATATAAAAATTTACTAATGCATTAAATTTCAGAAAAGGAAAACAAAAAGCTATCGGTTGAAATAGAAATTTAACATTCTTAATTATAAATTCAAATTCAAATTCAAATTAAAAAAAAGCTATCACTCGAAATAGAAATAGAAAAAAAATTAGGAAATTAAAAATTATTATTAATTCAATAATTATTTTGTAATATTTTTTAAGTTAAACGCAATAAAATTAATTTGGGGTATTAAAAAAATCCTTCGAATAAAAAGAATTAACTAAAAAAAAGAGACAAAAGTTGTTGCTTAAAGTAAAGACAAAAAAAATCTAAAAAAAGAAAATTTCCATTGATTCACAATTTAAAAGAATAAAAATTTCTGATGATTTATAATAGATAATTAAAAAAAAAATCAAAAAGGGAAAGAAAAGCTGTTGCTCAAAGTAGAAACAAAAAAATTCTAAAAATTAAAAGAATGGGTTGATTTATGTGTAATTAAAAAAATAAAAATTACTAATAAGTTGAATAAAAAATAAATAAAACAGAAGCTGTCACTCGATTTAATTGCCCAGAAACATAATAAAAACTTTCAGATTAAAAATTAATAACTGAATTGAAAACGCCCGTTCCTCCCAAAAAAAAAAAAGGAAAGAAGAGAGTAGGGAAACAACCGCTGTCAAGTTTAATTTTTTTAAATTACTAAAATTACAGATTCGTGATTTAAACGTTATCAAAAAACAAAAAGAAGAACAAAAGCTATCGATCGATTTAATTGCTCAGAAAAAATGTGAACCTCCTAGCAATAAAATCAGACTTATAAAAATGAAAATGAAAAATAGCAAAAAAAATAGAAATCTTCTTTGATCATGTAATCGGAAGCTTGACAACCGCAGAGAAAGGTATACACATAAGACAAAGATAGAAACAAAAGCTATCTACAATTTTTGCTATTTAATAAAAAAAAAAAGTTAAATGAAGAATGCGAAATAAAAACAAAAAGGAAAAACTATAAAGTTTTTAACTTGGGCGCCATCTATCGATTAGTATTGACAAGACAACGCTGAACTTTTTTTAAGCGAGGCAAAAAAAAAGAATAGAAGAAAAAGAAAACCTATTTTCATCCTTTAACGAATGCGAAAAGGAACCGTCAAAAACAAGAGCTACAGCATATTTATTGACATTTCATTATGAGCGCCACCTGTCAGTGAAAATAGAGAATAAGCGACATCTGTGTCGTTTTAAATCGAGACCACTTAAATCAAAACACAAGGAAAAAAGCTGTTGACTTCCTTTGGTACTAAGAAAAAAGAAACTCGAATTCTTTTGTTAATCAAAGCCTACTTGTTAAATAAAATAATGAATCGAAGGCGTATGATTTCCCAAAAATCAAAACAAAAGTAAAAAGGTCAACGCGCGTTTAGTAAAATTCTCAATATGCACGCCATCTATCCGTGGAATGTGGATACAGTCGAAAACAGAGACGTTTTCTTTTAAATTAAACAAAGACATCAATTTTTTCTACTTAAATTAAAAATTAGAGATCAAACAAATAAAATAAAATCAATAAAGTTTGCGAAGGCAAATCAAGAAAATTAAAATTTTCAATATGCGTGCCATCTATCGAAAAATATCGATGACACAACTACAACTATTTAATTTAGTCCAATTTGGTGACGTTCAAGAGAAAAAACAAGAAAGCTGGTGCGTCATTTGTTAAAAGCAATAAACGATGAAAGTCAATCGAATACATTTTAAAAACAAAATAAAAACAGGGAACACACTAAAATTAATGACTTGCAATCCGAGTGCCATCTACTGGTGTACCGGTAAATGTTGAAATGACAACGTCTGGCTTTTTTAAATCAATTTGACACTTGCTTGAATTCTGATCAAATAAAATTAGTTCAACAGTTGAGGTAGGACAGTATTTGTAGCAAAAACAACGACTACCAAAAGAAAAATTGAAATATTCAAAAACAAGAAAACAAAACAAAGACCATTATACTTTTAGAAACCGCATGCCATCTATCCTACATATTGATGAACGCGGAAGCTGTAGGTAAGGACGCTCTCTTTTTTTTAAACGTGCGAGTGTCACTTGTCAACGATGAAGCGGAATCTGTAAATTCTCAAAGCGATCTTCGTTCTTAGTCCAGTTCTCACTTTCCAGTATAGTACAGAGATGTCGCTGTCCGTCCTTCAAATTTTCCTAAACTTTTTTGCTGCCACTTGACGCGCGCGCGTGCTGCAAAAAGCCTTTGACAATTACCGGACGTTAATTGCTCCTCGAGTTTTTCCCATTCTCGCTTTCGCGTTTCATTAACAATTCCCGCGGACGGAACGAAACGTCGAAATAGTGAGTTCTTTTTTTGCACGTCCGAATATGACACCTCAACCCCGACATTATCCACCATAAAATTCTCAAAGCTCGCCGCAAATTACATTGTTTATTTAAATTTTATTAAATAAATAATAATTACTCCGAAAAGAGAAAAATAGAGACAAAGAGAGATATGTTAAAAAACGGAATCATAAACGCTGTTTCTTTTTTCCTACTTGAAGCTGAGGATGGAGCAGTTTTATGACTTATGAATCTTATGAGTACGTGATTGTTTTTTGTTTTTTAGAAGAGTCATGGCTCGCTTGGATTTTGTTCTAAAGCGCTTCTAACTCGGGATTTCGGTTTAGACGATGCAATCGCGGGTGATTTTCGCGCCGCAATTACCAGATGTAAGACGGCAGATAAGGCATCTCCAGAACCAGTCGGACAAGAGAAATAAAAGATGCAGCGGCACACTTCGGGGACAACTCATTTGAATAACATAGCAAATTAAGATATACAGTCGGGCGCGCACAACAGGTTCTCGACATGTATATGTGCGCTGCGCTTGCTAAATTGCTCGCTCTTGCTCTTCAACGGGTAAATTTGCGAGGACCTGAACAGTACAACCAAAAACGAGACAAAAAAGAGACGCTTCCGACAACTTAAAAGAAATACCAAAGAAGAAACAAAAGAAAATTCAAATCAATGTAAATTAGAAGGGCTAGTTAAAGAAAAAGGATAAAAAAAAGATTTTGACTTTGCTGTTGGAAACAAAGTGAATACAACTTTCATTCATTTAGCCGAAGTTTAAAAAACGCGCCGAGGTGAAAAACAAAAAATCCGCGAAGGGTCTATATAATTTCCATCATTGACATTGTTTGCAATTTTATTTTTCTACCAATTTTTGAAGTGTTGATTTCTGGTCATCTAATTCTTGAGGCAGACGTAAAACAAACAATTTAAAGAGAACGGAAGAAAAGGAGTAAAATTCAAAACAAAAAGTATAACCAAAATCAATCGGAACGAAAGCAAATTTAAATCAATACAGAACAAAACAATCCGCGAATGGAAATCAAATTTCCACCACTATCTTGTAATTTTATTTTTTTATCAATTTTTTAAAGTGCTATTTTAACATTAACTAATTCTTAAGGCAGGCGCAGAATTTCAGGCAAAAACGAACAAAAACAAAAGCAAATGGACTAAACATGTGAACAAAGAACTTGGTCTTGGTTTTGAGAAACACTCGGTGCATTTTTTTCTTGTAAACAAATGTGTAAAAGAAGAAATCCCCGAAGATTAAACATAATTTCCACCACGGTCTGTATTTTGATTTTTTCAATTTATTTTTGAAAAGCTGCTTTCTGATCAACAAATTTTAAGGTAGTCATAAAAGCAAAAAAAAAGGAAACCTTGAAATGAAGAAATTGTGATAGTCAAAATCAAAAAGCACAACCAAGCTGATGTGCTCAGACGATATAAAAGCAAATTTAAATTTTTTGGAAATTTCTTTTGTTTACTGTCGATCGAACGTTCGTGTTTTGTTTCCCAACTTTTGAAGAAGGATATGACTGTTGAATATTCGATCGCCATTTGTTTTTCTTTATTATTATTAAACAAAAAGTGATTCAAAAGAAGTAAATTGAAATTTCTTTTATTTGCTGCCGTCAAAACGATTGTGTTTTGTTTCCCATCTTCTGAAGAAGGAAACGTTTGTTGCACACTCGATCGCCATTTGTTTTTTTTTTAATTTTTATTAAAAAAAAAGGATTTCAAAACACAACTGATTTCGGTTTTCTATTAAAGAAAAAAAGAAAAAGTAAATCGAAATTTCTTGTTTGCTGTCGAAGAACGAACGTGTTTTGTTTCCCATCTTTTGAAGAAGGAAACGACTGTTGCACATTCGATCGCCATTTGTTTTTTTCTATTTTTATTTATCAAAAGATAACTGATTTTGGTTTTCTATTAAAAAAAAGGAGAAGTGAATTGAATTTTTTTTGTTTGCGGTCGATCGAACGGTCGTGTTTTGTTTCCGCTTTTCGAAGAAGGAAACGTTTGTTGCACTCTCGATCAGCATTTGTTTTTTGTGTTTTGTTTCCCATCTGCTGCTTTTTTATTTACAAAAACAAAATGAATTCGTTTTTCTATTAAAAAAAGTAGATATAAATCGAAATTTCTTTTGTTTACTGTCGATCGAACGATCGTGTTTTGTTTTCATCTTTCGAAGAGGAAACGTTTATTGTACACTCGATCGCTATTTGTCTTTTCTTGCCATTTTATTTATAAAAACAAATTCAAAAGATTGACTTCTTTTTCTATTAAAAAATGCAGAAGTAAATCGAACGATCGTGTTTTGTTTCCCATCTTTTGAAGAAGGAAAGGCCTGTTGCACACTCGATCGCCATTTGCTTCTTTTTATTTTTTTATTTACAAAAAAAAAACTAATTCAAAAGACGACTGATTTCGTTTTTCTATTAAAAAAAAGGAGAAATAAATCGAAATTTTTTTTGTTTACTGCCGAAGGAACGATCGTGTTTCGTTTCTCGTCTATTACACCTCGATTACCTTTTGTTTTTTCTTTTTTTTATTAACAAAAAAGTAAATACAAAAGATGATTGTCAAAAGCAAAGAAAAGGCTTTTGACAGAGGACACGTGTCAAAATGTTGCACGTTACGCCCTCTGCAATTTGTTAGCCGCAAAAGCAAAAAAAAAACAAATTCTTTTTGCTTTTTTATTTACAAAAAAAAAATCGTGTTTCTGTCACAGAAAAAAAAAGAGAAGTAAATCGAATTTCTTTTGTTTACTGCCGAACGAACATTCGTGTTTTGTTTCCCATCTTTTGAAGAAGCAAACGTCTGTTGCACGCTCGATCGCCATTTGTTTTTTTTTTCTTTTTTATTTACAAAAACAAAATGAATTCAAAAGACGACTGATTTCGTTTTTCTAAAAAAAAAAGGAGAAATAAATCGAAATTTCTTTTGTTTACCTGCGAACGAACGATCGTGTTTTGTTTCCCGTTTGTTACACCTTTTGTTTTTTCTTTTTTTTTAACAAGAAAAGTAAATAAAAAAGACGATTGATAAAAACATCTGACAGAACCAAAAGAGGACACTTGTCAAAATGTTATGTTACGCCCTCTGCAATTTGTTAGCCGTTTCTTTTTTTTTTTGAAATTTTTGGAATAATTTTGTTTTTATTTCTTTCGCAATCATCGCCATTTTTATTTATCGATCAGACCCAAACGAATCCCAAGTCGCAGCACGTCAAAATTACGAGTACACCATTGCTTTGGAACCATTTTCTTATCGATTCAATCGAAACGAATCCCAAGTCAAATCAAACTCAAAATTATTTTAAAGGAAAGTTGTTGCTCGCGAGCTGCCGCAAGCCTTCAAAATGGCGAACGGTTGATGTGGCACATTGCGCCCTCTGCATGGTTGTCCCCGTTGTTTTGGAATCTTTCGAATATAATTCTTTTTTGATTGATAAAATTTAACTACGAAATGAAATTCGATCGTCGTCACCCACGTTTTGGGTGAAAATCTGTAGGGATGAAAGTCAAAATTATTTTAAAGGAAAGTTGTTGCAAGCCTTCAAAATACTGAGCGGTTGATGTGATACATTGCGCCCTTTGCATAGTTGACGCCGTTGCTTTGAAATCTTTCGAATATAATTACTTTTTTTTATTGATGAAATTTGACTATGGAATGAAAATCGATCGTCACCACCCACGTTTTGGGACTGTGGGGATGAAAGAAGATGGATCCTTTCATTGTCACAGAGAAATCTCTCTCAAAGCGGATTTTGGCACTTGAAGCGACCGACCGGGCCCCGGTCTATTGAACCCGGTCTCGACTTTGTGAGTCTCGAGTTTCCGGTGTGAAATTTATTGTGGCCGTTTCAATAGATTTGTCTCGATCACTACTACTTTTGAAAACGCCCCCTCCCGGCCCCTCCTCCGCCGCCGCCTCGGCCCATTGTGCACCGGCGAGCGGCAGATGTTCGATTACTTCACCGGGCGGCGATGCGACGGGGTGCAAAACGAAAATCATCCAATTAGCGAATCGAAAACGCGACTGATTTAATTAAGGCGGAAACAATGCGAGTGATTGATCGCGGCAGTGGACAGGTACAACGTGATTAGACGGAATTAGAAGCGAAATTCCAACCTCCCACGTCGACGTCGACGTCGGCTAATTCAATTAGTCGACGTGGATAAATAAATAAATAAATGAACAGAGATGAATTACGATGCGGCCGGCCGGCTGAGTTCTTCCTTATTATGACGATTCGACGATGTTTTTATGCGTAACGAGCGAATCGTAGCGGGGCATTTTCGTTACAGTTACGTAATAGAAATAATAAATTCCTGGCGCGCAGCGATTTTGATGTTATTTACTGCGCGTACTTGACTTTTAATTACCTAGAGCGCATATCAGCTGCTACCGTCTATGACATTACAAATATGAAACTCGTAAATTTTAAAAATTAACATCCAGCGAAACTGACTTTTTTTTGCCACCCTGTATACTAGAGATGCAGTAGACATCCGGTGACTATCAGGTATCCGGTCTATCTGGACACATTTTTGTTATCCAATTGGATACCGGATATTCATCGAGAGGTATGAAACCCGGTTAAGTGCTACACCCTGTAGGTTTGTCAAAGTAATATAACGTGTTATTATTTTCCCTAAAAGAAAATGCAGATATCATCGCGTCTTATACTTGCTATTTGTGTTTTACTTTTATCATCTAATTCTTTATATATATTTTGGTGTTATTATTTATCGTCCCGGTGAAAACTATAGAGGTGTTCTGACGCTGCATTCGGATGCGGCAGGCTAACGTAAGAGTCAGTGTGCGAGAGAGAAAGCACATAGCGTGGCGTGATTTCAATTAAAAGCGAGAGAGACAGCACAAAACGGACCGAGAATTCAAGTACTCGTATTATCTTGCTCTCGAACGCCACTGATCTCAGCGCATCGCCCGGATCGTTGGAAAACTTGTCCTATCGTCCACCGTGCTTATTATTAAGTAACAAAATGCGACTTTCTTTAAAAGATTAAAAGTTTTGTTGTGCGAAAGAATCTAACTTTCTTTAAAAAAATCTCAATTGTTATAAAATCGTTCGTCTTTTATTTTTTTCTTTCTTTGCTATCGATGAAAAAAGAGAAAATATGAAACGCAAAGAAACTCTGTCATTTGTTACGATCGATCGTTATTTGTCGCTTTTGCTTTCAATAAAAAAAAAAAAATGTAAGAAACAATTACGCGATTTTCTTTAAAAAAATTGACATTCGTTTTACAAATTGATCGTCTTTTATTTTGGTTTGGACGAAAAATGAATAAATGCACAACGCAATTGACTTTCTCCAAAAAAATAAAATAAATAACAAATAAAAAGCATCGATCGTCTTTTGTCGTTTTTTGTTTTCTATCGCGTACAAGTCTGCTTTAAAAAAATTACGTTTGTTATAACATGGTTCGTCTTTTGTTTTCCTTTTGTCTTTCCTTTCTTTTACTTTCGACGAGAAAAGAAAACAACGCGAAACACGATTTTCTCTAAAAAAAGAAAGAAATTTGTTAAAATCGATCGTCTTTTGTTTCACTTTCGATCCTCTTTTGTTTTTACTTTGGGGGAAAAACGAACAAAACAAAACGCGAACGACACAATAAATAAATAAAAATCGATCGTCTTTTGTCTTGTGTTATTTTTTTGGAAAAAAGAGAAAACGCGTACAACTATCTTGCTTTCAATAACACATAAAATTAAAGAAAAATAACACCATTTTTTTTTTTCAAAAAAAGAATCACGTTTGTTTTACAACAATCGATCGTCTTTTGTTTTTTTTTTATTTGGGCGACTTTAGATGAAAAAGGCACAAATACAAAACACGATCGACTTTCTCCAAAAAAAAAAAAAGTAGAAATCGATCGTCTTTTGTCTTGTTTGTCTTCTGTTGAAAACAAAGAAATATTAAAAAAAAGAAACAAACAAAACGCGTACAACTTTCTTCAAAAGATTGGATTTTTTTTTTTGAGTACCATCGACCGTCTCTCATGTTTTCTCGACTAGAAACAAACTAACTAACTTTCTCAAAACAGTTCAAATTTGTTATAAAACCGCTTCTTTTTTGTTTTTTTTTCTCTCTTTTTTTTACTCTCGACGAAAAATGAAAAAATACGAAACGCAATCGCGTCTTTCTCTAAAAAAACAAAAATGCTGACATTTGTTACAATCGATTGTCCTTTTTCTTTCGATAAAAAAAATTATTTTTTTAAAATCACGTTTGTTTTACACTTGATTGATCGTCTTTTGTTTTTGTTTTTCTTCTTTTTGACTTTGTTTTGCTTTGGATGAAAAACGAATAAATGCATAACACGATCGGCTTCCTCTAAAAAACTAATAAACAAATAGAAATTGATCGTTTTTTGTTTTTTTGTGTTCTATTTGATAGTAAACAAAGCGCGTACAATTTTCATTCAAAAAAATTACATTTGTTTTACAGTTGGTCGATCGCCTTTTGTTTTTGTTTTTCTTCTTCTTTACTCTTTGTCTTGCTTCGGATGAAAAACGAATAAATACAAAACACGATCGGCTTCCTAATAAATAAACAAATAGAAATTGATCGTCTTTTGTTTTGTTTTTGTGTTCTATTTGATAGTAAACAAAACGCGTACAACTTTCATTCAAAAAAATTACGTTTGTTGTAAGATGGCTCGTTCTTTGTTCTTTCTTCTCTGCTCCTTACTATCAACAGAAAAAGAAAGAATATTTCTCTAAAAAAAGTTGAAATTTGTTGCAACCGATCGTGTTTCGTTGTTTTTGCTTTCAATGAAAAAAAAAATGAAAAAACAAAACATGATTTTCTTTGAGAAAATATTATTTGTTTCACGATCGATCGCCTCTTGTTTTACTTTAGACGAAAAAGGGAAAAACACGAAACATGATCGACTTTTTCCAAAGAATAAATAAACAAATAGAAATCGATCGTCTTTTTCTGTTTTGTTTGCTATTGAAAAAAGACAGAAACAAAAAAGGCGAACAAGTTTCTTAAAAAAAAAATGAGACTTATTAGAAAATTTCGTTTTGTATTTATTCATTTTTCATCCAAAGCAAGACAAAGTAAAGAAAAAGAAAAATAAAAATAAAAAACTATCGATCAACTGTAAAACAAACGTGATTTAAAAAAGTTTCTTTCATATTTTTTTTTATTGAAAGCAAAACGACAATCGATTGTAACAAATGTCGGCAATTGCGTTGCGTTTCGTATTTTTTCATTTTTCGTCGAGAGTAAAAGAATGAGAAAAAAAAAAACAAAAGAGAAGCGATTTCATAACAAATGTGAATTGTTTTTAGAATGTTATGGTTTGTTTTTTTCATCCAAAAAACAAGAGGACGAAATACGGTCGATGGCACTTAAACAAAAGTCCAATATTTTGAAGAAAGTTGTGCGCGTTTTGTTTCTTCCTTTTTTTTTTTAATGTTTCTTTGTTTTCAACAGAAAACAAAAAAGACAAAAAATGATCGATTTCGACTTTTTTTTTAGAAGAGTCGATCGTGTCTTTTTCGTCTAAAGTCGCCCAAATAAAAAAAAAAAAAAAACAAAAGACGATCGATTGCTGTAAAAAAAAAAACAAAAGACGATCGATTGCTGTAAAAAAAAAACAAAAGACGATCGATTGTTGTAAAAAAAAAAAAACAAAAGACGATCGATTGCTGTAAAACGAACGTGATTTTTTTTAAAGAAAATATTGTTTTTTTTAAATTTTTTTTGTTATTGAAAGCAAAAAAGTTGTACGTGTTTCCTTTTTTTCAAAAAAAAAAAAAAAAAACCAAGACAAAAGACGATCGATTTTTAGTTATTTATTTATTTACTTATTGAGTCGTTCGCGTTTTGTTTCGTTCGTTTTTCGCCCAAAGTAAAACAAAAGAGGATCGATCGTGAAACAAATAATGTGAAAGTAAAACAAAAGACGATCGATTTTAACAAATTTCAGCTTTCTTTTTTTTTTTTTTTCAGAGAGAAACATGTTTCGCGTTGTTTTCTTTTGTCGTCAAGAGTAAAGGAAAGGAAAAACAAAAAACAAAAGACGAATCATGTTATAACGAACGTAATTTGTTTAAAGCAGACTTGCACGCGATTTGTTTCCATCTGCTTTTCAATAGAAAACAAAAAAGACAAAAGACGATCCATCCTTTTTATTATTTTTTGTTCTTTTTGGAGAAAGTCCATCGTGTTGTGTATTTATTCATTTTTCGTCCAAAGCAAAAGAAAAGACGATCAATTTGTAAAACGAATGTGATTTTTTTTTTAAAGAAAATCGCGTTTTTGTTCCTTTTATTAATTTTTTTTTTTTTATTGAAAGCAGAAACGATCAAAGACGATCGATCGTAACAAATGACAGCGTTTCATATTTTCTCCTTTTTCGTCGAAAGTGAAGGAAAGAAAAAAATAGAAGACGAGCGATTTTATAACAAATGTGAATTTTTTTGAAGAAAGTTTGTTTCTTCGCCATCCCACTGGATATCATCGTCTGCCACACTTATCTCTATTCCAACGTTCCATCGGTATTGTGCACTTTGATTTTATTTCTTTTAACTAACTAAAATGTCTTTTGACTTTTATACTCACGAATAACAATAAATTTATTTTTGTTTATTTACAATTAAAATTTTGATAAGTTGTTTTCAAACGTTTTCAATTTGATTTGATCCTAACGTAAATATCGCAGCAATATGTTTTTAAAGTGCTTACAAAATTGCGAGCTTTTACAATGTAGTACGTTCGCCTCTTAAAATCCATCATCGAAATCTCCATTAAAAGTCCGTATTCTTCGGCTTCGCGCGCCTCGAAAGTCAATTATACGCAATTCGGCGCTGGCATTCGCGGAAAAATCGCGTTTCGGGCCGGGGTCAAGCGTGTCTAAGCGCGGTGCCTCTCGAAAATCACGAACTGTAAACCTTTCACGGCCCGTCGAAGGCGCGAAGCGACGAAACAAAAACGTCCCGCGCAACAAAAGGGCGATCGTCTAGAGATAGGCGAGCTCACAATGGAGTGTTTGCGATTTGAAAAAAACCAATAATATTTATATTGATCGTCGGCGGCCGTGAAAGCCGCCGCTGATCGACGACGGCGATAGGGCGGCTGTGATCGGACGGCACGATTTCGAAAAATTCAGTTCTTTATGCCCGATATGATTTGCGAAAAGTGAGGACGGACGCCAATTAAAATTTCTCCGCTCGTTCGGAGTCAATTAAAACCGAGGTGGACGACGGAAATGGGAAATGTAATCGCGCACGCGGTGCAATTACGTCTTTTTTTTCTTTTTCTGCGTCTTCTTTGAGCAAGTCCACCGAGACAGGCGGAATGGTTAAGGTGTGAACGATCGTCGTTGTTCATGCAGGTACAGACGTTCTCTTATTCCATCCGAGTCTTCGACAAAGACGAGTAGATTAAAAACAAAAGAAAATTCTATTTCAATAAAATAAATTTTTTCACACAGAGAGAAATAACAAAGTGAGATTTTATACAATATTGTGTAAAATGGAGGTGGAGACATTATTAACACAATAGTTGTTAGAAGTAAAATTATTGCTACTTTTTGGAGTAAAAAGTTCCATATTAATTTGACTTTAGTACAACAATAAATTCTCATAATGTGAAGATTAAGTTCAACACATTCTACATCTTATGTAAAAATTTACTGCAACAGGCTGTGAAGATTTTATTTTCATATATTGTTGTAATAAAATAAACGTTCTGTAAAATAATAATATAATCGCAATGAAAAGCTTTCTACAATTTAAATTATTAAATTATTATTAACTCGTTAGAAAAAATTACCATTGGATATGTTAACATCTTACAGAAATTGTTGAATAGTACAGAAGTGGGGTGTAATCACGTGATTACTTAACCAAAACTCAAACTGTCCATTTCGCGATTATTTTTTTGTACGCTCACAATTTTAAAATGAATACGGCTCGTATAATTTACTTAAAAAATATGAGATACGAAATTACATCAAGACGGGAGCATTTCTGTAAATAAAAATTGCAAAATGTTTCATTGTAAAGCGACTTAATTAATTGTTCGCAAAGTAAGGGTATCACGCGAACGAGTCACCGGCGCATCACTTTATAATACGCCCGCGACACGTCTTACTTCGGTTATTAGTCTCGAAGAGCGGGGGTTACGTGTGCGTTGATCGGTCCTCCGAGATGGCCATAGGGTTCCAAGCCGCGCCTCTCCCCCAATCTTTGAGATCACGAGCTCAATAGTAGCCAAAACATTCTCTGCGTTTTACGACATCTTCGTTCCACGCTGACATACCACGATACCGAAGAAAAGAGGACCGCGACTGGTCGTTGTGACGGTGGGCACCCCAACGTCTCTCCTCTATAGACGAGGACGGTAGCCGTTGAGGGGGTGACGTGGTATGTGGAAAAGAAATGTTAGAAGATACAAGGAATGTTTTGCACTTTTTCGTTCTCATAAAAAAAGAGATACGATTTCATTTGAAACATTAAAAAGTCACGTAACAGAAGAATACGAGCGCGCAAGAAAAACGCATGACGCAACCCGAAAAGGTATGCGCTCGTAGATATCAGAAAATGAAATAATTCACAGTAAATGCAAAAAAAAAACCTGGAAATGATTAAATTCATTGTTTAGGAACTGAGTTTCTGCCACCAAAAAAAAAAATGGGTGTGTCCGCAGTACCGAGCAAAGCTACCTTTAATAAAAAAATCACAGGGGACATGGAAAGTCGTATTCCGCTAAAATCGCAGGCGTTTTCAGGCAATAACAGAAAGTAAAATAACTTACATTTTTCATCGTCGTATTCTCTACCTTATTCCAAACTTAACTTCCATGCACATGTATCAAATGAACCCACTGGTATTAAACCAAACGTCTTTTTAATGCGAGTTTTCCAAACGCGAAAATTTTGAAACTCGAAACAAAGCCAGTCATCGCCTCCGTGACTAACGAACAACTAATGCGTGCGGCGATTTTTAGGGTTTTTGTTACACAAGGAGTTCATTTTTTGTCACGTTAAGCCTGCCAGACACAAAAAAGAGCTTATTTGTAAAGACACACGTACACGTACGGAATTACACACAAACATACAGGAAACACACCGGACAGTCCATTCTTTGAGCCTCGCCAGAGGGATGATTTCGGTTATCTTAAGAAAAATTAAATTGGGGCAAAGTTGCGTGTTGTTACCCCAATCAATAATTTGTAAACAAATTTTTTACTATTATAGACTACCAAACAGAGGAAGAACATACCCAATAAAAGATGGTAAAGTGAAAGAAAAAATAGTCCCTCGAGCTAAAGACGCAATTACAAGGGTGGTCCAAAAGGAATTAGATAAACAGCAACTGCTGTGGATTCCAGACACACAATATCACCAGTAACACAATTTGAGTGATTGTTAACACAATAATATCAATAAAAATATATAATTAAGGTAGATTCTTGTCCTGACGAAGCTATCAAGCGATAGTGAAACGTTGAGAATTAGTACTATTTTCAGTGTCCGTTTGAGATAATTCATTGTTAAAAATATACTACAATTAGGTAAAAATTTAGTATCCTTTATTGTATTAGTTTCCAAACGTTAGCTTAACTAGTGCTATATATTTGTCAATTTTTAACTAAATAAATGTAAAAAGCTTCAATGTGAAATAGTTTTATCAACAATTTATACTTTATCTACAAAATTAATTTACACAATTTATGGTAACATATGTACTATTACACAATTTTCTAAAAATGTGTCAGTAATATTTTACTAGAAACTTTATTCTACAATAAAATGTAAACATGTTCTATTTATCTATCTCATAATAAAAACAAAATATGGGGAATTTGTTTTGAACTTTTGAAAAATAAATACTTACTGGAAATATTCCTGCAATTTTTTTCTATTTCTTAATGCATTAAATGTTCCAGTAAACAAAATCTATCGAACATGTTCATAAAAGTAAAAAAGGAGACTGTCTTTTCACGACATCAAAATTTGGTGATTTCTTTTTGAACTACTGAAAAACAAGTGAAAAATCAATATGTATTAGTATCTTTTTTTGATTTTCGCAACTTTTTTCTCTTTCTCAATGCTTTAAGCGTTCCGAAAAACAAAAGTTGTCGACCATATTCATAAATGAAAAAAAGGAGAATGTTTTTGACGACAGCAAAATTCGGAGATTTTTTTTAGAACTACTGAAAAATAAGTGAAAGAATATATATTTGGATTTGCTTATTAAATTTTGGTAACTTCTTTCTCTTTCTTAATGCTTTAAATGTCCCGAAAAACAAAAGCTATCGAACATGTTCATAAATAAAAAAAAAGAAGACCGTCTTTTCACAATAGCAAAGTTTGGAGATTTTTTTAACTATTGAAAAACAATTGAAAAACAAATATGTGTCGGCCCTTTTTTTTAATTTAAACTTTCTTCTTCCTATTAATTTTTAATATTTTTGAAAAGTTTGAAAACTTCTTTCTCTTTCTTAATGCTTTAAATATTCCGAAAAACAAAATCTATCAACGTGTTCATAAAAGTAAAAAAAGGAGACTGACTTTTGGAGATTTTTTTGAACTATTGAAAACTTCTTTCTCTTCTTATTGCTTTAAATGTTCCGAAAAACAAAAGCTATCAAACATGTTCACATATGAAAAAAGGATACTGTCTTTTCACAATTGCAAAATTTAGAAATTCTTTTTGGAACTGTTAAAAAATAAATACGTATTGGTATTTTTTTCCAAATTTCTTTTTCTCATTTAATGATAGATGATTGGTTGCACATTTGCATAGTTTCATGTTTTAAATGACTCGAAGAACAAAATCTATCGAACATGTTCGTAAATGAAGGAAAGAAGATAAAATAATTTTAGTATTTTTTTTTTGGAACTGTTAACTATTGAAAAACAATGGTATTTTTTGGGAACTTCTGACAAAATAAACAGACAAAAGACGATCGATAACTCAACTTTTTGACATACTCATTTGATGCCAACAGTAGAAGAAGAGAAAATTACATTTGAAAAAATAAATAAAAAACAATTGAAAATCTGAAAACAAATAGACAAAAGACAATCGGTAATTCAAGTGATGGCATGCTTGATTCCAACAGCTGAAGAAGAGAACATTATTTACAATGGAAAAATTTAATAAAAGAAAAAATCTATGGCAAAAACAAATGACGTCGGCATATTTAGTGCCAACAGTAAAAGAGAAAATTACACTAGAAAAAAAAATAATAAAAAGACAATTGAATATTCTGAAAAATACAAACACAAAATGCGATCAGTAATTCAATTCAACACTGGAAAAAATTTAATATCCTGCAAACTATAGGCAAAAACAAAAGACAGTAAAAGGCAGTAAAAGAGAAAATTACATTAGAAAACAATTGATAAATCCGACAAAGACACAATCAACAATTCTATTTTTGGCATACTTGATGCTGTCAACACCAGAAGAGAAAATTACACAGAAAAATAAATAAGACACAATTGAAAAGTCTGACAAAATAAACAGAAACAAAAGACGGTCGGTAATTCAAGTGTTGGCATACTTGATGGCTTGATGCCAACAGGAGAAGAAGAAAAAATTTGATAAATGTGACAAACTATAGGCAAAAACAAAAGACAATCGGCACTTGTGTTGCCAGCAGTAAAGGAAGAAAAATACATAACATTTTTCTTATGTCTTTGCTTTGACCTTTCATACTACTTAATATTGTTACAACGATATTGGAATTGGCTTGACGTAACTTGTTTGCTTTCTTACAGTCCAAAAATACATGTCACTTTACAATTAATTGTCACTTGTGACTCTTTATTTACGGACACGCAAGTCGGTGTGAGCCTAATCCTCTTAAACAAGCTGACAAACGTCATAATCGACGTGTTGGTATGTAATAAAATCGAGGGTGGCTTTTTTGTCGTTATAATTTTAATCGGCGTGCCTGAGCCCCGTTTTTTTTCCTTGGGTTGGGCCCGGAGGCCCGCGTGTTTTCGAGGATTTGGACGCCTTTTTGACATCTGTCAAAGATTCTCCCACGTCGAATTACGTGCGGATATTCGGCGTGGGCACAAACATTCGTTAGAGAGAGGTAATCTGTTTAATGATGCGAGCGCGGGCATTAAGCAAATCCTCTTTGTCGAGACGAAGAAAAAAAGAACGAGTGCCGTAGATGCGTTCGCTTGCGGTTTCTTGGGCTAGATGGCGTTTGAGGGCGCTAAAAAATGTTGTGTTTTGATCGCGGGCGAGCGGTAAATGAGTTTAAGCGATTAAATTTTCCGGCTCGTAAAGAGACGATCACCATTTTTATACTCGGGCACGCTCTGAGCCGGATTAGTGTCAATTTGGTTTAAGGACGATTTATTTCGGGGGCCCCTGCGTCCACCAGTCTATTAACGGCCGCTTTAATTTCATCGGCCCGGCTTAACGACCCACATATTACACACACTAAATTATTAATAAATTTAGCGCCGGCCGCCCCAACAACTCTTTTTACTTCATCGTAAAAGCCCCATTACAAGAAAGTATGAGGACGAATTAACACTTTAGCCTTCCAATTACAGGACCGTATAGTTTGGTTTAGTTTGACTGTAATTTATCCAATCAACAAGAGCACAGAACGTTTTTTTTTCGGTTTTGGAAAGTATAAGCGTAGATCGTCCTTTGTTTATTCCCTTAATTTTTACATTTGCACTATTAGTACTTTTTTTATTTATTGTTTTAACGTTTTGTTTATTCCGGAAGTTGTCAATTTCTTGCTTGTTTGTCAGAGATTTATTAATTTTTGTTAGTTGCATATTTGATTGTTTTTAAAGTTCTTATTAATTTTATTTATGTGTTTTAGAATTTGTTTGCAGAAGCTTTTTTTTCTAATGTATTGTGAGCACAGAAAGGCTATCGTTTGCTCAGTTTCAACTCTGTATTCATAAGCAAAGAATCAGAACTCAGAGAAGCAAAAGCTATCGATCGCTTTCAAGAAGTAAGAACATTTCCAGTTCTGTGAAAATAAAATTCGCAGATTTTCTTTGACATTCTCAAAAGAATTACTTTTCTCTTCTCAATTGTTCTGACAAATTATTTTCTCTTTTAATTTATTGTAAGCTCAGAAAAACGAAAGCTATCGATCGCGCCTCAGTATGATACCAGAGAAACAAAAGCTACGTAACAGTTTCATGAATTAGAAAAAACACCAATTCTGCAAAACAGAATTGGGGAATCTTTTTGCTGATGCTCCGAGAAGAATTTGTTTTCTCTTCTTAATTTATTTCAACTTCAGAAAAACAAAAGCTATCGATTGCAAGTCGTTTTGAAACTCAGAGAAATCTTTCGGGAATTAGAAAGAGAACTAAATATATGCACGTTACACGTTAGAAAGAGAACTAAAGACTTACACTCCGCAAAAACTAAATTTGACAAATTCTTTGATAAATTATTTTCTCTTAACTTACTGCAAGATCAGAGAAACAAAAGCTACCGATCACGCGCATGAATTAAAAAGGTTACAATTCGGTGATTTTTTTAAGTTTTGACAAATTATTTTCGCTTTTAATTTAGTAAGCTCAAAAAAAAGCGAAAGCCATCGAACGTAACTCTGAGAAACAAAAGCTATCGATCACTTTCATGAATTAAAAAAAAAATACCGATTCCGCAAAACCAAAATTCGAGATTTTTTCGACATTCCGAAAATTTACTTTCTCTGTCCATTTTATTTCAATTTCAGATCGCCTCGGTTTAAAACTCAGAAAAACAAAAGCTATCGATCACTGCAAATTGAAACTCGGAGAGAAATAAACATTACCGATCACTTGCATGTTTAAAAAAATAAAATAAAATACCAGTACTGCAAAAGTAGGGATTTTTTTGACGTTCGGAGAATTTCTATTTTTTTTTGTAATTTCCATTTCAGCTTCAGAAAAATAAAAACTATCGATCGTCTCAGTTTAAAACTCAGAGAAATAAAAGCTACCGATCACTTGCACGAATTAAAAAATAAAATAAATATACCAGTTCTGCAGAAACAAAATTCGGGATTTTTTTTTAATGTTCCGAGAATTTCTTTTTTTCTCCAATTCCTATTTCAACTTCAGAAAAACAAAAGCTATCGATCGCCTCAGTTTGAAACTCAGAGAAATAAAAAAGTTATCGATCGCCTCAGAAAAAAATCTATCGCTCACTTTCATATGAAAAAAAATACCACTTCAACAGAAACAATTTCTTTTTGGGTGATTTTTTTTTGAAGTATTGACTATTTATTTTCTCTTCTTGATTTCAGAAAAACAGAAGCTGTCGATTCTATTGACGAATTAATTTCACTCTCCTTGTAGTTTGGTGACTTTTCTTTCAATGTCTGTCAATTAATTTTCTCTTCCCATTTTGTTGTAGGCTCAGAAAAACAAAAGCTAGGATCTCGTCAGTATGAAACTCAGACAAACAAAAACTATCGATTCCATTCATGAATTAAGCGATTAAGCGTGTAATCTGGCGACTTTTTTAAGGCCTGACAATTCATTCGCTTTTCTCATTTTATTGTAGGCTCAGAAAAACAAAAGCTATGTATCTCATCAGTATGAAACTCAGAAAAACAAAAACTATCGATTCCATTTATTAATTAAGGGATTATACGTTGCGTAAAAATAAATTCATTTTTGACAATTTTGTCTTCCTAATTTACTGTAAGCTCTGAAAAACGAAAGCTATGGATCTCGTCAGTTTGAAACTCAGAGAAACAAAAGCTATCAATTCCATTCACGAATTAATTTTATGTTCCTTGTAATATGGCGATTTTTTTGAAGGTCTGTCAATTCACTTTTTAAATTTTTATTATAGGCTCAGAAAAACATCGCTGTAGATCTCATCAGTTTGACTCAGAGAAACAATAAGTATCGATTCCATTCAAGAATTAAGGGATTTTATGTTCCGTGTAGTTTGACTGTCAATTCATTCTCTTTTCTCATTTTATTGTAGGCTCAGAAAAACAAAGCTATGGATCTCGTCAGTATGAAACTCAGAGAAACAAAAGCTATCGATTCATTCATAAATTAAGAGATTGCACGTTCTGCATAGTTTGGCGGTTTTCTTTGAAGGTCTGTCAATTCATTCTCTTTTCTCATTTTATTGTAGGCTCAGAAAAACAAAGCTATGGATCTCGTCAGTATGAAACTCAGAGAAACAAAAGCTATCGATTCCATTTATGAATTAAGGGATGGATTATAAAAACCATTTTTTTAAGATTTGACAACTTATTTTCTCTTCGAAATTTATTGTAATCACAGAAAAACGAAAGCTATGAATCTCGTCAGTTTGAAACTAAGAGAAACAGAAGCTATCGATTCACGTTTCGTGCAGTTAGGCGATTTTCCTTTGACTGTCAATTCATTTTCTCTTATTACTTTATTGTAGGCTCAGAAAAATAAAGCTATGACTCTCGTGAATTTGAAACTCAGAGAAACAGAAGCTATCGATTCAATTCATGAATTAGGGGATTATACGTTACGTAAAAACAAATTTGGCGATTTTTTTGAAAGTTTGACAATTCATTTTCTTATCTTAATATAATACAAGCTTAGAGAAACAAAAGTTGTCGACCCCAGCCATGAATTAAGAAAATCGTAAAGTATGGCATTTAAAAAAAATAGTACATAAGGCACACTTTCTGATTCGAATATCATTTCACAGGTGTCTGAAAACAGTGGTTCATTTTGAATTTGGAAAAAAATGAAGATTGAGTTAGTTTTCTTTTTCTTCTTTGCGTTTTATACAGGACCGTAACGCAATTCTTTTTCAGAATGATCACTCTAAGTTAATCAACGGAGACCTTACAAAAGAGTAAGTGTGAACTGAGTTAGTCCCTGTCGCCGACCTCGTTTTATCGCTTCCTGAAACACTCGAAGCGCAATAAAGTACGGCCCTGCCTTTTAATTGCTCGCTTGATATACGACTGATTTTCCCCGTTTCCGGGCCTCTCAACAGTTCGTTTCGAGGAGAAGACGACGATAATAATCGCCGCGCGATTAGGCGCAACAATGTGCCGCTTAATTGTGAGGAAGGCCCCGCGTCAACATCACGCCTCGAGAGTTAAACAAATATTTTCTCAAGGAGTTGAGCCGGTCGAGTGGCGACGCGCGGAAAAAAATCGAATTATTCGGGGCCCTGTGTAAACAAAAGATTTAGAGGGGGCGAAAGCACCAGTCATCTCCACATGTCGGGACCATCGAGGAGAAGGTGATTGTGAATGCGACTTTTGAATCTAAATATCTCGGAATACTCGCCCTCTAGTTGCCTTCTCCTCCTCCTCTTCCTCGGAGCTCGATGATTAACAGAAAACAATTCACCGACCGACGTGATAATTGGGGCATGAGAATCGAGTTAACTGTGATTCCAACTGTTCTTTGCGACTATTCATGTGTACAAGTTGCAAATCATAGCCAACTCGAAAACTCAAAGAATTCTATTTCATAATTTAATCGAGCCTGAACTTCCTAAAACTTGGTTATCAATGGCTTATTGTTAGAATAAACAAAATCTTAGGATCGATTTTAATTGAGGAAAACAAAAAATTCAGACAAACAAATGAACAAAGTAAAAAATTAAGACAAATAAATGAACAAAACAAAAAATAACGACCTTACTGCGACCGTCCAAACAAATTTTTGATAAAAAAAACCATGGAAATAAAAATGTTTGTTGGATCTTGTGTTCAAGGTCGAGGAATTTCCTCTGAAATTCCTCCATACAAACTCGGATTTATTGGCCATTTGCTTTATCTATTTACAGCGCACAGAAATGACATTCAACGGTAAAAGCCTTCTGCTTGCGAACATAAGCCATTGTAACAATATTACAAACTTGAACAATGCGTTAAGTCAAACTGACAGGTTGTCAAATGAGTTCTTGTAATCTCAGGCAAATGTTTCTTTTTTGTTTTCCGTGGCCTACTCCCATCAGAAATTTATTTGAATGCATTGTAAAAAAAAGTCGTTAAACAAAAAAAACCTAACTTTAAAGGAAAGTGTGAAATGGCAAAAATAAAAAAGCGTGACGAAAATTAAAACAACGAAAGTTACTGGAAATAAAACTAAAATGAAAAAAAACAATAGATGATCGTTTAATCCGGTCGGCCGGGTCAAAAGGTCAAAACATTTTCTCTAAACATGAAGAAGAGTTGTGAAACGAAACAAGGGATAGCTCTTGTTTTTCTGATCTTACAGTAAATTCAGAAGAGAAAAGAAATTGTGAAAACTTCCAGAAGACATCTTCGAATTTTGTTTTGAGTTTCGCAATTGGCAATTTTTTTATCTTGTGAATGTCATTGATAGCTATTGTTTCTCTGAGTTTGAAACTAAGGCCATCGATAGCTTTTGTTTTCCTGAAGTTGAAATAAATTAGGAAGAGATAGTAAATTCTCAAAACATCCAAAACAAAAGAAAGTTCCGAATTTTGTGTTTGCGGAACTGGTATTTTATTTTTTAATTCATGAAAACATCGTTTCTCCTAGTTTCAAACCAAGGTGATCGATAGCTTTCGTTTTTCTGAGCTTGCAAAATGAATTAAGAAGAAATAATAAGTTGTCCAAATTACGAAAAAAAAAAAAAAAAAGATTCCCGAATTTTATAATTTTCCTAATTCACGCTTGTGATCGATAGCCTTTGTTTCTCTGAGCTTCCAGTAAATTAAAAAGAGAAAATAAATTGTTAATACTCAGTAGTTCTTTTAATTACTGAACGGAATCGATATTTCTTGTCTCTCTGAGTTTCACACCGTCGATAGCTTTTGTTTTTCTGAGCATGCAATAAATTGAGAAAACAAAAGAAAGTATTCTTAAAACGTTAAAAAAATCTCCGAATTTTGTTTTTGCAGAACGAATAATTTTTTTCAATTCGTGAAAGCGATCGTTAGCTTTTGTTGTTTTGAGTTTTAAACTAATGCGATCGATAGCTTTTGTTTTCCTGAACCTGAAATAAATTAAGAAGTGGAAATAAATTACCAAACTTAAAAAATTCGTCGAATTTTGTTTCTTGCGGAATTGGCAATTGTCTTAACTTATGAATGTGATTGTTCTAGCTTTTGTTTTTTTGAGCTTCGAGGAGAGTTGCGATAGCTTTTGTTTTTATGAGCTTGCAATAAATTAAGAAGAGAAAATAAATTTTGAAAAACGTTGTTTTTGCGGAACTAGCAATTGTTTTAACGAAAGCAATCGATAACTTATGTTTTTCTCTGAGTTTCAAGAAGAGTTGGAACCAACGCGATCGATAGTTTTTGTTCTTTTGAGCTTGTAATAAATTAAGCATTAGATTATACATTTTCAAAAGTTTAACGGATGTGGTAACTTTCTTCATTTATGAAAGTGATCGATAGCTTTTGTTTCTTTGGGCTTCAGAAAGCGTGTCTGAAACCGACGCAAACAATAGCTTGCAATAGATTGTGAAGAGTCAAAAATGTCAAAACTTAAAAAAAACTCTTAATTTATTTTCTTGATTCGTGAAAGTGATTATTAGCTTTTATTTTCCTGAGCTTGCAATAAATTTTGAGAGTCAAAAACGAAAGCTTTTTTTTACTAATCTGCCAATTTTATTATTTTATGAAAGCGATCGATAGCTTTCATTTCTCTGAGACTCAAGAAGGTTGACACGAACGCGAACGACAGCTTATATTTTTCTGAGCTCGCAATAAATTGTGAAGAATTATTTGCCAAACTGAAAATTTTCTTAATTTATGAAAGTGGTCGACAGCTTTTGTTTCTCTGAGTTTCAGAAAGTTGTGTTGAAACTGATGCGAACAATAACTTTTATTTTTCTGAGCTTGCAATACATTTTGAGAATCAAAAATGAAAAACTTTTTTTGCCAATCTGCCAATTTTATTATTTTATGAAAGCAATTGATAGCTTTCATTTCCCTGAGCCTCAAGAAAACTTGACACGAACGCGAACGATAGCTTTTATTTTTCTGAGCTCGCAATAAATTATGAAGAATCAAAAATGTCGAAACTTAAGAAAAGCTTTCCATGTTCTTTTTGCCAAACTGACAATTTTCTTAATTTATGAAAGAGGTCGATAGCTTTTGTTTCTCTGAGCTTCAGAAAGTGTGGCGGAACTGACGCGATTGTCAGTTTTCGTTTCTCTGAGCTCGCGCACTTCAGGAAACTATTCGAAAGAGTTGTCACAAAGTCAGAAGACTTCTTTGAATACTGTTTTTGCAAAATTGATGCTTCCATTACGTATTTCTCGATAGCTTTTGTTCATTCTTAGCTAGCGATTGATCGTTTTGATGTTTTGATCCTCGAAAGCAGATGTTTTCCAAAATTTTCTACTTTTGAGTGAAAGTTAAGGTCCGAGCGAACGGTTTTCGTTGTTTTACAAAAAATTGCTGAAAATTTGGAGAATCCTCGAATTAGTATAAATTAGGTTAATCAAAAACCTTGGTTCTATTTGAAGATTTCGTTTTAGGGATCGCCACGAGCTTCCTGAACAACTTTTAAGATCAAACCAACAGCTTTTTTTAAAAATTATTCATTTATTTTTTGAAAATAAAATTTAACATATGAATAGTTGAAGACTGACGCCTTTAACGAAGTTTTTCGCTTTATCAGTTTTCTTTTTCACCACGAAAATTCTTGTTTTTTTTGTCCTTGATTTTCAATGAATCATTTTGAGCGTTTCACTTATTTATTCAAACCGTAGTAACGTCGTGGTCGTAGCGTCAAAGCTCTGCTTTCGATTTTCTTCATCGCCGGCCTTCCAGGTATCATCACCAGACAGGCCGACAACTGAACTAAACGTACGGGCACAGAGCGGACGCGCGTAACAATAAACCGAAAGGAAAGCAAAAAAAGGGGCGGAAAAAAGCACGCCGCGATACGTTTACATTCACACGTACATATTCAACAAAGGCAGCAAACGTGTTTGGAGACAAATAATGCGTTTTATGGCCTCCTTGCAAATGGCACAACCAGGTATACTATACAAGGCGAGCGAAAAGGTTCCGAGAAGCGCGCCGTTCGTCCGTCTGAATGGGCGAGAGGAACGTGCTCCGAGTCTCGACGGATTTGCTCCGGGGGATGCACAGAAATAGAATAGGAACGGATTAACACGTTTCGTATATAAAGAGCTCATCCTTGATTACGTCCCCCCTCGAAATTGTAAGTAATTGGCATGTCGGGTAATAATACGGTGTATATACGAGGGTCAAAACAGAAAAAAAGGGGAAACCGCCAATAAAATGCAGGTGTAATGCGGTAAACGGTGCGGGCTGTGCTCTTTATTATTTAACAGTTCGTTTCGACTCCTGATTATAGGTTAGGTCGTAAGTGGGGCCCTCCTACCTTCCTTATTATTATGTTCAGGCCGTGCTGCTTCTTTCACAACAAGCCCGGCCACCTTGATCGACAGCGTCTTTCATCCTCCAACGGGACGATTTTAATTTCTTTATTTTTTGTCTATTGATTTTTAAAAAGACAAAGGAATTAATAATAATAATAAAAAAAAGTCACCGGCCTGTCCTAAAACTAAAAAAAAAAAAAATAGTTTAATGATATAGAAGCGATTGATTTTTTAGTTTGAAAAAACAAAAGCTAACGGTCAACTTCAACGAATCTCTGAAGTATGTTCCAAATGCAAAAGAAAAAGAAAGTAAGTCAGAAATGAGAAGGGCTTTCTGATTTGAAAAACAGTCGAAGGAACACAGCTACGATCGATTACCAAACAAAAGCTATCGGTCCATACCAATATGTCACAAAAGAAAAATTAAATTTATATCTTAAAAGTAAAAAAAAATAGTTAAGTGATTCAGAAATGAAATAGCCATCGATTGGCTTTCTAAATTAAAAGGAGCTTAATCAATAGCTTTGAGATAAGAGCTATCGGTTTCGTTCAATATATTACAAAAGAAAACAGAGAAAAAAGAGAGCTACTATCGATATCTTAACCAAAGCTATTGCTCTCTTTCAATCTGTTACTAAAAAAAAAAAAATAAATTTGTGTCCAGAACGTTAAAAAAGAGTTTTCGATTCGAAAAAAGTGGAAAGTGTGGAGATAAGAGAGCTATAATCGATTACTAAACGAAAGCTATCGCTCTATTTCCATGTATCACTTAAGAAAAATTTAACTTACAAAATTAAGAGTTCAAATGATTCAGAAATGATAAGAGCCTTCGATTGATTTTTTCTTTGAAGCAAAAAGAAGAAGGTTAAAAAAGCTATCAATGATCAGAGAACAAAAGCTATCGGTCTATTTTAACGTACGACAAAAGAAAATCTACAACTCGTGTCACAGAAGTAAAAGAAATGATTTAGAAATGAAAACTCGATACTTCTTTATACTCAAAAGACTAAAACAATCGATCGACGTCGAATTTGCAGAGACAGTTGAATGCACCGATTGTTCCGTCATTTGTTAACAAGAAAAGAAATAATCGAGGAACGTGAAAAATGAACCAAAGGAGACTTTTTACTGTCCAAAACTATGTCGACAAGATTGACACTCAAGAAACAAAAGCTATCGATCGATATCGAATTTGTTCCGTGTTTATTAAAAAAAAACAAATAATCGAGGAACGTCAAAAACGAACCACAGGAGACTTTTCTACTGTCCAAAGCTATGTCGACAAGATCGACATTCAAGACACATCGAATTTGGGAACACAATTGAAAGCGTGAACTGTTCCGTTGTTTATAAAAAAAATCAAAGATCGAGGAAAAGTCAAAAACGAATAAAGAAAGGCTTTTCGATTGTTCAAAGCTCTGTCGCCAAGATCTATCGATCGGTATCGAATGTGGAGACGCAATTGAAAGCACCATAGTTTATTTCATCATTTATCGAAAAATAAGGAAACAATCGAGAAACGTCATAAATGAACTTTCCGATTGTTTAAAGCCTCGTTGCCAAAGTCATTTGAAGTTCGATGTCGATAGTCGATAATCGATAATCGTAAAACGTCAAAAATGGTGACTTTTCGACTGTTAAAAGCTATGTTCTCGAGATCGACACTCGAATGTAAAAGATCGGCAAACGTCAAAAAAAAATCAAGCAAGACTTTTCGACTCTTCAGAGTTCTATCGACAAAATCGACATTCAAGAAATAAAAGCTATTAACCGATATCGAATTTGGGAAAACAACAGAAACCATGAACAGTTCCATCGTTTATTGAAAAAAGCAAAGATTCGAGAAACGTCTAAAACGAATAAAGGGAGACTTTTCGATTGTTCAAAGTTCTGTCGCCAAGATCGATTGAAGGTCGATACTTCCGTACACTCAAAAAAATATAATCATTGTCGAATTTAGAGACACAATTGAAAGCACCAACTATTCCGTCATTTATTGAAAAAGAAAGGAAATAATCGAGAAATGTCAAAAACGAACAAAAGAAACCTTTTCGACTGTTCAAAGCTATGTCGCCAAGATCCGACATCCGAGAAACAAAAGCTATCGATCGACATCGAATTCGAGGATACAATGGAAAGCATATATTGTTTCATTTTCGTTATCGAAACACGCAAAGATCAAGAAACGTCAAAAAATGAATAATAATCGAAACGACTGTTCAAAGCTCTGTCGCCAATATCGATACTTCCGTACACTCAAGAAACTAAAGCTATTCTTTCGATGTCGAATTTGGAGACACATTTGACAGTACCCTCTATTCCGTCATTTATTGAAAAAAAAAAGAAATAATCGAGAAATGTGGAAAACGAACCAAAGAAGAAGACTTTTCGATTGTTCAAAGCCTTGTCGTCAAGATCGCTTGAAGTTCGATGTCGATAATCGATAATCGTAAAACGAGCCAACCGTGATTTTTCAACTGGTCAAAGCTACGTCGCCAAGATCGACAGTTAAGAAACAAAAGCTATCGATCGACATGGAGTTTAGAGAAACAATTGAAAGCATGAATTGTTCCGTTGTTTATCGAAAACAAAAAAGATCGGAAAACGTCAAAAAAGATTCAAGGGAGAGCTTCGCCTCTTCAAAGCTCTCTCGCCAAGATCGATTGAAGTGCACATTCAAAAGACAAAAGCTATTGATGTCGAATTTGGAGACGCAACTGCAAGCATTGATTGCTCCGCTGTTTATTAAAAAACGTCCAAAATGATCGATTGGAAATTTTCTGGGCGATCGAACGTTTATTGCCAAGATGAACAAAACTTCGATATCATTGTAAACGCAAAAAAAACAAAAGCTATCGACTGAAAACTCGAATAGTGAATTCAGAAATTTGTAGGCTAAACAAAGTTAAATTCCCAAAATTTTCTTAACGATCGATTTATGATTAACGTGCCAATCAAACAATTAAATACAAGAAAGGAAGAACAAAGTCGCTCACGATTTGAGTGACGAAAAATACTTCATATTTATATTTGGATGTTTCGATTGTTTTGCCGACGTTTCGTACTAGGCATCATCTTCAGAACGGTCATGTCCTTAAGTCAGCGGATAAAATTCGGGCGAAAACATTTGGGGGCTTTGTAATGCGTTGATTTCTAAATCGAAAGAGAAATTGTTTGAAGCGTTTCCTTTACGACAATAAACAACAGAAAAACAAAAGCCACTTATCGATTCTAATAGGTAAAAAGAAGTTCAAATCGTCGAAAGACGGTTATTTGCATTTGTCATTTATTTCAAGCATACTTATGTCTTTTTAGTTGCAAATTCGTTTGTTAAAATTCAACTGTTTCAATGACGTCGTTAAAGCAAGATTATTCTTATTGTTTAAATAAACAGTTTTTTTCTAAAGTTGTAGTGTTTGATCTAATGAGTCGTTGAAATGCAAAACGCCCGCCGTTCATTTGTTTTGATTCATCGATAATGCGATTATAACGACGGCCGACGCCCGCGTAGACCTCTCCCGTAGTATAATCGACAATGACGACGTGGCGAGCGCAACAAGCCCGGCCAGTAAATAATAATTACGAGATGTAAAATCAAATTCAGCGTACAACATAAGGCCGATTCAGAGATTACACGTCTAACGCTCGTTTTCATCGAGCCAGCGGACTCCTCGAGTGCCCCACGCAACAATGGCCCCTGCTCACTCGCGTTCGTGCTCTTCAGACAACACTGGCGCTGTTATGAGAGCCGAGGCTCTGTTTTTCTTTGTCTTTTTTTGCTGTCGCTATTGCTGGCTGCCCTGCGAGGTCTATTTATTTCTAAACGGCTGCGTGATGAGTCGATTTGCGTCCGATTGTTGACGTATACGTTTCGGGTTCGTTTCGACACCCGGCATTCAAGTCTCTTGAAAGTCGGCCGAGAAATTACTTATACTCGTTTCTAATTGCAATTCAAACCGAAAATTATTGATGACAATGACTCTCGTAAATAAACCGAAATTATTTAGGCGTATCTGAAATTTATACTCGAGATAACCTCTGCGCTGATGAGGTACAAAAATAACTGAAACAGTGCCGCTTGTTTTTCCGATCTGATACTTTAAATACTTATTATATTCTGTGAGTTCACCATCGATCATTCATTGATGATTTAAAATACCATAAACGGGGACAAATAAAAAAAAACAAAAGCTATCGATGCGCTGCAAAATAAAAACAGGAAATAGCTTCTTTCAATTTGTAATTGTCGATTCAAAAAAAAAAAAAATCTTGGGCATCGAAATTTATGCATTTGCGTTCGTTTCTTTAAGAAAATAGAAACAAAAGCTTAACCATCATTTGAAGTTCACCGCACATAGTATAATAAAACAAAAGCTACTCGACTGCTGCAAATAAATACAAAAGCTAACTGTTGCCGTCGCCGTCGTTTTGAAGTCCGTCGTATTATAATACTTATCTGAAAACAAAAGCTCTGCGAGGCTGAAAATGGAGCTAACCGTGGTTTAGAATTTCGCACGTGTAATAAAACAAAAGCTACATGAATGCTGAAAACTAATACAAAACTAACCATTGTTTTGAAGTTCGCACATTATAGGTAATAAAAATAAATACTAAAACTAACCATTGTTTCTAAGTTCGCACATACAATAAAACAAAAGCTATCTGCTGATGCTGCAAACAAATACAAAAGCTAACGGCGTCGGCGTTAACATCAGAAAACAAAAGCTATCCGAAACTGAAAACAATTACAAAAGCTAATCGTCGTTTTGAAATTCGCACGTATAATAAAACAAAAGCTATATGAGTGCTGAAAACAAATACAAAAGCTAATCATCGTTTTGAAGTTAGCACATCCTATAATAAAACAAAAGCTACCTGAATGCTGGAAACAAAGAGAAATTTACACCAAAACAAATGCACAAAAGGTGTAAGTTTGGTTGGTTTGATGTAAATTCATCGTTGATTTCAACGCCCAGATCAATAGCTTTTGTTGTATCTTACCTTCGGACTTCAAAAAGGAGCGATAGCTTTTGTTTTTACCTTTTGCGTCTAAAAGTCTTCCTTACACCTCGCAACAGAATAATTGACGGATTTGTGCTCAATCACAAGAAAACAGAAACAAAAGCTATAGATCGATTTTGAAGACCGGAGATAGGAAAAAACAAAAGCTATCATCAATCTGGACATTAAATTCAAAGATGAATTTACACCAAATCAACGCCAAAAGACATCTTTCTTTTTGATACGAAACAGTTGCCAAAAACAAACCAAAAACAAAAGCTATCGACCGATTTTGTAGTTCAAAGATAAAATGAAACAAAAGCTATCTATGTGGTCGTTGAAATCGACGATGAATTTACACCGTACGAAGGCCAAAAGATATCTTCTTTTTCGACACGAAACAGTTGCCGCTGTTGAGAAACCAAAAACAAAAGCTATCGATCGACTTTGAAGTTCAATAAAAATGACGCGAAACGCCAAAAACAAACCAAAAATAAAAGCTATCAACAGATTTTGAAGTTAAAACGAAATGAACAATGACTTTAGACCAAACGGACGACAAAAGACATCTTTCTTTTTGACACGAAACAGTTGACGCTGTTGAGAAAAAACAAAAAAAAGCTATCGATCGAATTTGAAGTTCAAAGATAAAACGAAACAAAAGCTCTCTATTAGGTCGATGAATTTACACCAAACGTACGCCAGAAGACACCTTACCTTTTGACATGAAACAGTTGCCGCCGTTGAGAAACCAAAAACAAAAGCTAACGATCGACTTTCAAGTTCAAAGATAAAACGAAACAAAAGCTACCTGTGCGCTGAAATGCGTAAGGGGTTTCCACGTAACAAATCCGAAGAAGAAATACTTTCTTTTTTACTCGAAAGATTTTCTCACAGCTCGTTCTTGAGGAACCAAAAACAAAAGCTATCGACTGATCGATTTTGAAGTTCGAAGATAAACTAAAACAAAAGCCAAACGTAAAAACAAAAGCCATCGTTCGATCTAGAAGTCTGAAGATCGAAGACTTTCGGTAGTAGTCAGAAGCCAAACCTTCTTAGGATTAGAATATTTGAGTTAGGTTGATCATTAGCTCGCGCAATGTTTACTTTTCCAGAAGGCATAAAACAAGAGCTATCGATCGATTTTCTGAAGTCTGAAGATCGAAAATCTTCGATCAGATACTTTCTCTCGATGTGTGTAGTAGTAACTTTTTTATATACTATTTAGTTAAGCGCATTTTCAGTGTCAGTCCAGCACAGATGCTGGTAAGTTTCTTCTCGAAATACGCAACCAAAGGGTGTTGCGTTTTAGGTCGAATGTTCTTTTTTGTTTTAATTATGGATTGGTGCGATCGAATGGTAAGGTTGTCGACTCTGTCCGATCGCGGTGCGATTTCTTCTTCTTCTTCCTTTGGAGTTCTCCCCCTTAATTAGATCCTGTTCGCCGTGCGCCCGAAATTCATAATAAACGACGCATTGTGGCGCGCACCGTTAGTATAAATTTAGAAAGCGGCCACCACAATGAGCGCTGCCAACTGAAGCGGCGAGCGATCGATACAAACTGCGACGTCATACCCAACAATGAAGTCACTAACAAAGATTAATGTTTCCGAATGGTGGTTGTCACTTTTTCCACGGCCTCACGAAACGGATCGACGACGGCTTTTCAGCCCGTCCGTCTGCGCGCGCGGATAAAAAAAAAATTAAACAAATGAACCCGCCGCTCGTGTGCCATCGCCCCAAAACAATCGCGCTTTTTGTTTTCGGGATTTCGCGTGGGTGTGCGCGCGTGAGGGAACGCGGGAATCCTCTCATCGCCCATTCCGGTTACGTAATCGCGTAATATTCGGTTCCCATGACGCTGACGTTTCGTCCTCGCAGGCATGCGTACGCCTCCGGAATAAATAAGGCGCGGCAAGGTCGCGGCGCGTACTCAATTCGTTTTCTATTGTGCGCTCGAAATTCGAAACGTCGTCGGCGCGTTTCACACGATAAATTCCTCGGCGTCTCTGCTCTTGTGACGCGATCGGCATACGTTCACGCCGCGATCGTCGGACGTTTCCCATCAGCGACGTTCTCATACCCATCGATGGTTTCTACGAAACGCAACAATAAAACGCACGCGTAAATCAATTAGAATAAATAATGAAAATTTGTGGTCTACGTAAATGAATACTAAACGTGAAACAGGCAGATGTTATCTGAAAGACATGGAACGTTAAAAGTTCAAGCAGAATTTCACGGTTCAAGAAAACGTATGCAGATGGGGTTGTGGGGTATTTTTTTTTTTTCAAAAATCACAACGCAAGTTGGACAACAATTGAAATGCAAATTTTGCGTCGAAATTTCCGTAGTTCATTGAAATACGTATAGATGGGGCTGTTTTTTCTATCTGAGGCTCTGAAGCAAAAGGACAGCGAAAAACGAAACGAAATTCATATTCAAGAACCTCAACACAAGTTGGATAGAATTAATTCAAAGAAGAAAGTTAATAATCCATTGGAATTTTTAATTTTGTAGTTCAAGAAAACGCGTATGGATTTCACTGTTGGAGAATTGTTTTTTCGTTTACTTCGAGGTTCAAACAGTCAGAAAGACAAAGCGAAAGAAAATGTATGTTTAATAGTTCGTTTGAAATTCAAATTTGGCGCCAAAAATTTCGTAGTTAAAGAAAGTATGTATAGATGGGACTGCAAAACAAATCGATAGCTTTTGTTTTTATATCTTTCTGCGCATTGGTCAAAGTGTGGCAGATGCAAAAAAAAACTCATTGTGTTTGTTCGGTGTAAATTCCTCTAGAGGGTTTCAGCGTGCAGATAGCTTTTGTTTTGATTTATCTTCGATCGATAATGTTGTTATTATTTGAGACGTGGCTATTAAAACAGTATTTTGGGTTTCTAGAATTGAAAGAACATTCTTGACAATTACTAGAAGGTTCTAAAGAACGTTGTTTTATTAAAAGAAAAATCGCAACAGTTGGCGTTTAGAACTAGTGGAACCTTCTAGAAGTAAACTTTGATAAGATCGCCTTCTCAACCTCACCACCACGTACACATAAGTGCTTTACTTTTTAGGAACGTAACGGAATTAATAAATCCATAGCAGCTACAGCGTTGCAAATCCAGCTACAACAATGGATGGGGCCAGCAGAAACAAGCCCTGCACAAAGACTACCTCGCCAAAGAAACGACCAGCGCCAACAAGGCGCATACTAATATCGAATTCCTTTCGAACACAAAAAAGTCGGCTCTGCGTTACGAAATAAAAAGGCGCGTTGATAATATGGTGGCAAACCAAGAGGAAGGGCTGGAAATTAGAAGGGCCAGGTAAGACTAAACTCAATTCAAGTTCACCTCTTAGTCAAGTTGAGAAACTGGCTTACATTGTTGGGCACTTAAAGAAGTTCAAGTATTTGACTCTCAAAAATTTGATTGGTTGGCAAATTCCCAAATCAAATCAAAAATGTTCAAAAAACTCACTCGCTGGTACTTTTGAACAATCACTCAGGACATCTTCAGGTCTGCTAATGTTGGTTGTTGGTTGTTGGTACCAACAGGATAATCAACAGCAGTAACTAATCGCTGTGTGTGTTAAAGTTTCATCAAGAAAAGTTCAAAAACTTACTTGCCTTTTCTTTGACATTCAAAGATTCATTTTCTCTTCAAATTCAATCAAACACGCGAAAAGTGACTTTTTGTTCAAAGTTCAACACTGACTTCTTCCGCAAATTGAAAAAGAAGAGTCCTATAAATCTCACCAAGTTGAAGCAATCCTCCAAAAATTGACTTGCTCTTCAAATTAAATAGCTTAAGTGACTTACTATTCGTTCAAAGTTCAAAAACTGACTTCCTCCTTAAATATTTGAACTGAGAAACAAGCAACACCAAATTGAAGCAGCGATGTTCAAAAATTGACTTGCTCTTCAAGTTCAATCAAACCAACAGTGTACAAAAAATGACTTGATTTTTCTTCAAACATTTAAAGAAATTATTTCCCCCTCAAAGGATGCCCGGGGGGCACATTAGGTAAGTTTAAACGGGGCGGATATTTCCCTTAAAAAAAACTTTAATTCACGTTGACAGTTTTCGCTCAATGTGAAAGAAAGTGTTTGCCTTTCTTTTAGTTTTGAGACAGCTGGCGATGTGCAGTGAAACGCCGATTATATACAGCATGCGGATGCTTTTTAAGGTCAGCATCGCTGCGTGTCTAGGCAATCGACGGAAATGCCAATATGGTTAGCTCGATGTTACTCGGCAAATATGACTACGTCTTACAGGTATGACATTAGTTAACGTCCGCGTACTGTATATACCGTACTGATTATAATATAATGTTAAAATTGTTTAAGAAGAAATTAATTATTCAATAAACATTCTGACGCCAGCGACTATTAAAAGCGAACCCCAATTTATCAGTCGTTTATTTCAAGTATAGTTAAATCCTGACATTCAAGTTTCAAGCTGCTTAAATACATACAAGTAAAATTGGATCACATAAATACACGAGCATGACGCAAGTAATCAATATCAAGAATAATTGATAAAACTCTGTTCCGGTTTACACGATTCATGATTTATGAAACCATGGAATCTCCATGGCGACTTGCTCTTCTCCCTCGTCGTTGAAGTTTGTTGCTTTATACCTAGATACCTACTTGCTGAACATGTTGGGCAATCGCCCAAGCAGGATCGCTTCTCCTTTAAAGAAAACACAACTTTCAGCGTCATTTAAACGTGGCATTGTTTGATACAGGAAAATATGTAGCAGAAAAAAATCTAGAAATGATCAACTTTGGGCAAAGCAGGTGCATTATTTACTCTTTGATCTAGGAATTCTGATACTCTTAAGAGAGTTCTGAATCTAAGAGTGAGTTCTTGAGGATTCAAACTAGAACAGATGTTAGACGTATTTTTTCCGAAATCGCACGGCCATTAAACGTCATCACCACCGAGATCAAGACGGCCGTATTAATTGGGAGCGCGCGATAAGCGTAAATTTTAATTCCCCGTCGGCGATTAATGCGAATTAAAACCCGCGGTGCCCCGCTACGTTTCGAGCCCCCTCGGGGTCGCGCCTTCGAGTCCTTGCGCGCCGATAAACCGGCGTTTTAATAGTTTTCGTCCGCCGGGGTCGTTTACATGCAGATGCGCATTAATAGGGAAAAATGCGACAACTATGTGTATGTGTGCAAACATAGGTACCCGATCGGACAGGCCGAAGGGTCGAGGGGGGGCAAGGCAAATTACTGTTGCGCATTGCTAGGCGAGTTCTACATAATTTATATTAATAATTAATTAAGGAGATATGCGCTCTCCGTGAGCAGCTCGCCTCAAATAAAATAAATAACGATCGTTACTATTATTAATATTATTATTATTATTGGCCCCGCTATTTACGGTGCGCTCTGAGACGGAAAGCATAAATTCGAGTTGTTTCGCGCGATCCGATTGACTTTAAAAAAATATATTGTCACGGTTTTGGTTTTATAAGTGAATGTCATCGATTAGTTGCGCGGTTGGCTTTGAAATCGATAGAGTGATTGGCCGGGTTTGGCGGAAAAACCGCCGGCCGCAAAATCGGGCGCGTATTTCCTAAATCAGGGGAAGAACAGATCGCCAAGAAAACTCTAAATATTTTGTTTTAAAAAGAGCTGCCGGCTCTAAATAAAATAAAACAAAAGATGTCTGGGTACCGAAAACCAAGTGTTCAGACCAAAACAAACGCTCTCTATCTAACACGAAATTCTTTGTTTAAAGTTCGTATGTATCAAACAATTGAAGAGTGTGCTCGCTTTTAAGAAACTAAAAACAAAAGCTACCTATGTTCTAGTTACATGTAGTTACAAATACGTAGAAAACATCTGACGCCATAAGTCACCTTATCGAATAACTCACAGATTTGTGCTCGTTCATTGAGAAACCAAAAAAAAAGCTATTGTTATCTGGCATCGAAAGGATCGATTCTATAAGATTTCTATAAGAGGCACAAGACTCTACTTACTGGCATCTTTTGTCTCCAGAATTTTTGGCAAACCTTAAATAAACTTTGATTAAACTTCAATTGTTTGGATATGTGCTCCTAGTTTAAAAAATAACGGAACTCCCAAGAATTTCTAGCAAAATAAAGTCAAAAACGTACATAAGAAGTCAAAATTGTAATCGCCTGAATAAAATTTAATTAAATTGAACGAGCTGGTATTTCTTGAACCTTCTAGAATGTCGGGCAATTATGCAAAACCCCCTAAAAATGTAAGTAACATTACACAGGTGCCAGAAACTTGTAGAACTTTCGCTGAAATGAAACGTTGAAATCTTACAATCGATAGAAACATTCCACAAGTACCAGAACCTTCTAGAATTTTTCTCAAAACGAACATTCGAAATCTCAGGAATATTAAAAACATTTCAAAGGTACCACAAACTTACAAATTTTTTTCTGATATGCAATTTTAAAGTGTTAGAATGCCGCATATACACTAGAACCTTCTAGAATTCCTCCAAAAACGAAATCTCAGTTTTAGAAACATTTCATAGACATCAGAACTTTCTAGAATTTTTTCCAAAACGAAATCTCGGTCTTAGAAACCACAGATATGCGAATGTTCTTCAAAATGAAATTCTTAGAATCAGTAGGAATGTTTCATAATCTTCTAGAGTTTCTCCTAAAGTGAATCTTCGAAGTCTTAGAAACATTACAAACAGTGCACAGGTTCCAGAAACTCACAAATTTTCTCCAAAATGAAACTCTCAGAATCTTTAGGAACATTCCACAGGCACCAGAACCTGCTAGAATTTTTCTCAAAACGAACATTCGAAGTCTCAGGAACATTAAGAACATTTCACAGATACCACAAACTTATAATTTTTTTCTAAAATGAAATTTTTAAAATGTATAAACACCAGAAACTTCTAGAATTCTTCCCAAAACGAAATCTCAGTCTTAGAAATATTAGAAACCACATGTATCAGAATATTCTTCAAAATGAAACTCTTAGAATCAATAGGAATGTTTCACAAACATCAGAACCTTCTAGAGTTTTTCCTAAAGTGAATCTTCGAAGCGTTAGAAACATTACAAACAGTGCACAGGTACCAGAAACTCACATTTTTTTTCCAAAATAAAACTCTCAGAATCTTTAGGAACATTCCATAGGCACCAGAAGATTCTAGAATTTTTTCCAAAGTAACATTTTTAAATCTCAAAAATATTAGAACCAATCCACGGGTAAGAAACTCACACAATTTTCTTTAAAACGAAACCTTTGACGTCTTATAATCATTATAGATGTTTAGCAGGCGCCAGAACATTCTAGAATGATCCCAAAATTAAACCTGTATGTCCTAGAGACGTACGAATAATCTAGAGATGCTAATTTTTTTTTTAATCTTGCATAACCGAATACAGAAGTATCAGAGAAGTTCCACAGACATCAGAACTTTCTAGAATGTTTCCCAAAATAAAACATCGAAGTGTCAGAGACATTAGGAACATTACAAAGGTAAGCAATTTATAGAATTAAATTGTTGGAATCTTTAAGAACGTCTCAACGCATCGGAACCTTCTAGTACTATCCCAAGATGAAACCTCTCAGTCATAGAAATATTACGAGCATTCTACAAATACTAGAATTTATTAAATATCTCCCAAAAATTAAACTGCGAAGCTTGAGAAAATTCTGAGGAGATCCACAGACAACAGAACGTTCTACAATCGTTCCCACAAAGGAACTTCTAAACCTCAGATATATTAGGAACATTCTTCAGTTAAGAAACTTACAAAATGAAACCTCTGAAGTCTTACAAAAATAACTAGGAACGTCTCGCAGGCATTAGAACCTTCTAGAATTATTTGAAAGCGAAATCTCTGAGTCCTACAAACAATAGGAACATACTACAGACATTACAATTTTTTAAGAATCTCCCCAAAATCAAACTGCGAAACTTTACAACTATCGGAGAAGTTCCACAGACACCAAAACCTTCTAGATTTTTCTGGAAATCGAAATTTCAGTAACATTAGGAACTTTGCATAGATAAGAAACTTATAGAATGATATTTTGAAATCTTAGGATCATTAGGAACGCCTCACGGGCACCGGTACCTTCTAGAATTATCCCAAAACGAAACCTCGAAGTCCTAGAAATGTTATGAATATTCTAAAGACACTACAGTTTTTTAAGAATCTCCACAAAATTGAACTTTGAGGCTTTAGAAGTATCAGAGAAGTTCCACAAACACCAGAACTTTCTAGAATTTTCCCCAAGATTAATATTTAAAATCTCAGAAATATAATGAACATCTCACAGGTAATAAACTTACGGAATGAAAGTTTTACAATTTTTAGGAACGTCTCACAGACACCAGAACCTTCTAGAATTATCCCAAAACGAAATCTCTAAGTCCTAGACGCGTAACGAATATTCTACAGACACAAGAATTTTTTAAGAATCTCCTCAAAATTAAACTATGAAACTTTAGAAATGTTAGAGAAGTTCGACAAACATCAGAACTTTCTAGAATTTTTTCCAAAATGAAGCTTCGAAGTATTAGACACATTAGTAACATGGCATAGCTAATAAACTTACAGAATGAAACCTCTAAAAAAGGTTAGAATTATTACGAATGTCTCACAGGCATCGGAACCTTCTGGAACTATCCCAAGACTAAACTTCTAAGTCCTAGAAACGTTACGAACATTCTACAGACACTAGAATTATTTACGGATTTCCCCAAAATTAAACTGCGAAGCTTTACAAATATCAGAGAAGTTCCACAGACACGAGAACCTTCTAGGAATAAATCTAATGCAAGTGAACGAAATCTGCTAGGTTTTTGGCTAACATTTTGACAATTTTAAAATGTTTCTAGACATTATAACGTTTTTTTTTTTCTGCACCAAATAAACTTGATAGACTGAAGGAAGGTTCTAGAACGTTCTAGATTTATTTAAAGATTTTCTTTTGTCTCCGAATAAGTTGTAAGGATTCAATTGATCTCGTAGGGAGCCCCATAAAAAGAGTTGAACTCAGCTTCAGTCGTCCGGCGACAAACACTTGCATTTTCGGGGTCGCCCAACGTCCAATTTATGCGAGGGCATTTTACGGTCCTAACAGCGGGGCGCGCGCGTTTTATTCAACTTTCCGAGGCATGATGATGCCGGGTTTATGTTCGGAAATAAAAACAGCGACGATTGCCTCGCCGTTCTCTTCTTCCATGGTAATCGTGTGGCATATCGGAGCTCGACACTGCGACATCTATTCACAGAGAAAATATTTAACGGCGTCCGGAATGACTTCATTTTGTCTCGGGAACGGCCGATAAATTTCGTGCGACCGTGACTTTTACGGCCACCCTGTATAAACAATTTGTAGCCCGGTCCGTATAAGGAAGCAATAAAATATTAATAAGCGTTTTTAAATAACGATCTAATGAGCGAGATATGCGAGAGCGACGTAGTTAATTGTGTGGGAATGCAAGCAATCCTATCAATCCTCGCGTTTCCTCCAGCTTCGAACGTTTCGCTCGTTGGATACAGTTCTTTTCCACTTACTAGCGGTGATTTAACGTGATCGCCGTCTTTTTTTCGTCGCAATCGCGTCCGACTACGACGACATACGCTCGCACTTAGTTGGATCGATTAAAGTTACGTGATAATTGGTGGCTAACGGAGGATAACGTAACAGGACCATCAATAAGAAAAACGAACGCCATCGCCGGAATTTTTTCCGTTTACGTCAAGGCGATTAGCGCTTTCCTCATTTCTGAAATGACAGGCGCGTTTTTATTCGCTCGAAAGCGTAAATAAATCTCTCACAGTCGCGTAAGCATCAAAATTGCAGAAGTGCCTCTAGAAGGTTCATATTCGAGGTGAATTTGATCGAGCAATTAGTTAATAGCGGACAATCTCGTCCTCTTGTGCTAATTACGTTATAAATTCTAGAAAGTTCCAATTTTTTTTAAAGCCAACTTCCTCGAAGCAAAATTCTACGAGTTTCCCAATTAAATTTCTTCAAAACTTCTAAAAAGGTTCCCTCATTATTTTCTTCTTACTTACACTTTCGACTTTATTTGATAATTTCATTAAAACTTCTAGAAAGTTTTATTCTTTTCCCAAGGTAGAATTCCCTGTTCAAGGACTCGTAGTAAATTCTGCAATATTTGTAAGTTTCGTAGAGAAGTTCTAAAGAAATTTCAACGAAAATTCTAGAAGGTTCCATCATTGTCTAGTCTCAATGCCTTCTCGTTACTTCTACTGCCGACTTTATTTTAAAAAAATCGTGAATTTCCAAACTAAGATCCTTTGTTCAAACACACGCAGCAAATTATGCAAAATTTGCAAGTTCTTTTGAGAACTTTCAATCAAATTCAAAGAAAATTTCGAAAGTTCAATCTTTTCGCAATGCAAAGTTTCTTATTCTAGCATTTGAAGTAAATTCTTCAATCTTTGCATGTTTCGTAAAGAAATTATAAATAAATTTCAACGAAAATTCTAGAAAGTTCCATCATTGTTTAGTGTGGACGCCTTCTCCTTACTTATACTTTCGACTTTACTTCATATATTCGAAAATTTCTAAGTTAATATCCTCTCGCAGTACGTTATGCAAACATCTTTGAGAACTTTTAATCAAATTCAATGAAAATTCTAGAAAGTTCCACCAATCTTTAGTCTCTACATCTTCTCTCCCTAAAAATTCTAAAAAGTTCCATCTTTTCCTAAATTAATATCCTAGAACTAAATCCTGCACAAACTTTCTCTGAGAAGTTCAGTATTAAATTTCACTGAAAATTCTAGAACGTTCCATCATAGTCTCGACTTCTCCTTACTTTTACACTTTTGACTATATTTCATAATTTAGTTAAACATTTTAAATCCAACGTGTAAATTTCGTAAGAGAAGTTCTAATCATATTTTAACACGTTTGCAGAACATGCTAGAATTTGTCCATGCAAAAATAGGACCGTAAACAAATGAACATTTCGATGATGTATGTACACATCTGGCGACAGTGAAATTTAATTAAGCGAACGCAAAACGACGGCTTCTGCGATATTTATCAGTCATTACGAATCAGAACCTTCTAGAACTTTCGGGAAGCAAATGACACCTAATAGGCATATGTTAAATTACTTCTTCTCTTCAAATTTTTGGCAGTAGCGGCTATGAGAAATTATTTATTTAATTTCCAGAACATTCTAGAAACTTTCCATGTAAAAATAGAACCGTAAACAAAAAAGATTTCAGTGATGCATATTCATAGTTGTCTGGAAAACGACGGAGTATTTTTTAATTAGGTGAATGCAAAACGACGGAGTATTTTTTAATTAGGTGAATGCAAAACGACGACGAGTTTGGTCTCTGTGACATTTACATTTAGCAATCAGAACCTTCTAGAACCGTCGAGAAGTACATGAAATGTTAACAAAATTTATTCAAACATTTATTAACGTTAGATTATTGGCAGTGGCTGTTGTGGATATTTGTTTATTTTTTTTTCTAGAACCTTCTAGAATTTTTCCTTACGAAAATATAATGGTAAACAAACCAAGAGTTCGATGATGTTAAGTAAATAAAAACTAAAATTTCTTAACCTCAAGTTTTTGGCCGTGACTGCCGTGGACACTTGTTTATTTCACTTCCAGTACCATCTAGAATCTTTTTTTTGTGAAAATAGGTTCGTAAACAAATGAAGATTTCGTCCATGCAAGAACCTTCTAGAACTGTCGAGAAGTGCATGAAACCTTGACTATATACATTAAATTACTTCTGAACTCTATGTTATTGGCAGTGACTGCCGAGGGTATTTGTTTATCACAGTGCCAGAACCTTCTAGAATTTTTTCTTGTAAAAATAGAATTTAATACAAATGAAAATTTCGATGAAGCCTGAATAATAACGGAGTAATTTTTAAAATAGCGATGAGTTCGGCCTCCGTTGCTTACTTTTAGCTATCAGAACCTTCTAGAACTTTTGTGTAGTAAATGAAATCTTGACGATATATGTTAAATTACTTCTTAACTTCATATTATTAATAGTGACTGTTGAGGGCACTTACTTATCTCAATTCCAGAACCTTCTAGAATCGCTCCTTATGAAAATCGAAATTTAGAGGTAACGGCAGAGTAATTTTTCATTAGGCGAACTCACAACGATGATGAGTTCGGTCCCGTGGCATTAATCTATCTTAGTTTTAGCCGACAGAACCTTCTGGTATTTTCGAGAAATAAATGAAACCTTGCTTTTTAACTTTAAGTTATTGGCAGTGGTAGCTTAGGGTACTAGTTTATCTCAATTCCAGGACCTTCTAGAATCTTTCATTGTGAAAATAGATTCGTAAACAAATGAAGATTTCGATGATGCATATTCATAGCTGTCCGGATAAGCACGGTGTAATTTCTAATTAGGCGAACGCAAAACGACGATGACGACGGCCTCTGCGGCCCGCTCACGTAACCAACATAAATCCAGACCGCCTCGTCATTATCAATCATAATTAAATCGTCCCATAATCGATTTTAAGACGCAATTTGGCCTGCCATGAAAGCGAGGCGTGCCCGCTAATTAATTACGGAATCAAAATAAAGCTACCGTTCGTCGGTTCGTTCTCGGGGCCCCGCCTCCTTAATATCCTCTAAAACAATACAAGAGCGTGTAATTATCCTGATTTCGAGGAGGACGCTCTGCACGTCCTCCTGCCGCTCACCACCGAGACGCGCGGCGTCGCTCGCGGTCGACGGACGAGAGACGTGAACGGCATTCTTCTGGTTGAGCTGCGAGCCGGAAAAAAACCGGAGACGACATTGTCTTAACGGCGACCTTTTTTAATTACTTAAATTGAATGCTCGAAATGCCTGACGGGTTGTCGACGTCCGCGACGGACTTCGCAGAAGATGATCGACCATATTCCAGAACAACTTCAACGAATTTCATTTCGGGTTTGTCTAGGCACTCATCGTTGAAATCACCGGGAAAACGCAAATATGTAAATGCTTACGAGTTCTCCGAGTGTGCTTTGGAGAAAGAAGAGGAGGAGGAGGAGGAATTACGCGGCCACCGAAGTCGTCTCCGGAACAACGGTTTCGGCAATTACAATTATCCAGACATCCACTCGAGAACGACGTTTCTTTAATGAGCTGCGTTTCGTCCTCTCGAGTTTGACTCCTCCTCCGGGTAATTGCGTTCTCAAACGTTCGGAGAAATAAATTACCGTTTTGGAAAGAAGAGAATTGAAATCACGCAGGCGGACGTAATTTTATTGAATAAATTAAAAGCGCAAAGAAATTTCTAGAAATTTGAAATTCAAAAATTGCGAGAAGACTAAGAATCTTAGAATAGTATAGAAAAAACAAAACGCTCTAAAATCAGGAGGGAAGAAGAAGTAACTGGGAATACCATGATATTTTCTCCGACGTCAATATTTGGAACCTTCTAGAAAATTCAGTTCTAGAATTAAACATGTACAAAATGTGACTTTTGGCCAAAAAAGATTTGAAATCACATCACATCTCGATGGCGTAATTTTAAATTTTATTGTTCACATCGGTAGTGCAAAGAACCTTCTAGAGGTACGACACTCGGAAATTAATTAATTGGGGGTAGTCTCGATCACATTGGAATATTTTAAATATAAACAGGCCGCTCTAAAACAAACAAATAACTGTTGTAATTAGTTTCTGTAACAGTCGCCAGTACTTCGAACCTTCTAGAAAATACAATATGAAGTATGAATACACTTAAAATCATAAAGTCGATTTAACTTAGGCGAATAAAAGAACTGAAGTCACTCGACTTAACCATCGACGTATTTTAATTGTATATACAAATAATATAAAGAACCTTCTAGAAGTTTGGAACTCCAAAATAAGTTACGAGGAGACTCGAAATCTTCTTGGAAATTTTGAATATTCTTGAAAATAATTGACCACTTCGTTTCCGTGAAAGATGTTGATATTAAGAAGAACCTTCTAGAAAATTCAGACATCGTGATGACGTAATTTCATCACACAGACCGGTAGTGTAAAGAACCTTCTAGAAGTTCGAAACTCAGAAATTAATCGCAAGAAGGCTCGAACATTTTGGTATATCTGAAATATATAAACAAGACGCTGTAGAACGAACAAAAAAAGGAAACAATATCTGCTCTAATTAAGACAAGTATAATGTAAGTGTTGTCTGTAATTAGAACTTTCTAGAAAACTCAGTTCTAAGTTTGAATATAATTAAATCAATAAATAAGTACGACTGTTAGGAATAAATGGAAATAAAAGGAAATTACACGACTTATCCATAGAAGTGTTTCTATTGTGTACACCAATAATGTAAAGAACCTTCTAGACGTTCGAAACTTCAAATAAATTACAAGAAAACTCGAAATTCCTTGGTGACTTGGAATACTCTAGATAGGTCAATTACTATTCGTTTTTGTAAAAGAAGAAGAACCTTCTAGAAAATTCAGTTGCAAGGTTAAATACATTTAAAATGACAAATTCAGTGTATCTTTTGGTATAAAAAGATTTGACATCACATGGCATCTCGACGACGTAATTTCATCGCATACACCGATAGTATGAAGAACCTGCTAGAAACCCAGAAATTAATCGCTAGAAAAAATGCAGTTCTAAGCATGAATACGCTTACAATCGAAAAGGGGTTTGACTTATGCGAATAAAATAATTGAAATCACACGACTTAACCATCAATTTATTTTTATTGTATACACAAATAATGTAAAGAACCTTCTAGATGTTTGGAACACCGAAATAAATAGCTATATGACTCGGATCTTCCTGCAAACTTTGAATGTTTTTTGAAAATAAATGACCAATTCCGTAGATGTTAATATTAAGAACCTTCTAGAAATCAGTTCTAAGATTAAATATATTTAAAATAAAAAATTGGCGTGAATTTTGAAATAAAACGGCTTGAAATCACATGACATTTCGATGACGTAATTTCATTTTATATAACGGTAGTGAAAAGAACCTTCTAGAAGTTTGAAACTCAGCAATTAATCGCGAGAAGTCTCGAAAACTTTGGAATATTTTAAATGTAAGCAAGATACTCTGAAACGAACAAAAAAGGAACCTATTCTAATTAAGAACACTCGGAACCTTCTAGATAATATACTTCTAAGTTTAAATATAATTAAAATCAACAAATATTTAGGAATAAATGAATTCAAATTACCCGATTTAACCATCGATCTGTACACACAAATAATGTAAAGAACCTTCTAGAAGTTCGGAACTCCAAAATAAATTGCGAGAAGACTTAAATCTGCTTGGAAATTTGGAATATATTTGAAAACAATCGACCAATTAGTTTCTGAAAAAAAGGTAATAATATTAATATTAAGAACCTTCTAGAAAATTCTGTTTTAAGGTTGAATATATTTAAAACGAAAAATTTGGAGTGATTTTTGACATAAAATCACATGATATTTCGACGACGTAATCTCATCGCATACACCGGTAGTGTAAAGAACCTTCTAGAAGTTTGAAGCTAATCGCAGAAAATCTCGAAAACTTTAGAACGTTGTAAATATAAACAAGACGTTATAAAATTAACAAAGAAGGAAACAATGCCTGTTCTAATTAAGACCACTTAGAACTTTCTAGAAAATATAGTTCTAAGTTTGAATAGAATAAAAATCAATAAATGACTCGTGTGAAGAAATGTATTGAAAATATACGACGAGTTTTTATTGTACATATATATCATGTTAAAGAACCTTCTAGACGTTTGGAACCCCAAAATAAAGGGGTCAATATAAAGAACCTTCTAGAAAATTCAGTTCTAAGGTTAAATACGTTTAAAATGAAAAATTTTGTGTGAGTTTTGGCATGAACAGATTTGAAATCACATGACATCTTGACGACGTAATTTCATCATATACACCGGTAGTATAAGGAACCTTCTAGACGTTTGAAACTCAGAAATTAATCGCGAGAAGCCTAAAATATAAACAAAACGCTCCAAAATGAACAAAGAAGGAAGCAATACCTGTCGTAATTAGTTTCTATAAAAGTTGTTAGTACTTGGAACCTTCTAGAAAATATAGTTCCAAGTTTGAATACATTGAAAAATACGGGGAATAACGTGTAGAAATAAAGTAGGTTTCTTTATGAAAACATTTTAGAATGTTCGTTTATTTTATTTTATTTCATTACAGGAACGGATGCGTATAGACAATCCTCAAAAGCGTTCTAGAATTACTGTTTAGCAGCTTTTGCGAACTCTCGAGGTTTCTCCAGAAAAAAGATTCTAGAATGTTCACTTTATTAATTTATTTTCTTTTATTTCAGTACAGAAACTGTTCTGTAATGATTTTATTGTAACTTTTGTGAACTTTCTAAGTTTCTTTAGCAAAAATAATTCTAGAATGTTCGCTTTAATCATTTGTTTTATTTTAATACAGGAACTGGTGCATACATTCAACAATAGAACTTCCTTAAATGCGTTCTAGAATGATTTCTTGTAATTTATTTGCAGGACAAAATTCTAGAACGTTCGCTATATTCATATATTTTAATACAGGGGAACTGTATTAAGTTTATTTAGAACTAAACATTCTTAAGCATTCTTTGTCTAGAATGGTCCTTTGCTCTATGTTTAATCTCGATTTGAATGGCGAATAGAAATACGACCGTCTTCGCTTATATGTATTTGATTTCATCACACATCTCTGAAGATGACATAATAAAATCGAAACGCGATCGCTCGACATTCCACGATTGAGACAACTCAATATTTCGCCGTCAATTTTTTATTTTAATTAAATAATTAACCGCCGCTCCTTAGTTTAATTAAAATTAACGATCACGTCGCATTAAGTCGAAGCAAAAAAGAACGCGAACGCCATGTATCTATTAATCAATATTCGCGGCGGAAAAAAAAACCGAACGCGTTTTTCGAAATCCGTTTGGGCGGTTTATTTATTTAAAACATCACGTCCTCTTGTAACAATCAATATTTTAATATATTTTTTTTAAACAATTAATCGAAATATTTACGGCACAACAAATTGGGGTCACAAATCCGGGCGCGATTTATCGCCGGTCGACTGTCACATTCAATTAGAACAGAAAAGGAACAAATTGTGGCTGAATGTGGCGCGCAGCGCGCCACAAAAAAGGACGGAACCATTTTTATGCCGCCGCCATAAATTTCCCGACAAGTAGGCCGTGTGGTGTGGTGTGTTCTTTATTGTCACGTCTTCTTCGGAATTATTATTTACTTGCCCACCTCCCGCTCGCAACGATTCATCTAATTATAAACAACGACGTCTTCGGTTTCATTCCCGACTTGAAAGGGGAGAATTCAACGATGGAGTGGGACGCAAACTTTCGACGTCTCTTTTTTCCCAAAAAAATATTTGGGTGAAGCAAAAATTTTTTGTCGTGTTCGTGACTCTACAAACAGCATCCTCGGTTCGTTAAGTTTACAACGCGAAAGGGAAGAGGGAGAGAGTTCAACGCGAGGCTATTTTTTTTCTGTTTCTAAAAATTATTTGGGTGAAGCAAAAATGCTTAATGTTAAGCCCACTGAGATATTTCTCACGTGGGCGCGAGCGTAATCCCGCCGCTCTGGGAACGATAACAAAAAAAAATTATATTAAAATAAACATTAGCTTGATTGCCTGACAATCGGATGATGAAGAAAAAAAGGATCCATCAAAGATGACTTCGGAGGCCGATTAGGATTAATCTGGCGGATTTTACGCCGCCCAGTCGCGCGCTTAATCGCCGGAATTAATTTTCGTTGAATTGTTGCTTTCATTGACAATTGTTGTGCCCACTTGTTGACATTGTTTTTTAAGTTACGGTTCGGGTTTCAAATGCATCGCGCCCGATAGAATTACAATTAACTGGCGGCATTTGGAGGACTTATTGTTCGTGATTGATTCGTGGGCGCGCGCGAAAAGAAGTTTTATTTTTCTCTGCGTTCCTTCGACTCAAAAAATAAGCCGCAGACGGGATGAAATAGGCGAGCTAGGGACCGTCCTGTTTAGGATTCTTTCCAAAATTGTAAAAATATGAACGATTTATCCTTAAATTTAAATTTCCTTTAACTTAGAAGTCTGGTGATGTTAAAATAGAATCGAAAATGTTCGCACTCAAGGTAACGTGAAAATATCCTATATTCAACATCTTTTTTAAAACTCCTGTAAACTTTTGGAGTTCCTCTAGAAAGTTCTGCCAGAACTTATGTGAAAATTCTATGTGCTCATATTTCGATTCCATTTTGATATCGTCAGACTTTTAAGTACGTCTACAAAGTTCCATTGTCAGATTCTAAGAAATATTTCCTTATTATTTTGGGTGAACCATTATTCAGACAATTGTATATTCTTAAAATCGGTCAAAAAAATTCTAAAAGGTTCAGTATATTTCAATTTTTAGGTCTAGAAGGTTCAGTTGCAGCTAGTGCAATTCTGAAAAATGCTTCGTTGTTATTTTTAGTCATAAATATTATTCTTTAAAAGTCTTACGCATATTGCAGACTAGAAAGTTCTCTTTGTTTTGGATCTATTTCTAGAGAGTTCTAACTTTCCAGCTATTTTATTTATTAAAATAAGAGTTCTTTGAGATATTTGGTTTGCTTCAAAGATCTATTTTCCGTTGCTTCAGCCTTTAATAATTTCTAGAAAGTTCTAGAGTTCTAAGAAGAAAGATTTCTTTATAATTTTTGGGTAAACATAATTCAGACAATTGTATTTATGCCTACTCTTAAGAAAGATCTATTAAAGACCTTGAACAAACTCTAGAAGGTTCAGTCAATTTTAGTTCTTAGTTCTAGAAAGTTCTGTTGTAAAGTTCCACAACTTTTACAAATAATTCCTTACTATTTCTGGTATGAATTTATTCTGACACCCTTAAGAAAGATCGGTTAAGATCTGTTCTTGGATCTAGAAAGTTCTGTTGCAACTAGTGTAATTCTAGACAATTCTCATTGTTATTTCTAGTAATAAATAATATCCGTACAATTACAGACTCTTTAAAATCAACTACTTATATTATAGACTAGAAATAAAATAAAAAAATCTTTGAGATGTTTCGTTTACTCAAAGATTTTTTTTTCTCCGTTTGTTTTGTCGTTTACTATAATCTAGAAGTTGGCAGTTAGAGAAATATTTCCTTATTATTTTTGGATAATTATTATTCAGGCAATTGTGTACTCCTAAGATCGGTTAAAAAATAAAAAAGTTCTAGAAGGTTCGCTCTGTTTCAGTTTTTAGTTCTAGAAAGATCTGTTGTAGCTTGTGTAGTTCTAGAAATTTTTTATTGTTATTTAAATATTATCCGTACATTAATACGATACTATTTAAAAGTCAACTCTTATCTTATAGACTAGAAAGTTCACTGTTTCGAGCCCGTTTCTAGAAAGTCGTAGTTTTCAATTTATTAAAACAAAGAGATCGTTGAGATATTTGGCTTATTTCAAAGATTTTTTTTCTCATATGTTCTGATATGTTATAGATACTAGAAAGTTCCGTTGTAAGTTCCAGAATTCGTTTAATTTAACTTTAAAAGTCAACTACTTATATTCTAGAGTAAGAAAGTTCACTCTGTTTCGGATCAATTTCTAGAGAATTCCATTGTAAGCTACTTTATTTATTAAAACAAGAGATTTTGGAGATATTTGGTTTACTTCAAAGATATCTTTTTCTGTTGTCTTAACTTATAATAATTTCCAGAAAATTCCATTGTAAGTTCTAGAATTCAAAGAAGAAATATTTCCTTGTTATTTTCGAATAAATATAACTCTAGACTCTTTAGAAGTTAATTAATATTGATAATAACATTGAAGACTAGAAAGTTCAGTCTATTGTGGATGTATTTCTAGAAAGTTCCAGAAGCTTGGTTTATTTTAAAGACCTTTTTTCGCTTGTCTCGACCTTTTAACTTTTTCTAGAAAGTTCTACAACTCTAAGAAAATATTTTCTTCTTATTTTGGTAAATAAAAATCAGACAATTTTAATTTTTATAAAAAATCGTTTTAGAAAGTTCCGATTTAACTCGTATAGTTCTAAGAAAACTTTTAATTCGTTTTTGGTAATAAATATTATTCGCACGATTTTATATTCTTTAAAAGTCAACTTTGTATTTACACTCTAGACTAGAAAGTTCTGCCTGCTTGGGATCTGTTTCTAGAAAGTTCCTAAATTTTCTAGCTGATTTATTTATTAAATTATAAAGATCCTTGAGATGTTCGGTTTGTTTTTTCCTCATTTGTTTTATTGTTCAATATCTTCTAGAAAGTTCAGTTGTGAGTTAAGAAATATTTCCGTTATTTATAATTTAAGACAATTGTGTGAGCTCTCGTGAAAGATCGATTAAAGGGCATTAAAAAAGTTCTAGAAGGTTCGGTCTGTTTTAGTTCTTACTTCTATTTTGTGGAGTTTTAGAAAATGTTTCATTGTTATTTTTAGTTGTAAATATTATCCGTACAATTCTAGACCGTTTAAAAGTCAACTACTTACGTTATAGGCTAGAAAGTTCACTCAGTTTCGAGCCTGTTTCTAGAAAGTTGGAACTTTTTAATTACTTCATTTATTGAAATAAAAAAGATTTCTGAGAAGTTTGGTTTATTTCAAAGATCCTGCTTTTTTTCAGCTGTTTTGACCTTTTATACATTCTAGAAGGTTCCGTTGGAAGTTCCAGAATTTTAAGAATTTTTTTGGGTAAATATTATGCGGACAATTGTATACTCTTAAAAAAAAGATCGGTTAAAAAACTTTAAGAAGTTCTAGATGTTTTGTTCTTTAATATTCTAGAAAGTTCCATTGTAAGATCCAGAATTCTTAGAGAAATTTTTAGGTAAATTTATTCCGACGATAAGTGCAAGGAAATTTTTCTAAGAATTTTGGAACTCACAACGGAACTTTCTAGAATATATAAAACAACAAAGCAACTAGAAAGTCTTTTTTTATGTGTATGAAATTGTCTGAATAAATTCACCCGAAAATTACAAGGAAATTTTTCTATGAATTCTGGAACTCAGAAAGGAACTTTCTAGAATATTTAAATAGAAAAACAATTAGAACTTTAAAAAATTCTTTTAACAGATTTTTTAAGCGTATGCGATTGTCTGAATAAATTTACCCAAAATTCAAGGAAATTTTGTTAAGAATTGTCGAACTTACAACGGAACTTTCTAGAATATATTGAACATCAAAACGTCTAGAACTTTTTAAAAGTGTTTTTAACCGATCTTTCCAACCGTATGTAATAATTATTATTATTTTAAAAAAATCCGTTCAAAGCACTTTTAAAAAGTTCTAGTGCTTTGAAGTTCAATATATTCTAGAAAGTTCCGCTGAAAGTTCCACAATTCTTAAAGAATTTTTTTTGTAATTTTTGGGTAAATTTATTCACACAATTGCATGCGCTTAAGAAAGATTTAAGCTTTAAGAAAGTTCTAGAAGGTTCAGGTTTTTAATTCTTTAGTTCCGTGCAACTTATGCAATTCTAAAAAAATCTTATCGTTATTTTTAGTAATAAATATTATTCTAGACTCATTAAACGATAACTACTTAAATTGTGGACTAGAAAGTTCAGTCTGTTTCGGGTGGTTTCATTAAACGATAACTACTTAAATTGTGGACTAGAAAGTTCAGTCTGTTTCGGGTGTTTCTAGAAAGTTCGGTCTATTCCGGGTTTGTTTGTAGAAAGTTCTAATTTTCTAGTTACTTTAAAATAAAAAAAAATCTTTAGAGATGTTTGATATACTAATTTTTTCACAGTTGTTAATTTTAGTAATAAATATTAATCTAGACTCATTAAACGACAACTACTTAAATTGTGAACTAGAAAGTTCAGTCTGTTCCGGGTCTGTTTCTAGAAAGTTCTAGTTTTATAGTTATTTTAAAATTAAAAAAAAATCTTTAGAGATGTTTGATGTACTAATTTTTTCACAGTTTTTAACCTTAAATATATACTAGAGAGTTCCGTTGTTATTTTTGCGTTAAGTGTTATTCAGACTCGTCAGAAATATTACCCAAAGAAAAAAATATAAAACATTGACATTAGTATTTGTTATTGGAATGACATTAGCGCAAGCGAATTATGTCGAAAGCTTTTTGAAGAGTAATGTGAAACGAGGTCTTTTCATCGCTTAAGCCCCTGTCCAAACAAGCGACGCCGTAGTCGTATCATAAAACCCTAAAACAATAATGCGTGTTTGCTCAGTTCGTTTCCGAGATTTTCTCACCGTCGTGACAAATTTGGCATCTTTTTGAATCTGTTTACCTGCGCTATTGACTCTGAATTATTACATGTAATAATCAGTTCCCAAATATTTGCTCAGTTGTCAGACGTTCGGATGACTTAACCGGGCGTTCCTCCACCTCTTCCTCCACCTTCTCCTTCACCTCATCATCAACCTCAACCTTGCAGCGCCTCCTTTTTTATTCGGGCCTATTCATTAGTTTAAAGACGCCTCGTAAATCACGCTCGCCGTCGAAACAATGAGCCACTTCCGAGGACGGCGTGTAAGCAATACTTTACCGCGTTAATAATGGCCGACGCTTAAGTTTTTGAGCCGGGAATTAATTATGGGCTCTATTACGATTCACGAATATTGTCTTACACGAATGTTATTACACAAGCGCGCGCGTAAATAATAATTTCGTCCCGGAGATGGGTTATTTATTCTCGTGTACGACTTCCTACGTTTACAAATAAATTTCGAAATTAACAAAGACGCCGGAAAGGTCAGAGGTTCGTGCTCTGACCGACGTTGAGATCTCTCAAATAAAATTAAATCCAAAAAGAAAGTTCCATAATATTAATTTGTTGGTTAATTACTTTTTGCACACACCCCGTATGTTGGTATAGACATCGTGGGTTGGAAACCAAAAACGATATTTCTTTTCTTTTTTTTTTCGTGGTTGACGTATGGGAGGATGGACAAACGTATGTATCGCAGGCGGCGTAGCCCGGTGATGTATGTCGCGGATGTTTGTCGGCGTCGAGCGAACATGACAGGTGATCCGGGGCCTAATGGGAGCGTGTAACACTCGTCGTACCTTGTTCCTGTCGTAGCGATGCTCTCGCCTCGATGCCCGAACGGACAGAGTTAAAAAACTCTAGAAAAACTCGCCCCGTTTGTTGGCTCATTACCGGCCTTAAAGCGACATTATTCGTCTTATTAATGGGCGGGTCTTCGCTCGGTTTCGTCGTTTCGTCCCGACCTGCCCTTTTCTTACGTCTGTGGGAGAAGACATCTGCCGGATTAGGTTTTCGGTTTTATAGTCGTTAATTTACACGAGTTTCGTTTACTCCTAACAACTACCTCACAATTCGTAATAAAAACAACACGAAACCCAAAAATACCCTAATTTCAGAAACTAAATTAAAAAAAAGTACAAACTTGGAATCCACTTAACATATCAAACATATCAAAGAAAAAATCCGTAAAATTACAATGACTTGTCTTGATCTAGCATCGAAGTCTCCACGTGAAGAACGCAATTAACTCACAAAGCGACCTACTAGACTAAATGTTTGGCCCAATAGCTTCGAATTCATCATTTTCAGTTGAGGTTCAATGAAATTAAAAAAAGAATTCGAAGAGTTTAAAAAAAATATCATCTTCATCGAATGGATCGTCTAACTTATAATAGTCGAATTCTATTCGATGTTATCAACTCACACAAAAGCAAGTCGAATTCTATTCGATGTTATCAACTCACACAAAAGCAAGTCGAATTCTATACGATGCTAAACAGATTTTTAACACACAAGAAAAGTCCTCCTTCTAGTAGAATTGAGGCCATTGCCTGTGAAACGACTAGCAACTAGCAACCCATAATTACAATAAAACCTAACGCGTTCAGTAGTACTTCCGTAACCTCAGGTAGTATCTTGATCACATGGTCCTATGTTTTGAGGCAATAATACTGAGATTCTGAGTTTCAATGGATAGACAAGAAGAAAAGGACAAAGCAACGAATAGAATTGAGACTACGAAATCCCTCTACAGTTTCAATCCTGAGTTACATTTAAATTAAGTGCTAACCCAAATCTGCCCGATTAAATTTACGCTAAGGTTTCAACGAATAGACAAGAACAAAAGCACAAACCATCGAGTAGAAATAAGGCTACGAAACCTACTTGTAGTTTCGAACAATAATTTAATAATTTAATGCTAATTTACGCTAACGTTTTAACGATTAGAACAAGAGGACAACTCACTGAGTAGAATTGAGGCTACGAAATCTATCTGTGGCTTCAATCGTGATTGACATTTAATTTAACTATTGCAAGCTAACTCAAATTTGCACGGTTAAATTTATCTTAAAGTTTAAACGAACAGACAAATAGAAAGGACAACTCATCGAGTAGAAACCCGCTTGTAGCTTCAATCTAGAGTCAAATTTAATTTAATAGTCGAAGGCTGGCCCAAATCTATTCGATTAAATTTACGCTAAAGTTTCAACAAATCGACAAAAATAAAAGGACAAGTCACTGAGTAGAACTGAGGCCACCAAACTTGTGCAGCTACAATCTTGATTCACATTTAATTTAATGGTTTAATGCCAACCAAAATCTACTTGTTTACGTTAAAGTTTTAAAGAAAAAACAAAAACAAGTGACAACACATCGAGTAGAATTGAGGCTACGAAACCCAATTGTAGCTTCAATCCCGAGTCATATTTAATTCAATAGTTTAATGCTAGCCCAAATCTATTCGATTAAATTTACGCTAAAGTTTCAACAAATAGACAAGAATAAAAGGATAATCCGCTGAGTAGAATTGAGGCCATGAAACAGTTTGTAGCTTTAACTTTGATTCACGTTTAATTTAATAGTTTAATGTCAACCAAAATCTACTTGTTTAAATTTACACTAAAGTTTTAACGAATAGACAAAAATGAAGGACAACTCATAGAGTAGAATCATTTTTTAATTTAAATCCTGAGTTAAATTTAATTTCATTATTTAATGCTAACCCAAATTTACTCGATTAAATTTATGCTGAAGTTTCAACGAATAGGCAAGAACAAAAGGACTACTCTTTGAGTAGAAATGAGGCTAGGAATCCAATATGACTACTAGGACAGCTCATCGAATAGAAATGAGATTAAGGAACCCGCTTGTACCTTCAATCCTGAGTCGTTAATTAATTTAATTGTTTGTGTTAGCCAAAATCTATTCGTTTAAATTTACGCTAAAGTTTCAACAAGTAGACAAGGTAAAAAGGGCAAGTCATCGAATAGAATTGAGGCCACAAAACCCGTTTGCAGCTTCAATCCTGATTCAAAAATTTACCATGTTTAAATTTACGCTAAAGTTTTAACGAATAGACCAAAACAAAGGACAACTCATTGAGTAGAATTGGGGCTACGAAATGCATTTCTGGCTTCTATCATGAGTCACATTTAATTTAATTATTGACTGCTATCCCAAATCTATTCGATTAAATTTAAACTGAAGTTTCAAGTAACAGACAAATTGAAAGGACAATTCATCGAGTAGAAATGAGGTTACGCAACCCGCTTGTAGCTCCAGTCCTGAGTCTCCTTTAAATTAACACATCTGACAGTGTTTCGGCGGCCCCAGGCCATATTTTGCTTGCTTATAGAGGAAAGTAAAGTCATTTCTGCTCTGAGGCAGTAATTTTGAGAATTGGGGCCAGTAATGTCAAGAATGAAAGATTCCTATAGAAGAGTTGTGTCTAACTGTTAGGAATGAACTTAGTTGAGGTGACTCTGAGTGCCACTAAGCTTCAAAGAATAGACAAGTAGATGCGCATAATTCTTCGATTAGAACTGAGGCGATGGTATTTCAGTGGCCCCAGAGAATATTGTCTTTGGATATTGAGGAAGGGTATAATCTAACTAATTTTATGATTTGGGGCCACTTTTAAGTAAAAATTTCTTCAATCTGTATTTAATCTGATCAAACCTGCGAGAACAGGCGCTCAGAGGCTTACTGAGTAAGGAAACTTATCTAAATCTACTCTGAGGCAACTTGGGATTTTAATTTAAAATTACTAAAATTAAAAAACAACAGTTCGTCGTCAAATAAATTCAATGATTTGAGTGTAATGCATTCAAATTGTATCAAATTTAATTAAAGATGCCATAACGAAAGCAAATTTGTCTACTACTGTTCTGAGGGTACTATACTGAGCCTTCTGATACGGGACGACAGAAACCATGGCAATGGTATTCTCGCGCTTTAATATAAAACAGTAATTTGAGCTTATGGCCCCAAAATTGATTGGAATTTCATGAAATGGGTGACGGCTACTTCGACTTCTGCTCTGAGGTTATTTTATTAAGTTCTTGGGCCATCTGAGCTTTAATATAAAATAGCAATAGGAGTGCAAAGTCCTTCATATAAATCGAGTTTCATTAAACGTGCGATATCAAGAGGAAACTTGTCTGCTTCTGCCCTGAGGCTACTCTGCTGAGTTCCTAGGCCGTATTTTAAAGCAGAAATCACGACAATGAACTCCTTGAGCTCTAATACAAAATAGCAATCTAATGTCCTTAACTTGAATTAAATTTAAGTAAGAGAAAATTCGTCTATTTCAATTTTGAGGCCAAGTTACCGAGTTCTCGAGTCATTTTTATTTTATCAGAGGCCACAACGACGATTTTCATTTTGACTTGAAACTGCTATTTGAATATAGTGGCCTCAATCCGGATCGAATTTAATCAAATATGTAACAGCAAACTCAAACTTGCCTACTTCTGCTCTGGGGCCACTAATAAGTTCTTGGGCCATATGTTGTAAAAACGGAAAGCACGGCAACAATCTTCTTCTAATAGCAATTTGAGTTCAAGGTCCTTAATATGAAACGAATTTAATTAAATACGTAACGACAGCAAGAGAAAATTGGCCTATTCTTACTCTGAGGCTACTCTGCTCAGTTTTTACAACGGAAACCACAGCGGCGATATTCTTGAGCGCTAATATCAAATAGCAATTCGAACGTAATTTCCTTAACTGAATCGATTTTAACTAAAAGTTTGACTGCAACATATAATTTGTTTGCTACTGCTCTGAGGCCAGTTTACTGAGTTTTGCCCTATTTTCTGACAGAAACCATAGTACAGGGATCCTTGAGCTCTAACACCAAAAAGCATTGGAGTATTATGGCCCTGAACCTAACTGAATCGAATTTAATTAATTTAATCTACTTTGAGGCCACATTACTGAGTTCTCGAGCGATTTTTTACAATAGAACCCCACGGCGATGTTATCCTTGAGTTTTAACGTAAGAAGCAATTAGAGTGGCCTCAAATCTGGATCAATTGTAGCCTAAGCGAGCTATCTACTTCTGATATGAGGCTATTTTTACTGAGTTCATCATAGAAGCAACGGCAACGATTTGCTTGAGTTCCAAAATAGCGCAGGCTGATTACAATGTTCCCTCGGTTAAATTCATTCTTAATTTTAGAGTTAACTAACAATAAGAGTGCCTCATTGGCCCCAGAGCAATCCCTTTCTTGCTTTTTCAAGGAGAAGCAAGTGACTAATTCTGTTGTAGAGCAGTTTTAGAAAACAAAAGTCAGAGTTTGCAAGACATTGAGTCTCCAGAAGGAGGGAAACAGTTTTGAAGGGTCACGAGGGGCTTTTTAGGGTTTCGACCCCAGAATAAAAATATGCACTATGGCGACAAGGAGGTGACGTATGCAGACAACTAAAAATAGAGAAAAATGAATTAAAAGAAAGAGAAACATTTGTTGCAAACTAGAAGCTTTTAGGGATTAGATTTGGATTTAACTGAGACGAAATTGTCATAGATGGCGCTGTTGCGCGATGATTATTTTTCAAGGGAGATACTCAAGAGGAAAATTTTGTTTCTTTTATCGGTTGCTGAAACGCAAACAAAGTGACAGTTTATCGTCGTCGAGCAATGCAAAGAATTCCCAAAAACGAACGGAAGGACGTCGGAAGTGCAATAAAAGCAGAAAACGGTAACCTTCCAATAAAATCAAGGGCGGCTTGTTAGTGAGCGAGATTGTCTTGTCCGATCGGGCAGGCAAGAGAATGCCGGGCCAGGTACACGGTTTAGCGGTGGTCCCGATTGCATTCCTGACATAGCCTGCTACGACCAGCTCCCACAGCTATTGTACCCTGTCGCGATTGTCTATTGTTAGCGGTTTCCTGTCCGTCGGAATCTACCATCCTTGTCGCTGGTTGTCCTCGTAAGTCATCGTCGGCCGTACAAATCCAAATCCAGGAATGTTGGCTGCATCGACGACCTAACAACAACAACAACAACAATCCAGAAGAGACTTCACTAAATCTAAGCAGGCGTGTAGATCTACGTAGATAACGACTGCGCTTAATTAGAAGTATGAATAGGATGATGGCCGAATATTAATTTATTGGCGGGCAGGGCGCATAAGTCAGCGGCGACATCTGGACACGACGCGCGTTAAAATTCCGGCGACGTCCGAATTTACCATCAGATTAATTAAATTTCGGTGATTTTAGAAATTTATCGCGCGCCGGGAGTCGTAAAAAAACGGCCGCTCTTTTCGTTCGGGGCCCATGTCGTAAAATATGTAACGTCGGGGCCGAACGAGCGGACAAGTTTTTTTTTTCGTTTTCGATAATATTAATAATAATAATAATTAATTTCGTCGACGTCGGGAGAATGATATTCCGGTTCAAGTCATCTTCGGTGATGGCTTCTATGTATATGTAGACATGTTCGAAACGAGATTGTACGATGGAAAGGTTTCAACAAAAAAAAAATGATGCTAATTAAATCAAAACCATACGTAAACTTCATTTATTAAAAAGTGCACAGAGAAGTACTGAGGAACTTAACAATGAGAACAAGAAAGGAAAAACACAAGAAAACGAAAGAAAATAAAACTGACAAGGAATTGAAGGCGAAATTTCCTAAATTATGACGTCTTAACTTGTAGTAGTGATGTTTATTTGTTTTCGTTTATTAATTAATTTGCTAACAAACCACCAGAGAGACACCATCAGGACAAAAGAGAGATACATCACCAGTACAAAAGAAATAACAGATAAACTAAAAACATATATAGTAGTATGGACCAAATGGATTTGAAAAGAGTAGCAAAGGGAGTAAAGAAAGCATGGAAAAGAAGGGGAAAATGCAGAAAGGGATTAGCAACATTGACGGTAAACAGGAACAAATTGAAAATATGGTCAAGAGTGAGGAAATGACCAGCGAACCCAAAAATCGGATTCATAAATGGTATAAAGATCAAGGAAGAAGGTGAAAAAGAATTTGAAGAGATAACCAAAGAATCGTTAAAACCGAATATTTTAAAGCCCAATTTTTTGACTGTTTTATTTTGTTGCCCAAAAAGTCAACAGTTTTCTTCTTTGTTTTCAAACCCAAGCGAACAATTTCGCTTAAACCTGTTTTTTTTTATTTATTATCTGACGTTTCTTCAATTTGTAGGCTTAGTTCTTAGGCTATATCTCCAGAAATAAGCCGTTTCTCCACTTTGCAGTTTTGTAATATTCTATGAAGTCTGTTTAGTTACACCTTGAGGCTGAATTCCTCTAATATCTTCAATTTGTAGAGCTTTGACACTTTCTTGTCAGTATCTCCTGATCTAAGCCGAGTTTCTTCAATTCAAAACTTTGTAACATTCAATGGGGTCTCTTTAGTTAGGGCTTGATGCTATGTTCCTCCGCTTTCTTTAACATCTTACGTTTCTTCAATTCGTAGCTTTCTGAAACTTTCATTGGTTGCTTTCTTGTTAGTGTCTTCTGATTTGTTTAACTTGCAGCTTTGTAACATTAAATGGAATTTGTCCTTGAGGCTGTGTTCCTTCCTTCATTTCGTAGTATTGTGTCACTCTCTTTAGTTACTTTCTTGTCAGTGTCTTCCGATATACGCCGAGTTTCTTTAATTCGCAACCTTGTAACATTCAATTGAGTCTCTTTAGATAGACCTTGAGGCTAAGTTTCTCCAATATCTTCAAATGTCTTATGCATCTTCAACGTTTTGACACTTTCTTTCTTCGATATCTTCAGTGACTTATATATTTTCAATTCAATTTGACATGTCTAGGTATTTTCTTGTCAGTGTTTTCTGTTACAAACCGAGTTTCTTCAATTCGCAGTTTTGTAACACTCAATGGAGCGTCTTCAGTTGCACCTTGAGGGTGTGGTCCATCAATGTCTTATGTATCTTCAATTAGTAGTCTTTTAACACTTATCTTCAGTTACTTTCTTGTCAGTATCTTCTATTATAAGTCAAGTTTGTTCATTTTGCAATCAATGGAGTCTCTTTAATTAAACCTTGAGGCTATGTTCCTTCGATACCTTCAATGTCTTATGTAGCCTTTTGATACTTTCTTGTCAATTGCACCTTGAAGGTGTGTTCCTTCTACATCTTCATATAACATAAGATACTGACAAGAAAGTAAGCGAAGAAAGTTTTTAAAAGGTTACTAGAAATTGAAGACACATTTGAAGATATTGGAGGAACTTAGCTTCAAAGTCTAACCAAAGAGACTCGATTGAACGCTACAAGATTGTGTATTGAAGAAACTCGGATTATATTAGAAGATACTGATAAGAAAGTATTTAAAGAAAGTGTCAGAAGGCTGCGAATTGAAAATATATAAAACATTGAAGATATCAGAGAAATGCAGCCTCAAGGTGTAACTAAAGAGACTACATTTGTTCTTACTAAGCTGCGAAATGAAGAAACTAGACTTATAACTTATAAGCCGAGTTTGTTTAATTCACAACTCTGTGACAATATTTTTAGTCCCCCCTTGAGGTTGTGTTCCTCCAATATCTTCAATTTCCTCAATTTTTTACCTTCGTGATGCTTTCTTTAGTGACTTTCTTGCCCCTATCTTCTAATATAAGCTTAGTTTCTTCAATTCGCAGCTTTGTAACAATCAATGGAGTTCTCTCGACGCTTCTTCTTCTTCCTAGTTTTTATTTAATGAAGTGCATAATAATTGTTACAATCTTTCTAGAGCCAGTTTGTTAATTTGTTTTCGTTTTAATTTTCTGTATTCTGTATTTTTTGCTCGTTGACTCTAAAAGGCAGCCATTTTCATTCCAACTTGCCATTTAATCGCAGGCAATTGTTTTCTCAATCTTTTGTTTCATAGGCAGACGATTTATGACATTATTTCTATGTTTTCATTTCCATATTGACTTTTCTAAATTAATTTCAAACTTTAAATTCTTTTAGCTTATTGTGACTTTCTCATTTACTTTTTGACTTCAAAGAGTCAAACGAGTTTTCTGTTAATGGCACCTTTAATTAGTTTCATTTTTTAATCCTTTTAATTTATTTAATTTTTTCGTGTTTATTTATTTTTTTGGTATTATTTTCTTTTGTTATTCATTTCGTTACCTATTGTTGTTTCAAATGTCAGGCAAGCATTTGTTTATTTATTTTCGATCCAAAGTCTTAACATTCATATTTTAGAATAAATTGTTCTTGTTAAGCAACCAATAAAATTATCTGTTAATGATAACAGCGTGAAGGAAATCATTTTTTTTTGTGAAATTTTCTTTTTGATTTCAAGGCAGCCCTTTTATCTCCAAGTTATCAAACGTTATTAATTTAATTTTTACCATAAATTGAAATAGATTTTCTTTTCATTTCTAGGATGGACAGGAAGTACCAATCATTTGATGATGCCAACTGAAGCGTTTATGTATGAAGTTGGGCATTTTTGGAGGAATTTTTGTTGTTGATTTCAAAAGGCAGCCATTTTTTCTTCGTGATATCAAACACCGCGAGGCTGAATTTCTAAGCTTGTAATTGTCATTTAGAACTTATTATAATAAAAATAGAATTTCTTATTTTTATTAGATTAGTTACTGTTATTGCCAACTGTATACAAAATCGGATAATCTTTGAAGAAATTTTGTTGTTATTTCCATTTTCTTTTTCTTCAAGTCATCACAGAGTATGACGCCATTTAAACCTATACTAGTTGTAATAGAAATAGAATTTCTTATTCTTACTAGCACAGATATGTAAGTGGTACCAATCGCCTGTTGTTGCCAACTGAAGATTGGTGTACGAAGTCAAATTTTTGTTGATTTCAAAAGTCAGCCATTTTCCCCTCCAAATTACTAGGCAATACGGTAGGATTTTTTAATTAAACCTTTAATGTTTATTTTATTTAGGAAAAGAAGTAGAATAGATAAGTATTAATCGTTGACAATTGAATCTTTTTTTGTGAAATTTTGGTTTTCACTGCTAAAGGCAGCCATTTTTTCTCCAAGTTATCAGAGACTCTAATGCGACCTTTTCAAAACTTATAACTAACATTTTAGAACTTATTATAATAAAAATGGAATATTTTTTGTTATTAGAATTGAGAAATACCTATCCTCATGTATACGAGTATGAAGTTGGATACTTTCTAATGCAATTGGATTCAAAAGGCAGCCATTTTCTATCAAAGTTATTAGACAGTATGGGACGACTTTTGTCGTTGTTGCCAACTGAAGCTTGGCATAGATAAGTATTACCAATTGTCTGATGTTTCCAGTTGAAGTATTGGTGTACGAAGTCAGATTTTGTTGACTTCATAAGTCAGCCATTTTCTTCCAAATTTTAGACAATGTAGTACGATTTTTTTCTTAAACTTTTATTTTTATTTTATTTGGGAAAAGAAATATGATTTCTCGTTTTCATTAGGACAGAAGTTATCAATCATCAATGTTGCCAACTGAATTTTTTGTGAAATTTGGTTTTCATTGCAAAAGGCAGCCATTTTCCCTCCAAGTTATTAGAGAGCATGAGGTGAGGTTTTCAAAACTTATAATTTATTTACGTTTTATAACTTCTTGGAATAAAAATGTAATTTGTTTTTCTTATTAGGATTGACGAGTACGAATCATCCGTTGTTGCCAACTGAAGTATACGTCTGTGAGTCGGACTCATTAGTAACGAAATTAGGTTCAAAGGGCATCCATTTTTTATCCAAGTTATTAGACAGTATGGGACGACTTTTTAGGAAACGAAATAGAATTTCTTGTTTCGTTTGGGCAGACAGGTATCAACCGACATTGTTGTTACCAACTGAAGTATTTTTTAAGTGAATTTTGTTTTCCATAAAAGGCAGCCATTTTTTCTCCAAGTTATTCGATAGTACGAGGAGACTCCTTTTTAATTAAAAAAAAAATTAGTACTTATTGGAATAAAAATAGAATCTCTTATTCTTATTAGGATCGACGGATATCAATCGTCGGTTGTTGCCAACTGAAGTATGCGTGTTAGAATAAATTGTTAGGCAAGTACCGATTGTCTGTTGTTGCGAAGTGAAGAATGCGTGTACGAAGTGGGATATTTTTTGATGAAATTTCGTCGTCGTCGGATGGAACGCGCAGCCTCGCAAAGTTTCGCGATAAATCCCGTCCTGTTTTCTTAAGGCCGAGATAATTACCGGTTCGGGGCAGTGCATTAATGCCGGGGCCTTATCTCTGAAATGCGCGCCGCGTTCGCTCAGCGGCCGTCGATGACGATAACGACATCGCGAGGCATTACCGCGAGCCCTATTTATAATATTAAACAAACACGGACCCGGTGAGAAAAAGCGGCGATCGAGACAAGTTCCAGGTAGTCATTAATAACGACAATGCTCAGCGGGACGCGCGCGTCCCACCGAGTCACCCCTTCACTCATTTTATTAACTACCCAAACAATATAGTTACGTCCGCAGCGACAACACACTCGAATATATCAATAGAGAATAAAAGTCGCCGAGGAAAAAATATAAATCTCGCCGTACGAGGAGGAGGCCCTCAGCCGACGTGCGGAGGACCAAAAACGCGCCAGATATATCAAGTTTGTCATATCGGTTATCTGCTGACCCATCTTTCTTACATGAACTTTATCTGTACGGTAGATTAACAGAATTTAAAAATGCGCCTTGTAAAAAATAACGTCCCCTTTTTTTTTACAGCTCGGAATTCTTTTTCCTCGATTTTCTACGGTAGTCGCCGCATCCTCCTCGTCCGACGATTTTCTTTGTTTTCTGCGCCGCTTTTATTTGCCCGCATTTCGCGCGCGATACCTGCGGGGGTTACCGTGGCGCTCTTAAAATATCGCAACGTCTCGCCTGCATTTACGGTCGTGCTTAACGCATAACCATTTTAATATTGTTCGCATAGTTACGACTTTACGGCATTTACCTACGAATACCGCTTGCGTTACGTCATAGCAACAAACACGAAAAAAATCGTAGATTTCTTCCTCTTAGATCCCCGAAAGGAAAGACGATCATTTGTATGAAGACGACTCCATTTTTGGACAAAACAAAAGTTATTTAAAACCAAGACTTTTTCGATTGGAAGAAGAAAAGTGGTTGCAATTTCTTGGATAAAGCAAAAGCTAAAGCGATAACCACCGGTTAGACATTAAAGAACCGCTTTACTTCAAAAAAGAAAAGAATTTGGATAAAATTGGCTGCGATTTCTTGAATACTACAAATGCTGGAGTCATCACCAGTCACTATTTAAAACAGCTTTATTTGAAAAAAGAAAAATATTCGGGAGAAATTGGCTGCCACCCCTTGGAAAAACAAAAGCTTCAGCGAGAACCACCAGTCACCATTTAAAACAGCTGTACTTGAGAAAAGAAAAATGGATAAAATTGGCTGCGATTTCTTGGATAGTACTTTGACCATCGCTCAGTATCTATAAACAGATACACACATTGGACATAAAATGGCTGCTTCCGTGAAGAGATTCAATTTCTTGGACAAAACAAGAGCAAGAGCGGCAACAATCGGTCAATATTTAAAGTCAAAAACTTTTTAATTAACAAGAAATTTTGACAAAATCTAGACAAAAAATGGAACAGACGTAATTTCTTTAAGAAAACAAAAACTAGCGCGGCAACCATTGGAGACAGTTAAATATCAAAGTTTGTGTTTTTGATTGAAAGAAGAAGAAAAATTACTACGATTTCTTGGACGAAACAAAAGCTAGAACGGCGGTCACTCTTTAAAATTTGAAATACTTTTTTTATTGGAAGAAAAAAAAATTATACAAAAGTCTGGATCAAAAATATCTGCGTGTATAAACACACTTAATTTATTGGATAAAACAAAAGCTAGAACGTCGCGGCAACCATCAATTGCTATTTGGAACTAAGTCCTTATTTAAAAGAAAAATTTAAAAAAAAGTGGCTGCTTCTACAAGTAGACTAAATTTCTTAAATAAAACAAAAGCTAGAGCATCGTGGCAATCATAGGTTATTAATTGTAACTGTGGTCTTTACTTGAAAGAATAAATTAGAATAGAAGTTTGGCTACTTCTTTGAACAGATTCAATTCCTCTGGCTCTAGCTTTTGTTTTGTTCAAGACAAAAGCTAGAGTGTCGCGGTCACTGTTTGAAACGAAAGCCTAGAAAAAATAAAACAAAAATCCAGACAAAAAATGGCCGCTTGTGGGAGCGACCTCCATTTCTTAAGACAAAACAAAAACCGAAAAACAAAGGAATGACGACAAAAACAATTTAAGAGAATTTCGATGGTTTTAAAGACTTGAAAAAATAAATCAAATTTCTCAAACAAAAGAAATGTAAAATAAAAAACAAAAGAAGTAAACAGCAAACAAATTACTATTTGCAACTAGTCTTTACTTCAAAGAAGAAATTCTGAACCAAAAATGGCTGCTTCGTTTTCTTGCTTGAAACAAAAGTTAGAGCGTCATGGTAACTACCGGTTACAATTTGAAACTAAAGACTACATTTGAAGAAGACATAAAAACAAAAGCTTGGACTGAACATGGCTGATTGTTGGAGCAACCTCCATTTTTCAGACAAAAGGATAATACCGAAAACCAAAGAAATGACGTCAGGGAAAAATTTAAGAGAATTTAAGTTTAAAAACGCTTGAAAGAATAAATTTCTTTAAATAAAAGAAAATTACAGTGAAAAACAAAAGAAATAAAGCAAAAACAAAGTTACCTTTCGCGATCCAAAACAAAACAACCTCTGCTTGAAAGAAACAAATGCGGCTGAAAAGTGCCAATTTTCCAAATCAAATTTAACACAAGAATATTTACAGTGAAAAACAAGTGAATACCGTCACCACCATTTACAAGTGAACAAAGTAAACAAAACGCGATTGCAGAAGAAACAAACAGCAAGCTTGATTTTTTTAATAAAATGAAATTTAAGTAAAAACAAAAGAGCAACGCGAAAGCTTGTTGCCATTTACGATTCAAAACAAAAGTTCACCGTGCGATTTTTAGATCTAGAGTCGCCATTTTGAAGGAAAAGTCAATTTTTTTAAACAAAAACAAAAGAAACTTAGCAAAAACCAATTACCTATCTCGATTCAATTCAACAATCCCTGCTTGAAACAATAATTAACAAAGGAATACCTACAACGGGAAACAAGTGAATAACATCACTACCATTTACTATTGAATAAAGAAATCACAACGAAATTCCACGGAAACTAAAAATTATCGCAAAAACAAAAGAGCAACGCGAGAACTTATCGCCGATTGCGATTCAAAACAAAAGTTCACTGTTTGACTTTCAAACTCAGATAATGAAAGTTATGGCAAAAACAAAAGAGCAACTTGAAAACTTGTTAGCATTTACGATTCTAAACAAAAATTCACCGTTCGATCTTTAAGTCTAGGGTCGTCATTTTGAAGGAAAAGTCAAATGTTTTAAACAAAAACAAAAGAAACACAGCAACAACGAATTACCTGTCGCGATTCAAATCAACAATCTCTGCTTGAAACAAACAAATCCCGCAGAAATGTGCCAACATTTCAAATCATATTTAACAAAAGAATATCTACAAGGAGAAACAAGTGAATAACGTCACTACCATTTACGAGTGAACAAAGAAATCACAACGAAATTCCACGGAAACAAAAGACGACTGCTCGCGAGGGCACATTTAATTACTTTAAACAAAATGAAAGTTGTGGCGAAAACAAAAGAGCAACGCGAAAACTTGTCACCAATTCCGAATCAAAACAGAAAGTTCATTGCTGGACATTTTAAAGAAGTATAATTTTTTATGTAGAAAAAAAAAACGTTTCAATCCAAAAACAAAAGACCAAAAAGCAAATTACGATTCGCAGCTCAAATCAAAAGTCTACGGTTAAGAAATCAGAATCGAAATTGTGAAAAAAATACATTTAACAAAAGAAATCTGAAATCTGCAGCGAAAAACAAAAGAATGACGTCTCATTCGCGATTGAATATAAAAAATGGTAACTGCTTTCAAAAGTTAAGCAAGAACAACGGAAGAAAGTTAAAGTTAGAGCGAGAAAACAAAAGAACAAATTCCTACTTACGAATCCTCAAAAAGACTTTGCTTAAAAAAAGGGGAATCAAAATAAAAATTTGGAAAAAGTGTCTGTTTCAAATCAAATCTATGACGAAAAACAAACGAATTATGCCACCATTCACGAGCGAATAAAGAAATCAAAGCAGAAACTCAATTAAAAAAAAAAACAACTGCTTTCAAGAACATTTGGTTAAGCTTAAGGTTTTGCTTAAACAAAAAGCAAATTAGAGCAAAAACAAAAGAGCAACGCGAAAAGCAAGTTAACATTCGCGATTTACTTTTGTTTTTTGAAAATTTGTTGTCTCTCCGAGTGACGCTTGATATTTTAAACAAAAGAAAAACTAATATGTGAAACAAAAGAACACAAATCCAAAACTATTCAAAAGAAAGAATCGAATTTCCTTTAGAGAGAAGAGGAATTCAGGAAAAAAAATTGACATTTTCTCAAAGCACTTTGACTTTTTCAACAAATGAAAAGCTAGAATGGAAAACAAGTGAATAAAAGTAAGAAATAAGGAAGTAAAGTCTCGATCTTAATTCAAAAGAAAGTTGTTGCTAAGCAGTGTTGCCAGACATGCGAGAATTTCCCGTTTTATTGGGAAATCTCGAATCATATAAAACATTTTTTTCTCTTAAGAGTGTCCTAAGCGATGTTGTCAGACATGAGGGAAATTCCCATTTTAGAGGGAAACTTATAGACGTGTGGAAAATTATTTTCTTTTAGTTTTAAGAACATGGAAAGTAGCTCCTAAGCAGTGTTGACAGATACGAGAGAAATTCCCGCTTTAATGAGAAATCTCAAGCCGTGAGAAATAAATTTCTCTTAGTTAGAAAGTAGTTTCTAGGCAGTGTTGCCTGATATGCCTGATATTCTCGTTTTAGCGAAAAATCTCAAGCTGTATGGGAAATTATTTTCTTCTAGTTTTAAGAACCTTCTCCTAAGTAGTGTTGTCAGACATGCGGGAAATTCCCGTTTTAGCGAGAAATCTCAAGTAATTTTAGTTTACAGTAGTTTCTAGGAAGTGTTGCCAGACATACCAAAAGTTCTCGGTTTAACGGGAAATCTCAAAGCGCGAGGGAAATTTAGTTCTTAGTATAGTTGCCAGTGATGCGAGAAATTTCCGTTTCAGCGGGAAACTATTTTTTTGTCCATTTAAGAACCTCTTAAGCAGTCAGATATGCATAACATTCCCGTTTCGCTAGAAATTCTAAGGTGTCGGAAAAATTGTTTCTATGTAAATTGGAGGGAACGCAGCAGTGTGGGAAATTGTGCGTGAAATTCATAGAGTTTCTATGTGAATCAGAAGTGGGATAAAATAGAAGCTTGGCCTCAGATCTTTAGAATCTTCGAACATTTTATGAAGGAAAAAACTCTGAGTGGTTGCTTCGCTTATTTGGCATTGAAATCTCCGCGCATAAACTCGAATAAGTCAAGTGAGGGCGCTCGATTTCAGGAGGCGCTGATTTCTTTTTTTTTACGAATTTTACTGATGTATCTCGTCCGAAAATCTCGAAAACGCGTTGTCCGACAACGACAACAATACGGCATGATTGCATCTAGCCGATCGGACAACTAAATTCTCCACCTAACCCAACCTGACAGCCTCTGCTATGATGGATCGCCCGTAAATAAAACCATTGTTCGGGAAGGGTAACACCATTTATATTGGCCGAGGAGCGTATGACACATTTTTTCTTCTTCTTCTTCTTAAGACTTCTTCTGTCAGATCTGGCTGGCACTTATTTAACATAATTCCCGAACTAATAGACTTCGTTTTTTTTTCTTTTTGTAAAACATACCCACGTAATACCCAACGACGACGACAAATCAGAACTGCAGCCAAAGCGAAATAAAATATATCAACGGCCTCGCTCCATTAAAACTAATAACTCAATCCGAAGGCACTAAAACAAATGAATCACAATTAATCACGGCCGCTATCAGATAAGGAGCGGGATATCAGAGACGTCGCGGCCGTTTACGATCAGGGCAGGCCTTATGATAAATGATGGCGGGCACCTTGTGATGTGCCCGCTCGCTCTCACATTCTTTATTGTTATTATTGGACCTGTGTCAGGCGACACGGCGTACGCATTGTAAAGCGACGTCCCCAGGACTTATTAATGGCCCACGACGACGAGGACCCTCAGCCTAACCTCACCGCCAGGCATCAATCCCACGATTTAGATTTGAACGGCGTGTAATATTGGCGCGCAATAAAAATCGAAGCAACCTGGTTCGGGTAAGAAGCGGCGGCCCTCGAGTGAGATGTAGCCATATATAACTCGCGATGTAGCGCCACCATGCTGGGGTATAAACCAGCGGTAACCAAACTTGAAATCAAGGTCGAAATTGGATTGTAGAAAACGAACGTGTTTGTGTTTCTTGCACCTTCTTATCAAAAGCCTTCATTCATTCAAACTTCAAATCTTAATCACACTTCTGATATTTGCTTTAAATTTAAAATTCAGACAACAACTTAAAACATCTTTCAAATTCTAATCCCACCTCTGAATTGGATACTGTGACGTAATAGTGGTCACCGTTAACCTTCATTTTTTACGAGATTCTAAAATGCAAAAGAGCATTAGGATTAAGAAACGTGATTGCCACGACGTTACCTTTAGCCACCACCTCGCATCAGAAGTGGGATAAGTGAAGGTTATTAGGCGACGAAAAATAATTAAATTAGAAAACCGATCGAAGAAGTAAATTCCGAGAACCACGACGTTTATTACGCGTGGATTTCGTCGAGTGTTCGTTCGGTAAAGAGCGAGAGAGCTTTCTCGAAAGCGTGACGCAGCAGAGTTTGGGGACCGCTGCTTTCTCCGAGGGTAGCTGCGAGTGTAAGGCATAAGTATAAGCCATTTAGAAACGTCAAAATCACATTATTCAGCCCGGCATTCCACGCCGCATGTAGTTACACAACAGCTCGGAACCACGAGCGCCCAATTAAATCGTTTCCGACGCGACGCGACGCCCATTATAGCTATCTCGATTTTGAAGGGGCTTGCGTAAGCGGCTCTGATAAATTGCACTTGTACGGGTAATTGGGCCTTTTGTTTAAAAAACGTTTACCAGAGCCCATTTGGCCGCTCTTCTCCTTCCCCGCCCTCTCTTTCTCGGCCGTTCGTACTACTCGATGGACGCGCTTGATAGATTTCGGTAGTTACACGTCGCTCGTCTTTTTTTTTTTGGTTGCGTTTTGTTTCGTCTTATTGAGTAACGCGGATGATTTTCAAAAGTGATTGATACCCGACGTGCGCTGTTGCGGGACGAGCGCGTGTACCCATTTATTTACAACGCGATCTCGATTAATTATCGTCGTTTAGGAGGCGGACTAAACCGGGGGCTTCCCCTAAAAAAATTGGTAAATTAATGGAAAACAAAGAAAGAGAGAGAGAGAGACTGCGAGAAGCGCAAATGAAGTGCGAAAAATGAATTCGATAATAAAAAATGAATAAATAAAGGAAAACTCAAGTGGAAAGCGATGGAAACAAAAAATAAGATGGATCAAAAAGAAAACAAATGAGAAATTAGCAAAAAGCTTTTGAAAATCAGAGATTGACAGAAAATAAAAGAAAGCCGTAGAAGAAAACAAGAATTTAAAATGAACAACAGCGAAATACAAATAATAAAACGAGGGAAAAGCAAAAGAAAACTCAAATAAGGAACACCATTGCCACCGTAAATTAATTCGATAAAAAAGCAGAAATAAATGACAGAGTTAGGCAAAAAAAAAACAAAATTGTTTCATGTCAGGAAACAAAAGAAAAAATGGGGGTTTCTCTGAAGTAACGAAGAGTGGAAAACAAAGACTGTGAGAAGTACAAACGAAATACGAGAAGTTAATTCGATGGTAAAAAAAGATAACTCAAATATAAGAAACGTTGAAAAGAACAAATAAAGAACAAGTTACAAAAATTAAAAACTAAAGAAACCTGCAATTTAGGCACCCAAATAAAAAGCGAAAGGATTTTCCGACAATTGTGATTAAATTAAAATAAAATTTAAATTTAAAGAAGTCTAGAATTTATGGAAATCCAGTGAAAAACGAAAGAATTTTCAAACAGTTCTAGAATAAAATAAAGCAAATTTAAAGAAACCTACAATTTATGGTGCTTCAATAAAAACGTGAAAGGATTTTCTGACAAATTAGATTAAATTAAAATAAAATTAAAAATGAAGAAAGCCTTATCAATGGCGAAAGATTTGTTGGACAATTCAGATTAAAGTGAAATTAAATTAAGTTAAGAACTGCTACTGCTGCTGGCGATGTTGCTGCTACTTCTCGTTAGTCGATGAGACTCATCGATACCACCAGCAGCAGCAGACCTGAGGAAGTTCTTCTGTAATGGAGAACAAAACGTCGACAGGGACGCGGTTTAAAACAAACTTAGAAAAAATTAATGATTAAAAAAAATTAATTTCTGATTATTTAAATCAAAACAAATTAAAAAAAAATAAATGAAAATTAAGGAGGACTGTAATTTATGGCGCCTCAATCAAAAGTGAAGGAATTTCTCGACAATTGAAATAAAATTAAAACAAACTTAAAATAAAGTAAAATTAAAAATTAAAACAGCGTACAATTTATGGCACCCCAAAGAATTTTTTACCCATTCTAATTAGATTTAAGCTGAATTAACAAAAATTAAAAATTAAATGTAATTTATAGCGCCCCAATCAAGAGAGAAAGATTGCGATTAAATTAAAGCAAACTTAGAAAAAATTAATAATAATAATGATAATAAAAACCTGCAATTTGTGGCGCTCCGATAAAAAATGAGAGGATTTTCCAATAATTTACATTAAATTAGAACAAATTAAAAATTAAAGAAGCCTATAGTTTATGGCGCCCCAAAGCAAACCGAAAGAATTTTAGATCAAATCAGATTAAAAATTAAGGACGACAGTAATTTACGTCAATCCAAAGAAAAATTAAAAATTTTAAAAACCTGCAATTTTTCACAAATTAAAAGTGAAAGAATATCTCAACAATTGAAGTAGGATTAAAAAAAAATTAAAAGAGTTTGCAATTTATGGCGAAGTTTAAATTAAAACAAATTAAAAACTTACAAAGCCTACTATTTATGGCAATTTATAGCGCCCCAATCAAAAGCGAAAGGATTTCTTAACGTTTGAAAATAAATTGAAGCACTTAGAAAAATAAAAAAAAATTAAAAAACCTGCAATTCATGGTCCTCAAATAAAAAATAAGAGAATTTTCTGATATTTTGATTAAATTAAAACTAATTAAAAATTAAAGAAGTCTACAATTTATGATCCCCAATGACCAAACAATTTCCTACAATTTAAACAAATTAAAATAAAATTATAAATTAAAAAAGCCTACAATTAATGGAGAAGTTAATTCAGGTTAATTGAAAACGAATTAAAAAAATTAAATTAAAGAAGCCCCCAAAGAATAAAACGGGTGAAAACAAAAGAAGACTTACAAATCAATTAAAAGAGGATTTAAAAATCACTGAACTAACAAAAGAAAACTATGTAATGTAAGACCAACGTAAATTAATTCTAAAATCAAGTTTGCTTGCCAGATGAAAATTATGAAAATTAATTAAAATTGTGTAACTGGCAATATAGAAAGTGTTAGGAAAGAGTTTATACATGTATTTCGGCGTTATTGGGCCTCATCAGAACTCTGTACCTTAAAAAAATTTGGTTTATTGAAAAATTTAGAAAAACTTACCCCTTTTTTGAATTTCTAATTAATTGTCGTTCTTGTCTTTTAGAAATTCAAAAAAGGGGTAAGTTTTTCTAAATTTTTCAATGAACCAAATTTTTTTATGGTACAGAGTTCTGATGAGGCCCAATAAGGCCGAAATACATGTGTAAACCCTTTCCTAACACTTTCTATATTGCCAGTTACACAATTTTAATTAATTTTCGTAAATTAATTCAATAAAAACAAACAGAAATAAATAACAAACAAATGCGATGAATTAGATTAAAAAAAAACAAAATTGTAAATGAAATACGAAATATTAATTAGACAGTAAAAAAAAACAAAAGAAAACTAAAAATAAAGAACGTTGAAGCAAAGAATGGTATAGATAAAAACACAAGTGAAAATTACAGGATTTTTCTGTGGCAACCAAAAAGATTGACAGAAAACAAAAGGAAATGCCAATAAAACACGAGAAATTAATTTGATACAAGAAGCAAAAAAAAATTTTAAAGTAACAACGAAATGTGAAAAATAAGGAAAAAAACAAATGAAGATTGACGAAGCATTTGATGTAAAACAAAAAAATAATTCGACAAGAAAAAACAAAAAACAAATTTAAAAAAAAGCGAACGAAGGGCCGCGCAACTTGGGAAGAATCTGTCACGTGACTCGTCATGTAGAAGCAATGTAAGCAGATAACTCCGCCCACAGGTTCTTCGCTTGCGAGACCTCTACGGCGAATTTGGTGAAAGAAAAAAACAAAAGATAGACGATTCGAAAACTATAAAAAAATTGTTACAAAACAATAGAAAATAGTGTCAATAACAGAAAATGGAAAATAAACGAAATAACAGAATAATAAAATTGTTGTTGACTGAAAACAAAGAAACGTCAATGAAATATGAGACATTAATTCGATGAAAAGAAACAAACATGAACTAAACAACGAAATAGGAAGAATAAAAAGAAAACAAATGAAGCTCGTTTCTAAAAATCTAACAAAATGGTGCAAAACGAAAAACAAAAATAGAAAAAGGAACAGAACAATCAAAACACAAAATGGCAATTAAACGAGAATAATTGGCAGAATAATTGCAACTGACAAGAAGTAAACTGAAGCTGTAAGAGAAAATAAATGAAAAACGAAAAGAAGAAATGCAAAATTGCAAAAGTGACAAAAAGCAAAAGAAGAAAAAAAAATGGAAAATTAAGCGGAACGAAAGAAAATTTGTTATTCTTTTGTTTTTTCAACTTTATCGAAAAGTTGTCGGTATTCTTTTGTTTCTCCTTCAGTTTTATTTTCGTGCTTTTCGATGTTGTTTATTTCAGATGTTTTTTTTGTTTTTGTTTTAATCATTGTATTTTGTTAATTTAAGTCTGCATTTCGTTGTCGCTTGTTCAAGTTATTTTTTGTTTCTTCTTGTCGATTTAATTTTCTCGTTGCGTTGATCATTCGTGTACAATTATTACACTTTGGTTTAGTTAAAAAAAGTAAGGTTAGTAATTAGAGTTTGGAGGGTGGAAATTGTTTAGTAATTGTAACAAACCTACGTAAGTAATCAAGAAAAAAGAAACAAATTAAAACAAACTTACGAAGAGAAAACAAAAGAATTAAATATTCATTAAACTATAAAAGAAAAATTGAAAAAAAGCGCCCTTTTGCTAAGTTCTGGAAAATATGACGTTACGCATAATGGCGTAGGTAGAGTTAAAAGATTTAAATCAATTGAGAGTTAGAGATTGGTACGCGAGAAATATTTAATAACATTAATAAACTAAATCGTCGTTACAAGTAATGAAGAAAAAAAAACTGAAAGTATTATTACGAGAGAAAGACAAAAACAAATTAATTTAATCGAATAAGAAAATTAACACACTGCATGTACTTTTTTAAATATAATTATCGCCGCGTAAATGCAAAGGACGTAAATCAACAGATGGAGGTTGGCGCGTGGATATTATTTAACGGTAATACTAATACAACATACAACAAAAATAAATAAATAAAAATGTTAGGCAGGAGACATCGATCATCTCTGTCGTATGGTCTCTCCAAATGATAGAGAGGTAGAGAGGTGGAAAAACAAAAGATTACGAAACTATCAAAAGTTGACATAGTGCCACCAATAAACAAATTAACTTCAGATTAGAGTAAACATTGCATAAAAATAGTGCGCCTTTGATTAGTGTTGAATTTGATTTGTAAGTTAGATTTGTAGATAATCAAAGACGTACTTGAAAGTTCCAAGAACTACAAGATCGGATTTTTTATACGTCAGAAGTGGGATGTTGTTACTGATTCTGTTTCTAACAAATACTGCTGCATCGTAACAATATTTTCATCAGAAGCGGGATAACTTACGTCTTACTTAATAACCCAAAAATTTCAGTTTTTTTTTTAAGTTCCAATGAGGAATTTAAATTAGACCTTGATATGTCATTAATATATCAAATAATTAATTGACGATACACACGCGTTTTAATTAGTCATAGAAACTCGAATTCTGCGCACAAATCGAATGTCTACGACCTATAGGGAAGTCGATTTTTTTGCGGCGGTAGATCACCGAACCGAAGATGAACCGCGCAGATAAACCGGGCCGAGGTATCTCATTGGACGGCTCTAATTATATATTATTAGGCGCTTTATTGTGGGCAATTAACATAATTCAAGAATTAGAATTAATTACGCTCCTGTTACGTGATTTGTAACCGGGCTTGGCGTTCGTTTTTTAACTTTTCGGGGGCGCACTCGACTAATTCTAAGCCGTTCGCGAAATTGACAGAAAAGAAAAAACGAGATCCGGTCCTGGAATGCACGCCGCATACATTACGGCCTCATATTAGAAAAGTACGGGTTATATAAACACAGTCATTACAATAACTTAAAAGGCGATGCATATAAACTCATGAAGTAATGTACAAGAAAGACAAATATTGTTTTTAATATATTTTTATGGCCGCATTAAACAATAAATGTAAATAATATTTGTGGAATAGAACAAGTCGCCGTAACATATCTCATGCGCGAGAGTGTGATCGTATGCGCGAAATTATACCTGCGCCTGTCCTGTAAAAACGCGATTTTTACTCCGGGTAACGGCCAGTGGGTGTCCCCCCTTTTCGGTCTAATTATTTATGCAAATATTTCATTGTTATTATCACTCGAGGGCGCCTTAACTCGCTTTGTTTATTGCACCCTCGAACTTGGGCAGTAAAATTTAAAAAAAAAAACAAAACAAAAACAAAAAAATGAAAGGACATGGAATTAAAAAATTCGTCTTCAACGGACATGGCGGATCTTAATTTTTTTTAATGCGAAAATTCATTGTCTAAAATCATTAATTTAAGGTGGAAAGAAAATTAAAAAAACAGCATCCTAGTAATTAACAAAAATTTATTAAAATTAACTAGATTAAAATTTATTAAAAATTAAAGGAGCCCGCCATTTATGGCGTTCAAGTTAAAAGTGAAATAATTTTCCTACAGTTGCAATTGAATTTAAGTCAAATTTTAAAAATTAAAAATGCCTACTAGTTTATTCGTCCCGAAAGAAAAGTTAAAGAATTTGCAAATAATTAAAACTAATTAAAAATTAAAATAGCTCACTATTTATGGAGCCCCTCTCAGAAGTGAAAGTATTTTTCAAAATTAAAACATAATTAATTTTTCAACATTCACAATTAAATTTAAGCGAAATTAAAAAAAAAAAAAACCAAAGAAAAGTGAAAGAATTTTCAAACAATTCAGGTTAAGTTAATATCAATTAAAAATTAAAGAAGCCTATCCTAGCAGGCCCTATCAGGAGTGAAAGGATTTTCCAATAATTTAGGTTAAATTAAAAAAATTAAAGATACCTGCCACAAAGTGAAAGGATTTTCCGACGTTTTAGATTGAATTACAACAAATTAAAATAAAATTAAAAATCAAAGAAGCGTCCAAATTAAACATAACAGAATTTAAGAGAAATTAAAAAAATTAAATAAAAATTTATGCACTCCAAAGAAAAGTGAAAGGATTTTCAAACAATTCGAGTTAAATTAAAATTAATTAAAAATTAAATTTAAATAAATTTAAAAAAAAATAAAGAAACCTACAATTAATTTATGGTGCCATAATTCAAAGTGGAGGAATTTTCCGATATTTTTGGCAGAATTACAACAAATTAAAAATTAAAGAAGTCAGCCACATTAAAACAGAAATAATTTTCCAAAAATTACAATTAAATTTAAAAGAAAAAAATTTTAAAAAGCCTTTAATATATGCGTTCCGAAGAAAAGGAAAAGGATTTTCAAATAATTAAATTAACACTAATTAAAAATTAATTTATGGAGACTCTATCAGAAGTAAAAGGATTTTCCTCTAATTTAGGTCAAAATTAAATAAATTAAAAAAATTACGGCGCCAATTAAAAAAAGTACGCCACACGTGAAAGGATTTTTCCGACATTTTAGATTAAATTACAATAAATTAGAATAAAATTAAGAATTAAAGAAGCTCACCATTTTGTGGAACCCCTAGGAACCCCTATTAAAAGGAAAAGGATTTTTTAACAATTCAAGCTGAATTAGAACAAATTAAAAATTAAAGGCCTACAATTTATAGAATCCAAATCAAAAGGGAAATAATTTTTTCACAGTTGAGATTAAATTAAAATAAACTTCAAAAAAATGAAAATTAAAGAAATCTATAATTTATGGTGATCCAATGAATAATGAGAGGAATTTCCAATAAATTACACTTCATTAAAATAATTTAATGAAAAATTAAAGGAGCCTACAATTTATGATGATTCAATCAAAAGTGAAAGAATTTTTCAACAATTCAGTCTAAATTAAGGCAAATAAAAAAAAAAAAAAACAAAAATTAAATAAGCCTGTCATCTCTTATAGCACCCCAAGCAAAAATATAAAAGGTTAAGTTTAAACAAATTTTTAAAAAATTAAAAATTAAAGAGACCTACAATCTATGGCGCCCCAATCAAATCAATTCAAATTAAATTAAAAGAAATACAAGAAATTGGGTCAGACTTACAAATTATGGTGCTTCAATTAAAAGTGAATTAAAACAAATTAAAAATTAAAGTCGCCCGTAATTTACACTCAAAAGTGAACTGATTTTCTGCGAATTCATATAAATTAAAACAAATTAAAAAGCGAACTGGTCTTCAATTTATGGCGTTGCAATCGAAAGTGAAAGGACTTCTCGATAATTCAGATTAAATTAAAGGAAAAATAATTTAAAATTAAAGAAAATAATTTAAAATTAAAGATTCCCTGAAGAAAAGTGAAAGATTTCCGATAATTACTTTTAATTCGGAACAACTCATTAAAAATTAAGTATTTTGAATTAATGACACGAGAGAATCATTAAATTAAAACATATTAAATTTATGACGCGAATGCTTCTGGCGTAGGTTAAAACTGCTATATATTAAAAAAAAATACTAATACATTTCGAAAGTTGCTTGATCACACTGAAATTAAAAAAATTAACATATAATATAAAAATATAATATTCTAAAAATTTCTGAGTTTATATGAAAAAGAAAAATGCAAAAATAATAAAACAAATGACTAGCAAGCATACCTCCGAGTAATTAACTTAAAATATTATTAATTATCTTCGAAATTAATTAAGATTTTCATCAGAAAAAAAAAACAAACTTAAGAAAATGCGAGTTCTGCGTGTGATGACAACTCAAATTAATAAAAATATTTTAGAGATGTGCGCGTGTCTACTTCGTTTATAAAATAGTGTCACTCAAACTTTTTAAGACCTTTGCAATGCGTATCTCAAAAGCAAAACAAAACTAAAACGCCTTCTAACGGCACAACAAACTAATCGGAAAGCGTAAGCGCCAATCGACAATGTAGTAGCTTTACGTTAGCGTATTAGATTTATAGTAACAGTAAGCATTGACATTTAACATTTGACATTTGACAGTTGATAACTGTCAAAATTGTAAGGTTAAGCTAGGCATACGGACATTGCTGTTTCAAGATAAATATGTATATATTAAAAAAAAAACGCAGCACAAATACCATCACAAACATAACCTCAAAATGTCTAAAAAAAGGAATGACGTTTTGGTTTACCTGTCGGTTTCCGTAGAGCGGAGGCACGATGGCAGCTCACACTCGAATCTGAAAATAAAGTGAGAAAATTCTTGTGCTCAAGGAGAGCGAAGTGATTACGTCAAATGTCTTACGGCCAACAGAGATTGGTGCGTGGAGGTTTTCACCCAATCGTTATCAATTTGACAGATAAACAAAAACAAAACCGGCATTTTAGTTGTTAGTTTCTTTCCTTGTTGACAGATATTAGGTGTTCAGTGAGCGTTTGTATTAGACAGTTGACGTTTGATAACTGTCAAAATTAGAAAATTAAGATTACTCGTAATTATAATATATAATTAGCAGATTGAACAAAAGAAAAACTGCAAAAAATCGGCATTTTAGTTACCACACTAACGTTTTTTCCTCGTCGAAAGATGTTAACGTTCGGTAAGAATTGACATTTGACAGTTGCGTTTGACATTTGTCAAAATTGTAAAATTAAACTGGCAAGTAATTTTAAATAATATGGATTTTGTTGTTTGTAAGTTAAAATGAATAAACAATTAAAAAAAAAAATAAAAACAAAAAGTTGCGATGACTCAGTCACAAACATAACCTCAAAATGTCAAGATGGTTTGTTGTTTTTGCTTATTTGCTAGTTTTCGAAGGGCGAGGTATGGAAGGGAGACAACACGAAGGTGTTATTATCTGAAAGGTGAATGATTACGTCAAATGTCTAATGGGCAACAGAGATTGATGCGTGGAGGTTTTCACGTAGTAGTTATCGATTTAATAGATTACACAAAACAAAACTGCCAAAAACCGGCATTTTAGTTACCACTTTAACGTTTCTTCTTCGTCGAAAGATATTAGATGTTCAATAAGTACTGACATTTGACAGTTGACGTTTGACAACTGCCAAAATTGTAAAGCTAACCTGGCAAGTAATTGTAAATAATATGAATTTTATTGTTTGTAGGTTAATACGAATAAACAATTAAAAAAAAATAATAAAAACAAAAAGTTGTGATAACTTAGTCATAAACATAACCTCAAAATGTCAAGATCGGTTTGATGCTTTTGCTTATTTGCTAGTTTTCGAAGGGCGAGGAGTGGAACACTTTATCTGAAAGGAGAGTGATTAAGTCAACAGAGATTGGTGCGTGGAGGTTTTCACACAGTAGTTATCGATCTAACAGATTAAACAAAACAAAAACTATCAAAAATCGGCATTTTGGTTACCATTTTAACGTTTCTTCCTGGAGGGTTTCACGCGAACTTTACCGATCTAACAAAAAAACAACCAAAAATGGGAGGGATTAGCGACAACTCGAAGCTACACTTTCATGTGAAAGGAAAGTGAGAAAGATTGGCGCGTGAAAGCTTTTTGAGAACCGCTGATTTGTGAGTAGTAGTTCTAGAATTAACCACCAATTCAATGTCGCCTGCATGACAGGAAGAGGAGGAAAGGGAATCTTTAACCAATCTGGTTTAAAGAAAGTAGAATCATTTCTAATTGTTATGAACCGCACAGAGAAATGGTCACGTCAAATTTCTAACAACTGATAGAGATTGGTGCGGAGAGGTTGTTACCAACAAAACTGAACTGTTATCACTTTGATAGTTAACGTATCTACCACTCTAGCTGAGCTGTTACCACTCTGACGCCTCCACAGATAATTTAAACACCCCTCATGGTTGACCACTTTGAGAACCGCTGATTTAAAGGAAGCGTTGTGAATCTCCCAACAATACGTGAACGATCTGATGACCATTGCGTGGAACATAGCAGATTTTGACGTTTAAAGTCAATCTGTCGCCCTAACGCCCCCTGAGACAATTTAACCTCCTCCCTGGGGGGCAGCTTCGATCAATTTGAGATTCACTTGTTTAAATACAGTGGAAATCTTTTAAATTTGTTGTGAACCACACAGAGAAGTGCTTACGTCAAATTTATGATGGCCAGTGGAGTTTGGTAGGCGTCTGTTTTGTTATAAGACATATAATGGAAACTATTATTGGAAATTACTTCAGCTAAAAGTATGCGAATGAAATTTCAGAGATGGGTGCGTGAAATTTTTCGTTGGATGGCAAAATGATAGTAGAGGTTGGCGCGTGGCCGAAGTGTGAGCGTGTACGTTAGAAGTTGCGTCATGGCAAGAGTTCTTTTTTTTCGTGTGACGCGTCGATTAATTTCCACGGTCGGCAACGCGCGTATCGATTCCGCCCGCCATTCATCAGCGCGCCGCGCGCGTCAATTAAATTTATGTTCGCGTTCTAATAGAATCGTATTTCATAACGCGTCTGAAAAACAATAGCCGCCGTAGATTATCTTTATGGCCCCTTTGTGGTGCGTTCCACCATTGTTCTTTTCAACTCTGGCGTTTACGAAAGGGCACACGTACGGTTGACCGGCGCGCGTTTTCGTGCGCTTCTAATCAGGGCCGGCCTGGAAAAGTCGCTAATTGCCGCGGTTCCGCGTTTAATTGGGACGCAGTAAATTTTTATTGGTCAATTAGGGCGAAACAAGCGGACGAACCTCCGGACGCTGACGTTTTTATTTCGATTGGAGATCAAAGCGGTTTCGTATTCGTGGAAACGAACGTTCGATTCAACTTCCAGGACTTGAACGGAAAAATATTATGAGAAAAAGAAATTGCAAAAATAAATCGAATTTTAGGATGGGTCAAAATTAACTACCCATGGAACGATATCTTACATCGATTTTGATCTTATGAGTTATCGTAGAAACTGGCCCAAACGAAATGGCAAGTATATGACATTAATGAACTGTGTAATGTCAAACTTTTGAGAGATAGAACTAACTAGACTAGACTTTTCGTTTTATGAGTTGCTAGCAATTTTTCATTTGAAGCTAAAAATTCAAGAAAAAAAACGAAGAAACAAAACAGATGAAAAATGAAAAGAAAAACTTAAACAAACACAAAGGCTAATGCAGGTGTTAATTAAAAAAAAATGAACAAAATTTGAATCAATTAAAATTCATTTTTCTTGAGTTTTATCGATCGTCTTTTGTTTTCTTTTGCTTTTTTTTCGTTGTTCTTCTTATTTTTTTTTTAATGCGAGAAGATCAATAAGAATTAAAAAAAAGCAAAGAAAAATAATGAAGAAAAACAAAAGACGATCAATAAAAATCAGGAAAAATAAAATAAGATAATTACTTGTTTAAATTTTTCCTTATTTTTATCGATCGTCTTTTGTTTTTTTCTCCTCGTTCTTCTTAATTTTTTTTTTTTTTTTGGAAATCAAAGAGGAATATAAAGAAATAAAAAAACAAAGAAGAATAATGAAGAAAAATAAAAACAAAAGACGATCAATAAAAATCAGGAAAAATAAATTAAGATAACCAGTTGTTTTAATTTTTCCTCATTTTTATTGATCGTCTTTTGTTTTCTTTTGTTTTTGTATTCTCGTTGTTTTTTATTATTATTATTATTATTTTTTTTTTTGGAAAGAAAAGACGATCGTTTTTTTTTGTCTTTTTTCTTTCATAATTCTCCTTTGTTTTTTATTTCTTTCTGATCCCCTTTCATAAAAAAAATAAAAAGAATGACATGACTAGGAAAAAACAAAAAGGAAACAAAAGACGATCAATCAAAATTAGGAAACATTAAAGCAAGATAACTACTTATCTTTTTCCTTACTTTTATCGATCGTCTTTTGTTTTCTTTTGTTTTTTTCCTGGTTGTTCTTATTATTATTTTTTTTTTTGAAAATGAGAGAGGATCAAAGAAGAAGAATGAAGAAAAAAAAAACCAAAAGAAAACAAAAGACGATCGATAAAATCGGGAAAAATGAAACAAGATAACTACTTGTTTAAATTTCTTCTTATTTTTATCGATCGTCTTTTGTTTTTTCCTCGTTGTTCTTCCTATATTTTTTTTTGGATGAGAGAGGATCAAAAAAAATAAAAAGCAAAGAAGAATAATGAAGGAAAAAAAACAAAAGAAAACAAAAGACGATCCATAAAAATCAGGAAAAAATGAATCAAAATAACTACTTGTTTAAATTTCTTCATATTTTTATCGATCGTCTTTTGTTTTCTTTTGTTTTTTCCTGGTTGTTCTTCCTATTTTTTTTTAAATGAGAGTGAATCAAAAAGAAATAAAAAACAAAGAATAATGAAGAAAAAAAAACAAAAGAAAACAAAAGACGATCAATCAAAATTAGGAAACATTAAAGCACGATAACTACTTGTTTTTTTCCTTATTTTATATTTCGATCATCTTTTGTTTTTCCCTTATTGCTTTTCTTTACTTTTTGAAAATGAAAGACGATCGGAAAGTGAAAGACGTTCGATCAGTCAACGGTGAAGGCATTTTATAAAAATAAAAGGCGATCAATTAAAGCAGAAGACTCCATCGATCAATAACAACAATAACGAATTTAAAGGAGAAAAGGAGTAGAAAAATAAAACAAAAGAAAAAATTAAAACAAGTGCTTAGTGTAGGATAAATACTTCATCCTCTAATAAATACTTGTTTTAATTTTTCCTGATTTTTATTGATCGTTTTTTGTTTTCTTTTGTTTTTGTATTCTCGTTGTTTTTTATTATTATTATTATTATTATTTTTTTTTTTTGGAAAGAAAAGACGATCCAACAGTGCAGGTGTTTTATAAAAATAAAAGACGATCAACAAGAACAATAAATAACGACGAATATAGAGAAAAAGAAAACAAAAGTAAAAAATTAAAACAAATTTATTCATATTCATATTCATCCTCCAGTAATTACTTGTTTTAATTTTTACTGATTTTTATAGATCTTTTATTGTTTTCTTTAGTTTTTGTTTCCTCGTTGTTTATTTAAAAAAAGATGAAAGACATTGAAGGAGTTTCATAAATATAGAAAACGATCGGTTAATGTAGAAGACTTCATAAACGAATAACAAAAACAACTAATTTAAAGGAAAAAAGGAAAGAAAACAAAAGAAAAATAAATCAAAGCAAGTGAACATCTCGAATAAGTGATCGAAAAAAAAAAATTAAACGTGACTAATAGATTTTTTTTTTAAGTTTGAATGTAAAATTATTGATTATGGCGCAACTAAAAAAAAGACAACTTTTAAGGTAGATCCCATTTAATGATCAATAAATTCAGAAAATTATTCAATTATCCTCGTCGCCCAACAATGTTGATTATGATTATTATTTTTAATTATCCGCCGTGAATTTACGATCGCCATTAAACGGGAATTTTGCTATCTTAATTTCCGAAATTATCGGAAATTATTGGCGACATAAATTAAAGCAGAGACGGACGCAACGAAATCAGTATTTTACGACCCGGTAATTTATCGGCGAATTCTATTTATACGAGGGTGACTTATGAAACTATTGCCAATTTCCGAGCGAGTACTCAATGACGGCCAAATATGAATGTGAATTTCGTTTTTGGGGTGGAGACGGGAAAGGGGGGGGCGAGGAATTCTGGAAACATAAAAGTAAGATACAACTCGCCGCGTACAACACGTTACGGAGTAGGAACATAAATATTTAAGGAATGCCAGCGAACGATACGCGAGCGGCGCGTAGCCAAAGATAAGAACGTCGACGCGACGTCGTCGTTTTAACGGGGGAGGGAAGGAACAAGTGGTGGAGGCAACCCTCCCGAAAAATAATAAGTACTTCTATATAATTTGTAAGTGCGTATGCCTCGATGATAATATAGTAATCCGGAGTTGAGCATCGTTTTGTCATAGTTTACGTCCGTCTCTCTCCTGACCTTCGGCTCGCTGTGTACACAATGAAATATACCTGTTCTCGTGTCCTTTTCCCTCTAAATCCCGCTAATAAATCCGTCTTCATTGAACGCATCTTCGACTTTACTATACTATTTGTCGGCGGTCTCTCTCCTTACTTGGGTGAGAGAGCGCAATCCGTCTCGCTCTGCCTTCAAGAAAAATACAGCAAAAGTTCTCTCCTTCTATCAAAATATGTCAAGTATGTATGGCCGTCTCTCTCCACATCATTGTTGTGTCTCGTCGGACTTGAAGAATCGGCCAGAACCGCTTCACGCTTCAGTCTTTCAAAGCACTGCCCCGGCTGAGGACGTGCGATCGATCGCCGGCGTGCTCTATGGAACTTCTTTTCTTCTTCTTCTTCTTTTCGTTGTCGCAGCGAACGCAGTGAAAATTCCGGTTGGGTGCGCGGACGTGCTCCGACGGATCCGGAAAAATCGCGGGCTGTGCGCGTAGCCGGGAAAACTCAAAAGTGTTTCACTTGCGAAATTCAGTGTTGCAAACGGTGTGGCTCTCTCTCCTCCTTGGCGAGACAAAGCGCTCTGGATATCACACAGAGCTTTTTATTGCTCACGTCCGTCGATAAGCGAACTATTTTCGAGCGGATACACACAGGTATTGACCAGAATCTTTTGCCAAATTTTTACAGTTTCCGGAAAATCAGGAAAAGAACATCTGCGGGTTCGTCGTCTGACGGCTCGTTGAAGTCACCGGAGTTTTCGGCTGTACTAACCTTAATACGCTATAGTTTTCACCGTTTTATAAAATCGTCGAGAAATCTGACGAATTTCAGCCACTCCTAACTCATTATTGATGAAGTTCATCGAAATCGCCGGAATTTTCGAACAATTCCTCATTTTTCAATCATTGAAATTTCTGACGAATTTCAATTCCTCAAGTCTCCAGTTTCATTATCATTTGATGATAATTAAATAACTTAGTTTAAATGTAAATAAATTTTTTCACATCATTTGTAAAAAAAAAAACATCTGCGGGTTCGTTGTCTCACGATTAGTTGAAACTTCATATTCACCGCTTCATGAAATTGTCGATATTTCTGACGAATTTCAGCTTTTCAAGTCCCGTTCACTTTTTCCTCCAGTTGATGATAATCGATGAATCTCTTCGAAATTTTCGACCAATGAAACATTTCTCATTCTTTTATAAAATCTTTGAAATTTCAGGCGAATTTCAGCCCCTCATGTCTCCAGTTTAATTTTCGATGATAATTGAACAACTTCATCGAAATTGCCGGAATTTTTGAGAAATTTAAACACTTTATAATATTATACAATTTCACCTCTCAAGTCCCAAGCACTTTTCCCCCATTTTCATCGTCGATTTCAAGGAAAACTGAAAATGAACGTCTTCATTAATCTTTTGGAAAACAAAAAAAAATCCGTTTCGTCGATTTATTTACTCATTGAAATTTTTGGAGTTTTCGACGAAATTAAGATCAATTTTCACCGCTTCATAAAATCGTCGAAATTTCCGACGATTTTTAGTCTTCCCAAGCCCCATTAATTTTTTCTTCTTCACTCACTACTGATGAGAACGAATAACTTCGCGCTGAAATTTTTGACGAAGCTAAACCTCAGCCTTATCGCATTCTAAATTCATTTTGGTTAAAATTTCACCTCTTACGTCCCTCATTTTCATATTAGATAATGAACTTCTGGAAATAAACAAAAAATGCAATCATTCGCCTGTTCGTCGTCTCACGACTCGTTGAAATCACTGCGGTTTTCGTCGAAATTAAGTTTTCATCGCTTCGTGATATCGTCAAACAAATTTCAATTCTTCAAGTCCAATTCATTTTTCTTCTGGTTAACTGATAATCGATTATATTAATAAGCTTTATCCAAATCGCTGGAATTTTCGAAGAAATCAAGTTCAGTTTTCTCTCCATCATAAAATCATCGAAATTTCTAACAAATATCATTCATTCTACTCTTACTTACTTTTTCCTCTAGTTTCTCTTTCGAAAATAATCGAATAACTTAATCGGAAACGCCGGAATTTTCGACGAAATCAACACAATTTTCATTGCCTTACAAAATTATTGAAATGTCTGACGAATTTCAGCCTTTCTAGTTCTTTTACACTCTCCTCTGGTTTCGTTAGGTTTGATAATCGAATAGTTTCCTCGAAATCGCTGGAATTTTCGACGAAATCAAGCACAATTTTCTCTGTGTCATAAAAATCCTCTAGAAACCATAAATCCCCCTAAAGCCTCATTCACTTTGTTCTCCAGTTTCTGTATCGAATGTAGTCGAATAACTTGATCGAAATCGCCGAAGCTTTTGACGAATTAAACTTAAAGGTTCTCAATTTTTATTGCTTTAGAAAATCATTAAAATTCTTGACGAATCTTCGTCTCTTAAGTCTCAAACGTATCCCTCTCTCCTTTTTCACTATCGATAGTGATCGAATAATTCCATCGAAAACTGAAACTTCGGTGTTTTCTAGGTGTGGTAGTCGATAGCAACTGTTTTGTCCTCTTGAATTTTAAGTGATTTTGAAAATGGAACGTTTATTAGCATTTGTTTTTAACAAAAAAATTACTAGAATTAACCCTGTATTCAATTTTTTGTCGATTAATCGATCAACATTCGAATTATGTCATCTAAAGCGCCGGCATTTGTTCTTCAACTGCAATTGTTTTGGTTTCCTCTGCGAATTTTAAATTATTTCCAATTTTTTTAATGTATTAGTCGAGTCGCTAGCAATTGTTTCACCTTCTGTTTTAAAAATTTCTTGTAATTCTATTTTTTTTAATCGAGTCGTTAGCAAATGTTTCGTGTCCTTGATGCTGCGTTTTTAAACGTTTTTCGAAATTTTTAATTTCTTTTATTTCGTTTTTCATAAATTAACAGAGTCGATAGCAATTGTTTTACCTGCTAGTTGACTTCTAACAAGTTTCTTTTCATTCTTTTCTTTTTCTTTTTCTGTTAGTCGAGTCGATATCATTTGTTTTGACTTCCGATTTACTTGTTTCTGCGTTTTTTTTAATGACTTTCATTTATGGGTATTTAAAAAAAATTTTCCCCGTCGTTTGTTTCTAATAATGTTTGCCTTTTTCTGTTGACTTGTTTTCAGTGTTTTCTTAGTTCATTAGGAGATAGCAATTGTTTCACAAAAAGAAACGTGTTTTCCTAGTTTGTCGATAGCAATTGTTTTACCTGTATATCTTTTATTTTCCCGATAGTATCCTTTGGTTGGTCCTCAGTTACTTACTTGTAGATAGCAATTGTTTCATTTAGTGGTTTCTTTGCCTGTACGTCTTTTATTTCGATTTTGAAAATTTTAAACGATAAGGCATTTTCCTTTTTTTACAAAAATATTCTTTTCCGAACAGTATTTACTCGATCGATAGCAATTGTTTTAGGTAAATCGTTTGTATCTGCATCACTAAAATCTACCAAATCTAAGAAGGCTCTTTTTATTGCACTCGATGTGATGAAAATTTGAAAGTCGAATGATTTCAAAATGTTTTGGATTTTTGAAAAGCAAAGCAATTGTTTCACCCAAAAGTTTAATAATTTTTGTTTTCATTCAGAAAACTTTCTAAAAATAAGAAAAAAGTTTAAAAAGCTTTAAATTGCTTCATTCGCCGACTGTTTCACTCATTTTCTTGCACAATTGTTTCGTTTGAACGTGTGCCGGAACTATAAAATCAGTCGGCATTTGTTAATTGTTTCACTAGCAATTATTTTCATTTAAATAACTAAAAGAAGCACTTCTGACTCTAAACCGATTGAATTTTCAATTGCTTCACAGTTATTCCAAACAAACGTCGGAATGATAAAGCCATTTGTTTTTCGTTAGCAATTGTTTTCATATAAAATGATCCGATAGCAATTGTTTTCGTTCAGAGAACTTAAAACTGTTTTCATCGCCGACTGTTTCACCCTATCGTTTTGCAATTGTTTCGGTTGACAGTTCCGTCGGTGACAGCAATGAATCAGCGGTAAACTTTTCGGGCAAAACAAGGCGGAGCCTTTCCCTTCTAAATTCTTTCCGGTTTCGTAGGTGAATGGGCAGTTGTTTTTCGATAGCAACTGTTTAGCTGCGGTTTTCAGAAGCATCCGGAATGCTTGCCATTTTTTATTTTAAATTCAAACGTAAACCGTTTGCCTTTTTTTGGTTTCAAGCGATAGCTTTTATTTTTAATTTTTTTATTGAATTCTATATACGCTTGCGTTTCTTTCCCTATCTAACTTGGCAGTCAATTCATGAATGGTTGAAACAGAGACGGATGTAAAAGAGAAAAAAAAAAGGGAAAAAGGTGTCGGATTTTTGAATTGAAGCACGAGAGAGACGGACGCAAAAAAGAGACGAAGAGGAAAAAGCTGACTCACGACGCGAGAATTTCTAGTCCACTAATCTGACGTTAATAATCGTTGTTTTGCAAACGTGCACAACTCAATTAACACTTAACGATCTCTCACGTGCTCATCTCTATTAGTTACAAGCCAGTTGCGACAAGTTCACGTCGAAATCAAGGCGGCCAATTAAAGTGTAATGAAATCCGGAATCGACTCTACTCTAATTCCGGAATGACGTAAGCGACGCGTAATTTAAAATACGCGCGGGACCGCAATTTCAGATTTCAAGATTTTTTTTGGAAATCACGCCGCCCACGTGAACTATGTACGCTGAAAATAACTCAATGAAAGAAAACCACACAATTAGAGGTGGTGTCGGGGTCTCAACTTTTATATCTGCGTAAAACACTAAAACCGAATTGATGGTGGTGTCGTGACGCGCCGTTAAAGTCTTTGTTTTAATACGCGATTGAAGGTGTCACGTGTGTTTTAAAGAGAGGCTAAGTACGGACGCGTGTCGCGGGAAATCGCGCAAAAAATCGAAGGCGGCCGATTCGATTTTACGAGCGCGGATTTACGGGCGTCGTAAATAACCGGGTTTGTAAAACCTCCCGATTTATTAGGGTCCAACCAAGTTACGGCCCAATTTTAACTCGAACTAAAATCAACACATGACGACGAAACGAATTCAAGCAGAAGCCGCGTTAAAAACTAAGTGGGTTTCGAGGAAGTCCGGTCCTGTTTTTTCCGGGTACGTCCACCTGATACAACAGTAATTTAACACAAAGCGTGCCTAATTTGTTTTTATTGCGGTTTAAGAAAATAAACGCAAAAACTACTCAAAGAACTTACTTGATTCGTGAAGAGAATTTCCTCAAATCGTTAAGAGATGGCGCCACTTGGAGAAATTCGATTATCTTTTTATTTTTAGCAGAAAAATAAGAGAAAGTGTCTTTGATTTTGATGCAGTTTCATACAACAGAATCCCTCAAATAATATTCCTAATTTGTTAAAAGATAGCGCCACATAGTGGAAATTCGTCTTTTTTAAAATATGATGAAGATGTCGCGCTATAATTTTTTTTCGTAATTGGAGAAACTAAATTTGGGAAACTTAAGTTGTTCTGGACTTAATATCAGTCTTCGACTTTAATTTAAGCCAAGAAATGGCATTGCGTTAACGACAGAAGGAAACTCTGGCTCACTTGCACCTTTGCATATCGAACGCGTGAACGTCCACTTTTATTTCTAAATGCGACGTAAGATGTCGCTCTGAAGCTTTCATCTTAACTTGAAACCCTAGTTTGCGTGATAAAATAAGAAGAAATCGCTCTACATTCAATCCAAAACTGCGATTTAATTTAAATCAAGAGATGGCGTCACGTTTGATAAATTTAATTTCTTTCCAAAATAAAAAACTCTGAACTCTTTACTCCCTCTCCCATGAATGTGTAGACAAAGCGTAAATGAGTAGCTTCATGATACTTTTTTCAAAAACGTCGCCAGATGTCACTTTATAATTTTCTTCTTCATTTCGGGTTTTAATTTAAATTCGGACCTACAGATGGCACTGAATTAAAGAATCCATTTTTTTTCGAGAACGACAGAAGATGAACTCCGCGGTTCTCTTTCTGAATACGACGCAAGATGTCGCTCAGTGATTTTCATTCTCAGTTACAAAGTCTGAATTTTCGTAATACGACGCAAGATGTCGCTCTGTGATTTTCATTCTCAGTTACAAAGTCTGAATTTGCGTAATACTCGTAGTTTCAATCCGAAGTCTGAATTTGCATAAAGCAATTCGGATTTTAATATGAGCCGACAGGTGGCACCAAATTTAAGAAATTCAATATTTTCCAAGAATGGAATAGAAGAAGATGGACATAAATGAATAAATTCGCCGTTTCCTTTTCAAATAAGGCACAAGATGTCGCTCTATAACTTTCATCCTTAGTTTCAAAGTATTTCTGGTTGTAACCTCAGATAGCGTTTTTTATTTGATCTAACAGATGACGGGACATGAGAATAGAAGATAATAAAAGAAGAAAACTGACTTAAGTGGCCAAGTCCATGGTTTTCTTTCTAAACATAACGCAAGATGTCGCTCTATACTCATTTTTCTTTCTTAACTTAAAGCGTAGGTTTGCAAAATAGTTTTAATCTCAGACTGCGATTTTAATTTGGGCCAACAGATGGCTCCCCTTTGAAAACTTGAGAATATAGCAGACGAGTCCGTGATTTGTTTTGTAAATCTGACACGAGATGTCGCTCTATAATTTTCATTCTCAGTTTCGAAATGAGTATTCGCATAAAGCAATTCATTCTGGTTTTCACCTCAGATCGCGTTTTTGATTTGGACCGACAGGTGACAGAATATGAAAAGATTTGTACAATACTTTAATCTCAGACGGCGATTTTAATTTGATCCAATAGATGGCACCACATTCAAGAAATTTAGTATCTTTCGAGGACTTTCAAATCGTACTTTTATTTACCGGGCGAAAACGTACAACCCCTCGATTTCTTTTTGTAAACCTCATCGCAAGATGTCTATTTTGATTTAAATTCTTTTGTATTGTTTCAGGTCTGAAGTAATGAAGTGATTTCTTGGAAGTAGTGATGGTGATGAAGCCTGCCCTAGACGCCAACAAAATGGACAAGAAGACCCTACCACTGTGGCACAACGACGCGAAGCCCTCAGCCAAACCTCCCGTGTATAGGAACTTGTGTTTACTGAGTGTCGTGTTCGCCTTCTCGGTGGGCCTTTTCGTGGGTATCTTGATCCCCCTAGTGTACTTTAGAGACAGTCCAAAGCCCATTGAGGGCCCAGCCGATGCCAGTGAAGTGATTCGGACAATTTTCGTCAATAACAGTTTTGGCGGAGCCCCTACCAAAGACTCCATCAACGAATACCCGACGGTTTCGTTCATCGATCGACGGTCACCAGGTGAAAATGTGCTGGATTCGCTGGTCGAGGATGGAATTTATTGGGGCAGGAGCGTAGAAGAGGCGTTACCCGAGGGTTATGACAGGACCAAGCACGCCACTTGGGCCAGTTACGTAGCCAAAGGGGTCGCCGTCAAACTAGAAAATGGCTGTGGACGTATGCAGAATCGCCTGGTGACGTTTCAAGATGGCTCTCAGGGTTGCGTGAGGTACAGGCAGAATACTGATCAAATCCAAGGGGAGTTGTTCAGTTTTTACCTGGCCCAAATCTTGAAGTTGGAGAACTTGGCCCCATCTGTTGTCAGCGTCGTGAATTTGAAGGCCCCGCTGTGGCAGAATCTTGCCCATGACATTGCGTCAGCCCAGTGGAATTCGAATAGGCCCATCGTTTTAACCAAGTACATCCCTAATTTGGACTCGGCGACCATTCCTTCGGTCTTCAAGCCCAGTGAGAGGCACCTCAATAAAAACGACGTCATCAACATGACGGCGCTCCAAAATAACCGCCACCTCCTCAATAGTTTGGTTGAGCTGGCGCAGTGGTCGGATTTGATTGTTTTTGACTACCTAACGGCCAACTTGGATCGCGTTGTGAACAACTTGTATAATTACCAGTGGAATGTGAACATCATGGATGCGCCTGCCCATAATTTGGCGAAGAAAATCGACTCGAACTTGCTGGTTTTTTTGGATAACGAATCGGGGTTGCTCCATGGGTATCGATTGTTGCAGAAATATGAGATTTACCATTCGATCCTGCTGGATAACCTTTGCCTCTTCAGGAGACAAACGGCGGATGTGGTGAGGCAATTGAAGCGCGATGGTAACGTGGGGTCGCTCCTACGGGGCATGTTCGAGAAGCAAAACGGTGCCAAAATCAAAGATGTTCTTCCGACGATCCCCGACAAGAGCATCAAGATCCTCAACGAGCGGATAGATAGGGTTTACAACCAGGTGGTCAAGTGCGAACTGTTGTTTTCGGATGGCGAGCGGAAGACGTGAGAGCGGAGCCGATTTAGTGCGAATTAAATCTGTGATTCCCCCCAGTGTGTAAATTAATGTAAATTTTAATTTATTTTCGCCGCACTTGAATTTCGATTGTGATATTAATGATTTAGGCTTAGGAGCGATCTTGCCTGTCTGTGTACGCACGTTTTCTGTACAGCCCTGTATGTATTTATGACCAGTCTGCATGGACCAAATATTAAATACCAAGAGTCGAGAAGTAATAAAGTAATATGAACGTTGCGTTAGAAGCGCGAGCGTCAGCCGTCGCTCGCTGCTATGAGAACGTACCTTTACGCTGTCGCCTCCTTTATTACGTCTCACCTCTCGATGAAGACGATCACGACTATAAAAACAAAACTATTATTTTATTCTAAAAAAAGAAACTGTAAATACATGTAAAATACTAGAATAATATAATAAAATTTTTAAATTCTTGTGCGAGGGTATTTCTTTTTTTATCTTTTTTTTATTAACATGAAAAATTACGCCAGCGAGTCGGAATGTGCCGGACATTATTTATTTACTGCTACGCGTTTGTGAAAACAATTTCCGATGGGGTCGCCGACAAACCCGACCGCACGGACATAAACCGCGCTTTTAATTTCGAAGGGAATAATTGTGGTCGCCATAAAGACCGAGGCAATATGGACGTTGGAAATGAAAAATTTGCGCTGCGCGCCTTCTTCCTCTGCTTATTGCACATGAAATTAAATTAATAATAGCCGAGTGGCGAGAAGAAACTCATCATCTTAAAAGCGACACGAGTTGCTCGATTACATTGAAGATTTCTAAACTATTTAGAAGAAAAATAGAATTCACGATTTCTTCTTTTTTGTTTCCTCCTCGTATAGTGCCCTTCATTCTTAATTGGACAGGTGCGGTGGGTTTTAAATTTCATTCATTTGAAGCTTATTAAGATTCTGGAATTCCTAGAAGAGGAAACTCATCGTCAAAAAACAATTTAGAAGAAAATTAGAAATCACATTTTTTTGTTTCCTCCAAACAAAGTAACTTCATTCTTAATTAAACAGGCGCGATGAGTTTTAAAATGTATATATCTTGAACCTTATTAAGGTCCTGGAATTTTAAAAGAAGAAGAAACTCTTCCTCTTAAAACAATTGAGCAGAAAAAAATGGCTTCTTTCAAACTTTCTTAATTGAACATGTGCAATGAGTTTTAAAATGTACATATTTCGAACCTTATTAATGTTCTGGAACTTTAAAAAGAAGAAGAAGCTCTCTCTCTTAAAACATCAACTTGTCGCTTGGTCGGATACTTTGAAGTTCTCGAAGCAATTTTTCATTTTTAATTGATCAAGTGCGACGGGTTTTATAATGCACTTTGTAAGTCGGTCGCAGTCGCAGCAGGTGATACAGGAATAACTAGCTTGATGTTTCCCCGACAAGGTCACAGAGAGATCGGCACCTGTTTGGTGTAAATAATAAAAAAGAAAAATGAAAGTTTCTGTGCCTAATCAAACTCAAAATACACTCGTAAACGTATGGATTCCTTCCCTCATATGCAGGGGGCATTCAAATATTGAACCGATCCAATTTTTCCTTTCGAAAATTTGAGAAAATTTTATTCCAAAAATTTTTGAATGTCTTATACATGCCGGACGATACTTACATTTTTCAAAAAAAAAAAAAACATAAAATACTAACGAAAAATAAAAGAAGACCTAAGCGGAAACGAAATGAATTACGAAGAGCGTTGATAAAAAGAAAAAAAGAATTCGCAAGCGTAACATGGAAATGAGAGAGAAGAGAATAACTAAAAACAAAAGACGATCGACGGTTCTCCAGTGGTGTTCCAAAAAAAGTCAAAAGACTAACGGAAAACATAAGAAAACTGCAATTAATTAAAGCAGCGTCGGCGTAGATGAAATATGAAAACTGATTTGCAAGCAGGAATAAAAGAATCAATAGAGAAAAAAGGAAGAGCAAAAAACAAAAGAAGATAGACGCTTTTTCATTGAAGCGTTAAAAAAAGATCATAAAACAAAGGAACACTATCAGAAACAGGAACATAATGATTACGAAAAGCGCTATTCAGTAAAAAAAATCGCAAAACAGAATAAACATTGAAATGGGAGAAAAAAGATGAACGGGAAACAAAAGAAGATCGATGATTCTCCAGAAGAGTGTTAAACAAATTCAAAAGACTAACGGAAAACAAAGAAAAACTGCAACGAAATATAAAGATGTCGACGAAGCACGAAACAGAAACAAATAAATCAGCATAGAAAAACTACAAATAACAAAAATGAAAATTAATTAAACGTTCTTGTTTTTAGTTAATTGTTTGCCTTTATTTATTAGAATTAATCTTTAAAAAACAAAAGACCATTTGGTGCGTAACATGACGACTATGGGTAGAAAACGCACACCAAATTTGTTGTATAGGGTGTCATGATGCTTCAGTCCTTTATTAGTACTGTAGGGTACCCATCATGAAAAAGAATATTTCTCATTCTCATCCAATGATGGGCTCCATAGGATGCTCAAAATGTTTACCACAGGGAAAAAGTTAATTCTACACGTATCTTGTAAAGTATAAACACATGAAACGAATTATACAGGATGTTAGGATGCTTCAGTCATTTACTAATTTGAACTACAGTACCATGGTTATACGTAAGTATAGATATATTTAGGATTATACAGCGGAGTTTAGGGAAATTCTTTTTTGGTAACGAAAAATTCTATTTTTTTAGTTGATATTTGTTGAAATGATCTCCCTCAAAGAGTATACTACGTTGAAAAGAGTTTACTTGAGTCATTCTACAAGACATGATTAGATTATGATTTAAACAGCTGAAAAATGAAACCCTATAATATAACCCTATGAAACCCTATAATATAACCTGTATAAGAATTTACTTTATCTTTAAAAACATCCCTTTTTTTGAGACCCAATTTCATTGTATTTTCTCGTAATCTTTCCTTACTCTTCGTTTCTTCTACTGATCTACGTTCAGCTGTTTTACTTACTTACTTGCTTTTCCTAATAAAGGAAATGCAAGTTTGTTTTTGTTGCGGTCATCCTAACACCCAGGAGCAAGGGCTCAAATTTTATTGTCGAGTTCAAGTTTGATACAAAATTCGGGATTAATTTGCAATCATAACTGAATTTAATGATTTTTAAGGCCGGTTGTACACCAAGCGCAGAAGTTCGTATTGATTTGAAGTAAATGGTTGAGTAGCAATCCGCTAATCAATTAATTAACATCAACGGTGGTGATTTAAAGAAGACTCGATCCACGTGCCTCTACAACAAAGAAAGTGAAAAGAAAAAAAAACGGAAAGTCGCTCTTAGTCGAGCCGGTGTGCTTACGATTAGATCGGGCCCAGATGTCACATATCGATAGGGTGTCCGTATATGGGCGGGCGTAGTATTTTGTAACCGAATTAGCGGAGCTATTGTGTCCGGATCTGTCGCAATCGCGACAGGCCCCGGACGTTTCATTAATTGAAATCCTTTGTTCGGCCGCGTTTTTCGCGGCGGCGCGGCGCGCGGGTAGATAAGCGAGCCCATTATTATTTCTGCCATAACTAAAGCAAATCTGAAATAGCTAAAACGTGACTTCCGAGTTTTCAGAGCCGGCTCGGCCACGTTTAATGATATCCCGAGCGCACGGGCGCGATAACTGTTCATTTTCTCGGCGCTTGAACAAAGCCAGGGACGTAATTAAGAGCGCAAGGCTCTCTCGCATGCGTTCCGCAAATTACGCCCAGCAAGTTTCAAGGCGCAACAGATGTGCTGCTATCTATATTTTAACAAATTTTTGCTTTATCTCGCTCAGCTTTTAAATATGAACGACGTTTCTCAGGCATTTTTTTTTATTCTTGTTTCCTCCATTTTGTATGTATCGTTCGATAAAGTTACGTTGCAAAATTCCAGAAAAGTTTTAAAGTACATTTATACTTTACAGGGTTTTCTTGAACTTGAGTCGTAAATTTTTGCTTTATCTCGCTTAGCTTTTAAGTACGAACGACGTTTCTCAGGCAAATTTTTTTTTCATTCTTGTTTACTCCATTTTGTTTATATCGTTCGATAAAGTTACGCTGCAAAATTCCGGAAAAGTTTTAGGGTACATATATACATATACAGGGTTTTCTTGAACTTAAGTCGCAAGTAATACTTGAAAAAGAAAAGCAGATTGAATTTTGCCTTATGATACAGTTTTTATTTTTATTAAATTTTCTGAATTGCGATGTTTCCATATACAGGGTACGACTGAACTTGAGAGTCGCAAGTAGACTTGCTTGTTGTATGTCCTGCAGCTAATCGCTACTGTTAACAATTTTTTTTTTTACAAAATTGTTTGAGTGGCGCTGGAATTCTAAGGAATAACAACAGTTTGGAGATGGCAACCCGAGCCATGACTTAATCATGACGCACCTATCGATTGTCTTTTGTTTTTTTAAAGGACGATTCACACTACCGTTATTTTGAAAAGAAAATAATTAATTAATCGCCTTTTCTGTTTTTAACTTCGTCATCTTTTCAATGACTGTTATTCTTAATTATGTTATTCTTTCGTTAAAAAGTCGATTGGCTTTTATTTTATTTATTTATCTCTTAAATTTAATACACACTTTTGTGAGTCTTTTATTATTTTTTTGTTTTTCAACAAAATTGTTTAATTAACAAACTAATTAAATTAAAACAAGAACGATTAATGAATTAATTTTTTTAAATGTTTTGTTAAGTCCATTGTGTTTTGTTTTTTTTTTTTTTAAAGACGATTCTCACTGCTGTCGTTTTGAAAATAAAACGATTAATTAATCGCCATTTCTATTTTTTACTTTACCACTTATAAAACTATTTTTTTAAGTTAAAAAGTCGATTGGCTTTTGTTTTTTAGAGGTTAATTCACACTGCTCAATTAATTCTACTTAAAGCAATAATAAAGAAACCAAGTAACTGATTAATAAAGGCAAGAATGGTGAATTAATTAATTTTATTTTTAATTTTAATTTTTTTAGTTTTTCGTGTTTAACTTTCGAATTTTTTCAAAATTAAGAAGTCGATTGTGTTTTGTTTTCATAAACGACGATTCTCACTAGCATTGTTTTGAAAACAGAACGATTAATTAATCGCCTTTCCTTTTTTTAACTTTGCCATTTTTAAAACTATTTTCCTAAGTCTAAGGCGCGACATCTTGCAATCGCTTTTTGACCTAACATTGTATGAGGATTGACAAATTGCAGCCAGTTTGCTACTTTGTCTTTTGTTTTCTTAAGGACGATTCTGACTGCCGTTATTTTGAAAAGTAAATGATTAATCGTCTTTTCCATTTTTAACTTTCAACTTTTTAAAACTGAAACTAAATTTTCGTTTCTGTTTTTAGCTTTTCAATTCATTTCATACTCTTTTTTTATTTAGTTGAAGTCTCCTGTCTTTTGTTTTTTAAAGATGGCCCAATCGATTCTATACTTAAGAAAAACATACAACTCACTACAAACACGGGCGGTTAATTAATAATTTAAATTTTTAATAATTAATTAAATTGTAATATTAGTTTCTTTTTTGTTTCAACTCTTCAATTTTTTAAATCTTTTAAAGAACGATTCGCACTAGCATTATTTTGAAAAAAAAATTACTAATTGATTATGATTATTAACTTTTTAATTTTTTCAAACTCTTTACCTATCATAAAGTAGATTCTTGTCCGGCGAAATTGTATAATAAATTAGTGACGAAGCTATCAATCGATAGTGAAACGTAGAGTGATAGCGCCAATTTTAAGCGTCCGTTTAAAATAATCTATCTTTACCTATCGTTAACAAGTCTACTATCTTTTGTTTTTAAACGATAATTCACACTACCATCGTTTTTAAATGCAAAACGAAATTTGTATTATTATTTTTCTGTTTTTGAAAATTTTTAATGTTACTAATTTTCATGAAAATCTGGTGAATTACTCCAAATACAAAAAAAAAAACTAACCACCCGATATTTTTTTTAAACTTTCTCGTGAGATGTAGAAATTTCTCTCTGGTTTCTCTTCATGAATGGACATGGAAATCCCTGTTGGTGTAATTCAAGTTAACATAAGCGATTCCATGTTCCGCGTCCATTATTCGACTGACACGAAAAGAAATACGAACAATAAAAACGGGCGTAAGCTAAGAACCGGGGAAGATAATTTGAAAGGGCGATTTCCATGACAATGGCGTAACGACGCATTTACATACGAAACAAGAGACTCGTCCACGGCGGATCCGGTGTCCCGTTTCTGTAAATCGAGTAGTTCGATGATTTATCGCCGTTTTCGTAGAGGGCGTCGCTCGGAAACGCGAAACCAGGTCGCGACGCGATGATTTATCGCCCGACGAGGGCCCATGGACAAAATCATAAATACCACCGGCCGGCGCAAACCCGTTCTACCGGCCGCGGGAGCCACGTGAGAGAGCCCGAATTTCACGTATAATTTCATAATTCTGCTTAATGCACGATATTTAAAGTTTTATTGGCGTCGATTTGTAAGTGTTCAGCGGGGACATTAATCCTCGCGAATTTTTCTTTTTTGTTTCCGTGTGAATCCAACTCGTCGGCCGCATTTCTGAAGGCCTTATGCTAATCAGTTTCTACTCGTTTCTAGTTAGAATAAAACCAGGATGAAATCATCGCTCAGAAAAAGCGGGAAAGCTTGAGGTTTTATACAAAAAGAAAAACCATTGAACTCGTACTAAAAGGTTTATAATAATAAAATTATCAGAAGGGCCGAATTTATTATACAGGCTGTTTCCTAAGTACTTTCCAAAATGAGAGAATGTGATTTCCATTAATATTTTAAGAAAAAATGTTCATATGAACGTTTGGCCAAAAACACATATTAAGGAAACTATGAAAAAAACAAAACCTCATACAAATTCTCAGACTTTTGACAATTACTTTGTTTTACAGAGGATGCTCGAGGAATCCACTGCAATCAAAACCGAATGGCAACAAAATTTATAATAATAACAGTAAGCACAATTAAAAACACTAAGTAGACAGAAATAGCATACAACTTCGAGTGATTATTATTGTGATTGAAATAAATGTCAAAACAGTGAAAATTAGTCGCAGGTTTTGCTTTTGTCATAGTGTTTTTAGTATGTATTTGCTGCTATATGTTCATATCCCAACCTCAAATTTTGGAACGTGCTTAGGAGACACCTGTATAAGAATCGACCAATGTTTCGTCAGTGGTGTTATCAAGGAACTTGAGTTTTTATGTAATTTCTACGCCATCTTGTGATTGATGGGCCAAAACAAGTTAAAGCGGCATTTTTAAATTTTAGTTATAAAAGTTAGGGTAGATTTATAATAATTATATTAGAAATGACGAATTTATTATACAGTGTCTGTGTAAGTACCGAGCAATTGTTTCGTCCGTTTATGTTGACTCGGAAGTTTTTCTTTGTGTCTCTTCTGCGTCCATCTAGTGGTAGATTAATGTGTGAGTTTCAATTTCTTGTTGTATGTTTTCTGTTAATCCGTGATTGCCTTTTATTTTGCTTTTCGACTTCTTTTTGTTCGTATTTTGTCAATTTTGATTACCTTCTGTTTTTCTTTTGTACGTGTCGACTTTTTTCTGTTCGTTTTTCTTCAACTTTGATCGCCTCTTGTTTCGCTTTTGTACATATCTCTTTTTCCTGCTCGTTCTGTTCATTCTTTGTAAAATTTGATCGTGTTTTATTTCTCTCTTGTGCGCTTTTTTCTTATCGATTTCTTTATTTCATATCTACTTTTTCGCTTCGTATTTTGCTTTTGTATGTTTCAATCGTCATATGTTCATTTTTTATTAATTTTGATTGTTTCTTGTTTTGCTTTTAGACGTTTCGATCTCTTTTCTTTAACTTTTTGTCAAATTTCGATCTCCGCCTTTACATTCTTTCATCGTCTTTTATGTCTCTCTTGTGTTATTCGACTATCTTCTGTTCTTGTTTTAATTTTGTTTCCATTGATTGTTTTATGTTTTCTTTTGTGAATTTTTTGCGCGAAAACTCGATGTCTCAAATTTAGAAAAGCTCAATTGTCATTTGTTTCTGACTTTTTCATGATCAGTTTTGAACTTTTTTTTATCCTAATCGTCGCTGGTCTCGTCTTTTTTTTTAAATTGATGAGGACATCGGTTTTTTGCTGATCACTCATTCGATTTGGTAGTCTTGCGTTTTTGTCATTGCGATCGTCTTTTGTTTCGCACACTTCGATCGTCCTTCTTTTGTGTTTTTTTTGTGCCTTACGCTTTACTTTTCCGCTGGAATTTGTTAAAAACGTTAGGTCCTTAAATAATTTCGAATTTCTAAAAATTTCTAAAAAATTTGCCCACCCTAACACCATCACAAAAAAAGAGAAGAGAAAATCGATAAAAAAAATTGAAAAGAAGAGATTAGTGTCAGTTGAAGAAACACAACGAAAACGAGATTGATATTAATATTTTATACCAAGAAACAAAAAACTATTTATATTGTCACGACAATTTTTGCGGAGAATTGCGATTGAATTTGAATTTTTTTGGGGAGAGGGCTTTCTTAAACGGCATTTTCAAATTTGTCCTTAATTTTTTTTTATTTCAATGGTGAGTGTTTATCATAGTTGTTTTATTGCACTGTTTTGGTGGAGTTATTAGGGACATTATTTCTAATGCTTTCCCAGTGCCATCTAACGGTTGACAAACCAAACAAAATATGATGGAATTTCCAAATTTACCTTAAATTTCTTTGTGACAACTTGTGCTTTTCAAACCTGCTTTTCAATTTTTGTTGCACTTTCAAACACATTCACTCGCTTTTTTCCTTTGTTTTTCTACTTGGGTTGTTTGTCTTGCTTTCGAAACTTAACAGTTTCTTGCTCTATTAATTAAAGCGAATTCAAAATCCGGACTTACCGGAATAGATTGTCGCCGTCGATTGCGCCTGACGCAACGCGCGTTTCGTAATTTATTGAATTTTCCGGACTGCAATGATTAATAGTTCAATTACTATGGAACGTGTAGCTCGCTCGGAGATAGGGCGTAGAAAAAGCCGGTGTACACGTCGCCTGACCTCAACATTTGCAACAATGGCGCGCTGAACTTTGCCTACGGAGGCAGGACCTTGGCTCTCGAAATCCTAGGAGACCTCAAATAATAACTTGGAGACGAAAACGCGAGCGTCCACAGAATCTTTTTGTATTCTGCTGTTTGTTTGCTACTGTTGGGTCCGGGTCATTTGATTAAAATTTTCGTCAGCTCCTGGCGCGATTGTTATTCAAACGCCGCGGTCCGTTTCCCATTAAAATTCAAATTCGATTCTGAAAACGGCGATTTCTGCAGAAACTCGAAGGCCACCACCGCCTATAAATAGCGCGGATGATTTACGGCGGAGACAATCCGCATTGTTAATAAACGGCGAAAGTAAATTAAAACGTTAGTAATTAGTCTAGGTCCGTCGAGGCCCGAGCGTAGGCAGCCCCGGTTGACACGAACTATTAAATTATTGATTGCGTTCTTAGTCGGAACGGACAACGGCGATTTTACAACGTCTGCGTTACAAGGCATTAAAACGCAAACTTATTTTAAACGACGCGTATTATTGCTTGGAAGGCCGCCAGATGCTTTGTCACAAGTATGGCCCGCCATGGGAGCACAGGGAAAAGAATTCATACTTAAAAAGGACGCCACCCTCTTCCTTTTACAGACCGATAATAACTTACAATGTCGTTTGTTTACAAAAGATTAAATACAACAAACAAAAGAAGCAAACAAATTTTATTGTTGAGCACGAATGACGTTGTTGGGATTGTTTCAACTCAGTAATGAAAAAATCAAGTTTTCTTTTTGATATTTTTAAATAAAAACCTCATTTTGAGTATTTCTTAACTTTTCGTATATATTTTTAAGCAAAGAATAAAAAATCTCAAAGATAGTTTGTAGTAGAACCCAAATTTGGTTTAAAAACTCATGCGATTTATTTCTGCGAGCCGAACAAATATGAGCTCCGGACGAGCACATAGATGCTTCAGTGCCATTTGAAACTTGTTCAAATAAACGAAAAATCGACGATTTTCTACGAGAAGCTTTTAACAATCGAGCTTTCGGTTGTTTCTTTAAATTTAATTATGTTTTGTTGTCTTTCTATTGTTACGACTTCGGGGTTCACAATTTATAATCGTTGTTTATTTTAAAAAATAACTGTGTTGGGCAACACTTGATTTCTCAAACCTATTATACCGATAGTGACTTAAATGTTCCTTAAAGCGTGTTAATATATTTCTTGTTGTTTGTCCAACATATTCATTACATAACTTTTTCGTTTATTTCTAAAAGTCTAAAACCAAATAAATCAAGCTTTCATTTGTTGTTTTGCATTTCTTATTTTTTTTGTTTCTTTTCGCAAACAAACATTCGTCTCTTTAAATTTAATTCTTTTCTGTTGTCTTTCTATAAACACAAAAGTCGACGATTTCTGATGAGAAGCTTTAGAAAATCGGACTTTCATTTGTTTCTTTGTATCTATTTGATTTTTTGTGAGTAAAAAAAAGCGAATAAATCAAGCTTTCATTTGTTTCTTTACATTTCCCTATTTTTTCTTTTTGTAAGCAAAAAAATAACAAATAAAAAATCGATGATTTCAGGCGTGTAGGTGTGTAACTTTCATTCGTTTCTTTGTATTTCATTAATTTTTGTTGCCTTTCGAGAAATAAAAAATTCGACAATTTTCTGTGGAAAGCTTTTGTAAATCAATTTGTTTCTTTGTATTTAATTTTTTTGTGAGCAATCAAGTTTTAATTTGTTTCTTTGCATTTCATTATCTTTTGTTGTCTTTCGATTTATTTATTTTTTTTAAGTTTTAAGTGTTTACTATCTGAACGTTTCTTTTTGCAACGTTTTTAAAAATGAAACTTCCTTTGAATTTAATTATTTTCTGTTGTCTTGAAACAAAACGTAAACACAAAAATCGACGATTCTGACGGGGAACTTTTGAAAATCGAACTTTCATTTGTTTCTTTGCATTTCATTTTTTGTGAGTAAGAAATCAATTAGATCAAGCTTTCAATTGTTCCTCTGCATTTCTTTATTCTTTTTCATTTGTTTCTTTTTGTCAGCAAAAAAAATACAAATGAAGAATCGACGATTTCCGATTTCTAAAAGTCTAGAACCAAATAAATTAAGCTTTCATTTGTTGCTTTGCATTTCTTTATTCTTTTGGTAAGCAAAAAGAAAATAACAAATGAAGAATCTACGGGTTTCTGAACGAATTTTTTGAAAATCAAACTTTCATTTGTTTCTTTGAATTTAATTGTTTTCTGTTGTCTTCCCATTAACAAGAAAATCGACGATTTGTGCTTCATTTCTTTGCGAGTAAAAAAAAAAACTAAAACTAAACTAAAAGTCTAAAACCAAATAAATCAAGCTTTAATTTGTCTCTCTCCGGAATCTCAAATAATCTCAAGATTTCGAACGCGAATTCTTTTTAGAACTAAGGGGATTAGAGTTGTTACGTTTCAAAGTAATCGAACGGAATAAGTTGGCAACACATCAAATTTGCGGCCAATTTAGGCTTTCGAGTGGCAACCCTGACACCGAAACCGCGTGCATGCAAGTATTGATCGGTTTCCTTTTATGGACATGTTAAGGTTCTTCGGCTTCTGATTGGTGTTTGACTATCACGTGGTCATATTTTCGCGTTCCTTTTCACTCCGCTTGGTTTCAGCGCGTCATTTTTCGTTCGCCCGTACTACTGTGTATATCGTGTGTTTATGTTATCGTAGTTTCTGCTAATGTCTAGGGAAGAATTCTTTTACCCTTGGCTTGGCTTTTCATTAAATTCTAAGTTAACGTCTGACTCCATTTTAATTCCTAATTACGTTGTTTCTTCTTTAATTCAGGAGTACGTTTTCATCTCCGAGCCCGTTTCATTTCCATATATATCTTGTACGACCTGGTAGTTCACTATGTGAAAGACCCTTTTCAACTATGGTTAATTAATCAGCCCCTGAAAGCACTTACGAAGGTCAACCAAGAGGTGGCGCTAGTGCAGCCTCTATTGAGTCCGCTGGTTAACGTTTGACAGATCCTCCGAAATTTGCGAGCAGTTTCCAATCCAGCGATTACAATTTTGGATGTCGAAGAATTTAAATTATTATTGTTATTATTTAAAGCTTTACGAGTTCCCCCATAGAGGAGTGAAACGCAGGAAACTATACCTCGAAACGGAAATCTCATATGGCAGAGTTAAGTTCCAAACTTTAGGCCCGGGGTGAGCCTAGGATTACACGGATAAAATGTTTGTTCTTATCACATCGGCACCTTGAGAAAAACCGCGAATTTGACGACTCTTGACGAGCTCTTGTTGGGTAGAAACAGGAGTCGACCATCCTCTCGTGACATGTGACTTACCGCTTAGAAGCTTGCGCGGGCAGAAAAAAATTGATTTGATTGACTTAAGCGAAATCAAAGTTTAGGTGATAAGGGAGTTTTAAAAGACGACAGTTCCTTTTGTATACTCTTTTTGGGTCCCACCTTCCTATAGTGTATTTGTGTCTATACTTTCAGCGTATAAGTGATTTAGATAGATCTCCTGATTGTTACGTGAAACTTTTGCGAATGTTGAAGTGGCTTCGGGAACAGTTAGCTTCAAATTATTTATTACTAACTAGGTTATTGTTCATCCTGGCGCCCTTTATTAATACCTTTTAAACTTCGCCCATCTCCGTCGATCTACCTGGGTTAACAGCTGATGAAAAGAAGCGCAAACTTGTTACCGTTTAGGGTAAGTAAACAGAAGTATTAATAAAGTTTTGTGTTAGCAGATTAATATGGTTTAGACCTTTCATTTTGTGTCGTTAAAACCGACAAGGCAAGATTAACTACATACTTACATCTCCGGAGCCGAAAAATCCGGACGATTTTTATTTGACGATTTGAAAAATGCAGTTTGCTTGTGGACTGAGAGAGGAAGACGTTTTCTTTTCTTCAACTCGACAAAGATCGGTTAATTATTTGAAAGTATTTGGTGACAATTCCTGCACAATTCAGAAATTGGGAGAAACCTCCGCATGAGCATGAACATTCCGTCACAAATTATAAAAGATTCTTTTTGGGAACTTTGAACAAGACGAAAGGCGAGTGTCTTGACCTGTCGTTGAAATCTCCGGTACAATTCGTTTGCGTATGAATTATTTCGCGAGTAAATCTCGCCGGGCGGCGGCGGGGTTGTCAGGGGGGGAACATTTCGGCTTGTCCGCGTCCGCGCGATACATGCGTATGCACGTCCAGCGTTCGTCCGTCGTGGCAACCGATTAACAGGATTAACATTCCCGACACATGTACGCCTAGCCGTTGCACTTGTCGCATTTGCATACGTTTGAAATTTGAACGCGGACGCGCACCGATAAAACTCCGCTTAATGCCCCGCTTCGAAGCGGTTTACGAAACGCTGAAGGCACATAAAAACCACGAGGAATTCGCCGCCGCTTTCTCCGGCGTTTCTTTCTCACGAGGGAGACGGTCGAATCCTGCACGACAAAAGACAGTCGAAATTTCAAGGAAACACAAGCGATTTTTTTCCCAAAGACATTGAAATTTAGATTTATCTGATATGACTTTTGCCTATTAGTGTACGCTTGGAAATCAAGATTCGTGCGAGCGATGAAAATTTATTACGGCACTCGATGACCTCAGAACCGTCATCGCATCCTAAAAACAATCTAAGCTCAGATGTAGATGTTATTAGTCGCGATTTTTTCAACGCTGTTTCCCGTACACATACATGTCCGTGTTCGGCCGCAAAACAGGAAGAAAAAAAGCCGAAGCCGGACCCCGTACGAAATCACGACTTGTTTGTTTTATGCGGAGACGGCAATCAAACGGGGCAAAAAAGAGGAGCTCGCGACCGCAGCGCTATTTGCGTTTGCAAATCTTTATTAATAATATCCCGGCAGGCCGTGTTCATAAATACGCGTAGTTAGCGGGGACGGGGACTTGTATATTGCGCGCTTTTCGCGATTTACTGCCCAAAACGAGCGAGCGTATCATTGCGAGGCAATCGAAATTTATCAGGCGAACGTGTAATGAGCAGCGTTTTTCGAGGATTAATTCCTTTACTTTCGACACAGAGAACGAAAAAAAAAAAAAACTGAGCCTACCCTGTGCGGTTCAATAATAAAAACGATTGGGTTTTACGTGCAATCCAAGCTCACATCAAATTTCGCTTTTATCGAACGATTTGCATACTGCGAATCCTTCGGTGGCCGAAGAATCCCACGTTCTCATTAAAATGCGTGCTATCAGCCGGCGCTCGCATTAATCATCGAAAATTCGTCGCCCATTGTTTGGCGTATGTAAATAAGCAGCAGCCGATTCAGATACGATCATCCCTTTCGAGCTTAATTTTTGCTCGATCTTATCCGGGGAATAATTTCTGCGCGGGCTTCCATCGCATTATGTCGCTTTTTTTTCATTAACGCACTTCGCAGAAAGAACAATCAAGAACTCAATCGGGAGCTATCCTGAAATTAGGAAAATTTAAAAAAATGCCCTTGTAACTTACTCGATCTATCATCCGCTAGATGGCACAAAAGACTTTATTTGGTCTGATACCCGCTAGATGGCACAGAAGAAAGGTTAAAAGTAGTAAAGCCCCTAGATTTCGCAGAAAAAAAAAAATAAATAAAAGAGCAGTGTATATTGAAATTACCAAAATTGGAGGTGAATTTAAAAATATCGCTGTAATTTATTTGGCCTATCAACCGCTAGATGGCACAGAACGCAGTTAAAAATAAAGCCCCCAGTTTCCAGGAAGGACACGCAATAATTCAACCCAAAAAAGCGATTTTTAAAATAAGAAAATTGAAGGCGCATTTAAAAATGTCGCCGCAAGTTATTTAAACGGTCGACCGCTAGGTGGCACAGAGAAAACTTTATGAATTGAAAACAAAAGAATTTGTTGTAGAATCTACTTTCATGTAAAAAATAAAGCCTCTGGATTTCGCAGAAAGAAAGATAGACAGTGAACATTGAAATTACCAAAACTGGACACAAATTAAAAAAGCCGCCTTAATTTATTTGATCTGTCAACCGCTAGATGGCACAGAGTAAACGTTAAAAATAAAGCAGGAAGAACACTCAATAACCCAACCTAAAAGAGTCGATTTTGAAATTAAGAAAATTGAACGTGCATTTAAAAATGTCGCCTTGATTTCTTTGGAATCGTCAACCGCTTGATGGCACACAGAAAACATTAAAAATTAAAAAAAAAAAAAACAAAAGAATCTGTCAGAGAATCTACTTTAATGTTCAAAATAAAGTAACTAAATTTTGCAGAAAGAAAGATAAAGAAACGGTATAAGAAAATTGAAGACGCATTTAAAAAGGTCGCCGCAAATTAACTAAACTGTCGACCGCTAGATGACACAGGGTAAACGTTAAAAGTAAAGCCTCTAGATTTCGCAGGAAGGACACTCAATAACCCAACAAAGAAAGTAGATTCTGAAATTAAAAATATTGAAGGCGTAATTGAAAGTGCGCGGTCAATTATTTGAATCATCGATCGCTAGATGGGACAGAGAAAACGCTAAAAATAAAAACCAAAAGAATTTATTATAGAATCTGCTTTAATGTTAAAAGAAATGTCTCCAAATTTCGCAAGAAGGACACTCAATAACCCAACAAAGAAAGTCGATTCTGAAATTAAGAAAATTGAAGGCGTAATTGAAAGTGCTACCGTGAATTACTTGAATCATCAACCGCTAGGTGGCACAGACAAAACGTTAAAAATAAAAAAACAAAAGAATTTGTTATAGAATGTACTTTAAGGTTAAAAATTAAGTCCCTAGATTTCGCAGAAAAATTGGTTTCAGGTTGGAACCGCGTCACGACTGCTTCTACTGCCGACGTTTCGTTTTCCATTGCAGAATTTCCTCAGGGCTGCTGCTGCTGCTGATGGTGTTGTTGACTAACGAGAAGTGACAGCAACACCATCAGCAGCAGCAACACCGCCAGCACCAGCAGCTCTGAGAAATTTCTTTTACAATGGAGAACAAAACGTCAACAGTAGCAGTCGTGATGCGGTTCCAACCGGAAGCCAATTCAATTATGGACAACTACCGCGGAAGCCTCCAAGTTAAAATACACATAGGAATTACAAAAATTGAAAGCGAATTTAAATTCCACCGCCATTTGTTTGGCGTATCAACCGCTAGATGACACAGAGGGAAACGTAATAAAACTAAACATAAAATCCCTAGTTTTCGTAGAGAACCTAAAGGTCGATGGCGAAATTAAAAAAACTATTGCGCTTCTGTAAACGACATTCAAAACACTCTGATTGTGTCAAAAATAAGGGTAGAAAAGAAAGGAGATACTTCAGCTCCCAGCAGGAAGGTGAATAACTCGGAAAGTATTGACGCTAGACCCATCATGCGACCAATCAAATCGGACTAGAATTTAACGTACAATTCAAATACGTAATAATATACAGGATGTCCCATTTAAAAAATACCAAAGTTTGAGTTATATCTTGAAAACGCGACATTCTATTGTTTCTCTGAGAACGCCCTTCGAAATGATAGGAAATTTTCTAAAACTTTTATGTGTAACGCTTTCTTGTCATTTCAAAAATAAGGGTGAAAAAGAAGGGAGAGACTTGGATCACAGCAGCAAGCACTTTTGGCGAATAACTTCCATATGAAATGCCCAAGTTTCAGTTATATTTTGAAAACGCGACGTTCAACTGTTTTTCCGAGAACGGCGCTATGAAATTTTTTAAAACTTTACCATGAAACACTTTCTCGTAATTTCAAGAAAGAGGGCGGAAAAGAAGGGGGAGACTTCGGTTCACAGCAGAAATTTTTTTGGCGGATAACTCGGAAAGCATTTGCGTTAGACCCATCATGCGACCCATCAAACCGGACTGAAATTTAACGTAGAATGCAAATATGTAATAATATACCAGGTGTTGTATTTAAAAATGCCCAAGTTTGGATTATATTTTAAAAACGCGACCCTCAATTGTCTTTTCGTGAACGTCACTCGAAACACTTCTGAATTTTCTATATCTTTTGTTTTAGGCACTTCTTTCTTACGTCATAAATAAGGACAGAAAATGAGGGAGAGACTTCATAGCGGGAAGCGTATAACTCGCAAACTACTGGCATTAGACCCACGATGCGACCCATCAAATCGGACTAAAATTTAACGTAGGATGCAAATATGCCATAATATAGAGGGTGTTGTACTTAAAAATGTCCAAGTTTGGATTATATTTTGAAAACGCGACCCTCAAAGTCTTTCTATAACTTTCGTTTCGGGCACTTTGTTCTTACGTCAAAGATAAGGGCGAAAAATGAGGGAGAGACTTCGGATCACAGCAGGAAGCGCATCGGTGAATAACTCGCGAACTATTGGCATTAGACCCATCAAATTAGACTAAAATTTAACGCATAATTCAAGTTTGTAATGATATACAGGGTGTTATATTTAAAAACACCCAAGTTTGGATTATATCTCCAAAATGTGTTGCCCAATTGTTTTTTTTTTTTTGCAAACGGTATTCCAAACGCCTGGAAATTGTTTAAAATTTCGTCTGAAACACTTTCTGTAAATCTCAAATATAAGGGTGGAAAAGGAGGGAGAGTGATTCGCTTCACAGCAGGAAGCACACTTTCTCCAAATTTTAAAGATAAGGGCGAAAAAAAGGAGGGACCCATTAAGTGACTCATCAAATGGGACTGAAATTGAACGTAGAATTCAAATACGCAATAATATACAGGATGTTTCGTTTAAACTATCATATGCAGACAGAAACAAGAGCAAAATTGTATTTTTTTGCAATAAAGCTACCGAATGTAACTTTCTTTTGTTTCAGGTGAGGAGAGACTTGTCCTGGTTTGTGCGAATAACTATGAAGCGGCACATACATTTGACTGGAATTTTCGTGTGTTTGTGAACAAAATGGTTCAATTTCTCTCAGTTATCGTTGTCATAGCAACAGGAGTTAGTGATTTAAAGGCAGCCTCGTTGAAACGAAAATCAGGTCGCGGTGTTTCATGAAATATCAACGGCGGTCTGTCACGTTGCGACTGGCGCTAGTAAGTAGTTGACCTATAAAACCCGAACACGATACTGTAAGGCACCTACTCCATTATCTACGGCATTCTTAACCTATGACTCCGCTCCGAAGCATTTTGGCGTGTCCTCGGCTGATTAAAGGCCGAGGGAAGCGCGTAAATAAGACGGCAGAAGAGGAACACGTGTTCGGGCTCAAAGGAGGCGTAATCACATTTGAATACGACGCGTATAACTAAGCCTAAACGGCCGAAAATGACGTATATATAGGCGACGGCCGGTTTTGTTCTGTATTTATTAACAATGCGCATGCTATACCAACAATGGTATATTATCGTTTAGACCCGTAATGACCGGCCGCATAAACAACGCTGAATCTTTATTTATTGCGTGCGCTTATCTCTTCTAATTGTCAATTGAGAGGGTATTGTAATTTATATTTACGTTCGTCGGGCACGCATTGTGTTTGCCGATCGCAATTAGGGGACGATTATTAAATGGAAACACAAACATTATTTTCACTACTCCATCTATGTTGTCATGACGTACCATTTTGTTTTTGTAATGGTTTCTATCTATTTGAAGAAAAGCATGTGACGTGACAGCTGTCATACCCATCAGCATAAACATTTTTTAACATTCGAAATGACAATTATTAATCCTGAAAGGTAAGAAAAGCATCGTTTAAATTTTAGCGTTTGTTTTTTCCGATCGCAATTAGTCGATTGTTTTCTTTGAACGCCTCTACAAACTCTAAAGTTTATACACAGTATAAGAAGTCATCCAGTAGCGACACTCGAGTGTGACTGCCTCATTGGCCATTTTGTTTAATACCTACTGATTTGCAAATTCCATTAGGTTGGCATGTAGGTATCAAACAGTATGGCGTCCTTTTCTGAGTTTGACGTGTAAGTGTCGGTACTGGGTATCGATAATATCCCCGGAATTTTATTAAAAGCTACCGCTGATTTAATAGCTTTACCTCTTAGGCTGCGTTGTATAAAAGATTTAAACCAAGATTAAATTTAATCCTTTGTGTGTCACAACTTAGGTTTAAATTTAATCCTGGTTTAAATTTTTTATGCAACGTAACCTTAGTGATATAATTAACGAGTCATATCCTTCTGAACTGAAAGTATCGAAAGGAGTTCCCGTGTACAAAAATAAAGGTAGCCGGTTAGAAGCTGCTAATGTCAGTTTGGTAAAGTAATCGAAGGAATTTTTCATAGACGATTAATCTCCTACCTAAATAAGCATCAAATTTTATATAAATCCCAAAACGGTTTTCGTAAAGGAAAGTCGACCACAACTGCCATAACTGAGACGTTTAAATTTCTTCTCACTGAACTGAAAGCCTTTGTGCTATTTTGCGACCTTAACTGTGCTTCCGACACCGTCGATTACAACTTATTGTATTACAAACTGGAAGGTCCATAAACCAGTAGCTCAAGTCATATCTGGACGGTCGGTAACCAAGTAACCGTTAATGACGACACTTCATCGAAAATGGTAGTCAAAGCTGGAGTTCCACAGGGATCCATCCTTGGCCCCTAACTATTTTTTATCTTCACAAATGCTTTGTCAGCGGCTGTCCGTTGTATTACTTACGCTGATGATACTATCTTTATTATCAAATGCTGAAAACCTAATCATCAACATAAGTACAAACATAGTGTCTATGTAATGGTTTAACTCTAAACGTTGCTAAAACACAAATAATGCCCTTTGTGACTAAAAATGTTAAAATTTTACATAGTTAGGCTTACCAACTTAAAATTTTTAGGTGTAGAAATTGACTGTAAATTAACTTGCAAGGATCACGTGCAGTACTTGGAAAATAAATTAAGTAGTCAAGCTTTTTTTTATCGTATAGGCTGCGAAACTCTGCGAATTACGACAGAAACAAGTGAAGAAACAAATCGTTAATTCACTTTTATTTATTTATTTTTTTACATAGTATTGTGACGAACTAAAGCGACAAATTAGTCATACAATCGCCTAGCCGGCGGCGACTCGCCGAAGTGTCTGGACCCGTTCGAGATTATTCCACCGTCTAAATACTCTAGAGGAGAAGCTGCTGGAAAAGCCGTTCCGGTATAAATACACGGCACGGGGGAACATAGGCAGACTTCTTTAGTTCGACGTAGAGTTTAGTTACTGTTTAATCGCTCGGCTTATGAAAATAAATTATTCATAGTCTGTTCTAAATAAAATCACTGTTAAGTTTTGTTAATAAATTAGTTATTAGTCTCAGTGACTATTTTATTTAAAAATAAATCAAAACGAACCCTAAAAACACTACAGTAAGTTCACTGACATTTCAAACTCTTCTGTTTTCTTTAAAGCGACATTCGTTTGTTTTTATTTTTTATCTGTGAGGTAACATTTCTTGTTCGACAGTCTTTTGTTTTATTGACCCAAGAAATTTTATTTATCCTTTTACAATGTTGTGCGTCATTCGTTTTTTTTTCTGGCCTTACGTCTGTGAGGCGTTGTTCTTTTTCTTTTTAATTTTTAGGTTGTAAGACGATCTTCTTTTGTTTATAATTACCTCAACTTTTCGTCCAAAACAAATGAAAATGCGTTTGTTGTCACTTTGTTTAACTGAAGTCCTTTTCTGTTTGACTGTCTTTTGTTTTGTTGATCTAGGAAAGGAACAAGTGAACAAATAGAACATTCGTTTGTCTTTATTTACCCTTTTACAATGTTGTGCGACAGTCATTAATTTTTTTATTGGCCTTAGAAACAACTGCGAGGCGTTTTTCTTTAGATTTTAGACCTAAAACAAATGAATATGTAAATGATATCACTTTGTTTGGCTGTTGACTAACATTACAAACTATTCTCTTTTCTTTAAAACGACATTCGTATATTTCTTTCTTTTGGCTGTGAGACAGTCTTTTGTTTTGTCGATTTAAGGAAGGAATATGTGAATAAGTAAAACATTCCTTTGTTTTTATTTGTTCTTTTACAATGTTGTGCGACAGTCATTCATTTTTTATTGGCCTTACATCTGTGAGGCGTTATTCTTTTTTCTTTTTTAGATTTTAGGCCGTCAAGGCGATGCTCTTTTGTTTATATTCAACTTAATTTTTCGTCCAAAACGTGGATACAGATCATTTTATTTAACTGGGGATTGATATTTCACACTGAGATATCGATAGTCGTTTGTTTCTTTCTCTCTTTTAGTCCAAGACATGTCTACTTTTTGTTCTGACTATCTTTTGTTTTGTCGATTTAAAGAAAAGAAATAAAAAGTGAATAAATTAATTTGCTTTTGAGTTCTTTCTCGAATGTCGAGGAACGCGAAACGGCGGCGTTTCTCTTTTTTTCTAGTCTATCCAATCTATGGCACTGCGATCATTTGTTTTGTTTTTGTTTATTGTTTTTGTTTCTCTGAAAGAAATAATAGTAAATGCATAAAGTAAACGTTAGAAAAGAATGTTTGTGTTGTAAAACGATGATCATTTGTTTTTTTATTGACCCTGTGACTAAGACCTGACAAAATTAAAACAACTGACCTTGAGGCTGTGTTCTTTTAGATCTTAGACTGCAGGGCGTTTTTGACTTTAACTGTCTCCGTAAATAAATGCTATTATTTATTTATTTATTTATTTTTAATTGTTAGGGCCTACGTTGTGTATGTTAAACACTTGTTATTTTTTAACTGTTGCTCTGTTTAGCTTACTGAAGAGAAGGTCATTTGTTTGTCTTCTTCTCTTTCTTTAGTCTACGTAACGATATTTATTTTTTTTTGTCTTTCTTTTCTTTATCTAATCACGTCTTCCTAAATTAATTATGAACAATCCCTTTATCCGGCTAGTTATTATTCAAATTAGCATAAAAAAATTAAAAATTCGAATTTAAATCAATTGTCAAATGTGTCAACGTTGGGACTTTAATTCAAAATTGTACAGAGGGAGCCACATTCACGAGAACTATCTCCGTCATAGTTCACTCGACACGCTGTGATATTATTTATTAATCTAGTTGGTCAAGACTATATTAACTTGTTTATTTAAGAATAGATGTCGCGTGCGGAGTTTGCAACGGTCGAAAGTCGTCGAAATATTTAGAAAACGAAGAAAAAAGGCGAATATCTGGCGACGTTCCCGTGAACCTGAACGACACAACAAAGCAGGTGCGCCTATGACGGTTCATAGTCGTCGCAGCGGGGGGGCCCCGGTACGGTCGGGCAATATATCACGAGTTTTATACCCGGTTAGATCTCGTCCGTCACTGGCGACTCTAAAACGTTTAATGGCGCGCGTTATAAACTCGAACATATCTATAAGCTAATAAACGTATTTATTTCTTTCCTTTACCATACGTTTTAATAATTATCCCGGCCGTAAAGTTCCCACACAATGCCCGTCCGATTCGATTTTAATATTTACGCCCATATTTATTGCCGGCCAGTTTTTTCCCGTGCTTTATTAACTCGCGCAGGAAGCGGCACTTAAGTGTCACTCATGTTCTACGTTTTAATAATTTTTATCGTCTGGCCGGGGACTCGGCCCTTCGAAAGTTCAAGAAACCCTTGAGGAATCCTTCCTAATCGAGCAAGAGACTGAGATATACAAACGTCATTTACTATTTTTTTTTTTTTTAAATCTAGAAACTAATGAATAAATCAATGTTCATTGGCTTGTCTAATAACGAGTGAACAAATAAAAATGTCATTCAAATAAACGTTACTTCCAGAAAAATGTCTAGGAATGTGATCTAGAATCAAGAAAAAAGGTGATTATAAACAAGAGAACGGTCGTCTCCTAATTGAAAATCTACAAAAAAAGTCCAAAATAAAAATGACTGAGACGTTTTTGTTTCATTTATTCCTTGAATTGTAAAGGCATTATGAAACGATAGTCATTTGTTTTTTACTTTGGTCTTAAAATGGGTGAAATGGAAACGAAACGACAGAAATTCTGCCAATTTGTTTTAATTTTCTGTGTTTTTTTTTTATTTTAAAAGCTTGAAAATCTCTTCTTATATTAATTATTCAGACTGTGAGGAATATTCATTTGTTTTCGATCGCCTGTACACTCTTTTCTTACATCTGGAAACAAATGAATAAATAAACATTACTTTTCTTTGTTATTGAACAAGTGAATTGTATTTATTGATCTAAAAAAAAGATGAAAGCGATTATGAACAAAAGAAAGTCATCTATCTCACAGTCCAAACTGTGAAAAAGAACATCTAATTTTTTATCTAGAAACAAGTGAATAAATAAGTTCCGTTTATTGATCCAGAGACATAAAATGAAGGTAATTACAAACAAAATTTAAAAATAAAGAAAAACGAAGATGTTTCATTTATTTATCCAGAAGCAAGTGAATAAATAAATGTCATTTATTTATCTAGAAACAAGTGAATGAGTGTCACTTATTGAGCATTAGAAACAAAATCTGAAGACGATTATAAACAGACGAACATCGCCTCACAATCTAAAATTTGAAAAATATGTCTCATTTATCTATCTAAGAAACAAGTGAATAAATAAATGGTACTTATTTGTCTAGAAACAAGTGAATAAATAAATGGTACTTATTTGTCTAGAAACAAGTGAACAAATGAGTGTCATTCTTTTGTCTAAAAACAAATGAATAAATTAGTGCCATTCATTGATCTAAAAACATAAAATAAAAGTGATTATAAACAATAGAACATTTCCTTACAATTTAGAATTTGAAAAAATAATGTCTCAGTTATTATCTAGAAACAAGTGAACGAATAAATGCAATTTATTTATCTAGAAACAAATGAGTGTCAATTATTGTGCTGGAAATATAAAATGAAGGCGATTGTGAACGAAAGAACATTGCCTCACAATTAAAATTGAAAAAAAAATGTCTCATTTATTTGTCTCGAAACAAGTGAATAGAAAATGTCACTTATTTGACTAGAATAAATAAATGTCATTTATTTATCTAGAAACAAGTGAATTAACGAGTGTCAATTATTGTTCAAGGAACATAAAATGGAAGTGATTTTGAATAAAACAACATCGTCTCAAAATCATTGAATAAATAAATAAATGGTCATTTATTTGTCTAGAAACAAGTGAATAAATGAGTGTCATTCATTTGTCTAGAAACAAATGAGTAAATTAGTGCCATTCATTGGTCTAAAGGTGATTATAAACGAAAGAACATTTCTCACAATTTAGAATTTGAAGAAATAACGTCTCAGTTATTATCCAGAAACAAATGAACGAATAAATGTATTTTATTTATCTAGAAACATAATGAAACGAAGGCGATTGTGAACGAAAGAATATTGGCTCACATTTCAAAATTGAAAAAAAAATCATAATTATTTGTCTCGAAATAAGTGAATAAAAAAAGATCACTTACTTGACTAGAAACAAGTGAACAAATAAATGTCATTTATTTATCTAGAAACAAGTTAAGAAATGAATGTCACTTATTATTCTAGTGTCATTTATTGTTGTAAAAACATAAAACAGAAGTGATTGTGAATAAAACAAAATCGTCTCATAATCGGTGAATAAATAAATGTTCATTTATTAATCTATAAACAAGTGAATAAATGAATGTCATTTATAATTATAGAGACATAAAATGGCCTGTAATCAGTGAATAAATAAATAATGGATCATTTATTTATCTAGAAACAAGTGAATAATTGAGTGTCACTTAGTGTTCTAGAAACACAAAATCGAAATGATTGTGAATAAAACAACATCGTCTTATAATCAGTGAATAAATAAATGGTCATTTATTTATCTATAAACAAGTGAATAAATGAATGTCTAGAAACATAAAATGGCCTCAGTGAATAAACAAATAATTTATTTATCTAGAAATAAGTGAATAAATGAGTGACATTTATTGTTCTAGAAACTGAAACGGAAGTGATTGCGAATAAAACAATATCGTCTCATATTTAGTGAATAAATAAATGTCACTTATTATTCAGAAATAAGTGAATAAATAACTAAACTAGAAATAAGTGAATAAATAACTAAGCTAAAAACAAGAAGTGATGGTGATTATAAGCAAAAAAACATCGGCTCGCAATCTAAAATCTTCATTTCGCCTAAAAACAAGTGAACAGACGTCATTAATTTTTCCAGAAACAAGTGAACAAATAAGGGATGGAGATAATCGAAAGCAAGTAAGATAAATAAAAAGTGGAGAAAATCAGAACGTTTTTAGAGGATTTCATTATTAGTTTTTTTATTTCGTTTCCCTTGATGCGAGGTCAACGGAAAAAACTAACGACTGACATTTTTTACGATGGGAGGAAAACGCGGCTTCACAATCCAAAGACCAAAACAAAACAATCACGTTTTGTTTCGTATGAAAAACAGGACGACAGAAAATAGAGCGAGATAATTTGAAAAAGGAAAGTTAATCTTCACAGTCAATAAGAAAAGATAAATTTCTGTCACGTTACTATGTGGTCATGCTATGAGTCCCATCAATATTTTGGTAGGCATCGAAGGCACAGACTAACGAAGCCAAGTCATTTAACCACTCGGAAGTGACGTTTTGAAACAAACGACACTGAGAGGGTTGCTCGTCTCCTTCATAATTTTGTTTCTTAGCTTTTTTTTATTAATTTTTGACTAAGGAAATGAAAAATCGAGGCATCCTCTCTTCCTTCCTTCCTCCCCCTCCCCTTTAGTTACATGATAAATTCGTAATCCTTCCTAGCGGAGCTTTAAAATCTTTACAAGATTTCTTCCAGAAAATTAATTAATTTGCTTTGACCTTGGGAAATAAATGGTACTGTCTTTCTCTCCCCTGCCCCCTCCCTCTCCTCATTACACATCTCATTTATTATTATGATTATTGGTCGCAGTGAAATACGGCTGAAAAACGACGAAGTCCGGCGGTAGGCACGAAACGCGCGCCTTATTAAAACAAACCGTAAACATGCGGTCCGTAATTGCGAATATTTCACGTTTATTGCGGGCCCGGGCGGAATAATTTTTCCGCGAGCGGACGGCCACTATAAATTCCGCGCAGATTATTATTTCTTTACGATTACGACGCGCGCTTTCGCACGGCCGGTAATGACGGCCGTAGAAAATGCATTTCCTGTTCGGATCGAAAACGAGAAATTCTCAAAAGCGTCCGCGTCAACCGCAATCCAGGGCGGGACTTAGGAGATTTCTTCCACGCAGTACTACGTGGACAATATTGACGTTTAGGATAAATAAAAACAAATGAACGTTTTACTGATTCAAGAAACAGAACAAAAACAGTCACTGATTAAAGAAGAGAAACAAAAAAAAAACTCATTTTCTATAAGGTAAGCAAAAACTGTCAACCAATCATGCTATGTAACCGACGAAAATCGTTTAATTCAACGAAGAAAAAACAAAAGAATATCGCCCGACTTTTCTTGTACGACCTGACAAGGTTTGTTTCCATTTATCCTTTGGACTCTAAAACGATGACTACCTCTAGATTCTTGCTCTGAAGAAGCTGTGAGTGAACTGATCGCGAAACGTCATAATAATATGTGATGCTTCTCGTGCGTTTATCAAACGAAATCGTTTGTTTTTTTTTCACTTTGGTCTTATAATGGCGAAGAATAAAACAAAGGCGTCAAGATCATGAAGATTTTGGCTTTTTTTTTCTTGAAAACTGAAGTACCTTCTTTGTTTTCTGTCAGTTTTACAATCTAGATACAAATGAATAAAGACACGTTACTTATTATCTAGAAATAAGTGAATATACATTGGTATACACAGACTAAAAATGTCACCTCGCGTTTAAAAAGATCAGTCTTTTGGAAGATAAATAAAAAGAGAAGAGGAGGACTTGAAAGTGATTCGAAATTTGGTCTTGTCGCTTCATTTAAATTTTTTTTCGCCTGCGAGATCACCGAAAAACGGAAGAAGTCATTTTACGTTGCGAGAAAAACATCACCTCACAACTCAAAGCAAAACAAAAAACACGCGTTTTCTTCATACGAGAAACAGAACAAAAGAAAAAGAAATAAGGGAATTTCTTCAAGCCAACAAAAAAATGCACGAAGCAAAGGTGATGTTTGACTTAAACAGTCGAAAAACATTATTGCGAGCAGTAAAAAATGAAAAATTGACATTAGTGAATTTTTTTAATGTGACAATGACGTTTGTTAGAAATAAACAGACGAGAAACAATACCTAACCACGAGAAAAAAAGGGCAAGTTGTTTCGTTTCTCAACTTTGCATTGAAATCTCCAACCAGAAAGGAAGAAAAACTAAGTCGTTCATTGTTTTGCTTTTAAATAATTATCGAAATTCGATTGTTTGATTTTCGGGATTTGATTTGACTTTTGATTTTCACTCATCTGCCATAAATAATGGAATTGAATGGGAGATTTCAATGATTCATTGCAACACACACCCGTAGAGTTTCATCGAACTTTTTTAGAGAATCATCGACAACTACGCTGACAATCCCTTGAATGGATATATCAAAAACGAAAAGGCCGATGTCTAATGGAAAATTGATGGAAAGTCGACGATTTTTGATCCGTCAATCTTTTAGAGCGGAGATTTTAATGATGGATTGCGATAGGAAACCCGCACGTCATCATTTCATTACTCACTTGGTTGAAATTAATATTAAATATTGATGGAAAAAAATGACGTTTTACGTGCATATTTCAATGATGGGTTATGTTACGAACCCGTTTAGTTTTCAACAAAATTTCAAGACGAAATAAATGATTTTTTTTATGATTTTGATTCATTAAACCGTTTACATATTACTTCTTGAAGTTGTTGTGTAGTAGTTTCATTGAAGTGTCTCGGAAAATGGTTCCGAAAATCCATTAATCAGAAGCTCACGTAATCCTCTGCGTATTTTAGGTCCGTTAGTTCGTCTCGGTCCTTTTTCGAGAGAGCGAGCGGAGTTTTTGCGGCGATCGAAACGACTCGTTTAATAGGAATAAACAAGCGAAATATTTGTCAACATTCATTTACGTTACGCTGAGGCCCGTATTAGTATGCCGGTGGTTCGGTCATTTAGGGACGGCAAAAAAGCCGCCATTTGCCGGCGATATTACAAATGCCTGTCTGGGTTACACGCACTCCTCGGCCGCTTCCCCGAATCACGTGGCCTATGGTCTGCGCGCTTTTTTCCGCCGCCCGCGGGAATTTTTTAAACGCCGCCCGAATTGGTAAAATTTTCCACGTTGCTCGCCGATGTTTATATGGTTTAATTCGTGTAGAAGAACGCCGAGCGACATGCGGGCCCTCTTTTTCGACGCTAATTAGCAAACATAAACGGCATTGCTTTGTCTCCTCATCGCTGCCAAGGACCAAGGACCCGATACTTGACTGATGAGACTCGACCGTCCTCGCTTCTCTTTTACTTCTTTTCTTTCTTTTCCGCCGCTAATTATGCTTAACTAACCACGAACTAAAAAAAAAATAATCGACGATTGAAGAGAAGACTTCAACGATAAGTTACGAGACAAACCCGCACTCATTTAAAACTTATTACAGTTCATAATTAATTGAAAGACATTTGAATTTCCCGCGCTGTCATCTTACAGTGTTGATACCTCTGCTGCGCATGACGTTTTAAGTGAAGACATCAATGATAAGTTACGACGCACTCCTTTAAAAGTTACTATAATCTTTCCACGTTTGCAATTGATTGGAAGACGCTTGAATTTAGCGCGCTATCATCTTATAATGTTGGTATCTCTGTTGCCCGTGACGTTCTAAAAAAAAAAAGTAAGCGGTAAGTTCAAACGCCTTTTAATCGTTTGTGAATTCTCCATATATCGTTGGTTCAATCACAAATTCAAAATTCATTGAAAAATAATAACCATCGCAAAATTTAAATGTCGAATGACAGGTGTCAGAAGTGGGATGATGCAATCTGACAGTTATGGCGAACTTAATGAGGACAGAAACTTGAACTTATGTGAAATCAATACGACTCAATCAACGAAATTCTGGGCATTTATGTCTTTCGAGATCAGACAGGTGCGCTTCAAAAACAAAAAAAAACGAAAGTCCAATTTGGACTTACCATATTCGGAAAAATATGGTTTTAATTCTGTGAGGTATTAAATTCAGTTCCAATTTAGAGACTGATTATATCTGCTGAGTTTACTGCGATTGGGTGGCTTCAATAACGAAAGTCCAATTTGGACTTATAACAGTCAGAAAAATATGACGCACTTTTTATAGCAAATTATTTAAATTCAGAGCAATTAAATGCAACAAAGCAATTTTGAGACTTATCATTTACATCTATTGAATTACTACGTAAGGGTTACTTCAAAAATGAAAATGTTCGATTTGGACTTATTACACTCGCAAAAATAGATACAGCTAATCATTTTTTTAATGTTTTTTTTTTTTAATTTCTCTGAGAATTGAAACTCAAACGGTTAGTTTCAACTTCGAGACGCAACATTTTTGTGAATGATTAAAGTCCAATGAAGACAAATCTAGCTGTATTATAAAATAGTCCAATTTCAACTTTCTCTCTCGTTTACGATATCCATTAATAAAGTATCTACTTATTAAAAAAATACAAATATAGCACTTATATGAAGTTGAACTTATTTGGACTTAGGCATTCAATTTCTGAATTTACTGTTGGACTTAACCACAATAAACACTCTAAAAACCTTGAATGAAGAAAGAAAATTTAGGCAAGTCAAGTCAAGGCAAGTTTAACAAAAGAATTTAACAAAAGAAAAAATGTGAACTTCAAATGAACACGCATTGGACTTATCAGAGTGAAATTAGATAAGTCCAAAAGAAGAAATTTGAACGTTTTGTCTATGAGGCAGCCTATTTAATTCCAGCACAACTTAGTTTTTTTTCAGAGAAATTGGACTTACATGGACACAATTTTAATTTTGAACTTCTAAACTCACCATTTAAAAGTTTCTTCATATAAAAATATTATCTAGTTTTGGACTTACCAGATCAGGAGTAGCAAATATTATATAGTCCAAATAGATTATTATGTTCTTTTTCATTCTACAAATATTATTATATAAACTCAAAGTCGACGGTGAAGGCCACAAGTACCTCTCTCTAACTCTTCTCGAGATGTAGAGTTTACTTAGTGATAAGTCCAGAGGGATTTTCATGTTTTTTTCTCCAAGTAAACTTTGATTACATATTATTCTACAAATCTAGATTCACCAAAGTCTATAACTTCCTCACTCCCCATTTTCGAAGTGTGGGCATTTATTTAGTGATAAGTCCAAATTACTATATGTGTCCAAATGACTAGTGTGTTTCTTCGCCCGACAAACACTGATTTAACTTTATTCTACGAAAGTAGATGCGACAAAGTCAACGGTAGAGGCTTAACGTCCTATATCTCTCCATTTTCGAGGTGTAGGCTTTTATTTAGTGATAAGTCCAAATTACTATATGTGTTTTTTCGCTCCACGATCACTGATTTAACTTAATTCTATAAAAATAGATACGGCAAAGCCAACGGTGAAGGCCAAAACTTACTATCTTTAAGAAGTCCAAATCCAAACTCCTTCAAATAGACGATGTTATCTTAAGGTTCGTTTCAGTGTGTAGATTTGAAGACTCGTAAAGAATGAGTCTTCATTTAAAATTTTGCCTTGTGATTTGGATTGGAAAGGGCCTAGAAATCTAGTCCGGCCCTGGCGAAATATTAAAGTTAAATAATGTTTGTGTTTCGAACTAAAAGTAAGTCTACTATGGATTTGCCAATGCGCAATTGAGGGTGAAGTCGGCGCCTATACATAGATAAGTCCAAATGGAATAGCCTTCCTCCGACTTGCGTTTTTTCCTCTTGGCTCAATACTTAACCTTTGCGCGATTAAATACGACGAACAGCAACCTGTTTTTTGCGTCGACATCGAGGCATCTCTCTCTCTCTCCTTCTCGGAGCGCGGATGGTTATTAAATGATAACGTACCGGACGGTCCGGTGCGGGCCTCGGCAGATAGGCCCCATAAAAATTCCGGATCGCGCTTATTACAATGAGGCGTATCGCGAGATCGCGACGGCGTCGACCACGGCCTACTGCAGATAACAGACAGATTCGCAGTTCGCTCCGCCCACGACGATTTATTCTGTTCGCCCGCGTGTTTACCCAATTTACGACACGGCGACACTTCGCAAAGGCCGTATTTCATCTCGCCCGCCTTTGTCGTTAGAAGCCAGCAAGAACCGAAGCAAAAACCACGTCCAGTACAGTCCGATTCATAACGAACCAGAAAGTTACTAGCTCTTACAAGCTGAGCGATATGCAGAAGACGACTATACACTATAAAGTATATAAATTTGGACTTATCTTAAAGAAAAATCAATTTCCTTCGACTTACACAGAGCTACCTACTCCTACTATACCGAATTATAACACAATCAACCTTGATCAACAATAATAACTTGCACGGCACGAAAAAATTTGGACTTATCACTTGGACTTACAACAATTTGATGTAATTTCCATCGAATTGCGTAGTTTACACCGACTTAATTGGCTAAGTTTAATATCACTTGTGCGAAACAAAAACTAAGTTTGGACTTAGTAGAGCTTAGCCAACTTAATTCGGATTACTGCTCGCTTCTTCACTACTCTCACGAACGCGCTGATTTAATTCAAACGTGTTTAGGATATGCACGACTCTAATTAATACTATCACTAGCACAACGCAAATAAGCTTGGACTTAGGTTATGGACTTACAAGAGCTTGATTCAACTTCCATTGTAGTGCGTAGTTTACGTCTACTAACGTCGATTTTAATACGAACTTTTGTGAACACAATGGAACTTTGGACTTAGATGGACTTAGCCAGCTGAAACATTATTTTGTGGATACAGTTAATTCAAGTGAGCAATGCGCATTTTTTGAAACATTTACATACACTACGAAAGGGCAATTTTATTGTAAAAAAACGTAATTCTGGTTTGGACTTAGCTAACAGATCCGATTGTAATATAAAACGCCCTTAAGTTATATTAATGAAGTAGAAGTTCTTATGAAATTTGAACTCAAAAAGTCTAATTCGAATGTACCCAAATTGGACTTATCAGTCCAAAGTCAACAAAGAAAAGAATTTGGAATATTTTTTGGATAAGGTTGACTGTTTCGTTCAAACAGGCTGCACGTGATTTCTGAAGTCTGATAATTTTGTTCAACGTATATAGAATTTGGACTTATAGGACTTAGGGCGAGTGAATCTGGTTTCTGCTAAATTCAGACCAATTACGCTGATTTAATCCACCAACAAGGGGTTCATTTAATTATAAAAAGCGTTAAGATTGTATTGGACTTATATGTTTAGATAAGAGAAGCAGAGCTATTTGATGTTTTGGACTTATCATACTCGAAGAAGAGAAGCAAGTTGTTCCAATTCTGTGAAGAATTACATTCAAATAATTGCCTCTTGTCAATGTAGTGAAGCTACGAGGACACCTAATTTCTGCGTCCTCTCTCACGTAAGGTATCTTTTAAGATACTTTCTCTCTCACTTAAGGTATAAACCAACAGGGTAACGTTTAAACAAGACTCAGTTTGTATTTGGTAACCATGACAACCATGTATATTAAACCGAAATACTCCCACTAGTGCCACCTTTGTTCTTTCTTTTTTAAAGAGCGTGCGTTTTAAATTGAGATTTGGAAGGAAATATAAATGAGATTTTCTAAAAAGGCGTTCTAGATTATGTAGGGGACCTAGTTTTGACAGGTCAGCACTTTTCAGGAATTTGGTTACCATGACAACCAAATATAATAAACGGAGTCACTCCCGCCACCACCACCACCACATCTTTTTTTAACGTACAGGCATTTTCAATTGAAATTAGTGGCAAATTCACAAAGTTGCTTCAAAATTGAGGTAGAAGTTGAAAATGGAAGGTGGGGTGAGCACTTCTCAGGAATTTGGTTACCATGACAACCAACTGTAACAAATCGAGACACTCCCATCGCCACCACCATCTCCTTTCGCTCTTTTTTAAAGCGCAGGCATTTTCAATTGAAAATCGGCGGCAAATTCAAATGAGCTTGCTTCAAAATTGTAGACCAAGTTAAAAATGGAAAGTGGGGTGATGGTGGTATTGATGGGTGAGCGCTTTTCAGGAATTTACTGTCGGATTTGGTTACCATAACAACCAAACATAATATAGACCAAGATGCTCCACTACAACCACCAACTTCCTTCTGTCTTTTTTAAAGTACGGGTGTTTTCAGTCGAAAATTGGCGGCAAATTCAAATGAGATTGTTTCAAAATTGGGGTCCAAGTTGAGAATTGAAAGTGGGGTAGTCCCAGTGTTGATGGGTTAGCGCTGTTCAGGAATTTGGTTACCATGACAACCAAATGTAATAAATTGAGACAGTCCCATCACCGCCACCATCATCTGTCATCGCTCTTTTTTAAAGCGAAGGCGTTTTCAATTGAAAATCGGCGGAAAATTCAAATGAAATTGCTTCAAAATTGGTGACAATCAAATGTAGTAAATCGAGACATCCCATCACCACCTCCTTTCGCTCTTTTTTAAAGCGCGGGCGTTTTCAATTGAAGATCGGCGGCAAATTCAAATGAAATTGCTTCAAATTTGATGACAACCAAATGCAGTAAATCGAGACATCCCATCACTACCACCACCATCTCCCTTCGTTCTTTTCAAAGCGCGGGCGTTTCTATTTGAAAGTCGGCGGCAAATTCAAATGAGTTTGCCTCAAAATTGGTGTCCAAGTTAAAAATAGAAAGTGGGAGGGTCCTAGTTTTGACGGGTGAGCGATTCCCAGGGAGTCGAAGCGGCAAATATGACAGACGAGCAAGAAAACACGCTCGCACACACAACGCAGGCAAAAACTAGAATGTCGTTTGTCTTTCCGTGATTGGCATACCCGCTTGCGCCGTTTGGCGAGCAGTGGCGTCGAGTAGGGGGGTCGTTAGGGGTACATACTTTCGGAACTTAAAAAAAGATCTAGGAAGAATCTTCGTAACGGGGAAGGTGGATTTATCGAAGTGAGATGCATAAAGGAAAAGATCAAGTCGACTAATCGCTCGTTAAAATTCCTTGTTCGACGTGCTGTAAGCGATTTTATGGACGGCTTGTAGAGGAAGCTGAGCGTGTAGAGCGCGCGACCGTCGAACTAAGATCCCATGGCCAACTGAAAAAGAGATGGGACGAAGAAGAGCGGCTGTTGGGATCCGGTCGACCGTGGGCGGGGCCAGGCCGTTCATTATCAACTAATGAATTACGGGTGACAATTGCAAATCATCTTTATTCATCCGTCTGGTGATTTTTTGCGCCGGCGCGGCCATATTTTCGGCCAATTTTTGGCCATTAAAATATGTCTCATTATACTCGTGCGATTTTATTTTCCAATTTGCTACGGCGACTTTCTGTGAAATTGAATTTGTTTTAATAACTGTACATAAATTGCGGCCGTATAAATATTGATGGCGGTCGTTCGATCGCCGGCCTACTAGGCTCGAGATTCTTCTTGCAGTTGCAGGGCAAAAAGATCCCGTGCTCTTTTGTTTTTCTTCGTTTTGCTTGTCCCAATTATAAATTTTGGTTTAAAAAAAGCAACGAAGAACGCAAACACTAAAAACCGGCACAAATCCATCTCGTTACAACATACTTTTAACGCAGTGGCAACATCAATCATTTTGTGTAAATAACACTTGAGAACTTCATAATTTTTATTTAGTGACAACACTTAAACAATCAAAGCTCTAACAATACTCTCTCCTTTATTCTTCTCCTCTTTTTCAGCTCAAGAACTTTAACTGCTTTAAGCACATTCATTCTAAGTTCACAAATTTCATAATCGAGTTACTAAGTCTCAGGTCTTCAGTAATGAATTAGAATGTGCTTGAAATCATTAAAGTCTTGAATTTTTCATTTGGACTTCCCCTTGTTAACTTGAGTATCATAAGTCTAATTTCAATTCGCATTGGACTTCTTCTCTGCATTTCTGCGACTAAGCCACCTTTTCGTGGTGAACCTAGAAGGCGTGGATACTCTGAGCTGAGTAGAATTTGATTGATTCATTCTAAGTTCCTGCAAGTCCAAATTTCATAACGATTCGGCCAAATTCAAAAATGTAGTCATTTGAACTTTCTCCACTTACTTGAGCATGAAACTAGTCAGTCCGCAGGGGACACGCTTTTTTAGTTCATACACTTAAGTCGATCTTGTCGTCGTGAATCTGGAAGGCATACGTACTCTGTGTTTGGCAGAATCGGACTGATTTATCAAGTGCACGTATATAAGTCCAAATTTCATAAGCGATATACTCGGTCTAGAATCACCAGAAACGAGTTAGCTTATGTTTAAATCACTAAAATCCTAATTCCTTATTTGGACTTCCCCTTGTCGGCTTGAGTACGATAAGTCCAGGATCGGTTTGCACAAAACTCGCTTTCTTGCGTTTATACGTTTAAGACACCATTTTCGAGATTAATCTAGAAGGAATGGATGCTCTGAATTTAGCAAAATAGACTGATTGATTCTAAATTCCAGTAAGTCCTAATTTCATAACCAGTCTACTCGATCTCTAGTCACCAGAAATGAGTTAGATTATGTATAAACATTAGAAAGTCCTAATTTCCTCATTTGGACTTTCCCTTATCGACTTGAGTTTGATAGGTCCGCTACCAATTCGCATAGAACTCCTATTTTGCGTTTATATAATTCAGTCGACCTTCTTGTGACAGAAAGTTGGTTGATTCGTGCTAAAACCAATTTTTAAATAAAAAATTTGGACTTATGTAGAAACTTACGAATCTTTTCAAATTCTTTCTCTTCTTATTTGAGTATGATAAGTCCCATATGGGTTCGCATGTTACTGGCATCTTCACGCGTTTGTAATGAAATCAATTCCGTCGTGACGTGCTTCGGCAGATTTGAATTTCATTGAATCACTTTAAGTCCAAATTTCAGATCGGCAAATTTGGACTTATTTAGGAAATTTCAATGGAAATTAAAATAGATAATTTCATTCAATATAATTTGGATTATCTCTTCTTATTTTGAGCATGATAAGTCCAATAAAAGATTCGGAAGTAAATGACGTTATTGTTGACTCCTTGATTGTCATCCTATTGCAAATTTCATAACGAAGTTTCGAGTCTTCAGGAACAAGCTTTAAGCGAGCGCCTTTATTCGATGGGAAGACAATCTCATTGGCGATTTCACAATGACGCAATAAAACCGCAACAATATATAATTAAATTATTAAAGGAAATCACCTTAGGTCCGAAGGGGCGCGCGGGGCGAGAAAGAAGGGCGCGCATCGTCGCTCTTTATTTGGCGCTGAAAAATTGACGCATTAAATTTGATGGCGCGGATCGAGAAAGAGAGGGACGGAACGAGAGAGCCGGGCCCGTCCTTAACAGACGACAATGGGTCTTTAAGCGGGCCGGGGGAGAAAAAACGCTAATTAATTATGATAAGTAGAAACAAATGAATGCGCCGCGGTATTAATCAAAACAAGCACGCACCGACGCGACCCGAAATAAAGTGAATGCCTTCCGTCAAGAGCCGGGAAAAAAGCCGAGCACGGATCGAAGCTTTTTGTTTTTGTTTTTAGAGACGTTGGAAATCTTAAATAATTAAGAGAAAATAAATAAAATGGAAGACGCGGAGGAAGGACTGCGAATAACACTTCATGATGTATAAGAATCTAATGAAATTAAAATTTAGCTGAGACGCTAGCTGCCGCGAGCCATGTATTTGGCCCGCGTCAATTCAATTCATGTATCACATTTTCTCTGTGGGGCCTCATAATTGTGGTGGGTCCTGGGCCCAGTCCACTTCTGTTTGCGTAAAAGTATCTCATATTCCACTCTCAAATTGTCTGAAATTGTCTTGGAAATTCCGTCGTCATGTACAGGCTGTCCAAGAGCTAAGGTAGCTACTAAAAGATTTTTGTGTATAATTCTGTTTCCGTTGATTTTTAAAATAAACTCGAATGCGGCGATGTGATCGACCTATGCAGGCCGGACTGATTGCTGCGAGTTGTATGATAAGTGAAAGTGGTTTGTGCAATTTCGCCGCGCCCTCGCGATCTAATCACTCGTTCGTTTCTCTACATGTTGACAATTTCGACAACCGGAGAAAGACGTCGGTCTACCCCGTATTAAGCGCGCCGTTTCGTAATGAGGGCAGGAACGGAATTCCTGCGAGTCCTTCCTCGGTCTATCTCGTTCTAACTCATTTGTTGCAATTTGTTACAATTTGTTGCAATTTGTCGACGATAATTGATTGACGCAACTTCACTTCTAAAGGGCGAGGAATTTGAAGTTCGTAATTTTTTATTTATTCGGAGCAAATCGGGTTTGCATCCTGCTGTAGCATTAAAATCTCCGAAAAATTCTGCTATTAATTCGATTCAGTTTAATTTTCCTGCTCCATTTCAGCTTTAGGCGCTGCAAAAAGCCTACGTTTCTGACTAGCTTATCGAAAGTTAGGTTAGATTTTGATGAATCGCAAAAATAGAGCCCATAATACGGCCCTGAATCCTAAAATGCAATTGAATATAATCGAAGAAACGTAACACAGCATTGATACAAAAGAATTTTGATTGTAGTGGCGCCATCTTTCGTAGAATGTCAGAGCTACCCCTGATATTATCAAGTTGGTGGTACCGACGTCGTGACTAACAGGTTGCTTCTTTTCCACTTGTACATAGTATACACCGGTGTTGCCAACCGTTGCAGAAGTCCAGAGTTTTGTGGCTGTCTCGCGACCAGTATTACAAAGATGTAAAGGAGACTACAGTTTTAATTGCAGTGGTACCATCTTTTGAAGATTGTTAGAAGTATTCAAGGCGATATATTAAGGCTATGACTAGCAGGTTGCTGTTTTTCCACTTGTACACAATATACATCAGTATTGCCAACTGCAGCGTAATTCCTCTACCTTAACGGATTTTAAAAGTATGTAGTGGCATGGCGTAGTTAAGTATTCAAGAAGACGGCCTATTTGATCTTTGCCGAGTAGTTTCTATGACCTTGAAAGACTTCTTTATAATTTGACGTAGAGAAATACGCGGTAAACAAATCACAATGGCATACAGTTTTCACCATTTTTATTAGCTCCTTGTCGCTGTCACAATTTTTGTCCGGGAGAACTCGATAATACACGAAAGTGCATTTAAATTGCCGTAAACCTTTTCTCTTTTCTAATTTGCATTTCTTTGTTCGAGTGTCCTCTCTTGTAAAAGTTAACTACTCTTTCGTAGCGATGTAGAGGAGATTTCTTCTTTTGCAACGGAATTTAGTAGAGTAGAGTAGATACCTACTGGATGTTGTCAGTAAAACAATATTTCAATATTAATTCCTTTTCAATGCTGAGTAAAAAAAAGGGTATATAAACCGACCTTTATATGCCTTTGACTTCAACGCAAATTAAAAAAAATACGCTACATGAAGTTTGCCTGACGAAAACCAGAGGTCATCATGGTGATAACTGTCATATGTGTTGCCTATCATTTAATACAGAAAGTGCCATTCTCTTCTATAACTGTTCTAAGATTAAACCACTGATCAAAATCCGTCAGTAAATGTCATTTTTTTGTTATATGCCGATCGGATCAATCTGAGTTAAGAATTTAAGAGAACTTTATTTTTTATATCGCACTTTTCTAAATGCTTTCCCTATTTCTCTATACATTTTCTCCATTGGGTTGGAAGTTTTTCTTTTATTCCGGAATCGTAAAAAGATGATTGGCATGTAATCAAAAGATTGCGCACAAATTCTTCTACTTGCGGATCGTCTGTGAAACACTGTTCACCTAGCGCCTCCTTAAAGGGATTGAATTCAGCCCATCCAAACCCCTTTTGTTATAGAGGTTTAGAGACTCTTCGCAAGACATCAGTAATCCAAGTATCAGATGTGGTGAATTCACCCCTATCGTCGACCTCATAGTTCATAGACGAGGGCGCCTACCAGCTAAACTCCTTTTCCTTTGTTGCAACTGCTAATTCCTGGTATCTACCATGAGAAATTTCACACTATTAGGTGTTTCAAGTCTATATCGTTCATAGTCTTTCAGTAGGTCTTTTCCGGATGTGGTCTAATCCTTGTATGTTCGTGTTTCTTTTTCGTCTTTCAGTCATTTTCGAGTGTAGTTCTATCCTTGTGTGTCCATGCCATTGCCTGCCTTTCTTTTTGGTCTTAATTTCCATAATGGTTCTCAGCATACCTGTTGCATGCTACTAATGTTCTTCATCCTTGAGCAGGACGTCAGCGATGTTTTCTATGAAAATTCCCTAGTGCTACGTCACTTACTTCGCAGTCCTACCAAAAAGAGAAACATGATCACCAAGAACAAAGAACATCATTGGACAATAAAAAAAGAAATGAATTACTTTCATCCAGAACAGGCCGAGAAAATGAAACAAATGATCGGTTTGAAAAAGAACAAAAACGAATATTCCTAAAAAAAAGAAATAAACTAACCATAAAACCACCAAAAAGGAAAATAAAACAAACGACGATTGATTAATGAAAAGAGAAAACACGACCACCAAGAACAATCAACCTCATCCGACAACAAAAACAATTAAACTAACGACGATCGATTTGAAGAGAACAAGAACAAAAATAACCAAGTGAAAAGTCGTTTTCGTTATTTTGAAATCGATCGTCGTTCGTTTTATTTAATTTTGTTTGACTAATACAACCGATCGTTATTCTTTATTACGATCGATTGGATACGACATGAAAAAAACAGAACTAACGAAAACGAACACTTTTCAAAATGAGAGGAGAAATCACGATCACCAAGAACGGTCAACATAAAAAAAATGACTTAACGAAACCACAAGACAAAAGGTGATCGATTAAAAAAAAGCGAAGGCAAAATTATTAAGAAAAGAGAAAACCAACTACGACCGCCTCATAACAATCGAGCAGAAGGAAAAAAGATGAACAAACGACGACCAATTCAGAAAAGGCGAGACACGACTTGATTAAAAAAAAAAAACAGGAAACCAAAAACAAAGCAACACAGGTGAAAAGGACAAACAAATCAAATGAATTCCAGTCAGACAATTGAACTTCTGCATAACATTCGCCAATCTCGTGACTTCATTTCCCAAGAACACCCACCAAACACGTGATTTGTTCCGAACACTTTCATTAAGTCGAAGGATCACGTCACTTACATAATTCCCATCACGCCAAAAACCCAGCCTTCGTCGATCTTCATTGGCGTTAGGTTTGCAAATTCTATTTTCGTCTGGAAGGAATGCCCTGACCGTTGCCTGTCGCTATCTCATCGTTCGTAACATATGTAAGAAGGCCAAGGACTTGACATAGTCGACGCACATTTGTTTCGTTCGTAATCAAATAAGCGAGCGAGCGCGTGGAGCAAACGAATTAGCTTCCTGGCAAACAAAAGCGAAATAGAAAAGGAGGAAGAGTGTTGTTTTCGATTAGGATGTTACTCAGTTCTATGCTTTTTTTCTTTCGTTGCTTGTCGTGAGTAAGAGTGAGATCACTTGTTTTTAATTTTCCGGTAAGCGTGATAACAACCATAAAAGGATTTCACTCGGCAAACAAAGAAACACTTTCCAGAAATGCTTTATTCCTAGTAGAAAGAAAGATGAACGTGGCTTGGAAAAACACATGAAGATGATTCAAAAGACGATGCCAACTTCTCCTCCTGTTAACAATCAAATGCATCAATTTCGAAACGAAATTAAGCAATGTGTAATTCGATACGCGATTATTTTTCGACACCTAACTTCAATTTATTATTACCAACTGTGAGGTAGGGTCAACTGAAATAAAACAAAAAAAATGACTTGAACAATAATGTAAAGATGACTTACGACAGCTAACTTCTGTTTACTACCAACCATCAAACAATGCCAACTTTTTTCTTGTTCATAATCGAACGAGTTAATTTTAAAACGAAGTTAAACAAAGAAACGACTGTGATTCGACAAGCGATTGTTTTTGGACAGCTAACTTCTGTTTCTTATTACCAACCATTAACGTAATATTAAATAAATTAAAAGTCAACGTAAAGATGATCTAAAGACGACAGCTAACTTCAGTTTACTACCAACCATCAAGCAGTGTCAACTTTTTCTCTTGTTCATAATCGAACGCGTGAATTTTAATCATAGATTACAAAATACATATATACAAAAATTGAAGACAAAAACTGAATATCATTAATTTAAATTTCTTAAAAATAGAATTTGAAAGTTTGAGAAACCCAAAAGAAAAATAACTACAGCTTTAGAACTCGTCAAAAATAAATAAATTAAGAAATAATAACAAGAAAACCTTAATGGCTATCTTATAACAAAAATTTTAAATTAAATGTTCGCACGGTCTGCCTTCGAATTCCATACACTTATTTAAATGTTTTTCAAAACTTAATTTACCTTTTTGTAATGTATCTCTAAAATGCATGCCTTATTCTTTGTTTCATGTCATCTTTAATAGTTGGAACGTTTTTGTAAACTTGATCTTTACATAATCCCAAAGGAAAAAATCAAGAGGAGTCCGGTCAGGGGAACGTGGTGGCCATTATAGGAATCCTCCTCTGCCAATCCATTGGTTTGGACGTCAATGATTTAAATAATCTCTCACGTTTCTGCAAAAATGTAGAAGAGCGCCGTCTTGTTGAAACCATAAATTTGCAAATGTATCTTGTTGAAACCATAAATTTGCAAATGTATCTGCATCTGTATTTTGTAAGAGACCTGGAAGTTCTTCTCTCAAAAAATCCAGATAAGTTGTGACAGTTAAGAAACCTTCGAAAAAATATGGTCCAATCACTTGCAAATTTATTATTCCTCCCTAGACGTTCAATGACCAATGATTTTAGTGAACTACTGCCCTAATCCAATGGAGATTATCTGTTGAATAGTAAAGCACATTATGTCTGTTCACCAGTCCATTATTTTTGAATGTCGATTCATCTGTGAATAATATATAGCTGAGCATGTCAGGATCATCATTTATTATTTTTAAAATTTGGTTGCAAAACGTTGTTCTATTTTGAAAGTCGTCGCCATGTAAATCTTGATGTAAAGAAATATGGTAGGGGTGATATTTATGTTTTTTTTTTTATAATTCTTTGGACACTGGTCTTACTGATATCTGTTATCTTGCTTATTTCGCGTGGACTTATATTTGGATTTTCTGTCATTGTTGCCAGGACGGTAAACTTCTTTTAGTAATTAACACTACTGCTTTGTTCAAAACGTCTTTTTAGGCTCTTGAAACATTTTACTTGAATAGGGCGACGGTCTGGATATCTTTCTTTACACATTCTGGAGGCAAGAAGACAATTTCTATTACATTCTCCTAACTTGTAAATCATATCAACCATTTCTTCTTTGGATAAACTCATCTTTTTATTAAACGACTTTAACTTTCGAACGCAGTCAAGAATTACAGTTGTCAAATTTTTAAAATTTTGTTTTCATGACATACTTTTTAAAATATATTTACCAAGGGCCGGTTCATAACGGAATTTAAAGTTACTTTCTGGTGTAAAAACAACTTTAATTTTAAAGCCTCCTTTATGAAACTGGCCCCTACTTAAGGCGATAATTTTAGGAAATTTTAATTGAAACTTGATGCTTGTTACCGAACTTTCGGAATTTTTTATTTCTTTTTCAAGGTTTTGCCAAACAGTAGACTTAATTGACAGACGTAAATTTTAAATTTGTAGGAAAAATACGTATTCCGATCATTCAAATAATTGCGAAAAGAAAATGTCTAGTGACGAAACTGTTGAAAATGAAGGTATGTAATCTTATATCAACAGAAATCTGCTGTCCATTTCGAACTAGGAAGTAGGCCGTTCCATAAAAAAAAGAGATACCGTATGTTTCGTAGGTATCGACCGCTCGGCATAATGCAAAGAGATATCTTCATTTTGTTCTGTTTTCATATAGGCCAAAGTCCTGAAATATATCTTGTTAGATTGACTGAATTAAAAAAAAATTTTCAAGAAAAAAAATTATTCTACGAAAGTAGTTCAATGAAATCAATATATATTTATACCGTTGTGATCAGCTCACTGCGGCACATCCAAATATCTAAAAATATTTAGATTCCATTAAAAAAAAATTGGTTTCCACGAATCGCCATTTTTCTGATCACTCTGTATAGTTCAAAATAACTTTACAATATGCTTGTTGTCTAGTATAAATTTCTTTATGGATTTTTTTCTTAGTTTTTTTGCCATAGACCTCACAGAAAAAAATACGCATCGCTGGGGCAGCCGATCGATTTTCGAGCACAATTCAGTAGATTTAAAAAACAAACAACTGGCAACAAAAAGTAACTGCAAATAAAATTCATTACTTCCTTTGCTGACAACAAGTGACATTTTCTTATTGATCTTTCGCATTACAGCATCTTTCGCATTACCCCTTTAAAAAAATCTTATCTTGGCGCCTCCCCTCTTTATTTTGCAAAATAATTAACACATTTTTAAAATGATAAATGGATTATAAAAATTCTGTTATAAGAGTTTATTTACATTTTCACTTTTTTTTTATTTATAATATTATGAAAATTATGTGTATAAATAAACTTTTCGCGCCTCCCTTTGTACCAGTCCGCGCCTACCAGTTTGAAAATCGCTGCATTGCAGGAAATAACTGGTGAACTACCCCGTCAAAACAAACGAACAAAAAACCATCGACATGTTTTTACAGATGGCGTCTTTCAAAGGTTTATAACAACGCAAGTCATTCTTTGTTACCGCTCAGTAAATGACGATTTATGTCAATGGAAACTTTGCTCAATAGATGGTGGTTTTTCATTATAACTTGTCAATATCTAGTGAATCGCCCTCGTAGAAACAAATGAATTGAAGATTATCTACAAGTTTTAACAAATGGCGTTGTTGAATGTCTTACAATAACGGAATAAATATGTTTTAAAAACAAACACAAGAAAATTTCTATTAAAAAAATCTCCTAATCCCTTTTGATTAAAAGAAAAACCTAAAATGGAGCACACAGATGGGCAATATTCGTGCAATCTGGTTGCCGAATACTGATCGCCGGGTGTCCGGTTCAATATGGCTACAGAATATGCAGCGGCGATGAGATTTCCGGTGGTATTTCGATCTTGATTTTGATCGCCAGGCAATTTTTTTCGTAAGCACTTGATAGGGTCCCGTTTATTTTGGCGATTTGCCCAAAAATCGCCAAAAGAAAAGAGTCCCCACTAAGCACTTATGAAAAAAATCAGCAACCTCATCGCCACTGCCAATTCTGTAGCGATATTGAAGCAATCCGGACATCCGGCGATCAGATTGCAGCGTCCAGGTCGCCCGAATATCGCCACGTCTGTGTGCTCCATTAAGTTGTCAACATTGTATGAAAATGAAACTGTTGAAACTCGTACAATGTTATCTTTTTTTCATTGTTTTTTTGTAACATTTTTTTGCAAGTTTTCCGTTAATTTCTGAAATGCTAAGACAAATGAAAGCTATAGGGAAAATTACGTTTTCATTTCCTCGCAAAACGGCAAAGTGCATAGCCGCTAGAAATTTGCAAAGAGAAAAACACTTTCCTTGATTACAATTCTACAATGTGATCTACAAAGACTGTCTGAAAAATGGTCAAGGTACACCGTTTGTGTTGGTACTGCCGAATCTTATTTTTAAAGGATGCACCTGGAGTAATTTCCGGTTGTTGACGGTTTAAAACTGACAGCCGTCACTTTACAAGCGTCATTTGACATTTCAAATTCAAATTAATAGCATTTTCAACAGAATTCCTATGGAGCAATCACAAATTATTTCCATCTTGTTTTAACCTCATGTAATAACATAGGATAGAGAAACTCTCAGAGTGCTCTGGAGCAGTCAGTCGAAAACGCTATAAAATGCTAATTTTTGTTCACATAACCTACAATCTGTTTCTGTTCAGGTTATGTCAGATAAACCAACGAAACATATTCCGGTTGCAGTGTTGCAATAGCCGAATGAAAAAATGCTTTTCATTAACTCAGTTATTCTTGACCATTTTGTACTATTTTCCAACTAAGGATTATATCAATATTTAGATCAACTGTATAATCTGAAGTTAGAACTTGGAGAATTCTGGGAAAATTTAGTGAATTTTTTTCGCCTCAACTCACTTTCTAATATTTTTCATATTTGTTTATTTACTTCTTCGTTATAAAAAGTTATTTTAAAATGATTAGACGTTTTAGAGACTCTTTTATATTAAAAACATACCGGGTGACTAAATTTTTTTTTTTATCAACTCTTGCCATGATTAAGATGAACGGTTTTTAATCTTGGTAAGGCGAGGCAAAAACGATCGGAGTGGGTGGAAAGCAAAAAGCAAAAAAAAACTTTTTAACATAAACATCTGTAAACATTAAAAATGCCGTTTTTGATTTTAATGCGCTGACGTGACAGTAATTTTCACCTTACAACGTTGCTATTCCTGTTGGGTATGATAAATTCGATCTACACTACATGTCATCAGTAGCGTGCTGCTTAAATTTTGGTTTTCTTATTTTACATTACTTTCTGAAAAAGGCTTTTCGTGTTACCACCTGGTGCTGAAATGGTAAATTAAAAAGATTCACATGTAGAAACAATATGAATTATCACATGTGAGGTCCATGGTAGAGCAGCACTAAATTTAGTACCAACTCTTAAAAATAATCTAGTAAGCGGGAAATTCAAACGCCTTTCAATCATTCCTGAACACACTGTATTTCGCATTTGAGAGAATCTTTTTTTTAAAGTTTGGGGTCGTTAATTAAAATTTCTTATTGTGATTTCTTAAAGCTCCACGTGACGCGGACAAATTGTTAGAAATCGTGACTGTCCCGCCAAGAACGAGACGTAAGGCCCCCTTAGCCATGATATTTGCACGGCACGTCTTAGCTTAATTGAAAAACAAATCATTGCACTCCTTGACGTTATTTTGCAGTAAAGCTAAGACATGCCGTCCAAATTTCATTGCAAGAGTTGATAAAAAAAAAATAAAAAATTAGTCGGGATTTCGTTATTTAAAATAAATCTGATCTAATGTAATCGTACATTGTTGCAAGGCGACATATTGAAGTTGGTACCTATAATTAAAGTAGTGGTACGAACACTTATTATTGATCACACTGTATAGTAAATTATGGATTATTTAGGCCGTCACACAAATATTATTTCCTGGCCATCCCGTCTGTAAATAAATAAAAATCTAAATCATCATAAATCATAATTTGTTTAAAAAAAAGTTTGGAGTTTGGCAACACTAAAACAATTGACTACGGAGGAAAAAATAATAGTTTTTTTCCTCGAAAAATCGGACAGAAATTCGCAAAAATTGTGGGAACTAATGCACTAACACTTACCAGCTAAGTCAAGGAGTTCTGGAAACGGGATCTTGTCCTCCTGGAGGCCTCCATCACTTTGCTTTAGTCCGGGTTGACGCCGCGGATTTTTTAACCGACACTACCCGAACACCCCCGTGATTTTTCCGCGAGTCCAACGGTCGAAGCTTCATGGAGCTTGCGGTTTTTTTTGAACGTCGTTTTTACGACGTCCATCCACCACCGACACCCCGCCCGAGCACTGAAATTAATCGACGGCGTCCCGACGCACTTATTTCATGCGAAAATACGGCGGATCGGCGGAATTTTAGCGAAAATTCGGCGGAAAACGGAGGAGCACGGGCACGGTACGCGTGCCGCCCGCGAACTTTTGTTTCTCATGCGCCACCTACCGTGAGTTGGGCGTACCGCGTAGGACCGCCATATTTAAAACAGAATTGCTAAGAATAATAAAATTAAAATTGTTGGAATGAATACATGAAAGTGTGAAGGCACAAAATCGTAAATAGATTGAATCGTGAGTCTTTAGAAAATGGTGCAAACCTTTTGACATAAAGGAGGCGTTGATGTGTTTGCACTAAATTAGAACATGTCTTAAATACATCCATTTCATTGCTTATGTGAAATTGCATAGCTTATTGCTGTGTGAACACAAAATTTCCTGCAATTTAAGACCATGCAAAGAATCGCTGCGTGAAATTGCGTCAGTGTGAGTCTTATTTTAGACTTTGAAAGGTTAAAACAATGAAAGCGACCAAAAAAATTACTGGCTTTTTTCCTAGGAAAACGGCGAAGTGCATGGCCGCTAATAATTCGCAATAATCGCCCGTTCCTTTTATTTTACATCCCAACCCCCCTTGGTACATTTCTGTAGTGAAGTATGAATTAGGTATTTAGACCGTCACCCAAAAAAAAATTTTGGCACCCGTCTTCAAATAAATGAAAATTAAATTTTAATAAATCGAGATTCGCTTAATAAAACAGTTTTTTTCCAGCCGAGCGAAAAAAACTTAAGCATTGGCATGCAAAACAAATGACGACGATTGAAAAAATTACGGCTTTTTTCCTCGGAAAACCGGCCAGAGATTCACAAAAACTCGCCTGATTCTAGAAATTTGTATGATTACTCACCAGCTGGACCGAGGGGCTCTTGCCCTCCAGGGGGGCTCCATCACTTTGTTTTAGGCCGATGGACGCCACGAATTTTTTAACCGACACTACCCGAACACCCCCGCGATTTTTCCGCGAGTCCAATGGTCGAAGCTTCATGGAGCTTGCGGTTTTGGACGTCGTTTTTACGACGTCCATCCACCACTGACACCCCGCCCGAGCACTGAAATTAATCGACGGCGTCCCGACGCACTTATGTCGTGCGAAAATACGGCGGATCGGCGGAATTTTAGCGAAAATTCGACGGAAAACGCAAGGAGCACGGACACGGTACGCGTGCCTCCCGGGAACTTTTGTTTCGCATGCGCCACCTACCGGGAGAAAAGTCGGAGTACCGCATAAGTCCGCCATGTTTAAGACAAAATTGCTGAAAATAATAATATTGAAACTAATGGAGTAAATACATAAAAGCGTGAAGTCACGAAATCGCAAATATGTTGAATCGTGAACCCTTAGAAAGTGTTGCAGCCTTTTGACATTAAAAAAGGGGGCGGGGCGTTGATTTGCTTTGCAAAAATTTAAAGATACATTTTAAGTCCGTATTAAATAAATCATTTGGTTTTTAATACATTTATGGCCGGTTTTTACTGCGCCCCTTGGAAAATAAGAGACGAAAAGTTTTACACGATGACCAATTTTAAAACAAATAAATATTTCGTTCTGTGTTTTTTTATCAGAATATTTTGCGTCACCTACTGGACCATGAACAAACTGCTTTATCCACTTAGCTTCGTGGCGGAATTTTCAAAAGTAAGATACGCATTTGAAAGTAAATCAGTTCGAAATTTCCAAAAGACTTTGCTGCGCCATCCAGCGAGTAAAGAACGGATAAATTCCTTTTTAATTTCATACAGTGCATGTTTGCTGACTCGATAGTAGATTACTTAAGGTAGTAGTTTTTTGGATTTATTATTTTTTTTTGATAGATTTTCTGTTATATTTAAAAGTGAAAGTCTGCGCTAACTAACGAACATTAAACGAACTATTTGCACCGCGTTATGTGACGCCCGACAAGAGGCGAAATCAAAAATTGCAATTCGTTAATAAAGGGTTTCTGTGCGCCACCTAGCGTTTAGTTAACAACTTAATTTTACTTCTAACTTAGTAAAATAAATAATTCCAGGTTCAATAGGAGAACTCATCGGGGCGATATTTTCAAATGAAAGTTTTTTTTCTCAAAAATTTTGCTGCTAATTAAATTAAATTTTATAAAAGTTAAAGGTCTGAAATAGAAAAGACGATTGGGTAATCATTTCATCTCAAAATAACGACAGTGAGAATCGTCCTTAAAAAAAAACAAAAGACAATCGACAGCTTAATGAACGAAAACAATTTTTAAAAATTTGAAAAGTTAAAACAAAAATTAATTAACCGTACTCGTCTGTTTTTTTTATTGTCTTATTAGAATTAACTGAGCAGTATGAATTAACCTTTAAAGAACAAATGCCAGTCGACTTTTTAACATAAGAAAAGTATGTTTTTTTTTTTCAAAAATTTTGCTGCTAGTCGATTTTGATTTCGGTTGACAGGAATGAAATTTTCAAACCTAAACTCGTAATTCGCTTTGAAAAACCATATTTCCACCAACAACTTTTGACAGTATTTAAAAATTATATGTGTGCGCCATCTAGTTAGTAGTCAGTAAATTATTTTTTATTTATTGTTCCAGGTTGAATAGACGAACTTCTCGCAGTGATATTGTTTCCTTATGAACTTTCTTTTTAGTTCTCAAAGATGACAGCTAACTTCAGTTGATTGCCAACCATCAAACAGTGTCACTTAGTTATTAATCATTGATAAACGTCAAGATTGAAGCGAAGTTAAACGAAGAAACGTCTGCACCTTGATTAGCGTTTGCTTTCGAACAGCTAACTTCAGTTTATTGCCAACATTACTAAACAAAATGATATTTTGATTTGAAAACGCTGTTTTGAGAAATACTTTCAGCACTTGTTTTTTTGGTAAGGTGTTGTTAGCAACTGTTACGCAGTGCCAACTTCTCTTCATGCTAATTAATAATCAACGTAATTAATGAAAAATTTAATTTACGACGAAATCATGCACCAAATCGACAATCGATTGTTTCTAGGTGGCCAATTGACATGCAGTGCCAACTTAAACTAAAGCAGATCAAAACGTCAAATTTTATTAAATAGTTTAGATAAAAAATTTCACGAGAATTTCGAATGAAAGGTAAACATAAGTTTGAGAAGCATAAGGCAATCTTCCTTTTTAATTACTTAATAATAATTTCAATTGATGTAAAACAATATAAAACAAAAGTGGATGGTAATTTGGACAGTTGATTTCCTATCAGTTAACCGAATATTAATAATCAATTGTTTCTGTACAGCTAACTTCAATTTATTACTAAATGTCAGGTGGTGCCAAAGTAGTAGCCAATAATCGATTGTTTCTAAGCAGCTAACTTCAAATTATTACCAACTGTCAGGTGGTTTCAACTTGAAATAAAGCAAAATTAAAATCCAATAGTTTGTCAAAACTAATCAAGTGTTCAATTGAACAGTTCATCAATAATTGGTTATGATTTTTTAATGAGAAATGATAAGATTGACCGATTGACGTTTGACATATGACGGACAGTTTAGTATTTTGTTTATGAAGTAACCTGAAGTGACACTTCGCGTTGATCTAATTCAGAACTTTCTTCGCAACGTCATGACGAATTTAAAGGCTGCTTGATAAACTTTTCAAATCATTCTTGATACTATGAAAGAGTTATTTCGGCGTCAATTGTTAACCGAATATCGACGATAATAATTTATTTCCGAGCAGAAAACTTTAGTTATTACCAACTGTTTAATATTCTGCAGACATTCCGACAATTTAGCATCAGTGTTTTCGTTTTTTGCTCTTCCTTAGTACCTAATGACGATTGTCCCTCTAGGAAATATATCGGTTTAATATTTAATGTTAAAGTTCCATGTATTTGCGAATATCCGGCTCGAAGGACCAGTTTATGTTAATGTCTTGAGCTGGTTTCTGATTGTTCACCACGTTTACGACGTTTCTGCCTGTTGCACTGTATTGAGTTATAGATGAGACGTTGAATAAATAAGTTCACGTGACTTTGCATTTACTTTGACTATAATTTTAACAACTCATTACAGTGCAACACAGGCAGAAACGTCGTAAAGGTGCTGAACAATCAGACAACAACCCAAGACGTCAACACCAACTGTCAAGTGGCATCAGCCAAAATAGACATAAAAACCGTTGGAAAAAGACAATTCCCGTCATTGTGGGCGCTTAATTGTTTACTATTAAAACAAAGATGGAAAGAGGATTAAATTGGATTGAAGAAGATTGACGAACATTCACGAAACGGTTATTTCCTCTTCAATTAACAAGCGAATCTTAATAATCAACTGTTTCTGTGGAACTAAGTCAATTTACTACCAAATGTCAGGCGGTGCCAAAGTAGAATTGAGAATCGGTTGTTTCTGAGCAGCTAACTTCAAGTTATTACCAACAATCAGGCGGTGCCAACTTAAAATAAGGCCAAACCAAAGTCCAACGTGGTTTTTGATTACCAAAATGGACATAAAACATATCTTGGGATAAAAATAGTTTCCAGAATTTGTAAATGCTTACTACTTTAACGGAGGCGGAATTAAGACTAAAGTTGATTGACAAACATCAACGAAACGAATTTGATTGACGTAATGCAGAACTGACAGTCGATAGAGTCTGCGCAGCTAACTTCATTTTATTACCAACGTTCACGCAAAGACAATAAAACGAACGACGACCGATTATGGCTAACTTCAATTAAATACCAACCAACACGAAGTACCAACCTTTTCTTTCAAGCACGTGCTGCTTAATGATTTTGATTTACCTTCAATCGCGAGCAGCAAAATAACTGTCAATTTCGCTGGTGACTTCATTTTTCTACCAACCCCCGACGAGTACCAACCTGATTAAGTTTAATCTGGAAACCGTTATGCGGCGTGCGAGTGTTTAACGTGTAAACTCCGCTTAATGAAGTTGTAAACAGTTAGTTTGCCGTTTAATTAGGAAGCTTCTAAGTAGGCTCGAGCAATTTGCGAGCTGCAAAAAAACAAGTGAATCTAGATACAAATATTGACAGTTTGCCTTTCACTCGGCGAATTAGCACATTCGCGATAATCAAATTTTTAACGCTTTGTGGCAATGAAGCAATCAAAACGCGTGACGACCGCGGCTTGCGTAAGCGGTTCGTTGGGGGCTCGCAGAGGGGGGGCGCGAGACAAGGACGCAAGACGACAATTTTATTAATTATTAACCTCATCACATCATAATTAGCTCCTTCACAATAATTAAAATATACGTTTGACGTAACGTGTGAGCGACGTCGCGCCGCGTCAGGAATAACTCGGTCTAAAAATACGACGCCACTCGAGACTTAATTGTTAATAAATAAAGCGACGCGCAGATGTGTTCGTCTCGATTAAAATTTGTATATTTATTCTCGAAGAATGCGTAAATAAATAAATGGAGTGCGTTTGACGAGCGTTGCAATGTAACGCGCGACGCAAGTTGCATCATCAATGTAATCGTGACGCAACTCGGCGTCATCGACCTTGATTACGTTGTAGGAAATTGGAATTTACTTTCGACCGATGGCGATAGCGATGGTTTTGATTGAGGTGATGGATTTTCCCACAGAGAGGAAAGGAAAAGTTCCGTAAGATTGTTACGAGACGAGATTAAAGCAAAATGAAATTTTGTTTGAAGATAATTGCAACAATTGTCTCTTAATACGTAGAATTTTTTCTTAATTTGACAGATTTTTAAGAAGAAAACAAATTTCCACCCAAAAAAAAGCAGGAAAGTAATAGGAAGCAAGTTTTAAGTGTGCTTGGGCAAAGCAAGAAGAACTTTCGCAAAAGTCGTGGAAAAGATCGAAAATGATTCGACGATTTTTTGGGTTTCTAGACCTTCATTTGTTTAGACATCGTTCTAACTTTGTGATTGCAGATCTTAATTTGATGACGTCTTGCTATTTGTTGCTTAATTAAAGCTTTGATTGTTTTGGATTTTTAATTCAGTTGTTTTATTTACTATTTGTTTTCTTAATCAAGTTCAATTGTTTTACCATTTGTTTCTTAACCAAGTTCAATTGTTTTACCGTTTGTTGATCAGATTCAGTTGTTTTCGTGAATTATTTTAACAGTTTGAATTACGTTCAGTTATTTTGGATTCATCTTCCTTGTAGTGGCAGCTCTTACATGCGTTATTCAATTGTTTTAGTAATGTGCCAGGTGACTTTCCGAAGCAACAAAATTCGTTTGTTTTTATAAATGGTTTCAAAGGTCTAATTGTTAACAAAAACCAGAAAGGGTTGATTGTTTTCGATTTTATTTCTTTTTTAGTCATTTTTCTACGTACGTTAGATTCAATTGTTTTGACTTTTGTGTCATAAGCAAGTTCAATTGTTCTTGGGAATTATTTTAACGACCTCCTAACGACCATATTACGTTCAGTAATTTCGATTTTATCTTGTTTTTAATGACAGCTTTTACGTGCGGTATTCAATTGTTTCATCATTTGTTTTTGTAATGTGCCATCGATCAGTCTCAAGGAGGAAGAAAATTCGTTTGTTTTTATAAATTGTTTTAAAGGTCTAATTATTAACAAAAAAAAGGGTTTATTGTTTTCGATTTTATTCTTTTTTCGCGTTAAATTCAATTGTTTTGTCATTTGTTTCTTAAGCAAGTTGAATTGTTTTCGCTAATTATTTTAGGAATCTGCTAATGAAAGACCTCTTCACCCTATTAGGTTCAGTTATTTTCGATTTTATCTCCCTTTTTGATAACAGCTCTTATATATGTTATTCAATTATTTCATCATTTGTTTTTGTAATGTGTCATGTGTCTTTCCCATTTGTTTTTATAAATTGTTTTAAAGCTCGAGTCTTTTATTAACAAAAATCAGAAAGGATTGGTCGCTTTCGATTTTATTTATTTTTTCGTCGTCATATTTCTACGTGCCTTAGAATCAATTGTTTCTTAAGTAAGTTCAATTGTTTTCGCGAATGATTTTGGCAATCTGCTAATGAAATACCTTTCGACTCTATTACGTTGTTATTTTTGATTTTACCTTACTTTAAATGACAATTCTTACATGGGCTATTCAATTGTTTTATCAATTGTTTCTATAATATGTCATGTGTCTTTCCGAAGAACAAAATTCATTTGTTTTTATAAATGGTTTCAAAGGTCTAATTATCAACAAAAACCTGAAAAGATTAATTGTTTTTGTTTTTATTTCTTTTTTCGTCATTTTTCTGCGCGCGTTAGATTCAATTGTTTTGTCTTTTGTTTCATAAGCAAGTTGAATTGTTTAGCGTGAATTATTTTAACGATCTGCTAATGAAAGACCTTTCGATCGCGTTGCGTTTAGTTATTTCGATTTTATCTTGCTTTTAATGACAGCTTTTACATACGCTATTCAATTGTTTCATCATTTGTTTTTGTAAAATGCCATTGATCAGTCTTCCGGAAGAAAAAAAAATTCATTTGTTTTTATAAATTGTTTTGAAAGTTTATCAACAAAAACCAGTAAGGATTAATTGTTTTCGATTTTATTTCTTTTTTCGTTGTTATTTTTCTACATGCTTTAAATTCAATTGATTTGTCATTTGTTTCTTAAGCAAGTTCAATTGTTTACGCTAATTATTTTAGCAACCTGCTAATGAAAGACCTCTCGACCGTACATGTTCAGTTATTTTTGTTTTTGTTCTCTTTCTAATGACAGCACTTAAGTGTGTTATTCAATTGTTTTATCATTTGTTTTCGGAAACTGCCATCGTTCGGTCTTTCGGAAGAAAGAAAAATCAATTGCTTTTATTAATTGTTTCTAAAGTCTGTTAACAAAAACCAAAAATTTCGATTTTATTTCTTTTTTTACTCATGCTTTTCTGCATGCGTTATTCAATTGTTTTAGCATTGGTTTTCGTAAGAGTTGTCGATCAAACTTTTACTCAAGAAAATTCAGTTGTTTCATCGTTTGCTTTACTAATCTACTAACCAAATACTTTTTCCTTCGGAAACGTTCAATTGTTTTTGATTTTATTCTCTTTTTACTGATAGCTTTCCTTCAATTGTTTTTTTGTAATGCGCTAGCAATCAAACTTTAGGTCAAGATAGTTCGATTGTTTTAATCAATTTGGTTTTCTTTATTTTACAGTTGAACAACGATTTTACGACTGTTTTGTTTAATTACGAAACGAAATTTTTTTAAATATTCTCTTTCGCTTTTCAATTGTTTTACAATTTGTTTTTGTAATCCACTGACGATCAAATGTTAGCCGGGAATGTTCACTTGTTTTATCTATTTTTTTTTGTTTTCCTACTTACGCTCACACAAAAAATGTTCAGTAGTTTCGTAAATTTTTATTTTTCAATCATCAAACAAAATTTTTGACTGTACTCTTCAATTGTTTTAACATTTGCTCTTGTCTCTGATCAGTCTTTCGATCGAAAATAATTCAATTGTTTTGAAAATCTATTAACAAAAATCAGAATAGGGTTATTGTTTCTTCTTCGGCACTTTCTTGCATGCATTATTCAATTGTTTCGTATTGATTTTTGTACCTAATAGTTGACGATCAAACTTTTGATCTAGAAAATTCAATTGTTTTTAAAACTTGTTCTAGTAATCTACTAACAAAACACTTTTCATCAGAAACGTTCAATTGTTTTTAATTTTATTATATTTTTATTGATAGCTTTTCAATCAATTGTTTTTGTAATCCGTTAACAATCAAGACAGTTTCTATCAAAATTTGATTTTCTTAATTTTATAGTTGAACGTTTTTTTTTAATTACTAATCTAAATTTTTGAAAATATTCTCCTTCGTTTTTCAATTGTTTTATTTAGATTTCCAATCCTCTAACGAACGATCAAATTTTCGTCCAGGAAAGTTCAATTGTTTTCACGAAATGTTCTCGATTGCGTCATTTCACACTCGTACAAAAAATTTTCAATCGTTTGCCGATTTTGTTTTTTAAATATCAAACAAAATTTCCCGTTACTCATCAATTTGTTTGTTATTTGTTTTCGTAATCAGCTAACGATAATTTATTTTTGCCAATTATATTAAATGCCAGATTTTCCAAATCGCTTGATTGGCATTTGAACAACACCAGAACATTCTAGAAAAATTCGTTCAAGAAGTTTTTTTTTTAAATTTTGGTCGACAGAACATTCTAGAAAGTTCTCGGAGGGTTTCTTAAATTTATTGTGTAATTTAAAATGGGGGTTATTTCAATCTGTTTGATTGACATTTGAACAACACCAGAACATTCTAGTTCCAAAAGTTTCGTTTGTTTAAAATGCTGGTTCACAAGAACATTCTAGAAAGTTCTCAGACGGATTTTTAAATTAAATTTTTAATTGAAAATGGGGGATATTTCAATCTGTTTGATTGACATCTGAACAATATCAGAACATTCTAGAAAATTTCGTTCCAAAAGTTTTCTTTGCTTAAAATGCTGGTCGACAGAATATTTTAGAAAGTTCTCAGAAGATTTCTTAAATTTATTGTTTAAATCAAAATGGGAGTTATTTCAATCTGCTTGATTGACATTTGAACAACACCAGAAAATTCTAGAAAATTTCGTTCCAAAAGTTTCCTTTGTTTAAAATACTGGCCCTCAAGAACATTCTAGAAAGTTCTCAGAGGGTTTTTTAATTAAATTTTTAATTGAAAACAGGGAATATCTCAATCTGCTTGATTGACATTTGAAGAATGCCAGAACATTTCAGAAAATTTGGTATCAGAAATTTTCATTCTCTCAAATACTGGTTTTCGGAACATTCTAGAAAATTTTCAGAGAGCTTTGATCATTTTGTTTTTATTCTGGTTTTGTTTCTTTGAAGTACCGTTAAATTAATTTCTTTTTAGCGAGTAGTAAAATATATATTTCGTGTGACTAACATTAGGAACATGCTAGAATGATTTCAGAATATCATATTTGTGATTTTGTTTCTTAAATATTGTTTTCCAATACATTCGGTGTTTGAGCAAACCGAAACGTTCTAGAAAATTTCTTTAGTATTGCGTGATTAACACCGGAGGTTCCAGTGTCATTCGTGAACATTCTAGAAAGTTCTCTCTTGGACTTAGGACACGAATTTTAGGCCTGAACGACGCTGATTCCTGCGAGGCATTTTAGCACTATTTCCGAACTTAATTGGAACTTAAAAATGAGTTCTATGTTCCATGACCTGCAATTTATAAATTAAAATCGGATCAAAGCAAATAGTAAAACAGGGTTTTGCTTTATAAAATGTATGTGATTGATACCGGAATGTTCCGGTATTATATCGGAATATTCTAGAATGTTCTTCTACAAATCTAGAGCACTCAATATATTCTTTTTTAGCTAATAAAAAAGTGCTGTTTTCCACGAGATGTTTTAAAACATCCGAGGAACAAACCTAGAACATTCTAGACAAACTGACTCTAGGACTGCGTTCGCTATTTTTTCCTCGATAACCTGCGAGATTGCTTTTTTGTTTATGAATTATCAGGGTGGTCTGGTAATTATAACCAGAATGTTCTAGAAGTTTCGCCGGTTAATACCAGAACATTCTAGAGCTCGGATATTCTGTAATTTAAAAGCGAGGTCTTTTGAAGGTGATTTAACTGCTTTATGGAATTAACGTAAGCGATATAGGAATGCTTCGATGTTGAATACTGGAACATTCTAGAACGTTCCGTGTCAGAACTAACACGCAGAGTACTTTTTTCCTGAAAATTGTTTCTATATCTGGAGCGGTGACTCGCGCAGATATCTCAATACATTAAATGAGTAACAAAGGAACATTCTAGAAGATCTCATTTTGGAACTGTTTTAGTAATTTTTTGTCTGTTCCATGCTAGGCAGTCTCTTGCAAAAATGTTGAAATGTGGTTCCCCACTAGAATGTAACAAACAGAAACTCTCAAGAAAGTTCCTTTTTGAACTGAACCTTCACGTACTTTTTTTAAATAATTCTTTCATGTAGGACATTTGGCTCGCTATTAGGGTTTGGCTTTCAACAACGCAGAACATTTCCTAGAACTAGTTCTCGATCGCCCCGAATTAATTCCAAGACACCATCACGTGCAGCTAATGACACAATTAGTGTCTCGTCACTCCCAGCTGACTCGATGTATTTTTTTCTCTTGGCCTTTCTCACAGCGCATTCAAGGCAACGCAAGCGACCCGATTTTTGGCAAAGTCCGGGCCGCCTCGTTTCGGGAGGGTCGACGGCTAAAACCCAACTTAAATAGCTACGAGCGTCGACGAGCGTCAGTTCGCGCGTTCCACACGCGCGAAACCCAAGACATTTCGCGTACGCCTTCTCCGTGGACGGTGAAAGTTCCTCGCGAATTTGTGACCGACCTGAACGTGTTCTGTGATAGGAAAAAAATAAGAAACGGAAATCTCCTTGAAAAATTGTGAGTTAACGATTGCACTTGTTATTTATCGCCGTGGACTTTGCGAGGGGGCAATGTTACTTGCGCAAGAAATTCGCTAACTTCTGGTTCAATATTTTCTAAAAAATTATAGATATGTTAACGATCTAATCAAATTTGCTTTTGTACTATAAAAAAAAAGGGGGAAAGGAGAGTCACCCTTTTTAAGCGCCTCAGAACGTTCCTCTGGGCAAGTTTTTTATAATAACCAAAATAAACTGGTCCCATTGAAGGGGAAAAGGGACCAACCCTCTTTTGCGCCTCCGTTTATTCGTTTTTCGCATGCAAACGCTTTTATTCGACCTTCCCTATTCCATTGTTTTCCAGCAACCAATCAAAAATCCGTAGGCATGCCTTTAAAGGAGAGAGGGGAAATCACCCCCTAATTACGCAATAATTCGCTTGCGTTTCTTCAACAATTTTGATTAGCAAAAAAAAAATCACCCCTTCTCCGCCTCGTAAAACAAAAGTACCTCAAATCGCAGGGTTTCAGCCCAAAAAAAAATTTTTCTGGTAGACTAATTTTTTCGCTCCAAAAAATTCGTTAAATTTGATTGGTTGGTTTTAGCAGTAGATGAATCAACTCTTCTCAGTTCCTATAGATCCCAAAAATTTGAATTTTGATTGACTGCGTTGTGTTGACAATTGTTTTCCGGCCATTCAATCAAATCTGCAGATACACTTCGAAGAAGAGAGAAGAGAAAGGAAGTCGCCCTTTGATTGGGCGTAACAACTCTCTGATTGGTCCTCCCTTAGAGTACACCCAATCAAAACTGCAGACATACTTTGAAGAAGAGAGAAGAGAAGGGAAGTCGCCCTTTGATTAGGCGACAATTCGCGTAACAACTCTCTGATTGGTCCTCCCTTAGAGTACAGTACCAATCAGGATTATTCGAATGAAAGAGGGGAGCATTCACAGTGTTTTGGGGAGGGGGAAGGGAGGTTCAATTTTGAATTTATTTTCTAACGGCCTAAGTTTTCCTATCAAGAACAGTTTCGTCAAATTTGATTGGCCGACTTTAGATGACGTGTGAACTTAGTGAGCGCGAAAATTTGTTTTTGTTTTGTTAGTCAAATTTGATTGGTTGATTTCATGAATTTTGTGGATGCGAAGATTTCGTTCGCCAAACTTGGTTGGTTGTTCTTAGGACGACACTTGAATTTTGCTTTTGCTTCTGATTGGTTGATTTTAGGGAGACGTTTGAACTTTGTGAGCGCGAAGTTTTTCTTACGTTTCTGATACGTCTAATCTGATCGATTGATTTTAGGGCGAAATTTTGCTTTTGTTTCTGTTCGTCAAATTTGATTAATTGGTGTTAGGATATTTGCTTTCGTTTTTTCTTTTTCTTGTGTGGTTATCTACGGTGCAATTCCCTAACACTTGTTTCCATTTAGACAGTTAATAACTCAATCAAATTTACTCGCGCATTTAGTCGAGGGGAAAGGGGAATTACCCCTTCTTTGTGCGCGTGTCTCTTTTTTTTGGCCCCAAACGCTCTAATTCGATCTCCCCTAGACAATTGCTTTCCAGCCACCAATCAAATGTATAGGCACATATTGAGGATGAGAAGGGAGGTCACCCCAACAATTCTGATTGGATTTCCTCTAGAGATTTTTTTTTAACAACCCAATTCAATCTACAGGCAGGAAAAAAGTACAGTCACTCTTTAATTGGCCAAGATTTCACGCATATTCCATCCAAATATTTTAATTGGGCCTCCCCCTTTTTTTTGGAAACCAATCGAAACGTTTGGAGTGCTCCCTTAAAAAAATCGCGTATTTAGCTTCACCCCTTTCCCGCCTCATGAAACAAAAGTAATTCAATTCTGATTCGTTCGAAATGCAACACGCGCAGTTGTTTAGATGAAAAAAAAGCAGAGCACGTTGGATTTTGATCTTAGGGGCGCGACAATAAAAAAAATCGTCGTTTTGATTGGTTAAGTTAAGGTAGAGTGTTAACAGCAGATGTGAGGGCACTTTTCACGACCCGAGAGTTTGAACCTTGTTTTTTTTTGTGAGGTTATCGGTGGTGCAATCCTCCGCTTATTGCACTTGTTGCGATCTTTCGTTATCACTTATCGCTGCACAAGATGACTTGCGATCGTAAACACACAAAAATAAATTCTGCGGTTTAGATACTCGCGATTTTTTTTCAACCGTCTCCTATCAGCCGTCTGCCTCGCTGTTGTTTTTCCGAGAGAGAAACGACGTTGGAAAAGGATGGAAGAGAAATTGAATTGCTTGATAAACATTTATGATTGCGACAGAGTCGCTTATTGTTTCACAAATCGTGTTGATAACGAACGACTTTTAAACTAACATTTGTTTTCTGTTTTCGCGTTGTTTTTTCCTCAAATCCTTGTTCCGTAACGACATGACGTAATGAGGTATTTTCATTCGTCTCTTTTCTCTGTCGCTTTGTACGCTGTCTCGGTCACTCGGAGTTTTCGCCTCGCGTTCACTTTTTTTTCCGCGCTCTTTATACTAATTAATGACGAGCGAAGACAAGAGAAAACAAAAGTACGCGGAATTTGATGCTTACTTACTCATTAATTAATAAATTACACATAAAATTAACAACGAGGGAAGAAAAACACACAAAACAGTGCGGAATTTTTCCGTGAAATTCTTAGACTTTCGTCGCTTATTTGCGAACGACAAACCGAGAAAAAAAGTCCGGCAGTGCGCAAGTCAAGACATCAAAGTGACTCCCGAAAATATTTTTTGTTTAATTTAGTTTTCGTTTGCTTCAATTGGTTGCCCAGGAAACGTGCGCCTTCTCTATTATTATTCTCTATTATTGGACACCGCATAACCGAGATATAACCCAAAGTTCTAGTTTTTTCAATGGAACACCCTATATATGATTGCATTTTTGGATTGTGCGGTAGAAACTAGTGTGATTTGATGTGTCGCATGATGGTCTAATACGAATAGTTCTCGAGTTGCTAGTCCTTGACGCTATCAGCCGTCTCTCCCCTCCCTGACGTCTTTATTTTTGAAATTGAAAAAAACTTTTCAATACAAAAGTTGCAGAAATTTTCCTGTTCAATTCGAAGGTAATCACAAAAAAACAGTTGAGCATCGCATTACGAAGATATAACCCAAAGTTCTAGTTTTTTCAATGGAACACCCTGTATATGATTGCATTTTTGGATTATGCGGTGAAAACTAGCGTGATCTGATATGTCGCATGACGGGTCTAACCCGAATGGTTCTCGAGTTGCTGGTCATTGGTGCTATCAGCCGACTCTCCACTCCCTGACGTCTTTATTTTTGAAATTGGAAAATACTTTTCAATACAAAAGTTGCAGAAATTTTCCTGTTGAATTCGAAGGTAATCACAAAAATGCAGTTAAGCATCACATTACGAAGATATAACCTAAAAATTACCTTTTTTTAAACGAACACCATGTATGTGATGGCATTTTTGGATTCTACGTTGAAAACTTGCAAACTTGAAAAGCGTGATTTGATATGTCGCATGACGGATCTGACCCGAATGGTTCTCGAGTTGCTGGTCATTGATGCTATCAGCCGTCTCTCCCCTCCCTGACGTCCTTATTTTTGAAATTGGAAAAAAACTTTTCAATACAAAAGTTGCAGAAATTTTCCTGTCCAATTCGAAGGTAATCACAAAAAAACAGTAGAGCATCGCATTACGAAGATATAACCTAAAGATTTTCTTTTTTTTAACGAACACCCTGTGTATGATTACATTTTTGGATTATACGTTGAAAACTATCGTGATTTAATACGTCGCATGATGGGTCATTTATGCTATCAGCCGTCTCTCCCCTCCCTGACGTCCTTATTTTTGAAATTGGAAAAAACTTTTCAATACAAAAGTTGTAGAAATTTTCCTACTCAATTCGAAGGTAATCACAAAAAAACAGCTGAGCACCGCATTACGAGGATATAACCTAAAAATTATCTTTTTTTAAACGAACACCCTGTAGGCGATTGCAGTTTTGGATTCTACGTTGAAAACTAGCGTGATTTGATATGTCGCATGACGGATCTGACCCGAATGGTTTTCGAGTTGCTGGTTATTGATGCTATCAGTCGTCTCTCCCCGCCCTGACGTCTTCATTTTTGAAATTGGAAAAAACTCTTCAATACAAAAGTTGCAGAAATTTTCCTCTTCAATTCGAAGGTGATCACGAAAAAATGTTGGCGCATTGCATTACAAAGGTACCAACTGAAAATACGGTGTTTCGTGTAGAACGTCCTGTATATTGTAGTATTTTTTAATTGAAATTTCAAATCTATCCCAAATTCATTCATGCTCTGTACGTATTATAGGTGGTTTCGTGGTTATAATCTCGTTCGCTTTTTTTTTCTAGTCCTTGCTAATCGTCTTTTGTTTTTCACTTTTTTTTTTTGTTATTCTGCTATTTGGAAATTGTTCTAAGTTTTTTGATCGCTCTTTGCTTTTGGTGTTTCGTTCAGCTTGGACTAAAGATGGTAAAACTGGTTAAAATTTGGCACCTAATCGACGTTGACGTTTAAATTTGGCGCCCAAGCAATAGTTTTTATTATTTTTTTTTTTCGTCACGCACTTCATTTGTTTTAACTGCTCGGACAGAAATTTAATTTTGTTATGTCAAAATTTCACAAACAACGTTGACGTTTAATCTTGGCGCCCAACGAATAGTTTTTGTTTTCTTTTTTTCATGACGCGCTTCTTTTGTTTTAATTGGTTTGCTTAGAAACGGGACTTTGTTTTGTTATAGTTTGGCGTTTGAAATTGGCGCCCAACTGATAGTTTTAATTTCTTTTTCGTCGCGTATTTCATTTGTTTTAACTGCTGGAACAGAAATTGGATTTTGTTTTTACAAAATTTGACAAATCAACGTTGGCGTCCAACGAATAGGTTTTGTTTTTTTTCATGACGCGTTTCATTTGTTTTAATGGGTTACACAGAAGCAGCACTTTGTTTTGTTATAATTTGGCGCCCAATCGACATTGACGTTTAAAATTGGCGCCCAACCAAAAGTTTTTATCCTTTTTTCGTCGCGTATTTCATTTGTTTTAACTGCTCGAACAGAAATGGCATTTCGTTTCGTCAAAATTTGACGAATCAACGTTGGCGCAACGAATAGTTTTTGTTTTTCTTTCCTTTCTTTCTTTCGTTTGTTTTAATTGGACTTTTTTTTTCATGACGCGTTTCATTTGTTTCAATGGGTTACACACAAACAGGATTTTGTTTTGTTATAGTTTGGCGCCCAACCAACACTGTCGTTTAAAATTGGCGCACAACCAATAGTTTTTATTAATTTGTTTTCGTCACGCACTTCGTTTGTTTTAACTACTTCGGCAGTAATTGGACTTCGTTTTGTTAAAATTTGACAAATCGATAAATGGTTTTTGGTTTTGTTTTTTCTCCATGGCGCGCTTCATTAGTTTTAATTGGTTTGCTTATTATGTTCTAGTTTGGCGTTTAAAGTTGGAAATTGTTTCAGGCTTTTTCCACCCGTTCTTTTCGATTGCCTTTTGTTTTGTTTTTTATTAATCCTAAAAGCTGGAAATTGTTTATAGATTTTTGTTCTGTACTTCAAATTTATGCATCGCGCTATATAAGATGATTGGTTTTCGAATTGCAACGTTTTTTTTTGGCTACCCCTCCTCGTCGATTATTTTTTGTTTTTTTTTTTTTTACTAACATGCGACATGATGTAACGTGATCGGTTTTCGAGTTCGGACTTCCTGCCCATTGTCGATTGTTTTTTGTTTTTTTTTTAATATCCCATCAGCTAGATTTTTAAATCGGTTTTCTCTGTTTTCTCGTTCACATTGGAAGACGATTTATTTTCCGTTTCTTGGATCGGTTAAACTATTTTCTGTTTTTCTTTGGCGTATTTTTAGCAAACGTGTGGCACGAAGTTACGAAATTTGTCGGTCACAGCCGCACCAAATTCGCAATTGCCGCTGACTCATTTTTGGACTTGCCTCAAAAATTTCGAGTGACTTGTCTCACGGCCAAAAATTGTGGTTAGAAATACTACTTTGTTTTGTTTTCTAATGGACGTGGACGTAGAAGTCATTAAGAAAAATTACGCACTGGAAATCTCTCTCTCTCTCTCCCCCCTCACGCAGTTAAATTCCGAGATCTAAACCAATTTTTTTATTTTCGCTTCGAAAATAGACAAACGGCGACCAAGATTAAATCAAATCTTATCTACCGCGTTATCAAAAAAAAAAAAGAATCTGGCTTAAATGCAAATATTTTTTGTTTTTTTCCTATTTTGGCCGTGGCACGTGTACGTCGTCGGAATTGTGTTTTTCGAAACGAGGTCGACCTTGGAGGACCATCGCGATCGTCAAATTGTTACCAAATTCGGGAATTCGTGGTTAACAACCGCGCCAGTGCTCACTCGATTCTGATTTTTATGACCCCCGTAAATTAGCTGCGTACACACAGGCTTGCGATTGTTTTTACTATCTCGCGCGGCACGCTTGTCACTTGACGACATAATTTTGCCGCCCACCGAGAATTACGCGCGAGTGAATCACATCAGTTCACGACCTCAGAAAATAACAAAACAATAGCAAGTCATTATAAATTTTTGTGATTAAGAAAAAAAGAATATATTATGAGAAATTCGAATTTGGCGCCCAATTTAAAAAAATTGTTAATCAGATTTCCGCCGCTTGTTTTTTTCGTGACTCAATTCATTTACAACATCATATGTATTGTCCAAAGTTGGAACACAGCTTAAACTTTGGCGCCCAATTTGACATTGACATTCAATCCTGGCACCCAAACAAGCAGTCGTTTTTTGTCCGTTCTCGGTTTGCTTCATTTGTTTTTCATAGTTGCAGAAAATAACGTCGGCTTTGCTTGCAATATCAAAATATTGTGTAAAGTCGGAAACAGGTTATGATTTGGCGCCCAATTCACGTTGACATTTAATCTTGGCGCCTAACCACACTTTCGTCTTTTGTCCTTTGTTCATTTGGTACCACTTCATTTGTTTTTCGTCCTTGAAGAAAGTTGCTAGCTACTTAAAAATATTGTCCAAGGACGGGAAAATAAATTAGAATTTGGCGTCCAATTAACGTTGACATCTAATCTTGGCGCCTAACCACACTTTCGTCTTTTGTTCTTTGTTCATTTGGTATCACTTCATTTGTTTTTCGTCGTTGAAGAAAATAGCATCGACTTTGCTTGCTACTCTAAAATAGTTGCCAAGGACGGAAATATTAATTTGAATTTGGCGCCCAATTAACGTTCACATCTAATCTTGGCACCTAACCACACTTTCGTCTTTTGTTCTTTGTTCATTTGGTATCACTTCATTTGTTTTTCGTCGTTGAAGAAAATAGCACCGGCATTGCTTGCTACTTTAAAATATTGTCCAAGGATGGAAATATTAATTTGAATTTGGCGCCCAATTAACGTTAACATCTATCGTGGCGCTTAGCACTCACATATTTTCTTGGCACGCTTCATTTGTCTTCGTTGGTTTTGCATAAAATAACATCGGTTTTGTTTGCAACATCAAAATATTATCTAAAGTCGGAAACAGGTTCAAATTTGGCGCCCAATTTACGTTAACATCCAACTATGGCGCCCAACGACATTTACGTCTTTTGGTATACTTCTTCATTTGTTTTCCTTAGTAAAACAAAATAAATCGGATTTGCTTGTAACCGCATAATGTGTATTATCTAAAACTGGAAAAAAAATAGAATTTGGCGCCCAGTTAACGTTGGCCTCCAAATTTTGACTCCTAACACACTTTTGTTTTTTCGTTTTTTGTTTTCTTCATTTGTTTTTCATAATTGCATAAAATAACCTCAGAGTGCTTGCAATATTCAAATATTCTTCAGAAATTAAAAAAAAAAAAACAGGTTAGATTTTGACGCCCGATTTACGTTGATGGGCAAATGTTGGCGCCCAACCGCACTTTCGTCTTTTGTTTTTTCATGGCATACTTCAAACGTCGACCTTCATTAACAGTTCGAAAGCAATAATGTCTTACGTTGGCGCCCAACCGATCTTTCGATTTTTGTTTTCTCACGGTGCATTTCTTTTGTTTTTCTTGGTTGGGTAAGTGTAACGTTGAATCTTCTTTCCGATTTAGGAGTCTGGAAGTTGGAAAAATGGTTAAATTTTGGCGCCCAACTGTTTTCGCTTTCCTTTTTTGTGTGGCGCGTTTCATTTGTTTGTCCTTGATTGCACCAATATAATAACATCTACCTTTGCTCGTAGCTCGAGAGTACCATCAAAATATCGCCAATTTACTTAGCGCCTCCTAACCTTTGACCTTCAATGGCACACTTCATTTGTTGTATTTGTTTGCGCAAAAATAAAACAGGATTTTGTTTCTAAAGCGTCGAATTTCGACGTTCAAATCTTGGCGCCCAATTGTTTCTTGTTTCATTTGTTTTTTTCTTGGTGACATAAAAATAACAGCGTAGTTTATAACTTGAAATCACCGTCACAAAATGGAGAGACTGTTCAGTTGGTGTCTAAATTACGTTGACGTGCAAATTTTGGCGCCTAAAAACACTTTCATAGTTTCGAGTTGTTTACGACCAACTTCATTTGTTTTTTTTTTGTTACATGAAAATGAACAACGCATTTTGTTTAAGGTTTGAATGCACTGTTACAAAATAGAGAAATGGCGTGCACATTTTGGCGCCCAACAACCCTTTCGTCGTTTAGTTTTTTCATGGCGCATTTCATTTGTTTTCTGGGACGCTAGAAAGTAAAATTGGAGCTCGCATGTGCGTTTTCAGTATCATCCAAAGGTGGAGACACTGGTCAAAATTTGTTACTCACCCCTCATTGGGGCTCGTTTTTATTTCAATTATTTTGATTGGTCCCACGGAAATAATAGTTCAAATTTTGGCGCCCAACTGTTTATCTAGTTGCATAGAAATGACATACTTTTCTTTTACAGTTAAAAAGCATCGTCCAAAGATGGAGAAGCTGGTCAAAATCGAGCAGCAGCGAAGATCCACTTCGAAACAGGTACGTCCTCCCACAAATCCGCCCTCGGCCACTCAGCCAATCACATTCAGAACGTCTGATTTTATTTTTCAGGTCATCCTTGGTTTAATAGCGTATTTCTCGACGGTGGCGCCCAGCATGAGCCTAGGCTTTTCCGCCGTCGCTCTCCCCCAATTAATGGACGAAAACAATCCCTTTAGGCTAACCCCCGGTCAGGCATCTTGGTTCGGTGGGTGTACTCCTCTGGTATGTCCCGCCCGCTCTAATTTCATTGGTTGAATTTATAGCGAGCATCGCCTCAGTGGCCACGCCCATCGGCTGCTTCCTCTCAGGCCCAATCTCCGATCGATTTGGCAGGAAGATGGCGTTGTTGGTCATCAACGTGGTGACTTTCATTGGATGGATCGTCATAGCCGTCGCTTACAACTTCGCCGAGGGCCAGTACTGCTTGCTCCTGATTGGTAGGATAATAACGGGTATGTCGACGGGCCTGGCCAGTATGCCTGCCGTGGTGTATATGGCGGAGATCTCCAGCTCCAATCTAAGAATGATGTTTACGACCGCCGCGGCCATGTTTTTTTCTTTCGGGATCCTAACCGTCTACTTCCTGGGGTACCTATTCAAGGTGAGCGTCCCAGAAAGCGAGTGGGGGCCGATTCTATACTTTTTTTATTTACAGGAAGACTGGGGTCGCATCGCTTTGATAACGGCGGCCATCCCTTGCTTCTCTATGTTTATAGAGGTCGTCTTTCTGTACGAATCTCCACAGTGGTTGGTCTCGAAGAACCGCGAGGAGGATGCCAGGCGGAACATGGCCAAGATTTTCGGGTACAAGGAGTATAATAGCGAGATCGACGAGGAGGTCCAGACTCTGATAGCAAACCGAGAAAAATCGAAGATCAAGTCGGCCGGAAGCAAATCGACTTGGACGTCGCTCCGCAAGAAGGCCAAGTACTTCATGCGCCCCACCTGTTTGAAGCCTTTCGTTGTCTTACTGCTATACTTCTTCTTCCAGCAGTTCTCTGGGGTTTTCGTCATCATTTTTTACGCGATTGATATAGTGAAGAAGGCCGGCGTGAAGGTCGATCCTTACGTGGCGATTGTCATGATCGCGACCACCCGATTGATTGGGGCGATTTTCGTCTTTTTTGCCAGCAGGAGGTTCGGAAGGCGTCCCCCTTCGATCGCGTCGGGTATTGGAATGACGTTCTGCATGATGGTCCTCTTCGTATACCTATACTTAATCAAATTGGGGAAGGTTGATGATGGTACCATGGAGTCCCTGGGCTGGTTGACCATGACCATGTTGGTCTTGTACTTCTTCGTCTCCACCATCGGCTTCCTCACGGTGCCCTTCGCCATGGCGGGGGAGGTTTTCCCAACGAAAATTCGCGGACTCGCCAGCGGATTGGTCACGTGCTTCGCCTACGCGTTCAACTTCATCGTCGTGAAGACCTACCCATCGATGAACGAAACGATGGGTAGTCACGGCGTCTTCTTATTCTATGGCTGCCTCGCTCTGGTCGGTACGGTCTTCCTAATCGTCTTCCTTCCGGAAACCAAAGGCAAGACGCTGCAGCAAATCGAGGATTACTTCGGCAGGAAGAAGAAGGAGGAACAACTCGAGAAGGTCAGCATCGTACGCAACGGCCACTTGACCTCGTGAGGATCCCCACCCATCGACGAAACGATGATCTCATCCGGTCGGAGAATCGGAAGCACCCTCGTTTATGATGATATTAGTAACAAAATGAGTTTCTTCAAACTTGATGGTGTTGTAGTGAGTGACTGTGTTAGGCCGTACTTAATGACATCGCCTTTTTGATGTTGAGAGTGATCGGTGGCCGCACACTTGATGTACCTTCCTAGTCAACCGATGTATTTATTAGAAAATTTTATACTCGGTAGTTTAAGTAGACCTTTTTAAATAAATTATTTTTGATTGTGTCGTCTCTGTTCTTGACTGTAAACAAAAACAAAATGGAAATTGCACAAATTGCATTGATCTTTCGTATGTCGTTCGCTTACATGGTTCGCATTAGATTTGTCTACAACAGAAGATTGTTTTGTTATGGCAATAAAAACTCTTGAATCCCTTATAATTGAAATGGGTAAGTATTTAATACATTTGAGACGGGACAAGTTCAAAAAGGATGAATGATGGTACAATGTGCAGAAGTTTCGATGCAACTTTCTTGCAAAGGTTAATCTCAGCACCATGATGGCGAAGCCGCCTTATGACAACAACCCAAAGTAAAACTTTCCTTTAATGGATCACTCTATATACATATCTGATACGTGCATGACGGATCTGATCCCATAAACACTCCCCTTTCGGATACTATTTGCAGAAAAACAATTGAACATTGTATAAACAAGATCTAACTAACTTAAAGTTAAGGAAACCCCCTGTATGTGTTTACTTTTTGAATTCTGCATTGAAAGCTATGTCGCATGTTGGGTTAATTCTCAAATAAACCATTGAAGTCGCCATTGACGTGGTCGGAGGCCTCTCTCATTCCTAAACGCTTTATTTTTTAAATTAAAAAAAAAATGATTCGGACAGAAATTGTAGATATGTTCTTGTTACCAACTAATAAGGCGTTGTTTCTTTATCGAACGCCCTGTATACTGCCGCATTTTTGATTCGAAAATTCAATTCTAGCCCGAATTCATGTGTCGTGTAGATCTAACGTGATTGGCTTCTTGTCCTAATTTCATTTACTTTTCCTCTGGTCATTTCTCCTTGTCGATTGCCTTTTGTTTTTATTTTTGTTGTTTTCTTATTATTCTATTACCCGGAAATAAAATCTGGTTCGGAAGTAATATCTAAAAATTAAATCTTGGCGCCCAACCAGGTTGGGTTTTGGTGGTCTTCGATTTTAATTTTGTTTGCTTTTTATCTGGACACTCGCTCCTATAGATTGTCTTTTGTTTCTATTTTTATTGTTTTATTTTTTTAATTAGTCTTTTACCCGTAAACTATCTGGCTCTGACAATGGAAAAAACTGGCTAATATTGTTATCTTCTGGTTGAAATTTCGGCTACCTTTTTCCTGGTCACTCGCCCTTGTCGATTGTCATTTGTTTTTCTTGTTTTTTCCTCATTCCATTAGCCTGAACTTGTTTTGACTAGAAAAAGTCATATAGAGACGAAAACCTTGGCATTCAATTCATGTTAACGTTTGTTTAGCCTATGGTTTTAGATTTTGTTTACTTTTTTCTGGCTGTCGATTGTCTTTTGTTTTTGGTTTTCTTCTTCTTTTTTTTGTTTATTCTATTAATCGGAAATTGTTGGGGTTGGAAATGTCACTGGAAGATGAAAAAACCTGTTAAAAATTTGGCGCCCGTTTCACGTTGGCGTTTGTTAGCCTCTGATTTTGATTTCGTTTACTTTTTTCCTGGCCACTTGACCTTGTCGATTGTCATTTGTTTTTCTTGTTCTTTTTTTTTATTCTATTAGCCTGAAACTCTTTGGCTAGCAAAATTGATTAAAATTTGGCGGCCAATTCGCGTTGGCTTTGTTAGTCTCTGATTTTAGATTTTGTTTAATTTTTTCTGGCTGTCCGACCTGTCGATTGTCTTTTGTTTTTGGTTCTCTTATTTTTTTTTTTTGTTATTCTTTTAATCGGAAATAGTTCGGCTTGAAAATGTCACCTGAAGATTAAAAAACTGGCAAAAATTTGGGCGTTCGATTCACGTTGCGTTTGCTAATCTCTGATTTTGATTTCGTTCACTTTTTCCCTGGCCATTTGTTTTTATCATTTGTTTTTAATTCTGTTAGCCTGAAATCGTTTGGCTAATAAAACTTATTAGAATTTGGCGTCCAATTCACATTGGCGCCTGTTGGCCTTTTTGTTTCCTTTTTTACTGGCTGTCGACTGTCTTTTGTTTTTGGTTTTCTTGTTTTTCTTTTTTTTTGATTATTCTGTTAATCGGAAATCGTTCGGCTTGGAAATGTCACCTAAACACGAAGGAACTGGTTAAAATTTTGGCGCCCACTTCACGTTGGCGTTTGTGAGCCTCTGGTTTTTGAATTTGCGTAGCCACTCATCCATGTCGATTGTCTTTTGTTTTACTTGTGTTTTGTTATTCTATTAGCCGGAAGTTGTCTAGCCTGGGAGATGAAAAAACTTGGCGCCCAAGGGTTGGCGTTTGCTAGACTCTGGTTTTAGATTTCATTTACTTTTTTCCTGGCCACTTGCCTCGTCGATTGTCTTTTGTTTTTTTGTTCTTTGTCAATTTGTTGTGTGTAACATAGAGACGAAGAAACTGGTTAAAATTTGGCGCCTAATCCAGGTGGGTATTCGTAAGTCTTTAGTTTTAGATTTCGTTTACCTTTTATCCGGCCACTCATCCTTCTCGTTTCTCTCTTGTTTTTCTTGTTTTTTTGTTTTCCTATTGCCCGGATATTGCTTAGCTTCGAAGTGTCAAATATAGAAAAAAAAAATAAGTTACAATTTGGCGCCCTAATCACGTTTTCGTTTGTTAGCCTCTGGTTTTCGAATTTGTTTAGCCACTCGTCCTCGTCGACTGTCTTTTGTTTTAGTTATGTTTCGTTATTCTATTAGCCGGAGGTTGTTTAGCTTGGAAGTGTCACCTAAAGACCAAAGAATCGGTTAAAAGTTGATGCAAAATCCACGTGGGCGTTTGTTGGTCTCTGATTATAAATTTCGTTGACTTTTTTCTGACCATTTGCGCTTTTCGATCGTCTTTTGTTTTTCTCCCGGAAATCGTTCAGCTTGGAAGTATCATCTAAAAACGAAAAACAGATTAAAATTCGGCGTCCAATCGACGTTGGTGTTTGTCAGTTTCTGGAGTTTAGATTTTGTTTACCTTTTATTTTCGCCACTCGTTCCCGTCGATTGTCTCTTGTTTTTTTTTGTTTTTGTTTTGTTTTCCTATTGGCCGGAATTTGTTTAACTTGAAACTCTCACATAAATATGAAAAAAACTGGTTGAAACTTGGTGCCCAATTCACAGTGGCGTTTGTTGGTTTCTGATTTAGAATTCGTTTAATTTTTCTTCGGGCCACTCGTCCTCGTCGATTGTCTTTTGTTTTAGTCAGAATTTGTTTGGTCGGAAGTATCACATAAAGATGAAAAAATTGGTTAAAAGTTGGCGCCCAACCGGGTTGACGTTTGTTAGTCTCTGATTTTGATTTCGTTTACTTCTTCTTCTGCCCATTCGACCTTATCGATTGTCTTTTGTTTTAGAAATATGCGATAATTAGAATTTAGATAACAAAAGTACGCTAGATGGTTTCAGACGTTCGTTAGAATAATCTTGACTATTCGTAAATAATACAATTTGCGCTAACAGGCGAGTTTCATCCATAAACTCATTCGCCATAATTTTTATTATTTCGAATTAAAAAAAAAAACGAACCTAAAAAGAAGGAAATAAGCACGTTTCGTACATATCAACCGCACTTTGTCTTTTGTTTTTTCGTGGCACACTTCAAACATCGACCTTTGTTGACAAATTTGGAAGTAAAAAAGAGAAACTGATCAACTACGTTACCGCCCAAATTTTGGCGCCCAACCGCTCTTTTGATTTTTGTTTTTTCACGGTGCATTTCTTTTGTTTTTCCTGGTTGCGAATTTGATTGGTAATAGGAACGTAATAAATGTGACATTAGGGGCGGGGTCTACGTTGAATAAACCTCGCCTTTGTCCAAACAATTGACCAACCAAAATGTTTATACTTTGATGATGATAGATGAAGGCAACCCCAATCATCTGGGGAGGTTGTACTCAATGGTGGTGCAGGATTTTTTGCTGAAGGGGGCGGGATTTATACCACATTAACTCAACATCCGCTCGGTTAACGAGCTGATCTGATTGGTTCAATACCGCCTGCTCTCTTTTTAAGTTGATAACCCAAATTATCGATTATCGTCACGTAGCAAGTACATTCTTCATCACGCAGGGGTTCCTTAGTTTAAAACTCCCCATTCACCTCAGTTTTGAATAATTTAATGGCGCAAGTTAAGTTCAACTTAATTTTTTTTGGCATTGATCTAGTTATCCTTTATTGCCTGCTGCGGATGCGATCTACTTGCAAGGTGTTTCTTTTTCCTTCGACGTTCGCCTTACAAACTGCGGAATGCTGGTATGAATCTAATATTATACAGCGGGGTCTTCAAAACAAAAGCAAACGCTTTACTATAACTGCTTCTTTATTAAAATTATCACAAGTGTACAGGGCGAGTTGCTATTTGGGGTAGGAAGGCTCGTCGATGATTTCGAAGGCCTCGTTCAAGACACCCTCACCGTTCTGTACGTCCCCTCCACGCCTGGCGAGGGCCCAATTCGCCTGGCCCAATTCCGAACGGATCTTCAGGTATTTCTTTCTGGTCGTCTCCCGGTTTTGGAACCTGGGCTTCAGTTTCTTGTCGAGCAGGAACTCCACGATGACTTCTTCGGCGACGAACGCGACTAAGAAGTGGATGGCGGCCAGAACGCATACCACGACTCGCGCGTCGTAGTACGGGGGTAGGATCATCTCCAAGACGTCTAGGATCCAATGGGCCGAATTCAAGGTGATGTAGGCGCATATGGCGATCATCAGAAGAATACTGGCAAGTAAATACTTGTTGGTGTACAGGGCCTTCCTATAGGGCCTTCCTTTGGAAAACACGACCGCCATTGTTATGTACTGGAACATGGATACGGTAAAGACGGCGTAGTTTTCGTAGGACGTATAATAGTTGCCCTTGCTGGGCTCGTACACGAAAGGCACGAACCAATCGTAAGTCTGGATTATGAAGTACGAGGTCACCTGGAATATGACGACCGTTAACAGTTGGAAGCATAGGGAAGCGATGGGGGTGAAGCCCAAAAGTGATGTGGTCGGGGCTTTCCTAACCAAACCCTTATCGTATGCCTCGGTTAATCCGAAAATTGAAGCAAAATTCAAGGCTAAACAGATGTCGATGAAGAGAAATTGCATGGACGTGAGATTCGAGTCGATGCCATAGAGAATGATGACGGATATAAACTCGGTCAGGCTATAGGACAGCATGAATTTGAAGACCCCGAAGCTCGTCACCAAAGCCGCCCTCCCCTCCTTGACCACTTCAGGTACACAAGATATATTGGCCTCCTTCGACGTGAACGGAGATGCAACGCTGGCCTCTGCTTCGGACAGTGAAATTCCTACATGGGCGGCCTTTAGGGCTCCACAGTCGTTTGTACCATCCCCGCACATGGCTGGAAAACAATAGGTGAAGCTGCGTTTCGCTTTAAATGGCACTCACCAACGTAGTAACCGATGCTTTGCAACTCGACGATCAGCTGCTGCTTTTGGTCGCTGGACATCCTCGCGAAAACCGTGCCCATTTCGATGATCTTCGGAATTTCGTCTGGGAAAATCTGTTTGACGGCAGCCCAAGTCGAACCAGTAACCGCCAGATGACGTCTGGGGGTTCCCCCCTTTTCCACGTCTCCTTTTCGGCCGGTTCCATTTAACGCGGAGGCCTTTGGACCATCATTTTGGACTTCACTGACGTCCAATTTTGCTTGCTCGAGATTTTCAGCATCCCTGACGATTAGGTCTGCAAGTTTGGCACTGTTCTCAACGATTCCGCACTCCTTAGCCACGCTGATGGCGGTTTGGACGTTGTCCCCTGGGGGGTAGGAAACCTCACCTTTATTTTCTTAAACCCTTAAGATTGTAACTACCTGTTACCATGACGACTTTCATGCCGGCGCCCTTCAAGGTTTTGATAACCCCCGTCGTTTGCGTTTTCAAGCGGTTCTCCAAAACGACGAGGCCGACAAAGTCCAATCTTCGCTCCGCCTCCTCGCGATGCATCTTCTGAATTTTCACCAAGTTCACGTCTTCCAGGACCCTAAACCCCAGCGCTATCACCCTGTAGCCCTGCGCGGTGTACTCTTTGAGTCTATCCAAGACATCCTCGGGGACCGTTTCGGGTTTGGACAAGGAAATGATCATTTCGGGCGAGCCCTTACAATACAAGACGAAGCTGGGACCATCCAGCGATCTCGTTATGACGCTCATGCGTTGGAGACTCGAAGAAAACTGGAACTGGTGGATTATCCCGATTTCTATGAGCTCCCCTTTCCAGAGCTGCGGGGATTTGACGACGGTAGGGGCGAGTAGGTCGTACTTGACGCTGTCGGCCACTTCCGGTTCGTCCAGGATCCAACCGGTGGCCTCAAACATCTACTTGCGTTCAGAAAATAACAAGGTTGGGTAGGAATTTGGGGAAACTCACCTTGACATCGAGGGGGTCCCCCGTGAGCTTCTCGTCCACTAAAGTTAGGGAGTGGCAGGTCACCATGCCCCGTAGAAGAGGTGAGTCGTAAGATAGCAACGTTGAGTCCCTAACAGGGTTTTGAAGCTTGAGGTCTTCCACCGGAATAATCCCCCACATATCCAGGCCGTCTTCCGTTAAGGTTCCTGTCTACAACGTCGTTTATTATGACATCACGAGCAAATTGGGAGAGTTACCTTATCGAAACAAATGCAATTGATGGAGCCTGAGACATTGATTATGCGCGAGTTGATGCAGTAGATGTTCTTCCGCTCCAGCCTGTTGAGGGCGTAGAGTTTTCCTACGGTCATAGCGGCAGGGAGCGCTGGGGGGATTACTATGGTGATTAGGTCCAAGGCCTTAATGATCGTGTCGCCCACAGCTATGTTTTTGGTACTCTGCCAAGCAAAGGTGAGCAAACTCCCATCACTTTATCTATTTTGGACTTACCTTCGATACGACGGTGTAGATAAATCCTAAGGAGGCTATGACGGCGAGAATGCCTATGAACTTGTAACTATCTTGGTCGAATTTAAAGTCCGCTGGTGGCGGGTACATAATGCTCCTGACCAACTGACCTTTGGATGTGAGGAAGCCCGTTCTGAGAACCACCGCCATGACGCTTTCATTACCTGCAAAACCCCAAACCGGTAAAAGGTGGAGCTATGACATTGCCGCCCCCACCAACCATAGTATCTGCTCTGTATGACGGTCGTTCCACAAAACAGCGTGTGGATGGCGTCCTCTTTCGTCCGGTAGGCCACCTCCATTTTTGGGAGGGCCGTCTTCAGAACTGGTACAGACTCTCCTGAAAGCAGAAACGGATCAGGATTCTTAACTGGGGGCGTGAGGTGAATCTACCAGTCAGCATGCTTTCATTTACGATGCAGTTCCCGTTTAGGAGGGCTGCGTCGCAATGCATGACGCACCCGTAACTCGGAACGACGATCACGTCACCGGGTACCAAGTAGGTGGTGGGGATATCCTCGAAAACCCCGCCGCCCCTGGACACCGTCACCTTATCAGTTGAGTGGACGGTACCCTTCAGGTTCTTCTGATTCTGCCAAGCCCAAAACATTTTTTTTCAATTTGGCGAAGTCAAGTTTTGATTTGGGGAATGGTTACCCGTCGAGTCTGGATGATCGACGACGAAATCCCGTAGATCGACATGACGACGATGGCGATCGTGTAATAGTAATACTCCTCGGCGAACCACACGATCAAACTGAACACCTGGAAGATGTAGAAAGGAGTGAGGGCCTCCAGTATGAAGAGCTTGAAGATACTCTCAAGAGGGACGTCGATTTCGTTGCTTCCGTATACGATCCTTCTGCAGGAACGGGGATGGTCAAGAAGGGTCTAAGGCGTTATTCAAATCTTACCTTACGTCTTGCTCTTGTGCGTCGAAGCCCTTGAACCCGTGCAAATCTACCTTGTAGATGCCATTGTCTAAACCTACCAGTTGTAAGAAGGCGGTGGTCTCATCGTCCCAGACGAAGCAGACTTTCTTGCACCAAAAGACTCGAACTTCCAATAAATCTGAAAGTAAATTGAGTATTTGGTTTAAGTTAAATAAAGTTGACCTTGAGGGAGAAGAAGAAGCTGAAAGTGTGCTTAAAAGCTTTGACAGTTTAAGACTAAGGAAGAATCGTAAGTGTTAGTTGACCTTGGGAAAACTAAGTCAGCTAAGAAAGATTTGAACCTTGACCTTGAAATCTATCGCTTTCACTTCAGTAGGCTCAAGTGAGGACCCTTTCTTAAGGTCTATGAAGATTAATAAAGTGGGGGAAACATCTCACCATTTGACCTTGAGGAAGTTAAGTCGGCTTTAAAAGGTATTGAACTACGATTCTCCGGGCCTTCACCTTCAAGCGAGCTAACTTCAGATGCTACGGGTCGTAGTGCTTCTTTGCTGCCCTTTCACAAGTTGAAATTAAGCAAAATCTTATGAGATAGAAGACCTTATCTCATAAGAATGAAGACCTCAAGGTCATTAAGGTCCAGTAAGCATACCAAAACTTGGGTCAGCTCAAATGTTCTCCGGACCTTATTGACCTTAGTTTGGTGTTTTGAGACACATTCATTCTCAATACGAATTAGTGTGTACCTTGACCTTCACATCACGAATATCCTCAGATGCAGTGCCTTGCGTTTCTTCTGCTTCCTAGAGGTCAGAATTGACCGAACCTTAAGGTCATTAATGTCTTCAAAAAGCATTCCATAACTTGAGTCAGCTTTTTGGACTTTAATGACCTTCATTTGATCTTCTTTACAACTTTAATTAGCTCAAGAGCGTCTTGGATGTTAATAACCTTCAGTTGGTCTTCCTTACGGCTTCAGGTGGACAACGGCTCCGGAAGCCTTAGTTATGTTGGTGTTTGAACATCTATCATCAAGTTACGACCTTCACTGCTATTATTCTTCTCCTGCTTTATTTTCGAAGTACTTCTACAATTTAACCTTCAAGCGAACTCCTTCAGATGATAAAGTATACAGAGATACCTTCAAATGAATGAGAACCTCAAGGCCACCTCTCAAAGTTGAGAAAAGAGTATCGGACTTGAAGGTGAAGTATTTAAAGGATTATTTCATTCATTTCTTTTTAGTAAGCTCGCACCTTATCCTTCAAGTAATGAAGGACATTAAGGCTGCTAAAGGCCCAGTAAGCATCCGCCACTCGAACTTAAAGAAATTGTATTAGGTAATTAAAGAAGAAAAAGTGAAGGTGCTTCGTCATTTTATTTTCGCACTAATCTGACGTATTGACCTTCAAGTAAAAAAGCTCAAGATCAGTAAGCATGCACTACTTGAACTTGAGAAATTTTGTCTTGCCATAACTGAAGGTGAAGTACTGAAGGTCTGTTTCATTTATTTTCGTAGCAATCTCGCACGTTGACCTTCATTTCAATTTCGTGATAATCTCGCACATAGATCTACTTGAAGGTCAATGTGAGAGAGGTTCGGTAAGTAATCGTAACTCTAATTTGAGGCAATTGTGTCAGAAAACAAGGTCAAACAGAGAAGGTACTTCTTCATTCCGCTTTCATACAATTTTATATTGTGTCAGAATTCAAGGCAAAATGGTGAAGGTGATCCTTCATTTCAATTTCGTAGTAATCTTGTAGTTTAAATAATGAAAACTGTTAAGGGTCGGTAAGCATCCATTCGTAATCATCTCGCACATTGACCTTCAGCCGAAGGAGATCCTCAAGGTCATTAAGTTGATGTGAACATTCGTCTCTGGAACTTAAGCTGAAATGGTGAAGGTGGAAACTTCATTTCATTTTCATATTCAAGTAAATTAAAACCTTAAGGTCATTAAGGTGCAATAAACACCGCTCAGTCTTGAGGAAACTGTGTCCAGAATTCGAGGTGAGATAGTGAAGGTGACCTTCCTCAAACTCTAAGAAATCAGCACTCACTGCCTTGTGGCCCTTCTCAGTTTCGAACTGACCGAAAACTTGGCGATTTGACCTGACCTTCAAAGTACTTGAGATGATTTTTGAGTAAGTAATGAGAGGTGTTTTCCAAAACCTTGCAAGATTAAGATTTCTTAAATTCCAACAAATGCCCTACCATTTGGCTTTGGAAATTTGACCTTCAAAATGTTTCAAAATATTCAAGATTATTTCGGAGTGATCGTGATTTAATGTGAATGAAGGTTAAGCAATGAGAGTCCAAACCCTAGTATGACTGAGGTCTCCTAAATTCCATCAAGATTTTGCTCATTTGGACTTCAAAGTGCTGAAGGTGCTTCCTTTTCCAAGTTGGATTGTGATTGGAAGTGTCTCCTGAGACCTTGCAAGACTGGGGTCTTTCAAGTCAATAAAGCAGCACATCGTTTCATTTTAGGAATTTGACCTTTTCAAGAACTGAAGGTGTTTTCTGAGTCATCAAGGGTTAAGGTGTGAATTAAGATTAAATAAGCCTCACAAGACCGTACCGCATCACTTGTCTCTGGGAACTTGACCTTCAAAGTATTTAGGACGTTTTGTATTTAAACAACTTGACCTTCAAAGTATTTAGGACGTTTTGAGTTTAAACAACTTGAATGAATAATTACGAGTCAAGGTGAATCAAGGTTAAGTACTTGGACGTGTTGCCTGAAAGCCTGCTAGACTAAGGTCTCTCAAATTAGTAAAGTTCCAGCAAATGCCTGCTTGATTTTAAAACTTTGACCTTCAAAGTACTCAAGATGTTTTTAAATTAAATCTGAGTCATTATGAGTCAAGGTGAATCAAGTGTATGAATTGGAAGCTCCCCCATACCATTTGGATTTGGGAACTTGAACTGAAGGTGCGCCTTTTGAGTCGTCAAGAATTAAGGTGAATCAAGCTTAAGTAAGAAAGGTCTCATTCAAAACCTTACAAGACTGAGGTTTCTTAAGTTCCATCAAGCATCATACCTTTGGCTCTAGAAACTTGACCTTCAAAGTGCTCAAGACATTTTAAATTGAGAATCTAAATAATTACGAATGAAGGTGAATCAAGGTTAAGTAGTAGGGTGTGTTGTTTGAAAGCTTGCAAGCTCTCAAGTTAATAAAGTTCCAGCAAGTGTTGGGTCCTAGGACTCTGACCTTCAAAGCTTTCAAGGATGTTTTTACCCTGAGTCAACATGAGTGAAGGTGAATCAAGGTTAAGTAATGGAAGATGATCTTCCTTCACACCCTTTAGCTTAGGGAACTTGACCTTCAAAGTACTCAAAATGTTTTCAATTGAAGTTAAGGTGAATCAAGGTCAAGTAGTAATATACCTGCACCGAAAGCTTGCAAGATTGCAATCGCCCAAGTAATCCAAGCTCCAAGCAAGCTACTTTCTATTTGATTTTAAGAACTTCGACTTTCAAAATGCTTAAGTTCCAGCAAGTACAAAGCTATTAGGTTTTAGGACTTTGACCTTCAAAGCTTGCAAGGATGTTTTTACTGAATCTGAGTCACTATGAGTGAAGGTGAATCAAGGTTAAGTAATGGAAGCTGGTTTTTCTTCACATCCTTTGGCTTAGGGAACTTGACCTTCAAAGTGCTCAAAATGTTTTCAATTGAAGTTAAGGTCAAGTAATAATATACTTGCACCGAAAGCTTGGAAGATTGCAATCGCCCAAGTAATCCAAGCTCTAAGCAAGCTACTTACTATTTGATTTTAAGAACTTTGACCTTCAAAATACTTAAGGCCTTTTTAATTTAACTGAGTCATTATATGTTGTCCGAAACTTCGTAATGCTGAGATCTCTCCGAGTAAAAATAAAGCCCTCACCATTTGACCTTCAAAGTGTCATTATGATTGAAGGTGAATCAAGATTAAATAATGGGAAGCCTTCAAGTTAATAAATAGAGTTCCCACACAAACGAATTTGACCTTCAAGTGCTGAGTCATCGAGGCTAAATAATGAAGGTTGCTACTACCTTCATTTTCAGGGACTTTCGGTTGATCTTGAGTTGACTTGAATAAATTTTGCAAAGCGCGAAACACCCACCTTTCTTCCGTCCTTTTTGAAGGTTGAAACTGATCGTGACTTTATCGCCCAACACGTCGGGGTTGGGGGCGTCAGGACTAAAAAAAAAAAACAAAATATGATTGAAAATATTCAAGAGCGTGTTGATTTGATGTCGCGTACCATCCCTGGCTAGAGACGACCTTCACGTCTTCGACGAAGTAGGTCGTGTACTTCTGCTTGTACTTATCCTGAAACAGGCGCATCGCTTAAGTGTGCGCGCCCCTTAAATGACGAAGTATTTTTCCGCGCGTTGTCGTCGATTAAAAAAAGAATTCAATTCAAGGTGAGCCGTGATTGAAGGCGACGATTGTCGACAATCAATCTTGCGATTGACCCACTTGAGGACTTTCGAAACTGGATCGCGATAAAGCGGAATCCAAACAAATTTAGACGTGCACCGTGAATTCAAGGTGCGCATTTCCGGTTTGAACCTGTTCCGAAGTAGGCAAAATAATTGACGAGTGGCGTTTTAATTGAAACACACAAGTGAGTGCATGATAACAAAAACAATAAATTTTTCGAATTCGAAGTGATAAGAAATTAAAAAAAAAAAACTGCGCAACGAATTCTAATAATTATTGGCTCACTCGTTTGACTCGTGCTCAGGTAGTTAACAGGACGAGGTAATGACGTGACGTTTATGCAATTTTGCGTTTTAACGCAAACTTCGACTCACCACAACCAGGACCTTCTCTGCTTCCTTCAGGACGCATCTGTAATGCGTCGACAACAGCATCAGGTGGGGGAACCAGTGAAAGAACAGCCTCAGTAAACCGAGGGTGAGGAAGTACGTCATCCACACCACCGAGGTCCTAACGGTGCACTTTTTGAAACCGAAAATCTCCTGCAACAAGCGAAAAATGCGATTTCCGTATTTTAAGGCCGGTGACACACTCACCATGGGATCATCGTCACCCTCGATCTGTATGACTTGCCTGTGCTTTGCATGGTCGTTCGAAACTGCGTCTGAATGTGGATCTGCGAAACAAAAGAAAAACGACCCTTTTTACGCGTGGCATCCGACTGGGGTGAGGGCCGGTTTGGACCCTCCGAAACGTACAGGTTTTTTTAAAAAATATTTTGCACCCTATCTAGAGGCTTCATTTTAGGAGCTCGAGAAAAACTTTAAATACAGAAGTACGAGGCAAAAACAAATGAGCATCGCAAAATGGAGAAAGAAATACAATTTTCGTTTTTTTTTTTTTTTTTTAATAAAACACCTTGTATATTGTTCGCCAAAATGTATAATATCACTATCTTATACATTTTTAAAATCAAGGAAAAACGATCTTTCATTTTGGCGAACAATATACAGGCTGTCCCACGTAAGAACGCAACAATTACATTTTTTTCTCCACTTCGCGATGCGCATTTGTTATTTTTGATATCTCTAATAGATAGTAGATAGTATGTAAAAAGCCCTACCATTTTCATATTAGAAATTTTTTTCTAGCTCTTAAAATGAAGTCTCTATGTGGGGCGCAAAAATAAAAAAAAATGACCTCGTGCACGTCAAAGTAGGTCATGGAAAGTTGTTGTGGATGTTATTTTCTTTTTTACGTTAGTATTTTATTGATTTATTGCAGCTTGAGTCATATATAATACATGCTCAACGCGTTTTATAGATTTGCATCACATATGATACACGACGGATTCCATCAAACTCTCTTCGACCATTCACTCAAGCGACGTTTAAAACGTGCCTGTAATTTCAAGTTTAACTCATGTATTACATGTGATACATGTTTTTCTTTTTTAGTTTCTTAGTCCACGGTTGCCTCTTGCCTGCGGCTCGAGTCAAATGTGATGGTATACGTCTGATTTAGTTACGACCTGTATCAAATACGATACACGTCAAAATACCATCAAAGACGCTAATCTCGATCTATTTACGACCTGTATCAGATACGATACACGCCAGAATCCCATTAGAGTCCCGAATCTCGATCTACTTACGACCTGTATCAGATACGATACACGTCAGAATTCCATCGAAATCCCGTTCTCAACCACTGCTTAAAGAACATTTGAAATATGCCGGTAATAAACTCGTGTATCAGGCGTGATACATTGATGTATATTTTTAGTTGATCAATACATGACAGAATTACGTTAAACTCTTCGAGCGTTTACTCAAACGTGCCCGTAATTTGAAGTTCAACTTATGTATTACATGTGATACATGTTATTTTTTTGAGTTTCGCATCCATGTTTGCCTATTTTCCTGCGGTTTGAGTCAAATATAACACACGTCTGATCTACTTACGACCTGTATCAGATACGATTCGTGCCGGAAAGCCGAATCTCGAGCGTTTTCAATTACAGTTTGAAAAACATTTAAATTGTGCCGGTAATAAACTCTTGTACCACATGTGATACATTCACTGTATTTCTTTATGTTGGCCAATACTTTACAGAATTACGTAGAGTCTCAGTTTCCGGACGTCTTCGAGCGTTTACTCAAGCGACATTTAAAACGTGCCTCAAATTTGCAGTTTAATCCATGTATCATAGGTGATACACAGTTATTTCTTGAGTTTCAAAGTTCACGTTTGCCCCTTATACAGAATCGTTGATGAGTCCTTTGAGTTTGCGGCTCGAGTCAAATATGATACACCGGTACTGATCTACTTACGACTTGTATCACATGTGATACATTGCTATTTCTTTTAGTTTGCCTATTTTATAGAATAGAATTATTGATGGATTCTTCGAGGTTGAGGCTCGAGCTAAACATGATACATATCCCATCTACTTTCGGCTTGTATCAAGCATGATACAGGTCAAAAATGCGTCAGCTGTGGACGTTTTCAACAGTTGAGTTTCAAAAGTCACGTTTGGCCATTATATAGATAGAATCATTGATGGGTTCTTTGAGTTTGCGGCTTGAGTCAAATATAATACACCGGTACTGACCTACTTACGACTTGTATCGCATGTGATACATTGTTTTTTGTTTGAGTTTGAAAGATCACGTTTGCCTATTTCATAGAATTATTCATGGATTGTTCGAGGTTGTGGCTCGAGGCAAATATGATACACAGTGTGGTCTACTTTCGAGTTGTATCTAGTGTGATACATGTCAGAAACGCGTCAAGGTCTTGAACGTTTTTTCAACCGTTTATTTAATTAAAGTACATTTGGAGTCTGCTAGTATTAAATTCGTGTATTACACATGATACAGGCCTGGATCAGACGCAAAACGCGAGTCACATATGATACACGTAGAGTTTATTTGAATAAAGTGAATTTCTTTCGTTTCATTTAAAATTCGTAAGTCCCTAGTGAGCGTAGTCGTGTAAGCTCGAGTAAAGGGTCTGAATCGAATACGATACATGCCGAATTTATTCATACAGCATCACATGTTATTTTTAAAGAAATTTGTAACCTGGTTAAGAAGAACTCTTAGATTCAAAACGCAAGATGTCGTTTACCACTGTTTGAAAATTGAAACATTTGAGACTCGGGTAAAGCATGGGCAAATGAGTCACATATGATACCCGTCGATTTTATGTAAATTTATTCGAATGTATATGCTGTAAGGTAGAATTTTTTTTGTTTTACTTAAAATATGTGAACTCCTAGAGAACGTGGTCTTCTAATCTCGAGTAGGCAGCTTGAATCATATGTGATACAAGCCGATTTCATCAGGGATCTGTTCTAAAAAATGGAATTCCTTTCATTTCGCTTAAAGTATGTGAGCCCTTAATGAGCATGGCCTTGTAATCTCGAGTAGACAGCTTGAATCACATATGGTACATGCCAATTTTATTCGAAATCTATTCGAAAAGTTGATTTTTTTTTCATTTCACTAAAAATACGTGAGTTTATAGTAAGCGTGAGCATGTAATCTTGATTAAGCGACTTGAATCACGTGTGATACATGCCAATTTTATTCTAATAAATCGAATTTCTTTCTCATAAAATTTGCAATTCCAATTAATCACGCGATTTCTTGCGTTTTACGCAGAAAAGTGAGTCCCTCCCTAGTAAGTGTCAGGCTGAGCTTGAATCACATATGATACATACCGATTTTATTCAAACGTTTATTAAAAAAAAAAAAAACGAAATTTCTTCCGTTTTATCCTAAACTCAATAATCAAGTATAATACACACTTTATGGACATTATTCAGTTTCAAAGACAGATGGTTTTCCTGCGTATCATATGTGATACATTTTTATTTTTTAACACATCTTATATATTCAAAACGCGAAATGCTTCTCGATGCTTTTTAAAACGCCAAATGTTCTAGGCTCAGATTACGCTTACATAATGAGTCGCATATGATACACTCCGATTTTATTTTCGTGATAATCACGAAATTTTTTAAATTTCAGCAAAATACATGAACATAGACGTGAGTAGATGAGTTGAATCGCATGTGATACTTTTTGATTTCACTCGAGTTATAAGCGTAGGTGATAGAACATTCGCCTGCCGTTTGTATCACACGTGATACATCGCATTTCTTATTTGGTAACGCCTGTTAAGGGGTCGTAAGTTCAGGGCAGCGCGAAATCATCGCTTCGAAAGACTAAATTTTGAGATTCAAGTTAAAAAAAAAAAACAACGTGAGTCACATATGATACACGCTGATTTTATTCGAGCGGTGTTCGTAAGTAAAATTATTTTCAATGCGCAGAAGATTTGTAAGCACCCTGCAAGAGGTAGGCCTACATGACCTGAGGATGACTTGAATCGTATATGATACATGCCGATTTCATTCAGTCTTGAAAGTAAAAGAAGATTTGTCTTCAATCTAAGGCGCTTACCGATCTACCTAGAACTTATTTACTCAATATAATACTTACAAAACAAACATTTGCCTGAGGGAAACATTTTATGTCGCGTGTATCATATGTGATACATTCCGCTCGTAAATCGGATTAAGGAACGCGAAATTATTTCTCGCGTCCGTTTGAGACAACCAACGTTTTGGGGCCGAAGCGAAGCCGAATTCGTTTCGTTTTTCGCGCGTGTATCAAATGCGATGCATCGATTCTACGTAACGCTCGGCCGTTTTTATGCAATTGTTTCGTTCGAGGTGCCCCCGTGTGCATCGCGGAGCTCTCATTACTTGCGTTTACGTCGGTGCAATTGGGTAATTATCGACTTTACGGTCAGCAATGAGGAAGCGAAACGCAGCGGGCCGCGTGCGACAAGGACAAGGTTAAGCGAAATTGCCCAAAGCGGTTCGATCTCGAAAGGACACGGATTTCGTTTGTTTCGCGATATTCGGCGCTTGTTTAATCAAAAGCAAATTTAACAAGTCAAAGTCGAGATGAGGTTTATTAAACGTCAAAGTAAATTCGTTCGTTTTTTTAGTTAATAATCCAAATACTACAAGCGTGAAGCTTATATGATACATGAGAAAAAATTAAAAGCATGACAGTCCGCGTCTATAAAGTAACGTACGCACGCCTATTATATACTTCTCGATTTCAGGATTCTCGTAAATCACGAGTCACATGTGATACAAGCAGTTTTTGTTTTGATTTTAATAATACAGATGAAAATCATCGCCGCACTTACAACAAGACTTCAGTGAACTCAAGAAATCTGGTTTCATTCAGATTCTTTTGTTTATTGAGCTAAGCTACTGCAACATGAAGCACCTGCAATACACGAAGAATGGTTAAAAAAACATCACAAAACGATTTCCTACATGTAATGAATGACATCTTTCATTTTTCATTTAGTTATGCGACTCTTTCAGTGATTAAACGGGTATGAGTCATATGTGATACAAATAGGATTTTCTTACTTATTGCTTAGTATTATATACGTCTCAGACCTGTTAAAACTAAATAATTTAGTTTATTTTTGTAGTTGTATCGCCTGTGATACATAGGTGTGTGACAGACATTTTAAATTGATTGCTGTACGTCAGGGCAACGCCATAGAGAAAATTAAGTCCAATCACTTTAAGATGATCGTGTTTGCTCTTGTATCACTCGTGATACATGTGGGTACTTTTTTGATAGCTGGCGTCATTGCGTCGGGGATCACTACAGACTTCTAAAACTCAAAGGCAGAAATCATTGACTATCATTGGAGCGTCTGTAATATGTATCACATGTGATACACATTGTATATTTTTTTATCTGCGCCTCTTTTCGTATTTTTCGCCCGATTACGATTAACAATCGATTCATTTCGGTGATGTCCGGACTAAACAGTTTAAATCGTCTTTACCGTTGTTGTATCACCCATGATACATGTGGACGTATTAAAAGCACATTCTAACGGTTCTTACACATAAACTGGGAAGGTGGTGAAGTGGTGCGTATTATAGCAATATCACATTCCTTTTGTTTTTCTTAATAAGTCATTAGACTTTGATGTCTTAATCTGTGAGTCACGGGTGATACACATGATTTAAGTTATTATGACGTAAGCCAAGTGCCTCCTCTTGTATAAATTGATTTTTTTGTTTTTTTCTACGAACAAAGAGCGTTTTAGGATAATGTATCGCACGTGATACATTTTATTTCGCTGGAAAATCGCTAAAATCCAAGCCAAAAATATTTCTCCGCGAATTTAGTAGCCATGTTGGCTTATGATAGGCAAAACAGAGCCTTCTTCTAGTGATGTATCATATGTGATACAAACGCTGAATCGATTATAATCGCATGCTAAGTTCGAAATACGATTGTCGGGCGTCTTATCTCGAGCTTCAAGTGTAATAAGTGATTTGTTTCTCTTTTTCTTGGATCTCCAATCCTCGCCGGCTGCTTGAATTTACTTCTAACGTATCCTAGTCTTTTTTTTATTGTTGTATCATCCGTGATACATAAAAATTTTATTCTAAGGTCAAGATTCTTAAAGAGCGTGAAGAGTAGATCGTCTTTTAGAGCAAAATAATACTCATTCCCTTCTTTTTTAAATTTAATAAGCCGCTTAATACAGCGTGAAGCTTATGTGATACTTGTATCATATAAGCTTCATATGATACTTGTATCATATAAGCTTCATCATAGAAATAATTAAAAAAATACGAAACTTAGTACAAGTTAATCTAAAGAATGCGTTATTGCACTTCACTCATTGTTTGATTGCCACTTTATCTTACAATTTTAACTATGAAAAGGTACGAGTCATATATGATACACGCACTATGTTTGCATCATCCCCTTTTCCTAAGTCTTCTAGCGTTATTAGCTGCTTAGATTTGCCTCAGAGACGTCGGCGTTATTGAAGGACTTACTCTTAGTTAATTTTTTTTTGTTGTATCACCCTTGATACATTTTTATTATATCAGTGCGATACGTAGGCTTAAAGAGTACGTTTTCTTGAATAAATTCGGCGTTGTGAATTTGTTGATCGCTATTAAACGACTCATCGTTAGTTATTTCTTGTTGTTGTATCATCCGTGATACATTTTTAATATCAATCGACACGTATGTTTACAGGGCGCGTTTCTCTTGGGTTTTCGAAAGTAAATGCGGCGTTGTCGATTTGATGGTAAGAATTAATATTGTTAATTAATTTTTTTGCTGTATCACCCGTGATACATCTTTATTATATCAATGCGAAACGTAGGTTTAAAGAGGCGTTTTAACTGTTTTCTTGGATAAATTCGGCGCTGTGAGTCTGATACACTTCTAGTTAGTTTTTTTTTATTGTATCACCCGTGATACATTTTTTATCGTGTCAGTACGACACGCGGGCGTTTTTCGTTGGTTTTCAACAGTAAATGTGACGCTGGGAATTTGATGGCTTGGATTAGCTTCGCGTTCGCTATTGCCAATGAATTTTTTGTTGTTGTATCACCCGTGATGCATTTTTATTATGCCAATGAGACGCGTAAGCATTTTTATCAGCTTCCACGAGTAAATACGGCATCGTGAACTTGACGATATGGATTCGTTTCGCATTTGCTACTAAACGGCCCAGTGTTGGCAAATTTTTTTTGTTGTATCACGCGTGATACATTTTTATTAAAGGAGGTTTAAAAGGTGCGCTTTTTATTGGTTTTCTTGAATAAATTCGGTGTTGTGAGCTTGATGGTGTGCTAGTTTTTTTGTTTTATCATCCGTGATACATTTTTAGGGTATCGGTGGTCTTAAACGCACGTTCCGTTTTTGTTTTCAGAAGTAAACGCGTCCTCGTAAATTTGATGGTGTAGATGAGGTCGGCCGTGTTATCAAACCACTCTTGTATCGCATGCGATTCGTTTACGTTTTTTTTGTAACGTGTTCGTGCAAATTGATGATTCGGAGGCTGGAATTGATTGAGTAAATAAATCAGTTAGCGACTAATCGACGGCAATTACCGCGGCGCTCACGCACAGCTGCGGAATTAATTGAACTGCACCACTCACCCCTATTATTAGAATCCAACATAACTCGCACACCACGAAAGAACTGAACAACCGCTTTGGACCGGACACTTTCACTTCTGCGTTGGTTCGCGCGCGTTACAAAACATGCCACAGTTTTTCCAGCGTCGGTCGCTCGGCGAGTATAGAGAGACGCGCGAGCCGTCGTCGAGGACGCAGGTACCAAGCGCCCCGCTATCTTTTATGGACTGTCGTAAAAGGCGAAATTAGCGAGCGCGCGCGGAGATAAAGCCAAGGTGAGGCTGACTCGTTGATTGTTTACTTTCGTATGCCGCGGAAAAAGTTCGGATGCAAGACGCTTGATGCAATCCAACGCCGCATCGACAGCGAAATCCGAGACTTTTGCGCAAACTTACGTGCTTGCATGTATCACATGCGACTCAAGTCGGATTTCAAAATTACCCACTCACAACTTCACAAGCGAACAATTAATTCCATTGACGTACTTGTTTTTGTCGTGAGTTTCACGATTTCGAAGTTGTATCGTATTTGATACAATGGTTGTTTTGAAAGGCCTCGAGGTTTCAGCTGAGGAAATACCTTGATTTGATTTACACAATCCAACGTCACATTTACAACAGACAACAATCGCCTAATCCTTTTTTTAGGTGAGTTTCTCGAAGTCATGGACTTTGAGTCACAGGTGATACACGACGTTGATGAAAAGGCGGTCTCAAATTCAAGAATGGAGAAGTAATTTCGACTTACCACCCAGAGCATATCTGCATCTATACTCATGTATCATATGTGATACACGATATATCACGTATGATACATGATGTATCACATATGATACATGATATATAACATATGATATACGGTATATCACATATGATACACGATAACACTTTGTTAATTCTGTCCTATTTTATCTGAAATATACATTTTTCATTGCCATTAATTGTGAGTCACAGCTGATACACAAAATTCATGTATCGAGACGGTTTTCGAAGTTATCAACCATGACTCATAGGTGATACACAATGTCCACGATTTAAGAGAAGAAATCATTTGAGTTCGCCCCAATCACGAACCGCATACTTCGTAACTTATGTAACACGTATGATACACAGAATTGCTTTTCGCCAAGTTTCCTGATTGATAAAATGCGAGTCATGGATGATACATACATATGGTTCGAGTAATTATGACGTAAGCCCACTCAGTTTCGTTGAGTTGCAAATTGAATTTTTCTTGTAGCGCTACGAATACCTTTTATGGTAATGTATCACACGTGATACATAGCGCAGGATCAAACGAAATTGGTCGTTATGAGCTTCACGAGTCATAAGCGACTCAAAAGTGTTGTACGTCTCATAAGCGTCAGACGTCCTCCTCTATATTACTTCAAACTATTACCTTTTTGAGTATCATTGAATGGTTTTCGTAGTGTATCACATATGATATAAAACATTGGCGATGTATCACATATGATGCAAAACTTTTGAATAAGGCACTGAAGATTTCGAAGCATTTAATTATTTCCTGTGAGCTTTGAACGCCGTTCAAATTCATCATTGCGGTAAAATTGAAACGATTTCAAAGCGTGCATCGCCCATGATACATGTATAAATTGGGCAACGAGCGGTGAATTGAGCATAAATCGAGTACGAAATGTTTCTGGCCATAACTTTCGGAACCAACAGATAAAATCGAATGATGTTGCGCATATAACACCTCATGAGTCGCATATGATTCAAAACTGTCGCGCACTTATTTTCACATTCATAACATTTGCGCCGGGGTTGTTTTCCTTACGTCCCCGTCGCTTCCGATTTCTGTTGTTTTTGAGTGCCGCAGCCTATTTTCAGCGCTGTATCACGCGTGATACATGGAGTAGAATCGATATAATGGAAGCGTCAAACACGTCATTTCACCAATTAAATTTTCTATCTTGATGAATTTAAGACGATTCGCGCCCTGTTGTATTTAAAACGACTTCCAAAGATGTATCACCCGTAATGCACGCCCGAGTTTGGGCGAATACGCGTAAATTGATGGTTTAATTAAGCCAGAAGCTGCTTTTATGAAATTCTAATGACATTTCGCCAGTTAATAGATTAAAATCAAACATATTTAAGGCGTGTATCACATGCGATACATGAAGTCGATTCCAGTACAATCAAGTACTAAGCTGAAAAATTAGTTTGACTATATCCCGTCGACTATTTTTACTGTAGCATCGAGTATTACAGTGTAGAGCATCATGAATCACATGTGATTCAAGGAGTCTATGCATTTTTCCCACTCCAAATATTCCCAGCGGGGCAGTTTTAAGTACATCGCATCCCACCCTGTTACATTTAGAACGATTTTCAAAGATGTATCATCCGTGATACACGTCTGTGCTTGAGCGAACACACATAGATAAAACCACAAATTGTTTTTTATGAGATTCTAACAACATTTTGTCAGTGTAAAGATAAAATCAAACATATTTAAGACGTGTATCACATATGATACGTGAAGTTGAGTCGAGAGTAATCAAGTACTAAGTGGGAAAGTTACTTTTGTAGTATTCCATTGACTGTTTCTGCCGTGGCATCGAGTATTATACACTCATATTACGTAAAGCTTATGAGTCACATATGATTCAAAATGGCTGTGCGTATTTTTTATTCAAAATCTTTTTAGTGTGGCAGTTTTGGGTATATCGTATCCCGTTTCTGCTCTTGTAGAGCGTTGTAGAAGGTTTTTGGCAATGTATCACATGTAATACAAGAAATATTGTTGATGCTGAAATGTAATACAGGAAGAGTAGGCAATGCAGAGTCCCTATGACACTTCAACGCTCCGATTTATCACCTTGTTGCCCTTCTAGAGTGTTGTGAAGAATTTTGACAATGTATTACGTATGATACAAATAGTATTAGTGATGCATAAGTGTGACACAGAAAGAGTTGATGATGCATATGTCGCTATGACACTTCAACACTCGGATTTTACACCTCTAGAGTATTGTAAAAGGCTTTTGGCAATGTATCACATATGATAACAAGAAATATCTTTGATACAGGAAGAATTGATGATGCAGAGTCCCTATGACACTTCAACGCTCAGCTTTTTTACCTTGTTACCTTCCTAGTGTATTATAAGGGATTTTAGCAATGTATTACATGTGATACAAATAGTATTAGCGTGACACAGAAAGAGTTGATGATGCAGATGTCGCTATGATACTTGAATACTCAGATTTTTGACCTTGTTGCACTTCTAGAGAGTTGTAAAAGGCTTTTGGCAATGTATCACATGTGATACAAACAATATTAGTGATGCAGAAAGAGTTGATGAAGCAGATGTCGCTATGACACTTCAACGCTCAGATTGTTCACCTTGTTGCCCTTCTAGAGTGTTGTAAAAGGCAATGTATCACATGTGATACAAATAGTATGCGGAAGTATGGTGCAGAAAATTGATGATGCAGAGTTCCTACGACATTCAACTCTTAGATTTTTTACCTTGTCTCTATCTTGTAAAAGGTTTTCATCAAGGTATCGTATGTGATACACATAGTGCTGATGATGCAGAAATGTGGCCCAGAAAGAGCTGATGATGCAGAAATCCCTATGACTCTTCAACGCTCAGATTCTTTTACCTCGTTGCCCTTCTAGAGTATCGCAAAAGGGTTTTGGCATGTATCACATGTGATACAAGAAAGTATCGATGATGCAGAAGTGTGATCCAGAAAGAGTTGATGATGCAGAAATCTCTATGATCCCTCTAAGCTCAGTTTGTTGAATTGAAGATAGTTTTGAAGCATGTATCATCTATGATACAAGTCTAAATAGGGCCCACTAATGGACAATTGTACCAAATACTTAATGTGACATTGGTGGTTATCACAATATTATGTAAGTCATGTTCTAAGTGATACTTAAAGCTAAGCTGAGCTTATGTGGATGGCCTTAAACTTCAAGGACACTAATAAAATGTCACTGGGCCCTGACTTTTCATTTAAATTGAATTAAATGATTTTTGATGACCAAACTCTGGTAGATTCTTGCTCCATCTCTGCAATTTTGAGTATCAAATTGCTTCGTCCTTGAGAAGGAAGAGATGCAGCGAATTTTCGTTAACGGACCGGATCGGACCGGACCGGTCTTGCGCCCCGGAGGAGGTCGAATCGCAGGCCTCGCTTACGCAACTTTTTTTTTTCTCTTCGAATTCTGCTCGCCCTTGACCGGGGCCAACCTCACGCCGATGACAATTGAAAGTGTCACGGCCCGAGTGGGTCGCGGAAAATTACTCGAAAGAATGTCGCTCGCTCTTCCTCCCCCCCCCCCCTAGATCGCCGCCTCTGACTCGCAGTTATTATTTTTTCATTTCCTAAATCGCCGACGATTATTACAGGTGTACAAACATCAAGGACGATGTTTATTAGCGAGCTGGCGTTTTGAAAACACGCAAAACGATGACTGATAACGACGGCAATTGTTTATTTAAAGGATTACCAACTGTAAAAAGCATAATTCGGAGATTCGCCATGTTTGTTCTAAGGTTAAATAACAATACTTTAGCATAATTAGCCGGATTTACAAGATAAAGACGGTCGAGGTTCAGCGCTGGCATTAGAACCGCCCCCTTCTGCTTCGAACCAAGTCCGTCCCTGTTTTAACACGAACGATCTAATTATTTGGATCTCGTTCGTTTAACTGTTTTGCAACAAAAAAAAATCGAAGTGGGCGTTGAATTATGTATGCACGCGTCCGTCCGTCCACCTTTCCCTCGACCTACAACTTCGATCGTCTTCGAAAGGTGGACGCAGAGTAGGCTGCGATTAAAAACAAAACGCCACAAGGAAAAAAAAACGGGGAAATACGTAGTTGGCGGCGGTTCGCAGAAAACGGCGAGGTCGCGGTTAATTCCCGCGTTTTTCTCGGCGGTTGCGAAAAGCCCGGCTGCGATCGATCGGAATTCGTTTGCATTTGCTAATTCCGCCGCGAATTAATCGCCGAGTTCGCGGTCTACTTTATGCTAATTCTATTAATTTATTCGCCTGTCACTTTCCCTACACGTCATTAAAAAACAATATTTTTTCTACCGTACGAACTTGAAGAAAGTGGCATTAAATTCTATCAAATGTAAATTCTACTTAATGGCATGTCTATTCGTTTATCACTTTCTCTACACGTCATTGAGGAACTATATTTTTTCTCCTACAAAAATTTGAGTGACATTAGATTCTATCAAATGTAAATTCTACTTAATGGCACGTCTATACGTTAAAAACTAATTCAATTCTATTCAATGAAAGTTAAGTCTATGGTTGAAAGAGGAGTAGAAGTTCATAAGCACAACCAACAATTAGTAAGACATTTAATTCCTTAATTGTCTCGACATGTCTATTCACTGCTGTGTCTACCATATGAAACATTACTGGAAAATCAATTTTAGTTGAGTTAATCGATCACCTGTCACTCTCTCTACCTGTCATCGTTGAGAAATAGTATTTTTTTCGTATATAATAGTAAATTCTACTTAATGACATGTCTATTCGTTAAAGGTGAAGTATGACCATCAGTAAGTCTTATGATTGAGGTAAGGTGTAAGCGTCTCCAAGTGTACCACGAATTTAATAAAGTCATTTCATTTTTAGACTAGTCTACTTAGTGTTAATTCTATTCGTTGAAATATTACTTGAGAATCGACTTTAATTTTGTTAATTAATTCACCTCTTCCTGTAATCATTCAGAATTAGTAATTTTTCACCAATTTTTTCTTAATAACAAATTCTATCAAATGCAAATTCTATTTAATGACATTGTCTATTCGTTAAAGGTGCCGTCAACTATTAGTCTACGTTTGAAAGAATGAGTAGACTTTATTTTTGTTAAAGAATTCACCTCTGTCTGCCCTCATCAGAATCACTAAAAAAAATTACTAGCACATTCTATCAAGTGTAAATTCTATTTAATGACATGTCTATTCGTTAAAGTTGAAATCAGCTTAATTACTGATTATTAGTCTTTGGTTGAAAGGAGTCGAAGTCTGCTAATTATACCACGAAAGTAGTGATTCGTTCATAATCGACGTCGAACTGTCCAATTACTGCTGAGTCTACTAGATGAAATATATTTTAATTCTATCACTTAATTAGTTCACCAGTCACACTCTCTACTTACCATCATTGCGAAATAGTTTCTTTTCATTACAGTAATTTCCTCAACATTAAATTCTATCAACCGTAAACTCTACTTAATGACACGTCTATTCGTTGAAGGTGGAGCCAACTCTTTTCAAATCAGTAAGTCTATTGTTGATGGAAGGGGTAGGCATTTCAAAATATATTATGAATTTAATAAATCATTTTTCATTCTTAATCGAAATCGACTAGTCTATTTAATGCTAAGTCTACTAGTTGAAATAATACCTGAAAATCGACTTTAATTTTGAAAATGAATTCATCTCTCTCTCTCTCTATCATCATTTAGAGAATGAGTAATTTTTCATTACAAAATTTTCTTAATAGCACTTTCTATCAATTGTAAATTCTATTTAATGACATGTCTATTCGTTAAAAATGAAATCAACTCAATTATTAATTATTAGTCTGCGTTGAAAGAAGGAATAGAAGTCTTCTAATTATACCACGAAATTAGTCATTCATTCGTAATTGACAACGAAATGTCTATTTATTGCTGAGTCTGCTAGACGAAGTATTATTTGAAAATCGATTCTAATTCTAGCACATAATTCACCACTCACTCTCTTTAGCTACCACAATCTAGAAGTAATACTTTTCACCATATTAAGTTCCTCAACATTAAATTCTATCAAATGTAAATTCTATTTAATGACGTGTCTATTCGTTGAAGGTGTAGTCAACTCTTTTCAAATCAGTAAGTCTATTGTTGAGGGAAGAGGTGGGCGTCTCTAAATATACTAAGAATTTAATAAATCGTTTCATTCTTAATCGAAATCGACTAGTCTATTTAAAGTTAAGTCTATTTGTTGAAATATTACTTGAAAGTCGACTTTAATTTGGTTAAGGAATTCACCTCGGTCTGTCATCATTCAGATTAGTATTTTTTCACTACAAAATTTTCTTAATAGCAAATTCTATCAAGTGTAAATTCTATTTAATGACAAGTCTATTCGTTAACGGTGAAGTCAACTCCATTCAATGACTATGAAATTCTACCTACGGTTGATAGAAGAGGTAGAAGTTAGTGCCTATTCATAATCGACATGGGCATGTCTATTTATTGCTAAGTCTACTAGATGAGGTATTATTCGAAAATCTATCATTCAATTAATTCACCAGTCACTCTCTCTACTTGCTTATTCTATTCTGTCGCTTACTTCACCAATCACTCTCTCTACCTTCCAACATTCAGAAATAGCACTTTTTATTTCAGTAATTTCCTTAACATTAAATTCTATCAAGTGCAAGTTCTATTTAGCGATATGCATCTGCATTAAATGTAATGATAACTCTATTCTACAGCCCTTAAGCCTACGGTCCAAAGAAGTTAATAAATTATACGTAAGTAAATCACATTAAATTCATTCATCAACATCAACAAATCTATTTAGTGCTGAGTCTACCAGATGAAACATTACTCGAATGTTGGTTTTATGTATTCGATGCGTAATTTTGAAACTTTTTATCAAAACCAAGAACGTCTCTGTCCTTACTTACCTTGATTAATTCTCCTCTTTCGACATATTCTACTTAATGCTAGGTCTATTAAACGTAATTTCTATCAATTTTTTTATTTGGTTCAATTAAAAGCAGATTTTAAACTGTTGCTGTTTTACTACTTATTCCGCATAGCTTTTTAATTGACATTCCAAAGTCTACTCACTGCAGATTCTACTTAATGGCATATTATTTGAAAATCGAAACATTTACGCGTTCCACGCGGAGCTGAGCTTTGGTTTTATCAAAATCCAAAGGGTCTCTTCGTTTATCTGTTTAATTCTGTTGTTTGAACAGATGCTATTTAATGCTGTATCTATCAGACGTAATTTCTATTAAATGTTTTATTTGTTTTCTTATTCAAAGCGGATTTTCCATCTCTCTTTGAAGTGATATTTTGCTATTATTACTTATTTCGAATATCTTTTAATTGAAATTCCAAAATCTATTTATTGCTCATTCTATTTAATGATATATTATTCGAAAGTCGATGTATTTATGTGTTACATGCGAAGCTGAGTTATGGTTTCATGAATATCCAGAGGACGTATTTGATTATTTGCCTAATTCTCTTGTTTCAATAGATTCTAGTTAGTGTTGTGTCTATCAAACGTAATCTTGATCATTTTTCTTTGTTTTTTCTATTGAAAGCTGATTTTCTGTCACTCTTTGAACTATTGGTTTACTATTATTACTTGTTTAGTATAGCTTTTAATTGATATTCCAAAGTCTATTTAATGCTGATTCTATTTAATGGTAAATTATTTGAAAATTGATGTATTTATGTGCTCCGTGCGAAGCTGAGTTATGGTTTTATCAAAATCTAGAAGGTCTCTTTGATTATTTGCTTAATTCTCTTGTTTCAACAGATTCTAGTCAGTGCTTTATCTATCAAATGTAATCTCTATCAATCGTCTTTTGTTTTTTTATTGAAAGTTGACTTTCTATCGCTTTTTGAACTGTTAGTTTACTCTTATTACTTGTTTCGAATAGCTTTTAATCGACATTCGAAAATCTATTTAATGATGATTCTACTTAATGATATTCCTGTTATTTGAAAATTGATGTATTCATAAGTTCCAAGCGAAGCTGAGCATTGCTTTTGTCAAACACCCAGAACGTCTCTTTGATAATTTGCTTAATTATTTTGTTTGAACAGATTCTATTTAGTGCTACGTCTATCCAACGTAATCTCTACCAATTTTTTTGTTTTTGTTTTTATCGAAAGAAAATTTTGTATTTCTATTTAAAGTATTAATTTACTATTACTTGTTCCGAATAACTCTCAATTGACATTTTAAGGTCTATTTAATGCTGATTCTAGTTAATGATATATTTTTATTTATTTATGAGTTCCACGCGAAACTGAGCCATGGTTTTATCGAAACCCAGAACGCTTCATTGATTATATGCTTAATGGTTTTGTTTCAAGAGATTCTATTTAGTGCTATATCTATTAAACGTAATTTCTATCAATTTCTTTTGCTTGCTTTTCTTTTTGAAAGCGGATTTTCTGTCTCTTTAAAGTGTTGGTTTACTATTAATTGCTATAAATAAGTTGCGATCGACATTTCAACGTCTATTTAATACTGATTCTATTTAATGAGTCACTTGGATTATTTGCTTAATTATTTTGCTTCAGCATATTCTATTTAATGCTGCATCTATTAAATCAAATCTTTTTTTTATTAAAAGTGAATTGGTTTTTCTGTCACCCTTCGAACTAATTTGTATGTAATTGACATTCCAAAGTCTACTTAGTGATTTTCTACTTAATGAAATATAATTTGGAAATTGATTTTAAGCGTCCCAAGCAAAGTTAAGAATTATTTTTATCAAAGTCCAGATCGTCTCCATGACTAATTGCTTAACTCTTTTGTTCCTACAGATTCTATTCAGTGCAATTTCTACTAAATCTACTGCCTACCAAAGTTTTTATTTCTTTTTTCTTTGGTATTATTGGAAGGAGAGCATTCTTTTTCTCTTTGGATTCTTAGTTTGCTGCTGCTCGTTTCAGACAACTAATTGACATCCCTTAGTCTATTCACTGCTGAATCTACTTAATGAGATCTTATTATCTGAAAATTGATTTCATGTGTTCCACGCAAACATTTCCTCGATTATTTTCATCGAAATTTCAGAACGCCCCATTGGGTTATTCGTGTATTTTAGTTGCAACAGATACATCTACATCTATTAAAACGTTGTGTCTATCAAATGTTTTATCAATCTGTTCCTTTTATTAACAGCAGTTGGTCGATTCTCTTTATGTTGTTCCTTTTTCGGACAGTTCCTAACTGACTTACGTTTTGAAGTCTATTTACTGCTAAGTCTATTTAATGAAAGCTGATTGGTACGTCTTTAGGAATAGATATCGAGTATTTGGTGTCGAAATACAACAATTTAAATAAATAAAAAGATAATAAATCTGTCATCAGACTGTTTATTTTTCGTCGCATTATCCTCTCTGTCCAAATTTTGCTAAATTTTGAAAAGTCATCTTTTCAAGTTTCTTCTTCTCCCTCGGTGACATCCATTTTCTTCAGCGAAGACTTCCGTTGCGTTTCCACCTCGGGCTCTTCCAAAGCTTCCGCTTTCCAATCAGAAATCGCAAGGTCCCCCTCGCTTTCTTCCTCAATCCGGTACTGGATTCTGAGCTTCTGCTCCAGGTCGCACAACTTCCGCTCTATCTCCGTCACCTTTCGCTCGAGTTTCTCTTCGTATTCGCGTTCCCTTTCGTCGAATTCTTTGATCTTCTTCTCCAGCTTGAACTTGTATTCGCGCTCTCTTCTCCTCAGGTTCTTGCTCTCCTCGATCAACCTCTCCTCCAGGTCTTCGAGACGATCGCGCTCCTCCGCTCGATCTATCGCTTTCAGCGCCCTCTCCTTCGTTTTCTCCTGGAGGAAAACCTTGAACGGTTTGAGGGAGTTGTCCTGTTGCGATGTGCCTTTCATGATGGTTTGTACTGATGACAGAAATTTTGACGTTTTGTACAAAAAAACAGGTTTGCCAATCCAAAATTTTTTTGCGGAAAAAAAATTGAAAGTAATCAATTTCCAAATCATACCTTCTGTGTATTAATCAAACGAATATCGCAAAGGAAGATCAGGTCAAGGTCAAATTAGTTGAAATAGAAAACTCCAAACTGCTTCTTAATTGTTCAAAAATTCTTCAAACAATAGAACTATTACCCTCTATTGAGTTGTCATTAAATACAAACACTCTCTATTGAGTCACCATCAAGTAGAATTGAGCCGCCTTAATGTAGAACCAGTAGTTGATATAAGGTGTGGCAATGTCAAGGTCAAACACCTTCCATTATTCAAGTGAACTTTAACATGGAGGAGAGAAGCAAGGATTTCAAGGTCAAACATCTTTTCCCACCTGATTCTTTTATATTCAAGAGTACCTAATTGGATTAGGTACAATTTTCTCAGACACGACCTTGAAATGATTGAAATACAAAGAAAGAACTGTGCTTAAAAATAGAAAGAGAAAATTTCACCACACTACGTATACGTAGAATAGACACGACACTAAATAAAAATAGAAGACAATTAAGCTAATAGACATGTTATTAAGTATAGTTTGTAGCTGATAAAATTTACTGGGCTTTGCTTTTAACGAAAAGCAACGTCGTTCTTTATTTGAGATAAAGGACTTCAAGTAGAACTACAGTCGAATATAATTAACGTAAAATACGTTACGAACTGTCTACTTCTTCCTTTCTGATTCTGCTCAGTGAGAGATTTAGTAATTCTACTCAAAGATAACCCTATAAGCTGTTTCTACTCGATGACAATACGATAAAGGCTGGATTCTATTCAATAACAGTCTACTGAGTTCTAAGGCCGTTTAAGAAGAAACCAATTGCAGTTTCCAGTTCGCCATTATTTGATCTTGAATTTTTCCTTTGTAATTTTTATTTGAATGTTTGAATTTCCGTGAATGACCTTGAAGCAGTCACAGCTTCAACGATAGCTCAGTTGAGACTGATTTTACTCAACGTCAACTCAATAGAAACTGATTACACTCAATAATAGTTCTATTGAGTTTTACTGAACTGATGAATAGATACATTATAGAGTCCCGAAACTTACTATGATCTTGAAATAGCCATAGTTTCTACCGGCTATTGATTCTACCTAATGACAGCTTAATAGGAACTAATTTTACTCAATGGTAACTCAATGAAAGCTCATTATACTCGTTGGCAGCTCTATTGAGTTTTATTGAGCTATTATTGAGTGTGAATCGATTAATAGATGCATTTAGAATCTCGATACTTACAATGACCTTCTTTCAACTACTAATTCTACTCAATGGCAGCTCTATTGTGTTTTATTGACCTGATTTATACCTGCATACTTACAGTGACTTTGAAACACTCAGCGCTTCTATCGATTACTGATTCTACTCAATGACAACTCAATAGAGACTGATTTTATTCAGTGGCAACTCAATAAAAGATGATTATAGAGACTCGTTATTTGCTATGAGTTTGAGACAGCCTAAGCTTCTATCGACTACTGATTCTACTCAACGTCAACTCAATAAAAACCGATTTTTACTAAATGGCAACTCAATAAAAGAAGATTATACACAATGGTAGTTCTATTGAGTTTTTTTGAGTTGATTAATACATGCATTGCAGAGCCTCGTTACTTACTGTGACTGTGAAATAGCCATACTTCCTAGCGACTGCTGATTCTAGTCAATGACAACCAAAGAAAGGCGATTTTTACTCAATGACGCCTCAATAGGAGTTGATTATTCTTAGTGGCAGGTCTGCTGATTTTTTTTTGAGCTGATTAAATACATCATAGAGTCTCGAAACTTACTATGACCTTGAAATAGTCACAGCTTCTATCGACTATTGATTCTACTAAAAGACAGCTTAATCTATTTAGCTTCTGAGCTGATTATTATCGATGACGGCTTTATTGAGTTTTACTGAACTGATTAATAGATACATTATAGAGTCTCGAAACTGATTCTACTCAATGACAACTCAACAGAGATTGATTTTATTCAGTGGCAACTCAACAGAAGATGATTATAGAGACTCGTTATTTGCTATGAGTTTGAAACAGTCTAAGCTTCTATCGACTACTGATTCTACCCAATGTCAACTCAATAGAAATAGATTTTTACTCAACAGCAACTCAATAAAAGCTGGTTATACAAAATGGAAGCTCTATTGAGTTTTTTGAGTTGAAATAGCCGTGTTTCCTAGCGACTGCTGAATCTACTCAATGATAACCAAAGAAAGGCGATTTTTGCTCAGCTTAATCTATTGAGCAATGTAAGTTGATTATCCTTAATGGCAGCTCTGCTGATTTTTTTTTTTTTGAGCTGATAGAGTCTCAAAACTTACTATAACTTTGAATTAGCCAGCTTTTTTCCACTATAGATTCTACTAAATGATAGCTTAATCTATTGAGCTTCTGAGCTCATTATTATCGATGGCAGCTTTATTGAGTTTTATTGAACTGATTATTGTAAAGTCTCGTTACTTACTACAACCTTCTACGAGCCACAGCTTTTAGCGACTGACGATTCTACTCAACGATAGCTCATTAAACAGCGATTTTTACTCAATGGCAACTCAACAGAAGCTGATTATACCCAGAGGAACCTCTATTGAGTTTTATTGAGCTGATTAATACATAAATTGTAGTCTCGTTACTTACTGTGACCTTGAAAGAGGCACAGCTTTTATCTACCGCTGATTCTATTCAATGACAATCCAATAGAAATCGAATTTTATTCAGTGGCACCTCAATGGAAGCTGATTATACTTAATGGCAGTTCTACAGAATTTTTTGAGGTGATTAAAATTACTATGACCTTGAAATAGCCACAGCTTCTATCTACTGATTCTCCTAAATGACAGCTCAATATATTGAGCTTCTAAGCTGATTATCAATGACAGCTCCATTGAGTTTTATTGAACTGATTAATGGATGCATAGTAAAGTTTCGTTACTTACTACAACCTTCTACCAGTCACAGCTTCTATCGACTGCTCGCTCATTCTACTCAATGACAGCTCAAAAGGGAGTGATTTTATTCAATAACAACTCAATAGAAGCAGGTTATACTCAATGACAGTTCTATTGAGACTTATTGGGCTGTTAATGAATACATCAATGAGTAGAATCATTGACTCATAGATACATTATAGAATCGCGATACTTACTATGACCTTCAAATAGTCACAGCTTCTATCGACTACTGATTCTACCCAATAGCAGTTCGATTGAGACTGACTTTAATGAATGGCAACTCTCTTAGAAGTTGATTCTACTCAATGGCAGCTTGACTTTGACTATGACTTTGAAATAGTCACAGCTTCTAGCGACTACTGATTCCAATCAGTAGAGACCAATTTTTAACCAATGGCAACTCAGTAGAAGCTGTTTACATCCAGTGGCAACTTTATTGTATTTTATTGACCTGATTGATAGATACATTGTAAAATCTATTTACTTATTATGACCTTGAAACAGCCACAGCTTTCTTCGATTGCTGATTCTACTTAATGACAGTTCAATAGAGAGCGATTTTTACTCAATGGTAACTCAATAGAAGCTGATTATAGCCAGTAGCAACTCTATTGTGTTTTATAGAGCTGATTATTAGATACATTGTAAAGTCTATTTACTGATTATGACCTTGAAGCAGCCACAGCTTCCTCCAACTGCTGTTTCTATTCAATAACAGCTCAATAGAGAGCGATTTTTACTCTTTAGCAACTCAATAGAAGCTGATTAGCAACTCTATTGTGTATTATTGAGCTGATTAGTAGATACATTCTAAAGTCTATTTATATATTATGACCCTGAAACAACCACAGCTTCCTTCGACTGCTGATTCTACTCAATGACAGCTCAAGAGAGAGCGATTTATACTCGATGGTAACTCAATAGAAGCTGATTATACTCAATGGCAGTTCAGTTGAGCTTTATTGAGATGTCATTGAATACATCAATGGGGTTATTTGTCAATGAGTAGAATCATCGATTAATAGATATGTTCTAGACTCACGATACTTACCATTTCTAATTTCAAAATGTAGGAACTCTGCTAATACTCTTTACAAAGCCCCCGTCACACGAAAAATTGACCGAATTAGTCAAGTGAAGTTAAACAATAGAATCAGTCGAGTTTTTTAATAGATATGGCAATAAATAGAAACCATCGGACGTCAGAGTTTTTTTTTTCAAACAATTTCGAAGAGAATTAAATCAAATAAGATCTAAAATATTAAATAAAAAAATTAAATAAAAGAAAACGATAACTTGCCTTATACCGATGGCATGTCGTTCTTCACATGAACTTTATTAGAAAAACCAAAGATGTTTTTCATATTCAAAAATCGTATTTCGGAGAACGTCCGAAGCTATTACGCAAACAAACGCCGTAAAAAAAGACGAACGCATCGAGAAGGCGAAGGAACCGGCGACAGGACGGCGACTTCCTCGACTTAACGAACGAACTTTCCCAGGCGTTAATTGCCACGCACCGAGTTAATTAGGCCGATGACGCACGCGAACATCGCGATGAGGTTCGCCGGACCATCGACTTGCGTGCGTGTGCCACCGGCCTTAAACAACAAAAAAAACGAGGTTTTTTTGCCCAAAACACTTAAAAACTAGTACCTACTAATTTATTATTTTCTCAAAACAATTGATATTACTAAGAACTAGGCAACAACCATCACCACAAAACGCATTTATCGACAGGGTTCATCATGCTACCAACGGGGCAGTTGAAGGCCTCAGCGAATTCCTTCATGTTCGACACTGAACCGATCACCCTGTAACGTCCAGGCGCGTACACGTTTTTCGTGTGGATCTGCTCGAGGTAGTACTCGGTCTCAGCCATGCACCACATCTACCAAATTAGATTGATTACGTCATAATCTAAGGAGTGATTTTACTTACCGTTCCGAAGCCCACGAAAAACAGTTGCTCGGGGGTGAAATTCTTGATGGTTTGGATCTTTGAGGAGGACCTCTGCTTGAGCTTCTGGAAGGCTTTGTAGGCCTGCCTTAACCCACCGTTATCGGCGAGGTTTTCGTTCAGAGTACTCGTCGCGTTTACCTGTTTCAGATGTTCAGAGGTCGTACTTTGGGGAGGGTGCAAATTTGGGGCCACTTACGTATTGCCCGATTTCTTCTATTAAATAGTTCGAATACTGGTCGAGGAAGCATTGGGTGCGTTCAGCAAACGCCGTCAGCGCCTCCGCGGTCCACCATCCAGGGCTTATCATCGAACCCTCGTCGTTGTAGCTTCTGCCTTGGTTGTCGAAACCATGGGTTATTTCGTGCCCGATGATGGCTCCGATTCGGCCGTAATCCAGAACGCTAAACAAAAGAAGAATGACGTCTTTGGCTGAACGAATCGGCGAACTACGTCATTACCTTATGCTTCCACCAAAGAAGACTGGGTTCAATATGCTGACGGGAAGCACTGAAAGAAGTTAGTAACAAGAGAAGAGTGAGAGAAAAAGGAAGGGAATAGGCTTACGCATTCGATTGTTTACCCTGTTATAGAACGCGTTCACCTCAAGAGGAGAAAGACTCCACCTAAAAAAAAAAACAATCAATCCAGAGCCAACTCAAACTCACGTGATCTTACAGCTCCCTATTGCGAGGGTTATCGATCTCGGCGAAGTTGATGGCCTGCTTGAAGGCCCTCGCCCTTTGCGAGTTCCCGAAATGGTCCCAGCTGCAAACGTCAAGGTCAGAGTAGTATTCATCGAGGAGGTCCTTGTCTTCAGCGTAGTCGGGGTACCCCAATAGGGTGATCATGGCGTTCGATTTTTTGAGGGCGCTAGCCCTGGTCTCATCGTCGATCCATTCGGCCTCGTATAGGATGTCTTGGAAGGCAGAGCGGAGGTCCTTGATCATATCTGCGGCCTAAAATAAGAGTTCACATGCTCTAGAAGTCCAGACCAACTACAAAAAGTCATCTAGAAGTCTTATAACTCTTATTTTCTATCAATCAGAAGTCCATTCTAGACTTCTTTAGGTTTATAAGTTCGAACTAATATCGTGAGGCTAAACCTAGAAGATCAGCAAACTCGTTTTCTGGATGCCGAAGTCCAAAATAAAACTCTTAAGAATCCAGAATGAGCCTCCACAGCTTTTGGAAGTCCAAATTTAAACCAAAGCCAAAGACTTTAAATCTAGAAACCTCAAAATCTTTGTAGATTCAAAAGTCCAAAACGAAGCGCTTAAGAGTCTATTAGAATGAATTCAGAAGCCACAGTATATTTTAGAAGTCCAAACTTAAACCAAAGCGCACAGAGTTTAAATCTAGAAGCCTTAACGAACTCACTTTCGAAACTATTTTATATTGAGAGTCCAAAACGAAACTCTTAAAAGTCTACTAGAATCAATACAGAAGCCTCGGCAGCTTTAGAAGTCCAAATTTGACCTAAAGCGTACAGACTTTAAATCTAGAAGCCTTAACAATTCACTTTCGAATTCGGAAGTCCAAAACGAAACTCATAAGAACCTACTAGAATAAATTGAAAAGCTTCAGCAGCTTTTAGAAGTCCAGATTAAACCAAAGCGCAAAACCTTTAAATCTAGAAGACTCGGCGAATTCACTTTCGAAACTTTTCTAGATCCAGTGAAACAATTAAGACTCTGCGGCTTTTGGAAGTCCAATATTAAACCAAAATACTTTAGGTCTAGAAGCCTCTGTACCGTTTTCTACAACCGTTTTCTAAATCTCAATAAGACACTAAGGAATCTAATAGCCTCAGCTGGGTCGTTTTCTAGAATCCTCTAGAATAAATTAAGTAGCCTCATGGACTTCATTTTATGTATTCCTCTGGACTTAGAATTTCAAACGTGTAAAAAAATTAAAATAGAAGCCAAACTAGAGGCTTCAGCATTCCAAAAAAAACGCTGAAGAATCTACCAGCCCCAGCAAGGTAGATTATAAGTCCAAATCAAAATCAAAAGACTAAAAGAAATAAACCCTCAGAAGCCTTCTAGACTAAGAAGATCAAATATGAAAGAAAATTAAATGTAGAGGTCTCAACGAGAGGTGGGTCGACGTTAAACAAATCTAGTAGCCTCAGTATTGCTATTTTCTAGACTTCTCTAGATTCTAAAGATAAAAATATAATCAAAGTCTTAAGAAAATAAATCTAGAAGCTTCAGTCGCCTCATTTTCCGAAGTTTTTCAATCTATAAGTCTAAAGCTACATGCTAAAGTATCTAGAGTTAATTTAGCAGCCTCGGGGGCTTCCTTCATTGAAATTTCCGGACTTAGAAGTTCAAATGTGAAGAAAATAAATCTAGAACCCTCCGTAGGAGCTTCAACGGTCCTGTTTCTTAACATAATAAAAGGCCAAAGAATCTAGTTGCCTCGGCGGTGACGTTTTCTAGACTTCTCTACATTTATAAGTCCAAATCAAAGTCTAAACACAAAAGAAAATCAATCTAGATATTACAGAGGCTTTCGTTTTTCAACATTCCATGATCTGCAAGATCGAACTGGTACGTTAAAGGCTTTAGGACAAATTCAGTAGCCTCAGAGGTTTCATTTCTTCACACAACACTCCGGGCTTCTGACCAGAAGTCCAAAATAAATCTAGAAGTCTCGGTAGAAGCTACAACGCTTTGGTTTTCAGTTTCATAACTGCAAATAATGGGCTAAAAATTCTAGTAGCCTCAGCGGCGTCGTTTTCTAACTACTTTTATATCGAGAAAGTCCAAATCAAAATCATAAGTCTAAAGAAGACGAATCACCTCATTTTCTGAAAGTTTCTTGATCTGTAAATCTAAACCTAATATGTTAATGTAGAATGTGATTTGCAGCCTCAGGGGCTTCATTTTATGCCCTTCTCTGGACCAGAAGTCCAAAATTAATCTAAAAGTCTCGATAGAAGCAACAACACTTTGGTATTTAACTTCATAAATGTAAATAAAGGATTAAAAATTCTAATAGCCTCAGCAGTATCGTTTTCTAACTTCCTTTAAATCAAGAAAGTCCAAATCAAAATCAAAAGTCTAAAGAAGACGAATATGGAAGCTATCATCGCCTCATTTTCTGAAAGTTTCTTGATCTGTAAATCTAAACCTAATATGTTAAAGAATTTAGAATGTGCTTAGTAGGCTCAGGGCTTCATTTTATGCCCTTCTCAAAACTAGAAGTCCAAAATAAACCACAAGTCTCAATAGAAGCTATAACGCTTTGGCATCGGCTTCATAAATGTCAATAAAGAGCTAAAGATTCTAGTAGCCTCATCAGCGTTGTTTTCTAACTGCTTTTAAATCGAGAAAGTCCAAATCGAAATCAAAAGTCTAAAGAAGACGAATGTGGAAGCCATCATCGCCTCATTTTCTGAAAGTTTCTTGATCTGTAAATCTAAACCTAATATCCTAAAGAACGTAGAATGTGATTAGTAGCCTCAGGGGCTTCACTTTATGCCCTTCTCTAGATTAGAAGTCCAAAATCAATCTAGAAGTCTTAATGGAATCTATAACGCTTTGGTATTCAGCTTCACAAATGTAAGTAAAGGGCTAAAAATTCTAGTAACCTCAGTGACTTCGCTTTGAAGACTTTTCTAAATTTTCCAAGTCCAGATCAACACCAAAAGTCTAGAGAAAATAAATCTAGAAGCTTCAACGCTCACGTTAACATCATCGTAAATCTAAATGAAACACCAAAGTATCTAGTAGCCTCAGCGACTTCGCTTTCTAGACTTTTCTAGATTTGCAAGTCCAAATCAACACCAAATCTCTAAAGAAAATAAATCTAGAAGCTTCAACGCTCACGTTATCATCATCATTAATCTAAATAAAACGCTAAAGAATCTAGTAGCCTCAGTGACTTCGCTTTCTAGACTTGTCTAGATTTACAAGTCCAAATCACACCAAAAGTTTAAATAAAATAAAAGTAGAAGCTTCAACGCTCTCGTTATCATCATAATAAACTTGAAAAAAAGGCTCAAGTATTTAGTAGCCTCAGAGACTTCGTTTTCTAGATTTGCAAGTCCAAATCAATAGCAAAAAGTCTAAAAGAAAATTAATGTAGAATCTTCAAAGGCTTCGTACTCTAAACATCTCAGAATCTTTAAATTTAAAACAATGCGCTAGGGGCTCTAGAATGCATTTAGTAGCCTCAGGGGCTATTAAATTCCCTTTTAAAGCAAGACAAGAAGTGCAGTTCTGTAGACTTGGAGCCTCAAATATAAAAGAAACTTGCTTTAATGTTAATCATTATAAATCTAAATAAAACGTTAAGGTATCTAGTAGCCTCAGCAGCTTCCTCTTCTAGACGACTTTACATTCCTAAGTCCAAATTAAAATAAAAAATCCAAATAAAAAAATCTACGGGGTTTAGCGACCTCGTTTTCTAAACGGTTCTTGATTTATAAGTCTAAAGGACCTAGATTAATTTGAATAGCCTCATTTCTAGACCTTTTAATCTAAGAAATCTAAAGTAAATCCAAAAGGAGAGTCTAGAAACCCCAATGACCTCATTTTCTAGTCAAAATCGAGAGTATTTTCAGAACTTTAATAGCCTCAATAGAGTTCTGGGGGCAAAAAGAGGATTGGCGATACCTACTGCTTGTAATCTGTTGACGTTGAAGTGGTAACGCTGGTATTCGTAAGTCAAGGCCATGCTGAATTCCACGTTGCCCGAGTAGCCCAAGATTTTCCTCAGGCAGTACTCCCATCTGCACGGAAAAATCAGAATTAACCTGAACCTGGCCCCAAATGAAAAAATGAATGATTGACCTTGGATATACATCGTACTTCTGATTGGTGTAGTAAGTGTCGAAGGCCTCGCGCATTTGTTTGTCGCTATCTGGAGCCATGTAAGTGAACAGGCGTACCATCATGAAATTGGTCAGGATCCTCGCGTTAGCCTTACGAACCAAATTGATCACGCCGTATATCTGTTTCGTGCTCTCGATTATCACCTTCACGTTCCCGGTGACGACCACGCCGGCCTCGCTGAAGACACGGTTGAAATACTCCACCCAATTCAACTGTTTCAACAAACCCCCTCCTCTCAGTTTAGCTAAAAAAAAAATGTCAGGCAACAAACCCCCAAATCTTCGCCGAAATGCTTGTCGGTCCAGGCTTGCAAGTTTGCGATCGTCGTGGTCGTGGGGATGTTGTCGAAAACGTCCTCGTCGGTGACGATCTACAGCCAAAAACAAATGAAGTAGAAACAAAAGAAGCCGGTGTGAACCTACCCCGCCGCTTTGGAGGTACCTCATGAACTCGATGGCTTCTTGGATGTCCGTGATTATATCTTGATCGCTCTTGAACGTGCCGATTTCATCCCTCAATTTGAAAGCAATCGTTCTGAGGAAAGCCTCGAAGGGGATTGGGGCTATATCCTTCGTTAGCCTCATCGATTCCTCAAGGTAATCTTCGTAGCTCTTATCGAGCGTCGGCCTTATCGTGGCTGGGTTGGAGAGGGCGTCCCTGTAAATCTGAAGACCAGATTCCGGTTGAGTGAGTTCGGGATAATCGGAGGAACGTACATAGATCGAGTTCTCATTCGCGTTGAAGTAGTTGGGGATGACCTGGTAGTTGAAGAACATCGGCACCCCGTATTTGGCAACCACATCCCCGACTTTACCCCAAGAAAACTTGCCCACGTTAAAATTATGGGGATGAAGAAGCGGCCAACTGCCTAGTTCCCTCATCACCTGAAGCTCAGGAAGAACGAGGCGGTCTTCGTAGTTGACGTCAACGCAAGACGTGTAAGCGGCTTTGGCCTTCTGCAGAGCAATTGGGTCTTCGGGTTTGCGACCGGATTCCAAAATCACTGAGGAGATCGTCAAACATCGAATGTTTCGATCGAGTTTTTAGTTGAGGGGTGCTTACCTCTGAGGAGTTGGTGCGTCTCGTTCTGCAGGATGGTGAAGTGATCCCAGTTGTATTTGCCTTCAGGAATTGGGTTGTACTTCCGGAAATTGCCGCACGTATATTCGTAGAAATTGTCGCAGGGATCTGCGTCTGTGTTCATGTATTTGAGTTCTGGTATATCTGAAGTAAAAAAGAAAATGTGTGACCTTGGAATCAAAACAATGAAGCAGAAATAGGGAACAATTTTTTGTTGTAAATCGAAATACTTATGACGTATTTAGAAGATATCCAATTTTGCTAATAAATCTGACTCTCAAGATTCTGGATTTCTGTGGACGTATTTATAAGATGTCCAGATTTTTCTGATAATTGCAACTCTTAAGATTCTGGATTTTTCTGGGCGAAAGCAACTTACAGACGATTCAATTGTTTTTCTAATAATTCAACATTTATTTCTGATACTGTAGCAGCACACATAAGACGTTAAACTTTTTCTAATAAATCCTCTTGATTCTGGATTTTTCTAGATGAAGGCAGTTTATGGCAGTTCAATTGACTTTTTTTAATAATTCAAGAGTTATTTTTGTTTTAAATCCAAAAGCATGACGTATTCATAAGAAGTCTAACTTTTTCTAATAGGTCCAACTCTCAAGATTATGGATTTTTTGAACGAGGACAGCTTAACGGCGATTCAATTATTTTTTGAATAATTCAAGAGTTATTTCTATTTAAAGTACATATTCATAAAACGTTCAGATTTTTCTGAGAGGTCCAACACTCAAAATTCTGGATTTTTCTGGACGAAAGCAACTTACAGACGATTCAGTTTAATAATTCCAGAGTTATTTCTGTTATAGATTTAAATACTATTGTATGTATCCATAAGACGTCCAGTTTTTCTAATAAAACTCTCAAGATTTTGTAATTTTTCTGGATGAAGAGAGCTTATAAGCGATGCAATTATTTTTTTTGAATAATTTGAGAGTTACAACTACTATAGCATTCATAAGACGTTGAGTTTTTTTTGTAATATATCCAACTCTCAAGACCCTGGATTTTTCTGGATGAAAACAATTTTTTCTTGAATAATTCAAAGTTATTTTTGTTTTAAATCCAAATATGACGTATTCATAAGAGGTTCAGCTTTTTCTAAAAACTCCAACTCTCAAGATTCTGGATTTTTCTGGATGAAAAGAGTCTATGGAAGTTCTTCAATTATTTTTTTCAATATTTCAGAGTTACTTTTTTTAAATTTCAAGAGATGACGTATTCATAAGAAGTTCAGCTGTTTCTAATAAATCCAAGTCTCAAGATTGTGGACTTTTCTGGAAGAAGACAGTGTATGGTAGTTCAATTGTTTTTTCTTTTGAATAATTCAAGAGTTATTTTTGTTTTAAATCTAAATATATGTATTCATAAGAGGTCCAGCTTTTTCTAATAAGTCCAACTCTCAAGATTCTGGATTTTTCTGGATGAAGAGAGTGTATGGCAGTTCAATTGTTTTTTTGAATAATTCAGAGTTACTTTTGTTTTAAATCTAAAGACATGACGTATTCATAAGAAGTTCAGCTGTTTCTACTAAATCCAAGTCTCAAGATCCTGGACTTTTCTGGAAGAAGACAGTGTATGGTAGTTTTTTCTTTTGAATAATTCAAGAGTTATTTTTGTTTTAAATTCAAACAGATGACGTATTCATAAGAGGGCCAGTTTTTTTTTAATAAGTCCAGCTCTCAAGATTCTTGATTTTTCTGGATAAGAACAGCTTATCGGCATTTCAATTGTTTTCTGAATGATTCAAGAGTTATTTGCGTTTTAAATCGAAATACTAATGACATATTCATTCAGATTTTTTTTTTTTGATAAATCAAACTCTCAAGATTCTGGATTTTTCTGGACGAAAGCCACTTACAGACGAATCAATCTTTTTTTTTTAATAATTCCAGACTTATTACTGTTCTAAATTAAAATATTAGTGACATGTCCATAAGGCGTTCAGTCTTTTCTAATAAAATTCTCGATCTTCTGGAATTTTTCTGGACGAAGATAACTTATAGCGATGCATTTCTTTTTAATAATTTGAGAGTTATTTCTGTTTTAAATTCAAATAATAATGTAGCATTCATAAGACGTTGAGTTTCTTCTAATAAGTCCGACTCTCAAGATTCTGGATTTTTCTGGATGAAAATAGTTTTTGGCCATTCAATTGTTTTTTAAATAATTAGAAAGCTATTTTTGTCTTAAACTCTAATACTAATGACGTATTCATAAAACGCTCAGCTTTTTCTAATAAGTCCAACACTCAAGCTTCTGGATTTTTCTGGAAGAAGGGCGATTCAATTGTTTTTTTTTTAATAATTCAAGAGCTTTCATTTCAATTTCAAATAATATTAACATATCCATTAGTTGTTTTTTTTTTTTTTTTAGTAAATACAATTCTTAAGATTCTGGATTTTTCTGGACAGGAGCAACTTATAGATGATGCAATTATTTCTTTGAATAATTCCAGAGTTATTTCAGTTTTAGATTCAAATACCAATCATGTATCCACAAGACGTTCAGCATTTTTTAATGAAACCCTCGAGATTCTGGAATGCTTCTGGACTAAGATAGCTTTTATGCGATGCAATTGTTTTTTGAATAATTTAAGAGTTATTTCAATTTAAATTCGAATACTACTGTAGTATTCATAAGGCGTTGAGCTTTTTGTAATAAGTACAATCCACGAGGTTCTGGATTTTTCTGAATAAAGGCAGCTCATAGGCGATTCTATTGTTCTTTTTTAAATAATTCCAGAGTTAATTCTATTTTAAATTCAAATATGTACTACTAACATAAGACATTCAGATGTTTTCTTTTAGTAAGTACAATTTTTAAGATTCTGGATTTTTCTCGACGAAGACAGCCCAGAAGCGATTTTAACTGTTTTTTTTTAATAACTCAAAAATTATTTCTATTTTAAATTCAAACTCTGCTAACATGTTCATGATACGTTCTGCTGTTTTTTTTTTGTGTAAATACAATTCTTGAGATTCTGGATTTCTCTGGTCAAAGACAGCTTATAAGCAGTTCAGCTGTTTTTTTTTTAATTACGCAGTAGATATTTCTGTTTTCAATCCAAATACCAATGGCACGTCCAAAAGATATTCAGAGGTTTTTTTAATAAGTACAATTCTCAAGATTCTTGATCTTTCTGGACGAATACACTTACAAGCGATCTGATTGTTTTTTTTTTAAATATAATTCAAGAATCATTTCTGTTTTAAATTCAAATACTGCTGACACCCCAAAACACATTCAGCTGTTTTTTTTTTTAGTTGCTACAATTCTCAAGATTCTGGATGAAGAGAGCTTAATAATTCAAGAGTAATTATTGTTTTAACTCCAAATATTACAAACATGTCCATAACAGTTCAACTGTTTTCAGTTTTTTGTAGTCCTCAAGATTCTGGATTTTTCTGGATGGAGGCGATTCAATTGTTTTTTTTTAATAATTAAAGAAATACAGGTTCTTGCTTAAGAAAGGATACCCCATAACTGCTTCTCAGATAGCCTTAAGTCCAATCCTCAAGTTTCTGGATTCTTCTGGATAAAGACAGACTATTGGGCTTTTCAACTATTTTTTTTTCAATAATTCAAGGTTAAATATTTCTTTAGAAAATTATAGCTTTTAGATTAGTTTTAAGCTATAATATGCGATAATCGTCTATATGACGATAGTCTATAGTTCTTAAACTTGTCTTCCACTTCCCAATGTTTCAAAATCCTTCCCGATCTTTAAAGCCTAACCCTCATTCAACTGTTTTTAAACATACCCACACTTTAGTATTTTTAGATTCTTTTACATGATAGTCTCAAGCCCAACACTTTTTTAGATGACTATAGCCTCGAGTACAAGACTCTTTTAGAGGACAATAGCCTCAATCTAGATGACAGTAGTCTCAAGCCTAGATGATAGTAGCCTCAAGTCTAGATGACTATAGCCTCAAGTCTGGATGAATATAGCCTCAAGTATAGATAACTATAGCTTCAAATCTTGATGACGATAGCCTCAAATCCAAATTCTTTGAGTTGACGATAGCCTATAAATTACTTCTGAATAGTCGTAACCTTCAACATCCGCTCTTGTTGATGAGATTAGCCAACAGACTACCTTTTATGCATTTAAATTGAAACAGCTTCGATTGTCAAGGTTTCTATATTCTTCTAGATGATGATAGCCTATCGGTTATTAAACTGTCCTCAAATGTCTGCCTCATTTTAAGGAGCTAGTCAATGGATTACTTTTTTAATTGAGTTCCAATCATCAACGTTTCGAGAACTTTACAGATGATATAGAACTTCGATTTTCGAAATTTTTTAGAAGATGGCAGCCTATAATTTACTCAACTATTTTCAAAGATTCTAGTCAGCAACATATTTAGGTTCTTCCTGTTGTTTAATACCGCAATAATCTTCCTAGATTCTTCTAGAAGACGATAGCCTATGAATTGAATCTTCTAGATTTCTCAAGAAGAAGATAGCCTATAAATTGAATCTTCTAGATTTCTCTAGAAGACGATAGCCTATAAATTGAATGTTCTAGATTTATATAAAAGACGATAGCCTATAAATTGAATCTTCTAGATTTCCCTAGATGACGATAGCCTATCGGTATAGTTTCTAAATATCTCCAATACTCAAGGCTTCTAGTTTCTTTTGAGAGAAAATTTAGATTAGTTGGTTTAGCCTTAATCTTTAATATCCTCAGAACTTTTTGGATGGCGATAACCTCATTCCGTCATTCAACTATTTTCAAGCAACCCCAGTTCTCAGGATGTCCAGATTCCTTTAGAAGACGATAGCCTATCATTTATTCAATTGTTTTTAAGATTCTCTGGTCCCCTAGACTCTTTTTGAAGACGATGGTGCAATTTGAACAGTTTTAATCTTAAATATCGCGACAATCTTTTAGATAAACAGTTTCTAGAAGACGACACCTTCAAATTTCCTACTTTTTTAGGTGAAAATAATCTGTGCTTTTAGCCCAAACCTTCAACACCATGACAACCTTCCAGAAGATGGGAGTTATTCAACTATTCGTAAAGACTTTTCGATTTTTGTAGATTGTCAAGTGCTTTTAAATATCTCTGAATTCTCAAAACTTCTAAATTTCTTTAAATTACAAGAGACTGTAGCCCTAATCTTCAATATTCCGAAAATATTCTAATGTACATAGCCCACCTTTACGCAATTGTTTTTAAAGAACTCTAGTTATCCAAGGTTCTAGATTCTTCTGATTGACGATAGCCTATCAACTGTTCCTTTGGTCGGAAAACTTCTAGTTTTGTTTAAATGACGATAGCCTACAAATTAGTTCCTCTAGATTCTTTCAAATGACGATAATCCGTCGATTTCTCTGGATTTCTCTGGATCTGGATGGATGATAGCCGAAAGGTTAACTCCTTAACGCGCAACGAATTCAACTTGCCTTACTGATTCCCATTTTAGAGTGCAATTTTAAGCCCACCTAAACTTCGACTAGCCCTAAACATCAATATCCAAAAATTCCTTCAGGCTATCATCACTTGAGAAGGTCTAAAACTCTAGACAACTCTAGATGTGATTGCATATAAACTCCATTTGTTTCTTGAATAGCCCCAACTTACAGATTTTTAAACAACACTAGCACATGGACTTCTTTTTAAGTAGTCTTCTTCTAGATGGCTATAGGGTACACAAATTATTAGCCCTCAAAATTCTGAGATTAGCCTAAAGGCTAATGAGTTGCCTCATGATAAGTCAAAAGTAAAACTAAAAAGTTTTACTTTTAGGCACAATTTTCGCATATAGCCTTATAACATATAGACTATGAACTATCTGAATAGAGTTCAAGGAAAATGTGCTTGGTTTTAATCTTGTTACATCCAATTGTTTTTTCACTATTTTAATCCATCAACTTATCTAGATCTTTTGTTGATGATAGCCTTTTAAGGCTACTTGATTAGTTCAATTGATTGCACGCGCAAATTGTATTGTGTAGATGAAGAGAGCCTACTGAGGTGACACAAATCCTCGACTCTTCAAAATTTATTTCTAAAAGATGATGATAGCCTATAACCTAAAATTGATAATTTTTTTTTTTCGTCTTACCATTTTCGTCGATGTATTCGTACTTTTGATCACCAACAGCGTCCACCACCACTACCCACACCAACGCGGTGTAAACGAAAGTCTTTAAGAAACGGAAAGTCATTTTCCCAAACTCGCCACTTTTCTGGAAACCTCGGCGCGCGAACAAAACGAAAAGGATGTTTTTCTGAATTCGCAATCGATCACAATACGAGCGATAATGATATCGATTAATGAACAATTAGATCTGATAATGGCGCCGTTATCAGCCGCTTCTTCCGGACGGAGATTTTTTTTTTAAGTGTGACGTGCACGCTGTCGAGTTTGTTCGCTGAATTTTTTTTAATCTGCGACTCCTCTGAAGTGCGCACTTCCTTTTAAAGTCGACGAAAAACGCTCGCTTCTAGGGAAAAACAAATTGGCGCCGAGCGAAAGTTACAAAAATAAAAATTAGCCAAGTTTTGAGTTGTCTTAAACATGGCGGACGAATGCGTGACTTTCTTCTCAAATTAATTTCTGTTCTTCTTTTGGCACTATTAACCAATAGGAAGCGATTAATTCGTTTATTATTTTTGGGACAAATTGTAAATGGAGGTACTGACGTCACCAATTTTTCGATTTATGTCTGATCCAGATAAAAAAAACATAGTAAACAAAGATTGCGATCGCTTCGAGTGAGTGGGCTGATCACGTTTTTCTGAAGATGAACTCACCGAATTTCTCTCACGTAAGCGATTACGTAATCTTCCGCCTCGTGGCTTACGGCGACGTTCAGAATATTTGAATTGCCCGCCCTTGCCATCTGGCTGGATACAGTCGCCATCTCACGGTGCAAATGCGAACAGTAAATTTTAAATCGTTCGTAATTTTGTGTCTTTCTGCGAAATCTCAAAAGATTTGGATAGTGATCTATCAACGCAGGTTCGAAACGTTACTTGTCAACACTAATTGTCTTACATTATTTTAAAGCAAATAAATATTAAGATTGGAATTGACTTCAGCTTCTAACCCCACTCCCCGGTACAGAAATTAGTTCAAGTTATAAAGAGGACATTATTCATAAGAAAAGAATCATAAACTGCCATCTGTGAATTGAAATTCACAGTACACTGTGATCAACAAGGTTGAATGAAGGTTTGCGCCTGGAATACTTCCGCAACATCCATTTATTACCTATGGAGATATCAATAATAATTTCTGCGGCCAATAAAAAATTATTGCAGAGCGGCAAATTCTGTTGGACCGACAGTTCCCTTGTCGGAGCAAAGATGTCGCTGATATAGCCGCCCGCCATTTATCAACACAGCTTCAAAACCCGACTTGTCAACACTGTTTTGCGTTTTTGGTTTCAATATTAGAAAATTGGGATTAACTTCTCTCTCCTCCTCATCCCTTAAAAACTAGTTGATTCCACCATATTTAATTCTGACGCATTAAATCGAACAGAGCTACACAAAAAACGACTTTATTCACAACAAAACAAAAGAAGAAACTATCACACTTTAGCATTAACAACATAGTTAACAAAGTTCGAGTATTTCGGATTGTCAACTCCGAACTGGGCCAAAATTTCCAGCTCGCCTTGAGACAGGGGCACGTAATAGTACAGGCTCAAAATCTGAATAACGCCGAGGAAAGTATCAGCGCCATCTACGATCTTAATCCGAAGTGAATTATCTGCAAGTACAGGAGATTAAAGATGTGCTTTGATGGGTAGAGAAGCGAACCTAGCACGGCCTTGAGGTTCTGCTGGAAACATCCCCGCACTGTTGCCAAGTCCCTCTTGACCAACATCAGCAGGAAGTTTAGGGTTTTCGTGTGCACTTCTGGCCCCAAAAGTAACTTTGGCAGTTCCTTCATTAAAGCGGAGATGTCGTCCTTGGCTTCCCCGAAATCTTGGATTGAATCACACAGTAGGACCAGCAAGTCCACAGCGTCGGTTGTCGCGAGTTTCTTGCTGCATTGTTGGTAGAACCGCAGCGTATTTCCTATTAGTTGCTTGTCTTTCCAAATGACTTTGAGCAACGAAAGAAGTAGCCCTAGGTTTTCAGAGTTGACGTAGTTCCTATTGGACAGGCAATCTGCAATGATAACGTGCGTTCAAAAAAATTCCAACACTGGTGTCACTGTTTTTATTGAAAATAAATATTATTGGAAAAAATTCAAAAATATGACGGCGTTGAAACGACAAAAAGTAAAAAAAAAAAATACTGAAAAATGAAAACAAAAAAAAACAGTTAAAAAAGATAACATATATTTTCTGTTCCGTTAAAAAAAAAAAAAAAAAAACAAAAACGGACTGCTAAATAGAAAACAATTAAGTTAAATTTAAAAAATAAAAACAAATGAAAAAGCTGAGTAGAAAGTTACTACTTTTGTTTTCACTTGTTTTTTTTTTTTTTTTTTTAATGAACTGAAAAGCAAAGAATGGACTGCTTCATTTGTTTTTATTTTTTAAGTTTAATTTTCAAATTTGTTCTATTTAGCAATTTTTCATTTGTTTTTTTTTTTAACGGAATAGCAAAATTAATTTTGAAAGATTCGTTGATATTTTAAAAGAAATAATAATTATTTGGTTTTGTTAAATTTTTTGTTTTTTTATTTCGTTTTCAATTTTTTAAAAATATTAACGAAATTAATTTGTTTAAAAGAACAAACGATTCACTAAAAAATAAACAAATGACGATTGCCTCCTTTTTAAATATCAACGAAATGAAATAGAAAAAAATTGAAAGGAAAAAAAACAAAAGGAAAAAAAAACAAAAGAAAAAAAAACAAAAGAAAAAAAAAACAAAAGAAAAAAACAAAAGAAAAAAAAAACAAAAGAAAAACAAAAACCAAAATGAAAAACAAAAGGCAAACAAAATTTAGCACTCTACTTTTGTTTTTATTTGTTTTTTAACGAAATGAAAAACAAAAGATGAACTGTAAAATAGAAAAAATTGAAAGTTGAACTCAAGAAATAAAAACAAATGAAGAAAGTGCGTAGAAACGAACCTGCTCACTCTTTTAGGCGAATAGAAACGAATCTACTCTTTTTCTTCTAGCGAGTAGAAACGAAGCAACTCCCTTTCTTCATTTGTTTTTACTTTTTAAGTTTCACTTTCACTTTTTGTTTATTTAGGAGGCCATTTTTTGTTGTTCATTTGTTTTCTTTTTAAATTAATTTTAAAGGATTCGTTGATATTTTGAATGAAATGAAAATCATTAGCTTTCGTTAAATTTTTTGTTTCGTTTTCAATTGTTTAAAATACTAACGAATTTCATTTTTTAAGACAACAAATGATCATTAAAAAAATATTAATTCGATGGAATAACAAAAAGCAAAAAAAAAAGAAACGAAAAAAAAACGAAAACAAAAAAATTAAACAAATGACGATCGCCTCCTTTTTAAATATCAACGAAATGAAATCGAATGAAAGATCGAAGCTAAATGAAAAACTCAACGGAAAGGAAAATTAAAAAAAAGAGAGAAACAAAAACCAAAAGTGAAAAATAAAAGGCAACCAAATTTAAAATAGGAAATACGTAAAAGAAAAGAGCAATGGAAGTAAACAATCAGTAGAAAAAGATAACAAAAATTAATTAAAAGAAGCAAATAAAAAATGAAAGGAGAGCAAAACAGATGACGTTCAATTTCTAACACTGATAAATGTCATTGTTTTTATTAAAAATAAAAAGGAGAAAATTATAATGAAAAAAAAAATCAAAGGTAAAACAGAAAAGAAAATTATTGCAAAAAAAAACAATTGAATTGAAGTAAGAAAACGTAAAACTTTCTATTTTTAAATTTTGAAAAAGAAATATGTACCCAATTAATTAAAATATCAAAAATAAATCAAAGGTGTGATTTCAATTTTTTGGTCGGTAGTGTACTTTTGTTTCCTTGGATGACTGGAGACAGAATTTTGTTGAATGTCCAATCAGGTGAAGGAAGTAGCCCAGATTAGGCACTGGCGGAGTTTCATCCAATCTGGCAACCCTGGTTGAAGAAAGTACTTACAATTTACGTAATTCATTATGATTTTGGACTTCCCCTGCGGCTTCTTCGTGCTATGTGTGACGCAAAAGACGTAGCAAACGAGCAGATTTTCCCTGAGGCACTTCTCCTGGGATTCCCCCTTTTTTTGCTGTGCCCGAGAGTAAGGGAATGTTTTCAATAATGAATCAAGCAAGTCTCTCGTGGTTTTCAACCTGAACGCTTGCCTCTAGAAACAAAATAAAATCAGCAAGAGTATAGGATCACCCTGTATATGCACGCATAAGTGACTTACAACTTGCGAGCTGTTATTTTTTCGATCCAGGGCTTCTGCCAAACACCAGCAAAAATATAAGACCTCCAAAATACACGTGAGAGTATCCGAGGTATCCTGTTTTAAAACCACGCTCTCACTCAGGGGGCCTTCAAAAAAGAAACGAATGCAATTTTTTTTTAATTTGTAAAGCACCTGTGTACCTGGGGGAGGTAAATCAGGGGCAACCTCCATCCAAGTCTCGTGCAACAAAGGCAGCAATGTCTTGATGTAATCAGCCATCGGTTCTTCTGCGTCACCCTCGATGGTTTCATCCGAGAAAAAATTGATGGGGCACCCGGTGTATTTATCGACGTACAAAGCTCCGGGTTTCACACACACACTCGCTTTTAAATCAACCCTGAAAGCGTACGTAGTTAAAGTCTGGGCGCTTTGATCCCTTCAGTCCTCACCTAACCGAACCAAGCTCGTGAGAATGCATCGCCTCGAATATCCCCTTGAGACTGCTTAAGACTTTAACACGCCAGCGCACACTCGTCTGCTTACTCTTCAAGTTTTGAGTGAGCGTCCTCCCCGGCTTGCAACTGCTTTTTAACTTCGATATTAAAGTAAAAAAATTGGGGAGTATCTGGCGGGTGTTGAGGGCCACTAAACTCGGGGCCTGCTCCAAGAGTGCGTCAAGTAAAAGCAGGGAATCCTCCTGGATGTTGGGGTCGATGTGCGTCATGGAACAACGCAGGTATGTGGAGAAGACGTTGAAGAAAGCCTCGACGTCTTTCGGGGCAATCTAAAAACAAGGGCGCTTGTAAAAGCTCGTAAAGTGAAATAGGAGACGAGACTGACCCCACTCAGTATGCGTCGCAGAACTTTTACGGCTTCGTTTCTCACTTTGTGCTCCACATCTAACATCAGGGGGCAAACACCCTGTAATATCTGCGCTAGGTTCTGACGCAGTACCTCAGTTGAATACGACCCAATCAGCTCTTTCAATTGCTGAAGATTATCGACCTTGATTAAAACATTGTGGTGTTTGAGGCGGCTCAAAACGTCCTGGAAGATTAAATTAATTCAACAAAATGTTGTTGGGGAGCGAGAGTGTCTGTTCACACCTTCAGGCTGAGTTTGCGTGTACTCAAGGGATTTGAGCTCGTGCTCGGCTTTAACTGTTCCGGGAGCACAATCGGCTTGACCTTGAATGAGATGTTTGTCACATTCTGGCCTTTCGGAAGGAACTTCGTCTTCTCGCCTTTCAACTTGGTTTTGGCCTTCTCGGTTTTAAGCTGCTTTTTATGCCTGTGGTTTTTACCCATGTTTAATTAATTAGAAAAGTGACTGACGGACATAACCTCAAAATCCAGCGCGTGCGAGTTTTGGGGCCTAAGGCAGTAATTTCTTTGAGTTGAGCTTGAAAATAAATGAAAATTAACAGGCGCCTTGTTTAATTCCAGGCTTCTACTCACCTTAAAGCTGTCGAAATTAATAAACGCAAGGATTCACTGACATAACCTCAAAATAAATGCGTCGTAGACTTTATTAAAAAATACGGAAGAATGAAGTGTACTCTTCTTTAAATGTGTTAAATCAACAATGAGTGGTTAAAATAATGATTTTCTGCGAATAAAACCCGTCATTTAAGTCAAGAATTTAAATAAAATGTACTAAACCACAAACCTCTTAGCCGAGACACGAACCAATTTAGAAAATCTAGGCAATCTATCCAAAATTATATATACAGAAAATTGCTTGCAATATTGATTCTTGCGATATACGAGAAAGGATATAATAGATATTGCTTTTAAATGAGAATTTCATTTTAACTCACAATTTAAAGAAATGGTACTTAGCCGTGACGCAAACCTTCTCTGTAAGTCAATCACGAAACGTAAGAATCAGTTCCAAATTCAAACTACTTATTATTATTAATCGAAAGAAATTTAAATTTTGATACAATAGCAGCCCTCAAATCATAAATTATTAAATTTCTTGCTTCGTCTCGTTTCTATCAGCTAATCTAGTGACTTAAATTTGGATCGTCTGGCGACACTGTCGTTGTGCCAACCGTCATTCCTGTCAGTGGTTATTGACGTGGTGTTTTCTTATTTATTTCGGCATTTACTTCTCGAAACCTCTCCGTGCGCTCAAAGAATATTTAAAATGGATTTTATTAACAAGATTCCAACGCACATGGTAACCACATTAAAAATTACTTGAACGTAACCTCACTTTTTTCCTGAAACATTTCGCTTTCTGCAGGACTTCGAGGGGCAGTCGAGGGCGGAAAAGCTGTCGAGGGTCATCATAACGCTATTCGGAGTGGTCGGCCTAGTCTGGGGCTACATCATCCAGCAGTTCTCGCAGACCGTGTACATTTTGGGGGCTGGCTTCGCCCTGGCTGCTTTGGTAAGTATATTAGTCATATGTTACTTGGGGGCGCCTTAGCACTCAAGACTTAATGATGTTTGTTACAGCTGACGATACCACCCTGGCCGATGTACAGAAGGAAACCCCTTAATTGGCAGAAGCCCAAGGCAGATGGTGATGCGGTGGAAAACTCAAAGAAAGGGAAGAAGAAGAATTAAAGGAATTTTCGAATGTATTTTTTATGTGCTACAATAAATGCTATCGATAATAAAATACACTCTGGCAAATTATTTGGGAAATTTGTAGTTTCCTGAAGTCATAGATGGCGCTTGTATAAGTCAGTTGCGTTTAGTTGGTGGCGCGAATTTTTTTTTTAATAGATGGCGCTCATAGTAGTTCAGCAGATGGCGCAAAAATATTTTTTAATATTTTTGAAAATTTGTAATTTTCTTAAGACCTAGAAGACGTTCGTAAAAGTTCAGGCGATTGCGCGAAATTTAATTTTTTTTTTAATAGATGACGCGTATGTTGTGTTAAGGTGAATGACGCAAAATGGATTTTTTTGCATTTGAAAATGTATAATCATAGATGGCGCTCGTATACGTTAGTTTTATTTAGGTTGATGGCGCGAAATTTACTTTTTTTTCTTAATAGATGGCGCTTATATACGTTAGTGTTTTTAGTAGATGGCGCTCATAAAAGTTAGTTGTGTTCAGGTAGATGGCACTCGTAAAAGTTAGTTGTGTTCAGGTAGATGGCGCTCGTAAAAGTTAGTTGTGTTCAGGTAATTAATTAATTTTTCACTTGAAAATTTGTAGTTTTCTGAAGTCATAGAGCATTTGTCAGTTGTGTACAGGTTCATGGCGCGAAATATATATATTTTTTAATAGATGGCGCTCTTATAAATCAGTTGTATTCAGGTTGATAACGTGAAATTTATTTTTTTTTAATAGGTGGCGCTCGCATAAGTCAGTTGTGTTCGAGTTGATGGCGCGAATTTAAATTTTTCCTTAATAGATGGCGCTCGTATTCATTAGTTACGTTTAGGTTGATGGCGTGAATTTCATTTTTCTTTTTAGTAGTAGATGGCGCTCGTATAAGTTAGTTGTGTTCACGTTGATGGTGCAAAATTAATTTTTCTTTTTAATAGATGGCGTTCGTAGAAGTTATGTCATTATGTACAAGTAGATGGCACAAAATTTAATTTCTTTTTAATAGATGGAGCTCATCACTCACTTGCGTTCAGGTTGATGACAAAAAAATATTTTTTTACATTTTATTTCTGAAGTCATAGATGGCACTCGCATAAATTAGTTTTGTTCAGATCGACGGTCCGAAATTCAATTCTTTTTTAATAGATGGCGCTCTTATAAGTCAGTTGTAATCAAGTTGGTACAACGAAATTTATTTATTTTTTTCGGTAAAAGGCGCTCGTATATGTTAAATGTATTAAAGTAGATGGCGCTCGTGCATTCAGGTGGATGATGCGAAATTTATTTATTTTTTAATAGATGGCGCTCTTATAAGTTAGTTGTATTCAGGTTGATGACGTGAAATATATATTTTTTTAAATAGATGACGCTCGTGTAAGTTAGCTATACTAGAGATGTGCTCTTCTCGGTTTTAAACAAAATTTCCGAAGACAATAAAGTCTTTGAAGAATGTGGAACCGCCAATCATGACGTTGAATTTCGCCACGTAAAATTTTCCGTCGTCCTTATCGGACTTTTTGCTGCTTTTGCTCTTCTTCCCCTTCTTTCCCTTCGAGCTCCTGTCAGATCCATCTTTGCCGCCTTTCTTCTTCTTGTCCTTGGCTTTCTTCTCAGCCGTCGGCGGAGGGCTCACCCCAAAACGTAGTTTCAACACTTGCTTGGATTCGGCGGGGATTTCCACACAATTTCCGCCCACCACTTCAAATAGTGACGGACCTTGAATGGAGAAAAGTGAAAAAAATAAATTTTGGAGGGAGCGACCTAATGGCACACCTTCGCGCTTTTGGAAGTTTTCCAGCGAGTAGACCTCGTCTTCCGTGAGTTGGTCCGAAAATTTGCTCACTTTTTTACCTTTGTCGGATTTCTTCGAGCCTTTTTTGGACTTTCCATTTTTCTCCGAAACTTTTTTTGACATTTTATCCGAGCCCTTCTTGGCCTTTTTCTTTTTCCCTTCCTTTTCCTTGTCCTTCTCCTTCTCCATTACCTTCATTGGTCCTTCTACTTCGCATACTTTCTCGAATTTAATTAGAATTGAACCAGCACATTGATTTTTGACCTGAAATAACCACGATTTTGTTACTTGAGGGTGAGGGTTGAAGGCGGCACTAACCTCCAAGGCCAAATCGGTGAATCCATTTGGACTTGCCTGCAGGTGACAAACCAGAAATTCTGGGGTGATGGTGATGTGTGTTTCGATCCCCTCACCGCTCAAAATCAAGGGGCAAATGGTTTTTCCCGATACGATCTCGATGTACTCATAAATCTAATGAGGGGAAAAAGTGATTTTGTTGTTTCCTTGGATGCCAAAAAACGTCAACATTTTTGACAGACTTCCAGGAAGCGAAGCCATGCCGAAGAAATTCCTCACGCAAGCGCCCTTCGGCGTGCAAACCCAGAGGTTCTCTAAAATCGGCTTCCATCCAGGGTTGGACCGTGAGGGTACCATAACAAAATGCGAAAGCGGACTCTCCCCGAATGAATACAAACCGGAAAGATTCGAGTGCGCCTACAAAAAGTATTTCATCGGCGGTTCCAGGTGAGCGACTTCATTTTGGTTGATGATTTGGGTGCTGGAAGCTCTCATGTTCCAGATGGAAGAGGAAGACGATTTTGGAAGAATTTTCTGCAAATTTGGGCTTTCGCAATCCGGAGATCCTCGAAAGGAGGAGATACTATAAATCCATTGGAGGACCTGGTACCTACGACATACCAGAAGAGGTCTACAAGAAAAAGAGCTTCTCAGTTTTGAGCGATGTCAACTTCGGAAAATCCAAGCGCTTCGTCCACTTTGAGGACGACAACGTTCCAGCACCAGGTCAAACCCCTTCCACTAATTTTTTCTTCGGGGGGATTACCTCAGTTGTCTTTAGGCACCTACACCAAGGACGTAATAACATCATCGTTTGTCAATAAGAAACAAATGACGAACATCCCTATCTTTGAATGGGACGGCTTCGTCGATCGCTTCAAATGCTTGAGCCAACCGTGGAAGAAACCTCCCAATATATACAGCCCCATTGACCGCGGATCTATGGAAGCCCTCTTGGGCAAAGCCGTGTCTAAAAAGGGACCATACAATTTGTTCACTGGCCCAAGAGATGGGACCACCATCAAGAACCATTTCGCCCCATCCCAAAAATGCTCTCCCGACAAGTATTACACTTTTCCTTCCCACATCGATTATCTACTCCATCATCCCTCCAAGAACAAGTAAGGGCCTCCCCCCTCCCTAAAAGTGTTTCGTTTCTGACCGTCTTTTTTAGAACCGGAAGTTTCTCAAAAGCGCCACGATTCACTAAGAAGCCCAGTGTAAGGCAACTTCTAGAAGACATCACCACTTGCTATAGGGACCCAAACTCACCCTCCCCTGCTACGTACAATGTACAACTCAACAGGTAACAAATCCCTTGTCATCCTTCCCAGTTTAAAAATGTTGGTTTTCCAGCATCAAGAAATTGCCCGAATCCCTTTACCCGTTCCATGACTCGGTGATGATAGCGCGGAAAGGCGTGAAATGGGAGATCAAGCCCGGCCCTGGGCGCTACGACTTGAAACTCCTGAAATGCAAAGACCGAAAGCGACCTTCTTGGGTGTTCAAGTCAAAGACCCCGAGGACCATGTACAGAACTGTTAACTACAGCCTTTTCGACTAACCATAATCGAATAAAGCGTGGAAAGTCTTTTGTTTTTGATTTTGACTTGGATACCTCTT